>JAGSMX010000013.1:0-10000000 GCA_029286785.1 Meandrusa payeni
AACAGAAGCACCGGCGATCACGGATGCGGAAGATGCACGTCAATCACCGGCGGGAGCACAGTCAGGCTTCACGCAACTGGCCGCAGCCATCACTCGAGCGATAAATACAGCGCAGCGTCAAAGTTCATAGAATTACCTTACTTCAGCGGGTCACACCAAGAGTGGCTACCTTTCCGTGCAGCATATCACGAAACAGAAGAAATGTTTTCGACCGTAGAAAATACAAACCGCCTCCGAAGAAACCTACAAGGAAAAGCTAAGGAAGCAGTAGAGGGCCTCCTAATTAGCAACGCGCACCCGGCAGAGATTATGAGGACTCTCGAATCGAGATTTGGAAGGCCTGAATCGATCGCTATGATAGAGATGGCAGCGCTTCGTGAACTGTCACGCCTCACTGAATCGCCGCGAGATATCTGTATATTCGCAACAAAGATCTCGAACACCGTAGCAACATTGAAAACGTTGAAGTGCGTAAACTACATGTACAATCCGGAAGTTTCGAACACAATTGTAGAAAAACTTACGCCCACGCTACGCTATAGATTTTATGACTTCGCGAATACACAACCAAGGGAGGAACCAGACCTGTTGAAGCTAGAAAAGTTCCTTAGAAGAGAAGCGGAATTATGCGGCCCATATGCGCTACCGGAGCACGTGACATCGCATACGCCTTTCATCGTACAGAAGAGGCCGCAAAGAATACACAACGTTACGGGAAAAACGTACACGCCAAAGTGTCCCGTCTGCGAAGAAGCCGGCAGACACAACGCGACAGAATGTGAACAGTTTAAAAGTCTGGATGCAGACGCAAGATGGGAAACAGCCAAGTCCAAACGCCTATGCTTTCGATGTCTTCGTTACAAAAGCAAAATGCACAGTTGTCGAGCCAAGTCGTGCGGTATCAACTACTGCAAATATTATCATCATAAGATGCTGCACTACGACAAGGCGGCAGACAGAATAGAAAAATGCAGACAAAGAAACTACAGAAACCATTAACTCGGCGTGGACTATTAAGAAGAAACAATCCTATCTGAAGATCATCCCGATACAAGTTAAAGGGCCGAAGGGAATATGCAACACCTTCGCCTTATTGGACGACGGGTCAACGATCACGTTAATCGACGACAATATCGCTAAGAGCGTTGGAGCAACAGGACCTGTCGAACCGCTAAACATAGAAACTATAAGCGATAAGACATCAGAGTCGGCTTCGAGACGAGTAAGCATTAATCTAAAGGACTCAATGATCACGAAGAGCAAATACAAGCGCGCACAGTGAAAACCTACAAGTATCGTCACAACGAATTTCTAGAGATGGTCGAAAAGTGCAGACATTTAACAGACCTTCAAGAATACCTCACGTACACAGACGTGAAACCACGAGTGCTGATTGGCCAAGATAATTGGCATTTATTGATAACAACAGAAGTGAGGAAAGGAGACAGAAGCCAACTAGTGGCCTCTCTCACACCTCTGGGTTGGGTCCTACACGGCAGCCAGAGTCGCAACATCGAGCGCAGCATCGACTTCGTCTCTCATATAACGGAAGCGGGGAAGATAGCTTAGAGACTCTTGTTAAGCAGTGTGTTGCAATGGATACGCTCTGCTTAAGCAAAAGAAACCCACGACAGACCCAGAGCAACAAGCACTACGTGTCCTCAAGAAAACGACTACCGAAACAGAAAAGGGACGATACGAAACAGGTCTTCTATGGCGCAAGGAAAATGTCACATTTCCCGATAACTATGAAACCTCTCTAAAAAGGCTCTTCAATATAAAAAGAAAGATTGATCGAGATCCAAAGCTGAAACAGAAATACACAGAACAAATGGAAGCTGTGATCTCTATAGGATATGCCGAACTCGCTCCGAAACAAAAGACGCCATGGTACCTGAAACATGTACCAATGTAACAAGAAAACATGGTATCTGCCGCACTTTGCCGTCATCAATCCGATGAAACCTGAAAAACTAAGAGTAGTCCATAACCTTGCAGTTAAGTCAAAAGGCATATCGCTTAACGACATGCTTCACAAAGGACCCGACCTCCTACAGTCACTGCCAGGCGTCGTCATGCGGTTCCGACAGCATCAGATCGCGGTCACATCGGACATCAAAAAGATGTTTATTTATACACACCCTGAAGCTGCAGCCGCAATTATAGGGGAGCGCTACGTAGACGACTACTTAAATAGCTTCAGGACTATGGAAGACGCGATACGTGTTACGAAGAACGTACGAGAAGTACATAGCAAAACTACAAGCGTGAACTACCGAAGAAATAAGAAAATCGTAGAGGTTGATCCGAGCTGGAAAAATACAAAAAGGCCTACGCTGACAATACGAAAAACAGTTAACCATACATCGCCGCCCAAAAGCAGAAAGTTTCGACTCGCGGATATCCTTTGGACGTGTTGGCTGAAGGAGTACCTACCAGAGCTCCAATACCGGCGGGAGCTTCATGGTCGGGAAGCGGTAGTACAAGTCAACGATCTACTACAGATAGTCCTGCCACGTAACGTGTGGTTCCGTGGCAGAGTCATAACTACATATCCAGGACCTGACAACGTCGTGCGCACAGTGGACGTCCGGACCAAAGGAGGAATACTACGGCGAGCTGTAAGAAAACTGGTGATCCTCCCGTTGGCCGCAGACATCGTACCCGCACCGGAAAATGATGCGGCGGAAAACCCTCACGGCGAAAGGTGATGTGCGGGATGACCAAAGGCTAAACGAGCCGTAGGGGTCTATGGCGACCCACATATTTGCTGGCTCGTGATTGGTCGTACCATATGGCCTGTGATTGGTCGACCAATCACGACGCTTTAATCATTATGCCAAAATAGTATAAATTGTACATAGTTTTTAATAGAGGTCACTTGCAGTCGACCACTCGGAAAATAAACAAGTGAAAATACGAAGTGTTTCAGTTTTCTTAATACACACCAGTGTACAGCGAATGTGCAGAAGCGTACAATATCCTGTTGGGTTTTTGAAACTTGCTTAAAAAAATATATGACGGTGCTCCTTAACTCTAAGGTGTTGTTTGAGCTACCAACACCGTCTTCGTGGCTTTGCCAAGGATATATTATTTTTGACACGCACCGAGTATTCATTTTGCTTAATAGTAAGTTATAGTAATTACGTGATCTTTATATATATATAAATATTTCAATGCATTTTTCAGTATAACAAATTTGTATAATGCTAGTAAACAGAGATATTGTTTTCACTTATAACCGCCAAAACTACAGAATGAGTAGACATCGCGCACAACATAATAAGCATTGTGTTTCGGAGAACGTTTAAGTATATAATATATTATTGATGATTCAGTGCTGCTTCATATTTTGGTTTTAAAAATACGCGGTTCTATTCAATTTGACTTGGTAAATTTTTAGTTTAAATCAGCCGAGAGTAACGTACATCAACACAAATATATTTACGAGTAAAATCGAAAGCTGACTTCTAATCCGACTTATTTCTTCGTATTTCCGAATTTTCTTATACGTTAATTTTCTTGTACGAAATAAAATAGAATTCAGAACCTAATCTCAACAAACTAACCTTGAAGTAAATCCTTTCCAATAAAACATGAATCATCGAAATCAGCTGGCTTAATATTGAGTTATTCGTCCGTTTGTCGCACACATACTTAACGCAAATTTAATGCATATATGGTTTTCTCGTTAGCTCATAACTTTCGCTTGTGTGCTTCCCATGTGGTCCCATTTAATTTTGGTCCAGTTCTGACAATGGTATCGATGAGAAAACTATAAAAGTCTTAAATAACTTTAAATATGTGCGTGTTAGATAATTATATTATAGTTGCTCTTTTGACTATCGAATGATTCGTTTCGAATATTTACATTATATGTCAAATGCATTTACCAGTTACTATATGTTTATAACAGATTCGTTTATTCGACACATATGGTATATGTGTGTTATAATACGAATAACTAGTTGTTAATGTATGTGCTATAAAAACCAAACGGTATTAAATATGTAAAGGATTTGTGAGGAGTCATGTTGTCAACTCCTCACAATAGTATACTGCTGTGTTGTGTTGTTCGTCGGTAACGCCTCTGAACATAAGCTAAGTACTCTCTGGTTATCTACGTTGTTTTTATATTATGTATTATTATGTACTGCCCGACCGGATCTCTTATTTTACTAAAATATATCTATATAATAAATATATAACTTCGATTCTGACATGCGCGACAAATAGACGAATAACTCAATATCACCCGATTTCGATTATTCATTTTTTATTAGGAACTAGCGTACCTAGGTTTAGCTTTATATTATTTAAACAATAAACTTACATCAATAAATATTTAATTTAACTCTCACAATATATTAAATTATTCATTTCTCTCCGTATACATTCTCTTCGCGAGCGGGTGAAGATCATTACCTACGCCCATGTACATATCAGTAAATACAATATCATTCACATTTCAATTCAATACATCACAAATGAGTGATATTTTCATATACATTAATATGGAGCATCAAATAGATACGATAAATACGAACTTTTCCGAAAAATTACGAAGGAAATTGCTGGGCACAGGCATTCTCTGTACAGAGAGTATACATTTAAACATTTTCTAAGACATGTAGGTTTCCTCACGATGTTTTCCTTCACCGCCGAGCGCGTGGTGAATCAGCACATAAAATTGCAACAACAAATTTATTGGTGCCGGCACTGGGGATCGACCTTGGGTTCAAACAACTGGAGCCAACCGCCCGGACATTGAGCTACCACGGTTCTCACTGAGCTAACACGGCTGTCACTAAGCTACCACGGTTCTCACTGCGCTACCACGGCTCTCACTGAGCTACTACGGTTCTCGCTGAGCTACCACGGCTCTCACTGACATACCACAGTTGTCACTGAGCTACCACGGCTCTCACTGAGTTACTAAGGTTCTCACTGAGATACCACGGTTCTCACTGAGCTACCACGGCTCTCACTGAGCTATCACGGTTCTCACTGTGCTAACACGGCTCTCACTGAGCTACCACGGCACTATATCTATAGTAGCGTTTAACGTTTGATTAGATTTGAAATCGGTTATTGTGTTTGCTTGTAAATATGCTTCGAAGTCGGTTGAAAAGAAACTTAATCAAACATGCAACATTTAATTCGATTTATTCAAAAATTTGTACAACATATGAAAAAAATCACTCACTGAGAGTCACTGTCACTGCTCGAATAGCTGGCCAATAGAGAAAGCCCGCCACCACTGCCAACACCGCTACTTAATTCACTTGAAGTAGTCTCTGAAGTTTGTCTATCCACTTCACTTATATTTTTATCTTTACTATCTGTGTTTCTGGTGACTAAGTCAGTTTTCTTTTTCACGAGATTGACTAACGACGGTTTCTTAGCTATCACACCTATACTCCTATTCCACGACTCGGTCTTTCTCCCATCATTAGACTTTGTGGGGGGAATATCTATTTTTATGTTCTTTACAGCTGGCTCGTCATCTTGGACCTCTTCTATAACTTCTTCCGCGACCACTTTATGTTTACTGGCGCTGTTGAATTTGACAGATCTGAAAATTAAAACCTTTTTGAAGTGATTTTATCAATACCTTCAGCCTTCCAAACAATGATTTTTTTTTCAATGAAAAGTGAAATCTGTCTTTTTAAGGTGTTAAGTTTTTGGAGCTTAGTAATATGAATCAACACTTCATTTCAACCGACACACTCTGTAGTTAGTAGATACTGGAAGTGTAGATCGAAAAAGAACAACCTGGCTTTTTTTTTTGTTGACGGGGAAGGAATTTTCAAGAAGGCGGGGTTTTGTGGGATTTTGGGATTGTGGGATTGCCGTGGGAGAGCACCTCCTGGGAGGTTAATCCCTCCCCTCCTGTGCCCTCGCAGTGCAAGGCGACACGGGCCACCCGATGTCGCTTTCTTCCCAGGAAGTCAATTATCATAGAGATAACAACAACAACAAGGTCCATTTTTATCAGTAACAATAAAGTATGAGACTTAAAACTTGCCTAAAAGCTTCATTGGGTTATTTGCTTCTTCCTCTTTCTGTTCTTCCTCTTCCCTTTTTGCTTGCTCTTCAGCCAGTTTTAACGCCATGAAGTTTCGTGTTGCACCCGCTTCAATTTCATAGTCTGTGTTCTTTGGATCAGTCTTAAAAGATATCTCTTGTAGACATCTTGTACACTGAAACATTTTATACAGTTATTAAGTATAGAATTCATTATAATTCAGAATTAGAAAGCTTAGGATGTAGTCAGAAAGAAAGGAATCAGCGAAATGTTGTTCTTTTTGCATCAACAACTCCATTAAACTAAGCAGTCCACAATTTATTTATTTATTTATTTATTTATTTATTTATTTATTTATTTATTTATTTATTTATTTATTTATTTATTTATTTACACTTATAACAACTTTAACTAAGGTTTGACATAGTGCCCTAGTGGCATTTTCTACACCCTGTTCACCTTGTCGACACTGGATGGGAATAAATAACAGATTACCGTATATATGAAGTCAGGAAAAAAAACATAAAATAATTGTAGACAGATCTGTGGGAATAACTGAAGCAAATGAAACCAACATCTTGAATAGTGGTCATAGCAGTTTTGGTCTTAGATATTGGTATATTTACTTATTAAATTGGCACTCCAGTAGGAAGTTTGTCCTGCCTCTTTTCAATAGAACTTCTATATCTTTATATCTATATATAAATTGATTTGTCAAGTTCTATTTTATTTATTTATTTATTTATTTATTTATTTATTTATTTATTTATTTATTTATTTATTTATTTATTTATTTATTTATTTATTTATTTATTTATTTACACTTATAACAACTTTAACTAAGGTTTGACATAGTGCCCTAGTGGCATTTTCTACACCCTGTTCACCTTGTCGACACTGGATGGGAATTAATAACAGATTACCGTATATATGAAGTCAGGAAAAAAAAACATAAAATAATTGTAGACAGATCTATGGGAATAACTGAAGCAAAACGAAACCAACATCTTGAATAGTGGTCATAGCAGTTTTGGTCTTAGATATTGGTATATTAGTAAATTGGCACTCCAGTAGAAAGTTTGTCCTGCCTCTTTTCAATAGAACTTCTATATCTTTATATCTATATATTAATCGATCTTTGGGTTTGTCAAGTTCTATTTTATTTATTTATTTATTTATTTACACTTATAACAATTTTAACTAAGGTTTGACATAGTGCCCTAGTGGCATTTTCTACACCCTGTTCACCTTGTCGACACTGGATAGGAATTAATAACAGATTACCGTATATATGAAGTCAGGAAAAAAAAACATAAAATAATTGTAGACAGATCTATGGGAATAACTGAAGCAAAACGAAACCAACATCTTGAATAGTGGTCATAGCAGTTTTGGTCTTAGATATTGGTATATTTACTTAGTAAATTGGCACTCCAGTAGGAAGTTTGTCCTGCCTCTTTTGAATAGAAGTTCTATATCTTTATATCTATATATTAATTGAACTTTGGGTTTGTCAAGTTCTATTTTATTTATTTATTTACACTTATAACAACTTTAATACAAGAGAAGAATATTCAAGACATATTGTATCACTTTTTATAGCTACCTGCATTAAATCAAAATTGTGTTTTGATTAGCATAGAAAAAAGGTTGTATAGTAAAAGACAGAAATCTTTATATGCAGGGTGCAATATGCTCTGCAACCAATAAAGCTATGAGAAGTTAGTTCAATGTGGTTGTGTAGATGTTTATGTTAAGTGAAAACAATATAATACCCAAAATTTGAATCACATCATAGCATGAGCTTAGACCAGTAATTACACTAGCTACAGCACCCTTTCAACAGAATAATACAACTACTACATCACAACAAACACACACTACTATCATAGACTAGACTTAATCCCCGCTGTGGGGCAGAGGGCGTCCACAGTGGGTGGCAATTTCGCTTCGTTTTGAGCTAGGTGTCTTGCCCCGGACCATGTCAACTTGATCACCTTCATGTCTGCCACTACTAATCGCCACCACATTTGCTTAGGACAGCCACATTTCCTTGTTCCTGATGGGATCCACTTCAAGGCCTGCCTAGGAATGTGAGTAGGATCCCGACGCAGGGTGTGGCTAAGTCAATTATCATTTTTTTTTTTTTTTTTGTGTACAAGTAGGAAATCTTCAAAAAAATACCCTGCCTTCTGGGGGGAAAAGCGGCGGTTATGTGGGGTTTTTACCCACTAAAACCTCCCCGGTGGCCCTTTCCTCGGTGCATGACGAGGGGCTCCGGGATCTCCAGAGGAACGCACCGGAGCCCCTCTGCACTGTGCTCAAGGAGAGCACGTCCCGAGCGAGGGGGGAGGTTACTCCCTCCCCCCCTCTGCCCTCGCAGTGCAAGGCGACACGGGCCAGCCGATGTCGCCTTCTTCCCGGGAAGTCAATTATCATAGAGATAACAACAACAACAAGGTCCATTTTTATCAGTAACAATAAAGTTTGAGACTTAAAACTAGCCTAAAAGCTTCATTGGGTTATTTGCTTCTTCCTCTTTCTGTTCTTCCTCTTCCCTTTTTGCTTGCTCTTCAGCCAGTTTCAACGCCATGAAGTTTCGTGTTGCACCCGCTTCAATTTCATAGTCTGTGTTCTTTGGATCAGTCTTAAAAGATATCTCTTGTAGACATCTTGTACACTGAAACATTTTATACAGTTATTAAGAATAGAATTCATTATAATTCAGGAGTCGAAAGCTTAGGATGTAGTCAGAAAGAAAGGAATCAGCGAAATGTTGTTCTTTTTGCATCAACAACTCCGTTAAATTAAGCAGTCCACAATATATTTATTTATTTACACTTATAACAACTTAAACTAAGGTTTGACATAGTGCCCTAGTGGCATTTTCTACACCCTGTTGACCTTGTTGACACTGGATGGGAATAAATAACAGATTACCGTATATATGAAGTCAGGAAAAAAACATAAAATAATTGAAGCCAGATCTGTGGGAATAATTGAAGCAAAACTAAACCAACATCTTGAATAGTGGTCATAGCAGTTCTGCTCTTAGATATTGGTATATTTACTTAGTAAATTGGCACTCCAGTAGGAAGTTTGTCCTGCCTCTTTTTAATAGAATAGAAGTTCTATCTTTATATCTATATATTAATTGAACTTTGGGTTTGTCAAGTTCTATTTTCTTTGCCTAGAATCAATGTTTACTCAGATACCGATGATGTATAAATTTAAATAAACTAGCCACTTAAAAATACACCTGATACTGATTCAAGACAGATTCTTGCTTCGAGTTTTTCACTCACATATCAAAAAGTAGTATCAACCGTGTAATTAGAGTAATTGACATGTTTTATCAAAATATTTAGAGTAATTTCTTAACAAATAACATTCTGAAATTTTTTGTGGTTGATATAGTACTTACTTTGATATAAAATCTGTATATTCTTATGCCTAAGTAGTCTTCATTTTCGACATCCTCCTTACGGGCATTAAATTTCTTGCCTTTATAGATATACTCGCCACATGTAACACAGCGCATGTTAAACGGTGCCATCAAACGTACAGTGTATTGACGATTCTTAGCTAATTTCATGCGAGGGATCTTCGACGGATCGAAGTCCGGAGGATAGTATTTCTGAAATCATCCACAAAACACAATGATAACATTGTCTTGCGTTTTATTTTCAATTAATTAAAAACCCAGTAATACCTACATTTAAAACTTTTCTTTCAGACATTTTTACTTAATAATACAATATCAAAACAAAAAACTATTAAAAAAACTTGTATTAAATTTATGATGTACGCTTTCCAAAACAAGATAAGAGTCAACAAGATGACTTTTTTTTTTTTTTTTGACGAACTATCACAGTTGGCACAGAGAAGCTGGCCTTTACTGCTTCACCGGATTTGAGAGGTGGCACAGCTCTTAGATCGCTTAGCCTGAACCTCTAACACACAAGATGACAACTGTCATTCAAAGGTATATCAAAATGACAGCAGTCTTTTTTTCTTAGAAATAATTGTCCATTCGGTAGTCATACAGCCAAACATATTTTTTGATAAGGTGTAACCCTCAGAGAGCTATATAATACGTTTCAATATGTTTTTAATAATTGGCAATATTCCTTAGATTTACACGCCTGTTTCGTACCCATGGATCAAATTAAGTAAAAATAAATATTTCCTATAATTAAAGAGACCAACATTTTTATGTGAGACTCATCGTAGTATATCATTATTCTAAAGCAAAATAACACTAGGAATTAAACACTGTATATCAATTTTCCATTTTATTCAATCAACCAATATCATTTTACGTTCACAAAGTTCACATCAACTTGCACAATTTACGGCAATCGCTCACTTTTTAATCCTTTTAAAAAAATAGAAATTTCCTGCAAAGAAAAATTACAATTTATTAATTTCTTATACTCGTATCTATAACCTAATACGCTCAAAGTACGCTCGAGCATCGGAAAATTAACGTGATTGTCGATGGTATAATATATACATTACAATAATCAAGCTAATCAAATTGAGGCGTTTCTTCCATAAAAGTTCTGAATATAACCGTTTGTTCGTGGTAATGTTGTAAAAAAATTAATAGAGACTTCTGAAAATAACTATTTCTTGTTTCTATGATTTTTCAATATTGGTTTTCATAACGAAACTTCAAGCACAATTGCTTTACGGAGTTTTTCCAAACGTATACTAATATGTACATTTAAGCCGCGCGGTGATAGATATTTATAGTCGTGTTTATTCCATAACATTGTGAATCACTTAAGCAGTTATTTAGACATTCCTAAAAATAATGTTAACTTTGAAGATACCGTTCTCGCCTGATGCCGCCAGCAGCTATTTCGTGTTCGAGGGCTGCGATCTTCTCCTCGTGCCGAGTACGCTGCGCTTGTGCTCGTCTCTGTTGCTCTTCTAACGCCAACACTATTTTCTCTAATCGATGTATCTGTTGTTGTTTGCTTTCCAACGACGAGAATAATTCTTGTATTTCCTCTGCTTTTGCAGCTATTTGTTTGTTCACCTAAATTACCACATTTAACTATTAATTATTGGAAATCTAGGAGAAAACACAAATATCATTGTTTATTGGATGTTATGTATTAAAGGAGATCTGTACAATTCAAATAAGGTTTTAAAATAAAAACTTTACAAATATAAACATTATTTTAACTATATGATAAGCATTCAAAATACTAGCAACAGTAAGTGATTACAGATAAAATACGATCATCTCACTTCATCAACAATTTTCATTCGATGTTCAAGGTCTTGCTGTAGCGTGGAGAGTTCACGGCTCTGTTCTGTCTCCTTATTCTTGAGCATATTGATTAGCTCTTCACGAACCTGCTTAATAAGTTACAGATTAAGTCTCATACATTACAATAAAAATATTACCAGAATACCTTTTTTTGTTTGTGTGTTTAATTGTACATTACAGTAATTAACTGATAATTATTTAATCAGGATGGACCTTGATGACCCTTGCCTGGGCACGTGATGTCTTGTCTTGCTGTTCCAATTGTTGTTCTTTTTGCATCAACAACTCGGTTAACTCTTCGTTTTTGTGAACGGAATCCAATAGTCCCATTCTAAGATTCATTATCTGAAAGGTTGCAATGATAATAATAACTATACCACTTATTGTTATATTCGTTTGACTGATTTTTTTAGGTCTTAATTTATGGATGTCTAGGACTGTAAGAACGTTAATCGGCTTACACACCTTCTAACAAGGATGTTATCTTTCCTGGAGTAAAGCCCCAAACCAAGGTTCCTCAGAACTATTTTGCTAAGTTACCCTTATCAGATCTCATTGCTAAAATCTTACCTCCTGCTGTAATTCATGGTATGCTATACCATTTGATGAGTCTTGACAACTAGCAGAAACTGGACTGTACGATTGCATATCTCTCATATATTGCTCATACTGCAGTACTTTTTGTTCACTGGAAACAACAGTGATTTTACAAAACAAATATATATGTTTTTTAATTTGTTATAAACACTTTAATCGAAAAAAGATTTTGATTGATCATTAAAATTGTTTATAAATTATTTAAAAATTGTTTTAGTAAAAATAAATATATTTTAAAGTGAAATAAGTCCTAAAAGTGATACTGAAATAGATCGTACTAAAAGTGAATGAAAGAACAGGATTTACTTTAATTTAATGCTTTTAGTCAACTCTCTAATTTGATTTTGCATTTTGCTTATCATTTCTTCTTTGCTTAAGAGCTCGGCTGCTAGTTTCTGTTGCATCGCCATTTTGTTCTCCGATTCCTATAAAAATACAGGAACGTATATCGAATTGTTAGTTGTGTAAAATGTTATGACAATTTTCACCTTCACAAGGATGATCAAAGAACGCTTCTGGTATAAGTGACTGAAAAGAAAAATATTTTGTTATCTTCTTAAAGCATCATCAATCCTTCCAAGGTAAAAGTAGAAAGAATAAGAGAAAGTCCTAAGGACCTCTGCATCTACTTAAGCACCAAGGTTCATCGCAGGTATATAGAATGTTCGTATATAATTTTATTCTGTGCATATTTTCCTATAACCATAACCTATAACAGTAGAATCAGGCAAAATTGCATAAGTGAATGACATACAACTTTCCAATTTTATATTTTAGGTTATTGCACGCGAATATGAGAAATGAGATTCCCGACACATCAGATATAAGAATACTCATAATATATTCGTTGAAATAAAGCGGCTTAATAATTACTCGTGATAAATTGCTTTCAGTTTACTTTCAGCAAAAATATCAGATTTTTTTGTTATCATCGTTTTAAATACCTACATTTTGTGTTACGAAAAGAGAGTAAAGCATTTGTTTACTGCTTGTAGTATGTTACTAATGTTTTAAAAAGTGCGAGAAGGTTATAAATTATGTTAATTAAATATTTAAACAATAATCACAGTAATTTTAGTGAGTGTTTCCAAAAAGCGGACTTTTTCACGCTTGCATACAATCATCTCTTCTTCTGTCGCTCGCAGTATGTCCTTCGTTGCAATTAGCTCTGCTCTCAATTCCAATTCCCTTTCAGTTGGAAGATCTAGAAAAAATAAGATATAATTGAGAGATCTTTGCATTTATTACCTTTGGAAATAATCATTTATGAATTGTTGGAAAGTGTATTTGACAAGTCCAGAATCTTAAAGTACGTAAGCACGAGTATACGTCAACAATATTAAGGTATTATGTATTATTTACCTGGGTTTGGTTTGCTATTTTCAAGTTCAACTATTTGCATTTTCAATTCTTGAATAGTATTTAAACCTTCCCTGTAAGATTCTTCAAACATTATCTTCATTTGGATTTCTTCATGCTTACTATTTCTCTCCGATTCCACAAGTGATTTCAGTTCTTTTATTTGTATGTTCAGTTCTTGTGTAGTGATTTTACTATCCATGGCATTTCTTTCCAATTGTTCTTTAAGTTGAGATAGTCTAAAAACGATCAAATTTAACTTTTATCTAGAATATTAAATAACCCTTACGTGAAAAACTTTATGACGTCAAAATTTGATTCGGCTTCTTAAAAATGAAATTAAGCAATCGCTCACTCTAGTTGCAGTGCGTCACGTTGCTGGGCTATGTGGTTATTTGTCATTTCCCCGGTTCTCAAAGATTCCTTTAATTTTCTTGCACGTGCTTCTAGCTGTCCTTCCTTTTGACGACTCTGAAATAAATTTATCACTCATGTATCGCATGGAAAAGAGTAATGTATTTATTCACTTTTCAGTAAAAAAATCTGGCAGTATGCTGGCACGCGTTCTGTGCGTATAATAACTAGTTCGCTTAGCACAACTTTGTCACAAAATTATGATTAAAACAAATTTTCTTTGAAACGTATAAATTGTAATAATAGTCTTTTTATTTGTCGAAGAATACTGAATCTCTCAAATTTCTTTCTAAGATACTTTACTTTGTTTTTTTTGTATTTTAATACTAATTTCTTTTGTTTATGAGGCTGGCGCTCACCTGATCTTCCAGGGACTTTACTGTCATTGTAAGGCTAGCTATACTTGCTTCTGCCTCTCGCAACTGCCTGTCCATTTTATTAACTCTTAACCGAGATTGCCGTAACTGTGCCTCCGCTGTTGTCAATTTCTCCTTCACGCTCGCCGAAGTAGCACGCTCCTCTTCTAATTGACGACGGGTATCCTATGAAAATGTATCTATATATATATATATAATAAAGTGTGGGGATTTGATGCGTATAAGCTCCGAAACGGCTAGACCGATTTCAATGAAACTTTCAATCTTCAGATTGACCTGGCGAGTAATCCTGTGTAGTTTGGTGATATATGATAAGAATGATATTATATTTACTAATAGTCCTTCACCCCGCGCGAGTGAATACGGTGAGACATGAATAATTTAATTTATTGTGAGAGTTAAATTAAATTTTTTATGATGTATGTTTATTTAGCAAAATCTAGCCCGGCGAAGCAAACTGGGTACGTTAGTTAATAGATAAAACTATTACATTCATATTTCTCGATTTAAGTCTCAAGAACTTCATCTACAGCTTCTTGCAAAGTGGTCTAATTTTATGAAACAAAATTTGACAGTGGCATTTGTAAAATATCATACCTCTAGTGTCTTGTCTATATCGGGTCCCGCTGCAGTAACAGAATTTATTTCCATAGCCACATTAGCATTTAATGATATTTCTTGCCTTAGACATGCAATCTGTTTCACTAGCGATTCCCCTACTGATATTAGAAGTCCACGTTCTTGACATGCTCGTCTACAAAAGGAACATCACTGTTTTGACTTTTTAGTGACTATTTAAAAATAATTCGTGTAGTGACGACTGCACGGGTCGCGGATAACTAATTACCGAATTATAGGTTATTTATAGATATTTAGAATTCTAATATATAAATTAACTTTCCTTTTAAATATAAATTTACATATCAATGCTAACATAACGTAATAACAATTCAATAAAACTGATTTTACAGAATTTTTCGCGGTTTACTAACAATTGTAATTTCTGATGTTTCAGGCGCTTTTGTCACGCAGGGGAGGGAAAGGGTAATTTGAAACACCTTATTGGCTCACGTATTCCATAATAGAGATAATGAATATAAACAGCCCAATGTTTGGAATGCTTAGCAAGTAATTTAAAGTATTTAAAAAGAAAAAAAACGGCAATTTGGTACAAGCCGACTGGGAATCGAACCGCTACTAGGCCAACACCGTGATAAGATTAAACAGCGATAAAATCCGCAAATATAGTAAATTAGGAGGGTGAAAATTAGGATGAAAATGTATGATAATGTTACTTTAATAGTTGCGTTAATCCATGTAATGATTCATCCGCTTGCGATTTAAGTTCACGAAGCAAATCGCACAACTCAAGCCCTTGTTTATTGTAGATGGTTATACGGCTCAGATCTTCTTCGCATATGGTTTCTTGCTGTAGGGAAATAAATTCACTCTTAATCTGATTAATTTAAATACAAAAGAGTAGTTATAATCTACATATAGAGTGGATGTTTGGGTATCAAAAACACTAAACTCCATCACCTTAATCAGTCGTCATGAAAATGGACAAGTGTATATTCTACCTTTGTTGTAAGCAGCAATGGAATAATATCGTATCATGATATCTAAAATTCATTGTTACTTGTTAATTTTTGTGCAAATCTATCTATATATATAAAAGAGAAAGTGTATAGGTTTGTTCTCTATAAGCTCCGAAACGGCTGGACGGATTGCAATAAAATTTCAGGGAATGTTCAAATTGACCTGACGAGTAATCCTGTAAAGTTTGGTGACGATCGGAACACTGCTCTTTTTGAACTGTCAAACAAGTCATACGTCATAGTTTTATTTCTGACATTAACTTGAGCCCGATATATTTTTGTATAAATGATAAGAATGATATTATATTTACTGACATGTACATGACAGGTGTAGGTAATCATGATCTTCGCCCGGTCGATAAGAAAATGAATACGGTAACAAATGAATAATTTATTATTTTGTGAGAGTTAAATTAAATATTTAATGCGGTAAGTTAATTGTTTAAATAAAAAAAGCTAAATCTAGCCCGAGGAATCGGGCTGGCTATGCTAGTATTCTATATTATTATACTGGCCAAGATTCAAACCCCAGATCAATAGATCTGAGAGTTGAATACCTAACCACTAGAGTTGCTCCAAAACAACTTACATTTGCTATCATTTCTTTAATCCAATCTATCACTTCTTGGCGCGCGGTGAACGCTTGTAAACATAAATCGGCGAAGTTTCCGGGGAAGTTCAACACTTTGTTATCCCATTCTGATAAAATCTCTTCATCTATTAACAAAAGAAACAATCTGTATTAATAAAAAAATCTGAATAAATGTTAAGATAACAATAAGTAGGTGTAATCATTGTGTGTCATAGATCACTTGACAAAATTACCCATTTGGACGGTCTCACCAAATGTCATTTATACCGATTGTTATATTTTTTGTGTAAGACAGTATGGTTTCAATTAGTTCTCATATTTATTTAGTTGGTATAGGGACCTTGGGTTCCGAAATTATACTACTAGAGATCTCCTAAAAATCGAATGGAAGCATGCTTGTTGGAGATATTTGTAGATTTATGACAATGTAAAACTTGAAAAGTACACCTTAACGACTAAGAATCTAGTATATAGGTATCAGAACTTCTTAATTAAAGAGAAGAAAGAGAAAGAGGAGAGAAGCAAAACTGCGGAAATGAAAGAGTGGCGTAACAGCGTTTAATTTTATCCGTTGTATTTCATTTGATTTGAATATGG
Organism: Meandrusa payeni; assembly: GCA_029286785.1. Lineage (NCBI taxonomy): Eukaryota > Metazoa > Arthropoda > Insecta > Lepidoptera > Papilionidae > Meandrusa > Meandrusa payeni. The sequence continues at coordinate 16,847 of JAGSMX010000013.1, forward strand.
TTTTCGTTTTTACTCGTAAATAAACTCTTAAGTAGGAACAAACGCGATGAAGTGTGGTAGTAGTAGTGTAAGATTGAAAGTACAAACGATACGAAAAATAAATAATTTACCTATCGGCATTATTGTTTTAATAATTTCACCCGCTCCTTCTACAGCAGGGTTGCTATTATGACACAACTGAGCAACTTCCACGGCCGCCCAATCAGCCACGTTAAATATCATCAGCTCCTGTTGCGTCAAGCCCTCGCCCTCGCCAGATTTCCCTTCCTTTATCATACGATCATGTAAATCTTGTAGATTGTTAAATATTTCCAAAACATTATGCTGTAATTAAAAATAGTTTAATCAAAATATATTCCATATTTATGTTTTCAATGCTGAATGAAGAGAATAAATAATATCGATTACACCTCTTTTATTACAAATATCTGTGGAAGGTGGGATTATTGGGGAAAGTCTTCTTAGCTATAAATAGCTCGTACATCTTTAAGTATTTGTATCCAAGCTTGCTAGAAGCTAGAATACGTGTTAATGCACCGTTTACATCATCATAATGTTCCTTATGAATTTCAAGTGTGAGTGAAAAGTCTCAGATTTACCACCCTAAATTTTTGTAGTAATATACTGCAAGGAGATGAGCAGAGTATCTCATGCTTACAAAAAAGCTGTGGCACAAGTTTCTGGTGATTAAGAAAAGTCATGAAAGATATTTACGGTTATTGATTCTGTGCATTTGTTAATGTTAATACTACATTTGATTAAATGTATCTATTAACCTATATTTGGAAGTATTTAACCTATTTTTAATTATTAGCTATTAGCCTACTTCAATTTTAATTTTACATATTTTTTTCCTAGTTTTACGTTTATCTTTATTATAATTATAATGTTTATGTACGTAGCCGGCTTGCTGATATAGGTGAAGACAATTCAGCCCTGTAGTTCTGGGCTCTCAAGAATAAGACTACGGTATCCCCTGCCTGTCGTCCAAGGCGACTACAATGGGCCTCGGGTTCGCTGGGCGACAAGGGTGGGGGGCCTGAGTCGTCCACCGAGGTGGACCCGGGAAGAAGGCGACATCGGCTGGCCCGTGTCGCCTTGCGCTGCGAGGGCACAGGGGGGAGGGAGTTACCTCCCCCCCAGGGACGTGCTCTCCTTGAGCACAGTGCAGAGGGGCTCCGGTGCGTTCCACGTTGAGATCCCGGAGCCCCTCGTCATGCACCCAGGACCACCGGGGGGGTTTTAGTGGGTAAGAACCCCACATAACCGCCGCCTTTCCCCCAGAAGGCGGGGTATCTTTGTGAAGACAATTAATATATTTATTTTATAACACGATGTGCTTTTAAATATTCAGCATAAAATTTGTGCGTAACTAATATCCGTATTAGATGTAGACATTATATACCTGTTTCAAGTCAAGCTCTTTCTTCAAGCGATGAAATTCCTCCTGTTTAATAGTGAATAATGTAGTGATATCAGTAGGATCCTGGTTGTCAACAGCTAAAGGTTTATTGTTCTGTTGTGTCTGTGGTCGTGCAGGTGATTTTAATGCTGGAGTGTTTTTAAGACGTGGGAGGGACGACTGGCGTGGGGTGTTCGGACGACTGCCTGGTGGCACAGTTCTCGCTACTGGCTTAGCCGGTGTCATTGGCCGGCTTTGCACCCGTGGCGTTCGACACTGGGATTGCAGGTTTTTTGGTGTTTGTGGACGACTAATAAATTTAGAAGCCTCTGTTTCCACCCTTTGACTTTCTAGAAATAGTAAACCTAATCAGTTTTAAATTATATCTTAAGTTAATAACATAATATAGTCCTTCTTACCTGTTATAGGGCTTATCACAGTGTCACCTTCAATTTTGTTTTCATCATCCTCCATAATTTCTGTAGAAAAAGTATTTGTTTTCATTTAAATATTAGAAAGCCTAGATTAGAATCTCTATTGAATAGATGAACATTGCTTATTGTACTAATGAATAATAACGATGCCACATTTTCCTTTTTTATGATGTTACTGTAAATAGTTCCGGCTTAGCTGACAAAGCCGTCCAACCTTGTACTGATTCATTCAGAAGTTGAAGCGCCCCAACGGGTTGTCCACCTTTTAAGGAACCCGGTGAAATGGTAGCGGTATTTTAACATATGTGCTGAAGTACTTCCCAAAACGAAAATATATAAAATTTGTATAGTGATTCAGTAAATTGTAATATATCAAGCATTACCAATGACACACAATAGACGAGTCTGGAATCCCTCGCCATTTATTTTCCTGAAGTAAATCTTTTGGAAAAAAACAACCTCAGAACTCTGTCCATAAATTAATCGAAATTCCATTTAAATCTTTTGCAAGCGGCTTGTCTCACAGTTAAATTGTTCGGAGAATCTTTTGAAATGTTTTATTTTTTATAAATTACCAAACTCTCCCTTGTCATGTTTTTCATACCACTTTATCTTGTGCATTTTTTTATTTCAACTTTGGTTTTTTAAAGAATGCTATGCTATGAGATTGTTCATGTTAATAGTCTAGCGGTGGAATTGAATATTAGGCTTTTGACACTTCACTTAATGTATAATTGTAGTCTATCTCATAATATAGTTCACTACATTAAATTCAAGTTTGCATGAAGATAAAACATATTTTAATGTGAAAAAAAATGATGAGACAACAACAAGATCTACCAAGATAAGCAATGACTGTTTGCTCTCAAAGACGTAAAAGGCCATAGAATAGTAGAAAATATAAGAATATTTACTAGTAACTTCGTATGGTTCGCTGCGAGCTGTGGGCGATTCTATTGACTCATCTTCTAAATAATTTGGTTGCTCTTTCAAAAAAGCGGCTTCATTATAATTTTCACATCCTTCATCTGGTTCTTGGATTTCTCCGTGTGTTTCCATGTTGTGCTATAGAATAATACAGATAATAAATAGTGAGAAATTCTGATCGATAGTGCACAAAACTATTTGGGTTAAAAGACAAAGCAGTTTTCAGTAACATGATGATTACAAATACCGTTTTCACACTTTATCAAGCTTTTAACTATTTAATTGTATAAATATTAACATAACTTAAACCAGTCACATTCTTGTTTTACCTGGTCGTTATCATTTACTTCATCAATTACTTTAATCATGTCGTTTTCAATGCAGCCTTTGGTAATCTGAAACACAACTTCATTACTGACACACTTGATTGATTACAAATATTGCAGATTTCTTTATTTTACAATTTCAAAAGATACAAATTTACTATGTACGGTTTCTTGAGACTGTAAATAAATATTTATACATAATGAGCTCTCACGGTTTTTTAAACCTTGAGTGTGGTGGAGGCAGAAAATAAAAGCAGAAATGGTGTCAACCAATATTACATTGACATGGACAACCAAAATGAGTGGCACAGTGTGGTAGTACAAATTGCGGTGAAACCGTAGCAGCCAATATTACGCTTCCCGAAGTGGCATATAAGTTACTTTAGCTTAGATTGTCCCAATAGATAAGTACCTTGTCATCGGGTTTTTGATTTGTGTTTGGCGACTCTGATTGTTGGGAGCCGCGTTGCGGTCCGCCTTTGTGCTGGAAAAAGTAAATAACGAAGAGCTCAATCAATTTCTAAGTTTTTTTATTTATTTATTTATAATATTATACACAAGAGCTACATTTAATTACACAGTTACATAGGATAATAGAAATCAATTAGACACAAAACCGATAAATTATTATTAATTACTCGTTGACGGTACATTCGATACATATTTGGAACATCTTACCGGATGATGCCAAAAGAGCACAGAATAAGCATATATTCAAGGAATTAGTTCAAACAAATTATATTATCCTTATTATAAGTCATTTTCTCTTAAGGTATTATATAAGTATATATTATATCAACATATACTAAATCATCTAGATGTGCATGAGTAAAAAGTTAAAGCACACCTACGCTGGGATCGTGAAAAATCTAATTCTGTAAACTTCGCCTACCCCATGTGATTCGATGGCGTGAGTTTTATATAACTAGTAATTAATCGATTTGAGCACTTTAACAGCGGCTAGTTGCTCAATCCGGTAAAATTGGATAGTGCTACGACATAACAATGGTAATCTGCCGTAAAAAATATTTTTCAAGTCACCATATGTAAAAAAAAACAATCTCTGTCTAAATTTAAATTAACAATTTAATTTTCTGATCACCTTTGACGCAGCTGCGGGCGTGCGGGCGGCAGCGTTACGCGCGGCGCGAGCCGAGGACGCCGCCGTGGCCCGAGGCGCCAAACGTGGTGTTGCCCCATCTGTATTACACAAGTATACTTACGAGTAAAAAAAAACTTACTTAGAATCGAATAAAACGTTCAAAGGCGCAATAGGAACGGTACATATTACGAAGCTTTGGTGCCTATGTTCTCTTTCATGTTCTGTGGAACACGCTCGATGCCATTATGGATTGCTTACCTAGTCTTGGTTTATAAAAAACCTACCAATTTCACAATCAACTAGCATTATTCCATACGATATAAACATTCAAGTACTGTTTACTTGTGTTTTTTATTAAACCTAATTAAAATTTATTAGATGTCTTTATTTTCGACATGTAAGTCTTATTACATTTTACTGACTTTCTTGTACGACTTGGCGTCTTGTAAACGAAGGATCGGAGTATCAAAATGTAATATGAAAAAATGTTTGCTTACGTAATTTGTCCTTTTGTAATTTAGTCATACTCGCCATTATTGTGTGAAGTGAAAATTTAACTTGAAAAAATGCTGAGGAATAATTTTAGATAATCTAAAAAACCTATTCAATTTTGATGTTATGACATATTAAAAACTATTTGTTAAATGTGTGACACTGTTCTAAATTTGAAAGTCCTTTTTCTATTTCACTTTAATAATGGCGTAATGAATTGTAGATATCGTTTCTATTGAAAAATAATGGGGATGTAGTTCAATGTATTCTAGAAGTAATTGTAACTAATACACGGTTTTTTCATAGCAAGATCTCAGGTTTAATTAAAAAAAGATACTGCATACATGAGATAATTAAACAATTCAATGCAAAAATAACAATAATATATATATATATATATAGTCCACACCGTGACCGGTGACGGCGACCTTGACTAGCTTCGGGCATAAGCCCTGATTTGGCTCGCTGAAAGGTCATCTGCGCGTGATGAGATTATAGTGAACAAACAGTTGCGCTTCTGTAGATCCACTCTCTCGTTCCCAAACCTCCCAGTATCAGTGGATCGGGTGACCGATACGACTGATGGAGGCAGGGAGTGCAGTGACTTGCCAGTGCTCCAGTAAGCATATGACTTTTGGCATATCACAGTATAAGGTCCCTTAGTCGGCTATATTAGTGTTTAATGATTGCGTTTTTAAAGCGGATGATCGTGTATGAAGGAAGGCATTTGGGAAGACTGCTACAGGGTGATGATGATTATGGCTACGTTAGCGACATTTCCAGTTGTACGTAGTACTTATTATCTCACTATACTAAAGTTAGCTATAAACACTCCTTTATCACGAAATTCAAATACAAAGAAACAAAACTGGCGATAACTATTTTACTTGTCTTCAATGTCACGTTATTAGTTATTTAGTTTTCGGATTTCTGAGGAATAAATTTTAGTAAAACATTTCCATGGTTAATTAAAAAAATGGCTGTGTTAATATGATGTAAGTGAATATGTCTGATGAGGTATTAGATGAACCAAGAATACAGGGTAAGAGTGTACAAAAATCACGCAAGCATTTTGTATTATAATTCAGCCCGCAAAACCGGGCTTGCGATGATGAAAGCAGGAAACCGTCTAGCTGTATAAATATCATCGATATCAACGGGTCTACGTTTTTTTTCCACACGTAGGTGTTGTACAAGCAAGCGATGTGAGCTGACTTTAATTCCTCTTTCTTAACTTGGCGACATTAAATTCGAGATCGTATGTCATATTCCGGTCTGCGCTCATTCTGAAATTCTGCTTCCTGTTTTGTTTTCATTTAGGAAGTAAAATCAAATCATATATAGAAATTAACTATAGTTTAAGATGGTTCTTTAACAAAACATGTTTTATGATATGTTACGTGTTGTAATATATTTTATATAAGCTCCAACGTCCCTTACTGCAAACGGGATGAACTTTTCTGTCCTCTTCTTACCAAGCTTATTAGGTTATACGTCTGTCACAAGTGCTGAGTTTATCGACATACTCCGGGCAAAGATCGGACTTCAAGATGCACGCAGAATTTCATCCTTTTCTTGTGAACATCCCTCAAACCCGAACGAAGCGTTATGCTTCGTCTTTCATTATGCGTACAGGAAAGGACTGGAATAGTTTGCCCGCGTCTGTCTTTCTCTCCGATTACAATGTGGGTATTTTCAAGAGTAGAGTGAATAGGCATTTACTAAGCTAGTGCGCCTTTCCATCCATGACTGCATATCCACTCCACCGGAAGTGCCGTCAGGCACGACCTGCTGCCTAATTTTCCTTGCATTCTTTATTTATTTATCAAACCTTTTTTTTTGTTGATGAGGAGGAAATCTTCACAAAGATACCCCGCCATCTGGGGGAAAGGCGGCGGTTATGTGGGGTTCTTACCCACTAAAACCTCCCCGGCGGTCCTTTCCTCGGTGCATGACGAGGGGTTCCGGGATCTCACGTGGAACGCACCGGAGCCCCTCTGCACTGTGCTCAAGGAGAGCACGTCCCAGGGGGAGGTTACTCCCTCCCCCTTGTGCCCTCGTAGCGCAAGGCGACACGGGCCAGCCGATGTCGCCTTCTTCCCGGGTCCACTTTGGTGGACGACGCAGGCCCCCACCCTTGTCGCCCAGTGAGCCCAAGGCCCCTTTTAGTCGCCTTGTACGACAGGCAGGGGATACCGTAGTCTTATTGTTGAGAGCCCTGAACTACAGGGCTGGGCTATTTATCAAACCTTTTTCAACTATACGATTCTATGTTTTCAGATATTATCGACGCTCTAAGAATGCCAATAAAATGCCGCATTCCGCGTAGCCTGCGCTTGGAGAGACGGGGACTAGTTAATAAAACCAAAGTCAACAACGCCGACGTAATAGCATATTGTTTTATAATGTTCATTTTCAACACCATTATTTCAACCGTAGGACATTCGCTGCTGGACATAGGCCTCCTCCAATGATTTTCAAATGGAACGGCTATAACCAGCTTGCAAACAGCATCGTATGTCATATGTATAATTATTTTTTAATTTTCAATTATTTCTTATTATCTTACAATTTTTAATAATGATTGACCATCATTCCACAAAAAATATTCAAGTACCTTTAAAAACTGCGTTTTTCACGTCTTTTGACTTAAATACGGTAGAGAAATCTTCCTCTATTTGTTTCTTTTTCATTTCTAATACCTGAAACTTGTGAAACTAAAGTCTCCAATAGAAAATCTCGAATACGAAAACCCCCTAAGCGAGATATCATTCCGTCTGGATTTCTTATGAATTCCGATCGAATAATAGATAATAGAGATATTTTTATAGCGTCTCTCTACATGTTGTTATGAGTATTTATGTAAATTTATTTTTAATATTATATAGCTTCGACAAAAATCTAACAGTCATGGGAAAATTGAAAAGACGCAAACAAACGATGCAACGCGATCCGTGTGGTCGGATCGAGACAAAGCGGCGTCAGGATCGAAAGTAAGAAATGATATTATAATAGCTGCATATTACTTACCCAGTCTTTGTCCATACTACTTTTGCCCTTAACTTAATTGTTATAGGGCAATATAGAAGTTTTTTTCCTATCTACGCTAAAAAGATCCACGGACAATTAAGTTCTTACCTCCTTTTACACATTTTGAAGCGTGGTAGATAGACACAGCATACTAAATATGTACATCGAGTACAAAGATGAAGCAAGATTTTATGTGTGCAATATCGGTTTATTTTTAATTTCGTGTTTCTTACTTTATTTATAAATGCTTATAAATTATGTAAGAAACACATTATATTAGTTTGTGCATCGTTTACTTGGGAGGCTATATCATTTCTTCCATACACAAAAGTCAAAGTTAATTTTCAGAAGCATGGAGTGACTTCAAAACGCGTTTCTAACGATAACCAAAAGAGTAAAGTCGGATCATCCGTCATAATGGTTCCCGTTCAACAGGTGAAAAATGTTAAAAATACTTATTTTACGTAATAAAAAAAACAATATTTAATGGCTTGTTTCAGCGATCATTCAAATAATCCTATAATATATCATTCACGCAACAAAATCTATAACTGTGAATTTTGTCTGAAGCTGTGAAAGCTTAAAATATAGAATAATAAAGTATTCATTGTTTTTTTAGAAGCCGGTAAGAATGTTATATTCATTCAAAAGCTCCGGAGGCTTACCAGATCAGGTAATGTTATATGTGACAAACGTAACAAAATTAGACTTCATTATTTTCAACTATTAACGAAGGCAGACTATTTGTACAAATCACAAATGATTATTTTCGGATGTGTGTTGTGTTTGTGTCATTTATGTGACTACAAGTACATTTTTAATTAATAATATGAAGCTAATTCTTTCCAATTAACATTTAACATAGAAATATACAATAATGCTTTGTTAATATCTGCCCATATCAATCCATTACAGATATAGGCCTTCCCCAATACCTTCCACCATACACGAACCTCCACTTTTTTCAATCCAACTACTTCTGACTATACATATAAGGTCGTCACTCCATACGTTTCGTATATATTAATTTATACTTTTAAGATAATACTTAAAAAAGAGGTGGTAATGTCGAAAACCTAAATAATGCGAGAAAACTAAACTTTTAACTACCACTTTGTTTTTATATCTATACATTCATTTTGATGCATGATGAACCATTGTGGAGGTAGTGGCTAAGTTTTTTACTTGTAGCGACTAAAATAATAGAAGTTGGGATGCGTCCGCCACGGGTGTCTCTGATGGTCAAATGATTTCCGATGGTTAGAGTTATGCAGATGGCATAAGATATTACTATACACAGTGACCGGTAATACATTATAGATAGTAACCGTCCAAGCCAAGGTTACCTTTCACCAGGGGACCCTTGTGTCGAGTTACTAACGATAGAGGTTCAGGCTAAGCGACCTAAGAGCCATGCCACCTCTCAATCCGGTGAATCAGTCAAGGCCAGCTTCTCTGGCCAATCTGTGTAGTTTGTCAATAAAAAAAAATAAATATTAATTTTTAACGCGCAATTTCTAATATAATACGTATTAAACAGAATACAATTAACAAGTATGAAGAGTTGGAATTGCAACGCAGCGATCAGTCGAATGAAGTGTTGGGTTATGCGTACCAATCCGATACTGGTAAGTATAACAAAGACCGACATGAAATCAAAGTTACGTTTAAAAAAATCAATGAAAACTTAAAAAAGTATATGAAGTAACGTAAGTAAAACTTTAAAATTAAAAACATCTTACCTTTAGTGACAGATTTAACTGTACTGTGCACATACACCCTCATTTATTCATGAAATATCCCAGTTATATTACGAAGTAATATACTGTGATATCTACATGTCTACTACATCCCTTACTACGAGTATATGCCACCAACTCAAGGTGATATTCTGCGTGTCGGCCCGTTAATGCTAAAGTGGAACGCTTGACAGTAGCTTAATACGTCGTGTTGAGGACATGAACTTGATATCATATTGTCCTAGATAATTAGTACTCAAGAGTCAGCTAGTTTGTGCATTTAATGAATATCTTCCACTTCTCAGATGAAGTTAAGTCAGGTAAAAAGCCAACACTGGAAGACATCGTGTATGAGTGGAAGAGGAAAAACAAAGAATTTGAAAAAATGAAAAACGATCTGAACAAAAGACAGGTAAAAACTAAATTCAATGTACTGCATCGTCACTAGATGGCGTGAGTGTATCACTTTCCATACCGGTAAAATTGGTACGGCGGTATACTTCCACACGATATACATATTATATTTGCAATATCGAAAGCGAAACAATACAAAGTATTTATTGCATTTGCCCTAGGGCTGAGATGTATTCGGTCATTCACAAATTAAACGCGGCTGAAATTGCTGGAGACGCGTAATATACAAAACACATCATCATTTCGGCCACAAAACATCCACTGCTAGACATAGGCCTCCCCCAACGATTTCCAAAAGGACCGGTTGTAAGCGGTCCGCAACCAGCTGCGTCCTGCGACCTTTATGAGGTCGTCAGACCACCTTGCCACCTCACAAAACACAGTGAAGGTATAAAATATTTTCTTTGTAATATATGTGAAAACCTATTATTTGTTTACAGACATCAATCTTGGATTACTACGCCTCTCTAAGTGTTTTTCACCAGAAAATGATAGCAGCAGGACAAAGCGCAGACTTACCTTTGACCGAAGACCTAAATATAATGAATGTTGCTAAAATGACGCCAGAACAGCTGCTTAAATTGTGTGCCGAAAGTTCAAAGCTCAAAGATAATCTTCATGGTCAATATTTACTATACTCTTGCCAGTAATACGTCCTTTACTTTGATATCACTCTTTATAGAGTGGTAGTCATCACTTCAGATGTTGGTGGCAAATCCCAAAACACGACGTCACTCCTCTCGGATGGCTGCCTTCCTCGTACATTTATTTAGTGATGATTTACTGATACTTTAACCAGTGATAGGAATACGATGCACTAAACTTGCAGCCTATGGATCTGTTAATTCGTCGAGCTCTATCCATAGTACCATATGAGAGAGCAATTCTTTTGATGACATGGATGGTTTTGAGCGGCGATGATCACATTCGGCGTATGTTCGATTACTCGTTTCTTTAACAAATGTATGCATTAGTTTGCCAATATAAATTTGTTTTTAACGCGGTCGCATATAGAGTGCTTTAATTAAATTAAATGCAATTACATGAATTTTTAATAAATATCCTTTAAAAGTCTCAGAGAATATTATCATTAAAAGAAATATAGAATGGCAATTATCACGTACAATTTAAGTTTTAGATGAACTAACTGCGGACAATAAAGCGGTTGTGGATAAATTATACAACATGCCAGCAAAATTGGCTGCTACATGTGAACGAGCTTTAGCTGTTAAGAAAGAAATTATCGAGTGGCTGGATTGTTTAAAATCCGAGGTAATGTATAGGTTATTTTATCTAAGCTTGTTTATTTTTTTTATTTAATATTAGAGATAATTTTTGAAGCCAAATTTTGCAAGTTAAACGAATTGTTATTCCTTTATAGCAATGCACTTTTACAATTAACGATATTATCAATTACAAAATAAAACAGAAACAGCAAAAATATGAAAAAATAAAGATTTTACATTTCTAATAATATCTTATTCCTAAAAAATAGGTTAGCGATCCAAGCTTGAGTCAAAAAATTAAGGAACTTAACTCAGAAAATGAAAAATTAACTCTTGCCTTAAAAAATAATAAAAATGAATGTCTAACGGATCTACAAGCAGTCGAAAATTATATAAGGTAAAATATTTACAACTCGCATAAGATAATGAGATTGATGTTTGATGATTTAATATTACTAATATTACCAGACAAAAAGTAAATGATACAATGGCATTACATTTGCAATTTGAAACTTTGACATACAAGCTGTCTGAGTTAAATTCTCACAATGCTGATCTACAAAAGCAATTGACGAATGCCGAAAATCTAAGATCACATTCGAACAGAAATAAAATGACGGTAAGACATTTGAAATTATTGTCTATATAACTTTGCCCATGTCACATGCATTAGCATATATACATATTAGTAAACCATTAGTATACAGTATTAGTATACATATTAGTAAACATAGTAACACCATTTTTGACGGTATCTTTAAGTTAATTCACCTGCGGCTAAGTAATCTTGAGATGTGTGCAATAAGCCCTATTATCATTTCTCGGAGACGACAATAATATGATATAACAGGATGGATTTCTTTGAGAAATGGATTGATAGACGCATTTGTATATTTTGATCAGGAAAACTTCGCTTAAGTCTGAAGCCGGAGGTCTTTGATGAGGGAACTTAGAATTTGTCTGTAAGCCCGGTTTATAAAAAAGTCAGAGCTATGCTTGGTATCTATCCAATAGAATGCGGAATAGAATATAATAAACACGTACAAGTAAGAGGAGTCTAGAGACCAAAAGAATCTACGTAAATCGCATACAGACACGTCAGCCACATATTAATTTAATGAAAGTACATTATTAGTAGACGTTAAATTATAGCTGTCCCAACTACGTCATATATCATTTGCCAAAAATGTACACAATTAAACAAAAATCGTTTAAATTTATATGGATATTAAAAAAACAATTTCCAAAACAAATTATAGGAAATTGAAAAGGAATTTAAAGAGAAACAAAAGTGTATGAAAGACCGCTTGTCAAAAGCCGAAGGCCAAGTTAGAATTGGCGCAGAGCGCGCATGTCAATTGGAAGCCGCCTTAGATAGGGCAAACTTCGAATTGGACACAAAGGTGGCAATGATAAGACAACTACAAGATCAGGTATGTATAAATAATATATGTGAATAAATGTGTTATTATAAAGTATAGGAGTGTGTTTATTCTATTGCTATGTAAATAAAAATAAATATACAATCATGTACTGTATAGAATGAAAGTCTGAAAAGAAACTTTGATGGAGAATTGAAGAAATTGGATGCATCCATATTAGAACATACAGCGAATTTAGAACAGATAGCACAAGATCGCGAAAAATTACAAATTGAGTAAGTATTACCTTATAGACACTACACATCCATTACTTCTATTAAGATGTCGGTGTAATGTTTTTCAATAAATTGTACAGGAAAAATGAACTCGAGAAACAGATTAATAATATAAAGATGTTTTATAACATAGAGCTTCAAGAAAGCATTTTAAAACTTTCTGAAACTGAAAAGAAATATAGTATTGAAGTAGAGGAAAAGAAGAAACAAGAGTCAGTTTATAGTAAACAATTGATGGAGACTGAATTATATAACCATGAACTTTTACAAAAACTTGAAGAAATGGAATCTCGAATAGGTGAGATCTTTTTAAGATGTGTTAAAGTTAGCTACAATAACACATCTTGTGAAAAATGATTAAGACTATTAAAGAAACGGAAAATACATTAACAACCAGTATTACTAGTGTATTGTTTATTTTAAATTTTGACATTAAATTTGTGGGAATGAAACTGTTACAAACGTAGTTTGCAAACGCATAAACTGCTCAACTGTATTCATATATTTACAGCCAACACAAACAAATTAGAGCAAGAAAATGATAAGTTAAAAAACGAGTTGGAACAGGAGCGTTTAGAAACTGAACATTTTAAAAATATGCTGTCGCAACAGACCGAGACTATACGTGAAATGGAGGTAAATGCTTATTACTATAATATACCTGTAATCAAATATGTTTTTATTAATAAAAAAATAATAATTTAAGGCATTCCCTGAAGAAAATCAGATCCTGAATAACAATCTAGTCAATCAACAACAACTTATCACAGAGCTTACAAATCGAGAAGAATTATTAAAAACTCAACTTCGAGACAGGTAAAATATTACTTTATTAGATTATGATTTATTTAATACGAATCTAACTATAATGAGACGAATGCATAGTATCGTTGTGGTTTATTTAAATACTGTTACCCAGTTAGAAATTATAAAATATTAAACAATACACCACGCTGGCCATGCCGCCATTTCGTTTTGATTTCTATGTCGCTTTTTCGTTTTGATTCAGCTCGGCAATATACGGCTAATGGCATAAAAAATATGATCTACTAAGCTTTGCGCACGCAAGCACTCATGTACAAAGCTTAGTAGATCAGAGGTAAGCACCATACTAATAGGCTAGTCTTCATAATGTGATTCTTTCTTCTCTTCTTCTTGTAGGAAACAATTTATAATGCATTTTATTTCATTCTCTCGTTGGTCAATTATTGAGGTATAGATTTATGTATATGTCTCCTTTTACTGTGGCTTTTATTCCTTGAGTTTTGTCAAATCAATTCGGTATTTTAGAAGTTTTCAATTGTGTCGCTATTGGGAATAGATCTTTTCTTCTCTTCTCAGGAGAGTATTAGGATAAGGCCCGCTACAAAAAATTGCAAAAATTTCGTGATCCGTAAAAAGCTGTATACACTACAGTACCTAAAGTTACCACCTTCCTTTTAAAACCTGAATGGTAAACCAACAGCATTCTCTTCTAAATTATACATACATGGATAACTTTAGATAATGAATGTAAAGTACAAAATAAAAGAAGTTGATTCCACAAACTGTGGAGTGTTCGGAAGTGTTTCCGAACGTTTACGATTTGGGGACCTTCAAGAAACAAGCTTACTCCTATCGCAAAGGCCGACAACGCACATGCAGCTCCTCTGGTGCTGTGGATGTTCATGGGCTATGATATCACTTAAGAACCACTTTTCAAATAAAAAGGATATTTTTTAAGATAAAAACTATTTATATAATTGATGTTCTAAAAAAAAAGTAAAAAATCAGCTCTAACTTTCAGTGAGGCCAAAATGGAATTCTATGAAAAGGAGTTGATGCAACTTAAGGATCGTATTGCGCAATTGCAAGAACAATTTGGAGGTCTAAATGATATTAACGAACTTAATGAAACGGTATTTAATCAAACATTTTTTTATCTATTATTTTTGAAAAATAATTGCTGCCTGTATTTAGCTAAAATATAGATTGATACCTCAGAGTAGTTGGAATGGTCTATGAAAGTATTTTGTGTGAGAAGCGAATATCTATGTTTTATTATGAACTGATAAGCATGAAAGGTTGAGTATGTGGAGAATTTATAAAAGATGTCACTTGGACAAATGGTTGGACTTCAAAATTAACTGTTAATATGGGAGTTTATATTTGAGTGATATAGAGAAAAGGTAGGAGAATTGCGTACTGCAAGCAGACTTTTATTACTGATATTTGTGAGTAAACCTAGTGTAGTTAAAAAATCACAAATTATTATTACAATCGCAGAATTTGACTTTCATAACTCGCAAAATGTCCGTAATCTTGTGCAACATTATTAGATTTCTTTTCATTTTCTTTATTTTATAAAATGTTAAATCATATATTCATCATCATCGTCATCAGCCTGTATCAGTCCACTGCTGGACATAGGCCTCTCCATAGGCACGTCACTGAGCACGACCACTCTCATCGAGCTTCTGCCAGCCGTCATGCGAAGATCGTCACTCCACCTAGTCTTAGGGCGTCCCACTCCGCGGTCTCCACTCGACAACTCGTTTATCATATTTTATATAATTGTATTATTGCAATTTAAGATAAAGAAACAAAGGGAAGAACTACTTACAGTTACAAACCAGAACAGAGAACTCTCTGAAACACTTGAAAGAAATATCGCTGAATTAAATGAATGTTCGAAAACCAATAAGATACAAAAACAACGATTCCAAGAAAAGGAAGATCTTATAAAAACTTTGATAAAGTCAGAAGAAGAGCAATGTATTATTATTAAACAACTTAGAAACAATTTAGAGGTCCGAGATACGACAGATTCAGAGGTTTGTAGATAATTTTATCTTAAGAATTAATATGTACAACGACCTACAAACTACACAAAACTGGGTGTAACATAAGCAATAAGTTTCCAGGTTTCCATTAGGCCAGCTTCAAATCCATAGAATTCCTTAGAGTTTTGAGAAATTTGCTTTCTACTCTTCTCTATTAGCCTGTCGTTAATTACTCTCTTTTCATGATTTTCCTTTATCTTCGAAAGGTAAATTCAAATATTTTATCCCCTTTTTCAGGTATGTAAGGAATTAGAAAAAAAGAAATTAGAAATTGAATCTCTTGTTAATAATGCAAAAACTCGAAAACAACAAATATTGCAATTAGAGAAAATTATATTAACACTAGAGGATAAAGTTCGCAGGGCGTACTTGTTAAGAAAAAAATATGAAGAAAAGGTACATTCACTTGAAACAAAAATTGAAATTTACGAATCATACCGATATAAGCAAGGAGTTGAAGCAACTTCCAAAAATATAAATCAATTTCTTAAACTTCTTGAAGAAGAAATGGAGAGTCCAAATGAGTCGCAAGACATAAAAGGTGAAGTCCTCCCGGAAATGACTAAGAATAACATTGCCGACTGTGGAAATGTTCACGAGCTATCGCGTCAAGAAACGCAACCGCTCAATTCATTTGATCACAGAAGATTGCTTAAAAAACATTCTCTACACGAAAGTTTAGATAAAAAATCTTTTGTTTCATGCAACTGCGACTTATTTAACGGTGATCATATAGATAAGAACAAAGACTCTAATCTAAAATTAGATAAAGGTTATTATTTACCATGCCAGGAAGGTAAAACGTTCGCACAGGACAACACAAATCAAGACGTCAAAAGCAAGATTGCAGCTCAATTTCAAGAGAAAATTAGAAACTCACTAGCGTTCACGCATAGTAGAAGTCAGCTTGAAAAGAAGCAAAAAATGTTTGCATTAGCCGGCCATAGACTTTAGTTGCCGCTGTTTCAATTACGAATTTATTTATTAGCGTATATAAAAATCCTTTTAGATGTTCATTTTTATATTATCAATACTACATACCTGATTTATATGTCCTACGTGATTGTTACCCTTGTCACCCATTAGATCTAAGATGTTCCGTGTCTATCAAGTAGAAGATTCTGCTAATCTACGCTGACATTATGCAAGGATATAATCTTTTTCTGCGATAATGTAGTAGCAAAATAAAAAAAAAAAAAATTATAAACATATCTATTTATTGCCAGAAATTCGTACTAGTTAAAATCGCAATGGAAACACTTAGAAAATAACCAATAAATAAACATCACTCGTTTATATCAACTTCATTTTATTCAATGTTTTCATCGTGGTATGATAATCAAATCATGCTTGTTATGTTGTCCATGTGAGAGCTTTGCGGTGAACCCGGAGATCGTAAAATAAATCTTTCCAAAACAGCTCTGCGTCTCTCCAAATGAGTACGTATGGAGCCTTCTCGCTCCAGTTGTAGGCTTTGCATTAAGACTGCGCCCTCCAGTTGCAGTACGCGCGCCCGCTCCATTTGCAATGCCGACCAAGTATCAGCCGTAGCAAGACACAAAGAAGACACAACTTGTGATGTCTGTTATCATATTGCATCAGTTTAGAAAATGAGAAATTCTACAACTATATTTTACTAAAACAAAACATCTCTCTACATATATAATCAGGGCCTTCCAGACCTCTAAAAGGTCTTAAAAGACAAAATCATTACTTATTTTGTTTGAAAATGCTACGGCAAGAAATCTTTATTTAGTTCAATGAATAAACATAACAGTTGAAACAAACTCCAACAACGCATATTTTTCATTTTTTGAAAAATTTCGACGCGTCTATTCTAGAGGCAACTCTCTTTTGGAGGCCCCGGGGCTTTGGCCTCGGATGCCCCCGCTAAATCCGACTCTCTATGTAACGTATGTCGAACGGTACATCTAGACCCAGAGTTGAAAAAGATTAATACATATGTTTCTAATATCAGAGCAAAACAAAGATTTGCTCAAAACGATCAACGCTATGTCATTTCATATGTATCTCCTTGACCAATTAATTTTGAAAGCTAGTAGTTTAACAACGCACAAACAAGAAAAACAAATCAAATCCCTACTTTCGCCACTAAGTTTCAAATGATTGAAATTCTTGAGGACGCTCGTCGTATTAAATCTATTTTACATGGAACGGTGCACTAACCTTGTAACCGTCGAAATCTTTCTGAGAGTCCCGTTTCAGCTGGCAAGCGAGTTCCCGACGAGCCTTTGTGACCTTGGCAAACATGTCAGCAGCACGCTCGTGCCTCTCCAGCATGAGGGCGCGCGATGCCGCCGCGTTTACCAACGCCGAGCGTTCGCGACTTAACGCCACTACTTGCATTTGCAATTCAATCAACTAGAATAACAGGGAATAAAATGGGATAACAGTAACAAGAGCATTTTCATTGCATGATCGCTTACAGACCATTGGATCGCATTCAAAATAAAACAAATTATAAGCATATCAATTTATTGCCAGAAATTCGTACTAGTTAAAATCGCAATGGAAACACTTAGAAAATAACCAATAAATAAACATCACTCGTTTATATCAACTTCATTTTATTCAATATTTTCATCGTGGTATGATAATCAAATCATGCTTGCTATGTTGTCCATGTGAGAGCTTTGCGGTGAACCCGGAGATCGTAAAATAAATCTTTCCAAAACAGCTCTGCGTCTCTCCAAATGAGTGCGTATGGAGCCTTCTCGCTCCAGTTGTAGGCTTTGCATTAAGACTGCGCCCTCCAGTTGCAGTACGCGCGCCCGCTCCATATGCAATGCCGACCAAGTATCAGCCGTAGCAAGGCACAAAGAAGACACCACTTGTGATGTCTGTTATCATATTGCATCAGTTTAGAAAATGAGAAATTTTACATCTATATTTTACTAAAACAACATCTCTCTACATATATAATCAGGGCCTTCCAGACCTCTAAAAGGTCTTAAAAGACAATATCATTACTTATTTTGTTTGAAAATGCTACGGCAAGAAATCTTTAATTAGTTCAATGAATAAACATAACAGTTGAAACAAACTCCAACAACGCATATTTTTCATTTTTTGAAAAATTTCGACGCGTCTATTCTAGAGGCAACTCTCTTTTGGAGGCCCCGGGGCTTTGGCCTCGGATGCCCCCGCTAAATCCGACTCTCTATGTAACGTATGTCGAACGGTATATCTAGACCCAGAGTTGAAAAAGATTATTACATATGTTTCTAATTTCAGAGAAAAACAAAGATTTGCTCAAAACGATCAACGCTATGTCATTTCATATGTATCTAACAACGCACAAACAAGAAAAACAAATCAAATCCCTACTTTCGCCACTAGGTTTCAAATGATTGACATTCTTGAGGACGCTTGTCGTATTAAATCTATTTTACATGGAATACGGTGCACTAACCTTGTAACCGTCGAAATCTTTCTGAGAGTCTCGTTTCAGCTGGCAAGCGAGTTCCCGACGAGCCTTGGTGACCTTGGCAAACATGTCAGCAGCACGCTCGTGCCTCTCCAGCATGAGGGCGCGCGATGCCGCCGCGTTTACCAACGCCGAGCGTTCGCGACTTAACGCCACTACTTGCATTTGCAATTCAATCAACTAGAATAACAGGGAATAAAATGGAACAGTAACAAGAGCATTTCCATAGCATTGGATCGCATTAAAAATAAAAACAGGGCTAAAATTAAAAAAAAAACTTTTTCTCTCGCAACACCTGTGTTTTGCAGTAATGGCCCGACCATTGATGACCCACATTATTGAAAAATTGAATAAAACTAATTTGGTCTCGGTTTTTATTCTATGTTAATATTCACGTAAATATGAATTAAAATGACAGCCTTTGCTCGCACTGTTGGGCACAGGCCTTCTCTGTAAAGAAAGTACAAGGGCATAATCCGCCACACGGCCCTAGTGCGGATTGCCAGAATTCACATGTGTTAGAATTTTTTTCGATATATATTTATTTAAGGTTTTCTCACGATGTTCACCGCTGAGCGCGTGGTATTTGTGTAAAGTACTACAGCAGTTAAATTAGGTCGCGTGTTACTATTTTTTTGGCATTACATAATCTTCATAGATAACAATCTTTGGTTTTGAAGTTAAATCAAGAAACTCCTAAAAATCGAATCGAATTTTGTTTGTTTTATATTGTAAGGGTTATGATAATTAAAGATAATTTAAGACTTAGTTCTCCTTACCGAACTTCTTAACGACAATTGGTAATAACGTGGACGAAGAGACGCTAGAACATCGTAGTATAATAAAGATATTTCGGAAATAATAAAGAGCATCCGTACGTCACGTTTAATTCGTTGATGATGGGTAAGTTTTTATTTATTGGTAAATAAAGTATATTTGATCAATTATTGTACATAAGAACTCACCTCTGTTATAAGATCCTGATAAGGGGTGTCCCTGGAATAGCAGTTGTAATTCTTCAAACGTTTGACTTCAAGCCGTAAGGCTGCTAGTTGGTTCTCGTAATCGGTCATAGTATGCTCCCTATCATCGATATTAGGAGATATTTGAATATATTTAAAAAGATACACGTAAATTCATAGCATATACCATAATAATAATAATTTCTATAAACACATAACTATACAGCACAAGATTATTAATAACAGCATGGTTTACGTAACCAGTAGGTTAGATTTTTTTTTTTTGCGATTTTTTAAAGTACAGTTTCATACGTACAAAAGTACCACTTGCTGAAATCTGTGTGTACTTTTGTGTACAATGATCAATTGTAACTTTGTTTGCTTCTAAGAAGCCGGATAATGTACTCTCTAGATAAATCGAACCCTCAGTTTAATAAGTTATCCTCATTTTAACAAGTTTTTAAGTGAAAACTAAGGTTAAGCATGTCATCATAAACAAGGTATTAATCTGGCTATTTGATATTATATTAGGTCCTTAGATATGAAATTGACGTTTCGTCGTACTGGCCCCTTAGATCTCAAATTGGTTAGGAATTCCAATTTCAAATTTATACAGCTATTTACTTATGCATTTGTTTTTCGAAAACCGTAATCCATATGTTTTCCCATCTTTGGTTTTTTCTTTGCGTTACTCAGTTGGGAAACAAAATGGAAAACTTAAAATATCGCGTTATTTACGAGTACGAGTTCCGCAGTGGCTGTGAAGTGCTGCAGAAACGACTCGAAGTATTAATGATGTGTATAGCGGTGATATGGACATAAATTTCGAAGAACATCATTAGTACATGTGTAACAAATTTTGATTTATCTTACATTATCTTTTCGTTATCTCGTTGTTCATCTATAATACGTTGTAGTTCTCCTATTCTCTGCTCTCTGTCTAATATCTCAGTCGCCATCTTGTTATCTTGATCACCTTCTACTTGCTAAAATTAATAGTAATTTGTAATTTTTTTATTTGCCCATTAGCAAATACCAAACTTTATGTTATATAGAAAACAATCCGAAAGAAGAAAATTATTAGTTTGATTATACTTACGGCTATTTTCGAGAGCGAATTAAAAAGTTATCCCTGTCAAGTCGACTCTGTCGTAGTTCACCTTCCACTTTTGCCAATGCTGCTCGTGTAGCTTGAAGTTCCCTCCAAATTTCAGTATCACCAAGTGACGGCGCGCATTCTGATACAAATAATACACTCACGTCCTTAACCCACAAACGTCGATATGCGAAGTCTTAAATACGAGTATATACTACGCGATAATTCCACGTATTTCAATATTAAATCTATGCTCACCTTTAGAAGGCAGATAGTCGAGACAGTGTTCCTTTTCTATATTAAGGAGTTTGGTGCATTGCTCTTGCACTTCTAACAAATGTTTCTCTTGATCTCTAACCCGTTCTTCGAGTTCCTTTATGCGCGATTCAGCCTCAATTTGTGCCTTTTCCTAAAGATGAAATGGTTGTCGTAACTTATTTGCTATATACACGTAACACTGGAATGAGTCAGTTATATATTCATCTGTAACATGCAGGAATGTACAGGCTTGATGCTGAATGTGGATTCAGACAAACTGCCGCATAAAACCCGTGTATAGGAACACATCTTCGTCCCATCACTGTTGAGGATTGTAACCACTCATACGCAGTCTCCATTGGGTGCAGTCATAGTTGGAATGGATTGCAAGCATGCTGCTTCCCACCGTGACACACGTCAATAAAATATGATGTAATATGATGAGGTATTCAACGTACAACTAAAGTGCGCTTGCACTGTACACTGAAAGTTCCCTATTTTTATACAATGCTGAAACCCGGACTATGAGAAGTCGAGATAGCTGTATGATACACCCCTTCGAGATGCGTATTGGCGAAGGCTGTTTCAAATACCGTGGACTGCAGAACACAGAACCAAAGAATCCTTACTGAAGGAGCTAATCACTACACGGCTATTAGAAATCTGCCGCCTAAGAGCCTTTTACTTCTTTGGACACATCATGCGGTCTTCAAAGCATTGTCTGCAGAAGCAGATAATTTCAAGCAAAATGTTCTAACACAATCAAAGAACACATAGCTAACGTGAAACTGCGTCATGTTCTATACAATCCCCGCCATTATATTAAATTTAATCCGAGAATTTGTAAATTTGGTTTCACTTTAGCCTCCCGCGTTTTTCCTTTTAAATGTTTTGACAATAGAACAACTTGTAGTACCTTTTCAGTTAACTTCGCCTGTAGAAAATCAGCGTGCATTCGATGTTCTGCTTCACGCTGGCAAACTGCCTTATCAGTTGATTGTATTTGCTCCCGTAATTCTTTCACACTATTTAAATAAACATATATCTTATTAATCTTGTTCAAGTTTACTTAGATACGCTACACATATATGAGATGATATACGAAAATTATTAAGTATATTTACAAAGTAAATAATTTCTTCTAAAAATCTCGAAAATATCACAGTTACGAAGTTCTAGCGCCTATACTCTCTCTCTCTCTACTTCCACATTTATGCTCGTTGTTGTTAAAGATTTTTTGAAGTTCTTTATTTTAGGAAACCAAGGTCCTTGGCCGTCAAAATTAACATGGAATCTAATAGGAACTAAACTCTTTAAAGCGAAAAAAATTGAAAATCGCTGGCAAAATTATGGCGCTATAAGTATAAAAATATTACAAAAAAAACAATACCAAAGTAATGAGAACTTCGTCCTTTTCTAGAAGTCGGTTAAAAAGAAATAATAATCGACAAATGTTTATTCATTTTTCACTAAGCAACCATATGAGACGTTTTAAAACGAAATTGATTTTCTTGGTCGAACGTCAAACTCATTGACTTCCTTAGCAACGCCTATAGTATACTTAGTATACCCTAAATACGGATAAAACATGTTCTAATAATGAAACCTAGCTAGATCGATTTATCGCCTCCTAAAACTCCTGCACGCTATATTACATGAAAAGCCGCATTGAAACCGCTACGGAAATTTAGATTTTATACAAGAATTGCTCGTTTAAAGATATAACATTTATATTAAAAATAATGATATTTCAAATTAAAATAATATAAAAACCGTAGCTCAAGAGCATCTCGCTGCTGCGACAATACTTCAATAGTCGTTTCCCCATTTTTGGAGAGCTCCATTAATTTCTTCGATCGTGTGTCATAGTTCACCTCGCGATTGCGAAACTAAAAAGAACAAAAAAATATATATCAACTCCAAATAAAAGTAAAGATTTGAATCACACAAAGGTGCTTCTCAAACATATTCGTACTTCTGTATGTGACAGGCAGAATGACCCTATGCCACAGTGCCAGTAAAATTATGAAAGCTTTACACTAATAAAGGGAAGCAACCCCGTGTTTGTCACTCAAAATAAAACATAATTGTCCGTTCCAAAGACTAAAGACGTATCTCAAATACTATTTGTCGTCAGGACTGTTGTAGAAGTACAACTTCGTTAATACGTGTTGTATCGAAACTATGCCGGATTCCATGTTTTTTAGATATCTCGGTAACCAAGAAACAAAAAATAAAAACATGGGTATATATTGAACATTATTGTTATATAAGGTATAGTAAAATATATATTTTTAGCTTTAAAATCACTTCGGACTGTATTCTTCGGTACGGACTATGTTGGTTCCCACTTTAAATGGTGTGAATACAGCTTGTAATATGTGCCCAATTAAAACTATTGCTGTAGATATATTACAATGTTATTATCGGATTAATGTATGGCATTCGATTATTTGTTAATCATGATCAGTTTATTGCCCGACCGAAAAGATTAGATCCTTTAATCAAAATATTACCTGACCGAAAAACTCTTTCACTAACAATCATATACTTAATTTAATCATATAATTATACACAGTAATGATTTATGAAGCGTCAATAGCCTAATGGTTTAGGGTACGGTCTGCGAATCATAAGGTCGTAGTTTCATTTAACTATTGACGTAAACCATCTCTTAGCACAAGCTTAAGCTTAGTTGGAATGCTTATTAAGAATGTAAGTATATTTGAAATTAAAATATTAGCATTCTTTGAAAAAAAAAACAAATATTCTTTTAAGTAGAGCCGTGGTAGCTTGCAACCCGATTTCCACCATCAATACATGAGCTCGGCGGTGTAGGAAAACATAGTGAGGAAAAACCTACATGTGAAAATTTTCTAAGACACACACACACACAGAACCTCACAGTCCGCTAATTCTCACTAGAACCGCGTGGCAAAGCTCTTAAACTCTCTCTACAGAGCAGGCCTGTGCCCAGCAGTGGCACATATTTATGCAGGCTATATATCTGGGAGGAAGGCGGCGGTTATGTGGGGTTCTTACCCACTAAAACCTCCCCGGTGGCCCTTTCCTCGGTGCATGACCAGGGGCTCCGGGATCTCCAGTGGAACGCAACGGAGCCCCTCTGCACTGTGCTCAAGGAGAGCACGTCCCGAGGTTACTCCCTCCCCCCCTGTGCCCTCGCAGCGGAAGGCGACACGGGCCAGCCAATGTCGCCTTCTTCCCGGGTTCACTTTGGTGGACGACTCAGGCCCCCACCCTTGTCGCCCAGTGAACCCGAGGCCCCTTTTAGTCGCCTTCTACGACAGGCAGGGGATACCGTAGTCTTATTCTTGAGAGCCCAGAACTACAGGGATGTACGCCCCGCTCACCTGGCTTGACCTTATCATTCAACTGTTACCCACAAATATTATTTACAAACGCTTATCATCTAGAAATATCGCATTGTAGTGTTTACTAGCTGTTCCAATTCCTTTTGCCTGCGTCTGGCTGTCTCAAGTTCAGCTTTTCCTTCATTGACCTGTTTTTCCAAAGCGGCAATGCGACTTCGTGCGACGCGCAACATGTTTTCCGCAGTCGATACAACATCTTTCAACCCTTCTTTTGCTGATCGTTCTTTCGTCAGCTGTTCTTTCAGCTCCTGTACATTTAAAATAAACGATTCTATTGAATTTACTAGATAAATTAAAAAATACGCTCTACTTCTATCTTAATTAATTAACTACTAATCACATAATCATGACCTCATATTTCGTATCGACTCCTTGTGTTTCTTCCTTATGGTTTTCTTTTATTAACTCTTCCGTAAACTTATGTTGCAAAACTATATTTTCGTTTTGTACATGTTCAATTTTTTTTAACAACTCCTCTCGATCTATCCAGGGAATTCTGAAATAATTGCACATAGCTTATCAAGAAGAAGTGTAAAAAAAGTTGAAGTTACAAGTAAACGTAAAGTCATAAACTCGTTGCCATCAGCGGTCTTCCCCAACAACTGCGTCATTGGGTTATTCAAGAAAAGAGCATATTCTTACCTGAAGGGTAGGCAACGCACTGGCACCGCTGGTGACGTGGGCGGCGGTGAATCACTTACCATCAGGTGACCTGTCTTGCTCGTTTGCCTCTTATTTTACATAAAAAAAAATATATACATATGTCCCATTGTTGGATACCGGCTTTCTCTGTAAAGAGTGTATAAAAGTCGCTACGCTGCGATAGTAGTACAGATTGGGTGACTTCACATGTCTTAGAAAATTTTCTAAGAGATTTAGGTATACTCGCCAAATTTTCCTTCACCGAGAGTGTGGACTTAAAATTGCAATAAAGAAATTCATTCGTGCCGAGACTGGGTATCGAACTTGGGGTATGCAACTAGAGGCGCCAGCCCGGACATTTACGGCTCTTTTAATTAAGTGGAAGTACCGAAAGTCAATTTACGAATTACTACTTTTCAATTACCTGGCCACGTCGAAAGCTTGTTTAATTCTTGACCTAATGGTTTCCATAAGAGTTGAGAGCATTTTGTTTACTTTTTCTGTTTGCGCATCGAGTTCAGAGTTTCTGGTTTTGCAATCAATATTCTGTAGAGATGTTTAGTAGATATAAAACAAAATATGAATGCACATACACTAATTACTAATTGATTATCACTCACAGAATGTACATTAGATCGATCAAAGCGACTTTTGCTACGCCAAAGTTGCAAAACTTCATTTCGCCGAGTGATTATTTCCGAAACAACTGATTGGACATCTTCGGGAATGTAATTTAATAATGTGTTCAGCTGTCGCATCGTTTGAAGCGCTTCAAATAGAAATGTGGATGAATAAGTAAGTGTATGTAGCGTAACCATTAATAACAAGTAAAAAATATATCTGAAAAGAGGATCACAATTTGGATTGCAGAATTTTATAGCTTTATAATAATTAAACACATACTATGCGAATGTTTCCCCGGCCCTAATGGGCTCAACGGAACAGAAACGTGGTCTCTCACTATGGGCCTCATAAGCAAGCTCAAAGTCGCACAACGAACTACGGAGAGGGCTATGCTCGGAGTATCTTTACGAGATCAAATTAGGGATGAGGAGATCCGTAGACGAACGAAGGTAACCGACATAGCTCGCCGGATATGCACGTTGAAGTGGCAATGGTTACGGCACATAGCACGTAGAACCGATGGCCGATGGGGCCGAAAAGTTCTCGATTGGAGACCACGGACCAGCAAGCGCAGCGTAGGTCGTCTGATACAGCTAACATCCGTTCCTTTTGGAAATCGTTGGGGGAGGTCTAAATCCAGCAGTGGATGTTTTACGGCTGAAATGATGATGATGATGAATGGGATCATTAGGCAGAAGTTTCAAATCGCGCTGCCAAAACAACACCCACCTATACCTCCCCTCCCCCACTCCGTTATATTATTACTACTACCAAATTTTTGCAAATATATCTCTCTATAGTATATTTATTTCTTATATTTAACCCCTCCATGTGAACAACTACTAATACATTTGATATAGTAATTGGGGTCATCAAGCATTGTATCCAATAGCAATAGCCCGATGACCCTTTCCCCACCCAATAACGAAAACCTACAACAAACATTGCAAAACCAAACAAAAATGAAAAAAAAACTATGCGAATGTTGTCCTCTTGTGCTAACAGATTAAATTTAGGGATGAGGTCAGATGTAACGAAGTGCAACTTATGTAAATGCTACTTACCCCTCACCGGGGGGAACCTTGTGTCGAGTTACTAGCGATAGAGGTTCAGGCTAAGCGACCTAAGAGTTATGCCACCTCTCAATCCGGTGAAGCAGTCAAAGCCAGCTTCTCTGGCCAATATGTGTAGTTCGTCATTTAAAAAAATAGTAAATGCGATGACATACCTAATCCCTGATTAGTTTCTATATTTTGTAGAGATTCTCCATTGTTCCCCAAGAGCAAGAGCAGGTCGTGCGCTGGCCACCCAGAGATTGCGAGCAGTCGGATATCCCCTAAATTTTTATCGCATATTCCTGTCCTTGATTCTATTTCCTTAAGCGATGCATAAATCTCTACCATCGTGTTCTGTAATATAACAAATATTTATGTATTTATTTTATTATCTTTGTTTACACAAACTAAAAGTGTATAGTGTGAGTACAAAAGGCGCACTTAATGCGAATTGCATAATGCCATGGTTACGTGTATAAGCATAATAATAAATTATATATAATAAAAATAAATATATAATATAAATACAAGCACACATACATAACATAAATAGATACATATATAACTATATACATCGATTTTTATATTAAAATTAATTAATCAGATAGAAAAATTAAAAATTTTGCGTAGCTGTTTCGGTTATTTCATAATATCTTGAAATTTTAACGTTAAGGTTACAGCCTATGTCCCACTGTGGGGCAAAGATTTTCTCTGTAAAAATTATATGAGATCACAGTCCGAAACGTCACTAGTGCGGATTGGAAAATTTTCTGAGACATGTAAGTTTCGTCACGATGTTTTCCTCAAACGCCGAACGCGTGGTAAATCAGCAGCTAAAATAGCAACAAACAAATCCATTGGTGCTGGCACCAGGGATCGAACTCGGATTTCTAGAGTAATACGAAACTTGACGCGATCACACACTGAGCTACAACATAATAGCTTACTGAAAGAAAGCTAATAATGAACTGTGTACACACACATACGACAAGAATGTGCGAAAAAGGTTGTGGTCAAAGGCCAGTCAGGCTTCATAAACTGAGGCAAAACCCGGGTTAACTCGCAACAAGCTGATGCTGTGTGTTTGGTGGGATTGGAAGGGTATTCACTATGAGCTTTTACCACCAGGCAGGACCATCAATTTTGTGAACAACTGATGAGATTAAAGCAAGAAGTTGAGAGAAAGCGGCCGGAATTAATCAACAGAAGGTACAGGAAAATATATCTTAATGTATTTTAGCACATAATTAAATAAAAAAGGCTCACCTGCTGGCTTATTACGTTCTTCCGTAGTCTGAAGAACTCCCGTCTCTTCCCTGCGTATGTACGCATTGTTTTTGATACAACTGTCGGTGGCATCGGATTTTTATCTATAAATCAAGGAGACAACATATCTTAAGAAAAATAAACACGTAATAGAAGCCTTTACAACTTCACCGTTTAGCTTGAACCTATTAAAAAACAATTGGCTTAATTTTATGGTTTTAAGGATTTCTTTCTAATTTTCAAATGATTGAAATATTAAATATCAATTGAAATTTAAAACATTTGAAATATTAATTTATATGAAAGAATTATTATTATCATCATAAATTATAATGAAGTGTACTGACATTTTTTCTGGTGTTATAATAACCAGTATTATTTATTACCACTTTATCTCGTATTTTGTTGCATGTTATTATATTATTTTTATTTTCATACTATATTACTTTGGTTTTGAAGTATTTGCTGTGCTAATAAATGGATGCTTTACTCGGTTTTACACGCAGTTGTTATAAATACTGTAATATTATTAGTCTGTTAAAGTTACAGCCTTTATATATATAATATACTCGTATATGTCCCATTGTTGGGCGCAGGCCTTCTCTGTAAAGAGAGTATAAGGGCATAGTCCGCCACGCGTCCCTAGTGCGGATTGGCAGACTTCACATGCCTTAGAAACATTTTCTAAGACATGTAGGTTTCCTCACGATGTTATCCTTCACCGCTGATCGCGTGGTAAATCAGCACATAAAATTGCTACAACAAATTTATTGGTGCCGGCAGCGGGGATCGAACTCGGGTTGCTAGCGTTCTATGCAACTTGAGCCAATCGCCCGGACACTGAGCTACCACGGCTCTGAGAGTCTGTTAATATAAAGTAAATTACCTGTATCCGTTGAGGCAATGTTCAGGAAGTCATCTTGAGCGTGTAGTCCATCAGGAGATGGTGCACGCAAATTTTCATCTACTAACTTCTTGGCCGCTTGCTTTACAAACAGAAAACTAAATTTCCATTACTCCATTCCAACGTTATTCCGTAACTGTATTCCTCAAAGCTAAGACACGTGCCCGTCTTGTAGGAACAGCCTGTAGATGGTCCGCACCCGCTTTATCCTTATCGCAGCCGTGTGCAACGCATTGCTAACCGAGGTAACGAGAATGGTGCAAATCTGATTAATCCAGCGTGTTGGCCTTCGACCTCTACTTAGCCTAATGGCATTACTCCTTCTCCTAACAATGTGACCGAAATATTATAAGATCCTGCGCATGTATTAAAATCATGTATAAAATCGACTTCAAATCCAATCAAACGCTATTACACGCGGATGACCCTTTGTATTTCCGAATTATTGTTGGAATATTACGATATAGAATTATTCTGAACCTAACCGAACTCTCATCACATACTATTTTTTTTTATTATTATTTTTATCATATATATTTTTATTAAAAAGGATCCAATTCCTGGAATTGCATAATCGAAATCGATTATATTGATATTGACTTATTCGTTAATTTATCGCGTACATATTAAAGGTAAATGTAAGACTTATATGGTTTTCTTATGGATGCTATTTTCATAACTAAAAACCAGTTCATAATTTTGATGATTCTTTCTCAGCCGAAAGTTATGAGGTAGCAAGCATAAAAACATACAGACGAATTGAAAACCTCCTTTTTAAGTCGGTTAATAAAATAAACAGGTACAAAGTGCGGCAACAAACAGACACCTTGGCACTTTGACTTTTTATTCCACTGCGAATACACCTTCACCCACATTCGCACTAATCAAATACAATTATCTTAATGATAAACAATTACAGTTTTACTTATATTTCATATCTATATATATAAAGAATGTGTGTTTGATCCGTACAGGCTCCGAAACGGTTGCACCGATTTCAATGAAACTTTCAGGGAACCTTCATATTGACCTGGCGAGTAATCCTGTAAAGTTGTCCTAGTAAATTCCATGGTGACGATCGAAGCACTCCTCTTTTTGAACTGTCAAATACAGCTTTTATTTACTATGATACTACTACTATGGGTATGATATTGTATTTACTGATATGTATGTGTAGGTAATGATCTTCACCCGCTCGAGAAGAGAATACGGAGAGAAATGAACAATTTAATATATTGTGAGAGTTAAATTAAATATTATATGATGTAAGTTTATTATTTAAATAAAATAAAGCAACATCTAGCTCGGTGAAGCGGGCTGGGTACGCAAGTAATATATAAGGGCATTACTCACAAGAGGCGGTGAGAGGCTGCGATATCTTTTCCCCGCAACTTTTTTCGGAATAATCTGCCCCTGCAAAAGGAAACAAAAATGTCCAGTGTGCCCTTGGTTGTTTTTCAATAACTTGAATCTCGATTAAGCAACGAGCATCCCGCATACCACAATGTTATAAAAAGAACTCGAGAAAATCAAGATTTAGGTACACGGGGCGCAACAGATTCCCAGAAAAACAATCATACTCAAGTAACTTTTAAACGACGAGGCTCTTGTATTGACGTGATAATGAAATCTCACTATACAATTATAACTTTGAGTTTTATATAAGGTCTTGGGGTTTTATATTTAAAACAATCAAGATAAACTTCAAAATATTTGTTATTATTCGTTTTTAAAAACTTTAACGAATATATTCAAGAGTCGAATACGAGTAAATTTTTCAGTCGTGGTAGCTCAGTGTCCGGGCGGTCGCCTCAAGTTGCACAGTACGCTAAAAACCCGAGTTCGATCACCGGTGCCGGCACCAATAAATTTGTTAGTACAATTTTATGTGCTGATTTACCACGCGCTCGGCGGTGAAGGAAAACATCGTGAGGACATTTACATGTCCTAGAAAATGTTTCTTAGACACGTGAAGTCAGCCAGTCCGCACTAGAGACGCGTGGCGGACTATGCCCTTATACTCTCTTTGCAGAGAAGGCCTGTGCCCAGCAGCGGGACATTTATAAAGGCTGTTACTTTTAACTTTATTCCGTATAGATTTCCTAAGCTGAGATTTATAGTAATAATTTAGTGGTATTTTTTATCGTAGTGTAGTTAGCGTGACTGATTAAGAACTCCCGTTTACACAAAATTTTACTTGGGTGTTGAGATAAAACGTTCACAGATGAATTTCCTCATCTCTTGTTCCTTTATTAAAGTCAATTAAGTGGCAAGTTTACATATATATACCGGTTCAACAGTATAAGTAAATAATATTGTTTTTGCAGCTAGCGATGTAACGATAAATAGTTTAGAAATGTTTGTACAGGCGGAGCGACAGTCTCTCTTCAATGTCGCCAAAGAAACAGACTGGCAGAAGAATCTGTGGAACTATTTACAATAATGACATGTGTTAGTTGTCGTTATTATAGAAGATATTACAGCACGTGCTTAGCGGTGAACAAAATATCAATGGTCTCATATTGACGTTGTCAGCACAGACCGAAGAAATACTGGGAACTCTTAAAATAGTATGGAAGAATTAAGAATGATAATCCCAGACTAGGAAAGTACTCCTTAACAACAACGAGAACAAATGAGGAAGAAGAAATAGAATATAGGCGCCAGAACTTCGTAATATAACTATGAGATACTTGGGAGATGAAAAGGAGCGCGTGTAGATTTAATTATCGTTGAATCGATTTTAAGTCGATTTTTTTTACTTGTAATACTTGTGAAAAAATGTACACACTAAAAGTGGCAAGTACAAGGCAGTGCCATGATTTTTAAATAAACAATATCTGGGAACGCTGCTTTGTTATGACAGCAACATGGCAGGAGAACATCTTGCTCGTTTCGCGGCTTTATAATTTAAAAATACCTGTGTAAACTTTGTTTTTGGTTACGCTGCGTAATATCTTAAGATAGCCAACCTAATACAGCAAGAATAGGCCAATAGTTAGATCTTTTTGTTGGGAATGCCCCGCTCTGTACCCCACACAATGCACAAAAAAATCACTCGCTCAAAATACGTTCTTCTTTGTCGTAGATTCTTCTGGTGCTAGGTCAATTCTAAGGTTATATAGTTATATATTCTAAGGCTTAGGTCGTGAGCGCTTATTATTTTAAATAGGTCGTTCTGTATGTAAAGGATAATCAAAAGGATATATGTAAGGGACTTAAAAGCAGTGGTTTTAATTCAAACTTCATATTTCTTTGTTTAAACATTTTCTAAGGTGACTAATAAAGATTTATTTATTATTATTAAAATTAGTCATTAAGATTCAAAGATCTAAAAAGGTGTGATGCGTGTCATGGTAGACGAGTTGGTAAACTTAAAATAATTTCACGATTACTAAACTGTATTTAAATAATACGAGTAAGTTGTCTGGTAGGTTTGTGTTAATTATTCTTTATAGGTAATCTCAAAATGAGTTCTTTAAGCGTAAAATCAGTTTTGCGGCAGGCACTGATAACTTAAAATTAATATACCTGACTGTCAGATCGTAAACCCAACTCTTAGTCATGAGGTTATCACTGGTCATGCTTTTGGTGATGCCTATTTTAACATATATTATGACCTGATAACGTTACGACAGTTAATAAATGTATTTTTCTACTCGTCTAACCCTAGATTGGTATTTAGAGACGGCTATCGCCGTACCTTTTCACCGCGCTGCCATATGTGGCAGGAGCTTTTTTTTTAAAAGATAGCTAGCAATATTTCTTTTTTTTTTTCACAAATATTACTAACAATCTTGTTAACCATTCCAACTAAGCTTAAGCTTGTGCTAGGGCATGGTTCACGGCATAAGGTCGTGGGTTCGAATGGTCGATTCGAACCCACGACCTTACGATTCGCAGGCCGTACCCTAAACCATTAGGCTATTGACGCTTATCGCTGTACTAAGCACAATATTAATATTTATTGAGTCATTTGTCTGTAATATAAAACCAGAAGGCGGCAATTAATTTGTACAAATCCGACCGAGCCGTGGTAGCTCAGTGTCCAGGCGGTTGGCTCTTGTTGCATAGTACGCTAGCAACCCGAGTTCGATTCCCGGTGCCGGCACCAATAAATTTGCTGTTGCAATTTTATGTGCTGATTAACCACGCGCTCGGCGGTGAAGGAAAACATCGTGAGGAAACCTACATGTCTTAGAAAAATTTTCTAAGGCATGTGAAGTCTACCAATCCGCACTAGGGCCGTGTGGTGGACTATGCCCTTATACTCTCTTTACAGAGAACAGTAGTGGGACATATATATTATATTTATAAAGGCAGTAACTTTAACTTTTAACTTTAACAAATCCGACAAGAGGCAACGAGAAATATTGGACTTACCTTCGTTTTTAAATTGGTTGGAGTGGCTGACTGCGAACGTTTCACCGGATGCTGTTCCGTTTGATCCCATCTTCTAACCACAGATGAACTAATATCTAAATATTAATTTTTAGAAGGTTTATTACATATACGTTAGCAATGACCCATATGAGTAATAACGTTAGGCTAATCGTTTGCTCCCTTATCCAATAAAATGTAAAATATTATTGATTTCTGTAATTTTTTTCGTGTTTTTTGGTCGACATATGCCTCTCAATGCGGTGAAACAGTCAAAGTCCACTTCTCTGATTAATCTGTGTAAGTTAGTTTAAAAAAAACCTAAGCACCAAATTGTCCTTACGAAATTTGCTTAAGGTGGTTTATTCTCTTCCATTTTATATTTTATTATTGGACCCTAGTGGAAAGATGTAATTGTTTTCAAAATTTCTAATCAAGACCTACCCCGAACTAACTAACTAAACTATACTACCTGAATGTGGTCACCAATATCACCATTTTCTAACTTGACGAAACCACGGCTCAATATGTTATGCTACAACGGTTTTAGATCTCATAAGCTTACCGGATCTTAAAGAAAGGCCACAAGTTGACGGCAACATATTGAAATGCTGACAGGAATTTTGTTTAATTTGAGAAAGTCTTTTGAAGTTCACAAAATTTCAATTTTCTAAATGTTTGCGTCAGTTGACATGACCGAAGATTGTTTGACAGTTTTCTTCAAAAGCAAATATAAACACCGAACGGCTTAAAAAGAAAAACAATTAAAAAGATATTTATTTCTCTATATGCATATCTTTAAAAGTAACAATTAAAAAATACGTGAATAAATTACACTTTTCTATTTACAATATTATTTTTTTCATTAAAATAAAGATTTAATGAAAAAAATAATATTGTATACCAAAAAAGGATTATTTTTTCTCTATATACATATCTTTAAAAGTATCAATTAAAATACGTTAATAAATTACACTTTTATATTAAAGATTTAATGAAAAAAATAATATTGTATACCAAAAAAGGATAATTTTTTCTCTATATACATATCTTTAAAAGTAACAATTAAAAAATACGTGAATAAATTACACTTTTCTATTAAAGATTTAATGAAAAAAATAATATTGTATACCAAAAAAGGATAATTTTTTCTCTATATACATATCTTTAAAAGTAACAATTAAAAAATACGTGAATAAATTACACTTTTCTATTTACAATATTATTTTTTTCATTAAAATAAAGATTTAATGAAAAAATAATATTGTATACCAAAAAGGATTATTTTTCTCTATATACATATCTTTAAAAGTATCAATTAAAATACGTTAATAAATTACACTTTTATATTAAAGATTTAATGAAAAAATAATATTGTATACCAAAAAGGATTATTTTTCTCTATATACATATCTTTAAAAGTAACAATTAAAATACGTGAATAAATTACACTTTTCTATTAAAGTTTAATGAAAAAATAATATTGTATACCAAAAAGGATTATTTTTTTCTCTATACATATCTTTAAAAGTAACAATTAAAAATGCGTGAATAAATTACACTTTTCTATTTACAATATTATTTTTTTCATTAAAATAAAGATTTAATGAAAAAATAATATTGTATACCAAAAAGGATTATTTTTTCTATATACATATCTTTAAAAGTATCAATTAAAATACGTTAATAAATTACACTTTTATATTAAAGATTTAATGAAAAAATAATGTGTATACCAAAAAGGATTATTTTTCTCTATATGCATATCTTTAAAAGCATCAATTAAAATACGTGAATAAATTACACTTTTCTATTAAAGATTTAATGAAAAAATAATGTGTATACCAAAAAGGATTATTTTTCTCTATATACATATCTTTAAAAGCATCAATTAAAAATACGTGAATAAATTACACTTTTCTATTAAGATTTAATGAAAAAATAATATTGTATACCAAATAAGGATTATTTTTTCTCTATATGCATATCTTTAAAAGTAACAATTAAAAAATACGTGAATAAATTACACTTTTCTATTAAAGATTTAATGAAAAAATAATGTGTATACCAAAAAGGATAATTTTTTCTCTATATACATATCTTTAAAAGTAACAATTAAAAAATACGTGAATAAATTACACTTTTCTATTAAAGATTTAATGAAAAAAATAATATTGTATACCAAAAAGGATTATTTTTTCTCTATATACATATCTTTAAAAGTAACAATTAAAAAATACGTGAATAAATTACACTTTTCTATTAAAGATTTAATGAAAAAAATAATATTGCATACCAAAAAAGGATTATTTTTTCTCTATATACATATCTTTAAAAGTATCAATTAAAATACGTTAATAAATTACACTTTTCTATTAAAGATTTAATGAAAAAAATAATATTGTATACCAAAAAAGGATTATTTTTTCTCTATATACATATCTTTAAAAGTATCAATTAAAATACGTTAATAAATTACACTTTTCTATTAAAGATTTAATGAAAAAAATAATATTGTATACCAAAAAAGGATTATTTTTTCTCTATATACATATCTTTAAAAGTATCAATTAAAAATACGTTAATAAATTACACTTTTCTATTAAAGATTTAATGAAAAAAATAATATTGCATACCAAAAAAGGATTATTTTTTCTCTATATACATATCTTTAAAAGTATCAATTAAAATACGTTAATAAATTACACTTTTATATTAAAGATTTAATGAAAAAAATAATATTGTATACCAAAAAAGGATTATTTTTTCTCTATATACATATCTTTAAAAGTATCAATTAAAATACGTTAATAAATTACACTTTTATATTAAAGATTTAATGAAAAAAATAATATTGTATACCAAAAAAGGATTATTTTTTCTCTATATACATATCTTTAAAAGTATCAATTAAAAATACGTTAATAAATTACACTTTTCTATTAAAGATTTAATGAAAAAATAATATTGTATACCAAAAAAGGATAATTTTTTCTCTATATACATATCTTTAAAAGTATCAATTAAAATACGTTAATAAATTACACTTTTCATTAAAGATTTAATGAAAAAATAATATTGTATACCAAAAAGGATTATTTTTTTCTCTATATACATATCTTTAAAAGTATCAATTAAAAATACGTTAATAAATTACACTTTTCTATTAAAGATTTAATGAAAAAATAATATTGTATACCAAAAAAGGATAATTTTTTCTCTATATACTCATACATATCTTTAAAAGTATCAATTAAAAATACGTTAATAAATTACACTTTTTTATTACATTTTTGTATATTGTATAATAAAAAAGACTTAATTATTTTAAAAATCAAGCATCATAGCTTACAAAGTGAGGAGTAGTAGGATTTTATTTTCTTTCATAAATTATACTTTTATGTATATAATTTTATGTTATTATCTGCCAGACGTCGTGCGGCGACTCACAAATTTTTCAATAATACAGATAATCGATAAATTATTGATAATTCAATAAAAAATACGTGTAAGCGGGTCAAGTACACTAGACTGATAATAGTGTGAAATATTTGCAAACAAGTAGAAAAAATCTAAATGAGCCAAAACATAAACCGAACCGATAAACCAAAAAAACAAACGCAAAATCAGGGTTCTCAATGTGCTGAATTAAATATACAAAATGAACGTTCATTGACATCTTATTAGTCAATGTGTTAGTAATCCATTAGTATATTATGTTCATTGTACCCACTTTAATTTGCCGATGTTATATCACTGGCCAATCGTGTGCGTGTTTTTTTTATAAGTTGGTATTTTTTAAGTTCGTATGTATATATTTTATGATGATTTCTTTATTTAAGTTTAAGAATATTTATGTTATTCTGTTTTGGTGATTCAGTTGATTTTGTTTGAGTTTGGTTTTGTTTCTTTTTTTGTTTTGTTAGTATTTGAAATACTTGGCAATGATGGAATGATATTTGATATAATAAGATTATAAATTGGTTAATTAGACGTCATAGGACCCGGAAGAAGTGTGGAGAGGTGCTTGCCAGATATGAAATATCTACATTGATCTACGTATATTATTGTCATAATATACATACAAATGTAGATTAGTATTATTATGTATAACTTTAATTACACCTCCGGATATATATAAACAATAAGTCCGATTGTTGTCCTTTTTTTTTTGTTAACGGGGAGGAAATCTTCAAAAAGATACCCCGCCTTCTGGGCGGCGGTTATGTGGGGTTTTTACCCACTAAAACCTCCCCGGTGGCCCTTTCTTCGGTGCATAACGAGGGGCTCCGGGATCTCCAGTGGAACGCACCGGAGCCCCTCTGCACTGTGCTCAAGGAGAGCACGTCCCGGGGGGGGAGGTTACTTCCTCCCCCCCTGTGCCCTCGCAGTGCAAGGCTACACGGGCCAGCCGATGTCGCCTTCTTCCCGTGTCCACTTTAGCGGACGACAAAGGCCCCTTTTAGTCGCCTTCTACGACAGGCAGGGGATACCGTAGTCTTATTCTTGAGAGCCCAAAACTACAGGGCTGGATTGTTGTCCTTAGCTTAAGATGTCAGATGTGATGTAAACATTTCAGTAAGTATTACCCAAGCAAAATCAATACGATTTATATCAGCTTATCACAATTCACTCATTACGAAATACGTTATTGTACTCATACAAGTAAACAGGAGTCAAGTGGCAAGACATCGCGTATTTATAAGATTAGGGTTTTACGAAATTAATTATCTATGGCTATCTGTTTATCTAATTATGAGATATCAAAATTATTTGTACAAACTAAACTGGTTGGTTGATATAACAGCGCAGTCTCTAGACAACTTGACATACAACCTGTTTTTTGTTGTAAAGCGATAAAAGCACGTAACTGAACTGCAGACCTTCTTTAAAGATAGTGTAGTTTTCGAATGTACAGTTATCCGTAGCGAAGCAACCGACCGAGCCGTGGTTCGGCCCTCTCTGGGCGCCCTTGGAACGGAATGCTTATCCTACAGCGATACATGGAAACGAAGGATGGAACATGAAAATTATGTATGTCAAGCATCCTTCACGGGAGGATCTGAGGGGGTCACTGCTAACTCTCAATTCAATATAACAGTCAAAGTCAACTTCTCTTCTGGATGTTTTAGAATTCTCAAGATAAAATGCTATCGCGTCTAAAGTGATGGTCCAAGCCGCAGCATACTCTTAAGCACTATTGTTTTTATTTCAATAGCCTCATTATTATATATCTATATATATATCTCTTAATAAAGCCGTTTAGGTTAGTACTGCAGTGCCTGTTTCAACTGCCAATTAGTAAGTCCATACGCGTGACTCCAGCTTACAGAACATTATAACTAGTGAATATACTGGGTTAATGTAAGACGTAACTCGTGTAGACTCAATATAACGGGCATAATTAACCTATCAAAGCGGTGTGATCGACTGATTGAATCTGCCACAGATAAGTATAATAATAACCGAAATATTTTCCCTAAAAGAGCAAGTCATAGATGCGTGTACTTACACGTTCACAAGATGGCATAGATAAGCTACCGAGTTATTACGCATTCTTAAAGTTACAGCCTTTATATATATAATATATATGTCCCACTGCTGGGCACAGGCCTTCTCTGTAAAGAGAGTATAAGAGCATAGTCCACCACGCGGCCCTAGTGCGGATTGGTAGACTTCACATGCCTTAGAAAAATTTTCTAAGACATGTAGGTTTCCTCACGATGTTTTCCTTCACCGCCGAGCGCGTGGTTAATCAGCACATAAAATTGCAACAGCAAATTTATTGGTGCCGGCACCGGAGATCGAAC
The DNA here is from genome assembly GCA_029286785.1 of Meandrusa payeni. NCBI lineage: Eukaryota > Metazoa > Arthropoda > Insecta > Lepidoptera > Papilionidae > Meandrusa > Meandrusa payeni. The sequence continues at coordinate 56,255 of JAGSMX010000013.1, forward strand.
TCGGGTTGCTAGCGTACTATGCAACAAGAGCCAACCGCCTGGACACTGAGCTACCACGGCTCTACGCATTCGCATTACGCATTCTTAATATAAGAAAAATATAGCGTTAATATCGTTTATCAGGGTATCTGCTATCAAAGGACATGTTTGTCTGAAAAAAGAGATTACGTGGTATATAAATTGCAAAGAACCAATACTGTAATCTAGGTATTCAAGGCTACACCCATGACCAATATTAGGAATACATATGTGTTATCGTATGTGTTTACCGTGTCGAATATCATTTACAATAAAATAGCAAGTAATTCGATATCGTATGGCTGTTAACTCAAAACTATATCTGATAAATGTCTCAAACTACTTATTACTGTAATAAATTTAACAAATTACACAATTATATCCTATCTTTTATAAAATCAAACCAAACTTAAGGGTTGATACAATATTTTCTTTCAATTACAATCCCATATGTGATTTAGGAAGATGAAAATTCACTGAATAGGCCATTCGCTGATCTAATTCATCTAACCACTGAAAAACACATCTCTATTTAACACCAGGGATCATGGACAAGCACTGGTTTTAGCGCTTGACCATGATGTTGACCCACCTGGTGTTAAATGTGTGTGATATAGTTGAAAGATAGTACGCGCTAGTTTAGTAAGTGCCTATTCACTCTACTCTTAAAGGCTCCCACGTCGTACTTGGACGGAAAGACTGACGCCGGCAACTTATTCCAATCCTTTGCTGTACGCACGATGAACGATGACTCAAATCGCTTCGTTCGGACGCGCGGAACATCGACTATAAAAGGGTGGAGACCCGCCGAGTGTCTAAACGTCCGAAGGTAGAATGGGGATGGGGGAATTAACTCGTGTAATTCCTGTGCACACTCGGTTAGATATTCTTAGAATCCAGAGTAATTGTAAGTCTCTAATTTTTAAGAGCATCGTAGTTGCTCAGTGTTCGAGCGGTCGTCTCTAGTTGCATGGTACGTCTGCAACCCGAGTTCGATTCTCGGTGCCGGCACCAATGAATTTGTTAATTGCAATTTTATATGCTGAATCACCACGCGTTCGTCGGTAAAGGAAACATAGTAAGGAAACCTACATTTGTGAGAATTTTCTACGACATGTGAAGTCTGCCAATCAGCACTAGGACCGCGTGAACGACTATGCCCTTATACTCTCTTTACAGAGAAAACCTGTGCCCAGCAGTAAAACATATATGTAAGCTGTCATTTTAACTATTTTTTTTATTGGCACATAATAATTTTTGAGTGAACGCCCCGCCACTAACAAGCTATCAATGCTTATTGATTGATAAAATAAACAATACTTGAATTTCAATTGCGTTATGTTTTTCTAAAGAGCTTAAGTAGAAAAGATTCGTTTCGGTTTATGGGAAAGAATGGCACCGAATGATTTAGTATACAAATCCGAATCATTCGGTCCGGTGGTACTTCATTGCGAGAGCATCTATCGCAATAGCGAAGTGACAACTTATTGTTGATTGTTCTAATCCGTGGCTATCAGTTGATTACTCATGTACTGTGCAACGCTACATCATAATAAATAATGGTAGAATGGTAGCTATATCACCATTGTTGTTTATTGTCTACATCAAATCACTCTCTTGTGCTCTCACATTTTTATGAAGTAGAGATAACAAAGAAGTTATTTAAATATTTCCTTAATATTCCAATGTTCCAAACACTGTTACAAGTCAATGATATATAACTTCAACATATATATTTATAAAATACAACATACAATAAAAATATATTTAAAATGCTTTTTCGACCAAACAACATTCACAGTTTTGTAATTTACAAATTTTTAAACGGAATAACTATAACAGTGAAATCTCTTATCTTTAATACATTTAGAACATTGATTAGATTGACAAAACCTGAAATTGTTCCGGGATACAAACTATCGCTAGATCTAGTAGAAGACTGAAAATGTCTATATTGTGGTAAATACGACCAGATATTATGTATATGATACATTTATTGTATGAAGCAGTGGATCCAGTATTTAGTTTCACTGTTCGATTGTTTTTTTATTTGCATTGTGTTGTTTTTTAATTTTTAATTTTTCAAATGGCCAGTTGTGTTACAGGGTGCAAAAGAAAATAACTTCAGTGTAAGGACGTTAAAATATTTGAACAGTATTGATTAAGTATGAAGGTTTATCTTCACGGTTTCAAATTATTGTCCAAAACTTGAATAAGTCACGGCATTAGCCCCCATCGTTCACGGTCGAAATGTATACAAGCGTATGAGGAATCTTCATTGTTATTATACCACATGCTTCACGCATATCGTATCGTGGTAAAATACCTTAAGACATGTATCAATGAATATACGATAAACATCAAACTTAAGCGTTAACCTCATTTAATTGAAGCATTTTTTTTCTGCATAGAAGGACAATTACTACATTCAAGCGGCACTCGGTGTTAAATGATACAGAACAAAGCATTTTAGTTGCGTTATTGGTCTTTTCATGAACAGTGAGACAACCGGCCCCTCACTCAACGGGTGTAACGCAGAATTATAAAATGCCTAAACCACGAGAACACCGGGGTCTGCAAGTCTGTAGTACTTATCCATTAATGGAGAGAGTAAAATAGGGCCTTCCATTTTTATTTTCTATAAACGCAGTATAAAAGTTGTTGCTAATATCTAGCGTGGAAACAGGACAGGAAATGAAGAAATCAAAGGTAATTAAGAGACTCATAAACTAGCAATACTGATAAGAGTGAAATTTTAATTGTCATTGTAACACACAATGTCACAGCTTGAAGCTGCATGGGCGAGTTATGAAAAAATGATGACAGTAACAGGTTGAAGCTGTAGTGAAAACATTGTGGCTATATACTTTTTTTGGCTCCGATTTAATTGAGGTTAAATATTGATACATAATAACGAATAACCAATTAGGAAACTTGGCTTTAATTAGCTAAAGAAATGAGCATTACATAAGAGTTGACAGAAGATTAGATGTCACGATTATTCATAAACAGCGAAGAAGGCACAAAGGAGATTTATATGTCAAATATCCGTATGTACTATTTAATAATATCATTTATTATTTTATAAAATATTTATTTATTTAATTTATCAAATTTAACCTAAACTTTATTGACGGTGTTGACTATCCTATGCCAGTACTTTTGTTATTTTATAGTAATTTTTTTCATGCAATTAAAAACTATTTTAATGATGCCAAAGAAGTATAACTTCTCCCGCGCGTACATAAGGACATGCATCCATTTTTTAATGAAGAGGTTTTTAAAAAAGAGGTCGCATGTCTTAGGTCGTTTAGTCTGAACTTCTTTATGGAGTAGGGACTACGGCTTGGACGGTTATTCTATGCGCAATACCATTCCGATCCGAGGACGTCCGGAGCACGACTCGGTCGGTATCGGAAAAAAAAATTCACAGAAAGGGACGGAACACATTATCAGGACAATACTTTTTTAACCTTATATTTTCGATACTATCTTAAGCAATAATTTATTCATTTCCTTGATAGTTAATGAATAGTCATGATTATTTCCTGGGTGATTAAAATTTGTTTTTTTAAACGTGTTGTTGATATTCAAAGTTATAAATTAATGTATTTACTACATAATTTATTTATCCGGTGTTAATTCCACAAATTACTAAATACCAACAGCATGTCATTGTTGTTATATCAGTTATTGGCAACAACGTATATTTCTGTAATTGTCCGTTTAGAAAGAGGTTCTATATGCAAATAACACTTTGACACATTAGGCGTCTCTTTATTTATTATCCTGTCTTTTAGATTATAATGACATTGGACGAAGACTGCATTTTATGTTGTTATTGAAAGTTGTTGTTAAATGGATAGTGAATCATTGTATGGAGAATAACATATTTTGGGTACTTGTTGTCTGTATGTGATGTGTGTATATTCCGTAATTACATTGTGTTAAACGTAAAAAGATAGGCTGTCCGCAATATGCCTACGCAGGATGCTGGAATCTGGAAAAAAACAGCGATAACCTAGAAAGGCTACTTGTAACTGGAAAAATTGATGGGGCAAGACTGCGAGGTCCAAGCACGACACGCTGAACTGACCCGCACCACCCTCGGCACGCCCGATAGCGATCCTCTGCGCACGGCTGCAGACAAAGGAAAATGTTGACGGATCACCAAAAACAGACTCTTCGATACTCAGCATTGAAGAAACCGACGCGAGGAGGAGGAGGCTGGACACAGGCCTTCTCTGTAAAGAGAGAGTCCGCCACGCGGCCCTAGTGTGGATTGGCAGACTTCACATGTCTTAGAAAAAAATTCTAGGACATGTAGGTTTCTTCACGATGTTTCCCTTCACCACCGAGCGCGTGTTAAATCAGCACATAAAATTGCAACAATAAATTTATTGGTGCTGGCACCGGGTATCGAACTCGGGTTGCTAGCGTACCATGCAAATTGAGGTACAACCCGGACACTGAGCTACCGCGGCTCTTGTATTATTGTTATTATACTTATTGCAAAGTAGTAAAAGTGGGAATATAAAAGAAATTAAAAAAGAAAAGAAAAAAAATGTGACTTCAATTTCTTTAGCATGTTTTAAATGTTTCTAAAGTGATATGAAATAGATCAATGATACATAAGTTCTTATTATAGGTCTTATACGGTTAAAAAGAAGCTGTAACATTTTTAATTTCTGTGAAGTCGTGGTGGTGCCAAAATTGTCTGTGGACGGACCAGCGGCGGAAGAATCAATTTTATGATTTAGAATTTTACAAAGAGCAATGAGATCAAGCTGAATACGGCAGATCTTTTACATACATTTTACACTCTTTTATAAATATATGTATATATATATATATATATATATATATATAAATATATATATATATATATAAATATATATATATATATATATATATATATATAAATATATATATATATAAATATATATATATATATATAAATATATATATATAAATATATATATATATATATATATATATATATATATATATATATATATATGTATATATATATTCCTTCCCTTCTCTCTCCAATAGTTTTAAAAGTTTTATGCACAACCATGGGGTTCAAGCCTGGTGATCCATCACATAGGTTTGTTCCTAGTTTGTTTGGTTTTACACTGTCGTTAAATGGAGTTAAAACTTTATACATGCGTTTCAGTTATCTCACCGTGTTCTCAATGAGTAGAATCGTCCATTTAGATCAAATTTAGTATTTAGAAAAGGTTTTACTTTATAAGTTCACTTATTTATATGGATTTTCGTATATCTCTGACGTACTGGCTGGTAAGAAAAGAAATATGAAACAGACTTACATCAACTGTTGTTGTTTGAAAAAGAAACAACTGTCAAAGTCGTTGACTATTATTACAAAATGATATCACCATTACGCCATACATTGTAACGATTAAAATGATGATAATATTTATAAAAGCCTTGTTGATATTTAGGTCAATAGTGGGAGAATATTTAACAATACATTTTATATTAATCACTAAATATTGTTGTATTCTTTTAGAATTTAGAACAAGGCGTACGATGAAAATGAAAGTAGAGATATTTTGAGACTAGAAGACCGCTGCGGAAATATCGTTCTGTCCGGCGATCGGCCGTGACCTCATCTTTTTTTAAATCTTTATAAACACGCTCTAGTCAACATTTCAACATGAAAAAGGTTCATTGACCTCTTAGTGCCCTAGTAGTTGGGTACTGTAACTAATTTAGATTCCAGTCTTCATTTTATATACGTAAATATCTTAATACAACAGTGATAAGTAAATACATCTACTTAATAACAGATAGCTATTAAGAATGGTTACTAATAATATTTTTATATCTCTTAATCCCAATATATCATATCAGTTATGAAATGATAATAGTAATTATATAGGGTACTTCGCCTATAGCTACCTAATTGAAAAGATAAATACGGATTATGTTCAAGTTTCACTGTTGAGTACAAGCCTTCTCTGTAAAGAGCGTATAAGGTCATACGTTCACGCGGCCTAGGGTAGAGGTTCAGGCTAAGAGGCTAAGCGAGCTAAGAGCTATGCCACTTCTCAATCCGGTGTGGCACTCAAGGCCAGCCCCTCTGGTCAAATGTGAGCCAAAAACGCGGCCTAGTGCAGATTGTCAGACTTGACATGTCTTACAAAATTTTCTAACCCATTGTACCCTGACGATGTTTTCCATCACCACCGACCGCGTGGTAAATCATCACCGGGTATACAATAACTCGGCTTGCGAGCGTACTATGCAACTTGGTCTTGGGCTTTGCCACGGCTCTGGAGCTACCACGGCTCTATACATTGCTCAGACGGATTATATTATGGCAATAGCTAAGCTTTGTATATCGACATCGGGCGAGTGATCGCGCTTATCGGGAGAAGTTGTCGATAAGAGTGTGCCCGCTCACGCAAGTCGTCAGTGCCGCGTGCGACTCCGGCGCAGAGTGACGGGTACTCCGCCACACAACAACAACATACAGTATGATACAACTGCTACGTGCTTGAACCGCAACCGGCTGGGTTGTTTAATAAACAGTGTTTTCGACAAGGATTGCTTTACTTGTAACCTGTGCGGTTTAACGGAAGCGTACTAATCATTACGGTGAGTCGTTAGTTTTATTATATATCTTTGATGTTTAATACCATTTATGTTTAAAAGTTTAAAGTTACAGCCTTTATATACGTCCCACTGCTGGGCACAAGCCTTCTCTGTAAAGAGAGTATAAGGGCATAGTCCGCCAAGCGGCCCAAGAGCAGATTGGCAGACTTCACATGCCATAGAAAAATTTTCTAAGACATGTAGGTTTTCTCACGATGTTTTCCTTCACTACCGATCGCGTGGTAAATCAGCAAATTGCAACAACAAATTTATTGGTGCCGGCGCCGGCGATCGAACTCGGGTTTCTAGCGTACTACGCAACTTGAGCCAACCACCCGGACACTGAGCTACCACGGCTCTTATCCATTTATGTTTATGTTTATATTAATAATCGTGAAAATATGCCAAATTATAATGACGTGTATCTTCTTCTATCATCACATTTTACTACAAATTTGAATGGTTTATTTAAATAGTGATTTATAAATCTTTTCCTAAATCTACTGCAATCCTTCGTTTCACTTCGGTAATTACTTTTTAATTGATTTACCATGTGTAAAATTGGATGATAAACAATAGAATTACGTCTACATCTATAGAATTTGTATTACTAAAACTATTATATTTCAAAATTAAAAAATATAGTAACCACTAATATATTATATACTAAAATCATCTCCGAAACTAGCTGCATCTTATGGTATAAGAATCAAGTCCATTCTTCACGTAGTTTTTGCAGTAAAGCTGAAAAAAAATCTCCTCATTTATCACTATAGATTTAGGTTTAAAACATAGTAAAATAATACGCATAAAACTTGAGATGCCCATTTTTCTGTACTACGACAGAGTAGCTAAAAGTGTAATAGAAAACATTTTTAGTTCATTATCGTGTTAATGTTGTGTTACAATGGAAGCTATAAGCAATATAATTGACCAATCATTTGTCGAATCCAAAAATAAATGTTTTATCTCAATAGGTGTACAAACACGATTAGTAAATATTTGACTGCAACAGAAATGTACTTGCTTTTACCGATAAGGCGCCAATATTTATAACAATAACTCGGCAATCAAATATTTCTGTTCTAATACATACATTTCAATTACGTTAATTGTTAAGTTTGTTGTATAAGTGTCCTATTTCTGATTTTAATACCGCTGTTGGATTTTCCTAAATGGAAGCCTCCATAGATACCACTGCTGTATTTGAATCTACTGCCAAGAAAGATGCATTCCTTACTGTGTTGGTCTTTAAGTTAGAAACTAGTGATTTAGAAGCTTGTAAATAAAGCGGGCTAACGAGAATTTACAATCTCTTATGACTACTCGAATACGCAACTATTTTTTATGTCTGATTGGCTTTGTTTCCTCAAAGTCTCTTGCAAGTTCGCCGAGTTATCATGAACAAGGTTCTAGAGCGCTCCATTGGAACCGCTATTTTGAGTGGACTAGCAATGGTTCCAATTAATCCCACTCATCATCCAAGGAAAAATCCAGGGTAAACGACCACCTGGAAGAAGACGTATTTCATGGCTCCGGACATGGTTCAACATGAGCACAGGATCCTTGTTCCGGGCCGCCGCATCTAAAAATTAAAATAGCCATAATGACAGCCGATCTCCGGTAGGAGATGGCACATCAAAAAGAGGCGAGGGCTCCGGAGAGAAGACCTGGTTATGAACAGTCACAAAATAACGATAGATTCTCAACTCATTCTCAGATCGTAAAACTCGGACATACACAATCACTCGTATTAAATTTATCAACTGCGTGCACGTTCACTTCCCATATTTTGAACCCAAAGACTGACGTCAAACATGCATAGTGATTTCGTCTTTGTCTATTCCAATTGTTTAATTCAATTTTTTAATGAAATTGCTTATATTTAACAATTGATTGATTACATTCCGGTATTGCATAAAAACAATTTTGTTGTGTCTATGGCACTGCAAACATGACTGGATGTCAGTAAAATATTCCTCATTCATCTACACGAGGCACATAAATTACCGCTTACACATTTCATATGCGAGTATACATTAAATTTGAATTAAAAACTTCAACTGTTTTATATATGTATATTGTATATATAACAATAGTCGTTGAAGCGAGACCTTTGTAATGTTTGCACAATTTATTTTTTAACAACTCAATGATATTATGATATTCGTGAATTTCTTTAATTTTGGTTAATAAAAAAGAAAGCTAGCAATATTTCTTTTTTATTTTTCAGAAAATATTACTGACATTTTTGTCAACCATTTAAATTAAGCTTAAGCTTGTCCTTCCGTTCCGTTCCGTTTCGTTTCCGGGGAGGAAATATTCAAAAAGATACCCCGCCTTCTGGGGGGAAAACGGTGGCCCTTTCCTCGGTGCATGAAGAGGGACTCCGGGATCTCCAGAGTAACGCACCGGAGCCCCTCTGCACTGTGCTCAAGGAGAGCACGTCCCGGGGGGAGTTTATTCCCTCCCCCCCTGTGCCCTCGTAGTGCTAGGCGCCACGGGCCAGCCGATGTCGCCCTCTTCCCGGGTCCACCATAGCGGACGACAAAGGTCCCACCCTTGTCGCCCAGTGAACCCGAGGCCCTTTTTAGTCGCCTACTACGACAGGCAGGGAATACCGTAGTCTTATTCTTGAGAGCCCAGAACTACAGGTCTGAGCTTAAGCTTGTCCTAGGAGTCGGTTCACGTCTATAGTCGAATGGTGGATTTGAACCTACGACCTTACGATTCGCAGACCGTACCCTAAACCATTAGGCTATTGACGCTCATATTACAGACGTTATTGATAATTAATTATATTTTGATAATATGAAAATTAAACAATTTCAGGCAGTCATTTTTTTATGAAGTTCTTAGCATGGAGAATATAATAGGTCACCAAATTGAGAATTTACTGCGATTTATTACGCTTTCCTCTTTTATATTGTTTTTTTCTTTCTAAACTTGCCTTTGAACTTAATGAACTCACTTTTTCGCTAGTATCCGTGAAATAGCAACCGACAGAGTCGTGGTTCAGCCCTCTCGGGCGCCCTCAGATCGGAATGCTTACGCGTAACATAGTAACCGCCCAAGCCGAGGTTACCTCTCACCGGGGGGACCCTTGTGTCGAGTTACTAGCGATAGAGGTTCAGGCTAAGCGACCAAAGGCTATGTCACCTCTCAATCCGGGAAGCTGTGAAAGCCAGCTTCTCTGACCAATCTGTGTAGTTCGTAATAAAAAAGAACTCACTTTTTTGAGTGAAAACCAAGAATTTTTGTTTGTGTTATGCTTTATCTTTAGATTTGAAGGTTTATCACTATAGTAACATATCTATCGAAACTCTAAATTGTAAGCTTCTGAGCCAGTTACTAACAGAAGCGAACGATTGTAATCTTTTTATTGCTCGATTATTCCATTTTGTGTGATAAAGGCAGTCAACGTGCACCGTTTATGACTACATGTATTGTGATAGCTTAGATAAACGGTGACCAAAACGATATGTGTCTGAAATACACAATATAACGGTGGCAGGTTCTTGAACTGGTCACTTAAGTTGGTACGTTACGTTACGAAATGTTTGAATAAATGATCAATGTCAATTACGTCGGTAATAATGCGCACATTTTAAAGAGAACAGAAACTTACTCAAAACTATAAGATTCAATGTAGGGAAGCGGAATTTCCTGTACGTGGCCTAAATCTTATTTTATTGAGAACTATGTTACAGTGTAATAATTATGTCAAAATAAAAATTCAGTGATATCACAGTTGTCGATTTTTGCTAGTATCGGTAATCTGCTAGTTCAGTTGATGATTCTGATGGTCCTCTATGGCTTACGATGCCGTACCGCTGTCACTCCAATATTGTTTTAATTGTACATACATCGGAAATTGTTTCATTCGTTTTTTTTAATTTGTTAATATTGTTCATAGTTATCAAATTATTATAAAAATTTAATTGAAATTATATTTAATAAGCAAATATCAATTACAAGCTTTAATTATTAGTTTACGGTTTTTGGTGCAATAACCATGTATTGTGATAGCTTAGATAAACGGTGACCAAAACGATATGTGTCTGAAATACACATTATAACGGTGGCAGGTTCTTGAACTGGTCACTTAAGTTGGTACCATCTCATCATTAGGTGTACAGCAAGAGGAAATGTTTGAATAAATTATCAATGTCAATTCCGTCGGTTATAATGTGCCAATTTTAAAGAGAAGAGTAACTTACTCAAAACTATAAGATTCAATGTAGGGAAGCGGAATTTCCTGTACGTGGCCTCAATCTTATTTTATTGAGAACTATGTTACAGTGTAATAATTATGTCAAAATAAAAATTCAGTGATATCACAGTTGTCGATTTTTGCTAGTATCGATAATAAGCTAGTTCAGTTGATGATTCTCTATGGCTTACGATGTCGTACCGCTGTCACTCCAATATTGTTTTAATTGTACATACATCGGAAATTGTTTCATTCGTTTTTTTTTTAATTTGTTAATATTGTTCATAGTTATCAAATTATTATAAAAATTCAATTGAAATTACATTTAATAAGCAAATATCAATTACAAGCTTTAATTAGTAGATTACGGTTTTTGGTGCAATATCCATGTGGTTGTGATATCGGTTTCATAGTGAGACTATGGTGGCAAATAGCAGATTCGGGGCGCATTGTCATTTTAGTTTAGCCAGTGTTTCTCAATCTGTGTTCTACGATGCTGTTGTAATAAAAGTAGTCCGCAAAAACAAACTAAACTTCAAACAGTCTTCTACTGAAGCGAAACGTTGACCTGTATTCTGTTAACCAAATCGTGAAACGAAACGAGCAACTCCATCGCTTTGCAAATCAGTCAAAAATGTCTATAGGGAACCCTTGTCCGTGTTACTTTTATATAAGTATCGACTCAAGTTCTTGACCATTTTAATACTGTGAATATATAAATAGTAGCTTAAAAATTCGCACACAGCAATGTAGTTTTATCAAATTATTATAAAAATTCAATTGAAATTACATTTAATAAGCAAATATCAATTACAAGCTTTAATTATTAGTTTACGGTTTTTGGTGCAATAACCATGTGATTGTGACATCGGTTTCATAGTGAGACTATGGTGGCAAATAGCAGATTCGGGGCGCATTGTCATTTTAGTTCAGCCAGTGTTTCACAATCTGTGTTCTACAATGCTGTTGTAATAAAAGTAGTCCGCAAAAACAAACTATACTTCAAACAGTCTTCTACTGAAGCGAAACGTTGACCTGTATTCTGTTAACCAAATCGTGAAACGAAACGAGCAACTTCATCGCTTTGCAAATCAGTCAAAAATGTCTATTGGGAACCCTTGTCCGTGTTACTTTTATACAAGTATCGACTCAAGTTCTTGACCATTTTAATACTGTGAATATATAAATAGTAGCTTAAAAATTCGCACACAGCAATGTAGTTTTATCAAATTATTATAAAAATTCAATTGAAATTACATTTAATAAGCAAATATCAATTACAAGCTTTAATTAGTAGATTACGATTTTGGTGCAATATCCATGTGGTTGTGATATCGGTTTCATAGTGAGACTATGGTGGCAAATAGCAGATTCAGGGCGCATTGTCATTTTAGTTCAGCCAGTGTTTCACAATCTGTGTTCTACGATGCTGTTGTAATAAAAGTAGTCCGCAAAAACAAACTAAACTTCAAACAGTCTTCTACTGAAGCGAAACGTTGACCTGTATTCTGTTAACCAAATCGTGAAACGAAACGAGCAACTTCATCGCTTTGCAAATCAGTCAAAAATGTCTATTGGGAACCCTTGTCCGTGTTACTTTTATACAAGTATCGACTCAAGTTCTTGACCATTTTAATACTGTGAATATATAAATAGTAGCTTAAAAATTCGCACACAGCAATGTAGTTTTATCAAATTATTACTTAAAAATCACTCGCTTATATTTGTACACAGCGGAGTGACGAACTCTCCACAAAAAAATGTACGCCCTGCTAGCACTGTTTCCGCAACTCGGAGCAGAGGCGTAATGTGTTTTTCAAACGATCTGAATTGTTTCTGAGTAAAAATATTTTTTTCTTAGAAACAATTATGATTTTTTTATTTATTATTGTAGATTAGAGAAGATTGAAGAAGCCTAAGTGTTGAGGATGTAAATATGCGACGTTAATCTCTTAAGCTGAAGTCAGCTGAAAGCTCCGATTGACGATTAAAAAAACGACTTCGTAACAATCGTATCAAACCTGACGGATCAAGCAATATATGCTCCATGAGAAATAATATATTCTCGTTCGAGTTCCTACCTAGCCTCGGATTGTCATAACCAACAACCAGGGCCCGGAACTAACAGTACTGTTACAACTTCACTAACAATAAAAAATTACCAATTGAGAATCTTCGACGAATCTTTGACGTCGGTTGAAAAATACGAGTCAGGCAATTCGTTATACTTAAAGAAATAGTCGCCATCTTTTTTGTTGTCACAATTTGCACTAAAAACTATTCATAATAACACACCGTGTGTTACTTTACTTTTAAATTTGAAAAAAAAAGAGATTCATAGTCAAAGATACACTTTTATTATACGATAAGACTAGTAAGAAGGCTAGTTCATTGACCTGATACGTCACTAATCTATTACGATATCTTTGCACAACAACTTTAAAAAACCCACGTCCGATTTTCTCACATTTCTCTATCTCTTTTCTCATATACAACACAAAGTCACCTGTTATTTATAAACGCCTAATTACTAAGGTAACATAACCACATCTGATTTACACGCCACATTTTCTCTATCAGTTTTCTAATAAAGAACTCAAATTTAGCTGTTATTTATATAAGACTATTTAATAACGTAAAATCTTAATTTTAATTCCATTTAAAATTATTTAAATTGAGCATTTACTAAGATATTATCGATTCGAGTAACAATAAGATCTAATTGTAAGTTTCTAGCACGCGCGGAGTCTTTGCCTTCTTCACCTACATACCGATATGTTTTTGAAAGTTCAACGACGCAAAAAAGAAATAGGTTACTAACCGCTCTAGCTCTTCAACGACGGCGGCGTCGCAAATCGTTGCTTGATCTAATTTCGCCTTACTTCATTGAAAATTTTGTGTATAGATATACACTCTATATATATGCTAGTAAATAAATAGCCATTTTTTGTTACCTTTTAATATAAATAGACCTACTTATTTATTTATCAACATTCACTAAAAGTCCATACAATATCACTCACATAAACACACACATACACATCACATTACTAGTACGCATAACTTTTCGACGATGACAGTAGTAGTAGTACTTAACTGTGGGCTACCTTTTTTTTTTTTTTTGTTAACGCGGGGGAATCGAGTTATTAACCATCCTCCGGTACCCTGGGTGGGCCCGGAGGGATGTGTGGGACTCGGCCTGGGCAACCCATACCCACTAAACCTACCGCGAATGCCATCAGCCGTTATGAGCGGGGTGCCCCGGATCTGTCAGCGACAGGACACCCCAACGACCGGCCGGTCTCGGCAAGACCGGACTTCACCCTCGAAGGGGACTCCTCCGGCACTCAGAGAAGTCCCGACGACGCCGAAGCATGTTGATGAGCAGGATGGGAACCTGGCCCGCTTCCGGATTACGGGGCAGCGAGAGGAGGCGTTTGAAACGCCCCTGCGCACCCCGACTCGTCGCCTGCGGAGGGAGGGAGCCCCACGGCTCCCCTCCTGACCCGCTCGTCGGCCTCCTTCTGGGACATGACTGTCTCGCAGAAGGAGGCGACCGCCGACAAGACCTGTCGCTCCCGTACCATCGCAAGTGCGAGGCTCGGAAGCGACAGGTCTACTCCACCGATGGCGGCTGCCAGAGTCGCAACGCTGCGCTGCCCATCTCGGGCACACCTCCAGGGTGTGCTGGGCAGAGTCCACCGCAGCGCCACAATCATGGCACCGCTCATCAGCCTCCCGTCGGGCCGTCCGACACAGGTAGTCCCCGAAGCAGCCATGCCCCGTGAACACCTGCGTCAGACGGAAGGTGAGAGGTTTGCGCTTCCTGCGCATCCACCGCTCCAGGACCGGGCGCAGAGCACCCGTTGTACGTGTTCCGTACGGGTGATGCGCCAGGTCCTCCTCCCACCTCCGGCAAAGTGCTACCTCACCTAACCGGCGGATCCGCCGTACCTCTTCTGGCAGAGGGTTCTCTCCGAGGGCCCTCCTATCCGAGACATAGTCGGACACCTCGGCTAGAACCCCCGCCACGAGCTCCCACGGCGGATCGCCGGCAAGCGCAGTAGCTGCCGCCCACGAGACCGTACGGTACCCCCGGATGACTCTGATCGCGGCAATCCGCTGCGCCCTGCGCAACTGTGAGCGATTGCCGCGAGACAGGTCACCCGCCCAGATGGGGGCACCGTACGTGGCCATACTCCGACAGACCCCAGAGTACAGCCTCCTGCACACCGCGCTGGGTCCTCCGAGGTTCGGGAGGAGACTTCCCAGCGCGGCTGCCGTCCTCAGGACCTTCGGCCCCAACTGTTCGAAGTGGGGTCCGAAGGTCCATCTCTTCCATCGAGGGTGAGTCCCAGGTACTTCATCTGGGAACTCACCTCACTCTATCTCCTCCAATGAGGAGGGTGGCATCCGGAGGGTCCTTTACGTCCGGTCCTGCGGAAGAGGAGGGCTTCGGTCTTCTCCAGCTTTACCCGAAGCCCTAACCTCTCTATGCGGCTGACCACGAGGCCTACACCGACCTCGGCGAGCCGCGCCGCCTCCTTATGCGCCTTTCCCCGGGAATATGCAGGGTGTCATCTGCATAGCAGATGACACCCATCAAGGAGGAGACGGCTCCGCAGGACCAGTCGTAGCCGATGTCCCACAGAATCGGCCCCAACACCGATCCTTGTGGGACACCGCGCTCGACTTTCCTCCACCTGACTGACCCCCTCCGGTCCTCGAATGCCACCCTCCTCTGGGAGAGGTAGGCGCCCAACAACCTCCTGAGATACAGGGCACTCCGAAATATACGAGTGCCGCCTGTATCACCGCATGCGGGAGACTGTTGAAGGCATTGGCGATGTCCAGTGACACCGCCAGCACTACCTCTCCCTGACGCCCCGCCTCTTCCGTCACCGCCCGCAGGCGTCGGAGGGCGTCGACGGTCGACCGGCGGGCCCGGAACCCGAACTGAAACTCATAGAGTTTCGGGCCCGGACCTTCCTCCATATGCCTGACGAGGCGGCGAGCCACGACCCTCTCCAGGGCCTTGCCAGCCTCGTCCAGCAACACAACCGGTCGAACCGCCGAAGCCGAGTCCGGGGCCGACTGTCCTTCGGGAGAAGGCACAGCCGACCCTCTTTCCAGGCCCTCGGGAACTGCCCCGACCGCAGACAGCGGTCGAACAGCTCCTAAGGGCCTGACCGAGGTGCACGAGGGAAAGGGCCAGAACCTTTCCGTGCACCCCGTCCGGACCCGGTGCCCTCCGCCTACTCTGGAGGCAGGTCAGAACTGCCTCCATTTCGGTGTCCGTGACGGGTGGTGGCGGGACGTCTTCGACGTCCGCCGTCTGCCGAGCCATCCTGGGGGAGTGAACCCGCAGGGGCGTCGGGGAAGAGTTCCCCGACTATCCTCCCCAGGAGCTCTGGCTGGAGCACTCCGGTGAGGGGCCGACCGGGTGCGGAATTTCTCCCGCACCCTTTTATACAGTCGGCCCCAAGGGTCTCTAGAGACCCTTCACCATCTCCAGCCAGGCAGTCTCCTTGGCTCGGCAGATGGCCAGCTGCAGGATCTTCTTTTTCTCCACGTAGACCCTGTACAGCCGACCATCTCTCTCCACATCCTGGGGTCGGCGCCGCCTGCTTCGGGTGTACGCCCTACGGGCCCCGTTGCAGGCGACGCGGAGGTCGGCAATCTCTGTCGACCACCAGAAGACCGCCCGCCTAGGGGACGCCCAACGCGGGGCATGGCCGCTCTGCAGACATTGTGTAAAACGTCGCAGAAGCGGCCAGCCGCATCGTCCACCCCCCCGTCTTCTGTTGGCGGGAGGCCCCAGCGGCCGAAAATGCCAGTTCCCGGTTGAGCTTTGTGAGCGCCCAACGCGGGAACCGGCTTCGACCCCAGGAATTCGACGCCGGACGTCCGGAGGCTGGAGACACCTCGAACCTTATATATTTGTGGTCCGAAAGTGTCTCCACCTCCGTCTCAACTCTCCAACCCTCCACTTGCCGTGCGACGGCCGGAGTGGCGAACGACAAGTCCACCACTGAACCTCCCGACCGCCGCACGCATGTGTGGGCTGTCCCAACATTAAGAAGGGACAGCCCGGCAGCTAGCGCCCACTCCTCCACCTCCCTCCCTTTAGGGTTCGTGCGGGGGTTGCCCCAAGCCGTGGACTTGGCATTGAAGTCCCCCAGCACGAACACCTGGAGGGGCGCTAGCTGCCCCACCACCGGCCCAAGAGCGTCGAGAAACCGCTCGAGGGCCGGCAGGTCGCGGTTCGGGGAGAAGTAGACTCCGACCAGAGCCACCTCTCCCCGAACCGCCGCCACGTACCCGTGGCCCCTCGCTTTGGGGACGAGGGGCGGGCCTACTCCAGGCCTCACGGTGATGGCAACGGAGCCGTCCAGATCCCCCACCCAATGAGGAAGGGAGGGGACGAAGTACGGCTCCGCCATCACCGCGAGATCGACGCCCCACTCCGCCATGGACTGCAGGAAGAGATCCTGCGCCGCGGCGGAGTGGTTGGCGTTCGCCTGGAGTAGGTTGAGATGTCTGGCCATCAACCAGATGTCAGTCAATCAGTTGCATTAAGTAAGAATACGTTTTTACTCTCCAATTGTTACACTTAATTCTTACATATGCGTAAGCTATGATACACCGAAATAATTGTATGCGAGACATGAACGGTTCTATAATGAATCGTGGGACTTATTCCCTCCGCACAATTGCCGGAGATTGGCTGTTATACGCTGAGTACGGACTTCCTCAAACTGCAAGCTCTATTATGTCGTATAAGTGCCTACCATATCATTCCATCACTATATTTCCAACTGTAGAGATATTATTTTTGATATAGTAGAGAAACCAGATGTTATGTAATTCTGGACATCAAATCTACGAAAAAACTGAATAGATTCACTACACTATTTACGTTCGAGACGAAAGTAACCTCTTTTTTAAATATCCTTAGACCGTACCGGTTCAGATATACCGATTGCAAACACGAATTAATTCACCGCCGGGCGGGTGATAAGTCAACACTGAAAATTGCTACAAACAAATTCATTAATCCAGCCCCGGGATCGAACTCGGATTGCTAGCGTAGTATGTTACTTGAGGTGACCGCCGGAAACAGAGCTACCACGACGCAATAGAAAATAATAGAAAAAATATTAATCCGTTACCGACCTTAAACTATGAAAGAGTAGAAGCGATGGAGAGAAGACGGTGGTTTAACGCCATATGACTGGTAAACGACTAACATTTAGTTAGAGGTTATAACTCCTAGTTGTGGTGGGTGGTACTTCCTTGGGCTTTTTACACTGTTGCATGAACAGTAAAAACCACATTCTACCAATGGTATATAGATATCGTTTAGCACTGGCCCGGCTTACCCTAGTGATGTTTAGTTAAGTTTCAAGTGAGTCCTAGAAAAATAAACTCCAGGATTCGTCTGGCTAAATAACAATGTTGACCAGTATTTTATGTGTATTTTAAAATATTGAAAACAAAAATTAAAATATGATTTTATATTAAATTCTAAATAATTTTAACTGTTTGTCTTGTATAAAAAATGCGTAACCGTAGCTTCTATTACATGTAATGTGTGGTATTGTCAATCGAATAGCACAATGGCGATCTATATACACAAAACTATAAGGGGATAGGTAAATTAACGCGAACAGACAATTTAAACAGTGGTGAAAAACATAAACCTGATAGAAACGGTCTAGGAAGTTTATCTTACATGACATAATATTATTGTTATACTCAGTGCACTTTGCTTACAATTGCGATGCCATCGATATTCTGCTTATAAATATACACTACGGAAAGTAAAAATCTATCGGATCGCGTTGTAACTCTAACTTATGGGTATGGTCGGATACAGCAGGCTGCAGGTGAGAAGAGACGTTGCGCTTGTTCAGTACGTATGGAGGGTGCTACAAGGCTGGGTGCACCATCCGGAAGTGCTGGCCGCGTTGCAGTTGCGAGCGCCAGATAAATTTCTTCATATGCGTCGCCGCCCTGCGTTGTTGCTAGAGCCTACTTCCAGGACCAACCTGTCCACGAATGCTCCCGTGTCACGCGCTGTTAGGATTGTCAATTTTCTCTCACAGCATATTGATATATTTCAGTGTGACCAGCCGAGGTTCACAGAGGCTGCTTATAGATATATCGAGATGATGAATGTGACAACTCAACTTGAGTTAAATGATTTTTTATGTTGTGATGTTAACTATTATTGTATTGTTATTATTTGTGTAGACTGAAAGTGACAACTCAACTTGAGTTAAATGATTTTTTATGTTGTGATGTTAACTATTATTGTATTGTTATTATTTGTGTAGACTGAAAGTGACAACTCAACTTGAGTTAAATGATTTTTTATGTTGTGATGTTAACTATTATTGTATTGTTATTATTTGTGTAGACTACGGCACCGAATTGGTTTAGCTGTAATGGTGCTGTAAGTTTTTCTGTGTAATAATAAAAAAAAACTTCCAGCTACACTTTCTAGGTGTCCATTAGATGTGCAGCTTTTGGCGAAATTTTATACCACGAACAGTTTCCGAGCCGATTATAAGCGCGAATTTTACACATTGATTAAAAGTACTCTTGCGAACACTGAATACTGCTTTGTGGGACTTCACAGTTTACATTTTATCTTTTATTACACGCGGCTTTAACGCAGCTCACGGTAATTGAAATGAAATTAAATGAAATATTTATTTTACTTTTTTACACACACTTAAATTACATACATTTTAAATTACCGGCATGCACACAAAATATTGGAAACATATTATCAAATGTACTTTCTCACTTAGTTTTCGTCCTTCGGTACACATCTCCCTGCTAGACTAATTTATAGCCTTTATGGAGATGTTGTACCTAAGTCCGAGTTTATAGACTAAAGTTTGTCATATAGCTTTTGAGTATTCGTGTGTTTTTGCAAAAGAGTAGTGTGCGTGGGTGCATGTGAGAGTGTGTGTGCGAGTGAGGTTTAAGATGTCCTCATGTCACAATTGATTATTTTATTACACTCATATATTAATTGGTTAAAAACTACCGTCGCATCCAATATTAACAGTAATTTTATTATTCTTTTTTGTTCCAATTTACGTAATGAGTTTCCTGTATTTCGAAGTCGTAGTTTAAAACCAAGTACAAAACTGTTAAATTTGAAGATCACAGACATTAAGATATTTTATATGACTTGAGTAATTTACGATAAGCGAGCAGAGGGGTGACTTGTTAATTTGATTTGACGGCAAATTCTAAATCAAATTAGAAAGAAAAGAAATAGAATAAAAAAAGAAAATTTACAAACATTTTAATAATATTTTAAACAATATAGTAAATATATTTGTAACTATTAAATAACGTTGTACACGAAAATAAACGTTCAGCTTCCGCCCTTACAGATTATAATTAAACTAATCGAAAAAAGTATTTTTCGTTCATCTTAGAGGCGACAAAAGATTTTATGCCTATAATGAATTAACCAATCCTTTCTCTTCCTTGCTATTTGATGCCACATGGTGATGGGGTCAGCTTTTCATTTCGCTGTCTCCGAAATCATCTTGGGAAATCTTGCACTTCCTCATGCCTCTCGACACTATGCTCTCCCACCTGGGTCTTCCTCTGGATCTTCGCATTAACCAGCATACATCACATTCATTAGATCATATAGACAGGACTTAAAACTGTATGGTATATGTATAAGAGAAAGTCTTGGAAGAAATAGAAAACCAACGCACTCTGTGGTGTGTATAAACTACTGTTCAACTCGTTTATAATAAATACCTGTGTAGTATAAATTGAAGAATATATACAATATACAGGTTTTAATCTTTTACAATATATGGCCTTTAATTATGTTATCTATTAATATTAAATTGTCATTTATTATCAGTATTGAAACATATTCAGCAAGAGTTTAACCCGATTTTTCTTCTTCATATTGTATGGCCGCCATTTTGAAATTGACTTATGATATAATTGCTGGTTGTGAGGAATGAAATAGTCCAATAACTAGGACACTCACTTTATTGAGACAGCGTAACGTTGTACAAGGAATTATTTTCACGAATACCGTCACAACTGCACGTCCTCACAATCTTTATTCAAAATTAATTAGAAGTCTTCAAACAAACTAATAAAGTTAAATTATTTTTTACAATGCCAAGTTTATGTGATTTTCAACTAAATTATTAATTATGAATTAAAGATACCATAAGGGTTAGGTAAATCACTAAGATATCATTGAAAGTAGTTATTATGCATAACAATCGCTGGATGTCATGTGTTGCCAGCTAACACTTACTTGTTTTTTTTCACATTCGTGTCGCATCTATTAGGAAAATTGTAAGACGCTCGACTCACTTAACTGCAAACATTGCAAGTGAAATAAAAGCTTGAAAAAATATATGGACACAGACCACCTTCCATATGCAACAAATGCAGTGATGCATCTAGAACGTAATACAGTAATACAAACCGAACGGACGACGAAGTCTATTAGCAAACTTGTCCGGTGCACACGCGCCGTTTTTATGGCCCACTAGCATATCTCCGATCGGTTTTTGTGACTGAACAACTTTCGATACGTCGTGGACAGTCTTAGGTTAATTTGGAAGTAAACGAGCAGTTTCTTTTCAACCGACTTTAAAAGGAAGAGGTACTTAATTCGTCTGACCATCTAAATCTAATCTATATATAAATCTTAAATTTGCATCGAGTATGTGCGCCACAAAAGGGACGAATAACTCAATGCCACGCCAACGGATATCGCTATTTCATTTTTTATCGGAAAGGATGTACTTCGGAAAGTTTGGACTAAGAGGATACGGAGGCAATATTACGATACCAGTTTCAATAATATCTTTTTGTACATTTTTATTGTAATCTCACATACTTAGGAAGAGATGGATCTTCTGGCACAAGTATATTTTATACTTAAAGAAGATCCAAACATTGTATACTTGATTTATATGTTTTTGTTTTTGAAAATAGAAGTTTTTGAAAGATTTTATTATTATTTCTTTTATTTAGTTTGATACCTTAAGTTAAGTTTTTATAATATTTCTATAAAAAGTAAAATACAGAAAAATATTATACAAAATACAAAAACATTATAAAAACCTAACCTAGGTGTGCCGGCGAGGAAGCAGAGCCCAAGCAACCGGTAGTTAGGGCGACATAGAGAGAAACCTCCTGACGATGCGTGCCGTGTCCAGGAGTACTGCCTTTTATATCTGACCCTTGACCCAGCCATCCAGCGAAAGTCTCTATATTATTATTTTTACTTTAAGAGTAGTTTGATGAAAGTTTGGATAATTCGGAAACACAACGTTTTCGATTTGACGTCGGGTTTCTGATTTTACTCGCAAATATACATAAGGCAGCTATTTAAAAATGCCGGTTTATAATATGCGTTATAATTAATGTAAAGTTATAAAAATATAATGTCAATATTTGACTTTTTTTTTTGTATTATGACTTGACAATGCGCAGTGAGTGTTCTTTACAAAACATCTATGTAGGAATTGGAAAAAGTCATTTGTTTAAAAATGTTTTATCAAAACCATATTCTTAATTGCTAACATGCTTAAATTAAATGTTTGCAGACATTTTTTGTAAATTTCAGATTATAACGGCAGTTTCAGTGTTGACTATACATGTTGTGTAATTTACAAATGTTTAACAGATATAAAAATGTTAAATATTTTAAAATATATTTATTAATCTATTTAAATGAAAATTTTAATGTTATTATAAGTTATTGTTAGTGTTTTTAATTAATAGTGTAGTATTGCGATTGTACTAAATATAAAATAATTTACAAATTAATTCCACGGGGAATAAGTTATGTTTCGAATAAATATCTCTATATTTACAACCTTAGTAATTATTAATTTTATTAATGATATATAACCACACAAATAGTATAGATAAAACAAATTTGGAGACATGCTTGTACATGAACATCCATATTGAAATATATACTTTATTACAGACATGGCGATGAAAGAATGGCTGCAGTGGTTGCCGCCACCACGGTCGCTTCTAGCGCTTCTGTTAGCGGTCACCGGATTTAGCAGTAGACTGTTCGCCTCTTACGTCACCCACTCCCCCACCCTACTGGTAGACACCTGTCACTCCCTATGCAGGCTTGTGGGACTCATCACTACACTTCTTTCATACAAGGTATCAAATTGATCAATGTCAAGTTGCTGTCCGAGTCGAAAAATATATAGAAAAAAAATATATAAGGCGCGGAAAACGCGCATTAAATGATCATTGACTAACTAATTTTTTTTTCAAAGTACGAGCGTGCTGACGAAGGTGCTGGCCGTGAGGGCCGACTTCGCAACACATTTGGATGGGCGCGCATCGAAGTTCTCGGCCGGCTATCAGTCCACGTGCTATTTGCATCGTTCGCACTGGCGCTGGTAGTCAACGCGCTGCAGCTCGGCGTTCACTCGTCCCACGTGCAACCGCCGCGGTACCCCAAAGTCATTATCGGTAGCGCTGTGCTCGGACTCCTGATCCATACTATTAACTACATGTTACTTGCTGGTAAGTTAAATTTTTGAAATAAAACTTCGTTACACTTGATTTCAAGAGTAAGCTGGTGAATGCGTTACGAAAAATGTGATCGGTATTTCGGTATTATTAGTGAAAATAAAAAGAGAGAGAGTCAAATTTCGTGTATATAAGACAGTGAAGACCTATTGTCTATCACAAACTAGAAGCAAAGAAAACAGTCCGCGCGTACATTTTCTTATTCCCTGTATCAATAATATATTATATTCGTGTATTTATTATACATATATACATACATATAGATAGCTAGAGTAGTTTTACTTTAGTCATGTGGCCATACAGACTAGTTTTTTCAAACTTTTCGTTTAATCTTTAATAATAAGATAAGTTAGATAGTTTTTAAAGCAGTAAAGGCTTAATAGCTAGCTATATAGCAACCGATTTTACAATTTATGGTAGCGGGTTCAATTTTTAGTCAGCTTCTAGCTTAAATAAATCATTTTCTAAGATTCGTGCCCAGTGACAATTAAATACAACTTCACAGACCCACTTCCACCCACCCTAATTTAAATTCTTCTTCTATAAGACAGCCTTTTGTGAGCCTTGGCTTGGTCAAGCAACATCCTCCACCTCAGTCTATCCATGGCCGCAGTCCTCCAGGTTCCTATGCCAATTTCTTTGGCGTCTCGATTGATACCGTCTATCCAGCGGAGCTTTGGTCTTCCCCGACCTCTTCGACCTTCGGGGTCCCACGTCATAACTGCCTTGGGTATCCTGGCTTCATCCATTCTCGGCACATGACCAGCCCATCTAAGTCTGTCTAATTTGATGTGCCCAGCTACGTGCCTAGTTCCTAATTTCAATAGGCTCACGAATTATGGTCGGTAGGAATCTGGATTTCTGATTTGTCAAATCTGTGTTGTTTTCTGTAAATTTCACTATTGAAAATTATTGTTTTTCTGTGTGTTTATATAGCATTATTCTTTATATATTTAGTATTATTTTTTGCATCGTTATGATAAAACAACTTGTTTGACTAATGATGACGGGAAACTTGCATTGGTAACCATCATCAAAACTAAGGGAAGAACAAGGAGATTTCCACTGTCAAGGGAAAAATATGGGACTGCTTATAGATGTGTTTTTTTAATATATACCCTAACCACAACAAATTTATTCTAGACACGTTATTGTTGCGTGATAAAGACGGTGTCCACACTGCCGGCGCCAAGATCAGTTATAAAAATAACGTGGAGTAGGCTTATAGAGGCCTGGTCGACAGTGTGCGAGCGAACGAGAATACGACACAACATCGATAAAAGAATCCACCGACATCTAAAATAGCACACACACAATTTTAAAGAAACACACAGAAATGCTAGTAATATTGAAAAATTACACACACATACCTTTTTTTATTATTAAGCCATTTCATTTTAAATCTCGACATATTCTAGCACTCACCTGCTTCGTAATATTTGCATATAAAGCATAATTTCTTCTTATTCTTAACCTCACACACACACACGTCAAATCAATCAACGACGTCGTTTTGTCACAATATTAGTATCACGCCTGCCACTGATTATTTATAATTATTAAGTGTTACCAGGTATTCATATATAGAAAACTATCACTATCACAACACTTTTATGATTACAGACCACGATGAATTTCTTCATTCTTCATGGCTCTATTTTTAGAACCTAAGGTACTAACAATATTCATAGGACCTAATAGAAAGCAAATCTTTTGAAAGTAAGAAAAAAGGAACATAACTGATGGCGCCGTGAGTAAACAGACATTAAAAAAATACAGATAAATTGAGAACCTCCCCTTTTTTGAAGTCGGTCAAAAATAAGATTAAGCCGTGATAAAATCCGCAATAGTAGTTTCATTCGTTATGAGACCTTATTGAGTAATAATAAACCTTTACGATGGTAATAATTGATTGTTTGGTCCGTAGGTCGAGAGCTGAGCTACAGTCGGCGGCTCAGCATGACGGAGGGCGGTGGAGTGGTGCTGAAGACTGGGTCAGGAGAACCCGTACTGGCTCACGCGCCAATCGACATCGTCAGTAGGTCATCCCCATAATATTTACTATGTCATTCATAGTATTGACTTGTTGACCGTACTGTTTTTTTTTTAGCAGTCTTTTACAATATAAAATTCATAAAAAACTATGTGACATATAGACAAGGAGTGCCTTATATAAGTTATAACATAGTAGTGTTTCTAGCGTGAATAGAAAATAAAACGTAAAACAAGTATATGTACTGGTAAAACAACAAGTGACTACAAATCGAATCAAATGTGCGCTATTAGTATTAATTTCAAAAAGAAATTCTGAACATAACCAAACTTCCATCAAACTACTCTTGATGTACATCCTTTCCTATCCATGTTAGTGTCACCATGCTCGTTTTCTTTAACTCTTCTACCGTAAAAAAAAAAAAAAATAAAAAACTATTTCAAACAATTAACGTCAGACAAAGCCTTACGTCTAATCAGGTGGGATCGTAGTCAAGCACTTGCTTAGAAAGTATTAAAAAAGTCACTTTAAAAAAAATACGAGCAAAGAATAACCAAGATATTTGTACCTTGTGTTTGGCGATTAGCTCACCCTATGTAATATTTGTGTATATGCAACTCGGCGTAATTAATATAACACGATAATCCTAGTAATTAGTGCGAAATTATGTCAAGTTTTCAACCTTTTTGTATCTAAAATACAATCCTTTTCTATTCTTACAAAGTATCAGTTAACCTTTTCAGCAGACAAGAAAACTTGTAACGTATTGAAAAATGTTATCTAGAAAGCCTACTTGTTAAACAAGAAAGTTATAAGAACAAATCACCGGAAGAACTCGCATTGTATCAAACACGAATGCTTTCAATGGTGAAACCAACGGTAGAAGGGGCGATATCTTTGATACAGAATTACTGACGGAATTGTGTAGGCTATCATGTTATTAATATATAATATACTCGTACTATCGAAAGGGTGGTTGGTATATTATACATTTTTCTAACTCATATAATTAAATCAGGTACCTTTCCTGTAATCTTCTCAATTGCACCGCCTTTTCAAAAACTGTATTAGATTTGTTTTCTGATTGCGTAAAGATCAGTTCTATTTTATGACACACAACTTTCTTTCTAATGTGATTCTTGTTAGCTCTCTGTTGCGTCTAGTATTATCCATCTTCTTAATCCCAATGAAATTATATATCCAAGTAAAAGAGACACACGAAGAAAAAGTGACCGTGAGCTTCCTACATAATATAAAAATTTGGAATTACTGCCCCAAAAAGATTGGAACATAAATCAAACAATAGGCGTTATAACCACTATTAACCCAGGCGCTGTTAGTTTCCGTATATTTACTTTTAATTTATGCCTTCCACACGTCAACATTGATATATATGTTTTTTTTATTTAAAGAAAAGTATTATTTACTTTATATTTTATTCGATTCTAATGATAACGAGATAACAAAGGCAATCAGTCAAAAGTAACAAAAAATCATGGTTTCTGTTATCAGTCCGTATAATGATCATTCACTCATTCATCACTTCTTACTTATGTATTCATCTAATAATAAATACATAAATAAAAAGATTGTTCATCATCCAGGTAGCCTGTTCGCGATCGGTGCCGGCCTGACATCAGAGTGGGAACCCGAGATGGCCCGTATCGCGGACCCCGCTCTATCTGCGTGCGCCGCGATTGTTCTCGTCATCTTTAATTATCCATTCAGTAAGTTACAAGGTTATATAATCAAGATGTACAGTAGAGCCTCTTTTACTCGAACCTCGATATATCTAGAACCTCCATTACACAAAATCTCAAAACTCTACATGTCGTAGTAATCCGTGGGAATCCTATATTCTACATTCACATCCTACATTCGTTACAAATTGTCTTTCTTTAACATTTATTTGCCACGATTTTAGCTGTATTGTGATATATAAATAGTCTTCATTCACTACATAATGCTGTGAATTATTCATAGGTCCACGCACTTTTATATGTCGTTTTAATTTATTTAAATGGTATCAATAATTCACTAAAATTCTAAATTCATAGACCCAACTTTGCATGATTCGAAGAATATCAACCCCGAAGTAATGAAAACGTCTGCAAAATTAAAGTCGACAAATTTCTACGGTATGCGTTTATTGATTGAAGCGATAAGAAACGTTGATTTTGCTAGCAAACGCGTCTTGCAACCAAATACTGCATCTTCATTTAACGTCACGTGCGACTTCACACAAATGTCAACTAAATAGCAGTTAAAATAAATAACAAGCTTTTTCCTGGCAAGTTTATTCTTATTTTAAAATGTGTTTTTTAAAAATTCTTTCTACGTTATCTGTCAAAACGATGACAAGGTCATTGACCCTACTCAATTGAAGAAGACGAATGGACACACGCAGAGCAATGTAACCGATCGCTTTCGTGAAATCTTGAAATGGAAGATTAATAACTTAAGTATGAAATACATTTTGGAAAATAAAGAGAAGTGGCTTGTAACGCATTCATTGTTGCGTGATTTATGAGTATTAAAAAAAAACGTACAGCCAGACAGCACAGTGCATTCGCTTTGTATGCAAATTATAATATAAACATGATCGCGAGATATACAATGCTGTGAAAACCAAATTTTTTCAACGTCTGTCGCTTTTATATTTCTCGGTTATATTTATAGTCATCTCGGATAATTTTAATAATTTAGTTGAAGTTTATATCTCTCGTGACTTGACCCACGAAAGTCCTTTTTAGATATTAATTATTAAATTGCCACCGTATAACATAACAGATAACATAATCTAACGCCTACCTTTCTAGGTTATCAAAGTATGGATTCCAATTATACAAAGACAAACAGAATTATAGAACTATTATTAAACAACTGAAAAATCATTATGAAGTACAATTATACAACAATTATTTACAAATATTTCTTTCTTTTCTGAACAATACGGAACAGTTAGAAATCTATAAAGCCGTTTACAACGAGAAAACTTAACAATGGTTTTACATAATATACCATGTTTCTACCCTGTAATTATGCGCTTATACTTCAGTACTTAATCGTAACCGAACGATTATTTGTACTTTATGTGTACTATACGGCTTTCACGTTGAATTATATACTACTCAAGTGGACTATTTTACAACTTAATGAAACGTTAGCTCGAGTGAAAGATACTTATCATATATCCACATCCTCGTGTGTCTTTTATAGCAATAATTACATTAAAAAATTGATTATATTAATAATAATTGATCTGCGTTTCCGAAAGCCTGGTAAATCAGACAGGGCAATCTACTACAAATACCTCTCTATTGTCGGTCCCTCGTGTCTGAGGATCGTGGTCAACATCTGGGTTGCATCTAGAACGGATGATCTGACTCGACCGGCTTCTGTCCAGTCTCTCTTACGACAAAGTAAAATTTAGAGGACGACGAATCTTTTATCTCATCGGACCACCGTGTTGGTAAACGGCCGCGAGATCTTTTACTTGTGGTGTTCCCAACTACGATCGGTTTTTCTAGAATTTCGTCGCCTCTGCGCATTGTGTATGCGAAAAACGCCAAGATTCGTTACCGGCATATCGATAGCATCGTATCGATGCATTGGTGCGTTTCGCTACAAATGTGACTGTCTGTCGCAAAAAACCATATATTTATTTATTTATGGCACACTCACTGCGTAATGTTTTCTCAATACGAATCGTCACACAACGTGTTTCACTTCCTTAGTGCGGTCCGCGGGGCTCGTTCTGCTACAGACGGTCCCCGAAGGTCTGGGCGCGTGCGAACTCCGCGAGGCAGCGTTGCGCGTGCCTGGCGTGCTTGCGATACACGAGCTGCACGTGTGGCAATTGCACCGCGACAAGATCGTCGCCACAGCTCATATAGCTTATGGCTCCCATGAGGTACTTTATAACAACTTATATATCCAATTGTGTAAACCAACTGTGTCAAAATTAACCATCAGTGAGGTCACAGTTGTAGGTTTTTTCCAGTAATGGTAATCTGCTCATTCACTTGTGCTACTATGGTTTTACAATAGCGTACAACTTGCACTTCAGTATCAGTTGCCAAAATATTTTCCTCACAAACTTTATTAACAATATCATTTATAATTTCAGGACTATTTACAAAATTCTGAATTAGTATGTGACGTGTTCAAACGGCATGGGATAAGTCTGGTGACACTACAGCCAGAATTCACTCTAGCTGCAATCGGAGGTAATCATTTTATAACACTATGATTTGTTTAGGTCAAATATTGTTAAGCAGTTCACTTGATGTTATGCTATTGCTTGCCATTAGCATCTGCAACAATCTTCAAGAACTTCGGCATAAAATTATACCTCGCAGTTGCAATTGGTTGACTTTGAGAAACGACAAACTTCGCGTAAGAGTTAAAATTTACAATTGGACGTTTTCATTATGAGTTAAGATTGACGCAATTATTTTAATTTACCTCTTTGTACTCACGATGTTTGATAATTTTTTTCTAAGACAGTTCAAAGTCAGACAATCCACACTACCAGGCCCGTATAGATTACATCGTAATAGTCTCTTTAGAGAGATATCGGGTTTTATGCTAAGCTGGTACTTTACGTTGATGTTTAATTTAGGTTGATAAACTATTTTTTTAAGTTAGTTTTTTTACAGGTACAGAAGAAGAAAAAAAGGCATTAGTGGATTTTGCAAATATAGCGTGTACTTGCCCTTGTGCGAAAGAATGCTCGGCCCCGCGCTGCTGTGAAGCACCACATAAACCATGATCACTCGCATTTAACGGTTGTGAATATAACAAAAAAGTGATTCAAGGAAATTCCACTGACACAAAAGTGAAATGAAAGCAAATGAGTGTGAAAGAAGAGACTTTAAAGTACCCTTAAAATGTGCTGCATTTTTAAAATATTGTTAAGTGAATATTAATAATACTAGGTTAAGTATAAAAATTAGTCCAACCAAAGAATTTATACTTGTTATGAAGGCGTTTTCTATTCGCGAGGTAAAATACGAACCCGCGCCCGGCGAGCCAGTGAAAGTGTTTAGAGACCGGGCCTGCGGTCACGTTACCGCGCTCCGACATTATTGAATGTCAACAAAATTTTGTCTGTGACCAAGCGGTCGAAGTGCACTTCGAAGCCCCAGCGACTGTCAGGGTGAGGCCGAGATATTTCATCTCCGACCCCACCCGGACCAGCGTCACCTACGCGAACCGACCGGCTGGGCGGTTCGCTTAATAGCAGGGAGCTTGTGGAACCATAGCGCCTCAGTCTTGTGAGGCGCTACCCGTAGACCCAGCTCGTGGATTTTGTCCACGACGCATGCCACCCCAAGCTCGGCGAGCCGGATGGTGCTATCGAAATCCTCCCCGTCGGACATGACTAGCGTGTCGTCTGCGTAGCAAACGACACTCACGCCAGCAGGAGACCGACTAAGGACCGCGTCATATGCGAGGTTCCATAGCAGGGGCCCCAACACAGACCCCTGCGGAACCCGCAATTCACCTCCCTCCGATGGAACTCGTCCCGACCCATGCTGGATGCACCTGCCATGCAGGTACGCCCCGACGATGCGCTGCAGGTAGGGAGGCACGTGGTGAAACACCAATGCCTCCTAATCGCTCCCCAGGGCAGCGTGTTGAATGCGTTGACTACGCGGGTGAAGATACTTATCATATATCCACATCCTCGTGTGTCTTTTATAGCAATATTTACATTAAAAATTGATTATATTAATAATAATTGATCTGCGTTTCCTAAATCAGACAGGGCAATCTACTACAAATACCTCTCTCTCTAGTGTCGGTCCGTCGTGTCTGGGGATCGTGGTCACCATCTGGGTTGCATCTCGACCGGCTTCTTTCCAGTCTCTCTTACGACAAAGTAAAATTTAGAGGACGATGAGTCTTTTATCTCATCGGACCACCGTGTTGGTGAACGGCCGCGAGATCTTTTACTTGCGGTGTTCCCAATTACGATCGGTTTTTTTAGAATTTTGTCGCCTCTGCGCATTGTGTATGCGATAAACGCCAAGATTCGTTATCGGCATATGGTAGGCTTAGTAACGATGCATTGATGCGTTTCGCTACAAATGTGACTGTCTGTCGCAAAAAACCATATATTTATTTATTTATGGCACGCTCACTGCGTAATGTTTTCTCAATACGAATCGTCACATAACGTGTTTCACTTCCTTAGTGCGGTCCGCGGGGCTCGTTCTGCTACAGACGGTCCCCGAAGGTCTGGGCGCGTGCGAACTCCGCGAGGCAGCGTTGCGCGTGCCTGGCGTGCTTGCGATACACGAGCTGCACGTGTGGCAATTGCACCGCGACAAGATCGTCGCCACAGCTCATATAGCTTATGGCTCCCATGAGGTACTTTATAACAACTTATATATCCAATTGTGTAAACCAACTGTGTCAAAATTAAACATCAGTGAGGTCACAGTTGTGGGTTTTTTCTAGTAATGGTAATCTGCTCATTCACTTGTGCTACTATGGTTTTAAAATAGCGTACAACTTGCACTTCAGTATCAGCTGGCAAAATATTTTCGTCACAAACTTTATTAACAATATAATTTATAATTTCAGGACTATTTACAAAATTCTGAATTAGTATGTGACGTCTTCAAACGGCATGGGATAAGTCTGGTGACACTACAGCCAGAATTCACTCTAGCTGCAATCGGAGGTAATCATTTTATAACACTATGATTTGTTTAGGTCAAATATTGTTAAGCAGTTCACTTGATGTTATGCTATTGCTTGCCATTAGCATCTGCAACAATCTTCAAGAACTTCGGCATAAAATTATACCTCGCAGTTGCAATTGGTTGACTTTGAGAAACGACAAACTTCGTGAAAGTGTTAAAAACTTACAATCGGTCGTTTTCATTGTGAGTTAAGTTAAGATTGATGCAATTATTTTAATTTACCTCTTTGTACTCACGATGTTTGATAATTTTTTTCTAAGACATTCAAAGTCAGACAATCCACACTACCAGGCCCGTATAGAAGACATCGTAAAACTCTCTTTAGAGAGATATCGGGTTTTATGCTAAGCTGGTACTTTACGTTGATGTTTAATTTAGGTTGATAAACTATTTTTTTAAGTTAGTTTTTTTACAGGTACAGAAGAAGAAAAAAAGGCATTAGTGGATTTTGCAAATATAGCGTGTACTTGCCCTTGTGCGAAAGAATGCTCGGCCCCGCGCTGCTGTGAAGCACCACTTAAACCCATGATCACTCGCATTTAACGGTGGTGAAAATAACAAAAACAGTGATTCAAGGAAATTCCACTGACACAAAAGTGAAATGAAAGCAAATGAGTGTGAAAGAAAGACTTTAAAGTACCCTTAAAATGTGCTGCATTTTTTAAAATATCGTTAAGTAAATATTAATAATACTAGGTTAAGTATAAAAAATTAGTCCAACCAAAGAATTTATACTTGTTATGAAAGGCGTTTTCTATTCGCGAGGTAAAAATACGAACCCGCGCCCGGCGAGCCAGTGAAAGTGTTTAGAGACCGGGCCTGCGGTCACGTTACCGCGCTCCGACATTATTAAATGTCAACAAAATTTTGTCTGTGACACACTAATATGAAACCAAAACTCGATGCCAGCTGACATAAACTTTATCTCTTCTCATAATGCATTTGTTGTTTATGACACAAAGACTTCACTTGTTGTAAATTACAAAATCAATCGATACCCCAATCCAAAAACAATAAATAAATAAAATCCCTCCGACTCACCTATGTGTGATACAACAACATTAAAAAACACTATTAAATTATTAGCACTATAGCGTTTTATTCGACATGAAGAATAATTACAATCACAACAAGAGTTGGGAAATACTAAGTAAATCATAATACTACACTGACTGTGACTTAAAAATATCAGTGACAAATACCTGTGACAAAATACTAAGTATAAAGATACTATGCGTCAGCAGTCACTGCCCCCTAGCAATTGTGACTAGTAAGTAATATTTTAACAGATGGAGTTAAATCGCGATTTTATTAAAAAAATAATAAGTACATCCCTTACTCACCTTTTTAACACGTACACGTGACGGAGACGTTTTTATTATTTTTTCCGAACCTGAAAATCACTACTATTATACGATATATATGTCACTGAATAGAGTATTTTTAGACATGTTACAAATCACTGTCACATGTATTGGTGATATTTTGTCACAGTGACTGACTGTGACTATTTTTGTACCTAGTATTTTATCTGTGACGATAAATATCCCTCAACTCTAATTACAACACAAATGAAATCATTTGCTATTAACAATGCACACAAATTTTGTTTTTACACGTGTTTTTTTTTATACCTTTAAAATCATTGTACACTCAATTGAAAACTTCACCTCGACATCTACAAATACATATTTAAAAGCTTTTAATATCGAATTAATTTAATTAATATACGTTAAATAAGACTGTGATGTTCCTAGACAGTATTATTTAAATGATTGCTCGTTGACATGTTGACTTGATAATATGTTTACGAAACATTGGGTTGGCCAAAATGTGTTTCCAACGAAAAGATTTTTTTCCTGTCTATGATCATTTTAAACATGACATGATTACAAATAGAAACAATATTTTTTCACACCATTTATAAAAGATTTGCAATGAGATACGTTTTATTACTTATTTTTTATTTGAAGAAAGGTAAATGGAACACATACTTGCGGAAATAAATGATTACGTACTAGCTTTTGCTCTTTGGGAAAGTACTTAGTAAGTGCCTAGTAGAAAACCTGTGAAAAATGTAGGTATATTATACTTTATATTGCGTTGCACGTCGATAACGAGGAGTTTGTTAGAAGGCACTTCACTCTACAGCGAAAAATGTATAACAGACCTTAATTTCCCGTCGATACCAATCCACAGATAGAAAAGATTATAGATCAACTATTTTATCGATTTTTTTTTATTGTTCCACCTGCCTAATTAACATCTAAAAGTGTCTTGATATCTACTATAATAAGAAGCTACTTAACTACGTTTTTCTACTTTCTACTACGTTGTCGGTATTAATCACCCCTGGTTACCTGATGAAATACCTACGCAGGGTATAAAAGTAGATTCACAAAGGCACTCACTCACTCACTACATCTGATGTTATACAACACATACCAAATATTATTGCACCTTGTGCCCCATAACCCACGGCATTTTTAAAACCGTTATTGTAACCTAATAGAAAATTAGGAAAGGTTAACATCTGTCATTAAATACGACCACTTCCCATCGTTTCTAATACATAGACCAAAATTGTTAATAATTATGTTGTGGTTTTTTTAAATTACAGAATTGAATATTTTATTTTAAGAGAATTATTAGTAAAAGCAAAAGTTTGCGACAACGCCCGGGTCTGCAGTTTCTACTTTTATTATTTTCTGACAGGATTTTCCCAGTCTGTTGCTTCCTGGAAGGACAATGTACTAATTAAAGATCGAGTTAAAATTCCATTTTCCGAGTCTGTTAACCCAATTATGTTTTTTTATGACTAACTACACAGATTGGCCAGAGAAGCTGGCCTGACTATACTCACCGGATTGAGAGGTGGCATAGCTCTTAGGTCGCTTAGCCTGAACCTCTATTGCTAGTAATTCGACACAAGGGTCCCCAGGTGAGGGGTAACCTCGGCGGACGGTTACTAAGCTACGCGTAAGCATGTGCCGATCGAGGGGCGCCCGGAAGACCGAACCACGACTCGGTCATTGTTATTTCACGGATAACTAAGAGACATTCAAATACTAACATGTTCACGGATCACAGTTATAGCTTCCTTTGAGTGCCACTTATCCGGCTTTATTATTACATATAACTACAAATATAAGACTAGAATATAAGAATTAATTTCTATATGCTAGCTTGCACAACTTGCACTTTACAAAAGAAATATTCAATAGAAAGATTTAAAAGAGTAAAAAAACATTTCATTACTTTATGTGTATTAAACTTTACACCCGATTCCCATCAAATTAATTACTGTATCGTTGGTAAAAGTTTCTTTCAACGTGATTCAATTTATTATTGTGAAATCGTTCGGTTTTGAAGGGTCATAGTTAACTAAATTGTTTAAGAATTTGTTATGGTAAGAGCAATGAAATATATATAAATCAAACACTTTTAAGGTTATCACAAACTCCAATGTTGATTTATATGTTTTCGTTGAGATATACATATAGTCATTATGTTTCATAATGCATTTGTTGTTTTATGACACAAAGACTTCACTTGTTGTAAATTACAAAATCAATCGATACCCCAATCCAAAAATAATAAATAAATAAAATCCCTCCGACTCACCTATGTGTGACACAACAACAATAAAAAACATTATTAAATTATTAGCACTATAGCGTTTTATTCTACATTAAGAATAATTACAATCACAACAAGAGTTGGGAAATACTACGTAAATCATAATACTACACTGACTGTGACTATTTTTGTACCTAGTATTTTATCTGTGACGATAAATATCCCTCAACTCTAATTACAACACAAATGAAATCATTTGCTATTAACAATGCACACAAATTTTGTTTTTACACGTGTTTTTTATACTCCATCATGTTAGTACAGCTAAATGAAACGAGAGTTTCATAAATAATACATTACTTTTTAAAAACAACTTACAAAAATGGGTTAAAGACAGACTAAACGCTGATGGTTTAATGAGGTTTGATGAGGGTTTAATGAGTTAACATGCATTAAATAAAAGACAACCGAATTGAATGCCTCTTTTTCTGAAGTCGGTTAAATAAAATATAACGACCGTTATTACAAGACATAACGTAGTAATTAGAAATAATAAAAGAACATACCGCAATATGACGATAGTTGAGTTTTACAGCGTAGTCACAGTCGCCCGTACAGTCGCTCCAACCGAGCCACGGGCCCGTTTTGCAATCCATATCTTCTGCTGAACGTAGCATACAACATTTTATTATAAAAATCCAATAAATCCAATCTACGTTAAAGAAAATGATGTGAATGTGCCAAAAAAATAACAATAGCCGCAAACATTCGTGAGTGACAAATCAAACAATGTTGCATACAAATTCTATTTTCTCTCCCATGTATTTTTTTTTATTGTTCCACCTGCCTAATTAACATCTAAAAGTGTCTTGATATCTACTATATTAAGAAGCTACTTAACTACGTTTTTCTACTTTCTACTACGTTGTCGGTATTAATCACCCCTGGTTACCTGATGAAACACCTACGCAGGGTATAAAAGTAGATTCACAAAGGCACTCACTCACTCACTACATCTGATGTTATACAACACATACCAAATATTATTGCACCTTGTGCCCCATAACCCACGGCATTTTTAAAACCGATATTATAACCTAATAGAAAATTAGGAAACGTTAACATCTGTCATTAAATACGACCACTTCCCATCGTTTCTAATACACATAGACCAAAATTGTTAATAATTATGTTGTGATTTTTTTTTTAAAATTACAGAATTGAATATTTTATTTTAAGAGAATTATTAGTAAAAGCAAAAAGTTTGCGACAACGGCCGGGTCTGCAGTTTCTACTTTTTATTATTTTCTGACAGGATTTTCCCAGTCCTGACCCCGCTTCCTGGAAGGACAATGTACTAATTAATGATCGAGTTAAAATTCTATTTTCCGAGTTAACTGTTAACCCAATTATGTTTTTTTTTTATGACTAACTACACAGATTGGCCAGAGAAGCTGGCCTTGACTGCTTCACCAGATGGAGAGGTGGCATAGCTCTTAGGTCGCTTAGCCTGAACCTCTATTGCTAGTAATTCGACACAAGGGTCCCCCCGGTGAGGGGTAACCTCGGCTTGGACGGTTACTATGTTACGCGTAAGCATGCCGATCCGAGGGCGCCCGAGAGGGCCGAACCACGACTCGGTCGGTTGCTATTTCACGGATAATCTAAGAGATATTCAAAAGCTAAACTAACTTTGAGTGCCACTTCGGGAAGTCAATTATGTACTACGTGAACGTTCACTGGCATTATAGCGGCCGATATTTGCTAGTAGTCTTTTAGTTCATTGGTGCCACTATAATTTACCGATGGCCGCCAATGCTACCACTAGCAAGCCAATCGTACTCGTTAGAATTTGACGTATTTGGTCATGATGGTATGATAATTGATACAACAGTAATATATCGCTTTCATAATGAAACATCACTGACTAAAGGCAGACTTGGTGAGTATGTACAGTTATACTTAAAAACAACTTGAAAAAATGGGTTAAAAGACAGACTAAACGCTGATGGTTTAATGAGGTTTGATGAGGGTTTAATGAGTTAACATGCATTAAATAAAAGACAACCGAATTGAATGCCTCTTTTTCTGAAGTCGGTTAAATAAAAAAACGACCGTTATTACAAGACATAACGTAGTAATTGGAAATAATAAAAAAAACATACCGCAATATGACGATAGTTGAGTTTTACAGCGTAGTCACAGTCGCCCGTACAGTCGCTCCAACCGAGCCACGGGCCCGTTTTGCAATCCATATCTTCTGCTGAACGTAGCATACAACATTTTATTATAAAAATCCAATAAATCCAATCTA
The DNA here is from genome assembly GCA_029286785.1 of Meandrusa payeni. Classification (NCBI taxonomy): domain Eukaryota; kingdom Metazoa; phylum Arthropoda; class Insecta; order Lepidoptera; family Papilionidae; genus Meandrusa; species Meandrusa payeni. Next base: position 94,291 of record JAGSMX010000013.1, read on the forward strand.
CGTTAAAGAAAATGCCGTGAATGTGCCAAAGAAATGACAATAGCCGCAAACATTCGTGAGTGACGAATCAAACAATGTTGCATACAAATGCTATTTTCTCTCCCATGTATTTTTTTTTATGACGAACTACACAAATTGGTCAGAGAAGCTTTGGCCTTGACTGCTTCGCCGGATTGAGATGGTGGCATAGCTCTTAGGTCGCTTAGCCTGAACCTTTATCGCTAGTAACTCGACGAGCCTGAGAGGGCCAAACCACGACTGTCGGTTGCTATTTCACGGATAACTCCCATGTATCACAGTTATTTAGGTCCTACCGTTTGCATTCTCTTTCTTCTGCCACATTTGTGCTCATTGTTGTTAAAAAATACTTTACTTAGTCTTAGGTATAAACCTACCAATATCTCAATCAACCAACATTCTTCATTCTTCAAAGTCATCCAACAAATTTAACATTAGGAGACCTTATTAAAAATAAAATCTTTAGAAAAAGCTATCAAAATCAAGTAAAATATCAACAAAAAATTGAGAGCGCCGTCCTTTTTTGTCCGCCGATTCAATCCGATTATAAAGACAAAGTACAGCATCTCTGTCTACCCCGCCCGGATTATTAAGACGAAGAAATATATATTCGCGTCCTTTTAACCTAATATTTATTCTATTATCGTGTATGTTACATAATAATTCTCAGTGACTTATAAGTACCAAATATATTAATAAACTACCAATACTGCCCTGATATATATTTTATGATAATATTTCAAGATTATAAAGTTAAAGCCTTTATATATGTCCCACTGCTGGGCACAGGCCTTCTTTATAATGAGAGTATAAGGGCGTAGTCCGCCACACGGCCCTAGTGCGGATCGGCAGACTTTACATGTCTTAGAAAAAAATTCTAGGATGGTTTACATTCCTCACGATGTTTTTCTTCACCGCCGAGCGTGTGGTAAATCAGCACATATTATTGCAACGACAATTTTTTTGGTGCTGGCACCAAGGATCGAACTCGGCTTGCTAGCATACTACGCAACTTGAGGCGACCGCCCGGATACTCTTCGCGGCTCTTTAAACTCTAAAACAAATTCAGACATGTGCTTTCATACAAACTTAAAACTCACCTAGTAAACGTGTTCGCGACAAATCACTCTGCATCACTTCATTGTCCTCGTGGGAAGGAGTTGGTTTCAACTTTTTAAGAATCGTTTCCGGAGTGGGAGTTGAGCTTGTAACTGCTGTCAAGGGATTTTAAAATATTAAATAGTTATGGTAGAACTATTTATTTTATAACTAGAGTACCCAGCCCGCTTTGCCGGGCTAGATTTTGCTTTATTATATTTTAACAATAAACTTACATCATTAAATATATAATTTAACTCTCAAAATATATTAAATTATTCATTTCTCTCCGTATTCATTCTCTTCTATTCTCTTCTCGAGCAGGTGAAGATCATTACCTACACCCATGTACATATCAGTAAATATAATATCATTCTTGTATTTTAGGGATTTATTATACTTCAATTTACTTCATTGTACTTCAATGTGGTTCATAATGACAATTTTTTCTAATTCACGCAAGGTCTTCCGCACCTTAGTGTTAATAATTTTGCAGTAATATTGGCTAATTTAATTAATTTATTACTGATTTTTCTATTTCTTTATAAGTTATTAAAATATTTTTGCAACTATTAATGATTAAATCGTTACGTTTCTTTATAGCGAATGTTGTGTACACCTGTAATTGGCATACACAAAAGGACTCAGTTTGTAAACTTGATTATTACAACAATGTATGCTTGTGTGATGCTGCTGGTGTATCTTATTAAATAAATAAATAATGACATAAATATACACAACTCATGTTATTACAAATTGGAGTTACAAAAGAATAGAATATCATCATAGTAAGTAAAAGTTGTATTTGACAGATCAAAAAGAGAAGTGCTCCGATCGTCACCAAAATTCAGGTCACGATTACTCGTTAGGTTAATCTGTAGATTCCCTAAAAGTTTAATTGAAATCGGTCCAGTCGTTTCGGAGCCTATACGGATCAAACACACACACATTCTCTTTTATATATATATAGATGTCCGATATTGTCGATGTCACAACTACGAGTATGTAAACGGGGAATTTTCGATCGTCGACGTCAATATAAATGTACTTGTCGTTGTTGTAATGCATTTCTTTTATTCTATTTTATATACAACGTTATGGTGTTTTATTTTTATATGAAATCGTTTATTACAGAATAAAAATAAGACATATATAATTACATACTCATGTAATTCTGTGGAATGTGTAATTTGTTTAAATCAAGGGTCAATAGTGTCGAAGGTGTTTAGACAATATTGACCCTCAATTCTTAAGCTGCGTCGTTCGACTGTTTTTTTTTAATGACGAACTACACAAATTGGCCGGAGAAGCTGGCCTTGACTGCTTCACCGGTTTGAGATGGTGGCATAGCTCTTAGGTCGCTTAGCCTGAACCTCTATCGCTAGTAACTCGACACAAGGGTCCCCAGGTAAGAGGTAATCTCGGCTTGGACGGTTACTATGTTAGCTCGACTGTTGACCTGATTTACCTCAGCACAGGTTGAAACTTATTTAGAGAACGTTAGTAATATTTTTGAAAAGAAACAGCATATAGAAATCGTTAGAATATTTTTACAGAAAATATAATTGTTTCTTCCATACCAGTTACATTTGGAGTTAGTTGACAATGTTTCAGGCAGCTCTCTCTGTTGGGAAAGTTGTTAGCATTGCCACCGCAACCAGTATAACCGAAAGGCTCGCAGAGGCCACTCGATACGTCGTAGAACCAACGCTCCCGGTACCCGCGGCAGTGGCCCACTAACGGTGGCAAGGAACATGATTCTGTGCAGATATCATAGTTTTTAGATTAACTTGTATCGTATTCCTCATTGCTGAAGGTTCACCTACAAGAATTCTGACACAGCGAACGGGGGAATCGATCGTCCAGCGATCTCTTTACTGTTGCAGTCTTCGGCAGTGTGTAATGCCTCCGACCGAAGAATTCAAAACCCTACGGAGACTGATTGTTGACAGCCTAACAATGAGTAACCTCTTGAAGAAATGACACATTTGTGCGCAGGGTTGTCCAAGGTACTCGTAACATCAGCATACTGCACCAAATCTTAAATGCATCAATCCACAGATGGGGTTATAAATGCCCATTTAAAACAAAACAAATTCATGCTTTATAGTCCCAAAGGGATGGTCAATGATACAGATAACTTCTATTGTCTGAGTGTGTATACATAGGCTGTGGTGAAGCTTATGTATGAATCGGGCCCCAAGTCTGTATCTTTTTGAATGGTAACGCTTTTCCAACTACAGCTAACAATTGTTATTATGAAAACCAAAAAAACTGCAATCATTGACCCAATTTTTTCATAGTTTCTTTATATATGCATGTATAAATAAATAGGATAGCGCGTCCTTTCAACACTAACGGAGTAGATAGATTTTTTTGATCAAAATTTGCTGTTTAGTCAAGTTTTGCCGGGTTTTTAAAAGGTGACACAGATCGTAAATCTCTTATCCTGAACTTCTTTAGGGACTATTGTTTGCCTATTATTCCGACTTGAGGTCTGGACCACGACTCGGTTCTAGCTTTAGGTAGGGGTAGGTAGGGACTCTCACACTAAACTTTATATTAATCTTATTAGTGACAGTTGGTGAGCCCAGAGCATCGCACATCGAATCGAATCTAACACTTAACCAATAAATGCTTTACAAATTCTCAATCTTTTGTACCAGTCGCAGTCACCAGCATTATTGATTTAAACTAATGCTCAATTGTAGATAAGATTCGAAATTGACTTCCATACCTTGTTGGTCCGTGGCAAATGCAAAGGCGACTATAGAAAAGAGGAACTGTAACGTAGTTAAGCGTACCCTTTTGATTTGAATCTTGACATTTGCCTTCGCCGTCGCACAGCGCTTCTTGTTGTGTGAGAGACAACTCACACAGCTTTAGATGATCCTGTACCATCTTCTCAACTTCAGGGTCCACGTTCGTAGTATTGTACGGCGTGAGATCCTACATCAATAATACACTTATTGGAAACCAAGTACAAATATTATAAATTACCTTTTTTATTTCAGAAAGAGGCAAACTAACATGCGGACCCAAAGTCTGTTATTTCCCAATGACTTTTTATTATGAAACCGATCTATCATATCAATTATCATTCCATCATTACCGAATACGTCTAATAACTAACGCACGCACGGCGTACCAGCAGTCAGTGTTACCGATGTCGTAACTCTACCATAACGCGGACACCAATGAACTATAAGTAACAAATATCGACTACTATCATGCCATTGATCTTTTATTTCTTTTTTTATTGGCATTTATTAGTAATATAGGTGTTTATTAGCAGATACGGGAAAATTTAGTAAAGAGAATGCATGTTCGTTACCAACCTATAATAAAGAGTTGTTCCGGCGGAATATCGTTTACCCATTGGAGAAAAAAAACGCGTATACTATAGGGCATCGTCGGATTGGCCGATTATACCTAATCTTTAGATAAAAGGCCGAACTCAGCAGTGGCACAAATACCACTGCCCACAAACTTCTATTAAAGTAATTGCAGGCCCGTCATCGACGTATTTTATGAATAATTGTGTTGCAGGCACCTCATACCCAGCGTAATATAGAGGTATAGTACAGCTTCACTTCATTGACTGACCTCTGCGCGGTCGCAGAAGCTATTGCAATGGCCACTACTCGAAGTAGAAACAGTATTATAATTTTTTTACCTTTCATATTTATTTATATTTTACTGAAGATGCTAACAGGTTTTATAATTTTTTTGATAATCTTTTTGACAATTCCAAGCTAAGAGATGATTAACATCATTGTCAGCTGTTTACGTCCTAATGTTTTGCCTTTAAACGACGTATATATCTGAAGCACTCAAACCCAGTTACAAATTTGTACGTTAGAAATCCCGTTAAACCAACCAAAACAAGCGTAACCCTCTAATAGCCCGGCCGTCTATATATTCTTTTAATAATATACAAACTATATACAGACGAGGTCTAAGTACCCACCATGTCCTGGAGCTCTGCGAAGCGCTGATTCCATGCGTGCAGTATTCTGAGAGTAAGCTGTTCCTGTACGCGGGAGTCACGTGCCACGTAGAGCCGGCCGCGAAGCCTCCGCCCCCGGCCACAGGTTGCCGAGCAAGGCGACCAGTCCCCCCACGCTGTCATTTTACACTCCCGAATCGGATTATCCTGCGTATTTAGAATACCAGCTGAGAGAAACGTAAACTAGTGAGATAAAATATAATTTTTCGTCTGTTAAAATACGGCAATTATTAATGGGAGATTTTAGACGACCCGACCTTTTTTGACGGGGGGAAATCTTCCACAAGATATCCCGCCTTCCCCAGAAGGTTATTTGGGGTTTTATCTATTAAAACCTCGGTGCATGGTGAAGGGCTCCGGGATCTCCACAGGAACACACCGGAGCCCCTCTGCACTGTGCTCTTCGTAGAGCACATCCCGGAGAGGAGGTCTCTCCCCCCCTGTGCCCTCGCAGTGTAAGGCGACACGGGCCAACCGATGTCGCCATCTTCCCGGATCCACTTTGATGGACGACAAGGGCCCTACCCTTTTCGCCCAATGAACCCGAGGCCCTTTTTAGTCGCCTTCTACGACAGGCAGCGGATACCGTAGTCTTATTCTACGAGCCCAGAACTATAGGGCTATGGACCACCCGACGGCAGGCACGTATTAATAAAACCATTTAATCACGTGTAAAAAAAATTACTTTAATTAGTATCCCGGTTTACAGTTTGATTGCATAAAATAATAGGCTCGGAACATACGTAAACCACAAGTAAGTTCATGAACAACATACCACAAAAAACCAGTCAAAGTTGGTTGAATTTGCATATTTTCCAGGAGGTCTGAAATGGAAAAAATTAAATAAAGATTTGAAGACACAATATAACAAGACATTATCAATGTAGTTGGAAAAAGCTTTTGCACTGGACAAACAGATAAACAAGAAAGTATATAACTTACTTGTTGCACGGTCCGGCGGCACATGGCATGGCCAGACTCATTACGGTCCTGGCGCGGAAGCCAACGTGACAGCGCTTGCGCGCACGCGGTGCGATGTAGTGTCTAGTGCGCGCACGCACGCCGCACCCATCGCATGGTGACCAGTCGCTCCACTCCGACACCGCGCACGGCCCTGACGACTCCGCCGGGTCCACTTCGTACTCTGACACCACTCTGACCAGATACTAATAGTCTTAGTCACTGTAGTCAATTTAAAAAACACTTGACTTTGTATACGAAAATCTTATTTAATAAAAGTATTAAATGTGTATCCGAACGTGTGAATGAACATGAATGAACGAATGGCGAGAGGTTGGGATTGGAAAAAAGGGCGAAGGGATTACGACGTGGATGAAGAAGGCGCTAACGGTGACACCGTTTTTGTAGTTTTTTGCTTATTGTAATTTTGGGAGCATAAGTTCTGTGAGTGAAGTACGTATACTCATTCGTTTAGAATTTCTAATTCCAACCATATCAACATATTTGTATAAAATTACAGACGAATTGAATCAATTTTTTAAAGTTGGATAAAAATAAAAACAGAATAAAAGTTCAATGTCTAAGTTATTATCAGTTAATAGGAGCTCATTGAAGTATCACTATCGTTGAAGCGAACACACAAGCTGTATAATTCTGTACCTGCAAAAAGCTCTCGGTCCTTGGCAGTCCCGGGATTCGGTGAGCTGCGCCCGACAGCCGTCTGTTAAAGCGCGCACGGGCCAGAGGTAATGCCGCTGCCGCGTGGCTCGCCCGTTGCCGCACGTGACACTGCACGGACCCCAGGCACCCCACGACTGGGTCGCGCATGATCCCCCTCCAGTCTCTGGCAGGGGTTCCCTGCTCGGTTCTGCATCAACAAGTGTCACCCGAGTAAAAATCGACTTCAAATCAAGTCACACGGCAGATCAAATATTAAACGCTGTACTACGCACGGACGTGTATTATGATGCAATTCTATTTCATCTTTCCTGCCTGCCAATATTTCAACTAACGAGCACGCTTCCATACGAGGAGGCATTTTAAGAGTTCTCTGGTATATCTTCGATAGATAGGTAATACAAATGTCAGTACCAAAAATAAGTCGCCACTATGGGTGTACAAACATTTTAAAAAATACAGACGATTTCATAATATTCTGTTTTTTCGTAATCGCCTAAAAAGAACATTAGTTGATGAGAATCCATCGCCATTAAAATAAGGTATAAGGGATATAGTAGATACAGATAAAATAAAACCAAAATAAAAGTTTATTGTGTAAGCGGGGCCACCAGTGACAAACGACATGATACGAATACGTCTCGGTAGCCCATTTACACGTTACAGTGCCTCCGAACCAGAACACAGTACAAAGTACAGCTAAGCGATAGAAATATAGGACAAAGCCTTCCTGCAAGGAAGACCTCCTGCAAGTATAAGTTACCTGAAGGTTCACAGCTTTTCTCATAAAGCCGCAAACGTGTGAGCTTCAGCCTTGCAAACGGTCGCATCTCACCACCAGCTACGTTGTAAAACGGAGAACGAGGATCACGAGGCCAGTCCGGCCGCAGCGCCCTTACCGGCGCCGGCGGATTCGTGGGCTGCCGACGCGCCTAAGTACGAGAAATTGATGTAGGGATGTTTGAACATAATGCTAAACATGTAACTTCTTTATTTAGCCTTAAATAGCCATGTTCAAGGTTAATCTAGGAAACAATTTTTTCCTTTGTAGCACTGAAAGCAACTACCGTGGGGTATAGACGGCGCGAGTCCAACATCCCGCATAGGTGTTTTTCCACGAAGAAAACAGAAACAATTTCCTATCATTTGATATTATTAAAGACAACAACTGAAACACACAAATAAGCTTTTAATGCTATAAAATCAAATACATTAACGAGTAAACAACCGGCTTCAAATCTAATGAAACAGTATTACACACAGACGCCATTTTATATTGCTGGAGTATCATTGTCGATAATTCGTATTACAAAGTTCTGGCGCCTATCTTCTCTTTCTTCTTGCATATTTGGGCTCGTTGTCGTTATGGAGTACTTACCTAGTCTTCATAAACCTACCTATACGACAGTCATATCCCGACACATAGTCAGCGGTGTCTATTACACAGATGACTGTGACGACGCCACAGGAAGACTGGTGACAAGGGCGACGGCCGCATCAAAAGAAACAAATAATAGAGTACAACGTAAAAATGGCCATGAGAAATAGGGACCCAGCGGTCGCGGTGCAATGCAAAAATGAGGCATTAAAACAAATTATAGTAACTGTAGAGGTAGCACTCTTATTAACAAAATAAAGTAAACAACTAAAGAACATTAGAAAAGACCACGGACACAAGTCTGTGGTCGCTCTTTATTGGAAAAAAAATAATACGACAATCATTGCATTCACGATTTTTAGGACTTGCTTAGTATATCTTCTGAACTCAAATTCCTATGCTAACAAAATTCACACGAGACCTAACTGAAACTAAACCTTTTCAAATGAAAATTAATTTTTAAAATTAATAAATTACGACAATGTGAATGTAGAAATATTTACACAAAAGCAGACGAATTGATAATTACCTCTTTACCCTTTTTTTTGTTGACGGGGAGGAAATCTTCAGAAAGATACCCCGCCTTCTGAGGGGAAGGCGGCGGTTATGTGGGGTTCTTACCCACTAAAACCTCTCCGGTGGCCCTTTCCTCGGTGCATGACGAGGGGCTCCGGGATCTCAACGTGGAACGCACCGGAGCCCCTCTGCACTGTGCTCAAGGAGAGCACGTCCCGGGGGGGAGGTTACTCCCTCCCCCCCTGTGCCCTCGCAGCGCAAGGCGACACGAGCCAGCCGATGTCGCCCTCTCCCCGGGTCCACCTTAGTGGATGACTCAGGCCACCACCCTTGTCGCCCAGTGTACCCTGTTTACCCTATTCTAGGGAAACTTTGATTAATTAACTGGGAACGAAGGGTCGGCATGGCTTAGAGGTAAGATTCGTCGTGGCTAACGTAAAATAACTAGCTACTAACTAACCTAAAATAGTTCTTAGTGAAATATTCCTAAAAATCCGTCTTCACAAACGCTATACCAGGGGAGCGGTTGCAACTTGCGTTGATTACCCGGGTAATGGGATCAATACCCCAAGGCCCGTACCTTGGGTTCATTGAACCTTGTGCGGACGTTACGTTAACCATTTATTTGTAGTGTGTCGTGTTATTTGTGTGTATTGTAAAGAGTTCAGAGAAAACATTTACTGTGTAACTTAAGCCGCTATCAGTTCCTGCGTCAAAAGGGTAGAGCGGCAGTGTGGCGGATCTCGTCCAAGTGCAGTTGGCGTTGCAGAGCTCTAGCGCTGATACTCCGACGATCCAATCCGGAGAAGGTGCCAGCTTGGCCGCCAGCGACATCAGGTGATGTTTGGCGTCCGCACGGAACACCGCGAAGGTGGAAGGTATACCACCCGCAGATACTTGCTGCCATGATATACCGCGGGCCTTGATTATGGTACGGATGTGATCGCTCTGTTGACAAACACTTAAATTTTGTCTGAAAATATTTAAAAGTTGCTTATATTATCGAACATGTCAATGCGATGAAAACAAAGTCGTACTTTCAAACGAAAATTAAATTTTATATTTATATTTATTTTAAAATAATGCTTATAATGTTTTTTTTATATTATTAACGATTTCAACTACGCTTAACCTTGTGCTAGGAGATTGGTCACATTAATAGTCGAATGGTGGATTTGAACCCACGACCCTTCGTTTCGCAGTCCGTAACCATAGCCATTAGACTATAGGCGCTTCAACAGTTAACTTTACAAGACAAACAAAATAAGCTTTTAATGCTATAAAATCAAATACATTAACGAGTAAACAACCGGCTTCAAATCGAATGAAACAGTATTACACACAGACGCCATTTTATATTGCTGAAGTATCATTGTCGATAATTCGTATTACAAAGTTCTGGCGCCTATCTTCTCTTTCTTCTTGCATATTTGGGCTCGTTGTCGTTATGGAGTACTTACCTAGTCTTCATAAACCTACCTATACGACAGTCATATCCCGACACATAGTCAGCGGTGTCTATTACACAGATGACTGTGACGACGCCACAGGAAGACTGGTGACAAGGGCAACGGCCGCATCAAAAGAAACAAATAATAGAGTACAACCTAAAAATGGCTATGAGGGACAGTGAGGCAGCGGTCGCGGAGAAACTAATAACAATGCAAAAATGAGGCATTCAAAAAAATTGTAGTAACTGTAGAGGTAGCACTCTTATTAAAAAAATTAAGTAAACAATTAAAGAACATTAGAAAAGACCACGGACACAAGTCTGTGGTTGCGCTTTATTGGAAAAAAAATAATACGACAATCATTGAATTCATACGATTTTTAGGACTTGCTTAGTATATCTTCTGAACCCAAATTCCTATGCTAACAAAATTCACACGAGACCTAACTGAAACTAAACCCTTTCAAATGAAAATTAATTTTTAAAATTAATAAATTACGACAGTGTGAATGTAGAAATATTTACACAAAAGCAGACGAATTGATAATTGCCTCTTTACCCTTTTTTTTTTTTGTTGACGGGGAGGAAATCTTCAAAAAGATACCCCGCCGTCTGGGGGGAAGGCGGCGGTTATGTGGGGTTCTTACCCACTAAAACCTCTCCGGTGGCCCTTTCCTCGGTGCATGACGAGGGGCTCCGGGATCTCAACGTGGAACGCACCGGAGCCCCTCTGCACTGTGCTCAAGGAGATATCGGTCCCGGGGAGGTTACTCCCTCCCCTGTGCCCTCGCAGCGCAAGGCGACACGAGCCAGCCGATGTCGCCCTCTCCCCGGGTCCACCTTAGTGGATGACTCAGGCCCCCACCCTTGTCGCCCAGTGTGTCTTTACCCTATTCTAGGGAAACTTTGATTAGTTAACAGCTGGGAACGAAGAGTCGGCATGGCTTAGAGGTAAGATTCGTCGTGGCTAACGTAAAATAACTAGCTACTAACTAACCTAAAATAGTTCTTAGTGAAATATTCCTAAAAATCCGTCTTCACAAACGCTATACCAGGGGAGCGGTTGCAACTTGCGTTGATTACCCGGGTAATGGGATCAATACCCCAAGGCCCGTACCTTGGGTTCATTGAACCTTGTGCGGACGTTACGTTAACCATTTATTTGTAGTGTGTCGTGTTATTTGTGTGTATTGTAAAGAGTTCAGAGAAAACATTTACTGTGTAACTTAAGCCGCTATCAGTTCCTGCGTCAAAAGGGTAGAGCGGCAGTGTGGCGGATCTCGTCCAAGTGCAGTTGGCGTTGCAGAGCTCTAGCGCTGATACTCCGACGATCCAATCCGGAGAAGGTGCCAGCTTGGCCGCCAGCGACATCAGGTGATGTTTGGCGTCCGCACGGAACACCGCGAAGGTGGAAGGTATACCACCCGCAGATACTTGCTGCCATGATATACCGCGGGCCTTGATTATGGTACGGATGTGATCGCTCTGTTGACAAACACTTAAATTTTGTCTGAAAATATTTAAAAGTTGCTTATATTATCGAACATGTCAATGCGATGAAAACAAAGTCGTACTTTCAAACGCACTATTCGGCTATGAATCGTTTGAATTTCAATGCAAATTATATTTTATACTTATATTTATTTTAAAATAATGCTTATAATGTTTTTTATGTCTTATTAACGATTTCAACTACGCTTAACCTTGTACGAGGAGATTGGTCACAATAATAATCGAATGGAGGATTTGAACCTATGGGTCGTATCGCAGTCCATAACCATAGCCATTAGACTATAGGCGCTTCAACAGTTAACTTTACAAGACAAACAAAATAAGTTAAATAAAGGTATATCATTTTTTTAAGTAATAGATTACAAAATGTATCATGTTTAGTTTTTATCTATTCAAATCAATAAAATTGGAGTATCTGTTTGTAATATTAAAATAACCGCTTTTTATTATCAAAATATATAAATTAAAATGCCTTTCGACATCGGCCTGGACATCATCATATTAAAATAACATTATTTACAATTTTTATCTATGTCTGTCTTTCTGTTCTTTCCGGCTAACTTCCGGAACGGATGCACCGATTTTGACGAGAATTGCGCTGGCAGATAGCCGATGCAAACTGCGGGGCGCAGTTAGTCTCGAATAAAATTAATAATCCTTTTTCAAATCTGTATGTAATGAAAAATCATAAAAACCTCTTCCTTAAGCTCTTTTTCAAGATCGGTAGTTGCACCATCATCGGCCAGACGACTTAGTCCTGCACTGGCAACCCTGCCCTCCTGCCACACCCTATACTGGGCGGTGTGAGAGGCGCCGATGACGTCACCGAAATGCGCCCGTGCTGCCTCCGGAGGGAACTCCCGAGGATGGGTATTGCGAGACCACAGACCCTCAAAAGTGACCTACACGTTGAGCTTAAATTAACTTCGTTATCGTCGTTGGTTTAAAATCAGTACGGCGATGATGACAAAGGCAATGGCCGCATCAAGGGAGAGGATAGTGGACTACAACCTGAAAATGGCCATGAGAAGCAGGGACACAGCGGTCGCGGAGAAGCTAATAGCAATGCAGCGGGGCGTCTGCGACGCGTGAACCAAATCTCTGGCCACCTCCAAATTCAGGCATTATATATATATATATATATAAAAAAAATAAGGAAAATAGTAACTGTAGAAGTGGCACTTTTTAACAAATGCAGAGTAAACAATTTAAGTGTATTGGAAAAGAGCACGAACACAGGTCTGTGGTTGCAATATAAGAATAAAAAAAAAATCAGTACGGCGAAAACACAATACATACAACAATAACATTGCCTTCATTATTAGAAACTACCAAACTCCCATAGTTAGTAGTATTGACATATATTTCACAAGTTATTGATTTTATATTAAAAATTACAATAAATTTTAATTTGCATGCTTAATTATAATAAGCGAAACATGTCGGCCTGTCTGTAATCATATGTATAACATCAAATAATACCACGTTTTCAGCAAATAAATAAATCTTATCTTATCTTATCTTAACGCCTGTCACCCAGAAGAGATGATCATGATCTCTTATCTATGTATCACCTTCGGACTTCAAGAGGTAATGCTGGATTTCTTTCTTTTGTGGTAGATATCTCTCAAGCCGGAACGCTTTGTTCCGTATTTCATTATTCGTACAGAAAGGAATAGTTTGCCCGTATTTGTCTTTGCTTCCAACTGCAATGTAGATATTTTTAAGAATAGAGTGAATAGACATTTACTTAGCTGGACTAGTTTAGTAAATGTCCATTCCCTATAGTCGCTATTTTTTTTGGTCTTAGTGTTGTATCAAGGACTTTCGCTTTACAGTCCTTATTATTTCCACCATCTCTACAAATTACGCCCTTAGATGCATTTCGACATATAAATCATTACAGCATGGTACTGCTTACACAGTTGTAAATCCAAACAGAAACAAAAAAAAATGAATTTGCTTTATTTTATTTAAACAATAAACTTACATCATTAAATATTTAATTTATTTCTAACAATATTTTATTATTCATTTCTCTCCGTATTCATTCTCTTCTATTCTCTTCTCGAGCGGGTGAAGATCATTACCTACACCCATGTACATATCAGCAAATACAATATCATTCTTATCATTTAAACAAAAACATATCGGGCTCAAGTTAATATCAGAAATACAAGTACGACGTATGGCTTGTTTGACAGTTCAAAAAGAGGAGCGAGCGCTCCGATCGTCACCAAACCTTACAGGATTACTCGCCAGGTCAATGTCAAGATTCCCTGAAAGTTTAATTGACAATCGGTCCAGCCCGTCCTATACACGCTCTACACTAACGATATTCCGCGCTCACGTAGAGCAGAGCTAGCCCTTTTCGCCGACGATACCGGCATTTATGCTTCCGGGCGTTCTCCCGAAGTCATTCTTAAAAACTCCAGACCGCGGCCGATGCCCTAGAGTTGGTTTCGGAAATGGAGAATAGAAATCAACCCGGCCAAGAGCGCAGCCATGTACTTCACGAGGCGTCTTCAGTCTCCACCTCGTTGCGTCCAACTTCTAGGTACCCTATTCCATGGGTTACACAAACCAAATACCTTGGTGTCGTATTAGATCCCAAACTCAGCTTCGGCCCTCATGTAGACCAAGTTAGGAACCGGGCGGCTTACGTTATGGGTCGCCTATATCACCTCATTAATAAGAACAGTAAAATGTCCCTCCGTAATAAGGTGACACTTTACAAAGCAGTTATACGTCCCGTTATGACGTACGCGAGCCCGGTCTTCGCGCATGCCGCCCATAAACATATCCATAGGTTACAAGTAATTCAGAATCGTTTTTTGCGACGAGCCACGGGTGCGCCGTGGTTCGTACGTAATCGCGAGCTCCACGTTGATACAGGGTTACCGACAATAGCCCAATTCTTTAAGCAGGCATCTCGACGGTTTTCGAGACTGCCACCAAACATTCTAACAAACTTCTTGTAAGTGCCGCCACTTATAAGCCTTCCTATAATAAATTCCGTCTCGTCGCCCGGAGGCCAGAGACACGTTCTTGACGATCCGGACGACGCGATTACCATTGCACAGGCTAGATCTCTACACATCCACAAAGCGTCCATTCGCGACCGTCGGAGGTTGCGAATAATCCTTGCGCGTTACCGCTATTTTATGGGCAGGCCACTTCTTCTCCCAGCGCCAACGCTTCCCGAAGTGGCACTCAAAGTTAGTTTAGCTTTTGAATGTCTCTTAGATTATCCGTGAAATAGCAACCGACCGAGTCGTGGTTCGGCCCTCTCGGGCGCCCTCGGATCGGCATGCTTACGCGTAACATAGTAACCGTCCAAGCCGAGGTTACCCCTCACCGGGGGGACCCTTGTGTCGAGTTACTAGCAATAGAGGTTCAGGCTAAGCGACCTAAGAGCTATGCCACCTCTCAATCCGGTGAAGCAGTCAAGGCCAGCTTCTCTGGCCAATCTGTGTAGTTCGTCATTAAAAAAAAAAAAAAAAAATCGGTCCAGCCGTTTCGGAGCCTATATGGAACAAACCCGCACATTTTCTCTTTTATATATGTATATATAGATGTATACTGCTCTTTATAAACAAACATTGCTACAGTTGTCCTTTGCTTATATTTACTTACCTCATACTTAGCCTCATCACAAGCGCAGCACGGCTCCATGATGAGAGCGTGTCGGTGGGCGCCGTCGGTGGCGGCCGGTGCGGGGCACATCTTGCGCGCCAGCACGGACCAGACACTGCCCTCTTCAGCGCCATTTTCATGCTTAGACCGATATGCACGTGCACAGAGACGAACGCAGCCACCATCAGCGTTTGATGGCGCAGTCCAAATCACCTAAATTAAAAGGAAACTTACATAAATCACGTCGCTCTCGAATATTTTCTACGCCATTATTTCCTCACTATCGATAATAACTACCTGTATATAATAATATTAACGAGGACAAACAACACTTCTAATGGAATCAACGCTGGAATAAACTAAAAAGTAAAAATAAACATATTTATATGAGTAACAAAACGTCTTACCGTGACGAATTGATCGCTACACGCACGGGAGTTCTTTTGTAAGTATAATAAATATATTATAATATCGACGATAGAAAAAGGAAATTGCCGTATCTCAAAAGATACAATTTTACACCAGAGCCGAAAAACTATTTAGAATGGTCATACACTTTTGAATGAACAGAACCAAAACTAGAAAAAATCATTGCTGTATCATGTACCACGAAATATGCAGACGAGACGTAGAACGTTCGACGCGGCTTTTTGTTTCGATCAATTTTATAGCAATAAGTCAATTATGACTAATTTCGTGATACGACATTTCCGCTTTCTACTGACGATATGATGTTTTAAAAATCGAAATGGGGTTGTTATAAAAGTCGAAACATAAAAAAAGAAGAACACAAAAAGATAAGAGCTTTAATAGCTCTTGTCTTTTTGACCCTAGGCGGAGACACAGAGGCGGCTTTCGCTGTATAATATTACATTAAAATTGCATATCACAAACCTGTATTTCAGTTTTGGGGTGAGCAGTAGCATTGCCTATTGAAGGTTTGCAATCTTCAAATAACTTAGTTTGAGCATCGTACGCTTGGAACGTCCCCAGAGATTGGTTTTTGGGCTTATCCGAGCCAATAATGTCTTTACTGTCTTTTTCTTCAATTTGTTCGTAGATTTCAGCCCAAATAGTAAACGCTGTGAATGGTGTCGGTCCTTCTCCACCGTCGACTCCTTGTAAAGAGACTGAAAAGGAGACAATGCCCAACAGTGGGATATATACAGGCTGTAACTTTAAATTTTAATAACGACCACAAAAGCCCAACCCACCTAAAAGGCTGCACAGATAATAATTTAATTGCCGTTGATACCCGAGAATATCTGAATGTCAGACTTGAAATCTTTTGACCTCATCTAACTCAATTTAAATATATAAATACTCCTTCTTCTTAGATTTTTCTTTGGAAAATAACTTTATTTGGTTAAGCAAAATCTTATAAACTTTTCCCAATCAAATTTTATACAAAAACTATTTTATGGTAGGTAGGTATAAATATATCAGGAATAAAATATATCATATATAATCATAATCAAACCCCGATAAAATCCGTAATATTAGTTTTAATAAAGATAGCATTACAAAAAAAGCGTTTACCATTTTATCGTAACAATAGAAATGTTTAAATGAATCAAAGGATAAGCTAATTTTATATTATAATCACATTCTATTATAAGTAATATAAGTATTTCATTTGGTTTCAATAAAAATATTTTTAATTTAATTTTTTTTTAAATAATACTGAAAATATTGCAAACGATAAATCTATCAAACTTACAAAAACCGACACCCTCTTTGTATTTCCGAGTCATTGTAGGAATCTTACGAGATAGAACATACATCGTAAGAACACAGTAAGAGGACACATCCTTTCGTAATAAAAAATTAATCATCGAAATCGGTTGACGTGACATTGAGTTATTCGTCCATTTGTCGCCTACATATCTAATAGAAATTTAATACTTGTATGGTATTCCCATGGATGCCATTGTCAGAATTGGACCAAATGGGATCACACGGGAAGCACCAGCTTTCAAACAAACAAAGAATCATCAAAACAGATTTACCCACTGACAAGTTATGAGATAACAAACATAAAAAGACATACAGATGAATTGAGAACCTCCTTTTTTTGAAGGCTGTTGAAAATAGTACTTCACTGTCACTAACATATATCTCGTTGTAACTTATAGGCTGGTTACCCGTATATAGTTCTCCAGGTAAGAACAAATCAGGATCTCCAGCGATGCTCAAATTGTAGTACCGGTCAGCCGGCTGGGCGTGGACGGGTGCACGTTCGCATTTAGGTGTAGAGGGCGTTGGTAACCCTTCTGCGCTCGCCGCCAACCCGTAGAGAACTACCAGTAGCATCATGTTTTCTGATGGTGAAATTCAAAAGGAATTAATTAATCTTCATGAATATATTTATAAGTTAGTTCACGTTTTAATCATGTCATTTTTAATCACAATTTAAAACGCTACCGATCGTAAAATAACTTATTTATTTATTTAAATCAACAAAAATTATAACACCGTTACAGATAATACCAATATGATGTTATAAAAACTTAGTTAAATATATATTATTAAAATTAAAACAAGATATAGATTGTTGCGTGAGGAAATTGAGTATCTAATTATCACCACAGCTTAATAGCGTTTTGATAATTTAGAGAGATGGGGCTAGAGTTAGACCAGTCTTTGCAAATAAAATAAAATAAGCTGCGGCCTCATTTCCCACCCTATTTTTCTGTCTTTTCTCAAATTATATATAATAATTAAATAAAGATATTCAAAGCACACTAATTTATCATAAACAATTCAATTATCCGAATTCAAAACAAAAGCATAAATCAATTGAATTTATTACAATAAGTAGGTATAACTTTATACCCAATAAGCTTGGTGAAAAGCAAGCTGTTAAAGCTGGCTCTGTCTACCCCCCAGAGATCTAAAGGACATGAGAGCTTAGCATTTTTTCAGTTTTATTTCGTATAACTGAAACAAAGGACAATAACCAAAAATTCTACAAACTCAAGTTTTTCCAAATTCGGGTGTTTAGTTAGTACGTTAATAATTTACAAAGACTATATAATAATATAAAATGTTATAAAATTAATGATATTATAAAGAAATTCAATTTACTTATTACCTATATAAATTACAAATTAAATTACACTATATGAAGAACTACTATTAAAATCGTACAATTAATAATAAATAAAAGTACGAATGAAAGTATTTTCTAAATATTTTATTTTACATATATTATATCTATAAATATTTTAATTAAAAGAAACTTATAAAATATAATACTTAACGTGTACGTTCTACTCTTTATGCGAACAAAGGATTCGCGATATAACATATTGACCTGTCGTAAACGGCACACAAAGGAAGATCACTCACCTATTTCTTTATTCTTATCGACATTTCCTAAACGAAAATTAGTGTGTCCTTTTCAATTGCAACTATTCAATTAAACGTTATCATAAATCGCTAAATATCGATCAATTCTGTCGCTGAAAACGGGCGCCGTGTTACGGGATTACCGCCCGCCCTACGTGCGTTCACGGATTCAACTGTGTCACGGAATAGAGACATAGGGCATTTTGTTCCGAAATGTTTGTAGCCATAGCGTTACCTTTGCTTCATTAGCTCTACCGTAATTAATTATTTAGTATATATTATGTAGTAAGAAAACGTAAAGGACTTGTAATATACTTATTTATTGTATTTTATTAATGTCAATTTGTGTATGGCTGCATCTTCTAATGGTCTTAAGGCACAAGTTTTTCTAATTTAAAATATTATATGCGTGGTCCTATTGGTGTTTCCAGATAGATAAGAAACCAATAGACAGAATATCAATACATTTTTTTTAGCATGCAGCTCTCCTGATCAAGTGATCATTGCCGTAATCTTGTCATACGGAATCATGCCTAATATAGTCCTTTTGAGAATGCTCTCCGAAGTGCCACCAAGGTTAGTTTAGTTTTTGTATGTCCCTTAGGTTATCCGTGTAATAGCAACCGACCGAGTCGTGATACGGCCCTCGGATCGGAATGTTTACGCGTGACATAGTAACCGTCCAAGCCGAGGTTACCCCTCACCGGGGGACCCTTGTGTCGAGTTCTAGTAACTAGAAAATATAGGTTCAGGCTAAGCGACCTTAGAGCTATGCCATCTCTCAATCCGGTGAAGCAGTCAAGACCAGCTTCTCTGACCAATCTGTGTAGTTCGTCAAAAAAAAATATAGACATTAATGACCGTATGTCTACGGAATTTGATATTCTCATGTTTTTTCTGTAGCACCTAACTCAGTGCGAGTCCAATCCATATCGACTGTACAAAGCGGAAATGTCACGAAATATCCAATTTTACAATAAAGTCGAAAAATTATTTTAAAAATCATAAATTTTTGAATAAACAGAACACAAACTAAAAAAACATGTTTTTTTTCGTATTATGGAGACGAGACCTATATCTTGCGACACTGCTTTGCTCTATAAGACATTTATGTAAATTTTCGAGATACGGCATTTCCGCTTACCGTCGATATAATATTAAAGACACCGCGCACAATACTAAGCTCATCTAGTTGCATTCTATTTAATTCAATAATTAAAAAAATTATAAACTCCCGCGTCTTTTACTGTTAGGTGACACTTGGCACATATTTTAGTATTTAACATTATATAAAGTTAAATAGGTACTAAAGGTAAAATAATAAAGACAATTTTGAATATTTGAAAAAATTTACTCAAAAAGAGATATGAGTTACAAGGAAATAGAGTAGAAGTCTCGGAAAAAACAGTACATTTAAAAATGACAATCAGCTTGTAAACGTCATAATATACATAAAACTCATAAATACATTATTTAATGTAGCTTAATATCTTAAATGTAACACATTCACTACACTTAAAGGCGGCGACTGATGGGAGCATTCGCTCGATGTGAGCACATTACAAGCCGAATATTCGGCATGTCAGTGCAGATAGCCGAGGAACCGAACGCGATCTACCCGGCTGCCATTTTTTGAAAATCCATATGAATGTACAACAAGGGAAAGTCAAGCATATATTCCTTTGTCGAATTCGAATGTCTCGAGCATTTGATTCCAACGATTTTTACGAAGCATTTTAAGAAGCGAGAGACGCAGACTTTTACAGCTTTACCGGATTGGGTTTCATTATATATTGCATTCGGTCGCTTAGTCTGAACCTCTATTGTAGTAACTCGACACGGGATCCCTCGATGACAGGTAACCTCAGCTTGGGCGCCCGACAGGGCCGAACTACGGCTCTGTCGGTTGCTTTGACATAAGACATATAATTGGATAAGCTCCCAATAAACAAATTCTCGACGTGAATATTCAAGTCGAGCGAATGCTCATGTCAGACAGCACCTTAATAAATATATGTTACACAAGTAATTTAAACGTTAACACGTAGGCTTCGAGTTCACAATTTTAATTATATTAGTAACCGTTTAGGAAATTTTATAAAATAACAATACATTTAGTGATATTAAATAATTGTATGATAGTTATAATGGGCAATGAATTCTATTTTATCATAATTTTGCAAAAACGTTTCGTGTCCGTTTAAATAGCGAGGTAGACAGTGACAGGTTTCGCTGTGAAAATGTGATTTCACCAAGCTTTTAGGTCCCATAGATGTGGTGAGCCAATTATCAAACACAATTTTTTGTGCTTAAAAGCACACAAATGTCAGTAAGGCAGACTAAAAAAAATCATCTTTTTCATGTTATGCAATTAACTTTTCGTTTTCTATTGCTATTTCTTATATATTGCTAACAGGGCCCAGAGCCTGCTACTTGTCAATGACGTTTCACTATGAGACCAAACAATTACAATTAGTCATTGTTCCAAAACAGTAATCTACTATTTATTTTTTTTTCAATTGAATTTTTGATTAACTTTTGTAACAATTGAAACAATATTGTTGTATACCTTGCAGGCCCAACTGCTCTAAGAAAAATCGACAACTGTGATGTCATTTTCAAACATTTGGTTTAGCAGACTCGGGCCTTGATCGTTTATTTTTTAATTAACTTGACACAACCAAAATTCCTCAGAACAAGGATGCCATAGTGTAGATACAATTTTTTTATAAACAGAACTTTAATTTCTCATTAAAAGGGAATTTTAATACGTTACTCTAATAGCGTAGGGGCTCTTTGACAGTCATGTGTCTCTTTTTTCAGAAATTTTGTTGCAATTTTTCCAAATTGAAGACTATCTAGATCCTTAAACTGGCTTTAAGTTCTCGTTAATTATTTAATTCTTTGGTAAATAAAAAGTTTGCGGACCCCTGCTCTATTGTAATGACTGAATATATCAAATATGTGATGCGAAGATAAACTATTTTACAATTAATATACCGATAGTATAATGGTAACTACATATATCTCTATCTAATCCACTACAACACTAGTAAAATTAAAAAAAGTTTTCGTTTTCTTCAAATTAAATTCGTATATAATCTAAAACTTAAATCTATAAAACTGTATACTGGCAAAACGTGAAAGATATAAATAAAATTTAATTAAGACAAAATTTTATGCGTCATCTATTCATTATTATAGTTGAGCGATCAATAAATCTTTACCTATGTTACTAGTAGTAATTTGATCGAATTCCATGATTGCATAATGTCCGGAAATTAATTATATTATAAAAAAATAAATACTTACACAACTAATATACTAGTAACATAGTAGGAGTCAATCGAACACAATAAACAACGTCAGAAGAACCTTCGCATAACATGGTCCTAAATCTGCTACTTACCAGTGAAGTTTCATTATTAAACCGATCTATTACAGTCAAACTATTATTACCAAATACATCAAATATTAACACACACGATTGGCGTGCCAGTGGTACGCCATCGGTAAAACTTAGTGGCACCGACGACCTAAAAGATTACTAAAACTAGCAAATATCGAATACTATGATGCCAATTAACATTCATTTTGTACATAATTGGTTTAGCAGATTCAGCAAAGGTCAATATGACAATATAAAAGAATTGAATAAAAGAAATAATGATATAATCAATTTTAGCTAATAAATAACAATAAAAATATTGGAGAAATAGCAAAAATATCTATTTCACAAAAAAAAAAACAAATTGATGTGTTAACATGTTCTAAAAAATTACCGAATTATGCTCTTTTATCACTGTCGTATCATTTATTTGTAAATATATACTTACAATCAGTAAAATAATAAAGGTATTAATATATGATTATAGATAATATAGATATATAAATATTTTTAAAAATATCAGAAATTACATATGACATTTCTCATCTCATCTGACAGTGGAAAAGAATACAATCAGTACATTTATGGAATGTAACATATATAATCTGTAATTATGTTGAAAAATGTCACACGTTTGAGTCAAACTACATGTGACACAGTTCTGATCTCATTTGACAGCCCAAAAAAATACAATCGGTATATTTACATAATGGAACTTATTTATTCTGTAATTATGTTAAACAAATGTCACACGTGATCTTAGACGTAAGAAATAAGTGTATGTGTTTTAAAAAAGACTTGGCTTAAAGGTCTTGTTACCGAGCCATAAAATATTCATCATCAATGTCACACGTTTGCGTCAAATTACATGTGACAGTTCTTATCTCATTTGACAGTCGAAAAGAAAATCGATACATTTATAGAATGCAACATATATAATCTGTAATTATGTTGAAAAATGTCACATACGTTAAATATTTACGACTGGGGTCTATTGGGGGGATGTTCCCGCATCTCCAGCACGTGCTCAACTGGCTGCGGGCGGCCATCGGGGCCCACGCGCGCCGGCTTCACAGCCCCCTTGGACACCATCTTATCGAACAAGTTCACCAGCTTCATTGCCTCGTACTCTTTCTGAAAAAATTAACGTTATTATTTAAGTTTATAAACTACCAAGCTTCAGTTAAAATTAATGCCACGCTGCTGTAGTGTTGATATAATAGTAAAGTTGGTCATAAGTGGCCGTAGAAACTCTAGTTACACTTACTACTTATTATAGTAAGAATAATGGAGAGAGAGAAGAGGAATGGTCCCCTCCTCTCTCTCTCTTCCTTTTTCTTACTTTTACATTTCTACATTCTAAAGGATATCTTATCTGTCTTGCTTTTACATTGATATATATTTATAGCTTTACTCAAATATTTCATTAGCTTGCTCTACTTTTAGTTTCCTTACTCTATTTATTTTACTTCTAGTATTTCCTTTTAATTCTTGCATTATTATTACTAGTGTTAGTATTTGTAATCAGTAGATAACGGTTTTTGGCGAATTGACCATTGAATTGCAATTGGAAACTTTGTAACTATAGCAGACTTAGAGCTTGATGGTTGCTTAAAAATGATTAAAAACTAGTCTGTCTCGTATTTTACTTTACTGCATTTTTCAGGTTTCACTCGTAATACAATTGAAAGGTTATAAGAACAAAAGTCGGAACATTTTTTGACATTGCCAAGATTAGAAAATCTATTACGACATTCTGTCGACACAAACTAAATATTAGTTTCCTTGATTGGGTCTTATGAAATTGGACAAAACACTTATTTTGTAAAGTTTCTTTATAACACAAAAGAAATGTGTAGTTGTAAATAAAAGCTATCGATAGAATCGTGATTGGGCCCTCCTAGGCGTCTTCAGGTCGATATCAGAATGATAACGCGGTTAGAGTAGCTGCCCAAGCCGAAGTTTACTCTCGGTAGTCCTTGCGCCGAGTTGCTCACCCCTCACATCCTGGTGAAACTGTTGTGATCAGCATACTCTGGCCAACTGCCACAAAAAATGTAAAAAGAAGTTGACTGGGCTCATACCTGTTCCTCTGTCATGCCTTCAAAGGGGTTGATGCGCGGCGGGCGAGTGCAGCCAACCACGGGGTCGATATGCGGCTGGGCTTCTAAATACTCTTCCGTATCGGAGTCCTCACTGCTGGACGAATATTGCACGGGACCGCGACCGCCAGCCAACAGGCCCTTCTGAGCCAGGTGCCCCGCCGCGTTCCCAAAGCCCGTGTATTTCACCATACGTCCAACTAAAGTTTGAGAAGCCGAGAAAATAAAAGTACATTTACACACGAGAACCGTGGTAACTCACTGAGCTTTGAACTCCGGGCAGTTGCCTCTAGTTACATAGTACGCTAGCAATCCGAGTTCAATTGCCGAATTGCACAGCGAAAGCAGTCTCTGTCACCCTGGTAGGGTTTAAATAATGTGAGAGCTTATTGTTAATTACATCAATATTCAAACTTACCTTTCTCTTTACACAAAATAAACAGGAACTCTGCAACTAAATCTCTGATAGAACTAACTGGAGTCGTGAGCAGTCTGCACAATTGATTGCGAAGGGTAGAACCCTTTTCGGGTGGTCGGGAAACGTCACGTAATGGCGGGAGGACCTCTTGTCGCAGGTACTTGCGATGGGCTCGGCATCCACGAACACTCTTATTCAACACTGATAGTATTGGAGATAAGTTGTCATATTGATTTTTGTGCTCTAAAATTAAATTTCACTTTTAATTTTTATATACTTTTACTTCATACTTCCTTTTCTTATGCATTTGCTAAAAGTTAACTATGAGAACAGTCAAGCTTCTTGGTCAAGTTGAAATAGGTCCTCGCCAGATGTGCCATATATTATGCAACCATGTCTTCCATCTACTTTGTTACTGATAGCCCATCCCCAGCAATCTCTTACGACAACCCGGCCGGATAGTAATCTCTTGGGCGCCAACGGAAGAAAATCGGTCAGATAGTAAGATCAACCCTGAATAGGGTTCCTTCCTATATGTAGTATGTATAATAAAAGCAACTAATCAGAAAGAAGAGGAACCCAGCTGGCTTTTGTATAGTTTCACTGAATTGATGGCTGCATAACGGACTGTATGTGATGAATTGGGTAGGTGTTTTCTAAACTAATTTCCCTGCCCTCACTCCCTCTTTTAAACACAAAAGAAGCCCCAAATTAACATTGTTAATTACAAGTGATATAACCAATTTATTTCGTTTATAAGACTTATGCAATATATATTATATGACACAAGTCTTATAATTATCTTAAAGTACAAATTACAACGGAACTTTCGTCTAATACAAAGTTTATAAATAAAATCTTACCGTTGTTACTGTCAAACGATATGACAAGAACTGGATAAGAGACTGCAATGAATCCATATTTTTACCATCATACATGTTTTGTGACATCTCTCCTTCATTTAATGCCGGAGTTAGAAATGGATAAAATATTGATGGCACACTAAAACATAACACCAATGATAATAAGCCTTCTTTATAACTTGTCAGTGCTGATTCAATAAGTCCTTCAACCTGGTTTTTGTGAAAAACATACTTGCCTTCTCAAAAATAAATATTAAGCAGTGGCAGCCATAATGGTTAATCCATGCAAATTACAACCAGATTTCAGTCGGGATTTAAATTAAAACTAGCTTATTAAATACCAGGGTATTTGTTAAGTCATTTGTGGTTTATCAGATTCAAAAAATGATAAATGATGTCGCTAAGAGTGTAGAAACGTTAAATAAGAAAAGATACAATTTAACTTCGTCTTTTTTTGAAGTTATTTAAAAAAAGCTCAATATGACTCTACTAATTTTTCTCAAATGACACACAAAACCTAAAAATATCCATATGGCTCATACCTTATTAACAAATTAACAATATTACTTCGTAATTCCATTATTTTTTGCTCAGATGAAGCATCTACATTTAGCAAGGTTGTGAGCACTGGCATTAATCTTAAATAAATAGCCTCATCCGCTTCATCATATTGCTCATCTGAACCTGACTGTACTGTTAGATTAAATTGTGTTTTCAATATTTCACACACAATTGCCTGTTGATTATCCTGAAATCAATATTTTTCAATAAGTAGATTAATCAAATGAATTCTTATATACTACATCATGAAGAATAATTAGGTCTAAAAGGAACAAATTGTTATATAGTACTAACTTGCAGAAAACAATTGTTATCTCCAATTGCACCACTACAAGCACCTACAGTATCAGGATCTATAGTTGCTTCCACAATTATTTCATTCAAACAACTTATGAGATAATCCATTCCATGCAATTCAATTTTGATTTTTGTAGTGATGTCCTGTCTTAGAGCTGTTAGAATGAAGAGAAGTTTCATATCAAATAGCATAATGTCATCTTTATATGGTATCTCTTTATAAGATCTCAATCTAGCCACCAATCCCTGTGCAATAGCTGTGTGGGCACAGAGTGCTCTAGCCACTTCACTATTCAAAGCTAGATTGCATAAACATTTCAATGCCTCAACGGCCTCTTCCTTCTTTGGTATTGTCTCCGCTAATTTAGACTCATCATCAATGTTCAAAAAGTTATAAAGACCAGCTTTTTCAATCAAGGTTGTTATCCACTTTTCACAAATTAAGCCATCTACATCTAATTTGTCACGACTGCAAAAAATATTTTCTCATTAATACAAAGGTAAATTTGAAAATTTTAAATAGTAGAGAATAGACACCTAGATTATATTATTAAATATACAATTATATATTACATAAATAATATATTTTGCATAAAATCTCAGCTTATTTATCCAGTTTTGTTAAATACATAAAAATATAGATTTAGTGAGTGTATTTGTAATGGTGACCCCTGACATATGGTCTATAAGATTAATTATTTTACCTATAAAGACAAGTAATATAACAATGTATTAATGAGTACTATGTAAATTTACTAAAAGCTTACCTTAATACTCTTAGTGCAGACAAACACAACCCATGTAAAGGTTCAGATGATTTTTCTTGAATTTGCTGGAATAACGCAGCCCATAAGTACATTCTGTTATTGTTGTTAGATAAATCGGGAAACGTAAAGACATTTTCATTCTGAAATCAAAAATATTTTATCATGAATTCTGCCACTTGCAACAAACCAAAATTATTTAACAGAGCACTTACATTTTTCAAGAATTTTTGTAAGATTTTTTTTACTTCCGATTTATCATCACCCGATAAAATTTTGATTTCATCTTCATTCATTTTGCTTCACAATCAGCCTAATTAGCTTGATTGATTTTTGCGATATACCTATCTGATAGAAGCACAACAAGAATCAATAAGAAATGACTTTAAGGACCTACAGTATATTGATGGACATTCATACACAAATATTCCTAAACATCATTGCTATTCAAGATGGTATAAATTACTATTTAAACACTAAATCTATATACGAAATTACACAATATTGTATAGAGTGAAGTGACATAAATGTCATCATGACAAGTAAACACAGACATAATATAAAGTATTTTTGTTTGTATAGAGTTAACTGGTAGCTTACTGGAAAAAGCCAAGAGATTAAAGTGTCAAACGCAACTCCAAAAACTCAATCGACTAGCGGAAGCTTACTTAGACGATTTAAATGAATTTAGCAGTATTGAACAATTTTAGTTAAACATTTTTTATTTCGACTGAAAACACAGTACATAAAATTATCTGTCAACTATGTGTACAGTTCATTAAAAATTGCAAATGAGTAACTATAGACACTATAATGGATTACCAAACGGATTTAATGATTCATTTGGGCTTTCACGTTCGAATGCAAAGCTCCAACTTCTTTGCAATGCAGGAAGCATACATTCTTCTATCAATTTGGTATTTTTTAATAAAATTCTAGTTTCTTTTTTAATATTTTAATTTTATTATAAATTTTATAAAATATACTGATATACTGTCATAAATTTATACAATTTACCACAGTTTTTGTCGGTAAACAGATATGATTCTTTATTTAAACCCAGAATGAGCACTTTACAGGAAATCTTTGAGATAAGAGAGCCCACCTCTAAAATCCTGTGAAACTATAATTTATTACAACTATAATTATACATTTGGCATTAATAGCTTTGTAGCTATTTAATTAAATGTATAATATTTAAAATCCGCATTATTTAATTTAATTCGTCTAATATAAATGACATTCGTACGTCGACAAGTTATTTAATTTTTTGTTCGTCGGAATTAGTTGACGTCACTATAGTTCTACAACATCTGTTTTCATATGTCAAATAATACAATATTTCTGCGCGTTGGAACTGTACTAAAATTTACAAAATATTGTATTGTTTATCATATATATAAACGATTAACGGCCTGAAAATGGCTACAGTAGCATTATCGGGTCATTTGGCCAATAAAATAATAAGTAAGTATTACGGCGGTAGGCAAATACTAGCATAAACATCCCCTCATCTAAGTCTTACATAATTAGTAACAAAATATATTGAATGTACTTTCAATGATTTAAATTCGTGTTGTAAGAGTACAAAATTATTTTCTAGCTAAACATGGTGCTTTGAGTATTATTTATATTAAATCGGCATCGTACAGTAGCGATGGCAAGCCCAATATTGCTGCCTACAAGCGAGGAACCGGTGGCCGTAGTAGTTTCAACGGAATGGTAGCTACGGTCTTCGGTTGCACCGGATTCGTTGGTAGATATGTTTGTAACAAACTCGGCAAAATTGGCACTCAAGTAAGTAGCAATGTTTTAATTTTAATATTCCTTCACACAGCTACATTTAAACAGAAGAGGTGCGCCCCAGAAATCACTTAAAACTTCCACTTTGTATGCACACCTGCTAGAATTCATTGCCATATATCTTCTTATACATATTTAAACACAAATAGAAATTGTATTTTAATTC
Source organism: Meandrusa payeni (assembly GCA_029286785.1). Classification (NCBI taxonomy): domain Eukaryota; kingdom Metazoa; phylum Arthropoda; class Insecta; order Lepidoptera; family Papilionidae; genus Meandrusa; species Meandrusa payeni. The sequence goes on from JAGSMX010000013.1 coordinate 123,259, forward strand.
ATCTAAAAAGTGTATATGGCAGGATTGACTTTACATGCAATAACATTTTTATCCTCGGGCTCCCCTTTACCAACTTCTTCCATTTGATTGTTAACAATAGAGAATAGTTTTCTAATTTATGATAAAAATTATCCAATTATCTGCTAACCACTACCATTGACCATTACAGCCGGCATTTCATAATAACCTTGAGCTTCTATCTGGTGAATGATTAATGTATAAAAATGGCAAGTGGCCATTAAGAAATTCAATACATAGTCACTTAATATTATAATGTTTATGGTCAGCAGTGATCTTTCAGCATCAGGCAAGCCCATGCTTTGCAGTGGTTTGTTGTAGTGTAAAAAAAAGTGCAGGTAGAGTCTTCTTCCATTTTACTGATTTTATTGAAAGGATATCCTATAGTATATATAAAAATTTATATAAACATGTAACATCTCATAGCTTTTGCTAAAAGGTTTTATTGTAAAATATATTATTCTCTGAACCTGTAGCCAATTTGTTTGGTTTAAATTGATCATTTTTGTTTCAATTTTGTTCTATTCTGTGTTGTTTATCATCCAATATGATAATGGTAAATCAAATCATAAGGTTAAAAAAAAGCCAAAGTAAAACAAATATATTATTAATGATAAAATAAAAATAATTTTATCCTTAATATTCATAATGTAACAAACATGTGGGCTTTCCAAAGGCTTTTTTTTTGAGATTTAATTATGTCTGTTTCAACAAACACACTAATGTATGATTGATCACTGCGACAGTCTCACCTACATTTGGATCTTATAAAACACAAATGAAAAGCATTCCCTAATTTACATAAATGCTATAAGTGTTTATTTTTATATTACAGATGATTTTGCCATATCGAAGTGATTTTTATGATGCCATGCGGCTTAAAGTAGCTGGTGACCTTGGCCAAGTTCTTTTTACACCATTTGACCTGAGGGACGAGGCATCCATTGCCAAAGCTGTTAAATACTCCAATGTTGTTATCAACTTAATTGGACGTGATTATGAAACTAAAAACTTCAATTATATGGATGTGCATGTTGAAGGACCAAGGCGTATTGCAAGGTAGTTTTAAATTATTATAAATCTAAAGACACTCACAGCTAATACTGTGCATATTTTTTTGTCAAATTAAATTAAGTTTTATATTTGTCTATGTAATAATGTCCAGATATGAGCCAGTTATTTGTTTATTTATTATTGTAACAAATGTTATATCTAATAGCTCCATATTTACTATATGTAATAAAAACATCATAAAATAAATGAATAAATCAGCAATTAATTGTAACTTGACTAGTACTAGTAGCACTTTTACAATCATAAGTGCTACTAGTAGAAAATAGGCAAAGGCTTAATTAAATATTTATAAAATATACACATATATAGGCCAAGAGCAGGGTATCCTTACTTGACAAGATGAATTGAGAACATACATGTATCCCCCTGTTGAAAATTGATATGTGATGCCTACAACCAGTCTGTGTAAAAAACATGCATGTCTAGATAAGCAAGATAGAATAACATGAATAATTTACAAAAAGCTTAGACGGTGTCTATTATACAGAAGCCACCTTTGTTATGCACACCAATTGTATCATAGGAACAGGCATCTAGGCATCATATATAGATCTCATTTCGGTCCAAAAGTTTTTTGTTAAGCCCAGCCTAAAACATGGTTCCTTTTCCATTTCTCTACTAAATAGTAGAATAAAGATATTTACATTTATTTTTATATAAATTTTTATATAAAGACGACTCAAAGACGCCTGAAATAATTCATTCCAGAATGTTTCGCTGAACATACATTTTTAAATAAATGTGGAATGTTGTAAAGAATATTGCTTATTGAGCTTGAATATCTTAATCTGCCTGTTGAATTGTTTAAATATTTCACTTATTAATATGCAGTAGTAAAGAAGTTCTATATTACCTTGTACCTATTTCATTTTCAGAATTTGTCGAGAAGTGGGTGTGGAAAGATTTATCCATTTGTCTTATTTGAATGCCGAAAAGAACCCAAGGCCGTTGGTTTTAAAGAAACCATCATTATACAAAATCAGCAAGTACTTAGGTGAAATTGCAGTCAAAGAAGAATTTCCTACGGCGACCATATTTCGTGCTTCTGATATTTATGGTTCTGAAGATAGATTCATCAGGTAGCTACGTGGCGCATCCCTGAAAATATATATTGATAGACATACAGATAAGTGATCTCTAGAACCTTGGATACAGATTAAATTAATATTTATGGCGTTTAAAGGACGATGCATAATCCACGGCAGTGGATTCAGTAAAATACCATAATGGTTCTCAAATATAAAATTATAAAACAAAAAGAATTCCATACAGATTTTTGTAAATTAATACAACCCTCACTACACTCCACTCCCTGTTTATAATTTTAGAGGAATTGGTGGGGTGAACAAAACTAAACTGTCCAGCTAATTAATAATTAGTCGGTTAAATGAAAAGTAGCCGAAGTTGCTCCTTGCTACATCAGCTATCTGTCAAAATCGGGCCTTTCACCGACAGAGATTAGCAGATATAGATTACAGAATGATTCTTTCCAGTTATGATTTTTTTTATAGATATGAAAACTACTAATTTAACTTTAACATTATTATATTAATTCTAGAACATTAGCAAGGGGCTGGAGGTCTCACAGTAACCTTGTGCCTTTGTACAAAAATGGACTTCAGACAGTGAAGCAACCTGTTTTTGTTTCTGATGTAGCCCAGGGTATTGTGAATGCTGCACGCGACCCAGATACTCGCTGCCAGATTTATCAAGCTATTGGGTAAGCTAAAATTCCAACCTATTTTTATTGATTGATTGTTTTTGTTTATGGCGTTTCCATATAGATTTCGCCAATGTCAAAGTGTGTACGTTAAACTGCTGTAAAAAGCGGGCTTCGTGACGGACAAGGATCTAAACTATAAGAAAGTATGCATGGTTACTGCTGAGACAATTCCGCGCTATGCCTATTTTTATTACCTTGCATTCTGATCTTATTACCAATTGTACTATAACTACTGTATTGACAAACATACTAGTGAAATCTTACTGGAAAAGATTTATTAAGATTTCACTGGTATATCTTTGTAATTTTTAATTATTTCCCTGGTGCATCCTTGGGACTCAAAGTCCATCCACAAGTTTGCTGTAACTACAAATTGCTAATAAAAACTTGAGTAGTTTCTTTTAAATACATTATTTCTAGACCCAAGAGATATCTTCTGGCCGATCTTGTTGACTGGTTCTACAAGCTGATGCGTAAAGACGGGAAGTTGGGTTACAAGCGTTATGACATGAAGTATGATGTGCTATACTTCCCTCTGAAGGTAGCCGCTGCAAATTTGCTGTCCCCAGCTTATCCATTAGGTGGGCTGCACTGGGAAGGCTTGGAAAAGGTAGTATATATATTTTTAAATTTACCAAAATATACTGGCGATTCGTTCTCGATTTTTACAACTAATGACAAATTGGATAGCAAACATCAGACATGTACACTCTTTAAAATTATTTTTTAGATCCAAAATATATATACCAAAAGAATAATCATTATTTTCGCTTTGGGAGAAAAAGTGGCAGAAGGAACTTCAGTAACGCTTCTTTCTCTGATAGGGAAAATCTGCTTACATCTTTAGGGCACATGTTTTAAGAAATTGTTTCATCATAGATCGTACCGTCGTCCGAGTCTTCGAAGACATGCCTCTTCAACATTTGTACATTGCTTCCAGGAATCAACTTCTGACCGTCCTCAGCCGGGATTGCCGGGATTGGAAGACTTAGGGGTAGTGTTGACGCACATGGAAGATCAAGCGCCATGGGAATTGAAGCCTTTCCGCGCTCACCAATACTACTTGGACAAAATAGGAGAGTTCCCCAAACCCCCACCACCTAGAGCGCTTGAAATATAGATACCGAAGTAGTTAACTCGTCACTGCAGATGGCTGGCCGCAATTATATACATTATTGCTGTGTAGATAAATTCAATAAATTATGTCCTTGTTAAAATTCCGTTTTATATTTTTTCAATGCTTATTGTTTTTAATTTAAATTACCATTAATAAGCAATGATAAAAAATCTCAACAATCTTTTCAATCTTCTCTATAGAAATGGTTCATTATGTTGGTTTTTTCATAAAATAAGCAAAGTAAATGGAAATTCTACCACTGTGTAACACTGTAGCTAACAAAATATCTATAACACATATCGTGTTATGTTTAGAATGCGTAATATGTGACGAGCATTATATATAAACTTTTAGTGGCACATGTCACCTTGTCGTTGTATATAAACAAACTCTATTAGTTTTAATACGTTTACGAATAATTATCATAAAACAAATATATTTACGTATGAAACTATGATAAAAGGGAAATCGTAAAACTAGTTTTTATAAAAAGGATGTGCTAAATCAATTCTTATCTTTTCTATATTTATGATTACAAAATAGCAAATATCAAAAACTTTGTATTTTGCTTAAAAAATACATTTATGCGACGTGAAAATGAATACTTGTAGCCAAGTTGTTTAAACAAAACATGATCAAATAAAATTAATAACAAAGGTAATGTTTTGACGGGGGCAATAATGCAAAAAAGTGAGTTTGAATCATATAACTCTTATGTTAATATCTCCAGTAAGAGATGGCACCATAAGGTTACCAACAAAACTTTACTGTTTTAAAACAGCTTTCCACCAGTACATTAATTATATAAGCACTAATACTCCTGAGTCTAGGCTGATTACATCTGATTTGCAAGATTAAAACCAAGTCTAATTATATTTACTACTATTTTATCTGTAATCATACTGTATATTTATAAAAGGCACTAAAAATCAAGTTAAAAAAACACATATTAGTTATTTTTTTTATTTAAATCTTATTCAAGGAGCTGGCCTGCCACGTCCATAGCCACCTCTCTGTAACAAATTAAAAATTCATTAAGTAAAGCTATAATTGTGATTAAAAAATTATTTCAAACCCAAAACTACATATGGAGCAGCCATTTTGTAAAATCAATTATTTGTATGCAGTTTTGCAATACTATTAATGACTCTGGAATCACTAAGATAAGATTAGGGTCCTTACAACCTCTGGTAGGTTGCTGGTGATGATTTATACCTTGTAAAAAGGTCGTACAAGTGTAGAAGTAATGTGATCATTGACCATCAGGTAAGCCTGTTTGTTAGTTTCTAGTTTAAGTAAAATAGTTTCAGATTCCATATTCAAAGACTCCTATGAATATCACAGCTTACACTTGACTGATTTGTATTTTTTTAAAAAGAAACCTGGCAATCTTCTTTTTTTCAGAAATGTTACTAACATTCTTTAACTGTTCCAACTAACTTTAAGCTATAATTTAAGCTATAATTCATGACATCATATTGATATTACAATGAAATTGTTCAAAAATCGTAATGCAATATTATTGTAGGACTATGTCAATCATATTAAAGTAATATGACTTGAATGGGGTCTATTAAAACATTAGCATAAATGTCACTGGAAATTAGAAATGTTATTTTTCATATGATAACATAGAAGGCAAATTTATACTGGTGTAATGGCTATCAAAGGGAGTTTCACTTGAATATATGTGAAACTAATTATGAACTGTAAAAATCATTACAAATTTTACAGTACCGAAATATGTGGGAAATCCCGTCCCGCATTACAGGAGGGAAAACCAGTGTTATACGAGGTATTGAAATAGTGTAACATGAAACATGTTATAAGAGTACTGTGTTATAGGGGGAATACTGTATTATACTACTTCTAGTACACACTGGTAAGTATATTGTATACTTACAAATTCCACATCAGCAGAACCAGGGCCCACATCAGCCTTCTTGTCGTGTGGGGCACCAGGTGTGGTAGGGGCGCGGCGATACGCAGAGCGATCTTCAGCAGTGCGGGCTGGTGCATCTGGCCTACCACCCACAGCACCTCTGCGGACTGTCTCTGTTCGCACTGACCGCTTCAGGGTCGCTGGAACAATTTCAGGGGGCAGGTGGAGGAAGATCCTTAGGTACTCAATGCCCTCATTTGTAAGGTACCTGGAATTACAAGTTCTTAGATCATTTTACTATATCTTTTTTCATGGTATATATTTGATGCAATAGATACAAAATCATAAGTCTATTACTTTGATATTTATCTGTTTATATTTACTTTGAAATTATTTTAAGCTGGTTGAAGACTGGAATCACAAAACTGGTATAGTATGCAAAAAATCTTATAGCATATGTAGGCATCCATTCTCTTAAACTCCATAGACTTTTTAACTGATTATATGAAGAGATGTGAGAAATGTATACATAAAGTATGGACAAAATATAGGCTACTTAAAAGTTTCATTAATTAATATTTCTAGTTGTTAGTTAAATGCTATTAAGTCTGCTAACTGTCTATCTTTGGTTTCACAAATGCAATGTCAAACAACAGCACAAAGACACTAATCCATATTTAGTGGATTACCTAGACCAGTGATTTTCAACCTTTTTTTGTTGCGGCACATATTTAACGATTTCAAAATTTGGTGTCGCACAAAGAAAAAGATAAAAATTATTTACTTACTACAACACACTGCATATATAGTTTATGACAAAATTTTTAAATATACAAAATAATAATATATATTATTGCCACAAAATTTTGCAAATATATAATAATGTTATTATTAATTATATTAACACAATTAATAATAACATTATTATATATTTGCAAAATTTGGTGGCACACTTTTGAAATTTGGCGGCACACAAAAGTGTCACGGCACATTGGCTGAGAATCACTGAACTAAACTAATAGAATGATGCAAGATATACATTATACACAACATATAAAAAAAAAGTTCTCACACACTTTTAACCTAATGAGTAGACTGATGCAACTATCACTGTCTGCTTTTACCAAGCTTAATAGATCTTATTTCAACCAGCACAGTTTAATTGTACTTAAAAATATTTTCTTGTACTTAAACTAAAAATATAACACTTATTGTGTGACCATCAAGTGTACTGAAGTTAAAGTTCGGCCATCAGATTGAAATCGGTCGGTAGCTATTTTATTAACAAATTCTACTGGGACAATCTAAGCTAAACTAACTTATATGCCACTTCGGGAAGCGTTAGCGCTGGGAGAAGAAGTGGCCGAAGAAAAGCAGTTACTTGCCTATCACAGCTATATACTTGAGCAAGATAATATATTTAAAAAAATTAAGTATAAAAAAAATGCTGTAATGTTTAAAAAAATGTTTGCTCAATGTATGGTCACATTTGAGACTAACGAGTTGGGGAAGGCAAGGTGAGATAAATGCTATTGCTATTTTTATGTGTAACTTCAGGTTAAAATATAAGAGCTTATTATAATTCAATAAAACATTCTCACATATTCTCACTGCAATATAATATTACTAATTATTTAATGCAATAAAAAGCATGTATACAAATATTAAAGTTAACTACATGGCAAATTATCATCAGTTTTGACAAGCAATTAAGGGTATACATGGTATTACTTTAATAATAATTGACAAAAATAATTAAAAATGTACTCCGATATTTTATGTACTTCAATGCCCAAAATACAAAAATAAGTAATGTAAAACTTACCAGTAAAAATGCCTCCATGCAAATTGTTCCTTAACATAACCTCTTGATTTAAGGGATTGCATTGCCTTTATTACTTGTAAGTTAGGGATTTTTTCAAGATCTGGATGTTTAGGAGCATGATAGTCCTTTTTAGCTACCATGACTCCTTCCTTGAATAAGTATTCATAGATAGAAACACGATTTTGTTTTGGCATCAACATCTTGATCGCCTACCTAAAACAGATTATTGCTTAGCACTTATCTCATTGAAATAACTTTTATATTTTCTGTAAACACCACAATAGAGATATTTTTATTAGAAATATGTCACTTTTGTTTAAAGATTTAAAAAATTAAGATAGATTCTTATTCAGTAAATTACCTTCCGCTTATTTTGACAACTAAAAAGAAAAGGTAAGTTTCAGAACATAAGGACTTGACGTATATTTTTTCTTGCCATTATTCAATATTTTTCCAAAAAATTGTTTCCGGTTGTAACGAGAGATATAACAATATTTTTTAGAATTCTATAGAAATATTATTATATCTAATAATTATGATGAAATGTATGACAAGATAGTCATACATTTCTTGTTATTTATGCATTACAATTAAAAATAAAAACAAAATTGCTACGATACTACAAACGTTCAAGTAAACGATAAAAACAGTAATTGAGATAGTTGTTTATCGTTTAGGAATACAAAGCCTTACTTCTTCTTACTTTTTCACTTTTTCTCCTAGCGCAATAGTAATTTGGCTTTTGTACGTGTCTAAGATATTCATGAAATAGCAACCGACCGAGTCATGGTTCAGCCCTCTCGAGCGGCCTCGGATAGGAATGCTAACGCATTACATAGTAACCGCCCAAGCCGAGGTTACCCAATAGTGGACCCTAGTGTCGAGTTACTAGCAATAGAGGTTCAGGCTAAGCGACCTAAGAGCTATGCCACCACTCAATACAGTAAAGCTTGTTTATCTGTGTGCTTACTCTATGTAGAATGTCTACTGACATCTCATTCGTTACCTAAAGGCTTCATATTTGTTTACTAAATACTCTTTGATCATTGGTTTGATTAGGTTACGCATTGGTCATTGGTTAAATATTCTTTTTCTGGCTTATTATTTGATAATATTACCATGCTAGTTTAGATTTATTACTTTATGTTACGAGAAACTTAATGTGAATTAATCCCGTGGCTTAAACTTACTTCAAAACTAACAATGGACTTCCAAAACAGACCCGGTGGCAAAACCGGCGGTGGAGGCGTAGCCTCTTGGTCGGAAAGCAACCGAGATCGTCGTGAAAGGTTGCGTCAACTTGCTTTGGAAACTATTGACTTAAATAAAGATCCATATTTTATGAAAAATCATTTAGGTTAGTTTTTCAGCTTATAAATCTAGTTATCTGAATAATATTAAAAATATGTTTTCAACATAATAAATTTATTACAGGATCTTATGAATGTAAGCTTTGTTTAACGCTTCATAACAATGAAGGGAGCTATTTGGCCCACACACAAGGAAAGAAACATCAAGCTAACTTAGCGCGAAGAGCTGCTAAGGAAGCTAAAGAGGCACCTCAACAATTGGCACCTGAAAAGCCAAGAATTGAGCCGAAAAAGTTTGTAAAAATTGGTCGTCCTGGTTATAGAGTAACTAAGCAAAAAGATCCAGATAATGGCCAACAAAGTCTGCTTTTCCAAGTTGATTATCCAGGTGTGGAATTTCATTGTAATGTAAAGCTCGCTTTTATTTATAGATTTATATATGTGGCAATAGTTATTGTCAAATCAATTTTTTAATAAATTGTGACCAAAATATATTTAAAACTCACCTCTGGCATAATGTAGAGTTAATGCTATCTATTTGATTGATATATTTGATTATTCAAATTTTGAACTATACCACTTTAATGCAGAAAAGTAAGGTGGTTCCTCAGATCATTCTGGAAGGCAATATGCAATAGTAAAACTATGTAATTTTTTTTTTAATAAGTTTTTTTTTCACTTTTAGTATGTATATTTTAGGCTAAAGTTAAGGAACTGTAAATAGGCATGCTAATATAATGAATAATTATAATAATAGCAAAATGTTAAGTTAGACTATATATGTAGTTAACATGAGTTAAAAATATGTGCAGTTCACATGTAACATAAAAATGAATTCTATTACATAATTTATTTGAGTTCTGTTTTAGAAATTGCTGAGGGTGTACAACCAAGGCATCGGTTCATGTCTGCTTATGAACAGAAGATAGAGCCACCAGACCGCAGGTGGCAATACTTACTCTTTGCTGCAGAGCCTTATGAAACAATAGCATTCAAGGTGCCTAGCCGTGAAGTTGAGAAGCATGACTCAAAATTTTGGACGCATTGGAATAAGGATACAAAACAGTTCTTCTTGCAATTTGCATTTAAAATTGAACCCTTACGAATGCCTCCACCCCCTCCTAAAATGTGGGAGAATCACGGTATCAGATTACCGCCACCGCCTGGGGCCCCTCTTATGGGTGTACCACCTCCTCCTCCTTTATTACCAGTACCCCCTCCTCCACCATCCATGTAATTGTAAACATATGTGTGTTAAAACAATTGTAATAATAAATAAATATAAATTACATACTATTTGTTTTATAAGTGTTTTACTTTTTTATTATATGATGCTCATATAATAAAAATAGCCTTTGTAACTCAAAGTCTCCACTTGTCGTAAGTATCAGTACTTGCGCGAGCTGAAATAAGGTTACATTGTATTGCTCATTGAAGAATTAACTACTGATTTGACAGGAGAGGAATATAAAGTGAGACCACAGTGGAAGAGTTTGTTCCGATAAATAGATTATACTAGTATTGGATTTCGATATATTTACCCTCAATAGTTCGGTATTCGTTTTTAGCAATTGTATTGATCTGGTTGAATACGTGGTTTAGCCGCCTGGAATTAGAATGAATGCGCTTATAATAATTTCGCAAGTTAAGGTTTCTAATCAGGATCTCTTGCTTTATGTGACTCGTGTTTCAGATTTAGCGCGGTAAGATTTCGGTGAAGTTGTTAATGTCGAAATTCTTACACTTATTTAAAAACGAAATAAAATATTATTTTATTATAGAAGATGCATGTGATTGAACATTTCAGAATCTTAATATAATCGACCATCGTTCGATATAACTTGCCTGCTCATTTTAGTCTGTTTTTGTTAAAGTACGAGTAATCGAAGTTAGTGATAGTAAACTTACAGAACATTTATCGATGATATTTACTTTCCCTTTTTTTTTTATTTGACAATAAGTAGTTTGGCTTATTACGAGGACAAAACAGAAGTAAAATCTACAACGGAGGGATAGTATGTTCATAGTGTTTTAATATAATAGTTGCTACTCGAGTACTACTGGGTGTAAAACGGGGTCTTTCTTCACGGTTCGAGGTTATCCTTGCCTTCTGGGACATCACCCACTCAATACAGACAGGGTTCCTCCTTTTTGGTATGAAAGAAACAGACAAACGAAAACTCCCAATGAATTTCCATTAATCTTATTTAATTGTAAGCCAGAAAAAAATTAGGCTAGGTCATTATCCTATCACATTTTAATATGAAACTAAAACTTTTAATATAAATTGATTGCGTAAAAAGGAATGTAATTTAACGGTTACTTGTCGAAACTTTATGGTATTGTAATTTCGCGCGCGATCTATTGTTAAACCAACGGCAGAACATAATAGATACCGAACTTGTGAAACAGTGTTAAACATCAAAGAAAAGTTAACTTTGATACAAATTTATTTCAATATAAATTATATGGCCTTTCCTTGTTATATTTAATTTAACGAACTTTAAGTCCAATATGTTTTCAAAAGCTAAACGATTTGAACCCATTTTGCGTCTTGGTAAGTGATATTTCATAGCAAAATTAATATTAAGCGTGAGCAAAAATGTTTATATCTATAACGTTTAACTTTGTATTATTACGTTAATAATGTAAAACAGTATTAAGTTTTTATTAAAAGTATGGTATGATGACCATATATTTGTATGTATAATTATTATATTGTAAGTATTAAAACATCAGCTGTTCGGGATTTGATTCCAACTGAACTGATTTACTATCTATATTTTTATTAGGAAACAAAGTAATATCATCTTCATATAATTAATAACTATACTAAAGTTTAACTACAATGATGAAAATGGTTGATAATCATCTATTTCGTTGTTGGTTCAAATAAGTTTGTATTTGAAAATTATAGCAATTATGACCACTGCAAGTGAGTAATATGGTTGTCATATACCTTTATTCAATGTAAACAAAATAAAAAGAACATTTTCTTTTTAGGTAACAACAAAACTCAATCAAGCAATGAAGCTCAAGAGAAAACTAAGTTAACCATTGCTTCAAAATTAAAGCAAAAACCTTTGGATACACCAAATAAAATAAATTGTGATGTACAATCACAATGCAGTTCTATTTCTAGTGTTAAATCATTTGTGACAGTAAGTTTGTTATATTTAACTAACATCATTTTTATTAATACTTATTAAAATTTTAGTTTAGTTTCAAAATATACCATTTGTAATATTATATTATCTGGTTTATTATTTATTTTTTCTTATGTAAAAATATTCCATCAATAAGACAATACTTAAAAAATAATGTAGCACCTGAAAACTGCTAAATGATCTGCTTCCAACAGTGGTAGGGTAGCAGTGGCTTGTTGTTGTGTTAGTTTAATCAGGCATGGAAACACTTAACTTTACATAATACTAGCAGAGATAGATATAATCTTCAATTTACATAAACTTAGTATAAACTTATATATATAAGCTTTCACTTTCTTTATTCCTCATTATACTCATTTCTATTTTTAATATTGGTAACCACTTAATGTGGGACTTGATTGCCTAACATTCCATTGCACTCCTTCAATAAAATAAAATAATTATCATATTGATATAAATTTCCAGCCGAAACCAGGTAAATCATACACTATCTCCAAATCGAAAGTTACAAATTCATTGAAAAAGACTGATAGCACCCAGATTAAGCATGAGACAGGTAAAAATCTTAAAACAAAAATTCCAGATGACATTGTCAAAGCACAGGAAGTTGAAATCAGGTAAAACTACTGTTCATATCCACTAATACATGTCTACTACTCACCTATATTACCATTGTGTCCTATAAAAATACTTTATCTCGGTCTATGTTACTATATAACTTAATTTATTCTGGATCTATGCAATCTTGTAAACTATAAAATATTCAGTAGCAGAACACATGTATAGATGTGAATGTAGCAAGGATCATCATAATAGAATTCTGAAACTTCTGGGTGTGACTGCTTTTATGTTTTTGTTACAAATATACTGATAAAACAATAATTTACAGTTTCATAGTTTACAAAAATTTAGTTGAATGTTTTGGCTACGATTTTTTTTCCATCCCATCATCAAAGGTGCCATTAGTACTATCATATACAGTATATACATACATATTGTTATTTGCGTTTCAGAAATAAAGATCAAACAATATCAGAATACAACAAACAAATTGAAGAGTTGAAAATTGAAATTGCAACTTTACAAAAAAAATTGAATGACACTGCAGAGACAAATATTGAAGGTTTAGATAAAAAAATACAGGAAATAACTTTATGTGATAAAAATGTACAGAAGAAAGCAATATACATTGAAAACACAGACATAGCATTCCCTATCAATAAATTACAGCAAGAAATAATTAAACTAGAGCAACAATGTAATAAATTAGAAAATGAAGTCAGTAGTAAACAAGTGGAACTCACATCATTGGAAGAAGTTATAGTTATAAGAGATAGTTTATGTCAGGATTTACAGACTAAATTGACTGATATGAATACTTGTCTTGAAGAAACTAAACAGAGGCTGGAAATGGTAAAAGGTCATCATGCTTTAGCTCTAGAAGCAAATGAAAGTATTAGGCGCGAATATAAAGTAGAATTAGAAACGCTCAAAATTAAAATGGATGAAGAAAAGCAAGCAATACTTAATAAAAGTAAAACGGAACAGGAAAAAATTAAGGCACATTATAAATCCTTAATCAATTCAACAAGGGAGCAATTGATTATTGAAAAAGATGCAGTAATATCAGAATTACAAGATAAATTGGACATAAAAGAAAAGGAAATGAAAGCAAAATTGGAGCAAATTCAAGAAGCTACACAAGAGAAACTAAAATTATGTGAAATACAGTTTGAAGAGCGCAGCAGAACTCTTCAAGAACATTGTTCACTACAAGAAAGTCAAATACACAGTTTAGAGACTGAAATTAAAGGCCTTAAATATGAACTAACTTTTAATGAAGAGGAGAAAAGGAAAAATTATAATCAATTGATTTGCCTTGAAAAAGAAAATGAAGCTTTAAAAAGTGAACAGTCAAAAATTGCTCATGAGCTAGTTGAATTGAAAGAAGAGAAAGAAGTGTTTAAAAGCACTGTGAATAATTATGAAAATAGAATTCATAAATTAACTGCAGATGTAGACAGGGCACTAAAAGACAAGAATAAATTTGAAATGTCTCTATCTGTTACTAGAGATATTGTTCAAGTTCTTACGATGCGTCTAAGGGAGTCTGATGCAGAATTAGAACAGTTGGAAGCCAAAGTACTTTCATTAACTAAAACAAACGATGCTATGGAATCAGAACTTTCAAAATCTAAGAAAACATTAGACAATATTGTCATGGAATGTAATGAATACAAAGACGTGTTAGTGAATATTCTGAAATCTAAAACAGCTTTGGCAAAGGAACACAACCGCATTATGGAGCACAATGTTACACTCATTGAAAGTCTCCAGAATGTTGAAAAGGAGGCATATCGTGAACTTGGCAGCATTAAAAGTGAACTAATTGATGATGTGGAACATTTAAGGATGGAATCCAATTCTCAGATTCAAATGTTACGTAAAGAGGTAGGTTTTTTTTCCGGTAATAAGAGTTTTTTGCAAATTTGCTAAATGCATTTTTTCTATTATTGAGTGACCTTTGGCGGGAAGTACAGTTAAGGTCCAACAAACAGCCATTTCAGGAAAATCCGAAAAAAGGGAATGGAAATCGTACTGTGCAATCTGGCAGCTTCCTTTATTACTACCGCGAAGTAGACTGAGGCTTTCTAAGATGTTGTCTTTGCAATATCAGTTTGTGTTGAACGATGTCAAGTGAGTTGTCATCATGGCCAAGCTCTTCACCAACAACCTTTTTAAGATCTCCAGTGAGTCCAGAAGATGGTGAATCTTGTGCCTAAACTGACAGCAGCATAGTACTACCTCAGACTGACACAATTGTATGCTCCAGCATAAAAACACTTTGACAATGATATATAGGTCGTATATGATAAACAATGCTCATTGAGAATCACCAAACTATATGTATATAGAGACTATTCATTACATTAGGTACATAATGTTGAGAATTTTTTTGTTTGCACCCAGGCTTAAAGAGAAGCTATTGGGCTTTAAGTTTGCTATTGGCATGCTTAAGTGTATAAAGTATAGTTTCAAAATAAATATATACAAACGTTTAATTATTATTTTAGGTTGAAAAGAAGCAGAAGCTTTGTGAGTTGGCGACGGAACACGCTGGTCAGGCTACAGCAGCCGCAGAGCAATCGCGCGCTCTTCTATCTCACGCCGCTAATGAGATCTCTCGTCTTGAGGCTGAAAATGGATGCCTTCAAAAACAGGTAACAGCCCAGTGCTCTACAAAGCAAATTCTTACTATTTCATTGCAATTAGAGTAAGCTGTTCAGTTACCAATGTTAGTAGTTATAAGTTTTACAGCTTTAACGGATTGAGAGATAGCTGAGCTCGTCTTTGTAACTTGTGCTTGGGAGAGGAGACCTCGACATGGTCTGACACTCTAGAACAGCTATACTCAACCTTCGGCCCAACCGGGCTTGTGTGGTGGGCTCATCTGGTTGTGTTAATTAAACCTAATTGAATAATTTAGTTTATTATTAAATTAAGTTTTAAATGACCTTTGGCATCACGAGTTTGTGGCCTCTTTGAAAAAAGTTGAGTACTACCATTTTAGAGCTACCGATCGCTGTCTCTATCTACCGCACATAGGACAATAAAGCTTAAGATATTTTTTTTTATATTATAGATTCAAGATCAACAATCTCTTGTTGTGGAGTTATCCTTACTGCGTCAGGAAAATGAAGAACTAACAATGTTGATGGCCAAGCAATCCTCAATGATGGATAAAATGAAAAAAGAAATGGAACAATTGCAGATCGCACCGAAATCTCCGTCGTTTGGTCGAAAAACAATTAAAATTGGCAAAGAAAATATCCAAACTGTTGTCTCCCCTTTGAGAGAACGTAATCATTGAATCCTGTTCATTTTTATTATGTAACGATTTTAATCCCTTATGACATAAGTTTCCTCTTTTTTGGATCTTCATAATCTAAGAAGTCAGTTGTTAAAATTAATCAGAGACCTAAAAAGATCGAAATCTTTTGCTATTTTGGGTTTAAAGTGATGTGAAGCCTATTTTGTAATATGCAACTTTTTGTTTTGCAAAAAATTTAATGATCATGAATTATATAAAAAAGATAATTGTGGGTTGGAATAATTAATTTATTAGCAGTTGTGAATGGTTTGTTTTGTATGTTGTTTATTTATTAATTTGTTTTGGTTTTGTTTCACTGTACCGTGTCCGCTGCTGGTCTGGTCCGTCCTGATCATACGCACAAATTGGGCTTCGATATTAAATTTATTAATATCATTATAAATCTTTTTATTTTAAACAAAATCTAATGTAAATAGATGGGATATACCCGGGTCATAATAAACAGATATGGCAGTTCTAGTGTCCGGACCGTAGCCTTAAGATGCAATTCGAGGTCGATCCCCGTTGCCGGTATCAATAAAATTTTTAAGTTCTGATTTAACACATGCTCGGCGGTGAAGGGAAATATCGTGAGAAAACCTACATGTATTAAAAAAAATTAAGACAGGCCAACCCGCTTACTAACCTTATTTTGAACTACCTTGAAATTTTTAAATAATTTTCAACAATATTTTCAAGGAATTTAGTAATTGACGCTAGGCGGGGTTCCAATACGAACCAGCTGATATAATAATTTTTGAGAGACTCTTCGTACCTACTCCAAAAAATGAAAACGCATTAAAATTGTGGCGACTGGGATTCATTGATCGAATTCGATATCTTAGCCACTTCTTTGGTAACGGGGAGAAATCTTCACAAATCACGCCGTGCAAGGCGACACGTGCAAGCCGATTTCGCCTTCTTCCCGGGTCGATCTCTTAGCCACTAGGTTATCGCTGCATTCCTAAAGGTAAATAAAACAAGAAATATCAGCCAGTCTTTATTTTTAGGTACCAATTTACATAAGCTTTGTGACTATTACCTAGGTACAGTAATTGGAAAATAACTTAAACTAATTAATAAGAGCGAGTGGCAGACGGTGGGCTCGGTTAACATTCTCACCAAGAAAACCTCGATTTATTTAGTTGCCTTCTCGTTCAAGCTAATACCGATAATACTGCAGAAGAGCCTACCACAAAAGCAACAAAAAAAATAGTAAGTATATTTATAAACTAACACTGCGTACGTTTTACGATTTTTGAGTTAAAAAAAATTAAAAATACCTTAAATTTTTGACAGTGTCGAAATAAGAGTTTTTCTAAACCGCGGCCATATTATATACAATACGAGAAGTCAGTTAGAAAGTTACTAATGTATATCTTAAGATCCTTCAACAATATCGATTTTTTTATACTTTCTAAGTAAGTGACTACGATCTCACCTGGTGTTAAGTGTAAATGCAATCCTGAATGGTAAGGCGCACTAGCTTAGTAAATGCCTATTCACTCTATTCATGAAAATACCCACATTGTAATCGGAGGGAAAGACAGACGCGGGCAAACTATTCCTGTCCTTTGCCGTAGGAATAACATAAAAATAATTCCTATGAACCTAAGCAGGCGTTTCTAGTACATTTGGAAAGCTGAACAAAGTAACGATGCAGTAAAACTATAAATAATTATGAAGTTTTTTTTATTGAGTTTTGTTTTAATATATGGCATTATCTGCACTGCGATTTTAGGTAATTTTTTCTCGAATAATGGGGAGGAATCATCTAACTTACATTTTCATCTTAGACGTCAGAATTAAGTGTATATGTTTTTAAAAAGATCTGGCCTAAAGGTCTTGTTACCAGGCCATAAAATCTTCAACATCAATATTTTTTCTCAAACTTAGTAAATGGGCAGTTTATTTTTTTGTGAGGGTTGGCTCTTTTGCAATATTACCCCAATATCCTTTGGTATTTATACTGCAATGTTCTTACATTATGGCAAGACGAGTATAATAAAACTAATGGTGAAATATATGCTTCACAACAAAATGACTATAACTTACAAAAAGTTGAGAATTACTGAAAAATATCAACAAAATCACTCTTTGGATCATTCAGACTTTTAAAGTAAATCACAATTTCAATTACAGACACTGACTTAATTAATGTTCCGAGGGCCGATAATAGGCGCAGGCCCTTGAGACTAAAATAATGAAGATATGAATACAATATAACATTACAGAGAGTATTATTAATTATCAGTTCATTTTTAAATTGTGAGATTCATATGTCATTTAACCTGCCAAAGTATAGAATAAGTTACAAATTACAAACATTAAAAAAGTATAAAAAAAATACACAAATCAAATTTTCCAAATTATCTTCACTTGGATATTCGATTTAAAAATCAGTCTTACTGCTGGCAATATTAAAATGCAAAATGTATAAAACTGGTTTCGAGTATTAAATGGCAACTGCAAACCTTCGTACATCATCTAAACATTATAAGAGTCAAAACTGGTATACACAAGGTTCACCTTACTTATTATCAAGATCTACCGATCCACTTATCAAGCTGCTCCTATTACATCGAACTAATTTATAATATCATCGTTTCTTACAACGTGCTACTTCCTAAGCCCTTAAATCTAACAATACGTGCGCGATAAGTACAAAATAACTACATTTACAAATAAAAACAAAACGGTGGAGAGAAAAGCGGTAAGTTTAAAATGCATATAAAAGAAATTTTGCAAGACACACATACATGGGAAGATTTAAAACGGAAACCGTTTGGTCGATAAACTAATCTACGTGAGCATATCTTGGGACGACGTCCTCTCGTATGAGTAGGTCGCACGCCGGTAACCCGTGAAGGGGAAGCAAGTCCTGGCCGACGGCTATGAGGCCGCTCTCGGGGCCGGGGAGGCGACCGTGCCAGACGAAGTAGTAAAACAACTGCTGCATAGCCGCCATATACCTTCGCTGCTCGGGCATTGCAGACTCGAATGTCCCGAGAATGGCTTCCACGTCAGAGTTGATGCCGGCCATACCGGTGCCAATAATTCCCCCACCGGCGCCGGATCCGGTCACCACATACATCGGCGCCGCGAGACGCAAACGTGCCAAACTCACCAACGGGCATAAAGTACGAACAGATGAAATCAACTCAACCAAGCCTTCGTAAGTCTTATTGAAATGCTTGAACACAAACTCTGTTAAATTCTTCTCGCCGATGTAACTCTCGTTGACCATTTTCTCCACTATATCCGCCGTCCAGTTCATGTGTTTCATTTTTAATAGATCCGTATGACCGGAATGCATCGTCGTCCCGAATACCATTGGTTTGAAAACCTTTTCTTTTCCTTTCTCCTTTGCCTCCCTTTGCGTGTCCCAACTCTCGTATGCGTGAACCCTCAAATAGCCACCGTCTAGTACTAACCAAGAGCGTTTGAATTCATCAGGTATTGGCAACGAATCTATGTTACTACCCAACCAAGTGTCCGGTGTGGCAGAGAGTATCTCGTTGGATGTGATGCGTCGTAAGCAATCGGCGTCGTTGCATTTGCTAATTTGTTTAAACTGTTCATTGTTGTTTTGTGATTGTTGTAAAGGTTCGCCGGGGAATATAACTGAGGGGGAGGAAAGCCAAACTCTGGAGTATAGCTTCTGAGCGTTAGTAGCGGTAGTTAAAGCGGCCGTCAGTGTCGCTCCTGCTCTATGCCCGAGTAAAGTGACAGATTCAGCATCCCCGCCGAAATGCTTTATGTTATATTGCACCCATTGTAACGCAACCAGAAGGTCGCTCAGCCCATAGTTCCCGGATGTGGCTGGGTACCTCGCATTGGATAGAATATCCAGCGCTAAGAATCCGAATGCACCTAATCTGAAATTGGGACGAACAAACACCACTTCCTTCGTACGAGCGTACAAAGCGGACGGTTGGGCGGGGCTTATGCCTCCTGCAAGCGAATTGGAACCTATCAAAATAACAACGGGCAATGGGAAGTCGTATTGCACTTGAGGCGTGACAATATCCAGGGTTAAACAGTCTTCGTCGCCCGTGATGTTACTGTTCTCTAACAGTTGCAAACATAGCGGAGTGGGTTCGTGAACCTGTAGAGTACCATTCCAGCACAACGACAAGTTATTCAAAGGCTGAGCGTATGTGAATCTTTTCTCTCCAACCGGAGGAACAGCGTATGGAACTCCATAGAACTTGTAAACGCCCTCGTCGTAGATACTGTAATGAAAATAGTTCATGTATACACTACACACATTTACACAAAGCACTTTTTTTTAATTAACAACTAAGTATTCGTAAATCCATAAAATCATTTCATCCTTCGTGTTAATCAAAATCATCCGTTGTAATTTTGGTAATCGTTGCATTATAATTGTGATTTTAGAGTAGAATTAGGCTGGGATAAATAATAGACATATTCGTAAATTATGACTATATCTTATATCTTTAATCAAAGAATTTGTGTGTGTGTTTTAAAAGTTAAAAGTCTTATTACTATTTAATATACTATTACAAATTCTGAGTAGGTCTATCTTGTCAATTACTTTCCTAAATTTTATTAAATTCGAATAACATAAATTGACCGCATTGTGAGGTAGATGTGTTCGTAGAACGAGACCGTGAAAGATACCTTCACATCTATTATGAGTATCTAGTGCGATGTTAAATTGAAATAAGCGTGCTCGAAGGACCGATAAAATATGACCGTATAAAATTAGTCAATAGCTGCTAGGAGCTGTTAAACAATTGAACCTAAAGGACTTGAAAAAATAGACAATGTCTAGTCTAGAATATAGCGCACAATGTGGCGTCGGGTGCCTTTTCCTATTTCGTGGACATCGGACTTGTTATTTATAATTTATGCAATTATATCGTGATATATAGAAATGTAACATTTCTTATTTTTGTGATGTATTTGTTTAGTTAAATGTAAGCCAACTGTTTAACTGTGATTCTAGTATATAGTCATCCAATGAAACGATTATTGAATTGATTCATAAACGATTATATCATTGTCAACGTCATGATCTATTTTTATTATGAAGTGAAGTTATTATTGACAGTCAATTGTTGGGTTTGATAAACAAGTGGTAGTATTAATTTTTTGAACATGTTTTTTATAACCGTCTCTTATATGTCGAAGTCGTAGATCGTTATAAACATTTATAGATATTTATAAACCGATTTTGTTTTTTTTTGTTTTAAAGGGCATGGTTTTATTTCGGCTTCATATTTTTGATTCAATTAAGTTGGCATAGCACCTTGGATTCCGAAGTATAAGAAGTTAGATACTAAGAAACTCCTTATAATCTAATAAAGTATTTTTTTTTACTAAGATGTTGGTTGATTTATTACAAAAAAAAATAGAAATATAAATAAAATTTTTTACGTAGTTTATTATTTTTATATTGTTATTTTATTAATTAAATCAATTAAAAACACTACCCGCATAAATGTGGTAGACATGTGCCAGGACTTCTTTCTTCTTAATATATTTATAATACCTCGTTTAAAATATTTTCAGTCACGTTTAACTTTATTTCAAAGCCGGTTTTTGTTTTAAGTCGCATATACTTGTTGAATGTAGAAACAATGTCCATTTCCCAAGGGTATACATTCGCAGGTATTATCAAAACCGGATCCTGGCTTATCTGCATTAACCCGGAGGGGAATTGAGCGCCACTCAATTAATTCAGTTGTTCGTTATTGTAACAATGCCCGAGCAATGTACGACGCCAACGTTGAAGTAGACCGGCTCTCGTAACCTTTTATTCAGAGCCACGCTATAACACCCTAGACATAACGTGCTAACGCTGCAAAATTGCGATTTACGTATTCATGAGCTATTTTTGCGCACAGACGATAGTCTTTTGACATTGTTTTTATGCGGCAAGAATTTGAAAGAGGTCATTGATGAACTTATTAGGAGCAGAATCTACAATAAAGAGGTTTTTTACCTTTTTTGCTTTTTTTAATGACAAGGTATAAATCCATACACCTAGCTCGTAAGAAGAAAACGACTTTATTCTTCATGTATGAGACTAAATGAACGCAAACATGTTAATGTATACACAACCGTAATTACATACAGAATCTTAATATAAGTCTTTTTGACCAATTTTCGATTATCTTCGTTTAAAGATGGCATTGTAAAAAGCCGCACATTTGGTAAAGTATTATTAATTTTGGCTGCTATAAACATTAATGTGTATTAAACAATATTATAAAATAAATAACAATAATAGACAATGAACAACATTCAATTCACATTATTGTCTAAATATACAAATGCCACAGTTTTAGATTTACTCAATGAATTGTTGATATAATAGTCATATATATTATAATAAACGTAAACAAATGAACCATTATATTTATGATTATAAACAAAAAACTTTGAATCAAATGTGAGGGATGGAAGTTTAAATTTTAATGTGGTTTATAGCTTTTTTTTTTGATGAACTATCACAGTTGGCACAGAGAAGCAAGCCTTTACTGCTTTGTGCTTCCCCAGATTTGAGAGGTGGCACAGCTCTTAGATCGCTTAGCCTAAATCTCTATGAGATAGGACTAAGTATTAGGAATACCAATCTATTATTGATATCCAAGGTTTATAGCTAACAATATGTTCTTATCCAGGGTTGACTGGTAAAAATGCCGCTAAGGCATCAAGCCCACCTTTGTCAAACTTGGTGTTATGTGTACGTATGTACAATAAGTGTAAATATATCCTACTACGCATGGACACTATTTAATTTACAAAGTATCATAGTTATACTGCTAAGTTTTGGTGCCTAAATTCTTTTTCTTCTCCCATATTCTTACTAATTGGATATAGAGAACTTACCTAATCTTATATTATCATAAACATCAAAATAAAAAGGTAAGGTAATCACAATTTTAGGAGTTCCCTAGTGTATCTTTGGAAGCCTGTTTCCTTTAAGGTCCTGTTTTAATTAAATTCATAACGGACCCAATTGGAATCAAATCATTTAAAATAAATAAAAATGGCCTTCATTTATGCACCAATTTAGAAGTTTTTGCAGAGGACATAAACTAAAAAATAATATGGACAAATTGAGAACTTTCTATAGACATTGGAAGAAAAGGTTTCTTCTACTAAAGCTGGAAAAGTCCTTTTGGGTAATTATGATAGATCACTGTATGATAAAAGGCTAAACTAGAAGAATTAAGGATGAATTTTTTTGAACTAAATGAATATTAATTGTAATATAATTATATATATGACTATACACATAGACATTTTTAAGACTTACCCCTCCACTTGTCCACAAGAAGTTTGAGTTGTAATATACCGTCCAAGTCGTAAAGGCCTCTCATTGGGTGGTCCTGCCCTTGAACCCACTATTATTCCGACAATCACCGCCAGTAGCACAAGTACCACTACTGCACACACCATGATATCATCTATATAAATAAAAATTATCAACATCACTAAAGTATACAACTGGCAGCAGTTCAGTTAATTACATGCAAACAAAAAGCCTAAGAACCAAAGCTGGGAGTGTCAAAGCATTAAGACATATACAACACAACTGGAACTGAAAAATAACAATCCTGTATGCCAGAATTCTATTTCTTGGCAGCAGAGTGAATGTAATAACATTTTTTAACAGTCCCCTATTTTTTACTTGTGGGGTCATCCTATTTATACTCATCTCCCGGGGGAAGGACGAGTTATGGCGGTCCCCACCGACTAAACCCTTCCACACTCATGGCATATGGTGGGTCTACAGGTACGAATAGTTAATCCTAACCTATCTAAACATGAAAATGTATATAAATTACCAGGTGACAAGTTAAGAAGTCAAGAACTTACCAATGATAAATTTCTTTTGCCTAATCCTTTCTTTAAGCGGTAGACGTGTTGCAACTTTACCTTCCTCTTGGTCCTAAAATGTTACATTGTGGCGGTAATATATAAAATAAAAAATAAGTCCCATTGTTTAAGATTTTTACCATTCTCAACTAGTGTATTTATATGAATCTAAATAGTGTTTTTATAACTGATAGCCCTTAGAAGTTTGAAGACCATATTGAAAGACCAAGTAGTAGCCTTAGTAAAATAGTTGATACAATGATATGTATGATTAATGTACATGCTGTAAGTACTTGGCCTCTGCTGCATTTAATACTTTGAAAGAAGGATACTTTGGAAGAGGACATCTCACAGTATTACAAGTTAAATAATCAAATTGAACTTACAGCAACATCTAATTTTATATTCTCCATTCCATCATTTGTAGTATCTAGTTTATCC
Source organism: Meandrusa payeni (assembly GCA_029286785.1). Taxonomy (NCBI): domain Eukaryota; kingdom Metazoa; phylum Arthropoda; class Insecta; order Lepidoptera; family Papilionidae; genus Meandrusa; species Meandrusa payeni. The sequence goes on from JAGSMX010000013.1 coordinate 147,544, forward strand.
TCCAATGTTTCCATAGAAGCAAGAGTGGCTTCCTGGTTAGGATTACGCTTTTGGAACATCTTTGGGTATTTAACATTGAAAAGTCCCAAGCGCTTCGGCTGGTCATTTTCTTTGTCTGTAATAAAAAAAAATATCAAAATTGATAATTACAAACAAATTATTTGTAAAGAAATAATCATTGTTCAGAGCATTTTGCTTGATTTCCTTTGGTTGAGAGATCTGTTTTAAAAAGAATAACATGGACCTAAGTAAAAAAAAACATACCATTATCTTTAGGTTGTAATAACTTTGTAAATGCTTGCAAGAATCCTAGATGTTGCTTAGGATTAATATCTTCATCAGTTTTCTCCAATGTCTTTTCATGTTCAGTGTCCTTTTCTATTCCACTCTCATCTTCCTAGTAATCAATTATACAAATCAGCAACAGAAATTAAGTCATAAGTATATTGAAAAACAAATAAGTATAAAATAGAATTTTAATATTACATTATAATGTAACATTTATCTCACCAATAGTGAAAATTGCCGTGCCCTACCTTAGTGACGTAATAAATAAGTAACTATATAAATACCCACGTACCTAACTAAGCAATTTTTATCGTAACGATTTACGAATTATAATTTGTTGCAACAAAAAATTGAAAACAATTAACGTCAACAAATTGTACATAAATTATAATGTTTATCAATATAATTTTCCGAAATATCCTTATTAGAAATAATATTAAATAAGTATAACACTAGTAAAAAAAATGCAAGAAAAAGCGTGGCTTCTTACTTTTGGTTTGTCTTTATCAGAATTTCTTGTAAAAAATCCAGGCATTTTTATGGCTCCTATAGGAATAAATTTTGGCTTTACTTCCCTGCCTTGTTCAGTAACTTCACCGGCTAGTGCCGCTCTAACCGGCCCTTCGCCATCATTTTTCTTGTCTTCGGGATCATCTTGTTTTTCATTTTCAGCTTTCAGCATCACTTCTCTCTCTTCTGCTTCAATCTGCTTTTTATCTAACGTTTTATTATCGTTTTCAGAATCCATCTGACTTATTTCAGTAGTACTCATGGTAGCATTAATAAATAGTACACAAAAACTACAATGTTTTACATCGATAAAGTTCAAGCATACGCCGAAAAATTATAATGCGTGGTTAGTTAATGGGGAAATGTATGTTTAGTTTATGAAATAAATACTAATAAAAAGTCATCTCGAAAAGACGCTATGTAAAAAGAGTACAAAAACGTTTTAACTTTACCACGCATAAATGCACATCAATCAATGGCGCAAACCGCAAAACCGTGCCCCTCACCTCCCCGGACTCCCTACTAATGTTGCCCGTATAAAACCCAAAGAAGCCCAAAATTCATAAATATTATTAATAATTTGAATAGTAGGCGTACTTAAAAGTTTCCAGAAGTTCGTTGTAAGGACAACTCTACCATTTAACTAAGTTAGTAATAGAACCTATTGAATTTTAATTGTAGTGAAATTGTTACATAAATATAGCTAGATATTAAGCCATTGGTTTTATATATTGTATATTTTATAAGTTTTAGCGTAGAACAGTTAACTACAATTGCCAGTATTTTTCACAAGGTACCAAGACCTAAAAACAGGTACAAAAATAATAGTAAATCCAATCAATACAAATAACTCATACGTTTCATAATGATATAATAAATGAGGGGATAGGATTAAATAAAATTACGGGAATAACCTGGTAATTTATTTATATGTCTAAATAATTGTTAAAAATAATCAATGCTTCTCCAAAGCTTTTACTAAAAGTTCATTAATATGATTTACTAAATTCCTTGGGTCCATAACCAGGCCTGCTGTCACCATTGCATTTGAGAACAGTTGCTGGGATACCATGTTAGCAAGCTCCTTGTCACTAGAAATTAGTTTGTGTAATTTCTTTACTATTGGATGCCTGTAAAACAAAATCATAGTAAATTAGGATTCACAACATATAGTTTGGGACCTTAGGCAAGGAATTTGAATCCTAGCCTGCTTGAGCAATGTGTACTAGGTTTTACATAATTACCACAATATGGATCTACTGGTAGAATACATTATATGGTTGCACATTAAAATATTATTTAATAAGTTGTTTAGATTTTAAGGCGATTTATCATACCAGTTCAGGGCAACTAAGCATCCGTGAGCCACCATTCATTGATCTTCAGACGCACCATACATGGAAAAGCTAAATACCAGAAGACATAGATTATAACTAGATGCTTACTTTGCATTAATTTCTAACTGAGGTCTCAATAAGGCGAATCTGTTTTCCTCGCTGAGGTTTTGCGCCTGAGTCCGTATAAAATGTCGCGCGGCGGCCATCTCCGGTATAACAATCACGCAAGGGTGTGTGTCAAGTTTGCGTGTTGTGCGGACCTCAAACACTTTGCCATCCAAATTTTTTTTTAGGAATGATATTACATCATTGACTTCACTTTCCTGCAGATCATTGCTACCTGAAAAAATATTATAAAATGTTTCACAATACTGAATTATTTTTTAAGGTTATAATCCTATGAACTGTAGTGTAGTACATTGATTTCCAAAGATGTTAGAAAAAATCTCTCACCAATTATATTTTCATTATTATCTGCAGATCCCTTCTCCATGTCGCTTTCAACGGAAATCAAAGAGCGACGATTAAACTCCTTAAGTTCAAGAAGTACTAATTCGTCGTACATTTCGTAGCAGAATAGAACTTCAAGATCGCGTTTTTTAAGAGATTCGTAGTAGGGCGATGTTTCGGCGAGTTGACGACTGTAAAATAAATGTTTTTAATACTGAGTGCCCTTTTAACGACTTGACGTAAGTTTTCAGAGCCCTGTAGTTATGGGCTCGTAGAAAAAGACTACGGTATCCCCTACTTATTGTTGGAGAGCGACTAAAAGGGGCTTCGGGTTCACTGGGCGACAAGGGTGGGAGGCCTTTGTCATTTGCCAAAGTGGACCCCAGAAGAAGGCGACATCGACTGGCCCGTGTCGCCTAGCAGGGACGGAGGGGGCCTCCCAAGAGCACAGTGCAGAGGGGCTACGGTGCGTTCCTGTGGAGATCCCGGAGCCCCTCACCATGAACGAAAAAGGGCCATCGGTGGTTTTAGTGGGTAAAAATCTCACATTCTGGGGGAAAGGCTTGATATCTCGTTGAAGATTGCCCTCCCGTTAACAAAAAAGTTTTCACATGGCAGAAGTTACTCGAACTCCAACTTCATGTCATGTGGCTTACTTTTTAGGTCCATAAAAAACATCTATGTACAAATTAAATTGAAGTGAGTTTCCGGCAATAAAAACGTCGACACAAGCAGTCAATACTCACTTGGGTGCCGCTAAATAATAAATAGACCTCTGATCATCTTTTTGTCTCATACAGTAGTCAGCAAGAGATGTTTTGACGCCTGCTTCCAATTTAGATGACTCAAAACGCAGCAATTTTCCAATTTCTTCCTAGAGTCACAAAAAAGGGGCATTCATGTAAGGACAGACAAATCATTACCTCTACTTTTCTTGTTATTCCTCTATCACAAGCAAATATATAAAAAATAGAAATGTAATCTGGAAGGTCGCAAGTACATTTAATTAACAAATGAAAGGTTGCAAGTACTGTTAATTAATAATTTATATATTAATTACCTTTTCCAAAGGACTCTGACTAGTGACAATTCCTTCCTTCAAGAACAATGAATAATCTTTATAGTAGGCATCAAAGCCAACTGGATCTTTCTGTGCCATCTCACACATGAACTTGATAAATCGGTTGGTCAAAACTGTTCGGAGTTTACTGGAAATTTTAAAGATTTATTTAATCAATAAAAGTTTCAATCATTTTACTGCGGTTTGCCTCTGATAGGCATATGATATACGTATGTTGATCTCCAGATTTGATAATAACCTATGATTTGACATGGAGTTTGTACATTCATGCAGTTATTTATAATTAGAACAACAATTTTAATTACGATGTTCATTAATATTGCGACGGACAGGTTTTCGGAATAACCCTCAACCATAACACATATCTTCAGAATACCACATATACATACATATTTATAAGAACTTACACAATTAATGCACTATTCTGTAAGAGTTCTCTGCTTAGATTGAGTGGAATGTCCTCCGAATCGACAACACCTGTAAATATTGCACTTATGAATTTTTAATGCTAATAATTTCATGTCAATTAATTTAAGAGACAAGGTTACGAAAATGATCCACATTACCTTTAACAAATCTTAGCCACTTTGGTAAAATATTGTCTGCCTTGCTCTTTATCAGTATCTTCCTAGAGTACAAAGAAACACCAACATCGGAATCTCGCGACATTTCAAATAGACCAGGTTTTCCTTCTGGTACATATAGAATGGACCGTATGCTGATTGGTGCATCAGTTTTGTAATGTAGCGTGAATCGTGGCTTGTCATATGAGTTGCTGATAAATCTGTAGAATTCTACATGCTGTTCATGTGTTACCTCCTTAGGCTCCATGAGCCATAGTGGCTGAAAACAAATATATTTTCGTCTTACTTAATAAGATCTATTTCAGCGTTATCAGTGATAAAAAACCAAAATGATATTTATTAGACTTTATTTTTAATATACATACCTTAATAGAGTTGACCTGATCATTATTAAGTAAAATAGGGCTGCCAATGAAGTTACTGTACTTCATAATTATGCCTGAAAAATTGTAATTAATTTTAATAACATAAGAGAATAATGACAATATGTTAATTTTCACTCAAACAATTATTTTTTTTGAGTGTTAGTAGCTTAATGCAGTGGTCAGCAAACTCATAATTAAAGAATTTTTTTTAAAAGAAAGCTACCAATATTTCTTTTTTTTTTCAGAATTATTACTAACAATCTTGTTAACCATTACAACTTAAGCTTGTGCTAGGACATGGTTCATGGCAATAGTCGAATGGTGGATTCTAACCCACAACCTTATGATTCGCAGGCCATAACCTAAACCATTAGGCTATTGACGCTTCAACCATTTATTACCAAAAGAACACCATTTATTTTCACATTTTCTTTAAAAGAAATATTTTTATGGAAATAATTAGGATTAAAAATACATTGTCAAGCTTACCTTTACCAAATAAGTCTAAGTTGAACTAACAGTACATTAAATAAATTTTAGTATCATACTTATAATAAGTGTTAATAGAAAAATAAATTAAAAAATAACCTTTAACTCTTTCATCATCAGCAAACTCCCTGCAATCAGTCTTGAGATACACATTTATTTTAGTACCAATGGGAACATCATCCATTTCTTGAATTTCATAGGTTCCAGATCTGAATAAAAATAATATAATGTATATAACAACACCACACTACCCTGCACTCTCTCAGCGTCAAAAGCTACCAGCAAACATAGAGCTTGAATCAGATTATGAGAAAAATTATTATAATTAATTATTTAAGAATATAATATTAATGTAATTTATATTTTATTGTATTTTTAAATAAAATACATGCATATTAGAGAAGCTAGAAATAAGATAGACTCTCATATCCTTTTAACCATAGTGGGGTAGACAGGCATAGTTTACTCAATCTACTTTTTACTGCACTTATTTGGTTAAATATGCGACAAGTTTCATCATGCAAGCATAAAAGCTAATGCTCTGTCTATATTCTCTTATTACAATACAGGTTAACAACAGTGATTTGTTTGTTATGTTTAAGGATAATTCAATAAATATAAGAATATCATACCCATCAGAACTCCATTTGTAGCCTGGTGATCCAGATCTACTACTTCTTGTAAAAACTTCAATTTTATCAGCAACCATAAAAGCAGAGTAAAAACCGACACCAAACTGGCCTATTATGGAATTAGCTTGATCTGCTCCTTGTTTTTTAATCTCTTCTATGAATGACTTAGAGCCTGATCGGGCAATAGTCCCTAAATTTTGTATTAGCTCTTCTTTAGTCATACCTATGCCATTGTCCTGAAATAAAACTAATAAATAATAAAAAGGTATCAATACCTTTATCATATTTATTAATTAATCTATTGAATTAAATATATATAAGCTAGTAACAGGTGATATCCATCAACATTGAGTTATATAATGTGATCCTTTATTTTACAAGAGCCACAAAAGCTTGGAACTTTTTAATTTAAAAAAAAAGTAAATATATTGTAAATAACTTATTTTAAATAATTATAAGGCATTTTACTAACTTAAGATTGATAATAATAAATTGCCAATATGCAATTAAATACTTAAGTGCCTGTTAGCTGTTTATATAGGATATATATAAAATTTCTTTTACCTGGAAAGATATAGTCCTATTTTGCTTATCTGTAATAAGTCTAATTTCAAGTGCTCTATCAGTATTCTCTAATTGCGGTGCATCCTGGGCAGCACTCACGCTCAAGTAACGGAACTTCTCAAGTGCATCGCTTGCATTAGATATCAGTTCTCTAATGAATACCTAAAATATTGCATTAATAATTGTAATATTTCTCAGTGCAGTGTCTTTGCTAATGTTCTCAGAATTATTACTTCAAACATAAAATTGATAAAAATTATTAAATAATAGGATGTTATATATTCTGGTGTAACATAATCTAATGTTATTAAAACTTACTTCTTTATCAGAGTACAAAGATCTAGCTACAATATCAAGTAACATGCGTGTTTCTGCCTGAAATTCTTTTTTTTCCGGATTCGCTTTCAAAACTTCGGCTTGCTGCTGATCAGAAACAGTACTTAATTTTGATTTGGACAGACGTGAAAATGTCTCTGTAAAGTTATTGTAAATTAATACATGAGACGAAAAATATATTTAGAAATTTGTAAAATATTTTCCAGAAGCATACCGTAATGTGAAGTTCTTAAGACAGTGATCCCATTAATATGTTTGGAATTATTTATGGATTGAAATAGTAACCTTCTAGCATATTGAATAGATAAACCTGTTCTACCACGTAGGGCTGACATTATAATAAATTATATATAAAAAGTTTATCAGCGTTAATATGGATGCGAATATCGTTTAATAAGGCAATTTCTCCAGCACATCCGCACATTAATCACGAAAAACCAAGGACAAATTTTGATGTCAATGTCATTTTCAAATTATATGAGTATAGACAAAGGAACTTTAAGTCAAAGGGAATTTCTATGTATACACCATTTTCTTCTTTGCTGGAAAGAGATGACTAATTAGTGGATAAAAAGAAAAGTCGATTTACCGATTTTTCATCATCTAACTTACGTTTTCATTTTCATCTTAGACGTAAGAAATAAGTGTGTGTTTTAAGAAAGACTTGGCTTAAAGGTCTAGTTATCAAGCCATAAAATATTCAACAACAACAAAGTCGATCATCCAGTCTCATTCTATGCATTCAACGCGTCGCTGCAGGACACGAGGAACTCTTTGTTGTTATGTTGGGAACTAGTATTCTACGCTAGAATTAATGTCCACCAAGCTTTTTGTAATGTCCAAATACCTTATTATTTATATATTATTATTATATACTTATGAAATCCTTAAAATTGTTTTATTTTAATTTATTTGGTTAATAATAATAAGTGTTTAGCTTCTGACACGAGAAAATTATTTCGAGTGTAGCATTCTGAATGGCATAAAGTCATGTATCCGAACCGAACTCTAATGTCAATTTAGACAAGCTATAGGGAGGGCGAGCTTTGAGTTAACTTTGAGGGCGAGGGCAAGCGTCGTTAATCGTTGTTCCGTCACTTTAGTCAGTTGATGTTTGAGGACATGTACGATTTGGTCGTATTTACGAACAGAAATTAAAATTGTTTGTGAAGGAACACTAGTAAATAAATAACAAAGTATCTAAATATTTTAATATATTTACTTTGGGAGACGAAAAATTGTTTTTCGAAGATCTTCAGAGAGAAATGATAAAAAAATTGATATCTGCAGTGTGACTTCATAACTTGTTCTGTACCAAAACATTTTCCCAGCGGTCGGATTAAATAATTTAAATCGTAAACGTAACGTGTCGGATAATTCCCGTGTGTGTATACAGTGAATCTTTAAGAATACGTGAGCACAGTTTTTAAGATTTAGAGTGATCAAGACTTGCTGCGGGTGTCAATATGAAAGATGAGCTTAGGGTTCTCAGGACGAACTGTTATTTCCTTATAGTGCTATCGCATGTGCGTTGCAGTACCTGAATAATTAAGAGTAGTGATTTAAGACTGAGAATGAGGGATCAGAGGTGAAGGAGCGTCAGTAGTCATCGTGGAGCATCTGGTGGGAGGCGGTGGCGCGGGCGGGCTGCTACCCGGCGCTTCGCCCGCCCAGCATCCGCCCAACATGCTTCAGCCCATGGAAGAGATGATCCTTCCACCAAAACGCCAAGCTGTTGTTGATCGACTCCGGTAAGTATATTTTCATCTGAGAAAATATAAAGTTGCACTTTTTAAAGTAGGTTATTAGGATAAATGGTTAACCATTTATTGATGTGGTTTGTTGAAAGACATAAGAAAACTAGTAAGAATTTGATTGATGTATTTGTCTATTTGGATCAAATAAAAAAATATCCAAATTTAATTTTCTTGAACTATGAATAACAACTTCCAATGTCCTCATGGAACTCATGTATATTATATGAAATGGCTTTTATCTTTTTTTTTAACATTAGTTTTAATTTTTTATTTTTGTATTACATTTTTAAATTATGTGTAAGAAAATTCAAAGCCTAATCACCTGACTTGAAAGTGTAAATAGAGTCCTTGCTTGTAAATACTTTTGAATACATAGTTACGAAAGAAGCAAAGCAGAGTAAAAATAAAAAGTAAATGGAAATGAAAATATAAAACCAGTGAGGAATGTGAGCTATAGGAAGGTTACAAATTTAAATTTAGCACAGATGTTTGAATTTTAAAAAGCACAAAATTTATACCAGGATCATGCAAAATGAAAATTAGTAATGTCAGTCCACTCTCTTTGGTCAAGTTACACAAAATAAAAGTATTAATGTACTTTTATTTTGTGTAACTTGTTATTATGTAAATTTAACATTATGACAATTTTTGTACCAATACCTAATTGTTAGACTTATTTATATTTATAATTCTATTATTTATTTTTTATCCTGAGTAAAGTTTTTACATTATTTTTAAAATTAAAATAAAATAAATATAAGGATCATACAACATTATAAACACCTAAGTCAGCGTACTGTCAGTAATAGAGCATGGCCCAAGCGAACCATGGGTGGGGTGACTTAGAGATAAACCTCCTGATGGCACATGCTATGGTTAAAAGTCTTGTCTTATTTAAAAACTACCATTGGACCAATAATCGTCTACATCCCAAATGGTGTTCACCTCATGAGCCAACTCAGGGTACTTGGTAATTTTTTCCCTTTCAGCCTTCTCAAGGTTCAGGTCACTAGTAAATAGAAGAGCATTGTCTATCATGCTGATCAATCAGCCTGAACAATAACGGGTTTATTTGCAATAATAGTCCTTTCTGTGATGACATGCTGATCCCAACATGACAGAGCATTATAGAGTAGTGGAGGCCGCCCTGGGCCACATATTATCGAAATAAAATTACCAATTTTTAGTCGTGATTTTAATCCAATAATTTATTGTAAAACCAAGTAACAGATTTTTTCAACATTTAACAGAAATTATAAATATAATATAATAATACATAAATATATATAATATATAAATAATATATGTAATATAATATAATTATAAATATAATTTAAGAAAAAAGACTTGAATAATCTATCCTGTAAGGCTGATTAAGAGTTTTAATTTTGCCCAATATATACTCAACTTTCTCACTTTATTTTTATACATATATAAAAATAAATAGACTCTCACATCCCTTTAATTCAAGAAAGGTATATAATAACAATGTATGTTGTATGCTTTTTACCAAGCTTATTAGATAACATATGTGACAGAGGCTGAAATTATTGCCATATATCAATTGCAATTTTTTTTCAAGTGATAACATTGTAGGTAAGAAACCAAATAAAATGTCATTGCTCCATATGTGGCATATTTTTTATTAGAGATCAATAGTAATAAACATGATAGATTAAGCATTTATAGTGATGAAGCAATTAGTATAAATAATATAATTTGTACTGATGAGTGTCAATTGATCAAACACACCATCTGTTACATATGGGACCTAATATCAATGTGAAAGCGGACAGTGATTACTACTGTCTCTGTTTCATCATCATCATCAGCCTGCAACAGTCCACTGGACATGCCTCTCGAAAAGCATGCCACTGACCACGATCGTCGGTCACTTTAATGTAGCTCCTGCCAGCCTACCTGCGAAGATCGTCTTTCCAACTTGCTTGAAGGCCTCCACTCTAGAACTTGTTTCCCCAACGGTTTTCGGTTCCACGGCTCATATACTTGGCCCATTTTCTCTGTTGGTAAAGTTACAAAAAAATTAAGTAATAAGTTATAAATCGAATAATTTTTGAGGGCGTAATATCACCTATTAGTATATATTGTAATGCATGACCCGAATAATTTACTCAACGATGAGATTACTTCCGCGTAAATAATATTTATCGTCGTACCTTAATACGATTAAATAGTTTGAGAATTGGTTGTAAGCACGAATAGTCTCTTCAGATAGACCCACGACCTTATAAGGATAGCCGGAAGTGATTTGGCCGCCGGAAGCTGGAGTTTGAACAGACTATTTCCAGCAGTGAATTAATACGGGCGGAATATAAGAACGGACAGTGACAATATCCACATACCTGTTTATTTTTATTTAGTTGAAATACTTGATCTCTGGTTGCCCCCCTGGATGAGAAGCGCGAGTGTTTGTATTTTTTTAGTAATCTAGAGATCCGCTCTTGTTTCAACTTATTTTACCTAATGACTGATTTACCAAGTATCAAATTGAATAATCGTCGTAGTTACATTTTTTAAATATTAATTTTATTACATCTTCATATATATAATTATATCAGTTTATTTATCAAGATTTAATGGGCTTTACGAATATACGAGAGATTGGATTATTTTTGTGATTATTGTCTATTTGCTTGTCCAAGCATCACGTGAAAACTCTTGACCCAGTTACAATGAAGTGTTCAAATAAACACACCAAGCTTGACTTGAAGCCACATATAATTTATATATTAACAGTAGGCTAATCACAATCAGCTAATATGTAAAGTTTGCCAAAAATCCTTATTAATATACATTGCGTGTTTCAAAGTACAGTGTCATGCTACACAAATGATCTATTACCGCTAGATATAGCAACACTGGTGTATCACAACATTAGAATGACCTCGCCTTTACAGTACACCAACAAAAAATAATACTTTACCGTTACTGTGTTTGTTTGGAGGCTGTAGTAAACCGGACCCACGATATCTGGCTATAAGGCGCACCGTATTCCTTAGTTGGGTCGACGTCATTTGCATGTCTATACCTTACAAAGAATGAATAAACGAATGTTCTATCTCGTTACCTTATCATGTTACAAAATTCGACATTTCAATTTTTTTTCTTAATTTTTTAGGGACTTGCCCGTATCGGGCATGATTAAATCTTTTAATATTTTTTATATGAAAAGTGGCAAACGAGCATACGGCTCACCTTAAGTGATCACCGTCGCCCATGAACATCCACAGCACCAGAGGAGCTGTAGGTGCGTTGCTGACCTTTGAGATAGGAATAGGCTCGTTTCTTAAAGGTCCCTAAATCGTAAACGTTCGGAAACACCGCTGGCGACAGTTGATTCCACAAGTCGACAGTGCGTGGGAGAAAGTTACGCGAAAAACGTACAGTCGTTGAACGCCAACCATCAAGATGGTGGCGGTGGAATTTGGAATTCTGCCGAGATGTGCGGTAATGGAAATCGGTAGCTGAGATGATTCCGAACAATTCCTCAGAACACTCCCCATGGTAAATGCGATACAGAATGCAAAGAGAACCGACATCTCTTCGCAGACTCAGATCGTCGACTATTCGAGCAGCTCTACGTTGTACACGGTCAAACGGAAGAAGTTGGTATTGGGGAGCCCCGGCCCAGAGATGCGATCAGTATTTCCATATGAGGCCGTACTTGCGCCTTGTATGATGGAATGTTAATCATAATGACTATTATAGAAGATTGGATTCATGATGAGACGATTCTGGCAAATAATAGGCTGGGAGCCTTTTATTTAATTTTAACTAAATCAGATGTCTGCTATTTTGCTACAGAAATATAAAAACATTGCATTCTGTTATAGTTCTTTGGTAAGATGCAAATATTTATCGACTAGAATTGTGACATGTTGGTGGAAGATGACAGTAAGTGTAAAAAGAGTAATCGTAGATGTGTGCGTTTGCATGAAGCAAGAGTTCCTTCCCGAATACCTGTTTAATTTTTTTAGTTACGTCAATCAGATATTACGTTTAGATAATTAAATTAAGGTAATTAGTAATTAAAAAAAAGCTCTCCCGTCCTTGTAATCCTAGCTGGGTATACATACATACATACCCAGCAAATTAAGTCCCAAATATGACACAATTTTTAGCGAGTGATTTCTTCTTACTTAAAAACCGTAGAAGGCGACTGGGATTCGAACCCTCTATGATCAGATCGTAAGTCGTACCGTTGTGACTGCTTCATCTATCCTATAACATATAATTTATTTCGATAAATGAAAACGTAACTTCAGGTGCAATTTTTGCAATGTCATTTCATATGCGCCATGTCGAATGTACATGCCGAACCTATGTAATTGGAAGACGTCCCTTTGTTTTTTTTATTGACGAACTACACAGTTGGCCAGAGAGGGTGGCCTTTACTGCTTCACCGGATTGGGAGGTGGTCTAACTCTTAGGTCGCTTAGCCTGAACCTCTATTAGCTAGTAACTCGAAACAAGGGTGCCCCCACCCCGCGTGCGGCCCCCGGTGAGGGGTAACCTCGGCTTGGACTGTTACTATGTTACGCAATAAGCATTCCGATCCGAGAGCGCCCGAGAGGGCCGAACCACGACTCCGTCGGTTGCTATATAACCTTCCTCGGTTCCCTAAATACTATTTACACTTAGGCCTTCGGGTCATGTTGACCCGATTTTAAAAACATGAACCAAACATTTCAATATAAATACATAAACGAATTATTTCTGAAATACACTTCTTAAATAAAAATAAGGATTCATTGAACGACTACATATGTGTATTACTCATTTTCATGGCAACACGAAAAGCACAAAATTTCAGAATATTTCGGACTTGTATGTTTCTTACATTTTTTACAGATTTTTGTAGTTTTTACATCTTTTGAAGATGGACATACACTACACTTTTTTCGTTTATTAGTACTCTGATTAGTGGAAGTACTTGTTGTCTCGGTAACACCTGACTTCACTTGTACAACTAATTCTAGTGAAGCATTTGTCCGAGGAGAGGTTTCATACGCTCGATGTGATCATTTACCAATTCCATGCCTAATTTCTCTAGAAACAACCGGCTTTGTACTGTTCTCTTCTGTTTCCACTATGGGTGGGTGTCACATTATAATACGCAAGCATTGAAACATGAAAGATGGGGTTCTTGACCACACAAATTTACCATTTTTTGATAGCATTTCATATGTTATCGCTGGTATTGGTAACGTATGTTGTAAAAGGCTCTTCGGAGCTATTTGTTTCGTCACTAATGCATTCACTGTCTGAACTGGGTTGAACTTTTTCGGTAGGATTTTCGTCCAAACTATTTTCAGTTTCCCTAATTATTTCATCTTCGGAATTTATATCGTAGCTTAAGATTTGTGAAATCGCACAATCAGTCAAATTATAAGTCATAATATCTAACACCAACAGAACACATTAAACCCAAACAATGAATGTTTGACCCGAGGACCTTTTTCATAGTCGGGTATTTTTGACTCGAGGAACCTAAGACGGAAAAACCTTAATTTTCTTAAGATAAGAGACTTCACCATAATTTAACAATAACAATATATAGTGAATACGTAATAAATAATTGTCATGAAGTCTTTATAAATTATATTCATAATTACTATATTCAAATGTGTCAATCTGAAGATTCCCTGAAAGTTTAATTGAAATCGATCCAGCCGTTTAGGAGCCTATATGGAACAAACCCACACACTTTCTCTTTTATATATATATAGATGTAATGATTAATGACATTTATTTGCTAAGTAGTCTCCTTAACCACAACTAGGACGAATGTGGAAGAAGAAGAAAGATAGTATAGGCCAGAACTTCCTTAATATTGAACTTATAACTTAACTTCGGAAATAAATGAGAGCATCCACACATAGGAGCGTTTTTTATATAGCAACGTTAGATTATATTTGAAGTCGATTTTTGTTTTTACTCGTAAATACATTTCTCAGCTATCAAATTGTCGTATACGTATAGATAGCGCAAACATCTACCAACATTACGGTGCTAAAGCTAACGGTACCGGACGGCAGGCGCGGTGCATACGCCGCGTGGCCCGTTCTATTTACACTGCAGGTTGCAGTTACGCTTCTAACTCGAACCAACGCCGCGTGATTCATTTAAATTCGAGATCAGATTCTTCCATTGTTCAATGGTAAATTATATACGAATGTATAATATTTTGCCGTATGGCTCATAATAAGAACGTATAAACGTGCATTATAACACAAATTTAAACCAAGCAGAGATCGCTATGAAATAATCATGCCATATGGTTCCACCATGCATTCTGCGATGCACTACAAAGTTTTGACAAGAACTGTTATAGCCTGTATAGTTTATTGATAACTTGTAATCTTTAGCATTTTAGGGCCGAGGAAGTAAATCTTTTTTCCGCATTCTTTTACAATCTTTCCAATCCGCAATGTTTCTCATGTATGTTGGATTTGTCGTATGCACACTATTCTACCGATTTCAAAAATGGAGGAAGTTCTCAATTCGTCTGCATGTTTTTTTGTTTGTTGTTACCTCATAACTTTTGAGTCAAGAGTAGCTTGATGAGAGAGTTTGTTTAAATATTTTTAATAGATTTCTTTCAATGTTCCTCGAAGGAATTCACAGGGGTATCGTATGATAATGGTTAGTCAATTCTATTGGCATTGCACCTTGGGTTTCGAAGATACACTAGGAACTGTGCCACCTTCTAAAAACCGGTGAAACTACAGAAGCCACTTGGCTGATCAGCGTAAAAAAAACACTAGTAAAATTTAAAAAAATTGAATAGAAAAATGTTTGGTGACTAAGGTGATTATATGAAATATAGTGTCAGTATTAGACGTTGTTAACGAAGAAGATAATCATATTTATTATTGCCAAGTTCGTTTTACTTAAAAATTCACACTTGACGCGTGGTATGTGTGTATTAGATAAGAAGGTGTTAGTCATCAGAAGTTGTGGAAGCAGTTCGTTGTACTTATGTGACAAACAAATTTGATAAACCCGGTATCACGTTACATCACATATTCGCAATTATTATTGCTCTATAGTCGCTGTGACGTAATGCGCTACTTTTTCTTACATTCACGTGACACGAACGTAGTTTTGTGTTGTCAGGGATTTTGTAAGTTTTATCTCCTCGTAAGTACAGTAACCCAAAAAGAGTTGTAGATAAAAGTGACTGTAGATAATAGTAGCCGCTTTGGTCTTCTGAGCTACACCAGGGAAACAGCTACAACCCGTTGTTCCAGCGTGATTGAACTTGGGAAGCTATTTATGTCAGTGATAATATTTGACACGTAGCACCGCATTAGAGTTCACCGCCTCTAGACACATGCTGGTCTTTGTTGACTTCTCGTTTGTTCAGTAGATTCTCCAACTGCTGGAACACTATTGAAATCGAAACATGAGAAAGAAATAATGTATGCATATTAATGCTTGGCAAAAAGCCGATAGCGAATGTTAAGTCTGTCTCTCCCGCGACGCTTAAAAGGACGTGAGACCTTTATAAATCTATGCTATCTTTTTGGCAGGAGTTGTGATGGGGTTAGATCTGTGGGCCCCAATAAAAAGGGATTAGATACATAAAATGAGCGATGTGGGTATGTGGCAATTATATGTTGGTTAATAAATACTTGAAGGCACACTTTGTTCGTGATCAAATTGCTATGACTTAACGTTGTAAGTATTCATAATACAAAGCAACGGGCTCTTTACAAACATAAATATGTATAAGTATTCGTAAACAATATTTTAATAGATAGGTGGAGATATGTAGGAGGAAGTCGTAGATTGGATATGGCTAGGCGAAAATGCAGTGATGCGTAGTACCAATTCATGGATTTTACTATCACTAGAGAGATGCCCTAGTTTCACCGTCACTGAGGATCGACCTTAGCTTGTATGCAGATCATGTCCACGTTCCAATACCGGTCATTGTCAGCTCTGTAAAATGAGATTTAATAAAAAAACATAACAATTGAACTCGTTAATACATAACTGTAATACTTTCTAAAAGTTAGTTAATAAAATTTGATTTACAATAGGAAAAAAGCTATTGCATTTATATGTTTTTAAAACTTGTAAGGGTTGTTTAATATTTTACTGGGTAGTCTTTATGATTATTATATTATATACATGATTATATATTTGGTAGACTTTCGGGTATATTTTATGGTCATGAATGTGAATGTTCTTTTGACTTCTTCTCTATCGTTCCCTCAGTGCTGGGGGTCGTGACCACCTAGAGAGCTGCTCTTGAGTCCGGTAACTACTCTAATAGAATCTAGTGGGCGTCCTCGCCCCTGCCTCTCCTGCTTCTTCCCTTGACGTAGCAAATCAATAGCGTTTCAAGGTGGTCTGGCCGGCGGCGGGCTATGTGGCCTAAGAAAGAAAACATTCGGCGATAGCAAATCGTGGAGAGGGGAGGCTTGATGTTCTGTGATCTATTTTACGAGACACTATGTCCAGTTTTTGGAAGCATTCATTGGTTAAATATATTGGTATATATATACGTTGCCGTCGTTCGAAGAAAGATGGCGTTGTGCGTGGTTTACAATATAATTGGCAGATGGTTTGAACTGCTTTGAAAATTAGTCTGTTAATTCCAGAACAATATAACCCTATTATATTATTAAGATCGCATTAGCTTTATATATGTTTTTTTTCATCTAAAATGACTAAATTTGAGTCAACTGTCATATGCGGGTATTTTTATTTCTTTAATTTTAAAAAATCTGCGTGAAATGCATTGATTTCCCGTAAAAGCATATAATGAGGATGTCTTGAATGGATGAATACAAAGGTCGTAGTGGAAGGCCAAAAATTTACGAGGATGAAGATATGGAGAAATTATTCGGGGAAGATTTGTCGATCACAAAAGGAACTTGGAACCTCTTTAGAAGTCACTCAGTTACTCAGTCTCACATCGTTTAAAATACACACTTTCACAATAAATATTATTTTTATGAAAAAAACGGCGGAATCTTATTTGTGGTCCTATTATATAAAACATATTTGATATTTCCTAAAAAAGGACTTTTTACACAACTACTGTTATGCAAATGTCCTACAAATTTTATTTTGAATGTGCATTTCAAATAGCGATCATAGAAAGAGAGTTAGATGGTGCTTTCACGCTTACCACAAAAGGTAACCAGTCAGATGGATTATCCGCCGCCGTGAGAGTTGAAATGATAACCAACTATCTATATCTAACTATACCTAATGTCGGCGGTGAAAGTAGCAAAACGTGGAATACGGATAAGATCTTTTGCCTAATATGTCGCGTGTGCTTCGCTTACAATTCCACTTGTAGATATACGTAAGATTCCGGCATTTATTTTAAGAATTCTACATCTCAATTCACTTTATTGGGTTTGAGATGTCTAAGTAGAAAGTTGGTTTAACTTGACAACATTTAAATGTATTTTATTTTTAATCAGATCTTCTCGATCTTGTGTCTAATCTAGTTTTTGTACGTCATTATTATTATCAATTCACCAATATTGGGTTGTGTGTACTTTGTTGTTCAGTTTCATTTTTTTTAAACAGGGCACGCTATAATGCTTTCCTATATCTTAAATTGTACGTTTTTCTTACCCGTCTATCTGCATATTAGATGCATATTAGTAAAGAAACAGCTCATATATCTCTCACTGTTGGGCATAGCTCCTTCTGTATCGTGATTAGCGCGTAGTCCGACACGCGCGTCGTGTAAATTCACATGTTAGTGCTTAGAAGATTTTCTAAAACAGGTGTTGCGCCTACATGACCTCACCAGCGACGCAAAAATCATCTTTTAAGAAACATAAATAACAAGAACAGATCCGTCAAAAAACAATTGAGATAGTTTATTTTTATTTCTAACCACACATCTATACCACATTAAATTTTATCGTATTCATGGTCCTTCGAGCCATCCGCCGCCTTCCGCACGATGTTCTCCTTCAACGGTGAGGACATGGTAAATCAGCTCTTAAAATTGCAACAAACAAAAGTCAAACTCAGGTGACCGCCTGTACAATGAACGAGCTGTAAGCACTGTTTTTTATTAGTAATATTCTGTAATTTTATTATATTGCACTTATCTATGCTGTATTTAGTGATTTTTGCATATATAAATATATGACTGTTTTAAGCTATAGCTTAAGAGAAGTGACAGGAGCTTGCGTCTAATGTAAGGCACTGTCAATTCTCAGAAGAGTTCGTCATATCAAGATGGCGTTATACCTAGAGGAACGATAAAGTCGACGGTATTCTTGGCCTGATACCTGCTCTTTACTAGGTGGGTAACCACCAATCAACTTGGTGAATTTGCATGAGTCTTCGAATTGATCTTCGTCATAAATATAATAAATAATATCACAAGTTTACTACGTAAAGTACTAGAAGAACATAGATAAGCCCATTAGATTACATTGTATATCATCATGCTACATTTATAAATAGTATGAAATAAAGACGGCCAGCTGGCAGGTAGAATAAAATTAAATGGATGATGTAATGGAATTTGATGTACTGGCCACCACAAAATTTATAAGAAGAATTTTCTTCCGTATTATAGTTGACATATATATTATTAGTTTTAAATTAACGTAATTATATTTTTTATTTTAAAAATACAGCGATCAAAAAGAACTTCTCTATTAGAAAATAATTTCATATAAAAAACTTCTATTGAGGCTGAAGCGGCCGCTGCAACTGCAGAAAACCTCAAGCCGCGCAAATATAGTAACCTCCATAGAGGTTTCATATTTGAGCTGTTTGAAGTAGAAACTTTGGGTCTGTGGGGGTTCTAGTGCACACCGCCTTTTTAATGTGATAGCTAAGAAGTTGGTCGACACATCTGGTGACCAGAGGGGTGGCTTTCTTGCACAGAGGCTAAGCATTGCCTTACAACGTGGCAATGCTACCAACCTTCTAGCCACGCTGCCAAGCGTAAATATTTTGTAATATACCTATTATATTGTTAATATTTATTTTTTTAATTAGTATTATGTATTGTTTTATATGTATAGTTAAAGTAAAGATAATAAATTATTATACATTTCTAAATACGAAACCAATGAATTGCAATTCTAATATAAAAAAAAATTATAATTTAAATAATAACGCAAGAACGAGTTCGATTTTTGAAGATAAGCATGAAAGCGGGCGGCGACGGCGACCAACGGGTGTACGGCGCTATGGAGTCAGTGACATAGCGTGACATAGAATCGGGACTTATCGACGGTTGTTTGCGTAGTGCGACAGCAGCGCGTCTGGTCAATGAACTAAACAAAAACACCTACGAGTTTGCTATGCATTGCGCGCTGCGACGTGTGTTTATGCTCACGCCCCTATCCATCGGTAAATGGAACACTACACACCACATTTGGTGATTATCGTGTTATACTTTTTTTTCTTCTGAAACCTTATTACTATAAACCAGTAACTTATATCGGTCGCCTTGTTTACACAAGCATGATATGCTGATGACAATTCCAAAGCGTTTGTAATCCATCATTCTTCTGAAACAACTAAATCGGCCACTTTCAAGTCCCTCGGTTGAATTCCTATTGAACGTTGGAGTGGATTTAAGTTTTGAAACTTATTCATTTACCACACCACCACAAAGAAGTAAGAAAAACCTTAACACAATGATTTGTTATCATATCGTTTGCTAACATCCTTCGGCAGATAATATATGCAGGTAAGGATGTACGACCTTAGTTCACCGGAAATCGATTAATGCAAATAAAACTCAATTTACGTGGGTGTTAAAACGGCGTTGTATGTTAAAGTATAATAAAGATCACATATTTTTTGTTTATTGTTTCAACTTAACTTTTAAAACTGCAAAATTTAATAAAAAAACGAAAAGAACAAATCACATGCTATCGCATGTGATGGGTCATGTAGGACTTTTTTTAAATGTTAAATTAAAAGATGTGCTCGAAATTCGGAAATTAGATTTATTATTCACTTGCGAAAATTTGTACTAGGTACTTACCGTACAACGATGGTGATCCGAAAGCGAATGCTATTTTTTCCTAGATCAGGTTAAAAAGACGTGAGCGCTTATTATCTGACGGTCAGGTGTTTGAATACATGGTCGTTAACTCATAAGTGTGTCCTTAGCCACGGGTTTTACCAATTGTACTAAATGAACGTTCATTGGCATCATATCGGTCGATAGTTGGTGCTACTATGGTTTACTGATGTCGTACCACGCCAATCGTTTGTGCGCCAATAGTGTTTGACGATGAAATGATATTTGGCATGACTAATAGACTGGTTTCATATTAAAACGTCATTGGCAAATAGCAGACTCCGGGCCCTGATGTCAATAATCCAGAAGCGAGAGTATGAATTAAAAAAATATACCTATATATTTTATAAAGGACTTGTAGTCTCGTGGCATCTACCCCGTTTATGACTGGGTAGATGCAAAGTTGGTTTGAATTACAAATATCGTAATCGTAGCCAGTGATTACATAACTTTGTTTTTATTAAACAAAAGTTTAATTGGTATTGGGCTTACGTTAAATCGAAGCCATTGCAGGCTTACCTTGCTTAAGTTAAGTGGAATTATGAAATTACGCTTACGTAATGAAAAATACTGGAACAAAAATGTATATTATTTGATTTACATCATTCCGCTTTGGAGCCGAAATTCAGCGCTATGAACAATTCTTAACAATTCCTTGGAAACCCCCTGTGGTATTATATGCTTTTATTTAATACTCAATTATATATACTAGTTAAACATTGCATACCTCAAAACATGTTTTACCAGTAAAGTATTCGTTATATTAATACGTGAAGCAAAAATTTTTGGATCGCTTCTTACTCTTGCGCGGACGGGGAAGTATGAAATTTCCCACACTTAAACTTTATATACATAAGTAAAATACATTACACACACTATAATACACATACACGTGTATTTTACGATTGCTTAGCAACGGTTAAATATCTTTGATAAATAATGACTGATAGATTCACCGAATAAGTTACCAGCTGCGAACTATGTGTGATTTCGACGCTTCAATCCCTGGGTTGAATAATTTTGACTGTAAGATCGCCTACTAGTTGATTAAAAAAATTATGTTATTACGAGCAAAAACAAAAACCACCTTTAAATCGAATCAATTTTTTTTTAATGACGAACTACACAGATTGGCCCGAGAGGCTGGTCTTGACTGCTTCACCGGATTTAGAGGTGGCACAGCTCTTAGGTCGCTTAGCCTGAACCTCTATTGCTAGTAACTCGGCACAAGGGTCCCCCGGTGAGGGGTAACCTCGGCTCGGACGGTTACTATGTTACGCGTAAGCATTCCGATCCGAGGGTGACCGGAGGGGCCGAACCATGACTCGGTCGGTTGCTATTTCACGGATAATCTAAGGAACATTCAAAAGCTAAACTAACTTTGAGTGCCACTTCGGGAAGCGTTGGCGTTGGGAGAAGAAGTGGCCGAAGAAACTCCAGCAACGCTCCTAATATCTTAGGGGTGGGGCATGCTCATAAAATAACGGTAACGCGCAAGGATTATTCGCAACCTCCGACGGTCGCGAATGTACGCTTTGTGAATTTGGAGTTGTAAATCGTATCAAAAGTTAAAAGCTATTACGCGCGGACACCATCTTTATGTTTCCGAATTATCGTAGGCATAATACGAAATAGAATGAATCAGATCTTAACTAAACTCTCATCAAACTACTCTTAAAGTGCATCCATTTATAATTACAAATGTATCATCGAAATCGATTGGCGTGATATGAGTTATTCGTCCATTTGACGCGTACATACTTGGTACAAATTTAAGATTTATATGGTTTTCGGGTTAATGGATCCCGTTTATATTATGAGGTAATAAACATAAAAAACATATAAACGAACACTACCTTTTTTGAAGTCGGTTAATAAGAAACATTAACGTCAAATGACTTCAACAATTGAACGCGCGGTACTAATATGTTGTTTAAACAAACTCGCATTTACATATCTTTAATATGTTCTCATTCTTTTACCGAGTTCAATGGAACTGAGGGACTTGAGGGTAGAGTGGTGGATTTGTAAATTAATGCAACGTGACTAAGTTATATAAAACCTGTTTTATGCTTGGACTCTATGGTCCCTTGGGCTAACGGTTTTGGTGCATTTTAATTTTGAATGGTAATCGTTTTTTTTTAGTGTTACCTGCTT
Organism: Meandrusa payeni; assembly: GCA_029286785.1. Classification (NCBI taxonomy): domain Eukaryota; kingdom Metazoa; phylum Arthropoda; class Insecta; order Lepidoptera; family Papilionidae; genus Meandrusa; species Meandrusa payeni. The sequence continues at coordinate 170,149 of JAGSMX010000013.1, forward strand.
TAAACAAATTGTTTCGGTTTTTATGTCAATGTCTTCCAATTCGTAAATTATAGTGTCTGACATATTCACCGAATAAGTTACGAGCTGCGAACTATGTGTGATCGATGCTTTAATTCAGGAATATCGACTGTAGAGTTTTATTTATTAAGGATTTATTTCAACAGTATTAGCATTCACAATTAAAGGAAACACCGAATGTGCTGGAGACCACACGACTGAAGTAAAACTTCTTTATTTCCATCTATAATTAAGTTTATATGTATATATAAGTATATATGTACTTCTACGTTTTCCTCGATAATTTATCCGTGAAAAAGCAACCGACCGAGCCGTAACCTTTGTAGCGTTACTAGCAATAAAGGTTCAGGTTAAGCGACCTAACAACCATTCATGCCACGTCTCAATCCGATGAAGCAGTAAAAGCAGTAAATAATGCATCTGCTTTTACTCTAAACTGTTTGTGGGCGACAGTAATCACTGAACATCAAGTGAATCTCATCCCCATCCTTGCCAATTTTTAAATTAAAAGGCGATTGACTTTTTGTATTTGAGTACCAGTTTTGGAATAGTGTGGCATTAGAGCGGAATGCCTCCCATTATTAATTTTACACGTGATCTTGGTCTTCCAGTGTGCCGCCGGTAAATAAAAATATCACAGAAAATGCAGAATATTGAAATTATATTTTATACATTTGTTACAATTTGGAAAATGTCTAGACAAAAAGATGATCAAAAAGTAAGTGAAAACAAAAACATTGACATCTGTCTTTTATAATAAATTTTCTTATTCCAAATATAATATAAATAATTTTATCGTCTAAAATACTTTTTGGTGATTGACGAATGCAAGTCGCCACACGAGTGTCGCTTAGTACATTAGGTATGAACTACAAGTTTCCGTTTATAGACGTTTATACTTGTGTCTGCTCGTCTGTATTTATTTGATATTGCCACAATGTGTTTTTTAATTTGCGTACAACATAGTTTTCTCCACCAACTAAATAGTCGCAGAGAAAGTGGCGGAGTAGAGTTACAACTGGTAACATCGCACGTAATTAGTTTCACCAGATAGAAACAGGGCTGCTACAGTTTTAACAATAATTTATTCCTAATTCCGTGTAACATACACATAGTGAAAGCTATTTAAATTTTGTATTTAAATAGGAAAAATAGACCTGATCGTAAATATTATTATGTGACAAAAATGACGAAAATTAAATGCATTTATGCGATTCGATATTCAAAAAGATGAGGTTGAAATAATGTTCAACTAACGTTGTTTTTACGATAAGATATCTTTAGATTTACCGTTAAGATGTTAATAATGTCGCTGCTGTTACTATGTGGACTTGGTCGCCCAGTTCGCATAGAGGCTTTTAACATTAACAGCCTTACAAATAAACGTGGTATAAAGATAAACTTAGGAATAAATTAAGAATAAGCAAAATTTGTACCAATAAACCAAGAATACGTTATACCTGGTATAACGTTGACGTTTTTGTTCATACAATCGTTATTCCGAAGTTATAACGACGTATACCCTTGTTTAAGTCCAGCATAACATTTAAAATACCACGATTTGTGTTTGTGTTCGCTCATTTAAATTAACTTATTATGAAATTAAAGGCAATGGAGGAAGTAGAAACAGTAAATGACTTAATAAATATCATTCAGACTCCAAAAAAAGTAAAAATATTTAAAAGATGGTAAAACCCTTTTGATTTATATGTCGATGATTAGTTTCGATTAAAATATCGGTTTTTTAAAAGTCACACATTGACAGATACATTACTTCACTACTATATAGACTGCAATTATTTTTTTAGTATGGTTTCTCTTTGATTTCGCTGTTCATTTTGACGTAAAGGAAGAATAGATAAAACATAGTTATTCCGGATTTATTTGTGGTAAACGATTCTCAGCTTATTCTTAATTTATTCCTGGTTTAAATAAACTTAGTTTAAGGGTGGAATAAATATGTTATAACTCATTTTTATTTGTAAGACTGTTAAGCTTTTAGGTATTTAAGCGTCATAAAAGATAAATCTTCGTCGATTTTAATTAGTTATATAATTGTTTAATTAGTGATATAATCTAAAGTAATGATTATAATAATTATAATATAATGTTGCTGTTAATGTATAAAACTTTAACAGCAGTTTTAAGTAAATTATAATTTTAATTGTGGCAACCCTAAGCGGAGTAGCCTAGTGGGGACGGCGCTGCATGAAACTGATGCACTTGTGGGGAAAGTGCACCATGGAAAAATAGTTCCACAGGTTGAAAGAGACACTGGCACTTGCGCTCCTGCTTTGCTTTCCACAAGTGTCCTCAATATATTGATTCTAGATTAATTCATTCTAGAATCTGAAATACTAGATAAAAATCTGGCGGTGGCTAATAAAGATGAGTGGATGAAAATGTTTTAGTGACCGTTATTGGGTGTACTATAGACTGTCATATAAATATATAAATATTATTTACGTATTGCCTTTATTTTTATTATTAACATAAAAATAATGATAATCAGAAGGATATTAAATTAAGGTGTTTCCGTCGTGTATGTGTGTGTGTGAAAGGTTCAATTCATTACGCACAATTATTTGCATTTTTGAACGATATATGGAAACCGACATATCCGTTTTCACGTTTGGTGGTACTTTAGTCTGTTAATATCGAATAGCAATTCTTACTTGCCTAATGTAATCTATATATTTAAAAGAGAAAGTGTGTGGGTATATTCCATTTAGGCTTCGAAACGGCTGGATCGATTTCAATGAAACTTTCAGGGGATCTTCAGATTGACCTGGCAAGTTTCCTGTAAAGTTTGGTGACGATCGGAGCAGTCCTTTTTTTAAACTGGCAAATACAGCTTTTATTTACTATGATAATATTCTATTGTTTTTAACCCAAATTTGTATTGACACATGCGTTGTGTTTATTTATGCTATTATAAAGCATATTGAAGTACAATAAAGTATTAAAAATACCTAAATAATAAGAATGATATTGTATTTCTTAATATGGACATGGGTGTAGGTAATGATCTTCATACGCTTGAGAAGAGAATGAATAGGGAGAGAAATGAATAATTTAATATATTGTGAGAGTTAAATTAAATGTTTAATGAGGTAAGTATTATTGTTTAAATAAAAAAAAGTAAAATCTAGCACGGCGAAGCGGGCTGGGTACGCTAGTCGGTCATAAAACGTTACAGCATCTTTGATATTATTTATTAATACTTCTTAGAACACTTGAATTCTTAAATAAGTTCTCCTTTTGTTAAGAAGACCGACGTTTGTTTGGTACATTAATCATGTAAATTTCGGGTGTTTTGTTGATGTTGATTTTCGGCGCCTGTAACGTATATACTTGTGCCGAATTGACAACGTCGCCTCCGACGATGATCGTACCGAATGCCGCGGGACGGCAACCTCGCTTTGTTCATAAGGATTTGTCACACTTGCAACAAATTGTAACACAATTAAAAAATTACCACATTAGGAGAGTGCTACAAGGCTCATTAGTAGTTTAATAACTCTAGTTCTCACATTCTATAACAAATTTTGAAGCGATTTACTCGTTGCGAGACAGAGATGAGAGACTATACCGTTTTGCACAAACCTTATAGGGTAAATCACATATAATAATATATCAATCTATATTTATAAATGATAATAAAATATTATATTAATAAAAAAAAAACAACTAGACTGAAACTCTCTTCATTTAATATCTGTTTTGTGTGTTTAGTACATATTAGTAAAATAATTATACTCATAGATAATATTATTTTAAATTATTTATTTAGCAGTTTTTTTGTTTAAAAAATAGTAAATTGACATGTAAATCTATTGTTTAATATCGAATTTGATTTGTTAAATCAATTATAAGGCGGTACCCTCCGCCTCAGTGACACCGTAGTGGTAGCTCAGTGTCCGGGCGGTTGGCTCAAGTTGCATAGTACGCTAGCAACCCGAGTTCGATCCCTGGCGCCTGCACCAATAAATATGTCGTTGCAATTTTATGTGCTGATTTACCATGCGCTCGGCGGTGAAGGAAAACATCGTGAGAAAACCTACATGTCTTAGAAAAATTTTCTTAGGCATGTGAAGTCTGCCAGTTTGCATTAGGCCCTTATACTGTCTTTACAGAGTAGGCCTGCGCTAAACAGTAGGACATATATATTATATTTACAAAAACTTAACTTTAGCCCTCCGCCATGTAATTGATTTGCCGACGTGAACTGAGGGCGGATTGCTAATACAGTGATAGATCCTCGGATTCGAGTAGGCGATTCCCATATACGAAGCTTAATTTTTGGAAATTATGTGTTATAAAGAATCTAGCTTGACCATTAAGATGACGGTGGTTTCTTAACGTTCTTAATAAGTACTGATATAGAATAAAATGTGTTACATGCTGTAATACAATTGAATGACTATTGATTGTAGATAGCTCCCCTACAATAAGAGATGCAAGCGCTGAAATTTTGGTGTGTGAAATCCCGCAAATGTAGGTGTTTCATGTAGAGATAAATACAAAATAAGTCGTTAAAGCTCCCCTCGAATAGGGATGTAAGCTCAGAGTAATGTTGCCAGAGATTTCCGCCTGGGAACTCTTTCCCAAATGTAGGTGCTTCGTGTAGTGATAAATACAAAGAACGTCGTCATAGCTCCCCTCGAGTAGGGATGCAAGCTCAGAGTAATGTAGTCAGAGGTTCCCGCCCGTAAAGTCTTTCGCTAATGTAGGTGCTTCTTGTAGAGATAAATACAAAGTAAGCCGTTTTGGCTGAAGAGGACTTAGTGCGTACGCACTGTGGTATCAGGCTCGAAGCGGCGTGACGTAAGCGCTGATAAACTGGTTATGTAACGGCGAACCGGAAAGATATTCGAATAGAAATGAAGTGTTACTGATCGTGTAAGCAATTTTACGTAGGCTTCATTAGTCTGTTTATTGCGTGATTTATTGGCTAATACGATGCACTATCTATGTTTATATAATATAAAACGCCGTCTAGGTTTTTGTGAATTTCACAACTTAATATATTTTTATTAATATATTAACTCAGTTTTTAGACAGGCCATGCGTCATGACTAGGCGCTTTGACTTATGTGTGTCCAACTAGGTTTGAAGGCGTGCGAGCTTTAAATATGTTGGTACATATTGTTTGATCTTATTAAAATACGATTTGTTTTATTTAGAGCACCTGTCAGTACATGTACCTGCCAAACAGCCTTTTATATTTTTCATGTTTGATTATAACAGCTGCCATTAACACGCCCTCGGGCTAAGGAGGCGCTTAGCCCAAAACTTTTAAAAAATAATTGTTTCCGCAATGGCACCTTAGACTGGTGCTCTGGTTGCAAAAGACCGAAAATTCAATCATGCCCAAGTGGTAGTCACTTTCAATTCTTTAAGATTACGTTTCTCGTAAATATATAAACCTTGCAAATAATTCAAATATTTCAATTACTAATCGATCATAAGCAAGGGATGTTCATGTAAAAAATATATCGATATAATATATCGTTGTATCGATACTATGCGTTATATTGTATAAATATGTCGATATTTTTCATATATCGTAATTTGTTTATATTTAAGTAGCCTCAAAAAACCTGACTTAAAAACCTCCTCCTTTTGAAGCCGATTGAAAATTGGTTATGTATATAGTTAGAAAATTAGGTATTGATTCGAAAATATTATATTATATTATCTATAATATTTTATGAAATATCGATATATATTTCGTGGACTCCTATCATAAACCCGACACCCAGCCAGTATAAAACAGCCGGAGTGTCGTGTTTACGATTTGCCAATCGAAGTTTCAAATTCCAATCGGCCTCTACCAACGAGATTCGGTTTTTCAATCACTTCTCATGTTCGTTAACCTTTCTACCCAGTAGAATATAATACTTGTGTATTTATTCGACTGTTTGTATTTACTAGACTAATTGGGAACCTCTTCCTTTCTTTAAGCAGGTTAAAAAATATTTGTAAATTCTGTCAGAACAAGCAATACAATGAAAACTGTGATGCAAAAACTTAATTCGCTACAGTTTTGCAAAGTATATCATGGCCGCTTGACTTTATTGCTTAGAGGTATTGAGGGTCTTTTATATGGTTCACAATTGGAGTAACCACCCAGTGCCAGGTCTTAATGGCCTGCTGCTGTGCCATCTCTCAAAAACCCTGGCGAAACTGTAGTCCTACGTGCTGATCAACGCAAATCTTTCCCAAAAAAATGCGTTTCGGTGCTAGAGTTCCGGGAGAAATATTTCGGAATAATCATATGCTGGTCAAGCGGAAAGTTTTGGTTGACGACGAATAGACCTTCACACACGCTACTACACAATTTATTTACATTTGCAATGCAATATGAAAGCCAATGTTGGTTGCTATTTGTATTATCAGATAGCCTTCAGCTATGTGTGTTATCACACTTTTATTGTTCTGACAAGGAGACGGAATTGTTATGTACTGTGATCGCTTTATTTACTTGTATGTTCTCGTAGGTATTTTATTTGTTATTGGTGGTTTCCTATAGCACTACCTAATACATATTTATTTAACTCTACTCAGAGTCAGAAAAGTCTATGATGTCAATGACTTAATATCTACAGGCATTTTCCAACGCTAACCTGATGTTAACTAAAAATAGGTCAAGAATTACACTCGATACGGTACGAGTACTATGTATTTGGATTGTATATTAGCAAGGATGGTAAAATTATTAATAATATTTAACGAAGTTTTGGGGTGGGGTTCTGCACTAAATCGTGGGAAGAAAACAAAGCAAAGCACTCCAGGCAATACACAATGCTGAGCCGGTGACCAAATTAATGTACTATAGCAGAATTAGGATGAGATTAGAAGGGCGGTCATTAAGATTTTAGATATTGTTGTAGAAGAATACTGTCGTAGAATGCGACTAAAAGGGGCCTCGTGTTCACTAGGCGACAAGGGTGGGAGACTCAGTCGTCCACCAAGGTGGACCCGGGAAGAAGGCGACATCGGCTGGCCCGTGTCGCCTTGCGCTGCGAGGGCACAGGGGGGGAGGGAGAGTAACCTCCCCCCGGGACGTGCTACGTTGAGATCCCGGAGCCCCTCGTCATGCACCGAGGAAAGGGCCACCGGGGAGGTTTTAGTGGGTAAGAACCCCACATAACCGCCGCCTTCCCCCCAGAAGGCGGGGTATCTTTCTGAAGATTTCCTCCCCGTCAACAAAAAAAAAGGTAGGATTGATGGAAATTGTAGCTAGTGAAAGTATTAAGCAAACAAGTTAATTATGATACATGCGCAATGGGCACTTTTACCAGTACGAACGATATTTTCTAGCAAATTTAGTTGGACAAAAATTTGTGCAATATTATATGTACCGTTTATGACTTGAGGTACACAAGATTTTTTTCAGCTGAGCAGCTTAAATATAAACTGTACCTGTGTATACTTAACACAGTAAAAGTGACTAAATTGGTGTATTTGTGACTCGGACAAGTGGGGCAATGGAGACGGTGATAGCATATAGCGTGAGAGTCAATGGCAGCGTCGGTATGTGAATGTTTATCGAGCTGATTGGTGACGTAATGAGGGCGATTTTAAGTGTACTTGTAACCGAGTATGCTTAGATGTATAAATATGAGAAAGGGTGTGAGATTTCCACCAGGAACCCTATGTATCAAGGGTGTCAATGTTCCAATTTTGTTTTAGTTTTGGTTTTAGTATATTTCCGAGTACAGACAAAAACCGGTTTCAAAATAAATCAGTGACCGATCAAACATGAAACGCTAGCAAAGACGGTGTCTTTTATTTGCGAAGTATCATAATTATTACGAAATTCTGGAGCATTCTCTTTCATCTTCCACATTTGTGATAGTTTTCGTTAAGGAGTATTTACCTAGTCTTAGATTGCCATTACATGAACGATGAACATACCATCTCAATCGACAAGCTTGCATCCTTACTAGTTTTAAGAGTTCCCTAGTATATCGAATTGAAACTCAATGCCGTATGCCAGGGGTAGCCCGCGAGCCACATACGTCTCTTTGGATGTAAAGCTACGGGTCTTTAGTATATTAACTTACTATTTATTGTTGGTTAGAAAAAAATTGTGGCTCTTTAAAAAGTTAGAAATTTTGAAAATTGTATTTTTTAACTTTTCCGATTCAAAAGGTTGCCGGCCTCTTCTTTCCCATGCCAACAAAATGAACCTTATGAAAGGAACCTCGAAGTATGAAGGGGAATTGAAACCAAACCTTTCCAAATAAAAAATAAAGAAGAATTGAAAATATCCTCCTTTGTAGTTGATTAAAAACGGTTCTGTATTTGAATGTGTGGGTAAAGCGCAACGACTGCGTTCGGTAATGTCGGACGATTATATAAAATGTACGCGCCATTTGTTTAAAACAACAAGAGAGAAAAAAACCTATTATATATTGTGAAAAATGTAAATGATTTCGCTCGATTGACAATAACCTTGAACGTTTGATCGTCGAATGGCACCGCTGTCGTAGCGGCGAAATAAATGGAAACTCTGTAGGTAATTATTTTTTTTACCAAAGTAGACGAAAAGTCCGTAGTAACATTTGTCCAAGGTGACCGGGCGAGTCGCGGCTGACTGGACATCGGCTGAGATATTGCGTGTTGCACCTACCGCGCGCCTCGCCTGGTTTTGTGCCGAGACGTGTGTACATCCGTTGTCAAGTGAGATTAGCTGCCTATATTTATCGAACAACCTGTGTTCTGGAGTCTTTTACTTGGGAGAAACGTCTTACGGGCAATTGCCACTCGGAATAACAAATACACAGAAGGATTATTGTCGGGTATTCTAAGGACTGACTTCTAATTTATGAAATAAAAACAACATTTTAAACCGACTTCAAAAAAGGAGGAGGTTGTCAATTTCGACTAAATTTGTGTTTGTTTTTTTTATGTTTGTTACCTCATAACTTTCGACTGGGTAAATTGATTTTGATGATTCTTTAATGATTTGAAATCTAGTGCTTACCGTGAATCCCTATTTTAATTAGGTTATAAACAGTTATTACGTTAATCAAAGTCTTACGTCATTATAATGTCTTCATTGTCAGTTGTGGCATGTATCTGGAATAATTTAATAACAATACACATATAACAAGAATCTAAGATTTTCAAAGATTTTTTCGAGGGTTTTGTTTCGAGACTCGAATCCCAGTCAATACTTTTTTGTGGTTTCTTTTATACATTTCCATATTTCATTAGCTGATGTGTGGCCGGTGTATGGCGATAGATTCACCCTCTGTAACATTTGGACGAAAGCGATTGAGATAGTTAATTTTGACACAACGGGTTTAATAGACTCGGGGATCGAATCTTATATTTGCCAATGACGTATCATTATAAAACCGATCTATTACAATCATGAAAACTATTATTCCATTTTTCCCAAATACAACAAACACTAACACAACTCACGATTAGCGTGCAAGTGGCCCGCAATCGATAAACATAGTGGCACCAATGAACTAAAAGACCACTCGAAAAATCGGCCACTTTGATGCTAATGAACGTTCATTTTGTACACAACTGGTTTAGCACACACGGGACTTAGTATTATGACGTCCTAGCACGGCTAAAGATTTCACGGTTAAATGTTGATACCCTATTTTTTAATGTTTTTATAAAAGCAATTAAATGGTAATAGTTAACTAAGTCTAGTAATATTTTAGACAGATTTAAGTTTGTTAGTGGTACTGGTACATTTATGTTAAGTAACTGTTGTAAAAACTTAACGATAGTACATTTTGTATGCTGTCATGTTTATGATTCTAAATAAACACATTTTTCTTTAAACAAAGTTTCTAAGCCTAAATTAAGACACGTGTTAGTATATCTTGAATAGGAGAATGTGGTCGACAATCGTTTAGACGGATGCAAACCTGTCCGATGAGTCAGGAGTACCGGGCGGTGTTGCCATATCATTGCTAATGTTTGCCTCGTATCAAATTGTAACCATTATATTTGTTCGTTACTAGAGTGTTTCTTACTTTAATTCGGAACGTTCACTTGTAACATTTTTTTAAGTAACAACCATTATTATTAAGTAACAATAAATAGATATATATTTATTGTTAATAATAATGGTTATGCTATTAATCTATATATATATGTTATATTTATTTATGTATGTTTATGTATGCTTGTATTTATGTATTATTTATGTATATATTTATGTTTATACATATATAATATATTTTTATATTTCTCTTATTTTACTTTTGTTTCTACACAACCCTAAAGTAGACTGGCAGAGAATGCCTTCTGGCATTAAGTCCGCCTTTTTGTACTCTCTTATTTTGTGCAAATAAAGATTAAATAAATACTAAAATATATTTTTTTACATTATGTATAGACAGCAAATACTACTGAACAAAAGACATACCTACTTGAATTTATAACATGGTTCAATGAGTTTTCCTAAATACAAAATAATCTCTTGTAAAGCGGTCAGCAACTAGTATCTTTACTCTGCTAGGCTTAAATAGACCTGTTTATCGGACTGAGATATATACGTGTGTAACATATTTTGCTGTTTTATCGTTGGTAAAGATATGTTATGATGATTTCTGTAAGTACTATGTGTAATCGTTGAAACGTATATATAATTCCTTGGCTTTTGTTTTCGCGGGGAAATATTGAAAAGACATCTCGCCTCAACTTCCCTATAATCCAACGGCTCGTTTTGGCCGCCTTTTAAGCAGGTGTGGTCTTACATATTTCATGCTCATAAATTGTTTTATTGTCAACAGGCGTAGAATAGAGACGTACCGGCGCCGGCAGTCAGAATGTGTGCCGCGTTTTGACCAGTCCTTCAGCGGTGCGTGTGAGCAGCAGAACCTGGAGACCAGCGCACTGCAGAAGCGCTTCCTCGAGGGCAAGGCGAAGAGGCAGGCGAAGAAGACCGATCGCAAGCCTGATCTGCCCGCCATCAGTAGCAATCTGCACAGCAGTGTGCATGTGAGCTGTGTGAGCTAATTTGCATCTATATTATTTTTTTAAATCTCTACGGATGTTTCTACGTTGACATTTTTCGTTCGACAGATTATTTTTGCTACTATGGTGTACCACTGGCACTCCAATCGTGTGAGTGTTAGTATTTGACGTATTTGTTAATTATGAAATGATAATTGATATGACTGTAATAGATCGGTTTCAAAATGGAACTTCATTGGCAAATAGATAACCCGGGGTCCTGATCATGCCATTTGTATATCGCGGACATGGTAATTTGCTTTTTGACCTGGATGAGTCTTAGCTGTGAGTTTCTTACATCGCCAATATCAAAGTGAGGACTGATGACTAACAGGATATTCATCACGGGAATTATCGCATCATTCACCGTTTCTATACACAATGATATTAGTTTTAATGTCACTTAGATTATCCGTGAAATAGCAACCGACCGCGACGTGGTTCGGCCCTCTCAGACGCCCTCGGATGGGAATGCGCGTAACATAGCAACCGACTCGAGGTTACTCCTCTCCGGGGGGACCCTTGTGTCGAGTTACTAGCGATAGATGTTCAAGCTAAACGATCTAAGAGCTATGCTATCAATCCGGTGAAGCAGTCAAGGCCAGCTTCTCTGGCCAATCTGTGTAGTTCGTCAAAAAAAAAACACAATGATATTTGTCATCGTTATTCAGTTATATAACGTCATTATGTTACATATTGTAGTTAAAAAAGACAATACCATGTACTGATGATATATAAGTGAATGGAGTAACTTGTCAGTTTTTCTACAGCCTCACATTGCTATTGTGAAAACGACCTTCTTTTGTCGGTTACTGTCATTTTATGTCATCTCTGTTTATATAAGCTTGTCTTACGTTTAGTATTGGATTTAACTTCCGCTTCGCGAATGGACTTCGTCGAATGTCTTAAATGGACGCAATGCTACTGTGATCGTGTCGCAACGGATATTCTTTTCATTGAGCGGATAGGGTTGTCTTAGGGTCCTTTGCTGACACAAAGATGGCGTGAATTATGGGGTTTAGTTCATTAGGGTTCGCTCTTGATGCATGCAGTATTATTACTATTATACAAGTATATTTACGTGTAAAAACAAAAACCGATTTCAAATGGAATCAATCCTTAAACAGTATTACGCGTAGACGTCTCGATTTCCGTCAATTTATTCCAGAACTATCTTGGTTATATTAAGAAGTTCTGTAGCCTACCTACAGGTGGTACCTAATATCCTTCGGAACCTTAGGTCCTGTGCCAACAAATTTAATTTGGAACCCAATTAAAACCGGATTTGGTTTCAAACAAAAATAAAACCAAAATCGGTTCATAAATGAGTACACAAAAATTAAAAATTGATAACCTCCTCCTTTTTTGAAGATAAATAAAATAATAAAGAAAAATAAATTAGCCCGACTGGATCTTCAAAATTTTTATAACGAGGATTTTTTTTTTAATTTTAGCATAAGTTCTAATGACGTAAGTCCCTTACCCACTACCTTTTAGCAAAGCTAAAAAATTGTACGTAATTATAAACGTATGGTGTTCTCAATGCCCTTCTTGACAGCTTGAAAGCGGGGCCGTTTTAATATGATTTTTTTCATGGCGTATCCAACGTGAATTTTCATACAACTGGTGTTACCTACTATTTCTTTGTATTAATTCTTAGCATAATAATAATATAATGTGGCAAGATTGCTTTGTACATTTCTGTTCTACATAAGTTATATCACAAGTATATTTACGAGTAAAAACAAAACCTGACTTCAAATGGTATCATAGGTTACCAAAATTTAAGACTTATATGGCTATATCATGGATGCCATTGTCAGAACTGGTCGAAATTAAAATAGAACACAGAAAGCACTAGCTTTCAAGTATAAAAAAGAATCATCAAAATAAGTTCGTCCAGTTGAAAATTATGAGGATACATTAAAAAATACAGTCGAATTTAGAACCTCCTTGTAGTTCTTTCTTGAAGTTGGTTAAAAATTAATTTTCGCATCCGTCGGGGCATCCTTATTTGACACTAATTTTGTACATTTCTCCAGGCAATTTACAAATATGTCACCCTCTTTACAAATGAATAGTAATTTCCAAAAGCAACATTAAAAAGCAAATCTTATTTATGCGATTACCTATCAAATATGACGTAAACATTATGCCGAAAAACTTTACTCTGTTACGCACCAAACCGATTAACAAACTCGAATGATGTAAAGGAAAATTCATAAATTCGTAAATTGTTTGCAAGTTGGAATATGAAGTTATATCGGAAACTTCGTAGAGGTAATCGTTGATCATGTAACAGCGTGCAGCACGTGTGACACGTGTGCAAATGGAAGAAGCACGTGCCTCGACCAACGAGGAAGTTTACTCAACCGCGTCTCCTTACTCAAAACATTCACTGCCCATTACGCATAATTGAAAACGTAACCGCAATCATCGAATTATACCTAACTAGCTGTGCGCCGTACTGTTTTACCCACGATTAATTTTTTTATAATTTCTAAGCAAGTGCTTGACTACGATCCCACCTGATTTTAAGTGGAAATGCAGTCCTGGATGGTAAGGCGCACTAGCTTAGTAAATGCCTATTCACTCTACTCTTGAAAATACCCACGTTGTAATTGGAAGGAAAGACAGACGCGGGCAAACTATTCCAGTCCTTTGCTGTACGAAGAATGAAAGACCAAGCAAATCGCTTCGTTCGGGTTTGGGGATGTTCACAACAAAACTATTTATTTATAAGTAGTTAATCTTAGTTCATACATATTGTGTACATGTTATATATCATACAATTTCAGTTACATACATATTTTTGTTTAACCGTCCAAGCCGAGGTTACCCCTCACCGGGGGGACCCTTGTGTCGAGTTACTAGCAATAGAGGTTCAGGCTAAGCGACCTAAGAGCTATGCTATCAATCCGGTGAAGCAGTCAAGGCCAGCCTCTCTGGCCAATCTGTGTAGTTCGTCATAAAAAAAAAACATATTTTTGTATTAACAAATGCTGATTACCCAAAGAATTCAAAGATGAAAGAAATAATTTTTTTTTATAGGTCAAGGTTCAAAGGTATGGTTCACTTAATATTTAGAATGCCTAAGGATGCTCACGCGGTGTTGGGCCATTCATGTAACAGCTAAAGCCGCTGCAGTCGCCTTCTACTGTTGGATAACTTTGTACTTACTGTTTACATAATTCCATTTGCGTAAGCGTTGATCTTTAATATTTAACTTCTGTCGATTTATATTTTGAAGGATTCGCGGGAATAGTTTGGATGGTGACTATACTTTCTATCGACAGTTGCTATAATACTGTTGCGTGACACAATTGCTTTATCGAATCCTCTGTCGTCATTTACGGACATTCAAGGGAAGTGACTACTCCAACAGCACACACAAGCACGTGGACATCTCCACTTAACACCAGGGTTGTGGTTAGATTTTGTATAATATAACTCTCTTGCTTCTCTGCTTCTTTATAACAAATTGGATTACCTTACTTCATTCCAACCGCTATTTGTCTTGTTATACAATAGAATAGAGTCTCACATGCCCTAACCTAACTTTCCGATCTTTGTATTGCGCAAATGATTTGCGACAAATACATTGTTACAATTCCACGTGCTTTACTTTCACTAACAAGACGACGGTTACGCAACCATTTAGCGACGATGTAACTCTTATCGCTCCGGTTCAAAATGCGAACGTGATTGCTGCTACTCGAGTGATGATTTGTACAGAGCTATATCTGTTACATTTGTGAGGTTTATAAATGCATTCGTAGAACACTAAGCTGCAACCCTCGCCGCAAAGGTCAGCCCAATTATTCCCGTTTTTCCCTCGACACAGGAAGATTTTCCCTTATGAATGATATCACCGGTTCTGGAGTTACTTTTGCCACGTTGTCTCACAGCGCTACAGCTTCCCGAATTAGTAATATACCACTTTCTAGAATTTCCAGTAAATCGATAGAAGCATTTGACCGACCCGTATTTAAGAATGTCTTCCAAAATTACGTACTAGAACAAATAACATAAGCTGTCACATCTTCTCTAAGATTCTCAGTTTTGTGTCAAAAAGTAACAGCGCTCTAAGAGATCGGCCTCTTCGTAATCCTGTGAAGTTACTAAGCTTTCGGGCTATAAAAATCTGCCTTCAAGAGTAAGGTTTATAAAAGAGATAGCGAATATATAGAGGATGCAAAAGAGGCTAGAGAGCCAACAGTCAGTTACAGGAATAATTTCAAAAAGCAACACAAGTTAGGATTAAGGATTTGTAATTCATTTTGTTGTTTTTTTGTGTCTTATAATCTGTTGTAGCTTTTTGTTTCTCTGTTCGTACATCACGCGAAAAATATTAAGTAGAAGGCAAAGATATCACAGTTTAAAAACGTGTACTTTTTTTGCACGTATTTATTACAAAAACGCGTTTGCCGAATTCAACTGGAACAAAGAGGTCATTATTGTAATCGTCTCTAATATGCATTTTGTAACCTTGCTAGTTTTTGCAACGTCATCTGCTAGACTTTATTACAGAGTTTAACTTTGTTTTAACATTCTGCTTTATGATATTTGTTGTTATAGATCAATTAGTATTAAATATCTCACTTCTACAAGTGTAAATGCATAGATAAAAACATTATTCACGCCTAGGATAGGTCCGAGTACATGAACTTATATTCTGCACGATCTTGTCACATGTGTGTCACTACATTCACATGCATTCTTCATTCATGCTCGTTATCTCTTCAGGAAATGACTAATTTGCTTTAAAATCTTTAAGAATATTCGAGACTATTGCAAGTACTAAGTATGCTAAAACAGTAGTCTAAAATTCTGCATTAGTTAAGCGACCGGAATGTCTTAAGAGGTAAAATCGTATTAGTTATATCTTAGCAGACAGAAAATAAGCTCTTGCGTTATGTAACCGTTTTAGTAGTATAGATAGAGACAACAATCGTTGTTCCCTTTTTAGCAAGCTTACTGGCCATACACAGGGACCAAGCGAGTGATTTGTAGGTAAGGAACGACAAATTTTAATTAGTAAAATTGGTACAAGCCGGTTGGGATCTGACTTAACTTCTTATATTATAGTCATAATCCGATTTTGACTATTTTAATACGTACTTAATATTCAGTTTCACAAGGGATTGATGGTGTGTATCGAGTACGACAATCTTAATTAATTACACTAATTAAAACAATTTAATTTAAACACAATGTATTTCAACGCGTCTTTATCTTTTCGAAGAACCTATTTAAATTCGTAGGTTAATGCACTGTTGTCGACATCAGTGACTCCTCGAATCTATAGTAATATATCTAATTAAATTAATTACAATTTGAATCCATTTATCGAGCCATAGGTGGCAGGGGATAATTAGTCGCGAGCACGTGCGTAGGTACCGAGCGCCGCCGGATGTAGCCCGACGTCAATTGACTTGACCCCCTGCCACCGCATCCCGTGCCTCATACGACGCCATTGTCACAGCTTAGTGTCAACCCGTACCTTAATGTCCTTTCGTTGTTTTATGATTTTTTCTACACTGTGTAGCAACTGTATGTTATCTATAAAACAAAAGAGTTTGAATGCGCTTGTCTTTGGATCTACGAAACCGATTTGAAAAATTCTTTATACGTTTGATAACCCGTTTTTTTTGGAAAAGATTATAGGCTACATAACGTCATGCTATGACTAACCTAATTATGTTTTGCATCGGATTTCCGTCTAAAAGTCCCTGAAAAAACCTTTAGGGTTTAAAATTGTCACCAAAATTCACCCGGTGCTTTTGTACAGTACAGTTTCAGCACGTTAAGGGTATAAAATGCGTAACCTAAATCAATGTTGTAATCGTATTATTTTTATTTCTATGTCGTCTGTTGATACTCTGTTGTGGTAATCATTTATTTGAATTTGAAATCTTATTTAAACATCGTAAAAGGTAGGTTTACGTTTAATCATATTTAACAAGCAAATTGCCCGTTCATTAAGCCAATAAAAACTCCTTCCGATGTTACATACCATAAAAGTTAATAATTCTATGCGTTACTTATAGCATGTATAGCGCAGATAATATTGAAGAGCATCAGATGTAGAAATCTACTATTATTGTAATTAGATTAAAACTTGACACAAATATGTTGGTTTTCCCTACGAATTTACTTGATTTTAATAAACTGTCCCGTTTTAAGCAAAAAAGGTCACCTGCGGGAAGTTTAAGAAATTATCATAATTTTTTTTAACCACTTTTTAATCCGATGTAGTGGTAAAAGGTTTCAGACATTCACATTAGAGTGCCATTCAAATATCCAAGGAGTCGTTGTTGTAGGATTTTTGTTGTGCCGTAATCTAAAATCTTCTGTCACACTCGCCCTTGCCAAGGATTTCCGCTACATATAAACTCCTTAACACTAAGTCCACGTCGGTTGACATTTTTTCTAATTCACGCAAGCACCTTAGTGTTAAAAATTGTGCAGTAATTTTGGCTAATTTAATTAATTTAGTAGTGATATTTCTATTACTCTATCATTTATTAAAATTTTTTGTAACTATTAATAATAAAATCGTTACGTTTCTTTATAGCGAATGTTGTACCTGTAATTGGCATACACAACAGGACTTAGTTTGTAAACTTGATTATTACAACAATGTTTACTTGTGTAATGCTGTTGGTGTATCTTATTAAGTAAATAAATAAATAAATAGACATAAAGAAAGCTGTCGTTCAGTTACGCGTAGTATATTTATTAATGAGCACGAGCAGATGCATACGGCAGTAATATTAGTCTCACGTCTATACTGCCATACGCAACTCTCACTTTTGTACACATTAAAATGCCTTACTTCAAAATTTAAGTGTACAAGTCTTGTCATTTTCACTTAAATTTCATTCTTCGTAAACAAAGCAAATGATCTCTTTCTATAATCTATAATATATACATACACTCAACTCTTTAATTAAACGTTAAGTCTTATCGACTTTACGATCGTATAGTAGGTTTGATACCCATCCGGCTTGTACCAACGAGTTTCCGATTTCTTTTGCATAAAGAAATCACTTGCTAAAATTGGGCTCACCACCTGTCAAAAACTGAACCTAATATGCTTTTTGAAAAAAGCGCTTGCTGTCTTTGTCACCCCTCCTATTATAAGGTTAAAAGAATGTTGGATCATTTTTTATATGTAGTTTGTGTACAGGTGTGTCATTAATATTTCGGGTTACCATTTCCTCTATGCCTAAGCACCTATAGTCATTTGTTATTATTTTTTTCTGACGAACTGGACTTGGATTGGGAGTTGGCATAGCTCTTATTTCGCATAGTCTAACATCTATTGCTAGTAACTCGACACAAGGGTCCCTCCGGTGCGGGGTAACCTCGGCGTCGACGGTTATATATGTGACATAGCGTTAGCATTCCAAGGCCGAACCACGACTCGGTCGTTTGCTCTTTCATGGATAATAAACCCTAGAGTCAATCGCAAAGAAGCTTATTATACTAGTAATGTGGGGCACACTTAGTGTCGGCCGAATGTGGCAGGGCACGGTTGTGCAAACTGCGAGTTTCACAACGTACGCCTCGCATTGTCTCGCGCCGTTCACTGCGACGACCTCCGCGCTCCTACTCACGAGCGTCAAGCCACGCTTGCTGTTGATCGACCACTATCGACGCTTTTAGAATGAAAATCACTTATATTTTTATAGTAAAAGGGGGCAAACGAACTTACGGCTCACTTGATCTTAAGTGATCACCGTAATAACATCTACAATACCACAGGTATAGGTAAAACAGTAACAGCAATAACTCGTTACAAGAATCCATCTGGCGGGAGTCCATTTCTACAAATGAAAAGTAATGGAACTTTATAAACTTACGTTTAATTCTATTCCTATTCGTCTATTCGAATTCTAACTATTTATCTTAAAGGTAGCAATTAATGGGGCCTATGCCGCGGTGTGGATAATGGCTCATGGAAATATGTGCCATTGATACGTGGCCGAGAGTACTTAGTTTGTACATAACATATAATACGAAAACACATATAAGTAACGTATCACAGAGGTCTTGAGAGGGAATCGAGATTTGGAGAGAATTTTAGCTTGAAATATTGTATGGGAGTCGGTCCAAGGCCGGATCAAAAGACACTATTGGCAACTATGTGTGCAAAAGTGTAGGGTTGGAAGTGCGGCTTCTTCAGAAGAATGTACATTGACAAAATTGCTATCATACTTAACTATGGTGATACTAATATTTAAATCAGATTTCCGTATTTTTCAATATAAATAATATGTCAATACTAATAAAGTGAACCAAGTACAATAAATATACATTATTTCACAACAATTGACACGTACATAAGATACAAGTACACTAACAACAAATTTTAAATATAAATATGATACGAAATTAAGTTGTATATGTGTTGTTAACTTGTTCGTACGTTGATTGATTTTTTTGGAGACTATGTACGTTGAAAATAATTAATATTTTTTGAATATACCTGATTTTGTATGCTACCAGTTACAAAATCCGGTCTGCGGCCAAATGATTAATTGGATATCAGTATAACATATGTCTACGACAGTATTCAGCGAGTTCGTGCTACTTCCATGAACGCCATTTCATGCCGAAAAAGCCGCTGCCTTCATTCCTCATGATTTTTTAATTTTATTGTTATTTCTAAAGCAAGCTTGGAGATAGTTCACGGTAATAGTCGAATTGTGGCTTTTAACTAACGACGTTACGTTTTGCAGTGTGAACTTAGGCTATTGATGTTTTAATAAAACTTCATACCAAAGGTGTTGGTTTAAATAATATTTTGAATAATTAACAATTCCATTTGTAAAAATTGTAACGAGATAGTGACATGTGTTAGCGAGTGTTGCAAATAATTTGTTCGATAATCACGCGACACACCCGTACCTAGATACCTACGGAGAACGATCACGCGTCAAAGTGTTGTAATTACATGCCCATGTAGCAGATACGACAGAATATCGTGTAAACAATGCTACCATGTTGTCGGTATCGATACAATTTTATTCTTATTCAAACGTTAGACGTGAAACTATTTTTTTTCTGTTTATTTGGGACAATAAACAATAGCACAAATGAAATTATAAAAGACATAATAGAAATAAAATATGTAATTGCACTACAAACAACATTATCCGCAAATTATTATTATTATTATTTTAATGTGCAACACTTTAAAACAAAACACGATCAACAAAATTTAAATTAAAGGAAAGAGTACGGAAATAAATGAACTAATAAATACCTATTTACTAAATAAGCTGTCTTTAATACATTTTCTAAATTTAGCAGGAGGCAATGAAAACAAATCAATATCTGCGAAGTACTTATTGTATATATCACACGTCGGAGAGGTGAACGCACACCAGCATTGGAACGAAAGGAGTTTAAAGAAAATAAATTATATGCCCTCACCTCTCGCCGATAAACTGTTAAAATGTGTAAATTATTTACTAAATAAGCTGTCTTTAATACATTTTCTAAATTTAGCAGGAGGCAATGAAAACAAATCAATATCTGCGAAGTACTTATTGTATATATCACACGTCGGAGAGGTGAACGCATACCAGCATTGGAACGAAAAATAAATTATATGCCCTCACCTCTCGCCGATAAACTGTTCTGGGTACAACGTAACATAAATTATTTACTAAATAAGAACAATCAAATTTGCTGTAACACAATCCATTTAGAAACATGGTTTGAAGAAGCATGCGCCTTGATTTTAAGGGTAAAATTTTGTGGCACCTGTAGTTCAAGGTTTTAAAAAACTTCTTCTGCACTCTTTCGATACCATCAACATATTTATTGTAAACAGGATCCCAAACCATACAAGCATATTGCAATTGAGGGCGAAGCAAAGAGTTGTAAACGTGTATATAAGTTGGCGTTTTATTAAACTCTAGAAGCGCGTAATATGAAACCGTACATCTTATAAGATTTATTAATAATGTTTTCAATATGAAGGTTATTCGTATTGTAAATACAAAATAAAAAACAATACTAAACAAAAGAAAACCTTAACTAGCTTTGTCCTCTGAGCAAACTACGAGGCTCATCACGCATTCATCACCACACAATAGTCACCTGCCAGGTTAACTTTTAATTTATAATCCACTCAATGATAGCAAATACATCGAACGACCTTTCCTTATTAGTACAAATGTTGTTATAAAGAAAAATCGTTAAAACAATATTTATATAAAAGAAAAACTTAATTTTATTGATTCTACTTATTGATTTAATAATGGTATCGACAATTTGTAGTGCAACACCGATTACTATATGTGTTTGAAGAAAAGAATCAATAGCCGTTTACTAAGATACCAAGATTATAATTGTGTTTCAAAAGTGATTTGATTTGCTGCAATCACTTTGATATACATTCGTGAGCAGAAAATTTTAGTACTTAGTGCACTAATATAGTAAATGTAGGCGGGGGAGCAGTCTGAATAAATAAACAATGCATAAATAGTGGCTCGAAAAACTTCTTTAATTTTCACCTTAATTAATTATAACACTTCGTTTGTCCACGTCGTAACTCGTAATCGTAATGTAATGTCCATCTTTCTTTTGTCTCTTTCATTCCCAATCGTTCGCCATTCGTTCACTCATCTTTATTCTCACATTCGGATACATCGTTTATACTTTCTAATCGATCGGATACAACTTTAGTTCTAGTTTTTTTTTTCTACATAAATAAAAATAAAATTTAATGAAAAATACTGTATTATCCAAGTTTAAGTTTATGTTTTTAAATTAATTATAAATAAATTAATAAAATATATATTTTTAAGGATATTTAATTGTCTATCATGCACAATTTATTTCAGTTACCTAACATCTTTATCTACCGACATATTCAAACTTTTTTAAACGACCCTTTATTTTTTTTAATAATTATTCTAATGTCATTATTGTCAATGTCATACGATTTATGTAAAAGAGATATGGAATAAGGACATTAAATGTTGTTTCTCGAACTAATATAAAGAAACGCAGTTTTGTCTTTAATTTCAAAATATGGACTTTATTATATATATATTATAAATTAAATGGCTTTCTAGAAAATAGAAACATCATGAAAATCATTATAAAGCGGCAACACTGTGCCAATGCAATACTAACATCCATTATCGAAGGAGAATCATTCATGAAATTGGATTATATAATAGTATATCTCGGCGCTTATGTACAGTTCGATAACATTATACAACCAGTGATGCCAGTAGTCTAGGTGATAAAATTCGTGTTAGGGCCAAATTAACAGATGGCAACCAAAATCAAGCTGCGTCAATAAGCTGGATTACGTCGCTAGAAGTGGTTACTCGTAGGAAATAAAGGTGTTCGTGTACCAAACTTTTATTAGGAGTATCAGTTGGATGACCCCTCATAAAATAAAAGTTATAACGCTCAAGAATTTCCCGCCAAAAATGTAATACAAGCAGGTAGTTATCAAAACCGCTTCCGCTAACTACGCAACGGCGGAAAGCTGACGTTTACGCAAACATTGAGGAGTCTGTAAACTGTTCGAAATTATTCTATTGTAATACTGCAGGAGACATCGCAGTCGGCGTTTAGTAATTGAAAGTGTTCTTTATTGGTTAATTCACGATAGGACATAAAAAACATGGGAGTCTGGTTTGATATCGACCGACGGATTGTGCGCGCGCCGCCCCTCTGTTAGGTGGATATTACTAGGGCTTCCAGGAATTTTATACAAGTTTTCAGGCTAACTATTCCACACACAAAAAGTCTTGTAGTTTTTTAACATGAAGCTTACATTAATTAAATTCCATGACCTATATAATGAATATAAGATAATAAATACAAAAACATCATGCATTATCTAAATTTCAAAAAGACTTACATATACAAATAAACACGTAGTTAAGAGACCAGTGTGCGAAAAAAAACAAAAGGTATCCAGCTCAGGGTTACGCTGTTTTTTTTGAGGAGGTTACGTCACTGAAAGGTCCTATTTCGTGCATTACTCATTTTCGCGCTTGACAGCCAACAAGATGTTATAATTACGATTATTAAAGGTTTATTTATGTAAAGTAAGGATATATAAACTCCTTACTTAAGTTTATTTCCTTTTATTTTTTTATAATAATTATTCTAATGTCATTATTGTCAATGTCATACGATTTATGTAAAAGAGATATGGAATAAGGACATTAAATGTTGTTTCTCTAAATAATATAAAGGAACGCAGTTTTGTCTTTTATTTCAAATAAAAATACAGACTTCATATATATTATATATATATTATAAATTAAATGGCTTTCTAGAAAATAGAGAAACATCATGAAATCATTATGATTTATACATGATGTGCCAATGCAATACTAACATCCATTATGGAAGGAGAATCATTCATGAAATTGGATTATATATTAGTATATCTCGTTTATGTACAGTTGTCAGTATGCCAGTAGTCTAAGTGATGAAATTCGTGTTAGAGCCCAATTAACAGATGGTAACCAAAATCAAGCTGGTGTCAATAAGTTGGATTACGTCGCTAGAAGTGGTAACTCGTAGGAAATAAAGGTGTTCGTGTAGCAAACTTTTATTGAGAGTAGCAGTTTAGGATGACCCCTCATATAATAAGAAACGACGTGTGCAGACGTATACGTAGATTTAAATATGGGTTCAATGGCAGTCTGTAATAATACTAAGTTCTTATGGAATTTTATCCATAGCGCGGTAGACAATGGTAATCTCTATCAACCTTTATCGTCCCTAATTTTACCAAGTTTATTATGCCACATAATATATATGGACACAAATCTAAGCAAGTAATTTCATTTTCCTTGTGATTGAAAGCGAATGATCAGATCACAATTCGAATACTCGCTTACTGGACTGCCGTACTGCTCTGAACTGCAAATGGGTTAAGATTATGATTATAATGATAGTTCTGTAATAAAAATATAATAGTATCAATATATAATAATAAAATTTTGTTTAATAGTTACGCAGGATTTTCCTACTTTAATAATCGAGGTCAGGCTTTAAATAAATAAAGCACTACCGCTTCTCGACTTCAATTTTGCACGATCTTGGCTTCAAAAAATCATGTGAAAAGACGGGTCAATAGCCTAATGGTTTAGAGTACGGTCTGAGAAACGTGAAATCTTTTTTTTTTTTATGCCTTTAAACTGGCGCTTGACCATGATCCCACCTGGTGTTAAGTGGTGATATAGTCGAAGATAGTACGCGCTAGTTTAGTAAGTGCCTATTCACTCTACTCTTGAAGGCTCCCACGTCGTAATTGGACGGAAAGACTGACGCCGGCAACTTATTCCACTCCTTTGCCGTACGCACGATAAACGATGACTCAAATCGCTTCGTTCGGACGCGCGGAACATCAACTATAAAGGGTGGAGACCCGCCGAGTGTCTAAACGTCCGAAGGTAGAATGGGGATGGGGAATTAACTCGTGTAATTCCTGTGCACACTCTCCAAAGTGTAATCTGTAAAACACCGAAGGCTGGCCACCTTGCGCCTGTGCTCAAGACTATCTAGGTGTAGATCTTGGTCACCTAACAACTTTTTGGCCCGCCTCTCCATGGAATCCAGTGCCGCGAGTTGGTATTTGGCTGCACCTGCCCAGATATGACAACAGTACTCCACACATGGCCGGATTTGTGCTTTATAGAAAGTTAAGCTGTCCCGGTGTGAAGTACCGCCGTACCATTGATAGGACTCCAAACTTTCTAGCAGCAACCTTCGCTTTGGATTCGATGAACCGCCCGTAGTTAAGATTCGCAGACAATTCGATTCCTAGTAACTGTAGGCTGTCGGTGGATTCCAGAGATACATTCTGAAAAGTTGGAGCTAATGTGGACTGGCTCCTTTTGGCGGTGAATAAACATGATTGCGTTTTGGTGGCGTTGAACTGCACAAGATTGGCTATGCCCCAGGAGGAAGCTGCCTCGAGAGTGCAATTTGTACGCTCTACCATGGCCTCGCGTTCGGACTGTACTTGATCCTGACTGGTCCGCCCTACCGGGAGATATCTCTCTACAATAGTGCTGTCGTCTGCATACCCATAGATGCCGGGCGTCAACAGATCGTTATGTGCAGCAGGAAAAGTGTTGCAGAGAGGATGGAACCTTGAGGAACACCGGCATTGGTCGTCATGGGCTCTGATGTACATCCGTCGATGACGACACGAAGCGATCGTTCACTCAGGAAGTTCTTAATCCACTCAATCAGACCCGGGGACAAGCCATAAGCTGGAAGTTTGCTAATTAGGCTTGCATGCCAAACCCTGTCAAATGCCTTTGAGATGTCGGGGAGACAGCAATTGCTTCCCCGTTACTCTGTAGGGCTTCGCCTACAAAGTGAGTGACATATACTAGAAGGTCTCCTGTCGACCGGTTTCGGCGACGGAATAGCCTAGAAGTCGTCTAATATATATTACTATTTATAATGTATATTTATAATGTATATTTATTACTATTTTTAAAATATGTAATGTTCTAGTAAGCCATATACAAAATATTATTAATAATTAAACACGATGAAACCCATCGAGTGTGGTTACCCTATTCAATACGAAGGGTGTCGATTCGCCGACTCAAGTGCGACTAGTGTAGCCCGTACTGTCTTCTTCTTGCATACAGCTGCTCGCAGGAACCTACGGCAATTGTCCTTAAGAGAAATAATGGAATGAGATTTTTAAATAATAAATTTAACGCCTTATCTGTACACTTTTCGCTTTAGACGTCTCTTGTTCAAACTAAAATTATTGCAACGTTGCAAGTGAAAAGATCTATTTCAACCAAACTTTAGCCACTTAATTTTCGTTTCTCAATTCGTCTGTATTATTTTTAATGTTTGTTACCGCATAACTTTCGATTTTATGAAGCGATTTTGATTTTTTTTTTATTTTGAGCTGATACTTCCTGTGTTGCTCCCATTTAAATTTGGTCCAATTCTGATAATGGGATCCATGAAAAACCATATAAGTCTTAAATTTGCATCAAGTGCGCAACAAATGAACGAACAACTCAATATCACGCCAACGGATTTCGATAATTTTTTTGTTGTTGCAGTTGTTTGATAAAAGTTTGGTTAGGTTCTGATTAAGTTTGATTTCGTAATTTTCCTAAGATAATTCGGAAATATAAAAAGGGCGTCCGCGCGTAATAGGGTTTAATGTTTGGTTCGATTTGAAGTCGGTTTTTGTTTTTACTTATATACTTGTTATATAGTATGTTGTCATCGGTTCCTGGTAAAACAAAAATCGTAGCTGAGGCTTCCTTGTTCGTCTGACTAACAATCAAATCCTTGTTGCTTAGAAAACTTTATTCATTGAGTTATTCATTAGCAATCGTGAGCACAAAACCACCACCCGCATAATTCAGAATTAGCGGTTTAATGTCCTAGTATTTGTGACGGTTATCTAAAAGGATAATGATAGCCAAATAGCAAAACTATCGACTTTTGATCTGAAGACAGTCAGAGTTTCAAGTGTTTCATGGTTTCTTATGCACATAGAATTTTAATTAATTCTCATCCCTCAAACCCGAACGAAGCTCTTTGCTTCGTCTTTCATTATTCGCACAGCAAAGTATTGGAATAGTTTGCTCGCGTTTATCTTTCCTTCGATTACAATGTATTTTCAAGAATAGAGTGAATAGGCATCAGTGATTTTAAAACCGCTGTATTAGTCTTATTAATTATCATTCCATAATAACACAAATACATCAAATAACCACACACGGTTGGCGTGCCTATAGCACGTCATCGGTAAACAGTGTCACCAATGAACTAAAAGACTAGCAAATATCGACTACTGTGATGTCAATGAACGTTCATTTTGAAAACAATTGGTATTACAGACTCGGGATCCAGGTAATGCTTCTTTGCCTTTTTTCACACCAAAATACTGACTTATGCTAAATGTATTAATGTAATATAGACAAAAGTTTCCAAACGACAACATAATATTAAACTTTACAATAGTCAACAACAATTTTAATAATGTTAACTTGTGAAAAATGTGTTTGTATCCTGGAACATTAGTTATATAATATTTATATCAGACTACGCAGCACAGATTATAAATAGCTTGCTATATTACGTAGTCTGTGTGCGTATGATTCAACGTTACAGTCCTTTTGTAGTGCCAACATATAACGATACACAGTACTGTGTTTGGCACAACGCAGATGTGTCAAAAACCACATGTTTCGCTTTATTAAAAAACCCAAAATAAAGAGTAAGCTTATATAACAAAAGGAATCTTATAATTAATATTTATCTCACTAGCGAATGCTTCGATCGCATGACCATCATTATATGTATTGTATTGTGTGAATCCATAAAATTAGTTTTACCTCAAATGATTAAGATAATAAAAATAAAATAAATAAAAAAGCCATTTGTTCCATATCAGCATTTCCGTTTTACAATGCAATGTTTGATAGTAATTTGAAGGTTAAAGAAAAGACTTAAAAGAAATAACTTACAATTAGTGATAGTATTATTTATGCGATTTGGAGCCATGCCCGGGTAAAGTCCTCCTCTATCCTTTTCCATGACTGCCTGTCATTTTTTTTGTTAACGCGGGGGAATCTTTTTAAAGACCATCCTCCGGTACCCTGGGTGGGCCCAGAGGGATGTGTGGGACTCGGCCTGGGCAACCCCTACCCACTAAACCTTCCGCGAATGCCATCAGCCGTTATGGGCGGGGTGCCCCGGATCTGTCAGCGACAAGACACCCCAACGACCGGCCGGTCCCGGCAAAGACCGGACTTCATCCTCAAAAGGGGACTTCTCCGGCACTCAAAGAAGTCCCGACGACGCCGAAGTTTACTGGAGCCAGTAACCCATTCTGGCCCCGCTTCGGATTACGGGGGCGGTAACGTGTTACATTGGTTGTAACGCCTCCTGCGCACCCCGATACGCCGATGACTGCCTGTCCTTGTCTGACATTATCCAGTCATTTCCTGCAACTTGTCTTATATCATCAGCTCACAGACTTATTTGTCGACCAATGACTAAGATTAAGAATAACCTAATTATATAGAAAAAATAATTTTATTTAATCGTGACTAAATTCAGTTGAAGTTTGTCAAAATTCACAAAAAATCTTAGTCCTTTTGAATATCTTAATAGACTTTCGACGAAACTCTCCTAGGAGATACTGCCAATAGAGGTTTAGGGTGAGAGTTGTGCTACGTCTCAAATCCGGTGAAACTGTTGCGATTATCTTTTCTGGCCAATCAGCGTCGTTTCGTTGAGAAATGAAAAGAAAAAATATCATATTTCTCAATACGACGGAAATTCTTGTGTTTGCGCAACACGGAAGGTTGAAATAAAAATAATTATTGTTTAAGATAATGCAGTATTCTTTTTTAAAGATCGTCATTATCATCGTTACATTGTTGTTGTTTTAAAAAGTATAATTACTAAACAACTTTTTATATTACTCTGATAATTAAGTTATTATTTTAATTAAAACAATAGCTATAAAAATCTAATCGTCTTTATCCTCTCAATGGTAGCTCAGCTATTGCTACAGCTATCAGATGTGCCTAATTATTTAAATGAAATAAAACGAGTCAACTTCCATCTTGCGACCATGATTACTTCCTGTTGGGAACACGTGTCCGTTCATCCATAACTATCTGGGTGCCATCGTAATTGAAAAAGGATTGTGTCTATTTAGTATTTACTTTCCAATGGAGATATTTATAGGGCTGTGTGGAGGAGTTTAAATATTTACTATCAACTATTTTATAACTGCTATCTGGATAAAATTCAACACTCGAAATTCAATGATTTTTAATGAATTTCTTTAGTTATTATTTATGTACGAAATCAAAAAAAATCTACCCGATTTTCATTTGTTTGAAGATTGTTTTTCCTTTATTGTGCGGGACGATAATGGAAAACATCAGGGCCTGATAAACCAATTGATTCGTAATAAAAGTTCAGTGACATCATAGTCGTCGATTTTTGCGAGTTAGTCGAGTTTCAGTAATCTGTTGCCACTATGGTTTTCCGTTGATTTTATATTGGAATATTGTGTTAATTGTTATTATTTGACTCTTAATGCCTTATGATATCTGTGAATAGATATATTAAAGATTTTGGCATGATGGTAAATTGAATTATGGTATGATAGTTGCCATAGTGAAAATTCATTGACTCAGTCTGAGAATATTTTTTTTAAAGAAAGCTAACAACATTTCCTTTTTGGTAAAAAATATAACTAACATTCTTGTTAACCATTCCAATTAAGCTCAAGCTTGTGCTAGGAGATGGTTCACGTCAATAGTCGAGTGGTAGATTCAATCTACGACCTTACAATTTGCTGACCGTGCTCTAAAGTATTTGGCTATTGACGCTTCGACGATTTTCTAAGACATTCGAAGTCTGCCAATGCTTACTAATGCCGCGCGACGTATTGTGCTTGAGATAGTAGGCATGTGCCCAACAGTGGGACATATACGACGCAATAAACTATGATTGAGTATTCTTCTTCTAGTTCTTGTGCCTCTTCAGGGCTGGGCAGCCCTACCCACTAAACCTTCCGCGAATGCCATCAGCCGTTATGAGCGGGGTGCCCCGGATCTGTCAGCGACAGGACTACCCAACAACCTTGCCGTTAGTAGCCTAAAGGTTTTTTTAACCTCACGAGCGAAAGCCCTGGCTTTTAACAACAAGAAAACCCAGTGATTGTATATGACCATGAAGACATTGTCATCGCATACTCCGTAGGAAAGCTGAAAAGGAGAGAATGATGGAGGGCTTATGCCGCGTACTGAGTGCTATGCCACCTTTCATTAATCCGA
Organism: Meandrusa payeni; assembly: GCA_029286785.1. Lineage (NCBI taxonomy): Eukaryota > Metazoa > Arthropoda > Insecta > Lepidoptera > Papilionidae > Meandrusa > Meandrusa payeni. The sequence goes on from JAGSMX010000013.1 coordinate 200,010, forward strand.
TGAAACAATCGCGGTTGGCTTCTCTGGCTAATCTGTATCTACATTAGGTTCGTCAAAAATTGTCATTACTTTTTTTTGTTGACGGGGAGGAAATCTTCAGAAAGATACCCCGCCTTCTGGGGAAGGCGGCGGTTATGTGGGGTTCTTACCCACTAAAACCTCCCAGTGCATGACGAGGGCTCTGGGATCTCCAGTGGAACGCACCGGAGCCCCTCTGCACTGTGCTCTCGCAACGCAAGGCGACACGGGCCAGCCGATGTCGCCTTCTTCCCGGGCCCACTTTGGTGGACGACTCAGGCCCCCACCCTTGTCGCCCAGTGAACCCGAGGCCCCTTTTAGTCGCCTTGTGCGACAAGGCAGGGGATACCGTAGTCTTATTCTTGAGAGCCCAGAACTACAGGGCTGAGCACTGATAACCTGTTACAAGTAACACGCGTAATAAGGTCATACCTCCAGTTTATAATTAGAACTGGTTAGATATAGAATAGCTCAGACTTTGTTTCCTTGTAAGATAACCGCGAATATAACTCTTGATTGCGAAAATAAGGAAACAAATGAGTTAATAAATCAATGAGATATTATAGTCATACGCTTCATCAGTTACTTTATCTGAGAATACAGTCTACTGGCGTTCAGAGTACATGTCTACTGCGCGTGCTGGCTTATTGGGCTATTTCGTATTAAAACTGTCCTCGAATTGTATTGTGTATATTATTTTATATACATATACCTTAAACATATTCCTAAAACTGTAACGTTTAGCTTAAATTTATATAATTGTGTATTTTCTATTTATTCTTATTAAGGAAATAAATTTATCTCGTACTAGCTGCGCCCATAGGTGTTATATTCTTAATTATTATATATCTTGTGCTTATCATCTGGTAGCGTCGACGATATAACACCGTAATTTAAATCGAGCGTTCGTGTTCCACGTTTTTCTTTATAAAAGCTCTTAGATTCCCTGCCTTTTTTTTTTGTTCACGCGGGGGAATCTTGCTATAGACCATCCTCCGGTACCCTGGGTGGGCCCGAAAGGATGTGTGGGACTCGGCCTGGGCAGCCCCTACCCACTAAACCTTCCGCGAATGCCATCAACCGTTATGAGCCGGGTGCCCCGGATCTGTCAGCGACAGGACAACCCATCAACCTTGCCGTTAGTAGCCTAAAGGTTTTTTTAACCTCACGAGCGAAAGCCCTGGCTTTTAACAACAAGAAAACCCAGTTGTATATGACCATGAAGACATTGTCATCGCATACTCCGTAGGAAAGCTGAAAAAGGAAAGAATGATGGAGGGCTCATGCCGCGTACTGAGTGCTATGCCACCTTTCATCAATCCGATGAAACAATCGCGGTCGGCTTCTCTAGCTAATCTGTATCTATATTAGGTTCGTCAAAAAAATTGTCATTACTTTTTTTCTTTTTTTTTTCGGGACTTTTGCCCTTTTGGGCATGTCAGCCCATCATACCCTAAACTACGCACACCTTGGTCGCATGAAGCGAGAAAGAAAGTCATCAATGTTGTATGGCCATAGCCACCAGCTTCCTCGCTCCCTCTGAGGTCGGGTCAGACAGCAGCATTAAGGAGACCCCCACATGTTGCTCCCTCGGTTTTAGACTATCTATTAATGACTTTCTTTCCGCTTCATGTTTGGCACATTCCCCATTATGTGGTGCACATCGTCCACCACTTGGCAAATGTCACTACTTCAAAATATGTTAGTGGAGAATATGGCGAGTGTTTGTATGTATTTGCTCTGCAAACTAAGTGATAACACGCCGATTACTCTCAATGTATCGCAATTCGCAACGCGCCGCCATTGTCAGTGTGAGAAAAGCGACTGTATTTATAGCGATGTTATCAGACGCTTGAACGGTGACCCATGCAAATTCCAATTGAAAACGGACTTGTTTGTGTTACAATCACATAACCCGACTGGTTATTACATTACTTTTAATATTTGTCATTTATGTGAGGATCAATGTGTTTGAAATAATTCGAACTATTACTAACACCACGGAGATTATGTTAGGATATTGACGATGATTATCGATTTTGTAAATGATCGATTTATATTTAACTAATTTCGATTTTTACAATTGTCACTGGCCATAAATGCTCTCTACTAATGTAAACTTCTATAAAAAATTATATTTTTTTATTAAAATCAGATTTTATAAAACCTCGGTTGACTGGAATAACAGTCAGTTAATCAGCCAAGGAATGACAACTTCAAACAGACCATACGTCCATATCATAAATGTCAATCATATACAATTACTGCTTGTTTCGCAACAGACTTTTCAAATGGTGTTTGTGTTAAGAGGTTTATCGTCGTGTTATTTATTGTTGTTATATTGAAAGAAACAATATATATAGCAAAACAACGTTTGTGAGATCAGCTAGTATGGTATAAGTTCATTACTAGTAACAGACACCGTCATACCAACCGGAAAGGTCCGTTTGTGCTTCGTAATAAACATTGTACTTGTAGCGGGTACATTTCTTCGTCGGTGTCACTCTTGACAGATTGATTTTCACTTCAGGTGTTGGTGACAAGTTTAAGGCGTGTGCCTTTGAATGTATGAATTAAGTTGCTTATAGAAAGATCTTTCAATACCTGACAGGTCGTCCTATATGATATCATAAATATAAAAAATCATGTGAGGTCCTAGATGAGATAATAAACGCCTAAGGCTTTTACAAGGCAGCCTGAACGTCTACCCGAGTAAATTATCATAAGGAGCCGAAAACTAGATTTAGGCCGTAACTCTAAGTTTCTACCACACTTATTCGTACTCGAAAGTGCCTGCTTAAACTCCATCCAGGGTCATTTTAAACAATTATATCATCACCACTTCAATAATAATAAACATTGGCGCCGGATGAAGAAACTCCAATGACGCGACAAAATGTAATAATCGGCATTAGTTTATAAATCAACCTGGCTTGTAATTCGCCTTTTGCCAGTGCTTTCGCTGGTCCTGTATGCCTATATAACGAAGCCAATATTAATCATGTCACCTTCTTAAATTTATCATTCAACAACATTATTTCCCTTGGCATTTCGAATCTTTTCGTTTATTTTTAAATCGGTCAAACTTGTACATTGTAATTGAACGCGAAACAGTACGCCCTTTTTTATAATCACATTTATTCCACATACATATACATTTAAACATACATACATAGATCTAATAACTATTTATATGTATTATATAATTATTGTTAGACTCTGTATAAATGCCATTTAAAAATAGTATGGCGCGCGCATGACATTGGGTAGTCCTGGGCACCGCTGAAAATATTGATTATTTTGGCATCATGTCGTATTGTATTTTGTTTAATTTTTTATTCTTTTTTATGTATTATAATTTGTCTGTTATATCTGTTTACATATTAATATGCCTGTTCTCTGAACAGTCAGCTCAGAAAGTTCATTATAGCATTCAAAAATGCGAGTTGCTGTTGTATCCATATAAGTGAGGAAGTTAGGACGTTAACGTTGTGGATCCTTATAGTCCTCGGATGTGACTGCGCCTTGGTTTCATTCTTTTCGTAATATCGGTGAACGGTGCCCTCGATTGACATTCTAATTACATACAAATATATTTGTACAAGCAATGCTCGTGGCAACTTCAGTGTGAATAATATTAATATTTTTGCCTAGCAATCGGCACGTTGATAAGCAGCCGAGGTGATAAAGCTTACAGTAGAGTTCCAAGTGTAACTGAATGTATAAATAATGACCGCAATAAAAATAGCTCTTTTTACGTGTCCTTGTTATATTCAGTTCGGGAATGGAATAATTTGGTTGCGTCTGGCTCCACACCTTATTTTATGCCATCTCTGTGTGTCTGTGCTATGTGAGGGGCTTCGGATTCTCCATCGAAGCACATGACAGGTGAGGAGTCCTTTTTTTTTGTTGACGGGGGGAAATCTTCAAAAAGATACCCCGCCCTCTGGAGGGAAGGCGTTAGTTGATAATATCTCCGGACAATCAGCACCATGGACCATCTATAAAAAATCTGCCTTGGCTTTTGCTCAAGCATTTTCAAAAGTACTAGGTTAGGATCAGTTAAAATGGTCGAACGTAATATTTCCCCACCCTCATTGGTGAAGGGGTTGTTGTAATGATATTTTTGTGTATGGAAGATGTCTGACGTTACTCGGAAAACTTAGGTGGCCAACATTGGGACACATATACGTTGTTACTACACTTTTTTTAGGCCAATATATTGGTACACAGTACATAATGGAAATTTCATCCTTAATACTGTCTGGTTACATATTATTTATGTTGGTATGTATACATTTGATCAAATATTGGTCAAATAAAACATATATGTAACGTACTATTCTATAATTCTAAAGCAGCGATCGGGTTCCATGCAACGCACCGCCAATATGCCGTTCGGTGTAAAGATGCGCGACTAGATATTGACGATGCCGTTAGCCCGTCTGGGTTAACAATGCCTCTGCTTAGTGGTTTTTTTGGTGCACATGCGTTCGCACCCGGTTTTGTTCCCCAAATATTTAAAAACAAACATAAGTTGCTTGAAATTTTGAATATAAGGAAACACCAAATCCATCAAGTCGTCTGGTACAACATACTGTACAATTAAAAAAATGATTACTTAGATTTTTTGGAAGAGGTGACACATTAATTAATATAAAACAATACGGTATATTTTGTACCTTAAACATTATGTGTAGTATATTTTCAGATCGCTTAATGTTTTTAAACTGCCTACTTGTAAAGGAATACAATAAATTAAGATCGATCGGATTAAATTGTTTACAAACCGGTGACAGTTTGTGACTGTCTGAATAAATTAGATTTGCAAATCTGTAAGGCTTCGTAACTATGGTATCAACTGCTCTGTGGTAAAACACTTGTCGTGCGTTTCCCTGTTATATATTATATGTGTTACTTGTATAATTTCAAGCGACGAAACGGGGACGTTTAACTTGCGTTTTGTGATACTTATATCCTAATTATCGTTATATTTTGTATAATTCACACTATATCTTTATAAATTACTAGCGTACACACCCCGCTTCGCCGGTCTAGATTTTGCTTTATTTTATTTTATCAATAAAAATACATAATTAAATATTTAATTTAACTCTCACATTAAATTATGCATTCCTCTCCGTATTCATTCTCTTCTCGAGCGGGTGAAGATCATTACCTACACCTATGTATATATCAGTAAACTAAAAACTACGGGTATGATATTGTACCATATCCGTAGTAGTAGTATCATAGTAAATAAAAGCTTTATTTGACAGTTCAAAAAGAGGACTGCTCCGACCGTCACCAAACTTTACAGGATTACTCGCTAGTTCAATCTGAAGATTCCCTGAAAGTTTAAGTTAAGAATAAACCCACACACTTTCTCTTGTATATATAGGTTATGTGTTGTTTTATAGATAGGCTATGTGTTATTTGGACGAGTAAGCTATATTATTGTAAAGTTTCATATAAACCCATTCAGTACTTTTTGCGTGAAAAAGAAACAAGTTTATATCCATACAGAGAGACAACTTTATTCGCTCCTGTTGTTAGTATGTTGTGGCATAATCTCAGGAGTGGGAGGAGTTTTGTGATGGAAACTGGTTTGCGCCTCGCAGCGGACGCTCTTGTCTCCGAAAGGCAGCTGTCAACTCTCGGTCGCTGTTGTAAAAAATCAAATATATGCATTCGGGCAATTTTTTTAGTATCCTTTTTAAATTCTTATATGGATTCCTGTACATGTTATAATCGTATAACTATGAGTATAAGTAATCATTATTATTATCCCATACACATTTAATAGAGCCGTGGTAGCTCATTGTCCGCACGGTCGCCCCAAGTTGCATAGTACGCTAGCAACCCTAGTTCGATTCCTGGTGCCGGCACCAACGAATTTGTTTATTGCAATTTTAAGTAATGATTTCCCACGTGCTCGGCAGTGAATGACAACATCATGACAAAAACTACATTTACAGGAAATTAAAATTTTCTATGTGAAGTCTGCCGTCCGTACTAGGGCCCCGTGGCGGACTATGCCTTTATACTCTCTGTATAGAGAAGGCCCGTGCGCACTAATGGGACATATACATATGTATAGGCTGTAACTTTATACTTATACATGATCTGAGATGGTGATAACTTATCGACTAGATATGCTTATGTTCTTAAGACCCTGTATTCAAATCGCAGAATAAATTGACATTGATGTGTTTACGGATTGTTATAATATATTCATATACCATGTACGAATTTACCGTACACATTTTTTTACTCAAAAACTAATTTTTGTAACAAAAATTGAATTATAAATTTTCGTCTTTTTCCTTAAATATCCAAACCACCAAAGCACCAGCAGTATAGTAATTTTTTTGTGTCGAACCTATGCTGGCTTGGCCAGAGAAGTTGACTCCAATAGTAATATATATATATATATATATATTTCCCTGGATTTAAGCGCTGGCAGAGCTCTTAGGGCGCTTAGACTGAACTTCGATTGGGAGCAACACGTCCTCCGGTCATCCGGACATCGGCTTGGAAGGGTGCCCGAGAAAAAAGAAAGCCGAACAATGACTGTAGCTTTTATAGGAACACTGTCAAGACATTCAAATTGCTAATTACAATTGAATACCATTAGAAACGTTGGCGGTGGGAGACGAAGTGGCTGTAGAATCTCCAGCAACGCTCCTAATTTTTTGTACACAATATCCGCTTTCAAGCGACATTTACCCGTGTTACATAATGTCTAATATTGCGTTAAACCTTGAATTAGTTTTAATGACTGTATCTCACGCCATTAACTTTACTCCTAACGCATGCAATCCTACATATTAATGGGGACATACGATATTAGGTATTATTTATGTCTAAGTCATGTGCCATTATTTCGGGTTTAGTTGACTGTTTAATTAGTGTATTTTCTAGTAAAAACAAATCGACTCAAACATTATACGCGTATTTTGCGCTCTCTGTTAATTTCGTAGTAGATTGCTACATAGACAGACTCTTTATTGCTCATATTTTAAACACTAGAATACGTACAATTCGTTTAAGTAAAAGCTAAACTTAAATGTGGGTAAGGACGGACTCATCGCTAAGCGATATCTTTTCCAGGCAACCCTGTAGGACAGGAAAGGTAAAATAAATATCATAATTATTTACTAAGTTTTGGCGCCCATATTGTGTTTCTTCTTCCGCATTCGTGTTCGTTGTCCTTATGGTGTAGTTATTTAGTAATTACTAGTACTATCCGACCAATATCACAATCAACAATCATTCTATATGACACAAATATCACAAATACAAAGTTCACATGGGACCTCATTGAAACTTAATCCATTTAAACAAAAAAAATCGAACCACAACCCTTAAAAAGTGTGACGTCCAGTCACTAAGCTATACCACTTATTTATTTTCAGATGGCTTCATGGTAATTTAACATAAAATACAATTTTTACACTCCCAATAACTTTTTATTTTATCCTTTTGCACAAAATTTAAATGAACCTCGAGTAACACTAAATAAGCCCAAACTATTTGCTATATCTCAGATCAGGAAGTCAATTTTAACAATAATTTGACTTTTAAAATTATTTATACCGAGAATTTAATATACATTGTTACGCGTCATACATACTGCGCATGTGGCAACACCGTTTCAGTCCGAGTCTGGGCAGACTAAAAGCCGCATAATTCTTTTAAGTTGCCAGAAAAATAAACTAAAGCGTGTCTTAAATGCGTTTGTCCCGCACAAACCAGTTCCTTGGGCAGTCGTTATCGTCAAACTTAACGTCACACTGACGCATTATTTCTGTTGTTTTATGCCTGCTATTTTTAACCGACTTTAAAAAAGGAGGAGGTTTGAATTTTAAACGTTTCGGACAGTTTACAGCGTACTTATAAAGTAAAAGAAGTTAAAAAAATGCTAACAATAATTTTTATCAGAAATATTAAAACATTCTTCGTAACCGTTCCAACTAATCTTAAGCTTGTGGTAAGATATGGTTCACGTAAATAGTCCAATGGTTGATTGGAACATATGACCGTACGATTCGCAGACCGTACCCTAAACCATTAGGCTATTGACGCTTCAAATATTAATTGTATATCTCTGTTTCATTTGCTCTAAAATAGTTGTGTACTCCTGTCCAGGTGTCGGCCGCGCAGCACATGCAAGTGAGTGGCGCGGGAACAGGTGGACACGTGTCCGTTGCCGCTCAGCAGGGCATGTACGCGACCTTCCAACACCAAGGCACGCCATCGCCTCAGCATCATCAAGGTATCTTAATTTTATCTAACACTTTATTCAATACCTTTAATATCTTATATCTATGTATTCCAACGAAATATTAAGCGTAAAAATTAAATGGCAGTGAAAATAAAATCTACACATCTCATTTACTACAATCACTACTATTTGACGTATTTACGTCAAATATTACATAAAATCGACGTGCCAGTGATACCCAATCGATAAACCACAGTGGCACCAATGATGTAAAAGACAAAACTTTTTTTTTGTTAACGGGGAGAAAATCTTCAAAAAGATACCCCAGTTACTCCCTCCCCCCCTGTGCCCGTGCGGTGCAAGGCGACACGGGCCAGCCGATGTCGCTTTCTTCCCGGGTCCTCCTTCTACGACAGGCAGGGGAAACCGTAGTCTTATTCTTGAGAGCCCAGAACAAAAGACAAATAAAACTAGCAAATATCGACCGCTATGATGCTAATAAACGTTCTATTTGTACATAATTGGTGGCTTGTTTTACATAATACACCATATTACCACAAGCACACTCACATCACACTATTATTAATGTTTATTTATTGTGTTTTCAAAACGGGAGAAGACACTGACTGAAACACAGGTCCGATAGTAGCTCAGGAGTTAGGGACTTGACATTTCATTCTTAAATAATTTTTTGGTGACCAATAAAGATTTATTATTATTTTTGTCTTTTTAACTCCAATGGGCAATTGGAGTTGAGACACGTGGACTTGAATCTAGGTTTGTATATTGAATAACAGTGACTAAGCGTATCGTCATAACAATCTATCGTGATAGTATATATCAGATATAGATATAAGATATAACTATTAGACTATTATATAACTAATCTAAGCCTCAAAATTTAACTTTTTATTTTTTTTACGTTTTAAAAAAATCATAATTATTTCTTTCTCTTAGTTGATTTTTTTTTAGAAATTAGTTAAATAGTGTTATTTTAGTTGGACGTACATGTGAATGCTGTGTTTTCTTATAACTAGTGAGGCAATTACGTAGTGTTCGTGGGTATATTAAATAAGCATAGTATAATTGTACTCACTGTTGGTAAACCCTATTAAATAAATAAAAATAAATAGGGCAAGTAATGGTGACTCCCCATTAACCATACTAAATACGTGCCGATGTATGCATGTGCATTAAGAAAGGATTTCTAATTATTTTTTACAATTGATTATGTTTGAATCTTACGAATAAGTATTTGTAACCAGCAAATTCAATCTACATATTAGAGGTTTACAGATACGTCAGAGTTCACCGGATCTATTATAAGAGGCGCGCAGACTATAACCTAAATCAGATATAACATACCTAGATACGTCTAGCATACTAAATACTAAATGTTTAATACCTTATATATTCATATTACTACATATAAGCAATATGTTTTTGTATAATGTTCAAGTTACCACATTTATTTACGTTGAATAAATCAAGGAACACGGAAGCATGGATAAAGTAGCAAGGATAAACGCGGAGACAGGTAGCCTGACGTCAAAATCACTACGGCCTCCAATTTCGAAATCACGTCATGTATAAATCTGGATTTGTTTTCACCTTAAATAACTAAGATGGAAAGTTTGGTATTTATGGTATAGTTAACGATTTACGAAACATAAAATCGTGGGTTCAATACCACTATTATATTATTAACATGAACCATCTCCTACCACAAGCAAAAGCTTATTTAGAATTGTAAACAAAAATGTTAGAAAATTGCTAAAAAAAATTACACCAGCCTGCAATGTGCTACTACAAGTCGAGGAACGGTTTGTTTTTCTCATGAAGAACTATACCTATTAGTCAGAGAAGCTGCCTTTTACTGGTGGTATGTGAGATGGCATGGCTCTTAGATCGTTTAGACTGAAGCTCTGAACATTTTGTGTTGTCATTAAAAATATAATAACACCCACGCAAGACGAAACACGTATGAGCGAGAAATAACTCTGCTTACCCCACTATTCTTTTAGGTACTTCTAATGAGTCCCAACAGATTGACTTCGGCTTTTAGGCACCCTCGAGACTGTTTTTTTATCTCGTGAAGTTGTGAAACTTTTGGTACTGACAGAGTTTTGTAAATCGCGATTGCCAAAAATTGATTTACAGTTATTAACTCTAATTTGGATATTATATCGTTTGTCTGTCAGTTATGTTACGACTGTTATTCAGACTAAGATGCTATAAAACCAAAACAGCTTTTTTTTTTTTAAAAGAAAGCTAGTAATATCTCTTATTTTTTTTTGAGAAATATTACTAACAATCTTGTTAACCATTCCAACTAAGCTTAAGCTTGTGCTAGGACATGGTTCACGTCAATAGTCGAATGGTGGATTCGAACCCACGACCTTACGATTCGCAGGCCGTACCCTAAACCATTAGGCTATTGACGCTTCGCTTGAAACTCATTGCATCAATCTGTCAGTAATTATATGTCTTGTGTTCCATTGTTTAATTTAAATATTTATAACATATATATATAAATTTTATATTTCTGTGCTCCTTCTGTATATATATATATATATATATATATATATATATATATATATATATATATAAGCTTTACCCCTCACCGGGGGGACCCTTGTGTCGAGTTACTAGCAATAGAGGTTCAGGCTAAGCGACCTAAGAGCTATGCCACCTCTCAATCCGGTGAAGCAGTCAAGGCCAGCTTCTCTGGCCAATCTGTGTAGTTCGTCATAAAAAAATATATATATATAATTTATAAATTACAATGCTATTCCAAATCACACATACAGACATGCAAGATGTGCGCAATACGTCATTCAATATTATGACGTCATAAATTAATTATGAATTGATGTAATAAAAGCAAGTATGTTATTCTATACTGCAAATCCTTCGCATTGGCCACCATAAACAGACGCGCAAAGTTTATTTTTCATAACACGGTACAATGTACCGCGGAGTATGCGTACTAGTTTCCAGCATGAGTGTAAAGTGCGACTTGGGTATGATCTTTATTTAGTACCCTTAGACAGTGCGCGTGGGGTTCAGTTTAAAGTGGTCGGTATTTGCGGTTGGGAGACGCGGAGGGTGGGTGAGGTTGACGATCTGTGAGAATGCGTCAAGTCGCGCGCTTCGGGGATGACATGCGTACATTGAAGTCTTTATTGTTGCAATCTTAGTCGGCTAGCTCCATACCGGTGCGGTTTCAAATGGTACACCGCTCTGGTCCATTACCTTGTAGAAGCCGGTTTACGTGCAAACGTGAAGTTATTTAAGGTTCGGCAATAATTATGCTAGGCGACTCTGTGTCGTATACAATCTGCAGTTATGACACATCTCATGGTATGCTTGTTGGCTAACCAAAGATGACAAATGCATCGCTGGTAGTTTTGTACATTTGAAGATTAACGTGTATATTGTGTTAGTGTATAGTTGTTGTCTTATATATGAAGTTTTATAAATGAATATGGGGAATAGTTTTGTAGCGGGATTTCAGTTTCACATTTCACAAAGTAAATAAATTAACAAGTGATACGTAACAATTGCACATAAAGGAATAAACTACGATATCAAGAAATACCGACTTAAGTTATTGATATATTTGTACATATGTGCACATTTCTGCGCGTTGTTGTTTAGAAGTATTTACTTACCTAGTCTCGGAATTTCATAAATATACCAATATCTCAATCAAAAAACTTTCCTCTATATTACTTATAGGAGTTCCATGGTATATCTTCGGAGTCCCACGTCCTATGCCAACAAAATTATCACGGCACCTAATTGAAAACAAACCCTTACAAACAAAAATTAAAATTGGTTCATAAATGACGACGCTATGAGTGCAAACATAATATATAAAAAATATTAAAGACAAATAAATGAACTCCTCTTTCTTTAAAGTTGATTAAAAAAATAACAGTGCAATAGACAGACATTTATTTATTGGCATCACAATACAAAACCACATCACAGACAGAATGTAACACACATTAAAAAAGAATGAAAAATAGACAAAACACAGTTAAAGTTACACGGACAAATAATACAAAACATATGATGCCAATAACGGACACCGTCGCAAGGATGCGACAGCATATGCTGAGACGCTGATATTCTGCGGTTAAACAACAAGGCAACAACATTGGTTGTTGTTGCCTTCTTGTGTACCCAGTAAGTGTACACAACAGAAATTATTTTTAGTTGACATTGTTAAGCAAGTGTGTTTTCATATTAAACTATTTTTATTAAATAAAATGATTACCTAATACCCAAGTATAATACAACCATCAAACTGCCATCGATATTTCTTCCAAACATTTTTTATTTAAATTTGCCTTAACCTCAAATACGATATTGAGTTGCAAATGCGAATGGCAATGGCTACCGATTTAAAGTCTTTTATTGGGGAAACCAATTCCGATCGGGTCGATAAGGCACGGTGCCCGGGGGACAGGTTTAATGTAAGGTATATATGAGAACCGGTCTACTGAATTTATTCGATTTCACCGCCGATTTGCATTTAGCAAAGTAGATGTTTCATGAGCGTAGCGTTCTTTTCATATTATCAAAGTCGACGTCCGAGCATATGGACAAACCACCGATATGGATAAACCACTTAAGTCACCCAATTATTCATCGGTGTTTATTTTTATATAGTCCTATCGCCTTTTTAATATGTAGTAATTAGTTTTCTCTGTCTAAACATCTAGATAACCTAGATGTTTAGACAGAGAAAACAAATGCTAATCGCTTTATCTATTTTGCATCTATGTGTGTCCATTGTCAATATGTATGCATGTATATTCTATATGTGTAATTTGATTATCCGTGAAATAGCAACCTACCGAGTCGTGTTTCGGCCTTCTCAGGCGCCATCGGAATGCTTACGCGTAACATAGTAACCGTCCAAGCCGAGGTTACCCCTGACGGGGGCGATCCGAGTGTCGAGTTACTAGCAATAGAGGTTCAGGCTAAGCGACCTAAGAGCTATGTCACCTCTCAATCCGGTGAAGCAATCAAGGCCAGATTCTCTGACCAACCCGTGTAGTTCGTCATAAAAATCTATATGTGCGGCGGGTCCAAAATTGAGTTAATGATTATTTTTTGCTTAAGAATCCGAAAAACGGAAACAAGTACTACGTTCGCCGGTCTTCAAACTCGAAGATCGTCAGATGGTACGATTAGTTACTATATTCATATTCAATTTACATGTATAGATGAGAGTCCTCATGAGTTAATCATGACCCCAGCCAAATACACTGGGGAAAATAATTAGTAGGAAATCATCAAACGCAGAATAAGCTGTTATAGTGACCCTAACATTATTAAGACACGGTACGGAAAAAACTCATTGGTTTTAGACATCTGAGGTATGATTGAAATCTTCAGCGTTTACCTTACCTTCGCTTTCTACCACTAAACTGTTATTTCATAGATCGGATGAGGTGCAGAAAATTACGTGGGTCTATTAATATTTTACCATTTTGTAGGCAACAACTGCGATACGTACTCCGTGTCCCAGTCGCAGAGCCTCAATTTCTCGCAGGCGATGAGGAGCCGAACAACTGGGGCCCAGCAGCAGCCCACAGGACCTCCACCGCCGCCTCTTGGTACGTCACTTACACATACAATGTATTACGTGTTTTTATTATATTGACGGGAAAATCTTCTAACGATACCCCACATAACCTTTACCTTAACCAAAGGCAAAGGTTATGTGAGATTTATACTTAAAAATTCCTCTTGTGGCCTTGGATCTTTGGAGCCGGTCAAGACTCCGGGATTTACGCACGCATGGAACGCATGCTTCGTGTTACCAAGATTATCAATGTTTCAGCGAGTTACGAGTAAAAACAAATACAGACTTTAATTCAGATTTACGCTAAAAATGTTAATAATCCTTGCGCGTTACCGCTATTTTATGGGCAAGACCCACTCATTGCCACCTCTCAATCTAATGAAGCAGTAAAGGTCAGCCTTTCTGCCCAACTGTGTAGTTCGTCCATTAAAAAAATTTATAAGTTTCTTCGTTCACTTCTTCTCCCAGCGCCAGAACTGCCCGAAGAGGCATAAAAGTTAATTTAGCTTAGAACGTCCCGATGGTATCTATAAATAAAATAGCTACCGACCGAGTCGTAGTTCTGCCCTCTCGGGCGCCCTCCGATAGGAATGCTTACGCGTAACATTGTAAACGTCCAAGCCGAAGTTACCCCTCACCGGGGGGACCCTTTTGTCGAGGTACTAGCTAAAAGAGGATCAAGCTAAGACCTTAAGAGTTATGTCACCTCTCAATCCGGTGAAGCAGAAAAAGCCCGCGTCTCTGGCTGTATAGTTCGTCCATAAAAATCTCCACTATGCTCATGAGTCAAGCAAGAATGCTAATGAGTTCCTGCTTAAGAGGGTCCTTCTTGGGGATCTTGCGCTGGTCTATCCCATTGAATATTAAATGTATTAACAACAGTTAGCATTTACTAAATTCTTTATTTTTTCTTACTTGTTATATTATATTGAGCATATGGTGTAGTCATCTTTGTTAGAGCTACAATTATCTAACTTGTATAGTATATGTCAAATTCATTACATGCATCTATAGGTCAAACAAAAATAAATGCATACATAGTAAGCTGTATCACAACTAGCCAATAAATAATTTAACACGTTCCAACAAGTACTACATGTTTTCCAGAACATTATGTTAACTTGGAATGTGAACGAGTAAGACGCTTATGTCATTCTTACGTACAAAACAATGATATAAGCGAAGCTACAACCTCAATAGAAGAAACATGATACAATTCTAACGATATGTTAAATATATACATCACACAGATGCTATAATTACGTATTTAGTGGTGTCCCGGCTTATTGCTTATACCTTGTGAAATTTTACCTAGCAATTCAAAAGGAAGCGGGGTAGCTATGCGTTAAACTTAAAGTTACGGTCTATATTAGTCCCACTGCTGGTCACAGTCCTTCTCTGTTGTGACAGTATAAGGTCATAGTCCGGCACGCGGCCCTAGAGCGGATCGAAAGACTTCACATGTCTTAGAAATTTTCTAACACGTGTAGGTTTTTTCATCATGAAAAGCTTCACCAAACAAATTTCTAAATCATTCATTTTAAAGTCAGTTCTTGTGTCTATTTGTAAATATAATTGTGCTGTCAATGTTGTAGGCGTAGCAGCGGCTGGCATATCTCGTGAGCAGCAAGCCAAGATGCTGCAACAGCAGCAGCAACAGATGTTGCGCGCCCAGCAACAGCAGATGCGCCCCCCGCCGCCTGAGTACAAGGCGAGATTCACAGCTGCGCCCGCGCAGGCTCCGCGCCGACCGCCTGCGCCGCGCCAATTCGCTCCACACGCGCGACAGTACGCGCCCGAGTGGAGGCACGTACTCATGCAGCAGCAGGGTAGGCAGCAGTTCCCGCACCATCACCAAGGTAAGCGCGCTCATAATATCTACGGAAAATATATACAAAATTTAAAGCTGAAAGACCTTGATAATTGCCCGAACCTCAGCGAAAGTAATTTTATTTAAAAAAAAATATTTTTTTTTCAATAACGAACTACACAGATTGTCCAGAGAAGCTAGCCTTGACTGCTTCGCCGGATTGAGAGGTGGCATAGCTCTTAGGTCGCTTAGCCTGAAACCCTATCGCTAGTAACTCGACACAAGGGTTTTTTTTTAAAAAGAAAGCTAGCATAATTTCTTTTTTTATTCAGAAATATTGCTAAAATTCTTGTTAACCATTCCAACTAAGCTTATACTTGTGCTAGGAGATGGTTCACGTCAATAGTTGAATGGTGGGATCCGAATCCACGACCTTAAGATTCGCAGACCGTACACTAAACCATTAAGCTATTGACGCTTTTGTAAAGTTTTTGATGTCCTAACTCCGTTACACTACAAAAATAATAAATTTAATAAGATGACATTACTTTGACATCAACATTGTTATGATAACATTGAGAACTTATAACATTGATGTTGTGATAATGAACATGTACAATTATTTCCGTTCGATTGAATGGGCTTATAAAGAAATGTCCGTAATGCAGGTTTTGGTATGACGGGCATGGGCGGCGGCATGACACAGCACCAACAGCAACAGTTGCAATTGCAACAGGCGCGCCTGCAACAACACCAGCTGCTGCAACATCAACAACAACGGTATAGACATTTTTATTAACATTTTATTTTAATTAGGTTTATTGTTTGTCTTGCAAAGGATCCCCCAAGAATAGGCCAATATGAAAATTCAGTACAACCGTTTTGTAGTACATACATCAATTTTTGTATGTATAGATTGAATCAAAAATAACTGTTCTGATCCAATCTCTACTGAACTACACAGGGTCCGTGAAAATTTCATCAAAATCGCATAGCCGTTTTGTAGTACACAGGGAACATAGATCTATTTTTGTTTATATAGAACAAAACCAATAAAAAACTCTTTATCCGATCGATACTAAACTTCCTTTTTTTTGTTTACGGGGAGGAAATCTTCAAAAGATACCCCGCCTTCTGTCGCCCAGTGAACCCGAGGCACCTTTTTGTCGCCTTCTACGACAGGCAGGGGATACCGTAGTCTTATTCTTGAGAGCCCAGAACTACAGGGCTGAACTACAGAGCCAAACCTCCAAGGCTAAGTTAACAATTAGATTTCCTAAAAAAGTCATAAAAATTGGTTCAGACGTTAGACATACATCGCCTTTCATACATACAGATGTATTTTTAAAATACATCGTACTTTCTGTTACGAGCTACGTCACATAGAATACAGTTAACACTTTAGCGGGCTAATTAACCCAGATGTATCGTTTATCAGTTTTATTTCGATAACCTTTCGTGCTTACCTTGTGTGTAAACGTTCGTGTTTGTTTGTAGGGCGTCCAGCCAACAGCAGTCGCCAATGTCACACCTCATTATGCAACAGAACCAAATGATGAGTGTCCAGGGACAGGTGAGTTTACGTGTTTATTTTATCAGAGAACGAGCGGCTCCATTGATGTTTATTGATCTCCGTCCACGAACAAGTATCAAAGAAATTGTCAATAGTCAATTCTGAACAGTCTTCCTTCACTTGTGGGTCTTGTGGAATGAAGCAGTCCAATAACTAATACACTCGCATTTTATTCAGACAGCGTAAACTTGTACAAGGAATTATTATAACGAATACCGCCCCAATTTTGGCGTCCTCATCTGCTTTATACAAAATAAATTAGTAGTCTGAGTACGATGATATACGATGATACGAAAAACCTTGTGATGATGGTTCACGACAATATTCCATTGTTAGCATTTTATGGTTTGAACCTAGCCTACTAACTGTTAGGACCAATGAGTTTCTCCTTTCCTAGGCTTACTGAAATGGCCCTTGAGCCATCTAGCGAAAGTCTCTAGAGGTGTTGTTCGAAACTTTTCACTATAAGACCGTTCGCAGAAATAATTGAATGATCGTTTTATGTGTAATTATATTAAAAAATAATTTATATTTTTATTACGTACGTACTATTTAATTAAATAATCAAGTATGTATACTGCAAACAAGGCTGCAGCATTAATAATAGTAGCAGGGATTAAGGTAGATTAAAAAAACATAAAGTGGCCTTATACTGTTACATTTGGGATCCAATAAGCATATAGGAATCGCTATGTGTCCAAAAAAGAGAATTTTCTAACTACGAAAATGCAACTTTTTTACAATTTGTGATAATAATAAGAAATATTGCTAATTACAGATGCCAAACATTCACATGAGCCAGTCGCAGAGCATGTCGATGCAGCAAGCTGGTATGGGTGGCATGCCCACGCATCAAAGCAATCCCATGCAGAGCAACCCAATGCAAGGGCAAGCCGGGCCTATGCATGCACAAAGTAACCCCATGCAGAACTCTATGATGTCACAGAACGCTCCGATGCAAACACAGAACAGTAGCAACTCAGCACATGCCTTCCCCTCTCTGCACACTACGTCTTCGTACTCCGGACCGACTGCGGACTTCAACTTTGACTTCCTCGACAACATGCCCTCTACAGATGCTAGTAACCTCACCGCTCAGGAGCTGTTGAACTCTTTAGACAATTCCTTCTTAAATGATATTCTGTGAATATATATACACAGTTAACTCAGTAATGTAGAGCCTTATTTAGTCTGTTCAATTAACGTGAGATTTTATTTAAACAAATCGCAATATATTTTGATATGCATAATGTAGGGGAACATGATACGAGCCCGTGATAGCTTACTGTCCGGGCGATCACCTCTAGTTGCATAGTATGCTAGCGACCCGAGTTCGGTCCCAGTGGAGGCCCCCGCCTTCTGGGTGGAAGGCAAGTTTATGTGGAATTTTTACCCACTAAATCCTCTGGGCGATACTTCTCGGTGCATGGTGAGGAGCTCCGGGATCTCCAGAGGAACGCACCGGAGCCCCTCTGCACTGTGCTCTTAGGAGAGCAGATCCCGGGGGAGGTCACTCCTCCCACCCCCGGTGCCCTCGCAGTGCAAGGTGACACGGGCCAGCCAATGTCGCCTTCTTCCCGGGTCCACTTTAGCGGACGAAGGTATCCCCTTTTAGTCGCCTTCTACGACAAGCAGGAGGTACAGGACTTCGCGAGGTAACCTATACATGTGTTAGAAAATTGTATAAAACGTGAAATCCGCAATAGAGCCGCGTGGCGGACTAAACTCTTCTACTCTCTCTGCCCAATAAAGTGGGACTTATTTTTAAAATCATTTTAATAAAATGTATTTAGTTAACGCAATGTCCAGCCGATTTTAACAATGAATTTCCTTTTTATGGTTTGTTACATACATCAAATGACTTCTAATATTTGAATAAAATCTCATAAATTGAACAGGGTATAGACAAGTTTTCTATATGGTGTAATCAATTAGAAAATATTGATTTGACAATTGCGCACCTTTCACGACCAATGTTTTAAAAAAAATGTCGACCAAAGTTATTCAACCAGGAATTTAGCATCATTATCTGATGAGTTCGATGGAATGTTATCTAAGTATTGAAAATTATTCCGAAAACCAGACCGTTTCGGACATTGTTTTATAGACTTATTTATTGTGAAATATCCATTTCAAAGTATTTATAGGGTTTATGATTGTTAATACGTTTGTAAATAATATATTGTAGCAATAAGATGTTTGTTCGTGGACAAACTAATATATATATGAACCGTAGTCACAGAATACTCTCGCGTTTCGTTATCATTCTTGTAATAGATGTTTTTCTCGTTACAAAGCTGTGTTTATACAAATATACAATGGATATTTATTTTGCATATTATTCATATAGCACAAAAGACATTTCAGCTATTTTATTTACTTGCTATTTAATGTATTTATAAATGAATGAATGAATTGAGGCAATACACGCAGATTGTTATATGGAATACTAAGAAATTGAACCTACGCTGTTATTCAATGGCGGGAACAAAAAGTAGTAGAGTCGTGCTTATAACTAAAAATTATTGCTTTAAAACAAATAAGAAGAAAAAAAATTTTAACTGAAAAAAACATTTATGGGTCATTTATGTTATAATATAAATGCGTTCTTGGTTCCACAAGATGGTGCGACAAATTCGTTTTATTTATTTTTAGTTGGAGCATGGCTATACCACATAATATGTATTACTAGATATATAAGATAAAAGCAACGTTTATCTAAAGAATGCTAATAGAATTTTTTATAACATTCAAATACAAAACATGTTGTAATGTATACAAAGAAAAACATGACAGTGTTTGTCTATAATTACTAAATACTATACTATTTCCTATGTTATACTTGACGTAGAATATTATAAGGTATACTTGTATGGGTCATTCTTACATCTATCTTCGCTAAGCTTGACTATTTTCATTTCTAGCTTTGTTACTTTTATATTGAAATTTGATTATATCGACGCTGGAAAACTTGAAAACCCACAAAAATGAAATTGTTCACAAGAGCCAAAACATTTCAACATTTAAAAAAAAATTATAACTTTCGTGTTTGTGTACTTAGAGCTGTCGTTTTTGGACACAATATATATTATTTTTTTCTAAATAAGTATTGTACCACGGCATTCACTTTGAGGTTTCCTAAAAGAAAATCGTTATACAGTACAAAAAATAAAAGAGAAGTGTCAATCTTGAAAATCCTATTTTCGTTATTTTTCATCTAATTGTTACAAGACATATATCATTCGACGCGTCTTTTTTTTCTGATTCCAACAATGTAAAAAAGTGAAAACGGATGTGTCACTTACTACGTTTTTTCTTTCCAGCGTCGATATTTAGCGTTTAGCGCCAATTTTAAAATATTTCATACTATGCGTAGCTAATGATTTCTGTGAAACGTAAATATGTTGTAGTAAGAGATCGGCGCAGATGAGTTCGAATATTACATAAGGTGCCAGGTGTTTAAATACCATTACTCAAACAAGAAAAGAAAAACAATTTTCACTAACAGCTAGTGTAAAAGCAACTTTATTACTTAAATAAGTAAACTGTAAAACCTAATAGTCAATTTACATCAAATGTAGAGTCTAGTGCGTTCATATTAATGACTTGAGAATTACTATTGCTTGTTCTGTCCTTACGAATCCTATTTGATTTGTTCCGTTTTTCGGTATCTTCATTATTAAAAAAGTCATGTTTTTAGCGGAAAGAGTTGCCATAGTTCCCATCCGATTACTATATGGGTTTTTATTTACCCATATAGTATACGGTAGCTCACTCTATTCTCATAGTACAAAGACTTGTCTTCAGGCATTGAGCCGTCCTCGCTGTTCTGGACAGTGAGTTGGTCCACAAAGTTGAAAGTCACATAACAAGCAATTCCAGACAACTATGCTCACCGTTTCTTTATGGGATAGACTACAAATACCAGAAGTCCGACTCAGAATGTTCTGTGTCTAGTATGTAGATTATCGACATAGCTCTCAAAGCTAGCAATTTGAAGTAGGAGTGGGTCGGCCACATCTTTCTGGTCAAAAAAAGAGTGAGAGAGTCAAGAGAGGAAAGGTAAAAAAGACTCTCCTTTCCAAATAACCTATGACTTCATAAGAATACTTTAAAGTGCCATGATCCGTCACGCATTCAAAGCGGAGGATATGGTAAAAGGTATAGATCCAACAGTGGGTAGATATAGGTTGATGATAATGTCTTCAAGGAATAAAAAATTAACATTCACTTTCGTCACTTAACCTTTATAATTGTGGCAACACTCTAGTTTATTATAGTATGTTATAAATAAAATTAAAGTAATTTTTCATCGCTCATAGTATTCATTAAATATAAGTAAACAAGAACAAAAAACCAATTGTCATCTAAAAAAATTGTTATTGTATTATGGTACATCCATTTGGCAGCGCCTGTTCCCGCCACGACAATCGCCATTCCTGCGGGCTAAGAGTCGCAGTTGTGTCGTATTGTCTTAAATAATCACGCTTTAAGATTAATTATTGGGGTTCGTCTATCCGCCTGATAATGGCCCAATCTATTTTCTAATCATAGTGCAAAATGTAAATTCTATTGACTTATTAATTGTAAGTTTATTTTAAGATCATTCCTGGAACCTAAGATGTAATTAGTAGATTTTACTGTGATGTCGGTCTCAATGGTCATTAGGAAATATTATAGTATCAATTATTATAAATAGATAGATTATTGTTATAGTTAAGGATCTCATGTATCATTTAGGATGGGGTTTGTGGGATTCTGGAATATTCAGGATTTTTGTTTCACTTTTTATTTTGAAAATTATTTTTTTTAATTAAATTTGTAATTTATCTTATAAAAACATTTCTGTTTTACAAATGATTAATTTATGAGTACATAGCTGTATTTATAACTGGGTAGTGTATTTAAGATTTAAATTAAATTTACTGGTAGTATTCCCTTGTAATGAGAAATCTGCAATAAATTAGCTCTCTGTTACAGCTATTAAACCAATTGTGAATGATAGAAACATTCCAGAGCGATTGTTAACACTGTTTTAACTTTAGGACCAATTTTTGAATGTTCTTTGAAAATAATATTGCATATTGAGTATATTGATTTTATTTCATCACACCTTACACATTTAAAGCAACAGATGGCGCTTCAGTTCAGTTCTTCAAGATTACGTTTTACATATAGACTAGTAAATTATTGAAAGTTAAATCTAACACTGAAAATAATATAAAATTACTTTTCTAATAATAATTTAAAGTAATACTTAATTAATTTCCGTGGAGATAATTGTCTATTACAACAAAGATTAACATTTTAAAAACAACACAACAGGTCAGCATCGTCAGGCATACTTGCAATTGCTACGGTGTCGTGTTAATGGTCGGTGGTATTTCAGAATAGATTCATTAAAATCATCAGGCTTCGATTAACAGATTTAGGGGACAATATTACTCAATAAATATGAATGGATTTTTTTTACGGATTTAATGTTCTATATAATTCTATAACAAGTGATTTCAAACATTTTAGTCCACCCCTTGAAAATGACCGCTGCAAAGTGTTCGATATGTGGGGTAAATCAAAATAAGATTGAAACGCGATAAAATTGTTTACCTAATATTAAATAATTAGCCATCGCACATCTGCAACAGCAAACGGTACATGACCGATACTTAAGATTAAAGAAAGTTAAGACCAAAGCTGTCCCCTGTTCTTGATAATCAGAAAATAAAACTACTGCCTGGTTCCACAAAACGGTTCTACAATAGCCGCGAGAAATTCGGCTGCAGCTAATGTTAACCATGACGATGTTTGTAAATACATTGCTTTTTCGTTTCGTGTGAATATCTTGCTATATACTAGTATATTTTTTTTTGTGACCGTCCTTTTCTTGTTTCGAGTTACGATAGAGGTTCAGGCTAAGTGACCTAAGAGCTAAGCCACCTCTCAATCCGGTGAAGCAGTCAAGGCCAGCTTCTCTGGCCAATCTGTGTAGTTCGTCATTAAAAAAGAAAGAAAGAAAACCGTCCTTTTCCTAAGATTGTAGCTGTCGGAAATAAAGTTGTTTTTGTTTAAGCTGATTTGGAAGTGCGATGTTTTTTATAGTATTAATAATAATTAACGAACTATGGTATTCACCACACATCCGTTCCTGGCTACCACATGATTGAATCTGCCTGATGTCTGTACAAATAATCAGAGAATCTCTCCAGTTTCATTTCTAAAGCATTTATCTCCACGGCTAACTCTCATACGATTTCATTTGGTTTCCCTTGAAAAATTTTCGGGTTCCGCAGTCTTGGACTGTAATAATTGTTGGGTTGAATATATTTTGTAGTGATTGGCGAGTCGTGTACTAATCCTGACATATTAGTTGCATAAATATTTTCATTGGTCTTATTATCCTTGGACTTCATGATGTAAGACCGTGTGTACTTCCGACGCTTCCGTAATCGAATACACGAGAAAACGGTGCACAATAGAAGGCCCAGTTTGAATATAGCCATCACAAATAAAGCCAGCATAAAAACAATATATTGTTCTTGATACCAGTCTTCGAGTTTACTCAGGCAACCCTGAAATAATAATCGCATATGAAAACATCAACAATGAAAAAAAAATTAAACATACCAGTGCTCGGTGGTTAGTAATCGGTTCTGAAAATCATTACCATCATATGTAAATAAAATCACGAAGCACATTACCCAAACTCAATTTAATGTGTCAATAGCCTAATGGTTTAGGGTACGGTCTGCGAATCATAAAGTCGCAGATTTAAGCTTAGTTGGAATGGTTAACAAGAATGTTAGTAATATTTCTGTATTCACTTTCCATATTCGTGTTCATTGTCTTTATGTAGTACTTACCTAGTCTTGGATTATCATAAGCATGCCAATATCACAATCTACAAGCATTCTTCGATACGAGTTTTAAGAGTTCCCCTGTATCTTTAGAACCCAAAGTTCTATGACTGGGACCTAATTGAAATCGAATCCTCTATACCACTTTTTATCTTATCAACATTAAAACATTCCACAAACATTAAGAAAATACAGACTACTTGAGAACCTCGTCCTTTTTTGGAGTTGGTTTAAAATTATCGACGTTTGTTCAGAGAGAAACGGTTCAAGCCTCTAAATTTAAATTTTAGCCTTCAAAAATAAGATCGATAGATTACACAGGCCGATCAGTGAAAAAGAACTAATAATTTATGAAAATGTTTCCATACTGGCGCGTTTCTGTACGTAGGATTGGGTTGTATATCCTGACAGCGGGACTGGTTGAGCGGAACTGGATTAAGGTACGATATGTCCTCGGTCTGTACGCAGCAGCTCAAAGGTACAGATAGACCGCGAGGGCCAAGCCTTCGAAGTTGCCATACTGACATGTCGTAGTTGCGAGCATCACTTATCCCGCAGCACTTCAACTGGAATTATAATTGTTTATGTTTATTTATTACTAAGAAAGATACTATTTGTAGTATATATACTTATCGACTTAATCTAAATCCATTTCTTGTACGCTACAAAATTTAATAATTTTGTGACCAAAAAGGTGGTATATGTGTGAAATTACAGTCACATATACACCACCTTTTTGGTCAGACATAATTTTAAAATAGTGCAATTTTTTATGAAATACGGCCTTAGTCTTTTTGTTTAAATCAATAAAAACATTAGGAACTCCCATTAAGAACAGCTTACATGCGTCTGGGCAAGGTCTACCGCAGCTGTGAAGTCCTCGTAGTCAGGCACTGCGTAATACGCTTGCAAGGCACCAACTGCTCCGCCTCTTGCGCTTTGTAAACCAACGCAGCGTGGCCATACCGCCGCCAGCACTCCGCCCGCACACTCGCATAACAGCAGCGATAATACAACCAGGAAGTACTGAAATGCTCAAAAGAATTATAGTTCTGTTGCATTTCAATAACGATCCTCTGGTACTTAAAACAACGCCGGATGTTATGTCTGTTAATGTTGTCTATAATTCTCAATAATTTTCGATGAGGTAGATAAACTTAATTTTTTAAAGTTTGTATTAAACAATATAAATTAAAATAATCAAATATAAAACTCACGCCTATCACAAAGGCAGAAATTACGCACATAGTGCTATCCTAGCACATCTTTTGCTTCATTCACATTTACACATCTGTGTGTACATAAACGTCTGTTAAGGGCATTTAACTGGCCCTTTCTCAATACATCAACTAGATTGTAAGAAAGAAAAAATATATAATAACCATAAGTACGAACTGCATTTTAATGCAAATCATAAAAAACAGTGACTGGTCGCATAAAATGATATTATGGTCCTAAAAATTATTATCTCACGTGATTGTAAATTATACAAATATTTAAAACTAAACTTACAATAGTTAGCAAAACATATCCTGGCATATATGTAGCCCATATGCCAAATGTCGATATAAAGCAAATAATAAGGCCACCCGCGAGCAATGCTAGTGCGACATAATAAAAAGGTGGTTCTGACAAGCCGCCTTCTGGCATTGCCAGGAGCCTTGATAACAGAATCCTTTGAGAGTCGCATAGTAGGAGAAATCCGCATACCACTTTAGCGAAACCACATCCCTTAAAATAAAAAAAAATAACTCTTATTTTATTTACACATTACACAACGGAAGCATTTTTGACGTCATCAAAGTACAAGGTAACTTCTTACAAGAAATAATGTGTTGAAACATCCGAAGAGCACTTTCGCACTGGCAACTTTATTAACCTTCATTGATTTCGTTTTAAAATCTTATAGAATTTTTAAATTTAAATGTTCTATATAGAATGCAACGTGAAGTTACCGAAATGCAAGCGATTACTATACTGAGCCTGTGTGTAAAAATGTACGATGAATAGATTTGTCGGTTTTAGGGAGATACGCACCGTTGAACAGGTGGGGTGACTAATAATTAAGGTAGTTTTGTTTGAAATTAATGCATCAGTCAATTCCACACGCATTTCTAGTTGTTTACATTATCTAAATCGATGTGTTATGTAATAAAAAAAACATAGCTGTGAAAATATATTTATTTATATAACAATAACAATTAAAAGTCGATATCCTTTTTTCTAAAACCTCCACAACCAACCGATTTAGGCACTGCTGTGATATCGTCTTGTTCTCGCTCACTGGATTCTTGTAGTTCTAAAAAGAAGTCGAATTTTAATTTTCTGTTAATAAATATATAAATAGTGAGGTTCGACTTATGATATTAGCGAATTCGAATCCTAGTCGCCTTGAACTTGTTTTTTAAGTGAAAGAAATCACTTCCAACAGAGAATCAATCTACCCCGATAGAGTTACACGGATTATTTTTTTTATATACATATAAAGAAGATGTGGTAGGTTAGTGTCCAGCAGTTTCTTTAAAGTGCATATTACATCGGCAACCAGAGTGCGGTCCCCGAAGCTAGTATAATTAATTAAATTGTTTGTTGAAATTTTAGATGCTTGTTTGGCATGTGTTTCGCGGTGAAGCAAAACATTCTGTAGAAGTCTGTCAAACTGTACCTATTACTCTCTTTAGAGAGAAGGCCCGACTGTGGGACATATATAGGTTGTTAACAAGATGTTGATCCACCAATGTCTCAAGATGAGAAACATAGCCAATATGCAGGGTTTCTTACTATAATTGTCCAGCTTGTGTCTTCTTATTTCTTATATTTGCATGAGTTAAAATAAATTGTTTTGTATTAACTGTCTGATTGATTTAAAGAACTATGGTAATATACCAGATTAAAAAATTCAAAGTATTTGTTACCTGGTGGTAAATGAAGTTTTTCAATTAAAAATTTCTTTCTTCGCAACTTGAATGCTAGATCCAGACTGGGCGGTACAAAAGGCACAAGTGAATATATTGCAGATAGTTTTGTAACATGAAATAAACCATGATAGTCATTATAGACTGGATTAGTTTCCCGGCTAGACCCAGCAAAAGATTCTATCCTGACAGCATTGTGTACAGAATAGAGAAGTCTAGGCATTAAATGCTCATCCTGGAAGAGAAACATTTTTAAAACTACTGTTTGTTGTAAATAAGTAAACATGTAGCAATGTTTTTTAAAAGGCAATGCCTGAAGACGTAGGTCTTCAATCAGTGCATCCTCCCTCATCCTCTGCCATGACCTACGATGCAAAGACTTGGACTCTGACCATTGGGCTGGTCCACAAACTGAAAGTCGTATAATGACCGATGG
The DNA here is from genome assembly GCA_029286785.1 of Meandrusa payeni. Taxonomy (NCBI): domain Eukaryota; kingdom Metazoa; phylum Arthropoda; class Insecta; order Lepidoptera; family Papilionidae; genus Meandrusa; species Meandrusa payeni. The sequence continues at coordinate 227,445 of JAGSMX010000013.1, forward strand.
AAAGAGCTATGCTTGGCATTTCTTTAAGACATAGAATCCGAAACGAAGAAATTCGACGGAGAACAAAAGTAGTTGACATAGCTCCTAAAGTCAGCAGTGGGCCGGCCACATCTGCCGAGCCAGTGACGGCAGATGAGGGAGGAAAGTCTTGGAATGGAGGCCGGGCATGGGTCGGAGAAGCGTAGGGCGCCCCCCCTCCTGATTGATCGACGACCTCGTAAGGATAGCCGGAAAGTGGCTAGATGGGGAAAGTGGAGGATCAAATATGGTGGAAGGCATTGGAGAAGGCCTATTTCCAGCAGTGGATAGATACAGGCTGATGATGATGATGATGAATCAAATCTTGAATTGAGAAATACCAACCATTTTTACGTAATAATATATAAAGCAAAACTTAAAGTAAAATGTTTTGAAACTAACGAGTTTCAAAACATAATATGGGATTTTTTTTTCTTTGTAACTCTAACCATGGTAAAAAAATTGTAAAATACTTACATCAAATAAATGTGAAGGTATAGTTACAAATGCTACTGCTAATGTATCTCTCAAAATTATTTTAAGACAGAACAAGAATTTAATCAAATCCTGTCCATAGTTACTATCAATAGATTCTCCATCACCGTCGGCCGCCATCCAAATCGGCGATCCTAGGGACTGTATGCTTATGCGTAAAATATTTTTATTTTTGCTATTTGTTTGAAACTCATGTCTGGAGACATTATCTTTGATTTTTTTTAATAATTCGAAAAACATGTAATTCTTGAATCCTGGAACATTGAAATAATTCATTATTATCTTCAACGACTTTGACAGCAAGACGGCCAGCGTCAATGAAATTGTCTCCAAGGTTGGAAGGATTGATTAGACCATGAGATGCAGACTATAATAATGTATAGGAACTAAGATATAACACTTTGTGCTCAGTAATTGGCGCTCCAATTACCTTCTATATTAACATAAACTATAGTTATAGTAAACATCAATAGTACATAGGCTCCCAATTTAGATTGGTAGTATTTGATGGTTTGTCTTTGCAGTGGATCAATTATGACAATTTTTGATAAATTATATCATGCTTAATTGTGCCATGTTCTGTTTCATACCTTCATTTTAACTTTGTTGTCAGATACATCTCCATTCAGTAAACAATATATAATATCGCTATTTTGTAGTGTTTCCTTATCCATATGTTTGCTTAGGTCAAAATTATGACCAAAAGTAGAATTACTCCCAAAAGATGATTCCACTTTGCCTAGACCCTCATACCTCCAAGCTATTTTCATTTCTATATTTCCATCTTGTGGAACTATTTCCTTTGCTGATTCTGTACATGGCTGTGGTAATTCATTTACCTGAAATAAATGTTCACTTTATTATATTCTAAAAACTGTGACATTGCAATAGTTATAAAAATTATTATATTAAGAAGACTATATAAGAAAATATGTATAAAGAAATTAAATTTAAAAAATGCTTATAGTAATAAGATAAAAAAACTAACAAAAACCGTTTATTTATTGTTCAATTATAAACATATATAGAAAAGTAGTAGTAAAATCCAGTTATATATTAATAATGTATATAACCTTTTTAATATGTATTCTATTAATTTAATATATACTTACTATGCCACTAGGGTCTTCATCAGCTGAAGCGATAAATAATGCATGTTCACATGTGACACCTTCAGCTAGAAAGTACTTGATTAGAACTCTGCTGTAACTGCCTAAAATATCTTCCTCTGAAATTACAAGATAATAGATAATAAAAAAATAAATTACTTCAATGACTACCCTTTCAACAGTATTAGTTAATAAGCTTAAGCACATCCTTTTAACCCTAGTACCCCACCAGACATGACCAGAAATTACTGTCTACTTAACAATTGTAATAGTATTTAATAGTCCAATGTTAACAGAATTTCTCACCCACAGCAAAGATGGCTCCAGTAGGCAATCCCCCTCCTGTAAATAAAAAATAATACTATCAACTATTTTCATTTACAAAGGTTTAATCTTGTGAAAGAGCATATAAATAATATACATACCAATAATATGATCTAAAGATGGAATACCAGAAGATATAAACGGCAAATTATTTTTCAGTTTGGTTCCTTTGACACTATATTGTGAATCAGATATCTTGTGGAAACTCGTCATGGTTTCATTTGAATTATTAATACAAATAATAGCTATGATTTTCTAAAATAATTGGGTTGGTGTATATTTCAATTAATTTCATATAATTTATAACTTAGGTTATCTATAATTTACTGCCTGGACTATTACGTTATATTTTAAGTTAGCATATAAAAATGGAACAAAAAATATTTTCGTTTCATTTATTATTAGGTATTTATCTATTGACACATCACATTCAAACTACCCTTATTATACAAACACGATACAAACGTCAATTTTCTTTCAAGTGTCTGGTCCTAACAGTGTGCTGTTGACAGTGAAATGATAAGCTTACGAGTTCCGATACCTTAAAATTTATAAAATATTACATATTACTTACCCAATATTTTGATTCATAAAATTACTTTTTGTCAGAATTTCTCTAGTTTTAGGTCCTATTATTCTTTTATATTTATATGCTGTGTAGATGTGACGATCCTCAAGTAAAATATATACTAAGTTTAATTTTGCTGTTATTCTTTACTAGTATTTTTAAATATATTGGTGTGTTGTTTATATTGTGTAATTTTTTGTAAAAGAAAGGTGTTCTCTGTGGTTCTGTTAGTGTTATGCTTTTCTGTCAGTCACAGATTATATTAGTAAAGTATTTTTGTATTTTATTGGTGTTTGAAAGGTTCTTTATCTTTGACTGGTTTGCACACGTCTAATAATTATTGTATTGGGTTATATATAAACAGCATTCTCTCCTTTATTATCAAAAAAGTATTCCCATTTATCAAAATGCAGGGTCCTGCCGTTTTTATGGATATATCGCTTGAAGATCAAGTAAGTCACGTTAAAATAACCTAAAAAAAAATTACTTTTTTAAAGTGTTTAACTCCTGTGTGTGACTTCTTATGAATATAAATGCAATTTTCACAATAAAAAGGATAAATTTGCAGGCGCAAGAATTGAGAAAGTATTTTAAAAGTCTTGGCGCAGAAATATCCGAAGAAAAGTCAGCAAAGGGAATTGAAGACGATTTACATAAAATAGTTGGCGTGTGCGATGTATGCTTCAAAGAAACTAATGAAACTGATATTGAAGCTATACTTAACAGCATCGTTTCCATAATGGTTTCAGTAAGTATCTTAACAAATTGTTTACTATATTATAGGCTAATATCTAGATAAAGATCCAACAATAGGCTTCTCGCATATGAATGTCGCATGTCATTAATGATAGCTGGAGTTCTATTAAGTTAGCCTTTAACATGCCCCAGTCCTCTAAATAGCAGTAACGGAAAATAAAAATAAACATCTTAATATCTTTTTATTACTTGACTCTAATTGATTTCTGGGAAGACAATTGTATCCTCAATGTCTATAATATTTTTTCAGATACCTTTGGAGAGAGGTGAAAATCTTATTGTAGCATTCAGTCAGAGACTCACAAAAGCACCAGGACCTAAGCTTGGAGTGATAGCTTTGCAATCGTAAGTATCTCATAACTATTAAAAAAACATAACTATCAAAACAATAGTCTAATGGCTTAAGATAATTACAAGCATCATATGGTTTTAGAAACATAAGGTTGTAGGTACAAATCTACCATTCAACTATTGCCATGAACCATCTAGAATAAGTTTAAGCTTAGTTGGAAATGCTAACAAGAAAGTTTGTAATATTTATTATTTTATTAAATAAAATATAGTTTTTTTTTTATATATATGTCCCTATTACTTTTGATTATGAAAAAAAAGTGGGGCAAATGTTTCGATGTGATCTAGTACTGTGGTAGACTATATACTCTGTAGATTCGTACAGCAAAGGACTGGAATAGTTTACCCGTGTCTGTCTTTCTTTCCGATTACAATGTGGGTATTTTCAAGAGTAGAGTGAATAGGCATTTGCTGAGCTAGTGCGCCTTCAAGTGGGATCGTAGTCAAGCAGTTCTTTGATCTGGCTGGCACATATTGTGTTAGCCTAATAATCTAGGGCATAGCCCATAAACATAAAGTTGTAGGTTTTAATTTACCATTAGATTGGTGACATGAACCATCTCTGAGCTAAAGCTTATTTTAGTAATTAATACTTGACAAGAATTTTAGCATTCAATTTACAAAATCATAAATTATTTTCTAGGTTATGGCGGTTGTACAACAATTTAGAATCCAATTCACCATTGAGATACCATGTGTATTATCATGTAATTGAGTTAGCTGCACGTGTTGGTGCTGTTAAAGATGTGTTCACTGGTGTGGACCAGCTACGAAAAGAGTTTTCCAGCTCGCCCCCTTCTAATGAGCAGATGCAAAAATTATACAGATTATTGCATCAAGTGTTAAAGGATCAAAATAGGTTTGTACACTTCTTATTCATTGAATTTGTTTTAAATAATTTCTTAATTGTTTGAGTACATTCAGAAAAATGGTGAAAAAAAAACAAATCATTGTATAAATTATTCAAACAGACTGTTGGAGACTTTACTGTATTTAGTTGATTATTATTAAAAAAAAAAATTTGTTGCACAAATTGAATGTGAATGAATTTTTGTTTAATGGGTGAGATGTGGTCTAATCATTTTTTTTATATGTTGAATTATTTTTTCTTATATTTTGACTGTCTCATTTGGGGTCGAATTTTGAAAGTCTTTATTTTTTTAAGCATTAAATGATAAACTATTTTTATTGTTATATTTATTCATATCTGTATTTATATTGCAGTGCATTAGCCTCAAAGGTAATGATAGAGTTGCTTGGCACATACACGGATGAGAATGCTTCATATGCCAGAGAAGATGCAATCAAGTGCATAGTTACCGCATTAGCTGATCCTGTCACATTCCTACTGGACCCTTTGTTATCATTGAAACCTGTGCGGTTCCTTGAAGGAGAACTCATACATGATCTACTCACTATATTTGTATCTGAAAAACTTTCAAGTTACTTAGCGTTTTATGAAAATCATAAGGAGTTTGTACAGTCCCAAGGTATATTTGTAATATCCTCATGTTTAATTTTTATACAAAATATTGTTACTTTTATTGTCTAGCCATTGTTTTTGATTTCATTGATTGAATGTGCTGATGTTCTCATTAAACACTTGTTTTATTGCTTTTTCTTATTGAATTGATGGATTCACAAAGAGATAGTAATAAATTCATTACATAGTTTAAAGCAGTTATTCATTTTTACATCTATATTACTTGTTTAGTTATATTCTGGTTAATTTTATTTTCAGGACTTAATCACGAGCAGAACATCACGAAAATGAGAATATTATCATTCATGCAAATGGCTGAATCCAATCCAGAAATCACATTTGATGATATGATCTCGGAGCTGCAGATTGAAGAGAAGAACGTGGAAGCCTTTGTCATTGAAGGTAACAAAAGAGCTTTGTATATTTTGTACTCAAAGGGGATAGAAAGAGATATCATTCAACAACAGACAACTAAGCTTAACCTTGTGCTAAGAGATCATTTACGTCAATAGTTGGATAGTGGATTCGAATTTACGAGCGATTTGCAGGCCGTACCCTAAACCATTGCTATTAATTTACTAGTGACGCTTGTAGAGATGTCTTAGGATCTCATGTCTTCTTGCGCTTGTCTACTTGCGCTGCGAGGGCACAGGGGGGGAGGGAGTAACCTGCCCCCCCGGGACGTGCTCTCCTTGAGCACAGTGCAGAGGGGCTCCGGTGCGTTCCACTGGAGATCCCGGAGCCCCCTCGTCATGCACCGAGGAAAAGGGCCACCGGGGAGGTTTTAGTGGGTAAGAACCCCACAAAACCGCCGCCTTCCCCCCAGAAGGCGGGGTATCTTTCTGAAGATTTCCTCCCCGTAAACAAAAAAAAAAAAGGATCTCATGTCTTCTGCCCTCTAGTTCTGGGCTCGTAGAATAAGACTACGGTATCCCCTGCCTGTTGTAGAAGGCGACTAAAAGGGGCCTCAGGTTCACTGGGTGACAAGGGTGGCGGTCTTTGTCGTCCGCCAAAGTGAACCCGGGTAGAAGGCGACATCGGCTGGCCTGTGTCGTCTTGCACTGCAAGGGCACAGGCACACCCAGGATGTGCTCTCCGAAGAGCAAATTGCAGAGGGCTCTAGAGCGCTCCTCTGGAGATCTCCGAGCCCCTCACAATGCACCGAGGAAGGGCCACCGGGGGGTTTTAGTGAGTAAAAACCCCACATAATCCCGCCTTCATCACATATCCCCAAAAGGCGGGGTATCTTGTTGTTTTTCAGCTTTGGTTGTTTTTTGCAAATTTTAGAGTTTTTCGCATATCTTGTTGGAAGATTTGACGGGGGGCGTTAACAAAAAAAGGATCTGGTGCCTTGGTATGCAGCTGGGGCCTTTTCATATTGGTTCGGGGTAATAATTTAGTTGATCTATTAAAATTTTTAACTTCACAGTCCTAAAAACGAAACTGGTGCGCGCGCGCATGGATCAAGCGCAACGTATCGTGCGCGTGACAAGCACGATGCACCGCACGTTCGGGCGCGCGCAGTGGCAGCAGCTGCGATCGGTGCTGCTGGCGTGGCGCGGCAACGTCCACCAGGCGCACGACTCCATGAAGTCCGTCGCCGCCGCGCAGCTCGAGTACACCGCACAACAGCAGAAAGCATAGTTACAGCGTGTTTATTAAACACTTTTAATTATATCTTGTTTTTATTGCACTGTTGTGTTGTTTCGTTTGGTTGTACGAAACTTTAAATTCAGTTTCATAAATTTGGTTAGTAATGAGATTTTTCAGAATCATCAACAATCATCATATCGACGATTTATTTGGACAGTGGAGTAAGTGCATTTTCTGTTTAGTGAAGTTTCTTGTACCATATTTACCAATTACCAGCCATTTTTAAACACTACAAAACGTGGACTACTTGTACATGAATTAAAAATTATGTACCTTTTTTCTTGCTCACAATGGACTTACACCTCTTTCAATAAAAACGGTCCATATCAATGATGATTTCTCTATACAAAATTGAGGACAAATTAGTAAAAGAGAAAGAAGTTGGAAGTCTGTTATTTCTACTAAAATATTTTTTCCTATACGAACCTATGCTGTCGGCTGTATGTATTAGTAAATACGCATACATACATATCAATTAATAAATAACATAATAATGTTTTGTATCAATTGATAGATATTTATAACTACATAAATATAAATAGGGTAAAAAAGTTCAACACTTTTCCTTGTTTAGGTTATAGATATCAGAGTAAGCGTTTGGATGTAGTCTAAGTTATATAGATATTATTAATTTAGAATAAAACCTAACCTCTACAGAAAATTTAAAGAAGTTTATAATTTGACGTCTAAGAAGCAAACAATTATTGACAGATGTTTGTTTATATATGTAAACTTGGGATTACGCTTACAAAAGTTTTAACGAAATTTATCATTTATAGAATTGTTGTATTGATATTACACTTGTATAGATTGTAACTATTTTTTAGTGTTCTAAATATAAATTTCCTTGGACGGTTTGATGGATTGTGATTTGGATGAGGAATGCTGCTTTCGAAACATTTTCCGGTCATTTGTTTGCGTTGCGCTCACGTTGCTGTTGGGTTTGCACGTGTACTCGTACCTCTGGGGTGCGCAGGACTCCATTGAAGGAGATTTTGGTGATATAAAATATATGGTCATGCAACTTTCACAGGGTCTATCTGAGGTTGTCTATGTCAATCTTATTCTATGTAATTTACCACAGAATTTATTTATTGACATATATGCCTGACATCTACTGTATTTCTGTCTATGTATATATAATAATAATAATAATTTTTATTTCAAACCAAAAAATACAAACTAGTTCGATAATAGCCGCAGTAGTAAGAACTGTGTCGCAGCTATTAACGGCCATCTCCAAACAAATTAATACAGGATTATAAATTTACTAAAATGAAAAACATATCATATGTAATTTCAAATGTAATGTAATATTGTTGCGCTTTAATAATCTTGCTTTATTAACTGAGGAGTCGACCACATTATTTGGTGCTTGAATAATGATGTTAAACTGGTAAACAGTGATGTTTACTCGTGTCTTAAATGGATACCACCCACATGAAATCATCCAATACTTTGACAGCACTTTCTCAATACTTAGAGATCGTATCAAGTAACCGCCAACTTTAAGACCTGCTTGAGGCAAAGAAAACTGGTCGCGTTTATTGTTTCGGAACATCATACTTTTATAGTGACGTGTACGTACGTAGTCGAATCGAATAGAATAAACGTTACGTATGTATCGTTAAAAAATAACAGTTTATGGTCGTATTGTTTAGAGTAGTGATTCTGTGTTTTTATTCCCAAATGTTTGGCGGTGTTAAATCTATTTTTAATAAAGTTCTACAAATATGAGACAAAATGATTTGAAATAAATAGTAGACTCAAGAGTCGTGGAATAGCTCTCGTTATTTATACGTGCACGTTGTTTTCTTAGATTGTTATGGGTGCTTTATTGGGTTTTAGTCCTTGGAACATCAATTATGTACCACTAGTTTCTCATAGATCTCTGTACCAGCAGTGTATTTCTACGAAACTTCAGTGTAGCAGCCGTGTGTCTTTATTTTATTACTTGAGTAATTACTGACAATTCTTATTTCAAGATGAACCGTGAGCACGAACGCATCCGTAATGAATTAGAGAGAATGTCTTCAGCTCTGCCGGCGTTGACAGCGGCGTCAGGCCGAGTCAAGGATGCTTTAGAGCCTTCGCGTCGTAATAATCGACAGTTGATGGACATGGGCGACTATGATCGGCAGGTAGTACCAGCAATTTTTTAATGTGATACGATTGTCAAACGTTTTAACAGTATTTTCTTACTACGTACCTCTTTTTGTGGAATCATCTGTTAAGATAAGATAAGCCACTTGCACTCTGTATATACTATAAGCTAATTCTTTTTACAACGACCTAATAGTAGTAACTACAGTCGGACTGTAGCCTGCATCAGTGGCCTCCCGTGACTTTTTTTTAAGTCGTGGTTTATATATATTTTACGAGTTATATCGAGAGTTCGAATTCCAGTCAACCAATGAGTTTCCGTGTCAGGGCTTCTAAGGACGCTAATATCGCTTGCTATAATTGTGCCCTGATAGCAATAGGGTCCACCTATCACATATATTAAAGCTTGGTGAAAAGCGGACGGCGATTGTTTTCACTGTCTGTCCTGCTGCAGAGTTAAAAATGAGAGCTTACATTATTTTTTTTTTAAATTAAAGGCAAAGCAAAATGTATAAGGTCCATTCAACTGAAGGAATATCTCGAGCTCGAGATTTAGCAGCTACTTTTACAATGTTTCTAATATCCTTTACGTACATTTCTCGTATAGGTAAAAGAAAAAGTTTATAAAATAGTTATGGTATTGTTATAATAGATAGCAGATTATGCCTTGGAGTCTGCCGGAGCCCGCGTTCTGGACACTGGTGAAACCCAAGAGTACGCAATCCACGAGTCGTCAGTGGGCTGGGCGCTCCACGCTGTGAGTTCCTGTTTTGCCGCGAATGCCCCGGCGCTTCGGTAATCATTCGGCCTGGCTCCCTGCCCGGCGAGTGTTGGGCCTTTAAAGGCTCTAGGGGCGAAGTGTCTATACGACTTCTGGGATCAGTTCACGTGACCGGTATTAGCATCGAGCATATACCGCCGCACATATCGCCAACAAAGTTAGTTTACAAACGTTTTTGTTTTTCACCACGCATATATTAATGTATTAAAATTTAGAACCTCCTTAAGTCGAGGTAGACACCAAAAATTAGAGCTATAGAGTTTTTGAGATATACAGCGACAATTTATACTGAAATTACTGATTATTTAGTCTAAATGAGGGTATTATCTTGAGTGATGGAGTTTCGACTTAAAAAGTTTCTACTCTATTTCTTTATTATTTATTGGGAACTTTTGCCCTTTTGAGCATGTCAGCCCCATCATACCCTAATCTACGCACACACATCATAAATCCATTTTCACTTCAAATTGACACATTACATCGCGATCTGTCACGAGCTGAACAGCTGACTGCTAAGACTTGTCTTTGGTGTTACATCGAAACCCTTCGATATACGTTAAATTATGTTGTTAAACTCTATCTACAATATCATCTTCACTATAAAGTATTGAATCATGTATTTTGTGCGTTGTTATTATGTTGGTGCGTTGCCTGCCTTTATGGTATAGGCTACTCGCCATCTCAGTTCACAGTACGCAGATAAAAAATATAATCAAAACGAAGATACGCAGGCGTATAAATGTATGGTCGTTTCTCGCTTGTAAATACATTGAAGCGTGATACTGATCTATTCGTGAAGCCAGAATGCTATCGTGGTCCTTTCCAATCGAGGTTCCTTTCAGGAGTTTTTTTCTCTAAGTTAACCTTAATAGAAAATCAGGTTGAAGTTATAAAAGGTCGCTTATCTCGTCGCTTATTCGAAGAAGTAAAAGAAATCGTTCGCCCAAATCGCTCTATCAATTAAATAAATCATATGCATGTAAGGTTTTACTTTAAATGTAAATTTATGTTATAGGGAAATTTCCTCAGCACCACGTCTATTCCAGCTCGAAGGTTTGTCAGGCCGCAGTGACGTGTACCCTCACGACTTTGGAAGCTTCGAGTATGATAAGGACGGCAAGCCTATACAATATTTCGAAATACAACACCCTGCGCCGAACGGATACCATATCGTGCGAATCAAAGTATTTTCTAATTGGGGGAATTCTATGTACACTTGTGTATACCGAATTAGGATACACGGGGAATTAACATCAGGACAAATTCCCCAGAAGTCTGCTAACGATGAGGAGGCGACAACTTTACACTGAAGAAATATCATGTTGTTAATCTGTATATAATGGTAATTTTACTCACAATTGTCTACAGTCAGATAGCCCAAAACGATATGGGACCGATTGGCTATGAATAATTGTTGAAATAATAATTGCTAGCACTTTCTACCCCAAGACTTCGGGTACGTGACAGCTTTTTAACGTTCACTTTATCGATGTGAAAATTTTGACACCAATCGAATTTATATTGCGTAGCACTTATTTCTAATGTTGCAAGGTAGAATAAATTTCATTATTTTAACAATGTTAAAAATCCCAACAATATTTTAATGCTATATCAAATAGGCGCGAAATCTATGGAAGTTTTATCATAGGTGTGTATTATTAAGCCTAGTATAGTTTGTATTTTACATTATCGTGAATTCGCTCTATTCGTATATCATGTAATATGTTGATATTTACTAATATTCAAATCGAATGCTCGTGTGATATTTTTACCTGATACACTGAAATTTAATATAAATACATTAGCGTTTTTATCATTGTAAAGTGTACTCATTTATTTTTTTAATTATATTAGATTTCTGTAACTTGTTTGTCGTTTTATATGTTTGTTAATGACGTGATATTTCATTAAAATCTTTTTCTAATATTATAAATATCTGTAACTTTTATATCACATGACAAGGTATTTATTATAATTATTTTATCTATAGAAAATAGTTCTAAATAATATTCCATGTTATAGAATTTCAATAATTGAGTTTGAGGAATTTAAACTTGTCTAACACACATACATAACTACTATTTGTATGATAAGGTGGTAATAATATTTACGAATTTAAGTTACATGTCTATTTATAATATGATTATGATAAAATTTCAACAATATTGTTTAATTTATACGCCTCTCCTGACCTCGTTTGCATATATTTTGGTACGGGAGGAAAGGCAAACTAGCGCGCAAAACAAGTAGACGTTTGCCTGCACAAAAGACCAGGTTTATGGAGAAGATGATGCAGTGGTGATCTTCGTCCTCTGGAAATATTTGCTGTATCTCAATATATCACTGACATATATAGACTAAGTTAAGTTATTGTTTACAATTCCAAGTTATTGTGATGAACAACTAAATTATTAATTATGAATTAAAGATACCATAAGGTTCAGGTAAATCACTAAGATATCATTGGAAGTACTTATTATGCATAACAATCGCTGGGTGCCATGTGTTACCAGCTAACACTCTCTTCCTCCAGTAGGGTCTAGCCTAGTGGCTAGGATTAGAATTAATTTCGATCGGTCCACCGATAGGTTTGATTTTTTATGTACTAAACATCATTTTCTAAAATAGCGGTAATCAAACTCGTATCTTAATAAATTATTATCTTATGTCAATTGCTACAATCTCTGTCAATCCCGTTTGTATATAAGAAACGTGAGAAGCCTATAAATAATGTTGATATATTAGTAAAGCAATGATTAGATTGTTATATAATTAATGGTATATTTCAATCATGCAGGTGCTCGCTTAAAAACCCTTTGCACAAAGTAGAGTGAACGGTAGCTACCTCGATTTTTTCGTCAAAACCATTATTGCCAGGTGCCCAGTTACCGGCCATTGTGATTTGCACAAAATGGGTGAAAGCCAAAATCATACGTCGATGTTAATCTGGGTGTCCGGCAGAAGACCATAAAATGCGTCCTTTGTTAGTGGACAATGCTACAAAGCACATAAATTAACATGAGCAACGTGATCATGAGCCCCCGCCGCGCACGCACTAATGGGTTGGCCGGGCTCACTCCAGCTTTGTATCCTATGCACCATGGACACGTGAAAGGGTAATAAATCGCAATGTAAATAATACACATGAAATAATAATAACTCGACCGAATAGAGCAACAATGACAAATAGTGTTTCATTTTCCTCTACTTTTTTATCCCAATTGGGGTAGACAGATAGCGCAAAAACCATCGGTGTTGTATAGATGAAATCCTGAAAGATAAGAAAGCGATAAAAACAATAAGTAGACAAAGTACCTACATATGTAGGATGTCGCTAGAACGGCGAAGAGCTGGATACAGGAAAGGATTACGAATGAAAATTATTTGTAACCTAGTACCAGGAAATTAGTATAAAGCTAGCTAGGAAACTAGTTAAATTGTGATCACAGATGGGAATTCGGCCATCGCAATTGAATACTTGGACTGAATGTTTAGGAGTGGTGATAGAATGGATAATGACAGTCTCTGTCTACCTCGCTAAAAAGGGTATTTATATATGCATTTTTTTAAATGTCACTTCTGTGGTCTCTTCATCTCATTGCGGAGAATATTCGCAAAGAAGAGAATATATGCATAAAATAACAACTCATTATTTTTAAGCATCAAACATCGTTTTAAAATTAAGGGGCTTTAGTAAAACTCATGTTTTTCTGCGTCTTTCGTAAATGAAAGAAGCAGAACAATGGTTACGTATTAGAATTCCTGTGTCTGTGCCACAAATAATTGTGTCACCACGTTACTTTGTATTGTTCGTAATTGCATTCCTATCCACATATCTGTAAGCAATAAATATTGGTAGACATCATTACGACGTAAATGAATTATGTATTTGAACTATATGGTCTTTATCAAAATTATTTTTATATGACTACTAAAAAAACATATTGTCTATGTCCTTTACATCTTTATACTTTAATGAAGAAAATTATATTGGGGTTCATTACATAATTTATAGAATAATACAAACTTACAGATAATACTAACTAAAAAAAGAAATATTTACAATATAATAGGTATTTTACAAAATATTTACAAAAAATATAACTGTGCCAAACCGTCGTCGATTGGCAGCGTGCCCAGAAGGCTAGTAGCTGCCACGTATAAGCCAGCCCTCTGGCCACTAGATGTGTCGACCAACTTCTTAACTATGACATTAAAAAGGTTATGAGCACTAGTGGACCCCACGATTGTCCTTTACTAACTTTTCTTCCAATCTAGTTAAGATGTCTCATAGTATGTTACAATAATGTACAAGACAAGCGCGAAATTGTCATCATTAACACAACAATGATATAAACATAAATGTGTTCCTTCACAATACTAATGGACGTTGCAAACGTCATGCTCGGATATTAAGGGGCCTTTTCTCCGGTAAATTCAATGTGATATACCCACTAACAAATAGGTAGGAGTTATAAAGGGTGAAAGCATCTCTCCATGAAATTTATCCTTTTCCGACAGTACCGCCTACATGTACTACTTAATATTAATGATGTGATCTTAGTTCAAATGTCTCTCGCAGCCTCCGCTGGACGTGTATTAATGAGCGACATTTGTGTCCACGGACCTTTATTTGGTCACCTTCTTTAATCTAAGGTTTACTCACGATGCTTAAAAACTCAAGTCGTACGAATTACTTGAAATTATAATTTATTATCGAATATAAGAGCATCTGGTTAATAAAGATAATATTTATAAAATCTTTATATTCATATGTCGCTACAAATACGGTATTTGAACCTCAAAAAATTAATAAATATCGCAAAGTAGGGTACAAAAATAATATAAGTAACATCTTAGTATAGAGTGATCAATAACTGACTTTGTGCCGTTGCCTATGGCTTTACTTATGTTTCAATCTATTAATCGATCCGAGATAATCTACATATATGATCGGGATGACGTAGGGATTTCACGTCCCGAAGTGGCAAATAGTTTTTATTAATAAAATAGCTACCGATCGAGTCGTGGTTCGGCCCGCTCGGGCGCCCTCTGATCGAAATGCTTACGCGTAACATAGTAAACGTCCAAGCCGAGGTTACCCCTCATCGAAGTGACCTTGTGTCGAGTTACTAGCTAATAGAGGTTCAGACTAAGCTACCTAAGAGCTATGCCACCTCTCAATCCGGTGAAGCAGTAAAGGCCATTCTCTCTGGCCAACTGTGTAGTTCGTCCATAAAAAAGAAGATAGGGATTTCACATTCATTACATTGACATAACTTGTGATCGTCGTGTGTGGGCAATCAAAGTGTGTGACAGACCAATGAATTACTTGTTGGAGCCGTAATGCTGAAGTACAGCGGAACACGTAAGTTATTTATACACTGTCACTCTATATTTTGTTGTGTTGTCTTTGAGTATGCTAACATCATCCACTTGGAGCTTTTGTTTTTTAACTCTGCCACAGAGACAGTGCAATAGAGAAACCCATTGCGCTGCCGGTCCCAACTCCAAATAAAATAGGAGGGACTCTAATACACTAATATACCATTACTTATAAATATCAATATACCCACATTCTATTCAATACGCGATATTGTCAGTAATTATCAATCTAACCTCATTAACTGTTCAGAGTTATCCGTCTATTCCACTATTCCGACGTACACGATATACCTCGCATACATCATATATAATATTTATTTCCACAAAATAAAAGTGTGAAAAAAGGTGGACTTAATGCCAAACGGCATTCTCTGCCAGTCTACCTTGGGGTTGTGTACAGACATAGTAAAGATTGGAAGCTTAAAGAAAACAAAAATTACAAAATAAGATATATCCATAAATACTGCAATGCGTATCAATAAATTAAAAACAAAATCATAATAACTACTCGTAACAATAAATAGATGCATATGTAACTACATAGATCTAGATATCTCCCATCCATTAAAAGTAATATTATAAAAGATAAATTTTATGGAAAGAAAAAATAAAAAAGTTATAGCGGACGTGCGTCACGTACTGGTGGAATGTGTCAGGAACGAAGCTCTGAGAGCTGGATTGTTAGCTATATTGAATATTAGCCGCTGGTATGTCGGGTCCTGTAACAGTATCCTAGCTTCTCCAGCTATGGAAGAAGCTAGGATAGGCTAGGATACTGTATATATGTATTCAGCCCTGTAGTTCTGGGCTCTCAAGAATAAGACTACGGTATCCCCTGCCTGTCGTATAAGGCGACTAAAAGGGGCCTCGGGTTCACTGGGCGACAAGGGTGGGGGCCTGAGTCGTCCACCAAAGTGGACCCGGGAAGAAGGCGACATCGGCTGGCCCGTGTCGCCTTGCGCTGCGAGGGCACAGGGGGGGAGGGAGTAACCTCCCCCCCCGGGACGTGCTCTCCTTGAGCACAGTGCAGAGGGGCTCCGGTGCGTTCCACTGGAGATCCCGGAGCCCCTCGTCATGCACCGAGGAAAGGGCCACCGGGGAGGTTTTAGTGGGTAAGAACCCCACATAACCGCCGCCTTCCCCCCAGAAGGCGGGGTATCTTTCTGAAGATTTCCTCCCCGTAAACAAAAAAAAAAAAAGGATACTGTATAAAATTGTAAGACATTGTTTTTTTAAGTAATAAGTAAGGCTTTTGTTTTTATAATATCTGTTGTCCATGACGATGATATTTTCTAACAGAAAAAATCCTCGTAAATAAATAATAAAAAGAAGATTAATCTGCCTATTCCTGTGGCAAGTTTTCAAGTTGCGAATTCTTCTAAGTAAAACAAGAAGGGGTTATACCGCATTTACCAATAACAGTGGGTGATTCAACATAATGCTGGGACCGCCAAAATATTTAACATTTTTTCAATGTTTCTACCCTATCGCTCGTCAAAGGCTTGGACTAAAAAGGATTACCGATAGTTTCACGCTCGGATGTGCCGCTTTGCTGTACGGGATATGCGTTGTGCAGTGTTTCCGTGTCGCGTGCTTAAGTTAGTAGTGACGAGCGAATAGGTCTGGCTTGTATCACTGAGTTTAACACTTTAGGGATACTATTATTTTAAATTAGCTGCTAAAAGACGTAGAATTCGTGTGGACTTTACATATTGGGGACGTAATTACGTCATTTATAAATGTTGTCTCTTACTGTCTTTACTTATTCTTATTCAGTCTGTATACGATTGTAAGCTTTCCTCGTTTGGTCACTTTTTTTGTGAGGTCGTTGGTCAACCTAGAGGAGGGATGGGAGGGTCGGCTGTAGTCTGTGGCTGTAGGTCCCACCCGGATTTATTTAGTCTTTCAGTCATCATGGAGAAAGGAATGGAATAAACGCCTGCGTCAGTAATTTCTTCCGATTACAGTGAGAGTATCTATCTTCAGAAGAACATTTTTTTTCTGAATGAACCAGGCACTCTCTACAGTTTCGCTAGATTTTTGAGAGGTAACGCAGCTCTTGTGGCTTAGGCCGAACCTTTTAGGAGTAACTGGGAACTGGGAATAACTAAAGAGGGGGACTTCGTGGGCTGTTACTTTATTCGTGAAAATGAGATGGAGAAAATGGAAAGTAATACCACTAGTGAATAAAAGCGGTATAAGCTGTATTGATTATGAACTACATTATTTCCGACATTTGAGACAAATTAAACAACTGATATAAATTATTAATTCAACAATTTTGTCGCTTGGACCATACGAAAATTTTCGTATATGCGGGGGTGTCGTGGAGAGATTGATTTTAAATAGTCCCCGGAATGTATTGTAAGGCAGACTTGCTTTGTCCCCGCACATCAGACGGTACTCTCGTGTCCGCTCCGCTGGTTTTGCTAAATGTCGCCTTCAGGAAATGCGATTTTAACAGTGAAAACATCAGAATTACAAGTCATTATGATGCACTCCATTGCCTCCGGGCAAAGGGGTGTCATTGTCATCTTACCCTTTCATTTTATACTGTTTAATCTAAACAGTCGCCGAACAATAAGATTTCATTCTTTACAAGATATCGTTCGTTATATTGCCACGTCTTTGTCAATCCTTCACATGCAACGCTATTGCCGGAAGGAGTTTACGATACACTGCAAAATACTTAAATCGTTATTTTTAATATTGTAACGATGAAGTAAAAATTATTGAAAAATATTTATCCCACAAATTGACATGCATTACGGCTAATGTCATTTCGAAAATTTAAACGACACAGCGAATGTCAGATAACGTCATCACGGTTCGCTATCATTTTTTACAACTAAAGTATACACGTTATATAACTAATATAATTATATACATGGAGCGTAGAAACTCGTAATTCTATTTTATTATATATTGGTTATTCCAATGTACTTTTCAGAGGTCATTATATAGCATCCTATCGAAACGAATATTTGCCCTCTTGGCTATACATTTGTCAGAATATTATCGCGTCTAGACTGACGACCCAAGTCGGGTGTCAAAAGATACCTCGCCTTCTGGGGGGAAGTAATGTTCTATCCACCCAAACTCCCCCGATGCACACAGCCAAATCACATCCCGGAGAAGGATTTCCTCCCCTAGCACTCTTGCCATACCATGTTGCCTTTCTCTCTGGTCCAGTTTAACGGAGACAACAGCCCCCACCCTTGACGTCCGTCTGACAGGCAGGGGGTACTTTAGCCTAATGCTGTAGGCCCACGAGTACAAGGCTGTCCACTTGACCTATAAGCACTTTTATCGTATGGAGTGAGTTGTTAAAATACTTAAGTTTTAAAAAAATACATCAAACAGTTTATAAAATAAATTTTATCTGCTTTAGCCGTTCTAGAAATTTTTATTACTTATATTAAACCACATATCAGAAAAAAATTGGCGATCAAGAAGTGGACTTAACTCATTATGAGAAGGGTTCGCGTCAGGTAAGTCCGTATGGCGCGATCGCCCCTTTATAATATAGAAAAACAGCCATTTATTAAAGTAGAGAGCCCTTAGTAATTATTGGAACTATTCCGGCATATTCGCTACCTGCCGACAATTTGCCATTCGCCCCTTTGTCTGTCGGCGTGGCGCCCTAAAGGGTTCTAATTTTCAATGCAGCGTGTAACTATTCCGCCTTTTATTAGTAAATTTCTCTTTCGCGGTGGTTAAGCCGCTGGACGCAATATGGCGCACTTTTTTTTCTACTCGGGCAAGGGTAAGCAATTAACTGGATACAACATTGGCTTTGTTCACATTTGCGGTGTTCTACAATTGTAATGGTTGATAAATAATCCCGCATACATCTCAAAACATAATTTCATCACAATGATAAGTACCTGGGTACTGTAATTGTAACGTACAATGCGAAATTAAATTGGGTTAAAATTTGCGACGGACATAAAAGAATTTTATATCGCTTCCTACATGATTTTCTTCAAAAAAATTACTTTCAAATTTTGTTAAAAATGTTACTGACATTCTTGTTAACAATAACTTTCGTGTTTCTGGACATAGAGCTGTCGTTTTTGGACCAAATATATATATTTTTTCTGAATAAGTATTGTACTACGGCAATAACCTAGAGTTTTCTTGTTATTTACATCGTTTTACCGTACAAAAAATAAAAGAAAAGTGTCAATTTTGAAAATCCTATTTTCGCTATTTTTCATCTAATTGTTACAAGCCATATATCTTTCGACGCGTCTTTTTCTCTTATTCTAACGATGTAAAAAAGTGTAAATGGTCATATGTGATGTCACTTACTACGTTTTTGTTTTCCAGCATCGATTTGTACACGTAGTATTTACAATGTATCATTTAAAACAATGCCAGCGATACTGCTTTACATATTAAATCTTTTAATTTTCGTCCGCATTAAAGCTTCTTAAGAAGTTTGACAACGATCGCTGCCTCTGTCTACCCCGCTAGGGTAAGAAAGAAGTGAGAGCTTATGTTAATGTAGTTTATTCGGCGTTCAAGTTTATAGTTGAAAAAATTGGTCTATAGAAGGTAGCATTTATTCCTTATAACAGACAACAAGCATTTAAACGTTTAGTACAAAAATAGGTTTTTTAAATATATTAAAAAAAATAACAACTTTTAACATGATGGCACATGTCAATAATCGTATAGTTGTACAAACATAAGTTTCTCAGACAGCATCCAATAAAGCTATTGCCGTCTAACACTATACTTAGGAACCTGTAATATTATTACTATTAATAACTAATACACCAGAATAGTGATTTAATGTACAGTGTTTGTTATACAAACTTCTAACAGAAATAGTATAACGTGTAGTCATATTATTATTGTATACAATTACACGCTTTAGTCCATCGAGAGAGTAAACAGAGACACGGCGTCCATCCCGCCAGTTTGTCCACAAACAAGGATCGAATGAATATAGACAAGCGCGTGTTCTTACGGATCGCGTTACAACAACAAATATTCTTGTTTATTTATATCGGAGTGGAAAGGAGAGTCGCCCCGCTACCGAATAATGCGATGCAGTCGCCATGACGACGCTGCAGCCCCAAGCTTACACATGAGAGGCCATAAAAAACAAAAACAGAACGCAGAAAAGTCGCTCCAACTCACCCCGGTTCCTGTCGCCGCGACTCCGAGAGTTCCTCCTTTCAAACATAATTTATGATCTCGGGGAAATAAACATAAAAAATAGAAAAAGGAAAGACGGCACGCACGATAAAAAAGCTCGCAGTAAAAGCGCGGGGTGAGGTCGTCCCGCGGCCGGGCGGTAACCCTTCCGTTGCCCGCCCCACAGTTCGCCCTCACCCGACGCGGTAAAGGGTTAGGGCGACTTACCCTCTACGTAGCACTATGTAAGCAATCTACTGTAATATAAATCACAATTGGTGCTCTCGATAGGTAATGTATACATGATTTAAAATGGCGTTGCATAGATTTTTATGTTTGGTCTAGATCATTTAATTTGTATTTTTTCTCTATAACATTATTAACTTATTTCCAACGACCCCAAAAGATCACTAAAGTTCGGGCCGTTATTCTAGGCGATAGCGTTTTGAAGAGAGTGCCCGAGAGAGGTGAACCACATTTGCTTTAATCTCATAGCATCATTCGTAATATAAGGCTAACAGAATGGAATAACATAATACAATCTTCTGCTTCCCGAAGTGACACTCAAAGTTAGTTTAGCTTTTTGAATGTCTCTTAGATTATCCGTAAAATCGGCCCTCTCGGGCTCCATCGGATCGGAATGCTTACGCGTAAAATAGTAACCGTCCAAGCCGAGGTTACCCCTCTCCGGGGGGACCCTTGTGTCGAGTTACTAGCGTTCGTTCGTTTCGAGTTAATGGAGGTTCAGGCTAAGCGACCTAAGAGCTATGCCACCTCTCAATCCGGTGAAGCAGTCAAGGCCAGCTTCTCTGGCCAATCTGTGTAGTTTTTCATACAAAAAAAGGAATAACATAACTGCCATTTCGATATGTGTTGGGACTGGCACAAACTCCACTTAAGCAACTTGAGTTTAGCACTATTTTTATAAATCATCAAATTAATTTTACCGTCTGGGAATTGATCCGTAGTTTCTAGATTTAGATGGAAAGGAACAGGAGGACGGATGGAAGAACCACCCAGTATTTAAGAAAAAAACCGACCACGAAGATTCTTCACCAAATTGAATCGATTTTCCAATCAGGTTAAGATTTGAGCATGGCAAGTGTGCTCATGAAAGTCTAGCATAGTACTTAAAAAGTTGGTATAGTTATGTTCATTAGTATTATGCGAGTTCCCTAGAGTGGCATCACAGCGACGATGACGGGCAGGATCGGTATAACGAGGCTTTGATGTAAATACGGTCCCAGAGCGGGCAGCGGGCAGTGCAGTAGCCCTCGCGCTCTCCCACCGCCGCCTCCCCGCCTGCACCCTCTGACTACCGCACAAATATGTAGTTAAGCTCCGAATTTTTTGTCTAGTGATGCTACGTTTATCGATATGGCAAAAACTACCGATGATATTTGTCTATTGGATCATATTGACCGATAGTGTATCCTTTTCGTCAAGTCAAATCCGGTGAAACTGTTGCGGACAGCTTCTCTGGCCAGTCACCATAGGATCGTCACAAAATAACTGCATTCTATATAGCATATCGAGTTTCAAGGCAAATGGCGACTGCTGTCCATTCTGTAACCAGCACGCTGTATTATAATTATCGGCCCAAAATATAAAACAAATAAACACCCGTGAGAGCTTATTAGTATAAAAAATATTTTATACTAATAAGCTCTCACGTCCTTTCGAAACTACAAACTTGACCGAGTGATTTTCCTATATCAGAAACGGAAAACGGAATCTGATTGGTACAAGGAGACTGGGATTCGAACTCCCAACGGTTGGAATAATAAAGTCGAACGCTTGTCCACTATGCTGTCACTGCTTTTTTCATAAATAATAAAGAAAAGTCAATAAAGAGCGACGGAGGTTACATCTCTAGATGATTTTTTATTCTGTTTCCTCCCACCGTCCGGTCGCCGCACATGGACGCCGCCCGCCACTACTCTGCTTTTTGGCAATTTTATTTATTGCCGATATCTCGAGCTTATCTGAGAGGCAAACTCGCATCATGTTAATTTCCTGTACCGCTCCGCGACCACGTTTTTTTAACGGCTACTGAGAAATATAAAGTGGTGATAGCACATGATAGTGGACATCTTATTGGATATTTTTTCTATATTGAATTCGCGTGTTAGCTACTTTGAGTACTATCATTACATGTTCTTTGAATAATTTAAATCATCAGTATTACACTTATTGTGATTTTCATTTAAACTCTATTATATAACGAATTATGAGAAGACCTACATGTGAAGTTTGTCGATCAGCACTAGAGCCGCGTGGTGGACTATATGCTTACCCTTATACTCTCTTTGAAGAGAAGGCATGTGTCCACATTTACGCAGTGGGCCATATAACAGTATATAGGCTGTAACTTCACCATTAACTGAAATTTTAATATACCAGATTAACATATCCGATGTTACTATCATTTGTTTTATTAAAAAAATCGTAATGCATAAAAATAAAATAAAAAAAGCGTAAAATAAAATAATAAACGATAAATGGAAGTAATAAAGTGTTTAAACTTGAACATCAAGTTTGTAAAAACGTCTTCTTCGTCAAAGCCCTTAAGTCTTGAAAAATTAAATTATTATACACGCACATTTAATATGATCCTGTTTCCATCAGCGATGCCCTATTTTACGTTATTCTGGAGGACCGGTATTAATAATAACGGCCGCTTATGCGAAGGGCACAATTCTCCTCGAAGGGGCACTACACTTATTTAAATTCCCATTTTTGTAGCAAATTTACATTAGATTCCACGCACGCCAAGATGTCAAGGTACGTCGTGTCCCTTGTGTTGTAAATTGAGGGTCACACAAAAACCGTTAAGCCGGCTCCATAACGTCCAGCCGCTCGCGGCGGCGGCCAACATTTTTTTATTCTTTTGATGTCCGATGCTAGTAAAAAATCCGCGTTCTTTTTTCAAAGTATCGATCGGCGGTAAACGGTTCAATGTATGGTTTAAATTTTTTCTAAAAAAATGTGAAATTACGAGGGGGACGATTATAAACACATGCGCGAGCGCGTCAAATCTTCAGCCGGCGCGCGTTCCACGTTCAGGGACGCGTTATGGCTTTTTTAAAACGGGGGAAGAGTATTTTTTAAAAATAAAATTACACTTTTGTAGCCAAAAACGTGTCCCCGCAGTCGAGTCCAATTGTTGCGTGTCGGATGAGCACGCGCTAGAATTTTACGTAAGAAAGGGATTTTTTATCGCACGCTCTCATTCTTTACCGTTTCCCGTATCTCTGTCTATTGACATATTATGTCTCGTGGCACGAACCCTTTTGTTTGTAGTCGAAGCTTGCCTCAGACTTGTTACAGTAGACAACGTTTGCAAACTTTAGATTATTAGAACAGTAAACGCATGAAATCATTCTATAACTTGAAAATTTAAAATAATATGTTATATACGTAATCTATAGAATTTGTAATGCGCTGTTAGCTTAACTTAGGCAATAAGCACTCTGGAAGGCGCTGGTCTCCTTCTGCGAGTCCGTAATGGCCCAGAAAGAGACCGCCGAACGGGATCAGGAGAGGGCCGATCCCGTTCGGAGATGGCGCTGGCGGGCTGGTGGCAGACCGGCCCGCAGGCTGGGCTCTCAAGAATAAGACTACGGTATCCCGTGCCTGTCGTATAAAGCGACTAAAAGGGGCCTCGAAAAGGGGATTCGACGGGGTTTGAATTCCTAGCAGCTTGTACTAAAGAGTTTCTATTTTACGTATTATCATTGCTATATATCACACCTAATAAGCTCCGTGCAAAATGAATAGCACTTGTTATTTACGCCTACAACACTAGAGTTTCAAGTCTATTTTTTCATTAATGTAGTATAAAAATTTACTATCAGTTAAGTATAAAAGACAGCGTAAAGCTTCAAATACCTCACCCGTAATAAAAAATAGTGCGGCTGGCCGAGGGCGACACCGAAAGAGGTGAACAAGTCGCAACAACTTTTTACTCCCTTCGTAGGGTGGGCCGCCCTCCTCCGTCCGCCTAGGAGGGTCTCCGGAGATGAAAGTTTTGTGGGGTTAACGCAACTAACACATACGTATGTGTGAGACAACAAACGTGCGCAGTTACCTAACTCTAACTTTAATTGTGTCTTTTCAATCGATACTTCCCCGAAACCTTATAGCTAACGCGACAAACATCATGGACAAAACAACCAATTAACTAACATATTATTTAGAGTAGTTAAAGCTTTTGTAATTTGAATGATAGATTTATAGATATATAGACTTATAGTATATATATACGATGTATTAAAAATAGCTGTTAATTACAACCTAATAAGGTGGGGTCTGCTAGTAGTAGGTTGTAAGATTTTTTTTGTACGTTCTAAGCAAGTTGACTACGATCCAAGTTGACGTTAGGTGGAAATGCACTCTTGGATATGAAGGCGGCCTAGCCACACACGGATTGTAATCGGTGGGAAAGACAGACGCTGGCAAACTATACAAATAATGAAAAAGAAAGCATAGCGCTTTGTTCAAGTTTAAGTGACGTTCACAACGATGTAATCCAGCAGTGCGTCTTAAAGTCCGTGGAACGGGATTGGGGGAATTAGATCATGTAATTCAAGAGCATACTCTCCATAATGCAATCTGTAAAAGACCGGAAAGCTAGCGACTATACGTCTGTACTTAAGACCGACCAGATCGGTCTCACCTGCGTCAACCAGTGGTACAGACCGAAGTTTCAAATATTGACATGAATTATCTCATGGTTTATTTTGGAATGCTTGCAAAGACTATATATTGTGAATATTTGTTAGCATTATTTATAAAAAAGCTAACAGTGGTAGCGCCACTGTGGCCAGTTTTGCTATCGCATGCATAGGCTAGCACGAAGGGTGTACCTCGCAGAATACTAAATGATATTGTGTCTTTTGCGTTTTGATAAATGGTGTGCTGGTAACCCAACTTCACAAAAAAACTGTAAACAACACTACGCTAACATCAGTTGTGCTTTTTCTACTTTAAATAAAAAAATCTTGCTTCGATAAAATAAGCTGTCGCGTCTTTTTAATCCTAGTGGTGTTAATTAATTGTTTTCAAATTCCGACATTCAGACGTACAAGTGGGCTGAGAACTTCTGGCCGTCAAATCGTAAGTAGAAAGTTTA
The DNA here is from genome assembly GCA_029286785.1 of Meandrusa payeni. Taxonomy (NCBI): domain Eukaryota; kingdom Metazoa; phylum Arthropoda; class Insecta; order Lepidoptera; family Papilionidae; genus Meandrusa; species Meandrusa payeni. Next base: position 252,753 of record JAGSMX010000013.1, read on the forward strand.
GCAACGAAGCTATCATTGCTGTGAAAATATTTTATTTGAAACAAAATATAATTAATATTATATACTCAGCATTAAATGAGTATTGACGACATGTTTCAGATTTAAAAACAAAAGCAAAATTTTGACGGTTGCTTGCTAAAATATAAAAATTACACAAATTTGTATTCTTCATAAGTACGTACGTTTATAATTGTCTTATTGTTATTCATTTCGGGTATTTTAACATATTTCTCCATCAAGCTGGCGCTGTTACATAATATATATATATAAATAATATAGTAAATTTACATAAACTGTGTTAAATATTAAATACAATTTATTATTGTCACTATTATTTTCTTAACACTTTCTTGTCTTCAAATTGCACACATGTATTGGACATGTCCGGGTTTTAGAATGTATGGGGAATGAACCCCTGTGTGCAGCCACCCTTCGTCGTCCCTTCCTGCAAAAAGTGGACAATTGCATACTGTGCTGTTGCTTTGCATAAATCAATGGGTCCAGCGGCCATTGTACAATACAATCTTGGGGTGGAGTAAATAAATTTAGTTACGTTACCATATACAATAATAATATTCGAGTTACAGATTATATTATTTTTACTAAAAATGCACTATACAACGAACCTGATCATCGATTCGAATTCCAGCTTGTATCAATGGTTCGTTTTCCGACTTCCTACGTACATAAAATCAATTGCTGAATTTTGTTCCTGGTTTATGGCGATGAGCCGTTCATGATGACAGAACTCCAAATTCAATATACATTCTTATTTTTGATGATTGGCATTCCACAACTGTGCGTTTTTACGTTATCTTCTTTCACGCAACACCAACTTATTTGTATTTTAGATCCGATACGACCTGCTATCATCCAGAAAAAAGCACACTCCCTACTTAAACGTTCGCAACTTCTCTGGTGCTGTGTAGTCTTGGACGTCGGTGATCACTTAAGATTGGATGAAATCCTTGAAAGCCTGTTGGTCTCTCACTTGGTGAATTCGAAGCGATATGACAGTCTTTATAAATTATTACGTTACCATAGTTATTTTCTATTTCTATAACTTAACAATGAAATCAGTAACTTCTAGTAACCAATAGTGGTTGTTGCCGTGGTCGATAATGAAATAGTCCGTTCTCAAAGTTAAGTCTAGATATTCGACGTTAAAAACATTCTATTCTAAGTCACAGCTCTGAATAGGTTGTTCGTGTCTAATTTGCTACAGACGGCTTGTCGCGATTTGTACCTGCTAACATCGCCTTAAAATGATTACGGCCGTTCATAGTTCTCGGAACGTCGATCGGATATTGTGATATCGTTTTCTTTTTTACACATTAAAATTCAATTGCAAGCTTATACATGTTTGATTTATTCCGATTGACGCCATCATTTTTCTCGGTCGCGTCACATGATCAGATTTTACTAGCAGATACAAAAGGTTCTAATTCTAAACAATGCATTATTAATAAAACCTGTGAATCTATCGATGTGTGAAAATGTTATCTCGATCTATTTTATTGTGTGTAAAATAAGAAAAATGCCTCATTTAAAGTGAGAAGATTGTCTCATTTGATGAGGTTTAAGCTTGTATTAAAATACATTTAACAATTTCTTCGTTGTTATTATTGCATAAGCATTTTAGTCCCGTTTTTAAATTTATCAGAAATACGGAAATCATCGGGCGGAATGTTTAGTTTTGTCATCGATTACGCAAACTGTTTCAAGGGTGCGTTGTGTACGTCTATTGTGAAAAAAAGTATGAGAGAGCGTATGTATATAAAAACTGCAAGCAGCTGTCTCGAGGCACACATGCGAATTGTAGCGTGCGGGGAGCAGAGTCGAAACGTCGCATATCCTTCATATCATGGGGATGTTCGGACCTTTTTAATCTCGAGCGGTAGATTCGTGCGGGGACCCTTTACATAGTGCGCTCTAACGGGAAGGGTTCCACGTTCAATCCGCGCGTCGGGAAGGGTTCGCAAGGACGCCCGCCAACGCGCAAGCGCACGCGAGTTTAGAAAAAAAAAGCTTCTCACAATGAGCACAACGCTGTTTTGTTGTTAATACACTAGATTGTTCGCGATTTTTTTTTGAGTAAAAAATTCGTAATATCATCAACTCGTTCACGCCCGGCCATTCAATGGTAGCTTTTTTGAAGAGGGAACATAAAAATTGTTAAAAATAGGTAAAAAGTGGGTCAGAAAGGGGTGCTTTTGTAACAAGTAATCACTGGTTCGCGTCGATCGATTGCCGTTATTATCTAAAAAATGGACCGAATTCGATAATTTGTGAACTGTTTTTTTATTACAAAGATTGCGTTTATTAATGTTGGGCTTTTGTCCGTAGAATTTAAAAACTGTAGGAAGATTATTGGTACGAAAAATATTGTTGTATAATGAATATATTAAAATTAAATATTTATCGTTGCTCAATAAAATAATTGGGCAGCCATAAAATACCAAAACCGTATAAGTTAATAATTGTGACTTACAGATTGTAAATTGCTATCTATCTGTTTTCGAAGATGCCACTGTTGAGTGTTTTAATTACTCTCTTCACAACTAGTGAAAAACTTCTTTTTTTACATGGTGGTATATTGTTTTTAGCTTTTGCCGGGTAGTTGCAGTTAGCATTCTCAATTAGGTTTCACATATTATTAGGGCTTAGGTAACTGGGCACAAAATTTTAATTTGTACTTTGGAAAACGAATAATTGGCATTTTTGTTAGTACAAGCCGATTGAAATTCGAACCGTCGACTAACAGATTGTATGTCGAATGATTATCCAAGAAGCTTTAAGCTGCTTATAACTTAATTTTTTTTAAAGACAAGGCTAAGAAAAATTACTAGATTAATTAATGAAGTATAATAGAGATTAAAATAAAAGTTATTTTTATCCATAATCTTTTTCGTTTACCCCAAATGACGCAAAAAATGAAAACTCAATCAATTATAAATTAGTCCCGCGGGTAGTTATAGCATTCATCCCTTTATCAGTGTGACAATGTGCGGCAATAAAAGGGTACGGATTGATTTTTAGTGGATACGTTTTTTGTCACCAATTGTGCGCACGATTTATGCTTCATCTGTATGTAGTCTATTATAACTCTTGAAACCGCTAATAACAGTAATATGGTGCTAGAAGTAAGATTAAAAAGCTAGTTTTAGTTGAATAATTTCATGTAATCCGACCGAAGCAACTGACGACGACCCGGGGAATGCTATCACGAGAAGAGTAAAACTGACGTCTCTTCTCAAAGACCTCTGTGCTGAATTACTGCAATAGAGGTACAGAGTGAAGCGCCTTAAGAACTCGTCCATGTCTGTTTCTGTCTACCCCACAAAAAAAGGGTTATTTTATTCGTATTTCAAATCGACTTACAGAGTTATTATACTACCGTTATTATACATACTTTTGAAACAGTTCAATAAAAGAAAAAAAAATGATCAAGACATTAAAAAATGAGATTTAACATGGAATTAGTGATGACATGTAAAATAAGGCGGTGGCTGAAGTGGACAAGAATGATTCTTCAGCGTTTCAGAGATATACCACGGGCGGAGATGCAAGAGCAGTAAAAGACTGTTAGTCATTGAATAATAAAGTCTTTTCTTATGATTTCTGTGGTTGGTAGTTTTAAAATAGACTAAAAAAAAACTTCAGCCCTGTTCTGGGCTCTTAAGAATAAGACTACGGTATCCCCTGCCTGTCGTAGAAGGCGACTAAAAGGGGCCTCGGGTTCACTGGGCGACAAGGGTGGGGGCCTTTGTCGTCCGCCAAGGTGGACCTGGGAAGAAGGCGACATCGGCTGGCCCGTGTCGCCTTGCACTGCGAGGGCAGAGGGGGGGAGGGAGTAACCTCCCCCCTCGGGACGTGCTCTCCTTGAGCACAGTGCAGAGGGGCTCCGGTGCGTTCCTCTGGAGATCCCGGAGCCCCTCGTCATGCACCGAGGAAAGGGCCACCGGGAGGTTTTAGTGGGTAAAAACCCCACATAACCGCCGCTTTCCCCCCAGAAGGCGGGGTATCTTTTTGAAGATTTCCTCCTCGTAAACAAAAAAAAACAAGTTTTAAAATAGACTAAAGCGTCAATAGCCTAATGTAATGACCATGGCCGCACCATGGTTCTGTGAATCGTAAGGTCGTGGGTTCGAATCGACCATTCGATGGTGTCGTCGTTCTTTTAACACAAGCCTAAGCTAATTTAGAATGGTTAACAAGAGTGTTAATAATATTTGTGAAAAAAATATTGTTAGTATTCTTTTAAAAAAAGTACATATCTTAAAAATTACAAATCTAAAAGATTTTTTTACATTAATAGTATGGTAATTAAAACATTACATGGACGTAACGTAACTGGTGTCAAGACGATAGGGCACTTAATTTAAAAATTATTTAATGTAATTATAGTAGTAATGTTTCAGTAACATGTACATAACAAAAGCGAACCCTTTTGCCTTTAAGCAATTACACGATGTTTACACGGATGTTATGCCTTTACAACTCTTCCCCAACCCTTCCATTGTGCGTTTTTTACATCGGCACTTGCTCACAGGACGTAATTGAGCTGCGACAGACACACACCATACGTACCACTATTGGCAGGTAAGGGTTGATGCATATCGTCAATTTTGTGTGCATATTTATTGACGTTCCATGTAAAATTAATTTATTAAACGCTAATTACGAATGAAAGGGGTGAAATTATTTCTTGATATTAAATTTTGCAAATTATAAATAATACAAATATATTTACGACTAAAAACAAAAACCGACTTTAAATAGAATATTAGGAAACAGAAGTAATCAGAACCTAAGCAAACTCTCATAAAAATACATTGAAAGTACATCCTTTCCCACAAAAAATGAATCGCCGAAATCTGTTGGCGTGATATTGAGTTATTTGTCCATTTGTTGCGCACATAGTTAATGCAAATTTAAGACTTATATGGTTTTCTCATGGATGCCATTGGACTACATTGAAATGGGACCATACGGAAATCACTAGCTTTCAAATAAAAAATAATCATCAAATTTGGTTCACCCAGTTGAAAGTTATGAGGTAAACTCAAAAAGAAAATCATACAGACGAATTTTAATAAGTTTTACTAAGTTTTGTGGGACAGTGGGATATCCCAACGCCATCTATATACTTAAAAAAGAAAAAAACCGCAATTTATATGTATAAGCCGTTTGGGATTCGAACTCAAGACCATATCGTAACTACTTAATCACTAGGCTATTATTACTTGCTTTGTAAATTACATTCATAAGAGTTCGTTAAGAAGATGTTGTGACTAGAATAGAGAATTACATTTATGAATTTACATGTTTCTGTGGTTTGAGCATGTGGACGATGAATGAGGAAATAGATGCAAACAAAAATATCGTAAAAATGAGTGGCTGTGTCTGTAGGGGATGTTCTAAGTGAATTACTAAAAAAGTGTGTCGTCAGAAATACTCGAAACCGACGAACAAGTGTGCGAAAATGTATGGATTTGCAAGAAATTAAAGAGGTGTGTCAGGAACATAAACTGAATGTTGTAATCTCTGCCTAGACCTTTGGGTCTGGGTTATTTAGTTCGTTGTCTATTTCTGTGAGTTGATTTTGTGTCGTATTGTGTAACTGCATTCAATATTTAAATTTCAACTTTTTGAGTTTCACTTTCTACATAACAAATGGTTATTCAATTATTTTTTGTCGCTGTCAAAAAGGGGTATTAGTAAAAACTTTTACAAATATCAAAGGGTTGTTTTTGTTTGTTAGAAAAAATATCAGATAGCCGTGACAGTTGAGCCGAGGAGACAGCTTTCTGTGGTCACGGTGTTTTTATAAGACATCACCTGTTCTGTCTTATTTATAAATGAAAAACATACGCGCAACTATAGGCATTTTTGTTTTATGGAGTGATATAGAGATAAATTGGGTGCTTCATACGGACAGAGATAAGTATAACGGTGTAAATTTTAATGGCTGTTGTTAACAGAATTGAGTCCGCATTCGTCCTGAACCTCTACTGTGAGTTACTTAGAGCAAGAGGTTAAGACAGATGTTGTCTTACCTATATTATTCTAGGATCGACATTATTAAACGAGAGCGTCCTAGAAGACTTCGATATTATCATATGATTTAATAGCGTTACAACATACAATATCTATAGTTTAGTATTATGTCATTTAGTGTTAAATAAATTTAGTTTAGTAACGTAGTAGTAGTGCAACAACTCCCAAGATTTTGAAAGATTTAGAAATTTACTTCACACGAGCGTGTGTCTCATCTAAAATGATTTACTAACCTGTAATATGAAGAATTGGATGGCCAAAGAGAAGCACGTACCGACTTTTCTATTCAAACTCCTGCAGAAACCGCGTCAGTGTTACCACTGCGTTTCGAATGTGCCTAAATGTTAAAAAGAATCTAAAAAAAAATTATGTAAAAATAATTCAACCTTCTTAAAACGACAGATGTGAAAACACATTGCCACGGAAAGGTTATCGATTACCGTATGATCCAATTAGTAGATATCGAAACAATCGGCCGTTTGGATGCTCGAAGCGCTTAAATAGCTCTATCAGGATCCATTTGAATTAACGTTATACGATATCGACGGGTTTTTTCTTAAGACGCGCCCTTACCCCTTTTTTAATCGGATTTCGTAGGCGCGTGCGCTCAGTTTTTTGTCCCACCTAATAAAAAGCCCGATCCACCTTACTGCGACCGTTGGGGTCACGTTTTTATAAGTTTCCGTTGGATCGCGGTTGTTGAATGTTTTAATTACGCCTCTATTCTTAAGCTATGAAGTGAATCTATTAATTGCCCTTTCATTTTTGAGTTTTGAATTCCTATTCGCGTCTGCTGGCATAATTTACTTCGGACCGTTGCGCTTTGATAGCATCAACTCTGCTTGTCTTTTTCATAAGCTTTTAAGTTTGCTGTACTGTTTTTGTGAACCGATAAGTGCCATAAACTTGTATTTCGAGGCAATAAGGTTCTTTATAGCGTTATATGGGGCAGTAATAAATTTAATTACTGTATGGGTTACTTCAAATTTATTCACATTACCATTTTCCATCGACAATGTTATTATTGTATATGTGTATACATAAATTATATATCTCAAGCAGTGATAGCGTATTAGTGAAGAGCATTAACTTACAATCAGATGGTTGCAAGTTTGAATCCGAAACGGTTTGAGAGAATGAGATTGTACAAAAAAAAACGCTTTCTTATATGGCACCTTTTTCTTACTACCCAGTAAGGACGACAGAATTTGAGAACTTATAAAATACATTTCGGATGGATGACCATGGGGTCATCATTTTAATAGCAATTTATTATATTACTTATAAAAGAAAGGTTTGTATGAATTAAAGAAAGGTACATTTGTAATATATTTATTAATTTTTTTCTTATGTTAAAACGATATATTACATACAAAAGCTTTTTCCTTCCTAATGGTCAAATAGTATAGACGTATAGACGAACAGTAAAATTTTTTCTCAATTTTATAATTATATTTTGCTTAGGAGTAAACTTATTGTTTAGGAGTCTGGGCTCTATTTTAGTGTGAGTTTATGGGCCAAATATTATGATTATGTTAATTATATACGCAATGCATGTATATTATCACTTGGAACAAGTTGAAATAAGTAAATACACAGTTAATTTGTTAACGTGACGTACATTAAAGATTATTAATTTCAGCAAAAAAGCCCAGTGTAACGGAAATTCCCTTCACGGAATATCCTGTGCAAAAGAAAGCTGCGGAATGTCATTAATATTCAAAACGTAAAGAGGAGGGATTATAAAATAATAGGAGTAATTTGGGGCGGCACGCGTCCACTTGCCCGTCTCGTCGGAATGTCTTGATAAGATATGCATGCAAATTATTGTGCTTTATTACATTTTTCCCGAGTCCGACCCCCGATTTTAGTTCATTTAGACGATACTGTTGTAAGAATAAATTATATTTCAATAATTATAATACGCTAGCTCGATACTTTCCTCATTGCTGCTCCTTTAAAGTAACGTTTTATCTGACCTTTTAAAATAATGTTTATGTTCTAATGAGAAGTTTTATTAAATATTTTGCTAAGAATTATTATAAAACTATTTAAACTGATTTTATATAGTTTGTGTTGCTTCAATTAGATTACTACTTATTCTAGAATTACTCTTTACATTATTGAAGTATTTCATGGGAAAACCCCACCCCCTTGATAAGATTAGGAGCGTTGCTGGAGTTTCTTCGGCCACTTCTTCTCCCAGCGCTAACGCTTCCCGAAGTGGCATATAAGTTAGTTTAGCTTAGATTGTCCCAATAGATTTTGTTAATAAAATAGCTACCGACCGAGTCGTGGTTCGGCCCTCTCGGGCGCACTGGGATCGGACTGCTAACGCGTAATAATGGTAACCGTCCAAGCCGAGGTTACCCCTCACCGGGGGGACCCTTGTGTCGAGTTACCACCTAATAGAGGTTCAGGCTAAGCGATCTAAGAGCTGTGCCACCTCTCAAATCCGTCACTCAAATGTCACTTCAGAAAGGGCGGGAGAAGGTGGTCGAAGAAACTCTAAGTACTTGTATAATTGGATGAATTAAACGAAAAGTATATTAACTTGAATCGATAACACTGTATGGGGTAGTAATGCCATCTAATTCACAGCATATTCCTTAATGTCTGTTTAACCTAAATGCAGTCATACAAGTGTCTATATTAATCCGCAAAAAGAACATTTGATTGTTAGTCATTCTATTTAGAATTAAAAATACTACAAAGGCGGCAATTGTGTCTGTCTATAACATAATGTAACATTAAATATGTGTTATCGCCATGAACACCTTAACTTGTTGTGTTTTGAACCTAGTAGCCAACGGGTTTTTTGTTCGCAATAACCCTATCATTAGATTCGATTAAAGAAATAGTTTTTTTTTGTTAGAAGAATGACAATTGTGGCAATTAGGCGGGCAGTAATTACGACTTGTTAGCTCTCCCGTCCTTCCGACTATTAAAGTTCGTAGCCAGTAATGTAAATTAATTCCACCTCTATAATTTGATTCTTATGAGGTGGTTATACATATGTCGTGTTGCTTTAGCCGTTTTGTTTTTATGCCTTCTTAGTAAAAGTTTTTATATTGTTTAACGTTAGCCATTGGTGTTACTGATTTGTATAGAGGGCTTTGCGTAGATTGGATAATCTGATATTCAACACCATGATTAATAACGTACAACTCAGTACATCAGGCGGAATTGTGAATTTTCTCTGAAATTATAAGAAGCGAAAAGAGTGGGAAATATTAAGATGAGTTACGGAGGATTTAATAGAAAGACTTCATACATAACGGAAAAGAAGAAGCGCACCGATGAAAATGGATTAGGAATTTGCGGCTGGCTGTTGCAGTATTTGGAAACGACATATTCGCATAATTCGAATATGAAATAGCTGGACAAATTTGTGTGGGGTGGCAATATTTATTAAATTAGTCTTGTAGCTAAACTTCTTGCTAATGATAATAATTTTATATATATTATTTTATTTTATATATATATAAAAGAGGAAGTGTGTGGGTTTGTTCCCTATAGGCTCCGAAACGGCTGGACCGATTTCAATTAAACTTTCAGGGAATCTTCGGATTGACGTGGCGAGTAATCCTGTAAAGTTTAGCGGATCGGTATGATGATATTCTATTGTTTTCTAACCCAAATTTGTATTGACACATGCGTTGTGTATATTTATGTCATTATGAACTATATTGAATTACAATGGAATATATTGCATGTACATGGGTGTAGGTAATGGATCTTCACCCACTCGGGAAGAGAAATGAATAATTTAATATATTATGAGAGTTAAATTGAATATTTAATGATGTAAGTTTATTGTTTAAATAAAATAAAGCAAAATCTAGCCCGGCGAAGCGGACTGGTTACGATAGTAATATATGTTTTTCATAATGCTGCCTACGTTTACGTTATGTAAGTGACATACAAATAAAGGTAAAGACACACAAAGAGTGTACAGCAATGTCATAACAACTGGGATAAATGTTACAGCTTTTTCTTTTAACCAATGCTGTTTTTGTTTGCTCTGCTCCATTTTAGATTTTTGTGAAATCAACTTATTTTGACAATTAAATGACAGTAAAAAATACAAAGAGTCAAATAGACAAAAGAAACATAAGAAAACGGTTATGCAAGCCGAGCAAATTCTTTCTGCGAATTTGAATATAGAGACAAACTCTTTTGTGGGCTTATAAAATATAGAACGGTAGGGACAATGAAGAGGCAATCCTAAAAGGGCAACATTTAAATGTTAGTTTATTACTATATTTTCGCAAAATGGCCGACACGCTTTTAGAACAAACCTTTAAAAACGTTGGTGGACGGTTATAAAATATGAAGGTAGATTTTTTTGCGACCTCCCTTTGTGACTTTGTTCTTTTTAATTATAAGTAGCGCACGAAATATTTCTTTCAGAAATATTTATTTGCTAAAATAACAAGAAGTTGTTTTATTATTTAGTCGCGAGTATCTTTTACTTTTTACGTCTCGATTATCATATCCTCCTGGTCTTTCTCCTTCACTAGAAGACAAGATAGTCATAATGGTTAATGGTACGGTCTGCGAATCGTAAGGTCGTGGGTTCGAATCCACCATTCGACTATTGATGTGAACCATCTCCTAGCACAAGCCTTAGCTTATTTGGAATGGTTAACAAAAATGTTAATAATATTTGTAATATGTTTATATATCTGAGATATCTTATGCCGTTTTTGAGCATGGTCTAATTTTCTGCAAGGTTTAGGGTACTTGGCCTACCCCGAGTCGCTTTTGAGATCAATGTCATTGGATTACAAGACACACGTCATTGGATGAAATATTTTATTTCGAACGAATAAGTCCAAGGTAATTTGAATGTAAGGTTAAAGATCTAAGGAAAGAAAAGATGGCTGAAACACAGAAACAAGTTTGTAACAAAAAAAATCGATTCAAGTTTGGATACATTATATGATTAAATATTGTGAATATTTGTTGTATTTTTTGTTGAGCAAAGGACTTTTATCAATTAGACTGGAAGAAAGGTCAGATACAATAGAAAAAAAATTGGAGTTCGTTATTCCTAAAGTTCTGTAAGAAAATAACTGAACTGAAAAAAGAAACGTAGCCAGCAATAGAACATGTTTAGAATTGTGTATTTTAACGGTTAACTACGTTTATCATTTGCCCTAAATGTTTATCATTTCTACAATATTATGTAAGTTATACTAAAATTCGATTTTCAAATTCTAAAATTCAAATTCCTTAATTAACTAAAAAGTAAAGAAGCATTTACTACCGTATTTACTGAATTAAGTAGTCAGAAATGCCTCTATTGCCATTTTATCGGTGCTTATTTGGTGAACACTACAATTCGTCATCGTACTCGCTCATCAAACACTCAACTATTCAGCTAACAAAGTACAAGTAATAATATGCAAAAATTACTTAGGCGAAGTCATAGATAAATTTGTCTAATGAAGATGGACATTGCACTACGACTCTTAGAAGTTTCTTCAAGGTGACCACTAAGTCCCACTGGAGAGTGGACGTATACGACTATCGTTTTAAAGTAATGGGCACAAAGACATCTCGAGGAAAAAGTTTTAAAAGAGAACCCTTGTTTTCTGCGAGGAAACGTGTAGGCATTTGGTGGCGGGATAGGCTGATCAATCATGGAGCCTACCCCTTCTATCCCGCCCAGCGTCGACCGGCGGCGTGAAAACAAACGGTTGCTAGGCAACGGGGCCGGGGCGGGGGCTCCCACACGGCCCGCTACCGCATCAACGGACCCCACGTATGTATGACACACAACTTTACTCACTTATTTTCTAAATACACAGAGTAGCTTCTGCAAGAGGATTCTTATAATACAGCCCAGTGTTAATTAAAACCCATATATCTTGTAATAATTCTCACAAACCAGAATTCCTACACTATGTTTATCAAACTATTAGCATAAAAACTATTAAATATCTATGTAATTAATTTGTGGTAATCATTGAATACGTAAGGACTATATGATTTTTCTCTGTATGAAAAAATAAAACTGTCTCATACTTAACAATAACCCCAAACTTGCGTTTAACATTTGTTTAATTTGTGTGAATTCCTAAATTCTGTCTCTAAAGAAGACACGTATTAAAAATAGAAACATTACAACAATGGTACATTCACTGCTATGGCTTCTGCTATAGTATAAGTGCCGGTAAGAAATAAATACCACTGATTGAGCTGAGCCACAAATCTGCTATTGCAAATGAATTTTCACTATGACAATCGACTTACGAATTGAAGCGTCATTGTGCCAAATCTGGTCGAATAAGGATTGTTTTTTTTCATTATTTCATATAGCTTAGTATTTTGATGAATACCAATTACTAATAATTGAGGTAATATTTGGGTCTCGTAAGTACGGCATCAGAAAACCATAGCGTTACAACTATTACGTGATTGAACAATACTTTCGACACACTTGTAAAAGTACTAGTAATGACTGAGGTTCCTTTATAGTGGGAAATTTATTCTTCAAATGTTCGCCAACGCATCTACAGTCCTCACTCGGTGAAGATCACTTAACTTCTGGTGAGGAAAAGCGGATCCTTTTAAAAACTATTTAAAAATTTTAAAATATTAAAACACATGTTTTATACTATCACAGTCCATTGTTGTAAATAGCTATTAATACAGTTCTATTTTTTGGTGTTGATTTTGATAATAGATTTAGTGAAATGATGTAATAGGCATGATATTATGTGATTTTACATGTTACAAAAGGAACATTACGACACAGCACTTAATCTGTATTCTAAATAAGTTGTTTGTAGTTGTAATTGAGAAAAGAAGTATAGAGAGCGGGCGGAGGTGATCCATCATCCCTCGCTGACCGCTACCCCCACCCCCCGCCACCCCTGTCTTATTTTTCACTTTCTCTACATATTTTAAGGAAAATAAAACTTTCCCCTCGTCCCGGTTTTGTAGGGCTAGAGTTCTAAATGTATTGAGGCTTCCGAACTTTGATTTAGAAATAATTTAAGACATTATCATGCCTTACTAAGAAAACGAAATTTCTTTAAGGGCGTATGTATTATTAGCAACTTTCTATTGATCTTTGGAAAATTAATTTTCCCCTTGTGTTTACTTATATAAATTCAGAGATAAAATGTCACAGAAAAACAAAAAATAATTATGTTTATTTACACTTAACATTTTTTTCCCCCTTATTTGTTATATTACTTATTTAACTTGTTATAATAATATCTTGTAAAATTGAATATAACTTTTAAGCACAATGTTTTAATTTTCATTTAGTACAAAACACTATATATTAAAAAAAAAAAAAAATTGAATTCTAAAATTAATTTCTAAGCGAGTCTAATAAAATGTATTTAATAAAAAAAACTAGAACCTCCTTTCCAAGACGAATTTTTAATAAGTGTCCGGAGTTATGAGGTAAAAAATAAAAAAAAAACTCAAGTGAAGTGAATCATTTTCGTATCTGTTAATAAAATCGAAAGTATCGAATAGTATGTTTTATTTAATGACATGTAAATATTACAAAATATTTTATTTTAACACCTTTTTATAATGTACTTTTATGATAAACTTAACATAACTTATTCAATCTGATATTATGTATTGTAAAATTTCTCACAGCCAGATTGTCTGGCTAAGAAAATGATCAGGATGTAATATACATTTCGGGATGCACGTCTCAAGTTCTCGTAGTGTGATGTGTGGCGCAGCATCTCGGTGTCTATAATAAATGAACGATTGGGGAGACGCTGGCCATCGGCGGTCCCTCCCTCAATCAATATGATGGACTCTCTCGCGAGGGGACGATCGCTCACTGATTTTTTCCCTCGTTGACAGGGCACGGGAGGACGTTTTTGCGCCCTCAATGCGTTACACGAAGGGATGGAGCAATTAATAAGTGCGGTGGTCGAAACCGGTGCCAGTTGCCGCCCGCTCCTGATAGGGTCACCATTTTTAAATTTAACTATATTTTATTTATAATATAACTGTTTATTCGGACTTCGGATTGCCAAGTTAATATGTAAAATAAATAAATTGGTAAAATTAACAAAAAATACTAGAGATAAAATAGGAGAAATACCCACTGCATTCGAGTTATTCTATTTTTTTAAATAGGTGAATGATCCACAAGAAAAAAAAAATACAGACAATTTGAACCACTCCTTTTTGAAGTCGACTAAAAATGAAATTTAACCAGTTTTATTTCATGTGCTCCGCCTTATTTTTTTTCTTTTTCAAATTACACATACTGTTCTGTATTGGAAAAGATTAGGAACAGAACTAGTAGTAGAAATTCAGTTTAACTCGTAATCCAGGGCTGCTGTAGCAGCGTGAGTAGCTTTTTTTTAAGTTAATTAATTTTGATTTTATAATCATTGAGCACTTTCATAATATAACACTGGGCACAAATTATTCACAACCTGTTTCCTTACCACTAAGTTTTCCTGCAGTACTCGGCACGTGGTGAAATTGCAATTAACATTTCCGATTTGCATGCAGTGGTCGAGCTGGCATTACATAATGTATCTAAAATAAATTTATATCTTTATCTGTTTTGTGGCCATGTTGAAGTTTTTTTTTAAAGAAAGCTAGCAATATTTCTTTTTTTCACAAATATTACTAACAATCTTGTTAACCATTCAAATTAAGCTTAAGCTTGTGCTAGGACATGGTTCACGGCAATAGTCGAATTGAGGATTCGAACCCACGACCTTACGATTCGCAGGCCGTACCCTAAACCATTAGGCTATTGACGCTTCAAAAGTTTCCTTTGAATGTAAGAAAATATAAATAGTATATTATAACACGTGTCATTTCTTGTGACCTTTTCGTTTTAATAATAAGAAATTCTTATAGATTCTATGGACATAGTTTGATCATGGCTATTTTCAACCGACTTCAAAAAGGAAGAGGTTTTCAATTCGTCTGTATTTTTTGTGTTTGTTACCGCATAACTTTTGACTGGACGAACCGATTTGGACGATTCTTTTTTTATGTGAAACAATGTACTTTAAAAGTAGTTTGATAAAAGTTTGGTTACGTTCTGATTAAGTTTAATTTCGGAATATTAGTACGATAATTCGAAAATATAAAAATAGCGTCCGCGCGTGATAGCGTTTAGTATTTGAATCGATTTAAAGTCAGTTTTTATTTTTACTCGTAAATATACTTATTAATAATACTTAGCAACCGATGATGCCGGTAGAAAAGTGGTCACCCTAGCGTCAAACACTATCTGCCATCGAACACTCCTTTTTCTTGTTTACCTGATAACCTTTTATTGCATTTGCTTTCCCTCGACACCACTTTGTGCTAGTTGCACGAATGTGTGTCCGCAGTAAACAAGTCCCAAAACTAAGGTTCGCTTTTGCGTTTGGTGTTTTGCTAAGAAATTATTTACATACAGATTTCTTATATAAAAATAGTATCAATGTATCTTCTAATCATGGTTTTAATCGATGATAAATATGACGATATCGTTACGATAAACAACGTGTTAACTGTTCAAGTGGTTGAAAAGACAATGCTAACGTATGCGGCGTATCCAGACTTGATAAAATGCGTATTTTATCAAGTACGAGGACTTACAACTTGGAACTGGACTTGAATTTTTTTATCGTTGACGGCGGGGAAATCTTCAACAAGATACCAAGCCTTCTAGGAGGAAAGCGGGGTTATGTGGGGATTTTACCCACTAAAATCCCCCCGGTGGCTATTCCTCGGTGCATGGTGAGGGATTCCGGGATTGCAGAGGAACGCACCGGAGCCTCTCTGTACTGTGCTCGTCGGAGAGCTTGTCCGGGGAGGAGAGGGGTTAATCCCTCTCTCTCTGTGCCCTCGCAGTACAAGGCGACATGGGCCAGCCGATGTCCTCTTCTTCTTGGTTCCACTTTGGCGGACGACATAGGCCCCTTGTCTTGAACCCTGTGAACCCTGGACTTGAAACTTAGGAACTTTCAAGAAAAGAGCCTACTCCTTACTCAATGGTGGATTTGGTTTTCCGGTGTAATATATTTTTATAGGTGGCTGGGATCACTAATTATATTAGTATGCTTAAAGTTTGCTCTTTCTCATATGTCTTCAATAATTTTATGCTTCGTAGAATGATACGCGACGTATACTTTTGAGAAATCCTAGGCAGCATTGTGGACTCTTGTCGGAAAATGAAAAATAGATTGCGATTACATTGGTCACCTAAAGAGGACTCCGGATTATTTAGAGTACTTGGCGGTGCTTCACCTCACCAATAGTGAAGACCCAGGTTAAATAAAGAAGACCTAGAGCAATTAGCAGTTATCTTGAAACGGTTCCAACAAAGATGATGGTATTATTAATAAACGGGTATTAATGACTATTTATTCGAGAAAGGAGAATTTGTTTCGCCTAAAGTAAATGATTTCTTAAAACTGCACAAATACCATGAAAGCAAAATAAAAAGTAATTAAAAAGCAATTATACTAGCTCGTCTAAAATTCATGCATTTATTAAAAATAAAATTAAAAACACTCCGTGTAAGTCTATGGAAAACATCTCGCAGTTTGAAACGTCGAAATCTTAATCTAAGTTTAAAATTTCTTCGGAAATCGGCGAATTTCGCACTAAGTCATTAAAGTATAAAAACTTCGGTCATTTTGGTGGCGTTGCTTAAAAGCCTTTTTAGGCTGAGAAAAGTAATCTTTCATTAGGGTGGGGAGGAGCTGAAACGGAAGTTCTCTTTGAAAGGAAAATTACACGTCGTCTGTACTGCCAAGATTGAGGGAGATGGATTTTAATTACGTCAAACAAAGTTGTTGGAAAACTTGTCGCTGTCCGATAGCATTAATATTTTGTGAGAATCAATCAGACGCTCATTACAAGTCTATAAGGATCTTATACGCTTGTTTTTGCACTTATATTTTTTGAGAGAATACTGTGAAGTTTATTTGTGTAAGTTATTGCAAATCTCAATTTGTAACCTAATTGTGATAGTTCAAAGTCAAATTCTAAAGCGGAAATAATGTTAGTTACTCTATAGAATTTCGAGAAATCCGATTCCAGATATGATTCGGCTATCTCGAGCATCGTCGAGACAGCATTACGCCCAAAGCAACGCCCCGAGTCTAGGGACTCTCCGTGACCTTGGGCTAAGTTACTCATAATACCAGCCCTGTTGTTCTGGGCTCTCAAGAATAAGACTACGGTATCCCCTGCCTGTCGTAAAAGGCGACTAAAAGGGGCCTCGGGTTCACTGGGCGACAAGCCTGCGTCGTCCACCAAAGTGGACCCGGGAAGAAGGCGACATCGGCTGGCCCGTGTCGCCTTGCGCTGCGAGGGCACAGGGGGGGAGGGAGTAACCTCCCTCCCGGGACGTGCTCTCCTTGAGCACAGTGCAGAGGGGCTCTGGTGCGTTCCACGTTGAGATCCCGGAGCCCCTCGTCATGCACCGAGAAACCCCACATAACCGCCGCCTTCAATCCAGAAGGCGGGGTATCTTTCTGAAGATTTCCTCCCCGTCAAAAAAAAAGTTACTCATAATATAGGTTCAGGCTGAGCGCACTTTAAGTCCCACTGCCTGTAATGTCTTTTGGTGTTTAGCTAAGTATACGTTACGTTACGCTTATATTTGTAAATGTTGTTCCAGATGAATGAAGGAAACATTCCGTTTTAGTACTCGATGGTAAGTAAATAATAAGTAAAGTAATAGTAAGTAGGAATGTTCTAAAACCTAAACTTTTGTTTTACGATATAACTATCGGAGATTTGAATTCAAGCGGACCTGCACAAATGCGGTTTCCATTTTTTTAGTTTTTTAAGTAGAAAAACGTCAGTATATTGTACATCTAAATAATGAAAACACGTTAGCGAACGCTATCTTCGTCTACAATCTCACGTCGTCTCGTGCAATTCCTTTCCTCAAATTGGTCTTTATAGACGGCTTGATTAAATATTAAGCTATTAAATACACCAACACGTAAGGTTTAAATGTTCAACAATTTGATTTTACTTGCTACAAATAATAATTTCAAGGGTTCTCTGTTATCTGGTTGGTTTTAAAAATGGCGCACCTCAAAGTGTGGCTATAGATGAATGTTCTTTTCCAATATTTCCGATAATAGATACAGCAGCAGCGAGGGGCGATAAATCAGGCGCACCTCCATCGCTTGGAAACGTATCGCGGACGGCGTCGGACTTAATCACAGCTCGTAGCATTAATTTGATTAGGGTTAGTGGGCGCGGGGCTATCAATCCGCCACATTAGCATGCCAGCATCGACTGCTAGGGCTACCTTTGCATTTTTGTTGCTTCATCACACTCGTCTTATACGAATGAGATGCCCATTACACCATTCACCCGTAATAATCACCACCTCACGAAGACAAGACTAAGAAAAACCCCAACAATAGCATCAATAAGGCAATAGCATTTAGACAACTGCTTCCGCTGTTGCAAAAATTCATCTGCACGTTCGAGGAAAGCGTTACAGCAGAATACCAGCTTGGAGTTCATGTTATAAAATGTGTACTTTTGCGTCTCGCTTGATGAAGACGTGTATGTGTGAAGTGTCCGACCAACATGAAAATACAGGTTGGCAACGCACATCCAATCCTATGTATCTAGTTTGTGTATATGGGTAGCGGAATCACTTAACATAAATACATAAAAAGACATTTAGAGTTTTATACATATCATAAATCTTAATGCGTATCAACTGAGAACAGTTTAACAAGCACTTCAAGTGGATAGCGAAATCTGTTTACGTAGTGATGACAAATCAGTTTGATTATTGTTCTGTCTTATAGTGAACGCGTTTAGCACTGGATTCGTGGTAAATAATACTTTTGATTATTATATTCGCATCTTCGAGTCGTTAAATATAGTCATTTCTAAGCAAATGCATTACCAAGGCGTGGGTCGGCAGAATGGAGATATCAGAAGGCGTTAGTGTAAAATACGAGTCGCGTCTAAAAACAGTTTTGGACATAATTATAAGTGATCTTTCTTTTCCTATTCTTTGATTACTTAATGTCATTTATTTGGTTATTTTTAATATTGCTAATATTTTCATTTATCCCTAAATGTGAGACGAATTTATCTCTAAATTTATTATTAAATTTTGTCGTGTAAAAACTTAACAATATTAACCCAATCCTACATAACCATAGAGTTTTCCGTAGTGACATGTACATATTTACAAACAAAAACAAATGACTAGTGTCCACCGTGTCTATTATTCATAGTTTACAGCCTAGGCAGCCCTGACGGATTGTAAACAGTAATTTCGACCGATTCGTGCTGACCACTTTTAGGTCAATTAGGCAAAGTCGCGCCCGCTGTACCTTCCACTAATCAGGGCCGCGCCAAACTTTATGCCGTGTTAATTTGACTAATGCGCCTGGAAGCGGATTACTCCGCGATAAAATGGACGACATGTTACACCCGTCGGCTCGCTGTCGAACAAAACAACGTTACGTGTTATTAATTTCGTGTATTGAGTAACGGATACATTACACAAGGGAGAGAGGTGTGTTAGGATTGTATAAAGATATCTTAATGTCCGTTCTTAGCTTTCGGTGTTATGAATCAAAATATCGGATATTTCTGATTCATTACACACATATCCAAATTAAAAGGATACAATTCCAAACTATACATTTATTAAATGACATATATGATGTTTTCATCTTAATCTATTATACACAAGATATAAGACAGTAGAATAATAGGGTCTGACCCTTTTATTGCTTTAAAACATAAACATCTTTTTTTACGAAATATACGTTGTCAGGAAAGCTGGCCGCTCAATAACACCGGATTTTGAGAGATGGCTTAGCTCTTAGACATAGACTCTTCTACGAACCAGAGCAGATAGCTCTGGAGATAACCGATTAGGAGAGAAATGACTCCAAATAAAAGACGGGAAAGGCCGGAAGAAGACGATCGGCTATGCTTTTTACGTTGTCGTAGTAGATATTAGGATCGCTAGTATGGTATATATAAAGCGATAGTTATAAATACAAGTACTCAAGTCCATCACCCTTATTATGATCCTTACATCCGCGCAAACATAATCGTCAGTTAACCTCTACACCACTTTTAATAAGTCGACAAATAAGAGGTGTATCGACTAGATTGGCGACTTATTACAAATCTGATAGTCGCTCAAAATATGTTTAAAGTGACCTAGCTAAAGCTAATTAATCATCACAGGGTAAAGCGTCGAGGAACATACCAATTTATAAATGAACTTCGTATTAATCGCGACGTTGGATGGCCTAGGTGCCGTGCCGGGGGGCAATTAGGCCGTACTACTTAACCAATTAGATGTGAAACAATCGCCCTCATAGCTCCCGGTCTCTGAATACGCCCCTATCCACCCGAACTAGTGCTTTTTGTACATCGCTTTATCACACATTATGATATTTTAAAAGGCTCATTACTGTATTACACAAAAAAGGAAATAACGCCCGAAAGTTTACAATTAGACTGTATAGGGGACAATTTTATGTTAGCCAAGTTATTGTCGTTTTGGGAACTCCATGCCGTGTTACTCGTACATAAGTTATTTGGTTTAGTGGATATTAACAATCGCTCGGGTGGTCGTTATTTAGTTTCGTTATGAACTAGTTACAAGTAATTTAAAAGAATATCCCTTTTATTGTCACCCACATAATGGCTGCGAGTGTGATATGGACGCTACGTTTATAAATTGATGCCTTTTTTTTGAATTGAATATCTTTGTGGTATTGCACAAACAATACTGTATAAGAATAAAGTAACCATTTTGAATAAAACATGATGTTTGACGTTTAAGCAAAACTATGATGTTTAAAAGACAAACAACTCAGTCCTCCCCGCAACCATTTCGATTGACAAGTTTTTGAAGTGCCGGTAAATCAAAATACTATACGTAAGTAAATACAGACGTGATAAAATCTGTATAATTAATTTTATACAATGAGCTTCTTTTTTTAAAAAATACAGCAAAGGACTGGACTGTATCGGTGTATGATTCCAAAATGACGAAAGACGCGACATATAAAACGAGCATTAATAAGGTCCCACTAAAGTTTTATTAATTCGCTACGTTCACGTTCTTAGAAAACATCTATCGAAATAATAGACCAATAAAAATAATTAATATTTTTTTTAAATATAAAATGTTTGTTACTCCTTACACAGTACAAGGTAGAAGCATTGGCCCCCTTTAGAGGAGTCCTTTACTCGTTCAGGAATTCTTGCGAATGATTAAAATTGGCATCATCAGTATTCAATTAAATGAAACTATATTTGTTATCTGAATCAATTTATTTGAATACATTTTTGAATTACTAAAAGAATTATTTAATTTTATAATTTATAATCTTTTATTTTATTTATTTATTATTATTGTTTAATTTATTTTCAAACCTCAGGTTAAGTTTTTATTGATATAAAAAGTAAAATACCAAAAATATCATACAAAGTATAAAACCTAACCGCTGGTTAGGGTGACACAGAGAGAAACCTCCAGACGATGTGTGCCGTGTCCAGGAGAACTGCTTTCTGTATCAGACCCTTGACCCAGCCATCAAGCGAAAGTCTCTTAGGATGTTGATCGACACTTTTCGCTATAAGACCGTTTGCAGAAACGACTATGGGGACAATGATCGTTGAATCCACATCTCCCATGGCGGTCACCTCGTGAGCTAAGTAGAGGTACTTGGTGATTTTTTCCCGTTCGGCCTATATGAGGTTCTCGTCATGTGATGGTAATATCGACGAGCATATTTGCCGAGCCTGTCGCGTTGATCGATCTGACAGCACAATATCAGGTTTATTGGCAACAATAGTCCTGTCTAATTCTATTTTATTTTTATTTTATTTTATTAAATACATTTATAATATATTTATCAGTTTAGTACTTTACTATATTTCCTAGCTAATAAATTTCGCATAAACAAAAGATACAGTTTGTAGGAAAGCGTTCACATGGCAAATCTCGTGATATCGTTAGTAAGTCGCATTAGGGTCGAGTCGATGTTATCGCTGACGGTAAGCGTTTGTCTTTGATACGTCGCGTGACAAATCTCTTCAAATTTCAAAAACAAAGCTGAAATAAAGAATATATCATGTACCTTGTTTCTAAATATGCTAATATGAGTGTTTTCTTTGCAGGTAAAATATTTATATAGCGTATAGCTTAACAGTTTGTGATTGAATGAATTATATTATTGTTGTAGCCTAGTGACTAACTGTTAATTTATGCTATGGTAGTCGAATCCGATGAAAGAAAACTCCTTGGCACAAGTAGGATTCCAAGCTCGATTATAGATTATTGTTTTACTTCTGCCCGAAGACTATTTATTATTTTTCATTTTAAAAAAATCACTACAAAATCTTTTAAATAATATTACTATTGAGATATTTAAAACAGTCAGTTCAGAAAAGTATATATTACAATAGATATTGTAATCGAATTCCATAATGTTATTATATAATAATAATTTTATTTAAATGTGGGTTAAGTTATCTGTATTATACCTTACAACATATATTTCACAAAGTTTTGAAGTAAATTACAATCAATGGTTAACTTTACTGTTGTCTTTTAATTTGTATGGTGTATGTAAGTAATCTTATAAACAGATATTTTGTTAGATATTATATTAACAATGATCCAATTTGAATAACATTAGTTACATTATAAAACAGCGATAATTTGTAAACTAGCAACTGTTTGTATAGTTCTGCACATAGTCACTTTCGTCACAAAATTTATACATAAAATGTACACAATCCAATGACTAATGTTTTTAGTTTATTTAGAGATAAATATTTGGTTTTCTAAGTTGAAGTCCAAAGATAGGGCTTCAACTTAGAAAACACATACCGGAAACGGATAAAGCCGTCGATCATGGAAGGATGTTGAACCAGTTGGTACCCGTGTAGAATGGTACCATGCTACAAAGAGTACACGGGGAACCTAGATAAAATAAGGAGAATAGAATATACGGTTATATTGATTTAGTGCCGCAAATATACAACTAGATTTTGTATGTACACAAACGCCTAAAGGACCCTAGCTTTTATGCTTGAATTAAAAACATACGACTTCCTCTGCAACGAAAATCTTCTGGACGTAACAAAGGTGAAATTAAAGTTTGCAATATGGGACGATGTAATGGGAAAGAATTGCCGTTGATATTACATGACCATGTTCGTTACTGATAAAATGTTATTTTTACAGTGAACTTGATAATTACGTAGGACAAAAAAACTTCAATTGTAGGTCACAAGGTGGGAACGTTGATGTGGTGGATGTGTAGGGTTTTAGTCCGTGAGAGTCGGACACTCCGGGGCACTTAGGGTCTATAACGGATTTCTCCTCCTAGCGAAAAAAAAGTTACACATTTGCTCATGGATTAACTTCACATCACACATCGATTTTAAGTTATTTATTTTACGAAATTTTAAATGCAATTTGTATGTTTATTGGTATTTTCGATTCGACTGTACGTCCTGTACATAGGGCAGTTGTCTTCAATTGGCGGGAGAGGGTGAGTGCACTTAATTCATTTGTGGTCGCTGCCTTGCATGCGGGATCATTTTATGTCGATCCGCCTTCCAGCGTTGATAACATTATTCTCAACCAGTTGTTTCTCTCGAAAACATCAAATTATAATGTTGAAATGTGACTAAAGCTAAGAACGTTAAGTTGTATGTTGGTATACGATAAATGAGAAAAAAACCTAAAGAAAACGTATGGTACTTGTATGGGCAATAGTGAGCAGAAATGTCAGTAAGAAGAGGCGTTTTTAATAGTGATTATAAAGGAAGAGTTGTGGACAAAAATATCGGTAAATAGAGGCGTTATTAGTAGTAGTTATTAGTCAAGATTTATGGTACATGTATGGACAAAAGTAAGTTGAAATGTCTATCAGTCGGAAGAGACGTAGGCGGATGTACAAAATTACATTCAACTACGCCGTTCCTTTTTGGAGACATACCAAAGGGGGGTAACTTTACCGTCCCTCGTTACCGAGATCATGTTTGCGTTATTGTACGGATATTGAGGAAACGACTTGTGCGAGGAATGAGTTTTTTTTTAATTAGAAAAGTACTATTACCCGAATAATTCAATTTTACATATAAAAAGCGAAATACAACAACATCCAAGAACGCCCATCAAATACTTCAACTCAGCGTAGATCTGATCAAAATTATTATTTGTAATCTTA
Source organism: Meandrusa payeni (assembly GCA_029286785.1). Taxonomy (NCBI): domain Eukaryota; kingdom Metazoa; phylum Arthropoda; class Insecta; order Lepidoptera; family Papilionidae; genus Meandrusa; species Meandrusa payeni. Next base: position 277,019 of record JAGSMX010000013.1, read on the forward strand.
CGGTTGTCTAAAACGACTTTGATATCAGATCATGAAAATCTTAGTCTCCTGGGACTGAAATATCAAGTATTTAAAATTATATCTGTATTGCTTGCACTTATGTCGACTGTATTGGTATTGTCACTAAACATTTTTTTTAACATGCCAGATTCTGCTCATATGTAAATTATATTTTAAGAAAGTATGTAGGTTTACAAAAATTACGTATGAAGCCCCGCCTTGCATGCCATTGGCTCTTTAACCCTTCCATATTAAAGGGTTATTATTAGGCCCCTTCAGATGCGCGCGCGCACCGCTCTGCGTCGCAGCTCATCTTTTACGTTTTTTACCAGCTATTATATTTTTTACGGCCACGACCCGCGTTTTGATTGGATGAAAGGGTTACGGTATAAATAAATCTGATGTCTCAACCGCTCACGACTAAATAGGCGGTGCTCGGTTATGAAAGGGTTGGGTTATTGGTTGCATGTTATATAAACGCCCCGATAAGACTAGTTGTAAATAGATGGATTTAAACCATACTCATTATATGATATAGAATTGATAAACCAAGTTATATAAATAAAGATACTACCTAATTTCTACATTTGGACAAATAATGGCTTACAATCTGTAAAGCTTGTCGTGTACTAAATTTATAGGTTATCGTTTTCATTTAAAATTCGATCAGAATTAGACATCTTTCAGAGTCTTTATTAGAGAGAAACGTGTCTATATACTACAACTAGGCTGGTGGTCATTACTTTACAACGCCGGTTATTATTTAATATTTATTCGTTCCCCACGCCGCTTTTTCTTCTCAGCCGATTTATTTTTTGACGAACTACACAGATTGGCCAGAGAAGCTAGCCTTGACTACTTCACCGGATTGAGAGGTGGCATAGCCTTTAGGTCGCTTAGTCTGAACCTCTATCGTTAGTAACACGACATAAGGGTCCCCCCGGTGAGGGATGACCTCGGCTTGGACGGTTACTATGTTACGCGTAAGCACTGCGATCTGAAGGCGCCCGAGAGGGCCGAACCACAACTCGGTCGGTTGCTATTTCACGAATAATCTAAGAGACATTCAAAAACAAAAATAACTTTGACTGCACTTCGGGAGTGTTCTCCGCCGAGCATGTGTTAATTTACTTGTTAATGCCAAACATCGATCTCTGCTTCCTCGCGGATTCCGTATTCGAGTTCAGAATGTATAATTCGGGAGCGACAACGGTTAAAGTACTTATTATAGACTGAGTATGATGTATAAGTATATAATGGTGGACTGAGGTGCTTCTTTGGCTTTAGCTGTGAGAATATTTACTTGTATTCATCTGTAAGCATACTCCTACTGTCCTTACTTTGGCGACGTTATATAAAATAGTGGGATACTTGTGTTGTGTTATTTAGTAAAAATCATCTCTATTTTCAACTGACTTCAAAAGGAGATTATTCTTTTTATATTTGAAATTTTTATATTTATATTGCCATGTACTTCCAATTTGATCCAATTTTGACAATGGCATCCAGGAGAAAGCCAAATAAGTCTTAAATTTTCATTAACCGATTTAACCGATTTTGATAATTAATTTATTATTGGAAAGGATGTACTTCCAAGGTAGTTTGGCGAGGGTTTGATTAGTTTCTGATTAATTCTATTTCGTAGTATTTTTACGATAATTCGGAAATACAAAGAGGGCTTCGGCGCGTAATAGCGTTTAACTTTTGAGTCGCTTTTTATTTTCATTCGTAAATATACTTGTATAAACACTTGATAGCTTTGTTACTGACACAAACTATTAACTAGGACATGACTACGACAATACTTATGCGATTTTACGAAAGACAACCGTTAAATGTAACGATAATATTGCTTCGCTGAATCGGATTTTACAATTTGCACAAAGCCTCGAGGGTTGAGAGTAATCTGATGACTTTTAAAATTAACTTTTGTTGCTTGGAAGCTTTCGTCTGCCGGCTATAAAACGGGCGCGTGGCGGGAGACGTGCCCGCGTGCTTCGCCGCTGGATTATGGCTACACCTTGCCACATTTCATTACACTTTTAAAGCCTGTCAACGTGGTTGTAACAACGATGCTTACATCTCCATATAAACGGATTAAGTTTCATAACGACGGTGGAGACGTTGACTTGAAATATAGTTCGATTTTAATTGCTGCCTGCAAAAAAACTCTTAAAAGTGATTACATATTTATTATAATAAATACGAGTAAGTTAATAAGTAAGTAATATTACCTATAAATACAAAATCGGTCTATGAAAACTATGTGCTATGTAACTATACTAATATAACTATGTTTTGTTTTATGTGGACAGGGACAGGGACAGGATGTGACAGTGCGCTGCTTTAGAATTAAAGTACTGAAGGAATATCAGCGTTGCAAACTATTTGCAACATTATATGCTGGGTCAGAGTCTTTACACTACCGCCATAACTTTTAGTGACTGTTTGTAGTTTATTTCTTTTTTCTACCTATTTGTTACTTCGTTAATTATGTATGTAGTTTGGTAAATAAATGATTATTTTACAATTTATACTTACGAATCACTATTTTTGGATTAATCTCATATCCACCGAGAAAGGGTATTATTTTTTTGGTTATAGTTTTTATTAGCATTTAGAACTTCCCTAATAGAGTGATAGTCCAGTTAGGAATCTAGGACTCGCATTCGACAACCCTAGCCTAAAATTTCAATCAATTTTTTTTTTCAGAATTATTACTAACAATCTTGTTAACCATTCCAACTAAGCTTAAGCTTGTGCTAGGACATGGTTCACGGCAATAGTCGAATGGTGGATTCGAACCCACGACCTTACGATTCGCAGGCCGTACCCTAAACCATTAACGCTTCAAATTGCGCATTAATTTTCCTGTCACCTAGTATACTAGACCTACTAAGCTTGATGAAATGCTGGTGACAATTGTTTCTGTCTACCCCGATATGTTTAAAAGGACGTCAGGGATTACATAATAAAAATATTCCAAGTTTTTATAGGCCATTAATCTCTAAATAGAGTGTTTTTTATTGTTCTTAAACTTGTGCAAAATCGTTAAATATTTTAGTCGGTAGTCGTAGGTAAGGAAAGACAAACAGGCCGAAAGAATTTATCTTTCCAAATCTCGAAACAGAAAATATAAAATATGCAGTAGTAGCCGGCCCAAACAACCCTAATATTTTAAAGTTTCTTTCAGAATCGAAACTGACGTGTCTTGAGGCAGCTTCATAAATTATCTATTACAGAACATCACTTGACGTCCGCACAAAGGGCTAGTAATTCTGAATTTGTACAACTTGGATGCGGTCGGGGTCCGCACAAAGCGTATGCAACGCGTAGGTAGAACCCTTCCCCACCTGCATTCCCACGATGCCGATTACGTAGAAAGTGCAACCGTGTGTTGGTCTCGCTGAAAAAAAAATTGCGCAAATAAAATTTGCTGTCAAACATTCAAATTTTGATCCAAAAGGGTCCATGTTTACTGCTCTATGAAAGGATGATTTGATATTGTTACGTGGGAAAAGAGAAATTATCAATCGGTATTGCATTTGAAGTTTGCTTAAATATCGAGGTTTGGTTAACACGAAGTGAAGATTAAGGCGCAAGTGTAAATTTTAGTTTTGTGGGAAAGTGAAATATCTCGCATATTATAGAACGATATTTGACATAGGTACTCGTATATTTTTAAGTATGTAGAAAAACAGCAATTTTACTTTTGTACCGCAATAGTTTTATTTGATAGGAAGTAATTTTATAACATGACATAGCAATAATAATAGTAAATAATTCTCATTTTAAACATCGCTATACTTATTTTTGCGTGTATTGTTTTATATTTATTATATATTTCATTAAGGCAACCCATTGGCTAATAAATATTTATTTTATCAAAATAAATATTGATAGATTAAAATCTGTATTTCTATAGTACATCTAGAGCTTCAAGATTTACAGATATTTAATTTAGACTTATTTATTTATATATATATATATAGATATATATATATATATATATATATATAGATATATAATAGTCCACACCGTGACCGGTCACGGCTACCTTGACTCTAGCTTCGGGCATGAGCCAATAAAGCAGCTGTCTAATAAGTAAATTTATATTTCATTTTTTTTATAGTTTAATATAATTTTAATATATTAATATAGTTTATATAATTTAAATTTGTGTTACGAAGAAAAAATAATAGTAAATACTATGTTTGTCTATGTCAATTGCAATAAAAGATATTAGAGAGAACAAATTTACTCTATTTATCCCTCGTTTCCGTTGCAGGATTATCTAGTATATGCCTTCATTATCGAAACCATCATTATCGAAAATATTTTCTTGAATTAGATTATCTAATAATATAATATTTGGTTTCATCTCACTAGTTGACATGCCATTGTATTTGCCGTGAGAGATTCTTCGAAGCATGTAGTAAGAATATCAGTGCATACAATAAAGTAGGATCTGAACGATGAAAGGCGCACTACACACGTGTTTGTACTTAGTCCGATATCGCGTTCGCTAGTCAATGGCTCATTTGATCCGCATTCCCACAAAAACTGCGTGGAAGGTCAGCGGACCTCAAAGTGAAACTGGGCTAGTTCTCGAATTGCATCGACCCTTTCACTCTCGTCTTATACCTGCGCTTTTTACTCTCTTCCCGGAATCATTCGCGTCAGGATCGATCGCAGCGCTTCTCAAACTATTACAGATGGTGCATTTAAATCAAATGCTAATTTAAATAAATAATATGCTTAATAATTAATACTAACATGTAAACAAATTATGGAATTAATAAAGGCAATAATCTAATCTAACATTATCATTACGGGACATAAATGCGACGGAAACGGGTTGTCAATTTTATTTTTGATGTAACATATTTTATTTTATTTTTTGAAATAAGCTCTTCTATTATAACAACAATTTTATGTCCCTATCAGCGACTTCATAATTAACAGTCTACTGCCGGACATAGGCCTCTATAAACACATATAATTGAGCACGATTGTCGGTCACTCTCCCTGTGTCCCCTATGTTATAATCTAATATAAAATGTACTGCGATAATTCCACTTAATAATGTTAACTTCTGTATTTCAGAACCTGCTGAAATAACATCTAATGCTTCGCGAAGTAACAATTATATTCGTTGTATCATTTTGAATATCTAGTAATGAGTTTGAAGTATCTGGTCGAGCCGTAACACACTGAGAGAGCCGAACGCTCTCTTAGTGTGTCATTGTGATTTGAGTTAAGGTCTATGTACTAAACATGAAGCGGAAAGAAAATCATTTAGCCTTAAACTGAGGGAGCAACATGTGGGTGCTTTTTTAATGCTGTTGTCTGACCCGGCCTCAGAGGGAGCGAGGAAGCTGGTAGCTATGGCCATGCAACGTTTATGACTTTCTTTCTCGCTTCATGCGATCGATGTGTGTGTAACCACGATAGGGCTGTACAAAAGGAAAAAGGCCTACTATCAATTCATATCAAATCAAATCATAACCTCCTTTTACCTTCGGTTAAAAAAAATAATAAAATAATTTTTCTAACCGACTTCATCCCACCTTTACTTACAAAGTCCATAAATATAAAAACAATACGAAGCAGTTTCGAATAGTTTCCAAAATTTGAGAACCATCGTTTTGCAGCAATAGGCAACAATGTTTTGCAAATTATTCTTTCTCAAAGGATCCTAAAAATAAATCAAATGTATATGGGATAGTCACAAAAAGCGGGTTAATTACTTGGCCTCAGACTTCCATGAAAGGATCGGTATTTTTTAATTTATAAATGACACTGTTACACTTACGAACATAAAAGGTATTTATTATTACAATTTATATATAGGGTTAATAGAAAATTGCAACCATAAAAATAAATCTCATATGTAACGTCTAGATGCCCAAGACCAGGAAGACAGGACTTATGGTTCACAAATGCTCTTACACTCATGGCTCTACTCATACCATCGTTTTGGCCTAAGCTGTCCTGTTCGTGACAACATCCATTAGTACTCCTTTAGATGTTCAGGCTTACCTGGTGAGACCTCGGTGAAGTAGTAGGACTCAAAATTTAACAATGGCATTGCCAATAAAAACCATAAAAAACACCTCCTGCCATGTTAGACCTATAGTATAACAGCTGGAAGGTCCATTTTTAATTGTGACCAACATACGATTTTGTTTGGCAAGGGAAGCTGACCGCCACAGTTGACTAAAACTTACCAAATTTTAGAGGTGGCAGAGCTCTTAGGTCATTTTCCAGAACCTATATTGGACTTGGCTTGGACGGTTACTGCAATACGTCATCATTCGAACCGAAGGCGCCCAACAGCGCCGTATCACGAATCGGTCGGTAGCTTTGGTCAGCCCACCGCCAAATACCGAGCACACTTATTAGCATAGATTTTATTGTAACTCGAAAACCGCGAAAAACCCGGTGAAACTGTAGAAGCCTTCGGCTGATTAATATATTTTTTTATTCTTTCTAAGCAAGTGCTTGATTATGATCCCACCTGGTGTTACGTGGAAATGCAACCCAGGACGGTAAGGTGCACCAGCTGAGTAAATGTCTATTCACTCTACTCTTGAAAATACCCACAGTTCATTCCAAAAAAAACCGAATTCCGCAAGCTAACTAGGATTCGAAATTGATTCACGGATCGCAAGTCTAGCACTATCCCCTATTTCTTCCCTCCTGTTCATTGGTCCAACCCCAGCGATTATGCAATAATCACTTTTTTTATAAAGTTGTAAAATTTTACCAATTTCGGATACCTTTGCAAGAAAATCATTTGTATTACTATGCTTAGAATTCAAAAATTTCTATTTATTTTCAGGTAAGTGTTTTCGCATCGTCTTCCCATTTATGCTGCTCTATTACGGACTGTATGTATTAGAATATTCGATTGAAATTTGTAAATCAAAGATAATATGGTATAATTTTTTAAATGTAAATCGATATCGCAACTTCGATCATTTATAACTTGCATTCGACGGGCAAACAAAGCATATAGAAAAAAACGTACCCGAATGCTAGGCAGAGGTGAATCGGAGCGTTATGGCAACACTTACACTTTCATTAAATCCGAACCCGAATACCTTTTATGGATTTGACTAGATTTTAACTACACGTGTTGAAATGAAGGAGTTTATTGTTTTTGTTTTCTATAGGAAAAGAGACAATCGGCTTTACGTTTTCATCTGATCTTAAATGATTACAAGTGATCATCATCTACGTCTCCAGAGGAGCTGCAGGTGCGTTGTCGGTCTTTTAGGAGTAGGCTCGCTCCTTCTATGTTGCTAATTCGTAGTTTTCGGAAACACCGCTGGTGGTAACTGATTCCAGTTGGGTGGTGCGTGGAGGTAAATTTCGTGAAAAACGCGCGTCAACCAACAAGGTGATTTCGATAGTATTTGAAATTCTGCCGTTTTGTGCGGTTATGCAATAGTAGCTTTCCAAAAAATGTTATGAATCTTAACTTTTTGTTTATTTTTTTAATAAGAAAAGGGGCAAATATTAATTCCCGTGTCCAGCTTGACCCTTATCCTTACAAAAAGACATTAGGAAATCAAAAGGAAAGTGAATGTAAATTACCTTCATAGGACCAATGACGATGAAGATTGTTTTTAAATGACGAACTACACAGATTGGCTAGAATAGCTGTCCTTGACTGCTTCACCGGATTGAGAGGTGGCATTGCTCTTAAGTCGTTTACCCTGAACCTCTATCGCTAGTAACTCTATACAAGAGTCGGTTGCTATTTCACGAATATTGTAAAGGACATTCAAAAGGAAACTCAACTAATTTTGAGTGCCATTCCGGGTAGAGTTGGCACTGGGAGAAGAAGCGGCCGAAGAAACTCCAGAAACGCTCCAAACATCTAAGGGGCGATGAAGATGGGTAATCTTCATATATGGCAAGTATCCGTTTTCATTTCCATGAAATTACATATTTGTGGCTCGTAGTTGAAACATGTAGTAGCAAAAGTAAAGATAGAAAAATCAAAAGAAGTTTCTAATAACTAAACTACGATAAATGTAATGTAAAGTCACATGCGAAATAAAATGAAATTATTTAAAAGGCAAAAATTGCAGTAAGTAAATAAATGCAAAATGTGGACGAGTGCACGGTCCACGAAATCTTTGATCGATACAAAGTATTCGTGTTCGTTTGTCGGTCTGTGCATTGAATAGTCGATAGACGGATGATTTCACACTCTAGTGGATTGAAGTGCCTTGTAAACAGCCGCTCTACTGCACAACTAGACCACAGAAAATTGCACGGAATTGGGAGGAATCCTCAAATAACATAGGATTCATCAATGGTCGAAAGTACACAATAAATATCAATTTTATTTGTAAATTACAGGATGTCTAATCTAAATACGATATGAGTATTATTTATGTTATTATAATTTTTATATACCATGTAGATTAAAGATCAGTGATATCCTACTAACTTGATTTACGATGTGATAGTCGCAGGTGCCGAGTCAGCTTGTGGCAATGAATTGCCGTTAATTCGGTTTTAAGTATAAAAAATCACTTGCTAAAATTTGGCCCAGTTTATGGCGACGGGCTCATCACCTGTCACACGTGAGACGTAATAAGATTGTGAGAAAGCGGACAGCGGAAGCTGACTCTGTACCCCGCTACGATTAAAAAGACATCAGAAATTATTACTATATATCACTTTTATAATCTTATTTCATAGATTTCAGTGAGAGAGAATACGTTACAAAACCATCTCAATATTTAGCATATAACGACAGAAATTAATAATTTATTGAGATTAAATAATTGGGTACCAATATGGTATTTACTGTTTTAATAATGTATTAACAATGAATTATTTAGGAGAATAGTAAAAAAACTTAAACATAGTATAAATATTTTAATAATAGACATATATATTATTATGAATTTGTGTACTAAATAAATGTGTCGTAACTGGGAAAATTAATTGTTGATAATAATTGCACAAAATGCTGGGCTCCTTTCTAGTTTTAATAAAATATAAAAGCACCCGACGTTATTAATAATAATAAGCCTGTATATAAGACAATAATTATTCTTCATTCCTTCATTAAAGTGCTAATCGTAAAACTAATAAATCATTTTAAATCATACTTAAAAATATTAGATTTCTTTATATAAATATCTATACAATTAAGACTCAAACCGATGCAGTCGCGATTTTCCTCAATAATTAAATATATAGATATATATTTTGCAAAATATTTGTTCCATGTAAAGCGCTTCGTCAGTTTTGTATCTGCATTCTATTTTGCAAAAATGTGTTTTTATGACGGAACTGGATGCAAAAGTAAACAATAGCTACATAACCACAGGGAAAAAATTATAGATGTAATATGTAGCATTTCTGTCGGCATAAATTGTACAATAAAGCGTTGCAAATGTAGGTAAGAAGGTTATAATCGAAGCTAAAGTGGGTTAAGCAAAAAGCGGCACATGTTTTGTTGTAAAAAATCCTTTGAGAAGCGTAATCTGCACGTGTGCGCGCTCTTCAGTGCGGGCGAGCGAAAGTCTTCGCGCGATTTATTGCTCAAACATTGACATAACCTCAAAACTAACATTCCGTACGTACAAAACGTTTATATCCATTGCACTTTACAGAAATTTGACTAGGATCTATTTATTCTGAACGAGAATATACGTTTGGTGCATAATTTTCAAAACTACATTAAATGGTCTTTATTTAATTGTTATTTCTCATAACTGGCAACACTTTGCCCTTTTTCCTTCCTTCTGCTGTTGTCAATGTGGCCATGCGCATCGCTCTCTGTAATATTAACCTTAATGGGTTTGAAATAAACAGTTATACTATAAAAGAACTGTGTTATATTGTACAATCTTTTATTCAGGGACAGTGTTTTTTTTGCAAATAGCTTTACTTGGTATTGAACTACATATATATTATATACATTTCCTACAATACGCAAAACAACCTTACAATAGAAGTGAGATCGTAAATAAATGAACACAAACGGAACGAGAAAGAATCATAAAGTCCTTCTAAATGTCACCATTCTGAAGTCCTTCCTGAGAGGGTAAACTAGACAGAGCGGAATCGAGGCCACACAAAAAATGAAGTCGGGTGTATAGTTTTTGTTTATAATTACACATCCATGGAAGAGATGGCTCGCATATGGACGCTTGAGAGACCTCGCGGAAAAATATTCTCTTTGTGCAATAATAACAGGGCTGACACACTCTGCTAGAAGTTACAATTGTCATACATTCATTATTATATTTATATAAATGCATTAAAATTTTACCTCATCATCAACAATAAATATAGTTGAAACAAAACCTAACTTCAAATCTAAAATTCAACTAAAGGAAAAAAAAAATTCCAAGGGACTTAATTTGTCTTACCGTTTGGACAGATTATACGCTGCTAAAAGAGTATGCGTACACCTCCAAAATTTCTCCTTTTCTAAGGAGAGATCTCGTCTGGTCGGTAGAGTTTTACTGGGGCTAGAGTGGACGGGCTCTTACGGCGCTTCGGCCAAAACTTATACTGGAATAACGCGGCTTGGATCATTACTCTTTTTGCGACAGCATTCTGACCCGAGCACTCAACTTTTTAAAGTTAAAAATAAATTTTCTGACTTATAAACGTTTAAGGAATTAGAAATTAAATAACGAGATTATTGTTAAAGGTTTGTCACTCATATCCGATTAATAAAGTCGGGAAGGCATCACTGGTGTTGTCCGAGTTGTACTCGAGAACACTATATCAACGCAAAATGCAAAATTAAAAGCATTATCATCAAATCATCTTTAGATAACAATAATATATTGTTACAATAAAATATTTTATTTTGTTTTTATTTTATATACAATTTATGTTTCCCTCGTGTTTTACTTGCTTTTACGTTATTCGTACTTTGTTAAAATTCAGCTTTGTTTGTTTCTTAAAATGGGTTTCTGCAGAATACCAGCGCTGATTTACACTCCTCGGATAATCAGCATTATGCTGAGCAGTGAACCCGGTCGGTTCGGCGTTGCAACACAGAGCCTTGTGTATTATTTTCATTTTTAACTGTGCGCTTAACTTGTTGTGTTAATTTGTATATGTGTAATCTGTCTAACCGATTAAATGGCTTATTATTATTATTATTACTTTAACCAGTTTTAATTGGTTGATGACGTTGTACTTTGTGATTAAGTGATATATGAAAATTAGGTGCGGTGCAGCCCTGAGTGTATTGGGCATGGGTCCCACGGTCGTAACGTGATCCTTCGTCCGCGGCTTCCGTCCGGCTTTTAGCGCCGCGTCTCATCGGTCACCGCTCCTCCCTCCCCCCACCACCACCCGAGCCCCCGCACAGCCTTACCCGCAACTTCTACACATATCATGTTCACACCTAAAATCACAACCATTTCACACTCGCTAAGTGTTCCGCACGAAATAATACTATGTAACTCATTAATTTAAAACACATATTTTTAAGTTTTCAAAGTAAAACTTGACACCTATGTCTACAAATAAGTTTAATTTTAAATCGGGAATTATGTTGTTGCTTAATATTTATATTAGGTGCTGGAATTTTGTAATTATGGTCCTCATATCATTGTATAAGTATTAATTAAGTGAAATATGACCGTGCATATGCTCCGTACATGAATTTTGTGTAGTATTTACCCAGGGTGTTAGCATATAACTTACGGCAATACATATGTTTGTAGTTAATTACAGAGCAATATAAAGTCCTTCTATCTTCTCTTCGTAGTAACCGGCCAAGCAGAGGGATCCTTGTGTCGAGTTACTAGCAATAGAGATTGAGGCTAAGCAACCTAAGAGCTATGCCACCTCTCAATTCGGTGAAGCAGTCAAGGCCAGCCTCTCTGGCCAATCTGTGTAGTTCATCAAAAAAACCTCAATGCTAATTTTAAGGTTCGTTCTATCACTGTGAACGAATGTCGATTTATATGTCTCCGTCACGTAAGACCAATCATTCATAAACCCCAGCGCTCTTCTCACCGACTAGAAAACGACAAATTCATTTTGACTATGAATTCAAAAACAATGGTAACACCGTTGGAATTCTGCTTTTTATCGCTCACTGCTTAGACTGTTCGTAAAAAATTGGCAAATATATATATAAATATTAACACAACATAGTATAAAGGATAACGACTAGTTCTAAAGATTCAGTAGTTAAAATTTTCAACTTCGACAATATTTTATTAAAAATAAAAAATAAAACATAACGAAGTAAAATGAGGGAGCGGAAATAACGCCAATATTATATCGTTTAACTTAGTTATAAATCTTAAATCATTTAAATTTCATATTGACGGCGCTTAACGCAATTTTAAGTACAATAATCGAACGACTGAAAGCGAAAGTTGGTAGGCGGTAGATAAAGAAGATCCTTTGTAAGGTGGCATCGCTGCGGAGGCGCCTATAGAGGTCATTAATATTAATTAGGCGCGGTTCGCTCCGGACTCAATGCACAGGCTCTTTGCTTCTGACTCGCTGCTAAAATTAATTACTCGCAATCTTTATGTTCCAATTATAAAGGCCTTCGCAACAAATTAAATCTGTCCGGCGCAGGCTTCTTTTGAGAGAGGTTTCACTCTCTTTGTGGAATTGATAAATGTTCCCGGCGAAATGTTCTTTGAGCTCGGGCGAAATGTAGATATTCCAATTAATACTTTAATTTACGACTAGGTACAAAGAACGCTTGAAATATATCAAGAGAACAATTATTGCAACGTTTCTTATTTTACAATGGCAAGATGTAATTGTATGTTATTTGCAGTGAACGGTTGCTAACTATAAAAGCGAAATTTCTGAACGATAGCTTTTGCATAAGTACGCGACTTCCGCGTTTGAAGAGCAAAAAGTAAACCTCAATTGAAAAAAAAACCACCAGATTTCGCTTTCATCCACAGGCAAAATATTTAACGGCCGTAACCGGATATCTCGGAGTCGATGGAAACAATGAAAGAAACCACCAACGTGTTATTACGTGGAACCAACATTTAATAAATGCGTTTTTTATTAAGCATGGATTTTGGTTATCCATTAATTCGTGTGTGCAAAAAATACCTCGTCGTACCCACACTGCTGTAGTATTTGAATAGTTAGGTGGCGCAGTCATTGTTGTGGGAAGATGCGGAAATAGGATATTTTCTTTCGAGAAATATAATATTCGAGTATTATGTTGACCGCCAGCAAAAAGTTTTTAGTAAATAATTGCACAATCACACTTGCAAGCTTATAATTAACGTGATGTAAGCAATTTTTACAATTAATTTCTAATAAAGACAACAGCACAATTTGACGCTACGGCGACTGTATTGAGGAGTTTATTTTATTTTGGTAAATGTGCCAAATTTAATTGTACTATTATTTTATAAATATAAAAATGACTCAGGTAAATGTAATGTATGTGTCCAAAATTTCAATTGATTTCTGTTTGATTGACGTAGGTGTGGGCATACAACGCATACAATGATAAATCGATTTTAAATGCTCTTTTACGGCCACTGTATTGTGTAAATTTCGGATTAAATGTCAAACTAAGAACCACGCAGTATTCATTACGTCGCTATTTATTCTTTGCCTTGATGTAAAAAAATATACAAAATTGGTTCTCAGATTCGTAAAAGACAGGTGAGTCGAAAAATTTGTCATTTCTCCATGTTGAAAACCATGTTGTAAAAATTTCAATATATTTTATAGCAATAAAATATTTTACATAGAAACTGCATAATTTTTGCTTAACGTTTAAAGTACCAAAACCATGATAAGCAGAGATGGCTTAATGGTTAACGATGAGTTTCGGGTTTTAAGTCGCTAAACGAACTGAATGGCTATAGGCTCACCTCTTGTCACATATATGTATACTAAGCTTGATTAAAAGCGTCTTAGCTGTTAAAAATTAAGTTAACAGTTAAGAGGACGTGAGAGGTTTTTCCATGTATTTAAGTAAACACGACATATATTTCACATAGAAATACCAAAGAGATATAAAATAGCAGAAGTCTGAAAAAAACACAATCAATTTCCTGTCAGTAACTGACCACGCACAAGTGGGTGCATCTGAAGAGGTTCACTGTGACGACGCAAGATTAATGAATTTAAAATTATCCGAATTCGAATAGAATTGAAATTGGACCTTGCAGATCGGAAGTATGGCGGGCGCTGAATGATGCAATTTGTAATGGATTTATTTGCGAGAGATTAAAAAAAAAATTATGCGTTCGCAAACTGTCCCGCAGCTGTCCGGGGCTGATGGACGATGGAACGTAATCCGATCAATATTTTTTGGAGCATTGCATTTTTTATCTGTTGCAATTGTAGCACCTCAATCGTATTACTTTTGGTGCCTGTGTCACACGTGTCGGACAGTTCTGTTTTTTTAACTATATTCAAAGGCAAATATTATTAAAAAATAACTTTAAAATAGATGTACATTTAATTTGCGACTATTGTTTTCCCATTTCCTTAAATTGAACAGTAGCTTTAAATTATTTTATTTAAGTTGTAAGTTAAATAATTTATGTCCGCCCTCTCGGACACCTTCAATTTAGAATGCTATCCGGCCGGAGTAGCCGTGTTACCATTGGACACCTTGAAAGGGTCAGGTTAACAGCTCTAAGAAGTCACTTCAATCCAGATGTAAAAGCATAACACAGGAATATGTAATAAAAAGCTGTGAATATTGTCTGTACAATCATCAAAATCATAGACAAAAAAAAATTCAAAGCTTAATTAAGTAAAATTAGTATCCTAATTTCAACTTTATCTTACTTTTAATTATTGAATACTTAAAAAAATCGTATTAAAATTTTACTTAAATGAAATAGAGTACTTTAAAGATTAACTCTAGATGAGTTGACATTGACATGACATTACGGACGTCTGGAATAGACAACCAATTGCAATAAAATTTCATCTTAGTGTTAGTGTTGTTGAAAAAGAAAGGTGCTTATCATAACTGGGTGCTTATATATTATGTGGCCGACCGAGAGCACTGCTTGATTTTGTATCTTACAATTTTAGTTTATGATGCCGTGTTCGTAATTCAACGTCAAAGAGAGGTTGTTTGTTGTAAGAGGTTACAAGGGCTGTTTGGGAGTTGTCAGAAGCAGAGACGAGGGCTACAAAGGTCGGCTGTCCGCTACTCACGTCGCGTCAACGTATTGGAAAGGATTTGCTGTGTCCGCGACTTAGCTCTCCTCCACACTGGATTAAAATTACTAAACGCGACTCGCATTAATGTTTCCAATTTATATTCAAAGAAAAAAATACTTAAGTAAATTGTAGCTATTCTCTGAGATTTACAAAGTCATTCATTATACATAGTCTGGCAAAATAATTATCGTATAAAATCAATGCCGTAGATGATTTTAAATCATTATAAATTACGCTATATTAAAGTTGTGTTCTGTATTACAGTGTTAGTAATTGGTCGGTATGGTAAAAACTTAAGATGAGAATACAGAAATATATCTTTCGTTTGGATAATTAGCAAAAAGTATGACTAAGAAGACACAGAGAAAATAATGTAAAACTGAATGGCAACTGTGAAAACTAGCCTCTACTCTTGTGATACCACGATCATGGCCCAATGTGACTGGTAGTCACCAGTGACTCCAAATAGCTTGCGTGATGATAATCGCTTCAATTCACGGACTACAAATAATTCACAATCGTTACATTTGTCATTCTGCAGGTGCTCCATAGGAACCACGGCATGTCTTCCACGACGAACGTCGACCCTCGAACGAATCTAGATGCTTGATAAGGCTAGGATGAATCTCACACTACAAGTGTTCTACCGCCCTCGGCAAACTAATTCACATTTCCACCGAGACTCTCGCTGATTTTACTATGCATTTTTACCACAATTCTATAAAGTTTTAATAGCCTTCGGGATAACAACAGTAAACAGCTATGAACAAGGATATCATAGGTGAGAGTGTGTCCACCAAACTACACACATACTATTTCTAGTGTAGTATAGTATGTGTGACAACCACTAGATTTCTGGTTCGTTCAAGATGACGACTGAGTTCAAAGATAACATTGCAGTAATTTACTTCCTTTATATTAAGTCTATTAGTTGGATATGCAGGACTGTTTTACGTATAAATTGTGACTATCTTTATCTATTTATGATATCATAAACTCTGCTTACCCCGCATTGGTTATAAGGACGTTAGATTTTTTTAAACATATTGTAGAATTGGTGTGTGATTGGAAAACAATTTTGTATATAGTGTTCGAGCAGTGACTGAATTCGTCACTGTGAAAACGTCCTTAGCACCGCAGGGTGTAAATTGCTACAAGACTCCAAGAAAAACAGCAGAATTATAGATTTTTCTTTAAAATTCTTACATTAGCTGTATTTCATCATACTACTTTTTACTAGTACCTCACTAAATAACAAGTAATCCATAAATTTTAAGTTTAAGAGGTAGTTTTGATAACTTGTATGTAACAGTAAAAATTGTACTTATTCTTGACTAAAAATCTTATAGATAAATTACAAATTATTTGACTAATTTAATTGTTACCTTCAATTGGCGGGTAGTTCAAGATATGACACACGTAGAACCCAATAAGCTTGGTGAAGCGGACAGAAATTACTGACAGATTATAATATTCTGTTGTTATTATAAAATTACGTAACTACAATGTTCAGTGAAAAATACAGAACAATTACTAAAATAAATATTACAAAAATATTTCTACTCATGTAATAAAATACAATGAATTGAAAGAAGATTGAACTTACCCTATATATGAACGGGGGGTGAACTCATACACAGGGAATAAATTTTTAAAAGTTATTTGCTCCTAAAAGAAACTGATAACTTATTGGAACAAGCCGATTGGGATTCGAATATCAGAGGATGAGATTTTAAATCGTAAGATTAGCAACTATTCTGTTACTGCCTCTATAAAAAATAAATTAATTAAAATATATCATTTAATTATAAAACAGAACCATAACCCAAATGCAACACGTGTTCTTCCAAAAAAACTGGTTTATTTAAAAGTAATAACCTTTCAGTGTTAACAAAACCTATACCTTTTAAATATTTCCATCTTCAATAAAGGTGGCACCTGGAATTTTTTTCATCCCTCGATGTCCATGGTCAGAAGTGGCCTGTAGACATTGTCTCTTTTTTTAAATCGATTACCGTTACTTCTTTATTTATAGGTCACTTTTTATCAAGTTTTTTGACGGAAAAAACGACATGTGCTCGAAAAATTATGCAACTCGGCGCATCACAATAGCGTGCGCGCACGGCGGCGGCACGAGTGCGTAGGTATTGTAATTTAAAAAAAAAATTGTGATTTTATGTCAAACGAAGGGCACTGTGTCATGCTGCGTTTTCTCGCCGCAAGTAGCGTTTAGAAGAGCCCTTATGATTATTGTATGAAATAATGTTTGTTCGTATTTAAAAATTTTACTATTACCTGTGGAATCAGTTTTATTTCGGAGCTGACTTTCAAAAATTTATCGGACTGGGAGGTGGCATGGCTCTTAGGTCGCTTAGCCTGAAACTCTATAGTAATTCTCAAAGGCAACTCTTCGAGCAATAATAGGCCGACTAGTAAGGTGAGCTGTAAACTCTTTCCTATAAAAAAGCACTGCGCCTTCCAGTAAGAGGTTGCCACCGAAGAATACTCCTTTCCCCTCTCTAACCGTAGGAGCTATGTGATCAGTTTGTTCCCACTTTAATTTCTTGTTATTTAAACTGTATAGGTGGACGTTTTACGATCACAGCAATCTACAGACCTTATATTTAAAATTTTCTAATCGTAGACCTCTCTACAATCTATTTTTGTATTAATTAGGAGTTGGCAAGTACATGAACAACGCCGTATGTCATAATCTCTCTTTTCACGGTTATCTATTCGATTCCATTCATATGATCAATAGCAACAGATAAGAAACAGGACACGTCCCTTGTTTGCACCGGACAAAGAGTCCAAAAGCTAAACTTATCTAAGGTTTGCATAGGGATGAAGGAAAAAATTGTATTCCGTTGTTATTCTTGAATTTGTGCAAGACGTTTGACGTAGGGTTGCTTATCCGTGTGTCGCGTATGTGATACAAAAGGTGACAGCTCGGGATGGGAAGGAGTGCGGCGGGCACAAAGAGCGCGAGACGTTTGCGAGACAACGTGAATGGGGCAGGGAAGGAGTGATCGAGCGTCCGTCACTGTCCACCCCGTTGCTCGGACGGCGGCCATTGCGACGACCGTTATTCGTTCATCGTTCATATCCTATTAATCCTTTTATACCTACATAAAGAAATGAATAGAAAAGAGGGTATTTTTGTTTAATTACAGAGTAGTACGTATAGTTAGGACTTTCAAAAAAATAACCAGTAACTTTTAACTACTAGACTGGGTTAGACAGATGTATCAATAACTACAAACTATTCACTAAACTGGTTAGGTCTCTTATACGACAGCCCCAAAAATGACGGCCAGAGTAATGGTTCATGTATACCCAAAGTAATAATCGAAGCCATGTTTCTTTCATAAAATAGTCTGATTTTAATAGAATTATTTGTAAAAAAACAACATCAGAGTGGTGTAGAAGTAAATAAAAATAAAACTTTTCGGAACATTTTCTAAACATTTTATTTTCATTACGTCTTATGTGTAAGATGGCTGAAAATTATTATTATTTATAAAAGAAACAGTCCAGTTTGATGCAAAATGAACGTAGTAAAAGGACATAAATTCGCAAGAGTGACTTTTATCGAGACAGGCCCGCAGTACAAAAGCAGGTTACCTAAATTCTTTGTTTTTACTATACTTATATGTACATATGAGGGTATAAACGGCCCTAATGTTCAGTTGGGAGAAAACGTAAATCCCGGTTTAGGGTTGAAATAAAAAGAAGAGTTCTTTTAGTGGAATAGTGTGGGATATAACTCACATTTATGCGAGCGTCCGACGGTGCGTATCGAGTCGACGGGACAGTTCACAAGGACAATTCTCTCCAACAGAAAAAAGGAATTATTCATCACACCCGGAAGGGGAGAGCCCGTGACGCAAGCGGAGAAATAGCCACCCGCTTTTTGCGTATCGTTACATTTACAACTAGAGATAAATCGCCAAATTTAACTGTAGTCATTTGTAATACGGTTTATTTTAAATAGTAGAAGATGGCATTTATAACATTCTAAGATAAACGAAGGGTCCAGTTGACTGTTGTCGTTGCAGAATCAAAAGTTTAAACGGCCGCCCATAACAAAGGCCTTTCGGACGAAGCTACGCGGCCGGGAATAAATATTCAATGCGAATCCTTTGGAGGCGATATTTTATACGATATTCTAGCACCATTGTCTCGACTCTCACCTGCACGATGTACCGGGGACGGTACTCGCATAAAAGGCTAACATTTTTGTAAAGTAACGCTTCACGTTGATAATACGATAGCCATTGCATTCCCAAAACGGGGGCTAATTGTTAATATTTTCTCACGATTCCTCAATAATGAAGTTCAATTTTGAGAAATTCACCGATATAATTATAACCTATTCACGAGGATTAGCGAGGTATTCAATATCATCAATACCTAATCTATAAGAGTGTACAAAAATAAAACTAGTTTTAATTAGATGTTTTTTTCTACTTTTAGGGTAAAAAACTTGATAATTACCAAACATTTGTACAATACAACGGCGAACTATAGACATGTCAATCTAAGTAAACAAGTTTTCAATCAATCACAAGATTGTTATAACATATACATCGACTCTTGATCAATCGCCCTTCCGTTGTAGCAAACCGGATAGCAGCAAGTTTACCTAAAATTTACATTAAAATCGCCAACAAATGGAAAAAAAAAACTCTATCAAAAACTCGAGGGTATTGTGTTGTATAGATTCGTAACGGCCGAATGCGTAATAATGCTTGCCAGATATTCACATATTTTGTAACTTTGGCGGCGCTCGCGCACAGCTGTCGCTCACACGGAAGGGAACTGATACTATTGTGCAAAAACAATAACGAGCATCGAGTTATACCAGGTCCTAGTGGTTGTTGTTACAAAATCTAATAATTATTAATTATTATTGTAAGGTAATCTTTCTCTCTCTTCCTTGCTATTTAATCCCACATGGTAGAGGGATCACTTTTCGCTTTCCTCTTCACTCTGTCCCCGATATCATCTTGGGAAATATTGCTCTGCCCCATGTCTATCGACACTACACTCTCACCCCGTGTCCTTGGGCCTTCTTCTGGGCTGGGGAGGAAAGTTGTAGCACCAGGTTCCCTAAGTAGTCGGGACGTCTTTCTTAACCAGCCAATACCATCGCAGCCTACTCTTCTGTATAACTATGCCGAGATAGAGAGAGAGAGAGATAACAGCTTTTAGAGAGAAAGCTAGTTAGGTCACATATGTGAAAGTTAAGCTGACCGGAACAAATTTTAAATTTATTCAAAGTCTCGACGAAAGGTTAGATAGGAAGGTAAGAGAAAGAGGCCAGCGTGTCAATCAAATCTCATTTTGTAGTTTGATTTCCTTGAATAATAATAATAATAATCTATTCCTCACCATAATTCACAGTAGTTACTTAAGATAATTATATAATTAGAAACATATACACATTTGGAACAAGACACATAATAACAGAAAGAAAATGGTGGATTGACACTTGAATTAGGACGGATGACCTGTGTCTCAAGTAATCAACTCTTCCAATCAAAAATGAAACATTAAATTTTATTATTTATATTTATCGTGATGATCCCATGATCATGTTGGTGTCTAAATACATTCTAACGCGTCAATCACATTCACTGCGAAGTTGTAGACTGTATTTTTTTAAGTTATTTCCACAATAATAACTTTACTTATCTAACAACAACGTATTAAAACATTACCCAAGACGATTATTGTACTTAATAAAATTTAAATATTTAATTCACTGAAGAAACCAACTTAGCCGTGAACTTCTGAATACTTCTGTTTAATATTTTCTTAGTACTTGCTTTGCTATAATACTCGTAGTTATAGTATAAAATTAAATGGGTAAGCAACGATCGGTAAATTATGTAATATACTAAAGCAATTTAAACATGAAAACAATAATTAGAGGTTGTCAAGGTCAAATTTAAGAAAAAAATGGAATATATAAAAGCTTTTATAAAAGAAGGTAGTTCAATAAATTTTGTCATTTGCTTTGTTTATCGACGCTTCATTTCTGCGCATCGGCTGCCATTGCGACCGGTTTTGCAAGGATTTGTCCGTTCCTAACAATGACAATGGTCGCTGTCATAAAATCGGGTTGCTCCAATTCGCTTAACTAGTATAAGTAAGCTTTGTCTAAAGTGATAACGCAACAGGACAAACGGCTTGCGCGAGTCGGCATACTTTGTTTCTGAAGCTTTTGTTCACTTTCGCTTTTAACATTTATGCCCTACCTACGTCCCTGGGGTTGTGACATTGCAAAACTAATTTGAGTAGCGAAATGAGGTCTGTTACGATGATTTTTTATAAAAATACAAAATGTTAATAGTCCAATTATGTCGTAAATATTTGACGTAAAGCGACGATTATCCTTTCTTAAGTTTACTTTAGGCATTTTTAGATAATTACTTTTACTTCTACTCAATTACTCTAATATTTGTCACCCCTCACTGGGGGGACCCTTGTGACGAGTTACTAGCGATGCAGGTTCAGATTAAGCGACCTAAGAGCTATGCCACCTCTCAATCCGGTGAAGCAGTCAAGGCCAATCTGTGTAGATTGTCAAAAAAAAATATTTATCTTTAATCATGAATATAGTTTATTTATTTAGGCTACGTCTAAATTTAAAGATGTTTTTTACCTCTCTAAGATCTCTTAATAGAGAAACATGCACCCTGCACTTAAACTTGTATACCTATGTAATATAATGTAACTTAAACTTTAACCTGGTGTTTACTTAACGTTGTAAAGTATGAATAATGTTGATACTTAATATAAGCCTTGTTTCCACTTACGAATTTATAACTTAATTAAAATAAGTAGCTATTACTTTTCTAAATATGTTTTGTGCAAATTTATACCAAAAAAAATCAAAGGCGATACATTGAAAGGATTTACTTTAAGCATAAAAAGGAATAAAAGAAAAGTGAAAGTCTTAGATGACTTTGGAGAACTCCTTTCATTTGCTTGCAAAGTGAGGCGTCCTTGAATTTTGCATGGGCAAGGCTTAATTGCGGTTTCGCGTCTTCAAAGAGTTGGCTCCTTTGAAGGGGCTTGATGAAGGACGGTGTCGCCTCCAACGAGGCTGTCTGCAAAACAAAGGAATTCTTTTAACTTTTTTATAAGGATTTGCTTGTTGATACACTAACCCATGTCGTTATTGTATAAAAAATATGAATATATGTTTATAGCCACTGCAAACGTAAAACATTAATGCTGCAACCAAAATACATACATATATCAAAAGAAACGGCGATAGTATCAACAAAGGAATAGGTCGCCTTGCCAAAGTCCCACTAATTAATAGCGAAATAATATCGAGTGTTGACTCAAGATAAAATCTTTGGCAAACACCTGCGTCCATAGCAAATGTTTATCTGCGAATACAAGCGGGACAAAGATCTTGTTGTTGCCTAATTTATAGATATCTTGCAGGAACGAGGGTCTGCTTCCGAAACCGAGGCAAGGTGCGACGGCGTGTGCGAGATAACAAACCCAAACATCCTGCTAAACAATGATGATGCACCGAAATAGAGAGAAGGTTCAATGTTTTTTACGTAAAAAATCTCCCTTTCCGTGACAACTCATACAACTATAGACATTATGCTAAAGATATAAGGTACTTTATTCGATAAAAATCACAGGCACGCGACAGCAGCAGGTGGGAAGCGGTTCTTAAAAAACTAACAATCTTTTTCGCCGTGCATTGTGGAGGAACAGTGTCGTTTCGTCTAAAATAAACTTATCTCTACTTAGTATGAGTTGTCATTAGTGATGCACTCGACATTGAAAAAACAGATGTTTATATATTGTATTGATATTTAAATGCATTCTGAAGTTTATTAAAATAGATAATTTTTTCATCTGTTATCAGACCGACTATAAAGGTTTGATTATTGTTACAATCGTGTTAAGTAAAAATCTAGTGGCGTTTCTTAAGTAACTTGCTACAATTTATGCTCGATAGACGTTAATAGGCTCAACTGCCATATGAGACTTAATAAGCACAATAAAAAGCGAACAGCAATAGCCATCTGTTTCTAATCCACGAAAGATAAAAGATCGTAAGAATTTAAATCTATTCAATGATTGACAAATGTATTGTTAATAGCAATCAGACATTTATTTTGTATATTAAGTTAAAACAACAAAAATTATAACACCGTTATAGATAAAAAAAATAATGTTTTAAATACTAAGTAAGAACTTAACTAAGATTTGTAGGCAGCTTCGATAAAGACCGACTGAGTGCAACAAAATATATCTATGTGCAGTTTGATGGTATTTAAAACCAAACTCTCCGCGAGTTTCTGGACAAGTTGGTCCTGACAGTCAGTAGGAAAAATGGCGCATGTACACGTAACTCTATAGGGCGGCCAGTACTTCTGGGTGATGAACCCAGTCTCGCAGCACTGGGCAAATATGTTTGTTATATTTGATCAGTGCGGCTCTCTTCACCTGCAGCCTGCTGTACCCGACCATGCTCAATAAAAACAGGCTCGGGTACATGTCATATTGTAATCGCAATCGTAGCACTCAGTGGACGGATTTTTTCTATATCGTTATATATACATATATAGGTATATATATGTTTAATGTTATCACCTACTGAATTCTGTCGGGAGTCAGAAACCATCAACTTATTTTAATTACAATAAAATCAATATGGGCATGAGTATTACGTACATATGTACAAATGAGTATATCAAAGACTTAAAGCAATTAAAAATACAATTACTAATAATAGTACTAGGGGTCTTGCTTCCTTACGTCGGGATAAAAAGCTAGCGGAGATGGGGCGGCGCGGCGCGTGCGCACTAAAAAGGTATAAATAGTAAAAACGGTAAAAATAGCGTCCACAGCGGGCGCGATAAAACCGCTTAATTTACGCGATACGCCACCGTGCCCCGACACTTATGCTTTTTATGCGTGTTGTCTTTGAGTCAATAGATGTCTCGGGACTTATCGAAGGGCAAAGTATATACCGGCTTAGGTCTGGCCAGTAATTAGTGTCAGATTTTTCTTAAATCAAATAATGTTGAAAAGCAATAACGATCAGCAACTCCTTGATAAATGAGCACTGATATTGATTTTTATTTAAAAATATTTTTATAATTACATTATACCGACAAAATTGAATTTGAAATTGGCATGAACTGTATGTTTTTAAAATAACTTTCAACAAGGTTGTAATAAATTCACCAGTTCCAATTAAGTAATACAATAATGTTACACATTTTGTCATTTATAATTAATGCAAAATCCGCGACGTGAGGAATTCAAGTTATTTTCTCATTGTTGTTATTATTATATATATTTATTAAATTTATTCAATAGATCAGTGTGCGGGCGGTTGGCTCAAGTTGCATGGCACGCTAGCAACCCGAGTTCAATCCCTCGTGCCGGCACCAACAAATTTGTTGTTGCAATTTTATGCCCTGATTTACCACGCGCTCGGCGGTGAAGGAAACCTACATGTCCTAGAATTTTTTTCTAAAACATGTGAAGCGTGCCAATCCGCACTAGGGCCGCGTGGCGGCCTTCGCTCCTACGCTCTCTTTACAGAGACTTACTTGGGCCCAGCAGCGGGACATATATACCTTTATATATGTCACTGCCACTTTTTAAGTGGTAATATGTAATAAATAACTAATGGCTATTGTCAATACTACTTTAATAGTATTATGATCACATATTGCTCGACTAATTTTTGGTTGTTTTTTAATTAAGTGGTGTTTCTTTACATTTATTAGCAATAATATCTTAGTGGCTAAGCATTCACTTACTACTACAACCAACGTCCTACGACCGGGATTTTTTTAATGACGAATCTATGCAAATTAGCCAGAAAATGTTTTCCTCCAATTTTTGCTCAGTATATAGTAGAAGGCCCTCATACTATCGGTTCGTTGAAAAAAATAGCGTTTTCCATCTCTGTTTATCTACAAGGATTAAAAGAACGAGCTTCATTATTTACATTGAATTACAAGAAAAAATATTATTAAAATAATTTTAAAACTGTCATTTAGTTAAAAGAACACATTTGTTAATTTATTGATCATCAAGAAAATACGTCCTTAATTACTGATTTTGGGAACATTACAATTATTATAAAGGAATATGTCGTTAGTTTATATTTAATGGAACGGGTTAAATAATGACTTTCAAATCACCAGATCAAAAGGTGTTAAAAATAATTATGTGTTTATTTAGTTTTAAGAACTTTTAATCTAAAGAACTATAACTTACAATTCATTCTTAAAGGATATTCAAATGAACAACAAACCAAATATATTAAAATTTTGAACATTGAAACAACATTTTTAGTTTTAGCCATTTTTCTTTAAATAAGCTTATATTTCATTACTGCCGCGTACGACGTCTACCCTTCAGCTGTTCTGTCGACCTTATTAATGCCGCTGAAATTGGCTGGATGCAAGCGGCTTACAACTGGTGCTTTTGAAAATCATTGGGGGCTATGTCCAAGAATGGATGTCCTAGAATTGAAATTATGATGAATCCATTTTTCATATCTCGATTTAAAGTCTCTACCAGTTGATATAGTATTTTTATACCAGATCTATCCAAAAGGTAGGTAACAAAAAAATGTTTCAACAGTAAAAAAAGAACAATGTAAAAATTTTTGCAACATTCTCAAATTAGTAAAAGAAAGCGCCGCCCGCACCGGACAGAAGCCGCTCGTAAACATAAAAAGTGCTTATGTGCTGCTCGTTACGGGACAAAAAAGTGTAGTAGAAAAGGAACATAATGTAGTAGCGGCCATAAAAAGTGAATGCATTGCGTGCACGTGGAGTGCATCGGGCGGTGATGCGGGACGGGGAGCGAGAGGGGTGCCGGTCGTGCAGGGAGGGGCGTTGGGGTGTGTTTACCGCGCGGAGGGCGGCCTGCTCGCTCAGCGCCAGTGTTGTGGTAGGTCCCACAGAACGCGCTCGCATCGCGCAACCATCATTCGCAAACGCGATTCCGTGCCGACGGAACACGTCATCGGTTATTAAACGTTAATTATACAGAGATAACAAGACTACAATTAAAAAAAAAATATCAAAGGACACTTTAAGTGGTGACGATCAATGATTTACCCGTGAACTTGTATGTGAGATGGCCTTGTCGCTGCAGTCGGCGCAGAACTCTAGAGGTTTGTTTTCATTCAGTTGTTTACCAATTCACTATGTCTGTCAGTGCATGTGTTGAATCTGGAACTTTTAAAAGTGAGCGCCAACGACATGCGTGTAGAAGCGGCGGGGATTGGCCGCCGCGCTCGCGACCGACACATATGCTTTATTTGCATTCGGTCCGAGCCTTGCAGATTCACTGAACCGTAGCCGGCGTCAAACGCGTAGCGACTCGCTACGATTTTTCTACGGCGCCGTAGAGTTTCGCAAAGATTTAATTAATTTTATATATTAATCTGTTTTGTGCCCTATAATATTAGTTTTAAAAATTACATTATATTTACAATGTTAAAAATTAAAACAACATACCATTCTCGGCCGACTACACTTTATAAGTTGATTACTTATCAGCAATTCTTTATAACATATTTTTTTATCTCTATTATTAAGTCAATTATTTAACTTAAGTCGGTTATATATAATATAATAATATTAAAAAACTTACTATACGCAATTATACATTTTTAATCATAAAGTTTCATCTGTTGATATGAAAAATTGTTATTTTATTATACGTTCTGATAAAGAAAATAACGAAACAAAGAATAGGCGAAGAATAGAGGCGTGTATACACTTAAAGGGAAGAATTAAATTTATATGAGTAGAAAATAAGAAGAAACAAGTTTAATAAAGGCTAGTTAAACAGGATATTTAGTAAATTGCCTTGAGAAATTAAAAAATTCAATGTTTTAAGCACATTCAAATGAATAGACTATTAAAACAAAATACAGATAATTAATAACGTTATTAAACCATTTGATGAAATTAAGTACTTACACATAATTTGTTTTATTTTAATAATTCTTGTCAAACACCTGTATACTCTACAAAATATATAAATGACTGACGAAATGTATACATACTTAAATATATATTTATAATTTGATAATACATTTATTAATGCTAGTTCTTTTGTCTTTGAATAATTCCTTACAACAAGCATGGTAAATTGTATGTTATCTTGTGTATATATATATTTATATTTGTAAGATAAATAGTAATGAGATAAAGTGAAACCTTATAAGATTCGGCTCGTGTAGTCGCCCGACTCTTAACCCTAAAATACCGAAACCGTAGCAGCTCGCTAATCTGTGCGTTGCGTGGTCAGTCTGGCCACTTGTTAGTACTCTCTATATCGCCCTTTAATCCTGTTAAATGTACCGAATTAGGTTAGTTGTGTCGTATGTCTTTAAACAAAAGCCCTTCGCAAAAAGCAAGTACTTCCAACCTCGGACAGAATAGAGATTTAGCTTTTTGAATGTCCTTAAGATTATCCGTAAAATAGCTACCGACAGAGTCGTGGTTCGGCCCTCTCGGGCGCCCTCGGATCGGAATTCTCACGCGTAACATAGTAACCGTCCAAGCCGAGGTTACCCCTCACCGGGGGGACCCTTGTGTCGAGTTACTAGCGATAGAGGTTCAGGCTAAACGACCTAAGAGCTATCCCACCTCTCAATCCGGTGAAGCAGTAAAGTCCAGCTTCTCTTGCCAATCTGTGTAGTTCGTCATTAAAAAAAGGTATAAAAAAACAATAGAGATGCTCACGAAGATATATATACGTCTATTGCCTTGCTCTCGTACATTTTTTTATACTTTCTAAGCAAGTGCTGGACTACGATCCCACCTGATGTTAATTGGAAATGCAGTCCTGGATGGTAAGGTGCGCTAGCTTAGTAAATGCCTATTCACTCTACTCTTGAAAATACCTACATTGTAATCGGAAGGAAAGACAGACGTGGGCAAGCTATTCCATTCCTTTGCTGTACGAAGAATGAAAGACGAAGCAAAGTTTGAGGGATGTTCACAACAAAAGGATAAAATCCCGCAGTGCGTCTAGAGGTCCGACGAACGGGGATGGGAGAATTATCACATAGTTCCTGAGCACACTCTCCAAAATGCGATCTGTAGAAAACCAAAATACTAGCTATCTTACACCTCTGCTCAAGAATGAGCAGATTGGTTTCACCTGCGTCTCCAAATAGCCTCTTACCCCGTCTCTCTACCGACTCCAAAGCTGCGAGATGGTATTTTAAACAAATCCTAGCAAAAACGTTGGCAAGCGACCATTATAAAAATGTGATAAATGGATAAATTTATTAAAGTTTGAATTTTAAACAGATAGGAATGAACCAAAAAATCTCTACAGAAGTAAGTACTAATTGGGTTTACTTAAATAGAGAAAAATTTTGAGCCTATATTTCATCAACGAAGATTAATAGGCACGGCAAACTTTACACGTGTTAGACTCATTGCAAAGGTATGCGGGCTTCCTCACGATGCGTTACCTTCACTACCAAATATATACTAAAGTAGCACTTAAATCTACAAAAAAAAACAATTTCATTTGTATCGCCACCAGGGATGGAACTCAAGTAGCTAGTGTACTATGCCGACGCTGGAAAGCAAAAACGTAGTAAGTGACACATATGGCGTTTTTCACTTTTTTATATGTGACTTATAACAATTAGAAAATTAGCGAAAATAGGATTTTCAAGATTAACACTTCCCTTTTATTTTTTGTACCGAAAACGATTTTTTCTAGGAAAACTCTAGGTTAATGCCGTGGTACAATAGTTATTCAGAAAATAAAATAATTATTGTACCCAAAAACGACAGCTCTATGTCCACAAACACGAAAGTTATAATTTTTTTAAAAAGAGTCGAATCGTTTTCGGCTCTGGTGAACAATTTCATTTTTGTGGGTTACTACGTTTTTGTTTTCCAGTGCTGATATGCAACTTAAGACAGACGTCCGGAGTCTAGGCTGCCACGGCTCAAGGCAGATGTTAAGTCTAAACCTATTGTCGTGTTAGGAATAAACTTATTATTTATCTTAAGATCTAAGATTGGAAACAGATCACTTACCACTCTGCCGGGACAACTTTCAATTTTGTATCATAGTAGTGAAAAATATGTCCTTAATTAATTCTAGAGTAGAAAACTCTATTGAGACGCACGGATAAAAGAACCCTTGCGAAATAATGAGTTATAGAGTGGCGTGCGCGGGTAAGTCCATAAAAGTATTGAGTATGGGTTATTGACAAATATTTATGGCGTATAAACAGGGGATAATTACAACTCTTTAGAGCGTAAAAAACGGCGCACAGAAGGGTCGTGTTTGTGTGCCACTGTAAAAATTTATC
Organism: Meandrusa payeni; assembly: GCA_029286785.1. Taxonomy (NCBI): domain Eukaryota; kingdom Metazoa; phylum Arthropoda; class Insecta; order Lepidoptera; family Papilionidae; genus Meandrusa; species Meandrusa payeni. The sequence goes on from JAGSMX010000013.1 coordinate 306,567, forward strand.
ACCAACTTTGTAAGCCGACGGCCCGTGCCTAACAAAAGACACGATAAAACCACTATGTGCTGCATCTATTTTCATTAAGTACCAATTATTGAAAGTTAAAACGATACGTTAAATAACTCCTACGAATGTGTAATTACATTAAACGTTATTAAGTTAATAACATTAACGTAATGCATATTTAATTAGTGATTTGCAAAATAAAATCATTAAATTAAATGCAAAATGCAAGCTAAATTTTGTGCTTGTTATTTGCTAACCATTAATATAACTTCTAGGTGCGCACATTTAAAATTTTGTTTAGGTCTAAAATTATAATGCTGAGCACATCACGAGTGCGGTTCGCTGTTCGCCCTCGAAACAGCGAGGAATGTTATTAAAAAGTTATGGGATAAGCTCGGGCTACGTGCCCCGCGACGCCTTCGCCCAATCACAAACTTTAAAATTCACCTACTACGCTAAAATACTCGTTAAATACGACGTATAATTGTGACCAATATTATATATAAAATATAATATTTTAATATGAGCTTACCTATGCCTATAATAATGGTAACAAACGACAAAATATCTTTCGTGTTTCAATTAAGCGCGGCCGCGGCCCGCAGGCCCCGAATTAATTCCACGGCTAAGTAGATAATATGAGGAAGGAGCTCCCTCCTCCGAGTTGTTCACGCCTCGAGGAGAACTTTCAATTATGATTTTGTCTAATTTTAATTAAGTGCTCTCAAAAAGGCTTTTCTTCGTCGAAATTAATATTTGAATATAATTTGGGTGGAGCGGGCGGGCGGAGTCTGCCGCCGGAGGAATAATTAATTCCATTATGTAGGTAAGTGGTCCGGCCGCTCCCGGCACCACATCGCGGCCCCTCGCCTCTCCCGGCGATGTCACTATGCTGCTTCATTCAGATCTACTTATTTCAACCAGCTTTTAGAATAACGCGCCAGTAGAGTAACCGAACTGGAAACGGTTGCGAACTCGTATCCTACTTTCTAATGCTAATGATAATGAATTTTAAATGCGAAGACATAAGGCGTGGGTTAGAATATTGGAGCTGTTCGGTAATTTGCGCAACAGGTCGGGGCGGAAGCGACCTGCAGCGGCGTGATTGCGACCAAATGTTTCCTCCGAGACGTCTGCTTTATGGTTTTTGCTCGGTTTTTTGTCCTCTCTTGCTGATAAGTATGCTATCGATAGGTTCGACTGCATGTTTGTTTAGGCCGAAAGTAACCCATGACGGAAATGATCGTGACAAACGTTTTTGTAATAGTATGCAAGATTTAGACGTATGCGATATCATCTCAAGATGACTAATAAAATAAAATTTATAAAAGTAAGTGCTTAATATATATATTGAATCATTATTCACTTGCGACACAAGATAAAAAAATTACAATATAAGGAATAAGATCTACTACAAATATTCTTAATAACATGATCGAAAACAGTTATTAAATAGAAAAACTTCAGTTACAACTCCAAACAGGTTTATTCTTACAAATAATATAATACCTCAATGTTTAATAAATAAGTACTAATGAAACAGTTTTGTTTCAGGTGTGTCGGTGAGGCCGCTGTCGAGTATGCGTCAAGAGTCACTACCCATGCTAGCAGAGAGGTTGCTGGCTAGCCGAGCCGCCGCCCTGGTCGCTGGTCTCCCGGCCGAGCTCTATTCCGGAGCCCTCCTAGCTGCCTGGCCTCCGTCTCCGCCGGCACCACTGCTCCCGCCTCCAGAACTTGAAAGAGCACGCAAACGTCGCCGTACACCTAAACTAGACGACAGCACCACAACTGCACCACCTTCCCCACCGTCATCTGGCTCCTCGCCTGGAGCAACTGATCCCCCGCGTGATAAACTCTTCACCTGCAAAGTATGTTCTCGCTCTTTCGGTTACAAGCACGTTCTTCAGAACCACGAGCGCACGCACACCGGGGAAAAGCCTTTCGAGTGCGGCGAATGCCACAAGCGCTTCACTCGCGACCACCACCTCAAAACCCACCTCCGTCTCCACACTGGAGAGAAACCGTACAGCTGTCCTCATTGCCCCCGTCACTTCGTGCAGGTCGCGAATCTTCGGCGGCACCTCCGCGTTCATACTGGCGAGCGACCGTACGCGTGCGCTCGTTGTCCAGCCCGTTTTTCTGATTCCAATCAGTTGAAAGCGCATGCCCTAGTGCACGAGGGCGATGCGCCATTCGCGTGCAGATGTGGGGCGAGGTTTAGGCGACGACAAGCGGCTGCATTGCACCGCTGTGCTGGGATCGGATGCGAGATGGACGCCTCCAGCCCGCCTTCCTCCGCTTCTGCCGACTGGCGTTGGGACGAATGGCCCGAGCAGACGGAGCCAGAAGACCTGTCCCTGCCCAGGAGACCGGCCACTCCGGACTCCCCCACCGATCTTCGCGTGCATTCCACGTAGTCACATTGCGCCACGCGCCGCTGAGCCGGTATATGAGTTCCTTCTTTGTAGACCGCGCAAAGTTGCCATCACGTCGACGCCATCAGTCCTACTCGCCAGGTGTTATGTCGCACCGTTATTTTCGAAGTATTACCTACCGGTGACCCAAGGCTCCACAAAATATTTTATGCAGCTGTTTTTTGCAAATGTTTTCACGATGAGACTACCGCCGTAGTCGAGTTAGGTAGTCGTCCATTGACTTTTTACAGTTTTAAATTTGCAATGTCATAAAAAGACCTCTTTTTCTTCGTGTTACAGTTTAAAACTTTATTGTTGTGCCATTTGCATAATCGCTAGGCGAGACGATGCAAAAACTAGACCATTTTTATTCTTTTGTTTTGCAACTCATGGAACATAGAATACTTTGGACAAAAGATATTTTTTGATTTATTGCGTCTTTGTCCGTTTCGCGATAGAAAAACACGTTCGTTATGGTTGACGTTCATCGATCTCGTTGCGACGATGTCCCTCGCGAGCGGCGAGCGGCGCGCGGAGACCGGAATACGGCCGACGGGGAGAAGGCCGCGACATTGCTTATTACTTCGGTTACAAAGACTGGTTAACAATCGGTGATTATTAGGTATTGATTCGGCCCGAGGTTCCGCGCTATTGTGCGCGCCCTTATCCGTCTCGAGTCGCGATAACCGGTTCATAATCTCCCTTTCTTACCCGCTTCACAGATTTCTACAAAGCCTTTCAAAATTTTACTTGTTTATCAATAAAAGCAAATAATTTCAATTTCTGAAATATCGGGTAATGCGTAACTGATACTTTCTCAGTACAATTATAGGGGTTGCTTATTTGGAATCAATGGAGCTTTACCGGTAGGTAATTACCGACGAAATAGAGGTGCCCCCGGGCGGGCAGGACACGGCCGAGCACGAGGCGACCGCGCGCGACGTGCTTCTGTACATAATGCTGTCATCTTATAAAATTATTTATTATTTATCAATTAGTTGTAAGCGTTCTATAACATCTATGACTGTTGTATGCAGTAATTTTAAAATGTGTGTATATATTTTGGTAGTTATAGGTAGATTGCTAACAGAGGGGTATTTATAGAAGTCAAAATTATGTCTTAGAATTGGTACTATTACGTCATACAGCAAAGGCTGCATGGTTGTAAGATTATTAGCTTTCTAGCTAAGTTCATGTACACTTGGAATTGTTCTTGTTAGGTAATTTAAAAGTCTTATGTTATAAAGTATTTAATGTGGAAAATGTATATAGCTCTAAGACTCAATTCTTAGTGCACATGGATTTTGTTATGTTAATGTATGTATGTATTATGTAATGTAAATACTACAACGCTGCATCCACTTTATGTGTAGAGGTGTTCTGATTGCAATTTGATCTACGGGTATTAGTCTCCTATTAGTAGTATGTTTATTTTATTCGTGCTCATTGTGACCCCTTAACACAGAAGTTAATTCTGAACGTTTTGCGCACATGTAGTAGCGAATCCATTTAAACAGTATTCATTGTTGATTATTATTATTTTATTTTTTAGTCTTAAGTATTCAATGTCTGTAGGTTTTCGTAGATCGTATCGATATAAAAATCTATGTGATGATTAAATTTTTTTTTCCCAAAGAAATGCTTGGTACAAAATTTGTGTACAAATAATTAATACTTTCAATTAGTGCACGTAATTTGAATGTTGAAATGTTGTAATATACAGTAGTTAGTATAATGTTAGGCGGTGCCATTATCTACCTCATTCGTATCGTATACTGTGTCAGGGTAACAAGCCAAAGTTCATCTAATCTTACTGTAACGTACTAAAACACAACCATTACAGATGTTCGTGGACATAATTTATTTAACTCCACACTTTTGAGACTGATTTTATTGCTTAAACGTTTATTATAATTTGATAATTAATTTTCTCGTTCAATTACCTCGAACTAAAATGGCGCGGAGCTTGAATGCGAAAGAAAGTATTAACGAAAAACAATAACATTTTAGAAATAGAATTAAAATAATATATAAAAATCAATCTGGCAACTTTGAGCGGCGAGGCTTGCTATACTGTCTGCTAAAGTTTGATCGTATCGCGTTCCGCCCACGTGCCATTTTAATTTTATCGGTTAATAGAATAGCTTGCGAACAGACGCAAATCTATTTGTAATGTAAGATTTGCAATCGATTTGAGTTCCTATTTTATTGTCATGTTTAAAAATTTATTGTTTCCTATCATATTTGTTTATATTATTTAGTTAGTTAATGTAAAATAGTAAAGTGTTATTGCCTACGATTTGAAAGCTGTTGATATTTTGACAATGAAGCAGCAATCGCCTCCCACAAACTACCTCAAATTCGGAAAACAGGTGACCTTTCGATAGAAAGGCAATCTTAGATTCGAGAATGTGTTTTGAATGTACAAATTAATATAAGAGCTATTTGTGACATCGTTATTGAACGACGAATATATATTATGTATTTCATTATCAATGTCCAGTATATTACTATTAAATAAAGAGCGATGTTTGTTATTTATTTTCATTGTTTTAATTATATCCATCAAAATAGAGGTAATACATTTTTTTTAAATGTGTAAAAAACATTTAAAAAAATTATGAATGGCATTATAATAATTAAATTTTAAGAAATGTGGTAGAACACCAATTTTTACCGATTTCCATTACCGCACATCTCGGCAGAATTCCAAATTCCACCGCCACCATCTTGATGGTTGGCGTTCAACGACTGTACGTTTTTCGCGTAACTTTCTCCCACGCACTGTCAACTTGTGGAATCAACTGTCGCCAGCGGTGTTTCCGAACGTTTACGATTTAGGGACCTTCAAGAAACGAGCCTATTCCTATCTCAAAGGTCGGCAACGCACCTACAGCTCCTCTGGTGCTGTGGATGTTCATGGGCGACGATGATCACTTAAGATCAGGTGAGCCGTATGCCCGTTTGCCACTTTTCATATAAAAAAAAAACACCAACACAGTACAGATAAAGTAATCCAACAGAAGCATCTGATGGTCGTAGATCTAGATAGATCTGACCAAAATGCTATCGCGCCTTGAGTAGTCCAGAATATTCAAGTCACATCAATGGATGTTTAGGTCGCTCTACTTCTGTTACCTCTGAGAATTCCAGTTGTAAAGTCTTCAGATCACCAGCAATAATGCATTAAAATTTTGACTGTAGACTGACCGGGTTTAAAACCCATAAAGAAGTGGTTACTGTATATTCGGACCGTATAATTCGGACGTGTTATGCCACTTCTTCTCCCAGTTAGTGGTGTTATTTCGAAGCATAATGATGGTACATTTTCGAGAAAATTCAGTGTTTATATTGAGACATTTTTTTTAATGACGAACTACACACTTGACTGCTTTACCGGATCGAGAGGTGGCATAGCTCTTAGGTCGCTTAGCCTGAACCTCTATCGCTAGTAACTCGACACAAGGGTAACCCAGTTAGGGGTAACCTCGGCTTGGACGGTTACTATGTTACGCGTAAGCATTCCAATCCGAGGGCGCCCAAGAGGGCCAAACCACGACTCAGTCGGAGGCTATTTCACGGAAAATCTAGGGGACATTCAAAAGCTAAACTAACTTTGAGAGCCACTTCGGGAAGCGTTGGCGCTGGGAGTAGAAGTGTCCGAAGAAACTCCAGCAACGCTCCTAACATCTAAGGAGTGGGTATATTATAGACATGTGATCAAACATTCTAGGCAATAATGATGTCAGACTGCTATCTTACCTAGGCAATCGGCCGTAAGTAAAAATTAATTGCTTGGCCTTGACATTGATTAGCCTGAAAGCCTCAACAGTTTAATCGGGTTTTTTGAGAGATGGCGTAGCTTTTAGTTCGCTCAGTCTGAACCGTTGTGAGTAATTTTCTAGGTTCCCAAGATGAAATTACGGCTTGGGCTATTTATCTAATCGCGATAGTATAATTACTCAAGAGAAGACATAATTAAAACCTAACTTCATTTTGTAACCACATGTATTATTTGTAGTCAAATTATTTGTTTATTCGTTAGGTGCTAAAACTCTGTAAAAAAAACATTTTTTTGGTAAAAAATAAGCTACTTTAATTATGTAAAATTGATAGCGGTTTTTCTATTACACGAAATTACATTTTGTTTTTAGCATTCATAGTAAAGGATCGATTACAAAAGAATACAGGGAGAATTTATCTAAGAAATGGGAACAGCAATAACAAAGGTTTAGGGTGTGATGTGGGTAAGTTAGCTCCATTCAGGAGTTAAGTAGTAAGGGAGGAGTGTAATTTATCTAAGATCGAGCGTAAGTAATGAGTTGTCCCAGCGATATAACGACAGTGCTGTCATTATATCTTGTACGCGCACCGACGGCGCTTTTCATTATTCTATACTAATATTTTCTATGAATGTCCAGTAGTAATAATTTGCAATTTTTTTATTCTTTTGATGATCCTCCGTTTATAAGCCAGAGAAGATGACCGCAACAGTATTACTGATTTTGGGAGATGGCAGAGTTGTTATGTCTTAAATCGATTATTTAAGAAAACTAGGCTTCAATTAACGTTCTTAACACAGACAGACGTAGACCTTTCGAAGAGGCTTATTTGGTTTATAGTTCTCTGTGAAGCTTATCTGAAAATAATCGGATTTATTGTGGTAAAAAATTATTCATATAATTTTTCTAAGACATGTGTGTATATCCTGACTCCTACGCTCGTAATCCGTGAACGTTACAAACTAAACATACAATCGACTAGTCCATAATAAAACACTTCTGTGTATTTTCTTTTGTATCCCATTCTTGTATATGTGTGTGGCTATATGTATATACTGTTGTACTAAACCTCTTCCTTACTCCTTATGAAAGGTCTATTTCCAATAGAAGTAAAAGTTACAGAAGGTATTATTACTTTTATTTACACACCGAACTGTAAATGTTATATCAGTAACGTAACGATAAAAGTTACGTTACGACCTGGCAGTCGAAAGTTGGAATTTGTACCAATGAGATTTCCGTTTTTCAAAATTTTTAGGTAAAATTGTTACCCACAAAGATTGAAAGAAAGATAAAAATGTGACTTTACAACGCCATCTCATAAACCTTTGAGATAACTAGCACTGTCTTTATTGAATGCTACCATATTAATGCCTCAAAACTATACGAGATGGCGTTACGAAACAATGTTGGCTACTTACAAAAAATATATTTTATGCACAAATTCGATTGGGAAGAAAATTATATTTAGTAATGCCAAACTTATAGAGTTTATCTAAATTAATATATTTTAAGCTATTTATCTGTAAGCAAGGTAGACTAATGGTTATGCGTTTGGCTTTACATTCATTTGATAGTTATGTACAGGTGGATGTATATTGCAGGCGCCTAGATAAACCTATAATTCCTGAAGCATCTCACGCCGCATAACTGTGACACAAACGCACGGGAATCTGCCTGGTATTTATTAATCATCCCCCCACACACACCCCTGTGCTTCGCCCTCCTTGCACGCAGTAATTTCTACTTATATTCATCGGGAAGATTAATCAGTTTAATGCCTATGAATTTAGAGAACACTCTTTAACACTTTAGTTCTCAGCGCGATGTGTTTAATTTTTTTTTAAGCTTGACTGCAATAGCCGAGTGATTGTAAGGTCAGAGTACTCTGTCGCGATTGTAGTTGGAGTAGAGTAGTGCAGTTCTTTTGCCTATTTTATCGTTTTCTAAATAAAAATCGGGTTTTTGAGAGGTGGCACAGCTCTTCTTAGGTGTCTACGCTTGAACCTCTTTAAGGAGTAACTAGGCTTAAGGGTCCCCGAGAGGGGTACCTCGGTTTGGCTGGATACTCTATTCGCGATAGCATTCCGGTCCAGGAGTGCCAATGAGGCCAGGTTGTCCTCCCAAAAGCACTTAATTTACATTGTGATTAAGCTGCTTTTATCAGATTTAACTGTTTCATCTTGGTTTGAATCAGGTAATGGGCTTTGAAACGGTGGTGATGAGGTAGACCGTTGAAAAGGACGAGAGCTGGCGAATTATAATTTATTTGGAGAAGTGGCAACGTTCCTCGCCCCTCGCCCCGCGCCACGCTTACCGCCCGACCTACCCTTTGCTTTCGCCCTTCGTTACGTCCGCACGCGACAAACGTTGTAGCTCGGAAAATAAAATATTGTTTCTTGTTTTTATAAAATGTGTTAAATTCATAGAAAACTTTAACTGGAAGTTATAGAATGTGAATAACTATAACAATAATTGCTTAAATACTATTTGGTATGTTTAAAGTAGCTATTTGTAACATAAATAATTTTTCAGTAATTAAAAATAGTTTGGTAGATATTTGGATATAGGATGGTCAACTAATATTAGATGAGCCTGTTATAAATTCACCCCTGTTACTTTACAGATGTTCTTAATAAGCATTTAAAAAATGGTTTAAACCATAGATCTAAGGGGAAAAACTACTTTAGATATTCCAAGTGTTTTAATCTATTTGAGTTATTCTGATATTGATTGTAAAAAAGTTCCCATGATATTCAATTATTGAAACATTCAAATAATATTAAATTAAAGAGACTTGTACTATATATTATTGGTATAATTAAAGCCATTATTCGCTATTAAATACTATTCAATATTTTTCAATTCAAAATTTTCATTTTTTTTTCAATTTCGTTCAATTATTAAAGACAATAATTTCAGGTGCGGCACAACTGTGGTTAAAGTGCTGTTTCATTTCCTTATTTAAATCGAGGCGAAATTCAATATTGAATAATAAAACTAAATTCTGTATAAATCAAAAGTGTCATGGGATCAGGGAAAATAACTTTACTGATGTAGAATTTAAAACAAACGTATAAATTGAAAAACTATTAAAGTTACATCCGTATTAAAAAAATATATTCAATCAAATACGAATTATTAATTAAGTTACAACGCTTGGGTGTGGAACTTTATACTTTTCTGTTTTTTCTCTAGGTAGGTTGCGTTCAAAGGAACTGGCGGGACGCGGGCGTCGCGGGGGGGAGTCCGGAATTAAGAGGGAGTCGGGGGGAGACCCGCCCTGGATACCGAGAGGAGTTTTAACCAATTAATTTTGTTCCTCAACGCAAACTCCGCTATATAATAAGGTATAAGTAGGCATTAACTGAGGCGCGCCGATAGCTGGCCCGGCCGGGGGCGACTTCGCCTTCTCCTTGCCTCTTATAACGATGTTTTATTTCTTGTTAAGCTCTCCGTTTCTCCACTTTTAATATTTAATGGCATTTTCATGACTCATGTTTTATAGCGCACTTACGAATTCTCAACATTATTGAAGTATGTTTTATCGGCTTTATTGTTGTCCGATGACGCTCTATCAAAAGTTACGATTGCATAACATTATCATTCCCCGACCCTTAATACGAGTATATGCGCAACAAAAATCGTCAACAGAAATGCGAATCATAGACGTAATAAACATTTTAAGCTCGAAGAAACTGTGATATATACAACTAGGGTACACTTTTATTATTTTCATTAATAATATTAATTGATTAGATGCTCTAAGAAATAAGTAGTTTCCGGATAAGTACTAAACAACCGTTGCCATAATAGCTAAATCAAAACTTCAAACCCTCGCAAAAGAACTCGGATTCTTTCCTAAGATGATTCGAGGCTAGAACTTGAGCTTAATAAAATTATATCTAAAACTAAGAACTCACCACTGCAAGAGTCAGAATAAAAAAAACAAATTTAATATTAGTAGTAAAAATCAAACTTTCTCCCCACCTCAGTCTCCCCAGTGACCATGAGCCCAGTAAAGCTCAAAGCAGTAATTAAAAAATAGAACGGTTAAAATCGTATAATTATTTTTATTCAACGTCAAAATAAATCATTATTTAATAATCATAAAATATTAACTTTTTAAAAATACTACGATATGAAAGGACAATAATTTGAAAACTCGCAAAACCACAACACCTGCTGGCAAGAAAAGTCTCCTTTATCTACGCCATATGCCACAGCTCGTGCGCTCACCTATCTACGGAACTAACGTCTCCGGCGCGAGATTACATAATTAAAGAAAGCAACACATGGTCCATAAAACACCCACCTTCCCCACACTAAACCGTGGCTAACCACTGAAAAGGGTTCCGTTCCCCCGTTCCCCTGAAGTGATTTAAAAATACGACTGCCAACAAAAACACAAGATCGCGCCGTCTACTCGTCAGCAGCTCGCGCCTCAATGCGACGCTCTTAAAAATATTCCTTAACAACCGCATTGTGTTGTTAAAAAACAGAAACGCACCCGAAAAAACAAACCGCAGAGTGTGGTAAAAAACTTAAACAGCACGCGAGTACGCCGAAACACCCTTTCCCTTTTGGACGACGCGAGCTATGTTTTTTATCCTTGTGGGGTTGAATTTTTTACCTCGATGCCACGTATAAATTAATAAACGAACGTGCTCATAATCTGCCGCTCGGAACACTTTCGGCTTTGTTACTTTTTATAATAACTTAGTCTTCATTTGTTTTTGTGTTATAGCGGAAACGGAGCCTCGCCATTGATTAAGGTACCCCCGTCGGCGACAGGTGGCGGTTGGACCTTTGTTTCTACATTGAAAATATGTCATGCAAAAAGTAATGTATAATATAACGTCTCACATGATCCTCAGAAAATCATATGCTTAATTAAAAAATATGTATGATCGATATAGAATAATAATAACAATAAGGACGCGACACGGATGTCCAGAACCTCGTGCAGGAGCAGTACCTTAACTTGGCTCACGAGGTGAACTGAGATATAACTGTGATGAGATAACTGACATTGTCCCTATAGTCGTTTCTCCGAACGGTCTCATAACGAAAAGTCTCGAACAACATTTTAAACAACAGGTTAAAGGTCAGGTGCTGCGGTACTCCTGGATACGGTACGTCAGGAGGTTTGTCTCTATGTTGCCCTAACCACCGGTTGCATCGGTCCTGCTTCGTTACCGTCAACACTGTAGATTAGGTTTTTATAAGATTTTAAAATGTTGTATGGCCACTATGTATTTTACTTTTAAAATTAATATTGTTAAAGATCTTAAGATTTAAATATATAAAGGCTATTGCCTAAACAAAAAGGAAGTAAACTAAATAAAAATATTGTTTTGTGGTGATTTGAGTAAAAAATCGTTACTTAATGTGATTTATATAAAAACTACAAGATAATAAAATAGGAGCATACTCTAAAAATTATCTGACTAATGGTACTGAAATTCAGTATGTATTGAAAATACTCTTTAGAAGGTTACATAATATACGTAATATTGAATTATAGGAACTTTGATATAGCAACAAGCGTGAAGCAACAGAAGAGCGACAACAATATAACTTACGAAGAGTTTCAATTCAACAGTTCACATGAATGGTGAACTATGCAAGGTAAGCAAATATCTGAATGAATTGGACACACAATGTGATTTCATTATGCGTGTGCATCGATCTCGACATCGAGAGGTTCTTCGATCCTTCTACAATCAATTATTACGCTCTATATACCCTTTTTTCTATATTTTGTGACGATCGTTTTGAGCTTTTGCTTGAGCTCTGTCATAGGACAGACTTTTGTTCAAGAAACCTCTCCATAATCCCGTCAAGGATACACTCTCCGTGTGTATATAAAGACAAGGGCATGTTAATATTTTTATTATCAATTTTAAATTGGGCAAGGATCCATTGCTGGAAATAGCCCTTCCCAATGCGTTTCGCCATATATGATTTTCCACTTTCCATATTCAGCCATAACACAGGCTGGTGAAGGTGATGATAAGTCTATATCACCTATATGATAAGTTTGATCAGTATTTGTTAGAGATCGTTGGTTCTTTGTCTGAGGTTGGTTTATTATCTGAGGTACAAATTATTTGATTTATTTAAGTTTGCATTGAGTATGTGTTCGATAAATGGACGAATAACTCAATATCACGCCAACCGAATTCGATGATTAATTTTTTTATAAAATATTTACAAAAAATATAACTGTGCCAGACTATCGTCGCTTGGCAGCGTCCCCAGAAGGCTGGTGTCATTGACACGTTGTATGGCAATGCTTAGCAACTGTGCAAGGTATAAGCCAGCCTTCTGGTCACCAGATGTGTTGACCAACTTCTTAGCTATCACCTTAAAAAGATGGTGTGCACTAGGACCCAAAGTTTCTAAACCCAAACGGCTCAAATATGAAACGTCTAATTGTATGTAATTCTTCCAATGTTAATAAAGTCTGATCTTTGCGTTGTTATATTTTCTGCAACTTCACCTTTATAACTACAAAAATGTTTATTTATATATCGGAGATTGAGTACAATGATGTCACAAATTTGTGCCCGCACTCAAGTCGTAGGTGGTGTTATAAAAAATCCACCCGCGCTGTCACTCGGGAGCATTTATTTTGATAGCGAGGCCGGTTAACCGCCGTCCATTGTCAAAAAGACGTTCGATTATTGATTTTTACACTAAATATGGCCTTTTACAAAATTCCCATTGAATGCAATTATATTTCTTTAAAAATTTTCTGCGCACAAAAGCTATAGGAGCTATACAATATCATTAATAACGCGTATAGAACTTGTCGCGATTCAGATGTTTTGAGCGTCGCTTCGGATAGTTCGGATAGTCATTCAAAATTTTATTATTATTTTATAAACGCATTTAGTTTTCAAACGATGACGCTTTTTCTCCCGACATTTTAGCAAGTAATATTTCACCAGCTTTATATTATAATAAAAGAAGACAATTTGGAAGTCAGTTGAACTGTATAGGTATTTATTTAACTGATTGCCGTTGGTAGCTGCTGGACAAATTATTTCATTGAGAGGTGACCGAGATCTTAGACTCAGCTTAGTCCTTATGATTAATAACTTAGCACAAAGGACCCAGGCGAAGAAACAGGTCAAATCTCTTTGTCTGCAAATGATCAAAACATTAATGGAAATGTTATTAAATAAAAGTAAAAAAAAAATATTTTGATATTAATGATATTTTTAATACTTTTCTCAAATTAATTAGTTTTTTATTACATCTGACCCATAAAACAGGGTTACAGTGGATCCTTCCAGCCCTGCTGCATTTGCTTATGCTACAGCTTACTGGCTTTTGTGAAATTAACTTATTGGAAAAAAATCAATTTAATGTGCCAATTCATTTGGATTAATTCGATTGACTTGTACAGATTAGTAATAAATGATTACATATTCGAGTATTGACACAAATATGTCATTATTTCCACGCATTTACGCCACGAGCAAAACCAAAATGAAATGAAAGATAGACTTTTTCATAGACTTGTTTACTGTCCGCGTTTAATCCTTTAATCTGCCAAGTATCGCTACTGTGGCGGCGTTTGTAACAATGGCTAACAGACAGTGGAATTACAAAACTATTTCACCACACTTGCGTCGCCGAAACATAGCAAACAAACAAGCCTGTTTGTGTCCGAAGCGAAATTGTTTAAAGTAACAACACACGGCTACCGGGTTTGTTTGCGTTTAATCCGTTTGTGATGCCCTTTCTTAGATGTTCGCATAATAGGAACAAAGTGCTTGCCGGACCTTGTAATGTATGTAGTTTTTGCTTAATCTTTAAGTTGGAGGAAGAGCCTTTGCATTATAGGTATTCATCGCTTAAAAAAAAACATTTATTTATTATTTAGGCATTAAGGAAACTAGAAATCGAGTTCAATTCCCGGTGCCGTCACAAATAAATTTGTTTGTTCGAGAATTGCCAGAATCGTATTAACTGTAAGTCCGCGATCTCTGTGAATGTTTGTATTTGTACACATAATTTTCGCTAATTTTATTTCGTCGTTTTACAGTTCTAAAGAACTCGTAGGAGTGTTTTGTTTGCTAATGAAACTCTATCCTTGCGTAATTAGATACCGCCAAATTCTTAAAGAACAAGCTCTACCAGATTTCTTGGCAAATTTAAGGATAAGAAATGATCATTACAACAACAAATGATCACAAAATGGCGTAAATGGAATAATTACAAATGTTCTTAAGTTACATATATTTAAGTTAAAACTAAAATTGCATTGGAGAGGACGAGATTTCACAGACCGGTGCCTAAGGGGTAATATTAAAAAAACAATCATATATACACCGTCAAATAATTACTAAACTTAGTATTTTAGAGATATACATATGTAAGATAAACTACCAAAAGTTATTTTTTATATAACTGTGAGTACATCTTTCGCATACCTGCATATTGAGCTAAGACACAAAAAAGAGTTTTTTGGACAGGGACAAAACGGGCAATTTTTTAAAACTACGAAAAAACGACACAACAAAGGCTGGATAGAACGAGTGTGCGCAAAATAACGGGCATGCAACATGATAATCTTAACACCTTGATGAATGTGGGTTACTAGAATGTGCAATTTTACGAAATGTTCAAGTTTTTACCGTCGAATTGCCCAAAACGAACGGGTGTTGTGCTATAGGAACTTGACACCATCCGGTTACGTTACTGTGTTAACACTTACTTACAAAAATGAGTTGTGACTAAAAGAATATTTGCTATTTGTATGCAATGTGACCGTGGTTAATTAGCGCATCTACAAAACCAATTGTATACAAAATGAATGTTCTTTGGCATCAGTGGCCGATATTTGCCAGTTTTAGTAGTCTTTTAGTTCATGGTTTACCGATGGCGTACCATTGGCACGCTAATCATATGTATGTTAGTATTTGATATATTTGAAAAAGATGGATAGATAATTGATATGACTGTAATAGATCGGTTTTATAATGAAACGTCACTGGCAAGTATCTAAGAGGGGGCCGAGTAAAGCTAAAATGAGCCTAAAGCTAAAAAAAAGCTAAAATTGCCTGTAAACAGGTCATCTAGCTTCTGTCTCTAACCAACTAATTAGAGCAGTGATATATTACAATCAATCAGAGCAAATATATGTCAATAGCCTCAGCTTTCTATATTACAAGTTGTAAATTGACATGCATACAATTTGCACACTCACTCACAAAAATTAAAAATATACTTATCTATATTAAATTTATACATAGTCGTGGGAGGAAGGACTGCCTCCTATCATTTGTGTAGGACACAATACTGGATATTATTTTAGGTGGCAGCGAAACATATTTGGTTACATTACATAATAGCAAAGTTGTTTCTTAATTTTGGTTGTCATAAAGAAATATTATTATTATAACTTATATATGGGATGAAGTATATATAACCAGTTTGGTCAAAATCTGTGACAAACATACGGTTAAAACATAAAATTAATAACATAAAACAAATTTTGTATATTATGTATATATATTTATTGTATAATAGCTCGAACCAGACGGAGAATGATGTTAAAATACCGAAAAAAAAATACTAAAATTATTTTGTTTTATTTCAACGGATTTGACTTACACAAATGTTAAAGCGAGTTATACGACGTTATAACAAGATTGAAATAGATTACTTAGTATGAGTAGTCTAGGTCTTCTATACAGTCTAAATTAATTGGTTTTATACAATATGTAGAACTAATGGTATTACAGACATACTGCGAACTTTAAATTTCATTGTAATTCTTCAACAATGTCAATGATGTCTAAATAGTAAAATATTACAATAACGCTACAAAAATATGAAAGATATGTATAAGGATCATATTCATGTTTAAAACAACCACAATTTAAATTCAAATAAATCATAAGAAAGAATAAGTGAAATCTTTTACTGAGCTTGTGATAAAGGAACGGAAACTAATTGAAAAAAATCGACGACCTTGAACAAAAGTGAAAATCAATAACGCAAAGAGCCACAAGTGCACTTTTATGGCATCAGCTGATGTGTTCCATAGAGTTCAATGTACTCTCTATTGTTCTCAACAATCCGTTCGTAGAAAAAAAAATATTCATCGGAACAAAAAAATTTGACAACTCATAGTGAAAAAATCCAACCCTTCCGTAGTCGCGTGGCAGGTACCCCATACACAACCCTTTACAAAAAGGCTTATAAAAAACACTCTGGGACGTGAAGGGGTTAAAAAAGGGTTGCTATTACGCATGCGCCGTATGGGATCACTGCCCTCGTTTTATATTTAAATTTTTTTGAATCCATTCATCTGTGCTGTGCAGTTTTTATAAATTTGAAATGCTACGTTTATAATTATCCTGATATATTTTCAATTATTATAGTAGACAAGACACAGTCACATTTTTAGAAGCAAAGCTAGAAAACGAAGTAGATCAAGATGAATGCTAAGCAATAGCCAAATGGTTTGAACCGAATTTGGTTAGATAAAAGGAATTCGTGACATATCAGTTCTTCGGACACTTCTTCTAGCAGCGCTATCGTTTTCCGAAGTGGTAGTTTAATTTAGGTTAATGTCCCCACAGCCCTGTAGTTCGGGGCTCTCAAGAATAAGACTACGGTATCCCCTGCCTGTCGTACAAGGCGACTAAAAGGGGCCTCGGGTTCACTGGGCGACAAGGGTGGGGGCCTGAGTCGTCTACCAAAGTGGACCCGGAAAGAAGGCGGCATCGGCTGGCCCGTGTCGCCTTGCGCTGCGAGGGCACTGGGGGGGAGGGAGTAACCTCCCCCCCCGGGACGTGCTCTCCTTGAGCACAGCCAGAGGGGCTCCGGTGCGTTCCACTGGAGATCCCGGAGCCCCTCGTCATGCACCGAGGAAAGGGCCACCGGGGGGGTTTTAGTGGGTAAGAACCCCACATAACCGCCGCCTTCCCCCCAGAAGGCGGGGTATCTTTCTGAAGATTTCCTCCCCGTCAACAAAAAAAAAGTTTAATGTCCCCAATCCGTTGATAAGCTACCGGTCCGAGTCTTACTTCAGCCCTATGTTAGCATTCTATTTTAGGTTCAGGCTAAGCAACCTAAGAACTACGCCACCTCTCATTCCGGTCCTCTCACACACAACATTCGTTGACCGACATGTGTAGGTCCGTCCAAAAAAAGAAAGGAATTATATGCAAATATTTGTTTAATTTTTAAAAAAGAATCTATATTCCTCAGACGTTAGAATATTGAAAGAAATTTATTCAGAATTGTCATCTGTAATTTCTGTTATATTTAAGATTCCATGGTATACAGCTGTAAGTGTATAAAAGGAAAATTATGTATGATATACGATAGTTTTCAAACTGATCAAATTAATAACGTGATTCTTCTTTTATTCGTAGTTATGCGGTGTACGGTGCCCAGTATCCTCACGTCCATTGGCGCTCTATTGTGACGGCCGCCATTGTTCACAGTTCACTAGTGACGCCAACTCAATTCTTTTGGCAATGCGAGCCCATAGGATAGTTTTTGGCGTATACATTCCTACTATGAACGAACTTTATTAAGGAGAAAGATCTTTGAATATAAAAATGACTGCTGAAAATAAAGTACGGTACTTAATAAGTTTAAATATAGATAGATATCATTTTATATATATTTTATTATATATGAAAATAAAACAAGAAGCAAATTACAGAACTTTTCCCAATATATTGTACATTGGGCTACCTTATCGCTATGAGCGATCTTCTCCAAAAGACAAATTGAAAGCAACCTTTGTACGGATAAGAACATATCTCTGATAATTATGTTCTTATGTTACTATATATATTATAAATTTTGTATATCCTTCTCTCTGAAAAGAGTATTAAGGCGTGGTCCATCAAGATGTTTTTCCTTCACTACCAGCACTTGGGAAATCAGGATTCAACTTACAGTCTTCTGAACATGTTTTTACGAAATTCATCAAAATACTTTTTTAACATCAGATTTTTGTTGTTTATCGAATATTTCATTTTCATATAGATAGCATTCTAATTCGAGGATGCTTGAATATTCAATCTGCTTACTAGACATTATAAAGCAACAACTTCATTGGGGAAGAAGAAAATTAGACAACGCTGCATTTTGCTAGAAGTTTACGACTATGATAACGACGATTTTACCTCAATATCCCGGATTGTATTGCATTATTAAACACAGTACATTTCTCTCATCATCACGGAATTAACCTTTTCTCCATTATAAAAAATGTTACATTCTTGTTAACCATTCTAAACAAACTAGACCTTGTACTATGAGATGCTTCATGTCAATAGCCCAATAGGATGTTTTACGTTATGTACACCAGTGTAACCTTAAACCATTAGGCTATTGACACGTTTGATAAAAAATGATAAAAAACAACAAAAAAAATTACAATTACTCTAACGACAAACGCACGTAATTCGATAATAACACAAACAGTTGTAGTAAAAACACGAACACGTATACTAAATAACGCAGTGAAACTATAATTAACAAAGATAAATATCGTTTATTACTGCTAGAAAAGTCGATTAGAAAAAAACTACCCCTTTCACCCCACAATTTGTAACCCGTACAGTGGGCGCCGCACCGCGCGCCACACATAAAAACCTACGGCGTAATAGCTATGGAGTAGGCTTTTTCATATTATTATAGGTCAAGTAAGTCAGAAACTTTATTATATAACATAATTCAACACGGTAATTATCAACATAAATTATTCGTTTATATATTGTATACTTCAACTTCTTAAACATTATATACTTTCTATTAAAATATGATCTAGATTTTCTACTCTCGTATAGTCACTATTTCACTTCTTATTTTCTGAAAATTGCATAAAAATTGACAAAAACTCATTTATCAAGCAAAAATAACATTTGTAATTTGTGTTATAACTAACTTAGTTTCAACATTTTTGTCGTTGTACTTAAAAGAACGTATTGTAATGATAATAATTTACAGGTTTTTATATGCGTGAGTTTGTTTTTTTACACATTCTTAAGAATTAAAATTCCGAAAGAGCTGCAATTTAATATGCTCTAACATGGTGGAAGAGAAGCGTACAATGTATCAATTTCCAGCTAAAAAAAGAAGCGCTCTCTATATTTCTGATCATGGAAAAAATGTTACAGTTACATAACGTTTTTCCATAATAATAGAATCATTATCGAAAACAGAAGAGCGGGCAGCTGATTTATTGGACGATAATGGTCTCTGTCATAAATAGTTTTTTTTAGTTAATGCTTTTTTGACGCACGCGTGCTGGCTGACACCGGGCTTGTGCAGGGATAATGTATTTTTTTATATATATCATTTTATTCTAATCATAAACGAACTAAAAAGACTTCATAATTTATTCACGTTTAAAATTAATAAAATGAAGTAAATATACGTTTTGAAAAAACTTTGTAAAAAAAAGTTTTTCTTAAGACTTGTATTTCTGTATTTATCTGTTTTATGTAATTTTTTATGTTTAATAGTTAAATTAAGTGCAAATTAAAACTCGTTTGCCTTGAATATCTTACATTATCATTCAATATTTTCATGACAAATTGATATATGTATAAAACTAATCTTCCTTCCTTTTAATTTAATGAAACGATTCTTATATTTATTCAAATTTGAAGTTTTTTGATTTACTCAACACATTTGTAAAAAATAATGAAATCACTAATGTCACTAACATATGTCTGTCGACCTTGACTAATTCACCCGAGCCGAATGTCGAATGCCGAATGTGATCACATGATTTATAGTGGTCAATCTGATCAAATATTGGCAACACTGAAGCTGGGTTTGCGCGGGAAGCGTGGCCAATACATTCCGCACACGCGTAATTTCGCCTCCACGGCCCAGCGAATACTAAAAACGGACTTAAAAATTCAGCGATTCCCCGTTGAAAAAAAGAGTTAATATTGATCGTAGATTTCTCATCGTGGGGTGCAGCGGCCGGCTCAGTCACCCCACGGTTTTTTACTCACCCTAAGTTATATTTTTTGTAAAGCCCCCCTTACCCTCCCGGCTCCCCGCTTTAAAGGATGAGTAGTCTCTATGGAAACGGCTCGATCTAATTTATAGGCGGGTGAAAGTACGGATTGCTTAATTAAGAATTTAAAATGTGTCTACCGTTGTAATTAATTTTAAAAAATGTGAAAGGAAAACGTTTCCATAATCCGCCGCAACGGTCTCAACAATTATTGTTAATCTATGGTATTGCAGAATTGAACATCGAATTTCTTTTTTAAATTGTAATTGTATCCTTTATGTTACGTAAAACAAGGAAACGAAAATGCACGGTCGCGATCTCGATTCACTTTCGTTCCATAGACATTGGGAGAATGACACAGGACGGTTTATGAATACGCAAGGGTTGTTAAGCAGACGGGTCGGGAGCGGTGAGGGCACGCGCGGGTTAAAAAACTGTGGGTCACGGCCGGGCCCGGCGTCAGTTGGCGCGTTTTTGTGGCCACGAGTGCGCGCTCCGTGTAGAAGCAACGCCGGCGCAGGTCAACTGAACATTTTATGGTGAGACAATTGTACTAATAAACTATGTAACACCGCATTTCAAAATGCAATCCCCAGAATATCAAGGGAAACAACACATCTTGATCCTTCAACCAAAAGATTAACAAGTAAAAATAAATAACCGATCGAATCAAACGTTAATCGCCATTACGCGCGGGCGTCCTCTTTTATTTTCGAATTACCACAGTTATATTACGAATTTCTGGCGCCTATAAACTGTTCTTTCTGCCGCATTCATGCTCGTTGTCGTTATGACGTATAACCTTATTATTGGATTATCACAAACCTACCAATTCCACAATCAACATGTATTCCTCATATTTGCCACAAGATTTTTAGGATTTCCCTTGAATCTTTGAGACCCAATTTCTAATGCCAACAAAATTCGTATGGGTCCTAATTTAGGGCAAATTCTTTCAGACAACAAAAATAAAATCAGTTCATCAATGAGAACGTGAGGGCAGGTATTAAAAAACTTTTACTTTTTGAAGTCGGTAAATTAAATGAGCAAAGCTAATAATTCTGTTCTGTTTTTGGGTGAATGCGGATAGCGATTGCTAATTCTATATCTATATTATTTCTTTACCCGGCTGGCGAAGGACGTCTTCA
This sequence comes from Meandrusa payeni, assembly GCA_029286785.1. Classification (NCBI taxonomy): domain Eukaryota; kingdom Metazoa; phylum Arthropoda; class Insecta; order Lepidoptera; family Papilionidae; genus Meandrusa; species Meandrusa payeni. Next base: position 327,928 of record JAGSMX010000013.1, read on the forward strand.
CACATTAACTTAGTGTACAAGAAATGGGTGCTTCTTCCTCCTTCTTCGTCCTCCGACGGAGGTGTGAGTTAATGTGTGAAGAAGTCCTTCGCCAGCCGAATCATGAACAACGGCTAATCTTTAACTACTGTTGAATCCTATTGGATAATTTGTTACCTAGCTTTATTACATTTTTAATTAAATTAAATTATTTATTTATTTTAATTTACATTAATTTTAACAGATAGCATTAATTACTTGAAAACAATTTAATATTTTTGATACAAGTAATTTCAAAGCCAAGTGATGATTCTTCCTTGCGCGTTACCGCTATTTTATGGGCAGGCCCCACCCCTTAGATGTTAGGAGCGTTGCTGGAGTTTCTTCGGCCACTTCCCAGCGCCAACGCTTCCCGAAGTGGCACTCAAAGTTAGTTTAGCTTTGAATGTCTCTTAGATTATCCGTGAAATAGCAACCGACCGAGTCGTGGTTCGGCCCTCTCGGGCGCCCTCGGATCGGCATGCTTACGCGTAACATAGTAACCGTCCAAGCCGAGGTTACCCCTCACCGGGGGGACCCTTGTGTCGAGTTACTAGCAATAGAGGTTCAGGCTAAGCGACCTAAGAGCTCTGCCACCTCTCAATCCGGTGAAGCAGTCAAGGCCAGCCTCTCTGGCCAATCTGTGTAGTTCGTCATAAAAAAAAAGAGACGATTCACGTCAGTAGTCGAACTGTACCCTAAACATTAGACTATTGACGCTTTAAATTGTACTTAATATTGTAAGAACACTGTAAAAGCATTGAGATATATTTACACGTGAACAAAATATGTACACTTAGAAAAAAATGTAATACTATTGTATAGGATTATTTTATCCCCTGCCAAGCTAAATAGTTTGACTCGATTATCGCATTTCATAATCTTTTTATTATAAAGTATAGTTATGTAGAAATAATATATAAAAAATTATACTATTAATATACAATTCATTTAAAGAAGGCGTTATGTTGACGGGTATTAAACATCTTATCTATTGCATCCTATTTAAGACACTGTTTTACAAAACAAGACACTGAAAGGTGACATTATAATAAATGTGTATATACATATGTCTATAACGTAATAAAATGTATGGAACATTGCCTTTTATTTATAACTATTGCATGTAGCATGTTGCCATTACTTGTGTATATTCAAACGCTATTTTAAACGCGACTACCTTTAGTCTGCTATATAACATTTAGTATGTTGGTAAGAAGATAATGCTACATAGCATTAAATTTACTCTTGGGCTTTTTTAGTGCTATAAAGAAATTATAAATCTATCTATATTTGCTCAAAGAACTGTTCGTACATTCATGTGTGGTACTGAGTACAGTAAATAAACACGATAGCATATTGCCTATGCATTTGCTCACATTAAAATCTTTTTTAAGTGTACTATATATGCTATAATGTTTGAAACATTATTAGTAGCCTATGTTTTTAGTTTATGAAGTAATAATAAATTAATCTTGTCTTTTGAAGAATAAATACACCATGTTTGATCAATGAACAGTTTAGTTCATCGATTTAGGACATTTGCTGATGAATATAATTAGATCAAATTGGCTTGGCAAAAAAACAATGGCGACGGTGATGTGTAATGAGCCATAAAGAAGAAAACGATACGTAGAGCAAGGCGTAGACAAAAAGGGCGCGACAGGGGCTAGGAAGCCGCGCGGGCGGAGGTGCAAGGAAATGGCGGGAGAGCTAAATTAATTTGCGCGCTCCCGCCAAACAAAGGCACGCTAATGGAACGCGGCGAATGGAAAAAATGCCACCGTCCGCTTTCCGGCGACTTATTTTTTTTTTCTTCTTCACAAATAAAACCTTTGACTTTCCCAAATGAATAACATTACACCCGTCGAAGTTTGTCAACGGTTTGCTTTGTCCTGATTTAATGACAAGAAAAAGAAAGAATACTTGCCGTATAAATTATTCTATAGACATTCTAGAATTGGAAGTCACACCCAAAGAAATCATACAAGTAAATAAAACTTTTAAAAATAAACAAATATAATAATCAGAAAGAATTCAATCTTCACGTTGAGTGTCATCTATTTAAACATAATGAGTGTACATTTGCCAAATATAATAAGAATATTTATATATTACAATACTTACCCCGCATTTATTGTTAAAAATCACAATTTTTACATTGCCGTTACTCTGTTATGAGAAAAAATTGCTTTATTTCATTTCCGCCTTGATTGGATAAAGGAAAATACGTTGCTGATTAAAAATATTTTTATATGATAATATTAATTTTGTCTTGTGTCCATGTTGAATTGATTAAATCCACAACATAATACCAATGAATGATGATATCAAATAATAATATTACAGCTGTGCCTAATGTCATTAACATTAGATATAAAACAGGTACTAAGCGACTTGGGCGCAAGTTTGGTAAACTTGATATTAAAAGTACATGCAATAAAGAATGATTTGAGTGTGTGTCACAACACAATGTACAAGACAGAACAAGCATTAGAATAAAATATGACGATTATCAAAATCAGAAATTGTGAAGGTATTGGCAGAGGTGCCACCAGTATTGACAAGTGTATGGATGAAATGGAATAAAGAAGAGAAACTAAGAAAATTTAAAAGTTTACATAAGTGAGTGCCAATTCGATAGAGAACGCTTCGCTAGACTGACTAGTGTAGTCGATAATCCATAGTGAATGAAATCTTTGACGAGATGATTAAGATGACTTAACAGAGGCTAGTATGGTGAGACAGGACCATGCCAAGTGGATAGCTCTCCTTTATGACTATATGGTAACATATTATAAAAATCTTAAAAAGGCAATCTTAAAAAACTGCATATTACTCGCAGACAGTAACGAATGCCCGTACAATAATCTCGCCCTATCTCGCAGGTCGTGCGCTGCCGGAAACAATGAGCGATGTTTATCTCGACGCACTCGCTCCACGCCGGCCATTTTGTCAAATTAATGCGTACTCCATTACGCTAGTAGCGCGATTTATGCGCGTCCAATTAAAAGTTCGGAGCGTTGAAGACTTGAAATTAGTGGAATTCGCGCACATTTATCAAGACATCAGAGTTGCCTCGCGCTTCGCGAAACTTCCCAAATTTAAATTAGAGACGATTTTTACAGCTACCTCCCGTGGGGGGAAGGGGGACGCTACCCTTTCCTTATAACGAGGAAGGCCTCATGCATTTTTATGTGCTTCTTTTTTCGCTGGCGTTTTAAACAAGGGGGTGAGCAAAGGGGGTGCCGGGGGTGAACTTTTTTATTCGCGTCTTGATAAGTTAGGGTTGAAATTAGACGTTCGAGTTTCGTTCGCGGAATTCATAATGACTAAAATTAATAAGTTTTCTTTGGAGGGTGCTTTCAGACGGCACGACGTTCATCGATACTTCGGCTTCGTTTCGAGACGTGGCTTTGAGTGGACGCTTATATTAAAACTTGTACATTATACCTAATTTAAAAATATTACTTATAAGACCGAAGTCATTACTTTATTTTTAATTGGTAATGTAAAATATAAAAAACGCATATGCTCGTGATTCAAAGGCTAATTTAGGCTATGGTATTCGAAACATAATAGTGGAAGTTCATACCCGCACTTCGACTATTTAACTATCTTTTAGCACAAGCTTTAACTTGAAATGATTAACAGGAATATTGGTAAAAAATGTTAGCATTCTTTAATTACTCCACATAAGAATATTACATTGGTAAGTGAAGCAAATTATACTTACCTTCTATTTTTCCACTTTTAAAATATAACAGAAGCTAAACCAGCAAAGCCAAGGCAACGACTTTTGCTGTACCAATAATGACTGAAATCGGAACCTTTTGTAAGGACCTACAACGAACATGCAATTTCTTTGATGATGTGGATGTTCGACGTTGGTCATTTATTTCATGAACCACTTCAGGAACAAAAATGCGGCATAACAATATAATTATTTAGGCTACCAACGCCATTTGTCATCAGACATACTTCTGTGATATTGTTGGAATAAAAATAGAAAACAAAAATAATAACGCGTTATCATTTAGTGATTGCCGGCAGCGTGGAATATCTCATTGAATTTTTTTTTTAATTTACCCGAAATTTAATTTACCCGATCAATACTACTATACACAGATGTACCCCAACTTCTTCTTACATGATTTCTTAAGTTATATTTACAAAATTAGGTAAAGTAATACAGATGTACAGTAGAGATTGATAGCAGAAAACATACCAAAATCCAACAATTTATCTGTTTTCGATGATTACAGGTTTGAGTCTGTAGTGTTTGGGTGAATGCAACATCGAAAGGGTCCGATTATATAATAATTCTGGATATCCGATCAGAGGCTAGAATTTTTTTTTTTATATGAAAAGTGGAAAACGAGCATACGGCTCACCTGATCTTAAGTGATCACCGTCACCCATGAACGATGATCACATGACCATCATGATCCACAGCACCAGAGGAGCTGTAGGTGCGTTGCCGACCTTTGAGATAGGAATAGGCTCGTTTATTGAAGGTCCCTAAATCGTAAACGTTAAAAACGTTAAAAATCCCTACAGTGTTATGTAAATTAATTTATTGTAATATTTGCAGTTTTATGTTTTTTCTATCGCGTTTAAACTGGGGTATAATCGTAAACATTAACTACTTAATTCTAAATTTGTGCTGTACTATGATTATTGTGCTGGACTATTTACTTCATAATCGAACATTTGAACACACAAAGTAGCTAGTGCACTACAAATGCACGGTTGGAATCATTTCAAATAATCACAGAAGTGTGTGCTTTGTTAAGAGAGGAGAGTTATACGAGTAAGCGGCTCACCTAATTATAATATTGTTAATTTCCGGTGTCCACACACACTTAACAAACGAATTGTGGAATAGTATCATTGCCGAACTTTTCAAAAAAGGGTGACGCCATATTTTTTGTCTTTTTTTATTTATTGATATTTATATAAAGGCAAAGGGATTTTTTCATAAATATGGCAGATCCGGGCTCTGTCTAATGCATACGAAGACTTAGAATTAAAATAGGATGTAAATAGGTGTATAATTTATTTCAGTAAAAATAATTTCAAGACCTTGAAAGTTTTTTTAAATTTTTTTAACTCATCTTTTTGGCCTTACTTTAGGCAGAAGTGATATTCCACCACTATACTATACTATATATGTATTCTGAGAGAATGATATGTCGATCGGCCATGCCAAGTAATTCAACCACCGACTTCTATTTGAATTTATTCAACAAATATTCACAATTTTTATCATTGCACGGCTGGTCGATACACACGTCAATAGTCGATTTTGTACTTACAAATTTATATTTTGCAGATCTTACTGATTTACTGACAGATCTGATGGTATTGCCTACACCTACGCCCGGTACAGTTACTGTCCTCGCATAAAGGTTAAGTACGTGTTTTTATTTTACAAAATTATATTTAAAAATATATAATGAATGGTACAATAACAAAGTGCTACGACTTGCTACGAAAGCTTTGTACCAAAAGCTATGTATGAAGAAAAGTCTATATATGTAAAAGAGAAAGTGTGTGGGTATGTTCCATATGGACTCCGAGACGGCTGGACCGATTTCAATGAAACTTTCAGGGAATCTTTAGATTGACCTGGCGAGTAATCCTGTAAAATTTGGTGACTCCTCTTTTAGAACTATCAAATACAGCTTTTGTTTACTATGATGATATACTGTTTTATAACCCAAATTTGTATTGACACATGCGTTGTGTATATTTATGTCATTATGAATCATATTGAAGTACAATGGAGTATATTGAAGATAATAAAGTATACTAAAGTAAATTAAAGATAATAAATAAGGATTTTGAAGTATTCAAGGTAAGTTATAGCGCCGCGAATAATCCGTTGATGCTGCTGATATGTACATGGGTATAGGTAATGATCTTCACCCCCTTGAGAGAGAATAGAAGAGAATGAATACGGAGAGAAATTAATCATTTAATATATTGAGAGATTTAAATTAAATATTTAATGATGTAAGTTAATTGTTTAAATAAAATAAAGCAAAATCTAGCCCGGCGAAGCGGGCTGGGTACGGTAGTGTTGTATAAACTTGTTCGAACGTTCGAACACATGGGCACACTTGTTGCTTATATGCGGGGCATGCGCTCTCACATGTCCACATGTTTACCTCCGCTCGCCTCACCTAGTATCTCGCATCGCGTGTCTTAATACTACTTGATAGCCGTAACGCGTGTTTATTCTTGCACGCGTTCATTACGTCACATCCTAGTTTCCGCTTGATATTTATATCCTGTTATTTTTCTCCGCAAAAATGTTTCCTAACGAGCGTATTTAGTAATTGATGAGAAGGACAAATACAAGTAAATTGGACCGTGATAGACATGGATTCGTTACGGAAGAAAATAATATTATCAAAATATATATATGTATTAAAATTCCAATTCTCGTTATGATAATGTTGCCAATCATAAATAACTTTGCCAATAAAAATATAATTACCGTCGAATTTTTTTTTAAGTTTAACAAAGTAAGTGAGCTGAGGGATTCTGTCATAAATTGAAATCGGATCAAACCGATAAAGTCAGATTTCAGCAATTATATCAGAACGAGGCAGTCATTAGGCCAATTAGGAAGGCGCGCGCGGGACTTGCGGGGAGGGGGTGCGGCGGGGGATGGTATTATAATTCGCGTCTAATAACGTCGATAACAACGTGCATTAAAACAAAACAAACAACGGTGAGCGGCGCGGGCGACGGCGGGCGCCATCCTTCCTCGAATCCGTGTCATTAATTTACGTAATGCGTAGGTACGCGCTATCCCCAAATATTTAAGAAGCCTCCTCCGGGAGCGCCCGTTCCTCCACTATCGCCCCCTTCCCGCGCCGCCTGCCACCCACAACCCGCCTGCCGAGAATTATGGCGGCCGCCTTGTAATTATATTTTTTAATTTATCTTCCTTAGCGAATACAATGGAGGCGCCACCCCGCCACCGGAGCGCTTCCTTCTCATGCTGAATATTGTATCAGGCCGCTGAAAAAAGGAAAGAACGCTTTAATTACAAGCGAGAGCGCGGCCGGCATTAAGACTTAAATATTTGATGTTGTCTCTTTCTTCCCCCCGCGCCGACGCGCACTGTCCTCAATAATTAAAACACCTATTAACTCATTCCCTTCGGTTGACCCATCATTACCTACCGACTAACAAAAAATTGACGCGCAAGTTATAATGTTATTCTTACAGCACTCTCATTATTTTTAACTACCTATCATCATATATCCATTACATTTATATCTCTGTTTATTAAGACCGTTAGTTATTATAAATAATAGTATGATTGGATTCCCAGTAAGTGAACTCGCGGCGTAATGTTGGCAAAGTAATAAGGGCCCCAAGTCTACTACTACCATCACAGAATTTTCACTATGACAACCGACCAATTACAATTCATTAGTCATTGCGCCGTAAAACATAATCTACTAATTTCATAATGACATACCAATGTCTGTCATTTGAAGTACAATGCCAAACTTGCAATTTGGAAGACCAATATGTACGAGATTACCAAATCCTAACTATAAAAACAATCACGGACTACGACTGAACTTTTCATTTTGACTCAATTGTAATAGTAAACTTGGGGTTCAAGAGAACCATATGCCATTTCTATAAGAAAAAATGGATAACTAGATAGTTAACAGCTTCACACACACACACAGCGTAGTAAATGGGTGCCAGTAATCTTTTGAAGATACCCACATAAACATCGAAAAGAAAATTGCACGCAAATTAGTTTTTCTGCTTTTTTTAAAAAAATATTTATTTCAGAAATATTACTAACCCTCTTGTTAACCATTCCAACTAAGCTAAAGCTTGTGCTAGTAGATGGTTCACGTCAATAGTCGAAGGATGGTACGATTTACAGACAGTACAGTAAAGGTAAGTAAAGTAAAAAACTTAAACCATATATATATTATTCCACCCTTATACTAAGTTTAGTTAAAGCAGTAATAAATTAAGAATAATCCAAGAACAGCTTACCACAAATAAATCCGGTATAACTATGGTTTATCGATTCTTCCGTTACGTCAAAATGCACGAGTTGACAACAGCACAATCAAAGAGAAACCATACAAAAAAATTGTAGTCTATGTAGTAGTCTAGTATATTCTATACTCTATATATAGATAGGATATAATCCACCTCCACGTCCATAGTAAGAGACCTTTCAAATAAATAGTCTAGAAACATTATAGCACTTTTAGAAAACCGATATTTAAATCAAAACTCTTCATCGACATATAAATCAAAAGGGTTTTCCCATCTTTTAAATATTTTTACTTTTCTTGGAGTCTGAATGATATTTATTAAGTCATTTACTCTTTCTACGTATTACTGTACGTCGTTATAAATTCGGAATAACGATTGTATGAACAAAAACGTCAACGTTATGCAAGGTATAGCGTATTCTTGGTTTATGAGTATAAATTTGGCTTATTCTTAATTTATTCCTAAATTTATCTTTATACCACGTTTATTTATATGTAAGGCTGTTAGTCTATATCAGTCATTTTCTGTACGTAATAATTAAATGAAAAGACTAAGCAAATGGTTTCGTACGAATCAGCAGGATCCACATAACAGTATCAGGCGCTACAGAGCGATTTCCGATGATGAAAGGGAAATATACACAAGAATGTGCCAGTAAATAACACAATTTCATTGCATACTACCTAAATGCAAACTATAGAACACCGAAGATAGTCACTATTCTCAAAATAAACGACTTAATTTTATTATCTACCATGGCCGCAGCGCACCTATTCTCTAAATCTTTGGTCATGAACACGAACACCGTCTTTTATAATATTTATTTACAAAATGTAGTTTGCCTTAATTACTCTGTAATTTCCAAAAAGCCACAATTCAAAGTAAAATTTTGATATTGTTCCTGGATATTTTAAACCTATTATTATTTTATAAACATATACCTTTATCATATCCCCTAACGCTTAGCTTAAAATTGTATAATTGTGATTTTTCCTTAAGTAAGTGATTTTTTTTGTTATTCTTATTAAGGAAATAAATTTCTCTCAAACCGTATAATGTTATAAACTGTAGATAAATATCGTCACACTGAAATATACAAAAATAACATACCGCCATGTTAGATTACTTTTATATAATCAAATATCTTTTTGCCTTCTCCTTTCCCAACTACAGAAGCATATTTTTCTCAATTCTGTACACGTCCACGTTAATCCATACTTTCATAATTTTATCAAATATGTAGATTCGAAGCCTCGACTGTGTGATAGAAAGTGGAACGTTTAGCCACCAGACAATAACTGCTTTGTTGGTATTATACAACGGTATTGTTTTCTCCCGGTCCTTCCAATCGTCATCCTATTCCTTGAAAAATCCCTCTAATATAACTAAACCATTAAAACACTCCTCGAAAACCAATATATTATATTTTAGAAGTGGGCCAGCAATTTGGTAGTTTGGCATTAATCACAGTTATAATACAATTCTCACTAAGTCAGGTCACCATAGTAGAAAAGTCAAGTGAATTTATACAAATTAGTCAATTTAGTGTGATCTTAGTGAAAAGCGGAGAGCGATTGCTAATTCTGTCTACCCCGCTAGGTTTGAAACGACATCTGATCGTTCTCTTTTTAATTAAATAAAATAAAGCAATATAAGAGAGTGTATTAGTAACGAAATTAGAATGCGAAACGAGATTCCCGTACATAAACAGGTGTACGCTGATTTATCGTCGAACAACAGTCGCAAATGAAGGCGAGCTGCTACGCGGACACCCTGGGCACAGTACTTAGCGCGAGGAGACAAAGTATAAAGTGAGGACCCCCATCCACCCACTGAAAAACGTCTCTAATATTCTTTTAGAAACGGTGGCATTTACGGGCTATATTTTATCCCGAATTTGCATACGCTCCTTTTTTTCGTTACCCGGTCCTCTATTTTATGGGTGAGCATTTTTTCATCCAGGGGGCTAGGATACAAAAGGGTAAAACGCGGGAGCTCATTCCGATAATTAAATTGCATGTAGTGTTGCAACGTAACGGCCTGTTGTACGAGTCGTGGGGAAACTTGACTTTACCGACGTCACTTAAACATTATGTCGCGTCTTTACGACTACGTTTTTCATTGAATTATGTTAGAAAATATATTGGTGGTAAGTGTACTATTGTTAGATTATTTAAGATGCGGTCATAGCCATAATGTGGTATGGATAACAGCTCGACGATCTGGCGGTCGCATTTCGAATCCCAAGTGAGTACATTGATTCTTCTTCCTTTTCATATAAGAAACTCTCCGATGTTGATGAATCTGAGGTACTTTGTCAATCTTTTTTATAATGAGTCCTTTATCCTCTGTCCAAAAGTTACAAAGTGTTGCACAACTATCTTGTAGAATCAGTTGTCACCAGAGGTGTTGTTTTGGGGGTCCCAAAATGCATCATAACTGACGAGGATGATCACATAAGAACAGGTGAGCCGTTAACTCGTTTTCTACTTTTCCTTTAAAAGAAGGTAAAATGTTGGAAAGAAAAAATAAATATAATGATACATGTAATTTCTCATTTGCAAGATTTAGTTTACAATTTATAAAGAAACTAGCCTCGCCGGGCTAGATTTTGTTTTATGTAAATAAAAAACTTACATCATTAAATATTTAAATTAATTCTTACTATATATTAAATTATTTATTTCTCTCCGTATTCATTCTCTTCTATCCTCTTGTCGAGTGGGTGAAGATCATTACCTACACCCCTGTACATGCAATATACTCCATTGCACTTCAATTTGGTTCATAATGGCATAAATATACAAAGCATGTGTCAATAGAATTTGGGTTATAAACCAAAAGAATATCATCATAGTAAACAAAAGCTGTGTGCAGTTCAAAAAGAGGAGTGCTCCGATCGTCACCAAACTTTACAAGATTACTCGCTGAATTAATCTGAAGTTCTACTGAAAGTTTCATTGAAATCGGTTCAGCCGTTTCGGAGCCTATATGGAACACACCTACACACTTTCTCTTGTTTATATATTTATAGATTATCTATAAGTACAAAACTGTAATGAACAATTATTGTCTCTGCTTAATACTGGCCATGTTGACACAATTTAAACCAACCTTTTCACGATATAGATTTACAACGCAACCGTAATCTTTTCAGTAGGCGTTTGTGAGCGGCGCGATAATACCAGCTGAGTCTATTTATAGAGCGATACTTCAATGTCCAGGAACTTCGCTATGACCTGCTTAAGAAGGCGTATATATAATAATCTTAATTTTCATTAAGTGCCTCAACAGCCTTATTTTCGCAAAAGAGTGACTGTGAACTGAAAGTGAATAACAACACGTCAGCCGATCGATGGGATTAACATATCTTATTTTAACGATAAGGTAGCTGCTACACACAGATGATGTACAATGTATTCAGGACTGTGCAGACAGATTACAACAGATTATTATTATTATTATTCATTTATTTAAATAAGTAACTAAGACTAATCATTACTTCAAACAACTACCAAATAACAACCTTAGACTAAATTATAAAATTGAAATATAAAATTATTATTAAAACTATTTGATTATAATATAAAATAAAGAAATATAATATAATATTATACTAAAGGCTTAACCATGCTTATGAATACCTTACCCCATGTGAGACGGCGCAGCATCTGTTTACATAAACACAGTCAAGCCTTTGAGCAATCATGCTCAGGATGCTGTTGGAGCTGGTCCGCACCCTGCGCACCAGAGATGCACTCCTCTTGCGCATTGTCGCAAAAAAGCATGCCATCTGTGCATCCGCGAACATCCCCGATGCACTACAGAAACGGGGCAACCCCAACAGAACCCTGAACGCGTTGTTATATTGAACACGGAGAGCGCTGTACGATATTTGAGTATACTTCGCCCACAGACTGCACGTGTAAAAAGTTGTACAGAAGGCTCGGAAGAGTGTGAAAGACAATGAAATCATGTCAATTATGCTAGTAATGTACTTGGTTCATGTCGGTTCAACTGTTGTTTTGGCCGAACCACTGACGCTTGATTGTTTCATGTGCACACAAAGTGACATGTTACATGTATACCACTGCAATGTCGCAGCTATAGTTATTAAAATAAATTCAATTAAAAATCATAGAACTCTTCCAGTTTGAATCAGTGAAATGATACGCATCTCAAAATGAGATTCTAATATACAAAAGAATATTTAATGCGCAGAGACTCGTGATAATAATTTAACTAACAAATTAGGAGAAATCTTACCCTGCTCTAAGTCAAATTACCATAATTGCTAATCAAATGTTGTAGAAACGGCCATGGCGCAGCTTCTTCTGTAATTACGAATTCTAATTTCCTCTCTTGTTTCACAGGCCTTTTGAATTTGTAAATGATTGCCCTTGCTTCGAGCTATCAAATAAATTCGCATCGTACTTTACAAAACACTCTTAATTACAATTTAACTTATAGCCATTTTAATCAATGTCTATTATTGATAAGACTTTATAAGGCTTAATGTCGAGTCTTACACAGTGATTCAAATCCTAGCCCACTTACAACAAAGAAATTCCTTTTTTCAGGTTTCTAATCTACAAAATATATTAACCAAGCTTATAAGCTTCCATATGTGATAGGACTGTCCCATTGTACATACCAGGCACAAATTTTTAGCAAGTGATTTTTTGTATATTTACTGGGATTCGAACCCTCGACCATCAGATCGTAAGTTAAACCATTTATCACTAGGCTATTACTGCTATAAAAAATATTATAATGGTTGTATATGAAACACGATGTAAAGCGAATAAGCTTTGTTGTCTCTGTCTACACTTGGTGGGATGACAACATACCATATGGTTACATACATAATACAAGTCCATTTATGTTTTGTGATAAGACATAGATACAGCCAGAGAAGCGCAATAGGAAAACCCGGTCGAGCTTCGAATTCCACCCGGTTTTTACTAGTGAGTTACCGTTCTTCGGTATCTTATACCTTAGACCTAATAAGCTTGGTTATGATTGAACTTAAGATGAGAGAACTATTGCTGACTTTCTCTCTAGGGCTAAAATAACATTTGAGCTTTTTTGTTACTTATTCTTTGTCCATGTTTATAATAGCCATCTTAAAATATTGAATTTCTTTGATGGGCTTTGAAAATCAATGAAATATATAAAGATACTTTGCTCATAGACGATTTTATTCAAAGCGACAATTTGTTTGAAGTCTTACCCTCGTTAATACCGATTTTCGCGCGAAAGAAGTTATTAAAGTTAATAACATTGAAGAATTCAGTAACGTTTTTTATTAATTCCCCCACATGCCTACTGATAAAGGACACCAATTAAAAAAACGCGGCAAGTCTGAAAAGCGAACGGAATTAATATTGGTAGATAGGGAAATGTAGACGTGTTTACGGAAACCTCCGGCAAATATTATCGCGAGACGGCGCGATCAAATATTCAGACGGCGCGCGGATGTGGGGGGGTCGCGGGACGTAACCCTCTCCAACTTTCAAGCCCTTCCCTTTGCACGCCCTACACTAATTACGTTTAGAGTTCTTAAGCGAAATTACTTAGGCCCCTCGCCACCCGCGCCGCCTCGCGACTCCCCCCCGGAAATGAGGCGCGCTGGAAAAACAAGAGAAAAGCGTTATACCTATAAGGGGCCCGCTGTCTCTCCGAACGTCCCAAATCTGGGCAATCTCTAAAAGATGTTGATGTAATGATTTTTTTTCTTCATTTTCACGAGCGTTCTGTTCATGAGCGGTTGCTAAGTGAAAAGCAATTAAAGCACGGGCGAGTGATCTCGCTCCCCCTCTCCCCTCCCCGTGCGAGGAGGCCACCCCCATCCAGCGAGACTTACTCAATCAACAAAAAATAGAATTATAATAAACACGATGTTTGTTGATTTATTCACAACGTAAAACCAATAGCAAGCCACTAAAGATTCTGTTACAAATGACAAAAAATTCTATAAGGAACGTTTTATATTTCGAATGCCAAAATTTATAATATATTTAACTATATATTTATCATTAATAAAATAAGTTTCTACCATCCCTTGTGTAATTTGGAGCAAGTCAAAATTAAAAATTCAAAAAAATCAATAACAATTATCTTTCTTTTGATAATTTTTTGCCATCTTTTAATACAAAGGAAGATAGAAATTTATTTTTACAACCAAACCATTGCCACCATTATCATACCAATGGAAACATAATCAAAACAAAAGCAAACGATCCAATTTTGCACATTTATCAACAATACGCTTCTCTTCCGCGCCTTTCATATGACAGAAGCCGCAGTTTAATTTCCTAATTTCTAAACATTTTCCAAAGTAATGCAGCCTGGAAGACCTCATCAAGCAATCGGAAGCTCCGTCAACGAACATTCGAGTGTTTGTCGCAGCTACAACAGGCCTGAATAATTTCCTGTTTAACTTAGATGGCTTTGAACCTTTGTAAATGGATTTTTTTATGTAAGTTATTAACGTCGCGGAGTGCAAAATTATTTCATGGTATTTTTCAGCGCAGAATTTTAGAGTTTTTATTAATGATTCTTGCTGTATTTAAGCAATGCACAGTAAATCCAATTCAAAAGTGATATTTAAAAAATATATAACGTGTTACATCCTTTTAACCCTTGCGTATTATATTAGATTGTTTATTACCCTGTATGAGCCGTCGCTTTTTTTTTTCGGAAGGACCTACACTGATCGCCTAGGAGGCCTCACTTCAGTTGATGTTGGCATAGTTAAATAACATTTTTTCACTTACTTGTAAACGTCAAAATAGTTTGAAATTTGGAATACTGGACCAATGTTTTGACCTAAAAAATTTTTGTATATGAATATGGTAGATAATAATATATAATATTGATTTAAAATGATGTGATAGCAAATATTGTGTTTTCAAAATACTGTTTATTTCACATTGTTGTATTGGAGCTTTTATTTAAATTGTATTAAACTATTTAAGAGTCGTAGTAGCTCAGTGTCCGGGTGGTTGGTTGAAGTTGCATAGTACGCTAGCAACCCGAGTTCGATCCCCGGTGCCGCGGCACCAATTTTGCCGTTGCAATTTTATGTACTGATTTAACACGCGTTCGGCGGTGAACCTGAAGTGAAGTCTGCCAATCCGCACTAGGGCCGCGTGGCGGACAATGCCCTTATACTCTTTTTACAGAGGACGCCTGCGCCCAACAGTGAGACATATATTATATATATAAAGGCTGTAACTTTTGAAACTATATAATTTAGTTTAGATACTTTAAATATTTTAAAATATAAGAGATATTTACTTAATAATTGTTTGCCATTAATTTTCCTTAGAGAGCAAAAGTTTACAGGCAATTAAAACATTTCCCCTAGTTAAATTAGATAAAACTGGTCTGCAACGTTGGCAATAAAGAAAGTAATTGCGGCTGTTTAATGAGATTTAAATAATTAATGAGCAAACAAAATTGTTTTTTTTTTCAGCAGACTACTGCTCCGAGCTTGGGGCAAGAAGACAAGTCATAATTGCAAACCCGCCAACAAGCAAAGAGACTTCGCACCCTACACTGCTTTCAAAATATTATTCCGCTGTGGGGGAGCCGTACAAACGCCATAAATAAGTTTTAATTGCTTATTTATGAAATTTCTTTGCGAGATAGCATTATTGTATGTGTATAAAATGTATTAATTGCTCTCACGTCTGTTTACCTCCAGTAAGGTGGACAGAGACTACTTTCGCTATCCGCTTTTCGCCAATCTTATTAGATCCCATAAGTCAGGGGCCTCCACATATCGCCATATAATGTATTCTTCTTTTTGGGCCGCCTTCTCTTACAGAGGTCACCTATGTTTAAGGCTATTTTATTTTTCGATACAGTGGCACGGAACGAGAATTTTTTGGCCATGTTAAACCTTGTTCGGAGATTCTTAAGCCACGAAATACGTCCACTTCCAGGTAGTACTTTACTATGGATTTTTCCTTAGATAATTAGTTGGAGTATTTCGTATAATTCATTATATTATTACGCAACATATGTCCAAAGCACTGTAGCTTGCATTTTTATTTATTTTTATTCTATATAGATAATAAATAGCTAATGCAAACCCTCATCTTCTCCATTTTCTCGTATGCTTCAGAAACCTGGACATGGAGGTCTCGTGTGAGAGAAAAGATAGACGCATTTGAAATGTGGTGTTGGCGCAAATTGTTAGGAGTCTCATGGACTGAGCGACGCACCAATGAGTCTATTCTTAATTTGCTAAACATCAAGACTCGCCTCTCCACGACTTGCTTTCGCCGTCTTCTTAATTCCCTGAAAAATTACACCTGGTCCAAAATAGGAAAGAGTGGGGAATGCTCGCTCAAAGCAGCTCTCTTGGTGGTCACGACCCTCAGCTCAGAGGAAACGATTATAAAGAAATATAGATAATAAATAAATGTAAATGTCTGATTTGTGCAGCGCTGCAACACAACGTGTGGGTACAGTTTCCTATAATACAGGATTTCCTAGTTTAGGAGACAGGACGACATTACTTAATTGATATTATTGTTATAGCATTGACGTCTACTTTCTTATACTCCATTTGCAATACTTTTTCGTTTAATATTCTACACATCCAAGTTATTACCAATATTCTTTTGTACAAATTTACCCACATTTCGGTTTCAAAGCGGTTGCTCATATTCTGAGCTAAGGCCCATGACTCGGCTCCATACAAGTCTGCCAGTCTAACTCAGGATTGTGTAGAGACGACGTGGGCTAGTTAAAAGTACCACGTGTTTAATAAACAAACAGAAACAAGTGAATATAACCATATAAATATAACTTTTTATATATAGTAATATATGGATAGTGACAGAAAAGGTAAATATGAAAACATTCCGTGTATGGGTAAAGATTCCAGATCAAGCGTTTTCAAGTAGGCTTATTTCCATCTGTATTTAACAGCAGCGCATTTCGGAGCCTTATTATCATTACTGAACAAAATAATTTAGCATTCGACACCACAATTTTTCAAATGAACTTCAATTAATATTATGAGAATCAAGAATAATCGACTATCGAATTCAATGCAAAAAATCTCCCATGTTTGATTTGAAACGAAACATTTGAGTTCAATTTTTATTCTTACAATTTCCAAGGGCATGTGATTTGATTTCAATGAGACTACCGTTACATGTAATACTCGCATGACCGCACGAGAGAGTTTCTCTTACGCAAATAATGAACTACATTACCGGAAACTTGTTATTTTTTTGCCAAAACTTCATTTCATTGGTTACGTATAATAAAATCGTATTATCGCACGATCTCAACGGAATATGGAAAAAAGGAAAGACTTCGGTATTCAAATGATTGACATCTCGCCGGGCGGTCAACCGCTGATTCTTTGAGCTGATCTCAGCGTTTCGTAAATTCCTTCCCTTGCTCACCCCAGCTCCCGTCATCCATTGTTATAGTCAAATCTGACCACGATTAAAACGATTGTGATCGATTCGAGATTCGAACTGTGATAAAAGCATTGCATTTCTAAATTTAAGCAACGGTTTCGAATTGTGAAGTGCAAACTTGTTAAAAAAATGGCCTTTGAATAAATAATTGAAAATATAATAGCGCGATAACAATCGTTATAGTAGCGCCGCATTTTTTATCTAAGCCTGGCCAAAAGAATATTTAACAAACAAAATTATTTACAAGTATATTTACGAGTAAAATAAAAACAGACTTCAAATCAAACATAACAGATCAAATATTAAAGGCTATTTTACCCGGCGCCGGTTCTTTTCATTTCCGAAGTGTTATAGTTATATTACCAAGTTCTGGCGCCTCTATTCTCTATCTTGTATTTCTCGTTGTCTTAAAGGATATTTACATAGTCTTAGATTGTCAGAAACCTAACAATATTCAAACGGTTAGCATACGACCTAATTGAAACAAGACCCTTCCAAAAAAATATCAAAATCGGTTCCTAAATGACGCCGCTTAAATGACGAATTGCGAAACTTTTCTAAATTTTT
The DNA here is from genome assembly GCA_029286785.1 of Meandrusa payeni. Classification (NCBI taxonomy): domain Eukaryota; kingdom Metazoa; phylum Arthropoda; class Insecta; order Lepidoptera; family Papilionidae; genus Meandrusa; species Meandrusa payeni. The sequence continues at coordinate 346,014 of JAGSMX010000013.1, forward strand.
AAAGGCGGTTATCTATGCGATATCTTCCTCCAACTATGGGCAATAGTTATTTCCAAAAACACAGTACTAAATACAAAAAAACTATTTTACTCAATAGTGTTAGTGTGTATGCGCCCATCGGCAGGAGAGATGTTGCTCAAGATGTTCCACCATCTTCGAATGACTGCTGTGCTACGGGAACGGTCGCGCCATCCGCCGCCCTGCTAATCATATGGCAACATTGTCCTAAAGTGTCAAAAAGTTAATCAAGCTGAATTTCCTCCTCTGTTAGCCTAATGGTTTAGGGTGTGGTGTGCTAGTAATATTTCTGAAAATAAAAATATTGCTACCTTTCTTTAAAAAGTTCTGAATTTATATTTAGCCAAACACCACTCACTGACTCATCACGATATTTCTAAAAGTATCTTTCATTTTCCATTTCATAACGTAGTGTAGACACTTACTAAGAATGAATTTTACGCAGATTCTAACCAAAGTGGAAAAATATATTATTTTGACTAACAACGGCAACATCTCAAAACAAAGATTCTTTGTGGCGGCATATACCATGACATTCATTTGAAAATATATAATCGAGTTAAATTTACCACATACTTTACTAACGATATTACTAATTGGTAATTGTAGTCGTCCAATATTGAACTAACAGCGATTGTTCCCTACGAATGCTAGTTGCATCACGAATGCGCAGTGGCATGCGCTTGCAGATGGCAAATAAAACGGTGCTCTCGCGTGCGCTACTTGTGCCACCCCACTATAACACTATTGTCGCGGACACAAAAAACGCACCCAGATTGTTTACTTCACTTTTTACCTTTTTTATACATTTTGTTCGCCTTTACGAGTATTTTCGTCGCGCGCACGCGGCTAACGCCTTTGTGCGGGGCTCATTGATGCGTTATACGTCTCCATTATGTTCGTCAATGTGGGCAATTCATTATTAAATGTAGATAATCGACAGATTTACCGAAACCCCCTTTTATTTCTTAATTTGTTGACGCTCTCGTTAATGTTTTGACAATTTTATATATTTAATGAAAACTTCTTTTATTTGGGTACGGGTCTAAGTAGTGTGAATTAAAGCGCATATCAATTATGCTGTTTTTATGACAAACTACACAGATTGGCCATAGAAGCTGGCCTTGACTGCTTCACTAAATTAAGAGGTGGCATAGCTCTTAGGTAGCTTAGCCTGAACCTCTATCGCTAGTAACCCAACACGCCCCCCCGTTAGGGGTAACCTGGACTTGGACGGTTACTATGTTACGCGTAGACATTCCGATCCGAGGGCGCCCGAGGGGGCCGAACCACGACTCGGTCGATTGCTATTTGATGGATAGTCTAATGGACAAAAGCCAAACTAACTTTGAGAGAAGCAGTGGCCGAAGAAATTCCAGCAACGCTCCTAACATGTAAGGGATGGGGCCTGCCCATAAAATAGCGGTAACATGGCTGCGGTAATGCTGGTTTGATGCCACTAAAGTATGGTAGTGAAAGTGGGGTATGTCGTTGAGGATATGTGAAGTTTTAGCGCCTCAGCGGCTTTTGTTATTGAATGGGCGTAAAGTAAACGTATGTTCATACGTCAACGCAGTTGCTGGTGTCGAACCGCCTAAATGTTTCTACCTTTTCTTATTAAATGTAGTTCCGTAATACATTTCTGTAAGAAAACGTACAAACATTGTAAACAACACAAAAAAAGTGTATTAGAATTGTATGATATAGTGGTCCGCGGTCTCCGCCAGTACTCTATAAGTGGCATGTATATTCCATACATGTTATGTGTATTTATGCACTTTAACGATTTCTTATTATTTCCAATATGTAAACCAACTTGCATAAGTTAAAGCAAGGGTCACCTAGAAATAGATAATTGCTTTATATTTTATTTTGTTTGCTACTAAATTCAATTATTAGTGTAATTGGTTAACGTTAGCGAGGGCTAATTAAATAGATTAGTAAAAGAAGGTTCAATGCATTTTGTAGTGATTAAATATCGGAATTATAAAGGGTAGTAGATTAGAGTCGCAATAATCTTGTAGAACTGCGACAGCTCCATGTTTGGAAGTTGGCGTGGAAATTCGTAATACACTGGCAACCGGAGTATGTCCGGCACAAATTAAATATTATGAGGTCAATGTCAATCAGACATGTACTTATAGGATGTTTTGCTTCTACTGTCTATTGAATATTATTAACAGCAATTTGCAACCAAATATTTTGGAAAACGTGGATAGCGTTTGATATCCATATCGAAATGTATAAAATATGTTGAGTTAACAAAGGATGGGATATTGGTCAAACACTTTATATATAGAATTTATAAAATATTTTCTATGAATAAATTTACAATATTTGGACCCAGCGGTATAAGGCGCGTTCTGGCTGATATTCGGGCGGGACTTTTAAAAATAAGAAGACACGAATTACGATTCTCTTTCGTTTATTCTATTCATTATTAATTTTGCTGTAAACTGAATTTAACGATTTATCTATACAATAAAAGTATAACTGTATTTGTGTTTGATATTTTAAGACAATATATATAAAAAAGAAAGTGTGTGGGTATGTTCCATATAGGCTCCGAAACTTTCAAGAAATCTTCAGATTGACCTGATGAGTAATCCTGTTTGGTGACGATCGGAGCACTCCTCTTTTTGAACTGTTAAATACAGCTTTTATTTACTATGATACTTCTACTACGGGTATGGTATTGTATTTACTGATATGTACATGAGTGTAGGTAAAGATCTTCACCCGCTCGAGTAGAGAATGAATACGGAGAGAAATTAATAATTAAATTGATGACAAGATAAGTCTAACTGCATGGAGTTTGACTTACAATCTCGGAGAGCTTTTTTGACATTTTTCTATTTGTATTTTTCTAGGTAAGTAGAAATAAAACAGCAGTTTAGTTTTTAATATATTTTAATAAATTACAAAAGTTTTTTAGGACAACACCCACTGGTTTATTAACAACTTGAGCACAAACATTTTTATGTAAAAATGGTATTAGGTTATTAATACTGCAGTTAAATATTTAGGTTGAGAAACACATGCAGAATAAATTATTAATCTAGCTCAAATAAATTACTAATGAACAAAAATATGCAAAATAAATTAAATATGATATAAGAAATGAATTTGTCGATTCGAGACGGCGTCCGTGAGGAAAGTTTTGGAATGGGGGCTGTTCATGGTTCGGAGAAGCGTGGGAGATCATCCCTTTTGGACGGACCTTATAAGGATAGCCGAAAGTGGCTGGATATGGAAAGCGTAGGTATACGGTAGAAAGCATTGGGTAAAGGCCAGGAACAGTGGATTCATACAGGCTGATGATGAAATAGCAACAAATACTTTTCTAATGAATAACACGGCGTTTTGATAACATATTATGTTAGAATTCTGAATATCAATTTAATGGGATAGGTGTGACAATACCTTGAAAAAATGATAATCTATCTCTGCTTACCCCACTGAATATGGGACATGATTGTTTGTAAGTAAATTCGAAATTCCTTTATAAACTATCTAAAAAATGCATATTCGGAATTATTTCTTAAAATTATTTTTCAATTACTTTGGAGACACAGTCGAGCAGTTCTCATTATCAGCAGGTGTTGAGCGAAGCCAAGTATTCGTTGTATTTTTTCTCCTGGGCCTGTTGAAGTTTCTGCAGCTTCTTTATGAGCCCTTTGCTCACTTCCTTGCCCTCGTGGTCGTGTGTTGGAAGACCCTGAGAACAAATAATTAGTACAAGTTCTTTTTTTTTAGATTTTTCGATCACCTCAAAGCTATTCGCTATCAAAGCTCAATTAATAAAATCTTTATTTATTAACGGACTTCAAAAAAAGGAGAATGAGAAATAGAGAATGTTGTTCACCTGTATTTTTTTTATGTTCGATTACTTTCAATTAGGACTCATGTTTGATTATTGGTAATATATATTAATAATTATTATTTTAACTCTACTAAAAGAACTATATATTGACCAACTTATGGCTTAACAGCCAGAAAACTACCAAGCAAAGGTCCTGTATTCTATAAGGATTTGTAAAACTCAAAAGTACCGTGCCATATCTTGATCGATATTTGATCAAAATGTTAAAAATTTGATATTGAAAATGTCACAAAGACATATCTGGTCAGATAGCTTTAACACCTTGAAGACATATGATAATGGTCAAAGTAACCAGAAGAACATTATTATAGGGACAGATGAAACTCACTTTCTCATCAAACTTGGAGTACTTGTCCGTTTCGCGTTTAAACATCTCACTGGGTGAAATCTTCTTCTGCTCTTCTTTTGCACGTTGCGCTTCCAGTAGGTCTTGTTTTTTCTTCTGCTTCTCATTTTCAACTCTCTTTTTCTCTTCTCTCTCCTTTATTAACTCTTCTTTACTTACTAGTTTCACGACCGTGCGATCTGATATTAAGTAATTAACTATTAGATTATTTTAGACTAAATTCTTTGGTGCATGGGCCTTCTCTGAAAAGAGAGTATAAGGGAAAAAATTTCTAACACTCAAATTTCTTACTGAGTACATTATATTGGGAAAATAATTTAAAATTATAACAAACAAAATAAGAGCCTAGAGACTATGCTATTATGGCTCTTATGCAAGTAAAGTAAATACTATTGCTTGACTACCAAACAGTAATTCAGTTATTGGAAATTAGCACAGTAAATGCCTATTATACCATTTATTGTCAATGAACAAAGAGAAGCTAGAATCTTAGCTAAGATACCCGAGTTCATGTATACTTAATTGTTATATGTCAGTAAAAGTAGTTTTATAGTTCGTCTTACCAGCTCTATCTTCTAATCGTACCCCCAGCTCGGGCAGTACGTTGTCTCTGAGTGCATCACACAATGACAGCACATCCTTAGCACCAACTGCTCTGGCTGTGTCCCTCACTTGAGCTCTGAAGGTACCTAGCGCCTCCAAGTACGGCATTACCGCTGCTTCTAGCTGCAGAATAAAGTTTTTATACAATAAGAAACCTTGGTGAGTTAAACTTACATGCTAAAAAATGTTGTTATGAAGGTTTTGACTTAAAAAGGTATCAAATTAAAAATTGTACATGAAGTTTACTAGAATTCAGCAGCAAAACTGATGACTTGAGTTGTTATATATCAATGGCAAGGCAATTGACTAACAAATATAAAACTAAAATTTGGCTGTTTTACAGGAGAGCCAATTTAAAGTTTCAAAAATCAAAACACCAAACAAAATCAATGCAATTTGAATAATGTAAACAAAGTGAGACCAATACCATCTGACGTAGAATAGAATAGAATACATACGATGTTAGCAATATTAAATATATATATATATATATCAATAGCGCCAAAATGGCTTGTTATGTTACAATACAATAATAATCTTTATTTAAATTTCTTAATACATAAAGACCCTGTGCCCTCTCTTAGCAGTATTTGAAGTACAAGTTAAATAAAGTTATGATATGATGTCTTTATCGTTAACTTATGTCTGACATTCTGCCACTAAGCCATCAACGTACAAAAATCATTTGTTTAAAATTAAGCAAACCTTTAATCGTTACTAAGTAACTTACACTTGAGAACAAACTTGATAACCAAATCGGAACAGTTTCAAGCATACTTACGCCAACACCATCAGCGTCACCAACGGGGAAACCAATCCCACCTCTAGGTCCCTCCACCGCACCGAAGATGTGCAAGATATCGGTCACATAGCGGGCGGATTGAGCCAGTAGAGGCGAGTTCCGAGGGCTTGTCCCACGTAAGTATATGTGGGCCGCTGCCACCAGCTCGCGGAGGGAGTCTATCGCGCTGCGAGTGTCGATGTTATCTTAAAATAAACATTTCATCTATATATATATATAAAAGAGAATGTGTGTGGGTTTGTTCCGTATAGGCTCCGAGACGGCTGGATTGATTTCAATGAAACTTTCATGGAATCTTCAGATTGACCTGGCGAGTAATCCTGTAAAGATTGTCTTTCTGAACTTTTTTTTTAAATATTATTAATAGTAGGCTCTATTTAGTAAATTTACTTTACTAAAAAGAGCCTACTGCCTACTTTTATAACTTTTTAGTAAATAGAGTAATTTTTTTTCTATTTAATCAACGATATTTAGAAGTGAATATAGTTTTTAGTAGAAATCTTTAGTCGCTACTCCTCTGGGTTACCTGGCGGTCTTTTAAACTATACTTTCATAATATATACACCCACGCATTTATTACGAAAGGTTTTTATAGTTTTTTTATTAAAGATTATTTACATACCACATAACGCGACATGCACTTGCTCCTTCGCAGTGCTCAACTTGCTAGCCAGCTGCTGTTCTTCTGGACCCCATAAACCCCCAGATCCTTCCTCGTATCCACTTCTTAACGCGTCCTTCACCGTTAGGAAAAATTCCTAAAAAGAAACATATACTTTATGATAATTTGTACATAATATCTCTAGTATTGGTATCTATTAAATAGAATGCGTTCTGTTAGTTACCTTTTACTGCAAGAACTACAGAAAGGATAGAAATGACACTTTTTCCTTAAGATACAGCATGTTTCAGAGAAGATTTTTGTATATACTACATATATATAGTATATAAAACATTGTTGATTAATCTACAACTTATATTTATTTGGTAAAAAGTTCCAAGTTTTTTAATGTAAAACGGTTACTTGCTGGGAATTAAAGAAGAATATGGACTTTTTCCTTAATGTTGTATGTTCTAATATGTGATATCTCCAAAAATACGTACATTAAACAACTTCTCAGTCTGTATCGCCATCTCCATGGTATTGTCTGAATAGTCCAAAGTCTCCTTCCAACCATGCAGCAGGAAGGCTATCCTTAGCTGACGCGCGGTATGACGCTTCAATGCATCAGATATCGTGACGAAATTCTTCAACGACTTGGACATTTTGCATCCGGCGATCGTAAGGTGGCCAGTATGTAGGAAGTAGTTCACCCAGCCAGGTTCGTTGAAATGCGCCTTTAAATATGAAACATTTTCATCAACAAGTATATTTACAAGTTTATATATCGACGCTGAAAAACAAAAAAGGTAACTTTTTACTTACCAGCGTCGATAAATAGATTTCAGCCCATAGATATAGTCCTTTCTAATAATGATTTCAGATCATTATTAGAAAGGGCTATATCTTAATTAATCAATCCCCAACTAATAACTTTTTCTTTCTTACATAAATTTTTGTCATAAACGCATCTGCAGAACAGCTATATTTCATTCCATAAATTAAAAAGGATATCATTAACTTAATTTTACCTAAGTTTTTAAAATGAAAGTACCTCACTCTGCGCCAATTCATTATCGTGGTGTGGAAATTTTAGGTCAACACCGCCAGTGTGTATATCCATCTTAGAACCGCAAACATCGGAAGCCATGGCGGAACATTCAATATGCCAGCCCGGTCGGCCAGCGCCCCATGGAGACTCCCAGGAAGGCTCACCTGCTTTACTGCGTTTCCACAAAGCAAAATCATTTGGCGAACGTTTTTCAGCAGTCTCGTCGGTAAGATCACCTGAAGAATAAGATCACCTAATATAATAATTTTCTATTTTATCAATATTTTAAACTAGCGGCCCATAGAACTAATTAAGCTATATATGGCAAAAACCACTAAACAGCATAGGATCACCTGCTGGCCTAATCTGAACATGGATTGAGATTCACCACAAAACAAGTCTTGTCGGTTTTGGAGTCTATATATACATCTTCTCATTTTATATACATAGATTCATCAGAACATTCCAAACAATTTCTAAGTATAAAATAAGTAGAAATGTTTGTTTCTTTAGTTGTTGTAAATAAAAAACAAAAAGGATTATTGAGCATCTGCCTACCTAAATTCCTGCTTAAAAGATTTGCCAACATATGATGTAAAACAAAGTATAAAGAACAAATAACCTTCTCCTTCTTGTAATGATTTGGTGTCTCCATATGCTTCAGGAACAAGACGTGCATAATGATGTTTGTCTTTACTATCAAACTCACTAACATTAAAATACACAGATCCTTTTGATTCATATGCCAAACCATTGTCAATTATCTTCTGTATAAATGATATTATCTGTGGTATGTATTCACTCACTCGTGTAAGTACATCCGGGGGCATAACCTGAAAACATTTACCATGCATCAAACTAAAATAAGTATGAATTCCGCACAGATAGTAAAAGTTTAATATACATTATCTTAATAAAATGTTAAATGTATCCTTTGACATCTATCAGATTGTTATAAATCTTTTAAATTATAATTATGAGGGTCTTGTAAATACAACATTATTATGATTAAGTTGTCATTAGACAATGATTACTAATAATTATTTTCCAAACACTTACATTAAGTGCTTTCATATCCTTATGAAATTCGTTTTCCCAATACCTTGGTAATGATGTAAAAATGGCGTTATCTTTTACAGTAGCTCCAAGCTTCTTATCTAACCATTCTGATATTGGATCTTTCGCTGACTTTAATAAATCACATTTTGCTTTAATAATATCTTGATCATTTTTATTTTCTACTGCTGATTTTAGTACTTTTACAGTAGAAGCAACACTGAAAACACATTATATTTTTACATGCAGGCAGAAAGAGGTATTAGAACTAAATTCATTAACTAAAAAAGTTGTAATAGTCAAATTTCAACTTTAATATCATTCTAAAAAAAATGTATTATGTAAAACACCATTTTACAGGATACATTTTGGAGTATCCAAGAGTGAATAGGAATTTATTATACAATAGTGCTTTACCACACAGGACTACATGTTGTTGAAGTTTACATGGTAATCACGCACTTGGCAGGGAAGGAATTATAGTATAATATGCCAATCTAGATTTGGTCCATGTCCAATCTAGACGGCCTGTCTAATCTAAGACACCATTTCCATTATTTATATACTGTATTTATTAAAAGGAATAGATAAATATTATTCCTTGACTATTACAAAGGCTATAAATAAAGTAAAAAATAATTCTAGTCAAATCTTAGTATCATTCAACACTTTCTTCCACAGTTAAGAATGGTGTCATTCGTCAATACAGAGCAAATATACAAGTTTAACATATCATTTTTTTATGGTATGGAAAATGGTAAGCCCAGATTTTTATCTGGGTTTACCATTTTCCTCAACATATAATAATAGTATGAAGTACTCGACAATAAAAGAAAAAGAAAAAATATTTCAAAATTCCATATCTATATGAATTATGAAATATAAATTTGCTCATTATTAGAGAAATGAAACCCTTGGTTGGTTGTTCTGTAATTATTTCAAGGTGTCAATAACTGACTATAAAGTAACTTATCAACTTTAATTTAAAATGTTCTTCTATCATATATAATAATTCATAAATGCAAAATAAAAGCAAAATTAGCAGATTTACTTACTCGTCTAACATTTTCTGCATTGTACTCTTTTTATCTGGGTCTCCTGTGTCTTTGACTACTTGTTCATAGTAATCTACAACTGTTGTTGCATCATCAATTGTGTCACTTAGAGGTTTAGGTTCATTTATATATTTATCATATAAATAATTCTGCCTAGCCCTTTTTATTATTTTATCATCAATATCAGTAATATTCATAACATAAAGTATGTCATAGCCAAAATAATTTGACATTATTCTTCTTAGAATATCAAAAGATATGTAGGATCTAAAATAGAAGAAATATAATATATTTTACCATGACACCAATTTGGTTAAAATGCATACACTATATTCATTTATGGTTGTCACAAACCTCAGCCCTGAGGGAATAATAAAGAAGAAAATGTGCATTTATATTGCTCTACGGAAAAATTACATTTTTCATGTTTTTTTCTTTTTCCTATCATGCATCCTACATGCTCAAACCATGGTAGCACATGTTTCTTAATTTTGTTGACAATAAGAAGTTACTGACTTATTTACCTCTTTTACCATGCCACTTTCTATATTTTTGACATTGTCAATCTGGCTTTCAATTATTTACAACAAAAGAAATATGTGTTCTTTTTTTTTTTTTAAGATGAATTGTTTCATTCAATATAGTAATTTTAAAAAAAAATGACAGTGAATTGAATTATCCATTTCCTGATTTCCTTATTTTTTAATTTCTTTTTACAGTAGAAAATTTCAAATAAATTTTCATATATCCTAATAAATAAAGTAGCACAAAAGATAATCTATCTTTGTACTTTGATCACAGTCATCATTAACAGCCTGGGGCAATACAATATTGTTACTGCCTTACCCAGTGTCGCTCCATCTGGCCAGAGGGCTCAATCATCTTATAATGTCAATTATCATATTGTCAAGAAATATTAAAAAATTACCAAGCTTCTGGACTATATAATATGTTAACGTCGGTACATACCTGGCATGACCCATGTGCGAGGCATCATAAACTGTAGGTCCGCAGCTGTACCAATTGACTTTATTTCCTTTGGAGCAGACAAATTCTTCCTTCTGTCGAGTCAAGCTGTTAAACAGTTTCAAAACAGGTTTTCCCGACGTCGAAGGCGGTGACCAGACTGGTTGAGATCTCTTAGACATTATTTAATCTAGAAATAACAAAGTAACCTACAATTGCAGTTATTAAATGTTAACTTATTTAATAACTTTAAAGTCTGTAACGAAATACCTTACCGTAATACCGACTAAACAACGCAATAAGCAAATTATATGCCACGTACTATAATAAAATACACGAGTTAAAAACACTTCTATTCCATAACATCGATGAAAATCAATTGATGATTTGACATTTGTCAGTGTCAACTTTATAGGAAAATATAAGACTACCAAAGATAATAACATATACCAAATACCAAAATAAATGGCGTCACCAGCAACTAGGCGTAAGTACTCATATCTTTTTTCACGCAACATACACTATGTAGCAATTATTACCCATCAAACTAAGTATAAAGTTTTCATACAGATAAACAAGAAACCCTCTAACTACACCAAGAATGGTGCCCTTACATGCGCTAAATGCATATTCATTATAAAAAGTCACTGGACTGCACTTATTTCTTCTAGGACCTTGAGGGACGAGACGGGTGTCTCAGGTGTTTATTCTATAATAAACAACTTTAGTTCTCTCACCGGCCAATTCTGAAAACATAACGAAATCCTTATACCAAAGCTATCACTGTCTTTCTTTATTGGTCGACACTTTTTAAAGTAACACAACTTTGTTAAAAAAAAGTCTAAGAATGGTCTAAACCTAAAAATCTGCGGAATCCATTCAAGGAAGTCGTGATAGACTTTAACTAGTTGCGGAACCATTTACACCAACAAAGCAAGAGGCCATCGCCATTGCTGTAATGCTAATTAAGGATTCATTTTGGTGCTCCATTACCAGTTTTCTATTGTTATATTAAATTCTTAAGTTCAAGTTTAAATTTCGTTCACTGAGACTATCCCAGTTGCTTGTATTTGTGTCACAAATAAAATAAAAAATAAAAGATTTCATTTAAAATATATTAAAATTAATACTATTCTGCAACAACCATCTTATAAAATTTCATTATTTGCGTTTTGATTCCGACAGCTTAAAACCTGCTCAACACTCGACCTATTAATATGCCAATTGAGTTTAAAATTCGACGTCTTTTACTCATAATATAAAAAAATCAACTTATATAAAAGAGATAATATGTACACAGCTAATAATACAATTATGGGTTTTAAAAAATATATCTAAGGAGTAAACTTATGTCTAAAACTACTGAACATTAGAGCTATATTCGTCAATGCAAAAATAAAGATTAGGGTGATAGTTCAGTGCGTTGTTAAGATTTGTTGATAATCTCAGGTGTTGTGGTGTGTGTATGATAATAATACTGTACGACACCTATGTCATGTAGTTATATATTCATACATAAATAACAACGCGTTTATCCACTGAACTACTTTGTACAATTTACTACGTTCTTGTGTATTTTTATATTGTTTTGATTACTTTTACGACTAAATATCAGTCAAGATGGCTCTCTGTATTTGCAAATGCCTTAATGTAATGTTAGAAAGTGAAAAAATCGACGACAATGCCGATATTGGGAAATTGGAATTATCTTCGGCGGAACAAAGAGATATTTTTTTCAGTGAGGTACATTTGGTCAACATGAATTAACCTTGAATTTATAAAACAGTATTGCTTTGAATATATCATTAATTGTGATTTATTTAGTATTTCAAGAAGCATAACATATAAAATATGCAGTACGTAGTTTACGGCAAATTGTGCATTTTGTTCATAAACAAAGGTTATTTTAGTGATTTGCATGCTTCGGCTCTTTAATAATATATAACAGAGAAAGTTATGTAATCGGTTTAGTCGTATCACGTAGAATTCTATTTGATCTCATTGATAATCTAGACCAAGATGTTTATACCGAACTCTCAAATTTGGATACCGTATTCTAGTCCTTAAAATAGAACTCTCTTGTGTATGCTTGTATTATCAACATTCTGTTTAGAAACAAAACTGTCCTTACCCAATTTTTAAAATTTAATTTTGTGTCACTATTAATAGTTATTATATATTATTTAGTTAATATATTATATAAATATGCTGTTGTTTTCAAGATTAAAAGTAGCTTATATTTAATATGTCTACACACTTTCTGCTTTATATACCATTGTGATACATATAAACTTCATAAGATATTGTATATAAAAAATATTCAGCCACATTGTGAATAGAAAGGGAAAAGATAGCACAGCATAATTAATAAAGATATGTAATGAGGAGTGCTTACAGGAAATAGAATGAGATTTTGGAGAAGATAGAATGTGTCAAAGAATGTTGTGCCTAAGATGGAGAAAGGTATGTGACTGAATGAACGTGAAATAAAACAACACTAAGCCTAACAAACGCCAATATTATTTGTGTATCTATTCTAAGGTATAGAAAGATTACCAGTTGATTAAATTTAAGGAGCCTTTAATTTAATGCATAAATAACACATACTTGTAACCCTTTTGTTGTGCTATGTCACATTTTTTTCAATATTCCATTGCAATTAATAGAACCTCCCTTGTACATAACATTTGTTAATTAATAAATAGTAATTGCCAATTATTTTTAATAAATAAATAAAATAAGATATATTTACATATCTATAAGTATGGAACAAACATGCTTCTATTGGGACAAAATAAAATAACATAATTGGAAACATAAAAGGCTCCTAGCATATGAATTTTTTAAATAACGAAACACCAGAAACAAATAGAATGTATGTTTTTTTTTCAGAAATTTTTGTCATGTTCAATAAATGCAATGAAGAGTCATATAGCTCAACCAGCGCTTGTGGGGCACAGGACCGTGGGCCGCTGGACAATTGAGTCTTGCCTTGGCTGCGCGCAAACAACACATGCAATATCCTATGATAAATCAATTGTACTTATTTGCAAATCTACACAGGTTTGTAATATAGGAATGTATTTAAATATCAATAATAACACACTATAACCATACAAGCAAATATTCAAATTCAAAATGGTAACCAATGTTATCATCAAAATCATTGTCATTGGCCTGGAACATTGAACTTAGGCCTCTCCAATAGTATGTCACTGAGCATAATCATCTCATCCAGCTCCTTAGAGCCATTAGAGTTCACCAACACTGTGCTATGATGATATTAGTATCTGTGAGAACACTAAAAGAAAGTACATAATGGAAGTGGTGCTCACCTTGACACCTCACCTCTTATAAGTTAAACCTAGTACTAGCAATACCATATCATATAGCAACAAATTATCAGACATTGTACATAATACAGTTTTAAAGATGTATGAATACTAATACACAGAAGTGCCAGTGCTCAATCATAGCATAACCAGGCAACTGCTTTTGTTGTCATGTACATCATAGCATAACCAGGCAACTGCTTTTGTTGTCATGTACATAGGATGCCAGTGTGGAATAGAAGTATGTATATTTCTGTTTCGCCAAGTGAGGGATATAGCTAGAGGCCCAACTTCCCTTCCTCTTAGAAAATCTTTAATTAGGAAGAAGGGCCTTCTCATTTACCTTCCTTCCCACCGACACCAGAGGTTGCAAACAATTTTTCAATCCTTGATAAAGTGTTTATGTCTTATGACTTATGGTCTTATGACCTTACTCACTTTAACCTCTACCGTAAAAAATGCTCCATAATTCACTTTTTTTATTATAATTATTTTTTTTAATGATTTTACAAAACCAGAGTTTTAAAAAATAGGTTATCAATTAAAACAGAATAATATAAATTAATTGTTTGTTTTAATTCAGTGTGTATTAGTTAATGTGTTATAGGCTTCAATTTTTAAAGTTAAACAATAACATGTTATTCCTCAACAAATGTCTATATCATCAGAGGTATTAAATTACTAAGCAACAGTTGATGTAACTTAATATGATCTGATGCATGGGCAGCAGTATTTTGTTTATACAAAGCAATATAGCAAAGAAGTTTCAGGAAAACTTAAAACTATTGTATTAAGTATATTTTAATGTTTATTTTTATTTCTTATATACAAAAAAATCACTTCCTAAAGGTGCTTTGGTGTAAGGATGAGTAAGATGGTTTGCAGCCCTGTAGTTCTGGGCTCAAAGAATAAGACTACGGTACAGTGCTTGTCTTAGAACTACGACTAAAAGGGGCCTCGCGTTCACTGGGCGACAAGGGTGGGGGCCTTTGTCGTCCATAGAAGTGAACCCAGGAAGAAGGCGACATCGGCCGGCCCGTGTAGCCTTGCACTGCGAGGCCACGGGGGGAGGGATTAACCTTCCCCCCAGACCGTGCTCTCTGAATAGCACAGTGCAGAGGGGCTCTGTTGCGTTCCACTGGAGATTCCGGAGCCCCTCAACCGAGGAAGGGTCACCGGAGGGGTTTTAGCGGGTAAGAACCCCACATAACCCCGCCGATCTTGTTGAAGATTTCCCCCCATCTACAAAGATGGAGTGAGAGCTTTTATATTTTGTTTCATAAAGTACCAATAAAAGTAAATAATTGAAAGAGGGCATTTCAATAATGCAAGTCTGTTGCTACGAGATTTAGGATCTTAACATTTAACCCATAAGATCCTGTTTCCTTCATCCATTTTAACAAATTGAATTAGTATTTTGTTTTCTTCAGACAACACTGGAAAAGGTAGACAATCTGAAAAAGTCTTCCAACTTCTCTCCTGTATTCAACATGCTAGTGCCAGATGTAACAAATGATGTTGAAATGAAAGAAAATGTTGATACGAATAATGTTTTAACAAGACGGAATAGCATTTATCCACCAACACCTCAAGCAATTGGTACTCTAAGTAAACAGTTGAGCCAAACATTGCAGTCACAGCTAGAAGCTGTTGAAGAAACCGTCCGACAGTTTAGAGATCGAAAGTATGCAGAGTTTGAAGCATATAAAGAACGGGCACACAGGGATCATAAAATTTTATCTAGGTATGTAGAAGTTACATATTATCCTATCAATATTATCTTTAAGCTGGTGGTGGTATGTAGAAAATTTTAAGAGGACAAAGAAGTTTTAGAGATTGATGTAGCGGGATCATTTTTGCAAGTGTACTTTGCTTTTCTTTGTAAAATCTTTTAGAATATTATTTTTAACAAAGAGACAATTTTAAAATATTATAAAATATAAAGTATTAAAAGTTATACAAAATTTTGGGTATTGTTTGTAAATCAGTGTCAGTAGATCATTTTCCATGGTTTTTGAAAAATTATTACAGATTACCTTACTGGTAATTGTCTGTAATTAAAATTTATGAAATTATGAAGAAGAAATTTCTTTTATTTCAGTATTGTAAACAAAGCAAGGCGTAATGTAGAGAACGAGAGTTGGAGAATGGACTCGAGTTTAGATAATGGACCTCCCTCACCACTGCTACCTCCACAACAGAGACGAAGACTGTCATCTATCAAAGATGCCAAAAAAATACCACAAAATATTTCCAAGGTATGGTTACACTCTCAAAATTTATTTAATATGTATATACTCCTCTTTGAGTCGGTTTCGTTAATGATGGTCGTGACCACCTCGGGGGAACAGCCTGGTAATCCGTCGCTACTTTCCCCTATCCGCAGCTGTGTACAAAGCATTGCATGTTTCAACCACATTTAAATTTTTTATGTGTGAAGAATTCAACATGATGTAGAATGTGATAAGACAATGGTACAACTAAAAACAAGGTACAGCCAAAATTTTAACAGGTTAACTGGAATACAATCACACATTTAATAAAAACTACCTTTGTAAAATGTCACCGGTCTGGTAAGGAAAGGAATCATAGTTTTAGGTTATAGGAATCATAGTTCCTCGGATCAGAGTGCTTTTACTATTAGAGTAACCGCCTTCTGCAGTTGGGGGACCTGTTATCGAGTAGAATAATTTAAGACATAAATTTCATTATTATTTCAGGCTAACGCACAATTTTCACACGAAGAAGACTCTCTAGACGCTGAAGATATTTTCGACTTGGACGGAATGGATTCACATCATAATATGATCTCAGATCAAGACGATTACGATTCAGACCGTAAGTTTTTTACAATAAACAATTTTAGTGTAAATATACATGTCTTCTCTATCTTATATCATGCATACATACAAAATGATTTTTTTTTGAAAAGAAAGCTAGCAATATTTCTTTTTTTGTCTGAAATTAAATGAAATTTGAAATATTTATTTATATTTTACACACACACACACACACACATTTTGCACACATGATGTACATACACAATTTTTTTTTTACATTCATATTTTTTTTCTTTTCCAATCCTCGGCACACATGGGAGATGCTAGAATACATAGCCTGTATTAGTGAGATTAACTCCGAGTTTATCCTAGGAACTAAAATATTAATAATTTATGTGATACTAATAATTTGTGTCAGTTTTTGGAGAGAATAGTGTGCATGCGGGGTTGTATGTGCGAGTGTGTACATGAGCGTGAAAGAACGTAGTGTTTTATGTTGTGCCAAAGTTTTGCAAAACGGAAAAATCGAGGATAAATTATTTTAGACTATGAAGAAACTTCTCTGTCTTCATAGGTAAAATTAAACGAGTAAAGTAACTTTTTACAATTATATTTTATTTAATTACAATATTACTAACATTCTTCTTAACCATTCAAACTAAGCTTAAGCTTATGCTAGGAGATGGTTCACGTCAATAGTCGAATGGTGGATTCGAACTTACGATTTGCAGACCGTACCCGAAACCATTAGGCTTTGGCAGGATACTTGGGCAGAACTTTGTATAGGAGTTGAAAAAAATACTGTTGTAGTAGTTGAAGTAGACTGTGGAATCCAGAATGATTGTAAATTATTGTAAATGTTGCTCTTTATATACAAAATATGGTCTTATAAAATATGGGTTGTATAAAGTCTTAAATCTTATTTTTGTCCAATATAAAAGCGGTGAATCCGGCGCGCTCTTGAATATGCGCGTGGCGTGGTTGCTCCGTTTCATTTGCTCCCTAGCGGGCCTCACGTGTGTTGTGTGCGGCGCGTGACCTTGCGCGGCCGTTGTGTTGTGCCCGTCGAGTTGTGCCCGTCTAGTTGTGTTTTCTTAATAGTTTCATGGAGAACAATCTATCAGTCCTTTTGAGGACTATATTAATAGTTTCCTTGAGAACAACTTAGTTATTTTCAGAACTAACTCTTTATAGCATATGTAATGAACGCCACAAGGCTATTGACGCTTCAAATAATTTATAATACGTTATTTCAGAAGGCAGCAACGACGAGGGAATCCACGTGTCGCGCCCGCGCGGCATAATGCCTGCGAACATCGCGCGCTCTTTGCCCATAACCGTGCCCAATTTTCCAATGGAACGCACGCCGGTTAAGGAAATTGACGACTATGTAAGTATTATAGCCAGAGGCGGACTATTCCTAAGGAAAACTGGACACGTGATTTAAAAGCTCTAGAGGAACGTGCGTCATGTGTTCTGGTGCCCCTTATTTGAAGTATTGTTGGGGCAATTTGCGCAAGTGGGGCTGTCTTGCCCCCGATGACATTGTGGAGTATGATGGGGTTTTAGCCGGTACAAGTAGAATAGAATAAAAAAAAACATTTTAGTTGACTCGCCATTCTTCCTAAGGGCTCGTGTGCAAAAGGCGTTCTCCAAATAAGCCATTAGTTATATAGAAATGTAGAGTTCCCGAAGCGTTTCTTGATTATTCCTACATCGGATGATAAAGTAAGAGAACAATTTTTCTTTCGACTTTTTCGGCGCTTTCGAATGATGATATCTTCCTGGTCCAATTATCTACGTCGATTTCTTTTGTTGCTACTGTGATATTACTATATATGCATATGATGGTCATGACCCTCAGTTATAAAAATCACATAATATGGCCTTTGATTTTTTTTAATAACTTTACGCAAAAAAATATTACTAAGAGTCCTCTATTATCATATCGTAAGTCAAACGCTTAGCTATTAGGCTATTAGTGCATTAACTTCTCTTCTTTGTCGTTCCCTTATTTCTGAGGACCGTGGTCACTAGAGCCCCTCAAGTCTACAATCTGCCTCCATCGACTTCGGTCCGAGGCACCTCTCGCCAGCTGGTACAGATTAGAGAGGCACCTTTTACTTGACCGGCCTCTTGTTCTTCTAACAACTTGCTAACGATGTGCAGCTTTTCAAGGTTGCCATCCTCTCTACGCATTATATGCCCGAAATATGACAGAACGCGCTATAGACTCGTAGTGGACTGGTCTTTATGGCGAGTTGGGAGAGAACAGATACATTTGTGCCCTTGGCAGTCCACGTTATTGGTAGCATTCGCCTCTTTAAATCGCCAGTATCAGAATACTTTCTTCTCAAACAATGAAAAGTACAAACTGGTATTTAGAGTATCGTTTCTTTATTCCACGTGTATGTATATTATTATATTTATATATATTGACGTATCTATGTATTTATAAGTAAATGTATATTTATTTATCTGTGTAATATACATATATTTGTTTTTTTTTTTAAACCATATTTTTTTTTTGTTTAGCGGCACTACCCTTAGTCTGCTCTTAAGCACTAAAGGTTAGTTGGAAGAAAATGCTAAATAGCATTAAGTTCACCTAAATAGCATTAAGTTCACCTTTGTACATGTATTTTGGTGCAATAAAGGATTTATCTTTCTATCTACCTACATCTCGAATGCATCTATTCTCTGTCTGTGTTTTGGTCATCAGTGCATTAACAGATATTATATATTGTATGAATACTGTGTTGAATTTCAGGAGGAGCCGCAAGATATAGCAGCCAGCATCAAAGCACTGGCTCGTTCCGTGCACGGAGACGTGTTCGAGCTCCCTCGCCCGCGTTTCTCCACGCAGATCTAGATCTGATCCTCCCACGTGTCCAGCCCTCAAGTCGTTTTAGTGTATAACGTGTAAGAACAAGTCCTGCTCCACAAAATTAAATGAAAACATATATCTCCGTGTTGTGCTCTTTGTGGTTCAGTGTGCTCGAGTTGTGAATTGTGTTACTATCCACACATTGGTGCTTTAGATATGTGATCATAGTGACCCTACATCAAAATCATGGCTGTCACCAACGGTGTTTCGCGGATAACATCGTCAAAGTATAATCTATAATATTTTTATTACTTAATGACAAAGATGTTTAATATTGTAGTGTTTCTAATAATTTTGACAGGGTGAGTTGAAGTTTAACAAGTATCATTTGGTGTTACAATAGTAGTTTGTAAGCGAGAGGCTATGAAATGTTGTTATTGTATTATTTGTAGAGAACCAACCAAAAATGTTTTTTTTACCTTCGTGAAATAATCTGCATAAAAAGTACTGATTTGCCTTATTACAGTTTTTGACGTGTTATTGTGTGGAAGCATTATTCAACTGGATCAACAATACACTCATACAACATAGACTGTAGGCATATTTAAAAATGATTTTTTTTTTGTCTAAAGTTGAGTGTTTGGTAAAAGTTTCGTTGCATATTTTAAGAGAATATTGGGTCATTTTATAGAACAGGTCGGCATATTTATTTATTAACAAAACAATGTAAGCAAATTTCGAGACAGTTTTTGCTCCGATAGTTTAGGTGATCTATGAATTATACAAGTCTAGCGTTCAACTGAAGGTCAGGGTTCGGATCCCAATTGATTTAGCCTTTTCAGGGACTTTTTCGCTTAAGTGCCACTTCATGTATTACATATATATAAGTTACTAAGCAATTCTTGAGTATGATCAATTATTTTTTGTTCTCCAAATTGTTATTTGAATGATTTCTCCATACTTTTGATGTTTATTTTTTTTAATAAATGAACATGTTTACCTGTTCTACAGTATTATCGTAATCTGCTTTATTGATAATATTTCTTTTGTCTTCGGGTGCTATTTTTTGCCATAAACCGTAGGTATTATTGAGTATAATTATTTTATACATAACTTGCTTGTCAAAAATAATCAATGCAGTCATTTTTAATTTTAATTTAGACCTAACATATCGCATTTAGACATTTTTTTTACATAAGAGATTGCATGTATTATGGTAAATAAGTGATAACCGCCGAATGCTCCGTCTCCTGTAAAGGGATGTTAACGTAAGATGTCAATTAATTGAGTAATGTGTGAGAAAACAATGTTGATCTGGTGTAATACTGCGGAGTGTATGTGTGTGTAGTGTCGTCGTGTCAGTAGATTTTGTTAAAAATATATGTATACACATTTAAATATATAACTTTACATCTAAGTCATATCTCTGTTAATAGAAACTTCGAGAGTTTTCTATTAATATTTATGTCGTGTTATCTTAATAGTAAGTGAAAAGTGTACAAAAAATTGATAACTTGCATTTCTTGCTAGTCCTATAGGGTCACGAATAATCATAAATATTATTGAACTTTATCAGTAAACCGTACTGGACATGAATTGAAAAAAAATCATTAAATCTTTATAGTACATAGATTGTTCTTTCGAATGAGAATAATGAACATATGAAAAAAAAATGTCATTTATTTTTGTACCCAATATTTTGAATGTTTATGTAGACGTGACAAGTCGAGTCGGGAGTAGGCTTTAATGAATGAATTAGTTGTTTGTATTCTGTTAGGTTTCTTAGTTAGGTATTTGGACTAGTTTCCCTGGGCTATTTCCCACGGAACCTGTCGTTTGCTACAGTACAGTGTCTTCCAACAGCACTGCTCTATGAGAGGGTTCTACCTGACTTTTTATATTGTGATGCAGATGTTCAGTCAGTTATTATAATGTAGGTGGAACATAATTATTATTATTGTTTCTTTGGTGTGACAATTATGAGATGGACCTTGAATGTAAAGAATTTTAGTGATCATATAATAAAAATTTAATGTGAAACCGATCTTTTTATGTAATTATATTGAATACCTATTCAATCTTATAAAATTGAAGCTGCGGTTACTGACTTAGCCTAAAGGTAAGCATTCAACCTATGAGTTGGCGGTTGGGGGGTCCAAATCCCAAATAGCTTGTACCAATGAATTTCCGTTTTTCGATTTCTTATCTACAGAACAATCACTTTCGCTTTTTGTCGTGTGTGTTGTTTTTTATTTGTCGGTACATGGCGATATACTTACCAGATGTCGAATATATTTTTTTCAATTTGTTAATTTCACCTATAAATATTTTCGCATTTTACAAACTAGAGATATAATTTTGCGCAGATGATATCAAGATGCGATTTTGTAATGGGTGACTTTTATTTGTTATATTTAATCTTAGGAAAAGAACCATTTTAATATAACTATACTATACCTATAAAACAATACATGATACTACTAAAATGAGAAATATTTAAAATAACATAGGTATTTTATAAAATATTTACAAAAAATATATTTTGTAATAGATCTGTGGTAATAATAAGACTACTACATAATTAAAATCCGTTGCCATGGTTACAGCATCACAACAAAACTGACGCTCGAAATTACGAATATAGTTTATCACTACAAATTTCGACATTTCAGTATATTATTCATTTGCTTCACAAAGTATTGAAAACAAAATGTTGGGTTCACGTTTCAGCGCGTCTCGTCATGGCGTTGATGTGAAGCCTCGTACCTCTACGGTTATAGACGATGAAGATGAATTATATACGGGTTTTAACGACGTGGCCCCGGCATTGGACACGCGAACGCTTAAAGAAGACCGGGCTTTTCAGGAGGTGGTTCGAACAGCTGGTATTGGTAGGCAAGTGCCGAGCCGTATGGGTACTGGAGTAAGTGCAGTAATAATCTTGGTAAAGTCTTGTGGGTAGAAAAGGTGAAAACTAAGTAATGCATTACACTATTCGCCTCTTGCGATCTATGAACTGTGAATAACGAGTAAATTTTATAGTAAAAACGAAAACTGATTGGGGCCTTGTGTGGAATCGCAACCTCCAGTGATTTTAGAAGTAGCTACGTGAGATAGTTTAGTATTATAGGCTCGGATATATTTTAAAATTCAGCCGTGTATCATGCGTTCTTAAGATGAATATGATTACAAAAATCTTGTGATTTTTTTAATATATATAGTAGAACTTCAAGCCGAATATTTGAAGAGAATCTTTAAGCTGAAACTCAAAAATTTGTAAATATCTAAATAGTCCCTTTATAACTCGAAAATTTACATAGTTATGGACTCGGCTTATGAAAGGGTGTCCCTTGAATTTCGACTCAGTTTTTTTCCGATAGACTTAAACAGATGTGCCAGAGAAGCCAACCTCAACTGTTTGACCGGAATAATAGGTGTCGTAG
Source organism: Meandrusa payeni (assembly GCA_029286785.1). Taxonomy (NCBI): domain Eukaryota; kingdom Metazoa; phylum Arthropoda; class Insecta; order Lepidoptera; family Papilionidae; genus Meandrusa; species Meandrusa payeni. The sequence goes on from JAGSMX010000013.1 coordinate 368,777, forward strand.
TTTTTAGGTCGCTCGGCATGAACCTGTACATTTACAGATATTTGGCATCGGCACTGGCAGAGTTCGGGGATCTTCGCGGGCAGGCACAGCTGCGCGTCCCATGACAGCGCTCAGAGCGGCCGGATATACGTCCGCTACACGAGATGCACCTTTGAAGGATGATCGCAGGGAAGACAGGTGATACCAGTTTCATATCCCGTTTAAGATTAATTACAATTTTAACGGATTTCAAAAAAGGAGCAGGTCCTCTATTGCTTTCTTTTAATGTTTGTGAAATCAGCAGTAATTTAGGAACCGGTTTTGAATTAGTTTTATTTGAGTTTCATTCTGAAGATGAACTATTGATAATTGTAGAATAAAATAGCAGAATTCTTGTTGTTTGGAATTTTGGGAGAAACTTACGTAGGTGTTAGGACAAGACTAAGTAAGTGGTTCTTAACGACAACGAGGAGGAATGTGGAAGAAGAAAGATAATAATGGTGATTTTTGTAAAGTATATAATAAGGATACTTATATATTATTATAGAAAAAAAAAGTACGTGCATAGTTACCTGTATTATTTACTCTGTCATTATATTTACACAGACATTTGGATTTTGTTTTTACCCGTAAATATACTTTTATATCTCTTCTTCATTATCGTTTCCCCAGAGCTGAGGATCTTGACCACCAAGAGAGATGCTTTGAACGAGCATTCCCCACTCTCTTCTATTTTGGGCCAGGTGGATAGCCGCCTGGAGTTTTAGTCTGGTAGCTCCTCAGTTCAGCTCATTAATAATAGACTCATTGGTGAGGCGCTCAGTCCATGAGACTCCTATTTTGCGCCAACACTACATTTCAAATGCGTCTATCTTTTCTCTCACACGAGAAAATGGAGAAGATGAGGGTTTGCATTAGTTTGATTACTAAGTTTGACATACTTGTATTTATAAGCTGATTATTAAGTTAACAACAACACTTTACCATTAAACATCCAAACATACAATTATATAAACAAAAATACAATTTACTGAATGCTGTGTTGGAAACTAATTTGTAATACACACGTTCTTAGTTTCTGTTTTAAAAAAATATAACAACTTGTAGTTGAATAGATTAATTTAACCTATATATTTTCTCTTAAACTGTTTTAGCATTGAAGACAAAATAAAGCAAATGGAACTAAGAATAATGGCATTAGTTGAGGAGGCATGCATGCTAAGTGCTAAACAGGATTCTGAAGATGATAAACCAATTAAAAGAGAGTACGACTTAGGTCAAGTAAGAACATCACAATAGTCTTAGAAAAAGTCATCATTTATAAGGTTACAAATCTTTCAGGGCCCCGAGTCTGTTAAAACAATTGTGTACAAAATGACCATTCATTGGCATGATAGTGGTTGATGTTTGCTAGTTTCAGCACTCTTTTGATCATATGAACCCCGGCCCAGTATGAAATGTCCTCTCAGGAACCCTTGCGCTAAGTTACTCGCAATTGAGGTTCATGCTAGAAGCGCTAACAGCTATGCCACTTCTCAATCCGGTGAAGTTTTAAAAGCTTACAACATAATGCAGCCATAATAAAGGGCATGCATCCGGTCCACACCCCAGCACGACTCAAATAGCTTTAAGTACATCTATCAGCACTATCAAATCCATAATAACTAATAAACGTTAGTTATAAACAATATATAAAAGTAATTTTTGCGTTTAATTTACTTTTTACTATATTACAGGCGTTGTCCAAAGCACAAGAAGCATCGGCTTTAGAGCGCCAGTTGATACGTATGCAAGAGCAGGCCAACATGGGCGACTCGCACAACTTGGACCTTACATTTGCGGTAAGATATTTAGTATTAATTATGTTGTATGTTAAAATTTCTTACTATACTTTTTTAGAGTACCATTTACCCTTCGGGTTTCATCGACATACCACCCGTCAATGCTTACTCGAGCAGATTTTCTCCCATTAATGCGATCATTAGCTTCTATAAGCTGGAGTTTCTTCTGACATTTTTTCTCGCAGCACCAACGCAAATGGCAATAATATCGGTGGTAGTTCTAGAGTATATTAGTTACTCTATTAAAGATACCGATCGCCGTGCTTTGCACTCCATCTAGTGAGAATGACATTACGCCAAATCAAACGGTATGAGCTGAGGTTCTCCGTCTTTTTATTAACATGGGAGGGAATGAGTTTACTCATATTCCCCCATCTCCACGGTGGACGAGATTTGTCGGGCTCGAACTACAAGAGGCCCCGACTAAAACCTCCCACGGTTAGCCATCTTCTGCCATGACGGGCGAGATGGGATCGTGTTAGCATTCACCATCTTGTCCCGGCGACAGGCATGGTAAGAAATAAACGGGCCAGCTGCGGCTGTGGAGAGGTAGCCCTGCTCACAAGGGTACCCTCAGACTGGTGGAGCTGGTCTTGCGCCAAGTCACTTATTCGACTAGTACATGTTCATGCTATGCTCAAAGAGATTGACAACTTCTAAAACCAATAAAAGCAGATATTGTTATCACTGACAATCCGCAATAAAATAAGAAACAGTAGAATCATATTACCGTAATTAAAAATTATATTAAAATTATAATGAAATTTCAGGTTTTGTGCAACCTGGCCGGACAGTACGCACTTAATGAAATGTATACAGAAGCGCTAAATACGTACCAACTGTTGACGCGAAATAAATTATTCCCACACGCCAATCGACTAAAGGTACAGGTATATTTAGCTGACCCCATGAATTTATAAATACTATTAACATAACATTTTCTTTTAAACTAATTGTATGTTAAAGAATTGTGGACCGGAAACAGTAAATAATTGTAGTACACACAATTGTGACACCCCAGATATTGTCAAATGGGCCACGCTTAGAAATGTTGTGTTAGTACATACACTTATGTACGGCTTTGAAGTTTGTGTACAGCAAATTTGTATTAATATGATGCTTGGAAATGCTGTTAATTATGTACAATACGCGTTTCTGGGAAAGTAAGGGTACAGGGTTAAAAAGAAAAATTAGCACAATCAAGGATAGGTACATTGGTGTCTATATTAGACAGCAAAAAAAGAATAATATTTATATTACGAAACTAAGTGTAATGCTGAAAAAAAGCGAGCTTAAAAGGTTGCCGACCCCTGCCCTAAACGAAGACATATCGTCAAGTTACTGAAATATAAGCCACCATATCCTTTTAATTCTATGTTTAACCTACCAGGTGAACATGGGAAACATTTACTTCAAAATGGGCGAGCATCCGAAAGCGCTAAAATTATACAGAATGGCCTTAGACCAAACGCCTACCGCGGAAAAAGATTTGAGGTATGTATTTGATCTTACGGATTCCTTCTTATATTTTTCAAATTGGAAGGTTTAATATCTTTAGTGTAGTTTTATACCCATCGCCCTTTAAAAATAAAGTCCTTTTCGGGTTAAGTCGAGCCAACATCTAGCACAGGATTATTTATAAGCAGTATTATATATAAATTTGAAATGGAAATGGACTGGCCACATGATAAGCTCAACAACAAAAAGTAGACAAAAAAAGTAACAGAATGGTACCCAGACGGAAGAAATAGAGAAAGGCAGAAAAAAGATGGGAAGACGATCTGTCTAAAGGTTGGAGAAGGATATCTATGAACAGGCAACGGTGGAGGGATCTAGAGGAGGCCTATTTTTTTTTTTGTTCACGCGGGGGAATGTCTTTATAGACCATCCTCCGGTACCCTGGGTGGGCCCGAAGGGATGTGTGGGACTCGGCCTGGGCAGCCCCTACCCACTAAATCTTCAGCGAATGCCATCAGCCGTTATGAGCGTGGTGCCCCGGATCTGTCAGCGACACGACACCCCAACGACCGGCCGGTCCCGGCAAAGACCGGACTTCAGCCTCAGAGGAGGCCTATGTCGTAAGACAGCTTGACCTAGACGGATATTAAATGTTAATTTACACATGTACCGAAAAAAAATTAGGATTAATTATAGGTTAGTATATTATAATTAAGTATGTTTGGTTAGTATAGCTTTATGTTATCAGCCCTGTAGTTCTGAGCTGTCAAGAATAAGACTACGGTATCCCCTGCCTGTCCTAGAAAGCGACTAAAAGGGGCCTCGGGTTCACTGGGTGACAACGGTGGGGGCCTGCGTCGTCCTCCAAAGTGGACCCGGGAAGAAGGCGACATCGGCTGGCCCGTGTAGCCTTGCACTGCGAAGGCACAGGGGGGGAGGGAGTAACCTCCCCCGAGCGTGCTCTCCTTGACAGCGGAGGGGCTCCGGTGCATTCCACTGGAGATCCCGGAGCCCCTCGTCATGCAGCGAGGAAATGGCCACCGGGGACGTTTTAGTGGGTAAGAACGCCACATAACCGCCGCCTTCCTCCTAGAAGGCGGGGTATCTTTCTGAAGATTTCCTCCACGTCAAAAATAAAAAAAAGCTTTATGTTATTATAATAAGGTCAGAGTAAATAAAGGCTAATTATATTTTATTTATTTTATTTATCATATATAACTAATAAGTTAGGTCCAGCAATTGCTTAGAAATTTAAGATAAAAAGGGGATGGGAATTCAATTTTGCAGGATGAAAGTGATGCATAATATAGGCTTGCTTTTAGTACGCATGGGGAAATTCCGTGACGCAGTCACTAATTTTCAACACATAATGCATGAACAAGGCGATTTCCAAACAGGTAAATGGAATCTCATTATTTCAAGATACTGTAATACTACTAAATATATTATCGCTTATACTTCTTGCTCACTCTATTCTTATATACTATAACAAGAGAACCGACTTTGTTTCACTTCGGCTTATTTTACTTACTTTATTTTACTTAGATACTGAAAAATATACACTAGAAAATTAGATAGTTTGACATGTAAATTTATTTTTTAATCCAAAAAATATAGGGTCCAGATGAATAATTAATAATTAATTATATACTTCGCCCAAATAGAAACGCTACACTACTATAATGCAGTAAGTATTATGTTTACACCTAGGATTACATCTGGTGCTATGTTCTGTGGCACTAAGCGATGCCGAAGCAGGGAAAGCTGCATTTCATGCGATGCTGGACGTCGAGCCTGCCACTTATCACCAGGATATTCCAATCGATGACGTATGTACCTGTATAGACTGTGCATCTAAAATGTCCACGACATTAAATTCACGCACTCATACTTTTTTTATTCTTAGATTGCAACCACAGACCTGTGTCCGTGCCCTTTTCAATACACTTAAATTGTTTACTCTGCATTTGTTAAAAAGTGCCACTTCTACAGTTATTATTTTACACTTATACTTTTTTATATATATATAATGCCTGAATTTGGAGGTGGCCAGAGATCGTTGCAGGTTCACGCGTCGCAGACGCCCCGCTGCATTGCTATTAGCTTCTCCGTGACCGCTGCGTCCCTGCTTCTCATGGCCATTTTCAGGTTGTAGTCCACTATCCTCTCCCTTGATGCGGCCATTGCCACATCTTTCATTGCACTCATACTTTCAAACTCTTCAACTCAAACTTTCACTTCTCCCAGCGCCAACGCTTCCCGAAGTGGTTACTTAGTTTTTGAATGTTCCTTAGATTATCCATGAAATAGCAACCGACCGAGTCGTGGTTCAGCCCTTTCGGGCGCCCTCGGATCGGGATGCTTACGCGTAACATAGTAACCATCCGAGCCGAGGTTATACCTCGGGAAAACCCTTGTGTCGAGTTACTAGCAATAGAGGTTCAGGCTAAGCGACCTAAGAGCTATGCCACCTCTCAATCTGGTCAAGCAGTTAAAGCCAACTTCTCTGGCCAACCTGTGTAGTTCGTCAAAAAAAATGCTCTAAATTGCTATTTTATAGCGACATTTCGGTAAGGCGCCACCATTACAAACATAATCGTACCCTTCCAGAATCCATTTCATACATCATCCAAATGCATAGATTGACTTTGTATAATCCGTTGGAATGCTCACGGGAGCTTGCGGGTTCGTTTGCAAAGTATTTCAGAATTGTATAAAAATTTTGCTGAGAAATGACCGTAACTTTAAATGTTAGTCTGATGGGCCTTTACAACTTAACCCGATTGAAATGTGAAATACTGGCACTTAGTTTTAACTTTAAAACTATTAATTTTTCTTGAGAGCGAGAGTATAAATTTACAGCCGGATTAAATAATTTTATCCAACTGCAGGAAAACGACGCATACGAGTGTGTATTGCGTGACGTAATACGTGGTGACCGTTTGTCGCGGTGGTCCCGACGGGCGGCCGCCCATGCGGAGCGGTGCCTGGCGCTAGCAGCCGCGGCCCTTGCCGGTCCTAACACTAGGGACGATGACGTCAGGTAAGTGGACTTAATGTTAAAAGAGAATGAATAAAGCACCTACACCTTTAAATAAACTGTATATGGAATTTGGGAACTTGGAATTTATAATTAAAAACCAATGACAAATCAAATTTAAGCTAAATATATAGTTGGTACTATAAAGAAAGAAGTATTCAAACTGACATAAATTGTTAACGTCTTATCTTCAGATATTATAAACGATAAAGCTCACGGACAATGTTTTTATTTCGGAAGTATCGTAGAGATATTCGGAACTATCGTCTTAATGGAACTATGACTACCAAACATAAAAAATGCAGGCCAGTAAAGAAACTTTATTTCAAAATAAAGACGCTTATAAAATTTACATTAAAACCTTTTTAATATGATGCATAGTAGTGCATCATGGTGCGCGGAAGCACTACGCGGGTACTCGGGCGGCGCTGCGGGCGCACGACTGGAAATGGGGAGCGCGCTGGCTGCTCTTCGCGCTGCCGCAGCGCCTGCTGGCTGCGGAGGTTCCGCCCTGGCCTCCGGTAACCGCGTGCTGCAGCGCTTGAAAGCTGTCGCACGAGCTCATCACGACGACCGCGTGCTGCAGCGCTTGAAAGCTGTCGCACGAGCTCATCACGACGACCGCGTGCTGCAGCGCTTGAAAGCTGTCGCACGAGCTCATCACGACGACCGCGTGCTGCAGCGCTTGAAAGCTGTCGCACGAGCTCATCACGACGACCGCGTGCTGCAGCGCTTGAAAGCTGTCGCACGAGCTCATCACGACGACCGCGTGCTGCAGCGCTTGAAAGCTGTCGCACGAGCTCATCACGACGACCGCGTGCTGCAGCGCTTGAAAGCTGTCGCACGAGCTCATCACGACGACCGCGTGCTGCAGCGCTTGAAAGCTGTCGCACGAGCTCATCACGACGACCGCGTGCTGCGAGCGGAGGCGGCCGCTGACGCCGCCTTTGTTTCCTACGCGGTAAGTAAATGGATAAGAGAATGTAGGTTAAATTACTACACAAAAAGTGTGCACAAAGAGCATTCATATGTATATTTATAAGTTGAAACAAAAATCAACAATAAATTAAACCCAAACATGACTGATCCGGAGTATCATAGTTATATAGTGTATATCACGAAGTTCTACTGCCACTGCCAAATAATTATGAGCTTACTCAAAACTGGAAAGTGATTGCTTGGCTTGTCTATCCTGCAGGGGATTTATGAGGTTTATTTTTGTTCCTTACTTAGAAATATCACTAGTTATAATTAATCCCTTAAATCTAGATTTCACGTTATAGCTGGGCAAGTGGTCGGAAGCGAAGTCGCTAAGCGAAGCTGCTGCCCGCGATGACCCGTACTCCTGCACGGCTCGAATGTCCGGTGCGTTGGCTGACCTGTCGGCCGCCCGACTTCCTAACAATCAGGACAACTTGTCAGATGTCGCCGAAGATGTTGCGAGGCGTCTTGTCGCAGCTAGCCATCTAGATCCAGCTGACTTCGTTGCAATGCACGATTTAGGTATTTATTAATGAGATATGTAAGTAAATAACAATATTAGCAGTTAAATTACAATATTAAAAACCGAACGGTATAGATACGACATATAATCTATGGGATCTTTCCCAGGAGGCTTGTATCTAAGATTATTATTTCTACATAACGTTAAACAATACCGGTATGTCATATTTGGCACATTATATAGAATAATAGTTGTTGATTGTGATGTTGGTAGGTTTATGATAATCCAAGGATAAGTACGTACTCCATAAGGCCAAGGGGAAGAGGAGAGCGAGGAGAGGAGTCAGAATGTGCAAGAAGAAAGAGTAGGTGCCACTTTAATATAACTATGATACTTCGAAAATAAAAGAGCGTTTAACGTTTGATTCGTTTTCAAGTCGTTTTTCTACACGTAAAAATACTTGTTATTTATGCACTTGCAAATTGTTATGCACTTTCAAACAACTAAGCGTCAACAACTAGGTCACCGCACTGTACTTCCCAGCGATAGTTCATATCAGCTTACAAAGTAACCTTATTGACTGACAAAATATGGGACTTTGTAATTGTGTAGTAATAATATTTTCCTCTACAAAGCATTCGCATTGATTATTGCAATCATCGTTTATTTATAGCGTTTTAAAGTCAGTTTTTGTTTTTACTCGTCAATATTTTTGTCCAATATTTCTTTTACTGTTTAGGCATAATCTCTAACAGATCGGAGTTAATAAAGATTATATTAAAATATTTATTGTACTCTTATTGTCTGTTGTCTATATAAATTTCATGTAAATGTAGTATTGCGTGCGCACGACTTTAGGTAGTCCTGGGCACCGCTGAAAATAAGCGCTGTCGAATCCTTGCGACGGCATATGCGGTGTCCAATATTGGCATTTGATGTGTTTTATATTTTGTGCCAATAAAGAATATGTCTATGTCTATGTTTTGTTCCTTATGCTCCTATTGGTTTTGATTTAATTATGTATATATATATTTTTTTAATGTAACAAAAGGCTTTTGAGTACTAAATTGTATATTTCGCCTTGCATTTCTACGATAAGACACAATATGAAAGCAAAAAAATAATAATCATGGTAAACTCAGTTACACAGAAACAGAGACACTTATTTCTCCATTAGTATAACTACCATACACAACATCGGCACATTGCCAAACATATCATCACGACAACAACATAATTCGCGCACACTGCCTACATAAACCATGAAAGAAAATAGTAGTGAAACTGGAAGGAAGCCGGGGCTTATAGTACAGGATTTTCCTTTTTTAAGCACTGGCTGCATCATTTTTGTTTGTTTAATTTGTCAAATTTTAACTGATTATTATGTTGTTTTAGTATTATATAATATCTTGACAATTTTTGTACTGCCGTAGATTAGCCATGCATTCATTTATTCATTCATATAAAATCAGAGTTGTTTTACTCTTTGTCATGTTTACTTTAAGAATAGTCATTGATGCCTATGCTATCTCTAGTTCCCCTTGGCTAAAACGGTCTGTGCCTTTCAATTTCCTTCCAATCATGCGTATGTTATGCTTTAGCCCTAAGCATGGAGTTGAGTGGCGAGACAGCTGGGGCGGAGGCGCGCTGGCAGCGAGTGCGCGCGGCGGCGGGCGCGGGCGGCACGCTCCGAGCGCTGGCCGCCGCAGGGCTCGCTCGGCTGGCTCACACTGCCGCTGCCGATCCTTCGGCGGCCGATCACTGGTAATTATCTACGGCTGACTTTTATTGTGGTTATTGTATCACCTGGTTATTGTATTGCGGTGATATAACATTTTTCGAGTACTGATGCTATAGAAAAATATGCACACATCTGTGTACGTGCGTTAGAATAACGGCCTAATCCTATTTTATTTCTCAGTGACCGTTTCCCCAAGTTATATGCTTTAAAATAGGATTTCAGACTTCGTATTAACAGCTCGGCCACCGTTGTATAATAACGACATTCAGTCATAAAAACTAAATTTTCTTTAGTAGGTGTTTTTGGTTTGTTGGTGATCACTTCATATCCCTTGAGCCCCGTGCTCGTTTGCTCTCCCCCTCGCTTAAAAATGGTCTCTCAAAAAACCAATGTAAAAGTGGTTTTCATGTTTATGCGCAGGTACAGCATGATAGGCAGCTGGGACGCAGGCGTGACCTGCGCTCTTGCACAGCTGCACGACGAGATGGGCGACGCCCAAACTGCTAAACACCATTATCAAGACGTTTGTATTAATTAAAAGTGTCAGAACTCTCGAATAGAATAACGGCCCAAGCCGATGTAGCCCAAATAGATAAAACCCGGTGAAATTGTAGCGACCGTTCTGACCGATTAGTGTAAATGCTTACCGAAAAATAGAATAAACTAATTAATATTTTGATCTCTGCTTCTTTAATTCCTGGTTCACCAATCACTTTTTTTTAGGTTCTTACGTACAGAAAATCTTTCGCCTTTTTTTATACATTTAGAAGCTAACAAGCATACAAGTCATCTATTTTAATTAAGTAAACTCCTCAACCTTTGAACATTTACAATACTAAAGGAGTTGGAGACCAAAAAAATAGATTTTTTTTATTGTCCGTAAATATCGTTCGTCTGATGAAAGCTGCTTAAATGAATCGAGAGGAGATGCAATTTGGTGTTCTGACATTAACGTATGGCAATAGCCTCAACCTGTTATTATTAATTTATTTATAATATTATTCCTTAGCAAAGTATTTTGGATACCTTACATTTCTCTGTGCTGTGAAGGTGGAGGCAGTCTGGCCGTGCGAGTTGACGGCCTTACAATGGCTTGCCAGTGAAGCTGGCCCTGAAGAAGCTCTTCGCTACTATCGAAGGGCCGCCAGGTTGCAACCCTCTAATGTAAGTTAATGTTGTTACCGAAATTTTATAATATTTTTTTTTAATCGATGATTCGGTTTGGAAATATTACGAAAGTCGAGAACAAAAAGTTAATCTAATGACGAACTTATCTTGTGCAAAAGAAACAAGTATCAATAAGCGTCAATAGCCTAATGGTTTAGGGTACGGCCTGCGAATTGTAAGGTCGTGGGTTCGAATCCACCATTCGACTATTGCCGTAAACCATGTCCTAGCACAAGCTTAAGCTTAGTTGGAATGGTTAACAAGATTAAGTAATATTTCTGAAAAAAAAAGAAATATTACTAGCTTTCTTCAAAAAAAAAGCCATCATAACCATCATAAACAATACTACCTACCTATATAGGAATACGATAGATGTATAAGTATAATATGCGTTTTAAAGTTTCATTTTCCCTAGATATGAGTTTTATATTCCATTTTTGCAAAATGAATGGAAGCCATATATCAGTCGGAGAAGCGTATGGCGCCTTCCCTCCAGAATGACCGACGACCTTATAAGAATTAGGTGGAAGTGGCTGGACGCTGAAAGCGGAGGATCGTGTATTGCGGAAGGCCTACTTCCTGTTTGATGATGAAAGAAAATCATTTTCATTCGCGTTTAGTTTGAATTTCAACCAAATATGTTTTCATTCTATTTTGAGGATATTTAATTTACATATCGATACACAAAACAGCGATGTAACCATTTTAACTATGAAAAAAATGAATATTTTTATTATTTGCAATTTATACTTCTGGGAATTACGATTCTGAAGCGATTTTTGTCTATTTATTACTACACACATTTGATGACTTCAAACTTGACCTAAGAGATTTAAATCACGTTTACATTTGAAGTCTATTTATTCTCTGCGTATATGCTTAAATATTTAACGTTAATCAATCATGTTTATCGTCTTGACTCCTGTCATTGCTCCGTGAGACATGCCCCTGAGAGCGTCAACTAGATACTAACACGTGACGTTATTGTTGTCTTTCATACAGCCCCAATGGGGCCTGCTGATTGGCGGGTGCCTGCGCTCTAGTGGAAGATATCAGGATGCTCTCGCGCTTTATAAGAAGCTCAACGCACGATTCCCCGATAATGTTCAATGTAAGCTTTTATAAAGAAAATTGATCAACGTTATTAGACCTATGTGGATCGGCCAGGAGGCAGTTACAACTTTAACCCCTAAGATCGTTTCACCAGGATTTTGAGAGGCGGCTGAGCCAATGGTTCCCGATAGAGATCCTCGGCTTTGGCTGGTACTCCATTCGCGATAGCATTATGAGCCAAGGGCGTCTGAGAGGATTACCAGAAATACCACTCTAAAGTAATATAACTTAACAATTAAAGCTTACGGTTAATAAATGCTTTATTCTGCACTTATGCCTAATGCAAGCATTTGACAAACAAAGACATTGTTCCAAAGTAAAATATGATATTTTATAGTAATTATGATAGATGAATACATAATATTATTCTATTTTCCTATAGGTTTAAAACTGATAGTGAAGCTGTGCGGAGATCAAGGACTCTCAGAGACGAGCGCTTGGACAAGAGAACTTCAAAGGGCACAGGCTAGGCTCAAACAACAAGAAAGAGGTCAGTTGCTTTGGTATTTATAATTTATTTTTTCAATCAAGATACTAATTAATACCAATTTTACAAACACGGGGATATATAACGCTTTTAGAGTTATGTATGGGAAAAGATACGGTGCAAAATTAATAGGATTAAACGAAAGAAAAAATATACACTCGTATATCTAAATATAAACGCCCTTATTAATTCTTCATTGACGAAAAAGCTGGGGTTCGCGTCTGCTAAACCAATTGTTTCGAAATAAACATTCAATGACATCAAAGTTGTCGATTTTTGTTATTTTTCTTAATCTGATAGTTCAGTTGTGCCACTATTACTTTAATTGTGTACCACTGATGCTCCAATGTTGTTGGTAATCTCGTATATAAGGACATCATTCAAATACTGGAATATATACATTTCAGTTAATCAATATCAAAATGATCATAGAATTAACCGATCATATTCATTACATATACAGCGGTGGCTGCGGCGTCGGCTGGAAGCGGTTCATCCGGTGCGAGCCAGTCGCCCATTGATCTCACTAGAGGTAAACTCTTCGATAAACAAGTCACGTTCACATTTTTAAATGTTCACAAACTCTGAAAAGAACAAGTGTATTTACGAGCAAACATAATCGACTTCAAATAGTATCAAACTTTAAACTCTTAGTACTTCCGAATTTTGTTGGAATATTAAAAAAAATGAATAATCGAAATCGGTTGGCTTGATATTAAGTTACGTTTGTGGCGCACATACTTGATACAAATTTAAGACATATGATTTTCTCATGAACTCTATTTCTAGAATTGGACTAAATTAGGACTACATATGAAGCATAATAAAAAAAGAATCATCAAAAATAGTTCACCCAGAGATAAAAAAAATCATACAGACGAATTGAGAACCTCCTCCTTTTTTGAAGTGGGTTGAAAATATTCTTATTTCGCCTGTTATCTGGAAAATATTTTAAATGGTTAATGGTAGAAGTTTATTCAACCTACAGGTTTTTAAAAATTCATCAGTATAATTCAATATATGAGTATGTATTGAAACTATTATTAAACGCTTTTTTGACGCTGTCTTTGTAGACATATACGAGTAGTTAACAGCTAACTATACTATCTAAACTAGTATATAAAATTCTTTGTATATATATATATATATATATATATTGGATTGATTAATCTGCTAGATTTTGATAAAACTTTTTAAAAATATTCCTTATAATAAAACCGGGGAATGTTATATTTAAAAAAAAGTTTTTTTTGTGGTTTAATTTATGGAATCTTCTAGAACATGAGACTTCTTAGAACAATTTTGTTGATTAAAAAAATCTCGGTTTTTTAATAAATTTGTTACGTTAAGTCGATGCGTGTTTTACGTAATCGTTGTTTTATAGCTTTACTTATAACTAGCGTTACGTTCTTATCTGTCTCTCTCCATAGAGAACAATCCTTGCGCAATTAAAACCAGAAATAATCGAATTGTAAGTGTAAACATCTAGACCCGAGATAAGTGTAACCGCTTCAAAGTGGAATTCTGACCCAGAAATCTATTACATTAACGATAATACATTGTACATCCGACATGCTATAATATAATGTACACTATTCACCGTTGAAAGGAGAACATTATAATATTTTTTATTGAGACTTCTTCTTCTTCTGTGTGTCGTAACGACATGACTGAGAGACGTGACTATGGTACGTCGCCCTGGCCACCATTTCTTTCCAAACATTTCTATTACTATTGACTATTGGGATTTAATTGTATTTTAACTAGACTTCTACATACTTCTAAGTCACGAAGATGATAAAATAAATCCTCAGAACTCATGTGTGTTACCACCCCGATGCAAAGTGATCAAACATTCTCTGCGTTTTCATGCCAGTAATAATGATCCTAACGCTAACGCTTCCTAAAGACGTAATTATCCTTGATGTAGCGTTAAAATGTCTATTAAACCAAGTTAAGCAATTAATCTATCCACCCTCGGGTTACAATGCTATCCCGCCAAGAGTGTTGACCGAGCCGAGGCTCCATTTGGGAGATCCATTTCTTTTTACAGAGATTAAGGCACTCTAAGAGCTTTACTTTTCCATGGGTATTAGGATTAAATAACGGCAATAAGGGTCACCAAGACATCGATAAAGTACAATATAGTACTATTGATTTTTAGTCGCATGATGAATACACACCCACATACTTTTGAGAGAATGGTAAAAAAAAAAGATTCGAAAGAACCATGGCGAGATTTTATTTGAAAAATTTGAATGTCTTATAAAAATCAATTTTAACAAACCAATTTAAATAAGTAAAGTCGTTTTTAAAATTGAGTTTTGATTCAAAAGAACTTGGAGACTAATAAACATATTAAATAGGAAGAAAACTCATTTAGTGTGGTTCGGTGTTGTCATTTGCAAGTCGTTCCTCTGTCAAGTGTAAATATATATTTTTGTGTCGCTGTTTTTTATCGTTAATACTGTGTCCAAAACAAATTAGAATAAAAACAATTTACTTGATTAATAAAACAATATAAGAATTTCGTTATAATTACCAATAATCATGTATACTGTAAATTAGTATTATAGGGGATTAGGGAGTAAACATGGTTTATTGTCATGGCAACACTAAACTGTCAAATGAATCGAATGTGAAGTTGACATCCGCACAAACGTTTGTTCGAAACTCTTGTGTCGTCGCGTGTTTAATACACATTTATGTACACATATGTACATTTATATACGTCTATAATTTAAATAATTTACATTTTAAATGTTATTTAATGTAAATTATTAATTATTTTATATTAAATATTTACATAACATTTAAAATTATTATTAAATTTACCTTAAAAAAACATTTTAAATGTTATTTAATGTAAATAACGTCACATAACCTCCAAAATATAAAAATGTTATAAGTTTATTTCTCCAGGTTCTGTATCAAAACTGTTTTTACCAATAAGCTTACAAACTGATACTCTATTAATATTATTTTTTGATGTTTAGGTCTGTTCATTCGATCTCAACTAATCCATTGAATGGACGTTCGCCATTGTTGTTTACATTGTATTGCATTCATCAAGGACGTCATAAGGGTGAACGGCACGTTGTGCTAAACTAATTCTAAAAATTCTTTTATGCACAGGGGCTGAACGAAGAACCTTGTCACGACAGTCGAGCGAAGTACGTAGGGAAAGCGTAGCTACAAACGCGCAATCGTAAGAAAAAAATATTTATTTATTACATTTTTTGTTACCAGCCTGCGCTAATCGGCCAGATTAGGTGACCGCAACAGTTTCACCTTAATTGAGAGGTGACAGAGATCTTAGGTCGATTAGCCTGAACCTCTACTGGTAGCACTGCGCAAGGGGACGTCGTTTTGGACAGTTACTCTGATCGCCTTAGCACAACAAAACGAGAGCGCTCGAGAGGGCCTAATTACGACTCGTTTGGTAGATTATATCCGAAGACTTAAGTGTTACGTAACGGTTGAAGCAATAGCTTTACTCTTGCACGAATGGGCCGTGACTGTTGGGAAAATACCGCGAACTTGCAGCATGGGCAGGCCTCACCCCTTGGATGTTAGGAGCGTTGCTGGAGTTGGAGTAGCTTTTGAATGTCACTTAAATTATCCGTGAAATAGCAACCGACCGAGTCGTAGGTCCGCCCTCGTATCGAATGCTTACGCGTAACATAGTAACCGTCCAAGCCGAGGTTACCCCTCACCGGGGGGACCCTTGTGTCGAGTTACTAGCGATAGAGGTTCAGGCTAAGTGACCTAAGAGCTATGCCACCTATCAATCCGGTGAAGCAGTCAAGGCCAGCTTCTCTATTGGCTATATAGGTCGTTATTAAAAAAAAACTTGCAGAATATCGTTTCTGCGTTTCGACGGACATTTGACGTTCCAACGGCCAATTATTAAAAAATGCCAATGCATTTGCGAAACCTTTGGTAAGGGTTTGTAGGTGCGGCGATGATCATTTAGCATAGTGAAGAATTAGAAAAGAGGAAACATAAGCCGTCGTTCACGTCCACAGAACTTGGGAAAGTCGGTCGAAAGTCATATAATTTATTGCAATTAACAACTGGAGTTGATCGTACCAGACATCGATTTATAGGTAAAATCATGGCAAGGTCGCGCGCGACGTCATTAGGTCAACATATTGAATATTCAATGCATTTCATTCATTTGTCCATTTTCCCACATGCATATGTTATTTTCTTTATTTTACGACGACAACAAGCTATATGCGCAATTAACTTTCAGATACTCTAGCGAAGGATTCAACCAGGACGGCTTCCAACCGATCAGCCGGTCTGTCAATCGATCCGTGAGCAAGAGGAAGCCGGAAGAGTTAGACGACGACCTGCCTCTACCGCCCGAGTAGTATATTACTGATATTTCAAGTTTTCTTTGTAACCAGAATTAACGAAGTACAGAGTAACTGATTTTAATAAGTATATTTTATTTAAAGACTGCCAACTTATAAACAAATTTACAAACTGCCAACATTAATATCTTAATTTAGTACGTAAACCTCATTACGAAGTACAGAGTAACTGATCTTACTAAATTTATTTTATATAAGGACTGCCTAGCCATTATAAGTAGTACTAGTACAAGTAAAGGCAAAAAACGATACGAAGTTTAAATCGAATCAAACGATAAACGCAACTGCAAGGACTCTTTCTCTTATTTCCGAAGTTTAATTGTTATTTTAAGAAATTCTACCGTCTTTATTCTCTTTTAGTCCTTATCGAATGTCAGTCTTTAGCGTTCTCTGGTATATCATATAAACTAACTATTTAAAATTTAAACCTATTACAAAAGAATTCATATGGGACCTTTAGTTAGTTAAAGTTAAACAGCCTTTATATATGTCTCACTGCTGGGCACAGGCCTTGTCTGTAATGAGAGGATAAGGGCATAACCGTCACCGCCCCTAGTGCGGATTGGCAGACTTCACATGTCTTAGAAAAATTTCTAAGACATATAGGTTTCCTCACGATGTTTTCTTTCACTGCCGCGCGTAGTAAATCAACACATACACAACAACAAATTTATTGGTGCCGGCACCGGGAACCGAACTCGGGTTGCTAGCGTACTATGCAACGTGAGGCGACCGCCCAGTCACTAAGCTACCACGGCTCTTATGGGACCTAATGGAAATCAAATCCTTTCAAATAAAAAAAAAACAAAATCGGTTTATACATGTCGGCGCTATGACATTTACAAACATAAAAAAATACAAAGGAATTGATAGGGTCTATTTTTGAGTCGGTTAAAACAGCTCTCTCTCTCTCTCCTTTTGATTACAGCAAAGACCATTGAAAATCATCGGTGCAATGGACGGTGATGTGTCATCGGGTATCGGATTCGAACTCCGACCATAAGATCATAAAATCTAACGCAAAACAACTTTTTCACTTACTCCATGTGCCTACTTATATAATGTATAATTACTCATGTAAGAATGTATAATTGGCATTAAAATATTTAATAATTATATTTTATTATTTTACTTACACAGAATGACGACACAATGACGTATAAGAATGTCAAAGCGTGAGACTTGAGAGATTTTCAATTTTACTGTAAACATAGATGATAATTGTCAGTAACGAGACGGTATTTGTCGGTTATATAAGTTCAATCTAACATGAAATAAATATCACTACCATTTCGTTTTAAACAAGCTAGGAATTGGTCTACGTCATTAGTCGATTGGAACCCACGATCTCATCCTCTAATTCGAATAGTAATTTGTGTTACATTTTCTATGCAAATACTTAACTGCAATCACACCTAATTTTAAGTGTAAATGCAGCCCTGGACAGGCGTACTAGCTTAGTAAATGCCTATTCACTGTACTCTTGGAAACACCCACATTGTGATCGGAGGGAAAGGCAAGTTTCAGTGCAGAAATGTTATTTAGTTATTCTTCAATAGAAAACTTATTAACGAAGATGAATGCGATGCCAATCTTGTGAGATTCAACGTCACCAAAACACAGACGTGTCGTTTCTCCGCCAAAAGGAGCCAGTGCACTTTGTCTCCTACTTTCCGGGATTTATCTGTGGAGCTCACTGATCGGTCTTCAGTTATTGGGTATTGAAATTTCATCGACCCTTAACAATGGACGATTCATCGAGTAAGGCTAAGATAGCTTATAAAGTATGCAGCCCTGTAGTTCTGGGCTCTCGAGAATAAGACTACGGTATCCCCTGCCTGTCCTACAAGGCGACTAAAAGGGGCCTCGGGTTCACTGGGCGACAAGGGTGGGGGCCTGCGTCGTCCACCAAAGTGGACCCGGGAAGAAGGCGACATCAGCATGGCCCGTGTCGCCTTGCGCTGCGAGGACACAGGAGGGGAGGGAGTAACCTCCCCCTTGAGCACAGTGCAGAGGGGCTCCGGTGCGTTCCACATTGAGATCCCGGAGCTCCTCGTCATGCCGTTTGCATCCAGTTTGCCGATTGAGATTAGGGAGGCTCCGTCAACTAATATCTTTAAATCGCGTGTATCTGAATACTTTCTACTCAAACAATGAAAAATTACAATCTGGTATATTTATTGTCGTTGTATATATTCCATGTGTATGTATATTATTATATTTTTATAGAAGTATCTATTTATGTATATGTAAATGTATATTTATTTATTTATATAATAGTTTTAAAACGCTATTTTTAGCGGCACTACCTGCTCTTAACCACTAAAGGTTAGCTGGAAGAAAATGCTAATTAGCATTAAGTTCGCCTTTGTACATTTTATTTGGTGCAATAAAGGATTTATCTATCTATCTATCTATGCACCGAGCAAAGGGCCACCGGGGAGGTTTTAGTGGGTAAGAACCCCACATAACAGCCGCCTTCCCCCCCAGAAGGCGGGGTATCTTTCTGAAGATTTCCTCCCCGTCAACAAAAAAAAAGCTTAGAAAGTATAAAAAAAGAAGAAGAAGTAAGAGTCAAGTGGGTTTTAAGTCGTATATTCCATAAATATTTAGCTTATACAGTTTCTTAGACTAGAAAAAAAATAACTTATATTTTAGAATATTAAGGTTACACCGCGGATAAAAAAAACTGACAAATTGTAATAAGAGCGAGTTTGCGTTCCGAAATCTACGTGTAAACATACCGCTAACGATCTTTTAAGCATGATAAGACAATTGTCAAGTTTTTGTATCGCAGAGTAACGCAACCATTTATCTTAGTATCACACTAATCAAATATTGGTTCATTCAATAGAATGAGGAACAGAATAACAACACATTTTTCTTAATGTTAATTGATAAGGTTTATTTAATTTACAAATATTAATATAATGAGAATTCTAGGAAAGTGCCTTAGGTTGTTTGTTACAGTAGATGAACAATGTTATAACAATGAGACTTGGTATAAATAATTTCAAACACAACCACACCGTTTACGACTTACGACTATAGGAATATCTTACAAGGAACGTTATTCTATGATCGACAAACCTTGGACTGAATTTCTATATAAAGTAATATTTATACTCGTCTCGGCTGATTTTTATTCTGTACAACTTGCACACGGCGAGCAAGTAAAACAAGGTCCATTAGTTTCTGATATCTATACTCCGAATGATTTAATGATTTTCATATTAATGTTTATTTTCCGCTACGTAGTCGAATGATAAATCTACTAGGATTATCCGAATGGACATGATATCGTATGATGGCAGTATGTAAATGCTCCCTGTCTACTTCCGTATCCTTATCGTTAAGTAATTATTATAATTCACCGAAGTGTACAAAATTCTTAATACCGTAAAATTTATTCTTCAGATAAGAATACCTCGCGATTCACAGGCCCAGTTGCCGCAGCATGTCTAATGGAGAATAATTCTCTCGATTGTTCACAAGCCCCGGTGTAATCACTGTAAAAATTCCACTGTATTCCACTCAATGTATATATTCACCCTAAACGCTCTTTATGTAGCACTATGATATAACGACGGAGTACGGATGCTCTATGTGGCCGTACTGGATCGCTAGCAACGTGTCCTTGATCCGTTGGAAAACGGCATGGGGCTGCTTCATGGTGGGAATGTATATTTCCTTATCAATGAAGCCCATTCGGCTGATGGGGCTTATCACGACCGCTGTGCCGGAGCCGAACATTTCGAGCAACTGAAACAATGTAATAAGCTATTGAACAAAGTACTTAATTGAAAAAAAGCACGTGTGTGTGTTTACTCTTGCTGATGGTCAGGGGATCGAATGGTAGTCAGGTGATACGACTTTTCCATTTTATTTTACTAATAAGTTATTATAAAGCGGATAGCGATTTTTCGCCCCTGTCTAAGGATAAAAAACGTGAAGAGTTATTATAAAAAAGTGTCTAAATAAAAATTGTGTATTACCACAGCCATGTATTAGCTTTTATTTACTTATACATATTTCCATTAGACTGTTATAATTATAAAATTTATATAAACCGTAATAGAAATGACTTCATAGTAAACGTAAGATTTAGTTGAAGGCTAAATAACACCGCACATTACTCCAGACTTTTCTTTTTACAATCACTTTAATGTCCAAGAACACCTTGACATGCGACAAACGAGAAAACGTAAGAGGGTCGCATATCATGCATTTTTATTATCGGTTCGCAAATGGGCCTATATGATATCTAATACGTATATTTACGAGAAAAAACAAAAAACGACCTCAAATTAAGTCAAACGTGACCGATCAAATATTAAACGCTACTAGGCGCGGTAACTGAATAACGGGTAACGCTAATAAAGCGTCAATAGCCTAATAGATTAGAGTGCGATTTGCGAAACGTAATTTTACAGATTCGAATCCACCGTAAACCATCTCGGTTATCAAAAATGTTATAATAACTGTGACAAAAATGCTATCGTTCTTTGAAAAATAGAAAAAAGAATATAAACTTTTTCTGGCGACTAAATTCTCTTTCTTCTTCCAAATTTACTATATTGCTTGTTGTCATTAAGGAGTATTTTCCTAGCCTTATATTGTCATAAACATAGGAATATCTCAATCGTCATGCTTCAATACCATTCGCAGGAGTTCCTAATTATAACCAAATGCTTTCAAACAAAAAAAATTAAATCGTTTCACAAATGACACCGTTATGAATGCAGAGATATTACAAGAAATATATACATCGATGCTGGAAAGGAAACAGTAAATGACACATATGGCCATTTTCACTTTTTTACGTCGTTGGAATTAGAAAAAAAAGACGCGTAGCTTGTAAAAATTTGATGAAAAATAGCGAAAATATGATTTTCAAAATTGACACTTCTCTTTTATTTTTTGTACCGTAAAACGATTTTCTTTTAGGAAAACTCTACGTTAATGCCGTGGTACAATACTTTTACAGAACTTTACAGAAAAAAATAATCAATATTGAGCCCAAAACGACAGCTCTAGGTCCACAAACACGAAAGTTATAATATTTTTTTAAAAGGTTGAAATGTTTTTCGGCTCTGGTGAACAATTTCATTTTTGTGGGTTATTACGTTTTTGTTTTCCAGCGTCGACATATATAACGGTTCAAAATATTTGTTATTTTTAGTTGACATCTCATTAGTCTTTAGCATTCGGTACAGGTTTGATGTAATTACTGTTTTATCAACATTTAATGATTGCGTTTTGCTGTAATGCCCATGTAATCAGAATATATGATTAAAGTTTATCGCAAAATTGTTTGCTTCTCAGCCACCATACTGCAATAGCTTATTGATTGATTTATTTTACTTGTACGTATGCCCCTGATGTTCTTAGTATTTATAGTTTCTAACGTTATCTTAAATATTATTTATGTCTTGTATTAATGTTTTCTTAAAAATAATTTGTGCTGTAATGGTAATTTTATCAATAAACTAGCGTACCCAGCCCGCTCCACCGGGCTATATTTTGTTTAAGCAATAAACTTGCATCATTAAATATTTAACATAACTCTCACAATATATTAAATATTCATTTCTCTCTGTATTCATTCTCTTTTATTCTCTTTTCGAAATACAATATCATTCTTATCATTTATACAGAAACATATCGGGCTCAAGTTAATGTCAGAAATAAAAGTACGACGTATGGCTTGTTTGACAGTTCAAAAAGACGGGTGCTCCGATCGTCACCAAACTTTACAGGATAACTCGCCAGGTCAATCTGAAGATTCCCCGAAGGTTTCATTGAAATCGGTCCAGCCGTTTCGGAGCCTATATGGAACATACCCATACTTTCTCTTTTATATATATATATATATATATATATATATAGATATAATTTTTAAATTAGTTTCAATCGGTAACTTAATAATCGATATATCGGTAATCCTCAAAAAGCATTTGTTTACTGTTAGCTGTTGTTAGCTCGATGGTTATTACAACATAAACCGGTTGATAGATGACCTAGCTTTTAGAGCGCACAGCTTGAACCACTGTCATGCATAAGTGCCTGAGAGGTCCGGTTATTTGCTTCGTATAGATTACTGGTAAGGTTAAGTAACAATATTTTTAACCGACTTCAATGATTAACCATTTTTATTTGATTTTAAAGGGTTGTGGAATATGGAACATAATAATTGTATAAAAGCATGCTATGTACGCATGTACCATATAACACGTTCTAAGACTAAATGAGTACTCGTTGACGACGTCGATTACAAATGTGGAAAAAGAATATAAGCGCCAGAACTTCTTATTATAACTATGATTCTTCGGAATTAAAAGAGAGTGTCCGCGCGTAGTAGCGTCTACTGTTTGAATCGCCACGTTTGATTAGATTTGAAGTCTTGTTTTACCGTAAAAATACCTAAAGAATCTTAATACAATTGTACGCATGCAAGCTGGCTATGAATTGATGGTCTTAAGCATTTGTAACGCACCGCTACATACATCTACAATGTCTGGACGCAGCGGCATATGTCGCGTTCTGGCTGATATTCGGGCGGGACTTTTTAAAAATAAGAAAACACGAATTACGATACTCTTTTGTTTATTCTATGCATTATTAATTTTGCTGTTAACTGAATTTAACGATTTATCTGAACAAGAAAAGTATTTGTGTTTGATGTTGTCACATTGTTTAAAATTTTTAAAATATCCGTGAATAAAAATTTGTCCTTCTGTTATCTACGTTACCGCGTAATATCGTAAGTCATACACCGAATTATGGCGCCACATTTTAACACGACGTAGTACGTTAGAACGCAAAAAAGAATAAACAGTTACAGTTATCTTATCGCCAACCATATTTAATGATAATCTTACCGTTAGAAAGTTTGCTAATCAATTCACATTTACCGTTACGTCGCTCAAACTTTAAAAAATTATAAAATAATGCGTAGTAAGTATATTATGTATTTTAAAAGGCAGAAAGCTACCTTATATGTTGTCTAGCTGCAATGCAATGCATGATCACCTTTAGAATTTTCACACATTGGGTTTGGACGTATTCGAGCTTTTAGATCGTCTAAATGAGCTGAAAACCTAAATTATCACGGATATGTTTTCTGCCACAAAATGTTATCTGTGATAAATGTGGAGACCTTTTTTTTGTTAATTTTAAAGTAAAAATTACAGAAAGGATATAAATGATACTTATACCACGAGATTTTGTGAGATTTTGGTATATAATGTATTGTGGATTCCTCAAAAAATAATACTAAAAACTATAGGTTGAATGTATTATTTAAAAAAAAATGTAATTTTACTGTTTAATATCTAATTTGAAATATCTCTATATATTAAAGGCGATGTGTTTATGTATGTTCCCTATAGACTCCAAGAGGGCTGGACAGATATTGATAATTTTTTTTACGAAATCTTCATATTAGCCTAGCAGGTCATCCTGTGAAATTACGTAGCGATCGGATCGACGGAATTGTTATTGCTTGCTGTATATATGTATTAGATATATGTATTATATATGTATTAGAATATCATCAACAGAAGAAAGGTCCAACAGAAGTCAAGTAACATATAAAATTATTGTTCTTACCCGTCCCGAATTGTTTAACTCTATTACACGATCCATCGTGATAACTTCTTCCTTCACAGTTAGGTCTTCCCACTGACTGGCCAGTTCAAGGATAGATTGTCGAGTGACGCCGGGTAAAATAAGTCCATTTAATGGCGGCGTACTTAGTTGTTTATCTGTAAAAGTAATGAAACTGAATAATTTATGCATACGCAGTCGCAGTATATATGACGTACGCTAAAGATATTTATTAAAAATAAGCGCTAAATTTAAGGTAAATTATTCAAGTGAGAAATACATAAATAAATACATATTTTACGTCTAGGCACTCGTTATATATAGATATGTTATTTAGAATAGTAGGTGTCTGTGTATTATAGCACTCATTCTAATTAGTTCAGATTTCAAAAGGGGATCCTCAACGCGACTGTATTTTTAAATGTTTGTAAATAATAGCGCCGTCACATATAAACAGATTTCGATATTTTTCTTGGGTTTGAATGGAGATTTGGTTTTCAATTCAGCCATACCAATTTTGTTAGTATAGGACCTTGGGTTACACAGATCGCATGGAAAAATGCACGTTGATTGAAATATTGTTATGTTTATCACTTCTAAATACTCCTTACTGACAACAACCACAAATGTGGAAGAAGAAATGTGGATATAGTTGCAAGAACTTCATATATATATATCATATATAAATATATGTAAAACCCGTTTGCCGCTCGCCCCCCCGAACCCCACGCGTCTCGGTACCACCACGACTAGACAGAAACTACACGCGCAACAGCAATGATATTGACTTATTTCATAACTCACAAACGTTTCAAAATATCCTTTTTTTGTTAACGGGGAGGAAATCTTCATTATCAGGTTATGTGAGGTTATGTTTTTACCCACTAAAACCTCCCTGGTGGCCCTTCCTCGGTGCATGGTGAGGGGCTCCGGGATATCCAGTGGAACGCACCGGAGCCCCTCTGCACTGTGCTGGGTGCCCCCACCCTTGTCGCCCAGTGAACCCGAGGCCCATTTTAGTCGCCTTCTACGACAGGCAGGGGATACCGTAGTCTTATTCTTGAGAGCCCAGAACTACAGGGCTACTACTACTGTCTATTCTGTTTTCCTTTCTAAATGTTTACTATTCACTGGCCTAAACTTGTGATTACTATAAGAAATATAGTAATCCTTGTCAACATTTAAAATTTATTTTGTGTAACTAATTTTATATTACCAGACGGCAATAATTTTATATTATAAGCAACCGCGCGTAGTAGCGTTTTATTTGATAAAGACGACATATTCATTGGTCATTCTAGAAGTGACAAAATTGTTCACAATATATCGCAGCCTGACGCAACATCTGTGTTTGTTACACCTGTGCGTGGCATAGCTTGTGACGCAAAAACAAAATCGATTAAATACACCTCAAGGATATTTGGTCACATGTCAATTTTATTGGCGTTGGACCTCAGAACATATACCAGGAAACACCTCAAAATCATTTATAAAATATTTGTTGATTGACACATTTGATTGGTTTCCGAACTCCTAACAACCAAAAATGTTAAAAGAAGAAAGAGAATTTCGCCTCCAGAACTTCGTAACACGATACTTCGGAAATATATCCGTCACTGACGATAAGACTACGATTTTTATCAATTATGGTTTGAATATTTACAATATAATAGGTGTTTTATAAAATATTTAGAACAAATATAACTGTGTTGTTATAAAATTAATTCTCAGCATATGATATTAAAATACGTCTTTAAAAGAAATAACATTATCATATTTCATCATAACAACAAGAGCGGTGGGTGTTGCCATGTTGTGCGTCACAGCCTGCACGCAAGGTAAACGAACTAAACAAGTTTCGCTTGCATCGTCTGATATAACTCGTATAGACACACCTCTTTTGGCGAAACGACATATTTAACACTCATGCTCGACTACGCGATTCCATATTATGCGATTGTGATGTGGTAAAACTTTGCTCTATACAGCTTAGTTATATCCGCGTGTCGCCAACACCAATAATCTAGAGACACCGGTTCGAATCCCGGATGTAGCGTTCTAATCATTATTGTACAAGACCTTTGGCTTAATCGACCTCGACGAAGGGATTACTACGTCTCGCGTTTGTACAAATAAGTTCTAGTTAAAAGTGTGTTTCCACGACTTACAGTGCATCTATCATTTACTAATCAGGGTTATACTTGAAGTTTTAGCTTTTTTAACCGACTTCAAAAAAGGAGGATGTTCTTAATTCGACTGTATGTTATTTTATATGTTCATCTTGGACATATGATACAAGATGATAACTTTAAACAAGGTGAAGCAATTTTCATTTGAAAGCTATTGTTCCCATTTTGGTCCAATTCTGACAATGGCATCGGTGAGAATATAAGATAGAACTATATAAGTCTTACTTTTTTTTTTTTGTTAACGGGGAGGAAATCTTCAAAAAGATACCCCGCCTTCTGGCGGGAAGGCAGCGGTTATGTGGGGGTTTTTACCCACTAAAACGTCCCCGGCGGCCCTTTCCTCGGTGCATGACGAGGGGCTCCGGGATCTCCAGTGGAACGCACCGGAGCCCCTCTGCACTGTGCTCAAGGAGAGCACGTCCCGGTGGGGGAGGTCACTGCCTTCCTCCCCCCTGTGCACTCGCAGTGCAAGGCTACACGGGCCAGCCGATGTCGCCTTCTTCCCGGGTCCACCTTAGCGGACGACAAAGGCCCCCACCCTTGTCGGCCAGTGAACCCGAAGCCCCTTTTAGTCGCCTTCTACGACAGGCAGGGGATACCGTAGTGTTATTCTTAAGAGCCCTAAACTACAAGTCTTAAATTTGCATTAACTACGCGCAACAAATGGACGTATAACTTAATATCATGCCAACCGATTTCGATGATCCAATTTTAGTCCAGGATGTATTTTGAAGGGTAGTTTGATGAAAGTTTGGTTAGGTTCTGATTATTTTTATTCCTACGATAATTCAAAAAAAAGAAATACAAAGAAATTAATCGGATTTAAATATGGTTTTTGTATTTACTCGTAAATATAGTTGTTCACTATATATATATTTTTGAGTGAGTGTCTACAACAGTCATGATGTTACTGACCGCGGTTGTTGCTTCATATGAGACGAGAATTAACCGGTCACAGGGTCAGGACATGAGCAGCGCGATAACACTACAATAGCGCTCATATACATGCATGTGCCGATAAAAAGTAATAACTTATACCAATTAATATTATAATAAAAAAAGTCAGCGAGTGCGCACTCCTACGACGTGTTCGTACTTCTGACGTTGACTGAGTTATATTGGCGCTTTAGAGTAAAGTTTTGAGTGTAAATTTTATTATGCACGCGCAAACGACCTTCGAATCGAAACCACGGAGATGATTGGTAAATTTCAATATCAAAGTTTGTAAATTTAAATGATATTTATTTTATGAATCGTTTGCGCTGTCACGTTAATTTGCATTAATAGACGTCTATTTATGTAAATTAATTCATGTTTTTGCAGCGCAATTCATCAAATTGTTCCTTACCTCCATGTTCGTTGATATAAACCATGAAAATATTCATCGCACCGACTTCAGTTAGCTCGTGGTTAGGTCCGAACAGCCATAATACTTGGTGGTGGCCCATTTCCGCAGCCCGTGCCGTGGCATCTGGAAAATAGCTTTATTGTTAAACAGCATAATGGCTATTTACATACAACAATTTTTGAGAAGTGGGCAAACGAGCACGCGGCTCACTTGATCTTATATAATCCCGCCGGCCACCAACACCTGCGATGCCAACCTATTATAAAGAATTGGATCGCCGGTAAAACACAGAAGTATAATATACCTCCACTTCATTCTTAGGTATTCTGCGAAGTCGTGGCACTTTGCCGATCATCTCTTCACATTCCTGCAACAGCAGAAGCCATTGCAGTGGCTCTATCACTATCAAAATAATTTCCACGACTCTGTCTTGATTGGTTTCTATAACAAACTATCGTAAGCGTTGTGCACCAATACAAAGTATATATAAAGGATATATATGATTAGAGAATTTTGGATGGTCAGAGCATACATTCGATCGCTACAAAAGTGTTTTTGAGGTGATCATATATTTTATCTTGACTGGTACCTGGTGGTGGTAACGCACGAAGTCTCTTTTCTTCTCCATCGTGAGTCTAGTTGTTTTAGGTACTTTTTGCAAATTGCAGAAGAACGACAATCTTACCGATTGTAGGGCCGTAGTTTGATCCGACTTTACGATTTCCAACGCCGCCAGGGAAGGCGCGCACCACACTGGGATCTGCATAAATTGACACAGCACCATCTCCACTCGCCTTGTAGTACGCACTCACTGGACTCAGGATCACGAACAACAGAGCCGACTCAGGCGCCATGATACCGAACGTTGCCTACGAACAATTTTTGAGTATAGATTCCTATATGCGTTTACCGCAGTGAAAGTCTGTTCTGCTAATTAATTACTAGCCTGTTATAAGATATCAGTGTAAAATAATGACAAATTTTCGTCAGTTGGATTGCTTCACCGAAAATAAGGAATGGCAAATAAATGTAAATACGTCAATATTTCAGATTCTATATTACCATTTTAATTACAATATTGTAACTACATTTGTCGAGTAATGTTTTAAACAGTCATTCTGTGACTTTGAAAAGAGCACCTCATTATCAAGGTCGTCAACACACCTGTGTAAGCCCAGTGTTCGATTATCTATCATTTAAAAAAGGAATATGTCTAAAAAGATGAGATCGTTGGTTGAGCTTAGAACGACCGAATTTTTTTTTTATTGACGAACTACACAGATTGGCCAGAGAAGCTGGCCTTGACTTCTTCACCGGATTGAGAGGTGGCATAGCTCTTACGTCGCTTAGCCTGAACCTCTATCGCTAGTAACTCGAGAGTCTCCCCGGTGAGGGGTAACCTCGGCTTGTACGGTTACTATGTTAAGCGTAAGCATTCCGACAGCAAATTGGTGACAGACTAAAGGTTACGACATTATTGTAACCTTCGAGTGCGCATACGAAAACGTAAAGGGTGTCTAACAAGTGTCAGACAATAAATAGAAATGCATAATTTCTGCATACCTACCTGAATTTCATTAATAGCAATAATGCTACTAAAATTTAACTAAATAACAACTAACTATGTAATAATTACTTAAATTAACACGTTATTTTTTTTTGTCATATGACAGCTCCAAAAAGAATTTTTTACTTTAAAGGAGTATCGTTTTAAGTGTTCCACTTGTTGCAATTCATGTTTTAAAATTATACGTTTTTCAACGATCGATTCCGATCAAACCGGTGTGATATAACTGGTTTATAATTTGCAATAAACAAAGCTTAAAGATTGAAACAAAACGGTATTGCTGGCGTATATACGAGAAAGGCGTAAAAATTAGAAGGCCGGCCGGTATATAAATGTATCGCAAGACTGCGGAAAAAAATAATTCGCATCAATCCCTATCGCGCAAATTATTAATTAATTATCTGTATTATCTAAATGGAATATGCTAAGAATGGAATAATTTTAGAACGAGATATAATATAACAAAACGATACTACACACCTAAATAAACATGGAATGGATGGTGACGTGAGACATTTTTGACTCATTACAGATATTATTTAAAAATAAAATGATTTCAAATATTTATTACTCATTGAATAAAACTACGCTTAGTTTTACAGATTTTATCCCGTTTTAATCTTACTCAAATTCACGGAAGTTATTAAGATACTAAAACACGCGATGAAGTACCATACGCGTAAAGATGAGAAGTTGATTATCCGTGAAATAGCAACCGACCGAATCGTGATTTGGCCCTCTCAGGCGCCCTCGGATCTTAATGCTTACTCGTAACATAGTCACCGTCCAAGCTCAGGTTAGCCCTCACTGGGGGGACCCTTGTGTCGAATTACGAGCGATAGAGGTTCAGGCTAAGCGACCTATGTTACCTCTCAATGCGATGAACCAGTCAAGGCCAGCTTCTCTGGCCAATCTGTGTAGTTCGCCAAAAAAAAGTTGAGAAGTCAGTATATTTATTACTTATTAAAAATTTATAGCGCAAAAGTAACTGGCAATATGAGTAAAGACGCTCTTAGCGAAAATAGATCAAGGCCTCGAGTCCGCTTTACTCACTTAATTTTCTATATGACAACTACAATTCAATTGACGTTGCGAGAATATGCCAAACCGAAATCTACTCTTAATCTATTTGATAAGTTAATATATTTGAATTTCATTGATAGAAATATAACGGTATATTTGGAGGAAGTGTAGAATACCAAATTCTAATAATTGTAACAATATTGGTCTTTCACTAGTACGCTAACAGAAAACCATCGTACCACAACTAGGCCCCCGAGTCTTTTTAACCAATTGTATACAAAGTGAACGTTCATTGGCGTCATACTCGATATTTGCTAGTTTTAGTCTACTAGTCTTTTAGTTGGTGTCACTATGGTTTACTAATGGTAGGCCAATGGTAAATGTGTTTTAATATTTGACAAATTTGGTAACGATGGTGTGATAATTGATATGTCTGTAATCAATCGGTTTTATAATGAAACTACACTGGCAAAACCACAACCAAAAGTAGTGTGCTACTTTCGTTCAACAACTATAATGTCAAAGAACGTTCATTTTGACACAATTGCAGACGTGGGGGCTCATCGTTTAGTGTTCATGACGACGATATGACATCGTCTATCTTCATATCAAAATATTATTCTATCTTTACCAACTGTTATTATTGTAATATAATAATAACGTAAAAGTGATTGATCTTGAACACGTTATCTGTTTTCTCAGTGTCAGCTCTTACGGCACTTTATCATCAACAACATTAATTTATGATTCCATTTATATATTAAATTTTTCCTAATATAATATCATAAGCAGCGTCTTTTGATGGTAACATGGGTCGACAATTCGAACCCCGCTTGTAACCAATGAGTATTTTATTTCTCGGTTTATTAAGATCAAATACATTTGTTAACATTTTTATACAGTGTTGTATAAATAGCTTATCATTTGTCACATATGAGACATAATAAGCTTATTAAGAAACAAAAGACGTTGCTGATGTAAAAGGACGTGTGCGCTACCTTTCGCCCGGTAAGTGGCGTAGCTAATGAGTTACCCTTTCCTACTTAGAAGCTACTAAAGTACCTAATATTACTTTCGTGTTAGGGATGTTTCAAAGTCGGCCGTGTTCATTTCACATAATATAAAGCCTGATAGACGTCCACGTGTCTCTTATCTAAATATAGCTATTAAAGTTTCATTGAATAAGTTTACATAGTCCATTTCATTACTGGGTATATTGTCAAAATGATAAATGACAACTAATCTCACTGTTAGGAATCTTAAAACAAAAAAAAAGTGATAATTATATTTTCCATCTCTTATCAGTTAATTGCTTTGGTGTTACTTTTACGCTTAGAGATAACATTGAAAGTGACCGTAAATTACCCACTTTATCATCTTTGATTTGAATTTTTCGCAATAAATAGGAACGTAAAAATTGGATGCGTCACCATTTTATCCAAAAATATACGATAAAATGAAGAGTTTCGCTACTTGATAGCTGTTGAAGTAACCAACTACTAGCGATAGTATTTCTTGTGTTATAATACCATGTTTTATCTATAGACTTAGCAATTAATTAAGTTCTAAAGCTGGAGATTGGTACAATTGATACAGTTAAAACCATAAAGACCGCTGAGGAGAGACACACGTGAAAGAGAGTTTAAGCGATCAGCAATCTTACTAGAACGACCTTCAGCAATGAAGTGATGGTGAACGAGAAAGAAGAAAAGTAAAGGAACTCACCTCAGTGCCTATTAACGTTGGTCTTATATACAAAGTAGACGTTTCAGAATGCGGTACCCATTCTTGTTCAATTTGAATTAATCGCTTAACACATTTAATTAATTCATCACCATCGAACATTGGTAGGCCGGACCTTTCCGCTGCTAGATTCATCCTCAGCATATTTAAATCTGGTCGAAACAACCGTATTTTATCGTCGACCCCTCTATACGCTTTTAAACCTTCGAAAAGCTGTAACAAATTATAAATTCTATAATATTTACATACAACACAAAATTTGCAATCTCCTTAATAAAACTCCAATCTCTATCTAATACGAAAACTTAATAAATTGGAAATAAAGGCTAGTTCCAGCTTCATTTCAAAAAATAGTATTAAAAATGCTGGGTTCAAAGGTTCCAGCGCGTCGGAAAGAACCGCTAAATGTTGTAGACCGTCAAACGGAGAAAAGTCTCCTACCTAGGTCATATGTTGCGACACGTAAGTTAACAGCTTCACTAATTAATTATGATGGGCAAAATAGCGAGGAAGAGGCGCGCTAGACGTAGGCAAAATGTCGTGGTTGCGAAAAATCAGAAAGTGGACCGGCATTTCCAGTGTCGAACAACAGTTTCGCTAGGCACACGACAAGGACTACGGTCTTCCCTGCCTGTCGTAGAAGGCGACTAAAAGGGGCCTCGGGTTCACTGGACGACAAGGGTGGGGGCCTTTGTCGTCCGCCAAGGTGGACCCGGGAAGAAGGCGACATCGGCTGGCCCGTGTCGCCTTGCACTGCGAGGGCACAGGGGAGGGAGTAACCTCCCCCCCGGGAAGTGCTCTCCTTGAGCACAGTGTAGAGGGGCTCCGGTGCGTTCCACTGGAGATCCCGGAGCCCCTCACCATGCACCACCCAAATAACCGCCGCCTTCCCCCCACAGGCGGGGTATCTTTTTGAAGATTTCCTCCTCGTTAACAAAAAAAAAAGGGACACGACAAGAATAAGTCGGCTGAGCTGACGGCCAAACTACTAATAAGGTTCAAAGGCAAATAAACATACCTGAATAGCATAGTGCAACGCTTTCGCAGCCGGGTGGATGCTTAGATGCTCAAACGGCGTGATTTCTGGTTTTGCCACCCACCCAATTGCTTTTGATACTGTATTTTGAGCATATGATCTGTGAAATATTTTCCGAAGCCAAGATCGGGTGTATCAGGCTTCCTTTGTAGCTGGTAGGGCGCCGCTAGAGTCACTTGCAGATCCTCGTGCTACAAAAAGAAAACCTATATATCTTTTGATTTGAATAAGGATAATATTTCTATGTTTACAATCTTGTGGCACTATATTGAAAGGCAGATAGCAGTATTCTTGTTATAAATAAATAGTTTGCCGTCGTAGTGCCGTAAGACACAAACACGATAAAACTTCGTGACGATAGAAGTCGAAGGTTATTGCAGAAAATTAAATGTTTATCCTTAGTTAATGTTATAATTTATATGTTATTGTCAAAACATTTATACGTTGTTATCGAAAGAGGCTGTTGTGGATATACGAAAAAATAGCACGTAATAAACGTTAACCTTATTTTGAATAAGTATCTGACATATGTGATATTATGCTAAGCGTTATAAAATATGTATTTATAATATATATATCATTTATAATTTGTATACATGTTTTATCATTTTAAATGACGCGGAAATATGTCATCAACGAATATCTAACATTTCATAGTTAAAATCTTATCTTGACTACCTTGAACGAAATTTCGGGCGCCTTATAGGGGCGTGGCTTGACGTCGGGCGCCGAAGCCGCTGGGGGTGCCACGTGCTCGAGGTGCGCCTGCGCACTAGTCTCCTCTAGCTCCTTGTATCGAAGTGAAGAACTGCACCATCGAACCGTTTGCAGTTTGTGCTGGTTCTCGAATATCCATTTCACTAATAATACCTGAGAAAGTAAATGTAAATACTTAGATTATACTTAGTGGAACATCCTTTTTCTTTCAACGTCATATGCGTAGTTCTTTAGAATTTAGCATAACCTTCCAATATTAATTCGCACTGATACATCGCAGTATAGATTGAGAACTTTTGATTTTTAAAAACTATCAAACGAAGATAAAACTAAATAAAGTTGTTTAGTAAACTGCAATCGATTGGTCTCTGTAGGTTTTTCTCCTCGAGTTCAAGTTTAAGGACGCGAGATAAGTAAACCTTTGGATTGTAATATGCTAATACTGGAATCGGCTACAGAATTAACATAATTAATATTCTTGACTTTTAAGCTATGGGGTATTTCGTTTTAATTTCGTTAATATAATTATTCAAATTTCTCTATTATCGCTTCAAGTGTTTATATTACATGTTTTGTTCAATGTATCGTGGGTTTATCAAGTCGTCCGATGAAAATGACCTACCGTGACATATATACTTGATAAAAATAGAGGATTTGATACAATTTATTCTTCAAGAATTATATCTTAGATATGTATTTAGGTCTGGAATGTTTAAGAATTATTTGGCAATAAACCATTTGCTATGTTGGTTATTGAAGATGTTTATAATTAAAAAAAAAACTGCTGAAATCCTTATCGTGATCCTGCGACCCTAGAATTAAATAATTAGCAATTGCTTCCAATAGATAGTTTATAGATAAAGCTTGCCCTACAAATCGGTATTATATATCGGCAAATATTATGTATATTATAGATAGTGAAGTGGTATCAGTATATAGTAGTAGAATTATATATCGATATATTTATAGACAGAAGACAAATTTTATTCTCCGATATTTTTCGTTGCGATTTTAAAGGTCTACTAACATCGGCACTATCCTACTAGGTCACAATACTTCGGACATGATAAATCATTACAAAATAAATTTATTAATGTCGGTAGCTATTTACTTACGAGAATAAAGTAAAAAATGAGCTTTTCTTTACTTCCTTGTCGGGCTTTAAGTCGAATTTTCTATTCCTATTTTTTTTTAATTTTATAAAAATTTTTTGTTATTAAATCTTGTTTTTATTTTATCAAAGATATTGTCTCTGCACGGCAACCCTTGCCTGAAATGAGTAACTGAACTAAACTGTTACTCATTTTAAGCAAGGGATGTACACTGTACTAATATAGGGGTGCTAAACTTATTTTGAATAAGGTTTTAAAGTAGTAAATAAATAAAAATATATACTTATTTAAAATTGTAAAGAATAAATTATTATGTAAATCACATTTTTACGGCCTTCGTATGACAGAATTGACTTTATTTAAAGCGATTGGCGCCTTTTTTTATACACAATATTTTCCTACTTTATTAATGTAAGTAATTAATAATTCGTGTAGTAATTTTACTAATTTAATAATTACTAAAATTACTTAGAGAGTGGTTTACCTTGCTGCGGCGAACTGGCATCTTTTAAACACACAAAGTTTTAATAATCACTTTAAAATAAACACAATGTCGTATCACAATTAGTTTATTAGTCGTTATAACGAATTAGATATACAGCTGCAACAGTTCGAATATCGTTTAATATTAAACGTTCACAATTTAAATAACCATAAGCAAGGATTGCTGCGAGTTAACTGACTTAGCTAGATGTTCAGCACAAATATATAAAGAGCAAATGATAAGACCGTGGGCTGACCTATGACGTTCTCATTCATAATCAACACAAATTATAATCATCATTTGATAAAGCGAAAAACTTTAGTCAAAATAGAGATTACGCACTGGTTTATTTGTTATAAACGATAATGTGCGCATTTGGAGTAAGCAAACCGTTCGACGCACCGAGCCCGACTGCGTAGATCCTGGCCCCGCCGACAAGGGGTCGAGTGAAAAGTCTTGCGCTGGGTCGTCAAGTATCCATGTTCATACACGTTTTAATGAATATGTTAATACTACGGTCAATCAATTCACTTTTACGCACACGACAATTTACATCACTAACAATTCAGAGTAACAATTCATTTAATCATGTATTTGATACATTAGCTACGTATCTTTTATTGTCGAATATGATCTTCACCGTCGTTAAATTAGCTGCTGAAGGATTTTCCGGGAAAGCTTAAAGATCTTCATTAACCAACACTATTCAATGTCAGAATTTTTAGGTCCCCAAACTTTTTTGTTCTAAATC
This sequence comes from Meandrusa payeni, assembly GCA_029286785.1. NCBI lineage: Eukaryota > Metazoa > Arthropoda > Insecta > Lepidoptera > Papilionidae > Meandrusa > Meandrusa payeni. The sequence continues at coordinate 405,007 of JAGSMX010000013.1, forward strand.
ACATTTTCGGTGGACCATTGGTTGGCAGGCTTGCGATCACTAACAAACTATTATAGTGATAGAGGAATTTTATGGATATTGTTGTATATAACAGCACTCCCATCACAATAAATATAAATAAAGGAGCGATGATTACTGACAATAGAGACAATCTAAGATCACGAAGCTTCAGTTTTATTTACGAAAACTCGTATTCCTACATTTATTTGCTACAGGACTCCTCTCATTAAAACGAATGCCTCTTCAAATATCATCCTCTGCTAAGTATACGCAACAAAGAAACTTTCTCTGTCTATGAGACTCTCTTGGCGGAACTACAAGTACATACCTGCGAGTATATGAAGTGTCGCGTCATTTATCATCATCATTAGGTATGGAATGAATCAGATAGTATAAGATAAGTCGATTAGGATTCGAATCCATGGTCCTCGCATCGTAAGTCGGATGCCTGTCATTAGACTAGAACGCTAGACGCATAAATAATATTAATAACTAGCGTACTCAGACCGCTTCGCCGGGCTAGAGTTTGCTTTATTTTATTTAAGCAATAAACTTACGTATTAAATATTGAATTTAACTCTCACAATATATTATATTATTCATTTCTCTCCGTATTCATTCTCTTCTCGAGCGGGTGAAGAGAATACACCCACTTACATATCAGCAGCATCAGTACAACGGATGCATTCGCGGCGCTATAACTTACCTTGAATAAACGTCAATATGGTTCAAAATGACATTATACATAACGCATGTGTCAATACAATTTTGGGTTTTAAAACAATAGAATATCATCATAGTAAATAAAAGCTGTATTTGACAGTTCAAAAAGAGGAGTGCTCCGATCGACACCAAACTTTACAGGATTACTCGCCAGGTCAATCTGAAGATTCACTAAAAGTTTCATTGCAATCGGTCCAGCTGTTTCGAAGCCTGTACAGATCAAACCCCACACACTTTCTCTTTTATATATGTAGATAGCAGAAAATTTTTCATGAATGATTGCCGTTGTTTACATTTAAGATCACTCAGCGTTTTCATTGCTGAACTTTTTTTATGAGTAACTTAGTACAAGAGCTCCCGAGAGAGAAGCGATAGAATTCTTACTCGAAAGTACCCTAAAGGGCCTAACTACAGCTTTATCACATGCTTAAATCGAATTACAGAATCACGACAAAATAATACACATGTCAAGTTATTTATTGCATGACTATATTACTAATAAATGATACATTAATTTATTACACAATTTACAACGTAAATTAATAGTAATTTTTAACAGAAAATTCTAAGTGTATAAATAGTTGTTTATTGTATAAAGTAATAACTTTTGTGCTATTCATAATACTGGTTTTTTATTCTGTGTCATCTAGTGTAATGGGGGTTGAGATAATATAACTCTGTTTTCATTTTTGGCATGCTTTTTTAACAAATCCATTATTTCATTGTCAAATTCTTTGGGAGTAGGCTGCTTTTCAACTATCCAGTAAAACAGATCCCAATCGTTGCTTGGAGAATTGATAAGGCGGTCGTACAACATAGTCTGTTTCTCGTTAAACCCGTCCAAATACTTTTTGGCAAAGGTGCTTAGTAAAAGATCATTTTCCAACATACCTCTTTTGCGAGATTGATAATGCAGTCTGTAAAATAGAGAGCAATATAAATACACCAAAATAATTTATATTATGTGTTTCACTGATAAAAGAGAGGTAATGACGATTATTAATTATTAACCGATATTTTTCCCAAATAGAGCTATTGTTAAGATATATGAAGTGTGTAATTTAAGTTCTCATATCCTTTTTATCCTAGCCGGAAAGACAAAGGCAACTTTTCACTGTGCTTATTAGGTCCTATATGAGACAGTGAGTCTATCGCCGAATTCCGACAAATTTACTTTGACGCTAAATTATTAAAAATTTGTTTTTAGACATTTCAAACCTAACTGGCGTGTTGTAATGATTTATGCACACATTTTTTTAAGCATCTTAAATAACGTTTTTACTTTAACTATAACTGTTCTGAGGAATTGTTCAGCGTCATCCCAGCTACCGATTTCCATTACCGAACATCTCGGCAGAATTCCAAATTTCACCGACACCATCTTGATGGTTAGCGTTCCACGAAAGTGCGTTTTTCAATCAATTATCAAATTAATCAACTGTCACTAGCAGTGTTTCCGAACGTTTACGATTTGGGGACATACGAGATACGAGCCTACTCCTTATTCAAAGGTCGGCAACGCACCTGCAACTCGTCTGGTGCTGTGGATTTTCACGGGCGACGGTGATCACTTAAGATCAGGTGAACCGTATGCTCGTTTGCCACTTTTCATATATAAAAATAGGTACCAATAATTAATTCGGATTTTCTAACTACACTCATATTAATGTTGTTTTTGCTTCGTTGTTATAGTATTCAACAAACCCCCTTACAATATTTAGTCGTAATACTAATTTAAATATGCGTCTCTGCGTAATATTTTTATGAAACACGTGTAGAAATTTTAATTTTAAATATTAGTATACAAACTTGGCTGAATGGTTCTTGAAAAGTTTATTATTGTCTTAGCGTCAGCTGTCCAAAGAGTTACTATTATTTAATTGTCTTTTGTTTTTTCGCGACATTATTATATAAGCGTTATTCCTCCCATTGAAAGAATGATTAACATTTACTTTAATATGAGATAGTTTTATAATTTTAAATACATAATAAATAATCTCAACTCCTGTCTCCTAAACAACTATCTACCAGCCAGGACAATGAGACCAAATTACTTACACTAATAGATATATAAATTATGATGGAAATACATTATGATGTAAATGTGAGCAATAAAGAAATTACATACAAGTAATAACTACACTTAACCTAAAAGCAGACAAGGGCTTTTTCTAGGCTGGGCTATGAGCGAGATCTTCTAAGAAACTTCACTTGTATGGGGCATACAAGTTTTTTCGAAGTTAGTGTTAGCTTAAACTTACAGATTTAGGCTAACCGCTAAGGTAAAAGGCCACTAAAGTCAGCCGTCGCGTTCGCTGACGACAAGGGTGGGGATAGAGCTCTGGTCGCCATGAAAGTGAATCCAGGCGGAAGGCAAATGAAGTGGTCGCATTTGCCTTGCATAGTGATGGTGCTAGGGAAAGAATTCCGCCTCTTAAACATTCTTTGGCTCAGTACAGATGGGCACCGGTACCCATTGCAGCAAAGAAAGGCCACCATGCCGGTCTTAGTGCTCCAGAAATCTCACTTATACCACCAGATATCTTTTAATCTTTTTAAAATTTCCCCAAATACTAAAACTAAAAAAAATATTGGTTTTATTAATTGGTATGGCATTTTCAGCTTATACCAGTCAGTTTCCTGTTCCATAGATACGAAAAATTGTTGCTGACACAAAGCAAAATGCCTGGTATAAGGCATATATTATGATGGATGGAACTTGGGGATAATTGGACAGCAATATTTAGTTTTAATTAAATTAAAATACCCATTATGGGTTTTGTTTTTCAAGAATATTAATTAAATTAATTTAACATTGGGAGAAATCATGAATTGTCGCCATATTAATCCAACAATGGTAAAGCTAACGCAGTAACAACTAGGATTAGCCTGAAAGAAGTTTTAGTATATTGAAGTACGGAATTATATTCTCCATTTAGTCTTACTAGTAAGCTAGCCAACTGTCTAAGGCACCTAGAAAAAATCTGGCAACACACATATATACACATATCGTTGAAAAAATAATTCAAAAAATATTTCAAATTCCATTTCATATAATCTTCAACGCACATTAATTCACATAATTTTAAATAAATGTTTGCTAATATTAGAAAGTCAAAAGTTATAATGATAATGTGTCTGCTTAGAATTAATATTGAAACAAAAACCATTAAACACTACAATAGTCCAACTTCCTACATAGATATAGATGTTAACTGACAATGAGGTACACATAGTTCCACTTCCTTGTCTTAAACTATTTGAATAATGATACCAAGTAGATACTAAAAGAAAAACATTAGATAACTAACGTAATAACTTCCTAAATTAATTCTACCATTACATATTTTCATTGTATACTTGGAAGTGTAATTTTTCTTGTAATTAAATTTAAAATAAACACACGCTATAAGTATTAATACACAACACTAAAATAAAAATAAGTAAATGTATTGTTAACTGGCAACCCATGACACCCAGCAATTGTTATGCATGATATCTTCTTGACTTCCAATGATATCTTAATGATTTACCTGAACCTTATTGTATCTTTAATTCACAATTAATAATTTAGTTGATTGTCACATTAACTTGCCATTATAAACAATAGTTTAACTTTATTAGTTCCTAATCTAACTTCTAATTCATTTTGTATAAAGATTGTGAGGACGCACAGTTGTCACAGTATTTGTTATAAATAATTCTTGTACAATGTTACGCTGTCTCAATAAAGCGAGTATATTAGTTGTTGGACTATTTTATTTCACGAGACCTACAAATTATAACAGTATGCATAAAAACAAGAACTGACTTCAAGTTAAACATTAAAATGAATATGAATGTAAACATCTTGCTGTCAGTGATGGATTAAATACTACTGCACCAAACTGCTACCAACAATTTTTTTTTATTTCCAAAGCATCTTTGTTATGTTAGGAAATTCTGGCACCTGCATTCTGTTCCTTTTTTTTATTTACTTTCCTAGTCTTAGATTATCATAAACCTACCTAAATCAATAAACATTTTTCTATGCAATTTTTAGGAGTTCCACAGTATAACTTATCCCAAGATCCAATGTCAATAGAATTAAAAATGGGACAGTGTTATGAGTGCACACACAAAAAACGTTAATAATAAAAATAAAACTATAGCGCTGACTTCTACCAGTAAAATTTTCATTTGCCAGATACATAAAATCTCTTAAAAAAATGTATGCCCATGGAGATGACTTAATAAGGAAAGGTTAATGTTAGCTACATTTGCTATCTTTGGCTATGCCACTTATGTCACAAAGGCTTTTGAGAGAATGCAATTGTGTACTTGGAAGTGTAAAGTTAAAACATTGTATACATTAATTAAATTTATCTTAAGGAGATATATGTTTCACCTATATCTTTGCAAGTAATGATTTTAGGTAAAACTATCTCATACATAACAAATTATTCCATGCAAGCAGGATACAAAATGATGTCTATCTAATATGATAGTAGAAGAATATAAAACTGTTAAAGAGTGGTACTATATAGTGATACTATATCAGTAATATTCGGAAGAACTCAACCCGCTTAGGTGAAAAAAAACTCATTTTAAATATATTACATTAATATTAGAAAATATATTATCTAGAGTACAATACCTTAGATTATATAACATACTATAATGCCTTATAAAAATATAAGTGATTGTTTTAACATAAGTGGAGCAGACAGAGACAGCTTTCACTGTCGACTTTACACTAAGCTTATTAGGTCCCATATGAATAAGGTGGTGAGCCCATCGCCATACACTAGTAATAGATGTTTTTAATAAGTGATTTTTGTACTTATAAAACCAACAATGGAGATTCATTGGTATAAGCCATCTTCGATTTAAACTCCTGACCAGATTGTAAGTTATACATTTTAGCCACATCACACCCTTCAAATATGAAGTATGAATACAAAAAAAAATGGAATGCAACAAATCTTTGAATATCTTTGTATTTCTTAAATTTACATATAATTACAGATTCAGTGTGACATACAAAAATCAATCATATTCTATAAGACATCACCATTGGATCTGTCCAAACAAGACTCTATTAACAATATCAACATAATAACAATTACAACTGGAGCAGCAGAATCTTTATATCAGATTTTGAGACAAATATTTAGCCCATTGTTAATTCAGGTATGAACTTTTTGCTTACATACATCCAGGAAATTTTCCACATGCATATAGTAATTAATAAGTTGGGGAAAAGGTTTTTTGGTATATTTTACATGTATTTTTTGAGATATTTTCTATTACAGTTTATTTACATTTAACTGTAACATACATGTGCCATTTTATTTTATTATTTGTTGCCATTTAGACTTTAGTGAGATAATCTTATTGCTGTAGAAATTTTTAGGACACTGATTAGTCAAACCTAACAACAGAACAAGTAACAGCTTTGGTCTGATCAAAAGGCAATAACAATAATTATGACAGTCTCTTTTACATATAAACCACAAGTACAAAGTCAAGTTGTGTTAAATTGACATGGCCTTGATTATATAAACTTCTTCTTTATCCGTCTCTTGACAAGGTTGCTGTGTTCAATCTGATCTTTGCTAACGTTTTAAAATACATTTCTTTTCACAGCCCAGCTTTAATTTTTTTTGTCGAACACAGCTCAGCTTTTATCAAGCTTTTGAAGGGGAGTAATGCTTATTGTTTTAAGTTAACATTACCTGTAGTCAATTTAACTCGTTTCCATGACAACATAATGTATGTCAACAACAAAAATTATAATCGGACGCTTTAAGCCTTAATTTTAATTGAAAAAAATGACTATTGGTTTTCCTTGTCGGAAGGAAAAATTAAATTTATAAGCTGGAATGTTAATTGTGAATTTAATAAATAATGTCGAAAATACATGATTTTGTTATAAATACCGCTGGTAAGTAATTACTTGAAACTAATGACATGGGTTGACGAAATTACGAACTTCACTGTTTATCAAATGTATATATTAGGAAAATTTTTAGTATAGACAATTATATAAAAACTATGTATGTGACTTTTATTTTGATTACAGGAATTTTTTATCAAGTCTATTATCACATTGTTATTTGATGAAATGATAAAGTGGGCCTATTTTGCAAGGGATTAGCTAAGGCTAAACATTGCCCATTACTAATCCAAAGTGTTGATTATCATCCAACTTTTGAAAGATGGGCAAATACACCCCATTGTTTGTTCAATGTTTCATAAATACCTATATATTTTCATAATTACTTCATTTATTTAACATTGTTAATACTTTTCAGAACTTTTTTATAATATACCTGATTTAAAGCTGACTAATAAAGCAAAGGATGTTTTATTTGACTTTATGTATAACACACAGACTTATCTGCTACAAACTGCTTTGAATGAAAATGCTTTACATCTAACTAACCAAGTAATTTTGACTTTTAAATATATTACATTAATATTAGAAAATATATTAACCAGAGTACAATACCTTAGATTATATAATATACTATAATGCCTTATAAAAATATAAGTGATTGTTTTAACATAAGTGGAGCAGACAGAGACAGCTTTCACTGTCGACTTTACACTATGCTTATTAGGTCTCATATGAATAAGGTGGTGAGCCCATCGCCATACACTAGTAATAGATGTTTTAATAAGTGATTTTTGTACTTATAAAACCAACAATGGAGATTCATTGGTATAAGCCATCTTCGATTTAAACTCCTGACCATCAGATTGTAAGTTATACATTTTAGCCACATCACACCCTTCAAATATGAAGTATGAATACAAAAAAAATGGAATGCAACAAATCTTTAAATATCTTTGTATTTCTTAAATTTACATATAATTACAGATTCAGTGTGACATACAAAAATCAATCATATTCTATAAGACATCACCATTGGATCTGTCCAAACAAGACTCTATTAACAATATCAACATAATAACAATTACAACTGGAGCAGCAGAATCTTTATATCAGATTTTGAGACAAATATTTAGCCCATTGTTAATTCAGGTATGAACTTTTTACTTACATACATCCAGGAAATTTTCCAAATATATGCATATAGTAATTAATATGTTGGGGAAAAGGTTTTTTGGTATATTTTACATGTATTTTTTGAGATATTTTCTATTACAGTTTATTTATATTTAACTATAATATACATGTGCCATTTTGTTTGATTATTTGTTGCCATTTAGACAGTAGTGATATTGCTGTAGAAATTTTTGGGACTTCTGATTTTTTGCCTACACTGATTAGTCAAAACAACAGAACAAGTAACAGCTTTGGTCTGATCAAAAGGCAACAACAATAATTATGACAGTCTGTTTTACATATAAACCACAAGTACAAAGTCAAGTTGTGTTAAATTGACATGGCCTTGATTATATACTTCTTCTTCATCCGTCTCTTGACAGGGTTGCTGTGTTCAACGATCTGGTGTCGACTTCTCTGATGGCCATCTTTCATATTATAATATAATTCAACTATATGTTTATATAAAATATATAGCTATTATGATCTGTGTGTTTACATATTATAAGTTATGAAATGAAATAACTAAAATAAGTAACAGAGGAATTAATTTAATTTCAAATTAATAAGTTATAAATGATGAATCATGTTTTAATTATGATAACATGATTTATTACACTACTAGTCTACTAAACACAGTTGTTATATTGTTAATTTTTATTTATACATTTCTTAATTTTTGTAGTAAATACTAATAAAAAATGATTATTATGAACAATAAATAAAAACGAAGAAACTTAACAAAACTAATGTATGACAAATATTTATTTTTATAAAAACTTTTTTACAAAACTTTTTACAAAACTTTTTACAAAACTTTTTACAAAACTTTTTTACAAAACTTTTTACAAAACTTTTTACAAAACTTTTTTACAAAACTTTTTACAAAACTTTTTACAAAACTTTTTTACAAAACTTTTTACAAAACTTTTTACAAAACTTTTTACAAAACTTTTTACAAAACTTTTTTACAAAACTTTTTACAAAACTTTTTACAAAACTTTTTACAAAACTTTTTTACAAAACTTTTTACAAAACTTTTTACAAAACTTTTTACAAAACTTTTTACAAAACTTTTTTACAAAACTTTTTACAAAACTTTTTACAAAACTTTTTACAAAACTTTTTACAAAACTTTTTACAAAACTTTTTACAAAACTTTTTACAAAACTTTTTACAAAACTTTTTTTACAAAACTTTTTACAAAACTTTTTTACAAAACTTTTTTACAAAACTTTTTACAAAACTTTTTTACAAAACTTTTTACAAAACTTTTTACAAAACTTTTTACAAAACTTTTTTACAAAACTTTTTTACAAAACTTTTTACAAAACTTTTTTACAAAACTTTTTACAAAACTTTTTACAAAACTTTTTACAAAACTTTTTACAAAACTTTTTTTACAAAACTTTTTACAAAACTTTTTACAAAACTTTTTTACAAAACTTTTTACAAAACTTTTTACAAAACTTTTTACAAAACTTTTTACAAAACTTTTTTACAAAACTTTTTACAAAACTTTTTACAAAACTTTTTACAAAACTTTTTACAAAACTTTTTTACAAAACTTTTTACAAAACTTTTTTACAAAACTTTTTACAAAACTTTTTACAAAACTTTTTACAAAACTTTTTACAAAACTTTTTTACAAAACTTTTTTACAAAACTTTTTACAAAACTTTTTACAAAACTTTTTTTACAAAACTTTTTACAAAACTTTTTTACAAAACTTTTTACAAAACTTTTTTACAAAACTTTTTACAAAACTTTTTACAAAACTTTTTACAAAACTTTTTACAAAACTTTTTACAAAACTTTTTACAAAACTTTTTTACAAAACTTTTTACAAAACTTTTTACAAAACTTTTTACAAAACTTTTTTACAAAACTTTTTTACAAAACTTTTTTACAAAACTTTTTACAAAACTTTTTACAAAACTTTTTACAAAACTTTTTACAAAACTTTTTACAAAACTTTTTACAAAACTTTTTTACAAAACTTTTTTACAAAACTTTTTACAAAACTTTTTACAAAACTTTTTTACAAAACTTTTTACAAAACTTTTTACAAAACTTTTTACAAAACTTTTTACAAAACTTTTTTACAAAACTTTTTTTACAAAACTTTTTTACAAAACTTTTTTTACAAAACTTTTTTACAAAACTTTTTTACAAAACTTTTTACAAAAACTTTTTACAAAAACTTTTTACAAAAACTTTTTTACAAAAACTTTTTTACAAAAACTTTTTTACAAAAACTTTTTTACAAAAACTTTTTACAAAAACTTTTTACAAAAACTTTTTTACAAAAACTTTTTTACAAAAACTTTTTTACAAAAACTTTTTTACAAAAACTTTTTTACAAAAACTTTTTTACAAAAACTTTTTTACAAAAACTTTTTACAAAAACTTTTTACAAAAACTTTTTACAAAAACTTTTTACAAAAACTTTTTTACAAAAACTTTTTTACAAAAACTTTTTTACAAAAACTTTTTACAAAAACTTTTTTACAAAAACTTTTTACAAAAACTTTTTACAAAAACTTTTTTACAAAAACTTTTTTACAAAAACTTTTTTACAAAAACTTTTTTACAAAAACTTTTTACAAAAACTTTTTTACAAAAACTTTTTACAAAAACTTTTTTACAAAAACTTTTTACAAAAACTTTTTACAAAAACTTTTTACAAAAACTTTTTACAAAAACTTTTTTACAAAAACTTTTTTACAAAAACTTTTTACAAAAACTTTTTTACAAAAACTTTTTACAAAAACTTTTTACAAAAACTTTTTTACAAAAACTTTTTACAAAAACTTTTTTACAAAAACTTTTTACAAAAACTTTTTTACAAAAACTTTTTTACAAAAACTTTTTACAAAAACTTTTTTACAAAAACTTTTTTACAAAAACTTTTTACAAAAACTTTTTACAAAAACTTTTTTACAAAAACTTTTTTACAAAAACTTTTTACAAAAACTTTTTACAAAAACTTTTTTACAAAAACTTTTTACAAAAACTTTTTTACAAAAACTTTTTTACAAAAACTTTTTTACAAAAACTTTTTTACAAAAACTTTTTACAAAAACTTTTTTACAAAAACTTTTTTACAAAAACTTTTTTACAAAAACTTTTTTACAAAAACTTTTTTACAAAAACTTTTTTACAAAAACTTTTTTACAAAAACTTTTTACAAAAACTTTTTACAAAAACTTTTTACAAAAACTTTTTATAAAAACTTTTTTTCAAAAACTTTTTTTTACAAAAACTTTTTTTTACAAAAACTTTTTTTTACAAAAACTTTTTTTTTACAAAAACTTTTTTTACAAAAACTTTTTTTACAAAAACTTTGTTATATGTTATTAGCCAAAAATGGATCCGATGGCGTCCATTCGCAACCGTCGGAGTTTGCGAATAATCTTATCGCGATACCGCTATTTTATGTGCAGGTCTTACCCCTTAGATGTTAGGAGCATTGCTAAAGTTTCTTCGGCCACTTCTCCCAGCGCCAACGCTTCCCATTGATGTGAAGCGTGGCGCTATGAAATAACGACTAAACGAGTCGTGGTTCTTCTGCCCTCGCGGGCGCCCTAGTATCGGAATGCTAACGCGTAACATTGTAACCGTCCAAGCCGAGGTTACCCGTCACCGGGACCCTTGCGAGGAGTTACTAGCAATAGAGTTTCAGGCTAAGCGATCTAAGAGCTATGGCACCTCTCAATCCACTGAAGCAAAAGTCAGCTTCTCTAATCTGTGTAGTTCGTCACAAAAAAATCTCAATACTCCAAAATTTGCAAATTAGGGGACACTGTATATAATGTGTATAATGTATATAATGCGCGTGCGCACTGCTCTCTATTGCTCCTACAGTAATATACGAAATGTAACCAGTAACTTTTATCTTCCTCTCCACTTCCCTTCGCTTCGCCCGACTACACTATTCGTAACGCATGCACCAGTTTACTCCCCAAGTCAAGCGTGCGTAAACAATTTTACTTCAACAATACAATCCAATAAAAAATAATTAAAAAAAACTTTCCGTCATATTAATTTCCAGTCCTTTATATTCATTGCTCTAAGGTCAATCTATTACGATCTTTTTTAAGGAGGCAAAAGATATTATTCTTATAGTCATCAGTAATAACCAGGAACTGACATATTTCGCGGTAAACTGTGTTTCGCACTAACATGTTTCTTGGTAAATTAATCATTCTTAGCTTAACCGAAAAACGTGACCGAGTCACGGTCCTCAGTGTACGGTTTAAAATTAATTAAAAAAATCCGCCATTGCTTTAATATTTTATAATGAAATTCTACTGTCTAATGGTGATAATGGTCAAAAACTCTCTAATAAATAAACTTGAATATTACTAAGGCTGTCACAATGTCAAAACAATTGATGTTTTTAGTTGTTGCCATTAATAATTTGCAATGTTACTCTTTTTATATCTCATTTATTTACACAATAAAGTATGCACTTGGTTTTTTATTATTTTCACGAATTTTGCATTTCATTATGACATGTCTACTTATTACCTATTATATTATCTGCATGTTTCTATTTACATAGGTTTCTATACATATCTACACAAATACATAAATGTAATTTTACACCGGAGCCGAAAAATTAGAAAAAATTCAATGCTTTATTCATTATTTTTAGGGGTACGTAGACTTAGACCATTCGACGATTTTTGCCGTTTTGTAAAGGCTGCTTCTTTGACCGACTTATCGGCGAGTTCAATTAAAAAAACAATAAGTCATTTACTTATTACATTTCCGTTTTCACCGTCGATATATTGTGCATGTATATGTATTTATTTTAGTATTTTGTTATGTTCCTTTTTCATTTCCTATATGATTACAGCTGCCAATATGTTTTTCTCTCTCATCCAGGGTTGACTTGGAGTCTTACTATACATTTTAGGAAACGTTAAAATTATACAATTTTACAAATATATTTCACAGTAACGTTCTTTGATTTCAGGGAGACGATTTATATACGAATAAAGTGCAGAAGAATATTTTAGACTTGGAAACAAATTTAAGGATACTGTCTCATGGTAAAAACGACGACAACATTAATGGTAATTAAAAAGCTATTATTATGCATATTTTTTTTACATGAGCATATTTTTAATATGTATGTTCAAGAAATACTTGCATAGAGGCAAGTCTTTCTTGAACAAGGTACAACTTAACCTATGGGAGGTTAAGTGCAAATGCGATAGTGGATTGTACGGCGCACTAGCTTAGTAAATGTCTATTTACCTCTTATTTTATATAAATTTTCGATAGTTGATTAAATAAAATAACTGAATAGTTGAAAGCGAATAACGAAACTTCTACTATATTCAAACAACACATAGCTTTCTGTTTCTTCTGAGTTCAGGGACAGCTGTTATTATAAAGTTATTTAAATTTACAATTTTTTTTTTCAATTTACAAATTTAAAATTACAATTTTTGCAGTAATTTTATCAATTGAAGATGAAGTTGACTATTGGAAAGCCATGGGAGAAAAAGGATGCTTCAAAAAAGGAAAGGGAGGCCGCGTCTAATTTTTGCGTGCTATTTGAAGACGTATGTAGAGAAATACGGTATGATCTTTATTAAAAAAAATTAAAACAGCTTCTCTAAAAAAAAGATCATCCATGTTCGTCATAGTAGGTCAAAACATAAGATAATACGGCAAATGCTCATGGCCATAGGCAAGCCTTGGAATGGATCTCACCAGAAACAAAGAAACGTGGCCATACTTAGCAGCCGCGGCAGTAATCAGCAGCGGACATGAAGACAAAACCTGTAGCCCAACATACGAAATAGGGACAGACTGCATATATCCTTTATCTTACAATGGGATATAAAAAAAATCCTTTAGACTTACTCGTACTAGCGGGGTACAACAGCATATCGCTTGATCGCAGCGACTCGCAGTTGTCAGTTTTCCATCAAGCTTATTAGTCACGTGCAGCATGACAAGTATGGTGAACCAATCGCCATAATATCGGGCCTAAATATGATATGATTTGTACTAGAGAAAAAATATAAACGGGCAGGGCTTCGAACACGCGGACATACAATCGCAAAGTCGAACGCTTAGCCGGCTTAGTGGACTATTACTTGCTATATTTTGCTCTTGTCGGATATTAACGTTGATATTTATTTTATTAGATCTATGCAAGTCAATCCAGTTCACGAGCTAAGAGATAGTGCAGAAAACATAGGTGGGATTTTGGATGACATATGGCGGTCTAATGTATTACCATATTCTCAAGATCGAATGATTCACGTATTCGATATTATCGGTGGGTACAATTTTTACACCCATTTTTTTTTATTTGTAACAATTTTTTCACAAATATTACTAACATTCTTGTTAATCAGTCCAAATAAGTTTGAGCTTGTCCCAAGAAATGGTTTACGTCAATAGTCGAATGTTGAAAACGTATAATAAACGCACCATAAACCATTAAACTATTGACACTTCAAATTAATGCTTTAATTTTGAATTAGAAGTACAGCGAAATAGCTGTTATACTCGTATGGGAATTCCAAAAATTATCACCCAAATTTTTTTTTTTTTAAAAAGAAAGCTAGCAATATTTCTTTTTTTTTCAGAAATATTACTAACAATCTTGTTAACCATTCCAACTAAGCTTAAGCTTGTGCTAGGATATGGTTCACGGCAATAGTCCAATGGTGGATTCGAACCCACGACCTTACGATTCGCAGGCCGTACCCTAAACCATTAGGCTATTGACGCTTCATAAATGGCCCCCGTTGTCAAAAAATATTAATATCCTTTCATAAATCACTAGCGAAGGCGGGCTAGCTTTAATTTAACTCTCACAATATATCAAATTATTCATTTCTCTCCGTATTCCTTATCTTTTAGAGCGGGTGAAGATTATTACCTACAATGGTACATATCAGTAAATACAATATCATTCTATCATTTATACAAAAACATATCGGGTTCAAGTTAATGTCATAAATAGAAGTAAGACGTATGGCTTGTTTAACAGTTAAAAAGAGGAGTGCTCTGATTGTCACCAAACTTTACAGGATTATTCGCCAAGTCAATCTGAAGATTCCCTGACAGTTTCATTGAAATCATTCCAGCCGTTTCGGAGCCTATATGGAACATACCCACACACTTTCTCTTTTATATACATAGATTAATGAATTGCATATGCTTTTTCAGATCCTTGACTTACGATCAATTCATACACAGTTGAATAAGTTACTTACGAGTAAAGAGAGATCGGATTTGAATACTGATAAGTTATTTGACGCCTTTACAAGTGAGTTTTTTTATTAATATATTTCTTTTTATTTTTGTGGAATTTTCTGGTAGATGTAGTATTGCACGCGCACGACTTTGGGTAGTCCTAGGCACCGCTGAAAATCAGCGCAGTCGCATCCTTGCGACGACATATGCTGAGACAGTGTCCAAAATTGTGTAAATATCTACTGATCATAAATAACACGATATACACTAACGTGCGATTGCACATAACAAGGTGGGAAGTATCTAGCCGATTCCGATTTTCATACCATGTTAGACCGAGAGATAAGGAGACTAATGTATTTGTAAGTTATATAAGCAAGATATAAGTATATTGAAATGATCATAGTCGTTGTAGATTTGTTATAAAAGTGATTTAATTATCTTTTATTTTAAGACTTAACTTGTTTTCCCAAAAGCTAAAAATAAAAAATAAATCTCTAGTCAAGTAGTTTAGTTATTGAAAATGAAATAGCTTGAGAGCTAGCTTTTTAGGACGAACTACGCAGTTTGATACAGGGATTCTGGCCGTGACTGCTTCACAGGATTGAGAGGTGGTATAGCTCTTAGGTCGTTTAGCCTGAACTCGACACAAGGATCGGCCACGATGGGAGATAACCTCGGCTTGGACGGTTACTAGAGATTTGATAACATTGAAAATGCTTTGCGGAGTTACTTTCTAAAGAAAGTAGCTTAACTGGTCTTAGTTGTGCCGCCTCTTAAAAACCCGGTGACATTGTAGTAATAACTGCCTGGCTGATCAGTGTAGTTCGTTCCAATAAAAGGTGGTTACGTTGTCGTATTCCGCCTAACGTTAGATGATATTGTGATCGACATAGCTATGCTTAATTTGTAATTATGGCGGTTCTATTTGTTATCTTGATTCCAATTGTTTCAGATATAAATGTTTGGATATGTAACGGACAAAACTCTGAGTGGGATAATGCGGTACTGAAATTCTCGGCTAATTTGCGACCATCGGAAGCTAAAATTGCCGAGAAGCTGAGACCGCGCCTGCACAACACCTCAACTAAACAAGTGAGATTGTTGTAATCACATATTATCTTGTAACTAAGACGCATAGGCGCACCCATTCCTATATACCGTACAGAAGGGCTCTCGGGCGCCCTCGGCTCGGAATGCTTACGCGTAACATAGTAACCTTCCAAGCCGAGGGGACCCCTTACCGGGGGGACCCTTATGTCGAGTTACTAGCAATAGAGGTTTACGCTAAGAGCTATACCACCTCTCAATCCGGTGAAGCAGTCAAGGCCAGCTTCTCTGGCCAATCTGTGTAGTTCGTAAAATAAATAAAAAAAAGCGTACATAAATACTAATACTCTCCGGCATTTATGCAATCCACTAAAAATCATTGTTCTGTTTATGACGTTTTTTTTTCTGCATTTATTTCTATGTAATCTGTGGCAATTTGAAAGTTAGTTTTTTTAAACAAAATATTAGTTTTGTGTATTTCAAAGCATGTGAATTTGTTATTTATATATTTAAATTAGGTAACATCATTTTTTTGCTGTTCCATACAAAATAAAAATAGCTTTCAGAATTTTATGGTGTATGCGTTATTAAATAACCCATGGACCCTTGTGACGAATTACTAGCAATAGATACTTAGGCTAAGTGGCCTAAGAGATATGCCACCTCTCAATCCGATGAAGCAGTGAAAGTCAGTTTGTCTGGTAAATCTGTGTACATTGTCACAAAAAATTTTATCAAATAGTCGCCTGTTTATATTTCAGATGCTATATGAGTTTATGCGCTACAAGTCACTAATAAACAGGCCCACTGTGAAGCAGGCTTTGAACAACGAGCTGGAGATCGTTGTGTCCTCCCTCTTGGTGATGCTGAAGGGTATACAGGAACAGCTGGATTCTGATGAAGTAGACGTGAAGATGTGTCAGCCGGCAGAAATGTCGCTGCTTGTACAACAGATACAGTGGGCTAAACAGATGGAGGCTAAAGTTAGTATTTATTCATTCAACCACCATGGGCCCTGTTGTGAGTAATTAATTTTACAAACCGTTGATTGATTGACCCTTTGCGTTTTGTTTAGCATTGTGTGTAGAAGTCTTGCAGTGTGGTGTTACGACAGTAGTCAGTATAAACAATGCGCTCACAATTTTTAAAACCAATACAATCACAAATTAAGAGACTTTGACGTTCGGGACGTTTGCCCTTTTGGGCATGTCAGCCCCATCATACCCTAAGCTACGCACACACACATTGGTCGCATGAAGTGAGAAAGAAAGTCATCAATGTTGTATGGCTTGTGGCTATACCAGCTTCCTCGCTCCCTCTGAGGTCGGGTCAAACAGCAGCATTAGAAGACCCCCACATGTTGCTCCCTTAGTTTTAGACTATCTATTAATGACTTTCTTTCCGCTTCTTGTTTGGCACATTCCCCATTATGTGGTGCACATCATCCACCACTTGGCAAATGTCACAGTTCGGTGACTCGGCCTTCCGCATCCGATGCGCAAAAATTTTGCCGGAAAATGTCCCCACCTCAATCCGGTGAAGCAGTCAAGGCCAGCTTCTCTGGCCAATCTGTGTAGTTCGTAAAATAAATAAAAAAAAGCGTACATAAATACTAATACTCTCCGGCATTTATGCAATCCACTAAAAATCATTGTTCTGTTTATGACGTTTTTTTTTCTGCATTTATTTCTATGTAATCTGTGGCAATTTGAAAGTTAGTTTTTTTAAACAAAATATTAGTTTTGTGTATTTCAAAGCATGTGAATTTGTTATTTATGTTTAATATAAATATAAAATAAAAATAGCTTTCAGAATTTTATGGTGTATGCGTTATTAAATAACCCATGGACCCTTGTGACGAATTACTAGCAATAGATACTTAGGCTAAGTGGCCTAAGAGATATGCCACCTCTCAATCCGATGAAGCAGTGAAAGTCAGTTTGTCTGGTAAATCTGTGTACATTGTCACAAAAAATGTTATCAAATAGTCGCCTGTTTATATTTCAGATGCTATATGAGTTTATGCGCTACAAGTCACTAATAAACAGGCCCACTGTGAAGCAGGCTTTGAACAACGAGCTGGAGATCTTTGTGTCCTCCCTCTTGGTGATGCTGAAGGGTATACAGGAACAGCTGGATTCTGATGAAGTAGACGTGAAGATGTGTCAGCCGGCAGAAATGTCGCTGCTTGTACAACAGATACAGTGGGCTAAACAGATGGAGGCTAAAGTTAGTATTTATTCATTCAACCACCATGGGCCCTGTTGTGAGTAATTAATTTTACAAACCGTTGATTGATTGACCCTTTGCGTTTTGTTTAGCATTGTGTGTAGAAGTCTTGCAGTGTGGTGTTACGACAGTAGTCAGTATAAACAATGCGCTCACAATTTTTAAAACCAATACAATCACAAATTAAGAGACTTTGACGTTCGGGACGTTTGCCCTTTTGGGCATGTCAGCCCCATCATACCCTAAGCTACGCACACACACATTGGTCGCATGAAGTGAGAAAGAAAGTCATCAATGTTGTATGGCTGGTGGCTATACCAGCTTCCTCGCTCCCTCTGAGGTCGGGTCAAACAGCAGCATTAAGAAGACCCCCACATGTTGCTCCCTTAGTTTTAGACTATCTATTAATGACTTTCTTTCCGCTTCTTGTTTGGCACATTCCCCCATTATGTGGTGCACATCATCCACCACTTGGCAAATGTCACAGTTCGGTGACTCGGCCTTCCGCATCCGATGCGCAAAAATTTTTGCCAGAGAATGTCCCCACCTCAATCTGTGCACCGTTGAGATATACTTCCTACTAGTTTCCTTCAGGAACCAAGGAAATTAAGAGATGATTTACAAATAAAGAGAAGTTAATTTTAAGTTTTTAATAATGAGCCATGGTCGGTTTGTGTCTGGGAGGTGGCCTCAAGTTGCATAGTACGCTAGCAACCCGATTTCGATCCCCGGTGCCGGCACCAATGAATTTGTTTGTTGCAATTTTGTGTGCTGATATATCACGCGCGGTGAAGGAAGAAATCGCAATGAAACCTAGATGTGTTAGAACATTTTCTAACTTATATAAAATTGCCAATCCACACTAGGGTTGCGTGGCGGGCTATGTATATACTCTCTTTACAGAGACGGCCATTGCCCCCCAGCCGGACATATATAAGCTGTTACTTTAATTTTAAGACACACATGGTAACTATAAGTTAAAATTAAAAGTTAATGCCTTTATATGTGTCGCACTGCTGGGCGCAGGCCTTCTCTGTAAAGAGAGTATAAGGGCATAGTCCGCCACGCTGCCCTAATGCGGATTGGCAGATTTCACATGCCGTAGAAAATTTTCAAGACATGTAGGTTTCCTCACGATGTTTTCCTTCACCGCCGAGCGCGTGGTAAAGCACATAAAATTGCAACAACAAATTTATTGGTGCCGGCACCGGGGATCGAACTCGGGTTGCTAGCGTACTACGCAACTTGAGCCAACCGCACGGACACTGAGCTACCACGGCTCTTACGACTATAAGTTATTACTAGTAAATTCAACTTTAAGTGTAATTCTGATTTCAGATAAAAGACATTCTGATGTGTACTGAGAATTATTTAATTGAATTTCAAGTTAGCGCGGATGTGTCTAACCTCGCTGCACAATTGTTAAAAGATATTAAACGCACCTATACCCAGTGGCATGAAGAGTGGTCGAGAGACATACAGGTATGTTTATACATGAAAAAAAAATAACTCACGCTCTCGACGTAGAGAGATTTACAGATTACAGATATCATTACACACGATCATGACACCTTTCTCGTATGTTCCACATCCATATATCTTCGCATACATTGTCTTTGGTTTCTTAAACATTTTATACCCCTAAAATAATACCTATAATCGATATATTTTGCCAAGAGCGGCCTCAAAAACTGAGGCGTTCAGCCGCCACCTTTATTGAGGAGAGTAAATTTTATAGCTCTATATAAGGCACTTATTTAGATAGGGGCCCTGAAAGAGCGTAACATCGTCATCATAGCGGGCGATGACTATCATTGTACGGGAATATCACACTATCTCTTACGAGGTCATTCTCCTACTATTTAAACTCATTGCTTCAATTCAGCTTCCATAGGACGTGGAGTAACTAACTACATACGTACAAATGGTCGATTAAAATGACATTCTATTTAATCGACGATATCTACCTGATCAATAACCTCTTTTTTCGGTTAAATTAATAACCTAGGTTCGTCCTTATTATATCAGCTATTTGCCAGTAAAATTCCCAGTTAAAATCGTTCCAGCCGTTTGCAGAGATTAGCCTGAACAGACAGATATATTAAGAGATATGCATGTAGTAAAAATGTTATTTTAATATTAAAAAGAGACACTCTAATTTTATTAATATGTATAGAATTCGTTTTCTAAACAATTCTAAATTCAATTGTTCCCCGCTATTTCTTAGGCACAAGTGAAATCCGGCTCACTGCAGCTGTCGATCGACAAGCCGGTGGTAGAGTTCTCAACGCAAAGCCGCTTGATGGTGGTGAACTACAACCCGCGGTTGGTGTGGACAGAGTTGGAAGCGCGTGCATTGGCCGCATTAGGTCTACCGTCTCCTAACGCGGCCCAGGTTATCGACACTCTTGCCAGCTCTCTGAAATATGCGCGCGCGTTGCAGCAGGTATGGTTCACTCTCCGCCCTGTAGTCCTGGGCTTACAGAATTAGACTATGGTCCAATGCCTGTCATAAAAGGCGACTAAAAGGTGCCTCGGTTTCACAGGTGATTAGGGGCGGGGAGGGGCTCTTGTTGTCCGTTACAATAGACCCAGGAGGAAGGCAACACGGTGCAGTCCCGTTGCTTTAGGACAGCACCCTATACAACACATCTTATTTATAAAGTATACACAACTTGTCGGGAATGAATAATAGGGAGCATAAACGCAAGGTTGCAAACTGGCAAGAGACGCGATTGGTCGTTCACTCGGCCCTTCAATTCATTAACCAACCGTGCGTTCACAACGATGTTACTCGTTGTGGCTCAGTACCCAGAAAGACCGAAAAAAATACTTCTACGCATCTCACGACTCTTATCAAGTTAGCTGCAGATAGTTATACAAAACTTTAAAAATGCGTCAAGTCAAATTGAGAACTCCATCCTCCTCCTTTTTTGAATTTTTTTTATATATTACAACATGGTTTCGCCAGAGAAGCTGGCCTTGACTGCTTCACCGGATTAAGAGGTGGCATAGCTCTTAGGTCGCTTAGCCTGAACCTCTATCACTAATAACTCGACACTCGGATGTCAGGGGTAACCTCGGCTTGGACTGTTACTAACGCGTAAGCATTCCGATCCGAGGCCGCCCGAACTACGACTCGGTCGGTTGCTATTTCACAGATTATTAAAATAAAGCTACCCTTAACCTTATATG
The DNA here is from genome assembly GCA_029286785.1 of Meandrusa payeni. Taxonomy (NCBI): domain Eukaryota; kingdom Metazoa; phylum Arthropoda; class Insecta; order Lepidoptera; family Papilionidae; genus Meandrusa; species Meandrusa payeni. The sequence goes on from JAGSMX010000013.1 coordinate 426,488, forward strand.
ACATAATTCTTTTTCAGGTTGCATCTTTTCATAATACTCTAGGTGAGCGGATGATTCCGTCCACTCGTCCCATGATGCTCCAAGCGGCATTAGATTTGTCCGCTCTAGTTCAAGATCAGAAAGCCGTCTACTGGAATGATATCGAGCAACTTGCTAGTTATACTGAAAATTTGAAGAAGATGGTCCTGAAATTGGAAACACAGGTTGTTATTATTTATCAATATGTTTGTTATTTTTCTCTAATATTATGAAAGACGTTAATTAAAAGGAACCGTTAATTAAAGCAATTATTTTGAAAAGAGCACTAATTTATTGTAGAATAATCCAACAATTTAAATCATTACACAACAAACTTTGTAAGGTTTTGGTAATATGTTCCAGAATTCATACTTGACGAGCCAACACCTAGCAATCAGGAGTATAGTCGAAAAACTAATGGACACTCAGCTGCTTGCTAAGCAAACTGAATGGAAGAAAAGCATTAAGGATATTAGAGATATAATTGAGAAGGTATGCGTCACTACATAGCATAAATCCAAATCCCGCAGCATCTATCTGCAATTAACACAAAAACTACCGAATGGCAAGTATCATCAATGTCGCAGCGTTGTCCGGACTTTTAAGAGCATGCCTCGATGTAACGCAATCCGTATTTTGTCCTAGGCTTGTAAACGTACATAATACGCGTACAATGCACGTTTCATATCGACGCTGGAAAGCGAAAACATAGTAAGTGAAACATATGGCCAGAAAAAAAAGACGCGTCGAATGATATATGGCTTGTAAAAATTAGATGAAAAATAGCGAAAATAGGATTTTCAAGATTGACACTTCTCTTTTATTATTTGTACCGTAAAACGATGTAAATACAAGAAAACTCTAGGTACTCTAATACTTATTCAACAAATAATAATAATTATTGTGTCCAAAAACGAAAGCAATAGATCCACAAACACGAAAGTTATAATTTTTTTTTAAAGTTGAAATGTTTTCCAGCGTCGATTTAAATACAGGTAATAGAGACAAGCCTACATGAAAAACTACTACGATAATCGTTTCTTGTTCTTCCGTTGATTCATAAATAAGAAAAAATAAAAAGCTTTTTTACCCTAGCAGTAAACATAGTTTTCGATGTCCTTCAGCTTATTTGGTCCCATATGTGACAGGTTGGTGAGTGAGGTGTATGCGACCGGGCAAAAATTTTTAGCAAGCGATTTGTTTTGTACTTAAAACCGAAAATGGCAATTCATTGATACAAGCCGACTTTGATTAGAACCCACAATCAATTGGTACGAAATGCGTAGCTTTTTTATACTTTCAAATCAAGTGATCACTTGACCACGATCCACCTGATGTTATATGGAAATGCAGTCCTCGATGTTAAGGTGTGTTACCAATGCGTCGGATTATAACTTATAAAAAAGCATTATTATTTAAAGTACATTTGTTACCTGCCTTCGTCGATTGCGAGGGAGATAAAAGACGCCTCATTTTTATTTGCAGGTGGAAGTTGATGGCTATAATAATACAGAACAATGGCGGTCGCACTGGGACTGGCAGCTGTACAAAGCGCTGAAGTGCCAATACATAAAGACTCTGCTGTCCCTTCATACTCACTTTCCACACGTCAAAGTCGATCTTGTTTTGCGGTATTGCCAAAAACATACAATTTTTTAACTAATTTTCAAACAAAATAGCTCGCTCGCTAGCTGTTTGTAGTGTCGCTGGCTAGATCACTAGTTCTTAAAGAGCTCAACGTGAATTGCAGTTTTTACTTAGTTACTTCTATTCTTCTTCTTCGATAAAATGCCGCCCGAAGGCGTAATCGAGATTAAATCTTTATTGAGAGAAAAACCAATGGGTTGTCTCTAATCTGGTACCCGAAATACTGCGCGGCACAGCGTTTGAGTTCATCTCTTCGAGATATGATATGGTGCATCCCGTTTACCTAGTAATATTACTAACTGCACCTTAGTGACATACTACCGCTTAGTGCAAGGCTCTGCGGTTTGTACCTTGCCAATAATTTCTAGCATTCCATCATGTCGTCTTTTAATATTACTCGGTGAATTGTGGTCAACACTAACCGTTATTTTCATTTGCACTTATTGTAACATCTTGCGGGTGGACGTCCTACGCTGCGTTTGCCGTGGTCTCCAATCGAGAACTTTTCGGCCCCATCGGCCATCTGTTCTACGTGCCCTGCCCATTTCCAATTCAACTTGCTTATCCGACGAGCTTATGTCGATTACCTTCGTTCGTCTACGGATCTCCTCATTCCTGATTTGATCTCGTTTGCTTATGAATCCCACGTTTCAAGGTGGTCTGATGAACTCATAAAGGCCGCAGGACGCAGCTGGATGCGGGCCGTTCTTTTGAAAATCGTTGGGGGAGGCCTATGTCCAGCGTCCGTGTTTTACGACTGAAATGATGATGATTGTATCACCTTAAACAATGGTTTAGAAATGCGGACTTAATGCCCTAGCGGCATTCTCTACGAGTCAACCCTGGGTGAAAGAGTATTGGCAGATGTGAACATCCAGAAAATAAGAGAACACAAGTAAATAATAATCAATTTTGTGTGTAGCTAAACGGCATACATTTAGGTTTTTACTTAACAGGGGTCGTATGGTGCGCTTACAGCCTGCATTAGAAGAGGTGCGAGTGCAGCATTACCACCAGCTGCGGCGTCTCGTGTCACTCCCTGCACACTTTGTGGGACTGACCAATGCCATCACTTCAAATCAATCAATATTTGCTTCAATCGTCGATAAGTACGTTATTCTATGTTTAAACAAAAATAATACTAAACACTAGTTTCTCCTACTAACTGACATATGGCACATTTTTTGTATATTGCATTGCTGGTTATTGGTATATGTCCGCTGGTCGGATTTTCCTACTTCTTCTCCCAGCGCCAATGCTTCCCGAAGTGGCACTCTAAGTTAGCTTAGCTTTTGAATGTCCCTTAGATTATCCTTGAAATAGCAACCGACCGAGTCGTGGTTCGGCCCTCTCTGCCGCCCTCGCAACGGAATGCTTACGCGTAACATAGTAACCGTCCAAGCCGAGGTTACCCCTCACCGGGGTAACCTTTGGGTCATTACTGGCGATAGAGGTTTAGGCTAAGCGACCTAAGAGCTATGTCACCTCTCAATCCGTTGAAGCAGTCTCTCTGGCCAACTGTGTATAAATCTTGCTACATTGAATAAAACGTGTTCAGGTCATATTCTGTCATATAGACGGTATTATTAAAGTTGTATGTTTACTCCTCAGACACAGCTGGCTCGGCAACAGAGCGGTTCATCAGCTGGAGGGTGCGCTCACCTCATTGGCAGACACATGCGACGCCTGGACACGTCGCTTGTCGTTGGCTTGCGTGCCCGACCTTGATGCCTTGTGTAGCGAAACACTCAAAGAACCAAGCGACTGGGAGACTAACTTTAAAGCTTGCAAAGCTTACGGACAGGCCGTCGCTAAAATGACTTTGTAAGTACTTTTTAATCAATTATAGCTATCTACGACTATATAATTAAATACTAGTCAATAACTTAACCATACATAATTAATTACTTGCCATAAATAATAATAATAGTCTTACATATTACGACAGTATTTTATCTTTTGTTGTCTTTAAGAAAACTGTTAACAATTTTTAATTCGTTTATTATTAACTTTCCTATTAACCTTTTTTAACATGGAGGAAATGCGTTTATTCATACTCGTCGAGTTATGTTGGGCGCGCCCTGCAAGAGTCCCTTACCGACTAAAACGTCCCATGGTGAACCATCCTCCGCCATGATGGGCGAGATAGGGTCGCGTTAGCATTCACTATCTCGTCCCGGCTATAGGCCCGGTAAGAAATAACCAAGCCTCCTGCGGCTGTGGCGTGGTAACTCTGCTCACAACGGTACCCCTCAGACGGGTGGAGCAACTTTCCTATTAACCAATTCAACTAAGGGAGGGATCTTTTAATCCAATGAAGGTGTAAAAGCCTTCAGGCTAAGAACAGTTGTAGTTAGGTTCCTTTTACTTCACAGCGAGGACGAGAAAATAGCGTGGATATCAGTCGGCACGGCAACACTGCGTCGCGAGTTCGAAGCGCAAGCGCGGAACCTGTGGGCTTGTCTTATGTCGTGCTTACAAACAAGTTGCCGGAATGATTGCGCCATCTTGGATACATTCGTAGCAAACGCAACTCTAATGTTGGAGAGTAAAGTTTTACCAAAGAATGCTAAGGAATTGGCGGAAATTAGCATGAAGCAACAGGCGTTACAAAAAATGCCCGAGGTAAACATAAGCTCTCACCGTATTAATGTAATATATATCTCTGTGTCCGTCCTTCATGTCTGAAGATCGTGGTCACCATCACGGTCCCATCTACAGCGGATGATCTGCATCCACCGGCTTCTGACCATAATATGATATATATGGACAGAAGCCGGTCACACATCATCATCATTATTTCAACCGTAAAACATCCACTGCTGGACATTGGCCTCTCCCAACGATTTCCAAAAGGTTTATAAGCGGCCCGCATCCAGCTGCGTCCTGCGGTCTTTATGAGGTCGTCAGATCTTGCGGGTGGACGTCCTCCTACACTGAATTTCTAATATTGAGTGACTATTAGAAAGTGAAAGTGTTAGTAATTAGAGGTTTATTCAATAACTTCTCGACTTCAGACCTAACTGCGTAAACAACTTTATAAACACGCTCACTAAAGTTACCATTTTTAGTGCCGATCGTTTAAGAACTCTATGCGCATATGCTAAAAATAATTAAAATAACTCTCTCCAAAAAGAGCACAGCCTTCAAATATATTATATATAAGACGTTTTACACAGGATTAGAGAAAACAAGAATAACTTTGAGTTGCTCTGCATTCGAGATGTGGTGCTGGAGGAGAATGCTACGAATACCGTGGACTGCCAAGCGCACAAATGTATCTATTCTCTCCCAGCTCGCCATTAAGACAAGATTGTCACTACGTGTCTACGCGTACTGTCATATTTCGGGCATATAGTAAGTAGGGGATGGTAACCTTAAAAGCTGGTCATCGTTGGCAATACAGAGGCAAGAACAAAGGGCCGGTCGCCAACACCGTGGTCTGACCAAGTAAAAGGTGCCATCTCTCCTAATCTCTACCAGCTGGTGAGGGCTGCCTCGGACCGAAACCGATGGAGGCAGATTGTTCATTTGAGGGGCTCTAGTGGACCGATCCTCAGAAATGAGGAACGACAAAGAAGAAGAAAAGCTCACCAGCCAATTTGGTTAAAACGTTATTCATATATGTTTTTTCTTATTCCGTTTAAAACGTCTTATAAAACTACATTAAAAAATTATTCCTGCTTTTGCTAAACTGTACATATTAAATGATTTTTTTTTTTTAATGACGAACTACACAGATTGGCCAGAGAAGCTGGCCTTGATTCTTCACCGGATTGAGAGGTGGCATAGCTCTTAGGTCGCTTAGCCTGAACCTCTACTGCTAGTAACTCGACACAAGGTCCCCGGTGATGGGTAACTTCAGCGGACGGTTACTATGTTACGCGTAAGCATACCGATCCGAGGGCGCCCGAGAGGGCCGAACCACGACTCGGTCGGTTGCTATTTCACGGATAAAGATTAAATGATGACACGTTCTATTGTAGTTCTTTTTTCATTGACATTACTGACTAATCATAAAGTCTATGGAGGTTTCATACAAAAAAATAAATGTTATTTTTTTTAATATATTTATTATATTCTGAAAGCTTTATTACAAACATACGTAAAACATAAGTAGATTAAGCTGTCAGGCATTGTCTTTAGATACGGTTGCCCGTTATCATTTCTAAATTTTCCTTGTTGATCATCGACAACACGAGGGATTTCTTCTTTCTAGATGGAGAAATTGGTAAACAATTTGAAACGCAAGGGGCATATGTTGCGCACTTGGGGCGGTGACCCATTCGTCGATAATACCGTTAAAGAGTGGCTGAAAGTGCGAGAGCAAGTGGCAACTCATCAGCAGATGTTCCAGCATCAGGTACAATTCAATACCATAAATCATCAATTTACGAGTATGCTGTTAAAGATAAAATGTGAGCCTTCATATAAAATTTACAATTGTAGGCCGAAATAGTGAAATCTAGTATTAAGGGAGAATGGGAGAACCTTAATACTAGCGTAGAGGCGTGGTTATCGCGGTGGGAACAAGCCAAGTCGCGGCTGGAGAGCTCACAGGGAGCTGACTATGCGGAGATGGTGGCCCGCTGCGTATCCGTTTTCGAAGCACACGCTCAGTGGGAGAAGTACTGCATTGAGAGAGATGAATTGCAGTAAGTTAACACTTTCTAACTATAAGAGTCAATTTAAAGCGATAAGCAACAATCTATACGCACGCCATACACCCAATGGAAGCTCTAATAGCCTAATGTGCCGGGTATGGTCTGCGAAACTTAAGGTCCTAGGTTCGAATCCACTATTCAACTCTTGTCGAAAACCATCTCATAGCATAATCCTATCTTTCTCTTAATATTTGTGATAAAAATATTGTTTGAAGAAAATGCTTCTTTCAAAAATACATTATATTAGTTAATGACATAAACGTTTGAAGCAATGCAACAAGTGCTGTAGATGTGTTGATTTCTACATAATCTATATTTTACTGATTAGCAGAACTTACACTGTAGTTTATCATAAACATAATTCAAACGTTTTTATTAATGGTTTAAGGAAGGAATGTGAAAAATTCAACATGGATGTTGGCAGATCTGAGACATGGATCGAAGCCAAAACTTATGAAGATTATGTTGATCATTGGTCGGTATTGAAAGATTATAATGAAGGTAAGACTAAAAATCTTCCATTAATATATGGCCAGAGCCGATCTTGGAGATTTAAATTACACTTAGCTTATACCAATTAATTGCCGTGTTTTCGGTCTTTAAATACAAAAAATCACTTGTGTCTTAATAGGCTCCATGAAAAGTGTACATCGAATACTCTCTACCTATCCTGCTAAGTTTAAAAGGATTGTATTTCAAAATTATTTATAAATAGCCCATTTGTCGGCATCCAGATCTATGCATCGCAAATGAACTTTACATTTTGTGTCAAATATACAAAATATGTGTACACATATCCATTTAGTTGCTTTCTAAAGCATAGGTTATTTGTCTTACTATAATAACACAAACAGTCTATGTTTTATATTAATAAGTTAAATAACATAAGACAAAATGTGTTGATGAATTGAAAGCCTAATTGCAGAGTACGAGTCGATTGCCGAACAAGATTGGATCGTTTTTCAAAAGAAGCTCCATCTGTTGGACGAGTTGTGCAACAAATGGTCCGCTCGCCTGGAGCCCTACACCGCGATCACTTTGTACCTCAAACAGCAACTCGACGCGTATTCCGTAAGTTTTGATACTTGCAAATATTATATTTATGTATCATAATATACATATTTTAACAAGGGACCGAATAGATCCCACAACATATTTATGTATGTATGTAACCGATTGTAACTAGTTTAAATATTGTATCTATATATATATATAAATATATATATATATATATATATATATATATATATATATATATATATATATATATATATATATATATATATATATATATATATATATATATATATATATATATATATATATATATATATATATATATATATATATATATATATATATATATATATATATATATATATATATATATTTTAACAAGGGGCGAATAGATCCCACAACATATTTGTGTATGTATGTAACCGATTGTAACTAGTTTAAATATTGTATCTATATATATATATAAATATATATATATATATATATATATATATATATATATATATATATATATATATATATATATATATATATATATATATATATATATATATATATATATATATATATATATATATATATATATATATATATATATATATATATATATATATATATATATATATATATATATATATATATATATATATATATATATATATATATATATATATATATATATATATATATATATATATATATATATATATATATATATATATATATATATATATATATATATATATATATATATATATATATATATATATATATATATATATATATATATATATATATATATATATATATATATATATATATATATATATATATATATATATATATATATATATATATATATATATATATATATATATATATATATATATATATATATATATATATATATATATATATATATATATATATATATATATATATATATATATATATATATATATATATATATATATATATATATATATATATATATATATATATATATATATATATATATATATATATATATTTTAACAAGGGGCGAATAGATCCCACAACATATTTGTGTATGTATGTAACCGATTGTAACTAGTTTAAATATTGTATCTATATATATATATAAATATATATATATATATATATATATATATATATATTTTAACAAGGGGCGAATAGATCCCACAACATATTTGTGTATGTATGTAACCGATTGTAACTAGTTTAAATATTGTATCTATATATATATATAAATATAAGAGTCAATTTAAAGCGATAAGGAACAATCTATACGCACGCCATACACCCAATGGAAGCTCTAATAGCCTAATGTGCCGGGTATGGTCTGCGAAACTTAAGGTCCTAGGTTCGAATCCACTATTCAACTCTTGTCGTAAACCATCTCATAGCATAATCCTATCTTTCTCTTAATATTTATGATAAAAATATTGTTTGAAGAAAATGCTTCTTTCAAAAATACATTATATTACTTAATGACACAAACGTTTGAAGTGGCAATGCAACAAGTGCTGAAGATGTGTCGATTTCTACATAATCTATATTTTACTGATTACCAGAAGTTACACTGTAGTTTATCATAAACATAATTCAAACGTTTTTATTCATGGTTTTAGGAAGGAATGTGAAAAATTCAATATGGATGTTGGCAGATCTGAAACATGGATCGAAGCCCAAAAACTTATGAAAGATTATGTTGATCATTGGTCGGTATTGAAAGATTATAATGAAGGTAAGACTAAAAATCTTGCATTAATATATGGCCAAGAGCCGATCTTGGAGATTTAAATCACACTTAGCTTATACCAATTAATTGCCGTGTTTTCGGTCTTTAAATACAAAGAATCATTTGTATATCGAATACTCTCTACCTATCCTGCTAAGTTTAAAAGGATTGTATTTCAAAATTATTTATAAATAGCCCATTTGTCGGCATCCAGATCTCTGCATCACAAATTAACTTTACATTTTGTGTCAAATATACAAAATATGTGTATGCATAGGCTATTTGTCTTACTATGATAAGACAAACAGTCTATGTTTTATATTAATAAGTTAAATAACATAAGACAAAATGTGTTGATGAATTGAAAGCCTAATTGCAGAGTACGAGTCGATTGCCGAACAAGATTGGATGGTTTTTCAAAAGAAGCTCCATCTGTTGGACGAGTTGTGCAACAAATGGTCCGCTCGCCTGGAGCCCTACACCGCGATCACTCTGTACCTCAAACAGCAACTCGACACGTATTCCGTAAGTTTTGATACTTGCAAATATATATATATATATATATATTTTAACAAGGGGGCGAATAGATCCCACAACATATTTGTGTATGTATGTAACCGATTGTAACTAGTTTAAATATTGTATCTATGTATAAACGAGAAAGTGTGTGGATATGTCCCATATAGGCTCCAAAACGGCTGGATCGATTTCCATGAAACTTTCAGGGAATCTTTAGTTTGACCTGGCGAGTAATCCTGCAATCGGTGATGATTGTAGTTTGGTGATGATCGGAGCACTCATCTTTTGAACTGTCAAACAAGCCATACGTCGTGCTTTTATTTCTGACACTAACTTGAGCCCGATGTGTTTTTGTATAAATGATAAGTATGGTATTGTATTAACTGATATAAGCATGGGTGTAGGTAATGATCTTCACCCGCTCGAGAAGAGAATGAATACGGAGAGAAATGAATAATTTAATATATTGTGAGAGGTAAATAATATTTAATAATGTAAGTTTATTGTTTAAATAAAATAAAGCAAATTATATCCCGGCGAAGCGGGCTGGGTACGCTAGTAGTACATTAATATGTGGTGTAGAAATAAAAAAATCACGGCTTCAAGTCACTCTCTGAAATGTTTGCGGGGTTCGGATCCCAATAGCCTTGTGCCAAATATACTGCTTTTTTTTGTTTGGTTTTGTCACTTGCTGGTTATTTGTCATAACATATGGGACCTAATAAGCTTAATAAAAAGTTGGCAGCGATATCTATCTCTGTCTACTCCGCTAAGATTAAAAGGACGTGAAAGACGTGTAACCCTCAGTTTCCACCTCGAGCAATTCAAACTTCTTATTGATATTCTCCTAATCAAGTTAGTAATAACAAGTCCTGGGGTATTTGGGGTAAACAGTCAATTCTTTTCTTAGTGTAACGTCTTCGGTTCATAACCATAAGATGTAATTAAAACATTATATACATTTTAGGATCTTACAATCGCACTGAAATATTTACGGGGCTCCGACTTCACTGAACGTCACTGGAGCGAAGTTTTCAGTCTCTTAGAGATAGAGTATAAATCGCCGGAGACTTTGAAACTGAGGGATTTATTATGCGCTGCTGCCAACATCAAGAAACAAGTAAAGGCTTTACAGGTAATAAAAAATGGGTGCGTGTACTTATGTACACGCATGAGAAGTTGTACTTCTTTGGCATCATTAAAATAGTTGTTAATTGCATTCACAAATATAATAATAATAAAATAATAATACAACTAGAAAAGGATAGTAAACACAGTTAATAAATTTCATTTTTAATTTGAAATTTGTTTAAATAAATAAATATTTAATTTTTGATTAAAACTTTAATTTAAAATTGGAAATAGTATTTAAATTTTGATTAAATATATATTAAAGTAAAAAATAATATTTTAATTCATATCAATACACTTGAAAAAGTACATTAGCACAATTTTTTTCACTGTAAGTTCAACCTGTTACTTACTGTCATCATTCTTTCAAAAATTTCAAATTTACTTAATTGTCCCCATATTTTAACATACAGAACTAACTCTAAAAGCATAAAAATAGTTAGCTGCTCTAGGAATTTTTAAGACATTTAATAATTCCTAGAACCAGCAATGCTATATTTACGATTTATGACGGACGCTATAAAGTATGGCTTTGAGATCCAATTCGTGACATCAACTGTTGCCCGTGGTCTTTTCGAACTGATACATACTGATAGGGATGTCCAAGAGTTTACTTCCTTCTTGTAGGTTGGCAATACAACCGCAACGCCTCTGGTATTGTAGATGTTCATAGGCAACTGTTACTTAAAATCAGGTACGCCGTAAACTCATTGGTCTTATAAAAGAAATGACCGAATGTGGTTTTTTTGGCCGTCAAAGTGTACGCGCTTCTTATTAGTGATACATATCAGCAATAATAATGCCGACCTTTTTAAAAGATCTTTACTAAAGAAGAGGTATTCTTATCTTGTTACATGGTTAGAAAATCTGCGCGTCGGCGTCTAACGAGTCTGCCGTCAGAAGCGCTTTAAATGACCTTGAATTGTGGTACGCCGGCGCGCGTCTTACTATCGTCTACCACAGTGATAAGGCCAAGCGTCCTATACCCATCGTGAAGGACTTCAAGGATATCTTACATAAGGTACTAACTTGTTACATAGTCCGCATACACAAGCACTATGAACTGATAAGATCTAAGTTATATAAACCAACTGGGGTAATTATAGCCCGAGTTCTGTTATGTTTTAGTAGCGGTGCTTTTTGTTATTATATTTATATGATATTGCTTATTTGATTAACTTCTGTTTGGAGTTATATCGCTTCATGTTCTCATGTTTTATATACATTATTACGTGATTTTTTAAAAATACTTTAATCGTTTCGACAGTGTCTCGGAAACATTGAGCTTTTGTAATCTAATATTGCATAAAAAAAAGCCGGTTAGAATTCTCTCAGTGATTATATTCCTATCGTGCAAGCACCATAGGATATTTGAAATAATTTTAGGATATTTAGTATTTAATTGGACAAGCGACCTAAAGCAATTGCAGGAACGGTACCAATTATATGAAGAGGACTATCGGAAGCCCATTCACCGTAAAACAATTATTATTGCTCTATTTCCTGTTGGTTATCTTCGATCGTGCCACAACAGAAGCTACGGCTGGCGCTACCGCTGTTGCCTGTTCATTTATATTTTCAATACAAGAAATCTACTACAATTTGGGCTTGATGTATGAATGTTGGCTAACCCCTTGCCACAAATGGAATGTGATAAACTTGGCTAAAGCAGTTGCTACATCTGCCTGCCCCTGTTGTTAAAGGAACCTAAGAGCTTATTTTAATTATTCTATCTTGAACTAAGCTTTGTATAACTTTTTACTATAATATTGCTACGTCTATATTTCTCTTATGTTTTATATACATTATTACGTGATTTTGTAAAAATACTTTAATCGTTTCGACAGTGTCTCGGAAACTTTGAGCTTTTGTAATCTAATATTGCATAAAAAAAACTAAATACATACATAGTCAATCCAAAGCTTTCATTCGTTTTGAATTGAATTTCCATTTAATATTTCTCATAGGTTTTTAGGAGCTAAAAAGTTTGAATTCAAAAATAAAGCAAGTAACATTGTAAAGGTTATATTGGTTCAATACGACTTATGTTATTTGAACTGTAACCATATTGAGTATATATATGTCTCTCTCTCTCTTGAGTGTCGGTTTCTCATGTCTGAAGATCGTGGTCACCGTCAGGGTTGCATTTGGAGCGGATTATCGGTCTCCACCAACTCCTGTCTAACGCGTCTCTTCGCGACAAAGTAATATTTGGAGGACGAGTCTTTTATTTGATCGGACTACCTTGTTGGGTGCACTGCCCACTACGAGTTCCTCCAGACTTTCGTCGCGAATGCGCATTGTGAGAACGAAATACGCTAAGATTCGTTATCGGCATGTGATGAACAAACGAGTCTTAATTTGTACTTGGCTTAGGAACACATTGGAGCGTTTCACAGTCCAGGGAATCCTTGACAATCGTCGCCCGCACCACATTTCACATGCATCGATCCTTTCTCTAGCCAGGATTGTAAATAAAATTGGCCTTTATAGTTCACGTAGAGGTGCTGGAACAAAGGAATTAATGAAATAAATATTCTTACACGTAGATAGAAGAGAAGCAATGGGTAGTGTCGTCGGTCAGCGGCGGCAGTGACACGTGCGCGCGATGGGAGGCGCGATTGAAGGCTGCACGCCAGATGTTGCGGGCCGCTCATCGTGCGCAGCGCAGGTACGTACTAGTTGCACGTTACGGTACTACGTTTGGTCTGAAGTCCTTCACAGATAGTAAAGTCAGCTTATCCAAGGCGTAATCCCAGACCTGTATATGCATAGCATATTTAGTCCGGCGAAGCGGGCTGGGTACGCTAGCGTTCTATAAACAAAAGCGCATTGTTCACACATTCTACTGTTTCCTCTTTATGTCATCAATGGATGGTTATGAATATAAAGCCAATCCACGCCACATTCTTTGAGTCATAAAAAGTTACTGTGTACTGGTAGGCAGTGAAAGGGACGAACTGTACTACTCTACCTGGAGATAGCCCAGTAGAGTTAACTGTACCCGTCCGGTACAATGGACGGCGGATTATTTTATTAATGATATGGTTGGTAATTGCATCATAATAAGTGCATAGTCATTTTTTAACCGAATTCAAAGAAAGGAGGTAAATTAATCAATTTGTTTTTATTTCTTATTTAATATCTTTTTTATGATAAACACAGACTAGGTTAGTAGTTGCTATAATACAGCAAGAAGAAATGTGGAAGCAGAATATAGGCGTGATTTTACAATAATACTTCCGCATAAAAGAGAGATAGTAGCGTTTAATAATTGACCCATCACCTTTGATTTGATTTGAAGTTGGTTTTCGTTTTTACTTGTTGTTCAATAGCCGGTAATAGGGTAGAGGTTCAGGCTAAGCGACCTAAGAGCTATGCCACCTCTCAAATCCGGTGAAGCAGTAAAGGCCAGCTTCTCTGTGCCAACTGTGATAGTTCGTCCAAAAAAAAAAATAGCCGGTAATAATGGTTTAGGGTACGGGTCGTGGGTTCGAATCCACCAGTCGACTATTGACGTGAACCATCTCCTAACACAAGTCTAAGCTTATTTTTAATGATTAACATGAATGTTAATAATATTTGTGAAAAAAAAATGTTATGAAATAACAATTTCTTTTTTAAAAATGTAATTTAAGTGCAGAGGATTCTACGTATTGAGAAAAATCATCACGGCCGTAAAAAATTTGGCACTCTTTAGACATGTGTACAGCAGATGTGTGTATCCTTTGCGTTTGAAACTTGTATGTTATATTTACTGTGTTGTGCCGTTATTCCTAATACTGAATATGCATATAAATTCCTACCATATTGAATCCTATTTGCTTTTACAATTCCAACTGTCTACCCTGTTAGGAATAAAAGTACGTAAAATCTAATATTATATACATATTTCAACCGGCTTCAAAACAGGAGGTTCTCAATTCGTATATTTTTTTTATGATGGTTATCTTATAACTTTCGACTGGCTGGGCTTACCATGTGGTCCCATTTTAAGGTAGTAGTGTGTGGTGTGTTCTGACGATGGCATCTATGAGAAAACCATATAAGGCTTATATTTGCATTAAGTATGTGTGCGAAAATAGCGTCCTGTCGCATTAGGCAGCGGCAGCATGCAGCGTGCGGTCCACTTCGCCTATGACCGCACTCAATGGAGGCTGCTTGTACGTGGTCGCGATCCCGAAGATGTGTGTGAAAAATGGACGAATAACTCAATATCACGTCAATCGATTTCGATGATTAATTTCTTTTGAAGTTTCCTTTATAAGTACAACATATTTATATTGTATCTTATTACCGCTGCCCGGGCTCGTGCGCTTGCGCATGATGTAACCTGACACAATAAACTGCCGTGATTATGGTATGCCAGTTTAGACGAAAGCGTGCAACTTATCTCGCCGAACCGCGGTCACTGAACTAACATGGTACCTTCTCATTCCAAAATTAGGCGACAAGCTATAAAGATAGTGAGGCAAGTATAAAACTTTTTATATATTGTAATACCAATTCTCTCGGAAACGTCCAATGTTAGGAGAAACTTTAAATACTTAAAATAAAATAAATTGATTTTTTATAGAATAAACTTTTAAAAGATCTGGGTGTTTTAATGCGCACTGTCATCGTAAATTATTGCATTCTAAAACACGTTTCTTTGTGTTATCTGTCAAATTCCAAATAAAATGATACGATACACGATTTTTAGCTTGCACTGAGATACTCGAGACCGGATTAAAAATAATATATTCGATTTTTTAAAGTTAAATTAAAAAATGTAACCATGATGTAGGTAAGCTCAGAAAGATAAAGTCGACGGAATCGGTATGGTGACCACTTATCAGTCTGAACTTTGACACTGTAACCGCCTTTTAAGAATAAACGCTTATCGATGCGAAGGCGTTCATTCACAGCGGCAGTGACGCGCTTAAATTGGATTTAGATACTACGAATACACTATTTTTTTATGTTTTATTTTTATAGAAAAAGTAACATGAAAGAGGCTTAGATCTTTAAGCCGGTTAGAATTCTCTGTGATTATATTCCTATCGTGCAAGCACCATAGGATATTTAAAATAATTTTAGGATATTTAGTATTTAATTGGACAAGCGACCTAAAGCAATTTCAGGAACGGTACCAATTATATGAAGAGGACTATCGGAAGCCCATTCACCGTAAAACAATTATTATTTCTCTATTTCCTGTTGGTTATCTTCGATCGTGCCACAACAGAAGTTGCCGTTACCGCTGTTGCCTGTTCATTTATTTTTTCAATACAAAAAATCTACTACAGTTTGGGCTTGATGTATGAATGTTGGCTAACCCCTTGCCACAAATGGAATATGATAAACTTGGCTAAAGCAGTTGCTACATCTGCCTGCCCCTGTTGTTAAAGGAACCTAAGAGCTTATTTTAATTATTCTATCTTGAGCTAAGCTTTGTATAACCTTTTACTATAATATTGCTACGTCTATATTTCAAGTTTGTTTCAACAATTAAAACGTATTTGATAAGTCCAAGATAACTTAAAGGTTTCGATAAATATATTTACATTTATAACAACTCGATATATTCAAATCAGTTTTTTTTATTCTATATTGTGTTTTGTTTCTATTCCGCTTGACATAGATAAGAGGTTATCTATAACTGTCGAAATTGTAACAAGTTATCTAGTTGTTAAAGAGGCCGATTTTTGTTTAATTACATTAAATCTTTTATATGCTGCTTAATTTATTAACTTTGAGAACTTTTTTTATGGGTATAAACTAGCGCTTGACCACGATCCCACCTGGTGTTAAGTGATATATTCGAAATATGATAGTATGTGAATATATCGATGATATAGTCGAAAGATGATACGCGCAAGTTTAGTAAGTGCCTAAGAACTTGTCGAACTTCGATTTAACATTGAAATAAACTTACTCAGTGCACAACACCCGGCCTATTTAAATATAATTATAATACAAAAGAAACACACAATTCGTTGACTACACATCGCGACACACCGTCAGCAGTGTCACCAGTTTCAGTTATATTAGGGTCTATGAGTAATCTGCTAGCGGCAGGACAAATTTAGTTTCTCAACTCATTTCCTGTTAGGGTTTTCACGTAACTGTTTAGAATTACTATCACGTAATAATGTTTTGATATCATCACATTATTTTGTAAAATAAAAAGCCAACCAATTCAAGATTCTGACTCTATTATTGTCGATTGATACAGATACCAAACCAACCGCGTAATAGTGTAGTACTTTCGCCGCAAGTTGCACAGTACCCTAGCAAAAAAAGCAAAGAGCTCGAACCCCGGTTCCTGATATAGTTGAATTGTTGATTTCTTTATTGAACCTGCAAGTGTGAGATTTTTTTAATCATCCTCATCCTCTTTAGAGAAGGTGTACGCCTAATTAAATTATCGATTTTCGTTGTCTTATAACATAAAATTACTTCCGTCACATAACCGAGATGATGTATCGCCACAGTCTTATAAGATATTTATGATTACAAAAACAAAGGTCAAGTAAAATAGCCTTAAGTTACGGTGCAGCGACTTCATATTTGGGAAAATGTCAGTGGAACGTCGTCGGTTCTCGGTTAGTCAATGGATCTATAATAATATAAATGTTATAATAGGTCTCGGATTATTGACTTATAATCTTTCCTCAAATGATATTGATTTTATTATGGTTTTTAATATAAACAATTCAATATTTTCTTAGTCTTAACTTTAAAATAAATAAAATAATTGTAATGATATAATAACGTTTAAAAATATGTAATTCGCATCGCAATGATGTATGTAAGCCAAGCTAAATGATATTACTTTTATGGCGGTTACACTATTCAATTACCATTCAAAAAATTCTAAGACTAAAATATCTTTACGAAATATATTTTATTTAAACAAACTTCTTTTACCTAAGTACCCTCTAAAATATGTATTACGTACAGGTCAATAATTGACAGAACCGACTCGTAAAATTTGTTTGAACTATAAAGAGTGTGGATCGCGAATGTGTTATCAGGAACGGATGCGTAGGGCGGAAGAGTGACGGCTGCCGCTTCAAGTATCACCAGCGGACTACCACGTGACCCATGTTCGTCACACCACAATGAAATACTCACTCTACATTCTAACTCGAACATGACAGCTTAAACAAGTATATTTACGAGTATGAACAATAAGAAAACATTTCTGATCGAATAAAACGTTAAACACACAGTCGCCTTTATTTCCGAAGTATCAAAGTTATATTACGAAATCCTAGTGCTTATCTTCTTTCGTATTCAAGTTCGTTTACAGTATGGAGTACTTATCCTTAGGTTTGGGTTTGAGGTAAAAAGCATTCCATACAATTTTTAGGAGTTCCCTGGCATATCTTCGACCACCAGGTCCTATGCCAACAAAATTCACATTGACCTAATTGAAAAGAAAAAAAAACATCGAAATCGATTTATAAATAACGCCGCAATGAGTGCAAATAAATTAAAAATACAGACGGATTGAGAATGTTATTTACTTGGAAGACGATTAACACTTTTTTTAAAAGACCCCTCCCCCATTTACAAATACGTAGAATGATTGGAGCTATGTGCCTAGTAAGAGTTGTGCAAAAAAATCATGAGGGCAAAATCAATGTCCTAGCGTTTTATAACATAACAAAATAAACTCCGATATTAGAAATGTCAACAATATCCATAAGGAACCGTTTACAATATCGGCCTAATTTTAAACACAACAAGTAATAATAGTACAGTTCAAAGTAGGAAGCATGTTAGGATGGAATAATGACCATAACAAAAAGCGCATCCCGAAAAGCGTCGTTATTTTTGTTGCTTAGTGGTGCCTGATTCGGAGATCGGCACGAGCGCCGTGCGGGCGGGAGCGGTCGACGCCTTGTCCAGGGCCGTATCACAATTAATTTTTGAGGCACTTTAATCCGATGGTTTTTAAAATTTCACCGGGTAGAGAGGCGGCGGAGCTCTTGGACTGACCTTCTATCACGAATAAGTTAGCAAAGGGCTCCAAGAGAGAACAAATATCTGCCAAAAAAAGCAGAAAAAGAGATTACTTGTATTTGTCCCTTGTCACATTTGAAAACTAAAAAAATAATGAACAGCATTTTCAAACTCTTTTTCGAGCCTTTTCTTTTAATGAGAAATCGTGGCTTATGAGTTTATAATCTACAATAACGAAATAATATAAAAAATAAATTTTGAATCGCAAAATATTTGTTTTCGTTCGAATTCTAATTAACAAATAGTTACAATAAAAATTTGCTTACAAAATAAACATAAATCACTATTAACGTACGGGTAACTAGGAAAGCACAATAAAGACACGTAGAGCTTTTATCTGTAAGTACAGACCTGTTGTCATGGGTCGGAGCATGAGGCGAGGGAGGCGAGGCGGCGCGAGAGTGCGGCTCGACTCGGCCCCGCGTCCAGTGCAGTGAGTGGCGCGCGGAGACGCCACACCGCGTAATGGCTCTACGCGCTTTATTTGTGGCCGCGCTCTTCGCCGGCGGCGGGGCCGTGTACAATCGCGAGCGTGACCGACTACGCGCCGATCCACGCTTACTAGACCGCGCCTGTGAGCTCAGCTCCTGCTATCCAGCCACGGGCAATCTTCTCATCGGACGCGAATCCCGACTCTCTGCAACATCAACATGTGGCTTAACTCGTCGCGAGCGGTACTGCATTGTATCGTACTTAGACGACCGACTACGAAAAGAAAGGGAAACCTGCTTCACTTGCGACTCCACGAACAAAACGATACACAAACCCGACGAAAATCATCGCATACAGAATATGATATACAAGTTTTATCCAGGAACAAGATATAGATCATGGTGGCAGTCTGAGAATGGAAAGGAAAATGTTTCTATTCGACTTGATATGGAAGCGGAGTTTCACCTGACGCATTTAATAATACAATTTAAAACTTTTCGTCCTGCTGCAATGTTAGTGGAAAGATCTTTCGACTTTGGAAAAACATGGCGTGTTTATCGTTATTTCGCACATAATTGCGCCGAATCCTTCCCTCTAGTTCCGAGACACTCTCAACGAAGCTTAACAGAAGTTGTGTGTGATTCCCGTTATTCCGGAGTGTCCCCATCTACTGAGGGTGAAGTGATATTTAGAGTGTTACCTTCTAATATAAATGTTACAAATCCATATTCGGAAGAAGTGCAAAGTTTGTTACGAATGACGAATCTTAGAATAAATTTTACGAAACTCCATACTCTGGGTGACGACCATCTTGATAATAGAGCAGAAATAAAGTTTAAATATTACTATGCTATATATGAGATGACAGTACGCGGATCGTGTTCCTGTTACGGTCACGCATCCAGATGCCTACCCATGCCTGGAGTTGAATCGAAAAATAATATGGTACATGGTCGCTGCGAATGTACACATAATACACGAGGCTTAAATTGTGAATATTGTGAAGACTTCTACAACGATTTGCCGTGGCAGCCAGCTGTCGGTCGAACTTCTAACGCTTGTAAGAGATGTACGTGCAATAACCATGCAACAGTCTGTCATTTTGATCCAGCGGTTTATAATAAAACCGGCAAAATTAGTGGAGGTGTGTGTGACAATTGTCAGCATAATACCATGGGTGTGAACTGTGAACGGTGCCGACCTACTTTTTATAAAGATCCCACTTTAGATATACAAAGCCCAGATATCTGTAAACCATGCGATTGCGATCCAGAAGGTACAACAGACAGAGAAATCCTTTGTGACGATGAAACTGACCTTGCTAATAACAAAACCGCCGGTCGTTGCATGTGTAAAACTAATATAGACGGATTAAGGTGTGATAGATGCAAAGATGGATTCTGGAATTTCGACCCTCTTAATCCTGAAGGTTGCGAAACATGTACTTGCAATAGTCTGGGCACAATTATTGAAAGAGGCTGTGACCCCGCAACTGGTAAATGTTTCTGCAAACGTCATGTTACTGGAAGAAATTGTGATCAGTGTCTTCCAGAATTCTATGGCCTCTCGGATAGCGATGATGGGTGCTTGCCATGTGATTGTGATGTTGGTGGTGCAATAGACAGGGACTGTGATGTTATAACTGGACAATGTAAATGTCGTCCAAGTGTTACCGGTCGCCGTTGTGATACACCAATTCAAAACTTCTTTGTTGGAGCTCTTGATTCGATCGTTGTTGAAGCCGAATCTAGCCAGTGCGATTCCCAAATAGACGATAATGCAATTCAAAGTCAGTTGTGCCATGTTGTTATAAGAGAAAACTTTCCGGATGGTCGCAAAGAGACGTGGACAGGTCCAGGTTTCATGAAAATACCAGAAAGTAGCACGTTAGTTTTTAAGATAAATAATTTAAAAACAAGTATGAATTACAACGTCTTAATCCGATATGAGCCGCAGTCTTCTATGACTTGGGAAGAAGCTACTATATATGTGAGGAGACCAACTCCCGTAGACACTGATTCGCCGTGTGCAAATGTGGGGCCTGAAGATGACACAATTAATACTATCTTACCATCAACTCAACGCAGTGTATTAGTTAAACCACCAATATGTTTAGAAAAGGATAAAGAAACTGAAATTCGTATCTACTTAGGTCGTCAAGATGGACGTTCGTTTAACACTAGAGCATCTATATTGATCGATTCAATAGCTCTTTTACCTTCTGTTGACGATTTGCCATTCTTATCAAACGGAAGCAACATGAGAGATGAATTTGATCGTTTTAACTGTGGAGATTCTTATTATTATGATCTAAATAGGGAAAATATACCCGAAGTATGTAAGAAATATCATGCTAGTATAGGATTTTACATTAGAAATGGATCGGAATCATGTCAATGTGATCTAACAGGGTCGAAGAGTCATCAATGTGATCCATATACTGGTTATTGTCAATGTGTTGAAAATATAGTTGGTGCTAGGTGTGACCGCTGTGCCCCTGGGACCTACGGTTTTAGTAAATTTGGCTGTAAGCGTTGTGATTGCAATAGTATTGGAAGTCTTGATAATTTCTGCGATGCCACAAGCGGACAGTGTAAATGCAGAGCCAATACCTATGGACGGGCATGTGATTTATGTCAACCTGGTTATTTCAACTTTCCCAATTGCCAACAATGTGATTGCAACGGGCACGCGGTTGAATGCGATGATAAATCCGGTGCTTGTAAAGAATGTAGAGATTCTACAGAAGGGCATCGTTGTGAACGATGTATTGACGGATATTATGGTGACCCAAGACTTGGTGTTGATATTGCTTGTCGAGCATGCCCTTGTCCAAGTGTTAAAGGGGATCCCAACAAAAGCAGTCATGCTGATCGCTGCGAACTTGACCCAGAAACTAAAGATGTAGTTTGTGATTGCAAAGAAGGCTATGCTGGACTTTTGTGTGATGTTTGTGCAGACAATTATTACGGCGACCCTATTAAAGGTACCTGCGAAAAATGTGAATGTAATGAGAATATTGATATTACGAAACCAGGAAACTGCGACCCATATACTGGAAAATGCGTACAATGTTTACATAACACAGCCGGTGAACACTGCGAACTCTGTGAAGAAGGTTATTATGGAAATGCTATGGAGAAAGCATGTTATAAGTGTAATTGTTCCGAATTAGGCACAAACTTTACAAAAGGAAATTGTGATGGTGTAAGCGGACAATGTCCTTGCTTTAAAAATGTAATGGGTATCAATTGCGATCAATGCACAGAAAATCATTGGAGGATAGCACTTGGCACAGGTTGCGATCCTTGTGAATGTGATCCAATAGGGTCTGCATCTCCACAATGTAACCCATACATAGGTAAATGTGATTGTAAGCCAGGACATGGTGGTAGACAATGTGATCAATGCCAAGAAAACCACTGGGGTGATCCCAATATAGAATGCCACGAATGCGAATGTAACTTATATGGTTCAGTATCTCAACAATGTATGCGAGAAAACGGATCCTGTATATGTAAACCGGGAATTGGTGGATATAATTGCGACATTTGTGCCCGTGGTTACCTTGGAGACGCTCCACAATGTTATGCTTGCGGCGAATGTTTTGATAATTGGGACCGAATAATTGGGGAGCTGCGGGCTCAGACGGAATTTGCTATTGGGAATGCTAGTAAGATCAAAATTGTAGGAGCTACCGGAGCATATACAAGAGACTTTGAAGAAATGACTAAAAAGTTATCTAATGTTGAAAATTCTCTAAAAAGTGCTAAACAAGGTCAGAGTACAGTAAAAGACTTATTATCAAATATAACAACGTTACAAAATCAATTAGCTCAAGCAGAGAAAAAAGTAAAAGACAGTAATGATAATCTCAACGATATTACGTCCAAAATTAACCTGGGTAATGTAACTCTAGATGGATTAAGGTCTAGTATTGAACAATTAAAAACCAAGACACTTGATTTAGGTAATAATGCAACTAAACTACAAGAAGCTAACTTAGAAGGTGCTCTTAACTTAACTCGAGAAGCTAAACAAAGAGCATCCAAAGCAGCTGATGAAGCGGAAAGTGTACAAACAGTTATTGCCGATACAGATCGACAAATTAAAAATACTGACAGGTTAATCGAACTTCAGTACTCAAATTTTAACAATACACAAAGTGAAAATGATAAAAAACTGGATGAGCTACAAGAACAACTGTCAAATTTAGAGTCTCAAATTCCTAACATAAATGAAAAAATGTGTGGACAAGAAAGTGACACGTGTGATATATGTGGTGGAGCAGGGTGTGGAAAATGTGGTGGAATATCTTGTGATCAAGGTGCTATAACAAAAGCAGAACAAGCACTAGATTTTGCAAATAAAACTGAATACAGGATAAAAGATCATGAACTTACAGCAGAGGATTTATTCAGATCTATTTCTCAAGTGAAACAAGATACGGTTTCTGTTCGTTCTCGAGCTAAAGATTTATTCAACAGAGCTAAAGATTTTAGATCATCTGCCGAAAGAGTTACAAATGAAAGTCAGGAATTAACAACAGAAATAAAAGAATTTTTGTCAAATACTTCTAATACACCAGCAGATGTAAGAACTTTAGCCAATGAGATCTTGAATTTATCTATACGAATTGAACCTAAAGAAATCACAGAATTATCTCAACGTATCAATTCTACTGTTTCACAACTTACAAATATTGAAAATATTATAACGGAAACAAAACCCGATTTAGAAAGAGCCAAAGCTCTTAAAACAAACGCGACCGCCATAAGCAGTGCAGCTAATTTGACTCTCGAAATGGCCAATAAAGTTTTGGAAGCATTAGATGAGGCTCAAGCCGCACAAGATGCTGCAGAAAATGCCATCGAAAAAGCAAATAGTGATATTGAAGCAGCAAAAACTGATTTGACGCCTATAGCATATGAAACCGAACAGGCTCAGAAAAAGTCTATGGAAACAATGGACGAAGTCGAAGGTCTTCGTTTACGTCTCTCAGACTTACAGAAAAATATTTTAAAGATTGAAAGTGACGCCGAACAGGTTAAACAAGAGGCTGATGACGTTGTTAATCGAGCTGAAGGCGCTGAACAAAAAGCTAGACAACTTAGGCACGACTTCAAACAGACTAATACGTCTCTTGCAGAACGTGCCAGTCAAACGTTAAACTCTAGGGAAAAAGCACAATTGTTACTAAACCGTGCTACAAAGCTTGCTAGCGACACTCAAATGCAATTAAAAGTATTGGCTAATATGGAAGAATTATATAATGACCATAATGAGCAACTTAATACACTAGAGAAAGAAATCGGCGACCTTAATACACAAATGAACTATTACTTATCCGAAATTACAAAACGATCTGATTACTATAGATCTTGCACAACGTAATAAGGCTTTTATTTGTTCATCGTTTAGTCTCATATTTCATAGCTCATATTTCATCCTAGGGCTTTCAATATTTTTGTGTGCCATGATATTTGAATAGTACTAATTGTTTTTTTTATATGTATCACCCAATTACATATACATATGAACTTAATATAATTTAAGGAAGGACTAGCTGACCATTATGTCTTTTATGTATGTGTTGTAGATAATGTCACAATAACAGTGTTAGAATCTTTAACTTTATCGTATTAATTTTGTACAGGTGGTTAAATTAATGTGATGAAATTATATTTAGTGTCATTTGGTATTTAGAAACTACATACAGTACCCTTTGCTGTTGTTTAGATCTATATCTATAATAAAAGATTACATAAGAAAATTCTATTCATCCATATAGCATACTGAGCAAGGCAAATATATATTTTATTTTCTACTATGTTGATCCATTCTTACTATTTTAAGGCTTAAAAACTGTTTCCATATAAACTTATTCCAAAGAATTACATGTAGTTCTCATAGAGATAGTTATTTTACTAATTAAGTTTTAAGATAACAACGTCACTTTAAAGAAAGTTTCAACTTTGACTTTTGACTTATTGCATTTATACTCTTTGTATCTTTTGTTAAAAATAGTTTAATATTCTTGCCTTACCGTAATAACTATCTTTTTTCACAACTAAATAAGTTTGTTTGCTGTAATATAGATTTATTGTTTTACAGTATGTCTTATAATATTTGGTAAGCAATTTTTCACGTATTATAAAAGTGTTCCATAATTTACGAGGCATTTATACTTAACTGTAGTTAATAATAAAAGTTGTCCAACCCGTAATGAAATTTGTGTTATTTTTTATCTTCCTATTGCTTTTATTTATAGAATAAAGATTTTTCTGTATTATTTTCCACTATACAAAACTAGATTGTGTTACCTTTAATGTATTAAAGTTGAAGTTAGTGACATACTTTACAGTTTACAGTACAACAGGATAAGTAGTGATATTAATGCAAGAGAAGTGTGATTTAGAAAGAGCCAAAGCTCTTAAAACAAACGCGACCGCCATAAGCAGTGCAGCTAATTTGACTCTCGAAATGGCCAATAAAGTTTTGGAAGCATTAGATGAGGCTCAAGCCGCACAAGATGCTGCAGAAAATGCCATCGAAAAAGCAAATAGTGATATTGAAGCAGCAAAAACTGATTTGACTCCTATAGCATATGAAACCGAACAGGCTCAGAAAAAGTCTATGGAAACAATGGACGAAGTCGAAGGTCTTCGTTTACGTCTCTCAGACTTACAGAAAAATATTTTAAAGATTGAAAGTGACGCCGAACAGGTTAAACAAGAGGCTGATGACGTTGTTAATCGAGCTGAAGGCGCTGAACAAAAAGCTAGACAACTTAGGCACGACTTCAAACAGACTAATACGTCTCTTGCAGAACGTGCCAGCCAAACGTTAAACTCTAGGGAAAAAGCACAATTGTTACTAAACCGTGCTACAAAGCTTGCTAGCGACACTCAAATGCAATTAAAAGTATTGGCTAATATGGAAGAATTATATAATGACCATAATGAGCAACTTAATACACTAGAGAAAGAAATCGGCGACCTTAATACACAAATGAACTATTACTTATCCGAAATTACAAAACGATCTGATTACTATAGATCTTGCACAACGTAATAAGGCTTTTATTTGTTCATAGTTTAGTCTCATATTTCATCCTAGGGCTTTCAATATTTTTGTGTGCCATGATATTTGAATAGTACTAATTTGTTTTTTTTTATATGTATTACCCAATTACATATACATATGAACTTAAGATAATTTAAAAAAAGACTAGCTGACCATTGTCTTTTATGTATGTGTTGTAGATAATGTCACAATAACAGTGTTAGAATCTTTAACTTTATCGTATTAATTTTGTACAGGTGGTTAAATTAATGTGATGAAATTATATTTAGTGTCACTTGGTATTTAGAAACTACATACAGTACCCTTTGCTGTTGTTTAGATCTATATCTATAATAAAAGATTACATAAGAAAATTCTATTCATCCATATAGCATACTGAGCAAGGCAAATATATATTTTATTTTCTACTATGTTGATCCATTCTTACTATTTTAAGGCTTAAAAACTGTTTCCATATAAACTTATTCCAAAGAATTACATGTAGTTCTCATAGAGATAGTTATTTTACTAATTAAGTTTTAAGATAACAACGTCACTTTAAAGAAAGTTTCAACTTTGACTTTTTGACTTATTGCATTTATACTCTTTGTATCTTTTGTTAAAAATAGTTTAATATTCTTGCCTTACCGTAATAACTATCTTTTTTTCACAACTAAATAAGTTTGTTTGCTGTAATATAGATTTATTGTTTTTACAGTATGTCTTATAATATTTGGTAAGCAATTTTTCACGTATTATAAAAAGTGTTCCATAATTTACGAGGCATTTATACTTAACTGTAGTTAATAATAAAAGTTGTCCAACCCGTAATGAAATTTGTGTTATTTTTTATCTTCCTATTGCTTTTATTTATAGAATAAAGATTTTTCTGTATTATTTTCCACTATACAAAACTAGATTGTGTTACCTTTAATGTATTAAAGTTGAAGTTAGTGACATACTTTACAGTTTACAGTACAACAGGATAAGTAGTGATATTAATGCAAGAGAAGTGTGCCAGTATTAGCAGTGTGAATCCGTAATCTTTTGTCTATTCTCTCCATCTATCATTAAAAAGATATTGGCAATATAGATAAAATATTAAATTAAAAAACATCATCATTGATCATAATTGAATTTAAGGGAATATAATTAAATAAGAATATACAAAATTTATAAATAAGTATATTTTGTTTATACCCATTTTCTACTTTCCGGAGAAACATTGAAGTATAATGAATCAAGTACTTCCCATCATTAGTTTTTCGTTTGTAGATGGAATCGTAACAGATTGCGCTAGTGCCAATTATGATGAGTCAGTGACTGACCTGGTAATCAAATACCAAATAGATATCATAACGTATATATACACAAACGTACACAATATATCGAAGGCTTTGAAATAATTCAGATTAGTATAAAATTAAATAGTATTAATTCAGTGGTCAGTAATATAAAACCGTTGTACCGAAACTACACACAAATAACCTGGAGAAAAACTTATTAACTTAACAAAAGCTTGGTATTTCTTCTCCAGTATTAAATGCGGAATGATTTTACTTATTAAAGGGGCAGACGAGCTTGCGACTAATTTGTTTTAAGTTATGATCACCGTCGCCCATAAACATCCACAGGATTTGCGGGTGCGTCGGTGGCCTTTAAGAAAGAGTAGTCCCTATATGCCTGTGAGTAGGCTAACAGTGGCAAATCACCATAATAAAATATTATATCAAAGGCTCTCTCGGTCCGATGGTTTGCATCTTTTCGTGTGGACGTCATTCGAAGCAGACGAAGCACTTTAATTTTCATTTTGCTGTACAAGCAAGGCATTGGAATAACTTACAAATGGATACATATTTTTTTTATAAATATTATAAGCATTCTTACTACATCATCCAATTAAGCTTACGCTAGGAGATGTCACGTAATAATCAAGCAATAGTCCAGTGAGGGAATCTAC
Source organism: Meandrusa payeni (assembly GCA_029286785.1). NCBI lineage: Eukaryota > Metazoa > Arthropoda > Insecta > Lepidoptera > Papilionidae > Meandrusa > Meandrusa payeni. The sequence goes on from JAGSMX010000013.1 coordinate 454,695, forward strand.
GACGTTACGTTTCGTAGTCTGTAGTACTAAGCTATTGTGTCATACCATCGAAGACTACTACTATGGTATGGCGTATGGTATATATGTATATGGTATATAAACAGATGAGATTATAGGCTACAACTTGCTTAAAAATCATATAAAGGTAGTAAAAATAACTTCAGTGCAGATTCTAAACTAATTCCGCAAACAAGAACGATCATTAGCTCATTTCAAGTGACACAGTCTGGTCCCTATTGTCGTTGTCGCTTTGTGAAATAAAAGAATATTTGTTTCTCTTTCTTTTGCTTACATAAAAACTACCTTTATATTTTTTGCCACCTCGTTCTATTTTAACAGTCTTATAATGTGTTGTTAAAGCTCCTGGGACATTTTTTCATGCATATATGTGACGCGTGAATGGTAAATTTATTTGGCTTGAGTCATTGTTTTGTTTATTTTAGTTGTCTCAAACTCAGCCCCACATAGAGAGCGATTATTTTGTATAGGTAAAATAGGGGAATGTTTTATGAATAAAGCGCAATACAATAGAGTGTAACGGAAGTTGAATAGAGAGCTTAAAATTAAATTGTATTTTTACTGCATCTAAATAGTTCCGGGAACTTTATTAATATTATAAGTCGTAATTGAACGAGGTGACGAAAAATATATTATATAAATTCAAATATGTATACTCAATTCTCATATTTACGCAAATATTATTGATTGAATACACCTATTTTTACGAATTTTTATCCCGTTAAGTCTTATTTTTTTGTTTTCGAATTCCCGACGAAAAGCTTTTTGATAATGGATGACTACCTAGTGTTATAACTTAGACTGTATTTTCTATGACGCGCAGTATCTGTTCGTAACTCCTTCCTTAACTCTGACTATTACTTTGAGATGCTTTTTTAGGGTATTGTTAAAATTGTAGCGTCAATAGCCTTATGGTTTAGAGTCTGGTCTAGGGTTCTAAGATCTGCGAAGCGTAAGGAATCGAATCCACCTTTCGACAATCGACGTGACACAAGCTTGAGCTTAGTTGGAATGGTTGTAATTTTGTGGAAAAAAAGCATGCAAAGTTTTTAAATAAAAAAATACCTACAAGGACTGCTCAGGCTTGGTACAAAAGTACAAGTATTTTTACGAGTAAAAATAGAAATCTACTCAAATATTAAATGTTACTGTGTGCGATCACTCTCTTTTATATGTGAAGTATAATAGTTATATTTACTCTTTCTTCTTCCACGACCGTGCTCGGTGTCATGAAGGAAAACTTAACTAGTCTTGGATTGTCATAAACCTAGCAATATCTCAATCAACAAGCATCCTACTATTATACCTTTCGAAACCAAGCTCCAATGCTAACAAAAAAAATATGGGTCCTAATTGCAACTTTCTAACAAAAAAATAACATTAAAAAAAACAAGCGAATTGAGAACCTCTATTTTTTTTGAAGCCGGTTAATAAAATAACCAAATGTTTTTATTTTACGGCAATAATTTCAGGTGGTTGTATTTAGAGCCAATCCTTTGCAACGACGATGGGGATCTGGGTACGAGATTCCGCAAAGTGGATCAGGGTTTCCGACAAGTGGCGCGGATACTTGAGTCGGATCCGCGTTTATCCGCTTTGCTGCAATCCACTAGGCTACTGCCAACATTGGATTCAGTTTCAGAGCAGCTTAATGGTTGCCAGTCAGCTTTAAATCAATACATAGATGTAAGTTGGTCTTAACTTTTAGTTGGTAATTATAATTAAAGTTTATCTTTTATCTCGTATTTTTATTATTTTTTCATCATTTTGAATTCAATTTGTTTAATTCACTGTTCAATTGTAGAAGGTTTTTTTATTATTATCAGCACTTAAATAATACTTAAAGATTTTTTTTATGACGAACTACACACGAACGATTGGCCACAGAAGCTGGCCTTGACTGCTTCACCGGATTGAGAGGTGGCACAGCTCTTAGGTCGCTTAGCCTGAACCTCTATTGCTAGTAACTCGACACAAGGGTCCCCCCGGTGAGGGGTAACCTCGGCTTGGGCGGTAATTAGATTAAGTTATTGCTATAAGTTTGTACTGTTAGTTGCCTAAAACAGTATGTACATTTGGTCTTATATTTAAATAATCTTAACAACCTTTGGTATGCAAATTCCTCAGAATCGTTAAAAAATTTCAACATAAAAATGTGTTATCTGCCATTTATTCAATATTTATTTAAAACATTCAACTATTAGAAATAAAATTTTAAACCGTTTTTAATTATCTTCTACAGGAGAAACGAACAATGTTCCCCAGACTTTATTTCCTGAGCGATGATGATTTACTGGAATTGCTAGGACAGGCTAGAGCCGGAGCCGAAGGTAGAGAAAGTGTAATGCAATCGCATCTCAAAAAACTGTTTCCTGGTATAACTGGCGTGAAGCTAGGTCCCTCTGGCCTTTCCATAACCGCGCTTTGTAGTCACTATGAGGAGACATTACAATTGGATCATCCAGTAGACATAGACTGTTCTGTAGAAGTAAGTCCACGATTTCTTAACATGCTTTATAACCATTCCAGATAAACTTAAGTTTGTACCGTGGTGGCTCAGTGTCCGATCAGTCGCCTCAATTTACGTAGTTCCGAGTTCAATCCCCGGTGCTGCCAATCGTATTAGGGCCACGTGGCGCCCTTAACATCTATTAACAGAGAAGGCCTGTGCCCAACCCTAAGACATACTCATACATATGTGTATGTATGTAGGCTGTAACGTTACATGTGCTGTGCTATTAGACGGTTCAAGTCGTTAGTGAAGTTTGGGCTTGTTTCAACGACCTTATAGAAGAACAGAGCCTAAACCATTATGCTATTGGGGCTTCAAATATATACATTGATATGAATATATGTGACAAATTATTGCATATGTGCTGAAACTTTGATTTTTAAATGTATAGTTTTTTATCAACTTCTTTCCGTGGTATTCTGAAGATATTAGGAAGCTTATAAAGGGTTTTCCAATAGGGACTTTTGAATTTAGTTTGTGAACGCACCTTTTCATTTAACATCGAACTGTCACTGTCAGTTTATTCAGTAGACATAACCTTTTCATCATGGTGAAGTACACGAACGAACAACGTTTGCAAATCATAAAAATTTACTATAGAAATTCGGAGTCGGTGGCCGCTACCTTGAGAGCGTTAACTCCGATTTTCGGTCGTAATTCTCGCCCTAGTGCGATTTAACGCCTCTAGATTTTTTTTCTTTGGGGCTACATCAAGTCGTTGGTCTACGCTAACAAGCCGACGACGTTGGAAGAACTCAAGGCCAACATTGAACGCGAAATTGCAGCCGTTTCGGTCGAAATGTGTGGCCGAGTAATGGAAAATTGGGCCCACGAATCGACCACTGCACACGTGCCCGCGGTACCCATGTGACCGAAGTCGAGCTCCATTCATAAATGTTATGAATGTACTTCAACTCGATACTAAAGTTTTTGAAATATCTCAAATGGTTTTCATTTTATTTTGAAAAAAAGTTGTCAAGTCCTTATTGGAAAACGGTATATAATGACTAGAACCCGTACACCTACACAGTTCCAGCCGTTTGAAGTATCACGAACTCGCAGAACCTATACGAAGTGGTATATAGACGTGATTTATATACGAGTCATTATATCAAGTATACCAATAAAACAAACAACGACTTCAATCGACCGATTTCATATCAAATCTACAAATGTACCGCCATTCTCTACTCTACCGACGCTCTCTTTTATTTCTATAGTTAAAAGTAATATTTATGTACGAAGTTCTGGAACGAACGACTACTACCTCTGCCTGACCCGTTAATGGTTAAAAGACGTTAAAGCTTTTGTTTCATTGTTTTTGTACTGATGTTTCTATTATACAATACGATTTACAGGTGTGGCTAAAGAACCTTGAAGTCGAGATACGTTCGTCATTAAAGAACCTGACGTTAAAGTGCGTAGTAAGCAGTAGCGCAAACGTACAGGATCCTTTTTCGCTGCCGACGCAAATACTTTGTTTGGCGCAGAACATTCGTTTCACTGAACAAGCGGAAAAGGCCATTGCGACTAAGGAACTGCACAAATTAATGGCGAATGTGGAGAAAGAGAATTTGAGTTACGCAGCCGCAGAGGTAGATGACCAGTGTGAGACACAAAAACGACAAGCTGTCTTGCTGCAGTGCGCTCATTACGTTTCCGTAGTTCGGTCCTTGATAGACAATAATATAACTTCGATTAATGATTGGCTGTGGCAGAAGCAACTCAGGTGATTTACTTGAATGTTAAAGATTTTTCTTCCTGCCACCGAAGCGATGCATATATACGCATACGTGTATTATTACCTATAGTAGTATCGACTTGGAGGGGCGCTCTAGGTAGTGGATTACTAGGCTTACGTGACATACCATCTCGTCTCTCGAGGCGACGAATGCTTATACGTTGTTGCAATGGATTGTGTTCAAAAACCTGCGGGAAGAACTCTGTAGTACGGTTTTTTATGGCTATATCAGTTACTCTCATGTGGCCTAAGATTTGTTTTTTTGTGATGAACCTATTGATTAGCCAGACACGGAGACTTTCACTGTTACACCGTATTGAGAGGTGGTATATCTCTTAGGTTACTTTTTGGGTTCACTGGGCTAGAAGGGTGGGAGCCTTTGTCGTCCGCCAAGGTAGACCCGGGAAGAAGGCGACATCGGCTGGCCCATATCGACGAATGCTCTCATTTAGCGTTGTAGCATTAAATCCATCATCGACGGTCCTGTGAAGCTAATAATCACTATAATCACCGCACTTGGATTGGCCAATGACACCTCTATGGAATCGAATCGCTAGTAAAGTCTATTACAAAATATACGAAACATCAACGTGGCATTATTTTCAGATTTTACCTACTAAAGACAAAAGAAATAGTGGCCGAAATGGGACTAGCTCAAATATTATATTCGTACGAGTATCTAGGCGTCAACACTGGTCAGTTCGTGCGCACAGAACTTGCTGACGAGTGCTTCCTAATTCTGACTCAGGTATTGTATATAATTAACAAGTCATTAGCACACAGCCGTGATAGCTCAGTGTCCGGGCGGTTGGTTCAAGTTGCATGGTACTCGGGTTGCTACAACCCGAGTTCGATGCCGGCACCAATAATTTTTCTGTTGCAATTTTATGTGCTGATTTACCACGCGCTCGGCGGTGAAGGAAAACATCGTGAGGAAACCTACATGTCTTAGAAATTTTTCTAAGACATGTGAAGTCTGCCAATCCGTACTAGGGCTGCGTGGGGGACTATGCCCTTATACTCTCTTTATAGAGAAGGCCTGCGCCCTAATATGGCTCCATTCATGTATTGCAGTGATTACTGCCATATATCGCAGGGCACCAGGCCCTGTACCGTTATAGATCAGCTCAGCCACGATATGAAACCTCACAAGACTTGCAAAGAAAGATATATTGTTTCCAAGGATTGATGGACATCCATTCGTCTAAATTAATCATAATACGCAAGCAATAAAAAAAAAGGGGACATATATATTATATATATATTAAGGCTGTAACTTTAAATTTAACAAGTTATTATTGCTTTTTAATTTACTTAGTTAACTTTGACGAATTACATATGAATTTTTTGCTATATAATATACATTTTATACATATCATAAAGGTTTCTAAAACCTTCTAATCTTTTCTTTCAGTCATTATATTTGGGTTCAATGGGTAACCCATTCGGACCCGCTGGAACTGGTAAAACTGAATCAGTAAAGGCACTAGGGGGGCTTGTTGGCCGCCTTGTTCTAGTGTTTAATTGTGACGAGGTGAATATATTTATTTTTTTGTGTTTATACACGGACAGACTGTCATATATATTTATATATATATATATATATATATAAACGTGTAAACAATTGAGCTTTCCTTACTCCTCCTTTTATAGCATCCCAAGCATTCGAGATGTGTTTCTGGATGCGGTTTCGAAGTCCAGGGTATCCTTAACATACGCCATGTTAAGGATACCTTGGACTGCGAAACGCACCAATGCATATATCCTAAGCCAATTACAAATTAAGACTCGTTTGTCTACCATATGCCGACAACGAATCCGGGCGTATTTCGGACACACAATGCGCAGAGGCGACGAAAGTCTAGATAAACTGATCGTAGTTGGCAACACCGCAGGTAAAAGACTCGTCGTCCTCGAAATTTTACACTGCTGTAAGAGACGCGCTGGACAGAAGCCGGTGGAGGCAAATCATCCACTCCAGGTGCAACCTTGACGGTGACCACGATCCTCAGACATGAGGGACCGACACTAGAGAGAGAGAGAGAACCTGATCTAATTAGAGTCACCCTTGCTTTACCGTAGTATTTCCGGTATAATGGGTGGCAGTGATCTTTTAACATCAGGTGATTTCTTAGTACACACAGTATCATAAAAAAAACTTGTCACTTTGAAATAACGTCACAGTTACCAATCAGAACAATTAAATTCAAATCAGTGATCAGACAAACTCATTGATATTCGTTCAGAATCCTCACGACCATAAGGTACGACTTTAAGTGTTTGTAAAATACATTGCTGTACCGGCGTCTACCATTATTTCAACTTTGTGTAATAGCCGAAATGATATGAATTATTATAATATAATAAACATTGTTAGTTGTGTATCTTCACAGATAACATAGATAAAGACAGAGTTTTTTAAATCGTCTTGCAGGCCATGGACGCGGAATGTATGGGGCGACTTTTAACTGGGCTAGCCCTATCAGGTGCGTGGGGCTGTTTCGATGAGTTCAACCGTCTATCCAGTGAAACGCTGGCTACCGTGTCGCACCAACTGACTTCGCTGCTGGCCGCCATGGGACGCAAGCCCGCCACGGATGCTGAAGCGCTGTTGAATGGAAAACATGTGAGTGATAAAAGTTACTATACAAAACAACATGCACGTGATGAAGTTATACGTATATTTAATACGTAAGCTAATTTATAAGTAAAACTGAAAATGTACACAAAACCCCATAAATATATATCGTCAGTCTGATTAGTCTTCTAGATGAAATCTTATAACCGCAGGTAAAAGTATCGGAATGGTGCGGCATAGCGGCTACGATGAACCCGTCGGGCCGAGGGTATGGGGGGCGGCGCACTTTGCCGGCGGCATTATGCCGGGTGCTGCGCCCTGTCAGCATGACCCAACCCCGCGGAGATGAGCTCGCCCGGCAGCTGTTCGCAGCGCACTGTCTCGCGGCGCCGCACACACGCGCCAGCGAGCTGCACACCGTATTCACTATGGCTAGGTGAATCCCATCTACTGTCACTATATGTTACGATCCGAATTCAAAAAATGAAAACCGATTTTGATATTATTTTTAAGGTTTCGCTTCAATTATGCTCCATAGGGAAGTACATACTTTATAATACTCCATAACGTTTATGAGCACGAATGTGAAATAAGACGCAGAATATAGTCGAAAGGACATCGTAATTTTTTTTTAAATTCTAAATACGCTCACGCTCAATCTCGCCTGATGGAAGGCGATGATGAAGCCTAGGATGTAGCACGCGAGCCTATAAGGTGTCTGTTCACATTGGACTTAAAGGTGTCCAGATTATACCGGTGAGTAAAGACTGAACGCGGCAAAGAGTTCCACTCCTTAGCGGTTCGCACAAGGAAGGTGGAGGCAAACCGCTTCGTGCGTATCGATGGAATGTCTACGACGTAAGGGTGAAGCTGCTCGCCGCGCCTAGTCGTCCGGTAATGGAAAGGGGAGGAGGGTATTAGGTCATGCAAAACCTCTTAGTAGTAAAGAGTTAGTAGCTGCTCCGACGTGAAGTAACTATGGTTCGAAATTCGGAAGTAAAAAGTGAGCGTCCGCGAGTATAAACGTTTAATGTTTCATTCTTGGAATTTACCGGTTATAAACATATCTGACCAACTGTCTACGACTAAAGCTCATGTACACTTGGAATGATGTTCACGTCCTCGGACTGATACTCTTTAATATTAGTTCTTTCCATTTAGCGACCTTCATCCTTTAATATTTAATATATTTCGATCAGTTTGAGTCCAATGTCCTGAAGCAGCCGATTTCGCAAGTATTCTAACAATTAGCCTATTCACAGTATGTTACTAAGTGGGCAGCGTCACTATGACTGGGGATTGCGAGCTTTGAAAGCAGCGGTGGGCAGCTGTGGCGGTGCGCTCGCAGCACGCCGCGACGCTACGGAGCAGCAGCAACGCGCAGCCCTGCGTCGGGTTCTGCGCCTGAACAACCTCTCCAAGCTCACCAAGCACGACGCTCAGAGGTACCGCTTCTAACTGACATTCCAAAACATAATGGAGTAGGGTACGGTCTTCAAAACATAAGGTCGTAGGTTCGAACGGTATTGACATGAAACAATCTCTTTCTTTTTCTTTGAAAAATGCCTACACATAGGTTGGGCCTTGCGGGGACGATGACGAGTTATGTAGGACTCGTACCGACTAACTAAAACCGCACTCTAAAACAAACATTTGTAAGAAATATTTATTAGTCGTGCATATTTCCTCACAATTCTTTTTCCTTGGCCTGCAGATCATGTAAATCCATTAAGTAAATCCACCATTTTATATAATTATTAGGTAAAAATACCGATTTATACATAACAATATAATAATAATAAACAAATTTATTGGTGCCCGCATACTCATAGTCAGTTATCTAACGAATTATCAGATTTAAACGACTCTCGGTCACACAGCTTAGTTTATTATCGTATCACCTAAAACTAGGTTCACATACGGTTTTAACGCCTTAGTAGTATTTTCTGATTAATTATTATTAATGTTTTGATATTTAGTACATTATAAGAATTTACATGGTATTATTAATATATATTTTTATGGTATAATCTTTCACGATATATGGACTATTACAGATTTGAAAACATTTTATCGATGGTATTTGTCGGAGTCCCGGAGGAAGAGACGACGGTCGATCCATTATCCGCCGCACTAAACTCTTCCGTGCGAGATCTTGGACTGATGCATAACAAAGATCAGGTCCAAAAGTGTATGGAGCTTTACGAACAACTGCAACAACGTATGGGTGTGGTAATCGTTGGACCACCCGGATCGGGGAAATCAACCATTAGGCGATTGCTAAAAACTGTAAGTTGTCTTATTATATATTATACTATACAGTACACAGACGTAACAAAAGGCGGACTTAATACCAGAAGGCGTTCTCTGCCATTCTAACTTAGTGTTGTGGAGAGACAAAGTCACGGGTGCAACCTTAGAGAAAAACAAGTAAAATAAGACAAATATGAAAACGTCAAACGTCAATATATCCAAATATAATAATATACATACATACACGTGGAATAAATAAACGATACTCTAAATACCAGTTTGTACTTTTCATTGTTTGAGAAGAGTATTCAGATACACGCGATTTAAAGACATTAGTTGACGAAGCCTCCTTAATCTCAATCGGCAAGCTATTCCAGAGTTTTATAGCTGTACAGGTAATTGAATTGCCATAAAAATCGTGTGACATTGTGTGTATTATAGTAGGTTTGAGGTTCGCGGCCGACGAACTGTTTGTGTACGAAGCGCTCACGAAGATATTCTGGAGAACAAGTGTTATGTAGTATGTTATATAACATGGTAAGTGTGTGTACGTCTCGCCTGTTGCGGATGTTGAGCCACTTTAGCTGAGCCCGGTAGTGTGACACATGGTCATATTTACGTATTCCGAAGATAAACCTTATACATAGATTGAGTAATCGCTCAAGTTTATCGAGAAGTGTTTCATTGACATCCGTATAGCAAACATCAGTTTTTTAGCTGTTAGAGCAAAATGACACAGTAAATGTAAAGCAGAGTGATTACAATCTCATCTTAAGACTGTACTGGTATTGATAATATTTTACCTATAACTTTTACGCAATATAAGAGAGACGAAATATATTTGTAATTTTTCTATGCATGATGTATATGCCTCATCATGTATCTCAAACCCGTAAGAGGGTTTGAGATAAATGAAAACTCTTTAATACGTCTAGGTGCTAGTTCGCGTAGAAAATAGTTTTCTTTACCGTTTAATAATATCTACGCGAGCCGTGGTAGCTCAGTGTCCGTGCGGTTGGCTCAAGTTGCGTAGTACGCTAGCAACCCGAGTTCGATCCCCGGTGCCGGTACCAATAAATTTGTTGTTGCAATTTTATGTGCTGATTTACCACGCGCTCGGCGGTGAAGGAAAACATCGTGAGGAAACCTAGTTTTAGAAAAATTTTCTACGGCATGTGAAGTCTGCCAATCCGCATTAGGGCCGCGTGGCGGACTATGCCCTTATACTCTCTTTACAGAGAAGGCCTGCGCCCAACAGTGGGACATATATAAAGGCTGTAACTTTAACTTTAATATCTACGCGAATATTACACATTGAAAAATCCTGTTTTAATTTTATCACATTGTTATTTTATTTTTTAATTCCAGACGCTTAGATCACTGTAAAGCGGGGGAGAAGTAAACATCATTAGAAGTAATTTTATTCATGTATTTCTATTTCAGGCATTGGTTCAACGAGGAAAGAACATAGTCGAATATGTGATATACCCTAAAGCAATGAGCAGGAACTGTTTGTTGGGCCATGTAGATCATGACACACGGCAGTGGACCGATGGGGTTATATCTACCGTCGCGCTCGAGGTCTCCAACCAACCACATGGTTAGTCAAAAATGTATAAAGGAATAAATGACGATAACCTCTTTAGTGACGTAAAAAGTAAAGGCTGTCTATATTATGTTGGGCACTTATTTATTTATTTTATTTAATGACGAACTACACAGATTGGCCAGAGAAGCTGGCCTTGACTGCTTCACCGGATTGAGAGGTGGCATAGCTCTTAGGTCGCTTAGCCTGAACCTCTATCGCTAGTAACTAGACACAAGGGTCCCCCCGGTGAGGGGTAACCTCGGCTTGGACGGTTACTATGTTACGCGTAAGCATTCCGATCCGAGGGCGCCCGAGAGGGCCGAACCACGACTCGGTCGGTAGCTATTTCACGGATAATCTAAGGGACATTCGAAAAGCTAAACTAACTTTGAGTGCCACTTCGGGAAGCGTTGGCGCTGGGAGAAGAAGTGGCCGAAGAAACTCCAGCAACGCTCCTAGCATCTAAGGGGTGGGGTAATGTTGGGCACAGGCCATCTCTTTACTAGGCCATCGTTAGTTTCCCGGCCGTAGAGGGCAGTGACAGGCTTAGCATATTTTTTTATCAGATATTTCAAATTCCTTGACTGAGGAATACGTAGTAGAACAGCATTTAAATTTTTTTACATATTATTTCATCGATTCTGCCCGGGATCGAACAAAATCGAATAAAAATCTTATCATGGTTTTAAAAAAAAATCTATTTTTCACTTCAAAAAAGGAGACGTTTTCTTCTGCATTCTTTTGTTTGTTTTTTTTACGTTTGTTGTGTCATAACTTTCGACGATTTTGAAGTTTCTTTTTTTATTTGAAAGCTGGTGCTGTCCTCGTGGTCCAATTCTGACAAAGGCATCAATGAGAAAAACATATAAGTCTTAAATTTGCATTAAGTCTATACACGACCACTGATAACCGACAACCTATTTCGGTGATACTTTTTTATTGTAAAATGAACTTCAAGAATAATTTGAAGAGAGATAAGAAGAAGAGTTTGGTTAGGGTCTGATTAATCTATTTAGTATTTAGTAATTAGTACTTATTATTAATAGTGTTTAACGTTTCATTCGATTTGAAGTCGGAATCGGTTATTAGGAATAATAAATCCATAAATAGTTGATATTTCATATGATTTTATTTGATTGGTAATTCAGACGTATGGTCGTGGGTCGTGTGCGATGGGGATATAGATCCGGAGTGGATCGAGGCCCTCAACTCGGTACTGGACGACAACCGGCTGCTGACGTTGCCGTCAGGCTGGCGCGTGCAGTTCGGGCACAACGTCAACTTTATCTTCGAAACCCACAGCCTCGAGCACGCCTCCCCAGCCACCGTGTCACGATTGGGAATTATCTTGCTAAGGTATAGATACATAAATACGTACACCAAAATCAAACAAGGAACAAATTACAGAACTGAAGCACAAATTCCAATTTTTTGTAAAATGCGACCTTTTCACTGAGAGCGATCTCTTCCAGGCAACTTTTTTATGAACAGAAAATATATGACCATCATTTAGGTATTGCATTACCTAATTCAGTTACTTGCCATATATTAACTTTAAAAATTCGAATCTAAAAAAATTTTAGTATGTCTTGATATAGCGCATAGGAAATCTTCAGACTATAACGACGGTGTTATCGTTTTTTTCACTGGCGACGAGGTATCGATATCGTATAGTTCAGCCGACGGTATGAATTGTTATCTGTACAACTTGAAATATTCCCGTAGTTCTCATTTATTACTAAAACTGTCTTTCTCTATAGACGAAACCTCTCTACCTACGAAAATAGAACTGGATGTCTTATGTTCCGGACTGATTCTACTCACTCCAATGGTTCTATGTGATAACGGCCTATTATTAAATGAAACTAGGTCTATATACTTGTTTTATGTATTAAGTTCTTTGCAGCGACGAGGAAAGCTGCGCTGAAGAGGTTTTAGATTGTTGGATGCGTAAGACGGAATTGGAAACCGAGTTGGGCAAGTTATCGATACCGTTACTTCATCAAGCGATCAAGAAATGCATGGAGTGGTTCGATCGACACAAGTCTGATGTCATTTTGAAGTTGTACAACATTACTATGGTTCGTTCATTCTTATACACCTATTTTAAACGCGAACATACCTATTATGTACATATAGTTATCAATAAACTATTTTATATAAAATCTATCCATATCTCTTTTTTTAAAAAAAAAGAAAGCTAGCAATATTTCTTTTTTTTTTCAGAAATTTTACTCACGTTCTTGTTAACCATTTCAACTAAGCTTAAGCTTGTGCTAGGAGATGGTTCACGATAGTCAAAAGGTGGATTCAAACCTACGACCTTGCGATTCGCTTCTCTAAAAGTCTACAGAGTGCGACTATATTTTATTTATTTATTTATTGAAAATCAAAACCATGAACATTTTTAACATACAATATATAAAAACAGTGAAAAAGTTGTAAGGTTAATGCCATAGCAGTTAGGTGAAGACTGCATGCAATGTATAAATGGCAGGGACAATATTAAATTATAACTAAAAAAATACAAAAAGTAAAATTAAACAAAATTTAATTTAAAACTAATTAATCAGGAATAAATAAAACAAAAAAAAATTATAGGTTAATGGCTTTTAAAAAAAATGTGTAAGCACGTCAAGTACTACGACCTCCTCCGTGAATTTATAAAAACGAAGTCAGGATTGAATTTTAGTTTTATTCTATAGTGTTATCATTATTCAATGGCCATTTAATTGATTGCAGGTGAAGCAAATTTTAACTCAATTCGAATACATAATCGATAAAATGGGAACAAGCACAGTCCACGTGTCGCCAGAAGAATTAGTTTATTTGGCTATAAAGCGCAGCGTCTTGGGTGTTATAAAACAGAGCGCTCTCGACAGCTTCCATACAGAAGTTAGTCATTTCGTTATTTGTATTTTAAACTTCTTCATATCAACGGATGTTTTTAAACTTTCAGGGAATCTTAAGATTGACCTGGCGAGTAATCCTGGTAAAGTTTGGTGACGATCGGAGCATTCCTCTTTTTGGACTGTCAAATATAGCTTTTATTTACTATGATCATATTCTATTGTTTAATAACCCAAATTTGTAATGACACATGCGTTGTGTATATTTATTTCATTATGAACCATATTGAACTACAATGAATCCCTACATTATAAGAATGGTATTATATGTACACATGGGTGTAGGTAATGATCTTCACCCGCTCGAGAAGAGAATGAATACGAATATTTTTAATGATGTAAGTTTATTGTTTAAATAAAATAAAGCAAAATCTAGCCCGGCGAAGCGGGCTGGTTACGCTAGTTAGGTTATATATTCATGTTTAGGACCCTTAGATTACTAGATGTGCCAGGTGGTGAGCCTAATAATACACTAATATTTAAAAGGGCTAAATTTTGTATACGACTATATTTATATAATTATTATATATACATAAATATATTTCTATATACATCTTAGATGTCGGGTTTGCTGGGTCCGCCTCCCTGTGGGAGTGGACAGGTGGGTGAGTGGGTGGCGGACTCGCTGTACATGTCCGCGAGGCTCGTGGACTGCGAGCCCACACTGCGGGCTACCACTTGCGCTCTACGTTCACACGCACTCATCATTGGACCACACGCAAGCGCTAAGAAGTACGTATGCACAGATATATCAAATACCAAAATATCTCATGAAATAAACACTAAGCTAAATCTTCACGTTTATGATGAGGAAGGCAGCCAATGCGATTTAGAAATCGATTCTGACCATAGGATGTAACATCAGGTACAAATTTAAGTCCGTTCTATGTGATGCTTACGCGTAACATAGTTACCGTCCAAGCCGAGGTTACCCCTCACCGGGGAGACCATTGTGTCGTGTTACTAGCGATAGAGTTTCAGGCGAGGCAACCTAAGAGCTATGCCACCTCTCAATCTGGTGAAGCAGCCAAGGCCAGCTTCTCTGGCCAATCTGTGTAGTTCGTTGCGAGCGTGTTGTGTTCGTAAGAGTGTAGCTGGAAGTTCTTCTTTCAGCGCCTACATTCTGGTGCGCTCCACGCCTTTCTGCTACAGGTATTACACACTCTGTTCAATACACTTAATATTACTCTAATGATCGTTCACGGACGCCGTCGTGTCAGAATATATCACGAGAGTTACGAGCCAAGTCGAGGCCCAGCTCTTGGTGACACTGCACTAAAAAGAAAAAGCACCCTAAGAGCCTGGCCACGTCTCAAAAATCCGATGATACTGTAACGGCTCCCTGGTCTAAAAGTGTACTTATTAGAATATAAAAAAACACGAGAGTATTTTATTATATAGCAGCTATATAATTTAACTAATATAAAATGTTTTCATTATTCTATTTCAGTTTGATCGCGGAATATATTTTGAAAGAATCTAATTCGACCGTCATAACAATAGATTGTACACCTATTTTGGAACCTGCTGATATCATTGCGGAATTAAAACGGGTACGTTATTATTGATCTCATTCGGCTCTATCGTTATATCACAAATTATTTATTGTTCCTTACAACTGACACGCATAATTCTCATATTTCGTCGACTGAAAACCAACTCCTCACGAACTATTTGAAGGTACCTACCCTTCCTCTTCAGGAGTAGGAGAGGGTATGGCAGATCCGGCATAGATTGGGAGGTTTGAGCTAAGATGGGGTCTAGCCTGATGTACTAGAAAACCACAGCATTTTTTTTTATACTTTCTAAGCGCTTGACTACGATCCCACCTGATGTTAATTGAAAATGCAGTCCTGGATGGTAAGGCGCACTAGCTTAGTAAATGCCTATTCATATTATACTCTACTCTTGAAAATACCCACATTGCAATCAGAGGGAAAGACAGACAACTCCGCAAAAGCGGTACCCACGACCTGGGGAGCAGTTACCCCCTTGCTGACATCCGAGTAATGGGGAACAACCCCAAGGCATCGCCTCCACAAAGAGATCGCCCTTGCTTGGTCACTCACTTCAGTGAATATTGGTACTGTGTTGTAGAGTAACGCAGTTCGGTCTGGTGGGCAGGGCGGCGGTGATCAGACCCGCGTGACGTTGCTAGTGCGCGAGTTGCACCGCGCCAGTAGCGACTCCTGGGGCTCTTGCGCGCTGCACGCCTTTCTGCTACAGGTATTATAGACTATTTTCAAAACATTTTTTAGCCGCCAGAATTTTGTAATATAACTATGAAACGTATATATATATATATATTTATATATAACGAAAAAATCGTGTATTCGTATTCCAGCTAGTACAGGAGGGCGGGTTCTGGTCGCAGGAGGAGGGCGGCGTGCAGTGGAGCCACACGGTGAGGCCACAAGTGGTCGCCACGGCCGACGCTGCAGCCTTCCCGCTGTCATTACGGCTCGCCGCACAACTACCACCGCTTGTCCTCGCGTAAGCTTATTTACACGTTTTTAATCTATAATAATAATAAACTTTCGCACAAATACAAAAATATACACAAAGAAATTTAGCTCCTGTATATGTAACATGTTTGTTTTGTGATATTAATAAAGTTATTATTATTATTATTTCTGTCTACCTCACAAGGGATTACACACAATGACACAATAGATATATTTTTGTATTATCCGGCAGTTCAGGCTTGTAGTAGGCAGTTTGTAGTAGATGCCACAAGATCAACAACAACTTGACATTGATTACTTATTATGTACCTTGCTACATTCTAATATATTTGTATTTGGTATACATTTTTACTTAACGTTTCTTGTCTCTTCTAGTGAGCCTGATGACGAGGAGCTAATCGAGTTGGCGAGAAAAAGTTTATCGGAAAACGTACCTAAGACAATACTGGAACAAGAAGTATCAAAATTGATTTACAACATGCTCTCAATGTTCAAGGAGGTATTTACCACCGTTGGTTCATCTTTACAAATAAATAAAATTGGATTGTCTATTTGTAATATTACTAAAATCATCATTCGGTATCATCCCAGTACGTTTCTCGCGTAACTTTCTTCCCATTTTGTGGTATCAACTGTCACCAGCGGTGTTTCCGAAAGTTTACGATGTGGATCTTCAAAGAGTCTACTCCTATCTCAAAGGCCGACAACGCACCTCCGGCGCTGTGGATGTTCATGGGCGACGATGATCACTTAAGATCAGGTGAGCCGTATGCTCGTTTGCCACTTTTCATTATTATATCAAAATAGCATTTTTTACAATCTCTGAATCGACTGTATCAATTTTGGAAGGTCTTTCACTGGCAGATAGCTGATGCAATAAGAAGTAACTTAGGCCACTTTTATTTTAGAAAAATCGTTTTTAATCGCTCTCAGCGAGTTTTAAATAAAACTATGAAATTTAACTTTTATATATGAAATATTGCAATATTCTCAGGTAATCGAAGTGTTCACTTCTCGCCCACATTACAAGTGGAGCGCGTCGCATTTGAAGAAATGGTGCGAGGGCATCAGATGGCACGCACCATCCAGTTCTACTGAATTGCATATGGTATTAGCAAGCAATTTATATCATAATAATAATCTTCAATAAATCTAACTAATAAACGCAAAAAAACTACTGATGTAGGTAGTACTAGACGTGTTTCAGATATCAGTGTCTTCTCCATTTATAATGCACAATTTTTAAAAACACAACGTGTGTGTTTACTTCACACGTGGTGAGGAAACCGTATTCTATTTCAATTGTACAATAATGAGATCAATACACAATGGAGGAAACTATATAGAAACCTGTTTTATCTCAATCTCTCAAACCCTATAAATACGGTATAGTTGTCGTTTTCTTGTTACACATTTCCGTTTCACAAAATTCAAAAAGAAATTTCACCTCAGAAAAAGCAAGTTAGAGCAATGTTATTTCTCAAGTAGCATTTCATGAAGCCGATGATGCGGCTATCTAGACTACATAGATTCTTAAGTCAAGTTAATATTATCGAAAAGCTATATTTTGGTGTGTACGAGTGGCTTGGATAAGGAAACAGAAATTTATAATAATAATATACGATACAAAAGTAGCAGTGTCCTTATGTATTGGCGATTGACGACACACCTGCACGCAAGTATAAGCAGTGAAAAATACGTGCCATGCAATATGGAAATCAATAATCTCTACTTACCCCATTGGGTCAAGAGCATGATTGCTTTTATTTATTTTAAAATCGATTTAGAGTGGTGTTATTTTGACACAATTATTACAATAATATATATTGATATAGTGAAAAGATTTTCCATCGTAATTTTTGGAAAATTTCGTATTTATCGTGCTCTCTCAAATAGCTTCAGTATACATCTTAGAGCCATAGGGAAAATGTCATTTAATACGATCATTCATTGAAAATTAGGGTGTCACCATATTCCCATAAAGATCTGAGTTTTCCAGAAGGAAAATAATTTCTCACTACATATGTAACATCTTAACTAATTCTTAATGTTTCTATTCTTTCAGGCGATAATAGGAGAGGCGGATTTGATATTTAAAAATAGACTGGTTAGTGACGAGGAGAAGGCGAAATATAATTCTATGCTGAAACGGCATTTTAAAAACGTCGATAACGGCGCATTGTTCTTCAAAGCTCGTACGCGTAGCGACGGCATTTACATGGAGGCGGTTGAACACAACTTGTGGTACCAGGACACACAGAAACTTATAAACCAGTGTTGTAAGTATTGTTTTCATTACAAGTTGAACACAGAAGCTCATAGCAATGTGTTTATACCTCTAGATAGATTTAGAACTTTATTGTACACCAAAATCAAAGCATAACTAAGGTACATTCGCTTCGCTAAGAGCGATCTCTTCCAGGCAACCTGTGTAGGGACAAGAAATATATGAACAAAACAGGGCGGTGGCGTTCAAATACAAATATTATAACAAATCTAAACATATAAACAATAATCTATACTAAATATACTTACATAAATAACTAATCATTAAATATATTAATACATATATAATAGTTCCGACGAAATTGATTGATAATGCTGCGCTAGCAAATTCTTAAAAGCAGGTAGGGACTTAGCAAGTCGAATGGAATTAGGAAGGGCATTCCACAGTCTAGTAGCCTGCAATGTGAATGACTTCCCATAAAAGTTTGAGGAATGAGTAGGAGTTTTAAGTTTAAGTGTTTCAGAGGAACGTAAGGGTAGAGGATCGGAAGGGTGGATAAATTCAAAATGTTCTTTAAGGTAAATTGGAGTAGATGGAATGAAGATGCTATAAAGAAGAAAAAGGATATCTCTAGTTACGAATATATGGTAATTTATATTATTGTTCCAAGAGAGAACATCCAGATTTGGGTTTTACTATTGTTATACAAAGCATATACTGTTTTATCTTCGAATGTTAGTGCCAGTAATTGTTTTAATAAATTTTAATGTTTAGTTATTAAAATGAAATACTGACTGACTTTTAGTGACCGAAAGTGACGACAATGTATTCACCGAAAGCGGAATCGAGGCATGCACTGAACTGGCTACTTTATGTCCTGTCATAGCCAGAGCTGTGAGTAGAACTTTCTTAGTTTTTGTGTCGCTTTTTTTGTGTAGCTTCTAATATGATATAAAGGTAACAATGACGATGCAATGGGTGCAGGGGAACGGTGGCGTGGCGCTGTGTGTGGGCAGTGCAGGTGTGGGACGACGCGCCGCCGCCGCCTTGCTCGCCGCCGCTCTGCCCGCCACTTTGGTCTGCGTACAACAGCTTAAACAATTCACCACCTTATTGAAAAACGTACGTATTGACTAACTCCTCCTGTTTTTTTTTTAATACATCGTTCCCCCAACGTTTGGCACCTTAGGGACCTTTTCATTCCTTTTTTCTTGCATTCCTCCTTTCCATTCTTCTTCTTCTTCCAGTATACTCTCCTATTCTTTACATTTCTTAGTATTACTTTCTGCTCTTTACATTTTTCACTCTACTACATTTTCAATTTCTTACTCTACTTTTCTTTGTCTGTATTTCCTTACTCTACATAATTCCTTACTCTACTTTTTACATTTTTCACTCTACTACATTTAACAATCTCTTACTCTACTTTTCTTTGTCTGTATTTCCTTACTCTACATAATTCCTTACTCTACTTTTTACATTTTTCATTATTTTTTTGCCCATGTCAATCTTTTGACTTTATATTTATTAACATGATTAATGTATTGGAACGATGTTCCTTACGGCACGCTTGGATAAGATAGGGGTTTGCTGCGCGATAGAACTGAAACAAATGTTAGATTAAAATCGTAAGAAAAATATATAACGGAAGTGCTATAGTCGTATACATGGCGGCGGATAGCGGGACTAGTGACTATTAAGCATTTAGTTCAACTCTCTGATCACATGTGGCGATCAATTAGTTATAAGTATTAATTATTTATGTAAATCTATATTGTCAAATTCTATATGTCTTTCTCGTAGTAAAATACTTTATATTAGAAATAATTGTTCCTCGTCACCGAGGGCCTGGTAACAGTCTCTCACAAGGCAATTATTAATTCTCTACCATACCTATAGCCTAAATGAATGTATTAATTTTGATTTGATTTGATTTGACTTATATATGTTACCAGGCTTTGTCATCGGCTAGCGAATGCAACAGGACGATTGTCGTGGTTGAGGAATCGGCGGCGAACAGTGACACTCTGGCCTGCATAGAGGCACTGCACCGGGCACACTCTCTACACGCTATACCGACCAGCATAATGCCTTCTCTATCACATTCGAATCCAGCACAACATCTCCTACAGCGTAAGAACTTTTTCTAACTAATTGACGGATCCATATTGTCGTATTATCCTTAAGGTACATGGAAGGTTTTTATAATACTCTCTTTACAGAGAAGGCCTGCGCTTAATAGTGAGACATACATATTATAGCGTACCCACCCCGCGTTGTCTGGCTAGATTTTGCTTTATTTTATTTAAACAATAACCTTACATCAATTAATATTTAATTTAACTCTCACAATATATTTAATTAGTCGTTTCTCTCCGTATTCATTCTCAACTTGAACGGGTGAAGATCATTACCTACATCCATGTACATATCAGTACATACAATATCATTCTTATCATTTATGCAAAACCATATCAGGCTCAAGTTAACGTTAGAAATAGAAGTACGACGTATGGCTTGTTTGACAGTTCAAAAAGAGTAGTGTACCGATCGTCATCAAACTTTACAGGATTACTCGCTAGGATAATCTGAAGATTACCTAAAATTTTCGTTGAAATCGGTCCAGCCGTTTCGGAGCCTATATGAAACATACCCACACACTTTCTCTTCACGGTATCTTCTACTTAACTACAACATGGAAGGTTTTTGTAGTAAAAAAATAGCGTGGCCATAGTAAAGACAATAATTTTCTTCTTACTTTACGGTCAATGTAGAAATCTTAATCCAAATTCACCGTGTATGAACTAATTTTATAGCAGAAATAATTAACGGGAAGGATGCGTCACCGCTATATCGTCGTCGATCGCAATGCAGATACGGTAAAGTCAATAGTTTATCTGTAGATCAGTAGATCATCAAAATATCTAAATTGATAATGGTTGGATTGTCCATTCACTAACTGTTGAGATATAAATAACGCGATAACTCCGAAAAACGTTATATTTATTTAATTTTTACTACTAACTTTTAACAGTACGAAATCTGTCCGGGCAACTAGTAGGAAATTAAAGGAATTGTATGATCTTTGAAAGCCATTAAAGCTTAATTATAAATTAATTAGAGCACACATATTTCAGATATAAAAGAACATTTAGGCATCGTCATTCTGCTAGATAAAGATCAAGAAAACTTGTCAGAGTTATTTGAGAAATATCCATATCTTCATAGCGATAGTAACATTGTGTGGTTGGAACGTTGGTCGGAGGAGACCTTACGACAGATGCCGCCATTGATCATACAGAGGTATTAAAAGATCCCAGGCACTAGCGTAGTTCTGCACTATGCACATCACTTAAAACGTCGTCTTAGTATCGAATAGAAACAGCACCTTTGCGTTCACAATTTACATTTATTTTATATGTTTACGAAATATACATATGTATTTAAATATAATATGTATAATTATTATTTATTAGTAATCATATTTAATATGTAATATTTCACAGTAAAGGCCGTATGGCTAAGCGTTCTACTGCCAAGCCAAACCGTCTTGTACGAATGGATGTTTCATTAAAAGATGTTAAAATTGTACATTGTGTACAGCGATGGTCTCACACGCTGTCACATATGGTACCTAATAAGCTCACGGCGGAGAGGACGTATATACAAACAAATATGTGATTTGTAGATTATTGAAAGAAAATCTGTCGGATATTACAAAGGAAGACCTGGACACGGTGCCGGTGGAAGGATTCGTCCATATTTACAAGAGCATCGACGTGGAGTGGTTACGTGCGCCGTGCCGATATGTTAACTTCGTCAAGTCCTACTACTTTATACTTGGTAGAAAGAAGAGCGAACTGCTACAGAGGAAAAATATGCTATCGGTTAGTGCAACATTTAACTTGTAACTCAAACGTCCACTCACGTGCCTATCGTCCTTTCACTGAGAGCTTGGGAATTATTTTTATATCATCCTATGTCCACTGGGTGGGGCAAAGGACGTCCACACGATCCTCCATCGCGATCGGTCTTGGCCTTCATGCTTTATCTCGCTCCATGTCTTCCCGATGTTCGTCGCCTCGTCTGCAACCGTGCGGCGCCAGGTCTGCTTAGGAGGGCCGCGCTTGCGCTTTCCTTGTGGATTCCAATCGAGAGCCTGCTTGGGAATGTGATCGAATTATAACATTAGTATTCGGATATTTTACAGTTATAACACTCCTTTCTGCCTCCTCATACTCGAGTAAAAATAAACATATATGCACACGACATGGTAAATCTATCAATTTAGACGTTGATGTGTTTTTTTTTAAATTATATTTATTTACAAATAAGTACAAACTTTAAAAGTTTGTTTGTACGTAAATTTAAATTTAAAATAGAAACTATTTGAAATGGTGCTGACCGTGAGTTGTGAGTTAAGTTTGACACTTTTTAGATTTGATCGGTTATAGTGTATTTGAAAATGTATCTATTTTTTGTATATATTGCACATAGTAGATGGAATTCTTCCAAACGATGTGGAATAAGTTTTTCTTTCTGCAGTCTGGTGTAGAGGCATTACGACGTGCTCGAAGCGAAGTTGCTACACTGCAAGCGGAAGCGGCTGAGCAAGAAGTGGCACTGTCGGAGAAACAAGCGGCGGCTAACAACGCTCTGGATCAGATCGGAGCGACGGTACGAGCCACGACTGACAAGAAAGATGAAATGCACGCCTTAAAGAAGAACATAGAGATTGAGAATGAGAAGCTACAGATAAGGTACGGTCGCTTTTAATATATATTACACCGTAACATCTAATAACATAAAAACGTTACTTTTATGAGGTGGTTTACCACACTTTATCGGTACTCTTGAGTCAGTAGCTAGTTTCGGCAAGCCAACATTAAGAATGCCAATAATTATTTTATGTCGTGCAATAGAGAGACATGCAAAACCAAAAAAAATAATCTAATCTCCGCTTAACTCTATCCGTGCCTAACGGAGTAAGTACTTTTACTTTATCTTAATTGAACTAACGTTACAAGTGATGGATGTTAGTGTTAAAATTAGGTTCTGAACCGCTTCTATACCTACCATCTGTACAAAAGGATTCCAAGTTAAGACATATGAAAAGTGGTAAACGGCGATGTGGTTCTCTGAAAACCGTAAGAACACCAGAGTTGTTGATTTGTTACTGGACTTTTGATAGGGTTGGCTGAGTCTCTAGGCTATCTTTGCAAAGTAGAAGCACACTTTTTCTGTACGAGATATATTTATGTTTAGTAACTAAATAGTAACTTATAACACAAGCTGTTTATTTTATAACATAATGTTTTATTTTAGGAAAAAAGAAATTGAAGCCGAATTAGCATCAGTGGAACCCGTTATTAAGGCTGCGAGGGCAGCTGTTGGGGACATACGACCGGAGTCACTCAGCGAGGTGAATACCAGACATGCGTGTTTTACTTGCTGTTTATCTTAGCTCAGGGCCCTGTGACGGTGATCAGGCTGTAGCACTCGTTCGCACAAGAAGGTTTTTACTAAATGGAATACATATAAATTGGAATACTTGTTAAGTTTCAAGAATATAAGTTTGAATTCGGACGTTGGTAGAATATTGTTGCCACTTTTAGGAGATTACATTTAGATTGCTAACTGCCATCTCGCAGCATTGGACGCAGTGCAAAAAGGCAATAGGAGTCTAATTGCTGTTACACCTGACTACAATCATTCTGCTTAGTCTTGAGCACTGACGTAAGAAAGCTAGCAGCCTAGCCTCTTTTTGAGATAATATTTGTAGAAATTATATTGTTTAATATCTCATCCTACCTTTGCCACTGGACATCACTAAGTATATATACTTTTGTTGTGGAAATTTCACGAAAGTCCTCGAGTGGACAATGAACAGCATAAAAGACTATTCTGGTCTCTTCGACAGGTGCGGTCGCTGCGAGCGCCGCCGGACGTGGTGCGTGACGTTCTGGAAGGCGTCCTGCGTCTGATGGGCATAGCAGACACATCGTGGCATTCTATGAAGAGCTTCCTTTCTAAGCGTGGTGTTAAGGAAGATATAAGGTTTGGTTTTTTTATACAACACAATATGTATTATATAGTACATACATTAGGTACGGGTTATGGTGAGTGCTCCTCTCCACGAATGTGCCCGATAGATGCCAGCAGGCGGAGGTGGCGAGACGTCGTGTGGCGGGTGCTGTCTGCTGCCTAATCCGGATCATGCTAGCCACGACCACTCTGACAAGAGTGCGGTGACCAAGAAGAAATGTATTATATTCGACTTAGGGACCTTGAAGAAAAGAATCACTATCACAAAGTATTCACAAACACGAGCTTGGATCGTCAGCTTTTAGCTCGAAGTTCCCAACTGAATTGAGAATGCAAAACACTCTTCAGCTGTTTTAAGCGGATGAGAATAATATACCTTTCATAGTCCATGTTCCGCGCGTCCGAACGAAGCGATTTGAGTCATCGTTTATCGTGCGTACAGCAATTATATTCTAAATAAATATTCTATTGTGTTCTATCTTTCGACTATATCACCACTTAACATCAGGTGGCATCGTAGTCCAGCACTAGTTTATACCCATATAAAAAAAGAAAATACTCTAGCAGCGTCATGTAATCTGTACCTCGCAGCGCAGTTATGCCGGGCGAGTGGTAGTGACGCTGAAGCTTCATTCCAGATGCCTTGACGCGAGCCAGATTAGTAGCGAAGCGGTGCAATCAGTTCGGAAACTGCTGGAGCGTCGCGGCGGTTCGTTCGAACAGGCGGCGGCGCGGCGAGCGAGTGCGGCGTGTGCGCCTCTTGCCGCTTGGGTGCGCGCCAACTTGGACTATGCGGACGCACTCGCGCGCGTCACACCGCTGCAAGTGCAGCAGAGGCAGCTGCATAGGTGCGTGCACTAATATCCCACAAAAATTGATAATGGTCGAAATGAGATACATAATGAAATATTTGAAAAACGCCACTTAAATCGCCGATCGTTGCTGTTATATGTACGGTAACAAGTGTGTTTTTTTTTTAATAAAAAAGGGCAAACGAACATTTGACTAACTCATCAGATGAAAAGAATAAATTTTGATCAACTTCTCGTAGATATTTGCTAGCACTTTGATGGTTCTGCCACTTTTTATCTATATTTTGTCAGGACAAAAAAAGAGATAGTTAATCACGAGAGAGTAAGTTTGAATACAGCTTCATCTTGTTTTACCATTTTCCAACTACACCACATTTACCAACTAAACCAAACTAAACTTAAAATAGATAACCATTAACTGAACTAAACCATCCAAGCAAAGCCTTTGTCGCCTTGCATTTGTATTTATTTTAATTCGACATGTATATTTTGTTTGTGTTTTATATGGATAATAAAAATGTCTGTTTTTTCTTTCTGTCTTTCCTTGTGTTACAGGAACCTGCAAGAAGCAGAGTCAGAACTGTCGGCCCTTTCAAGCGGCCTTAACACTGTAGAGGAGCGCGTGACGGCCCTCAAGACGCAGCTTGGACAGCACAGCCGCGACGCCGCCGCTCTGGAGCTCAAGCTCAACGAAGCCAAGAACACTCTTGAAGCCGCGCAGAAACTTCTAGATCAGTTGGCCAATGAGTACGACGCTTGGGAGCTTGATGTACGTGTATAACCGGAACCATTTGCTTCAACTCAAAAGGAAATGGTTTCGGATTTTGATTATATTTAACGGTAAAACTGATGGAATTGAAATCACCGTGTCCATATGTTGTAGACATATAATTGCAAGTCAGGATATAAGTTGATGCATATTTTGTTTGGCCGTGTGAGAGTAGAGAAATAAGAGAGATTGTTGCCATAGAGCTACGATAACTTTAATTAGAAACAGTATAGAACTCTAGTCCTCTCTCTATGTCTCTTATATGAATTTTGACCTAAAACATTAAACATTTGATGATATCGCGGTCTTATCTTGTATGTTCTATATGCATGTAATAATAATTTTCTTCTTGATCATATCAGCTTCAAAACATATCAAAGGAGATAATAGAAGTGAACGTAAGATCTCTTCTCGCCGCTGCATACATAGTTTACTTGCCGGACCTGACGGAGCCACAAGCAAGGTGAGATAAAAACAGGAGCCAATAGACATTGAAAACAATGATTACACCGCTATCCATATACTACACTATATAGTTTAATTTTTATCTAAGTTTAAAATATTTTTTGCAGAAATTATGTAAGAAAATGGAGCGCATTAATTGGATTTGAAGACGAGACCTTTTCGGTTATTAATTTTCTAGTATCGACAGAGAAGCAGCTGAAATGGGAGGCGGAAGGTCTCCCGATGGACCAAACTGCTATAAAAAATGCCGTACTTATAGATCAGGTGAACCAACACCACGACAGTTTTTTATTATAATATTATTCTTAATTTGTATTGACATTAACACTTTTCTCCTAGATACGAGTTATATCAGCCCTGTAGTTCTGGGCTCTGAAGAATAAGACTACGGTATCCCCTGCTTGATGTAGAAGGCGACTAAAAGGGGCCTCGGGTTCACTGGGCGACAAGGGTGGGGCCTTTGTCGTCCGCCATGGTGGACCCGGGAAGAAGGTGGGGAGGGAGTAATCTCCCCCCTCCCCCCGGGAAGTGCTCTCCTTGAGCACTGTGCAGAGGGGCTCCGGTGCGTTCCTCTGGAGATCCCGGAACCCCTCACCATGCACCGAGGAAGGGCCACCGGGGAAGTTTTAGCGCGCAAAACCCCACATAACCGCCGCCTTCCCTTCGGAAGGCGGGGGATCTTTTTGAAGATTTCCTCCCTGTTACCAAAAAAAAAAGAGACGAGGTATATGACAGGGAGTAACACGATGGCCTAGTGGTCACGGACTTCGAACGAACCTCTGACTGCCAGATTGTAGGTCGAACGCATAGGCTATGATTTATCTATCTATCTACATTGTATACATTATAACCAAATTGTTACCAAAGTGACCGACTTAGTCCTTCGAGTACGCAGTATGGAATAGAAATGGAGTGATCGTATCCTCCAGTGAAGAAGTAGACGCATTCTGTAGTGGAGACAGCGTTTAGATCAGCGATTAGACGCTTGAAACTGGAGTACTGGCTCAGTTACGTGCTTTGGAGGCCTGCGTCCAGCAGTGGACTGCCGCAGATGCTGAATGACGACGATTGGGAGTTTTGTAATCGTAGAAACTTACTCTCTCCCGTTTTTCATTGTTAATTATAACATACGTTACAGGCATTGGAGCCGAACAAGTGTGGGTTCACGCCCCTCGTCCTGGACCCTGACGGCGAGGCAGAGGCGTGGCTGAGGAACACTCTGGCCGATGCACAATGCGAGTTTGTTGAACAGCACAGCGACAAGTTAGCGACGGCGATGCAGTACGCAAGCAGGTAAGTTAATAATATAATGAGCTTGAATATATTCAATTCTTTTTAAATGCGATTTGAACTTCGTTATGTGGTTAAATAATCCTACATAGCAATTTGTTTTACAGACACTATTCTATGATCCTCAACCTATTCCATACCATTTTTTTTATTTCTATAAAATTACATTGGGTTGGAATATTTTACTGTTTAAAGTTAAAGTTACAGCATTTATTTATATAATATATATGTCCCACTGTTGGGCGCAAGCCATCTCTGTAAAGAGAGTATAACGACGTAGTCTGCCACGCGGCCCTAATACGGATTAGCAGACTTCACATGTTTTAGAAAAATGTTCTAAGACATGTCGTTCCTCATGATGTTTTCCTTCACCGTCGAGTTCGTAGTAAGACAACACTTAAAATTTCAACAAAAAATTTATTGGTGCCGGCACCGGGATCGAACTCGGGTTGCTAGCGTACAATTCAACTTGTGCCAACCGCCCGGATACTGAGCTACCACGGCTCATGTTATTGTTTGCTTGCAATTTATTGTTACGATCAGTGATAGATTCCGTTCTTTACTTGTATCTGTCTTAAACGTTCAGGCTGAACCGTATCTTGGTGATAACTGAGGTGGACGTAAGCCAGTTGCCGCGCGTGGCGAGAAGCTGCCCGTGGGTGCTGGTGAGTCGCGCGGCTCGGATTGGACACACGCCGGCTGCAACGGTATCACCTCTACGATGTAGCGCCGGCCTTCACGGACTTGCCGGTCAGTATTCCTCAAGTCTACGAACTTTCTATCACACGCATCTATCATTAATGTCGTTGTGTCAAAATTTCAAACATAAATTCAACAGTAATAATTGAAACGACTTTAACAAATCAGATTCAGGATCTTTTAAAATGATTTTCAGATCAACTCGTCCACTACGCTCTACAGCAACAGAATCCCGAAGTTAACGAGAAAACTAAAGAGATCAAATTAAAAAAAGTCGCTCTACAAAGGCAACAATATGAATTACAGGTAATCATCGGCATATATACGAAACATAGATTAAAATTACGATTATACTGGGGCAAAGACTGAATACAATATTTGTAGATTATATTTTTTGGTGCTATATAATATCTTTTTTGGATAAATCATACTTATTCATTGTTTGCATAATAAAGAAAAATATTAAAAAGGCTTTTTTTGTAAAGGAAATTATTTTTTTTATAAATATTACTAACAATCTTGTTAACCATTCCAACTAAGCTTAGGCTTGTGCTAGGAAATGGTTCACGGCAATAGTCGAATGGTGGATTCGAACCCACGACCTTACGATTCGCAGGCCGTACCCCAAAACCATTAGGCTATTGACGCTTTTAATTAAAATTAAATTTAATTAAAAACTCATTATCAACTTTATTGGACGACTTCTCAAAATTAATTTTGTTTTAGTCTAAATAATATTGAGAGTCCGATATCATACAGAAAAGAGTAAATATATGTAGGTTACAAAATTAACACGAGCCTAAATGCCTAGAGACATTGAGGTTTTTGAAGTTTTCTGAATGCCACCCAAACTAAATATATAGATATTTTGTAAAATCAATAATACACAATTGTTGTTTTATTTAAACAAACTCTACTGTGCTTAAAGGAAAACCTCTTAAAAGAGCTGTCGAAGAACGGCGACATCCTGCACGACGCTACCTTACTCGCCTCTCTGAACAACACGCGCGCCACCGCCGACACCATACGAGAGGCGTTAGAATCTGCACAGGCGCTGGAGACGGAGACCCGCGAGGCTTGCAAAGTGTACGAGCCCCTAGCAGCACAGGCTGCAAAGCTGGCCCTCGCCGTTAAAGACTTATCTGCCCAGCGCCCTCTAGTTGCCTTACCAATTGATACTGTACAGGAGGTTTTTGTTGATGCCCTCCAGAATGCCGGGGTGAGTGATTACTATGTATTAATAGCCTAATGTAACAATGATACACACCATTTCTCTTTTTAACCCTAGCTAGGTAGACAGAGAGACAGCTTACTAAACTTTTTAGGACCCACAAGTGACAGATGGTGAGCCCATCACCATAAACCATATATAAATTTTGTAGCTTAAGATACTTAAACTGTAAATGTAATAACTTATATTACATTACATAACTATAACCTGACTGTTATAAATTAAGACTTATGGAAGTATGATGAAAATGTACAGAAAACAAACGCTCATTAATACATTACGCTCATTCTATCCGAGCAACTGACCGAGTCGTAATTCGTGACCGTAGTACAGTAAGGATATTTTATAACAACTAACATTCTTGTTAATCATTCGAAATAAATTAATTCGAAACCCTAAGTTTTTGCCAATGGAGATGGTTTAACTCAATAATGGATAAGAACCGACGACTTTTTGTTTTGTAGACCAGACCAACCTAGATTAGGTTATTGTAATTCTCAGCCCTGTAGTTCTGGGCTCTGAAGAATAAGACTACGGTATCCCCTGCCTGTCGTACAAGGCGACTAAAAGGGGCCTCGGGTTCACTGGGCGACAAGGGTGGGGGCCTGCGTCGTCCACCAAAGTGGACCCGGGAAGAAGGCGACATCGGCTGGCCCGTGTCGCCTTGAACCGCGAGGGGACAGGGGGAGAGGGAGTAACCGGAAGTGCTCTCCATGAGCACAGTGCAGAAAGGCTCCGGTGCGTTCCACGTTGAGATCCCGGAGCCCCTCGTCATGCACCGAGAAAAGGGCCACCGGAGAGGTTTTAGTGGGTAAGAACCCCACATAACCGCCGCCTTTCCCCCAGAAGGCGGGGTATCTTTCTGAAGATTTCTCCCCGTCACCAAAAAAAAAAGGTTATTGTAATTGTAAGTAGATGTTTAGAGTAAATAGCTGAGATGTAAGGATAATAACATACGTTATCATACGGCCTCTCTTATACATTTTTTTTTAATTCAGGACAACAACGTAAACCAGAAAGAGATCATGAAATACTTAACGCGACGTGTAGTGGAAAGGGTTCTATTGAGTCTGCACAAATCGGACAAATATATAGTGGTGTTGCATTTACTTAAACAGGTTTACGATGAACTGATACCGGAACATGTAAGTATAATGCAATCTATTAAACGCAATAAGGTGACGTGAGAACGTAATGATGGAGTCATGCCAGTACGATCTATGCACAGAACTCCTTTGAATATCGTACAAGAAAAAAAATTGCAAATTAACTTAACGTTTTGAGAAGCAGAAAACCCATGTTTAAAAACTAACTAAACAGAAACACACACACACATATACAAAAACAGAACACTCTTTCTAATCTTAGATGACCACAAACAAATATTTTAATGTTTGGTATTATCTAAAAATTCTAAATCCCTTTATTGGCAGTCTGTCCGGTTAGAAATTCGATACAATATGTTCTCTTATGAGTAGCTTAAGTAAATAATGTATGTCTGCCTTGTGGTTGGAAATCACCCATCAAACATATTGTCGAATACAATTCTACTTAATGTTAAGTGACCATCTTGGATCCTACAACGGTGGAATACCAGGAGTATATTGAATCTCATGCATTATATTAAGGTATTTAACGATACACTTATTTGACCGGTCCGTATATCGAGAAATTTTGTTACAGCTATGGAATATATTCATTGGAAATTTTATTATAATGGATGATCAGAACACTATAAACGAGGTTAAAAATAATTACAAATGGGTACAAGAAGATCGTGTTAAAAAATTAGCTCAACTAAAGGTATTCTTTTTATATAAATAAAAATAAACCCCCGTCCTTCCAACCCTAGCGACAGGGACACTAACGGTTGTCTGCTTACACCAATCCTGTTCAGTCAGTAATTTAATGTATTATGTATATATAGAGCCGTGGTAGCTCAGTGTCCGTGCGGTCGCCTCAGGTTGTACAGTACTCTAACAACTCGAGTTCGATCCCCGGTCAATTTCTATATTGTTGCCATTATATGTGCTGATTTACCACGCGCTCGGCGGTGAAGGAAAACCTTGAAAAACCTACATGTATAAAAAAAAATTTCTAAGACTTGTGAAGTCTGCTAATCCACACTAGGGCCGCGTTGCGGACTGTACCCTTATACTCTCATTACAGAGAAGGCCTGCGCCCAACCGTGGGACGTATATGAAGGCTGGTACTGTAACTATATATATATACGTTCAATGTAGTATTATTAATACAATACAAGGGCTTGTGTATCTTTTACAAATCTAATATATGTTTTAATATTTTATTAGAGTATGATTACTTGAAATTTAAGTTGTTTATGGATTTTTCCATCTCCACTTAAACAGATGAACAACGAAGAGTTCTTTAAGAAGATGTCGCTGGAAAAAGAGACTTTGTGGACGGATTTTCAGCGCTCTGGAGACCTGAACGTCTTGCTCCAGCTGCATCTGAGTCCGTTCGAGACCGTGGCGGCAGTGAGCGTGATACGTCCCGATACGTTGTACAGAGCAATAGTTAGTTTCGTCGATTTAGTTTTAGGTTTGTATACAATTACACGATTTTTGTGTAGAATGTGTGAATGCATGCATTAGTTATAACGCAGCTGTAGGATATTTGTAATATACGTGCATAGTCTAATTACAGTATATACGTTCAATGATTTTTTTAATGACGAACTACACAGATTGGCCAGAGAAGCTGACTGCTTCACCGGATTCAGAGGTGGCATAGCTCTTAGGTCGCTTAGCCTGAACCTCTATCGCTAGTAACTCTATACAAGGGTCCCCGGTGAGAGTTAACCTCGGCTTGGTTACTATGTTACGAGGTTCATTGAATAAGTAAAACAAAAGAAATAGAAATAAAAAATACTATGAGAAAATAGTAAGTAGAAATAAGGATATGAAAAATGTAAAATAAAAAATGCACCAGTAGAAATAAGGAAATTGTAAAACAAGAATGTGTTAGTAGAAATAAGGAAACGGAAACGGAAATACAAATAAGTTTGACAAGAAATTGAAATAAGAAAAATGTAAAATGTTAAAGAAATGTAAAGAGTGATGTCAGGAGGGAGGAAAGATAAATGAAGAAAGAATGGACAGTGGAAAGGAAATGAAAGGATGTGAATAGGACGCTAAGTTTCAACACGTTGGGGGAACGATAAAAAAAACGTACATTAATTTATGTTGAGCGTGGTGCAGGCGCAGGAGCGATGTGCCGCGGAGAGGCGGTGCAGCTGGCGGCGCGCTGGGCCCGCTCTCGCCCCGCACTGCTACTCGCCGCGCACGCTACCGACGTACTCGCCGCGCACTCGCAATCACTTACACAGGTATCTTTAAACCAATAATGGACAACATCATAATATGTAATACATTTTAATTTGAAAGACGGATAACTATAACATTTATTTTATAAACACTAGTGTGATGTTAATATTTTAATAAATAATTATAATTATAGTATTACCAGTCCAGATTCACTGGACGATAACGTAGGATCGTCACAATAACTACCTTGTATTAAGCAAAATATAAAACAAGTTCCCCAAGTTATTACAAAAACTTTTTTTATTTATATATTTATTTAACAAAATTACAGCATCATTACAGTCGAACCGATGTAATGCTGTAATTAAATAATACTTACATTTAAAAGTAATAACAATAATTAACATGTTATAAAAAATAAATTAAAAATAAGAAAAAAAAAACACAAAAAGGAAATGTTTGAGAAATGCTTTCCACGCACTTGTACTCAGCCTCTACAAATTGCGACTGATTGCTACAAAAGACATCCACTTGCTGGGATATAGTATTAAAAAACTCAACCGCGCGTGACAACGGAGAGTTCTTCGATAAGTTAGTCCTGGATGTAGGGCCAGGAGTAACGAAGGACGGCGCATATAGATGCTATATTAGCAAAGACATATGACACAAAGTGTTGTTCAGGTGGGCATAGAAGAGGGGCCGACAGCTTGGTCTGCCGCGCTGGAGGCATGTACTGCTGGCGGCTGGCTCGCCATCGTAGTGGGTGCTTCGCCCTTCACTCGCGACTTTCATCATTTCCTGCTGGAGTATACACAGCGTCCAGTAAGAACGACTTTATTATTATTTTTTCATTTTAAAATTACAATCAGGTTATTATTAATTAGCAGTTACTAATTTTAATCATTTTTTTCATTTTCTCCAAAAAGCTCATAAAAATCTATAAACATGTTTTTGTATAATATAAATATATTTATATATATATATATATATATTTTTATGACGAACTACACAGATTGGCCAGAGAGGCTGGCCTTGACTGCTTCACCGGATTGAGAGGTGGCACAGCTCTTAGGTCGCTTAGCCTGAACCTCTATCGCTAGTAACTCTATACAAGGGTCCCCGGTGAGGTCTAACCTCGGCTTGGACGGTTACTATGTTACGAGGTTCATTGAACAAGTAAAACAAAAGAAATAGAAATAAAAAATACTATGAGAAAATAGTAAGTAGAAATAAGGAAATTGTAAAACAAGAATGTGTTTGTAGAAATAAGGAAACGGAAACAGAAATATGCTAGTACAAATAAGTTTGACAAGAAATTGAAATAAGAAAAATGTAAAATGTTAAAGAAATGTAAAGAGTGATGTCAGGAGGGAGGAAAGATAAATGAAGAAAGAATGGACAGTGGAAAGGAAATGAAAGGATGTCAATAGGACGCTAAGTTTCAACACGTTGGGGGAACGATAAAAAAACGTACATTAATTTATGTTGAGCGTGGTGCAGGCGCAGGAGCGATGTGCCGCGGAGAGGCGGTGCAGCTGGCGGCGCGCTGGACCCGCTCGCGCCCCGCACTGCTACTCGCCGCGCACGCTACCGACGTACTCGCCGCGCACGCTACCGACGTACTCGCCGCGCACTCGCAATCACTTACACAGGTATCTTTAAACCAATAATGGACTACATCATAATATGTAATACATTTTAATTTGAAAGACGGATAACTATAACATTTATTTTATAAACACTAGTGTGATGTTAATATTTTAATAAATAATTATAATTATAGTATTACCAGTCCAGATTCACTGGAGGATAACGTAGGATCGTCACAATAACTACCTTGCATTAAGCAAATTATAAAACAAGTTCCCCAAGATCTTACAAAAACTTTTTTGATTTATTTACTTATTTGACAAAATTACAACATCATTACAGTCGAACCGATGTAATGCTGTTACTAAATAGTACTTATATTAAAAGTAATAACAATAATTAACATGTTATAAAAAATAAATTAAAAATAAGAAAATAAAAAAACAAAAAAGGAAATGTTTGAGAAATGCTTTCCACGCACTTGTACTCAGCCTCTACAAATTGCGACTGATTGCTACAAAAGACATCCACTTGCTGGGATATAGTATTAAAAAACTCAACCGTGCGTGACAACGGAGAGTTCTTCGATAAGTTAGTCCTGGATGTAGGGCCAAGAGTAACGAAGGACGGCGCATATAGATGCTATATTAGCAAAGACATATGACACAAAGTGTTGTTCAGGTGGGCATAGAAGAGGGGCCGACAGCTTGGACTGCCGCGCTGGAGGCATGTACTGCTGGCGGCTGGCTCGCCATCGTAGTGGGTGCTTCGCCCTTCACTCGCGACTTTCATCATTTCCTGCTGGAGTATACACAGCGTTCAGTAAGAACGACTTTATTATTATTTTTTCGTTTTAAAATTACAATCAGGGTGTTAGTAATTAGCAGTTACTATTTTTAATCATTTTTTTTCATTTTTCCCAACAAAAGCTCTTAAAAATATAAACATGTTTTCTTTTATAATATAAATATATTTATATATATATATATATATATATATTTTTATGACGAACTACACAGATTGGCCAGAGAGGCTGGCCTTGACTGCTTCACCGGATTGAGAGGTGGCACAGCTCTTAGGTCGCTTAGCCTGAACCTCTATTGCTAGTAACTTGACACAAGGGTCCCCGGTGAGGTCTAACCTCGGCTTGGACGGTTACTATGTTACGCGTAAGCATTCCGATCCGAGGGTGCCCGAGAGGGCCGAACCACGATTCGGTCAGTTGCTATTTCAAAGATAATCTATGGAACATGCAAAAGCTAAACTAACTTTGAGTGCCACTTCGGGAATATATTTATATTTTCTTGCGACTTCTATTGACTTGTCTTGTATTTTTGTTGATAGATTGAACATTTTAGCAGCGATTTTCGTCTGTGGGTGGTTGCTGAAGATCGTCAAATACCGCCCTATATAGCGAACCTGTGCGTCACTGTCATTCTTGAGGTTAGTGTTGAATGACCATCATTATTTCATACAAATTTAACGTGAATATAAATGCCATATGATAACAATAATAGCATATAGCTCAGTTAGCAATAGAAAGCTTAATAGCTTTTACCGATAACCTTCAGTGAGAAGAGAGAAACTTCAAACTACTTTACATTATTACTCTGACCTCTGAAAGTAGCTACAATTTTAAATTTAAGTTTTCATCAGTATTATGCTGTTACTTGTTGTTCGACAGTTATGCAGTGACTTAATACAATTTGTCTTTAGAGTATATCACCAAACATTATGTTCCTTTGGTAGTATCTACTAATTACTTATGAATTGAAAAACAAATCTTTCTTTGTTTTTTTTTCACGGGAAGAAAATTTTCAACAAGATACCCCGCCTACTGGGGGGAAGGCGAGGTTATATGGGGGTTTTACCCAATAAAACCTCCCCGGCGGCCCTTACTCGGTGCTTGGTGACGGGCTCCAGGATCTCCAGGTGCTCTAACAGTGCAAAGCGACACGGGCATGCCAAAGTCGCTTTCTTCCCGGATCCACCTTGGCGGACGACAAAGGCCCTCACCCTTGTCGCCCAGTGAACCCGAGGCCACTTTTAATCGCCTTCTAGGACAGGCAGGGGATACCGTAGTCTTATTCTTGAGAGCCCAGAAATACACTAATTACTTATGAATTGAAAAAAAATATTTCCTTCTCTTTCCTTATTCAACCTTTCAGTATTTCCTTATTCAAAATTTACTTTTCTCTTATTACGTATTGAATGCTTATTTGTTATTAGCCGCCAGAAGGCGTAAAACATAACGTGGTGGGCACGCTGTCGGCGTGGGGCCGCTACGAGGCGGACGCGGCTCTAGTGCGTCTGCACGCGTGCCTCGCGCTCTTCCACGCGCTCGCACAGGAGCGACGCGGGTACATACCGCACGGTATGTTAAGCCTCTATTACTATTATCATAAGTAGCATTCTAAAAATAATAAAATCCACCATCCGCTTACGGTCAAGGTAGCTCAGTGTCTGGGCAGCAACGCTAGCAACCTGAGTTCGGTCCCCGGTGCCGAGGCCAATAAATTTGTTGTTGCAATTATTTGTGGTGATTTACCACGCGCTCGGCGATGAAGAAAACCTACATGTCTAAGAAAAATTTCTTTGACTTGTGAAATCTGCCAATCCGCACTTCTGACGCGTGACGGTCTATGCCCTTACACTCTCATTACAGAGTAGTCATGTGTCCAACAGTGGGACATATATGCAGGTTGTAACTTTAACTTAAGGCTGGAGTCGCTGGTACGCTTGGGAATGGGGTGACGTGCAAGCGTGCGCAAACGCAGCGCGCTCGGTGGAGTCAGGCCGCGCGATGCAGATTGCGCGCGCACTGTGCGGCACGCTGTACGGGGCGCGCGTCGCGCAGCCGGCGGACTTGGGCGTGCTGCAGGCGTTGCTGCGTGTCTGTCTGCAGCAGCGAGTACTCTCGCATGACTGGACGTTGAGCGCGGCGCAACATCCCCTGCCGTACTCCAAACAGATACAGGTACCCGCTTAACTCTGGCACCGAGATCTTAAATCGAAGTTTATCATTACAGACTGGCGGATTTGGCAACAAACAAAGTATGTAAATATTTGAAGGGACTGTAGACAAACTATATGCAAAATGTAAATTAATCACAGAAACTAACGGTTAAAAGATCGCTTACATTGTACACGGGTATGGTTAGAGACGATAATAATAATTGTCAGCGTATGACACCACGCTTTGGGCCGAAGTTAGAGGAAAGAGTGAGAAGCCAAGAATGGATGCTGAACGTAGTTAAAACAAATGAATAATTGAAGTAGCCCACACAAAGTAAGTTTGAGTACATAATATCAAAACTCATTTAACATGTAGGACAAAATCCTAACAGACATACATTCCGGCATTCGAGGCGTGGCCGAGCCACGACCCGCCACAGCTCCTCGGACTGCCGGCCAACTGTCGCGTTGCCTGGGAGTACAATACCGCCAGCTGCATTGTTACGGGACTCAAAGGTAATATAGTTTGTTATTTAAAAAAAAATACCTCCTGACTCTCGACCTTAATTAAAATCCATTTCAACGCAAATACAACAAGTTAGGATTCTGTAAAATTCAAAAATATGACGTATGGAGACCTTTCGTCGGTGACGGTACCGATAAAAGTATTAAAGTCATACTGTCGTGGCTTCTCACTGAAGATAGAGTTAGGACTCAATTCGCCTCAGCCGTAGTGATAATTTCTTTGCTTATCCAGTTATAATTTTGAAGCTTATTCTATTTTGCAGAATTTTCGAACACAATCAGCGTGAAAAAGAACAACAGCGTAACACCGTTAAAACCGTTACTAGCTCTATGGAAGAAGTTGATGTCGGGGAACCCGCTCGTCAGATCCGACTTTCAACCTGAAAAGGTTACATTTTATTATTATACAACTGTGTGAAAACCCACAAACAGATAAAATATACGAATGTTCAGAGACCACTTCACCTTTAACACATTAGTCGATAATCGATTTGGAATTTTTAAATACAATTTTTATTTATTATAAAACTTTTATCTACTAAAGACATCAATAATGAATATATATTGAAGTGTTTATAGTTATGATGAGACCTTCAGTTGAGTTCATAATTTAGGAGGCGTCCGGTTGGTGGGGCTGCGTCTGCGGCGGCGAAGTGCGTGAATGCGCGGCGGCCGTGCGCCGAGTGCACGCTACGCTCGCCATACACGCACGCGCCCGCTCGCATACCCACGTACTGCACACGGTAAGCTTTATAGACATACTTAAATTTCATTTAATCTTTCATTTAATTTAGATGATTTATAAGAGATATCATTATATAAATTATAACATGTCGCTCTTTTTAGTGAAAATTATACAGAGTATTGTGCCAGCAGGTCCCGGAAGATTGGCAGTTACAGTGGGCTGGCCCGTCCGCTCCCGACGCGTACGTGAAAGAGCTGAGCGTCCGTGCGCGCGCCGCAGTACAACGCACTCAGGCGCAACGCGCAGACTACATGCCAACTGGTACAAAAGCGAATCTTTAAACTGACATTAAGTTTACACTAACACTGCTATCTAACATTGTTTTTTTTTATTCAAAAGGGGCAAACGAGCTTGCTACGCTGTAAAAGCTACAAATAACGTCGTTTTATAATGTATAGAATTACTGGATCATCTATCCATAAAATCTTGTATTGCAGTTACTTATTATTCCCCTGTATCTTACACAGAAGTGGACCTGCGCACGTTCGTGCGTCCGCAGCGCATGCTGTGGGCATTGCGCGCGCACGCTGCGTCGCGGTTGGCACGCCCCCTCGACCAACTGGCACTCACCGCCCACTGGAATTGCACTGGTAATACTGGAACCTTGACTAGATCTTAGTCGTAAATAGGAAAAATTAAGACAGAATTGGCGAACTTTGCAAAAATGCTTTTTAAGTCGTATAGTAAAAGGTATGGCGCAATAGCATTCTCTCCCGAGTCTGTGATCACGGCTCGATTAGACTGCAATATGTATCAAATCATATCTTCGAAATATTTATCGGACAAACTTGTTTCCGAGTTGTAAAGCGTGAAGACGATGGCATTTACATTTAGCAATTTTATTATTTGTCTACAAACATTTTTGGGGTACTACGAATGTACATATCACAAAACATTTGCTATGTGTTACAGAAAGCGGAGGCGACGATATTCCGTTTTTGATAGTGTTGGGACTCCGTTTGTGCGGCTGCTCGTGGAGCGACGCACTCGTACCAGCGAGCGCGCGCGCGCCCGCACACTCGCCCGCGCCGCCCATACTACTGCGCTACGTGCCGGTACCCAAACCTCCTCATATATCTTATCCCAATGCTACCTCTAATAGAATAACCGCTAAAACCGAAGTCACGGCAATTCTTGCGCTGAGTTCCTCCCTAAAGAGGTTCAGGCTAAGCAACCTACGACCTGGACGACCACCGAAATAACTTATAGTTATAACCCGGCTAGAAGGTCCACAAGAAATCTGCTCACCCTGTGAACCTCACCTTATCCTGGTTACTTAAGTTGAATATATGTTAGCTTGTGTACTTATAGTATGCGATTTTTTTTCGATTATTACTCTTTATAGTTTCTCATCGTAGCCTTGTAACCATTTTTGAATTTGTTTCAGAGTGCAGAAGCGCCTGTAACGTCGGCCAGGAGTCTAGAGGTGCCTGTGTACAGCAACGAGTCTCGCGAGGAGCTATTGTTTCACGTGAGCGCACCGCTCGCAGCCGACTACGACAGAGACGCCGCCACTCTGAACACCGTCGCCTTGTTCATAGCTGCCGTTGACTAGATATCATTTTCCTTTTAATTAAGCGACACAAATGTGCATTTTTCTTATTTCATCATCATTTCAACTGGATATCCACTACTGGACGTAGGCCTCCACGAAAGATATCCAAAAGGAGCGGTAGGCTTTTGGGCTTTTTTTAGCTTTTGGCGACCCATTCTCGTCCAGGTCTTAGTCTTTTCATAATATAACTAATAACGTGTTAAATATGTTTAAACTTAATAAATATAAATTGTATTATGATGTCTTTTTTTGTTATGAATATATCTCACTTCCTAAGTACATACCTTCTTTCTGAAGTATCATATCTATAAGTAAACTAGCGTAC
Source organism: Meandrusa payeni (assembly GCA_029286785.1). Taxonomy (NCBI): domain Eukaryota; kingdom Metazoa; phylum Arthropoda; class Insecta; order Lepidoptera; family Papilionidae; genus Meandrusa; species Meandrusa payeni. The sequence continues at coordinate 495,279 of JAGSMX010000013.1, forward strand.
GCAGCCCGCTTCGCCGTGCTACATTTTGCTTTATTTTATTTAAACAATAAACTTATATCATGAAATATTAAATTTAACTCTCACAATATTATTAAATTATTCATTTCTATCCGTATTCATTCTCTTTTCGAGCGGGTGAAGATCATTCATTACCAACACCCATGTACATGCAATATATTCAGTTGTACTTCAACATGGTTCATAATGACATAAATATACACAACGCATGTGTCAATACAAATTTGGAAAAACAATAGTAAATAAAAGATGTATTTGAAAGTTAAAAAAGAGAAGAGTGCTCTGATTTTTACCAAACATATTTACGATTACTCGCCAGGTCAATCTGAAGATTTACTGAAAATTTCATTGAAGTCGGTCCAGCAATTTCGGAGCCTATAGGGAACAAACCTACATACTTTCTCTTTTATATATAAATAGATACAGCAGGTTTTTCAAGATATGTTTTCCTTTTTTCGAGCACATCTCATATTGAAGGTTACTCGGAGTTCTAAACAAAATAACACACGATTTTCTCGAAGGTTATTGAGTCCGATTGATATGTAACAAAGAGACGGTATAACGTTTTACGTAAAAAGAAACTTACTTATAAATAAAGCTCCGCGAAGGGAAGCAATGACTGAACATCGTCGACACGACTAGCATGCGACTGTTAATTCTGATCATTAATAATTTGCTATGTATAAAAAAGTTCAAACACGAACGATGAAGTTTCCTTAATGCAGGAGCAAAAAACAAGGTCATTAATATTAACAATTATTTAATTTTCAAAAAAAATCTTAATGATATACATTTGTGACGACATCGAACCGTCCGTTACCAAATTCTTTTTTAAAGAGATGGTAAATCGTAACTGCTTTACTATTAAAATCGTTTTCACTCAACAAAGTGGCATTGCGGGAAAACACTGGCTTTGAATTATTAAAAAAATATATGAATTCTAATGAAAACAATTTTATAATTAAATATTCATAAGAAGCATAAAGTTATTCAAATTTAATAAAAATCGTTATCACAGAACTGCAATAAGGCACTTGATTTGGACAAAAATACGCATAATAATGCATTTTTGCATAGCTCTTTTTTTTAAACTCATACGAAAATAGAGAAAAGATGTTTTAACTTTTCAAACTTTTATAGATTAATTTAAAACGATCTATTAAATCAGTATGATTGTTCATAGACGCATAACTATCGGATTCTTTATGAGAAATAATCTTTAAAAAAAATGTTGTAGTCGAAGATATCGAAATAATATTGTACACTTTTGTAAATGAATTCAGTATAAGCAAACGGGAGAATCCCTTTATTAACCAAGCACTAAAGTTGCATGCATATAAAACTCTAAATAAAAAATATTTCGTACGAAATATCATAACACATATATTTTCTACGTTAGTTCGTCACTTCACAGTGAATAATATCGATACTACTTCAATTGACGTAATAATTGACTACTCATAAAATCACAACATAATGTTATAACATTCTCCCACTAAACATACTTTAACTTAGAAAAATTCTTACTATCCAATTAAAATGGAAGTCTAAAAGGTCTTTGTACTAATAAATTCATAGCAGTTTGTATTACTCTGTGGGAGATACACCGACTAACAAACAGGTGACAAACAGATTATAGATGTAGTGAGAAATTATGACAACTAGGATCTTTATCGGAATACAATGACACCCGAATTGTCTATGAATGATCGTATTAAATTAGTGACATTTTCATATCTATTAATATTAAGCTATTTGAGAGAGCACGATAAATACGAACTTTTCCGAAAAATTACGAAGCAAATGTTTGTATTCCTTTGTGTAAGTACCACAGAGTTAGAATGGGCTGGCTGGGCTCTCAAGAATAAGACTACGGTATCCCCTGCCTGTCGTACAAGGCGACTAAAAGGGGCCTCGGGTTCACTGGGCGACAAGGGGGCCTGCGTCGTCTATCAAAGTGGACCCGGGAAGAAGGCGACATCGGCTGGCCCGTGTCGCCTTGCGCTGCGAAGGCACAGGGGGGGAGGGAGTAACCTCCCCGCGACGTGCTCTCCTTGAGCACAGTGCACAGGGCTCCGGTGCGTTCCACGTGAGATCCCGGAGCCCCTCGTCATGCACAGAGGAAAGGGCCACCGGGGAGGTTTTAGTGGGTAAGAACACCACATAACCGCCGCCTTCCCCCCCAGAAGGCGGAAAGAAACTCATAAATTTGTAAGAAAGAGGAGAAGTAAGAAACTCATAAATATGTTTGCAACAATAACAACAAAATCAAAGTATTCTTTAATATACTTCTTGAGATATAATAATGTTAATTTTGAAAGCCAGCAGAAGAGAGTAGAATGTTGTACAAGTTCTAAACGTGGTAAAATTTGTCTTCAGACCCGTAGAGTTCCACAAAGAGAATGCCGTATTTACCAAAATTCAGTGGGAGAATATTATAATGAGTTATGAATTAACAAATGTATTCCGCATTCATCACTTCCAAGTAGAAAATTAAAACTATAAAAATAATGACTGAGAGAATAACTTGGAAGCAACACATACCTAAAATTCAATCCAAATACTTAAAACTAAAATGGCAACATCATTTATGAGTGTAATTAAAACTTGAACAATATTAAATATACAGTGACACAGGAAGACAATTGTAACGTTCGTTTTTTTTTTCCAATTTAAGGAATAGATACAGTATCACATATGTATTATTATAATTCATGTTTGTCTTAGATTAAACCTATCTAGAGGAATTATTTAAGCTAAATTTTATTTTAATAAGTACAAACCTGGAGGCAAAGAACATTCACATTTTAGATTAAAATTTCTGCCATTACAACTCGTATTTTTGTAAACATAAATACAAATTTAAATAAATATCTTACAAACTTATTATTACCTATTCGACGGAAGCAATAAATAATTGCAACCTTGACAATTACGTAATAGCTACTCGAATCATAAGCATTTGTTTTATATTGCAATTATAAAACTTCAATAGTATTATTTAATGATATTTCGGCAAATTTCATTTCTGATTTTTTTAATTTTTACTATTAATATCTTTACAAACTAAAATCAATAAGTTCAAGGTGCTATTCCAGTTTACCGCAACTAATCTCGCCGATTTTAAATTCAACTATCTCCACTTCATAAGTGAAAATAAAAACCATTGAAGATCGTGAACGTTCCAAATGCTAAGAGATAAGATTGTTTTCGGTCACAAAAACTTTTATAAAATATCACAAAAAAATATTTTACAACGAAATTATTTTCAAGGTGAAAGGGTTTTAATAAAAAAAAAATCATTGTCTATGGACTCCGAATCTGTTTCTACATCAATCCACAATCGAACACAAATCCACAACAGGAATATGATTAAATAAATTCCGCACACAGTAGTGTTTTACTTAAAATATAAATATAACATTTCAAATTCAATTTTTTTTTTATAATTTCTAAGCAAGTGCTTGACAACGATCCCACCTGATGTTAAGTGGAAATGCAGTCCTGGATGGTAAGGCGCACTAGCTTAGAAAATGCCTATTCACTCTACTCTTGAAAATACCCACATTGTAATCGGATGGAAAGACAGACGCGGGCAAACTATTCCAGTCCTTTGCTGTACGAAGAATGAAAGACGAAGCATATCGCTTCGTTCGGGTTTGAGGGATGTTCACAACAAAAGGATGAAATCTCGCAGTGCGTCTAGAAGTCCGATGGTGGAAAGGGGATGGGGGAATTAGATCATGTAGTTCTTGAGCACACTCTCCAAAATGCAATCTGTAGAAAACCGAAAGGCTAGCTACCTTACGCCTGTGCTCAAGACTGAGCAGATTGGTTTCAGCTGCGTCACTATCAATATTCTCCCGTTTTCAAGGAGAGATCCCACTCACTACTTAACGGCTGCTAATCATGGCAACAATTCTTAAGCACAAGTACGCATTCAATCAAGAAACGACAACTTCAATGTGCGCTTTGATTAACGACTTTTCGCTACTAAAAATATATTTTTTTATAAACCAAGATAACCAGATATGGGTTTTAAGCAGTGGTGTTTTAAAATTTCGCTTTGAATGTTATTTATCTGTCTTAACTATAAGCAATTTCACACAAAAACGGAACATTTTTGTAACGCCATCTGGTAATTTAAAAGCATTCTGAAACCGTAAAATATAATAAGATAGCGTTGTAAATCTAACTTAACATACTAAAAACACACATTGTGTCACACAACAAAAGTTACATAACACGTTAGTTAATCTAGACTCATCTAGAACTGACGAGCTTCAGTAAGTTAACTAGAATATTTAAATTGGACATAATAAGTCCATTTAAATAAATTCAGATCTAAAACAGAAATTCCATACGATAATATAAAACACTTTTCACACCCATCAATCGGAAGCTTCTTAGTAAAATATTACGAATAGGTAAAAAGCAGTATGTAAAAATATTATAAAACACTAGCGTGAAATGTTCTAATACTAAAATAATAATGGAGCCCGACTCATCACGTTCAAAAACGACACTTTCCAATGAATCGTTCCGAACGCAAACCATTAATCAACATTATGTAAAAGTAAGAGATAACCTAAAACTATAACAAAATCAATACGCTAAGGTCGATGATAAATACCATTGTAAATGCTAAAGAATCTCGTATAGTGAATTGAGCAAATCGTATTGCTGAGCCAAAGTCATGACGTGGAGCCACTCGGCCTGCCATTACACCGTGTTGATGGTCTGCACGACATTGATAATGAAGGAGGAACTGTGACCGGTGGCGGCGCCGCTGGTGCCTTCCCCGCACGCGAAAGATGATTCTCCATTGCCAAGATTGCCATTATTGTTAGGATCCTGGAATAGCATTAACAAAATATATATTAATAATTAATATTGTTTATAAAATCAAGCGTTAAACTCTATTACGCGTGGTCGCCCTCTTTGTTCACCGGCTCTGAATCGTCGAAACCATTCCTCCGTGGTTCGAAGTGATAGAGTACCATCCCCAAAACACCATTAATCTCACGGAACGTTTCTCTAGCGGATTTGCCTTTAACGAAGGAAAACTTTAAAATAGCGCGAATTTCAGCGTTAGTGAACTTCATGTTTACACGTCTATAACTGTTGAACGCAATATCCAAACTAATTATGCATAGCGTCGTTTTGTAGGTTATGTCAAGACCTTTCAAATTATGTATAGTATTGCTAGATACGAGCTCTGTAGCGCTTTGTACACAGCCGCGAAATTCAAAAGACAAAAAGGCGGAAGGGAGATATTTGACAACCTATTATATTTAACTAAGTTTTTATAACATCATATTAGTATTATCTGTAACGATGTTATAATTTTTGTTGATTTAAATAAATAAATAAATACATAATATATGGAGGTGAAGAAATGAGGAATACGACATAAGAAGGAGGTTATCCATAAAATTGGTTTCATTTGAGTAAACATCTGTTACAACTGACCTGCCGTGAGTAAGGTTGCAGAGCAGTTTCCGAGTAGGGAGTACGGATGAGTGCAGTGCCCTTAGCAGCCGCCAGTAGGGCTGGCAGGTCGGTGCTGCCTGTTGCAGTGCTGCTCCCCGCAACTGCTGGAGCGGAGGAAGTGCTGCAATGGAAATAAAATGTTGAATACAAAAGTTGGAGCACCGAATTCAACAATGTAAAATACTACATTTGAGGGAAAGAAATAATAATATTTATATGCTATCATAAAAAAAGCAAAAGTATATTTTGCGACAGTTTTTAAAGTGAACCACAGTATGATCTAGCAAACATTTTTTATGTCGAACCTTGGAGCTTAGAGCTTGGCTAGAGAAGCTTAACGCAACAGCTTCGCGAGATTTGCGTGTTTTCCATCTAAATCATTCGAATCCAGCAATTTTAAATTTACATTAGTACAGTTCGAGTAGAAAAATATAAAGAATGGTACACATTCGCTTACTGTGTGCCATTCTGTGCCTTACTGTGTAATATTTGTACCTCATGATTATTACTTATTATCATATTTAGACAATATGTAGATTATCAGTTATCTATATAAAAGAGAATGTGTGTCTGTGTGGGTATGTTCCATATAGGCTCCGAAACGGTTGGACCGATTTCAATGAAACTTTCAGGGAATCTTCAGATTGATCTGGCGAGTAATCCTGTAAAGGATGTTTTTTTTGGTGACTCTTTTTGAACTGTCAAATACAGCTTTTATTTACTATGACGATATTCTATTGTTTTATAACCCAAATTTGTATTGACACATGCGTTGTGTATATTTATGCCATATTAAAGTACAATGGAGTATATTGAAGTATTTTAAAGTATACTGAACTATATGAAAGATAATAATTAAGGATTTTGAAGTATTCAAGGTAAGTTATAGCGCCGCGAATGTATCCGTTTACTGATGCTACTGATATGTATATGGATGTAGGTAATGATCTTCACCCGCTCGAGAAGAGAATTATTACGGAGAGAAATTAATAATTGAATATATTGTGAGAGTTAAATTAATTATTTAGTGATGTAAGTTTATTGTTTAAATAAAATAAAGCAAAATCTAGCACGGCGAAGCGGGCTGGGTACGCTAGTAAGTAATGTTTAAACAAAATTTTAAAAAATGCATAGAATATTCCAGAATATTTTAATTGAATCTGTACACAGAATCGTACCAATAACTAATCAGTATTCATTTGTACTCACTTGGCATTGTTGTCGTTGGCGTTGGTGCTCTCCGAAGGTGTCCACGTACTCTCCATGGTTTCCTCATCCAACTCTGTCACCTCGGGGCCCTTCGCCTGCGCGGTGCCGTTTTCATAACTAAACAATTAAGTCATCTGGTAAAACGTAAATACAAATTTTCAATTTCAGTCTCAATAATTAAATTCTAAAAAGTCAAGTACTAGAAAAACTTATAAATGAGACAGTAATAAGGGAAGGCCTTGGATGAAGAACTTGTAGGGAGTAAACGGCCAGACCACGCATACCTTCCCTTGTTTCGGCACATATAACTACAAAGTAGTGGGATAATTGTAAAAAGTCTTTTTAACGGGGTAGTCAGAAATAGTAATCGCTATATACAATTTAACTTTTATAATATATATATAAAAATTAATGTTTATCTGTATTTCCTTTATAGAAACGTAAAACAAAGTGTTGTGCATCAATCTACGAAGGTTTCTCAGTTGGTACTGACAGATGACGCCACTATCGTTCCAATGAATTTGAAGCGTCAATAGCCTAATGGTTTAGGGTACTGCCTGCGAATCGTAAGGTCGTGGGTTCGAATCCACCATTCGACTATTGCCGTGAACCATGTCCTAACAATCTTGTTAACCATAGCACAAGCTTAAGCTTAGTTGGAATGGTTAACATGATTGTTAATAATATTTCTGAAAAAAAATAAAAGAAATATTGCTAGCTTTCTTTTAAAAAAAAATTGAATTTCATATTTTACCGTGACAGTGGAATTGAAACGCAATCAGCAAACCAACAGCGAATGTCCCCCAATATTTGTGTAATGCCTTTCCCTTGAATTTATTTTAGTTAGAGCAACGCGCACAGGTACAGCTAGTTATAAAAGAAATGAATATATGTTTGTATGTACGCGAATAACTTCCGACCAAATTGTTGATGATTTTTACTTTTTTATGTTTATTACTATTAGGACAAGGTTTGTATGAACAATCAGATTTTATAACACCTCGTTTAAGAAAAATGAGTGCATGAGACAGAATGACGTTCAGTTATTCAGCTAAGGAATGACAACTTTAAATAGACCATACGTAAATGTTCATTACAGAATCCCGTCCGGTTCTAATCGAAAACTACTACCTACTACTATCAAAAAATAAGGTGGTGCGAAGTTTGCCGGATCAGCTAGTAAAATAAATAAAATTTGCGCCTGTTGTATGGCGATGTGTTTACCGCCTGTCACATATGGGATCTAACAGGCTGATGAAACGCGGGCAGCGATTACTAGATCAGTTTATACCCCTAAAAAGTATTAATACATGACAGCTTTTGTTTAATAAAAATAATGTATAATAACATTGTTTACATAGCAATAACATCATGTAACTGTTCCAGTGTAGATTGTATTGAACTACTAACTAGGATGTATTGTATACATTACCCGTTAGGTATTGGAGCCCTTCGCACGTAGGCGGGGTTGTTGTAGATGCGGGCCTCCTGGCTGCCAGCTGACTCGCGCGCCGCCCACCCGCGATCAGGCGACGGGTGCTTGATAAACGGCAACGCGGACTCTGAAAGTCGAAGAATATTTAAACACAAACCCCACGCCCACGACCATCGCAGTATCATGTACTAGGAGAGCAAACAAGCATGAGAATCAACTTATGCTAAGATCATCACAAAACTACACGGCATGGAGCATGGGCTCTGGTGCGTTCTAAAGAGATCCCGGAGCCTCTCATCATGCAACGAAAAGGGCCGCAGTGGCGTATGGATTGTTATGGGAGGGGCGCTTCACACCCCTCCCCGAGTAAGGCCCGAATCCGGGCAGCGACCGGGGCTGCGGACAAACTGTTCGATTTTATCCCGTGACCCTCGCATATGGTCGTACGATGGAATACCGTGTGGAGATTTTTAGTCGGTTGAAGTCCGACACTATCCCGTTGCCGTCCCGTGTGGCTCCGGGGTGTGTTCCGTTAGTATATTGGTACACACGTAAATAAAAAAAGAAATCAAAATTTGCTCATTCAAAGTGGAAAATAGTAATTTATATCTACCAAGCTATACAGGCTACACGTTGCATATATAAATAAACTGATGATCCCGTTTATCCGATTCTAACATGTGTTGTGGCTACGGGCCCTTTGAACAGCGTTGGATATAAATATACCTATTTAAACAAAGTGTATTAACCCGGGAAGTTAACGTTCAATGTCAGTGAATGTGTCTTCACCCTTATGGAACTTTAGTACGCATGTGTTTTTTTTTAACACAAACAATGCTACTTAATCTTGATTTAGCTGTGGCAAAGCTAAATAAGACGTATTACATATGTAATGATGAATTGTAAAAGATTGTTTTCTTTTTCAGTAATTTTAACTAACACCAAAAAAGGCTCTCAATTCCTCTCTTTTTAAATTTATTGTGCACTGACTTAAGGGACCGATTTGAATAACATTTTTGTTTCAAACGTTCTTTCAATTAGATCCAAAGTCAATTTTATTGGCATTGGACATACCTCGGGTATACAGTGTCCTAAAAATCTCATATTATACGACGACAGACGAATGTTTGTTGATTAAGATATTATATTTACGGCAATCGAAGACTAAGTTATTTTTACTCCTTTTCGATAAAGACTACGAATTTAGAAGACGAAAGAGATTGTCGGAATATAAATATGATACTTCAGAAATAAAATAAGACCATCTTATCGCAATAATAATTATGCGTACTATCGTTTCCGTCAATAAAATCCGCCAATGACGATATGACGTTTAGATTTAAGTTAATTTTTAGAATAGACTAGCGTACCCAGCCCGCTTCGCCAGGCTAGATTTTGCTTTTTTTTATTTAAACAATAAACTTACATCATTAAATATTTAATTTAACTCTCACAATATATTAAATTATCTTAGAAATGATGATGATTCTCTCCGTATTCATTCTCTGCGATATCTATTCTCTTCTCGAGCGGGTGAAGGTCATTACCTACACCCATGTACGTGTCATTAAATACAATATCATTCTTATCATTTATACAAAAATATATCACGCTCAAGTTAATGCCAGAAATAAAAGTACGACCAATGGCTTGTTTGACAGTTCAAAAAGAGGAGTACTCCGATCGTCACCAAACTTTACAGGATTACTCGCCAGGTCAATCTGAAGATTCCCTGAAAGTTTCATTAAAATCGGTCCAGCCATTTCGTAGTCTATACGGAACAAACCCACACACATTCTCTTTTATATAGATTTGATTTGAAGTCTTTTCAACCGACTTCAAAAAAGGAGGAAGTTCTCAATTCGTATGTTCGTCTGCATGTTTTTTTTATGTTTGTTACCTCTTAACTTTAGACTGGATTAAGACTAAAGATAAAAAAAAGCAGTTGTTAGTGAAATAAATGTCATCGTATCTTACCTTCATCATTAGGTCGGTAGTCTGATTCGTGATTGAAGGGTGTCGTTGTGGAGGGTGGGGTAGGAGAGTTTGCTTGCACCGGGGTGTACAGGGCGTTGTAGGGCGGCGGGTTCTCCGGCGCAGTCGCCGGCACAACGTTGCGTTCACAACGAGACTGCATTGACGTGCTCGTGGCTGAAAATAATTGATAACACTATCAAAAAAGGAGGTCTCAATTAGCCTGTTTTTCATTTGAAAGCTGGTGCTTCCCGTCTGGTCTTCTGATATAATATTCTGACATAAGATTTCTGATATAAGTCTTAAATTCATGTTAAGTATGTCTCAAGTATTCAATATCACGCCAACCAGTTTCGATAAATCAATTTTTATTGGAAAGTACTTTGATAAGAGTTTGTTTAGGTTATTTTTTTTTATTAAAAATTTGCTAAATTTTATTTCGTAATATTGCTACTATGATTTGGAAATAAAAATAACGTTTTTTGTTTGATTCGATTTTAAGTCGGTTTTTTTTTCCTCGTAAATTACCATGAACTTGGCCAGGAACTAGGTCTACATACAAGAAACACTCGTGTTTTTATTTTTTGTATTAAGTACTTAATTTAAACAAATGAACACCTGAACATTGTCTTTCATCTTTTTCGTTAGCTTATTCAATTGCGCATTTATCAATCGCATCACTGATGCAGAAAAAAGAGTAGATTTAACGTAAAGAAGTTGCAATTCACATATGGAACTTACAGGCAAGGATCTTCAAAGTGTCCGGATGCTTCAGCACGTACCACACGATAGCGCAGAAGACCAGCAGGATGAGGAGACACAGCAGCGCGACCAGCACCCAGCCGTACATGGGGAACCCATCGCCTTCGCTTCGCGCACTCTGAGGCACGCATTGAGCGTTCACATCCCCGCGATGGTCTTCTACTAACCTACGACAATAACATAAACAGAATTATATTCAATCTAGAATATAGAAAATAGCGTTATCACAATTCATGAGCTGTTAGCTTTTAAGGGTGATGACGGCAACCAACGTGTGGCATTTTATCTGCTTCAGATGAACTACTTGTACCACATATAAATGCAATTGTCTCTATCTATATATATAAAAGAGAAAGTGTGAGGGTATGTTCCGTATAGGCTCCGAAACGGCTGGACCGATTTCAATGAAACTTTCAGAAAATCTTCACATTGACCTGGCGAGTAATCCTATAAAGTTTGGTGACGATTGGGGTACACCTCTTTTTGAACTGTCAAATACAGTTTTTATTTACTATGATGAAATTCTATTTATAACTCAAATTTGTATTGACACATGCATTGTGTAAATTTATGGCATTATGAACCATATGGTAATACAACGGAGTATATTGAAGTATAATGAAATATAAAAAAGTATACTGAAGTATATTAAATATAATAATTATGGATTTTGAAGTATTCAAGGTAAGTTATAGCGCCGCGAATGTATCTGTTTACTGATGTTGCTGATATGTACATGGGTGTACGTAATGATCTTCAGAAGAAGCTCTAGAAGAGAATGAATACGGAGATAAATGAATAATTTAATATATTGTGAAAGTTAAATGAAATATTTAGTGATGTAAGTTTATTGTTTGAATAAAATAAAGCAAAATCTAGTCCGGCGAAGCGGGCTGGGTGCGCTAGTTGCCTCTATTATTAACTTTGCTACTTAATCAGTCATCACATTGACAAAACTCACCCTTTCTTGCACGGTCCACATTGAGACACAGACTTGATGCATGACGATCTAGACGGTGGAGATTCCCGCTTGAGGTTCTCGCAGCTGAGACACTCGCGGCAGAACAATAGGTCCGGATCGCAGTAGAACCCTGAGGAGCAGTGCAACTCGATGCTGCAAGCAGTCGGCTGCGCTACAGCACTCCCAAGCAAATGCAGGCTAATAGCGGCGAGCAACGCCGCTAATGCCCTGTGAATTAAAATAAAATCTTTAGTACACACAGTCGCTTACCTATAATGAACGAGATGTTAGAAGAGTGACGGTATTTGATAATAAACAATTTACCATATTCACTTGTAAACCAAATTATAACTTATATAATAAAATAAAAATTAGGTAGAACTGTCTGTCTTTTATTTATATTTCATCGTAAATTGAGCTATAGCTACTGTATCGATTGTATTTACTATAGGTGAGAGCACAGTAAGAAAATGCTTTACCATCTAAAAACATGCGATTCGTTTCGAGAATATTCGAAGTAGATAATGCACATTATTTTCATAAACAAGCCGTGCCGCAACGAGTCCAAGCATAAGTGGAAAGATGATTCATTTATAAATACCTCCGTCGGCGAATATCTGCTATCGTGTTCGTTTTACGCCGTATCCAAAATTATTTCTACACCAATCAAAGTGACCATGATTTGACAACCGTCCCGCATTCATTATTTAGCGGCCATTGTTCCCGACAACTAGGCTTTTGGAATGGCGTATTGTACTCGTAGTATTAGGTATACAACATTTCACAACTACTCTGGGCTTTAGAAGTTCCCAATTAGATAGTTAAAATTAAACTAAGGTAGTTTAAGAGTGTTAGTGCAGTAAGGTATTTAAGCAGTGGTAACTAACCCGATGGCTATCCCGATAGACTTACGATCTCACAAACGTGGGTTCGAATCTCAGCCGGCTGTACCAGGACGATTTCCGTTTATCGGTTCCAATTAATAATAAAATTTCTGTTATTTGTGCATGGCGATGTGCCCACCACATTCATATAAAAGGCATAATAATTTTAACGAGAAAAGCGATATCCCTGTCTACCCCGCTACAGTTAAAAGCACATAGAGCTTTTTTTTAAACATATAATTATAGTAATCGTAACGTTTTAATCAAAATCCGAGTAGACATAGAGATGAAAATGTACGCTTCACTAACCAAATATTATATTGGGATCTAATAGGGTTTAATATCTTAGGTATATTTTGATGATATATAGAAACATATAATAATAACTGCTTCGTGTTTTTATAACATTAAAAAACGACGATATGACTTTAAGACTTATTAAACGGCCTAAATGCAATCAAAATTCAAATTGTATTCACAAAAAGTGTGCAAATGCAATGTGACGTACATATGTAAATTCGATAAGCGAGCGAGCGATATAAAATCATTCCATACTGATCCCAGCGCTGTGTCATGTGATAAACAAACGACGCAATACATGAGTAAGGCATATGGTAAGGTCAAATTAGTGTGGAAAAACGCAACGGTGTTACTCGTACAAACAAAGAAATCGTACATCGAATCAACAACGTACAACGAACTATAACATCATCTGAAGCGATTGTGTAGTGTTGAATTGTAAACTTCTTAAATTACAAGTATATTTAAAGGTATAAACAAAAACCGACTTCAAATCGAATCAATCGTTAACGCCCTTTTTATTTCCGAATTATCGTAGCAATATTACGATTACGACGAGATCGAGCAAGACCTCTCCCCGCCGGTGACAGTAACGGCTGCGCTGGCGGGGAAATCTAAATGGAAGGCGCTGGTCTCCTTCTGTGAGTCAGTAATGACGCAGAAGGAGACCGCCGAACGGGATCGGGAGAGGGCCGATCCTGCCTGTCGTAGAAGGCGACTAAAAGGTGCCTCGGGTTCACTGGGCGACAAGGGTGGAGGTCTTTGTCGTCCGCCAAGGAGGCACTGTAAGTTATTGGATAACAAACATAAAATACATACAGACCAATTGAGAACATCCTCTGTTTTTGATGTCGCATGAATAGTAACGAAGGTAATACATTTATAACTGTATCTAGAATAAGTGTTTACACTATTATAGAATCATAAATATAAAATTTAATAAATAAGCTCCCACGTCATCTTAACACTAGCGGGGTAGGCAGAGACAGCATTTGTTGTCTGCTTTCCGCCAAGCTAATTAAGTCCCATATGTGACAGTTAAGGACATGGCTTTAAACCACATTTTTTTTGTACTTAAAGTAAACGCTGTAATTTGCATTGGTTTAAGCCGACTGGGATACGAATCCGCGACCGTCGGATCGAAGTCGAGCCGTTTAACCAAAAGGCAATCAATATATTAAAACTGATAACATTAATATTATCCTATTATATACTCATTGAATAATTTCGAACTGTCATATCATTGTATTAAGGTTCATAATATTTATATGACTGTACCTCAATATAAACCTACTGTCCTCCGATGACGCAAACAATTGGGCAATATGATAACAGCTTGGATCTTCGATGCAGCCAGTCTTATCAAAGTATTATTGTGCTATATTGTGCCGCTAGTTAATAAACTAACATGTTATTGCAATTATGCGTGCACATTAAACGAGGAAATAATGTTACATCATTAGTGTAATATAAAAACGCTACATATAAACATTGTATTCATATTATTCAATTAATACGCTGCATTTGTTCAGTCTCACGGTTATTAAATCGTGCGGCCTAGTGACAATGACCTGAACATGGCATAGTAGCCTCATTATGAAGTGTATTTTTATTTATTTTCTGAATAATTGTACGCTTATCATATTTTCTAAGTGGCGATAGGTCTAGTGGCTTCATGTTTGAATTGATGATTAAGTCCTGCCGGTTTAAGCGGGAGGGGCGACTCTCCTGCTGCGGCCGTTGGAGGGAGTCGCGGGGGGAGAGGAGTGTTGGTGTTTCGTTTACACTCTCCTATCCCCCGCGACTCAGCGGTACCGCACCGCTAATGCGGCGTGGAGGGGCTGCGGCGGGAGAGGTGACCCTCCTGCTGCGGCGGAAAGGCGTCAAGTCGCGGGCGGGGCCGCGGAGGTCTCTCTGTTCCCGTAGCCCTGCCACCATACGCGACAGTGGAGGAACATCTTATGGGGTTTAGTCGACCGACATAATTCGTCTCTCCCGTTTACGACGGCTAGGTACGTTCCCCACAGGCTAAAAAAAAAGGTGACGCAGATCTTGAGTGTGCCCTCATGGGGCTTGCATAACCACTCTCCCTTATAAAAGTGCGCCCACATTGGTCGCACGTAAGCACACCGTTACTAATATTATAGCACATGGCAGCTCGTGGTTGGGCCTTCAGGGTGTCACGCTTTTCGTCTAACTGCGCTTCTGCTCAAAAGCGTGCACCCTTTCTCCAAAAGGATGAGAGCCTGTATTTGTTTTCGAAAAAAACTATTTTAATTAAGGAGATGATATTTCATGAAGATTCGCACCTTAGGCTAAACATTTTCTATGAAAACCTACACTGCTTGGAGGACCTGTCCGCAATAATAACCTAACCTCTATAGGAATAACTAAAACAAGGGCCCCCGAGAGGGAACCTCGGCTTGGAAGGTTACTCTAATCGAGAAAGCAGTCTAATTCGAGGGCGTAGGGCGAATGCCCGTTTCGTAGTAGCAATTTGTGTATAAAGGACTGATTAAACGATCAAAGAATATACAATTTATCGTGACATCTCTTTCGCTTGTCTTACATATCTAGATTTATATAAATACTACCGGTGAACTTCATTTTACCTATTTATAATCAATACACGTCGTTTATGAATACTCTCTGCGCCTCCTGCGCCAAACTATAAATAGAAATTATATTAATATATAGAAGTTCGATATCGAATTTGAAGTCGACTTCCAAAGTATTTATTCTCACTATGACTAAAGTCCGGATGTTAAATATTCTTTTATCAACTGTAATGTGGTCTTTCTATGCAAATAAATTATATATTTTTTATGTAACGCAAATGACTGTAAAGCATGAATAAATGTTACCAGAAAAACCGCAAATTAAATGTCACCGCAATGATTTTGCGTCACTCAAGTTCAGATGGTGTACCTGAATAATTAAATATGAGTCAATGCAAGCGCATTCTGGAAAGACCAGCCACCGACGCTCATATCTGTCCTCGGCTTCAATGAAAAAACTGATCTAAATAATATATTACAGCTTTTGTTTACTTCTAGATTATATAAGTTATTTATCATGGTAATTGTTTGGAATGCTTTAAACTTTGAAACCGTGAAGTCCCTAGAGCATATTAGAGGTTTAAGCGACCTAAGAGCTATGCCACTTCGTAAATTCAGTGAACAAATATTTTGGAACACTACACAAATCACAATAACAAGTTTTTATTTGCACCACATAATGGGCAAAGCATGAAGCGGAAAGAAAGTCATTAATAGATAGCGTTAAATTGGGGGACTATGTGTACTTAGTTCAGGGTATGATGGAGCTGATATGCCCAAAAGGGCAAAAGTCCCCAAAAAATACAGAAAGAAAAAACGTTTTAAATGTAAGCTCTCAAGTCCGTTTATCCCTAGCGAAGTAGATAGCTTTGTGTTCAGTCCGAGCTTTACGCCTGTGTGACAGGGGATGAGCCCAGGAACAAATTTTTAGCAAGTGATTTTTGTATTGAAAAAAACAGAATAACGGATGGAATAAATTCGATATAGTTTATCCAGCGGATATAAGTTCCGAAGTATATTGTACATAGAAAATACCGTGGATAGAATTGTGTGAGCGCTAAGTAACAAATAGCACAGAGAGTGGCAAATTCAATAAAAGGAAAACACAAGTATTTCAGGCACAAGCAGAGGTGAGCAAAGAGGCAAAAACAATATTAGGAGAGAGGGAAATACAAGTTGCCGACGGGAGGGAGGAGTCCTCACGACGAGTCGTCGATCTGCTTATTCACAACACTATTTTAATTTATCCAAGTCCACACGTGTCCCTAATACGAGCCTGTGGACTAAAACAGTAGATGATGTAATCACCGTCAACGAAAGCTCCGCAAGTGATTAATTACAAAAATTATGCATCCATATATAAGTTGAAACGATTACAAAGTTTCAAGGTAAGTTTGAAGGCGTAATTCTGATGACGAATGGCTTCCTCTGTTTTTGTTTTATTCATGCGATTCAATTCTGAGAAGTTCGATTTTTTTTTTAATTAATACCGATTGCCGATATTAGCTTAAAGGGTTTAACAACTTTACCGGTTTAAGAGGTGCTCTCCCTGATACTTTATTAAAAGTAAGTTGGCGTAAGAGTTCCTGAGAAGGAACCTCGTCTTTGTTTACGCTGGAGATGATAGATAGCATTATGTCTCTATTTCAAACCACTGTTCGATAAGATGCTTTGATCTCTTCGTAGGTCCAATAAATTCATTTAAAAAATTATATCTGCAGCCATAGCAAAATTATTCTAAGCGTTAGACTCTACGATAAAAGATTGTAAAACGGAGGTTACATCCCAGTCGGCAAAAAATAATTCGGTCTCTTACGTACAAACAATTGAGTTAAAATTTGGACCTGGTCTGGTCCTGGTCTCAAAACCTGTCACAATTTGGGACCTAATCTTACTGATAAGTGAACATCGATTACCGTCCCTGTCACCTGCCGTAAAAATGGTTTATTTTTATATTATGTAAAACATTTCTTCATAATTCATAGCACGATGCATAAATTGTAGTGTAACGTGTTATAAAAATACAAGTATTCAAGCTGCCTCAAATATTTATTTTTAATTAACATTTTAATTTGATTTATCACACATAGGAGGGCTGGAGGGCACAAATGAACTGTAAATAGTGCAAGCCAATCAGAGCGTTATACGTAAAAGATATAAGGTAGCGTTCGGGTTACTAGCAGGCACCATAAACTTGCTTACGTTTCCATAACGATTATAAAGTAGGCGGCGAATTGCGGCAAACGTCTAAATGAGTCAGCCATACTTAAAACTTTACCCTAGGTCGATAGGCCTATACAAAACGTAATATGCATTGGCAAATTGTAATCTCGGGGGCCCTTGAGCAGGGTACTTACTAAAGAGATTCAGAGCCGAGCTAAGCTGTGCCTCTCAAAAACCCGGTGAAGTTGTGAAAATATAATACATTGCGTTCATAAATACAATATCTTTGCATAGATCTTACGCATTTTAAGTTATCATGCACACGATTTTGCTAATAGCAACATATATAATAGTTCAACTTATAAGGAAGTCGAAAACTAAAATATTTCTAGAGTTTTTTCTTAATTAAAATGAAAGAGAGAAATTAAAATATTATTAAACAAGTGATAGCTATGCCATCTCTCAATCTGGTGAAGTAGTCAAGGCCAGCTTCTCTGGCCAATCTGTGTAGTCAAAAAAAATCCTGTATTAGGGAGATATTATACGTAACTACGAGTTTATCTAAGGAACTAAATATTAATAATTTATATGATTGAGTGTGTTTGTGGAAAGAATAGTGTGCGTCGGGGTACATGCGAGGGTGTATGTGCAATTGTGGTTCAAGATCTAAATTCGTTCTCTATTGTTGTATATATTTTATAAATTCTTTTAATTCCATGGCCTAGATTACGTATTAGTATTGGTAAGTCACAGCAAAATAATGATTTATTATTTTTGCTTTGACTTACCAATGTGTATTTATAAGTATACGTTACGTTATAAAGAAAAACTTTGTATTTTCGAACTATCGTTGGAATTAAGTAATGGAATTAATCCAAACTCTCATCAAACTACCCTTGAAATACATCCTTTCCAATAAAATATGAATCATCGAAATTGGTCGCGATATTGAGTTTCGTCCATTTGTCGCGCACATACATAATGTAAATTTAAGATATATTTTCTCATGGATGCCAAATGGGAAGCTTTGTGCTTTCATAAAAAATACAGACGATTTGAGAACCACCTCCTTTTTTGAAGTTGGTTGAAAATACAAGTAGTATATAGAAAGGATGAATGAGGAAAGAATAACAAAGAAAATTTATACTGCGAAAGTGTTTTCTGGGGTCGGTAGAGGGCATCCTTGGAAAGAGGTATATCGACTAAACAATAATAATATTAATAATTATATTATTTATTCTGATACCTTAAGTTAAGTTTTTATAATATTTCTATAAAAAGTAAAATACAGAAAAATATCATACAAAATACAAAAACATTATAAAAACCTAACCTAGTGTGTGTCACCGGCAAAGGAGCAGAGCTCAAGCAACCGGCGGTTAGGGCGACATAGAAAGAAACCTACTGACGATGCATGCCGTGTCCAGAAGTACTGTCTTCTGTATCTGACCCTTGACCCAGCCATCCAGCGAAAGTCTCTTAAGATGTTGATCGAGACTTTTCGCTATGAGACCGTTTAAAGAATTAATAATTACTAATTAATAATAGAATATTTTAAAAAGGAGCATGTAAGGAGTACCCTTAATAGATGATTATGTATGTGCAGATTTATGTGAAAGAATCCAAAAAAGTATCGGGATCGTACTAAGTGGAAGTCTGTGATCTCTGCCTACTCTCCGGGTGACGGGTGTGATTTATTGTATTGTATATATGATTTAATATTTCATTTGAATATTTATTTTATATTTTATTATTTTTAAGTAAATTAAAAATAAATTCGTACAATAGTCGAATTATACAGTTCGATGTTAAATTTATATATTATACAATATATTAAATTCATTAACTTCAAGAGTACTTACCGTGGAAAGTCACGTAGTAACATTTTTAAACTTGGAACACACAAAGGTTTCATTATATTTATAACAAATAAAATGAGAATATCTAGCGGCGAACTTGTGGATCAATCCGTACAAGTTAGGACATGTCACAATAATTTCAAACGGGCAGCTATGTCCCTATTTACCTGCGACCATCGACGGAATATCACATTTTTTGTAGGCGGGAATAAAGGGCCGCGTGCGTTTACATGTAACTACCAGTTTCGCCAAGTTTTTTTTATGTCAATCTTGAATCGATAATAGTAATCTGCCGATTTTTGATAACTTTTTTTAAAGAAACAAAATCAATTAGCGATAATTAATCACACTATTTTATTTAAACTACGGTTTAATAAATGTGTTCCGTCCTGGTAGTGAGTTAATCGCTTAGCCTAAGTCGTCAAAACATCCAGTCTCCAACACACAGTATATTTGTATTAATTATTTGTGTCAGACACAGCTTCGGTTATTACCAACCTTTTCTTTAATTTTTTTTTCAATTATTACCAACCTTTCAATCTAACATTAAAATATTCACGATTTAATATTTTCGCACATTATCTTATTCCGAAACCTCAATTCCGTGGGAACAAAACATTTGACATGATTTCAATAATTTAATTTTTTGGAAAACTTATGTCACACGTATCTATACAAGAATATTAACCTCCCCCCCCGGGAAGTGCTCTCCTTGAGCACAGTGAAGAGGGGCTCCGGTGCGTACCTCTGGAGATCCCGGAGCCCTTCACCATGCACCGAGGAAGGGCCACCGTGAAGGTTTTAGTGGGTAAAAACTCCACATAACCGCCGCTTTCCTCCCAGAAGGCGGGGTATCTTATTGAAGATTTCCTTAAAAAAAAGGTTGCTTAGCCTGAACCTTATTAGGGAGTAACTTGGCACAGAGCCCCCCGAGGGAACTTCGGCTTGGGCGGTTAGTCTATTCAAAGCACAATCAGAACACATTCAGGGCGATCGAGGGGGCCAGTCGGTGGCTTTGGTTGAAAAAGTGTCAAGACATTATAAAAAAACACGATTCAGCCGAATTTGTTGTCCAACTAGTTTAAATAGTCAGGGGCGTGTGACGGAGCGAACGTAAGATGTTATACAAAGAGCGACCACCTCGGTATACTTGCCGGCGGGTGAATTTGTCTTGAAACAAGTTCGGCTCAATGTTTGTATACAGAGCGTTAGCTTACATTAGACTCGCCGCCCGTCTCAAACACCGAATATATGATTGCGGCGCCCTATTTTAGTTAGGAAGATCATGTAAAAAAAAATTTACTCATCCTAAAACGCATAATGGACCGGTTATTAATGTAGATCTATTAGATTGCAGATGTTTGTTATATTTTTAGTTAAATTTATAGGTATTTTTGTACTAAAGATAAAGAAAAATGGCATTCTCACAAATTTTAAAATAAAGTGTAAGTAAGTTTAAACAACTTTAGATAAATTTCTATGTAATTATAGGACAAAAAATGCCATCTGTACAATTGATTTAGCCAAAATAATTTAAATATTAGCTCTCACGCCCTTCGACCCTTTCTTTAGCGGAATAGACAGAATACCCCTGTCCGTTTTACACCAAACTTAGGGACAACAGTGATGAAATAATGGCGTAAGTGGTGAGCTAATCACTGTATACAGTTATTATTTAACAAGTGATTTTTTGTACGTAAGAAACCCAAACCCAGAAACCATTTAGTACAAGCCGGCTGAGATTCGAACTCCAAACAATATGATCATAAATTGGAATGTTTAGACTATTAATCCGCAATGAATCATCCGCAATGCCGACAAAGGTACGAGCGAGTTGCATGCCCTTAAGTCAGTAGATTCTTTTCCGTAGGCCCCAAATACATAAATGAACCTACAATAACTTTATTAATAATTTAAAATAATATATAGCTAAACAATTTACACACAGTATTAAAATTAATACATTACAAGCGCAACATAATAACTATAGTACTTATAACTTAAGTAAATAAAGAAATGATCATTAAAAGTTATCATATAATGAATTTGAAGCGTCAATAGCCTAATGGTTTAGGGCCTGCGAATCGTAAGGTCGTGGGTTCGAATCGACCATTCGACTATTGCCATCAACCATGTCCTAGCACAAACTTAAGCTTAGTTGGAATGGTTAACAAGATTGTTAGTAATATTTCTGAAAAAAAAAAAGAAATATTACTAGCTTTCTTTTATAAGAAAAAATGATAATCACATTTCATACTTAAACTAAGCTTGTTTTTTTTTTTTCAATTTAAACAATCACATACAAAATAGCAATAGACCAATATTTCCGATGTTGATGAAAACTATTCAAAATTACTGAATAGCTTAACAATAAACTATAGTAATGTAGAAGCACTTCTATGGGTCAATAATTATAAGTACAAGAAAAGGTCACATATTCAGAACAACACTAAAACAAACACATAAAGTATAGAAACAAATTTTGTTGAAGAATCTAGTTTAAAACAGTCAGTCAGTCGAGTCATCTACAAGGTTCACGGGAACCTCGCAGGTACGGGCCTCGGGGTGTTACCCCATTACCCGGGTTATCAGCGCAGGGGGCAACTGCTCCCCTGGTCTTGGGTACCGTTTTGGAACGGATTTTTTAGGAATAACTATTTTTACGTCGGGGCTAATACCTCAAGCGTCAGCCGCGACGAATCTATCTTCTACGCCCTCTCGACCTATGAGTTCAAAATCTCCCTAGAATAGGGGAATTTGAACCTACGGCGCACGTCGGGAGGACGCGCGTGTTTAAAAAGTACATGACGGCGGCCAAAGATATTTAGATAATTTCAAACAAAACGGAACCAATTTGCAGAAACATCATTGCTCATAAGGACTCGTTAGGTAAATAGTACATATACATTTGTTAGTAAATCTGACATTTTATATCTTGTATATTTTTACATATTCTCGCACAAAACGTTGTCATGTTAATTTTTCAGACTAGAGGCCACTTCGTTGTCTCTATGATATCTATTGTATATAACCTTGAAAGGTTATTGACAACATGCAAACTCGGATATAAGATTGCGTAGCTGAAGCTGTGTATTATTTATTCAAATATCGACGTAGGAGGAAAATATACGAATACTGTCCAGTATGATGGTTTAATTAAATAGGCTGCGATAAATTAATTGATATGAGAGTTCATCACTTACATTATTATACATATTTATTCTTTGTATACTTTTATTCTTAGTATACTATTTGTATCTGGCTGGTTTTAGTGTCAGGCTTTACAGACTGTGGCGGGTTAACTCCCAACAAGGTGAAGGTGTGTGGTGGGATTGAAAGGGCATTATTCATTATGAGCTGTTACCACCAAGGTGTGAAGGTCTCATCATGATAATACTAGACCTCACACATCTTTAGCCACTCAGCAAAAATTAAGAGAGTTTGGCTGGGAGGTGGTAATGCATCCGCAGTATAGTCCTGACCTTGCACCTTCAAATATCCACCTGTATCGGTCTCTTCAGAATTCTTTAGGCAGTGTCAGGTTAACATCACGCCAAAACCACTTGTCGCGGTATTTTAATCAGAAGTCCCAAAATTTCTATAGCAATGATATCATGTCAAGATGACAAAAGTTATCAAACAAAATGATACTTTATTTAAATATAAATATATTAAAATATATTATGAATTTTCTTAAAAAATGCGAAGAAACTTTTTCCCCAACCTATTATATTAACGGGATAGACAGCCAGCAATCGCTACTCACATTTTTACTTTTATTGAACCCACACAGGGGTTGTAACCGTATCTTTTTATGCTTTTTTATATATATTTTTTATTTTTACGCAGACATATACTCAAAAAAAATATTGAAGCTAAACTCCCACAACCTATGTTGAAATAGTTTTATATGATATTATAAAAAATTGCATATTTATGCTCCATTAATGCCATTCATCATCAAGTTTTCTTTATTAAATTTTAGATAGTCAATGCCCGAATACAACTTGGACATAATAAAATAATGAAAAAGCTAACGGAATGGTAAAGGTCAATATGACCCAAGACCTTATAAAATTGACAAATGAAAAAAAAACAATATCCTGCTCTTTCAAGTGGTTTAATAAACGACGGCAGGAATATAAATTGTTGAACGATCGGGCGAAAATACTCTAATCCGGTTTTCGCTTTCAATCTCAAGCGGTCCTTTTTTTCTCTCGACTAGGGAATACGCCGTGACTCATACCCTCGCCCGGTTCTTGTGCCTAGTACGTGTTGTCACGAGCGCGGCCGATCGAACACGAGCGATACACATGCATAATTCTCGACGATGCGCGCGCGCAGATTAACTATGTGTGGAGATCATTGGTCCATAAAACAATAATATGATGCAATACTTAAAATAATTACAACTGAATCGTGAAGCTTATTAGAAGCTTTTATTAAACTTAGAATGTTAATTTAGAATATTTGTTTATAATAATATCTTGAGGCGAATAGAAACTACTTATAGATTTTCCTTCTTTGTTTGTTAAATTAAATTTAAAATGAAATTGATGTAACGCAGTGGGAGAGGGCACTGATTCCTGAGATACAGGTTTAACTCCTAGTTCAGGAGTCAGGAGTTCGTCTATTTGTAAGAAAAAAAATTTTTTGAATAAAGTATTTGTATTATTATTTATATTTGAAACTCACATGTTAGATAAGTTCCGCACCAAGGATTGGGTCCAAGGTAAGTCCTCAACGGTCACTAGCTAAGACACGATATTTCGTATATACGTACGTATAATTTTTATTGCCTGGTTTAACAGGTAGCGACGAGGGAATTCAGCGATTGACAATACAAAAACGAAATGTTGTATATGCATTTAATTATGAAAGCTCGTACTAAGTGCCATTATGGCATAGCTTTTTTTATACGTGGGGAAATGTCTACAAATATTCACCGTCACGGGGGCAAGTACGGTTTATGTCAAATTCGCGCCGACTGAAACCCTTCCTCCCCATGCCTTTAGTTGGGACTACGGGAACGCTTTCGTATTATAGATTTGGGTACCAGTAAAGTAACTGCCCAGTCTAGCGTAACTTGGAAATTAGATTTAGGTTTGACAAGCGTCATTAATATTGGCTTGCAACATGTCTAGGAGAAGGAGAGCTACAGAATCATACCCGGTAGTGGTAAATTTGAGATTGATATATGAATTCATCCAAATATTTAGCAAAAAGAAATCATAAAACCCAGCTACAAGAGTGTACTAATGTACGATGGGGGCTTATATAGATTCTAGTAAAATTTAGAACTCCCAACGTCGTCGATTACATTACATTGGTTTACAAAGTGCAGAAGTCCCCTTTAGATGAAGTAGTCCGGTCTTTGCCGGGACCGGCCGGTCGTTTGGGTGCCCTGTCGCTGACAGATCCGGGGCACTTCACTTATAACGGCTAATGGCATTCGCGGAAGGTTTAGTGGGTAGGGGTCGCCCAGGCCGATTCGCACACCTCCCTCCGGGCCCACACAGGATTCCGGAGGATGGTCCGTAAAAAGGATTGCCCCGCGTAAACAAAATGAAAGGGAAGTTGCACAACCATAATTCCTATGACGTTGTTTATGTTCGGAGACGGCGGTGATCACTAGAACTAATTTATAGGCAAATAACATTCAAAGGTGGAAACGAAAAATGTCTCAATGTCAAATAGAACTAAAAAGTAATTTAAGCAGTTCATTTCTTTTTGAGTATACCCGCAATAACATGGGTGTAAAAATTGATGTTTAAGATAACGTATAAAGACGTATAAACACATGTAAAAAAGACGTCAGAATTTATTGTCATTTTGTATAAAAATATTTTTTTATTTAGGAGGACTGCGGGAGGAGAATAATGCCAGAAATCATTGCTAATGCCATCTCGTTATGACCAGCTAAGTTCGGTAATAAAATAGAAATAGTTTAATATCGGATTAAAGAACTGAGACTGGTTTATAACAACTTATTACGTATTTACACACCAGTTTATCGTTAAGCCCGTTCAGACTACCAAACATATGAAGTACTTTTGTTTTATTAAGTAACGGCATAGGTAACTTGGCATAACGACGTATTATATTGAAAAATGTGATACAGCCATCTTGATGGACCACCGCTGCGACTATTTATTCCGGCTATTAGTTAGTGTCTGAAAGCCATCTTATGGTTCAGACTAAGTGACTTAAGAGCTATGCTACCTCTTGAACCGCTAAACAATCAATGTGATCTTCGAACATTATCCTGTTCCGGTTTGAGAAAGCTGTAATTGGTTAAATTATGACCCTTACGACGTAACGTCTATACAGGATGTTCCGTAATTAATGGATAACCTTAAAATGTGTCATGGTAAAATTAATGGTAATTCAGAAATAAATACAAAAAAAACAAGTGATTCCAAAGATATAACTATTTGAATGTAAAATCGGTGTTTTTTGACGAACTATCACAGTTGGCACAGAGAAGCTGGCCTTTACTGCTTCACCGGATTTGAGAGGTGGCACAGCTCTTAGATCGCTTAGCCTGAACCTCTATTAGGTGGTAACTCGACACAAGGGTCCCCCCGGTGAGGGGTAACCTCGGCTTGGACGGTTACCATTATTACGCGTTAGCAGTCCGATCCGAGGGCGCCCGAGAGGGCCGAACCACGACTCGGTCGGTAGCTATTTTATTAACAAAATCTATTGGGACAATCTAAGCTAAACTAACTTATATGCCACTTCGGGAAGCGTTAGCGCTGGGAGAAGAAGTGGCCGAAGAAACTCCAGCAACGCTCCTAATCCTATCGAGAGGGTGGGGTTTCCATGAAGTGCTTGTATCGCGCAAGGATTATTCGCAACCTCCGACGGTCGCGGATGGACGCTTTGTGGCTTTGTAGAGATCTAGCCTGTGCAACGGTGATCACATCGTCCGGATCGTCGAGGACATGTCTCGGCCTCCGGGCGACGCGTCTGAATTTCATTAAGTAGATAGCCTTGTAAGTGGCGGCACTCACAAGAAGTTTATTTGAATGTTTGGTGGCAGTCTCGAAAACCGTCGAGATGCCTGCTTAAAGAATTGGGCTATCGTCGGTAGCCCTGTATCGACATGTAATTCGCGGTTGCGTACGAACCACGGCGCACCCGTGGCTCGTCGCAGAAAACGATTTTGGATAACCTGGAGTCGGTGAATATGACGGGGGGAGGCATGCGCGAAGACCGGGCTCGCGTACGTCATAACGGGACGTATTACTGCTTTGTAGAGTGTCACCTTATTACGAAGGGACATTTTACTCTTTTTATTGATTAAGTGATATAGGCGGCCCATTACGTGGGCAGCCCGGTTCCTAACTCGAGTTACGTGCGGTCCGAAGCTGAGTCTCGGATCCAGAAGTACACCGAGGTATTTAGTTTCGGTAACCCAGGAATGGGACTACCGAGAAGTTGGATATTGGGAGAGACGGAGGGCTACGCCTAGCAAAATCGGTGTTGGTTATGACCCCATTTTACATTTCTGTACACCACCGCAAAAAATTAAAGAATTCTGTCGCCTTTTTATTGTTATCGTAATTCACGTTAACCGTTTCAGGTACATTGTACAGGTAAATAATTAAAAACGTAAAAGGTGTTTTTTACCGATTTCAAAAAAAATCTCTATGTTTATTATTATTTTTTCTCAAATTATGTGTTATAATAATATTATTATTATTTTATATTTGTGCACTCAAAGCACTTCACGTCACTTATACCGAACCGATACCGAATTTTTTTGTCTAATAGGATTTAGTTCGAAGATATACCAGATAACTCTCTAAAACTAGCGTGGAAAGATCGTTGAATATAATATTGGCAGGTTTAACGTTCGAAATGAAGTCGGTTTATGTTTTTACTCGTAAATAGGTAGATGATAGATTTATTGTACAAAGCGCGGATTGCTACTTTCTTACCCTATACATTACCCCTAGGTCTGGTCGGCAACCCGCGGCTCGCGAGCCACTTGCGGCTATTTGGATGTAAAGCTACGGATCTTTACTACTAACTTTATTAGTTCAATTACTATTTATTGTTGGCGAGAAAAAAATTGTGGCTCTTTAAAAAGTAAGAAATTTTGCAAATTGTAATTTTTCACTCTTCCGACTCAAAAGGTTGCCTAGGTCCTAGCGATCGTTGTCTAACAAAATGCTGGGGCATGGCATGAGCCTCTATATTAGTTTATGTTAACTGTCTTCTGACATGTTTCAACTAGATTACATTTTAAAATATTCATGACGATTTAAAATTGGGGTGAGACAAAAGGCAACAGTTGCTGTTACTACAGCGAACACTTGTGCTGTTGTTCGAATGGGTCGGCAAATGAGAAAGTACCATAAGTGGCTGGCTGCCGTCGACCAAACTCTTCAAAATATAGGCAATGCACCTGTAATATCTTTGGTACAGTTTTGGTGGGCGGCAGGATCACTTAAAATCTAGTGATTCACATAGTCGTTGGCCATTCTACCCTAAAAAGCTTTTTAAACTTAGATTTTTTGTATATAAAGTTATTATGCTTACTACAAAATTTAAAAAATGTAGTGGAATATACATAATATATAAATATATATTTCAATCGATATGGTCCTTGTTCAATTGTTAATCCTTATCAAATTATTTTTTAAAAAAAATCGTCAAAAACTTTAATTTTAAAATATTGGTTCAATTACCTTTACATGAACAAACCAATAAAATATAGTTTATACATGAAGAAACATGTTTTTTAAAAAATTATAGTGGCGCTTTTCGTTCAAATTAAAAACAAAAAAATAGTCCAATAATTTTGCAACAATTTCATTAGGTATTACAATTTTTATATTACCGTATCATTTTTCACAATATATTTCCCAGCAAAAACAAAGGGCAGCCGAGGTTAAGCACCAACTAAACACAACACTGTCACTAAAAGTTCAACTGATTTAAATTGCACATAAAATACAGCGAGATATAAATAATGTCCAAAGCTCACTACTGATCGCATTCAATTCAAACCTTTAAATGACACTAGTGACACAACGAGCTGCTCTCAGAGACAACTTTAATAACAAAACTTAAAAAAAGAAATACAACCTGTTTTCTGATATTTACAGACAAGTCGTAACATGTACGAAATGCTGCATCCTTGTTAAACTGAATGTAATGAAGCGAGATAGAACGAAAACAAATGTAGGTGTAGGATGAGGTAACAAAGGAGTATTTCGCGAATGCTATAACTGAAATAAGCTCTGCTTCTAAACATAATAGCAATGTTAAGAGAAGGTTATTAAAAAATATAAATAATTTGAAAATTAACTAAAAGATTTTTCAGAATTTGAGATTGTATTAAATTATTTCCAATTTGGTTACAGTGCAATCCTTCGGGCTATAAACAGCGCCATCAGCAATAAAAAAGCATTATGGCAACGTAAAATTATTTAAATAATTAAATTATATTTCTACTTACTTATTTTTATTAACATTTTCTCATCTTCGGGGAAAGAGCGTCATAAATATGTGTGAAATGCTACAAGAGAATTGTTACTAGTAATAGGTTTGGGTCGATGACTTTTAATTATGGTAAACAAACACGACACAAAACAATGAATCTAAGTAACTTACCTCGCGAACCACTATATTATTCGATAATACTATTAGTTCTCTACTACTTACTGGGTTTGAATCGTAACCGGCGTTATGCAGGTCAGCTGGCTTCTCTGTTGTTGCTGTACTGGCAAAAAGACAGAGGCGTGGACGCTAGCGGGAAAGAAATGCGCTGGCGACGATATGATCTTTCTAATTAATATTTTGGTCCCAACTAACCAATGATACGGCATTCTCTATGTAATATACAGTATTTAATTACTATACGTATAATATATAGTATTAATAAGTAAGGGTGATGATGTGAGTTCGATGTCATGTTCGTGGTCGTAAGGCCTAAATAAGATACCTGTGTTAATTTATAACTTAGATAATTTCAACAGTAATAGCATACTAGCAGTTATAATAGGTTACAAGTGTTAGTTGTTATAACATTCTTGATTTGCGTATTAATCTGTGGTGGTCATCATATCACCCATCCCATTGTTCATTGTATTGATTGTATTCTCTTGTTGGTATTCGATTGTGTCACTGTGCTCTTGGTTTTTAGATTTATTTGCGACTAATCGATCAGCCTACGTCATTTCACAAAAAACTGCAACTTTTGTGGCAAGTGGGTCAATCCATACTTCAGTTAAATTATTCCTGTAGAGTAGTCAGTTCTAACATAATAGATATATCAGATCAGAAAGAGAGCTATAATTTTAATTTAAGTAAAGACTATTGTATTAAACGTTTTATAAATCATTTATTATCATTATTGACATTAATCACAGACTTGTTGCGGCGTAATTGTATGTATATTTAATAATTGCTTTCAGCGTATTATATTCCCAATGCTTCAATCAGACTGATTCGTGAGTATTGTATAGAAAAACAAGGTTTGTTTAATATCACAAGTTTTTAGCTGATGGAGACAGTAGAAGGCAATAGCAATACAAATTTAACAGACATGCCACCAGTAGAAAGAACTTCCGAAACATCGCATCTAGTACCACCCAGTTCAGCATCGCCGCCGAGCTACCTAAACCTAATTAGCAACTTGTGCGCATTGCTCTTTACTGCTATCATCATCTATTGCTGTTTTAAAGATGGTGCAACTTTGTTCTCATTTCATCCTAGCCTCATGTCTCTAGGGGTAAGTAGTAGCATTTATTCATTCTTTAACATTCATGTGTTTGATAAAAAAGAGTACTTATAAACTTGACATATATTCACATACAGTTTAACTGAGGTTAATTATTTCAAACCATGTATTTCTGGTATCAGTTTCTTATAAAGCAATAAGAGTCATAGTTATCCATAAGGATTATGTTGAAATGCTTAGTTCTCAGTAGCTAGATCTCCCATAACTTCACTAACTACTTCAAACTAGTACAGTAGACGGATATATTACAATGCTACTTCAATATTCCTAACCCTAAGCTGGATAGATTACAATACTCCATTTTGCATAATACTGACAAATCTATGTATTAAACACAAACCATAATGTATCCCTACTATACTAATATATGTACTATTGTAGTATACATTATATTTATACTTGTATAAAGGAATCTAATAAGTGTAAATTCTCTGTGTGAGCTAGTATGAGTAAACCTAAAAACACTAATAGAACAATTATTAGCCTATGCACTATGGTTAGATACCTTAGGGTTTTTTTATTCATGGTTGAGCTTTTGTATGCACACTATTCTACCTTACTTAAAAGCTGTTATTAATCAACAATTGCAATTTTTCAGTGGTTGATGGTAATGACTTCTGCAATAAATGCAATAACTCCAGGAGACTTGGCTACAGAATGGATGCCAATTCGACTCCGCAGCGCTCGTCACTGGGTTTTGCAGATGTTTGGAGGCATCATAATAACAATTGGATTTTTAGTCATACTTTCTAATAAAATCATCAATGATAAATCTCACTTTGTCACTTTGCATGCAAAATTTGGATTGGCTGCTCTAATTTTCATGCTTCTAACATCATTGGGTGGTATTGGAGCACTGTGTAGTTTGAAACTGAAGGACTATATTGCACCAATATATACAAAACTTTTACATGCTACTGTTGGCTTGGTAACCTTTACTTTAGGCATTATTACTATAATACTTGGTAATTTTTCACGCTGGTGGTCATTTGGTGAAATATTACGATACACAAGCATTATTTTAGTGCTTTTGGTTATGGTATTTACCATACTTCGACCCAGTCTTAAGATATATTTTCGTCTCAAAGAGAGACTTGGCAATATGAACTGAATATTAGATGAGATGAATAGTTCATGATATACCTGCATGACCTTGGCCAAGAGTAATATTTTTCCCATATTCATATATGTTAAGAATTGTGATGATACTATATGGTACTGCATATTTATGTTATAGATTTTATTTTTACAGTTCAATTGTTATGTTATACGCATAAGCATAGGTGCTACATTAGATAATGATAAAGCATTATTTTAAATCATAGTTTGCATATTTTTCTGCCGGTATGATAGTACTTATATGAATTGTTTCATTAAATATTTTACTTATATAATGAACTAAAAATGTATTTTTAATGTTAATATAATTTCTGTGTTACATTTATATGAAACTACACTGTTAAGTACAAACTTTGCAATTTACTTTAGTTTATAAGTTTTTATGCATAATTATGGCTGTTACTTTTAGGTAAGTCCAAATATATTGTTAACTATGTAAACATATTTTGAATAATTATGTATTTAAGTTGTTGATCGAATTTATAAAAAGTAATTTAATATATATACATTTTTATTAGAGCTTGCTTCTTATATGCATTTAAAGGTGTATTTTAGTTGTTATAAATTGTTGTTTTTTTATTACCTTGCTTACATAAAAATGTAAGTTTGAATAAAACATTGATCTGATATCATTTAAACAAAGCTCTCATCAAATAAAAATTAGTACCTTTAAGAATTTTAATCAATTGTATCAAGACATTATTTTTTAAGAAATAAATCTTGCCTATTTATAAATTGTAATAAAAATATTAAATTTACTAAGCTTCAAGGCCAATTTGGTTAAAAATTAATTGCCTAAATGGAATATTTTGAGATTGTAGCAACTATATTAATGGATCAATTGAGTTTTAAATATCTACCTATTTCTTATAATGTAGTGTTAGCAAGAATCTTTGTGTTAAAAGATATATTGAAATTGTGATTTGTGCCAAAAATTAGATGGTAGATATTAATCTATCAATAATTAGGAATCAAAATTGCATTTCAAAGTTATTAAATAGAATGAATGTATTGTTGTAGTAGTACTGGTTGTAAAAATATATATGGGATATTTAATGAGCTACCCGACTTTCATTTTAACTGTTTATGGTATTCCTCTCTGGACATAGCCAGACAATAAAATGGTATTATGAATACATGATAGTTTTTCTTGATCACAACTCTGATGAGCATGATTATTTTGGTTCATAAAATAATGAAATTGGTTAGCACGAGGTTTACGAAAAATATTTAATGTTCAAATTTAATTATCCCCTAAATCACCTATTAAAATTGTTAATCCTATTGACTACTACTAACTGGAAAAAATCGCGAATTGGCGATAAAGTCAGTAACTGGACGATCGTGGATCGGCTGTAGCATCTTCAAGTCCAAATTCTATCTAGCCTAGGTTCCCCTTGCTTGAGGTGCCATGATATCGTTCTTCTCTAATACCGGTGACGTGTGGGTCTTCTCTATTATAGGTAAATTCTATGTACTAATAGTGATAATTCATACGAAAAAATGTAATGACACGGCAGATTCTAAATTCATTTATGTGGCGCACTGGTTACGCGCTATATAAATGCTCTTTTTTTATGACGACCTACACAGATTGGCCAGAGAGTGGCATAGCTTTTAGGTCGCTTAGCCTGAACCTCTATCGCTAGTAACTCGACACATGGGTAACACCTCGGCTTGGACGGTTGAAGAAAGCGATTTTAAAATACCGGCCCTCGGAAATACAGACAACAAAGAAAGTAATCACTGGCCTTTCGGCAAAAATTTTACGCGAGACGTCCTTACTAGCACTGGCTTAACTATCTCGATGGCAACGCTCGGCCACAGTAGTGATAGTTTGTGATATTTTGTATAAAATGCCAAAAAAGCAATTAAAATTAATGTTATCATCTAAAGTTGATTTGACTGGAGAAATTGGAATACTGATGGAAGCGGAACTGCTTTTACTTCTATAACATAGCACAAAACAATACGCTAGGAGCAGGCTGAGCGATCCACAATGAGCTCGGTCTTTCATTGTATACAAAGAACATATCATTTTTACCTTATTTACTATAGGTGCAGAAATAAGATTGTTCGATTAATTGCTATTGGTAAAACTGGACGATGCCCTACTAATTTGTACCGTCCAACATTGTAACATTCACCGCCAACTATTTTTAATTATAAATAATATTTTTCACATTGCGCATTTCTAATTCATGACAAACGGAATAAATATTTATTGGCAACACTGCATATTCTCGAAAACCAAAGAGCTTTCTTTACTAATAAAGCAGATAGACGTTGTTTTTGATTGCCATATTTCTATAGTGCTCATCTTCTTCGATTTCACCCACGTTAAAATTGTACAGTCGTAATACGCAGTTGTTACTTATAAGCGTAAGGTAAAGCAATCATGTGTATTCTGGACTATTAATAACCTTTACCTGAATGCCCAGGCATAAATTAAACTAAAAAACTATTTTTATTTAATGAAAATGGCGTCCTGTTACTTTAATATATTGATTATGTTTTCAGATGCCGCTAATAAAGCTTCAATCGTCTGACAATGAAATTTTTGACGTCGACGTGGAAATAGCAAAATGCTCGGTCACCATAAAGACCATGTTGGAAGATTTGGGCATGGATGATGACGAGGAAGAAGTTGTGCCTCTACCAAACGTTAATTCCGCTATTCTCAAAAAGGTGATTCAGTGGGCAACTTATCACAAAGACGATCCTCCTCTACCAGAGGACGACGAGAACAAAGAAAAACGTACTGATGATATTTCGTCATGGGATGCAGATTTCTTAAAAGTCGATCAAGGCACATTATTTGAATTGATTTTGGCAGCCAATTACCTCGACATTAAGGGCTTATTGGATGTCACTTGTAAGACCGTAGCCAATATGATTAAGGGAAAAACACCCGAAGAAATCCGTAAAACATTCAACATTAAGAATGATTTCACAGCTGCTGAAGAAGAGCAGGTGCGTAAGGAGAATGAATGGTGTGAAGAAAAATAAACTTAGTTATCTATTGTTTCTAAATTGTATCAAGTAAGGTCAGTGTTTAATATCTTGATTCACTGATGTAGTTATAACCTATAGTAAAGATTTTTCAAGAAATTTTGAGTTTCGTATTTGCATTCAATTAATATTATATTAACACCAGTCATATAATTATTACTGACATTATGGTATAATATATGGTTCTTATAGATATTGTTTTTGTTTAGCTTCAAATTACTAAGCAAATGTAAATAAGTTTTGCGTGTGTATGAAATCTTCAAATTGCCTGAAATTCTGATTCATGTTTACATTTAGACGATTTTAGCCAAACTTAAAGGTTATTTTTAAGTTTATTGTATTTGTCATACTGCTTATATCAACTATTCCAATACAATGAATGATAAAATTGTATGTCTTTCAGTGATGAATTTTTTATCTTTATTTAAACTTTTCCTTATTTAAAACCTTTTCTAGAGGTAATTTCTTTGTAAAGATAGATGTAACTTTACTAGATAAGATGATGAAGACAGAATTAAATAACTGTTAAGTCTTAATGGTAAGATTTATTTTATTTGATCATCCCTACTAAGGGGTTTTAGTCCGAGCATGTTACTTAAAAATGAAGTTGATTTCCCTTGACAATGTGTGAATACAGACAGTGTCAAGCTTGGGAAATATTTTTACAAAAGGTCTATGATGTGTGTGAATTTACTTTATGAACTATATAAACTAGGTCTGCCAGATTGTCTCACGTACATAATTCAAGACATCCATTTGGGGAGAGTGTCTCAGAGCATCTCCTGTTCAAGCTGATTCATTTCACTTCAAGAATCAATGTTAGACCCGATCTATTTTTTTTAAACTTTGAGATCTTTGTGTCAACTACCGTGTCATGTTCCAAAAGTGCAGCTGTATATGAAAATATTGGCAACCATAAAGACAGTACAACTGTATCTCTTGGTTCTTCAAGAATCATTTTAAAACATAGCTGGTGCTTATTGCCAAAATTAGCAAGAAAGTGTTTCATCTTCTAACAGATACTTGGGCGGTCACTGTGCAACATGGGCCTAATTGGCCTCCAAAATGCTTTGTGTACCGAGTACAATACCTGTCATTTATAGCAAATGTGCAAGTTTAGCATCTTAATATTGTTGATCTCTGAATTTTCTTTAATCCCAATCATGTGACGAAATGCACCTAAGAATTATGGATGGCGAAGTTATTTTCCATCGGGTCACCCCATTTGATTTTGTAACATTACTTAGCATCGTAAAGTGGTCGTATCTTTTAGAACTAAAACTTCTTTACGCTCTCTTGACTTAAGGAGTAAGCTGGCGAATGCATTACGAAAAGTGTCATCGGGCGAGGCGGAAATTGAGTGGGAGATATAAGTGAAGATAGAAAGTTGTCGTTGCGTTTCATATATTTAAAACACAGTGCATGCCTTTTGTATGTATGACGCAAGAGAGAGCAGTGCGCATGCACATTTCTATCTCTTTTGAACAATCGTGTATATTTTATATATATACACATATAGATGGAGCTAAAGATGTCTTACTTCAGTCGTGTGGTATAAAGAAAACAGTTTTTAAATTATAGGGATTGGTTTTAAGTGTACCATTTCCTTAGTTTCATGTTCGTTGATCGCGATCTTGGTGGTTGGCATTCCACTACTATACGTTTTTTGCCGTATCTTAGCGGCCATTCTAGGATATCACACTTGGTTTTTGCCGATTGATTTGACTTGTAGACCTATAAGAAAAGAGTCTTATCCTTTCTCAAAGTTTGGAAAAGCGAATGGAATCCCTGGAGTGACGCAAATTCATGGAAAGCAGTATTAACATCAATGAAACGCCACGATCGTTTATCTCTTAAACTAGATGAAAAAATACCTTTAAATATAAGACCAATATTATTCCATCTGTGATATGTTCATCGATCTATGCAACAACGTAGAGGAAATTAATGTTTAAGCTATGCTTCGTATGTTAAATATAATATATTATTGGTTTTCTCGATTTTGATTTGTGTGACAAAGGAAGAAAAATGTAGTATATGCATAATTTTGTGGCAAAAAAAAATACCTTTAAAAACTGCAATATTCCGTCCAATGCATTTTACAATTTATAAGCTGATACAATTCTAGAGAGAAAGATATAGCATACCAATAAAGTATATATTTCGGTATTGATTCCTAGTTAGAGCTCTTATTAGAATCGACTTGGAATCAGATTTTGCACCTGTATATTTTTGAAGATTTTATGGACATAGTCAAGTGCACTAGAGTCAGATTTAGTAGTATGAATGGTTTATTGGTTTTTATAAGGTACAGAAAAGGACTTTTTTTTACATTGGCTGAAAAAATTTCATTTATTATAATTGTTAAACTACTAACTCTTAAATGACAATCTTATTAATCGTGTTTAGATTTATATCTAAATTAAAAATTGCACAGATTATGTGATAGCTCGAAAACTTTTATCAACAGTGTAAGCATCTGGACTAAACAAATTGTCTATACATGTTAATAGAAGGCTGTTAAATTTACCATGTTGAGACCTGCACGAAGCTGCACCTAGAATAAGACCGCAGAGGAATGCTAAAAACATTAAAATAATAACTATATATTCCCATTTGTTTAAATTCATTAAAGTTTCTTTGCACACGCACATAACATCGTAGGGAGACCTGGAAAAGAAAGACGACTATTTAAAGAATCCTGTTGCCCAACATTGAGTTCTGTATTGGCCAAGCATGTCACGCCTAAAGAGTTGACCATAATCCATAATAGGCAATGAATAGATCAACTTATAAAAGCAAAGTAGGTCATTTTGCAGAACTTGTTTGATATAGCTCATTTTGTAACAAAAACTAGTTGAGCATTTTCCAGACCATTTTGAAACGATTAACATTTTTAAAACTATGAGTGAAAAATTACTACTTACTAATTTTAGCAATATTAGAGAAAGTACTAACTAAAAATAGATCTAAGATTTAAACCGCGTAACTTCCGACTTCATTTACGGACAGAGTACGATTTTTCTAATGTCACAAAAGATATGGTTAAAAGGCGTTTGTTAAATCTGTTTTAGAGAATTTATATATACCGATTTAGTTGCAAAAAGTTAAACAAAGAAAAGCTCCGGTCGGTAATTTATATGTAGAATTTCCTAAACTAAATATCATATTTAGCTGTTCCTTAATACGATTACTTATTTATATAAGGCAAAATGTAGTGGACAATTTATTCCTTTCTGACAACAAAAGATTGGAATAAATTGCGCATATTGACCAAATAAAGAGCTTCGTTCGAAACAGACGGATATCCAAAACAAACGATGCAAGCTAGCGTCTATCCAATCGTGTAATATCCAATGGATAAAGAGGTATACGGGAATTAGATATCATTTAATGTGGACAATCTCTAACTGTGGCTGTGCCCAAGAATAAGCAGATTAGTATCATTGGCATATGTGGAAATGTAGTAGATAGGCATAAACCTACTTGTAACTCAATCTTGCATTATCGCTCAGAAATCTATCAGTTTCGTCCAAAAGCTTCTGAAGTTGTTGCTGTGCTAAAGCGATGACTGGACATTTTTTATGCAGTATGTTAGCTATTTCGCCTTCAGGATCTAGGTCACAACTACAACCAGCGGTCGCGAGCCTCACTTCATCCAATCTTATATCATTTCTAGGTGATGAATCCGCTAGTTCAGAGTCTGCATCGTCCCTTGCACTTGTTGTGTATTCTATCGGAGAGTTTGGATTATTTCTAAACGATTTTCTTGAGTAACGTAATATATTTTGAATGTGAAAGTCGTCCGACGCCATTATTTAACGCATGTTTGTATTATGACAAATAAATTATACAATAACAACCCGAAAAGGAAAGTATGACAAGAATGACAATGACAAGTATATTCTTCTGACTAATCACAGAATAATACATATTTCTTATGACTTACATTTAATACTTGGAAAGATAAATATCAAGTCTAGAGAAGTTTAGTATTGTAATCACCCAAAAATGATATGACTAAACTTAAAAAAATGTGACCTATTTAAGTCACCACAAGCGCGTCGACGGTTTCCGAAATATACTACTATATATATACTGAATAACTTGATAGCCCTTTAATAAAAACTACAGAGTCATGATTCGGGAATTTAAACGCAATAAGAGTTACCGCCCAAGCGGAAGTACAAAGATACTTCCAATAGAGATTCAGCAAAACTGTTGCAGTCAGCTATTTTATTTGGACGAACACAGTTGGCCAGAGAGGCTGGCCTTTACCGGATTGAGAGGTGGCATAGCTCTTAGGTCGCTTAGCCTGAACCTCTATTAGCTAGTAACTCGACACAAGGTCACCCCGGTGAGGGCCGAACCACGACTCGGTCGGTAGCTATTTTATTAATTGAACTAACTGGGACAATCTAAGCTAAACTAACTTATATGCCACTTCGGGAAAAGAAGTGGCCGAAGTCAGCTTAGGTCGACAAAATAATGGTTTGAACAAAAGGTTGAAAAATAATTGGTGGAAAAATAAGCACCTTCCTATCCTATGCGTCGATTGAGTCTTTAAGGATATCCCTTGGTTTTATCCTTGGCAATTAGAATCCCAGGCGCTGTACAAAGGCTCGAGATGTGTGGCATGTAATGGTAGTGGAAATAACCGCGCAATGTTTACCGCGTCGTAGAAATATTCTACAACGTTCTAGAACGAACCGATACAAAAGAGGTAACCGTATATAATCCTAATATTTATTTATAAAATGAGATAACTCTTTAACCTACGATTAATTTTTGCAGTTGTTTATACAACTCCTGATAAGAAACTTTTTATATTGATAACTTATCGAAGAGCACGCGTTTACGACATAAAAGTAAATATTAAGTGTTCTCTTTAGATTTGTCGTTATCCAATAGAATCATTAATGTAATTAATATCGAGTGTTACGTGTGAAAATAATAAAAAAACTTATTGCGTCGTATGATAATTATTACACGCAATAATATATTGCGATAAATTATGGAAACGTGCTTCCTGTCTTCATTTCTTACCTGTAAGGGGCAAAGGAACTCGCCGTTTTTTTTCATACTTTAAATCGCTCTTCTCTTATTTTTTTATGCAATATACTGTTAACAAGGCTGCTGCAAAACAAATAGCAGCAGGTTACAATCCTAATTATAAAAAAAAAAACAAAACAACAACTTTTATGAAATTAGTTAGCAGTCTACTTAAACAGGCTAAGACATGTTCTGTACATTATAGTAGGCTATTGATCCATATGCAATGCTACTCAAAATATACATGTTTTATTAATTAAATAATTATTAATCAAAAATCAATTACTAATCATTAAGATAATATATGCGAATTATAGAAAACTGTTGCGTAGTCAATGAACATTAAAACAGAGTAAATGCGTATCATGCAGTGAGATATTGCTAAACAATAATTGCAAAGCACATTATAAGACACAACACAGATAACCCCATTCCAGTCAGGGCCTTTCTATTTGATAAAATGGCAAAAGACAAAACAAGTACAAGGGTTTTAATATATTTAACATGTAATAAAGTTTTTATGTACATTACAAATTTCTCATCGTCTATACTTAAGACTATAAAGCTAATATTATTTGTACTTAGTTATTGGTCTCAGTAGTCATAATTAATAATATTAAATTTTCAACGACGAGGTAAAAATAATTAATTTCCAAACGACTGGTGCATAAACTTCTTCGAATATTCATAAACCACAAATAAGGCAGCGGTCGCTGGTATCGTTCTGATTAGTGTAGGTTTTAATCCGTTATAAAGAGCTAGGACACCTTGAAAAAAAAAATCAATTTAAATAAAGAACACGTGCATAAAACATTATTAATACGTAGTATTATATTCTACAATCAAGTTAATAATTTTGGAATTGTTGATTGTATTGAAAAATACTATATTTACAATCTGAAATAAAATCATTTGGATGGACGATGGTGATCACTTAAAAACAAATGAGCTCGTTTGCCATTTTCCTTTAAAAAAAATGATAGACGATCAGCTCATGATCAGTCGGAAGTTCATATTTTGCTCGATGTTTACCGATGTAAAATATTGGAATTAACGTTAGCCTTGCTTAGCAAAAGCTTTTTTTAAAGAATGCTAACAATATTTTTTTATAAATATTAAGTTTATGCATGGGCTAAGAGTGGTTCACTTCAATAATCGAATGGTGAATTTAAACCTACGTCCAATATATTATTGACGGTTAAACCATCCAATAGATCCACGATTAATTCAGAACGAATTGATATTGAACTCTCATTCTTTAATTTTTAACTAGACTTTAAAAAGAAGGAGGTTCCAAACTCGTTTGAATTTTTTCTGGTCCTGAAGCTTCATATTTTTGCATAAAATATTTTGCAACTAATTTCTTTGTTTGTAATTGCAGAAACTCCTTAGTACAGGAGATTGTAGACTCTCTCTACAATTTCCTGTACTAAGAGAGAGAGAGAGAGAAGAGTTTATCAAGCTCCTGGTGAATACGTGAATAATGTGCCATATTAAGATAAAAACGTAGGCATCTGAAATGATAACATGGAAAGTTTTAACTATACATATACTTTTAATAATAATTCATCAAACTTACCTTCATTCTTCACAATTTCATAACCAACTGTTAGAAATTTTAGATTTTTGTTTGATATTTGAACACGTGACTTGATTACGTCAGTCGGAAAAATGACAGTCCATAAAACAAAACCTCCGACTGCACCGGCGACCATGGTCTTCAAAAAACCTATGTCGTCTTTGGACTGGCCAGGTTTCGTTAAAAGCTCTCTCGTGCCTGAAAAATAATATATGAAATCGCTTTAATACAAAACTAATAGTATTATTGTTATTAATCAAACATCAACGTACGCATACGTACGTACGTATGTATACGTTTGTAACGTAGACATTTTTTCCAAGAAAGCTACAAACCGACTATTGCTTGGGCCTGCCCGGGCGCTCTCGGACTTGTCTGCTAACGCGATTGGACCCCAAGGCGAGATCGTCCTCTCGGGGTCCCTTGCGCAAACACTTCCAATAAAGGTTCAGGTAAAACTACTTAATAGTTCTGCCACCTCTTAAAGCTCTCGCCGTTGGTTCGCAACAAAAAAATAAGTATAATATAAAAGCTTTTAAGTCTTTAACCGA
Organism: Meandrusa payeni; assembly: GCA_029286785.1. Lineage (NCBI taxonomy): Eukaryota > Metazoa > Arthropoda > Insecta > Lepidoptera > Papilionidae > Meandrusa > Meandrusa payeni. Next base: position 536,964 of record JAGSMX010000013.1, read on the forward strand.
ACCCGGGTAGTCAGAGATAGGCAAGCCATTGTTCAACCAGTTATCAGGTCCCTGTCTAACACATCATTTCGCTAAAATTGTCACCGGGTACGAATTTTAACACCTGTTTTTGTACGTTGAAACCGAAAAACAATACAAGCAGTTAGGATTCGAAGCAGTCGCTCAGATCGGTAACCCTATCTGTCCACTATAGCGCCTTAAATTTCTTTTTTTGTAACTAATACTATGAACTCATTAAATACCTTCATATCCACCGAAGAAGAAAAAATATCCCGGCATCTCTCTCATAATTGTCGGAACTAGTCCTCTAAAGAGACCTTGTATACCATATTGTCTGAATATTTGCTGCGATAGTTGTAATGGCGTTATCTAAAACAAATATATCTATTATTATCAATACGCTGTTCTCAATGTCTCGGATATCTCAAGGCAGCGATAACTCATATAATTATGTAGTATATAATTTAATGAAAGGAATAAAAAATGAGATTGATAGAAATAGTGGGAAGCCTAATAGTTAGATAATAAATAGCCAATATGTATCTCAAGTATCGTGTACAATAATCTATTTTTATTTCTTTTTTGGGCCCTTTTGGGCATGTGAGCCCCATCATACCCTAACCTTTTTTTTTTTTTTTGTTAACGAGGAGGAAATCTTCAGAAAGATACCCCGCCTTCTGGGGGGAAGGCGGCGGTTATGTGGGGTTTTTACCCACTAAAACCTCCCCGGTGGCCCTTCCTCGCTGCATGGTGAGGGGCTCCGGGATCTCCAGTGGAACGCACCGGAGCCCCTCTGCACTGTGCTCATAGAGAGCACTTCCCGGGGGAGGTTACTCCCTCCCCCCCTATGCCCTCGCAGTGCAAGGCGACACGGGGCAGCCGATGTCGCCTTCTTCCCGGGTCCACCTTGGCGGACGACAAAGGCCCCCACCCTTGTCGCCCAATGAACCCGAGGCCCCTTTTAGTCGCCTTCTACGACAGGCAGGGGATACCGTAGTCTTATTCTTGAGAGCCCAGAACTACAGGGTTGATCATACCCTAACCTAAGTAATAATCTATTTCAAATTAAATCAGTGGCAGATTATATAATGCAACGCACGGTAGCACTATTTAATTTACGAAGTATTATATAGTTATGAATATTACGAACTTCTATATTATTATTATTATTTGTATATTATTTGTCTTATTCCACATTCGTGCTCGTCGCCGTTATGGAGTGCTTACCTAGTCTTGGATTGTTAAACCTATCAATATTTCAATCAACAAGCATTCTTCCATACAAGCTTTAGGAGTTTCCTGAAAATATATCTCTAAATATATCTTCGGAACAAAATTAATATTGAATTACCAAACCGTTTTAAACAAAAAAAGTCAATCGGTACATAGTTGACTGCGAATTTGTTACACAAAAATTAAACACAAATACGGAGAATATGAGAACGTTCCTTTTTTGAAGCCAATTAAAAACAAGGCGCTTCTAGCACGGAATTCTCTGTGTTGATTCTTACTCTAATATATCGAAGTGAAAGTTGAGTAAGTCAGAAAAACAAGAGCAGACGCAAGAGAAGAGCAACAGAAGAGTACAATTAAAACCCAAAAAGAGACAGAAGAGTATAATTAATAGCGTAAAGAAGGCAAAGACAGCTTTCGCTGTCCTGTTTTCTCAAAGCTTATACTCGTATAGTCTCATATGTGGCATGTAATAAGTCTATCGCTATACACCGGGCACAAGGGTTTTTTTGTACTGAAAAATCGAAAAAACGGCAATTCATTGATACAACCCAACTGGGATTCGAGCTCGCCACCGTCAGGTCGTAATAACTATCTATCTCTGCTTAAAGATAGGTAATTATAATAGGATGTATAGAAAGATAGACTTTTATTATATACAATGGAAGGTAAGAAAGTGCGTTTGCCCTACAAAGAAAATGTTGACTCACTCGTGCATTAGCAGGAAACGTTTCAGTAACCCAGTATTCTGAATGATACTGGCAAAGAGGTACATTTAAGCATGCACAACATAACTGCATATAATTTCTTATAGAAAACGATATATTTAATAAAATACCCAAAAGTCATCATACAGCTGATTGGGAGCCGTGCAAGTTGACCTCTCTCATCGCTTGAAGTTGGCACTTGATCAATTCCGTTGGACAGAGTGTGAAAGATGAGAAGAACGCGGCCAGAAATCCCGCTGTAGCGTTACCCATCGTGGAAAGCTGTTCCGTACTCTAAAACACAACAATACATTAACAAAAAGTCTAAAATACTTTATCATGTGTTTCTACATTTAAAGAATATAATATCTTGCTGAGGACGTCCACTCGAAAGGTGGTCTGACGACCTCATAAAGGACACAGAGCTGAATATGAATATGAGCCGCTTACAACCGGTCCATACGGAAATCGTTGGGGAAGGCCTATCTATGTCCAGCAGTGGATGTCCAATAGCCTAAATGACGACGTATTATACGACTTTCTCTTCGATTTTATTGCTCCAAATCGACCCAAGAACGTAGATTTTATCGATAATATCTTTAGTGGGTCGCAGTGTATAAAAATCATTTACATGCCTTTTTCTTAGACCAAAATGTAAATGTGAATGATGAATTGAATTTTTGGATTGTTTGATGATTATTTTATATTGACTGAAATGTGATGGCATATTTAGAAGATCTCGCTATGTACGACATTATATTGAATACTGTTACAAGAGAAGTAAGACCGGACTGGAGGCCTTCGGGCTAACAACGCCGCAGAATTACCTTTCTAGCACTTCAGGTAACGTTGGCGCTAGGAGATAAATTTTCATTAACATATTTATACCTTCCTTATTCCTTATAAATTTTTTTTAAAGAAGATTGGGCAAGGGAGCTGATGTTACTTAGCTCTCATGAAGATGTACAATATTGCAGGGCTTGCAGGCTAGGTGCAGAAAGTAATAGACTATATTTTTAAAGTTCCCAAGTTGTATCCATTTAGAAAAACTACTGATAATTGCCATTAAAATAGATGTAGATGGAATTAGATGTTCTATTGCAATGAACAAGCAATTAGTATGGATAATGTTACTGTTCACAGCGAATACTTCCCATTAACAACGATGTTTGCTTGTCCTTCTCCATATTATCCTCATCCATATAAAAGAAAAAAATGAAAACAAAATTATTACCTCAGTGCCAGAAACATGACAAACAAACTTTTGACAATAGCCATATGCTGCAAAGAGGACAGAATTCTCTGCAACATTGGCCATTATAGCCGGCGTGGTCCCCGCATATAGCCCTCTGATGATTCCATCGTTTCTGAGTGTCTGTTTTAAACAATCATACATGCCTTTATATAGATGTGGAAATGTTTGCATTTTTACTTTCACGGTATCCAATGGTTGTCCAACGTATACTACTGCAACACCGCCTGGTGAAAGAAAAAACGACGTTAACGCTGGTGAAAGAAAAAACAACGTTAACGCTGGTGAAAGAAAAAACAACGTTATTGCTGGTGAAAGAAAAAACAACGTTAACGATGGTGAATGAAAAAACAATATTAACGCTGGTGAAAGAAAAAACAACGTTAACGATGGTGAAAGAAAAAACAACGTTAACGCTGGTGAAAGAAAAAACAACGTTAATGCTGGTGAAAGAAAAAACAACGTTAACGATGGTGAAAGAAAAAACAACGTTAACGATGGTGAAAGAAAAACTCCGCCAACGCTTCTATCATAAAAGAAAAATCGTCAACGAGTTTACCGCTCTAAGTGCCAAGGGCAGTGGGAATCTTGTTTTGTTCTGGCTTAGGCAAGCGTTGTCACTTCATATAGGTCGAGGTGCGACAAGAGACAATAATGTATATTCACAGATTAGTGCCAATACAAAATAGCGACTCGACGCTGACTTTAAGAACTACTAACTTAAGACACATATTATATTGATATGAAAATATTGCGTACCTAGTACGACGCATGAACAGAATCTAAATAACCAGAAGTCATTACACAATATGTATCAATGTGACATATGCATGGTCCAATGGCCTGGTGAAAGTCATGACCAGATGAATTATTAATTTATAGAGATTTTTCCATTCTCAATAACACTTTAAACCTCAAATATCAATACACCTTTTTGGTAGATTTTGATAGAACCAGTTTTAGAAATCTAGCAGTGCCATAGGCATAGACATGTCATTTTGTACATAAAGTTATAATATAAATGATGCTAGGAAAATATGCTAGAATAAATAATTCAAACCAAGTGATCCAGCTACAAAGTCAATCAATCCATTTTTTAATCCTTGTGTTCCCGAGGAGTGTGTCATTTTACTACTTTTTGTTATTAAGGTCTGAAAGGAAAAAAAAACAGCTGTTTTATCAGTATATAATTGGAATATATAATGGAGAGAACAAGTATATGAGTAAAGGAAACCCACAGAAAGCTTTGTTTGATTATTTTTACATATATGTCAAAGTAATATTATTATAATAAATAATTTGTTTTAAAATGTGATGTGTTCTTTTTAAAATAAATCTTACTAATTATATATACACATGTATAAAATAAAATAAAAAATAGAGAAAGGTGCTTCAAAGGTTCCACAGAATATACATTAATAAGGCATGGTGGAGGACCCCGTAAGATATGGCAAATTTGATAAAACTTGTTGTTGTGGAAGTTTCCATTTACAACCTATGGATTTACAAGAAACAATTACTTAAACCTGTTACAAAAAAGTGTTTTTATAGGGAGGTATACTATGAAGTGTCCGGTAAAGTAATTAAAGAAAAGATGGTTTAAAACTCCCTCTTAAATTTTATTGTTCTATTTTAACAAAAGCGTCAATAAAACCTTTTCAATATATGAAGTATTTATGTGTAACAACTAAGAATAAGAGTCCCCCATCTCCCATGATCCCATCAGTAATAACCCATTATAACACTACCATTTACTATCGGTTTATGAAGCAAAACTATTTTAAGTTTATTCTTTTTCGAATTTTAAATAATTTCTATTGGATACCACAATTGTCAGTGTTGTGACAATGAATAAGAAAGGAAAAAGAATAATAATTATGCAGTACATCTCTAAAAAGTTCTATCAGTTCATAGAGATAATATGCCTTTATCATTAAAACTGTTACTTTGGTATTTTACAAAAAGTAGGTAATTTTTTTATTTTATATAAATTTATGGAACTTCAGATATTTTGAACGTTAAAAAGATTAAAGATTTTATAAATTAGGAAATTTTAAAATTCTTTGAGTTATGCATCTCAAGTAAGATAAATTAAGAGCCAATCAAAATAAATTCAGGGTTATCTTAAAACTAAACTCAATTCATATGAAATTAAGATAAGGGAACTGTATCTATAACCACAAAATAAAATACATTAGGTATATAAATTTCACTTACGCTATATATATTTTCATAAATCACATTTATTTATTTTAAATTTGAAAACAAATGTATTTCTTACATTCAATTTAACACACTAATATAATGAAGTAACGAATGGACATTACGATACGATAGGATACGATACCATCATACTCACTCAAACATTCAATTTGAATAATGGTCTAAGTTTGAATGGAATTGAAAAATGTCAGAAAGTCATAGACGGGTAGTCTATGACTTTCTGACATACTGAGTAGACTTTTTTGTTGAATATTTTATGGCTTGGTAACAAGACCTTTAAGCCAAGTCTTTTAAAACACACATTTATTTCTTACGTCTAAGATAAATATGTAAGTTAGATGATGAGTCCCCGCGCCATTTTTTTCACCCGTAGACATCGTTTGACGGATCACAGATAGACTCTTGAATTTCAATGTCAAATATAATTTTGCAAGTTAATTGACTATGTCATGGTTTAAGTTTAAAATATAATTCGTTAACATTTTTTGTCACAATGTTGTTTTTTTTTCATGTATATATGACTTTGTTACTATGTAATGGATATAAATTTGTTCGTGAATGTTAATTTTGAAACATAATTTTGTAATCAGCGTAAGTGAATTAGATAGCGATTGTGACTTCAATCTATTTCGATAGGGATTATTGAAAGGTTTTATAATTAATTGAACAATTGTTCAAACAACTCCATAAAGCTTTCACACCTCTTTTATATAATTTTTATTTATAACTGACATTACGAATTAACTTACGAAGTATGCTACGGATTTGATGGATTATTTAAAAAAATGTACAATTATTTTAAATAATTTTTACTTTTTACTTTACATGTTTTTAATATGAGCTAAATTATATTTTAAATGAAATGTATAATTGTCACATATAATATTTTCAACAATCGTAAATAAGGCAGGTAACGGTATTAATAGTCTTTGAAAACATTAACATATGAATGAAGTGTACAAAAACATGGTTGTTTTTCAGCTTTTCTTTATGATTTTCAAATACAGTTATTGTTATCTGATATATATCTAAGTTTTATTCAAAACGATATAAAAAGCAAATTAAAAAGTAAATTTTGTTTTGAACAATTTATAGTAATAACCTAGCCGTTAGCGTCCGAGTGTTTTTGGTATAGCTGAATTGTTATTAGAAATAAATATGACTTTGAACTTATATTAACGATTTAAGTAAGTTTCTTAAATACTAGAACATCTACACTTTAAAGAAATCTAAGTATTATAGTGATCAGTGCGCCTGATAATGTGAAAAACAATGTGAATTTTTGACGTGTCGATTTTTTTAAGTTTCGTGTTCGGCCGCCATATTTGTCCTTTTATATTTTACTCTTATATAGATTTGTTATTTGGTGTAGTTGCAGGTTTTCTTTTATTAAATGTTTTGATAATATATATTTACACATCGTAATAAATAATACCTTTGTAAAATTATGAGAACAACACGTTAAAAAGTAATGTTGTTTTTACGAAATTTTTCGCGTCTTTGTTGTTTAGGTAATCAGGATGGTTGTTGGGTCGGCGACGTACCCAGGGAGGCAAGTGCTTCACAAAATGCAGCCGATGGGCATGACTCCCCGTGAGCTCTCGGAATACGACGACTTGGCAACAGCACTGATAGTAGATCCCTATCTTGGCATTACAACACATAAGATGAACATACGTTACAGACCTTTAAAAACGAATAAGGAGGATTTAAAAAACATTATAAAAGAATTTATACAAACACAGGATTACAATAAAGCATATAGTAAATTGGCTAATGGAGAATGGATGCCAAGACATTTCATAAAAAACAAACATCAACAAAACAAACTCAGAGAACATGTCAGTAAATAAATATACTTTTTATGATATTTAGTATTATGTATTATTGGTGCAAATTTTAATGTTTTATTTGTTTTCAGATTTATCGTTATCTGAGAGTTTTTGACAAAAAGGCTGGATTTGTAATAGAACCATGTTACAGGTATTCATTAGAGGGAAGAGTTGGAGCAAAAATTTCAACAACAAAAAAGTTTTTTAAGCATGAAAGAATTGATTTTCTTGTTGGTTGCATTGCTGAAATGACTGAAGAAGAAGAAAAACAATTGCTACATCCAGGAAAAAATGATTTTTCTGTGATGTACAGTTGCAGAAAAAACTGTGCACAGCTCTGGCTTGGCCCAGCTGCATACATTAATCATGATTGTAGGCCTACATGCACTTTTGAAGCTACAGATCGTGGCAAAGCTTTCGTTAGAGTCTTGAGGGACATAGAAGTGGGAGAAGAAATTACTTGTTTTTATGGTGAAGACTTTTTTGGCAACGGGAATTGCTATTGTGAATGTGAAACTTGTGAGAGACGGGGCAAAGGTGCATTTTCAGTGAAGAATGCACATGTTGATGAACAAGCTACAAGGTATAGATTTAGAGAAACTGATAATAGAATAAATAGAACGAAAGCTAAGCAAACTAAAAAATCTGAAAATGGGAAAAATTCTGAAAAGGCTCGAATATCAAACAGACATGTTTCGAATATTGTGTCACCTCTTAGTATGAAGGAAATGAAACAAAAAGGTTTGACAAAATATGACGCTGAATTACTAATAGCTCAGGGCTGCATTGCAGATGTTGTAGATGGATCTGCTGATAAAGAATCACATAGTAGTCGAGACTCATCTACCTCTCGAAGAGGTGAACGTTTGAGAAGAAGAGCAGACAGTGGCCGCCCTCTAAATGGTGTTTCTGCAACTATAACTACTACTACATCGCAATATCAAGAAGAATCGTCACGATGTTGTAGTGTAACTAGTTCACGAAGCAGTCGTGACTCCCATTCTGGTATAGTTTTGCGAAGTCACAAACGTTTGATTGACTCTCAATCCCCTTGTACTAAAGTTAAGAATTGCTTAAAGAATAGTCCAGAAGTTAAAGAGGGCAGTAATAATAGTATTCCAAAACAAGACACAGATGTGCCTGATTCTCTTGATGCAAATAAAATACAAATCAAAGAAGAAATTGATCATGATATTTCAAAATTGAGTTATGAGTCAGAAACAAGCAATGTTAGTAAAACTGATTTAGAAACAGAGAGTAATAATGATATAAAAGAATCTCTGCTGGAAAGACCTGAATCATGTACTTCTATTTTAACACTGAAGAAAGAATGCTGTGAAATACTGGATGGCAATGAACAAAAACTTGAAAAAGTTAAGTGTGTGAGTGATGATGCATGTTTAAAAAGTGAAATTTGTGACTTTAGAGAAAATGTTAATCCTAGTGAGTCTAAAGATAGTAAAGTAAGCAAACACAAAGTTGATGTTCCTCATAGAACCGAAGAGGCGAAGAAGGAATCAGAATCTGGTCCTCCGTGGCTAGCAGACAATTCTAACAAAAGTAGTGAGTGTCCTTGCACTCCACCACGGAGAGGCTTAAAGTTGACACTGCGCGTGAAGAGAAGTCCAGTTGTAGAAGAAGTAATGGATTGTGGGAACACTGCTGAAGAACCTGAGTATGAAGTATTACGGCTTGAGGGTGTAGACCCTAAAACAGCCCGACGATTCAAAAAGCGGCGCCGTTCAAAAGAACGACATCGTAAACACAGTCCAATCCGTCCTCTGCCTCCCATGAAAAGATTAAGATTGATTTTCGGTAACGAAAGTCGAACTATAGATATACCAACTGCTATTTCAGCAGACTGACAGCCGCAACTACCTTATAGTTATTTTTTTCCACCGCTATGATTCAATTATTAGTTTAATTGTCACTGACTAGGATTATTTTATCTAGTATTTATTTTGTGACGTGAACATTCATATTTGAATATTGTGTGATAAGCATCAGATTGATCAAAGTGATAATTCCATGGTATTTATTTCAAAAGTGTAAAATCTGTTACGTCATAATTATGTCAAATGATGTTTTTAGTGCAGAATTGTTTTTACCCTTTGACGTCTTAGTGAAATATATTAACAAAAACTAATTTATACATTTTTTGTTTGTTTTTAAATGTGTCGACAGGATTCCATTATTTGGAGTTGATTTAAATATTTACTGTGTCAAAATTTTAGTTTATTTTAAATATTACACACTGCATGTTGGAACCACTAATTAAATTGTCTTTCATTCAAAGTTTGTATGTAGGTGAATATTACCGTGGGTATTGGTATTATGTAACAAACTGAAGGAGTATCCAGTTAAAACTTTACAAATAATGTAGTAATTATAGTGATATGCCGGAATTACTAAAGTTTGAGACGCGTGAGTTGCGCGATCCATGTATTTTACGCTTATAATTGAAGTTATGGTAAATATCTGAAACTTGTCTTGCAGGCAATGTATTGCTCTAATGTAACTAGACTTTAAGGTACTGCATAGGTGGATAAACTTTGTGTAAATATGCTATATACTTATTGGTTATTACTTTATTGTTCCCCATGTGTATTTAGTATTTTTACTTATTAGAAATGAATGGCTATGTGACTATTGCCAGAACTGATAGATAGATTATTTAGATGACATACAGGTATCACAACAATGATTTAACCCATCTTAATTTTAATTGTGTATTTGTTTTCATAGTATTTTTGTACTGAAACAAAATTATGGATGAAATTTTTTTAGAAAGATTTAGTATGTGATGATATATGTTGTCTACACCAGCTTAGTTAACTTGTTAGGCAATCTTAATTCTTACCTTCAGTTAAATAGTAAGATATTTCTTTTCTGAAAATGGACATATTATATTCATTAAGAAACTTGTCATATATATATATAATTAGTGTATTCATTTATAAAAGCTCCATTTGTGAACTAACATTTGTAATTGCCCGCAAAACACAAACAATAAATCTCATTGATAATTTATTTTTGGTGTTACTTTTAAAACTCTCGAATCTTCTGCATGAAAGAGTAACAATGTATATAATGTCCCATCTTGTAGGTATATATCTATATTTAATGGATCCCATGACTTCATGTAATAAATGAAACGTAATTCCGGCTCAAGAGATACTTTCATTAAAGTATTTGGCCTATTTGTGAAAAGGTTGAAATGGCAAAAATTAGGAAAAATTTTAACTAGTAAACAATAAATAAGATATGGTTTTCAATGTGATAGGTACTTATTAGCTTGTACACTGCCGTATCATAACGCCATTTATATGATTAAGGTGTTTTAAGGACTTATAAAATGACTTAAAATAATAATTTAACTTGTAATATTCATGATGTATACACAGTTGCTGCTACACTTGGCTCAATACCATTGGCGATGGATATCCCTGTTCGTAATACTGTATTGTTTGTTTGGGATATCGGAAAACATATACTACCTATTGTTATTTTTTAAATTATAACACCCTTTCTTTTGTAGCATTTTAAACGAACGTAATTAAAAAAAAAGTATTCGAATGAATAAAACATACAATGTAAATATTTTGTTTTAAAAAAACCCTTTATGAATGCTGCCTAGAGAAATAAATGGAAAAAAAATGGGATAACTGACAACGGAAACCCTTAGCCGATGCCCATTTATTAATATTTAAGAAAATATGTGTATTAATTTATTAATTGTGTTTACTTTCGTCTTTGGCGACTCCAAAACAAAACTCCTGGTCTTTTTCATTCCCTTATCACCCAATTCTTTAATATATTAACCGATTCGTAATTATCTTTTACGACAATTGCAGAATTGTTTTTACTCCAAAAAGAGGTATATCTAGAGTAGGCCAGAGAAGATGACATAGATCTTAGTTCACTTAGCCTGAACCTCTAGCTAGTAACTCGACACAAGAATCCTCTCGCTGAGGGGTACCTTCGGCTTGCACGGTTACTATGTTACGCGTAAGCATTCCGACCTGAGGGCGCCTGACAGGGCCGCACCACGACAAACTAATTGTGACAATCTTTTTTTTTTTTTTTGTTTTACTTGTGGGAACGTACCTGACCGCGTAATCGTCCTCCGGGGGAAGGACGAGTTATGTCGGGCCCTCACCGACCAAAGCCACAAGATGTTCCACCATCGTCGCATTTGGCGGGGCTACGGGATCGCTTACGCACGCACCGCGGCCCCGCCTGCGACTCGGATGCCTTGCGGCATCCTCGTCCCGGGGGAGGACGAGCCTCCCCCTCACCGCCCTCCAGGCAAGGCGCGCCGGAACATAGGACGCGCCTTCCTCCACGACCTCCGTAAGCGGGTGATGCACTACCCCGAGTCCATCACCTGGAGGCCTTGGGGGCCGAGAATACGAGCTCCCACCTCGCCTTCCCAGCCCCCAGCGGCGGATAAGATGTTTGGCTCCGCCGCCGACCACACGGCCGCGGCAGGAGAGGCGCCCCTGCCGCCGAAGCCCCACCACGCCGCAACCGCGGTGCGGCACCGCTTAGGGGCGGGGGATAGGGCGAGTGGCAACGCAACACTCCTCTTCCCCCGCGACTCCACCCCGGCCACGAAGGGCGGACAACCGCGCCCCGCAGCCCTCCGACACACTCGTGGCGGACTCCCGCAAAGCCCGCCAGGTGCTGCCGCCTCGGCCGGCCCTTCAACGCGGGCCGGCGTGTGGGTTCCTCTTCGTTTCACCGTGGGTGTTGGGGGCCACTCCACGTTTACTGAGCCCCTCCGGCACGACAAGCCGAGAACCCTTCGGGGGAATTGTGACAAACTAAGCCAAACTAACTTTTATGCCACTTTGGAAAGCGTTAGAATAATTGAAAGAATAATTCTTTCATGTCTGTCGGGGCAACGGACGGATTGTCGGGTTCGGTATAGTAGAGGACCCCTACTGGCAGAATGTTCGACGGGGAGGTTTCCTGAGTGGGGCTAATGACGGGGAGCCGTCAGGAGGTTGAAAAAGGCGGCGAATATTTCTATGTATTATATGTTTCTTTCGGTGTCCCTAATTCGTGGCCGTCCGGGGTCTATTTGGTGCAAACAGCAATCGGCGACCCGAACTGCCGCGTTTCCAATATTTCCAGGACGGACCTTATAACCACTGTCCAAGTATCAGTGGACGTTGGTTCTCCATCCGCCGTCTGTTTCCGCATGCTTGTGACCTCCCAGACTGAGCAGTCTCCGCGGGATCACATCACCATCACGTAGTCAGAGTAGGATCTATCGAGCCTGGATTAATTGCCTTGGATAGCGAATTAAACGTTCCAATATTTATCAAGCTATTTAAGTTGTAAAAGCGTCCGAGGTTACAACGACTATTAGACATCATAGTCTCAAATTATTGGCGAAGAACGCCTGCGGTATATCAATATTGGAAGTCTACTACTTTAATAATTCTTTTATTTTTTAAATAATATTAAGACGTAGTCGGTAAAACGCTTCAAATGAGGATTGGTAGACTACACCTATGAAATATTTCTTATCCACACACATGTTGGTTGATTCAAAATTGACTGTAAATCGTAGCTTATTTGGTCACATGTTATAAAGCTTAGGGAAAGTATGTAGACACTGACCTAAAACGACATCGAAGAATTCATGAGTGCTCAATGTTAATTGAAAGTACTTTTACGCTACGACACCTGTACTGTCCTTAAATCATACCCACACAAAATGCGCGACTATGGTACACATTGGTAAGGGCGGGGTAAATTTTCGGCCTAATGCACAAGACGCGTATTGTAGTATCTTGGAAACTTATTTTAGTATAATACAAGAAACACATATATTTATCAAATACATAATAAATACGGTTTGTAGTTAATTTGCTTGAGAACATAACCTAAATGAAGTTTTCAAATTCTAAAAATCTCATAAAATAGCGACTGAAGTAATGCCATCATAGGGGTTTTTAATAATTTCGAATAAAATATTTCTTTCTTGAATGTATTGTGTAAAAATAGCATGCATCAAGCGTCCTACCTTTATCGCCGAAGGTGTTACTTGTAACTTATTCACGGTTACGCCACATCAGATAGATTTTTCCCTATTAACCATAAAAGCATAGCTAGAATATTTTCTGCCAAATCTCCCTTTGAGCTAAGTTACCTACCCAACGCACACCAGCTGAGAGAGCGCCAACAAGTTGACGGACCGAGAAAATAATTTTGGCCTTTTCTCAATCCAATGCAGTTTTAAAAGCCTTCTCGCTAACAATGCCTGTTAGCTGTAAAAGGCTAAAAGCCTTACCTTCATCTTCTGCTATGTTGAAAATCTTGATGAAATGTGAGTAGATGATAGTATCTCTCATGGTTTAAAAGGCCTTATTGCATTTGACAACAAACTATTGACTAGAGAACTATCGACATAGAGAATAGATTGGGGTGCAAAAACGCAAATCTAGAAAAAAAAATCATCTTTTTTAATGCAAAAATGTGGTGGTTAGAAATCAAGTTGAATATTTACTGTTTTTATATGATTTTAATTATTACAGTTTACAATGATATATATCCACAGAATTAATAACAAAAATTTAGTACTTGCAGTTGGTTTATTAAAAACTTAATGCAAAAGTAACACATTACGCCCAATTATCACACTGGAAACCACTTCTAATGAGAGAGGAAGCTGCATAATGTGCAACTTTTAGTGACCGTACCTGTAAACAGATATAAAATACATTTCATAATATATTCTGATAAAATTTCAACATCCATTTATTTTATTACAAATTTTCTGTTAAAGAATTATAATAATGAAATCATTGGGCAAGTATTAGCTGAAATATGCCTAGGTTAAATGGGCTTGACTACAATTGCCATTAAAAAAGTTAAATTGAGGTACACCGCTGTAACATTCAAATATTATATTCACCAACAATAAAAAAATTATAACCAGAGCTACACAACTAATAAATAAAATACTATATATAAACTAAATATTAATAAATGCTAGCTGATGTATAATTGCTAATAAATAAATGCATATTTAGTTAAATGCAACATTATATGTTCATTTCAAAATTCTGTGTCACTTTGTTATTTTGGCTCTACTGTTAATGCAGTGGTATGTACATCAGTTATATTCTTCTTTATAATCGTTTCCTCAGAGTTGAGGGTTGTGACCACCAAGAGAGCTGCTTTGAACGAGCATTACCCACTCTTTCCTATTTTGGGCCAGGTGGATAGCCGCCTGCATTTTAATATATATATATTATATATCTATATTATATCACTGTGACTTAAAATCCCATTTCAACCAGTAAGCTAGATCTGGAGTAAAGCTAGGGAATGGTCTTTACTGATGTGGCAACTCTTGCACAAACTATGATTGTAAATGTATGAAAATCTAATAAGAATTTGGCCACATTGCAGACATATTCCCAACTATGAATAGAATTTCTTCTGACCCTGTTGCTTCCCAGACACAATAATGTTAAATGAAGTACAAGAATAGTTCTACAATGTTTAGTAAATTTTTTTTAATTCATTAATGTTTATTATAATGTACTTAAATTCTTATTTTTCTATAGTTACTTACTTTTGGAACTCCCATTCTCTATTGTCTAATGGGCACACTTGTCGAGTTTTGAGCCAGCGTGAAATACAATGGAAATGGAATGCATGCTGAAATTTTTATATCATTAAAATAACTATTTAAAAATAAATAAATAGAAAAGTTTGTTTTCGAAATTTGTTTGACATTTTACATTGTTTCAATTATGTTAATTAGTGCATATGTTAAAATTATTTACTTACATTACAAACTCCCCAAGCAACTGTGCATTCTTCACTGGTAGCAGATGCTTGATTCGCTTGGCACTCTATACAAAGATCCATTATGTGGTTACGACAGATCGCACAGTTATCTACCACAATATCTGTAATATAATTGTTTAAATGTGTATTATTAAAAAAAAATTTACATTTTAACAAAAAATTTAGAGGTTATACAGAAAATTAAATAAAATTTTAAACTTACCCCATGCCCACAAAGCAACGGCGTTCCACTGTGAAATATAATTAATTTAGACTAATAATATTATAATGTCTTTATTGTATTGTAGCAACAAGAACAAAGAAAAATAATGATTGTGCGTTATCGATGACTTTACCTTTTTTACTTCGAATCTCTTTTTATCTCCTTTACCACTGCTAGAAGAAGCCATCTCGACTTCTTCTTCGTCAATGTCCATTGCAGATGCCATGTTTTTTTACAATTACCTTATTTTATGGTTCTAAAGTGTTATTAAACTGTTAACAATTTCATAGATGTTATTTGACAGTGACAGCTGAATTGGGTGCTATTTAGTTGTATTGTAGAAATTGATAGTAATGTCGCTAACCACCGACAAAATTTATATACAATTGTAAATTATTTATCTATAGAAACACTGAACTTTTAATAAGTACCAAGAAAATTGTTTTAGTAAGTAATATGTTTAGTAAGTCTATTTGGGCATGATAAACATCATTTCATATTGATTTTGAACCAATTTCCTCAGTCAATCATCCTTAAGTATTAAGATGTTTTTTTTTCTTATTCTATTAATAATTTGCTATATTAGTAAACTCATTGCCATATCATACCTTCTCCTTTCGTCTATTCAGTAACGCAGTTAGAAGTTCAAATCGTACTCCCAATGTGCTAAGGTAATCTTTAATTCGTAGGGATACATTTTTCACACAATATTTAGTCTTTGGATTTCAGAAATCATTCTGTAAGAGATAGAACTGAGCTGTAATATAATTCCTATAGCACATTTAATTCCAATAAAATTTATTATCTGTTATTAGCTTAGGTTGGTAGGGTTAGTCGTTTTTTGGCGGTTCGACCGGTTGTGTTGCTGGACGAGGCGGGTAAGGCCCTGGAGAGGGTCGTGGCTCGCCGCCTCGTCCGGCATATTGAGGAAGGCCCGGGCCCGAAGCTCTATGAGTACCAATTCGGGTTCCGGGCCCGCCGGTCGACCGTCGATGCCCTCAGGCGCCTGCGGGCAGTGACGGAGGAGGCGGGACGTCGGGGAGAGGTAGTGCTGGCGGTGTCACTAGACATCGCCAATGCTTTCAACAGCCTCCCACACTCAGTGATACAGGTGGCACTCGAGTACTTCGAAGTGCCCCTGTACCTGAGGAGGCTGTTGGGCGCCTACCTCTCCCACAGGAGGGGGTCCGTAAGGTGGAGGGAAGCCAAGCGCGGTGTCCCACAAGGATCGGTGTTGGGGCCGATTCTGTGGGACATCGGCTATGACTGGGTCCTGCGGAGTCGCCTCCTCCCCGGGATGGGTGTCATCTGCTATGCAGATGACACCCTCGTATACTCCCGGGGAAAGGAGTTTAAGGAGGCGGCGCGGCTGGCGGAGGTGGGAGTGGGCCTCGTCGTCAGCCGCATAGAGAGGTTAGGGCTTCGGGTCAAGTTGGAGAAGACCGAAGCCCTCCTCTTCCGCAGGACGGGGCGTAAAGGACCCCCTTCGGGTGCCACCCTCCTCATAGGAGGAGAGGGTGAGGGTGAGCCCCAGATTAAATATCTGGGACTCACCCTCGATGGAGGATGGACCTTCGGACCCCACTTCGCACAGTTGGGGCCGAAGGTCCTGAGGACGGCAGCCGCGCTGGGAAGACTCCTCCCGAACCTCGGAGGACCCAGCGCGGTGTGCAGGAAGCTGTACTCTGGGGTCTGTCGGAGTATGGCCACGTACGGTGCCCCATCTGGGCGGGTGACCTGAGCCGCGGCAACCTGTCTCAGCTGCGCAGGGCGCAGCGGGTTGTCGCGGTCAGAATCATTCGGGGTACCGTACGGTCTCGTGGGCGGCAGCTACCTCGCTGGCCGGCGATCCGCCGTGGGAGCTCGTGGCAGGGTTCTCGCCGAGGTGTCCGACTATGTCTCGGATAGGAGGGCCCTCGGAGAGAACCCTTTGCCAGAGGAGGTCCGGCGGATCCGTCGGCTAGAGAGGTGGCACTTTGCCGAAGGTGGGAGGAGGACCTGGCGCATCACTCGTACGGTATCCGTACGACGAGTGCTCTGCGCCCGGTCCTAGAGCGTTGGATGCGCAGAAAGCGCAAACCTCTCACCTTCCGTCTGACGCAGGTGTTCACGGGGCATGGGTGCTTCGGGGACTACCTGTGTCGGACGGTCCATCGGGAGGCCGATGAGCGGTGCCATGATTGTGGTGCTGCGGTGGACTCTGCCCAGCACACCCTCGAGGTGTGCCCGAGATGGGCAGCGCAGCGCCATGACATGGTATCTGCCATCGGTGGTGTAGACCTGTCGCTTCCGAGCCTCGCTCTTGCGATGGTCTCGAGCG
Source organism: Meandrusa payeni (assembly GCA_029286785.1). Classification (NCBI taxonomy): domain Eukaryota; kingdom Metazoa; phylum Arthropoda; class Insecta; order Lepidoptera; family Papilionidae; genus Meandrusa; species Meandrusa payeni. The sequence continues at coordinate 554,566 of JAGSMX010000013.1, forward strand.
ACAGGTCTTGGACGGCGGTCGCCTCCTTCTGTGAGACGGTCATGTCCCAGAAGGAGGCTGACGAGCGGGTCAGGGAGAGGAGCGCAGAGGCTCCCCCCCTCCGCAGGCGACGTATCGGGGTGCGCAGGTGGCGTTACGAACGCCTCCTCTTGCCGCCCCGGTAATCCGAAGCGGGGCCAGGATGGGTACCTGGCCCCAGCATGCTTCGGCGTCGTCGGGACTTCTCTGAGTGCCGGAGAAGTCCCCTTTGAGGATGAAGTCCGGTCTTTGCCGGGACCGGCCGGTCGTTGGGGTGTCCTGTCGCTGACAGATCCGGGGCACCCCGCTCATAACGGCTGATGGCATTCGCGGAAGGTTTAGTGGGTAGGGGCTGCCCAGGCCGAGTCCCACACATCCCTCCGGGCCCACCCAGGGTACCGGAGCCATCCTCCGGTCTATAAAAAGATTCCCCCGCGTGAACAAAAAAAAAAAAAAAAGGGTTAGTCGTTTTTTGAAATACAAAACACCTGTTACAATGATTTCTTGTCCCCTAGACGCATGACCCGACTAGGGTATGAGAAGATATGGATCACAGAATCCCTTTAATATCATAGAGTGAACACTATGTTTCAAGGCGGCTTTATCTCATCTCAAAAATACACATTCACATAAATTTTATTGTATTTATTATCTATTTTAGTTTTGTCTTTATGGTTATTAGCGGTCAATCAAAAATACTTAAAATTTATAATTTTTATTATTATATGTACATGAATTAACAGTACTGGAATTTACTATTGTTCTTAAATTAATTTATGCTATATGATTTTTCAATTCAAAATCGTTTACGTCGCGGCCATTGATTTCGCCTTTTCTTTTGTACGAGTTTTTCCAGATCTCGTAAAAGCAAACTGTCGCTTGAAATCGGTAGCAAACTAGAAGCGGCACCGACACATGAGTAATAAGAGTCCAGGCCCATACTCCGAAAAATTCCATCTGCAAGATATCCAAAAAATAGATTAAAAGAACGTAGTATAATCGGTTTCTCTACTTATCTTTTATGGACTCAGAAACAAATCTGTAAATCTAAAATATTATGAACCGTTCAGAGTATCTAAATTTTGACTCTTAAGTCACCTACTCTTAGTAGTAGCATAGTCTATGCAGTTTCTTTGAATGTTTGCAGATTTTACTTTTTCTACTATATTTATTCACCGAAGTGCAAATTAATTACTGTTCCGTATTATTATCTAATCGGCAGTAAATGAGGGTGTTCATTGAAAATGAAACCATTTGGAGGTTCCATTTAAACTCCGAGCACCTACAGTTTCAACTAAATAATCAGGTAAAATACACAGCATTCTAATTATTATAAATACATGTTATATACTTGTAGCGGATGGTATTCAGCTCTTGCATTTTCACGCGATTCAGCAGCCATAATGCGAAGTTCCCAACAAGGAGGAATGTCACCAGTTGTCTCCCTGGTCTTCCATTATTTACCGCGTTACAACGTCGCGACCAGCCGTCTAACACGAGTAAAGTCTGACACGAACTTTGTACCACCGCGCACAGCGGGGATATTATTCTGGAAATTATTAAGTTAGGTGATCAAATGATTAGTAGATACAATATCGTCATTAATATCTGGTTACAAATTGTATTCAAATATGCTATGTATTATATGTGACTGTCAATTGGATTAAGTAATTTAAAGTAATATACTGTGGTTTCTAAATCAAAAAAGAGAAGTTAATTTAAGCACTTTAAGGAGAAGGTATCTTAAAATGCCTTTGAATATTTGGAAATGTTCACATTGATCACAATAAATTTATATTGTGCAGGAATAAAATCAGGAAATAAATCATATTTAATTAATATTATTAACATTAAGAGATTTAATATTACTTAATATTACATTTTTGTATCTGTATTTAAACATTGTCCTTGCTTATTTCTATGGAAATGTTTGACATCTTTTATTTTTTCTACTATATTTATTCACCGAAGTGCAAATTAATTACTGTTCCGTATTATTATCTAATCGGCAGTAAATGAGGGTGTTCATTGAAAATGAAACCATTTGGAGGTTCCATTTAAACTCCGAGCACCTACAGTTTCAACTAAATAATCAGGTAAAATACACAGCATTCTAATTATTATAAATACATGTTATATACTTGTAGCGGATGGTATTCAGCTCTTGCATTTTTCACGCGATTCAGCAGCCATAATGCGAAGTTCCCAACAAGGAGGAATGTCACCAGTTGTCTCCCTGGTCTTCCATTATTTACCGCGTTACAACGTCGCGACCAGCCGTCTAACACGAGTAAAGTCTGACACGAACTTTGTACCACCGCGCACAGCGGGGATATTATTCTGGAAATTATTAAGTTAGGTGATCAAATGATTAGTAGATACAATATCGTCATTAATATCTGGTTACAAATTGTATTCAAATATGCTGTGTATTATATGTGACTGTCAATTGGATTAAGTAATATAAAGTAATATACTGTGGTTTCTAAATCAAAAAAGAGAAATTAATTTAAGCACTTTAAGGAGAAGGTATCTTAAAATGCCTTTGAATATTTGGAAATGTTCACATTGATCAGAATAAATTTATATTGTGCAGGAATAAAATCGGGAAATAAATCATATTTAATTAATATTATTAACATTCAGAGATTTAATATAATTTAATATTACATTTTTGTATCTGTATTTAAACATTGTCCTTGCTTATTTCTATGGAAATGTTTGACATCTTTTATTTATACCAAAAGATGGCGCATATAAATATAAATCAAGTACTAGATCTAAAACTATAATTTATCGGTTAAAAGTTACAAGGTAATCTTAATCAATCATACTCAAGGTATCTTAGGATTTTATTAATATTTAGTACAGTAATTATATCAAACCGTGGCGCTCGTTGTCCTTCGGGGTACCGTCGAATTAGAAAGCCAGCTCCAATTATTTGAAAGAGATAATAAAGGTAGACTCCGCATTGTGTTACAAGAAGTAATGCATGTTCTAGAGGCATTGTAGCAGAAACTTTACGCAATGACAATAAACGCATTCTTTGGATACAAGCTCCTGAGCTGATAGTCATGAGAACAAACAAAACGGTTTCCCATATATTTATCTAAAAATAATAATAAAATTAGTTTTTAAAAACGTCATCAAAAATTTCGTAAAAAAACGTACATACACAAAAGTAGAATTTTACGCAAAATTTTGTTACAAATATTTTAAGTGGACTTTTTTATGTGATAAAAATCAATTTGGTGATCTTGGATTTTTATTGCTTACTAACTATATTGCATGTATAATAAGAAAAAACATTTTATATCCTTTTAATTACAGTGGGGCAGAGGTAGAAATCGTTATTCGCCTTTCATTGGACTTATTGTGGCCCATATGTGATAGGGGCGAGCCCATGCCGTACACATTATTTACCATTCAATATTTAGTACAAGAAGGCTGAGATTCGTACCGTCAGATCTTGACGCGCATGTTTGGTCATAAAGCTAGCACTACACTAGAACTAGAATATATTATTCCTAAATTTCAATTACATCAATAGGTCGTTATCGTGTTCTTTTTAGGGCCTAGCTCCTATTAACTAACACTAAGATGACACTAGCATTAAATTGAGTTCGAGGGCAATTTTCATCCGATTTTGAAGTTAGTTAAAAAATCAAAGCGACCTTGATTGCATTACGATTGAAGCATCTGTTCTAGTTTAATTTGGTCTTTATGGATACTCTCAAATCGTCCCTGCTAACAATAGGCATAAAAAAATAAAGAAGCTGGGAACAAAATGGGACTCTAAAAATGATACGAATTATTTCGAAATTTCCCTTTTACGAATTATTATGTACTAAGAAATCACTTAATTTTATGGCTATAGGCTATTTTATGGTATATACAGGCTTCGGTGATAAGCGGATAGCGATTGCTATCATTATTTACTATCGACTTAGCTTTACAAAATCGCTATTTTAGTACATCATTATATAAAGATAATTACGTAAGTCACCTGTAATAAAGCGAGTTCTACATGTTTGTCTTTTTGAAAAAGTCCATTGAACAACATCAGGCTTACTATAGTGCCGGCCAGTACGGCTATACCCATGAAGAGTCCTTTCTGTGCGCTACCACAGTCTACAGAAAAGTGATTACTGGACTTAACTCTCGAACAGCATTGCTTTTCTTCCTTGATGCACATGCCGTTAGAATTGATGTCCTTTAAAGTTTTCTAAAAAAAATAACTTTTTAAGGTTACGTTAATTTTTAAATATAGAGTTTAGGTGAAACGAGAGCTGGAAATAATATGCATATCAAAGAAGGTTTACGCTTGAGAATTACAATTAGTGCGACTCTTAATTATCTGATTGGAAAAATATGTGAAAGTAACGTGCTTCGGTGGTTTTAGCGTGGATAATGGATGAATGAGGAAAGAAAGACGAGAATGAAGACTTTGTAGTGCATAAGTTAATTGTTAATAGACGCTTTACGTGGATGCATATTGATTGGATTGGTGAAATATTTTAAAAGGGCGACTTTAAGATTCTCTTAACCGCGTGTGTATTGTTGTTAGTAGATTGTTACTAGAGAAGAAAGAGATTACTTGTCAGTTAAATTAGTTTAATAACGACATAAAACCTTTATTCATAACTGCATTCTTGTCTTTTAGATCAAACGGAATGAACGTTTGAATTGTCTCCATTCACTTTTAGCGAGGATTTTTTGTGTGAAATATAAAAATATAATTGAATGAGTGTTGCATTCGCCCATCTCTGTATCCGTGTTAAACTTAATTAGTACTGCTGAATGTTTCCATTCCAGCTCCACGCCACCGACCGCGATCAGAATTAAATCAGATTTATGCGATTTGTAGCATTTCAAGTCTTCATACAAACGGACAGGTAAATTAATACTGAGCTGATTTATAAATAAATCAGACAATAAACTAAATAGACAATTTAATTATCTCATTCCCTCCTTCTTTCGCCTCATCGCTTTTTTTCTTGAAGGCTAACCACCTCAAAAGAATTAAAAAGTATATTTACCGAACCAGGCACCGTGCAAATGTCATTCCAAATGACTACTATAATAATAGAACACAGCAGACTGTACTCCACTCCGCAAGGTCTCAGGTATGGATTCACTGATCTGATTAGAGGTGTGATTATATCAGATATATTACAACTCCAAGAATCTTTTGTTGATGTAACATTTTCATTTACAATACCACTGCTTTTGAGAGTATGATTTTGATCTAGAAATTTAGTCTCGTATAGAATTTCTGTTTCTAGAATTTCAGCTGGTTCGTTAATAGTTGTATATCTTATGAATGGTGGGCTGTTGTAGGCCATAGCGATTATATCATCTCTGGTTTCTTGTATGATTACGTTAAGCCATTCGCATACATTAGTAGCGATTAAATGCATCAAACCAAATCTGTCAAGGACCACACCTCGCATAGGATTTAATATCTGAAAATGTAAAAGACATGTTCTATTATATAAAATATCACATCTCGTCTTCGTAGCTGGTTAGACAGAGACAACAGTCGCTGTCTGCTTTACAACAAGTAATTATGTCCCAAATGTGACAGGTGTGCTGCCATACACATGATAAAAAAAATAGTTTGTGATTTTCTATTTTAAAAACAATTGAAACCCCTGGCTATAAATAAGGCCGCAAGGTCTACGCCTCTAATAGATATTATATACACAACCAGTGCGTCCTCCCAGCCATGACCTACGGTGCGGAGACTTGGACTCTGACCGTTGGCTGGTCCACAAGCTGAAAGTCGACGAGCGATGGAAAGAGTTATGCTCGGCATTTCTCTAAGGGATAGAATCCGAAACGAATAAATTCGACGGAGAATGAAGGTAGTCGATATAGCTCTTAAAGTCACCAAGTTGAAGTGGCAGCGGGCCGGCCACATCTGCCGAGTCAGCGACGGTAGAATGTCTAGGAATGGAGGCCGCGCATAGGTCGGAGAAGCGTGGGGCGCCCTCCCTCTAGATGGACCGACGACCTTGTTAAGATAGGCGGAAGTGGCTGGATGCGGAAAGCTGAGGATCGCATATGGTGGAAGGCATTGGGGAAGGTCTATTTCCAGCAGTGGATAGATACAGGCTGGATGATGATGATGATACTATAATTATAATTTTGTAATAAGTGTTTACATTTTTAAATAAGTGAGATATAGCATAATCTTCACCAATTTTCAAAAAAGTATGTATGGAAAGCACTAAAATTCTCTTCATCAAACATCTTTCATCATCTCTTACTATATTATCAGAACTCTAGATTCTATGGCGACAAAATTTATATTATCAAAGCAGTCGTATAATTTCAAACCAATTACAAATAAGTCTGACAGTGCTACGAGTGCTCAAATATAAAAAATTACAGAAGAATTTAAACTTTTCGAAGTCGGTTGAAAAAAATTTAAAACTTACGTCGGTGTAGGAAAATATAAAAATACTTTGTGCCACCATGAATAAAATGCGAAGAGTCGGTTTTAAGGCCACTATCATTAATTGGCAGTCGCCGGAAAGGTCGAAGTACTCCGCGACTTGTAAGCACGAGTAAATAATGGAACCCACGCTGAAACCGGCCACGCCCATGTGCAAGTAGAAACTGCCGTAACGGGTTCGCTTCACGTTATCTGCATAGGAGAATAAATTAAAAACACAAACAAACACATATACAAGTTAACATAATAGAATAACATAAGTACAGTTTTACTCAGTAATATCCTGACTATCTACTACCTTTCTCGTTATTCACATCATATATGTCATCCACACTTTATATAAAGTTATAATATATAGTTACACAAGTTTTTGAGAACCTACTCCTTCTTTTGAAGGTGTTTCGAACTTTCGAGTGGTTTGGCTATTTTCTGAAAAATACCGTCACAGAACCGATTCTGCCCTAAAAGTACATATGACGATATCCGAAAAACGGATTTAGTAAGTTAGTAGTTAGATTAGTTAGATTGTAAAAAATTGCATTTAAAATAATTAGTAAATTAAAAAAAAAAAAATTTATTAATCGATTTGAAACCAGTATTATATTATAGCTAGACAACACCACATAAAAAGTCTAGGTCAAAACACAACTAATATTATGATGGCGGATGTTTTTGCCGTAATTTTAATTATTTGTAATTTTTTTGGCTAAGCTATTCGTGACCTAGAAGTTTTGTGTTCACCATAAAACCTATGCAATTATTCATAAATATTTTGTAATACTCTATAATAAAAAAAAACATTTTTACTTAAATTTGTCGTGTGTCCACTGTAGTGTGGAATATTCATATTTTTGTCAAAACAATTAATGACTATTCAAGTTTCTCGTTTACTATATGATCGTTTATTACTATGACTGTTTTTACTAAAATTCGTTAGTGTCCCTATTTGATAAAACTATCACGTGTGCTACTAGATGACCTCTATGGATCCCACTACTCACTTCAGTATTATTATCATCTCATATCATCATCATCTCACATAATATTCCTCTCACTCTTTTTCAATTATCTTTAAATATTATACATGTACTGAACGTACGTACGAAAGAGACCAAGCTGATGATAGTCAACCGTTTTGGTGCTACACAAAGTACTGAACGGCTTCAGGACTTTGAAACTGTGGATCATTTCCAGTACCTAGGGTCGATAAGACGGCGACGACCCAACCCGGCAAAATATGGAAGGACAGAAAATTCTCAAGCCGGACTAAAACACACCTCGTACGCACACTCGTCTTTTCCATATTTTTTATATGGGGCTGAGACTTGGACAATCAAGGCCGCCGACCGACAGAGGATCGACGCTTTCGAAATGTGGTGTTGGCGCCGCCTGTTAAGGATTCCATGGACAGCCCACCGCACAAACTTGTCGATCCTTAAAGAACTGCAAATAAAAAACACCCAACGGCTGTCCTCTACATGTTTGCACCGTGTAATGAGATTTTTCGGCCACATTGCACGAATTGCATTGCAAACAATCTGGAAAGATTGGTAGTGACGGGAAGGGTCGAAGGTAAAAGGCCAAGAGGCTGAAGTTCGAAAAGAAAGTCGGACCAGATCTCGGAAGAATTGGAGTCATCCACCAGCGAGGCCCTCCACAGGGCCATGGACCGAAATGCCTGGGAGCAAGTGATTAATCGCCGAGAAAGGAGTCACGATCCTCAGCAATGGGGCAGCAATTGAAAAGATATACATGTACTACTATGTTTTCTATTTGTCGGAATCAAAGATAGTTTTACATATATGTTAGTGCAGTCGGCTTTAAGGCGGTATCCGAAACCCCAAACAATGAACAAATAACGCAAAATAGGGTAAGAAAATAATATAAGTGACATCTTAGTATAAAATGAATTACAGAGACTGACATTGTCTGTAGTGATGACTTTGTCTAGGTGTTCAGCTGTGTCGGGTCGGGAGTGGTTTCTTTGCTTGAGATGATAATAATAAATTGGCGTTCTAGACTAGAACTTATGTTTGTTGTGTTTGGACAGTTAAAGTGTGAAGTGAAGTGTGTAGAAAGTGTTAAAGTGAACGGATGGGTTGATAGTTGTGCATTTAAACACTTTGGAGCTCTTCTGCGTTAATTGATAAACCACAAGAGAGGTATGTATGTAAGTTATTATTGTCGCTCTCATCGAACGTGAATTTGCTAATTGTGATGCATCGACTTTGAATTATAAGCAACATTTGTAAATATTGTTGTACCCGCATTCTATTCAACATGGCACAATGTTAATAATGTCCAATCCACCATATTCAACCGCTCAGATCCTTTCTGTTCCGACAAATATAATATAACTAGCGTACCCAGCCCGCTTCGCCGTCCTAGATTTTGCTTTATTTTATTTAAACAATAAACGTCATCATCAAATATTTAATTTAACTCTTATAATATATTAAATTATTAATTTCTCTCTGTATTCATTCTCTTCTCGAGCGGGTAAAGATCATTACCTACACCTATGTACACATCAGTACATACAATATCATTCTTATCATTTAGGGATATACTTTATTATACTCCATTGTACTTCAATATAGTTCATAATGACATAAATATACACAACGAATACAAATTTGAGTTATAAATAGTATATCATCATAGTAAATAAAAGCTGTATTTGACAGTTCAAAAAGAGGAGTGCTCCGATCGTCACCAAACCTTTACACGATCACTCGCCAGGTCAATCTGAAGATTCCCTAAAAGTTTCCCTAAAAGAAATCGGTCCAGCCGTTTTGGAGCCTATACGGATAAAACGCACACACTTTCTCTTTTTATATATATAAATTACAGATATTTTTGTCATGCAGAGTCACATCTAGCATACCCTTAAACCATATTTATTGTAACATTATATACAATAAGCTTACCTTCTTTGCTTTTCTTCGCTCTGTTCAAATGGTAAAATGTGTATCCCAAAAATACCATGCTGACCACATACAAGTAAATAGTGAAAATCTGCAAAATTAACAAATGTTAATTGAAAATAGTTCACTGTGTATCTCGCAATAAAGAAAGGAACAAAGAAGGAATAAAGAAAGTAAATTATATCTACGTTACATACAGTTTACTCAAAGGTAAACAACGGGGGCGTAGCCGACTCTTTTTACTAAGTAGTTAGTCGTATCTTCTTATAAAAGATCTCAATAGAAATTCACACGAGTCATGATTGGGCTCTCTGATTGTCATGCTAACGCTTTTAGAGTTGGACTCTTGCGCCAGAAACTGTTCAGACAATCAGGCAACTATCAAATCCGATGAAATTGCTGCGTTTTTTTTGGACGAACTACTTAGATTGGACGGAGAAGCTGGCCTCGACTGCTTCACCGTATTGACAGGTGGCATAGCTCTCAGGTCGCTTAGCTTGAACCTCTATCGCTAGTAACCCGAGACAATGGTCCCCCCGGTGAGGGGTAACCTCGGCTTGGACGGTTACTATGTTAAAAAACTGTTTCGGTCACCTTCTACGAGTATGACCAATTGCGTGGGTTCGACACGAAAAAGAAAACAATCAATAAATAATAAGGTGCATAATAATACTTACATCAGATGTAACGTTCGTATTGATCTCATTCTGTATAATGCTAGTGACTGGAAGCGCCAGTCCTAACACTATTAATAACTTGGCGTAAAACGCTGACAGTACTACTGTCATTGATTCACTGAAACAACATCATATATGGAAACTAATTAGTGGAACGAACAGACGTACAGACTCCCGATACCAACGATAATTGCTCCAATATAACGGTACATTAAATTAGACCAAATTTCAAATACTTTAGCAAATTTAGCAGCTACGCAGAATTCCGTGTAACTGAATCAGCTTGTATTAATTATGCAGCGAAAATTGTTTGAAGTTTCTAAATAAAGTTTCATGTTAGTACATGCTTTGATTGGAATCGTGATTAAGAATGTTAACGGTAAATAAAATTGTTCTTTCAACGTCATTCTATAAACACCACTGTAGCACTATGTGGCCAGTATCAATAGATGACTTAATGATTACAACAATTTATTGTTTACGAAGATTCTGATTTCGAATTATTAATAGTAATTTTTAAGCGTGACCGTTAGGCAATGAAATTATGATTTACTTATTAAAGTATAGTAAATGAGGCGTTCAATACGTCGCGAGCAATTTTTTTTTTGCCATCGGTGGATGTTAGAGTTAGTCCGGAGGTTGGATTGAGAAGCAGCTGTACCTTATATTATCGTTTCTTCCATTATCGATATTATTTTGGACGTTAGTTCCATCCGATGCTTGCATCGGCTTAGAATGCGTTACTATTCTTTATATTCTTATGAACCTTGAGCGTTAATCGGTTGTGAAGAATCCTATACGTATCTTTAGTTTTTTAATCTAGGTTTTAATCAATGGTTACTGTAAACTTACTCGCCATGAGAGAGCGGATGTCGTGTTGGTAGTGACGTATGCTCTACACTTGAATTACTGCTGCAAGGAGGTACTACGCTCAGCCGCGGTAGAGAGTAAGGGGGATGTGCGCTGAGAAGAAAAGAATAATTATATAGTCATAGTAATGTCGGTAAGACAGAGGTGATAGAAGACACGTGTGATACACTCCTTATCCCTCAAGTCCGGAATGCGTGTGTGTGTGTGTGTTTGTGTCTGTGTAAAGTCTCTTTATTTATTGACAAATTTAGTTAAGTCTGTAAAAATTAAGTTTATGATTTATAATGAAATATAAATAAATTAATAAAAATATTTTATTTAATTTTTAAGGATATTTAATTGTCTATCATGGACAATTTATTTTAGTTAGCCAGCGTCTTTATCTTCCTAGATATTCAAACTTTCTGAACCGACTCATTATTTTTGCTCACGGCTATATTTCAATTGGTGGGGGGCGGTGTCTAAAGTATAAAATAATAGTATGTTCTAGCAAGTAATGGGCTCATCACTTCTCATACAAGCTTGATGAAAATCGGACAGCTATGTCTCCACCTATCGCGTTAAAAAGAGATAAAAGGAACTGGAACTGATTTTTATTTAAACATCAATGGAATAAAAAGCAAATGAAACATTATGTTAGTAACATAATGTAGTCAACGAAAAACATTGTAGACTAAATTTAAACACGAAATCGTTGCTGTAGGATTACAAGTCGGCTTGTTTTGTTTGAGCGAGCGCTTATCGACTAATAGTGGGTTTAATGAAGCTCATCGTTTGACTCACCTTTCATCCTCAGGCACGGCAAGGAGAGGTTCAGATCTCTCACGCCTCTCCTTTACTGCACTTTGATTGGATTTCTCTTTATTTTTCATCATCGTGTGCCCGGAGGCAAATTTTTATTACGCCGTTAATGGGAAGCACTTTAATCAAACGCCCTCTGCGAACCAATTATCGGGATCGATTTTTAAAATCTTAGCCCGTGTTCGTACATATTGTAGAGTTGGAAAATCACGCATGTGTTATTACTTGTAGTGCGAATTATGTACTGTACTCTGTTGCGACATTGGAGTGACGGACATTCAAGTGTACGTATGTGTGTAAATAATTAGTTATCGGTAATTGTAATAAGGCACAGTTTACCTTAAAAGATGGTAAAATGTGGGGGTTGAAATGGAAAATGTAAATTTATTTTAAAATCTCGAGAACCAAAACATCAAAAGTGTTTTTTTTTCTAAACAAGTGCTTCACTACAATCGTATTTAATGCTCAGAAGCGCTACGGCATCTACCATCTTGAAGTCTACATGTCTAATAATAAGCGATTTTTTTGTACCCGGAAGTATATTTACGAATAAAAACAAAAACCGTAAATGTAAACATCTTATCGTCAGTGACGAATTAAACGCTACTAGATGAACGAACTTTCTGTTTAATTTCTAAAATATCATAGTAATGTTACAAAATTCTATTTCTTTCTTTTCTTTTCTTTCTTCTTCCACGCATTAATGTACGTTGTCGTTAAGGAGTGCTTACCTAGACCTGGATTTTCATAAGCATATTAATATCTCAATAAAAGTTTATTTATACTTCTCTGATATGTTTTCCAAACCCAAGGTTTTGTGCTAACAAAATTAACATGAACCTCAATTGTAAGTTAAAAAATCTTTTCATAAATTAGGGAGCTGTGAGTGCACAAACAAAAAAAATACAGACGAACCGATAAACTCATTTGAGTCAGTTGAAGATGGATATCTCATTAGTAAATAGAAGCTTGTAAAACAAATGAGAATCGTTATTCACGCGAGTATATTCATTGATGCTTGGCCCGGCACAAAGATGTTGTCCTTACGGGTAAATAATTAGCGCCAGTGGTGTCACTTTCAGACGGCTCCCCTAACGAGGCACATGTACCGCTCCCCCCCATCTCTCCCCACTTCTCATCTCCCACCACTGTGCGATTAATTAGACGTCCACCTCTAAACGATCCTGTGACTTACCGCTTGCACCGTATTTTTGCTTGAGTATTAAATTCTGTTATAAATATAAAATCTTAGTGGACGTCTCGCTTGAACGTAACTCTGTTTACTTTTTTAATCTTCAGTCATTACGCTTCATCCGGCCGCGTGACGTTTACCTTACTCTAGTTAGGTTGCAGACTCGTTTATTTATTACAAATCTAAATAAGGAATTTAAAATACAAGGTTATACTTTTTTTAAGAAAGAATTCCAACGATTAAATGGATTACTTTTTCGTGGATGACGTTAACATGCATTCACAAAGCTATTAAGCTTCACGGATATGTAACTTGGCTGACGCTTGAAGGGAAATTGAGGACCCAGAAAATTCAATATCGGTTGGTATAAACGTTTCTGAGATCTACGGGTGTTTGTTGTGCTAATAGTGTCCGATTGTATTTGGAAATTCTCGTATATTTCAGTAGACATTTTTTTTTCTATATTTACTATACAAACATTATTTGTTATTTTTTTTACAATATACAATTTTAATTACAAAGTCTTCACGCTTCCACGAGCTATTGTCAGTTTGGATCTACCAACTACTCTGGATTGCTTGTAAGCAATGCAATCTGAAAGCCCTTATATAACATGGGATTATCATTTGGAAGGTCAACATGTCGCGTCAGCGTCACGGTACTCTCTCTGGCCTGCACAAAGAGATTCGATGGGTCCCTTTCTATGGCTTAAAAGCCGCCTTTTTACTCTGTTTTTTCTTGTGCTCAAGGTAATATCGCTTTTTCTTCTATAAAAAATGAACTAGGAGGCACGTGTCTAAATCGAAATATATTCAATGCAGAAGGAGCAACGCGGTTAATGTATGAAAACAATTCTATGGTTTTAAAGTAAACGCAAACAATTAGCGGAGTATTGTTATCGGTGGTTAGTTCGTGACAAAGGGTAAACTATTGAATACGTTAAATGCCTCATCACGTTCCGCTGAAATTTTAACAAACAAAGCAAAATTTTAGACTTGTTTCAAAGTTATTTCGTTTCGCTGTTCATTTGTATGAGGTGATTAAATAATTGTTCAAGTGATGCGGCAGATGCTTGCATTTAAATTATTTAATAATAATAATAAATCTTTATTAGTCACCAAAGAAAATGTTTAAACAAAGAAATATGAAGTCCCTGACTCCTGAGCTAGGTTCAATTGGACCTGTGTTTCAGGGGTCAGTGTCCCATTTGAAAAGCACAATAAAATACAATAAAATATGAGCATAATAAATGAAAACAATATTTTATAAATTTGTGTGTGTGTGTGTAAATTTGTGTTTGTGAATGTCCCTCAGCTTTATATTATATTAAATTTTATTAAATTAGGAGGCGTTCAGTTATTATTATTATTATATTATTTAACGCCTATTAAAATTTAAATTATTTATTTAGCCCTGTTGTCTGGTGAACAGAGTTAACATCTTAGAGTCTTCTTAGTTCGTATTGTAATTCGCTTCCTTTTACGGTTAATAATAATAATAATATTTATTGATCTTTCACAAATTTACAGCAAAAATAACTTATACTACCGTTTCACATAGTTGTTAAATTTGTGAAAGACTGGTGTTTTTACTAGGGTACCCTGTAAGACAGATCACCAACCCCCCACCAAAGTTATAATAATACTGTATTTTATAATTGTATTTCATTATGTAAAATTAAATTAAAAATTAACACGCGTGAGAGAATGTGTGTGGTGTGTGTGAAAGTGTGTTTGTGTGGTGTTGTGAGACTTGTCGCCAGTGATTGACGGATGGACTCACGGGTATTGATAGATAGATAGATTTGTTTTTTTGGATTGAACTACGCTGATAAACCAAATCCGCCTCCAGCTGAAATTCCTCTACAGTAAAGTAGCTCTTCAGTAGCATAAACTAAAGGAAGAGACAGCGATTGCAGATGTGTTACAGAAGTGCTTATAAAATACCTTTCTGATAATATATATATATAAAGTTTTGTTATTTCGACTTTATCTTCTAGAAATATAGCGAAAGTTTGTACTGTCCGTTACATCTAGTAACTCATCACTATTTACTTTACAGTTGAGTAACAGTATTTCAGTATTACTTTAATGATAATTAGTAATAAATAGGATAAGTCTATTCGTTAAGCGATGTGGGAAGCTCGTTCGACTTATTTTAATATTTTGGTATTGGAAAAACTATTGCAATTCCATTTTGCAAAGTTTATAAGGTTCTTAATACGCCGGATGTGAGCCTTTCGAGATCAATTTAAAAGATATGTATTAACATAATTTGTATTCAAGTATTTCTTTAATTAGTATAGGTTGCGTGAGATTCGAAACTTTAACCGTAACATCGTAAATTAAACGCTTTTAACCACTTGACTGTCACTGGTTAAAAAAAATGAATTCTATTTTCAGTAGAGCCAAGCCGTAGTTTATAAATTGTTTGTGGCACGAAGAGGTCACTAGGACTGACCAACGACCGAACTCTCGCAGATTATCAGGGTAAAATAACACACTAGTGCATGAAAAACGAGAGTATCCGGAGCGATAGAGAAGACCCCACTGTATTACTTGCTGTATAAAAATTAAAAGGTAGAGTTAGCCGTTAGCCTTCGAATTTCAGCCGGCTTGTAACAGATTACCGAGATAAGTTTCTTACGTACATAAAATTCACTTGCAATTTTCCCCAGTACATACAAAACTCCTGTCCTACGCAAGACTATAAAATAAATTCGATAATAATAATAATATTAATAAACAATTTAAAGTCTCATATTTTCTTAGTAATCACACACTTTACAGACGAACAACCAAACACACGAAAAGATATGAGATAGCCACCCTCTATCTACCGCTATACGCTAAAAATGAATTGAGTTTTTTATGTTTATTTAAACAAGTTTTTAATTTTCGACATTTAGAACATTTTACGGTACTCATGGTTACAGGAGGAAGGAATTAAGAAATGCACATTAAAATGCAATTCATAGTATTAACTCGCTTACTAATAATTTCTTAGCAAAAGTCATTATTACCGATTTAATTAACTTTCATCAATTTAATCCTGCTACCAACCGCAAAGTGAGTAAACCGGAATTGCGAGTGTCGCCCATCTGTTTCGTCTCGCAAGAGACAGAGAGAAATATGGTGGACTGACTGCCAACCTTCGCTAGTCGGAGAGGCAACCGTGACCCGGTGACGTCAAGACTTTACTTCATAGGATCATTTCTATAGTAAGTTCTTCACGAGACCCGGTGACGTCATCAATGAATTTGTTTGTTTCAATTTTAAGTGCTGACTTACCATGCGCTCGATGCCGAAGGGAAATATCGTGAGGAAATCTTCATGGCTTGGATAATTTTCAGAAACTAGGCTACATAGACTAAATAAAAATAAAAAATTCAATTGATTTAAATTAAAGATATAATATATTTGAATCAGATTTACGTTCATGCACAATGTCCACAAATTTTTTTATTTTTTATTTTATTATATCATACATTTAAATAAATTGGTTTGTTCTTGAAACTGTTCTTCCATATTTCGAAGAGACAGATAGTTGAGTGGAACCGGTAGAAGATGGCCAACGGCATGGATACATGAGTTATAATTGTCCACGCCCATGGACCGTAGAACGCCAAGTGGGCAGGACGGAACTCTGCTCGATTCTGAAAAAAAAGTAAATTATGATGAATTTGACCATACTTTATTTAGGTATATAAGATAGGCCAGAGAAACTGACCGCACTAGTTTCGCCTGATTTCAGAAGGGGTAGTGTTCTCATGTCGCCCTTATCCCTATTAAGAGCAACTCGGCGCTAGATCCCTCTAGAGAGAACCTCAACTTTTTTATTTTATTTATTAGGAATACCCAACTGTAATAAATGTAATAAATTTGGACATAATTTGTTAGTATTTTTAATAGTTAAATCCTACAGCCAAAAAAATAAGCCGTTTGCATTCTCAGTTACAAATAGTGCGGTAAAGAAAGATAGCTTTTAAGTTCCCATATATTATGTGACAGGTATAAGGACGATTGCTCGGCACCAATAAGTTTTAATTTTTCAGTTTCAATACTATATAAATTGCCGGCATATTACATAAGGGGCAGGTAAAGAATACTCTTAACCGACAACTATGTATGGATGAGAATGAAGCGATAGCTCTGTATCGATATACTAAGTCGAAGACCGTGATCTCTGCCCACCACTTCACCACAGAGATCACGGGCGTATGTTTGTATTGTATACATCAATAAATCTATTGCTAAAATTTATATGTATGGGGATGAACTCTCACTACCTGTCAAATATAGGACCTTATAAGCATGGTTTTTCACCATGCGGGGATTCCCGCTAAAAACGGTTAAAAAGACTCCGGTGAATTATTTTGTGTCTCTCTTGCTTTTGCGACGAGTTTTTTTGTCTTTCTTTTTCTCTACTTTAAAGTAAAGGTTCAATTTACCTTTTCAAGTGTATTTATCGCCCACATGGCCATGTTAGCGACGAGTAAGAATGTCACCAGCTGACGTCCAGGTTTTTGTCGGCGCTGCTCCGACGTGCTGCTACGGCGCCACCACGCGTCAAGTATGAAAAGAGACTGCAACAATGTCTGGAAATCACAAGTGTATTTACTAGTGAAAACTCTAACCGACATTAAAATCAAATCAATCATGACGGAGAAAATGTTAAACATTACTACGCGGAAAGTATAATATATAAGGTTTTTATTTTTTCCGAAGTTCTATATAATTTACACTAAATCCTATAAAACAAAAAAAAATATAGACAAATTAAGAATATAATTTTTTTTTTCACTCGATTAAAATGGATTTTATACGGAAAAACTTTACAATAAATATTAGCGAAAATAAAGCACTGTTTAAAAGACTTTTCTATTCGTTATTTTGCTATTCGATCTGTTATTCGCTATGTTATCTACGACTATTAGCCCAACTAACAGTGGAAGAGCTACTGCAATGGCTTCTACTATTGCATGAATGGATCGGCACTATCGGAAAGCACCACCGCCTCGTACCATCGACATAAAACTATTCTTTACGGCGTTTCACCTGGTGAGCAAGGTGTCGACGATCCAACTCTTTATAATTTTGGTAGGTGTTTGTGGAACCTCTTTTTTTTACTTCCTAAGCAAGTGTTTGACAACTATCCCTTAACGTTTCAAAGCGTGGTCGTTTGTCCCTTCAATAAAAAATAAACAAAAAAAGTTTTAAATTACCTGATTAAAGGATAAAAGCTCTGAGAAGAATCCAGTAATGCCAGTGCCATTGTCATTGTACATTGTATGATGGCTTCCAATTAAACTGAACATACAGTAAACGAACATCCCCGATTGCGCCAAGATCAACAAGGAAGTATCGAGACTCAAAACGGCTGAAAAAAAAAACAAATATATTTAAACTTGAAACTATCGCTTTTTATATCATTAGACAGAGACATTTGTCGATTATCACTAAATTTATGAATTCCCATACAATGGAAGGATATCGTATGAAATGCTTGTTGATTGAGAATGAGATAGATATAATAAATAAGTACTCCTTAACGGCATTGGACACAGATCTTAGGAATATACCTACGATACTAGGATTAAGCTTGCATACGCTCCTTTGATTTGATTTGAAGTCAGTTTTTGATTTTATTCGTAAATATGCTCCTATATAGTTCCTATCGGCGGAAGTATTATCTCTCTTCTGTTCTGTGTCGTTTCCTCAGCGTTGAGTTGACGACCAACGTGACCACTGACTGCTCTTAACCAGCACTCCCCACTATTTTCTATTTTGGGCCAGGTGGATCTAGTGGGCGCACTGCCTCTGCTTCTTCTTACCACATCCAATCAGGATTAGCTTCTGGCTAAAGGAGCTATGTGGCCGAAGAAAGAAAGCAAATCGTGGAGAGACGAGTCGTAATGTTGAGCTCTTCCAAGATAGATTCATTGGTGCGACGCTCGGTCCATGAGATTTCTAATATTTTGCGCCAACACCACATCTCGAATGCGTCTATCTTCTCTCTCACACGACCTCCATCTCCAGGTTACGGAAGCATATAGGAAAATGGAGAAGATTACGGTCTGCATTAACTTTAGTTTTGTTTTCCGGTAGATGTTTCTATTTCTCCAAAATTAGTATAAATTAGTAATATATTGGGTCTATTATGATAAAATTTTTGTAAAGTTTTTCTTCAGCTTCTTGTATGGAATTAGGATTGGTTTACTTACCTTGAGTTTTTCGTTTATACGGCAACGCTCTCATTTGTATTATGGCTGTCCCTGATGCCAGTAGAGTCAAAATATACAAAACTAATTCACATATGTTAACTTGGAAAATAGCGTCCTGGAAAAGAAATAAAAAGTTACCAAATATAAAAGTCAGTCAATAATACTACAAAAAAATTAATTTAGTATTACGTTTATTGTGCTCGGGTTGTGCGCTAGAACGAAGAACATGATGAGAGAAATGATTGTGAGGACTATAAGGAGAATTCCAGCGAATAGACCGCGGTGGGCGTGTGAACAGTCTACTGAGAAATGGTGAAGGGCAGTGCGACTGCCGTGCGGTGAACTGACTCCCAGCATACCCGCTGCAATAAATAAATCAATATATCATTTCAATTATATCAATGTATGCATATAATTACATCAGGTAAATACTTTACCGAATTGCTGTAAGATTTTTTCCGGTGTTACAGAATTATTTCTCGACTCTTTTTTGGTAATATTAAATTTTCTTTCAAAATCCTCCGGTGTACATTTTACCTATAAGTAAAATTTACATTAATTTTTCAGAACGAAGACGACATCAACTCACTATTTAACCGGATATGAGAAATAAGTATGGATATGGTAGGTAATATGAATTGTGTTTGTTATTAATATAATGTGCTATTGTTAAATAACAATATGAATATAAACATAAATTAGGTTATAAAATAATTATGTAAATAGTAGATTCATAGAAAAAAAAGAGTATTTTTATAATCACTACATATCAGTTGAAACGCAAGCTTGTTTGCCTTTTACCTTCTACCAGTATCTCCTAATCAAGAAACTTCATTCTATAAGCTCTTCTAATAATCTAAGGCAATAAAATAAGTGTGAGACGTAATTGGAACCCAAATTTCGAATGGAAATATTTGAAATCGGTTCATAAAAATGAAGGCAGATTGACCAAAGCAGACCGTGATTACTTCACCGTATTGAGACGTGAAAAATAAAAAAATTCTGTATTAAATGAGCCCATTGCATGTCAGCGGATAAGCTGTATCCCTGTTTCATATCTAAATTAAATTGGATGGAAAAAAAAATATCAAAGCGGATTACCTCTTTCCACATTTCATATAAAATAACCGCGCAGATGAGCGAATATTCAATTGTACATGGAAACAGGAATGGCGAGGCGTTCTGCAATAAAGCACCCATAATATTCCCTCGCCGACAAGATTCTGTCGTTTCATTATGAGATCCATTTGGTTCAGACAGTATTGAATGTTCCAGATGATGTATCTCATGCTTTGTTTCCTCGACAAGAACGTACAACCATTCGCATAGATTAGTCGCGATCATATGCATAAAACCGAATCTCTGGACCATTTTATAGCTGCCCGCTTCGATATCTTTGTTTGTTAGGAAAATGAATTGCATCTGCGCCAGCGTCAACGCCATTCTTAATGCAGGCGTTAGAGCAGAGAGAATGGATCGACACCGATCTGTCATTTCGAAGTATTCGCCGAATTCTAATCCGCTGTACACCATCGAACCAATACCGAACGCTGCAAAGGGAACATACATTTTAAAAGATTTCATTTTTTTCAAATATTATGTTAGCTGGCAACACATAGACGCCTAGCCATTGTGACGAAAAAATTAATTCGACATTGTAAACAATAATTTAACTTTTTAACTTTTAAATTATGTAAATTTATTAGTACATATGTAAAATAATAGTATAAAACGGGTGAAGACACGCCACTGTGTTACTAACTTTTTGTATACTAACTAATTAAAGCCACAATTAACAATTACTAACACTCTTGTTAACCATTCTGACTTAGCTTAATGCTTGTGCTAGGAGATGGTTCACGACAATAGTCGAATGGTGGATTCGACCTTACGGTCTTACGTTTCGCATACCGTATCCATAACCATTAGGCTATTGACGCTTGATAAGTAAATTAAAATAGAAGCATTTGATTTCGCGCACGAGCTACTAATTAAGGGTATCTACGTTATAGAATGCTAAATTATTTCCGTTACTTTACAAATACTTGATCTTTAAATTTGAATTGATATATTTTTTTAAATTAAACTGCGTAATTTATATGTTATGTACTTAGTAATTAGTTCAATATTAAATTTTATTGCAGTTTTAATTTTTTGTGTTAAGTTTTTTATACTGAGCAGGGTTCAGATCAAGAAATATGTACAGACGTAACCGTGCATGTTAACACGTTGTTACAAAATTTAAACGTTTCAGAGAAAAAACTTGAAAAAATCACCCACACCTGACACCATGTTATAAATATTCATATATATATACACCATTACATAATATATGTAAAGAAAAATATAATTTTCTTTTTATAAAATTTTGTCAAATGTCATCGTGTCAACGAGACATTTGAACTTATAAAATAATTCATGTAAAATAGGGATAAATATTGTAAATAATTAACATTAAATGTCGTTTCTTTTATTAAAAAGAAACTTAGTTGTGTTTATTTATTAATTTAAATCCTATCTTATAAAACGACATTTCTTGTCAAAAAATGGAAAAGATGAAATTTACATTTGAAGCAAAAGAATCATCAGACGGAAAGTCAAATTATATTGCTATTACTACAATTATCAGACAAGATGATAAAGTTTTCCTGGTTCCCGAAGAATATCAACCTGTATCATTTCACAAACATATACTGTCTGACTTTCGGGACAATGAAAAACTCATTAAAAAAAGACATCAAACTAGAAGTATGTGGATATAAATAACAGAAAGAATATCGCAACATACTTTGATGAAGATGAAAACATGATTTTCCAAGATCAATTTTTAGAAGAAATTACTCAAGAACAATTTGCTACTATATATTGTGTAATGGTAAATATATTTAGTTTAAATATGTAAATTTTTTATCAATATATTTAATAGAAAAAAGCATTACCCATGGCTCCTAATCTCAAATAAAAACTGCCATAACGCGAGATTGCTTCCTTTCGTTTATTCTTTTCATTCGGTGTCATTTTTCCATTTCTATCATCCTTATTATCTGAAACTTCTGTAAACAACATATATATAAATGGAAAATATAAATAGTTTCGTCTTTTCAATACACGAAAAGGCAAATTTGCAATTAAAAATAATATGAATGGCTGAAGAAGTTAGTGGAATACAAAGCGAAGGAGGTAATATCCTTCGCGGTAGCAATTATGCAAACAAGATGCGATTTTAATGTCGCATTTTGTTACGCAAATGCGGCTAATTACTGAGACTCATGACATTACTGGACGTCCTTTTCACATAACCTCGTTATAATAATATGAACCCTCGATTACATTGCTTACCGTGTTCGTGGATGATCGAATTTACAGCTTTCTGTCGCACCAGATTAGCGTATTGAAATATAACAAATAGCACGGACACTGAATACAGATATAAGTAAAAACCCTGTAAAAGAAAAAATTGTCTATGTCAAAATTAAAAAAAAAATCTTAAAGTTTATTTCTAAGGAGTGAAGCGTGTAGTAAAAAATAAATTAAGATTTTAATATCGTCCCTCGGCGCAATGAAATGAAATTACCATAATGTGGCATATGCAGTTTTGTTTCATGTGAAAGAGATTAAAAGCTAACACAATTTGGAGTCATTTAAAAGCATTTCCACTCTTAAGTCTGTATGTATAAATGTCTATATATATATATATAAATCATGTTTATTTTTAAACACCAGTTAAGTATATTGACTGGGATAAAAATCGCTATTCGACAAGGTGCAAATTTTAGCAAGTGATTTTTTTTGTGCTTAAATTTAAAAGCCTATATATATATATTTGTCCCACTGTTAGACTCAGGCCTTCTATGATAAAGAGAGTATAAGGGCATAGTCCGCTATGTAGCCCCAGTATTAGCGTATATCAAATATCTTACAAAATTCAGCACTTAAAATTGCAATAAACAAATTCTTTGGTGCCGGCACCAGCGATCGATCTCGTATATATATTAAGCTTACACGGCTCTAAATAGTGACAATTATATTTGTCACTACTTTTTAATAATTTGTGACCTTTGTTACTTTTGTTTGCCTGTAGGACAGAACATAGCTAGCCATACAACTTGTCACTTAATCCTAACCTTGTGGGGTCAAACTTCGGCGATGAAGATGAACAACAGAGTTAATTGTGTATAAATTATGTTTCACCTGGTAATACGTATCCGGTACACCGTTCGCAATTACTTCAGTGACGGGAAACGCCAGCCCTAGCACCACTAGCAATTTGGCGTACAATGCTGATAGTGCCTTACTCAGCGCTTCGCTGTAAAGAAATTTGTTCAACATTTACTTTAAACTTATTCAATATTGAGAAGTCTCGCTCTTTTTCTTGCATCTACTATTTTCGTTTTCTTTCTGATGGTATCGTTTCTAACCTTGTCTTCTCAAGTGGCACTGGGCAGGACACATATGTAGAATGAATAACAACCGATGGGCAAAACGAATAACAGAGTGGATACCTATAGACAAAAAAAGAGAAAAAGGAAGACCAAATAAGAGATGGAAAGATATTTTCAAAGAGAAATGTGGATCTTCTTGGATGTGAGTAGCACGGCAAAGAACTATTTGGAAAGATTTAGGAGAGGCGTACGCCGCAGAGGCGACTACTACAAACGCAATTAGGATTTAATATAAAAAAAAAATTACAGAGCGATTTTTACGTAAGTTTAGTTGTAGTAGTATAATAAAGGCTATTTTTATTTTTATTTTATTTATTCAATATTGATTTATAATTAGATATTAATTAACTTATCCCGCATAAATTTATAAGCACTCTAAGTCGCGTAAACTTTAAATACTTCTCACGATTAAAAGTCAATAATATCACTTTTCAATACACGGCTTAGGCCACTTAGACTGACGATATACTTAAAGAAGTAAGCTCTCACATCATTGTAACTCAGGGTAGAACTTAGTAGGTTTATGTGTGACAGGATATGAGTCCAATACCAAGCAACAGCAATAAATTTTAGATAGCAATTTTTTACATAGGAAACTGAAAGAGACGGAAGTTTCATTCCCCCGGTTGAGTTTCGAAAACCTTACCATTTGATGCGGCTCAAAGCTCAAGGCTTTCGCTACTAGCTTTGATAGCTTGTGTTTTTAAGTAAATTTGTTCTGTAATCTTTTAACTTTTATTTGTTTTTATTCTATAATATCCTTACATTTCTAGAGTTTTCATACACGGCTATTGCATTGATATCAAAATCCCATTAAATTAATGGATTAATACAGAATATAATGGCCGTTGTTTTCATCAATGTGTCGTTATAATGAATGTCGTGTAGATTTCTTTTATCTTATGCGAATATTATTATAATTGTTTACCGTAATATGTGGTATACCACGGACGAGTAAAATGCTCAAAAGTGAACGTTAACATTTATTTAATTTTTTTAATTATATACTTCTGTACTCTGTGTAAAATTATCTCTTTTTTTTTAAATCAAGTCTTGAAACACTTAATATTTTAAGCAGTCCAAAACAAGCGAATAAATGTTTACGGCCAGTAATAGAATGGTGAGCTCTTATATACATAATAATAAATATATATTTTTTGTTGATTTATATATTTATCCGTTGTAAATTTTGATTTTTCTTCTCATTAGTACATAAAACACATTTTTTAAATATGTTTTTTTAATATGCGAGTGCTAATTGTTACTTCTTTTAAACATAACACACTGTAAAGTAAAACCTTTTTTGTTAAAGGAAAATCGCTCAATTTAAAAAAAAAATATAGAATTCATTTTCACAACTTAATTACATTCGCGTCGGAACGTTGGCACTGAATGCTCACGGAAGCATTGTCAGCCTGTCTATTAATAAATAAAGCGTGTGCTTCTGAATGGTGTAGACGTGTTGTGGCTCCAACGTATTGTCGATTTTATAATGCAGACGGCGTGACATTATCCATATGAATATCATTTATAGAAAATGGATCTCCTGCTTTTGTTGATATATACAGCTATTACCAATTCCGGAGGGTCACCCACATACCACTAGAAATCATTGAATTAGGTCACTGGATTGTTGCATATAATATTTTAAATATAGTATGTTAAAATTTACCTGCATAAAACCTTTTTTTTTGGAAAATCTTCAACAAAATACACCGCCTTCTGGGCGGAGTTATGTGGGGTTCTTACCCACTAAAACCCCCCGGTGGCCCTACCTCGTACCTCGGTGCATGGTGACTCCGGGATCTCCAGTGGAACGCACCGGAGCCCCTCTGCACTGTGCTCTCGGAAAGCACTTCCCGGGGGGGAAGGTTATTCCTTCGGGTCCACGTTAGCGGACGACAGAGACCCTTATCGAAGTGAACCCCAGTGAACCCGAGGTCTCTTTAAGTCGCCTTCTAAGACAGGCAGAGGATACCGTAGTCTTATTCTACGAGCCCAGAACTACAGGGCTGACCTGCATAAAACTTTTTTTTTTTTTTTTTGTTAACGGGGAGGAAATCTTCAAAAAGATACCCCGCCTTCTGGGGGGAAGGCGGCGGTTATGTGGGGTTCTTACCCACTAAAACCTCCCAGTGGCCCTTTCCTCGGTGCATGACGAGGGGCTCCGGGATCTCCAGTGGAACGCACCGGAGCCCCTCTGCACTGTGCTCAAGGAGAGCACGTCCCGGGGGAGGTTACTCCCTCCCCTGTGCCCTCGCAGCGCAAGGCGACACGGGCCAGCCGGTGTCGCCTTCTTCCCGGGTCCACTTTGGTGGACGACTCAGGCCCCACCCTTGTCGCCCAGTGAACCCGAGGTCTCTTTAAGTCGCCTTCTGAGACAGGCAGAGGATACCGTAGCCTTATTCTACGAGCCCAGAACTACAGGGCTGCGGGCCGGTCTCCCACCGGCCCGCCTGCGCCATCTCCGAACGGGATCGGCCCTCTCCCGATCCCGTTCTGCGGTCTCCTTCTGGGTCATTACTGACTCGCAGAAGGAGGCCAGCGCCTTCCATTTAGATCTCCCCGCCAGCGCAGCCGCTACTGCCGCCGGCGGGGAGAGGTCTTGCCCGATATGCTGGACCAGGATCCGCCGCTCCGCCTCCCACGCGGAGCACACGGCTAGCGTGTGCTGCGCGGAATCCCGGTCACAGCCACAATGGTGGCATTGCGCGGTCGGTTCGCGCCCTATCCTGTTCAGGTACTCACCGAAGCACCCGTGCCCGGTGAGTACCTGTGTCAGGCGGTATGTGACGTGCGCGTCATTCCTCCTTTAAGCCAGGCTTCGAAGTTCGGCAGGAAGGCACAGACGATGCGTTGGCGCGAGCAACGACGCTCCGAGAGCCGCTCGCGCCAGACCTCCATCGCCCGCCTGTGCTCCTGCCGACGCACCTCTCCCGCATCCAGGGGCGGCCCGGCCCCGCCGTCGAAGGCCCGGACGCGCGTGTACACACGCGCGTCCAGCTCCGCCAAAATGTCGAGCGGCGGGAACCGAGCCAGGATAGTGGCCGCCTCGTATGATACCGTACGGTATCCTCGTGCGATCGAATGGCCATCTTGCGCTGCAGGCTAAGTAGCTTAGCTCTGCAGCGCCGGACGCCCGTGAAGCGGTTACACCACACGGGCGCCCCGTAGAGGGCCATGGATCGCACGAGACCTCCGTAGAGGCGGCGGACTCCTCCCTGGGGCCCCAAGATTAGGCAGCAGTCTGTGCAGGGCACCCACTGCCTTATCGATCTTGGGGACCAAGCGGTCGAAGTGCACTTCGAAGCCCCAGCGACTGTCAGGGTGAGGCCGAGATATTTCATCTCCGACCCCACCCGGACCAGCACGTCACCTACGCGAACCGACCGGCTGGGCGGTTCCTTAGCTCTTGGGAGCTTGTGGAACCATAGCGCCTCAGTCTTGTGAGGCGCTACCCGTAGACCCAGCTCGTGGATTTTGTCCACGACGCATGCCACCCCAAGCTCGGCGAGCCGGATGGTGCTATCGAAATCCTCCCCGTCGGACATGACTAGCGTGTCGTCTGCATAGCAGACGACACTCACGCCGGCGGGGAGACCGACCAGGACCGCGTCATATGCGAGGTTCCATAGCAGGGGCCCCAACACAGACCCCTGCGGAAGACCTGCATAAAACTTGTGCCATGTTGACGCGAGAAAGGTTATGTGTCGTCAGCCCTGTAGTTCTGGGCTCTCAAGAATAAGACTACGGTATCCCCTGCCTGTCGTAGGAGGCGACTAAAGGGGCCTCGGGTTCACTGGGCGACAAGGGTGGGGGCCTGAGTCGTCCACCAAAGTGGACCCGGGAAGAAGGCGACACCGGCTGGCCCGTGTCGCCTTGCGCTGCGAGGGCACAGGGAGGGAGTAACCTCCCCGGGACGTGCTCTCCTTGAGCACAGTGCAGAGGGGCTCCGGTGCGTTCCACTGGAGATACCGAAGCCCTTCGTCATGCACCGAGGAAAGGGCCACCGGGGATGTTTTAGTGGGTAAGAACCCCACATAACCGCCGCCTTCCCCCCAGAAGGCGGGGTATCTTTTTGAAGATTTCCTCCCCGTTAACAAAAAAAAGGTTATGTGTCGTTACAAGCTCGGTGATATTCTCAAACTCATTTATATCTCTGATCGTGACAGTAATGTTCCAAAAAAACTCTTGTTTTTTTAGTTTAACATTTCAGTTTTGTTGATTTACACTTTTTCTTCATTCTTAACGTGTACACCATTTTGTATGCTTTCTCGAGGTCTGATTCAAAGTAGTTATGTAATTTTACGTTGTATATAGGCATCAGACCGCCCATTCAGTTCGCTTATCTTAGACTATTTTTAAATTATTTCAAATATATGCCATGACTAATAGTCGGAACATGTTTTCATCACTTTTGATAAATTTAATAATTATTATTTAAGAAATATATATACTTACTGTCCCAAGATTTCGGCGGCAGAAGGTGGATGTTCGTGGGTCGTGGACGCCACTGAAGTGCGGGAATGTGGTGATAGCTCTGACAGGAAACGACGTTGTGTTGCCGCGCACAGCGCCAAAGCTTGTGATGGTCGGCGGAATGCCGCGATAATTGCTGATGGTCGTCTTAAGTTAAAACGATTCACGATTAATATTGGTAATTGAAACGACACCTTAAAACATAAGATGCCCAGTAATTCCACTAGTTATAGCGACCTTAAAAATGGGACACAATAATATATGCACATTACTGCTTGCTAGAAGAAATAGGCGATCGGTAGACACATACCTACATACAGCCCGAGCTAGGATTATCGCCATCATATTTAAAATATTCGGGAACGCAAATATTTTATAGTTTCAATTTAAACTAAATTGACTATATATATGACTTTTGTAAGTGAGCAGTGTCTAGCAGAGTAGACGTTGTTGGATGACGTGACGTGATGAGCACGTGCCAGATCAGCTCTCTATAATAACATTAAAATATTAATTGACCGCGCCAGATATCGAATTAGAGTTGCTAACATATTACAAGCTCTCGGATTATTTGGTCATTCACAAACATTTCTTATATCTTTACGAAACCTGGACATAGAGGTCTCTTGTGAGAGAGAATATAGAAGCATTCGAGATGTGGTGTTGGCGCAAAATGTCTAAACAACAAGTCTCGTCTCTCCCCGACTTGCTTTCGCCAAATGCTTTCTTTGTTCGGTCACATAGCTCGGCGCCAAGCAGACAGCCTTAAAAAGAAATTCCGGTTGGCTGTGTTGAGGGAAGAAGAAGCAGATACAGACGCCCACTAGATGGTCGGACTCTATTGGATTAGTTACCGGACTGAAACTCCAGGCGGCTATCCACCCAAAATAGAAGAGACTGGTTTAGAGCTGCTCTTGGTGATCATGACCGTCAACACTGAGGGGACGTTAGAGAAGATACGATTGTACTCACCTAGTGTTTAGATTCGCTGCTACAAGCTTAGCTTCTATATCACTCGACATTCTTCTACTGTTCGGCTGAGAGTGTGAATTCTGTACGAGCGGCTCTGCAGCAGAACCGAGCATGGCTCTTGTCCTTTCACGGAGTCTTCCTAGGTCAGAATACGACGATTCGTCGCTAAGAAATAAAATATTTAATAATATAATAAAGTTTTTGCCTAAAGTTCCCAACTGATGACAGAAGACTAGCTAAAGTGTAACAAAAAGTCAATTTTTTTTTAGACATAGACATATTCCTTAATTAAAGACATAAAATACAGTCAAAGAAAGAAAAAACGGACAAATAAGACATAAGATATGATATACCGTCGTAAGGATGCGACAGCGCTTATTTTCAGCGGTGCCCAGGACTACCCAAAGTTGTGTGCGCGCAATACTACGTTTACATGAAATTTATACAGACGATAAAAAGAAAAGAATGAGAGGATATCGCGAACCTAAACAAAAGAATTATAGGACCATACATACGTCAATTGTTTATACTACGTTAAAAAAAATGAAAGAAATTATTAGTTAATGTCTTTGCATCCGAGGTAATTTTAAACAATGACATACATCATATAGTCGAATCAAAAATGTATACTACGGTTGAAAGGTTGGATGAAGAAAGAATGACAAATAAAAATATACTGCCAAAGTGAGTGGTAAGTGTGGTAAAGGGTGTCCTCATATAATACATAGCGAAAGTGAAATGTCAGGTGACTAGCGTAAATTCTCATGTTACGTTAATCATATTCTAATATGAACTGCTGGGTACAATCCTCTAAACATACCAAAGCACAGTTCGCCAAGTGGCCCTAGTATGGATTGACAGGCTTTACAGTTGTTATAAATAATAACAGATTCATTTTCTTACGATGTTCTTTACCATGTTTTGACAATGAGTAGAGGAAGTAACACACGCCTCTATTTTTAAGGTCAAAAAAGGAACAAAACGGAAAAAAATTATGATAAACTTGTATAGAAATGGATTACATGAAAACTAACGAGAGAAAAGAGTGTTAGGCGACATAAAACGATCTATCAAACGTCATAAATATTATATTTTCGAAGCTTTGGCGCCGTTACTGCACCAAAATCCCTCTTTGTGTATGCATTTCATATACCTCTTTGCTATAGGGTGCTACGATTTTTTTTATTTATTTAAACGTTGGTTACAATTTTATACATTTAACTTAATAAAGAGCCGTGGTAGCTCAGTGTCCGGGCGGTAGGCTTAAGTTGCAAATTACGCTAGCAACCCGAGTTCGATCCCGGTGCCGGCACCAATAAATTTGCTGTCGCAATTTTGTATGCTGATGCACCACGCGCCCGGCGGTGAAAGAAAACATCGTGAGGAAACCTACATGTCTTAGAAAAAATTTCTAAATATATATATAAAAGGCTGTAACTTTAACTAAATAAAACCAAATTACATAATGTGGGTCACATGGGCCAGGCAACCCTTATCTGAAAAATGACTACCAAACTACACAGAATTTTGACTTTTGGGATCCAGGGTCGTAAGGTATTATTATTGTTCCATAGCACAACAATAATTATAAATTGCGTGCATTGTTTAATGATATAAATACATGGCACGCGCCCCTAGTGCGGATTGACAGATTTCCCATTTCTAAAACATGTAGGTTCCTTTATGAGCACTTAAAATTACAACAGATAAATTCATTGATGCTGGAGAACAAACTAGGGCTGCTGATGTACTATCAAACATAATGCGATTAACTATCGCATCATGTTGCATAAGTTTAATTTTTATAGAGTTGTCAATATCATTGTAAAAAAGAAACTACTCCGTACACTGTATTTAACATTTTTGCGATGAACAATAAATAGGAAAACGGAACGACCTGTGAATATTATATTTAAAGAATGTTTCTTTCTTAAGGTACAGTTATATTGAACTATTTCGACTTCAACGCTCTGAGCGCAAAATCTCCGAAATGTGCATCCGTCCGGCGGAAATGTCTCCCTAAGCCAGTAGTATCCACGCCACATCTATTCGATACGAAAATATTACAATGTGCATTTCATTCTTCCCATAATTTAAAATATATTTTATATATTTAAATATATTGAAAACGTAATATAACACAGGTCACGCGAATTCCATATGTTGGTTGGTACTACCGGAAGCCCTATTTCCGGAATTTTCAGAAATGGAAATCATCCGACTATAAATAATTAGAGCTTATCCATACGTCCGGGATTAGCTAGTCGCTCGCTAGGCTAAATTAATTCTGTGTAGAAATATTAGTAAATAAAGATAATATGATAAAATATAACCTAAATACAATTCTCTAAATCTACATCTTTGTTGAACATTCAATCCAAGTAAGAAACTTTACACGTGGTCCACCTTTTCAATTTATCGTAAAAATAATACAAATAAATTGCATAGTTGTACAGGCAGATATTTGTCTTTGCAACAAATCCTTTATAAAAGATAAAACTGAGTTATGAGTAAAGACTTAAGAAAATACAATTCAAGACAAACTTTAATTAAAACGCTAGCATAGTCGTTTCATTGTTCACTTGACAGTTATTAACGTTATAATCTCTATCGTGTTTAAGAAAAAACGTATCTCATCCTTGTATGTCTAATGGAATAAGTACCTACAGTTTGATAAACGTGAAAAGAGTACTTATATTTTATTTTGTTATTATATTAACTGGCTGCTAAATAAAAAAAATGATAAATTTTCTTACCTGTCGTCATTCTCTTCGTGCACTGTGTCCATGTCGGTAACGGTCACACTCGGACGAGCGTCGGCCGCTTCGCAGAGAGGACCGCGTTTGCCCGGACTCATCTATAAATTGGCTTCGGCATTATTTTCCAACGTATATAACAGTCTAAAATGCGAGTAATTTATTCCATATTTATGTGATACATTCTTATATACGCAATGTGTGGCTTGTATTCTGCAATGATTTGAAAAGAATGTGTTATTTTAATGTATTTATGAATGAATTATAATATTAATTCAGAAATAGTGTAAATCTAAAAGCACTAACACGCTCTTGGGATGAAGCAGGCAACCATGACATATCTCGCTATCGCTTCCTTTGTCTTTATTATTACATATATAAAAATATATAATTATAATTTGAAATACACACAAATAAAAAGGAATAAGTTTTTCAAAGTTTTCGAACTACTGAATAAGTAGTTTGTAGCTTTATTTCTGGCGTCAGCTGTATAAATAAAAAAATAAGTTGTGTAGTGGTGTCGTGAAGATCTTACTATAGAAATGATCCTATGAAGTAAGGTCTTACGAAATTGTAGGGTGGGTGTGCTTGGATACAGCCGAATTGGCCAAGTGACAACACCAGGTAGGCGACAGATAGATATTTATTCAGGGTACAACTGGATTACATAGATTATGTATGCGAATAACCGTCACAAGTCAGCAAGCGGCTATTTACTGCAATTAGGCCGTCACTATCGCAAGCAACCTAATTCAGCGTCACTACAAGGGGCACTAAGATATATATTAGTCACAGGACAGCAAGCTAATATGAATCAAAGTCACTTGTAGGAACTAAATCCATAATGTGGAATTTACCACAACACTACTTAACCGAGACATTGCGAAGCTCATCATTGTGTCTCAGAATACGTTACAAGTTTCGTGGCGCCATCTATAATTACTCATCGAAATTAACGGGGACAGCGCCATTTGTATAATGTTGTAAAGTTTGTTACAATTTTGTTACAATCTCCCCTCAGTTTCTGAAGTAGTCCCGACGAAGAAACTGGAAGTTTAATGGTTTAATTCTTCTGTTTACGTGGTCGTCCTCTCTTTCTAAGCGGTTGACAGGAGCCGGCAATGATTGGGTACTTCCAGCGTTCCTGTAAGACTGGAGTGCGGAGGAATGGTATGTACCAATCACGGATTCCGGATCGTCTGCGTTCGCAAGTTTATAAGAGGCAGGACCATGTTGTTCCACTATTATATATGGGCCGTCGCGTCGGGGAGTAAACTTCCCGCTGTAGCCTTTAGAGGCTCTGCTGATTGGATGGACATTAGCCAGTACCAAATCTCCTGCTTTGTATAGTGGGCTGTTTCGCCGTGTTTTATCGTAGTACTCCTTGCGAGTCTCTTCTTTCATTTCTTGTACTTCCCTTGCCCTCTTCATGGTTTCTGCCATGTTTACCAATTTGGGAGTGACTTCCGCGATAAAGTTTTCGGTTAAAACAATGTTTCGAAAATCATTTTGAACGTCGTCTATAGTCCTCAGTTCTCTCCCAAATGTCAGGTAGGCAGGAGTTTTCCCAAGCGTTGAGCACACTGCAGTGTTCATCGCGAACCGGATACTTGGTAGTTTCTCTGGCCAGTTATTGTGTTGGTTTTCCACCAAAATTCCAAGTTGCGTCCTAAGATCTCTATTGCGTCTCTCCACAGGATTTGCCTGAGGATGATATACCGGCGTAAAGGTGTGCTTAATACCCAAACAAAAACACAGCTTTTGCATTACAGCACTAACAAACTGTGTCCCATTGTCGCTTGTAATACGCCTCGGTACTCCGTATCGCAATATGATCTCATTAATCAGAGACTCGGCACAGGCTTCTGCTGTGGCGCTCTGTAGAAAATAATTCTACCCATCGAGTAGCATTGTCTTGCACAATCAACACCCAAGTCTTTCCATCCGGTGAGATTGGTAAAGGCCCAAAGAGATCAGTAGAAATTGTTTCAAATCTCTTGTTCATGGATGTCGTTTGTAATAAGCCCGCTGGTTTAAGGTTAGTGGGCTTGTAGCGCTGACAAGCTAGACAATTGTGTACATAGGCGTCGATAAACTTACGCATTCCTTTCCAGAAGTAGCGTTTAGATATGCGAGCATAAGTTTTCTCAGCGCCGTAGTGTCCTGCCATGGGATCGTCGTGGTATGCCGTTAGAATGTTGGTCCACTCGTGTTCAGGCACAACTAGCTGAGCATCGTCGGAATCAGAGTCCGGTGCCAGGCGATATAGAAGACCATTATTAAGTAAGTATCCTTCATTACTCCAGTAGGTAGTGTTCTCAGTATTCTCTTTTTCCAGGGCTTCAATGATTCGGCCTATGGATGAATCTTTCAGCTGTTCTGCGCGGATCTCACCAACACTGCGAGTCGGCATATCAACGGAGGTTATACAGGTACCACATTCTGTTCTAGTCTCATCGGTACATGGTGGGCGAGACAACATGTCTGCGACGACGTTTGTGCGACCAGGTTTGTACTGAATAGTAATGTCATATGCCTGTAGCTGAAGGGCCCATCTGGCTAGTTTACCAGTAGGCGATTTTATGGACATAAGCCATCTTAGGGCTTGATGATCCGTGATTACGATGACGGGTATCCCTTCTATGTATCCTCTAAATTTCGTTACAGCCCAGACCACTGCCAAAGCTTCTCGTTCTGTCGTTGAATAATTCCTTTCAGCGGCAGTTAGAAGTCTGCTTGAGTATTCCACTGGGTGTTCATCTTCACCCTCCCCCTGGATCAGAACAGCTCCCAAAGCATAACTGCTGGCGTCAACCTTAATAATGAAAGGCTTGGTCTCATCGGCCTGTCGCAAAATCGGTGCAGTTGTGAGCCTATGCTTAAGTTCGTCATAGGCTTTCTGCTGTTCCGTAGACCATGTCCAAGTGACGGTTTTCTTAGCGAGTCTAGTCAGGGGTTCAGCGATACTCGAAAAGTTTTCAATAAATCTTCGGTACCAGGAACAGGTTTGGAGAAAGGTGACTTTATCGATTGTATTGATAGCATGCTCGACATGCTTTGCAGGTTCACCATTGGGAGAAAACACGTCATCAAAATTTGTTAACAAGCGTGTGAGTTGCTCTTGTTGATTCATGTTCAGTGCATCGTTAGGAGGTAGGCAAATATCCAGAGCATTAATTACCTATATTGCCGTGTTTGACTGCTGAGAAGAGTGCTATTGAGCGCGGTGAGAGTTCCACATCTAGCTGTTGTGCATTCAATTGGGCGTCCTTAAACATGTAGTCTAGCATGGGCGAGTAACCGTCGAAAAGCGTCTTCGCCCGCTTCGGAGAATTAGTCTGGATTGGTATGAGATGATAGCCTCTCGATGACTCAGCACTTTCATCTGGTAGATTAGAATCTGCTACTGCCTCAGGGATTGATACACTATCCCGACCATCATCATAGTTTTTGGCAGTCGTAGTTGATATTGGTGCATAGGCCATAATACTTTTATTTCGATTAATCGGTGGCCTAGTTCCCTTAGATTTGTCCGTAGTGCGAGTGTTAAATATAACAAAGTCTTCTGTGAACATTTCGTAGATTTTGTCGGGGTCATCTACAAAGTGCCAAGTAAATTGGGGTAAGTTCAGCACCATCATAGCTTTTGTGAGAAACCCTATTCCTAGCAGAGTCTTATTGTCCCTGCATTCAGGTAGAACCATGAAGCTAGTATGAAATACTCTCTGGTTTATTTCTACATCCACTTGAACTGTAAGGACTGTGCGTTTCTTTGTTATCCCATCAGCTAGCGTTAGATCAACCTCTTCTGATTTAAAATCGTATCCTTGTTGTAATAATCTGCGATAAAGCGTATAAGATGCGACATTTGTTTTGGCGCACGTGTCTAGGTATGGGTACCCTTTATGCCGCCAATAATTGCAGAAACGACTGGTCGAGGCTTAGCTTCAATATGAGCGCTGAGAGCGCAGAATCCAACATCTTCTTTAATAGGCTTTGATGTCTTGTCAGAACAGTTGGGACAGTTAGTACGCACAACTCCTGGCGCGCCGCAGCCGTAACATGAGAATCTGGGCTGTGATGGCGATGGGATTTGGGTTTGAGCCTGAATCGACGTAGGACGAGAAAACTCCTTCTCTTTTCCTAGTCGCTTTCGACATTCGTCAAACGTGTGGCCTGGGTTCTTACAAAAGTCACATCGTACTTTGGTTTTCGGCTTTGCGGTACCAGGAAACATGTTGATAACTTTAGACTTCCTTTCCATAAGTATCTGTTCTATACCACGCGAAGACTGCACTAATTGGTCGTACGTGGTAAAAGAAATGCGTGGAGCCTTATCCCTTATCTCAAGGCTAAGCAAATGATATATCATATCAAGCTGTTGTGTTTCTGGGTGTTTGGGCTCGGGAAGTAACGAAAATAACATCCTCTTCTTAGTTATAAAGTCTTCAGTAGACTCAGACACGCCCTGCTTAATGGTAGTCAGCTCCTGGTAAATAATGTGTGGAAGCTTCATGGGCGCGAACTTATTTCTGAGTTGCGCTTCGAATTCCGGGACAGTTTTTATTTCGTTTTTGACTCCGTGCCACCAAACACCAGCTTCTTTGTGCAGCACCAGGGAAGGCCTTGAGTAGATCAGCATCTTCGATGCCCTCAAGGTCCTTGAAGAGGCGAAGAGCAGATAAAATGACTCGACAGCTTCAGTCTGTTTTTCGCCGTTGAAATGGTTTTTGCACTTCGTCATGTTAGCCCGCTTTCCCCGTATGAGCGCATTAATCAGCTGATACTGTTGCTGCTGATTATGCTGAAGCAACTGTTGGAATTGCTCAGGGGAGAGCGCCATGTTTTTCTGTTTTCGCGTATTAGCGGTAGTTGTTGTTTGTCGTCCTGACCTTGTGATGTACCTCGGCTGGTTCGACTTGCCCGAGTTGGTCGCCAGATTGTAGTGATGTAATGTACCTCGGCTGTTTCGACTTGCCCCACGTTGGGCGCCAGATTGTAGTGGGTGTCGTGAAGAGCTTACTATAGAAATAATCCTATGAAGTAAGGTCTTACGAGATTGTAGGGTGGGTGTGCTTGGATACAGCCGAATTGGCCAAGTGACAACACCAGGTAGGCGACAGATAGATATTTATTCAGGGTACAACTGGATTACATAGATTATGTATGTGAATAACCGTCACAAGTCAGCAAGCGGCTATTTACTGCAATTAGGCCGTCACTATCGCAAGCAACCTAATTCAGCGTCACTACAAGGGGCACTAAGATATATATTAGTCACAGGACAGCAAGCTAATATGAATCAAAGTCGCTTGTAGGAACTAAATCCATAATGTGGTATGTACCACAACACTACTTAACCGAGACATTGCGAAGCTCATCATTGTGTCTCAGAATACGTTACAAGATTCGTGGCGCCATCTATAATTTTCTCATCGAAATTAACGGGGACAGCGCCATTTGTATAATGTTGTAAAGTTTGTTACAATTTTGTTACAGTTGTAATATAAATTCACCCACCTGTCTGTAAGGCGTTTGCTCGATATTTTCTTGTAATATTTTTTCATTGCCCTAATATTCAACACGATACTGAAACTCTCGGTATACGTAATTGAATTGACACGGCACATTCAAATTGCTTCCAGCGAATGTTTTTATTAGGTTTTTTTTTTTATTTTACGCTTTTTAAATTTTTATCTCGAGAAACATGTTTTGAGATGAGAAGCGGCGGCTAATGCCAGATTGTACTGAACTGTAAGGAATATCATTGTTTACTGACGTGTATTAAAGGCACTTACGTCAAGTGCGTGGCGTAGCAATCCGGTAATCCCTTAATGCTCTCTTGTTTCTATATTGGTATTGTACAAATTGGTACCTACACTTTGTCTAACCCTAGACTAGTTAATGTGATGATTAAATTGGGCATTTGAAAAACACTTTCAAAAACAACAAAGTAAAGTACATTCGTGAGCAAAAATAAAGGGTTAGTTAAGAAAGTTTGAATATCTCGGAAGATAAAGACGCTAACGATAAAGAAGCAAGCTAACTGAAATAAATTGTGCATGACAAACAATTAAATATTTTGCCGTCACATGGAGGCAACACTAAGTACTAAAATTTAAATAAAAATAAACGTAGTTTACTTAAGAAATCCTTTTTCGTTTAATTTTTTTTAATGAAATATAAATAAATTAATAAAATATTTTATTTTAAGGATATTTAATTGTCTATCAGGCATAATATTATTTCAGTTAGCTAGTGTCTTTATTTTCCGAGATATTCAAACTGTCTTAACCGATCCTTTATTTTTGCTCACGGTAATATTTATAATGAAAATAATTTCTCTTATAGCTCGAGATTGACAAAGACATCAATTGCTAGTTGCTTTCATTATTTATATTTATTTTTTTATTATTTTAAGTTCTCGATTGGAGAACATGGACCGGCAAGCGCAGGGTAGGACGTCCACCCGCAACGTAGTCTGACGGTCTCATAAAGGACGCAGGACGCAGCTGTATGCAACCCGCTTAAAACCGGTCCTTTTGGAAATCGTTATGCGAGGCCTATGTCCAGCAGTGGATGTTTTACGGCTTGATGATGATGATTATTTATATTTACCGAAGGTTTTGCTTTTGAAGTTTATCTAAATAAATATTTTATCATTATTATATTATATTAATTTTTTTAATTATGAATAGCCAATAGTCTAATGGTTTAGGGTACGGTCCACGAATCGTAAGGTATGGCATGGCATGGTAGCATAAGCCTAGTTGGAATGGTTAACAAAAATGTTGGTAATATTTTTGAAGAAAAAAAAAGAAATATTGTTTTGTTAGCTTTAACAAAATTTATTTTAACAAAATGAATTAAAAGATAACTATGGAACAAAGCTTTTTCACCCAAGCACTAAAGAATTAAAAAAAATTGTAAATGGTTCCAAAATAATATGCATTTTAAACCATATAAACACTTCGGTATATTAAGAATACGTAGTTTTACGCATTTTGGATTGTAGCGGTGTCAAGATTCCTAACTTACTCTTAAAGTACTTACCGTTGTATTATCTAACGTTAACCGTAAACGTTAATATAAACTTACAAAATGAGAAAACTTGGATAATGTTTCTAAATGCTGGATGCATGTTTACAACTTCAAATTTATTAAAACATAAAACCTGAACTACACGATGGAATCTTTAAGAGTAAACATAAAAGTAAATCTTGTATTAGAACGTGAAATTAATGAAAATAAACCAATGATTTGTTTAAGATAAGGTTGTTCTCGGTAAGAAAATTTAAAGGTAACATTTTTAATCTGTATTTGCATGCCTTAAATGTGTTTTTTTATCTTTTACTAGCTGTGCCTGCGACTTCGTCCGCGTGGAATTTAACAAAAAGTATTAAGTTAAATTTTTCTTTTTTGCATGTTTACCGCGCCCTGCTTGTATTATGCAGTTACTATTACAAATGGGTGTCATCAATCTCCAACAAATATCGTTATATTTTAGCCAATTTATAAGAAAACTTAACAAATTATATACTAAAACCTTCCTCGAGAACTAACTATCTACTGGTGAGCACACAGCATGAAAATCAGTGTAGTAGTTTTTGAGTTTATCGCGAACAGATAGACAGTCAGCGGGAAGCGACTTTGTTTTATACTACGTAGTGATTCCTGTTAAGCCGTACGATATCCGCTGCTAAACATAACTCTCCCCCAGTGATTAGACCCCAAAAAGACCAGTTGTAAGTGGTCATCTGTTCTACGCACTATGTGTCCTGCCCGTTGCCATTTTAAATTGCTTACATCGGGTGCTAAGTGCGTTACCTTTCTCCGTCTACTGATCACCTGATTTCTGATACGTAGAGAACTCTCTTTGACTCGTTCCACTTTAGCGCTGAGGTATATTGGAGGAAAATACATTGCAAAGAATCCCGAACGCTGTTTTGATGGTCTCCATTCTATATATAAAAAAATAATTTGTAGTGTTCCTATGTTATATTAAGATAACCACTTTTTCTTACGTAATTATGATTAAAAAAAAATATATATATACGGTACATATGCCAAAATATTTTATTTACAACTTTTCTATGTCTGTTTGTTCCAGGTAATCTATAGAACGGCTGGACCGATTTTGACGGGTCTCACTGCTAGATAGTTAAGTAATAAGGAGTTAGTAAGGTTACTTAAATTTTAGAAAAATTCTAAAATGATCTGTGCAAATAGATAAATTATATTTTTTAGTCACGGGTGACACCGCGAGGCACAGCTAGTAATTAAATAAAACAGGCAAAGTATTTGTAATTGTATTTCCAAATCGTCGGTACTATGAATCGTGGATAGACAAAGAGGATTTGTTATTTTATTTAAATGTTTATTTTAATAAAAGACAAAGATGAAAGAGTACTAAGGTTTGTTTGTGTTGCGTCCGCCGGGCGGTCCTCTCTAAGGTTGTTAGGTTGTTGAATAAGTTTCTGAATTAAGAGAACTGAAAGTTTTCTCATCTCGAGATTACAGCAAAGTGTTTACCGTTTGGCTGTAGGATGCGGCCGCGACGGAGACACCCCTCTTTAGTAATGGCTCGCTACGGTATACTCGATATGGAAATTAAAATTTTAATTATATTTTGCACGGGCACCTTTCGTTTTTTTTTAACAGTCAAATAATATGATCTCACGTGGTAAACGTTGCAAATTACTTTATATATTTTTTATACCTGTATATAGATATTATGTAATAAATATATAAAATAATGTAATTTTAAATTACTATTTATTGCAAACATAGTGTATATATTATTATGTTTTCAATATATATGACAGACATTGTTTTTATCGATGTCGTGCACATCCCTAATGGAACATTCTCAGTATTTTCTTAAAATATTTGCGTGAGTGTATAGCACCTGATGCCTGCTACGTAGCTGCACTTTAAAATCGTTGTGATTTACGCAAACAAAAGCCGCTAACAAATATGGAGGCGAAAAAGTAACTTATGACCGACCCGCTATGATTGAAAACATTAAAAATTGTTTTGTTTTTAAATAGTTTCTAGTTTCTTTATGAAAATTCATTTGAAAAAAAAGTGAAATCTCTTTTTAACCAACTTCAAAAGAGGAGGTTCTCAAGCGATATTTTTGTTTAAAAGGAATTGGTTTTGATTCCATACCAATTTTGTTGCCATAATACCTTGATATATATATATAAATATATAGATATATTGGTAGGTCTATGACAATCAAAGACCATTTAAGTACTTCATAAG
The DNA here is from genome assembly GCA_029286785.1 of Meandrusa payeni. Classification (NCBI taxonomy): domain Eukaryota; kingdom Metazoa; phylum Arthropoda; class Insecta; order Lepidoptera; family Papilionidae; genus Meandrusa; species Meandrusa payeni. The sequence continues at coordinate 595,650 of JAGSMX010000013.1, forward strand.
GACATGGAGCACGAATGTGGAACAAAGAGAATATAGGCCTCAGAACTTCGTGCTGTAGCTATAATGCGTCGGAAAAAAAGTTTTTTGAGAGGTGGCGCAGCAGTTAGGTCATTTAGCCCGAACCTCTATCGAGAGTAACTTGTCGCAAGGCCTTTCTTGCTTCTCCTTGGGTGGTCACTCGCAAAAGCATACCGAAGGGCACCCCTGAGGACCAAATCACAATTCGGTGGGTAGCTTTTATCAAGAAGAAACGCGTAGATATATTTTCAGCGCGCATTTAAATGAATTATTCCCCCGTCGGTTTTTTTCGTTTCTTATGACACGTGCCGATAACATCCTGATAATGGAACGATATACATCACTGTATCAGATAAATATTTGTGATAAGACATTTATTGTTATTTCAGCGATAATAATCTCATACTTTCTGTAAGCCTCTACTTACTTTATAAATCTTATGTTAATATCAACTTGGCTTATAAAATTGACGAATCCGTCTGTCATACATATCCATATATTCATACATACATATGTGCTATAGGTTTATTGCGTCATCATACTTATCACTATATCAGCTTGAAGTAACTGAATAAGCTCAATCCAATTATTCTTGAACTAATTAGACGACAGTAGGACCACGGTGAAAAGTGTTTATTATCTCTGTCTGATTTTTTCCTTTATACCACGTCTTTTCCTATCACGTAACGATCAAAGAGTGCTACATCCTGTCACGTTATTATTTATACAAATTGAATACAGACAACGTATGGAAATCCTTGCTAGCAAATGTTTCCCAACCCATTAAAGGGTTAGCGGTCTAGATCTTAACATAGAATAGTTTCAGAGTTTTGGAGGGTATAGCTGTCGATTACGGATGTTATTTTATGATAGCAGCAGTTGGTTAAGTCAGGGGCTTAGGACGATCCAAAAATGTCAACAGTAGAAATGCCTTTTCAGTGCCGCGCCCGCTTGACTAACACATAGATGATAAGATAAAATTCATTATCTTGTTCTCGTGCCATTTCATCAACTCGGTATGTAGAGGAGGCTAATTGCCGAAGATAAATCGAAATAAACTGTAACACAATAGAACCGAAGCTGTAGTTGCTCAGAGTTCGGATTGTGGCCTCGAATTACATAGTAGGCTAGCAGCCCGAGTTTCTTAAGGTTAAGGAAAATATGAAATATGAAATAATGATGACAAAGGCAATGGCCGCATCAAGGGAGAGGATAGTGGACTACAACCTGAAAATGGCCATGAGAAGCAGGGACACAGCGGTCGCGGAGAAGCTAATAGCAATGCAGCGGGACGTCTGCGACGCGTGAACCCAAATCTCTGGCCACCTCCAAATTCAGGCATTATATATATATAAAAAAATAAGGAAAATAGTAACTGTAGAAGTGGCACTTTTTAACAAATGCAGAGTAAACAATTTAAGTGTATTGGAAAAGAGCACGGACACAGGTCTGTGGTTGCAATATAAGAATAAAAAAAAAAAAGGTTAAGGAAAACATCTTGTGACATGTGTGAGCGGACTGCTACGTGACGGACTATGCTCTGATACTCTCTTTATAGAGAAGTCTTGTGACCAACAGTGGGACGTATGTATAATATATAGGCTGCAACTTTAACTAGATTTTTTTTGTTTTGACACAATGAACTGTTAAATTTTCTTATTTCATGAAATAATAATCCAGCTAACGGGCTAAACAGACATAAGCTTTCACTAATTTCCGTGGTCAACTGGGGTTCGATCCCGATCATGAGATCGTAGGCGGCTAATGAATTGTGCATGCATTTATATTACTATAACTTATTGCACAAACTAATTACATAAAGTTTTTAGTCTTATTTTAAAATTTTAACATTATTATTAACCATTCCAAATAAGCTCAGGCTCGTGTTAGGAGAAGGTTCACGTCAATTGTCGAATGGTGGATTCGAACTTACGACCTTACGATTTGCAGACCGTACCTTAAACCAGTAGGCTATTGACGCTTCAAAATTTGCTTGTATTTGCAAAAAAATACTTTTCACTTGTATAAAGAAATTGTAAATATTCCCTTTATATCGTGGCAGAAAAGCTTAATCCTACACACCATTTTTATAAAAGGCTAAAGTATTCTCGGCCATATGCAACTGTTTTTGTCTTTAAAGATAAATCCTTTGAGGCAAGTTTCCGTATCTTTATATATTGTGGGGAGGAAAAATCTTGAGCATACAGTGCTTAGTTTGATACCGGGCTTCTGTTTTACTAGCTTTCAACAGGTATAAAATAAACATTTCCATTTTGAAACCGCAATAGGTATATTAAAGATGTTTTTAACGTGTATATTTCACTAAAGATCTTTTTGCAATGAATTGGCTGCGTAATTTGGTTCTCTGAAACCACATATTTGATAAATTGATGAAATTTATTGACTACTATGCAAGTAGATTGGCCCGAACCACGATGACATTGTATTATGTTAATGATATTTGATTTTGACAATAATTGATGGCAACGTCCGATACGCGCGCGTGTCACCACTGATACTCCTAATTAATAAAGCCGTGGGTAGTTCATTTACGCGGAAATATATAGCTGTGAGCAAAAATAAAGGGTCGGAATAAAGGGTTGATTAAGAAATTTGAATATCTCGGAAGATAATGATGCTAGCTAACTGAAATAAATTGTGCATGATACACAATTAAATATCCTTAAAATAAAATAAAATATTCTATTTCTAAATAAGGGTCGGGGAAGACCAAAGCTCCGCTGGATAGACGGTGTAAATCGAAACGCCAAAGAAATTGGCATAGGAACCTGGAGGACTGCGGTCATGGATAGACCGAGGTGGAGGATGTTGCTTGACCAAGCCAAGGCTCACAAAGGGCTGTAGAGCTTATAGAAGAAGAAGAAGTGTCGCCTCTATGTGGCGACACTAATTACTAAAACACGTAAGATTTTTCGTTTAAGTTTAGTGTTTTTTTTAATAAAATATAAATAAATTAATAAAAATATTTTATTTTATTTTTAAGGAGTTAGCTAGCGTTTTTATCTTCCGAGATATTCAAACTTTCTTAACCGACCCTTTATTTTTGCTCACGAGTGTATATTACAAGGCTTTATTATAGAAATAAAATTGATTGAGGTTTTCTTATTCAACCAATACCAACATAAGAACTAATAACCAAAGTCACAATAAGATTTTTTTTTATTTTCTTTCTTATTTTTTTTTCTTCTATTTACTTCGGTAGAACTACGATAACAACTTCTGTTGGAGTTTGACACATGTTAGCTGGAAACACATGACACCCAGCGATTGTTATGCAAAATAACTACTACCAATGATATCTTAGTGATTTACCTAAACCTTATTGATTCTTTAATTCATAATTAATAAATTAGTTGAACATCATATAAACTTGGCATTGTAAACAATAATTTAACTTTATTAGATTGTAATCTGATTAATTTTGAATTAAGATTGTGAGGACGCGCAGTTGTGACGGTATTCGTTAAAATAATTCCTTGTACAACGTTATGCTGTCTCCATAAAGCATGTGTACTAGTTATCGGATTATTTCATTCCACAAAACCAACAATTATAACACATTAACGACAGCTGTTCGATAAGGTAAAGTCCAGCCTCGTGTAAATTGAGTACATTAAATGTAATTTCCTCACTAAAAGGTACTTGTGAATAAAACCATAAATCTAACTTTGTTCAGGAAGAATATACATTATTTCATTATTTACTCTCAATAATATCATATACGTATGTGTTGCGGTAAAGTAAATAGAGCAATCCGCCCTTGTTAGCGCTCTGCGTCGTGATCGTCTCAATTTGCATGCCAGGTGTATGTGATACAAATTATAACCTGGTGACTTTATAATTCTATATATTTGATAAATATTATGTTTAAATTTGTAGTATGTGTATATATTTCATTTATTACTAAATTTAGAATCAGAATATCTATGAGACACTAAACTAAAAATATACACACGATTGTAATTGTAAAAAACAGATCGACACTTGACTTTCTTATTCAATACTTTTTAATAAATTTTACCCTTAAGGTTATAATATAGCTGATAAATAAATATTATCTTGGAAAACTTGTTTCGTCGTGCGTTTTGTAACCGAGAATAAATGCTTTCGACTTAACTGTCCAAGTTAATGCTTTCGCAGAATTGAATGGCGGGTTCGAACTTACAATATTTTATTTATATTGATATAAACGGTACAGCTTATTATGTGTATATTCAATAGACACTGAGCACTATATAAAATGTATTATAATTAATGTATCTTTGAGGAAGCATGAAGAAGGAACTGGAGAAACACGATAAAATCAATGAGTAATTTTTGAGTATGAGAAGTCAGTATAGCTTTTTATCAACATGATAATTATAACTATTAAAAAGTATCTAATAAAAATTGCCCATGCTCAAATGTTGTATGCTTAAAATCAACAAAAATACTTACATTTATTTTAGTAATAGACTATTTCCCAAGCAACAAATTACGGATACACCAAAAGATTATGTTAGATGGCAACAAATGACACCCAGCGATTGTTATGCATAATAACTACTTCCAATGATATCTTAGTGATTTACCTGAACTTTATTGTATCTTTTATTCATAATAATTAAGTTGATCGTTACATGAACTAGCCATTGTAAATAATAGTTTAACTTTATTAGTTCGTAATCTGACTTCTAATTAATTTTGTATAAAGATTGTGAGGACGCGCAGTTGTGACGGTATTCGTTATAAATAATTCTTTATACAACGTTATGCTGTCTCAATAAAGCGAGTTTATTAGTTGTTTGACTATTTTATTCCTATGCATATAATATTTACTGTGTCTAAGTATTTGATTATTTGTGCGTATGTGTGAGAGTGTATATGTTAGTTTTATGAAAGTTAAATGTTCTAAGCCAGCTTATAAATTTTGTGATTTTTACTAAATAATAAATAATACTACTAACATAATTGTTACTATATAATAGATATAATAATTGTATAATTGCGGTTTAATAAACTAGAGGTATTTTTGAATAAAAGTTGAATGAAGTATAGGGCTATTAACTAACCCTTTGTTTCAATCATTAACAGAATCTTCCAAAATAAATGAATGACGTTTCAAAATAAACATGAACAAATTGCTTACTTACTTTATTAACCATAAATCCTGCGTAAAAAGAATTGAAACTCTATGAACTGCACACAAACGTTTTAAGCCGCTTCACAGGTACACCGCCATGGTTTGAGAACACCACTGATTTCGGTGATCAAATCACGTCGCCCGTTCGCGTGCTAATTGTATTATCAATTTATGTAGCACGACTCTCGCGTAACTGCTTCGCGAAGCAAATTATTTTGCGGGGATGCAAAAACGAGACGTACGCAGTAATACTCTTAGAGATAGTCATGACACTAACACGAAATCACAACATGTTAAGGGTTGTAAGACAATAATTTCACAGTAATAAAGTATTTCGTCGCCGCTGTTTTTGGTTAAGGAAAGTGGACGAACGTCGAATACACAACCATACATTTCTGACAACGCTCCATTTAACCGGAATGAAAGAATGTACTTTAAGAGTAGTTTGAAGAAAGGTTGGTTAGGTTCTGATTAATTCTATTTTTTTATATTTCTACAATAATTCGGAAATAAAAAGAAGGCGGACGCGCGTTTAGCGTTCGATTCGATTTGAAGCGCGTTTTTTTTGTTCGTAAATATTCCGTATAATGTATATAAGTCGGTCGCCGGGAGACACCAACTTTCAAACAAAAAAAATCATCAAAACCGGTTCACCCAGTCGATAGTTATAAACAAACATTTTTTTTATAAATTTATTAGACAAAATTTCAGCAATAAAATAATAAACCCAACCGCGCGTGATAAATATAGAAAAATAGATATATCCACTAGGCGCTCGCAGCTGTAACGCGGCCAGTACATCTGGGTGATGCACCCTGCACACGTACTTGACCAGTGCGACGATAAAAACATACAAACAAATTGAGAACCTCCTGCTTTTTTGAAGTCGGTTGATAAAAGAAGACCTGGAAATTTTGTTATGCTCTCTCAATGCTATTTGGCTGGTGAGTTAATTAATGTTTATTTGTTCTCTTGACCCTTTAATCAGCGAGGTTTAGTGTTGACTATTCTGAAAGGAAGAAAAGGTGGTTAAATTATTTATTGAAAATACTTGTACCTAAAATGATCCGTGGGTTGGTACCGAGACTTTTTGAAGTGTTCCCGTTGTCAGCGACTGTGGAACGCCTTTCACAAAGCCTACCGATTTTTTCGAAGCACTACGTTAGTGAATGCCCTCACAGAGCTTTGCTGTCCACTGCACTGTTATTGAGCGTTACCGTTCTACGTGCGAGCTGTCGACGAACCAATATTCTATGCATTCCTTTGTTCGAGTTTTACAAACGAATTTTTCTTTAAATGAGTGACATTTTTTAGTTAATAACACATTTATTTGAAAGATATGATACAACCTGCCTAAAATTTAATGGCTAAGCGGCTGGACTTACGGTGCGATGGTCGCGATAAAATCCCAATCGGATTGTAATGAATTACTGATTTTACAAAGAAATCACTTCCTAAAAATTTGTGCTCGGTGTACTGCGATGGACTCATCTCCTATTCTATGTCGCACATACAGGATCTAATAAGCTTGGTAAAAAGTGGACGGGAAAAACTGTTTCTATCTACTTCTAGGCTAGTGTTTAAAGGCTGTGTATCGTTATAAAAGCTTAGTATCGTTATTAAAAATTTAATTTAGTCTTATACGAAAATAAAATTAACGCTATAAAGTAGAAAGTAGATTGTGAGTAATGCGCCCTAACCGTGCTAAGCGGCGTTATTATAACAAAATTAATTAATTACAATTACGCCTTTTTGTGGACACTTTTTGCTTAAATATTTTCTAAGCGCCATAAAGGATGGCGCCGTGATTTCGTGTGAAATTATGTTCACAAAATGACGTTAAATTTTTTTTACTCCCCTTTGACGTTCAAAGTAACCGGAGTTAATTCGATTTATTGTCTCTCTTAAAACGAGACTCCGCCGTAATATTATTTGTAGGGTTCACCTACGGCTTGTTGGCGTGGGCCAAAAAGTGAGTGCAGGAGCGCACCGGCGCGCCTAAGTGATTCGATACACGTTCAATATGTTTCATTAGGGAGCAGCGGGCTCACTTATTCAATCATATTGGCAGCGAGGCTCCGAGGACGACGTCGTCTATCCGCGCACTCCACTCTCTTCCGACATAATCAGTTTTTCCAGCATAAACGCTATACACTCAATTCGCTATGCGCTCCTTTCAAGCTATAGAACATCCGCCTAAGTTCCTTCCATCTTATATACTGATAATAATCAGTTTCCCTTGTCATTTTCCAGCGGTTGAATTCTATATAAAGAGAGACAGGAGCTAATTACGAATCCAATATCGCTGGGAAGTAATTGTTGTAACGATTTTTCCTTCCTCGTGCGTCGAATGCGGAACGTTTCCGCCGCGCACTTGCGGAGAAGGAATCGCGTCTTCGCCAACGTTGTCTACGTCCTGTGTCACGGGAAATGGTAATTACCGCCTAATCTCGCCCGAAGCGCAGGGAGGCCCGACGTCCGGATATGAACTTCCGTTATGAACAATTTAGCGCGTGAAATTGGACGACGCTACATCCTGCATTCAGGTGAATCGGTTGACGCAGAGCACACGTGTAAGCTTCCATTGCGGCCCATTCACGACGATTCACACCAACGTATAAGTTAAAAGTCCACACTTTGAATACGAATCGCATGAAACCTTTTAAAAAGGCAGTGTCTAGGAAATTGCTATGTCATTCAATTTAAAAAGTGAAGCACTGAAAGCGTCGGCTCCGAAGTTATTACACGCTGTGAACTTTTTGTAAAGAGCAAATAAAATAAATGGCTTACTATTCATGAGGCAATTGCATGGCTTTATGAATTGCCTTGACATATGTATTGCATTCATTCAATGGACTGGATATTTTGGAAAAGACTGTGTGTGTGTTGTAGTTTAGGATGATTAAGTAACTTTTATGTACTGTTCAGGATTCTTATTAGTTAAAACAATAGACTATATTTCTGCCTGGGCAGAGGAAGACAATGTAAAGCGTAACTTTCAAATTGGGAATATATTTTTAGCTTTATCAAAAATAAATAACATCCTCTTATGACTACACCGAATAGGGACGTTTAGAACGCATGTCACAAGATACATTTAAAACTATGTTTTTCTCATATATTTTTTATAATTACAACAATTACCTCCCTAAAATAGACCGTTGTAAAAATATCCGCTATGGCAAATATAATAAGCTGTGACAAACGTGTTAATGGCAATAAGAGATTATAAGACTTTTATCCTTTTATCCTAAGCCTAAGTTTGTGCTAGGAATTGTTCACGTCATTAGTCAAATGGTGGATTCGAACCTACGACCTCACGATTCGTAGACCGTACCCTAAACATATAGGCTATTGACGCTTTTTTATTTATAGTATCATTATAGATTTGAAACTATAAGGATACACACAACTAATAAATTTTCGGTCTTCGTGAAGTGTGATCCAAGACCACATTTAATTATATTTTTCTCTTTTTTTGAATTTAGATCTATTTGTGTTATTGCTTGTTCCGTGCGTCTGTTTATCTCCCTTTTTTTCTGACCATCAACCGTTTGATCTACCTGCCGGGTAAACCTCGCCTTGTTGGTTTGTGTTTGTCTATTGTTCATGTCTATTGGCTGTAATTTAATAAACCAAAAATTCTCTCATATTATCTTTACCCTAGTGGAGTACGTACCTAAACTAGCTACATACTAACTATTTATTATAAAAAATCTAAAATAGACTAAGCCAGGCTATTTTAGAATTTTAGTAAGTCTAAGTAGGCTTTACTTTTTTTTGTTTTACATTACTTTTCAGCCAGAGAAAGTCCCGTCAAAAAGAATTTATCCGTTCCATAGTCTAGCCGAAACAAACAGACACACAAAATTATTAAAATTAGTATATGTACCGTACATACATTCATATCCATGTAGTAAGAAGCGGTTATTTCTAAATTACAAACGGACACTCCAATTTTATTTATTTGTATAAATGGAACATATGCCGTAGTTCCTTATCAGTTGTATATTTCTACGTATATTTAACTCTATCTACAAGTTTTTTCCTTGTCAATACCTGAGCTTATTTCATGCATATGTAAACGGAAATGCTAATCGGGATTCGAATGTGGCTAATGATCGACATTCATCGTAATTTGCATTGATATAGAGCTATTATTACTTGGAACTACAAGCCTTGGCCATCGGTCAGCCATTTGTCATTGCGAGTGGCTTGACGGCCACTGATTCAGGCTCATCATTTAATCATTGGACAATCAAGTGTTTGCTAGTGACACGGTATTGTGTCTATGGTCTCAATATACATTTGAAAGGTACTAATAGTTTAATGGATACTGCTTTTCTTCGGTATATTAATATAATTTACCTTTACTGATCTTTGGAAACTATGCTTACGGTAAAAACTTCACTGATTAAATAAAAAAAATAAGCTCTCAAGTTCTTTAAGAGGCGTCGATAGTGACTGTAACGACTGTACGCTAAAAATTACATTAAGAAATTAGGAAAATTGGACAAAGGTTATTCTAGTCTAGTGGCATACTACTTTACAGTCTTATAATTTACGTTTGAATCCTACCTTTGGAGTCCTTGTATTAATGATTTACCGTTCTTCGTTTTCTTACGTGCAAAAAGTCAGTTTTTAATTTGTATACATTTAAGACTGCTTTGGGGTCTTTGACGCTATCATGTTCGAATGAAAATGCTTATTATTTTCAAGAAATTCAAAATATTTTTTTTTAACCATCTCAAAATTAGGTAGGATATGGTTTTATGTCAATAGTCTAGAGTAGGGTCTGCTAATCGTAAGGTAGTACGTTGGAATCCACCAATCGACTACTGTCGTGAACCATTTCCTAGCAGAAGCTTTAGTATAATATTATATTTCTTTATTTTATATTATAATCAAATAGTTATAATAATAATTTTATATTTTTATCTTATAATTTAGTTTAAGGTAGTTGTTTGAAGTTGTGATGAGTCTTGGTTACTTTTGAATAAATGTATTATTATTATTATTATATTATTAAGCTTAGTTGGAATGTTTAACAAGAATGTTAGTAATATTTGTGAAAAAAAAAATTGTTAGCAAACTTAAAAAAAAACAAATGGTGGGTACAAACTTGAGTATCGCAGACAGCACAATTGTCGTTATATTTTATTATCTGATAAATTTTGTACGATCTTTAACTGTACAAATATTAAAAAGAGATATCATTCTCTTTTTTTAACTTTACTTTTAACTATTATTTACAGCTGACAGATAACGGCACAAATCTCAAATAATTCGCACGCCGGCAACCGTAGGCGTTAATAAAACGTCATATAACTGGAATAATTAACTTATCAGCCCAGCTATCGACAATTCCACTTCGAACATTTAAAAATCACCGTTCGCAAATGGCAATGCAATGAAATTGAGGAAAAATGATTTGGAATATTCAGAAAGCGAGAAACGAATGGTCGACCGATTACCACCGGCTCTCATATAGACTTCAAATGGAGGGCGCTCGTTCAATTTCGATACTTTTACAACACAATAGGCGGGAGTAAGGCGTGTTCGCTCACCTGTCAAATTAAAAAAAAAGCACTTGCATATTCAAAATAACCCAGTAAAAACGTTCATTCAGTTAGGTAGGTATCAAGCAATGACTTTCTGTCGCCGTATTTTGCTGTTAACTGAAATTGTCTCGATTTAATTACGAAAGCAATATATTGTCGTGCAGCTGTTTGAACTTTGCGTATACTTTTGTCGACACAGCTTTTATTGGTTACTCAAAATACTAATTAAAAGATAATAAAATTTATATTAAATTAAAAAAAAAACAGAGCAAATTATAAATAAATTATGAAAAAAAGGAACAAGTAGTCGTAAATTGTTATTTGAGGTTGTGGTGTTGTGCAAGAGCAGAAGCCACTGTAATGGTCCTACATGTGACTTAGGAAACTTTGAAGAGCGATAACTCGTTGCTATATGTCGAGTACGATACTTCAATCGTTAGAAAGTTTAGCATTTAGTACTGCTTGGTATGCGGTACTGAGTAAAAACTACAAACCAAAAATGGTTAAAGAGACGTGAGACCTAATCGTATCTATAAATCTAATCTGCTTGTTTAATAATATAATAATAATAATCTTTTTTTTTAATGTTGGTTTGTTTAAAATTTTTATTATAAGAGCAATGAATTTAACAATAAATTTCTATATCTGCGAGCTGCAGGCGCTCTTTAAAAATAATACAAAAGAAATTACCTAATTGTTTAATTGGACATCTAGTCACGAGTGACTAGTCTTTTTATATTCAAGTACATATCTAGATTAAATTTTTTGTATCTATATTTTGAAGCGAAAACACTGAAGCGAAAATCTTAATGTTATATTTATAATTTTTCATGATCTTGTACTGCCAGTAATATACACTCGTGAGTAAAAATAAAGGGTCGGTTAAGAAACTTTGGATATTTCTGAAGATAAAGACGCTAAATGAAATAAATAGAGTAATAAATATACTTAAGTTCTTCTTCTTCTTCTGCCTAACGATTTCCCGGCCTACCACCAGGGTCCACTTTCTTACTTTTTCCTACTTAATTAAATAAACTTATTTAATTAAAATATTTTTATTCATTTATTTCTATTTCATTAAAAAACATAATCTTAAACGAAAAAGGATATCTTAACTTGTTTAATACAGTATTTTTCATTATGTTTTATTTTTATTTAAATTTTAGTACATAGTGTTGCCTCCTTGTGGCGATTTAATAAAATCCAAATAAAATTTATTTCAGTTAGCTAGAGTTGTTATCTTCCGAGATTGTCAAACTTTCTTAATCGACCCTTTATTTTTGCTCACGGCTATATTTCAAATATAAATGTTGCTTGGAGTGGAAAAAGATTTAAACACTAAAATTCTTCCCTTCCATATACTTGTATCGGCAATCCCTGTAGTTTTTAAACTAAGCTTTTTTTTTGAAGAAGAGGGCATAATAGCATGCGGCCTTTGCCTGTCCTTAGATAGCTCACCGTCCAAGACATCCAGAAAATTTGCAGATTGCCAACATATTATATAAAACGCCGGCACCTTGCTAACCAGGAGAAACAAGTATAATATACCGTCACATGACGTTGGTATTCTACGTCACGGTATGTCGATGCACTGTAACGGCTTCTAATTTGTGCACGATCGTGCCGACCCGTTCATGTACAGAGCAGAAGCCGTTATAGTGGCTCTACCAATATTGGAAACACTTTCCATGATGATTTGCTAGTACTAATAACATGTTTGAATTTATGTTCAATTTTCAAGTAAAATTGATTTCAAATCGGTTTTTATTCATAAATAAATATGAACATGCTCTCACATTCTTTAACCAATTTTCTTCTTCTCGCCGGCACTTTCCACGGATTGTTTAGAGGACTAAGTTAAACTAGCTTAATTGCCACTTCGGGAAGAAGAGAGTAGCTAGTAGAAGCGTACGATGAAGGAGAGTAAGTAGACGAAGAAACGAAAAATCGAAATAAAACGAAAGTAGTAAAGAAGAACAATATTTGCCTCGGTGATATTCTTATTTTAAATACCATTTTCCTTATTTACTTTTAATTGTCTTAGACTTTTTGGATAATAGCGATAGTTTTGGTTACGATTTGACAGTCAGTACGAATCCTGTACCTTTGAGATCCGTTTTTCGGAACGTTCGTTTCATGGTTTCTTAAGTATAAACAATTTTTGCTGCGTGATTGGCGATTACTCCACCTTCTATCGCATATGGGACCCAATGAGATAAAATCGGATAGCGGTTACTATTTCTATCTACTCCACTAGGGTGCTTATTTTAACCTAATACTGTAGTAATTTGCTCATGACTAATAAATGCTTCTGAGTTGGCCAAAATTAGAGTTTTATATATTTGGTATGATCGTAAATAGTGTCTGTGTTGTTCCGAGTAGATCCCCCCACCTCATCTTCGCAGAAATACTCGCATTATGTCTCATCTTTATTATCCTGTCGTGTCACTTTCACTAACATCTTATCTATTGTGTATCCATTATCGAACCTCCTCTGTTAATCACCGTAATATGATACCTACAGATAATGTCTGAAACCATCTATAAACATTAAATCGGCCTTTATTTACTTATACTTTTTACTGTTTATAAATAAAAGTAAAAAACAACACGAGAAAATAAATAGCAACTTATAGAAGTGAAACAATGGACTGTCATATCTAGTCGCTAAAAACGATCTTTTCCAGGATCTTTAGTATGCAGGGACTACTGAAATGGGGAGCTATTAATAAGTAAACGTTTACTTAAACACTGAAAATGACGTGTAATTTACATTTATCATAACATTTGGCATAAAATAAATAGTGCGACTTTAAAATTTTAAATTTACCCGTTTTTTTTATGACGAACTACACAGATTGGCCAGAGAGGCTGGCCTTGACTGCTTCACCGGATTGAGAGGTGGCACAGCTCTTAGGTCGCTTAGCCAGAACCTCTATTGCTAGTAACTCGACGCAAGGGTCCCCTAGGTGAGGGGTAACCTCGGCTTGGACTTGGCTTCGAGAGGGCCGAACCACGACTCGGTCGGTTGCTATGTCACGGATAATCCAAGGGACATTCAAAAGCTAAACTAACTTTGAGTGCCACTTCGAGAAGCCCTAGCGCTGGGAGAAGAAGTGGCCGAAGAAACTCCAGCAACGCATAAATTTACCCTCTTTGTGCTAGTAGTATAGAAGATTGATGACATTTTTAAATATTTGTTTTCGTCAATCTCCCTATTGTTAAAAGAAATTCAACCTTTCAATAGAATTGACGCTACATAAGTGCTATAAAATATTGGAAACACTACATCCTAATATTTGTTCAAGTGAGCTAATGTGACCTCCTTACCTATTCTTTTTTAACTAGCGTCTGTTGTTCTGTTTATGTCTAACCTATTGCAGCTCATAAAATTTCTTTTGTTTATTTCAATATTTGATTAATCAAAGTTATTATAGCTTTAATTTAAAAGTTACTTATGCGTTATTCAGTTAACTTTTCTTTCCTTCTAATGTTGACTGACTGATATTTTTGTTAATTGTCTGTAATTATTAGGTCAAAGCAAGTCGGTAAAGCAATCTAGATACTGTATTTCAGTGTAGTATTTCCTTAAGTCTGCTATTGTAAATGAATTTGCGCTATGACATCCGAAAGACAAACAATAAACAGTAATTGGGGCAAAAACCTTAATGTAATTTAATTTAAAAATGTTTGATTTATTTTATTTTAAAGCGTCAATAGTTGTCAACTCTAAATGGTTTAGGGTACGGCCTGCGAAACGTAAGGTCGTGAGTTCGAATCCACCATTCGACTATTGCCGTTAACCATGTCCTAGCACAAGCTTAAGCTTAGTTGGAATGGTTAACAAGATTGTTAGTAATATTTCTGAAAAAAAAGAAGTATTGCTAGCTTTCTTTAAAAAAATAATAAATAAAAAAAAAATTAAAATAAATAATTATTAATTTATGATTAATGAGTATGAGTATAATTGAAATTGTACAAATTACGAAGTACAAAACAATTGAAACCCTATTCCAGTGTCATTGGGACGCCATTTCATTCATTTTTCATAGCAGCGCAAGTGAAACTGTTAACCATAACTAGCAAAAATCAACAACTATGATGTCACAGCACGTCGTATCATCAGATTTAGGGCTCCCTTGGAGATCTCTTTAAGGGTTGCGATGTCACAGGGTGACGATTGAAAATGCGATTTGTTTGAATTCATTTATTAAATTCCATTAAAACAGTGTATAGTTATCACAATTCATTCATATGATTGACAGTATAATCATTTACAATTATTTAAATTAGTCTATACACATTTACGTAAATAAAAGCAAGAGTTTAATACAGTCATAAACAATTTTTTTTGTATAGTTATTTTAAAGCAAACACAATTTTTATATTATAAATAAATTAGAACTTAGCAGTAAGTAAGTAAAAGGATTTTTTACATGAACATAAGAGTTAAAAACTAAAGAGACACGGTTAATTACAATTGAAAATATTTAATAATCATCTAAAATGACAAAGTAAAAATCATACCGTTGATGACAATGCCCATCGTAGCGATTGCGTAGCGTTAGTAGAAACTATTACATCGTTCTTGAAGTCGAATTGAAGTGAAATTAACCGCACATTTTGCAGGTTTCGTCGACAACGAACCATCTCATTTATCACGGTTACATCGTCCCGAAACCCGAATTATGTGCGGATTTTTCATAACAACCGCCCGGCAACTTCTCTCTTCGCTGGCTTTCTAAACAAAGCCGTCATATAACTTACATAATAAAATTTACGAATCTGAGGATTTGATTCTTCACGATGTAGAAATCGGCTGTAATGTAACAAAAGCATTAAAACATTTCGTAAGTGCATACTCAATAATTTATAAGTACTAACGTCCTTTTCATAACAGCGAGATAGACAGCGATACATTTTGCTATCCGCTTACTAGGTCCCATTTGTGACGGGGTGGGACTTATATTGTATTGAATATAGAAATATGATACGATATAGAATAATGTACAAATATGTAGATAAGGTGACAAATATTAAATCAAAAATAACTAAAAATAGGCTCTGACATCCTTATAATTCTAAAATCCTTTCCTTGTGTGTTAGACAGATAAAACTAAAAAAAAAAACTTGTTAAAAGATGTATATAAAAAAAACAACTTGTAGTAATAAAAATACAATTCTTGTAATCATTTGAGGTAAATGATTAACTCGCACTTGAAGATTTCCTCACTCAACAGATGACCAATTGTTCGTTCTTCCATAACGGCAGCCGCTAAAAGTTTTCCCATTTATTCAGTGCTCATACGTCAAGTGGATGTAGCACGCGGGAGGGGTGTGTGGGGAGTGCGGGGGGTGGAAGGCCGGCGCGTTCCGGCGTGATAAGGCGGGCGGGCCTATTGTAGCGGCGTCGGCGCACGTTTCCTTTACCGCCGCCGAGTATTGTTCCCTCGTGTAATGAACAAACTTATTCCAGACGCTAATGCTACAAACCGCCTACTAAATGCCGCTTGCCAGTGTTATCTAGTTGCATTGTCACTACGCCATTGAGCCGCGACTTGCGACACGCGCCTTATAATAAGGACCATCGGCCCAGTTCTGTTTGAATAGTGTTAAGAGAGTATTGCTTGTGTACTGTGTTACTCATATTAGCTCTATCGAAGGGTTGTTTGAGAAGGGACCGTATTCTATTAAGAGGCTGCGACACGAATGTAAGATAATTTGGAGTCACGCTTGTTTAAACATCATCACATCGACGGAGTCATATTTGCGGCGGAGATGTGTGCGTAAACTATAACCTTACTTGAAACTTTAATGACGTCATCAAATACGGGTCGATTTCAATTATAGGCAATAACTAGTCGTAAATTCGTTCAAGTAATATTTAATAATAATATTTGAATAAGTGAAAGACTAACGGTTAAGCATTTGACTCACTGTTTAGCGGTTGAAAATTCGAATAAAATAGGACTCTTATCAATAAGTTTAGTGTTTTCGGTTTCTTAAATGGCCGGGGTATAAAGATTGATATCCTAATCCTAAATTAAAAAAAAAACGGAAACAGCTAAATGGTCGCCAGAATTTATCTATATATTTAAAAAAAAAAAGGAGAGAGCACTAATTAAGCCAACTCGTACAGTGGAAGAGAACGCCAATTAATATTTACTTTAAACTTCTAATTGGTTGTATCGTGTTTCATTGTTGTTGATTGGAATTTAAAATCGGTAATGTCTTATTGTCTTCATAAAGTTACAATTTTCATTGGCTAGTCCAATAAGCTACTATATATAGAAAGAACCGTAATTGTCCAGCGCCTCATTTAAAGTTTATTCAGTATATATTAACTGAGATGAGATAGCCCGCCCAATCCGAATCTGTATTATGCATTCTGTGGCGCCAAAATTCCTTATTCATTCGAATACATTCAAAAATTTTCTATAGTAGTAGCTCTCCTTCTTCAATAGCGAAAAAATTCGAGACGACCCGGCAATAACTGCGAAGGGAGAAAATCGCATTTCGATCGAAAAGAGGGCAAATCTTTTATGTAATATCAGATTGTCATCGCGATTATTACAGGCAAATAGAATACGGCGGATCAGTAAATAGGTTATCTCCTTGCTTCCTTTGGTTGAAATCACTTTATTGGATGTTGAGAAGTACAATCTATTTATGTATTTTATGTTCGGCCACGTTTTAAATTTACTTACCTCTTGAGCCCTCGACGCGGCAAGATTTTATAGTGTTCATTTAAGAGTCTGTTAAATTCAATAGTTACATCTCTAGTAATTTTTGTTTGTTACGTTTGAACTAAAATATTAACAAAAAAAGTTTGTTTCATGAATGTCTATGTGTTTATAGTGTATATTTTTCCTATTCCACGCAAAAGGATATGAATCAAAACTTTTATCGAACGAGGGGTGACGTCAATTTGCGAGAAATGCTTTCCCGCGTGACTCAAATTACTCCCAAACAAATGCCTATCACGGGGTTGTTATCTGAAGTTTTCAAAAAAGAACTTCTTACCATAATGAAAAAGTTTCACTATTGCAGAATAAAAATGAACAATAAGTTACAATCTAGTTATAGCAACAGCGAATAAAGTGTAGGTGATTTAAACTATTTGAAAAAAGTATTTACTCGTATTATACACTTAAATGCGTAAACAAGTACTAACTCCCTGATGTCTAGTCTCAAATGAGACAGCCAAGAAGCTTTTTCCTCTACGAGGAAACAGTTCAGATCAGATCTTCAATAGATTATGAAATTCTGTACATAAGTCACAGGTATTAGCAGTAGCAAATGAAAAAATAATATAGTAAGAAATACTACCCGGACGGTAGATTTGTTGTATTGTATTTAGTGAAGCAAATTATATACGTGTAATGTAGCATTGATTAAAGCAGAGCGAGGCGCGATTTTCAGCAACAAGAACGGGCGGGCTCAGATGTGCGGAAAAATCATAGATTATTAGCGAACCTGCAGATGCAGCGTCGACGACGCTTTCATATTTAAATGTCACGTTACGCTTTCAGCTCGGGAGAGTTAACTCATGTGTGTTACAGAGACGGTTGCTCTAATCTCATGTAATAATATTCTCTCCTCTATATCTCCTTTTCTCATCTTTATTAATTCATAAAAATATTTCGAGAATTAAGACCCAATTATACCTTTTAGTAATGATCCAATTAAGCATGTGTCCGAAATTGAAGTGTCATTTTTTGCTTTAGTTCAATGTATTTTTTTTTAATAATTAACTGAATTCAATCTAGTTATTAGCGCAGATCCTTTGGTAGGCAAGGAAAACGTTAGGCGGAAGAAGAAAAAGAATCTAGGTATTAGCAAACTACGAGATTTTTTTGGTGTCAAAGACATTTGCTTACCAAAGATGATGATGAATTCAACAAATTTCGTCAGACGGTCAAATTAAAATAGTTGATTCGCAAATGTTGAACGACATTCGAAAATTTTTTTTCATATTTCATTCTTCATTCATACTTTCTATTGGTAGGAATCCTAGAAGCATACCATCTTGAAAAACCACTGCACGCATTACAATCATAACCAAATTTTCAATGCCCTGTTAATCTCTGGCACACTTTAATGCTCGTTAATAATTTTTTTTAGTAAAAATCTTACTATTATCTATTAAATTATGTCAAATTCGACCCTTAAACGAGTAGTGACGACTCATGCTTACTCTGTTCGTTAAAATCTTACCTTTATTCTATCGTTAGTTTACCGTAGGACATATAATAGATGGCTTCATGAGATTGCCACGGAGGTAAGGATTCAATAATTTGCCGCGAACCTGTTGAAGAAAATAAACATGTTTAATATATTAACGTAGTAAATATTGCAAATTATGAATCATCGCTGTGGGACGACTTAAAAGCGTTGTTTCAAATATTATTTTTAATTTATTATTTAAATATTAATGATTGCTCTCTGAATGAATCTCTACTTAAGAAACGGAAGAAACGGCAATTCATTTCTATATCCTGACTGGGTTTCGAACCTGCGTTACTTTTCTCCACATAACTCTAAGATAATTTTGGCATTAGTCCGCCTTTTAGTATGCTTTTATTTTGTGCAAACAAAATTTAATTAAATAATTAACAAACATGATCAGTGATTCTTATTACCAATACATATCCTAACATTATTCTCATTCAAGTAAAACAATTCAACCAGTTTTATATATTTCAATGTTGCTTATTGACCGAGTACGAAAGTTTAGCATTAATTGTCAATTGGTGGGTTTGAACCTACGACGTTATGTTTCGCAAACCGGAAACCATTATCCTGGGCGCCTTAAGATTATATTATTTTAAAAAGAAACAAAACAAAAATTTAGTTACGACATTGTTTCATAGAATAAATTTGTTTTCGTTGACGTAATGTCATCGTAAGGGTAAACAGCTTAGAAGAGGGTTTAAGTGTTTCTGTCCTTCTGTCGAGTCTTGTACCGACTCTATCCACGCTCTCTCTGTTGAACGCTCCGTTTCTAAGATATGTATTGAATGGTAAACAAGAAATAAATATAAAATACTTTAAATATTGTTATAAAGGATCATAAAGTGGTTTTTAATTACAATTTAAACTTATTTTAATATGAATATAAAAAATAAAAAATAATATTTTTGAATACAATCTAAAGTTTAATTTAAGAAATTGCTCTCACAATGTTTTAACAAGGTAGACCGAGAAAACAGTCTCTATCCGCTTTCCACCCAGCTTTGTAATTGTAACAACTTAGAAGAATACACACATTATGCTGTGTTCTTCAATTTAAAACACATTTAAAGACCAATTGTTTCTCTGGTTGCAGCTTACAAACAATTACGGCCCGAGGTTTCAATTTTCTCCGGTCTCAAAGCATAATGAAACCGGCGTTCATTGGTTGACAATCAAAACGAGTTACAGAATTACAAAGACTGAAAGGATCGTCTCTTAAATATCTCAACTACAATACAAAGGGATAAAAATGCTCCGTGCAATTTTGCGGGAAGTCAACGTTTCAATCCCGCGCCGCTCCGGGGAGCCAAACCGAATTTATGGTTGGAAAATTAAACTTAAATTGGATATAGCCGAGTTATTTTTAAGCATTTGCATTAAGTGATTAATTACGCCTTGATAAATTTCATGGTAACTTGATTGAGGCCGGGAAATCTCAATTTCGTTTTTGATTACGTGCAATGTAAATATTTAAAATGTTTTTTCACACTGGTACGTTAACGTGAACGGTTCTGATCAATACACGCGTGAAAGAGGAACAATGCATTGTGATTATAATATCTCGTTCTACATTCATAAATAGAGCAGAAGGGATCTGATATCCAATACTGCGACTTTATAGCAGCACTGGCAGTTTACTACAAAGGCTTATTGTAAGCATTTAGTTTTAAATATTACATGTTAAGATATTTGTAATCGGATATATTACGAACACACACATACTTGCACAAGGGTCACATTACCCTTTGTACAAGCTAAGTGTCAATTATCTATTATAACGATATTAATTGTACACGTAAATGTATTACTAAACAATACCTCGACATGCATATGCGTAGCTGTACTTACATAATCCTATTTAATCGAAGGCATTCACATCATGAGAGGATAAGCTTGTATGCTGCGCGATTGCGAACCTATGTATATCGGCCTCACAAATGTTTACGAGTTATTTTTTAACATAAAATATATTTGTAGTGAATACCGTAGTCGTGAATAATCATTATCAAATAACGTAATTTCAATCAATGTAAAGAATCAGTTTTGTTTCATTAGTTGTGAATTCAAGGCCTATACCACTTGGAGACCTTCAAGAGACGAGCTTTTTCCTTTGTGAAGCAACTCCCGCTTTTAAACTGGTTGTTAATTAAGAACATGAAATATATTTTTTTTCACATTTGTATGACATATTGACGATTTTTTGAATAGATATATATATATATATTTATATATTTATTTGTCGTTGCAGGTCTCCTTGCTAGACCAATGGCCTGTATTAGGGATATATAACCGAGTTAATCTTGCGAACAAAATATTATGGTTAGTTAGTTAGGTTTATGAGAATAAGACACGACAAAACCTTCTAACTATTTCCGACTTTTGCCCGTGAGGTAAAAAGCGGATTAAGTTTCTTTTATAAATTCGCTTATCTTAGTTATTAGTGAATTATAGAAAAACTTCACAGTTTGTTTTGAAACTAAAGTACTTAGAAATAGAAATAAAATATTCTTTTGTCATTCCTTGGTCTATCTCTATTCTTCATAAAAATATATACTGTTATTTTTTTTTAATGACGATTAAATTAAACAAATCTCTTTCATTTGTGTTTTTCACTGTTGTCACCATCGTTGCGTTGCGTCAACCCTGCGTTGATAAGGCTTGGAAATTAACTTGTAGTATTTTCTTCTATCTAGTATTTGGCCTTCAAGGAAAGAGCCTACTTCTTTCTTAAAGGGCACCACTGTATCCGTGACTCTCAAACGTATTGTGGACGTCCGTAAGTTCGTTTGCCCCGTTTCCTATAAAAAACTTAGTCGATCATCATAAGGAAGATATTTTAATCGTATTTATTTAGCAACTTATTTATCAAATATAAGAAACAATAAAAAATTGTCACTACTTACTAATGTTTTCATAATTAAGACCCTTCTTATTAATAACTTCCTAATATTAATAACTTGTTCTGTTGAAATGGTGATATTCAATTTCAAACAAATTATAAATTGATTGGCATCAATTATTTATGCAAAATACTCGTGATAAACAGTCCTTTCTCAGTTTTTGCTCAAATGCTTGGTTATTTGGCAAAGTTCAAATTTCAACGAGTTTGATATTAGACGTACTAGGAACTGTGAAATTTAGGTGCCTTATAGAAAGAGCGAGAAAAAAATAAAGAAAACTGTTCAGATTACTTTTGTATTGTATTTATGTTGATATTCAAAGCTTTTATCGTCCTTTTTGTGTGAGATATCTGACAAATATTTAAATACGCAAATAGTAGAGATGTGGGAACAAATACAAATAGAACAGCTACCCTGTTCTATAGGGATAGGGAGGTAGGGGTGAAAAATGAATTTGTCCGTTATGTGACCCACATTATAAAAGCGTGTTGCTTAATTGAAGCGTGAAGCGTGTTAAAAAATTAACGACATGCACTTAAGGAAAGTAACAGCATACACTGCTGAGCACACTTTTCAAGTAATGGATAGAATTTTAAGGCATAGGCCGCCACGCAGACGTTAGAAAAACAATTATCAGGCGGACAAGTGTCCTCAAAAATGACTTAAGAACTGTGCCCCTCCCAAAAACCGGTGAAACTGTAGAGGTGTCCAGGCGCTAATCATCGTATTTGCCAACAAAACCGACTTCAAATCGAATAGGAACATTACAAAATATAATTAATTAAAACCTAACCAAAATCTCATCAAACTAGCTTCGGAGTACATACTGTCCAATAAAAAATAACCATCGAAATTGGCTCGCGTGATATTGAGTTATTAGTCCATTTGTCGACCACATATTTAATGCAAATTTAAGACTTATATGGTTTTCACATGGATGCCATTGAACCAAACTGAAATGGGAATATGGGAAGCAAGCCAGCTTATAAATAGAAAATGAATCATTAAAATCGGTTCACCCCGTCGACAGTTATGAGGTAGCAAATATAAAAAAGCATACAGACGAATTGAGCAGGTTTCTCAAATTTCTCAACCCTGTAGTTCTGGGCTCTCAAGAACTACAGGGTTAAGACTACGGTATCCCCTGCCTGTCGTAGAAGGCGACAAAAGGGCCTCGGGTTCACTGGGCGACAAGGGTGGGGGCCTTTGTCGTCCGCCAAGGTGGACCCGGGAAGAAGGCGACATCGGCTGGCCCGTGTCGCCTTGCACTGCGAGGGCACAGGGGGGGAGGGAGTAATCTCCCCCCCGGGAAGTGCTCTCTTTGGGCACAGTGCAGAGGGGCTCCGGTGCGTTCCACTGGAGATCCCGGAGCCCCTCACCATGCACCAAGGAAGGGCCACCGGGGAGGTTTCAGTGGGTAAACCCCACATAACCGCCACCTTCCCGTAGGCGGGGTATCTTACTGAAGATTTCCTCCTCGTTAACAAAAAAAGGTTTCTCATATTTTGAAGTCGCTTGAAATATAAAATCACGTCTTCGCTCACGTCTGCTTTAATTTATCACTTGAATTGCAATAACAATTATAATTTTTGCCGATATTGCGCCTTTCGCAGAAGATTGCATGGTTTCTGCGTAAAATAGGAATGTTATTGGTATATGATTACATCAAATATATCGTTGTAGTAATAAATCGACATTGCACGAAACTCCTAACGTAATGACTTAGTTTCGCGTAACCGAAACGTCGCTTATTCGGAAACAACGCGAGCAAATCTCGTTGAGCAAACGAGTAACCGGATAAAGGAAGATGACACGTCATATTTTAAGTATCGGAGGAAAGTCGACACGACGACGACATCTGGAGGTTGAGACAGGTGTTCCACCCCAGTACCACCTCCACACCCTTTTTATTGATACGATCTCCACATTAACCACTCCACGCGTTTTGTATTAAGCTTTTACAGAAGAGGCGTAACATTAAATGTGAGATCGTAAGTTAGTGGAAAAACGTTAAGCGGCTTCTACTTTAACTAGTTTTATGATGTCGGTTCGTACAAGAAAAATACTCTCTTGATGGACCTAAACATTGCTTCTTAACTCTGCAAAACAGTGTTTTATTAATTACCCTATTTATGAAAATTGCTCATTTATAGTGATTATGGTATTATTATGACGCATGAATTTACGCGCTTTTTAAAGATCACTAAAAAATAAAATTGAAAATGAAAAACGTATTGTTACAAAGTTAGCGTTAAAAAGCGCGTTATTTTAAAATGATGACAGCATCAGGTTGAAGCTGTAGTGAAAAATTTTTGTGCTTATATACTTTTTAAATTGCACGAATTGGGGTAAACTATCCGTATGCATTATTTATTGATATAAATTAAAATATAATTATTTAATATAATAACTATAATGTGTTGACTATACTTTTGCAATCCTTTTATCATTTTATTGCAATTATGACTTGCATGCAATTAAAACATTTTTTTAATGATATCAAAGATAATTTAAGTATAATTTCTCGCGCATCTATTTTTATGTTTTATTTAATTACTGATAAATATGATAACTGGCATAGAAAGGTATGCCAGTTTTACTGACCTTTTTGACTATTTTATAAACATATATATATATAATCAGTGCACAAAATAGCGATACAAGTTAAGTGGTTAAATGTACCAGTACCATGTAAATACTACCAGCAGGACGGTGAAGAAACGTGTCACGCTCATTGGTATAAGGTGGCTGAGATTCGAACCTCGGATCTTCAGATCGCTTAGCCTAGCCTAGACTTTGCATGATTTTTCCAAGGAAATAGAATTACATTTGTAATATAGTTCGTTTACAATCTATAATTGAAGGTAAATATGGCGAGACTGGATAAACGAAAATAAATCCACTTGTATACCGATTGGCTTTATTGAGGCAAGTTTTATCTTGATTGCAAGTCGATATTCAAAGCTGGCGTTGGGAGGTAGGCGAAGGCGGAGAGGGAGCGTCGTAAAGGTGTACCGTCGCCTCAGGATCACTATAATGAGAGAGCTGAACCATTACGGATAAGAGCTTATATTTCCACGAAGCGGTACGGTCAACGTAGCCTGTAATTGTATCCGGTTTGTCTTTCCCGCAAATAGCGATAGAAATGGTTCTATACGTAAATTAACTAGCTAAACTTTAATTATAGCGATGTATGTGTAATTGAAAACGAGCTTTTAAATTAAAGGATGAATCGTTCGGCGAACAGCATGTGTATGGTTCTAAGATTAAAGTTTGTTCCCAGAATCCGCCATCTGACCACGAAGGCTAGAAAACCGTACTTGGGTACACTTCAACTAGAAGTTAACATTTAGTAAATTAGAAGTTGCTACGTACTGAAGAAGAGTTTCATATTTAAATGAAGGTAAAATTAATAAACGGTTACTGGTGTATAAGTTTAAAGTTTAAGAGTTTATAGTATATTTAACAAATATTACTTAGGGATTTAATAAGATTGATTAAAGAATCAGATTTAAAATTTGTGATAGTATATAATCTCAGTCCTTCCTCAAATGTATAAAAGTCATGGGAGGTAATAGAGAACGCTCACAATCTCATAAAAGATTAATATCTCATAAACCTTTTAAAATCACCTGATAATATCGCAGATATGAAAGTTGAAAAGAAAATACCTTGCAAGTATATTAAGTTTAGCACCGACTACAACCTATTCGGGATTTCCCTGTAAAGCCGTTCTCAATAGATGGCGTCGAGTAATAAGCTCAGCGATGGGCTATTACGGTGCTACGCGAGAAATTCGTAGCGCGGGAGCCTACGAAGCATCTGTAGCGTTACTTTTATGAAACGTCCACTGGTTTGGAGCGTACCGGTTACAATCACAATCGATTAGGTATAGGTACGTCCGAGCTCTTCGTTCTGCAAATTACAACAATTGTTTGTCGCGTCGCATTGATTTTACAACAATTGTTGGACGTGTTGTTTCATACTACTAACTATTGCAGACGCAATATTTCACCAATTACGTATACGTTTATCGAGTGTTCAGAACTCTATTGTTTTGTTAAAAATTTAGGTTTTTCAATATTTTCTATTTACTATAACGAACAAACATAAAAAATATGAACACAAATAAATTTATAAAAAAATGCTCCGGCAACATTTTTTATCACATTTTATATCTTGCTATAACTATCTGAATGTTGGTAGTAGTATTATGCTATTTGACATTAAACATTTTGTTTTTGGAATAAGTACTTTTGGTACTAAAAATATTTATTATGTTAAGGTTATTTTTATACGAATTTAAACTTCTGTACAAAAGCGAACGTGTACTAGCATTGATTCGATATCTAGTAATTTGGAATAATTATTGCAACAAACATTGGAAACGATTTAGGCATTGTAGTGCTGTTCTTTGAAGTCAATAATGCTCATTTTTATTTTAAATATTTTGTAGGAAAAAGTATTGATATGGTTTAATGAAAATTACGAGTTCATGCATTAAATCTTAACCTAAATATTACACTAAGAAACATTTTACTCTAAATAAAACGCCGTGCGGACATTGATTTCCTAATACCCACTATAGAGATATCTCATTTCATCATTTAAATAATTGAATTGCATGTTCAGAAAAGAATTTAATTTACATTTAATTCAAAATTGTGTATTCGAAAGATTAAATAAAATATAATACACATATTATTTATACCAGGCACATCGTACTTCTATTAATAAGAACGAAAGCTCGCACGCTCCTTTTAGATCGTGGTGGATAGATAAAATTGGCTATGCAGTTTTGATAGAGCTTATTACCTTATTATATGGAATAGGTTACAAGGCCGCCTGAGTTTACATATTTTACAAAAAGAAACGGCTTGACGAGCCATTGCTTGGTGAAATCCAGCCGATCGTTAGATCATTGAACGTTAACTAATCTATTATATGTTATAAGCTTATTTCAAATTGTTAACGTATTGTTAAATTTATATGAAGGAAACGGAATCGTATATCAAATATAAATAATCTTGAATCTTTGAAAGAGAAGGAGGCTCTAAATCAACAAGCTTTTTCTTCACTACGATAAATGGCTGAGTGCTAATGGTATAATGTTATTTCAAGGTGTTGGTTGGTAACGAAGGTTTTCCTTTCTCGTCTCTACTCTTTTAATATCAACACTTAAGTTGGAGCACTTAAGTTGGTAATGTACTCTTAATCGCTTAGCCTTTGTTACACATATTCTAAGTCGAGGATTTATTAGCGGTGAAGCTTCTATTCTACAGGATTGAAATGGTCTAATGAAAAATAAAATGAAGTGCATACTATATATTGGTTTTAATATTAAGTATGTATTTTTACATATTAAAAAATACTTTTTTTAGTATAAAATAAATATTCAAAATCGAAAGTTTAGTCACTAGGTTACTAATGTTTTATAAGAATAATAAAAAAAATGGGAATGCTTACGATTTTCAATTACAAACTTGTGTGACAAGTTGTATGTTAGTGTATACGGTCACATTATATGCTCTCAAAGTCGCAGGTCCTAAATATAATGGTAGTATGTAACACTATTCTTAATATTAAAGGCGTTATATTAAGCAAAAGACATATAAACATTGTCTTGCCAAGATCAATCATAAGATTAGACATAAGAATATCGGATTACAATAAAAAAACACTCGTATAACACATACAAAAACATCACTAAAATTTATGCCTCTCGTAAAGCCATGGTGACATTCATATATATTTATAGCACCTTATAAATTCGGTGAAAAGCGTAGCTTCTTTCTGTCTACTGCACACTAATTCGCTTGATAAAAAGACTCAAGTGGTTTTTTAAATAATAATTATTCAATAAAAGTCTTTACATTGTTGTGTAGTTTTTACTTCAACGTAAAACAACCTTCGTTAGAATTTCTATATTCATTATAAATCTATTTTGGTCGGAACCGTTCCCGTTGATTAGATGCTTCAATCGAATGCAAATCAGTCCATCCTTTGGTCTGTGATGACGTGGAAAATGTGGCTCGTATGCGAAGCAACTATTTCTATTAATCAAAATCAAACATTATTCAGTGTCGGAGTCCATCAATGTAACCGAGTAAATTACGGTGTTTCCAAACTGTAGTCCAGTTTCGATTGTCCGATAATCCCTATCTAGTTTCCTATGTATTTGTAATTTTGACAACTAGCCATAAATGTTATGATACAAAATTTATTATATGGATGTATAATATATATATGAATGTTAATGACGATGATTTAGAATAAAATATGTGCGTAAATACGAATTCAAATGAAGCAATAGTATTGTAAGGCCATGATCCCTCTCGGTGACGGGGTTGCTTATGTTATATTTAGAAAATAATAGTATGTGACCATATATTTAGGCGTAATTACTTGTATTGCGGCAGAACATTTAAAATAAGACCATAAATTGCATTTACGTGAGAAAATGATATTAGTGTAAGAAATGTTGTTGCCGGCTCGTCAATTTAAAATGAGATCGCTGAAATTGTTATCATTTCGCTTCGTTTAATTGAATAAGGCTCGCTTACATTTTACGACACGGCAAGAGAAAGCCACGGCGTTAATCTCCTAGGTAAAATCAATTACCAAAAATTATATTTACCTTAACACTAGTCGTTTGATTTAAGACTCTGTGCGAACGAGTTAAGTTATGATTTCGCGTGTATTCATAACACGGAAGGAGAATCATATAAAGTAAATTATTTCCTCGTTTACCGTCATTTACGAAAGTGCACATCTCTTTCGTGTTATAGTGCTTCGATAATGTGCTCTAGGTAGTTCTCAGAAAGTTTATTTTGCAACGACCGCGGTGGGAGCACAGTTTTTATTGAGAAATTTATAGAGCGGCGTTTAAGAGCGTTACCGCGCGGGCCGCCTCTACCGCATCGTTGTGAAGACATCTCGCTGTCCCTTTATTGCTTGCTTGAAATTAATGTCTCGACCTCACAGGGTAGGATTTTCTACTTTGTGTGAACGTTTATAGGATTTTATTACGTAAATATTTTATAAGGTAATGAAACAGGTAGGCCCTCTAGGATATGATAGTCACTTAACAAATATCTTCTTCTTTCGACTCTGTCTCTCATGACGGGAATGAAATTTTCTGATATGTGTGTAATATAAAAAGCGCTATCTACTTAAAAATACATTAAGTGCCTTTTCGAGGTCGCATAAAAGGAATCAGTAATAGCGTAGTGGCTTAACGTGTCGACTTACGGTCAGAGTTGGTCAGGAGTCGAATTTCAGCCGAATTATATTTTAGTATTTTTAAGAACAAAATAAATATATTACTAACATTGTGCGATAGGCTCTCTTTAGAGAGAGACCCAGATGGGCCTTTATAAGTCCAGCGAGAAGCATATAGCGATTTTAAAAATATATAAAATTTACGGGATAAATTTAGTACTATACTAAAAGAGTGTTACTTTATATTACTTTGTACTTATAGTTTCTGCTAACCACGCGCTCGGCGGTGAAATTATCGTGAGGATACCTACATGTCTTAGAATTTTTTTTAAAGCAAATGAAATCAACCAATCCGTACTAGGTCCGCGGACCTTGCACTTTCTTCACAGTAACAGCCACAGGCCACAGAAAGTCCCAACAGTGGGACATTTAGGTATAGCCTGTCAGTGTAACTGTTATAATTTCTACTTAAGTTGATTAAGACGAAGACTTTATATTTTTACTTATTTAAAAATTCAAACTGCTAGCAACACCATCGGATAAATTATACATTTAAAAGTAGTCATATAAAGCGGTATAAGTTTATGTGTCTCTCGGAAAAAATTAATTATTCTCTGCCTACCTCTCTCCTTTGACGGGAATATATATTTTCATAATGTCATGGTAAAATAAAAATCGCTAGAATAATAAATATACTTTATGAACGAGCCCATCCAGGGAAGTGGTATACGTAAACAAACAAGCGGTGTTTGTTAACATTTCGCCCGGTTTGCCACTTCGTGCATCGCATAGGATCGCACGGAGCGGGAGGGCAGGGGTGCGTGTAATTTTCAGATTAGTTTGTTCAGTAAGCGAGCCGCCGTACTGCTGCAAATATGGGGCCAATAATATCACGATACTTATGACTGCCAAGTGAATAACTTCTTCAATAATATATTCTTAACAAGAATATTAATATTTAAAAACGCCCTCGATCCTGCGACGACTCTTTTTTAGTTATAAATAATAGAAAATTTACTCAGCTTATTAAGTAAGTTTACAAAAATAAAGAAGTATAATTTTTACTTTCAATGATTTTAAGTCTTTTTAATTTTACTTTGTTTATTACAAACCGGGTTATGTATATCCAAATAAGGGGATTTTTTATTTATAACAAAACCAAGTACAAAAATTTCAAACCGTGTTTGTATTATAAATTATTAATAAGTATCATTAACATGTACAAATATTGACGTATATCAACTTAGTGGTGACGATTTAGCTGCCGATCTATTATTTATTATCAATTGTGTTCTTTAATAGTAAACCAATTAATAAAATAAAAAAATAAATAAAGAAACTCTTTCAAGTAAGCTTAATCTTGTATTAAAAGATGGTTCTCCTTAATAGTCGAATTTCTGGTTTGAACCTACCTTAAATATAAGGTATTTCGCAATACTCTAAAGTACTAGTCTGTTGAATTTATAATAGTAAATAACTATGTATTTGGTTTATTTTTATTAGTTCTTTAATATTGAAATATTATTACATTTTTTGCTGAACAAATAAAAAATCTTGCATAGATTTCATCGATTATTCATAAAAAAAGGATCTATGTCGCCCAGTTTATACACACAGAGTAAATAAATTGCGTATTATATTCTTCATTGAAAGATCTTGACGCTCTCTATAAATCATTTCATTGTGCCTTTGAAGGGTCTCGACTCGAGTAATGGCAGGTTTAGGGGCCAAATTGCTATGACACCTACTGTAAATAGTGAGGCGCTTTGAAAGCATATTTTGTACTAATTTATGTCGGTAGTTTAATGATATGTAAATATATAATGAGTATTAACGGAATTGATTGTGTCTTCAATTAATTAGTGAATACATTATATGATTCCTCAAAATTTTAGCACGTATTTTATTTCTAAAGGAAAAGCGGGCAAACGTGTAATCACCACCCGCAATGAAGATAGTAGTTGTTGACTGTTGTTCATTTACCAGACAAAACCCAGATGTACAGGTATGTACATCACGATGGTATTCTCTGAGTTTGTGGTAATTTCCCGATCAACAGCTGTGGTCGCTCTACCAGATGGTTGCGTTTTTAATGTTTTATTAATTAACAGTAAATTTTGTTTTTCATATTTATTTAATTTGTCATGAGAAAAACAAAGAGGCCATGAACAGCTCTACCAAAAGCAGTGCATAATAAAAAGTAATAGTACAAATACATCGGAAACGTAAATATTGTTACCATATCTTTAAGTATGTATATGTTTTAAGGTGGATTTTTTGACATTCGTACGTTAATTATTCTATCCTTTGAGTCATTATACTTTCAGCATTAATAAAATAGCTAATAGTGCATTACGTGGTGGAACTCTTTATTTTTTTAAATGATAAAAATATTTCTCGTTTTACGAGGTCCGTTCAATTAGAATCAGTTCACAAAGCATTGTAAGATTGCTCATTCGGGTGGTGTAGCGGCGCGTGCGCTGCGTAGCGGCGGAAACAATGAAAGCTTTGACATTACTTCCGGCAGTTACGTCACAGTACCCACTACGGTTCATTTCATCGCCCTCCTTCACTGTGCGCTCGGGTGCGGACGTGCACGAGTATCTATAGTCCGTAGGGTTGTTATGACTTCAAAATATTTCTCACAAAAAATTACTGTATTTTTAAAAGGTGTCATGACCCTTCTTCACACCCCTAGGTGGGCTACGGGGAGAGTAATCGCGATCCGCTTTTCACTTTTTTTGAATAATCTATTCAATCCCATATATGACACAAGGCGAACTAATTGCCATAAACCGGGCACATATTTTAGTATTATTGAAGACTCTTTGTTGTAACCTAATGCCTGAAAGTAAGTAAAAAAAAATGCTTGCGTGTACTTATGTACGCGCGTGGCTAGTTGTACTTCTTTACAATCATTAAAAAAATAGTTTTTAATTGCATGCAAATAATTATTAAATAAAATAATAATTAAATAATTAATCAAAGGACTGAAAAAGCATAGTCAACACAGTCAATAAAGTTCAGTTTGAATTTGAAAATGAAATAAATAGTTAACATATTAAATAATAATATTTTAATTTATATCTATAATAAATACATACGGTTAGTTAATCTCAATTATATTGGAGCACTTAAAAAGTATATACATAAGTACAATTTTATTCACTGCTTTATTCTATTACTGTCGTCATGTTTTCATAACGCGCCAAAAGAAGTATGACTTCAAATAAATAATACCAGTTAAATTATTTAATACCGGCCTTTAGGTACGTAGAGTATAACAGCGTTCTAGATTGTCATTAAAATTACTCAAAAACTTTGTTTCTCTTGCAAAACGTGTATTATTGTATTTTATGCATTTATACTTTTATCTACCAAAATTTTGTTTGTAAACATATTTAAACTTGAGCAAAAGCTATCTAGTAGAACATAGACTGCAATATGATTTGATCCATGACATGCAATATATTTCGCTCAAATAGCAGCCCTGACTTTTTAGTTCGAATAAGTAAGAGAGACTTACTCCGAAGTAATGTAAGTGCATTACATATAAATTCACTGTAAAAATTGCCCATCATCATTCCATTCTCGTTAACCAACGTTACAAATAAATAAAATTGACTGTTTCTAATATTAAAATCACCGCTTACTTTTAGCGTTTTTATTTTCACCATGTATATACGATACATTTACAAAGATGACTGGACCGATTTTGACAGGACTTTCACTGGCTGATAGCCGATGTAATAGGTGTAACATAGAATAATTGTACTATTCAAATAAATAAAATCATGAAATTTGGTTTATATAGGGTACAGAAAAGGACATAATTTTCAAGCGCGGGGCGCAACTGGTTCCAAATAAGGTTAAGCTTGTGCTTGTCGTATGAGGTTGACGTTGATAGTTAAATGACGGATTTGATCTACGAACTTACGTTTCACACAACCTAAACAATCAGGATAGTGATGCTATTATCAGTTTGTAATATATATATATATTTAATAAAGAAAGCTAGCAATATTTTTTAACCATTCCAACTAAACTTATGCTCGTGGTAGGAGATGGTTCACGTCAATAGTCGAATGGTGAATTTGAACCCACGACCTTATGATTCGCAGACCGTACCCTAAGCCATTAGGCTATCGACGCTTCAAAATTGGATGATATGTTATAGTATTACATTTCATTCATTGAATACGGTAACACGGTGGTGCACCTTATACCGATAAACGCCTTTTGATATAAAACTGAGGTATAAAAGAGGTTATTTGGTTTCGCCCGCTATAAAGCGGTATTCTTCACGGACAATGAAAACTGTACTATAGAACTGTTGTGTGTACGGATCGGACACGAATCTCGTACTGGCAGAAGAATGGTTTTAAAAAGATTACGCTACTGTCGCGCCGGCTCAGTATTTTCATACTTAAGGTCCGTACATTTCCTATTTTAGATCCATATTTCGAGTTCCTCTTTTCCCACTTTGAGATAGTTGTATATATCAAAACGACCTTATAATATTATTTTATTTTAAATGCCTATGGTAAATATGGTTATTAAAATATAGTTTTTTTTATTATATATTATGTGCAGTGACTTAACGATCTCATGTTAGAGTGTTCGAATCCTATTTGTCTTGTACCATTAAGTTTCCGCTATTCGGTTTATTTCGTATAAAACCACTTGTTGAAATTTGTTCCCAGTGCATGACCATGGGCTTACCACTCTCATTTTGTTAATCGATCTAATTAGATTTATAAGCGGTCGCTGTCTCTGTCTCTGTCGCTATGATTAAAAGGAGGTGCTTTTTTATATATTTTTCTTAATATTAAACAATGTATTTCATTATTTAATAAGAACCTATTTTTTGTCATATATCCTGTACCTTTGTTATTTTCAAATGAACACTTATTATTGGAATTACGTAAAAAATTGTAATTCCTTGTAAATCATCGTTTTCGTCTAATATCATTCCCAAAAGATGTTCCGATTTAAAGATGTTAAACAATACGCTAATTCGACACTATTTCAACAAATTAAGCAATAAACGAAACATTCAAATCCTTCACGAAGTTAAATATAGGGTGTTTAACGATCAAATTTACGGCGATGTTTCTGATAATCTCAGTGAAACAAGGGAATCAGCAACGGGATTGCGGTAGCGAATAACACAAAGGGGAGGCAGAAAGACTACCTCGTTAGGCCGTGGGGTCGTCTTCAGACAATCACGAGCTTCGCTTCAATAACTAACGCTTTTAACACTTAAATTTGATACTTTACCTCCTTAGTAACAATGCAATTGAATTCAATTTTAATTGTTTAATTAAATTTTATTCAAAAGTTGTATGCAAAAAATCATACATAAACACTAAGCACAAATAAATAGTCTTTGTTGATTAAGTCCAAGTAAACATAGATAAACATACTTGTCAATGTTAATTCCTCTTTAATATTGACAATACATTCTGTGGTGTGCCGCACACAACGAATATATATAAAAGCATAGTAGTTGAATGAAATTAAAACGCATTGGATGCGTATTTTTGCTAGGACAATACCAGTTATAGCACGGCCGATTTACCTTTATTGCGCGGATTAAGCCTGCCATACGTATGCGAGTTCATTTGAAGGTATTAAATGGGAAGCGAGCGACGGGAAATTCTTAAAAATTCTCTAAATGTTTCTCTGTGGGCCTTCTTATTAAGCGATCGTAGAAGTAATTGTGGCGGTCTTACAAAGTTAAGCGGTCGACTGTAATCCGAGCGCTCGCCCGTGAATTCTCATAATCGTTTATTTCGTCTGCGGACTTTATATAATGTAACCGAGGCCGACGGCAATTTCCTACTATCGTATTATTAGCTTTCATATTACTCTTTCATTAGAATGATTATAAATTTGGTAATTAAGGTACAGATTTATCATTTGTTCAATACGAGTAGACTTTATGAACATAGGAAATTAAAAGCAGGAATAAACTAACAACTGCTTCGCTTTACTCAGACCAAACTTTTTAAAAACAATTTTGTTTTTTCGCTCAATCTGCACTGATTGGCCAGAGAAGCTAAATTGTCTCCTTTGTTGTCTTTCATCGGATTTGAGAGTTGGCAGGACTCTTAGGTTACTTGGTGTCCTCCTCTATTAAGAAGCATTCGGCGCAAGGTAATAGATTGCAAAAAGGTTAATTTGGTCTTACGGACCAATTGATTGAAATTCAAACTAAAGCAGACTTCTCAAATGAAGAAGAATTAAAAAACTCGTAGTTGTTTAGTAAATTGGACTTAAATTATGGTTCTAAAAAATGGGCGTTTTAAATGGACCTTGATGGTGTAGTTACATAAAAACTTTTCTTCGATCTATTAGATTATATGCAACATTTATCCCCTATTTTTCCCCTTCCACTCGGACCACTGTGCAGTGCGGACGTGTTAATTGTAATTTTATTTTAATAATTATTCAAAATAGTGTTTTATATTTCTGCAAGTACTAGGTGCGCATAACATGAAGGAAATAGTGAATGACGAGCAAGAAACGGCATTCTCCGTGCGTCACTGTCTCTGTGAGTAATTAGCCAATAAGGTATCTACACCTGGCGGTTTAGCCCCGCCCCTCGACAACACCGTCAAGAGAAATTGCGCCCGCGCTGCACTGGACTACGCCTACAATACAACCTACTCAAAATTGTCGGGTTATCCACCATTGTACCAGGCTATCATACTTAAAATAAACATAGTTAACAAAACAAGGTAAAACTTAAATTAAAAAAAAAAAAAAAAAAAAAACATAAGCAACATAAAATAGTGGATTACTGTTGCCAAAATGCCACTTAGGAGGACTCCACCACGACCAGCTTCGTCAACAGAACTCAGCAGCAGTATGGAATCGCAGTTCCTTGGTGGTTCTGAGCCTAATATTTCAACACGAGTAGTTGATTCTGATGTTAAAGGTGTGCCCACCAATATGTATACACGTGGAACTAAACGAAAATACAATCAGGATTTTAAAGAGGAATTACAGACATTTAAAGCAGACATCCTCAGTACCTTGCATTCTTGGAAGGAATCTCAAGATAAAAAGATGGAAACTATTATAACAACTATGAACGAACTTCGTAATGAATACAAGGAACTACATACAAGCGTAAAATTTATAAGCGATAAATATGACGACATAAATACAAAAATAACATTGCTGGAAAAGGAAAAAATTGAACAATCTAACCATATTCACGAACTTGAAAATAGGATTGAATCTATGGAGAGATATCAAAAATGTTCTACCATAGAAATTCGGAACATACCTAAACAACAAAAGTCGGAGTCCTCGAAAGATTTAATAAACATAGTTCAGAACATGGGTAAGGCATTAGAGGTTGACATACAACAACAAAGTATTAGAGACATATTTAGGGTGAATACTAAGACGGACAGTAATAAACCCATAATTGTCGAGTTCACTACTAAAATGCTGAAAGATAATGTGATTTTAGCCACAAAATTATATAACAAGAAAAATATAAACAACAAATTGAATACTACCCACATAAAAATGAATATTACTCCGTCACCGATATACGTAACAGAAGCCCTCACGTCAAACGCCAGAAGTCTTTTCTTCAAGAGTCGAATATTTGCAAAAGAACATAATTATACATTCTGCTGGATATCGTATGGTCGCATTTACTTACGAAAAGCAGAAGGTTTGAAACAAATACGTATTGATTGTGAAGGTGATCTTCTTAAACTCAAGGATAAATGACTATTATTGTCGTTTTACTGCATGCCTACTTTAGAATTTAAT
This sequence comes from Meandrusa payeni, assembly GCA_029286785.1. NCBI lineage: Eukaryota > Metazoa > Arthropoda > Insecta > Lepidoptera > Papilionidae > Meandrusa > Meandrusa payeni. The sequence goes on from JAGSMX010000013.1 coordinate 632,525, forward strand.
TTAGAAAATAAGTTCATAAAAAACAAACCTTACATAAAATTATATCTTATGCGCTTATTGTTACTACAGTCAACAAACCAAAATTGTATTGATAACTCACATATAACACACAAAATCAACAGAAATTACACTTACACACATACACATAGTCCTTCTTCACAATACACTTCTATTCATATTGTAATAATAATTTGTGGCCACAACGATAAACATATGTTTATATTAAAACAATTTTTATTTTGTTTACTTATTAGTTTACCTGGTAGTGCCGCTTACGCCTGCCAAAAATTTTATGGCAAATATTTGCAACTGTGTGTATTAACAATTCAAATTCAATCCACATAATTTTATAATATCTGACCTGGATAATAACAAGGTAAACTGTAATAAGATAGATGAAGTGTCTCATTTCGCAAAGTTTTCGAAATTTCACAATAGTTCTGAAACATTCAATATTATTACTGCAAACATACGGAGTATTTACTGTAACTTCGACTTGTTATTGGCTTTTATAACGGCACTTGATACAACATTAGATATAATAGTCTTAACAGAATGCTGGTTAAAAAAAAGTTTAACTCCTCCTAATATAGACAACTATAATGTTTATTACTCCAAAAACCTGTTAAACCAGAATGATGGTATTGTAGTATATGTTCATAGAGATTTAGCGGTTGCTTGTTCAGAACCAGACGTGATAGAGGGTAATTGCCTTGTACTTGATGTCAATAAGTATTCAGTTATCTGTTCATACCGACCACCATGCTATGTTAACCCTCGACATTATTTAGAATCTCTAAACTGTGTAATTCAACAAATCTCCAGCAAACATTTAATTTTTACTGGAGATATAAACATCAACACCATGCCGCGGGATGCACTAAATAACTACTTAAATGAATACTTATGTATTCTAGCTACTCATGGTTTAGAACAGGGTATCATATATCCAACGAGGCTTAACAATTGCCTTGACCATTTTATGGTAAGGACTACTGAAAATTGGCAAACCGCAGTCTTCCCGCCATTAACAGACCACTCCCCCATTCTACTACAGATAAAATGTAATCAGATTTCAAGGAAATCAAACACAAATATAAAACAGACACTAGATTATAAAATGGCCTTAAATAAACTAGACAAGATAGATTGGACACATTATCTTACCTTGCAGGATGTTAAGCAAACTGCTGAATATCTGGTAAACAATATTACTGATATCATTAAGGAGTGTACTAGTACCAGATACATATCTAAAAAGAAAACACCTCTCAAGCCTTGGATAACTATAGGTGTTATAAGATCAATTAAAAAAAGGGACAAGTTGCATAAAATAGCCAGATTACAACCAAATAATCAAAACACACTTAACACATATGTAAAATATAGAAATATTTGTAATAAAATAATTAAGTCGTTAAAACAGCAATATTATCGAACACAACTATTAAGGAATGAAAATAATGTAAAGAAAACATGGACGAAACGTGATAAAGGATATATGCAACCTGAAGACGAAGAATACAACGCCTCCAGAGCTGTTATCTATTGGAAGCAACCCCAAAGAATCGTTAAACAAAATCAACAACTATTTTACTAGTATCGGCAAAAACTTGGCGGACCATATCTTGCAGAAAATTGATAAAACGGAACTTGAATTAGCAAAACATGCAACTGCTCAAATAAAGCCACATCCTTATTCCATGTCGCTTACACCTACAGACCCCTATGAAATCTCTAATATAATTAATGCACTAAAAACAGACAGCGCACCAGGCTATGATGGCATCTCTTGCAGGTTTATTAAACTAGCTAAACAGTATCTAGTATATCCAATTGCGCATCTGTGTAATCTTAGCTTGGAACAAGGAAAATTCCCAGATTTATTTAAGACAGCTATTGTTTCCCCACTTTTTAAGACGGAAGAAAAACTAGATGTATCTAACTATAGGCCAATTTCCCTGCTCTCTACTGTTTCTAAGGTTCTAATAACTAGACTAAATAACTACTTAGAGAGGAATAAATTATTTACAGACTTTCAGTATGGGTTTCGCAAACATAGATCTACGGATGACGCTGTATTAAAACTAACGTCCTTAATCAGTAAATATATTGATAAGGGGATAACGTTGTAGGAGTTTTCCTTGACCTAAAAAAAGCCTTTGATACGGTATCTCTACCAATCCTATTATCGAAACTCGAAGGCCTAGGCATCCGTGGACATGCCCACCAATGGTTTCAAAGTTATTTGGAGGGTAGAGAACAGTGTGTCAAAGTAAATGAATACATAAGTGATGCCTCAACCTGTAAATCTGGTATTCCGCAGGGCAGCACTCTCGGCCCTACTCTGTTTTTGATATACATCAACAATATTCCAGAAGTACTTACACCCAACACAGACATTATGTTATTCGCCGATGACACAGTCTTACTATTTCATGGTCATAATTGGAAACAAGCACAAACAGCTGCAGAAACCTGTCTGGCGAGTGTTACGGCCTGGTTAGAGGATAATTTACTCACATTGAACGCATCAAAAACCAAATACCTTTGTTTCACAAAATCTGTAAAGTCTAATCCACCTGTAGACTTTAATATAGCACTACATTCTTATCCATGCAATCGAGACCGTCTAAGTCAATGTAACTGTGTTGTACTAACGAGAGCCGCAAGCATTCGTTATTTAGGAGTACAAGTAGACGATATGTTGAGCTGGAAAATGCAAATTGAACACGTGTGTTCCAGAGTGCGAAAGCTCATATATATCTTTAAACAACTTCGAACAATTGCTAGTAACAAAATTCTCATACAAGTTTACAAAGCGCTTTGCCAGAGTGTTATCAGCTATTGTTTAATAGCTTGGGGTGGCGCCACAAAAACGAAAATGCTTGAATTAGAACGAGTGCAGAGAGCAGTGTTGAAGGTTTTGATGAGTCTTCCATACCAACATCCTACCACAGAAGTGTACCAGCGGACTGGAGTCCTTTCAGTCCGAAAGCTTTTTATATTTCAAACGCTATTGAGATGTCACCGTGAAATAGAGTTGCCATTACTGCCTTCTAAAAAAAGAAGGTATCGTCTCCCGGTGCCAATAACAAGGTCCACATTTGCACAACGCCACTATATCTCTGTTGCACCACGGATATATAATAAAATCCCATTCGACCTTAATTATATCACAAGGCTTAACAGTCGTAAATTCAAGGGATTATTATTAAAATGGTTGCATAATCAGGACTACACCCAAATTGAAAATATATTATTAACCTCATGATATCCACACACTCACTCACACAAACACACACACTACACATTCGCATAACTTCTCAACTATGACTGTAGTTCTTTCGATTTTTTCCTTTTGCACACATTTTGTTTTTATTTTATATATTTTAATTATTAATTATCGTATAATTTACTTAACTTATATTAAAACTTATTGTACGCAGGACTTACTGTTTGTGACTCTGGAAGGCGCTGTCTCCTGAGATACAGGTACACTGTACCTAGTTCAGGAGACAGAGCTCCTGTATATGTAACATGTTTCTTTTTGTGATATTAATAAAGTTATTATTATTATTATTTAAAAATAATTTGTAGGTAACTTTCTATGTCGATGACTGTCCGGCGAGCACAGTCATTGTATCATTGCTATTGAAATAGCGCGACGCATTGAAATGGCGTTATCAAATCGGTCTGCATGACACTGGTGCAGAACGACGTCAACCGCCTATTCATGTCAACACGTCGTACTCCACGGAGGCCTTAACTAGCATACGTGTTCACAATAGACATTCAATGAGAGAGGCCGGTGAATTCGATCAATCTAATACGCAGCCTTAGAAAAGGAAATTTACGTTAAATGTATTCATATTCAGAATTAGTTTGTTATCATAATGCGAATTTATTGTCTGGTGGGATAATGAGTTGTTTTTAATAACGAGGCTAATTTTTTTTCATTTAATCATCTATGTTGTATTTTAATAATTATTTCGTCACATTTTACTAAAAAAAATACAGAAGTTATAGACATGGTACTAATGTCATAAGATGCGAGTTTTGCAAAAAGTTTTTTAGTATAATATGTTGTGAATTATTCGCCAACAATCTATAATAATTATTATTTGGGTTGAAAATAATAATTTTGTATTAAAAATTATTTTCTTTTTTATTTTATAGCATGCGTGATACATTTATACAAATGGACATTTTAAACATAATAAAGTAATAATATCATTGGGGTTATGTTACTCACGGCAAAGTAGTATAATAATATTTTTCGATTCACACGTCACTCAATACGACTGTAACTTTATGAGGTTGCCTCGTAACGGATAAGTTTGATTGGTTTCAAATCGCAAAAAGTGGAAACGTGTAAACTCAATTAAAAGTCAACAGAATATTTTGAAACATGAAAGGAATACATCTAATGTTTAATGACTTTAGATGTTTAACACAAAGTAATAAATAAATTACAGAAATGATTACATTAACTGTAGAATTTCAACATATGGAAACGACACTACATTATATAAATTCTCACTTACACTATATTGGTATTTTTAGGTAGACTGAGAAAACTATTGATATTTGTTTATAAAATATGCCAAGGGTAGTCGGGTACAAATTTTAGCAAGCGATATGTTTTGTATATAAGAGATCGAAAAATGGAGAGTTATGTAAGCACGAGCTGACTGCAATTTGAATCTCTGACCGTGAGATCGTACGTCAAACCTTTTGCCATATTTTACGATATCAGAATTCTTTATTTACGATAGTTCAACCTAATAAGTAAAAAAGTAAAATAAATTGCTATTGCGTAGTGATGGTAAGAGACCGGTATGACTCTTATACCCTGGAAGAGGGACGGCCTTTAGTATGGGTTACCACATGCAACTGCAGAAAACCTCAAGCGGCGCAAATATTATTCATATGTAAGCCGATCGGGGTAGAAACTTTGGGTCCGTGGGGTCCTAGTGAACACCACCTTTTTAATGTGATAGCTAAGAAGTTGGTCGACACATCTGGTGAACAGAGGGCTGGCTTATACTTTGCACAGAGGCTAAGCTTTGCCATACATCTTGGCAATGCTACCAGCCTTCTGGGCACGCTGCCAAGCGATGACGGTTTGTTTTTATATTTTTTGTATATATTTTGTAAAATACCTATTATATTGTATATTTCTTTTTTAATTAGTATTACGTATTGTCTTATTAGTTAAGTTATATTTTTTAATTTTAGTAATCACAACATTATGTAATACTTTTATAAGAATTTAAATAAATTGTAGAGATTACGAATTAGCAATTTTTTCTCTCTGAAGCAATAGATTTAACAAAAAATTCAATAAGTTGTTGCTTATATAGTGGCACGTGTCAGCTGTAAACATGGTTAATGTTCAAAGAGTAAAAACAGAATGAGGACATATTCTAGCGTACGTTGAGTGGCTGTTCCATTACTAGATGACTGGACGGGCGAGTGAAACTCGGAGATTTCCCTTTGTTAACGCACGATGCTAAAGCTCTTGTGGTTGGTACTAAGTGCAAGCTTTTGTGTTTGATTTTTTATCAGCTCTCGTCTATAATTAATTTCAACTAGAATTAAAATTCCCCAGGTTCAAATCGATTGCCAGGGCCATTCGAGCAAAAAATCACATGCGAAAATTAGTGTCCGCTGTGTGTGACTGGTCTGTCTACCCCGCTTCAAAAGGGGAATGGACGTGACAGCTTTTTATTTTTATCTTTATGTATTCGAGTTGAATAATAAAAATATTTGATTGAACAAATTTACCGTGGTAACCAAAAAATATATTTTTCGTTTCCTTTCTTGAAGAAAAATATAATAAAAATTAACAAACAGTAATATTTGAATTGAATTTTTAAATTATCATAAAAAAATTATTAATTAGTCGTTATGCGATTCTCTGACGACCAGGGGTACGAATATGAGCCAATGCGTACCAATAAGTTTTTGTTTGTGCCCGGGATATGGCGGTGAGCTACCATCTGTCATCATCACATATGTAATTAGATTGTTTCATCGACGAAAATGTGAGCGTGCACTGATCTCTCTTGCCCCTACAGTAATATACGAAACCTATGTATAACTCTCTCTTCACTAACTTACATCTCCATCTAGATTTCCGTTCGCCTCGCTCGATCACACTTTTCGTAATGCTTTCATCACGCATGCGTAAAGAAATTTTACTTAAAAAACAAACCCGTAACTGGTATTTGCTATTTACTAACGTATGACAAAATTCGATATTAAATCAATGAATATTAGAAAATTTCTTTATCACTTGGAGCTGTAGGCCCACATTTCAGCACGTTTAATGATATGCTAGATGATACATGGATAGTGAATGCTATATACCATCCTCATTCGTTATGTTTAGATCATGAGACAAACATGACGTCATTACTCGTCGATTCTCTTTGTATAACAAACACAAGGACAATAGTCCCATGAAAGGATTGGTCATGATATGAATCAGCCAATGTCAATGGTCAATTATAACAGAAGCTGTCAGAAACGTTTGACACCAAGTATATCATGTCAAAACAGAATGCCGGGCTTGATTAATTAATTAAGATGTTACAACTTGTCACATTAGCGGTTGGTTCAGTTAATTAAATGAAAATTGTGGTTAAAGAACGTGACAGAATAAGATGACATAGCTAAATAATTTACTCTAGCCACTGTTTGGACCAGATAATAAACCAGATAATTCATTTGAAAAATTGAAAAGTTAAACCACTGTAAATGAAATAATAATTACCACACAATCATTAAATTTTTGCCGAAATAGATTATGTTCTATATAAATAATTGTGATTTAGAATAGACTTAAGTACAGGCCTTCTCCCCAAAGATCGAATCAAGACATAGTCTGTGACAAGAGATGGCCTATTATATATTTATAAAAAATATTATATAACAGCCCTTTCATATTACTTTATATTGCTACTGCTGGGCTTGAAATAAATCAGCTCTTAAAATTGCAATATACAATTTCATGTGTCCTGATACTGGGAACCTATCCCGGGTTACTCGCAGACCATAAACGAGCACCCGGATACTAACCTAAAAAGTATAAAGTTAAAGTTACAGCCTTTATATATATAATATATATGTCCCACTGCTGGGCAGAGGCCTTCTCTGTAAAGAGAGTATAAGGGCATAGTCCGCCACGCGGCCCTAATGCGGATTGGCAGACTTCACATGTCGTAGAAAATTTTTCTAAGACATGTAGGTTTCCTCACGATGTTTTCCTTCACCGCCGAGCGCGTGGTTAATCAGCACAGAAAATTGCAACAACAATTTTATTGGTGCCGGCACCGGGGATCGAACTCGGGTTGCTAGCGTACTATGCAACTTGAGGCGACCGCCCGGACATTGAGCTACCACGGCTCATAAAAGGATATAAAACCAAAAAAAGGTAGTCGAAGTAAAAAAATCAAATGCAAAGATAGGTAAACAATTTATTGTTCAATAATACATTACAAATCATTAATACAAATACATATTATTTTCAGTAAATTAAAATAACTCATATATCACGTCTGCCGTTGCATTAAAACAGTAGCACTACAACCAGTGGTTCCTATGGAATCATTAATAAATATTTATAAAACAAGAGCATAGGCTTTTTATTCCATAACACTATAAATTTATATTCCACTGCTGCCCGACAGCCTGTTCTGAATCTTGAAATAAATTGATGCATCGATGTCTCGCTCCTGGCTGTGATTTCAAAAACAGGTCTCCCCAGGTACTTTTGAAACATTTTTGGTAAGTAATTGAGGTTTTAAATCCAAGAAATTTCAAAAGGGTAACATATAAATTGTTCTTCGTTTAATCCAGTACCGTCCAGAAGAGGCCATACCTGTTGTAGTTCTGTTCTTTTATATTCGTTTTTGTTCTCATAATCGGTTTTCCAAGTTCATTAAAATTCCAGAACGACCGCTATTTGCCATGTCACTATGAAACAATTCTATTACAAGTCAATTGTCGCATATGTGATTTAGAAAACAAATCCTTAACGTCGTGGTTGACATGATAAAAAATGTCAAACAAATAATAAACAGATACGCTTTGTCAATTTTTTTTCTTTTGTTAAAGAAAGAATCTTTTTTGCAGCAACCTTTTCTTTTTATTTATTTATTTAATACATTTTACACAAGACTACAATATAAATTAGCATCTTAAAAACCTATTTTAGGGTTGTCCATATGCTTAACAGACACTTCTCGCACAATTACTCCAAAATATTGGTAATATTGACAGTGAACAATCCGTCGTCATCACGACGATAGTTATAGACGCGGCATTAAATTGTTGCCTTAATTAAAAATACATTTATTATTTAATAATATATTTTAACAAACATCTCTTTTCTGTGAAATATTTTAATATTAATGAGGAAATACAAGAATCATGAGTTGAAAATCAGCCACTGAACAATTAATTTTAATAAAAAATGAAAACGTTAACGAAAATAAGAAAGAAAATTAAAAAAAACTGTGGTAGTAATATGTATAAACCATATACCAACTTTTGCGATGGCAAATAACAGTATTTTCCTTCTGTTATTATATTTCAATACGGAATTGAATGTGAAAATTTGTTTATTTTACAAATGGTTCGACCCGCGCCGCTTATTTTAAATTACGTCCTTTGAAGTATGATATATTCAATCTGAATTTAATACATTCATCACTGAGATAAATATTACGAAAACTGTTAGCCGATCTCTTCCCATGCGTGTTTTCAGTGCAAATAAATTATATCGTGGGATCAAACAAAAATATGTTAGTATTTAATCTTAAATTAAAATAAATATAATGTTAGACTTGAATCTGAATGAATGAATATTTATTTCGAAAGTGTTATACATTAAGATTTACGTTTCCATTTAATAAATTTCGGCCGAATAGAAAATATTATTTTGCGGAAAATTAAAATAAATGTAATATTAGACTTGAACCTGAATGAATGAATATTTATTTCGAAAGTGTTATACATTAAGATTTACGTTTCCATTTAATAAATTTCGGCCGAATAGAATATATTTTTTCGCGGAAAATTAAAATAAATGTAATATTAGATTTGAACCTGAATGAATGAATATTTATTTCGATAGTGTTATACATTAAGATTTACATTTCCATTTAATAAATTTCGGCCGAATAGAAAATATTATTTTGCGGAAAATTAAAATAAATGTAATATTAGACTTGAACCTGAATGAATGAATATTTATTTCGAAAGTGTTATACATTAAGATTTACGTTTCCATTTAATAAATTTCGGCCGAATAGAATATATTTTTCGCGGAAAATTAAAATAAATGTAATATTAGACTTGAACCTGAATGAATGAATATTTATTTCGAAAGTGTTATACATTAAAATTTACGTTTCCATTTAATAAATTTCGGCCGAATAGAATATATTTTTTTGCGGAAAATTAAAATAAATGTAATATGTGTTATACATTAAGATTTACATTACCATTTAATAAATTTCGACAAACGCGAAACACATTTTAGGCAAACGAATAATAAAAAAACGATTATTTTAAACTTCTAAAAAAGGGAAAGTCGACATTAAGGGCGCCGGTATATCCGCGAGTTCTTCAAAGAAATTGGTTTTTAATCGAATAAAATGTTCACTCACCACTGACGAGGAGGCAGCTGTGGTCGTGGCACGTTCACATCTGGCAACCCTGCAACCACAACTGATTTTGTAGCGCGAAAACTTCCCTCGATCGCGTCATCACTCGCCCCCATTCCCGACGGCCAATCAGCCCGACCCGGCCCCACGAAGCCTCCCGGTTCCACCCGAACGCCGCCGAGCTCTTGGGGTGGCGATTGGATCTTTTAATCTGAAACGTAAATGCATACAAAAAGAAAATAAGCAAGCCGTAAGCCGCCGCACGGGATGTTGGCCGTAACGCGGGCTGTGCAACAGGTAAAGCTTTCAGATTCAGTAAAAGCTAAGTAATCGACTCTACTCTCACAGTTTAGTATTCATAAGTGTTCAACACACTACTGAGAATTATTATATTTTTATTTTACTGAATTGCAGTATTTTTTTTTGCAAATGGATTGGGATGACGATTTAAAAATAATAATAATAATTTGGTCTCCCCTGAAGAGGGAATCTCGTCTGGTTGCAGAATCTATTTATTTATTCTGTTATATCTATTGTGTATTTAAATTATATCTAATATATTATATAGTTTATATAACATATATAATGTTATGTAAAATGTGTATACTTTATATATACCAACCAGACGGAGAAACTCGTTAAAATGAATTCAAATAATAATTTTTAATTTTCCTTGAACAAGCCATCGACGTTGCGAAAAGTCTCGATCAACATCTTAAGACACTTTCCCTAGATGGCTGGGTCAAGGGTCAGATACAGAGGGCAGTACTACTGGACACGGTACGCATCGTCAGGAGGTTTCTCTCTATGTCGCCCTAACCACCGGTTGCTTGGGCCCTGCTTCGTTGCCGGTGGCACACACCCGGTTAGGTTTTTATAATGTGTTTATATTATGTATGATATTTTTGTGTATTTTATTTTTTATATAAATGCTATACAGACAACCTAAGGCTTCAAAAAAAATAAAAAAAAAATAATTTAATTAAAAATTATTTTTTCATTCAAGTAACTTAGCTTTATTGGTTAGTAACACTTTCAGCTTAAAAAACTAAGTAGGAATTACACAATAAGATTTAGGCCAAATTAAATTATATTATACTACTGGCAAGTCAAGTTAATTAATTTAAGTGTCAATAGCTTAATGAATAGGTAGGCTCGATTGAAGAAGTACCGCACGACCTTGCAGAATACCGGCATGAAGGTATTTTATACTTAAAGAATTAATGAAAATTATAAAAAGGAACAATAATGAATACTCATGTTGTAGACAAGTATGAGATGAGAAGACTTGTGACTAATGATTTACCTAATTTACAATTAAAATGATTTGTTTTTGCAAGACTCGTTGGTAAAGTTAAAGAGGTAATTTATTCACTATAAAAGATTTCGTCTGATTAAGAGAAAAGGGCAGGGTTTCAACCAACAATAAGTCAACAAAACATTAAAGAGAAACAATTATAAATCTTGGCCAAGATACTTTTTATGTTTTAATCAGTGCGATCTCTCAATATCAATAGAATCTAATTTGTTACTCCTAGTTTTACTGTATTCGAGTATATCGCAGAAATTGTTCGTCGAGCTGTCTTCTCGGGAATTCGAAAACAATGCATTTACGTATACATGGGCACGTATGATGCACGCACGTGTTATAAATGGGATGTTATAAGTTTGGTGAACGGTAGACAGTCAATGATGCCTTTGCCCACCGTCTGCATTCCGCCAAATATAGTAACAATGAGTCTCTTTAGTAGATATATAGGATATATTTATATGTATATATGAAGATTCCGTTTTTGTAGATTTTTACTGAATGACAAGATTGTGACTCAAGAGAAAAACAAGAAAACCACTAATAGTAAAACATGAGTAATAAAAAATTTAAACACACAATTATTGGAACTTATAATAAGGTATCTGCCTTCTTAGTTCACATATATCGTGTAGTGTCTACATAATTTAAAAAAAAATCTATATCCGCCGTCTACTTTTGTATAGTCTATCAGCTTTTCACTAAGTTGGTCCTAAATCCTCAAAACTAAGGAGTTCAACGTCCTTCTTAAATGGAATTACAACATTAAAAACATACTTAAGCTTCAAGTAAAATAATGAATTAGAAAATCTTTATCTAATCGAATAATATTATAACTAAGGATTTTATCGCGTTTATTTTCAATAAGTAATATTCGAATAAATATAACAAATCGTTATCTACTTGCAAGGATAGGAAAAGCGTCTTGGGCAGATCAAATTGGTCCTTATATATACGTATGGTTGGGTAATTAGAGGCCAAATTCCGAGACGTTGACTCCGCCACCAGGGTGCACGAAATTTGCTTGTCTTTTGATTGTGGCTTCTGTCGGCTTTCAAGTTTGGTTGATAAGTCTTTTCTGACATTTAGTTTAATTTTACTAGACGATTTTACCTGCAGATTTCCTGCAGCGAAAACTTCTTTCTAATACTCATATTTCGCGCCTTCGTTTATTGCCATGGATGCATGAAAATGGCTTTTTTATAACAATGTCTTGTAACGATAAATAATAGTAAGCTAGCACACCCTTCTGACCATAGCGGAAAAGACAGAGTTAGAAATTTCTATCATCTCTCATTAGGCTTATTTGTTAGCTTATTGTTGTTTTTGAAACCTGGTTTAACTTAAAATGTAACAAACATACAAAACGACAAGGAAAATCAATTGATTCAATCAAGGAGAATCAATTGATGACCACATTTGGCACAAATTTCAAACAGTGATTTTTTTTGTACTCAAGAAACCAAAATACCGATTCGAATATGCAGGCTAGAAAACGAACCCCCGACTATAAGTTCATAAAGTCAAACAATTAGTCACTGGGCTATCATGTACACTTGGTATCATGAAAATTTACATAAATTAATTTATACAAAATTAATTTGAATCCCTCAAAGTCCTTTTACCGTAACATAGGTTCCTAATTGAAATTGAGTTCGTTACCAATTAGTTCGTTTAGCGGGACACGTTACGTCCTCCATTAGATTACTTGTTTAATTCTTGACCACAACGACGCCGTTAGTAATCTAAGTTGTAAACTAAATCTTAGGGGCCGTCTCACATATCCCCTGTAAGCCGAGCTTGCTTGCTATTTGAATGTTCCTGGAACGGCCACGAATTAGTATGCGTGTTCCATTCGGCCACAGCGTCCCAATGGGCGCCGAGGGCTTATTCTGTGAACGCCGTTCATACGTTATTCCTCCGGTTATTGATTCAATTTTATTATTTACGAGAAAATTGGATTAATAATCAATTTCAAATTAGTACATGCATCCATTCGTATAATTTAACCACAAAAATATAATTTTATATAATAGGGTTAACCTAACGAGGAAATACATTGAAATATCCACAGTAACTTTTTCCTAGTCTATAAAACAGTTAGTTTTTTACATAACATAATGTTAAGCCTAACATTAGTACACTGGCAATTTAAGCCTTTAAATTAAGGCTGGGAATTAAAGCCAAAATAATGAATTGAACCATATATTATATGAGGAATGTGTTAAACATGAAGCGGAAAGAAAGTTATTAATGATATGGATATGGATAGCCTTAAACTGAGGGAACAACAGGCTTTCGTCTATGGCTATGGCTTTTGGTAATGTTGTCTTACCCGACCTTAGAGGGAGCGAGTAAGCTGGTGGCTATGGCCACACAACAATGATGACTTTCTTTCTCTCTTCATATGATCGATGTGTGTGTTACCAAGGTTAGGGTATGATGGGACTGACATGCCCAAAAGGGCTAAAGTCCCTAAAAATAAAGAAAAAAGCCAATAGAATACACTACAGCAGTAATAGCAGTGTGATTTTTTGTCTGACTTACGATCTAATGATTCGGAGTTTGAATCTCAAGTAGCTACTGAATAATGAGTTTTTTGGTGCCGTCCGTACAAGACATACAAGCTTTTTTGCTCAGCGTATAGCGATGGATTCACCCCTTATCACTGGGGACTCAATAAACTCGAATAATAGCGTTAAACAATTGCTATATTTGTACACTGTTAGGACTTGAAAAATTCGAAAGCTTCTTTTCTTTTGTATATAATTTGAATTTATTGAGTGAATTATACTTCGGTTTATTTAAAAATTAATACGATAATTACTAAGTTATAAAACTATTGCATTTTAAACCGTAAAAGAACAGAATATGACCGCAGAGGTTCAATTTGTAAGAGGGATCTTGGGATACGTTCATTTTGTGTATTACAGAACTAGCACGGAATCATTCCGGCAGGAGCCTGAATTATGTAAATATGGATTCAAATATACATTTATAGAATAATACGTCTGGGTTTTTGTTTTCGCGCTAAACTATCGCCCGTTTATTAAAATAAAAAAAATTAAACGTATTTTTTATTTATATTCTATACCTTAAGAAATTTTTATGATTCAATTCCGGCGGGTTTTAGTCCCTTAATATATCTACAGTAACATTACAAAAACGAAAGATTGGTTTGTTTAAAGTGGAAAAATTTGTAACAACAGCACCGATTTTAATAATTCTTTGACCTGTAGAAGCAAGACGTAATATAGGATAACCTGCACAGAAGTAATTTAGGGTATATTTTATTTAAAGCAAAATGAATGTATACTCGCCATTGAGCCAGAGGGGTAGACAGAGTTTCATTTTTCACAGTCGCGGGAAACCCATAGTGGCGCTATTGTTTTGGGATACTCATCCCTTTGTACATACAATTCATTGGTTTCAAGTACTTTTGATATCGCCTTTCATTATTCATCTCGTCGATGTAATAATTTGAAATGAGTTTAGTAATATTTTGAATTGACAGATTTTTTAATGAAAATCTACCAAAAATTGTAATTAAAAGTAGAAAATTGAAATTGGTTTCAAAAAAAATATAGAATTGAAGCATTCCATTGTTATAGTTTAGGGAGTTAATAAGAATCAATTTCTTCGTAGCATGCGGCGGTTTAGATGTTGCAACGTACCTGACGTAAAGTTTCAAAGTGGTCTCCTACGTTATCTTGATGTAGTTTCTATCTTGCGCCGGTCAGTATTGTTGCCATTACCCGCTACAACTTTACTACACTGTTCAAAAGCTGTTACGTACATACATACACAGTTTCCAAACTAACTTATAATTTTAATAGAACAAAACTCTTTACCAGAATATGTAATAGTGACTGTATTTTTTGTTTTCGTGGTTACGTTGGGTGCGGAACGTATGGATATAGAACTTTCAACGATACATGAATTCATTAGCAGTTAATAAAAAATCAAATTTCGATACTATAACAGAAAGGTCGGAATATATATATATATTGCTTAAACTAGATTGAATAAAATTTGTTAAAAAAATTGCATTAGGAAATTTAAATCGACAAAAGACAACAAAAGTAATTTATGCCAATGTATCTGCAAAAATAACTGGAAACGTGAAAATGTAGCTGGCGTCTATAGGTCTACAAGTCAATTTAAAAATTTGTCGTGAAGGCATCGTAGCGTTGTCTATAATGCGGGCAAGGCAGGCCGTGTGCTAGTCACCCCCCGTCCCAACGATTCAAGATCTACGAATGCTACGAGAATTGTCACAGATTGTTAAATCATAGTAAATTTCTTAGGCTTTAAGAAACTAATAGAATTCAATTTATTGGTAATAGTATAAGTGTGAACTACAATTTAAACTTTAGATTATATTTTATGGGATGCAATGAGTTGCAGCCTTTATATATTAATTATAGATATATATATATATAATATATGCCCCACTGTTGGGGGCAGTCCTTCTCTGTAGAAGAAAGTAAGAAAGTAAAGTAAGAAAAAGAGAGTATAAGGGCATAGTCCACCACGCGGCCCTAGTGCGGATTGGCAGACTTCACATACCTCAAATTTCTAAGACATGTAGGTTTCCTCACGATGTTTTCCTTCACCGCCGAGCGCGTGGTAAATCAGCACATAAAATTGCAACAGCAAATTTCTTGGTGCCGGCACCGGGGATCAAACTCGGGTTGCTAGCACACTTGACTTAACCGCCCGGTCACTGAGCTATCACGGTTCAATTATAAATATATTATTTAAATTTGCTACAAACAAAAATATGTAATGCTACATGATACAAAACATTAAAACGTCTCTTTGTTTAGTACCTGTTTCGATTACAAATAATGAAGCATATTCAATGTGTTGAAAAAACCAAAAAATTTCAGTTTAGGTGATACTGAAAAATAACTCCAAATTCTACCTCATTTCGATCTATGACAGGTGCATGATATATTATCACATAGTCAAGAACTCGTACGACCTAAAAATAATTGAATTGTATCATAAGTTGAAGATAACTGATGTTTATATTTTAGCCACTAATTTTAGCAGTTAAGTAAATATGAAGGGACTTTGTCTTGACATATGTAAGTCTATTTGTCTCACCTGCTGGGGCGGTTCGGGGGACGCGAAGAAAACTTGATTGGAAACCCTATTCCATATTTATTATGGACCTATTTTGTCATGTTTATTGACGCGCCTGTCAAGATATAACTTAGTTATTAGGAAACTCGTTAGCTTGCATTAGGAATTGTAGTAGAGTTTTAAAAAAACAAAGACGTGTTTGTTACTAGTTTTGTAATACAAACAATACTTTAAATTATATTAATGTATACAAAATATATGGATATAATATTCAATAGTTACAATAACTATGTTTTTTACTGTATGATCGATGATTGTTAAAATAAACAAGCCTTTGTAGACATTCGACTCTACGATCTCATGGCCGGGTACTTAAATTCCAGTCAGTCACTAAAATGTATGGCAGGTCTTCGCCGATGGCCTCATTACCACATATTTGGCACCTAATAAGTCTGGTGAAATGCGGACAGCAATAGCTTCCTACTTGGTAATGTTTAAAGGTCGTGTGAGCTTATTTTATTTAATAAATTAAACTCATTGTAATGGGATTTCTTAACAACAGATCAATATTCAAAAAAAGAAGAAGATAAAGAAGATAGAGTTTAGTTTATTTTGTTTTTTTTGTTTATATATTAGAAGAGAGATGTAATAGGCTTGCTTAGCAATAGACCAAAATAGCAGTCAATATTAAAAAAATAAACACCTGTCTTAAATATTTACAAATCTTCGACCGTTATAGAGAAAACACTTAATGTGAGGTCGAAAGTCTATCAACAGGCGTACAGCATGACTTGGAGGCGGTGCGAACTTTGTGCCTCGTTTGCAATCATTTAACAATTTAATCTACTGATCATTTTTATTTCCATCTTAATAAAAATAAGCAAAATCTTTCACGATATTTACACTCTACGTCGTGAACAGAGATAGTAATTACCCTACCACTTTTCACCGGTCTTATTAGATCCCGTATGTTGCAGAGGGTACTTTATTATATTTACACTTTAGAAACGAAAATAGACAGAAACATATTTCTATAAACAGAGGATCCTAATCGCGAGAACTGTTTATAACTGCGAATAAGAATATATGAAACCTAATCGAGTTAATTTTTGTGTATTCCTTTAACTTGAGTATCAATATTGAATATCTGTAAATATCATGTTTCTGAACGTGCTGTTAAAAAAAAGTTTATATTAGTTTGTTACTACTAATAATGTTTAGAATGTTTAATTTTATATTCCGGGTCAAATAATAATTTTTATTAATAGTGAAATAGTACATTGAATTTATTATAAAAACCAAGCATGCGTACCGTGGTTACTTAATTTTCTCCATAGGGAAGTGTGAGAGAAAGAGAGAGAGCATCGCTAAGAGTCTTAGAGCGAGGGCATTATGCTTTTTCAAAAGTAGTTTGGCGCCACTGGGCCGAGAAGAGAGAAGACGAGTTACGTCTTCTCTCTTCTCTGTCGTTTCCTCAGCAGTGAGGGTCTTGACCACCAAGAATGCTGCTCTTAACTAGCACTCGCCACTCTTTTCTATTTTGGGAATGAATTTCTATATGTGGATAGCTGCCTGGATTTTAGTCCGGTAATTACTGTAATATAGTGGTCCATCTAGTGGGCGCTCCGCCTCTGCTTCTTCTTCTTTCGACACAGCCAACCAGGATTAGCTTTCCAAAGCTGCCCGATTTGCGGCGGAACTATGTGACCGAAAGAAGAAAGCATTCGGCGAAAGCAGATCGTGGAGAGACGAGTCTAACGTTTAGCTCTTCCAAGACAGAGTCATCGGTGCGGCGCTCGGTCCATGAGATTCCTAACATTTTGCGCCAACACCACATCTCGAATGCGTCTATCTTCCCTCTCACATGAGACCTCCATGTCTAGGTTTCGGAAGCATATGAGCAAATAGGTGTGTAAAAAAGTTATAAAACAATTGCAATAAAAAAACATTGATATGTTACTATTTTTACTACTTCAATTTAAAAAGCAGAATAATATTAGTGCCTGTTATAAAGCTCACATAAATAGTGTACTACTTGCTTATGTTTATTTAACGTTGGTAGCAAGTCCACTCGACTGCTAGAACGGGCCTGATGTGCCCGGAAGCGCCGTTAAAGGCATTATTATCCGGACGGTCGCGCTGCAAATAAATTGTCTACCGAGCGTCGCTCTTTCGATTATCCTCAAATCTTCATTACACCAACATATGCTCTTATACCCTCGTATTTGTTTTTGTGCAGGTTTTGTATGCTTTGATTATTTTTAGCAATAGTAATATAAAAAATAAGTACGTTTTTGTATGAAATATTAATATTTTAGGACTTAGAGAATACTGAGTACTGGTATTTTCAACCGACTTCAAAAAAGGAGGTGGTTCCCAATTCTTCTGTAAGTTATTTTTAATCTTTGTTACCTTTTAAGTTTGGACTCGATTAACCGATATTAATGATTCTTTTTATTTAAAAATGGTGCTTCCCATGTGGCTCCATATCAATTTTGGTTTTATTATTTATTTCATAGGTTACGGGGTGAAACATGAAAGTTATTATTGATTCGAAAGAAAGAAAATAGCTCCATTTTTAAATATTAAATGATTTCTAGTCCATCTAATAGTTTTAAAATCTAAACTGTTTAAATGGACACTATTTGGTAATTGTCGCCATTAACATCAATACAACACAGTTCGTATTTACCTGCATATTAATATTAAATAGTCTTAGCTCAAACGAATCACTCCAATACTACACTAATTTAGTGGTTCTCTTAAAATTGAAACTGATTACGAAAATACATATCGAACGAACATGCTAACATTTCCTGAAGGTTTCGAATGGTGGGCCGTCGACGAACCTTTTTTTAATTTTGTTGTTGAAATATTCAACAAGATAGAGATAGCCTTCTAGGGGAAAGACGGTTATGTCAGATTCTTGCAACACACGCCACACCGTTTTCTATTGTAGCGACGATAAGAGCCTCCACCCTTTTCACAAGTGAATCCGATTTTTAGACGCCTTTTACGGCAGCCAGGGGATACTTTTGCCTAATACTAAAAGCCTAGGACTACTGGGCTGCTTTTTAACTTGTGAGAGCTGTCGGCTTTTCACCAAACATATTAGGATCTATATGTGACAGTCAGTGAGCTTATATATATTATCTATGGATATTTTAATGTATATTTGCCGATTTTGGATTTAATATTGGTTTTAAATTGGCCCTTTATGAATTTAACAACCTTAGGCATATACCTAAGTGTATTAATGCGGTCTAATGTTTCAATAAAGTTATTTGCATAATGTGGCTTTCTATAAAATTTACTTTACGCAGGCATCATACCGTGCAAGCGGTCTCGTGTAAATTAATTACCCACAACGTGGGCACACAAAGCATGTACAGCAGTGAAGCAGAGGTTGCAACCGGAACCGAGCTCCATTGGACCCTGTAAATCAATATCCGGTGGGTGCGGTTGTCAGCGGCTCTTGCCTCCATTTGAATAAAACTCCACTAACTACATCCTCAAGTTAGATGCAGCCTGTACTGTAGTTTAATGTTTCACAACTATGCGTTAGAAGCGAGTTGCTACATTCAAGAAAACTTACTACAGCCGTTTATTTATAGTAATTTTATATCAACCAACTCAACTTATCCGTAAAGCAGTGAGCTGTGTTCTTTGTCTTTGGGTGTTAATTTTTCTAATGTGTTTTGTAGCCAAATTTTATTAAATTCTATTAAAGAGAACCGGTTGTTACCTGCAAGTATTAGTCTGAACGTAATTCTTAGTACAGATGGCATACAGAACAAGTATATTTGCGAGTAAAATAAACCGACTTGAAATCAAATCAATTATGTAAACAATAAACACTACCACTTTTTTTAATTTCCGAAGTATCAAAGTTAAATTACGCAGTTCTTGCGTGTATATTCTGTTTTATATTCTTTGTATATTCTTTTTCCACATTTGCTCTTGTCGTTAAGAAATATTTACCTAGTCTTCTTCTTCTTCGTCCCCTCACTGTTGAGGATGGTGACCACGTACCGCACTCAGGTCATGTCTCAGGAGTGAACCGCACGCTGCATGCTGCCTTCGTGAGACCACTTTGTAGGCCTGACGACGTTTGTTGTCCATTATGCCTAAAATGATTTGCTTTTCCAGACATTGCTTTGAAAACCGCATAATGTGTCCAAAGAAGCCGAGGGCGCTCTCTTGAGCACAAACATCACATATCGAAGGCGTCTATCATACGACTATCCCGACTATTCATAATACCTAGTCTTTAATGCCATTAATTCACAGATAATTCATATTTCGTTCCAAGCCATACGTCGTACTTTTATTTCTGACATTAACTTGAGTCCAATATGTTTTGTATAAATGATATTTACTGATTTGTACATGGGTCTAATGTCTAATCTTCACCCGCTGGACAAGATAATAGAAGAGTATGAATACGGAGAGAAATGAATAATTTAATATATTGTAAGAGTTAAATTAAATATTTAATTATGTAAGTTTATTATTTAAATAAAATGAAGCAAACTGTAGCCCGGCAAAGTTATTATAAATAACGACGCTATGAGTATAAAAATGTACAGACTAATTAGGAATTCCCCTTTGAATACGGTTGAAAATGTAATATTTCATATTTTTAGGTTTCACTATCAACAGAGCAGATGTAAAGACACATTTCACGTTTAAATGATTGATGGGCTTTGGCTGCACACAGAGTTTATTTTTATTTCTCGGACGCGCCCGGTCGGCACAATGTGGGTACACTCGCGAAGCATTGTATAGTCGCATTGGAATGATATTTAGATAAAAACCATTGCACATTGTATCAATATTTTCAGCAAATAATTTTTTGTATGTACTAACCTAACAGCTGAAAACTTTATAATAAGTCGAATCTTCTACAGTCATTAGAGTTCAGTTTCAATTTGAAAAATTGTTTTTTTATGGAGGAACTAACACAGTTGGCCAGAGAAGCTGGCCTTTACTGCTTCACTTGATTGAGAGATGGCATAGCTCTTAGATCGATTGGCCTGAACCTCAATAAATATCGTATTAAATAGTAATATTTTAATTTATATCAGTAGATAATACATACGAATATTTAACCTCAATGATATTGGACCACTTGATAAAGTATATAAGCACAAATTGTTTCAATGCAACTTTCACTCTCA
The DNA here is from genome assembly GCA_029286785.1 of Meandrusa payeni. Taxonomy (NCBI): domain Eukaryota; kingdom Metazoa; phylum Arthropoda; class Insecta; order Lepidoptera; family Papilionidae; genus Meandrusa; species Meandrusa payeni. The sequence goes on from JAGSMX010000013.1 coordinate 653,782, forward strand.
TTATTTCACTGGATCTTAAGTGATCATTTCTACAAGTACCCAACGGTTGTAGGTGCATTTCCAACCAAACGCAGAACATACCGTTATACGTCACCAGTCTGCGAGGTTGTCCTCATGTAACAGCAGAAGCGGTTACAGTGGCCCTATTTATCCTAATTATATGATGATACTGATGTCCAGGCCGATTTCGGCCATAGCGTCTGTGTCAATATACAAGCATTTTAATTATTTTAATTACGACACCTCGTTCAGATATTAGGGATTAGGTTATATAACTATATAATGAAGATTCAAACATATACCGTGCTATATAAACTGTAATTATACATATTGGATTATAAATAGAAATCTTATTTTTAAAGCCAAAGCTATTTACATAATTTATGTATTTTATGAAACAAAATGTATTATAGTTAATATTACGGTTTAACATTTCAGCGAAGAGATACCGCACAAAGTAAAAACTGCGTCTGAAAGTAAAACCTAATTAACTTTGTTTAGTCCGTGAGAAATTTATTTATATTGCACAGTTGCCTCCGGTCATATCTAAGTTATACCCAAGTCTTCCCTAACAAAAATTTCTTCTTGCATAATAAGATTTTACAAAAAGTAATTGTGCTTTGTGGTCACTACAGACTAAATATGCCTTACTATTAAATACAGGCCCGCTCTGTAAAGGGAGTATTAGGGAAAAGTATCCGACGCAGTCCTAGTGAAGACAGATTTCTCATGCCTTGCACAATTTGCTAAGACATGCAGGTTTTCTCAAGATGTTTTCCTGCACCGCCAAGATTATGAAAAATAAAATTTCAACAAACGCCCGGTGAGCTAACATGTATTTTATAGTGATAGTATTAACATTTTTTTTACTATAAAAAAATTTCTGCGCTCATTGAACGTGCTTGGCAGGTGAATCCATATGATTAGAATCAGTGTATTGCTTATAAACGTTTGATATGGTATGAATAACATCACAGGGTCGTTACAAGCGGATGAGCCGCAGATGGGCCCCTGAACGAAACACGATCACGTTTTCTACATTTATATTACCTTTATGGATATGGCATTTAGTAAAAAGAAATTATACCTTGGTACAGTTTAACAATTTAATATATAGCTACTGTAATATTTAAACATGTTTTAATTAGTTTGTATGAAATATATAATTTCTGTACAATAACGTAAACTATTACACAAATACCCGTTATCACTACAAGAATGTTAGGTACTTATTACTGAATGGTTCCAAAGCCTCTCGTATGAATATACAGAAGATCTTTTAAGAGCACAATAAAGAAGATTTGAGAGTAACCTACCCCCCTTAATTTATATTCATACATACACACTCTTCGCAAATACCTCAATGCCTCAAGGCAAAGTCTTCAACCAGTGCGTCCTCCCAGCCATGACGGTGCTGAGACTTGGACTCTGACCTTTGGGCTGGCCCACAAGCTGAAAGTCGCACAACGAGCAATGGAAAGAGATATGCTCGGTATTTCTATAAGGGATAGAATCCGAAAAGATGAAATGCGGCGGAGAACGAAGGTAGTCGACATAGCTCTTAAAATCAGCAAGTTGAAGTGGCAGTGGGCCGGCCACGTCTGTCAAGTCAGAGACTGTAGATGGGGAGGAAAGTCTTGGAATGGAGGCCGCGCATAGGTCGGAGAAGCGTCCCCTCCCTCCAGATGAACCGACGGCCTTGTAAGGATAGCCGGAAGTCACTGGATGCGGAAAGCGGAGGATCGTATGTGGTGGAAGGCATTGGGGAAGGCCTATTTCCAGCAGTGGATAGATACAGGCTGATGATGATGATGATGATACACACTCTAACACACGCACAACATTAACACACTTGTACACATAAACACACGCACGCATGCACACTCGATCAAACTGAATTACATATGATTTGTCTTTAATTAGAAATTTGAAATTTTGTATATAATTTTTTGAAGATGGGCGTAAATAGTTGTGACAGAGTTCTTTCCACTGCGGCTAATATAGAAGTAGTTTGTATATGTATGAATTTTTGGTTCGAAATAAAAATTTGAATAATAATAATTATTATATTTCTATCTAACAATTATCATTTAGTTTCATATGTTTACTTGACAAAAAACAATCCGAAAACGAGATCTTATAAGCGTATAGTTCTTCTGCAAGTTGTTGGCGAAAGAGGTTGCTCTTCTAAATAATGAAGTTAATGATGCCACTATAGAGGTGCAGGCTAAGCGACCTAAGAGCTATACCACCTCTCAATCTGAACAAGCAGTCAAGGCTAGCTTCTCTGGTCAATCTGTGTAGTTCGTCATAAAAAAAATGATGCCATTATAAAGTCAAAAAATTGGGAAGTACAGGGGATAGGAGTAATTTTGATTTATTTCTTATTATTCAACCGAATTTAGTTTGTTTAATATTTTCATTTTAAATATTTTATAGGAGTAGGTTAAATTAATTAGAGCTTTTAAGTGTTCGTCCATTCTATCATAACGTAATATCGGTGGAACGTTAAGTGCATTGTGAAATACAACTCAATTTATTCTCCCACGAGCTCGGAAATTGATAATGTAATTGTTTGCGTTCAGGGCATACTGCAAAGTAAAGTATAGTATAGCTGAAGCTTAATTTTTTAAAATATTTCAAATGAACTCTTAGACTCACCTTTAAATATTTTATAAAAAAGTTAATATTATAAAGGAAGACAGATAAAATTGTTCTTTTAGTGATTGTTGACGACTTTTTCTTTATTTAACGCTCATGTTTATTTAACCCTAGCGGTTAAAGTGGAGGATGACTGACTCATTCATGACTGAGTCATCGTCCACTTTTCACCAAGCGCGACTACGATTGCTATTAGTTGTTTAATATTTCTTAAATTATTGTTTGTTTAAAATAACCGATTTTGAGCTTACTAAGACAAATAATATTTTGATTACAAGTATATTTACGATTAAAACAAAACCGACTTCAAAACGAATCAAACGTTAAACGCTTTTACGTCCGAACGCCCTCCTTGGATTTCCGAATTATTATGGGGATAATACGAAATAAAATTAATCAGAACCTAACCAAACTCTCATCAAACTATCCTTGAAATACATCCTTTGTAGTAAAAAATGATTCATTGAATTCAGTTATATTGGGTTATACGCACATTTGTCGCACATAGTGCACAGCACAAAGTACCAGCTTTGAAATAAAAAAAGAAGCATACAAAAGAACAAAAACAAACAGACGAATATCAAATATTGAATACATTTTTATACAGCCATGATCGACAGTGGGAATCGGATAGAGACGAGGCAATGCGCCCTCGTCGGGCGGGAGGGCGATTCTCTCACTCGACGGATCACCTAGAAGTGTACCAGTTAATAACTCACATCCTCTGCCGGTTCACTGGGCAGTCGCTGGATCGTCACATATCTCTAAATATGGCCGCCGGAGCGTGGCGCTGTACACCACTCGCTGATTAAATGAATGCGTTCGTAACTGGCACATGTTATTTTAACATTGGTAACATAATACAAACCTGTATATTGAATACATCAAGCAAACCTATGGATCTCTTCGTAAGGATACTACTACTGCGCGAACAAAGACGTGTGAGATTTGTTTTAGTTAAAGTTATGTGGAGAAATGCAAGTTCCTCTGCCAATACAGCGTAGATTCCCTTGTATAGAAACGTGTTCACATAGCCAATGTGAACATACACATGGTGATTTAAAGTATAAATACACGTAAAAGTTCTTTAGTGCAATAAAAATCACTATATTTTTTGTATTTACTTAGAAGTAACGAAATACACTCGTGAACAAAAGTAAAGGGCCGGTAAAGAAAGATGGAATATCGCAGAAGATAAAAACTAACTGACTAAGAGCTAACTGAAATAATGTAACTAAATAGTACATGATAGACAATTAAATATCTTTAAAATAATAGTGTTGCCTCCATGTGGCGACACTAAAATTTAAAAAAAAATTAATGAAAAATACTGTGTTATCCAAGTTTACGTAAGATATCCTTTTTTTTTTTCGGGGTACCGTACGGTCTCGTGGGCGGCAGCTACCTCGCTGGCCGGCGATCCGCCGTGGGAGCTCGTGGCAGGGTTCTCGCCGAGGTGTCCGACTATGTCTCGGATAGGAGGGCCCTCGGAGAGAACCCTTTGCCAGAGGAGGTCCGGCGGATCCGTCGGCTAGGAGAGGTGGCACTTTGCCGAAGGTGGGAGGAGGACCTGGCGCATCACTCGTACGGTATCCGTACGACGAGTGCTCTGCGCCCGGTCCTAGAGCGTTGGATGCGCAGAAAGCGCAAACCTCTCACCTTCCGTCTGACGCAGGTGTTCACGGGGCATGGGTGCTTCGGGGACTACCTGTGTCGGACGGTCCATCGGGAGGCCGATGAGCGGTGCCATGATTGTGGTGCTGCGGTGGACTCTGCCAGCACACCCTCGAGGTGTGCCCGAGATGGGCAGCGCAGCGCCATGACATGGTATCTGCCATCGGTGGTGTAGACCTGTCGCTTCCGAACCTCGCTCTTGCGATGGTCTCGAGCGACAGCTCTTGAACGGCGGTCGCCTCCTTCTGTGAGACGGTCATGTCCCAGAAGGAGGCTGACGAGCGGGTCAGGAGAGGAGCGCAGAGGCTCCCCTCCGCAGGCGACGTATCGGGGTGCGCAGGAGGCGTTACGAACGCCTCCTCTTGCCGCCCGTAATCGAAGCGGGGCCAGGATGGGTACCTGGCCCCAGCATGCTTCGGCGTCGTCGGGACTTCTCTGAGTGCCGGAGAAGTCCCCTTTGAGGATGAAGTCCGGTCTTTGCCGGGACCGGCCGGTCGTTGGGGTGTCCTGTCGCTGACAGATCCGGGGCACCCCGCTCATAACGGCTGATGGCATTCGCGGAAGGTTTAGTGGGTAGGGGCTGCCCAGGCCGAGTCCCACACATCCCTTCGGGCCCACCCAGGGTACCGGAGGATGGTCTATAAAAGACTCCCCGCGTGAACAAAAAAAAAAGATATCCTTTTCGTTTACGATTAAGTTTTTTAATGAAATATAAAGGAATTTATAAAAAATATTTGATTTTATTTTAAGGATATTTGATTGTCTATCATGCACAATTTATTTCAGTTAGCGTCTTTATCTTCCGAGATATTCAAACTTTCTTAACCAACCCTTCATTTTTCCTCACAATATATCCATATTTTTCTTCCTTTATGAAATAAAAAATAAATAAATGGCTATTCAATCTGTACATGGTCAGTTACTGAGAAAACTTGATACATGTGCGATCGAGTTACCATCTGTAGACGGTGGTAACAATAATAAATAATTAATTGAACAAAAAATGTAAATAAGGCAATTGTGATATTTGAAAGATAAACAATGTGTGATATGACTGAATGAGATGAAGTGATCTATTGAAGTTCTTATTACTGGTCAGTATGATAAGGTAAGGTAGATTTAATAAAACAGATCAATAATGGGGTAAATACCGCGTCTGGCAATCTGTGTCTAATCTAATGCTGTGTTTGTTGCCGTATGGTTTATGATTAAAATATTAGCGGTTGATTACTTGATTTTTCGGTTGATTAGAGATTTTTTATTAGATTAGACGTTAATACGATAATTTTTTGACGTTCTCGTTATTCTAATCAAGATACACAAGAATTTTTCATAGTCACGTTAATAATGGAATGCTCGGTTTGAAGTAACTATCTTAACTATCTTATGTTTTAAGGTTGCATTAATATATATAATAGGAGTACAACTGTTTTATAACCTACCAAATGACATAAAAATTTGTGCATCTAGATCCATAATATTTTCAAGCAAACACTGAAATATATTATTATATTAAATAACATACATTAGAAACCTATCTATCACCAAAATTGTATCTTAGTATGTAATCTTTTTATTAGCTAATTGTCAGTGAATTGTAAATTAATAGTTATTTTATATGAATTTAAAAACTTTATTATTCATTAAGAATTTTAAAATCATTACGCTTCTTCCGTGTTTCAATTGGTTTTTATATATGGACAGACTTTGTTACTTAACGAGGATAAAGTACATGGAACTATTGAAGAGTTTAATAATATTCATTGGGTTGGGGCAATTTTCCGGGCGAGCGGCGACGCGTCTTTGATCAGCATCGACTAGCCCGGGAAGTAGAACTGACGAACTAACTTAACAAGGCCTCAGAGCAACATTTTGTAATTTTATAAACAACAAACTTCGAATCGAATAAGAATATTACGAAATAGAATTTATCAGAACCTAACTAAACACACATCAAACTACTTTTGAAGTACATGTAGATGCGAAAGTTCTGAGGTACATACATACATAAAAGTACGGACATAAAAACAAGTACAGACGAATACAGAACCCACTCCTATTTTTAAAGTTGACAAAATATTTTTTTTGACAAGCGAATTTTTTAAAAAAAAATAAACATAATATAAATTAATGAAAGTACTTACATTTTTGACCCAAAAGGTGGGTTGAAACAACGAATTTTCACTTTGCACCGTATACACCTCTCTGCTTAATCCCTAACCATACAGCATCGTCGTTTGTTTAAACTTAGTCACTACTCTTGTTTATATGCGCGGTATGTCTTAGTTCCCTAATAAGTTTTATGAAAACATTCATTTGTTGGACACATCCACGTAATCCGCCATGCACAAATTTTGTAATGCTTACGTTGTTTATGTTTCTACCGGTTAGTATGATAGTCCCCCGTGTTCGCCGCCTAGGCCTCAGTTATGGGGGATGGAGAAAAGCAACATGTGCTCTCCTCCGTCGCCCTGCTCTCCGGCTACAGGTCGGCAGGTTGAGGGATCTATCCCGCTCCCTGTCCGTAGCCTCCTTCTGCAACATCACTTGTTCGCAGAACGACCTCTCGCTGGCTAAAGCTATGGTATTTAATCAAAGATGGAAGATGGTAAGGAGAGGTCGTCCCCCACAACTGCAATGAGATTTCGGCGCAATGCTGCCCAAGATGAGCAGTGCTCTAGGGACTTTTAAGATATACTATCACAAGCACAGGCATTATTTATTTTGAATAGTTAACAAAAATATTAATAAAATCAGTAAATATTGAAAAAAGGCTCTACTCTCGTAGATTGGACTGAAATCGAAGGAAGACTATCATGTTATTTTCGGGTCACATAAATAAATAACTTTTTAAATTCTTTGCATATTATTTTAAAAATAAATATATAAATTTCTTATTTTAAATAAACATATAGACGAAAGTTGTAAGTAATGGTAAAGCTACGTTACAAAGTATTTACATGAAGTAATTTAATTTTACATCCCCATTGAAATACATTCTAAAGGGCGGCAATCACTTTATTTGTCTTAATACGTGTTAATGTAGACACGATCGTGAAATGAAGTCTTTTGGTATGTAAGAAAGGATTGCCGCTTAGAAGTGAGCGTCTTTAATATATTAGTCACGGTTATTATTCATACCAAGATGATCATAGCTGTGTATTTGAAAGGAAAGTAAAATCGGTTCATTGAATGCACAATTCTAATCTCATCAAAGACATCAAATGAGAAGCATGCACTGTGATTTAATGTGTATAAACGATCACCCGTGGTCAACATAATTCATAAAATATACAAGGGTTATTTTAATCCTAGTAGGGTATAGCTCTTCACCAAGTTTATTAAATCGCATAATTATGTTGGGCCATGACAGGGGGTGAGCCTATCCCGTCAACACAATTTTTACTTAAACTTTTGTACTTAAAAAAACTTTTAGTACTTTTGTACGTAAAACTTTTAATTTTTGTACTTTAAACATCGTTTTGTTTTACTATTGAGTGCAATTAGGTGAGTCGTATTCACGTAATGGTAAGGTAGTACCGCCGCGACAGCCCTGTAGTTCTGGGCTCTCAAGAATAAGACTACGGTATCCCCTGCCTGTCGTAGAAGGCGACTAAAAGGGGCCTCGGGTTCACTGGGTCAGAAGGGTGGGGGCCTGAGTCGTCCACCAAGGTGGACCCGGGAAGAAGGCGACATCGGCTGGCCCGTGTCGCCTTGCGTAAACCCTACATAACCGTTGCCTTCCCCCCAGAAGGCGGGGTATCTTTCTTAAGATTTCCTCCCCGTCAACAAAAAAAAAGTACCGCCGCTTAAAAACAATTTTTTTTCAAAACCATTTTCATCTGAGTTACGCCGTCGGTCTCGCTATCTCGACAAAACGCATAAATATATTATATATATTTACGATGTTTCCTCGATCATCCGGGATCATAAAACAATATAATACACATTACTGTACCTAACAAATTTATACATTTAATTTTTTTTTTCACTTTGCAACCATTCCTGTACAATTATTTATGTGTAATAGATAATTTATGACCTTGTTCTTCTCAGAACGAGTTCGAGACAGAGAGTTGTTAAGTTATTAACGATTTGATTTCTTTCACTTCAAACACGTTAAAATCCTTTACTAATACATAAACCTTATATATCGTTTAAGTTTTATAGTTTTAATTTTTTTTATTTTATCTTGCTCACTACAAATCGTTCCAGAGATATTTCCTACAGGACATTTTCTGCAATTTATCCTGCGGTGGACTTTATTCCTTATGAAACGAGTGACATATTGGATTTGTTACGTAAAATCTAAAACCATTTTCCTTTACAGATTCAATAAGCAATTCGGCTCTACAGAAAATGTAGTTGGTACGATTAAATATAGCACACATAGGAAAACTGTTTTTATTACACATAGAAAAAGTAACAAACCGACAAGTGAATCTCTTACCTTTGTCGAGAGCTAGGGGAGGCAATTGGCTTTTAATGTCAATCGCTTGGCTCGAGGGTGCTCGAATAAATCTTCACTGTAGCATTTCACTATTCTTAGTTATTATCTTTGATTGTGCTTTTATTGCACTTCTACGAGTGTAAACTCCTTATTGTATTCTGACACATACAAACGTTTTTTTATAGATCACGGAAATTATTTGTGACTAACAGAATCATTTAATCTATAATTTGAAAATGGAATTCAAAAACACTATTTTTTCTTGCGTGTGCCGTACTCAATGAACAAAGCGCGTATGCGCTCATGTCACGGCCCGCGAGAACGTTTCCGGTGTGATGTCGCGCCCTTCCGGAGTGCGCGGGCGCCTGACATTACCTCAAGCGTGACCATAATGTATTCTGCTCTAATAAATGCAGATAAAGCATGCATCATAATATAGAACCGTTGTTATAGTTTGTCTATAATATATATGGCTCGAAATCAGATCGCATTTGACCAAGGTGTAGTTTGGCCCTCTTGGGCATCAGGTCATACGTAGATCCCTGAGTAACGACAAATGTTAACAAAGTTATTCAAAATAGAGGTTCTGGCAGCGTTGTATTAATTCAGCAACACCTCGGACCTGGTAATGTCGAAAAATAAAAAAAATAAAAAAGCATTACATCTATTGCAAATGTTTTAATACAGAAAGGATTATTTTTGTAAGATAATTTTACCCTAGAAGTCTTGAGATAATTTACAAAGCGTTTAGAAATTAAAATTCCTTTAATTTTTATTTGAAGCAAAGAAGATTATTTCCATTAAGAGTAAAATTTAAGTACTTAAATTAAAAACCTACGATCTAAGTTTTAAAGTTGCATAGCTTTTAAGATTCCTCGTAAAACACACAAACTGACAAACGAAGTAAGAAGATAAAGAAGAGCGCATATGCAGGTTCTTAAACAAACATTATAAAAGTGGAATGTAATTTAAGAGAGATGTTGAATATGCATTATTTGTTTTAATTTTGATTTAAGTTGACAGTACCGATTTTTACAAATGTAAGTATATTTACATATAAAACCAAAACCGTCTTCATATCGAATCAAACGTTAAACGTTATTACGCGCGGAAACCCTCTTTATATTTCGGAATTATCGTAGGAATATTACGAAATGGAATTAACTATGGAAACTATCATCAAACTACTCCTGAAGTACAGGATGTAATCAAATAAAAAATGAATAATCGAAATCGGTTGGCGTTATTCGTTCATTTGTAGCGGACATACTTGATGAAAATATTAGACTTATTTGATTTTCTTATGGATCCCGTATTGAATGGACCTGAATGGGACCAAATTTTAATGCGACCACACAGGAAATACCAGCTTTCAGGTAAGAAAAGAATCATCCAAATCGGTTCACCCAAACGAAAAAGCTTGTGCCCATAGCGCTGTCATTTAAGTGTTGAATTTTTATTTATTTAGAAGGGTTTACGTTCAATTTGGTTCCATGTTAATTTAATCGGTATAGACCCTCGGGAACTGAAGATAAACCCAAAAATATAGTTTAGAGGAGTGTTTGTTAGTATACTAAGTATACTTGTTTCAAGCCGGTTAAAAACAGTATAAATTGGGTATTTATACAATAAATACATATTAAGTCTTGAATTTCGATGCTTATAACATTGAGTCTTACATCGACATATAATATGTTTAAAGATACTGAGCAGTTTTAAAACTCTAGGCGTCTAATTGGCTAATTCCACGTACAAACACAATAACATTCTGTTAAAAGATGCTTTAAAGAGCCTTTCAATTTCGAGTGTAGTGAGGTAATAGTGAGGTTTAGGGTGTTTCCAACGCCTCCTCTCGCTGCCCCCGTAATCCGAAGCAGGGCCAGGCTTAATGCCTGGCCCCGCTAATGCTTCGGCATCGTCGGGACTTTTCTAATTGCCGGAGAAGTGCCCTTTAGAGGAAAAAGTCCGGTCTTTGCCGGGACCGGCCGGTCTTTGGGGTGCTCTGTTGCTGACAGATCCGGGGCACTCCAATGATGATGGCATTCGCGGTAGGTTTAGTGGGTAGGGTTCGCCCAGACCGATTCCCACACATCACTCCGGTCCCACCCAGGGTGCCGGTGGATGGTCCTTAAAAAGGATTCCCCCGCGTAAAAAAAAGAGTTAGGGTGTTTGGGTATCTTAGCTTAAGGTCTCCCGGAAGGTAGCCTAGGCTTTGATAGTTTTAAGCACTACTACACATTGTAATTCGAGTCACCTAGACAAAATACAGCTCGATTGACTTACAAAGCACACTTTACATTATAATTATGTATACAAACAAACAAAATGAAGGTTGGTTTTTAACAGACTTTTAAAATAAGGAAATTGTTCGTTGGATGTTCCATCTATTTTAATTGCCGCTAAAGGGAAATCAATTAAGATATGGTTTCACGAGCTTCATACCCAACTAATTAGTAAGTACGTACAGGCGTTCATGATGCAATTATTTAATGCAATCTGCACTGTAAAAAAAAGGATTTTATAGCGATACGTTAATGGACTAAATTCACTTTAGCTGCGATATTGTAGTTAATTAAGTTATATTTATTTTTACAGTGATAGCTAGTGGTTGCGTGCTTTGACTAACGATTTTAAAGCCGCGGTTTTGAAAGCCAATCGGCATGTAACAATAAATTGCCGTGTTACCGATTTAAACAAAAATATAACACTTAATTTTATTTATTAATTATAAATTTGTGCCCAAAATATAGGCCCTAATATCTTGGTGGAAAGTGGACAGCGAATGCCATCTCTGTCTACCCCGCTAGGTTGTATTTATTTCGATCTACAGCTTCTTGCCGTATAATAATTTAATATTTTGCTGTCTGCGTGTTTATCCAAGTAATACGTACGTTGATTAAAAAATCAAGAGCTGTAGAATTAAGCCACTTGATATATATTGTTAATTTATTAATTTTCAGTCAGCTCTCGTAACTCGACAGCTGTTCTAAGTCTAAGAAAGCCTTCAGATCTACTTTACTTTAGCGATGTTGAAATGTTGAGAGTAATTGGTGTGTACCGTCTACACAAAAAAAAAACTGTCTACACTTATTCTGTTCGTTTCGTTTTTGTTCTTTACTTCGCCTTATTTTACTTTATAACAAATTTTTAAGTATCACGATATAAGCAAATACATAGTAATTGAACGTTGTTTAAAACAAAAATATAGGTTCCACATGAAAATGAAACTATGACAACAATGACGCATTGTGATAAACTTAATGACTCACCTCTCTCCCTCTCTCGTACCTCTGCCTACACCAATTCAACAAAAAGTCGACACAGCATAATTTTTATAGCGAAAGGTTAAAAAATTCGGATATAAAGGCCGCGATCAGTGGGGCAATTGAAAGTATCAGGGTTCCATTCACCTGTTAAAATTTCGTCAATACAACTCAGTGGTTACTCAGGGAAGATCGGAAACAATTAGATAACAGTGACAATGGCCAACAGAGCGCATATCCGTGTGCCGCTGTACCGTGCTGGAAGGTTACATTGATCGGCCATGTTTTGAAGGGAAACACAACTACGACTAACTTTTATAATGTTATATATCGATAGAATTTGGAATTAAATTTTTCGTAAATAATAACTATTTCGTTTATAAAATATATATTTTTTTTACTAGCTCACATTATCAGCAGAAAAAGGATTTGATTTCAAATCAGCACTTTATAAGCAAAAAGTATTTTTAGTATAATAGGAAGATGCTTTAATTAATTTAGAATTATGATTTATTGATTAAATTGCATAATACATAAATATCTATATACATAAAATCAAAATTCAAAGAACAAACACTACGTGAACTAAAGATTTATAAGTGACTACGCTATAATTTATAAGGTACTAGCTGTGCCCGGGACTTCGTTCGCTTGGAATTTGAAAAAATGTTATTTATTCATTAAATGCTCAAGCCAATTAATGTATTTAAATTTTTTGGAATAATACCGTTTTTGTGTTAATATAGCTAAAGAATGTTATCCTTAAGAGATAGACATGTCATCGCGGATATATGAATCGGCGGGTTTTGAAATCGTTTCCTGCTCATATTCGTAAATATGCTTGTATATTAGTGGATGAGCATTATTTTATAAATATCTATATATATAAAAGAGAAAGTGTGGAGGTTTGTTTCGTACGGCTCTGAAATGGCTGGACCGATTTCAATGAAACTTTTAGGGAATCTTCAGATTGACCTAGCGAGTAATCCCGTAAAGTTTGGTGACGATCAGACTACTACTCTTTTTGAACTGTCAAATACAGCTTTTTGAGCTTTATGATGATATTCTATATATATTAAATAATAATTGAAATGATAAATTAATAATTGAATATATTAAAGTTAAAAGTTAAAGTTACAGCCTTTATATATATAATATATATGTCCCACTGCTGGGCAGAGGCCTTCTCTGTAAAGAGAGTATAAGGGCATAGTCCGCCACGCGGCCCTAATGCGGATTGGCAGACTTCACATGTCGTAGAAAAATTTTCTAAGACATGTAGGTTTCCTCACGATGTTTTCCTTCACCGCCGAGCGCGTGGTTAATCAGCACATAAAATTGCAACAACAAATTTATTGGTGCCGGCACCGGGGATCGAACTCGGGTTGCTAGCGTACTTTGCAACTTGAGGCGACCGCTCGGACACTGAGCTACCACGACGATTGAATATATTGTGAGTGTTAAATTAAATATTTAATGATGTAATTTTATTGGTTAAATAAAATAAAGCAAAATCAATCCTAGCGAAGCGGGCTGGGTAAGCAAGTTATTTATACAAAATAACAGCATATTATATTTTTTGATTATAGTAGCCCAACCAAACATATTAACCGTATATGGTACACTTCATCGTGACCCGAGGAGGTAACTAGTTTGTGTCTCGGCTCGCGAGAAGCTAAGTGCGGCCAGGGTTCGTGTACCGTCCGAGTACTTAACCTAATATTGGGTAATTGCATTAGGTGGCGGGAAATTAATTCACCGCTTCCTAGTCGGTCGGCTAAGACGATGCATTGATACGTGCTTTGTGGCTGAGGGAGCATACACGTACATTTGATGATATTATCAATACTGACGACGTTATGAACAGCACTAACCATATGTTAATTAGTTTGCCACTAATTTAATAGCTGGTATAGATTAATTATAAGTATTTACGTACTTTTAACGGTTTTTCAACCGACTTCAAAAAAGAAGCAGGTTCTTAATTCGTCTGTATGTTTTTTATTATTATTTATTGTTATCTCATAACTTTCGACTGGGTAAACCAATTTTGATGATTCTTTTTTTTATTTAAATGCTAGTACTGTCCATGTGGTCCCATTTAACAATGGCATACATAAAAACCATTTGTCAGAATTCTATTCTCTCGTCAATAGCCTAATGGTTTAGGGTACGGCCTGCGAATCGCAAGGTCGTGGGTTCGAATCCACCATTCGACTATTGCCGTGAACCATCTCCTAGCACAAGCTTAAGCTTAGTTGGAATGGTTAACAAGATTGTTAGTAATATTTCTGAAAAAAAAAATAAAAGAAATATTTGCTAGCTTTCTTTTTTATAAAAAAAAAATTGGAGTTTAAGTCATAAATTTGCATTAAGTATGTGCGCGACAAATTGACGAATAACTCAAAATCACTCCATCCGATTTCGTTGATTTTTTTTCTTGGAACCAACCAAACTATGCGTCATGTACATCCAACATCACGCATAGTTTAGTTGGGTTCTGATTAATTCTATTACGTAATTCTTACAATAATTCGGGACTACAAAGAGGCCGTCCGCGTTATAACGTGTGATTAGATATGTTTAGTTATATTTTTATAAGATTTAAAGTTTAAAGATTTTTAGTCTCAAAAAGACAATTTACAAAGTCACTTACATGAGAATATCAACTTATAATATAACTATAACTAGTCGCCGGTATTAATTATTAACTAATTTTAACACAGTTTTCCAAAATATGTTGTGATAGCAAAGATTTAAATATATTTAATGAGCTCACATTTTTGTTAGCAGGAGGCAACTTGTTGTAAAGTTGCGCTCCTTTGAATGTAATGTTTTTTGAACCATATTTTGTTCGTACTTTTGGCAGAACAAGTAAAAAAGTTTATTCATCTGTGACATCTTTGCAAATGATGTGTCAGTGCTAATTTGTTTGTTTATTCGTAAATATACTTATTATCTAGCGATGAAATCAGAGACAGTAAACGCTGTCCGCTTTTTTTAGGTCCCATATGTGGTGAGGCCATCGCCATACACCTGACGCTAATTTTAGGTGAGTTTTTTGTACGTAAGAAACCGAAGAAGACAGAGTTACTTTCTAAACAAGTCCATTTAGTATAGTAGTAAGTATATTTTACTGTATACTTTTAATATTTAAAAGCCGCTATAGCTGTGAGCCACGAGGTTGGGCCACTGTTGTAAGCTGGGCCGCTAAGGCAACGAACCTAACTGTATGACAGAACACTGACAGAGAGTGGGTTATACACCTGCGTGTTTTACAGTAGGCAAAGAGAAGTTGACAGCTTTTTTATAGGAATATTCTTTTAGCTAATTTCACACAAAATAATGAACACTTTCTTAAAAGACATTTCAGATTATTTTGGAAATGAAGATGGATAGGATGCGTTTTAAAATGTAAATATTAAAAGCATGAATCCTGTTTTCTCTATTCCGCTTACATTAGTATTATTTAAGTTATTTTATATGTTTAATCATAGAATAAATAAAAAATGCATATCGTTTTAATAGCTATATATTTATGGCTTCACAAGCAGATTTACAAACGTTCCCTAAAATTAGTAAGCAATAAGTTATTAATAAATAAAATAAAAACTTATAATAACGATATATATTAGATTAAGTGCATTATTTATAAGATGTTCTATATTTATTTCAATCTATGTTAACTAAATATTACTATACTGTTATCCATATTAACTATAATTTTTACAAAAATCACTATTTATAAAAAAATTAATGACTTGAACCAGGCTTATAGGCAGAATTCCATATATCGGCAAAGCAAACGCTGGAGTGAAACCGGTAGAACATAATTAGAGGTAAAGATATATGACCGAGAATACTCCACAGGATTTTGCCATAGAACTCGTATCTTTCGTCCAAGCTATCCGGAGATTTGTACGAGAATGTATAATGTAACCACATCGCTACATTAGAAATGATAAGGAACATCATCAGCTCTCGACCTGGCTTCGTTTTCCGCAACTTTCTGCTATTACTGCAACGTCGCAGGCCGTCCACCAATAGGAATGTTTGAATGATGACTTGTACGACCTGAAATGATACGTAATTCAATAATCCATTTTGAAAACCATAATATGATACTGTGATATGCTTCTGCTGTTGCACTGATGGGTCGGCAGGATCGAGGTAGTACTACGACCTCGCAGAATACTGTGAGTTATAATATACTACTCGTATAATAGTTGCGCGTATCACTTGGTGAGCGAGGTGCCGATGACGACTCTTTAAAAAAGGTATGTAATAATCAACCAATTTATAAAAGGAGGCGGTTCTCAATTTGGCTGTATTTTTTTATCTCAAAACTTTGGATGGGATGAACCGATTTTGATGATTCTTTTTCTCATATAAAAGCTGACTTCATATGCGGTGCAATTCTGACGATGGCGTCGATGAAAAAACCATATAAGTATTAAATTTGCATTAAGTATGTACACTACAAATGGACGAATAACTCAATATCACGGCAACCGATTTCAATGGTTCATTTTTAAATATTCCTACGATAACAAACAAATACAGGGCCCGCGCGTAATTGCGTTTACCGATTGATTAGATTTGAAGTCAGTTTCTGTTTTTACTCGTAAATATGCTTGTTAATATAAGTTTGTTGATCAGATGAGCTGCATGTTCTTATGCCCCCTTTTCCAATAAAAAAACACATGTTGAACGGTATGCCCTGCACATAAAAAGACTAGGGTTTCTCTTATGATTGCTGACATAGCCCTTTCAATTGGAGGAACTCTTTTTGATTTAAGACAGAGACAAATTCACTGAACTGACGGCCAAATTAGTGATAGACAGACACTCTAAAAATAAGATTTTTATTGCAATCTATAGCATTAAAACATTATTGCTATTGTAAAAAGGACAAATTCATAGGTGTGTATATTAGTAGCATGTCCATAAAAATTAAAAGGTACTTTTTTAAACAATTAGCACTATAAAGGGTTTTTAATAATCCTCAATCACGACAATTTATTGGATGCATCAGGATTTTTTGGGTATTCACATATTAACATATAAAAGGACAATGTCATGGTTATCTATGATAAAAGAGACTTAAGTTTAAAAATAATAGTCTCCCGAATAAAAAAGAAATGAATCCTAAAATTGCTTTTAAATAAAAAAAACTTACCATTACTGCAAAGTCGATGGACTTGACAATGTTTGCTAAAGATACGGTGGCAGTCATTGATAATACAGTCTCCATAAAGAACGCTGGTAAACATATGAAGAGCAGCACATCGTCTAACAAGGAGATGGGATGTTCATTTATGTCCAGCTTAATTGCCTGATTGTAAGCCATTACAGCGGCAAATAGCATGACTACATGCAAACCTAGCTTCGTTGCGTCGTTCAGGAGATAGCCCACTTCAAGGAAATTTCTGGAATATGATTTGATTTATTAATATTAACATAGATTGAAGACATAACTTAAGTATTATCGTTGTCAGTTCTATTGTTCTGGACTCGTAGAATTAGGATACGGTATCCCCTACGTGTCGTAGAAGGCTGCTAAAAGGGGCATCGGGTTCACTGGGCTACTGGGCCTTAGTCGTCCGCTAAAGTTGAGCCGAGAAGAATGCGACATCGGCTGGCCCGGAACGTGCTCTCCGAGAGTACAGGGCAGAGGGGCTCCGGTGCCACTGGAGATCACGGAGCCCCTCACCATGCACCGAGAAAGGGCCACCGGGGAGTTTTAGTGGTTAAGAACAGCACGTAATAAGGCGTAATATTAAGGCGGGGTACAATACATTTTATGAAAGAATACTTTGAGAGAATATTTCAAGTATTTAAAATTTCTTAATTAAACAAAATTATTTTTGTAAAGCGTTAACACTCTAATCGTTTAGGATTCGGTTTTTAAAATAGGTAATGATAATATCAAACATAGTTTAGCACATTTTACTTGATATCAAAATTACTAAAAATTCAACACTCACTCGCCAACACTGCTGAAGACAAAACCAATAATGAGCATTCCAAGTACTATTACAATTATAATTAATCCCACAAAGAGTCCTCGATTCGAAGCGTGGCAATCCGCATATATCACCATATTACTTGTAAAATCATTATCTTCACTTGCGGTTGGTATTCTGAAAAATCGGCAACTAGTTACAATGTGCATTTTATTTATTAAACAGTGGTATAAAAATTAACAACGCTACTAACTTGCATACAGAAATGTTCTCGCCTAAACTAGAATTTGTTTCGCTTTTCTCTGAGTCATTGGTACAGTGACCAACATTACTCCAAATAATGTAATATACGGCAACTGAAAAATTAAAATATTTATGCTAAATTCTATAATAATGTGGGTATTTTCAAGAGTAGAGTGAATAGGCATTTACTAAGCTAGTGCGCCTTACCATCCAGGACTGCATTTCCGCTTAACAACAACATAACTTAGAAAGTATAAAAAAATAGGAAAAATGATTTAAATAATTATTTTAAAATATTATTTAATAATAATTTATATATATAACAATTAATATTCTACAAAATTGGTATTGAAAAACTCTATTGGTAAATTTCTACTTCATTTCCTAATTTCTTCTTAAATTTAGCGGAAAAGACGGTGTTAGCAATCGCTTTTCAATGGATATCAGGATATAAGAGTTCCGATTTTCGAAATCTACAATTTGTGTAAATTTTTTTTATGGATGAACTACACAGATTGGTTAGAGAAGCTAGCCTTGACTGCTTCACCGGATTGAGAGGTGGCATAGCTCTTAGGTCGCTTAGGCTGAACCTCTATCGCTAGTAACTCGATACACCGGTATCGGTAACCTCGGCTTGGACGGTTGTTATGTTAAAAATTTGTGCACCATAATGTTGTGTATGAGAATTTAATACACTAGATAAATAGAGAATAACGATTGCAATTTCTGTATCCCTGTCTGAGGCTAAAAGGACACGAGAACTTTTATTTTATATTTGTATAATATTTGACAAATTATTACCTATAAGAATATTGAATTCAACACTGAAAGGGTATAAATACGGCGACACGCTTTCGAATACAGACGATATAGCACTTGAACCTTGGCAATGTTCGTTGTATAGATCGCTGATATCAAAAATCCGACTTTGATCCGCTGTATAGTACGCTGAAAAAAAAGTGTTATATTAATGTTTAATGTATATTTAGACCATACTTTACCATTTTTACCAGACTTAAGATTTCATTAGCTCCTTCTATATGTATGAATGTAGAACAATGTGCGCGCGCACAGCTCTCTCTTGCTCCTACCGCGTGGTAGAGAAAATTGTCCTCCGCTGTGTCTTAGATATACGAAACATAACTCTCTCTCTTTCTATCTTCATAAACTTATATTGCCCTCTCAACTTCCCTTCGCCTCACCCGATCACGCTTTTAGTAACGCATTCAACAGCTTACCCCAATCAAGCGTGCATAAGGAAGTTTTACTTCAAAAACTATATAAAATGCAGCGTGGTCCGGAGGAAGTTTCAGTATATATTATATTATATTGTTGATAACTCATTCGGAACTTATGTTTTTGTGGTTTAATAAATGATAATTTTCTATTTCAAATTTGTTGCAATTTGATACTTGGTAAATAAGACGAAGTGAAACGGTGGCAGCTTTCTAGTTTATTGTATGTTTTATATACAGAACTAGAGTAACCAGCCCGCTTCGCCTCGGGCTAGATTTTGTACTTCCATATGGTTCATAATGACATAAATATACACAACGCATGCGTCAATACAATTTTGGGTTAAAAAATAGTATATCATCATAGTAAATAAAAGCTGTTGCTGTTGTTTGAGAGTTTAAAAGAAGTTTGCTCCGATATTTCACAGTACAAAAGAGCAGTGCGTCACTAAACACGATAACTCGTCAGGTCTATCTGAAGATTCCCTGAAAGTTTCATTGAAATCAGTCGAGCCGTTTCGGAGCCTATACAGATCAAACACACACACATTCTTTTATATATATAGATTGTATAGTGTTTTATTCAAATACCTGTTGCAGTGTGAACTGTAGATTGGTCATCGTACAATGTTGAATTTCCATACTTGGAATTTGCATATAGAGTCAACGCCAATACTGTTTCACGCACAATGGTCGCAATCCAAAAGCAAAGACTGCTGCCTATCATATGCATAAAACCGAAATGCGCCAAACCCTAGAAGTATAAATATAAAAGTCTATTGGTTGCGAAATAGCAAATAACAGATTAACTTAAAGTTGAAATAATTTTCTTACCTGCCCTCGCAAGATTATTACGTTCGAATATTTGAAAATGAAATACAATTGTAAGAAAGAATACAGCGGATTTATGATATCGAGTACTAATCTTAACACGTCAACACAATCTTGGTTATCTACATCTTCGTCAATGAAGTAGTTCGCTTGTAATGTGATTAATAAGACTGAATGTACCAGATGACCTAGGGCGAAACCTGCGAAAATTTTTAATTACAATATCAGCATCCAAAAACCTATTCAAGATTCGTCTGGACATTAAGGTCTCACACGCTTGTTACATAAAGTTACAAATTTCTCGTGAACACTGTCTCCGTTTAAAAAGATATATTAATTTTGTTCCTTGTAGTTCACTTGTAATATGCACATCGGATGCAGAAGGCCGAGTCACAGAACTGTGACATTTGCCAAATGGTGGATGATATGCACCACATAATGGGGGAATGTGCCAAACATGATGCGGAAAGAAAGTCATTAATAGATAGTCTAAAACTGAGAGAGCAACATGTGGGTGTTTTTTTAATGCTGCTGTCTGACCCGACCGCAGAGGGAGCGAGGAAGCTGGTGGCTATAGACATACATGGCTACGGACAACATTGACGACTTTCTTTCTCGCTTCATGCGACCGATGTATGTGTGCCTAGGTACGATGACCTGATGACCTAGGGCGAAACTCGCGAAAATTTACATTTTTTAGTTACAGTACCAGCATCTAAAACCTTTCAAGATTGGTCTAGACATTAAGATCTCAGTTACAAATTTCCCGTGAACACTGTCTCCACTAATTCCAATAATTTTGTTCCGTAACGTCGGCAAAAGTTGTGAGTATTTTTAATAAACGGGCAGCGCTGTTGCACGGACACATCAGGCGAAGGCGCCTCATTTGTGTGGTCGACATGCTCGTAATAGGCTATAACCAATGTTTTTGGTATATATTTTTTTTAAATTACTTTTTATGTTTTTAATATTTATCTCGTTTCTTACTACATTATGAAATTTATTTATTAATGTTGGTATTATGTACAGCGATGTTCGTTTACCAATGTGGGTTGCAATAACATGGAATTATTAGTTTTCTGTTCGAGATGCTGTAACAATCTGAGCTGCCCATGATCACAGACAATACTAGAAGAGCTGCAGGTGCATTTCCGGACTTATATGTATAGTAATGAGCATAAACGTGTCGGACACTTCCTTTTGTTTCGAGATTAACTAAAGGAAACATGGTCTTTTATACTCAGGAAAAAAGTTAAAATATATCTACCAGCGGCACCCAATTTGAGGTAAAAACTGCCTGAATGTCGACCCTGGCTGAAACAATAGTCATGTTTCAAAGGCATCAGCATTTCTGGTGATATTCTGAATGACCTGAAGCTGTCGGGCGTACGGTCGCCTGCTCCAATATTTCCGAATTCTTCCTGTAAATATAAAAAACGTAAAATATTATCATTGTCGTAAATAAAATCAGATTGAGTTATAAGGCTTTCAAAATTACTTACTCCATTTTTTCTATAATATTCGGAGAGCTTCTCTTCGTGTAACTCTTTCATTTTTTGATTATTTAGTGCAGTGTTTTTATATCTACTAATATCGTATAATAAAAATAATAAGTAAAGTAAGCCCATTCCTGTTAAAATTAATGAGTAAATCTGAAAGGAAATAATAATAATATAATAATATTTTTAGATTTTTGTGGACCTTTTAATAATAATACTGTATAACCTAAGATGTTAAAAAAATAATAATATAATAAAATCGTTATTTTGAACTATGACAAGGTTTGAATACAATTATATTCACTATAATAACAACATAATTAATTTATTCTAAAATAAATAAAATTAGTACAGTGCTAATGCATGTATTTTTTCTGAATTCATAATTGTTCTTTTTAACCATTCCAAAACATGCTAGGAGATGGTTCATGTCAATAATCGAAATAACTTAAATAGAAGTTGGTTTGAAACTACGTTTTTAAACGACCTATTGTTTGGCAAATCGCACCTTAAATTAATAGGCTACTGCTGACTTCAGCTATACAACCTCTTTAATTGACATGAATATATTAAACATCTTACTGCACCGAAATGTCAGGAGATAACAAGTAAAAATGAAATGATGAAACTTTAATAAAAGTGAATTCTTAGCTATAATTATTAATGAAATATATGTTTACCGAAGCAAGGGAGAGGTCCACAAAAGGATCAGCAAGGTAGAATAGCAGACCCAATGTAACCAGCAATATGGCATACATACCGCTCAAAATTAAGGTCATGTATTTCCTGTAATAAGCAGAATTAAATTGATTGAATACAAAATACAAATTAAACTAGAGTCACTTAGTCACTTCATTATGTGAACATATAAACACCGTGATATACACATAGTATGATACTTTACCATTAGACATATATTCACACTTCGAGTGATATTAAATACTTGATTTTTTTTATTTATTTTCAATAAAATTTTACAATAAGTAACAGATAATTTAACGCTATATAAACCGCGGTGGTTTGTCATTAGCGGTCAGTTCAGTCAGACCCTCTTGCATACCTAAGTAAAGTTTAAGCTATGTTTAATTTTTTTCGAGTTATATATTTTATTAAATCTGAGGATTGTTCATTAATTAACCTAGACACGATGTATCTCGTCGTGCGCTCACATTTTTTTAGGTTACGTAGGTAAGCTAGGTATAAGTTGATATAGTATGTTGTGAATCTTACGCTGTGAGTCGCTTGTTATCTTCTGGACTGGTTGGTGGTGGTGCGTGGGTATCCACTGATCGAAGAGACTGTGCGTCCATAGTGGCAACAGAGCGCTTTCTAGGAGTTGTCCCACCTCGTACGTCATTCAACGTCGTATATACACGGTAGTTGCCTGAAAAAATATAAGCAACGATGCTGCTCACCTTGTCTTAAACGATCCCTGTGACCACAAACACCGATTTAAGGGATTAGCAGGTGCGTAGTCAATCTATCACCGCAGGCACTTCGCGTACCAGGCGACACATAGTAGTAGTATAGATTAATAATACAAATAAATACATCGTATAGAAGTATAATATACTCCTCACGTCTCACTCTGGATGTCGGTTTACTAACCCGATCGTGCCGACCCATTCGTGTAACAGCAGAAATTATTGCAATGCCCTACCAGTGTTGGATTTTTCTTGACTAACAAAAAACATGATTTTTGAAGATTTTTTCTATTACTTTTTTCGATACCGATTGTCACATAGTGATTGTAATGACAACTTAAAGTTAAAGTTACAGCCTTTATATATAAAATATATATGTCCCACTGCTGGACACAGGCCTTCTCTGTAAAGAGAGTATAAGGGCATAGTCCACCACGCGACCCTAGTGCGGATCGGCTCCAAATGCCTTAGAAAATATTTTTAAGGCATGTAGGTTTCCTGGCGATGATTTCTTTCACCGCTGATCGCATGAAGCAGCACTTAAAATTGCAACAGCAAATTTATTGGTGCCTGCACCGGGGATCGAACTCGGGTTGCTAGCGTACTATGCAACTTGAGCCAACTGCCCTGTCACTGAGATACCACGGCTCGTGACAACTTATCTTTATATAAATGTTTTATAATTCCAATAACCCTACGAAGCTTACTTGCTTGATCTAAAACATTGAATGTAGTAAAATTTAACCCTAAACATAGCAATGTATAGCATAATATGCATCTAAAGTACAGATATAAAATCTATTTACTTAAGTTTATTCGTTAATTGTATTTTATAATAATTATTCAAATGTTTTATGTGACAATTGTCAGTGTCGTGACATTAATAATTATAAAAGAGATGGAGTTGGAACAAGGACTTTTTTTTAATGCTATTAATATTTTTTTTTCTTGTTAACCATTCCAAATAAGCTTAGGCTTGTTAGTACGTACGTGTATAACGTGTCTTGGATCACCTTGGATTTCTATCACGTATTTTTATCACGTGTATTCATATCACGATTTTTAAAGTATTTTTTGAAATTTTTTGACTATACATTTTTTACTGTTCTTCGAAAAACAATCTTGCCACGATAAGGGTTAAGGAATTAATATGATCATCGTCTACTTCAAGCATCAATCTTTTGCATTTATTGTTTTTACGCATGGGAACAAATATATATCTTTAAATAAATATGTAGGCAAATACTTGAAGAGGTTAGATGTTTCTGAATAGTCAGTAAAAATATGAATAAAAAGGATCGTGTACCCATGAAAACGATGTTTCGAATATATTCTACATTCCAATCCAACTGCATTATTACGAGTACACTAATTTGCTTGGATTTAGAAGGGAACAATCAATAAAATACTTTACTAGCTTCAGACATCTCTTACAACAAGTTGTTGATATTTAATATCCTCTCTAGACCGTGCTGTTTACTATAAAAACTTGGTTTATTCGAACGTGATACTTACTTAGTGATTTCGCATCTCCATTGCTACGGATATTTCCGTTGTAGAATAGTGGACTGGAATTATTTCTATCGCCTACAAACAAATGTAAAACAAAATATTTTTTTAGAATTTAGATATCACAGCGGCATGCGATTAAGATATCGAGGACATGTAATGATATTTTTTTTTCTATCAAACCTAAACAGACAATTATTAATTTGTGAACCATTGTGTGTCACCTTTTGTGAACTTGACTTCCAACACTCGACGAGATGAGCGGATTTGTGAGTTAGCTATTTGTCTGTCTGCACTTGCTAGGTGACATTATGTCTACCTAGCTTCTACACACACGTATACAATAACTTTTTGTCTTCTAAAATTGTCTACTTAATAATAGGTTTAATTTGTTTTTTATTTCTCGAGGTATACCTAACAGTGGGTGCTGCAATAAACTTAGCAACTAATGTGGCAGTATTGTTAAACTTTCTTTTATCCAATTTTTACATTATAAGCTATTTTTCCTGGCTAAATATTAAAAACATATTTCTAAAATATTTATGAGCTTTGTATGTTCTTATATGTGACATAATCGTTCATACATCAGCAATACAAGTTATAGGAACTGATATTTTTGTTCTTAACAACTAAAAAGCCGAAACTCATTTGCCAAAGCCAGCTGGGATTAGAAACCCTGACCGTAAAGTCGAGCGCATAGCCATTACAAACATAAAAATAATGACTACTAACGATGAAACAACACATTTCTTTTTTGTGCCACAGTATTGTTGTATGCTACTTAGGGAATGCATCACTCATCCTAGATCAGTGTAAGGTATACTGCCTATTCTAAAAGACGACCAAAAGGGGTCGTCTGCTGACAAAGGTAAGAGTGGATCTGATGAGACGTCTCATGGGGTATTCCCGTATTCACTTAGCAAAGCGAGAAGAATTTCTTCAACAGACACCTCGTTATAAACGTTTTTTTCTTTACAAAGTATCTTTTGCTCACGATAAGAAAGAATGAGACCCACAGATATATTTTTCTTTTGCTAAACAATGGCATCAATTATTTTTATAACTACGAATGTATAAAGTTAACTATTCCATAATTAATATAAGTATATATTATATGACATCTAAATGATGGCATGTGTACGTATTTGTGTGTGTAAATTAATAGTTGACATACTAAAAAATATATTACCAACTGGTGTTCCTAGACTCGTATCGTCATCTTTCGACTGTTTATTTGAAGAATCCTGTGAACAAAGGAATGGAACACTTAATTGTTGCATCTCTCACAATTTTAAATCATTGCCACGTCCTAAAAGAGAGCTAAAAAGTGAAACATGAACATGGAAAGCCGTATAAAATCGGATTAATAACTTCATTAGTTACTTGTTTCTCTCGATCGACACCGGCCGGTATTTCACAATAATCCCATTACGTTGTTTCGCGTTTCTCTGCAACAAATTTTCGTCTGCCGTTCACAGTAAAAAAGTATTTCCCACTGTCGAACTATCCTATCACACAATATTTTTTTCAAAGATATTGTAACTTAATATAGGGGAATACATATCAAATTTGAATGACTTGATTGTGTGGATAAGCCTTTTAAAAATATTTTGATAAATATGCATCACAAAATACCTCACTGTGACGATATTGAAGGGCAAACTAAACAACTTTGCTTTTGATTTAAATGTTAAAGTGATTTTAAATTCAATTTTCGTATTGTAGTGTCAGGAAAAAAGTGTAAATAAAATTTGTTATATTTCTTCATTTTAATTTATGTTTAGTTGTGCAGAGATCTATCAATCGAATATTTTTCTCGATAACATGGTTTTCAAAAATACAATACAGTAGATTTTATATTTTATTCCCCTAATATAAGTGTTGCATTGAAAGATATTTAAAGGAAATCACGTATCAAAAATACAAATCGGTCGATTACGGCGGAATTAACCTTGCTTATCGCTGATATGTGCGTTCGAGCGGCAGTAATAAATATGTCTATTAACACGGTTACGTGGCGAGTTAGCAGACTGCGTGCGGGAATATAAAAATAAAGAGATCGAATTTTCATTAGGTGAGGCGTTGGGGCGGCACTGTGCGCTGTCGATATTTACAGGACGGGGTCGGCAGGGGGTTCGAACGGTGGTGGAGGCACGGGGTGGCTCGCGGCCGGCTGGACTCAAAAGGTTTACAGTTGGATGCGCGAGAGTGACCCGCCTCACAAACAGGGCCCGTACCATCCGCTCGCAACTATGGAACTGTATTAGTCCTTAACAACGTAACTTTTTATCGTTTTATTTTAGACGAAAGATTTAAAACGCCAGTGTCTTTTGAGTTTCAAATGGCATTTAGTTTTACTAACAAGTATTTTAACGAGTAAAAACAACGACTTCAAAGCAAATCAATACTAAAAATGAACGTAAATATAAACGTTTCACACACGGTCGCTATATATCATATTGAAATAGTATCATAGTTATATAGTACTTACGTAGTCTTACTCCAAGAACTAATGCCAACATAATCCAAATCGGTCTATAAATAACGGGGCTATAAATGCACAGATAATAAAAACGAGCTGATAACTTTCTCTATTTTTAAAACGTTTTTAACCACAATAAGTACGTGATAGTCAGCCTTGTAAAAATATTTCACCTTGGCAAAGATTGATAGTACAATGTTTAATCGAAAATCAGTTAATCACGTCGATAGTCAAAAAATGCGAGTGAACGGAAGGAATAGACATATTTAATTGTTTTCAATTAAAATAAAGTCCATATTGCATATTGTATTAAATAATCTGCGTAGTACGTTTTTGCAAAATATTTTCATTAATGAATTCAGTAGTCTTATCCATATATGTCTCATGTAAAAATCATTACAACCCATTGCGCCCATATATACGAATTCGTTGTTTAAACTACGGTCGGAGCTTAAAATAAATTTACTTTGAAAGCAGGACAAAGCAGCTCGTCGCTAATATTATTGGTAGGCATTTAAAAATCAACAACATTTACGGTTTTTTGAAAACAAGCATTATGGTCTAGTGGGTAAGTGATCAACTTATAATTTGATGGTTGGGAGTTTGATTCGAGTTTTCGTTACTCGATTACTTAAGTGCAAAAAATTCATGCAATGAAATTTGTGTCCGGTGTATAGCGGTGGCCTCGCCGACCGACCGACGTCTCGTATAAGACTGGTAAAGTGAGTAATGTATGAAGAATGGATAGCCAATGATACCCCTAGCTATACATATACGACTACATTGAAAGGACGTGAGCGCTTTTTATACATTTTTATATTATATTAAATTTATTTTATTAATTTTAAATTATATTAATTATATTTTTATTAAGTATTAATTTTTATTTTATATTAAAGGAAAATAGTAAAAATGAAAATAAGTATTTCAAAAAATAAAATTCTAATAGGTTTGTTCTATAACGATTACGTATGTGTAACTTAATTTAGTAATTTTTGTGTATATACTAGAACATATTGATTTGTCAATAAAGATTTTATTTTGTATTTATTATTTTATATTTATTATAGTATATGATTTACTAATAACAATGTACCAATGACTTGAGTTTTATAAAACACACGAGATATTTTTAGTCGGTTATTACGTGTTTAGTTTATCTTTTCATAGATTGATAACTAATCAAGATTAATGTAAATCTAATGCTTAATTCAAGTCAAAGAATCTGTAATTAATTAAATTCCCCAGATAATGATTTTCACGTTTTCGCTTTCTTACATTAATAAAAAACAACCTATCAAATTTGTGCCGTGTAAAAGGGGTCACTACATGACAAATAAATGAATGTTTATTCATTCATAGCTTGCTAGATATTAATCACATTTTGTTAATAAGATTTGTTTCCGATTTAAACGGTGGGACTTAGGGTTTTTTCTAAGTGACGGTAAATGACTACGCATACCTGCTCTCGCGGGGAGAGAAGAGGATATGTTGGATTCGCACCGACTAAAACCCCACGGGAACGCTCGCGCACACTACCGTGATTCCGCCGACGGTGGCCCCGTTCAGCCTCATCTCCAATGGGGTGGAATTACCCCTACGTCTGGCAGGAGCGCAACGGGAACACTGCGCGCGTGACCTCGAGGCCTCGTAACTAGGCGGTGAGCTCGCGTGTTCGCCGCCTAGGCCTCAGTTATGGGGGATGGAGAAAAGAAACATGTACTCTCCTCCGTCGGCTCTCCGGCTACGGATTGGCAGGTTGAAGGATCTATCCCGCTCCCTGTCCGCAGCCTCCTTCTGCAACATCACTTGTTTGCAGAAGGCAGCGCTCCATGACCTCTCGCTAGCTACCATAGCTTTAATCGGGACTTAGGGTACTTCAAGAAAAGTTAACTTCCTTCAGCGGCTGCCAAAACCTTTGTCGTTAGTCTAGTAGTGTTGCCTCGATTTTGATACAATAAATATGGGAGATTTGGTCATATAGAGTGGTTTTTTTATTTAAAACAAAGACGTATCTTTACTTATTTTAAGTAGTCTACAACATATCTATTATATGCTAAAATAATTCAATGTTTTGATAAGACGGTTGATAAGAGCTCGATGTTAATCCATTCTCGGACCATGTGTTGTAAAAGTAATGAACACAATTTACTTATCAAACTGTGTTGGCGCAGGGAAATGCCCGCAATACTATATTTTCCAGTACATTATTCACTCGTCGAATCATATCCTTGTATCTATTGAATTTAATAGATATATACCTATGTCATCAGATTTTATAAACTACGAATTCTCGCGAAAGACTAATAAAATTTCTTAAATTATGTCTTTCCGGGATATTGAGTAATAGACATTTGATACAAGTAAAATTAAGTCACCGTAATTTTAATATAGGAAATGACAAGGTACTGAAGTCTAGTGATTCATTATTTAAGAATTGAATCCTAATAAGAACACAAAAACACAAAAAGTTTTTTTAACATTAATATTTTCTATAATATAATCTTTTCGTATGGAGTTGAGACATGGACAATTCACAAAAGAAAGGCAGAGAATAGACGCATTCAAGATATGGTGCTGGAGGCGAATGCTTCCAATACCGTGAACGGCCAAGCGCACAAATGTATCTGTGCGGAGAGCCTTGACAACCTTGAGAAGCTGGTCATTGTTGGCACTACAGAACGCAAGACAAGAGGCCGGTTGCTAATACGATGTCTGATCAAGTGAAAGGGGCGATCTCCTCCTGAACTCTACCAGCTGATGGTTGCTTCGGAGTGGGAGTTGTTGTCCGTTTAAGGGACTCTAGTGAATACGAAGATGCTATTACAATTGTGTCAAAATCAGATTAATCTCTACCGTGTGTAGTCGTCTTCTACTATTTTCATAAGGTACTTGTCGTGCATTATAAAAATAGTATAATAGAAGACGGTTGTTTGGTACAACAATTTTTTTTTGCAAAGAATGATATCAATATATTTTTTGTACTTATACTCGTATTGCTAATATTGTTATTGACCGTTCCAACTAAGCTAAAGCTTGTGCTAAGAGATGGTTCGCGACAATAGTCGAATGGTGGATTCGAACTTGCGAACTTACGTTCCGAAGACTGTTCCCTAAACCATTAGGCCAGGGTTCCTAACCTTTTTGTACTCTAGAGTACATTCTAAAATATCGGTCGAGTGGCGGGCACTATTTCAATCGACCAACTTCTTAACTTTCCATAACATCTAATTTTCTCATCATTTATTATCTTATGTTCATAATTTATCAATAAATACACCCTGAGACACGTATTTACAAAACGTAGCAATAATTCACATTTCTATTAATGTCTAAGAAAAAAATCAGTATGTGTCGATTAATGGCAAGCAAATACGAATCTTTACGCGGGCGCCATGGTTCCCGCGGGCACAAGGTTGGGAACCTCAGCATTAGGCTACTGAAGCCCAATGTAGTTGATCCGTTGCTCTAGATTTTAGCTACTCACGAACACATGCAATAGCGAAATAATTGCAGGTGACTTTAAAACGGAGCAAGCTCATCGGGCGAAACGCAGGCGTCAAATCTGAACTTGAAACATCTGCGATGTATTGTATAGGGTCATCGCAACAGTATAAGCAGCTGCGCCACCGCTTTTTAAAACTTTTTTATAATCCTTTCATAAGTAAATCTCAAGTTATGCGTACACAGACCACAAGTTATGTAATACTTTTCTGCGTGGATCGATATTACGTCACTTTTCAGATTGCCAAATGGAAATTACGTAGTACCAAATAATATTAATTTATCATTAAGCATTGATTGATCGTCTAATTTACGATTAATCGTGACGTGAAAATTTGCAGATCCGATAGTGCTCAGAAAACGATAATATGTTGAAAAAATGTACTATAAAATAACGTATTACAAAAAAGTGTTAAAAATAATTGTACATAGACCAGCTTTACTCTACATAGAGTTTTAGATAAATCCAGAAAACAAAGAAGAGGAAAGATTGATAGCTTAGTTGTACTCCCATATTGATAAGATGGTAGAAGCAACCTCAAAGACGATATCAAACATTTTCTTTTAACAGGGGTGACAAAAGAGCATGCGTCTCGCCCCGATTTTGCTAATTGAGGTGTTTGTAAACCTAGATTAATCAAGTCCCAAAATAATTTGAGTAACATAGGACCTTGGGTTCCGAAGATATATAAGGGAACTCTGGAAATTACTTGTTGATTGATATGTTTATGACATATCAAGATTAGGAATGTATTCGATAACGGTGACAAGCACGGATTTGATCAAAGAAAAGCTCCTAAACTTGGCAACACAACTATGATGCAGCAAAGAACAGTGCGCGCGTAGAAGCATTTACTGTTTAATTCGTTACGTTTGTTTGGATTTGAAATCGGTTTTGCGTCAGACAAAAATGTAAGGAAATTTGAAATTCTTACCGTTCTCTCTAGGTCAGGTGCGTACATGACGTTTCTGGGAGGTCGGCGACGGGCGGCGCGCGCTGCGGTTGCGGTCAGGAGGCTCCCTGACACAGGTCCCGGCGTCGACATCGTGCGCCTTCTGTCCGCGCTGTCATCTTCATTTATAATCTCGCTTACTGACGTATTTAACACCTAAAAATAAAGATTTACAATTTACGGTACGTTAAACTCATTATACATTAAAACATTATGTATAAATAACTGCACCCCTCGGTGTTATCCGCGAATATGCACGCACTCACACACGTATTCACACATACCCACTTCCACAAACATTCGCGCACACACGCGATTCAATTTGAACAATATGTATATTCTTTCTCTTTCTTTCTCCAATACTTCTTCAATAGTTTTGTGTTAATCCGTGGGGTGTAAGTCTGGTGATCTATATCATAGTTTGTTAGTACTTAAATTATTTAAACTTACATTTTTAAAAATAAATAAAATTGCAGTGTCCGTCTGTTACTGTTGACTCTAACACAGGTGACTGATTAGACATTAAAAACTAATTTTTGACACGAACCTATACAAATTATCAAGTGGCGTTGCTCTTCAGACGCTTAGACCGACACCGCGCAAATTATTACCTACCGAGGGGGTAGGTAATACTATGCGCGGACGCTTTTATTTCTGAAATATCCTAGTTATATTACGAAGTCCAATCAAAGCATTATGAGTGCACAGACATTAAAAAAAATCAAATAGAGACGAATTTATAATAACCTCCTTCGACATCTTCGCTTAACATGTATGATATTATGACCCAGCTGTTTTTTTAGAACCAAACAGTAGTGTTTAATATTTGATAGTAAGTTATTGGGTTATAAGATGGTCAATTTTATGTCTCGAGGTGAGCGCGATTATTTACAGGAATTGTATAAAAAATTCGTGTGCAGCCCTACCCGTTTTATCATCACCGACTTCAAAATGCTCTCAATTCGTTTGTATTTTTTTTGGTTTGTTGCCGCATAACTTTCAACTGAGTTAACCGATTTTTATGATTTTTTTTTATTTGAAAGCTTGTGGAGTTCCCATTTAAATTTTGTGATTCCAATTCTGACAATGGGATCCATGAGTAAACCGTATAAGTCTTAAATTTGCTTTGACGAATAACTCAACATCACGTCAACGGATTTCGATGATTAATTGTTTATTGGAAAGGATGTACTTTAAGAGTAGTTTGATGAAAGTTTGGTTACGTTCTCATTAAATTTGAATTTCGTAATATTCCTACGATAATTTGAAAATAAAAAGGTCGTCCGTATTTAACGTTTAATTTGATTTGAAGTCGGTTTTTGTTTTTACTCGTAAATGCATTTGTTTTATATTATAAATAAATTATATTCATGAGTCGAACTCTTCGCTTTTAACAAATCTTACGAGCATAGTAAACAGATTGTAAACAAATTACATAGTAGTATATTTTTCTTTGTCAGTATATATTATCAATATGCATAGTATTAAATACAAGGAAAAATAATAATTATGACCGAGTTTTAAAATTATTACTATTACGTACTGTACTACTGTACTATATATATTTGTAAAAAATTCAAAAAATCTTTCGATTGCAACCAAATTTCAAATCACCGCAATTTAAACAATTTTATAAACTACACGAAATGTAATTTTGCTAAAAGCAACTATTATCAATTGTAACATTTGTTCGTACTTTTTTCCTGGTGATTATAATAATCGAGTACTAATAAATATTATACTGTAATTATAATTATATCGGATTTATACATATGTATTATCTTGAATAAGGGTTTTCAACTTAATAGGGATAATTATTTAAAAATATTAATATTAAACTCACCCCAGGATCTTTCGTTACGTCTGATGTATTTCCATCTTCATTTTCACCAAAATTTTGAAGAGATGTCTCCGAATGAAATTTTTTATCACCCAACTTCTTTCTGTTTACTATTTCCTCTAATACTTCTTTGTGAGCTGCTTGAGGATCGGCCATGTTATTTATTTTTTCAACAGAAAACTCTTAGATAAAAATATAAATTCTTGACTTTACTTATTTCAATGTAACTAAATAAAATAACTCCATTTTTATTTAATACAAAGCACAAACGATTTCTCTGTACAAGCTGAAGTGCGATTTGTCGATTGCAAATGTATTAGTGAAAAAAAAATTGATAGCTATCTGATGTCACTATATCGAATGAGACATATCTATAATAAAGGTGTAATTATCGTAATCGATATATGACTTCCTTCTATGTTCGCTACACTTGTAACAAAAAATAATCATTTTGTATATAAATTGTTTACTGGCTACACATCTCTTTTGAGAACATGAAGCTAGAGCACCAATTTAAGGGTTATGCACGCTATGATTTGGTGCACTACTAGATCATGATTTCAATAAGGCTAACCTCTTGTTAAGTTGCTCCTAGCTCCGTCTGGAATTATTAAAGATAATGTCAGTTTTGTAAATATTGGTTAGCATTTTTATTAAAAACAGTTATTACTAATATAGCCACTGGCTACTAATTGCTTATATTATTGCACGAACGGGGCAGCACGATTCTTGCCGTACCACGATATAGCAAATTATTAACGTGAATCAGAAGTATGTTTCACTATAACTGAATATTCCATACTAAAGGTTGGCAACTCTATTGCAATTCTTCTTCTTCAATTGCCTCTCCATTACTGGAGGCTGGCCATCAGCTCAGCGAACTTATTCCTTTCGTGTGCTAAGCGAAACAGTTGTTGGAATTGCAATCAGTGAGAGACAAATGACCATGCGTCTTATCTGCTAATGATCCTTACACCATTAAAGAAATTGCTGGTGCGTTGCCAACCAATTCTGGATAGTTGTATAGCAAGGTTACCAGAAGTATAGTCCCACTTCACGTACCGATATTCTGAGATGTCGTGGTACTTGCCCGATAGTGCCGATCATCCGAAATTTGAATTTGAACGCCAGCCAAACTAATTTGAGTCGTTTTTTTAATAAGGTTAGCCGATCAGCCAGGAGGACTTTATAGTTTCGCGTTTTTTTTAAAGAGGTGTCACAGTGCTTAGGTCGCTTAGCCTGCAGCAAGGAGAACTGGACAATAATCAATACGTTAGTGCAATAGATAATTATCGAACAGAAGGAAAAAGACGAAAATAAAGAACAGAGAGAGAGAGAGAGACAAGACCCAGAATAAAATAAGGGTTACGTAGGACAAAAACATCAATGGTAGGCCGCATTGATCTGGTGGAGGAGGAGTGTTTTTAGTCCGTGAGAGTAGGACACTCCTTGGCAGCACGGACTGCCCAGTGTCCTTAACGGATTTCCCCTCCTCGCAGAAAAAAAAGGTCGCTTAGCCTGAAGCCTTCACGGAGTAACTCAGCTGCAATCACAGCTCACTCTTGCTGCAAATTATTGCTTAACTGAATAACAAATAAATTAATAAAACCAATGGCAACACTATGAATAAGTGTCACTCATACAACTTATCTTATTAATTACAATAATATCTATTGATAAAGTAAAAAAAAATCCGCAGTAACGGATTTAGTTCCGCAAGCTTACGTTGTATTGAAAGAACAATAAAATTTATAGATATATTTACAATGACACAGTAGTACAAGAGCTGCTCTCTGGAACCTAGCAAGTAAAACGTAAAAATGCTGTCGATTAACAATGTGACTTGCAGTACTGTATGAAGAACAAATGTGGAGCTAATTTTAGATGATAAGATATTAGTAATTTTTTTATCGGAGCTGAAGCGAAAGACTTTCGCAACTGATATAAAATGATCACTGCCGTTAACAAACATGTATTTTTTTTTATTATTTTTATAACGAACTACACAGATTGGCTAGAGAAGCTGGCCTTGACTGCTTCACCGGATTGAGAGGTGGCTTATATGCCGCACTGGGCAAAGGCCTTCTGTGTAAAGAGAGTTGACTTGTATTAAATTTTTTTTAAGAGCTACCTTCACCGCTGCATGTGGTAAATGAAGAATTGGGAGATGTTCAATATACCTCTTTTTTTTGTTTGCGATGAATTTTATAATGTGGTGCGAAAGCATCATTCATCGCATTGAAAGGTCCGACCAGGTCGAGCTCTTATAGGTTCAAATTCCCTATTCTGGGAGCTTTTGAACACCTAGGCCGATATATTCACCCCCTCTCGACCTCCGTCTCAATCGAGACCGAGAGGTCGGGAGGGCGTAGAAGATAGATTCGTCGCGGCTGTCGCTTGAGGGATTAGCCTCGACGCAAAAAGAGTTATTCCTAAAAATCCGTTCTAAAACGGTACCCACGACCAGGGGAGCAGACGCCCCTGCGCCGATAACCGGGTAATGGGGTAACACCCCGAAGCCCGTATCTGCGAGGTTCCCGTGAACCTTGTAGATGACTCGTTACTGATTGACTGACTGTCGAGCTCTTCGGGCGCTCAGCTTAAACCTAGAAACCAACAGAGCAACCCCCCTGCATACCTTGAAGGTCGTTCCTATTTATGATGTTTGTTATCCCCTTGTAGAGCGTATGAGATCTAGAGAAACTCGTGGATAGAAAATAATTATTAAAAAATTGACATTACAGTGCGAAACAAAAATAACATCAATAAAGTTTAACTTTAGCCATTGATAAATTGTTCTCAGCTATTAAACACTAGTTGTGAAATGTAACCAAACAATATTTTTATATATTTTTAACTCAGTAAAAGCGGACATTTTTTTTATCGGCAGTTAAATTTTATCATTGCTTTACCCATTCAAGTGAGTTTCAAACAGCTTGCAGCCAACCGTTTATTGTGAATTTTTGAACAAACGAAACGAATGTATATAAATAAACTGTGGAGTTTTTCAATTACGTTGTATATCGCTTTTTTGTTTTGTATATGTGAGGTTAAAAAGTGTTATTTAATTTACACTTTATCATTTGTTAGTCAAAATAAAGTGTTTTCTAAAAGAGCCCCCTCCTGCTTGCACCTTAAAAATAACAAAAGGCGTGATTTCTTTTAAAGTTTGATTCCATTCGCTTTTAGCGAACCTCTATAACGCGTTTATAATAAAGTCGGATAAACGTTTGGACGCAGTTTTAGACGGGACTTAAATTACTAACCTAACATTTCGGTAAAGTACAGTATAGTAATAAACAAAGACTATTTAGTCTAAACATATACTACATAGTCTTTTTCACGTGTTTCTGCTGATGGAAGCGCGGCCGAATAAAGAGATGAAACGTCTGTGATGACCGGCCAGAGGGCCTCTACACTTTTACTGGTTTAAAATCCAACCGTGAGAGGATGACTGATTTCTGCTGTTCCGTTTTGATGCTGTTCAAACTCATATACTATCATATAGTTTCAAATAAAAAAAGGGTAAGCAATAAAATGAAATGATATAATAACGATGTTTTGTTTATGTCATTGTTTAATGGATTTAAAAATATATATTATTAACAAATAAATAACAATGAAACTGTAACGAAATTCTTCCAAGAAATAAATATTTCCGGACATCCGCGTCAATAGTTACGACTCGATATCGGTCAACCGAGGCCGTTTTTGTTTTGTTTACTCCTTTAAATTGTACTACGTGTACAATGATATCGCTGGAAATATACTTGATGCCGCATTAATTTGAGATTGTTTGGTATGATGCATTGAATTATGGCTCAGGAGTGACACTTGAGGTAATACAATAATGAAATAAGCTCTCACGTCCTTTTAGCCGTAGTAAGGGTAGACAGAGACAGTTTTTGTTGCCTGTTTTCCACCAGGCCAGTTATTTTTCGTACTTGTTGGTTGATGGAATGATTTTGAACATATAATTTATATGAACTTCTCTTTAGATTTATCGAATTTTTTTTTTTTGTTTACGAGGAGGAAATCTTCAGAAAGATACCCCGCCTTCTGGGGAGAAGGCGGCGGTTATGTGGGGTTTTTACCGACTAAAACCTCCCCGGTGGCCCTTCCTCGGTGCATGGTGAGGGGCTCCGGGATCTTCAGTGGAACGCACCGGAGCCCCTCTGCACTGTGCTCATAGAGAGCACTTCCCGGGGGAGGTTACTCCCTCCCCCCCGTGCCCTCGCAGTGCAAGGCGACACGGGCCAGCCGATGTCGCCTTCTTCCCGGGTCCACCTTGGCGGACGACAAAGGCCCCCACCCTTGTCGCCCAATGAACCCGAGGCCCCTTTTAGTCGCCTTCTACGACAGGCAGGGGATACCGTAGTCTTATTCTTGAGAGCCCAGAACTACAGGGTTCCGTTCATTTTTATCGCGTCGACACTGATTGATGTTCTTAGAAACAAAATTAACACAACTTAAGTCTCCATTAATTGAATTACACTGTACCCTAAAGATATACGTGGAATAATCTGTAACTAGTGTTACATCTAAATTAATTGTATAAAAATAAAAAAACATAGATGAATTGAGAACCTCTTTTTTTAAGTCGTTGGAAAAATTATGTAACAATTTTTAGAGCAAAATAAAATTAAATGACATATTAATGATTTTACCGCTAACAAATTAAAAATTACTCGTTCAAAATCTTGCTTAATTCTTCCTTCAGTTCCAAAGTGAATTCGGACACTGGGAACGCCAACTCTTGTACGACAGCTGTAGATGACTTCTCCTTTACAACATAGTCTGACGGAACCACAAATAACTGCTTTTTCTCACCAAGATCATCCAACGCCGCCAGACATGGCGGCATTGGTAAGTGGGGCCGTTGTTTCAGCCATTCGTGGAATGTTTTAGTTGAACTAAAAAAAAATAATGTTTAAAATTATTTCTATTATAGTAGCACAAAACAAAACGACGATCGATTCACCACTAAGCAGCTCCTTGTACGTGACTATGCGTAATAATATTTTAGTATTAATGTATCTGCTTTTTTTTTTTGACGAACCTATACAAATTAGCCAAAGAAGCCGACTTTTACTGCGTCACTGGATTGAAAGGTGGGATAGCTCTTAGGTCGCTTAGCCTGGTCTTCTATTCGTACTGGTCTGCCTTTGCCATGCACATTATATGAAGAAAGACGCGAACAGAGATATGCCATGATGGCAGAACTGTACAAACTACATTCATCTAAGCATGCATATAAACATGACTAAGCACATATGTGTGCTTCTTGCGCATAACTTGAAGAGCTTGTGTATAAACTGATACTGAGCTATTAAGTAAAGCTGCGAGTAAACTTACGTTTCTAATTACAGAGTTGTGTAACGTATCGGCATGATGTAAAATCTTATGCAGA
This sequence comes from Meandrusa payeni, assembly GCA_029286785.1. Classification (NCBI taxonomy): domain Eukaryota; kingdom Metazoa; phylum Arthropoda; class Insecta; order Lepidoptera; family Papilionidae; genus Meandrusa; species Meandrusa payeni. The sequence continues at coordinate 692,726 of JAGSMX010000013.1, forward strand.
CGGTTAAAAACGTCCCATATCTCGGACACGTTATGAATCATGAGAAGCAAAATAGAAAGCAAAAGACGCGCTGTCAGAAGGAAGAAGTCACACGGGAGTGGACCGGCATCACATCCGCTGAGGAACTATTCCACCTTGCGCAAGACGCGCGTCTATTCTCAGAGTTGACAGCCAGCCTTCACCCATGAAAGTGCTCTAGAAGTAGAAGAACACTTACGTAAGATGTTGTATTTCTTCCCATATACACGACATAGATTTTAGATCTTCAGGTATCTGTACATTTTGCCAGATCTTCTTAGTGTTGTTCCGAGGTGGAATGTGTCTCATATGTTGCGGGAGGCAAGTGGAGAACGCGGTAATGTGAGCCGGACTGCTTTCAGCCACGATATCGGAGGCTATTTGCCGTTTTAATACTTTTGGACATGAAGCCTGGAAAAAACCAACTTATAGTCCTGATCATTTTAAAACACGAATAAACTTTCTTGTTGCTAATAGATGATATTAGTGATATGTCGACGTCTATTTAACGCTTCTTACTTGCTCTTATCACTTGAAAACCCTTCACAAACTGCTGTGGCTCAAGGGCTGTCACGCTTTATATAATAAAATACAATGTTTTACGTTACGTTACGTTACTTGATCAGTATCAAAACTTTATTCGAATAAATATAAACATAATGAGTATATTTATGAAGCTATAGTATATAAAATCTATTTAGTACCCCCGATCAAAACGATTTGTGTGTACAAATAAGTTTTTGTTGGTTCCATGTATTTGATGACGGTGGTCGCTTTGCCTTAGTTTTAGAACTTTCACAATTTTTCTTTCATTCTTTCATGTCGTACTATGTCAATAATTTATACTAAATGATATTTACCTTTGGAACTCCTACGTAATCGGCAATACTCTGATTGACGCATGGAAGAATTTTAGGGTCGAGCATTAACCCTCTAGACGCGTGCTCATCAAACCAGACCTGAAAATAAAGTTTTAATTCTTCTAAATTGTTGCTGTTGCAGAAATTGTTCCATTATTAAATATAATTGTATATTTCCAGCATCAGCTCTGGAAAATTAGCAAGTCAATTACCTGAAATAGATCTTCGATGTCTTCAGGGCGCTTGATTTCACTTTTAAATTCCCCTGTACCTAGGCTGGACCACCATTCGTAAAACTCCGTAGCAATCTAAAAAATAGGAACCATTAAAAATTAATATAATTTTCTTGACTACTTTTATATTATTTTTATACAATTTTTTTTCCTAATAGCTGAAGAACTATCGGTAAATAGCTCGTTGTTGTCTAGTCTTGTTTGATTTTTTACGAACTGAATTAAACAGATTGGCCAGAAATCGTGGCCTTGACCACTTCACCGGATTGAGAGGTGGCATAGCTCTTTGGCTGCTTAGCCTGAACGTCTATCGCTAGTAACTCGACACAAGGATAATTTCTTACTTACAGGCGTAACTGAGGGCGGCCTAAGGTCGGAGGGATTAGGGTTCCATAGACATAGTAAATGGTACACGGATTTATTTCGCTTTTTTACTCTCTCTTCTTTCTTCTCTTCGTTCTCTCGTAGAGCGAAGATGTAAAATCTTTGAAATAATAAAAAAAAAATACCTTCTTCGTAGCAATTTCTGCTTTTTTATTGAATTGATCGGAAGCAGACACCTCGAAGCCCTTTTGTTTATACTTAGAGTTCCACTTAATCATGTCAGCCTCAGTTTCGTTACAATATAAAAAATCAAAGTGAGGGTTTTTTATTCGAGTTTGTTTATTTCTGCAAAATATATTACGAAGCAATTAAGAAGTAAGATCATCAATATTAGGCAAGGGTCTAAATTGCAGCCTAATTACCAATAAGTATTAATTTTTCCCTGACTTCTCCTTGGTTTCTTATGTATAAAACTTCGATCGCGGGTTCGATTATGTTCTGATTAACTCTATTTCGTAATATTCCTGCGATAATTCGTAACTACAAAGTAGGCGTCCATGCGTAATATCGTTTAACGTTTGTTTTGATTTGAAGTCGTTTTTTGTTTTTACTTGTAAATATACTTGTTCAAAATTAAACTTACTCCTCGGCCTGGCTGGGATGCACTTTTAAATCATCGTCAGATTCTGGTGGGGTTTCATCAGACGATTTAGGGGATTCTTGATATTTTATTCTACTTTTTGAAACAAACTTGGGAAACATCTTTGTTGTTGATTTTGAGAAGGAAGTCGATATTTTGGATGATTTTGATCTCATCGATGCCCTTGTGCGTATCTTTTTATATTCTGATGTCTTGTGAGATGTAGTGGTCCAAACGTCGGACTGTTCTCTCGTGTAGCCCTCACTTGCTGTTCGGTGGACATCAAGTACAGAAAAAGTGATTCGACTTCGTGGTGCGCGTTGCTGTGTAGAAATCGTAATATTATACATATTATAATATATGATATAATAATATAACATAAACTGATGAATACAGGAACGGCTTTAAGAGATAGCTTTACTATTGTTTCTTCAGAGGCATAAAATAGCTGTATATCATGTTCTTTAAACACGTACGTATCGGTAGAACCTCAAATACATTAAATAAAATAATGAGAGCTTGTAATAGTTTTTACTTGCGTACAGATAATTAATTACAATAATAGAATGAGGAGGAAGGAAAGGATACTCCACAAATTCAATAAGGTTTGGTTTAAAATTGAATAATTAAATAAATAAATTTCATATTAAATAATAATATTTTATATCAATAAATAATACATACAGATATTTAAAACCTTTATATATAAAATATATAAAAGCTGTAAATATATAAGTGTCCCACTGTTGGGCGTAGGCTTCTCTGGAAAGAGAGTATGAGGGCATAGTCCGCCCCACGCGGCTAGTGGTGATTAGCGGACTTCACACGCCTTAGAAAGATTTAGGTTTCGTAAGTTTTCTCACGATCTTTTCCTTCACCGCTGAGCACTTGGTGAATCAGCACATAAAATTGCAACAACAAATTTATTTGTGCCGGCACCGACGATTGACCTCGGGTTGCTAGTGTACTATGCAACTTGAGGCAACCGCCCGGTAACCGAGCTACCACGGTTCGTAAGGTTGTTGGAACGTAATAAGGTTGTATTAAATGTACAGCGGACAGTGTTGATGTCTCTGTCCATTCTGCTAGGGTTTAACGGGTGAGTTTATATTGTAATCACCATGGGCCAAAAGTCAAACTTGACTGTAAGTTAATAGTAAATATGTCTTACATCGAAATAAGGTAATTTGTCTGTATAAAACTCTGTGGAAGGCGGAGGAGTAATATCTTCATCTGGAGGTACATATCTCTTTGATTCCGATTGCAAATTAAATATTTTTGTTATCCGGTGGAATATAACTGGATCTAGTAAATCTCGAACCACGGCATATTGCGAATCCCAGAACTAAAAAGTAAAAGATGTATTTGTATTTAGTAGCTTGGACGCGATAGCGAACAATCGTCATTATTTCAGACCCAGAATATTCTGAATAGACATAGGTCTGCTCCAACGATTTAAAAAAGGAGAGCAGCTAGGCAGCTGGTTGTAAGCGGCTTACCAGCTGCGTCCTTTATAAGGTCATCTGACTATCTTGCGGGAGGACGTCCTACGCTCCGCTTCCCCGTCCGTGGTTTCCAGTAGAGACATTTTCGACCCCAACGGCAATCTACGTGCTATGTAGGGCCCATTGCCACTTCAACTTGTTTACACGGTGGGCTATAACGGTTACCTTCGTTCGTCTACGGATCTCTTCATCCCTGATACGATCTCGTAGAGATACCCCGAGCATAGTCTCTCCATAGCTCGCATATTCGAAGCATGGATAGCCTAATGGTGTAGGGTACGGTCTGCGTAAAATCGTAAAGTCGTAGGTTCGTATTCACCATTCGAGTATTGACGTGAACCATTTCCTGGCACAAGCCTAAGCTTAGTTGGAATGGTTAAAAAGAATGTTAGTAATATTTTCGTTGTGCGACTTTGAGCTTACATATGATGCCCATAGTAAGAAAGCATGTTTCTGTCCCATATGTCATTACTAGTAACACACACTGGTCGAAGACTTTCGATTAAGCATTAAATGTTTAAAAGGAATTGCAAATGGAAGCATTTTACAAAAGAAAATTCTGGATGCTTATTCCTCAGTATTGAGAAAAATAATTCGATGACTTATTTTTCTCTTTATTGTGGCAACAAACAGTCCTTATAGTCTATTATGTTACATCAAATATTTATTGCAAATTGTTATCGACCAACAGTGCCGACAATAATTAATTTATTATAATTTACAATTTACATCCGCTTACAAACTTGAAAAGAAGTAAACAGAAGCCAGTCAGGAGAATTTACTAACAATTAAACCTAATAAATGAGTTGCTAAAAATATGATCAAAATATTTAAAAAAAATTAAAATCCTATAGTTTTATATGTTTATTTTTACGAAATTACCTGGTCGTCTCTATAAGAGGACTCCAACGAGCGTATTACATTTTTCCAGTGTAATTTGACGGATGCCTCGTTTTGCTCATACCGCGATGGTTTCACGCGCTTTGGAGATTTTGGGTGCTCCCATTTTTTGATCAGAGGTTTCTTACCACATGGCATTATATAAAAATTTAAACAAAATTATTTAACGTGCGTAAATGTTGTATATTTTGATAAAAATATAACGTAGACAACAAAATGCTATGTGACATAATGAATTAATCTTTCTTTGAAAAGCATCTATCATAATGATTAGTCATTATGTATTTTCAATAAGTTTCTATTTAGGCACAGATATGCGTAAAAGGCTAAAAATAATATTGTAAAGCACTTAATAATCTGAGTTTAAATACCAGCCTCGGAATAAGGGCTTGTATAAAAAAATTGAAATTTGTGCCTGGTCTAAGACGATAGTGACTGTACCACCGATAAGTGGACAGTGATTATTGTATCTATATACCCTGCTAGGGACAAAGGGACATGATAGTTTATTTATATAAACATTATAAATTGAAACCCAGTGGCTAGCCACTGTGTGTGATCTCAGGCAATTTTACGGTATACCCTCCCTAGTAAACGCAACGAAAGTTTCTTAGCAATTTTAACTATATTACTAATTAATGATAATCATAAATTTCAATGCAAAATCATCAAAACCCTTTTTTAGAAGCATTACATAAACTGATACACATAATGTTACTAAAGAATCTTTAAATTTATATATATATATATATAATAGCGCCATCTAGTGTGTATAGTTAATAACGAGTAGACTTAAGAACAGGCATCACACTACACGTTGTGACGTGGTCAGTTTAAGATCGACGTAAAAAGGATAATCGACAATAGATGTCGTGTTTATAAAAAATAAAAAATGGTATTAACGTTGGTTTTGTACCTTTTATATGTATTCGTATTTCTTTTTACTTTGTTAGCAATTACTATTTTTTGGTGGACCCAGAAACATTCTTTCAGAAATGTGAAATTATTTAGATAGTAACTAATAAGAAAATATCTTAGTTTATCCATTCGACTGGTTTAATTTTAATGCCTACATTAATGTTTCTAATGAATTTCCTTTCACCCTGTACATAGTAAATTAGTTATTGCATCTCATAATAATCAAAAAGACGTCCGGGCTGGATGTGTAAAGGACGTGAGAGGTTATTTATTTATTTATTTTTTATTTTATTTTATTTGTAACTGTGTTACCCGCGATTAAAAGCTATTTATATAATAGCGGAAATGATTCCTTATTACATCAGCTATCTGTCAATGAGAGTCCTATCAAAGTAGGTCCCAATCGGTCCTGAGCTTAGGCGAAACAGACAGCCAAAAATTGTAAATATTACTGTTCGTAAATGTACCGTATCCACATTCATGTAGTATTTTAACCTTACAAACAGACACTCCAATTTTATTTATTTGTATAGATTAACAAGGTTTGAAATAATGGATTCATAAAGGTTGGGAAGAGTGCAAGATTTTTTATTATTAATTTAACAGACGTATAATAATTATTTTGATGATTCTGATTGATTTGTGATATTCTAATCAGTGTCGGCTAGTTGCGATAATCTGCGACGTAGATGTTCTATAGGTGCGGGTGCGTTATCAAGGGTTGTGAGCGTAGGCGATGTTGTAAGTTGCAGTTCCATAGTTAACCTCGCATTTAGCACATCTGGATCAAACATGCCCAAACTGTCCAGATATGATGCCCGTCTGTGCTCTGGATGCTGTATCATCCAACGGCAATATTCTCTTACACTCCTGCAGGACAAATGATTGTTAAAAAAATTAACCACCGGGAGTTTTTGTATTGTAAACATCCTACTCGCTGCTAAAGCGTGACCATTGTGAAGAGACATCGTCGTAGTTATTCTAGCACTTTCGAATTATTTTTTCTCTTATATTTATTTAGTAAGTAAGGTTTACGTAATGATTCATTTCCAACAATGAGAGATATATTTAACTTAATATAACTATTATTTAATATAATTAATTAATCGCCGAGAAAGGAGTCACGATTGTCAGCAATGGGGCAGCGATTGAAAAAAAGATTAATAAGAAAATTAAATTAAAATTACTCTACTTATTATATAGGGTTATTGATAATTCGACGTATATCTCTTAAGAGGAGATAGGAGTAACTATTTGCGATAATTTTAACCCTGGTATTCATTATGCATAAATGAACCATTTTTGAGTTATCATGTTTCTTAGCTTTTTTCGAAATACGTTAGAAATGCAACATCAAATATGTATTAATTTACATATAATTATATTATTATACTTTTTCTTCTGATTTATAAAAACGATTAAACACTGCTTTTTATTAATTTTGAAACTATTATTATCGGTCTAAATTTAAAAATGCTGGATGAAAAACGATAATCTTGCAATATGTTTTGAGATTTATCTCCACTAAAATGCCATATAGCCAAAAAAAACGTATGAAATTTGGCTGGGAGTTTATTTTAAAAACATAAACGTTTTATTAGCTACTTAACAATGCATTACGACTAGCAACTTATTCCAACAAAAGTGACGACAAAGGAAGCTGGCGGAAATTCGTAAACGAAGTGAACCTATGCTCGTTCTTTAAAATTAATTAGAAACAATAACCATCGAATTACATAGAATAAATAAATTTATAAACATTTTTGAAAACTACATATTTACCAACTCGAAGACGTTTTTGACCGCTCTTTTGACAAGGCAAAACATAATATACCAGCGCGGCGGATGTTCTGCACATTCTGGTGTCAATGTTAGACGATGGTTCGATAGCCATTTTCCTTATCGTTAATCTGTGTGTTAGTCCGATGTGTAAGCTTCACATCCATACATTCTTACAAATATTCACGTTTATAATAGTTCTTTTTTCTTATTATATTAATCAGAAAACAAATTACCTTATGTTGGTAATGCCTTCCCACACGGTTTTTAATGAGACTAGATCTCTGGGAACGTGTTTGGCGGAACGCCATTGCTTCTTTGTGGCATTTTGAGGAGCTCGCCATTGGTCTTTTCTGGGGAGACTTCGTCCAAAAGCTAACAGACGATCCGGCCGCTTTTCCATTTTAATATCTTTGGATATTTCTCGTGCCAATGCCGCATTGGCCGATAGCTGTAATAAAGATTAAAATTGAACGAACACTGAAGAAATAATGTATCAAAATTTATCAAAATATTTCTGATCTTATCACGGTTTAATTATAAACAATATAGAATATAGAAAACGTAAAAGTGATCACTGTAATGAAAATTTAACAGGAAATTTACTATAAATAATTAACAAATTGAATAAACCTGTATATTTCCAGTAACTTCAGCTATTTTGTCAATGACGGTGGGCATCTCTTTAGGTACAACTTGTAAACTGCGTGACACATGTGTGTCGAATTCTACCTGTAAAAAAATAATTTGAGTGCAAGTTTGTTTTAGTTTATTAAGTAATTAATTGTTAATACTTTTTTATACTTACTTGAAATAATTCTTTAATAGCTTTTGGTGTGAACAGTTGTGATTGCTGGTCCCCGCCTAACGCTTTCATATAGTCACAAAACTCTTGCGCAATCTGACGGAAATTGATTTTTTTAAATTTTGCACTGACTAATGTTTAAAAATAGTTATCATAAGGACAAGAGAAATATTTGAGCTTGTATAGTATATGTAATTGTATTCACTTAAAGCATCTTTGACTCTTGGTTTTTACTGTTGTAATCAAAACAGAAAATTTACTGAATCAGTATCCCTCGAATAGACTTTATTCTAGTTCTAGAAGTTACTTAGGTAATCTATACCGAGAGATCACAGACCCTTGGCACGGTTGTAAGACTGTGTAATAGTATGACTGATTAATTCGATTTCCATTTTCTGTTCTTTTCTTTCTTTTCAGTTCTTACACGTTATACTAATTTCTCTAGTTTGATGACAACTTAAGTTAGTTACCCTTCCCGTGAGATCATTTGCTCTTTTGATAAGACTTTTCTCATCTTCTCTCTCTGGTTTAAGAAATCTAGTGTTCCATGTAATTTGTTCTCGCTCCGGCTTCCTTAAAAATTCCCGATGAACATTTGGGCTATCTTGTTCTTCTTCACTAGAACAATGGTAACAATTAATCTTAATGTTTCGAAAAGTATCATTAAAGTTTTATTGTATATTATATACATATTTATTGTACAGTTGTGGAATAAAACAAGTATTATCATCCAAGACAAGACCTCTCCCCGCCGGCGGCAGTAACGGCTGCGCTGGTGGGAGATCTAAATGGAAGGCGCTGGTCTCCTTCTGCGAGTCAGTAATGACCCAGAAGGAGACCGCAGAACGGGATCGGGAGAGGGCCGATCCCGTTCGGAGATGGCGCAGGCGGGCCGGCGGCAGACCGGCCCGCAGCCCTGTAGTTCTGGACTCTCAAGAATAAGACTACGGTATTCCCTGCCTGTCGTATAAGGCGACTAAAAGGGGCCTCGGGTTCACTGGGTGACAAGGGTGGGAGCCTTTGTCGTCCGCTAAGGTGGACTCGGGAAGAAGACGACTTCGGCTGGCCCGTGTAGCCTTGCACTATGAGGGCACAGGGGAGGGAGTAACCTCCCCTCTGGGACGTGCTCTCCTTGAGCACAGTGCAGATTGAAGATTTCCTCCCCGTTAACAAAAAAAACAAAAGTATTATCATCCAAAATGGTTATACTTGTAAAATTTATTTAATTGTAAAAGAAAACTTTTCCATAGTATATTATATATCATTTACCTGCTGCAGATTTCGACATCGGTATCCGATTCTAAATCTCTGTCAATTATTATAGATTTTCTTCGCGAAAGAAGCGGTTCTTTCCTTCTTTTATGACTTTTTTGTTCTGCAAAACATTTTAATGTCTATGTTTTCTATGTTCATTGGATTTTATTATTATTATTTTTTCATATATATACTACCATGTAAACAAATTCTGTTTTCGACTTACTGGTTATGTGGGAGGTGTTTCCACTAGATTCTGCAATATCGTAATCCAATATCGTACAAACTTTTTCAAAAAGGTCATCAGATAGCTCTCTTGATAGATGTCTCATATCGTGCGCGTCTAACTACGTTATGTTTTAAAACTCGTTAATTAAATGTACTATCGATAAAAATGCATTATTTTTAAAGATATTTACATGAATTACTTACTTGGTCACTGTGTTTATCCAATTCTGCTATAGTATTTTTCCAATACTTTTTGTTGCGCCGTATAGATTCCGATCGTTCATATTTAGAAGGCTTTACAATCATTTTGCTTGATTTCATAATTAACCGATTTACGTATTTGTCTAAGGTAACAAAAGACCAAATACACTATTAGTAAAAATAAAAATAGCACCAAAATACTAAAAAACCAAAATACAAAGTTGATAAATAAAATTATATATCTTTTGTATTAACGAGTAAACTATTTGGCCGTGATTACTTCAAAATTATAGTTTGTCAATTAAGATGCAGAAAATACTATATTACAAGTTTACAACAACAATTAGTATATATTAAAAAAAAGGAAACATGTTCCGATATTAAAGACTCTAATCTAACTCAAACAGTCACTATTAAAAGCGGCGTGGATGTATTGCATTTATTGAAAATGCTGATAGTTGCCTAGGGATACTGTTGTTAGGGCGTGTTTGTAATGTCTACCAGTAATGACGCGAATTTAGATGGTTTCCATAATAAAATACAGCATATATTGGTTAAATGCCTAGATTACATGATTTGTCATGATACGTTGCTGTGGTCAATTCAGTTACACTGTTTGACGGAGTAATCTACACAAAGTTTATTAACTACATACTGTATTCTGTTATTTACTATTACATTAGTGAGCTCGTGTATCACATTACTAAAACTTTATGAAATTGATAGAGATTACCTATCTCTGTCTACCCCCATTAAGATATAAAAAAAGGCTAGAGCTTAAGTTTATGCATTAATTTTTAATCTGAAACATACATATCTGGAAGAAGTTAAAAAATATAATAAAACAGTTATAATTTGTAATTGTATTTTGTTACATATATTTCGTTAACTCAAAAAGAGTTAAAAAAGGAGATTCTGAAAGAGCTATTTATTTTAATTTAACATATGTTTCCAAATTGATATCATGCTCGGCGAATACTTTGATTAAATGTGGATATCTCTTTGTGATTTCCTTTATCATTTTTTTTCTTTTAATGCAAGTATCGGTTATAGAGGTAGTAATAAAACTGTTGACTGCTTCATTGTCAGTCTTTTCTTTTATATTGGTATGTATACAAGGACACGGAGCGTCGTATGATATATCTTCATCACTGGAACATTGAGTCTCCACAGTGTGATATTTTTCTTTAGTTTTCGAAAATGGCAATTCACTATTTGCTATATCATTTGGCTCTAACAAGTTTTCTTTTATTTCCTTTTGAGCCAGACCACCCAGAATTGCTTCTACTCTTTTAAAATTTTCTTCTGAGAAATCTAAATATGGATTTAAATCAAGAAAAGAATTATTTACTGTTAACATTTTCATACATTTTCGTACAGGGCAGTCTTCTATTCGATGAAAATTTTCAAATAAAAAAAATTCATCCGAGCTTTTGGTTGTGCTAGATTCAGCAGGCTGCAATTTAACACTGGATGTCGGTGTTTCCACTTGCACCTGTGATGGTGTTCGACATTTGCAACGTTGTGAGTCTAAAAACTTTTTAATTTCATCAAATCCATGGCATTTTGCGTAAACAAACTGTCTTTGTAATCTTAAATATGGCAGGTCCACGTCGGAGGGTATCGTTTCTCTACTTCCATAAATCATAGTTGGTGTTGCAGACATATCTCCTTCAATGACAAAAGGTTGTTTCGTGCATATTGATTGACTTGGGTCTGGCTGGACAAAATTAAACATATTGTAGTCCTCTAACAAAACCGAGCTTGTCGATTTGTCACTCGTCCTTACTTCATCAAGCTGCAATTGAACCATTTTTTCTAACTGAAGCAAAAATGTCGTTTGTTCTGGGAGAAGCTTAAGGGAAAAACTAATAAATTTCAAAAATAACTGTAAAACTTTCTTTATTTTGTCTTCCCAATCTTTGTTTATGTCTGAGATACAAATATCATTTTTTTCAAAAGATTGTAATAAATTTCTTCTTTCTTTGATCTTTTCTATGACGTCTCCTACTTCCTTGCCATGATACTTTTCCAATAGGATTTTTTTAACGTTGCATTTTTTCCTTTCTGTGCACATAGTATACATTGAAGTAGTCAATCTTTCACGAAGAATTTGTTTGTAGAATATGTCGATAGCATTGTTTCTTTCTTTAAGTGCATAGTTGGTCAACCGACTTGCCTTTTCAGTTTCTCCTTTCAAAAGGAGAGTATAATATCGTTTAATTTTTTTTATTTCAGTCAAATATTTGATATTTAAAATATTTTCTAATTTTTTTCTTTCCTTACGCATTTTAAAACGTATTTGATTATTTAAATAGCTGGTCATATTTGCATGTACACTAGATAGTACAGTTTCAACTTCATTTTTAATGTGATCTTCTAACTCTCTTAGTGTATTTTCATAAAAAAAATCCATCTCTTTGGTCATTAGGCCACTTTTTGTTTTAAAAATACTTTGATATTTTATTTTCACTTTATTTTGAATTTCCGCCATTTCATTCATTACAACGAATTTCCAACAGTCATCATTGTCTTGCAATAAATTTTTGAGTGTAACGAGAAATTCCTGATGTTCTTTTGTAAAATATCATCCCCAATGCTAATAATACCCTCGTGGGTTTTGCTTTTAATAATTTTGGAAGTAAAAGGTGGTTGCAACTGTATTTTACCAATAAGTAAGTCGCTTGGTGACTTCCAGACATCGTCCACTGTTTCGTCTTGAAGAGTTACTTCTATCTTTTGGTCAGGTATGTCTTTGCTTGTTTTTAATTTATTGGTATCATAATTGAGATAAATATCTGCATATGTACTACCAATTATTTCATTACCATTAGTGGTGTTGATAACGTCAAATTCCATAGTAAAATTTAAATAGTTTATATAATTCTTTATCGCATAAAAATAGCTATTAAAAATAACTGTCACTTGATGACTTTGATGACAACAGCTTGGACTAATTAAAGGAGTTTTGAGTACATTTTTATGAATAAAACTAAATCTAGCTAGTAGAAACATAAACGAAATCCGTTGTACATAGAATTTTTCTTTTTATAAATAGTACTTTTAAAAAAAATTAAAGAAATGTTTGATTTAAACATCTCACAGACCTATAAAATCAATCGCTATATACAATAGTTGTCTGACGTCCTATGAATATATAAATTAGAAGAAAACTATTGACTATTCCACCGGATTGAGAGGTGCCATAGCTCTGAGGTTGATTAGCTTGAAGCTTCATTGTAGTAACTCGACACAAGGGTAACCTCGGTTTGGACGGTTACTATGTTACGCGTAAGCTAACCGATCCCTGGACGCCCGGAAAAGTCCAAAAAAAATAAACTCACTACCGAACACGAAAAAAATATATGTATTATATATAGTATATAATACATATATTTCTAGCGGTGTAGACAGAGACAGCTTTCGCTGTCCACTTTTCACAAACCTTATCACGTCCCATATGGGCAAGTGGTGACCATATCATAATACACAGGGCACAAACTCTTAGCAAGTATTTTATTGTACTTAAAAAATATATATTTCTACTTAAATGTATGATGTCCTAAGTATCTGTAAGCAATATTATCTTGACAGAAAAAATATTGTAGTAAATTAATAGATAAAATCTACAAATCGAGTTTAACATTAAAAATGTTATACTCGATTTGTTTTCAGTTGTGTACTCGAAATGTTATAAGACTTTATTGCTTTTAAAGTTATACGCTGGAACATATTACTAGCTGATTTCAAATTGCTTTATTTCCTCAAATACGAGTAGCTGCCTCTGCTATTAGGATAATAGCATCAACTAAATTGTCGCTTAGAGGAAATGAACAAATTTATTTTGTATACGCTGTATCCTTGATTTGAAGACCTTTAAGTTAAGTATGCAGTGTAGTATATAAGTAGATATTATATTAATATATACTTTAATAAATGTTTGTTTAGTTTTGTTACACACACAATAAACAATATGTAATCTTTTCGGCCTATAATATTAACAATTAAAATATATTTTTCATGATTTCATATTAGAAATAAGTTTATTATTTAAATTTCGGTATTTTTTTGCCATTACAGATATTTTAACTTAAATTTGAAAAGCTTAGTGGCAACTGTATGTTGGAAAATCGAACGATCAAAGTATTATATTAATTATCCGTAGATATGATCATTTCTTCTTATTCAAGTATAGCAGTTTAAAAATAATCTTTGTACTCAGTAGTTTTTAAACAATGCTAAAAGGAATAAGAATATCAATAGTTCATGAAATATCTCGTAGATGGCATTATTATAAAATGGTTGTTGAATGTTTTTTAAAGTGCTACAGAAACGGCGTGACAGTTGCTAGCCGCAGTGCTACCATTTTTTTTTTTTTTTTGGACGAACTAACACAGTTGGCACAGAGAAGCTGGCCTTTACTGCTTCACCGGATTTGAGAGGTGGCACAGCTCTTAGATCGCTTAGCCTGAACCTCTATTAGGTGGTAACTCGACACAAGGGTCCCCCCGGTGAGGGGTAACCTCGGTTTGGACGGTTACCATTATTACGCGTTAGCAGTCCGATCCGAGGGCGCCCGAGAGGGCCGAACCACGACTCGGTCGGTAGCTATTTTATTAACAAAATCTATTGGGACAATCTAAGCTAAACTAACTTATATGCCACTTCGGGATGAGTGCTGCCAACTATCATGTCTTAATTTATACAGAAGTTAGCCAGAGACGCTGACTTTTACTGCTTCACCCAATTGAGAGATGGCATAGGTCGCTAAGCCTAATTAAAATTGTTTAATATATGGTCCACTTAAATTATAAAATGTTAGTTTTTGCAATGATACAACTTGCAATGAGTAAAAAAATATATGGTACTTAAATCAAAAACTGTCTACGGCACTCGAACTATTGTGGTTTAGGTTAGGGTTCTTTGAAATCTCGAAGCCTAATGACAAACTCATTTATAACTAGACTGGTAAAATTTAAAACCCAATAATGTAGGAATTATTTATTAAGTAATTTAAATAATAGAGATAAGAGTACTTATTAAGTAACTACATCTAAAACAAATACAAATATATTATTTTATATTTACTGCTTCTTCAAATGTATCAGGAATTTTTCTACCTCGTGTCTCTGGTTGAGTGAGAATCAAAAATGCTGTGATTGTGGACATACCGCCGAATAAAACAGATGGTATGCCAGTCCAATAAACCATAAGTGGCGGTGTGAGTGGCGCTACCACAGAACCAATTCTGCCCATCATTGAAGAGAAACCCAAAAACGAATGACGATGTCTTGTCGGATATAACTCTGTTGTAAATAAATATAGTGAAGTAAATACAACACCTGTGCAATATTTACCCAGTAGATATAAAAATAATGACACTCCATATAATGATTTTGGAGTAAAAGCAAAAGCGAAACAACAAATTCCACACAACAGATACCCAGAGAATAGTGTCGCCTTTCTACCTATTCTGTCTAAAACAAGTACTGCTGTCCAATATCCAGGAATTTCTATTAGACTCGAAAGTATATAGTTTAGATAAATATTGCCAGACAAATTAACAGCGTTAATTGAAAGACCGTAATAGATAAAAGTTGTTGTTATCCAATATATTGGTGTTGTGCAGCATCGTTGTAACATTACCCTTGATTTCAGAACTCTATAAACGAGATTTGTTTTATCTTCATCCTTATCATTATGCTTAGGTATGGCGGTTAGAAGAAAATTCAAAGATGTTTCCGAAATCTCTTTACCATTTAACTTAGCTGCTCGCCGTAAGGTTGCTTTAGCCTCTTCCGTTTTATTTTTACTGAGTAACCAACGATGGCTCTCCATAAGTAACCAGTAATACGAAACAATAATAAATACTGGTGCAAATAATACTAAAGATAACTCTCGCCATTCCAAGACAACAGATGCAATTAGCCCCAGCAAAGCTTGTCCGAGGGCAAACGTTGATGACATTGTTGCGCTGGTATAAATTCGAAATTTCGGACCAACAATTTCTGTGGCTAATATGTAGCCGGCGCTGTATAAACCACCTCCAATGGCGGTATGCATAAATTGTAAGGTTGCATACATTGCATAGTTTACTGAAAAAGCTCGAATACAGCCGACCAGTGCTACGTTAAAACCAAAGAATACGACGGAAATACGTCTACCGAAATAATCAGACACAAACCCAGCTAGTGGAAGAGCGATCATTGCTCCCATACTATTTAATGTTCCTGCAAGTGCTCGTAGCCACTCTTGGCATTCTAAACCAAAATCATATACAACAGTATTTGTTCTTTCATATACATAGCTCTCACAGCTTATTACATTTGTTCTGTCAAATAGGAATGCCGGACAAGTACCGTTAAAAGGCAAGTGCGTTACATTTGCGTACCGAGAGCAATCATCGAAACCTGTTGAACTTTCTGGTATTGCATTCAGAATCCATTTTGGTGAATATTCAGGTTGGACGTCATCACATATCGGTACTGCGCACCGATGAGGAAGTTTTCCAGCTGTGAATATATAGTCTCCTGCCATAAAACCCGAGAATATAGCCGGTAACAATATCAGTAAAATATTCCTAAACTGATATATTCCAAATTGCCCTATGTCCTGATTTAGAACATTCTCAAATTCCTTTTTTTGGTCATTTTCATTATTGGATTTATCCATTGTATTTTTTTCCTTTGTTGTTTTGAATTGTTTAATCAAAATTACAACTTTTCAGTTTTATGTGTTTTCTTCTGTGGCCGAGATCAACAATTAATAAAAAATCTTATTATTAATATAAAATTGTTTTGTACCATTTTGAGAGACAGATGTGTAGTTTGTCCTCGATATATGTAAATATCCTAAAAGCTGGAAGGAAATGAATATATCTACAGAAACCATTTAATAAATATATGTTTAATGTATGTGATCTATTTGCGTTAACATCATACTTTGGCACTAAGAAAACTGTCTACGTTAAGTATAAACTTGATAAATTAGTAGTAGCCTGAAAATGACAATAATACGCCAGTCAACTCGTTAGCATTGTAAAGTGATGAAACATCAAGAATTAAAAAAAAACTATGATAAGAGCTGTCACAATATTTCAAAATAAATAAATTACATACACGTAATTTTCAATCTATCCTCTTGAAGATTAGATGAAACTTACCTTAGGATTAATAAGGTATATCACGATTAGGTAACTGTACTCCTCTTACAAAACAATGAAAACACCACAATATAAATTGTTGTTTTAACTCAAGACACAAATATGACAATTGTAATTTGTTTCACTTCACACAAGAGAAATAGTCACAAATACAATTGGAATAAATACAATTCATACTGTATTTCTAGATAAATAATAACTAAAATAATATAACGGACTGTTTTAACCGTCAAATTCGTGCACTCAATAATAGGGTACCGGTTACTAAGAGCGAACGAACACTTTTTGATGTCGCACATTATTCCCTGCTCTTTCAAACCAAACCTGTTTACGTGCGAACGATAACCCTCCTTTTTGTAACTTCTACCATTAACTCTAAGTAAAAATGATATATTCACGAGCAGACTTTCTGAAATATATAATAATAAACTAATACTAAATAACTTCGAAACTTACAAATAATCACAACAAAACAGGAAAATGTCTTGTAGTATTATAAATGTACAGTTTGCTAGTATATTTAAATCGAGACTGTATTGTTTGTGCAACTGTAATAAGCGTGGCAGATGTTTGCCTTATCTTCGAGTATAGTAACGTTCTCACTGATACCAGTCTTTTAAAGTATTAGGCTTATCACAGTAATCTCTATGAACCTCTAAGTCAATTAAAACAGGAGAAAATTCGATAAGAAATACTTAATTTGCTTCTTAAGCCGCTGTTTAAATGCTCAAATTATTTTGAAATTGTGATAAAAATTTCCTGACGTCTTTAGTACAGGTGGAACGAAACGATTGCATGACAGACATTGTAGAAACAATTAAATATCGTTCTATTTACATAAGGATCAAAGTATCATTGTAGATCATTCGATTTTTATCAGCATGTGATAAGAGATAACAGATACCTATTCTTGAAATTATTATACATCCGTCTGAATTTACTATGGTAACAAAACATTATAATTATTTATCCTTGAAGCATTTAGTAAAGGAATTATTACGCTATTAGTTCCTTCGCAATTTATTGTTTGTAGACATAATTATTGCGAATTGCGAAGCAGTTTTTTTAATACATAGAGTCAATCAAGAGGAATTAGTTTAATTTGTATAATATAGTAGAGAAATACAGCGTCAATAGCCTAATGGTTTAGGGTATGGACTGCGAATCGTAAGGTCGTTGCTTCGATTTTTTTTTATGACGAACTACACAGATTGGCCAGAGAAGCTGACCTTGACTGCTTCACCCGATTGAGAGGTGGCATAGCTCTTAGGTCGCATAGCCTGAACCCTGTATTGCTAGTAACTCGACACAAGGGTCCCTCCGGTGAGGAGTAACCTCGGCTTGGACGGTTACTATGTTACGCGTAAGCATTCCGATCCGAGGGCGCCCGAGAGGGCCGAACCACGACTCGCTCAGTTGCTATTTCACGGATAATCTAAGAGACATTCAAAAGCTAAACTAACTTTGAAATGTCTCTTAGATTATCCGTGAAATATCGTAGGTTCGAATCCACCATTCGACTATTGACGTGAAACATCTCCTAGCACAAGCTTAAGCTTAGTTGGAATGGTTAACAAGAGTGTTAGTAATATTTCTGTAAAAAAAAAAGAAATATTGCTAGCTTTTTTTATTCAAAAAAATAAATAAAAGACATAATTGTTAATGATAATTTTAGAGATTTTTATTGTGTTGTTGTCAATAAACACATACATTTTTTTATTCCAGTTGATGTCTGGAACGACTGGACCGATTATGACGGGACTTTCACTGGCAGATAGCTGAGGTAAATACTTTTATATTGCACTTTTATATTTAAAAAAATTAAATGAATAGTTTAACGCAGGGCAATTAAAACCACGGGTCGCAACTATTAATGGAGATAAAGTGACTAACCATAACTTTCTGCTGAACTCGTTACCTTTTGTGAAATATTTTTAACCGAGTACAAAAAAGTAGGTATTTGTAATGTTTATGCATTCTTAGCGCCGGCATTTGTTAACAGATTTATAGATTTTTTGTTTGAAAGGATTTTAGTTCTCATTTTAATTTATTATTACTAGCATAGGACCTTGGGTTCCGAAGACATACCAGGGAAATCTTCGAAATGGTATGAATGAATGCTTATAAAAGGGTATAATGTTTGATCCATTACTTTTGATTAGATTTTAAGTTGGTATTTGCTATTACTGGTTAATATATTTGTGCATGATCGTGATCCCACAACTAACCAACGTGATCAACTAATGCGCGTTATTCTATTGTATAAGTATCTATAAGTTATATCTAAGATTAAGTATCTTAATTTTTTTTAAATACATAAAATGCGTTTAAGTAACTATAGCAAGTTATCAAACGCCTTTTTAATTTTCTTTTGATAACTTTTAAACTCTAATCAGAGCAAAATACTGAGTGGCCTAATTTATTCTAACCCTTTGCTGTTCGGGTCCGAGGGATTAACAGTGACGTCTTGATGTTCGATGGCAAGAGAGGGATAGGGAAATTTGATCATGTAATTCCTTTACTGGGTTTTAGGATTTTTTTGGTGATTTGATTTGTTTGATTGCCTTGATTTAAAATGTAAGTTAACATGTAATATATTAAAGAAAACAACTGTTATATATAAATCTTACATAGCCGATAATAGCTTTTAGCTGAGCGGTCGCCTTTACGACATTAAACTCGAGTTTGATCGCGACCTGTTTGTACCAATGAATATAAGAATTTTCGTTTCCTGAATTAAAAATCGCTTGAAAAAAATATTCTCTCTTATGGCTATAGCTGTCTGCTTTTCACTGCTATGGATATATATGTAAACATGCTATATATCCCATTTTGATTATTATATATTCTTGTGTCATCATATTATATAAATAAAAGTCTCTTATATACCGCTTTTAAAATACAGTGGCGCGTCGTCTAATTTGACAATGACTAACACTCTACTTTTGGTATAAAATTTTAACTTCATTGTTTCTCTTATCATATCGTTTTAAACATGTCTTGAACCGTGTTCATTTTGCCACAATTTCTCTTAAGGATTAACATTATAGGCGATTAAATTTTATCTTTAATGTCATTTATAAATAGAAACTAGTAACATAAGAAATTGTTTCAGTGACAAATTTATCGATTTTATACTTTAAGTAACGCATTACATGTAATGGTTTCTCTTTAAAATGTTGTTACTATTTTCCTATGTCAAAAGTTTTATGTGTAGGATTTGTTAGAGCATTTGTTCGCCTATAGCAATTTGGCAAGAGCTGTGATCGCTCAAAGTGTATACTATGCTAGCAACCCGTTTTTTAATAACCGATACTGGCATCAATCAAATAGTTAATTGTCATTTTAAGTGCCGATTCACGTGCTCGGCGGTAAAGGAATACTTGTGAGGAAACCTTCATATCTGAGAATTTTTTATTGTGAAATCGAGGGTAGAACAATCTACAACAGGTCTATCAATCCGTACTTGGGCCACGCGGCCTAAGTCCTGCTGAAATCCGTATACTTATCGAATGAGGTATAGGCTGTTTTTATACCAATTTGTATTTAACTTCACACCACTTTGTTAGAAATATCATGAATATTTAATTTTGATTGTTTTTTTAAGTTTCATTATTCGAGTTGACTAGAAGTTACTGTGTTGAAATCACTTATTTTGCGTTTCGACGTCCAAGTTTACAAATAAGACACTTCATCGTTTCATAATATTAGGTTAAGCACCGTTAAAGGTGTCACAATTGCACCGCTTGAGTCAACTTAGCAATGTTTACAAACATAAGACCACGTATGTATCTCTCTACACGTAACTTTATAAAATGAACGTTTTGAAAAATAAAACTTGAAAACGGTGACAAATTTAAAATCAAAAAAAAAATTTTTAAAAAGTTTAAAATTTATAATTATTATTCTTAACTGAATTTAAAAAAGAAGTACATTATCAATTCGTCTATATTTTTTTAAAGTTTGTTACCGCATAACCGACTGGGTGGACCATATAATTCTTAAATTTGCATCAACTTTTTTTGAACACATTTTTAGTAATGGAAATTTTATTTAAAAAGGTCAGACTCGTTGCCACATGAAATATTTGTGAGATGTTTAATGCAATTCTAAGTCGAACAAAGAATTACAAGTAAAAGGAATATAAAGTTAGAACTACATGCCATATGTAGCTTACTTATGCGAAGTTAGAATTCAATGCAGCAACTACGGAGAGGAATTTAGCATTTGTCCGGCGCAACTCCGACTTACATACGGAATTTAAAATTTATTTATACATCTGGCATTACGAGTTCGAAGGTTTCCTAATAAATTTATTTATGTTTTAAAGATTTCTTAAGAACAAGTATATTTACGAGCAAAACAAAAACCGACTTCAAATCGAATCAAATGGTACGCGATATTACGCGGCACAGGATATGGACCGCGATCACATCGTAAGTCGAACCACGTAACCACTAGGCTATCACTGCTTCTTTGCACAGTACAATACATTCTAAATTGATTTTTTATCTTCCTATGACACGTTCGGGTTTCTCGCTTATTTTCCTGGCAACTTGTCTCACATAAGCATAAAATATTACATCAAGTCACAAAACTACTTTCGTACTTTGGCTTCCTGTCTGGTATTTAATTCCGACGTCCAGTATAAGTACACTTAAGTATATTTGAATGATGATGCAAAAACTAAATAGGTTTATTTTTAACCGACACAAAATACAGGCGAATAAGGAACCTCCCCCAGGTTCCTTATTCGCCTGTATTTTTTAAATGTTTGTGTACTCATAGCGCCATTTATTAAGGATAGACACATGTTTCCACACGAACTAACATACCTACATACACATTTAAAAATATGTGTTTAAATAAATATAATTTTAAATCTTCAGACTTTAAAGTAACTTTTTTATTTCATTTAATTTCTCCTTTTTTATGAACCATGATGTAAATGTTATGTGTTGATAAACATGAATGTTGTTTATAATCAATTATATACCGACCGGAAAATGTATTGCATTTAAAAGGTATACTATCATATTTGCTATTTATTGAAATTATGCTAAAAATTAAAGATATACGCAAAGCGGAACACAAAGTGTGCGGAAGCACGATAAAACAAAATGATTCCTCAAAACCGACCCAGCTTACTCACTTTTACATTTATTGCTACCTTCGTCTGCACCTTTATCTTAGAAGATAATGGCGGAATTTCAGCCTCCGGTTTCACTAATTAAATTGTTATGAGTTATTAAATTGTTGCTACAAATAAAAATCATCTCATCGATAAAAAAACAATTACAAACTTTTGTTATAATTTTATAAAGGAAATCCAATGGATAGAAAGATGAATGATTAAATGTAATAACTATATTTACGTTCTAAAATAAAACAAGTCAATAACCTAATAGTTTAGTAGTTAAAGGTAGTAAGTAGAAAAAATTGTTAGTAGGATAAGGTACGGCCTGTGAATCGTGAGGTCCTAGATTCGGATCCACTGTTAGACTAATGACGTGAACCATCATTTAAGAATATTAATAAAATTTGTGACAAAATATAATTGTTTGCATTCTTTTTTTATATTTATTATTGCCAGAAAAGCAAGAATAGTCTAAAACATTGAAATTGTAGACTATGCATCTTTTTAAAGGCTAAACTATGAGACACTATCATTCCGTCTCTTTGGTATTATTGCGTTACAACTTAAGGATAAAACTTAAATGAACGAACATAAGCCGGCATCGTAGATCACAAATTGCTCGTCGTACCTTCGCGGTTTCTCACTAAACTATACTCATTTGTTCTTGTTTGCTCTCCTGTATTTGTGTATGTAAGTTTTAGCGTAGTAGAAGAAGAACAAGCAGATAAATCATTTGAGCAGTATAACCATAGTAATGCTTATTTAGATATAACATTTATATTATATTATTTAGAATAATACAACCGCTCGAATAACATAAACTTCACCCAGAATCTACGAGGATTTATGTGTCATATACTCTCTTTACAGAGAAGGCCTGTGTCCAACACTGGATGTATGTATATACTAACCTGTAACTTTTAATTTTTCAGCATTAGTACTTTATTACTAATGCTAAAAAAATAAAATAATTAATAATAATCACAAATAATCCCTATGATGTGTACAATACTGTACACATCCTACGGATTATTTGTAATAATCACTAATTATCATTTTTTAATCAATTGATATTAATTATTTTAAGGAAAAATTTACAATCAGCCAGTTTCATAAAAAGTTTTAATGAAATTATTTTCATAAATCTATTCTCAATAGAATAATTATTTTTATTTGTACTGCAAAAATCATAAATATCCTTAAGGATGAGATCTGGTATATTTAAAGCTTAAGGTACTAGGCGTAACAGCTAAGATCCAGCCTGCTTTATCATAACGGCAGGTTATTAAAAAAAATCGCTTTAGAAATTGCTAAGGTTTCACCCGCATCTTTATTGACCGTCCCAAAGTCTTAAGTTAAATCAATTTACCATTTTTCATATTTGTTCGTTGTCGCTTACTCTGTAACTTTTGGCTGTACGTTACGTTTATACGAAATACACCGTTACCTAAGAATTATGGACGGGTATATTGGGCGGTAAGGTAAATTTACACAAGTCTCGTAACAGCCTAAGTCGTCAGCGTCACACAACTCCCCGTGCCGGTCACATTGTCAAAGTATAAATTTGGAAATATAAATTCGAGTATTACTCTTGTGTGACGTCATCGAGCATACATTACGTTGAATAACCTACGTTAATTCTGTCTGTGTTTCAGAGTTTGAAACTCGCTATTTCGTCAGCTCAATAGACATTTACGTTAACGATCTCCTAGTCAGTTTTTGTATTGTTTAAAAAAATGATAATAAAAAATTGTTTGTATATTTAATTTAAAAACACAAACAGTAGAACAGAACAACACAAATGGGATGGACACGTACCATGACCTCACTGAATATCGGTGTGCTATGAGGTATGTCATAATGCTACGAATATCGTGGACTGCCAAGCACACAAATGCATCTATCGACCCAACTCGCCATAAAGACCAGACTGTCCACTACGTGTCTACAGCGCGTACTGTCATATTTCGGGTATGTAATGCGTAGTGGTATGGCAACCTTGCAAAGCTTGTCATCGTTGGCAATACAGAAGGCAAGAGAACAAGAGGCCGGTCGCCTACACGATAGTCTAACCAAGTAAAAGGTGCCATCTCCTCTCCTAATCTCTAGCAGCTGGTGAGGGCTGCCTAGGACCAAAACCGATGGAGGCAGATTGTTCATTTGGGGGGCTAGTGACAAAGAAGGAAGGATAGAGATCTGTTATAACTTCTGCATTTCGCCTGAGCAACTGGCCGGCAAATTATTTGCATCATATACGTGAGCCGTATAGATAGATAGATAAATCCATTATTGCACCAAAGTATATGATCAAAGGCGAACTTAATGCTATTTAGTATTTTCTTCCAGCTAACATTTAGTGGTTAAGAGCAGGCTAAGGGTAGTGCCGCTAAAAATATTATATAGATAAATAAATATACATTTACATAGAATACATAAACGATAATATACTACCAGTTTGTAACACTCGCATACACCTTTGGCTCCTCCTCCCATAAAAGATTTTAAAAATTACTTGACAAATTACACATTAAACTGTATATTCATAAAACGTTAATAAACTTAGGCAAAAAAGAAAATGCATCTACAATTAGTACAAAGTAAAGGCGATAAATTGTTAACACCGTGCGACTACAACAGGGGAATTACAATGTGTCAGGCTTTGCCAGGTGCTACAGAAAATTGGTTCACGTGGCGTCAATCATTCTCTGTGAGATTGATAGCGGATTCACACTATTCAATTTTCCAAGTGCTTCGAAATGTATTTCACGGATCATTTTACCCGTTCATAAAAAAATTTAAACAACTACAGTACAAATTAAGTTCATCAACTTCAAGAAGTCTGATTAATCTTATAAATTATGACAGTAATTTAATTAATATAAAACAGTAATTTTAAAACTTTTCCTGAAGATTATTAGGACAGTTTTTTTCACATTACGTAAAAGAAAATGTTTTTTTTAGTTCTATGTAGTTTTATAATTTAATAAAAATTTTAATTTAAACAGCAAATGCTTGCAAACATTCGATTACAAAGACGATAAAATACAGTAATTATGCTGCATCCCCACTTTACATAGTAATGATTTCATACGTTAGCACATTTCGATCCGCGATCTGTGATGCCGATCATGTGCGATATACATACAGATACATTTAAATAAAAGTCAATTGATTGCACAGGCTAGATCGCCTGGATCGCTAGGTTGCGAACAATCCTTGCGCGAAATAGATAAATTATGGGAAAGGGATGGGTCCTTGGATAGGATTAGGAGAGTTGCTGGAGTTTCTTCGGCCACTTCTTCTCCCAGCGTCAACGTTTCCTGGAGTGGCATATAAGTTAGCTTAGCTTGAATCATCCCAAATAGTTATTATTTATAAAATAGCTACCGACCGAGTCGTGGTTCGGCCCTCTCGGGCGCCCTCGGATCGGAATGCTTACGCGTAACATAGTAACCGTCCAAGGCAAGTTTACCCCTCACCGGGGGAACCCTTTTGTCGGGTTACTAGCTAACAGAGGTTCAGGCTAAGCGACATAAGATCTATGCCACCTCTCAATCCGGTGAAGCAGTAAAGGCCAGCCTCTCTGGCCAACTGTGTAGTTGGTCCATAAAAAAAAGTCAATTGCGTAGAACTTTGTCGCAATAGTATATAAATATTGTATTTGTGCAATAGTAACATTTATAAAGGGAATTATATTAACTTACCCAAGTTACTAAGATTAATAAAGTCAAGAGTATATTGGGTGTTAAGGCAAATTTACACAAGTCCCGTAACAACGTATTATCTCGTCACATATCTCGTCGCAAGCAAGGTAATGTGTAGAGGTGACTTATGTTTAACATTCCTACCTTCATTATTACAGCACTGGGAGCTTACGAGATCTTTAAATTAATTTCGAAAGACGTGTAAGTTTTATGGTGTAAATACTGCTCTGCAATCGTTAAATAGGAGAGATATATTGAAGCGAATGTAGGTCACTGCATAAAAATATTTTTACGCATTGCATTGCTTGTATTTTTAACGTTTGAAATTCACGACGTTTTACAATCAAACGTCGTGAATTTGAAAATAAAATAACAAGGAATAAAATTATTTAACTAATTTTTATTAAATTATTATTTTAAAGATATAAAAAATTATTGCTGATTGGCACCAGTTTTATTTATTTATTTATAATTTTACAAAATCAACAGCTTATGAATTATAATAGATATTTCAGTCACGTATTCAGGATGTAAGCCTTTATAGATTTACATTATATAAAACATTTTTTATTCAGTGTTAACTAAGGATGTACTTCGTATTAAAAAACAATAAAAAAAATTAAACAAATTGATAAGAAATAAAAATTGCATTACCTGCGTTACTGTGTGTGAGTGTATATGTGTATGTGTATGTGTGATGTGTGTACGTTGTGTTGTTAAGAAATATATAAAAATGAAAACAATTTTTTTTTATATATTTCAAAATATTATTGAGTAGACAGCAGAGCCTAGTGGCTATGAGGTTCGACTTACGATCCGTCGTGAGTGGTGCTCCCCGTGTAGTCAAATTTCAATTTGGTCCTATTCTGGCAATGGCATACATGATTGGAATCGCAACATAACCAAAACCAAACTCAAAGTCAAAGTCATAAATTTGTACTAAGTATGTGCGTGAGAATAACTCAATATCACGCCAACCGATTTCGACGATTCATTTTTTATTGGATAGGATTTATTAAAAAGATAGTTTTATGAGAATTTGGTTAGGTTGTGACGAATTCTATTTCAATTGAATAAATAATTCGATAAATTATAATATTAATTCTATTCCCCCCATAATTTCGAAATACAAAGATGGCATCTGTGTGTAATAAATGTTTAACGTTTAATTACATTTGAAGTTGGTTTTTGTTTTTACTCGTAAATGTACATGTTTCGGGATTTAAATACAAAAAATCACTCGATAATTTTTTTTCTTATTGATGGTGACAGGCTCATCATCACATTTGGGACCTTATAAGCGTACACTCAGACAGTGTTAGCAGTTCCTTCTACCCTGTTAGAGTAAAAGATCGTGATGGCGTATATTCATCGCATAAATATTCACCTTTTTTTTTTACGCGGGAAAATCTTTTTATAGACCATCCTCCGGTACCCTAGGTGGGCCCGGAGGGATGTGTGGGACTCGGCCTGGGCAGCCATCAGCCGTTATGAGCGGGGTGCCCCGGATCTGTCAGCGGCAGGACACCCCAACGATAGGCCGGTCCCGGCAAAGACCGGACTTCATCCTCAAAGGGGACTTCCTCGGCACTCAGAGAAGTCCCGACGACGCCGAAGCATGCTGGGGCCAAGTACCCATCCTGGCCCCGCTTCGGATTACGGGGGCGGCAAGAGGAGGCTATCGTAACGCCTCCTGCGCACCCCGATACGTAGCCTGCGGAGGGGGAGCCTCTGCGCTCCCTGACCCGCTCGTCAGCCTTCTTCTGGGACACGACCGCCGTCCAAGACCTGTCGCTCGAGACCATCGCAAGAGCGAGGCTCGGAAGCGACAGGTCTACACCACCGATGGCAGATACTATGTCATGGCGCTGCATAAATATTCACCTATTTAGATAGATATACTCGTAATGAGCTTTTTGCAGTTAATGCCGTGTACAACGTTAACGTAGACAATTGCAGACAGGAAAATATTTAAATAATAAATCCTTTGAAGCGGGATCTTCCTTTCAACTAGCATGTCGTGGAACATGTCATTGTTAAAAAGGGAACGAGCTCTACCATGTCAAATGATCATTAACATACCTTTTGCGGGAGGGAGTTTAATTTTATAATACCGTAATATAATAAGTTCCGTTTACTGATTTTTGATTTCGAGGTTATCATTTTAAATAACTTTACCTTAAAAAAAAGATACAAATACTAAATTCAATTCTCATTTCCTACTTATTTTAGCGTGTACAAAAAATATGATAGTGGTCTTTAGAAGAACAAAGTTTTTTTAATAACTTTTAACAAAAAAATTAAGACGAAATTTATTTTTTTATCTGTGCTGATTATACTTACTTTTGTACGCTATTAATTTAGCAAATATAAATTTTATTTTGAATCGAACGGTTTCAATTATCTATGTTTTCTTTTGAATTGGTATCGACACACAAAATATCAAAATAATCAAGAGCGATAAAATATATCTCGATATCACTTCGGTATCATTTCGTGAACCACTTGAGATATTTACATATATAAAGTTTGATACTTCAATTTTGGCATTTACTGATATAAGCAACAATATTGCCGCCATTGTGTATACCGTACTATGTATACATAATCCAGTAGCAGTTGTGTCTCAAACCGATGAAACGGTCAAAATCAGCTTAATAATTCAAATCATCATATCAAGTCCAAGCTTAATACTTGCGAAAAAATCTGTGAAAAACCGAAATCTGAAAAATATTTATTAATATTATTACCAATTTTTAAGCGTCAATAGCCTAATGGTTTAGGGTGCGGCCTGCGAATCGTAAGGTCGTGGGTTCGAATCCACCATTCGACTATTGCCGTGAACCATGTCCTAGCACAAGCTTAAGCTTGGTTGGAATGGTTAACAAGATTGTTAGTAATATTTCTGAAAAAAAAAAAGAAATATTGCTAGCTTTCTTATATTAAAAAAAAATAGTACTATGTCTATTATCTATTCTCTCCAGCTCTAAACAAACTGTTAAATACTGTACGTCCACTTTCTTTGGATTAGAATTAAGATTAACATTGAGAACAAGCATTTGCTTTTAAATATATTAAAAAATATTTATTACTTTTAAATATACTAATAAAGTTACGGAATGTACTGCGAGGAGGCATTTTGCCATAATACGAGTACTTTTTAAATTGTGTATATGTACTTAACTTGCATTACTTAGCATATAAAAATAAATAAATTTATGTATTTCGATGAGATTAAGTAGGTTAACTTATATCTTACTCCTAAGTATTATCATTTGGTTGTATCAAAATAGGACTCAAGTGCATGCACTAATGAAGTGAAATCTGATTGTTGGAGATAACACTAAAACAATAATTTGTTACTGTAAACAAACTGCCCTAATTCAGTAACATATTTTAGTTGATGACAAGCTGTCTCACTGATAAAGGTCAATTTGAAGAGGGTCCCCGTAAGATATGAATTAAATTATTAGATGACGAGTCACGTGACTTGTCCGCCTTGTTGTGTGTCTCATTTTGAGTTAAAAAGAACGTCACAAAAATCATTTCAAACCAAAAAAAAATTCTAAATCAGTATATAAAAATACATACGACATACAAACAAAACAAAACAAAATATAAATATACGGCGCTGTTAGTAAAAATATATAAAAATACCTTCCAAAGAAAATGTGAAAAGGTGTATTTTCAAGTAAAGACACAAAGCTGAGTCACCGAACTGTAACATTTGCCACGCGATGGGTGATGTGCACCACATAATGGGGGAATGTGCCAAACATGAAGCGGAAAGAAAGTCATTAATAGAGAGTCTAGAAATGAGGGAGCAACATGTGTGTTCTTAATGCTGCTGTCTCACCCGACCTCAGAGGGAGCGAGGAAGCTGGTGGCTATGGCCATACAACATTGATGACTTTCTTTCTTGCTTCATGCGACCGATGTGTGTGTAGGTTAGGGTATGATGGGGCTGACATGCCCAAAAGGGCAAAAGTCCCCAATAAATAAAGGAAAAAAAGTAGAAACACTATCGACATCTCTTTCACCAGAAGTAACCTTCATCAGTATTCTTTAAGATCATATCATCAAATATAACATATCATCAAATAGACTATTAATACAATATGATAGTAGAACAGAAGCAGGCAGAAAGATGAACACTTCGATATCAAATCCCTGCATAGAGCTTCTTCAGTGTAGGTGAAGGTGAGGTCAATGCAGTGCTTGGCGTTTGGACTGGTGCGTCTAGAAGGGATGGTGGCGGATATACTCGTAGCAGGGTCAATGGCAGCGTCCACATCTTAGGTAAAAATGTCTAATATGAGGAATAAATTACTATTGAATAACATGCCTGCACTCTTGGTATCTTTGTTAAATATACCAAGTAATTTAGTAGTAAGTTTAAAATAAAGAGGTTTTATTTAATTTCTTTTTTGTCACTTCGCTTAAATAAAGTTTTAAATTTTACCCAACATTAAGTCACACAAATGACGACTTAAAAGTATTTTAATAATGAATTCTTTGTAGTCGGCACACAGTTACAATCGTCGTCTTCCCTTTAATTAACGGTGTCGTAAAACATGTCGCAGTTAAACGCGAACAAGCCCCGGGTACGTGAAATGTTCATTCATTAACATACTTTCAGCTTTAGTGGGTTACTAATTATTTGTGATATTAACTTTAGGTCCCAGTGTGTAACAATTTCTTTCTTTTAATAGCTTTCTCTGGTACTCACATATTCTGTCCATCACTGGCGCTATTTTCAAATTGCTTATAAATATAATAAAGTATTTAACTCGATGGTTTCATCAGAATTTTGTGGTCATAAAGTATAGGTTCCTTTACCGATTTCATTGTAAACTAACTGGTAACTTGCTGTCATACGAAATACATCCCAACTAAATAATAACTACAGCCGTGAGCAAAAATAAAGGGTCGGTTAAGAAAGTTTGAATATCTCGGAAAATAAAGACGCTAGCTATCTGAAATAATTCTGCACGATAGACTATTAAATATCCTTAAAATAAAACAGTATTTTTTTTAATTTATTTATATTTCATTAATAATATAAACTTAAACGAAAAAGGGTAGCTTACGTAACCTTGAAATTTTAGTACTTAGTGTTGCCACATGGAGGCATGTACTAAATAAAATTTAATGAAAAATACTGTATTATCCAAGTATTTATCTTCCGAGATATTCAAACTTTCTTAACAACCCTTTATTTTTTCTCACGAGTGTATATAAAATAATATGTAGTTTATTAAAAGCACAAGTAATCAATGATTTAGACTACTGCAGCCTAATTTTCCAAATATTTACTATTAACTTTATTCCAAGAAAAGGAAGGAGATACCAATTTTATCTTTAAATTCATCACGAAACGGTTGAAGCTGACGTATATATAAATTTTTATTTGATTTATTTGTACGTGAGAACATTAAAATCAATGGTGCCTGTGTTCAGAACTCAATTCGAACAACAATCAGCTCGCTTATGAAGCAACCATACCAAGTTTGATGACAAAATCATTAAATCATCACTGGAAACTTCACAAATATACCTTTTGTATATTGTAAAGTGTAACTGATTTGATTAATATAGAATTTGTTGTAGCTTGTGAAAATTAAATGCACTTTAAAATGTAGAATTTAATTAAATGCCAACCTGCTTGATTACAGGCATTTGCTGCATTTCACAAAGTATTTTAAGACAACGTAAAACTCTTATCTTGTCTGGAATACCAAGTCAAGCTATAGGGAAGAGACCAGTTGTTTCATGCAACTGAATAACCTTGTAATAAAAATTGTAATATACAGATTAATTACAATTTTTTAAATGTTAGACGAACATTTGATTGATTTCTTGTAATCAATTTTTTTTTTGTTGTTTATTGTATTTGATCGTATAACCCTATCGGCAGAAGAAGAATAAGAAGTAACAGACCTTCTCGATCATATTAATATATACTGGTATACATACTTGTATACGCCATTATTATTAATAAAAACTACTTTATCGCGTTTTAATCTTATATTTAAATTCTCGATGAATACAACAGTTTACTTTACATTCGTTGAATGAATAGTATAGTCGAGAGAATAGTCTATTTATAATCTCCTGACGTTTTGAGCGTTTTATAGTGATGATATACATGATAATCACAAATATATCGAACGCAAGGCGGCATTTGTACAGGGCAGGGTAAGGTTGGAAGCACTAGACCACGACGCAGATTTCCAATGCGGCAAACGGATCAGGTGCTGGCATTAGTGGGTGCTTCTGTGCCGGCCAACAGGTGGAGGTGGCGAGACGTCGTGCATCAGCGGGTGCTGTCTGCTACCAAATCCTCAGGATCATGCTAACCTTGACCATTTTGACTTACCGGGAGGAAATCTTCAAAAAGATACCCCGCCTTCTGGGGGGAAGTCGGTGGTTATATGGGGTTTTTACCCACTAAAACCTCCCCGATGTATGGTGAGGGGCTCCGGGATCTCTAGAGGAACGCACCGGAGCTCCTATGCACTGTACTCAAGAAGAGCACATCCCGTATCCACCTTGGAGGACGACAAAGGCTCTCACCCTTGTAGTCCAGTGACCCCTTTTAGTCGCCTTCTATGATAGGCAGGGGATACCGTAGTCTTATTCTTGAAAGCCCAGAACTACAGGAATTTGACTAGAGTAAGGCGACCGAGAAGAAAGCAGTATATGTCATTTTAAAATTCATAGTTGTTTTCAGCCTTCCATTAGATTTTATTTAAAAATCGAGTATTTATTCCGATCACACAATGAAATCACAACAAATTAACACAAGTAATGTAAACTAGAATCATTAATATAGATACAGTATTATCGTAGTGATATATTTAATACGGCAATGCAAACAATGTCTCAAGCTCCACAGCAAGCGTTGGGCAGTGAGACAGAATGAGATTCCGAGCAAGCATTGAAGCTGCAACATTTCGGTGTTGCATTGGTTGAATATACACTATCTATGCACGTAGCACCCGATGTAAACTCTTGTGCCAAGCACTGTTTACCGTTTCTACATTAAATGTATGCGTTCGTGTTAGTGTAATTATAATATGTGCAATAATATTAATTTACCGTTTATTCTTTAATTTACCCCATTCTACCTTCGGACGTTTAGACACTCGGCGGGTCTCCACCCTTTATAGTCGATGTTCCGCGCGTCCGAACGAAGCGATTTGAGTCATCGTTCATCGTGCGTACAGCAAATGAGTAGAACAAGCTGCCGGCGTCAGTCTTTTCGTCCAAGTACGACATGGGAGCCTTCAAGGGTAGAGTGAATAGGCACTTACTAAACTAGCGCGTACCATCTTTCGACTATATCACCACTTAACACCAGGTGGGATCGTGGTCAAGCACTAGCTTATACCCATAAAAAAACATAATTAATCATTAACTAAATTCGAATAAAACTACAATGATTTATTTAAATGAGTGGTTAATTTGTCACTTAACATTGAGTGGGATCATGTCAAGCACTCGGTTAGAAATTGTAAAAAAATATATATTTTTATCCAAC
Source organism: Meandrusa payeni (assembly GCA_029286785.1). Classification (NCBI taxonomy): domain Eukaryota; kingdom Metazoa; phylum Arthropoda; class Insecta; order Lepidoptera; family Papilionidae; genus Meandrusa; species Meandrusa payeni. The sequence goes on from JAGSMX010000013.1 coordinate 725,937, forward strand.
AATTGGTACACGTGTCAGTGCTCATGGTAACTAGATGTGCCTAGAGTTTCTTCAACTACCAAGTTCTTTACTAATTGATTTACCGGTGGAACAAAAAAAAGTTAAAGTTATAGTACAATATAATATATACATATATGTCCCACTGTTGGACACAGGCCTTTTCTGTAAAGAGAGTATGTCCCTTATATCTGTGATTGGCAGACTTCACATGTCTTAGAAATATTTTCTAAGACGTAGGTTTCCTCATGATGTCTTTCTTCATCGTCGAGCGCGTGGTAAATCGACACATTGCAACAACAAATTTATTGGTGAGATTGAACTCTTGCTAGCGTAGTCAGCTAGCACGAGTCACATTGAGCTACCACGAGTCTCATGGACCAAACTTAAAAAAAGAATATTAAAAAGCTCGCTCTGCAAAGCAAGCTCTCTGACCAGCAGGTTGAAATTGCCCTCAAATAAAAATATAAATATGAATTAGTTACGGTTCGTAAAATTACAGCTCGTTGTTTTATAACGAGCGGTTCATATTTAAACCTTGTATAATATTAACGTAGACAAAGCAGACGGGAAAATATTTTATTAATTAATTCTTTGTAGAGTCTTCTTTCTGTTTACTGTGTTGTGAAATACGTCGTAATTAACATACTTCTATTTGGGAAGCGTGTTATAATTTGCCGACCACGGCAACGTATTGAAACGGGAATGCAAGGAGGAATCCTTAACCGATGACTACGTATGGATGTGAAAAGTGGGCTAGTACAGTACTACGTTAAATTTCTTGAACTTTGCCAATCCTTTTTAGTGATGGTGTTGGTCACCTTATTCCACTGTTCTATTGATGAGCAAGGTTCGTCTCACTAAAGAAAAACAAGAAGAGACTAGTAAAGGTATACTTTTTGACATAAAACTACTGTTACAGATTTTTGTGGTTTTTCATCCTGATAACGCTAGACCTCACATATAATTAGTCACTCGGCAAAAATTAAGAGAGTTTGGCTGGAAGGTGTTAATGCATCCGCCGTATAGTCTTGCACCTTCAGATTTTCATTTGTTTCGGTCTTCAGAATTCTTTAGACAGTGTCAGGTTAACATCGCGAGAGTACTGCCAAAACCACTTGTCGCGGTATTTTGATCAGAAGTCCCAAAATTTCTGTTGAAAAGGAATCATGTTTCTACCTACAAGATGGCAAAATGTTATCAAACAAAATGGTATCCACATACTTTAGTTAAATATAAATAAACTATTTTAAAATTTGTTTTGAATTATCTTAAAAAGTGCGAAGAAACTTTTTCCCCGACCTATATCAAATATTCCGCAGTGCTATGTGGCCTTCCTCGTAAACGTAGAAACATTGAATCGGTGCTAAAGTGGTATATATTAAAACAAGAATGAGCAACTTTAATAAAATCAACTATTTCATAAAGTGTTTTTAAAATATGCATTTCGTACGTGGACGATAGCTTATGATAATGAACTACCAAACTACGTTACTGCTGCGCGCACAAGTTTTGTAATAATTCAAGCTTCCTCAAAAGTAGTTGCATCGTACCTTATGCGAGAACTGGGGACTTTAAACTGCAAGCAATCGCATAGACGAATAATGATCTTTTTAAGAAAGAAAAAAATGTTGTATCAATCTATATTTCATATTGTCATTAATATTTTTTTATTAGAAGAAAAAAAATCATTCAGTATTTTTATACATCTTTTGTAAGTATGTATACTTGTTTTAAATAATGTTGTTAAATGTATTTTGACCCCATAAAACTATTTTGTTGTTTGGTGCCATACTTGAATGTAAAATAATATAAATTAAAATTTAAAAAATATAAAATTTGAATGATAGCCTTACGTCGTACCATCTTAAAGTAATTTGCCTACTTGTAAATACTTTTTTTATTTTATTTTGGAAACAACAAACGATTACATAAAGAAAAAAATATATTTTAAAAAAGGAAGGAAGAAAAGAATTCACAGAGTTACGCTTAATTAATAAAATTATTAGTAGTAAAGAAAAAAAAGGACATTAGTGATTCGAAAATTGTATCTTCTGGAAAGTTTTTATATTGCTATACTGATAGAAATAGTAAATCAATATTTTTTTTATTTTTTTTTAAAAGAAAGCTAGCAATATTTCTTTTTTTTCAGAAGTAATACTAACAATCTTGTTAACCATTCCAATTAAACTTAAGCTTGTGGACGTGGTTCAACGCTATAGTCCAATGGTGGATTCTAACCCGCGACCTTACGACTCGCAGGCCGTACCCTAAATCATTAGACTATTGACTCTTCAAAATATTGGTGATATGGTTATTATTGTTTCATAACATGTGCTAATGGAGCGCGTTAATCTACATATAATTATCGCGAATGCACTGGAAACAAGTAGGAACGCATAATAGAATAGAATTGGTATATAGAATTCTTCATCGTTTTTTTTTTGATGAAAAAGTTGATGCTAACTTAATTAAACGAGAATGTGCATAAGCCAAGGCCTAGAAGTTGTGTCAGTGGCTCGGTGCGGTGCTGCTTGCTCGCTGAATTGTTAATTCCGTCGTCTACTTCCGCATCGAGGTCACCGCCCGCGCTAGACACATGTTTTTCTTTCACTAATAACCTTTAATTAAATATTTATATAGTTTACAAGGATTCACTGTTGCAGCACTATTAACAAAATATTTTATATTCATTGCATACGGAATGAATGAGGAAAGCGAGACGCAATCCAATGCGCAAAATATACGGTATATAAATATTTTTGAATTTCTGTGTCAGTGCGGGACGTCTAGTCGGAACTAATGAACTTATATATATGAATGTCAACGAAATCGTACAGCAAGCTTATATGCTGGGTGTTCGGCCTACTTTATAACGTTCACGGGTTGGAAACTCAGAAGGCTTGAATCATAGAATCCTTGAATTTTTGATGACGGGCAGTATGCATACCGAATTAGGAAATTAATAACTTCATTATAACGCTGATAACGGTTGGTATCTCCATAACCTTTAACTTTTAATCTGGACACCCTTCAGGCCAATGTGAACAGACACATACAGACACTTATAAGCTCACGTGTACCATCCTAGGCTTCATTTTCGCCAAGCGTGAGCCTATCTACAAACTTTGTTTTGGCAGGAATCCGAAGACATTGCTATTATCAATATTTATTATGATTTTATCACTATAAAATTTATAAAATGATATCATTATAGGGATGAGAGGGGTTGTAATGACGTCATTAAAACTGAGAGATCATATCGCATACAAAGATGCCCGAGCCGCATTCACTTTTCCTTGACCATTTCATTCAGGAAGTGGAAATGCACTTGCCTTTGTAAGAACGACAAAGCCAACGCATCACTGAGATGTTATGAACATAAAAATACGAAGAAAATAAAAATAAATTATATAAAAAAATTAAATACATACAAAGTAAATATATTAAAGTAAAGAGAAATATCTTCACCTGTTGATTTAGTTATTATATTATTCCGGGCCAAATATTTTTTACGAAAGTATGTCACTTAAAATACTGTCGTCCTGTCTCCTAAACTAGGAAAACCCGTATTATAGGAAACAGTAACCACCCATTATGTTTCGATTGTGCACAAATTAGAAATATACATTAATTATACATAGTGTGTGTGCGTGTATGTCGATAACCATGATGCTCACCTTACGTGTTTAATAAGAAGCGTGCTTGGCTATACTACCGCAGAAAATTTACTAAAAATCTCATCATAAATTAAAACAACATATAACGCACGCTACACACACATACATAAACATACACACGCCACACACTTTCTCTCTCGCATATTAATCTTTAATTTAATATTCATAATAAAATTACAGCATTATCATAAGTATGGTGGGGGGCTGGTGATCTGCCTTACAGGGTACCCTAGTACAGACACCAGTCTTTCACAAATTTAAGAACTACGTAAACCGTAAACATATAAGTAAACTGTAAATGTTAATTTGTGATTCATAAAGATGAATAAATAAATTTATTATTATAATTAATAATTATTAATAAGTATATTTTGTACAAAGGCAAGTGCATTTGCGTTGACGACTTATTTTATAAAAAATTGCCAATACATCACTTACCGCTGATAAACCACACTATATCATAAAAATATTAACGATATTTATTAACATTCTTTATTATTCCATATCAATTAGGAGATGGCTGTTGATGGTCGAAAGACCATGGGTCTCGTAAACCTCCAAATCATTTGTTTCGATGGTCAATTTTGAATGATAAGACCAAAAATTATGAAGCGTCAATAGCCTGGCAAGCAATGGCTTAGGGTATGGCCTGCGAATCGTAAGGTCGTGGGTTCAAATCCACCATTGGACTATTGCCGTGAACCATGTCCTAGCACAAGCTTAAGCTTAGTTGGAATGGTTAACAAGATTGTTAGTAATATTTCTGAAAAAAAAAAGAAATATTCCTAGCTTTCTTTTTTTTTTTTTTAAAAAAATGAAAGCAAAAAATTATGAATAACTATCTTGGGAAACTCAGTTACACAGAAACAGAGACACTTATTTCTCCATTAGTATAACTACCATACACAACATCGGCACATTGCCAAACATATCATCACGACAACAACATACAACCACACAATCTTAATTCGCGCACACTGCTTACATAAACCATGAAAGAAAATAGTAGTGAAACTAGAAGGAATTTCCTTTTTAAACACCGGCTGCATCATTTTTGTTTGTTCAATTTGTCAAATTTTAACTGATTATTTTATATTATTATGTTTTAGTATTTTATAATATCTTGCCAATTTTTGTATTGAAGTAAATTAGCCAATAAATCATTAAAAATAATAATAAATAATGTATTCCATACTTATAATAATATAGCACGATAAAAAATTAAACACGGCCCAAAAACATTTATAAAATGATTATAATCTGTATAAATATATTGTAAGAAAAATGAAACAAAACTCGTGCATTACATATTGCATTCGTGGTTCGCATATATACCAGGTCTGAATTCGTTGCAGAACATAACATTAGAAGTTTTAGCATCTGTCCAGAGCAGCCGAGTTTATACGTTGAATAGTAAATTTATTTACACTTTCTCTGCACCCAGTTGACCGTACGTTTTAAACTACTCTAAATATAAATATAGGTTATTTGAGTACATGAATAAATGTTTTAGCAGCTTAAACGATTGAATTCGTCAAACAACCTTGTAAATATTTCCCACTTTATAAAGTTGGAAAAGTTAAAAATAAATTTGTCACTTCAAAATTAGAACACATTGAATTGACAGATTTGTGATCATTGACAACACTCGTGGAGATACTTGTATGTATTTGATTTGTCATAGTCATAATCGGTCTATAGTAAAATTAAAATCTCAACGTTCTTTTATAGTTAATTTAAGCCGCAACCATTAACATAATCTCTCCATTGGCTACAACTACATCAGTATATAGTGTATATTCGTAAGAAATTTCCAAGACTTCTGCATTTTTTACAACGAACTACACAGTTGGCCAGAGAGGCTGGCCTTTACTGCTTCACTGGATTGATAGGTGGCATAGCTCTTCGGTCGCTTAGGCTGAACCTATGTTAGGTAGTAACTCGACACAAGGTTCCCCCCAGTGAGCGGTAACCTCGGCTTGGACGATTACTATGTTACGCGTAAGCATTCTTTCACTTCGGGAAACTTTGGTGCTGGGAGAAGAAATGGCCGAAGAAACTCCAAAAACGCTCCTAATCCTATATAAGGGGCCTTCCCATAAAGTAACTAAAAAGACTTGTGCACAGAGGGAACTCGTAATTAATGCAATATTGCCAACTGTACACTGTGGGTGTTCCATTGTCTGGTTTTACATACGTTACTGTAAACGATTACGTAAATTAAGTTTTGTTTCCGAAATCGAAAATGGTTTATCGAAAACAAATGCTTATACAGTGTTACGCTTGACTTATGAATTCCGTTTTTGTTAATATGTTATTAAAATTATCTTAAGAAACACAGCGAACATTATGACAACTTTACACAACACACTAGACAGTTAAAGACATGAAACCCGCACCGACTACACTCGGTGGACTTGACGTGCCTTTGGATATTATACTAACTTGCCTTTTAAGAGATAAAAGCGCAAACTAAGTGATATTTAAGCTGTCTACCGTGTGACTAATGACATGAAGTACTTATGATTTTTCACTTGGACTTTAGATGGCCAGTGACGTTAATAACCATCTATATTACATTATAATTAACGACGAGTTTTTGATTTCGATTTTATTATCACTGGTAACACAACTAATTTTACATATTGCAATCTGAAAACAAATACGTTCAATTGATGACATTATTAATATTTACTACAATCATCTTGTTAGGTTAAAAGCAATTGACGTATCAAATTACAGTTTAATCAAACTGGTTTAGCTATTAATAACGTATTAAAGCTGCAGATAGTTCGAGATCTCAATGGAAACACAACTATAATGGCATGGCGTTATGTCATTTATACTGCTGGTATAATTACAGACATTACTTAAAGTACTTACCCTAATAATATGTTCATATATATGCATTCATACACCTATTCTCCTGCAGACAAACTGGCTTAATCAGGGACTACTTCCGTGAAGGGTATATCTTTTACATAGATCATAACGGAAAAGGGACCCAGAGAGAGATCCTTTATTTGACGCTGCTGAGCTAGATATATGACGATTTTCCCTCGGAGACAATGTCGCAATAAGTGATAAGTGTATTGTTTTTCTTCTATAAAACATTTCGGGCGATTTGGGTAAGGGCTCCGAACGTCCACCGAGTACTCTAAGTAGAAGGATGGCTCAGGACAGAGGTGAGCCCTGTGTGGTGAGATCAGCCCTGTAGTTCTGGGCTCTCAAGAATAAGACTACGGTATCCCCTGCCTGTCGTACAAGGCGACTAAAAGGGGCCTCGGGTTCACTGGGCGACAAGGGTGGGGGCCTGCGTCGTCCACCAAAGTGGACCCGGGAAGAAGGCGACATCGGCTGGCCCGTGTCGCCTTTCGCTGCGAGGGCACAGGGGAGGAGGGAGTAACCTCCCCCCGGGACGTGCTCTCCTTGAGCACAGTGCAGAGGGGCTCCGGTGCGTTCCACGTGAGATCCCGGAGCCCCTCGTCATGCACCGAGGAAAGGGTCACCGGGGAGGTATTAGTGGGTAAGATCCCCACATAACCGCCGCCTTCCCCCCAGAAGGCGGGGTATCTTTGTGAAGATTTCCTCCCGGTCAACAAAAAAAAGGACAGAGGTGAGGCATCGCCAGCCCAGACGGGCTACAGAAAAGTGAAAGAAATGGTTTTACAAAATCAGTAAAATCACTTCTTTCGCTTTTCAATCCTGAAAGAAACAAACACGGTCTTAGTAGGTGCAAGTCCTCTTTACTGCTACACTGGGACGTATGTATGGACCCTGCTAGTGTAGCTGCCAACCTTAAAAAAGTGGGCCTATCTACCTACCTATACATTTAGCTTATACAAATGTCTATCGTTATGATATTATTCAGCATGCCTACCGTAAAGGTAGTATTTTATGGCTAAAATTTGTTCTTACTCCAGAGTATTACAACTTCACTGGGTTGAGAGGAATAGCACTGGTTTCCTCTGATCAACGATCAAGACAAAGCAAAGGATGTCAGAAGAAATTTAGAAAAAATAAGCGCCGTGTGAACTTTAAGAAATACTGTTTCATTTGCCATAGTTTTATAAAATTGAAAATTACCAAGATCGTTTTACCGGAATCCTAATTAAAAACAATCTCGTGTTTGAATAAATTTAGGGTTTTCAGCTTTATTTATATTCGCAGAGTGTGGGAGTTAATGGTACGTAATATTTATGATGTTTACGTGCTCGTTCCGTGTAACTGGTAACTTAATTTCAATTGTTATACGTCTTAAGTTTGAATTAAAGCCGTACAAGTGAAGTTACATTTGTATTTGATATAAGTGGAACTTCATAAATGACCTTTTCTTGATCACACTTATAAATAATAAAAATGATAATTTTATCTATTATTTATTTTTTCTATCTGCGAATCATAAGGTCAGAGATTCGAATCTACCATTCGACAATTGACGTGAGCCTAGCCATCACCTTAATTTAATATATTTTTGGTAATATTAATAAAAAGCACTGATAGCCTAATGACTGAGCGGTTTGACTTATGATCTGATGGTACCGCGTTCAAATCCGTTGGCTTGTATGAATCTATTGTATGTTTTTAAGAAAAAAAAAATCACTTCCTAAAACATTTGAGCTTGGTGTATGCCGATGGAGGCCATCCACCCACTACATACACACAATAATAATAGTTTTTAAAACGATTACTTCTTATTTTGTTGGCTAAACTTGATTGTTTTAATATCATATAAATACTTTTTTCTTTGATGTGTGTACGAAAGTAATTTATTATTTTGTTTTTTTTCGCCCGCTGCCTCTCAGAATCAAAACTTGTTAGAATTCCTGACGTATGTTCAATAAAATAACAGCTATATTTCTAAAACTTGCAGGAAGTTCGACTGTTTTCTACACGTCAAGAAATAAATCTTTCGGAAAGGTATCTAACGCCAAACTTAATCCATGAATAATTCATTTTAAAAAGAGATTGTAAAGTATCTATAACACTGTAAACATAGGTTGGACAAAAGGCATTTTTAAAAATGTTGTTTTATGGTAACTTTTCGGTTTTGTACAGATTGCATTTTGGAGAGTGTGCTCAGGAACTACATGATCTAATTCCCCCATCCCCTTTCCACCATCGGACTTCTAGACGCACTGCGGAATTTAATTCTTTTGTTGTGAACATCCCTCAAACCCGAACGAAGCGATTTGCTTCGTCTTTCATTCTTCGTACAGCAAAGGACTGGAATAGTTTGCCCGCGTCTGTCTTTCCTTCCGATTACAATGTGGGTATTTTCAAGAGTAGAGTGAATAGGCATTTACTAGTGCGCCTTACCATCCAGGACTGCATTTCCACTTAACTTCAGGTGGGATCGTAGTCAAGCACTTGCTTAGAAATTATAAAAAAAAAAAAGTGTTATGTGATGATTTTTTATCATTCCAATACCGATATAGTTTGTACTGGATGCAAACAATATTGAACAAATACCTTAATACATTCCATTTTCACATTCACATCAGTGACGTTGTTTCTAGAACTGATTTCTTATATTAAGGCGAGCATTTATTTATAATATTTAAAAATGTTACTAATTTTTATCCTGGTTTAATATTGATCAAACATTCTCAAAACTATTATCATATAACTAGCTTGTGTCAAATAAAACATATAATTTTTACATATGTAATGCAGTAAGTAGTTACAAGGTAATTTTCTTTATAATCTAAATTCATCATCATCAAATTTGTTTTATTTAAAAGTACACCTTTTAAGAATTACCTTCATTTATGATTTATTTTTATATAAAGCATGTTCCGGGAAGAAGGCGACATCGGATGGCCCGAGTCGCCTTGCACCGCGACGGCACAGGGGGGAGGGAGTAACCTCCCCTCCGGGATGTGCTCTACTAGAGAACGGTACAGAGGGGCTCCGGTGCGTTCCACTGGAGATCTCGAAGCCCTTCGTCATGCCACCGAAGAGGTTTTAGTGAGTTAAGCCCTACATTACCACCGCTTTCCCCCCAGAAGGTGGGGTATCTTTTTGAAGATTCTGATTAATTATATTTCGTAATTTCTACGATGATTCGGAAATACATAGAAGGCGTCAGCGCGTAAAAACGTTTAGCGTTTGATTCGATTTGATTGCGGGTTTTGTTTCTACTCATTAATAGGTATACTTGTCACTTATTGTGCTTTAAGCTTTGATCTTGGAAATATGATTTATTACACAACAAAAGTGCATAAAGATGAAAAGTAATCTCCTAATTTTATTTGACATTGAGCTGTCAGAGTGACGAAGGTCTGGTTGTAGCCTACCCTTGTGGCGCTCCGCCAACAATTGAATCAGAGATTAGGACGTGACCTGTCTTTCTTATTATAAACCTAGACCTGGTGTTACCATTACTTTCTTTTTTGTAATCTTAAATATTTGTTTATAAAGTTGTAGTGGCAGACTATTTAAATCTTACTACCGGAAACATAGTTACGATTAGAACAAATATTATGTCTTCCCATTATAAACCACAGTGGGTTGGAAGACTTTACGAGTAATCAAAACATTTATTTCTTTTCATTATTGTGTTATGTTTATCACAGAAACACGCAACAAACCAATTCGAAATTAAATATAATAATTTCAATGAATTTCTGGTATCGGAAGTCGAACTTGGTCTTTAAAGAATAATAACTTTCAAGGCGAATACGATTCTAAATTAATCTAAATTGCAATTTTAAAACTGGGCGTGAAATGCCTTCTTTTGCAGAAATGTACTTAGTTATAACACAGCATCAAAGAAAAAATTCACACGTCTCAATGTGGTAGAGGACAATAGCAATCATTATTCACTTTTTTCGATTCTTACACATAAGTACACATAACACGACCCCATACACATAAATACGTTTTTTGAACAGACATAGGTGTATATTATCTGTATCTTGTATCTTAAACAAAATAGAAACAGACAAAGGCTTCTAAACAACAGAACATAATTCAAAGTAAAAAACACAACTTAGACAGTTCAGCTAAAACAACGTGAATCGTAAACGCGTTAACTTGTAAATCTTCCCGCCGTCTATCAGAACTCGACTGAAGTATAAACGAATCGAAAAAGTTTCGCTTAAGGAACTTATCGACTATTGAATTGTTGGTACTTACGAAAACATTAAAAGTATATGTAAAATTACATATTTAACGATATTCAATGTCTGCACTGTAATGAAGACAGTATTTACGTTGTTTCGTATTTCTATAGACGTAGTGAGTATCCGATCTCTTGTTAACTCCTTGAGCCATAAAATATTTTTTCAAAAGCCATATTTTGAAGCGTCAATAGCCTAATGGTTTAGGGTACGGCCTGCGAATCGTAAGGTCGTGGGTTCTCGAATCCACCCCATTCGACTATTGCCGTGAACCATGTCCTAGCACAAGCTTAAGCTTAGTTGGAATGGTTAACAAGATTGTTAGTAATATTTCTGAAAAAAAAGAAATATTGCTAGCTTTCTTTTAAAAAATTAGAGAAAAATTATGTGTGACGGTATTAATATAATAGCAACACTATTTGCAAACAAAAAATTGCTCAATTTTATATATATTTTCTAGTGTGTTTTTTTTATTTTGCTAATTGATTTTTAGTTAACATTTTATAAGCTTGTTGTAATACATAATTTTGTTATAACTTAAACTAGAAAATATAACTTAACTAAAAATATAAAACATTACATAATAAGTTAATAAGCTACTTACTAATAAATTTTTATTTAAGTACATAAAAGTATTTAGGAAATATTGTATTTTTTAGAAAGTAACAAATGACGTAAAATAAAAAATACATGTCCCTTAATTTGTTTCTACGACAATATTAAATTACATAAATAATTAATTAATATTTATTAATAACTCGTTAAAGCGCCACCTAAGATCACACAGTAGACATACTTAATAGTCACGCTATCGGCCACCGTGTATACGACTATAGCAGTTCCGTTATATATTTTTCTTACGGTTTTAGTCTCGCATTTTTTCAATTCGCTAGAGCAGCAAAATCTCTTTTTTTTTGTTAACGAGGAGGAAATCTTCAGAAAGATACCCCGCCTTCTGGGGAAGGCGGCGGTTATGTGGGGATCTCCAGTGGAACGCACCGGAGCCCCTCTGCACTGTGCTCATAGAAAGCACTTCCCGGGGGAGGTTACTCCCTCCCCCAAAGCAAAATCTCTATTCCAATTATTCACCATGATATTTTACTTAACATGTTTTCAATAAGCAACCATCTAAGGTTAGTGGAGTTAGTAGACACATAGTTGTGTTACGAAATACTAAAAGGACTTTCCTTATCTTTGGATTCTTATTTTGTCTTCCTCCAGTAGCTGATAGACATAAGTTCCTATATGATATAAATAATTTCTGTTTCATTGTAATTATGAAGAAAATCATCTGTAGTTAAAAGCTTTAAATGTCTACACATTTAACTCGTTTATCGATCATAGTTACTTAATATGGTACCTGTAACCACATTAGACGGAACTGCAAATTGTTATCTGAACAATACGACTAGCTGGTGTGTGTATGATGTTAATCTTGACATGACAGGGGTCGAGGCTGGTTTGCTTCGATTACGGCATTTACCTTAAAGACCTTGTACACTTGCACGAGTTTATAAAATTGTGATGAAACATCAATAAACTAAAGACAACAACATACTAAAATACATATAAAATTTTTTAAGTAGAAAAAAATGAATAAATATTTGTACTATATCGCGCCCCTTATCACCTGTCACGTATGGGTCTAATAAGCTTTGAGAAAAGCGAACTGCGAATGTTGTCGCTTTTTGGCTAAAGTTAAAAGGGCGTGAGAGCTTATTATTAGCTTATTATTTGTAAATTAACATGAAACTTTGTTCTACCTACCCAATAGTGATCATTTATTCTACATTTTTGACATGGTATAAGAATCCAAGCTGTTTATCTCCAGTGTGAGGCTTAGATTAACACTGTTATAATACCAAGTAAAATATGTATATCCATATTCCCTTTTTTTCTTCAAGTAAGCTTATAGTAATAATTTAGGCCCGGACAGAATTATGACAAAGTTCTAGTGGTTTTCTACTGCATCCCTTAGGTAAATGAGTTCGAGATATGTGTCTGATTTATTACGTGACACGGTGCCGCCGCCGCTACGCTGGCTTGTACTCGTCCTGATTGTTAATTTTAGATAGAACTGTTAACTTAGACGTGTCCATTCTTCCTTTTGCGATGGTACATGTCGCGGATCGTTTTGTTATTATTTTTGTTTCGATTCTAAATATGTATCTTTTATCCAAAAGGTTTTCCTATATAGAGATCCTGTAGGCCTAATCCTGATCGACACGACCACGATATCTAGCAGATGATTATCCTAAGATCTTGCAATCGTTGTTTTGGTTACGGTTACGGCACTTACCATATAAACGGTGGCGCCTGTGGTGGACCACAAATATTGCTCAAATTATTCCTTAAAATAAAATAAGTTATTTTTTAAAATTTAGCATTCAAAATTAGAAATGTCATTGTAATAAAAAATCATCTCTTAGAAAAAAACTGATGTCTTATTTTCGTATGAAAGTACAAATTGTGTCTGAATTTTACTAAAGAGTTTTCATTTTATCTCAACAGACCCCTTAAAAAAGGAAAAATAAATTTTAACTTTGGGCTCCTATAAACTTACAGATAAAATATTACGTTTCTTAAAATACAATTAAAAAACAAATCAATAATGTATATAATATATCTGTACAATCGAAACTTAAATGTCATTTGGTTAAATTGTGTTTGCGGCTCGTGATTAAATTTGAATGCACCGCAGTAAGTTAGAGGTTTCAGCGGTTATTCAGTACGCTAAACTCTCACGCTGAATTGTTAATCCTTCCCCAGCTTAGCGCAAAAGTCCACCGGCCACAAGTCACGGCTGCTTTCATTTCACGGTATATATATTTCACTGTTTCCTAAAGATCAATTTTAATCATTTAATTTATTTATGACACGCCAGCAGGTAGCTATACACACAACATTAACAATAAAAAAACATTCTTATCTGATTTTTATACCAATAGTATTATAAACCAAATGTATAAATATTTATAGGCATTAAATGCGATAAATACTGCAAATTGATTTGCCCTGTTCTTTTCAATTCTTTTTAAAATGTTAATTGTATAACTCCTTCGAAAGCATTTTGCCGGCATCTGAAAGTCAAAAGAAGGTTTCCTCCCTTACGCCCTTGCCTTTGAATAGCGACCGTAGTAGATAAATGTATAGATAGTAAGATAAAACCTTTATTAGGCAATAAAATATGTGTACAAAGGCGGACCTAATGCTATTTAGTATTTTCTTCCAGTTAACCTTATGATGGTTAAGAGCAGGCTAATAGCCTATGAAATAGCGTTTTAATAATGTCTTATTTGTAAATTTTACTCTTTAAGTTGAAAGCGTACATACGTAGCATCAGTATATATTATTAAATTATAACTATGTATAGGAATATAACTATCGTAAAATGGAAAAAGGATCGAATCGACAAAAAGGAATATACTTTTAGTAGTAGTAGGAGGAGGTCATAAAGCTCCTGGATATTAGGCTCGCCATTGGTTGTCATTGGATGATAGCCGTCTAATCAATATTAATTTCAAACAGATTTTCAACTCTAAATATATTTGCATTTTAACAGACAATGCAAAATGTTAACACGAGCAATTCCTAGTTTCAAAGCAATATTCAGACATTTACTCACTCGTTCTGGTCACGCCTCTGACCCAATTTAATTTGAATGATTTGAATCCTCTCAAAGACGATCTACAAGGACAAAATTTTAATGAGACATTACCTGCAAAATTAAATTTAAACTGATTGTGATTCGTTTTATACTTTATTGTGCAAATTAGTTTTAAGGTAAGAGATTCATCGTTGGCATAGAAATCTTTGTTGACAGCCCTGTAGTTCTGGGCTCTTAAGAACGGTATCCCCTGCCTGTCGTACAAGGCGACTAAAAGGGGCCTCGGGTTCACTGGGCGACAAGGGTGGGGGCCTGAGTCGTCCACCAAAGTGAACCCGGGAAGAAGGCGACATTGGCTGGCCCGTGTCGCCTTCCGCTGCGAGGGCACAGGGGGGGAGGGAGTAACCTCCCCCCTCGGGACGTGCTCTCCTTGAGCACAGTGCAGAGGGGCTCCGGTGCGTTCCACTGGAGATCCCGGAGCCCCTCGTCATGCACCACCGGGGAGGTTTTAGTGGGTAAGAACCCCACATAACCGCCGCCTTCCCCCCAGAAGGCGGGGTATCTTTGTGAAGATTTCCTCCCCGTCAACAAAAAAAAAGAAATCTTTGTTGAAGCATATTCGTTGTTAATTTTGTTTTTAATTGTAGATGATTAAGCTATCATCGAACTGAAAAATAAATGCCAAGTATACAATACAATCCTACTGACATCATGAGCATTAATTCAGTCCCTTACGCGGATCGTCTATTTCAAACCATTTATTTATTTATATCAAAAAACTTGTACAGTTAACGGAAAAGTTGAACTACGAAGTTGCGTTTTTGGATGTTTTTCCCTACGTTTTTCAACATAGTGTTCCAAAATTTTGAAAATATAAAGAAGATATATTAAAAGAAATAAAAATCTGTTTTTACTCGTTTGTTTACCTGCATATGTTTATTACAAATATATGGAAACCTTTGCATTATATATTTCTACCACCAAAAGCATACTTTAGTTCCGGTTCCTAAGGTCCTATAGCTAGCAAGAGATATACCTCGTTTTAAAAAAATAATGACATCCAAATTACTTGTTTTGGAACTATCAAAATAACGTTAAAAACTTAGAATTTTTTTTCATACTTATAAACGTTAATAAAATTTACGACACATTATTACATTGTACATTTATACAAGTAATACTAGTAGAATGGTTTAGTACTATGCAATTTATTCCATTACTGAATATGGTGATTGCTTTAGCATTCTAAACAAAGATGGCAGAGCACGCTCCTAATACTTGTTAAGCCAGGTAATTGTTACAACTGCTCAAGAATAATGGAACCGTCTATATCCCTATAACTCTTAATATTAAATTATTTTGGGGCTATATTTAATTAGTTATTCAAAATTAAATGTTTTAAATAAATTTCTTAAATAACTTCTATGAAAATGACAAATATTAGTAAAACGATTTTTATGTACGGTAATAAATTAAAAATGCCGATCGAGTAATGCTTATTAGGTAAAGTATATACCAAATGGAGAATTCTTCTTGGAGATTTTTATATCTGAGTTAAAAAAAATAATTGGTTACCAGAATTAATCTGGATTGATGTATCTTTTAGATTTTTTTCTTTTTCTAAGCATGTGATTGACGACAAATCCCACGTGATGTTGAGTTGAAATGCAGTCCTGGATGATAAGGCGCACTAGCTTAGTAAATGCTTATCAATTATACTATACAACCTACTTGACATCTGTCCTGGGCGTACAGAATAAGACCTAAGGTATCCCCTGCCTGTCGAAAAAGGCGACTAAAAAGGGGCGGGTTAACGGGCACTGCACTGCGAGGGTAACCTCCCCGGGACTCGCTTAACAGCATAGTGCAGTGAAAGTCTGGTGCGTTCCACTGGAGATCACTGCTTTCTTCTTGAAGATTTCCATCTCGTCAAGAAAAAAAGATTCTAATCTATTAGATTATATTGAATCAACAGTTTATTCGTAGTAAATTAATCGAGTATTGTTTTAATATCAGTCCGTGGAAGTTAAGCTAAAAGTAAACCGTTCAAACTTGAATAAGTTCTCATTTCATCATTCAGTCTTCGTTAAGGCAATGAGACAATAAATTATTCATGGAAGTAAGTTACACTGCGGATGAGCAAATGAAAGTTTTCTTTGCAGTGATATGAGTAGTAAGAAATTTCATTATTGGATTTAGCGTTTGCAATATTTTGTTTTTTGGGACCATTAAAATTTAGTGAGTATATTTCCAGTGCTGGCTGGCCTTTTACGGCTGACGAGAGTTCGGTCCCCATGCCAACACTATTGAATATTTTAAATGTAATTTTATGTACTTATTTATTTCTACGTCGGTGCAATATACGTGACACTACCCTGACGTAGAAAAGAGAGCAGAGATGACGGTTTAAAATTATTATTCAGTATTTTCGTTTCATCTATTCACCGCGCTAAACGTGATAACATTCCTTTTTTTTTGTTGACGGGGAGGACCACCTAACCGCCGCCTTCTGGGGCGGTTATGTGGGTTTCTTACCCACTAAAACCTCCCCGGTGGCCCTTTCCTCGGTACATGACGAGGGGCTCCGGGATCTCCAGTGGAACGCACCGGAGCCCCTCTGCACTGTGCTCAAGGAGAGCACGTCCCGGAGGGGGAGGTTACTCCCTCCCCCCCTGTGCCCTCGCAGCGCAAGGCGACACGGGCCAGCCGATGTCGCCTTCTTCCCGGGTCCACTTTGGTGGACGACTCAGGCCCCCACCCTTGTACACCGGGGGATACCGTAGTCTTATTCTTGAGAGCCCAGAACTACAGGGCTGAAACGTGATAACATTCCTAATCTAACCAGCAGATACCTATGAGTTCCCATTATTTGGAATGTTACGAAGTAAATCATCTGCTAAAATTTTTACGATTATACTCGTATAGCGAGCCCGGACTACGACCTACCAAAGCTTACAAATTTTAAATAATTACTTTAAAAAATATTTCGCAATTACCTAATTGCAATAAAAAATATTTCCATCGTGAAAACAGCCATTAATACAATGGCTGTAGGAGCTACGTGATTCTATTAAGGAATTCATTAATAAAATACCTAGAGTTTTTCACTTCGCACAGTTCATATTGGGGAAGATTTAAGACTCAGTACGTGCGAGTGGAGGGAAGTGAAATATTGTTTTAATTTCTTTTTAGTCTACTTAACTGCTGCATATTTAACGATTTAGTTGATGCTAGAAATTTGTGGATACTTAAGTCGGTGTATGTTTTTCACCAAAACATATGAGATTTACAGTTTCAAAATCGTTAAATTCTGAACTGTTCAGATCAAGTACAGCATATAACAGACTCTTTTTCTAAGCGTTCGACTACCAATGTAAAACTCTGGATTCTAATCCAAGCGGGCTTGTACTCGTGTACTATAAGTATATACAAATATATATAGTATGTTTGGCCTCTTTGGCCTGTCATATTTGAGAATTGATAAGTTTGGTGAAAAACGTATAACGTTGAGTACGTTGATAGTACAAACTCGATGAATTGTGATAACTAAAATATTTTATTATTATAATATTGATTGCCTTTGTCTACCCAGTTTGTGTATAGATATGAGGTGGATGTGAGGTATGTTTATTAAATAAATGCTCGACTGATGTTTTAACCCTAACAGATAACACAAAAAATGTGTTAGGGATCTCTTCAGAGTTCATCTCCATGCATGGGCACAAATATCAGATATGTGGTTCTTTGTACTTAAAGAAGAAAGGGAAATGGAAAACTTTTTGTCTTTTATGGAAAACTTATACAAAAGTGACTTTTTAATTTATTTTTCCAATTAATAAATAAATGGTCGCCGCCGCAAATTATAATAAAAAAATGTTAGGTGTAATGAATGTGAACTTTTTCATTAAGTTCCCTTGAATTTGGTTTCGTTATATTTATTACTGGCACTCAAATTAGAAGGGAGCACAGCTTTTAAATCGTACAAATTAAAACTTCTAAATCAAGGACTTGTAAGCTGACCTAACAAAAACTACCTCGCAGCCATAAAAATACAGTCTGTAAACCAATTGGATTTACATATCGAACAAAATAAAAGACCCATAATCCTTTGAAATGATAAATGAGACCTGTACCAAGATATAAAAGTCGTTTAGTAGAATTTATAGTTTTCATTTTAGACGTTTGTTTTCTAGTTTTCATTATTGATATTTTGAAATGAGAACAACGGACTTTTATCTGCTGATTAAAAATGTAGGCGGCTGTAGTTGAGTGATTAAATTTTATACCTATAAATAGGAAGACCTTAGGTCGAGTTCTACACTACGCCTTGCAAAGACTTTTTAAATTTATGTTCGATGTCATGTCTTGTCTGTTGAAACTTTCATTGTCTTTCTAACTTTGCTCTAATTGTTTGGTAAGAAATTACTGAAAATAAAATCGAGCCCTAGACCTAAAGAGGAAGGCAGAGATTATGAATTTCCATTTTGGACCATTGCGTCTATACCAAATCATGCACAATGTAAATTCGAAGCTTGAAACGTGGGGACTTTACAATGAAAATCAAACCGCGACATTAAATTCAGTTTTTTTCCTTCTATCGTGTAACATTCACGTAAATATTAGAAGTCATTAAAGGTTTTTCCTTCCAAAATAAAATAAGTTCTAGGAAACATTATGATGCTACATGAAAATTTGAAGTTCGTATTACGTAAAATAAATTGCATAATGAACGGCATTCACTTAAAACGCGCATGCAATTTGTCCGTGTTACTGCCCACGGACACGACAGTATTGCTTATAATTTTTCCGGTGGAAGATTGCTACGTGATGCCGGGTAAGGGGCTGCGTGTATTACTGTATTTCCTTAATAGACTACATTTACCATTTCCAACAATTTGTGACAAAATTGTGAGTTAAATTCTCTCGTGCAGGAAATAAACCAATTTACTTCGGCATAAATTTTAATGTAAGTATTTATTTATGCATGCTTACCTCTGTGGTCCATTAATATTTATTAAATTTATTAATAATATTTCATTGTTCTGTCTAGGAATCCAAATAATCATTTTGATGAAAATAAGTTTGTCCAAAAGTCATGATAGCCGAGAGATTGGGTGGTTCGTTTTTCAATCTTTCGTTATTTTGTAAGTAAACAATGAAAGACAATATAGGTTACTTTGAATTAATACTTTTTCGAGACTTAGATTCTCTCGAAATATGAAAAAGTCAAGATATGGTAACTTGTCTAATGAGGGCTTCTTATTTTAAATATCACTATAAAGGTCCATTGACACTTATAGAGTACCCCAATAAAACAATTAAATCTACATTTATTTTTGTTTCTGCATTATAAGTGTGGCCTTAATAAAATATTCATTTCTCCGAAATGAGTTCATATACTGCATTAAAATTCGACTCTGTTTATTCCAAAAACGAAAATTCAATCGTTACACTTAAATAGGGTGTCAGTTTCTACGTTATTTATTTGTAAGCGATTGTTTGGTAGGAATTTATGCCGGCACCGACAGGGCGAGTCGGGGCCGCTTAGAGCTTTCCGCCTGTTACATATTTCACTACATAAATCATAACTTTATTTCCTTTCGCTCACTAGATGCGGGCTTGGAGAGGTGTCTTTGAACGGCTTTAAGAGTTCCACGCCATGCCTCGACAAAGGAGCGTAAAATTTAATTAGTTGTAGTTGGTGCGGCGATATTAATATTTTTTAATATACATTTTAATTTAAACGTTCCCACTTGTCAGCTTTGAAGCGTTTTTTAATTTTGAAATCATATTTCACTATATTTTTATATCATCGCTTAGTAGTTAGTCTCTTCATAAGGTTTTTTTTTTCATTAATATTACTGACATTTTTGTTAACCATTCCAACTAAGCTTAAGCTTGCGCTAGGAGATGGCTCAGCCCTGTAGTTCTGGGCTCTCAAGAATAAGACTACGGTATCCCCTGCCTGTCGTACAAGGCGACTTAAAGGGGCCTCGGGTTCACTGGGCGACAAGGGTGGGGGCCTGCGTCGTCCATCAAAGTGGACCCGGGAAGAAGGCGACATCGGCTGGCCCGTGTCGCCTTTTGCTGCGAGGGCACGGGACGTGCTCTCCTTGAGCACAGTGCAGAGGGGCTCCGGTGCGTTCCACGTGAGATCCCGGAGCCCCTCGTCATGCACCGAGGAAAGGGCCACCGGGGAGGTTTTAGTAGGTAAGATCCCCACATAACCGCCGCCTTCCCCCCAGAAGGCGGGGTATCTTTGTGAAGATTTCCTCCCCGTCAACAAAAAAAAAAAGGAGATGGCTCACGTTAATAGTCGAACCCACGATCTTTCGATTCGCAGGCCGTACCCTAAACCGGTTACTAGGCTATTGACTATTAATTACTAGGCTATTAATATATTATAGGTACATATTTTTTTTTTATTAAATATAACACGCTTACACTACGTTACTAGCCTTGCCCTTTCATTCTTCATCCGCGTGGAATTTAACAAAGTTATTTAATTTACATAGTTTTTTTTTCTTTTTTACGTTTTACTGCGTACAGTTTGTGTCGTTATATTTTAACTAATATATACGAAAACTTAATAAATTATATAAAAACCTCCCTCGAGAACCGCTCTATCCATTGGTGGCATTGGCAGACCATGAAAATCAGGTTAGTAGTTTTTAAGTTTATCGCGAACAAACAGACTGGAAGCGTTGCGACAGGTGTAATATTTGTTTTATACTACGTAAGGATACAACATTTTTATTGTTTAATTTTGAGCGTTTTAATTTAAAATAATGATGTGAAATATAGCAGTCTAATTTGAAGGTCGGGAATTCGAGTCTTACTCGCCTTCTACTAATAAGATTTTTGTTGATTAAAACTGATGAAGTATCGTAAATTAACTCTTGATACATGGGAATTCATATGCTCGGTGAGAAGTGGGTAGACATTTTCTAACCTAAACCTAAGTTTCTTTCTCTTTCTTAAGTAGCAATTGGTCTTACATGGCGAAGATATTTCCGAATTCACTCTGTAACCTTTCCTTTTTCTTTTCTGAATGTTTGGCTAGTTGTAAGGTTTATTACTTTAGTACCAATGGTCATCTGATGCCAAAAGCCTATCCGCTTGAGTAGAGAAAAATTCGTAGGGCAAAAAAAATTGTATATTATAGCTTATAATATACTATTATAATATATAATATTAGCCGTATTAAATACGAACTGACGCAATGATTATGACGAAGTAAGCGCTTGCTCATTTTGATAGGGTTTTAGCGGTACTTCCTGCCAATTAGTGCTGTGAAAACAGCGCGCGCGAGACAAAAGGAGTGGGAGGCTCATGAATTTATTGTAAGGTTACTGGCTTAAGTTATTTAAGTGCTGGCGGAACGGACGTTATTCACGTGCGAGACGCCGCGCAGAATGCAGCTTCCTACGACAATTTATCATGAATCTTTAATTAAACTTTAGCAGTGACTGTTCGCGGGGCTCATTGTGTATCGCGATACGCGCGCTATATTGATTGTTTGTTGTTGCCCTCCGTTATTATTATGACTAGCATCTTTCCTGTATAATATTTGTAAATCTTACAAGTATTACTTATAAAAATACAGTATTTAATACAAGCAAGTAAAAGTTTCATTTTTAAATATGTAGAATAAGCGACTGAACAATGCTTAACAAATATAAATTTCGTAATGATTAGTTGTGTGTGCATGTTAGTAAAGTATTCTTATTCAGTATGTTTTTTGCTGCATTTGGTAAAGTGCAAAAAGGGTCTATATCCATACTAAGTGAATTTATATAATTGGCAGTCTTGCAGATAAAACTTACATCATTATACAATCAATTGTTAACCTCGTAAAGGTGAAATATATCATAATTTATTCGTAGTCAAGTAGTTCAAATGTTAGAGTTGACAGCTGATAAGTGATCGTAGGTGACGAGCCATTCAACTATTACCGCTAACCATTTCCTAGACCAAACGGTTAGCATTATTAATATAAGGAACATGAGATATTAATGGCTTGAGCGTTTACATTGCGATCAGCAATTGCACTCACGCAGCATCTATGACATAGTTCTGAAAAGTTTTTTAATGGTGTATAGACGGGATTTTTATTTCTTATTTATTTGTGGTCATGTTTTCACAAATATATACATACAATAGATCAACGGAGGGTTGCAGGTGTGATGCCTACTTTGAGTAAAGATTTGTTCATTTAATATGATATGAAAACCCATCGTACCTAACGTCAGCTGATTTCACAAAGTATAGCCGTGAGCAAAAATAAAGGGTCAGTTAAGGAGGTTTTAATATCTCGGAAGATGGCCTCCATGTGGCTAAAAACAATAGTTTTATGCCGATGAACTTAAAATTCAGAGGACGTATTTCGTTCCAAAAAATTGATTTATTTGTTTTATTAAAGGTAACAACTCACATTAATACTTACTCTATGGTATAAGACAATACTCCGTTTGGTTGTTAGAATTGTGGAAACATCCTTTAAGGCCAAATTAAATGATAAAGTTTCAAAGTTATTCCGAGTTCGTTTATAATGCAATTAAGTACTTGCGCCGGTTTGCCGGTAGGATTCAATTACCAAGTTCGTGAATATTTTATACCAGGAAGACAAATGGCTATCGCGATGGATAGTTAAGCGGGTATATTTCTAAAATCTAGTGACGCTGTCAATAAATGAAATCCATAATAATGTATTTTATTTTTTTCTCGAACCGACTTATTTTATGCTCAGTAATTTCAGCCGTCAAAGGATTCCTATTCCTGAGTAAATGTTAACAGTTTGCATACAGTTTCGTCCTGCGGGCTTTATTGATGGTCAAGACCGCCTTTTGGGTGGACGTCCTACTTACCTCAATTGGAATGAATTGGATAAGAAAGATCATTAGAATTATATCTTAATCGAATGTTACAGGTTTGTAATAGAAAAAATATTATTGTACATTTATTATTTTTTAAATCAAAAATAATATAGATTATAATAGATATCAAAGATAATAGACCACATAAGTAATCAACAATATGTTTTATGATATAACCTTCTCCGAAATAAAACGATCATCAATTCATATTTTTCTTCTCCAACCCCTGTTGAGGGTCGGGAGCATAAGCAGCCTGCATTGGGTGCAGTTATATGTGGAGTGCACCGCATGCTGCAAATAAGGAATGACCACATGCGCTGTCGACTGTACAGTACGTATGTAAAGTATGGAAAGCACGTACATAAGTGGCTCTGGCGTGAGACCAATAGCGGTATAACTATACCTATAGTCGGGGTTGGAAGAGGTTGCAACGGCCTTTAGCCCTGTAGTTCTAGTCTCTCCAGAATAAGATTACGATATCCTGCCTGACGTAGAAGGCGACTAAAAGGGGCCTCGGCTTCACTGGGCGACAAGGGTGATCCGCCAAGGTGGACCCGGGAAGAAGGCGACATCGGCCTGTGCCGAACTTGCACTGCTAGAGTGGGGAGGAAGTAACCCCCCCTGGAACATGTTCTCCTAAGAGCACAGTGCAGAGGGGCTCCAGTGCGTTCCTGTGGAGACCCCGGAGCCCCTCACCATGCACCGAGGAAGGGCCGCCGGGGAGGTTTTAGTGGGTAAAAACCCCATATAACCTGACCTAAATTATGTTTTTTTAGAATTATTTTGAAATATTTCGTAGTTTCGTTTATATGTATGTTATATAAGAAAACAAAATTGTTTCATTTACATAGTTTACTTATGTTTATATATTTAGCTATTATATATTTACAACAATATTAACAAGTTTTACGATAACTGATACAAATTTACATGTAACAAGAGCATTATCTATATTCGTATGTATATGTACTAAATACACTCATTTACTCTTTCGCATTTTGAAAAGAAACATATTGTAGTACAAAGAGGACTATCGAATCAAATTCAATTTGCAAATGTAATACTGGCAGCTAACAATAAACTACAAATACAAATATAACGGTATTGGTATAAATTATTTTTTTAATATTTCATCGTTACACACGTAGAGCTTTTAAATACTATGAACAACTTCTCATTACAATTAATACACCAACGTGCACTTCTAAAGGAAAGGCGCTATAAATAACAATAAACATTTACACATATGGCAAAAATAAAGCCGTTTCACAAAACGCGATCTTACTTTTAAATATTTGTTCGGTCTATTTGAATTTTTGACACTATAGGAAAAGCTTCCAAAAACAATCATTGCAAGAATCAAGCTTTTAATAATATATATATATATAATTTTTTGCGATGAATCTAAAATTTCTTTTACAAATTAATACGTGATTTTTTTAAATAAAATATTCTAAATAGAAGAAATAAATAACTAATTTAAAAGGATTAAACATTAACTTCTAACATCTATCACAACATCGCGGACTTAAGCAATAATAATTCTGGTAAATTTTGCAATGCCAATGCCCGAGCGAACATTCACTACGAACGCGTTGAAGAAGTTTAATTTTCTCAGACATCGCACCACAATTCAATTCCGAAAGGCACTAGTTAGTTTTAATGTAAATAACATTTATAAAGTCGTTGTGATGTTAATAAGAAGATCTATAAGCCGGAGTTCACATTAATATAATTGATTGATTATATTGTATTATTACAGGCACATATAAAACTGTAGCTATACAAGTAGAAGATTTTACGAATCGATATATGACTTTACGTTCAGAAAATTCGGTAAATTTAAAAATGCTCTTTACATCTATATATTGACAACCTTCGTTTGATAATTCGAAAGAACACTAATTAACCAGATACCGATTTAAATATTGTTTTAGTAAATGAAGACAATCTTCTCGTAAGAATTATGTATATTCATTCTTTTTAAAGCCTTTTGAAGAATGAAAACAAAGAATTTTACTAATTGTATGATATTTCAAGGACTACATAATGCTCATAGTCAGGGTAGGGGTATATTCGATCAGCCTTGAAGTTCTGGGCTCTCAAGAATAAGACTACGGTATCCCCTGCCTATCGTATAAGGCGACTAAAAGGTGCCTCGGGTTCACTGGGCGACAAGGGTGGGGGCCTTTGTCGTCCGCTAAGGTGGACCCGGGAAGAAGGCGACATCGGCTGGCCCGTGTAGCTTTGCACTGTGAGGGCACAGGGGGAGGGTAACCTCCCCAGGACGTGCTCTCCTTGAGCACAGTGCAGAGGGGCTCCAGTGCGTTCCACTGGAGATCCCGGAGCCCTTCGTCATGCACCGAGGAAAGGGCTACCGGGGAGGTTTTGGTGGGTAAAACCCCACATAACCGCCGCCTTCCCCAGAAGACAAGGTATCTTTTGAAGATTTCCTCCCCGTTAACAAAAAGGGGTATATTCGATTAGGTAATCTACTTGAATTACATACATGCAAAAATCTTTACATAATCATACCGATTTCTGTAACAAATAGTTCGTTGGGGTATTAAAAAGAGCTT
The DNA here is from genome assembly GCA_029286785.1 of Meandrusa payeni. Lineage (NCBI taxonomy): Eukaryota > Metazoa > Arthropoda > Insecta > Lepidoptera > Papilionidae > Meandrusa > Meandrusa payeni. The sequence goes on from JAGSMX010000013.1 coordinate 751,800, forward strand.
GATATTTGTTAATGATGGATAGTTTGATGAAAGCAGGCAGTACTGGAGACTGTGGTAGGTATATTCATATAAATGTAAAACAAAACATGCCATTGTAACAATTGACATTGCATTTATTTTCGTAACCATGATTTGCCAAGCACTCGAAACATTGAGAACCTAATATTAAAAATAATCTGCGATAAAATTTGATTTGTTTAATATGCTTTTGACAAAACAAAAGAATGATTAATCATGGCATTTACTATGGCATGGGCGTTATAAACTATTTAAAAGAAAAGAAGACATCATCTAAAATTACATAACATATGTTCATTCTCTATGAAATTTATCTTTATATCAGTGATAACATCATCGGCAAATGAGACTTTCTTCCCTTGCAGCACAAACTCCGTGGGGGGGAGCAAGGAACAGCTTGCCGTTGGCACACGCACACAGTTGGTAAATGTTTTGATGATGCGGGTCGTGCGTATGAGGTGTCGACGGAGGTAGAGGAAGGGCTGATTTCAGTTTTGGCATATATATACTCGGAGCTTCTAGTCGAATCTGTAAAGATAAAAAAAAGTTACAATGATAATCAACAAATGAAAATCAACTATTTATTTTCACACTTCACACATTATTTTCACAAACTATTAACGTTTTACGATAGGGTTATGTAGAGAGTAACGGTTTCTGCTGTTACTTCTGCAGTGGGTTGAGATGATTGAGGAAGAGCTTGGGCTGTTTTAAACTAAATACGTGTATAATGTATTTTATGTATGGATTATTTTATATATTTATGTGAGTATTTTATACTTCCGCGTTTCGCTCGGTAAGCCGACTCGAATCAATTTAATAGGTTGATAACGCATCGCGATCCCTTTAGCAGGTGTTTTTGGACGGCAGGATCACTTATAGGCCGACCAACGAAACATAATAACGTAACAAGAATGTTAGTCGAAAATTAAAGTTACAGCTTTTATATATGCGGATGGGGCCACTGTTGGGCACATGCCTTCTTTGTAAAGAGAGTATAAGGGAAGAGTCCGATAAAGGGCAGCAGTGCGAAATGGCATGCGAATTTTTTCGATGTTTTCTTTCACCGCCGAGCGCGTTGTAAATCAGCACATAAAATTGCAACAAAAAATTTATTGGTGCCGGCACCGGGGTACGTACTCGAGTTGCTAGTGTGCTATGCAACTTAAAGCAACCACCCGGACACTCTCAGCTATCACGGCTGTTGTTAGTTTGATTTATGTTAGTAATATTTGTGAAAAAAATTAAGCTATTTACCGATCCAGCAATAGATCTTAGTCGAAAAGTCGTGAGACAGCTGGCACTTATGTCGCCAGCTCTGGACTCCATCGCTATGCTCTGCGCAGCATGCATCTCCAGTGATCTAGTTGGTGACTCCAACCTGCAATTAAAAATATTTAAAACATAATAATTTAATAATAAGCCACTATTTATTTCTATAACCCAACTTTATTAGCGTAATTCTATGAACTATAATGCTACTATATTAAATCAAGGATTTTAAAGGTGTTAATAAATCATACTGTTCCATTTAGCCCAAATAAAGATTACCGTAAATATTCTGGTATAAATATTTAAAACATAATAATTTAATAATAAGCCACTATTTATTACTAAAACCCAACTTTATTAGCGTAATTCTATGAACCATAATGCTACTATATTAAATCAAGGATTTTAAAGGTGTAAATAAATCATACTGTTCCATTTAGCCCAAATAAAGATTACCGTAAATATTCTGGTTTTAAAATATTTGTTCGGTCTATTTGAATTTTTGACACTATAGGAAAAGCTTCCAAAACAATCATTGCAAGAATCAAGCTTTTAATAATATATATATATATAATTTTTTGCGATGAATCTAAAATTTCTTTTACAAATTAATACGTGATTTTTTTAAATAAAATATTCTAAATAGAAGAAATAAATAACTAATTTAAAAGGATTAAACATTAACTTCTAACATCTATCACAACATCGCGGACTTAAGCAATAATAATTCTGGTAAATTTTGCAATGCCAATGCCCGAGCGAACATTCACTACGAACGCGTTGAAGAAGTTTAATTTTCTCAGACATCGCACCACAATTCAATTCCGAAAGGCACTCGTTAGTTTTAATGTAAATAACATTTATAAAGTCGTTGTGATGTTAATAATAAGATCTATAAGCCGGAGTTCACATTAATATAATTGATTGATTATATTGTATTATAACAGGCACATATAAAACAGTAGCTATACGAGTAGAAGATTTTATGAATCGATATATGACTTTGCGTTCAGAAAATTCGGTAAATTTAAAAATGCTCTTTACATCTATATATTGACAACCTTCGTTGGATAATTCGAAAGGACACTAAATAACCAGATACCGATTTCAATATTGTTATAGTAAATGAAGACAATCTTCTCGTAAGAATTATGTATATTCATTCTTTTTAAAGCCTTTTGAAGAATGAAAACAGAGAATTTTACTAATTTTATGATATTTCAAGGACTACATAATGCTCATAGTCAGGGTAGGGGTATATTCGATCAGCCCTGTAGTTCTGGGCTTTCAAGAATAAGACTACGGTATCACCTGCCTATCGTAGAAGCCGACTAAAAGGGGTTCACTGGGCGACAAGGTTGGGGACCTTTGTCGTCCGCTATGGTGGACCCGGGAAGAAGACGACATCGGCTGGCCCGTGTAGCTTTGCACTGTGAGGGCACAGGGGGGGGAGGGAGTAACCTCCTCCCCTGGACGTGCTCTCCTTGAGCACAGTGCAGAGGGGCTCCGGTGCGTTCCACTGGAGATCCCGGAGCCCTTCGTCATGCACCGAGGAAAGGGCTACCGGGGAGGTTTTGGTGGGTAAAACCCCACATAACCGCCGCCTTCCCCAGAAGACAAGGTATCTTTTGAAGATTTCCTCCCCGTTAACAAAAAGGGGTATATTCGATAAGGTAACATACTTGAATTATATACATGCAACATCTTTACATAATCATACCGATTTCTGTAACAAATAGTTCGTTGATTTGATCGGTATTTGTCGTCACAGGTCTTCCGCCGGCTGGCTTATCCATGGTGTCGTTTCACCGGCTCTGAATCGTCGAAACCATTCCTCCGTGGTTCGAAGTGATAGAGTACCATCCCCAAAACACCATTAATCTCACGGAACGTTTCTCTAGCGGATTGCAGCACAACGAAGAGGAAAACTTTAAAATAGCGCGAATTTCGGCATTAGTGAACTCCATGTTTACGTCTATAACTGTTGAACGCAATATCAAACTAATTATGCATAGCGTCGTTTTGTAGGTTATGTCAAGACCTTTCAAATTATGTATAGTATTGCTAGATACGAGCTCTGTAGCGCTTTGTACATAGCCGCGAAATTCAAAGACAAAAGGCGGAAGGAGATATTTGACAACCTATTATTTCATCGTTACACGTAGAGCTTTTAAATACTATGAACATCTTCTCATTACAATTAATACACCAACGTGCACTTCTAAAGGAAAGGCGCTATAAATAACAATAAACATTTACACATATGGCAAAAATAAAGCCGTTTCACAAAACGCGATCTTACTTTTAAATATTTGTTCGGTCTATTTGAATTTTTGACACTATAGAAAAAGCTTCCAAAAACAATCATTGCAAGAATCAAGCTTTTAATAATATATATATATATATATAATTTTTTGCGATGAATCTAAAATTTCTTTTACAAATTAATACGTGATTAATTTTTTTTAATAAAATATTCTAAATACAAATAAATAACTTATTTAAAAGGATTAAACATTAACTTCTAACATCTATCACAACATCGCGGACTTAAGCAATAATAATTCTGGTAAATTTTGCAATGCCAATGCCCGAGCGAACATTCACTACGAACGCGTTGAAGAAGTTTAATTTTCTCAGACATCGCACCACAATTCAATTCCGAAGGCACTAGTTAATTTTAATGTAAATAACATTCATAAAGTCGTTGTGATGTTAATAATAAGGTCTATAAGCCGGAATTCACATTAATATAATTGATTGATTATATTGTATTATAACAGGCACATATAAAACAGTAGCTATACGAGTAGAAGATTTTATGAATCGATATATGACTTTACGTTCAGAAAATTCGGTAAATTTAAAATGCTCTTTACATCTATATATTGACAACCTTCGTTTGATAATTCGAAAGGACACTGAATAACCAGATACCGATTTAAATATTGTTTTAGTAAATGAAGACAATCTTCTCGTAAAATTATGTATATTCATTCTTTTTAAAGCCTTTTGAAGAATGAAAACAGAGAATTTTACTAATTTTATGATATTTCAAGGACTACATAATGCTCATAGTCAGGGTAGGGGTATATTCGATCAGCCCTGTAGTTCTGGGCTTTCAAGAATAAGACTACGGTATCTTCTGCCTATCGTATAAGGCGACTAAAAGGGGTTCACTGGGCGACAAGGGTGGGGGCCTTTGTCGTCCGCTAAGGTGGACCTGGAAGAAGGCGACATCAGCTGGCCCGTGTAGCCTTGCACTGTGAGGGCACAGGGCGGGAGGAGTAACCTCCCCTGGACGTGCTCTCCTTGAGCACAGTGCAGAGGGGCTCCGGTGCGTTCCACTGGAGATCCCGGAGCCCTTCGTCATGCACCGAGGAAAGGGCTACCGGGGAGGTTTTGGTGGGTAAAAACCCCACATAACCGCCGCCTTCCCCGCAGTAGACGGGGTATCTTTTTGAAGATTTCCTCGCCGTTAACAAAAAAAAAGGGGTATATTCGAATTATATACATGCAACATCTTTACATAATCATACCGATTTCTGTAACAAATAGTTCGTTGGGGTATTAAAAAGAGCTTGATATTTGTTAATGATGGATAGTTTGATGAAAGCAGGCAGTGCTGGAGACTGTGGTACTCGTATATTCATATAAATGTAAAACAAAACATGCCATTGTAACAATTGACATTGCAATTATTTTCGTAACCATGATTTGCCAAGCACATTGAGAACCTAATATTAAAAATAATCTGCGATGAAATTTGATTTGTTTAATATGTTTTTGACAAAAAAATGATTAATCATGGCATTTACTATGGCGTTATAAACTCTTTAAAAGAAAAGAAGACATCATCTAAAATTACATAACATATGTTCATTCTCTATGAAATTTATCTTTATATCAGTGATAACATCATCGGCAAATGAGACTTTCTTCCCTTGCAGCACAAGCTCCGTGGGGGGGAGCAAGGAACAGCTTGCCGTTGGCACACGCACACAGTTGGTAAATGTTTTGATGATGCGGGTCGTGCATATGAGGTGTCGACGGAGGTAGAGGAAGGGCTGATTTCAGTTTTGGCATATATATACTCGGAGCTTCTAGTCGAATCTGTAAAGATAAAAAAAAGTTACAATGATAATCAACAAACTATTTATTTTCACACTTCACACTTTATTTTCACAAACTATTAACGTTTTACGATAGGGTTATGTAGAGAGTAACGGTTTCTGCTGTAACTTCTGCAGTAGGTTGAGATGATTGAGGAAGAGCTTGGGCTGTTTTAAACTAAATACGTGAATTGAATGTATTTTATGTATGGATTATTTTATATAGTTATGTGAGTCTTTTATACTACCGCGTTTCGCCGTACCGTTTTGGTAAGCCGACTCAAATCAATTTAATAGGTTGACAACGCATCTGCGATCCCTTTAGCATGTGTTTCTGGATCACTTATATGCTGACCAACGAAACATAATAACGTAACAAGAATGTTAGTCAAAAGTTAAAGTTACAGCCTTTATATATGCGGGTGGGGCCAGTGATGGGCACAGGCCTTCTTTGTAAAGAGTATAAGGGAATAGTCCGACAAAGGGCAGCAGTGCGAAATGGCAGACTTCACACGTCTAAATACTATATGTCTTAGAATTTTTTCGATCACATAAAATTGCAACAATAAATTTATTAGTGCCGGCACCGGGGAACGTACTCGAGTTGCTAGCGTGCTATGCAACTTATAGCAACCACCCGGACACAGCTATCACGGCTCTTTTTAGTTTGATTTATGTTAGTAATATTTGTAAAAAAAGCTAAGCTATTTACCGATCCAGCAATAGACCTAAGTCGAAAAGTCGTGAGACAGCTGGCACTTATGTCGCCAGCTCTAGACTCCATCGCTATGCTCTGCGCAGCATGCATCTCCAGTGATCTAGTTGGTGACTCCAACCTGCAATTAAAAATATTTAAAACATAATAATTTAATAATAAGCCACTATTTATTCCTTAAACCCAACTTTATTAGCGTAATTCTATGAACCATAATGCTACTATATTAAATCAAGGATTTTAAAGGTGTAAATAAATCATACTGTTCCATTTAGCCCAAATAAAGATTACCGTAAATATTCTGGTTTAAATATTTTAAAAAAAGAAGTATGCTAGGAATACTTGTTTTTCACATTCTTGTTAGCCATTCCAAATAAACTTAGACTTGGGTTAGGAGATGGTTCACGTTATATAGAAATCATTAAAGAAGACAAAATTGTGTTCGCAAAACAATGCGGTTTGTCTTACAAAATTTTCTATAACATGTTTCCTTTACCGCCAAGTACGTGGTTAATCATCCCTTACAATTGAATGGAATAAGAAATAAACCCTTTACCATATTTGTAATAAACAATTCCATTGATACCAGCACCGTGGATCGAACTCGGGTTGCTAGCGTACTGTGCAGCTTTGGCCGACCGCCCGTACACTTAGCTACAAGGACTCTCTTTTCATATTTGAAAAATTAGTTAACTTACACTAATTGTTTGGATGGTGGAGCACGAACAAGTGGTGTCTGAACAGCAGTGTGGAATGACGCCCCGGCCGGGCTGGTCACTACCAAGTTATCGGCGCCCACGGTCACTGAATCTTGTCCCGCGCTTAGTAACAGAGCCCCTCGCGAATCCCGCACATCCAGCCTCCCCACGTTCACTTCCAAGCGGTCGTGACCTAACAAGAGATAATGTAAAATATTCAGCGTCTCATTTACATCGTTCACGAGTCCCCAGTCGGAAGCCCGACTTAGAGTCATTGTATTGTACAACGAGTTGTACAATTACAGGTTCACTGTATATGGAATATTTCATCTAAATATACATACGTGTAGTATATTTTATTACAATGACTACTTGAATTAAAACAAATATATTTACAAACAAGTATACTTACAAACATACGACTTAAAATCAAATCAAACCTTAAACGCTATTACGCGCGAAGGCCTCTTTGTATTAACGAATTTTCGTGGGAATATTTCAAATTAAAAAGTATCATCAAAATCGGTTCACCTAGTCGAAAGTTATGATATAACAAACATAAAAAAACATACAGATGAATTGAGAGGAGGTTCTCTTTTTTGAAGTCGGTTGAAAAATAGGAACTATTGATGTAAGTAAATATGTAATGGTCTTATGGAATATTTTATTATTAACGTTCAAATCTCGAGATATACTAAAACCTCTGTTTCATAGGGAAAGCAATACACGGGAAAAGTATTTTACCAAATTAATTTTTCCTACGTATATCAAACATATTTGAATATATATCAAACATTTACAGCGCGTTCTATCATATTTCGGGCATATAATGCGTAGAGAGAATGGCAACCTTGAAAAAATGGTCTTCGTTGGCAAAACAACAAGGGCCCGGTCGCCAACACAATGGTCTGACCAAGTAAAAGTGCCATCTCCTCTCCTTATCTCTACCAGCTGGTACTGCCTCAGACCGAAGCCGATGGAGGTAGATTGTTCACTGGAGGGACTCCAGTGACCACGATCCTCAGAAATGAGGGAAGGACAAAGAAGAATATCAAAAACAAAATCTCAACGGTACAAGCTAGCTAGAATTCGCGCTTTAATCATCACGCTATACAATAATGTTCGGTATCTTACGTAATACCTATCTGTTTTATTAGTTCTCTCTTTACATTTTATTTTAATTTTATAATTGGTGCTGTCAATTTATAAACATATTGTATGTGTGCGTACACTGTCGCAGTATCGTTAATTACGAGACGAGGATTGCAACTGTGTATGAACAGTGATAATAATACGAGGAGAATAACTATCCTGTCACGTATGGATTCAGTTATTACGTATAAATATTTTATACATTATTGACGTATGACAATGCAATTAGTCTGCTTCTGCGATACGACAATAATAAGCTCTTAATTTTAGCTTTAATTTATTTTAAACCATATTAAACTATGCAATTGAGACAAAAAATGTTTTATTTACTATTTAATATTGATGGATCTAATTTACTCGTATGTAGTTTTTTTTGCTATTAAATAAATAAATAAAGCACTCAAGCTCATGATCAAGAGGAATAGGCAGAGATTACGATTTACCCTTTTCATCGGTCACTCCATACCTTGTTTTTTTCATTCCATACATCTTCGCAAACATAATGGTTCGCAGTACTGTTAACTTTCTAATTATAAATTCTTTTTATCTTTTAAAAATATCATAGTAAAAGTATCAATAGCGTAATGATTTAGGGTAAGGACTGCAAAACTTAGATTCAGATTCAGATTTTTATTGGTAATTATAATAAATTACAAGTCGATTTTTACAAATTAAATTAGATAATTGAACAGGAAAAAATAATAAAAAATGGTACATCAAAGAAATAAAATGCTGTTAATATGTAATTTCATTTGTCAATTCATAAAATGAGGGCATTTTATGGTGTGGAGGTCAACCAATTTTTGACTTTAATGACTTCTACCTATTTTTAAACATAGCTAAACTGGGAGTTTCAGTTATTTGCTTAGGGAGTTTATTGTAGATCGCGAGGCCTGTGACGTGTTATTTTGTCCGATTTCGCGAGACGATGAGCAAAGAGGGTTAGTTTATTATATTAGGTGTTGGCTTTGTATAACCGCCCAATTCTTTGCGAGTCTTAAAATCTGTGAGGGTATGCCTCGTTAACAGCGCCACCTGGTATATTACTAAAAAGGGCAATATTAATTAAGGCCTATGATGATATGTTTACACCAATCCAATACTAGATAAGAAGTACAACTTAACAACGGCAGAAACGGATGTTAGAGAGAAAGAGAGTCAGAACTTCGGATAATATAACTATAAAACTTCGGACTATATAAAAGCTGTTATCTGTGTATTGTAGTGATTGATGTTTAATGCATCACTGATTTGTTTCGCGTGTCACTTTTTTTATATCTAAAACAAATACTTACCCAAGTATAATCTACTTTGTAGAATTCCTTGTGAATCTCGGGTGCACACTGTGAAGTTTCTCGAGGACTCAACTGAGATGGGCTGGCCACGGCGAGACTTGATGCTGGACGCAAAGAGCGAGTCTAGGACAAGAGCCTGACCCAGTAACTGCAGACCTCCGGGAACTATTCGTAACTGACCCATGCCCTCCTAAATAGATTGTTTTCAATGAAATATCAATTTTACAAAAAAAAATCTATTAATGATTTGTAGAATTATATTATTATTAATCCTTTTAAAAATATAGTTAACAAAACTCGCGTGGTAATGTCGGTAACTAATTATTTGAACCGTCACATCAGGAATTCCCATATCAAATCCAGTACCCAACCGCATTTTTCGCATGTTACGTAAAGATGTGTTTATCGAGCTGATGAACAAGGTATCGGGTTATCACTTGTCACGTTGGTTCACAAAACCATTGATGAGAATAAGAAATAGAATCGGTAATAAATAAAACACACTTACACCTTTTTACCCATAAAGAGGTAAACGGAGGTAGTAATGTCTGGGATTAGAACAGCCGACTAGAAAATGGTTATGTTGAATGCTTAGCAACTAGGCTATGAATAATATAAATAATAATGCGACGTTTATTTTATATAAAACTGGAAATGCGTCTCCATTTCACTTCGGCTTAATAAGTAGTAAGAAGTTCCAAATTCAATTATGTGTTATAATGGCGTGCGCTACTTTGTCACACGTTAAGAATACATCTTGAATAGTTGAATTGTAGAACGCGCCAATAATATAGTTTCAAAAATATAACTTGAACTGACTAGTTTTATTTATATAACTACACTTATACGACTACACTTACCGAGTTAAAATCCAACACTTTCAATACCCAAAGCGTCAATGCAAGGTTAACAATCATCATAACCATAAGTGCCATGACGAGAATATAAAGACATTTCTTTCTCCAACCATAAATGCCAACTTTGAATTGACTATTGTAGCTGTTTCTGATGGAGTCTGCTTTCGTATCTCTGCCTTCATTGTTATTTAAAATTGGTTCGGGGGTGATCTTGTCGGCATAGGGTATTCTGAAAGAGAATAGAAATTCTGAGAGAGAATATTACAAGCTAGCTTAGCTATCTACCCTTCCTTGGTTATTAACGGCTGTTTATTTCAACTTTTTAAATACAATAAGATATCAAATAAGTTTTCTGTACAGTTGACGCCCAAGCGCAGCAAAGCCAGAGCTATCTATGCCATTCTCTGCAATGATTTCCGCTATTTACGCAAGATCTAAGGAAAAACTATAAATTACAAATTTTAACCGATTCCAAAAAAGAAGGATTTTATCGTCTGTTTTTTTTTACTGTTTATGCACTGATAGCGCCGTGATTTTTCTGTTTGAAAGGATTTTTTTAATCAGGATCGATTTTATTTCCATCCCATTATCAAAGATGTCATTATTACTATCGTCTGACTTCGTTTTTGGAAACGGTCTCCTAATACCCCGTATATCAATAGATAATTAAGAATAAAATGTTCACTAATTGTTGGAATAGAATACGATTTGAAGCCACTTAACAAAAATACAGATAGATAATTCATTATGAATGAAAGTACAAAACAGGGTATTATAAACAGAAGAGCTAATGCAAAATATAAGAATAACTAATAAATTCGCAAAACTCTAAATTTATACCAAAAGAAATGGAAATATGTTTTTAAAATTGATCTTTTTGCTCTACAACAATGCCAGCATACCGGGGAAACAGTTGTTCGAAACACATTCCACTTGCATAAATCATAGCTTTATTTCCTCTAGTTCCTACGGATCGCAGCAAATCTGGTTTTATGTCGCGTACAAGTGTCTTATCTCCCGGAGCATTATTTTTCCTTAAACACTTTTTGATATAATGTTCAGATTTTGAATAAAGACATATTTTAAACGCCTCCGTGTATTTTTTAATGGAAATAACACGAAAAATAAACAAATACGACGCAAACGAAGACAAATTATACATAGCTATACTCTCGAATCAAATTTGACACGACAGCTACTTCGTATAAGTGTTCTTAAGAAAGCATTAAAATTTCGGTAATAGTAACATTTATTTATTAAGTTATTAGACAAAATTACAACATCATTATAGTCGGACCAATGCAATGCAAAGTGTAATATATTAATAACATTTATTTTTAAATTAACATAGGGAAAAATACAAAAAAAAGAAAATGGATAATGAATGCTGATAATGATATATATTATTGTATTGCCTAACAACAATAAGCACCAACGAGGAAGAAAAAATTGAACGTGGACACTAACTAGAGCTTAAACTCCAGCTTAATATATGTTACGCGAGCCGTGGTAGCTCAGCGTCCGGGCGGTTGGCTCTTGTTGCATAGTACGCTAGCAAACCCGGGTTCAATCCCCGGTGCCGGCACCAATAAATTTGTTGTTGCAATTTTATGTGCTGATTAACCACGCGCTCGGCAGTGAAGGAAAACATCGTGAGGAAACCTACACGTCTTAGAAAATTTTTCTAAGGCATGTGAAGTCTGCCAATCCGCACTAGGGCCGCGTGGTGGACTATGCCCTTATACTCTCTTTACAGAGAAGGCCTGCGCCCAGCAGTGGGACATATATATTATATATATAAAGGCTGTAACTTTAACTTTAACATGCTACGTAAGAGCCGTGGTATCTCAGTGTCCGTGCGTTCGCCTCAAGTTGCCGAGTTCGCTCCCCGGTGCCGGCACCAATAAATTTGCTGTTGCAATTTTTTGTTTCCCAGCAGTGGGACATATAAAGGCTGTTACTTTAACTTAACATGCTACGTACATACGCTTTACCACTACTGTACACTTATTTAAACTCGGTTGAAACCTACTACTGTATTGGTGCCACTCAATAGAACGGGTATTCTTTTTGTGTAATGAAAATGTACCTTCGATCTACCCCACGCGGCATCTAATGAGCAGCGGCACGCTTGATTTCTAATAGTCACGCGAAGTAGATTACACTAAAACCACTGAAATTGGTATAACCCTTTCTATACACAATCATATACTCAATAGTCAATGCCATTATAGAGGCTAGCGGAATTTAAAAATTCGGTTGTATAATAAAAAAATAAAATGAAGAATTATTAACGTCAGTAGTGTAATGGTACGATACGTCGATCAGTAAAATGTAAGGTCGTACGTTTGAATCAACCATTCGACTATTCACCTGTCGTACAAGGCGACTAAAAGGGGCCTCGGGTTCACTGGGCGACAAGGGTAGGGGGGCCTGAGTCGTCCACCAAAGTGGACCCGGGAAGAAGGCGACATCGGCTGGCCCGTGTCGCCTTGCGCTGCGAGGGCACAGGGGGGGAGGGACTAACCTCCCTCCCCGGGACGTGCTCTCCTTGAGCACAGTGCAGAGGGGCTCCGGTGCGTTCCACTGGAGATCCCGGAGCCCCTCGTCATGCACCGAGGAAAGGGCCACCGGGGAGGTTTTAGTGGGTAAGAACCCCACATAACCGCCGCCTTCCCCCCGGAAGGCGGGGTATCTTTCTGAAGATTTCCTCCCCGTGAACAAAAAAAGGATGTTAGTAATATTTGTGAAAAAAAATATATCGTGGAAGTGGTCATGTTGCGATTTCATTTTTTTCAAGCTAACGAGCTTAACCTGGCCTTAAGTGATCTCATCGCTCCTGCATATCCACAATACCGCAGTGGATTATGTTTTTTTTTATTATAACTATGTATACAAGATATAAGTAAATGTAATGAAATATTCGCATAATGTAGAAATAGAAATAAAAAGTAGAGTAAAGCGTATGGTATAGAAAATTAGCAAAAACAAGTAATGTATAAACATAAGGACAGACAAATAAAAATTGTAAGCACTAAGCGTTAAAAGATATATTTGTAAAAATAATTAGTAATAATAATATAGGAACCAGATGTACATAACATATATACCACCTGTCCTAATAATAATTATGTATAAATAAATAGAACGTGTTTTTAATGACATAAGTAGTAAATGGAAATAATAATAAGTAAAAATAATAGAGTAAGGTAATGAAATAATGAGTAAGGCAAAATATAGTAGAGTGTAAATAAATATCATATAAAGGAGAAATAGATTTTTTTTATTTATTTTTTTGTTTTTTTTTTTAAAGAAAGCTAGCAATATTTTTTTTTTCAGAAATATTATTAACAATCTTGTTAACCATCCCAACTAAGCTTAAGCTTGTACTAGAACATGGTTCACGGCAATAGTCGAATGGTGGATTCGTACCCACGATCTTACGATTCACAGGCCGTATCCTTCAGGCTTTTGCTATTGACGCTTCAATAATAATAATAATTAATTTAATACATTTTATAAATACGATTACACTCATTAAAGTGCATGCTTAAAACCTATTTTAGGTTTGTCAGGATGCTCAGCATTCAGTTTTCGTACAATTTCACAATATTGGTAATACCGACAGTGAACACCGTAACACGTCGTCACGAGTTGTGAGCATTTTTTGCAAACGAACGTACACTCCCATAGTACGCGAAGACGCCTCAATGAATGTGAGCGTGCGATACAGGCTGTTCTAACTAATTTTTTATACACCATACACAATGTTACAAAAGATATTTTTTTAAAACAATTTTAATGTTTTTGTTGTTAATGTCTTTTTTTGTTTGTAATGGGAGTTTATTGATAAGACAGAGAATATAAAAATATAAAAATAAGAATATGGGAGAGAGAGAGAGAATGGAAACAATGGAATTGTAGAGACAAAAGAGGAATAGAAAATAATATCCCTGAACTACTTGTTGGGGTACGTAAAAGAAAATCTTTAAAAATGTATGTAAAAAAGAAATAGTAATAAAAGGAATAGCCTTAGACATTGTCATACTAAGTCACAAAGAAATAGACCCACTAATTAACACAATATTGATTGTGTGTATATAAAGTAATTTCCTTCCAACAAACTTTTGTTAAGGGCGAGAATAGAAATTGCTAAATAAAGTATTTTATGAAAAAAAGTAGGGTTCAGTCAGAAAATAAAAGCGCTACGCGAACCGCTATTTAAAATTTAGTTAGACTCTCATTAGCAGTTAAAACAATGGTTGGCTTGTTTTGTTTGACTATTGCAATTATTCCTATGAATAGAGCAGCGGGCATCGAGTGGGCGTGGGCGTGGAGCGGCGTACCGTGTGCATTACTGGCTTTTAAACAGCTGGATTTTATTTGGAAACGAGTAAAACGCACATTTATTTGCACGGAACGAGTTTATTGTTTTAGTGAATACGGATTTAACAACTTCGATAACCATAAAAGTTCCGTTTTGTCTGTACGATACACATACGTGTCGATGTACAAATCGTGTGTGTTTTATTTTAATTAACTAGTTTCTATGACGAAGCAAGTTCTATGTATTTCTAAGTGTCAATTCTAAGTATTCTTCTGAAGTAGAGATATCGGTCCTCAATATCAGAACTTTTATTTAGTTGATGTGTTCAACGATCAACTTAGACAAATGTTAAATGAACTTCATCCCCAAGGATAACACCAACATTGAACGTGTTACACAGAGATGCTGTGTAACACGTTCACACAATGCGTTGGAGTGTTGTGTGTTTGTAAAAGGTGGAAATCATTAGCTGTCTGACACAAAAAAGGTGTTTAAAATACGTGAAAGTTTCTAAATGAGTTACAGTATCGTTGCCATTTGTTAGTAAAGAAGAAATTAGGGAAAAATGCGAGAAACGGCGATAAACATTTTATTACTTACGCACGATTTTGTTTGGGAAAGGGCAAACTAGCGTAAAGCGTCAAAACTAGCGTCGTTCATGAATGTTCACAATACTAGAGGAGTTGCAGGTACGTTGCCGCTCTTTGAGAAAGGAGTAAGCTTTTCTTGAATGTCTCCAAGTCATATCGTGGAAATGACGTTAAATACAGATGTAATAAAAACCTCACGTCATTTTTCATGTAATTCTTGGACCTTCATTCGATTTAGTTGGGACTTAACAACTAGTCTCTAGCTAGCTAGCTCTAGCTAGTGTCCGGGCGGTTGGCTCAAGTTGCATAGTACGCTGTTGTTGCAATTTTAAGATTTACCACGTTCAAAGCGTTAAGGAAAACGTCGTGAGGAAACCTACATGTCTTAATTTTTTTCTATGGCATATGAGGTCTGCCCATCCGCGCTAGGGCCGCGTGGCGGACTATGCCCTTATACTCTCTTTACAGTGAAGGCCTGCGCCCAACAGTGGGACATATATTATACATATAAAGGCGGTAACTTTAACTTTAAATAGTCTCTAGTGCGAGCCACTCACTAGATCAATTGTTCCAATGTTGAAAGTTATTTACGGCACATGTAACCATAAGATCAAACAGTGAAAAAAGATGCAGAGAAATAAAATAAAAACAAAGTGTATCTAATAACGCTTTCGTCAGCAAATTGTATCCGAGCGCCGGCATATGCGAACTCAATAGGTATCATATTTCGTCGAGACGTGTACAAAAGCATCCAAATCGGTATTCGTAAAAGTGGCCACCGTCAGCGGGTAAGGGTCATAAATTTAGTAGGATTGGGCAGGACAGGAGCATTGTATACGGAAATATTGTACTGATCTCTTAGTGCAAGATGGAACATCATATTTCCAGTATGTATAAAATGTAACTATAAATTTTCTTTCTATTGATAACGTAGAAAAACATTTACGAATCTGTCCATTGTAATATTATTTATAACTAACTCATACGACAATCATTTTTTGTCTTAAAACTTATTTCTAATTTTCTTTTGTGACGAATCGATGCTGATAAGCAAAATCAAACGTACTTCTAATTACTCCAGCTATCTGACACTGAAAGTCCCGTCAAAATCGGTCCAGCCGTTACAGAGATTAGCCGAAACAAACAGACCGAAAAATTGTAAAAAATATAAGTTTAGTGTATGTAGCGTATATACATTATACATTTATATATATAATATATCAAATTATATGATTTAGAGAATCTCACACTCTTCAACATTAATCATACTGCTAGGCTATTTTTGCATAAAAAGACACCTGCTAAATTATGAGCCTTATTTATGGCGATTAACTCAACACATATAATATATAATAGATGGTATATTACTTGTTAAAAAACGAACGATAATTTCTGTCTTTTTCCAACTCACTAGCTAGCTTTTTTTAATACCGCGCACATCGTAACAAACATAACAAAAATTGTAAATTAAATTTAATGTTATCCTTTAAGCAATAATGAAATTGCAACGTCAAATACCCCCAAATCAGTAAGACTGTAAAGTTCTTGTCACGTTGGGAATTTAAAATCAAAATTGAAATAAAATATGCAAAAATATATTTATTGCAATAGAAGCTATTTCTTTGTACGGCCTTTTTGATTTAAAACCGTTAGAAACAACAAGAAGAAATAATACATCAAGTTTTCACATAACGGATTTACTCTTAATACATAACAAGTAAACATTCAAACGCTGACTAATAGATAAATTCATACTCAAACCTTCCAAGAACGTTCTTTCGATTTTAGATAATGACACGTTAAAACAATAATGCATTAAATGCGTTTCTTTTATAATTAAATCACTGCCGTAATATTTATATCATTATATTTTATTATATATTAGGAATGGGCCGGCCACATCAATTGTTGAACTGATCGGGTGAAATGGGTACTTCAGTGGAGACTGTGGAGAGTAGCCGAGGATCGAGTTCAGTGGTGTGTTCTTGGCGAGGCCCGTCTACTTTAGAAGTCTGCAACAGACCACTGAATCCCATTGTGTGATGATGACTAAATGATTTTATTTATTATTTATTTTGTTAGTAGAGGAGTAATTATAATAATAATAGTTAATAGTCTATAAAGTCAACTAAAGTATATTATTTTATAATATATCTTAACCTTGTTCTATTGCCAAGATTTGAAAATCTTAAACATAACTAAAGTCATGTAAAAAATGATTAACTTTGCTTTAAATTTGATAACTTTTATGTTTACTATTTATGTTTTGTAGGTGTTATGTCTAGTAATAAGACCTAATTATTTATTTATTAACATATATGTAAACTTACATTCTGCTTGAAAGAACAATTTACCGCAGGTATTTTTTAGTTATATTAAAAGGAAATACTTAAAACAAGTCCGTGTGAAAGCGGTCGTGCACTTTATCTCTCCGCCCACTCTTCCAACACGTTTGGTGGGTTTACGTGGCATTAGAAACCAATTACAACAACAATATTGGGGTCTTACGACGGATTTTTTATAAAGTAACTTAACATTTCACAATCAGAATTGTAGTAAAACAATTTATATTGTTCGTACACACGGAGACAAATATAACAAGAAGTCCTGCTTTTTCTTAAATAAAGAATATATAAGTATAACAGCATAAAATAGAAGATTGATTTATCAGTAATATAAATCGAACACCTAGACCTAGAAGTCAGGAATTTTATTGTATTGGTGAATGCGTAAAATATTTAGCTATTATTCGTGTCTTAAGAATATAAAGAAGAAATTTAATAAAAGTTAAAAAAAGGTAATTGAAACATCACATTGTAAATAAGTTGATCTTTCAAAA
The DNA here is from genome assembly GCA_029286785.1 of Meandrusa payeni. NCBI lineage: Eukaryota > Metazoa > Arthropoda > Insecta > Lepidoptera > Papilionidae > Meandrusa > Meandrusa payeni. The sequence continues at coordinate 769,675 of JAGSMX010000013.1, forward strand.
TAACAATAAAAAGTATTTTAGAGTCATAAAATAAAAATAGTTTTATCTTTAAATAAAAAAAAAGTTTAAATGAAATCGAATAAATTCTCGATACAGAAATTGTAATACGTGCATCACGTACAGTCGAACACGTAGCTATACAACGTAGTTGTATAACTCGTAGCCTCGTAGCCCGTAGCTCCTTAACATCGTAGACTTCGCGACCCCGAAGGCAGCGCGTGCCGCAAATGAGGCATATTAATCATCCCCATCATGGCACCACGACTTTTGAGCTTCCTTTTTTACAGATATGCGTAAAAAAATTCTTACTACATTAGCTGAAATATTTTCTTACGCTCTTTCACATGCACTGATTTTTCTTTTAAAGATACTTTTTTTATTTCTTGTACACAGCCATAATATTAATACATAGTAAGTAACGTGAGAGGTGTGGCAGGATTGACAATTGGTGTATCGTATAATATCAATACCAAAGAGAGCTTTATATTATAATATATGTTATAGATTCGCTCTCTGTCAATTTTTGTTTATTCTTAATAGAATGAAACCATTTTGTTATGGAAAATTATTATTTTCGAACCTAAAAATATAGGTTCCAGAAGAATAATCCATAATAAATCATACCCTAAAACCATTTCCAAAACACGCTGCATTTTATGTTATAGTGTAAGTAAAGGTGACAAATAAAACGTCTACCCGTTTATTAATATAGATTAAAATATAGAACTAAATTATACATAAAACAAGCCTATAGAGTATTATAGATTTTATTAATTCTTAAACCAATTCAGTTCAACTTAGCTCGTTTAACGAGGTTAAAATAAATCATCTCAGCTCATAAGTAATTTCCCTTTAAAATTCATTTCAGAATTTTTACTAGGTGCATTGCGTAAATTCAGTGGCATTTTATTTCAAAAGCGAGGGTAGAACAGTTGAGCAGTATGTGTGCTAATTGAGCGTTTCACCGCCTACCCGCCGCTGGAATGCGCGGCCGCTGCACATTCGTTAGCAATATTCCACTAACGAACCAAACTAATAGCCATTAAGTTGAATAACGTAGCACTTTGCGCTTCGAATGCCATACACTGTAGTGACACATGATTCCTGATTTGTACAAAGCCCGCTTATCGAGCGTATGTAACTATATGTGCTTTTTTATTTCATGCCCAATCATTTCAATAATTTCATATATGCAACATGTATGTAAGTTAAGTAGACAACTTGCCTTATTGTTATTAATTAGGAGGCTGCCAATTATCAGTATCAGTGATGACTGTTATCAATATCTATCATAACCTTATTAACGCAATATATTTACACATGTAAAAATAACTTAAACCCTCTGAAACCCGTTTAAAATTAATCCCTGACATCCTTTTAGATCTTGTTGGATTTGCCTTAGATTTGGAGTAGACACGGACAGCAATCATATTACATTTTTCACTATGCTTATTAGGTTATACCACGCTTAAATGTTACTAACATTTTTTTACATGACAATGGAAACCATTGGAACAAAAATTCATCGCTGACCATAGGATGAGATTTTGAGACTACAAGATACTATAAGATACAGAACTATTAGAATTTTCACCCGGACACACGACTTAAAAATATTTACTGTGACATAGCGTCTTCAATTTAAGCTAACTTAATGCTATTAAGGATTTTTTAATTTTAATAATTTTAAGTCACCAATATTTTTAGAGGACTGAATTTAAAATCTATGGTTTGTTCAATAAAACAAACCATAGATTTTATTAATAATTCTATTAAAATTCTAATTATTTTATTAATAGTTCAGTACCTGCATTTATTATTATATGAAATACAGAATATACCTTGTATGTATTATACTTTATTCTACAAAATTTTAAAAGTGAATAGACATCAAATCGCCTACGGCGGCGCCGATTCTATGATTGCATGCAGTAAATGCAACGTAGCGCTCCATTATGTGGCCCATAAATCAAGTGCATTGAAATCTCCTTCCTCTTTCGTGTCGGCGAACCATAGCCGAACGACAGACATTTAAATCTAATACCTAAGCTCTTAAGTCGCCGTTATAGATAATCCTTATGTTAGATAAAACGCACATATCTCATGCATTTCAAGTATGAATTTAATATATTTAAAAATTCAAAATCTTTATTATCTGTACCTAACAGAGACAAGTGACAAACAATTAAACATCAACTATGTTTGGAGTGTGTATCAGCAAATGTATCTAATAAACATCAGAGGGATAGAACCAAAAGGCCTCGTATATTTCAGATGGTCGTAACTGTATAACCGCGGCCAGGTAAGTAGCAGGATTGGTTTCGTACCTTAAAGTATCAAACCCTGAGCAAATGTCCCTCCAACGTAAAGGCTTACCTTTTACCCTTGGAACCGAGAGACTATTTGATACATAAAAGAAGATGTCTCGCAGTAAGGATGGATAAGCTTTTATAGCTGATGCAGAACCGACTTAAGATTTTTATAATAGCAATTGAAAGTTATATTAATTCTAAGTAAATCGTTATTTAATGCGGAGCAAAAAGATTAAATGCCACACCATTTGGTAAAAATTTACAAACGGTCTAGCGACGAGAAACAAATTAATTTTTGTCATACAATAAAAATAATATCAACATAAATTATACAAGAATTAACAGCCTTCACATAATTACAACAAAGATTCGTATTATTCCCTATAAATAAAAATTAATGTTCGGTACGGCGGTGGGCTCATCCCTGTCACGTACGAGATAATAATCGACTAAATATGTCTATCGTTTGTCATAGACAATCGTGTTAATCAATTTAGTATTATATCTCTAGTATTCAGTGTAGGATATGTTGACACTTTTTAAACGACTGCATAACATTGGAAAAATATTACATCAAAAAGCAATGTTTGGGGCTTTACAACGAATAGAAAAACAGCGATGCCATATTCATGTTTATATTAACACAATGTCTAAAGCTCTTGACGTTTGGAGGAACAGGCAGTCAGGACATTCTCAATGGCTTTTGCATGTTAAATCCGGTTTACACCACGACCGCAAACGTACTCGCCCGACACTTAATATTTCCGTTTCGAAGAGAATTCGTTAACATTGTCACTCTTGTCTGCGTACAGTCACAAACGATGAAAATCATTTCTTTTTATTCAGTAAAACAATATCAAACAATATAAAAATTAACAATATAAACGATTCGTTCTTTCTTAAATATGCATATCATATAGGGGTTTTTGGCCGAGGCGAAGTATCTGTGTCCGTACGTATTTGTTGAAATTTTAAGTGCTGATTTACCACGTGTTTTCTAAGGTATGTGAAGTCTGCCAATCCGCTATTGGGCTTCGAGGCGGACTGTGTCCTTATACTCTTTTAATTGAAAAAGCCTATGCCCGACATATACAGGCTGTTTTACTTTTACTTTAAGGGTATTTTGTATTTGAAAAACTTACTGAAATCAATTGCGTAAATCAGTTTCAAATTTTATGTTAAATAATAGTACAGTTTATCTACAACTATTCTATAAAACATCTTAATGCCTTAAAGTCATATCTTTTTGTTTCACCAAAGCATACAACCGTACCGCACTATATATTTAGAAATTTCTGTCTATTTTCACGTATATTGTAGAAGATCACGAATTGTATGAACTACGTAACAACAAAAGTTGTACGAACAATAACATAGCTTAGTATTTGAGCTATACTTTGTTAACATTAAGTTAGAGCAGATAAAGCAAACTTTTAACACTGAAATAGTGTTTACCCTGTATAGAGCTTAACTTCAATGTATTTCGTTAATAGTATTAAAAACACAAACCGACTTAAAATTAAATCAAACGTTAACTGCTGTTACGCGCAGAAGCCATATTTTCGAAGTATAATAGTTATATTACAACATAAGGCGCCTATATTCTTTCTTTTCTCACATTCGTGTTCATTGTCGTTATGGAGTACAACAGAGAACACCCAGCGTAGGACGTCCACCCGCTAGGTGTTCTGACCATCATATAAAGGCCGCAGGAAGCGGCTGGATGCAAGCCGCTTACAACCTTTTGGAAATCGTTGGGGGAGGCCTATGTGCAGCAGACATTTTTAATAGTTCCTGATATATTTTGTTTATTCTATGTCGTATATCAATTGTATATGGTCAAAATTCATTTAGCATCTAATTGAAACTTCACAAAATTCTTTAAAAAATCAAAATCGGTTCAAAAATAATAGTGCCGTAAGTGTACAGAGATGAAAAAAGTACAGACGAATTGAGAACCTTCTCCTTTTTGAAGTCGGTTAAAACAACCAAAAATTTCGATTAGCAAAAACAACACAATTTAAATGTTATATTTAAACGGTTTAAATGCTCCGTACAAAAGTGTGTGCAACTCAATTCAAAGCTCTCGTAGTCTACTGATACATGTGTGTGTGTAGATATGAGTGCTACGAATAGGCACAGAGTGTCATGTTCGGGTTAATACCTTGCCTGAGAGACATGTCGGGCCAGCTCAGCATAACGTCAAAGGCAAATTGAAAATTAATTTATGCTTGCAAAATTTCATATAAAGCTCTCTGAGATTGTAAATCAGTCACACGAAACTTTGTGTTGGAGGTGAAGCCAATAAGCCATTAGTTATACACAAAATTTCAAATCTACGTTTTTATTATACTTTAATTTACCTATATAACTTTAAAATGCTATAATATATCGGTAGTAATTTTAAATGATATTTCTTTTTATAATCGAAAAATATTTCATAATAAGCTTCTGTTACGATATTATCATGTTATATAATAACAATAACATAAGAAGACAATGTCTGATTCACCTTTTTTAAATTCCTTACACTTCCGAAACCCTTATTCATAATCATATACGAATACATACATACTAGAAGAATTACAGTTGAAGCAACTCTACTTTGCCGTTATTAGATTTATGAATATTAAAAACTTTTTTAACCATTCAATAAAAAGCTTTGATAAGATGGTTCAAGGCACTACCACCTAATTTTTTTGCTGTCTGTACTCCAAATTATTAGATTCATACTTTATTTATTGCGATAGAAAACAAAGGCGAATTTGAATTCCTTTCATTATTGTAAATACAGTTGAAATTTTCATAACTTCTTTAAGTACCTTACACTGTACCCTAATTCGAACAATTGATGCTATCATTACAAGTGCTTGTAACGTAACAAACCTGAACGCACTCGCGGGAACAGAGGGTTCCCAGAAAGAGTCGTAAATACTCTCGACGCCTCTCACTTATAAATTAGGATCATAAAGCAGTTGCCGAAGTTTGCTGGCGGCGCTACGACCATAAAACAACGCTTACGTCTCATAGGGGATGCGGCGACGCTTGTTCCATGTTCGGGATCTTTCAATTCGTCGTAATAATTATAAAATAGTCAATTTATATATTTATTTTGTACCATTTTTATTACGCCTCAATTTTTACAAAGCAAACAAAAACAATATAAACTAAATACTTAAGGTAACGAAAAGTATATTTACGAGTAGAAACAAGAACCGACTTTCTTTGTATTTCCGAATTATCGTAGTAATATTAAGAAATAGAATTGATGAGACGGTTCATCAATTCTATTTCATGAAGTATCCTTTTCAATGAATCATTGAAATCAAAAAAATTGATTTATTCGTCCATATGTTCCGCACATAATTCTTGCAATTTTAAGACTTATATGGATTTGGCCACTGTCGGAAGTGGACTTGCAAAACTTTCAAATAAAAAAAGTATCATCAAAGTCGGGTGTCTGGGTGAATCCAGTCAAAAGTTATGAAGCAACAAACAAAAAAACTAAAAACTTGAGTCGGGTGAAAAGGAATAAAATGATGTGAACGTATTTAATTTATTACATATTTTACGTACGTGCAAATATTATCGCATACGTGAAATATGGTTGAGTCCATTTTAAGACCACAAAATTGCTTGGCCTTGACGCATTGTGAGTAAAGCTCTACCTCAACCGCTTATGCGTTATGAGGACTTGCAATATATTCTTTTTTGGAAATAAAATAACCACAATTAAAATACCTTATGTAATTAATTTTTAAAAACTGAAAAATATCACCTTTCGAAGTGTATTCATCATCGACATGGTGTTATATCCGATGTCAAATAATAGTAAAATATGGTAGAAAAAATATAAAAAGAACGTAACAAAGTTTCTTCCAAAATAAATGGCTATTTTAATATTTATGGCCCACGCAATGCTTGCACCGGTTGCTGTTCATGAAAGCGTGTGAATATGAATCAAAATTTCACCAGTCCCTGCCAATTTTCATGTTAATTGCGTTTTATTACTTCCCGAAATATTCTCATCAATCCTGCACAACACATTGTATAAATAAAGTCTACACACAAAATAAGGTTATTAAACAAACTTAAGTTACAGCCTTTATAAATATATTATGTCCCACTGTTGGGCGCAGGCCTCTGAAAAGAGAGTATAAGGGTCATAGTCCACCACGCGGCCCTAGTGCGAATTAGCAGACATCACATGCCTTAGAAATTTTTTCTAAGACATGTAGGTTTCCCCACTATGTTTTCCTACACCGCCGAGCGTGTGGTAAATCAGCACATAAAATTGCAACAACAAATTTATTGGTGCCGGCACCGGGGATCGAATTCGGGTTGCTAGCGTACTATGCAACTTGAACCAACCGCCCGGACACTGAGCTACCACGGCTCATGTAACAAACTTGTACGCTTACAATTAAATATCGTTTCGTTCATTCAAATTTGCCTTTTTCTTAATATAAAATATAAAATAATTAAATAAACAAATATCCTACAGCGGCATTATTATTATTAGAGTATATATATATATACTCTAATCTTTAACATTAAATAAATAACAAATCTGCATCGGAAAATAGAAATCCAGCTTAATTCACTTTTGTACAATGTCAAAAAATAAAGGGAGAAATAATGAAATGCGAATTTCATTAAACTCCCACTGAAATTTGTAAAAGGCCAATACGTAATAGCGTTACGAATTAATGAGACGTGTTTTAAACTTCTCTCGGCATTCCATTAATTAGCGCCTGATAAATTTTAACTGCGAATTGTTTAAAGTAACGCTACTCTTGGTAAATTCACTTGTGTACATTTTTCGAATTTACTTCATACTTAAACCAGACAATTGACTATCAGTAAAAAAAGAAGTGATAATAGTGCACAAAATGTGAAAAAATCGATAGCAAATAAGTGTTTAATTTCTTCAAATAATGAACGCGGATGTTACTCGAATAAAACTAATATGAGCCTAGATAGCCAATTGGTTTAGGGTACGGTTTGCGAAACAATCTCGCAGGTTTAAACCCACAAGCTAGCACAAACTTAAGGTTTGGAATTGCTCACAAGAATGTTCGTATCACTGGTGAAAAAATAATCCTTCTTCAGCATTTAAAAAAATACTGAGGTAAAAATACGGAGGAACGAAGTCATATTTGTTGCCGGTATCATCTTCGAAAAAATTATTGTGGAAGATAGAGTTCTGCTATACCGTGACCACGAGTACTGCAACAATCACTCCAAAATTATCGGAATCAAAAATATTATAAAGTCGCAATACTATCCGTAATATGCGTCCAAATCACTTTAGCTTAACATTTAACTATACTTAACATATTTCTTTTGACTAAAAAGATACTTATTTAAAAAAAACTCAACAATCTACAGACTTATATACATTTTTCAACTCATTAGAACATCACATTTAGTAAAAACTTTTATCGCTTTTTAATATTCCTTTTGAAATGGAAAATAAAGTTGGATATCATCCGTTGAGGGTAATATAATACGAAGTGGCAAACGGGCTCTTCCTCGCATAAATCCTTCTCGATTTATCCACTTAGTTTGAGAACACAAAGGTCATGTCCCCGGGCTTGTCACTGCAGGCCGCCTTTTACGTCTACTGCAATAAACTTGAATCAATTCTAAGTAATCGTGGGCTACAAATGTCACAAAAATACGCTGTTAACCATAGGAATTATTTTTTTTTAATTTAAAAAATTAAATTAAAATAAAAATTCGTTTTTAGGTATAAAAAATATATCCATATTTATGAACTAAGCCGTTCACCTGATAAGTAATCACCGCCCCAAACACCTACCAGAGGAATTATAGTTGCCTTGACGACCCTTTTATAAAAAGTTAGTTCACATCACGTTCATCGCGTGTAATGTAGAAGTATAATATAACTTCCTTCACTTGAAGCCTCTACGAAGTAGTCGTATTTCCTTAATCGTAACAGCCATTAAACTTTTAAAGACGTAAAAATTAATTTATCCATCCATATCATCTTTTTCTTTATTTTGCACCATAATAATGGAGGAATGTGCCAAACATGAAGCGGAAAGAAAGTCATTAATAGACAGTCTAAAACTGAGAGATCAACATGTGGGTGTTTTCTCAATGCTGCTGCCTGACCCGACCACAGAGGGAGCGAGGGAGCTGATGGCTATGGCCATATAACATTGATGACTTTCTTTCTCGATTCATGCGACCGATGTGTGTGTGCCTAGGTTAGGGTATCATGGAGCTGACATGCCCAAAAGGGCAAAAGTCCCTAATAAATAAAAAAATATATATTTATTTTAATTCTTTACCTTTTTTTCTGTGTTAAGGGCAAACAATTTTGCAATTTAAATATTATGAATTGATTTATATGTATATATGTCATAGTCAAGCACTTGCTCAGAAAGAATATAAAAAAAAATCGACACAAAAAGCAAAGTAGTAATTTCTAGCCATCTCAAAACGTCTCTCAAATCTCACATGAGCTTCACGATACAAATCTCTTTTTTCAAAGGCCGACTACGCCCTGTGCCTTCTCTGGTGTTGGGGATGTTTATGAAAGACGGTGATCACTTAATATAACACAAGTCGTAATTTCTTTTGTCCCTTTTCTAGTTTGAAAAAATGGCGGACTAGTTCATAAGTATGCAACATATGCCATGCAAAAACAGTACTCAAAGTAAGTTGCGTTCGTTTAAAAATTACATTAACTGGCAAAATAAATGGTTTTATATTACATTATTAATTTAAACGATAAAACTGGCCACCGTAATTAAATAAATCTATTTTGTCCCCGTACTAAACATTGGAAGCTAATGGTGAAAACTTTATTTTTTCTAGCTTCATTGATTGAGACAAAAGTTACGAAAACTTATTATTTTTCATATATTATTTCGATTGTGGCAACTGTTTATAATACGCGAGACATGTAGGTGATTTAACGGGAGAATTTTGTGAAAATCAACAGTCTCATCACGTACTTTCCCCGACGAAGCCTCCTCTAGACAATTATAACGTACAACTTTGAGAAGTGTGAGTTGGAATTGGAAAACAGAAGTATTCCCGGCTAAGATTCTAGTAAGATATTGGTGAAAGTACATATATTTTGTCTAGATAAATTTCGAATAACCCTAGTCTAGGGAGTACAGTAGCAATGAAAATTTGCTTATTATTTCCCTGTTTCTAAGTAAACATAATAATAAACTTTAACTAACATTTTAATTACCTAACAAGACAGAGATACCGATCCCATTTTTCACCGCACTTTTAAGTAACAAATGAGCTTAATAAGGCACAAATGACATCAAGAGATATTTCCCTATATTACCATCCTCTATTACCCACAGTAAATTAAAACGATTCCTGTTAGAAATAGTTAGTTTTTAAAAGAGATGAAGAACAAAATATTTTTTTTAAAGAAAGCTAGCAATATTTCTTTTTTTTTCAGAAATATTACTAACAATCATGTTAACCATTCCATCTAAGCTTAAGCTAGGACATGGTTCATGGCAATAATCGAATGGTGGATTCAAACCCATGACTTTACGATTCGCAGGCCGTACCCTAAACCATTAGGATATTGACGCTTCAAATATGCTTCTATTTGCTTATTTATATTTTGGTTATAACTCCTTGTTAATGTAGTTGTGACAATATAAAACAATTATACATAAAGCGCAGATGTGGCAGTTAAAATGATCGTTATGAGATTGTGAAATCGCTTGTAAGTAATTCGCGTAGTATAGTTTGCCACAGACGCTTTACTTACGGCACTCGAAGTTAGTTGAATCAAAAGTTGTTTCTTGCTTGTCCCACTCATAAACTCGAGAACGACAACTTAGTCACTTTGCACGCCTCCATCCACTTGTAGTTAAATATGAAAACGGTCGGTTAACACTATGATTCAATTAGAAATTGTAGTATAATATTAATTGTATTGTGACTATTTAACATAACTGACTGGCAAATTTCTCTAGTCGAAGAGGTATTTGAAACGAAGAAAAAGAACATTATATACACACCTATCTAGAGGAGTACATACAGATCACGGACTTCCGCTTCGTATCACACACATATTTTTCTCTTCATTCATTATCAACGGTTACGGGTAAGACTTGCCTGCCCCTTCTTCACTACGTACGCCATCATTCTGATCCATATATCTCCTTCTAGAATGCCCTCTAACGCCCCAAGCACTCGCTTCGCCAATATTTTCATAATCTTCGATTGTGATGTCTGAATCGTCGAAGTATACCTTTCTTGATTCTTTTCACAAAAACTTTCAAGGCGCATTTTAATGTCAATTACTTAACCTGTCATTATTGCACGTAATTTCAAAATAGTAATAGTATATAAAGTATATATTATGTACGTAAATATATGAGCACAAAAATACACCACAAAGACGCAGGACTAATGTAAAGATAAGTCTAATTTACTTGATTGAATAAATAAATAAATATTATTTTTTATTTATTTTGAAGCCTTAAGTTAAGTTTTTATAATATTTAAAATATATAAAAACTTAACTTAAGGCTTATAATTAATATATATACTTATAATTAATATATATAATATAAAATACACAAAAATATCAAACAAAATACAAAAACATTATGAAAACCTAACCTAGTGTGTGCCACCGGTAACGGAGCAGGGCCCAAGCAACCGGTGGCTATGGCGACATAGAGAGAAACCGCCTGACGATGCGTGCCAGTCCAGGAGTATTGCCTTCTGTATCTGACCCTTGACCCAGCCATCTAGCGAAAGTCTCTTAAGATGTTTATCGAGACTTTTCGCTATAAGACCGTTTGCAGAAACGACAATTATAAATGTAATAAGATACCCACTCTTGGTAGTGGGTTGCCGACCTTTAGTGAAGACTTGACCATCATCAGAATCACAGGGCGTAATGCATAATTGTAATATATCATCGCTTCACGTCAATATCGTACTTCACCGACAATAGATTTTATTGTAAAAATTTAAAACTAACTTAGATATCAATCAATATTTATTTTGTAAATTTTGGTTCAAAAATAATTATTTCTATTTTTTAATTTCGTAATAACAAATACATAAAATAGCAGTATTTTTCGTGATATATTTTCACATCACAAAATCATCTATATGTTCCGGTGTAGAAATAAAAGGAATAGATTGAAGGCATACGCAATAGGAATAAGCAAGGTACGTGTGAATTATTCAGTTTGTCGAAAGCTTACTCCCGAGAGCAAGCTTTAGATGGATTATCAACACGTTATTCGTGATTGTCACTATAAATCTATATCGACTTCGACTACGTGTGTGATGACATTGTAGCTTAAGAGTATTGATCTGCTACCTAGTGGGCATTGGGTTATATTCCAGGAGGAGATAAAATATTTACGATAACTATTGGACTTGATTCACATTCATCCTTTGCATTACACCAGCATTGCTATTTTACTAAGCTGAGATAGACTAATGACATTGCTTTCGACTCAACCCTCTTATGATAGGGAGTTTGAATTCCATTCGGCTTTTACAAATAAGTTTAGGTATTTTCAACCGACTTCAAAAAAGGACGAGGTTCTTAATTCGTCTGTATATATATTTTTTCTGTTTGTTACCTCGTAACTTTGTACTGAGCGAACCGATTTTGATGATACTTTTTTCATTAAAAAGATGAAGCTCATGTGCCAGTCCAATTCTGGTAATATCATCCATGAGAAAACCACGTGTATAGTGTTAAATTTACAACAAATATTGCGCCAGAAATAGACTAATAACTTAATATCACGCCAACAGATTTCGATAATTCAAGTTTTATTGGAAAGAATGTACTTTAAGAGTTCGATGAATTTTTGGTTACGTTACTTCTATTTTGTAGTTATAATTTTAGTAATATATATTTAGTTTTTACTCGTAAATATTCTTGTACGTGCAAAAAAATCACGCTAAGATTTATGTGGATTCGATAAACTTGGTGAAGCAGAGCAAACGAAATATAGAATAAAATTTTATAGCGGATAAAATGTAGTGGAACGACCGTCAGCATACAAGTTTTACTTGAGTTAAATTGAAGAAGTAAGAGGGTGACAATAACCTTAACAGTACATTGGTATTGTGGCTCTACAAACAAGCCGAAGCGGGCAGTACGTGACACGCAATACCAATAGGGGTTGCGGGCGGCCGTGCGACTTGAATCAACTGGCCGTGCCAATGAAATCTACAATTATTGTTACTATGGTCACTGTCAAGAAGCAAAGTACTATATTTCTTTTTAAAAGTATTCGTAATAATACAAAATCTTATTTTATTATTGTTTACACGTAAACTTTTAGTAAATAATACACTCGTGAGCACAAATAAAGGGTCGGTTAAGAATGTTTGAATATCTCGGAAGATTAAGACGCTAGCTAGCTCAAAATAATCTGTAATAGTTTAGTAGTGTAGTTTAGTACTAAAAAATTAGTACTAAATATGGCTACACTAAGTACTAAAATTTAAATTTAAATAAAATTTATGTCAGATATCCTTTTCGTTTAAGTTTATGTTTTTTAATGAAATATAAATAAATTAATAAAAAAATATATTTTATTTTAAGGATATTTAAGTGTCTATATTTATTTCAGCTAGCCTAGCGTCTTTATCTTTCGAGATATTCAAACTTTCTTAAACGAAAATTTATTTTTGCTCACGGCTATATGATATTTACAGATAATTAGATAATCGGCGTAAATACAGAATCTGCAATATACCAGATAAGGTTCGCTAAAAGTTTTGTTTTTACTAAGGACTATTGGTTTTTATCACAAAATTATTGTCAAAATAATGTTTACACGTTTCTCCATAGTCTAACCATCGCGGAGACTGCAAAAGACTAAAATTTTCAACCAACTTCCGAAGGAGGAGGTTTACAATTCGTCTGTATTTATTTGTTTACTTTATGAGCCACCAAACTAGGTGAAAGTTTGGTTACGTTTTCATTAGGTTTAATTCCGTAATATTCCTGAGATAATTCGAAAATACAAAAAGGGCCACTGTGCGTAATAGCGTTTGATTGGATATTAATATGGTTTTGTTTATACTCGTAAACATACGTGTTCACTTTAAAATAATAATTCTTAAAATATTTGTACATTCGATCGAAACCGAAATTATTAGTTGTACTTAAAATAGCGTTAATACCTTATAGAACAATTATACACCATTTCCTGTCGAGTTTTCCGTGTAATCAAATTAAATTCCCCTGTAATGATTTCAGTGTTTCCAAATATTTTAATTGACAAACAGAAATTTGGGCCGGAAAATGGCGAATCAAATTGTGCTTGCATTTGCTGGATGTTAATTGAGAGAATAAATATCACATCAGAGCTACATCAAAAACTACTTTTAGTTGACTGTCAAGCACCATTAGAGTGAGCTATTTGTGAAATGAGTTGAAAATTCTTTTCATTTTATAAATTGTTACTCGAAGTAAAGAATCAAGTTTTATTTATCGAAAGTCACTTTTTTAAAATTCTATCAAATTTCCCAAGGTTTGACCGCAGAGAGACAGTTTAGCAAATAAAATATGCTAGTAAAAATAAACTATTCGACGGCATTAAAGTGTTTGAAATTACAGAACAAGTTCCATATAAAAATTCTTGTATTTTACGCTAATATTTACTAACCAACATACAACAAACTCGGAAGTATTTCTGACATAGAAAGAAAAGAATAAGGTGTCATAGCACTACGTCTATGTTATAATCAGAGAAAAAAACCTATTTTAATTTATTTCAACAAAGAATGCTTCTTGTTATAGACATGCAACCTGTGTTTTTTTTTAATTAAAAAGTAAATCGTAAACTGGATCGAGACAACAGAAGTCTTATTTGCGTGACTGTTCATAATTATCACGGTAACTCTACGTCGTGATATTAGTGAGTTTTTGGGGCTTTATAAAGCAAATTGTCAGTTTTAGTAAAACTTTCATTCAATTGTATTAGTCGGAAATTGATCGCTAATGTAGTTCGCTCGACTTCTCAATCGTTAACCTACATATTTCATTAAAAAGCATTTGTTATCGATTTCATTGCTAATGGAATTTATCAATTTTGTTTTAAATGACGTACTATTTTGTATTTAATATATTTCTATAAATTTGAGATGTCCAGTTTACCATCAAAAATATTTTTACTTCTTAAAATTACTAAATGTTTTTATTACATAATTTACAATATAAAGACATATTCAGTACTTAAAATTAAAAAGAATTTTTAGACATATTAGTTACGCGAACGTGATGACTATATAAAGCGATATTGGATTTGATAAAACAACACTGGAAATGGTTTGAAGTAGCCTAAGGTAGAAGGATTACGATAAACCGTACGTTATAACGTACATTAAACTGTACTATTAATTTTTACCCATTTCTAGCTTGTTCTAAAATGACAACAATTGATAATGAAATTTGTAAACTTTTTTGGCATTCTTAATAAAAACGTACAATGAAAGAGCCAGTATAGGCGGCAACCTACTATAAAACAACACAGTAGCTTCCATCGGAAAAATAAACGTGTATACGTTAGTTACGTGTTAGTAACTTAACATGAGTTCGAATCGAGAATGTTTAAAAACACTAGTACAATTCCTGACATGTCGTTGTAATGCTAATCGATCCTCTTTTATCCAAATAGGGTAGATAGACGGCCGCCAAAATGAATCCTGGCATATTTCGGACACACAATGCACAGAGGCTACGAAAGTCTAGATAAACTGATCGTAGTTGGGAACACCGCAGGAAAAAGATCTCGCGGCCGTTCACCAACAAGGTGTTCCGATCAGGTAAAAGACTCGTCGTCCTCCAAATTCTACAGTGCTGTCAGAGACGCGCTGGACAGAAGCCGGTGGAGGCAAATCATCCGCTCCAGATGCAACCCTGATGGTGACCACGATCCTCAGACATGAGGGACCGACGCTAGAGAGAGACGGCCGCCAATGTCTACTATTTATCACGATGAAGTACACAAACCTATTCAGAATGACAGCCAGGATGGGAGACCGTTCTATCTACCATTAGCACTAGTTAACGGTCTCGAGTACTTGTAAACATGAACTGAAACAACGTATAATTTAAATACAACTTGTGTCCCGTTCGTGCGGCGGCTCGTAAATCTCGCGACAAGGGGGACTTTTGTTTGCGAAGTTTCTTTTTTATTTCCTCTTTATCTGTGTAATGCAAAAGCCTGCGAATACTCAGGCGCAACTCGGGAACCCGCTTAACTTCAATAAATCAATTTGTTCACTTACGCTTACTTATACACTCGTAGCGAGCAAGACTTCGGGACGTGAGGCTGACTTTGAATGAAAATGTAAAAAAAAATCACAGTCACACACTCGCTCTCTAAAAGTCTTAATCCATTCCCGAAAGTTGGAGTGTTTCGTTAGTTCGGTACCAGTAGTGTTTTCTTTTTATTTGTGTATATTTTCAAATATTATTCGATGGCGTAGTGAAAAGTTAATACTCATGCAAATATTCATTATTTGCATGATTCAAATTTAATGATTATTCAAATAAAAAGTCATATAAAAAAAATAGCCGCGTTTCTTATATAATTCTAGAGAAAAGATATTGTTTTTTATATCCTACGGTTATTATCGAGAGCTCACAATGAAAGGAATATCGTCGTTATAAAATATTCCGACTGTCACATAATTTAAAGTATTTAAAAAAAGAAAAAATATTTAAGAAAAACGGTCTATACATTGTTTTCTTTTAATCTATATATCTCCTGTGAAGCACAGACATTTATAAAGAAGTTATAAGAACGTAATCTGATAAGCGACCCTATTGTAAATTTATAAACTTCAGATAACTTCAATATAATACTTAGACATGTAGGTTTCTAATTTCTTAAATACGTTTAAGAAATTAGAATAGAGATAGTAGGATGTACGCATCCTACTATCCTCATACCAACACACACTATTTTACAAAGTTAAACCTGTGCAAGTATAATTTGTATCAATTAAATTAAGTGCCTCCAGCTACGTGGTGTTTTGTGTAAAGCTTATATACAATAAAGCCTACGTGAACAAGTATATTTTCGAGTAAAAACAAAAACCGACTTCAAATACTTTCTTCTTTGTGTTTCTTAATTAACGTAGAAGAAATACTAAATAGAATTAATCAGAACCTAAGTAAACTCAAAACTAGCCTTGAAGTACATCCTTTTCAAAAAAAAAATCATCAAAATCGGTTGTCGTGATATTGAGTTATTCGCCCCTTTGTCGCAAATTTAAAACTAAAATGATTTTCTTATGTATGCCATTGTAAAAATTGGGGCCAAAAAAGCACCAGCTTTCAAATGAAAAAGAATCACCAAATTTGGTTCACTCAGTCTAAAGTTATGAGGTAATAAACATAAAAACAAACATACAAACGAATTGAGAACCTCCATGTTTGAAGTCCGTTCAAAATAGGATAATTTCGATTATAATTAATATATATTGTTAAACGAGGAAACAATTTCACGAGAAGGTAGAAATCATTACGCGTTTTTCTCCAAATTTTTGTTTTAAGAGACGAGCCTACAGATAAAGTTGTATTTTAAGTCAACTGGTTTCGAATCTCAGCCGGGTAAGTAAATCAACGGTCGCAG
Source organism: Meandrusa payeni (assembly GCA_029286785.1). Taxonomy (NCBI): domain Eukaryota; kingdom Metazoa; phylum Arthropoda; class Insecta; order Lepidoptera; family Papilionidae; genus Meandrusa; species Meandrusa payeni. The sequence continues at coordinate 786,629 of JAGSMX010000013.1, forward strand.
AGTGGTGGGTATTATGTTGTTGTGATAGTAAAATAATTAACCAATTAACAACGTGTTGTTATTATAAGTTTTTCTCTCAATTAATACTTGGAGTTTGCCTATCCATGTGGTCATCAAGAGCATGTTTTTTTTTTGCAAAACACAAAGACCCATTCTGCAATTAAAACTGTGCTAGTAAATACATATCTGTAATTCTTACTCTATCATATCTTGTTCTTTGTTGATATTATTAGCTAAAATTTATTAAGGTAAATTTTTCAAGACACTAAACAAATTTTATAAAGAACTTTAGTCTCTAAATCTTCAGTACTGGAAACATCAAAGTCACTCTGACATGTCCATTTTGCATCACAAAGTTAGATGTGCCCGTAGTTCTATTTTAAACACGATAACGCCAACTTTCCAGTCCTCGAAATGTGAATACCTTGTTGCGAAAATGTGACTAACGGAAACTATACAAGTAACTGTTCTGTCCAACCCTGGCACACATTCACCAGCGCCGTACGCTGTACTGCCCACCCACCCTCACCCCTGGCAAGTGGACCGTTGAATAGTTTCTATTCAAATTTTCTTATTGTAATTCTTTCTCGTCTTGCATTGTAATAACTTATGTAAAGTTGTACTCTGTATTCTACAACTCATAAGTAAAAGAAGTATCTCCAAAGTGGTAACTTTAGATTAAAATATCTCCAGCTCACAATTTCGTCTGTGCGCATAATTCTAGATTTCAAACTATCGTAAAAGTATTTAATACATAGTTAACTCCCCTAGAAAAGTGGATACTATGCATGCGTATACATTATTAATGTAGTTCTTTAAAGTAAAAGAAATTTAGGTTCTTTAGGATTTTATTCAGGTTCATTTTTTTTATTTTAAATTCTCGATGTTTCAATGTTGTTGGCAGGACTATTTGACGTCTTATTGAGGCGTCAAATCCCTTAGTCGGGAATGTCATATAGGATCAAAGGGAATTGAAAATCTTAAGTGAATCTTATATGTTATGTATTAAATATGATAGATAATAAAGTAATTCTTTTAAAAAATTGTTTGTAAACACTGATAGAAACTTCATAACCACTCCAATTATATATTCCAGTTTTAAGTAGAATAGGACAACCATAATATGGAACATTACATGTCTGATAATTTTTTTAAGGACATGAAGACACAATCACATCATAACAAGTGCACATTATAATAGGGCCGCGTAGGGCACTAATACCCTTTTTACAAAGAATGTCTATTTATTTTTATAATATATTGATATTTACAATGAATATACTTACACAATTTGTACCCGAAGATATTGCATCTTTGATTGTATTAATACAATTCGATAAATTAAAAAATAAAATAAGACACAAAAATACTAGTATATGATGATGGAACCAAAATTATCATATTTTAAATTTATTGTTAAGAAGATGAGAAAATTCCATGACTTTAAAATAAGTTCATGTCGTCGCTTTTCATTTTAAAACTTCATAAGTTTTAAACTTCTTAAATATAATTCATATGAGAATTTTCCATAAAATATTTTTTTCTTTTACCTTATGTTTCAAAGAGAATGGCTTATAAAAATTGATTAAATACGTATGTATTTCAGTTTTTTATATATATAATTAAAGGACTACTTAAAAGGTTTTCGTGTTGATTTTTTAATACTTAAAATAATTATCTAGGTATAAAATTATCAAAATTGAAATAGCTCGAATTATCTCTACCTTGGAACACAAGTTCTCATGTAATGAAATTTACTGATGCAGCTGAGATATTAAGCAAGAGACAAACAATATTAGAAGGGAACAAATGAACCTCGGCCGAAATTAATGAAGATTACAAAATTCACGGCCATTGAGTTCCGCGTTTCGGCGAACCTTTCCAAGTTGCTTGTTAGACTAAATTGAGAGAAATAATAGCTCTCATTTGTTAGGTTTAAACGTTTAAATTCCCCCCTCCGAGTGTAACAATCAAAACGATTTAGAAATTAATTGATGCACTCTATTAAATTTGTAAATTGTTGTACTTACTTTCTGCCCTTGTGGTCTGTGTAGACGATGTGGTTCCTTGCAGTAGGTGTCTGTCGGGACCGGTTCAAAGAATGGGGGTCCATTTCACAATTACCACATGGCAGCTGTTTATTCTCTACGAAGCTACGTATGAGCTACGCTTGTGGTCACGATTCGTCGATGTCGTTAACACTTTGCAACTGTTTGCTTAGTTTCTGGACGTCTCGGTAAAATTATTCGCCAGCAGTTCGCTGACTACGTTCAACAACTTTGAATGACCCGTTTGTTAGAGGTCGTTGTTCTCTCAACAATGTTTACAATGTTTTGACTTCTTAACTGCAAAAGTTTACCCACTTTGTTAATTGTGTTTTTAATGTTATTTTAGTTTATATTTTTATTTGAAATATTAATATATAATTATTTCTAAGCTAACAATAATGTAACGAAGTCGAAAAGAGATATTCTTTTTTTAAGGCATTGTTTCTGTTATTTTTTAAATGAATCGATAAATATTGTAATTAGTTTTTACAAACGGCATTTGTATAATAATTGAGATAGACCCATGCGGTAACAGTGAATTAATTAAGATTTACTGTCACATAATTACGACAAGTATATATTACTTATATACTTTTGTATGTATATTATTTACTATCTACGAGTAGGCGGAGCAATGAACGAGGCGGGCTTATTGGAATCGACAAGGAGGTGGAGAGTAGGCCGTTATTTATCAGTGGCTCGACCTTAAGTTAGCAAACATATGGTCTCTAAATAACACACGAAAGACCTAAACATAGATGGCATAATTAAACATGAAAAAAAAATTATTATGTCAGCTACGAATTAATAATCAGCATTGAAAAGTTAATGTTACTTAATAAGGAATTTCGGGAAGGTGAAATGTTTTCAAATTTCATAAATTGTATAATACTAGAGAGTGTATAAATGGGCTTTAATTAACTGTGGAATGTCGGCGAAACGGCAAATATTCCGGGATCGCCCGGTTTCCCGCGTAGCGCTCCGGACACGCTAGCTACGATTTAAATTATCTTTCATTTATTCGTTAAATAATACCCTTGCACATTCATAATCCAATCATATAATTTGTTCATTTTACTTCAATAATTTTAATAATAAAAATTTAAACGCAATCCTTAAATAAATTTACCAATAATATATAAAAAATCAGATTATAATTTTGAAAGACTATAAATCGTATTTTTATTTTTTACTATTTAATACTTACAACAAAATTTGCCATGTTAATGTACACGAACATTCAAACTTTATTTAAATTTATAATTCTTTAGTGAAAGTGAAACTAAATGTATATAAATATGAAAAAAAAATCACTACAATTTTTTTCTTTTAGTCCACGTTAGTCTACGCTACGGCTACGTAATAAGTTACGGACGCGACCCGAATGCGGACGCAATAGTGAGCTTACTCGAACCGAAGCTCGCACCCGACTGAGCTCCGTTCTCTGCTATACAATTATACTATATTGTAGATCGTTTCCGATCGAACATGTACCCTAACTAATAAGTTATTAAGGTACAAATTAGACTAAGCAGGTAAGAATAAGAGCTGTCGACGACTTAGAGCGCGAATGTGCAGAGCACGTTACGAAAATCTAATTCTTCCTACGCGAACATAATGACGGCTTTAGAACTGAAGATCATGTTGAGTTCGAAACTTTCTTCAGATGATAAAACTGTCGCCTGAAAAACTTTGTGTTAGAGAACAGAAGGTTCAATTTTCAGGTATGTTTTCAGAAGAGAGGCGGTCGTAATGCTTAAGGGGTGGCGCGTAATTTGCGCGCATGCGTCAGCTTCTTGAATAATTCCTCAAACTCTCAACTTCTACGGAGCTGAACAGATTAAGCGTTTAGATTTTTTCGAAAATTAACCGCTTACTACAGATTCGCATAAATAAATATTGATAACATAGTTTGATTTCAGCAACATTATAATGGATATATTTGTGAAAACATTTAAATCTCTCAATGTTAGTCAAGTTATTACTGCTGGAAGATATTTTAAAGTGCTTTTGCCTCGTCGTAAAAAGCTTAATTAAATGATTATTGTTTTTAAAAGAAAGCTAGCAATATTTTTTTTTTCAGAAATATTGTTATCTATCAATCTTGTTAACCATTGCAACTAAGCTTAAGCTTATGCTAGGACATGGTTCACAGCAATAGACGAATGGTGCATTCGAACCCACGACCTTACGATTCGCAAACCATTAGGCTATTGACGCTTCAATTGATTGATAAAGTAAATAAAAATGAAACAAATATCTACTCTCAATGAGTATCTCGGTCCAAACTAACGATATTTGCAGTAGTTATACACCATGGAATATGATTATTAAATTACTTCAATTATTAATTGACAATAGTCTCATAGTAAACTACTTGCAAAACTGATCAGTGTCTCATGTCCTTTTAATAATAACTGGGTAGATAGAGATAGCAATCACTCAATATTATGAAGTGAATGAGGAGAAGAGCTACCCTACCTAATTAACGGCTTAACGTTCTCTTGGTTGGCAGTTCGAAACACAGTAGGCTTATACTTTTAAGTTTTCGTTTTTTGAATTCATACAAAAAATCACTTAGTAAAATTAGTGAACAGTAAATGACAATGACCTGTCTCATATGCAACTTAATAATTTTAGTGAAAAGTGGACGGAAATTATTGTCTCTATATACCCCGCTAAATTTAAAAGAGCTTAAATTTATTTATTTTTTCTTTTTAATTAGAAGTCCGGTTTTGTTTTTACTCGTAAATATACTTGTCGGTCTTTTAAGTGCAAAAAAACAACTTGCTAAAAAATTATCCAGTGTACGGCGATGGGCTCCCCCTGTTATACACGGGGCCTAATAAGTATGGTGTTAAGTAGACAGCTGAAGCTGTCTGTGTCTACCCGCTAGTGTTTAAAAGGATGTGAGAGGTCCTATAAAAAATTATAAATTGATTCTCGTAATTATTCGTAAAATTATGCACGAGATATAATTGTAAGTTAAGAAAGATTGATGCTGTTTCGTTCGACATACATATTTCAATGTGTCACCGTATAATTCGTACACAAATGAGATGAAGTGGCGAAATTTGTATTTGTAGCAACAAGGAGCAGGGCCACCGCGGCGCGATGTAACTTCCAATATGAGCTTTGTTACCGCTTTGTGCCGCCATTTCTTGTGTCACTGCATTGAATATATCGGGTGCTTTCCTTTGTGCACGGAATATTGCTCGTCTTTTGTCGAAATGAACGTTACCTCTCCGCGAGTTGTTTCAACGAAGAATTTCCCGATTGGAAAGTAATATTTTGCCCTTAAGAATTTCGATGTGTTTCTTTCATGTCGTAGATGACTTTACTTCGGATTATATTGCGCCGAGAAATGTTATTCAAAGTTTTATTTTCAATATCGCGTCGTTCTATACAGAGTTTTTTTTTTCTTTATAAAGTAAATGTTAGTTTCGTTTAGTCCCCTGAGAGAGTCTTTGTGTCAGTAATCACATTGGATTTGTCATTTCAAGTCCAATAGTCTTCTGACCACCAATTAGGTCTGGATTAACGGCGGCACGACTGGACGGTTTTATGTAACATGCACTCTTGAGATCACTTCTTAATTTTGAATTACTTTGTTCAAACACTCTTTGTTTTTAGTAAGTGAGAATGTTCTAGTTACGACGTGATTAATTACCGGCGAAAGTTCCAATCCCAGGCTATTAAAATGGGAAATCGCTTTATGAAACTTATGCAGTAAGATCTGGTTTGGAACATAAAAATGATATAGTGATTTTTTTAAACTTTGGTCCTAATTAGTCGTTCAGACCTTTTGAAAGAAACATCTAATAACCACGATAAATGTGAACAAAACAAAAGATTTATCTTAACAAATGGGATAAAGTGACTTGGTTAAACGCACAGTGACGCAGTGACACCTTCATACAGTTAACCACAGACAAGAGAGACCAGAAACAAAAACTGTCATCGTAACTATATTGTACAACAGTATTTATGTCATCTTTCAACAACTATTAGATTATTTATTATTTAAATGTAACATTTGAACTATAAATTATATAATTATAAAGCCTACATATACAATACATCGTGATTTTATCTTGAAAAAAAAACAGTATTTTGTGGCATCTAAGAACAGAAGAAGGATTTTTTTGTATTTCACTTTTCACCTAGGGTCTTTCATAAGTACAAATACTGAACCTAACATCTACAAGTATTGCATATATTTAGATACATAATAGAGAAGTTAAATTTAAACATAACAGAAATACCAATTGCACAATTTAATCTTGAACTATCCATTTAAACAGAAAATTATGAATTCTCGCAACATACTCACTAGGTAACAATTTTATTAAAGCTGGTCGTATGCGGTACACGATACTTCTTTACATTAGAATGGAATAGCTACTCGGACATACGACATAAACAATGGCAAACAAAATTAATAACCTCAAATGTTAACCTATTGGGAACACACAATTGCTATCTCTATCTGTTTTTCGTTGATCTCATCCACCGATAATAATATTTCAGCAAGTTATTATTTGTAGTTAAAAAAAACTCTAAAACTATACAACCGACTGACTTGATATTTAGCATAAATTTACTGATTTCACGCAAATCCTCTAAGCCAATTGGATTTTTCACCATTCAATTATTTTCCATCTTTATATGCGTACTAAGTAAGTACTAAGTTACACGGGGCACAGGCCTTCTCTGTAAAGAGAGTATATGGTCGTATTCCGCCACGCGGCCCTAGTGCGTATTGGCATCACACGTGTTAGAAAAATTTCTAAGACATGTAGGTGCGTGGTAAATCAACACTTAAAATTGCAACAATGTTATTAGTGCCGTTAGTACTGGGGATCGAACTCGTGTTGCTAGCGTAGTACGCACCTTGAGGTGACCGCTCGGTCACTTACCGGTTCATTCTATAGAAATAGAGGTTGTACTTCCCATTCTAAAAGTGACTACAATATTGTACACATAACCAAAAAGTTTAGCTTATTAGAGTTCTATTTCATTATTGTTAGGAGTTGTACAATGTCGGAGCGTCCGTGTGTCAGTAATCACATTGGATTTGTCATTTCAAGTCCAATAGTCTTCTGACCACCAATTAGGTCTGGATTAACGGCGGCACGACTGGACGGTTTTATGTAACATGCACTCTTGAGATCACTTCTTAATTTTGAATTACTTTGTTCAAACACTCTTTGTTTTTTTTTTTAGTAAGTGAGAATGTTCTAGTTACGACGTGATTAATTACCGGCGAAAGTTCCAATCCCAGGCTATTAAAATGGGAAATCGCTTTATGAAACTTATGCAGTAAGATCTGGTTTGGAACATAAAAATGATATAGTGATTTTTTTAAACTTTGGTCCTAATTAGTCGTTCAGACCTTTTGAAAGAAACATCTAATAACCACGATAAATGTGAACAAAACAAAAGATTTATCTTAACAAATGGGATAAAGTGACTTGGTTAAACGCACAGTGACGCAGTGACACCTTCATACAGTTAACCACAGACAAGAGAGACCAGAAACAAAAACTGTCATCGTAACTATATTGTACAACAGTATTTATGTCATCTTTCAACAACTATTAGATTATTTATTATTTAAATGTAACATTTGAACTATAAATTATATAATTATAAAGCCTACATATACAATACATCGTGATTTTATCTTGAAAAAAAAACAGTATTTTGTGGCATCTAAGAACAGAAGAAGGATTTTTTTGTATTTCACTTTTCACCTAGGGTCTTTCATAAGTACAAATACTGAACCTAACATCTACAAGTATTGCATATATTTAGATACATAATAGAGAAGTTAAATTTAAACATAACAGAAATACCAATTGCACAATTTAATCTTGAACTATCCATTTAAACAGAAAATTATGAATTCTCGCAACATACTCACTAGGTAACAATTTTATTAAAGCTGGTCGTATGCGGTACACGATACTTCTTTACATTAGAATGGAATAGCTACTCGGACATACGACATAAACAATGGCAAACAAAATTAATAACCTCAAATGTTAACCTATTGGGAACACACAATTGCTATCTCTATCTGTTTTTCGTTGATCTCATCCACCGATAATAATATTTCAGCAAGTTATTATTTGTAGTTAAAAAAAACTCTAAAACTATACAACCGACTGACTTGATATTTAGCATAAATTTACTGATTTCACGCAAATCCTCTAAGCCAATTGGATTTTTCACCATTCAATTATTTTCCATCTTTATATGCGTACTAAGTAAGTACTAAGTTACACGGGGCACAGGCCTTCTCTGTAAAGAGAGTATATGGTCGTATTCCGCCACGCGGCCCTAGTGCGTATTGGCATCACACGTGTTAGAAAAATTTCTAAGACATGTAGGTGCGTGGTAAATCAACACTTAAAATTGCAACAATGTTATTAGTGCCGTTAGTACTGGGGATCGAACTCGTGTTGCTAGCGTAGTACGCACCTTGAGGTGACCGCTCGGTCACTTACCGGTTCATTCTATAGAAATAGAGGTTGTACTTCCCATTCTAAAAGTGACTACAATATTGTACACATAACCAAAAAGTTTAGCTTATTAGAGTTCTATTTCATTATTGTTAGGAGTTGTACAATGTCGGAGCGTCCGTGTGTCCCACAGCTGCACGCTAAACCAACTGCTAATTAACACCGGATTACCGAACAGAACCGTCCACGGCTATTTACTTGTTCACAACTGGATTCGAAGACAGAGCAAATAATGTGCGATGCAAACTAATGCTTTTCGTTAACTGGAACAGAAGAATTGTTGTTGTATGTAGTATTTTTAATTATGATTTTAATTAGCGAATTAAAACACCATGGTAAAGTACTTAAACAGAATATTCTGTTTATAAATGTGAACAACTGGTAATAATATTTTTTTCTAATTGGTGTATGAAGTACAAACTTACGCGTCATAAAGTAATGCATACATGATAAGATCGCGCAAATTTTTTAAAGCAATATTGACATTATAAATGCATTTGACATACAAACCTACTTTTTTTATTTTATACTAAATAGGTTCACGTTTGGTTTCTATCTTGCTTTATGGAAGGTGAAGATGAATCCTAGGATGGAGCACGTCAGCCTATAAGATGTCTGTTCACATTAGACTTAAAGGTGTCCACATTGAACGTGAAACCGCGAAGCGCGAAATCCAAATAAGTTTTCTTAAGTTCGTTTAAAATATTGGGTTGTGTTATGACTAACCAACCTCTCAGAGTAGGAATTTAAGTGATTATAAACCCTCATGGTTTATAAATACTATTTAATTTATTTAAATAAAAACTCGAGAATGGCGTGACCAATTCGGTTAAATTTTTTTCGTGTGTTTCTAATAATGTACATTAGGCCCACGAAAGAATTTAATAATTAAAAAAAAAATCATGGACAATAATTAAAACATTTCTTTTCTTGTACTTTATGGCCCATGTAGTAAAATGTAAGCAATCTGAATCCAAATTCAGCGTGTATGGAAATAGTAGCAGACATAATAACCGAGTGCGATGACTATCCGCTATACAGTCACCGATCGACTGCAGATAATGGAAGACAACAACACTTGTAAAAGTAAATTAATAAAATAACAAAATTGATAATAGTTGGATTGTTCCTTAAGCGCCAATTGTTGAGATATAAGTAACGTGATCACTCGGAAAAGCGTTATATTTATTTAATTTTTCCTATTAACTTGTTACAAAACGAAGTGTGTCCTGGCAGGTAGTATATGAAAAACAAATCAATCGTGTTTTACTCTTTCTCAATTAGTATACATGAATATCGAAGGTTAATGTTGTATAGACACTGATTCTATTTGAGTATTCAGGGGGCGCCGCTCACTGGCCGCAAATAACAGAAAGAGCAAGTCCTCAGGGCATCGCTTTAGCTTTTCAATTTCCCTTTCGGAATTATTCGTGCTAATCGAATATGACCGCCGAGGTCTAGGGACGCGAACGGTATGATTCATTCATGAGACTAATGTTGCAGTTCAAGTCGGAATGCTGCCAAATTAAACGCCATGTTTACTAACGTACATTTTCATTTTTTTTTGGATACAAATCAATGCTGCACAGTACAAAAAGATTTACAGAATTATAATTGAAAATTAGTTATTGTATTGAAGACATATATTTAAAATAGGACATTGATATAGATTTTAATATACTTATATAATTAAACTCCCACGTCATTTTACCCTACCTGGGTAGATAGAGACAACAATCGCTGTCCACTTTCACCATTGTTGGGTCCCATATGTGATAGGGTGAATCCCTAAGCGTCATCGCCATGCACTGACCGCAATTTTTTGCAAGATATTCCTTTGTAAATAAAGAAATCTAACGTTAAACTCTCGTTGGTATGGAATATGTACTCGCAATTGGGAATAGAACCCCGACTATAACATCGTTAACAACAAAAGGGATCGTGGTCAAACGCTAGTTTCTACCCCTAAAAAAAGTCAAACGCTTAGGCTTACACTTTCTCCCGTTTATTGATTGACACAACAAAAGTAAAAAAATATTCTTTTTCATGTTATAATTCAATTTTTCTTAAGGCGTAATCGATGTAAAGAAATTTTAATTTCTCTAAGAAAATATCTGACGGTCTGTACATATCGTTAAATTCCTTAAGACTCAAACAAAAAAACAAAAAATAGAATTAGTCATATTTTAAGAATATAATTAGTATTTTCATCTAATATAAAACGATAGAGGAAAGTGCGGATTTAGGATATTCTAGTAAATCATTATAAATATCAAGGAACTACAAATGATTAAAAACTATCCTATTTTAAAATTGGCTGCAAAAAATCATTTCATCCCTCAATATTGTGCTAGGAGATGGTTCACGTCAATAGTCGAACAGTCTAATCGTACGAGTAACTACAGACTAATCGAACCTGGCTATTGACGCATATTAAAATTATCGTTACTCAAATTAAAACTATCTACATTATGAAAGCAAACGAAAATAAATAATGAATAGAAATGCAACAAAGGACACATTGTGTTGATAGTATTTATATTTGTTATTCGTAACTAAGCCGAGGCTGAGCAACTATTGTTCAGCGTTCGATGCAGTCGCCGAGGCGGCGCGGCGCAGTGCAAATGATGAGGCGCGAGGTATTGTCGCTTCATTAATGAGCTGGGGCTAGTGGGACAGCCGCGCGGAAAAGGAAAATTAAACTCCTGGGCCCCAGGCTTGTGTTCATTACTCCACACCCGATTATTCCACTGCTATTTGCGAATGCACGCTAAAATATTACCATTGAGTCCCTTTCCAAGCGTTGTCGCATGAATTAGACACCAGTGTGTTGGCTATCAAAACGGGAACTTTATTTTAATACCGCCTTTGTCAGATATAAGTTTTAATGTCGTTTTATTTTATATTTTATACATGCTTTCGTGTAAGTTGTTTTTGTTCTAATTGAGATTACGATGTCATAAATGATGCCACAATAGCTTTATTTACTTAATTATTATTTGAAAATCGATAAACGAACATACGAGTCATGTATAATTGAGTGATCATAGTTGTCGTGAACATCAGTGGTTTTGCACGTGTGTTACCAAGCTTTTCGTAATGGTAACGGTTTAAAAACACCGCTAGTGACAACTGATGCACCGGCTGGTTATGCGTGGGAAAGGAACGTGAAAAACATCCGTACGCATATGCAAAGATAAAAACACGACTTTCACCCATAGTGATAGTCAGAGATTATCGATTTCTATTATCGATCATCCTGACACTCTTCTCTCGATAGATTCAAAACCATACATCGACACATAGGTATTCGAACTATCCGTAACCTACAACATCCTTCTATTAGCCTGTTTTACGTTACCCTACCTGCTTCAACTCACTTTTCCACTATTTCAAGGTAGAGAAGCATCTTTTATTTTTATTTTACTAGCGTATCTAGCTTTGCCTGGTTTTTAGATTTTGATTTATTTTATTTAAACGATAAACTTACGTCATTAAATATTTAATTTATCTCTCACAATATATAAAATTATTTATTTCTCTCCGTATTCATTCTCTAGTCGAGCGGGTTAAGATCATTACCTACACCCATGTACATATCAGCAGCATCAGTAAACGGATATATTCGCTGCGCTATAACTTATCTTGAATACTTCAAAATCCTTAATTATTATCTTTAATATACCTCAGTATACTTTATTATACTCCAATATACTCCATTGTACTTCATTATAGTTCATAATGTCATAAATATACACAACGCATGTGTCAATACAAATTTAGGTTAGAACAATAGAATATAATCATAGTAAATAAAAGCTGTATTTGACAGTTCAAAAAAGGAGCACTCCGATCGTCACCAAACTTTACAGGATTACTCGCCAGGTCAATCTGAAGATTGCCAGAAAGATTCATTGAAATCGGTCCAGCCGTTTCAGAGCCTATATGGAACATACCCACATACTTTCTCTTTTAAATATATATAGATAACGTTAGCAATCCTCTTATTACCTTTGCCCACAGACTTTGCATGTGTTTTTTTGTGGGTAATGAAACAGAAAAACTGAGAAATTGCTAGCAACTGGGATTGGTAGATCCGTCAGATCCATCAGATTGTAAGTCAACAGTAACGTAAAGGATGCTATAACTGTTCACTCGTATTGGAAAAAAATAATCCATCTTGATGGTTGGCGTTCAACGACTGTACGTTTTTCGCGTAACTTTCTCCCACGCACAGTCAACTTGTGGAATCAACTGTCGCCGGCGGTGTTTCCGAACGTTTACGATTTAGGGACCTTAGGGGGACCTAGGGGCAAGAAACGAGCCTATTCCTATCTCAAAGGTCGGCAACGCACCCACAGCTCCTCTGGTGCTATGGATGTTCATGGGCGACGGTGATCACTTAAGATCAGGTGAGCCGTATGCTCGTTTGCCACTTTTCATATAAAAAAAAATACTTTTTTTACCTCGGGAGAGCTGCCGTAAATGGAAAGTAGCTTGTTTGTTTTTCATTCTGAAAACTGATGGTGGAAATTTAAAGTCCGTAGGGCATTGCTAAGATTTCAATTTCCTTTCCGGAATTACTTGTGCTCTAATCGAACACGCGTCAGGGGACACGCGGGGCGGATGGGGGGGCGTCACAACCGCAAATTACTCCGCCACTCTGCGTGCGAATGTTTAAAATGTATTATTGAGATACGTTCTAACTGCACATTAAGCGAATATTTAATGCTCCTTAATAATTCATTCGCAGCTTGTGAGGTAATTTGAAATATCGTTACACTTTTGTTTCTACTTATTATTAAATATATTCTTAAAAACAAAAGACCTAACATATTGTAACCTCATTTTGACATATAATATATTATTAAGTAACTGCGCCCCGCGGTACTACCTGCGAATAAAAATTATCTACTAATTATTTTGTTTAAAATAAAAGTAGCCGAAGTAACTCTTTATTACATCAGCTATCTGCCAATAGTCTGGTCACAATCAGCGGAGCCATTCCAGAGCTTAGACGAAACAAACTGACAGATAAACAGATAAAAATTGTAAAACGTGTTATTTTGGTATACGTACCGTAAACACATTCATTTGCATGTAATAAAGAGCTGTTATTGTAATATTACAAACAGGCACTCCAATTTTATTCTTTTGTAATCCTATTTCATTCCCAATAGGCCACCATAATACAACATTGTCTTTTATTTGGCGTGCCTTTTTTTATAGTATATTAAATGTCCATGCTTGAATTTAGAGCCCTATATATTCTAATTCCACAATCATACTTCTACATGTCTTCTCAAAAAGTCTACTATCACCGCTCAAGTACACAAACTTTTGCGAGACGATACACTGCGCTGTCCACTTTTTATAAATCTTATTAGGTCCCAAGTGGTGCGCATATTGTATTGTGTGATAATAATAAAACACAAACCATCTTAATTACAGTTATTATTGTTCTTTATGTTTTCTAAATTGAAATAGACAGTTATTTTCTTCGTGTATAAACGAATCTTTGAAATGGTAATAGGCGCTCTATAAGTTTTTATGCATGGCAAAGTCAGTAAGTTATAGCGGGACGGGTATAGGCGTGCGACGGGCGGCTGCTGATTGTAAAGCGCTCACAGACGGAGCCTATTCGATTTCACGGCTCGCCGCGTCCGATATTTATTGTCATCGGTGCAGTTGTACGACACGGCGCCTACTGAACCGCGCTGAAAAATCTCCATTCCGTAAATCGGACGAAAACATTCCGATGCCCCTTCAGCCAAACCGTAGGCTTTTAACAAAAAAAGAGCCCGCTACACAGCTGGGGGAAACGCGATGTCAACACAGCGCTAACAATCGTTTCATGAATATATTTACAGACAGACATCTTGTCTCGTTAGTAAAAAGTGATGGCGTGTACGATTTATCACCTGCACGCGACACAAACGGCCCCGCGGAGCCAAACTTCCTTTCTGAAACCCACCAACACGGCTCTAATGAAAAGGAATGTTCGGATTTACATTATGATGGTATAATGATTTCTTATTTTTATGCGAATGTCTTATTTTGAAATAAAACTTTTACGAATTTTATAGCAAGCTTCTAAAAGTACTTTTAGGAGCTTGTCAGCAAAGGGTTCAGCTTCAATCAATAATTACAATCAATTGTTTCCCTTTAGATGATGCACAAGTATATAATATAGGACAAACCGGGGCATAAAAATAGAATTGTCATGAAACACCTAGTCTAAGAAGGCTTCAGTCTGCGATCATTTTCACAATCACATCTGATAAAACTCAACCTCAAATCCTCGCAAAAGTACGCAGAGACTTTAGATTTTTATTCCAAAGAGGATCGTGAGGTTATTTAAAAAACAAATTGTCTGATATCCTGTAATTAATAAATATTAAATTTGTTGGCTGACCATTTAAAAACTTCTAATTAGAGATAGTGTAATTTTCTTGTACATAGGAACGAAAATCATTAAAAATAATAAATTACAAATAGATGATAATAACTATGTCACACACCTTAGTCACACCCGTGACCAGGAGCCTTAGAAAGCACTCGCAAAGACGAAATTTAAATCAAAAGAAAATCCCGAAATTACCCTAATTTCAATGATGGTATTTCAAAATCACTCCAGCATACATGAATCAAATTCAATAAAGGAGTTTCGGGAATAGTTCATTTGTGATGTAATGATAACATAAAATAAGATCGACGACATGACATTAAAAGCGGGAATGTTCTATAAGTAATTGATATCGACTTCAATGAAGTCAGTTTCAGATAAAATCGTATATTTAGGTACCATTACGTGGTCGGGAGGGTGTGTTATTGGTATCGTGCCAACCGACGGTATATCGTTCTTCTAATTCGATTGTCTTCTAGACAATTTGTTTGAGAATCCACTTTGATTTAGCTACATTTAAGTGTTTATTAAAATCGTTCTTAATTGTTTGTTACAATGATCATAGTACTGTCTTCTTCCTCACGTGCCTCTTCATTACTGATGGTCGGCAGTCAGTTTTTCAAGTTTCCTTCATGGCTGCGTTCTACGAATGTTTTTATGTCTATCCTTGATATTTTAGCCATGACTTCTTTCTTCTTCCCAACCCTCTTTTTCTTTTAATACCTGACGAGAACATTGAGTGTTATACGGACAGCGATTGCCGTTTCTGCCTAACTCTCTAGGCTAAAACATAAAAAAAGCTTTAAATACGAGGAAGATTTTTGTACCAATACGATAAAGGGAGACTAGTAGTATTACAGCAGTTGGGAGCTGCGATATTCATAGTTAAGTTCGGACAGAAAAAAATAGAAGAGTGAGAAATAATCTTGAATTAAATTCAGCATTAATCGATTCTAGAAACTCTCATTAGCCTACTTATATAAAATATGTATGAATTATGAAATCGTTATAATTATTATATCTAAAATATCTTATACTTTTCTGATATCAATTTGCTGATTGAGTTGATTTGTTATATTTTGATATTGTGAATGTAAAATCATATTATCAAATCATTATACGTGTTAAACAGTCATCTCTCCAGTAAGATAAATATTAATTGTTTAACCTTTTACGCACACGCACACACACACAAGACAAGATAACTAATTATTTAACCTTTTAATTTAAACATTTATTGCCATAATTTACGACACTATCTAAATGTGCATATTTTTTCGGTTACCAAATTCTATATGGAGGTACGAGTTTCTTGTAGCCTACATTAATTAGCACATTTTAAAATTAAGGTCATTCCCTTTTTTATAAACTAAATGCACGCTTTAAGCATTTAAAACACAACAAAGACCTTTTTTAAACGTATTAAGCTATTTAAAACGGAGGCTGATTAAAGTGGCCGCACAAAAAGAAGGTGTAAATCTCGTTTTAGTGAATCCCAGTAATGAGTGGGCAGGGAATGCTTGTGTGTTCAGACGGGGGGCTGTTGCGATGCGTGGCTCTGAATACAACACTAGCATCTGCGCTTGTTGACACAACCTCGAGGAACTGTTTACATGATTATACTACAGGCTTGCTTGCATTAGACATTCTCTTTACTACCACTAAAACACTAATTAGACATCGAATGCTTAGCTTAATTAACTGGGATGTCTATTTCTAAACAGGTCATTTAATAATGCAGCTGAATGAAATAATGTTTGAAAAACAAAAGTTTCTTTCCACCATTTCTTTTCTAAATGTTTTCTAATTCCTAAAAAGGCGTCAATAGCCTAATGGTTTTGAGCACAGCCTGCTAATCGTAAGGTCGTATGTTCGAATCCACCATTCGACTATTGACGTGACCCATCTACTAACACAAGCTTAAGCTTAGTTGGTTAACAAGAAGTTCTTGATATTTCTGAAAGAAAAAGATAAATTAAAATTTTTGGATATGGTAAGTACTATAGGAAAAACTTAAATATTTGCCTTTTTGTACATACAGCATCAAAGGAAAGCTGAGAAACGGTATCCCCGTTTTGAAATAAAATTAAAAATCTCAATAACTGTCACCGTCTACTGTGATCATTCTTAAATTCACTAGTAAACCGAAAATTTTACAGATTTTACGGTTTCATTTTATTGCTATATAATGCTACCTTTCCTTCATCGTACAAACTGAAAAATAACATGGCAACCGACTCAACGTAGACGACATAAAATAAAAAATAGACTCTTTAAGTCTTGAATCATGTTAACATTTCTTACCATCTCAACATACATTAGATTTATAGCTCCGCAAATCATTGCAAAGAATACCGATTACGACCAATGATGAAATCATGGTCATAATTTAAAAAAAATTACGGACTTACTTAAAAGAGGAGCACTCTTAGGTATTACTGTAATCATTATCACGTCCACATGAAATCCGTATTTAGCAATTTAAAAATATCAAAAGATTTACTGAGAGATTAAAATATCATCCATTGAAACCAACGGTTATCGTAGAAATCAAGTATTTACGAGTGTATGAAGTTAGCCTATAAACGAACGTTCTTTCATTCATTTTGTTAAATTCGAACTCAAAAAAAAATTGGAGCTCGCTTTCAAATCCGAATATTAAATAGAAAGCGTACACTGGTACTCCGGCGGTGAAAATAAATAATTTTAATATTTCAGCTGGGGCAAATGATGTTTGCTGTATTCGGCGAGATTACGAACTAATAACATTACAAAACAAGCTCTTTGCGGGTAAATTATGCATGCTTTCTCGGACCATTACCGCAGCTCCTTTGGCTGTTTGGCCTCCGTTCAAAATCTTATGGGTGCCCTGTGAAGTGCAAAACAAAAGCTAGCTTAATTACTATTTCCTCAACATTTTGCCTAATTGTATTTTTTTTTAATTTATTTAATACAACGACTAATCTTTAGCTTTACGCATTGAAGAGAAGAAAGTTACTCTCCTGAGACTAGTTTTAATAAAATAAAAAAGCCTTATATTTCTTACGACCTAATTACAAATAAACAATATACTAATTTCAAATTATTAATAGAACCCCTCGTTCTCGAGGGTGAAGGGCTCCTCTAGAACTTTTCAGGTCTCTTTGTCTTTTGCGGTAAATGGCCACTGTTTGCCAGCCACGCGCATAATGTCGTCTGTCCACCGGGCAGCTGGTCTTCCTCTCTTTCTGATGCCCGATGGACCCATCCAGGATGTTACCCTGGTGGTCCACCTATTATCTGACAGTCTGGCTATGTGTCTTACTATATGTACTTAGTCTTAATTATGTGTACTTAGTCTTAATTGAACCCGTCCCTCACGAATAACTACTAAAGAGATACAGTAGGGTTGCCAAGCAATTATAAATTGATGGTTCCTTTCGCTTACGAAACGCTGAAGAAAAATATATCTCTACTTCACGTTAACTTTCTGCGATGACGTGGTAATTTTCCCATTCGCGCAACAGCAAAACACATTGTATTGGCTGTACTACTATCATCTTGAAAATCCCTTTAAAGGACAGTCGGCTAAGAAGGCTAATTTCTCCGTTTAACTCTATCGGTTGCATGCTAAATAACCTATCGAAGCCTGAAATGTTTAGTCGTGACTTTTTATTTTAACAATACAGGTAGGTGTAACCAATGTTACCAGATTTACACCGTTAAATCAATTATTCACTTATCATTATTTAAAGAGTCAGATTAAAAGTTTGGTGAATGGTCTACGAAACATAATAAGATCATGGCTTATAAAAAATCATTTTACAGTTAACGTGAACCATTTTCAATGCATAACAATATTATTATAAAAATATTATTAACATCTTTTAAAAAAATCTATTTATCTGCGATTTATATCCCTAGAAAGAGGTCATTTCCTTTAATCTCGCCTCCAAATATGAAATTGATTAGAAGTAATCACAATTTTATTTATCGATTGTTATTAAAAAAAAACTAATTTTATTGTTTGTTGATTATTATTTTTAACCTTTTTTATAATATATAAAATGAAGAATAATATTTGAAACAAAAAATAGACAAAATTAAAACAGAATTTAAGGAAACTAAGCAAAAATAAGTAACGTATTAAGGGAGACTCAAACAAGAGTGGTTGGATTAGCTAGATCTTTTCCGAATTGTGGGTAAACATACGGGACATCCGATCCCCAGAGTAAATAGGGCTTAGGTTCTGTGATCGAACATTTCGCCTCAACTTTTAGCAAAAAGAAATGACTTGTGAAGGAATTGAGAGATACTACGAACTACTTTGTTTCTGTATGCTTTTTCTGTTCCAAACAAAAAATATTTTTATTTTAATAACATTCTAATAGGAGGCTAAGAGCTAAGTTACTCGTAAATTAAGTTTAGTGTCATAAGAGAAAAAATGTGACATTGAAATAAAAAATAATAGATTTATATTACTAATATATGTCTGACATGATATTTTAAGAGGTTTTATTTTAAACCTTAATCGTGTCGTTCATTTTGTCTGACTCAAGTAAGGTTATAGTAACAAAAATAGCTATTACTATTAGCAAGATAGTATTACCCAAATTTTTGGTTAATTTTTTTGTATAATCCACGTAATTTTAAGGGCGACTAAACATCAAAGCCTGCTAAAACGCTACAATTTCAAGTACAACATGACTGTAATTGAAATTTAAAATTTACCTTCCGGAACTAAAGTAGACCCTTACAAGGGAAATTGATTGCTTAAATAAATTTTGGAAATTTGCATCCCGATCGCATACCATCATACCCCAGACTACTAAGACAAAAGCCAAAGAAATCCTCGCGAGCGTTCAAATTCTTCAAGCGCGGTGGCAAACCATCTTTGCCCGGCGGGTGGTAATAAAAACGGCTTAAATAGGATTTAAACTGCGAGTTCCTCGCCTTAATTAGATTGGATTTGAGAGTGAAAGGAATATATGTGAAAAAATTCATGTCGATTATGTCAGGGAAACGAATTTTGATTTCGTCTCACAAAGCGGATTAAATACATCCCGGAATTATTATTATATGGCAAGCATTTTTGCAAGGCAGCGTCGCGTTAAAAGGAAAAGCATGCGACAGGAAATAACAGCTGTTGGTACGCGTGCTACAAAAAGTAACAGCGCAACAAACTCCGCTACGAAGTCTACGAACAAAGTTATCTACGAGAAATATACGTTAGCATACAATTACTTATCGTAATGAACGTCGTTATCTTACAATCTTAACATTTTACTGCCATTTTATGGTATTATTATTGTAGAAAGGTATTAAATTTAGAAATTTCCACGGTAACATCTGTACCAACGGGGTTTTGATTATCACTTACAATGCCATTCCGGACGAAGAAAATTACCCTAAAACATTTAAAAGCGAGTTGAAACGATTTAAGAATACCGTTTTATTAGAATATTACTCTCGATTTTCCTGCAGACTTGCCGGGAGCCACTGCAATTAAAATTGCGCTGCATTTAGTTTCCCAACGAAAATATAATAAGAACTTTTTTCGTTTTCATTAATTCTCAAGAGAGTAATGTCTTATTACTTAATAAGGTAATATATTCTTCCTCACACCATTAGAATAGATAAGGAAATCGTCTTCAATTTATACTAAATATTTAATTAGTTTATCAGCTTAATTACCTAACGTCATTTAAATATTGACAACCGAAGGGCACATTATTCTCCCGCTTTATTTTCTCAGAAATTAAATTTTATGCTAATCAATATTGAATTCATTATCCTTCAATTACCATTCGAGGTCGATTTTTAAGGCATTTGCGACGGACCTGGTATAGGCAATAAAACCGCTCGTCCTTTATCCGTCATTCAGCCCTTAGAGATTTCTTCTGGGGGAATAATTTACGTCGATCGTCCAGAAGGGGAGCGTAACTGCCTCACTGAAACTTTAAGCTTTCACTCAGACCGGTTGCGATTCGCGGTGTCTCAACTTCAAGCAATAAATTTTAATAGAACATCGAGAAAATCTCGATGTTAATTATCAAACTTAGCTTACTGCTGCATAATTGTTTTTCACTTTAAAACGTCAAATGGGATTTAAGCTTTTAAAGTTTACCTTTAGACGTAAATAAAAAGGGTATGCTCGGAATTTATTTACGCCACACCATGTGTTCGCAGTGCTTTTGCTTTTTACAGCAACGGGTACCGTCGGTGATGGCGTTACGTGTCGATGAATGTGAATAAAGCCTTTGACGCCTTTTGCCGCTTGCATTTCGAGCCAGACACTTCAATTTCAGTTTACACGCAATCGCGACCGAGAACTGCATATTTTAAATGAATATTTTATACTTTGAGTGTTTCTTTTTTGTTACCTATTAAATATTGTTTTTCTGATTCATGTTTTCGCGCATTATTTTGCGCTTCTTGCACTTTTGTAAGTTTGTTAGTTAGCTGTTAGAAAAAAACGGCTTAATATCATGTTACGTCATCCTAGATTTGTGCAAAAAAAACACTGCCATAGCTGATTTTTTCAATGTTTCTGCTCACTGTTTTCCGACCATATAACTCGGAGCTCTTATGTACCTAAACCTATTGTTTGATTGCTTTACAACTTTTAACTAAATGGTTAATTAGTGACGTTAAATTTTTTTTCACCTATTTATTTTTATTGTTTTTTCTTCATTAGATTCATAATTTTTACGTAATTTTAACGCCTATCTACTATAGTTGTTTTAAAGAAATATATTCTTACATTTTTTTTAAATGATGTTTGAAAATGTTAATTGAGTCTACGTACGGTCCATTTGTGGGAAAGGTTTTCCAAAAAGTGACATTTACGTCCATTAACTTGGCCTTCTTTTTGAACTGTATGTAACTCTAAGTTCCAAAACACCCAACAATTTTTTCTGTATAACTTCGCTGTGACCTGCATACGTATAGAGTTCCAGATAAGCCGAATCCTTGCCGGGCCTCATATAAGTCGTACGCTTGAAGATAAGGCTACAGTATAAAGTCCTGTCTATGGTCTCCTAAACTACTTTTAAACATATGCCATGAAATATCGTTTGTTCTCTTAACTAAGACGTTCTTCAATTTTTATTCAAATTAACTGTCATATTTCTAGCTCGTCCCTGTCGGATTAGAGAGGGATAAAAGTAGCTAGATAATATCGATAAAATTTTCAATATTTTTAGCTTTTAAAATTTTTAAAGTACCAGGGCGCCAGCGTAACACTATAAATTGGATATAGTTTATAGAGAAAGGGCAAACGCCCAGGCGACATGATAAATAAACATTGTCGTCATAAACTTAGGGTTGATTTTGCAATCGCATAACTAAGAGAGATGTGGCAGTAAATTTTTCATGCAACTACCTCTCTCTTCTGGTGAATGTATTTCTCTATTTAAGCCCGATATTCTAATGCCGTGGTATTTTCCTACTTAAGGCGGACTGCTCATGAAACAGCAAAAACCGCTGCCTTAACTCTACCGCTGTTAAATTATGTTCTTTTATCACAGTAATTTTTCAAATTAGAAGGTGTATTGTACGACTTAGACATGACTTGAAAATGGGCTCGGAAGCGTTTGGTTTTATATCCTGAATTTAGAGTTGAATTCCCAAGAGAATTGTAACAATGACCTGCCGTTTTTCAGTTTCATAAATACAAAATATCAGTTTCTGGAATGTATGCCCGGTGTGTCTAAGAATTTAGGTAAAAAATTGGTATTGTTTTCTATTCTACCCCATTGTAGGGAAAATATTATGTATTTTTTTTCTGACTGACTTATATTCTTTGAAGGTCGAATCTTGACGGCTTAATAATGAACTTTAGTTGTTAGAAACTTTTTGGCATATTTTACCAACATTTAAAAATATGACTGCCAATTTGTGTGAATCGTCACAATAGGATGTGTGAGCTATATTTTTTAACTTTCATGACACCACATTAATTTTAGTATAATTTACGTCGAATATTTATTTTTTATTTTTATTAATTTTACAAAGTAGATGGTACTGCCTGCATAACAAATACATTGTGATCGTCAAATGGTAAAATTTTATAAAATAAACATCCAATACGAAATACTCAAAATGTCAAACTGTATAGGATAGATTTAAATGTCAAATTACAAACATAATAGTAATGTCAATTTAATTACTAAATTGACCCAATAGAATATTCATATATAATACTAACAAATATAGAAACATAATTATATATATTGCTATAACTAATTATAAACAGATTTTATCTCTACAAAGCCCCAAAGTATTATATTCAGTTGACTTTACTATGCATTGAACTCTTAAAACGAGAAGCTTTTATCATCTCAGTATAAAGGAGAGTGCTGTGGCCGATACAGGTTCTGTGTTAATTCTTGTTTACGGCGGTCTGCTTTTAGTGACCCGGTTCAAACGTTCAATGCACGTGACGTGGAACGGACTCAATCTTCACAATGCGTCGTTTGCGTCAAACATACAAATATCACAGTCTGAATTATTTATTACTAATAATAAAATCTCACGTCTTTTTAACCGTAGCGGGATAGGCAGATACACTTTTCACCAAATTTTTATTACGTCCCGTATGTGACGGCGATGTGACCATGGGGGTCAAAAACCGGGTACGAATTTTTTTGAAGTATTTTTTTTGTACTTAGAAATCTGCAATAACCTACATAACAATTTTATCACTTGATGTTCAATATGATGAGTATACTTTGGTTTATAATTTTTAAAATAACTCCTATCTACATATATACTCGTACTATCCAGTCGATATGATTTGGATAATAACCGAAATTTAAACCAAAATTTGCACCCGTATTTTTCTATAACACTTTATATCTGATTTTATGAGAATGTATGCCTAATGTTCATCGCCACCTAGTGAAAGACAGAAACCACCTCACACCAGAACGCGTGTAAGGTGGATTTTCGGAGTTCGAACTGTCTTACGAAGAGAGAAGTTTAAAAAGAAGATATTTTCACGACAATTACTAACATAGGTAGATATAACTTTATTGTACATTAAAATCAAACAAAAAGCATTATATAACTAAGGTACATTTGCAATTCGTGGTACTTCTAAACTATTAAAAAGATGCCATTAGTTTGCGTGAACCGAGCTGTGGGCTTAACGATATAACCTTCCGTTTCGCAAAACCTAAACCCCAAACCTTTAGGCTATTCAAGGGTAAAATTTACTAATGATAGTAGTAAAACTATTTAATTGCAAAAGCAGATAAACATGTGGTTCACATTATAGTGCATTATGTGATGACCGCTGTCCACAAACACTGACGAAATCACATAAAAAAGGTCGCGTAAAATAGTGCACATATAACATGTGCCGGTCGAGAATTGTCAAACTTTTCTTTTTATTCATTTATTGATTAATTTTCATATCAGTCATTTTCACAATTTAAATTCCACCGTCAACATATAAGTAACTTGGAAATTGCTTTCCTTTAAACCATTGGTTACTTTTGACTTAAAAATATTCTTTCACGGCCATCGAGCTGGAAAATAACGGATGTGCTTAGAAGAATAAGTCGTTGTTTTGAAGAGGGTTGGAAAATAATTAATCATTTGTTTTTTTATAGACTCAAAGGTTAATGAATAATATTGTTGTATAATTCTATCAAAGAGTAACTTTAAAAATAAAATCACCTATGTACTTGGACTAATTTAATTTAAATAAACACTAAAATTGTATAAGAATGTAATTATGTCTGACACTTTATACTTACCCAACATATTAAACTTAACTTTCATAAATTGTGTCTTATAATGTAGTTATGCACCTGTTGGCTAATTTATCCGTTTTGTGTCTACTTGTTTTCTATTTTCCTATGTAACTGAGTGATCAAATTAGCTGTTGTGTATACTATTATAAATAAAAATAACAAAAACGAGAAATTGCTTACAAAGGTTGTTAAAGGTTACGGAAATTTAATAAATAAAAAAAATATAAGAAATTCATTGCTTCTGCAGTAAAACAAATTTGTCACTAATCTGTCATGTATAGTTTCTATTTTATATTTTTGGGTTTCGCTATAAAATATGTCAGCAATAACAGTGCAATTTCTTAAATAGGAACTTGTGAGTCACGTTAATCATTTAATATCAGATGAGCCATAGTCTGGTTTGACTCTTCATAAGTAATAATTTATTTTTTTATTTTTTTTTGAACAGGAAGCTAGCAATATTTATTTTTTTTCAGATTTATTACTAACAATCTTGTTAACCATTCCAACTAAGTTTAAGCTTGTGCTAGGACATGGTTCACGGCAATAGTCGAAAGGTGGATTCGAACCCACGACCTTACGATTCGCAGGCCGTACCCTAAACCATTAGGCTATTGACGCTTCAATTGACGAACCTATTAATTAAAACTATACACAGGCATACGTGATAGCAGTCCACCTCCTCTGCGTTTCAATTGATTAGTAGGATTTTTTTTTATACTAAATAAGGAATGACCAGAATATTCAAAGATGTTATGACCTACAGTTTAACTATGAGCCTCTTTATAGTTTTGATTTTTTACGCTGATTTTATAAATTTAGCTGTTACTGGCAATAATATTTTAAAATATCTTCAATGTAGATATTCTAAGTGGGAATTCATAAGCTTGAACGGATTCACTCAACTGACTTTGAATGCGTAATATCTGAAATAAGATAATGCTACTAAATAATGGACGCCATGATGCGCATTTATATTGAAGTAAATCTTATTAGGAACGTCTAAATGCCGCGATAATATCATATTGTTTTGAAACTCACCATCCGCGATTCATCTCTTATGCTCGGAAGGGCTCCATCCTCTGGGACAACCGAGGTTTCTGAATATTCATAGCATTATCACAAACCGACTTTTAGGTTTGAACATCTACATTAATTTATAATAATGTCCGAAATTAAATGGGAATGAATATTAAATGATATAATCGTATGAATAACTAAAGGATTTTAATTGAAAATTCATGAAATTTTTGCTAAAATTACAAAATATTAAGTGCAGTAATAAATAACATGTAATAAGAAAAGATTTTCCATCGCAATTTTTCAGAAAAGTTCGTATTTATCGTGCTCTCTCAAATAGCACCATATTAATGGATATGAAAAGGTCACTTATTTAATACGATAATTGATTAACAATACTGACAAGTATTTTGATAAAGATCCGATTTTTCACGAAAGATAATAATTTCTCACTTCATCTGAATAAATGTTTTTTTATTTCCACAAAAACTTAGTCTAAATTTACAGATTTCTTATATCTATACAAATATCACTAATATCTTATATCTATATACATTATTTTTTTGTTTGACTAGTTTTAGCAATATCAGATAACTACCCTCTGTACTAGTAATTAAAAGAACTGTATGACGGCAGAGTAGTGCGGCCAGTTTTAGTTACGTCTAACAGCTTACATTTCTCACTACTGAAAGATTATGTAAAAAGCTAAATCAACACTTGAAATTGATATAAACAATTTTATTACATAATGATTGATCAATTTGAGGGGCAAATATCGAGCTCTAGTAGCTAGCGCATGAAACGTGGCGGGCGCTCTACGAGGTATGTAATGTCATTCTTGGCTAAATATTTATAGTCATTACATCGCTTTGTAGAGGTTATAGTTGTTGGCATATACGAGTATGAACCCATATAATATCACAGTCTCATCAATAACTCATGGTGCAATTTTTGTTTAGACAAGGCCATAAGATAAGCTATAATATAAACAATTAGGTAAAGATTTTTTACCTAGTTTTTCATATTGCTTGCTTATAATTGTATTATTTTAGATTTTCCAAATATATTTTTTGCATGTAATTATAGTTTCATGAAATAGTTCATGCCTTTAAGCTCCATTTGAAATATTTCTATCCAAGATCTTAAAAGTCCGTTGGAGTTATTCGTTGTAATATTTGAGATGTAATTGTGGTGTTGATTTCCCAGGGGACTGGCAAGTTTTCCCGATCAGACGGGCTAACATGAAATACTGAATGGGTAGCGGGTAAACAATAATTCATACAAACATAATGATTCAATCGCTATTGTGTGTTTAAAATAACATTCCCAATAGATTCGTAAGTAATTTAATTAAACAATATATTAATAGATTTATTTAAATGTTTACAGTCAGCATAACCAAGTGGTTTACATTCATTTACATTACATTTTACATTCTATATAAAGTTCCGAGCTACAAGTTAAAGTTACAGCCTTTATATATATAATATATATGTCCCACTGCTGGGCACAGGCCTTCTCTGTAAAGAGAGTATAAGGGCATAGTCCACCACGCGGCCCTAGTGCGGATTGGTAGACTTCACATGCCTTAGAAAAATTTTCTAAGACATGTAGGTTTCCTCACGATGTTTTCCTTCACCCCCGAGCGCGTGGTTAATCGGCACATAAAA
This sequence comes from Meandrusa payeni, assembly GCA_029286785.1. Lineage (NCBI taxonomy): Eukaryota > Metazoa > Arthropoda > Insecta > Lepidoptera > Papilionidae > Meandrusa > Meandrusa payeni. The sequence goes on from JAGSMX010000013.1 coordinate 814,040, forward strand.
TTGCAACAGCAAATTTATTGGTGCCGGCACCGGGGATCGAACTCGGGTTGCTAGCGTACTATGCAACAAGAGCCAACCGCCCGGACACTGAGCTACCACGGCTCTGCTCTCACGGAGCTACAAGTACCAATTATTTATTTCCACCGATTTCTACACGTCGTCTCGGTTTCTCGTAGATGATCTTCCTAGTAACAACTCCGAAGGCTCGAATCAGCTCTGCTATCTGCTTTTGAGCTGGTCTTTGTTTTTCTATATCTATACTATAACAGAATTAATCCAAGGATATATTCATATCCTTGAACTGTATACATGATTATTAAAACTGTTTAATGTTTTCAAACAACAAATGGAATGTTAAAACCGTCTACGTTACAAGTTCTCATAATAGAGTTGCCATTTAATACAATCTTTGTTATATTATATTTTTTATTTAGACTTTAAGCAATTTACTTACAATTTGAATTTGTTTTTTTGAGACATAGTGAAAATGAGGAATGTGAAAATAATCGGATAGTACAGATGCTATCTTTGAGAGCCGGGGATGCAGATGCAGTCAGCTGCTCTTATGCACTTGCTAATTACTTACTATGCAGACAATCCTTCAGCCCCGCAGACGAAGAGCATTTAAATCGCACACCTACGAACTGATATTGACTAAAATTTGTCAGAAACTAAAACGTTAATATCATTTGATAAAGGTTTTGATGATCGAGCGGAATGGGGAGGCAATTGAATAGGAATAAGAACGATATCACGATGAAGATACTAGCTGTTTAAATTTGTTAAAAGCTGTTATTAGAGCTAATAACTACTTTTAACAAATTCCGCAACACCAATCTGCTGCGTTCCGTGGCAGTTTCAGATACTTGGCCACCAAGTGTTTGAATAACTTGCCAATGCCCATAAGAGACAGTAAATCTGTAAATGCATTTAAAAATCAATTAAAACACCTGATGTTAAAGTTACAAAATGATAACATCCCCGTGATATCGGTGGATTGTTGTTTCCAATATTTTTAATATTTCATTTTATAATATACACTTTATAGGTTTAATAAATTTATTATATTTTATCTTAATATATATATTTTTTTAATTTGTTCATCTGTTATTTTATTGTTTATAATATATTTTAATGTCATAACTATTTATACACGTATCATATTTATTGTACTCGTATTGTCTGTATAGATTCCTATTGTTTAATTTAGCATGAAGATATGTACAGAAAATCTGAGAAAGTGTGTATGAAAAGTTTTTATGTGTGCAAAATGTGTGTCTGTAAAAAGGAACATTTAATTTCATACAAATAACGTTATTATAATTCCTGTTACCAAAAAACCATACCGTCCATTTTATTATAAACCATTCACATAATAACTTTTTCATGTCAAAAGTTTCAAAGTGTTGTTAATTTTACCTAATATCCATAACAACGTTTACGAGCCTGTCACAACTGACCACGATAAAGAGATGATGGATATCCCCCATACAAAATAAAATAAGCTGTTTACACACGAGTGTTGACTTGATGGACATATAAGCATATAGGTCAATATACACATGCCTAGTACCTAATCGATTCAACTTAAGATCTAATGGTCGCGAGTTTGATTCCTTGTCGGCTTACTTCAATTGAATTTCCGTTTTTTAAGTGCAAAAATCAGTTTAGCAAATTTGAGCCCTGAGATTTGATTTTGTTGTTTGACGCCCATCGTCAACAACAATCATCACTCTTTGTTTCTGGAAGGCGGAGTTATGTGGAGTTCTTCCCAACTAAACCTCCCCCTCCCCCCCGGTGGCTCTTCCTCGGCGCATTGTGAGGGGCTCCGGGATCTCCAGTGGAACGCACCGGAGGGGCATTATGCTCTCGGAGAGAACGTCGCGGGTTAATCCGACCCCCTCTATGCCCCCGCAGTGCAAGGCGACACAGGCCAGCCGATGTCACCTTCTTCCCGGGTCCACTTCAGCGAACGGCAAAGGAAAGGAAAGATGGGATCACCCTAAGCCAACTCTATTTATCCTGCAAGGGTTAAAAGGATATTTTAGTAAGGATAACGTTGGATAGCGCCGTTTTTTTGTTCAGATCTTAGTTTTCACATAAATAGTATTCATGTAAACGGCTCTAGATCCGAACATATTGTGCTAGGATATGATAGTAGGTAAAATATGTTTTAATATATTATTATATCTGAATTCTCCTGAGTTTCATGGACTGTATTTTTACTGTTTTTAAATATTTACATGAATATTAGTCATTGAATAAAATTACTTTTAAGGATTTTATCATTTCACTGCAGTTATAGTTGCAAGTCCCACCGACTGAGATATTTATATAATACCAACGTCATCTGTATAAAAATACAATACACCATGATTGCTGATGATGTGTTTGGTGGTTTTTAATAAGAAACTCGGCCCCTTTTCTTCCTTCCTGAATATTTAGAATATTTTGGATGCTTGATCTATCCAAAAAACACCCGAGTTAGTAACACTTTTATGCTATACAAAATTAAATATTCCACAGACTAAAAATACAAACCTAGAATAGATTAAAAATAAACTTTTGTCGGTGCGCTATCAACACGATCAATCATGCATATAATAGCCGCGTTCCCTAACACACGTTCTTAAATAATTTGTCAAAAGTCGCCCAAACAGTATTTTAATAGTACCTTATGCTTATACCATTTTTCTTGATAGCATTTAAAGATTATTTTTCATATTTTCGCTTTTAGTGTTATTTAATGTCAACTGTCAATAGATTATTTTTAGAAATAATATCGTCTTTAAGAGAAATAAATATATATTTTTCTTAAAGTCGACTGTTTTAAAACATATTGACTGTTAGCAAATACACCGTCAAACGGAAGACTTATAATTATTCCATCATAGTCATCGTCAGCTTGTAACAAACCACTGTTGAATATAACCCCCTCCCCTCAACCCCCCGGAGGGCTTCAAACGTAAACGATTTTCCAATCCATGTGTGGTCTCCATTCCAAACTTTCCTACCTCATCTGCCGTCACTGAAGAACTGTCCTGTAGTTATCCGTGCTTATATTACAAAAGCAGAAACTATGCTATGTCCCTACTGTTTTCTATTTTCTTTTAAGTACCACATCTCCGAATGTACCTGAGAAGTCTGTGATCTCTGCCAACCTCTCTGGGTGGTAGACTTTAATGCTTATGTTTACGTGTCGTCTATAACGCTATCTCACATATTTTAAAACCCTTAAAAATGATAATTTTACAGTAACCCAATACTAACTCGCAGGTATCTTTTTTTTAAATTGAAATCGGTCCCGATCGGAACGCATAGATCAAACGCAAGCTAGCACGAAACCATTACACTTTGTTGACATCAACGAATGCCCTTTTAAATATTCACCCCGAGCACACAAAGATTGAGCCGTGAAATTGAAAATGGTTTCTATGACCAAAAATTTATTCCGTCCACGTTCTCGGTATATCGTCACTACATGGTGCCATTCTTGTTTCGTATGCCATCTGAAAATTTTTATTACATTACTGTACGGTTTCGCGAAAAATTACATTTGAATGAATTGACACGAGAAATCACGGCAGCCGTTTTGAGGATCATGCATCAAATTTCTTCATGCCTGGCTCAACAATATCCCTCCAGCAATAATAACCAAGTATGCTTCCCCGTTTTATGTATGAACCAGTTTTCCTTGATTAATTTTACAAATTATATTTCATTTCTCATGTTGTTACATAGTTTATGTTCATATTAATATAAATTAATTTTAATTTAATTCGATTCTAATGTTTAAGATTCCACTATAACAGGGTAGGTTACCAACTATATACATGATCTAATTCCCCCATCCCCTTTCCACCATCGGACTTCTAGACGCACTGCGGGATTTCATCCTTTTGTTGTGAATATCCCTCAAGCCCGAACGAAGTGCTTTGCTACGTCTTTCATTCTTCGTACGGCAAAGGACTGGAATAGTTTTCCCGCATCTGTCTTTATTTCCGATTACAATGTGGGTATTTTCAAGAGTAGAGTGAATAGGCATTTACTAAGCTAGTGCGCCTTACCATCCAGGACTGCATTTCCACTTAACATCAGGTGGGATCGTAGTCAAGCACTTGCTTAGAAATTATAAAAAAAATACAGTACTTGTATAAATAAAGTGGGTCCTAAAGAGCCGTAGCACAATAACATCGAAAGAGCCATATGTGGGGCACGAACCACATGTTGTCGACCTCTGCACTATAATAATAGTAATATCAGAATATGACCAACTCCGACTCCAAGCCTTGAGAGAATTGAAAGATGAACTACGGTTTTAAGTTTCTTACGTTAAAAAATAACTAATCAAAATGTGTGCTCGGTGTACAGTGGCTAGCTTAATATTTATTAAATTTGAGACTGATAGACATTTATTAAACTTTTTAAAAAAAGGATTTTTACTAAATCACTAGAAATTTTTTGTGGCAAAAAAAAAGCGTCGTGGTAGATCAATCTCTCAAATCTCAATATGGATCCAGGCAACCAAGTTCGATCCGCGGTGATAATAGCAAAGTAATTATATAAAATATTATGTTCTATTTTACCACGTCCTTGGTGGCGAAGGCAACTAAAGTCTGCCAATCCACAGTGAAACTAAGTGACGGACTATGCCTTAAATTGGAACATGTATATCCTTATTGATCTGAAAAATTAAATCTCTGTACTAATAATAGAAATGTATCCATTTTTCCCAGGTTTGGCAATGCATATACGGTAGCCGAAGGCCGCACGATACTTTCCCGTAAGTATGTGTATGTTTGTGACGGCTTGTTATCTCCGCCAGTAGTTATTTCTCGGGCGGCGAGCGCTCAAGCTGTTTACCCTGTAAGTATTGGGAAAAGATCGAAGCTAATCCCAACGGGTTCGAACAGCGCAGCGCTGGTTGTGATAGATACTGAAAATTGCATAAAATCCATCAACACACCGTCTTTGTGCACCGACGCTGACATAAACGCCTTTTTCCTTTTCTTTCTTTAACTAATTTAATATTGGTTGCTTGTAATTTTTTACACTTGCACTAAATAATATTCTTATTTTTACATTTAAAATCTATTTTATTGTCAGCTTATTAAAGATACACGACACCGAATGAATTTTTAAATATAATTTTTATTTTCAATTTAATTAAATTTCGTAACTACCTATCTTATAATGCTTATAAAATAAACTCATTTATATAAATTATTAAATAAATACCCGATATTGTATAGAAATTATATTAGAAGTTAGTTCTTAATATTAAGTATTATAATATATAAGTCAAACGTACGCAGTCGTAAACTACCGAATTTGACTCTTTTGTAAACATATTTTCCTTTGGCATGTGAAGTAAACAGACGGGGGTGACAGTATGTCGTCGAGAGCCGTGTTTACCAAACAATCACGATCCCAAATAAGTGGATATTTTATTTTGCAATTAAACTAACTTGCCTTTTATTAACGATAAATATTTATAACAATTAAATTTCTATAAATATAATCAAAGAAATGAATTAGATACAATAAATGCACTTCAACCATTCAGAAGTTGTATTTATTTATTTAAATCAACAAAAATTATAACACCGTTACAGATAATACCAATATGATGTTATAAAAATTTAGGTAAACATATATTATTAAAATTAAAACAAATAAAAAGCTGCTTTATGTATTGACATTAATATATAAATATAATAGAATCAAACACTATATATATTATACTTTACATGTTGAATAATGTGAAAATGCAACGATTTCTAAATAAACAGGTATGCGAGTATTTACGATTAAAAACAAAAACCAACTTCAAATCAGTATTTCCGAATTATTGTAGAACCTTACCAAACGATCATCAAACTCCCTGAGAAATATGACGTTTGAAATAAAAAAAATGAATCATTGAAATCGGCTGACATGATATTGAGTTATTCGTTCATTTGTAGCGCACATATTTAAATCAAATTTAAGACTTCTGAAAGGTTCAGATAAACTTTTTACTCGTAAATCTTCTTGTTAAATAGTGTAACGTAAATTTATTGCGGTAAATGATAACAGTGCTGAAGTACAGTGTACTATAAGTTACTATACCTACTTTCTAAAGCTAAATGTCATGTGTTCAGCTTGTGTGATCTAAGCAGTTTATCTCTCAGAAAGGTTTCCGGGAGCGACCCGTCTTGGGATATATCCGACACAATTGTTTCAGAACAACATGATCCTCAATACAATCACAATCATTCTATTATTAAATTTTATCCACGATAGTTAAACATATAGATTAAATTACGAGTAAAATTAATGCCGTAGAAATGTTACTAAGGCTAGTTGTAGGAACTGTATGATTTGGGAATACTGTCCTGTTGTTATGACCAGATTCAAGAAAATTACGCTTCGGTGGTTCAATCATTTAGCTGGATGAAGAAGGGGAAAGAAATTTATACTACGGAAGTGATTGGGACGATATACTCGAACGTCACCTAATGTATGGATGTGAATGAAGCGATAGAGGTATGTCAGGAACGTATATCTGTCTACGTCTAGGTTACAGACGTGAATTTTGATGAAATTTTGACTAATATTAACTATTCCATTTATTTCTATCCCTTAAGATGCCTTTAAATCATAGACTTAACAAGGCCAATTAAGTTGCAGTTCCAAATTTGTCAATTCCACTCAGTTGAATTTACGTTATACACCACCAATATTAATGTCATAATCAATATACAAATATTGTGCGTTGTGATCGATCCCGCACCTTCGTGCATAGTCTATAAAAAATACTTAAACAAATGAACAGCATAGTTGCAAATTTAAATTACAATTTACTATATAAAAATACTTTTTTATATTTATTATATCTAGATATTACTGTTATGTTTCAAAGATTATTTCCGTCAACTGCTGCAGTCGTGAAAAAGGAACTCGGTAGATATTTTATCCGTACAAAAGCCCAAGCGCTCACTTCTAGTAAAAGCCAAAAACGTATTCAGACAAATTGGATAAATACGTGTTTTCGGCCCGCGCTCGTCCAACGTCGGTGTGTGATTGATGGGCGTTATAATGCAGCATTTCGCTAGCAACGCCTCCCGACAGTACAAAAGGATTCATCTCGTACGCTCCTTTATATCTGAATTCTTAATGAAACAAAAATTGCAAATGTCGCACGGTCTCTCAACCTTTCTCATGAATACTAAAGACGCTATTTGTGGATCGTGCCGTTTGCGAGATCGAGACGTACTTGGCATCCATAACACTCACGACTCTGATATGTCATGCGACTAAAGGAACTCATTACCGCGTACGCGATTTAGTCCATACGACGCCAATAAATCATAAGGGCTGATTTAAAAGAATGATACGTGTCGTCAGAAAACAATTGGAGATACGTGACTGGAGCGCCGATATCGCGGTGAGGCGATCGCTACGTCGCAGAGCGCCCAATGCATACTAAGTAATAACACCAGTTTCAATTTTGCTCTGCTTCACCCTGTCATATACACAACATGTTTCATAAGATATACTTTCTGGTTGACATTTGTAACCTGTATAATATCTTATTAATGCACGTGTAAGTTATTTAAAATACATTTGGAATTTAATTACAGTAGAACCTGAGTAAATACAACTTCATGGGAGACGCCCTAAACCTGATTGTTCCACCATATTGTATACTTTTCGTCAAATTTTGAGATTCGACATTCGAAGTCGAAAGATCGGCTTTTTTAGTTTTGTAATTTTTAGTTTTTTTGTTGTTTCCTAAATCCTGTTTAATTAATATTCTCTACACATTTACATAACTGTTATCATATTAAACAAATCTCAAATTTATTTTGCTAGAGGAATGGGAGACGGAGAAAATGGGTTAACGAGCTAATCACTCAACTGATTTCAAATGCCAATTATCTCATTGACAGACTTGCAGGTGCTTCAGGAAATATTCTTTTATTGAAGGTCTCTGAGTCATTTCCGAAGTTGATATCACAAGTTAGTTGTAAGTGTGATAAAAAAAAATAGTTGTGGAATACCAACCAACAAGATGACGTCGATGAAATTTGGAGTTCTGTTGAAGTGACCGGTAATGAGACAAAACACCACAAACGCCATAAGGCACAAACTTTAGCAATAATTTTTTGCTTGTAAGACACCGAAAAACGGTCACTTTTTAGTACAGACATGACTGACTATAAAAGTCGTAAAGTCAAAGTATCAACCACTATGCTATCGTTTAAGTTAGTCCAAAAATGGAGAGGTATATAATTCAAGTGAACTTAGAATTAATAAAAAATGCGACTGCAGTATATTTAGTGGGCGGTGCCCCTTTGAAAGTAATTCCATATAAATAACATATAACATGCGCTAGGTTTCACGTTGCGCCTGTTAACCCGTCTCGTCGGACTACTTGAACGGAAATGTAAACGTGAGCAAGTCTCTTATACATTACACGTTGAAATTTCAAAAGAAACAAAAATAATAATTTTTCTTTAAATTTACACTAATAGTACACATTAAAATTAAAAAAAATTATCGCTGTATATCAAAAAAAATCTTTCTACTGTTTCCATTCGGTGTACAAATGTGTGTTCGCATTGCATCATATATTTTTTTTAAATAATCTGCAGCTGACATGCATCAATTGTTCGTCGGAGCATAAAATGCCTTGATTTGCATCAAAAGTTTAAAAAAGGTGAATTTCACGTAAAAGACAAAGATCGCAGTGAGAGGCCAATAATTTACGAGGATGCAGATTTGGAGAAATTATTGGAGGGAGATTCGTGTCGTACACAAAAGGTATTTATTTTAGAAGACACTCAGGATGTAGTCTCACATCGTTTAAGATCACCCGTTCACAATTAATATTATTTTTCGACTAAAAACGGCGGAAACTTTTCGTAAACCTATTAATATAATACATTCTAATTTCAAAATTACAACAATTCGCTCGATTCGCAAGGTCACAGAGAGGTCTAAGTTAACGTCAACGTCATTGTTGTTTCCGGTAACTCGTTCGATTTTATTTATAAGTTAATATTTTGTTAAGTTACGTTTTGTAATAGTATGGTGGTTTTTGATTTTGTAATCCCTAGCTAATGCGAGCCATCTTTTCCATTACAATAAGAATTTTTAGTAATTAAATATGCGATTCATCCTTAGTATGAATCGGTGCTCTTTTGCGCGAATTTGTAATTAATCTAATCTGATGTAAATTGCATTGTTTTTTTTAAACATAGTCTTATTCTGTAGGTTACCTAGAGCGTTGATCTTTCGAGTCAGGTATATGTTCTTTTAACCCTACTTACCCGAGTTTTGTCAGCGATAAAACTCCTAAAATTATTTTCATTTCAAGGTACAAAAATGTTTTTAATTACGTTCCAGTCCTTACCGAACAATGGAATTCAATTTGTCGTTTCGACGAGCAACGAAATATAAAGTTGAAGTAATAAGCTTAAAGCGCACTATTCAATTAAAGTGGCTTCAAACCATGACGTCCCCGATACTTAGTATTCAAACGTATGCAAATTACAGACGTGCTATGCAATAAATGCCGACACACGGATCACAATTCGGCAATTGGCATTTCCGTCCCAATCGAATTATCTATAGTTATATACGAGACCAATTTTCGGTTTTTAATTAATACAATAATCAAATAAAAATAATTGCAAACAATGTAAACAAAAAAAAACACACACGTAATTAAGTATAAATTAACTTATATATTTCTGAAAATAAAATTTCTGTTCATATAAAGGCTGTCGCGGTAAGAATGCAATTATATCGACATGTAAATTTGTCAAAATTGTAAATTTATAATTTATTTTGTACATTTCTTAGTTGTTGTGCAATAACTATTGGCATCATATTTTATCCTACGAGCGTACCCTGACCGTCTCGCCGGGCTAGATTTTGCTTCATTTTATATAAAACAAACTTACTCATTAAATTATTTATTTCTCTCCGTATTCATTCTCTTCTCGAGAGGGTGAAGATCATTACCTACACCCATGTTAAGTTAAAGTTACAGCCTTTATATATGTCCCACTGTTGGGCGCAGGCCTCCTCTGTAAAGAGAGAATAAGGGCATAGTCCGCCACGCGGCCCTAATGCGGATTGGCAGACTTCACATGCCGTAGAAAAATTTTCTAAAACATGTAGGTTTCACGATGTTTTCCTTCACCGCCGAGCGCGTGGTAAATCAGCACATAAAATTGCAACAACAAATTTATTGGTACCGGCACCGGGGATCAAACTCGGGTTGCTAGCGTACTACGCAACTTGAGCCAACCGCACGGACACAGCTACCACGGCTCATCAGCTCACACCCATGTACAAGCAATAAACTCCGTTGTACTTCAATATCGTTCGTAATGACATAAATATACACAACGCTTGTGTCAATACAAATTTGAGTTATAAAACAATAGAATATCATCATAGTAAATAAAAGTTGTATTTGATAGTTCAAAAAGAGAAGTGCTCCGATCGTCACCAAACTTTACACGATTACTCCTCAGGTAAATCTGAAGATTCATTGAAATCGATCCAGCCGTTTAGAAGCCTATACGGATTAAACACACACACATTCTCTTTTATTTATATGGATTTGTACGTTTTTTTCTTTAACTGCATTTTTGATTTTTTTTCTGTCTTTTTGACGTCTTTCATATTTTGTGCCAATAAAGGATATGTCTATGTCTAACTTATAGTCATTCATTCAACCATACAAAAGAAAATATAAATAAAGTATACAGAAAAATTAGGCGTATAAGGATAAAAAATTGAAACCCCGCTTACCCTTGAGGATCGAGGAAGTCTGTTTTTATTAATAATTAATAAAACAGTATTAAAAAAATAATATTAATAAAACAGTAGGTTATTTTAAATCGAAAGAGCTATGTTTGTTTTAAATATAAATTGTAGGACAGTGAAAGATGGCAATGTGAGCATGACCAAGGTCTCACGGCCATCTACACTTATCATTATTCTTTTTGACTGAGTCACTGCACTATAGTATAACATTTGCGGTTGTTAAGGAGTATGCTAGATGTGACTTCAAGTGACAGGATAAAGAATTTCTTAAGAAGGTAAAAGTGTGGTTTGAAAGATGATTCCGTTACTAGAAAGAAGACTATATAATCAGGAAAGGCATTACACAGAATAATTAATAGGATAAGTAGAATTTACAAAAAGAAATTCATATACCTTCTTCTTTAAAAAAAAACCTTGGTTATGTAGACTCTTAAATAAGCATAGTGGCCTATTGGATCCATTCAGAGATGCTAAATTTTCGTTGGAACATGTAAATAAATAAATAAAAAACAGTCGCAAAATTACGAGTACTAAAAAATATCAGCTTATACGTAAGCTAATTTTTGTGGTGATAGCTTAGTATCTGGGCGGTTGCCTCAAATTGAATAGTACGCTAGCAACCCAAGTTGAATCACCGGTGCGGGCAATATTATTAAAAATCCAAAATCAATTTTAGATTTATAATAACATACTTGAATTCTATTTAAAGTTAAAATGTTAAAATTTGCCTGACTATACTAAGTATATTCAATAATGTGATCTTGTGAAACGGCATATTCGGGTAAAACAGTGGAAATTGTCTGGGCGTGTTCGGTTGCGATAGAGCGGATCTTGCAAATCGGCCGCTCGAAGACCGGTCCCCACGCTCCGACGGGTCTTAAGCCGCCTGTTATGTGGACCGGGCCCGCTGCACCCCTGCACTACACACTGTTCTATTTGAACATATTATAGGTTCCACTTCAATTATTTTACATATATCCTGTGTAATTTAATGAGTATATTCACATATTTATTATATTTGTGTTTTTTTTGTATTAAAATAAATATAAATATACCTCACATACCTATCTCTATCTCATACCCACTAAAATCTTGTTAGACGCAAGTTTCTGTCCATACAAATTATGTCTGGAAGAGATCGCTCTTAGTGATAGACTGCCCATCGCGTATGCAATTATTTTCGACAAATGTGAAAATTGTATTTGTATTACTTCTGTTATGGATTTTTTTTTATTGTTGTGCAATAAAGTATTCATTCAAAAATTATAATAATATTACATTTTATAAATTAATATATTATTATAACTTAAATCAATGGTTCCCACTAATTTCTCTCTCCTTAAATCCTCTAATTTCACTCTTTGTGTAAAAAGCGTTAAAATGTAGAATACGTAAACGTAATGTAAAATGCACAGTTTCACACTGAAAATGAAAAGAAAAACGGTGTAAACTGTAACAGGCATCTCTTTTTATTTCCGCGTCCATTTCCACTTTCTAGCAAATATGGGACCCACTCCATCTCCGAGCATGTATATGATTCTCTGTGGATTTACCAACACGTTTCGTTGTAAAAAAAGACTATCACAAACACTGGTTTCGAAGTTTGTCCAAACATACTACACGATAGAGAAATATATTTAAACTAAACCTTTATGTTTCAAAATTTAGAAGTTAAATTAATTTTTATACGTTATGACGATGCAGTTATTAGAAATCTATTCACAGTATAACAGTTACAATGCTATATTTTGTAAATAATAAGTGGCAACACATGGCACCCAGCTATTGTTATGTATAATAGATACTTCCAATGATTTCTTAGTGATTTACCTGAACCTTATTGTATCTTTAATTCATAATTAATAATTTAGTTGGTCATCATATTAACTTGGCATTAGTAAACAATGAGCCGTGGTAGCTCAGTGTTCGGGCGGTCGCCTCAAGTTGCATAATACGCTAGCAACCCGAGTTCGATCCCCGGTGCCGGCACCAATACATTTGTTGTTGCAATTTTATGTGCTGATTTACCACGCGGTCAACGGTGAAGGAAAACATCGTGAGGAAACCTACACGTCTTAGAAAATTGTTCTAAGACATGTGAAGTCTGCCAATCCGCACTAGGGCCGCGTGGCGGACTATGCCCTTATACTCTCTTTACAGAGAAAGCCTGTGCCTATCAGTGGGACATATATGAAGGCTGTAACTAACTAGTAAACAATAATTAAACTTTATTATTTCCTAATCTGACTTCTAATTAATTTTGTATAAAGATTGTGAAAACGCGCAGTTGTGACGGTATTCGTTAAAATAATTCTTTGTACAACGTTATGCCGAATAAAGGGAGTATATTAGTAATTGGACTATTTCATTCCACAAGACCTGCAAGTTATTACATAATATTAAAGCATCCTTCTGTTGTATTTCAAATAAATAAATTTTAATTCATAGACATTTATTTGTTATTACGAAAGTGAAGTAGAGACAGCGTAATAAGGACTTCATAAAAATACTATATATAATAATAGACCTGCCATACCTAAAGGTCTATAGGTAGAAGTCTATTGTCAATGGCTTTTCGCTATGACAACCGACCAATCACATTTTAACTGCCATTCTAGCAACAACCGTAATCTAATTATTATATATTAATATTACTATTTAACCGTTACCGATTATTATGAATAGATTTCATTATTATTTTAAGATTATTTGATTGAAATATAATAACATATAAGGTGTCATTATACACATACAAAATCATAATTTAATGCATGTGTCAGATAATTGTACAATAGTTGCTCTTTTGACTATCGAATGATTCGTTTATATGTATGTCAAATGCAGTTGCCAATGACTTTAATAATTAGTTTTAAATGTATGTGCTATTAAAACTAAAGAGTATTAAATATGTAAAGCATTTATAAGGTGTCATGTTGTTGACTCCCAATAGTAAAAGAGCAGTCCAGTTCAGAGGCTTTAGAGTTGTTCTCCGGTACCGCCTCAGTACATTAGTTAAATACTCTTTTGTTATTTACCTTGTTTTATCTGACCTACTCACCATAATCTAGGTAAAGTCTACCTGCTTGTGTTTTTATTAACCGGATCTGTTATTTTGCAAAAATATATCTATATAATAAGTATATAATTTCGATTCTGACACATGCATCCAGGGTTTAGATATACAAACAAGTCACCCTAACAGGTATGGTGACTAAACTAAAAGACTAATTAAAAAAATTGTTATTGACACCATTTTCAAAACAGGCAACGAGATGTCACAGGCAAGAAAAACAATTTAATATTTCCCCTGAACAAACTAAGCCACAATGAGACAACCAAATCTTATTACAGTGAATGGCATTATATTGAAATAAGAACTAAGAACTGAAATTGAAACTCTTATAAGAGTCTTACGAACAGCTGTATAATCAGCTTTGTCTCGATTAATATCATCGTGCCCGACGGGCGTAGCACGCTGTCTACCCGCTGCTACCTTTTCGATATTGCAAACACAAAGAGATAAATTGTTTCCTTCATTTGTTCAAGGTCCTCTCTTTGGATGCAAGTCTTGTGACATTTCAGACGTTGTTTTAATTAATAATACATCTTAAAATGGGAGAAAGTTGCTTTTTATAATATTGTAAATAAGTATAATTTTGACTAAAAACAAAAACCGACTTCATAACGAGTATGAATGTTACGAAATTGAATTAATCAAAACCTAACCAAATTCTCATCAAACTTAAAAACAAATCATTACAATCGTTTAGTGTGATATTGAGTTATTTATCCATTTTTTTTTAAAAGAAAGCTAGCAATATTTCTTTTTTTTCCCAAAAATATTACTAACAATCTTGTTAACTATTCCAACTAAGCTTAAGCTTGTGCTAGGATATGGTTCACGGCAATAGTCGAATGGTGAATTCGAACCCACGACCTTACGATTCGCAGGCTGTACCTTAGACCATTAGGCTATTGACGCCATTATCGAGTATATATAAGGTTGTCAAATATCTCCCTTCCGCCTTTTGTCTTTTGAATTTCGCGGCTATGTACAAAGCGCTACAGAGCTCGTATCTAGCAATACTATACATAATTTGAAAGGTCTTGACATAACCTACAAAACGACGCTATGCATAATTAGTTTGGATATTGCGTTCAACAGTAATAGACGTGTAAACATGGACTTCACTAACGCCGAAATTCGCGGCCTGGCCACTGTTTGGGAACATTCACCGGCCTTCGACCACGACCGTTTTCGCTTGATATTGTCGTATGTGATCCATTTTTCGTCGCCAGTCACCATCCGCTTCAAGAATGGGTCGAGTTCGTTCCGTTTCAGCAGCATATCGCAGGCGTTGATTCGGTCCAGAAGGTGTTTTTGCGTCAAATCATGCGGCACCCAAACATCAAGCTTTTTTTTGTATCCAGCCTTCTGCAGATGGTTTAAAATGGTTTGGTGACTAACTCCCATCTCCTGGGCGATGTCACGAGATGCCACATGCCGGTCTAACTCGATGTAGTCCATGATTTGATCGGTATTTGTCGTCACAGGTCTTCCGCCGGCTGGCTTATCCATGGTGTCGTTTTCACCGGCTCTGAATCGTCGAAACCATTCCTCCGTGGTTTGAAGTGATAGAGTACCATCCCCCAAAACACCATTAATCTCACGGAACGTTTCTCTAGCGGATTTGCCTTTAACGAAGGAAAACTTTAAAATAGCGCGAATTTCGGCGTTAGTGAAGTCCATGTTTACACGTCTATAACTGTTGAACGCAATATCCAAACTAATTATGCATAGCGTCGTTTTGTAGGTTATGTCAAGACCTTTCAAATTATGTATAGTATTGCTAGATACGAGCTCTGTAGCGCTTTGTACATAGCCGCGAAATTCAAAAGACAAAAGGCGGAAGGGAGATATTTGACAACCTAATACTTAAAGCAAATTTAATTTATTAGTACTTTCTAGTTTTTTCATCGATTCATTGTTAGAATTGAACGAAATTGAAACCGGACCACACTGGGAGCACCTGTTTTCAGATAAAACACAAAACATCAAAATCGGTTCACCCAGTCGAAAGTTCTAAGGTAACAAACTTTAAAAAAGAAAAAATACAGTAGAATTGACTTTTTTTAAGTCCGTTGAAAAAAAACCGACTTCGATTACGCTACTTTGCGCGAACTATTTCTTTCATAGTTATAATACAAAGTTCTGGTGTCTTTTTTCTCCTTCCACATTCATGTCCTCTGTCTTTAGGGAGTACTACCTAATTTGGATTATCCAACCGACCAATATTTCAATCAACAAATAAATTTCCATACAATTTTTAGGAGTTCTCTGGCATATCTTCAGAACCCAAGTTCCTATTTGAACTAAATTCATATGAGACCTAATTAAAACCAAATCATACAAAAAAAACGAAACATTTAATAAATGTAGGCGCTATGTAGTTAGTTTAATAGTGAGCTCTTATAAAGAGATCAAACACGTTGACTACTCGATGTGTTGGGAATAGCTTCTTATGCTACGGACCCTTACAAAACAATTATATTGACAGTAGTAAACGAGCATAAGCTTTAAGAAAAACTGCATCAGATTATCATTGAGGACGCCATATAACCATATAGTATATCTGAGGTGGGTTCCAGAGAACTGCAACTATTCTCTGGAAATTACTGTGAATATGAAATCACATTAAAATATATAAGGTATAAGTTGTTTATTTAAATAGGCATTAAAAGTTTGAATATAACAATTTCAGAAAGAATATTTTCTTGTTTTATATTTTTCAGTGGTCGGGTTTTATTTTCAGAAACGTCCAACAATTCAACTAACAAAACTGAATTACACATGATTGATTCTTTTTAACTTCATTAGGTGGTAGTTGGGGCCCATTTTATTGACATTTGCCGTGATGGATAGCCAAGTGTAATCATGTTTATAATTTTGAAAATTTCTCTACTGTCGCCAATTTACTTTGTTTAATAGGTATTATATACATTACAATACCCTTAATGACAATATCTAAAGATAAGTGAAGCAGGAACCGTGGTATCACACCACAAAGTATGAATGCAAACATGTTTATTCACCAGTAAAACTAAAAACCCGAATTCCAATCAAATGTTACGGATCAATCGTTTAAACTATTTAATTCTGTTTCTTTTCTTCTTCCACATTCATGATCATTGTCGTTATGTAATACATATTCTTGAACTGCGGTAAACGTGACAATATCACAATCATCAAGTATTCTTCCATTTTATTTTTAAAAGTTCTATGATAAGAAAATTGAACTATTTTTTTATGGGGTGTAAACTAGTTCTTGAACACGATGATGTTATATGGTGATATAGTCAATAGATGGTACGCGCTAATTTAGTAAGTGCCTATTCACTCTACTCTATACTTGTACGGAAAGATTGACGCCGGCAACTTGTTCCACTACTTTGCTGTACGCACGATGAACGATGAGTCAAATCGCTTCGCTTGGACGCGCGGCACATGAACGGGTGGAGACCCGCCGAATGTCTAAACGTCCAAAGGTAGAATGGGGTTGGGAAATTAGCTCGTGTAGATAATTCCAAAATGTAATCTGTAAAACACTAAAAAAAATGAAGCCAATTTGTGTCAAACCAAAAAAAATTGTTCATAAATGACTGCACTTCTAATGCACAGGCATTAAAGACAGGAGAATAATGATGATTTAAGGACCTCCTCTTTTGAAGTCAGTTTAAAATAAAACTTTGAAACCGATTGGGGACATAGAAACACTAAAATTGATAGCTCGTGATAGCACCCTAGTTATTTAAATTTGATCAAAAAGGTCTATTTAACAAGGAATACATCCGTATTTGTTTTGGCTGGGAAATATGACCTAAACGACTATTTACATGATGAATTGAACAGTTAAGTTTTTCTGAAATGTGAAGATTTGAAAAAAGACTATTCAAATACAATAAATAGAAAATTAAACAGGTGCTTCTTTTATTTATTCTCTACTCGCTTAAGAGTACTATGAACAGCTTCGTCGTTGTTTTTCGCTTCGCTTAGCCATTACAAAACAAAACCAACGTTTTCAAATTCACAGGCCGCTGCAAAAGTATTACGCCGATAGAATACTGTCTAAGGCGAACCATAAACTTAAATTTACCATAGGAATAACAGTTGAAAATAGTCGGGCGTGTTCAACGAGTGCTATTCAACGTTGGTCTTGTGCCAAACTATGCATGCAGGGGTAATGTAATTGTTTGCTGCTACGTCTAATGCACTTGTAACGACAGAGCTATCGCTTTGGAAAATGCCAGCCAATATTTAGATAAATTTATAGCAATAGCACTAACAAGGGCCGTGATCAGTGAATTGCCCTTCTGACGGCAATTCACTGATCACGGCCATTTTGAAACTTTATTGTTTTAATATTGGTAAATTGTCCTTATGTCTTTTCATTTAAAACTACTAATTTAATAAAATATGTTTATCAATTTACTTTTGTATTCAGCACGGCGATTTAGGCACAAGCAGCCCAAATTTTCAATTATATCTTTGAAAAGTACTAGCTGTTCCTTTGGATGTATGAGGAAAGCGAGATCAGCCGTATGTTCCATCAGTGTTGTTTGTCCCATCTCGCATAAAAAACCACCATTTATTCATATTTATTACAATAATTTCGATTGACAGATAGGTTTGACAATTAGAAGCCTTTGATCTCTTGAATTTAGTAACGCTTCTACAAAAACAAACAATCGAATAGAAACAGCAAACATAACAGAGGGTCCACCTTATACATAACTCATAAAAATGAACGAGCGATCCAAACAACGACTACAAGAACAAACACGCGGCGACAAACAAGTCTAGTACCTACCTATAAGTAAATAGTACTTCGACGTCATATTGAATTTAGTCGGTCCCGTTTTGTGTACACTAGTAATGCTTTATACACAGACAGACCTTTGAAATATGATTGAAGGCGAACAAATGTGCATACAGCTATCGCAGGAATTTTACGCCTTTTGTTCATCTTTTTATTATACAAGCGCATCAAATTCAGATTGTCAGAACTGCGCGCTGGGCGAAGGCAACGACTGACAAGGCATTTTCATTAGATTCATTACCGTGGTAAAAACTTAATAAACTTCCACCAAAGAATTTCTAATTAGAAAATGTAGCTCTTCACGACATAGCAATATTTCAGGCCCGTGGAGGTATTTCCAATAAAGGACTTTGCCAAGTCATAATTCTTCAAAGTAACGTGTAATGAGATGTGGATATTACAACATTCTTGTAAGATTGCATGAGATGAATCCATTCAAGTACCGGCACTATTAATTGCTACTATGACGAAGCTCAGTAAAGTTTTAATAAGTTGAGAACTCGTCGCAATGTATCTCCTTTCTATATGTATACGTTTAACCTTCATAATGCAACGACTAGAAAGGCACACTTGCCTACTAGACAGTAAAAAAGCACAACTGGGTTTCGAATTCCATTAGTATTACTTAATGTAATTCAATTTTCTTCGACGTACAACGAACTTGTGAAGTCAGTTATTGCTTACGGTATTTCCAATAGGTGTTTTTGAAAGATACGACTTAAGAAAAGAACCTATTCCTCTTCACGTGTGGTAGCATTACATTGCATTGCAATGTGTATTGCACACATATGAGAGCCGTGATAGCTCAGTATCCGGGCGGTCGCCTCAAGTTGCCTAGTACGCTAGTAACCAGTTCAATCCCGGTGCCGGCACCAATAAAATTATTTGTTGCAATTTAAATGTTGATTTATCACGCCCTCGGCGCAGAAAGTAAACATCGTGAGAGAACCTAAATCTATTAAGAAATTTCCTAAGACATGTGATTCTTCCAAACCGCACTATAAACCGCGTAACGGGACATGCCATTATACTCTCTTTAAAACGAAAGCCTGTGCGCAGCAGTGGGACAAATATTTTAATATATGATGTAACTTTAGCTTTTTTTGTGTAATGGAAGTATATACTTACTAAGTAAACTAATAAATAAATAATAAATAATAATATATCATTTAAATCGACTTTTAATTCTACCTTTCTTTTCGCTCAATTGCCCAATTTATCTTTTACATAGATGGGTATGAGTATGAGGTATTGAGGACGTAACTGTAACGTTAGTACGTTATTCAAACGGAAAGAAAAACGGTGTGGCAAATGGTGCATAAATTTATACTTTGAGAATAAATCAGAAAAATGTGACACGTAGCAAACGCTAAAATGTCCGATAACTGTTACAAAATGCTTAATGAAGTACGAAATTCGTAACTTACAGTTTTCTACTTATATATGCAGATATATGTGCTACTCTTGGGTAGAGTTTTTCTCTCTAAGAGTGTTTTATTGCATTGATTTTTTTTCTCGAACATGCATTTTTCCAATTGCAATTAAAAGTCTCTATGATAGCTCCCTACAATTTCCTAACTTGTAGTAATGGTTTCCTATTAAAAGTAACCTACTAATATACAGATTACTGTTGCGACTTTTCCTTTATGTCGATGTAGACGGTCTTTTCCGGGTCAGTTTCGTTTTGTATTTCATAAAAAAACTGTCTAAAATTGGTGCCTTAAATACGTAAACTAAATATGTACAAAATTTAAAATCAATAAATATCTGTATTTTTAAATGTTATTTAAATTGTGTATATTGCATATTACTTTATTTTAACTGGAAAAATATTAATTACACCTCTTAATCTTATATATAATTTTTTTACATTGCTTGGAGGAATGAATAAATATGTTCTCACCTTGAACCCTAGCAGAGTAGACAGAGACAGCTTTCGCTGTCCACTTTTCACCAAACTTATCCCATATGTGGTAGTTGGTCTCATCGCCATACACCGAGCACATATATTTCAGCAAATGTTTCTTTTTGTACTTAAAACATCGAAAAACTCGTTATTAAATATCTATTTTCTTAATACTATAAATTTTAATTTATATTTATAACTAACAAACCAAGAACGATATTATTATATTTATGTCAAATGCAGTAGTATTGGGTATTGCATCAGTTTGCAATTACGTTCCAGCGAAACAACTTAACAGCGAGACCATTAAGGTAAGAGGATCAAAGTGGTCCTAAGTTTGATACACTTTCAATTTATAGAATGCATGGTTCCACTTATGTCACAAGTCCACAAATAATAAATATTTTTAATAGATATAAAATCTATATTATAACTAATAAAAATATTAATCTAATATCCAATACGGCAAACAAAAAACACGTATGCCAATATCTTAGGTACAAGGACGTTCTGAAGAGACATTTAAAAAGATGCGATATAAATACATCGCAGTAGAAGAACATGGCAGCTCAGCGAATTGAGAGGAGCATCGTAAGGGACAGGGTGTGCGCTTCCGAACAGAAGCGCAGGTCTGAATTAGACCAAAAGCATGACACCCTGAAGGCCCGACCACGAGCTGCCATATCCTACCACATCAGTAACGGTGTGTTTACGTGCACCCGATGCGGTTGTACATTTACAAGGAAGAGTGAGGTATGCAAGCCACATGAGGCCACACTTAAGAGCTGCATGACATGGCTCATGACTTGGTAGTCCTGAAGCGTCGCTGTAGCCAAAACCGGCTTAAATGCTAATTTCCTACGTGTTTGGCGGTAAAGGTAAAAACATCCTGAGGAAAACTATGTGTTTGAAAATTTTCTAAAGCATATGAAATCTGCCAATCGACACGATATTTGCGTAGAGGAATGTCCTTACACTTCCTTTACAGAGGAGGCCTGTGCCCAACTGTGGGCTGTAACCTTTTATACCACTCTTCCAGGGTTGGGACAAAACACGTTTTTCTATTCAATTCGTACATTTCATTCATTGTTATAAAATAACGGTGGCAATAGAACTTCACATAATACTAGATAGGTGAGGAAGGAACTGAGTGAGGTTAGACATGCAAACGGTAAGCCTGTTTGCATACTCAAAATAAGATCTATAATTGCTAATAAGGGATGAAACTTTGGTATAATCTGATGGGTCCGATAATTTATACTTAATAAGAAGTACAGTTATTTTTCCTCTTAATTTAGGATAATCTATATTCCCTTACAAATGTCTAAGATTAAACCCCTATCTGTTAGTATTACTGTTTTCCTTTTTTCCTTCCATTTATCCTTCGAAGCGAGCATTCAAATAAAGAATCAACAACTAAAAACTCTTTGGATAATTTTCTAAGCGGTTAATATTATTTTTATTTATTCATACCTATTGTAACACCTTAAACTTCTTAATGGCGGAGTGGATAATAAGGGTTCAAAATACTATGCCAAGTTCAAAAATGGTTTCCAATTGGTTAGACCAGCTTAAAAATTATGTACGATTTATTGTGCTGTTTGATAGCAATAAGATCTAGTAGCACGAATCACGCCATCTATTACTACCCTAATGTAAATAAAATAACTCATAAGCGAAACAGAGATTCCCGAAATTTATCTGGTCTTAAATCATAGCTATAACGGAATAATACGCAAATAATTTAAAGTGTAGAGCGTAACAAAATTTACATAATACGGTTGCGCGTGTAGAGCGATCAGCGCCCTCAAGCGGTATTCAAGTGCGCTATCGCCTCGAGAGAGTCGACTTTCCGAAAGCGGTCACGTAAAATTTTACGTTTGAGCTCGGCATCATTGCATCGACAACTCTACCAACGTAATGTAATCAAAGGCAACGGCGTCGGACACAAGTGACAATTCTGCATATCGTACTGCCAACCGCACCATGCAACTTTCATATATTTTTGCGATATTCAAAAATCTCTTCAACTTTGTCGCAACTTATATTCTAAATGTCTGGGATGCGGTGGAAACACGAGCAATTTTTGCTGTTCACGTGTGTATATGTCCCACTATATGGTAAAGGCCTTATCTCGCCTGTTCTCTGTACTTCTAATCTATCTTTAATATTTTTATATAGCAGTAAAGTCACAAAATATGTATGTAACTTTTTTTAAATCGAAAAATATGTTTTAAACTTAGTAAACAAGTATATTTACTAAGACTTTATTAAGAATATTACGAAATCGAATTATTCAGAAACTGACTGTCATTAAACTACCTTTGAAGAACATCCTTTCCGATAAAAAATAAATCATCGAAATAGGTTATTGAGTTATTTGTCCTTTTGTCGCGCACATACTTTATGCAAATTTAAGACTTATATAAACTTGAAATGGAAAATAGAAATGGGACCACACTGTAAGCACCAGCTTTCAAAGAAAAAAATGAAGAGACAAATTGAGAACTTCCTCCTTTTTTGAAATCAGTTAAAAATAAATATAGGCATTATTAAAAAAATATACTCAAAGAAATATGAAGTCCCTGACTTCTGGGTTAGGTACTACTAGACCTGTGTTCCAAAATTTAGCGTTTTCTCCCATTTTCTACTTACTATATTTCTATAAGGTACACACACAGAGACACACATCTAAATAGACTTATTTTGATGTGTGCTGGTGTTTGTTTATCTTTTATCTTTCTATATGAATCATCAATATCAACCTGTTCCAATCCACTGCTAGAAATAGGCCTTCCACCATATACGACCTCTAATAATATAATTAATGAATGTTAAATAAACATTTATACTTATATGCATATATATATATATATATATATATATATATATATATGGGACGTCTAATAAAAATAATACTAACCATTTAATGTATTAATACACGTGGTCTAGTTAAATGCAAATAGTTGTCTGGTCAATTTATGAATGCATCAAAATAATTCATAGTGTTTAAGTAACGGCGTAATTTATGCAAAGGTATTGGCAAACAAGCTTTAAATATTCCAGACGAGTCCATTGCAGGCGGCAGCGCGACGTCGAGGGCGGAGTTCCTTCGTGTACCTCTTGGCCTGCACTCCTTACCGGCCAGTTATTAGGGACCGTAAATAATAGTAAGTCGAAAGCTTCTCGCCTTATTTTATTTACAAGCACCACCTATTATTTTGAACTCATAAATCTACTAAGAAATTCCTAGTAGTAAAAAATTCAAGTCCTTTTGTTTAAAAAATATATCACATTTTTTTTAATGTTTAATAAGCCCTCAACTTCATTTACCCCAGCGAGATAGACATATATAGCTTATGCTGTCTATTTTTATTAAGTTTGTTAGGTTCCGTTTGTGACAGATCCCATCGCTCGCGGCATTTTTGGTACTAAAAAAAACTGAAAAACGATAGTTCATTGGTACAAGCCGATTGGGATTCGAAACCACAAATGCGCCAACGTTGTGGATATTATTATTTATTTTTCAATAATTAGCGATTTAATTAACATAATGATTAGAATTGGTTACTTTTTAAGTCACCAAACAAATATATAAATGAATAAGGGTTATCTATCCGTATTAAATCAAAAAATATAAAATCAATCAAAAATATATAAATAAACTGTGTATGAAGAATGGCAATAAAACGATTTGTGTCGTATTAATAAAACGATTAAAGTAAGCTCTCCATGGTAATCTGGGAGCGTCGCGGCGCGCGGCAGATGGCCACAATTCCGAAACTTTGATGACGAACGCCTCCGTCTAACAGACGAGTAACAACCCGAGATTTATACTTTCACTTCCTACTTACATTTAATGCAGGCAAAATCGTTAAGCGGTTTTAGTTTATATCTTATAAAAGTATACATATTTTTATGGCAGAAAAGTCGAGCGAACAAATCAGTCACTTCAGTTCATTACTCTGATCAAGTTCTTTTAAACCTAGCGTGATATTCAAGGATAACTTTCTCAGTCCGGTTTTAATTAAACTTATTACCTACTTATTATTATAAGTCCACACAAATTTTCGGCGAGTGATTTTTGGTATTTAAAAAAAACATCAATACAAGAAAAACAACCCTGACTTCAGATCGTAATTGTCAAACTCTTAGCCACTCTTAAACACTATACACTATATGTGCGGTAAATAAAAAATTTAAAAAAATATTTATTGTCTTGTATGAAACCTCCATAGTGGAGTCTATGGAGGTTTTGTTGTGATGTCAATGAAAAAAGACTTGTCAGTGATGAGTGATAAGACGTGGCTTCGGCGTTTAAAACTACCAAAATTCTCCTATTCAAGACATGGCTGTATGGACTAAAGTCTTTTTGCCTGTTCTCATTAGGGATAAATTAATATAATCATCATAGAATAGAAGATGTCATAATTTAATTTGTACAATTTAGCAAAAGCAGGAATAACCTTTTAATGTGGTTTCTCGGATTACAGTACAACACAAAGTTATTCTTGGTATTTTTTCTTATCCCGTACACGTCTTTACGAGTTTTTTACTTTTTTTATTTTATTTTTATTTATTTAATAAGGTTTTCCAACAGTAAGTACAATTATACTTTGCTAATTTAATATATCCACAAATACCTTCTAATTGCCTTACTAATTATAGGAAAACACAGCATTCACAAATAAATTTAATCTCATTAAATCTACTTGCCTGTAAAAAACGATTGTAAAGTTCATGATATGTGCTATCTAGCCATTTATAAATATTAAAAATACTATTCTCTTTGGTAGACCTGACTGGGAATCGAACACCCGTAAGCAATAAACAAAGACTTAAGCAACTACGCTATCGTTTTTACAAACGGAGGGGTAACAAAGAACTAGTAGTAATTTGTTTTACATTTTTATCTTTATATCAGACGTTCAAGCCGCCATTAAACTTTTATTTCATTGGGCGCGTAATGACAGGCATACGTCTAACGAGCGCAGACGTCAATCGGTGTCCGTCGTTTGATGAGTCGTCAAAATTACTTCCTATGTTGTTAAGTGCAGGAAATTGTGACTCTTCCACCGGCACACCTGCTAAATGCTAAATGCTTTCACCTCTCCCAATAACCACCCTCACACTTCGGGGGCTAAATTCCAATCAACCGTACACTTTGATTTTGGCCTTTAATATTTTAGTATGTAAACCGCATGTTAAGGTTTATGAGAGAGACATGCGATACATAATGTAAGTAGTGATCTATTGTAGTTAAATTATTTGACTTACGATCTCACTAAATCTCATCTGGCTTGTACCAATAAGTTACCGTTTTTAAGTGCAAAAAAATGAATTACTAAAACTTGTCCCTAGTGTATAGAGCTGGGCTCAAATTTGACATATATGAAGCTTGATGAAGCGGACAGCGAAAGTTGTCTCTCGGAGCTCTATCCCGATTAAGTCTAAAGGACGTGAAAGCTTATTTTTTTCTGTTTTTGAATTACCTTTGTTAACCGACCAGTTGCATCCATCAACTTAAACTTGAATGGGTCGAATTAAAGCGTCGCACATTGAATTTAAATATTGGACATTTTTTTTAAAATTTTATCAATTGTAAAAAATATTATTCTGGTATAATAAAGAGGCACTACATTTTTATTTAGAAGTATCGATGTACCGTCAACATTTGGTAAAGCGCTTCCCACCTGTTTTGTATGTGTGCACCACCCATACAAAACAGGTGGGAAGCGCTTTTTAGCTTACAAATAATTTCAGACTGAAACTTATTAATAAAACATAGCCTTTGTTATTGTAAGATGATGTATTTTTCTAACGATGAAAAAATAATTAAACTTCGTTCAGGAGTTTTCATGTATTGGATATACTAAAACTCCTACAAACAAACATAAAACTTTTCTCTTTATTATAACAGAACAACAAATGCTTATTTTTCATTTGACTCTTTACATCACACAAGGGCATTTATTTTGTGCAACGGTTATAACGTTGTTAAAATCAAAATTTATTGTCCATTTTTAAAGCACGTGTAAAATTGTCCCGTGAACGGATAAATCCACGCCAAAACGGTAAATGGTGCCTGGGGCAATATCTCGGCAACAGCAGCTGTGGAGTAATGGCGCCGACACTTTACGCGATGCGATTACGACCACCTAAACATTCATTACAAGTAATGTCCGTCATTTATCTGTCCTAATCACTGTGCGGGCGTTTGCCCTCTTTTGCTTAAAAAATAACCATCAGCAAACTATCCGAAATACACCACTATATAATGAATAAGTCCACAATTCAAACAACTTCGATCTCTTTATAAATTCACTAACCGTTTGTCTATGTTACTGTATAGTTACATTATAAGACTAGCAGGTGAACATCGCTAACTGTTTCACGGTTTAATCAAGCCCCAGCGATCAGGCAAGACAAATAGTTAGCTCATCTGCATCTATACGAGTCGGAGCCACCACAGCCGACAAACGCATCGATATTTCACCTCGAACCCTCTCTTGGAATTGTATAAAATAAATAGCGCCTTTGCGCGCTTACTATAAAGCGAACGCTTTAAACACCGATCTCTGAGTTTCGTATTGAAATTAAAATATTTGCTGGTATAAATTTGTGAACGTGTAAATGTGCTAAAATCGAATGGCTTATAAAAGATCGGTGCTACTGGCCGAGTGCTCAATCGTACTAATGGGAAGAACCGCAAACGCCCTCTCCAGGGACACACTAACTAAATATGTAACGGTTATTCGGATCGGCCCCGATACACTTAGAGGCAGATTCACATACACCACGTTAAGTTACGAGCACAGATTACACTATCTATTACGTTTAAGATCTATAGTACATGACTAGGTGGACAAAGACTTAAGGAACCGTAAAGAATTGTAAAATTTATACAATAAAATAATTGATTATAAATTTCCGGGCACTTAATTTTGTTTGGATCCTCTCGACACCCTCGAGTCAGGATGCTAGTATATTTTATTTATTTTTGCACACGATAAAAAGCACAAAAAGGCGGACTTAATGCCAAAAGGCAGTGCCAGTGTTGCCAGTTCTTTTGAGGTTGTAAAGAAACAAAGTAACGAGTGCAAGGTAGATAAAACAAATATAAGTAAAGTGAAAACTAAAAATAAATACATGCATATATACAGATACAGATTCTGTAACTATAATAATTTAAAATAATAAATATATAGATATATAAAAAGATAGGTAAATATCTAACTATTCCTTGTTTAGGTAAAGTACCAGAGTAACTGTTTGAAAGTAGCTTTAGGTACAGCTGCACGTAAATTTTATATATATCATCATCGTCATCATTATCATCCTGCAAGGCCACACCAAAAGCATGCCACGATCTTCGGCCATTCTCAGCCAGCAGTCCTGTCCTTCGCTCCACCTAGTCTTAGGGCTTCCAATTCGCCGGTCTCCGCTCAACAACTCGTTACACCTAATGGTGATCCGTTCTACGGCTGATATATACATATATATCTCGTTCTCTTCCCTGCTATTGTCCCAACATGGTGGTGGGGTGGTTTCCGACTTGTCGCTTTCCACTTCACTCTGTGCCTAAAATCGTCTTGGGAAATCTTGCACTCTCTCATGTTTTTTACACTATGGGAAAGTCCCACCTTATCAAAGTTCATATATATATACTAGCTAAAAATACTGAATGGCGTTTAAGAAGCCAAGATTCTTAGATTCCATCAAAAAAAACTTAAACTGTTCATAGTTGAAAGCATCGAACTCAAACCGCCCAACGGCTGTTTATATCAAAAGAATTTCCGGAAAGTGCGAGTGCAGTAAAACAACTTTTGAGCCTTATTTTCTCGTTCCGAAATTGCAGTGGTTTAAGCGAGATTTCATTTGTATGGAAGCCGGTATAATCTGGAATAATACCGCAGTAGCGGCGCAGGCCTTCAAAGACGCCACTCGTCCGCGCCGCAGTTGGCGCCTGTAATGAGTTTTTTATAAATACGCTACACATACACACACCGTGACGAATTCCACAGGATTTAACGTAGTGTAAGTGCCATTCAAATTCTAGTTCCGTTCAGAAACATGTATTTTTTTTACATTCAATGTCTTTTCCGTTGAAGTTCACAATCGGAATAATAAAAGTTTTAACTGTAATTCCCTTTTATCTTCGACAAATATACTCGCAGTCCCCGCTAGTGTAGGGAATGAAATCCAACTGAAGCCGTCTTGATTACTGCGACCCGTGCGCCATTCCACGTTTCAGAATTGGACGGATTATGAGGACTTTAAGGGCGATGACGATTTGAATATGAACACCAAGAGTATTTTCGAATTAAATGAACACTTTTCTCTTGAAAAATCTTTTTCTTCAATGTGGAAAAAAGGTTGATTACGATTTCTTTGTCATGTTGATTTAGATAATGGGCATGGAATAAATTACGTGCTTGTACCGTGTGCCGACGGATTATTACTTTTTCTTTGTGTTAAGTTATAATTTCAAAGATATGTGAATGTTTGTTTTGTATAATTTATGTTTTTCTCTTATTAACATAAAACGAAGTTGTATTTTAAATAACTTTCTTCTTTGCTTATTAATGTTGATCTTAATTATTTTTTTTATTTCATGGTGATTGAAGTTTACTAAGCTCTAGAGCAGAGGTTCCCAACCTCGTAAAAGATTCGTATGTGCTCGCCACTATTCGTCACAGACTGAATTTATTCATAAACATTAATTAAAATGTGAATTATTTCTACGTTTTGTAAATACCTTTTTCTGGGTGTATGCAATTTGAATAATAATTTTATTATTTTGAAACATTTTTGTTTAATATTTGTTAATAAATTATGAATATAAGAAAATAAATTATGAGAAAATGAGAAGTTATGTAAGGTGTTGGTCGACTAAAAATAGGTGGTGCTCGCCACTCGACCGATATTCTAGAATGTGCTCTAGAGTATGAAAAGGTTGGGAACCCCTGCTCTAAAGATCAAGATCACTGGAGAGAAAAGAGAAAAACGGCTCGTCAGGGGGTGATCGCCTCCTTTTTTATGAATCTTTCTTGTAAAGATATGGTGGTACCATATCCAATTAAAAAACGTTCTTATTGTTAAAAGAACTTGCTCATGATATGTTTAAAACAGTTATCTAATTATACCTTCTAGTAATTATAGAAATTGTTAAACAATGGTTTTTATTTATTTTACGTGACAATAAACTGTATTATTAAATTAAGCATCAATAGCCTTATAGTTTAGGGCGCGATTTGCAAAACGCAGTCATAGGTTCGAATCCATAAATCGACGATTGGCGTGAACCATCTAGAACAAGCTTAAGCTTATCTGAAATGGTTAACAAAAATGTGAGTATTATTTGTGATTAAAAAAAATGACTACCAGAAACTTGTAACACTTTGACTTTTCATAATCAAATTTCAAACTAGCAAGTTTGTCACTGAAAATGTGACAGTAACGAGATCTAAAATCCATATAAGACCTCTTTTTGAATAAAAGATAATTTAAAAAAAGTATATTTTTAAATACGCAAAAAGCGTAGTAAGACGCTGCAAACGCGTGAGCCACGTCGTTGGAACTACGAACGGAAGGAAAGCGTTGCTAATTACTCGCGCCGCCCCAAGCACAGCCAGTGCTCGTATCCTGCTGAGAAGGGAGGCAGGGAGACTCTGCGCGAAGGGAAACGCATATATTTATTACGTATGAATACATACATTTAGCTCCGTGAAATATTTTGCAAGCGAAAAATTATTCGAGTGAAGCGCCCCAGATTAAAATATTATCGATGTTGCTATACATAATAATTCCATGGACATCGTACCAACGTGCCCATCCTGAGTGAACTTAAATCAAAACTAGACTATCCACCACATGCCTACACAGGATTCTAGAATATTTCAGTCACATTGCCAGAAGAAACTGTGACAACAAAAGCTGGTTTTCACAGGAAAATCGACGGTCAACGGCCTAGAGGTCGAAGCCCGACAGGACTGATCAGGTCCGCATCACTCTCGGCATCTCAGTTAGCAATGCTCTGCACATGGCTTCGGATAGGGGAAAGTAGAAGAAACAACGACTGTTTCCACGTTGTGGTCACGACCTTTAGCATTGAGGAAACCGACGCGAGGAGGACACATAATGAATTTCTACTGGGTT
The DNA here is from genome assembly GCA_029286785.1 of Meandrusa payeni. NCBI lineage: Eukaryota > Metazoa > Arthropoda > Insecta > Lepidoptera > Papilionidae > Meandrusa > Meandrusa payeni. Next base: position 844,808 of record JAGSMX010000013.1, read on the forward strand.
TTACCCTCCCATTATTATGTGCGTAAGATAAAAGTGAATTCACTAAACCTGCTTACCTTACTATAAATATTACATCACCACGTAACATCAATTGGAATCGCTACGCTAAGCACTTCCTTAGAATTAAAATAAAGAACCAAATCACCGAATAGTTTAATCTAGGAATGGGTTAATTCGAAACTTTCGAAACTCAGTGAATTCAAATTAAAATGACAAAACAAAAGGTAATTCCTGCTCATTTGTTAAAAGCGGTCGCGATGCAATTAACGCTGATTATTTATTAACGTCGCTTAAATTTTTTAAATGGCTACGGGTAATAAGTATCCATTGTTCGAAATTTCAAAAAACTTACCATTAAATTAAATTTCAAACATACACACACGTAAGAAATACAAAACAAAATACTTCAACGAGTGTCAGGAGTATCTCCATCATGTTTATAATCTTTAAGTGCATCGTTTAAGTATTCCCATAATCTTACAAAATTAATCTTAAAAAAACTGTATCTGAAAATATTTATTTTATTATTAAGTATACAAAGGCGTCAAGCACTGCGATAAAAATTACGAACTTAGTTGTCGGTTAAAAAAGTTTGAATATCTCGGAAGATGAAGACGCTAGGTAACTGAAATATTATATTAAATATTATATTTATTAATTTATTTATATTTAATTAAAAACATAAACTTAAACGAAAACGGATATCGTACGTAAACTTGGATAATACAGTATTTTTCATTGTCTTTTTATTAAAATTTTAGTACTTAGTGTTGCGATATAATAAAATCCAATAAATTAATCAATAAGTTAGCTAGCGTCTTTATCGTCCGAGCTATTCAAACTTTCTTAACCGACCCTTTATTTTTGTACGAGAAACATCTTTTTTTTGTGGCGTCAGAAGCCTAATGGATTGTTTGTTATTTAAGATGGGTGACATTAAAATAGGAAGTGAAGATGGGCACAAAACATAAGGAAAGGCAATAACATCGGCCCTAAGCGAATTTATATCTATCCGATTAGATACATACTACAAAAGAGCGAAAGATTCGGAATCAACATGTGTCGGGAACGTGAAAAATGGAAACCCAGTGGATCAAAGGTGAGAGTGGTTATTTATTTATTTTATTACTTAAAAAAATAAAAAGATTTGTGCCTCTTGCACAATGATAAGATTACCATATTTATGACATAATAAGCTGAGTAAAATTGTGATTATTATTTTTTCCTCGGTTAAACAAGAAGGTGAAATCAGATTAATTATAGAACAAAACATGCATTGTGGTATTCTAGCTTAGAATACAATTAAAAATCAATAGCATACGAATCTAGGACGCGAAGATGAGTATCTTTGTTTAGCGCAAAAGCAAACTCAGCGGAATGGTTTAATGAAAAATCTTCGCAATGGATTATGCGAGCAAGTAGCGAAAGAAAAATATAAGGGTTCAGTAATTTGTAGGTTCGGTGAGCAACACATCGCTGAATAAGCTACAAAGCTACGCGGCAGGCGCGGGCCGCCTCGGGGCGAACCATTCATAATATTGTAATAACGGCTTCTAGCAGCAGTTATTCCGTGCTTAAACGTTTTACTGCGGTCATTATCTACCCGCTGAAAGGATATGCAGGCGATAAATTGTACAGTGTTACCTACACGTACGTATAATACTTATCTCGAAATCTAACCGCGGCGGGCGTCTTTATAGCGGAAATAATTTATTAAAGTGTAATTGATCTGACGATTTATATCGTGCCTTTTCCTTCCACCATATTTCGTGCCGTTTCGGGCAGGGGGTAGGGGCGCTTGATAATAATCCTTTTAGGATTATTAGTACCTGCACAACGCTAAGCCGGACGAAAGATATCTTAAAGTACACATAAAGGGGACGCGCCTTTCCTTCAGTAATAAAGAGACCATTTAATCGAAGCTTATCTGGCCGGAAGCATTCATTAGATGATTGCGCCATTACTAGCGGACTTTGTTGGGACTCCGCCCACCAATAGAATTCATCTGTATTAACTTTATTATTTTGTAGTTATAAAATTTTGCCGGCGAACCTTTGGCTTGTCAATAGATCGCAACGTCAACCACAAATAAATTTAATACTCAAAGGACATGGGCCACTCTCCATATGTTGCACGGCCCTCTAAACGAAATTAAAGGACAGTAATGAAATTAAGATTAAATAACAGACTATATATCCCTTTTTATAAAAATCGATATTGTTCATGAGGATACAGAAATATTTAAAAATTAAGATAATCATTTTAGGTTATATCATATGATTTCACTGTCAATACACTGACACTTTAACATCATCATCAGCTTAAATATTATTTATTCAAACATCTAAGTCCTTCCAATATGCACAACAATTTTGTTGTGCAATTATATTTTATTGCAATATAATATAATAAGCAGGTATATCGCAACGAAATACTTAATAATATCCACAATGCGCACGAATGCAAAAAAGAGTGATCAAATATAAAACATCAATAAACATTAAACAAGCGTAGTTTTTTATGCTTCAGATTAATAATTATTCATCCATGTAATGATTTATTCTATGGATTTAAAAGTATAAAAATTGATTTTTGTTTAGATATAATATTTTATATTAATTTTAAAATCCAATAATTAAATATGTTAATATATTTTGTCTGTTTTTTGCAATATAAGGTTTTTTTAAGAAGATTTAATGTGAATTGATTAAAATAAAAATATATTTTCCCTATGGCAATTCCTTCAATATTATTAATGTAGCGTAGTCATGCTAATTTCTTTTTACGAGTATTAATTATGTTTAATTATCCCACCATAAATATACCCTTAAATATTATAATAAGTATGTAAAAATAAAATGTTTTTTTGTATAGATACATATTTCATTACTGTCCTTGAGAGTACGATAGTTGGGCTGAAAATGGCCAATGTCATTTACTATAGAAAAAGTGGAAGAGCCATATTTTCCTGTCCGCAACTCTACATAAAGGTAAACGATAAATTGATCTAGTTAAGGGAGGGAAAAATAAAAAAAATAACTACGAGAGATAAAACTGTTTGACTATACTTAATAACAGGAAGGAAAATTAAGTAAATTAGATAAAAGAAGTGTGTGAAAAGAAACCGGTTTGGTTCACATCTGAAACAACGATCCTATATCAACAAGGATTCGCACGCAAGCCTTAAGTAGAAGTAAATAATATTGTTTTCCTATTGATTACAAAAGAATATATTCTTTTACGTTGATGAAAACTTGAGTTTTTATTTCATAAAAATTCTCTCTCCGTAGTAGTCTCAAGGATTACTAGATACACATAATTTATAGTGTATGTATTTGAATGTAGGTTATGGAAAAAAAGAGTCCCCTAGCAGAAGCACTGTATTAGCATGAACCATTAATTACCCGAAGCCAATTTTTTTGTAGTACCAGTTATCAAAGTTGAGTGATAGTAAGTTTAGAGTACATTAATCAATGATGTTTACTAATTTTTCTCCAAGAATACACTTTTGTTCCCGATTTGTTTGATTTGGCAAATAAAGTCAAGATAAAACCTACAAACAATTGAAAATTCTAAATCTAAATACAATGTCGAAAACTTCCACATAGGGTGTAGAACGCTAATTTTTTTGACTGGCTCCTCATGAGATGCTTTTCTTTTCTAAGTTATCGTTACATTCTGGGACATCCTGTATACATATATTACACCATATATTGATATCATTCTCAGACATTGTCTTAGCTATTGCAAAAGCTTGTGAAAGCAGTGATAGCTTACTGGCTATGGATTCGACTTACGATCTGCGATGATCGAGACTTCAAGTCTAAGCTGGCTTGTATCGATGAGAATTGCGTTTTGCGTATGATAGTGCATGTTTCGGCGATGATGTATATATGGTGATGATTATGTGGATAATTCTATTAACGTATTATTTTAGCTCAAGTGCATCAATAATCTAATATTTTAAATTTAGTGCGTCATAAAATCGTTTTACTATTAAAAACTGCAATACGAGGTGAGCTATTCAAAAGCGGTGCATAGCAGAGAGAGCGCGAGTCGCGGCCGCCGGTGCCGGCAGGTGCCTTAAATTACCGCATTTGTTACACGTTTACACGAAACTGTATCAATATTTCATGCGGATTTACACGAGCTATCGCGCCCTTTGTATTTCGCTGTCCTAAAAATTCACTGCTCCCAATAAAATTAAACAAATGTGCGTTTAAGTTAATTTTGTTAGTAATATACATGTAAATAAAGCTTAAAAATTGTAGACCTAATTTGTGTCTATATCGGGGTAGGGTTGCAACATTTTTTTTAATTATTATTAGATCGCAACCACAGACCCGTGTGCTCTTTTCCAATACACTTAAATTGTTCACTCTGCATTTATTAAAAGAGTGCCACCTCTACAGTTACTATTTTATTTTTTTATATATATATAATGCCTGAATTTGGAGGTGGCCAGAGAACGCTCCGGTTCACGCGTCGCAGACGCCCCGCTGCATTGCTATTAGCTTCTCCGCGACCGCTGTGTCCCTACTTCTTATGGCCATTTTTAGGTTGTAGTCCACTATCCTCTCCCTTGATGCGGCCATTGCCATTGTCATCAGTTGTAACACTTTAAAAGCGGCGCCGAGAAGGACCACGACACGGAGTGGTAACGTGTAGTCATAACACTCCGCGAGGGTTTTGATTAGCGAAGTGTTCCTTACGGAGATCCCACGACCCCTCAGTAGCGCTGATGCCACCGTGGGGTTTTATTCGGTGCGAGTCACACCACACATAACACGTTATCGTCCCCGCGAGGGCGTGTACGCGTATGCATGTACCCACGTAAAAAAAATGTCCTTACACTTGACTTAATAACATTAAGTATAAATAATCCTAGACATGGTTGTCTCCAAGTATCTTCAACCATTGATGTCAAAGAAATATAACTTACTAACTAGCCGGTACATAAGTACACGCACCCAAATTTGAAATCATAAATTATTACAAAATTAATTTTAATGTTTGAAAATTACTAATAGTTAAGAACAATGTAAAACAATTTCTAAAGAAAGAGCGGTGGTAATCCTTTAAGTCCCAACGTTCCTCGCTTTCTATGGATGCCGTTCTGCAGCACTGCACTAAGTTGGGACCGCCTGTGTATAAGACACCGAAACTAATATTTCAATGAGTCTGCGGCGTTGAAACCCGACAATGACAATTCACTCAAACGTAAAGACGAACTATTTCCATAAGAAAGGCATTGCAAAAGTTTTTCAATTTTCAAGTGACGCAGGTATGATGGAGAACTTTGGCTTCGGACGCCGCCGCCGACGTTCTATTCCCATTCAAGCAAATAATAACATCGTACCACATCGACAATTTCAATGACCCGCTACTATTATTTGAAACACTATATCTTAAATTTTAGATCAACGGTGAAAGAGTATACATTAAAATACCAGGACTTACGCAATATTGAAAATCAAAATCGATGCAAATACAGATAAGTAATCTTACTTTTTTACTTTTTTCTTTCTTTCTTTTCTTTGCTTTTTTCTTATTAAAAATCGTTATGCTATATATTTTATATTTTACTATGTTTCTTAGATTTCTACTGAGTACAGAAATCGCATGCCCTAAGATAATTTGTGCGCTTATGTTTTTATTTCACCTTATGTAATGTCTGTGTCGCGATTCGTCTAAGTAACACTAAGATAGTTTTAAATTTAAACCATTTATCGTCAGAACCCTTCACTTCGAATTGAATATCAAACATTTTAAAAACTTTCACGGATCGTAGAAGATTGCTCGTAATTGATAGGCTAAACGGCAGGATGAGGGCGGACGCAGACGACATTATGCAGCATCACGCGGGGATCGCGGGGATTGTTTCCTAAAACAGAACCAAGAGGCAATGGCGTCTCTATTAAACGAGAATCACGTCTATGTACTTATGTTTACAATCACGTTCGAGTTCCTTATTTAAAAAATTAACAACCTTTTTATGTTTTATATTTATGATTACATGTGCCGTTGAAAGATCGTTGGCAGCTTCCGATAAAAAAGAAAGCTTTATGATGTTTTCCTTGAAATTTCAATGCATATTGCACTGCTCATAACGCGATACTACGTCAAGGCAATTTTGTGGCCCTAAAATATCACAACCGTATTGATCTATTGTATTTGCAGCTGTATATCAAGAAAACACTACAGTCAATCCATCTGTAACAGTGCATTATAGCAGCTATGTATATCAAATAACTATTAAAGTGTTGAGGCCCTTTAAAAGGATCGTTTTCCTTTATAATAATCCGCGTTTTATATCATTATCGACTGCTTGTCTTTAAAAATTTACACTTATTCTAAATATGTAGTTTTCTTTTATTTCAAACTTAAGTGAATTTAATATGTGGCCAGTATTCATTTTATTTCTATAAAACCAACACAGATTAAATAAATATAATGAAACAGCGATCTAGATCAAAATTATAATATTATTTTTTGAAAAAAAATTCTAAAATAAAATTAGAATTTGAACAAAATTATTTTTTTACAAACGGAAATAAATCTAACAACAAACAACAAATTTCGTTACCATAAGCGTCGTTGAGATATAAAAAGAATGTCAGATTAAATTCCAATTTAAAAAAAATACACCAATAAAAAGGCCATAAAAGAAATACTTATCATTTGGCCCAAATCACAGCGAGCATTTCTTTTTACTATCTCAAAAGAACCGACGTATTGTCCCCGAAGGCTCACATTTATCTACTCAATATAACTTCGATGAAAACATTTGATGTCATCTAATATGACGTCACAGCTATGCCAGAAATCTTTTGATGCTAAGTGACACGAACAATTCACTTTTATAGTTTATTTAACCGCACATAAGATTCTTCTTTAGTTTTTATAAAAGTTAAGTTAAAGTTACAGCTATGTGTATTTATTATGTATATGTCCCACTACATGCTGGGTGCACTACATAATCCGCCACGCGACCCTGGTGTTATTTGGCGGATTTGACATGTCTTAGAAGTTATTCTAACATAGGTAGGTTTCCTCAATATATGGATATTAAAATTTTAAAGTTAAAATTAAAGCCTTTATATATATATATAATATATATGTCCCACTGTTGGGCGCAGGCCTTGTCTGTGAAGACAGTATATGGGCATAGTCCGCCACGCGGCCCCATTGCAGATTGTCAGACTTCACATGCCTTAGAAAAATGTTCTAAGACATGTAGGTTCCTCACGATGTTTTGCTTCACCGCCAAGCGCGTGCAAAAAAAAATTGCAACAGCAAATTTATTGGTGCCGGCACCCGGTGTAGAACTCAGGTTGCTAGCGTACTATGCAACTTGAGCCAACCCCCTGTACACTGAGCTACCACAGCTCAAATACATATATGGATATTGCAACAAACAAATTCATGCTGGCGTCGGGGATCGAAACTGCTAACATTCAATGCATTTGAAGGCGACCGCCCATAGTAAACTTCGTAGATGTCGTACGCGGCAGAGGTTTAACACATCGCCATTCACAAATTATAGTGATTTTTTTGTTCGTAAGAAAGGGAAAACAGAAACTCATTGTTCCAAGCTGGTTGGGATTAAATTCCCCAACTATAAGAACGTCAAGTCAAACGGTCAGGCTTAGTTGTCATTACATTACGATTAATGAATAATGAGGAAAAAATCTCAAAGTCAGGTCCAATCATACTGACTTCCAAACTAACATGACTGACCAACAAACATATTTACGAGTAAAAACAAAAACCGATTGTTAAGAAAAATTAAATAGGAATATTACGAAATAGAATTAATCTAAATCTAACCAAACTCTCATCAAATTACGTTTAAAGGACATCCTTTCTATTAAAAAATGAGTCATTAAAATCACTTGGCGTAAAATAAAGTTATTCGTCCATTTGTAGCGTACATACTTAATGCAATATAACACTTACCATGGGTGGCAACACTAAATTTCAAATAAAAAAAATCAAAATCGGTTCCCCCAGTCGAAAGTTATGAGGTAACGAACAAAAAAAAAAAAACCAACCACCAATTGAGAACCTCCTAATTTTTTGAAGTCGATTGGAAAAAATCATAAGGTCAAATGTTATTGGCTTGCAATACACAATAATGTCTTTTTTTTGTTAAAGGGTTGAAAAGGGGTTAAAATTCGAAATTAAAAGCATGATAATAACTTTGGAGATTATTTCACGCTCTTTCGTCCCGTGTGGGTCGTAAGAGCTAACAAAAAGTGTAAGCAAACAAAGGGAGGGTATTTTTCCTGGCTTTTGGACTGTATATCGTGACATTATAGTAACTAAATATTGTGTAACTAAGAAGAAGAAAATGAATTATATAAAATTTTAAACTATTGGGTTTGATATTAAAATTGGTAATATACTATAGTAAAATTATACTAGAAGGCAAAAGGTCATAGTAATAATAGGGTGAGCCCATTAATGTACAATCAGTACACTAGAAATAATTATTTGGAACATGAAAATGGATACCAGCTTCCGACTCTGGCGGACTACCACGGCTCTTCTGTGCCTACCTAAAGATAATTCAAGTAAAAATATAGTTGCTAGAGGTTCAGACTCAGCGACCTAAGAGCTAAGCCACATCTCAATCAGGTGAAGCAGTCAAGGCCAGCTTCTCTGGCCATCGGTGTAGTTCGTCCATAAAAAAAAGATGCAGTTACTATTAATTCTATTAAAGTAAAAATAATTTTACTGCTTACTAGTCTTTACTTTCTCTGTGAATTTTTCATTCAATTGCATACAATAAAGTGGGAACCAATTCAATATTGTTTGATGCTAAGCTTGTACAATTCGAGATTGCCACCTTCTGTTTTATCTGTTTTGATATTATTAAGTGCATATCTCCATTTATTCCTTTTTATGACATCAATTTATTTTTGGTGGTCTATCGATGCCCGAGGTAAGGCTGATATTTCATTTTTTACATGCACCATCTGTTCAATGGCTGCGAGGGTAAATTACGGTTGTCACTCATTTATGCACAGATGCCAAAAAATATTTTAAATTTATAAACGAGAATACTCTTTAAAAGTTATTTCAATTAGGTAATCATTTAATAAGGTGGCATAGGAATAAATTTTCTGTATAATATTTAATTCTGTCTCTTATCTTTTCCTTGACGATTACACCTGCCAATATGTTTTTCACTAACGCATTAAGTCCGCCTTTGTAAGGTGTTACAATAAGTATAAATAAATACTTTTTTTTATTATCCGATTAAAAAGAGACGATTTCTAATAAGTCTGTTTTTTAATGTTTATGCACTTATAGCGCTATTATTATTTTATGTACCGATTTTAACAACTTTAAAAATTAAAAAAAAAAAAAATAATATAGACTTATAAAATTAAACGACGAAACAAGAAGGATGTTTACCTGCCAGCAATTGGTGTACAGTAATCAAATCGATTAAATATCATATTGATAAAAATATTCTAATTCATAACATACGGGTTGCATGTGGGAATAACATAAGAGTTATTACTAACATTCTTGTTAACCAATCCAACTAAGTTGCTGTGCTAGGACATGGTTCACGTGAATAGTCTAATGGTGGATTCGAACCCACGACCTTGAGATTCGAAAACCGTATGGTAAACCTATTGAGTGTAAGGCTATTGACGCTGAATATTTATTATTATTTTTTATGCTTGAAACATGAATATCACTTATGTTTTGCCAAGATTAAACGCTTAAAAACTTGTGTTTATAATGGTAGCAAAAAATGAAAGATATAAATAATCTAAACATTAAATAATATAGGAAACATTAATTGTTCCATTACCGCAAAACAAACGGTTTACGATAATAAAACGGTAAAGTAGAATGTAAGAGACAACGGTGCGCCGTCCACGCGCGGCGTGTTGACACGGTCGCATCCAGATTAATTATTAACGGAATTATATGAAGCCGTCAGTTAATGATAACGTTAACTAGAATTCATAATAAAGAGGGAGCAGCTGTATCCAGAGCACATCCCAGTTATGTCCCGCGCGAGACAGGCGCCTGATTAAAAATGCAGCTCTTCAAAACGAGATGAAATCGGCATAGGCGTCTCTCGCGCACGCCACCGCCAGTGTTGTTGTGAAGCTCGAGCCGAGAGGTCTTACAATGGCTTTGCTGCAAACGCTCAAAAACTTGTGCCGGTAGTGACTGCATAAAATGAAAATTTAATTTACACCGAATTAGTGCTCCAGCCTCACCGCTGCGGAAGAGAAGTGGGGAGAATACATGAGTTAGTAAAGTTGTTTTCGTTTATTAAAAACCTTCCTTTATATTGTACTCAATAATAGAAATGGTTTTGTTTTAAATTAAAGAATTGTTTTCAACGATTGACCAAAGTAAAACAATCGAAGTCTATAAAACAAAAACGTTCACGTCAAATGACAGGAATGTCGGGAGCGTCTGTGTTTTATTTAGGTGGAAAGCGCAGCGATATCCGCTCCCGTTCTATTTTCGCACTATATCGTTTATTACGAGGGCCGGCTGAGGCGCGAGGGCGTCGCGGGACTCTCGCGGCCACTCCACTGCCTGATATTATATTCTAGAGCACGCCCGCCTTGCCTCGCTTCACGCCAGATATTTCGAGTGTTGCATCTAGCACCTATGAATTTATCTAGTCTCAGGCCGAGAATTCGCCCGGTGCAGCCGCCTGCAACGTGGAACAAAGCCTTTAAAATACGAGTTTAAAATACACGACAAAAGCTGTGTGGTACTTTCCCGTATAACTTTTACCTTATTTTTAAATTATTGTTATTTTATCGACTGTATTATTTGTGATTTTAGTTTTGTTACTTCATATTTCTATACGTGCCTATACAGACGTTGTAGCTTTTCGAAGTAAATTTGACGTCAGGTCAAGGGTTCAAATCGTAAGTAATTCTTATATCTGTGCAACACATCATTTTTTACACATCTGTGTGTGTATAAGTGTTCTCTTTAAAATAAACATATTATGTTAGAAGGAAAGGTAAGAAGAATTACGTACTCGTATACATTTATAAAACTAAACATTCTACAGTCGACAGCATTTAATAACCTCCAAAAGGTTACCTTGTAAACGCAATTTTTATTTTTCTATTTATCATCTCACATGATTTCTCATTAGTTAATATAAGAAATGATAATAAGCTCTCACCGACAGAGGTTCGGCCCTTTCGAGCGCCCTCGGTTCGGAATGCTCACGCGTTACTTAGTAACCGCCCACGCCGAGGCTACCCCTCACCAAGTTACTCCATCACCATACACCGGGCACATGTTTAACAATTGGTTTTACGTATGAGACCGACGGAAAATCGTTGGCACAAGATTCTTCACGTAATTCTACATTGTTTTTCATTAGCGAGCAATTTTTTTCTGTTACGAAACAATTAAGCAGTATTCATTTTGAATTACTTTTAATAATTTATTTTAACAATTTTCTAGTCATTATAAAATCCATTTTAAAAATGAAAACCAGTGCGAAAGCGTTTAAATGTATATAAAGTTACTACAGTTAAAGCTTTAGCGGGATGGCTATTGTATCGGCGTGGAGGGTCCTACAGACAAAAGATCTGTGACGTTGACAGGTCTAGAGGAACATTGTACCTTTAGGAGTCATGTCAACGTTGAAATGACTTTTTGAATTCAAATAATTACTGTTATATATGTTATTCATGATTCTTTATAATCGTTTCCTCAGAGCTGAGGGTCGTGACCACCAAGACAGCTGCTTTGAGCGAGCATTCCCCACTCTTTCCTATTTTGGGCTAGGTGGATAGCCGCCTGGAGTTTTATTTTGGTGGCTCCTCCAATAGAGTCCGTCCATCTAGTGGGCGCCCTGCCTCTGCTTCTTCTTCCTTCGACGAAGCCAACCAGCAGTAATTTTTCAAGGCTGTCTGGCTGGCGGCGAGCTATGTAATAACATATATATATAACACCACATTTCAAACGCGTCTATCTTTTCTCTCACACGAGACCTCCATGTCCAGGTTTCTGAAGCATACGAGAAAATGGAGAAGATAAGGGTTTGCATTAATTTGATTTTTGTTTTATTTATTCATGATATGCCCCATTAAATTTAAAGATGGTATTTTAAAAAATCCATAACTAAAAAGTACACAAAAACTTTTTGGGCTGATTTAATTAATTGTAAGAAATATGTAGATGGCGGGTTGAACCTAAATGTGTATATGTTACAAGGTATAAAAGTATTTGTAACTATTTTAATTCTACGTTAAAATGTGTCTATAATCGCGATACGTCGACAAGTTCTGCGGCGTCCAATGGAAATAGCAACGAAGTGCAATTCGATGCTCCAGTCACTAGGCACTAATGAAATGAAAACTATTTTCAAATTTTCCATTTGTGGATAGAGTTTTTTAGTAATGAAATAACAGAGGACAAAGATATTTTTTCAAATCAATACATCTTCAGAATACTTAAAAATAATATATACAAATAAATAAATTTGAAGTGACTGTTTTTAATATTAACTTAACCGCTTTTTGTTGCATGCATATGAATTTACGTATGCATGTAATACGGTACATATACCTAACATACATCTAAATAACATTTTTACAATTTTGTCATTATGTTTGTTCCGGCTAATTTCTGGAACGGTCGATTTTACTGGTACTTTCACTGGTAGATTGATATAATAAGTTGTTATTTAAGCTACTTTTATTTTATAAAAAAATAGTTTTAGTCGCGTGTAAATACCGTGGGGTGGAGCTTGTTAAATATAAATGTATATTAAATTATAAAAAATAGCATAAAATTTTATTGCCATTTAAAAAAGTTAGTTTGATTGTTTAATTTTTTCTAATGACGAACTACACAGATTGGCCAGAGAAGATGGCCTTTACTGCTTCACCGCAGAGGTGGCATAGCACTTACGTCTCTTAGCCTGAACCTCTATCACTAGTAACTCAACACAAGGGTCCCCCCGGTGAGGGGTAACCGAGCCTGGACGGTTACTATGTTACGCGTTAGCAATCCGATCTGAAGACGCCAGAGAGGGCCGAAACACGACTCAGTCGGTAGCTATTTTACGGATAATTCAATTGGGACGCGTTTAAAAAATCTTTTAACCTCAATTTTGTATTCTTAACGTATTAAATTTGAAATCCAACTAATATTGAGTTTATTTCAGATGCGAATACCTTCATCCAACAGTTACGATTTCCGGCATTACAAATGGTATTACGTTTATTCTAAAACCGCGCTAATTCAGTTCATTAATAAATCAACATTTTCACTAGTTAGTCAGACTTACACTAACACTCCATTAAACAGTAATTGACGTTAGGTGTATATCATTATTTGTTACAGGGCACTAGAGAAACTGACTAATCTGATCGTATAGTTTTACACGAGATGAGCAGAGAGGATGCTGAAGCAAGTACTGGCGCCATACATGGCTGGGGCTTCACTCCAACAGGAGATCCGCCTTCCGCTTCAGTAGTATCAAACGATCCACCTAAAACACAATGTCTACCAGAATCGATCACTAAGGGCTGGAAAAGGACAACGTTATATGCAATCTTGGTTTTATTAATGATCATTATTTGTTTAAATATTGCTCTAACGTTATGGATAATTAGTGCGTTAAGATTGAGTATGGTACGTAAAAAAAATTGTTTATTTTTTTTTATATTTATAAAATTAGTAGGTATAGTACATGCAGCCCTGTAGTTCTGAACTCTCAAGAATAAGACTACGGTATCCCTCGGTACGGTGCCTCGGGTTCACTGGGCGACAAGGGTGGGGGCCTTTGACGGCCGCCAAGGTTGACCCGGGAAGAAGGCGACATCGGCTGGCCCGTGTTGCCTTGCACTGCGAGGGCACAGGGGGTGAGGGAGTAACCCCGGGAAGTGCTCTCCTTGAGCACAGTGCAGAGGGGCTCCGGTGCGTTCCACTAGAGATCCCGTAGCCCCTCACCATGCACCGAGGAAGGGCCACCGGGGAGGTTGAGTGATGTGTTAGAAAATTTTCTATGAGCATGTGAAGTCTGCGTAATTCATTTAATTGTTTCCATTTTGATGATTTAATATAATTACCGGTAATAACAAATTTTGTTTCAGAAAGGTGTCGGTCCTATAAAGATAATAAAGGATGGGATACAATTAGACGGACAAGCATGGATATTAGACAATTTAGTAGCCTCTACAATAACATCACAAATCGCTCAGCCTATCACTCTGCACTCGTTCCGAAATTTCACTGTCCTTGTCACAGAGCCAGATCATACGGAATTAGCCAAGATGTTTATAAGTTAGTAAAGTTTTGATATTTATGGATTATTACGTATAGAATTTAACAAATAATTGAAAGGGAAATCTTGCTAAGATTCAACTCTCTTAGGCGACAATACTTTTCTTGGTTGTCCGTAAGTCATGACTGGGCAGAGACACAACAATAAACACATTTGCGATGCATTAAAAACAGCATGTACTTTTTAGACTGTTACTTAATTTTCGTCATAATAAAAACTACCTACTAGAAATACACTTCTGCGTTTCACCCGATAAGAGAGGTGACCCTACGGAAAAGGCTGTCTTGTAGGTGTTTGTAGCAGATCCATCAACTTGATCGTTTTTCCTTTTTTTTTCAAAATCCCGTAATATACATCTTACGTACGTAGTCTCACAGGTATTTATGGAAATAATTTTATTGGATTACCCGTTATATCCCATACGAGATAGTTTACATTTAGGGAACTTGTACTATAGTAGGAACTACTTAAGTCGAAAACCACCATTACTCAACTAGTATCAACCCTCTGTAGGTCGAAATAATCAGCTATTTTGGATTCTATTAAATAGTGGGAATTGTTTTACAGAGAGAGATAGCATAGAATACAGTGGAAGAAAATTCCAAGTGTACGACGCTAAAGGTGGGAGCGTGTTCCAGGCGTCGCGTGAGGAAGTACGTGTGTTTGCAGACGCATTTGCCGTCGATGGCGAAGGAGGTCTCACTGTGAATAGCGCAATACAAGCACCACTTGTTCGAGCGCCGCCGGGCTCCAAATTGCAGTAAGTCCATCTAATATACAAAATGAAGTGAGAATTACAACACAACTTTACGATATGGCATAGGTAAAGTGTATTGGAGGTTGGGAAAGGTTTATTTTTCAACCAACTTAAAAAAAGAAAGAGAGAAGAGGTACTTCGTCTCTATGTTTATGTTTGTTACCGTATAACTTTTGGCTGGGTAAACGGATTTTAATGATTCATTTTTCATTTGAAAACTAGTGCTTCCCAATTCGGTCCAATTCTAACAATGGGGTGGGTCCGTGAGAAAACTATGTCGTCAATTTGCATCAAGTATGTGCGCCACAAATGGACAGATAACTTAAAGTCATGCCAACCAATTCCGATTATTCATTTTTTATTGGAAAGGATACACTTTATGAATAGTTTGATGAGAGTTTGGTTAGGTTCTGAATTATTCTATTTCTTAATATTCCTTCGATAAAAATAAATAAATAAGATAATTAAAGTTATCGACAACACACCTGCAATTCCTTAAGTATGTGTAAGCGGCAGTGCACTTTTACTATAGATCAAGAAACAAAAAAAGAATATGAAGTAGTAATCAAGATAGAAGTAGATTAAAGATCAAAAGAATGCTTGAAGTAACTTCTCACAAAAAGATAATAAGTCACTTCATTAGCGTTCATTGTCATTATGAACATTTTTGATTAAGAGAACTGTGTGTTGAAAATTGTAACCACACATGTACATTCATGTCCTACAATTCCTAACAATAACTGCCTTCCTAATGAAACACCCAATACAAAACATATTAGTTTGCGAGACTGCGGACAAAACTGACATCTCGTTTGCACAATAATATGTGCTGATAGTATGCTGGCTGAGATAAAACAGATGTTAATACTACGTGCTCTACAACTCATCTGTTCAGCGATACAACACACTGTACATTTAACACTTTGTTGCGGTTTATAAATTGCTTATGTCTGCTTTATATATTTCAGCTTTCGCATTAGTACACCGTTCTTCTGATGGTAAAACATCTACCCCCAATAATGAAACGGGATACAAATGTATTTTGCTTCGACTTTCATTATTCGTTCAGGTATATTTTGCCCACTTCTGTCTTTCCCTGGAATTACAATGTGGGGTCAAGCACTTACTTAGAAAGTATATTAAAAAATTGTAATTGGTCAACCAACAGTATATCCATTGTTTCCATTATATAAATACATATTACTACTTAATATATTGTAATTAAATTTATGTATTTTAAAAAATAAATATTTAATAATTAATGCCGTCTAAAAAGCGAGCTAAATCTAAAAGGTAACAAGAAAAGAAGATGAAAAATAGTAAATAGCATTTACTATTTTTGATGTGACGAACGAACCTTGATGAATAGAAACAGTGTTAACCCTGACAAACCCGTAAACCGACCAAAGTGCTGGCAACGTGCCCAGTTACACCCGGACTACTATATTGAAATGATACCTTAAGATTCGGCGAGCATTAACTTCTTAATATGTCGTTCATTTATTTAGACATTTTCAGGAATTTTAGGAAGTCCAGCTACTTCTTACTTACAAAAATAAACTTAAATTGCAGGCAGAAAAATCAACAGTGCGGTGTAATTTGATTTAAGCTGAAATGTGAAATATTTTTGTCTTATTTTTATATGTAGATAAAATAATCATCACTCCGTAAACGCCCTGACGTACAAGATATCATATTTTTCTTTCTCTGGGTGTTATCCCGAGAAATTTGCATTGTTTAGCTGAAATTACCAAGCTGTTAAAGGATAAAACGGTCATGGAGTATAATATCTCTTATTATTTTCAGATTGGAGTCCCTAACAAGACGTTTAGATTTAAGAGCTCCACAGTCCATCTTCTTGGAGAGCAGAGCAGGGGGCATCGAAATAACATCACATAGTGACATTCGTTTAGATTCCATCGTTGGAGCTGTGAGTGAACAATAAATTTGCCTCAATTTTATATTTACATTATTTCATTCTCAGTTTTATTTAAAAAAAAAAGAAAGTTTCTATCTTTTTCTACTACTTTCTATAATCATTGTTTCTTTTTTTTCACAAATATTACTAACATTATTGTTAACCATTAAGCTTAAACTTGTGCCGGGAGATGGTTCACGTCAATAGTTGAATGGTGTATTCGAACCTACGAACTTACGATTCGCAGACCGTACCCTAAACCATTAGGCTATTGATGCCTGTGTATCTTCCTAACTAAATTATCTTGTTTCTTAAAAGTAACAACCTATCAACATGTGTACCTTGCCTGCTCTATGGAGAGAGAGTAGGTACTACGTGAAATAATTTATTTTTATAATTATATTTAGAACATAAAACACACAGGCAATCAAAAGTTTCACGTAATTTTTTTATCAATTTCAACGAGTAATATTTCATATTTAGTGTTTATAGTTGTAGTCTTTTTTAATAAATCGCATCTCTAATGTACTTTATATGGTGGCTTTGTTTTGTTAATAAGAGCTACCTCTACTGTTATTACATTTTTGTTTTTATAACGCCTGATTTTTGAAGGTGGTGTTGGAGAATGCTTTGGTTCACGCGTTAAAGACGCCCCGTTGTTGTTAGTTTCTCCGCGACCGCCAAGTCCCTGTTATTATTTCGTTCTCTGTTATAATAGTCTATTATTTTCTCTCTTGATGCGGCCGTTGCCCTTGTCACCAGTCTTCCTGTGGTGTTTATAACACCTACCTACTTAGTTAATTATTAAATCAGAAAGCATAAACTTTAATACGAGTGAAAATGAAATTGACATTACGTTATTAATAGGCAAATGCTTACGATTAATTTTCTTAATTTATGTTTAATTTCATAAATTTATGTTTAATTTCTGGTAATAATTTCAGATAAAAATCGACGCGCCTAATATTATTGTTGAAAATCTGAAATTAGCAAATACGACAATCAAACAACAGAAATATAACAGGGCAAATAAAGTATATCAACTATGCGCATGCGGATCGGGGAAACTTTTTCTTGCTGCACCCGATGCTCTTTGCGCAATACCGGAGAACGACACAGAACTATGTCGATGATGAAGACGTGTAAATTACATTCAAATATCATTCTATGAATTGAATAATCCGTAATGTACTCGATATATATCGTCGTTGAATCGCAATGTCGGTCTGGAAACCAAGGAAATTATTGAAATGTATTTTCTGATTCCCGAAATACGTTGCTACAAAAGCGTTAACCTTCACGGCGTCAAAGTTATTTATATTTGTATTCGGGCCAAATTGACTGGATTCACTTTTAGCATCTGCGAATATCTAGATATACATGAACCATGTATAGCACTATTAAAATATATACTACAATTTGAATAAGAAATAAACATATAACTAAATCGTACTATACAACATAACAGTGAGTTATTTAGTGAGAAATATTTGTATTTAGACCAACTGATGTTAAAATATATTGTCACGTTAATATCCTTCAAATTTTGCACGTATGAAATAAAAAATACAAAAACTTGTTTAAGTGTCTTTTTATTAATAAAATACAAGTACGGCCCCCGGTGTTACCTGCGATTAAAAATATTTAATAAAATTTTCTAAAATAAAAGTACCCTACGTTACTCCTTACTTTAGCTATCTGCCGGTGAAATTCCAGTCGTTCCAGGAATTAGCCGGAACAAACAGACAGACATAAAAATTGTAAAAAATATTATTTTGGTATTTATGAGTACTTATACAAATGTACCGTAGTAAAAAGCTGATATTTTAATACTACAAACAAACACTCCAATTTTATTTATTTGCATATATTGCAAAACTTTTCTATTATGATAAAAAAATAACGGGATATCCATTTGTTCGGTTTTTTTTTTGAGAAAAAGAATATATTTTCTCATAAATATTACTAACATTCTTGTTGACCATTTCAACTAAACTTAACCTTGTACTAGGAGATGGTTCGCTAATGCGGTTTACTAAATACATTTATCGGAATGTCGAAAGCACGGATCCCTTGAATCCTAGTAATTAAGGACATACTTCAAACTGGCCGAAAGCGCCGAGCCCAATGACTTACCCGCTTTGTGTAGATAACGCCGCAGGTGCCCGTTATGCGGTGCTCTTCGCACCACATTGTGCGCTAACTCTCTCTTGTAAATTATCCAATGTTTATTTATTCATTAGTTGCACAAAAGAATTTCGGTGTTCTCCCGCTTTTTGACGATTGTTTTATACTCTCAAAAGGTTTAAATTAAAAATAATAAGGCTACGATCATTTTTTTTCACTTTATTCAAAACAACAAACATTTAAATATTTTAGTATAACATATATTATTGATATTTAACGTATCATTGGTAATTGTACAAACACCGTCATCCACGGAATAATAGATTAAAGATACAGAGATAAATAAAAATAATAATAAAAAATAAGAAACAACAGTCAAAAAGTCAACAATTAAATTATTTAAATAATTTTCGATCAAGTAATATTATTCTTGTTTCCCAATTCGGTCATAAGTGGAATACCTTAGTCGAATGTTCAAAGATCATGTCCTTTTTATAGGTACTCTGTAAATGTTTGATAGGACTATCTCGGGAAATCTCTGTCTCCGTTCACAAAGGGTCCGTAGTCGAATAAAAAGCAAGTCCCAAATATTATTCCACGTTATTTTCTCGCTTCCTTCGATGAGAACTTTTATTTTTATGTTTTCGCATTCTTATCTGAAGAGCGACACATCCTGTGAGACGCACTTCGTTAAACCTTTTAAAACTATGCCGTCCTATTTGCCGTAGACTTGCTACGGAAAAAATTCCATTTTTTATATTTTTCTTTTATTTGACTGTAAAAAAAAATTCGTTGTCTCGTTTAAGCTGTTTTATAAAGTTAGAAGAGTAAACAGTTAATATTATCCGCTTAATTTCATGAGTTAAAATGGTTGATGATGAATGATTTAGTAAAAGTTATCACAAGTCAATATGTTGTTCCACCGTGGATCTAACGCGAGTTACTAGCGTACTGTGCAACTTCAGGACTTTCAAGTATTAAAACTCGACTTTATGTGTCATTACCATGTACTCGGATGTGAATGAAAATATCGAAAGAAAACCTGAATGTCTAGGAATTCTTTTCTTAAACATGCGAAGTCCGCCAATTAGTGCCGCGTGGCAGACTATGCTCTAACACTCTCTTTAAACAAGGTCTAGCTTAACTGTGAGACGTATATGATACTTTATTATTTTGTACGTAAGAATTCGAAATAAGGAATCTCATTGATATTAGCGACGATCTCAAAAAACTCACAAAAAATATATGAAAGTTGTACAGATGAAAATTGAGATTTAGAAATATCTCATCTAAATCTCATCTTATCAACAATAACTGAGGTTAAATTAAACACAAAGAAATTCGGTGAGACAACCTACACAAAGCATGCATGGAAGCGTGTAATCAGGAGGGCTGCAATCACACCATCCCTTTCGTCATTCCACCGAGCATGGTTTCGTCAACAAAACTCCTAATCAAAATGTTATATTCGTACACGGATGAGACTTTTTCATTTGTTTTATATATTATATCCATTCGAAAAAAACCAAATAATTAGGATGATCTTAGACACTATATCTTAAAATTATAAAAAAATATAGAATAGTAATACATTATAAATGTGTATAATATGTGCTCAAGCTCTTAAGAACGTGTAACCCTAATCAACAGGGAATGATAGTAAAAATATTATTCACATGTCAGTATCAATCAATGTTCAGTTTAATGGCAACATTGGTGCTTTTTAGCCTATGGCCTCAGCCACCCATGCCTTTGCCTATGACTTGATCTATGACATGATCACATTCAATGGTTTTTGGAAGTGTCAGTTGTATTGAAGCAAACCCTAGAGAGTTTTTCAAAAGAGAACAAGTGCGTGAGTCGTTATTGACTTTCACTTCATCTATAAATGTTTTATTATTTGCGTTCAAAATACTTATTATATACCGATATGTAGGCGGAAAAACTAATAATAGCAAAGTAAAGGTACAAAAATAAGTGACATCTTAGTTTAGAGTAATCAAAAACTGACTTTGTCTGTGTTTTGTCTATAGCTTCACTTATATCTCTGTCCATGACCGGATCCGACATAATCTGTCTATGTGGCAGTAAGGATTTTACCCTTTTTCGACCAATTCACGATAAAATCCAATTCAACCGACTTCAACAACGGAGGAGTTTCTCAATTCGTTTGTATGTTTTTTTATGTTCATCTTTTATTATAAGGGATGTAGTTTGACGAAAATTTGGGTTAATTCTATTTCATAATATTCCTACGATAGTTCGGAAATGCAAAGACGGCGTCTGCACGCAATGGCGTTTAATATTTGATTCAATTTAAAGTCGGTTTTTGTTTTGGCTCGTAAATAAAGTGGTGTTGTGTTTTTTAATGTCTTTATTTAGCGTACCTCTTGTCAACGTCACCCACTTTTTCTTTTTTTAACTCTGCCAGAGCAATAGGGAGACCTATTGTGTTGCCAGTCCTAAGCCGGGATAAAAAAAGAGGGATACAAATTCCCTGGTTGTCAATATCTACTTAGAATAATAACTATTATCACCATTAACTATTGATTTAACTATCGATATTCCCACATTCTATTCAACATGCGCTAATGTTAATAATGATCAATCTACTCTTTTAACTCGAATATTTTGTCACTAAATAATATAACTGATATACCTACCTTTAAGTAATATATATAATTCTAATATGTTTACAATATTGTTAACTTTTATAACGTAACTGTCAAACAATTCGTTAATTAATGTTATTTCAAAGCCATGCTTAATAGCTATTTCATATTAACTTTAATTAAATTCCAACATCGATGTCCAAAGACTGGTTTTAAATTTTATAATATCCGAGCACCCAGAATATAAGCTCGATAAGCACGTCAAATTATAAAATGTAATTTAAGCTTTGTGTTAAATTATAAAAACAACGGTACATTAAATATAATACATAAAAGAAAAACATACCTGCCATATGTATATATATATGTCTATATAACTTCTTATAATGTAGTCATAAATTACTAAGTAGTTAGTAAACTGACTACTAACCTTCGCTAGTTGGTTAGGCACTTTAAGAAGTAAAAGACACACATCTAAGTTAGACATTTCAATATATATATTATATGAGGGCCTGACATGTTTTATGAATAAATAATTTCTTAAATTAAGCCATTATTAAATTACATATGATGACATATAAACAACCAATGATTTTCATCATAATATTAGACTTAATTTTATTTTACGTACCAACATAACAATTTTTGGTCTCAATCTAAAATATAATCTGAAATAGTACATTAACCTACTCCGTCTCCAAAAGAAAAAAGGATTTATCCGCATTATGTAGATGACGAGCCAGGTGCTTGTTACGGGAATGCAGCAGCAGACTCGATGTAAACAACGCTAATATCAACTTATGTAAGGAATTACATATAAAGTGTAAAAACAACAACAAAGCTACTTTATAAGATTGACTAAATAGTTTCTATATTTAGATATAGTATATATAGAAGCTCATTATTAATCCTGGCAGGCTAGAAATGCGTAAAATAGAAGCACTCTTACCGAGTTCCATTTTTCAAGTCACCAAAATTAAGTAAAAGCCAACATCATTGTCTCAAGGATTGAGTCTTTAAGCGAGTACATATTTCACGTCGCACAACACGATTGTACGGAAGGAATATCAGAGCAGTAATTAGAGAAGTCCTTTCTTGTTTAAGTGGTGCTGAGCGTAATGACGAAAGGGTTGTCGACAGTTAGTTCCTTCTTCCAACACAATATGAACTGTAGTTGTTCTGAGTAAGTCATGTGATATTTTTGCGTTTTTCTTTTCTTTCTTTGAACGCAATTCATACATTTGACCCCATTGTAGGTTTAAAAATTCATATCTGCTGAGCGTAAATATACAAAACAATACAAACACTCGCACCTGTCACCCAAGGAGTAGGCAGAGATATTTTTTTAATGACGAACTACATAGACTGGACAGAGAAGCTGGCCTTGACTGCTTCACCGGATTGAGAGGTGGCATAGCTCTAGGTCGCTTAGCCTGAACCACTATTGCTAGTAACTCGACGTGGTCCCCTCATTGGAGGGACCCTTGTAGGCAGAGATCACGAACTTTCACTATGTACGTATACATGTGCGTTATAAATTATATTTCTTATAATTGTCGGTTATGGATACTTACCTCCCCTAATTTTAGTAGCCGTAAGTCTATCCTTTAAATGTATTTGCATTTACTAATATTATCTGACTATCTAGTAATTGTAATAACAATAAATGATGCCCCTATATAGTGAAAGTAGTCTTATATGAGCTTAGAGCTCAAACTCAGAAAATCGGCGTAAGCTTTCGAACTTCCTTAATTGTGTAAAAATATGAAAGCATTCCTGAACACTATCATTGACTTCTATGAGAATATAAAAATAAAGTAATACAATTTTTTTATTCGAGAAGGGGACAATCCAGCATGCGACTCACCTGATCTTAAGATATGGCGCCCTAACAACTCCTACAAAAATAATTGGAGGTGTGTTGCCAACTTAATTATTAAGAACTGAATTACCAACACCCAGCTTACCAGCCAAAACGCAGATGTATAATACGCCTCCACTTCACTTCGGTATTCTGCAAGATCATGGTACTTCCCCAATTGTACTCATTCACACTCTCATTTCATCAAAAAAATACGATATTTTAAAAAATGAAATTCGTATTAACCCCTTACCATGACCCGGTCTTGAGGCGGGTGAGCTACGACATACATGGTTTTCGAAAAATCGAGAAGAAATATACCATTTGAAAGAATAATAAATATGAATAATATATTTTGCAAATTATGTACTTACGTTCACAAATCAGAAGGGTAGACCGAGGTAGGAATTAGTTTTTTTCTTAATTATTTATTTTTATTAATTTGATTAGGTTATAGCATTCGAATTCGACGTTTTAATTCTTATTCATAGATTAAACGGACCATAATACATTGATCGATGGAAGCCCGTTCAGTTGTAGCATAGGAAAACATGGGGAGTCCAATCGGGCGTAGTATTATGCAAACAAAGGACGAGCTTTACGACTATAATAACCTGAGGTATTCGACTCGGAGGGGCTCATAAATAGTGACCACCCATTATTAGGAAGCTTTATGCGACCGATTAACCTTTAAATTTCACCGCAGACAAAACGAAAGCTTATTAAAATTTTAATATTCTATTACACGAACATAGCGCATGGTAATAGGCTGACCACTTTATCACATATGGGACTAAATAAGCTGTGTGAAAAGCGAACAGCAATTACTGTCTCTGGCTATCCTTCTTGGATAAAAAGCGCGTGAGAGCTTATATTTGAAACTACTTCTTGTTGCACTATTTTTTGGATATTTGATAAATTTCTATAGGAAAAGGAGGATACGTCCAAGCAGATAGCATAGAACTGGTCTCAAAAGATTAGCAGTAAGTCACACGTTTTCAACACCAGAACGGCTGCTGTTGCGTTGCCGACTTAATTTCTTGAAGGTCCCTTAACAGCATTGGTTCAGAATACAATGCTTACTTTGTGTGAAATTGCAATAAACAAGTTCTTACAAGAATGTGATAAATATATTTACAGAATCTGCTTTATATACATAAAATATATTAAATACTAGCGTACTCAGCCCGCTTCGCCGGGCTACATTTTGCCTTATTTTATTTAAACAATAAACTTACATCATTAAATATTTAATTTATATAATATATTAAATTATTCATTTCTCTCCGTATTCATTCTCTTCTATACTCTTCTCGAGCGGGAGAAGATTATTAACTACACCCATGTACATGCAATTTACTCCATTGTACTTCAATATGGTTCACAATGACATAAGTATACACAACGCATGTGTAAATACAATAGAATATCATCATAGTAAATAAAAGCTGTATTTGACAGTTCAAAAAGAGGAGTGCTCTGATCGAATCGATCATCAAGGATTACTCGTCAGGTCAATCTGAAAATTCCCTGAAAGTTTCATTAAAATCGGTCCAGCCGTTTCGGAGCCTATAAGGATCAAACCCGCACACATTCTCTTTTATATATATGATATACATAATATTAGAGGTATTGTTTTTGAGAGAAGGGACAAACGAGTATAAACATGCGGTTCACCAGATGTGGAGCGATCTGCTCCGCTCTAAAACCCTTGATAAAGGAATTTCAGGTGCGTTTCTGGTCAATTTTATTAAGAGTTATGACAGTTCACTGCGTAACAAGTACACTCAACACTTCACGCCTGTAGCCTGTGCGGTAGTACAACCCCGATTGTAACGAAGTCGCTGGAATGGCCATATCACTGTCAAGGTATTGTCAAAGTGACGAAAAATTATTAATAATAAAATAAATATTTCCACTAATAAAATACTACTTATACTAATAAAATAAAATACGGAATGTTTTTCAAATGCTCTTCATTTCAAAACGAGTGTTGAATTAAAAAAGTTGCGGAAAGTTTTATAACAAACAGGTTTGTAGAGATAATGGAGACCGCGGCTTCCAATTTATAGGAAACGTGTGCTTGGCAAGCTGAAGTGAAAAAGTGCAAAAGTTTTATTGCGGGAAACTCTCTGGCATAAAAAATACAGGGCCAGCGGACACCACACTCATTTTATATTAATCAAGAACATCTAAACACATGTTGAAATTTTATAAAACGGAAAAACCACCAATTCTAATTGTCGTTGTAATGTAGTTGTATTTTTTACTCGAACTTCCCTTTCTATAACTGCCCCAAACAGGGCTATTAGAAGTTCATACAATCCATTATCTGCGTAAATGAAATCGATTTAAACTTGTAAGTGTAAATTTCTCAATGAAGTGAATTTTTAGTTAACAATGTTGCACCACTAAAATAATGTATTCTTATACGAGTAAATGCTGATATAGAGGCATTTCACTACACATAGTGATCGGAGATTATTACAGGGGTGGCCTGCATGAGTACCTACTGCAACAGCTGTTCCCAGTGTAAAGGGTGTTGTATCTAGTATAATTACTAGTCTATCATGTCTTAAATGAACTAGTAATGTTGTGTCACTTCCTTGATTCCCGAAATTTTCAGTGCCGCCCTCGTATAATGTTTTTAATTTAATATTTTCAAGTGGTAAGCCCATCACCAGAAAAATTATCATGAGTACAGATATCTCAATCAATGGTACAAAAAGCTTGGACTCGAAGGCTTAATACTCGTATTATATTTTCTTTTATTGCCTTCTCATACAATTTCGTCAGTATTTATTATTTATTGTAATAATTTTACCATTATCAGCGCGCACTGATGAGCAAGAAACCAAGCTTCTTTTTAATATATCAAATGGATTGAAAATTTGGTTGTAATAGTACATAAAATCTGGGTCGTGGAGAGAAAGAATACCGGCTAGAAGTAGAGTTACTATAGATATACTACACTATATACTATAGGGCAATATTACCTAAGGACTAAATTTTCTTTAAAAATGTCTACTACGCCAACCAGTTCCTCAAATATGCACCTTTTCCGCTCGTTCAATATAACATTTGAAAATTGAGTCCGCTACATTACTGTTAACTAAAAGAAAATGCTAAATAGCATTAGGTTCGCCTTTGTTAATACATTTTTGTGTAATAAAGAATTTATCTATCTACTTTGAAACGGACACTCAGAAATCATGATGCTCTACTGTAAATAAACAACATACTAAAAATATTTAATGTAAACAACCAACTTCGTCACTACAAATTTGCGAGACCACTGGGAATTTAGACGATCGATTGCTCATATTTATGCAAAACATAATTTAGTGACGGCAAGCGTACTTTCACATGAATGCAACCTAACTACTATTTTATCATTTCAAATTTCCCCATTCTTAGCTTACTTAGATACTAAATAATCACTTGTTATAAACCACCGCCTCGTCAACATGACAGGACGTGAGACATTATATATAGATATAGATAGAAAACATGAACGTAGTAACCCACAAAAATGACATTCTGCACCAGAGCCGAAAAACGTTTCAACTTTTTAAAAAATATATATAACTTTCGTGTTATTTTATTTATTATTTTTTGTTGAATAAGTATTGTACCACGGCATTAACCTAGCGTTTTCCTAAAAGAAAATTGTTTTACGGTACAAAAAATAAGAGAGAAAAGATTGTGGGGGTATGTTCGATTTAGGCTCCGAAACGGTGGGATCGATTCCATTGAAACTTTTAGGGAATCTTTAGATTGACCTGGAGAGTAATCCTGTAAAGTTTGGTGATGATCGGAGCACTCCTCTTTTTGAACTGTCTAATACAGCTTATATTTACAATGATGATATTCTTTCGTTTTAAAACCTAAAATTGTTGACACATGCGTTGTGTATATTTATGTCATTATTAAACATATTGAAGTATAATAAAGTATACTGATATGTACATGGGTGTTGGTAATGATCTTCACCCGCTCGAGAAGAGAATAGAAGTTATATAAAAATTTAATATATTGTACGAGTTAAATGAAAATTTAATGATATATGTTAGCGATGAATACAGCAGAACAAAATTCAGATTGCGTTCGTCTCCCGCCTTCACATGAGTAGTTCGGTCGGCATAGTATGGCGGAGTGCCGGCGGAGGCGGCGGCGGCGCAGACCATCGCTGCGACGTCACCCGCACGTCTCCCCCGCGCTGTCGTAGTGCGGTGCTCGCGTTGTCGTAGAGCGGTGCTCGCGCTTTTTTTTATGACGAACTATACAGATTGGCAGCTGTCCTTGACTGCTTCACCGGATTGAGAGGCGGCATAGCTCTTAGGTCGCTTAGCCTGAACCTCTATTGCTAGTAACTCGACACAAGGGTCCCCCCGGTGAGGGGTAACCTCGGCTTGGACGGTTACTATGTTACGCGTAAGCATGCCGATCCGAGGGCGCCCGAGAGGGCCGAACCACGACTCGGTCGGTTGCTATTTCACGGATAATCTAAGAGACATTCAAAAGCTAAACTAACTTTGAGTGTCACTTCGGGAAGAGTGCTCGCTTTAACAATGTAAGTTTAATGTTTAAATAAAATAAAGCAAAATCTAGCCCGGCGAAGAGGGCTTGGTACGCTAGTTAGATATAGTCCGTGTCACTTAAATTCTTCAGTTTACGTTTACATGCAAATTTATACATCTGAATATTGTAACAAGTTACAATTCAAAATGTTACAAAGTTTACCATCCATGAGCCAGACATATCAGGTTATTACGAGCGTATTCACCCTTTGCCGACATAACGGCATGATGAATTGCTTTTAAGATATTTTTCGCCTATTGGGCGTTATGCTTCTCTGCTTACACTAATATTTCTATTAATTGTTTTAAATCTAACAATTTAGAGAAATATTTATGTAACAATATTCATTATATTTTATTTTATGTAATATTTTATTAACAAACCAGAAAAATAATTAAAGATAACTTAGTGGCTAAGCATTCAACTTAGGTTCGGTTGCTTGAAGGTGACTTAAAGGGGCATCGGGTTCAATAGGCGACAAGGGCCTTCGCCAAAGTGCACCCGGGAAGGAGGCGACATCGGCTGGCCCGTGTCGCCTTGCACTGCGAGGGTACAGGGGGGGATTAACCTATTCCCCCCCCCCCGGGACGTGCTCCCCGTAGAGCACAGTGCAGAGGTGCTCCGATGCGTTCTGGAGATGCCGGAGCCCCTCACCATGCACCGAGGAAGGGCCACCGGGGGGTTTTAGTGGTTAAAAACCCCACAGACATTCGGAAAACATACGTAGAAAAATCACTATAACCACAGTAAAATAAAGAACCTAATAAGTTTGATAACTAACGGGGTCGACAGAGATCTTCTTTTGCGATGCACTTTTCACCAAGCTTATTAGGTCTCATATACAGTTGGTAAGCCCATCGCCTTACACAAACTTTTAGTTTGTGATTTTTTTTATACTTCAAAAACTAAAAATTGGTTCATTAGTCGACTGCCACATTGAAATTGGCACAAGCCGACTGGGATTCGAATCAACCATTAGATTAGACAGAGATTAGACTCTTTCTGCATTTTAAAATGAGTTATATAAACTAAAAGCAATTGTTAAAAAAAAGATGTTCCTAGTTTATAGACGTGTATATAGTAGATACGTAGATATAGATCTGTAATCAATTATTCTATCAAATAAACGTAGAAATTGCCCCTTGATCAGAGTACCAAAGTAGATCGTGCCTGGAATAAATTGTATGTCAAGAACCGTTGCGAATTCCACACCCATCTTTGAAATCTTTTAAAATGTTAATATCAGTTTCTTATTATTTTATGTTCAAAAATGTTACTGGCAGCAATAAAAAAAAAACCTTGGGTGTAGATAAAAAAACTAATTCATCGGGTCGCTAACGTGACAATAGTGGGAACTTTATACCGGACATAAGTTTTTAACAAAAGTTCGTTCATGAATTTTATAATAAAATTTAAATTTTAATGATTGTTTACTCATTAAATAACAAGTCATCTGGAATTAATATGTCCATTAGATTGCCACACTGTTGATAAAATATTTATTGAAAAAATATGGTAAGTTCATAAGCGTAATCTATTATTCTCAATCACATACATAAAACATAATCTATTTATATATATATAACAAAAAAAATATATAGATAATATGTTCTTTCGTGGGTGTGTGAATCGTTTTTCGTGTTTTTAAACAACTATTACAATGGCTTCTGTTGTTGCACGAATAAACTTGCACAATCGACACTAAAAACTTACCTACATAATACTCGTTAGAGAAGAATTAAATAACAATGAATAAATTGTAATTGCCTACTATCTTTTGCTGCGCAGAGGCGACGAAAGTCTGGATAAACTGATCGTAGTTGGGAACACCGCAGGAAAAAGATCTCGCGGCCGTTCACTAACAAGGTGATCCGATCAGGTAAAAGACTCGTCGTCTCCCAAATTGCTGCTGCAATGCTGTAAGAGACGCACTGGACAGAAGCCGGTGGAAGCAAAGCATCCGCTCCAGGTGCAACCCTGATGGTGACCACGATCCTCAGACATGAGGCACCGACACTAGAGAGAGACTATCTTTGCCATTATTTAAGTGATTTGAGTGAAGTGATTTTTTCTTTTTCTTTTTTTGTCTTAGTTTTTTTTATTTAATTTTTGTTCTTTATTTTAATTTCGTGTATAAAAGGATGGTAATAAATAAGCTTTATTATTATTATTAATTGTAAAATAATACATGCTTTTTTTACTATAACATGTATGCATTATTTTCTATTATACATTTTTTTATACATGTAGAAATTCATTTAAAAATTTTATTTATAATACCCTTTATTTCGCTGAGCGCAGTGACTACGCTTCAGTTTAACATGCTCACATAGTGTGTCATCAACATTTTGTAGAGAGACGTAGACGATCGCTATGTGGCCGCTGGGTCACATTATTATCGTTCACACAGGCAAATGACCCTGCATTACTTGAAATTAACAGTATTGAGATAAGTTGCAGTTAAACTAAACTTTCAAAATCAAGTATTGTTTCACAATACTCTAACGTATAAGATGTCTGTTTCTAAGAACATAGTACATAACGCCATCTTTCGGTAAGTGTACATTTTATAATGTCCATGTCTATTATTACTTGACTTTTCTAGGAACAAATTTCAGTCCATATAAAGGAAGAGATCCTTCTTAGCGCTGGGACCACCTATTGCGGATTAAATTATATCGCATCGTATTATATCGATATGTAAAAGTTGTTATTACTGTAATGTACTTATTAATTACTGTCCAATGAAGTGTATTCATTCAATCATTCATTGTAAACATATTTACTCAAATGTTACATATTAAATTATGTTTATATATTAAAATGAAACTACTTTTATGGGTTTAAAAGCGGTTGAATTATAATTATGTATTCTCTCTAACAATTAAGTGTTCATGAGGGTATCGGGATGGGTGGGAGATGGGAGTCTGTCTAGTCTGATTCTTTTTTTTTTTTTTCTTTTGTTAACGGGGAGGAAATCTTCAAAAGATACCCTGCCTTCTGGGGAAGGCGGCGGTTATGTGGGGTTTTACCCACTAAAACCTCCCAGTGGCCCTTTCCTCGGTGCATGATGAGGGGCTCCGGGATCTCCAGTGGAACGCACTGGACAGAAGCCGGTGGAAGCAAATCATCCGCTCCAGGTGCAACCCTGATGGTGACCACGATCCTCAGACATGAGGCACCGACACTAGAGAGAGACTATCTTTGCCATTATTTAAGTGATTTGAGTGAAGTGATTTTTCTTTTTCTTTTTTATCTTAGTTTTTTTTATTTAATTTTTGTTCTTTATTTTAATTTCGTGTAAAAAAGGATAGTAATAAATAAGCTTTGTTATTATTATTAATTGTAAAATAACACATGCTTTTTTTACTATAACATGTATACACTATTTTCTATTGTACATTTTTTTATACATGTACAAATTTATTTAAAAATTTTATTTATAATACCCTTTATTTCGCTGAGCGCAGTGACTACGCTTCAGTTTAACATGCTCACATAGTGTCATCAACATTTTGTAGAGACACGTAGACGATCGCTATGTGGCCGCTGGGTCACATTATTATCGTTCACACAGGCAAATGACCCTGCAATACTTGAAATTAACAGTATTGAGATAAGTTGCAGTTAAACTAAACTTTCAAAATCAAGTATTGTGAAAACTAAAGTATAAGATGTCTGTTTTTAAGAACTTAGTACATAACGTGATCTTTCGGTAAGTGTACATTTTTATAATGTCCATGTCTATTATTACTTGACTTTTCTATGAACAAATTTCAGTCCATATAAAGGTTGCCTGGAAGAGATCCTTCTTAGCGCTGAGACGACCTATTGCGGATTCAATTATATCGCATCGTATTATATCGATATGTAAAAGTTGTTATAACTGTAATGTACTTATTAATTACTGTCCAATGAAGTATATTCATTCATTCATTCATTGTAAACATATTTACGCAAATGTTACACATTAAAATGAAATTTCGTTTATGGGTTTAAAAGCGGTTGAATTATAATTATGTATTCTCTCTAACAATTAAGTGTTCATGAGGGTATCGGGATGGGGGGGAGATGGTAGTCTGTCTAGTCTGATTCTTTTTTTTTTTTTTCTTTTGTTAACGGGGAGGAAATCTTCAAAAGATACCCTGCCTTCTGGGGAAGGCGGCGGTTATGTGGGGTTTTACCCACTAAAACCTCCCCGGTGGCCCTTTCCTCGGTGCATGATGAGGGGCTCCGGGATTTCCAGTGGAACGCAGCGGAGCCCATCTGCACTGTGCTCAAGGAGAGCACGTCCTGGGGAGGATTCTCCTCCCCTGTGCCCTCATAGTGCAAGGCTACACGGGCCAGCCGATGTCGCCTTCTTCCCGGTCCACCTTAGCGGACGACAAAGGCCCCCACCCTTGTCGCCCAGTGAACCCGAGGCCCCTTTTAGTAGCCTTATACAACAGACAGGGGATACCGTAGCCTTATTCTTGAGAGTAGTACCTAGTACCTCAAGGTGTTGCACTATATATGGTTTTACATTTACCCACACGATCGTAGATCATCCTACCAAAGTAGTAGTTTTAATAGGAACAATGCTATATGATACAGACTAATAAAATATATTCTGTATTTATTAATAAAAAGAATATGAAAACAAGAAAGTCACATTTCTCATCTGTAGCGGCGCTTAATCACAATCACACCTGACCGTGATAATCTTACGTCTGAGGCGGAATATAAAAGGTAAACGACGTGTATGTCATTTTTTCTTGTTACCTTTTTTATGAATATTTTTTCGCCTCGTGAGTACTGCTACACTTTGTCAGCGAAAGGACGAATATCATGTATGAAAAATGAACAGCCCCAACAAAAATCCGTTACGATTATAAGAAAATGTTATCCCGTTTGTAAAATAAAAAATACACAAAGTAAAAATACACTCAGACGATAAATAATTTCAAAATCAGAGTTAAAAAGTTTTACTTAGATGAGTCCACCTAACGTCATTTGTTTTATACTATTATGTTAAATGTATAACTTTTTACACACGTTTTGTCTTTTTACAATATATATTTTGATATGTATTTACTTATACCTAAAATATATGTATGTATGTTTGTATGTAAATATTTATTATTAGTATTTAAATATATCTACTTATTATAAACTCCCGCCACTTCTTTTTATTATTCCACTCCAATCAAAGGTTGCCTGGAAATGATCGCTTTTAGCGATAAGGCCGCCCATTGTTTAAATATTTCAATTATAATGTGTTCTTTTTTTTATTTTATTTTTAAGTGTAAACAGTAAAGAGTTTATTAAAATAAAAATAAAAAAAAAGTTTTGACACACAACACTAAATATAGAAACGGACTTAATAAAAGTATATATAAATAAGCTCTCTCGTCTTTCAACCTTTTCTTTGGGTTGGGATTTAAACACTTGAGGACCACTGAGCCACTGCTACGTATTGCTTGTTTTGTTTTATGAAATTGTAAATGTAGTAAATTTTATTTTACTAAGGTCTTACCCTTAAATTCTAAGTCGGTTCTACCAACATTACATCTCTGCATCATTAAACGAATATGACTTAATGGACAAGACAACAAAACTTCATGGTATATAAGTTGCGAAAAAATACAGGCCAGCTACATTTATGATTTGATCGAAAATCTCTAGATTGGGAGCGACATTATCATTCGACCAACTAAGTTTCGTTATTTTATTATTTAATTACTTTTAGTGATATCTTCTCGTTCTGTAACCTTAGTTCTCAAAGCTGAAGATACTGGAATTATTAGTGGCAATATTATTTCCTTTGAATTAAAATACTTTAATTCTGTACTAACAACATTTCAGTCACAAAGGGTTTAAGATTTTAATTAATGCTCGGGGCTAAATGCAATGAATGAAAGTCGGTTCTTTGACATTAAACGCCCTTACGTGCTTGTTAAAATTAAGTTCAAACTAAAACATTTTATTTTAAAAACCACCAATTCTTATTGTTGTTGTAATGTAGTTGTATTTTTACTTGAACTTTTCTTTCTATAACTGTCCCAAACAGGGCTATTAGAAGTTCATACAATCCATTATCTGCGTAAATGAAATCGATTTAAACTTGTAAGTGTAAATTTCTCAATGAAGTGAATTTTTAGTTAACAATGTTGCACCACTAAAATAATGTATTCTTATACGAGTAAATGCTGATATAGAGGCATTTCACTACACATAGCGATCGGAGATTATTACAGGGGTGGCCTGCATGAGTACCTACTGCAACAGCTGTTCCCAGTGTAAAGGGTGTTGTATCTAGTATAATTACTAATCTAACAAGCTGTATCATGTCTTAAATGAACTAGTAATGTTGTCACTTCCTTGATTCCCGAAATTTTCAGTGCCGCCCTCGTATAATGTTTTCAATTTAATATTTTCAAGTGGTGGGCTTACCAGAAAAATTATCATGAGAACAGATATATCAATCAATGGTACAAAAAGCTTGGACTCGAAGGCTTAATAAATACTCGTAATATATTTTCTTTTATTGCCTTCTCTTACAATTTCGTCAGTATTTATTATTTATTGTAATAATTTGACCATCATCAGCGCGCACTGAAACAACCACAGTAAAATAAAGAACCTTATAAGTTTGATAACTAACGGGGTCGACAGAAATCGTCCTTTGCGATGCACTTTTGACCAAGCTTATTAGGTTTCATATACAGTTGGTAAGCCCATCGCCATGCACAAATTTTTAGCTTGTGATTTTTTTATACTTCAAAAACTAAAAATTGGTTCATTGGTCAACTGCCACATTGAAATTGGCACAAGCCGATTGTGGATTCGAATCAACCATTAGATCGTAAGTATTGTTAAAATTGAGTTCAAACTAAAACATTTTATTTTAACATTAATATCTTTTTGAGTTTCACCGAATTACTTTATTGACCAATGCTCTCAATTAATTAGTCTTGTTAAATATTCTTTTTCATTTAATTAATAATTATTTATAAATATTAATAAATAAAACATTATTAATAAATAAAAACACTCACAGATAATACGAAATGAAATAAAATATTTATTTTTGAATACTTACATTTTACACTTTTTTTTAGATTTTCGTACAGTTCTTCCTTCTAGACTAATCAATATCATGTATTTTTTTTTATGTACCATGAGGCACGACTACTGACTTATGTATTAAATTTCAGAGTTTTATTGCCCCTTGTCCTTTTTGCTCTGAGCATAGTCTGCCTATGCTATGTCTAGTTCCCCCAACGGTGGTTAGGGATATTTTCCATTCATCTCTTTCTTTCTTCTCTTAATAAAACACACAAAAAAGTTATATTTTACACAAATTACTCTTATCATCTATCTTCTATTACTATGTTATCTTTATATTTACTTTTAATATTACAATTTCATATTTTCTATTTTTACTTTTTTAACATTCTTACTCTGACTCTATTTGGTTTTTTATTTTCTAGCCCTCTCTATTCACAAACTCTATACATACACTATTTATTCTTACAGGCTTGTTACATTATTTTATTTATTTATACTATTCTGTTATACTCTACCTTATCTCTATTTTTTCTCTATTTTATACTTTCTTCACTTATTACTTTTACTACATTTTCTTAGTTTCTACTTTTACTCTGTTTGGGCTCTCTACAACTCTTGCTTAGCAATTGTGTAGAGAGCTCCTTTAATGCTACGTTTTATTTCTCCTTATAACTTTCTCTACAACTATTTTACAGTAAGCCAAGAATTTGCGATTAATTTCTTTATTGCTAATGAGTATTGGTAAATTATCTACTTTCATTGCCAAGCCCGTATACTCTTCAATATCATGTATTAGGAAGATGCTGTACGTAACCCCGAGTTAATTTTACGGATTACATATTGATAATTTTTATATGATTGACCGTTAGTGCGTCCATGAGTGTAAATCAGAGCGATATATTTATACTGTTGTTATGTATCTAATATAAGCTGTCACTACTATATTATTCTAAGTTTAAGAATTTTTGTGAACGCTCCTTTAGTATGACCCGTACCTTCTCGGATAAATTTGTTGTCACCGCAGACTATCAACTAAAATATTTGTAATAGAGGTTCGAGGTGGGGCTAAAGAGCCGTTGAAATAAACTTTAAAATTTTCCGTAACAACACAGAAAGAGGATAATAATTTATCATTCATTTTATTTTGGTACAGTGTTACAAGTGTGAATAGTCTTAAAGCAGCACTAAAGAGCAGGCCCCGAATAATGCTTGCTAACAAATTAATTCAGGGCACGAACATTTTTGGTCCTCTAATCTCGAAAAGCTTTGCTCGTTCTTTTTATGAATTAATTAAGCGTAAGTTTACTCATTGTCTTCGTGAATAATTAGTTAGAGTGAAGGAACGTGCATCACTGGTATGCATATACATACACAACACAAAGCTATAAAATACATATTATATATCTTAAAAAAATTCAAGTGATTCAATACAATAATTCAAATAAGTACAAGTTAAGAATCGACAAATTAAAACTGTTACAAAAAATTGTTCTCAAGTTTTTTTTACAAGTATTACTTTCCACGATTCCACCTAATGTTAAGATGAAATGCAGTGCTGGATGGACATCATTTCTCCCGCAGAACATCCAATTCGGGACGTAGGCCTCCCCCACCGATTTCCAAAAGGACCACTTGTAAGCACCCGGATGGTAAGTCGCACTAACTTAGTAAATGCCTATTCAATCTACTCTTGAACACATCCACATTGTAATCGGAGGGAAAAACGAGGCACACAGGCCAGCCAATCCTTTGCTATACGAATAAATCATAAACGTTTATTTATTTATCTTTCACAAGTTATAAATGTTATAATAATAATAATAAAATAATCAGATCTTTATTTGTTTTTCTCCCACATATATATAGTACATTTTTGATACAACTACATACAATAGGAGGATGTGTGAGTCAGGAGCTCAAACTAAGTAAAACTTGTGTTATGAGTCTCCTGGCTCCCACCCGAGGTCAATTAGGCATAACAAAAAGTTTATGTATTATCTATGTAGATGTAGGAATTTTTCTGTATCCTCATAAATAATTCATATTTATAAATAAAAATACTAATCGTATTATTTCAGGCAGAGCTGCTGTAGCTGAGCCTATATTTGTTCATATATTTCATTATAGGTATAATCATTACGAAATTTTTATTTTCGTAACTTAAATTATCACGACCAGGGTCAACATACGAGACTCGGTACTGAAGTTCATCTGTTTATGCAAACGCCAGGCAGACTTTTAGCATAGTAATGGAATCGCATTCCTACAAAGGTCAATGTCAAGAAGCAGAACTGCAACGTTCTGAGGATGATAATGAAGCACGTATTGTGGAGTAAAACATCTCTTAATAAAAGCAGACTTTCGAGAGAGTTTACACTTGTTATTTTTATTCCTACTACTTTAAATAATTAAATAAAATGAAGAGGTTTTAATGCTCTTTTTTTCGTTTTAAAGTTTTAATGGCAGATTGCAGCAGATTGCAGCAATTGCCTCATTACAGACTTACAGAGAATGGACTTGACTGCTACACCGGATTGACAGTTGGCATACCCCTGAGGTCGCTTCGCCTGAACCTCTATCGCTAGTAACGACACAAGGCTCCCCCCGATCAGTGGTAAGCATAATGCATACTTGCTGTATTTGGCGCTCTTGGTTATGTTTTTGATCCTTTATTTAAAAATCAATATGCTTTTATTTAATATAGAATTATAGTTGACGAAAACAGTTTACAAAATCTCGGTGGAATTGCCAACAAAAATAATATAAAGGAACTGAATATGACTAGACGGGTTTTCGTGGCTGTAATGTGGCAGTATCGTTAAATAAAAGAATATATTATTGAGTTAAACGATAAATGTTTAACTTTCTTTATGTAAAAATACAAAAATAACGAATTATAACTATAACTTTTGTGTTACAAAGTCTAAGTCCAACGACTCGATTACATTATGTAAATGACGTCACAGGTGTACGTTATACCTGCCAGATAATATAAAAACTTTCTGGAACCGGAAATCCCTTAGGTAACATACTATTTAAAACAAAACCTCTATCCAAATAAACCCTCGTGTCGTTATCATAAGGGTTATAGTAAGAGAGCAATCTCTAAGTTTAACTTATTAGGTCCCAAACGTGACGGAAGATCGAGTCTAAGCGGGTAAATCATAAACTGTACAAACGCTTATTATAATTTCCTTGTCTTTTTTATGGGATAAAGAACTAATAAACATGTAGCTAAAATTAAGTGAATAATGCCCACAAACAAAAACCTACTAAAAGAATTACTAGTGATATTCTATGAGATCTACTCATATATCATCTCACTATAATAATCTTCTTCTAACTATATATACGAGTATAAAAGAAAAAATGTGTGGGTATATTCCATATAAACTCCGATAACTAAAATCTCGAAAACTAAAATCTTCAGATTGACCTGGCGAGTAATCCTGTTTGGTGACGATCGCAGCACTCCTATTTAAAAGAATAGAAGAGAATGAATACGGAGAGAAATTAATAATTTAATATATTGTGAGAGTAAAAATAAATATTTAATAATCTAAGTTTATTGTTTAAATAAAATAAAGCAAAATCTAGCCCGGCGAAGCAGGCTGAGTACATTATTGAATATGGTATTTGTTACATTTAGTTCAAAAACCACAGAAGGGATAGTTACATAGACTTATGAAATGCAGTGTGTTTCGAAAAAGACTTTGGTATATATCTTATTATAGATTACTTATCTGGAGCCTGTATTTTTTAAGCAATTATAATTTTCTATTACACATTTTTTCGATTGACATGTAATTGTACCGTTTCTCATCTAATTTGGCAAGTTAATCAGTTATCAGGTAAAATAAGGTGCTGTAAAACTTGTACGGATCACCGGTATAGATTTATTGCAAACTGACCCTGTACAATTGAATGCAAGTAATGTAAAATGTATTTTGTACTAAGTTAGAAGAGAAACGGTTGTAAATTAAACGTGGGGCAGCGAGCGCAGCAATCGTGGTTGCGGTTTTTCTGTGTTCAAGTATACATTGCCGTTGACTCGTAGGATAGATTACATGTAACAAGCAATGAACAAAAATACATAGAATACACAACTTAAATACATAAATTATATACGATTTTTCTCACTACATTTCTCCCTCATAGTATGCGTTACGCAGTATCTAAGGTATTATCTTTGACTGCATAATGCGCTAGAAACCGTTCGATCCCTGGTGGCGACGCCAATGTTTTACTACTTATATTTAAGCGGACCTCGAAGAAGCTGTCTCTGTCTATCCCTATATTCTATCTATTATTATTTAAAAGCTTATTAAATGTTAACAAAGAAGTAAGGCGTTTCAAAGCCAAAGGAACGATACACAATGTATTCAGTATGGAGCATTATTTAAAATTGCAACTCGCTTGAACCATTAGGTTTATTAAAATCATTTGATCGACTAGATCGATCGCTTCGAATTTACAGATAATAAAAAGTTTATTCTAGGAATACGCTATTTAGGTATTAGATTTAATTTAAATGATTATTGTAAGTTGTAATTATAGTCAAAGTTTTTGTAAGAAGGGATATGGATAGTTAAGCATACATCTTCGTCGGGTTCGAAGACTTCTGTCGAAAGAAAGGGGTCTTTTGTAAGGCCAATCTGATCAGTATACTTTCGCATAGTGCCACTTCTACATGACCTTTTAACATGCCTAAATCGAAGCATGCCTTTCTCTATACTACTTACAATTTATAACACAACTGCTGATTATAATGTAATGTTTAGTAAAGCATATGTTAGAATTTGTAGGTCTCGTAGAATAAAATAGTCCAACAACTAATACACTCGCTTTATTGAGACGGCGTAACGTTGTACAAAGAATTATTTATAACGAATACCGTCACAACTGCGCGTCCTCACAATCTTTATACAAAATTAATGAGAAGTCAGATTAGGAACTAATAAATTTAAACTATTGTTTACAATGCCAAGTTCATGTGACGATCAACTAAATTATTAATTATGAATTAAAGATACAATAAGGTTCAGGTAAATAATTAAGATATCATTGGAAGTAGTTATTATGCATAACAATCGCTGGGTGTCATGTGTTGCCAGCTAACACATACTTCTGAAAAAAAAATTATTAAGTTATTCAGGAGTCATTAAGTTGCATGTCAAATATCCCAATTTTCGCTGGATGTGATAACAAAAGAATTAAATGAAGAAAAAAAACACCATGTAAATGTCAACAAAACTATTGTTCCACATAAAATGATTTTCCTTTCGGCCAAAGTGAAAAGGTTAATCATTCGCATAAAACAGCACAATTATGGATGTTCCCTATTCATGAGCCACTTGGAGTCAAACATCTCACGTTATTATAGTCGTAAAGTTCGCCCTTTGCCTGAATAATGACATGATAAATTGCGTTCGCGATATTTTTGTGCCTTTTATAGGATGAGGTCGTTACGTACAGCCATGATGGTTAGGTCAGGCGAGACAAGAGTTTCTTTGAATAGATACCCTTTGGATACACATACGAAAAATCTTTTTTTAATACTTACAACAGTCTTCTAAACTTCTCCTTATCTATGGCTAAGCGGAATAGTGATTCGACTGTTTTTATTCCAGTCCATTCCTGACGTTCCTTAGCCATGTCATTTTCCTTCTTCCCACCCCTCTTTTTCCTGCTATTTTTCCCATTACAATCAATTGCAGTAGGCGGTTTCTATTATGTCATAGAATATAAGAGCCTAAGTATGAGATCTTACGCTGCTTGATTATTTTCGCCAATACGATGTTCTTCTGCATTTCGACAAGAACACCAACATTAGATACCTTATCCGTCCAGCTTAAACGGAGCATCCTGCGATAAGTCCACACTTCAATCCGTGCCTCGCATCCAGAACAGAAAGAACTACTGGCCAAATGTAGCGTCGTAGTAGTCTGATGAGTAGTTTAAGGTAGGTATCTAAACGCTAAATGTTTCTAAATTATAATTTAAAGAAAAAAACATACAGACGACTTGAATACTTTCTCCTTTTTTGAAGTCGGTTGACAAGCAATTAAGATTTCCAAGCGAGTAATAAAAAATAACCCAGTTTTTTTACAATTGTTTTCAAATTGCTTTGATAGTTCTAAAATATACATAAGCTCTATGAATGGAAACAGTAAAATAATCTAAATTGCATAATGAAATTCCATCATACATAGTAGTTTACACCTGATATTGTTAAGTTTCATAATAAATTATAAACGATTTGGTTTACGCGGATAATTAATAAAGCTGTTATGAGCACCTGCACAAAATACCTGAACATCGTAAATATCGCTTAACGAATTGTGACAACAAATCACAAGTTCCATTGTTCAATTAGAGCTTAAAATTATTTCTTTTTACTAGGCGCAAGTGTAAGGTTTGACCCAAAAGACCGAATGACCAAATACAACTTAAACTTAGTCTTAAAACCCGAGCACCCCTCGAAGGATTCTCGGCTAGTCGTGCCGGAGGGGCTCAGTAGTCGTGGCCGGCGCGCCTTGCTTAGATGATGAAGGCTCATCCTCCCCAGGGCGGAGCCGCGGCTGTGAGTCCCGCCATATGCGACGATGGTGAAACATCTTGTGGGATTTAGTCTGTGAGGGCCTGACATAAGACACATTCCCCACAAGTGAAATAAAAAAAAAACTTAAAAAAAAAAAACTAATGCCTTAGTAGGATTCACTAACAGTTAACCCTGAGTCAGAGAGAAAAACATATCGGCAAGTGTAATCTTCAATTAAGAAATAAGAGACAAAAAGTTTACTTTGCAAATGTAAAAAAGAAAATGGCTTTCGATTCTCAGTCGGATTGTACCAATGAGTTTTCTTTTTTCACATAAATACTGAGCCAAGCTCGTCAGTTACTTTGGTTTGTTATACCAATTTTTCGTGGATTTTCATGGACCAAATGGCGTTACCAATAAAAGTCACAAGCTTAAATTTGTTCCCCAAGTATGGAGATGTTCACCACCTGTTCTAGTCTAGTGACTAAACTCGATTGACGTAATAGTAGTAGTTGAGTTTCGAATCCCAACCAACTTGTATCAATGATAATCCATTTAAGACGATGATCTCACCCCCTGGACCTCAAACTCCCGATAGAGTTAAAAGAGCATTAATTTTTTTTTTATTTAATCAATTATCCATTTAATTTTTTAACCCACAGAATGTTTCAATTATTATAAAAGACTGAATATCTGAGAAAGCGCTCGATACTATTTTTATTGCGAATTCAATCTTAAACAGC
Organism: Meandrusa payeni; assembly: GCA_029286785.1. Taxonomy (NCBI): domain Eukaryota; kingdom Metazoa; phylum Arthropoda; class Insecta; order Lepidoptera; family Papilionidae; genus Meandrusa; species Meandrusa payeni. Next base: position 887,303 of record JAGSMX010000013.1, read on the forward strand.
CATACAATTTGTGAAGGCGAACATAACACGTCCGCAAGCTATAAGACGGGGTATGTGAAGTAAGTCCTTATTATAGAGCTCATTGTAGTAACACAATGACGACAATCAGGTGGAATTTATTACAACGGGACTGCCATAAGAATTTGAACTTTGATATTCCATACGCTTTTATACCTTTATACAAACTTATGCATCGCGATAACATTTTATATTTATAGAGATAATACGTGTTATTATAAAGCAGCTTATTATTATTAGTAAATCGTAACACAATCTTTTCAATGAAAACTTTAAAAACCTCTTTCGATGTTTTTAAAAGAAGGCCATTAAAAGTAAAGGTTATTTTTCATATAATTTAGTTTGTGGTAATGGCTAATTCAGAGAAAGTTTAAAAATACACATTCTAAAATGTGTTTTTTTTTGCGTCATCTGTTACAAAAAACCTTCCTTCCGCTTATAACCAGAGTTGATATCCGGAACATTTACATTTGGATATAGATTCCCCAACCACTAGACTACCACGATAACGAAAATTATATTACTCACTACAAATAATGCATTTTTTTGTAAAGAACTTAATTATAATATGGGAACATTGTTGTTACAACGTTTGCAGTAGATAAAAAGTATTTATTAGTGCAACTGGGGCAATACAAACGTTGGCTAGCTTGGGAACGGCGAGCGGAATTACTTGTTGCGGTTTTTACACTGCGACTAAAGTAACGGGAGATTGATTGCCAACCTTATGAATTAACTACTCATGAGAGGGCATTTTCTGCTCCAATTAATGTGTAATTAGTATACACAATTTGTCATACCTATATATATAAAAGAGAAATTGTGTGGGTTTGTTCCACATAAGCTCCGAAACGGCTGGACCGATTTCAATGAAACTTTCAGGGAATCTTCGGATTGACCTGGCGAGTAATCAGTTTGGTGAAGATCTGAGCAGTCCCCTTTTTGAACTGTCAAACAAGCCATACGTACTTTTATTTCTGACATTAACTTCAGCCCGATGTAAGTTTATTGTTTAAATAAAATAAAGCAAAATCTAGCGCGGCAAAGCGGGTTGGGTACGCTAGTTATCTATACAAATATTATTAATTATTTTTTAACTTCCCTCCCTGCACTGTGCTCATAGAGAGCACTTCCCGGGGGAGGTTACTCCCTCCCCCCCCCCCTGTGCCCTCGCAGTGCAAGGCGACACGGGCCAGCCGATGTCGCCTTCTTCCCGGGTCCACCTCGGCGGACGACAAAGGCCCCCACCCTTGTCGCCCAATTAACCCGAGGCCCCTTTTAGTCGCCTTCTACGACAGGCAGGGGATACCGTAGTCTTATTCTTGAGAGCCCAGAACTACAGGGTTGAATTATTTTTTAACTTATGAATGAAATGAATGTCAAAATACATAGGTTTTGAATTAAATATCATATTTCCTATAACAAATTTCGCAACCCGATATAATGTCGCTATTATTTTGAACTTGATACTCAACTGTGTTGGTAATTAATAACTTGCACGTTCAATTTACTACTCTGTATTCTCAATATTCCCAAATTAATAAAATCATATTACACGAATATTAATACCTTGTATATCAATGTTCTTGTATAATTATGAGTAGAATATTTTTGTAACTTATATACAAGAACTATCTTATAAACCTTAAATCATACTCGTAATTTGAAGTACTCATTTCATAAGATTTTAGCCAACTTTCAAATATTGTATAAGAAAGTTCTTAAATTTCTAGTACTTTCCAGAACATTTTTCGACTGCGACTTCATACACAAGCCTGCCAGTGGAATAATTTATTTTATTTTTCTCGTATGACAATACTTTATTTAATTATCAAGGAGCATCTGCGCATCATTTGAACAACCGAAATTTAAAAAGTTACTCCGTTAAGTAAGACTAATGGCTATCTTTGGCCAGATGCTGGATGGAAGATTTTGATGGACTTAATATCATTTTACTTGGAATGCTAAAGTTATTGTAAAATCTTTGTTTCTGAGGAGAAAATTTCAAATTTCTCATAAGTGATGTTCCTGTTATTTAACTTTCGTTCATTCTCTTACTATCAAATGTAAGTAAATAACACGCTAGTGACACGAATTGGATCCTAATGCCACTTTTCTAAATCAACTAAACTAAGGCGGCGTTCTGCGTCCAATGGTTATCGAGAATAATGAACTGAAAAGTTTTATTATCTGATGCATCATTGGTGACAGAACCGGCAATGATAACTTACTTAAAAAAGGAAATCTAGTTAAGATACGAGAAAGAAATCATCTTCCTTACACCTCCACTCCACTTACTTTTTTTTGGTGACGGGGGAGAAATCCTCAAGAAGATACCCCGCCCTGGGAATGCGGGGTTATGTGGGATTCTTACCTACTAAAACCCACCGGTGGCCCTTCCTCGGTGCATGGTGAGGGGCTCCACGATCTCCAGTGGAACGCACTGGAACCCCTCTGCACAATACTCTCGGAGAGCACGCCCCGGGGGGAGGTTTTTTGAGAATAATATTATCGGAGTGAAGCCTGGAGTGGGCGCACGTAACAACTGCATTATTTAGTAACATTTCACGATCTGTTTTAAAACTCGTAAATGTTGTGAACATTTTCTTTAAACTTTGATTTGATTTGCTAAATTCAAATTGTTTAGAGAAACATTCGGACGCTGGAATCAAAATAACGTTTGTTCATAGAACTAAGGCTTCGAGTTTTCTCGACATTAGCTTTGTGTACGCTACGCCGAATGTGTACTTTTATTCAAGTGGATTTTTGTGTCGAATATTTAATTTTATTAATTTTTAATATTATGTTTACAAATTTCGGACAAATATAGACAGCAACTACCTACCCTCTTGAATTAGTTAAAACAATTAATAGCGAAATATAAATTGTTAGCGAAAACAATTTGTGTATATTTATACATAATATGTGAATAAACTACTAAAATGATTGTTAAATCGGCTGTCTGTTTATATATAACAAAACTGGGAACCGAACAGGAAAACCAGACTTTAGATAACCGCACAATACGTCTGTACAGAGTGACATTTAATCATAATCATGGCGGAGCGCGATAATCCCTTGGTTCAGGGGACAGCGAGAGATAAAACGAATAACAAATCATTTTTTCTTGTTATTACAAATACTACGCCGCTCTTTCACCTTACATTTATATCTATTTACTTTCACTTGTATTTGATTCTATTGTAAAAATTACAATATTTTATATTTTTATTTTATTATATTATTGTCGTTAATTTTTTATTATTATTGTCGTTAAGTTTAATATTTTGTAATAATTAATCGTTTCCCTTTACCGCTTAGAAATTGAAAGCAATACAAAATTGTTAAATAAATAGTTTTCAAATGCATAATTTACATGCTAAAAAACGTAATACTTAATATATCTATGTAATTTTATAGATCAATCTTTTTTGCTTTATAAAAAATATTGCAATGTTATAATTGCAATGTCCAGTACTCTTTTAATAATAAAAATATTTTAAGCACAAAAATAATTTCTAAATCTATAACTTCTTTAAAATGTGAAACAATTATTTCAAGACCAAAGTGAAGGTACATGTTTAGAGCAAAATTTAGAAGTAAAGGTAACGTAACGTTCGCCTTTGATATAGGGAGATGAGGAGAGGTGGAGAATGATTGCGACCTTTCTGATTACACGTTGTGGGTTTCATACGTTGTGTACATCGGGCTCCGGAAATCTTTTGTGCTTCAGCTTTAGTATACGTAGGACAGATACAACTACACCAAAATAATGAACATACCATTACCCCATAATGACTTACTTGGATAGATACTTATCATATTTGAAAATAAATACAATCAAAGTAAATCTAAACTTCACTTAAATGGGGCAATGGCAGCATTATTAGTTACAGGGTAGTACGAAAAGTCCAAAATAAATAAATATTAACAAGAATTGTTTATAATAAGGACATTTATTTTATTCGTACTTGTAAAAGTTAGCTACCACTTATTTGACATACAGTAATCAATTTAAAAAAATAAAAAAGCCTTATATTTCTTACTACCTAATTACAAATGCACAATATACTAATTTCTAATTATTATAAGAACCCCTCGTTCTCGAGGGTGAAGGCCTCCTCTAGAGCTTTCCAGGTCTCTTTGTTTTTCGCGGTTAATGGCCACTGTTTACCAGCCACGCGCATAATGTCGTCTGTCCACCGGGCAGCTGGTCTTCCTCTCTTTCTGGTGCCCGATGGACCTTTCCAGGATGTTACCCTGGTGGTCCACCTATTATCAGACAGTCTGGCTATGTGTCCAGCCCAACTTTTGTTTTTTTTCTAATTATATGATGGGGTATTTTTTGAATTTTCTTGATATTTAACATACTCCTTTCCATTCCTCTTTGACATGTCCTGATTTTTGCTTTCGCTTGATATGTAAATTTCCAAGTTTGGCTAGCGTATGTTAACGATGGTAAAATGCTGATATTCATAACTGTTTGTTTTATTTCCATCGGCATATCAGTTTTCATGATTTCTTTTAAAGACCAAAATTTCTTCCAAGCACTTGTTGTTCGTTTCTCTGCTTGTCAAACGATAATTGTTTGCCCAAATATACATAGGTGTTGACGTACTCCAGCGCTTCGTTGTTTAGGTAAACAGGGGACTTCATATAGTTTGTCATAATATTTGTTTTACTGCGGTTGATTTCTAATCCTACTTGCTGACTTGCGGCGTGAAGATCGTTTATCATCGACTGCAGCTCCATTTTACTCTCAGACAGCAACACGATGAACGAAAATCTATAAATATTAAGCTATATTAGGAAATCTTGTATCGATTATATAAGTCTACAGCTTATTCTCGGTTCAATTAAAGATCACCGAGACTGCGCTAACATCGAATGCGTAATTCATGAATGAATGTTCTCACAGTCATGTCCAGAATGTTGTAAAGCATCGGGAATGTAATTAAATTGTTTAAGAAATTTTCAAATTAAAGGTGGCTCAACCCCCGCTTAAATAAATTTATTTCAATATGTAATATTGGTTTAAAAAAAAAAAAAAAAATAAGCTGTCTTAATCTCAAACCTAGTGAGATAGATGTTCTCCGGGTAACCAGGAACAGGAGTATATGGTGTCCATGATGAAACATGACTGAAAATGGAGGAACAAGACAAGGAAAAACTACTGTTTTCACCGCAGTTTATTCCAATCCGCTATTACACTATTGTACCACGGTGATAGTCAAACAACCCTAAATCCATTCAGTGATATGGACGTGGATCATCGAACCATTCAGTTCGGGTATCAAGATCATACATACAGAATTAGCCTTTAACCAGAGAATAACAATTATTGTTCGCTTAAATAGGTATAAAAAAAGAATCTGGTCACATTCACAACGTGGCTGTCATGTACGAAAGACGTGTCATGAAAATCAAATATCACATCACAGCGTGACGAGAAACTATTTTCCGTGTGTATTCTGTTTCATTTTGGAGAAATCCCCTGGAGTGCTGAGTGAAACGAGAAAAAACAACTAGAACGAAAGTTCAGATGTGAACATAATATTTTGCTGCAAATGGGATATTTTGAGCCAATGACAAGCTCACTGAATGCTGCCCTTAATAATAGGAACGCTAAAAATATTACAACTCTGTCAATTTAAATGTAATTTTAGTAACGCAAATTGCAAGGGATCGAGAGTGAATTTATCTTCTCAATAGATTACTGTTTTTAGATTTGTTAAGATAAAAAATCTCACGATAATATTTCTCTTGACATTTGGGGGTAACATGATCAATGTCCAGGAACACAAATACGTGTACGTTAAATACTAAACTATGACATTAAACGACATGAGATCGTCGTATTAATTGAAATATAATCTACAGTTCAGGAGATAAATTTTAATTGTGAGAAAGCCAATCTCATTCCCTTGACCATATATTCACAAACAAGTATTCAGTATGTATTACACAATTTCATAACTAAAATGCTGAAATCTCGAAACAACGCTCGTACTAAGATCTCAGAGATGTTTCGGTAATATTAACCTTTGACACACAAAGGGGATGGGAAATGATTACGCCTCTTCTGATTACACGTTGTGGGTTTCATTTCTAGGGAATATCGGACTCCGGAAGTCTATTGTTGCAGATATTGTAGCGCACACGTATCCCTGTCATTATACGCTATCACGCCTTTTTACCCTTAGCGGGATAGACAGCGATAGTTGGCGTTGTTTTCACCCAGCCTATTGGGTCCCATATGTGACAGTGGGTAGGTCTATTCAAACATCGGGTACAAATTCTTATAAAGTGAGTTCTTGTACATAAAAACCGAAAAACGGCAATTAATTGGTACAAGCCGACTAAGATGCGAACACGCTATCACCAGATCGTAATTCGATCCGCTTAGCCACTAGGCTATCACTCCTATACGATATATGTCATATATCTTTCAATAACCATGATATATATTCATCCTCAACGTATCACACGATATTTCACATGTTAGGGTGATTTTAAAATAAATTTGATTAATTAATAATAAGCTTATTGATACATTCTGCTTTTACAATCGAGTGCGGAGCTTAAGTAAGTCACAGATCTCTGCCTACAGAGGGGTAGACTAGAGGTAGGGGTAGGGGGAGAGATCACAGTATTTGTGTTGTTGAATTGTATTATTAAGCATTAATAGCTCGTGCTAGTTAAAAGTGAATAGCTACTAGTATACATCCAAGTTACACTGTAATTATTTGAGGGTTCGAATCATATTCGTTATTTACAAAATCAGATGCTAACATTTGTGCTAATTCGTTTGCGATGTATGGGCAAATGCTTACCTAATATTTTGAAAGGTAATTGAAATTAATAGTTTCCTATCTCTCTCTACCCAGATTATATTTGAGAAAGAGAGATTATTTTTATAACAATTTTTATAACAATCTTGTTACAACACAAAAATTAGCAAATGCTCCCCGATGTTTCGAAAATTGAGCCATATAATAGAAAAAGAACTCGACGCTGTAATTTATTCCGGGCACGTATTACGATCATCCAGTAATGACATGAAGATTTTCTCGTTTAATGTTTTAAAATTATCTCGTGTATTTCCACTTCGAAGACATGAAATTATTATATTTACATTTTATTGACTTATTAATACGATTGTTAATTTAAATAATTCTTATGGGTGATCGTTTCGGTCATCAGAATTTTTAGACTTCACAAAAAAATAGTCAAAAAACCATCGTGAAATTTTTAAGGTATATATATATTATATGCAGAATCTACAATAGACTTCAAGACGCGCTACAGGATTTCATCCTTTTGTTGTGAACATCCCTCAAACCCAAACGAAACGCTTTGCTTCGTCTTTCATTATTCGTACAGCAAGGGACTGGAATAGTTTGCCCGCGTCTATCTTTCCTTCCGATTACAATGTGGGTGTTTTCAAGAGTAGAGTGAGTATTTACTAAGCTAGTGCGCCTTACCATCCAGGACTACATTCCCACTTAATATCCTGTGGGATCGCAGTCAAGCACTTGCTTAGAAAGTATAAAAAATAGTGCGTGGCGGACTATATCTTTATACCGTCTTTACAGAAAATACCCGTGGTTAACATTGGGACATTTATAGGGTGTTACTTTTAATTATTAAATACGCATGTGAAGTGAACACAATAAACACCCACAGACTAATATAAGAGCGTAAGTCTGAGCGTAAGTTGGTACTCATTTCTCCTATCTACTATCTAATCAAATTATTTTAATGTCTTTTTAAGGCAACAACGCGCAAGCGGATGTAACCCACAGCCGTGCAATGAGGTAGTAAAATCTCATTAAATCTGGCGGATTAGCTATTTGCTTAGGTTTAACGCTTTCATTAAAATATATTTTTTTTAAATTAAATCTGTTCTAAATTAACTTTTATCCTTTGTCTTGTAAACCCAGATCAGTTTTTTATTAACGACCCATTTACTGACACTCTAAATACTTAAACTATTTAAAAAAACCTTGTCATTTACTAGTGATTTTTAAGGGCATACATGTAATATAGTTCCAAATTTTGTTTTTGTTAAAAAGAATGCCATTACCAATAAGCTCTAGCTTGGGCTGGGACATGGTTCACGTCTCGGGTTCACTGGGCGGTGTGTAAGTGGAACCGGGAAGAAGGCGACATCGGTAGGCCCGTGTCGCCTTGCACTGCGAGGGTACGAGGACATGCTCTCCTAAGAGACCAATGCATAAGGGGTTCGGGTCGTACCTCTGGAGATCCCGGAGCCCCTCACTATGCACCGAAGAAGGTCCGCCGGAAAGGTATAGTGGATAAAAACCCCACATAACCTCCCCTTCCCCAGAAGGCGGGGTATCTTGTTGAAGATTTCCTCCCCGTGAACAAAAAAAAAGGAGATGGTTTACGTCAATAGTCAAATGATGGACACGAATCTACGCCCATACGTTTCGCAGCCCGTACCCTAATCCTTTAGGCCATTGACGCTTCAAAGATAAAAAACCACAACCGTTCGTAGATTAGACAATCGATAAAACGATCACAACGATTTTTTTTGTCATAGCTTTTTACTAGTAACTTCGTCAATATATAGTCATAAGTACAGAATTACCTATATTTTACACACGTGGGGCACAGGCCTCCTTTCTAATGAAAGTATATGGTTTTGTAATCCGATTGAGAACGAAACATGATTGGATACAGGCTGGAGAATGTTATTGCACCCAGTTTAACGCCCCAAATCGCAGTGCACTCTCGGGACCTCTTCTAGACAGTGGTTCAAAATGTAAGAGCGCACCTCCCAATCCGGAGAAGTTGTGTTATGTTTCCTTTGGGATAACAGCGTCCATCAGCCATAAAGCTTTAGAATACAAGCAATGTACACAGGCCACTTATAAATACATGATTTGAACATCAAGAGGTACCAATTAAAAATAATAAAAAAGAGAGTTTTGGACCTATTTAAGCACTTAACCAACTTTTTCTTAAAAAGACGAATAAAACTATGAAGTGGAAATATAGATGAAGTAAAAGTTTAAGTGGAATATTAATAGAAATGTCGGACATTTTGTACGAATCGGCGAAATGAAAAAGTTATAAAGAACAAAGTCTTGTGATGGAATTGGAGTGCTATAGTGAAACTTACCAACTAAGTACAACCACAAAGGTGTCACCAATGTTGAAAATTATAATAATTACAAAAATAAATAAAAGCACTGAAAGAGGCCAGGCAGAGTTTTACGTTCTGTAGCGGAGACATATGTTACTTTCTTACATCTACGTCAGCAATCTGTGTTCAAAATCGTGGAAAACAACCTCATATAATGTCGTAAAGTAGACATTTTTGTACTTCGTGTTTCGTACCGATGGCGTAAATCTTCATTATCGTCGAGGGGACCCTTATTACTACCGAATAGAGATTCATTTTAAGTGAACTTAGAGCCATCCACCTCTCACTCCACGTCAATCATCAAAGCAGCACGTCCCTTTTGACTATAAAAAGTTTAAGAACGAAAGTCAAAAAATGTACGCAATTGCTTTATTTTTCTGCAATAGAATTTATTTTTTTTATAATCGATTACTTTCTGAACCAACTATTGCAATGAAATCGAAAAAAGTTATTGATAAATATGCTATGAAATCAGTGCGTTCGCTGTAACGTTTTATTTGTCCGCTCAATCCTCCGCCTTACATAAAAGAGCTGTGAACATTTATTCGTACGCATTTTTTGTTACGACTCCACAAACAAGGACAATTGTATCGCAAATATTGAACACGTTTACAAGCTTACACAATCCGTCATACGAGCGAAAGTTTATGTTTTCTTTTTAATTTATAGATAAATTCTAACGGTCGTATTTCTGTTCTGTTATTTGAATTAAGTCATCTTATTTTACATCAATTCCTATATAGTTCCGTTCCTATCTACTTCTGACTTGTCATATTTTTCAATGTATTATTATAGTAGTATTTTTTCTACCCTTAACCGATGATAATGTATAGGCAGATGTATGGATTTGAATCAAACGGAAGAGACGTATCAGGATCGTACTAAGTGAAAGTCGGAGATCTCTGCCTATCCCTCTGGATGCCGGGTGTGAGTGTTTCTTTAATTTTAGAAAAAAATTCGTTCATTTTTCTCACAGTTTTTAATCGAAACCGAGCATTAACAATGACTCATACCATAAAAAAGTGTAAGTATTGATTTAAATAACTGTATGTGGTCTGATTAATGTACAAGTATATTTACGATTAAAAATAAAAACCGACTTCAAATCGAATCAACCGTTAAACGCGCGGATGCCCTCTTTGTATTTCTAAACTATCGTAGGAATATTACGAAATAGAAATAATCAGAATCCAATCAAACTCTCATCACACAACTCTTGAAGTACAGGATGTATTTTCAATAAAAATTGAATCATCGAAATCGGTTCGCGTGATATTGAATCATTCGTCCATTTGTCGCGAACATACTTAATGCTAATTTAATACATATGGTTTTCTCATGGATGCCATTATCAGACTTATATTTGCCATTGCCAGGTTCACCCAGTCGAAAGTTATGAACAAACATAAAAAAAACATATAGGCAAATTGAGAACCTGCTCCTTTTTTGAAGTCGGTTGTAATAGGGATCGCTGATGTTTTTGGTAATTTTTATAGTAGATTAGCTTTTATAACCTCCTCCTTGCGTCGTTTTCCTCATTGCTGAGGGTCGTGACCTCCACGAATTATGTGGTGGACGATCGCTTTCCACCTGTTGCGGTCTTTGGCGGTGTGAAATGCCTCTTGGACTCTCCTTGTTGGTGTTGGTGCTAATTTGGTCTGTCCAACGCATAGGGCTCCTCCCTCTTGGTCGTTTTCCCTATACTTTGCCTGTGACCAGTAGTATTTCCAAGGTGTCGGTTTTCCTGGCTATGTGACCGAAGAATTCGAAAACCCTACGAAGACAGACCATTGACAATTTGACAGTGACACCCACTTCCCGGAGAATTGACGCGTTTGTGCGGTGGGCTGGCCAAGGTACTCGCAACATTCTCCTCCAGCACCACATCTCAAATGCATCAATACGACATCTATCTGCCTTCGTGAGGGTCCAAGTTTCCGCTCCGCTCCGCTTTCATAACAGCAATCAATAATTATTGTGTAATAATGATTATCACACAGAATCACTGTCATAGTTAAATTTTCATGCTAGATTTCAGCTAAAACATGGCTCTAAAATGTCAACTCCTTTGTAACGCTGTATTTGTCCGCTCAATCCTCCGCCTTACATAAAAGAGCCGTGAACATTTATTCGTACGCATTTTGTTACGACTCTACAAACAAGGACAATTGTATCGCAAATATTGAACACGTTTACAAGCTTACACAATCCGTCATACGAGCGAAAGTTTATGTTTTCTTTTAATTTATAGATAAATTCTAACGGTCGTATTTCTGTTCTGTTATTTGAATTAAGTCATTGTATTTTACATCAATTCCTATATAGTTCCGTTCCTATCTACTTCTGACTTGTCATATTTTTCAATGTATTATTATAGTAGTATTTTTTCTACTCTTAACCGATGATAATGTATAGGCAGATGTATCGGAACGGAAGAGATGTATCAGGATCGTACTAAGTGAAAGTCGGAGATCTCTGCCTATCCCTCTAGATGCCGGGTGTGAGTGCTTCTTTAAATTCCGAAAAATATTCGTTCATTTTTCTCTCAGTTTTTAATCGAAACCGAGCATTAACAATGACTCATACCATAAAAAAGTGTAAGTATTGATTTAAATAATTCTATGTGGTCTGATTAATGTACAAGTATATTTACGATTAAAAACAAAAACCGACTTCAAATCGAATCAACCGTTAAACGCGCGGATGCACTCTTAGTATTTCTAAACTATCGTAGGAATATTACGAAATAGAATTAATCAGAACCCAATCAAACTCTCATCAACCAACTCTTGAAGTACAGGATGTATTTCCAATAAAAATTGAATCATCGAAATCGGTTCGCGTGATATTGAATCATTTGTCCATTTGTCGCGAATATACTTAATGCTAATTTAATACATATGGTTTTCTCATGGATGCCATTATCAGACTTACATTTGCCATTGCCAGGTTCACCCAGTCGAAAGTTATGAAGTAACAAACATAAAAAAAAACATACAGGCAAATTGAGAACCTGCTCCTTTTTTGAAGTCGGTTGTAATAGGGATCGCTGATGTTTTTGGTAATTTTTATAGAAGATTAGCTTTTATAACCTCCTCCTTGCGTCGTTTTCCTCATTGCTGAGGGTCGTGACCTCCACGAATTATGTGGTGGACGATCGCTTTCCACCTGTTGCGGTCTTTGACGTTGTGAAATGCCTCTTGGACTCTCCTTGTTGGTGTTGGTGCTAATTTGGTCTGTCCAACGCATAGGGCTCCTCCCTCTTGGTCGTTTTCCCTGTACTTTGCCTGTGACCAGGAGTATTTCCAAGGTGTCGGTTTTCCTGGCTATGTGACCGAAGAATTCGAAAACCCTACGAAGACAGACCATTGACAATTTGACAGTGACACCCCCTTCCCGGAGAATTGACGCGTTTGTGCGGTGGGCTGGCCAAGGTACTCGCAACATTCTCCTCCAGCACCACATCTCAATTGCATCAATACGAGATCTATCTGCCTTCTCAAGGGGCCAAGTTTCCGCTCCGCTCCGCTTTCATAACAGCAATCAATAATTATTGTGTAATAATGATTATCACACAGAATCACTGTCATAGTCTAAAATGTCAACTCCTTTGTAACGCTGTATATTGTGCCATAAAGGACAAAGTGTAAGAATTGATTTAAACTACTATCTGTTATAAAACTTAAGAGGGATTTTGTGCTATGAAATGGAAAATTGAATCAGCTTTTTCTGTTCGAATTACGGCCCGCTCCTATCATGTAGAACACTTATTGAAACTGTTCTTAAGTGTTGTCCTTTTATGTAGATACTCCTATAAATGTTTGATAGGGCCATCTCGGGAAATCTCTGTCTCCGCTCGCAAAGGGTCTGCAGGCAAATAAAACGGAAATCCCAAGTATTATTCCGCGACTTTTTTCCTGCTCCCCCCGATGTGAACTTTTATTTTTATGCTCTAACGTATTCTTATCGCTAGACAGACACGCTCTCGGAAAAAAATTGTGACAAACTGATTCATACATTTGCACGGAATAACAATTGTTATATTTGGTCCGCTATGTTAATAAAATTTATATTTTTTCGTACACAACAGCTGTTTATTTAACCCTTTTGTGCTGAATTTGGAAATCATTCTCTGGTAAAATATATGATGATGATTTTAAAAGAGCTACTAATTTATGTAATTATTAACTATTTTAAATTATCATAATTTTGACGACACAATTTATACATTGCCGAAAGTTTATTAAAACTACGTCCACTATTACACGTTACGAAGATGTCCTGGATGAACAAACGGTTCTTGGCAGTCTTCTGAAACTACCAATAAGTCACGTGATGCACGTGACTTCAAACTATTGGATATATGTGATTTCAAACCATATCTCATGGAAGGGAATAGAACGACCAACTTCTATGGTTTCTGTAAAGCCATTAGAAGAACGAACAATATCATATCATACAATGTCATATAACAACCTCATATCATAGCGTAATATTGCTGATGAATGTCTAATTTAGGTAGTTCTTCAGTGTAAATGAAAACAATAAACATAACATAAAAAATTGCTCTCTATTCTTTTTACTACAAGTATGAAACACCAATGGCTACTTGGGCCCCATATGTGATTACCTCGGGTACAAAATTTAAGCAAGTGATTTTTTTTTCTTCTTTAGAAACCGAAAAACAAAAAATTTATGACACAAACCGGCCAGGAATCGAAGTCTCTACCATCAGATCATTAGGCGACCAGTTATCCACCAGCTTATTAAATTAAAAGCAATGGAAGTAATAAAGCTTCATCTATTTTCAAGGCTTAATTGAAACAGTGCGAATATTCCCTGCAATCCCGGTACAGGCACAGGTACTGGCACGATGACGTAACGTTTCTGCGATAACATTTACACAAGGGAAATTCCAATATCGAACTATTTGCGCTTTTTCCCCAAATGGAATTTCTTTGTGATGTACAGACGATAAATATTCAGAGAAAAATGTTACTAAGCGTTTCAACGGTTAACGTAACCAGTGATTTCTAGTTTTATAAGCCAGCTATAGACAGCTTGACATAGACAATTATTAAAGAAAAAACGACAAGTTATTGCTACAAGTCAATTGGGATTCGATACCGCGACCAAAAGTGAACCGTTGGCCACTACAGTTTAATCTAAATATTAAATGAATGCTTCTTAATTTACTTACTTCTCGTATTTTATGTTTATTTTTAAACGGCAGACAGTAATAATAATAAAGTATTCGTCTTTGGCCAAAGTGAATGTTTTTTCTATCATCCCCGTTTTTGTTGAAAGAATTAGTAAGCGTTTTTTTATACGCCATTAAGTACATGTGTGATATAATTGTATTTCAGTCAACGACATAACGAATTACGTAATGATTTTTTAAATTCTTTCACACAACGGAAAAAAACCTTATTAGCTTTTGAAGTATTCAATGAAGTTAATGAACACTGTGCAAATGTAAAGAGATTTTCTTTATAAAATTTAAATTTGTTAAAAACAAAAATGGTGAAACAACTAATAAGTTGAAGACTAGACTTGATGCATTAAGGTTAAAGAATAAAACTACACGATGACGAAAATTACAAAACAAACGCACACAGACTATACGAAAGAGTCTAAGTTTAAACAAAAACTCTCAATCTGGGTATCGAAGCCCAAGGGTTCTAACGTAAAGTACCGATGCAAAATATTATTTAGCTTAAAACAACACTAATGATCTAACATGAGGATGTAAACCTAAAAACTAAATTTAAACCCAAAACTATATAAGACACAGTAAAATTATAAGCTATTTTGATATGCCATATTGTTACAATAACTCGTATATGGTAGCATCCGTAACGATATTGCAGCTAGTCTGGCCGCGGGGAGAAAATTTCATTAACAGGGTCATGTTCAATTACTAAATAGTAGGCACATATTAGCTGAGTTTCGCTGATGCTATACTTATAATTGGATTCCTTGATAGCTTAAAAATTTAAAATATCAATCAAACCTTCTTTTACTTTAACGAATTCTCTACTTAGAACTATTAGAACACAAATTTCTTCTACTATTATATAGTTTGTAATCATCTGACGTCTTCTCAGGCACCCTAAAGAATACTAACGTCTCTAGAATAACAACCTTTTTTTTCTTAACGGAGTTGATATCATTGACAAGCTACCCGGCCTTCCGGGCAGGCTTTTCGGAACACGGGGTTGAGTTTCTTACTCACTAAAACCCCCTGGTGGCCCTTCCTCGCTGCATGGTGAGGGACTCCGTGATCTTCAGTGGAACGCGAACCCCCCCTGCACTTCGAACTAAACTTATACATACTATATAGCACGTTTAGTTCGAGGTTAGTTCCTCCCGTAGTCGCAGTGTAAGTCGACACGGTCCAGCTGATGTCGCCTTCTTCCCGGGTCCTCTGTACCGGACGACAAAGGCCCTTGTCGTCCGGTACAGTCCCCTTTTAGTCGCTTTTAGTCGCCTTCTACGACAGGCAGCGGATACCGTAGCCTTAATCTACGAGAAAATAACATTATTCCATGGTTCCTTCTTCGGATTTGCGCTACTTCTTATCACAATTTTAAAATGGAAGCTCAGGCTAAGCCATATTGCGCGGCCATTTCTATTACCTTTAAAGCTATTAATTTTCCAAAACCCTTCGGAGAATCAACGGCTAACGGCCATGAAAAAATAAACAAAGATACCTGTTACTCAATTCTTTCATTCGTGCATAAGTAATCAAGTCTTAGGTATTAAAGTCACTAAAATCGAATATAACAAAACATAAATGGCGAGTTCTCAAAAAAAAAACGGCCTGGTCATATCTTGATTAAGTTAATCTAATTTTAGTTTGTCATTGTTTCAAAATGTATTAGCAGTATTTTAATTACGGAGAAAAACCCCTTTTAAAACGGAAACAACACCGTGACAAGAACCTTTTCTTATTAACCGCATGATTTGACAAAAACATAATGATTCCGTAAAGTCCATCATCAATAACAAATTAAGGTTTTTGCTCCATTAAGTAAAAGATTTTATAATTATGGTAAATGAAAAGAAATTCATTATTTATTATTTCTAAGAAACACTAGATCTTTAATCAATTTCTAATAAAATATTGTTATAAAATATAAATAAAATATCAAGCAAGTATTAGGGAAACTGCAATTTCTAGGCTTCTGTTTTTCCAATTATGGGTTGCCATGATTCGATCGGGTCACTTCGGTCTGGGACAATTAAAACGATAGCATGTAAAATTAGAAATATGCAATTTCGATAGACTGTGTTGTTGACTGCCGCCATATACCGTTATACGGTAGGCTCTTCGGGAAGAGTCAATTTCATTAACGCCGTGCATGTTCAATTACCAAATATACGTCGAATATTGATTGCACTCTGTGATATCGCGGTCATCTATTCATTGCAGGTATTAGTTGATAAATGGAACAAGATAACTGACGCGCTTAACTAAATTTGACCATTTATTTAGTATTTACCCAATTTTGGTGATAGCCTTGTCGCCAGGCGTTTATCGTTGCTCGATCCCTGAGTCCGTGATCGTTCCACTGCTTTTTTGAACTCCCTCAAAAAGTCTTAAGGTCAAAGATTTATTTTAGAGCCTTAAGTTGAGGATGCTTACCACATAATGGTCGAATGTGTCCGGAACGAAGCCGAAAGAGTACTATTCACGGCGAAATTTAATATTGATTTGTCGCATGTGGGGGTATGTAATAGCATTCTTGCGTTTCCCGAGTCGGATCAGGCATGAATGCTATACCACCTTGTAAGAGCGGGCCTGAAACGCAGGTAATAGTTATATTCAGTATTTTGATCAAACCCTCCATAATAAATGAAAAAAGAAAGAAAGAGCCTTAGAGGTTAATAGGATAACCTCTAAGGCGCTAAAATAATTTATAAAATAAGAGGTTAAAAGGAAAAAAAAAATTAAAAAATTAGATTTTAAATATATGAACGCCCGTTAAACCTACAAGAACGAAAGAATACGAAAATTTATAAAAGATTTTTTTAATTCCTTTACATTTTATATGTTGGCGCAAAGACACAATTTGAATCTAAAACAATTCATAAATATCCCAAGTTAGGGTACAAAAATAAAATATGTGACATCGTAGTATAGTCGTATATCGTAGACTTTGCCTAGGACTTCCCTTGCCTCTGTCCTATTGCACTGCCGGTCTCGAGCCGGTGTAAAAGAGGTACACGAGGTAGGAGGTACAAACAATACATTTACAACAAATTTATCATTAGTTGTTAATATCGGTTTATCCACATTCTATCTAACATGCGGTAATGTTAATAATTATCAATGTACCGTCATTAACCGTTCAGATTTATTCGTCTATTCCGACATACACTGTATCCTCCGGGATCTCCAGTGGAACGCACCGGAGCCCCTCTGCACTGTGCTCAAGGAGAGCACGTCCCGGGGAGGATTCTCCTCCCCCTGTGCCCTCATAGTACAAGGCTACACGGGCCAGCCGATGTCGCCTTCTTGCCGGGTCCACCTTAGCGGACGACAAAGGCCCCCACCCTTGTCGCCCAGTGAACCTGAGGCCCCTTTAGTCGCCTTGTACGACAGGCAGGGGATACCGTAGTCTTATTCTTGAGAGCCCAGAACTACAGGGCTGACCGCGTATACATCTATCTAACCTGTCATATACCTATATTTAAAAAATGCCTCCTTTCCTTCTATGTAATTCCTTTTCCATCTATGTAATTTCTTATGCTTTTATGCTTAAGGTTTTTTTCTTGATTTCTGGATATTAAACTAATTATTCATTACCAAACTTTACCATACAATAATAATAAAAGAAAACACTGAAAATTTGGTCCTAAATATAATATATAGAGAATAAATCAGTTGACGGACGTGCGGCAACTGATGACATAAATATGGGAGGCGGGCGACCATGAAATTAAACAACGCGGCAACTACACGTGATTTACAGAACTATTGTAGCTCCTAACTACGAACATATATAAATATATATATATCACAAATACATATAATAAATACAAACTTGGTAGAGACGTATTAACCTAAATCGGGTCATGAATTATCTAGACCGACTCCAGGAAGTACCACGAACGCACAAGTTCAACTTGAAAAAAAAAAGTGAAAAGTATTTACACAATACTTTATCGTAATAGTAGAAAATAGCAATAAAAACTATAGCATATAAAAAACATACATCTAAAATGAAATTCGGTATTGAAAAGGCGACCAACTCAATAACTGATACTAAAAAACAAATTTAGAATAAGACTAAAAATGCGTTTTATTTTATACTTGAATAATAACCGTCCTTGGAGAGGACTAAGGCGTCTGACATCCCTTGTCATAAATGTTGAAGGAAGTTTAGATTCGATCCACGAAGCGTTCTGCTCATTAGCTCACAGTATCTTGAAGTGTTGTAACATTAAATTTTCATATTCTGGTACTTAAATACAAAAACCAGTGTACAGCGAAGTTGTTAGAAGTGAAAATCAGAACAGTATTTGAGTTGTATTTTTTTTGTATAGTTATTACAATAACTATACAAAATAAATATTGTATAGTTATCTTTATTTAACAAGTCACGAGATTTTACAATTATTTAAAAAATAATTAAATGATTTAACTTAACTAAGACTATTATAAAACCAAAGGAAACAAATTAAAAATATAAATTGAATCTAAGTACAATTATACAAACTTACTGATAATACTAACTTAAAAAATAATATTAAATTAAAAACTACACTTTAAAAACTAAAAATTATCCATTTCAAATAAATATTGTATAGTTATTGTAATAACTATACAATATTTATTTTATATTATATCATCACTGATGGCATATATGGCAACAACACGTTCCAGTGTGAACTTCGTACCATATAATTTAGTGAACCAATTGAAATTACGCGACCGGAGATTTTGATTAATACCGCAATATTTCAATTATTTCAAATCGTTTCAATATGGTAAAGAATAATGAGTAAATGACAAGATCGTACATTGTGTTATCGGTATTCCTTACATATCTGACTCAATTAATCCTTGTCCAGGGCGCTCGAGCGTGCCACCTCCGTCAAAGTCGCCGCCGCAGTTAGATAAATAATTCCACTCGTTCTTATGCCCCGCCGCTGCAACTAAATTACATTTGCTTCAGTCTGCTTTGCCAGTCGTAAAACAGCTGGACGATAACTATAAAATTCTTTCTATTTCATTTTATGTTGTTTGTAAGTAAACAAAAAAATGTACCTTAACCTCAAACCTCGACAAAACTATATATATGAGACAATTACCAATTATAACTGAAATACTGTTCTGATTTTCACTTCTAACAACTTCGCTATACACTGGTTTTTTTGGCACACAATTTTTTGTATTTAAGTACCTGAATATGAAAATTTAATGTTACAAGCCCACTGGGATTCGTGACGATCTGATCGTAAGTCGACCGTTTAGCTACTAAGCCATCCCAGCTTATTTCTATAAGTATTAGTTACTGTTACATATATATACTAAAATCCCTTTGAAGAAAACGAAGAAAAAGGCCATAATATTATAATTTACAGAATAAAAATAAGATCCCGCTAAAACGTTGCGAAATGAGCGCATATTAGTACGAAAAAAATATGTAACGTGTACGTTGTCTGAGGAAAGAATTTTATAAGAAATTGCGATAAGATAGATGAAGGCTTATTGCGGACTCTTGTGAAAAGGAAAATTAAATATGAATACCTTTACCTCTGACATAGAATATTCCACGTCGATACACACACTTTGAACTTTGGCGAACTTCTGGTGGATAACAAATACTTTTTTACTTAAGCGTTTATAAGGCTAAACCGGTATACTTATATTGGAATTCTTAACTTGAAACTTATCGGATTGAATATAAATAAGCTCATATACTTCCAAATTTCAAATAAAATTCATGAAAAAAGCAACACAGCATCATGAACATTGCGAACAAATAAAAAAGAAAAACAAATTAGAAACTATTTCTCACTGTAGAAAAGAATTTATAAAAAATGTAACAGCCTACTCGTATTTATATCCTAGTGTCGGGCACAAGTCTCCTCCGTAAGAGAGTATTAGGGCATAGTCCGCTTCATAGCTCCATTGTGAACTGACTGACTTGTGTACACATGTTATAGACAAATTTCACCTCACTATGTTTTCCTTCACTGCCGAGCTTGTGGGAAATCAACACTTAAAATTTCAACAAAAAATTCAATTGGTGCTGTCTCCAGCTATAGTACCTAGCGTATTATAAAACTTAGGGTGAACGCACGGACACTAAGTTACCACGGATCTCCCCTCAATTTTTTTTACATGGGAGGAAATGGGTTTATACATACTCGTCGGAGGCGGACGAGTTATGTCGGGCTCGGCCTAAGGCCCCTACCGACTAAAACCTCCCGTGGTGAGCCATCCAACGCCATGATGGGCGAGATGGGGTCGCGTTAGCATTCACCATTGAATCTCCCCTCAATGGGTCAACACTTCCTATGACGAAGACAGCATCACATTCCGTTTTTCACTGGGCTTAAAAGCTGCGAGCGCATCACTGATACCGGGCACAATCTAGAAAGTGATTTTGTTTATGTAAGAAACCAAAGCGCGGAAGCTCATTGTTACAAGATGGGGTTCGAAGCGTGCCCACTAGATCGTAAATTCCAACGATCAAACACTTATTGTTTTTAAAAAAAGAATGCTATCAATATTTTTTTTCACAAATTTTTATGCATTCTTGTTAACCATTCCCAATAAGCTTATGTAGCCACTAGGCTACTACTACTTAATAATAACATTTTAACTCCAATCTGTGGGGGTTTTGTATAGAGTTAATATAATTGTTGGAGCTTGTTTAATGCAACGCGTCGTATATATTCTCAACCACTTGTTTTTTTTTGTTTTTCATTAATTCTCAAACACTCAAACATTTGTCATGTATTAGTTTTGTCCAATAAACTATCGACTACAATTTTTTTTTTATAATTTCTAAGCAAGTGCTTGACTACGATCCCACCTGATGTTAAGTGGAAATGCAGTCCTGGATGGTAAGGCGCACTAGCTTAGTAAATGCCTATTCACTCTACTCTTGAAAATACCCACATTGTAATCGGAAGGAAAGACAGACGCGGGCAAACTATTCCAGTCCTTTGCTGTACGAAGAATGAAAGACGAAGCAAATCGTTTCGTTCGGGTTTGAGGGATGTTCAGAACAAAAGGATGAAATCCCGCAGTGCGTCTAGAAGTCCGATGGTGGAAAGGGGATGGGGGAATTAGATCATGTAGTTCCTGAGCACACTCTCCAAAATGCAATCTGTAGAAAACCGAAAGGCTAGCTACCTTACGCCTGTGCTCAAGAATTAATTAAAGACATGAAATACTATGCAACTAAACTATTATTTAATAGAATAAATTATTACCTACAAACAAGGGTCAACTTTACAATCCTATGCTCGAGGATTTAATTCCATCCGGTGAAGCTGCTTTTTCTGGTTTCTTTAAAAAAACATGATAAAATATAATATTGTTTCAACTGAAACAATGAAATTATAACTATAAAAGACCTTCATGCTATGTTATAACTATTAATTAGTGCATACTAGCTTAAACCCACTTGACCTAGTGAGGAAGAATATCAGAATACTGGATGATATATTTTTAACTTCGAAATATTTACTCAAATCTCAAACCGGCAACACACGTTATAAAACAGCGGCGTGGCAGGCAATGTGCAAATATTAAAAGTAAAGATAAACTTATGTACTATAATATGTATATATCTATCCCACGAACTAGGATAGGACACATTTATTTCATATTCATTGGTGGACATGAATTTCCATTCTAAACACACTTCTGTCGCCTCTTTCACATTTACACGTCTATATAACTCTATTTTATGTTGTCTTTTATTTCTCATTTAACAAAGGAGTGAAGAGATTTCCAGTAACACGGGTCATTGACCAAGTGTTAATTTTTATTTAAAAAATATCCCAGGTGTCTGGGCGCAAGGCGCTCGGACGTTAAATTCGTGACAACGAATCCTAGAACAAAGAGCACTTGGCACGAACTAAAGAGAACTTTTCAGAGGTTCACGCTAAGCGACCTAAGAGCTATGCCACCTCTCAATCCGGTGAAGCAGTCAAGGCCAGCTTCTCTGGCCAATCTGTGTAGTGCGTCATAAAAAAAACGGACTAACAATATACATTAAATGATTATACAATTTATTAAAACACAAATATTAATTAATGTACATTATTTCGCACGACCGAGTATTTTTTTTTCTTATTTATAAATTATTTATCTTACTTGTTCGGTCATTTAATTTCTCCGCGCTCTCACCCGCTTACTATCGGCGCCACCATTCGGACACGCAGTACATCGTGAATAATCAGTTACTCTCGGCTCAAGCGCAGCGGAACACGACCGTAACGCTGCACTTTTAGTGAATGCCACCCGCTATCATCAATTTACAAGACAGCACGTCAAAATAGTTATGATGTAGTAATTTGCGGACGGTATTAAAGAGTGCCGCTTTTTACATTGTAATTTACGTGTTAAGGAGGTAAGTTGAGTTTTAATACTGTTATGTTTGAATGTGTGATATGTTTGGGATTAACTCCAGTACTATTGGCACTACATGCATCTGATCTAGTTTCCATATCCTAGTTACTTAGTCTTTTAAATGTACTTCGTTATTTTGTCTGTGATATACGGCAGTATATATTAAAAAGGGTATATGTAGCTCCTCTACCTCTATTTGTATTGTGCTAACAATGCAGACTTATCTTTTCTATATTAATTCTATTAGATGTTTATCTTTCCTAACGCATATAATTTGCACTACGACCATGATCAATGATTTACTCCTTATCTTCTCATTCTCTCTGCCTTGTGTCTCTGTTTATTAAATATATAACTCTAAGTTTGAGGTTTGTGGTGGTAACCTTTGAAAATGCGTTAGTTCCATGTCTTTTATACCTATTACAAATTAATACTAAAACTTGCGAAGGAAATAGATAGGGTAAGCTAGAACGAGTGAAATATTAATATTACCAAATGAAACAATTGTTTGTTTTTTTTTATTTAAATATAGGTTCTAATAACAAACTTTCATCATTGTTCCTAAACTTTTTAAACAAATTATCCCAGTTTCCATTGATCAATATTTAGGAGTAAACGGCAGGAATGTCATCTTTACTCCAATCGATGTCTACTGTCTCTCCCGTACGCGCACTCTGTTCAGCAGCAGTGGCGATCTTGGCCACCGCCAATGTTTGCCAGCTGGTAACCTCCATTTGGTCACCATCTAAAATGTGATATTATTGCTTGTCAAAATAAAATAATTAAGTAATTAATAAATAAATTCTTGGTATTTTTTTGGAAAAACAATTAAAAAAACAACCAAAAGTTAAATACGAAAGTGATTTCGTTGTCGTCATTAGACATTAGATTTATCAACATTTATGTAATAGGATCAGACACAAAATAAAATAAATCAAATCCAATATTACAATTGTACAATACAAAACAAAGAAAGAACAGGAATAAGAAAAAAACAATTTACACGACGTAATGTCAACTTTGGACGCCGTCTCAATACGTGCTGTCTAATCAACAAGGTTGACACAATTGCCAAGATTGGACATCGCTCATTTTCAGCGGTGTCCAGGACTACAAAATGTTGTGCGCGCGTACAGCAGCTTAAATTGTATGTTATTATCTACTATATGTTTTATTAACTATAGCAATTATACGAAATAATAAGCGTACACTTACACTGCACGACGTCGAGGAAGTGCTCGAGCTCATGTTTATATGCGGCCTTGTATCGTGATGGGAATGAGTAGTAGATGGGGTTGGTCTTAATGCCCTCGTGCCCAAGGTAGCTCTCCAGAGAGGGGCAGGGCTTCTCGTTTTCAACCTTCAGCATACCTGGTGGAAGTTATTAAAAGTTATTAGAATAGACTTCGTTTATTTATAACAAGCTGATCCCTCTGCTTCGATGGACATAGGGCAATAAAAGAAGCCTAAGTTACTCCTTAACATAATAGCTATCTGCCAGTGAATGTCCCGTTATATAGATATAATATCTGTATCGTAGTCAATCAAATAGTATGACTTAACAAAAACTCCTCGCTGCTTATGTAGTAGTCAATATTGATGACTGAAATGGCTCTTTTTATTGGTACATGATCACCACCATTTTTTAAATTACACGTTTTCAAAAAACGTTTTTAACATGTTGTCCAGGTGTTGATTCGCCTCAATAGTCGATTTGTGGATTTGAACCTACGAAGTTGACATGTTATTGAAGGCTTAACACAGTTCCTTTCTCTCTCAACTGTTTTAGATACGTAGAATATATAAAAAAATATAATTTATATACATTTATAATCCTGACTTCCCAAATAACTAATTGATTTTGTCCATTGTTAAGTATATATGTATTACATCAAAAAATTACAATTACACACCTTTGTTTCCAAATACTTCGAGCCTCTGGTCATACCCATAAGCGCTGTAACGGCTGTTATCACCGATAGCGATAGCGCCCGAGGGGAACGTAAGGAGGAAGGCAATGGTGTCGAAATCATCGATGGCCTTAACCTCTGGTATAAGGGCAGTGGCAGTTGCCTGGACGCGAATGGGCAGCTCACCCAACACCCAGCAAGACATGTCAAAGTCATGCACAAGGCAGTCATGGAATACACCACCTGAAATCATAAATATTGCCTGATCCTATTTCGTGTTTCTTTACATATTAATATAAGTGAGCCTGTTTGTCGTTAACTGCATCTGATGTTGTATTATGATGAATTCTTGTGATTCTTTTGATAGTCACAATCACGCAGATAAAAACTGTGTAAACCATGCTGCATTAACTAAACTGCTATTAACTTCTAGTGTTGGTCTTATTATGGTGTGAAATTTCCTGTCGATAGAAGCCGGTAGAAATCACTAATAGAAATACCAAATCAGGGTTAGTACAAGGGCCACGATCTTGAAAAATAAATGAACAATTTAACAGTAATCCTGCCACATGATAATCTACCACTAGTTGAAGCGAGCTGAGAGAAACCATCGAGTTATTTTGAAACATGGGCACTGAGGGTTGAATCCGTGTGAAAATCTATGGATTCATTTCTGTGACAATTAGCTGGTCGTATTTTCGTATGGATTTTTATAACCAATAGTCAGAAAGTAAGGGTTTAGTATGCTGTTTTATTTTGGAATATTCCTAGGACAAATAACAATTAATAATATAGTGTAACTATGAATGTCTATTATCAAGTACAGTGGTGCCTCGACATTGTTTAATTCATTCCAAAGCCTTGCTGGTATGTCAAATTAAACGTATCTCAAATCAATTTTCCCCATTTAAATTAATTGGAATACCATGCTTTGAAAACAAGTGAAACACAGACTGAGGTCTGGTCTATCTGGAAGAAACTGTGAAACGCAGCGGTGTAGAGTGCGACTCCTTGTATTTTAAATCTTGCTCTCATCTCAAAGCAGAATATCGCTTGCTCGGCGGCTCGTACCTCAAAATACTCATGTATTAGGGCACTCATATCTCGAAGTACTACTATAACTAAAATAAAATACCTGATGTACGCAAGTAGTCAACTGACGGTAGCGGCGAATCTCTCGCCGTTACTTTCAGAATCTGCACATGTCCTACAGTCCCGTCTCTGACTCTGTTCTTTAAGCTCCTGTAGTCGGGGTCAAAACGACGGTTGAATGCGGCGAACAAGGTACGTCCCTTGCTCTTAGCAGCTTCGTAGCATTTCTTCGTGTCCTCAATGGATTCTGCAATGGGTTTTTCGCAGAAGACATCCTTGTTGTAGGCGATGGAGTTAACAACAATGTCATGGTGGGTGTAAGTGGGAGAACCGATGAATACAACATTGACGCTGCAATAACACAAGAGCTTGTAAAGAAATTTTGTATGTACCATAGATAGAATACAGTTTTTTATTTCATTTGGATGGATGTAATATTAAATTCTAGTTATTTGTTTTTTGAGGATAAATGTCATACGTTTTCCTAACAATATTCTGAGTAATCTACGAGAAAAAATAAATTTAATTAAATATCACTAAATAGCAATGTAGTGCACAACTTCCATTTAATAAAAACTTCCTTTTCTCAGCTGGACTCTAAATGTCGCCGTTACAGTACTTATAAAACGAGAAAAGCTGATTAATTTACCTCTTGTCTTTGTACACTTTCTCGCTGTCCTTTGAAGTGAGGAATGTCACATCGTCTCCCAGTTTCCAATACTTTTTGAGATCATTAAACTTCTCGCTGCGGTCGTCGACGATGTACTTCAAGACTATACGAGGGTTGTTGATAATGCTGCTGAGATGAATGGAACCAGCGCGACCGAGACCGAACATAGCTGCTACGACCGGGGCTACGCGAGGCCTGCCATCGTCGCTAGTCATGACATTCTTCAAATACCTGTTGAATATTTAAAAAATCAAATTTTCTGAATGTAATTTTTTTTAAGTTTTAGAATATATATCTATGTAAATATATGTCCCAATGTTGGGCACAGGCCCTCTCTGTAAAGAGAGTATAAGAGAATAGTCTGGCACGCGTACCTAGTATGGATTGGCAGACCTCACGATGTTTTCCTTCACCGTCGAGCGCGTGTTAAAATAGCACTTTAAATTGCAACAACAAATTCATTGTCGCCGGTACCTTGGTCTAATCCTCTTCACATTTGTGTGCTGAGAGGACGCGGTATTTTTTCTTTATGCTTGTGTTATTTTTATAGAAAAGTGCGTAGTGCTTACGATGCAGTTGATATCAATTTACAATTTGTTATCCAAATTAAATGTTATTAATATACTAACGTATAATATTATTCTATATCCTTGTTAATTTAATTGTGAAATTAATAGCTATCACCAATATCATAGTTCTACTGTGCAACTGAAAACATTGTGATATTTAAATGAAAGTTTTTTACGTACTCTGTGTGAACGTAATCAACCTCCGGGTAAGTGGGTGCAAAGGTGTAAGGAGACGGTCCCGCGAACTTTTTGGTGGCCATTGCTGATGCTCGTTTATCTGAAATTATTTAATAATGTGGTCAATAAATTTTAAATAAAAGTAAAGTAATTGTCAACGGATTTTGTTGTGAAGGTTTATTACACTTTTGTGTTTCGCTTGGTGAATGAGGTGCTGACGATCCAACTCTGTAGTCACGGTAGGTAACTCTGCAGGTCCCCCCGAATAGTTCTCGGCTTGTCGTTCTGGAGGGGCTTAGTAGCCGTGGGGGGTGCCTACGAGCGCCAGGGCCACAACCCACGGTGAAGCGAAGAGGAGCCGACACGCCGGCCCGCGAGGAAGGGCCGGCTGAGGCGGTGTCACCAGGCGGGCTTGATGAAGCCCGTCGAGGGTGTGCTGATGGGTCGTGGTTGGTTTACCCGCCCTACATGACCGGGATCAACTCGCGAGGGAAGAGGAGTGTTGATGTTTAGTAGCCTCGCTCTCTATCCCCCTCGACTTAGCGGTGCCGCACCGCAGCTGCGGTGTGGCGGGTCTGCGGCGAGAGAGGAGACTTTCCCGCTGCGGCCGTTTGGTTAGCGGCAAAGCCAAATATCATATCCAATGCAAATGTCAGGTCAATTGAGATCAGTTGAGTCACATGCTCGTTTGCCATCTTAATCGTAATCTTATTCATAAAACAATTGACTTAAATTGAAGAAAACAAATAAATGAAAAAAATAAGCTCATTTAATGCCCACGGTAGACAGATATAGCAATAAATCCCTATTTCACAATGTTTATTAGATCCCATACTTTATAGCTGGGTGGGCCCATCGCCATACACAACGCACAAATCTTAGAAAGTTTAATTTAAACGTATTTAAGAAACCAGAACACGGAAACTCATTCGCAAAAATCACTTGATTCCACCGATCTAACGACTACAGTTAATAAATATAATATCATTTTTAATAATTAAAATAAATCATAGACATACCTAAGTCTGAATTTGTAAGAGACTGGAGGACGTCGTCAATCCTAAAGGCGAACTGGACTATAACGTTATATAGTATATGTATATATACCTATACATTTTTTGTTATTCCTTCATTACCCCCGCGATAGAGACAGTGCGATTTTTAAGTTCAACTGATAACTGACCCGATTATAGGTTATCTACTATGTAATAAGCAAAACACAACATAACTAAGTAAAACAATAAATATTTACCAGCACATTGTTAGATCATTTTACGTAACATATATAATACAAACACTCACCCCGTCACCCGGAAAGGTAGGCAGAGATCACGGACTCTTAGTACGATCCTGACACACCTTTATTGCTTCATTTATTTTCATCCATACATCCATGTATACATAATCGTCGGTTAAGGGTACTCCTTACCTGCCCCTCTTTTAATATGTTATGTCTCTTTCAAACCACGCTATTCCCTTATCAAGCATTCCTTTAAAATTACATTTAGAATCATATCTTGAAAACTTCGTAATGACCGAATCTCAACAACAAACGTGTCGTGTCGTTTCTACCACACCCAACGTTCATGGGTCTTCTCGTCACATCACACATAAAGGTCTGACACTTTCACATCTATCTCTCTGTGCATAATATAATACTTGTTCTTAGCCTTTCCCTGCCTTTATTTCTTGCGTCGAAATACGTCGACTATACTTACTCAAAGTGACCTGGCCAAATACTAAAACTTTTGGTGAAGGCAGTACAGAGATTCCCACTTAGTCATTCATTTCTCATCCATCCTTTTTTTATGATCGAATCACCCAAGCACACCTTATGTTTGAT
The DNA here is from genome assembly GCA_029286785.1 of Meandrusa payeni. Classification (NCBI taxonomy): domain Eukaryota; kingdom Metazoa; phylum Arthropoda; class Insecta; order Lepidoptera; family Papilionidae; genus Meandrusa; species Meandrusa payeni. The sequence continues at coordinate 916,354 of JAGSMX010000013.1, forward strand.
TCTGGTCACCACACTTCTCCTATATCACGCAATTGTCACTTCTAGCATCTTAAATGTGCGAGTTTAAACAGCTTTAATTTTAATCTAATTTTGTTTCCGCTATTCCATTGCGGTAAATCTCATTCATAGGATTTTTTTTAATGACGAACTACACTGACTGCTTCACCGGATTGAGAGGTGGCAAAGCTCTTAGGTCGCTTAGCCTGAACCTCTATCGCTAGTAACTCCATACAAGGGTACCCCAGTGAGGGGTAACCTCGGCTTGGATGGTTACTATGTTACGCGTAAGCATTCCGATCCGAGGGTGCCCGATACGGCCGAACCACGACTCGGTCGGTTGCTATTTCACGGATAATTTAAGGGATATTCAAAAGCTTTATTAACTTCGAGTGCCACTTCAAGAAGCGTTGGCGCTGAGAGAAGAAAAGGCCGAAGAAACTCCAACAACGCTCCTAACATCTAAGGGCCCATAAAATAGCGATAACGCTCGAGGGTTTTTCGCAACCTCCGAGAGTCGCGAATGGAAAACATTCACAGGAACGCTTAGTCCAGTAATAGCAGAAAATCCAAAAATGGTTGGTGTTAAATGGTCCACAAATCGGCAAATTGTGGGTTAAAAGAAGTGGTTCTTAGGCTTACGAAGTTCATTTAATAAGTAACAAATTGTTCTAATCCGTTTATTATCATTAAATTTTACAATAATTTAATATTAATTTCATTTTATTATAACTTTCTCCATAACATACCAGTAACTAAGAAAAATAATACCGTCTAGCCAATTATAGCAATAAAAGTTGTAATCCTGTTACGAATCACGCAAGAACAAACGCAATTGAAAAGAAATACAATGTTACAGTCGCCTCAAGATAAAAATAATTTTCTTGTAAAGAATAATTTAAATCCAAGTCAAAATCTAATTTGGAGAACTAAAAAACTAGACTTTTTAGACTTAAAATATTTAATTAAATTATTAACATAAATTATAGTAACGATCTATATATATATATATGTTTTTTTACTATAGGACACTGGAAGAAATTATTAAACACATTCATAGTCACGTCTTAGAAAAATGCTTTCTCAAGATGTTATTCCTTTACTGCCCAGCAAATAATGCAGCAGTAAATCATTAGACTTAAAATAGCATAAACATGCCGTTGGTCTGGATTGTCAGAGAAAGATCTTCAAATCATACCGTCACTCAAGGTGCGTATCCTTTCAACTCGGTAGTGTGCGAGAGGAATGCGACGCGAGTCGGTAAGAAATTTTAGAAAGAAAACTAATATTATTATCACTTCAGAAAGCGTTGGGAAAAAGAAGTGACAGAAGAAACTCGTGCAGCAATTCTGTTATTAATAGAGTTTTCTCTATCTACCTGATATGCTCATCAGCACGTGGAGCTGCATTTTCTAGCCCTGCCTAACATCATTACGACGTCTGGGTCATCCATGACATGCATCGGTTTACAGGGGACAACATAATTTGTTTTGACAAAGGGTTATAAGGGGCGCCACCTACTGCCTGATTGCGTAGTTTTTTATGTAATTGTATATTTTGCCATATCTTGATATTACTTTCTTAATTTACGCATTTCACATTGCTACATTTTTACTCAAAAATTTTAATGCTACTCTTATATTAAAGTGCCATTATCACCTATCATATGTTATTATTAAGCGCTTGTTTACTTAACGATGTTATCGCTTATCAAGGTTATCTGTAAGCGCTAACTTCCAATTTATATTTTTTAACATATTTCACAGTGTTTAAAAGTTTATGTAATAAGATTGCTTTATCTTGTATCGATATCGAGTCACATGATTCCAATATATCTTAAATTTTTAAAGTACCTGTATGGAAAAGCATTAGGATTGCATATTTAAGGTTTTATGCACGAGTATGATTTTAGTAACTGTATCTTGGAAATGGCTCTTTTAAATTAGTGGCATGCCTATTAAGTACGATCGTGCTTATCACGTACGCTTTCAGTGACCGTATTAAAAAATTCTAAGCGGTCTTCATCCTCCCCAATCTTCAATTCGACCGCTCCCGCAGAAATACCAAAAGAGCAAGACACAGTAATAATTTCCGCATTTCTGCAGACATCAATCAAATCCCAACCGAAATAAACAACCCTATTAAACGGAATAGAACAAGTGTATTTACGAGAAAAATAAAAAGTTGACTTCAAACTCAAAACAATAAACGGGAGAACGCCCTTTTATTTCCGATGTATCATAGTTATATTCCGACGTTCTGGCACATATATTCTTTAGTTCTATGTTGCCTTTCTGGACTATGTACTTAGTCTTGGATTATCACGTACAAATATCACAATCAACTGGTATAATTTCCGAACCTAAGATCCAATACCAACAAAATTCATATGGGGTCTAATTGAAACCATATCCTGTCAAACAAAACAATATTTAAATCGATTTATAAAATAGCAGTGCACAAACAGAATAGAAGAATTGAGAACTCCTTTTTTAAAGTTGATTAAAAACTACTAGTTTTCCTTCCGCATACATTTTTGTATTTGTTCACTTATATACTTCGCCCTACAACTTTTCATTTAAAAGATTCTTAAAAATGCCTATTAGTTGAACAAGGAGCAGAATTTAATACACATTTATTGTATGTGTATATTTTTGAAACAATTACATTTTTATGGTGGTAATGACAGCACGACTGTTTGGAATGTAGTTGCTTTTTTTTTTCAATGTTACTCCGCTTTAAATTATGAAAGTAACTTTGACTTTATTATTTTCTATTTTGAAGCAAGATCTTAGACGTAAGATTTAAGTAAGAAATAAGTGTATGTGTTTTAAAAAAGACTTGGCTTAAAGGTCTTGTTACCAAGCCATAAATTATTTATAAAAAAAAAAAGAAACTAATATCAATGTCATCTGTGTCTTGAATGTCTAAATCAAAACGAAATAATAAGTTTTTCCTGATTGCGGTTCTGCACCATTGATTGTTTTCTCCATTGTCATAAATTTGTTTTTGTCATTATTATATATAGTAAGTATTAAATAGAATATAGGTAACTTGTTTCTTAAAAAGCTTGAAACTAGGATGCATGCGTGTTTCCAAACGTTACCTCAAAGTTTATCCACTTATAGATGTAATTTAAAAAACTATTTACAGAAGTCACAATGTCTAGCCAGTGGGGACAAAAAGCGGAGGAGTTGGAAATTTCAAACAAAATAGCAGCTTTGGACGTTAGAAGAGGCGATAACCAGAAATCAGAAACAGAAGAGGCTCCAGATGCCGCTAACCCCGCAGAAGCATCATTATTAATGAAAATAATAAGGCAAGGTTTGGTCGAGTCTAAACTAGACATAGAAATTCAACGAAAAGACCCTAACTCGCCACTATACTCAGTAAAAACATTTGAAGCTCTACACTTGAAACCCAATTTACTCAAAGGTGTTTATGCTATGGGATTCAATGCCCCGTCAAAGATTCAGGAAACAGCATTGCCAACGCTTTTAGCTGATCCTCCTCAAAACATGATTGCACAATCTCAATCAGGAACAGGTAAAACAGCCGCATTTGTACTTGCTATGCTAAGTCGAGTTGACTCCACAAAGAGTTACCCACAAGTATTGTGTCTTAGCCCAACATATGAACTTGCAATTCAAACTGGAGAAGTTGCTGCAAAAATGGCAAAATTTTGTCCTGAAATTAAACTAAAATATGCAGTCAGAGGAGAAGAAGTGCCTAAAGGGACGAAAATTTCTGACCACATAATTATTGGCACACCAGGTAAAATGCTAGACTGGGGTGTTAAATTTGGAATGTTTGATTTAAGTAAGATCAGAGTATTTGTGTTGGATGAAGCTGATGTAATGATTGATCGTCAAGGCCATCAAGATCAATGTATAAAGATTCATAAATGCCTCCCACCCACCTGTCAAATGATGTTCTTCTCTGCAACATATGACAGTGCCGTAATGGAGTTTGCTGAAATCATTGTACCTAATCCAATAATTATCAGGCTATTACGAGAAGAAGAATCTCTAGATAATATTAAGCAATATTATGTTAAATGCAAAAGTTCAGATGACAAATACAGGGCAATTTGTAATATTTATGGAGTTATTACTATTGGTCAAGCGATAATATTTTGTCACACCCGAAAAACTGCTAGTTGGTTATCTGAGAAAATGTCGAGAGATGGCCACTCAGTTGCTGTGCTATCAGGAGAATTAACAGTTGAGCAAAGAATTGCAGTGTTGGATCGCTTCAGAGCTGGCTTAGAGAAGGTTTTGATCACAACAAATGTTTTGTCACGCGGAATTGATGTAGAACAAGTTACTCTGGTTGTTAACTTTGATATGCCTATGGATTTAAATAAAAAGGCAGACTGTGAAACATATTTGCATAGAATTGGAAGGACTGGTAGATTTGGAAAAGCAGGTATAGCAATTAATCTTATTGATTCATCCCAAGCAATGCAAATTTGTTTGGACATTGAAGCACATTTTGGTAAAAAGATTAATTTGCTAGATATCGAGGATGCTGAAGAAATTGAGAAAATTGGTGCATAGAATATGCTTTTTTTCTTTCTTTTAAATCATATTTTGCTGTACATTTTGTAAGATCTCTTTAGCTATACATTATAAATGTTTATGAGTATATTTCAGCTTATAAAAAGAAATTATTGAATGGTTAGATTAATTATTAGGCCAAGGAAAACAGGCCAGTAGACCTTGTGGCCTAGACATTCCCTAAAAGTTAACCCCAAGAACAAAGATAAAATGAATGAACATAGCAGATAAGCTATTTTATAGTGGTATTCCATAAATATGGGATAACAATCCAGAAACCAGGAACTAGAGTTGGACCTTCCTATGTTATAGTCTGTATTCAACTGCAATATTGAATTTTTTCAATAATACCTTTGTAATAAAAACATACAAAATAGTATTTCATAGTTTATTTAATACACTTATGCTCATTGTTACCAAATACCCCTAAACTCTGAGCAAACCATTCCTTAGCAAAAGCCTGAAATTATCCTTTAACTTTATATCTTGTTATAGTCCTAAATGTCACTTAACAAAGAGTTCATTATTTGGCAGTGCCATTCAATTGCCATTGTGAACCCAACAAGTGTACAATTATAGGTAATGTATTAAATTTTACGTTTTTATTGATATTTATTTAAAAATAAAATACATGATATTTTGTCATGTATGATGAAATATATACCAGTTAAACATATTGCAATTATTACACACTATTATGTAAAATGTATTAGTTATGTGTCTCTGTATAGCTAAAACATCATTGTCCTCAAAGTTAATGGAACATTTGTTGTAAAAATTGAAGTTTGTTTTATGTGGTATTTATGCATGATATACAATTATCATTATGGCGGATAAAGAGGAACAGGTGTCGAATCAAGTAGTGTTAAAAGATGTTGATTGGCTGAAAACAGAATAAAGGTGTCTATTATTATTTCAAAAATATAATCTCAATTTTAAAAATAACCCATATTTGATTCTTTAGTATTGTTTTATTTGATTTTTTGTTATTTGAGGAACCTAGCTCTTCAATACTCCATACTGTCTATCCACAACATTTCTTTTGTTTCCGAGTTTGCTCTTGGTGAAAAAGAAACTATTGCTAAAGTATAATTAAAGGGTTGTTGGTGAGTATTAAGAAAATATTTTCCTAGAATATTTATTGTTATAGTTTATGATTCTTAGAAATAAAACACAGTACACTTTACACAAGCAATTTAAATGATTAGTAATAAATATATATTTTTAAACACCAGTAATTAAAGGAGTTATAAATAAATTATGTTTTAATAAACATATATTTTTTGACATTAACGTGCTGGCTGTGCTTGTCCTTCAGGATTTGTAGCTCCAGAGATCATAACAAAAATAGCGATAGGTACTATGTACATCCACTGAAAAAAATTAATGCAAGTTATTCACTATAAAAACAATATGAGCTCCCACATCCTGGTAAATTAGATGGTGAAAGTTATTATGTGTCGTCTTTTTGCTAAGCCGCATTCATGACAAGTAGAGACAAACACAGACTTGCATAATTTTTTCTATTCTTTAAAAAATGACAAACAAAAACTCAAAGAAATAGTGTGAACTTTGTAAAGATATCTGTGTATCATAGAGATTTTTACAGATTTGCCTTCCCTCAAAGATGTACTCATCTCGGAAGTCTAAGAAATAAGAACAATTTGAATTACTTTAACTATCTTTCATAATCATTAACAGTGGTAGCCAGTTTCTCGGTCTTTATAGTTCGGTTTTTTGCATCAATTACATCATTGGCAAAATTTGTGCCCAATTGTGTTGGGCTCACCATGTGTCACATAATTAAGTCTGAATAAGCTTTAAAAAAAAAAGTGAAAAACAGACTACCTTTTTTAAAAAAATGGTTTTTATTATATGATTTCTGAAACACTACACTATGTAAAACATATTAGTTATATGTCTCTGTATAGCTAAAACATCATTGCCCTCAAAGTTAATGGAACATTTGTTGTAAAATTAAAGTTTGTTTTATGTTGTATTTATGCATGATATACAATTATCATTATGGCGGATAAAGAGGAACAGGTGTCGAATCAAGTAGTGTTAAAAGCTGTTGATTGGTTGAAAACAGAATAAAGGTGTTTATTATTATTTCAAAAATATAATCTCAATTTTAAAAATAACCCATATTTGATTCTTTAGTATTGTTTTATTTGATTTTTTGTTATTTGAGGAACCTAGCTCTTCAATACTCCATACTGTCTATCCACAACATTTCTTTTGTTTCCGAGTTTGCTCTTGGTGAAAAAGAAACTATTGCTAAAGTATAATTAAAGGGTTGTTGGTGAGTATTAAGAAAATATTTTCCTAGTATATTTATTGTTATAGTTTATGATTCTTAGAAATAAAACACAGTACACTTTAACTTACACAAGCAATTTAAATGATTACTAATAAATATTTTTTTTAAACACCAGTAATTAAAGGAGGTAAATTATGTTTTAATAAACATATATTTTTTGACATTAACGTGCAGGCTGTGCTTGTCCTTCAGGATTTGTAGCTCCAGAGATCATAACAAAAATAGCGATAGGCACTATGTACATCCACTGAAAAAAAATGCAAGTTATTCACTATAAAAAGGATATGAGGTCTCACATTCTTTTAACCATGGTAAATTAGAAGGTGAAAGTTATTATGTGTCGTCTTTTTGCTAAGCCACATTCGTGACAACAACAGACTTGCGTAATTTTTTCTATTCTTAAGAAAATGACAAACAAAAACTCAAATAAATAGTGTGATCTTTGTAAAGATATCTGTGTATCATAGAGATTTTTACAGATTTGCCTTCCTTAGAAGATGTACTCATCTCGGAAGTCTTAGAGATAAGAACAATTTGAATTACTTTAACTATCCTTCTTAATCATTAACAGTGGTAGCCAGTTTCTCGGTATTTATAGTTCGGTTTTTTGCATCAATTACATCATTGGCAAAATTTGTGCCCAATTGTGTTGGGCTCACCATGTGTCACATAATTAAGTCTGAATAAGCTTTAAAAAAAAAGTGAAAAACAGACAACAATTCTTGTCTACCTTTTTTAAAAAAATGGTTTTTATTATATGATTTCTGAAACACTACACTATGTAAAAGTAGATCAATAAGGCATTTAAAAGTCCACTGAATGTAAGGTCTTCCCCATATATTGATCATGATTCAAAGTGCAGGTCACACCTATATCTACCAAAGAACTCAATTCATGGTTATAACATTTATATTTTTTTATACTTACATATTTTGCTAAAAATGATCTATTATCCTTTAACTCTATATCTTGTTATAGTCCTAAATGTCACTTAACAAAGAGTTCATTATTTGGCAGTGCCATTCAATTGCCACTGTGAACCCAACAAGTGTACAATTATAGGTAATGTATTAAATTTTACGTTTTATTGATATTTATTTAAATAAAATTTATATGATTCATACAATTTTTTTTTGATTCTGACAATTTATCTCCAAAAACAAATGGAAATACATTACATTGCGGCAGGTTCCACATGACGTAAGTAAAAGTTGGATTTAATTTTGTACTCATTATTTGCACTTCGAGCCAAACGTGTCTGTGATGAGTTATTCACTTGAAAACTAACTGCGATGACTGCTCCATTTGGCAGGACCCAAGCATTAATAACATCATTCAGTCCATTTTCTAGGAATGCCTTTGCTTTAACAGATGAAATAAATTCAGTTTCCTTAGAATCAGCTGCTGTTACTAAAGTTCTGATTGTGTAAAAACCATCAAATTCTGCTAATTCCTGAAAAAATTAAACAGGAAATATGAAATAGATGAAACTTAATCTTTTTAATACTTTCATTAATATAGTTTTGAAACAGTTATGCAATTGATCATAGTTTTAGTTTAGAGTTTGTAGAAAAATTTTGCAGCTTAGCTTATCTAATGTTTATAATTCACCAACACCAATAAATATCTGCAACAGAAAAACACTTTTTGTGACCTTGAAGCAATGCATGATCATGGCAACCCCTGCTTTGCCCCTAAGGGCAACAGTGATCATTCATTTAAGAACAAGTGAAGCATAACCGCAAACGTTCTTATGAGTGATCACGACTCTCGTCAGTAAGAAAACGAAGAAGACACGTAATTTGTTTACTCCTTTTCCTACAAAAAAAATAGGATTTGGTGGCCCAAACACTCAAAAAAACTATTTTTGTTCGACTGATATTAATTGTATAATAATAAAGCATTGAAAGAAATGTTACCTTTAATTCATTAATATGTTGTTCCTTGAAGGATATTTGCTCAATTATAGATGTTCCGGCTCTTATACTCTTCAAAGAAATATTTCCTCTAGTGCAGTATTTTTCAACATTACAATTAAGTGAGTGTTGAATTTTTATATTTAACCAACCATCGTAGTCTATACAATTCTAAAAAATTATAAAATAGTTTAAAATTCTTTGTATTATTACAAAAATGATAATGATAAATGTTAACATTATTTTACAAAATTAATAAAAATACTAGCACAGTACCACAAGTTGCAATAATGACAATACGATCGTTATAAGTTCTTTCATGTTATTATTGATTAAAAGCTTTTACAATTAAATTATAAACGAAATCCAATACTTGAATTGCTTAATGTGGTTATGATAATGATGATGATATTAATTTATCCCTAATGGAAAGGCAAAAAGACTTTAGTCCATACAGCCACTTCTTGAAGATGAGAATTTTGGTAGTTTTAAGTTTGTTGATTCTCCTGTAGTTATGAAAATAAAAGTACGTTCATATGAAGCATCACAAATAATGAGAAAACTTTGAGAGATGTATTCTTAATTTCTTATATAAGTAAATCCAAATTAATATATTCAACCAAAAACTTATTTAATAACAGCCACGAATATAAAAATTTTGAGCATCGAAGGGGATTTTTTTTTCCGGAGAACCTGACAGTTTTATTCGTGCTATAAATAATAAAATTGCCAACCTAGCAATTGATTGAACCTGTCTTCAATTGATTGATCCTGTGTCTCCCTGACATTGTAGCGCTAGAATACCTAAGACGGTAGAATGGGGTTACTCCACCGAGGTTTGTTGTTTATTATTGGGGACACTTGTTCTGACTTACTCGAAATAGAGTTTCCGGCTGGTCACTCTAACAACTTAGTCATATTGGAAAATCTTACCAAAAAAGGAAAATATGCAAATATTAAGTCATTATAATTTCTTTAATTATTTCTATTGCATACTTTTATTTATTACTATTGCATACTTTTAATATTTCTATTTCTGGTTGCAATACAACACGAATTGTCGATGTCATTTGTAACTTGTTTGTAATGTGAAAAAGCGGGCACGCGCTACTTCGGCTTTACGATCAATAACAATGAAGATGTGGCTTCGGCCTTTAAAACTACCAAAATTTTCCTATTATTACCAAGAAAAAGACATGTCTGTATGGACTAAAGTCTTTTGCCATTCCCATTAGGGATAAATTAATATCATCATCATTGTACTGTACCTTTAGTACATTTGACATTTAGGTCTAACTTATCAATCCTAAACAGTAGTATTTACTATTTAGGTAATTGTACTTTTAAGCGTTAAGTTCCATCATATACAAGACGGTTCAAGAAGTAGTTACTGGCTCATAATACGTTTAATAATATTAAACACGACGACTTCAATAATTTCAATTTATAATGGAAGAAGTAGATTCTATTATATTGCACTTTTTTCGTCAGCTAAATATGTATGTTAATATTTTATATTCAGAATCACAACTTTATTGCAATCAATTTAGAATGATTGCAATATCACTTTCCAATGTTCAACCAGCTTATGTGCTCAAACAGCTAATCAGCAAAGCCCCACTGTACAGTGCTAGGAAAGTCTTTGAATCATGTCCCTGCAAACACATCCTATTTCATAAACCTATTTCCTAAACTTGAAAGTAAACATTTAATTTTTTTTACAGAAATGTAAAAGATGATATTAAGAGTTTATGTGATTTATCAGTTGATTTAATAGTGGAAGCAGCATCTAAATGTATAATCTCAATAAATCCAACTTTGAAAGTTCCAAGTAAATTACCACCAGGTGTATCACAAAGGATAGAAGTTGCTGCTCAGATAGCTTCCATATGCAAGGTAATAACATTTAAATGTATAATATTTAAATACTAGTATTGTTCCTGTAGCTGAATAGTGGTCATTACACTAAATTACAGATTACATTAAATATCTCATATTTTTTTCCTAACATTTTATGAATGTATTTCCTTAATCAGGACTTAGGATACAGGAATGATGTTGGATATCAGACATTCTTGTATTATAATGAAGCTGAATTAAGGCAAGTTTTCATGTTCCTGGTCGAAAAACTACCAAGTGAAGATAAACATTTAAGTAGCACTACAGTACCTATAAAACAGAAAAACCTGCTGATGCAAGAAATTGCTAACAAAATTGAAGAAGAACTGAATACTATGTGGATACCTCCTTGCTGTGTACCTAAAAATAATACAATAGGTGACTTTGTATGTACAAAAGGTAAGACTGATTTATTTTTAAATAGTAACTTAATTAAGCCAGCCAATATAAGTATATGCCACTGCTCAGAATTATAAAAACAGAATATCTTTAAAATGAAAATTCTAGAATTTTTATCCCTCTTTATTTTGAGGTCTATCTCATCTAGGACATCTCATCTCTTGCACAATAATATGTACATTTTATATTTCTGTCTGCTGATATATTTTAAGTTGGTGTAATATATCATGGTCAAGCACTTAAAAGCTTATATATATCATGGTCAAGTAGCTTAAAAGTATAAAAAAAGAAAAAATGTTTAGAAAATTAAAATTATGTCTGTACACTGAAGCTTTTATTCTTAAAATTTTATACAAGAAACACATTTAAAGCATTGACTTTTCAGAAAGTATCATAAAACCACAAGAAATAAATGATGTTGAAATAATGGAAAAGTTACAAAAACTGAATGCAATTTTTAAAAAGAACACAGCTTTAACAGCTCAAGAAACGAAAATTACTAATGTCGAAACAAAATATAAGATAGACAAAAGTCTTAAAGATCTTAAAGAAATAGCATTTATACTGAGACAGAAATTAGACACTCTTGAAAGTGAAAGAAATGTTATGGATGTAGAATATTCACAGGTAAAGTTGTTTACCCAATTATATAAAATTGTTATTCATGTTGATATAGTTGCATACAAACCACAGTGCTCCCATTGCTTGTTGCCTAAACTAAATCTGTGTGTAGTGTCCATGTGTATGTTGATGGATATCATTTAGAAAGGCTTGTATGTTTTATATATATACATTGATTACAGGCTACTAAATACTGTGAAAAAGCAGAAGCTGAATTAAGGAATGTTGAAAATATTTTACATGATATTGGAATAACAGATATTGAAGACGGAACAATAGAAGATAAACTACAAGTTGTGCGAAAAAATATTAATACCTTACATAGTAGGAGTGAAAACCTTACTTCAAGAAATTTGGGTTTAAAAGTTGAGATTGATAAAGTAAGAAGCAACTCTGCTTTATCTGAGGTATGTATCTGATTAATGTGGTCAATGACATTTCTTTTGCAATGAAATAATTGCAATTGATTTATATTATATATATTATGTGTAGTCAGAGAGGAGCAAGTATAAAAACATCTTAGTTAACCTCAAACATACTGCTAAATCAATGAAAGAAGAAACTGAAAGAAAAGAAGAATTAAGCAACCAACTCAAAATAAAATATGAAAAATTGAAAGGAGGTAACAAAAGGTCAGTATAAACTATCATATCAAATTACTAGTTGAATCTTATTACTTGTAACATATAATACAGTAGTTATAGATGATTGCAATGTGAACTGTAATGAATGAATTGTATGAAATGTAATGTAATGAAAATGAATGTGAGTGGAAATTATGACAATCCATACCTCTCCCTACTTCTAATGGTAATTAGATTAAATTCCAGTTAGCTTGGACACTGCCAGTCACATATTTGACCTAATAATTACAGTGAGAAGCAGACAGCGAAATCTGTTTCCATCTAGCTTGCAGGTGTTAAAAGGATGTGAGAGCATTTACGTATAATTGTTTTCAAGTACCATAAATTGAATCATATATATTTTCAGTATTTTATATAATCTATTACAGACATGTTTATACAAAGAGAATACTCGAAATCATAGGAAATGTAGACAAGCAAAACATGGATATTAGAAAGATCCTGGAAGATACTAGAAAAATACAAAAAGAAATCAACACTATTGAGGGTCAACTGGATAGATGTTTTTCAATTGCAGATGAAACACTATTTAAGGTATAATATTTTGGTATTGATATAATAAATAATTGAACCAAAAAATATGAAGTTACATGTGAAAATATATTTTGACATAAAGCAATTTGTATCAAATTTGTTACAGGATGCTAAAAAGGATGACCAAGCAAAAAAAGCATACAAATTGTTAGCCTTATTGCATTCTGAATGCAACACTATTGTGTCATTAATGAATGATACAGGAAACTTAGCACGAGACATAGTGGACCTAGAAGACAATATTAAAGCAGAGAAGTCAAAAAGAACCGAAGATATATTAGAAAAAATACAACTTGATCTTACAAAACTGCAAAAAGAAACTACATAGGAGAATACTAAAATTATTTATCAGTGAATTATCTATACAATAAATACAAAACATTGTAATTCCACATTTCATTTATTTTTACAAACTGACTTTATCTCCGTTTAGGCAAAATTTCTGGTGGAATATAATTCTCATCAGATATCATATTTTCATTCTTTTTAACTTTACTTTTAATATTTTCTTTGCTTTCAATTTCTAGATCAATTGTTTCTTCATTTTCAAAGAACCATAACTTTTGTTCTTCAGCCTCCAGATCCTTTGTCTTCATTTCAACATCTACTATTCGTTGAGCTCTGCTAAGTCGTTGAATTTGTTCTTTAAGTTTTTCCTCCCTAGTATTGGTCCATATTTCAAATAGCTAAAAATAGAAAAGATTATTGACCACACATATAAGACTTTTGATACAGCAGCACTACACATTTTTCATTCATTAAATAAATTAGCAATCAAGAAAAAAACAATAAAAAATATTTTGATTAACCTAATTGCTTACTCTAGAGCAACAATAACAATTGCTTTTCAATTTGACCAATGTTCCAATTCTACAACTTTTATTTATTAATGTCTATACAAACATAACTTTTTCATAAAAATTAGAAATCTTATAAATAAAATTTCATTTTGAAATTTAAATTTAGTGTTAAGGTGGGCTTGATTTCTGTGAAACTAAATTGGCACTAAAAAAAATTTAAAAAGATTAAGTAAAGCATTTATAACTGGAAAATAAAACCGATATAAAACATTGAAAATTAACTTTATACCTTCTGTTGTGACAATATATCATTTTTCTGTGTTTTATTAATTGCATTTTCAATTAAATTCTTGATAGATTCTTCTAATTCACCATCAGCTTTTGGACATTCACTTATCAATGAAATACATTCGTTTAGTGAAGCTTTTTCTTCATCACATTTATCAGCTTCCTTTTGCATAATTTCAACAACTTCTTTGTATATTTTAAAATTTTTTGTATGCTTTAAATCCTTGCACAATAATATAAGTGTGTCATACTTCTTGTAATACATCCAGCCAATTATTTGTAAATTATTACTAACATTATCTTTACTGTTCCTCGAGATCCAGGCCAAAGTTTTACCAGACAGTAATGATAAATCTTTAATGTCAAAATGATCGTCATAATAGGGGTTTCTAAGAAATTTTACTCTTATTTTTATTTCTTCTATTTTCTTTTTTTCTTCTGGCTTAGTAGCCTCAGGAATTGTATCACAACAACTTACTAAATATTTGAAACAAGCATACTGACTCAATGCACATGTTATTTGATTAGATAAATCTTCTTGCAGCATTATGAGTGCTGCAACATTTGCTGCTAATTCATAATTGTCAGACGTTATAAGTTTATCTAACAAAATATTTGCAGCAAAGTCATCAAGAAAAAGACCATAGTTTAGGGGTTCTTTAAGAATGTCTATTAATTCTTGTATATTCCCATAATCAATATAACTTCTCACTGAGGCATGGTGTGTAGAGTCAAGTGTATTTCCAGTCTCGGCAGACATTCTCAATTTGTGCAGAAGATCTTTAAGTTCATCGAGATAAGTTGACTCCCTTATAGCATTGGCAAATATGTCTACATCGATAGCGCTAATAACTCCTTTCGATGTATAATTTTGGCTTAATGTAGTAAAGAAATCACTCAGATTAACATTATTTATCACCGATGATGATTTTTGCACACTCCAAGCTTGTTCACATTTATATTCATTAGTTAAAAATGACCGCTTTTGAGCTTGTACAACGCAAATATAGTGTTTTAAAAGAAGTTTATTTCCGCGCCTCAACATTCTGACGGAAATAAGAAAAAACAATTAAAGCGTTAATATATATGTTATAATTTAATTATTAAACATAATTATTTATCAGAATTTTATAGCGAAACACGAAGGTTATGTGTACTGTCACTGTCAATACCTACACTCCTGACTCTCATATTCCGGCGCTACAAGAAATCTAGCAGCTAAAGAAGAGCCATTGCTTATCCGCTATAGCTATATTCATTTTAATGTTTAATTTCATGATTTAATTTCTTTTAAATTTGGCTAAATTAAAATCATTAGCATACATTATTATATTTTCCATTGCACAAATAGAATATTTATATGTTATATTTATATATTGTAAGCATCTGCATGTTTGCTGTTGAACTGCGTTAAAGTGCAGTTAACTGCGTAAAAGACCAACTATAAACAAGTTGTAGATCGAGAACGACAATTATTTTAAAAATACAAACAAAAACTTATTTAACAGTCTAAGATAGTTGGAACAAATTAGATGCATCAACCACTTTTGAAAAGGTACGATATGACTATAGAATTGGTGCGATTAATGATAGATGATGTAAGATTCATATGAAACTAGGAGAAAATATTATATATACTATGTTATACATAAGCTGATACTTTTCTTTTTATAGAACTCTCTCTCCGACGCGTAAAGGCTATATGACGATATGAAAAGAGTATATGACATAACCAGAACGCCTATGGTTATGGAAAGTGTAACATTTTTATAAATTGTTTCAATAACTATCGACTCCACTTATGCAACAGAAGATGTTAAAGTTAAAAAAACTGTTAATAGTTAATAATAATAATAATAATGCTCTATTGGGATCGATCTATCATCACAGACAGGACTATTGTTGCCAATAAGCCTGATATTGTGCTGAAAGATCGGTCAACGCGACAGGCGGTGCTCGTCGATATTACCATCCACAATACGCGAACCTTGTGAAGGCCGAAAGGAAAAAATCATTAAGTACCTAGACTTGGCTTACGAGGTGACCGCCATGTGGATTCGACGATCATTGTCCTGATAGTCGTTTCTGAAAACGGTCTAAAAGCGAAAAGTCTCGATCAACATCTTAAGAGACTTTCGCTAGATGGCTGGATCAAGGGTCAGATACAGAAGGCAGTACTCCTGAACACGGTACGCATCGTCAGGAGGTTTCTCTCTATGTCGCCCTAACCACCGGTTGCTTGGGCCCTGCTTCGTTGCCGGTGGCATACACTAGGTTAGGTTTTTATAATGTTTTTGTATTTTGTATGATATTTTTGTGTATTTTACTTTTTATGTAAATTAAAAGAATATAATATAAAATTATTATTATAATTAATTGACTATAATAATAATTTAAAAAATTTAATGTTATATTTTACTATGACTAGCTAAGCTCTTGTCACATTAGAGATCTAATAAGCTCAGGTCACGATAGCCGGCAGTTACAGCTAGTTTTAAAAATAATTACTAAGTAATTATCGTTTTCTTTTTTCGTTGTAATCTTAATAGGTAAGCTTGGTGAATAACGGACCACTTATCTCTGGTACCTCACTAGAGTCAATAATATGTAAGGGAGAGCTTATTTTAATTATGGCAATGTAAATTTCAGTTGTCATTTGTCACTTTGTCACGCCGTGGCTCTTCTCTGACAATTTCTGGTGCCCTAATATTGATATCGTAACTGCTGAATAAAATGAATACATTTGTACAATGAACAGACCTTTAAACGTTGTCTGTATTGTTTTGATGTTTGTTAAATTGCTAACAAACTATAGGATATTCAAAGCGACGATCCCGATATTTCAAGTACAATGACGATGGCTGATTTGTATGTAGCCGTAGTCTGTTCCTCAAATATGAACAGAAGTATGGAAGCTCATGCTTTCTTAGTTAAAAAGGGCTTTAAAGTCAAATCATATGGCACTGGTGAGAAGGTTAAGTTACCGGGTGCCTCGGCTGACCGACCCAATTGCTATGAATTTGGAGTCCCATATGATGATATCTACAATGATCTTCTAGAGAAGGACAAATCATACTATACTCAAAATGGATTGCTTCACATGTTGGATAGAAATCGTAGAATAAAACCCTATCCCGAAAAGTTTCAGGTTTCTGCAGAGAGGTTTGATGTTATTATTACATGTGAAGAAAGAGTATATGACCAAGTTATTGAATGGTTTGGTTCAAGACGGTCAGTCTATAATCAACCAGTTCATGTAATCAATATAGACATACTGGACAACCATGAAGAAGCAACAATAGGTGCTTTTTTAATAAGTGATATGGTCACTAAAATGGCTCAGAGTGAAGACTTAGACAATGACATAGATGAATTATTACATGACTTTGAAGCAAAATGTCAAAGGCCGATTTTAAATTGTATAATGTTTTATTAAAATATTTTGCTTTGCTTTTCCGAACTATCTCAATAACCTCCCTTTTTTAAATATGTTTATACTGTTTGTTTTTTATTTAAATAACAAAATAGATTTGAGGACATATAAAAATGGTTTGGACATACTTTTTCAGAAAGGCAAATACAACTACAGGTTGAACTTATATTGGTACATTAAGTTAAATAAACCAATAAAATGATATACACTGTTTTTTAATGCTTTGCTATATTTCAGGGTCTCTGCTCCAGTTGTTTATACAAGTTGATAAGACTAACAGACTAAATTAGCATTAATTTACCCATCATGGGGTTGGCATGACATTGTTGATGAAAAGGTGCATTGCCTGCACCCAATCCCTGTAGTCAGAGTGAGAGTAAGTTTTAATAATGTATGGGTAACAACTGAAAAGGCTTAACTGAGACAACTTTCGAATATTTGTACGAGTATGATAATAAGCACAGGGCTTTTTTAATTTATATTTTGAACACATGCCACCAACAGGCTAGTTTACAATTAGGTCCATTATTGTCATAATTAATATCATTCCAATCAACCATTAAGCTAGATTTGATGTCCACTTCTGTTTTTGATGATATACAATAATTTTGATTTATTCTGATAAAGGTCTGCCTTATTAATAAGGGACTAGGGGCCTGACACCACAGCTGTCACTACTATATTAGATGCAGGCACTGTTAGATATATTGTAGCTTTAGACTTTGTAGAAAGAAGCACTAGAAGGTTAATTGGTGACATAGCTTAAACAAATCTGCTTGCGGCTAATAATTCAGTTTTTGTTATGGACCCTAATAAATAATATCAACTTTAATTATGTGGATATACATAAAGTATTTAAATAAATTAATAAAGTAAAGAATTTAAATAAATTGCAAACATCAGTCTTCTCTCTAATTATTTTAAAAGGTGTGTTGTGAAAAGATATCAGTGCGCCTTACCATCGAAAATTACACTTCCACTTAACATCAGGTGTGCGTGTTCACGCATTTGCTTGGAAATTATGTAAAAAGATAGATTATTAAATCATTATTCATGTAACTTTATATTGAAAGAATGACTGTCATTTATTGGAGAGTACAGACAAAAGTATAAAAAACAGATGATTATAGGCCAAGTTGCCTGACCTGAGTTAATTACAGGTCCTTTTGACTTAATTTAATGTATACTACTACTAAAAAACCCAAATGCTATCCTGAAGCAACAACAAGCACAAATTTTTGGCTGACCCGAGAAATTGTCGTTTCATGGCAATTAGTCTGGATTCCACCACTGCGGCATTTTTAGGTTAGTCGATAACATACCATTAAATGCACAGGTTATATAGTCGTCTAAATATAAATACGATCTTACGTCGAGGAAGTTAGGATACTGGGATATCGCGTTAGATACTCCCTAATCCGTTGTAATACATGCGGAATATAACCAGTGGTTATTTACAAGGGTTTTTGGTTTTGTCACGGTTATCGTGCATTTATTTATTGGGTGAATTACCTATTACAAATTTTACCGCCCTTTTATTAGGGTAGATACAAAATCTTCTTAACTGTATAAAAGTGTAAGTTCTGCAGCCATACATGCCCCTTAAAGTGTCCCCTGGGAAAATCTCCCCATCTTACCCAGCAAAACAGAAAATAATATTTTGTTAAACCGCAGCCAAAACTCTAGAGTTAGTTTAGAATAAGTCTGTTGCTCTCAGCGGCAAGGATCGTAGGACGCTTTTAATTTTATTATCTTAGTCAGGGCGTAGCCGGGGTCGTCCAGAAACTGTCCCGGTCTTCTGAGGATCGAACGAATAAAGGACTGTAGGTAGCGGTACTAATGAACTACGATTGTTTTATATCACATTTTATTATGTCAAGTAACTAAATATAATGCTTAGAAGGTTGTGCTATGTCCGGATCTTACCGGACTTAAGTACATGGATCATGCATTCCCTCATGTCAGTTTACACTTTACAGAGAAAAATGGAATTCTGAGGAAAAGTTTTGTTAAATAAGAAACATACGCAGCCTAAGACAAAAGGGTATGAGTACGAAGCAGACTTTCGGATCCAGAAGCTAGGTGTATAATTTTATGTGTATAAGTGTAAATCTACGAAATCGCAAAATGCAATTTTACAGATGGTGTCGGTGTGATATAACGCTTGCGTAGAAAGTAAAAAGAGCAGGGTCTAAAAAAACTCCGTTTCGAACAAGGTATGCTCGAAGACGCATTCCCTCGACTGATAAGAAAAGAAATGATTATGAAAGAAGTCTCATAAACTAGTACGAAACGATACGGTACGGTCTGGTAATCGCGCCGGCATCGCTTATATTCGAGGCTGCCATGCTATACTTTATCTAGTGCTTTACCACATCAAGGAAGTCATGCGATGCTTGATGTAATATTTTTTTAAGGTTTGTTGTAAAGTTTGTTTCTCTCACTGCGGTTACCAATAATAAAAAGTCGAGTGCGCAGGACGCTGTTGCGCTTCAATAGATCGTTGATATAACAGTAAGCAGTGTCATCCGTGGCTGAGACATGTCCGGAGTAATCAATGTGAGACCGTGAACCAGGAAATTATCCGGAATGTCATGTCGTCAACATGGTCAATTGATAATAGTTTTAAATTATGTTGTGGTTTGGGTGTAAAGCTGAAGTACTTCGGGTTATAGTGCGACTAATGCTCATCCTCACCGCCACCTCTCAATTCGTTAAAGCAGTAAAAGTCAGCTTCTCTGGCTAATCTGTGTAGTTCGTCACAAAAAAAGTCATTTGATTCAAAATGCGATTTTTTTTATTTCAATCCAATATTGTTAATATCAACCTGTTTAATACTGATATAGACCTTAGTATGTCGACTTACTCTAGTTATTGAAAAACATTAATGTTTAATTTTTCTTTAGTCTGTACATAAAAAGTGACGTAAATGTCAGAGGTTCTATTAGCTATTATTAGTGATAGATATCATCATTATAATCATCAATATTTGAAAATCAATGAAAATTTATTTCTAAATGAATTAACATTTTAGTTATATAAAATGAACAACGTTTTAAATCTTCTCTATGTTGTTGGACGGAAAGCCAACCATGTTTTTGGTCTTCATACAAGTGCACCGGTTGCAGCATGGGTAAAAGCAAAAACACCGAAAAGATTTTTAGAATATAATAAAAAAATATTACCTCCTCAAGAAATTGGTGAGGTTCCACGACCTGCAGTAAGTCGTCAATGTTCAGTGTGAAATAACAGGTTCATAGTGAATTTGTTGTTAAAATTTATCATTTTTGTAGATTGTGGTTATTATAATTTCGGAAACTTAGTATACAGAAACATGCACTATTATGATTCAAAAGAATGTCATATTATGTATTTATAATTTCAGTTTGTATGTCATCAAAAAGTTAACATAAAGTATAGTCCCAAAAAGCTTTGGTACATAGCCAGTTTTGTTCGTGGCATGACAGTTGATGAAGCTGTAAAACAGTTAAGTTTTGTTAATAAGAAAGGGGCTGTATTTGTTAAGGAAGCAATACAAGAAGCACAAGAACTAGCAGTTAAGGAACATAATGTGGAATATAGGAGTAATTTGTGGGTGGGTAAGTATTCATTGGGATGCCAGTCTTATAGTTGTAAACATTCAAAGGTGCATCCTTATTTTATTTGTTTAATATTTAAGTTATTATGTAAAAAGCATGGTAATTTTTGTATATATGGTATAACAGCAGTAAGCAAATAGCAATTATATAATAGAGATGTCAGCTGGGACAATTCACAGCCAATCCTATTGTTTTTGGAAACTTAAGACCAGAAAAATCTTTGATGAAAAATCATTGGACAGAAAATCACAGTAGATTCACACCAACACTTGTCACATTTGAGGCTTGATGAAAATTAGATCAAGATTGATATCTCTTAATTTATTCTCTTTATTTATTAATTTGAAGTTATGGAATTATTATAAGAAATGCATATTAATCAGGAATCTGACAGTTAAAAATATTGAAATGTTTTCAGATAGAATAAACTGCTTTTATAAATATTATATAGGGCACATTATATAAATATTTATAGGAACTATAGCTTGTAAAATTATGAGTATACAATGAGGCTCATTCATCTTATTTTCAAGGTGATGCATGGTTTCTATCCTAGATATCACCAAGCTTATTACTCATCGAAAATGTAACAATATATCTTATCACAAAACAACTTTTTTCAACTTACTATCTTACTTTTTCTATCTTACAGCGGAATCCTTTGCAAATAAAGGTATGGTAGTAAAAGGCATAAGACGACATGCACGAGGAAGAATGGGAGAGGTTCGTTATACCTACAGCCATTATTTTGTTCGTCTTGAAGAAGGAAAACCTCCCAAAGATTATTACAAACGTAATGAATTGACACCCCAAGAACAGCTTGATTCATGGATGGAACAAATGAGAAAAAGAAAAATAATTAATTCATACTAAACTAAATTAGACTATTAATTCTTGTAGTTATAAAAGAGATTGAAAACTGCTTGCAATGAATTTATTTACTCCTTCTGATATAATTTCTCAATATATATGTTCTTTATTATGTTTTACTAAAGATGTGATGGATGGACGTTTTGGAATTTTCTGCTAGTCAACAAAGAACTTGCAGTGGGTTGTAAAAGGGACATTATTACAGTCATGTGTTACATGTCTGTATAAAAACGCGATTCAATGTTGCGTTTAAGTTAATTTAGCTTGAAATGTATTTTAGATAATCTTTGAAATAGTGATCAACAGAGTTGTAGTTTAACCCTCTTGAGCCCCTTAGACACATGAAAGCAACTACCCAATTTGTCGTAAGAGGACCTTGTGTGCCAAGTTATTACTAATAGCTAATAGGTGGCATATGGCTGAGCAATCTAGCATCTTGATTCTGTTAATGACTAATCTGTGTAAGTTCCTCAGAAAAAGCAACAGTCTGAATAAAAAAAACTCAACATTTAACTCAAATTTTTTAATTTATTGATTTTAACACAGGATCAATAATTTATGCTAGGTATAGTGGATATTCTATCTGTTCCATTTTCTTCTATTCTGATGAATTTGGCACAGTCTCTCTAGAGAGAACCTCGGTTTTGGATGTTACTCAAAAGACAATTGAAAACGTCTGAGGGAAAAAATCTGATAAACTTTGAAAAGCGTGGGCACTGGAGGAAGCCTTGACTATTGGAATCTGTTAAAACCTGAAACTTCAACAGATTCCAGTATTAATAAGGAAGTTCATCTGCCTACAACCCCGCGAATGTGTGGCCTTTGATTGCAATATACTTATGTAGCTTACTGCACTTTTGAATTGATTGCATTTACGAACGGATTAAAGAGGGATTGTAGTTTGTTATATCATGAATTAACTTTTTTGGATTGCTGCTTATCTTTGGTTTTGTAGCGCTCAGTCAAATTTCTTTAAAAGTAGTATAACCTACCTACGAGAGGAAGAAGGGTACAAGAGCCGTAATAGCTCAGTTCGACTCAAATTGCATAGTACGATAGCAACATAAGTTCGATTCCCAGTGCCGGGATCAATAAAATTGTTTGTTGAAATTTTAAGTTTGAATTGACCACATGCTCGGCGATCTATGCCCTGTTACTCACTTAAGAAAAGGCCTCTGCGCAACAATGGAACATTTATATAGGCTATTACTTTACTTCTCTGAGAAGGAATATCGCTTCGATCTGTTAACTGAGTGCAATATAATGCTATTGAGCAATGGATATCGAATACGCGACGCTAATTCAGCTATTATTTAACACTTCGCAAAACCGTTTCTTAATTTATAAACCAGCGCTTATGCTCAGAGAAGAATTAGCCGAAATTCCAAAATCCTTCTACAAAAAAATCAAATTAATCGATTCACAATGCACGGCATGACTAAAAAAATACATTCTTATTGAAAGCCTCCTTTTTTGAAGTAGGGTAAAAAAGATCTCTGATTCTCCATGGCATCATCAAAAATTTGCAGTGTAGATAGAAGTGTATGTCCAAAATATTATGTGTGGTAAGATTAATTTTATTCATAATATTTTTTTGTAACGAACTACATAGATTAGCCAGAGAAGCTGACTTTTACTGCTCTACCTAATGATTGAGAGGTGGCATAGCTCTTAGGCCGCTTAGCCTGAACAACCTCTATTGCTAGAAACTCAACACAAGGTTTCTAAAGTCTTTCGGTTTCAAAGAGAGTATCTTTCTACGTAGTAACTTTTTTTTCGAGTTATCAGCATTAGGGATAATCGCAAGGGTCAACCAAACCGCAGTGCAATGGAGAGGTCTCGTCCTGGGGGAACCGCCTTCATGATCACGGTATCCCCTACGCCAGGTAAGTAACACAAGGTTCCCTCCGGTGAGTGGTTACCTCGGCTTGGACGGTTTGACCATTTTATATCGTGTTTAAATCGTACAAGGGAGTTACTTGCTTTGTTTAACGTTTGAAAGATGTACGAGTATTCAAAATATTTATTTCTATTATTTGAGTTGTTAAATATATGTAAAGATAAGAATCTTGCGATATCTAGATTGCTATCCCTATCGCACGTGTTCAATTATTAACAGTACCTAAATGCGGTAGTGTGAAAGGAACACGTGCCAAATAAGCTTGTTTTTTGCCTATCAAGTATTTTTTAGTGTCAATTCTAAAATTATATTTTTATCTGTTATAAAAATTTAGTTTCTTGTATAGTTTCGAAAGTTGTGTATGACCGTTAGCGAAAGCTTGATTTTTTTAACGCGTGGCCATGTTCTGGTTATTCTGGACCTATCAGTCGAAAGGGTTACAGTCAACCATTGGAGGACACGCTTGAAATTTTAAGGTACAATAGCTAAATATCACACATCTACTAAATATTACTATTGTTTAGCTGAAAACCGACTAAATTCATCTATAGTACGTAATTATCCCACGAATATAAAACTCTATAAATTTAGATTATTTTGATACTACAGATTATTTAAAATTGAACCATAAAAATTATTTAAAAACGAATTTGCATAAATTTACGAAATCAATAAAAATCATTATGATCATCGATTTGGCTGATCTAAGTTCTGTGGATTTTTTGACATAAGACGTCAACGTCGAATCTAAAGTTCAGTGACCAAGACAACTACCGTTAGTATATTTACGTTTATAGATGTCTGCACATTCGTTGCATCTTTTTGACTACGTCGACAACTTTTAAATTATTCGACATTATTTATACTACTTTTTATAGAAATTCTTTGAAATGTAGTGTTATATCTTGAATTTTTTAGTATTATTTTTGTTTTTTTCGTGTAGTGTTAGTGCAGATTATGTTAAAAATAAAAATATGAATTTTATTTCATAGTTTTTCGCTTGTACATTGATATATACTATAACTTAGTATTAATGAAGTCTACAGAACCTGATGATCAGAATCTTGAACAAATTGGCGACACTCAGCTAGTGGAAGAGGCAATAGCTCTTGACGCTCAACAAAACACTGAAAACATGGATGGTGACGCGAAAAAATCACAAATTTATTCATCTAACAATAGATTGAGACATGGTAAGTTCCAATAATTGTTACTATCTATAAATGTTTTTTGTTCAGTCAAATGTATGTAATCATTTTAATGTAATGTGCTCTATGCAGATCAATATTTGAGATTTAACAGGTCCTCTTAAATACGTTTTTGACAATACTTTTAATTGGTATTATAATTTTCATTTTGAATTTGTTTTAGCTTGTATGTGTACAGTTTTAATTGGGACAACATTTTTTGAGGTTCTACTGTATATACACATATAATAATTCATTGGTTGCCACTGGAGACTGAATAGATACCCTATTCAGTCTCTCTGATAGAAGTATATTGTGCAAATGAAGTGTTGTGCCTGGATGACATTCATGGCTAGCAGACTTTAAATATTACCTTTGATATTCAATTACTAGGGTAATAAAAAGGTCCAATGCAAACTTAATTACCTTGCAACCTAATTGAGAGTAAAACCATTAAAAACAAAAATATTTCATAAATGACAGAGCCATGAATATTAAAGGCCTGCTGGCCAAGAATGTCATGCCAGCACAACCCTTCATTTTTTAGTGTTTGTGCATGCATAGTACCACAGCTCTGGACAGATTTTGAAAATCACTATTAAATAAGTTGCATATAAATTTTAATGGCATAAGACCTTGCTTTCTTAAGTCATACTGGAAGAACTCCTAGAAATCATATGGAAGAATGTTTGTTTATTGATATATCAATTGTTTATGACTAATATATATTTATATATGTATATTTGGTCTATTCAATTTAATTATAATTTTAACCTTTTACAGCGGGGTATCTCAAATATGTCAGTTTGGTTATATTGACTATACAAAATGCTGCTCTTGGCCTCAGTATGAGATACGCACGGACAAGAGATGTTGTCATGTTTTCATCGGCAGCAGGTGTGTGACGCTTATAACTGATTTACTTTAAACTAAAATAATTAAACCTATCCTTCCAATTTCAATGTGACTGTCAAATTTAATATGAAAAAGTTTGTCCATGTCAGCCTTATTAGAAGATACATACATAACTTATTTTTACCAATCACAGTTAACTTGTTTTGAGATCGAAAATAGTATTATTTCAATAACAATTCAATCAACTGTTTCTTTTCCAGCTGTCCTCATGTCAGAGATTGTTAAATTATTAATATGCATATTACTTGTGATGAAGGAATCGGGAAATGTAAAAAAAGGTCTACATACTATGTATGCAACTGTTGTATTAAATATTAAGGATACTGCACGAGTTTGCGTGCCATCATTTCTATATGTAGTCCAGAATAATCTGCTTTATGTTTCTGCTTCTAATTTGGATGCTGCTACATATCAGGTTAGTTGTGTATTGTCATGCATTATCAAGTTTTCAATATTTTTATGTTATACTTATAGTTTTCAAAATTATTTCAACAGATAACTGTTTTATAATAATTTAAAAGACCTTTTTGCTCATCAGTAGTATCAGATTGATTTAACATTTGGAGGGTCATTGCAGTTACTGCTGATGTGAATGGGCTAGCACAATTGGGGAATTACTAAGACTTCCACGAATTCTCCGGTAGATCTTGTTAATGTGTGTGCTCACTTGCTTGTTTGCCTCTTCTATGCTATTGCTATTTTTTAGCAACTGCGTTAATGGTACAAGGTTCTTTAGTAATCCGATAAAGTTCATCCGAACAGTCCATGCCATTCAGCAACCATTCAGTTCTAAATTTATCATAAGTATAATTTTTGTTAATAATTTTGTAGGTGACATATCAGTTGAAGTTGCTTACGACGGCCTTTTTCGCTGTAATTGTATTAAAAAGGAAACTGAAGAAATGGCAATGGTGTGCCCTAGGTTTACTGGCGGGAGGAGTGGCACTTGTGCAATTATCATCAGCAGCAAAGGAAACGAAACCTACAGCAAGTTTGCAAGAGCAATCAAAAGTAATTGGATTCAGTGCAGCACTAGCGGCCTGCTTTATATCCGATTCGCAGGAATCTACTTTGAAAAAGTGCTAAAGGAATCTGATATCTCTGTAAGTATTCAAACACGGAAAGAAGGATTTATAAGTTTATTTTCAGCGTCCATGGAATACAGTAAGCATTGTTTAGTAAAAAGTAAGAATAACTTTATTGCGAGTGCCTTTTATTCCAAGTACTAAGGCCACTGCAGCGGCATCTGCGCGATCGGAGAAGCACCATGTCTTCGTTGAATACCGGCGTGAAGTGGAAATACCTGATTATCAACAAAAAGATTCTTAAAACACCTGCAATTCCTCTGGCAGGTGTTGAAATAATTTTACAGATTTTTTCGCGGTTGTAATTTGGGTATTAATTTCCCGTCGTGTAGAACGTTTTTCAATGCTCATTTCAATGTCATAGGTGTTCGACTTTATTTATGAATTTAGTTGATTTGTTGGCTTCGGTAATGAAACTCGATGATTTACATACCCGCTTTCGATTGAAAATTGAATGACGTTTTTATTCTTTGTGCAGTACAAAACCCACAATAGCATTTCTTGAGCTTCATCTGTTACTTCTCTGAAGTTATGGCAATGCTGTTAGTAGTTTTTAGAATCTATAGTTAGTGACAGTTTTTGGATTTTTAAAGCTATAAATAAACCTTATTTATTTTAAGTTAAATTTACCAATTAGCGGAAAATATTCATCGTAAGTCGTACCTAATCAGTTAGGTAACAGTCGTTCTTTAGTTGCGAAATTATTACATTAAATGCCATTATAATGGCATTATTAGGTCTAATCAGCAGAATTGTGATAACAGGTTTTACCATTGTTAAACATTATAATGCATGACTCATGTGGTACATGTAAAATTATCTGTTTGGTGTACATTGGACGCGTATAATCTACAAATTAGAACATAATATTATAATAAAATATAAACCATAGACTTTAAATGCAATGAGAAACAACTGTGTATGAAAAAATTTTCTTCATTCGTAATACATAAGTAGGGCGTTACTGTTGCTGGAGGGTTAATTTTTAAAAATACCGCAAAATTATGAGCTGCTTAAAATATTAGAAGAATATTGATAATTAAATCACAAATATTGTTTTTTTTTATAACAGTGAACACTTTTAGATCACTTAAGTTTTATCATTTTTAGGTTATATTTCTCGTCAAAATACAACTCGTTCTGTTGTATTTTAATAACTCAACTCAATCTTCAACGACATATTGATATCAAGTCCTGCCACTAGTTCAGCGCTATTCTTGTGGGTTTTGAACTGTTTTTTTCTGCTTATACAGGCGACATGTCCAAAAGAGCCCAGCTATAGCGACATGACTATAGGCGACATGTTCAAAAGAGCTATAGCTGGGCTATTTTGAACATGTCGCCCGTATAAGATGTTTTTCCTCGCCACTATATTGTAAACGCGTGAAAATCCTTAGTTTAAAATCTTAACAAATATTGAATTTGTTCTAGGTATGGATGCGGAATGTTCAGCTGAGTTTACTTTCGTTACCTTTTGCCGCGGCTACGTATCTTTTTAAAGACCCTGCAAGCGATTTATTAAAAGGTTTTGATGCCTTTGTATGGTACTTGGTAATACTGCAAGCGGCAGGCGGTTTAATCGTAGCCGTGGTGGTCAAATATGCTGATAATATACTCAAGGGTTTTGCAACCTCTGTGGCAATTATCATATCGTGCGTTGCGTCGATGTACATATTCGACTTCCACTTGACTGTACAATTCAGTGTCGGCGCGATGTTGGTAATGGGATCGATATTTTTGTACGGATATGTTCCTAAAAAGAAAGAACCTCGTACTTCATTGAGTGTATGACATTATTTTTATTCAGAGTTCGTATTATTTTATCGTTATTTTTGTAAATATCTTTTAATGAGCTAACACTTAAATAGTTACAGTTGCAGCCATGTATGTATCACTGTTGGGTACAGGTCTTTTCTGTAAAGAGAGAAAAAGGGCATAGTCCGCGGCCCTAATGCGGATTAGCAGACTAATTTTTTAACCTATGTAGTTTTCGTCATGATGTTTTCCTTCAAATCCGGACGTGTGGTAAATCGGCACTTAAAATTGCAACCAAAAAATTAATTGGTGCCGGCATCGGGAATAGAACATGGGTTGCTACAGTACTATGCACCCGGACATTGGGCTACCATGGCACCAGCTAGCACTAATTGTACTTAACTGCCGTCGAATTACATAAAAATAAATAAAATATGAAGAAATAATAATTATTTTTATATTTGATAAGTTAATTTAATGTTGGCCCGTGACAACTGATAACGGTCAGGTAAGTATTTTTGGAGTACAATAATTTTATGACATCTACAACGATAATTTTAGGTAATATCACAAGATATCTTTCACCAACGGACTTCCAGTGGCACCTCTGGATTTTATCCTTTTGTTGTGGACATCCTTCAAACCCAAACGAAGCGCTTTGCTTCTTCTTTTATTATTCGTACAGCAGTTTACCCGCGTCTCTCTTGCCTTTCGATCACAATGTCGGTGTTTTCAAAAGTAGAAGTGCGCCTTGCCACCCAACAATGCATTTCTATTGAACATTATGATGTTGACTTGACTATGGTCAAGCACTTTATAAAAAAGATAAAGATGCAGCCGTTTGTCTATTGGTTATCATTTCCTATTCCCGATTAGTAGGGCTTATGTCGTTAGTATATTCGTTTTAACTCAAGTATCCGAGAAAAATTAAACCATTGCACGATTACGTATTTCTACCAGAAAAAACCAGGGCCATAAAAATTATTTATAATTCGCGTAATGTGGGCCAGGGGTGACATAATAACTCGTGTATATAAATAAGAAGTCCAGCAATAAACTATTATACAATTTTAATTATAAATGAATATTTACTAATTGTTATTACAGATCATATTGACATAATACATATTGCATTATGAATTTACTTTAAGTTGTAATGTGAATGAATTATAGTTAAGATTATGTTATTAGTTTGAATATAAACAAGAAAAGTATACTTTAATAAAATTTTATGAGTAAATATCGTGTTTCAAACACCTTTATGGTATCGAAGGGAAAATCTTCGAAACGCCCCGTCTTGGGAAAGGCGGAGGTTATCTGAGATTTATAAGTACCCCTCTGTGCTTTGGGAGGCCAGAATCTTCCACGGAATGCATTCTTTGTCTTCCCAACATCACATCATCCAAATTCATTTGCCTCTCATATTAGGAATTATGATATCCCTATAAAAACAATGCATTTTGATATAACAAAAAACTTGCGAAAATTGGTCACATGTAGCGTAAACTTTTATTCATTCTAAAAAAAAACTATAAAACAACTTCACTTTTGAATTAAATCTGTGATAGTAGTCCAGTCCTATGGTGCCTGATAGCCAAGCGTCTATGTTACACAATTTGACCTTAAAACATAGGCAAAGTAGGTCATTGTTGATTGTTTGCAATTGTTTGTCTTGTGTTCACCGTAGGCGGCTGCGTAAATTGCAACGTGAAATTAAATCACACATAGCCACTTTTAGGAACGAACGGTGGAACAATACGTTAATCGACATCCGCCCATCACATCTGGCATTATCAAAATCGCTTAAACGCGACCCTGATCCGGGGATGCCACCCCTCAATCGTCCTAATCTCTAGTTTAACTATAAGAATGAAATAATTAAAAATGTTCATTGGGACGTTTTTTTTAGATTAGACGTAAGAATATTAGATTTGATTCCTCAGATTAGAATCGTAAAATCCATTAAGGACACTTGTAAAAATTATTGTTAACATAGAGATATAAAATTTACCATAAGTATATTAATCTATACATACAATAAATATATACCTGATCGCTGGGTGTACATAGAAGACATATGAAAAAAACTTTTAATGCCAGTTACTTATAGCGAATTCATCAGTATTCTTAGAATTTCTAGTATTAATGTCATACATTCGGAACATTTCCATCTTACACGATTTTAGCACAACATTTTCCATGCTTCTAATACATCACACATCTTCGCATACACGTTTGCCGGTTTCGAATATTTTTGATGTTAATATGTTATAATTTAATATGTTACCAATCATTTAAGACTATGTCTAGGGGGATATTTCCCGTCATTATCAATAACTTTTGCTTTTTAACCTACATCAAAATAAGGAAGACGTTGTCAATTCGTCTGTATTTTCATTAATGTTCGTGTGTCCGTCATTTATAAACCAATTTTTTTTTCTTTAAGGACTTGGTTTAAATTAGGTCTCATATTTTATTGGTTTAGAACATTGGGTTCCGAGGCTAGGGAACTTTAGTAGGGAGTTAAATGAGATATTGGTAGGTTTATGACAATTTGTAATACTATCCATGCTGAGTTTGAAAAGCCCAAGTATACGAAATCATATACCTGTTCAACTTCTACTACCTACTTACCTACCCGCAATTTCTAAATACGGTCCTCAGTCCTTTATGCGCTTATTATCTTATTACGTCAACTAGTTATTGCGCTATTAGGCCTTTACATAAACGTAACACAAATTATCATTTGCTCTCATCCTCATTGTTCCCCATTGATTGATGGCAGAAAAAGTACCTGTGTGTAATATAGACACCGTAGTCGTCAATTTGAGTAGGCATTGACTATCTACCACTTTTTAAAGTAAAAGACAATTGTGTAGAAGACTTTGTAGCGATTGGAATTCGCCAATTACCAAAAAGTATTTTAGAGGAAAAAAAATCATATTTAAAATAAGAAAATTTTATAAGACACATGTCAATGTTTTTAAAAATTTAACGACTTTTCCAAATTGTACAATTTGAGTGAAACAAATTTAAAAATATAATTTCAATATTCTGGATACTTTTATTTACCGGCGGCGTCACAAGTCTGATAGCATATTTAAATTACAAGAAAGAGAAAGCGAATAATAATTAACTTTATCAATAAGTGAAACCGTGAACTCTATTGAAATTACACACTTTTTTTACCGGGGACCCTTGTATCGAGTTACTAGCGGTAGAGGTTCTGGCTAAGCGACGTAGCTATGCCACCTCTCAATCCGGTGAAGCAGTTAAGGCCAGCTTCTCTGGCCAATCTGTGTAGTTCGTTATTAAAAAAAATCCAATTGAATATCGTCAAGTAGATTAATCATTAAGATTAATCTACTTGATTAATTTAATTCAAATCTTATTTTTTATAATCGATACAGTATATTATTGACGCCATTTATTGGCTTAATTTGTGTATTGACTTGCATCTGTGTAAAGAAATATGTTAAATAATTTTGCACCTTTTGACATTGGAACAGTTTGAATATTTTGCAATTTCATTACTTTCTAGGTAATGAAATCAAACAGGACCAAAACACTTGTTTATATTCAACGCCACACTGAATGTTGTTTAAAGCGTTAATAGCCTAATGATTTAGCGTGCGGTATGCAAATGATAAGGTCGTAGATTCATTTGAAATTACTTGCTTTGTGAGGTAAAAGTAATTATCATAATTAATTTGTTGTTAATTAAACCAGGTGTGAGTACCCACACTAACATGCGGAAATGTCTTCTTATAGGCGTCTTGATGCTCTTGGTTAAATTTACTCTTTATAAATATTCAGGCTGACCATTTTAAGTGCTCTCTCATACCTGTAGTAATAACCTTGGAGCTAACAATGGCAATCCACTTTAAAAGTCCCATCAATGTGATACTTCCACTTGATTACTAGAAGTTCTAGTGAATAGAATAGAATTCAGTGTAATGCAATAGAATGGAACAACCATTGACAACAATTTCTGTGAACACATTAGGATGCTTTGAGAAAAATTAATTCTGTTCAGCAATTAAAAATGCTCCTGCAACACCTGCAGTGGTTTAGCTGTTCACGGGTGATCATTTAACATCAGGTTTTTGTATATTAAAATATTTTTTTATTTAATTAAGCGTTTATTTAAATAAATAATTAAAAATAAGAATTAATGAATAATATTAATATTTAGGTTGATTTATTAAATAATACACTACAAGTTGTTGTTTACATAATATAAATTATTCACTCATCATTTTCAAAATCGGCAGGATTCTTGCGCATACGCCTGTGGTGTTCTCTTTCAACCCCCTCATAGATTAGATATGCAACAATGAAAGCTGTAAAAGAAAAATAAATTTATAAATAGTAATGTGTTGTTGGAACACAGATCTGGAAATTACGAGTTATGGAAGTTTTGGGATTTAAAGTAACAATAAACATTTCTGATTTTGGATGTGTTCGATTTATCATGATTCTACCTAAAGATGTTCTACTTTATATAATTTTAAGGCCATCTTTAATATTTGATACCTAGTACAGTTGGATATCCAGAATCATCTTTAACCTTATACATTTTTAAACCTTTAGATAAATTTCAAGTAAATTGTTTCTGTAAAATCTAAATAATCATCATTGTGTGTAAACTTATTAATGGCAAAGAATGAAGTTTATGTTGACTTCTTTCACTGACTTTTATTAAAAAAAGGGTGAAATGACATTTTATTGTCAGTGTATAAGTTGCATTTTGCCTTGACTTTAGGAAATGAAAATGTTTTAAGTCCTAATTTTTATACATTACCTAGGTTTTGACACAAATATTAAGAGAACAACACAAATATAGAGTGAGTACTCTTTAAATTTAATTGAGGAAGTACCATAGCAATACCTGTTTTATTTAGTTAATTGCCACTGTAAGTAGCTTGGAGATTTGCTACTTCACCAGGTTAATGCTTTTAGTTGCTTAATAAAATTTGCATCTTTAAAATTGTGCTAGTTTTTAGAATAAGAAATTAGAAAATAAGTGAAAATTTTGTTTTTAGATTTTATCAATTTGTGAAGAATTAGATGAACTTTACAATATAATCAATATTGTAAAGTTCATCTATTAATATAATATAAATGATTAATATTATGATATAACAACAAAAATGGTAATCATAACGATAATTATGACTTTATGTATTTATTGCTTATATATATGTATCCAAAATTACATAAGTCATAAAATAATTTATGAGAACTTCAAATTTTAAATAACTTACGTGGAGCAACTCTAAATACACTTTCACGAAATCTGCGGAAAATGTTTGGCAATCCATTGGAGATAGCACCTGCATAAGCGCGTTGTTCATGAGGTGATAATTTGTAGGTGATCAGCCCCCTGATTTTAGCTAATTCGCCAAAGTGCTTCCCCATATTAATACTATGGTTCAGGAGTCAGTTGAATAAAGGTTAACTCTCTAACCAGTTTTACTCTTACGTTCTATTACATAAGACTATAAGAGAAGGCAGCAAAGAGTATAAATATTAATATGAACTAAAGTAAGGTTGAGTAGAGTTGCCAGTTGAAATAGAACTAGTACCTACAAAACAAATGAATCATATCAAGATATACGTAAGATATATACGTTCTATTACATAAGACTATATGAGAAGGCAGCAAAGAGTATAAATATTAATATGAACTAATGTAAGGTTGAGTAGAGTTGCCAGTTGAAATAGAACTAGTACCTACAAAACAAATGAATCATATCAAGATATAGATTTTTTTATTACGAGATACAGAGAAGTTGACTTTTACTGCATCACCGGATTGAGAGGTGGCATAGCTCTTAGGGTACCTCGGCTTGGACGATTACTATGTTCATGTTACACGTTAGCATTCTGATCCGAAGGCGGGCGCCTCAGACGTTCGCAAATGGATCCTATGTGGATGTACCGAGTTATTAGCAATAGAGGTTTAGCCCACACGACTTAAGAGCTAGTTCTCAAAAAAACCATTAGTACCTTTAAAGGTGGAAGAATGTTTGACTGTCCAAGCACTAAGTTATTATAAAATGAAAACTGCTGTCACTGTCACATGTCAATGTCAGGCAAGTGACGAAAGAACAAGTGTTTCACTTTGACATATACATAATAAAACAGTAACTTCCCTTTAAAAGCTGTGATAACATAAAATGTATCACAGTCTTCTTCGGTTGTGTCACAGCTACGTCTCAAATATATTGTATTTTACGTAGGGTATACTTTACGTAAAAGTTTAATTAAAATAAATTTTGACCATGTCGTTGGCTTGTTTAGCAGCTGGAGATATTTTTATACCTGTAGAGATAGAAGAGAATGATATATATGCGGGAATTTTTAAAGTCCTCGAAAACATTAGACCAGCTTGGCCTGAAGAGAAAGTTAAATTCAAGGTACCAATTAGAACGCATTCGCCATTACGCTGAAACAATGATAGTGGTAAATAATCTATTGTTATTACAGCTTTTCACTGATGGCATCACAAATAAACTTGTAGCGTGTCACTTGAGCAATGATATTAGTGAAGGTGATGATATTGTGCTAGTTCGTATTTATGGAAACAAAACGGATTTGCTCATTGATAGAACTGCAGAAATAAGGCAAGTTAAACTTTAATTATCTCATAAGATATTTTAGATAGTCATACATTTGCTTGTACAGCGCAATATATTGTTTTGTACATTGTTTCCATTTAAATGTACTATTTCTTTTAGAAATATTACTACACTTAATGTCCTTGGCTTGGCTCCAAAGATATATGGTATTTTCAAAAATGGTCTAGTTTATGAATATTATCCTGGAGTGACTCTCAACATTGCCACAGTTGTTGATCCAAAGATTGCCACTATGGTAGCACAACAAATGGGAAAAATGCATAAAGTAGAACTTAGCAAAGAAGTAAGTATGTTGTTTTTGAACTTATAATAATTAAATGAGTTAAAATTAAGAATAGAATTTACCACTTAAAGTATAAGTATTAGCAAGTATAAACATATACCTAAATATAAACTTGTACCTCTAAGATAAATACTACTATAATACATAATACTAAATAATACTTTTTCAAATTAAAAAAAAAACACTATGCCAACTTTAAATTCAAATACATAATTTACTTGTAGTTATGTGGATCCAAATTATGAAAGACGAATGTTTGTAGTAACAAGAGATAATACTCTAGTCCCTTATTTACTTTTTATAATTTTCCCATAAATCCATAACAATTAAACTTAAGTTGAAATTAAGGACTAAAATAACCCATTAAAATTCAGTTAGTAAAATAATAATACAAAAGGATATATGAGGAAAATTCTTAGAATATTGCAGAACAATAGCGAGCAAAACAGCAGCCAAAAATAAATAGACAATAATAAGCTAAAACATATATCAGAATATATGTCTATTGACAGCTATTGCTAGGGAATAAAAAAGTAGATGAAACTTAAATTTACACAAGATAAAACACTGAAAGAAAACACAAAAACAAACATAAAAGTAAAAAGATCACTGAAAATACAACACACAACACGGAAAAAAGCAGATTAGAATCAAGGACATACAATGGATGAAAAGTCCCTGCGTAACAAAGACCCAGGGGTACGAACAGCTAAATAAAATGTATATATATATATCATAAGTGGGTTTTGCTGCTTCTAAATAGCTTTTACAGAGTACTGTTTACTGTGACTAAATTATTAGGCAGGAATAGATAGTAGGATTAGTAATGATTAGTAAGTAGTGCCCATAATACTGCCAATGCAACTCAGTTAATCAGAATAGTAGTAGGCATAGCACACATACAGTTTATCTGACTAGTTTGATGGTTTTCAATTATTCTTATCCTTGTTGTTAGTCTCATCACCCCCCGCTGCAAGTCAAACTACAATAAAGACCTAAATCAACAAACTAAATCTATTTAGTGTTTCATATTAGAATATGTATTGTCATCAATATACACATATCCATAGGTTACAAGTAATTCAGAATCGTTTCTTGCGACGAGCCACGTGTGCGCCGTGTTTCGTACGTAATCGCGAGCTCCACGTTGACACAGGGTTACCGACAATAGCCCAATTCTTTAAGCAGGCATCTCGCACTGCCACCAAACATTCTAACAAACTTCTTGCAAGTGCCGCCACTTATAAGCCTTCCTATACTGAATTCCGTCGCGTCGCCCGCATGCCGAGACACGTTCTTGACGATCCGGACGACGCCATTGCCATTGCACAGGCTAGATCTTTACAAATCCACAAAGCGTCTATTCGCGACCGTCGGAGGTTGCGAATAATCCTCGCGCGTTACCGCTATTTTATGGACAGGCCCCACCCTTAGATGCTAGGAGCATTGATGGAGTTTCTTCGGCCACTTCTTCTCCCAGCTCAAAGTTAGTTCAGCTTTTCGAATGTCCCTTAGATTATCCGTGAAATAGCTACCGACCGAGTCGTGATTCGGCCCTCTCGGGCGCCCTCGGATCGGAATGCTTACGCGTAACATAGTAACCGTCCAAGCCGAGGTTACCCCCACCGGGGGGACCCTTGTGTCGAGTTACTAGCGATAGAGGTTCACGCTAAGCGACCTAAGAGCTATGCCATCTCTCAATCCGGTGAAGCAGTCAAGGCCAGCTTCTTTGGCCAATCTGTGTAGTTCGTCATAAAAAAAATCATCAATATATCAGAAATTTGTTAGAAGATTTTACTTGATCTCATACTTTAAGGTTCAAATCCTACTTGGTTTTGTAGAAATTAGTTTAACATGGAGGAATTTATAGTTATCATTGAATTAAAAATTATATATCATCATATACAGTTGAGTAGAGTATTTAAGTGCATGTTGAAGCTGTTAAGAATACAGCATGCTCCCTTTGGGCTTCATTAATTATTGTACAAGTTATTAAGCATGGTAATAAGGTTTATTGAATATTAAAAGCCTTATAAAAGTAAAATATAAACAATGATTAGATTTTTAAAATGTTATTACAACTTTGATAAGAAATAATCCTGTTGATTTTGTGATAATTTATATACATGACTGTTTAGAAGATTAGAGGATTAAATTGTTCTTGTGATAGGAACATCATTTTGTCTTATTGACATAGCTACTTTCTGTTTTAATAAGTCTCATTAATAGTGGTATACTATTGCTGCATCTTGTTTAACTCTTTAGGAAGGAAGAGGTAAAGGTTTAAGTTATGTTTTAGTTTATTTCGTCTTTTAAATTTTTAAACGAATTTAAAAGAATAGCTGGTCCGCTGTGGAGCCGGTTAGCAAAAGACAGACATTCGTGGAAATCTTTAGAGGAGGCCTTTGTCGACAGACAAGCCATCCACAACCAGTTGCCGAGCATTTAAATTTAGTATTCAAAACTTAGAATTTGGAAATTAATCTAGTTTAGTAAGTAGGCAAACAGTTTTCTACTTTATTATTGTAAAGAAACCTGAAGGCAATAAAGGCTATTTTATTTATTTATAGTTTATTTCAGAGAAATCAAGTTATTCTTTTGAAATATATTCTGCACTATCATTTATAGGGACATCTTAGTGGGATACTGTCATTTGCAATATAACCATACATTTATGAGTTTATGCATATTTTTGAAATAAAACACAAACATGTTATTAAATTTTTTCCAGATTGTCAAGGAACCAATGATATGGGATAAAATTGAACAATTTCTCTGTTTAATACCTGAAACATTTACAAAGGAAGAGAAACAAATAAGGTCAGATGCTTTAACTAAAGTTACTGTTTAATCTAGGCATTATTTATGTTTTTTATTTAAATATAGAAGTTAAAACAATATTGATTATTAAGTAATGGGTTTTGGATATTACTATATGAAATAAATATATGTTAGACCCAAATTTATATATTGCTCTACTTAACTGATTTCAAATAGACTCATAGACTATAACATGTCTGCCTGGGAGCATAGAGGTTTTGGGGGTGGGTTTCTTGTTGTCATTTTGTTACTTTTTGCTCTAATTCAGAATGGCCCTGTGCTTTGAGAACATGCACTGCGATTTCATATGGAGTTCCCAATCTTATTGCACATGAAAGATGTTTGATTCAGGAAGGTGGCCTCCTGAAAACAGGTAGCATTCAGCAATATACACTTAACAGACCTAAATTGTGCTTATTGTTTTCATTATAGAATCATGCTCATGTTTCCCTATTGATAGTAAAATGTTTGGCCGTGGAAATAATCCAAAGTCCACCAAACATTAGGCAAAAGTTTTATCATGGAGGTGACAATGGTATAATAGGAGCCGTTTTGGTGGACCAATTCTGGACACTTGTACTGTGTCTAGTGAATGTATGTCCTATTTGCTTACTTTCGTTTTTAATTGGCTAACATCCTAGGTTATCCATTGTGTGGCTTTATCTCTTACCTGTCTAATCCTAATCTGTTATATGGGACAAGCTATTTTCGAGTTCTCCAAACCCAAATCTATTAAATAGTAGAATAATAAATTCATGCGTTTCCGTCTAGTGTGTTCAATTTTTTAAAGTTATTTGATGATATAAAACATACTTCAAGTTCCTTTATTTGATCATTTACTCTTAGAGTACTTTTGACGTGTTAATAAATATCAAGATGATACCGTGATGAAGCCAGAAATGAGATAAAAACAAATTACTCTCGCAAAGAAAGACTTTCTCAGAAACATACCTTATAGAGATTTGCAGGATGGAGATGCTATGGTAGGAATTACTCGAAATGTCTTTTTTTATGTGCAGTTATTAAATGCATTTTTAAATGTCACGTTTCAAAAGCACGTGAAGACCGCTTAGTGATAACAAGTACGATTACCGTTGGAGTTGCTCAATTTGTGATATGCAATTAGCGCTAACCCATTGTCGGTCATGGACGTAGCGTTTTCATTTTGTATAATAGTTTTGTGCATTTAAATGAATTTTTGTGAATGAATGACCCACCAGTGTACTTATAATTTCTTTTTTAATTCAACGTACACATGCATTAAATGTTTTATGTTTAAACAATATGTTTTTTTTTTAATATAGCCAGCAATATTTCTTTTTTTATTTTTTTTCAGAAATATTACTAACAATCTTGTTAACCATTCCAACTAAGCTTAAGCTTGTGCTAGGACATGGTTCACGGCAATAGTCGAATGGTGGATTTAAAACCCACGACCTTACGATTCGCAGGCCGTACCCTAGACCATTAGGCTAAAACTGTATTAACATAATCATGTAATAAACTATTTTGCGTTACTAATATCGTTCAGATTTTATATTATGTTACGTTAATCATAACCAGTAATAACCTAAACATTATTCTGCATATTAATAATTTATGGTGTTTACCAAAAAAAACGTAATAATCTCAGATTGTTTTACAATATTCTATTGGAATATTTTTTTTATTTTCTCACTAAAATAAAGCTTAATTAGATTGTGTTCAATTTTAACACTTGAAAAACGTACATAACGTTTCATAACTTAAACTCTAGAACTGGATTGTTAAAAAAACAATTAGTTGGCAAATACAACATTGATATACGACAGATTTGAAATATTTTAAGTTTTAATGTTATATTTGTAAAAACCATAATAATATCATATTCTTTACAATTTTGTTTTCTTCCGCCTTTTCAAAATTGTTAATATACACGTTTTATCCACTGTTGTAGATTTGCCAATAGTTTCGGATCCGTAACAAGACTAAGGATAGAGTTCGAACGACTAAAGTCTCACTTAATAACAACTGAGAGCCCCCTTGTGTTTGCTCACAATGATTTGCTTCTAGGAAACGTGATCTACAATGAGTCCAAAGGGACGGTTTCGTTCATTGACTATGAATATGCCGCTTATAACTACCAGGCTTATGATATAGCAAATCATTTTAACGAATACGTGGGTAAGTGGATTAAATTATTATTATTTATTTACCACATTATTTCTGTCCATCACTATTGCTTGCTCCATCCACCGTTTAACTTGCCTTTAACACACCTATTTACAAATAAGAAGATTTCAAATTAAAAGAATCGCGCGGATGCTCTCGTTTATCAACCGATTTCAAAAAATTAGGTGCTATTCAATTCGACAGTAGTGTTTTTTTTATGTTTATGTATTCATATTTTATATATTATTATAAGTGGTTCTCACGTGTCTCAAAAAAATTTTGGTCCAATTCTGACAATGGCATCCTCGGGAGAACCATATAAGCCTTGAATTTGCATCAAGTATGTTGTTTATTGTTTTTTATTGGAAAGGATGTACTTTAAGAGTAGTTCGAATGAGAATTCGTTCGGTTTTGATTAATATTCTTACGATAA
Source organism: Meandrusa payeni (assembly GCA_029286785.1). Classification (NCBI taxonomy): domain Eukaryota; kingdom Metazoa; phylum Arthropoda; class Insecta; order Lepidoptera; family Papilionidae; genus Meandrusa; species Meandrusa payeni. The sequence continues at coordinate 957,409 of JAGSMX010000013.1, forward strand.
TTCAGAAATACAAGCTTTTAATGTTTGAATAGATTTGAAGTCGCTCGTTTTCGAACTATCATTTGCTTTCATCTTCCACATTTAGGCTTGATGACGTTAAATAGCACTTGGCTAGTCTTAGATTGTCTAGACTACTGATACCTCAAAATACCTCATAACATCAATCAAAAAGCATTCTTTCGTGCAATTTTAAGGAGTTCCCCGGTCTATCTTCGACATCCAACGTCCTATGACAACAAAATTAATATGGCACCTAATTGAATTGGTTTCAATGCCAACAAAAAAAAAATTCAACATCAGTTCATAAATGATGCTCCAATGCGTGCACAGATATTAAAAAATACAGAACAAACGAGGAAGTTCTCTCGGTATAGGAAGTCGGCTAAAAATTAACCAGCAAATTGTTCTTAACCATCTACGTACAGTCATAAAATTTTTAATTATATTATAATGTTAAGAATTTTGTGTTTTGAATTGTGGCACAGATAAATTACGTGAAACCATTAAAATCTTACTTATCTAAACAGCGTTGTGAACTTACGCAATAATTAGTGTGGTTTTGTTTAAATAACATAGCACTGATAACATTGTTGGTAAATCTGAGATACGGTTGACACACATCTACATGAGAGTTATAACTGTGTTGGTAATTAATCCAAATTATTTCGATATAAAGCTTGACATTATATTTATATATAATTTGCGATGAATTAAATTATCCAATATATTACCCATTATCTTTTTTTATCGGACATATCACCGTATCAATAATATTTTTTTACGCACCGCTACTAACACCATGTTTGGACGCAATCGTATAAGTCGCGTCCTGGCTGATATTCGGGCGGGACTTTTTAAAAATAAGAAAGAAGATACTAATTACGACTCTCTTTTGTTTTCTCTATTCATTATTAATTTTGCTATAAACTGCATTTAACGATTTATCTGTACAATTAAAGTATAACTGTGTTGTGATGTTTTAACAATTTATTCGGTTTATTTCCGAAAAAGTAAATTTACGAGTAAAAACAAAAACCGACTTCAAATGAAATTCGACGTAGCGGATCGAACATTAACACTAATACGCACACTACATTATTTCCGTTGTATCATCGGTGTATTAGGAAATTCGCTTAAATACATTCTACCTTTACTTGTTTGAGGTCTTTGTCGTAAGGAGAGAACTTTGTCTTAGATTGGCATAAATATACCAACACATCTCAATCAACAAGGATGCTATCATACGATTTTTAGGACTTTCCTCATATATTTTCGTAACACAAAGTTCTAAGCCCAAAAAAAACATTTAGGATATATTTTTGGTACAAAAATGACAGTGCTATGAGTATACAAAGTTTCATCTTTTGAAATCGGTTATATGTCTACTTGATATTTATCTATCGTTGCTTCTATTTTATTGTTCCTCTCCACCCAAAGGCTACCCGGATGTGATCGCTTTTAGCGATATTGCCGCCCATTGTTTCACTTCTACGAGTTATTATTCATTTTTATGTCTTGTTTTTTCCTTTTATTTGTAATTTAAAGTGTAAATAAATATAAGCCCATTAATGTATAGATTATACTATAATACATACACTACTAAAACGTACTTAATATAAAAATACCCATCTTATATTCAGTTTTTAACGCAAATACAAATTTTAGAATTAAGTCTACTTACCAAATCAGCAAATTTATTACTAAATTATATGAAAATTACTATTAAATGTGATAAATAGCGGAATTAAGTCCAAGACGCAAATATTTAGGCAAAGCGGCCATCGACCTTTGACTTCCGATTGTTCGCTACCAATTGGCTCGTCTTGATCTCCGCTTCTTATCTCTATGCAAAGCACAGCAGTTAGAGCATTCATGCAGTAGCGGCTTTCAATTGGCTTATTGTACTTTAATCTCCTCGATAGTAATACGCTCCTAACACGTTTAAAATTTATTTATAAAATAGTAAGCAGTGAAGCCACCAATAGCTTTGATATTTCCATTTATATAATATATTGACATGAGCAATTCTTGTCTATACATAAATAAATTTCGTGGCGCAGAAATAGCTCTATGTCCTATGATGAACGAACGTTGGTTAAAACTTTAAAAAAAAACTTGAACTTTTGTTAACCCAAAAAAAATACGGCAGTTCATTGATACAAGCCCACTGGGATACGAATTCGTGACTGTCAAGATCATAAATGGATTTTATTTTCCCATCAGATTCACGATAACATTTATTGTATGACTGTTGTGACACTAGCAAAATAGCAAATAGTATATAAAATAACCGTGCTAAACAAAGACCGCTTCTTATATAATTATAAATAAGTATGTATTAGCATGATTAAAACCGCAGCCACGTCCTTCTCAATGTCCTCCGCCTTCTCTTAGGGCAACTAGTAAGGGACGCCAAGAGATTTCCATTTTTCCCTCGGGTTTTTACATGAGATGCTTTTATTCATTCGTGCTAGGGAAGCAGGCAAGATATGTCGGGCTCGGTCTAGAGGAGGCCTCCACCCACTAAAACTTCCCACTGTGAGTCGGCCTCCTTGATGACGCTAGAAGAGGTCGCGTTGGCATTCTATAGCACCCTCGGGCTTCATCAGCTATACCCAACCTAGAACCTCATAACCATCATAACCTTGACCCTAGAAGGCGGGGTATGTTGTTGAAGATTTCCTCCCCAAAAAAAAATAGGTTTTTTTAACCTAACCTGCGTCCCGCCACGCTTGTTTGATAGTCCATCTGATAATATATATTACACTAGCTGTTATTATTACACTTAGCTGTTTAACATAGATGTTAAACAAGCCATTTTAAAACGTCAGGAAATGAAAACGATGAACATGACGAGGTTTGTGGTCATACATACACCATGACAAAGTTTGTGGTCTTTGTGAAAAAATGTTCAGTACCACTGGCGTATATGATACCTGCACCTTCATATATAACCATTGGTTTCACGTAATATTGAAGAAGTGATTTATGTTCAATATTTTTCAGGTTTGTCAATCGATGATATAGATTACAGTCGATATCCGGACAAAGAATTTCAAATGTTTTGGATACGTACGTACCTGTCCGAGTATTCAAGTGAAGAGAAACCAAGTGAATTGGAAGTGGAAAGTGTGTACAGAGAGGTGCAACGGTTGTCGCTGGCCTCGCACTACATGTGGGGCATCTGGTCACTCGTGCAATATGAACTGTCTGACATTGATTTCGATTTCGGAAGGTAGGTACAGTAGGCGGTAGAGTTGAGGCGTATTTATCGTCACAGGAAAAATACTAGGTACAAAAATAATCACAGTCAGTCACTGTGACAGTGATTTGTAACAGGTCTAAAATACTCTATTCAGTGACAGATATGTCGTACAGTAGCAGTGATCCTTACATAACGCGTGACGCAGTCACAGTTCGGGACAACAAACAAAAACATTTTATTCATAATTTGTAGAAACGAAGTGACATTGGAGATAAGAATAATAGCGTGCGACTGCACACATGCGCAGCTATCCAACGCCAACGCTTCCTGAAGTGGCACTCTAAGTTAGTTTAGTTTTGGAATGTCCCTTACATTATCCGTGAAATAGCAACCGATCGAGTCGTGATTCGGCTCTCTCGGATCGGAATGCTTACACGTAACATAGTAACCTCCAAGCCGAGGTTACCTCTCACCGGGGGGACCATCGTGTCGAGTTACTACCGATAGAGGTTCAGGATAGGCAGTCAAGGCCAGTTTCTCTGGCCAATCTGTGTAGTCAAAAAAAAGCAGAGCTATCCCTTCCACTTTTCGCTCAGCGCTAGAGATATTTGCGCCAACATACATATGTTTGTATGTTTTCTATCGTAAAGAAAGAAAGTATCGTAAGTAAAGAAACTACTTCATTTCCCCGAGTACAATCTTTTTATAAAATTTCTAAATGTAAGAATATATTCTGTCAACTTTAGCAGAATAGGATTGGATAGATAGGATTTGCTTTTGCAAAATTTTATTTTTATTCTACTTGTAAAAGTTGTTCTTGTCCGTTGTTATGTTTGTGCGCACTTTGTGCCGTCAAGTATGGACCGATTTAGACATTTTTGTTGGAAAGGCTATCAATTAGGTCACAAATTACTTTTAATGCCAAAGGTCCTTGGGACCAGAAAATTAAATAAAAAGATCGTTTGTGCGAAGTATTCTTTAATGTTTATTAGGTTATAGATTTGTTTATAAATATTTTTTTCTTTTACTGATTTATTATGTACTTGTTTTATTTTAGGTATGCCGAGATACGGTTGAATAGGTACTTTGAACAAAAGGATAAAATCTTCAGAGATTTTGTATGATGACAAGAAGCTTCAGGAATCAAATAAACATATTATTCCACTAAAACAAAGAAATTATGTCGCTGTAAATGTTATTGTAATATATTCGCTTGAATTTAATAATGATATTATTATACATTTAATAATACAAGGAAATAAGTACAAGAACTGTGTTTTTTTATTTGTAATCTTATTATATTAACCCAGTTTTAATGTAATGATATATGTAAAAAAATGGTAGCGTGTACTTTGTACGCGCGTGAGATGTTATACTTTTTTGACGTCATTAAAAATAGTTTTTTATTGTAATTAAAAGGACTGGAAAAGGATAGACAACACAGTCAATAAAGTTCAGTTTAAACTTGAAAAATTAAATTAATAATATTTTCATTTATAATATATCAATGAGCCGCCCAAGACTCCTCCCAATGGCTTTTGAAGATCCCTCGCCGATGGCTTTTGCGCCGAGTTACTCCCTGAAAAGTATGGCTAAGCGGACCTCTCAAAAACTGTAAGCTGTAGAGAGATCAGCCATGATGATCAGTGCTGTTCGTTAAAAAAAAATCGAACCCCCGATCATATAACATTGCTGTCAAATTTTTAGCCATTAACTCTACTGCTCCATACAATGAAATATAAATGTAATATTTCTAGTCTATCACATGAAATAAACGACGAGAAAATGTTGGATATGTCAGTAGCGCTTTGTACACAAGTGCGGACGTGTATATTTGTTCACATAGGCGACACTAGCGTATGCAAAGTGACGTCAATAGACATCGGGTCTCGCCCGCGAGTCTGATAAACCAATTGTGTACACAATGTACGTTCATTGGCATTATAGTGGTAGATTTTTCTTAGTAGTTTTTCAGTTCATTGGTGGTCACTATGGGTTACTATTGGTGTACTGCTGATACGACAATGAAGTATGTGTTAGTATTTGCCGATTTAGTAATAATGGAATGATAATTAATGTGACTGTAATAGATCTGTTTCATAATTAAATTTCACTGGAAATTAGACCCGGGGCGCTGGCTATTTTTATATAGCACATATGGAGATATGATGATCGTCTATTGGTATATCTAAAATTCAAACGAAACGAAAATGTTTAAAAATAACCTCTCCTCTACACAGTCCCAGCTGTTATTGACAGTTCGGGAGGGCAAAAAACTCGTCGTGGCTAAAGCCTAGAGATTAGCCTCAACCTAAAATTTTATATAAAATTAAAAGTCCGTCCTAAACAGTACCCACGACCACCTGGGGATTTTTTTATGACGAACTACACAGATTGGCCAGAGAAGCTGGCCTTGACTGCTTCACCGGATTGAGAGGTGGCATAGCTCTTAGGTCGCTTAGCCTGAATCTCTATTGCTAGTAACTCGACACAAGGGTCTCCCCGGTGAACAATTTAGATTCGCGACTGTTACTTTCAACTGTTGATGTTTATTGTATTATGGGCTATCGACAATGTTATGAACAACCCAACTCAATATGTACAAAAATCGTAAAGTGTAAAGAAACTAAATTATTGTATTGTAAAAACATTTATATATTCAGCACAATAATTGAATGACAGATAATACAGAAATTATGAACATTTCGCCATCTCGGATGTTTCAGGCGGCGGGGGAAGGGATTCCGGAGGATTGGGATCCTGTTCGTCGATATAGTCTCTTGGATTTTTGCGTTTTGATAGCCGATGAGCTTCATCTATATATAGATAGAGGAAACCGCTGAAAAGAAAGGCTGTAAAATCGACAAATGACATTTAGGTATTGATGTATATTACTAGAACCCATTCACGTGTATCAATATACATTATTACAGACATTTATAATGTTATTAGGCGTCCACGTTGTAAATACGCTACATTTATTTAATTTTAACCTCATAAATCACAAAAAAGGGATAATATCGCATTAATATCTAGGGTTCTTAGACCACTCAGCCTGAACTTCTAAGTACAAGGAACCCCGCGAGGGGCCTTAACTCCGGTTTGTGCCGTTATTTTGGAATGGTAGCATTTTAACCTAAGGGCTAACCAAGGTTCGGTTAGTTGCTTAAGTCATAGTACGCTATTAGTACTTGTCTTTATACCAGACGATCACAAGTTGAGAAAAGTTTATTCAACTGATTTGGTCTGTTGAGTATAATGTTCCAGTATTTCAAATTATTTTGTTTACTTACTTGGTAACCAGTACGGTAACGTCATTAACGTTCGAGGAACAAAGTTTGGAAGCCCTTTCGTTAAAGCTCCAGCGTATGCTTTCTGTTCATACGGTGATAACCTAAAGTACAGTATTCCTCGTATATAAGCCAAAGTACCAAATTTTTTCATTTTTAATGAAGTATTAGAATAGAAATAGATAGAGACGTAAATTATACCAATATTAAATTCAGTTTTTGTTTGACATGTCCATAGTGAAATATAAGTTCAACCCAATTATTCATAAAAAGTTAATTGATCCACAGACATAAATTAAATTCCAAAAAGGTTAACCTACATATTTCAAAAAGAAGTCTTCATCCACATGATCGTTATATCTTTTCTTGTTTCAGCTGCGTTATAACATGTTAATTTAATCGTCAATACACCATATAATCAAATATTATAAACGTGGTACCTGTGAAAGGGCAGCTCTGCGCACAAAGCTACCGTCCAGACGGGTGTCGCCGGTGCAAGCTAATTCCAATACATATCCTAAACTGTTAGTTGTCTCACTAACCCATAAGCATCAAACTTACTTGCGATTCCGTCGTACTGCAAGCAGCAAAATTACCTCTCTGCAGCCATTGCGTTATGCTACTTTTAATTCAAAAAATGACGATAAATATCAAGCTGTCAAACCTTCCACACAAAAATAATTTAAATGTTTTTCTAATTTTTATGGCGGGAAAGATGACATTTGTGTCGGAAGCGCCATACACATAATTTAAAAAATATATCAGTAAATTTTCGCTTTGTAAGTGTATATCAGTGATTTGGTTTCGAGAATCAGTAAACTGGGAGTGTATAATGAAATAAAATATACGTGTTTGTTAATTCATTCTTTTACTAAGCTTTTATAACATTAGAAATGCACAATTAACATTTAAATTGGTGAACCATTTCATTTTAGATGTACAAGTAGGCCAGCAAAAACTGGCAGGATTACAATAAAGAATATTATGGAATTATTTCAACGTAAGGATTGCGCATGTAATATTATAGAATCTTATCATGCTGATATTGTATCCACGCGATTTTAGCGCAAAAGTTAATGCGTTACTTGGTGTATCATAAATCAGGGATTAATTTTCACGGACCTTTGAATAGTCAATTTATTATCACTCGTGCTAATTTACATAATTAGCTCAACAAATATATTTTAATCTATAAATCTAACAATCTCACAAGAGGAATAGGACGCAATCGAAGTAATGAAAAATAATGTTGCAAACGCAGGGCGTGCAGTAATAATCCGAATTCTATAATTGATTTTATTAGGGCCTATCGTCTTACAGCACTAATCAGCAAGGGATTTATAACAATAAAATTAAAATTTCGCTAGTGTGATTTACCATAGACGATTCAAGATGACATCTCCATTTAACAGGTGGCATCACGGTCGGTCATTTCCCTAGGAATTAAAAAACATAGTTACGGTATGTTGTCGGCAATCTCCCGAAATCTTCGACGTACCAAAGCATTACTTGTCAAGGGCTTAACGTCGTTCGCAATAACCTGTTCTTCGTTTTCCATCATATTATATACATATACGTATATATATAATGTTTGGAGGAAGGATAAAGTCTGCAGTATTAAGAGGCCAAATCGAGATGTTTAGGGACGTTGTGCAATACGCAGGACACGATGGCATATGTAAGAATGAATGCAGTGTAGTGACGTCATAAAATTCTATTCCGTGCCACTAGTGGGAGGCTAGGGCTTAGCGTAGTTCTCGACCAATATTTGCCTGTAATTAACTTATAATCAAATGTTTAATCACATAAAAAAAGGTGAATTGGTCTCTACACACAGCAGACTGATGAAAGAAAACATTACGTGTTACGATATGCGTTGTAAAAATTTAATAGTTATTAAATCACCAATACTTATAAATGGATTACCTTCTAATAAGCTAATGCTGTTGGATCAAGGTGGTAGACCGAAACACAGCTCGATCATCAGCCTTTATTAGAGTACACTTACTGTTTGCTGTTTCAATTTCACCGTATTGAAATGATGACGCTATTTCTGACCTTGTATACTTGTTTTCAATGACATCGGCATACAGAGAATTGTAATACTAAAACTCACAGGCACGAGCCGGCTAGACTGTTCGACTCACACATAACACAAACGCTAAGCTACAAGGCTATCACAATTTGAAATACTAATATGATAAATTCGAGCTCACTCATGCGCGATATATTTTATTACGACCTATCTAAGTATTTAAATCTTTGCGTATTTCCCTTTATTGCTTGATAGTTTCACCAAATGTGACTTAAGTACGCTAAATTTGCATACTAAGTATAGCCATAGTATAAATGTAGGAATGACAACAGTCACAGTATCGTATTGGAAAGAGTAACAGACGAAATAGCACAGAAAAAGTTGAGTTTATTGCATAATAGTGCATAATGCGTTTAATAAAATTTTATACACCTAATAAGCATCGTATCATTTAATAATATATATTATTTATAATACATTATTGCGCCTATCTGCATGCAGGCTACCCTTCATCATATTCATAGCATAAGAACTTACTCCGAGAAACAAATTGGATAAACAGAATGACGAAAATGGATTAATAAATTCACTAATACTCAAATTGAATTCAACTAAAACGTGCAGCAACCATACACAAATCACATTATATGTAAATACTCAATACACATATGTAATAATGTAAATAATAAACTAAAACATTTGTTTTGTAATAATTATAAACATGCAAATGTATCGATGTAATAATATATTCCAATAAATGACAACATTTCAATTGACAGCAAAAATAACACGTGAGATGTTGACAAGCCAGTTGTCAGTTAAAATAAATATTAGCTCGTACAACCAATCAATTAACGAGTTAGAGATGATCGATGTCACATCATAAAACAACAATGTTATGATGTTAACATGATAAATTGCAACACCGATCATCCCAACACTAATTGGTATCTAGTGCAATTGATACATAAGACTAAATAATATGATACTAAATGCATGAACCAATTTAAGTACGTCGATATATATTTTTTTAATGTTCATTACGGGTATGGGCAAACGGTCTTATTCATAAACCAAACCTTTAGGGCCTGACAAATACAAATATAATTTATTACAGCGACAATGAAACCGAAATTTCTATGATGTAGTTGTATGTATAGGTCAAGAGCTCGTAGCAATTTCGTCTCTGCCTGCCTTAGGACCTCGGCTTGCCTAAGGATACCACAAAAATGTTAGTATGCATTATAAACGCAACGCTACAGTAATACAGTGCTCAGTGTCGTCAGGAAATGTAGGCCCTTACTGGCTATTGTGAAGATTCGGGTATAACTGTATTTTCTTTAGTCATAACATTCTGTATGGAACTTTTCATCTATTGATATAATCTATACTATAGACACACTAGTGATAGAATGCCACGAATATATATTTATTAGCAAGCTTAAACCATGTGTATTTATTCCAATGATTATACAGAATTATTTGTTAACATAAGGACGACACAGCAGGGGTGTTAACCGATTGAAGCAACTAATTGAGCCGTGCTTCTCTTGTCTCAAGGACCTAAGAACCGTCCTCATAAGAGAGATTCAGGCTGGTATTTCAGCCACAAAAGACTAAGCACAAGCTAATAACGTCAAAAAAGCTTTTTCTTGAAAATTTATCCATTTCAAATTGTGTTGTAAATACCGCAGTTGACTATGTAACAAGGTCAGAAAACACTTTCGCGATTATTCCACGAAGTCTTATCTGACCTTGGTTCATCTCCATACACTTACAGATTACACACATAGGTACAGGTTATAAAAATATTAACGAATAATACTCTTGAGTAATAGACTAAAAATGGTTATGAGCATTCGGTAAGTGTTTATGAATAAGACTGTCATAATAATTATTCCATATTATATTTTTTGTTTGTAATAGTAACAATTATGGTTATTTCAAACATATTATTATTTTTAATGGCAATTATTAAATACATAAAAAATGTATTCTGTTCCAAAAAAATAATGTTTTTTTTTAAATAAAACAAAAAATAATTATGTCTTCTACATAAAACAGATTAAAAAGTTAGAATGTGTCTCAATACACATAGATGTTAGAATCATTATATTAAGTGTTTAATTGTAGTTTTATTAAACACAAATTTTATATTATTTTGAGATGCATAGATGCCAAGAATTTTATTTCAGTTAAAACTCAAGGTGTATGCCCACTAGCTATGTGAACCATTTGATTTTCAAAATAAATGATTACTTATCGAGATGACAATGATTGTAAAGAAATAAAAGTTAATTATTTAGTCTTATGTTTGTGTGTATTAATGTGTGAGTGATATATGTTTGAGTTAATAAGGCGGGACTATTCGACGTCCATATGTTCTTGGGACGCCTGCGACTGTGATTCTTGGTTGCCCGCAGGCTGGCCATCCCCCGATGTGTTGTTTTGGGGCGGTGGGGATTTTTCCTTCGGCTTCGGTTTGTTTAAAATCGGATTGACGACACCCTCGAAGTTCTGTAATGGAATGATTAAAAAATAAATTGTTTTAAAATTAACTTTCGTTCGTATTTATTATTTGTTTCATCTTTCACATCATTAACAGCATTATATAAGTTGTCAATGGTTATAGGCACCACCTTACGTCGCAAATCTGGCCTTGTCGATGTCTCTCATGCAAGCCTTTTTTGTTGCCAACAAAAAAGGCGGGGTAGGCGGGGTTTCTTCAAGAAGGTACCCCGCCTTCTGGGGGGAAGACAGCCCAGTGAATTCGAGGCCCCTTTTAGTCGTCTTCTACGACAGACAGGGGAACCATAGTCTTATTCTACGAGCCTAGAACTACAGAGCTGTTCATGCAAGCTCTGTACCTACCCTACTACTCACATGCTCAGAACATTTTTTTAATATAGGAAATATTCATTCAGCATAAACATGGCTGAACTACTATGTTTTGATTATCCTCTTTCATACAACAGTTTTATTATTTCATCTAATAAATAATTAAAAAAAATTACATATTTCAACAAACCTGTCTTTCCTGACGTATTTGGTGAGTGGTGTGAGGAGGCTGCTGGTACCGCGGAGTGTGTGCCAGCGCTTGGCGAGCACTCTCCAGCCAGTTCAGTGCATTCTTACACGCTTCAACTACTTTCTGTATATCAGCATCGGTTAAGTGAGCGTACTTAGCGTCACCAGTCCTATAAATAATATTAAGAAATAATATATACTGATGATTATACTAATACCAGATATTTTGACAATTAGAGCTTTGGTATAGCTTTGTAAATGTATAATACTAAAGTAATATTATACTTATGGAATAACTTCATTTGTAAAAACCAAGGAAATAATAAGTTGATTCTACTGATGTTTTTAATAGAGGCTTATAAAGAAGATACTTTAATACAATAAAGTCAAAGCCATCATCACCACCACTCCCACTGTGTATAACAGAATGTATTTTTTGTCACCATTACTACAAATAGCACATTTAAAACTGTATATGCAATTCATTGTAACATCTGTTTAAAATGACGTCCCACTGACCTACATTACACAACCTACAAAGCACACATGATAACACTAAAACACTGTAGATAAAATCAGTCCGTGAATATTGATTAGTAAGTTGGTACAGCTAGTGAAATATGTTATTTATAATAAAATAAATTTTGCTACACTTTTATTGTAATGATACCCTTTTGATAAATTCATGTGCTATTAAATCCTTATAAACATAACAAGATAGACATAGACAGACATAGCAGTCATTATCCACTTGTGGCCCAACTTATTACTATTATACATACATGGCACACATAATTTTTTTTACCAAGGGACAAGGTTAGACTTACAAGTATAAAACATAAAATAGAACACTAATGGTTACAACCTTGCCTGAACATGTTATATAGCCAAGATTCCCCTGCTCTACACTACTGTTAATGGAGGTTCAGCCAGCAATTCTGCGAGCATGGCCATCTCTCAATTTAGTGAAGCACAATATTATTAAGTCATAATTTTTTGCAGCTAATTGTTTCATATTATAAAGAAAGAGTTATTTGATTCATCTTACTTGAATTGGTCAACGGCTTTATTAGTTAATTGAATAGATAAGGCAAAATCGTCCAGCGCTCCAGGGCGCAATTCGAACTCCAGTCGGCGCTGCTTGATAGGTTCACCTTCTGTTTTTAATTCCGACAACTTGTCGCTATATACCTGCAAAGGAATAGTATATTGTTTAAAAAAAACTGACATAAACTAAAATTGTAGCCCAGTGTCCGGGCGGTTGGCTTAAGTTGCATAGTACACTAGCAACCCGAGGTCGATCCCCTGTGCCGGCACCAAAAATTTGTCGTTACAACTTTATTTGCTGATTTACCACGCGCTCGGCGGTGAAGGAAAACATCGTGTAAACCTACATATTTGAACATTTTTCTAAGACATGTGAAGTCTGCCAATCCGCACTAGGGCCGAGTGGCGGACTATGCACTTATACTCTCTTTACGTAGAAGGCCTGCGCCCAGCAGTGGGACATATATATTATATTTATAAAGGTTGTAACTTTAACTAACTTTAGAAATAATACATGGAAAAAAGTTGTTGCCAAGTTATCATTGTAATAGTGGTTAGATTTGTTTAATAAATCCAAAAAGACATCAAATCAAGCAGACATTAAATAAAGATACTTGTGATGTTAAACCAAACAGTAAAAATTCATTAATCCTCCTGTAATATATGGCTCCGCTCTCTAGGTCAGCATTTATAACATTAGTCTGCAACTATAAAACTTAGGTTTTTGGCTTCTTTCATCAAATACATGAAACACATTAGCTGCAATCTGCTGTTATAAAGGTACACTTGCTATTCAGTAAAATTTAGCTCTTATTAATACAGCAAATGCTTCAGCTTTCAAATTAACTTAATTACATTTCCATACTATAAAAATAATTAATTGTATAGTATTTTTAAGTCCTGCATATTAAGCTACTCACTTGTCTATTCTGATCTTCACCCTCATCATAAAGCCATTGTTCAAGAGCGTCAAGTTGGTTGACAAGCCGGTGGCGTTGGTCCTCAGCAACAAAGTCGTGGAGTGTTTCTCCTTCATATAGTTTTCCACGTAGCTCATACACATACTCCTCTAGAGCATTGCGGGCATCTGCGCGCTCCTTCTCCTGTCGGTCTTGAGCTTGCATCTTACCCTAAAAATATACATTCTATATCGATATTTTCAAGCTCTATTAAATTGGTTTACCGAAAAAATCTTATTCAAACCTTAATATTGTTTTTAGAAGTACAAGTAGCTAAGCTAAGTGATAGCCTAATAAGTTTTCCAGTATAAGATGTTATGATCGTAGGTTCGAATCCGTACTGTATTTAGTATACATATATAGCTACAATTTGTGTATAGTGATAAGCTCACCACTTGTCAGTGTTGGGACCTAATAAACTTCGTAAAAAGCAAACAGTAACTGCTATTTAACCCAAGAGAAAAAAAAGGCTTTCGTATACACATTTTTGTATAAAGGAATAAATGAACGAAATAGCCTTCTCAAGAAATAAGTATATTTTAACTAGATATTAAATAACTATATAAAAAAGAGAAAAATTGATTCTTATATTTAGGTGATAAAGTTTTACTTTATATCTAACAAATAAGAATTTTTACCTCTTGTTCCATGTATGCATTGACTTCCTGTTGTGAATAACCATGAGTGCGAGCATCGATAGGCAGCTCAACAGTCTTTACAACCACTTTTTTAGACTTATCCTTCGACTTATCCTTTTTATCATCATTACTCTCCTGTAAGCACACAACAAAAGTTCACAACTTTAAGGTTAATTATGTCCCTCCCCACCACAACATTGGCTTGGAAGCTTAAATAATTGTTTTAATTGTCATTAAAAATTTCATCAAGCAAAACATTTCCAAGCAATGTTATGACCCATTTGCACCTAAATCACACAACCACAAATCATAACATTAATTTGCATCATAGAACTCATATTCCATGATTACTATTGGAGGAAAATGGAAGGATAAGAAAGCGGTAAAGAGGGAATAACAAAAACATGCGTGGACACAGAGTAACTTCGCTGTAAACTTTAAGCAAAATATGTATCTTCAAAAGGAATTAAAAGCCTTATGAGAATACTGTGCAAATGGGGTCTCATGACAAGGGTGGGGGGACCATTTAAGAATTGTGATGTTTGTTGCCTTCTATTATGATCAATGAACAATCTAAATAGTTATTGTCAATATTCTAGTATAAGCTTAAAACAAATAAATAAAATAATACTTAGATAATTATTGTTAAAATAACTATAATTAATATACATGTGTACCATATACGAAAAACTTTAGTAACAATTCGATCCTTATTGATATACCCTTTTTGGGTTTATCTAGATTTCGAGTTTGCAATCTTATGGTCGGTAGGTCGAGTCTGGACTGTAAGCACAATTTGAGCAGTGTTTGGGCTCATACCCTGTCACATATAAGACCTAACAAAGTTGGTGAAAAGTGGACAGGGAAAGCTGTATCTATTTATGTTAGGGTTAAAAGACAGACCCTACTGGGCTTGGTAGAATTAGCTGCTGTATACTTTTACACTGAGTTTATCTTATGCTCCAAATGTGACTACCATCAAGAAATTATACCAATTTTTTTAGTGTGTGGGAATTGGTAAAAATGTTAGTACATACTTATTTGTTGTATAATTCAGCGAAATTACCTCTGAACTTGTCTGAAGATCGCAAGGCTGCTTAGCCACTATGCTATCAATGTTTTATAGTTATAAATGTATTTTATCTCGATTTAGGCAGTGATTGCCTAGCAACTTATGTAATGAATTTTTCGCTTACTGCCAATAATGGACTCAGTCCAATGTCTGCCAGATATACTAATTGACTGTATGAAAAGCGGATAGTGATTGCTTACCTCAGCCTACCCTGCATAGGTTAAAAGGACATGATAATTTACATTACCTGAACAACATATTTCAATATTTTGTAAGGTTTTTCAAAATGTTTGATATTTTGGTAAAAATTTGATTGGCTACTTTTTGTGTAATATACTATCAATATTAGTAGAAATATACACGTATATTTAATAATAACTGTTATGATGAAATGGTTGGTAGTATAGTTGTTTGTGTATTCATGTAAGAGAATGTGTAATAGGCAACAAACATTACAAAAACTCAACAAACGCTCTACCGACACGTACCCCGCTGAACCACTGTCCTACTCTCTGTGTCCACGATTGTTTTTCTTGAGCCTCTCCCTTTATTTCACCTTCTCTCACCTCTTGGTTTTCGGGGCCGTTTTGCTGTTGTTCTTGCGTGCCACCGTTAGTATCCATTGGCGCTTCCTGGTTGTTCTGGTTCTCATTAACATTCTCCATATCTACATTGTCGGTCTGAGAGGTGTCTTGCTTCTTTTCGACAAGCGATGCGGAGGCAACGGTAACAATGCCGTGGATGTTCACTCTCACTTTGAGTTTCACTTTCTGTGACTCACCTTCTGCAGTGGATTGTACATCTCGGATATTCCATTGACCTAGATTAAAAACATTTATTATTTACAATACACTTTCAGCCACTGCTGGAAATAAGCCCTACCCAATGCATTCCACCGATACGATATACGATTCTCCACTTTGCGCATTCAGCCACTTCAGACTATACTTAATCGTCGGCCCATATTATCCGGCTATTTACATAATACCAATATTATTATTCATCAAAAATTAAACTTACCTATGAAAGTATCTGGGTAGGGAACTTGATCCGAATAATAAGCACTAACTGAAAATGGTTCCTTTCTGTAAAATGTCAACATCTTGGAAAATGGAGCAGCATGGAAGGCAGGGAAGACCTGTAGCAATATATTTTTTTATTACACTAGGTTAACAAACAAGCAAACATTAGTGATGCAAGAAACAAGGCACACAAATATGCTAACTGATCTGGCTCATAGATATCTAAATAATTTTTTTATGCATGTGATTTCATAACCAAATTCTTTACTTTACACCCACGAAACTTAATTTTTTTGTTACAAACACTCATAATAATTAGAAAACAGCTTAGCATTAAACATAGCTACTAAACTGTTTATTTTAAAGACAACTGCATTAGACTTGAATTACAATTCTTATTTTTGGTCAGATGGCAGTTAGACAGGTATGTTTATGTGTAGTTGCAATTAACATATAGATATTAAATTAAGAATATAAAGTCAGGATCTCACAACAATTTTAATTTTCAATAGGATGTGAGATGTAGAAAGAAGTTATATATGTACTAATTATTTATTTATATAGTTAACAGTAGTATTTGCTATCTAGGATTAGGTTGCATTTTCACGTGAATAAGGTTTTACCTCTTATAATTAAATATTGTACATAGTGATTAGTGGATTGTCTAAATGAGTAAAACATGTAATTTGTTCTTATCCTACCTCCATGTCTCCGTCTTCACCTCTCGCAGCATCCCAAGCTAGACATACAGCGTACGGCTGTACGTCAGCAATGTTGAACTCACGGACACGGACTGCGGGACTCAACATGGCGCATTGCAGTGCCGCACCACGAGCCACGGACTCATCCTGAAGTTTATCATTACAGTATAAGCTAGTGGGAGACTAGTATGTTCAATGAGACTACTACATTATGTTAAACTGCTTTAATCATCCAGTTCAAGTAATGTATCACAACCCATTGGTCGATGCATGTAACAATTTTAGCCATTTGTTTGTTCTAACTTGGAAAAACTACCTAACATTGCCTTTCATAATGACTAATAGTTGGGTAGAAAAAAACATTTGCAAATCTCATGCTAGATGTATGAGCTTTTTCAATTATCAGATTTTATAAGCAAAAATATAACCAGCTTAAAAGTAAGAATCTATATAGTGTCCTGTAGCAGGACATGAAGTTAATATTAATAGATTCAGATACTAAGAATATGTATTTGAAAAACTAGCGACAATAAACCTTAACTCATGAGATTGCTAAAGACCTTATTATGTGTGGATATAGAATGATATATTGGCTATATATACCTGATTCAAGGTAGTTGAAGCATGTTTTCCAAACACTTGCTCAATCAAGCTTTTAACTGCAGGAATCCTAGTGGACCCTCCCACAACCTCAACTGCATGGATATCTTCTGGTCGCATTTCTAGAAATAATTTACATAAGTTATGACTAAGATCATTAAAATAAGAGTTTATTTAAGAACTGTGAGATGCTTGTACGCAAAAGTGTGACTAACAAAAAATTAAAGCACATGACATTATGGATCCCATTCCATGAAGTAATAGAGGAACTGATGATAATATCCTCACAAGTCTTGAACATAGCTTTATCCTCATCATATGAATTTGGAGATGCTTGTTCTAATTATAGTAAAGAGGCAGGCAACCTAAGAGCTAATTTTTTTTGTAGTGGTATTACTGTATATGAGCTTTCACAATTTCACTCTATTCAATCATGCTGCGGTTATTTGTCGACCACAACAATAATATTGTTATTGAATAGAACCTAGGTTGAGTAAATATACATAATTTAATTGCATACTTACTAGCATTATGTAATATGGCCCTTAGAGTCCTTTCAAACCTTGCAAAGGTCTCACTGCAGAGCTGTTCCATCTGTGACCGCTGCATATCTCCAGATACATCACGCTCCTCCATGAAGCACTCTATGTTAAGAGGTAAACGGGTACTGTTTGCAGACATCTGCTTCTTAAGCTTTTCAACTTCTTGCAAGAGACGTAAGAAGGCCCTATGAATCATACCAATAAGAATATTTCAAATCATGTCATCAAAGATTTGTATATTTGCTCACTACTATTATAAATTAATCTCTTTAAGGTCTATTCTGGATATTAAAAATTTGTTTACCGAGGTGAACCTGAGGAATATTCGAGTATTCCAGGCTGAATAATGTAAATGTCAATAAGTCCATAATATGCTCATCATCATCGAATTATTATAATTTATTTTATTATAAGAGGATTATTACTGTCACCCAGAAAAATAGCGTCAATAGCCTAATGGTTTAGGGTACGGACTGCGAATCGCAAGGTCGTGGGTTCGAATCCACCATTTGATTATTGACGTGAACCATCTCGTGGCACATGCTTAAGCTTAGTTGGAATGCAAACATTAACAAGAATGTTAGTAATATTTATGAAAAAAAAGAAATATTGCTAGTTTTTTTTTTTAAATGCCAATATTGGTATTGCTATTTTGGTACTAGGTTAAAATTATCTCCATTTTCGACTACTGTTTATATATTGTGGTAGTTTAATGTTGCTGATATGGTAACGACATTGCATACAAGTGATTAAAAATAACAATTGATTATACAGAATAAAATAACACTGTCCTTTCAATTCAATTTATTTTTAAAAAGGTCACAGGACTTTTGGTATATGAGATATTTTCCTGTAACCAGTAATGATGAATCTTCAATTATTTAATTATTATTTTATTAAAAAAAATCACATGCCATTTCAATGTTTTATTGTTGCTCATCCTAATTATACCCATATTTTATGATAATTTATGAAAACACCCACACGGTGGCAGACGCAGTTAAGACTCTCACAGGCCTTCCAATAACCAAAGCCATGAAATCTAAGTTAATCATTAAGCGAGCGATCAACACTTTGTGCTAGACACGACCTTCAGCAATGAAGGAGACTACTCAGAAGAAGAAGATTATGATAATAGCTCATAACAAACTTCAGTCTTCTATATTTTCCAGTAATAAGTCAGAAAAACTAAAAATATATACCTCTGATTTTTCTTGGGATCCAGTTTAAATCGTGTCAAGAAATCTTGACAGAAATATTCCGCTAAAGCCATGTCTATGTCTCGTCCACCACAATAAGGATCTGTAGCAGTAGCTAATACTCGAAGTTTACCTTTGTTAAAGGCACAAGCAGCCACCTATAACACAAAATGACAAAAATAATGAAATTTGTTGACTTCATTACCTAATATTTAAGCATTTTAAATAAAAACTCTTGGTTTAAAAAATGATGGATTTAATGGTAACCAATTTATTATTTAAGTTTTTCTGCCTTGATTGAAGTAATAAAGCTTTGGCTTTATTCATATAATCCTTTTAGAAATACATACATCAGATGGTATTATTTTTAAAGTACTTTAATAATACAAACCTGAAGAGATGTGTACCCAAAATCGACAAAAACAACATTTCTTGGTTTCTCTTCTGGAGCTGGTAAATCTTGTTTATAAATACCATATGTAAGAGCTGTTGCAGTTGTTTCATTCATAAGTCGTAGCACATTTAATCCTTAAATGGAAATTTTAATTACTGTATATCACATGTGACATTGTCTTGTTTTGATATTCAAAATAAATACATTATAGAATTAATTGTATGAGATAACAAGTTATATAATTATTTATATAGTGCCAAAACACTGCCTCAAAGACAACAGTTGAAAATAAATTGTTAATTATAAATACATTTTTTGGCAACTGCTATCAAAAAATTTTAGTACCCTTTTAAAGCATAATGAGCAGTAAATAGTATTTTGGTCTCAATTCCGTAATTGCAATATCTACAATATGATTTTTTTTAGTTCTAATTCTAATCTTGTTAATTGATTGGTTTTTGATTTCTCTTTATCCCTTTATTTGTCCTTACTAAATATTTCATTTTTTTGTGATAAATAAGCTTAGACTCCCTACGTAATAAGGTTTGTCAATGTTTAATCCTAAGGGATAAAGATGAAACATAGAACTTTATGTAATAGCATGAGAACTGTAGTATATAATTTTCCTGTAAGGCATGTTTAGACAGTGCTTTTTACTAACACCATTTAAAATAACCTGTTGAAAAAATTCCTAGAATAACTTACCAGCTATAGCAGCAGCATCCAATAGAGCATTTCTTTCAGCATTTGTGTAGTAGCTTGGTACAGAAATCACACAATCATTGATCTGTGTCTGCAATGCAGTTGCTGCAATATCCTTCAGCTTTGTAAATAGCATTGCTGTAACCTAGCAAATTAATAAATAATAACCACATGTCCTAAAATTGTAATAATTAATAAAATAGAAACAATTTAATTTGTCTTGTAAGTCTTACAAGTGCTCTTAGCAACATACAAGTGTCAAGGTCTCACATGTCAATCAGACAGCGGCACACATAACCTAATATGAACCATATATAACACACTGATTTTTTTAAGTTAGATAACAATTAATTAGCATCAAGTCTATTAAAATTAAGACAAAAATTATAGTACCTGCTCTGGGCTGAATACATTGTCCTCACCAAGATAATTAACCCTGATGCCAATTCCACCATCTCCTCTCTGCTCAACTTTGAATGGGAAATGTTTCAATTCTTTCTGTACATGTGGATCTGAAAATTTTCGACCCAAGAGCCTCTTGAAACCAAACACAGTGTTCTTCATATTTGTCACCATTTGGTTTTTTGCAGCTACTCCCAATATCCGATTCTTTGGTGAGAAGGCAACGCATGATCTATAATTATGGAAATATATGATCCAATGTATTTAGCGATTTTAGTTGTTTAATTTGTAAAATTACATAAAAAGGCTTAGTCATTGCGATGGATTAATTTGAATAATCACAAAGATTATTGACTAGTAACTTACGAAATGCATAAATGAATCAATTTTGCGTTCCTATAGAAGTGAATATCAATTATAGTCTGTCATTCAATATCAGCCACTTCATAAAAACATTTTACGGAACGGCTGACACATTTAATGAAGCATTATGTCAGAAAAATAACCAAAAATAATAAATGAAAAATGTGATGTGTAAGCATTTAGTCACAAGATAGCTATCAAAGGTAAAAATGATCGAAAATGTTACTCACGGAGTACCCGTAGACTGTAATCGTTGGCTATTGTCTCAATGCCACCTGCTTTGCTACTGCAATATAACAGGATTCATTGCCGAAATCAATACCTATTACGGACATTGCAGCCATTCTTCAAGACAAATTGCAGTTATATCACTGTAGTTTTTATTGCAACTCACTTATAATCAGTTCACACAAACACGTTGTCCTCAGATGACAAGCAGTCAATCAATCGCAAAAAGAACGCCGGTTAAATCGCAAGACTGTTTAACAGACAATGTACTACAGACAGCGGTGTATTCAATGTGTTTTATCCATTCGTCTATAGTACCAGAATTTTCTAGAAATACAGATAACATAAAAAGTAAATGGATTTGTATCTGTTGAAATATTAGAAAGTTTAGTTTAGTTTTTAGTTTTTTTTAGAATTTATTATTTTTAATAGCAGGAGAATTTGCCTCCCGACTGGATTTTTCGCCCTTGAAAACAAAAAATAAAAATGTAAACCTTATTTATAAATTTAGCTCATGGCATACATTAGGAAAAATCTTAATATTTTTATTGGATAAAATAAGACTAAAATTAATAAAATAGAAACAATTTAATTTGTCTTGTAAGTCTTACAAGTGCTCTTAGCAACATACAAGTGTCAAGGTCTCACATGTCAATCAGACAGCGGCACACATAACCTAATATGAACCATATATAACACACTGATTTTTTTAAGTTAGATAACAATTAATTAGCATCAAGTCTATTAAAATTAAGACAAAAATTATAGTACCTGCTCTGGGCTGAATACATTGTCCTCACCAAGATAATTAACCCTGATGCCAATTCCACCATCTCCTCTCTGCTCAACTTTGAATGGGAAATGTTTCAATTCTTTCTGTACATGTGGATCTGAAAATTTTCGACCCAAGAGCCTCTTGAAACCAAACACAGTGTTCTTCATATTTGTCACCATTTGGTTTTGCAGCTACTCCCAATATCCGATTCTTTGGTGAGAAGGCAACGCATGATCTATAATTATGGAAATATATGATCCAATGTATTTAGCGATTTTAGTTGTTTAATTTGTAAAATTACATAAAAAGGCTTAGTCATTGCGATGGATTAATTTGAATAATCACAAAGATTATTGACTAGTAACTTACGAAATGCATAAATGAATCAATTTTGCGTTCCTATAGAAGTGAATATCAATTATAGTCTGTCATTCAATATCAGCCACTTCATAAAAACATTTTACGGAACGGCTGACACATTTAATGAAGCATTATGTCAGAAAAATAACCAAAAATAATAAATGAAAAATGTGATGTGTAAGCATTTAGTCACAAGATAGCTATCAAAGGTAAAAATGATCGAAAATGTTACTCACGGAGTACCCGTAGACTGTAATCGTTGGCTATTGTCTCAATGCCACCTGCTTTGCTACTGCAATATAACAGGATTCATTGCCGAAATCAATACCTATTACGGACATTGCAGCCATTCTTCAAGACAAATTGCAGTTATATCACTGTAGTTTTTATTGCAACTCACTTATAATCAGTTCACACAAACACGTTGTCCTCAGATGACAAGCAGTCAATCAATCGCAAAAAGAACGCCGGTTAAATCGCAAGACTGTTTAACAGACAATGTACTACAGACAGCGGTGTATTCAATGTGTTTTATCCATTCGTCTATAGTACCAGAATTTTCTAGAAATACAGATAACATAAAAGTAAATGGATTTGTATCTGTTGAAATATTAGAAAGTTTAGTTTAGTTTAGTTTTTTAGAATTTATTATTTTTAAAGTACTTTAATAATACAAACCTGAAGAGATGTGTACCCAAAATCGACAAAACAACATTTCTTGGTTTCTCTTCTGGAGCTGGTAAATCTTGTTTATAAATACCATATGTAAGAGCTGTTGCAGTTGTTTCATTCATAAGTGTAGCACATTTAATCCTTAAATGGAAATTTTAATTACTGTATATCACATGTGACATTGTCTTGTTTTGATATTCAAAATAAATACATTATAGAATTAATTGTATGAGATAACAAGTTATATAATTATTTATATAGTGCCAAAACACTGCCTCAAAGACAACAGTTGAAAATAAATTGTTAATTATAAATACATTTTTTGGCAACTGCTATCAAAAAATTTTAGTACCCTTTTAAAGCATAATGAGCAGTAAATAGTATTTTGGTCTCAATTCCGTAATTGCAATATCTACAATATGATTTTTTTTAGTTCTAATTCTAATCTTGTTAATTGATTGGTTTTTGATTTCTCTTTATCCCTTTATTTGTCCTTACTAAATATTTCATTTTTTTGTGATAAATAAGCTTAGACTCCCTACGTAATAAGGTTTGTCAATGTTTAATCCTAAGGGATAAAGATGAAACATAGAACTTTATGTAATAGCATGAGAACTGTAGTATATAATTTTCCTGTAAGGCATGTTTAGACAGTGCTTTTTACTAACACCATTTAAAATAACCTGTTGAAAAAATTCCTAGAATAACTTACCAGCTATAGCAGCAGCATCCAATAGAGCATTTCTTTCAGCATTTGTGTAGTAGCTTGGTACAGAAATCACACAATCATTGATCTGTGTCTGCAATGCAGTTGCTGCAATATCCTTCAGCTTTGTAAATAGCATTGCTGTAACCTAGCAAATTAATAAATAATAACCACATGTCCTAAAATTGTAATAATTAATAAAATAGAAACAATTTAATTTGTCTTGTAAGTCTTACAAGTGCTCTTAGCAACATACAAGTGTCAAGGTCTCACATGTCAATCAGACAGCGGCACACATAACCTAATATGAACCATATATAACACACTGATTTTTTTAAGTTAGATAACAATTAATTAGCATCAAGTCTATTAAAATTAAGACAAAAATTATAGTACCTGCTCTGGGCTGAATACATTGTCCTCACCAAGATAATTAACCCTGATGCCAATTCCACCATCTCCTCTCTGCTCAACTTTGAATGGGAAATGTTTCAATTCTTTCTGTACATGTGGATCTGAAAATTTTCGACCCAAGAGCCTCTTGAAACCAAACACAGTGTTCTTCATATTTGTCACCATTTGGTTTTGCAGCTACTCCCAATATCCGATTCTTTGGTGAGAAGGCAACGCATGATCTATAATTATGGAAATATATGATCCAATGTATTTAGCGATTTTAGTTGTTTAATTTGTAAAATTACATAAAAAGGCTTAGTCATTGCGATGGATTAATTTGAATAATCACAAAGATTATTGACTAGTAACTTACGAAATGCATAAATGAATCAATTTTGCGTTCCTATAGAAGTGAATATCAATTATAGTCTGTCATTCAATATCAGCCACTTCATAAAAAACATTTTACGGAACGGCTGACACATATTAATGAAGCATTATGTCAGAAAAATAACCAAAAATAATAAATGAAAAATGTGATGTGTAAGCATTTAGTCACAAGATAGCTATCAAAGGTAAAAAATGATCGAAAATGTTACTCACGGAGTACCCCGTAGACTGTAATCGTTGGCTATTGTCTCAATGCCACCTGCTTTTGCTACTGCAATATAACAGGATTCATTGCCGAAATCAATACCTATTACGGACATTGCAGCCATTCTTCAAGACAAATTGCAGTTATATCACTGTAGTTTTTATTGCAACTCACTTATAATCAGTTCACACAAACACGTTGTCCTCAGATGACAAGCAGTCAATCAATCGCAAAAAGAACGCCGGTTAAATCGCAAGACTGTTTAACAGACAATGTACTACAGACAGCGGTGTATTCAATGTGTTTTATCCATTCGTCTATAGTACCAGAATTTTCTAGAAATACAGATAACATAAAAAGTAAATGGATTTGTATCTGTTGAAATATTAGAAAGTTTAGTTTAGTTTAGTTTTTTTTTTTTTACTAATAATCTTTTGTAGATATAAATTTACTAATTAAAAAACAATTTACCAATGTATTTGCAGAGTATTTTTATATCAGTATAAACATCTCAGTTTCTCAAAGACTTTTTTATGTAGCTTTTATAATTTAATTTGGTTGAGAGGCTTAAACTTAGCAAAAGGATTTTTGAGAGACAAATTCAAGTTGGGGCCATTACTCTCGGTGCATTCGCATTCTAACTCTATATGTCTGAAAGAGATTCTAACTATAGCTTGAACAGATGCAATTGATAACAAAATGTTGTATGACTACCTGTTAAACATAAGTAAATAATTTATGCAATGTGTAAGCTACAAATATATTTTTATTAATTTGAGACAAGCAAACAATGATAAGGTTAGACTTTACACTTATGTAAGTTGATTGTTTATATTTAATGTCATGTTTATTTACAGGTTATCATTTGATAAAGAAGCCAGCATGGCCAAGGCAATTAAGCTGATTGGCATGTTTGCTGAACAAGGTATCAAAAAAGAAAGAATTTTAATAAAGTTAGCATCCACCTGGGAAGGCATCCAAGCAGCAAAGTATGTGTTACTAAACTTTGTACATTCTTTTTTCATCTTCCTATTTGTTACGGAATAATTAATAGTGATCACAAAAAGAAAAATGAGATTACATAAAGCTTCAGGATCAAGATTGGAAAATCCCATCTTCCTAGTCAATCAAAAATGTTTTTGAGTTAGAAAATGACAAGATTTAAGAGGTTGTGGCATACCTCTCTTGTATCTCTAAATACTTTTGACGTCGGCATTTTTTCATGTTTCACCAATACCTCCTTTGTTATACATTCGCTTAGAAAATATAGGTCTACCTCACTGTTCTTGATGAAATGCTGACACCAAATGCCGTTGCCATCTACCTACATATAAATAAAATATAGAAGCTAATATAGTGATAGCTTAATGGCTAAGCTCTTGACTTTATAATAGGAGGTTCGGATCCCTCCTGGGTTGTACATAACGCCAAACACTAAAAATTATCCCCGGTTAGAGAGTTCACTGCCTGTCACATATAAGGCTACATAAGTTTGGTGAAAAGACAGTCATTGTTGCTCTCTGTCCATTACACTAAAAAAGTTTCAAAGGTATGTGAGAGTATAATAACAACATTAAAAATAAACAACATTTACTGTTTTGTTCCTGTTCACTGCGTTCTGGTTGTATTTAGAATAACTTAATTTATTTTTTTAAATCAGTGAGATGTATTTCATTATTCTTTCTTCAGGGAACTTGAAAAGAAACATGGAATCCATTGTAATTTAACACTTCTTTTCTCATTGTACCAAGCTATTGCATGTGCAGAAGCAAATGTTACATTAATATCACCATTTGTTGGACGTATCTTGGACTGGTGAGTACATGTTATGATTTTATTGAATATCTTTCATGAATTAAGTTGATGTAGAAACACCACTTCTAGTAATCTGTGCAGGTTACCGATATGTCCTAGTGTTTGGATAAATTGACCCGTTCAATGTTTAATGAAAATGTTGAAGCGTCAATAGCCTAATGGTATAGGTTACAGCCTGCAAATCGTAAGGTCGTGGGTTCGAATCCACCATTGGACTATTGCCGTGAACCATGTCCTAGCACAAGCTTAAGCTTACTTGGAATGGTTAACAAGATTGTTAGTAACATTTCTGAAAAAAAAAGAAATATTGCTAGCTTACTTTTTTTAAAAAAAAAAATATTTTACACTTGACTTTGTTCTGGTGTAAATTCAGTTAAGACCATTCTGAAAAGATATTTATATTCTATACTTTTAGTGTTTTTTTATGATATGAAAAGTCAAGAGGATCTACTGTACCTAAAGCAATATGATGCCTTACTTAGTAATCTGTTGCAACACCCTGTTTGCACTAGTTCATTTAAGACATGATACAGCTTGTTAGACTAGTAATTACACTAGATACAACATCCTTTACACTGGGAACAGCTGTTGCAGTAGGTACTCATGCAGGCCACCCTGTAATAATCTCCGATCAGTATGTATAGTGAAATGCCTCTATATCAGCATCTATATGGGGTCGGTAGCCTATTTTGGTCCAAGATCAAAATGAACCAAAATCTAATGATGAGACTTTTCGGTCAGAGTATTTCTCTGTAAAATCAATTTAATTTATGTATGTAAGAAAATTATAAATCGTGGATTTTTAAACATAAATTTTGTTTATTGTTGAATTTTTATATATTAAATTTTAATTTACAGAATTAAAGTGAGTCACTTGAAATAATCGATAGATCATTCGTTAATCCAGGTCATAGTCATAGGTTGTTGGCCACCGCTCTATATGTGTCTCTGTTGGGCATGGGTAGGCCCGACCGTGGGACATATATGGCCTGTTACTTTTATAAATATTTTTTTAATTATTCTATTAGGTACGTAGAACATACAAAGAAAACATACGAAGCTAAGGAGGACCCTGGAGTGCTGTCAGTCACTCGCGTGTATAATTACTACAAGAAGTTTGGCTACAACACTCAAGTGATGGGTGCGTCGTTCCGAAACACTGGTGAAATAATTGAGTTAGCTGGTTGCGATTTACTCACCATCAGCCCTAAGCTGCTGCAGGAGTTAGCGGATAGCGAAGAACCTCTGAAAAAGGTGAGTTCTTTGTTTCTTTTCATTTTAGTACGTGCATTTGCACACCTCTCCCATTGGGCGAAACGAAGTTACGTAGATAAAAACATCAATGAGTAAAAATAATATATCGGGGGGACGCTGTGTCGAGTTACCAACCATAGAGGTTCAGGATAAACATCCTACTTACATACCTAGCTTTGGCCACCTCTCTTTCAGGTGAAGTAGTCACGGCCAGCTTCCCTTTACGACATGTATAAGTCCATCAGAGAAAATGAATCTTCACACCATTATCCCTGTTGTGATGGCCATGGCTACAGTGGCTAGGCTGTTTATCTTGCGATCTGGTGGTCGCGACTTACGATACCAGTGGGCTTGTACCAATGAATTACCGTTTTTCGGTTTTTTTCAAGTACAAAAAATCGTTTACTAAATATTTTTGCCTGGTGTATAGCAATGGTCAATAATGGTTTTGAGGTAGAGTGTGCGAATCGTAAGGTCTTAGGTTCGTATCCAGCATTTGACTATTGACGTGAACCATCTTCTAGCATAAGCTTAAGGTTAGATGGAATGGTTAACAAGAATCTTAGTCTTCTTCTTCTTCGTTCCCTCACTGCTGAGGATCGCGACCACGTACAAGCAGCCTCCATTGAGTGCGGTCATAGGCCGAGTGGACCGCACGCTGCATGCTGCCTCCCACCGTCTTCATGATCATGTGCGACCATTTTGTAGGCGCCCTACCCTGAGCACGTTTGCCGTCCATTTTGCCTAGGATGATCTGCTTCTCCAGACAGTGCTTGGAAGACCTCATGATATGTCCAAAGAAGCTGAGGGCTCTTTGGCGGCAAATTTCGGATAGCCGTGTGGAGATCTTAAGCTCCTTCAGTATGGACTCGTTGGTTCTCATGGCAGTCCAAGGTATACGGAGCAGTCTTCGCCAACACCACATCTCCAAGGCGTCTATGACACAACTATCCCGACTTCTTATAGTCAAGTCTCGGCACCGTATAGAAATATGGAAAGACCAGAGTACGGACCAAGCGCACTTTGGTTGTACGTCGAATACCTCTGTTCTTCCATATTTTGTTGAGGTTAGTCATAGGACACCTGGCCATACCGGCTCTCCGGCGAATTTCCTTAGTGCAGTCTCCAGCGCTAGTTATCAATGACCCCAGATAAACAAACTCGTCGACTTTTTCATAACCGTTGAGCGCGTCGGTTACTGGAAGTACTTTTGCTCTGTCCACCACCATAATTTTAGTTTTGGAATGGTTGATCTTAAGACCGAGCGCGGCACTCTCAACTTCCACTTTCTTCAGTAAGGTTGCCATTTCAACTTCGCTCGACGCAACTAATGCCGTATCGTCTGCATATCTCAAGTTATTGACCCTGCGCCCGCCCACTGCAACACCGCCGTTCCAGCCATCCAAGGCTCTCCTCAGTATGTATTCCCCGTACAAATTAAATAACTTGGGTGATAAAATGCATCCCTGACGTACACCTCGTTCTGTGTGGAAAACTTTAGATTTCTGGCTTTCCAGTCTTACGAAGCATGAACAATCAAGATACAGATTCTGTATAAGGAAAGTAAGGTGTTGAGGCACGCCCATCTCTATGAGCACATCAAACATCTTGCTCCATTGCACGCAATCGAACGCCTTGGCGTAATCAATAAAGCACAAGACCAGTGGTTTGTTAAGTTCTCGACAGTTTTCGATAAGAACCCGCGCATTTAAAATCTGTTCACGTGTGCCCTTTCCAGCAACAAAGCCGGATTGTTCACTCGGTATCTGGTGATCTGTGTAAGATGAAAGTCTGGCGTTCATAATGCGTAATAGAATTTTGCTAGCATGTGACATTAGTGACAACGTTCGGTAATTTTCACATTTCCTTGTGGATCCTTTCTTATGCAATGGGATAACAGCCGATTGAGTCCAATCACCAGGCCATTGGCCAGTTCTCCAGATCTTGTTGCATATCTGATGGATGATCTTAGTTCCTTCAGTACCTAACTGCTGCAGCATCGCTGCTGATACCCCATCAGGCCCCAGAGCTTTATGCTTTAATCTTTTTATAGCATCTTGAACCTCAGAAAGTAACACGTCCGGTTCTCTTGAGTGATCGTACCATTTTCTTTCTGGTACAAGTCCCACTTCATCTCGATAGAGTTCCTGGCAGTAGTTCCTCCACCTATCTAGAACATCCTCCATTTCTGTCAAGGTCTTACCACTACCGTCATCAATAATCCAACTCTTCGGTTTGAAGGTACCAGTTAGTTGCTTTATTTTCATGAATAGATCTTTAGATTGTGCTTTGTCAGCATGGTCTTCTATTTCACTGCATATGTTGTTGATGTGCTCGTCCCTATCTCTGCGCGTCGATCTTTGAACTTCGGCATGTAACTGATTATAGCGATTAATCTTTGCGACAGTCCCCAGTCCTTCACATTTCAGCTTTTTCCTCTCCTCAATCAGTGCCCACGACTTTTTACTTATCCATTGTTCCTTTCTTGCGACAGGTTTGAACAAGATACTACTCTCATTTGCAGTCTCAAAACAACATCCTTTAGGTTGGTCCAAACAGCTTCCTCGAGTCAAAGGGTCCCATTCTCGAGATTTGATCTTATTATCTACTATTTTATGAAAGTGGTTTAGAGCCGCTTTATTAAGTAAATAAGTCTTATTGGATTTAGGTGGGATACTTTTTAGGCGAAGTCTGAAGTCAGCTATCACAAGTTGGTGATCGCTGCCGCAGTCAGCACCAGGGAGTGTTTTGGTATTTGTAACTGACGATCTCCATCTGGATTTAATCGTTATAAAGTCGATCTGGTTTCTGTGGCCCTGTGGAGAAGTCCATGTGTATAGTCTCCTTGGGTGATTCTGAAACCATGTATTCATAACAGTCAGCTGAGTCAGAATCTTAGTAACATTTCTGAAAAAAATCTCTTTTTAAAAAAAAGATAAAAATGTTTTCACCCTGTCACTTATGTAATCTAATAAATTTGTTGATAAGCGGGTTAAAAAGACGAGAGAGCTATGTATATCTGGTATACGGTGCAAATGTGGTTGTATTATGTGGTATATGAATGTTGTAGTCTCTTTGGATTTTTTTTCTAGGCTCTGGATCCAAAGGTGGCGGCTAAAAGCGACATAGAAGGTGTCCCTAACGGAAGCTCAGTTCCGTTGGCACCTAAATGAGGATCAAATGGTTACCGACAAGCTTTCTGAAGGCATTCGGAAATTCGCAGCCGACACCAGAAAGTTGGAGTCACTCATCAAGACCCTGCTCGCTAAAAAGTAACATACACAAGACGCTGGGATTTTTTTTCATATGGGTGGAATGTTTGTTTTAACTTTTGTTGTTTTTTTTAATAATTTGTTGAGGGAAAGAATATCGTATACATATGTAAATTATATATTTGAATCAAATTTTTATTCCAATTTATTGTTAAAGTTGTTCTCATTAATATTGATGTGACAATTTTGTAATTCTTACGATTTTTTTAAGCACATTTGTGCATTATATATAATATAATATATTGTAAGTGGCTTAATATGTAAGAATACAAGTACTTATAATAATGTTCTAGTGCCTTCGTGTTTGAATACATTCCTATTAACATTTTTTATATCTGAATTGGTAACTTGTTGCATTTATAAATTGATTAAAATTCCTTTTGAAATATGTTCTTTTTTTTTTTTTTTAATAATTTCTAAGCAAGTGCTTGACTACGATCCCACCTGATGTTAAGTGGAAATGTAGTCCTGGATGGTAAGGCGCACTAGCTTAGTAAATGCCTATTCACTCTACTCTTGAAAATACCCACATTGTAATCGGAAGGAAAGACAGACGCGGGCAAACTATTCCAGTCCTTTGCTGTACGAAGATTGTACAAATCGCTTCGTTCGGGTTTGAGGGATGTTCACAACAAAAGGATGAAATGCCGCAGTGCGTCTGGAAGTCCGATGGTGGAAAGGGGATGGGGGAATTAAATCATGTAGTTCCTGAGCACACTCTCCAAAATGCAATCTGTAGAAAACCGAAAGGCTAGCTACCTTACGCCTGTGCTCAAGACTGAGCAGATTGGTTTCAGCTGCGTCACCAAATAGCCTCTTAGCCCGCCTCTCCACCGAATCCAAAGCTGCGAGATGGCATTTAGCTGCGCCTGCCCAAATGTGACAGCAGCATTCTACAAACGACCGGACTTGAGCTTTATAAAGTGTTAAAAGCTGTCCCGGAGAGAAGTACGGTTGCACTTTGACCAAGATCCCAAGTTTTTTTGCAGCTATCTTAGCCTTAGACTCGATGAATCGTCCATAGTTAAGGTTCGATGAGATTTCAATACCCAATAACTGAAGACGATCAGTGAATTCCACAGATAGATCCTGGAAAGTAGGAGCCAAGGTGTACTGGCTCCTTTTAGCGGAAAAGATACACGCCTGTGTTTTGGCGGCGTTGAATCTCACAAGATTGGCATCGCCCCAAGTGGAGACTTCCTGTAATTACCCTTTATCGTCTTCATTTGATTAAAGCATCTGATCAAGCCAGCATTAAAAGTATTTGTTCCTTTATAGTAGTAATTACTCCGTTAATAATCGTCCAAGCTGAGGCCAACTGTGCTGTTACCCATACAGCTACTTGCTGATATTCTGTTCAGGCTGAGCTAAGTGAACTAAGTACTTAGGTGCCTAGTGATTCAATGACAACTGTTTTTTTAAGGTAACCGTTCAGTTAACACAATTGAGACTTTGTATTGTGAGTATTAATATAATCTGTTTCAACATGATTGTAAGCCAATTACAGTAAGGTTAATTGTATCCATTAATCAATGATACATAGTCTTACAATGTTATCTTTTCTAACTTCAAGCCATGTTATTTTGATTTTTTTTAATAGGCTTTGTGAAAAGTGGCCAGCGAGAGCTGTCTGCTACCTCGCGAGGGTTAAAAGGACGTGAGATTATATTACATATGAAGAACCAATGATAATTTAAGTTTTTTATTTTTTTCTTTCTTAATTGACAAGGATCATCAGGATAAAAATGACTAATTTTACAGGTTATATATATATGACATACTTTGTTAATAAATGCGTGTTTTATGTTATTTTATATATATATAAATAATATTATTATAATTATTATTTTATTTATATTATTGAGTGCAATTTTTTTTAAAAAATTGGTCTTTTTTAGATTCATTGATATTCTTTTTAATAATTCGAAAAAATCAAATCTATTGGAGCCAATCTATTTAGACAGATAAACCATACATATAGTTATAGCCTAAACGTAGGCAAGGGCAATTCAATCATAGGACTAGGTGCAGGCTTCCGCTAGCCGTTGTAATGCTGTGTGTAAAACATTATGACATGACGAGTTTGAATTACATGATAGATTGCCACGTGAGCCGCGGTAGCTAAGTGTACGGGCGGCAGCCTCAAGTTGTATAGTACACTAGCAACACGAGTTCGATCTTCGGTGCCGGCACCAATGAAATTATTTGGTGCAATTTTAAGCGGTAATTTACCACGCGCTAACCGGAAAAGAAAAATATTCTAAGTAAACCTACATGAGATAGAAAATTTTTACACGACATTTGATGTCAGCCAATTCGGATTACAGCCGCGTCGCTGACTATGCCCTTTTACTCTCTTCACAGAGAAGGCCTGTCTCTAGCAGTATACTTAGACTGTAACTTTAGCTTGCCTTGTCCGTCTCATTACGGCGAGTTTAATCAGGGGACATGAGTACACTCGCCGTACGGATATGGCTAAACTCGCCGTAAGGACACGAGTAAACTCGCCGTAAAGACATGAGTAAACTCGCCGTAAGGACATGAGTAAACTCGCCGTAAGGACATGAGTAAACTCGCCGTAAGGACATGAGTGGTATATGTGTACCGTGGATCCTGATGACGCTCGGTACACATAGAGACCCCGTTTAGTGTCCAAGTGGATGTACAGAGACACAGCGGACATCTTTTATCTCGAGGCACTCGTATAGGGAAATATATTTCATGTAATCCGTTCGGGTAGCTCAGCAGCTCTACGCCCTAAATGTTTTTCTCTATGAATTTTAAAGTTTTGAATGTAAAGCCCATATTTGATTTGAATATTAAACAGAGGCGTCAGGGTAGTGTGGGTGCCCCATGTGAGGTGAGGTCGCGGTAAGCCCGCGCTGCAATCAATAAGCTGCTCCAGTTTCAGCGACCTTCCGCCTCTCGACGACCGCCCGCTTTCTGCCTGCGCCCTAATATCCGTTCTGATTTTAATTTTGCTGATATGAGTAATTCATACTTAACATCATGTTACGTATCAAATATTATGTAACGTATAAATTTTAAAAACCAACCTGCGCCTTTATCTGCTCCTATATATTTTATTGTACGTATAAGATATTAAAAGTCATGTAATAGTATGTACGTCTATGATATATGATAATTAATTTTCATACCGGAATACGGATTTAATACAAAGACCCATACATCTATCATAAATTTCTGTCCAGCCAAAAGTTCTCTGGAACATGTAAAAAATTTGCATCAGTGATGTGACGTGTTAACTGTATGCAAAAAAGTATGTTAATTCCTTCATTTATTCATAAATGTTTAGTAAAACGTACATCGTTCACTCTAAAAAGAATATGATACGTAAAAAAATCTTATAAATTTCAATCGAAATGACTTTTAAAAATATTAACTGTGATACATAGAAACATTTAATAAACGTATTAAAGTACAGTCAATCTGTAATGCCGAGGGTCTTGTCATCCGATATAACTTGTTTCATCTCTTGACCCTCCAAACATTGTCAATAGAGGCATCAAGTGGCTATATAGCCCCTTAATGGTGCTTAAACTACAAAGGCATTTTAAGTATGTACATATATTTATATGTGTAACTCATTAAATGTAATGATAGAATGGACCTTAGACAGAGAAATGGGAGTAACTGGATTTTACGGCGTGTTGAGAGCTAATAAAGAATATCAATGAAAAATAATTTACCATTATAAAAATGACGAAGTTTGATCGTTATTAAAGTTTATTTACATATCGCAATTTGTGAATATAAGTTAAAAAATTGCGATATGTAATGGTATTGTATATGAAATTGTTTACGTAATCGCCCGCGTCATAGCCGTTCTACGGCTACTCTGTAGTATAGATTGGCAACATGTAGTTAGCCAGGATCAGGACATTTCCATGTGATTTTCGCCGGGAGAGGTCGGGTGCGTGGGGGCGCGGGGCGCAGCGGCGGCGGAGGCTTGATATTGACCTAGATGTTCATTCAAAGTTCGGTCGATGCGAAACTTGACATCTGCGCGGAGCTCCGTTTTATATTTTCCCATCGGATGTGTATTCATCCCGATCTTCATATTACATGTTATTTCTTAAATTTGAATAGGATAATCGAGTACAGCATCTGTTAAAAATCTGTTTTTTATTTTGACTGCAAGCAAGATTGGTCGTATGTGTTGAGATTCGCGGAGTGGGATGTGATTTACGATGCTCAGTGGTTCCTCCGCGTTCGGCGCTTCAGTGATCTTTCATAAAATGCCGCAACGCCACTCTGATCTTATTTAATTGCGTTTCGATAAATCAAAAATGGAGAAGTCTGCTCACATACCAGCAGTCGCCAAAAATATTCCTGCCATTGATTTGAAATATACAGACGTGAGTATTTTCATGTAGTTACATTAATATACGAAAGGAAATTGAATGAAAACTTTTTATTTTATAATTATTTTTATTTAATTATTTACGCGATGATAAAAATATCATTCATAAGTTATTTCTTAAAATACTTCTTAGCATTTATCTTACTTCTATATAATTATCAGTTGTGTTAAATTGGCGCATATCGTTATGTCTACATCACGTAGTTACTTAAATCATGAATGAAATTTGTAACATTTATAAATATATTGTTTAGAGAAGTCTTATTATTTGTTAAAGAATGCAATATATTATATTTTCAAACGTGGTAGTGCCTCGCTAAAAATATAAGCCGTCCAGATCCTGCGAATCATTTTGACCGTGAAATGACGAGAATGTAACACAGTATAAGAGTAAAAGCATTGATAGAATCGAATAAACGTTATGTTTTGTGTGAGATGATTTATTATTATTAATTAAGTCAGTACTACTTACTTTTATTAAAACAAATTTACTGCCAGTAAGATATGAAAAGTAGTAAGATATATAAATAATCTATTATTAAATAATATCTTAAAATTGTATTTGGAATCAAATATTTAATAGAATAGATAGACACCAATATTTTATACCTATTATATGTGTTGAAAAATTAAATAAACTTAACAACAATATATTAAACTTACGACAAACAATTATAAATTATTCGGTAAAAAAAAATATTATTAAATTCTTTAATACATTGATTATCTGTGTATCACAGTGATAAAGATCAGGTTATTTGTCTCTTTCAATTATTATTTTCATAAAAATAACAATCCATATTCAAAAACTCTCTCTGAGGTTAAAAAAGGTATTCTATTATAAAGATTCGCGGAATATAAATTACATCGAATACTCCATCTAATAATACAATGTAATAATGTTTTCTACGAAAATGGGGAGAAGGCACGTGGGAATTAGGAAAGAAAGATGGATATGCCAAATAATGATACAATAAGAATACGCTTTTAGGAACCGAATGATATTTGTTTATCGTTTTAACGTTTTTAAATAATTAATTTGATATGAATTTAAAAATCAAATAAAAATAGATAAAGCATAGCTTAAAAAAAATGAGATTATGATTTATTAACACAACTTTAATAATTTGTTGCCGTACACAATAAAAAAATCTGTCTTCATCTCGCATCACGCGTCTTTGTCCCGCGATGCATGTAAATGCCTATAGTGCACAGGATAATTATCATCTGGTATCTGGCGTGGCCAACTTTGTGACGTCTGTAATAATATACGACCTAAAGAAAAAAAAATCAGGGAAACATTGCATAGAGTGTGCAATTTTTTTTATACACGTTTCTCGACATTTTCGCGTAAGGTTTTCCTACACTGAACATATTGTTGACAATCGAAGTTGTACTTCAGTAAGCTTGTCTTAATATTTGTAATGTCTCTCCATTCGAATTTATTGACAAGAATCATTCCTTTAAAATTTACGCGCGCTGTATGGCGACGGCGAAGCTCTGTGAAAAGCGTATAGATAATTATTCACGTTCTTTGAACCCTAGCTGGGTAGACAGAGACAGCTTTAGTTATCTTCTTTTATCATACTAATTTGCGCATTGCTTCGTCTTTCAATATTCGTACGGCAACGGACTGGAATAGTTTGCCCGAGTCTGTCTTTTCCTCCAATTACAATGTGGTTATTTTCAAGAGTAGAGAGAAATTTACTAAGCTAGTGCGCCATATCATCTGGGATTGTATTTCCATTCGTCATCACATCAGGTGGGATCGTAGTCAATCACTTGCTTAGAAAGTAAAAAAAATTGTCTCATACTCGTATGTAACAAGTCCACGTTGTTAACGTAGTTTTAAGGGTAAAGTTAATCTTTAAATTGCGAAAATAAAAGAAATTAGAGTTATCTGTTCTCGTTTCACTTTGGCTTCTTTTCCCTTATAAATGATTTACCAAGTATCAAATTGGATGGACAATATGTCAAACGTATGGACCTAAATGGTATTTTTTAAACCAAAATATTACAGATTCCTGATGTGTAATCATTAATTTATTATATAATAAAACCTTTTTCTAAATATCTCGCTGAATCTGCTGGTATAAATATGTCTATCCCTTTTATAGTTTTAGACCGTCTTCCCATTTATTAGTAGTAGTGGTCGCCCTATCGAAATTCGACTTTAATCCAGAAATGGGAGCATTGAAATCACCATTTATATATTATTAACTATCTGACAGTAATTATTTTATAGTTACTGAACCGTTGCCAAGTAAACATATAACAACCGTATGTATATGTATTAAACGCATGTGTGGATTTTTTTAAATTGATATAATGCATTGTAAATGCATAATTTAAACAAAAATGTTAGAATTCTGCTCTCCTTCACTATAAAAACTATGTGTGGGATAATTCATTCTCCGTCTGCGGAATTTTCGTAAGAAAGGGTACATATTTTTGCTTCACGTATTAATATAACGATAGATAGTTATATATTTGACATGTTTGTGAGCCATGTTTTTATTTTGCAGTGCAAGGAGAATATAGAATCAGATCGCGTCGCCGAAGAGACGGAGCCAGAACGCGGGAACTGGACAGGCCGTTTTGACTTCCTTCTGTCATTGCTGGGCTACAGCGTTGGCTTGGGCAACGTATGGCGTTTCCCTTATCTGTGCTACAATAATGGGGGAGGTAATTTTACTTTAATTAAAAACATTTTTTTCATAAGTCACTATAATTATATATCATTATATATTAAAACTTCCTTGATAGACGATATAACAAAAGCTTGAACTATTAACACAGCAATTCCACGGAAACTAACATAAGTCATCGTATCGTTTATTCCACGGCTGTATTGATAAGGATATGTTATATCGAAACAGGATTTATTGTTATATTTTTTTTTTTTATAAAGTCTAGTGGTAACTTTTTGTCCCATCTATAACGATGCAATTGTTCATCCTATATATAAACATGCAGCATTAGGCCTTGTCTATAACAATGAAACGTTACACTCTATCTATGAATTACTGGCTGTTTCTTCTAAATATTACATCCTGCATCAATCAATAAACTGAAAACCATCGCAGGCTGTCACTGCATCGACTTGTTGCCACTACTACTACTAGTAGTTTAATCTTTCTTACCCTTTTGGTTATCGATTTGATGAGCCATGGTAGCCTAACAATAAGCCTTTGTATATATTCAACTAGCGTACCCAGCCCGATTCGCCGGGCTAGATTTTGCTTTATTTTATTTAAACAATAAACTAAAATCATTAAATATTTAATTTAACTCTCGCAATAAATTAAACCTTTCATTTCTCTCCGTATTAATTCCCTTCTATTCTCTTCTCGAGCGGGTGTAGATCATTACCTAGTACATATTAGAAAATACAATATCATTATTATCATTTATACAAAAACATATCGGGCTCAAGTTAATGTCAGAAATAAAAGTACGACGTATGGCTTGTTTGACAGTTCAAAAAGAGAGAGTACTCCGATCATCACCAAACCTTACAGGATTACTCGCCTGGTCAATCTGAAGATTCCCTGAAAGTTTCATTGAAATAGGTCGATCTAGCCGTTTCGGAGCTTGTATGGAACATAACCACACACTTTCTTTTTTATATATATTTTTTTTGTTAACGGGGAGGAAATCTTCAAAAAGTTACTTCAAAGAAGGGGTTCTGGGGAAGGCGGCGGTTATGTGGGGTTTTACCCACTAAAATCTCCTCAGTGGCCCTTTCCTCGGTGCATGACGACATAGTAACCGTCCTTTTTTTTTGATAACGGGGAGAAAATCTTCAAAAGATACCCCGCCTTCTGGGGAAGGCGGCGGTTATGTGGGGTTTTACCCACTAAAACCTCCTCAGTGGCCCTTTCCTCGGTGCATGACGACATAGTAACCGTCCTTTTTTTTTGATAACGGGGAGAAAATCTTCAAAAGATACCCCGCCTTCTGGGGAAGGCGGCGGTTATGTGGGGTTTTACCCACTAAAACCTCCTCAGTGGCCCTTTCCTCGGTGCATGACGACATAGTAACCGTCCTTTTTTTTTGATAACGGGGAGAAAATCTTCAAAAGATACCCCGCCTTCTGGGGAAGGCGGCGGTTATGTGGGGTTTTACCCACTAAAACCTCCTCAGTGGCCCTTTCCTCGGTGCATGACGACATAGTAACCGTCCTTTTTTTTTGATAACGGGGAGAAAATCTTCAAAAGATACCCCGCCTTCTGGGGAAGGCGGCGGTTATGTGGGGTTTTACCCACTAAAACCTCCTCAGTGGCCCTTTCCTCGGTGCATGACGACATAGTAACCGTCCTTTTTTTTTGATAACGGGGAGAAAATCTTCAAAAGATACCCCGCCTTCTGGGGAAGGCGGCGGTTATGTGGGGTTTTACCCACTAAAACCTCCTCAGTGGCCCTTTCCTCGGTGCATGACGACATAGTAACCGTCCTTTTTTTTTGATAACGGGGAGAAAATCTTCAAAAGATACCCCGCCTTCTGGGGAAGGCGGCGGTTATGTGGGGTTTTACCCACTAAAACCTCCTCAGTGGCCCTTTCCTCGGTGCATGACGACATAGTAACCGTCCTTTTTTTTTGATAACGGGGAGAAAATCTTCAAAAGATACCCCGCCTTCTGGGGAAGGCGGCGGTTATGTGGGGTTTTACCCACTAAAACCTCCTCAGTGGCCCTTTCCTCGGTGCATGACGACATAGTAACCGTCCTTTTTTTTTGATAACGGGGAGAAAATCTTCAAAAGATACCCCGCCTTCTGGGGAAGGCGGCGGTTATGTGGGGTTTTACCCACTAAAACCTCCTCAGTGGCCCTTTCCTCGGTGCATGACGACATAGTAACCGTCCTTTTTTTTTGATAACGGGGAGAAAATCTTCAAAAGATACCCCGCCT
This sequence comes from Meandrusa payeni, assembly GCA_029286785.1. NCBI lineage: Eukaryota > Metazoa > Arthropoda > Insecta > Lepidoptera > Papilionidae > Meandrusa > Meandrusa payeni. The sequence goes on from JAGSMX010000013.1 coordinate 997,975, forward strand.
TCTGGGGAAGGCGGCGGTTATGTGGGGTTTTACCCACTAAAACCTCCTCAGTGGCCCTTTCCTCGGTGCATGACGACATAGTAACCGTCCTTTTTTTTTGATAACGGGGAGAAAATCTTCAAAAGATACCCCGCCTTCTGGGGAAGGCGGCGGTTATGTGGGGTTTTACCCACTAAAACCTCCTCAGTGGCCCTTTCCTCGGTGCATGACGACATAGTAACCGTCCTTTTTTTTTGATAACGGGGAGAAAATCTTCAAAAGATACCCCGCCTTCTGGGGAAGGCGGCGGTTATGTGGGGTTTTACCCACTAAAACCTCCTCAGTGGCCCTTTCCTCGGTGCATGACGACATAGTAACCGTCCTTTTTTTTTGATAACGGGAGAAAATCTTCAAAAGATACCCCGCCTTCTGGGGAAGGCGGCGGGTTTTCACCCACTAAAACCTCCTCAGTGGCCCTTTCCTCGGTGCATGACGACATAGTAACCGTCCATACCAAGGTTACCCGTCACCGGGGGCCCTTGTGTAGAGTACCTAAGAGCCATGCCACCTCTCAATCCGGTGAAGCAGTAAAGGCCAGCCTCTCTGTGCAGCTGTGTAGTACGTCCCTAAAAAAAAGAAGGTACGACGGTAGCGCTAATTAAAGATGGAGGTTTGGAAATACAAGTAAACGTTCATCCTATACCTAAATGACAGCGGGATCTTAATGATGAAGGATCAATCATCCAGGAATACAGATTGATGACAAGACCAGACAGATGGGCGACTACAACATACTTTTGATTTAATGCTTGTCAAAGAAGGCTCACTCTTGTCGCGTGTACTTATATCTATCGGTTTAATTTAACTGGTTCTTACAATTTTTCACATCCCTCTGGTGGGGCGTAGTGGTCCAAGAATGTCTTGGCTGAGTTCCAAAAGCATTTTAAGATATTAGACTTAGGAATGCTTTTAAAACCTTATGCGCTTTAAAAGACTGCTTCGAGTTTATCATGAATTGATAAACAGTGATGATTTTTTTTGTGAAAAATTATATGATTTTTCCATTTTATTACTGTTATTTTGTTCCACTTTGTTGTCACTCCAATTGCAAAACAATATTTAAAAATAACAAATTCATCATGATTTCAAGTAACGCCCGAAACATTAGTGATAACTTGCCATTAGTATGTTTGAATGACGAGCGCTTACGTAATTAGTTCTTCGTAACAAATGATTGTTTATTTGTTAAGTAATGTTTGTTTATTTTCCACGATAAGGTGGTTCGTTTGGAGACAGAACAATACTGTATTACGTAACATCTATTTCGTAGAGTACGCAATCTCCATTGAATGTTATAAATCGTAAATAATGACATTGAGAGCCGTGGCCATTCAGCGCTTTTCCTGTTTCAACTTAACTGTTTTTGTTTAGCTGGCTTTTGTTCATATTCCACAAATAAGCGGCGCTGCTTGTCGAGAAATGCTTTATGTGAAAACTCGCGCGGAGCGGTATTTCCGCCGTAAGTAGACGAATGGTGTTGTTTCACTCTTTCTTCATATAGAAGCTGAAAAAATATACCTAAATATTGAAGCAAGCATTGAATAAACATTTTATATGAGTGTTTTATAATGCGTCTACACCATCTCTTCCCGCGGGTAACCCACATCAAAATTCTCAAGGCTGTCTGTTTGCCGTGGGCGAGTTAAACTGTCTGCTAACGAACAAATGTATTTTATGTTTATAATATTTCAACGAATTGTGTTTCTTTGCTACGAGCCTCTTTTGTAGAATTATATATTTTAGGAATTATTGATTGTTTGTTTTCGAACCTAAAATAGATAAGCGAGGAGGGAGAGCTTACGTTATATTTAGATAGAGGTGAATTTATAAAGTCAATGACAATGATAATAAAAACGCTCACGTTCTTTACCGAGATGTACGAGTATAACACGGATTTTACAGTGCTGGCAGATCTCTTCGCTTCATACATATAGGTACGCATGCAAAATGTAATTCTCTACTAAATTCCGTCGCGTCCCCGTAAGCCGAAACACGTTCTCGACGATCCGGACGACACAATTATTATTTACCATAGCACCGGCCAGATCTTTACAAATCCACAAAGCGTCCATTCGCGATCGTCGGAAGTTGCGAATACTCCTCGCGCTTTACCGCTATTTTATGGGCAGACTCTTTGATGTTAGGAGCGTTGCTGGAGTATCTTCGGCCAATACTTCTCCCAGTGCCAACGCATCCCGAAGTTGCATTCAAAGTTAGTTTAGCTTTCGAATGTCCTTTAGATTATCCGTGAAATAACATCCCATCCAGTCTTGGTTCGGCCCTCTCGGGCGCCGGATCGGAATGTAAGCGTAACGTAGTAACCGTCCAACCCGAGGTTACCTCTCACGGGGGACCCTTGTGTCGAGTTACTAGTGATAGAGGTTCAGGCTCAGCGAACTTTCAATCCGGGGAAGCGGTCAAGGCCAGGTTCTCTGGCCTATCTGTGTTAATCGTCATTAAAAAAAAGCAAAATATTATCCCATTGAATTATTTGATCGAGCCGTGGATTTACCCTCTACGGCATCCTTGATTCAAGTTTCAAGTTTCACTTAGTAAGTCAACAGTGAAGTTGCGCTAAGTTACTCATGATAGAGTTCCAGAGAGCACTCAAGAGCTCGACCACCTCTCAGTCTGTTGAAGTTCTAAACGCCTCCGGGACAAGGGCGTCAGATTTTTTTTATAGTTAAGAGCCTGTTGTTGTCTATTGTTTGTAATATTTTCAGATTAAGTCACTATTAAAATGATTTGTACTCGTGATATTAATAAGTAAATAATAATAATAAAATTGTTAAATATAATTTGTTGGGTATAAAATTATGCTAATGTGAGGAATCGACAGGACTAAAACGGGTCCTGGCCTGCTTTGCGGGAAATGGCACTTGTAATTTCTTCAAAGAATACTAACACATTTTTGTTTTAACTAAAACTATTATATACATTTTTGTAAACAATTCCAAATAAGTTATGCTTGTGGTAGAAGATGGTATACGTTAATACTCAAATGGAGTGTTTGAACTAGGCGTGTTGCAGATCGTATTTAATAACCATAATTGACGTTATTGACGCTTCAGTGCTGACTCAGTTACCTTTTGCCAGTTCACATAGTAAGTTGATTGACATTTCTAAGACTTGGGTATGGTAGGTACAAGTATATTTATTATTAAAAAGAAAAGCCGATTTCAAATCAAACCAAACGCTACGGATCCAACATTGAACGCCGCTAAACATTGAGAGCCTCTATTAATCCCGAAGTATCGAAGTTATAGTCTCTTTCTTCTTCTAAATTCTTGCTATATTTCATTAGATAAGTAATCCATTTATTCTGTCTTGGATTGTCATAAATTTATTATTAAAAAGAAAAGCCGATTTCAAATCAAACCAAACGCTACGGATCCAACATTGAACGCCGCTAAACATTGAGAGCCTCTATTAATCCCGAAGTATCGAAGTTATAGTCTCTTTCTTCTTCTAAATTCTTGCTATATTTCATTAGATAAGTAATCCATTTATTCTGTCTTGGATTGTCATAAACCTAAATAATATCTTAATTAACAAACAACCCTGTTATCTGAGGAATACAAGCTTATGCCGTTAAAATTAGTATAGGATCTAATAACCTAAATTCAATCCTTTCAAACAAAAAGAAATAATTTCAAGATCACAAACACGAACAAAAAGAAATAGAGAAAGCCTATTTCTCTTTTGAAGACAGTTTGAATTTATTCATTCAAATCAATTAGGTCACAAGGTGTATTATTTATTTCAGGGGCTTTCCTGATTCCGTTCACGGTGATGTTGATAATAGCTGGATTACCTCTGATGTTCATGGAACTGTCTTTCGGTCAGTACGCTGCATTGGGTCCGGTTGCTGTTTACAATAGATTCTGTCCACTATTTCGTGGCCTCGGTTACGGCATGGTTATAGTATCAAGTATTGTTATGCTGTATTACAATCTCATCATAGCGTGGACAATCTATTACATGGTTGTATCGTTTATGAGCATCTTCTATCAACTGCCGTGGCAGAACTGTGACGCTGAGTGGAGCACTGAGAGTGAGTAATACATATTTAATCATTTCTGTTCTCACAAAAAATGTAAATTAAAATAAATGTAAAGTATATTTACGATTAAAAAACATTTTTTAATTCAAATGTGAAGGATCAAACATTTAATTTAATGCCACTATGCGCGGATAATCAATTTATTTACATAACAGTTTTATTAAGAAGGCACCTGGCACCTACATTATTTAATGTGCCTGTCATTAAAATATAAAGAAAATATCGTCGTTAAGAAATACCTACCTTATACTGACATAATTCTACTAATATCTGTGTCTAGTAGAATTATGAATTAATATCTGTATGTAGGTAGCTAGCATTTCGATTTTCTACAGATTGCATTTTGGAGAGTGTGCTCAGGAACTACATGATCTAATTCCCCCATTCCCTTTCCACCATCGGACTGCTGGACGCACTGCGGGATTTCATCCTTTTGTTGTGAACATCCCTCAAACCCGAACGAAGCGATTTGCTTCGTCTTTCATTCTTCGTACAGCAAAGGACTGGAATAATTTGCTGGATTACAATGAAAATACCCAATTTACAAGAGTAGAGTGAATAGGCATTTACTAAGCTAGTGCGCCTTACCATCCAGGACTGCATTTCCACTTAACATCAGGTGGGATCGTAGTCAAGCAAAAAGCTCTGTTGCAGATTAGTTCTGCCATATTATATTTAGGAGTTCTAGCAGGTCTATACCAAAGTCATAAGGAATCTAATTGCAATTGAACACTTTCAGACTAAAAATATTCCAAATCTGGTCATAAATGACGGTTCTGAAGATCTCTTTTATTTGAAGTCGTTTACAAATACTAAACGATGTCCTGATGGAAATAATTTTATAAGCTCCCAAATCCTTGTACTTCTAGCAGGGTAGATAATGTGAAGTGTTATTACAGATTGTTATTCTTACGAAGAAGCAGATGCGTGCGAAGCAATTAATGGGACTTATTATTTAAGACAATGTCTCAATGAAAGCTATGTAGCCTTGAACAATATAGCTGCTTTGGCCGAGGTCGCGCTAAGGAAGCCTCCAGCAGAAGAATATTTTACGTAAGTACTCACTAAGTTTCCTCACGAGGTTTTCCTTCATCGCCATGCGCGTGTTAAATCAGCACATAAAATTGCAACAAGTAATTTAACTTCTCTCATGATTTTTTTACAATAACGTCAATCTAGTCGCTATTACTTCTAGATTATAGCAAATTCTACCTTCAGTGCCACATAAATCATTCTATTTTACACAAGGCTAATAAACACAACATTGTGAAGGGTAGGTATTTGTCAACAAAGAGCTTTTAATGAGAACATAACGTAATCAGAAATGTAATTACCTAATTGCATTGCAGACTTGTGCGAGCGCCGTACCGCCGAGGTCATGTTTCCACAGCCACGATTTCGGTGTCGCGCTTTTTCCATTTGTACATGTTGGGTTTTTCTTGCTCATTTTCCATTCGTATCTCAATGTAAATGTTATAATGGTATATATTTTTATTTTAAAATAGAAGATTTGATATTTTATTTTGTATAAGCTGCGGTCCGCGGTATTTCCCTGTGATTAAAAACTATTAACTTAAATTTTCCTCAAATAAAAGTTGTCACCAGACTTATCACCATAGACAGGGTCTACATTTTACAAAGTGATTTTTTGTTTCTAAGAAACCGAAAAATGCAAACTCATTGGGGGCCACTAACTTGTCACCCAACTGGCATTAGAACTTCTAACTATAACATCCTATCGTAACACTTATTTACTGTTAATGACATCTTTATCTACTAATCTCAATTTCAGTAACAAAGTCCTAGGAATATCTTCGGGAATTGAAGAGACAGGTCAAATTCGTTGGGGCATGGCTATGTGTCTCTTTGCCGCTTGGTTAATCGTATTTCTCTGCCTTTGCAAAGGAGTCCAATCGTCAGGAAAGGTATGAATCATAATATTATTTAAAGAAATGTCTGCATGCTAATGTATTCATAAAGGAAAAAGCTAAAAATGTATAAGGGAATTCTGAAGGACATTTATAACATGTATTATCTGCTTCCAATTAGAGGCTACGAGAGGATAATCACAATGTAGATAAAAAGAACTACTTAGATGGCTCAGACAATGACAAAAATACGACGAAAACCATCGGTAAACGATATTTTTTTGGTGGTTTCATTCGAATAGCACGAGGGAAGAAATTGATCTACTAACGGCTTTTATTCTACACATCAGATAAACATAAAATAAATCCCCAAAATACTTAGTGCATGTTTAATATTACTTTCAATTAAGTCACAGTAAAAATTAATAATTTTTTAAACTTTTAATTATTTATTGACCATTTCCCACATAGTATTAATTAATATCTATTTACATTGATTGTTTCTATTTACAGGTCGTTTATTTTACTGCTCTGTTTCCGTATGTGGTGTTGGTTATACTTTTCTTTCGAGGTGTGACATTACCGGGAGCTTCGACGGGAATACTTTTTTACTTGACACCTGATTTTAGCCAATTGGCTAACGCACAGGTAATAAATGCTTACATTTAGACATTTATTGGCATCACAATACAAACACATCACAGACTGAATATAACACACATTAAAAGAATGAAAAATAGACAAAACACAGTTAAAGTTACACGGACAAATAATACAAAACATATGATGCCAATATCGGACACCGTCTCAGCATATGCTGTCACAAGGATGCGACAGCGCTGATTTTCAGCGGTGCCCGGGACTACCTAAAGACGTGCGCGCGCAATACTACTTTTATATGGAATATTATTATACAGACAGTAGGTATAATAAATATGATACATAAATAAAACAGTTATGAGATTAAAATATATTTTTATTTTAAAATAGAAGATTTGATATTTTATTTTAAAATAGAAGATTTGATATTTTATTTTATATAAGCTGCGGTCCGCGGTATTTCCCGGTGATTAAAACTATTAACTTAAATTTTCCTCAAATAAAATTTGTCACCAGACTTATCACCATAGACAGGGTCTACATTTTACAAAGTGATTTTTGTTTCTAAGAAACCGAAAAATGCAAACTCATTGGGGCCACTAACTTATCACCCAACTAGCATTAGAACTTCTAACTATAACATCCTATCGTAACGCTTATTTACTGTTAATGACGTCTTTATCTCCTTAACTCAATTTCAGTAACAAAGTCCTAGGAATATCTTCGGGAATTGAAGAGACAGGTCAAATTCGTTGGGGTATGGCAATGTGCCTCTTTGCCGCTTGGTTAATCGTATTTCTCTGCCTTTGCAAAGGAGTCCAATCGTCAGGAAAGGTATGAATCATAATATTATTTAAAGAAATGTCTGCATGCTAATGTATTCATAAAGGAAAAAGCTAAAAATGTATAAGGGAATTCTGAAGGACATTTATAACATGTATTATCTGCTTCCAATTAGAGGCTACGAGAGGATAATCACAATGTAGATAAAAAGAACTACTTAGATGGCTCAGACAATGACAAAAATACGACGAAAACCATCGGTAAACGATATGTTTTTGGTGGTTTTATTCGAATAGCACGGGGGAAGAAATTGATCTACTAACGGCTTTTATACTACACATCAGATAAACATAAAATAAACCCCCAAAATCCTTAGTGCATGTTTAATATTACTTTCAATTAAGTCACAGTAAAAATTAATAATTTTTAAAACTTTTAATTATTTATTGACCATTTTCCACATAGTATTAATTAATATATATTTACATTGATTGTTTCTGTTTACAGGTCGTTTATTTTACTGCTCTGTTTCCGTATGTGGTGTTGGTTATACTTTTCTTTCGAGGTGTGACATTACCGGGAGCTTCGACGGGAATACTTTTTTACTTGACACCTGATTTTAGCCAATTGGCTAACGCACAGGTAATAAATGCTTACATTTAGACATTTAGACATTTAGACATTTAGACATTTAGACATTTAGACATTTAGACATTTAGACATTTAGACATTTAGACATTTAGACATTTAGACATTTAGACATTTAGACATTTAGACATTTAGACATTTAGACATTTAGACATTTAGACATTTAGACATTTAGACATTTAGACATTTAGACATTTAGACATTTAGACATTTAGACATTTAGACATTTAGACATTTAGACATTTAGACATTTAGACATTTAGACATTTAGACATTTAGACATTTAGACATTTAGACATTTAGACATTTAGACATTTAGACATTTAGACATTTAGACATTTAGACATTTAGACATTTAGACATTTAGACATTTAGACATTTAGACATTTAGACATTTAGACATTTAGACATTTAGACATTTAGACATTTAGACATTTAGACATTTAGACATTTAGACATTTAGACATTTAGACATTTAGACATTTAGACATTTAGACATTTAGACATTTAGACATTTAGACATTTAGACATTTAGACATTTAGACATTTAGACATTTAGACATTTAGACATTTAGACATTTAGACATTTAGACATTTAGACATTTAGACATTTAGACATTTAGACATTTAGACATTTAGACATTTAGACATTTAGACATTTAGACATTTAGACATTTAGACATTTAGACATTTAGACATTTAGACATTTAGACATTTAGACATTTAGACATTTAGACATTTAGACATTTAGACATTTAGACATTTAGACATTTAGACATTTAGACATTTAGACATTTAGACATTTAGACATTTAGACATTTAGACATTTAGACATTTAGACATTTAGACATTTAGACATTTAGACATTTAGACATTTAGACATTTAGACATTTAGACATTTAGACATTTAGACATTTAGACATTTAGACATTTAGACATTTAGACATTTAGACATTTAGACATTTAGACATTTAGACATTTAGACATTTAGACATTTAGACATTTAGACATTTAGACATTTAGACATTTAGACATTTAGACATTTAGACATTTAGACATTTAGACATTTAGACATTTAGACATTTAGACATTTAGACATTTAGACATTTAGACATTTAGACATTTAGACATTTAGACATTTAGACATTTAGACATTTAGACATTTAGACATTTAGACATTTAGACATTTAGACATTTAGACATTTAGACATTTAGACATTTAGACATTTAGACATTTAGACATTTAGACATTTAGACATTTAGACATTTAGACATTTAGACATTTAGACATTTAGACATTTAGACATTTAGACATTTAGACATTTAGACATTTAGACATTTAGACATTTAGACATTTAGACATTTAGACATTTAGACATTTAGACATTTAGACATTTAGACATTTAGACATTTAGACATTTAGACATTTAGACATTTAGACATTTAGACATTTAGACATTTAGACATTTAGACATTTAGACATTTAGACATTTAGACATTTAGACATTTAGACATTTAGACATTTAGACATTTAGACATTTAGACATTTAGACATTTAGACATTTAGACATTTAGACATTTAGACATTTAGACATTTAGACATTTAGACATTTAGACATTTAGACATTTAGACATTTAGACATTTAGACATTTAGACATTTAGACATTTAGACATTTAGACATTTAGACATTTAGACATTTAGACATTTAGACATTTAGACATTTAGACATTTAGACATTTAGACATTTAGACATTTAGACATTTAGACATTTAGACATTTAGACATTTAGACATTTAGACATTTAGACATTTAGACATTTAGACATTTAGACATTTAGACATTTAGACATTTAGACATTTAGACATTTAGACATTTAGACATTTAGACATTTAGACATTTAGACATTTAGACATTTAGACATTTAGACATTTAGACATTTAGACATTTAGACATTTAGACATTTAGACATTTAGACATTTAGACATTTAGACATTTAGACATTTAGACATTTAGACATTTAGACATTTAGACATTTAGACATTTAGACATTTAGACATTTAGACATTTAGACATTTAGACATTTAGACATTTAGACATTTATTGCTCAAAGGCTTGACTGTGTTTATGTAAACAGATGCTGCGCCGTCTCACATGGGGTAAGGTATTCATAAGCATAGTTAAGCCTTTAGTATAATATTATATTTCTTTTATTTTATATTATCAGGAGTCAGGACTGTATAAATGTTGCGAGTTATTTCATATGGGTGTTTTAATTTAGTTATTGTTATCTTTCAGAGATTCGCTGATTGTGGCCGTGTCAAATATACTGACGTCTTTCTTCGCGGGCCTGGTGATATTCTCTGTTATCGGTTTCTTGGCGCACGAGTTGAACGTCGGTGTTGACCGGGTGGTGGACCAGGGAGCCGGGTTGGCTTTTATCGTATATCCGGAGGTTGTGACCAGGCTGCCTGTGTCGCCTCTTTGGTCTATTCTATTCTTTGTGATGCTTTTGACACTCGGTCTGGATTCTCAGGTACTAAAAGTAACTTGTTTGCTAAATCACAATCGTTTTTGAAGATTTTCTTTAATATGTTATTTAAAAAGCAGTGCCACAAAATATCAGTGTACTGCTAATATAATAACAAAATATATTTTGCATGCAGTTAATAAGAGTGAGTAAAGTAACCAGTTACTTGTCGTAATAAATTTTATGACAAGTTCTTAAATCCTAATATAATGTTAAACGTGCAATTCTTGAGTATCCTGTAGAACCCACGATACGAGGTTCAAATTTTGTTTTTAAATATTCTATATCTTCAATTCAAGACCTTATTAAGCTGGCAAGAAAAGCCGATTTGACAACTCTAAAATGCATATTTTTATAACGCCATCCTGTAGATATATCAAGAACTTACATAGTTGTCATTGGATGTAAATCTAATAGTACCTTAAAGTTTTGTAACTAACAATTTTTTGTATCAATGCAGAATATTGACTATTCCTTGGCTAATTAGGTTAATATAAACATAAATTACATATTTGACGGCTAAGGAATCAAACTCTCTGCCGCGTTCAATCTTTCCTCACGGGTACAATCTGGACACCTTTAAGTCCAGTGTGAACAGACACCTTATAGGCTCACGTGCTCCATCCTAGGCTTCATATTCGCCTTCCATCAAGCAAGATAGAAGCCAAACGTGAGCCGATTTAGTATAAAAAAAATAAATACTTAGTTATATTACAGATATTATAGTTGTATTGTAGACAGTTTATTTTCTTAGTTTGCCCTGATGGAGACAGTGACAACAGCAATCTTGGACCGTTTCCCCAATTTTCGGCAGAATAAAGTTTGGGTGGTTTTAACGGTTGCTGTGTTTGGTTACTTTGGCGGGCTTATCTTCACCACTAACGTAAGTTCAATTTGCTTTTTAAATAAGTTTTAACCTTTTTTTTTTTTTTTTTTTTTTTTTTTTTTTTTTTTTTTTTTTTTTTTTTTTTTTTTTTTTTTTTTTTTTTTTTTTTTTTTTTTTTTTTTTTTTTTTTTTTTTTTTTTTTTTTTTTTTTTTTTTTTTTTTTTTTTTTTTTTTTTTTTTTTTTTTTTTTTTTTTTTTTTTTTTTTTTTTTTTTTTTTTTTTTTTTTTTTTTTTTTTTTTTTTTTTTTTTTTTTTTTTTTTTTTTTTTTTTTTTTTTTTTTTTTTTTTTTTTTTTTTTTTTTTTTTTTTTTTTTTTTTTTTTTTTTTTTTTTTTTTTTTTTTTTTTTTTTTTTTTTTTTTTTTTTTTTTTTTTTTTTTTTTTTTTTTTTTTTTTTTTTTTTTTTTTTTTTTTTTTTTTTTTTTTTTTTTTTTTTTTTTTTTTTTTTTTTTTTTTTTTTTTTTTTTTTTTTTTTTTTTTTTTTTTTTTTTTTTTTTTTTTTTTTTTTTTTTTTTTTTTTTTTTTTTTTTTTTTTTTTTTTTTTTTTTTTTTTTTTTTTTTTTTTTTTTTTTTTTTTTTTTTTTTTTTTTTTTTTTTTTTTTTTTTTTTTTTTTTTTTTTTTTTTTTTTTTTTTTTTTTTTTTTTTTTTTTTTTTTTTTTTTTTTTTTTTTTTTTTTTTTTTTTTTTTTTTTTTTTTTTTTTTTTTTTTTTTTTTTTTTTTTTTTTTTTTTTTTTTTTTTTTTTTTTTTTTTTTTTTTTTTTTTTTTTTTTTTTTTTTTTTTTTTTTTTTTTTTTTTTTTTTTTTTTTTTTTTTTTTTTTTTTTTTTTTTTTTTTTTTTTTTTTTTTTTTTTTTTTTTTTTTTTTTTTTTTTTTTTTTTTTTTTTTTTTTTTTTTTTTTTTTTTTTTTTTTTTTTTTTTTTTTTTTTTTTTTTTTTTTTTTTTTTTTTTTTTTTTTTTTTTTTTTTTTTTTTTTTTTTTTTTTTTTTTTTTTTTTTTTTTTTTTTTTTTTTTTTTTTTTTTTTTTTTTTTTTTTTTTTTTTTTTTTTTTTTTTTTTTTTTTTTTTTTTTTTTTTTTTTTTTTTTTTTTTTTTTTTTTTTTTTTTTTTTTTTTTTTTTTTTTTTTTTTTTTTTTTTAAAGCGGGCAGCAAAAGCTGTCTTTGTCTTCCCCGCAAGGGTTGAAACGTGAGACCTTATTTTCTATTTTTTTTATTATAAGGAGTCAGGACTGTATAAATGTTGCGAGTCATTTCATATGGGTGTTTTAATTTAGTTATTGTTATCTTTCAGAGATTCGCTGATTGTGGCCGTGTCAAATATACTGACGTCTTTCTTCGCGGGCCTGGTGATATTCTCTGTTATCGGTTTCTTGGCGCACGAGTTGAACGTCGGTGTTGACCGGGTGGTGGACCAGGGAGCCGGGTTGGCTTTTATCGTATATCCGGAGGTTGTGACCAGGCTGCCTGTGTCGCCTCTTTGGTCTATTCTATTCTTTGTGATGCTTTTGACACTCGGTCTGGATTCTCAGGTACTAAAAGTAACTTGTTTGCTAAATCACAATCGTTTTTGAAGATTTTCTTTAATATGTTATTTAAAAAAATACCTCAAAATAGCAGTGTACTGCTATTATAATAACAAAATATATTTTTGCATGCAGTTAATAAGAGTGAGTAAAGTAACCAGTTACTTGTCGTAATAAATTTTATGACAAGTTCTTAAATCCTAATATAATGTTAAACGTGCAATTCTTGAGTATCCTGTAGAACCCACGATACGAGGTTCAAATTTTGTTTTTAAATATTCTATATCTTCAATTCAAGACCTTATTAAGCTGGCAAGAAAAGCCGATTTGACAACTCTAAAATGCATATTTTTATAACGCCATCCTGTAGATATATCAAGAACTTACATAGTTGTCATTGGATGTAAATCTAATAGTACCTTAAAGTTTTGTAACTAACAATTTTTTGTATCAATGCAGAATATTGACTATTCCGTGGCTAATTAGGTTAAAATAAACATAAATTACTTTACATACTTGACGGCTAAGGAATCAAACTCTCTGCCGCGTTCAATCTTTCCTCACGGGTACAATCTGGACACCTTTAAGTCCAGTGTGAACAGACACCATATAGGCTCACGTGCTCCATCCTAGGCTTCATCTTCGCCTTCCATCAAGCAAGATAGAAGCCAAACGTGAGCCTATTTAGTATATAAAAAAATAGTTATATAACAGATATTATTAGACAGTTTTTTTTTAGTTTGCCCTGATGGAGACAGTGACAACAGCAATCCTGGACCGTTTCCCCAATTTTCGGCAGAATAAAGTTTGGGTGGTTTTAACGGTTGCTGTGTTTGGTTACTTTGGCGGGCTTATCTTCACCACTAACGTAAGTTTAATTTACTTTTTAAATAAGTTGTAAACTAACAATTATAGTGTGTTAGATTAAAAAAAATCAGTTTCATCGGTGTTAATCCGAGGTATACATCTTTCGAGCGGAAACCGTCCAAGGCTCTGTTACCCCTTACCGGGGGGACCCTTGTGTCGAGTTACTAGCGATAGAGGTTCAGGCTAAGCGACCTAAGAGCTAAGCTCAATCCGGTGAGTGAAGCAGTCAAGGCCAGCCTTTCATGGGTCAGGGTCAAATTGCTATCGTAAGATATGAGAGATATTTTAAAACTATACTAATATTTGTTTTTTTTTAAAGCGAGTTGATTTTTTTTTACATTTAAAAAACAGGCATTGTGATTGAAGGTATGAGTAGACGCGGCTGTTTTCCGAAAGTACGATATTCTGAATCTCATATGGTGCCCGTAAAGGCTGCATTACAGCTTGGTTAGCAGCTTCATTAACATTATATATATGTTTTAAAGTAGTTTTATAAAAGCTCATATTATGGGCACTTCGACGGCTTTGACTGGGATAAGAAGTGACGGTATAGCTACGGTACTGGGATAGAGCCGTGGTAGCTCAGTGTCCGGGCGGTCACCTCAACAATAATGAAACCATTGGTCACAGAGCGGCATGTACTGGCTGCAGCTGATGGATAAATACGCGGCCAGCTGGTCGGTACTCCTCATTGCAATCGGGGAATGCATCCTCATCGCGTGGATCTACGGAGCGGAAAAGTTCTGCCGTGACATTCAGCGCATGATTGGCCGCCAATCCAAGCTTTGGGTTATCTTCTGGAGCGCTATGTGGCGTATCATCACACCCGCGGCTCTTGTGGTAAGGAAGGCAAAAATTATAATCACAACATCAAAATCAACGCTACGACGTTGGTTGGTAAATGCATACTCTGAACGTTTTCATCTGATAATTCTGATAAAAAAAGTTACGCGTGTTTTATTTTGTCATGTATCCATCACATTATAACATGGTAAGGCTACCCACTCAAATAGAAGAAACAGAAGTACCCACCCACCACTGATGTATTCCGTAGGGTTAAAAAAGTACATATCTGGAAACTTGGTGTGCCCGGTTTTTAAGGAGGGTTCCTTGTCACATATGCATATATCTCATGTATGTACTTATTAAAGGATTCATCAAAGCGCAGTGCTACACCCTGTTGTTAATAGAAATTATATAATTTCAGTTCATCTTGGTTTTCAATTGGATCGAGTATAAGCCAGCATCGTACGGCCACTACGTATATCCAATGTGGGCGGACGCTGTAGGCTGGTCGCTAGCTGTTCTGCCTGTGATCGTGGTTGTCCTCATGGCCGTTGACCAGATATGTAGTGGACCTGATGACCTCACAATTATGGAGGTATGGTGAATGAACTAAGCTACTCTGTTTAATTAACAGCAAAATAGATTTACGAGTTGAGTTCACGATGTACAAGTTTTGGTTGCAAAGGATTCCTTCTTCGCCATCAGTTAGATGGCTGTTAATGTAAACAATACTTAGAGAAGACTGTGACGACTGTCATCTTTATTGTTAAAATAACGTTGCACCATTGTGCATAATTTAATTATGTCATATTTTAAAATTTTGCTATGTTGCAAGAAGAACTTTTTTTGAGTATGACCTACTCTTATCGTCCAGGAGGCCATCTCTTACTTAGCCTAAAGGAGTAACCTAGCACAAGGATCTCGGCAAAAGGAATCTCGGTTTGAGTTTTACAATATAGCATACTCAACCAAAGCCCCTGAGAGGGTCGCACCAGAACTAGGACCAGGTTAGAAGCTTTAGTTGCTTGCCCGACAATATTCTCACAATTCTTAATAATATGCAATGTGTTTGACGACAGTTGTTTCTTTGTACACATACATATATCTTTCTTACTTATACATATAATAAGCTTAGATAACGATATTACAATCACTTTACAATTTACAAAGGGAGACGAAAAAAATTGTGTACGTCTTTGGCAGTTTCAGCATATGCTGTCAAAAAATCGACGTAGAATTGGTTCTCAGCAATGCGGCAATTTAGCGGCAATGTTGATGTGATTACAGAAAGCGCGCGTGCTTGCTCGTCCTACGGAGGAGTGGGGCCCGGCAGGTAGGTCAGCGGCGACATGCGGCGTGCTGCGCAGCGAGCCGGAACTGTCGCCGCCCGTGCTGCTCCTCCACGGCCGCCCCGTGCTGCGCGAGCGCGGTGCCTGACCCCACGCGCACCCGCTTATTGCAATGCGGAAGGTAGATACCTCTGTAAGTAGCTCACTATTATTACTACACACAGACATCCCAATAGTCAGTCCTATTCTAGGGATGTTTTGAGTAGTTAACCCTCCCCCCCATAACTCCATCTTAGCTGGAATCGAGAGATTGAGAGGGCTTAGAGGATAGATTCGTCGTGGCTAACGCTTGAGCCTCGACGTAAAAATTCTTAAAAATGAGCCAGTATTAACTAAGGGTAGGAATTAAGGTAATAATTAATGAATTAATTTTTTTTGGTCAAATTGAAAGAATTCCTATATAACCAGTGTCGGAATATAACTTATATACTGAAGTGTGTATTGTAACTTTATTTTTCAGACATCTCAAGATGGAGCAGATACCTCTTCTACTACCAGTACAATTGAGAACGAAACTAAAAAGTCATTGGTAGGGCTTAAAATAAAACGCAATTCTATAAAGAAAAAAATACCCAATTTCAGTGATGATTCGGATGACACAGTTATTCAGCCACTGTTGCCAGAGAAAGATAAAATTGATAATAGTAAAAGTGCCAAATTTTTATTGCCAAACTCTAAGACTGATACGGCAAGCGAAATATCAAATAAATTCACCGAAAGTAAAGTAGAAAAGACATCGCCAACGTCTTTAAATCGCATATCAGAAAATGTAACTTTTACAAGTACTATTAAAAATGTCTCTGTTATTAATACGGTCGTAACAGCGCCTATTTATAATCATATGAATACAAATATATTCGGAGGGCTCGATACCACAAAATCTGTACCAACAAAAAGTGCAGTTATGGTTGAAATTGATAATAATACCGCTTCTGCTTATAATGCAAGCCCGTTAATTTTCACTACGGCTAAAATTCATACTGATAATAAAACGAAACCAATGGAACCGCTTCAAGTAACGCCAGTGCCAATTTTATCAACCATAGAAGGAAATATTATTAAAACTACTCCAAGTACAATTTACAGCGCTGAAAAACCTTACGAGGTAGCAAAAACTATAAGTGATGGTATTAAAAAATGTATTCAAGAGGATGAACAAAAAATATTGAAAACTGCTGGACACGTTCAACATTCAGTAACGATTAGTTCAGATGGAATAGTAAATGCCAAAACAACAGCAATTTCTAAAAATATATCAGCACCTGCACAAAGTGCCTCAAAAATGTCCTTTGATAAGTCTTCAAAAGTGACAGATTCAAAAATTCCAGCAAGTACAATATCATATATAAAATCACCTGTCACAACGCAAAGTAATACAAAAACAATATTACAAGACGAGAAAACACCCAGCTCAACGTTAGATAAGCCAAATAAAATGATCACAGAAAAATCTTCGCGGGATGTTTCGAAATCTGAAACGCTGGAAAAAATTGGGAAAATTGATGTCAAAACATCACTGCTGACTGATGAAATTAAAAAACAACCTTCAAACGGGGTTAGTTCTCATATACTTACTCCTTCCTTAAGCAAGGAATCCATTGCAAAAAACAGATCTATCGCTGGTAGTACAAATAAAGAACAACCATCAAAGTCGGCTAGTAGTTTACCTATGAATAAACAATTACAACGGCAAAAGAAAGCCACATTAGAAGATATCCCTGACACAGACATAAAACATAAAAGCATTGACACTCATCATACCGATAGCAGAAATATGACTAAAGAGCAAATTAATAAAGTAAACATATCCAATGAAGATTCTACACTTGTATCTGATAACAAAACTAAGGGCTTTGCTATTAACCAACCTATGCCAAAATCTTCCCAAGAAGCTCGAAATATAGTGACTATGATACCGACAAAACCAAGCACTACTGTATCCAATCTTCGTACCGAGTCAAACATATCAAGTTCTCTAACTTGTGAGACAACAGTGAAGCCAAATACCAGTTAGCAGTAAAAATACTAAACCTACAACCACAATTGATGGTACTGACAAGTCTAAATCAACAGAGACAATTAAGTCATCTGGGAAGCAACCTGTTTCAAGTGACAAACAAGCTTACGCACAATCATCAGTGATCTCAAATCCTAAGGTAAATACTGCGTCGTTACAAGGCCCCGCAAAAATGCCAATAACATTAAAATCAGAACCCCAGAATGCTGCTACCGTTAGTAAGTCTAACAAAACAACTCTTCCTTCTGTATCGACCTACGTTTCCTCTAACGTAAGCAGTACGAGCGATAAAAGCTTAGGAAATCAGTCCACCACGTCTATCACAAGTTCGATTGCTTCAACAGTAAAGGGAGCAGCGGCTAGTAGTTTACCATCATCTACAAAAACTTCAACAGTAAAGGGAGCAGCGGCTAGTAGTTTACCATCCTCTACGACCGCTTCAACAGTAAAGGGAGTAGCGGCTAGTAGTTTACCGTCTTCTACGACCGCTTCAACAGTAAAGGGAGCAGCGGCTAGTAGTTTACCATCCTCTAAAACCGCTTCAACAGTAAAGGGAGCAGTGGCTAGTAGTTTACCATCCTCTACGACCGCTTCAACAGTAAAGGGAGCAGCGGCTAGTAGTTTACTCTCCTCTAAGACCGCTTCAACAGTAAAAGGAGCGGCGGCTAGTAGTTTACCATCCTCTACAACCGCTTCAATAGTAAAGGGAGCGGCGGCTAGTAGTTTACAATCATCTACGACGGCTTCAACGGTAAAGGGAGCAGCGGCTAGTAGTTTACCATCCTCTACGACCGCTTCAACAGTAAAGGGAGCGGCGGCTAGTAGTTTACCATCATCTACGACCGCTTCAACGGTAAAGGGAGCCGCGGCTAGTAGTTTACTATCCTCTACGACCGCTTCAACGGTAAAGGGAGCAGCGGCTAGTAGTCCATCTACAACGACTGCCAAAACGCTTGTTACAAAGAATAAAAAAAATGAGCCCGTATTTAGTGAACATAAGGTCAGTAGAGCTTAATAATTAGAATTTAGAAAGTATGCTAATACTTTTTCTGTATTTTATTTTTAAAACATAAAAAAAAACTTTGAATTTAGTGGACAATACAGCACCTAAGAATATTCACGGATCAGATAATGTTGGATTTTACTTCTTTGTGTGTTTAAGAAACAAAACCCTCTTAAAGGTAAATTAAGATGGTTCTAGAACACCATTTGTAGAACTTAATTGTAGTTGTAAATAGCACTTAGATGAGAAACAGATAATTATTAGAAACATTCATTTATGTTAAAATACGAATTAAACATTACATATTCAGCAATTAAAGCACATCATAAAATAGACAGTATCAATAAATTTAATATAATTTGCTCAGGTAAAGAAATATAAGGAATTGATGTGAAAATACTTATAAATATATGTACATTGAGCATATTTTAATTAGCCCTCCATAATTATTGATTTATTTTTCTGCATCATATACTAAAATGATTTTGACACAATTACGCTGTGACCGCACTTAAGGCACATAAGACATATTGTAGCCTCAGTAACGCGAAGATATGATTTGAATCCTTTAAAGAGGTTAGTGGTGCTAAGAAAGACAACAATATTTTTCATAGACAATATTATATTTTCAATTTTTGATGCCATTTAGAGATGACATGTACCATCTCATACATCGTCAATTTATAAAATGATTATTTAAATTGAATTAATAATGACACAAAATCTCTACCTATCCTATTTAACTACTGATGTCGAGAGAATATAACACTCAGGGTAGTATGAGATTTATTTAGTATCAATATAATAGATTTAGATGTAATGTTGGTTTTAAGCGCTTTTAGGTTATAAATATTATATCGTCTAACGTTTATTATTCTTCAAAGAAATTAAAAGAACGAAAGTCATATATAATTGGTGTATAACACAACATGATATGAATAAAAAATACTTTGAATGCATAATTTCGTCTCCATTAATTAATGAGAGATATCTGCATATTTTATTCATATTTAGTTTCAAATATTTTTGGCTTAATACTTCACACGAATTGGGAAAAAATATTTATAACAGCTATAACTTTGATAAAGTTTTTGAATGAAAGCTTTAATTTGAACCTTACGATTCATATCGGAAAATAGCTCTCAATAATTCTTAAATTAATTTTTCTGCCTCTTTCATCCACTATATAACCTTTCATCTGTATAGTAAAGTTGTATACAAAGTAAATTTTGATTTTGTAATTTGTTGTATTCCTTTTTAATAACACAATATGTACACATATATATTAACACACACACATAAATATTATTTTAACCATTATTATGTATTTTTCTAATTAAACCCTTTTGTTCCTAATCTTAGTATAGGGCCAAGCTCAAAATTTATATTAGATGTAATTTTTTATGTACGTCCATTTTATTAATACGTCTTTTTTTTAGATAAATTTATGTTTCCGATCCGCAGATAATAAATATTCTAGGCCCAATTGAATATTTATTATTTTTCGTAACAGACATCTTTGTAACAGTATTTCCATCTACTTAATTTCATCTTAATCGTAAAGTTGTAAAAAAGTGTTGTATAATTTATAAAAAATGACTGAATTTTATCTTAAAAACTGAAAATGGTTGTTTCGCGTATACTTCAAAATTTTATTATACTCTTATAAAATGTTTACTTCCGGAAGTCAAAATATAGCATTATGTATTCGTCATATTATATTATTAAACATTATAATGCTTTTAGTTGCATTTAATTCATTCTGCGATTATTCTTTAAGTATATACTTTATAAATCGTTACCGATTCTTATTATAAAATATATTTTATGAATTATTTATTAACATTAAAACATATGTTTTTGAAATTTGAATTTTTACAGGCCATTTTCAAATTTGTAATTTTTTAATAGAAAAATAATAAATTATTAATCCTAAAATAAGTAAAGTCTTAATATAAATATTTATCTTTAAATAATTTTTTGGTGTTTTACGAAACCAAATACGAAATATATCTCAAATACTTTAAAATTCCCTTATTTATAATAAATTCAACAAAATTATATGAAAATTAAAAAAATGAGCGTAATTTTTGTATCAAATATTTTGCATTCGATATGGATATTTATATTAATTGTTTGAACAATGTCAATCACAAATACATGCAAAATATTAATTCGAATAAATCGAAATCGAATAATTTTTTTTGTATCATGTAACGTTATAATTTTAGCTTCCTAAAAACTTAGTCGTAAACTTATATGTGTTTTAATAGGAATAGGTAGAGATGAACATTTCAAAGAGGTGTTCCTACTTTTACGGCTTGATACTAATTTTCTTTCAAAACATTACATACAACGTTTAATTTATTAGGCGTAATATTTCAGATTCTATAGTTTGTAGCTGTCTTTGGCATATCTGTAACTTAAATAATCAAATAATGTATGTTTTGATTAGTTCTGGAATTCAGAATTAAATGATAATAATTATAGATGAAACGATTGTTAGATGTATTGGAAATTAATTCTTCTGTAGTGAGTGTAACTATAAGGATATGTACCATGAATTTCAATTGGAACGTTTGTATAAATATGTAGGTACGTAGTACCATATCTGATGTTGTATCAACCACTTAGTTATTAGAATTGTCGTATTATACTTTACTCAATTTCTAGATATTAATAGAGAATAAGTGAAATATGATATTCCAATTATGTTTCATTGTTTTAGATGAATTTATTTTGATAACTATCAAGTTTTATCCTGTAATGTTGTAACGCATGTTTACTAAAACAGATTGCTTTAAAAAAATTAGTTGGTTTCCAATTCGGATTGTTTATAAGGTTGGTAATAAGCCAATATTAATTTCCTCGGTCTACAGTAGGTGCATGATGAAAGATTTGAAATGCTAAAATCATTAATATCGGAAGTAAGGTGGCACCTACAGTAAATTTATAATTTCATGAGATCCTATGTTTTTAAGACAAGCCTAAATAGAGATATTGTTGTTAAACTTGATGTATTTTAGAGAATTATTGATTAAATCGATGTTACATAGATGTTTATTGTAAATATAGAACGTAATCCGAGATGAAAACGGTATGAAGTGTTTTGAGTGTTATAGAAGGCTGTATTTTTGGGTGATATTTTAGAAATGGAAGGCATCATATCTTTGATAACATTATTTAAAGGCATAATGGATGTCGGGCGAGGATGGTATTGAAATTGTAAAGATGTGATAAATTATAAGGATTTTAGTTTTTAGTGTTGTTGTGCTATTAATAAAATATGTTCCAATGTGGTTATCGGGTGTTTTATTTATTTAATTCTATCGTTAACATTATTTGTAAGTACGTAAGTTTTTTATACTTTTTAAGCAAGTACTTAACTACGATCCCACCTGGTGTTAAGTGGAAATGCAGTCCTGAATGGTAAGGCGCACTAGCTCAGTAAATGCCTATTCACTTTACTCTTGAAAATACCCACATTGTAATCGAAAGAAAAGACAGACGCGGGCAAACTATTCTAGTCCCTTGCTTTACGAACAATGAAAGACGAAGCAAAGCGCCTGTTTTAGAGCGCTTTTGAATATTTTCTATGTTTATCATCATCGAGCACTTGTTCCGAATAAAACCCTGCTTTTATTTATTTATATTATATCATTTTTAGACCTTTGTACATTTTTTGTTAATGTGGCAACAAAACTGACAACATAGGTATATTACAATATAGTTTGAAATCATTTTAAAAGTTACGTGTTTATGGTTGTTCTGTGTTATGTTTAATTTATGATGATAGGTTTTCCAATTGTAAATGGCTTGATTTTTTAATTAAAGAAATGTAATTAAAAGTATTTGCAATTATAATGATGCGGCTTTTCATATCAAACGTTTGTCGCCGGCCACTAGATATAAAACTAATGTTCCATAATCAATTTCATCGTTAAGGGCCTTATTAGTTATTAGTATTTATTTATGAATAAAAACGACATTTAAAATAGAAAAGTTCTTGTTTTATAATCAACTGTCATTTGTTATGTAAACGTAACAGGTTACCTTCATTCACAGACTTTCGACTTTTCCGAACATTTTTCATGTTTAACTGTTCATGCTAATAATCTAAAGTTATAACATCACTCCCACAATAATATACAATATTCTTGTGGTGCATAGTTTATTAAAGCATATAGTTTTGAACTGACAGACTGAGAATTATATTTTAAGGAAGTAAAGAAGAATTTTACTACATATACGGAAATATAAGGAAAAACATCGTGGGGAAATCTACAAGCCCGAGAATTTTTTCTATGTCATGTGAAGTGTGCCAGTCCGTCAATCATTTTTCATCTGGCATGATTCCCATTTGAGTATCAATGTTTCTATTAGGAAAATGCATGCAATCTTAGTAGTATCATTTGTTTTAATTGTTGCCTTACTTTTTGTTGGGATACGATTATCCACCAGGAAGCGTCTGTAATTTCACCGGGTTTTAGAGAGAACAGGCCATGTTCTTAAGGCAATTCAGCCTAAACCGGAGTGAATTAGGTCCCGAGAGGAAACTCTACTATAGAATGCGGTTTGCATGGATGGTGGTCAAAATCTCGTCTAACCAAGGAGCGCCAAATGTTTTCTCTTTTATTATTCTATGACTTGCTCGAATATTACACATTATTAATATCTATTGATTCTTTATTAATTTATACATTTATTTATATATTTTTTTTTCATAAATATTTTAAAATATGATATAAGTCTTTGTGGTCATAACTGGTATATATGTATGTATTATACCAGGTTAACGATAGGCAAATGATACTGTAATGGACATGAAGAAATGTTTATCTTTGATATTTTCAATTTTTGTATGTTTTTAATGTTTGTTACCGCATAACTTATGAATGGGTGAATCGATTTTGATAATTATTTTTTTATTAGAATTATGACAATGATATCCGTGAGAAAACCATGAAGTCTTAAATTTGCATCAAGTATGTGCGCTACAAATGGACGAATAACTCAATATCACGCCAACCGATTTCGATGATTCATTTTTTATTGCAATCGATGTACAAGAGTTGTTTGATAAGAGTTTGGTTAGGTTCTGATTAATTATATTTCGTAATATTCGTTATATTTCGGAAATACAAAGACGGCGTCCGCGCGTAATAATGTTTAACGTTTGATTCGAATTGAAATCATTTTCTTTACTCGTCAATATACTTGTTATTGTTAACGTTGTTTTTATTTTTACTGTTTGCGACATTTCAATATAAAAACATTTTATATATTATACACATAGCACGACCACTGTGTCTTATATGACCGTTGACCGTTTCTTACGCTGCTTATGATGGTCGGGAATTCTAATCCCGGATGGATTCCGTTACTTTAATTTATTTAAGTAAAAAAAACTTCTTGCTAATCTGCTTCATTTATGGCTTGATCCATCGGGCTTAATAGGTTTGGTGAAAATTGGATAGCAATTCTCATCTTTGTCTATCCTGCGATGGTTAAAAGATATGGTTTCCTGTTTGCCTTCATTATAAAAAACCAAAATAGAAAGTCATAAACCGATAACTGTACGCACAGCTTATAAAGCACTAATTTTGTCGCCATATTATACTTTAATATCTGAGGTAAATTTTAATATTTACGTTTTAGTTTAGCATTAATTAACATACTTAGATTAGGTTTTACTAATAAATTGTATTATGCATGCTCTATTTAATTAAAAAGGATTGTAAAATAAATTGAATTCAAGAAAAATATCTGTGAAATAATTATATGTCAAAACCGGACTTCATAGTTTTAGTTCAACGGGTTCATCTGTCCGATGAGTACAGGGACTAGTGGCCTTGGAGACCACAGCTGATATTATTCTTTTCTACATCCTCTCCAAATAGTGACTAACCTATCCCACAAGTCCTTTCTGCTCCAAAAATTCTTTCCTCATTCCCACAGTCGCCATCCTGCCTGCTCAGCGTGGCGCAGGGGTATGTCTCACCATGGTTAGACAACGTATAAAACGGCCTCCAATACCCGCCAGCCTTGCTATTCCTGGCCAAGGCGATAAGGACGGAAGTGCCTAGATACGGAAACCGGAGGATCGAATATAAAGAAATAGAATGATAACCCAATTTCAACTGAATGAATATAGTAATGATTTTTTATATCTACGATTTTACGTTTTACGGTTCAATTTTTATTTTTAATACCCCATGTTTCTCATGTTCGTAGCGTCGTCCGGATTTTAAAATAAAAATCAAACGGGATACAAACTCTTTAAAGAGATTTTATTCAACGAATGAAAATCATTTATTACTGGCATTTCAGAAAGACGCATACACTGTTTGACATCCATTCGGTTAGGAACAGAACAGTTAGCTACACGCCCAACATGACTTATTACCCGCAAATTAAATCAGTAAGCAAAGGCTTTTATCGCCTGTGGTATGGTATTCTACCTACGTGACGACGAACTTTCTTCGCTTGCCTGTATTTTATTTTAGCATTCGCGTCGCTCCGACGTCTGCGGCGGACGTGTGTCGCGCGTTCCCATTCCACCCGCTATCGCCACTGCCGACTTAATCCAACCGTGAATTTGTTTTTGGTACCGTAACATTGTCGGTCACATCGGTAAAAGTTTATACCCATGTGTATATTCCCGCGAGAAGTGTAACAGTGTTTTTAAATACGATTAATGCTTCCGTTCGAATGAAATGACACTGATCAACAGCGATAATGTTTAGTTACTCAAATTTTTACTGTTGGTGAAATATAACACTAACTTTGACGCTGTATTGGACTGAAAAGGTTGGTGTTTTTTGTTTTGAGAACATATATAATTGTATTTTGATTTAAATGAAAATTAACTTTGCATTTAAAATCTAGTTTAGAAGTTTAAAAATTTCGAAATATTATCTACCGTCTCTTTCTTTTCTGAATCAGTAAAAGAATAGAAATGATCGAAAGATAGATTTTGAATTATACCAAAAATATTTAACGAAGAAAAGTTAGACGAAGTTTATATTGATTTATTTCAATGTCTAAAGAGTTATTGGAAGATAAAAATATGACCTTTTTCTCGAAAGGATTGGCAAGCCACATATCACTGACAGCTTGATAATATCAATCAATTTCAAATGATTATTTAAAATTTCTTGTTTGTCATAGACAAAAGTTAAAATACAAGGCGTCAATGGGTTAATGTTTCTGGCACCATCAGTGAAACTTAACGATTTAAAACTAGAGCTTTCAAGCTTTTTTGGAACGGTAAATCATATTGTCAATAAAATATGTGTAAATTTTATAGCTTCTTAGTATAAAAATCTAACATTACATTGTAGGGCCGATGATAGGCCGGCACGATTGGGGAGGTACTCGAACCTCGTGGAGTACCGGCGTGTGAAAGTATACTTATAAGTCTACGTTTGGCCCCGTGAGTAAGGTATAAGCAGTCTAATTCTTAATGAAAAGGTTGACGATACCTGCAATTCCTCTGAGAGTTCTTTATCTGCCGGTAATCACTTGACATCAGGTGAGTTAAAATATGTTTGTGAAGATTGTAAATTAAGAAATCAAAGTAATTCTAGACTGGCATATTATTTTTTGTTCTAGGAAAGTTACAAATGATTTTTTAAATAATATAGCCAGATATAGCTTTGTCGGCGAAAGCGATATTTTTCAGATACAAATTATAATTATACTATCAAACTTTGAACATTGTTTTGCTTATCGTTTGGCAGATTTAATTTTTTTAGTAAAAATAATGCTGGCGAATTTTTTTTATAAGTGTTGATAATCGTTCCCAGTGAGCTTAAGCTTGCACTAGGAGATGTTTCACATCAATATCCAAGCGTTGGCTTTGAATCTACGATCTTACATTTTATAGACCGTAACCATAAAGACAGTCTATTGCCGCGTATTCATAGTAAATAATTAAATAAATTAAAAAGATTATTATTTATTTTAATATATTAAATAATCTTAGACCTCTCTTTTCACCGGGTACTTAAGAATGCGAAAAACAGTAACTAAAATTTTTTTTCGTACGAAACGGGAAACATTATGCAAACCCCTACCCGCTAGATTATCTCTTTGTCCGTTACGTTGTCCTGCCGGACGGTCAGGTTGCTGGGAATCAGGCATCAGGATGTTACTTAATTATTCGAAATTGAATCGTAGTGTAAATCTATTAAATTGTTTCCTTTGTTACAAATAAGGAAACAGGAGGAACTATTACGATTTTAAATTGGGTGCGATTATTATGATACGTTTCAGTATTTCGGAACTAAAAATTTGTAACGTCCTGCCATGCACTGCGATCATTTGTTATTTGCAATAGGAAGTTGATAACTGAAGTAATATGAAACGTTGAAAATATAAGTGCATTTAACAATATATTTATCTATATTCTTATTTATATACACAACAGAGAATCGAGTATTAATTTTACAATTTTTGAGAGGTGGCATAGCTCTTAGGTCGCTTAGCCTGAACCTCTATCGCTAGTAACTCGAATCCGGTGAAGCAGTCAAGGCCAGATTCTCTGGCCAATCTGTGTAGTTCGTCATAAAAAAAAACAATTTATTTATTTTGTTTTTGTTATAATTTTTTTTTAATTTTTTCTTTATTCTATTCTACTCTAGTCCAATCAAATACAATTTCGATAACAGATATTTAGTAGAAAATGCAATAGTAATAGGTTATGAGACAACAATCATTAAAGCTTAAATTAAATGTGTTTCACTGATTAGTTATGGAAATTTGATACAAATTTGAAGACATGCGCGATTTTATGGAAATTTATTTCATATTTATTTCTAAAAGAGTATCGTTTGCATTCTTAAATACAGGCAGATCAAGTTTAATGATAAATACGAGTATATTTAGAAACATTTATTGTCAAGCAGATAGTAAACGTATTGCACAGAACCGTTTTATAAACAGACGTTACCAATAAAAGACACCAGTAAGAAAGCTGGCAATAATTGAACATAAACGTCGCATAGTCTCAAGAAGGTCGAAAGAAATCGTTTGAAAAAGCTGGAGATGCCATGAATGGATGGAAAGTGAGCTGACTGACGAGATGTGGAAGTTTCTGTTCACACGCTCCTCTATGGAGAGATAACTAGCATGATAATTTATTCATTTTGAAATGAGCGCTCAGTTACGTTGGTTCTGAAGATGCGTTATATCACTCACAATCATCTTATCAGTATTTAATTAAATTAAGTTTATATTACAAATGCAACCTTTACCAACAATGTTGTTAATCTTACTATCAAAATATGTGCATCTATTCAATTCTTATTACGTAATGGCTTTCCGTTTCCTGCTTTTTTATGTTCAAAATAATTGTCATCAAATTCGTAATTATATAAAAATACAAATTGTGATAGTGATTGCTATTTCCGTCTCCTCCAATTGTAGACAAGATTTGGGTAATTCTTTCCCGCTTCGCCGGTCTACATTTTGCTTTATTTCTAAGGTAACAACGGTATGATAATTTTTAAAATTGTCTTATATCAGTTTCACAATGAAACCTCACTGAGATATTCATCGGTTAAGAGCACGCTTTACTTGCCTGTTTATTATCGTCGAAAGTCTGTTTGATATATTTCCTTTTAAGGTGCCTGTCAAATATTTATCGGTTTCCAGGCATACTGAAAGCGTTAGAAAAGTGATAATACAAAAATAAATTTTGTAAGTTGACACACTGTCAATATATCTCGGGACTAAACATTATAAGAGAATGATATCCTTTAAAACTCTTATTCAAAAACAGATGATATCGACCTCTTTTTCCTAGTATTAGTTTGTTTAAAAAATCACTAACCTAATTTTACTAACTAATTTTATTAGTTAATTTTTAATTTCAAATTTAGTTTAATTTTTATTTTTGTGTTCTTATTGTTTTAACTTAACATTGTCACTCGCCATTTAATTGCTTGCAGTGTACACCTATAACAGCGATGGCATTAACTTTTCAACTTTTTACTGTTTTATGTATTGTTTGTTAAAAATGTTCATTGTGTTGGTGTTCAATAAATATATTAATAGTGACACCCTTTACTCACCGTTTCTCAATCTGGTTTCAACAACTTACACAGATTAGCCAGAGAAGTTGACTTTTACTGCTTCACCGGATTGAGAGGTGGCATAGCTCTTAGTTCGCTTAGCCTCAGTCGTTAAATAAAGGGGATCGTTCGATATTAGATAATTATAATTGTTAAAAAAGAAGTGTTGTACACAAAAGATTCGTTTATTAGATACATTAATTTTATTATTTGTTATAAAATAGAATATAAAAACAAAATGTTGGAGAAGTTTTAGTTTTATATATTTTTTCTTAACTTTTCCATGAGTCGCGGAATAAAAAAGGCTAAAGGACAATGGCTTGTGAGATAATATTAACATGCAATAAGATAGAAACAAAGTTTTCTACATTTATTAAGGACGAAAATAAATCGTAATTTTTGTTTGCCATCCGCACACCAAAACAAGTTTCATAATCTTTCCGTTGATGCCTGTTCCGTTACACGGATTTAGGTTCAACGCTGGAATGTTTAAACGCTTTTGTAAGATCCTCTGTAGATAACTACAAAATTAGATTTCATTAAGCGTTAAAGTATTTAGAGATTTTAAAGCTATTAACATATGTCAGGATTATTTTAAAAATAATATCTAAGCCTATTTTGATAATACCTAAGGTATTATTCTGATGATCCTAATCTAATGTTGAGATGTAGCCTTCCAAGTCTAGGTACCCTAGTAGACATCCACTCTCTCTTCTCTTGGATCAGAGAGAAAGAATTTGTTGTAGGCATAATGAAGACGCAAAGCGTTTCGTCTAGGTCCGCGAGATATCCTCTTTGTGCTTTAATGTCCGATGGTAAAAGTCAATTGAGCGAGTTATCTTATGTGCCCATAGAATGCTGTTTTTATAAAAAATACTCAGTATCGTCGATGGATTGTATCGCGCAGATAAAATTTATCTATAATTAATAGAACCAGAAATATTTAATCTCTTCACGTTTTACTAGCCAATCAAGTAAAAATTATGAGAACAGTTTACTAAAGTCAATTGATGAATAATGTTATATAATTGAAAATGGTTTGATTAACACGATCCGTCTATTAGTAAAACGATAGATTGTATCATATCGTTAACTTGCAACAGGAAAACCAGTCTTGATACTTGTAGTTTTTTCAACTTATCTACAAAAAAGGCGAAGTATTCGGCGTCTGTTTGTTTTTCTCTCGTGCATGCGGCCGGTGAGCGTAAAACAATGCTGCCACGCAACTCGCAAGCTGCCCGCCTCGAGATGGGCACGATTGCGCAAGGATGCGCAAATGTAACAAAGCAATTTTCTCATGGAGATTAAGCTTTAACAAAATCTTTTCTTTTACCTTTGGAAAGTTTGCTTAGAAAGGTAACACTATTAATTAATCAATTGTAGACAGATAGATAGCTAGATTTATGCTCATATTTTAAAATAAGTGCAATCAATGGTTATTTTTTATTGTTTTATTTTTTTTCTTATATTTGACCTTTTTTGTATTTTCATCTTTTAATGTTCCATTTAGTTCATTTATAATATAATCAAATTTATTTCCATTCACATGATCTTGGACAAAAGTTCTGACTTCCGTGACCAGTCACTTTATAAAGACTATAGATGATGATTTTCTCAATTTCGCAAATAAATATCGTTTTGAAACTCCTGTTTAAGTCATGAGCTAGGTCAGGGTGCGTTTGATAAATATACTCGTATAATTGGAATAATGTCAGTAACTGTATTACTAATAATTTAAGAATCTTGATTTCATTTTTCAAGCAATTACCGTGGTTTACGATTTAATATAGAAATTCTAAGTAGTTGTATTGCTTGACCACAATCTCGGCAGATGTTGAGTGGAGATGCATTCTGTAAATCCGCTACACATCCGTTAGAAACAAGTCGATCTTCTTGGGTTTTTTCATTTTATTGGTTTGTGCCTATGCAATTTTTTTCTTGTCGATATTCATATGTAAAAAAGTCTAGTAGTTAGACTTTCTTACATATAATTATCAAATTTATATAACATAAAATTACATATAAATATCAAATTCATGAACCAGTTAATATTGTTATTTTGAGATTTTCGATTTGATTGACCAATTTGATTTGATCGGTTTTAGTTTGCGCAAGTAGAAGTTTCTAGCGACGAGATTCATATCATTCATACTTGAAGCAAATTTAAGATCATTCAGAGAGATTCTTTAAGAGTTTTCTCATGGATGCAATCTTCACAATTTGACCAAAATTAAAATAGTAAATGGGATCACACGGGAAGCACCTGCTTTCAAATAAAAGAATCTTCAAAATTGATTCACTCAGTCGAAAGTTATGAGGTAACGAACATAAAAAACAGATGAATTGAGAGCCCTTCCATTTTGGAAGTTGGCTGAAAGCCAATTAGACTAAATAAGGAAAATTGTATCACAATTTGCGTTATCCAGGTGGTGCAGGTATTTAGGGGCACATAGACTCTCTTGTCTATGAATAGCACCCGGCGGGCACTCGGCCCAGAGGTCGGAGGCGGTTAATTGGCGACGAGTCGCTCCAGCCGGTTTGTCCGCCTGTTATTTTACGGCATTTCTGCCTTAGTCAGACTCACATAGTTCTGACTACATACCTTTAGGACTTATAGGTATTATTCTTTCGGTAAAGCTCATTTTACCGTAACACGTAACATTTTGTGTAGATAAAGGGGAACAAGTAATACGAGCGTTGGTCTATGGAAAGGCTTCAACGCTTCGAACGGAAATTATGAATCCCCTCAATACCGTCCCTAAAAGTTTTTGTTTTGTAACCAAGCAATATCGATTGTTGTAGATTTCGTGCGTGTGATATTGGCACGAAATGTTTGAAGTTTTTAGTGTAAGCCTGCTCATTTTTCTCACCTTTGTATTAACAGCATTTCACAACAATGTGAGACGATTCTTTGGATTGTTATTTTAAATATATAACAAATATCATTTAAAGAGGGAACTGATTTATTCCACCGTCACCGTCAGGGTTAAGACGATTTTCGAAAAGAACAATTTAAGTGGTTAGTCAGCGTGGAGGCCATTGCTCTCGGCTAGACTGAGAGAAAAAACGGGGAACAGTTGTCGAACGGGGAGCGGGGGATTCACGGTTGAGCGCCCCCGCCACCTGCCCAGTGCCGCGATATCGCACTACCACAATTAAGTACCCGCCCGCTATGCATCTAAAGAAGCCAACGTTATATTTAGCAAACCCCGTTCTTAGTTATCCATACATCTCGATAAAATTATTTTTTACCGACTTCAAAGGAAGAATTAGTTATTTGTCAATATTTTTTTGAATGTTCGTGTACTGTTTTACCGCATTTCAGGAACGATTCTGATATTTTTTATTGTCAGAAAGGCTTTTATTTCACTTAAGTCCAATAATATTTTTACTCGCACAGGACGGAAAGGGAATCGGAAATAAAAGAGAGTAATTTGAATTGGAGTCGGTTTTTTACTCGTAAATATAAGATTATTAAGACGGACGGATGTCTGGAACGGAAACGTCATGATAAAATAAAAAATAAAATACAATATTTTATTTCATCAATAACTTGTAAATGTACAAATGTCTTATATCTAGGCAAATATCTCTTATATCTTATATTATACATTATTTTGTAGGTGTTTTTTATGAATGTTTGGCTAGTTTTGCAATATCAAATAACTACCCTCCGTACTAGTTACAAGAACTGTAAGGCGGCCAGCTTGTTGTTTACGTTTAAATACGTCGGTGATAACTTCATACCTGCTAGATTGGCTTCATCAATCTGAGTTCTATCTTAAATTAAAATGACCCGATCATTGATTGATTGATGGTAAGAAGAAGACTTTGTTTTCACATTACGCCGACAAAGAGAAAGGAGGTCTCACAAAAAACCAGTCGTTATGTCAATTTTAAATCTTTATTTTAATTCTCTAAAAACACCTGGCTGTGACATAATATTGGAATTAGAATAAAACAATTTATTATTTTCTTAAGCTTGTGTTCAACTTTCTAATTAATCGTATCTTAATTTAATTGCTAATGAATACGATTACAGAGTCATGTATAGCGTGTGTTACATAAAACGATTCAACATGATTTATTATCATAATCTATTATTTCTATGCATGAAGGTACTATATGTCACCAACGCATCGTCATAGGAATATCTAGGTGTCTTTTTGGCGAGCCAATCAGAAAGTTGATATTATATATACATTTCAGAAAGGTAACTTTGTTCGTTTGTACATATGGATGGAGGGATGAACGAGGAAAGAAACTGGAATATTAGTTGGTGACGCAGATAAAAAAAGGTTGATTGATTCTTACACTGACGTACTATGGCTTGCCTTAAACAGCTATATTTTAGAATATATTTATCGTAATATCATTACTTAACGTTTAACTAATTTCTTCTAATATATTCATCGTAACCTAACTTCAGGTAACTTTGTTCGTTTGTACATATGGATGGAGGGATGAACGAGGAAAGAAACTGGAATATTAGTCGGTGACGCAGATAAAAAAAAGGTTGATTGATTCTTACACTAACGTACTATGGCTTGCCTTAAACAGCTATATTTTAGAATATATTTATCGTAATATCATTACTTAACGTTTAACGAATTTCTTCTAATATATTCATCGTATGTAGTCTTTACCTATAAATGCGATGGTATTAACCATGCTACTATTCCATTGCTTTTATTGTTTAATGTAGTAATAATGTTCACTGTGTTGTTTTTCATTAAATAAATAAATATCAGCGATTATGATTAAGCACTAGCTTACAACAATCATTCAAAATGAAAATTCGTCTTTTCTGCCAACCTATCTAGGTCAAGGGCGGGAGTGCTTCTATTTGTTTATGTTTAAGATCGTTAAAGTGTATTAGTATCACAAGGCTAGTTTTAACAAAGCGCAGTAAGATATGACATCGTCATAATGACTAAAAATCAATAATGGATACCGTTGCCAGGGAGCGCGAGCCGGTTACTGCGCCGGCTGTTACGTGGACGAAATTCAATTTTGTGTCAAGTGTACGTTTTAAGCAAGTCTATCGGAACTTTCACTTTCACGCTTTTTATCATTTTTTTTTCGTCCGAATGGCCGTCGCAGTCATTGAACGTGAATGTACACTACTCTTAACATTAATAACACCAGCGCCATTTTTAATTTTTTACATTTTGTCGCATTTCAATTATGATTTTAAATTTCTCGATGCCTACAAAAGAAAACTGATTCCTGTAAAGGATGAATAGTGAGCTTATTGAAATAAAATTGAGACGCTTCCAGGTACACCGGGGGGGACCCTTGTTTCGAGTTACTAGAAATAGAGGGTTAAGCTAACTACATAAGAGCTATCCTATCTCTCAATCCGATGAAGCAACGTCAGCTTCTCTGGCCAATCTGTGTAGTTTGTCACGAAAATAAATTCCAGGTGGATGCTTCTGCCAGCTTGAGATCGTGTGATTAATAAAATCAAATCGAGAACCAAGCACATCACTATAATACCTCTGCATATTGTAGGTGTAATTCCTAACCGAAATTAGACAGTGATAGCCTAGTGGCTAAGGGGCTCGACATACGATATGATAGTCGCGGGTTCGGATTCCAGTGGGCTCCAATGAATTGACTTTTTTAAAAAAAAATAAGTACAAAAATTCACTTACTAAAAATTTGTGTATGGTGATGAGTCACCTGTCACATATGATACCTAATGAAGTTAGTAAAAAGTGGACAGCGAAAGCCATCTCTGTCTGCCCCGCTAGGTTAACACAACGCGATAGCTTGTAAAAAAAATTAGACACCGGGATGAAAAATCGTCTACTAGTTCTTATGACCTAAAGCATCAATTAAAATTAAATCGCGGCAAATACTGATTCCATAAAATTAGTTTTATATCAATTTTAATACTTATAATTCTTTTATGCTATCATGGAACCACCTAGTCAGAAACAACAAGGGTTGTCCGCTTTCCGTCAAGCATATTAAGTCCCATATGCCTTTCCGTCCAAGTACGACATGGGAGCCTTCAAGAATAGAGTGAATAGGCACTTACTAAACTAGCGCGTACCATCTTTCGACTATATAACAACTTAACATCAAGTGGTATCGTGGCCAAGCACTAGTTTATACCATAAAAAATGGATCTTTTCTATGTATGTATTCGTTTTTTTTTTCTTTTTACACATAAATTTATTTAATGTAACAATTGAATTTCTAATGAAGTAAACATAACATATACTAACTAATAAAGAAATATTTACAATTTAATAGATATTACAAAATATTTACAAAAAATATAACTGTGTCAAACCGTCATCGCTTGGCAGCGTGCCCAGAAGGCTGGTAGCATTGCCACCTTGTATGGCAATGCTTAGCCTCTGTGCAAGGTATAAGCCAGCCCTCTGGTCACCAAATGTGTCGACCAACTTCTTAGCTAACACATTAAAAAGGTGGTGTGGACCCCACGGACCCAAAGTTTCTACCCCAAACGGCTCAAATATGAAACCCGTATCGAGGTTACTATATTTGCGACGCTTGAGGTTTTCTGCAGTTGCAGCGGCCGCTCCAGTTCAACAGAAGATTCGTTATTCGTTTAATTCATAATTTGAATTAGTTCATATTCCTGATGTTTTTCGCGTAATTTGAGAATTTGGTAACTTCATGAAAATAGTTTATTTCTTTCTAAAGGTCGATGTAATCTTTTATTGTTCACGGATACACCTGTTGTTCACATATCAACAGGCGAGTCAGTCATCTGTATATTAAATACAAAATAAGAAAATAGTTTCTGCCAGCATTATTTCTGTATAAGACAGTCTCACATTCTAATAATATTTCAAATATTTTACCCGATACTGTTAAACGGAAACAATATAACCTAAAGACAACAAAATGTCTGGACAGCATTCTGTAGCGCCAATTTATGGCAACTATTAGCTGTAACCGCGACTCTAGACCTATAAATAAGCCAGTCTGGACAACTCACTTCAGTTGATTGTAATCTTCGCTTAAAACTAAGGCTTCAGCTAAACGCACTTCGAAATGATTTATTGCTTCAATAAGATGCCCTACCTAGTGTAGACGTTTATACCTCGCGGTACTGGACAGTTGCGTCTCGTGCAAACTGCAAACCGGTTGACTGCGCGCACTATGCAATGTCTTATGCAACAGTCGTGATGCAAAACCTTATCATGTCTTCGATAGGAGGTCATTGGCGGTTCATAGACCGATCATACAAAACTATGGTCTATCATTTATTCAAATCATGCGCTATTATATCACAATTACGAACTATCCTAATTGGGTTGCCTGTCTGTCTAAATATCGCCGTGAGCAAAAATAAAGGGTCGGTTAAGAAAGTTTGAATATCTCGGAAGATAAAGACGCTAGCTAAGTGAAATAAATTGTGCATGACAAACAATTAAATATCCTCAAAATAAAATAAAATATATTTATTAATTTATTTATATTTCAAGAAACACATAAACTTAAACGAAAAAGTAGATCTTACGTAAACTTGGATAATGCAGTATTTTTTATTAAATTTTATTTTTATTCACATTTTAGTATTTAGTGTTGCCTCCATTTTTAAAAAGGCGGCAAAATTTTTAGAGATATTCAAACTTTCTTAGCCGACCCTTTATTCCTACCCTTTATTTTTGCTGACGAGTGTATATAAAATTACTATTGATCAAGTAGCTGATCACCTTGTCAATTGAGTTGTCAATTAAATGAAATGATATTTATTTTTTTTACACATATTTACAAGAAATTAAAAATTACAAATGCTTTTACATATTTGCAGTATAAAAATCTCCCTACTTGACTTACCAATATATGGGGCTGGAGGCCCGAGTCTGATCAATTGTGTAAAAGGAACGTTTCTAGCTATCACAGTGGTGTATTTTTGTTAGTTTTAGTAATTTCATAGTTTATAGGTGCCGCTATGATTTACCGATGGCGCCAAACTGTGTCTCAGTGTGTGTTAGTATTTGATGAATTTGGTTATGGTGGAATGGTTATTGATATGACTGTAAGATTTCATAATGTAACGTCAATGCCAAAGTATACCTTAACCCGACTTATATAAACAGTAATTTTGAATTATATTGTATGTGTATTTTTTCCAGTGAGTTCGATTTTATTAGTCACGTATACTTAATAGGTTTGGTGATATGCGGAGAACGATTGATATCTCAGAATTAAAAGGTTGTAAGACTCTATTTATTTACATGGCCTGCTCTTAAACAGCGTTACCTCTACAAATATTTTGGTGGAATAAAGGATTTATCTATCTTTCTACCTATTCATTTACCTTTTCTACCAATTATTAAGAAGGAATTGTGTGACGAGGATTTTATTAATTAGCAAAGCAAGAAACCAGGGCTTCAGTTGGATATGTGCCGATAAAAAATTGGCATACTTAATTGGGATTTGGAAAATATTAGTATAATAAAGTCATGAGACTTTACTGCCTCAATACATAAACTTGTTTTTAAAAAGACACTGCTAAAAGACACTGTACCGATAAATAGCTTGTTTTTAAAATATATACATAGCAACGGAACTGGTTGTTTTATATGACGCGATGCAACTATAGTTCAAGGTAATTATAGACTGTAAATTGTATATGTGCGAAGGTCCAGCGAATCAGCGAGTGTGACGGATATCAGAAACGAAGTCTTCTCGGGAGTATGCAGAGGCGGCGCGAGGTCGTTGCTCCTCCGAGGAGCTGCACTTTAGCCCTCGCTCCTCTTCGTCT
Organism: Meandrusa payeni; assembly: GCA_029286785.1. Classification (NCBI taxonomy): domain Eukaryota; kingdom Metazoa; phylum Arthropoda; class Insecta; order Lepidoptera; family Papilionidae; genus Meandrusa; species Meandrusa payeni. The sequence goes on from JAGSMX010000013.1 coordinate 1,035,762, forward strand.
CGCCGCGAACCCCGTGACCCCATGTCTTTGCACTTTTAACAAATGAAAATCAAAACAAAATAACACAAGTATATTTACTAGTTAAAATAACCGACTTCAAATCAGTGAGGGATTAAACGTGCGGACGATCTTTTTTATTTCTTAAGTATCTTAGATATATATTTATATTAGGGCCGGTTTTAGAGGTCTGGAGGGCGTAAAAGACGAGTGCAGGCCCCCCTTGGCTACAAATTATTTTCGAAATAAAATTTTATTGTATTGTAGACTCATACAGACAGATACATACGAATACATATATAGACAGACAAAGATCTATACATAATAAATTGTAATAACATCTATAAACTTGGAGATTATATTCTGTACCTTGACATTTCCGAATGTATATCATTGCTTATTTTGTTTGAAAATGCAATGGAAAGAAATCTTCCAATTAGTTTAATGAATAAAGTAACATATACACTACCAGTGCAAAATAACAGTTGAACAACAAACTCCAACAAGGAGGTCCAACAGCGCATATTTTAAATTTTGACAAATTTCGAAGCCTTTCTTGTGGAGGCCCCGGGGCTAGCCTCACCACTGAATTTGACCCTGGTATTTCTAGCTTCTAATATCTTTATCATGCACATTTGTGCTCACTGTTGTTAACGAGTACTTACATAATATTGGATTGTTATAAACCACCTCTCGATCATCAAGCGCTGTCTTTATATAGTTTTTAGGATTTCTTTGGTATATTCAAGTCGTATAGCAACAAAAATTAAACGACGCTATGAGTGAAACGCAAAAAACGTCGTTTAAAAATGAAAAAAAAAATGATACAGCACTGTAAATACTCGTATTATACTAACAATTACCTTTCATAATGATACGGTATAAAACACTTTTTCTATACATTAATACAGCTTTAATAAATTAATGATTTTAATTTTTATTATTTTTATATTTTCAATAACACAACTCATAAATAACAACACAACGAAAAAGAAAATTACTTAAAACCCGTTGGCAAAAGCCTGTGGAGTTCGAACCTACAACGGTAAAAGATTAACTGATTAATTTAATTTTCTTTGTTTATTTTAAAAGTATAATTAATATCATTACCACATAAACCTCTCAATTAGATGTCCAAAGAATGAATAATGTTATTCTTGGAAACCTTTGTTCCTACTTTGTGGCACAGAACTTTGAAACCAGTTTAGCAAACTGATTTTACTGGCTCACAATACCGTTGCAATTGTTAACAAATTCAACAGTACCAGTATTTTAGTTAGTACTGTGAAGGAATTATATGTTTAAATTAATAATTACATTCATAGGTTTTGAATATACTGAAACAACACGCCTGTAACACCGAGAGGTAGGCAGAGATTACAAAGTTCCATTCCGCAGGTCTCTGGCACATCTTTCTCGCGTTTCACGTTGAAATATCTTAACAAATTTCGTACATAACGATTCATCTTTCGAAGGAGCATGATAGGCTGGCTGCCCATTTATTTGTGCAGCAAGAATTTTTTTTTATTCAAGGAACCGACAGAAAACTTATCGGTATTAGCTGACTGGTATTGGAAGCATCGACCTTCAGATCCATCTATATAATCGTATACATTAAGCAATACAATCGAATTGAATTATTGGAATTCACCGTGAATCATGATTCGAGCGAATGGTAAGGATCAATGTAGGTTACAAGGATCCCGTTTCATGGCATTCACTATGGGCAATCCAAGGCATACATAACAAGTGTCGACATCGAATGCGTGCAGTGATCGATGTACACCATGAAAATTTGAATGGAATTCTTGCGGCACAGATTTCCAATAAGATCTGTTACATTTGAAGAAGCAATCTTACACTTGGATTATAACGTAATCCTATTTATTTTCTGACTTATTTGTATTCTACATAAAATCTTGTATCTATTCAAATATTATAAATTAATAATATTACCTCTTTTTACTACATTGACATGAATACGGTACAGACACCAGAATAATTTTTTACAATTTTTGTATAATCTCTGGATTTTAACTGGCAGATAGTTGATATAATAAGGAGTAACTTAGGCTATTTTTATTTTAGAAAATATTTAATAAACAGTTTTTAATCGCTGGTAACACCGCGGGTCGCAGCTAGTTTTAATATATAAATGTGATTTAAATTTTAGTGTCTATACCAATTACATGTATGTCGTTTATTTATATATTTATTATTTTGTATATCTTATATTTTATTATAAATATTTTTATTAAATGTATTTTAGTCTTTACGTACTTCAATATTAAATATTTTTAAACATTAAACTACCGATGTTTTTTCTCTATTTTATAAATATGTTTACTGTCCGAGTTATCTTTTATCAAGACAAAGAGTTACAATAGGAAGTTGAGCCAGAGAAGTTATTTATGTTTCAACAAACATCCAAACGCACTTAATAGAAGACAACGAGGAAATACCCATCATCCGGAATTGACCTAAAAATCAGAAGCCATACGAACACTTCGTGTGCTTCCCTTGTGCAATTATACCTTTAACTGCATAAGAGAGAACGTTGTATAAATTTGCACTCTTAAGACTTAAGACTTAGATTATACGAATAATCTATAGAAATAAAAAAATTGTTGTGTCTGTTTGTAATGTTATAATTAACACATACCACATATGTGATAAGTTTCATGAAAAAGAGTTAGGGTTAAAAAAAGGTACGTGAGAGCATATTATTTATTCTTTTTCTCCAAAGACTAAATATAATTACATTATTTTTTAAGAAATATGTGGTTAAATACGTTTCATATATTTTATAAATAATAAATTCACTCCCAACATTTAACTGCAACTAGAACGATCCTAATTCATTGGTACTCATCAAATTCTAGCAAACTTGCATTTTTACGGTTGGCTGACTTATTTGATTATGACACTATATATAAAATGACGCAATTATACACACATACTAGGTTGGCAATCGTAAATGAGTGTTGCATTTTTGCCTTCAAACGTGAATTGCGATGTGCGCAACTTCACAAGTGTCCCGTGTGAACATCTCGGAGACGCACTCGTGTATGTATAATCGTCTTACTTTGTATAAAGATAATAAAAAAGTATTCATGAATGACTAATCTATTTAATATGACACCCACATGTCTAAATTAGGAAGTACTACACTTTTTGTATGAAAGCCGAGTCTGCAAGTAAATTGTGTACAAAATGAACGTTCATTGTGTGCGTTCAACGGCATCATGGTGGTCGATAATTGCATAAATTCACTGGTGACACTAGGGTTTACCGGCATACCACTGGCATGCCAATAGTGTGTGTCAGTATTTGATAATAATGGAATGGTAATTAACATGACTGTAATAGATCAGTTTTTTAATGAGATAGTCTAGAGTCCCGTGAATGCTATTTGATAACGGCATTTCACTCTAAAACCAATTTATTACGATTCAATTGTCATTGCGCCGTAAACCGTAATCTACTGATTTAACTTTTTTAAATATAATTTTCAATTGAATTTTCGATTTAATGATGTTGATTAATTGTTCGAAATGTGTCGCCATATTTGTAAGATATTATGTATGAATTAAGAAATGGCAATTGAAACAATGGTGTAGTGTCAGCGGTAGGCCTTTGGAAAACCATGGTGGTACAATTGAACGAGCGGATTATTAAAACTAGAAAAATCGACAAGCATTTCGATCTTAAGGAAGCCCGAGCGTTGGCGGACTTAATAAGATTGGTGAAAAAGCGAAAAGCAATTGCTGTCTTTGTCTATCCCACTTAAAAGGATTGAAGGTAGCGGGAGCTTATTTTTTCTTTATTCAATGCAACTTATTACATAAACTTGGTTGATTATATAATACCAGATGTTTGTAAGGAAAGTTCTTAGGTGATTCCATAACATTGTGAGTACGAGAATTGGTAGCAAACAGTTATCTATGATGTAAATGGTTGTATTGTTCAAAGGCGAAGGTCGAGAATTAGAATAACTGGCTAGTGTTGAAAGAATTTAACTCGTTGCCTTGTTTTAAAAAATAACTCAGTCAAATAAGATTGTATAAAAAAAGCAGATCAAATACGTTCATTAATGTGTTATTGGAATTTTATTTACAGAATTTTATTCCTAAAATCAAGTACGTCGGTGTGACGTTTGAGTGGCACATTAATTTACAAACTGCATCTATTTTTAATTATTTATTTTATTCTTATTGATTTTCAATCCGATTTACGCAAAATGAGGTTATAGAATCTTGAGGTATTTGCAAGTAGTGAGCTTAGATTTAATATAAATAATCATAGCATCACAAAGGGGTTTTGGTGTTTAGCCACCTTTTCTTTGAAAACTTTTCTATTTTCAAAAGCAGATGTTTTCTTTAACCAAATATTTATTATTAGAAACCAGCGCTGGACTCAAAGAAAGAACCTCAGCTTAATTACCCTTGGCGCGATGTCAAACGACTGTTATTTACTTTGAGTGCCAATTAACCAATCTATACAGATTCGAGATACCTTTGATATTGTAGACAATATGGCGTAAGAATGAGCTCCTGCCGCTCCCGGCGAGACGGTGTCGTGTTAAAGAAGAACATTGTGTGTAGTTCAGCTAAAGAAGACGTCTACACAGGCGCAGGATTTAACCCGGTTTTAAACCGGGCCTGTCACCGGGGCAAGATGGGGTCGCGTTAGCATTCACCATCTCGTTCCTGTGACAGGTGTCACAGTGAAGGACTGCTCACCGTGGAAGGTTTTAGTCGGTAGGGCGGTAGGCCGAGCCCGACATAACTTGCCCGTTTCTCATTTCCTACCATGAAAAAAAATGAAGACGTAAAACAACTTAGAATTTGATCTAATCCCGAGACCTATGCTTGTATCCGTAAGGAATCGTAGATAACATATTGTAAGTTTTGTCGATTCAAAATGAATGTGGATCAAGAATCCAGATAATTTATTATCCGATCGTTATTCATAAATCTTAGTATTTTTTTTCTTCCTGGTAGTAAATTGGAATGAATGTAAGAGCCGCAAAATAGCAGTCTAGTAGTCTAACCAGTAGGTAGCGTGGTCGATACGTTTCAATATACCATGAGTATAAATCAACTAGGCTCTTATGTAGTAACTTAATTTTAAAACGACGCCATTTAGTGCTACGCAATTACTTTCATTTTCAACTATCACAATGTCAAAGAGATTTCACTTGTCAAAACTTTAATTGTAGAAAAAAAATAAGGAAATGACAAGTGTACGCGCTTGTACAATACTTTTAATGTCATGTTTTTGTTGTATGTCTTTTTTATTTTGTTCTCTATCGGAGAAATCTTCAATCAGAGGATTAGAGAGCTTTTCATAATTCCTAGTAGTCAATTTGTTGTACGTCAATTATCAACAGTTAGTCCTCTGCGACGCACCGCTATCAAAAGAACTGCCCTGCCATTTAATTGATTCGTGAAAGTGGCTCGAGTAGCTATAAAATGTATTTATAATATATGTATGTTCTCTTCCAATCTTCCAAAATAATAGGCTTCTTTGACAGATTTAAAATTAGGTAGTATAGTTTAAGTCTCTTTTACTAATTCTGCAATCATGGACACTTTTTGACATTCAATTTTGTAGATGTTATGTTCTTGTTATTAATAAATAATCATTGCCTCTTAATAATCATTTACGGTTTTTAAACACAGTGTAACACGACGTGATGTTAGCTGTATTGTGGCCGTACTAATTAATAATAAGCCCACACCAGTATTATTGGATTTATTTAATTGGCCTCGTTAAAGTTGGCAATTAAAGTTACATCCTGTGTATATTATGTCCCACTGTTGGGCACAGACGTTCTCTGTAACTAGAGTATTAGGGTACAATCCGCCAAGCGGCCCTTAGTAGATGTGTAGGTTTTCTCACGATTTTTTCCTTCAACGCCGAGCGCGTGGTAATTTAGAACTTAAAATTGCAACAAACATATTCATTGGTGCCGGCGCCGGGGATCGAACTCGGGTTGTTAGCGTACTGTGCAAATTGTTGTCGGCATGTTGTGGACAAATGAGACTTGCTTTGTAACTGACTTAGAATCGATGCATTAGTGCGTTTCGTATTAACGTCATTTCTTGTATATTATTATAGAAGTTAATGGAAGTTTTATTTTCAGCTGCAAGATGTACTCCGCATCGACGGCTTCGACGACCACGTCGGGGTCTCGAGGCAACACGGCCGCGAGCTCATCGGAGCGCCGCGTGCGCGTGGTCCGTCTGTTAAGGCCCGCCGAGCGGCCCCCGCCTTTGGTTTCTCATTGCGTGGCGGCCGGGAGTACGCTACCGGTTTCTTCGTTTCAAAAGTTGATCTGAATTCCGAAGCTCACCTACAAGGGATAAAGGTTAGTGTATTATTGTTATAAAGTTATATCTAGTATGTATTAAAATATAATGGATGAAAAACAAAAAAAAAGAATAGTAAATGTATTCTTTATATTTTTAAAACGGCCGTATTTAATTGTAAAATTGACCTAAGTAAAACATCATGCACCTTGGTCGTGTAACCGGCCAAGGCAAGGTCCCATCTTTGGGGCCCGTGCGCCGAGTTACTCCCTGAAGAGGTTCAGGCTAAGCGATCTTAGAGCTGTGCCACCTCTCAAAAACCGATAAACCTCCATCGTCTCATGGCTGACCAAAATTGGTCAATATCTTTAAACGTATACTTATTTAGTGTTATGATTCGAGTGACATGTAATTCTATTGTTTATTATCCAATTTAACACTTGGTAAATAAAGCGGAGTGAAACGAGGGCGGAACTCAATATGTTTGTAATAAGCAAGTCTTTAGTCAAATGTATGAATTATATTACAGCAGTATCTCTTGCAATCATAACGAAATACGTTGCGCTATAGACAATAAATCAAAGTTCGCGTCTGTTTGGGCCCGCTGTTATTGTGCTAAGTTCTTGCCGAATTTTTTTACGCAACGGTGTTCAATAGAGCATTATCTCATTGTCTACTATTTGCTTTACGCGCTTGGACACGAGAGAAAATTGATTCTGCGTCGGCGACATGTGAAACGTTGCGCAATTTCTCACATTTCACGCGTCCCACCGCTGGGCTATGCGAACGCACCGAACAATTAACTCAGTCAACTAGCCTGTGGCTTCACAATTGCTTGAGACCGAGGTTGAATTGTCGCAAGACGCATTCCATTCTTTTATTCTTTTGCGTTCACGTAATTCTCTTGTTTCCTTTAGTACAACAAGGGTTATCAGGTTATGTTATTGGACAGTTCTGTTTATTCCGTTATTCATTCATGTTCAAGTTGCTGATTAGATAGACATTGTAAGTATACCATTATTTATATCATTAAATTGCTGTTTGATTTGTCACCCGCCAGCGCGACCTTCGCGCATAGTCTCTTAGTGTATCGTAATTATAACCCCTAATTTATACAAAATTATTTTTGTTATTAATATAAATACCTCAATATTTATTTTCAATACCAGAAAACCTACACTAGAAATCACTGATGACCTCAACATTATAATACATAATAATTTAAAACTATGTATTAAGTAAATATAAAAAAAAGTAAATTCCTTTGTTGGCCGGCGCTATAGTAAAAGTTGATATATAATAAGTGCTGTGGATTATGGAAAAAATAAAAAAAAATAAAAATTGACTTATATTATATTATTGTAAAGCAGTGACAGCCGAATGGCTACGCGTTGGTCTTTCGATCTTATTGTCAGAGGACAAATCCCAGTCGACTTTTCTTGCGTACAAAAACTCTCTCATAAAAAAAATAACTTTCCCTAAGCTACAACAGTCACAACATTTTCCAACCGGCTTGGTAAAATTTAAACGCTTAGAGTAATCCGATAGCCATCGCTATCTACCTAGCTAGGAATAAAAGTGCGTGAGAACTTATTTTTTCACATGATGGAGTTTTAAACATCTTTAATAATTTTGTGGCAACCCTAAATACTACTTTCAATCAAGTACATTTAGATGATCGCTTTATTTTCGCAGTCAATTAGGTCAAATTTCTCATTATCGATTATTGTAATATATATCGGGTTTGTTACATAACAGTTTGTCTTAGTGCTAGGGTGTATGCTTAATAATTATTTGTCAATTAATCATTACAACGTTTGTTCAACTGAGAGTCGGCATTGCAATGCATTAGGCCAATTCGTTTCGTTCGTTGAGCAATCGCAATTAGTTCCCAATTGTTTATCATTTACACTCAGTTTAATCCTAATAGTGGGCTTTGGTAGAAGGAAAGAATGAATAATGTAGCTTAGCATAATTTATATATTTATGTTGATTGTTATTCCAACATTTTTTCGAAGAGGTGGTAAACGAGCAGTTTTATCCAATTTATAGTTTTGACAAAACAACCGGGTGAAAATTGATTAAATTTTACAACATTTGCAGTAACTTCTCAACACGTTGTACCGTCTTTCAGGACACGCTCGGATCAAAATGTAATGGCACCAGAGTGGCGGTTCCTCTTGAAGGCCCTTTTGGGGGAGAAATCTTTAACAAGTTACCCCGCGTACAGGGGTATAGGCGGGGTTAGGTTGGGGACGCTCTTACTTACTATAATAATAACCCTCGCGGTGGACTTCCTTAATGCATGGTGAGGGCCTCCGGGATCAGTGGAACGCACTGCAGCCCCTCTGCCCTTCCCCCGCAACCCTGGCAGTGCTAAGATTCACTTTCTGAGGTAGCGGACGACAAGTGCCCCCTCCTCTTAAAGGCCCTCGCGCTAAGAAGCTCCTAATAGAGGTACAGGCCACAGAGAGAGAGCTGGGACACCTCTTAATCCGATATGAAGTAGTAAAATCCTTTAAACTAACGACAATCAGCAAGAAAAAAAAATACCATAGTATATTATCATTATATAAATTAGAGAATCGTAGATAAAAAATAATGAAATGTCTAGCGATAGCAAAACATTAATCCGTGTAAAGGAACACCGCCATCTCGTTACAATAAGACAGTTATAATTACAGCAATAAACACAAGAATTCAAATTTGCGGCGGCGGCATTTTAAATTTCGCATAATTACTTCCTAACAATGAAGTTACGAAAATTCATGAGTACATCCGTTATTCTAGCAGCACAATAAGTTGTTTGGCTCTCGCAAGAAATCATGGGAATTCGAATAGAGTAAGTAATAAACATATCACACACATAACATAGATAAAAAGCTTAGAAATCTGTGAGCGACGATTGGTGAATATTTCCTAAATCTATTCAATATCAAGTGGCACATAAAAATCATTTGACGTTCATTATTTTTTTACTGAAACATTTACAATTCGACTGGGTACCATTTAATAGTTGTTTCTTGTGCAAGCTGAAGGACGTAAGTTTATTTATTTATATTTGTCCGAGTATAATCAACATTTTTATGGGAGAAAGGGGGCAAACGTTAACACATCCCCTCGATAGGATTAGGAGCGTTGCTGGAGTTTCTTCGGCCACTTCTTCTCCCAGCGCTAACGCTTCCCGAAGTGGCATATAAGTTAGTTTAGCTTAGATTGTCCCAATAGATTTCGTTAATAAAATAGCTACCGACCGAGTCGTGGTTCGGCCCTCTCGGGCGCCCTCGGATCGGACTGCTAACGCGTAATAATGGTAACCGTCCAAGCCGAGGTTACCCCTCACCGGGGGGACCCTTGTGTCGAGTTACCACCTAATAGAGGTTCAGGCAAGCGACCTAAGAGCTATGCCACCTCTCAAATCCGGTGAAGCAGTAAAGGCCAGCTTCTCTGTGCCAACTGTGATAGTTCGTCCAAAAAAAAAAGAAAAAAACGATAACACTTGAAGATATTGGCTATCGTTATTGTAATTTCCAACAGTTCCAACAGCCTTTCAAATATAAAATTGCTAATTTATTTTTGAAACGTTTGCTCTAAAGTCAAGTCAAATTGGGTTCAGTTGTATTACGATTTTACAGCGGCATTATGAATCATACATTATTATTGATTAATACACACAGGTGTTTATAGTTGAAAACACTATTTGTTATGTGTCATACAAAGATAACGTTCACATGTCAGCTGTATGGCCTTGTACAATTTAGGGTTAAGTTTGGTAGCTGTAGTATTAAAAACATTACCATTATCACTGCATCTGCTTGATCCTCATTTATTGTCATCCCTTCGCACCAATCTGGTCTTAAAAATACAAGGAGACAACCACGAAGCTAGCTATCATGCAAAAATCGTCTGGTTAAACGACATTTATTGCTCCGGACTTTGCACTAAACATGTCGTCTAATCTAAATACCCTAATATTTGTTTTAATTTTGCTAATACAGGTGACAGATTATACCCTACAACCCCCATTTGAAAAAAGAGTTGCACAAGGGGCACATAAATGGAGACCGAACTACTTTGAAATGACCTACTGGTTATTTAAATTATATTGCTGGCTTGCAATATTTTTTAGTTCAAATTTAGTAATCAATAATCATAGCCATAATAGGAGCACTTTTAGTAAGAACTATCTTCTACCGTTCGTGTAAATATATTTGCATTGATTTGTTGATTATAGATTTGCATAAATTTAAACGTCAAGCTAATAGGAGACATTTCATGCGTAGTTGAAATTACAAATCGAGAAAACGTTAGCTAAACCCACTAATATAACGCGAGTCGAGTGAAATTTTCCCTGCCTTAGGGGATATGATTTAAAGAAAGAAAATAGTAGGTGTCCCGCACGTCTAAGCACAGGAAGAAGGCAAGCGGTGTGCAATTATATGACAATTTAGAAATAGCTCATGCAGTGGTGAGGCTGCGTGAGTCAGTCGATTCCCTCCGCGCTGGTCACTCGCCCACTTTCTACCGCAGAGCGTGTGAGCCTCCGAGAGAACGCTTGTGTAACATTTGCTAAAATAGAAAAGCGTTCCAGTCCTGCTGCTGGGCCACGGACAACTGAGTACGTCGGTTCTTTATTTTAAGAATTACGCAATCGAGTAACTCAGTTAATTATTTTTAGGCGTATTGCGCAAAAGGCACGTCCGTGGTGCTGCGAAGGAGAACATAAACATCATAGCCCTGAGTCCCCTAAACCAATTGTGTATTCATTAACGTTCATTGGCATCATAGTGGGCGACATTTGCTTATTTTAATAGTCTTATTGGTGCCACCAGACATCTGTTTAATCGTTTTTATAAGTCAAAAATAAAAACAAGATTTAAACTGACACTTTTTTTCATACAATTTTGAAATTGTATTTCTGAATTATTTTGAAGAAAAGCTAAAAAATATGATATCAGAAAAATTATCCACGTTTGCATGATGCATATAAGGGATAAATCATGCAATGGTAAACATATTTTAAGCTAATGTGTATTGATAGATTATTATTATTTCGACCTTCTTTTACTTATCTGTTTCGTTTTTCAGGTTGAATGTTTAGTCAATTTTTAACTAAATTAATTTGTACCTCCACGATTTCCTAAAGCGATGAAAAGTTTAGAAGTAACTGACAACGCATTTTAATAATGAGTTCTATTTACCGTATACCTACATAAATTAAAAAGCAAACTCTTTTGGTTTGGTTAAAAGCGGAGGACAGCGATTGTGCTCAGAGTTCCAAATTCCAAATTAACTAAACTTTATAGAATAATATTAACAGTGATGGCCTAATGGATGTGGAGTTCGACTTACGATGATCGCGGGCTCGATTCATAATGGACTTGTACGAATGATTATTATTATATATGTTAATTATTAAATACAAAAAAAATTGTGCCTGGTGTATTGTGACCGACAGCTTATATTTAAACAGTCATTTAGCTATTAGGTGAAGATGATAAATGTTAGTTAGAGTTGTAACGTAGCATGAAAATAAAATTAAAAAAATTCTTCGCATTCTTTTTAAAAAGAAAACTTTTACTTTCAACTAATAAAATAGTCTAGCGCTACTATCAAACTTTCAGATTAAATAGTATGACTAAAACAGAACCTGACTTAAATGACCCAAAGATGAATAAAATACACATTTTAAATTTATTCATGGGTTAGTATGTCAACGGCGGGTATTCTGTCCATAGTCTTCTACTTAAGCATAGTAATTGGAAATTTAGACACACTCGAAGATAGTAGAAGCGGTCACTTTACGATCTTGTGGCCGGGGCTTCCAATCCTAACCGGCTTGAATGATGTATAAAGAAATCACTTACTTATTAAAATTGTGCACAGTGTATGGTACTGAAAATCCTTATTCTACCTATATTTCTAATATCTGGTGAACTGCGTAGGAAAAGAAAGAAAAATAGGCAATAATGTTGGCAACATTATTGGACCTTAACTCGGAATATTAGCAATCGTCTAGAAGCCTTGGAAATGTGAGTATATAGAATTCTGATAATATCACGAATGGATTAGATACTCTTTATATTGCAAATATGAAAAAGAAAGTGGAGGTCCTTAATACCTTCAAAAAACGCAATGGTACTTTGGTCATATAATGCGTAATCACAAATACGACCTACTGAAACTCATCATCTAAGAAAAATCCAGGGTAAACGATCGCCTGAAAGACGACGTATTTCGTGGCTTAAAAATCTCCGGACATGGTTTAACGTGATCACAAGATCCTTTTTCCGTGCATCTGAAACTGCACTGCATCAAAAATCATAATATGACCGCCGACCTCTGGTAAGAGATGGCGCCTCAAGAGGAAGAAAAGACTTTTGTATCAGATTTATCTTTGGCTTGCGTAAGTATGACCATATTTCCCAGTTTCGTTATAAGCTCAAGTGGCTTCCCATTAGACTTCGCCGGAACTCTCATATACTCTCCTTCTTTATAACATTCTGTTTACACCGTCATATCCATCTTATCTGAAGGAACGTTTTCAATTTCTTCATGGTTCTAATTTGTTAAATTTGCGATCATCAGAGAACCTCATGCTAAAAACATCTCCGCATGACACCATCTTTTACAGCAACTCACTTTACTGTATGCGCTACCCATCTGTGGAACTCTCTTCCTGTGGCCATTAGGAAATTACAGACAATAAAACTTTTAAAATCAAAGTTAAAAAGTTTTACTTACACAAGTACATGTATCATCATTTATATTATTATGATATATATGTAATACTTTTTACACATGTTTTGTCTTTTCATAATATATATATATATATATATATATATGTATATATATATATATATATATATACCTATATTATATGTATGTATGTATGTTAGTATGTAAATATTTATTATCAGTATTTAAGTATATCTACTTTTATAAACTCCCGCCGCTTCTTTTTATTATTCCTCTCCATCCAAAGGTTGTATGTAAAGGTTGAAGAGATCGCTTTTAGCGATAAGGTAGAGACCGGGCTCGCATAAGTCAACGAGGTGGATTACCGATTTATTGACATTTTTTGTACATTATTCTTGGGAAACAACGGATATTCTGATATTGGTGCTCTCTAATTATAAAATTGGTACTATAGCCATCGCAACCGTTACGAAGATCCGGCTGCGAAGCTTCACCTCAAAATGTCTTCGTCTACTTAGAATAGTTATATAGCTGTCCTAATAGTAAAGAAAATATATAATTCAACACGACTGGAAGGAGCTATTTCTCCTTGAATTTTACATTCGCAGATGGTCGATCATTGCATAGCGTTGAAGTTGTATTTAGGTAGCCCCTAATTCGGATAGAAACCAGTTTCTGGTTACTGGTATGGTACGTAAAAACTGCTCACCGGCTCTGTAAGGAATATCCTTAACATAAACGATGTTTTTAAGAAAATATAGATCGTTGGTGTTTAGTCCAGTTGTTATCTGTTACCGTTAATATACAGATAACTTTAGTTATCAGGTCGCGATATTGCAGATATATTTTATGTGACAATCGGTGCCCCTGTGTAATATTACAATCGAAGCTTTTCATGTGGCTTATATTTATGTAGTATTTAATCTATGTACGCAGAAATCGATCCATGGGCGCCAAAATGGCTGCCCTTATTTTCGTGATATTTTCAATCAGTCTTCCGACTAGCTTGGCCTGTTATTCTGTGAAGTTTGGTGGCAATCTTATTAACAATTTATGTTTCTTTGGTTTTTTCCCTCCACCAAAAGTAAGCTAAATACAAATGACCCAATGCAATATAATTTTTTATTTAACCTATATAAAAAATTATATTGCATTGGGTTCATAGTTTTATTTTACGTTTAATCGTTAGGAGAGTCGTTAAGTATTTTAATCACTAAGAATTCTTCAATACGATTTTTAGGAGTTTGTTGATATAAACTCGGAACTTATGGTTATATGCCAAGAAAATTGGGAACTAGGGTTTAATTGAAACCAAATCCTATCAAACATAGAAAATAATTTCATAAACAGAAATGACAGCACTACGAGTGTACAGAGAAAGGCATACGAATTGAGAACCTCGTTGTTTATAATCGGAACTAGGACTCAATAGACAGGTTGCAAGCCTGTATACTAGCTGTCGTATGGACGTCACACGCAATGTACAGCTGGTATAATACAGCGGGTTATCAAACAGTGAGTCATCGATACAGTGTAAAGCAACACAACCAACGCCGTGTACACAGATGAAACAATTGACATTGAATCTTTTCAAAAGAATATCTACTATTGTTCATATTCTCTGTTAAGATACAGCCTAGTGGCTAAACGGTTCCACTTATGATCTGACTGTTGCGATTTCCAATCCCAGTCGGCTTGTATCAATGACTTGTCGCTTTCGGAACGTCGTTCTAACACGTATTCTTCCTCACGATGTTTTCCTTCACCGCTGAGCGTGTGGTAAATCAGCACTTCCAATAACAAACAAATTGATTGGTTCCGTCAACGGCGATCAAACTCGGGCTACGAGTAGCGTACTATGAAACCCGGACGCTGAGCTACCATCGCTCTCAATTTTTACCACATGCATATGAATTTATCGTATACACATATACCAAAATAACATTTTTACAATTCTTGTCTGTCTGTTTGTTCCGCATAATCTGTGGAAAGGTAGGACCGATTTTGAGGGGTCTTTCACTGGTAGATACCTGATATGATAACGAGTAACTTACGCTACTTTTATTGTTCTATTTCAGCGAAGCAGCTCGCCTGCTATCAGCAAGTTTACTAATAAATTTTTTCAATTTACATTTGTTTAAATACGTATAAAGTATAGTTTATTACGTGAATAAGTACAATTATTACACATACTTTTTATAATTTCTACGCAAGTGATAAAACACGCCCTCATCTGACGTCAAGTCGAAACGTAGATTTTGAGGGTAAAACGCACTAGCGTGAATCGTATTCACTGATTGTGTGCTGTTACAATTTTACAAGATTAAAAGGGCCCTTAGAATCCTAATTCCAGCGCCACTAAAAGACAATCACAACTTTTCAATCTCAATTAGTTAAATAGTATAGCGTTGTTTACTTACTATACATAACTTTTATGTATAGGTACATAACAACGAATTGTTATAAGTATATAATTAGTCTGTATGTATATCAAAAATATAACGGAAGCGCTAAGTTTTCTAAGACATTTAGATTGATACGATTTCTGCTGTTTAGAAGCGAGTTGGCAAATGCAGTGTAATAGGTTGCACCATAAAAATGATTTCCGATGTTTTTTTTTATTCTTATGACATTAATGGGGCGAGGCGAAAGGTTCTAGTGTACTATGAAATACTTCTCTTTTGTTCGTATTGTGTTTAGTAATAAATTTGGGCCATAGTTATTGATAAATATTAACTAGCGTTACACTATGTATACGGGGCATATAAACTCAATAAATTGATAGACAGAATTGAAGCATATATTTTTTTTATGTTTTTCATTCTTTCAAAACCAATACTTGACCACGATGCCACTTGATGTTATGTGGAAATGCAGTCCTTTTTTCTTTATTTATTACTTTCCCTTTTGAGCATGTCGCATCATACCCTAACCTACGAACACACATCGGTCGCATGAAGCAAGAAAGAAAGTCATCAATGTTGTATGGCCATAGCCACCAGCTTCCTCGCTCCCTCTGAGGTCGGTTCGGATAGCAGCATTAAGAAAGCACCCACATGTTGCTCTCTCAGTTTTAGACGATCTATTAATGACTTTCTTTCCGCTTCATGTTTGGCACATTCCCCCATTATGTAGTGTATGCATTATATGTGTGTATGTGTATGTATGTGTATGTATAGTGTATGCATTGTGTAAATGCAGTCCTGGATGGTAAGGCGTACTAGCTTAGTTAATACCTATTTACCTTACTGTCGAAAACACCTATATTGTAATCGCAAGGAAAGACAGATGCAGGCAAACTGTTCTAGTCCTTTGCAAGTTACTAATGCACGTTTTTATAATATGTACATATATGAATAATACTGTTGAAAGACAATATAAATACTGTTGTACAGTGTAGTTACTATGATAGTTTTTGTTTCTGGTAAACTCTCGCTTGTCTGTGGTTGATTACAAAATGGTGTGCTGTGTCATTGTGCGTTTTACCAAACTAATATATCCCATGTATTAAGATAAACCCTTTGTTTTACTTATATCATCACAAATACAGGCACCTGGCCGCTTGTTAAAATCGACTCAAACTATTTATTTATAATTATAAACCAAGATTATCTTCATCTTTAGGAGAGATAGACCACTATGACCTTTTTAATACTTTCTGTCAGCCGTGGATCTTTCGAGAGACTTTTGTGTATTGCGTATCGATTTTTCACATCGCTGTAAAATATAATAAAATTTGATTGATGTATGTTTAATTACGTGCTTACCGTGAAATATTTATTTCACAATACTTGATATTCTTATCGCGCCACATCTATACGCACGGATTGGAATACTAGAAGAGCGCTAAAATGTTACTTGTAAATTGATACGGATATCGTATTAATGAGCTAACGCTACTGCACTAATGGATTTAAATGCGGTTGTTGCGGTTTTCCCGAGCCAAATTCGATCGGAATGAAGTTTTATTTGTACTGCCGTTCAGTCCACTGTCAATTATCCGTACCGAAGGCGGCTATAAATTGGATATTGTGTTTATACTAACTAACGGTTCATAGCGAATTTATTAGTGCAGAATGAATTCGATCTATTGGGTATAAATGTAATATTTCGTGCGTTCGTTTAAATCATGTTTAAAAAAAGTTCTCACGTTCTTTTAACCTTGCGACAGAGATAGAGTTAGGTATAGCTGTTTGTTTCTCACCTAGCTTATAAGGGACAATACATGACAATGATGAGCTCATCGCTAAATACTTGGCACAAACTTTAACATGTGATTTTAACTTAAAATACCGAAAATTGGAAGCGTCTTGATACCTGGGGATTCAAATAAGTGACCATAATATCATGTATTCGGAAGCTTTGTCTATGGTCACTGCTATAAATATACTGCAATGTAATAAACGAATTTATTTCTATGGTAGCCTTACTTTAATTATTACAAAAATTATTCTTAGATTCAGCATAACGATCTGACATTATACCGAATGAATACATCGTTTAAGTAAAAAAAACACTATTCATTATTATAAAAATAGTGTCCGTTTTCGTTATCATTTCTAAATAAATTTGCAACTTATAATTATTAGTTGAAATATTCGTTGTTAAAAAAAACGCAAGATGAATTATTTAATACTTTCAATACTAATTTCCCGGTACAAACGATTATGATAATAAAATGTAGCCATGCTTAAAACAAGAACGTTTCTAAAGAAATACATGAGCGTGAATGTGTCCGCCCTTCATTAATCAAGAATTTGTAGTCCGTCGGTCTCCCGCGCCGCGTAAAAAAAAACAAGGAGGTGGATCGAAAGTCCGATCGAAAGTTGCCAGCTATGTGGGCCATAAGAACTGTCGGGCTTCGGCAGCCGGTGAGCGCGAAGAAAGTGCTACTCTCGTCACAAGCGGCTGCGTCACCAGCTCGCGTGTGATTCTGACGTCACGCGTTCATTCATCAATCCAATCGCACTGCGGAAGCAATCGTTTGATTAAAACTCGAAGCGAATAGCGCTATGTTCACGTTACAATGTTAATTCTAAATTCCGAATAGTGACGCTATCTTAAAAATAGTAATAATAATGTTTATAAGGTATAAATAAACAAATATACACAAAGTAATATAGACTCCGGACTCCGGAGCAAGGTAGGTATGTTCCATAATGGTCCCATTTTACTATATTTCTTAAATAATATCTCTTTAATAGATCACTTTGGATTATTATGAGGTAACAAACATAAAAAACAAACAGTAAAATTAAGAACTTCCTCCTTTTTTGAAGTCGGTAGAAATTTACACGTCAGTTAGGCGAATAACCAATAACCTATACTTTTAATTTTGAGGTCGTTTTCCGTCAACTTTTTGCATTATTTACAGAAGGGTTAGACATGATACTTATATTATAAAACACAGTGTTGTTTGGAGAAGGTTTGAGTATATAATATACTATAGTAAATACTATATCACCCATGTTTGTGTAGTTCAGATTATAAATTATATTAAGATCACGTTTTCACTCTCCAATATTCCGCACGTCATTTTTTCGCCCGGCAAGTTTTAACCTACTTTTATCTGTTACTCTTTTGGAATATAAATAAACAATTTTTTTAAATAATGCTAACAATATTTTTTACAAATATTGTTAACATTCCTGTTTACCGTGGAGATGGTTCACGTCACCAAACACATTTATCGACCTTGCCATTCGCAAACCGTACCTTAAACCGTCAGGTTATTGACGCCTAATTTTTTTTATTTATAGACTTTGAATGATTTTAAATATACCTTTCCAGGTCGGCGATCAAATAGTGAGTGTGAATGGATACCGGGTGGAGGACGCCGTGCACGCAGAGCTGGTGCACTACTTGACTTCGCAGTCTAGACTCAAGATCAAAGTGCGAAGTGAGTACCAATTGAATAGGAAACTCATACCACTATTCACATTTATATACATATTACGTTTACATATATTTTTGTGCCCCCAACATGTATTTAGTTAAGGTTTTTATTACGTTATTCATTCTTTAATTTCCTAGTCTCTATTCCCATCAAAATCCAATCCTTCCTTCTCTTCTAATCTGCCCTTTTCTACATTTTCAACAGACTTCAAAAAAGGAGAAGATTCTCAAATCGTTTGTATGTTTTTTATGTTAGGTTCCCATTCTGGCGATGGCATCCATAATGAAAATGATGTGTGAAAACCATGAAATCCATATGTCTTTTTCCATCAAGTACCTATGTGCGAATAAATGTACAAATAACTCAATATCACGCCAACCGATTTCGATGATTCATTTTTTATTGGAAAGGAGTAGTTTGATAATATCCCCGTGATATCGGTGGCTTTTTGTTTCCAATATTTTCAATATTTTATTATATAATTTAAACTTTATACGTTTAATTATCATATTATTTATTTTTGAAATTTTTTCATCTATTATTTTATTGTATAAAATATATTTTAATCTCATAACTGTTTTATTCATGTATCATATTTATTATACTCTTATTGTCTGTATAAATTCCATATAAAAGTAGTATTGTGCGCGCACGTCTTCAGGTAGTCCCGGGTACCGCTGAAAATCAGCGTTGTCGGATTCTTGCGACAGCATATGACGGTGTCCGATATTGGCGTCATATGTTTTGTATTATTTGTCCGTGTAACTTTAACTGTGTTTTGTCTATTTTTCATTCTTTTTTAATGTGTGTTATATTCTGTCTGTGATGTGTTTTTGTATTGTGATGCCAATAAATAAATGTCTATGTCTAAGATGAGTTTTGTCCGGTTCAGATTAATTCTATTCCGTAATATTCCTACGATAATTCGTTTTCACCTTCTTTGGTGGAACAAAACAAAAGTAACGATAACCTTTTTTCCGCGTGCAAGTAATCTGCGTTTGAGAAATCAATAAAATATGTATTTTAAAGTAACAATATTATTGAAGGGGTTGGTTGATTGAAAAAAGGTGGTGCCCCACTTGACCGATATTTTAGAATGTGCTCTAGAGTACAAAAAGATTGGGGAACCCTTGGCTTAACTAATATAAAATGACAGGCTCACACCCTCTCTTCTGAGTCATAAGCTCAGTGAAACAGCTCTCTCTACCCTAATTGGGACAAAGAGAGGTAAAAGTTTTTATTAATTTTAATTTCATAAGTGGGACGTATTAAATGGTATCAGTGATTATTGTTCGGCATGTGTCAGAGGCTGTGATATTATAAGCTTTATCTTCACACTACACTTAATGTAAATTAAAATAATTATTTTCGTTTTGCCTTAAAGATAACAAACAGCTCAACTCACTTCTCGGAAGTGGGAAATCTGACAGGTTGTTACTGATAAAGCGCGAGTCGTGAAATCAAGGCAAACAGTTTTAAAAATCAACGGTTTATTAGTCGGTTTAATTCTTGAGGTTATGTGTTTCTATCCTTCTCCAGTGTTTATAACATAACTTTGAATGAATATGGTAGAAAGATAATCCATAGGGCTACAAAAAAAATAGTTTTGTTTGCGAGAACAGTTCTCTGTGTCTGCAACCATTTGTGTCAAAATGAACGTTCAATGATATCAAAGTCGATATTAGCTTGACAATCTGCTAGTTCATTTGTGTGCCACTATGATTTATCTATTACTTACCACTGATAGACCTCGTACATAAGGTCTTCCAAATATGCTGATGCATTTAAATCAATATCACATAATTTTGTTTATTTATTTGTAGGAAGATCAACAACAATAAAATTTACAAAAAGATATAATAATAATTAAGAAACATACTTGCAATAACAGATCTTCTACAATACGAAAAAGTTAACAATTATTTTATAGTGTGAGCCAAAACATTAATAATAAAAATGCTTAGTAACAATTTCGATAGAATTACCTTGTATACAGGAGGAAATCTTCAAAAGATACCCCGCCTTCTGGGGAAAGCGGCGGTTATGTGGGGTTTTACCCACTAAAACCTCCCCGGTGGCCCGGAGGTTATTCCCTCCCCCCCAGGCTCCCTGCCAGCCAGTCGATGTCGTCTTCTTCCCGGGTCCACCATAGCGGACGACAAAGGCCCCCACCCTTGTCGCCCAGTGAACCCGAGGCCCCTTTTAGTCGCCTTCTACGACAGGCAGGGGATACCGTAGTCTTATTCTTGAGAGCCCAGAACTACAGGGCTGAAAAAAAATGTGGTCAAGTTGTGCCTTAACCATTTAATGTGTTCCATCCTTGTCAAGGTGAGTGCTAACCGTCTCTCCTTTTAATAGACACTCGATAGAATATCCGTCTTATTGCTACAGTTGTATTAAAAATGTCTTCTTCTGTTCTTTTCGAATATCTATTGAACGTAACCAGCGGGCCACAATTTTGACGATAGTTGAAATATACCAAAGGAAGATGGATGTGAATATGATAGCGCTAAAAAAAAATCAATTAAAAATTACATGGTTACATAGTGAAATGTTATTTATTTTCTTTCTTATATGTAATCTGCTGCCATTTTTCTGGCTTCGCACGATTCCCACATTGCCATCTGTAAGTCGGGAATCGTTCAGTTCATACGATATAAATTTCGAAATACTAAATGTAGGAGTAGGTGCGTTTAGGGGGAAATTATATTTTGATGTTATTTATACTATACACTAGAGATAGTCGTAGGTGTAGGGATGTGAAAAGAGAAGAAGGATTTACAGACTGAATTATCATATAGGGAACAGTTTAAAAAAGTGGTTTTAATTTCCCGTATCCATACGATGGAGGCGAATGTAAATCTATCAGAACGTAAAACACTGAGCAACAAGGGTTTTTACTGCTGCTTGAAACATTAGAATTATTTTGAGTAAATCCCTATTTTAAATTATTATAAATTTAGTTTTAATTTCTCGACGTT
Organism: Meandrusa payeni; assembly: GCA_029286785.1. NCBI lineage: Eukaryota > Metazoa > Arthropoda > Insecta > Lepidoptera > Papilionidae > Meandrusa > Meandrusa payeni. The sequence goes on from JAGSMX010000013.1 coordinate 1,057,649, forward strand.
TAATAATTTAAAATTATCATTAAACCGCAATAAAATCTTTAAAAATAGTTTTATTTCTAAAACGTAAATTAAAGAAATTATTACTAGAATACTTTAAAAAATACATATATATTGTTGATTTAATAACCGCCATCTCAAATATTTTGATGTATAATATCTAATGACGGCATCCATTGAAACATTACAACGCTGTTGGAATATTTATGTGTGCGTTTATAAGTGCATTATTGTTCGTTATCCGATTTTACAGATCGTTGATCCCACAATATTGTAATTCACACTGACCATTAACGGGCTTCGAGTGACGTAACGAATTTTTAATTATAAACTTTTTTCTTCTTTTTTTTAATTTATCAATCTGAGCTATCTGTGCATTGCTTATTCAGTCATTTGTATAACCTCTAAAAATGATATTAATAAATACGCTGTACGAGTATGTACCATTAGCGGAGGAGATCTTATGACTTGGCAAGTGCTATCCCTAATCACAAAATTTTTAGGTCCTATGAACCAAGATCCAAGAGTCATAAGTCTCTTTAACGAAATTAACCAAGAGATCGGCGGTGAAGGAAACCATCGTGAGGAAACACATGTCTTAGTAAATTTTCTATGACATGTGAAGTCTGCCAATCCGCGCTATGGCTGCGTGACAAAGTTCTTATACAATATTTAAAGTCCCAACAGTGGGGCATACATATAATATATATAGGCTTTAAATTTATTAACATCAGACGTGAATTTTAGCGAGTGATTTTTTTCACATAAAAATCCGAAAAATAAAGACTAGCGATGCAAGGTGGATGGACTGTTGGTTTGTCAAATGCATAAATTCTCACGAACTTTTAACATAAGCGGGGTAGACAAAGACAGTTTTCGGTGTCCGGTTTTTGTACTTAAAAAACCGAAAACCGGCAATTCATTGGTACAAGCCTAATGGGATTCGAAGTCGCGACCATACGATCGAAAGTCGAACCGCTGAGCCACTAGGCTGTCACTGCTATTTATTTATGAAATTAATAATTGAATTATTTTCGTAATATTACTTAATAAAATTATTTTTGTTTCAGATGTCGGCATGATACCAGTCAAAGAGTGAGTAAAACGTGTTATAATCATATCTCGTTAGTTTTAAATGAAGTTCACGTCGTAACATCCGCTGCGGCAGCTCTCCCGGATTTACTATAATTGAAAACGTGTTTGGGAACATCGCTACAGGTTCCTTTAATTTATGTGGGAACAGAGAGATAATCAATTTTCACATAAACAGTACTTTTAATAATGAATCAAGACACCAAAATATATAGTCATTTACGAATTATTTATCTATAACATATTTAAAAATAAGTAAAAATGAATAGCTCCATTTTTCAGTTGATTTTTCAATTATATAATAATTACATAAACGTATTGTCAAGGTTATCATAACCTTGACTGAGCATAATTTACATTTTGATTAAGCAATTATGAGGTGAGGCTCATAAATAGCCAATACTTTTAGAAATACGGTAGCGTGCGAAAACGTTTACGTAGTTCCAACTAAAGGCATCGAGAGAAACGCCCTGGAATTTTAGTAGATGAATATCCGTTAAGATAACCTCAAATTTATTCCACGTATAAAGAGGACGAAATAGGTATGGAGCGTGAACTATTTTAGTTATTCTGTGAGATGTGTAAATTTCCCATCCAAAAGCAGGAATCGACGTTTACATGACACGTTGACATACATGATTATTTTGGGAGTGTTGTACGGAATTGTTGGAAATCACACCAGCTATACATTACTGCACATCACGGCAGTATTTCAAATTCCATCGACACCATCGTGATGGTTGGTTATCATAACCTTGACTGAGCATAATTTACATTTTGATTAAGCAATTATGAGGTGAGGCTTATAAATAGCCAATACTTTTAGAAATACGATAGTGTGCGAAAACGTTTACGTAGTTCCAACTAAAGGCATCGAGAGAAACGCCATGGAATTTTAGTAGATGAATATCCGTTAAGATAACCTCAAATTTATTCCACGTATAAAGAGGACGAAATAGGTATGGAGCGTGAACTATTTTAGTTATCCTGTGAGATGTGTAAATTTCCCATCCAAAAGCAGGAATCGATGTTTACATGACACGTTGACATACATATAGAGTGTTGTAAGAAATTGTTGGAAATCACACCAGCTATCCATTACCGCACATCATGGCAGTATTTCAAATTCCATCGACACCATCGTGATGGTTAGTGTTCCACGACTGTACGTTTTTCGCATAACTTTCTTCCGCATACTATAACCTGTGCAATCAACTGTCACTAGTGGTGTTTCCGAGCATATACGATTAGTGGATCTCCAAGAATCAAGCTTACTCCTTTCTCAAAGGCCGGCAACGCACCTGTAGCTCCTCCGGTGTTGTGGATGTTAGTGGTGGCGACGGTAATCATTTAAGATCAGGTGAGCCTTAAGGCTTTTGCTATAAAAGAAAAAATCGTGTGACAGTACTACTTGCCCTCTCGGGCGCCCTCGAATCGGATTGCTAACGCGTAAATAGTAACCGTCAAAGCCAAGGTTATCCCTCTCCAAGCGGACCTTTGTGTCAAGTAACTAGCTAATAGAGGTTCAGGCTAAGCGACCTAAGAGCTATGCCACCTCTCAATCCAATGAAGCAATAAAGGCCAGCCTCTCTGGCCAACTGTGTTGGTTCGTCCAAAAAAAAGTGACATTACTATTGTCAAATACTGTTTATAAACACCATGGAGACTAGAATTGGATGTCTTGTTTCGTATACCATACGGACGCGTCATATACATTCGCATCCGCCGGATCTGTATAGACTTAGCATATCGTTGGGAAAATATTTTGTTTAATAAACATATATGATTGTAGCCTATTATAACAATAATATTATTATACAGTATAATACAATAATCGAGCTGCACGAGAGTAAGCGCTGATTACATCTTGATTAAGCAATTATGAGGTGAGGCTCATAAATGGCCAATACTTTTAGAACTACGGTAGCGTGCGAAAACGTTTACATAGTTCCAACTAAAGGCGTCGAGAGAAACGCCATGGAATTTTAGTAGATGAACGGATACGTTAAGATAACCTCAAATTTATTCCACATATAAAGAGGACGAAATAGGTATGGAGCGTAAACTATTATAGTTATTCTGTGAGGTGTGCAAATTTCCCATCCAAAAGCAGGAATCTACGTTTACATGACACGTTGACATACATATAGAGTGTTGTAAGGAATTGTTGGAAATCACCCAGCTATACATTACTGCACATCACGGCAGTATTTCAAATTCCATCGACACCATCGTGATGGTTGGTTATCATAACCTTGACTGAGCATAATTTACATCTTGATTAAGCAATTATGAGGTGAGGCTCATAAATGGCCAATACTTTTAGAAATACGGTAGTGTGCGAAAACGTTTACATAGTTCCAACTAAAGGCATCGAGAGAAACGCCATGGAATTTTAGTAGATGAATATCCGTTAAGATAACCTCAAATTTATTCCACGTATAAAGAGGACGAAATAGGTATGGAGCGTGAACTATTTTAGTTATTCTGTGAGATGTGTAAATTTCCCATCCAAAAGCAGAAATCGACGTTTACATGACACGTTGACATACATCACACGTTGACATACATGATTATTTACCACGGGGAGTATTGTAAGGAATTGTTGGAAATCACACCAGCTATACATTACTGCACATCACGGCAGTATTTCAAATTCCATCGACACCATCGTGATGTTTGGTGTTCCACGACTGTACGTTTATCGCATAACTTTCTTCCGCATACTACAACTTGTGCAATCAACTGTCACTAGTGGTGTTTCCGAACATATACGATTAGTGGATCTCCAAGAATCGAGCTTACTCCTTTCTCAAAGGCCGGCAACGCACCTGTAGCTCCTCTGGTGTTGTGGATGTTAGTGGTGGCGACGGTAATCACTTAAGATCAGGTGAGCCTTAAGGCTTTTGTACCCCCCTTTTCCTATAAAAGAAAAATCGTGTGACATTACTCGCCCTCGAATCGGACTGCTAACGCGAAAATAGTAACCATCCAAGCCAAGGTTATCCCTCTCCGAGTGGACCTTTGTGTCAAGTAACTAGCTAATAGAGGTTCAGGCTAAGCGACCTAAGAGCTATGCCTCCTCTCAATCCGGTGAAGCAATAAAGCCTGGCCTACTGTGTTGGTTCGTTCAAAAAAAAAGTAACATTACTATTGTCAAATACTGCTGTTTATAAACACCATGGAGACTAGAATAGGATGTCTTGTTTCGTATAACATACGGACGCGTCATATACATTCGCATCCGCCGGATCTGTATAGACTTAGCATATCGTTGGGAAAATATTTTGTTTAATAAACATATATGATTGTAGCCTATTATAACAATAATATTGTTATACAGTATAATACAATAATCGAGCTGCACGAGAGTAAGCGCTGATTACATCTTGATAAAGTAAATAATAACGATTTGAATATATTGATTTGCCACCTGTTCATGTTGACTGCGTGTTTATGACAAAAAAAAAAAATTCTCAATCTGTCAATGAAATCAAAAATTTATCGGACTGTTCCCTATTTAAAATCAAAAAACGATCGTATATTTTTAGTAGGGTATAAAAAAAAAATTACTTTTTCAGAGCAATATAAGAGTTACAAGCATCCCAGCTCATAGTTTTGTTAGTGGTTCGGGATCACTGAATTTTGATGCGAATAACTCAATAACTAGCTTTGGATCGTGGGCATTATAGCAATCACTCTCTGTTGTCTATAATAACAATTTGGACTCAAAACTGTTTGATTAATTTCCCGGTGGAAATCTAGATCCATATTGGCTAAGATTAATCAAGAAATCCACAGAGCCGTGGTAGCTCAGTGTCCGGGCGGTTGGCTCAAGTTGCATGATACGCTAGCAACCCGAGTTCATTCCTGGTGCCGGCACCAATAAATTTGTTGTTGCAATTTTATGTCCTGATTTACCGCTTATTATGCGCTCAACGGTGAAGGAAAACATCGTGAGGAAATCTCTTAGAATTTTTCTAAGACATGTGAAATCTGCCAATCCTCACTAAGGCCGCGTGGCGGTCTATGCTCTTATACTCTCTTTACAGAGAAGGCCTGTGCCCAACAGTGGGACATACATATTATATATATAAAGGCTGTAACTGTAACTTAGAGCCTTAATTAATTATTGCCAACCTTCACAAGGAGGTGGCCTTCCAATATTGCATGTGATGCGGAAAGCGGAAAGCATCCTATGAAGTGGAAGGCCTATTTCCAGCAATAGATTGATGCAGGTTGATTATGATGATGGTCGATTGTTTCAGGAAGGAGCACGAGCCCTTGTCTTGGCAGTTCGTGTCGGAGCGTACTTCGCTGTCGTCTGACGTGTCCTCGTCACCGACACTGTGCCATAACACGGAGCATCTCACAGACTTGCGCCTCTCTATACTTGTGCCGCCGCGGGCTAAGCTCGGCTGCGGGTAAGTTATTTTTCAGTTGCAAAGAAAGTGGCTTCACGTGATATCACTTCTAAGATAATAGATAGATAGATAAATCCTTTATTGCACCAAAGAAAATGTACAAAGGCGAACTTAATGCTAATAAGCATTTTCTTCCAGCTTTAGTGGTTAAGAGCAGGCTAAGGGTAGTGCCGCTAAAAATAGCGTTTTAAAACTATTATATAAATAAATAAATATACATTTACATATACATAAATAGATACTTCTATATAAATATAATAATATACATACACATGGAATATATACAACGACAATAAATATACCAGATTGTAATTTTTCATTGTTTGAGTAGAAAGTATTCAGATACACGCGATTTAAAGACATTAGTTGACGAAGCCTCCCTAATCTCAATCGTCAAACTATTCCATAGTTTTATATCTGTACAGGTAAAAGAATTGCCATAGAAATTCGTGTGACATTCGGGGAATGTTAAAAATTTATTATAGAAGTATAATAAGTTTAAAAAGTTTGGTACACTCAATAGACACTTATATTCAAGTTGCAATTTTTTTTTGTAACAGGGCTGTGTTACTTTAGAATGTAAATTAGGATTAAATGCCTTCTAATAAAACCATATTTGTCATCATGATAATAAAAAATATGGAAAATATTTATATCATATTTGTTCTTTTGCAGAATATGCAAGGGCCCAGACTGGAAGCCTGGCATCTTCGTGCAGTTTGTGAGAGAAGGTGGAATAGCAAGGGAGGCTGGTTTGCGACCCGGCGATCAGATTTTGTCCTGTAATAATCAAGATTTCGCCAATATCTCGTTCAATGAGGTGATTCATTATTCTCATTCGCTTCTATCGGGCCGTTAGGGTTTATTTTATACAATAGTGTTTTACAAATAAGAACGTGGAAATGCAGTCCTGGATGGTAAGGCACACTACCTCAGTAAATGCCTATTATACACTCTGCTCTTGAAATGAGCTATATTGTAATAGGAGAGAAAGATGATGACGGTCATTGTCATACTTATTCATTTTATTAGACATCATTCCTCTTTATTTCCTTCAATTCCATTGTTCTCCTCTCCATCATATTCTTCTAACAAATACATCTTCTCATAACACTTTACTTGTTTTTATTTTTATTTGTTATACATTATTTAATTTAGTATATAACATAGTTTCCACTATAACAGTCGATATACTAAAATTTATTTTTATTCAAGGCCATATCTGCAATGAAAGTTAGCGGGAGATTGGAGCTTGTGATCCGGGAAGGCGCTGGCACGGAGTTAGTGTCGCCAGAGAGCTCAGGTTACAACAGTTCTGCGTCATCAGCGGCCGGCGAGCGGAGTCCCGCGCCCACAGCTCCTGTCGTGCCCCTGGCTCCCCCCGCAGCCCTACGCCGAAGACTTGCCAGCGTCGCAGAGGAGGCGGCGGATAGAGCCGACAGGTAAACTGACAGGGTTCTTTAAAACCACCACGCCAATTTCAATATTGTTAATACACATTTTTGTTGTCCTGGATCATACATTTACAATAAAATTAATAGAATTATAAATATTCGACACAAAAATTTGTTTCGATACAAAACGATGTGAGGAATTATAAACTGGCTTGAAACAATGAACTATGAAGGTTGTGAAAATATACGTAGTAAATTAACAAGCATACAACTTACACATTCACTTACAAACACATACATATAACACTGAATATGCCTATAAATAAAATGAGAAACATAAATAATCATGGTAGGAAATTCTGAGTGTAGTTGTCAATGAAATATATATGGTTATAGTACTTATAGCATATAATATATCAGGAAATAATTATCTGAGACCCAACTAAATATTGGGTACGTACATTTCGTTTATTCAAAAATATATATTTTCTAATTACAAATAAAACACTATATATATACTAATATATTCGAATTGTATGTATATTTTTATAGATTTAGAGTATAAAGCGATTTGCCCACGCCTACAACAAACAAACTCGTACTGAAAGATTTATAATTAAAAAGCCAAATGACATGTGATGTAGTAGCGCAATATAATGTTTTAGGTTTGGCCATTCACCTAATTCATCTCCTAGCTTGTCTACAGAACTAATAATGGCAAGCCCGTTAGGATTTGACCAAAGGCCAGATCGTTATTCAAATTCTCGGCCTCTAAGCATACAACAAATGTATATATTATTTGTTTTTAGATTGACTATGAATAGAATCAAAAGAAGAACATGGGACAGTCTCGATTTTGACTGGAAAAACGACGACACACATAACTTCGACGCACCGTCTGACATAGAGCCAGATTATGACTGCCCCAGCAATCCGAACAATCCACATACGTACGAAAACAAATCGCACATGAAAAAACAAAGAATACGAACCAGCGAGAGTAACGAGCCCATTGAATCGAACTATTATAAATTTAACAGAAGATGGCGCCACTATACAGTGTAGTTACGACAACAATCAGACACCACGGAAAAGTGTTTTTACAAATGAAACGAACAGAGATAAAGATAAGAAGACCATTGTCGTGGAAGTTCACCACATGAAACCTTCCGCTTGCGTTAACACGCATTGCAACTTCCCTCCGCCAATGAAGAAGGATATTTGTTCTGACACTTCAAGTATATCTAGTTCGGCGACGTTATCTAGCGCTATCGCAGAGGAAATACAGAGGCGGAAATTGGTAAGTATCAGTAGAATAGTATTGAATAATAAATCAAAACTTTTGGCGCGTAATCACACTGCATTTTTGCATGTGACGTAATTTCGCGCACTTATGTGTTACGTAATTCTGTGTTGACAAATTAAAAAACTTTTTATTATTAATCCCTCTTTAATCTCCATTTTAAACATATAAAAACGATAAAAGTATAACTTCTACAAGGTATATATCGTAGTATACTAAATACGTATATCAGTTCAAATAATTTTATTTTTTAATTTTTACTTAGAACTGTAATTCATTCAACTTACTTTCATCAAACTTCGTCAAACAATCGCTTATGAAAAGGTTGTACCGTCAAGGGCTACAAAATAGTATTCTTTTTTATAGGAAAAGGATTTAGTCGTTTAAAAGTTTAGTCCTGATTTTAAGTGATAACCGTGGGCCATAAACCTAACCAAACCTAGAGGAAAGTATTATTTTATATTAGAAAATAATTATATTATATTTATACTAGACTAGCGTACGCCACGTAATCGTAACACTAGGTACCTATTAGTATACTACTTAATCTGAATTCTGCCAATACATGTTATCTAATTTATAGTTATTTAGAGCCTTTAGAGTATGTGGTTTTGGATATAAAAAATCATAACTTATTTTTACGCAGACCAAGAAAACCCCACCAGAAAACATCACTATACCAAACCCAGTAAAGAAATCGACCGTGTCGAAACCTTTGGACAATGATAAGAAAAAGCAACATGACGCATTAATGGACGAGTTCAAGAAAGTCCATCGAAAAATGTTTGCGAACCAGGATGCAGGTGAAGTGGCACAGACGGATGAATGCACTAACGGTGTGGTGAGTAACTTATTACGTTATTACTATAAATGGTCTGATTATACCTTTTATGAGAGAAGGGGCAAACGAGCATGTACCAAAGAAATTGCAGAAGTCTTACCAATCTTTTCATGGAAATTTAGCCCATCGTCCTCTTATTTACTTAACAAAACGCAGAACAGGTAGTGAACTCTCATGATGATATTAATTTATCCCTCATGGGAAAGGCAAATAGACTTTAGTCCGTACAGCCATGTCTTGAATAAGAGAATTTTGGTAGTTTTAAAGGTTGAAGCCAGGTCTTCATTGTTCTTGATCGTAGTCGAACGCGCGCGCGGCACCTTCTTTATGTCAATATCAACTTTGATCGATTATTCGAACCTGACGTCTACTGTCAGGCTTTACCTACTACTACATATCTCTTTAAAGCAAATGATGCTTGCACATACAGCCTAGTAAATATATTTTGTCATAAAACATTAGTACCATCTAATAGTAGGAAATGATACTATTATTAAGAGCTGGTTTATATTGTAGCTTCAATAACATCGGTAAAGAAAATTTATACATAAAATAATATTTCGGACACAATAATAACCAAAAGAAATCTAACGTTAATTATACAGTTTTCATTTCTTATATTTACGCGAATACGAATCTTATTAGATCCGCGAGGATGATGCCCTAAGCACTATGAAAAACTCGAAACCTCGGAAATTTAAAATCAAAATTAAGCCTGTCCTGTTACAATCTGTAAAAATAATTGTTCCTTTAATGTAATTTAATTTACTAGCAAAAAGACTAGGCTGCTAAATACGTAACTTATTATTGAACATTTGTGCTAAGGCACATTTTTGCAAAGGTGTACATGAAGCTATGTTATAGTTGAATACAAAAAGCATTAAATAAATCAAGGTTATCGGAAGCAGAGGTATCTTAATCAGTGTAAACTATCGCCCGAAATCTTATCTTCCAAGAAATGTAAATAATTAAAATAGTTTTTCGTCCTTAGGACCCCTATCTTGTAGGCTGAGACACTCACCGTCCGCTTTTCACCGAACTTATTAGGCCACATATGTGACAGCTGTCCATGCGACGATATTTTTTACAAGTAATTTTACTGTACGTAAGTAACCGAAAGTCGGAAATTCCTTGCTTCAAGCTTCCTGGGATTCGGACTCCCGTCCATAAGATCAGAAAATCGAATGCTTTGCCATTGTCATGCTTAGAAAGACAAGTGACACATATTTCAAAAGAACATGGAGTCCGTAAAATTTATGAAATTTAGCATGTTTCGTTCTGACCATGACCAACAAATTTATATTAAAAATAAAATCTCAATATGAAACTGTATAATAAGTTTTATTCAAATGCAATTTTTTTATTCAAATAAAGTGTATGTGTTAGTGCGATAAGATTATTTCAATGCCATTTTACTTTTATTAGAACCTGGTTGCTATCGTGTGCCGTATACGTACGTATACAAAAAGTAATCAGCTATTATTTCTTTTATAAATATTATATAGCTATGTATTTTTATTATGATGAATTCCGTTGTCATAGTCATTGTATAATGCACTCGATTTTCATAACGTGTAACATGAAATGCACTGTCCGAATTTCAAAACACGGTCACATGATTGTGCAATACCTAGAATTTGAACAGTGGTCACGATCGCACTGAATCGTGAAAACGAGTCATTATTATCAAATCCGTTACGAAGAATGGATAATTTACAATTTTACAGTGTCTACGCGTTCGACAACCTGATGATCTTTAGTTCCATAATAAAAAAAAACTTGCTAAAAAGAATGTTCAATTTATTACTTGGTTATATACTTCTTTTCGATTAACTTTTATGCAAATATTTTTTTTGTTGATAAGTTATGCAATATAACGCCATCTCGTAGAGAGTTTAGGTACCATTTAGTTTCCATTAGCAACAATGATTTACGAGATGGCGTTATTAAAAATTGTAAATCGTTTTTCTCTGTCTTCATATACGCAACTTTAAATCTGACTAAATTATTGCTCTACTTAACCGTTAGGCGAAACAGAGACATAAAGCGATCTGAGACTCACTGTTTATTGGATCATTTCCTATTTCCATATGCCTTCGCAATATTCAAGTGTACACTTAGTCTTATTATTGAAATTTGCTCTAGCCGTGAAGAAATGAAAGGCAAAGATTTCGTTGTCACAAGAAATATAAATAATTGTAGTTACTGACCGTTAATAAACACCCGATTTCGCATATTTTATTTCATAAAATATATTATAAGATCAGATTTATTATAGATGTATTAAAAAAATCAAAATTCCGTGTGACAGAAAAAAATGAGTGGCAACATTGGACTAGATAATTTGAGAGTTGTTTTGATTTAATTTATGCTAATTATTAAATAACTATTTTTTTATGTAAAAAACTTGTGAAAGCCAATAAATTAACTAATCAAACTAAAAAGGGGTCGCGTCTGACTCGAGATTCCTTCGTTCATTGTGATAGAACTCCAAATTACAACTAAACCCTCTTGACAACTATGGTATACATCTCTCGCGTACAACATAAGACCGTACAGTGAAACCAGCTGACGTCAGAGATTTTTCTCAACAGGTACGACTTATAGGTGAGGAGGAAATTTAATTTATACTCAATGGTCCGTAACGCACCTGCGATACCTGTAGTGTTATAGACGTTCATGGACGGTCGAATATCACATGGTGTATCTTTAAATGCTGTGCGATATTATCTGGCCCAGAATGGCGCCACAATATTCTTGCCTGGGATGCCAGTGGCCTCCACTGCATATCGTCAATCATTTTTGTGCCTGGTCTGAAGAACTTGTAATGAATCGGTAGGTTCGAATCCACTATTCGACTATTGACATGCACCATCTCCTAGCACAAGCATAGTTGGAATGGTTAACAAGAATGTTAGTAATATTTCTGAAAAAAAATATTGCTAGCTTTCTTTAAAAAAAATGAATAACGACGTAACAGGACACTTCAAGTAGCTTGTTTAAATCATTGTGCGTTTCAGACACGGTTTTGGAAAGAGGGTAAATAACAATTTTACAATCTTTTTCAATAACACACGGAAACAATACGCTTTTCCTTCATAAAAGTATATCCTGGACTATAGTGTATATCTATCTATACTTTGGTATTTACTATTAGTATTAGATTACAAATCTAAATTAAATTTGGAATTCTAATTAGATTAAAGATCGTAATACTATTATTCTATACTAATGCCTAAGTAAGGTAAGATAAAAAGCTGTATTCAAAGTAGTAAACACTATTATTATAATTGATGTCTCTGCTTGTATGTTGATTTAAAAATGTTCTACTACAGAAAAAAATTGTAAATAGATACTCTGTATATTTAACGGAAAATGAGACCAAAGCGATTAAATCCAATTAATTTAACGATTTTGAAACACAAATTGGTACTAAAAACCGTTATAATTAGACATTGTACTGTTTGCTATTAGTATTTTATTTGTTAGAATATCAAAATCAAATTAGTCACAGTTATAAAAAGTTGTAAGTGGTAATTAAACAATGGCGGACATTGTTTTTAAATTTCCCTGAAACGAGCCAGTACGCCACTACAATAATGATTCATTATAAAGGTTTTCATGAGTACAGTCTAACAATAGAAACTCTTTTCAACAATAAGATTCTTTCAAGCTAAATTGTATCTGTAAATGGAAAATTACATGTAATCGTGTCAGGTTGATTACTTTGACCGACTAATGAAAAGGAGCAAAGGGTGTGGTCTTATCTGGTATCTTGCAATCAGCATGCCGTACCGAGGTTTCCTCTCGGTTTAATTTTAAAAGGTGCCTCGGGTTCACTGGGCGACAAGGGTCCGTCCAAAGTGAACCTGGGAAGGAGACGACATCGGCTGGCCCGTGTCGCCTTGCACGCCAAGGGCACAGGGGTGATGGGATTAACAAAGTCACCCCTGGATGAGAGAGAACAACATATTAGCAGGTGTAATCATCAAGATCAGAGATAAACCAAATCAAAAAGATCATAATAAAACATGAATTATATACATAAATACGTACGAATATACATATATATTTTTATTTATAAAATAAATTATCTTTGAATTCAATACATAGTCCATACCAATTGTCACATAGACCTATAGTATAGTAGTTACAAAGACCGGAGGGCATCAATCAAAAAGAGATGCTAAAGTCCGAATAAGTTTTTATCTCATTTTGACGTCGATGAACACTGATTGCTCATGATTATGGGTTTTGCCAGGGTTGTAACTCTACAAGCCTTTTATGTTGTGTTGTGTTTCAACGTTACTTTATTTTATTTAGAGAATGTTTTGTCTTTCTTAGAAGTATGGAGGATAATCTTTTTTATATTGCTTTGGTGTAACATAAATTTGTGTAATGCGATTATATCTGGTCGTTTATAGTCTGAGCACAGATACAATATTTATAATGGTACGATTATGTTTAAAAAATATGCTATTACCTTCGTAAGATACAACGAGTATAGTCAGATTGCGAGCAACGCTCGCTTTTACAAAGCTTATTAGATTCCCAATATAACAGTGCTTTCGCCAATTCGAGGAAATGACTTTTATTGCTATCGGAAAATTGTTAACTCATTCAAGCAAAATGGCTGGAATTCTCCAAAACTTTAAGTTGATTGGACGACCATCCATTACGATTTTTATTAAAATATGTCAAGAAAACAATAATCAACAAATCATTGTGCGTTTCAGACATGGTTTTGGAAAGAGGGTAAATAACAATTTTACAATCTTTTGCATTAACACACGGAAACAATACGCTTTTCCTTCATAAAAAGTAGCATATGTGTTATCCTGGACTATAGTGTATATCTGAGTGAGCCGTTCAAGCGTTATTGAGTAACACACATCCATTTAAACTTTGGTATTTACTATTAGTATTAGATTACAAATCTAAATTAAATTTGGAATTCTAATTAGATTAAAGATCGTAATACTATTATGCTATACTAATGCCTAAGTAAGGTAAGATAAAAATCTGTATTCAAAGTAGTAAACACTATTATTATAATTGATGTCTCTGCTTGTATGTTGATTTAAAAATGTTCTAGATCAGAAAAAAAAATTGTAAATAGATACTCTGTATATTTAACGGAAAATGAGACCAAAGCAATTAAATCCAATTAATTTAACGATTTTGAAAAACAAATTGGTACTAAAACCGTTATAATTAGACATTGTACTGTTTGCTATTAGTATTTTATTTGTTAGAATATCAAAATCAAATTAGTGACAGTTATAAAAAGTTGTAAGTGGTAATTAAACAATGGCGGACATTGTTTTAAATTTCCCTGAAACGAGCCAGTACGCCACTACAATAATGATTCATTATAAAGGTTTTCATGAGTACAGTCTAACAATAGAAACTCTTTTCAACAATAAGATTCTTTCAAGCTAAATTGTATCTGTAAATGGAAAATTACATGTAATCGTGTCAGGTTGATTACTTTGACCGACTAATGAAAAGGAGCAAAGGGTGTGGTCTTATCTGGTATCTTGCAATCAGCATGCCATACCGAGGTTTCCTCTCGGTTAATTTTAAAAGGGGCCTCGGGTTCACTGGGCGAGTGTCCCTCCAAAGTGGACCCGGGAAGAAGACGACATCGGCTGGCCCGTGTCGCCTTGCACTGCAAGGGCACAGGGGTGATGAGATTAACAATGTCACCCCTGGATGAGAGAGAACAACATATTAGCAGGTGTAATCATCAAGATCAGAGACAAACCAAATCAAAAAGATCATAATAAAAACATGAATTATATCCATAAATACGTACGAATATACATATATATATTTTTTTATAAAATAAATTATCTTTGAATTCAATACATAGTCCATACCAATTGTCACATAGACCTATAGTATAGTAGTTACAAAGACCGGAGGGCATCAATCAAAAAAGAGATGCTAAAGTCCGAATAAGTTTTTATCTCATTTTGACCTGGATGAACACTGATTGCTCATGATTATGGGTTTTGCCAGGGTTGTAACTCTACAAGCCTTTTTATGTTGTGATGTGTTCCAACGTTACTTTATTTTATTTAGAGAATGTTTTGTCTTTCTTAGAAGTATGGAGGATAATCTTTTTTATATTGCTTTGGTGTAACATAAATTTGTGTAAATGCGATTATATCTGGTCGTTTATAGTCTGAGCACAGATACAATATTTATAATGGTACGATTATGTTTAAAAAATATGCTATCACCTTCGTAAGATACAACGAGTATAGTCAGATTGCGAGCAACGCTCGCTTTTTACAAAGCTTATTAGATTCCCAATATAACAGTGCGTTCACCTTTCGCCAATTCGAGGAAATGACTTTTTATTGCTATCGGAAAATTGTTAACTCATTCAAGCAAAATGGCTGGAATTCTCCAAAACTTTAAGTTGATTGGACGACCATCTATTACGATTTTTATTAAAATATGTCAAAAACAATAATCAACGAATCATTGTGGCCGATAGACAACTGTATCTTTTGCTTGTGAGTAAATGAAGTCCTAGGAGAAGCTTCGATACCGGTGATTGGCTAACGATCTTTAACCAACCTTAAAAAACAATGTACCTGTGGTTTGACTGGAGGCGTCGACTTTTGTGTCCCTATTACATCTGATTTTTAATAGGATAGCGATTCTGCATGTTTTTTTTTATTCTATCATAAATAATATTAAATTATCATCCTTAAGGATAAAAGTGATGCAGTGATTATTATTCATGACGAGTAAGCGACCACTGGCGACACGGCACCGAAAAGTATTTTACGCGACGAATAGATAAACATAATGATAAACAAACTTATTGCCAATGAAATTGACTTTTTTTTATTTTGATCATTGTAAAAAAAGCTGCAGTATGCATCGGCGGTCTTAGAGTTAGTTTCGTTTATAAATAATACGTAGGAGTTACGAATGACGAATGATAAAAAAAAATAGTGAAAAATTGACTGGCAGTGTTGGAAGACTAAAAACTTTTTTTTTGTTAACGAGGAGGAAATCTTCAGAAAGATACCCCGCCTTCTGCGGGGGAAGGTGGCGGTTATGTGGGGTTCTTACCCACTAAAACCTCCCCGGTGGCCCTTCCTCGGTGCATGGTGAGGGGCTCCGGGATCTCTAGTGGAACGCACCGGAACCCTCTTCACTGTACTCATAGAGAGCACTTCCCGGGGGAGGTTACTCCCTCCCCCTCTGTGCCCTCGCAGTGCAAGGCGACACGGGCCAGCCGATGTCGCCTTCTTCCCGAGTCCACCTTGGCGGACAACAAAGGCCCCCACCCTTGTCGCCCAATGAAGAAGATTAAAAACTTGGTGAATCTGTAGAGGCCGCCTGGCTGATCAGCGTAGATAAATCAACGCGTTAGGTGAATTGATTACACTCGAAACCGACGAACTAGTATATGATACTAGTAAGACTTTCCAGAGTCGTGTTAATTGGAAAACAGTAATTTCTACCTGGCCCTGTTAAGGATATAACTTTATTATTTCACACGAATCAAATTATTACAGTTCTTTAAGTAACACAAGAGTCAATGAACTCAGCCCAGTAATTGTGATTCACTGTTAGCAATCAATAAGATAATTCATTACATACCTTGCGCGGTACAAGTTTATTAGGGCTTTTTATTTTATATTCATCAATTAAAGAGGTGAGGTTTTATATTGCTTTATTTTTAATCACATCATTACCATAATATCACGATGTATGGCGGGCTTTCATCCTTTTATTGCGGACATCCCACACTCTTGGATACTACGTGCACCAGTCTTTCTTACTAATTACAATGTGAATTTCTTCAATTAAAGCGAATTGGCGATCACTACCTAATGCTAATGCTTTATCATTCAAGAATTCACTTAATAATTGATTTTAATTATTATACGAATTCATGTGATTATGCTATCGGTCAGTGAAGCAAACTAAGCGACCTAAGAGCTATGCCACCTCTCAATCCGGTGAAGCAGTCAAGGCCAGTTTCTCTGGCCAATCTGTGTAGATAGTGGTTAAAAAAAAAAAGCTTAAACCTTTACTAGGAGCTACTCGGCGGAAGGATTACCTCGGCCTGGGTGGTTACTCTAATCGCATTCTTAGAATCACAGCTCTTTTTTAATCTATTTTAATTATCACCTTCCGTTGAGTAAGACTGCCGTTGTTTTTGCATTCAAACCGAAAATTCAAAAACTCTCCACTTAGAAACTGAAATTGAATTTTGTTTCATAAACGCTTCAATTGGATCGCGAAAGTCGCCAAAATGAATGGGGCAGTGTTTATTTAAAATGAAATTGAATCGAAAATCAGCAGGGATATGCAATACAAATTCTTCCTAAATGCTGCAAAACAAATTATTTATGGTTTTGGGATTTTTATGTCATCACTTAGTTCATTACTACAAGTTACATAATTAGAAATTCGACAATCAAATATTGGTGTTAAAACTTTTAATAATAATTCTAAATTATTAACAGCAGTCAGTAAAACAAACAAAATAAGCCAGCCATCAAATTGACTAATTTGAAGTTAAATACTATCAGATTTTTCTGTGCCTTAGAAAGTATTCATTTTTACAAATAATAAAATTTGCAATAATCTATTATATATAT
Source organism: Meandrusa payeni (assembly GCA_029286785.1). Classification (NCBI taxonomy): domain Eukaryota; kingdom Metazoa; phylum Arthropoda; class Insecta; order Lepidoptera; family Papilionidae; genus Meandrusa; species Meandrusa payeni. The sequence goes on from JAGSMX010000013.1 coordinate 1,075,336, forward strand.
TAAAAATAATAATTTATTTTATGGAGCGTCAATAGCCTAATTGTTTAGGGTACGATCTGCGAATCGTAAGGTCGTAGGTTCGAACCCACCATTCGACTATTGGCGTGAACCGTCTCCTAGCACGGAGTTAGTTGGAATGGTTATAAAGAATATTAGTCATGTTTTTTGGAAAAAAATAATATTGCTGGCTTTCTTTCACAAAAATACTTTATCGGGTACATAAATGTTTAAACACTTGGGCCACATTTCATGTTATGCAACTCGATTTCTGTTAACACGCGTGCAATGCAATCTGTAATGTTCTCTTTCGAGGAATTAAGGCAGCGATAACTTTTGGAATATAATGAGCATCCTTGTGAATTTGTACCTCCGTGTGGTGGAGTTGCTGTCTTTTGAAATATATTAATAATGAATTCTTACGGTAATAGCTTATTGGCCGGGAGTCTGAACGGAATAGTGGACAGTTTAAATCCCAGCTAAAGCTAATTATTATTAACGTTATTTTAAAAGAAAAAAAAATGAGTACTAAAGTACAAATTAACTATTCCACATAAATATACATAATATATCAAGTTACTTTCATTATTAATGTTCAATTCAAATGTTCCGGCAAAATCTAATTTTAAAAAGTATAATAAATAAAAAAGTTTATTTATTTCGTTAAAAATATTTCTGTAATAAATCTTATTTTTACGAAATTACTCAACGAAATTCAGGAGTTTTTATTGTAAATATAAAGCTCTACCTCGTCAGGTTTAAAAGGCGTAAGATTATCAATTCGTTTGTGTATGTTTATGTGCACTTACAGAAAGAATATAAGGGAGCGAAATTATTTACGAGCAAAACAAAAAGAGATTTCAAATCAAATCAGTGACGGATGTAATCCATTTTTGGCAATGGATATCCGCATAGTTTCCGTCCAGTAACTACTCTAATAGAGTGATGAAATGAGAAGAAATAGGACAAGGCACCCAATAAATCTATGATTGTGTGCCCTATTTCTATGTCCTATTTCTTCTTCTCTCTCCCTTGGACGCAGCCAACCAAATTTATCCTCTCGAGGCTAGTGGCGAGCTATGTAACCGAAGAAAGAAATAAGTCGCGGAAGCAAATCGTAAAGGGGAGAGTCTTGTATATATCTGACCCATAAATAGATCGGAATTGTCTTTGACATTTGCCGTAGTCATCATATCATGCATTACACAATTCTTCATATTAATGAGCAACATAACTCTTTATTTACTACATTGATTATTTACTATATCGATAACTAGCAAAATGAACACGCCGACGTAACACGTGTTATATATTTTACATAACATCGTTCACTAGAGCGTGGATGCCTAGATACATTTTTTTGGTATAGCAACTAATGTTCTATACGGGTAAGTAAACTTGTTAAGTTAACCCGTATATGGGTTAAAAAACGAAATTTCACACAAAAAATTTGTTAATCGAAATTAAATTAGGTTTTTTTTTCAACTTAAATGCACAGATACGATATAGAATATAAAGTTTCTACTATTTCGTTTTGATAGTGGCTATTTTTAACGTTTGATTGCCCTCGTCAGCCAGTTATTTACAACTTTACCGGATTGAGAAGACTGAAGATTGAATGTCTGATGGTAAAGCTACCCACCGAGTCGTAGTTCGACCCCCGTGGACGTCATTAGATTGGTATGCACGCTATTAGAGTAATCTCGCTAGCTCGAAACTATACGACCTAAGATCATGGCACCGGATGAAACTGTTAAGGCCAGCTTCACTGGCCAATTATATATATAAGGTTTGGGCTAAGCGACCTAAGAGCTATGACACCTCTCAATCCGGTGAAGCACTCAAGGCCAGCCTCTCTGTTAACCAGCCAACTTTGTTAGTTCGTCCGAAAAAAAAAATTCACTTGCCAATCAGCGTCAAAAATAGGGAGCTATAGCTAGCGAAAATACTGTGCTAACGAGCCTAGAACCGTCTAGCCTATTGCTTCAAAGTTGAGTGCAAACCATCATCTTATACTAGGCTACATCGTACATACTCGTACACACATATATTTTTAAAGGTTAAAATACTTCTTTTTTTTATATGAAAAGTGGCAAACGAGCATACGGCTCACCTGATCTTAAGTGATCACCGTCGCCCATGAACATCCACAGCACCTGAGGAGCTGTAGGAGCGTTGCCGACCTTTGAGATAGTAATAGGCTCGTTTCTTGAAGGTCCCTAAATCGTAAACGTTCGGAAACACCGCTGGCGACAGTTGATTCTAGATTAAATGTCGACGAGATTAACTTTTCAGTTGCATCAACAGACCAATTCAAATATAGCTTTCATATTGCTGTTTCACGGTTATGTACGATTCTCATAACACTGCCCATTTACAAAAAATATTGGCATACTAAAATTAGTAAATAAATTCTTCAATGTTCGTAAAATTTTAGATTAGAACTGATATAAATGAAAATTAATTACGTGATAAACTTATTTTATAATGTTAATTTATATTGGTTTTATTATTGTTTTACGAGTCTAGATTAAACAGTGATTTTACCCATGAAAGTCTTATCAAAAAATATATATCAAGTGATTGCATTTCAATGTTATATTTGTTCATGTCATATCAAGATAAGTGTATTTGATTGATAATTTGACATCTTATGATATTATTTTATTTTATTCTTTATTTATTTTCACAAAATCTAAGCGCTTAGGTTTTTTTTTAAAAAATTATTTAGTGATGCGAATGAGTGAATGTTTGGTTTTATATATAACCAGTGGCCTCTACAACATATTTTTTGAATGTCGGTTTCTGCTGTCTGTTGTAAACGTCAACCGAAGTTGAATTTTTTTGAGTTCTCTGCACTCTATCATATAGTACTATCATAAACTTTTTTAAGATTATTAAATGTCTCCATATAAAACATCCGTAGCCTACGGCCTAAGCGTTCGACTTTTGAATCCAAGATGCATGTCTCTTAGTTTTTACACGTCGTCAATTTGGTGCCCTGTGTGGAGATGGGTGGTGAACCCTTATACTAGGCATTTAGTAGTCTTTGGCGTTTGAATTATATTTTGTTGTTATGTTATATTTAATTAACGGAATTGTAATAAAACAAATACCTTTATAAAATGCATAACAGCAGTTTTATTCAATAGGAAATATTTGCGTAAGCATGAAAAGTTAGTACATAAAATATCTCTAAAAATATATTTTTTGCTTTACAGTGATTATATATAAACTATCCGCTTAAAAGATATTGGGGCAGACGGCATTATCATCCGATACCGACTCTGCGGTCGACGAGAGCGTCGTGCTTAGTGACCGAGTACTTTTTTACCGACGCCAATGGTAATTTTACAGCGCGTGGACTTTACCTGGACGGTACTATCGAGTACAGCCAGCGCAATGATTTCGCACAGACCAACACCGCTGATAACGTGCCACCCCGCGCCTGCCTTCAGCTGTATTGTATCCGAGCCTGCGTTATTGTCAGTTGCCTCTTAGCGTTCGTGGTTGACGCTCACTGTGATAACTAACGATTCGTAGAACTTTTTTTTTCGCGCCGGAAAATTATCTGTGACCTTCATGCGTTCTTGCCATTATTTGTGACCATTTTCTATTCGCTATCGTAATAAAACCTCATTAGGCGATATGCGAGCACGGTACAACGATAACTTAAGTTAATAAGTGCATTTAGTTACGTAGCAGCGCGAATGTGCAATTGTTTCGTTAGTGAATTGTGCCTGTTGTAGTTAAAATGAAGAAAAATGTCAAATCGAAGCCGATGTTTGTAATTCAGTGCTATGAAGTAAGTGAATGGCGCGATGTGGTACTTTTATAACATATTATTTAGATGTTTTTATGATATGTGGAAAAAAATTAAATACACACCATCACATATATGCCTGTATCGAGTATTATATGTATAAATATTTATATAAATATACACTTAAATTATATTATAACGAGTATATAGAGGAAGTAAACAAGAATTACACTAGGTGTCTATTGATTGTATAATGGTGTGAATTCTTTATCATATTTAGTAGAATTACATTCATTTATAATCTTTTTTTCTTTATTCGCTACGGTGGTCTGCCACCAACCATGGAGATCGTAATACCAATCTTGATCAGACTAAAGTGGCCAGTGTTTTAGTAATAAAACGTGTTAAGAGTAACTTATTGTATTTAGTTAGCGCTACACGCTACGATTAAACACAACTAAAGTTATCAATGTGATGATTCGCGATCGATAACTTCGATAACCATTATCTCCCACGTTCCATACATACGCTAGATATAATATAACACCAATAACTACGTTTATACAAACCTGAAAAAAATATTTACGGCTACGCTTTTACCTTGTCATGAAGCAAGCTAAATTGAGATCCTCAGGTTAATAAAATTAATTCTAGAACCAAGTAGACTATAATACCACTTCTAGATATAGATACTACTTAATATGATACAACTTCAAGAGACTGTGAGCTCATTCTGCGTGAATCGGATTATAATAATACTAAACAATAGAACAATCAAGACCAGAAAATAACTTTTTATTTTATTTTATTTATTCACTTAGTCACACAGCACTTAATTGTACATTTTTACAAACTATTTGTATTAATCCTACTATTAAAATTGGATTTCATTTAATAAGATAAGTTATTAAAACATGTTTAGTTTAGTCTTTTGGAATTTTAGAAACTGGATGCTTTATTTCGCATATTAGAGTTTAAGTACTTTGCTTTTAAATATATTTTGCTTTCTATAAAACATCAATAGATGAGAAACTTTGGTTGTAAGTACGCTTTTTGCAGGCAATCTAATTCTTACTATATATAATTTGTGCGCGTTAAGGGGACGTGAAAAAATTAGTTTAGCAGTAGCTTTCCCCAACGAAAACATACGTACTCAACGTATGTTAAGTGTTGGAAAGGTAGGGAATTCAAAATCTAATTTAAAACCCCCAAAAGATTCGCATAAATATTTAAATGTAATAAGTTAAATTTATAAAATTGTTTTACACAGTGGCATATAAGTTACTTTAGCTTAAATTGTCCCAATAGTCATTTGCCAATGAAATAGCTACCGACGGAGTCGTGGTTCGGCCTTCACGGGCGCTATCGGATCTGACTGCTAAAATAGTAACCGTCCAAGCCGAGGTTACCCCTCGCCGGGGAGACCCTTGTGTTACTAACTAATAGAGCTCTCTGGCCAACTGTGTTAGTTCGTCCAAAAAAAAATTGTTTTACACTTTCCACTAATTCGCATGCATTCCTCACTGATAATAGGTTTGTCCTAAATGTACACAAAACTTGTTTTGTTAATTAGAGTTGGGTAACTTGCGTCACCTTTCTCGTATAATTGTTTCCATACATCGTCGTACATTGTGCGACGTTATCCTTTAGTTAACCGGCGGCGCATGATAATTACGTCATTCACTTATTTCTTAAGAGTATTTTGCGATGTGGCCTCAGCCTCATGTACACAGAGTTCAATGTCAAGACCCCGATCATTAAAGATCACGATATCGACCTCTATTATGCAGGTGCCGTTCAAATGAATGGATGTATAGATTTATCGTCATAAATTATTTGTTTTGCTCACATTTAAAAGAGCATTGTATTACCGGATGTTGTTGAGCGGATGTTTCAACATTAACCAGTTAACAAATTGTACATAAAAATAGACTTACAACCTTTACTTATGTTTAAAACATGAGTTAATGTTTTAAAGGTTAATAGCTAATCTTTAACTTAGGTATTTGCGACGTAGGTTTGTTTCCACAATTCGACTACTGTCGTAAACATCTAGAACAAGCTTGAGCTTAATTGGATCGATCTACAAGAATATTAGGAATATTTGTCAAAAAAATATTTATAGCATTTTTATTAAATAAACAATTTTAAAATCCGTGGAGCTCTAGTTGTGTATTAAGCTAGATAGCAACCCCAGTCCGATCTTCAATGTTGGCAATTACTAATTTAATGCCAATTTTAAGTCCTTGAAGTCCGTGAAGGAATAATGTCTTTTAAGACATTCAGTTTTCTTGGCGGTATTGTATCGGCGGTATGTTTGAAGCAATGTGCGATCCCAATACTATTTTCAGAGATAATCCCTGGGCCCTATAGGAATATTTATATGTATATATATAATGAATAAAAAACCACAAAATTTAATTTATATCTATTACAGTTAATAAGTAGTGATTGTCTGGTAGGTAGACGTTTTCTACTAATCTATGTAATCTCTATGTACGAGTACGTTCGAATCCACCCTTCGACTGTTGACGTAAACCATAACAGGCTCATGCATAAGCTTAGTCGGAATTATTAACATGAATGTTAGCTTGTTTTAAGCTATTTTTTTAGTAAAAAAAGTTAAGTAACTCTACGTTGCAATTACTATACTACAACTATCCTACATAAATCAATATGTGTTTCTTTGTAACTAATTAGCGGTGACCGTTAATTGGATTAACCTGATGATACCTACCTACATGTAATCCGTCGGTAGTTCTGGAATACTGCCAAGTAGTCATTGTCTATACTTAACAAAACAAAGTTACGTCCCAGTCCAATAAATTCATATTCTAACAGCCTACATATGTCCCACGGCTGGGCACGGACCTTCGATTTCTTCATGTAAAAAGAGTATTTGGGCATAGTCCACCACGCGTTTCAAAAGCGTATTGGGTACTAAGTGGGTGACTACGCGTGTGTTAGAAAAAAAAATTCTTAGATTTTCTAGTAATGTTTCCTTCACCGACAAACACTTTAATTTAATCTAATAACTAGCAATTATCGTATGCGTGTTTTTCGTAAAAAAAAAGCGTTCGTCACTTAAAGACATGCTGTCATTTCGCTGTTGATTTTATCAAGGTCTTGCCAAATTTATGCGTGACATTATCGGAACTTTGTGTAAGCAGACGTATTGGAAAACCTTTCATATATTTCATAAAAGATCCAAAGACCGGGCGAAGCAGAGTAGACTTAGCAGGAAAGCAGACCCCATATATAGACCAAGAAATCGCTAGTCAGGAGACATAATGTAGTCCAGTTTAGTTGTCCACCTCTATGTTAGGGAATTAGTTATTAATTAATCGTACTCCAACTGCAACGTTAGATCAAATAGAATCAGTTAAAATAATAAACTCTGACATGCCATATAGATGACTAGCTGCGCCCCGCGGTGTTTACCCGCGATTAAAAAGTTTTCTGCGTGTAAAATTTCAAGATTTTTTATTTGTATAAATAATTTGTGTAAAAAAAAAGTAGCCTAAGTTACTATTTATTCATCTGCCAGTGAAAGTCCCGTCAAATCGGTCGGAACAAACAGACAGACAGATCGACAAAAATAATATATATAATATTACAAACAGACGCTCTCATTTTATTTATTTGTATAGATACGACCGCGTAGGCTGTAAGTGATGATTGTTATATACCTTAAAAAAACTTGATTTTTAGGATCGTCAGCCTACACTGCAGATAAGAAAAACTGAGCCGAATGCTACGGAAGCTCCAGTTAGCAATGGTATAAAACAACAGAGAGAAGTGTCGGACAACCCACCGCCACCGCCTCCAGTGAGTAAAATACTGTTTTTCATGTATGGATGTGAATATACTATAATAGACAGACGATAGTACTTATGACAACTTTGACTTTGGAAAAAAAATCGATCCAGATTAAAAAAGCAAATATAGTATATAGCAAATATACTATCGTTTCATTTAGATATGCTAACATGATGGAGCGTGGATAATGCTAATAAAACGTTTCAAAATATGATTTTTTAAAATCGGGATGGATATTTTTTGTTGACGGGGGCCTCCTGGGGATAAACAGAGTTATGTGGGATTACACAGGCCAGTCGATGTCGCCTTCTTCCCCAGTCCTCTTTGGTGGATGACAAAGGCTCCCCTTATCGCCCAGTGAACCCGAGGCTCCTTTTAGTCGTCTTCTACGACAGGTAGGGGATACCGTAGTCTTATTTTTAAGAGCCCAGAACTACAGGGCTAAAATTGACTGTACCTACTTTATTATGAGCAATTATTATACAATACGAATAGAATAGTATACAATTCTATGTATCTATATTACTGTAACTATAATATCCTCATTAGGCAATATAATCTTTTTAGTCTGAGAAACGTCCTCGTAAAATAATGTCAGTCGTCAAAGTTAAGTGTTTTCGTATCTATCTACTGCATGCAATGTGTCATGATGGTACAATAACAATAGTCTTATCAGTTCTGTAGCGATTTATAATCAAATGATAACATTTATCTTGCAGATGCCAATAGCGAATGGTCATCAACAACGGTCACAAATCGTCAACGGTGAAAGTAAAAGCGTTGAGAATCAAAAGACGAAACCAGAAAAATCAGATCTTGTTTTAAATTCGAATATTAGAAAGGTGGGTACCCTGAATCGCACACCAACACCAGATTATAACAATAAAAACGATACACAAATACAATATACATTAAAGAATATAAAAGAAGAAAATGCCGAGATTGAGTCACTCGAATCGTATAAATTAAAGAATCCACTAAATGTGCTCCCGAAGCCACCGTCGAATTATTTTATAAAAGCCCCAAATGGTACGGCTACTATGAAGAAAATTGCAAGACCCGTTTCCGTCACAATTGGGGAATACGTTAACAACGTTGGAAGAAGGGAACCATTGAAACTTGATTTTCTTAATGGGGACAAAGTCGACGCTCCTTTAATTCCAGACGATGAATCGATATCTAGTAGATTACAATCAGAATTGGCTCTTACACTATCTAGATCCAATTTACGTAAGAAGACTGAAGCCTTGGTAAGTAGAAAATTTTACAAATTCTTTACATTGCGTTTTATGTAACTGCTGTGCTTAACGTTCTTTTACTTCAAGGCCTAACAAATAATCATTTTCAGGATAAAAATGTCAAAATGTCTGTAAATAAGAAGGTGAATGCCAAAGAGGTCGTATCTTTAGATAAAAACTTTCACGCCAGATACGGCAATAATCTCTTACCGATGCCACCGTCCGTCAGAATACCTAAAGTTTCGAAATCCAAACATTGATAAATTCGTGCGACTACATTACATCCAGCTATGCTTCTAGCTTCATTACTTTACTAAACGGCTATAACGTAAGAAATGCATAAAAAAATTAATTTTTTAAAGCCACTGTGACAAATGTAAGATAACAAATAATAATTGCACACTAACTGCATACCCGTCAATAAATCAGTAGTAGACCAATCTCTTTGAAAGCAAGTCTGTATGTTCACTTGTATCTTTTCATTATTCACATTTTAAATTCGACACTATAACATAATCTAACTTCTGTATTTAGTTAATTTAAATAACGAAATTATGTAGTCAATGGTGAAGGTTTGGTTAACCGTATACTAGTCTACTTTATGCTATCGACAATAAAGGGCGAGAGATAATATAAACCAAAACTAATTTTGATCTCTGTACTGCACTTACGTCTATAATTAATAAACTTTTATTTTTTTTGTTTTTAATTAATTTATGACAAAATGTATTATTGTAAAACAATTAAGAATTTTTTTTTAGAATTTATGGCTTGGTTACAAGACCTTTAAGCCAAACAATTAATAAAGTTTTTATTTTAAATAGATAAAATATATTATTTATTTAAATAAACTTTATATTAAATTTCTAATACTATAAAATTGGTGTTGTTTGCTACAATTTGATAAACAAAATATATTTAAAATAAATCTTAGTAGTATTATTTTATTCCTAGTACAATTAAAACAATATTGAAATTTTTATTTAATCTTAATTGAAAATAAAAAACGATTTCAATAAGATATTTTCAATTCTACATTAATAATGATTCTTATTTTCTATTTGATCAGAATAAGTTAAAAACAATTTACAATAACTCTAATATAGTCGTGAATAAGTAAATTTTATTAAAAAATTTCTTTTATATTTTTTGTTCACAGGCTGACACTGGACGATGATGGATGTTTGCTTCAAAAATGTCGCAACTATTTATTATAGGCAATTTTAGTGTTAGCAATCTAATTTTATAAGGATTTGCGTATATCTATCCTTATTCAAATGAGAATAACATAAAAGTATTTAGAAAACAAATACATTTTTAAGCAAGTTTATATTTACTCTTGTTCATTTATTAAAAGAAATTATAATATCCCATTTGATTCTATTTTTTTCCTTTTAAAATATACAGTTATGAAATACCGTCCATTACACACTAATTTTATAATTAATAATTAGAATCTTGATCTGTGTAATTGCTTATAAACCACAACAAATTAGAATGTGATATACAGTTATTTTATACTTAGAAACGTTTATTTTAAAAAGTATGATTTCTTCTATTATTGTAATCATTTTAAGGAATATATAGGAAAGATATGTTTAGAGATTATTATTATCATTTTGGTTAAATTAGTAAATTTCAACCAAAGTTATTTCCTAGTTAAGTGCAACATAATTACTGCAAAACGATACATAAATATGCGCATAATTTCTTAAAAGAAATCGAGTACGTATTAATCTTTCTTATGTGAACTATAATTATGTCAGGAAATTATAATTTTGCGTGAAACACCTAAGTCATTATAATAAAAGAGTGTGTATGCAATATTGTTTTTTTATTTCCCCTCTGAAATTTGATATTTTAGTTATTACTCTACTAGTTGTTGCTCGTATTAACTACCAGCAGTTTTTTATATTTAACAATGTTCCTTTAAAGAGCTTTCTTATTTTTTTTTCGATATAAGCTCTTATATACGTTGGGCTCTACCGGGTAGATAAAAAATAACGGTCGAAATCCACCGAGTTTGTTAGGCCCATTGCCATATACCGAGCACAATCTACCAGGTGATTTTTTATTTAAAAAACAACAAATGTTATCTCTTTAATAAATAAATAAGAAGTTATGGTAACTTTGACGTTAATCAATTCCCGTTGACGAGGAAAGTTTCATATACTTTTCAACCGACTTCAAAAACGGGAGGAGGTTATCAATTTATTAATATTTTTATAATGTTTCTGCACTCATAGGGCTCTTATTTATGAAACGATTCGATTTCTTTTTGTTTAGATTTGGTTTCAAATAGGTCCCATATGAATTTGATTGACATAGGAACTTGGGTTCCGAAGATATACCAGGGAACTCTTATAAATCGAATGAAGGTAGGCTTGTTGAATATAATATTGGTAGGTTCATAGCAATCCAAGACTAGGTAAGTGCTCCATAATGGCAGCAAGTTTGAACATTAAAGAAGAAAAAAATTTGCTAGATAATCGTATTTTTTTTGTGACGAACCTACGCTGATTGGCCAGAGAATCTGACCGCATAAGTATTACCGAATTTAAGAGGTGACAGAGCTCGTCGCTTAGCCTGGACCTCTATTGGGAGCAACACCGCGCATCGGCGGACCGCGAGAGGACCTTAAATTGTTACTAATCGCGTTAGCACTGCAGTGAACTGAACTGAAAACACTGAACCGCGGTCGGGTAGCGTTTATCGAAAGACTATCAAGACTTCCAAATAGCTAATTAGTTTTAAATACCACTTCGGGAAACATTGGCGATATTGTGCTCACATCGATTATAGGAAAATTGCCTGTAAGGCGGCGATAACAAGAAAGCACTCTCCGCCGAGCGCGGTGGAACGCTTTGTTGAGATATAGTCTAAGTGAGTGTCGTTGAATGCGTCATGAAGATGTGCCTCGGTCGCCGAAGGGCTTAAAGAGTCTCCCTTCATAATTTGACATGATACTTAGTCAATAAAAAGAAGGTTTGCACGTAGTAGCGATTAATACTTGATTCGGTTGATCTGATTTGAGGTTGTTTTTTTCTACTCGTAAATATAATTGAAAATTGTATTGTATATTCTGTATGTCCACTATCTATATATCTGTGGCATTGAGGTTGTTTTTTAGTTTATAAGAACAAAATATTTCTATAGTTACGACTTGGTTACGACATCAGGACGTCATTTGAGACATGGCTTTATTGTTGATGTAGGATTATGATTTACGGTCAAATAAAGAAGCTGTTGTTGGAAAACTATGGGAATTCTGATGAAATTGTTCTCATTGAAAGTTGTTTTTTTGAAACCAGCAGAAGTGGAAAATATTTGCGCTCAGTTATCCTTGGTAAAATTACTTTTCATTAATTATACAAAAAATATTTGGTCACATTAAATACATATAATCAATATCAAACTCTAGTAATATCTGAGAAGGGCTTATATCGCGTAAGGTTTATCAATAAACATATTTAATTTTACAAAATTTACACCTTCAATCTGGAAAAAATATCATGGTGCTAATTTTCCACTTTTGACAAAAAAAATGAAAATGAAAATTTTTTGTTAACCACGAGTAACGGCATCGGCATTGCAAGTCATCATAAAGCAGGTCGGCATTGCATCTACATAAAATGCGTCACATGTTCATTTGCTCCTAGTCCCATAAACCGAAACATTCTTGGCTCTTGTTTAATATATAAAGGGCGACCCAATCCGATCCTACACCATAAATTATTTTGCATCATAATTTGTCTTACCTTTATTTTTCGGTCTACATGTTTAAACATTCTTGCATGATTTTCTCAGTTCTGGTCTAATATCCTTCTTAAAATCACTATCGTTTCATAGAGGCAACACTATTATATTTATTGCTAACGGCATCTGTAATCCATATATTTTACTTTTCATCTTCCCATACTCAACGTCCTCTGTTTCTCACATTTAAGAGGACGCCAACGGTATAAAATATATATTTAATTCTGTGTATAATTTTTGCTGTATTATATAAGTGTTAATTTTTTTTAGGATTAACTAACAAAAACCTTGCTATCGCATCTATGGTTTATTTCATTGAACTTCACAACATCGATAAAGATGACCTGCCCAAGTATGATAAACAATTAAAACTTTACTATCTTTATTCTCTTGATGCCTTAAAAATATTCATTTTTAAACGACACGTTCGAAAATCTTTTAAAGTTAATACCACTCACGGCGTGCGATATTTTCAAATAGCAGACAAACCGAAATCAAAGGTAATATTTTAAAAAAGTATTTTGTATTTACAATTATATTATCTGCTCTACTTATTCTGTGAACGTCATTAAATAATTTTCAGATATATTGGGATTTGTGGTGCATATATGTTACTGAATTAAACAGTGAGTCAAAATTATGGCCGTTTAAAAGTGTGTCCGGTATTAAAACAGTTGAGGTAAAAGCATTTAAAATTTGATCCATGTAATGATAATTGTATGAAAGGTAATGCGTTATTTTTTTTAGACTAAAACTTGGTTAGACCCAGACTTATATTTTGGTCAGAAAAGGATGATAGAGGACCAGAATCGACCCGTTGCTATTCCTGGTTTAGGTGATAACGAAGAAATAATGTTACGCTATGTAAGACCGCTATATTTTGGATGTTGGGAACAATCGCAACATTGGATACAATGCGGTCATAATACGATGATTTCTATGATGACCCCTAATAATAACTGATCCTATGTAACGAAAACCAATATAGTGTAGAGATTTTTTTTAAATAAACCCATTCTACACATAGTTAAGATTTTTATTTTCACAACACTTAAAATGGCATAGAGTATTATAACTAGAGCCAGTTCCGGGATCGGAAACAAGTTACACGAGTACCATTATTTGAATTATAATATATGATACCAATTTCCCTGTAATGCTATACCGCTAATGTTACATTTGGAGTACCTACGACTCGTGTTCACTAAATTTAAACCCGGATAGAGCATATCTTTGGAAGAATTTAAATAATATGATTTCTAGTTTAAGCAGATTGCTTCTAGAGTAGATGAGACTTCAGAAGTGTTCTGGTAGAAGAACGAAATTAGAAGAAAACAGACAACATACAATTATGGAGAAGGAGGAAGCAGGGAGAATATACAGATATAATAAGGAATATATAGGAATTTTTGGTATGCTTAGAGAGATGCTCTTTTTGTTAGAGTTAACGCAGAAAACTGGGATCAGCACCGACTACGGCTGACAATTCAGTGACGAAAAAAGTTTTAACACAGTTCGAAAATAAATTGGCAATGGAAATAAACACATAAATTATTATTATTATACACCTGTGAACTTTTTGAATATTGCCTATATCTTAGCTCTTTTATCATTGGAAAAAAGATCGCAACCTTTAGCTTAACTAAAAATGTCTTCTGTCATTGTCAACGTGAAGTTTGACATTTGATTTTTAGCAGAACAGAATTATTAAAAACATTTGGATTTTGGGCCAGTTCAGTGCAAATAGGTTAACTTGTAATTTCATCAACCTAGTATAGTACTTATAACATCAAGTTCATCTTCTTTACTACTTCACATACAAAACGAGCATACTTGTTGTAAAATGTTTATTCGTAAAATAATACAATTCACACAATCACAATTTCGCTATCATGTAAAGGTGACAAATTCTAAATTAAAGATTCTCCACAATTGTAGAAATTTACATAATAATTCAATTTTAAGTGCGAAAATCTTTACGGAATATGAAAATAAATATGCTTACACTATCATGGAAAATAAAGGATATGCAATGAAGCTCAGCCTAGGAGAAGATAAGGATAATACATTTGCTCCTAAGCATTCTCTACAAGAATTATTATCGGAAAATTGGTCAGATAAAACGCCAAAAGCAATATTTGAAATTTTTTCTATTCTCGGTAAATTGTGTTCTGAACAAAACATCTGTATATCTGATAAAATCTTTGATGAATTTATAGACAGCTTGACAGATAATTTGAGAAAAGCGAATGATACAGAGTTAAAATCCGTATTTTATTCTTTAATAAAGTGGCCTGAACCAGAATCTATAAGAACTAGAAACTACATAGAAGTCTGGGCAGCACTTGATGATGAATGTCTCAGAAGAATAACGAAATGGTCTTATGATGAAATGTTTATTTATATTACTTTGTTCTATATGCTTAATGTCACCCGAGTCAGTGATTATTCAAATAAATGTTTATTGAAACTGGCCTCAAAAGCAAAACAATTAACAGCAGAACAACTAGTGAAAACCATGTTCTTTATTGGAGTACGAAGAAATTCACCAAAAGATATACATAACTTAGAAATATGTATCAATGAGCACTTTAGTGAGTTTACACTAGATGAGTTAGCAATAATTTCCATGGGATTTTTCAAAAGTAAAACCCCAATTAGAAACATGGATTTAGTAGGAAATATAATAAGTAAAATTTCAGACAACTCCCAACAAATACATGAAATTTCATTAGCTGCTTTACTTAAAATAATTCGTTTTTCAATAAATATTGTAAGAGATGATAGAATATATCATTTATTAGATAAATTACAAGCCGAAGTACCTAGGTTATCAGTAATGTGTAATGTTCATGTAGGGTTATTGGGAGCATCAACATTAATATTACATGAAGGCCTTCTTAATGCAATTGCTGAAAGAGTTGGTAGTTCACTATCAGAAACTAGAATAAAAGATCTAGAAAGATTAGTGCTAACTTTTGGCACATTTAACTATAAACCTCATTCTACAAATTTATTTCTTAATATAATTAATGAACTGAAAAAGCCAGAAAGAGAGACAGAACGTAATTTATATGGTAGGTCATTTGCTTGCTGCATAGCATATCTTGGTCTGTTAAGCATATATCCTAAAGACTTAGCACAGTTGGTGTTTGATCCAACATTCTTGAAAAACACATATGGAAAACACTGTAATGCCTATGGCCGTGAAATTTTAACCCTACACAATACAATGAAAATATTTTGTAAAGACTGTAGTATAGATAATATGTTATCCGATAAAGAGGCTATTGTACTGGCAAAAAATACACAGATTATGTGCCTGATGAAAATTATAAGAAACAGTACAATTTTTCTGAAAGAATGGTTTTAGATATTTTAAAACTTTTAAAGGAATCTCGAGGAACTGAATATGTGACAAGTGGACATGTTCTACCACATTATCAAAAAGGAGGTGAGTGTTTCTACAACAAAATTAAATAACCAAAGACATTATTTTTTGATTGCTTTTTATTTTTGCAGACATTATTTTATGCAATGACAATAAAGGATGTGCAGTGCCTGTGGGGGACAGTTTTGATAACAAGTATTTTGGACTGCTGCGAACCCCTCCTGATAATAATAACTGGATTGTTTTAATAATTAGTGGTAGGAATGCACTAATCTGTAACACAAACAAACCAAGTGGTCATGTTAATAGTAAGATCAGAGAGCTCAAAGCTTTAGGTTTCTGTGGTGAATTGGTACTTATCTTTTTGAACTTTTATTTATTTAAATTATTATTAAACTGTTATTGGCCTTCTAAATAAAACAATGGTACATTTTTCAGGTTTCATGGAATGAATTAGCCAAGCATGAAACCAAGGAGGCAAAGATGGAATATTTGAATAATGTAATTAATCAGGCAGTTAAAAATAAATGTAATGTTTTATAAATGTAGTGTATGTAACTATTTATTGAAAATGTAATAAAATTTATAACTTTTAATATTTATAACATATTGCAATTAGTTATAAAATATATACCATTTGACCTTAGTCTAAGCTGCAAATGCCAGATCTAAATACCATTCAATTTCTTAGATCTGTTACTTTATTTGTAAGTGGCCAAACACATATGTCACAAACAATTCAAAATCTGTGGTCCACAGTGTTGTTAAGAGGTATCCAGACTGGCAATATAAGAACACTCACAGTGCAGAATGTACCTGTCGTTACAAGTGATCTGTTTTACCACCATGCTTAGAAACGATATCTTAACTCTTCGATGTGATACATTCAGCATAAAGAATAAGAATGAAACAGCCAAGGATAGAGGTTGACGTACGTATTTTACATCTATTTGAGTCTTTGCGACGCACGATAGAGAGATAAATAATCGAATGATGGATTTGAACCTACGACCTAGTGTTTCGCAGTACCCTAAACCACGCCTTCATAATTATTTATTTAAATACTAACACATAACATTTTAATTGATCAAAAAAACTTTGGTATAAAATAATTAATTTTTGTTTATTATGTAATATTCTTATTTTCTGCGACTTAATAAAGCGAATTATGACTTTGATAATAGGTTGGTACGATATAGATCTGAGACGAAAAAAAACTCGCTAGGTATTTTTATCTGCGT
The DNA here is from genome assembly GCA_029286785.1 of Meandrusa payeni. NCBI lineage: Eukaryota > Metazoa > Arthropoda > Insecta > Lepidoptera > Papilionidae > Meandrusa > Meandrusa payeni. The sequence goes on from JAGSMX010000013.1 coordinate 1,092,541, forward strand.
CGATTTAATTTATTATCTGTAAAAACATTTTTCTCTGTGATTTTCGCGCCCGCCCGGCGTCAGGCACATACATATGCGTCAGATTCAAGGTGCATAGCAAAGTATAGTGAAGTGTTGTTAATGGTGTATTGGCTTCTTATATCGTAATTATCGTAGACTTATGTGAAAAGTGCCTAACTGTTCTTAAATAAAGTTGGAATTAAACCATTATTTGGTTTCATTCCATATTAAAACAATGGCTAACGCGGAGGAAGCAATGGAAGCTACAGAAGTAGGGGAGAATTCAGTTAGTGTGCGCATTTGAATCCATTTTTTTTTGCTGTCTACTAATTTTAAAAACTTCGTGTCATATTTACTGTTTTATAATATATATGATGTATATTACTTTTGTTGCAGAACGGGTCATCTAGTGATACGACTTCTTCTAGGGGTAAAGAAGGAGATTTTGAAAGTAAAATTGAAACTGATCGTTCGAAAAGATTTGAGTTTTTGCTGAAACAAACTGAGATTTTTTCCCATTTTATGAGTAACACTCCGAAATCTGGAAGTAGCCCTCCTAAACCTAAAGCTGGTAGGCCTAAAAAGAACAAAGAGCCCGAATTACTTGAATCAGCTGGCGAGTTAGTACATTAAAATCCTTAGTTGATTTGTTATAGTTTTTAATTTATTCATATATTCTGGACAGATTTTAAAACTATAGCTATAGTTCTCGTAAGTAAGATTTGTTATTGATATATATATATATTAAATCTTAGCCAGAGTAGTAGCTTAAAAAATTAAGTTTTAAATTTTATTGTTACATTTAAAATATTTTCAACCAAACTTCACTGCAGAAGGTATTCTACTCTGATGGATTAGATTTAGTCAAAGTTATACAAATTCAAAATATCATATCAACTACAGTATCATTGTATGTATTGTAGTAAAAAATGAATTGACCCTAAAAAATAGTGGACATTACACTGTGGTTGTAATTGTGCTTGCTGTTCTATATAGCTCACAGGCTGGATACAATATCACTGTAGTAGTATTTTCACATTATCTTATTTTTAATAATTTTTATTGTATTATAAGTTAATTACTCATATACTTACTTAAAACACTTAAAGAGTTTGTTGACAAGCTAGACTTTCCTTTTTTACAATTTTTTAAATGACAACCATTACATTTTCTAGTCATCGTCATCGGAAAACTGAGCAGGAAGAAGATGAAGAACTATTGGCAGAAACTAACATAAAAACAAAAACTATTTTCCGATTTGAATCATCACCACATTATATCAAAAATGGAGAAATGCGAGATTACCAAGTCCGCGGTCTTAACTGGATGATTTCACTATATGAGAATGGTATTAATGGTATTTTAGCAGATGAGATGGGTCTTGGTAAAACTTTGCAAACAATCTCGCTGTTAGGTTACATGAAAAATTTCAAGTAAGCATTCATTTCCAATATTTTATTGCGCTCAACACATACCTTAGGGTATATTACATTTTCTACATTTTTTTAAAATTATTTTATCACCTATGAGACATGAGACCAATGCAATGACACCAATACAAATAAAAATAGTTCTGTAAAGTTCTTACAACAGTGACCTTCATGCAACTCTTGACAAGATAAGACTGAATTAGTCTTCTTGGTGGTCTCTTGGCTTTTTAGATTAATAAATGTAATATTTGAAAATAATCTGAGAATCATTACAGAAATGTCCCTGGACCGCATATTGTTATTGTACCAAAATCAACATTAACAAATTGGATGAATGAGTTCAAGAAATGGTGTCCTTCACTTAAGGCTGTGTGCTTAATTGGTGATCAAGAAACAAGGGTAAAGTTTATTTTCATTTATCACACTTGTTGATTAATGTTGTTATACTGTTATAGGAAAAATAATTTATTTTGTGCATTCATATACATATCTGTGCAGTTGCATGAGTCCTTCAACAAATAAATTTTTAACTTGATTTTATTATCTTCAACAGAATACATTCATTCGTGAAACACTCATGCCTGGAAATTGGGATGTCTGTATAACCTCTTATGAAATGATCATTAGAGAGAAGTCTGTTTTTAAGAAGTTTAATTGGCGTTACATGGTAATTGATGAAGCTCATCGCATCAAAAACGAGAAATCAAAGCTGTCAGAGCTTCTCAGAGAATTTAAGAGTATGAATAGATTACTCTTGACTGGAACACCATTGCAGAATAATCTTCACGAATTGTGGGCACTGCTTAACTTCCTCTTACCTGACGTATTTAATAGTTCTGATGTAAGTAGTGAATTTTTTAACCAATTTCAAAAAAGGATTCTCAATTTATTTGTATTTTTTAATATTTGTGCACTCATATCATCTTCATTTATGAACCAATTTAATTTTTTTATTTTAAAGTATTGGTTTTACTCAGATCCTGTATGACTTTTGTTGGTAAAAATTGTATTAAGAATGTCTGCTTATTGTGATATTAGTAGGTTTATGATAATGGAAGACTAGGTGGTACTTTATAATGACAACAAGCACAAACACTTAAGAAGAAAAATAATGAAGGCATCAGAACTTCGTAATATTACTATGATACTTCTGAAATAAAAGATGGCCTCTGCACATAGTAGCCTTTAAAATTTGAATCCATCTGAAGTTATTATTTGTTTTATAATAATATAAAGTGATTATATTGTTGAATTTTTAAATTATCAATCAAAGGTGTAAACTATTTAGGTAATAGTTGCCATCATGTTCTTACTTTATGATATTTTGTATATCTATGGAATGTTTTAAAAATATATTCTATTTAAATTTTTAGGATTTTGACTCTTGGTTCAACACGAACGCAGCTCTGGGTGACAACCAGTTAGTGTCTCGTTTGCATGCCGTTCTGAGGCCATTCTTATTAAGACGTCTTAAGGCAGAAGTAGAAAAAAAACTGAAGCCTAAGAAGGAGCTCAAAGTTTATGTAGGTTTAAGTAAAATGCAGAGAGAGTGGTATACTAAGGTTTTAATGAAGGATATTGATGTTGGTAAGATATGTGATTTATAATTTAATTTATAATTATATTATTTACCTATGCTTATATTGCAATTTATGTTTATATTAATATATTTATTGCCAGATTATATAGTCCTGAATATTGTTACAGTAAAAAAGAAAAACAATTTTACATTAGAATGTAGCTACTGTTGCTAGTATTTCAAAGCATTTGTTGGATAATACTTTTATTATAGACCTTAAGTCCTTTGTGAACATTGGATCCCTCATAGATTACCGATTAGCCGAGCCCGACATAACGCACCCGCCAGAGGTAGCGGGTGCGTTATGTCGGGCTCGGCTTACAAGAGGCCCCTACCGATTAAATTTCCCACGGTAAGCCGCCCTCCGCCATGATAGGGCGAGATGGGGTCGCGCTAGCATTTAACCATCTCGCCCCGGCGACAGGCCCAGTCAGGAAAACCCGGGCCTCCGGCGCAAATCATCCTAGTGCAACTAAACAAAATGCATGTTTTCAACATATGATAATAAAATAGTAAAAAATAATAACGCACATCTTTTAGTTTAATGTATCAGGTTCTGTCACATATCTTTTTTTTTTTTTGATGAATATTTTATGGCTTGGTAACAAGACCTTTAAGCCAAGTCTTTTTTAAAACACATTCACTTATTTCCTACGCCTAAGATGAAAATGTAAGTTAGATGATCCCCCCCCATGAGTCCCCACACCATTTTTTTGTTTCTGTCACATATCTCAATCTAAACTGTGATTGTATTTCTAGTGAATGGTGCTGGTAAGGTGGAGAAAATGCGATTACAAAACATCCTCATGCAGTTGCGTAAATGTTGTAATCACCCATATCTGTTTGACGGAGCTGAGCCTGGCCCACCATACACTACAGATGAGCATCTAGTATATAACTGTGGGAAGCTTGTTATTCTGGACAAACTTCTACCAAAGCTTCGCGAACAAGGCTCAAGGGTACTCATATTCTCACAGATGACCAGAATGCTTGACATTCTTGAGGATTATTGCCTCTGGAGACAGTATAAGGTAATTAATTGTTCATGATATATTGTATGTCTTTTTTATCTGTCTTCTGGAAAATTTTTTGTTTACATGGAAATCCCAATGGATGAGTGGTTCGTTTGTTCTCCTATTTGGAAATCATCCACTGGAAACCCCTGATTGTTCCCACCGAAAAGATCGATCGGGTACATAAGGGTAGTTCAAACAGGGAGTGAAGACTATTATTTTATCAATAAAATTGTTTTTGCAGTATTGCCGACTTGATGGTCAAACTCCTCACGAAGATAGAAATAGACAAATAGAAGAGTACAATGCTGAGGGAAGTGAAAAGTTTGTCTTTATGTTGTCAACGAGAGCTGGTGGCTTAGGTATCAATTTAACTTCAGCTGATGTTGTGATCATTTATGACTCTGATTGGAACCCTCAAATGGACTTGCAGGCCATGGACAGAGCTCATCGAATTGGACAGATGAAACAGGTGATGTGATTCTTAGAGACATTTATTATTGTTTCCAAAAAAAGAACCATATATTTATAGAGATGTTATCTGTCTATAAATTTGTAAATTTATATTTATTTATATAAGGCTTTTAAACGCTATTTTTAGTGGCATAACCATTACTACTTTACATATTACTAGCTTGCTCTTAACAGTCAAAGGTTAGCTGGAAGAAAAATGCTAAGAGTTCACCTTTGTACATGTATTTTGGTACAATATTATTTGATGGTTCACAATTATATTAGTGGCATGTCTTAAGACTCGCATATTATATTCATAGGTAATGTTTTGGCCATTAAAAATTATTTAGGCATGAACTATGTGATTATAGGTATGAGTTAATATTATGTAGATATTTCATTAATTTTTTATGTCAAATAAAACTGATTCATCTACTTTCCAAACACGCAGAAGTCTCTTTGAGCTATATATTTCTATGCCACCCGTATATTGCCACTCCTATGCATACCAGGGTCATGTGGGTTCTCAGACTAACATACAACCAGTGCATATGCTTCAGATCCGATTTAAAACCGTGTTTTTTTTAAATCGTAAATATACTTGTTGTAGAACAGTTTGAAATCAAAATCAAAAGCTCAAAGTTTTACATTTTTTTAAATGTAAGCTACCAATATTTCTTTTCTTTTTTCAGAAATATTACTAACAATCTTGTTAACCTTTCCAACTAAGCTTGTGCTAGGACATGGTTCACGACAATAGTCGAATGGTGGATTCGAACCCACGACCTTACGATTCGCAGGTCGTACCCTAAACCATTAACCTATTGACGCTATTGATATTTAATAGGTGCGAGTATTCCGGTTAATCACAGACAATACGGTTGAGGAGAAAATAGTTGAGAGGGCAGAGGTCAAGTTACGACTAGACAAGTTGGTCATACAGTCCGGCCGTCTTGTTGATAGTAAAAACCAGCTGAACAAAGACGAGATGCTCAACATGATCAGACATGGAGCCAACCATGTCTTCTCATCCAAAGACTCTGAGATCACTGAGGAAGATATTGACACTATATTGGCTAAAGGAGAAAGCAAGGTAATAATTTTTATCTGTACTGGAAGTATGTATGTGTTGACTTGAGACATTATTAGGTCATTAAAACTACCAATATTTTGCTCTCTCTAATCCAGGTTTGTTTGGTGGAGAATGCTGATGAATGTTTCTGATGATCTCTTTGTAACAATACAAGGACATTAATTACTTTATACTTAATAATAACCAAGCGGTTAAGCGGTTAGACTTACAATCAAATGGTCGAGGTTTGGAATCCCAGTCAGCTTGAACTAATGAATTGCAATTTTATTTTTTGGTTTCTTAAGTAAAATCACTTGCTTAAAGTTTGTGTATGGTCTCACTACCTGTCACATATTGGTCCTAATAAGCTTGATAAGCGAACAGAGGATGATTGGACAGAGGATGGATTCCTCTGTTCGATGGAAATGGCGATTCGCACAGGCCTCACCCCGTAGATGTTAAGAGCGACAAAAAAAAATTTAGTACAATCTAACCTAACAAACGAGTCGTGGCTCGGCCCTGTCGGGCGCCCTCGGATCGGAATGCTTACGCGTAACATAGTAACCGTCCAAGCAGAGGTTACCCCTCACTGGGGGTCCCTTGTCGAGTTACTAGCGATAGAGGTTCAGGCTAAGCGACCTAAGAGCTATGCCACCTCTTAATCCGGTGAAGTCCAGCTTCTCTGGCCAATCTGTGTAGTATGTCATGAGAGCTTATTTATAGTATTTTTTATAAAAATATACCTTTACAGACTGAGGAGTTGAAACAAAAATTGGAAAGTCTTGGCGAGTCTTCCCTCCGGGCGTTTTCTATGGACACTCCCGGCGCCACTACAGATTCAGTGTATCAGTTTGAAGGTGCAAATCGTAGACGTGTTATGTTGGGCCAGTTCTGGCCGCACGTTACAGTCACGTCGTTTTATTTTTTGATTTACATGAATTACTTTTTAATATGATATAGAAATTTTATTAAATAGAAGAAAGTTTGTGAAAATTAGCTTATAACATATTTTATAGAGCAGTAGCTATTTAAGTGTAGTGGCAATGAACTAACTACGTCGAACACTGTCAATATTAAAATGACATGAGAGCTTATTTTTAAGTGATATTTCTTTAGGCATGTTTTGAAAAAATGATGAAAGTGAATTTTTTAAGACTTTTGAAGACAAGTAAAATAAACAGGTTGAAGCTGCATTCTTTAGGCATCGTTTTATAGTTTTAGTATCTACTTGTTTAGATAGATGGCTCATTTATTAGTGCTACTATTCAGCTTGTTGTCATTGTCTAGGCGCAAAGCTACCGCGGTTCACCGGTTAATTTCTTAAATTCACATATGCATGCGTTTCCACTGGATTAAAACCTTTTATTAACAGGCTTCAAAAAAGGAGGTTTTCGATTAGTTTGTGATTTTATTTAAAGATTTTCGATTTTGTTTGACGATATAGAAGTATTATTTCTCACGCGCGTTCGTCTCAATTAATATAATAAATTGACATTATTTTTATATGTGACCGATTTATAAACGTTACTTTTTCTCGTCAGGGCCTAAAAATGTCTTTTTTAGATAAATAGAAAACGAAATGTCGGACTGCTGCGTCTACTGTCTTTTAACAAGCTAATTAATTTGTGGCGATGTTAAATTAAACTAGGTGAGGACTACAGGGAGAAGCAGAAAATCATACCAGCGGGGAGCTGGATTGAGCCCCCCAAGAGGGAGCGTAAGGCCAACTACGCTGTAGATGCTTACTTCAGGGAGGCTTTGCGGGTTTCCGAGCCCAAGGCGCCCAAGGTACAGGTAAATAAGTGTAAAGAGCTAAGGAGAACCATGGACCCATCTCTTGTGTCAGCCGTCATGTCTTAAGGATGATATATGTCGCAGAAACTATATCGATAGCTACAAATCGATGTTCGATGTTTATGATCCATAAATGACTGCCACCTCTCAAATCTGGTGAAACTCAAATCGGCGTGGTTTCGCCAAAAAAAACTCGCACACTCACTTTGGGGTCGTCAGACTACAATGTTGACGATCTGCGCTGCATTTTCCGTTACGTGGTCTCCAATCGAGAACTTTTCGGCCCCATCTAGTCTATTCTACGCGCCCTGCCCATTGCCAATGGAACTTCCTAACCCACTGGACTATATCGGTTACTTTCGTTCGGATCTGCTCACTTAAATTGCTCTTGTACCTTTTTAAAATAATTGTTTTATTTTTTATTTTGGGAACAAAAAAAATTAAAATTAAACATTGCATAAGTGTTAACATCAAACATCGATAAACATTAGTCATCCAACCAAAATTATATACATTTATTACATATATTAGCTCTTTATACTATATTTAATTTATTTGTGTACGTTGCATAATCTATTTTTTATCAAACATAAATGATATTATTAAAAAAAAATGGCGCGGGGACTCATGGGGGGATCATCTAACTTACATTTTACCATTTTCATCTTAGACGTAAGAAATAAGTGTCTGTGTTTTAAAAAAGACTTGGACTTGAAAGATAAAATATTCATCATCATAAATGGTAACATTAAATTATAGTCTTGCATAAAATTTGTCATTAAAATGTAAATTATATATAATATTCACAATTTTATAATGTTTGATGCATTTTATACTAATTACATTATCTTATTAGTACATTATCACTTATATTTTTATTTATAATAACAAATTATTTTAATATATACATATATATATAAACCTGCTTTACAACTCTCTGATATGAAATTTACAAATGAATCGTTTAATCCGGGGCGTAAGACTGATGAACCAATTGTGTCAAAATGAACGTAGTGTAATCGCAGTTGTCGATTTTTAACAAAACTGTGTATTTTTGAGATTTGCGGAAATTCATAAAAAGATACTTTGTCCATAAATCTTTAGATAGCTACAAAAGTTGGGCGCCCTTGAATCGGGATGATAACTTGATTAGAGTAACCGTCCATGCCGAGGTCCTATCTCAGGGACCCTTGAACAGTGTAGCTTCCGCGAGGTTTAGGCTACGCGATCAAAGAGCTGGATGTTGCTAGTAAATTTTGACTTTGACAGAAGCTTAAAGAAAACTAACTTGAGCCTTCTAAATTTTCCGATTCAAATGTTAATTTCATAAAACGCATTTATCATATCTTAGCATTATATAGAATTTCCCTTGCTCTTGTGCATTAATTTGTATTATTATAAAGTTATTAATATGAATATATCGCTTTGGTTAATAATTGCATGGAATGTATTATATAATGCTATTTATGTTTTATTTAACGCTTACTCTGTATGCACAGGCTCCCCGGCCTCCGAAGCAACCGATAGTTCAAGACTTCCAATTCTTCCCGCCGCGTCTCTTCGAATTGTTGGATCAAGAGATTTATCACTACAGAAAAACTTTAGGGTATGTTTACTAATAGCTAGCGCTATTCTCATTTTTATATGATGAATGTTGATCCTGCTTTTGATCTATGCTAAAATGTGTATTCCCATGGGAAGTACACCTATATAAGTAATAGATGTAACCTTGGATACCGTAGTCTTATTCTATGGTTATTCATGAGGTGCAAGCTCAGCGAACTTATTATGCCACCTCAACAATCCTTTAAAACAGTTGCCGTCAGCTTCTCAGGCTAATTTAAGAAATCTAAAGTCGTCCCAAAAAACATATCGTGTCACGACTGGCGGGTTAAAGTAACTGGATAGATAAATATCCTCTCCTCAAATACTACTAAAGTTCTATTATTGGATTTATTGTATTCCTTTTGGAAGTTGTACTTCTTTAAGTGCATTGTGAAAATATGATAAGGGAAGAAGGTTGAAGCTACATTGAAAAAAATTGTGCTTATATCGTTTTTCAAGTGCTACAATATAATTGAGGTTCACTATCTGTATGTATTTTTCGATGTTGTTATTTTATTTCAAATATAAACCAAATTTTATCGATTCTTCTCCAGTTCTTTCATTATTGTGTCTTATATTATTGTAATTAATTATTTGCATTCTATTTTTTTTAAAAAATTTTTAACAGTGCCGAAAAAGTATAACTTCTCACGCGCGACAACGCACCATTTTTTTTATAATCAACTGCATAGTATGTCTTTTAAATAATTAGATTAGATTTTAACAAAAGCGCGTTGTAAAATAAAAATTGTTCATGTATTGAGTTATTATTAAAAACTAAGATTAAGAAATTTGATAAAAGTGTATCCCAACAGTTAAACTTAACTATATCAAATAATTTTTCAGATATAAGGTACCTCGGAATCCTGAACTTGGTCCGGATGCTGCTAAAATACAAAGGAGGAGCAACGCAAGATCGATGACGCCGAGTCATTAACAGAGGAGGAAGTCCAAGAAAAGGAACAGTTATTAACCCAAGGTAATTTCTTTTTTAAATATAATTTTTATCATGATGAAAGAAAGACATAATTTCAAAACTTATTAATAGCATATCAGCAGATTGTTAATAAAAGTATAGAGCTATAGATAATCCAATTGAAGTTTCTGATCAAGTCGTGGTTTGGCTTTCTAAAGTATCTTCAACTCGTAATGTTAATAACCAGGGTTTTCATTTGAAAAAAGATACAATAATAGAAGTTCAAACTGATCACCAAAAGTATTCTGTAAGTCTTAATCTGGTATGAATATAACCCTTGTTATAACAATGTCAAAATAAATATTACGAAAGAAAGACTGCAGGGAAAGTAAAAATGTAGATAGGATTGGGCCAAGATACAAAGGGTATATAATATATATAAAAGCAATTGAATGGAATTGAGAAGTGTTCATTAAGAAGTATGAGACTTGTCTATCCTGCTAGGGTCATTTTTAATCCATTTGTCGTACGCCAAGGTGGACCCCGGAAGAAGGCGACATCGGCAGGCCCGAGTCGCCTTGCACTGCGAGGGCATAGGGGGGAGGAAAAGTAACCTCCCCACCGGGACATGCTCTCCTAAGAGCACACTGCAAAGGGGCTCCATTGCGTTCCTCTGGAGATCCCTCGGGGAGGTTTTAGTGGGTAAAAACCCCACATAACCTCGCCATCCCCTCAGAAGACGGGGTATCTTGTTGAAGATTTCCCCCCCGTGAAGGGGGTTATTAATAATATTTAAAATTTATTGTTTCTGTGATGTACGTATGTGTTAATTCATGTGTAATAACTCCATATTCTTATCGCAAAAGTGAGTTGCAGTGTAATAAGTAGACTAGAACTTGAATGTACTTGAGAGGCTTTATTTTATAACAGGTAATTTATTATTCAATTTCAGGTTTCACAAATTGGACTAAAAGAGACTTTAATCAATTTATTAAAGCTAATGAAAAATATGGTAGAGAAGACATTGAAAACATCGCTAAAGATGTTGAAGGGAAGACACCGGAAGAGGTAACAATTAATAATCTCTAGAATAATGTCCACATATGTATAAAAATATATAATTTTTAACTATTTAGGGTATTTTAAAAATATAACCAAGCATTCAACTTAGGTTATGGAGTATTCAGCAGTATTCTGGGATAGATGTCACGAGCTACAAGACATTGATAGAATAATGGGACAAATAGAGAGGGGAGAAGCAAAGATTCAGAGAAGAGCTTCTATTAAGAAAGCCCTAGATGCGAAAATGGCGCGTTACAGGGCACCATTCCACCAGCTTAGAATCTCATATGGAACCAACAAGGGTAAAAACTATGTGGAGGAAGAAGACAGGTTTGTCTTTTATGTTTGTTTTAAGCTCCATTCAAATGACATAATATTATCAAGTTAGAGATTTGGGGATATTCCTATCACTTTCATTACTAATGGATGAAAATAACTCAATGAAATGAGTTTTTATCACAAAACTTAAGAACATTTACAACTCATAAAGATGGCATAAAAACGAGTGTGCTAAAAAAACCACAAGACGGAACTAAAATTTCTTTAGCTCCGTTTATATGTATATATATGCTTAATAAAAATAGTAATTGGCTTTAGGAATATACCAATGTACTCACTGTTATTTCACCTCTCTTGTGTTAGCTAGCAACACATGACACCCAGCGATTGTTATGCATAATAGCTCCTTCCAATTATATCTTAGTGATTTACCTGAACCTTATTGTATCTTTCATTATTAATAATTTAGTTTAAGACTATTTTATTCCCCAAGACCTACAAATTATTACACTTGTTTGTTTTGGCGTCTCCCTTTGGAGTTTGACTACTTTTTTACCTTAAAATTTAAATAGTTTTTATTTTACAGGTTTTTAGTATGTATGTTGCATAAGCTGGGCTTTGACAAAGAAAACGTGTACGAGGAGCTCCGGTCGGCAGTGCACGCGGCGCCGCAGTTCCGCTTCGACTGGTTCCTCAAGTCCAGAACAGCAGTCGAATTGCAGCGCAGGTTGTGATCGTACATCCAGTTTACTTTCAAACGCATATCAGTGTGCTATGGAATCGTCTATTCTATATACGCAATCGCGAGCTGCACGCACAAAAATCTTATTTTTGCAAATATGTAGTGTTATTTTATCTTTATTTATTTTAATTCTAGTGGGCCATAAAGATATAGCAATCGCTGTGCGCTTTTGGCACAGCTAATCACGTCCCATTTTTGATAGGTGTTTCTTCTTTGGTAATACTATGTACTAAGATAATATTGCATTGTGGAATTCGACAAGCAAATACCAGTAAAAATCGAACCAAAACTCTTTAATATTTTAAGATCATTTAAAAATGTATTAATTGTTTTCTTCCTTTATTAATAAACAGATGCAATTTTGTATTATTTATGGTATAAATAATAATTGAATAATAATTCTTTTTAAATATACTCATTTAAATTCAGGCACTATTCCTTACTCTATGCTACCACTCAACATTAAATGGTATTACGTGATTACCTGTTGTCACAATTTTTTTCACCTTTCAGATGTAACACGCTTATAACATTAATCGAAAGAGAAAATCAGGAATTAGAGGAAAAGGAGAGAGCAGAGAAGAAGAAAAAGACTGGGAATGCAAATCAAAATACTCCCGGGAGTAATGCAACAGGCAAGGGTGCGAACGCTGGCAAACGTAAAGCAGAAAATACACCAGATACTGCACAAAAGAATAAGAAAAAGAAAAAATGAAACTTAAAGTTGTGTTGCGTAAACATTATTTAGAAATAGTTTTTAGTACAAGTGTATTTATTTAACCTTTTCTTGGGTATAAACACCTTTAGAAGCAGGATTACTCAAAGTATTATTACCTTTTGTTATTGCCATTTTGCATACATTCCCTCCCAGAACATATTTATTATCCTCTTCTGTATTTCATCTAGTATTTGATTTAACTTGAATATTTTTGGTTGCGAATTTGTTGCTCCGTTTACGAACGCCTCCGCTTGATCTGAATATTTGCTTTGAATTGTAATAAAATCTTTGAAATAAAGTGTATCGTCATAACGAAACGGTATTTCTTTTACATTGATATACATATATTTTTACATATTTTTCATCAACCTCATGAGAGAATCAGAATATAAATAAATTCGGTAGTATAAATAAAAATCTTTTATTTTAGAACTAGTGTACCCAGCCCGCTTCGACGTCCTAGATTTCGCTTTATTTTATTTAAACAACAAACTTCATCATTAAATATTGAATTAAAAAATTGTTCGTTCCTCTCCGTATTCATTCTCTTCTCGAGGTGAAAATCATTACCTACACCCATGTACATATCAATAAATACAATATCATTCTTGTTCCTATTTCAAAACCCTTATTATGTTCAGTAATATTGCAATATCATTCTTATCATTTAGGGATTTATTATACTCTATTGTACTTCAATATGGTTCATAGTGACAAATATATACAATGTATGTGTCAATACAAATTTGGGTTACAAAACAATAGATTATCATCATTATAAATAAACGCTGTATTTGACAATTCAAAAAGAGGAGTGCATATTGTCACCTTTATAGGATTACTCGCCACGTCAATCTGAAGATTCCCTGAAAGTTTCATTGAAATCGGTCCAGCCGTTTCGGTGCCTATATGGAACATACCACACAAGACACTTACTCTTTTATATATATATAGATTAAAATGCATACATTTCTTTTTCCATTTTTAAATTAGATGAAAATTTGTATTTCTAATTAGTATAGCCAACAAGTCATTCTCCTTCACTGATCCAATGAAATGTAGAAAACTGTTGTATTAAAAAAAACTAATTTGTAGTATTGCAACATCCAACTAGGCACGTGACAAGCATCGAACCTGGCATATATCTTAAAGAACAATGAAAGTTTAGTGTACATTTGTGTTGGAAAAATAAGAAGACAGAAGAGAAGAAAATGTTTATTATAATAATATATCGTGCACAATACACCAAGAGTTACATCATGTTTTATATGTTATTAAATGTCCTCTCATTGAATCAGATAAATGTCAATCACAGTCTATGCTCAATCACTGAGCCGCAATCCCTGCAACCGGCGCGGCAGGTTGTTCAGGTCAACCGAGTCTTCGGATCAGGATGGGCTACCATTCTCGCCATTGTCTTGGAAATTGTTGGCATTAGTTGCGAACGGCGCACCAAGTCCGTAGAGATGTCCACTCGTACTCTCGATATTGCCGTCGAAGAATATCTAAGAATAATATTTTATTAGGTTAACATTACAATTTTTTTAAATGACACCATTGTGATTTAAGTAATATTTGATTTTTTATCATATGTATATGGATAATATTTACATTATGTATATGTTATCTACATACATGCATAGTATAAAAGTACTTACTTCTTTGATTTTGAAGAATGCCATACCAGTGAGAAGTGAATCAGAACCAGCTTGATGCTGTGGCCCGATACGTCGCAACTCCAGCTGGTCAGCGACCTCCTGAAGCCCTCCCTTTAGATTCTTGCATAGTTTCATCAAGTACTTTGTGAACGTCAAATAAATTAAAATTTATATTGAATATAATCCACCTAACATAAATCATAACTTTACTTTTTTTATTTCCAATTAATCTTGTTGGAGAATTAAAAATTGCAATCATCATACTGAGTAAGAAAATAAAAAAAATTGAAGAATTAAAATTTTGATAAATTTGAATAACTTTTTTGGTGACCCTAAGCTTATTGGTCAGAGAAGCTGATGATGGAAATAAGGAACAAAAGTTATTCTTTTCTGGTTTTGCTTGCTAGCTTTTCACAATGATATAATCACCAAGTGAGTTCTCATCAACTTCACCTATAGATGATAGCATTTTTAATCAAGTGGAACATTTTTTGCGATTAGAATGTTAATTCTGTTTCCTTTGTCTATGCAAACTGCGGTTCACCAGTAAAAATCTTTATTTTCATTGGTTGTGTTTGATATAGGAGTCAACTAGACTAATTACAAACTTACTTTAACATCATATATTGTTGGGAAGAACAGCCGCAAACTTTCAAAGAAATCATTTTCCTCTTGAGGGAGATTCTGATCAGTAAGTAACTTCAATAAATACCCAAAGTCATATCCGGAATGGAAACTAAGCCAGTTTATATTATCCATGAGTACAATTCCTGCAAAACAGTGATAATAACATGGCAAAATTTTGTCTTCTATGTTTTTACAATGATTTGTTTTACATGTATAATATGCATAATTTTACCTGATGACATCAGCAGCTCGGCAAACTCCAAAGGTTCTATGCCATGTTCTTCATGCTCTCGAAATTGTAATCCAGAGTTTTGCAATAAATCAATGGAATCTTGAGCATACATGTCCTCTCTGTCAAGACAAATGGAAAAATGCTGATGTAATTCATTGCAATACCATTTACAAACAAAAAGAGGAGTAATAATATAATAATATACTTACTGTAAATTAAATTTAAAATTAAACTGCCATGTGGTACAGCCTGGTGGAGTCCTTCCCTTCTCATCCATGAATGTGAGGCCAAGTTGAATAATCCTCAAGAGATCTACATTGCATCTGTAAAGAAATTACCCAAATGAAAAAATCCAGTGTATCATAAACAAAACACATGCATTATTCATTTCATTATTGATGTCCTATAGTTATATGTCAGATAAATAAAATTATAACTTATGATATAACTGGAAAATAATTTTGTAAAGATCTTAGAGTTCTAGTTCTGATGATGTGCGACATTGCTCACATTCTTATCTTGAGCAAAAGTTTGTAATAACATTGCTATTGAAACACTCTATAAATGATATTTTGCTTCTTATGCAAATGATTCTTTGATTGTTTTGTTGTAAATGTCTTATCAGAAATCTTATGTATATTAACATTGAAGTCAGTAGCTTTTGTTGGAAATTATCATAAAATTCCTATAGTTGCTATTTTATACTCTCTTTTTAAATATTGTGGTTTAATTGTGAGTTTGGTTGTGTGTTATTTAGTAATATTGTTATCAAGAATGTGTTTACACAGGGATGTGTTTAGCCTGTAGTTTCATCATCTTATAACATCTTAATAAATGAATTTTACTAAAACAATAATCAATCCTATGTGAAACAAGTCTTATTGGATAATGTCAATAATTACCTTAATATTTGGTACTGATAATCAGCAGTGGATCTGAATTCCCCTATTGGTCTAGCTACAACTCCAGGAAACTCAGTATCCATAGCCACCCAGTGATATTTTTGGACAACCTGTAGGAAATAGAATATCAATTCGTTAAAAATTCTGTGTGCCATTTTTGTCTTAAAAATTGCCACCATTAGATCAGTTGTTTAAATAAATCTGAATAATTAACATTAGTTACCTGTCTAATTATATGAAACTCTTCATGAAGATTATGGTTCCAAACATTTTTAATACAGATTTCATCTTTTAAAGAATTAGCCCCAAGTAAATTAAAATTACTTGCGGACATTTGAGAACTCATATTTAACGATTACAGATTTTATTTATGTAAATTATTCAATACCATATATTATTATAATATTAATGCTCTTATTGATCGACTTAATCCATGAAATTATTTTAATTGCCGTTTTGGGGCAATTTCTCCTTTCATAGTTGAAGGCAAGTTACATTATATTGTCGGTAACATTAATCAAAATCGATTCCAGCTTATGAAAGGCAAAGGTAGATAAGCACATGGATCTTAGTTTTAAAGCAAGTAAAAAGGTAACGTTGTATATTTCACTTATTTTTATTAAAATACAATAATTAAACTATTTTTATTAACATTTAATAAAAAAATAATAAAATGCCTATAGTACCAACATAAAAACGTCATCTAAAATGACGATTTTTATGTTTGTACTATTACTTACGTTTATCTACTTTTATTTTAGACTAATGAAGCATTAAACGAATATTATTATTACGGTTTTAGACATAAAATTGTTTGTTAGATTTGATTTTTATTGTTAACTTTTAAGTAATTTTTATTAGTTTCTAGTTTAACTTTAATTACTAAAAGTATATAAGAGCTGATTTGACCAAGCACCAATTATCCGCCGGATGGCGTTGATTCAAATTATAGAAGAAGGCTGCACATCTAAGAACTCTATTAAAAAAATCGTTACAGTATATTATTGCACTGAAGAAGGATTAGAGATATAAATAAATCGGACAGAAAAATTTAAAAAGTAGGTGTATGTTCTTTTATTTGTTTAAAATTTTAACGTTGCCTATTGTCGTAGCATGGTAAAAATAAAAATAAAGTTTTCTGTATAATCTAATCTAATGTAAATGTTTGTTACTCCCACATAAAGATAGAAAACGTATTTCAGAGATTAATTTATAGTCATATGAAAAGCCGTCAATAGCCTGAAAGATAGGGCGTGCGAAAGGTTTCAACCCATCATCATCAACATAAGGTGAACTTCTCCTAGATTGTGTTGGAAATGGTAAGCAGGAACGTTTTCAAGTTTCCCGAGATTTATTTAATACTGTACAGAACAACCTCTTGTCGTCATCTTAATGATCGCGTGTCTTCGAAGTTCATTTTATTATGCGTACGAATAATCATAAATTTACAATTTTCACATATAACGAAAATCATGTAACTTGTGTAATTACAGTTACATCTCTTACGTGTCCTTATGAAAAAGAGTAATAAATTGTGGAAAATTGCCTTCATTATGGAACGTTAAAAGGCAAAACTGCTATGTAACTCAATTTTGAGGATACGCCGCGCGTTGAAGTAGACGGAAATTAGGGAAATGAAAGTAAGTGCCTACTCTGAGGAGGAAACGTCGTTAAGTATGAGTGACACAGCTATTACTTTTTTTATTACCTGATCTCCGACCTATTCGTAGTTCTTATATGTTTGGAAGCTTTGTTTACTGTATGAAGTGAAAATTAATAATGACATACAGTAAATATGATACATGAAAACCCTTTATACGTTTTACATTGGTTGGTTCCCTGCTATCTTAGCCATATTCTCTTCAATTATTAAGGAAATATTAATAATATTTTTTAATATTCTTTAGAAAAAGTTACAGTAATAAAGCTACTGCAGCAGCTATGATATATGAAGTATTCATATTTCTGCGTTTTTGATTAAGGTGGCCGAATCTGATACTATTTATATAGACTAACGTAAATGCATATCCTGTGAAGGTGTTCGTGGACCGCATGCTAATTTGCTTTTACTTATAAATAATTCGTAGTTAAGTTGCGTTTAATGGCTATTATTTTGAATTACATTAAGTAAGACCTAGGCTGATTAGCCAGAAGGCCGCTTCAGTTTCACATGGTTATTTCATTTTTGTCTACAAGTTATTTGTTAGTAATAAAATTATTAAGCAAAAAACAATTTACTCGGTTGTATAAATGACTAGATCATTAAATTATTTATGGACTAATGAATATATCCTCTTTGATGCTCATGATAGTAGTCTCTGGTGTTCAATTAATCTTTGTGGGCATACAATACATAACATAATATAGCACGTTTAAAGTCATTCATAAAATTCATAAGAAAGCCATTCGTAATGCTCATTGGTACTGGAAAAAAAGAAATGCAAGAATTGGTGAATTAAAAACGAACGTTGAATGAAAAACGAGTGAAAAAATGTGATTGTTTGAGGAACAAAAATAAATCAATCGTAGAACAAACACTCAAGAAAATATTTTTTTGTAGCAAAAACCATTGTTTCTTTCAGGTGCGATCCGAATCCGATTTGATATGAAATTAATTGTAACGTGAATAATGCGCAAGTTTTCTGGGACAAATGTATTTAATAGGTGCATATACATGTGCATATAACATATTTATAAGTAATTTGTTAAAATACTAAAATAGTACTGTGAAAAAAGAAATGTATAGCATTGTTCATGTGTATCTTATATATAATGTACATATCATCATCATCATCAGTCTGTCTATCCACTGCTGGATAGTCAGGCCTTCCACCACATACGATCCTCCGTTTTCCGCATCCAGCCACTTCCGGCTTTCCTTACAAGGTCGTCGGTCCATCTGGAGGGAGGGCGCCCCACGCTTCCCCGTCACTGACACGGCAGATGTGGCCAGCCCACTCAACTTTCCGACTTTAAGAACCGTGACAGAACTTTGTTCTCAGTCGAATTCCATCCATTGGAGAAATGCCGCTCTTTCCATCGCTCGTTGTGTGACTTTCAGCTTATGGACCAACGGCCAGAGTCCAATGTACATATAATCTTATTAATTATTTTGTTAACAACAAATTTATTACAAATTTGTTGTGCTATGCTATAATTAGTTTAAGAAGTATTTTGGTTTAATAGAAGAACTGTGTAGGGAACTCTAGCCGGTGGTAAATGGTATTTTTACTTTTAAGTAAACAGTTTCAATAAAAGACCATTGTTAAATCTCAGTGGCCATATCCCTACATTAGCAGTAATGAGTAGCGTTAGTTCAACAAACCCACGTATTAGGCACAAATCGATACCTTTACGTAATCATTATCCTTTCCAACACGATTTTATCCATCACTCAGTGTAACGACCGATTGTCTTTTCGGTTGAAAACTTTTGCAATGCGATATCTATTGAGATTGACTTGTGATGTTGATAAAACCCTTGTGAGATTGACTTGTGATGTTGAAAAATATTTCAGTTTGCTATTTGAGCGTTCTATTTGCGACTTTAAAAATATCTTCTATATTTTTTTTTATATTGTTAAATGTGAGTAAAAGTTTAAGACTGAATTAGAGTGAAGAGATTTTGTCTACGTTCTTGCTTTCCATAGTGATGATTTACGATATGTTGACAATATACTTGTAAATCAAGGTTTAGATAATCGGATAAACGGATAGTGAGTTACAATCGCGTTAATTTTAATGTTTTTTAACGTACCATTGTGGCACGTTTTGTTGTACATAAGAAACCGAAAACCAGATAACTCTTTGATACAATGCAATTGGGATCCGCATCTCTGATTACCAGATCATAAAATTAACTATCGATAAGGCTATTACTGTTAGAGATATGATAAATTTATAAATATCTCATAAAAAATCCAAATGTTTCGTAGAATTGCGAATCACAACCGCCAGCCAGTGTTTGCTCATAACTTTATTATAAATCGATAATAGACTCCGAAAATGGTCTCCGTAGATGTTTTTATTCTTTTTGAATGGATGATGGAGTAGGAAAATAATGTCAATAAGTAGACAGGGTCATCCGGAATAACGGGCGTTCGATCAATCAAATTGCTCGCGGGCGGCCCTGCAAATTGGATGACGCGAGCGACGCTCCTTAAGTGTTTGTCCGCCCCCTACAGCGTGGTGGTCAGTTTGACGTCAAAACGATGTTTATTTTCAGTATACATAGCGTTGTACTATTTATTCTCGTCTTTTTTTTGTTTTCTTATATGTCAAACAAATCATAATGGCGCATGATAGTGAATTACGGTATAAGAATGCCGATGTCGTCTTTTAAACAAGTATATAAAGTAAGAATCAAACTTTACACGCTATTACAAGCGGACTTTATATTTCCCAATTATCGTAGAAACAAACCAAACTCTCATCCAACTGAAGTACATACTTTGCAACATAGTAACAGTCCAAGCCGAGGTTACCCCTCACTGGGGACCTTTGTGTCGAGTTACTAGCGATAGAGGTTCTGGCTAAGCGACTTAAGAGCAATGCAACCTCTCAATCCGGTGAAGCAGTCAAGGCCAGCTTCTCTGACCAATCTGTGTAGTTCGACATAAAAAAAATACATACTTTGCAATAAAAAAATCGGTTGGCGTGATATTGAGTTATTCATCCATCCGTCGCGCACATTCTTAATGCAAATTGTGTCAGAATTGGACCAAATTGAATGGGACCACATGGGAAGCAACAGCTTTCAAATAAAAGAATAATCAAAATCCGTTCACCCAGTTGAAAGTTATGAGCTAATAAAGTAAAACGTACAGCCGAAATAATCCTCATCCTCCACCTTTTTTAAGTCGGTTAAAAAATAAATAGACTTTTATTTTGGAAATATTTTTTGTCAACTTTTTGAAATTTGTACTACTACTAATAATGAAGCGGTAGCTCAGTGTCGGGACAGTCGCTTCAAGTTGCATAATACGCTAGCAACCCGAGTTCGATCCTGGGCACCAATGAATTTGTTGTTTCAATTATCAGCGCTGATTTACCACGCGCTCGGCGGTGAAGAAAAACATTGTGAGGAAATCTACATGTCATAGAAAGACTCTTTTCTAAGACATCTGAAGTCTGCCACTCCGTACTCCGGCCGCGTGGCGGACTATATCCTTATACTATCTTTACAGAGAAGGTCGGTGCGCAACAATGGGACACATTTATGTATGTAAGATATTTTTATAATAAATTAATAAATATTTGTTAATCTCCACGTTACTAACTAATACGTTTTTTTCCCGAGACACTTATAACCTACAATGACAATATAATGTTCAAATAGGTTACGAAAAAAAGAGATAAGTTTTTACATATAGAAAAATAGAAACAATCAATGTAATCGAAGTGGGGTGCCCTAAGCCTGGTTGGAACGACGGTCTTCGCGAGACGGCTGGCAGAAGTTGGATGAGAGTGGCCGAGGTTTGAGTGGGTGACGTTTTCAGTAGCTTTCTTTTAGAGAGGGCTGTGTTAGTGGACTGTTTCGGGCTGATGATTGTGATAAAATTAAAGTGACGTCAATCGGAGAATCGCATTTTGTAGTACCCGTAGCATCATTAAACGTTATCATAAAAGGTTATAACAAAAATGAACAAAGCGACATGGATTCAATAAGATTAAAATGCAGGTCTTTTACCGCAGCAAATTGTTTGAGATAAAAAGATGTACAATGAAACAATACAAAGATGTGTCCAAATTGCGCGGTCTGTGCAGTACGTGTCCCTAATGCTAAGTACTCAGTTACTGAAAACGACAGCGATTTAACTGGAACATGAGAGTACAAGTGAAGCACTTACGCTATCGAGCCAGTGTGGTAGGCAGAGATTACCGAAGAAATTCTCTACTAGACAACACGGATTTATATTTTTTATAAGCATAACTATCACAAAATAGTTTTACCGATGTTATTCTTTTAATACCATTTTTTTGTTTACGAGGAGGAAATCTTCAAAGATACCCCGCCTTCTGGGGAAGGCGGCGGTTATGTGGGGTTTTACCCACTAAAACCTCCCAGTGGCCCTTTCCTCGGTGCATGACGAGGGGCTCCGGGATCTCCAGAGGAACGCACCGGAGCCCCTCTGCACTGTGCTCAAGGAGAGCACGTCCCGAGGGGAGGTTACTCCCTCCCCTCCTCTGCCCTCGCAGTGCAAGGCGACACGGGCCAGCCGATGTCGCCTTCTTCCCGGGTCTACCTTGGCGGATGACAAAGTCGTCACTCTTGTCGCCCAGTGAACCCGAGGCCCCTTTTAGCCGCCTTGTACGACAGGCAGGGGATACCGTAGTCTTATTCTTAAGAGCCCAAAACTACAGGACTGACTCTTTTAATACCAATCTAGCTAATAAGTTTACCCCCGAAGGGTTCTCGGCTTGTCGTGCGAACCATTCCAACTAAGCTTAAGCTCGTGCTAGGAGATGGTTTACTTCAATAGTCGAATGGTAGATTCAAACCCAAGACGATTCGCGGACCGTATCCTAAACCATTAGGCTATTAACGCTTAAATTTTGTATTTAGATACTGTTTTGCTTTTGTGTTTATCTATATAAAAAATGATTGTAAAACTATTTTTTTATTAACCAAGGTAATTACCGTCACTCTTACGACGATTTAACGTATACATATGATACATTAAATGATTATTGTAAAGTTATTAAATTAAAAAATCTACAAATTATTTAATAGAAAAGTATCCAAGAGTAATTTTTCGATAAAATCAACATTTCTTTTCGTCGGTCTAAACCATTTAATTAAATTGATTGACAATATTGCTCTATGCTATCTAAGGCCTGCTTTAATTAAGTGGGATTTCAATTTTGTTTTGTCCTTAAATTGATGGCTATTATTCAAAGCAATTTCATAAAGATTTAAGTGTATAATTTATCTATATTTTAAAGTGGTGTTTCATTTAAAATAATTTAATGAAATCTCAACAAATTGCTATTGCAATTTAATTTATTTAGAACGTGGTTTGATAGTCTAGTATTTAAAGTCTACAGCCCTGTAGTTCTAGGCTCTCAAGAATAAGACTACGGTATCCCCTGCCTGTCGTATAAGGCGACTAAAAGGGGCCTCGGGTTCACTGGGCGACAAGGATGGGGGCCTTTGTCGTCCGCTAAGGTGGACCCGGGAAGAAGGCGACATCGGCTGGCCCGTGTAGCCTTGCACTGTGAGGGCACAGCCCGGAGGTTACTCCCTCCCCGGGACGTGCTCTCCTTGAGCACAGTGCAGAGGGGCTCCGGTGCGTTCCACTAGACATCCCAGAGCCCCTCGTCATGCATCGAGGAAAGGGCCACCGGGGAGGTTTTAGTGGGTAAAAACCCCACATAACCGCCGCCTTCCCCAGAGGGCGGGGTATCTTTTTGAAGATTTCCTCCACGTTAACAAAAAAAAAAGCATTTAAAGTTTATGTACATACATGTATTTTAAGTTTTATGTACATATTAACAATTAAAATAGAGATGAATTGCGTTATTCATAAAAATATTCACTAAAAAAAGAAATATCTTAATAACAAAAAGGAAACTTTATTTTAGAGCCCCGGCTAAGCTTCACAGTAGTTTAAAGTAAGTTTTAATCATCATCAGCCTGTATCTATCCACTGCTGGAAATAGGCGTTAACTAATACGATCCACCGCTTTCCGCATCCAGCCACTTCCGGCTATCTTTATAAGGTCGTCGGTCTATCTGGAGGTTACTGACTTAGCAGATGTGGCCGGCCCATTGCCACTTCAACTTGCTGACTTTAAGAGCTATGTCGTCTACCTTTGCCGATATGCCGAGCATAGCTCTTTCCATCGCTCGTTGTGCAACTTTCAGCTTGTAGACCAGCCCAACGGTCCAACCAAACGGAGTCCAATTCTCTGCACCGTAGGTCATGGCTGGGTTGAGGCTCAGATGCCTTAAGAAAAGCCTATATACTTATTGTCTCACCGTTGGGAACAGGCCTACTCGGTAAAGATTTAAGGGCATAGTTTAGGGCATAGACTTAGAAGATTATCTAAGACATGTAGGTTCCTCACGATGTTTTCTTTCAACTTCGAACGCGCGGTAAATCCACACTTATAATTGCAACAAACAAATACTTTGTTGGTACCGGGAATCGAACTCGGGTTGCTAAGCGTACTACGTAACTTAAGGCGACTGAGCTTCGAGCGACACTGAGCTACCACGGCTCTTTAAATTGGTTATTTAAATTAATAATATAGTTATTAAAAGTTACTAAAAGTTTTATCACACTTTTAAATAAATGTGTGACAAAACTTTTAGTATTTGGGCTTTTTGTGTAATTTTTATTGCTTTGTGTAGTTGTCATGAGCATTGAGCACCACAATAATTTAAATAGGATCCAATGCTTTAAGTCATTCCGTGTCCCGGCCATATCTTATTGCTATGTTTTGTGATAAGACAAATGATTTCTATACTACTGTCAGTATCTGAGAAAACAACTGAATGCCATATTTACTTATAATGATTTAGATCATCGTAATTTAAGCGAACCCTTTGTATTTTCTTGTCTAATAAATTTTCACTTCAATAAAATCAGAAGAAAGACGTTTTGATAAACGGACTACAACTGCAAAGATATATTTACGAATATCATTAAACTTGACTTTAGACGCTTCTGTCGTCGTGTCGTGCGTATTCTCACAATCTTGTCTATCTCTCTTGTATGTTGACAGGATTTTCACTAGTAGATAACTCAGGAGTAACTGAGGCTACTTTTTAATTCACCCACTTCAAAAAAGAGGTTTAACCGGAACACACAGACAGACACACAAAAATTGTAAAAAAAATCATTCATATGTATGTATTAAAAAGTTTTTATTTTAATATTAAAACCAATTTTATTTATATGTAAAGATAAGTAGGAACGAATAAGCACTCGCTTGTCCTTAACCCAAGCTGTGGTCACAAAGATACCAGTCTTCATAAACACTCGACTTCTTTCTTATATATTGGAAACATTGGAAATCTCTGCGGTGTTGTTTCAGAGATGGAAGTACGGTAAAATGTAAGCTGAATTTACAGCTGTGTAATGATGCTTTACTTAATTAACAATAAAAACGTATTGGATAGACCGAGATCACCCAAGAGAACTTTATCATCATATGTATCACATATAAGGCAAAAATTGTGAGAGAAATAACGTCCATCGTACGTGATTACAAATACCTCATGTGACATTGTTCAATGAAATTGAATATAGAATTCAGTGAACACGTTAGGGTTGACATGGCTTGGGAATTGAAATAGATAAGAAATCTTCTCACGAATATTTTAATAAATATTGCCGATATTTTTATAATATTAGTTATAGATAATTTTTCATCGTTTTTTTTGACGAACTACACAGATTGGCCACAGAAGGCCTTGACTGCATCACCGGAGTGAGAGGTGGTATCTCTTAGCTTAGCATGAACCTCTATCGCTAGTAACTAACGCGTAAGCATTCCGATCCGAGGACGCTCGAGAGGGCCTAACCACGACTCGGTTGTTTGCTATTTCACGGAAAGTCTATTCTATCTTATCGTTT
Organism: Meandrusa payeni; assembly: GCA_029286785.1. Lineage (NCBI taxonomy): Eukaryota > Metazoa > Arthropoda > Insecta > Lepidoptera > Papilionidae > Meandrusa > Meandrusa payeni. Next base: position 1,118,206 of record JAGSMX010000013.1, read on the forward strand.
TAACTTAACGTAGGACAACGATAAGACCTAAGATATCTATAAGTGCTATTGCATATTATTGTGTAATTATTATACATATTATGTAATAAACGTTAATACACAGCCATGAATCTCAATATTCTATCATCAATCATTTCAATATTAAAATATTTCTTTTTTATATTGTAAATCCTCTAAACAAGCATCCAAATATGAATGCTTGTAATAACTGTTGGGAACGTATCCGATTCCCTTTGTTTCTTTGCCTTAAAGAATATCTTTTCTAAGTACAAGACAATGTCTTTTGTCATATCTTATTTTATAATAGAGAAAGGAGTACAGTTATTAATATGTAAAGACGTGTTTTTCTTTCTTATTTTTTCCTGTTATTTGAGTATTTTTTCTGTCTTAATAAAAATTATTAATTTCTAACTATATTATTTCGTCATCGTCTTAATCATTAACATTCATATTATGTATCGTGAATCTTTAAATATATGGGAGTTAATCGGACTTGCATTTGATTGTTTCGGAGTTAAACAAACCAACAATTAGGCAAATTGGTTTGTCCCTCTGTTTATTTAGCTTTCGGAGCTATGCTACTAGCGTCCGTTGTGTTGCAGATTCTAAACGATCGATACATCAAAATGCGGTGACAGTGAGTGTAATTTTAGATCTAATGTACTCGTAAGATTAGTTAAATATATGTCATTAGTTAAATACGTTTGATGTTAAATCGTCGATTATGGTTTTAAATTCTACAGAGACATAAAAAAGCTATATCTAGATCTATGTAGTTATATATGTATCTATTTATTGATACTCCTCGCGTCGGTTTCCACAATGCTGAGGGTCGTGACCATCTCGTGGGAACAGTTTGGTTTTAGTGATCCGTCGCCATTTTCCTCTATCTGCAGCCGTGCGCAGAGCATCGCTAATTTTTTATTTATTAACTTATTTTTATTGTTAACTTATTTATTGATACATATAGTTATTATTGTTATGTTATTAATTTTATTGGTATACGTATATATGTGTAGGTCTGTTTATGCATGTATTTATGTAGATTTATTTCATTTTTTCTCTAAGCTTGCACCCATTACTTTTTTAAAGAGAAATCTATGGCTTTTTATACACTTTTTTTGAGCAATTAAAGATTTAATAAGTACAAAAAAGTTTTAAATTTAAAACTGATTAAACAAACCAACCAAAAATCCATTCCATTTGAATAATTAATCTGTGGGAATTCTTTATAAATGTCCTCAAATTTTGTAACTGGAAGCTAGGGTAAAAATAAATTAGACAAAGGTCCCGTTCCTATTTGTTTGGCCTTCGGAAAAAAGGATTCCAAAGGTTTACTTAATAAGATTCAAGAATATTCAGTAGGCAATGTCAACATTATTCTAAATAATTAGTTTCGAAAACCTTTTTTAAAAAATTCTGTTTAATTCCAATTTTGGTAAAACGAGCACGAATCTCGTTACTTTCTTATCGAAAATTTCCTTTGTATTTTATTAACGTAAAATAACCACATATCATAAATATAATAATTAAAACATTAAAAATGGTGGCTACCAGAGAAGACTGCGAACCTATAAGCCTTGTTATAATACACTATTATATATGTTCCTTCTTTTTTTTTTGTTCACGCGGGGGAATCTTTTTATAGACCATCCTCCGGTAACTTGGGTGGGCCCGAAGGGATGTGGGGGACTCGGCCTGGGCCGCCCTTACCCACTAAACCTTCCGCGAATGCCATCAGCCGTTATGAGCGGGGTGCCCCGGATCTGTCAGCGACAGGACACACTGTATATGTTCCTGGGGAGGAGCTTCCAAGACCATTACATAGGTCTTGGAAGCAGAACAAGCGCTAAGAGCAGTACTACAGGTTAATTTAAGCTTACCGTACACGTACCCCTCATCCAAACTCTATCAATTGTCATAGGTGCTAAGTATACGCTAAACATACGTATTCAAATACATTACCAAATTCAATAAGCCATTTTCACCAGAGACCAACGAGAGAATACAAAATTGCCCAGTTCCATTTGTTAAAAGCTTTTTTGATAGAAGGCAGTATTACTGTAAGGCACACATACACACACAAAGGCACACAGACACAGACACACAGCGATGTAGCCACACAATTGTGAGCTTCCTTACTCAACATCGCACACAACAGTTATTATTGACAGATTTTAGTAAAACATCAAGAGCTTAAGAGATAAGATAATAAATAATTTAATAAAGACACTGACTTTGATTCAGAGGTTCACTTGCTTTCAAGCCCTTTATGCTTTTCCTCCAGCGCAACAAACTTATTCTAAACTATGCACTGATCTTCTACAGAGAGAGTCTTCTCCTTTTTATCCTAAATTTCTCGTATATCTTTCAAAAACGGAACGGAAACGGACTCGGTTGCCGACGACTGATAAAATTTTATTAGAGTACTTTACTTGACTAGCAACTAAAGTACTTTTATATTAGGCAGTCCATAAACTTATTCTAATTCAAAATTATATTTTACAGATTATAATAGTTACTTATGCATTAAAACTAAATTAGTATTTAGTAACTCTTGCTAACACACGTACTAAGACTTGACTAACTGTTGCTAACACAATTTAGGTACAAATTATTATGGAAAAATAAATATGTCTGATTTCCTTAATTTGATTTACTGTTTCTAATGACGTCCTGTCTCCTATACAGGATTTCCTGGTTTAGGAGACAGGACGTCATTAGTTCATTGTGCCATAGCTGTGTTCAATAGAGATATTATGATATCCCCATGTCCAGGATGTTTGTTAAACTGTTAATATTAATATTACTCACAAAATTGGACAAAAATATTTTAACAGTTACACTTTTATATTTTAAAAGAGCCGTAGTAGCTCAGATTGCATTCTACGCTAGCAACCCGACTTTGGTCCACGTGGCCAAGTCAGACAGAACTGTCACCCTAGGGGCGGTAGGTGTGTGAGCAAGAGAATTAGTAATGTAAATACCTTAACAATCCTATCTAGCAATGCTATATCCTAAGTAGTCAACGACCTTTTTTTTTGTTAACGGGGAGGAAATCTTCAAAGAGACACCCCGCCTTCTGGGGGGAAGGCGGCGGTTATGTGGGGTTTGACCCACTAAAACCTCCCCGGTGGCCCTTCCTCGGTGCATGGTGATCTCCAGATGAACACACCGGAGCCCCTCTGCACTGGGCTCAAGGAGACCACATCCCATTACTCCTGTGCCCTCGCAGTGCAAGACGACACGGGCCAGATGTCGCCTTCTTCCCGGGTCCACCTTGGCGGACGACAAAGGCCCCCACCCTTGTCGGCCAGTGAAGGCCCTTTTTAGTCGCCTTCTACGACAGGCAGGGGATACCGCAGTCTTATTCTTGAGAGCCCAGAACTTCAGGGCTGAAGTAGTCAACGATCTAATGGAAGATACCGTCGTAGTAAACCAATCTAGAAGATAGAAGAATAAGCCAATGTGAATGTTAACGCTATTGATAGAATCGTTTATCGAATGATATTAGAAGTCTTATCGCGATAATATTATTTGGCACTTGGTTCAAATCTTATACGAAATAGTAATTTCGTCTTGCGAAAAATGTGAGCAAAGAAAAGGCATCGCAATAAAGACAAAGATAAGAGAGATTATTAGCCTCAACGCTTTAGAAAGGCTTTCTTCGTTGATATATAGGATCGAATAATGTAATTTATCTTTAAAGGGAGCTGAGTAGGTATGTTTTAAATTGATATACATTCTTATATACCTTTATATAGTTACAATAACAAAAAAGAAGTAAATTCCATAATCAAGACATAGTACGTTACATAGGGGTAAACTAAATCACTCCAATTGTATTATAATTCTCAGAAGTAATATAAATACATGAATTATGCATATCTGAGAAGATTTAACTAACGCCTAAGGATCTACCCCCAAATCTACATATACAATCGCTTATACTCCGCCAGGAAACATCCCTAATAAAGTATACGAGAATAAATTTTAGTGAAATTATAACAAAAACCGAAGTATCATAGTTATATTACGATGTTCTCTCTTTGAGTTGGCTCTTATATTCTCTTTCTTCTTCTACAATCGTACTGGTTATCGTTATGCAGTACTTATCTTTTTAATGTCACAACATAATTCATATGGGATCTAATAAAAAAACACAATCGAATACACTCCTCTTTTGAATTCGGTTAAAAAAAACTGTTACATTCTTATTAACCTAACAGTAGAAAGAGAAATTGCTATCCGGTTGTCTCCGAGTTTATTCAGTTTCAAATGTAAAAGATAACAATACATGTTTTTTTTTATATGACGAACTACACAGATTGGCTCGAGAAGCTGGCCTTGACTGCTTCACCGGATTAGGAGATGGCATAGCTCTTAGATCGCTTAGCCTGAACCTCTATAGCTAGTAACTGACACAAGGGTCCCCCCGGTGAGGGATAACCTCGGCTTGGATGGTTTAAGTATTCCGATCTGAGGACGGCCGAGAGGGCCGAACGACGACTCGGTCGGTTGCTATTTCACGGATAATCTAAGGGACATTCAAAAGCTAAACTAACTTTGATTGCCACTTTGGGAAGCGTTGGCGCTGGGAGAAGAAGTGGCCGAAGAATATTTATTATTTTAATGTAAATGTATTGTATTAAATAATTACAGGACTTCATTGGGATAAACATCAAAGTACTCAAAACCGAGAATTACTATGAGTGATTTTGATTATTTATTTCTTCGTATTATTAAAAATATTTTTTTATATCTTCTAAATGTACTTAATTATAAAATTTCAAACAATAATACTATTTCCGTCACGCACGTCTGAAGTTGCCGGACTCGAAACTGATCCGGAACATCGCTCCGGACGTGTCTGGCGTTATCACGGGCGAGTTGTCTCTAAGCGCGCGGTGCGTGCTAGTCCGTGAAATCACGTACATTGGGAAGCCGCCATTAGATGGGATACCTCGGTATTTGTAATTCGGCTCCAGGTTTTCTTCATAATGGCACCAAACAAAGGAACGATAAACTGTCAGCATCCTCTGATAGACTAGATCGAACTGAATAATTCGTCCATCATGTCACACATCCTGGAAAATTTAGCGAAACACAAAAAGGTCGAAAAACTTGCATGGTTAACATAGCTAGCTTGGCTATTATACAGCAGCACTGCTACGTTTAAAAAAATATTGCTTGCTGGTTTTATTATTTCAAATTAAGAAAACAATTGAATGACCTTTATGCAATTGTTGCATTCCCATGTTAGACATGTACCAATTAATTTTTGCGTTCAATTACTAAATTGGCAATGAGTTCTCTACTAGTTTCATCGGTCTAAAAAAATAATGGTGAAAAGGAAGTTCAGACGTCTTTATTGTGACCTAGATCACCTCATTCGGGCTGTACGGTGGCGAGAGGTCGTAAAATATAAACTTGTTGACGCATTTCAAAGTATTTTTGCAAAGTAAGAATTCAGGTTCCACCATGAATAACTTGAGAAGTATTAACAAAGGCGAGGCGTAACTCAAACCAATTTGTGAACTTGGAGACTTTAGAACCAGGGACGTTCTTTTATATTCATAAACGGATATTAAACTTTGAATTCTATGAAATGTGTTTTTTACACGAAGGTTTTAGGTTCCTAGCTATGCTGTATAATTAATAAAATAAAAAGCTCTCATCTTAACCACTAGCGTTGCAGGTAGAGGTAGCAATTGTTATTTTACACAAAGGTCTTAGGTCCAATATTTGCCCATCGGCATACACCACGCACGAATATCATAAGTGATTTTGTACTAAGAATGCAAAAACAATTTCATTGGTATCACCGAATCGAAACAACATACTATAAGAAGTTATTAGTTTCCAAACATATTATTCCCGAAGTGGCATATAAGTTAGTTTAGCTTAGATTGTCCCAATAGTCTTTTGTCAATAAAATAGCTACCGACCGAGTCGTGGTTCGGCCCTCTCGGGCGCCTTCGGATCGAACTGCTAACGCGTAAAATAGTAACCGTCAAAGCCGAGGTTACCGCTCACCGGGGCGACCCTTGTGTCGAGTTACTAGCTAATAGAGGTTAAGGCTAAGCGACCGAAGAGCTATGCCACCTCTCAATCCGGTGAAACAGTAAAGTACGGCCTCTCTGGCTAACTGTGTTAGTTCGTCCAAAAAAAAACATATTACTACAAAAATGTGACCTTGTCTACCTATATTATATATTCAGATGTACAATAAAGGTCCAATTTGTAAAATCATGTTTTCTGTACACTAGGTGAAAGGCTCATCCGGCGACGGACGTGGCCTTTGATCAGTATAATCTCTCAATCTCTCGCCCGCTGACCCGCATAATTATGCAAAAAACCTTTCGGTACTGGGTAATTGCTTTTCTTGTTTTATTTCGTAAAGTTACTTATACACTTGTCCTAAACTCCAAGAATGTAAGCTTTCAATCTTTTTCTATCACGTACAATATCAACTACAGACCACTAGAGAAGCTGGCCTTGACCGCTTCACCGGATTGAAAGGTGGCTTAGGTCGCTTAGCCTGAACCTCTATAGCTAGTAACTCGACGCAAGGGTCCCCCCGGTGAGGGGTAAACTCGGCTTGGACGGTTACTATGTTACGCGTAAGCATTCCGGTCCGAGGGCGCCCGGGAGGGCCAGTTACTATTTCACGGATAATCTAAGGGACATTCAAAAACTAAACTAACCTAAGTGCCACTTCGGGAGGTTTCATTCTGTTCACCTAGGGGAGTAGGCAGAGATTAAAAATTTCTATTTTGACGGTCCTGGCACACATCTTTTGCACCATAAAACCTTAATTCGCCTTACTTAAGTATGTTAGCAATAAGCATACGAAAATGATCTTCAATACTAAGTAATACGTAAGATTAAGATAATGTATTAAATTATTCCCACATGACATACGTGAATACGTTGAATAACTGTAATGTGCCTATTACCTTAATATTTTTCGGAAAATGACTAAAATTATTTTGGTCTGAATTCTGTAAATAAATAACACACTATTACAGATGTAAACATAATTATTAAACTATAATATACCTTATTTTATTAATATTTTTTTGTATAACCTTAATAAACATCCGTTTAGAAACAATTGGTGCAAATTAAAAAACAATTGAGTATAATTTTTTTTATTTTTGCGTCGTTTGTGACGAAAATGATACACTAGCGCTTGTATTTATTGACATAAATTTCTCTATTACCAGTTGTATTTTTCCATCGTCTTGGAAAGATGCTCAAATAATTCCTCTACCCAAAACAGAATCCGGTTTCCTTTTCTGAATTTCGCCCTATTTCCATACTACCATTTATGTCCAAAGTCCTAGAACGTCTCGTATACAATCAATTTAACACCTTTCTTCTCAATAATTCCTTGTTAAATCCTTTACAATCCGGCTTCCGTCATGGCCATAGCACTACTACTGCATTAATAAACATTACGGATGATATCAGATCAGGAATGGAAGACGGTAAGGTAACGGTCCTTACGTTGCTTGATTTCAGCAATGCTTTTAACACTGTTGACTTTGATGTTTTTATTGGCATACTGGGCTCTCTTAATGTATCTCCAACTGCGATTGATTGGTTTCAGTTGTATTTTTCCATCGTCTTGGAAAGATGCTCAAATAATTCCTCTACCCAAAACAGAATCCGGTTTCCTTTTCTGAATTTCGCCCTATTTCCATACTACCATTTATGTCCAAAGTCCTAGAACGTCTCGTATACAATCAATTTAACACCTTTCTTCTCAATAATTCCTTGTTAAATCCTTTACAATCCGGCTTCCGTCATGGCCATAGCACTACTACTGCATTAATAAACATTACGGATGATATCAGATCAGGAATGGAAGACGGTAAGGTAACGGTCCTTACGTTGCTTGATTTCAGCAATGCTTTTAACACTGTTGACTTTGATGTTTTTATTGGCATACTGGGCTCTCTTAATGTATCTCCAACTGCGATTGATTGGTTTCGAAGTTATCTGTCTGGGCGCCGGCAACGTGTACGCATTGACAAGAGATTTTCTTCTTGGTGTAATACGCTTGCTGGTGTTCCGCAGGGTGGGGTGTTATCTCCTTTGCTGTTCGCAATTTTTATCAATTCTATATCAAATCAACTAGTTTCTTCCTACCACCTTTATGCAGATGATCTGCAAATATATTCACAAGCTACACCTAATGATCTGCCCCTGGCCATAAATAAGATCAATGACGATTTACGTGAGATTTCGGACTGGAGCAAGGCGTTTGGTCTAAAATCAACCCTTAAAAACGCAAGTCATAGTAATTGGTACTTCAAAAATGATTGCTAAATCTAATTTGTCCCAATCCCCCGACATAACTTTTGATGGAGCTACTATGACAGTTAGTGATAAAGTGAAGAACCTGGGGATACTCATGGATACAAACCTGTCATGGCAACCTCAAATAAAAGAAATAAGTCGAAAAGTGTTTGCTTCCATAAGATCCTTGCGAAGAATAAGTAATTTCCTTCCAACTGCCACTAAGATTGCCCTTGCACAATCCGTTCTCTTACCTCTCCTCGACTACGCCGATATCAGTTTTCTAGATCTCACAGAAGGGCAACTCAATAAACTTGAGCGGCTTCAAAACGTCTGTATAAGGTTCATATTTGGCCTACGCAAATATGATCATGTATCTCATTTTCGCCTGAAGCTCAAGTGGTTGCCAATTCGCCTTCGCCGGAATGCTCACATTCTTTTTCTTCTACATAATGTGTTGTTCAATCCATCCTACCCTTCCTATCTTAAGAAACGTTTTATGTTTCTACACGACTCACATTCACATTCTTTAAGATCATCGGAAAAAATGACACTCAAAATGCCAGAGCATGCTACAAAATTTTTGAACAAATCTTTCACAGTGGAAGCAGTCCGACTTTGGAATGCTCTGCCACAAAGCATAAGATGCACAGAATCCTTGACAGCTTTTAAGAATCTAGTACATAGACACTATCTATCTTTATAAATATATATATATTTTATACGGTATTTGTATGAATATATATTTATATATATATATATATATATATATATATATTGTTGGTTTGTATTAAAATATATATCATCACAGACCCACTAAAATATTTTTAGACGAAAGTTTCTGTCCATACAAAGGTTGTCTGGAAGAGATCGCTCTTAGCGATAAGACCGCCCATTGCGCATGCAATGACCTTGTCTAGTGTAAAAATTGTATTTACTATTTCTGTGATGTATTTTGTTTTATTTGTTGCGCAATAAAGAATATTCATTCATTCATTCATTCATAAATGCTAGCACTTGGTTATTATGAGAATGTTATTTTGACAAGTGAATATGCCATTTTATTTTTAAAAGTCAATTTCACAGGCCAAGATAAAGTTTTATTAATCGGAGGCAATGTTAAAATTATTATTTCAAAAATAAAATAATTCAAAGATTATATTTATAAAGTATTAGGGGGCGTCCATAAATTACGTGAGGTGTCATCTAATCTTACGTTGGTGAGAGGGGGGTCACGGTAAATATCACGCAATTTTTTTCTGATTTAAACAAAAATAAAATAAAAGCACGAAGCAAATTGTTTTTTTTCTTTTTACAATAACAATCTAACGCGTTTACGTAAGAAACTCACATTTTGAAAAATCTCACGTGAGATTGGGGGATGGGGAGGGGGTTGAATAAAATCTCACGACATCTCACCAGGGGGGGAGGGAGGGGCAGAAAATTTAAAAAACACCTCACGTAATTTATGGACGCCCCCTTATTTCTGCTAAAAGTGTGCTTTCATTCAAAGCACGACGCGTTAAAATTTTAGTACACATAAAATCCATTAAGACATAAAACAAACGATGTCTAGTAAAACATTCATCAACTGCTTATTGCGGCAATAAAACATTGTCTCCATTCCATATGTTTTCAGGCATACTACTTTCAGCATTATTCTTCGCTCTCATAAAACTAGTAATGTGTTTATCAATACTTTCAAATCAATAAAATGAGATAGATTTAAAATTGCTTCCGTCACTAACTTTAATTTTACATTCTAAGGGTTCCAAGTCGCAAGGCTAGTGGATTTAGTAAAATGGGAAAGAATTTGGCTGTACATTTAATAGCCATTTTTATGTTCAAGAAAAAATCTTTTTATTTATAATTTCAGATTAACCTGTCGAATAATCCTGTAAAATTTGGTGACGATCGGAGCACTCCTCTTTTTGAACTGTCAAACAAGCTATACGTAGTACTTTCATTTCTGACATTAACTTGAGCCCGATATGTTTTTGTTTAAATGATAAGAATGATATTGTATTTAATGATATGTACACCCATGTACATGTAGGTAATGAATGATCTTCACCCGCTCGAGAAGAGAATGACTACGGAGAGAAATGAATAATTTAATATATTGTAAGAATTACAATAAATATTTAATGATGTAAGTTTATTGTTTAAAAATACACTAGAATAGTTACAGTTTCCAATGATTCTTTGTTGTTTTTGTATGTTATTGTTATACTGAATATCAGTGGTTGTATTACATCTCAATTATTTATGTTAATTAGGCGAGGAAATGCAGCTAGCGTTCTTGACGCTTCACTGCGATGAGAAGAGCTTTAGGTTAGTTTTAGTTATAAGCTTGTTGTCATGACCGGGAATATTACGGTTACTAATGAAATGTTATACGGTCTGAGAAAGATTAGATCGTAAAAGTGCGACCGGCATTTTACTACACCGTGAGCCATTTCTTAATACATGCGCTAACTTTTGTTGTTTTGTTATAAATAAGTTTATTCAGCAGAAAAAGCAAGACATCAAATATATCCATCAGGAGATACATCTAGATCATCTAGAGTAGTGGTCGCCAAAGTAAGATTGATAGATTTGACGTTAGACTAAGAAAATCAATTTCAATCAACATTATTTATGAAATACGTATGTTATATGGTGGTTTAGTGATGAATCAATAAAGTAGTCGATGTTCACGTCAAAAGACATAATGACAATGACAGAACATAAAGAAGAATTAGATCACAACTTTTGAAACAAAACATGGTGCAGTCACTCGATTGAGGCTAAGAATTACTATATAAAAAAAACCAGGCCGGTCATCCAGGTACTATTTACTGTTGCGAAAAATGTGCTAGCATTTGGAAAGTTTGAGTAAGTCAGGTTTGTATGTTGTATCATAGCCAAAAAGCTACATGTGTTTCTTCTCCTTCTCTACTCTCACTTCCCATATCTTACTTAAAGGCATGCAACTATGATGCTGCTGGTGGATACTTGTGACTTAAGATATGTACAACCCGCCTGCTAGTCCGCCATCTGAAATATTATTCTGAGTAGAGAAAACAATTTCAATAAGCTACATAATAGCAACATACACACTAAACAATCTTCATTCGACTGTAGTCAAGTAAGTGATAGTTTAAAATATATCATTCGAAACAACATGAAATTGGACGTTTTCTCATCAATAAAGTACAAAATAGATCGTTTCTCGTAAATCTCTTGGCATAAGTAAATTCTTCGGTCTAAATTAGATTTTATAACTTCAGCGTTTAACGGTGGTAGATAGTCAAAACATGCCAGATATTTACTTACAGGATCTCCCCGTAGTTAGGTTGATCACTCTGTGGCAAGTGTCCATAAACAGAATTAAGACCAACTCGACTGGGCCCCGAGTCTTTAATACAATTGTGAACAAAATAAACTTTCATTGGCATTATAATGGTTGATATTTGTTAGTTTTGGTGCCATGAACGATATCGATAACAGGATGTAGCTCTGGAAACAAACACACGGGAACACTCATAGAAATACATTTAAATATTTATTTCGAATTGGAAACGAACCCAAGTCTTTTAGATTATAACTAGGTACTTTGAGCACTACGAAAATAATTTTGCAAAACCCTACAAGCTTAGTTGTGGAATGCCAACGTACAAGACAAATCTGACGGAATCTAGAATTCCGCCTTGATTTTCGTAGGAAAATATATAATGAAGTAATTAACATTTAAAATTTAATCTACGTTAAGAGGAACCAAATGTCACAGATTATGCCTATTCCCAAGGTTTTTCTATACGTAAAAATGAATAAAAGAATACCTTTCGGTACCTATTATCTGTGATTCCAATCAATCGCAAAGAGCGACTCTTTTAGTATTCCATAAACACGTTTACGTTCAAATCATAAAAAAAGCAAATAAACGCTTTGCCCCTTATTAAACGACCTTACTACAGAGAGGGAACTTTTCAATTTCCTTCTCGTGAATATTTCCTCTTTAATTTATTTAAAGATGATTAACTAGAAAGTTTCCAAGTCAGAGTGTTGGCATCGCATGATCTTAACAGACATGCGGTCACTACAACGGCTTTGCCGTTGCATGAATTATATGGCACTATCGGGGAAGCCCCACTAACGCGAGGTACAAGTATTAAAATATTATAAATTTTACGGATTTTATCCAATAATAAACGCTTTACAGTGGGAGTCATTGAGGAATCTCTGAAACATTGTAAAGTGCTCGAAACCGCGAATTTAAAATTTATTATCAAAATTCACGAACCATTCACGTAACGGTAATTATGTTTCCGTACAGAACGTTGTAGTAACTGAAGACGGGAGGTACGCATGCATGTGACAAAGCAAAGACTGGACCAATTACAGAGTCCGCAAACACAACACGTGACCCAACTCCGAATAAGCCATTGTTGGGCGAACCAATTCTCTAACGAACAATCGCATGACAGGTGAGTTGTTATATCTCTGTACAGACAGGATATTGTGTTCGGTTAGACACGAGGCTAAATTTACCTTGTGATATACGAATTCGTGTAAACCTACTTTTCACACTATCACTTATGTGGCCTGATTCGGTGGAAGAATCGGTGAGACTTTTATTGAATGATTTGTTTATAGGGTAAGAAACAAAAGCATCTACAATTTAATAAATGCTAATCAATAACTGCCACCTACTCACACGAGCAGAGAAACTGCAACCAACTCTTTTAATGAGTATTTTAATAAGCATCTATACTATTATCGTGTCAGCTCAGTTCGGCCAGTAGCCTAAAGTAGCGTAGTACGCTAGCAATCCGAGTTCCATCCCCAGTGGCGTTACTGATGCAATTGTTTGTTAACGCTCTCAGTTCTGATTTACCATGTACTCGTAAGTGAAGCATGTGGAAATTGGTGAAGGCCTGTGCTCAACAATAGGTTATATTTAGTGTGTAACTTTACTTTTTAAATGGAGATTTAGAATGTATGCAATCGTCAACAACTCATCAATTAAGATTAAGAATGACAATTTCGTACATTTTAAATCAACCATTCCAAAACAATCTAGGAGATAAATCACGTTAATAGACGAATTGTGGGTTTATAAAAGGTCAAAGGACTTTATTTAGCAGATTGAACCCTTCTCAAAATTGTCAATCGCAGGCCGACAATCTTGAACTGTGAATTTTTAACACTATGCATCAGAAGAAAGGCTGAACATTATTAGCTAATTGTTATTAGAACTCCCCATTATTTACTAATTTTATTTTATAACGTTGAAACTCAATACAAGGTATGTCTTAATCGGTGTAAAAGCGAGCCGTGGTTCAGCCCTCTCGGCGCCTTCGGGTCGGAAAGCTTACGCGTAGCATAGTAACCGTCCAATCCGAGGTTACCCCTTAACAGGGGGACTCTTGTGTCGAGTTATTAGCAATGAAAGTTCATGCTAACTGAACTAAGAGCTATGCCACGTCTCAATCCGGAGAAGCAATAAAAGTCAGACTCTTTAACTGTCTATAACTGTGTAGTTTGTCAAAAAAAAATAAGGTATGTATCGTAACCATTTGCTAAGTATCATGACAATATGCCACTTAGCGTAGATTTATTTTATTTCTACTCATTTATTTATTAAGCAAATTTGTATGTTAACGAATTTTTTTGTATCGCACTAAGTCGTTTTAAAGTAATGAAAAACTTTTCATGCATATATATATTCTTAGTTAGTTAGTTCTTAATATTATTTGAATTAATAGAATGAGTATGCAAAATTCGGGAACAAAGTCGAGATTTCTCTCGGGAGCCCTATTACTAAATTGGTCTGTCCAGCAATACACAGCTAAAACATAGGGTATGGTAGAATATTTTGGAGTTTTGGTGACTTTTTGCAGTATTAAAATCACCGTTTTTTACTACATGCATATTCACTGTACATATACCAAAATAGCATTTTTTAAAAAAAATGTTGTCTGTCTGTTTGTACCGGCTAATCTCTGGAATGGCTGGACCGATTATGACAGAACTTTCCCTGGGAGGTAGCTGATAAAATAGGAAGTAACTTAGGCTATATTTATTTTAAAATATAAAAAAATAAATATCAATTTTTTAATCGTGTTTAAATCTGCGGGGCGCAGCTGATAAATTTAAAACATTTGTTATACGGGTGTGACTTGAAATAGGATTTTTTAACTAACATGAAACGTGTAGAATGGTAGGTTTTTGATCTATGACCTAATGTTTCATGGACCGTTTTTTTTTTGAGGCGAAATGCCTACGCATGGTCGCCCCGTAAGGCAAAGATTCAGTGTTAAGTCGAACTCGGACCAACTAAAACACCACAGTGATCGCCATCAATGGTCTCGAGAATTCGTGAGATTTTCGTAAGGAATGCAATCATAATCCCTCTGCGCTAGTCCCTGCTGGGAAAGTTCCCACACGCCCTCGTATTGGGTATACATATACCTTAGGCTTGTTTGTTAAGATGTATCGCTACCAACTGGAAGAAAGAATCATTAGATGAACGTTATGCTTTTTTCGTAGCTTATTTGATGTAAAGTTAAATATAAACAGCGATTTCAATGCCAATAAAGGGGCAAGGTAACCGACTTTAAGAGAAGTCAAGAATAAGTTAGATAAAGTCAAAAGATCGAATCAAATCAGCGTACGTTCCATGAAACTACGTGCTTAATCTTAAATCCAATTTGATTTGCACAACACGAAAATTTGCATGGAAATATTCGAAGCAGAGTCGAACAAATGAATTCATTTGAATATTATAATGAACCAGGTTTTCTGGTGCCGACACCTGTGACCTGTGACGCTCGTAAATATATGCCGGGATGTTTCCACTGAGTGTTTCAATTAACGGGTGTCCTGTTTGTGTCAAAATGGCGGTTTACAAAGTGGATATCATATAAGCTCTTCATTAACATAAAGTCTAAGAGCGTACTGAAATTGAATTATCTATATCAATTATGTAGCGAGTTAAAATTCTATTTGTACCTTCCTAAGTACAGAAAAGGTATGTTTCTTTCAATACCGCCCTGAAGAAGGTACAAGTAGAAACCAAATTATTCGTCCGGCTTTAGTGTAAAATGGAATTCTTCGTTGACATAAATGTAAACTAGGAAGTGATAATATTGATACTTTATTGTATTAATATTATTTACTTTTATATTGTATAAAGAAAATACATTCATATACCATAAGGCTGAATGGAAACGAATTTTTTTATACGCTGCATAATCTATGGTTTATAAAAAAAAAATAAAGCCCTCTCGGGATAGAAGAGACAACTTTCGCTGTCCGTTTTTTGCCAATCTTATAAGGTCCCAAATGTTACACTAAGCACAAATTTTTATTAAATGATTTTTTCACACACACAATGACCTAATGAGGCAACCACTGCTATTTCTGGAGGCATACTGCTAGATTATTTATAATGTAATTATAAATGTCAATACAAATAATTATTTATGCAAATAGTAAAAGTATCTAAAAATATTTGTTTCTTTTTTGGCACATGTCAGCTGAATCGTAGCCTAAAGTTTCTTAGCAAAAAAAAGCACATTAGAATAGATAGAAATAGATGAAGCAAGAAAAAAAGTCATTAATGTTGCCATCCTCCACATTTTTGTCGGGTTTTTTCTCTAAGGTCGTGTCGGACAGAATAAAATAAATTTTATAGGGAGTCAGAAAAATATAGAATTTTAAATTAGGTCTGTTACTTAATGGTTGTGAGAAACTAATTAATTAAAATAATTTCTTAATAAATGTTGTTTAGCTTGCAAGAAATATATTCAAGTATAAACATTTTAATTTAATTTATAAAATAGGCATAGATAAAAGTTTAAAAAACATCAGCAGCATAAGATAGATGGGGTTAATTAAAGTTATTACGTTTTCAAAGTATAAAATTAAATTATTTCCAGCATTTAACTGTAAGAAAGGATGATTGCTGCATTTAAATTTGAATTTGGAACAATTATAATAAAGTTTTAACGCTCAACAATCTTTCTTATTTACGCAGCCGTTAATTTCTAGGTCCGAGTTTTAAGATAGTAATCAGCCAAATTGAAACCTTGTGCTGAAAACGTATTAAAAGTTAAAGTCACAGCCTATACATTATATATATATATATATATATATATATATAATATATTACATATTATATGTCCCACTGTTGGGCAAAGGCCTTCTCTGTAAAGAGAGTATAAATAAGGGCATAGTCCGCCACGCAGCCCTAGTGCGCATTGGTAGACTTCACATGTTAGGCTTCCTCACGATGTTATCCTTAACCCTACGTGGTAAATCAGCACTTAAAATTACAACTAAAAAATTTATTGGTGCCGGTACCGGGGATCGAACTCGGGTTGCTAGCGTACTATGCAACTTGAGGCAACCGCCTGGACACTGAGGTGCCACGGGTCTTGTATGAAATTGAAAACGTATTTTTATTACTTATCCAACTTAACTATTACTCGTCTAATATATAAAAAAGGATTATTAACTATACAGTGTCTAAAGTTCTTTTCGTTTCGTAAGTATATTTACGTGCCGGCAAAAACCAACTTCAAATCGAATCAAACTTTAAACGCTACTAAGCGTGGACGCTCTCTTTGTATTTCCGAATTATCGTAGAAATATTACGATATCGAATCAATCATACTCTTCTCTGGAACCTATATCTTATAAAACTACTCTTGTAGTACTCTTTTTCAATTAAAAATGAATCATCGAAATTCGTCAATAGCCTAATGGTTTAGGGTACGGCCTGCGAATCGTAAGGTCGTGGGTTCGAATCCACCATTCGACTATTGCCGTGAACCATGTCCTAGCACAAGCTTAAGCTTAGTTGTAATGGTTAGCAAGATTGTTAGTAATATTTCTGAAAAAAAAAAGAAATATTACTAGCTTTCTTCTTAAAAAAAAAAATTAAATAAATAAAAAAAAATTGGTTGGCGTGATATCGAGTTATTCATCAATTTGTCGCATACATGTGCAAATTAAAACTTATATGGTTTTCTCTTTGGTTGCCATTGTTAGAGTTGAAAATGGGACCACATGGAAAGCATAAGCCTTCACAAAAAAAAATAATAATCTAAATCAGTTCAAACAATTGAAAGTTATGAGGTAACAAACAAAAAAACATAGAGACGAATCGAGATCCTCTACCTTTTTTGAAGTCGGTTAAAAAAGGAATATTAACGATAAAGTGTCGTAACTCTTTTATCAAAACAATCTTATTTTGTGCATCCGTTAAGTTGAGAATAATTTTACAATTGTGTTTATTGTATTATGAAGACTGTTTTAAACAAATACTTTCACATGAAAGAAAATTGCTTAAAGAGAAATGTGGAAGAGAAATTCTTTTTAATAAAATGTTGCTGGCTGTTTAACAATGCACTTCTTAGAAAGTGTAAGAAGGTCAAGCGCTCGGTGCGACTTAACAACCATTAAATGCATTTTCCGCGACTATAAAGTTATTATTCGCAATTTACTCCGAGGTACGCTTCAAAGGCTTCATGTTAAGAGTTCTCGTTAACTTTATTTCCAAAATTAAGTTATGACCAGTGTAAGATTAGTACCAAAGTACCCCAGGTAGGGGTAGTTAGGTAAAGTTCCAAGTTCCAAGACACACAGGTGTCTCTCAGCACTAGGCCAAAGCAAATCCCAGGAAACAACTTTCCACTTCCCTTCATTTCGCGGGTTAATTAATATCTACTTTTTAATATATTTGTAGTTTGTCGCTATCTAAGGCACACAAATTTAAGCAATTTTTTTTAAATATTTAATAATTTGAAAAAAAATCATATAATCCTCACATATTCACTTTCATAATTAATAATATTTAATTTGTTTACAAATATTACTAACAATCTTATTAACCAAAGTTCAGAAAAATACTCGACCTAATACATTCTAATTAACCTTTTATTTCAATAGACTGCCTATATTTCCAAAAACAAAATCTAAAAAGTATTTAGTAAAAGAATAGTCAATAATAGTACAAACAAAAAAATAAAATAAAACAAAATAAAAAATTATTTACACAAAATTTATTAAAGACGCAATTTCTAAACGGCCTTAAAGGATTTCCATGTTTTAGAAAGGAAAATATTATCCGCACTTTCAACTTTGCTATTAAATTAACACAATTCGAGGACGGCGCCCTTAGAGTGAGAAGTGTTGTTCGTTTAAACGAGATTTACATTTGAAATCATCTACTACAACGGGCTTTAGAATAAAATCATCTGTTAATGTAATTTTTATTAATACAATTTATCCACGGTTTGTTTATACAGCCTTTTTTCTAAATTAAGAAAAAATAAACAATTCTAAAACCTGTCCCGTAAGAACCGTTAATGCGCAGAATTCGAATAAAGTATCATAGGGGAGTGAAGGGGTCGCGGGCGGCCATGCGCGAACGGTTATTGGCTGTCCTGTTTTACTCTGCCCCCCGCACACTAACCACACGTCTCTCGCTCCTGGTATACAGTTGCTTTCTAATTATTATGTTAGTTTGTATATCGACGCTGGACATCAAAAACGTAGTGACACATATAGCCTTATTTACTTTTTTACGTCTTTGGAATCAGAAAAAAAAGACGTGTTAAATGATACATGCCTTGTAACAATTAGATGAAAAATAGCGAAAATAGGATTATCAAGATTGACACTTCTCTTTTATTTTTTGTACCGTAAAACTATTTTCTTTTAGTAAAACTCTAGGTTAATGCCGTGGTTCTAGAGGTCCACAAACACGAAAGTTATTTTTTTTTTTAAATTTGAAATGTTTTTCGGCTCTGGTGAACAACTTCATTTTTGTGGGTTACTACGTTTTTGTTTTCCAGCGTCGATGTAATAACTAGCTTAAACGAACTAGCATAGACAAAAGAACACAGACAAAAACACTTTATTCGTAATTCGTTGAAATAAATAATTGCGTGTGCGACTGTACATACGTAGCTATCCCTTCCACGTTTCGCTTAGCGCTAGAGTTATTTGCCTCCAACAAAACCACCCCTGGAAATCACGTGCGAGTGACGTCATTAGTGACGTCACATCGCCTATTGGACTGTGCAGTAATACGTAGTGATTATACATGTTCTCTGCATCTGACCTACTTTTACACGCGTCACGGGAAAAGCTGTCAGTAATGTTTATGACGACATGTTGTTAGTATCGTTATTTAATTGTACAACAATATCGTTGTTATAACAAACTGTTGCTTTAATTTATTGTTAATTTAAAGACTGATAATGACTGATATTGAGAAAAAAAAAACTACATTGCTGAAAAAATGTAGTTTTAACTTTTTTATACCCCCAAGGCTGCCATAATTTATTTACTTAACATTTTGTTTTTCATTTGGAGGTTATCAATTTGAAGTGAAGGGGTAAGGGCATACAGCGCGCGGACCGAAAAGTTCTCCATTGGAGACCACGGATCGTCAAACGCAGCCAGGACGTCCATCTACATAAAGGTCTGATGATTTTTTTTAATCATCGATGTTCACTTAACTGATATACGGAGATTGATATTTGAAATAAGACTCTATCTTACAATTAAATGTCGTTTATTTTAGCCTCTGAAATATATTTCTACGACCTATTCAAAGTGTTAAGAAGGCCTTATAAATTACCCCAATGAAGATATGATGTTATCGGCTTCGGCAGGCGACATGAAATCATAAGAAAATGGATCACCGTTTTTAACTTTAATTACATGAAATTTGCTTTCGACATAATTGTTATAATTTTGATATCCGTTTTAACCAAGACAGTTATTAAAGGAGGTTTTATTGTCCTCTTTCTGAGTCGAATTTGTGATTTTTACTCATTTTAAAAAGCTGATAATTTTAAAAAAGTAATCTAAAGCCTATATCTATTTATATGCCCCACTGCTGGACACAGGCCTTCTGTGTAATGAGACTATAAGAGCATAGACCACCAAGCGGCCCTAGTAATCCGCACTAGGGCCGCTTGTAGGTAGACTTCACATGTTTTCCTTCACCATCGACCGCGCACTTAAAATTGCAACAAAAAATGTCATTGGTACCTAGCAAAAATGCCATAGCTACCACGGCTCATAAAAAATTTACTCTCACGTTAATCCTACCGTGAGAACGCAATCACAATGCGAATTTCATCGCGTTTATTAGATCTTAATGGTGACAAGTAACACTATCATCATATACTGAGTGACTTTAGTGATTTTAATTGTATATAACAATCTGAACATAACAAACTTACTAATACACGCCTGGGAATTGAACCTCTCACGTCATAAGGCGAACGATAAGCCAATAAGCTGTTTCTGCAATAAATCCCTTACTAAATAAAGAAGAAAAACACATTTATGATTAACGACATGAAAGCATTATATAAAACATTATCTGGAAGAGAAACAAATAGATTCAACAACGAAAGTGGGTACTTTGCAAAGTGGGAGCTCTTTGAACGATAGTGAGAAGGCATATAAAACGGAATTTGGAGGCGTAATGACCTATTTAATCCGAAGCAGAATTAATATTTTAAAAGGATCTGATATATACTCGTATGTAGGTAGATAGAGATTTTCATCAGATCGCTATCCACTTTTAAGAGCTGATATTTTTTTTAAATGCACTACGCTCTTCAAACAAGAGGTCTCTACAGTTCCACTTTTTTTGTAAGGTGGTCAATTCTTAGGAAGTAATTTCCCTCTTGTCGAAGTTATTTGGCGCAAGGGCTCTCGAGAAAAGACAGTAAATTAACAATTCTGTAAGTAAATTATCGATTTATCCGAAAATAAGAATAATTCCGAGAATTCCGATCCGAGAGAGCCGAACCACGTCTCGATCGGTAATTTTTATCAGAAGTCTATCAATACATTATAATAGCTAACTAGTATTAAATACCACTTTGTAATGCGCTGGCGCTGTGAGAAGAGTGTCTCCGCTAATTCCATCTGTCCTAAAATTGATAGAGCTGTACACCGGGTGGGCTTTAATTTAAGCAGGTGATTTTACAACCGACTTCAAGAAAAGAGGTTCTCATTCTCTATTAATTTGTATTTTTTTTTATGTTACTTTATAACTTTGGACTGGGTGAACCGATTTTGATTATTCATTTTTTATTGGAAAGGATGTACTTTAAGAGTATATAAGACTTTGCTAAGGTTCCGATTATTTATATTCCGTAATAATCTTACGATAATTACGTAATACAAAGAGTGCGTACGTAAGTCGGTTTTTGTTTCTTGCCCATAAATATACTTGGTTTCTTGTATATAATCAAGGTTTGCGGGTGGTTTAAACATCGACAATGAGATCTTCAGGAACAGATTATAATTGCTTCGAGCACTTGACAGAAGATGCTAAGAGAATATTAAACTTAGAGACTCACCACTTTCCGTTTTCGACGTTTTCCAAATCACTTACTAAAATAAATGTGCGAAAAAATTGCATTGGGCCCATCATGTGACACATTCTAATTAAGCTTAGTGGAAGGCGAACAGCGAAAAATGTCTCTGTCTGCCCCCTTACGGATTGAAAAGTCGTGGGATTAGATGGTAGATGAGTTAATTATTAGATACAGTCTAAGGTTTGTCAGCAGTAAATAAATATAATGCGATAAGTGTGCACTCGTGTTCTTGAAGCGCTCAATCTGCAATGCAATTGAGGTAATAAAATGGAAAGAAAATTGGGCCACTGGCACATAACTATAACTAAGTGTACTATAGTAAGGTTCAAATGGAGGTATACCGCCCTAGGGGGAGATTATGCATTTTATAATTTGATTACATTTTTAGCTGTCATTTCCTTTTAGCTTCAACTTTATGAATGTTTATTTTGTGAATTAGTTAATGAGGGAAGACGTTGAAAATTTAATGAAAGTTAAATTTTTTATTATCTATTATTATAGCTCAGTGTCCGTCGGTCCCCTTAAGTTGCGTGGTACACTAGCAACCCGAGTTCGATCCACAGTGCCGCTACCAATGTAACTCTTTGTTGCAATATTAAGTGTTGATTTACCATGCGGTCGGCGATGAAGGAAAACATCGTGAGGATACCTACATTTGTTAGAAAATTTTCTACTGCATTTGAAGTCCATCAATACAAAATACGCCCTTTGTGCTTTCTTTACAGAGTCTGTGCCGAACATTGGGACATAAATATTTATGTGTGAGTTTACTTAATTATTCATATGATCGGTGAATAATGCATATATCAACATAAATAGTAAATAAAAGCACAACCCTGTAGTTCTGGGCTCTCAAGAATAAGACTACGGTATCCCCTGCCTATCGTAGAAGGCGACTAAAAGGGCCTCGGGTTCATTGGGCGACAAGGGTGGGGCCTTTGTCGTCCGCCAAGGTGGACCCGGGAAGAAGGCGACATCGGCTGGCCCGTGTCGCCTTGCATTGCGAGGGCTCAGGGGAGGGAGTAACCTCCCGGGAAGTGCTCTCTATGAGCACAGTGCACAGGGGCTTCGGTGCGTTCCACTGGAGATCCCGGAGCCCCTCACCATGCACCGAGGAAGGGCCACTGGGAGGTTTTAGTGGGTAAAACCCACATAACCGCCGCCTTCCCCAGAAGGCGGGGTATCTTTCTGAAGATTTCCTCCTCGTTAACAAAAAATAATAAAAAATAAAAGCACACTTAGATTGAAAATACATTCTAGGTTATTTATCTTTTGTTTATAAAACAAAATATATACTAAAAACTACTACACTGTTTTCATGCTGTGCTCACCAATGAATAGAGTGGTTCTCGACGAAGCTTTTGGTATATAATGTATTAAGTTTTCGTATACATTAGTCTGGGACTTTTCAAAGAAAACGCTGTGTAAACCCTTTGAGGTATAACAAAATAATGTATGACGGAATCGTGTATCTTATATAAAATTCCGGGATGGCGTCCATCTATCTCTTACGGATAACATACTATATCCATATTAACACTTTAAATTTGGCCAATTATCAAGCATTAATTGGAAAGGTAATTAGACATAAATATACGTATATACTATTCCTTATTATTTTAAATACGTTATTTGGCATTTTATAAATATTATTTTCTCCTGGTAGCAAAATCAAAATAATTCCCCATGAAATTAATTTCGTGTCGTCCTTGTTTTAACAGGGCCGCGTGGGCGCCCCGTGCCTTGTGTTTCTGAAAAAACATCGACGAAGGACAAAGTCGTGGGCACAGGTAGTGTAATTTAAAATATAAAGAATAAGTCACGAAAAATACGTGACACACTCATCACGTAGTTTTACTAAGCTATTCTTACAAAGAGCTACTAGCACTCCAACAGAACCACTTAAGCGAGACGAGATGAACTTGTTGAAGGAAAGCTAAATAGAGAAAATGTTAAATATTTTTTTTTTAAAACAAATGAAAAAGGAATATTCGCCTGGTTCTAGAAACTTCTTTAAATTTAAACGTAAAAATATATTTTATTCCCTTTTTTGTGAGGAACTACACATTGAACAGGAAAGCTGACTTGACTGATTCACCGGATTGAGAGGTGGCATAGCTCTCTCTTAAATTATAATTAGAAAATAAATAGACTTTCACGTCCTTTGAACCTTAGCGGGGTGGCTAGAGACATAATTTGCTGTCCGCTTTTCACCAAGCTTAATTAGTATATATGTGGGTGGGATCAACGCTATTTTTTCGCACATTTTTTTAGCAAGTGATTATTTGAAAAACCGTGAAAACGGCATGGATCGAACGAAAGATCGAACTCGGGATTATCGGTAAGTCGAACCACGTAGGCACTAGGCTACCGCTTTGTACATTGCTGTTAGTAATTAAGTTAGTTAAAAGTTAGAGTTACAGCCTTTATATATATAATATATACGTCCCACTGCTGGGCAGAGGCCTTCTGTGTAAAGAGAGTATAAGGGCATAGTCCGCCACGCGGCCCTAATGCGGATTGGCAGACTTCACATATCGTAGAAAAATTTTCTAAGACATGTAGGTTTCCTCACGATGTTTTCCTTCACCGCCGAGCTCGTGGTTAATCAGCACATAAAATTGCAACAACAAATTTATTGGTGCCGGCACCGGGGATCGGACTCGGGTTGCTAGCGTACTATGCAACTTGAGCCAACCGCCCGGACACTGAGCTACCACGGCTCATTAAGTAATTAATAATCAATTCTCATTAAGTTAGTTAATAGTTTTAAAACTCATTAAGTTAGTTAATAGTTATCAAATATAAATTATAAATATAAATTAGACCTTCAAAAGAAATATTACATCAAATATAATCAAAGTAAACTCCAAAGAGTTTGATGATTTGATATTATTATTTATAGACCAACTCTTGAATTACTAGGGAATTTAATTAATTAATTTCAAGTTACAATAAAGCAAAGTTGAGATAAGACAAAATACGTATAAGCTGGCTGTAAAAACTTAATAAATACTTCATCGGATTTTGAGGGGTGGCGGAGCTTGCAGGAAGACCAACTTGAATCTTTGTACCATGCGAGATATCAGAGAGGGAACCTCCACTTGAGCCATGGAGATCCGATAGGATGAATGCGACTTGGTCTGTTGCTGATCATTACCAATTCTATAACGACAATCAGCTTTTCTCCATGCAATTTCGGCACGC
The DNA here is from genome assembly GCA_029286785.1 of Meandrusa payeni. NCBI lineage: Eukaryota > Metazoa > Arthropoda > Insecta > Lepidoptera > Papilionidae > Meandrusa > Meandrusa payeni. The sequence goes on from JAGSMX010000013.1 coordinate 1,143,120, forward strand.
ATTGCTGCTGGGAGGAAATCATCAAAAAAAGGGAGTATTTACATAAGTAAGAGCGTCAGAAGTTGTACTTCTTTGATTGATTTGCATCATTTAAAAATAGGTTTTATTTGCATGGATAAAATTAATTGAATTAAAATAATTAAAGGACTGGAAAAGGATAGTCAACGCAGTCAATATAGTTCATTTTAAATTTGAAAAATTAAATAATTAAATATTGTATTAAATAATAATATTTTAATTTCTATTAAAAATACACTAGTACATACGGACAGTTTAACTCAATTATATTGGAGCACTTGAAAAGTACATAAGCACAATTTTGAGTTTTAAATTTTATCCCGAAGAGGCATATAAGTTAGTTTAGCTTAGATTGTCCCAATAGATTTCGTTAATAAACTAGCTGCCGACCGAGTCGTGGTTCGGCCCTCTCGGGCGCCCTCGGATCGGACTGCTAACGCGTAATAATGGTAACCGTCCAAGCCGAGGTTACCCCTCACCGGGGGGACCCTTGTGTCGAGTTACCACCGAATAGAGGTTCAGGCTAAGCGACCTAAGAGCTATGCCACCTCTCAATCCGGTGAAGCAGTAAAGGCCAGCTTCTCTGTGCCAACTGTGATAGTTCGTCCAAAAAAAAAAGAAAAAAAAAATGATTTTGTTAAATGTTATTGTCAACATTTTTTTTATAACGCACCTAAAGAAGTAAAACTTCAAAATATAGAACGTCCATAATTTTTGTCTTGTGAATTAATGAATGAATATACGTTATTGCACAACAATAAGCATGTACATTACAGATATAACCAATTTTACATATTAAGATTAGGTTACGATCTTATCGACTTATCGCTAAGAGGTCTCTTCCAGGAAATCTTTAGATGGACAGAAAGTTGTGTCAGGACTTGTTTGTGGGTGTGTGATCATTTTCAGATTGATTTAAATATAATTATATATAAAGACATCTTTTAGGATGATTACTGTAAGTTATTTTTAGTTTCAGCCCTGTAGTTCTGGGCTCTCAAGAATAAGACTACGGTATCCCTGCCTGTCGTATAAGGCGACTAAAAGGCGCCTCGGGATCACTGGGCGACAAGGGTGGGGGCCTTTGTGGTGGAAAGGGCCACCGGGGAGGTTTTAGTGGGTAAAAACCCCACATAACCGCCGCCTTCCCCCCAGAAGGCGGGGTATCTTTCAGACGATTTCCTCCCCGTCAGCAAAAAAAAAGGTTATTTTTAGTTTGATATACTTATAACGCTAGTTTATTTACGTGTAAACACAAAAACCGACTTCAATTAATTTATTATTGATAGATTTAACATTAAAGACGTGTGGATGATCTCTTCTAAGACTTATATGATTTTCTCATCGATGTCATTGTCAGGACCAATTTATAATGATACCACCAGCTTTCAAAAAGAATCATTATAGTCCCTTCACCCAGCCCAAAGTTTTGAGGTAACAAACACGAATCGAATCCTTTAAAGTCGTTTGAAAACAATTAAGAATTAACTTAAAGTAAATTTAATATGCATATCGTAACAGTTACAACAGTTACTATGCACGAGAATAGGTCATGTGGGTGGACGAATGCCAGATGAATTCGGTATTGATGCAACTTTGTGACGTGCGACCAAAATATCTACAATGGCTTGATTTGGACGCGTGTATTTAAAGCTAAACCGATTAAAATTCGTTAATTGACTGCTGCTGCGTCACTAGCCAAATGTTTTAAGTACAGTCTCCGAAACATAATGACATACGTTCGTGATACATTTCCTAGCGTGTTTTGGAAAATTTTGATTTCAGCGTTACTTTAAAAATGGAAATGAGAGTCACCAAGTGGTTTCAGAATGGGCGGCTAAATTACTACGACGGCGCAAAATATCTGTGTAATATTTACCCTTATGTGTTTCACTCAGCTTCTTTGGGCACGTTATGCGGTCTTCGTCACTGTCTGGAGAAGCAGATCGTTTTAGGCAAAATGGACGGCAAACGTGCTCAGGGAAGGGACAAAATGGTCGCACACGATCACGATGACGGTCGGAGGCACTCCACTGGTCCACTCCGCCTATGACCGCACTCAATGGAGGCTGCTTATACGTGGTCACGATCCTCAGTAGTGAGGGAACGAAAAAGAAGAAGATTTCACCAGGTGTGGGTAAAAGCTTAACCATTTTTTAAAAGACAACTCAATACATGAAGTGAGCTACATGTTTCTTAGCCCTTTCCATTAAAAATACTTGAATACTAGAATCAGAGAGAAAATAAATTTATGACTATCTCGGTAGCAATTAAAAGTCGTTCAAGTGCTCACCTCTTTTGATACAATAGATGACATAGATTACTAGCTATTGTTCCTAACGTGGTATAAGGTCAGTTTGTTTTAAGCATATATGCCGGTCTAAAGTTTTTTTGTATGTACGAAAACCGGTTTATTTGTAAGCCTAAACTGGCACATCATAAGTTGCCCAACCACTAAACTATAGCTGATAAATCAAAAAATGTTGGAATAAACGATATAATGTCTAAGCGATTGATATGATGATTTATAATCTCTCAATGCAGACGATGAGTACTTATTTATTTATCAATGCATTGGGACTGAATAAATGAGGTGTGGAAGACGTAACCGTAAACGATGAATGATGTGAAAAGAGATTTACTTTTGACTTTTATAAATAGTATTGCATTTTCACCAAACGCTTTGTGTTTTATTTTTTTTCTATGCAAGCTTTTAATAAAAGTTAAAGTCACAACCTGTATATACATATGTATTTCACACTGTTGGGCACAGGCCTTATAAGTAAAGAGAGTATAAGGGCAAATTCTACCACGCGGATCTAGTGCAGACAGACTTCACATACCTTAGAAAAACATTTTTAAGACATGTAAGTTTCCTCACAATGTTTTCCTTCACCGCCAAGTGCGTGGTAAATCAGCACATAAAGTTACCATAGCAAATTTATTTGAATTGATTTGAACTTTTGAATGAAAATTGAGGTAACTGTAAAATAGACACTGAGCTACCACGGCTTTCAAGCTTTCACTACTCCAATATAATACAATAATGCAGCACGTATTAAATTAAATTGTTAATGACACTTTTAAGTGACAATTGGCCCCGTGCTTGGAATTGAAGAACAAAATCAAAACAACGATGATGGTGCGACCGTTTACATTTTATCTGGTCTCTACCCTGTATTTTATGCCTGGTTGCAAAAACCTTTTTTTTTTTTTCACTGCAAGCTTTTAATAAAAGTTAAAGTCACAACCTGTATATACATATGTATTTCACACTGTTGGGCACAGGCCTTATAAGTAAAGAGAGTATAAGGGCATATTCTACCACGCGGATCTAGTGCGGATATACAGACTTCACATGCCTTAGAAAACATTTTTAAGACATGTAAGTTTCAGAATTCCAGCAACGCTTTTATTAGTAGGTGAAAATCTGCCTATGATGCAGCGGATACACGACTTAAGTACCGACAATGAAAATTTACAATAATGCATCCCTGACAGTTCTTTAGGAAATATTTTTTAAATTCTATGGTTAGCATAAAATAGTTAAGGGAACATTCTAGACAAAGATCACATTCGCAATCTTGAGGGTTAGGCAGAGATATAGATTTTTCATTTGCGCCGCCTTGTCACAGCTCACAGAACAATAACTCCATTTATACATATTTTACTGTTAATATTAGTATTAATTGCGTAAATATGATGCTAATTATGTGGTAATGTGCGTACGATTTTGTTTACCATGACCTTACTCAAGATCAAAACAATAATAATACCATTCGCAATCTGGCACCAGAAGAACTATTAACGTACTGCAGTTGGCACCGAATTTAGCCTCGAAACCCTAACAAACTGACGTTACTAACAGATAATAGCTCTGTAATTCACCGCTTCGCTTCGTCTGTAATTAGCGTTTCGCATGTTTTCAGTATTTTAATTATTTGTGAACTAATAATACAATATGTCAGAGTTCAATCTAACATTGCTTTAATTTGTAACCGAAATATTTTTTTTAAATATAAAATGGCAATTGGTAACCGTAACGACTCGGTTTAAGTCAAAGTCAAGTCGGTTAAGTAAAAGGACTAAGAAAGGGGTAACTATTTTCAACCAGTTACTTTTAATAACAAAATATATAAATTATTAAATTTATTATTTTAAATATATAACGCCACAGACAGAAGTCAGTTATGGATTACTTTGATGTCACTTATATCATTTTAGTAGCCTACTTTATGATATTTATTTTTAATATAAATGAAGATAAAATAAACACAATCTTGGCTCAGCATTCGGCTTCTCATCTAAGGGCCGGTAGGTCGATTCCCAGAAGGCTTGTACCATTAATACTATTTTTTTCTTTCTTTTCTGTCGATAGCTAGTACAAAAAATCAACTACTAGAATTTGTGCTTATGGCGATAGGCGTTCTTTCTGTCACACATAACCTATTAAGTTCGATAAAGTGCGATATATGACGGATTTCTATATTCACAATCTGGAAATCGCTATTCGAGATTGATATTTCAATCCATTTTCTACATTATGATTAGCAATTTAATACAAATAGTGTTTGCGAACCCTGACTACACCGTAAGGGTGTACGATAAGAGCTCAAATAGGGTAAAAACCTGTATTCACTTTTACGAAAGAAGTTAATTTAATTTTATAGAATTTAATAACAACTTTTACATAAAATTGGTATTATAAATCGACTAGGTAATTAATTATTTTCTTTCCTACGTTCGCGCTGTCACTAACAAAAGGATCGTCTCTGGCAGTAGCTGATACAGCTAGCAGTATTTTGTTTTCTTTTTGCGCGGCCTTGTCACAGCTCACAGAACAATAACTCCATTTATACATATTTTACTGTTAATATTAGTATTAATTGCGTAAATATGATGCTAATTATGTGGTAATGTGCGTACGATTTTGTTTACCATGACCTTACTCAAGATCAAAACAATAATAATACCATTCGCAATCTGGCACCAGAAGAACTATTAACGTACTGCAGTTGGCACCGAATTTAGCCTCGAAACCCTAACAAACTGACGTTACTAACAGATAATAGCTCTGTAATTCACCGCTTCGCTTCGTCTGTAATTAGCGTTTCGCATGTTTTCAGTATTTTAATTATTTGTGAACTAATAATACAATATGTCAGAGTTCAATCTAACATTACTTTAATTAGTAACCGAAACAATTTTTTTAAAATATTGCAATTGGTAACCGTAACGACTCGGTTTAAGTCAAAGTCAAGTCGGTTAAGTAAAAGGTCTAAGAAAGGGGTAACTTTCAACCAGTTACTTTTAATTACAAAATAAATAAATTATTAAATTTATTATTTTAAATATATAACGCCACAGACAGAAGTCAGTTATGGATTACTTTGATGTCACTTATATCATTTTAGTAGCCTACTTTATGATATTTATTTTTAATATAAATGAAGATAAAATAAACACAATCTTGGCTCAGCATTCGGCTTCTCATCTAAGGGCCGGTAGGTCGATTCCCAGAAGGCTTGTACCATTAATACTATTTTTTTCTTTCTTTTCTGTCGATAGTAAGTACAAAAAATCAACTACTAGAATTTGTGCCATAAGGCGATAGGTGTCTTTTTGTCTTTCTGTCACACATAACCTATTAAGTTCGATAAAGTGCGATATATGACGGATTTCTATATTCACAATCTGGAAATTGCTATTCGAGATCGATATTTCAATCCATTTTCTACATTATGATTAGCAATTTAATACAAATGGTGTTTGCGAACCCTGACTACACCGTAAGGGTGTACGATAAGAGCTCATATAGGGTAAAAACCTGCATTCAGTTTTACGAAAGAAGTTAATTTAATTTTATAGAATTTAATAACAACTTTTAAATAAAAGTGGTATTATAAATCGACTAGGTAATTAATTATTTTCTTTCCTACGTTCGCGCGCTGTCACTAACAAAAAAGGATCGTCTCTGGCAGTAGCTGATACAGCTAGCAGTATTTTGTTTTCTTTTTTGCGCGGCCAGTATGGTTATCTTAAAAATATATCGTTTAATTTATTTTATGTGAAAGGGGAAATTGAATAATCGAGTAATTAAATGTGGTAAAACGGAAGAAGACTGGGCTTACGGCTGCAGTCAGGATAGGTTACAAATACTTCTATTAACAAAAAGGTTTTATTATATTAAAAATAAACAAAAAAATAAATAAATACAAATTGACATACACGCGTATTAGCAAAGATTATGAACTTAGTTGTTACGATCCTGACACTGTATTAATTAAACCAATGTACGTTCATTTTTTTAGGCACGAACTGCACAGTTGGCCAGAGAGGCTGGCCTTTCCTTCTTCACCGGATTGACAGCTCTTAAGTCCCTTAGCCTGAACCTCTATTAGCTAGTAACTCGACACAAGGGTCCCACGACTCGGTCGAAAGTTATTTTATTAACAAAAACTATATTGGACCATGTAAGCTAAACTGAATTAAATGCCACTTAGGGAAGAGTTGGAGCCGGGAGAAGAAGTGGCCAAAGAAACTCCAGCAACGCTCCCAATCCTATCGGAGTGGGGCTTTCCCACAAAATATCTATATCGCGCAAGGATTCTTGCAACTGGAAGTTCGTTAAGGATATCTGCGTAATATACCTGCTTTCGCTAGATATATAAGGAGGGAAGTAAAAGTATAAATTCTTACTACCAGTGATTTTCCGCTTAGTATCGACCTAAACACGCACTTTCGGGTAAAAATGTATATAAAATTCTAATATCGTTTAACTTAACGCTGGTTTCGTCTAAAGGCTCATTAATTCGAAGTCTATGCTGCTTAGTAAAAGATAATTACTCACCCTGAAAGGATCGCGCGCTAAGCGGATCAAAGGATATCCGCTGTTTGTAAGATACTTGAATGGTTGACTACGTTTTCATGGTATATCTTTTCTTTCGCTATAATTTTATAATTATTAATTAAACGGTGACTAATGATGAATACAATTTGTCTCTGTAATCAAATTACACTGTAGCTCCTTTTTTTGTTAACGGGGAGGAAATCTTCAAAAGATACACCGCCTCCTGGGGGGAAGGCGGCGGTTATGTGGGGTTTTTACCCCGTAAAACCTCCCCGGTGGCCATTTCCTCGGCGCATGACGAGGGGCTCCGGGATCTCCAGTGGAACGCACCGGAGCCCCTCTGCACTGTGCTCAGGGATAGCACATCCCGGAGGGGAGATCGTTACTCCCTCCCCTTGTGCCCTCGCAGTGCAAGACGACACGAGCCAGCCGATGTCGCCTTCTTCCCCGGTCCACCATAGCAGACGACAAAGGCACCCACCCCCAGTGAACGCAAGGCCCCTTTTAGTCGTCTTCTACGACAGGCAGGGGATTATTCTTGAGAGCCCAGAACTACAGGGCTGACACTGTAGCTCTTGCACCAAGTTAGGCATTTTTTCCGGTGGTCTGGGTTGTCAGGGGGCTTTGAAGGGCGCTTTTTTTAGCGAAATTACTGGATTGTCTACTGACACGAGGCGACAAGAACGAATGACGTTTATAAAAAAAAATTGTTTTGGGTTGCGAGGTCAATCTTTGTGGCTGCTTTGTAGAATAAAAATTACGATGCGGTTCTGTGAGTGTAATTTATTGTTGTGCAAAAACGCAATGAGCAGTAATAAAAAAAATAAAATTGCTTTCGTTCTGATATTAATTACCACGGCTACGGAAACCGTCTTTTAAGCTTTTCGAGACAAGAATTTTATCCTTGTCTATTGATTTGTAAGAAAAGGGCACGCTATAACTCATTCGGGATTACTTCGGCTCTTCGTTCCTGCCAATCACGATATATAACGCCAATAAATCTTGAGTCTTATTAGTTCTGCCTTAGAATTAAATCCGTTCCATATACATTTTGGAAATCTTTAATTAAAAGTTTTGTTTTAAGAAGCAATATTTGTTTTCTTTTTTCAGAAAACATTACTAACATTCTTGTTAACTATTCCAACTAAGCTTAAGCTTGTGCTAGGAGATGGTTCACGTCAATAGTCGAATGGAGGATTCGAACCTACGATCTTACGATTCAAAGACGGTATCATAAACCATTAAGCTATTGACGCTTCAAATGTGAATGTTTATAAATTAAAACCATTTTTTTTTCTAAAGGGTAAACATAATAGGGTATATTCTTAAGCTTTTTTATGACGCAGCTGCGCTGATTGGAGAAGCTGAATGCAAAAGTTTCACTAGACATAGGTAGAAATACTGCTTAGGTCGCTAAGCCTCAATCTCTTTGGTGGTAACTAAATTAACTTAGCCGTGGTAGCTGTCTCTGGGCGGTTGACTCAAGTTGCATAGTACGCTAGCAACCCGAGTTCGATTGCCAGTGCCGGCACCAATAAATTTGTTGTTACAATTTTCTCTATTTTATGCCGTTATACTCTCTTTACAGAGAAGGCCTGCGCCCTACAGTGGGACGTATATATTATATATATGAAGGCTGTAACTTTAACTTTTTAACTTTAAATAAATTTGGTAGATTTAGGGAACTTTTAAGGACATTCAAATAGCTAAAAGGCTCTAAATGGCAGTTCGGGAAACGTTGGCGCTGGGAAAGAACCGAAGAAACTCAAGCAACGTTCCTAACATCGATACAGGTAGCGCTTCATTTATCGCCTTTGTATTTTATTGTCAATATGCACAGAACAGGAAGGCGGCAGTATAATTTATTGCAGGCAGTAGAACACGGGACAGCGTAATAAAATAAACATATCATGTAATCCTATAAAGCGGAATTGGATTATTTGCGGTGTTGTCGTCACGTCGTCATTATTAGCTGTAATAATGACGTTTCATTTATACATCTATATATGTTTTACTAATATATTTAATTTTAATTGTGCAACATAGTTCAAAGCCAAAGCCAAGCCTTTTACAATTTTAAGAATGTATTGAGTTTTTTAAAAAATTGTCTCAATCTACGTCGTTTCTTTATAGCGAATGTTGTGTACACCTGTAATTGGCATACACAACAGGACTTAGTTTGTAAACTTGATTATTACAACAATGTATGCTTGTGTAATGCTGTTGGTGTATCTTATTAAATAAATAAATGTCATAGATCAATCAAAATTTTTAAGCATCCAAAATCTTTGGAATGGTTATGAAGAATGTTAGTCATATTTATAAAAAAATCAAGCATTAAAAAAAGAAAATTGAATTATTTGCTATTATTAACGATATATTTAAAATATTAAGTTAAGAATTACTAACCAGTAAAAACGAAAGCTGACTCGATTTTTTTTTGGACGAACTAACACAGTTGGCACAGAAGCTGGCCTTTACTGCTTCACCGGATTGAGAGGTGGCATAGCTCTTAGGTCGCTTAGCCTGAATCTCATTGCTGACTCGAAATCAAATCTGCGTGACGGATCGAACTAACGCTACTACGCTAGCGGGGCCTTTAAACAGAAAAAATAAAAATAAGTTCATAAATGACGGTGCTATAAGTGCACATATATTAAAAATACGGTTGAATTGATAACCTTTTTTTAAAGTCGCTTAAATAGAAATTTATATGCAACAAGTATATTTACGAGCAAAAACAAAACAGACTTCAAATCGAATGAAGATCAAATGTTATTACCCGTGAACGCTTTCTTTGTATTTACGAATACATAAGGAATTAATCAGAACCTAATCAAATTCTCAACAAACTAGTCTTGAATGACAACTTCTTTTCCAATAAAGCATGAATCATCGGGTACTTCACGTGGCGTCTTCAGTCTCCACCTCGTTGCGTCCAACTTCTGGGTATTCCATGGGCTACACAAACCAGAACAAAATACCTAGGTGTCGTATTAGATCCCAAACTCAGCTTCAGCCCTCAAGTAGATCAGGTTAGGAACCGGGCGGCCTACGTTATGGGAGCTATTCCACCTCTCAATCCGGTGAAACAGTCAAGGCTAGCTTCTCTGGCCAATCTGTGTAGTCCGTCAAAAAAAAATCATCGAAATCGGTTAACGTGATATTGAGTTATCTGCCCAACAGTTCGTCTGTATGTAACAAACATACTGGCAAATTGAGAAACTTCTCCTTTTTTGATGTCGGTTGAAAAAAGTAAAAAATATATATATTTATTGTCAATTAAGCGTTGGTTATATGTACATTGTTGTTCTATGAAAGTTTTCTAAGAATGATTAAGGACCGGAACAAGTCACCCGTAGTGAGGGCTAAGTGCCAGCTGTCATGCTCCATTGCGAGCACAGCACGAATCTAGAACTATTACATTGATTTATTTATCGGCTCGACATAATATGTACGAGTATGTACACATTTGTTCACGAGTAAGTCATTAGTTTCACATCGATGCCGTTGTTTAACGTTTTCGTTTCGCGTTAATCATTTAGCGTTAATAGTATTGAGTGTATAAACGATACATATTGATTTTACGAAAATAGGTTAACGTATATAACATAATATCTAATAGAGGTAGGGGCTAGCTAGGGGAGAAAATATCATTATTCCCCTAGACGGTTTGAATAAGAATTTCGTTATTTTTGGTTTCTTACGTCCAAAATATCATACGCAAAAATGTGTGCCCTCTGTTTGGAAATGGGCTCTTTACCTGTCATAAATGAGACCTAATAATTAAGCTTAATGAAAAAAGGAATGATTGACTGCGAATGTTGTCTCTACCTGTTCCTCTAAAAACAGCATAAGCAACATGAGAGCATATCGTTTACGATGCGTAAAATATTAAGAAAGTTCTCGCATCTCAGCATTCAAGATCACTGTGATGGTTATGTCAATCACAGACAGGCGCCAAATAACGCTATTAACACGTTTCAATTGGCAGCCGTTTTCGCCTCGAAAGTGTCACCAGATGAGGTCATAGAGAGCCGAGTCCCACGCGTGAGTGGAGAGGATACTCTATTTGTGAGGGTATTCTTTTCATTCATATCTCAACCAACAAGCAGTTCGTTAGAATCCGACGTCCAATACCGTTAAAATTGATATGGTAATCATTGTTAATAACCCCGTTTAAACACAAAACGATTCTTTAAAATCAAATTATACATGACGGAGTTATGAGTAAATAACTCTTATATAAAAATCAAAAGCACCTCATCCTTTTTAAAAATCGGTTGATAGAAAATATCTTCTTAAATTATTTTAGTAGGTGGCTGTAACTACTGAAGCCCAGGTCAGGTAAAAGAACAAAGCAATTATACTGTAAATACTCGTAGATAATAATTGTTAAGAGTCATCTTAAGAAACCATATAAGTAAATAATCTAACAATTTACTTAAAGTTTTATTTAAAATAAACGAACTGAGTAATATTATAACCACTTCATTTCCCGGTTCTTATATAAACAGTCAATTATTTACGTTACAAACGTTGTAATGTATATAATAATATGATATTATATCATTGTAGCGGACTAAGTGACCCATTTAAACATCTGACAGAGACGTGGTTAAGTTATGCTTGAATTAGAGTTCTAGAGAAGAACCCTAATGCTAAATTACTCATAATACTTATTCAGGCTGAGCATTGCTCGACCAACTTTTTTGGGCAAGAACCAACCCAAAGCCTTTGGGACAAGAACGTTTGCAGATTAGACAATTTTTTTTATTGACGAACTACACAGTTGGCCAGAGATGCTGGTCTCTACTACTTCACCGGATTGAGATGTGGCATAGCTCTCTGATCGCTTAGCCTTAACCTCTATTAGCTAGTAACTCGACACAAGAGTTCCCCGGTGAAGGACCTCGGCTTGGACGGTTACTATGTTACGCAGAAGCATTCCGATCCGAGGGCGTCCGAGAGGGCCGAACCACGACTCGGTCGGTAGCTATTTTATATATTGAACTAATGGGACAATCTAAGCTGATCTATCTTATATACCACTTCGGAAAGCGTTGCCCTGGGAGAACAAGTGACCGAAGAAACTCTAGCGACGCTCCTAATCCTATTTCCCATAAAATACTTATATCGCCGTTTGCAGATAAGACAATACAGTGTAATATAGTGCTTAACCCTTATCGTGGCAAGATTGTTTTTTGAAGAAAAAAATGTATAAACCAAAAAATAACAAAAACAAATTTAAAAATCGTGATATGAAACGAAAAATATACGTATTTTGGAAAAACAAGATGTAAGAAGTACACTATTCAGTGCTACACATACAGAGATTATCGCATTTTTAGGAATGTATATAATGAAGTGTATATAGTCATTCATGTATATGTATACATGAAACTAAAGACTGCGTTTCTGTAGACTATTTAGAGAAACAACATTTATTGCCCCCATTCCAACTCGTATCTCTTTTATATAAATGTCACGACACTGACAACTGTGACATTAAACATTTGAATAATTATTATAAAATACAATTAAATAATAAATTTAAGTAAAGAGATTTTATATCTGTACTTTACTTGCATATTATGCTATACTTTGCTATGTTTAGGGTTACACATTCGAATTACGATATGTCGTTCTGATTTAGTGAGATACTGTATTTCTATTGGTCGGTGTTCACTTGAGATGAGGTGATCCATTTGTTTGCGCTTTCTGTAATAAAAAAATAAAGCATTTCGATAAGTATTTCACTTGGAACTTCAATAATGAAATTAATGTTTAATGGAAAATCACAGAAGAAACCGTTTGAATGATAAATGTACGCAATTAATTACAACAAAAGCTGGTATCAAAACTACACTTCGAAACTGACAGAACTTTACCGCTTCAAGCTCTCGAGTGGCAAATAGTGTGAATCTACAACTTCTTTGTGCATTGATAGTTGTTCATTTATATAATAGCTTTTGTTTCAGGAGCTCTATAACCATTAAAGTATTGCCAGTGCTATCTCCAATGAAACATTTGTTAATGTTCGTATTTATTTTATTTATGGAATAAAATATAAAACAAGTTATGAATACAAAAAATAAGGAACTAGAACAAGGTGAAAACGTGCCCGTGTTTCACTTGTTTTGTTTATTTTTCTTTAAGCGACCTTCCTCCTTTAATCTCTTTTTTTTTTTTAAAAAATTGCTATGAATATTTTATCTTTCATAAATATTTTATATAAATATACAATTCGCAGACCATACCTAAACCTAAATCATTAGTCTATTGACGCTTTAATAAGTGTAATCTTTGGGTGTCATTATTTAGTCCTTTAATAGTTTAATAGGTGTTTGTGGGTAAAATCACCTATTAAAGGATTGCAGAAAGATTGTTAAAATTATAATAATTCCTTGTATTAGAATAGAATATCTTTTGTATATACGAATTTATTAAAATCTCAATTAACAAATTTACAACTCGCTTGTATATTTTATATAAATTATATAATATATAATAATACAGTACGGAACTCCCCGGAAAATAACATGGGTTTTAATGTGCTTGACTTTATAGGTGTCAGGCTATCTGGCCTCGTGCGGCTTCAGCGTTAAATAGATTATCGACTTAATAGTAAGGTATATTGTTATCTATCTTTCACTGGAGCGTTCATCCAAGCATAAATTTTACTATTAAAAATTTGTAATTGTACTTGTGTTACATGTTCCTTAAAAAGAAAGGATATTTCTTTATAAATCTAATTATTAATTAACCTTAAATCTTTGATTAAGAATGAGAATATTCTAAGTAGAAGCCGCAGTATAGTTGAGTGTACAGTAAGGCGCAATATGCACTGCTATTCAGTTGGATTGGGAAAGTAGACGGGAGTAAAGAGCTGAGTACTTTACCAGTCGTTCGTGAACCGCCACGGGGGCTGGTTACGCTTTCCGTTGCGACATCAGTCATGAATTTTGCGACAGACAACTTGAAATATTCACTTTAAATATTGAACAATTTATTTGATTTTGTTTTAGTTTTATTTTGTGATTGGGTTTTTGTGAGTTGTTTCATTTTTTTTAGTTTGGTTTTATTTATTTACATTTTTAGTGAAAGGACATTTAAGGAGAAAGTGAGTATTATTATTTTTTAGAATATATTTTTGTGATTTATAATATTTTATGTCTTTAAGCGAGAAGTAACTCTGAAACTAAATCAATTATTTTTAATAACAATAAATTGTTGCATTTAGTGGTTGAAGTGCATTGACTTTCATACGGATAAGCTTTAATTTAATTTGAAAATAGAAATGCAAGATAAAATTTAAATAATTAAAATTAAACCACGAAGTATTTAATAAGTAGGCTTGATTTTCGCGTAAATACAAGAATGAAGAAGTCAAATATAGAATAATAGAAATTTATTTACTGGTTCGCTGAACGATATTATTAAGGAAAATATTAACTTTTTTATTTTATATTTATTAGTAAAAACAAAATAAGAAATTATAATTTTATTTTATTTATCACTTTGGGCTCTTACGGTGGACATTCGAAATGTATTCAAATTAAAAAGAAAAGCAAATAAATGTCAACATGCTCAGATAAATATAATTTTCTCGGACAACATTCCTGTAAAATTGGATTAGCAACAATTCATTGCCATTCTCACGTTCTATAATAGACATCGCGTAGCAGTTAAATACCTTTGCGATATGCATTGTTAGTTTGTTATGATGGATGCGATAAAATTTATTGGATTTTTCCAGTATCATGACGTAAATAACAATATTGACTGTGTTAAAGAAATATATTTGAACGAAAAAATCTAATGAATTTCTCCGAAATAATTAATTGCCGGCTTAACTGGATTCGAGACGGTATATGATACGTCGTAAAATACAATACTTTTACATCACCTACGCGTTTGTTCCGTTTCGCTAATTAAATTATCATAATTGGATAACGATAACGAGGTGACAGACTTAATACTGTGGCGGTCTTCTACAGATATGTAATTCGAATACCATTCGTGTTTTAATGTCTGGCGACTTCATAGAGTGGAAAATTTTTATTTCCTGTTCATGTGATTAGCTTAGGATTTTATTATACCTTTTTTCTATATAAATTATCTACATTAATAAAATGTTGGCTATGTTTACTGATGTTCACGCATCTTGGAAAAGCGACACTAATGATTAAAAAAAAATCATTCAGACTAACGACTTGTAGACGCAGACTCGAATCACTGCCGATTTTTTTCTGAAAATGTAATCACACAATATCGTCATATAAAAATGCCGTGACAGGTAGAGATTAAATGTTTGTTTTAACTATCTATCGGTCCGGGTTAGAATCCTATCTATTTGTTGTTAATGTATCTTAAGAACATGTATCATAAGATACATTGACAACATAAAGAACGTATTTAAAATCAGAACGAATTTATTCAGATAAATATTAACAATAAATATAGAAAACAATGTTTTTATATGTTTGTTTTTATTCCATCTTTAAGCCTAATTCAGTATGAACACCGAAAAATACTCAAAACTTAAAAATAAAATTCATAAAATTACTTACATCCATGATTAAAATAATAAATAAATAAACAAATAAAAGACTCATTTAATTAAATGTGTCTTTTATTAATATTAATTTTATAATTATTCTAAGATCGTCCTGCGTAAACAATTTTTAAATATTTGAAATGTCTTTGGCATGCCACAACGAAATTGTTTTACCGTTGAATTAGTTCCACATATCGCAAATATTTCGTTAATGTAGAACTCAAGGAATTGTCGTTTTTACAGGATCGTTTATTTTGGGTGTTAGAGCGACAAGAGCGTTGACTCAGTGAGATTACGATTTAAATATAGGCGGGGGCGAGCTGCCAAATCATTGGGGAAATGTTCGGGACCGGCCTGCCCGGAACGTGGACGAATCACTCGATTGTTTTGTGCAATCAATTCACTCACTGTTTAATTTCTAATTAGCCTGTACTAATTATATACATGTTTATATTGGCTCATTTTATTTATACTTGATTGTTATCAGTGGATGACTAAAATGTATTATTTAAAACCGACTTTAACAAGAATAGGAATACTCGTATAATGAAATTAATCAGAACCTAAGCTCTCATCAAACAACCTTTGAAGTACATCATTTCCAATAAAAAATGATTCATCGAAATAGATTGTATGTGATGTGATATTGAGTTATTCGTCCATTTGCTGCGTTCATGCTTAATGCAAATTTAAGACTTAAATGGTTTTCTTATAGATGCCATTCTCAGAACTGGACCCAATTGAAATGGGACCACACGGGTAGCACCGGCTTTCAGATGAAATAAGAATCATCGAAATCGGTAAAGATAACGTAAAGGTTAAGCGGTTCGTCTTACGATCTGAAAGTCGTGGGTTGAAATCCGGCCGAAGTACGCTTGTACCACTTGGTAAAAATCTATGCCCTGTATGTGGCGATGATGGGCTCACCACGTGTCACATACGGGTCCTAATAAGCTAGTCTACTTCGCTGGGGTTATTAGGAATGGGTTTATTTATTATATTTGCTCAAATGTTGTTTGCGAAATCGCATGAAACATTAAATGTGTATAATAGGTCGGACCTTACATGAAGCACTGTTGTCATACCTATGTAGGCTCGGTACTATACCAATAACATATATTTCAACTTGATCGCAAAAACTGTGGGCTCTATTCTTGATCAGACATTCGCATTAATGAATGAATGTAATAGTATATGAGGAATTTAGTTAAACAAACGTTCATCGCGACGAATATAGACTATCTGTATATATTGTATTCAAGTAGTTCATTGTGTCAATTCCAACCAACGATCACGTGGTGTCATGAGTACTGAAATGAAACTATTTTTGGACCTTTAAAAACCTTTTTTTTTTGTTAACGAGGAGGAAATCTTCAGAAAGCCTTCTAGGGGGAAGGCGGCGGTTTTGTTTGGTTTTTACCCACTAAAACCTCCCCGGCGGCCTTTCCTCGGTGCATGGTGAAGGGCTCCGGGATCTCCAGTGGAACGCACCGGAGCCCCTCTGCACTGTGCTCAAGGAGAGCATTTCCCGGGGGAGGTTACTCCCTGTGCCCTCGCAGTGCAAGGCGACACGGGGCAGCCGATGTCGTCTTCGTCCCGGGTCCACCTTGGCGGACGACAAAGACCCCCACCCTTGTCGCCCAGTGAGCCCGAGGCCCCTTTTAGTCGCCTTCTACGACAGGCAGGCGTAGTCTTATTCTTGAGAGCCCAGAACTACAAGACTGACCTTTAAAAACCTACTCTGATTTCGTGCATTTTGACGTTAAGCGTATTAGATGAGCCATCAATCGTTCGTCCTTTTTTAAATGTATTGGTTGTAGGGTGGTATAGTGGAACCGTAGTCCCCCCTTGATGAAGCTACTTTAGATGTGTTTTGTCTTAAAGTACATTGACTAATTATTTCATAATGATGTTGTAAACGAGATATTAGAAGTGTAGATAAGGTATCTTTAACAAAAATTACGCGTTTCTCAAACAATTCGACTGAACAAATACTTCTATAACATAGATATTTGCTTTTGGACGGTATAGCTACGATATATGCGTGATGGACAATTTATTTGAATTTTAGTGCTCGTATACTTTTCTTTGCGTTAAAAGAAGCAAGGTGGTCGGACTTAATTTTGATAGCATAGCTGTATGCTTTTTTTTGCTACTGAGAATTTTTATTTACTGTTGATCTTTAAAAGGAACATTTGTCCGTGTTTCATAATATTTCGAATAGTTTGTCTGCAGGTGAAAATCATTATGAAAAAATTTCAAATGTGACCCGCACGAGGGATGCGTTGCGGACTCCGCCCTTATACTCTCTTAAAACGAAAGACTTTGACCCTGAGACACGTATATTAATAAGAGTTTTTTTTACTTTTTCAAGTGCTTGTATATAGCCTCTAACGCTCCCTGCGTTAGGTTATGGGTTTTTGTTATGAACAGCATGGTTGATGTTTTATTGACGATAGTCATGATTTTACTCTTACACTTCCGTTCAAGAAAAAAAAACTCAAGTATAGGTGTTTTGTGAGTCTTATGAACATTCAATTTAATGAGCGGGTGTAACAGCGTGTGTTCTAAAACGCCGCACGACTTACGCGAGATTATGATTAATGGCGTCTCACACAGCGCGGGATTTTTCATGTCAGCATCTTTAAACATTTTCATTCTCACCCAGTGTTAAAAGAATTTACCGAGAGTAGCTATTATTAAAGAAAAATGTTTATTTTTATTATAGTTTAAATTAAACTTACTCTATACCATTTTTTTAAACAAAATGTATACGTTTCAATAGATATTTAGTAAACGGGATTACTGAATTCTGTAATAAATACTATTTCGAATATTCGACTATTAAGAGTGTTATGACATAGGTTGCCGGCTGGGTAACATAAGGACGTATTTTTATGTTTTACATGAACTATCATCGAATTTCTTTCTATCTATGACAATTAGTTAGCATCATCAGTAAAGTCAATCGAACAGTAGAAGGCTACCTCAGCAGCTGCTACTGTAAGTTACAGTATAGAACATATTAAGTTAAAAAAGCAAACGTGCTTACGGATCACCTGAAGTGACCTCTTAAGTGATTATCATCGCCCATTGACGTCCACAATACTAGAGGAGCTGCAAGTGCGTTGCCAGCCTTTTGCGCGTGTGTTAGACATAGACATTTATTTATTGGCATCACAATACAAAACACATCACAGACAGAATATAACACACATTAAAAAAGAATGAAAAGTAGACAAAACACAGTTAAAGTTACGCGGACAAATAATACAAAACATATGATGCCAATATCGGACACCGTCTCAGCATATGCTGTCGCAAGGATGCGACAGTGCTGATTTTCAGCGGTGCCCGGGACTACCAAATGACGTGCGCGCGCAATAATACTTTTATATGTTACACTCGTACGTACCTGCGTTTCCCGTAAATCAGCCGGCTTAAAGGCTGGCAACACAAAAACACAGTTTAAAAAATCTTTAAGCTCAGATTAACTTCTTGTATGTTAATCTAAAACAAATCTACATACCTAACAGTGGCACATAAAATAATAGAAATAAAATCATAAGTGTGGAAAAATTTTAAATCAACACTGTAATTTATAACGTTTTTGAATGAGTTCGAAACTGTCAACGCTCGCAATTTGTGAACGGTGAGGAATTTGTTTATCTTTGTTTTCTTTTTTGTCTAGATAGTAAATGTGACGAGATCTGTTGACAGCTATAATTACATATTGTCGTCGAGAAGTTTATTTCTTTCGTCATATTGGTTCTAATACTACGAGTATAAATGAAATGATACAATGGTTTTAAATTAATAATTATTGATTTTTAAATCTGTAAGAATCTTGAATTAATACTTAATGGTCCATGTTATATTAAAGTTTGATGAAAAGGATTAGTTTTGATATTTCTGTTTATCCTGATTGGACTTTAAGTATGTAAGAGAGTATTTATTATGACTAAAAGTTTTTATCTTTACTTTTGTTCAATTACACAGATTGGCCAGAGAAGCTGGCCTTGATTACTTCACCGGATTGTGAGGTAGCTTAGCTCTTAGTTCGCTTAGCCTGAACCTCTATCTAGTAACCCAAAGGCCCCCGTTGAGGGTAACCTCGGCTTGACGGTTACTATGTTAATTTTTCTTTAGTAAATACAATGTACATTCTCATATACCTGATTGACGTTAAGGATTGGGCTAGGGTTGCTAGCGTACAATAATTTTTATAAAATACATGCAATAACAGACAAATCAAAATAAATTATAAAATCGACTAACTTAATTACAGAGCAACTATAAAATGTATATTTTGTATGACTACGTCCAGAAGTAAATATCAACGCGGGTGATTTACGAACGTAATAAGATTTTCGTTGTTTTGTTTTTCTCTAAATAGCTTGTTGGTGACGAGTGCTGTTGACAGCCGTGATTTCAATTTGTCTCAAAAGATTAAGTCACATTTAGTTTTAATAAATTAAGGATTTTGTATATTTCTTTTAAATTACAAAGCGTGAGTGCTAATTGCCAGTAATTGGAAATGCATTTGAAAAAGATTATATAGAATTTCGCTTTCAACGTTTAGTAACTATACGCGCCCTTATAATTCTAGTGGCGTAGATAAATTCAAAATATGAAATCGATGCAAAGATATAATGCATATGAGAAGGATTATAATTGTCGGTCACTAGGACAACGCTAAAAAAATTAGCAAACAATTGTCTTTTGTAACAATTTATGATAAGGAGGGCAAATGTTACAAGTCCTATATAAATTTATATTTCTACTAGCGTACCCAGCCCGCTAGATATTGCTTAATTTTATTTAAACTATAAACTTACATCATAAAATATTTAATTTAACTTTCACAATATATTAAATTATTCATTTCTCTCCGTATTCATTCTTTTCTATTCTCTTCTCGAGCGGGTGAAGATCATTACCTACACCCACGTGCATATCAGTCAATACAATCTCATACCCGTAGTAGTATCATAATAAATAAAAGCTGTATTTGACAGTGCAAAAAGAGAAGTGCTCCGATCGTCACCAAACTTGACACTATTACTCCTCAGGTCAATCTGAAGATACCTTTCATTGAAATCGGTCCAGCGGCGGAGTCTATACGGATCAAACACACACATATTTTATATGTATAGATTAACACGTTTTACGCTGTAAGTTGACATTGACTGTTTGGTTTTAGAAACTATCACTAACCTGTTCTAAGTAGTTCACGATTAACAGGGCAAATCAAATTCAGTATAACAAGTTTATTGTGTAGGCTTTGGCGTCCTTTAATGTTTATTGTTTCATTTCAACATTATTCACAGTAAGGTTTTGCTGATTTAACTACCAAATGAGCCGTGACTTAACTACTATGTTCACCTAAATAAATTTTAGGAACGTGGGTATAATTTAATATGACACTACCTGTTACCCTATCAGGTCGAATCACTCGTTAGATCGTGTTATTTCAGAAGACTCCGTTTTGGTTTCTTTTATTATATGTAATCGGACCCTTGATTTAATGGAATCGACGTCGAACCTTGAGATACACGTGCCTCATAAAATTCTACGCACTTCGATTACCGAAAGTGGTAACACGAATCTTGGGGTGTGGTCAATCACGTAATGATGTTGTAAACTTGGATATACCCGAATCTCCTTTCACATTTATTATGTACTAGCTGCCCGGACAGACTTAGTTCTGTCAAAGTTAATAGTAAAAAATAAATAAATACAACGTTAACCGAGAGATCGCGTCATTTATATCTCATAGACGATGTACCGGATCGCCATCATTCCCGGTTATTATTTCTGCTACTAATTCTAAACTACACTATACTATGCTAAATACACTATACACGGTGAAATTGGGTAAAGATTCAAGCAATTTTTTTATTATTAAAACCTTCTATGTGCCTTAAGGAACATGCGAAAAAAATATCCGAATTGGTCGAGCCATTCGAGATTTGCGCTTAGCAACATCTCCGTATGTTTTTTTATGTTTGTTACCTTAAATTTCGACTAGGTGAACCAATTTTGGGGATCCTTTTATTTATTTGAATGTTAGCGCTTCCTGTGTTATCCACTTTTCGATTTTGTCCATTGCTGACAATCGCATCCATGAGAAAACTATATGTTATAAAAACAAAAATAACAAATTTAAATTCATATAAATTCAAAGATACGATAAGCAACTGGTTGAAGGAATTTGACTACGAAACGTGTGAAAAATTAATATTATGACTTGTGGTACACACACACACAAACACACACACACGCACGCACGCACGCATACTATATAATATATATAATTATTATGTTAAATTAATGTATATTTGTAATATGTGCACAAATGAAACATAATGGGTGGGTACTGTTACCTAAAACACAGGTTTTCCTAGTTTAGGAGACAGGACGACAGTATATCAAGTGACATTATTATTATTATAAATTTGTATTAAGTATGTGTGCGAAAAATAGATGAATAATTCAATATCACGCCAACCGATTTCGGTAATTCATTTTTTATTGGAAAGGATGTACTTCAAATGTTGTTTGATGAAAGTTGATTGGGTTCTCATTAATTATATTTCGTATTATTCCTACGATAATTAACAAATACATACAAATACAAAGGGCGCTCGCGCTTAGTAGCGTTAAACGTTTGATTCGATTTGAAGTCGGTTTTTGTTTTTGCTCCTAAATATACTTCTCAGATTTTTGATTTTAAAATTAAATAACTTGTTACGCACCGCTGCACACCTATAACGTTTGGAAGCAACCGTACTATTCACATTGCT
Organism: Meandrusa payeni; assembly: GCA_029286785.1. Taxonomy (NCBI): domain Eukaryota; kingdom Metazoa; phylum Arthropoda; class Insecta; order Lepidoptera; family Papilionidae; genus Meandrusa; species Meandrusa payeni. Next base: position 1,165,354 of record JAGSMX010000013.1, read on the forward strand.
GGCTGAAATTTGGGCGAGACTTAAAGAAAAAGAAGACACTAATTACGACTCTCTTTTGTTTTTTTCTTTTTATTCATTAAGTAGCGTAAAGTATAAGTGTGTTTAACGTTTTATTAAAACTTTGTGGATGGTGTATGGTGTCACCTATAAGTATATAATACATTATAAGCTTGGTGAAACAGGAAGCAATAGTTATCACTCTGTTAAAAGGATTTATTATTTTAATGTAAGCCAGAAATTTCGAGTCCATACCTTATTTGTTTCTGTATGCTTATACTTTATTCATAAAACAAGTGTTGCAACGGATGAAGTTGGTAAACTTACCTCTTAAAGGGCCCCGCGGATGAAAAGATAAATTAACAAAGTTTTCTTACAAGGAAAAGGGGTTGAAATAATGTGACGGACTCTGACGGGGGCGAAACGGTCTATTAATACTTAAGCTAACAAATTTGTGCAAACATCACATTGCCTTTTGTCTCCGTTATCTTTGTTTTGCAAACATTTGCAGTACGCATTGATATCATCTATCTCATTAATGTAATTGCATTATTATAGAAAAGTAAAATTAATGGCACGACCATAGTGTACGTACACACACATTGACACTAAGTGTATTAATTGTGCATTTAAATAATATATTTTCTCATTTTTTTTTAATGACGAACTACAGAGATTGGCCAGAGAAGCTGGCCTTGACTGCTTCACCGGATTGAGAAGTGGCATAGCTCTTAGGTTGCTTAGCCTGAACCTCTATCGCTAGTAACTCGACACAAGGGTCCCGCGGGAAGGGGGGAGGGGGTTCTTATTTATAAATTATGAATAATTCAAGTAAAATTATAACACATTGAATAATTTATGTTTGCTTTATTTTTTTTCTTTTATATCTAGATGGATACAGCTATCGTATTGTGTATTTATGTCTTATTACTGCTACTCCTTTTTAAAACTTTCAAAGCTAGTGCTTGACTACGATCGCACCTGATGTTACGTGGAAATGTTCTCCTGGAACGTAAGATGAGTCGCTTTGTAAATGCCTATTCACTCTACTCTTGAAGTCATCCACATTGTAATCGTAGGGAAAGACAGCGGGAAAACTATTCCAGTCCTTGGCGTAATAGTAAAAGACAAAGCAAAGCGCTTAGTTGGGGTTTGATGCATGTTCACAACAACGAGTATATTTACGAGCAAAAAAAAGCCGACTTCAAATCAAGTCATACGTTAAACGTTATAATAGATATAGTAAGAAAAGATTTTCATTCCGAGAAAATTTCCGGAAAAGTTCGTAATTATCGTGCTTTCTCTAAAATAGCTCCATGTTAATGGTCTGAAAATGTCACTAATTCATTAACAGTATGATTGTCATCGTATTCCGATAAAGATCCGAGTTTTCCCGATGGAAAATAATTTCTCACTACATCTATACACGTGAACGCCCTCTTTGTATTTACGAACTATCGTAGGAATATTACGATATACAGGTAATCAGAACCTAAACAATAGTATATGAATCATCGAAATCGATTCACCCAATCCAAAGTTATGAGGTAACAAACAAAAAAAACACATACAGCATCCACCTTTTCTGTAGTTGGTTCAAAAGATAAAATCAAAGCAGTGCGTCTTGAAGTCCGATGGTGAAACAGGGATGTGGGAATAGGACCATGTACTTTCTGAGCACACAACAAAATAAATTTCATATACACTCGTGAGTGAGATAAAGACGCTAGCTAACTGAAATAATCTGTTAATATAATATAATTGTTTTTATTTTTAATTAAATTTTAGTACTTAGTCGACACTAAGTACTAAAATTGAATGAAAAATACTCTATTATCCGAGTTTACGTAAGATATCTCTTTTCGTTTAAGTTTTTTAATGAAATATAAATAAATTAATAAAAATGTTTTATTTTATTTTAAAGATATTTAATTGTCTATCATGCACAATTTGTTTCAGTTAACTAGCGTCTTTATCTTCCGAGATATTCAAACATTCTTAACCGACCCGGTAGACAGAAATACAAGAGCAACCGTGCTTTACATCTAGTTTATTAGGGTCAATAAATAATAGATGTTGAGTCCATCGTCATACATTTTTTTTTTTTTTTTTTATTTATTTAATACATTTTACAATAAGATTTACACTATAAAGAGCATCCCAAAAACCTATCCCAGGTTTGTCTGGATGCTCACCATTCAGTCCTCGTCCATTTTTATAATAATACTGATTTAAAAGAAAATACCGCAACACCTCGTCACGAGCCGTTGCGAGCATCTTTTGCAAACGAACGCACACACCCATCGTAAGCGAAGACGCCTCAATGCGTGTGAGCGCTCGATACAGGCTGCTCTTAATATAAATATATTTTTTTTTTACACATGTCTCTCTTTCACTACTTACAATATAAATATATTTTTTACACATGTTATAAAAAATATTTTTTTAAAACAGTTTTAATGTTTTTGTTGTCAATGTCCTTCCTCGTTTGTAATGGGAGTTTATTCATTAGTGTCGGTATTAAGTATTGCGATGTTCGCTTACCATATATGTTAGAATGAGATGGTGTTTTCAGTTTTTTATATGTTATACTTCTTGTATTGGTGGGGTGATCAATGGGTATTTGAATCTCAGTTCGAAAATATTGTTCTGCTAGGAGGTTGTATTGGACTTTTTGTTTACAGGAATCCTCCGCAGAATTTAAATAGTTTTCAGGATTATGTGCAAGTTTCTGTCTTATTTTTAGCGGAGTGATTAATCTGAGCATTCTGTACTGTATTTTGTAAATTTGCGGTGCGTTCCACTGGAGATCCCGGAGCCCCTCGTCATGCACCGAGGAAAGGGCCACCGGGGAGGTTTTAGTGGGTAAGATCCCCAAATAACCGCCGCCTTCCCCAGAAGGCGGGGTATCTTTGTGAAGATTTCCTCCCCGTCAACAAAAAAAAAAAAGGTTATGGGTTTTGTTATGAACAGCATGGTTGATGTTTTATTGACGATAGTCATGATTTTACTCTTACACTTCCGTTCAAGAAAAAAAAACTCAAGTATAGGTGTTTTGTGAGTCTTATGAACATTCAATTTAATGAGCAGGTGTAACAGCGTGTGTTCTAAAACGCCGCACGACTTACGCGAGATTATGATTAATGGCGTCTCACACAGCGCGGGATTTTTCATGTCAGCATCTTTAAACATTTTCATTCTCACCCAGTGTTAAAAGAATTTACCGAGTAGCTATTATTAAAGAAAAATGTTTATTTTATTATAGTTTAAATTTAACTTACTCTATACCATTTTTAACAAAAGTATACGTTTGAATAGATATTTATTAAACGGGATTACTGAATTCTGTAATAAATACTATTTCGAATATTCAACTATTAAGAGTGTTATGACATAGGTTGCCGGCTGCGTAACATAAGAACGTATTTTTATGTTTTACATGAACTTCCATCAATTTTTTCTATCTATGACAATTAGTTAGCAACATCAGTCAAGTCAATCGAACAGTAGAAGGCTACCTCAGCAGCTGTTACTGTAAGTTACAGTATAGAAAATAGTAAGTTAAAAAGCAAACGAGCTTACGGATCACCTGAAGTGACCTCTTAAGTGATTATCATCGCCCATTGACGTCCACAATACTAGAGGAGCTGCAAGTGCGTTGCCAGCCTTTTGCGCGTGTGTTAGACATAGACATTTATTTATTGGCATCACAATACAAAACACATCACAGACAGAATATAACACACATTAAAAAAGAATGAAAAGTAGACAAAACACAGTTAAAGTTACGCGGACAAATAATACAAAACATATGATGCCAATATCGGACACCGTCTCAGCATATGCTGTCGCAAGGATGCGACAGTGCTGATTTTCAGCGGTGCCCGGGACTACCAAATGACGTGCGCGCGCAATAATACTTTTATATGTTACACTCGTACGTACCTGCGTTTCCCGTAAATCAGCCGGCTTAAAGGCTGGCAACACAAAAACACAGTTTAAAAAATCTTTAAGCTCAGATTAACTTCTTGTATGTTAATCTAAAACAAATCTACATACCTAACAGTGGCACATAAAATAATAGAAATAAAATCATAAGTGTGGAAAAATTTTAAATCAACACTGTAATTTATAACGTTTTTGAATGAGTTCGAAACTGTCAACGCTCGCAATTTGTGAACGGTGAGGAATTTGTTTATCTTTGTTTTCTTTTTTGTCTAGATAGTAAATGTGACGAGATCTGTTGACAGCTATAATTACATATTGTCGTCGAGAAGTTTATTTCTTTCGTCACATTGGTTCTAATACTACGAGTATAAATGAAATGATACAACGGTTTTAAATTAATAATTATTGATTTTAAAATCTGTAAGAATCTTGAATTAATACTTAATGGTCCATGTTATATTAAAGTTTGATGAGAAGGATTAGTTTTGATATTTCTGTTTATCCTGATTGGACTTTAAGTATGTAAGAGAGTATTTATTATGACTAAAAAGTTTTTAATCTTTACTTTTTTTTTTGTCCAATTACACAGATTGGCCAGAGAAGCTGGCCTTGACTACTACACCGGATAGAGATGTAGCTTAGCTCTTAGTTCGCTTAGCCTGAACCTCTATCTAGGAACTCGACACAAAGGCCCCCGTTGAGGGGTAACCTCGGCTTGGACGATTACTATGTTAATTTTTTTCTTTAGTAAATACAATGTACATTCTCATATACCTGATTGACGTTAAGGATTGGGCTAGGGTTGCTAGCGTACAGTAATTATTATAAAATACATGCAATAACAGATAAATCAAAATAAATTATAAAATCGACTAACTTAATTACAGAGCAACTATAAAATGTATATTTTGTTTGACCACGTCCAGAAGTAAATATCAACGCCGGTGATTTACGAACGGAATAAGATTTTCGTTGTTTTGTTTTTCTCTAAATAGCTTGTTGGTGACGAGTGCTGTTGACCGCCGTGATTTCAATTTGTCTCAAAAGATTAAGTCACATTTAGTTTTCATAAATTAAGGATTTTGTATATTTCTTTTAAATTACGAAGCATGAGTGCTAATTGCCAGTAATTGGAAATGCATTTGAAAAAGATTATATAGAATTTCGCTTTCAACGTTTAGTAACTATACGCGCCCTTATAATTCTAGTGGCGTAGATAAATTCAAAAATATGAAATCGATGCAAAAGATATAATGCATATGACAAGGATTATAATTGTCGGTCACTAGGACAACGCTAAAAAAATTAGCAAACAATTGTCTTTTGTAACAATTTATGATAAGGAGGGCAAATGTTACAAGTCCTATATAAATTTATATTTCTACTAGCGCACCCAGCCCGCTAGATTTTGCTTAATTTTATTTAAACTATAAACTTACATCATAAAATATTTAATTTAACTCTCACTATATATTAAATTATTCATTTCTCTCCGTATTCATTCTCTTCTATCCTCATCTCGAGCGGGTGAAGATCATTACCTACACCCGCGTGCATATCAGTCAATACAATCTAATACCCGTAGTAGTAGTATCATAATAAATAAAAGCTGTATTTGACAGAGCAAAAATAGAAGTGCTCCGATCGTCACCAAACTTGACACTATTACTCCTCAGGTCAATCTGAAGATACCTTTCATTGAAATCGGTCCAGCGGTTACGGAGTCTATACGGATCAAACACACACATTTTTTATATGTATAGATTAACACATTTTACGCTGTAAGATGACATTGACTGTTTGGTTTTAGAAACTATCACTAACCTGTTCTAAGTAGTTCACGATTAACAGGGCAAATCAAATTCAGTATAACAAGTTTATTGTGTAGGCTTTGGCGTCCTTTAATGTTTATTGTGTCATTTCAACATTATTCACAGTAAGGTTTTGCTGATTTAACTACCAAATGAGCCGTGACTTAACTACTATGTTCACCTTAATAAATTTTAGGAACGTGGGTATAATTTAATATGACACTACCTGTTACCCGATCAGGTCGAATCACTCGTTAGATCGTGTCATTTCAGAAGACTCCGTTTTGGTTTCTTTTATTATATGTAATCGGACCCTTGATTTAATGGAATCGACGTCGAACCTTGAGATACACGTGCCTCATAAAATTCTACGCACTTCGATTACCGAAAGTGGTAACACGAATCTTGGGGTGTGGTCAATCACGTAATGATGTTGTAAACTTGGATATACCCGAATCTCCTTTCACATTCATTATGTACTAGCTGCCCGGACAGACTTAGTTCTGCCAAAAGTTAATAGTAAAAATGAAATAAATACAACGTTATCCGAGTGATCGCGACATTTATACCTATTATCTGCCATCGATTGGCAACGATGTACCGGATCGCCATCATTCCCGGTTATTATTTCTGCTACTAATTCTAAATACACTATACTATGCTAAATACACGGTGAAATTGGGTAAAGATTCAAGCATTTTTTTTATTATTATTAAAACCTTCTATTTGCCTTAAGGAACATGCGAAAAAAATATCCGAATTGGTCGAGCCATTCGAGATTTGCGCTTAGCAACATCTCTGTATGTTTTTTTATGTTTGTCACCTTAAATTTCGACTGGGTGAACCAATTTTGGGGATCCTTTTATTTATTTGAATGTTAGCGCTTCCCGTGGGCCCCATTTCGATTTTGTCCATTGCTGACAATCGCATCCATGAGAAAACTATATGTTATAAAAACAAAAATAACAAATTTAAATTCATATAAATTCAAAGATACGATAAGCAACTGGTTGAAGGAATTTGACTACGAAACGTGTGAAAAATTAATATTATGACTTGTGGTACACACACACACACAGACACACGCACGTGTCCTATATAATATGTATAACTATTGTGTTAAATTAATGTATATTTGTAATATGTGTACAAATGAAACATAATGGGTGGGTACTGTTACCTAAAACACAGGTTTTCCTAGTTTAGGAGACAGGACGACCGTATATCAAGTGACATTATTATTATTATTATAACTTTGCATTAAGTATGTGGCGAAAAATAGATGAATAATTCAATATCACGCCAACCGATTTCGGTTATTCATTTTTTATTGGAAAGGATGTACTTCAAATGTTGTTTGATGAGAGTTGATTGGGTTCTCATTAATTATATTTCGTAAAATTCCTACGATAATTCAGAAATACATACCAATAAAAAAGGCGTTCGCGCTTAGTAGCGTTTAACGTTTGATTCGATTTGAAGTCGGTTTTTGTTTTTGCTCCTAAATATACTTCTCAGATTTTTGATTTTAAAATTAAATAACTTGTTACGCACCGCTGTATACCTATGCCGTACTATTCACATTGCTGGCTGAAATTTGGGCGAGACTTAAAGAAAAAGAAGACACTAATTACGACTCTCTTTTGTTTTTTTCTTTTTAATCATTAAGTTGCGTAAAGTATAAGTGTGTTTGACGTTTTAACAAACTTTTTAAACTTTGTGGATGGTGTAATAGGGTCACATATAAGTATATAATACAGTATAAGCTTGGTGAAAGAGGGAAGCAATTGTTATCACTCTGTTAAAAGGATTTATTATTTTAATGTAAGCCAGAAATTTCGAGTCCATACCTTATTTGTTTCTGTATGCTTATACTTTATTCATAAAACAAGTGTTGCAACGGATGAAGTTGGTAAACTTACCTCTTAAAGGACCCCGCGGATGAAAAGATAAATTAACAAAGTTTTCTTACAAGGAAAAGGGGTTGAAATAATGTGACGGACTCTGACGGGGGCGAAGCGGTCTATTAATACTTAAGCTAACAAATTTGTGCAAACATCACATTGCCTTTTGTCTCCGTTATCTTTGTTTTGCACATATTTGCAGTACGCATTGATATCATCTATCTCATTAATGTAATTGCATTATTATAGAAAAGTAAAATTAATGGCACGACCATAGTGTACGTACACACACACATTGACACTAAGTCTATTAATTGTGCATTTAAATAATATATTTTCTCTTTTTTTTTTAATGACTGATAATGATAATGGGGGGAGGGGGTTCTTATTTATAAATTATGAATAATTCAAGTAAAATTATAACACATTGAATAATTTATGTTTGCTTTATTTTTTTTCTTTTATATCTAGATGGATACAGCTATCGTGTTGTGTATTTATGTCTTATTACTGCTACTCCTTTTTAAAACTATCAAAGCTAGTGCTTAACTATGATCGCACCTGATGTTAGGTGGAAATGTTCTCCTGGAACGTAAGATGAGTCGCTTTGTAAATGCCTATTCACTCTACTCTTGAAGTCATCCACATTGTAATCGTAGGGAAAGACAGCGGGCAAACTATTCTTAGTCCTTGGCGTAATAGTAAAAGACAAAGCAAAGCGCTTAGTTGGGTTTTGATGCATGTTCACAACAACGAGTATATTTACGAGCAAAAAAAAGCCGTCTTCAAATCAAGTCAAACGTTAAACGTTATAATAGATATAGTGAGAAAAGATTTTCATTCGAAAATTTTCGGAAAAGTTCGTAATTATCGTGCTTTTTCTAAAATAGCTCCATGTTAATGATCTGAAAATGTCACTTATTCATTTAACAGTACAGGTGTCATCGTATACCGAGAAAGATCGGAGTTTTCCCGATGGAAAATAATTTCTCACTACATCTATACACGTGAACGCCCTCTTTGTATTTACGAATTATCGTAGGAATATTACGATATACAATTAATCAGAACCTAACCAATAGTAAATGATTCATCGAAATCGATTCACCCAATCCAAAGTTATGAGATAACAAACAAAAAAACACATACAGAATCCACCGTTGCTGTAGTTGGTTCAAAAGATAAAATCAAGCAGTGCGTCTTGAAGTCCGATGGTGAAACAGGGATGTGGGAATTGGACCATGTACTTTCTGAGCACACAACAAAATAAATTTCATATACACTAGTGAGTGAGATAAAGACGCTAGCTAACTAAAATAATCTGTTAATATAATATAATTGTTTCTATTTTTATTTAAATTTTAGTACTTAGTCGACCCTAAGTACTAAAATTTATTGAAAAATACTCTATTATCCAAGTTTACATAACATATCCTTTTTCGTTTAAGTTTTTTAATGAAATATAAATAAATTAATAAAAATGTTTTTATTTTTTATTTTAAAGATATTTAATTGTCTATCATGCACAATTTGTTTCAGTTATCTAGCGTCTTTATCTTCCGAGATATTCAAACTTTCTTAACCGACCCTTTATTTTTGCTTTCGGCTATATGTTTTTTTCTATTGGGGTAGACAGAAATACAAGAGCAACCGTGCTTTACATCTAGTTTATTAGGGTCAATAAATAATAGATGTTGAGTCCATTGTCATACATTTTTTTTTTTTTTTTTTTATTTATTTAATACATTTTACAATAAGATTTACACTATAAAGAGCATCCCAAAAACCTATCCCAGGTTTGTCTGGATGCTCACCATTCAGTCCTCGTCCATTTTTATAATAATACTGATTTAAAAGAAAATACCGCAACACCTCGTCACGAGCCGTTGCGAGCATCTTTTGCAAACGAACGCACACACCCATCGTAAGCGAAGACGCCTCAATGCGTGTGAGCGCTCGATACAGGCTGCTCTTAATATAAATATATTTTTTTACACATGTCTCTCTTTCACTACTTACAATATAAATATATTTTTTTACACATGTTATAAAAATATTTTTAAAACAGTTTTAATGTTTTTGTTGTCAATGTCCTTCCTCGTTTGTAATGGGAGTTTATTCATTAGTGTCGGTATTAAGTATTGCGATGTTCGCTTACCACTCCTTTACAGGAATCACTCCGCAGAATTTAAATAGTTTTCAGGATTATGTGCAAGTTTCTGTCTTATTTTTAGCGGAGTGATTAATCTGAGCATTCTGTACTGTATTTTGTAAATTTGATCCAGATATGTGTTAAATGTACGTCCGTAGCTACTCAAACCATAAGATATAATGCTTTCCACCAGAGCCTTGTACATGGTTAGTAAGACATTATATGGAACTCTGTTTTTAATTATATAAAACTTTGCCATAATTGCACGTAACCTACCGCAAGTCATATTAATGTGCTGCGACCAATGAAACCTCTCATCTATAATAAGTCCTAGGTATTTGTGTTCCGTGACCTGTTCGATGCACATGCAGTTCGATGTACACTGTCCGGTATGTAGGCACTGATGGCAGTGAGCTAAAATCCTTACATCTTCTTTATGATAGTTACGGTTATAACTTGAGCGGACATGGATGAGTTTAGTTTTACTAGCATTAAGTACTAGTCCGGCATCGTGCGACCATTTACAAATGGCTGTGAAGTCCAATTGCAAGTTCCGTTGGGCTATGGAGATATCTGTATCGGCAGCCATGATACAAGTATCATCCGCGAATTGATATACATCGCAATAATTTATGATATTATTGATATCATTTACATACGTTAAATAATGTAGGGGCCCGACTACTGATCCTTGTGCCGTGCCTACGGTGACATTAACGCTATCACTGAAAGAAGAGCCGATCTTAACTTGAAAATTACGACTGTCTAGGTAATTTTCACACCATTGTAAAAGTTTTCCCTAATGCCATTAATTATACATTGGACGTATATTTCAGCAAACGTTGCTTTTATAAGCATGAGACCGAAATTGAGGCAAGGATTAGAACCTTCGACCATTAGAAAGTTAATTCGAATGTTCAGCCATTGGGATATCATTGCTTAATAATCAGTTTAATATTTTCTAATAATTGAATTTAAACCCACAGAGCTATGAAGGTACCCAGAATCCATTAGCAAAGTTAGTTAATATATTCACGTTTGAATATTACGAATACCTCTGTTACCTCCACATAATAACATTTTCGCTGAGGTGTTGACACTTACGTGTATCCTCTTAATTTTCCGCCTACATTGATAAATTTTCAAATTAGGTCACCTTGCAAATTTGAATCTTAACGTTTTGTCACGAGAGTTGTTTCTCGGTTATTCCTGTCAAAATAATAAATAATCCATGTTTCAAAGTCATTTAATGACGAATTATAATTTTCACAAAGCGATAATGTTACGTAAACATATACGAAATTTGATCTGGTATACGACTAAGTTTGATACACCAACCTTTTCTATAGGAGAACGGATACACGTGCAAGAGGTGGTGCTGATGTTAAAGAAGAATAGCAGGTACGCTGCCGACCTCTTAATGAAGAGCGAGGAAAATTGTACCCTAACGCTATAGTATAGCGGCATAGGCAAAACGGGATCATTCCGTTTTGTTTTCCTTCGAGTACAATTTTAACCACATCATATATCATATCAAAAGTACTAGAGACAATAGAGAGCAGTCGTGTGGACGACTTATTTATCAATAGGGTAAAAATTCTACCCACACTTTTGCTATCTTAAGGGCACGCGGGACCACTCCGTGTTTACTGCGGGTACGCTTTTAAAACAAAGGCCAATATGTGACCTCCGAATTATAACATATATAACGTTGGACATGTACTTAGGCTTGAAGCTGTGAAATAATATATAAGTGAAGAAAACGTAATGTCTACAAAATTTTCCAAAGAAATCCGCCTACAGTCGGGCAATGTATGAGACAATTCATTGGCATACAAAAGGCCTGTACCCAATTGTAGGACATACATATATAATCTGTCACCTTAGGCATTGTTTCATTCCCGACATATCTGCTAATGCACTATGTCATTATTAAGTACAGAATATTTTAGTAACCTACTAAAACTATTTAATTTAATTTAACCCCAATGCGATTGTGAGAATGTGTTTATTCAATTATTTAACAAAAAATAAATTAAACATAATGTCTTGCTTGTTGAGGCTTTCTTATATCAACTTGCGCAAACTTAATAGAGGTACATTTTTTAAAAGACCGCATTTTACGTTCGTACGTGAAAGCAATTCCCTCTGGAGATGCCAGAATGTCAGGCGACTCCTAATACGCGTATATCCTTCATGGAATATTTGATTTGAGGTAACAAAATATTATATTTTTTGTAAATAAATGATTATCTTTTCAGTTATAGAAACAGGTGACATCTGTATTTTTTTTGGGAAATGGTTACAGGAGCTCGCGTCCACCGAGTCTCCGGACGTAACGCCAAAAGACACTCTCTGTCAGTCTACTTTAGGGTTGTGTAGAGACAAAGTACTGGCTACAAGCAAGACGAAATAAAAAGAAAACTATACAAATATAAAAAAATAAACATAAAATACACATAAATATCAATAAATAGATACATATATAAATATTTAGATCTAGATGTAGATGGATGTGGACAGAAAAAGTTTAATAAGAAACTATTTCTTGCTTAGCTAGGAAATCTTCCGCTAGAGATGTGAAAGGCGATCAACAGTAGTAGCGATTAATAGTTTCAAATAGTAACGAGTGTTTTCATTGTACATAACATTCTGTTGACTGTAAATTGTCTAAGAATGAAACCCACAGAGCTCAATTTTGTTTGTGTAATTTTTCTCCATCATCCGACTGTTTCTTCGGCTAATTGCCAAGTTCCGTTTATGAATAATATTATTTTCCTCATAATATTAAAAATGTTTCATAATCTTACTCGTGTTAACAAGATATTCGAAAATATATTATGGAGGATTATGATTTTTTCCTTTATAATAATGTAAGTATACAAAAAATAAGCGTCTAAAATATAAAAATAAATTATAAGACCGGTTCTTATTACTAATTACAATTTTTTCATGATATTTCAGTCTCGGATCTGGGTCCCAAGTTTCATTATAAAACCGTTCTATTACAGTAATATATGCAATAATCATTTCATTACTACCAACTTCGTCCAATAGACACGATTAGCGTGCCAGTGAATCGGCAACCTATAGTGGTACCAATAAACTAATAGCTAATTTCGACCACTATGATACCAATGATCTCTGTTTGTTTTTGATTCTGAGTGTTTATGTTATGATAAATATAGTAAGTTATGTTAAGTATGTAATAAAATATATAATAAGAACGCGAATTTCCTCATATTAAAACATCATTAATAGTATAATGATCATAATAATAATTAAGAAAATATTAAAGAAACAAAACGGGGTGATTGTACTACACTCGTCTTTAGAGGGCGCTGAATGAATACTGTAATTCCAATTTATATCGTCTTTTGTTTTCGACGAGTATATGTTCAAGCGATCATTCCAACACGCTTCACTTGAATAAAATTCGCGGAGCTTGCCAAACAGATGAGTAATCGGATTGACTTTTTATTTGTATTTGGTTCTAAATTTTTTTCTAATAAATTTGTTAGCGGTTCTTTTCATTTATTAGGACAAATAAAATAATACAATACAAAGTTAAATTTTCTTAATACTTCTAGAGCGTGATGCCGCAATGTCGATAGTGTTATTTTTTTACAGACATGACCTATGGCGTCTATAAGCATAAGTACGGCAAAAAGTTGTTGCCAAAATTTTGGCAAAGATCACGAAAATGTGTTCCAGTGAGTTTCTCTTTTTATGGCTGATTGCCAATGCTAGCCCGAAGGCTTTTACAAATTCAATGGTTAAGGTAATGGCCGGGTTCTTAAAGCGCTAGAACTGAGCCTCTTTTACGAGTAACTGCGAATAACCAGACATACTAGTACTATTTCAAAATTTGGATCTTAATATTTCAATTTAAAGAATTTCTAGTAATTAGTAAGTATCCGTTCCATCCATCCGTTTATAACGTGCGCACGCCCTCTTTATATTTCCGAATTATTGAATTCCGCATGATCAGAACCTAACCAAACTCTCATCAAACTACCTCCGAAGTGCATGCTTTCCAAAAAATGAATGAATGATGATGAAAATGAATTATCGGAATTGGTTGGCGTGATATTGAGTTATACGTCCATTTGTGGCGTACATACATGATGCAAATTTAAGACTATTATGGTTTTCTCCTGGATCCCATTGTCAGAATTGGAACAAATTTCGAGTCCAAATGGGACGTAATCGGAAGCACCAGCATTATATTAATAAAAGAATCTTCAAAATCGGTTCACGCAGTCGCAAAATATGCGATAACAAAAATAAAAAATACAGACGAATTAAGAACCTACTCCTTTTGAAGTTGGTTAAAAACGACTACGGCAGTATTTTTAAAAATAGTTGTTAGATTATAGTGATCTTAGTCAGTTTATATTTTGACGGAAGACGATGTAAATATGCTTTATGCTGAAATACATATATGATTAATTGTGTATATCCAAGGCATCAAGTTTACTCTCGCTCTTATTTATAAACATTCAGAGAAACGACAGGAAACAATTATGTTTATTTACCGCCTGCTTATTGAGTGTAAGCAGATGAGCAGAAAATAAGTTTCTTAATTTTCCGCTTAAAAATGACGATGAATCATTTGTATTCATCGCTCTGTCTGCCAATTTTGTATCGAGGAAATCAGAGGAATTAATGCAAGTGGGTTGTAATATTATTATTGTCGATGTGGTTAAGATGAAACGCGTCGTTTGAATTCATTTATTTTTAATTGAATAGGAATCAACAACGACACACGTAATCCAAGCCGTTATAATAACAAGGTGATATAGTTTGAATTATTTAAATGGAGGCTATGAATGTATGAATATTTCGACGCTGGAAAGCAAAAACGTAGTAAGTGTTTCTCTTTTACGTTGTTGGAGTCAGAAAAAAAAGACGCGTCGAATGATATATGCCTTGTAACTAATAAATGAAAAATAGCGAAAATAGGATTTTCAAGATTGACAGTTCTCTTTTATTTTTTGTGCCGTAAAACGATATTCTTTTAGGAAAACACTTATTTAGCAAAAAATAATAAATATTGTGTCCAAAAACGACCAACTCCTAGGCCCACTTTTTTTAAAAATGTTAAAATATTTTTTCAGCTCAGGTGAACTTTATTTTTATGGCATACTACGTTTTTGTTTTCCAGTGTATTTTTACCGGTACATTGTCGTATCTATATACTGGTAATGAATTTCAGTTTGTTGATATAACGTAGACAAATGTATTTGGCAGTAAAAACGTAAAGAATTTAAATCAAATTAAACGTGACGAATTGAATAATCACTATAATATCATAGTTGCATTACGAAGTTCTGCCGCCTATATTTGTTGTTTCTTTCACGTTTGTGCTCGTTGTCGATAAGAATTACTTATCTAATCTAATATTGTCATAAAGCTATCTATATTGATCAACATGCGTTTTATATTTAGAAGTTCTCTTTTTTTATGGAGTATAAACTGTGCTTGACCACAATCCCACCTGATGTTAAATGGTGATATAGTCGAAAGAAGGTACTCTACTCTTGAAGGCGTCCACTTTGTATTTGGACGGAAAGAGTGACGCCGGCAACTTATTCCACTTCTGTACATCTTCAGAACACAAGGTTCTATACCAACAAAATTCATATGGGCACTACCTATTTTGAAGTCGGTAGTATATTAGTATCACTTGATTAAAACTGACGAAATTGAAAATAGTATAGTTACTTGCGGGCGGATATTTTATGTGATGTCATGCCGTAAAGACTTTTTTTTAATTAGACTAGACCAGCACTCTAAAATTACTCATGAACGTTTTATGATGTTTGTTTTGCGTCGCCACTAAATCACGTCTGTCTGACATTTAGCGGAACGGAAATGTGCATTCTCCGTGTTTCAATACGAAATTATAAACATTCTAATGCGTATATCCGTTTTTATCAATAACTAGCTGACCTGGCAAACTTCGCACCACCTTATTTTTCGATAGTGTTTTCATAGTAGTTATTAGTTGGACCTCAAAGAGGCTTCAAGTAGAACCGGACGGGATTCTATGATTGACATTCATGACATGACGTATGGTCTGTTTGATGTTGTCATTCGTTGGGTGAACTGAACGTCATTCTGTTTAATTTATTTACTTTTCTTTAATAAGGTTTTATAAAATTTGAGTATAATTAAAAAAAATATTTATTATAAATAAAATATTTATACATATAAAATTATTGTGAGATGACAGGGCATAAAACCGAAAAATGTTAGTTATTTTTTATAAAAAATTATATTTATTTTATATTACTTGAAAAAACAATGATTTTTAATTAAAAATATCGTTTGGGGCGTAAGATTAATATCCTTTCTCAATTTTCTTAAATAACAGAATAATTATGAAGGTTTAGACAGAGGATAGGTTTAAATAAATAGGTCAATTGGAGGGATTAATACCTATTATTAAGGCTTAATCATAGATAGGCATTGATTCTAGATGCTATCAAATATTGAGGGTATTTTTTATAAAAATTATATTTATTTTGTATTACTTGAAAAACAATGATTTTTAATTAAAAATATCGTTTGGGGCGTAAGATTAATATCCTTTCTCAATTTTCTTAAATAACAGAATAATTATGAAGGTTTAGACAGAGGATAGGTTTAAATAAATAGCTCAATTGGAGGGATTAATACCTATTATTAAGGCTTAATCATAGATAGGCATTGATCCTAGATGCTATCAAATATTGAGGGTATTTTTTTATAAAAAACTATGAAATTAAACCTGTAGTTGCACGATTGAGCCAGCACGATCGAAAAAGTGCTACGACATCATAGACAGATGATGTACCTCCAATTATATTTCTGGGTAAATGAATTGTGCCAGCGACTTAACACTTATTAATAGGACACACCTCTAATCTCTTTAGTAGGTGTTGACTTAAAGGTCTCTGCAACCAAGCCAAAATGTATGAGTAATTTGTACTCAAATTGAAAAAAAAAACTGAAAAGAACCTACGTGATGAGTTTTATTCAAATGTCTGTCATCGCACGTATTCGGCGTAAATAATTTATGACGGAATCAGCGAAAGTGGTTGTTCTATAAATAATTTTACAGCGGCATTGCTGACGTCACCGGAGATGCTTTATTATCTCGCAGAGATTTACATTTGTCACATGCGACCTAGAGCGATACACAGAAATTATTTTTTTCATCATCCTGACACACCTTCCTCTATTATACTTTCAGTTATTATTGTTGATTATATAAATCTTGCGTTTTATTTCATCTCTCTTACTAGTTATGGTAGTTTAGCGGCCGGGCGTTTGCCTCAAGCTTCGTCGTACTTTAGCAAACCGAGTTCGATCACGGTGTCTGCACCAATGGAATTATTTATTGCAATTTTAAGTTATTTTTACCACGAGTTCAGTGGTGAAAGATAAACATCATGCGGAGAACTGAGAAAGTAGTCCGTACGTAGCAGCTATGCTCTAGTACTCTCTCTAGATATTTTTTTCTTATCCTTCCCATGCCTAAAATTAAGCCTTCAAAAGACTTCAATATTTAATAATGCCTTTTACAATTTTACTGCAACAACGATCGATGAAATTCGATCGGAATCGAAATATAAAATTTATTACGTGCATGCCCTCTTCCATGATTTATATTTCGTTCAGACAAAGCTCAATGACAACGCAGCTTACAAAACTTTTAATAGAACGCCAAAGACATGGAAGTCCACAAATTATCCTTGGGCAGAAAATTATATATATAAATATATATACTTATATATGTTATAACACATATATGTTTGTATGAGTTCGTAGGTCAATGAGTTTCGATGTCGTTCATCTGCAATTATCAATCTAGTCCATAATTTTCTCCTAGAGCCGTTTTCTTTATCGACTCTCCCTCTTGAATCCACTTTTGAATCATTGTTCTTTTGTTTCTTTTTCGTCATTTCTCTTTTCTTATATATATTTCATATTATATATAGGGTGATTTATCAACTTCGAAAAGAATTTGGCCGGATCTTAATCAAATTTATCTGGGTCGACAACAATGCCGCGGGAGAGTACAAAACAGTTTAAAAATGTCTGCGATATGACGAAACACGTACAAAGATATACGGTTGGGATTGTTAACCCACTTCGTTTTGGTGTCGGTTAAAATAATGGACCACTTAAGACACGGATATTTATAAATTTCTACAGTAAGGACGTTAATGAATTTGATTTGACGTTTGCATTTTACAAGATGGCTGCTTGCTATGCTACAAGGACGCTGCTTTTGTTTCGATAAAACTATATTTTTTTTGTTGTATACTTCGTCTGAGGATAGTTGATTCTGTATGTATTTGCATGCTTCTATGTAGATTTACTATGATGTTGTTGTGTGTGTCAATGCGAATATTCTCTACACAAAATAAAATAATAATAAGCTCTTACGAGAAATACCAATCCGCTTTCCACTAAGCTTATTAGGTTCCGTATGACACTTTTATGCATATCGGCAAACACCGAGAACAAATTCTAGCGAATCTAGATTTTGTTTTATGAAACCTTTACAGTTAAAAGAACTTGAGACGTGATAACATTTTAGTAAATACTAAAAGCAACAAGTATATTTTCGAATGAACTACCGACTTCAAATCGAATCAAATGTCAAATGTTATAACGTCAGGACGCTGTCATCGTATTTGCGAATTATTCCGTTTGAAAGTTTGATTTATCCCCTTGAAACTGTAGCGACCTGCGTAACCTACGCTGTCTTTTAAAGGGAAGAATAATTTATTGTTGGTCGGAAACTTTGGTCTTATATAATGATGTTTAAATAGCCGGTGTTATCTGGCAATCGTTCACTCCAGTGTTCTATTCTAACGTATAACATTAATTACCAAACGTTACGGGATATCGTTAATTTTACTTTAAACAATAGGGCGAGAGATTTAATCTTTATCTCGATTTTTTTTTATAGGAACAGGGGCACACGAGCTTCTGATGTTAGGTTGGGTTGGGTTTCAGCCTTGTAGTTCTGGGCTCTCAAGAATAAGACTACGGTATCCCCTGCCTGTCGTACAAGGCGACTGAAAGGGGCCTCGGGTTCACTGGGCGACAAGGGTGGGAGCCTGAGTCGTCCACCAAAGTGAACCCGGGAAGAAGGCGACATTGGCTGGCCCGTGTCGCCTTCCGCTGCGAGGGCACAGGAGGGGAGGGAGTAACCTCCCCCCTCGGGACGTGCTCTCTTTGAGCACAGTGCAGAGGGGCTCCGGTGCGTTCCACTGGAGATCCCGGAGCCCCTCGTCATGCACCGAGGAAAGGGCCACCGGGGAGGTTTTAGTGGGTAAGAACCCCACATAACCACCGCCTTCCTTGTGAAGATTTCCTCCAGAAAAAAAAAGGTTCACGGTCGCTCATAGATCTACAACACTATAGGAGCTGCAGGAGTGTTGCCGGGCTTTGATAAAGGAGTAGGCACACTCGAAGGTCTCCAAGTCCTATAGGACGACGGTTCGGAAGACCCCCCGCTGACAACTAATTCCCAAGTTAGTTAGTGCGTAGAAGAAACTTACGCGAAAGACATACAGTTTTGAAACGCCAACCATCAATATGATGAAATTGGGAATTCTGCCGTGATGTTCAGTAATAGAAACACGCTAAGCACTATCATAAAAGTACTTGCTTAGATCCTAATTCCTGTATAGCATCATAATTAAATAAACTAGATTATCTATAAAAAATATGCGGATTTTTTACAAAAAACACATTTTTACTAATTTGCGCCCACAGCTTTTACATTCCCTGACTTCCTGCGAAGTTCACTCTATTGTGATTTATAAGAAGGAAGTCTTATCTCAACGAAAAGGCGTTTCAGTGTAAAGGAAGTATTAAGAACATTTTTACTTTAAAACATTTTTGCTTTTTCTCAATATTATGAACTCTAAATGAAATTGTACTGAGATCCTCGCGTTACCGCTATTTTATGGGCAGGCCCCACCCCTTAGATGCTAGGAGCGTTGCTGGAGTTTCTTCGGCCAATTCTTCTCCCAGCGCCAACGCTTCCCGAAGTGGCACTCAAAGTTAGTTTAGCTTTTCGAATGTCCCTTAGATTATTCGTGAAATAGCTACCGACCAAGTCGTGGTTCGGTCCTCTCGGGCGCCCTCTGATCGGAAAGCTTACGCGTAACATAGTAACCGTCCAAGCCGCGGTTACCCCCCACTGGGGAGATCCATGTGTCGAGTTACTAGCGATAGAGGTTCAGGCTAAGCGACCTAAGAGCTATGCCACCCGTCAATCCGGTGAAGCAGTCAAGGCCAGCTTCTCTCGCCAATCTGTGTAGTTCGCCATCAAGATTTTGTACAATCATCTATGCGCGCAGTGCTTAAATAGGCGTGCAAAGTTAACGCTTAATGTGTATAATAAGTTATTTAGGATTATGTTTACTATTCAATGAAAGTTAAGACTCGAGATATTTTTTGAAGCTTTAATATAGCAGATTTATAGATGGATTAAATAGATAAAGAACGCCGCTATGAAAGCTTTATCGGCAAATTAATTGGTACAGGTGTTCGTATGCTAATCGTGGGCTTGACTTTTAAAATTTATTACGTGAAACAAGAGCCGTGCCTTAGTGTCCGGGCCGGCATAATACGCTAGCAATATAAGTTCGATCCCCGGTACCGTCATAAATTAAACTTTTGCAATTTTAAGTACCGATTTAACACAGGTTGTACAATTTACAATTGCAAACTCGCCATAGTTGGTCACATATTCAACACATTACTCAACACAACACGTTAATAAGCTTTTAAGCTTGTGAAGCTTAACAAATCAATAGTTGTTTTTAAATACTCAAAGCCAAACGGTAACCTATATGTAGAACAATTACGACAAGGGATGTCAAAAGTTGTTTATTTAAAAATAAGATTCTTTCTGGCGTCGTCGGATCGGTATATTTACGCGTAAAAGTAACCGCACAAGCCCAGGTTGCTTCACCATTATGTCGAGTTACTACAAAAGTTTAGGCATTTCAGCCCTATAGTTCTGGGCTCGTAGAATAAGGCTACGGTATTCCCTGCATGTCGTAGAAGGCGACTTAAAGGGTCCTCGCATTCACTGGGCGATAAGGTGGTTGTCGTCCGCTAAAGTGGACCCGGGAAGAAGGCGACACCGGCTGGCCCGTGTCGCCTTGCACTGCGAGGGCACAGGGGGAAGGGATTAACTGGACGTGCTGGACGTGCATAGTGCAGAGGGGCTCCAGTGCTTTTCACTGGAGATCGCGGAGCCCCTCACCATGCACCGAGGAAGAGCCACCGGGGAGAGGGGTTTAGTAGGTAAGAACCCCACATAACCCCGTCGGGTATCTTCTTGAAGATTATAACATTAACAAAAAATTACAAAAGATTACAACGGAATTTTGAATGTTCAAAAAAGTTTTATTCAATTTGTTTTTAATTGCTCTTATGCCTTACTGTAAACACATAATAAACTGATCTTGTTTTGTAGACATTGCTTTGGTCGGAATTTCAGTCGTATATAACGAAGTTTACAAAACCGATGTTATCTGGCATTCGTCCACTCAACTGTTCTATTCTGATGCGTAATAACATTCGTTACCAACGTTACGTTATGTCTGTAACTCTACTTTGTACAAAAAAATTATCCTTCCCCTTTTTTTTCAAAGCAAGGGCATGATCACGATCTCTGAATTTTTTCTTTTTATTTTGGCAACAGACAGTCCTTTTTGTCTAATATGATACATCATAAAGTTTTTGCAATTTATTATTGACCAATAGTGCCGAAAATAATTGATTTATTATAATTTATATCCGCGCACAAACTTAAAGAGAAGTAAACAGAAGCCTGTCAGGAGTATTTGCCAATAATCAAAGTTAAGATGTTAAGTTAGTAAATACTTATTTACTCTTGAAAACACCCACACTGTAATCGTAAGGACAGACAAATGCTGGTAAACTATTCCAGTCCACTGCAGTGTGAATAATGAAAGACAAAGCAAAACGCTTCGGGTTTGAGGGATGTCCACAACAAAAGGATGAATCCAGCGAAGCATCTTGAAGTCCGACGTCTGGAATTCTTTATTTGAAATAATAAAGGAAAATGGAATGTCTAAATTCTAATTGACTAACGTAAACTATAAAGTCTATAAAACTACAAATTAGTGAATAAAATAAAAATAAATTTCGTAGCATCCTCAGGATTTCGTTTCTACTGTTCAAATAAACATTTTAAAATGGATTTAACGATTAGAATGTGTTTATTACGATTCGCAATAGTCTGCTTAGCAATATCCGGAAATTATAACATAAAAATTTTATTGAAGCACTAAAACTTCTTAGTGTTATTATAATAGTTATATCCTAGTAATATTGTATGTTATTTTTACTTTAGTGCTTATGAATCAGGTGTCTATAAGCCTTTACTTAATACCAAAAGCCTAGATCGTTATATTTCATCTATAATAATAAATAGGGTGACATTCTTTTTGTCACTTTTACAGCAAACTGCAGAAGGAATAGACACGATCTATTTCATAATATTCCTACAATAATTCAGAAATACAAAGAGATCAACCGCGCGTAATAACGTTTCACGTTTGATTTGATTTGAAGTCGCTTTTTGTTTTTACATTAAATATATTTGTCACAATATTAAATCCCGGTTTCTTTTCATTTTAGGGACATCCCTCTCCAATTGTGGCATGCCCGTAACCTTTGATACTATTGTATTCAGTAGTAACAATTCCTAAAACACGGCAGAAAGCTCCAAGATGTACTCGAAAACGAAGAGATAAGAAATATAAGAAGGACAAGAGTCCGACAATGTTTTCCCTCGCGGAAGGTTGCGGTTGTGTGAGCTTTCGCGGCGGGAGACGGACCCGATCGCTTGGAGACGATTCCTCTTCGTGTCGGAGTTCAGAAATTGAACAAGAAGTACCAAAGAAGTTGGGCAAACGCGTGTTAAACGGAGAATGCACTATGAAGGCTTTGGCGCCGTTCTTGAAGTTTTGGAAGAAGGATGACGTCAGTATGACCAAAGCTGAAAGGAGTGAGTAATACTATGATATTTTATATCAATATATTTATTAATATCGAACACTGTACGTAATAAAAATAAGACCGGCCTAGTTTTGTAATAGCTCCCATACGTAAAAATGTTCAGTGTCAGTTTGAATTCACTTTACGATGACAAAAAACTTTCATCAGTTCTAAAACGAAATCTATTTTTTATTCCATAGACAAAATACTTTTAATCTAGTTATGAAAAGTTCGTAACTTTACGTAAGTTTTCCATTTATCTTGTATAAACTTTAGACAGGTCCAGAACTTAGTTTGAAAGTTTCGAATGACCGTTTCAGGTTTGACTTTTATTTTTCTTTATAGTTTATTCAATTCCAACATAACTAGTAAAGTTGTGGATTCATATTTCAGTCATCTGCTATTATGGGTTTTATTTTCTTATTAGAGTCCGGGCAGGAAGCAGGGCTCGTATTTTAATCTCCTCCAATTTAAATCTACAACACAACATGCAGAGAAGGCTTGGTGTCTTAGCATTGTGTAAGCAAGTTTCAGGGTTTCCGCCTCCAAAAGGCAGGGTATCTTTAGAAGATTTCGCCCTCGGTAGCCAAAAAGGTCTAACTTCTCATTCTATTTATCCTGACTTGGTTGACGGGCTTTGGTAAAACATGTTTTTTTTGCAGCTATGAAGGCTGCCATACTAATACAGCAGTGGTATCGGCGGTACCTCGCTCGTATGGAAGTACGACGGCGGTATACCTGGACCATCTTTCAGAGCATCGAATACGCTGGAGAACAAGATCAAGTGAAAGTAAGTGATACATTTATTTAATCTAATTATATAACAAGAATGAAACATGAAATGCAATGTCAAAAATGTCCTTAATCTCTGCTTAACACTTTGGGTCGATAGCGTGATGCCTATGTATACATATCGATATATGGTTGTTGTTTCCTAACAACTAGAATGATTTTATTAAGATGGTTTTCTTGGAATCTTCAGATTAGCATCAGCACCAGCATTATAAACAGTTTTGGTCCGATTATTTGGATAGATATAGCAATAGTTATTCCTACCATAAAATTGTAAATCGAAACCCTAGCTACGATTATTAGGCCTATTGCAGTGCTAATGAGAGCTACAGTTATTATTATCTACAGTTATATTATGTAATTATATATAGTAATTGTTAGATGCACTTATTTTTCTTCGCAAATAAAAAGTCATAAACACGAAAGAGTCGCAATAATGAATTAATTCACAATTAATCGTAGCAGAGACGTTTATATTCGCTTCATTCCATCTTGGGGTTATATTTCCCAGGCGGGTCATTGGATAAGCGCATCGCTGTACACTGAGCACACACTAGATGATATTTGCTGTTCAGTGTTCATAAAGACCTGAAAGGTGAAACGGGTACAAGTCGGGATCCATGACCGCTGAATTATGTTTTCGTTATCTTGAATACGAACGAAGACAAAATTCTCAGCTTATAGCAATGATAGCGACGTATATATTATAATTGTGAGACGACTTGTTGTTTTCAATATTTCAGCATATAAAACTTAAAATGTTTAATTTTCTTTTATTATTTTCTTAACCTAATAATATATTTATTTATTGAACTATTATGTTCATCTATTATTTTATTGTATATCTATTATATAAAAGAGAAAGTGTGTGGGTTTGTTCTATATAGGCTCTGAAACGCTTAGACCGATCCCTATGAAACTTTCAGGAAATCTTTAGATTGACCTGTCGAATAATCCTGTAAGTTTGGTGACGGTCGAAGCACTCCTCCTTTTGAACTGTCAAACAAGCCATACGTCGTACTTTTATTTCTGACATTAACTTGAGCTCGATATGTTTTTGTATAAATTATAAGAATGATATTGTATTTACTGATATGTACATGGTTGTAGGTAATGATTTTCATCCGCTCCACAAGAGAATAGATGAGAATAAATACAGAGAGATATATTGTGAGAGTTAAATTAAATATTAAATGATGTAAGTTTATTGTTTAAATAAAATAAAGCAAAATCTACCCTGGTGGAGCAGGCTGGGTACGCTAGTAATATACATAAATCTAAAAACTGTTTATATACGTATTATATTTATTGTATTATAATATATATTTTTTATTAGAGTCTGTATAAATGCCACGTAAAGGTAGTTTTGATTTAACATTCTTCTTCTTCATCGTATTCTTCATTTCTGAAGGTCGTACTTATCCTGAAGCGCTTTCACCGAGACGTCGACGAGCTGCTTCCACCCTGCTCTGTCCTCGGCTTCTTTCATCGCGGTCGGAATGTCGAGTCCAACTATGTTTTTAATTTGGTCAGACCAGCGAATAGGTGATCGGCCCCGTGATCTTTTGCCCTCGATTTTCCCTACAACAACCATTTTCTCTAAATTATCTGGTTGCCTTCGGGCAATGTGACCAAAGTAGCTAAGGACTCGCCTGTACCAGGTAGTGGACAGTCTGGTGGTTATCTTAAGTTGTCGGAGAATGGACTTGTTAGTTCTTTTTGCCGTCCATGGTATACGTAACATTCTCCGCCAATACCACATTTCAATCGCTTTAACATTTCGATTTAACATTACCGCTTATGAATAGAATGTGGGTATATTGATATTTACAATAAATTAGTGAATTCGTGAACGCAATAGGTTTCCCTATTGCTTTAGCAGAGATCAAAGAACAAGTGGGTGACTTGAGACAATATATAAAGAGTGACGATAGTAAATAACTTTCGAGGTTCGGCTGTAGTTCTGCATTACAGCTCCTATAAGCATTTCCAGTAGAGCTTAGAGACCTATTGAGAACCTTCTTTTTTGAAGCTGGTTGAAAATACTAGAATCCTGTAAAGAGTTTACAACGGCTGAATACAAAATGGCGGAGAACGTGATGAGGGATGATTATTCACAGTACATATGA
Organism: Meandrusa payeni; assembly: GCA_029286785.1. NCBI lineage: Eukaryota > Metazoa > Arthropoda > Insecta > Lepidoptera > Papilionidae > Meandrusa > Meandrusa payeni. The sequence continues at coordinate 1,191,134 of JAGSMX010000013.1, forward strand.
TATATATATATATATATACATATATGTAGTGATATCGGCACGTTGCATGCTCGCCAGGCGTGACTAAACTAGTTAGTGTCCACGTGGGGCTTCATTAAACTAGAAGGACCGCAACATGTGGCCTGTTTATTGCTACTGAGAAATTATTAGTTTTCACTGTAATTGTAAAGAATGGTTGCTCAGTGTACTCTTTATGTATGATACGCTTGCAACCCGAATTTGATCCCTGGTGCTGTTAACAATTAAATAATTGTAGACATGTGAAATCCGCATTAAGACCAAACGGCGGACTACGCCAGAAGACCTGTTTAAAACAGTGGGACTCTTACTTCAAATTATTTTAATCAACTTCAAAAAGAGGTGTTTACAAATTTGATGTAATTAAATACTTTTTTTTTGTAAAAAAGAGAATATTTTCACGACGATCCCATTTTAGTTTAGTTGTAATTGGATGTTAGATACGCAGATACACTTGAGGTCTTGAAAATCTATTAGATATGTAGTAAGTTTCGTTTTTTTGTAAGAAAGAATTATTATTTTTATCATGGGACCAAGATCTGCTCTGTCTTTATATCTTATTTATGTCTACGCGCCGTTTTTTGGCCCAGTGCCATAGTAAGTTATCCTTATCCTAAGTGCTGTTTTGAGCGTTATTCTTCAATAAATTGTCCATCTACGTACGTTAGAAGTAATCGTTTTTACACCTTTAATCAAAGGTTAAAAATGGTATTAGAGTATTTCTAACCATAATGACAATACTAACTAATATAGTCATTTTGACTAGAAATTAAAAACTGCTATTAAAAATTACTTATTTGTTACACAGCGGTGACATTATTAGAAAATAAACTAATAAGTCATATATTTTCCGGCCCTCTCGGGCGCCCTCGGATCGGAATGCTTACGCGTAACATAGTAACCGTCCAAGCCGAGGTTATCCCCGACCGGGGGGACCCTTGTGTCGAGTTACTAGTGATAGAGGTTCAGGCTAAGCGACCTAAGAGCTATGCCACCTCTCAATCCGGTGAAGCAGTCAAGGCCAGCTTCTCTGCCCAATCTGTGTAGTTCGTTATTAAAAAAAAACATATTTTCCCAAACGAATCAATGGAAGTACAACGTCAATGATCTGCGATTTTGTAACTGCATGTCATAGACTTTCAAACACTTTAATACAATTTTCGTTGTTCAAGCAATTGTTATTATTTAATAAGGAATAATGTAGTAAATGCAATAATGTTAAAATAATAAAAAAACAACAGTGCTAGCGACAAGGGATTTGATAACAATTTAATTTACATATAGCGTTGTTGTAAAGAAATTAAAGCGATACGGTTAACTCGTGTAGACATAAATGTTAATTTACGTACTTTTATGCAAATATCACGAGCGGGAAAATAAACATGGGTTTTAATATAGTTTTAATGCAAAAAAAAATTATCTCTGGTACCTAGAGTGTAAGCTAGCCCAATAGGATCCTGGGCATAATCGCCTTTTTTGTCACTAGAGTCACCAGAAAGGCACAGAGAGAAACCAGAGTAACACAGTCGATAGTTTTATAAACATTAATGTAATTTATATTTTATTTTAATGTTAAAAACTCTAATGTTATCTATATGTATAGATTACTAACAATTCTTAATTAATGTTACCAACCAATGAATCTAATAATAAATACCAATACGAAAATAACATTAAACAAAAAAAAACTAATAACGTATTGTTTTGGTCTATCGCGAGTTTGAAAGACATTTTTTATATATATTTGAAGTGCATTATTTGCTTTTAAAAGTAAAAAGGAGAAATAATGAGTGAAACTAAAATCCACCCGGTGGCCCTTCCTCGGTGCATGGTGAGGGGGATGTGGGATCTCCAGTCGAACGCACCGGAGCCTCTGCACTGTGCTCTTCGAGGAGGTTAATCCCTCCCCCTGTGCCCTCGCAGTGCAAGGCGACAAGGGCCAGCCGATGTAGTCTTCTTCCTGTGTCCACTTTGGCGGACGACAAAGGACCCACCGTTGTCGCCCAGTGAATCCGATGACCCTTTTTGTTGCCTTCTACGGCAGGCAGGGGATACTGTAGTCTTATTCTACGAGCATAAGAATATCATATACGTCAGTTAAACTATCTAGTCCTATTCTAGCATCAGAAAAGATCACAGCGTCACTTGAAATTGCTATTTATGTAAAGGCTTAAGTTGGGATACATAAAAGAATCGATTTCTATACAAACCTGATATAACGGCTTGTATGCTATCACTTTCCTGGAAAAGAAGCAATCAGGGTTGAGAAAATTGAATATCGACTAGACTTACCTGCTTGTGTAGAACTCGGCATACCGTTGAATAGAGAATCGATTATTTCCTCTGGAAACATAAAAAAACAAACTTATAAATATTTTTACCCAACGAGAGTATGATTATGTAGTGATATATTCTTTTCACGGAGCCTTGTCGATCCTAAATGTGACAGGATGATAGCCCGTCTCTATGTGTAACATGTGAAACTCAGTCTTTCCGTCCAAGTACGACGTGGGAGCCTTCAAGAGTAGAGTGAATAGGCACTGACTAAACTAGCGCGTACTATCTTTGGACTATATCACCACTTAACACCAGGTGGGATCATGGTCAAGCGCTAGTTTACACGCATAAAAAAATAATAACTTTGAAGGATTGGATGAAACGATTTTAATGATTCTTTTTTTATTTGAAAACTGGTGCTTATCAATGGTCAAAATGGCTAAAAAATCCCATTCCAATTTGGTCCATTTCTGACAATGGAATCTACGAGAAAACCAAATAAGTCTTAAATTTGTATTAGGTATGTGCGCAACAAATGGACGAATAATTCATTATCACACCAACCGATTTCGATGCTTTCTATTGTAGTAGTTTGATGAGCGTACAGTTAGGTTCTCATTAATTCCCAGCCCTGTAGTTCTGGGCTTTTAAGAATAAGACTACGGTTTCCCCTGCCTGTCGTAGAAGGCGACTAAAAGGGGCCTCGGGTTCACTGGGCGACAAGGGTGGGGGCCTTTGTCGTCCGCCAAGGTGGACACGGGAAGAAGGCGACATCGGCTGGCCCGTGAGGGAGTAACCTCCCCCCTCGGGACGTGCTCTCCTTGAGCACATTGCAGAGGGGCTCCGGTGCGTTCCTCTGGAGATCCCGGAGTCCCTCGTCATGCACCGAGGAAAGGGCAACCGGGGAGGTTTTAGTGGGTAAAAACCCCACATAACCGCCGCCTTCCCCCCAGAAGGCGGGGTATCTTTTGAAGATTTCCTCCTCGTAAAAAAAAAAAAAAAAACGGTTCTCATTAATTCTAATTCATTGTCTACTCGTATCTAATTCAATAATTCGGAAACATAAAATGATCGTCCGTGCGTAATAGCGTTTAACGTTTGATTCGATTTGAAGTCGGTATGTGTTTTTGCTCTTAAATATAAGTGTCAGTTTTTTAAGTAAAAAAAAAATACCCTAGCTAAGAATTAATTAGCCTAGTAAAAGCGGACAGCGAGAGTTGTCCTCTGTCTATCCCACTAAGGTTAAACGTACGTCAGAGCCTATGTATTATAAATAATAATTGCTTAAATATTGCATCAAGATTTGTTCCAAGGTTTCAAATTTGGATCATTACTGTGAAAATAAAGTTATAGAGTGGTTAAAAAATACAATAGTTTTTGTTAGGCTTAATATCGACAAAAACCTAAAAACACGCTCATTAGGTTTTTCTCCTAATTTAGACACGTGTGAATAACATGAACACCTGTTCCACCCTTGTTATTTGTAAATACACTTGCGAGGTTCGTTAACTTAGGTCCTTAGATGCTATTTTTCTTGCAAGAGTGTTTTGATACGAGTAGTAATAAAGCTATGTTTACATAACTATTTTTACTTAATTATTTTATTTGAAACGTAACCGACTTCGAAAAAGGATATAAGTTGTCAATTTTATGTGTCTGTATTACATACGAACCGATATTTTTCTTAGTGCGATAGTTTCGTTTATTCTTCTTTAGGTCCCATATAAATTTTGTTGGCTTAGGACTTTGTGTTCCGTCTAAGTTCTAATAATCGTATGGAAGAAAGTTTGTTTGCATAAACCTACCAATATCTTAAATATTGGCAGGTTTATGCCAAATCTTCAGAGCCTCATTCACCGTAGACGAGTGGCCTGCCTCTCAGTATTTTATCGGGTGCATTTCGGCGAGTGTGCGGAGGTTTTGCATGACCTAATACGGAGGGTTATTATTCCCCTTTCCATCACCGAACGACTAGGCGCGGCGAGCAGTGCCACCCTTACGTCGTAGACATCCCATCGATACGCACGAAGCGGTTTGCCTCCACCTTCCTTGTGCGAACCGCTAAGGAGTGGAACTCTTTGCCGCGTTCAGTCTTTCCTCACGGGTACAATCTGGACACCTTTAAGTCCAATGTGAACAGACACCTTATAGCCTCGCGTGCTCCATCCTAGGCTTCATCATCGCCTTCCATCAGGCGAGATTGAGGCCAAACGTGAGCCTATTTAGAATTTAAGAAAAACTAGGTAAGTACTCTTTAACGACAACGAGTACTCATATGAAAAAGATAATGAAAGAAAATTAACCAAAGAGTGTGTAGGAGCGTAGAAGAGTTGCATGTTTGACCTGTTTGATTTTAAGTAGCATTGAACAATAGTTTCGAGTAGTTTTAAATGTAATCTAATGAAGTAATTCTTTTGCAGTTATACAACTTTTTCAACGCGTTGCTGAGTCATATGCGTGACACCAGCGGTCGTCCATCATCTGAAAGGACATCAAGGACCGCTTCAGTTTGTAAGTAAATCAACCATAACATACTTGTCCTCTCCAAATTTCTACACAGTCATATATATTCCCCGGTCTTTCTTCACATACTTTCCTTACTGTTATAATCAATTGCAACATTAAAAACGAATGAAAACAATTTTCATTATTTTATAAATATAAATTACTAGCGGTTCATTAGATATACCATGAAGGCAGTTATCAATTAAACTTTCCTCGCGTGTTACCGCTATTTTATGGGCAGGCCCCACCCCTTAGATGCTAGGAGCGTTGCTGGAGTTGCTTCGGCTACTTCTTCTCCTAGCGCCAACGCTTCCCGAAGTGGCACTCAAAGTTATTTTAGCTTTTTGAATGTCCCTCAGATTATCCGTGAAATAGCTACCGACCAAGTCGAGGTTCGCCCTCTCGGGCGCCTCGGATCGGAATACTTACGCGTAACATAGTAACCGTCCAAGCCGAGGTTACCCCTCACCGGGGGGACCCTTGTGTCGCGTTACTAGCGATAGAGGTTCAGGCTAAACGACTTAAGAGCTATGCCACCTCTCAATCCGGTGAAGCAGTCAAGGCCAGCTTCTCTGGCCAATCTGTGTAGTTCGTCAAAGAAAAAATATTCTACTTGTTTCTTTCAGGAACAAAGGCAAATGTCAGCCATATCACATTATTGTTGTCGAAATTAACTCGTGTCGTGAACTTAAATCTGTGAGCGCCTGTGTATTGAGATAACACGATTCTAAGAAAATAAAAAATAACAGTTTATTTTTATCCACGGATTACTTTTGAAATAGATAGTTCTATTTCAAACGTGGCTTTCTATTTGTAATTCTTTATTCGAATTTATATTATGTTCGACGATAGCGATGTCGTAATGCTCTGAATAAAATGGAATGTGAAAAACGCTCCAAGCATTTGCGTATTTCGTCTTGAGGAAAATAAGCCGTTGCCTTTTTTATGTATATATATTATATTTATATTATCTGTAGAGTTCAGGGTTATAGTATGACTACTATTACAAGGTTTTTTGTTATAACGCTTTGAATTTTGGGGAATAAATTTTGTTTGACAAACTTTAAACATCTGTAGCTTAAAAAATGTATCCAAAAACAAGTGACAAATTGTTTAAAAATATTGTGTGCTTAAAAAAGATCTCAAAATGGTATCATTCATTATTGTAACTTATGTAAATTGGTAATTATAACTATTTGTGGAGAAAAGTTGTGAATTTTGGTTTGACAACAAAATTTTAAATGTTGGAATATTTTTTTACATGAAATATACCTGACCATTGGACCATAATAAAAACAATAGACAAGATCATATAAATAAACTACTTGTTTTTTTTTCTGAATGGCCATTAGTTTTATGATGACCCCTTAAGTTTATCCATTAATTACCGGACAACCAATATATCACGTAACCTATTACATAAACTTTCGAATCCATTTTGGTTCTTACTGTTTATTGTTTGTAGAGTTGACATTGATGAATATATTTTATTTTAGTGGAGCAAGTATTTTCTGAAGAATCCGATGAGGGTGGGGGCGTAGACGAAACGGCGCCACCGAAAACTCCCCGCGGCCCTGATATTGACTTCCCGCTACAAAGGAAGGACATCGATTTACTGATTGAGGCGTTTAGAAAGAAGAAGGTGTTCAAGCGTTTCCTATTGTTGCATGCTATTCTTATATTTACTTACAGTCGTCAATAGTTACAAACAAAGAAAATTTACTAAAATATTCTCTTAAAAGCTTTATTAAATTACCTCATAAAAATTTTATAATTATTAACGAAATATGCCGATTATTCTCTAGACAATTTAGAAACACATATATACCTAATCAATGGACTTACTATATATACAAGCAATTAACGTACAACGGTTAGTGGCTGATAAGTAACTGTACGACACACTTGACGAAAATAACAAAAAAAAATCCAATTTTCGTAATAAAATAATGTCTCCTGATTTTGACATACCGTGCTGTAAAAAATGTACCGTAACGTGTATTTTTTTCCACAAATATTTTTGTTAATTCTAATTCTTGCTAGGATATGTTTCACGGAAATGGGATATGATATTTATAGACCATACCCTAAACTAATAGGTTCACTGATTTATTAATTTAGTGTTCATAGAATATTTATCTTGAACTCGCTCTGACACTCATTTCAAATTTCAGCATCGTCTGCATCCGAAGCACGTGGCGCAGATATTAAAAGAGGCCACGCAAATGCTGAAAAGGTTACCTAACATTAACGTGGCGACCACGTCTATATCGAGCCAGATTACGATTTGTGGAGACTTGCACGGGAAACTTGATGACTTGCTTGTCATATTTCATAAGGTAATCAGAGTATGCAATATTATTTTACGTGTTTAAAAAAGATTGTTTAAAAGAATGTTTATTTTTTTTGTTTACAAATATTACTAACATTCTTGTCAACCATACCAACTAAGCTTAAGCTCGTTGATTTTTTTTGACGAACTACACAGATTGGCCAGAGAAGCTGGCCTTGACTGCTTCACCGGACTGAGAGGCGGTATAGTTTTTAGGTCGCTTACCCTGAACCTCTATCGCTTGTAACTCAACACAAGGGTCCCTCCTGTGAGGGGTAACCTCGGCTTGGACGGTTGTTGAAGCACTAAAAGCTCGTTGAACTATTGTTCAAGTCAATAGTCGAATGGTGAATACGAACTTACGACCTTACGGTTCGCAGACTATACTCTAAACCATTAAGCTATTGACGCTTTAATTCATTGTCATTCAGTGTTTTTTTTAATGAATTATTTAATAGTTTTGACTCTTTGTTATTCATTTAATAATAAAATATATTTAAAAAAGTTATTATAATATTCAGTGTAAGAAACTTACTGGTCTTTTTAGTTTTCTGACATAAAACAATGTAAAATAGTACCATGGCAAACAATAATAGTAATTGAGTGTCCACCATTGTAAAAAACAAAAACCGACTTCAAATGTAATCGAACGTGACGGATTATTTCTGACATGTCACAGTTATGTTCCGAAGTTCTGGCACCTATATCTCTTTCTTCAATCAAATTTGTGTTCGTTGTCCTTTAGGAGTACTCATCTAGTCTTATATTGTCATAAACCCAACAATATCTTTATTAACAAGCGTTGTTTGATACGATTTCCCTAGTATATGTTTGGGTTTCGAATACTACCTTTTCCTATTTTTGGAAGTCGTTTAAAAGAGGTATTCTAAGACACTACAAAATAAAAAGCTTCTTCTTTTGCGAATGCTTCGAATCGAAATTTTAAATCAGTCTGACAATTCGCATTTATGACAGGAATTAACTTGATCACTCCTCAACAAATATTCGTGTTTTTTCGACACTTAACACATTAACATTTTAAGTACCGCGTAAAATCGACATAAAGAATTTTATTGTTAACGCTCCATCGGGTAATGCAAACAGATTGCGTTTAAAAGAATCTATTAAATACGTTCTAATTAATCATACAATGCGAGGTAAATTTATTTACCCATATATTGTATAGCGTCCCAGTAATCAGTGGGCACGCAATTGTAACTACGCACGAGTTCCGTTCTGTTCCACTTAAAACATTGACGTCATATGTGACAACAGTTTAAGGCGTTGCGCGGTGCGTGCGTTTTTGTAAACATTGCTACGACTTGTGTGCGAAATGTGGGTCGTCAAACGACGGAAATAACTGAGGGGGGGACATATGTCAAAATTATGAACTATTAAATAGTTTAAAGTATCGTTAAGTAATTATTTTAAATATGAATGTGATTCTTCATTGTGCATTGTTCGTTCACAATTATAAAGAAAAAAAAATAAGAATTATAAGTACTATACATATTAGGAGAAAATGAAAGCAGACGATAGGACTAGTGATACCTTTGATGATGGGATGGACATCAATCTTGATTTAAATAAAAGACATTCATTGTTTTACTAAAAAAACAGCAACGAAACACAAAGTTAAAAACAGCTGATGCTAGGTCAACGATCGCGTGGAGACGTGGCGGTGCCAAAGAAGCGGCAAGAATTCTTTAATGGCGCGATATCAGCGCCGTGCCCCCGCCCGGCTTTCGTTGACCCGAGCATCAGCTGTCTTTAACTTTGTGTTGTAAACGCAAGGAGTCGCTCGGCACTTCAATGTCTTCTGTTGAATTTTATACAGATATAATATAAATAACATTGTAATATACAAATAGACATAAAAAAGGGGATGCTATTATTAATTTCACCAGGACAACATTGAGGGAACGGTGCGTCACCCGATTAATTGACTTCCGCAGTTCAATTGATGGACTGATTAACAATTAATCCGGATGGAGCTGTCAATTTATCCATATGGCTTTTCCCATAAAATTTTCAAAGCATCATGAAGTAAAATTAATTGAATTCTATTTTTATTTGCACTTACTAAAAACCTTAAAAAAATCACGCTGGAGATATTACTGAACACTCAAGCGCGAGTCATATACATAAAATAATCGACGTTGATTCAAAGCAACTCAATTATTGTGCAACATGTGATAGCCCTTTAAGGAACACGTGTACCATATATATTTGTCCTAATGTTGGGCCTTCTTTGAATAGAGAATATAAGAGTACAATCTGCCAAGCGTGGTTTGGCAGACTTCTAACATATGTAGGTTTCACGTTTTTCTTCACCGCCAAACGCGTGGCAAATCGGTAGTTAAAATTGTAACGAGCATGTTCATCAGCACCTGCACCGGGAATCGAACGCGGCTAGTGTACTATGCAACTAGAGGCGACTGCTCGGAAACTGAACTATCAAGGCTCTTTCAGTACCTTATAAGAATAGGCCAAAACTAAATAAGCGGTAACCATTAAGACTTATTGCCAGACTAGGGCAGATAGGATGTACAAGTGTGCTACAAATATGCTGAAGCTTTTATAGGTCAAATATTGTTTCATTAAATATTAGTACTAGATACATTATAGGCATCGAGTAGAAGCTAATAGCTCTGCTGGAAGCTATTAGTATTGCGTGAGCGACATTAGCCACGACTAATATTGCCGATATGAGAATTCGTGCACATGGTATTTAGTATCAAGGAGGTTCATGCAGCTATTCAACGTTTATTTTATCGTAATGTGTATAAATACGTCTCGTGACCTATATTTAAATATATCTCTTGTACGCTAGAAGAATTAGAATGTTACTAGATTACTCCATTAGAATAATATTAAAATTAGGCAGCTCATTAAAATGATTGATTTTTGGATTTTCCATATTTTTAATTTCAAGTGTAAGATATCAATAATTGTTAATGTAAACTTAGAGTGGAAAATTCGGTATAAATGTATTCAAATTGTGTACAGAACGGGCTGCCCTCGCCGGAAAATCCATACATATTTAACGGAGACTTTGTAGATCGAGGCAAGAAGAGTTTGGAAGTGCTCCTACTTTTGCTGGCGTGCATGTTGGCTTTTCCTGGGGGAGTTTATTTAAACAGGGGCAACCACGAAGATCTCATTATGAATTCCAGGTAACTGTGACAAAGTCAAGTATACATTAATTCATACGCTGTAATGGAATATATGAGCAACACTGGAATACAGATGTTAAGTTTCTGTTGTAATAATGCAATAATGATAAAATATTTACACCCTTGTCCCAAAGATTGAATTTTTCATGGTTCTATTTTTAAATTTATTTTTTTAATCTTTATTTTCACATAGTAAAAGTGTACAAAAGGCGGACTTAATGTCAGAAGGCATTCTCTGCCAGTCTACCTTAGGGTTGTGTATCAAAGTACGGGCCTTAGAGAAAAAAAAATAATTAAGACATATTATAAGTTTATATTTTATTGTATTGCAATGATCTAATTATTTTCCATTTCTAGATACGGCTTTATAAGAGAAGTCCATCAAAAATATCGCGTAAGTATCATGTTCATATCTATTAATTGAAATTTTTTAACTATTTGGGAACTGTATAGTTACTAAATTTCATTTTGTGAACAGCACAACGCGGAGCGACTTTTGAAGCTCATAGAAGGGGTTTACCGCTGGTTACCCTTAGGAACCATTATTAACAATCGTGTGTTCGTGGTCCATGGAGGGATATCTGATACGACAGATCTTGATATGGTGCGCAGCCTTGACCGTGACAAAGTAAGTATAGAATACAGTTGTCACATTTGGGCAGGCGTTGCTAAATGCCATCTCACAGCATTGGACTCGATGGAAAGGCGGGCTAAGAGGCTATTTGCTGAAACCAATCTGCTCAGGCTTGAGCACAGGGATAAGGTAGCTAGCCTTTCGTATTTCTACAGATTGCATTTTGGAGAGTGTGCTCAGGAACTTCATGATCTAATTCCCCCATCGGACTTCAAGACGCACTGCGGGATTTCATCCTTTTGTTGTGAACATCCCTCAAACCTGAAAAAAAAATATTTTACGTTAAGCAAAATATGCTGTTCTGTGTAAGATTCCTAGCCAGTACAAATATATTTTTTTACAGGCATAAGGGCAAACTAGTAAACGACTCTCCTGATATTAAGTAATCACAACCAATCTAGAGAAATCGACGATTTGCAAGTGAGTATCGTCTCTTACTGAGCGAAACACAGAAGCATAGTAGATACTACTTCCCGCTAAATCTTATTATTTTGATGCAGTTTAATTTTTAAGGTGTTGCTGGTCACTTAACATCGTGCGAACTATATTCTCGATTAGTTCTAAAATTTGTGAACTATTACGTATGGTAGAAACCATTTTCTGTCAACCCAATAAGACATTTTTCCGCGTCTGGGTTTATGTGTTTTTTTACGTCAATATCGACTACTTTATTGAATTACCACTAAGGAACCATGTGACACAAGTATTTTACAAATAATTTATGTAAACAACTGATTCTCTTGGTATAACGTTAAACCAAACACTGACTTATTATTGTTTAGCAACGTCATCTACTGGGTCTAATCTATACGATAAAACAAAATAAAAAAAAATCCTAGCTAGATCGATTTATCGCCACCGCAACCCTCTGCATCTAAAATTTCATCGTTAGAGCCGTTTCCGAGATGCAGGTCATATAATAATTACTGGTTTAAAGGTACAATATAGATGATACTAGTTTTTACAAGAATATAATTGTTTGCAGTATGTTTCGCTCCTTCGCCCTCCTGTGGCAGACGGAAGTGCACCGGGCGGAGAACAAATCGATAAGGTCGAGTGGAAACAGGTATATATTATTATGTATATTAACAGCTTTTATTATCTTTCACAAAGGTGCTTAAAACGTTATATTACGTGACATTTATACTGTAAGTATTAATCTGTCCCTTGTGAACAGAACTGTATATGTACTAGATTGCCTAGTCTGACTAATATACCTATACATACAAATAAAATTGGAGTGTCTGTTTTTAACATTAAAATTACCACCTTTTTATTACATGCATATATATGGTAAATATAGCAAAATTACAATTTTTGTCTGTCTGTCTGTCTGTTAGTTCCTGTTCATCTCTGTAACGGTTGGCCCGATTTTGACGCGACGTTCAATGGCAGACAGTATGTAACAAGGAGTAACATAGGCAACTTTTTATTTAACCGACTTATCTGTAAATTATTAATTAATTGGATATTTTTGTTCCCTTTTGTATTAGTTTTTCCTATCAATTCCACAAAAATTATAAACAGCGAGCGGAGCGTAGTAGCAACGGAGTGCTAGCGGGAAATTAAGAGTTGTAATGTGTTAGTTAACACGGAGAACATCACACAGAGCCGTCACGCGCGGCGCTTGACTAGCCGCTGTTTCTGGCGGGAATACAAATTGAGTACGATGGGGCTGGGCGTAACTTGTGTTGTGTTCTATAAATATTTATTGTAGTGGTTACACGGGTCACGTGACGGGGCACTTGGCGTCTTATTCTTTTGTTATTTTATATTTGAGAACCATTGTGGTATTTCGCTGAATCTGCTGCCGTGGATTATGCAGCGCCCTGATATACTGTGAATAAATAATAAACTAAATAAATTCCCTGCTGACGAAGTCGCGGGCACAGCTAGTAATATACTCGTATAAATTACATTACATTTTAAACTTGGAACTTCCTACAACTGGCCAGTGCTAGTTTGTTTTTAATTAAAAATATCACCCGCGTCTGACTCTAGCTGCATAACCGTGGTGGCGTTTAATTTAATTTTAATATAACTTCATCGCATAGACGTCATCCGGCGACGGATTAATAGAATTTGCGCGACAAATTGATAGTCTCGAAGTTTGCGCGCTCTCTGGTAACGGGGGTGTTGTAGTTCCCAGAGAATTTATCCAGTTAAATACAAACGTGTAACTTTTATGGTTTATATTTAAATTTTAATAACTGATTTATTTTAAATTAGTAAAGGAACTGTTTAAATTTATTATAAAATTTTGTTCTATTTTTGAAATATTACTTATTAACCGTTATAACTAAACTTGAGGTTGGTATAATTAAACGTCAATAACCGAATGGTGGTTTCGAATTTATGAACGTATGTTTCGCAAACCGGACCCTAAAACCATTAGGCTATTAACGCTCTTAATAAACTTTATTATTGGTCTTTTTAGTACATGAATGTAATTGTTCAAAATTCAAAAAATAAATTACAATGTTTTAAGTATAGGGAACACTTGGATATAAAAAGAGAAACTAAATATCGACGCTGGAAAGCAAAAACGTAGTAAGTGACACATATGGCCATTTTCACTTTTTTACGTCGTTGGAATCAGAAAAAGGACGCGACGATTGATATATGACTTGTAACAATTCGATGAAAAATAGCAAAAATAGGATTTTCAAGATTGACACTTCTCTTTTATTTTTTTATATAGTAAAACGATTTTCTTTTATGAAAACTCTAGGTTAATGCCGTCATACAATACTTATTCAGCAAAAAATAATAAATATTGTGTCCAAAAACGACAGCTCTAGATCCACAAACACGAAAGTTATAATTTTTTTTAAAAGTAGAAATGTTTTTCGGCTCTGGTAAATAAATTCATTTTTGTGAGTTACTACGTTTTTGTTTTGCAGCGTCGATATAAACAATGGGAAATGGTAAACAAAGTCCTTGTGGAATAATTTGTAGGTGGGCTAAATGTCATTACTCGGAATTTTCAATCATGTATGTGCCATATAGGAACAAACGAAAGAAGTGATGTTCCACACAAATTGTGGTGGTCCGGGTATCGAATCCCGGCCACCAACCAATTTGTACCAATAAGTTTTAATTGTAGTAGTTTGGTTTCTCTTTGTATTTACTCTGTCTTAGGGTTACAAAGGACATGATACCTTACTCGTATTTTATGTACCTAAACTTTCGAGTCTGTTTAATTATATTATAATGAACGAATTTAAAAATGAATAAATGAGGGCTTCTGTACTCCCTTGAGTACCATTAAAGTCTTTTAACATTAATAGTGGAGACATTCAAGGAAAAGTATGTACTCGTGTATTGATGGTGCCATGATCGCACGCTATCCTTAGGGGTTTAATAACCATTTTTTTTGTTAACGGGGAGGAAATCAAAAAATTAATAACCTAACGTCATTACGTTATCCATAATAGAATTAATAACAACTATTATCACGTATTACGAGAACGTGACAGTTTAGAAGCCTATAAGTCCTATAAGTCCTCGTCTCAAATTTCATTCCATTTAACCGGAGTTCCATTTCTATGTGATCGGTATTGAAGGAAAAACATCGACATCATGTTTTAGACATTTTCACGTAATTTAATATAGCAGAACTATGCCTTTTTCTAGTCAAATCAAAACATCATCTTTAAAAACCACAATTACTATTCTATAGGAAGAAAACGTATACTAGAATAGCACAATATTATAATTCTTCATAGTAGACTCACGGTTTTCAATGCGTTGTATTGTTGTGTTCTTTAAAAATATTTTTTTCAGTAGTTTTTTCCAGAGTACGACAGTTTTAAAATAAACACAAAGGTTTTTAAAGCGCTAGCTATAGCGACGCAATAAGTTTATTTTTGCGTTAGTAGTTAAATTTTTTGCTAACAGTAAAAAATTAAAAACATAGTCGTGTGTATAGCTTTTGAAATTTATAGTCTATAATAATTCGAAATATTCTCGATTTATACGATTTGGGAACCTTCTAGGAACTAGCCTACCACTTTCTCAAAAGTCGGCAATGTACCTGCAGCTCTTCTGGTGGTGTGACTTAAGAGCCGTAAGCTCGTTTGCCTCATTTCACGTAAAAAATCTCATCAACATATTTGATTTTATAAAAAAAGGAAAGCTAGCAATATTTCTTTTTTTTTCAGACATATTACTAACATTCTTGTTAACCATTCTAACTAAGCTTAAGCTTGTGCTAGGAGATGGCTCACCTCAATAGTGGAATGGTGGATTCGACCCACAACCTTACGATAGACCGTACCCTTTTAAAATAGTTGTTATTTAAATACCATTTCGTATTTCAACTTTAATTTTGGTTTCTAACTAATTAACGATTGTTTTAGGTTTTCGATATTCTATGGTCGGATCCTCAGAGCTCTGGTGGATGTGTTGCGAATGCACTCCGCGGCGCTGGCACATACTTTGGTCCCGATGTGACCGTTTCCTTCTTAAGGAAGAATAAATTGAGTTTCATTGTTCGAAGCCATGAGTGCAAGCCGGGCGGATATGAGATACTACACAATGGAAACGTAAGTCGTGATGGTCATTTGTTTACTTACAGCGTCTCGTTTATTTTATGCATACGTCAAAGTCTCTCACTCACTCCTCTTGGATTACCCTTATCTACAGTTTTACAAACGTTTGTGACAACACAGAGAAACACATATAGGCACAAACAGACATATAAATTTATGTGTTGATAGAAATGCTTATTATGCCTTATTAATAAGAGATTAAATAGAGATGTGGTAGCGAGCCGTAGTAGCTCAGTGTCCAGACGGTCGCCTTAAGTTGCGCAGTACGCTAGCAACCCAAGTTCGATCCCCGATGCAGGCACCAAAAAAATTGCAATTTTATGTGCTGATTTACCACGCACTCGACGTTGAAGGAAAACATCGTGAGGAAACCTACATGTCCTAGAAAAATTATGATGTGAAGTCTGCCAATCCGCCACTAGGGCCAAGTGGCGGACTATGCCCTTATACTCTCTTTACAGAGAAGGCATGTGCCCAGCAGTGGGACATATACAAAGGCTGCAACTTGATATAGAGATATTTGTTTCTGTGGTCTTTCAATTCATATTATTTATGTAAGTTGTCATTTAGTCAGCGTACATGGATAAAGCTTCTGTTACATATACTATTATTTCAGGCTGAAATCTAATTAGGCTAATCTAATTTTTCAGGCTATTGATTAAATAAATTATAGCCTGTGGAGTGTGTTACTTCTGGGTATGCTTTTAATGATGAAACAATTATTAAAATCAAATCAGTTTCAGAGTTTATCCAAACAAACAAATCTACGAGCGGTATACGAAATCGCCTTGAGACAAAGGATGAAACATCTCGATTTCCCAATTATATCACTAGCTCCGCCCTTTTTTATTTATTTTGATAGCCAGGTGGCGCTACAGTTACAACGGGTTTTTGAGAGGTGTTACAACTCTTAGGCCGCTTAGTCGTTTTACGAAGCAACTGTACGCTTCTTAAAAGGAATCTTATCTAGGACTTCTTAAACCGGAATAATTAATTAACAATATTGATTAACTGCAAATGTAATCGCGAGCTTGGCGCTATTTTAATTGAATAGCTTATGTTTTAAATTAGGTGATAACAATTTTCTCTGCGTCAAACTACTACGAGCTGGGTTCAAACAAGGGGGCATACTTGAAACTGTGCGGCAACTCCCTGGAGCGTCAGTTCGTTCAGTACACGGCGGCTGTGTCGCGAACACGTCGCCTCACGTTCCGTCAGCGTGTCGGACTCGTGGAGTCGTCGGCCATGAGGGAGCTACACAGCCATATTGTAATGGCGCGCCGATCGTTGGAAGCAACTTTTCGTAGTATGGATCTCGATCAAAGTGGTAAGTTATATTTATAGTTTGTGTCATCTGTCGCTAATTAAAAACGTTTTGTTCTTTCTTAACATTTTCGATGTTAGTTCTGCCTGACTCTGTTACGTCCTCATATTTTATTTAATCTATTTTTTTTAAAAGGTAATAATATTTATTTTTCACAAGTATTACTAACATCCTTCTACCATTCCCAATAAGCTTAGTCTTTTGCTAGGAGATGGTTCGTGTCATTAGTTGAATGGTGGGTTCGAGCCTACGAGCTTACGATTCGCAGTCGTTGCCTAAATCGTCGACGCTTTATTTATCTTTTTAGTTTAAAGATACTTAATATCTACTGCAGATAAAATCTAATACCACATCAAATTCTTTTCGGTGGAACAAAATTGAAGGCATCTTTGATAATAAAATCTACATCGTTATATTTGGGACAGTAAAAAAATTGTGCCGTGTTTCGGAAAGCAAAATTCATAGTTTCACCATTCAGATAAGATTGACGGTTATTATAATACTGTTTTCATTCATAATAAATACGCGAATTTTGCTCATTGAATTTAACTAATTTACGGATTTTACTGCTGTTTTGCAAAATGGTTGCTATCTATTTCTCCATTTGGGCTCTATAATCTCTCTCTTCCATTTATCACCGTTTCAATTATACAAGCATGATAATTTAAGGATTCTACGCCGTGTGTTCAATTGATGGCTTATATAAGATGCCGGTAGTTTTATAGTTTCGCTAGCTAAAGCACTTTATCTTTTAAAGTTACAGTAACAGTTATATAGCAGATATTACCGTAGTTCAGCTTAAATGCGCATTACTACTTGGGATCCAGGGATTCCGTTAAGGGTTTATCATAACAAATTTAAATGTCGGATGTATGATAACTCGATTCGTCGTTAACGTTTAATAAAATGAGGTTTACAATCACAGGTTTTATATCAGTGAGTGATTGGTGCTATGCAATGGAGGAGACCACGCATCTAGGACTGCCGTGGAGAATGCTAAAGGACAAGCTCGTGCGCACCGATCCCGATACTCGACTAGTTCGTTACATGGATACATTTGATTTGAACGCCAATGTAAGATTATTTTTTTTGAAATATGGATATTTGTTTCAAATCTCAATTTGCACCTAGAGATGCGTATAACACCCGAACGAAGGGCACTGCTTAGTCTTTCATTATTCGTACATCAAAGGACTGGAATGATTTGCTTGCGTCTGTCTTCCCCTCTGTTTAGAATGTGGGTGTTTACAAGAGTACAGTGAATGGGCTTTAATTAACATGAAGTGGGATCGTGGTCGAGCACTTACTTTGGAATTATTAAAACACTGACTTCGGTGTCGGAAATGATATTATTAATTGTAATTTTAATAGCGAATTTGGTACGTGGTGGATGGCAAGGATATTGTAAAGAATGTTGCATGGGTGAAAATATTTCTAAGATCTTTGAAGTCTGCCGATCTAGGAGCTACTTTTAAGAACAATAACACTCCTTTTAAAGATATGAGGATGAGAGAGTCTGAGAAAAAAAGTGGGCCTTATATAGGCTGTTGACATTTACTGTCTTAAACGTAAAATATCTTATTTACTTATTACATGGTTAAATGTTTGTGAAGATTAAGTCTTCTTGACGGTTAATTCGCTTCCGTGTATCAAAGCGTGAGATTATATCTACAGTTTTCCTTAAGAAATGGGATTTTTTTGGGAATAATAATTATTCAAATCAGTTCGTTTAGTTTCAGTTAGCACTTTCGAACAAACAAACTCAACAGCTTTATATATTGATGTAGTAAAATATACTAATACTTAATTGGAATGTCTGCAATGAACATTTTTTGTTTCAATACTTGTTAAACAACAAGTTTCTGCCGTCTTTGTTTACAGAGAATAGGCCGCAAGGCCGACACCCAGACGGTGGTGGAGACGTTGTATAAAAACAAACGAAGCTTGGAAGCTATTTTCAAAATTCTCGACAAAGACAACTCAGGTACAAAAAGCAGTTCTATTTGAAAGTTTTAGATTTAGTAGCCGTTAAAAGATTGTATCTTCTTTACCTATTGAGGAAAAGAAATACAATTTTCAAATTAGTATTTTGTTTTTTTTTTGTGTTTCAATCAGCCAGGTCGATTGTATATTTTATTATCATTTACATTGCAACTCTTTACATCAATAAATAATCTTATTCTCACATTATTTATTCCAATAGGGATAAACTGACAATTAAAACTTTGGCATAAACGTACGTTTGAAATTAAATTCTTTTTGCAGGATTCATAACTCTAGAGGAGTTCTCCGAAGCATGTCAATTATTAGGAAAATATATGCCAAATCCGATGACACAAGAACAATTGGTTGATATATGCCGACTGATGGATATAAATAAAGATGGACTCGTTGATTTGAATGAATTTCTGGAGAGTTTCAGACTCGCAGAGAAAAGTCTCCACGAAGAGGAGAACGAGCTGGCGGAACTACAAGCCACCTGACAGGAACTTGACCGTCTCCCAAGCAGGACGGCGGTCGATAAAGATGAAACTGATGTCGAAATTGAACTTCTGAAAATAGAAGAGGCTGGGAACAACGAAATAACACGAAGAAATGGGAACGGACAAACGCATTTGACAGGTGAATGCGTCGCAAGATATTCAAAAGATACAGATGAAATTCAATTAATAGACAGCGAGGAAATTCCAAGACGACCAGGACTATTGGAGAGTGACATGTAACCGTATTATGTATGTACGTATTGCGGCACTTTTATGGAGTTCCATTGGACTAAAATATAACTTATTTAAACATGTATATTTTCTCAGAATCTCAATTTTTCCTTTTTATAAGGCCTATTTTACAGATTATTTTTCCGTTATATTTATAATTAAAGAAGAACGGTGCAAGAAAAACATTTATTTTAAGTACTAAACTACGATTTATTCAATGCATTTTGTGAATTATTTACGTTCTAAATAAAATAAGTTTCAATTTCGTGATAATAAATATAATGTTTTATTAAAAAAAAAATCATTGACATTTTTAATAAATTTTAGCTTAGAGGAATTTGTATACCTTTGAAGAATCTTAATTAATGAAATTTAATGTATTAATATGTGTACTATTATTGTATTTATTTTAAGCCATAAATATCTTCCGTTGATCAATTTTTAGTATTTGATTTTGCCTGCCGCATGTTGGTAGAAAATATTATCTTAAAAACATTTTTAGAGGTAATTAATTATTAAGATCTTTAAAAAATGTTGTCTTGCTTAAAATAGCTATGCAAACTCAAATATATTTTACTAGGTGCCAATTGCACTGGGACAAATATCATTACTAAAATTAAATTATTCTTGTACGTTCAAATATGAATAATTCTATAGAATTCAGTTGATTAGAGAAATGAAAAATCGAGTGGGAACAATGACAATTACTTAAGTCACTGCATATCTGTCATATAAAAAAATGTTTTCTGAAATCGAATAAATTTTATTCTAAATTTGAATAGATTAAGAAATGTAGTTCCTTACTTATTTTAAAATATATCTAGCAAATTTAAATTTATATTCATTAAACTTACTATTTCATATTTTTCAAAAATAAATTCTAAATATTTACATATAATAGTCTATTAATATATTATATTGTGAAATACGAATATTTTAGAATACGTCTAGTCGTACTTAGTATTTTTTAAATTATATCTCATCATATAATCATCTAAAACATATCTCTTTATTAAATTTTTTAATCATTCCAATTTATCTTTGTCACTTAAAATTTCATATAAAGAAAATCTATTTAAACATATTGGTATAATATTTCAATTTAATATAATTAGAAAAAAATATCTTATCGTAGAAACAGAAAACGTAAATTTTAAAATAAACTGTCAGTGCTAAGCGGCCATTTTCAAATTCGCTTTATGACGTTGCAGTCGTATTAACAGAATTATTATTGACTAACGGATTGTGCTATTATAAACTGTCCATTAAAATATGATAAAGAATTCTGATGTTTTATTTCTAGCGGAGATTGTAAAACCCATTTTATCTAGTTCTCATTCAGGATTCTCCTCACCGAAAAATCGTTGACACGTGATTATGTCATTTAGAAGCTATTAGATTTTGTTATAAAATAAATTTAAAAAAAATAACCCGAAACATTATCAAAACCAAGATACTAATTATTAAGAATTTACAGAGATATTTGCTAGATCGTGTTTTTTAAGATCTGTCAGATACTTGAAAATGTAACAGTCTTTTTAGGAAAACATCTAAAAATTAATAAAACAGGACCGACATTGTCAGAAAATCTCAACTTATTGTAAAGCGAGGAAACGCTTAATATATCAATGTCGGAAAATAAGAAAGTGAATATTAAAGGCTTACGCTCCTTATAGGTTTCTATTTTGAATATTTATGCTACACAAGAAATAAGTAAGGATACTGATTGCCTGAGTTCCGTTGCGTTCCGGAGCTCCTCACCATGCACCGAGGAAGGGCGTTGTAGTGAATAAAAACCTCTCAAAACCCATACATTTTACATACCCGCCTTCTCCAAAGAATGCGAGTAAAGAAAAGTAAAAAAAATTGACGAAACTACGCTGATTAGCCAGAGAAGCTGACCGCAACAGTATCATCTGATTCGGGAGGTGGTACAGCTTTTAGATCGCTTAGCCTGAGCCTCTATTTGGAGTGACTCTGTCTACAAGGCTCGATGTGAACGTTTATCTGATTCCTAATCAAATTTATATTCATTAAGTTTACATACTATACCATATTTTTCATATAGATTATATGTAAGGACTCTAAATATGAACATGTAATAGATTATAATTATATTGTATCCGTTTTTTTTAATGACGAACTACACAGAAGCTGGCCTTCACTGCTTCGCCGGATTGAGAGGCGGCATAGCTCTTAGGTCACTTGGCCTGAACCTGTATCGCTAGTAATTCGACATAAGGGTCCTCCCCGTGAAGGGTAACCTCAGCTTGGACGATTACTATGTTACGCGTAAGCATTCCGATCCGAGGGTGCCCGAGAGGGCCAAACCACGACTCGGTCGGTTGCTATTTCACGGATAATCTAAGGGACATTCAAAAGCTAAACTAACTTTGAGTGCCACTTCGGGAAGCGTTAGTGCTGGGAGAAGAAGTGGGCGAAGATATTGTATCTGAAGGCGCGAGAGAACCGTTCGAATGAATCGATCAAAATAATTGAACTCCATTTACTATTTTTCTCCTTCTTAACAGATGAAGAATATTACATTCTTATATACTTGTAATGTTATAAAGATCTTAAAAAAACTGTTTTAGTGATTTGAATGTTAATTTTAAAATAAATAAATGTCACAAGATGATGTTATAAATATTGTCTGAAAATATTCGCATTTAAAAGCGTGAGTTGCGACTGACATAAGTCTGTGACTAAATTATCCGACCCCATCTGGTGATTGCGCACACCCGACATCATAAAAGAGTAATGGCGTTGTGTTATTTTAGAGCTCGGCTTTTATTTGTAATTTATAAATAAGTATGTTCTTGTTTCAGAACGTTTTAAACACAAAAGAAAAATTGTACAATGACGTCTTTGAGAATGAAATTTATTAACAGATTTGATTTGTTTCATATCGATGTCACTTATTTATAGTTTAACAATATAGTGTTACTTTCATTTTAAGCACTTAAATTATAGTATGATGTTAATCATATCAGGGTAGGCAACAACAAGGCAACATGCCAATACAGCCAACATCATAAATATATAAATACAAAATGTAATATTTCGTTATAAATAAATTAATATAAATATTTTATTTTATTTTAAGGGTATTTAATGGTCTATCATGGACAATTTATTTCAGTTAGCTAGCGTCTTTATCTACCAAGATATTCAAACTTTCATAACCGACCCTTTATTTTTGCTCACGGCTATATTTAATGTAATATTTTAATTTATTCACGTCTACATTTTCATAGATTAAGAATATTCTCTCCCGTTTTCCTCGCTGGTATCCAGGTTATATTTAAGAAAGGTAATATTATTATTAATTACAATTCAAATATTAATTATTATTTTTAATAAATTAACAATATTGTTAACCGATAAGTTTATAGTTTTGTGTGTATGTTGTTTGTTTAATGAAAACACAAACATGTCATAAATTTTTATTTATAATTTATTGATCGTTTTTTTTATGTCAATTTCATTTTTATTTTTTGTAATAAATAAACAGGAAATATGAGCGGCAAGATATGTGCACGTAAGTGATTAAATATACAGTTAGCAAAACAAATCGAAACTCCCTACACGCTACGAGCGCTGAAACAAATGGACGATACTTGTAACATACTGTACATACTTAACGCACGCTGTCGGCTAAAACCGCAATTTGTTTTACACTCGTGTTTGCTTTGAAGTGGTATATTAGATTCAGAGTGAGGCGACGCAGCCATTGTGTGTTCTTTTTCAAAGGAACTCCTCCTTTGTCAGTCATCTCAGTTCAAATGTATTTTTTATAATGGGCAGTTTTTCGGGAAATATTTCTGTGGGCTTCTGGGGGAAATATTAGTAGGTTTATGTTTAGGTGTATATAGTCCAAGACTAGAGATGTACTCCAGTATAGTACAACGAGCACGAATATGAAAGAAAAAAAAGAATATCGGAACTTCGAATATATGGATACTTCATAAATAAAATAGACTAGCCCGCGGGTAGGAGTTGGTTTAGAGAGATTATTTAACTCGGTCACTATTATAAGGAAAGATGAAATATTCTGGCGTTATTCCGACTGGTGAACGTTATCATGCTTAAAGCGCGGATCTTTACAACACAAAATTATTTTATAATTATAATTCTAAAACATAAATAGATAAAGAAGGCTTTAATAAGCACATTACAGAAGAACTAAGATGAAGGCGAATTTCACTGCTTCAAAGACCACTGAGACAGGCTTGGTTAGGAGCGCCATTCTCCACCCGATATCCTCCCGACCCACTCCCACTCCCCCACTCCCGACTCGACTATAGATAAGGCTATAAACAAAGACAATATTACAACATGAATAATATTGTTTATCTAGCACTATATTTTTTTTAACTTATTATAATCAATAATTATTAATAAA
The DNA here is from genome assembly GCA_029286785.1 of Meandrusa payeni. Classification (NCBI taxonomy): domain Eukaryota; kingdom Metazoa; phylum Arthropoda; class Insecta; order Lepidoptera; family Papilionidae; genus Meandrusa; species Meandrusa payeni. The sequence goes on from JAGSMX010000013.1 coordinate 1,215,072, forward strand.
TTTTCAATTAATCTTTTTTAACTTATTAATAATCGTTTTTAATTAATCGAAAATTATATCCACTTGTCCAAGCAAATAATATCAGAGAGTACATTAACCCTCAAATTACTTCAGTTAACCACGAAGACGAGGCAAATGAACAAAATTTGGCAAACCAATATTTGTATTAACTGAGCTTAAACTTATGTTGTGATTAAGTTGGAACAAATGTAAGCAATTAATTTAGACAAATAACGAGATTTACTCAACCTGAAAATAAGCACTTGGATAATTTAATCGAATTAATATTTATAAAGCTGTTAAACCACAGCGGTTGGATGTCGGATTTACCAAATGGGTTCGACCCCCTTTACGTCAATATATTTTTTAACCATTTCTATAAACAGTAAAAATAAACATAAATATAATAATAAAAATAGTTGAAGTAACTTTTTCGGCGCTGATAAACACAATAATATGTGTGATGATGTTGTTTTGAAGAGAATGATATAAAAATGTAATTTCCCGAGTATGGTATTGTGTTCAGAGCCATTACTCACTGTGTGATTATTTTATTCGCTTGATTTGTAGATAAATCGATAAAATAGACATGTTTCATATATAGTAGACATCATGACACCAAACCTTTATGGTTACAATAAAAAAAGTACTGTAATGAATTGTAGGTTTTATGGAATTAAATAGTCCAATAACAAGTACACTCGCTTTATTGAGACAGTGTAACGTTGTACAAAGAATTATTTTAACGAATACCGCCACCATACCGTAGAAGTAGATTACGTCAGCTCTGTAGTTCTCGGCTCTCAAGAATAAGACTACCGTATCCCCTGTCTACTACCGTACTACCGTATGCCTGTCGTAGAAGGCGACTAAAAGGGGCCTCGGGTTCACTGGGCGACAAGGGTGGTGGCCTGTGTCGTCCGCAAAGGTGGACCCGGGAAGAAGGCGACATCGGGTGCCCCGTGTAGCCTTGCACTGCGAGGGCACAGGGGGGGGGGGGAGTAACCTCCCCTCCCCCGGGACGTGCTCTCCTTGAGCACAGTGCAGAGGGGCTCCGGTGCGTTCCACTGGACATCACGGATCCCTCTTCATGCACCGAGGAAAGGGCCACCGGGGAGGTTTTAGTGGGTAAAAACCCCACATAACCGCCGCCTTCTCCCCAGAAGGCGGGGTGGTATCTTTTTGAAGATTTCCTCCTCGTTAACAAAAAAAAAAGAATTCAGATTACGAACTAATAAAGTAAATGATAATTGATAATTTATATCATTTACAATAATTGATTAATGTGACGATGAACTAATTTATTAATTATGAATTAAAGATAAAATAAGATTCAGGTAAATCATTAAGATATCATTGGAAGTAGTTATTATGCATAACAATCACTGGGTGCCATATGTTGCCAGTTAACAGTACAGTAAACAGGCTGTAATATACAGGCTGTAATTTACATGCTTTAGAAAAAATTCATAGACATGCAGGTTTGTCAATGTTTTCCTTCTCTGACAGGAACCTTAAGAATTATAGGACCTGGATAAACAAGATCTGCTCGGTATGTTTTATTTGAAAATCGTGTTTTCTGGTAATTAAATTTAGTTTATTATTACATATGTTATATATTTCGATCCCATCGACATAATTATAAAAATGCTGCTGTAAATTTTGTAAATGTAGTTCAAAAAAGTTAAATTACCTCCAAATTATATAACTCGTCTAATTCTAAATTTAACTAGCTGTTCGATCCTATTAGTGATTCCTGGCCTTAACCAATGACTGCCAAGTGACTGCACCATCTCTTTGTTTCAAACTTTGTGATCTATTTCTTGTGTATGTTCTACCATTGTCTGTTGCAACCTAATAAAACCTACCTCCGCGCGTTATGTCGTTTTTTGACCTGAATATCGATTACTATTTTGATTCATCACTAACACATATTTTATAAATGATTTTTATTGAAATTGATTTTCTTGGTTTAACTTCAAAGTCATTGACTTACTGTATTGGTTCGCCACTTCATTTAGTAAAGTATACTTTGTATACCCTATACACAGATACAACGACATTTAAAAAAATGAAACCAAGCTCGATGGATTTATCGCCTCCGAAACATTCTGTATGCAAAATTTTATGAAAATCGTTTTAGTCGTTTCCGAGATACAGATTATATATATACAAGAATCGCTCGTTTAAATAGATTATATACTACCGTACCCAGCCCACTTCGTCGGGCTAGATTTTGCTTTATTTTTTTTAAACAATAACTTATATCATTAAATATTAAATTTAACTCTCAAAATATATTATAATAGTATTACAATATGTACTTCAATATGGACCATATTGAAGTACATATTGTAATATGACATAAATATACACAACGCATGTGTCAATACAAATTTGGGTTATAAAAGAAAAGAATATCATCATTGTAAATAAAAGCTGTATTTGAAAGTTCAAAAAGGAGAGTTCCGATCGTTACCAAACTTTACAGGATTACTCTCCAGGTCAATCTGTATATTCCCTGAAAGTTTCATTGAAATCGGTCCAGCTGTTTCGGAGCCTATACGGAATAAACCCACACAGTTTCTCTTTTATATATATAGATAAGCAGTTATTTGCCTAGTGTAGATATGGACCCTTTTTTGGGTGAAGCCCTCCCGCATCTTCTTCCAAGCAGTGCTGTCTCTGGTAAGACTTGTCTTTCTTTACTTGCTGTATAAAAATATCGTTTTGTAATTTATTTTTGCAACGTTTCCACGGGTTTGCCACCATTACTGTTACTCGTAAGTATATTGATAAGAATCACTATAAATGGTTTTACTGCCGCGAGGTTTACTGTCGCCTTTTAACAACGCAGACCTAATTCTGAATTCGGTGGAAGTGTTCTTTTCGGTCGTGTTTATATTATCCTATAAGCTTGGACCCATTAGCTTTTAATTGCTGACCCAAGCAGGCTTTTAAGGGGTATGTACGTACTACAGTAATTTGGAGAATGGATTATCGATCTTACTAATCTGGAGTAGGGTATAATAGTCAAAAAATATTTCAGATGTCTCTCTTGAAATTGTACATTCTTTTCTCCATGTAACTTAATGGTTCTTCATGATTATTTAACAGTGGCAGACGTTATTGAAGCTCGAAATTCATGAGCATTCTCAATTAAAAAACATATAGATATAACAAATAAAAAACATAGAGACTTACACTTAAATCTTATTATGTATATGACTAAGGAGAAGTTGAGAATTTCTTTACCTAAGAGATGTATGCGAAGATGTATAGATTTGCAAGATGCGAGTGAGATGTGTCAAGGCCTTGGACAACTGGAATTTCTGAAAGTTTTATTTGTTAAACGACTTAAAAGAAGAAGTTACTCAATTCGTCAATATTTTTTTTAATGTTTGTGCATTCATTTATGAACTGATTTGAGAGTTTTTTGGTTGGAAATTATTTAGTTTCAAATATATCCCGTAGGATTGTGGATTGTTGGCATAGGATCTCTTAAGAATCGTTTGGAAGAATGCTTGTTTGAATGTGATATTGGTAGGTGTGTGATAATCCAAGACCAGGTAAGTATTCTATAATGATAACGAATACAATTGTGGAAAAAGTATGAGAATTAGATACCTCTTTTACTATTTTTTTTAAGCCGTTGTAGCTCAGTGTCCGGGCGGTCTTCTCAAGTTGCGTAGTACGCTAGTATTTTTCTAGCAAATTTGTTGTTGCAATTTTATGCGCTGTTTTACCACGCGCTCAGCGGTGAAGGAAAACATCGTGAGGAAACCTACATGTCCCAGAATATTTCTAAGACATGTGAAGTCTGCCAATCCGCACTAAGGTCGCGAGGCGGACTACGCCCTACGGCTGTAACTTTACTATTTTTTTGAAATAAAATGTTTTTACAAATCTTATGTTACCTTGTTATATGAAAACATGTTGCACCCGAATTTATTAGTATTTGCATTAAGACTATACACACGCTAAAGCAAGAACATAGTCGATTTGGACTCGTCTTTGTCTACAGTTTGTATCAACAAACCAGTCACAGTTAATTGTGGAATGTCTAATGTACAGTCAACGTCAGATAGAAAAGCATACAATATAGTAAACTTTATAAGATTTGTAGAGATGTGTAATGGAATATTTTTTATTGGAGAAGGGGGCAAACAAGTGTTAAGTTTTCCCACCACCTGTAAGCACCTAATGTAGTATTGCAGTACATTCCTAATCTATATTGTGAAGTGTAATATATAAAAATCTATTGATATAGCGAAGTGTGAATATATTTTGATTTAACGCCGGTTTTCTGCGATATCATGGTTTCCGATAGTGCTGACTCATTCGTCTGACTGCAGGACTAACTAACCTAACGTAACGGTTTTTCAATGGAGATAAGGTTTGTAATTTTTAACTTTTTTTTTAATTAAGTGACAATACTAGCAGAACGCTCCCTTGATGGTAAGTAACACTGCTAATAACAATTTAGTTTTGTGTAGGATTTTGTTTTTTTTATGACGAACTTCATAGATTGTCGGGAGAGATGGCATAGCTCTTAGGTCGCTTAGCTTGAACCTCTATCGCTAGTAACTCGACACAAGTGTCCCCCCGGCTAGGGGTAACCTCGGCTTGGACGGTTACTATGTCACGCGGAAGCATTCCGATCCGAGGGCGCCCGAGAGCGCAAAGGATTTTGATATAATCGTTACGCTCGTTAGTATGAGATAAATTACAGTACGCCTTGTCAGCCTTGCTTCTTTCCCACCGGAAGATATACTTTAAAATATAATACTGTTAGGCTACAGAAATATGCGCATTAGTAGTACTATACAATATATAATTGCGTAAAAATATATGTCAGTAAAATATATCGTTTCATTAGATAGTAATCGCGGAGATATTAATTCTTCCACTTACTGACACTTCTTTTTTTTTTTTTAGTGACTGATGGTAAATTACTATGATTACAAAGGAGTGTTACGCAGGTTAACTCAGGAATTTTTCTAGCTACACCGACATTCAGACTTTTTACATTACTATGTTCCGGACATGATAATACTATAACTACTTGGAGGCAGCAATAAACAATCGAGCGATGAGATTCATCATCGTATCTGGCTAGATACGAGTGTTTATTTTTTTTTGCCGTAGATGCTTAGATTTTTTGCCGCTGACTGTACTCACAATTTTACTTAAATGTATTTCATACATTTCGTTCTCGCTACAGCAAATGGTTGTCTGGAGCATAAAGTGTACTGTGGATTTGTAGTGGAAGATTTTATTGACACACTATGTTTTAGCACATTTTATTACAATTTTTTATTAAAATATTATGTTTTAAATTGAATTTATCAACTTTTTTAAAAAAAATTATTAGCAGTGCATCCTAGTGAGTAAGCGATCGTCTTTACGCTCTTATGGTTGTGGGTCCGAATCCCCAGCTACCTTTAAGTAATGAGGATAGAAAATAAAACAGTTTCCAACTTGACGAAAAGCGGTGACCGATTACTGTCTCTGTCTACTCCGCTAGTACAGTAAAGGATTGAGACAGTATTTTAAATATAAAATTAAAGAAAAGTGAACGTTAGCTTCTGAAGATGTTCTGTGATGTCCTTGATAGGGATTTAAGAATTAAATTATTTAGGGAAAGGCTGACAGCGGTGTGCCGAGCGAGCCAAGACAATAGCCCAGTTTGTATTGGTGAACTTCTCTGTAAATGACAAGAAACATTTACTGACAGGCTTGGCTAATAACAGACGTGTTCAAAAGCAAAAACCACCTCGGTTTTTTGCTGTATTATTATTACTAGTTATCACCTATAGTCGTTGACTTAAATCAATATATAAAATGAATATTAATATATCTACTTAACCGTTGCCAAGCAACATTATAATATTCGTCTTTGTACCCCAGAAAAAGCAAACCTTCACGTATTATTATAATGATATTAAATAATATTATGTTTTACTACTATCATTTGTGCCGTAGTAGCTCAGTTTCCGGGCACTCTTGTTTTTAGACATAGCTCTCTAGCAACGTCCGAGTTCGATCCCAGTCCCAGCATGAATAAAATTCTGTATCTAAATTTTAGGCCCTGCTTTATACAAGTTCGGTGATGAAGGAAACCTACATGTCTGAGAAAAACTTCTAAGATATCTGAAGGGGGAATGTGCCACGATCTTTACTAAAACTGCGTTTACCCCGGTGATTAACCCACTTCCTCACTTACTCATGATGATCACATCTGATGAGTGATTTTCTCGACGCGAGTGAAACCTTAAAAAGCGTATTTTATCAAGGTTTTAAGTCTCCGTTTCGTTTAGCATCTCCATATAACTTAATATTCACAAGTAATAATTGTATCTACATATTTAGAACATGACAAAGAACAATGAATGTAACAAACGGAAGTGAGGCTAATTATCTCTACAAAGAGATAAGTCCGCATTAAGTGAAAATAACAAAATGGACGCGGGTCGAATCTTCCTTAAGTTGTTTTGTTTCATTGTTTCTTAATCTTCCGCTTGTCTTAATAAATAATAGATATTTGGTTGAGGATAAGCCGACTGAAAGGCGCGTCTCATTATGAATAAATGTTTATTTCAGTTCTTACCGCTCTTAACGAAAGCTACTGAAATACGACGTAAGTTCGAATAAGGCGTATACAACGATTGTACTCTCTGAACTATATTTGTATCCCTACTATATATTTTATTTATTTAAAAGAAAAAAAATTATAACACCGCCACAAATAAACCAATTGACCTTATACAAGCTAAGTAAGAACCATATATACTGCACATTGATATATTTTGTTGAACCCAGTCGGTCTTAAGCAACAAAATATATCTATGTGCCGTGAGATGGTATTAACCAACCCAACCGCGCGCGACAGAGGAGAGTTCCTGGACAAGTTAGTGCTGGAGACAGGCAAATGTTAAGACAAATGGTGTAAAACAATAACAGAATGATATACTAGAGAAGGGCAATGGAAATGATAGGCCATATAAAAGATGGGCCAATAACATATACCAGGTCGCCGGAAATACGTGAGACAGAATAGTAACGCAGAATATAATGGCTAGAGCCGACCTTTGTCGAAAGGCAGCTGGACTGGCAAGATTGAAATACTGGAAATCAAACAAACTTAAAAAGTACGAATAAAAAAGGCTAATAATAAAAAAAATATGACGTCCCTGAGAATCCCTCAGGCATATTATTTACGGTTGTTCTCATCTAGCTAATGGTGAGTACTTGCACAGACATAATCTCGTAGCAAGAATTATTCACCAGCAATTTGCTCTTCGATATGGTCTTGCGTAGTCCGAGGTGTCGTACTGTAAATACCGGCGCCGGTTCTCGAAAATGGTCTTACAACGCTGTTTTGGGATCGATCTGTCATCGCAGACAGGACTATTGTTGCCAAGAAACCTGATATTGTGCTGACAGATCGATCAACGCGAGAGGCGGTGCTCGTCGGTATTACCATCCCACATGACGAGAAACTCATGAAGGCCGAAAGGGAAATAATCACTAAGTACCTCGACTTGGCTGACGAGGATACCGCCATTTGGGATGTGAATTCGACGATCACTGTCTCAATAGTCGTTTCTGCAAACGGTCTTATAGCGAGAAGTCTCGATCAACATCTTTCTTTTCTTTCTTTCGCTAGATGGCTGGGTCAGATACAGAAGGCAGTACTTCTGGACACGGCACGCATCGTCAGGAGGTTTCTCTAAATAAATACAAAATTATAACCGCGTCATAGAATATTTAACTTCAAAATGAATGAGTACTATGATAGGAAGTGATTATTGACCTCTCTATCAATAGTATTCTGTGAAAGCCGTTGAATATCCAACACAGAATAATTTCGAATATCCCTCGTATCATAGTTATAACATTTTAAAAATTCTTCGAAATGAAATGCGACGTAATTTCGAATAAAGCGTATACAACAATTGTACTCTCTGAACTATATTTGTATCTCTACTATATATTTTGTTGCAATCAATAGTAGCAACAAAATAGATCTATGTGCAGGAAGATGGTATTAACCAACCCAACCGCGCGCGACAGAGGAGAGTTCCTGGAGAAGTTAGTGCTGGAGACAGGCAAATGTTAAGACAAATGGTGTAAAACAATAACAGAATGATATCCTAGAGAAGGGCAATGGAAATGATAGACCATATAAAAGATGGGCCAACAACATTTACCAGGTCGCCGGAAATACATGGAACAATAGTAACGCAGAAAATAATGGCTAGAGCAGGCCTTTGCCGAAGGGCAGCTGGACTGGCAACTTATAAGCAAAATTAAAAAAGTACGAATAAAAAAGGCTAATAATAAAAAAATATGCCGTCCCTGAGAATCACTCAGGCATATTATTTCCGGTTGTTCTCATCTAGTTAATGGTGAGTACTTGCACAGACATAATCTCGTAGCTAGAATTATTCACCAGCAATTTTTTTTTCGATATGGTCTTACGGAGTCCGAGGTGTCGTACTATAAATACCGGCGCTGGTTCTCGAAAATGGTCGTGCAACGCTGTTTTGGGATCGATCTGTCATCGCAGACAGGACTATTGTTGCCAAGAAACCTGATATTGTGCTGACAGATCGATCAACGCGACAGGCCGAAAGGGAAATAATCACTAAGTACCTCGACTTGGCTGACGAAGATACCGCCATTTGGGATGTGAATTCGACGATCATTGTCTCAATAGTCGTTTCTGCAAACGGTCTTATAGCGAGAAGTCTCGATCAACATCTTTCTTTCGCTAGATGGCTGGGTCAGATAAAGAAGGCAGTACTTCTAGACACGGCACGCATCGTCAGGAGGTTTCTCTAAATAAATACAAAATTATAACCGCGTCATAAAATATTTAACTTCAAAATGAATGAGTACTATGATAAGAAGTGATTATTGACTTTTCTATCAATAGTATTCTGTGAAAGCCGTTGAATATCCAACACAGAATAATTTCGAATATCCCTCGTATCATAGTTATAACATTTTAAAAAATTCTTCGAAATGAAATGCGACCCGTAAGTGTACTCGAGCAGGCTTATTAAGGCCCCAAGGCGGTGCCACGGCTGAGAGTTATCGAACTAATATTTGTTATGCCAAAGCCCACTGAGCCCCATTCAATAAGGTAAGTTCTGTTGTGTTTGGCTTGGAACAAATACAAACAACGAACTAAAACAAGTTACGTAATTCACCCGCACCTAGATGTAGTCAGAATTAATAGATTTGCTAATTGGATTTTTTTTCTTATCGCCCACTGGATTGTTGATATCATGACTTCAACGGAGCGTAAATAACGAAGGAAGTATCATTTTGTATATTACTTGAATGAGTACTACTTTTAAAATACAAGCAGGAAAATAATATAGGAATGTTACATGTTTTTAACCTACTTTAAAAAAGGAGGAGGTTCTCAATTCGACTATATTTTTTCTTATGTTTGTTACCTTCGACTGAGTGAACCGATTTGCATGATTGTTTTTTACGATATTAACCATGTGAGTCTTAAATTTGCATTTACTATGTGCGTTACCAACGGATGAAGAACTCAATATCACGGCAACTTTTGATTCATTTTTTCTTGGAAAAGATGTACTTCAAGGGTGATTTGATGAGAGTTTGGATAGGTTCTGATTAATTCTATTTCGTGAAAATAATACAATAATTCGGAAATACATAGGGCTGTCCGCGCGTAACAGCGTTTATCGTTTGATTCCATTTGATGATGATGTTTTTACTCGTAAATAGACTTGTAAACCATCCCGTTGTCGTGTTAGGTGAATAGGTTATAAGTAAAAAGTGATGTATTCATTCTTTATATAACACAAAAAAATGTACGAAAATACTGGCCTAATTTTCAGACAGGCATTGTCTGTCAGTCTACCTTGGGACTGTTTAGAGAAAGATTCAGCCCTGTAGTTCTGGGCTCTCAAGAATAAGACTACGGTATCCCCTGCCTGTCGTATAAGGCGACTAAAAGGGGCCTCGGGTTCACTGGGCGACAAGGGTGGGGGCCATTGTCGTCCGCTAAGGTGGACCCGGGAAGAAGGCGACATCGGCTGGCCCGTGTAGCCTTGCACTATGAGGGCACAGGGGAGGAGTAACCTCCCCCCCCGGGACGTGCGCTCCTTGAGCACAGTGCAGAGGGGCTCCGGTGCGTTCCACTGGAGATCCCGGAGCCCCTCGTCATGCACCGAGGAAAGGGCCACCGGGGGGTTTTAGTGGGTAAAAACCCCACATAACCGCCGCCTTCCCCCCAAAAGGCGGGGTATCTTTTTGAAGATTTCCTCCCCATTAACAAAAAAAAAATGTTTAGAGACAGATTAACGGGTGTTTAATAGAAAATGAATAGAAACATAAATACATACAAATTTTCATCATCAACTTTTCAAATGACCCGCGACACTTTACTGTTTTACTATCGTTTCGTCGTTTATCTTTCATTTACTTAATTTTTGTAAACCTTTTTACAGTATGACATGCAAATCACTTTAATGGCAACGATACTAAAGCAAAGAAGACTAATGAACTAGGGTTAATGTTGTTTCTTAGTCGCTTATACATATATTTACAAATATATTTTTAATCTAAATGTTGAAAGCTTGTAAATGTCAGAAATATCTTTTTAAATGTATTGCTGAAACAGAAATTTAAGAAGTGAATCAAATGAAAGCATTACCGAAAAGACCATAAAAGGTTTCACGTAGTTATTTTTTTACGACTTATATAAAATGTGACGTACTTCTTTATCTATTTGTATTTTTATTATACATTTTTTGAATAACGTAAGACTGTTGTTGAGGTTGTTGACATTACAATTGTTTATATAATTAATAAAATAATATTCATTTTAATATTATTTCAGTAATTTACCCAATTATAAAAGTTAAGTAATCGAAGTCAGGTTAAGTCTAAGAGCCTTGGTAGCTCACTCGTTACTGCCTATATATATATCGATCGAAATCGGTCGAAAGTCTTCGACCAGTGTGTGTTACCAGTGATGACATACATGTAAAAATCCTACAAACCGATTCATTAGTATCGGCTGTGGGAATCGAACTCAAGTTGCCAGCATACGCAACGTAGCGTATTTTAGCAGTATTTTTTAGCGTACAACTTGAGGCGACTGCCCGGGCACTGAGCTACTCTATATATTGGGAGTACAGAGTCTTGCCAGTTACAATAAATTGCTTATAAGTTATTCTATTATTGCCTCCGAATTATTTGTTCAAATAGATTAATTTCACTATGTACATGCTAGTAGATATCATATGAATTATTAATTCTCTACTGCTGATGTTAGGCTTTTAACGTTGCTTTAATGCCCTACTCGCCACAAAACCAAATTTTCCTCACAAAGCTAACATTAATTTTGTGCTCCTAATTTCACGGTACTTGAGTGCTTGACGAATCCCGAAATCAAGTTATATATCAGTTGTTAAATAGTTCTTCTGAACACCAATTTATTTCAAGCAGTTATCCGTAATATGCTACATATACTGCCTACATATATCCCACTGTTAGGTACAGGCCTTCTCCGTAAATACCTCTTTATGTGTGTTTGTGTATCCTTATGATGTATTCCACTGTAACTTCCACATGGTAAATCCTCACTTTAAATTACGTACATGCTACTGTGACTGCCTTGATACTGAGTTACCTTATAAAGCTCGCTAGTATGTTAAGTGGGACTCTGAATAACGAGATTTGAAACAAAATATAATAATTAAAATAAAGAGAACGCCGCGGCGCCGGTATTAGCTAGATAAGCTAGTCCGTCAAAGTTATAATTGTTTTTCCAAAGTATAAACTAGGAATTAACTAGATGGTGGCTATGCATGGAATTTGCAATTATAAAACCGCTTTAATCTGCTACTTAAGATAAACCTTAATCCTTTTATACAAAGTAAAAAATTAAATTACAACTTCGCCGTTGTTTCACTTCCGCTTTTTTTACAATTAAATTAACCCTTAGATATTTACATGCGAATTTAATTATTTATGACCATAGATTTAAGACTACAGAATGGGTAGACGTATTATTTTTAATTATATTTCAATAAGTATAATCATAATGGCTAAGAGTTCTGCTTAGGATCTGACATAGGTACGGCTTTCTGTGTTCGGTTATAAAACCTTTTTAAAATCTATGCTTGTTGTGTGACAATGAGGTCCTGTTACATATAGGACCTTATGAGCTATCTCTTAAGCTTTACTTCCAAACCTAAGGTTTAAAGGGCCTTTTTTCTATATGTTATAGTGTAGTCAGAGGTGGACATTTTAAACTCCCGAGCCTTATTTTAAACAAAGCTTACTTGGAACTTCAAGTACTTTAAGGGACAAAATTTACGAAAGGTCTATGTCCCTAGCATGACCTTCAATCTTTCTTCCTTAACAGTTTTATCAGAATTGGGCTATTCAATTTCAGTACAGTACCTACAAAAGGGTTAATAGGAGTTTGTAATTCAAGGACAACGACTTGGAACGAAATGCTTTATGTTGCTTTTAAATCAAGGCCATTGCAAGGTGAGTTTCATACTATTTTAATCGTTCATTGTGATGAAAAATACAATTGTATCATATCATTTTTAAAACTACGACAGACTAAATCACTGGGATTCCATCTTGTGCGTAAAATCATTACGTCTACATCATTATATTTATAATAAAAAACTTGTTAAATTTTCTTCTGCCAATGATGTATGTAGCTTTGAATTTGAAGCGTTTATTTTTTACTATTTCTCCCAGTGGTAACGCTCCCCAAATTGGCAAGGATGCTGAATAAATTTTTGACGTAAGTTTTCTTCAGGCACGCTTGACTTGGGGCGTAATCTGGTGAAAGCGTTACGAAAAGTGTAATCGAGCGAGGCGAAAGGGAATTATGCTTTTGCCTCGCCGGATAAAAAAGGGAGATATAAGTTAGTCCATATAGAAAGCTGCGAGCAAACATTTTCCTTCTCCCTTTCTCTCATCCAGTCACGTTTCGTATATCTAAGGCGCAGAGCAGGCCTATTGTCTGTATCAGACTCTAGTAAATGTAAGGAGCGTTGCTGGATTTTCTTTGGCCACTTCTCTTAGCGTCAATCCTTCCTGATATGGTAGTTAGTTAGTTACAGCCTATCTAATGACATCCGCATTAGGGCTGCCTTAGAAAATTTCTCTAAGACATGTAGGTTTCCTCACGATGTTTACCTTCATCGCGGAGCGCGTGGTCAATCAGCTCGAGGCGACCGCCAGGACACTCCACCACGGCTCCCGATGTGGTATTAAAAGCTACTTATCTATTTGAATATTTTGATAGTCTTCCAATAAAAGTTACCGACCGAGTCGTTATTCGACCCTCTCAGGCGCCCTTATAATGGAATTTTCAAGGGATGAAGGTAATCGCCTGAGCCGAAGTCCCCACTAGGGAACCCCTGCGCCCATTTGCGATAAGGGTTCTAAGCGACCTAAGAGTTCTGCCTTCTCTCAAATTCCGTTGAAAATGTTGCGGTTAGTTTCTCTGGTCAGAGAAGATTTGGCTAAAAACGGCATTTAGCCTTACAAATAATTCCCCGAAAACGTACTGGTATGCTTTATGGTTCTTATAATTAAGTTTACATATGGTTTAAAAATGTTTTAAATATTTCACCTATTGTGAAAAGAAGACAAGAAGTTTGTTTTCTTTGCCCAATTATTTTGACGTAGACTTATTAAGATTAATGACACTCATCAGACAATTTTTTTGTTGACTTTAGCAGCGCTTGAGAAATTATGCCTCTTAAATCTTCATATTTAAGTAAAATTTGAAATAAAGATGTAGACTAATTATATCGATGACGATTTTTTACGATAAACTTGTATTTTTTTTATCTAAATTATATTTTATAAAAAAATCTTAGGTGTTATTAATAAAAAATATAAGCAATTTCTATTTGAGTAAAATAGTTTTTATAAATAAAATAGACATTAAAATATAACTCCTAAACTTGACTTAAATCGTGCTAATGTAGATATAGACGTTTTTAGATGTATTAGTGGTGTAAATATACTCGTATATGATGTCCGATTTTCCTTCCTTGTGGCCATTAAGCCGGAACATAGTAAAGACTGACGCACACTGCACTTGACGGATCGATGGTTATGATAAGGGTAAGTGATCAACCGACTTCAAAAAAGGAGCAGGTTGTCAATTTATTTTTATTTAAAAGCGGGTGCTTCCCGTGTGGTGCCAGTTTAGTCAGTCAGTTCCCATTCAAATCTGACACCCATAAGAAAACCATATAAGTCTTCAATTTGCTTTAGGTATGTGCTCGACAAATGGAATGTCCATTTGTCGCATGGCATTTATTTTATATATTTTTGGCAAAAGCCTTCATAAGTTACGCGTAACCCTTAAAAAATAAAATATATTTTTATTATGAGTTCATGACAAACACTTATCACTCATAAGAATTAGCCAAAATATATTTTAAAATTTATCTGTAAATAACAGCGTTAGATATCTTAGCATTTATAATTCCTTCTGTTAATCAATATAGGTTATAAAAATGCGTAACATTTTTGTAAAAATAAATATTGGGTAACATTTTAATGCGTAGTAAACAGTCTCGCTGGCGCGGAATTTGTTAATTAAACTACGAACAGCTTCACGAAATGACATTGTTTTACGACTGTTGCGATACTACGACGATTATAGATGTCGCACTCATTTAAGGTGTGCACAGACTAAATATGCAACCGTCACGCAACAGAACTATTATAAATGCTCACTGGCGTAAATAATCTGTTTAACTTGTGTCTTCTATTTTTAGTACATATTTGTAACTTAGAGTTATCCTAGTAAACTATTACCCTGTACTTCTGTGTTCGTAGCATAAGGCTAGGGTATCCCCTATCCGTCGTAGTCCTAAAAGGGGCCTCAGGTTCACGGAGCGACAAGACAAAATGTCGCCTACATTGGCTGGCCCGTGTTGCTTTACACTGCGAGGGTGCTGGGGGAGGGACTAACCTCTCCATGGACGTGCTGAAAAGCATAGTGCAGAGGGGCTCCGTTCCACTCGAGATCCCGGAGCATCATCATGCACCGAGGAAGGGCCGCCGAGGGGGTTTTATTAAGGATTTTTTTAGAAAGACCTGTGTCATGTAATGTACTAGTGATTAAAGAGAAGAATGCATGCATTCGATGGATTTAAGTTTCGTAAAAGTTTAAATGAATATTAACTTTTTTTTGTTAACGGGGAGGAAATCTCAATCTCAATGAATATTAACTAACCCAACCTGTTTGTTCATAATGACATGACATGACACTTTTATTTATTTTTTAATTACAAAATTAACTTTTCTAAAAATGGTTTTTTAGGAAAACTAGCAACCGATTTCTCATCGAAGGAATCTAGTCAGTACCAAAAAGCACGCTGTTATGGCACAGTAAGTATTATTAATAATAAATAATCATGAAACGATTGGGGAACTATAGTAGGTGACTAATAACGGGTGACTAATAATATAGGTGTCGAATAATTAACCCTTCTCAAGAAAAGTTAACACAGTAATTCCTCTGGTGTTGTGTATTCATGGGCTACTGTGGGACTAATAAGGCGAGTGGTAGTTTAGTTCATTCCATCTATAAAAATGAAGAAAACATTAGATTGATCGCTTTAAGAGCTTGTAAAATCTTGAGTAAAAATGTAACACATATTCTTGTATTCAAAAGAGAGAAATAACCTTCCTGTTAAGTATGATTGAAACGCTTAGCTTTCTTATCTTTATGTTTTAGCGACGCCTCCAAACTGTCCACATTTTTCTTGTTACATTTTAGATGACGGGCCAATTTCGTGGAAATTACAAGAATGAGCTGTCACCGAAACGACGTAAGGTCAAATTGCCAGAATATTTTGTTAGCTCCTTTTACTAACTTATCACGCTACTTATGTCGACATAATGCCATTCATATAAACATATTCATAGTTAGAAAGCCTTACTCTTCGTGTTTTCTGCATTTATTAGGTTTACGCACCTCTCTCTTATTAGTAACGCAGAAATAAACGTTTCTGATTGTTTGTACTTTTCTACTTAAGCATTTAAATTATAGGTGCATAGCTATTGGTGTCAGAAAGTGTAAGTATAAGTGTACTGTAATAATAATATTCACCTATGCAATAGAATTAGTCGTGAGTTATATTCCGTTTATACGGCTGGACGTGAAAGTAATACATAATATGTAAATATATATTTAAATATCCGGCAATCTTATTAATGTTTGTATAAGACTGAAGCAAAACGGAAAACTGTCAGAACTAACGAAATTCCGAACCCTAACTGCATCGGAAATACTAACTGAGAGTTAACTACTGGTTATTTACTGAGTTTGCAGACTTTGTTTGATATACTCACTGAAAGTCAAACAGTTTCAGTACAAGTTTGCAGCTCAGCTAATGTTTTAGTCAATTAAACACGTCCCACCCCTTAGATGTTGGAAGCGTTGCTGGAGTTTCTTCGACCACTTCTTCTCCCAGCGCCAACGCTTCCCGAAGTGGCACTCAAAGTTAGTTTAGCTTTTTGAATGTCCCTCAGATTATCCGTGAAATAGCAACCGACCGAGTCGAGGTTCGGCCCTCTCGGGCGCTCTCGGATCGGAATGCTTACGCGTAACATAGTAACCGTCCCAGCCGAGGTTACCCCTCACCGGGGGGACCCTTGTGTCGAGTTACTAGCGATAGAGGTTCAGGCTAAGCGACCTAAGAGCTATGCCATCTCTCGATCCGGTGAAGCAGTCAAGGCTAGCTTCTCTGGCCAATCTGTGTAGTTCGTCAAAAAAAAATCAATTAAACAATTTTGTTATTTAATCTAGATTGATTTATTATCCACGATTCTTTATAGCTTGTTTGGTCCAAAAGTAGGTTTCCTCTTAGTTAAATAATATTTTTAATGGCCAATTTTCAGTTTAATACTGGCACTTTTGTCTACAGCCCCAGTCAGCATGCCTTTGCCTAAAGCCTGATCTATGGTCGGGTCGGGAGAAGAGTCGTGACGACTCCAAGTAGACACTGGTTCTACTTCCCTTGTCAACCTTTCAGAGTTCTTCTGAGGTAGACTGAAGTGGCGTGAGTCATTATAATGTATCTCTCTGTGTATAAATGTTTTATTATTTCGGTTCTAAATAGCTTAGCTATTCTAACGTCAAATTTTATGCGTGATAAAGTGCACTAAGCGGAAGAATTACAGTTTAAATCTGATCAGTCTAAGAATTACGCCCCATTCAAAACTATTCGAATCGTACCTAAACAACTGATACCTTTTACAACAATAAATTTAGACGATGTCAGAAAACCATTTCACATCAAGTTCAGCCAACCTTAATGCACAAGTGTAGCCGTAGTACTTGTGATTAATGTTCGAGATTTCAATGGGCACCGCTACATTCAAAGGGTTGAAAGAAGAAAACACAAAATTGTGCAGAGAAAGAATATTACAAGCTCCATTAATAATTTTTAGAAGATTTATTTTTTGTATTTTAGCTATGTCACCTATTAATACTATGAGAGACAGTAAGGAAGAATTAGGTTAGGTACTTACCTCAGCCCTGTACCTCTGGGCTCGTAGAATAACACTAGGGTTCACTGGGCGACAAGGGTAGAGGCCTTTGTCGTCTGCCAAGGTGGACCCGGAAAGAAGGCGACATAAGCTGGCTTGTGTCGTTCTAAACTGCGAGGGAACAGGGAGGGAAGGAGTAACCTCCCCCCGGGGACCGCCGCCTTCGCCCAGAAGGCGGGGTAGATTTCACGCCCGTTAACAAAAAAAAAGGTTAGGTACTCACCAGGGACATGGTTCTGATAAGTGCAAAGAGGAACACATGCGTTCCGCTGGAGATCCCAAAGGCCCGCACACTCACCGGAGAGGTTTTATTGAGTAGAAATCTAAAATAGTGATTAGTATTTGACTACCAATGAACAACAATTCAACATTCCAAATTTATTTATATATATTTATATAAACTGATTCTAAATTTAATTTTTGAAAACTTGTTTACAGAGTCTCTGAAGGCTTGCTTGATTTTAGATTTAATTATTAATTACAGGATCTTAAGCTGACATGGTCGAGAATTTAAGATCATAATTAAACTGCGCTTCTATAAGAAAGCATTAATTCAACACGTATAAATAGCAGGTTTTTAACAATTTTATATCAAATTATATTTCTGTAGCAATGCTGGTAAAGAAAAAATAACTAACCTGACGAACTAAGGCTTAACTAAAGGGTTAAATGTGTGGTAAAAGGTATTCTGGTCGGTGTTTCTTAATCTCATATAGCGACGTAAATCCAGGTCGCGGCATATACCCAAGTGGGTCGCATGCGGGTCACGGTGCTGTTACCTTAATAATTCACTTAAAACTTTGTACTTTTAAGTAAATAGTTAACTGGATTCTTAATGTAATTAATTTTTAACGTACAAAATAAAAGGAAAAATTAATCGATCACTTTTTAATGGACTTTCATCTCCTTTTTTATAGTTTGTACGGGTTGCTTATTATGAACTGATTTGAAACGTATTTTTGATTTCAATTAGGTCACAAATTTTGGTGGCATTAGAACATGGATTTGGAATTCGAATCTTCCTTTCGATTTTAGAATTGTAAGGAAGATTTTTTTTATTTTTTAAGCATGTTCATTGTACTATTGGTAGGTTTATGCCAATGTAAGACTAGGTTAGTATCCCATAACGACAGTGGACTTGACTGTATGAAGAAACGTAGCAGAAGAAGGAGACCTTCGTCAATTTTTTTTATGACGAACTACACAGATTGGCCAGAGAAGCTGGCCTTGACTGCTTCACCGGATTGAGAGGTGGCATAGCTCTTAGGTCGCTTAGCCTGAACCTCTATTGCTAGTAACTCGACACAAGGGTCCCCCCGGTGAGGGGTAACCTCGGCTTGGACGGTTACTATGTTACGCGTAAGCATTCCGATCCGAGGGTGCCCGAGAGGGCCGAACCACGACTCGGTCGGTTGCTATTTCACGGATAATCTAAGAGACATTCAAAAACTAAACTAACTTTGAGTGCCACTTCGGGAAGCGACCTTCGTCAAATACTTCAGTTTTTTTAAAAAACGTTTGCTAATAGTAGCGTTTTACGTTTGATTTTGATTTTAACTCGCAAATTTACTTATACTTATCACACGTAAATCTTAGTTCGTGCAGATTGGATGGCGCGGAAAAGAATATGATAAATCAAAAATATTTTCCATACCTCAATGTACAAGTTTAATAGTAAACAATGTTCTACGTAAGGAATATAAAACTTATTCATTACAGCTGAATTACTTATTGTCTTGTCCCTTTCCCTATTATGAAGGGTTCGGCGCAGCAATTCCATTTTTCCATTCCCCCTTATCTTATCAGGCTGTAACATAAGAAAATTCGTAAATGTTATACATCACTTCCTAGCTACCCTCCATTATTTGTTGTGAATGTCGACATGTACCATATAATAGATATAGAAACGTTTGCATGAGACAGACAATGATTCAAAATTGTTCGCTAATATGAAAATTAAAAAAAAAATTGGTATTAAAATACTTTGATAATATTAAACATAAAGTGATATCATGATGATAGATGTGTGAAACGAATGTTTTACTGTGGTTCAAAACACTACAATGTAATTTATAGGTGATTCAAGTACGGTACACATTGTCAGCGTAATCAGATTGAACGCTTTGTGGGAAATTTGTTACGATGACATAAAATTTACATTGTTATGCGATTCAACTATGTTAAGCCGATAAGGACGTAAAAGTTAACGATATAAATAATATTTTATATTAAAAGAAAATATCGCGCACCCCCTTTTCAAGCCTGCCTGTAAAAAGGGTTAACAATATAGCTCTTTCTAAGAGAAGATACAAGCGCATCATCCAACATCTGGCATTATTTATTCAATAATAATAATCAATCTGCCCTCAGTAACTGCTCAGATTTATTCGTCTATTCCGACATACACTCTATACCTCGCAAACTAAATACTATATGTTACTCCCCTGTTATTAAATGTTATACTATATACTATATATAATAGGTACTGTCGCTCGATTATAAGCAGACGGAAGAAATTATTCTTAAAATATAAATACCACACATCTTACACACACACACACTCCACATTTATTTATTTATTTACGAATATTTATTTAATTTTTCTTTTAAATCTTTTATATCCATGTTAAATTAAATATACTTTTCTTTGTTTGTTAAATTAAATTTGAAATGAAATTGGTGTAACGCAGTGGGAGAGGGCACTGATTCCTGAGATACAGGTTTAACTCCCAGTTCAGGAGTCAGGGAGTTCGTGTATTTGTAAGGATTTTTTTTTGAATAAAGTATTTGTATTTATTTGTATTTGTTACTTAAGTTTCTTCTTATACAACTTTCCACTTAAGTACTGATAATAGAGGTTTAGGCTTACGCCTCTAAGATCTCGGTTATTTCTCAATCTCGTATAACCTTCTCATCAACGAAAAGCCTTCTCTCTAGTAACGGCAATCAGAAACAAGATAGGTATCTTTTATAATAATCAATGCCAATTAGATTTCTACGAAAATAAATTAAAAATAGAAAAATTCTACTGTTATGTTCTTCCTGCAAACTTGGTATATAAAATTGGAAAAGAAAAGACCTTGAAATAATAAAAATCTGTTTGTTATGCTGCCCGTGTTATTTCAACTTTGATTACATCGTGTAATACTTGATTTCATTTCAAATAACAAATATCTTAAACTATAAAAAAACAACAAACTACGCCTGAAAGTCCGCCTTAATATTTTTTTTTTGTTAAAGAGCTTTTGCTTCATTATTCTAATGGTCCAGTCTACGAAACACAAAGACGTAGGTTCAAAAATAAAGTTAGTAAAGGTTGTTGATTTATTTTTGTATTTTCATTAAAAGGAGTTTGTTAGCAATTTCTTTAGAAGGTTAAGGTCGGCGTTAGTCTCTTTTCAATAAGCGCCTTCTCCTGAAAAAAAAGTAGTAAAAAATTATTTAAATATTTTCAATAATATTATCAAATCATAATAATCCCAAGAAAAGTATCAGAACTCCTGTACGTTTTGTAATATTGGCTTTGTATATCTACCTTTTCTTCTCACCTATTTACTTGTTTGAAATCTATTTGAATTCCTTTATTGTTGTGATTTCTCCTTTGATTCTTCTCCTGTATCTATGTGACATAAAATATAACCGTCCAAGCCGAGGTTGCGACTAAGCGACCTAAGAGCGATACCGCCTCTTAATCCGGTGAAGCAGTATAGACCAAATTCTTCGGCTAACCTGTGTAGTTCGTCACAAAAGAAATTTCGTCAACTCATCTATGTTTTTTTTGTTTTAAATTGCATAAAGTATGTGCGTGAATGGACGAATAAATCAATATCACGCCAACCGATATCGATGATTCATTTATGATTGGAAAGCTGTACTTCAAGGGTCGTTTGATGAGAGTTTGGTTAGGTTCTAATTAATTCTATTTCGTCATAGTCATACGATACATCGGAAATATAAAGAGGGCGTCCAGGCGTAGTAACGTTTAATTCGATTTATTTTATAAATATAATTGTTTTTTATGACTAAATTAACAATAATAATTCCTACTATAAATGTAATTTATCAACGTTCATTAGCATTGTATAGCAGCTTCATTAAGACACATTATTCCTCTTGACACGAATTTCATCAAATTATTCAAAACTTGTCTAAACTTCTAAACCCTATATTAGCTTCCATATATCATTTACATATCTATTCATATGATTCACTATACCTATTTGCAAAAGTGTACAAATTTAATTTATTACAATACTAGCGTGGCCATATATAATATAATTTTACTTAGAAGATGTTACTTTCATCCCGACTACTTCATACTACTCTGTCCCCATAAGATGAGATTGAATTTTGATATCAATTGTATAATGGTTGGGTGGAATAGGCATGTCCTAGTTAAACCAATCAACTAGGACATGCCTATTCCATTCAATCTCATCTTATGGGGACAGAGTAGTATGAAGTATGATAATTGATCGCAGCATTGCCATGTAAAAAATAATATAAAAAAAAATGTTTTTATTCCATACATGCGATCTATTTACAAATTATGGCTGTGACCTTCTAGTAAGCAAGAAATATGCTTGTTTCAGAAGATCTCGCTCTTCTATATCAAACTTATTATGTGAACCCAACGACGGGTTTGAAGAAACTGCCCAAGTTGGCATTTGATCTGGAGATTGGACACTTGAATTCCCCAAGGTCTGCGATGGGGCCGTCTCGTCCAGGAGCCAACCGGCTTGGTGGAGCTATTCTATATAAAAACTAAATTATGATTGTACAATACTCAATATAAATGAACTACGACATAAAAGAATGTAAATCTACGACATCTTCTCTTTGGCCAATTATATTTTAGTACAGTTTTTGAACAATTTCCATAAATGTTTTTGTCTATATATTAAACAAATTAAGACTGAAAATAAGAAAATCTGAAAACACGAGCAATCGTAACTGAAAATATATTTATCTAGAAGTACCGTAGTCAAAATTCGATCATCCCTATGATCCTCGGGTCGGTTTCGAGTCCTAATCCAGTCGTACCCTAAAGTACCGACGTACCGACAGTTATTTAACTAAGGGATTGTTATTTAGCAAATCTAATACATTGAATGATTTAAAATATACCATTTTTCCTTTTGTGCCTTAAGTTTTTAATTATTTAATGTCAAGTCTTTGAGAGCGTAATCAAATGAATTTCTGTTTGCCCGCGTCTGTCTTTCCCTCCGATTATAATGCGGGTATTTTCACGAGTGGAGTGAACAGGCATTTACTTAGCCAATGCGCCTTACATCCATTAATTGCTTTGTAAATTTTTTTAAGCATGTATAGTCTACCAAACTATACTAGGGCCGCGTGGGGCACTATGCCCTTACGGTGTAACTTTAAATTGCTTAATTCAGCTAAGTGCAGGGGGGGGCACCGATATCGACTCCGAGGCTTTTTAGTAAGTAGTGGAAATCTCATATCATCTTCATTATCAACATGAGCCCGCAAGAGTCCACTACTGGGTCGTAGGCCTCTCTAAAAGCTTACCAAGTACGCTGGTACCTCATATAACCGCTACCTTTCATACAGTGTAAAAGATTTATGGTTTCTTAAATGTCAATAGCCAGCCCTTCTTCGATGGACGAAAACTTATAAGCCTTTGATTAAAGCTTGATGGTATGAATGAATAAAGTTCGGGCAGATGAAAAGGTCAAGAAAAAATAATTAAGAAACAACCCAGTTTATTAATAACATAGTGACTTTAAGTTTAGTTCAGTCGTATGATGGCACAGTGCAATAAGAAGTGTAACTATTATTCATATAATACTTTTTTTTAATAAATAATTTTTATTTTTATACCAAAAATTCATTTACAAACCAGTTCGATAATAGCCGCAGTAGTAAAAACTGTGTCTCAGCTATTAACGCCCATCTCCAAACAATTAAATAAAATTTAGTAAAATTAAAAACATATAATGTAATTTAGTTTAATCGTTGTGTGTGTATGAGTGTGTTTGTGTGTAAAAGGTTGCGTGTGTTGAAGAGTGCCATATAATACTTTTGGCTATGAATAGAAATTAAAAGCCGTGGTAGCTCAGTACCAAGGTATGTGCTGAAGAGAACACCCCTTAGATGTTAGGAGCGTTGCTAGAGTTTCTTCGGCCACTTCTTCTGTGTGGCACTCAGAGTTAGTTTAGCTTTTGAATGTCAGTTAGATTAACCGTTAAATAGCAACCGAACGAGTCGTGGTTCGGCCATCTTGGGTGCCCTCGGATCGGAATGCAAGCCGAGGTTAACCCTCACCCGGGGGACTCTTGTGTCGATTTATTAACAATAGAGGTTCAAGATAAGCGACCTTAGAGTCATGACACCTCTAAATCCGGTGAAGCAGTAAAGGCCAGCTTCTTTAGCCGATCAGTGTAGTTTGTCGCAAAAAAAAAACTAGATTAACAAATAGCAACAATTAAACAGAATTGGAATGTCAGTGGTACGCCATTGGAAAACCATAGTGGCACAACTTTGATGTCACATAACGATCATTTTAGTGGACTCAGGAACCCGCTAAACCGTATACTTGTTTGCCTCGTTTCCGATATAAAAGGTAGGAATACCATTAACAGCCCATACATCTGGTTCATTCATCAATAGCAATTTCAACTCTTTTGTATTCAAGTTACCTCCCGTGTGCCTTGATTGCGTGTACAGTACGCTCCCGGTTCTGTAAAAGCGAACAGAGTACACGTTTAAATTGGAACTCGTCCCAATTAAAACACGAAACGAACAATTTCTACGGAATACTTTATTTAATTCTCGCATCTCGTTTCAGTAATCAACGATTCATCCAAAAATGTTTTACAGCTTTTTACGAATTTCTAGGATTACTTTTCGACTTTTAACCGATATTGTATTCCTTTGAGGTTTTTATAAAGACCCCTATTTGAGGAGAAACATGCATAACCCATCTGTGGAATCAGTTGTTATCAGTGGTGCTTCGGAATGAAGCGTAGAGACTTCAAGAAACGGGTTTACTCTTAACTTCTTGGCGCAAATTCAAAGTTCCCTACTCTAGGAAACTTTTAAATAGTATAAGACAAGGAATGTTCCATTACTATCGCCCTCTAGTTAACAACTATAGCTCAGTTTTAGGAGTGGTTTACATCGTCCAACAAAAAGCCTTAGTCTTCCGCCACTTCGAAGTTCCATAGTATACCAATCCTAAAAGACTTCGAGGTCATGATACGTTCTGGCTCCGTCCAGCCGCTGTATATGATCAGACCTTTTCAGCCTATTTACCACGATGTGGACAAGTCGCATGCCGTTCTGCATAGAAGTCATAGAGCTGGTGAACGGGCTTCGTAATCTCTCAATCTCAATATTTTTGTCAACTCTGTATATCCATTTCAACTTACATTATTGGACCCTAAACCAAAAGAAGCCACAACAAGTATCTTTTGATATCCCATTATGGCTCGGCGGTTTAGTGGTTTTCACAAAGCGTTGTGTAAATTCAGAATTTAATTTATTTTACCCTCAACGAATTTATATCTATCCTGAAATCCTGGCAATCAATACCGACTTCCTGAGGTTTCGAAAAGGTCACACACAAAAATGTTTTTCATTAAGGCACGAATAGTAGCGACTAGTGAACATGTTATTTATAAATAAATGGAGCATTTGGGATATTTTAATTAAGACATTATTAGTAACAAACTGGTCTTTCGACCTTTAACCTTTTGCATATAACCTTAGATCTTCTGTAATACCTTACCTATTTATACAAAAATAAAATACATCATGTTAAAAGAATATTTCTTTAATGAAAAAATTTTAACCAAAATGGAACATCCTATATGCACACGGTCGATATCGTCAAACCAGTTTAATACGATAGGCGCAAAAAATGTGTACGGCGATATAAGATACATCGTGCCTAGATTAAATAATGAACTACCCTCAGATATAAGGAATTGTATAACTAACAAAAACATTAAGAGTATACTAAAAAGTTATTTAGGAACGCAAGACGGACGCTTTGGCGCTAGTGACAAACCATTGCGGTTTATATAGCGTTAAGTTATATGTATACTCCTTTATTGTAAAATTTTATTTGAAATAAATAAAAAAAAAATATGTACGTACAAACTAAAATACGAGTTGGCGATGATTTTCTATTTTAAACTATTTGATACATTATTATTGTACTTTAACTGACCAACATCCATATTTATTGAAACACTTGGAAATATTAGGTGTACCAATAAGCTTCCACCGCTTTATAAAATTGGCGTGGCACGAGGTTTACGTTTGAGTTCGCATCTGCGAATCTTGTAACCGGCTTGAAAATTTATTTGTTCATTTGAGATAAACGTAACCCTATCATATTATTAGGTTCGTATTAGCATCATTTACTTTTCTTCATTCAAAAATGTCACATCAAAAATGCCATTTAAGTGTGATTTGAGGGGAAATTTTATTTCTTTGATTTAAAAAAATCTAGAGCTGAGACGCAAATCAAAGGAACATGCGATTCTGATCTTAAGTGATAATATCGCCAAAAAACATTAGCTAAAAGGAATTGCATGTGTGTTCTTCTTCTTTTTCTAGCTCCACAGCATTTTGTGTAACGTGGTTTTGTGGCTTTTTATTCCTAAATCTCTATGGTCCTCGTCTTCCAATTCCCCATGCCAACTGTCTTGGCTTCCAAATTCACAGCGTTCCACCAATGAAACTTTGGTGAGAAAAACCCGAGCTCTGTCGCCTAGCTACATTAAGACGGGAGGGAATATGAAGGATATTTGTAGCACTTTAAGTTGAAAAAAGTTCCATTATTGAAGTTTCTCAAAAGGTCAACAAAGTTGGGAAAGTTGCCGCGGCCAACAAAGTTGAGAGCGGAAGGGAGCTCTAAGTAGTTCTTTTGCTTGAAGCCCACAAAAATGGCAACACAAAAGAAACTCTGGATTTCTCACTATTTTCAGTAACTTTATTTTCGTAAATATCGTTTAAATAAATCATTTCTATCTACCAAGAACTAAATTTATTGTTAAACACATTCAAACATCAGCACAAATCATTTGCCTCTGCAGCTGCAGCTTAGCTGATTATGACATGTTTAAATATTAATATTATTTTTTACAAAAATAATACTAATACGCGCGGACGCCCTATTTGTATTTCTGAATTCGTAGGAATATTATGTATAAATAGAAACAATGAGAACCTAATCTAACTACTTTTGAAATACATCATTTACAATAAAAAATCAATAATCGAGATCATACTTGATGCAAATTTAATACATATGGTTTTGTCGTAGTTGTGATTGACTGAATTGGACCAGATTGGGAAGCACCAGTTTTCAAATAACCATCAAAATCAGTTCACCCAGTCGAAAGTTATGAGGTCACAAAGATAAAAAACAATATACAGACGAACTTAGAACTTCCCTTTTTTGAAGTCGGTTGAAAATTACGTTTAACCGAATAACTACAACTTTGTCTTGTAATCATAAATGTATTTGCTCCCATATTTAATTAATTTCTCAGATTATGTTTTATGTATGTAGAAAATTTGAACCGAACGGTTTAGAAAAATTAGGAATACTTTGGCAATGGCATCTGTAATAAAACACATGGTACGAATTGCTTGAGTCTGTATTTTATTGCGGTGTGTCTATATGTCTAGACGCATTACATGCTAAATATACATGGCTGTTCCAAAGTATTATTTTATTTATTGTTTAAAATTTTTGTGTACTAAGATTATTGTATTTGAGAGTTATTTCTTGTTCAACACGTCGCGTTCAAAAGTTCTATTAGCTTGGCAAATAAAATGTATTACGTATTTTAAAACTTTAATCATTAGTTATTAAAGGTCGTCATACATTTTTGACGTGGTCAACGTCCTTTATAAAGAAAGCATTGTGCTAATCTGACAGCATGGGCATTTTAACATAGACTTTTTGAACTACCAAGACAGAGACATCTATCGAGTGACTCATAAGTTGTAAACTTTTAAAATATTTAATGTAATTATTGAATTAAAGATGTCGCCTTTTAGAATGCATGTGTGATATGTACATTATCGCCATCTATTAAAAAACATCTGAAACTAATCTAAACATGTTACAATAAAAGATCAAAAATAGTATAAATTCACTGACAGATGGCGTTGTTTTCAATTTTTGTTATTTACATGTAAAAGTATTTCTTAAATCAAATTTTTTATCTATTAATTATTAGACACTATTCTAATTATTAATTTGTTACACTAAACAGTAATTGAGCTCGATTAAAAATCATTCCAACATGTTATAGACGCATACACAAATACTTAATGATTAGGTAAATTGAAACTAGCTCTTTTAAAAAAAAATAAAGGCAGAAAAGAAAGCTGATACAGTCGTCTACTCCTATTTGCGTCTCACTGTGTACACAGTTGTTTTGGTTAGAGCTTCACGTACGTTAAAGTGGCAGCCTTTTTATATATAATATATATGTCCCACTGCTGGGCACAGGCCTTCTCTGTAAAGGCTAGTGCGGATTGGTAGACTTCACATGCCTTAGAAAAAAAAACATGTAGGTTTCCTCACGATGTTTTCCTTCACCGCCGAGCGCGTGGATAATCAGCACATATAATTGCCACAGCAAATTTATTGGTGCCGGCACTGGGGATCGAACTCGGGTTGCCAGCGTACTATGCAACAAGAGCCAACCGCCTTCACGTACGTAATAATAAGTATAACAAGGTATAGCTATTTCACCGTAAAATTCAAAAGATAAAGTGTCTAATGATTATTCAACAATGTGACATTACAAGAACTTCGATTAAAGCATCAGCTTTATAAGCTCATCGAGTCCCTGAAACGATTTATAGGCTCAAAATAAACAAGGCTGATTGTACAAAATGGTTAAATGTGGACTTGAAAATACAAAAAAATACGTCAGTAAATATACACAAGTAAATAAAATGGGAGTGTCTGTTTATAATATTAAAAGAACCAATAATATTACTACTTGCATATGAATGTATATACCATATACCGAAATAACATTTTTTACAATTTTTGTCTGTCTCTCTGTTTTTGTTCCAGCTAATCTCTGGACCGATTTTGACGCGACTTTAAATGGCAGATAGCAGATGTAATAAGGAGTAACTTAGGTTATTTCTATTTTAGTAAATAACAATGTATAAACGAATTCCACGAGCATTTTTTGTTAGATTCCGGGCATAGCAAATGTGGTATTAATTCAAAAGAAAATTATATCATGTGATATTTAGAATCTATGTTATTAAATAATATTGACCATTTCAATTTCTTATAATAATGAAAGGAACAACACGAATGAAAAAAAGAATATATAAAAAGGGTAGGCAAGGATGTTCTATAAAAAGAGGGCACCAACTGTCAATCTCTTGCGCATGTCGTGAAAGCTGACCGCGCATTTTTTGGTCTATTTGTGTAGCGAACGCCGCACGCAACGATTTACTAGTTGAGAGTACGCACCGTTAGTTATCTATAGAGACTACGCCGATGTTTCATATTTACACGGCCATTTTATTATTTCATATAATTTTACATCGTTCACTATCTTGTCTCAAGTTTCATTGTAATTGTAAATTATTTAGAGCATAGAATTATTCACTTATTTCTTTCCGCTTTTAAATGAAATTCCTATCGGCTATTAGCCATTTTTATGTCGTTGAGTGTTTTCTGTCATGACAGGAACCATAGAACCTTCATCATAGAAATAAATATTCTTCTACCTCAAATGCCTCTTATTTACTGAATGTTGACCGTCAACTCAGCGAACTTATCTTTGTTTTAAAGAATAGACTTGCCCAAAAGCACTAACTTGAGGAATTACATGCCTTTCAGAACTGATTTTGAAGAAGAATGACTATGCCCAGTTGTGGGATTATGTATTCGTTATTATATCGTATATTATAATAGATATATATAAATATATAAAGTATGGAACGGAAAATTTCTACCGCGGATGTGAGCGGTACGGCGAACGACGATTAAGAGGTGTTTTTGGGGTCGTATTGAGTGTAAGTCAGTGATTTCTGCCTACCCCTCGGGGTGACGAGCGTGAGTGTTTGTATTTATATTGTACTTAAACTTTTATACTGTCCTGCAAACGTTTCTATAATGGCTATATGACGTGTTCCTTTTTAATATTTAACAAAAAGTTTAGCTTTTTGTCCGCATAGTTAAATAAATATTTCTCGCGTCTATAACACAGTTGCAAAAAGTGACCGAAATGTATAATTTAAATATTTATTAGGGTCGATAGTCAATTGGTAACGTCTATTAGGATAATTTATAGCCGTTTAATATCGGCCGAACCCGTGGAGATTTGATTTTTGATGTGGCGTTTTTTGCCCGTAAAGACGCCACGGATTGCGTGTCGCGTGCTGTGCACGTCTTTTTTTCGGTTTACGTTTTCGGGGGCGCTTCACAAAAAATTAACTGGCCAGTGACTACCGGAATATAATTTTTTGATAATTTAATAAATTATATGCTTTACCGTTCGTGAATCATAACTACGGCAACTATGGGTCTTTATTAAAGTCGGATACACGTTTACCGGCTAAATATAATAATATGGTTTGGTAAGTATAATAAATAAAAGCGTATTGTGTTGGTTATATAACCGATAGCATGAAACAACCCGCAATGTAGTCTGGCGAACTTATAAAGGCGACAGGACGCAGCTGGATGTAAGCCGCTTACAACCGGTCATTTTGGAGATCCTTGGAATCGTTGGCCTATGTCTAGCAGTGAATGTTATGCAGCTGAAATGATGATATCCTGAGTAGCGAGTGATGAGTGTCTTAAGGTGGTGATGATATATACATTGGCTAAGTGTAAAGGTACCGTTATCTGCTTATCAACGAGCTGATCAGGTTCTTCGAAAAAGTATCCCATCTATAAGGATGCTTCCATGGAAGGTTCCTATTGAATTGATTTTAAAATATAAAGATTGATTGAAATATACCTGAAGCAATTTAAAGGGTATTCTTGTACGCAGTGTTTAAACGCCGTTTATTCAAGACAATCCTAGATATACATAGAGTACCTTCTAGAAGAAATACATATTATAGTAATTATACGTCAAGTATGTTTTATATGATATTAAATAATATTTATTACTTTATATACTACAAATGCAAAAACAATTATATACGAGAAGAGTATTAATTCTTCCGACGATTGTTCTGCTTATGTTATAATCTACTAACGATTAGATTTTTGAACCTAATTAGTGAATTACTAAGTAGGTATATCTGATTATAAAGTAGGGCCTCTAATGTGATAACTTTAAATAAACATGTAAATGATATAATGTCTAATGACATTATAGCGGGGTAAATCGAGACAGCTTTCGCTATCCACTTTTATTTGGTGATATGTCCTAGTTCAGACACCAGTCTTTCACAAATTAAAGAACTCAGTGAACTGTAAACGTATAA
Source organism: Meandrusa payeni (assembly GCA_029286785.1). Taxonomy (NCBI): domain Eukaryota; kingdom Metazoa; phylum Arthropoda; class Insecta; order Lepidoptera; family Papilionidae; genus Meandrusa; species Meandrusa payeni. The sequence goes on from JAGSMX010000013.1 coordinate 1,246,134, forward strand.
GTAAACTGTACATTTAAATTTGTGAAAGATGAATAAACAAATTTATTATTATTATTATTATTATTTACATATATATGACATGTGTGAATGCCAAATCAAACAGCCATAAATTTTGAAGTCCTTCTTTAGGTGCATTATGAAAAATGACGACAGTAACAAGTTGAAGCTGTAACGAAAAGTGTACTTGACAAATTATATAAGCAAAATATAACTGAACTATTATTTATTGTTATAAATTAAAATATTAATATTTGATATAATATTTATTTATTTAATTTTTCAAATTTATATCGAACTTTATTGACGGTGTTGACCGTCCTTTTCCAGTACTTTATTAATTTATTATAATAAATAATTTGCATGCAATTAAAAACAATTTTTAATGATGACAATCTAGTATAACTTCTCAAGCGCGTACATGAGTACCACCCACACATTACGCACTCTTTAGCAAATAATCGAATTGAAATTATTTAATGCTGCTCCTAAATTATAGGTATTAGGTAAAACCGAAACAGATACTGTCTGATAACTAGAACAACGTGCAAAGAAATAATAACCCCGGCAGCTCGACGGGGTCGGATTTCGCGGTGAGACAAGGCGCGCGCGACCGCGCAATTTCCTTGCGCCTGCGCCCGCGCCGCCGAGCGTCCGCAATCAGGCGCGTCATGACTGGCCATTATTATTACAAAACATTAATTAAAACAAGTATATTTACAAGAACAACAAGAACCGACATCAAATTGCATCAAACGTTAAACGCGGCGGGCGCTCTATTGTATTTCCGAATTCTCGTAGGGAAATTACTCAGTAGAATTAATCAGAACCTAACCAAAACTACTATCTATCTCATCAAACTACCCTTGAAGTACATCCTTTCCAATAAAAAAGGAGTCATCGAAATCGGTTTGTGTGATATTGAGTTATTCGTCCATTTGTTTCCCACATTCTTAATGCAAATTTAAGAATTATATAGTTTTCGCATTCAAATAACCAGCTTTCAAATAAGAAAAGAATCGCCAAAATCTGTTCACCCAATCGAAAGCTATGAGGTAACAAAAATACAGACGAATTGACGACGTTTTTTTGAAGTCGATTGAAAAAAATTGTCGAATCACTGTTATTTTAAATTATTTGATTATTATGTGTACTTGCGTGATTTTTGTAATTAACAATACAATGTAATATAAAGTCAAAAAATATGATTGATCTTCTCGTATAGTCTCATACACTACAAAGTTGTTAAGTTGTGTGTTGGATCCTTATAGGCTCCGAAACGGCCGGACCGATTTCAATGAAACTTTCAGAGAATCTTCATATTGACCTAACGAGTGATCGAGTAAGTTTAACTATCGGAGCATTTCTCTTTTTGATCTGTCAAATAAAACTTGTTTTAAAACCAAATTTGTTATGCACACAACACATGCGTTGTGTATATTTATGCCATTGTGAACCATATTGAAGTAAACATATTGGAGTATATTAAAGTATTAAAAATGTAAAGGAATGATATTGTATTTACTGATATGTACATGGGTGTAGGTAATTATCTTCACCCGCTCGAGAAGAGAATTGAAGAGAATGAATACGGAGAGAAATGAATAATTTAATATATTGTGAGAGTTAAATTAAATATTTAATGATGTAAGTTTATTGTTTAAATAAAATAAAGCAAAATCTAGCCCGGCGAAGTGGGTGAATCGTAAGGTAGGTCTCGTAGGTTCGAATCCACCATTCGACTATTGACCACCATACCATTTCCTAGCACAAGCTTAAGCTAAGTTCATTCCAACTAATTAAAGTTAAGAATGTTAGTAATATTTCTGAAAAAAATATATTGCCAGTTTTCTTTTTTTTAAAAAAAATTGTCAGTGTAGTTTTATATATTGCTGTCTCTTTTATGTTCTACTTTTTTATCTGTAATTGTTACTAACCGTAGTATAAAAGTAAAGTTTGTAACTAAGAACTAGCTTGAAATTAAGAAATATTTACATTATGATTATGAAAATATATACGAGTAAGTTGAAATTGTTTTTGCCGCACTTTTTAAAAAAGGGATCTATCAAATTTGATCTTTTAGGTTTGGGTGAATCTATTTTTCTCTCACCCGTTTGATTGATGGAATGTAGTATGCTCACGAGGTCGCGTTACGAGGCGCCCGCAGAGTCCAGTAGCTGCAGCCAGACCGGCGACTTTTTTTGTCTCTCCCCTGACAGATCGAATTAAAATAAACGCTCCGATAAGGCGTCCTACAATATTATCAAGCTGTATTTAGTTTCGTGAGCGTGTGACGCGGCATGGGAACACGCTAGGTGGCTCTGGGTGCCGACCGCTTTTGAATTGTTATCGATTTTTTATTGTTGTAATAAACGAGTTCGACTGTTGAATTGTTATTTCGTTGCCCTCAATTTATTAAATATACTCTCACACCTTCTCACATCCTAAGAGAGTATACAAATATTTGCTACTTACACGTAAAAATGTCTTTTCTTTTCTAAAAGCGAACATCGGGTTCACGTACGATAAGGTGGAGGTTCTTGTGGTCCAAAAAGGACCAGGACGAAAGCAAACGGAAGCGGTCCCGTATTGGTTTACCACAGGGAGCACTAGTGTCATTTCGTCCTTAGCTACAGTAGACCAGGGACACAGGCAAGGACAAGGCGACACTGGTGGTCCAATGTCGCCTTAGCACTGCGAAGGTGCTGCGGGAGGGGCTAACTTCCCTCTTCACTAAGCCAACTTAGAAAGGTTTCATCCAACCTCTATTTGGCTAGATGAATTTAAATCATCATCTTAATACTTGCTTCTGCACGAGGCAACAGTATCCGCACCGATTATTTTTATCCGTATCCGATTTTTTTAATGACGAACTACACAGATTGGCCAGCGGATTGTGACTGGCATAGCTGTTAGGTAACTTGCCTGAACCTCTATCGCTAGTAACTCGACACAAGGGTCCCCCCCCGGAGAGGGGTAATCTCGGTTACTATGTTACGCTTAAGCATCCAGATCCGAGGGCGTCCGAGATGGCCGAACCACGACTCGTTTGGTTGCTATTTCACGGATAATCTAAGGGACATTCAAAAGCTCAACTGACTTTGGGAAGTGGCGCTGGGAGAAGTGGCCGACCGTATCCGATAGCTAGGACTAAACTAGCGGGAAATTTCTTTTGATTCCTTAATTAAATAATAGTGATGATATTGTTTTACAACCCCCGTAAAATGTTGGGACGAAACGGAGCGCATTCAACCGTAAGAGCTACTGAATTTAAAGAAAAGGTTCTCCCCTTTTTTCCGCCAAACCGTTACGAATTGCCAGATGGTCCGTTTTTTGTTTCGATACACCTATTTCACATTAATTATGACTGACTTGTATTATTCATGGAATGATGATAATGGACGAAAATAATATATAATATACGTATAAAACAAACCAAGTTTTATATATACACATGCATATAAGAACGTTGCTTTACCGTTTTTAAGCTCATTTCCACGATTCCATATAGCACACACACACTAAAATATACAGTATCACATCATTAAAGTCGATGAAAAATAGCGATTCAAGCTACTAATTTGTCTACCTCTAAATCGATAAAAGCATATAAGCTTACCTAAAAAGTTTATTTACTTTTAATGTAAATTCCTTACAGCTTCATATTGGTATAATAATTTAGTTGTTAAAAGACCAGTAGCGTGACCACTGGGCGGTTGCGGTTTCATTCAATGTATTCATGACAGTGATAAAGATGTCTGTTGTGTATATGAGATAACATATTTTAAGGTCTTTGTCTTTTCCTGTCAATGTTATTCCGACTACTTTTTTCTAGATTAAGCTATATGCCTATGTTGCAGCGGATGTTGCGTATTCCACGGCCCGCTCTTACGACACTCGGAATAACGACAAGGCTATCAACTCTCAGCTTCCAGCGCATACTGCAATATTTTGGACACCTTGCTCGCAGTATTCCTGATAATGGTTGTTGGCCATGTGGATGGAAAAAGAGCACGCGGTCGCTCACCTAGACGGTGGGCTGACGCAGTTAAGACGCTCACCCCGGGACGTGCTCTCCTCGAGGACAGTGCAGAGGGGGATCCCGTAACCCCTCGTCATGCACCGAGGAAAGAGCCACCGGGGAGGTTTTAGTGGGTAAAAACCCCACATAACCGCCGTCGTCCCCCCAGAAGGCGGAGTATCTTTTTGAAGATTTCGTCCCCGTTAACAAAAAGAAGTTAAGACGCTTACAGGCATGCCAATAACCAAAACCATGAAGACCGCCGAGGACAGGGACACGTGGAAGTTAATCGTTAAGCGAGCGATCAACACTTTGTGCTAGACACGACCATCAGCAATGAAGGAGACGACTAAGAAGAAGAAGCTATATGCGAAGGAATTGCATTCTTTACCAATTCAAGCAGAATGTAAAAGAGTTGAACCCAAGCATCAGTGACTCACAGAATATTATTATGTGCGTATTTATTATAAAATTATCCCAGTGAGGCGGCTTGAGATCCGATACCTGTCTTCTATTCTCCGGGATTTATTTCGATATAAACTCACTTGAATCTAAGCTAAAACACATTTAACTTATTTAAAAAAAAGTAAGTTGTACTTTTTCAAGTTTACACACTCTAATAGTTCAAAGTACAGTCTGGTTGTAGGTTCAAACTCACCACTCGTTACTGACGAGAACCATCTCTTAGTTTATATCGGAATAGTTGGAAATGAAGTTAATAAAATTTTTTTTTTATCAATCTTAAAAAAAAACATTTAAAACCAAAAATAAGGCGCCCGTAGTGACTTCAGCTAAATTAATGGGCGTACACAATCAAAATGTACTACGAACTCACAGAATTTCAACGTGCACTGGATATGCTCTTGCGTTTCGCGTGCGTAACTCTTCGGCGTAACTCTTCATAAAAAACTCAATAACCTGCAATTCTTGATCTTGGTTACTAAACATCAAATAAGGGACATACCGGTTTGTCGATTCTCCGAAAAAATTATCATCATCATCGGCCCATATCGATACACTGCTGGTATTCTCCAATGCCTTCGACCAATCATAATTCTTCCCTTTTCGGATCCATCCGTTTCCCGCTTTCCTTATATGTCGTTCCATCGCCTTATGCTTATTCGGCCTCCATGCCAAGACTTTCCTTTACGATCTGCAGCCACAGACTTAACAGACTTCAATTTGCTGATTTTAAAAGCTATGTTGATTACCTTTGTTATCTGATGAATTTAATCGTTTTGGATTTTATCACTAAGAGAAATAGCAAGCATAGCTTTTCAAGTTTGTATCCCAAAAAATACTAACGTAAAATATATTTTTTAATTTTAAGTTATTAACGATTTTAAAAATGAGTAAAGAATTCTATTATGTAACTACCACATTGTTATCATTTCTTTTAAATCGTTATACCTAATTTAAATGTTGTCCAAAATGATGGTTATAACGAAAAGGGCAATTTACACATAATCGCGCTCTTGCACACGACAAATAATAACAGAAAATCAAAAGCAATTTCATCTTAATCGCACCGAATACTCGAGCGGAGGCAGAACGATATCCAACCTCTCAAGTTACCTAGGCTACTGGGCATCTCCTTAAGACGCATTAAATTGTTTTAAGTAGCCATCCCTACGATTGAAAAAGCACCCTAATTTAAACATATTAGGTTAAAAATATAGCATGCGTTGCCGCGGAGTTAAAACAAAGTTCGACCGCAAAATAATAGTCGCTTGGTTGATTTTATGGAAACATGATATCGTGTTGGCCTCTCACAAAAAGAATAAAACGGAACCCGACCGAAATTGTTTTAATCGTCGGAAGCCACACGGCACACGGGATTATTCTGTAATTATAAGACGATGATTACACATTATGTTTGATACATGGAATTTTGAATAGGATGTTAATAAAATTTATTATTCGAATTACGTTCAATCTATGTATGTTATTTATAAAGTTAATTATATAAGCTAATTATTTATAAAGTTTAAAATAACTTGCTAAAGATGTGGAAAGATCCCATTTCAATGTTGGTCTAATTCTGGCAATGGCCATAAGAAAACCATAAAAGTATTAAATTTGCCTTAAGTATGCGAGCAATATATAGACGTAGAACTCAATATCACAACCGATTTCGATGATTCGTTTTTTATTGGGCAAGATACTACAAGAGTAGTATGGTTAGAGTTTAGTTAGGTGATTAATTCTCAGCCCTGTAGCTCGTAGAATAAGACTACGGTATAATATAATCTCCTCCCCTCCCCCGGGACGTGCTCTCCGAAGAGCACAGTGCAGTGGGGCTCCGGTGCGTTTCACTGGAGATCCCGGAGCCGCTAACCATGAACCGAGGAACGACCACGGCGGGGTTTTCACTAAAGATTAAGAACCCCACATAACCCCTATCTTGTCTTGTATCTTGTCGTGTATCTTGTTGAAGATTTCCCCCCGTCAACAAAAAAAAATCATAATATTCCTACGATACTTTGGAAATACAAAGAAGTCCGCGCGTAGTAACGTTTAACGTTTGATTCGATTGAGTCGGTTTGTGTTTTTGCTCGTAAAATACTTGTACTTATTTAATCCTATACAATAGTGTTAACGGTTGAAAGTGATTATATTCGAGGAAAGGTGATCAGTAACATAAAAACGTTGACATGACACGATGTGACACCATACGATTTGTTTGATCTAACGTATACGGGAGTCAGCTACCGATGGTTCGCTGGGTTACCTACCGCCGCTTTCGCCTCTGGAAAAAAACTCGTGACTCTGGCCCAAGACATCCGAATTCCTTTAGGGCAAATACGTGTGCTTAATCGCACGTAACAATTTATTTGATTCAGCGGCAGTTGAAAAGCGTTGTTTATTTTTTTTAAATGTTACTTTGTAATGTTTTTGTTCGTAATCGAGCTTCTTGTCTTAGAAATAATCTGTTGTTTTTGTTGTCGAATATTGTTGTGAAAATTTGACTTTATCATATGTTATCCTGATCCGAATCATAATCATAATCATTTATTCCTCACCATAATCCACAGTAGTTACTTATGATAATTATATAATTAAACACACATACAATTTCAAACAAGTGACATAATAACAGAAAGATTCCCATGAGGAAACCTCGGTTTGGTTTACTCTAGACACGAAGGCATAATCTTGGTGGAATTTGAGAGAGCCGACAAATTATTTGATGAAAAGAGGAGAGCTCTATCAGCTAAAGTTACAATGATTTGTGTATATGTTTATAATTTTTTTTAAAATAATGCTCACAATCTACTACTATCCGCCATATGTCATTTCTGGGTTCATTGACATCAATTCTCTGGTATTTTCCTCGATGTATATTTATTTTCTTTCTCACCCAGGCTTATTGCCATAAAGACTGCCAGTAAGACTTTAAGACTTTTGTGAACATTCGTTTAAACTGGTACAATAAATATGAATTAATAAATAAATAGGAGTATTAACGCTAGTGGCTATCTCGTCGAAGTCAAACAAAATCATCAAAATCAAACTATACCAGGGCCATAACTTTAGACCTTCAAAACCTTCGAAGTGACATATCGTATGTTAAAACGTTTAGTGCGACGCGCGCCGCCGTCTTACCTGAGCCTTCTTTGAATTACTGGTCGCGTGTTGAACATCGCCGCAAATTTCGTAAAATTTGACAGTATTGTGTTTATATCAATTAATACTTTGAATGTAAATTGTTGGTGCATATATTTATGTTATTATCTATCTATTAAAACGTCCTTTGTATGTCCTCCCTTTTTTTTTGTTAACGCGGGGAATCTTTTTAAAGACCATACTCCGGTACCCTGGGTGGGCCCGGAGGGATGTGTGGGACTCGGCCTGGGCAGCCTCTACCCACTAAACCTTCCGCGAATACCATCAGCCGTTATGAGCGGGGTGCCCCGGATCTGTCAGCGACAGGACACACTGTATGTCCTCCCTGTGTTATTTAATCATATTGCGTAAGTTCGCATTGTGTGATTTGGAAAAAATCTTTAAATATGTAAAGATTTTTTTATGGAATTGGGATAGGGCGCAGTGGTTAAACAACAACTACTAAAGGAATGCATTATAAGCAATTATTAATTAAGCAGGTGCATCGATGAACTATATATTTTACGAAGAGATCGATCACCAGGGCTTGAATCAACGAGTTTTTTTTAAGTATTGATTTACTATGTCCTCCACAGCACTTCGTACAATTTTTGGACATGATGTATGCCAATCCGCAAGGGAGACGCGAGGTGGACTATGCTGGAAGATACACCCTGGAGAGAAGACTTGGTAAGATTCTGGTACTTCCTTGATTATGCTGCCCGATATGCAACAAAAAGCGAGTCTGTAGATTAGTATTGTAAAAAATAAGGTAACTAATCTGCATAAACAATCACTTTCTATCGGATTTTATGAAAACCGTAATACCATCGAGACGTGGTTTGGTCATATCGCGCGCCCTTAACTCAAAATGCTATCGCGAAAGCGATTGGTCCAAACTGCCCTAAGAGATCGGTCACCTCTCAAAGACCGGGTGAAACTGTAGCCGTACACCGTACCCAGTAGTGGGTATGCAAAAATGTTAGTTATAAAACTGTTGGCATTGTTTTTTTTAAAAGAACAAGAACCCTTCCCAAAAAAATAAAAATGGGAATTTATAATTTATATTTCTGAACATTTCGAGTGCTTTGTAAGGCTATAGGCGGAGATTGAAGTCCTAGATGTCAATATTATAGTGGTTCGCAGGACAGATTATAAAGACTAACTTTACTTTTAACGGACAATTTTGTATGATAGATGTATAGATATGAACGAAGCGAAAGAAGAATGCCGGGATTATAGTAAATGGAAATCCGTGGTCTCTGCCTTCACCTCTGGACGACGGGTATAATTGTTGGTATTTATATTGATTTTTGTTTGAATTTTATTCTGATCTATAAAAAAAATTAAGGAGTTGCAGTAATGTGCTATTAAATGAATACACATTCTTAATAAAATAAAAACATCTTTGGTAAAATCGTGCTAAAAGAAACACCATTACTTTGGTACATTCAATTTAAAAACAGTTAAATGATGTCGTGTCATGATGCAGCAGGTGACGTGGAACAAAGCCCTAATACATCCAGTTGACACCACAATGCCGAATAACGTATGCCGTCTCCTTCCACAGTTTCGGAAACCGCACAATAAAACCGCAAACACCTCTTTAAACGAGCCACGTGCCATGTGCTCAACAAAAACTTTTACCGAAACATGTCACATTTAACACTTCAAAAACTTCAAATCATTTTCAGCCGACTACAAAAAAGGAGGTTCCCAATTCGTATGAATATTTGTTACAACGTAACTTTCGAGTGGGAGAATCGAGGGTCCTTACTAATGACATCTAAGAGAAAAACATATTAAGACTTAAATTTGCATTAAGTATGTGCGCGACAAATGGATTTTTTTTATTGGCCAGAGAAGCTGGCCTTGACTGCTTCACCGGATTAAGAGGTGGCATAGCTCTTAGGTCGCTTAGCCTGAACCTCTATTGCTAGTAACTCGACACAAGGGTCCCCCCGGTGAGGGGTAACCTCGGCTTGGACGGTTACTATGTTACGCGTAAGCATTCCGATCCGAGGGCACCCGAGAGGGCCGAACCACGACTCGGTCGGTTGCTATTTCACGGATAATTTAAGAGACATTCAAAAGCTAAACTAATTTCGAGTGCCACTTCGGGTATGACAAATGGATGAATAACTCAATATCATGCCAACAAATTTCGATGATTCATATTTTATTGAAAATAATGTACTTCAAGAGTAGTTTGATGAAAGTTTGTTTAGGTTGTGATTAATTTATATGTCTTAATACGATAATTCGGAAATATTATATGAAGAAGCGCCCGCGCGTAATAGCTTAGTCCGATTTAAAGTCGGGTCGGAGGTTGCGAATAATCCTCGCGCGTTACTGCTATTTTATGGGTAGGCCCCACCCCTTAGATGTTAGGAGCTTTGCTGGAGTTTTTTCGGCCACTTCTTCTCCCAGCGCCAACGCCTCCCGAAGTGGCACTCTAAGTTAGTATAGTTTTTGAATATCCCTTAAATTGTCCGTGATAGCAACCGACCGAGTGGTTCGACCCTCTCGGGCGCCCTTGGATCGGAATGCTTACACGTAACATAGTAGTCAAGGCCAGCCTCTCTGGCCAATCTGTGTAGTTCGTCAAAAACACAGTCGGTTTTTGTTTTTTCTCATAAATATACTTGTAAGGACATGAAATTTACTTAAGTGGCTTCAAAATGCTGGTTGAATTCGTTTCTATTATCAATTTCTAATTAAGTACATCGTAAAATTAGTTCTCAAAAAATTTATTTCCCTTATAAATACATCGTGTACGAGGGGTCTGTTATCTAATAAAATCTTATTTAACTGACAAAATAATCTTGAACCAACTGATCGATTTATATCGGTGGTAAAATCGTCACCTTAAGAGGTCTATAATGATACCTCATTAATATCCTTTGTGGTTTTAACTGGATAGATAAAAAATTGTTACAGGTGCCGATTTTATTACTTAGCCTGATTTCCATGAAATGGAATATACATTTTTACAACTCATTTGATGAAAGTATAAAAAAATCAATAAAAAGCGAATTGGATTCCTTTTTATATCTCGCGTTATTAATTATTTTATTATAAGTAATATTTCTTTTGTTTCTTGCAATAAGAATAAATATAATTGAATGGTTAAAAAGAATGCTAATAATATTTGTAAAAAAAAAATTGTTAGACTTCTTTTATATTTATTTTTGAATAGCTTTAGGGCACGGTCAAATGACTGAGTGTCATTTTGACAACAATACTGCATTAATTTAAAAATAGTATCGTGTTCTCAAGTCATTTTTAATCCTCATTTAGCGGAGTAGGCAGAGTTAGTAATCGTTCTCCATTTTTCATCGCCTATGCCCAAAAGTCCTAAGCAATTCCAATACACCTACAAGGGTGGCAGGAAGAGCAGTGCTGCGGAACAAACTTAAAACCAGCATATAAGGAGTTCCCTGCGCGTACTGCGAAAGCAGAAAGCGTTGCGAGCCCTCTAAATGAAGGAACTAGTTAATAATAATAAAAATAAGGATAGTATTGAGAAATAAGGAAATTAAGCCTAGATTAGAAGAAGTGATAGATATGTTTAAAGTGGAATTTTACCAAATGTAACTTTTAAGTTTGTATAGCTCACTCGACTCAATTGATTGGAGTCCGTTGTATAAAGTAGACAGTGCAGATATTGCATTGTCACTATTTTATAAGATAGTTAACGAAGTGATAGATTTGTGCACACCCAGAAAAATAAATAATATAAGAAAATATAAGTTAAAATATAACTATCCGGCCTGGTATACGGGTGATTTAATACAACATATCAAATGTTATAAGATAAGTGAAAGTGTAATGTAGTAATGTAATGTACATGTGTATGTAAAGTGTAGGTATTAATAAATAGATAAGATGAATGGAAGGAAGGAAATTAAAGGCCCTGACCGTCCCAGCCAGGGGGAATTAGATATAGAAAGGAACAGGACAAGGGGTAATACAACTCTGAATTTATATATAAAATCAGCAGTCATGCCTTTTGTTATATAAAAAAATACATCTACGATAAGGCAAAATTAAAAAAAAAAATAACTGGGATTCAAAAGATCATACTATCGTAAAAATTGATTTAAAATCACATATTGAAACTGAAAATGTAGACGTGTTAAATAATGTTTTATTGTAAGTTGCATGAATCTGGGAAAGGATTGCGTTAAGATCGCCTTGTGCACCTGTATTCGATGGTTATCCTACATGATTGGCCGCTGTAAAATGCTTGTTATGATGGATGACTCTAACACCAAATGTCAAACTTTAGCGTGTATCACTTTTTATTATATTAGATATTTTATTCCTTGTTTTATTAATAATATCAAGCCTTAACGTCTGAAACCTTATGGAAGTCTAAATTTTTTTAACACAAAAGAAATGGCTCTTCTTCATTTTGTGTTTTGTTTCTTGCGAAGGATCTACGCTATTAGCCAGAAGGTTGCAACATTTTACTGGAACTTGAGAGGTGACCGAGCTATTATAGCGGTTCAGCCTGAACCTCTATAGGAATATATCGCACACGGAATTCAAAATACGACAAAACAACGAAACGTCGACTTGCTTCTGTCTGATATCGGAAGTTACTAAACTTAATATTTGCTATAAGAATTAATTACCGAATGCAGTAAAGAAACAGTCAAAATAGAATGTATAATATTCATATTTATGCTTTGTATAAATATATAGAATTATTTTATACCTATATTTTTACTCCATCTGCATTCATGTTTACACCACGCTAAATGCAGCAATTTAGTGTCTGTCTTCTTACGTTATTTGCTGTACAGTTTTTGATAATGTAGCTTGTAAGTAAAACTGAAGCGTTTGACTTGAATTTGAATATAGTGAAATTCCACTTTTTTATTTTCCAAATGTGCATTTCTAAAAATATTCGCGGGAGCTTAATTTTATAACGCCTAGCTTGTTTTGTTAAAAAAAGCTGCTATTTCTACTATAAAAATTTAAATGTGAAGATAAACTGTCGTAAACCTATTTTGACATGTAAGATAATGGCACAGGACAGAGTTAAGAGTGGTAGCAATGAACTAAAGATTATTATAGTTCATTTGTCCGTTCCAATGAATGGAGATGCCCATACCTGACTCAAATTATCTTTTTACGTAGCAGGCAATAAAGTTAAATAGGTAGAAGGCAATATGCCCGGTAACGATGGCCGGGCGATGCATCAATTGCTCACTGCGAGGGGTCGCCAGGCGCCGCCGCGGATGTCAGAAACTTTGAAGACTGCCTTTATCCCGCGTTTCAATATATCGATGTTTTATGCTTACTACTTGCGATGTTAATTCGATTTTATTCGTGACCGAGAGATATTTTTGTTTTAGTGCTGTGTATTGTGTTATCGATAATTTGACTGGTAGACTTTTTAATAATTATTACAAAATTTAGCTAGTATTGCTTATTTTTGTAATAAGCAAGTACAGAATTTCCTCGACTCTTAATTAGTTTCATTATCATCGATATATCTTATCCGATAGACATTCTTAACAGTAGTTCATTTAAGTTTTGATACTCACAAGACAAGAAAGCAACTAAGTATCATTCTAAAATGAGGATAAGAAACTCCGTAAACACAATTGCTTTACCTCAGGCGTTCACCACAGATCATGATTGATGATTTTGTCATGTGCATGAGAAACTATTTCATTTTAGGCTTCAATTAAAGCAATTTTCCTGTCTGTATGCTTATTGAAGTTTTAAAGCTATATATAGGAACCAATTCCTACATAGTTTTACCTAAATACTTTTAAAGCAACAGTGATGCCTAGTCACATATAATGTGATAGTCGGGGATTTGAACTCCAAATTTCAGAAAATAGTTTTCCCTTATTTATTTTCCCTTCGGTTTCTTAATTATAAAAATATCACTTGTGAAAAATCTGTACGGTATATGATTGTCAGCGATATGGACTAAAAGTGGATAACGATTGCTATCCCTGTCTACTCCGCTTAGGTTAAAAGACCACTCTTTTAGTATCTGTTATCGACACAGTTCTCGGAACATCTCTACGCACATTGATTGACACGGGAGGGTTGTCAGAAGTGCAGTTCGAGGAAACCTTGCTCCTCCACGTCGCATTCCCGCGGTTGCGCTGCGCATGCGCAAAACGCCGCCGACGCCGCCCGATCTAAGATAAAGGGCCTTTATGACGCCACTCTGAACGTATCCCAACAAATTGATTTCGAATTTGAACTCGAACAAAGTTATTTTGAATCAGAATGTGATCTGTGTATTCATATGTTTGTTCAAGAGACCCAAAATGGATTTCTCACTCATTTTGTGTTGTAGACCACCATCTTCGCTCACTATATGATTTTGCGTTCAAAGTCTAAGTCCAGATAGTCTAAGCTACAAACAATAACCGTTACGCGTTACGCGAAATTCAAACACATCAACAGGGATGTGAGGATTGCCAACTTGGAATTTCTAGGAAACGAAAGAACAGACGAATTGGCTCGAAGCGCCATAGAAAACCCTGCTTACCACAGACATGGCAAAAGAGGTATAACGAATCATCTCTAAACGCAAGTATGAAGCTATTCCATCAAATTACAGCAGCATACCGCGTGTTCAAACCTTTATATGCAGTTCCCTAAGGAATATAGGGATTCCAAATAATGCGTGTGCCGGTTCAGATTGGCAGCCGATCTTTTTTAAATAGGATTAGGGACAAATGAGGTTACGACTTATTTTATCGCTGTTAAATTTAGATGCAAATCCGTTAAAGCAGTATTTTCAAAGATTTTGTTACCTATTGCAGAATAGTCATGGAAAATGGCTGCGATTAAAAGCGTTTAATTACGTGTAACTCTAATCCCACGCCAAGTAACTTTCATACGAGCAAAACTTTCAAAACATTTAAAACACCACTAATGAACGATTCATAGCTTTAGGTTTACCGTGAGATTTATTGTAGGTTTTGTCTAATTCATTTCAGCCCTGTAGTTCTGGGCTCTCAAGAATAAGACTACGGTATCCTCTGCCTGTCTTAGAAGGCGACTAAAAGGGACCTCGTGTTCAATGGGCGACAAGCGTGGGGCCCTCTGTCGTTCGCTAAGGTGGATCCAGGAAGAAGGCGACATCGGCTGGCCCGTGTCGTTTTGCACTGCGAGGGCAGAGGAGGGAGGGAGTAACCTCCTTGAGCACAGTGCAGAGGGGCTCCGGTGCGTTCCACTGGAGATCCCGGAGCCCCTCACCATGCACCGAGGAAGGGCCATGAAGATTTCTTCCACGTTAACAAAAAAAAAAGGTTTTGTCTAATTGTTTTTTTTTTTGCTAATTTGGTTATGTGCTAAAATGTTCCCGTGTTCCGTTTTTCCATTTCGTACCGCTGTCACTAATGTTGTTTCGATTTTCATATAAGAGCTTGTGACAATACTATGTGAAAGTTTACAATTAGCCCCGGTGTGACCCAACACAATGTAATGTGTAAAAATTTGTTACCAAACAAAACGATTAATACGCTAGACGGGGCACGATCAAGATAACCGATTATTAATTGCCGCTAATTACTGCCGGTGTTTAGTTCGACACCATTTGCCTTTGGTGTATATAAAAAAAGTTAGACAAAAACCGTGAAGAAAGATATGAACGCTTTCCTCGCCGTTTCACCTGTTCTTTCGGCTCAAAGTAACAAAAGGGTACGGACATCACAGTTTTTTGTCGATAATAGCAGATGAATAAATCTTTATTGATAATAACTGCATTTGCGACCTGTTATTAGCTATATAGCATCGCGGGTAACGATTTAATTGTGATTTATTAATTCGGAACTTTATCATCTGCAGGTAACGTTACGTTTTATTTGCCTATTGTGAATTTCTAACGCTTCCCTTTTTTTGATTAAATTATAGTTTAAGATGTGTGTAACAAATGACTACACATTTCACTTTTAAGTGATCCATAATAACTATAAAATTAACTTATAATATAACATTTAATTTTTTAAAAGAAATAAAATAAAATAATTTAAAAAATAAATGAAAACCCTATCCAGTCTTCGAAGCCTACGTGCTATATGCTAATTAGGTTCCCGCCTCTGTCTGAGAATTGGTGCCAGTAGAAGATAACTACTAGAGTTCCAAGTCTTTTTTCTTCTATTACAATTATGAAGCGTCAATAGCCTAATGGTTTAGGGTACGGCCTGCGAATCGTAAGGTCGTGGGTTCGAATCCACCATTCGACTATTGCCGTGAACCATGTCCTAGCACAAGCTTAAGCTTAGTTGGAATGGTTAACAAGATTGTTAGTAATATTTCTGAAAAAAAAAATATTGCTAGCATTCTTTTCAAAAAAAAAAATTATGTCAAAATAAATGTTCACAGAACGTCATAGTTGTCTGCTAACATTATGCTAATTTGGTAATGTGCTAGTTCAGTTGTGCCAAAGTGTTACCGTATGCCGTTTTTCTATGACGTACCACTGACACTTATTCTTAATTCGATTGTTTCTAAATTTGATTTAATCTCGTACTTATTGCTATCTTCAAAATATGCCGTTAAATTTCAATCAATATGTTACATACTTATAGATATAAATTGACATAAAAATTTAATATCTTACTAATAATAAAATAACAAATTGACCAATATCTAATCCTAAATTAATAAAAAATCTATTACATTACGTTAGATTATTACAAAAAGAAATTACGATTCTTGTCATTAGTGCCAATTGCATTGTAGATGATTTTTACAATCGAGTCGTGTCTATTTTCAACAGGAGGACTTCAAAAGGAGGTGATAACTTCCCGTGTGGTCCCATTTAAATTTGGTCCAATTCTGCCAATGGTATCCATGAGAAAACCATATAAATTTGCATCAAGTATGTGCGCCACAAATGGACGAATAACTCAATATCACGCCAACGGATTTCCATGAATCATTTTTTATTTGATAGGATGTACTTTAATAGTAGTTTGATGAAAGTTTATTTTTGTAAATATACTTGTTATAATCGAGTCTAGTCGATTTATATAAAGACAATAGTACACTTATGTTCCTGGTTAAAATAATTTCACTTCAACTTGTAGGCTGAAGTGAAATTATTTATTTCTCAATGATCAATCTAAAACCAACCTTCTGTCACACTCGCCCTTGCCAAGGATTTCCGCTACATATAACCTTCTTAACACTAAGTCCACGTCGGTTGACATTTTTTCTAATTCACGCAAGGTCTTCAGCACCTTAGTGTTAAAAATTGTGCAGTGATTTTGGCTAATTTAATTAATTTACTAGTTATATTCCTATTACTTTATCATTTAATAAAATATTTTTGTAAGTATTAATAATAAAATCGTTACGTTTCTTTATAGCGAATGTTGTGTACACCGTAATTGGCATACACAACAGGACTTACTTTGTAAAGTTGATTATTACAACAAAGTATGCTTGTGTAATGCTGTTGGTGTATCTTATTAAATAAATAAATAAATCGGTAACGCACCACACACAACACCTCAGGGTAAGCAACCCTGAGGTGTTGTAGACTTTCTTGAGAGGAGGTGATAACTTAACGTCAGGTATCCCACATACCTTGTATGTATAACACTGCTACTAAGTGCATTAAGTTATATTAATTAACAATAAAAAATTAAAATAAGCAAACTATACTAATTCAAAATATACTAACAATACCTACATGTATTCAAAACCAAAAGAACGAAAAAACAAAGAAACTGTGGATTCACCGGGAACAATTTGGAACTTTTTTTTAAAAGATATCAATTTTTTTTACTATTACCAATGAATCGGTATCTTTTTGGACTGGATAAAAAATAGGATATGAAAATCTAATATTTCTAACTTTAAATATTTTCATCAATCAATATGAACAAAAATGTTCCTCCCCGGCGGGGAATCGAACCCCGGTCTCCCGCGTGACAGGCGGGGATACTGACCACTATACTACCGAGGATTATATGAACAAGTTCAAAAATACCGTATATAAGTATAGATGAAAGAAACATGTACAGAAATTACTATTTCACCAGCAGTATGCACACAATATTAATTATTAATTTGGAAAAAGTCCGGAAACAGAAGATATAAATTTTGCACAAGCAAAACAGAGCGCGGTATCGTCACTTACTAGGGACGTAGTTTTTTCGATCGCCTAATGGTAGGTTTAGCTAAATGACACGTGATTTATACACCAAACATACGAGACGGTCTCACGTGAGCGGAGCGGATGTAGACGTCCATGCTGGGAGCCGCGCCGATAAATCCAGAGTACGCCGCCGGCGCTGGTTTCGGGATCCATCAATCATTTCGCGTTCAAGCGACTACGCTGGCGGTTTCGTGCCACAGATCACTTATACGGAATTTATTATATTGCGTGCATTAATAGAATACAAAAAACGCAGCACAAAAACATATGTAAGTTTATCGTTGTTTTTGCCGTGTTCCTCTTAATTCAGATTAAACAATTATAGTCGTGTACGATGAATACCAAGGTCATATTTATTAAATTCACTAAATTGTTTTATGAACTATAGTCGCGTTAAAGTTAAAGTTAGAAGTTTGTATGTTACCTCTAAAGAATGTTTTCTAATTCAAAATATAACTTTGAAAGTGCTTGAAATGATTTTTTCTTTATTATTGTATTGTTTATAACAAATATATATTGATTCCACCATAATATTACATTTATAATTAAATCTTGCACATTATAAACGTCAATAGCCTAATGGTTTAGGGTACGGTTTGCCAATCGTAAGGTCGTGGGTTCGAATCCACCATTTGACTATACGTGAACCATCTCCTAGCACAAGCATAAGCTGAGTAAAATTGGTTCAGCCCTGTAGTTTTGGGCTCTCAAGAATAAGACTACGGTATCCCCTGCCTGTCGTAGAAGGCGACTACAAGGGGCCTCGGGTTCACTGGGCGACAAGGGTGGGGGCCTTTGTCATCCGCTAAAGTGGACCCGGGAAGAAGGCGACATCGGCTGGCCCGTGTAGCCTTGCACTGACGTGCACTCCTTGAGCACAGTGCAGAGGGGCTCCGGTGCGTTCCACTGGAGATCCCGGAGCCCCTCGTCATGCACCGAGGAAAGGGCCACCGGGGAGGTAAAAACTCCACTTAACCGCCGCCTTCCCCCCAGAAGGCGGGGTATCTTTTTGAAGATTTCCTCCCCGTTAACAAAAAAAAAGAGTTGGATTGGTTAACATTGGAAAAAAAAAATTGCTAGCTTTCTTTTTAAAAAAAATAATTATTTTTGAAGTTGTGTTTTAATATTTCCCTCTCCATTATTGTTTTCCAATTAAAAGCGAAATAGTTTATAATAGTATTTCGTGTTTCATTATTTCTTTTATATTCCCTGACAATTTTAGTACGTTAATAGCTAAAATACTAAGTAGATCAATTTGATTTAGGTGCTATTTGCTTTACTGTTAAAATTACCCAGAGGTTACAACAAGGGAGTCATGCTTCAGCTAATTCCTACGGATATGAGCAACTCCACGCCCCAATGTTTAACGAAATAACGCTATTAATTGTTCTTATAATAATATTACGTTAAATACATATGATGCACAACTTTTTCTTTATGAATATTCTTGTAGTTACAGTATTTAAGTGAACTAGTTGTTTTATTTACTGTAAATACTATGATTGATATCTTTGCAATCGATGACAGCTTTTTTTTAAAGGGCGTGTGTGACGTCAAAGCAATCACAGATTTAGTCGTAGAATGTTGAGGAGGAAGATAGCATATTGCGCGCGCATGTCTTTAGGTAGTCCCGTCGGATCCCTTTTTTTTTTTCTTTTGTTAACGCGGGGGAATCGAGTTATTAACCATCCTCCGGTACCCTGGGTGGACCCGGAGGGACGTGTGGGACTCGGCCTGGGCAGCCCATACCCACTAAACCTACCGCGAATGCCATCAGCCGTTATGAGCGGGGTGTCCCGGATCTGTCAGCGACAGGACACCCCAACGACCGGCCGGTCTCGGCAAGACCGGACTTCACCTTCAAAGGGGACTCCTCCGGCACTCAGAGAAGTCCCGACGACGCCGAAGCATGCTGGGGCCAGGTTCCCGTCGGATCCCTGCGACAGCATATGCTGAGACGATGTCCGATATTGGCATCATATGTTTTGTATTATTTGTTCGTGTAACTTTAACTGTGCTTTGTCTATTTTTCATTCTTTTTTAATGTGTGTTATATTCTGTCTGTGATGTGTTTTTGTATTGTGATGCCTATAAATAAATGTCTATGTCTATGTCTAATTTTGTTAATGAGATTTGAATATTTTAATTAAGTACGACGTAGAGTTACGTAAAGTTTTTAAAAAAGTGCAATAATTACTAATTTTATTATATATATAAATTTTATATTTATTTATTTAAAATTATATTTATAAATTTTACTAATGAGTACAATTTTACTAATTGAACGCGATACCATTTTATTATGTACGAAATCTAAAGTCATATGCTAACAATCTAATATAAAAGATACCAATTGAAAACAAAATCTTTCAAATAAATAAATAAATATTATCGCTTCATTGGCTTATAACTGATAGCGTATTTGTGCACAAATAAAAAAAACAGACGAATTTGATAATCTCCTCCTTTTTCGAAGTCGTTTAAAATTTTATTAATTCGTCTTACTCACGTATATTATTTAAATTCAATAGAAATCTCTGTTTTATATTACTCTGTACAATTGTACTTCGCTTATTAAAAGTTATACTGCAAAGGAGTATAAACTGTCGTAATCCATGATACATGATAACTGGAGGCGAACTTATATTAAATCAGGTTGCTCGCACTTACCGGTGTAATTCACTTAGCATCACTTAGCCAAAGTGCTGTAATACCACCTAATTAGGGCATATAAATATTATTCAATAATCGTTTATCTTGTATGATGTATGCCATATAAAACATCAAGACATTGATTTTTTTTCCTTGGTGACCAACATCCCGTTTAAAGGTAACACCAATTTCTCTTAAAACTAGAGATGCATTGAATGTTCGGTCGAATAATCGTATTGGATTTACGACGAATGGCATTTTATAATCTTCGTATTCAGCCGATACAACCGTACACAAATCAAATTTATTTCTTATTTTTCTGTCAATCGAAAATACTAAGTAAGACTCAACGACGTCTAGGATGAAGTTTTCTTCCTGATAAAAATAAGTACTTAATAAATATATAGGATGGTAGTGGAATTCTATATATTTTTTACAAAAGGCAACATTTTTTTTTAATGACGAACTACACAGATTGGCCAGAGAAGCTGGCCTTGACTGCTTCACCGGATTGAGAGGTGGCTATAGCTCTTAAGTTGCTTAGCCTGAACCTCTATCGCTAGTAAATCGACACAAGGGTCCCCCCGGTGGGGGTAACCTCGGCTTGGACGGTTACTTTGTTACGCGTAAGCATTCCGATCCGAGGGCGCCCGAGAGGGCCGAACCACAACTCGGTCGGTAGCTATTTCACGGATAATCTAAGGGACATTCGAAAAGCTAAACTAACTTTGAGTGCCACTTCGGGAAGCGTTGGCGCTGGGAGAAGAAGTGGCCGAAGAAACTACAGCAACGCTCCTAGCATCTAAGGGGTGAAAAATGAATCACCGAAATCGGTTGGCGTGATATTGAGTTATTCGTGCATTTGTAGCGTGAAAGGCAACATTAATAGACAGGATGTATGTAGCAAATGCAATGCATGAAGCCGTTAGTATGTTCGTAATTAAAAGGAAGCCAACAGACTGTTGAAATCTCATCAACAATACTAAGTAATTAGTCTGACTGTAGACGCAAGTAATGAGTAAATATTTGTAACAGACTTTTTAATAATTCTTTTATCTCCTCGGTATGACACTATGCGGACTTCTATTCATGAGTTCTTTCAAATTATATCTCGTCCTCAAGGATCTTCTTTTGATGTTGGGTCTTTTTTACGGACACTAGCACTTTTAATACCGTGAATCTGAAGGGACTTGTACTATTTCCAAACTATTGGAGTACGTTTTCAACCAAGATATTCTCCTGTGGTGTCTGACTTAAAATATTAAATATAGACCTTTGACTTGGTTAAACTTGTAACGCTCTACGCTATCAGTTAAAGAAGCCTGTCACTACAGTTTCATATGAATTTGAGAGGCCACCTCTGCACCACAGATCTTGAGATGCTTAGCTTGAACCACTTTAGGGTGTACTTTACTACCCGGAGGCGATTATATTTACATTTGATCTTACATTTCATTCGATTTACATTTGACATTCAAATAGCTAGTTTTAGATTGGCATCTAATCAAATCTATCATCTTCGGGAAGCGTTGGCGTTAGTCGCATAAGTAGAAGTCAAAAGAATAAAACAGCGGTCATCAACAATATAATACATTAAAAGCTTCCCCGAAACACGTTGCATCTTATAGTAAAAGTATCACGTTAGTAAAAAATAACGTTTCCGCCTTTAATAGTGTAAATTAGTGGAATCAATTTCTATTTAGATACCATAACAGCGTTGTTTGAAAGCCGTATTGTGCGATTATGTTACTAATTAAAGTGATGTAGAAAACAAAAGGTAGTTAACATGAAATTGTAGCACGTTTCGGTTGTGCAATTGAGTGCGGTGAAGGCAACAAATTGCGCAGTTGGCTTTTGAACCCGATGAGTGAGCCTTCACCGGCCGCCACTTCTCGTAACCGGCTGCGTCTCGATATAACTGGACCCTTGTCGATGAAACTTTAAATGTGAATTGATGTGTTCAGATTTCGACGATATATAAATAATAATTAGTACGCTATCTTATGGGTAACGGACGGAAAAGAATTAATTATTTACTCTAGTTCAATCTATAATTAGATTATTGAAAAAATATTTGGTATCAACCACCGCAGCTCTTGAAAATCTTATAACACTATTCGAAAAAGTAGGTCAGAAGTTTAAGGCGCCAGCTTCATTGTTAAGTCTCTTCTATTACTTTCACATAACCTATTCTGCCATAAAAGTGCTAATGCAAATGAATTAATTTAAAATTTAAAACAGTGGTGCTTAAATGAAAGTATTAATTATATGTATACAGGGTTATTGGTTATTCGACGTATATCCGGGACTATTTACGATAATTTTAACCCCTATATGCATTATGCAAAAGTGAATAATTTTTGAATTATCATGTTTTTAAGCTATTTACAAAATATATATAAATTTAAATATATTTTTTTCCTTTTATTTATAAAATGACTAACTTGGCTGTCAGATTTTAAAAAACAGATTAAGGCGCGTTAAAATCCATAAATTTCAATATTTAATAATCGCTTTTTAATGTTCTTTTCTTAGTAAAGTTATTGCAAACCTTTACCAATTGTGTCCGTTTTTAATATATCGACATGCTACTAGACAAAAGTCACATCACTATTACCTACTAAAGGTGCCTTATCCAATAATGATACGATTAATAACATTCTAAAGCAAACGGCGATAGACGGCAAGTCCCGTATAAATCGAGCTCAAGATCGAGGGTCGGCGCCCATTATCCTGTCGATACTCCGATTCGTGCGCACGAACATCGCTGAGTTACACCTCTATTTACTGTCACGCTTAATTTCTTACTCGTGTCGTTCGAAAGTTCGCGGATGCTTTGAACATCACCACTATCTCTAGACGTGTCCTTACGTTCTCATCTAACGCTTATATCCTATCTACTATAGGTATCCTTGACATATAAATGATAAATACCAAATTTATGTTTCTTAAACCTCAATTTCAGTCTTAGATATAATTCAAATGGTACAAATTTAATGTATTACCTGGCTCTTCACTAATTACTATTCGGTTACACAAAAATACGCTGCGAGGTGTTACTCGCTATTTAAAACGATTGTATAGATTTTTATAACATTAAAGTAGCTCAAGTTACTCCTTATTATATCAGTTATCTGCCAGTGAAAGTCCCGTCAAAATCGGTCCAGCCGTTCCAGAGATTTCGTAAAATCGGCTTATGTACTTATCATAGTAATCTACTTGAACTTAAAGTTACAGTCATACATGTAGGTTTCCTCACGATGTTTTCCTTCACCGCCGGGCGCGTGGTAAATCAGCACATAAAATTGCAATAGCAAATATAATGGTGCCGGCGGCACCGGGGATCGAACGCGGGTTGCTGGCGTACTGTGCAAATAGAGCAAACCGCGCGGACACGGAGCTACCACGGCTTGTAAATAACTTCTTCTTCTTCTTCATGTGCCATCTGTCTCCATCACTGAAGGTCGGCAGTCAGTCTTCTAAACTTATCCTTATTCATGGCTAAGTCCATACGCTGATGTTCCTTAGCCATGACTTTTTCCTGCTATTTTTCTCATTTTAATCAATTTCAGCCGGCGGTACCTATAATGTTGGAGGATATGGCCTAAGTACGACATCTTACGCTGCTTTATTTTCACCAATTCGATTTTTTTTTATGACGAACTACACAGATCGGCTAGAGAGGCTGGCCTTGACTGCTTCGGCGGATTGAGAGGTGGCACAGCTCTTAGCTCGCTTAGCCTGAACCTCTATTGCTAGTAACTCGACACAAGGGTCCCCACGGTGAGGGGTAACCTCGGCTTGGACGGTTACGACCAATTCGATGTTCTGCATTCGGGCAAGACATCAAAGACAACATTGGATACCTTATCCGTCCAGCTTACGAGTATAAGGAGCATTCTCGGATATGATAAATTACTTGTTATATATTAATTCATATTTTCCATTTCTTACAATGATTTAAGATATTGAGTGCTATTCACTTCAAATGTGAAATATATATATAGGCTTAATGTGATGAGTGATTAGTGGCGATGGTTATAATTTAGGCTTAGCGTTAGCAGATCGTTCAAACGACTGCTTGTTAGGATCACTTGTTAGGCGCGCGTTCGCGTTAGAGAAGATTAAGTGCTTGCTAAGTATAGACAGAACTTTATTAAAATTTACAATATATAATAATATACTGAGACGGTGGAATACATGTACTTTCTCCAAATTGTAATCTGTAAAACGTTGAGGACATTGGTTTCTGCTGTTTCACCAATTGTCTCTGTACTATATTTTGCGCCCATAAAGGCGCCTTTGGATCGGAATGCTTACGCGTAACATAGTAACCGTCCAAGCCGAGGTTACCCCTCACCGGGGGGACCCTTATGTTGAGTTACTAGCGATAGAGGTTCAGGCTAAGCGACCTAAGAGCTATGACACCTTTCAATCCGGTGAAGCAGTCAAGGCCAGCTTCTCTGGCCAATCTGTGTGGTTCGTCATAAAAAAAAATCAATCTTGTTCAATCTAAATGTATGTTGTAAATAAAAGTAGGCATCCTTCATGATAATTTACGTTTTTATTTTATACTTATTTCCAATAAAATGATATGACTTAATGATCAACATTGTTTTATCAAATTAAAAAATTAAAAAAAAATGAGTAATACGGATATAACAAAACCTTTTTAAGATCTCTCTAGGACGTACAGACGTGTACACATGTACACGTGTGTCGTTTAATAAATATAGCTTCCCATCATTCCCAACTAAGATTTAGAATCTGACTAACAAAAACGAAAATGACTAACAAAAGATCTGACTAACAAAAACGAAAATGACTAACAAAAGATTATTATCTTTTGTTAGTCATTTTCATGTACCGTTTAACTAACATAACTTTTATCTAATCTGTTCCATTTTAGTGGAAGTTGTTGCAGTCCTGCCCTGTAGTATTGGGCTCATAGAATAAGACTACGATATCCCCTGCCTGTCGTAGAAGGCGATTAAAAGAGGCCTTTGGTTCTGAGTTCTTTTACGGCCTTTGTTGTCCGCTAAAGTGGACCCGGGAAGAAGGCGATATCGGAGGTGTCGCCTTGCACTGCCGAGGGTCTGGGGGAGGGATACTATTGGGTAAGAACCCCACATAACCTCGCGTTCTGGGGGAAATCAACGAGATACCCCGATTAGAGAAGATTTCTCCCGTTAATACGGTAACGTTGGTTTCTAGGTTTATTGGTAGAAACCCAGTATTTAGAGTTAAGCTCGCTATATGTATTTTATTTATTTAATATAAAGGATAAACGGCAAAGCATATCATATGGTGGATTGTTATGGCGACAGTGATAACTTAACATGGAGTGACTAGCTTGTTTGAGCTGTTTTTGATCTTCAGATTCATGGAAAGACGATTGTATATGAAACAATGTTTAACACCTAGAGAACCCTTCTCCACGTTTGGGTTTCCAAAGGCGGACATTAAAATATCGCTGACCATTTATTTATATTAGCATCATTTCTTTATCAGTGTATCACCGATTGTCTTGTGAGGTGCTATTGATGCGTTACACAGGTTATGTTGATAAATAACCGATGACTAAATGTAAATACGATTGGGTTTTTGTGCCGTAGTCGGATGCGTCTGCGCACGGCTCTGTTTGGCCACAAGAATTCGATTGATGCACTGTGTGCTCTAAGAATCCCTGACATGATAAATACGAGATGTTATTAATGATCCAAAGGCGTGTGCGGGGCAATGAAAATATAATTTGTTAACGCAATAAAATGGGCACAGACGTGCTCTTGCAATACGAACATCGTATACTATGTCAATCAGTTCGTCACATCAATCTACTATGGTTAATGAGACGTGTATAAAACATTCAATGGCTTTTATGTGTCAGAAATGCTCTTGAATTCCTTTTGATTCTTATTAACAGTATAGGCAGGGAGAATAAAATACGTATGGTGTAGGAGGTTATTAGCACCGATGGCCGCTCTTCACTTGAGGGTTTTATAACTTTACTGTAGATATAGATGATATTTCTGCACTAGACCTGAACCGTTATTTAGCAAAGTATTCAAAGGTTACGGAGCGGGAGATCATCTCGACTCTAGAGTGTCCGATAGGGCCGAGCTAGGCGCAATGGCAAGACAAATTTGTTCTTATGTCATGACATATCAGTATGTTTAAAATTTAATAAAAAAAATACTAGCTGCGCCCAGCGGTGTTTTCCGCGATTAAAAATTATTTGTTTTTCTAAAAATAAACTCAAGTTACTCTTTACGTCATTTATCTGCAATTGAAAGTCCTGTCAAAATCGGCGTAGCCGTTCCAGAGATTAGCCGGAATAAACAGGCAGACAGAGAAAAATTGTAAAAAAATGTTATTTTGCTTTATATACCGTAAATAAATTCATATGCATCTCGTAAAAAGTACATTAAACAATTAAATTTTTATAAGATTTTAAAATGTTCCATTTAAGCCTTAAAAAAAACATATTTAATAAACAACCCCTTTACCATTGAAGTGTTATAAAAAAAACCATATCCAATTTATTCAACAGTCGTCTCCGTGTCTTTTTTGTTCAGCTTCTATTAACTGCTACAGAAGTTCATAGTATTTTTTGTTCGCAATCAACGTCAGTGACATCTTTTGTTAATGCGTGTATTAGAGGTCCCTTGTTGTCGGCCCAGCGGTCGAGATCTTTTGAATGCTCAACGTATTATGAGAGTATTTTGACACATTGCCTTGCATTGTTTAACTTTTTTGAGGTCATAAATTAATCTTGGCTTTGTGAACTTGGAATTTGTAAATTTGACGAAGATACAGTGGTGTGATATGGGATTAATATGATGTTATGATTTATTTGATATCTTTTGTACGAAACGTTTCACTTGTCGTTGGGGTTTAATAGAAATAAGTTTATAAAATACATTTAGAACTATTTCTTTGATAAAAGGCTATTTAAAATTTAAAAGTATTTTACCCAGGATCTGTAACAAAAACTATAGATAAAATAGCAGCTATTCTGTTTCAATTGTTGTTTTATTTGAGTGTTATTTAATGATGGTTGATGGTGGCCTGCCGTACTTCGGTGGTTTGTGCATGTAGGATAAATGAATGAGGAAAGTAATAAATAATTTAAGGAATGCAACGTCATATTTTAAATCATTCCTAAATTTTATCTGCATGCATCTAGCATGGCCGCAGCGCACCTTTTGGGGGGGAAGGCGGCGGTTTTGTGGGGTTTGGCCCACTAAAACCTCTCCGGTGGTCCTTCGGTGCGTGGTGAGGGTTTCCGGGATCTCCAGAAGAACGCACCGCAGCCCTTCTGCACTATACTCAAGGAGAGCCGTGCCGCCTTCTTCCCTGGTCCACCTTGGCGGTTGACAAAGGCCCCCACCCTTGTCGCCCAGTGAGCCCGAGGCCCTTTTTAGTCGCCTTCTACGACAGGCAGGAGATATCGTAGTCTTATTTTGAGAGCCCAGAACTACAGAGCTGAAAAAAACCTAGTTCAAAATAGAATAGGAAAATTACGAAATAGAATTAATGAAAACCTAACCAAACTCTCATCGAACTACCTTTAAAGTACGTCCTTTGTAATAAAAAATTAATCATTAAAATTAGTAGGCATTTGTTTGGTTGGACACGGATGCCACTGTTAGAACTGGACCAAAATTAAACAGGACCACAAGGGAAGCACCGGCTTTAAAATAAAAAAAAGAATTTTCAAAATCGTGCCAGCCAGTCAAATGTTATGAGGTAACAAACATACCGACGAATTGAGAAACTCCTCCTTTTTGAAGTCGGTTGACATGTTCGCAAATGAAACTTGATTTAACGTCGGTTTTTTTTAATCGTAAATATGCTTACATAAAAAAAAACTTTTAAATCAATGATCAATCAATGTTTTGTCTGTGTGTTCGTGCCTAAGCGCTTGCAGTCGATATATACGTGTGTTGTATAATATAATATAGGATAGTCAATCTACAACAGGTCTCCGTGTCTGCGACTGTTGAATTCATTAGCATTGATGCGCCCGCGCCGCACATCTGACTAAACTAAAATAAAAAGAAATATTTTCACCGATGAATAGGTAAGGTGTAGTCGGTATATTTGTGTACAGGTGACAATGGCGATCGGCTTCTTTAGGAGCGCGGACCGTGTCTAAATAGTGTGGAAACTAATTGAAAAGAGGTGCGGATACAATGGAGTCACACAGTAGCGGGCTTCCGTGTCGCACCATTCCTAGATCTAGAAACGAGTTCAGAATTGTCATAAGCATATCTATAAAAATAAATTAAACTGGAGTGTCTGTTTGTAATATTAAAATAAAATATTTTTCCAACATACATATGAATGATCCAGTACACATACCAAAATAACATTTTTACAATTTTTGTCTGTCTGTCTGTTCCGGTTAATCTCTGGAACGACTGGACCGAATTTGCAAAGACTTTTACTGGCAAAAATCTGATGTAATAAAGAGAAACTTAGGGCATTTTTTTTTGTGACCGACTTCTAAAAGGAGGTTATTAGTTTAGTTAAAATTTGTATAATTTCTCTATGTACGTGAAAATAGAGAGAGAGAGTGAGCGTTTGACATACATAGACGTTTAATCAGACCAGGCTGAGGAAATATAAAATTTTGTAGGACGCCATAAGAACCGATGGTGATGTCGACCCCAACAATTTAGGACAAATGGTAATTCTGCCCTCATCAATTTGTAAATAGCCTAATGTACTTCCAGTCATCCATTTGTCGCGCAAATTTTAGACTTGTATGGTTTTATCTTGGATGCCATTCCCAGAATTGGATCAGAATGGGACCACACGAGAAACACCAGCTTTCAGATAAAAAAAAGTATCATCAAAATCGGATTACCCTGTCGAAAGTTATAAAGTAACAAACATAAATAAAACATACAGATGAATTGAGAACCTCCTCCTTTTTTGAAGTCGGTTGAAAATTAAGACTGAAAGTAATGGAAAGAAACCAAATTCTTTCAAAACAATAAAATTCTAAAATCGGTTCATAAATGGGAACGCAATAAATGCACAATAATTAAAAGCAGAATACCAATGATTTGAATAACTTCTTTTCGGTCTTTTTAATTCGGTTAAAAAAAGGTAGTTTTTAAAATAACTATATTAATGTGTTCATTCCTAACTCTGTTTAAACAGGCAAGGTTTTCTTCGTCATTTCGGTACAATAAGTCATTGCGAGCTAAACATAGTCCACGGTAAACAATTAGCATAAATTTTCACATTTAAGCCGCTTTGAAATGGGCCGACTCCATGACACGATTCGATTTAACTGTTCATTTCATACTAAAACTGTTAACCCTCTTCACACTATAATAAGATTTAGATCAGAGAATTTACGTAGAAGTAACACGTACAATAATTGTGATACGTAAGATTTGTGTAACGTCTATATCTTGGTCATAGGAATCACGTGACCTGACCGAAACCATTGGCAGATCCCTCCTTCGGAGAAAGCCGCAAAGTAGAGTCGTCAGAGCAAATCTGTTCGTATTTCCAATACTAATAATATTTTGGAATTTCTTCTGCCAGTTCTAACATTGACAATGTTTCCCGAAATGGCAATAATGTTAGTTATTTCATACAATTCAGTAGTTCGGTTTTTTTTTTTGACGAACTACACAGATTGGCCAGAGAAGCTGGCCTTGACTGCTTCACCGGATTGAGAGGTGGCATAGCTCTTAGGTCGCTTAGCCTGAACCTCTATCGCTAGTAACTCGACACAAGGGGGTAACCTCGGCTTGGACGGTTACTATGTTACGCGTAAGCATTCCGATCCGAGGGCGCCCGAACCACGACTCGGTCGGTTGCTATTTCAAGGATAATCTAAGGGACATTCGAAGGCTAAACTAACTTTGAGTGCCACTTCGGGAAGCGTTGGCGCTGGGAGAAGAAGTGGCCGAAGAAACTCCAGCAACGCTCCTAGCATCTAAGGGGCAGTAGTTCGGTTAGTTATGTAACTTATATGTAGTAGTGCTAGTGGTAGATCAAAATAATACGCATTATTTTCGATTATGCATTGGCTACTACTACTGCATTTAAATAATATATAAAAAATATATTTATTATAAAAAAATAAATAACATTGTAATAAGCTACAATATAACATTAGTTTTTCTATTAACAAAATATTGAATGATGGCCGAGCTTTGTCCTGAAGTTCTATAGGAGCAACTAAGCGCAAGCATGCGGGAACAACCTTGACTTGAATGTTTACTCTAAGCGCGAGAAAGTTGCGATCAAGGATACCCGAGGTTCAAATTATTTTCTTTTACATGGGAGGATGCATGAGGACGCTTTTGTTCATAGGTACTCACTGGAAAGGCGGGCGAGTTTTTTCGGGCTCATCCCAGAAGAGGCCCCTACAGACTTCAACCTCTCATGATGAGCTCTCCTCCGCCATGGAGGGGCGAGGTTAGCATTCACCATCTCGCCCCGGCCGCAGACCCGGTTAGGCACTTAGATCTCCCGTGCCTGCATCCTAGACGGGAGCTAAACTACGACTGGGTCTGTAGCTTTTATCCGATCCGATTAATTCGATCCGTAAATAATTCACTAAACTTGATATATCATATCTTAATGCACGTTGCGAACTTAAAAGTATAATATAAACAAAACAAAAGACAGACATACAAAATTTAGCGTAATTTGAAAGTCGAATATAAATAAGTCACATAGGGCAACACATACTAATTGTCGGTATGTACATTCGTATGTATATATTTACATAAGTTATCAAACGTAATGCTCAATGGGCATGCACTGTTTACTTACCGTTATGTAGTGGGGCCCCTAATGCTTACTCATTGGCGAGCATTCCCCTGCCGCTCGCAATTAGCTTTTTATTGCGGCCCTCATTGGTCCGAGCCAACAAAGCTTTATTTCCAGTGCGACTTTTAAGAATACAATGAAGTGTAGGTAACAATGTAATGGGTATATAAGTTATTCATGTATAAATATCTTATTTTCTGTATATTGAAGGCACAATAAAACTTTTTATATTACCTCAAACAAATCCTCAATCATTGATATGTCAGCATAAGTGAATATTGTTTATTCTTTTTTTGAGAATTTATCTACACTAGTAACCCGAGTACGATCTCTGGTGTCGGCACCAATGGAAGTGGTTGATTAATGTAAATTTCAAGTGCTGTTTTTTTACATGCTCGTCGGCCATAGAAGAACAATATGAATCCGACATGCGCTGCGTGGCGGAATGTCCCCAAAAATCCTCAGAGAAAATTGTTGTGCCCATCAACAACATCATTCTACCGTATATACTGTTAATGGCGTTATAGAAGTCTTAGTGGTCAAGCCAATTTTACTTCTTAGTAAACAGGTTCCAAAGAAAGTCTACAGCCTTTGTTTGACTTACAGTTTTGGTACATTGAATATTTCATGACAATATAATGATTTAATTTTTTCAAAGGAGGTTAACTAATAACGTGTATATTTTACTGGTCGTTAGCATATTTTAAAATTAAAAGACGTTAATTAAAAACAAATTACACAACACCGTTACATTTTTAAAGTCGCTTTCGGAATGGAGCATATTTTCACATCGCGTTTAAAACAATAGCTGATGGCAGTTGCCCCCTTCGCGCTTATCACGCTCATCAATAAATGCCTTTTTTTGAAACATTGAAATACGTTATTTTAAATTTAAATTTCAACCATTTATAATGAACTATCAAATGCCACGATGAAATTCTTACATTATTGATATAACGAAAGGATGTTTGTTATATTTACGTGGAAAGAAAGGTCTAATCAGACTGGTGTAATGAAGTCAAATTTATACGGGTGTATTTTTTGCTCGGGTAATTTTGAGTAACTATTAGACGTGGTGATCGTTATGCTAGATGGTCAGTTTGGTTGATGGGGTTTTAATTACTTACACATAATTTTTTTATTCTTCTTCGCTTTTGCACCCTGATGTGAATGACCGACTCCATAGAGAAATAGTACGTGCTCTTGACGTCGCCTTTCTTCAAGATGTCACCAGTCTTTTAGGCGCATGCTAATACCACCAAATCACCTTTACTATTCTCTATTGTTAGCTAGCAACACATGACACCCAGCGAATGTTATGCATAATAATATACAAATAAACTTGAACCTTATTGTAGCTTTAATTCATAATTAATAATTTAGTTGATCGTCACATTATCTTGGCATTGTAAACAATAATTTAACTTTATTAGTTCTTAATCTGACTTTTAATTATTATATATTATGCATAATAATATACAAATAAACTTGAACCTTATTGTAGCTTTAATTCATAATTAATAATTTAGTTGATCGTCACATTATCTTGGCATTGTAAACAATAATTTAACTTTATTAGTTCTTAATCTGACTTTTAATTATTTCGTATTAAGATTGTGAAGACGCGCAGTTGTGACGGTGTTCGACGTTTCGTATAAAGAATTATTTTTCCGACGTAAAGCGTAACGACGCTGTCTGAATAAAGCTAGTGTTTGTTGGAATTTTTTATTCCACAAGACCTACAAATTATTACACTATTCTGGTCAAGTCTAGTCTAAGTTCAGTTTCTAGTCTTATAAATGCTTATTGTATCATTAATACTCCCATCTGTACAGCATTGGTTTTACCCTCGCTCTTCATCAGCCAAACAACTTTCACTCATGAAGTACCGCCGATGATGCAAATACAACTTGGCATTTTGCATTCATTGGCGGAAATATTTGACAATAACTTCACCCATTTATACACACTTTTTTTGCAATGTCAAAATATTCAAAATATCATCTATGCGCAAATTGGACCGTCGTAGAAATGCCACTGAACCACTTTGCTCTGTCAAATGGCTGTTCAAAGGCTTTTCTTAAAAAAAAACTCTTTTCTCTCTCAAAAAAAACTCTCAAAGGCTCACAGAAATGCTCTCGCGTTCTTTTACTCTTACTCTGTTACTCCTTATTACATAAGCCAGTGAAAGTCCCGTCAAAATCGGTGCAGCCGTTCCAGAGATATCCGAAACAAACAGACAGAGATGCAAAGCAAAAACGTAGTTATCCACTAGAGCAGAAAAACATTTCAACTTTAAAAAAAAAATTATAATTTTCGTGTTTTTGGACACAGTGTTTATAATTTTTGCTAAATAAGTATTGTACTAAGGCATTTACCTAGAGTTTTCCTATAAGAAAATCATTATACGGTACAAAAAATAAAATAGAGTGTCAACCTTGAAAACACATTATTCGACGCGTCTTTTTTTTCTAATTCCAATGACGTAAAAAAGTGAAAATGGCCATACGTGTCACTTACTACGACTACTTACTACTATATAGTAAAAAGTGTTTATTTTAATATAACAAACAGATTCCAATTTTATTTATTTGTATAGATTCCCTGTCACTAAGGTATCACGGCTATATAAATCTGATGAATATTATTCTACTTTAATTTATAGACTATTTATTATAACATATTTTATAGGCTACTGTTCATTTGTTAGCCCATAGCAGTGAAAATAACCAAGTCTTGGATAGGAGCACCTGTCTCTATTGTTCGAGTCAGATTCTTTTTGGTTAAAGACCCTTTAAATTATCATGTGCCTTGGGTCTTAATGCTTTAAAATTCTAAGTGTCGGCCATCAAAATATCGCAAGGTGCGCGTTTGAATATGATTAGCAGCTTGTCAAAAATAAGTTAGTGCTATAATGTATTCAAATTTAATCGGGAAAGGGTTGCATTTATCTTGGGAATAATCACCGACTGTATTCCCATTATGTATTATTTTTTAATTCTAGTTTTCGTTATCCAAATTCGATATCAGGCATTGGCTTAGTAATTACTGCTGTCGGAGAAATTTCTCGTCACATGTACTGGCATGAGCCAACTTTATTCCAGTAATCTATGGTACTTATTTGAGTAACCAATTAATTACACCAAAACAGTGTAAGCCTAGTTTGAAGAAATCCTTTACAAGAAATTTGTCATCATTGTATGGTTCAGAGCTCACTTCCTGTCACATATGGGGGCTAATAAACTCGCAAGGTGAAAAGTTAATACTAATTAGATTTATAAATTAAATTAAGATAACATAAGTAAACAGCTTAGTCTATAATTTAAAGATCTACCAATTTCCAGAATATAATCATCTTTCGGACAGTAAATAAAAACTTTGTCATCTACAGAATAATGTCAGGGAATAATAAGCATCGTGGAATTCTTCTAAAGTTGAAATAATCGGCGGAAACGATTGGGAAAATACCACGACCAGTATGCAGAATACTTCAGAGGTGACCGAAAGCCCAACTCTATTTGAAAAAGATCTGTAGGTATAAGTAAATGCACCAGAAATTTCTCCTAAATAAACTTTCTTCAACACATGATAATTTACGATAAGTATAATTACTAATAAAATAAAAACCGACCTCAAATTTAATCAAATGTCAAACGTTGTTACGCGCGGACAGCCTTTTTGTATTTACGAATTATCGTAGAAATGTTACAAAATAGAATTCATCAGAAACCCACCAAACTTTAATCTACCCGTGATCCTTTCCAATAAAAATAAATGATCGAGATTAGCGTGATATTGAGTTATTCGTCCATTTGTTGCGCACACTTAATGAAAGTTTAAGACTTATATGGTTTTCTCGTTGATGTCAGTTTTTGGACCGAATTATGTGACCATATTGAAGACCAGCTTTTACAAAAAGAATCATCAAAATCGGTTCACCCAGTCGAATGTTAACACACATAACACATACAGACGAATTGAGAACCTCCTCCTTTTATGAAGTCGGTTGACAAACGTTAACAAATTTCCTTTGAATAAAATTTTCTGCCACTTTACACCCCAAAGAATACAGTCAAGGTTTATTCAAATAAACACAATTAACAGGATATAAAACAATTAGCAATAATGGTTTGTAATTGAAATTCATTATAAACATTTTAAACGGTCCCTTGTTGAAAAGAATAGTTAAGTAGATGAAGATATTCCTTGTAGATGTCCCGATAGGTGACCCTCCGCTAAACAGTTACAAATGTCTGCCGATATGCCGGAGGGTGCTAAATCGTCCCAACTAAGTATTACCACATCCGACATTTATCGTTTTACATAATTACGTCTTGTGAATGGTTTATTCGATGTTTGTTATACTTTGTATGTTAATGTCCTTTAATTTTGCACAATTTACATACGACTTATCAGCTAAGAAATTTAATCATTAAGTTATAACAACAGTTCTTTAATTGTTCACAATTGGATCCGCAATTTTTTAAAGGATTTTTTTTAAAGAAAGGTTGTAGTGACTACGGTTTAAGTGATCATTGACGTCTACAAATATTTAGAAGAGCAGAGTTTGAAGTTCTTGTACTCTATTTTGTTTTCAATAAATAATAATGAATAAGAAAAATAAATCGACTTTTTTTAATTTTAAATAGGCTCACGTTTAGCCTCAATCTCGCCTGATGGAAGGCGATGATGAAGCCTAGGATGGAGCACGCGAGGCTATAAGGTGTCTGTTCACATTGGACTTAAAGGTGTCCAGATCGTACCAGAGTTCCACTCCTTAGCGGTTCGCACAAGGAAGGTGGAGGCAAACCGCTTCGTGCGTATCGATGGGATGTCTACGACGTAAGGGTGAGACTGCTCGCCGCGCCTAGTCGTTCGCCTAAAATCAATGGTTTATTATTAAGGAATTTCTAGTGAGATGACTTCGGATATACTTACGGTAAATTATGACAAGTGAGTCGATCACCGTACACCATGCACAATTTTTAGGAAATGATTTTTTTGCATTTGGACTCGAAAATCCCGTTACCAGTCACGTTGAAAGATCGTAAGTCAAGCACTAAATAGTAACTATTGCGCTTTATCTATAGTTTAGGAAATATGACATATAGTTACAAAAATAGTTTTAATCATCCTAAAATGAAAAAACGGAAACCATGATTGTATCACACATAAAAATGGAGAGTGCTACCTTTAATAAAAGTAATATATTTTTAAAAAATTCTTAATAAATGCATCTTGTTTTCAGTTAATTGTCTATAGTTGGAGGCATTTATTACGTCTACCACAAATTGCACTTTACACAATTGACTGTCTTCCCTCTCTTGGTTACGGTATACGAACATCGTCATGCTATGCATGGTGCTACCACTTACTTGCATATTAAACCGGTAATTATTAATTCAAATTGTTTGAATTTAACAATTAGAACATATATCAAGAACAAATTGCATATCAAGATTTATATAATGGTTGTCAAATATCTCCCTTCCGCCTTTTTGTCTTTTGAATTTCGCGGCTATGTACAAAGCGCTACAGAGCTCGTATCTAGCAATACTATACATAATTTGAAAGGTCTTGACATAACCTACAAAACGACGCTATGCATAATTAATTAGTTTGGATATTGCGTTCAACAGTTATAGACGTGTAAACATGGAGTTCACTAACGCCGAAATTCGCGCTATTTTAAAGTCTTCCTTTTTTTTTGACGAACTACACAGATTGGCCAGAGAAGCTGGCCTTTACGGTTTCACCGGATTGAGAGGTGGCAGAGCTCTTAGGTCGCTTAGCCTGAACCTCTATCGCTAGTAACTCGACACAAGGGTGGGGGTAACCTCGGCTTGGACGATTACTATGTTACGCGTAAGCATTCCGATCCGAGGGCGCCTGAGAGGGCCGAGAAAAAGAGTTTTCCTTCGTTAAAGGCAAATCCGCTAGAGAAACGTTCCGTGAGATTAATGGTGTTTTGGAGGATGGTACTCTATCACTTCGAACCACGGAGGAATGGTTTCGACGATTCAGAGCCGGTGAAAACGACACCATGGATAAGCCAGCCGGCGGAAGACCTGTGACGACAAATACCGATCAAATCATGGACTACATCGAGTTAGACCGGCATGTGGCATCTCGT
Source organism: Meandrusa payeni (assembly GCA_029286785.1). Taxonomy (NCBI): domain Eukaryota; kingdom Metazoa; phylum Arthropoda; class Insecta; order Lepidoptera; family Papilionidae; genus Meandrusa; species Meandrusa payeni. The sequence continues at coordinate 1,283,496 of JAGSMX010000013.1, forward strand.
GACATCGCCCAGGAGATGGGAGTTAGTCACCAAACCATTTTAAACCATCTGCAGAAGGCTGGATACAAAAAGCTTGATGTTTGGGTGCCGCATGATTTGACGCAAAAACCTTCTGGACCGAATCAACGCCTGCGATATGCTGCTGAAACGGAACGAACTCGACCCATTCTTGAAGCGGATGGTGACTGGCGACGAAAAATGGATCACATACGACAATATCAAGCAAAACGGTCGTGGTCGAAGGCCGGTGAATCGTCCCAAACAGTGGCCAAGCCGTGATTGACGGCCAGGAAGGTTTTGCTGTGTGTTTGGTGGGATTGGAAGGAATCATCCACTATGAGCTGCTCCCATATGGCCAGACACTTAATTCTATCATCTACTGCGAACAACTGGACCGCTTGAAGCAGGCGATCGACCAGAAGCGTCCAGAATTGGCCAACAGGAAGGGTGTAGTGTTCCACCACGACAACGCCCGACCACACACTTCGTTGATGACTCGTCAGAAGCTACGGGAGCTCGGATGGGAGGTTTTATCGCATCCACCATATAGCCCGGACATAGCGCCAAGTGATTACCACCTGTTCCTGTCCATGGTGAACGCCCTTGGTGGTGTAAAGTTGAACTCAAAAGAGGCTTGTGAAAAGTGGCTGTCCAAGTTCTTCGCAAATAAGGAGGAGGGCTTCTACGAGGGAGGTATTATGAAGTTGCCGTCTAGATGGAAACAGATTATCGAACAAAACGGCGCATATTTGAACTAAATCCGATCACTGTAGCACTGTTTATAAAGCATTGAATAAAGAGCAAAAAAGCGGAAGGGAGATATTTGACAACCTTTATTTGCATACTACTTTTTCTATATGGTTGTTGTAATGTCATATCTAGAAAAATGTTATGTAAGAGTAATTTAAGAAAAAATAAAATGCGTTCAAACAGTGTTATTCAAACTGTTTGTGTTGTTCAAACATCCTCACTGTGTTTATATTATATTTGTTGCCGTCGAGAAAGGAGTAGGGTAATATAAAATTAAAATTGGAATCGGTTTGAAAATATGTCAACTGGTTTCACAAGTTGATGGTGCGTCGAAATTACGGGAAAACGTCCAATTTAAAAGTCACCTCTAAAGGTATAAAAGCATTGAGACTTTATTACACACAGGATTAAGGGTTAAAAAAACGATTAATATATTTCATGTATTTATAGAAACTGTAATTTTTGTTTCGCGCCTAAACTAAAATTTTCCTTTGGAATAAACAATTGTTGGAAAACTGCAAAAATAGGTTGATAAACAATGACTAGTGTCATAAGGAATATTATCGGTTAATTTATACGAATTTGAAGCATTTCATAATAATTTATTATTAATATTATGCTTACAATTGTAAAAGTATTGTATACCTATATAATATTTAAGTACATCACTATAATATTTTTATGTTCATTAGCTTAATTTTGGCGTTTAGACGCTTCAAGCGTAAAGTTGGAATACGTTCAATCGAATCTAAATTTCTAATGTTTGTGTGTACGCAGCTGCTGTGTAGCGCATGCTTACGTGACCAAAAATACCTACATTTATTTATTAATTTTCGTCCGTATTCACTCAAATTGCTTCAAAATTGAAAAAAATAGCACTTCACTTAATATTTGCTCATATAGCCTCTTGATAACCACGTTTAAATCGTATCGGGATAGGCAGATATGACACTGGTCCTCCGCTTCTGGCCCGCCCTTATTCAAGTACCATTACACCTACTATTACCACAGGGGTTCATTTCATCCATCGACGTAAACTCGGGACAAATTTTAACAAGTTTTTTTTGGATGTGTTTTTTTTTATTTTTTTTTAAAAAAAAAAAGGTTTTATTTTTTTTTCAGAAATATTACTAATAATCTTGTTAACCATTCCAACTAAGCTTAAGCTTGTGCCAAGACATGGTTCACGGCAATAGTCGAATGGTGGATTCGAACCCACGACCTTACGATTCGCAGGCCGTACCCTAAACCGAACTTGAATTGACGTTGTCTCTCCCTTGCATAAATATCAACTAAAGGAATTGCACGTGCGTTTCTTACCTATACTATATATATATTATATTAGAAGGCTTGAGTTTTCGAAATCCTACCAACCTTATAAAAGCAAAAGCCACCCAATTAGTCCTCGTGACTCTTGTTTTATCTTTTTCTTTAGTAAATTAATGTGATTATGGTTTAAATCTTTTTTTTTTTCATTATGAAGATTTTATTTATAGTTTCTTGTTTGAGTCTTTAAATCCTTATTCATATATGATTATTTACATACTTACAGTTTGTAAATTAAACAAAAATGTTTGACTTTTATACGTACCGATTAAGGATATCGAAAGCATTACTGATAAATGATATACAATTTCTCTGATCTACGTTAAATTGACACGTGTAGCTAGTAAGTCATACACGGGGATCCTGTCATAATATGCAAATGAGCGCATCCCCTTGGCAAGCTATCTAGCACATTGCGGCTCCCGTCGTACGTCTTATTTGAAATTCGTCTCGCCGCGACTCCGATATGCAAATGTGTAGCGACATTCGAATACAAAAAGCTCGGGCGCGGTGGCACCGAGTAAATCAATCGATCAACGCCGGATACAGTGAGGATATGTCTTCATTGTGTTCATTAGCGTCGTCGGGGGAGCCGGAGCTGCCCCGACGGCTCGACCACACCTGCCTCGAGGATATGTCCGGCATTGAGCAAAAAGTTTACGAATTAAAACAGAGAAACTTGTGCATTTGATAATGGCGCAATGTTTGGAACTGAAATGGTAAAACAAATTAGATGTTTTACTACACAAGTGTTGCTGGTTATTAAGAACAAAAGAGGGAGACAACGGGAGGAGTGGTAGGATGGAATTAGAGTCAAATGGAATACCTTGCTTAACCGTTGGTGTTTAATAAGATCACGAACGCAGCAACATAAGTTCGTGCATCAGTACTGTTAATTTGGTCTATCGAATTTGTAAACAGTAAAGACTAAACAGGCCTCCTTCTTCTATACTTATCTTAAACTTAAATATGTAAGGAACGGAATGGTAAAGGCTACCGTATGCATTCATTGAAGCTAATGTATTTCATGCATTACCTCTCAGGGGCGTAAGTGCTTTTAATTTATTAAAAATTATTTGTCCTTCTGTAATACGGACGTAAACGGTCCTTTGCTATATTATTTACGACGGTTCCTAACGACTTAAAAAAACCTGGTCGAACAGCCATCAATAAAACTATTCGGAAATATGAGGGAAAGTCTTTATTTATGTTATTTTATGATTGGTTAAGAAAGATTTAGAGAAAATAAACTATCACAATGTGAACAAAGAAGTAAAACTTAACGAGAATACAATTCAATAAAGTGTAGAAGTGTCAATACTGCGGCGGATTTGTTCGAATTTGTTACCGTCCAAGCCGAGTTTACCCCTCACCGGAGGGACCCTTGTGTCGAGTTACTAGAGATAGAGGTTCAGGCTAAGCGACCTAAGAGCTATGCCACCTCTCAATCCGGTGAAGCAGTCAAGGCCAGCTTCTCTGGCTAATCTGTGTCAAAAAAAATCGAATTTCTTAAGAATGGAGGCCTCAGTATCATTGAAACAAATATGGGTTGCTTCTTTCTATTACACATCTGATCATTTTATCTTAGTAATAAAAAAGAAACGGAGAAAATAATTGATCTATTAACTACATAGCAAAACCAGAAGCGTGACGATTACAGGTAAACGTGATTGCAACCAGCACAATATAAAGGACACACGCTCATTATAATATGGTTCACGGCTTTCAAGAAGCCGCAGCATTTAAAAGACTCGAAAACACAATGCAATCAGATTGGAACCGTTACACGAAGCTATTATGCTATTAACCAGCCTAATTACAGATCAAACGTCGTAGCCACAAAAGCTTCATCTCGCAACGTATTTTCAACTTTTGTGTCGTAAAATTCACGGTGTGAGAGCGGCCGTTTAGCGGTTTTCATAAATTGCTTTTGGGTTCCGCTTAGCGCTATTAGCGTTATAAACGACAGCAAAAAAAACTTTTTTGTTTGCAATCGATTGGTATGAAAAGCTATTTTTTGAAATTATTACGTGTTGCTTTGCGGCTTACAGCATTACGAGCTTGTATCTTTAACCTATTTAGAGGGCGTCAAAGAAGCGTCTCTATTTATAGGGCACTCAATCAGAACCTCTAACATATTAACATGTAAAGGGTGTTGAATAAATACTATATTTAAAATTAGAGACCTGGGCGCACAGTTCAAAATATCAGTGGGATTTCGACTTTTACACACATTTGTAATCTAGTTAATATGCAATATACCTCCGATATTTTCTATTATTAGTCTCCTAGTTGTTGTAACACAACAACAACTAGGAGACTAATAATAGACGAATAATAACCTGATGTTGAGTTGTGTTCCTTTAAAACAAATCTATACTTTACTTTTTTCATTTCGATGTGATAAGCTAGCTAGTCGATTTCTGCGTGTTTTAAAATGTTAAATGTTTTGTCTGTCTAGATTTTTTCTAGCGACGACACATGTATTGTATATATATATATATATATTTTAAAAAGAAAGCTAGCATTTATTTTTTTTTCAGATATATTACTAACAATCTTGTTAACCATTCCAACTAAGCTTAAGCTTGTGCTAGGACATGGTTCACGGCAATAGTCGAATGGTGGATTCGAACCCACGACCTTTACGATTCGCAGGCCGTACCCTAAACCATTAGGCTAGGCTAGGCTTGACGCTTCAAATATATGTAATTTAATGTTAATTATTTTTGTCAATTCTACTTCAGTACTATACGTACCTATAAAAATTGGTAGCGATATAGAACCGTTTGCGATTGTAATGAAAGGGATGCAGATAAAATATCTCATTTAAATAATTATGCCATACAGATTTTGCCACCATATTTAAATCCTTGGTAAGCGTTGTAACCGCAACACATCTGTGTATTTATTGTGGACTTTCCATTGTTGGTGCAGAAAACTCTGCCTCAGTCTGCCACATTCCGACAACAAAACAGTATTGTTAACCTGACAATGATTCCCGCAACTGTATTGGATTTTCTCAGTATTGTGTTATCGATTATTATACCAAATTTACAAGCAAAAAAATACTACAGAAGATAAGGTGCAATTAGTTAATACTAGCCTCAGAGATTAATTAATCGTTTTACTAAAAATAGAATCATAATAAATTCAATTAAAATATAGAATATTAAAATATTTAATATTTACGAGTAAAAACTAAAACCGACTTCAAAACACAAGACAAGAAATGAATAATCGAAAACGGTAGGCGTAATAAAATTTGTCCATTAGTCGCGTATACTTAATGCAATTTTAAGAGATAATGCGACCAAATTAGAATGGGACCACACTGGAAGCATCAGCTTTAAATAAAGAAAGAATCGTTAAAATCGGTTCTTCCAGTCGAAACTTAAACAGTAGTAACAAACGTTAAAAAACGTACAGACGAATTGAGAACCTACTGCGTTTTTGAAGTCGGTTGAAAATTGTGGAATACCGTGTAAATTACATGTAGAATACATTTTCCTATTCCATACAGCATTCATGACGGCAAATTACTTGGACACGGTTTTTACTAAGAAAATAAATAGATTGTTACGATGCGTTAATTTAACATTTTGTTACTAATTTATAAATAAATATATACTTTAAAAATTAACAACAATATTACTAATTACAATTTTTACTGCGACTATAAATACTCATACTATTTATGTTTCACTGCCACCTAAACTAGAATTGCCTGTGTAAAAGATGGCAGTCCATCCTCCGATGGTTATTTATATATATAATATTTTAATTATATATTTTTTGTGCGTGTGTGTGTGTTTATGTGCGCGCGTGTGTGTGCGTCAGTGACTGTGTGAATGCTTTTCAATTGACCACTTTTAATTCTCACAATCTTCATAGTTTAGTGTTTCAAGCCACTCTAAATTTCATGCTTGGTTTTATATACATTTTTATCTCTAATATTAATTTATTGATATAATCTTATTACTAAAAGGTATTCTATAACATCGCAACATACTTAGCTGAGTATATGTCTCACATATAATTGGATATCGCGCGTCGTGCTTTACGGACGCTATGCCCTTGTTTACCGAACAAACTTTACAATGGCGTTTTATCGCGCCCGGCGTACATGTTCTGCATTCGCAAACCCGTATGTGCTTTAAATCTAAGCACAGGCGGGTGAGCCATAAACGTAGTCAACCGTCCATTTGCCCGCTATCGCGACTACAGCCGGTAACACGCAGCTACAACTGTCGTTGATAACCGGAACGTAGTAACAGTCTGCAACAGTTTACTTGAAATTAACTTTATCAATTGCTTATAGAGTTGAAATTGCTTTAGTCGTGACGTGTGGTATAGAAAGATTTGTAAGACAAGAAGTGTATTAGCATAACGATCCGCAAGCACCTTAACGCAGCAAGCTTGGTCACGCTGCCCCGCGACGTGGGCCGCAATTTCCACAGCGGGGCGGTCCGTGAAAAGCGACGCGTGTTGAAATGAGCGCGGCACCTATTTAGTTTTAACTTCTATAAAGTACGGTGTACAATAAGCTTCGAGACATATGCTAAGTGCCTTGTGTGAACGCGGCCTTATTCCATTTTTATGAAAATGCGAACGAGTCGTTACGATCATGAAAACGTATTTTTATATGTTCAACCGACTTCAAAAAAGGAGCAGGTTCTCAATTCGTCTGTATTTTTTTCTTATGTTTGTTACCTCATAACTTTGGGATGGGTGAACTAATTTTGAAAATTTTTTTTTATTTAAAAGCTGGCTGCTTTAGTCCAATTCTCACAATCACATCTAAACGCAGCGAAAACCAAATAAATCTTAAATTTGCATTAATAATGTGCGCGAAAATGGACAAATTACTCAAAATCTCGCTAGCCGATTTCGATGATTTCTTTTTTTTTTGGAAAAGATGTGTTTCAAGGGTAGTTTGATAAGCGTTGGTTAAGTTCTGCAGCAACAAATAAAATATGGGCGTCCACTATTAACGTTTGATTCGATGAAAGTCGATTTTTGTTGTTACTCGTAAATATACAACATTGATTGCCGTTATAGTTAGTTGTATTTTATTATAGTATTATATCGCATGTTTCATATTCAATTACAGAGATAGCATCAACAACCAATGATTGTTATTTATGTTATGAATGTCGTTGTATCGGTGAAAAGCGGATAGCAAATTCTATTTTTTTAAATTGATTAGGCAGTGGCCATATCATTCAATAACATATAGTACTTAAATAATTGGCCTAGATTCCGCTTGTATTCTGAGCTTTAAAAGGTTAACTGGAGCCACTTAAGCTATCTGGGCATTTCTCTCCCCATTCTAGCTCATTTTATGATAACACCCCAGAAATACATACGTCAACTTCACCGCGGCCGGTAAAACTCGCTTTTCACGTAAATCCAATTTGTGCGGCTCGTACGAAAGGGCGATTCGTGGCTGGATGTAATTATTCACTTGTTATGACATTTCATTTGCATATAATCGCCGAGGCAGTCCCCGATGCGTGAGGCAACGTCGGCCCAACTGTAGGCCATTCACACGAAACTACGCTATCTTGATCGGAGCCCGACCTATGGAAAAGCGGCCACTAATTAAAAAATAAACTACGTTACATGCTACGTGAATTATTCACGAAAGCGACCGGAAGAGTTTTACTTGCCCGCGATCCCCGTTGGTTACGACACGCGGATGAGGGCAATTAGAGATTAACATTAGATAAGACCAAGCTCGATCTCTGAATGAAAATAACTATGTCATTCATACATGGTGCATGGATTTATTAGCTGTGTCCATCGTCAAAACAAAGTTATAAAGTATTTGTATGTGAATATTATATGTTAGTATGTATTAATTCATACACAAAAAACAAGACATTACATATTAATAGGAACAGCCTGTATCGAACACTCACACACATTGAGGCGTCTTCGCTTACTATGTATGTGTGTGTGCAGTGTGTGCGTTCGATTGCAAAAAATGTGCACAACAACTCCTGACGACGTTACCGATTGTTCACCTTCAATTGAGAATTTAGTTGAGTAACTGTTGAGCATAAAATAGGTGTATAAGAATCTCCTTAATGTGTATTGTAATTGTCTTATATTTAAAATGTATTAAATAAAATTAAAAAGAAATTAACGCTTGATTCTCTTCTCTTCTTCTTTCTTGATTCACGATTAAAGATTTTTCTTTTGCACACTTATAACGTTAACAAGATGGTTTCAGACATCATTATTTAAAAAGCGTCCATAGAGCAATTTTACAAGTTTGCAGTCGTGCAAAAAAAAAATGAAATAAAATAGGCAACAATAACAAACGAAAAAAAATGTTTTTGTACATGTCAATCATTGTGAATTTGACCATTTTTAAATCATTCTGCAGCCAATAAAATTCACCATGACCTGATACGCCAATTTTTCAAAAGCTATCGTAACTATTTACAAAATTAGCTTACTAGATACGAGTACTACTTATATACCAGATTCGAAGTGGCAACATAACATTTCCGATAAGATATAAGATGATGAAACTGAAACGTTCTCGCTTCGGATACTAGTCCAGACTATTTGATTTGATTTGATTAGTACTACATGCATCGATTATAAAATTTATACAACGAGTCGTGCCATCGTGAAGAGTAGGAGTGTAGTAACAAACTACACTACACTCTTCGTGATGGCAGCGCAAGTAAGGGTATTATTTTATACAAGTTTTCAACTACACATAAAAAAAAGAATGGAATGCTTTTTTATTTAATTTCTTACGATATTTCGTATATCGGATGAAATATATCTATATTAGATTATTCGATAATATCGGATTGAAGCGATATATCGCGTTTATCTATATTTTATGTAATGTCGATATATATCGTGCACTCCTAGTTTTATTCCTCGGTATTGCATTTGGAAAGTGGAAAGCATTGGTTGTTGCGTGCGTGTGGGTGCAGACGGGGATCTGTATTTGCATGGACTGCATCACCGGTCGCATATCTATGCATATCGCTGTTCCGAAACCCATTGTGCCTAGAGCACACCGCGAAGCGAGCAAAATCGCCTCCTTCATTTGCGAAATGTTGCACCGATAGTAAAACAAATTTCACACTTTTGGATTTTCAACCGACCTTCCAGCAATTCCGTTAACGCTTTCCACAGTATTGGCTAGAATTTCTGGCAAAGTTGATGTATATGATCGATGATTTTTATTGCGCCTAAAGGTCCTTCCTAAGCCGAGGTTTAAACTCTCGTCACTCCACTACTATTTCATGAAATTATCAGGATATGTTTTGGAATTATCACATCCGCTGAATTTCGCTTTCGAAATGAATTCCATGAATAACGATGGAATTCTAACAACACCATCTTGCTGGTAAGCATTTCACTATTGTACATTCTATCATCATTTCTGTTTACATATAAACTTTCTGTGAAATGCTTCAGGGAACTTTCTCTAAACTTGTACCACTTATATGATGTTCGAGATTAAAACATACTCTTTTCTAAGAGTTCGATAATACAGCAGCAGTCTCTAGTCTGGTAGACACAGATAGCTTATTAGGTCCTATATGTGAAAGAGGGTGAACGCATCATAGATCAGCCACAATTTTTTCCCACGTGAATTTTTGTGTTTAAAAAATTTAAAAAGCGGCGATACATTGCATGATCCGACTGGGATTTAAACGCGGAACCATCAGATCGTAAGTCGGACTTCTCTGCCATTAGGTAGTCCATAAAATTCTAAAATGTGTTCTATATTATTTTGCGAACTGTAGTACCCATTATCGCAGTACGTTAAACAACTTTAAGACATACGTCCGTATATATGTATGCACGTACGTATGTACCGTTCGTCAGTGGAAACTGTATGTGAAATGACGATTAAGAACAGTTGTAAGTAGCCTTTGTTTGATCTCGCGTCCGATACGAGAGCTATTGTAACCGTCTAACTGTATACACTTTCGACGTGGGGTGGGATTGATCATTAGGGATGTATTATTACGAGTTATTAAATTTCTAATATACTTATCTACAATAGCTTGATTGTGATTGTTATAAGTAAAAAAATAACAGATTACATAATTATCTATCAAGTTGAAATAAACTATAGAATCAAAACTTCTTAGTACATTGTGGATAACGACAAGGTAGAATAAGGTAGTATCGAAACGAAAAAAGACCTAAAACACTTTTCATTAGATTGCATTTTTAACCGACTTCAAAGAAAGAGGTGGTTCTTGGTTTGTTAGTATATTTTAAATCTAAAAAAGTTAGATTTTTTTTTGGTTATGTTTTCAATTAGGTTCCATATTAATTCCATAGCTATATCAGGGAACTTCATCGTATACAAATACCTGTTGATTGTATCATTGCTAGGTTTATAACAATTCATGACTGACTTAAATAACCCTTTGAGTGACAAAATTCCGTTCCGTGAATAAAAAAATATGCTTGAATGGCGGTCGCCAGTTTAAAATTTCGGTATGTGTAACAAATAATTTTTGTTGCTAATTCTCTAGGGTACTTACTCATTGTAATATTTTGTATGGAACATGTGGATTTTAGTTATATATTTTTAACCTTATTAATGATGAGTCATACATAAGTATAAATACATTGTCATTTTTTAAAATAGATCAATATTCCAAGTCAAATACTTTACAACTGTTGTTAAAAATGATTTACTCCCTAAACGGGACTATCCGACACGCGCTATCTGTTTTGTCGGGCAGGAACGGGAGCTTGGTACTCAGAAATTGGCACGCAGAATTAATCAAAATGGCGACTGCAATATTAGGGGATAAAAAAAAATAAGATGGGAATTAAATTCACGTGTAGCACTCAGATATGATAGACGGGTAGGCTTTTTTTTATATGAAAAGTGGCAAACGAGCATACGGCTCACCTGATCTTAAGTGATCACCGTCGCCCATGAACATCCACAGCACCAGAGGAGCTGTAGGTGCGTTGCCGACCTTTGAGATAGGAATAGGCTCGTTTCTTGAAGGTCCCTAAATCGTAAACGTTCGGAAACACCGCTGGCGACAGTTGATTCCACAAGTTGGCAACGCGTGGGAGAAAGTTACGCGAAAAACGAGGCTATGGAATCATCTGTAATTTATAGATGTGATTACGGTAATTTTAAATTGTATTGTGTTGTCTACAGGCATGTCCATTTACGTTAAACTAATCATTCACATATGTAGAACGAACAGCACGTATTTGAGTTCGCCACCGCCTAATACCGTGGCCATTGTTACCAATCGGTTCTCACCGTCGTTTAATTGTCCAACTACCATTTCGTAATTACAAGTTACTAAACGATATGAAAAGGATAATGAGGGCCTATTTAAATTCTCCTCTAAATTACACACGCTATTTAATGGACCAAAGCATTGTAACTATTGTATAGGAATCGATCAACATAAAACTAACGTATTAACAACTAATTTGAATTGCTTTATATATAGGTATATATATGTTTAACGGGAAAGATAGCTAATAAATAAGCGACGCACAAGTTGTAAAGTGGTCAGCACATCCTATTTTTTATTTTAGACATAGATTGGTATTACAATACAAAAACACATCACAGACAGAATATAACACACATGAAAAAAGAATGAAAAATAGACAAAACACGGTTAAAGTTACACGGACAAATAATACAAAACATATGATGCCAATATCGGACACCGTCTCAGCATATGTTGTCGCAAGGATGCGACAGCGCTGATTTTCAGCGGTGCCCGGGACTACCTAAAGGCGTGCGCGAGCAATACTACTTTTAAATGGAATTTATACAGACATTAAGAGTATAATAAATATGATACATGAATAAAACAGTTATGAGATTAAAATATATTTTATACAATAAAATAAAATAAAATAATACATGAAAAATTATTTTATTTTATACTTTCTTAGGAAGTAATTTAGCACCGGATACTAAGTAGAAAAACAGTCCTGGAGCACTACCTTAGTAAATGCCTATTCCCTCTACTCTTGAAATCATAACCATATTGTAACTACTACTAAAGGAAATCTGTCATTCCCGTTCATACTATTCCAGATCTTCTCTCTCGAGATTCGAAAAGATATAAAAAGGCCGGGCCAATCTGACGATTTTCTGATAAATTGACTACAATATACAAAATAATAAAAAGACCGACAATAGAAATATTATTACGGTCAATTAAATATCATATCCAACTAGCAATGACCCTTTACATCCCAATACATGTAATTAGTATTGAACGACAATTGATTTCCGTTATAAAATTTTGTTACTTCTAAATTGGCTTACACGATGAGCCGGTGCCGCCCTAATAGGTCCCTTGGACTATATAATCTCGTATTTACATAGTGGTTCCGCGTCGTCAGTTGCGCGGCTTTTTTTGCCCGTTAATGTATGTAAATGGGAAACAATTAGGCGAGTTAAAACACGGGGTAGGCAGTCTAGGCAAGTGCGCCTCGCGCCCCTTCCTTCCAACGCCATATGTTAATGGGCGGGCGGTTGGCGGTCGTTCTGTACCGTGTACAGGCTGCTCTTATTTTTAATTTAAAAAGTGGCAAAAATTATTTAAATGCCTGTACATAGGGGAGACGTTTGTCAACTGTTACTGCAAAACTTACAGAAGGGATAGAACTGTTTTGGTAAAAAAAAAAAACTTGTTTTAATACTTCAACAATATTTATTTGTTGTTGGAAGGATCAATATAAGTTTTTTGTTTAATAAGATATTAAGTTCATATTACGAATTAGCGAATTTGAAAAACAAATGCCATCTCAAATACTACATTGAAGATTTATTTAATTTTTTTTTATGGGTATAAAGTAGAGCTTGACCACGATCCCACCTGACGTTAAGTGGTGATATGGCATTTTGGAGAGTGTGCTCAGGAACTACATGATCCAATTCCCCCATCCCCTTTCCAACATCGGACTTCTAGACGCACTGCGGGATTTCATCTTTTGTTGTGAACATCCATCAAACCCGAACGAAGCGATTTGCTTCGTCTTTCATTCTTCGTACAGCAAAGGACTGGAATAGTTTGCCCGCGTTTGTCTTTCCTTTCGATTACAATGTGGGTATTTTCAAGAGTAGAGTGAATAGGCATTTACTAAGCTAGTGCGCCTTACCATCCAGGACTGCATTTCCACTTAACATCAGGTGGGATCGTAGTCAAGCACTTGCTTAGAAATAATAAAACAAAATAATTAGTTTAAAGATGGTACGCGCTAGTTTAGTAAGTGTCTATTCACTCTACTCTTGAAGGCTCGTAATGCTGTACATACGATGAACGATGACTCAAATCGCTTCGTTCGGACGCGCGGAACATCGTCTATGAAAGGGTGGAGATCCCCCGAGTATCTAAACGTCCGAAGTTAATACATTTAACATATAAGACAATTTTAATACACATTAAGGAGCATTTTAAAAACCTATTTTAGGTTTGTCTATATGCTCAACAGTCAGTTCGTATACAATTACTCCACAATATACTCAATTGACAGTGAACAATCCGTAACATGTCAAAGTTGTTGTGAACATTTTTTCCAATCAAACGCACACACTACACACACACATAGTATGCGAAGACGCCTCAATATGTGTGAGTGGTACAGGCTGTTAGGTTTAGGTTTTATGTTTATAAATGTGCAATAATCCGAAGAGACATTGCAGTGATACCCTAACAGTGAGTTACGATCTGTTGGATCCAAGACTTCTAGTAAGATTTTGCCGTTTATTGGTTTCTTATGTGCAAGAAAGCATCACTGTACACAAAATTTAACTCATGTTTTTTGTACAGTGTTGGGCTACTTACTTCCTATGAATCTAATAGGTATGTTCTTTAAAAAGCGGAAAACGACTAGTATCTCTGAATACTCCGTTAGGGTTTAAAGGACTTGGGTGCATATGTTATGTAAATTATGTTTTTTTTACATAATATTTTTATATATACATAAAATATTTTTTTTTATTATACAATTAATATTTTACTTTATGTATTCTTTTAAAAGTAAAAATGCCTAAATTCAAATCAACGTTTGTTAATAAACATTTCTGTTTTCTTGGACCTTACATATACAACAAAATTAATAGAATATTAAATATTAGAGATAAAAATTTATATAAAACGAAGCATGAAATTTTAAAGTGGCTTGAAACACTAAATTATGAAGGTTGTGAGAATATGTTAAAAGTGGTCAATTGAAAAGCACTCACACACTCACCGACACACATATACACACACCCGCCCGCACAAAAAAAAATGATATAATTACAATATTAGATATATAAATAACCATGGGAGGAAGGACTGCCAACTATCGCACAGGAAATTCCTAGTTTAGGTGGCAGTGAAACTTAAATAGAACTAATACTCGTAGTAAAAAAAAAGTGTTATTAGTAATACTGTTTGTTATAATTTAGTTAATTAATAAAGGATATTTATTATTATTATTAAATTAATATATTCGTCATTACGCATATATCTCTATAATAAATATAATATTATAATCAAATATATTTAAAACAGAAAAACTTAAAAATATACACAAAACTGCTTTGTTTGACTTTATTAGGATTAAATATCATTTTTTTTTTAATTTTTGGAAAAAGCAAATCCTGTAGTATTACAAAGACAAATCACTTTTGTCGTATAATTAAGAGAATTTGTATTCTCTTTCAAATAACCACTAATTTGACGATTGATGAATTAAAAGTGTTCATCATAAAAAGCCTATTATTTTTGATACCTCGACAGAATTTGTAGTTCCTTATCAAAATTAAACATGAGAAAAATCTATGTATATTAAAGAAACTTCTTACTAGGGAAAAGCCACGTGAGTTTTTTTTTTTTTATGCGTGTAAACTAGCGCTTGACCATGATCCCACCTGGTGTTAAGGAGTGATATAGTCGAAAGATGTTACGCGCTAGTTTAGTAAATGCCTATTCACTCTACTCTTGAAGGCTCCCACGTCGTACTTGGACGGAAAGCCTGACGCCGGCAACTTATTCCACTCCTTTGCCGTACGCACGATGAACGATGACTCAAATCTCTTCGTTCGGACGCGCGGAACATCGACTATGAAAGGGTGGAGACCCGCCGAGTGTCTAAACGTCCGAAGATAGAATGGGGATGGGGGAATTAACTCGTGTAATTCCTGTGCACACTCTCCAAAATGTAATCTGTAAAACACCGAAAGCCTGGCCACCTTGCGCCTATGCTCAAGACTCTCTAGGTGTAGATCTTGGTCACCTATCAACTTTTGGCCGCCTCTCCATGGAATCCAGTGCCGCGAGTTGGTATTTGGCTGCACCTGCCCAGATATGACAACAGTACTCCACACATGGCCGGATCTGTGCTTTATACAAAGTCAAAAGCTGTCCCGGTGTGAACCGCCATCTTGTATTTCTATCAAAAAGTTGTGTAAAACTTTTTAAAGGAACAATCTCAAATTAAGAACATATTTATCCAACGTATATTATAGTCGCATATAGTTTAAATCCGGCTGTAACTTTTACTATATAGTCGTGTTTTCAAATTGCGCAACATGCTTTAAAAAAAACATAAGAAAATTAGGTGAATATTCTCACGATTCGACCTCAATAACAACATACGTGAAATGTGCTTTAATTAGAGCTGAAGGTAGCGTCTTAGTCAACAAAATAATTACACATTTTTAGTGGATTTATTTATGCCAACCTTAACAAATAACTTTACTTGTTTTTAAGTTGTTCTACGTTTTCAGCATACTGTCGTACACAAGGAACGTACGACCTTCGTACAAAATGAACAGCAAAAGTATGAACAACAAATAAATTTCAAGAAACAAACTTTACGATCAGTATAATACCAATGTGGACACACTTTTTTGTTTTAAAATAATATGATATAGTATGTGTGGAGTGATCTTAAAGCTACACAAATACTTACCCAATAATCTCTTGAAAATACTTACATTTTATTTATGTATCATATTTATTATACTCTTATTGTCTGTATAAATTCCATATAAAAGTAGTATTGCGCGCGCAAGTCTTCAGGTAGGCTCGGGCACCGCTGAAAATCAGCGCTGTCGCATCCTTGCGACAGCATATGCTGAGACGGTGTCCGATATTGGCATCATATGTTTTGTATTATTTGACCGTGTAATTTTAACTGTGTTTTGTCTATTTTTCATTCTTTTTTAATGTGTGTTATATTCTGTCTGTGTTGTGTTTTTGTATTGTGATGCCAATAAATAAACGTCTGTCTATGTCTATTAACACAAGAAGTTATAATTAACGAAGGTAAATTATATTAGTCCGAGACGTGTCAACCAGAGAAATATCGGGCGTCGTCCGAATGTACTGGCTGATTTTAAATTAAGAATGAAGCTCCTTCTTTTCTGATGGTAAAAGGGGATTGAAAGATGCAAATCTTTGAACTACCGTGCAAATTATATTCGTCATGCACCGAGGAAAGGGCCTTTCCTCGGTGCATGACGAGGGGCTCCGGGATCTCCAGTGGAACACACCGGAGCCCCTCTGCACTGTGCTCAAGGAGAACACGTCCCGGGGTGGAGGTTACTCCCTCCCCCCCTGTGCCCTCGCAGCGCAAGGCGACACGAGCCAGCCGATATCGCCTTCTTCCCGGGTCCACTTTGGTGGACGACTCAGGCCCCCACCCTTGTCGCCCAGTGAACTCGAGGCCTCTTTTAGTCGCCTTGTACGACAGGCAGGGGATACCGTAGTCTTATTCTTGAGAGCCCAGAACTAGCTAGCTAGCCAGGCTGGAGATATTCTTTCTTAGCCTACCCTTTATTTTTGCTCATGAGTGTATTTGGAAGTAATCACATTCTAGGTATCCAAGATTGATAATAATTACTGCTTTTAGACCGGAGGAAAAATCGAGTTGGTTTTCCTTATGAACACTTGCCAATGAACATCAAGAACAGAAGCGCTAGCAATAAAATTATATTTTCGACAAATCTTTTTTTTTTATGCGTGTAAACTAGCGCTTGACCATGATCCCACCTGGTGTTAAGCGGTGATATAGTCGAAAGATAGTACGCGCTAGTTTAGTAAGTGCCTATGCTCTCTACTCTTAAAGGCTCCCACGTCGTACTTGGGTCGTATCTGTAAATAATATTAGAATATCGCTTTAATACCAAAGGTCAATGACTGCAGATTGTTACGTAAAAACTAGTTAGCACAGAAAGGCAGAAAATGTTCGCGAAAAGCGCCCTTCATCACAATAGCAAGGGCTATTATATATATCATACTATATCTACTCAAAGTTTGCTAAAATAACGTATACGTGTATAAAGTTCTCATATGTGGAACTGATAACGCACTCGCCATACATTCCATGTCCCCGTTGCCGAATGGTATCAGGACGGGTCCTTTTTCGCTTAATTTTTATCGGATCAGTTGCAAGCGCCGCGCGACTACACTGAGCTAATGGGGGCGGGGCTAAGGAGCTCCGCCCCTCTACGCGCCTACTGGGCGGCATAACCATAATGCTCGTAGATACCGTGCCTACAGTCACACCGTCATAGGATACGATAGGACACCACTATAAAACCACTTCCTTTCTGATTTACTCGGTGCATTTGGGATAAAAGATTGATGGCCGATTTTGTTTTGAAATAATTAAGCTTACATCGTAGGCATTTATTTAAATAGGATGTGATTTTTTTTAAAAACAAAAATATAATTTACCATTCACTCCCGCGACCCAGAGGAGTAGTCAGAGATCACGGACTTTAACTTAGTACGAACCTGACACACCTATTTTTTTTTCATTTTTATCCATAATTGTCAAAATGGATGTCGATTTGTTTCGATTTACATTCCTAGTTGTACGATATTAATAATTAACGATTATTCTCTATATTCTCTATATTCTCTACTCAAATTCTCTACTTCGTCAATCCCTGTGGTGAGCCAACGGCTCGATAGTTCCATTTAAATTCAAACAAAACATCAAAATTTTTGTATACCAATGCGTTCTGTAGACTAAATTCTACGAAAAAAAATATTCAAAGAAATCTAAAATCAAATTTCACTGTTAGAAACCCGTTTAGAGTTAGTGTAACACTATAAGCTAAGGAACCATATGACGACCATCGACAATGTTTATCAATTAACCGAATTCAAAAAAGAAAGAGGTTCCCTGTTTGTCTGTATGTCTTTTTTGAAGTTTGTTAGCTAATAACTTTTGACTTGTTGAATCTTATTTAATGATTCTTTTTTATTCGAAAGCTACTCCTAGTGTAGTTCCATTTCCAATTTGTTCCATTATTGACAATGGCAACCACGAAAAAACCATATAAGTCTTAAATTTGACAAATAACTCAATATCACGCCAACCGATTTCGATGAGCGTTCAAGCGGGTTATATGAGAGTTTGGTTAATTCTCTTTAATGTAAATTAATTAATTCTAATTAATTTATATATTTAGTAACATGAAACTGATTGCTATAGGCCGTATGGTAAAGCTCACGGCGTATCTACTCTCCATTGTAGACGTTCCGTTCAAATCGGTCGACGAATTATTTATTTTTATACCTAATAACATAAATAGATAAGAAGATAAAGTGCTAGTTTATAATTAAATATTCTAAAACACAGTCTGCGGTTATATATAAATATCATAATATTGTAAGATCAATCAAAGGTGGTATTGATTGGTTTCAAATGATGCGATAATTCCTAATTCCTTCTTGCCTTTCAAAGTAGCTACCTAAACTTCAAATCGTGTAATATCTACAATCACTTCATGCATTTTTAATCTCTACAAATTAAATTAAAACTAACAGCTCAACGCTCGTGTACACCACGTAATTTTGCTGTCGCAATTTTATGTGGGGAAATCTTCATGTCTTAAAAACACTTTCTAAGCCATGAAGTGTGCTAAAATAACGTATACGTGTATAAAGTTCTCATATGTGGAACTGATAACGCACTCGCCATACATTCCATGTCTCCGTTGCCGAATGGTATCAGGACGGGTCCTTTTTCGCTTAATTTTTATCGGATCAGTTGCAAGCGCCGCGCGACTACACTGAGCTAATGGGGCGGGGCTAAGGAGCTCCGCCCTCTACTGGGCGGCATAACCATAATGCTCGTAGATACCGTGCCTACAGTCACACCGTCATAGGATACGATAGGACACCACTATAAAACCACTTCCTTTCTGATTTACTCGGTGCATTTGGGATAAAAGATTGATGGCCGATTTTGTTTTGAAATAATTAAGCTTACATCGTAGGCATTTATTTAAATAGGATGTGATTTTTTTTTAATAACAAAAATATAATTTACCATTCACTCCCGCCATCCAGAGGAGTAGTCAGAGATCACAGACTTCAACTTAGTACGAACCTGACACACCTATTTTTTTTCATTTTTATCCATAATTGTCAAAATGGATGTCGATTTGTTTCGATTTTCATTCCTAGTTATACGATAATAATAATTAACGATTATTCTCTACATTCCCTACTAATTCTCTACTTCGTCAATCCCTGTGGTGAGCCAACGGCTCGATAGTTCCATTTAAATTCAAACAAAACATCTAAATTATTATATACCAATGCGTTCTGTAGACTAAATTCTACGAAAAAAAAATATTCAAAGAAATCTAATATCAAAGTTCACTGTTAGAAACTCGTTTAGAGTTAGTGTAACACTATAAGCTAAGGAACCATATGACGACCATCAACAATGTTTATCAATTAACCGAATTCAAAAAAGAAAGAGGTTCCCTGTTTGTCTGTATGTCTTTTTTGAAGTGTGTTACCTAATAACTTTTGACTTGTTGAATCTTATTTAATGGTTCTTTTTTATTCGAAAGCTGCTCCTAGTGTAGTTCCTTTTCCAATTTGTTCCATTATTGACAATGGCAACCACGAAAAAACCATATAAGTCTTAAATTTGACAAATAACTCAATATCACGCCAACCGATTTCGATGAGCGTTCAAGGGTAGTTTTATGAGAGTTTGGTTAATTCTCTTTAATAAAAATAAAAGTTAATTCTTAATTCAATTTTGTCATTCCTACGATATCGGAAATACAAAGATGGCGTCCAAGAGTAATAACGTTCGTTTACAGGTTCAGGCTAACCGACCTATTAGCTATGTCACCTCTCAATCCGGTGAAGCAGTCAAGGTCAGCCTCTCTGGCCAATTGTGTAGTTCGTCATCAAAAAAAAAGTTGGATTCGATTTTAAGTTTGTCGTTAATCGGAAATATATTGATGAATCTACGTTTCGAAAACTTTATCGAAAAATCAGTATAGTTTTTAATTTTTATATTTATTTTCTATTTAAATAACGTATTTCTTAAACCCTTATCGTGGCAAGATTGTTTTTTGAAGAACAGTAAAAAAATGTATAGTCAAAAAATACATTAAATAATCGTGATGTGAATACACGTGATAAAAATACGTATTTTGGAAAACCAAGATGTACACTATTCTGTACACGTTATACACGTATGTGCTATACGTACTAAGTACGTAACGTACGTACTAACAAGCCTAAGCTTATTTGGAATGGTTAACAAGAATTTTAAATATATTTGCGAAAAAAAAATTGTTAGCATTTTAAAAAAAAAGTCCTTATTCCAACTCCATCTCTTTTATAATTATAAATGTCACGACACTGACAATTGTGACATTAAACATTTGAATAATTATTATAAATACAATTAACGAATAAATTTAAGTAAATAGATTTTATATCTGTACTTTACATGCATATTATGCTATACATTGCTATGTTTAGGGTTAAAGAAACCCAAGACTTAGAAATACGCAAGAACATAGACATAGACATAGACATTTATTTATTGGCATCACAATACAAAAACACATCACAGACTGAATATAACACACATTAAAAAAGAATGAAAAATAGACAAAACACGGTTAAAGTTACACGGACAAATAATACAAAACATATGATGCCAATATCGGACACCGTCTCAGCATATGCTGTCACAAGGATGCGACAGCGCTGATTTTCAGCGGTGCCCGGGACTACCTAAAGACGTGCGCGCGCAATACTACTTTTATATGGAATATTATTATACAGACAGTAAGAGTATAATAAATATGATACATAAATAAAACAGTTATGAGATAAAATATATTTTATACAATAAAATAATAGATGAAAAAAAAAATATATATATATATAAATATTATTGAGTCAAAAATAAATAATATGATAATTAAACGTATAAAGTATAATTATATAATTAAATATTGAAAATATGTTTATTGTTGTAATGTTTCGTATCGAAAGACATGTTTATTGTATTTCGATACGAAACAGTGAGCTACAGTTTGGAGCGGTCACATGAATAGACATAGGGCGAAGGCATTGTCTATCAGGTAGATGTCAGATCATATGACACAACTCTACCTGGGTGGTCGTTGATAGATAGCACAAATATTTTGAGCACATTATAATGGAAATGGGCGACGCCTGTTCTGTCGTCTCGGCTTTGTCGAATGGACCAAGACGAATGTAGTGTGTCGCGCCTTCATTATAACACCGATGTAAAATGATCCCCGCGGCTAAAAAGCGAATGTAGATAGGTATGGTGTAATTGTTTTCTAAGTCTTGTCAGCGAGGTCAAGTTACTTTGGCTTCTCGGGTCTGCACGGATGGTGTGTTGAATCATCGCAATGCGTTCGTGGGTGAGGCCTCGCACTATTGTAATAAATGGGTGACACCTTGATCTTTTGTTCCCTCTGTTTGTGAAGGGGGAAGCAATGCGAAAAGAAATAATACTTGAGAAGTTGAAAAGATTACCAAATAAATGTTAGTTGTAGTGCGAATGAATCTTGGTAAGACCACGCCCTCGTTGACAACGAGGAATGAACGAATGAATGAACAATTAACATGAAAAATAAAGGTTCGGTTAAGAAAGTTTGAATATCTCGAAAGATTTTAATACTTAGTGTTGCCTCCATGTGGCGACAAAATTTAAATTTAAATAAAATTTAATGAAAAATACTGTATTATCCAAGTTTACGTAAGATATCCTTTTTCGTCCAAGTTTATGTTTTTTAATGAAATATAAATGAATTAATAAAAATATTTTATTTTAAGGATATTATTAATTATCTATCATGCATCTTGATCTTCCGAGATATTCAAACTTTTTTAACCGACCCTTTATTTTTGTTCACGAGTGTATATCACAGAAAGAATACATTTTACAATAATAATAATATAATATTTAATATTGTATAATAGTTGTTTAATAACAATGTAGTGATATAATTTGTTAGTGTGTGTCTATAATATTGTAATAATTAATAAATACATAGAGACACAATAAATTGATTTACGAGAAGTAAGGTTGTTGGATTAAAGGGTTTTTATATTAATATTTTGCCCTTTCAATTGACCAAATTGCACCATTTTACAATT
Source organism: Meandrusa payeni (assembly GCA_029286785.1). Classification (NCBI taxonomy): domain Eukaryota; kingdom Metazoa; phylum Arthropoda; class Insecta; order Lepidoptera; family Papilionidae; genus Meandrusa; species Meandrusa payeni. The sequence continues at coordinate 1,306,022 of JAGSMX010000013.1, forward strand.
AATATTTTAATACAATATTATTGTTTGCGCAATGTGCGGTCTTCTCGCCAAGAGATACCCAATCAGATCTATTGAAAACAAAACACAGTCGTATCTATCAACCGGAAACAGGAGTCAGTGTCATATAATAAGGAGTAACATAGGCTATATTTGTATAAATACGTATTTATATAGGGTATATCTTAGCGCGGGTAACACTGCGGGGCGTATCTAGTAGATAATAAGTCTAAAGAATCTCTTACTGTTAAAGTAATAATAAAATGTTCTTGTACATTTCCATGTCGTGTATAATACAGCAAAAAACTTTGCTAAATAGTGCAAAGTTTTAAGTCGAAACACATGATATAATTAAAACGATACAAATCATTTGGCTATAAATTAATGGGAGCTAATCTTGGTATGTTGATTGCACTCTTCAAATCCTCACCCACAACTATTACAACACCTTTGCTCACAAATAAAAAGATAACACTAATTTTTAGTATTAAGAACGCCACGAAACCACTTAGAGCTCCACGCAGTTTTATCACGAGAACGAATTGATAGGGACAAACCTACTCAAACTTGTTCAGTAATAGGGAGGCACCTTACGACTCCCAGATAGGAACTTGTCTCCCGTTGGTGTCAGATAAAAGTCGGCGAGTGCGCCATCACAAATAAATATATTCATTAGGTTACACCCACGCGCTATCTTGGCACTAAATTCAGCCCGTGTCGGCGCCTGTCCAAGGAAGCTGGACGACACAGGCCGGTTAGAATGAAAAAAAGACCATTCACTCCAATAACGACCTTACGGGCACCATTAAATAATACCCCGTGAATTTTTTCTCACTCGCTTCCTTTGAAAGTTTCCTACTCAGCCACTTGTAATTTAGAGAGGGTCTGATAAAGTATCTTTTAATTGGGTTTAAATTTGCTTACATATAATTTGGATGTTTATTAGCGGTGTGCGTCATGTACGCGTTGTTATAGTTTTATTGGTTTTGATAATCGAGATACCGGCGAAGATGCTTCTAGAAGAATTTATTATGATTGAGTAACATGAATCCCAGATGGTTTATGCAAGATAATAGTATCTATTAATATGCACCAAGAACTAATTATATGCAAGTCGCTCCACTCATTTAAGCGTTTACTTGAATCTCACATTCTAAAAAAAACAATTTAAGAAAAAAGTAATTTCACAAGGAACTTTAGTGGGGTACGTTATTGTTTTGTTTACTTTTTGTGTGTCACGTACATTTTAGTGCTCACGGACTAAATTTAAAACTAAATATGTAAACTTGTATTTCTGTAGTAATTATTTTTATATGTAATTCTAAGAGAAATAAAGATATTTATGATGTATGATATATATTATAGTATTTCGAAAGCCAAAATCCTGCATACGTTTCTGATCGTATTTTCTAAAAATTACGCATGCTTTTGTCTCTAGACTAGAAAGCGTAAATTGTTGTCATAATGAAAATTATTATTAGGCGCGGACGTCTTTGTATTTTCGAGTTATTGCAAGGATATTACAAAATAAAATTAATCAGAACTTAACCAAACTTTTAACAAACTACTCTTGAAGTACATCCTTTCAAATAAAAATAAATCAACAAAATCGGTTGGCGTGATATTGAGTTATTCGTCCATTTGTCGCGCACATTCACATAACTTACAGAATTGATAACCTCCTCCTTTTTTAAAGTCGGTTGAAAATAAAATGATATTAGTAATCTTTATATTTATTTCTAAATAAAAAATAATAAGCTCTCACTGTTCTCTTAAGCGTAGTTGAGGTGGACAGGGACAATTATTGTCCCCTTTCCAAAAAGTTATAAGTGCTTTTTTACCACATTCATAAGATGGTAAAGTCGAGCGTTGAGCAAGTTAACAGTTAAAGTTAAAGCCATTAATGTCCCACTGCTGGGCACAGGCCTTCTCTGTCGAGTATAGGGCATAGCAGGCTATACCCTTTACTTGTTCTGCCACGCGGCCCTAGTACGGATTAGCACACTTCATGGCTTAGAAAATGTTTTTAAGACATGTAGATTTCCTGACATAAAATTGCGACAGCAAAATTACGTGGTGTACACGAGCGTTGAGCTGTTAGTTTTTAATTTAATTTGTTGAGATTAAAAAATGCATGAAGTGATTGTAGATATTACACGATTTAATGTTTAGGTAGCTACTTTGAAAGGCAAGAAGGAATTAGGAATTATCGCATCATTTGAAACCAATCAATACCACCTTTGATTAATCTTACAATATTATGATTTTTATTATAACCGCAGACTGTGTTTTAGAATATTTATTATAAACTAGCTCTTACTTATGTTATTAGGTAAAAAATGGATAATTCGTCGACCGATTTGAACGGAACGTCCACAATGGAAAGTAGATACGCCGTGAGCTTTACCATACGGCCTATCGCAATCAGTTTCATTTTACACAAATAGCCATTGTATAACGTAAATAAAATAATAGAAAATTACCTATGCATACGGCCAGATTAAATAAATTTACTACATTTTAAACCGTAATCTGAGAAGTCTTTTCAGAATTACGGGAATGTTAAAATAGCCGTGAGCAAAAATAAAGGGTCGATTATAAAGATTTGAATATCTCGGTAGATAAAGACGCTAGTTAACTGAAATAAATTGTGCATGATAGACAATTAAATATCCTTAAAATAAAATATTTCTATTAATTTATTTATATTTACATTAAATAACATAGGCTAAAACGAAAAAGGATATCTTACGTAAACTTGGAGAATACAGTATTTTTCATTTAGTTTTAGTACTTAGTGTCGCCACATGGAGGCAACACTAAGTACTATAATATAATAAATAATCGACCCTTTCACTCACGAGAAAAGAATTATACAAAAATAAAATTGAAAACAGATGTCAACACCACATGTATTAATTTTTTGTAGACAAAACGAAACCAATGATAAAAAACACATTCTAACATTGAAGACATACAAAAATTATTACAGATGTAGCGAGAAATTATTTTTCCTTCGGAAAAACTCGGATCTTTATCGGAATACGACGACACCCGTACCGTAATGAATGATCGTATTAAATGAGTGACATTTTCATATGGAGCTATTTGAGAGATCACAATAATTACAAAATTTTCCGAAAAATTAGGAAGGAAAATTTTTTCTCACTATATCTACAAATGTTTCCTTTTAATTGTCCCTTAAATTCATATAGTAAGCAGTATTTAATAAGTAATCGATAACTATATATAGAATAACAATAAAAACGGTCTATCGTGTTATTGACCCGTTGAAGATATCTGGTCAGAACTAGTCTGGCCAATTATATTGATAAAAAAATATACACATCCAAATTTAATTATGTATTTAAATTAAGAACGCGTTTGTTACCTTAGAATCGATTTCTAATTCGTTTATATTATGATTAAAATAATTGCAGTGCTTGCCTTACGTAAAATGAGCCGTCGGTAATTTTTTAAGACAATTCAAAGCCGTTTTTGTGTATTACGTATTTCGTTTCTTGTATGGAAGACTAAAGGATAGATAGATAGATAAATCCTTTGTTATACTAAAAGATGTGTACACAAGCGAACTTAATGTCGTTTAGAATAGGCTAAGGGTAGTGCCGCTAAAAAGCGTTTAAGGAATTTATAAATAATAGAGTCTTGGTAGCTCAGTGTCCGTACGGTCGCCTCAAGTTGCATAATACCTAGCAACCCGAGTTCGATCCCCGGTGCCGGCACCAATAAATTTGCTGTTACGATTTTATGTGCTGATTTACCACGCGCTCGGCGATAAAGGAAAATATCGTGAGGACTCCTACATGTCCTAGAAATTTTTCTAGGACATGTGAAGTCTGCCAATTCGCATTAGGGCCGCGTGGCGGACTATGCCCTTATACTCTCTTTACAAAGAAGGCCTGTGCCTAGCAGTGGGACATATATAAAGGCTGTTACTTTAATTTAAAATAAATAAATATCCCTTTGCATACACATACATACTTAATATTTTTTTTAATATAGGTGGAAGAAGAAAGAGCTTCTAGTTTCTTTCTTATTTTTCTCTTTTTTCAAAACTTTGAACCTGTAGTCACTAATGCTGTACACTAGTCACTTCGCAGTTGTTAAGTCGAAAAAATAACATGTTAGATGACAGGGGGTACGTTAGGGGTTTGAAGCTTCAGCAACGGCTAAGTTAACGCCAATAAATAGTAGTGATAGTGTTGTAGCTAAGCGGTTTGACTTACGATCCGAATATCGGGAGTTCGATTCTCAACCAGCTTGTACCAATTAGTTTTCATTTCTTTTGTACCAAAAATTACCAGTTACAATCTGGTCACAAATTTTTGGGCGTAAGGTTGATGGGCTCCCATAAGAGCTTTAAAAGGCACTATAAACCGATAGCGATTATTGTCTCTGCCTACCCCACAGCGGTTCGAAGAACAATACGAATAAATTCATAGCATTAAAGGTACTTAAAACCTAATTACAAAATCCCTTTTCACCACCTTTTACTAGGTTAACTGGTAGAGAATGTTGCGCCCTTGAAAATTTAATTTAATACGATGCAAAGACGAAACAGTTGTAAAAAGAATAAAAATCATATCGATACATAGGATTTTTTTGTACAAGCGGAAACCACAGAGATCGAGATTGCTACGAATAAAAAAAACACTACAAAGAAAGTGTATTTATGATCAAAAGACTCGATTGAAAAGCCACTTCCATGCACGGCAGTTGCACTACGGCCGGGACCTTCCGGCGATTCCGTTTCCCTGTAATTACTTATATATAAAAGCCCTGCACTGATAACGTCGTCATTGTACTACCAATAAACCGACTAAATTACAACCGCAATTATTGTTTTGTATACCTTCCAGACTAGTTCATAAATAATTAAACTCTAATTTTAGTTACTAGCTATTAATGTAACAGATTGCATATGAAAGACCGCCGTATGTCGTCTAGACTTGAAAAAATTGCCTTTGATTGCACTTTTCAATTGAACGTATTCAACAAACACCGGTTTTATTCCCATACGGTAAACCAATAACAAAAATCCACACACGCAAGTTATAAAATAGGTACAATACGATTTGTATTGAACTTTAAAAATGACATCTCTGCTCTTCGACTTAATTAGAACGGAACGCAACGTTACGTCAACTATCAGACTAAGCATGGTCAACTAGAGCCGCGTTAATTAACGAGTCATTATAGTCTTTGTCTCCCCCAGCTCGCATTACTTTACACTCGTGTGAAGGGGAGAGATATACATTAACACCTCCGTTGTAAAGAAATGATAAAAGATCACCTGTGCTCACTACTGTAATTCTACCACAGAACGATAGAGCACCTGTCCCTTTCATACGATTCAAGCTTAAGCTGAACCGAACGAGTGTGAGTAGGAGTAGTTCCTAACCGGCTTATAATTAAAACGTCTTATAAGTATTATTAATGTTGAAGCAAAATAGACGCTATTCATATGTCAATAAGTGTAAAAGTGTCTTCGTGTAAGATAAGAACAGGACGGAAGGCTTCAAATGAATCGAACGCTGCTGTAGTTTTGACGCGTTTGGAAATCGAATTAAGAGCGTTAGAGTGAGAGGTGCATGGAGGTTCGATACAGTGGAGGTAGTTTTTTGTTATTGTTCGACGTCAGTGATTTTTTCCAAGGCGTGCTAATGGGAGTAGGCGCGCGAGTGGGCGCGCCGCTACACCAAGCGCGCTCTTCAGTGTTCTGGCTGAGCTTCGAGCGAGCGCGTGCTGGGCGAGTGCCGTCCGTCGTATGCCTCAGCGTTGATTTAAAAAATAAAATAAACAAGAGACAGGCTACCGTGTATTGTACTTGTATCGGAGTGGACTGTTTGTTGCGTATGCTCACATCGTACAGTTCAGAGACAGTGGGGCTCTACAATGTTGATATCTGCGGGCAGCGGCCCAACGCCTGAGTTCTCGCCTGCCTCGTGCTGCGCCCCCTGGAAGATGGAACCAGCGCCTGCGGCCATCACACAGCCCCTCAATATATCACCGAATGGTAAGTAGAAAAGGAATCACCCAAACTGATAGACATTTGGAGAAATTAACACCAATGTATTTCCTCTTATGTATATTTGTAATGAAAATCAAAATATGTATCTAAAATACTAAAATTTAAGCACTGAAATGTTTTAAACTTTATCTTAATAGCGCAATTTGTTAGTATCAAGTCTGCATTATTGTTTTGATAAGGTGTTTTTATTACAAATGTAATTGCATTATTATAAATAGTGTCTAAATTTATGTTATAAATAAATGTCGGCAAAAGCATTTCGTTTCGTTACATGTAAATTATATTTGACATTGACCAAAAAATGTGAAGATAATGTTAATCCACAACATATATTAGACAAATGTGGAGATAGTAAACAAAATTATTCCCACCGTTACGACATTTTATAAGAAATGATCTAATTAAAAGTGATAAAGCAAGCTTCATTCAAATCAACGTGCAATGCCGCCGCTAATGATTTAAAAAATACAATTGGTATACACAACCGGTAATTAATTGGTAATTAGGTATAAAACATAATTTTATTCCAATAGTAATGTATACACAATTCTCCAAATCTATTATGTCTCATAAGACTTTACTTCTGATTAATTCTTCTTTTACCTTTAACACAATAAGACTGGAATGCGCTGCCCAGAAATGTAATTACAGCTAGAACTAAATCTACAGAAAGCTGTACCTAGCCATCTATACTTAGATATATGTATTTATATATGTATCTATTAATTATTATATACCTATTATATTTAATTTAATTGTGTGTATGTTGCAAAAGTATGCATTTATGTTTTTAAAGTTTTCTTTTATTTTTTTTACATAGCTCGCACACGTTACCCTATCTGTAGACAACACCAAGGTAGACTGGCAGAGAATAGAAAAAGTTATTAAATTTAATATCAATGTCATATTATGTGATACGATCATTTACGGGTAGCGTCACAATCATTAAGTATAAACATTAAAAATCACCTGTAATAATAATAAAAGGAGGTATTCCATTGAATTCCACACTCCCAAAATAGGTATTTACAATTCCATTTAATAATAGTGAGGATGGTTTAACACAAGAAATAATGAGTCGTGGTAGCTCCGAGTCCAGGCGGTCGCCTCAAGTTGCATAGTACGCTAGCAAACCGAGTTCAATCCCGGTGCCGGTACCAATAAATTTGTTGTTGCAATTTCATGTGCTGATTTACCACGCGCTCGGCGGTGAAGGAACACATCGTGAGGAAACCTACATGTCCTAGAAAAAAATATAATACATGTGAACACCAAGGTAGACTGGCAGAGAATGCCGTACGGCATTAGGTCCGCCTATTTGTACCTTTTATTGTGTGCAAATGAAGAATAAATAAATATAAAATTGAATTACTACGTCGGTGAAGCTTCTAAGAGTCTTTTAAAGGTTAATATATTATTGAGTCCTTAAGAATATACAGAATTATATTAGTTATACATTTACGAGTAAAAACAAAAGCTTAAAATCAAATCAAATGTGACAGCTTAAACGATACTACACGTAGATGATCTCGTTTGTTCCCTAGATTATAGGCAGCAGTTCAATAATTACACTCAGTTTCCGGGCAGATTGTTTTAACTAATATTAATAGTAAATCTACGCAAACACGACCGTATTAACGTGGTAGTCAGATGAAACATGGCTGAACACACTTTCCACTAACATATTTTGATTTAGTTTTTCATCGTATTTTTTTTTTTGTTAACGTAGGAAATCTTCAAAAAGATACCCCGCCTTCTGGGGGGAAGGCGGCGGTTATGTGGAGTTTTTACCCACTAAAACCTCCCCGGTGGCCCTTTCCTCGGTGCATGACGAGGGGCTTCGGGATCTCCAGTGGAACGCACCGGAGCCCTTCTGCACTGTGCTCAAGGAGAGCACGTCCCGGGGGAGGAGGTTACTCCCTCCCCCCCTGTGCCCTCATAGTCCAAGGCTACATGGGCCAGCCGATGTCGCCTTCTTCCCGGGTCCACCTTAGCGGACGACAAAGGCCCCCACCCTTGTCGCCCAGTGAACCCGAGCCTTTTAGTCGCCTTATACGACAGGCAGGGGATACCGTAGTCTTATTCTTGAGAGCTCAGAACTACAGGGCTGTTTTCATCGTATTTAGGCTAACTTGCCGTAGTATTCCATTTTCAAAAGAAAGCAATTCGTCGACATCGTCTATAATTCATTCCGGCGTGTCCACTATTGGTTACGGTGTCTCTAGACTTGGAGCTTAGCCATCTCAGTAAGGCTATTGAAAGTTTAAAAGTTTAATTCTGATAGAGAATATGGCTGAAACTTTCCTGGGATTCCGTAATTAATGAAATAAAATAATTTATAATTATTATGAGGCAAACAAGAGGTACTAATCCTTAAGGTTAAAGTTACAGCCTATATATATGTGTCCCACTGCTGGGAACCGGCATTCTCTGAAAAAAGAGATAAGGTCTTAGTTCGCCGCGATGCCCTAGTGCAATTTGGCAGACTTCACATGTCTTTAACCGCCCAAGCTTTTAGCACGAGGTTACCCGTCACCGGGGGGACCCTTGAGTCGAGTTACTAGCGATAGAGGTTCAGACTAAGCGACCAAGAGCTATGCCACCTCTCAATCCGGTGACGCAGTCAAGGCCAGCTTCTCTGGTCAATCTGTGTAGTTCATCATAAAAAAAAGAGTACTTGCCAGAAGTAACAGTGACAATTACAAACCAACAAGCCGATTTGAATATATCCGTTTTTGTTAATAATTTAGTTTTAATAAGAGACGCAAATAAGGTCGTTAAATACACAAACTGCTTGCTCCTCATTTGTAGATAATGTGTTTCCGCAATGTAATGTCTGTTCACATCTCATCACGTTTACGCATTATCACACATTAGCCTATTAATATATTCAAATGGTTAATTTGGATAATAACGATAAATCCTATCTGAGTATGCGGTGGGCGCATTTCTGTACTTCGTTGGTTTGCAATGACTTAAGCTGTATTTGTTGTTTGACCAATTGGTGTAATTTTTATGATCTGCAAATACACCTTAAAATTTTAAACAAATATATTTAGGAGCAAAAACAAAAACGAATTCAAAATAATCAAACGATAGACACGCGGACGCCGTCTTTGTTCTTTGTCTAATTTCAAAGTTATCGTAAGAATATTACGAAACAGAATTAATCAGAACCTAAACAAACTACCCTTAAAGTTAATCCTTTCTAATAAAAAAATAATAATCGATATCGGTTGGCGTGATATTGTCGCAATTTAAAATACTAAGTAATTTTAGTACTGTACCATGACCTCGACGGAAGGAAAACCTACATGTCGAAGAAATTTTCTAAGACTTGTGCAGACTTCACACATTGTGCCGCATGGCGAATTTTTTTTTTATAGTAAGGACTATGCCCTCATACTCTCTTACAATATTACAGAGAAGGCCTGCGCCTACCAGTGGGACACGTACACACACATATCGGCTATAACTTTTACTGTGCAATATTTCCATTAATTATGAAGTCGTTTTGTATACATGGTTATTCTGATAGAATTTTATGTATGAAATTTCCGTTCCAACCAATGAAAACCGTAGAGAAAAATGTTTCTAGATTGATATATTGGTAGGCTTATAACAATCCAAGACCAGTTCTCTCTTCTTCAACTATGTTTTTAATTTGGTCAGACCAGCGAGTAGGTGATCGGCCCCGTGATCTTTTGCCCTCGATTTTCCCTACAACAACCATTTTCTCTAAATTATCTGGTTGCCTTCGGGCAATGTGACCTAAGTAGCTAAGGACTCGCCTGTAGCAGGTAGTGGGTAACCAAGACCAGTTAAGTAGTCCTTAATAATAACGACTAGCATGTATGTGGATGAACAAGAAAATTAAGACGCCAGAAGTTCGTTGTATAAATTATTACTTCGGAAATAAAAGAAAGCGTCTCCGTGTAGCGTTTAATGTTTAATCAGACATTAATATGATTTATTATTATTCGTAAATACACTTGTAGATGAATTTAGTTTTTATTTGATCTAGGATCTCGTATTCTCCTCACATGTAGGGCTTGTGGTCAATCAGAATCTTTTTAAAAAAACCCTGTACTCCAATCATTAACAGCCCAAGGCATAAAGGATGTGGTCAAGGAAGCCACCCCTTGACTGTTATGGCGCAATCAGTGACACAGTTGTAGTAAATTTTATAACTAACGATTACCCGCAGGTTCGTCTATATGAAAGCGTTGATCTCAGGTTATCACATCCATCTCATTTTTTTAACAGTAAATACGATAAGTAATTTATTTTTATACACTTATTTACAAACTTTAAACGTATTAAAAATATCAACAGAACAGAAATATCATTGACAGTCAAAACAAATAATTTATACTGAATTAATTTGTTCAATTTCGTCTATGAAATTATTAATTTATTTTCCTATTAAATATTTTATTATATATATCTCGCACAGCATCTCGATCGCGATCCTCATTTCACTATCCATTGTGAGCTTTACTGGGAACACATTACTACGATTAAAAACCTGATTGAAGCTATGAAGATTTTACAAAATTAATGTTTGCGAGCGCAAGTTTCTACATCTATTATGAGTAAATTACTCAAAAGGGAACCCCGAACCTTGGCTAGGGACGATAATCTGTCGTGATAGCATCCTGATCCGAAAGTATTTACCCCAGCTCATTTGCTTTAGTACTACAGAAAACCCATAACGATTTTTTATTTGGAACAGCATTGAATGACAAATCAACGTATATTATCCAGTTATATGATCGACGTATTTCGAAGGTATTTTCGGGACATAGACGCAATCCGTCGATTGTGCGTTTCGAAACTCGATTCAATGCGAGCGATGTGGCTTGTCATTTATTTTGTCGCGGGACAGCTGCCGCGATGAGTGAGCGAAAACCGCGATCTAACAGGACATTGTATACATTGTATTGCCGATCGAGCTAATTAATCGATAGATCGGTCGCTAGATTGTCCGGTAGCGCTTCCGGTGAAGGTTGTTCGATACTCACCCGTTTTGTATAACAATGATATGCATGATACATTTTTTTAATCGTTCAAGCGGCTCAATGTCTGTCAGTGAACATGGGACTTGATGTTTTATCTTGTAAATTGTTTTGTTTTACACATAAGCAAATATTCACCGGCGTCTTTTTCTTTCCACCACGTGTTCGACGGTAAATGAAAGCATCGTGAAGAAACCTACATGTGAATTTTCTAAGACATGTAAAGTCTGCCAATCCGAACTAGGACCGTGTGGTGGATTACGTCCTTATACATTATACAGAGAAGGCCTGTGCCCAACAATGGTACATATACAGGCTGTAACTTTATGGGGCGTTTATAGTCAACTACAATAACAGAGGAGCTGCAGTAAAATCTTGTCGGCCTTTGAGAAAGGTAAGCTAGGTCCCCAGACTATATCGATTCGGAAAAATATCTGATCCCTTCATATCCATAGAATTTGCATAGTAACTGACTATAAGATTGTTTCTATGACTGATCTTAGTAGTTAGTCTTAGGTAATAGTAGCCTACTATTGTTTAATTTGAATACAACATAATTTTTTACTGCTTAAGATGAAATAATTAAGAATCAAAAATTCACGCACACTTCTTAACGCCTCTATTTTTCGTGATCGAGTTATTTCCCTGTTCATGTTAGTTCATTTATGCAACAAAAATATCACTGCGGTGAACTCATTGTTGTATGTGAATTATGCTTACAAAAGTTATCAAATTTACTATTGTTCTTCTTAAAATTATAGCCTATATGTGTCTCATTGGTGGGCACAGCTGAAAAGAGAGTATAAGGTTATAACAGTCCGCCACGCGGCCCTACTGCGGATTGACAGACTTTACAAATCAACATTAAGTTGTTGTTTTCGATCGTTTACGTTCACAAACAAATTTATTGGTTCCGCCGGGGAATCGAACTCTAGCGGATTCAAAACGTAAGTCGGCCTGTGGCCAACAATGGGACATATATAAATCTACTTAAACACATAATTAAGATTTTTTTTCACTTTCGAATAACACGCAAGAAAATTTTTTTTATGGTTTTAATGCCACTGTGATAATTTTGTTAATTGGAAAAAGTCATTTTTTCAATTCACGACCTAAAAAAACGTTTTTTAAATGATTTTAACACCTTATAAGTTGCTTATAGCGAAATATTCGCAAAATAAGCCAAACAAATTTATCGGTGCCAGCATCGGGAATCGAACTCGAGTCCTTAGCGTTTAAAATAATTTAAGTCGGCCTGTGCCCAACAGTGGGTCATATATTTTTTTCACTTTCGAATTACACGCAAGAGAATTTTTTTTGTGATTTTAATGCAACTGTGATAATTTTGTTAATTGGAAAAGGTCATTTTTTCAATTTACGACCTAAAAAAACTTAATTTTTTAAAGAACTTATAAACTGCTTATAGCGAAATGGAAATATTCGCAAAATATGCCTATATTGTCGTCGGTTCCTGCTGATTTTAGTGTCGTTATTCTTATTTTGGTTAAAAAAACGAGTGTATCGGATGGATAAAATGTATTTATGGTTATTTTTTTATTATATGTCCCGCGCGACCTAAAGCAGTTACAGGCTACAGTTATTATTGGTTTGTTTTTATATCACGGAGAAAAGCTTCCATTTACAATCATTGATCCATATTCGATGATATGAATTAATGAATACAAGAAGTTTCTAATTGGTTAACAATCTCTAAAATACTTCAATGTTTTTACTAAATAATATACCGCCACTTGAAGTCACTATCGTAAATGACTTAAGCTTACTTTTACAAAAGGGCCTAACACAGAATAGGGTTGCCATAAGTTGGCTACTTTGATATTTTTATACATTCTAATCAAGTGCTTGACCATAATTCGTAATATCATTACATAAACTTGATTCATGTCTTTTGTAAATTCACCATTTTCTTTGTACCGTTAGTCTGATTCACATTAAGAAAACATACATTGAAAATTGACTACATCTAATTGAAGATTATACCCGGACTAACATGTGACTAATAATGAGTATGAAGCAGACACAATTAAGCTTACTAATAACAAAATTTTTTTTTAGTCTAGTTGTAACAAACAAATCAATTAAATGGAAAAAAATTTAAAATATAGCCGTAAGCAAAAACAAAGAGTCGGTTAAGAAAGTTTGAATATCTCGGAAGATAAAGTCGCTAGCTAACTGAAATAAATTGTGCACGATAGACAGGTAAACATCCCTAAAATAAAATAAAATAAAATAAAATAAAATAAAATATTTTTAATAATTTTTGCCTTCACGTGACGACACTTAGTACTAAAATTTAAATAAAAATAAAATTTAATGAAAAATACTGTATTATCCAAGTTTACGTAAGACATCCTTTTTCGTTCAAGTTTATGTTTTTTAATGAAATAGAAATAAATTAATGATAATATTTTAGTTATTTGATATTTAATTGTCTATCAAGCACAATTTATTTCAGTTAGCTAGCGTCTTTATCTTCCGAGATATTCAAACTTTCTTAACCGACCGTTTATTTTTACTCACGGGTGTACATGCAAAAGTTGTTGTAGAGGAAAAGTATAGACTAAATTATAGGATATAATATTCAATACTATTTATATAATTGAAAATTTAATTAAAACGTTTATGAAAATAGAACGAAGTTTTCACAAACGACGAAAGATGCTCGTACTAATTTCGATACTGCGATAAGTTTATATTTCCTAATACTACTGGTCATGATGTTTCTTTAGCGTTTCTAAAGCAGAAAAACGGATCAGAAAAAAAATGTATGAAAAAGATGAATACCAAATTTTCAATACCTTTTGACTTAAAAGTTACAAACTACAAAAGCGGAACTAAAGTCCATTGATAGCCAGCGGCCAACTTCGCTACGCGTGTTACATTGCTTAATTTTTTCCGTGAACTTAAACTGACCGCGATTAAAGGTAAAGAAAAAACAAAACTACTTCCGAATGAAATACGCCAGGCCTAAGCAGAAAATTTAAGGCGCTTTGAAATTCTGCAAGTCACAACGTAATGGAATCTTTTGCCTAGATTTTTCGTTAGCTTACTTCCGGGAAGCTAATAACAAAAACAATATAAACAGTAATGTCACTGTTTTTTCGTTCAATTTCTTAGAAAATAAACAAATAATAAATTAGGTCTTTTATACCAAGCTTAGACTATAGCAAATTAACGGAATTGACTTTCCAATTGCTGTCACACAAAAAAGACATACCGTTTCTAACGTGTTTGTCAATCATATTTTCTGTCCAAACAATTTTATTAAGTGTTTTATTTGATTACATACTACCAACCTTCTTACTTATATTTTAAAATCTGATCATATTTGGCCGTGCTTCAATTATAAAAACTGGCCAGTTGCTCTTTCAACAAAAATAATTAACCATACATTCAACACATTCGTGTGGAAATTTGTTTTTTTATAGCATTTTTTTTCATTTCATTGAGTGATAAAAGCAGTATGAGATATAAAATTAATATTAGTTTGATCTTTAAATTATTAAGGACAAGCGTGCCCATCCCGCTTCACCGGTATAGATTTTGCTTTATTTTATTTAAACAATAAACTTACATCATTAAATATTTAATTTAACTCTCAAAATATATTAAATTATTCATTTCTCTCCGTATTCATTCTCTTCTATTCCCTTCTCGAGCTGGTGAAGACCCCCCGTGGACATATCAGCAAATATAATATCATTCTTATCATTCATACAAAAACATATCGGGCTCAAGTTAATGTCAGAAATAAAAGTACGACGTATGGCTTGTTTAACAGTTCAAAAAGAGGACTGCTCCAATCGTCACCAAACTTTACAGGATTACTTGCGATCTAAAGATTCCCTGAAAGTTTCATTGAAATCGGTCCAGCCGTTTCAGAGCCTATACGGAACAAGCCCACACACTTTCTCTTTTATATATATATATAGATTATCAAAAAGTTGCCATAACGTCAAAGACATGTACAGCTAAAGTATATTATATAAGTCTTTCTTTAATTCTTATGCTTTAACAATGTTTATGACTGTCTATAAATTTATAATATTAATAACAATGTTACAATATACAGGAGCTCTCTTGAACTAGGTATAGTGTACCTGTATCTCAGGAAACAGTGCCTTCCATGAGTCACAATCTGTAGATCTAAATAATAATAATAAAAAAAATGTGTGCAAAAGGACAAAAGGAAAAGAACTAAAATCAAAGATGAGAAATTATGCGAATGTGTATTGTAGCGTCTGTGTGTTTGGGGGAGTGAGTGTGTGTTTGTTATGACGTTAATAATATATTATAATAATAGTCTGATTACTAAAGTCCATACAGTTTACGGAAAGTAAAAAAATATATATAATATCGTACTCTAATAATGGAAAAATAAGATTTTAACTCTCAACTAGACAAAGATATTACAATCGCCGTACATTAAGAACAAATTTTAATAAATGATTTTATTTTGTACGTAAAACACCAATCAAATGCAAACCAACTTCGGGGATAAAATATCATAATAAACCGCGATAGAATCATAAAGAATTTTTCAAAGTATTTTTCAATGGATAACAACACATAATAACGAATACGACATTTTCTACATCAGTGTTACCAACGCGATGCCAACCTTTTAACTAACTTCAAAAAGGAAGAGGTTCAATTCAATTATGTATTTTTTTAAATGAAAACTGGCAAACGAGCATACGGCGGCTCACCTGATCTTAAGTGATGACCGTCTCCCATGAACATTCACAGCACCAGAGGAGCTGTAGGTGCGTTGCCGACCTTTGAGATAAGAGAAGGCTCGATTCTTGAAGGTGCCTCTTTGGTATTTGGTCCAGTTCTGACAATGGCATCATAAATTTGCGTTAAGTATGTGCGCAACAAATGGAAAAATAACTCAATATCAGAGTAGTTAGATGAGAGTTTGGTTAGTTCTGACTAATTCTATTTCCTAAAATCCTTACGATAATTCGACGGCGACTGCGCATAAGAGCGTTTAATGTTTGATTCTATTTAAAGTCGGTTTTATTTTTACACATAAATATACTTGTTAATGATTATGTTACCAATGTGTTACAAAATAGTTTAAAATACTCTAACATCACTCCACACAATACTGGCTGACAGATTTGATCAGGTGCGCCACTAAATGAAATTAACATTTAAATGATAACCACGCATAGTAATCAAGTGCTTTTTAAAACAGTGACGGGGCTGCTTAATTAAATGAAAATTGAATCACGGGATGTTAACTCGGATAAAACATTAGTACATTGCATACTTGAACACACTGTAGAACACTTGTCCACACTCGGCGGCGGGTAGACAAAGAAGTGACGCAAGATACCCAAAGGAGGCTTTCAATGCGCAGTTGACATGTTTATGATCGTGTTAATTTAAATTCTGATATACTTAAAAGCTAAAGAACTAAATATATACAAAATCATCAAAATACCGTTCTAAAATATAAAATTTTGCAAACATCAATGTGAAATACATAAAGCTATAAACAACGTTCATCGTGTGAATTTGAATTTATTTATTTTTAAGCGTCAATAGCCTACGGTTACGGCCCGTTCGGAGATGGCGCAAGCGGGCCGGTGGCAGACCGCAGCCCTGTAGTTCTGGGCTCTCAAGAATAAGACTACGGTACCCCCTGCATGTCGTACAAGGCGACTAAAAGGGGCCTCGGGTTCACTGGGTGACAAGGGTGGGGGCCTGAGTCGTCCACCAAAGGAATGGATCCGGGAAGAAGGCGACATCGGCTGGCCCGTGTCGCCTGGCGCTGCGAGGGCACAGGGGGGAGGGAGTAACCTCCCCCCGGAACGTGCTCTCCTTGAGCACAGTGCAGAGGGGCTCCGGTGCGTTCCACGTGAGATCCCGGAGCCCCTCGTCATGCACCGAGGAAAGGGCCACCGGGGAGGTTTTAGTGGGTAAGAAACCCACAGAAAGCGGTCCTTTCACTATCTACTTTTCGCCAAGCTATATATGACGGGCCATCGCCATATACCGAGCATAATTTTTTAGCAAGTGATTCTTTTTATACTTAAAAAAACCGAAAAAGCGGCTATTTAATGGTATAAGCCCACTAGGATTCAAAGCAACGACCAGAAAATCGTAAGTCAACCCGCTTAGCCGCTAGTTGTCACTGCTATGAAATTTTGGTAAATGGTTGAAAAAAATGACAATAATGTATTGACCTCACGAATTTCTCATTTTTTCATTTATTTTGTAAAGATTTGCGGCTTATCAAATCACGACAATATGAGTGCGGCAAAGTGATTAAATTTCGTCGGGGAACTAAAATCAAAATCAAGTCATGATAAAATCCGTAGAACTAAATACATTGAAAGTTTCACTAACTTTAGTACGTACATTCAATTTTATTTTTATTTAAGTTACTAAATAAATTTGAAACAGACTTAAGCTCGGTGATGGCTCACGTGAATAGTCGAGTGGTAGGTTTAACCGTTTTAACTGTTAACCTAAGACCTTACATTTCACAGACCGTACCCTTAATCATTAGGTTATTGACGTTTATATAATATTAATACAATGACTTAAATTTCAATATTAATTGAATTAATTTTGAAAAAATTCTTTAAAAGTGTCGAGTTACAAAGATTGGCAGATTTTTTCTCTTTCGATTCCATTTGTTATTAGCGTAGTAACATATCTGATTTTATGAGTCTAGAAGTTTTTTATGATCATACACCCATCATAAATAAATTAAATTCAACATCATTCTAAACTTTATAGTCAAGTTGACATACTGAATTAGGAAATAAATAAACTAAACAGGTAAACGTCTGGATAGAAATTTTATTACGCTGTTTACTATTAATATGTGACAAGTTATTACAGGGGAGACACGCCTAATGTAAACAAATCGGTTCATATCAGGCGATGTTTTCTCCAAAGTTAACTGTACCTTTATACAGTTGTGGTTATTTTTTAATATCATTTACCGTATCGTGTATGTATCGGGGTCGTAGAAATTGTCAGCCCGCATTTCATATACGTCTATATATTTAGATCCTTGACAGATGATGGGACATTTCTCACAGTTCGTAAGCCAATATATTCCTTAATACGTGTAAGCTATATTAAAACGGTCTTCTTGATTTTAAATGGCAAGTAATGGAACAAACAACTCGATGTAAACCAGTTGTTTGGATATTTTTTCTTTATTATTCAAAACGATTTTCTTTAATTTTATCAACAGTTATGTTATCGCAGTTTTTATATTTTTCTCGTAACTCGTAAATTTAATATAATATTTGTTCATTTCACAAAAGGATGCGTTACGGAAAAAACTTACTGTATCGTAAAGTACGCGGCTTCATTACCATTTGTTAGCAAAAAGTTGACAACGCGGTAGGCAAAGTTATTCAAACATTCAAAGCTTAGTTCCGCTGTTAAAACTGATGTTGACTTAAATGTGTAGATTCCTCCTATACCGGAAAGGCTATTAAAGGCATACGTCAAAGTTAAGAATAACGAATTCCAAATTATAGGGTATCCTTTCCCATTAAAATGAGCTTGCAAATGTGGTTATTTTAAACAAGCAAATAATGTAAGAATTTCAACGAGAATTGTTAAGTTAAGACATTTTTTTTATTGGTATTTGATTAAATGGTCGATTTGATACAACTTTATAAAATTATAATAGGTTGTCAAATATCTCCCTTCCGCCTTTTTGTCTTTTGAATTTCGCGGCTATGTACAAAGCGCTACAGAGCTCGTATCTAGCAATACTATACATAATTTGAAAGGTCTTGACATAACCTACAAAACGACGCTATGCATAATTAGTTTGGATATTGCGTTCAACAGTTATAGACGTGTAAACATGAAGTTCACTAACGCCGAAATTCGCGCTATTTTAAAGTTTTCTTTCGTTAAAGGCAAATCCGCTAGAGAAACGTTCCGTGAGATTAATGATGTTTTGGGGGATGGTACTCTATCACTTCGAACCACGGAGGAATGGTTTCGACGATTCAGAGCCGGTGAAAACGACACCATGGATAAGCCAGCCGCCGGAAGACCTGTGACGACAAATACCGATCAAATCGACTTATGAAAATTATAATTTGTACATGATGTTTTTCCGTTATAAGACAAAACTTTTTTCATTTGACACTTGTTTGTTATGCTGTTTAACTTAATGTGTAAAGTACATGTATGTAATCGATTTTTTTTAGACCAAAATCAATATATTTTCTAATCGATTTGCGATTCAGTTCCCTAGAATACTTTTGACACTTAAAAACCTTACCGAAAATAAAGCGTAAATGAAACAAACCGTTAAATGTCTCTTTTCACCAAAAAATACAACCGAATTCATAATTTTGAAGTCGATTAAAATATTTATTGCCAAAATAAGATGTCATTACAAACTTATTTTCATTAAAATAAATTTGTAATGGATATCTTAATGATGGTCAAACATATTGATTTTCCAGACTGTTGATTATTTTTATAAAAAAGAAGCTTGAATTAATGCTACTGCTTTATCAATATTTTGCAATATTTTGTCAAGAGTAAAGCCGTAGTTGCTCTTTCTCTGTCTCTTGTAATACACAAAGAAATCTATACTAATAATTGTGGAAACTTTTCTGTCAGCTTTTACTGTACAAACTACAGAAGTGATAGGGATGATATTTATACCGTAAGACGCGCAATATTTCGCAGAAAGTATAAGTGTATAATTTATTGTAGATTACTTGTCTAGAACTGAGATAGTATGTACTTCAAAAGTCTAAGGACTACATAAGGAACTTGTGTCTGGCCTTGAAACTATGGGTCACGTACTCAAATGCACTGGCTGTCGTATTAAAGGTCATAACTTCCAATAGTAGAACCATTCATATCAAAGACCGGGCAATGTGGATTCAGTATAAGGAAAGCCGACCCTGGCTCGTGAAGACATCTAGAATTTATATTTTTTTGTATAAATATCGTATGTATTTTGGAATTCGAATTAATTCTTTAATATAATAAACTGTGATGGAATTGAAAGGGGAGATCCCTAATATTATTTACTTATAACTATTTTCCTTCCCTAGTCATTAATTAAGCATAAATTAAAAATAAATTTGTAATGGATATCTTAATAATGGTCAAACATATTGATTTTCCAGACTGTTGATTATTTTTATAAAAAAGAAGCTTGAATTAATGCTACTGCTTTATCAATATTTTGTCAAGAGTAAAGAGGTAGTTGCTCTTTCTCTGTCTCTTGTAATACACAAAGAAATCTATACTAATAATTGGGGAAACTTTTCTGTCAGCTTTTACTGTACAAACTACAGAAGTGATAGGGATGATATTTATACCGTAAGACGCGCAATATTTCGCAGAAAGTATAAGTGTATAATTTATTGTAGATTACTTGTCTAAAACTGAGATAGTATGGTAATGTACTTCAAAAGTCTAAGGACTACATAAGGAACTTGTGTCTGGCCTTGAAACTATGGGTCACGTACTCAAATGCACTGGCTGTCGTATTAAAGGTCATGACTTCCAATAGTAGAACCATTGATATCAAATACCGGGCAATCTGGATGCAGTATAAGAAAAGCCGAATGGCTCGTGAAGACATCAAGAATTTATATTTTTTTGGTATAAATATCGTATGTATTTTGGAATTCGAATTAATTCTTTAATATAATAAACTGTGATGGAATTGAAAGGGGGGATCCCTAATATTATTTATTTATAACTATTTTGCTTCCCCTAGTCATTAATTAAGCATAAATTAAACAAATGAATTGAACGATTGTAATTATTAAATTGAATCACACAATTCACACATACAAACGTAATTCTTTTTCACAGTTTCACAGCTTCACAAATACTGACTGGCTGGGATTTAAATCCTCTATCCGTGATTTTGTAATTACGTACACTCACCGCTGGACCAAACAGTCACATGCATATCTCGTTACAAAATTTGAGACACGAGGAACGTGTGAAGTTCATTCTTTTATTCCAAATTTCTGTCTTACTTACTTTATAATTAATAATATTTTTATGTTATACCAATGTTAAAACATAGTAAATTAATTATTAAATTTAAATATTTAATATATGTTACGCAATAATGAACTATAAACATAATTTATTTAACATTTGTCAACACTATTATAATTAGTACGCATTGTAATAGTGTTGTCAAGTATTAATATCGATACATTTTTAAATAAAAGTTTTTTAAAAATAAGTAAGTTATACACGATGAAGTGTACTTACCTTTACCACTAAGTCGATAATGAACTCAAGAATTTTTGTGGTGGTTCAAATAAACTTAGTTTAGTCGATTTATGTTCCCTAACGTCTGTAACTTTAGTGTAGTCGTTATCCGATCGAACCGAAGTTCGAGTCTTTTGGGTGTGTTATTATAAGTTCAGTGGCAAGTTGATGTTTCCCGTGTCGTCGTAGCACTGCGAGGGTGCGGGGGAGGGAGTAACCTCCCCGGGACGTGCTTCAGAGCACAGTGCAGAGGGGCTTTCGTGCGTTAGACTAAAGATCCTGGAGCCTCTCGCCAAGGCAGCGAAAGCTTTTTAAAACAAATAATCAAACAAACACGAACAGAAAGCTTTTTACGTGTTTTTTTTGTTCAGCTTCGAGCCTGCCAGTAAATAAGATTCTGACGCTGGTATTCAAAATAATTTTGCTAAGAGAAATGGTATTTTAATAGAAAAATGATGTTTAGAATTAGCGCAAGTAGGTCCTTCATTTAAATCCGCTATTTGGCTATTAAGAAAATCGCATATAGCTGGTTTGATTAATATTTGTATAAAAATATTATAAATTGGTATGTATATTATAATAATATTTGTAATATACATACCAATTTATTATAAATTGGTATGTATATTACAATAATATTTGTAATATACATACCAATTTATTATAAATTGGTATGTATATTACAATAATATTTGTAATATACATACCAATTTATTTATAACTATTTTCCTTCCCTAGTCATTAATTAAGCATAAATTAAAAAATGAATTGAACGATTGTAATTATTAAATTGAATCACACAATTCACACATACAAACGTAATTCTTTTTCACAGTTTCACAGCTTCACAAATACTGACTGGCTGGGATTTAAATCCTCTATCCGTGATTTTGTAATTACGTACACTCACCGATGGACCAAACAGTCACATGCATATCTCGTTACAAAATTTGAGACACGAGGAACGTGTGAAGTTCATTCTTTTATTCCAAATTTCTGTCTTACTTACTTTATAATTAATAATATTTTTATGTTATACCAATGTTAAAACATAGTAAATTAATTATTAAATTTAAATATTTAATATATGTTACGCAATAATGAACTATAAACATAATTTATTTATTATTTTCAATACCAAAAAATAACGGATTTAAAAAATTATCACATCCAAAGATCTTTCATAAAACGAGCCTTCTTTATATAAACGATTGAGAAATTTCACAGTTCATTTATTGAGACATCTTTTTGTGAAACTTTACGACACAAAATGACGCGAAGGCAGAATAATAAAATTAATGGATACCATATCGATAAGTACATGTTCGAATCCCTATAATAATAAACACTTAATAAGTTCTGCTTATATTAACCAATTGGAATTATTTCATTCCTACAAACAAACGCAGAATTCAGGTTAAGTAGTCAATAATCAAAAGCGCTTATAAAGATAAAATTTACAACGTGTTCCGTATAAGCTGCATTGTAATCTCTTTAAGGCATCACATAAAAGGGAAACGTCATGTAATTGGCTTCATAGTTTGCTTCGTGTTTATTGTAATAACAGATATGATTTTAGCTCAGGGCTATATACAGTCTGTCAATTAAATTCATTTGTTATTAGCGTCTGTTGACAACTAGTCAAAATAGAAGCGAAAGACATTAATATAAGAATACTAGCGTACTCAGCCCGCTTCACTGGGTTAGATTTTGCTTTATTTTATTTAAACAATAATCTTTCATCTCACAATGTATTAAAGTGTTCATTTTTCTTCTATTCTCTTCTCAGGCCGGTGAAGATCATTACCTATATGCACATATCAGTCAATACAATATCATTCTTCTCATTTATACAAAACATATCGGGCTCAAGTTAATGTCAGAAATAAAAGTACGACGTATGACTTCTTTGATAGTTCAAAAAGAGGTGTGCTCCGATCGTCATCAAACTTTACAGTATTACTCGCCAGGTCAATCTGATGATTCCCTGAAAGTTTCAATCGAATCGATAACCTTTCCCGTAAAAAAAGTAATATGTATTTATTCATTATACGCGAATGTAACTCGAAAAAGATAATTTAAATACGGATTTACCTCGCTGGTTTCCAGCACTTTACTACTCATGATTACGGAGGTTATGACATGATCGTCAGTTGCCGAGGTAAATTAGAAGACTTGACAATAAATTACTCATTATAGGTTAAGGCTAAGCGTCCATAGAGCTCCGAAATATCTCCATCTTTTAAAGATGTGAATACGTGCGATCCTTTTACAATAAAATGGTGTGACAGTAACCATATTTCCCTATCGTGCAAAAAATACAATTATCTATTTATATTTTTTGTGCGATACTAACTGCTCACTTTTTACACTGTCCATCTGATACAACAAAAATATCTATTAGGTATAAATAAGACAAGATATATCCATTCCCAGAAATGGCATTTGATTTCGAAAAAAAATATCGCAAGATTGCAAACAAAAGCATTCAGCCATTCGAAAAAAAAGAAAATCCATAAAAGTGAAATAAAAATACAAAACAAACTCGATTACCATCTAGAATTGAAACATTTCACGGTATATTTAATTTTGCATTCCCTAAATTACACATCCGAAGTCATAAAACAGGTTTTTTGACCTTACTCATCTTCATAATGCTTGCGAATTTTATACAATGGAAGCTTAGTTGAATGCTATTTGCAACAATCATAAACGTGTATACCGCTCATTCGATATCATATGGAAATATGCACAAAAGGTGGTAATTTTCCGGACCTGTGATGACATTAAAAGCGGCGTATCTCTCGCTAAAACGATGTTCTTTTTGGCATAAAATTGCTTCACATTCGTCCGAACGCGACTTGACCGTACGCTCGCCTTGCCATATTCCATTTGCTCATACCTGCACACGTGAATAAAGAATCAACAAAGCATTAAAAATGTCAAGACTCGACTGCATTATGTTTACGTTGATTTTATATATATTTTTAATTCTGTATACTATATTCAAATTGTTATTCACTCGACTGTACATGTTGAGTAAATAAATTTAATTATCTTTAATTAAAACCTGCCCTTTAAAGATCATAATCCGTAATTAATTAAGTATACACTGGCAACTCGTAAAACGTAGTACGATTTGCATCTCATGTTAATTGAGTAAATGAAATCGTTACTAGTTGAAGTTGATCGGAGTAAAATAATGAAGTCATAAAAGCCTAAAAGATACCGGTGTAAAAAAAAAGAGAGAAGATCGTGCGCCGGAGTCAACGCCAGTCAATACATTCTAATCAGTGATTTATTGCCCCTAATCCTCAGCTCAGCACAAATAGCTATCTTGTCGACTTAATGTTGTATCAGCTCAGGCGTGAAACTCCCGCGCACCACTAAGTGGTCCTTCCAGTTTCCACTCGAAATATTTTAATAAGCCTTTGCTGCTCACGCACCCAAATAAAAACGCACGCACTCACAGACACGAACCGTCTAAAATCTTGCTTCGTTCGAGCTGCCTTTATTTATAATAGTAGCGACACTAAGGATCTACATTTTTGCTCTAAATGGTGTTAATTTATTGACCGTGGGCAGATAATATCACATTTTTTCACCCATTATTAAAGCGATTACACCAGAAATTATACCTCGAAGTCCACTGCCGAGTGCTCGATCAATTGTCAATCCTCAATCGAATATATATTTTAATTCTGTATACTATATTCAAATTGTTGTTCACTCGACTGTACGTGTTGAGTAAATAAATTTAATTATCTTTAATTAAAACCTGCCCTTTAAAGATCATAATCCGTAATTAATTAAGTATACACTGGCAACTCGTAAAACGTAGTACGATTTGCATCTCATGTTAATTGAGTAAATGAAATCGTTACTAGTTGAAGTTGATCGGAGTAAAATAATGAAGTCATAAAAGCCTAAAAGATACCGGTGTAAAAAAAAAGAGAGAAGATCGTGCGCCGGAGTCAACGCCAGTCAATACATTCTAATCAGTGATTTATTGCCCCTAATCCTCAGCTCAGCACAAATAAGCTATCTTGTCGACTTAATGTTGTATCAGCTCAGGCGTGAAACTCCCGCGCACCACTAAGTGGTCCTTCCAGTTTCCACTCGAAATATTTTAATAAGCCTTTGCTGCTCACGCACCCAAATAAAAACGCACGCACTCACAGACACGAACCGTCTAAAATCTTGCTTCGTTCGAGCTGCCTTTATTTATAATAGTAGCGACACTAAGGATCTACATTTTTGCTCTAAATGGTGTTAATTTATTGACCGTGGGCAGATAATATCACATTTTTTCACCCATTATTAAAGCGATTACACCAGAAATTATACCTCGAAGTCCACTGCCGAGTGCTCGATCAATTGTCAATCCTCAATCGAATATATATTTTATGTGATTGTATTTAAGTCTACATTCGTCTGTACGAAATGAAAGCTTCGATAATACCTTACTTGTCGAAATCGCCGTACGGACTCGCTAATAAAAGTGTTAAGTTATGAACAAGTTATGCCACTTGCATTTATTTCGATGCTTAACCTGATAAACAAATTATGGTATAAATAAGACAAGATATATCCATTCCCAGAAATGACATTTGATTTCGAAAAAAAATATCGCAAGATTGCAAACAAAAGCATTCAGCCATTCGACAATAAAAAAAGAAAATCCATAAAAGTGAAATAAAAATACAAAACAAAGTCGATTACCATCTAGAATTGAAACATTTCACGGTATATTTAATTTTGCATTCCCTAAATTACACATCCGAAGTCATAAAACAGGTTTTTTGACCTTACTCATCTTCATAATGCTTGCGAATTTTATACAATGGAAGCTTAGTTGAATGCTATTTGCAACAATCATAAACGTGTATTCACTCATTCGATATCATATGGAAATATGCACAAAAGGTGGTAATTTTCCGGACCTGTGATGACATTAAAAGCGGCGTATCTCTCGCTAAAACGATGTTCTTTTTGGCATAAAATTGCTTCACATTCGTCCG
Organism: Meandrusa payeni; assembly: GCA_029286785.1. Classification (NCBI taxonomy): domain Eukaryota; kingdom Metazoa; phylum Arthropoda; class Insecta; order Lepidoptera; family Papilionidae; genus Meandrusa; species Meandrusa payeni. The sequence continues at coordinate 1,332,382 of JAGSMX010000013.1, forward strand.
AACGCGACTTGACCGTACGCTCGCCTTGCCATATTCCATTTGCTCATACCTGCACACGTGAATAAAGAATCAACAAAGCATTAAAAATGTCAAGACTCGACTGCATTCTGTTTACGTTGATTTTATATATATTTTTAATTCTGTATACTATATTCAAATTGTTATTCACTCGACTGTACGTGTTGAGTAAATAAATTTAATTATCTTTAATTAAAACCTGCCCTTTAAAGATCATAATCCGTAATTAATTAAGTATACACTGGCAACTCGTAAAACGTAGTACGATTTGCATCTCATGTTAATTGAGTAAATGAAATCGTTACTAGTTGAAGTTGATCGGAGTAAAATAATGAAGTCATAAAAGCCTAAAAGATACCGGTGTAAAAATAAGAGAAGATCGTGCGCCGGAGTCAACGCCAGTCAATACATTCTAATCAGTGATTTATTGCCCTAATCCTCAGCTCAGCACAAATAAGCTATCTTGTCGACTTAATGTTGTATCAGCTCAGGCGTGAAACTCCCGCGCACCACTAAGTGGTCCTTCCAGTTTCCACTCGAAATATTTTAATAAGCCTTCTCTGCTCACGCACCCAAATAAAAACGCACGCACTCACAGACACGAACCGTCTAAAATCTTGCTTCGTTCGAGCTGCCTTTATTTATAATAGTAGCGACACTAAGGATCTACATTTTTGCTCTAAATGGTGTTAATTTATTGACCGTGGGCAGATAATATCACATTTTTTTTCACCCATTATTAAAGCGATTACACCAGAAATTATACCTCGAAGTCCACTGCCGAGTGCTCGATCAATTGTCAATCCTCAATCGAATATATATTTTATGTGATTGTATTTAAGTCTACATTCGTCTGTATGAAATGAAAGCTTCGATAATACCTTACTTGTCGAAATCGCCGTACGGACTCGCTAATAAAAAGTGTTAAGTTATGAACAAGTTATGCCACTTGCATTTATTTCGATGCTTAACCTGATAAACAAATTATGGTATATTAAGTTAATAGCTTAATTTATAATTGAAAGTGTTACGATATATTCATAAGAAGGCATTGTTATGATCGCATTTTGGGTGACCGGCCGCTGTTAACGACAAATTGCCGGGACCCAACTAATTCCGTGTACCACAAGAACGCAACCAGTTAAATGTTCGAGGACGTTTTAATTTCGTCTTTGAACCATCTTAACGGACCGGATTCTGTGTTAAATTTTATTGTTATAACCTTTTGCATGGTTTTACAAAACTGTATTTCCGAGCGGACTTAATAAAATTTTAATTTGTTTCGTTGTAAGTTTTCGGCGTCAATTTGGAGGCCGAGAAAAATATTACCATTTATAAGTGCTGTCTTTCACAATGATTCCACTATGTGAAAGTTCCCACGCAGTTAATAAGTCTCTTACATGAGCTTGAAATTATCCTGTTCATTTACTTATTGTATTATTTTACTCGTAAATGTGAATACTTATTGGTTTATTTGTATTTCTCCACTGACCGATAAGGCAGCGCACGGTGCAAGCCACTGCGATATTCGAGGTTAAGTTAACCGGGCAACCGTGAAGATGCCTCGACGCAGTTTTTTGCAATTTATAACAGAACATTTAATTTGAATTTACTTATTTGGACTTTTTAACACAGCACAATATGAAACTCACAGCTGGGGCAGTATTAAAATGTTCAGCCCTGTAGTTCTGGGCTCTCAAGAATAAGACTACGGTATCCCCTGCCTGTCGTACAAGGCGACTAAAAGGGGCCTCGGGTTCACTGGGCGACAAGGGTGGGGGCCTGAGTCGTCCACCAAAGTGGACCCGGGAAGAAGGCGACATCGGCTGGCCCGTGTCGTCTTGCGCTGCGAGGGCACAGGAGGGAGGAGTAACCTCCCCGCCCGGGACGTGCTCTTCTTGAGCACAGTGCCGAGGGGCTCCGGCGCGTTCCACTGGAGATCCCGGAGCCCCTCGTCATGCACCGAGGAAAGGGCCACCGGGGAGGTTTTAGTGGGTACGAACCCCAGAAGGCGGCGGTTATGTGGGGCTTGAGGGGCAATTTTGATTTTACTCGTAAATATACTTGAAGAACATGTTTAACTAAAATTAAAAATACAATTATTCTATTTATACGTTTTTCTATTTATATCATACACTCTTCAGATTGAATTATAACGTTATAATAAAATTGCAATGCGACATTCCGTTGTGAAGCCCTTGGATAATTGTGCGTATTGTTATCACTGATTTACACGAACGGCAGGTAATAAAGGACAGATATTCAGTGATGTATTTATTATATACTATTTAGTAAAAAATTATTAAATTAATATCAGTTTGAAACAACACAAAGCCAATAATGGCGGCATTACCTCTTTACTAAGTTAAACTCTAGGAGATATCGTATTTATTTAATACACTTTGGCATGAGTAATTCACCGCTAATCCCATTAGTTTATTAGCTAGTTGCGCAGCGTGCTTCAATTATTACCATACTTGTAGCTAAAACATTTTGTAGCAAATTTTATTACGATATGTTGCGATATATAAGATGATAAATGATCGTAATTTATGTCAACACTTTTGGTAAGACTTTTTTATTGTCATTTTCTTAATTACCTAGCGTACCCAATAAGTTAATTTTGCTTTATTTTATTTAAACAATAAACTTACATCATTAAATATTTAATTTAACTCTCACACAATATATTAAATAATTCATTTCTCTTCGTATTCATTCTCTTCTATTCTCATCTCGAGCGGGTGAAGATACCTACACCCATGTACATATCAGTAAATACAATATCATACCCGTAGTAGTACTATTATAGTAAATGAAAGCTGTATTTGACATTTCAAAAAGAGGAGTGCTCCGATCGTCACCAAATTCTACAGGATTACTCGCCAGGTCAATCTGAAGTTTCATTGAAATCGGTCCAGTCGCTTCAGATCCTATATGGGACATACCAACACACTTTCTCTTTTGTATATATAGATGTTTTAACCTATGTAAATCCTTTTTACACAATTAATCTTACAAATCCTTGTGTTCTTTATATCTATTACTGTAAATGTGTGTAAAGTAAGTGACAAATGAAAAAGGAAGTATATACGGTACGCTCAAATAAGAAGTTCTTAATTTCTGGTTACTTACGAAAACAACGCGTAATTATGAGTTTAAATTAACTTGGATAATCATTTTACATTTCATATATAACCATATAATTATGGTTTATTTAAATTTAACAAATTAATTTTCAATTCTATCGTGTCGATGTGGTTAGGATTTGAAACACGATACAAAAAAGCAAACGGTTATGTTTTGGCACTTTAAGGTTTCAGTAAATTTTGTGTTAAGTGGCAAGCAAATGTGTTTTCAAACAGGGTGTTCGGTTATATATGGGATGTTGCCGTCCACTGTTTAGGAATTCAGTTTTACCTTTCCGTGCTTATGTTACACTGCATGACACTTGATTATAAGGAATATATTTTTCAATACATTACTGCTTTAGGATTTTTCAGGCTATAGATAGCGAAAAATCTATATATTTGTATTGTTTTTTTTTTATTCTTATATTGCAACCACAGACCTGTGTCCGTGCTCTTTTCCAATACACTTAAATTGTTAGTTACTATTTTCCTTATTTTTTTTTATATAATGCCTGAATTTGGAGGTGGCCAGAGATCGTTTTGGGTTCACGCGTCGCAGACGCCCATTGCTATTAGCTTCTCCGCGACCGCTGTGTCCCTACTTCTCATGGCCATTTTCAGGTTGTAGTCCACTATCCTCTCCCTTGATGCGGCCATTGCCTTTGTCATCAGTCTTCCTGTGGCGTCGTCACAGTCATCTGTATAATAGACACAGCTGACGGTGTGTCGGCATATCGCCACTACAGCATGTTGGACGCTGTCGTGCAGTTGCAGTTTTTTCGTCACTGTTTTGATGACCACCACTGATCCGTACGTGAGGCCTTGGGCCTCGTGCACGGTAAGGATGCGCGAACCTGACCCCGATCCGTATCCCTGGTTGGAAAGGGAATATTTGTATTGTTAACACAATAAGACTATCAGAACGTTCACTTTAAAAGGCATAGAATTTTGAAACCCAAAATACGAGCCATAATGTTCGCGCCTGTCACTTGGAAGCATATATCATGCCTGATCAGTGTGAATCATTCCTTAAAATTATTTAGAAAATATTCTGATAGCGTCTATAAAATGATCTCTCATATATAATGTATGACTTTTTCAGTACCGGTGTCACCGTCGTCTTCTGGCGGTGGCGGGGCTGGCGGTGGATCAGGAACGGCTCTGTATCCCGGGGCTGCCTCTCACCCGCTTTCATCGCTACTATCCCAGCAGAGGTTGTTGGAACTATCCCGGTTTGGATTGAGGCACTACGACATCGCTCATCACGTGTTGTCCCAGCAAGGTGCTGTAACCAAATTGCTCGGTAAGAGTTGATAATAAATAAGTGGCTTGTTGAAGATGTGGTTGGAAAAAATACTTCAGCTTAATAATTCGGTGCAACAACACGGAGAATTTGATTCAGGTTTAGAGAAAGTAGATTAAAAAACCAATCTTTGATGCAAAATTAAATTAAACAATTATATTTTCGAGTAAAAACAAAAATCGACTTCCAATCCGACTTTCTTGTTTTTAGTATTTCCGAATTAACGTACGAATATTACGAAATTATAAACTTAATTATAATTATAATTAATATAAATTAACTTAATTATAATTAATATAAATAATAAACTAATACATTCCCTATAAACGTGCTTTTAAAGAACAAGTAACACTTGACCGCGTTTGTTAATCGATAAATCGAACTTCTGCATACCGAGTATCAATTCCACCGCAATTAGCGCATATTTTATTGATACAGAATTCAACGGACAGTATTGAGAGTTGTGTTGATTTATGCGATCTTTAAAGTATTGCCCGTTGCAATATATACCCTCAAAGAGCCTCCTCTGTGTACCTCTACTGTATTGTACATGCTTTATGTATTTAACATGAACTTGAATATGAATACTGTCATTTTTATTAAATATAATACAATAAATAAGCTCTCACGTCCATTTAACCGTTGCGAAGAAGACAGAGGGTGCTACCGGTGTTTCCCCTTAGATGTTAGGTGTGTTGCTTCAGTTTCTTCGGCCACTTCTCTCAGTGCCAACGCTTCCCGAAGTGGCGCTCAAAGTTAGTTTAATTTTTGAATGTCCCTTAGATTATCCGTGAAATAGCAACCGACCAACTCGTGGTTCGGCCCTCTCGGGCGCCCTCGGATTGGAATGCTTACGCGTAACATAGTAACCGACCAAGCCGAGGTTACCCCTCACCGGGGGAACCCTTGTGTCGAGTTACTAGATAGAGGTTCAGGCTAAGCGATCTAAGAGCTGACGTTAACCTTAAATCGAGGGTTTTCTTGATTTTTACAAGATTTTACTAAAATCTTACCTTTTATATTGTATGAAGCATAATTTATGGCAACACATAAACCATATCCTACCAAGATCCAACAAACCTACTCAGGAACGAGAATAACCGTTAATTAGAAGCAAATTATAATCGATATCTCAGATTCCCAGCATTCAATGACCAGACGGTGATTTGTCGAAAGGGACGCGGCTCGATGCTGCGTTTAACTTTGTTCTAATTATACATCCGCGGCAAAAATCTCAATCGCTATTAATCAACGATAAGCCATCGGCGTGGCGGCCACGAGAGCCCCTATTGACGAAAGCTTAGATCCTAATCGTTACATAAAACTTGCAGCGTGTTAATTATAAGCCACTGGGCTGCGGACGTATCCCAATGCCGCGAGCATTCGCTCCGATCCCGGACGATGTCAATCCTATCTGAACATCGGTGATTCCTCGCATTCGTAATCGTTTGTTTGACCGCATCCTTTGTTATTATTGCAGTTGCATTTAGCGATCGCAATCTTTATTTGTCCTCTCGATGTTCGATGAGATTCCATTGCCCTTTTTCTGTCGTAGTTTAAGTATTTTTGAATGTGCTCGTTTGTTTTTTATTTATTTCGAAACATTTGTGGCTGTGAATTAAGATTTGTAATAATAATCATCTATTTTATGTTAAGTAATAAAATTTTTTTTTGGTCAAAAGGTCAAGAAACAACACGGTGAGGGCCAAGCGTATATATTCTAGAGAACATAGACATATTATTTATTGGCATTACAAAATAATAATAATATAGCAAAAAAAAGAAAAATAAACACAATACAATTAAATGAAGGAACAGACAAATAGGATATGATGCCAACAATGGACAGCGAGACAGCGCTGATTTTCAGCTACCTAAAGTCGTGCGCGTGAAATACTACTTTGGCACTAAATATTACCATGGTAATATATTGTAAAATAAATATTATAAGGTTTGAAATATAAAGTATTTACCTTCTCATATTTACGCGAAAATATAATAATATATTATGTAACACTGCCTTTATATAGGTTGTCAAATATCTCCCTTCCGCCTTTTGTCTTTTGAATTTCGCGGCTATGTACAAAGCGCTACAGAGCTCGTATCTAGCAATACTATACATAATTTGAAAGGTCTTGACATAACCTACAAAACGACGCTATGCATAATTAGTTTGGATATTGCGTTCAACAGTTATAGACGTGTAAACATGGAGTTCACTAACGCCGAAATTCGCGCTATTTTAAAGTTTTCCTTCGTTAAAGGCAAATCCGCTAGAGACACGTTCCGTGAGATTAATGGTGTTTTGGGGATGGTACTCTATCACTTCGAACCACGGAGGAATGGTTTCGACGATTCAGAGCCGGTGAAAACGACACCATGGATAAGCCAGCCGGCGGAAGACCTGTAACGACAAATACCGATCAAATCATGGACTACATCGAGTTAGACCGGCATGTGGCATCTCGTGACATCGCCCAGGAGATGGGAGTTAGTCACCAAAGTAAACCATCTGCAGAAGGCTGGATACAAAAAGCTTGATGTTTGGGTGCCGCATGATTTGACGCAAAAACCTTCTGGACCGAATCAACGCCTGCGATATGCTGCTGAAACGGAACGAACTCGACCCATTCTTGGAAGCGGATGGTGACTGGCGACGAAAAATGGATCACATACGACAATATCAAGCGAAAACGGTCGTGGTCGAAGGCCGGTGAATTGTCCCAAACAGTGGCCAAGCCGCGAATTTCGGCGTTAGTAAACTCCATGTTTACACGTCTATAACTGTTGAACGCAATATCCAAACTAATTATGCATAGCGTCGTTTTGTAGGTTATGCCAAGACCTTTCAAATTATGTATAGTATTGCTAGATACGAGCTCTGTAGCGCTTTGTACATAGCCGCGAAATTCAAAAGACAAAAGGCGGAAGGTAGATATTTGACAACCTTATATATGTCCCACTGTTGGGCGCAGGCCTTCTCTGTAAAGAGAGTATAAGTGCATAGTCCGCCACGCGGCCCTAGTGCGCATAGCATTTGTAAGTAACAACATAAATTAATAACTAAATATATACAATTTAAATTAAAACTAAATCTCAAAAGTAATGTGCCGTCCGTCAGGGACAAGCCAATGAGGTGCTTTATGAACCGTGAGTCATACCGCTCTACAACATTTCTCATGATGGCGTTGGAACTGTCTCTCATTCTGCAGAGCAAAGAAGCTTTTTGAAAATTAAAGTACTTATCTTAAATTACTTAATAATAATAATTTATTTATTTATTCATCTTTCACAAAATTGTGAAAGACTAGCGTCTATATTAGGGTACCCTGTAAGACAGATCACAGCCTCCCCCCCAACCATACTTACGATAATGCTGTAATTTTATTATGAATATTAAATTAAAAATTGAATGAGAAAGTGTGTGGTGTATGTGTAAGTTCATGTATGTGTGTGTAGTGTGCTTTATATGTTGTTTTAATTTATGATGAGATTTGTAGTGAATTTTCTGTGGTAGTATAGTCAATCTTTAATAACCAAGGTGTCGGGACTTTTTTATATTTGGCTTTAGGAAAGCATATAAAAAAATATTGAAGATAAACTGTGGCGTGTAAGTAGAGAAATAACTAAGAAACCCGTGAGGGAAGCTCAACTTGGACCTCAACTCTAGGCGTGATGTTATTATGATTCGATTACCAGAATAGAGGTAAGTTAAAAGCGGAAAGCCTTAGTTTCAAGTTATTTGCAACTCTTGTAACATAATCTGTGATCTACGTCTTGCAATGATGTTGTATGTATGTACGTGTTTATTGTATTACATAACAACTTTTTTTTTAAATTTCAACTTTTGATAACAGATGTCGCTAGTTTTTTTTCAATAACAACGGGACATTACTTATAAAATGTAAATTATTTTATAACAAGTAGAACTAGTTTAAAGATTTCAAGTCTGGCAATTCAAAAGATACCTTAAATCTAATGTATGTGAATACGACCAATTTACTGTTTAGTAAATTGTTAACACGGCAGTTAATCGAGCAATAAAATCGTATGCGCACTTAGCTTATCAACTCATACAGTGCACAACGGTGTTACATTAAGACTACTGATATTTAAAAAAAAATATACGAATAAACATTAAAACTCACCGGGATTCCTACTTTACAAGTTACAGCCTAAGTTAGTCCCACTGTTGGGCACAGGCCTTCTCCGTAAAGAATGTATAGGAGCATAGTCCATCACGCGGCCCTATACAAATTGAAAATGTTCAAATATCTTAGAAAATTTTCTAATACATTTGTTTCCTAATGATGTTTTTCCTTCACCGTCGAGCGCGCGTAAACTAGTGCTTTGCCATCTGATGCTAAGTGGTGATGTAGTCGAAAGATGGTACGCGCTAGTTTAAGTGCAAAATTGACTATATTCCTGAAGGCTCCTACGTCGTAATTGGATTTGAAAGACTGACGCCGGCAACTTGTTCCACTCCTTTGCTATACGCACGATGAACGATGACTCAAATCGCTTTGTTCGGACGCGCGGAACATCGACTATGAAAAGGCCCGCCGAAAATGTAAGCGCCCGGAGGTAGAATGGGGAAATACTGAAGAAACACAATTTTTGTTGTATAAATTATTACGTCTCCCCGTTCTGAGGTGTCAAGACTGTCTTGGTTTGCTTGTACTTTATCTTTCTACTTTGAATCTGATATACTCGTTTGGTCTCGTAATATCCGTAAATATTTTCTTTCTATATTTAGTAACATTGTAACAGATTAAGCACTCTAAAAACCTGCATTTTAATAAAGTGTTTAGGCTGGCTATCACTGCTATCTTTTTATGTTTACTTACACGTGTAATTGAAATGTAAATCTTTTCGGGCCAGCTAAGTTATACAATGCGCGCCACAAGTACCACAAGTTTGTTATTAATTTGGTTGTACTTTTAAGTTTTAAACGTACTAAAATAATTATTTCTAAATAGTAGACGTGAGTTAATTACGCCATTCATACCAATAGTCTACGAATACCACGTATTAGTTTGTCTCCGCTTGAAAAAACCGAAAGTAAAACAATTTTCATGTTCGTCAGTGCAAAACGACGATCTCGTGTATCAACGAATATTAAAAAAATAATTTGAACATACAACTGTTTTATTGCATGTATATTTTTTGTTGTTTATTTATTGCTGGTGTGTTTTGTTAGCGTGAATGTTTTTTCCACTTAACTGGATTGCACTAGTTACTAGACGAATAACTTAATTGAATCTATACTTAAACGATACCAGTATTCATTAAACTTAGCTGATTAAGACGGTTTTGGTTTCGATAACGACGGTAAAAAGACTATTGGGACAATACAGCAAACTGCTTGAACATATAAACGCTATACGATTCTGTATTTATTTAATAAGCTAGAGCGCATTACCATCCGGGTCTGTATTTCCACTTAACATCAGATAGGATCGCGGTCAAGCACTTCCTTAGAAAGTGTTAAAAAAAAATTATTACGTACAAATACTTAGAATTACCTATCTAGAACCTATTAAGCTAGGTTAAAAGCGAACAGTGGAACTGTCTTATTACGTCACTGTTTTTGATATCGCTATTAAAAGTATGTGCAAAAGAAGGTCGAGCTATTTAAAACCATTAAGCATCGTAAGATCTCGCACCTATGTCATATTCTACAACACTATTTGAACCGCCTTCTGCAGCTAATTGTGATGGGCAAAAAAGTAAGAAAAAGAGGGTGGAAAGAAGGAAAAGTCGTGGCTAAGAAACATCAGTGAATGTACTGGAATGAAAATAGTCGGACAACTATTTCCCTAAGCTATGAGTAAGGAGTTTAGAATACTGACTGCCGACGGTCAGTGATAGAGAGGCGCATGAAGAAGAGATTTTTTTTTAAATTGAAAAATATAGTAAAATATTTTGTTTGTGATACTATGCCTATAAAAACACAAATATTTGCGATGTAATATACATTCAATGATACAAAAATTTGGCGTTTTGGCTGTGTCTAAACTCAAAAAAACTTTCCACGAGAAAAGACTTTGGACTGGACTTATATCACTTCTACGAAGTAAGAAAGGTATTTGCTATAATAGGCTCGGCACGCAGGCCGCCTGCGCCACTACTATCTTAAATCAAATGTTGGTCATTAATTAACCTAATTATTTTATTGCCATTAATTGCTTTCACATTAACGTGGATACAGCTGAGATTGGATTATAATTTATAGTAAAATTTATTTCTGTATAAGACAAAGACTTTAGACGTTCAATGCAGAGCGAGTAAATACATCGAGAAAAAGAATACAATGATATATATTTTTTTATTTTTGTAGGAAATATGGCAAATTAGTTAACGGCCTGATCTTAAGTGAACATCATTGCCAATAAACATCCACAACATCAAAGTTGGATACCCGTCTTTATGTAAAGTTTCGGGCTCTTTGCTTGATTTGTATCGGTTCTGAAAGACCGTTTAATCTTTGTATTTACGAATTACCGTAGGAAAATTACAAAATAGAACTTAACCAAACTACTCTTACAGTAGGAGGAGGAAAGATGTATCTTTCCCATAATGAATGAATCATCGAAATCGGTTGGCGTGATATTGAGTTACAACAGACCAAAAGAAATATTACTAGCTAATGAATATAATGTTATAGTAAGAACAAAAGAAAATACGTTACGTTAAGTTTATGTTAGAATATCATTGTCGCAAACACTTGGGCCGTAGCCCTTTAATTTGTGAAATTAAACTCTGTACCTATGTATAATTAGATACATGCTGCCTTTGTATTTGCTCAAAGAACGTGAAAGGACGATTCCAAAAGCACTGAAGCGTACTTACCCAACCTGTAATCATTTTGAACGGCGATCTCACTTGAATAAATGAATGCACAATTCGTGATATTAGTCGTCCGAACATCAATTAACTTAATTTCTTCCTGTGTGAATACAAACATACACTTGTGGTCTAGATCTGAATGTGTCATGGCATTGTAAAATGTAAATCTAATGCCACTGCTTCTCCTCGTACTGATACTTTTATCGATATATAGACGTGAGTAAAAATAAAGGGTCGGATAATTAACATTACAGTTTAAAGAACTGAGTAAACACCTGTTAAAGTGGTGTATTTTTATATATGTATTTATTATATTATGTTAGAGATTGTGAAATAACCTCAATTTTAATAAATTTCGAGTAACTCGGCTTTCAGATTGTCAAAACTCATAAAATTTTCACCGAGAGGCTGTTGTAAAACAGGAAACATGAATCTTCATAACATTTTCCTCTCGTTACACTGCTACTGGGTCCAAGATTGTATCGATTCGTATCTGTCTCTTTTTTTTGGGTAATAACGTTTTACTCAATGTGTCAATAACTGTAGTACACGAGTATATATAAATCATATAGTTTATTCATTGTACTATATACTATATATATATATAACTATATTGACTGCATTAGTGTGCGTTCGGCGTGTCAATCAATTTTCGCCGATGGTGATTTCGTAACGTCACGTGTCGAGTTCCCACGGAAGCCCGGCTACGATGCGCCGTAGGCTGTCATGTCCCACCACTTACGTATTTAACATAGGTACATAGCCTTAGCTTAAAAGTCATTATCTAGCTCAAACAACTCGCGATCTGACGGCGTGGAAATGGGCACGCTTAATCATTATAATGTTCTTTCGCTTCACTTCACAGTTACGATGTTTATATTACTTAGATATGATAAAAAAGTTTTTACGACTCAAACTTTACGGCCGGTGCAGATTATTGCGGTATATGAACATGTTTCGATAATTCTAAAGAATGTTGTCAATTTGATAAAACTTAATGTCCTATATGATTTTGTTTTATAAAAGAGAAGCCACGAGACAATTGCTCAATACAAGTGAATTGCAGATGAGTTGGGCGGCGCTACACCTCACTCACTGGGCGAAACACAGAAGTATATATATGTATATCCACTTTAAGCCGGTATCCTGCAAGCTCATGGGACTCTACCAATCTTGCCGACCCATACGCTACCGTAGCTCTATCACTGTTGGTTTTTTTATTAAATAATTTCTTAAGAAATTTATTAACAATATTTTAAATTATTACATAATGAGCTCGGAGACGTCAATAGTCGTTGCGCAAGCGCAATCATCAAATTCCAAGCATTTGCTTTCCGATTTTTCTAAATTTTTCTTCTTCCTAATATATTATGCATATATTAAGCATTTCAATTTTGTTTTCCGGATCTATAAGCCTGTTATAATAATGTCCGACGTCGAAATATCCGTCACAAAGTAATAATTTAGAAGTGAATAAAGCAACCGAAATCACGAAGTGAGTAATTTCATATTAAGCCGGTCATTTTATTCCGATGTAACCAAAATTTCGTAGGTAGCTAATGATACCCACTCAAGAAGATTGTCCGCGGATCGCCGCGGCAACTAATGAAGCCATATTTAAGCTTTGGTACTATAATCAAAATTGAATTACCGGGGTTGACATTCTTACTGCTAGCGACAATTTTTTTTTCTTTTTCTGCTCCAATTCTTCGTAAGTTGATTTTGAATTTATAATGTACTAGACCGACATTCGAGCGATATTTTTAGTGAAATCTAGCATCGTTCTTGTCAATTGTCAGCCGTTAATAACATTCTATTAAGCCTTTTACTTAAACGGGTGACAAAGTTATTATTATCCATTCTATTTCCACAGGTAATAAGGTGTTAGGATATTGATAGAATTGGTATTCGACGTTTATTTTTATTTAAAACTTCTTCTTCTCTTGGTGCTATCTTCTATCGAAGGTTCCTCGACACAGCAGCTCGAAATAAAGAACGTGTGCTCTTATTGAAACCATTGGCGTAGATTTTTAAGCCAAGATATTCTTCTCCTTCCCGGATTTCTTTTCGTATTTGGGATTGCGCATTATATGTCCTAGGTATTCCAGTTTTCGTCTCTTAATTGTGTTAAGAACTTTAAGTTCAAATTCTTCAAAGAAGTTGAAGTTCTTAACGCAATTTAAAACTATAGGAGAGTTATGATTATTTATTCATAACGTAAAGCTTATTGTATAAGCTGTAACCCTATTATACGTAATTTTGCGCATAGTTCACCCAAATAGCCTCAGTTTATTTGGTTACCGTAGGAGCAATATTGACTCAAATAATCCAAACGTGGGTCGTACAGCCATCGAATTACGAAAAAAAGCTGATTATTGATAAACCGCTTCCACAGAAGCAGCGTGTTCTACATTTAAAAAAAATCCATCAATCACTGAAGCGGGCATCGTTAACACACGCGCTGCATTAACTTTTATAAATCAGGACCACTTTGCCTTGAAGATTCTGATCTATTAGTTTCATGACAAGGCAGTAATCCGCCTCGGTTAGCGCCAACTAATATAAAGCGTCACTTTTTAATACAAATTTAATCAACCGGATTCGAGCCCTTTCTGCATCGTTTACAATGTTCTCCGTCCTGCTTTACAGAATCACCGTGTAATGACTTTAAGCGCCCATAAACCACTTTTGTATGGAAATTTATTGGCCGACGTTTAGGGTACGTATTGTGCCCTTTGGGACTCTCACTTCCTTCACCGCTTCGGAGTGATTAATAGTTCGATGTTTTGCAACAGTATTATGGACGACGATATGTATTGAGAACTTTTGATGTTAATGAATTTTCGATAAATTTGTAAAACATTACCGGAATGATATTGTTAAACAGTTTCGTTTCATTGATGTCAATTTAACATGGAATATTTGATGGTAAAGCGAACTAGCTTAGTAAAGGTTGGCAAATAAATACTTTAATCTATATATATAAAAGAGAAAGTGTGTTGGTTTAATCCGTATAGGCTCCGAAACGGCTGGACCGATTACAATAAAACTTTCAGGGAATCTTCATATTGACCTGGCGAGTAATCCTGTAAAGTTTGGTGACGATCGGAGCACTCCTCTTTTTGAACTGTCAAATACAGCTTTTGTTTACTATGATACTACTACTACGGGTATGATATTATATTTACTGATAGTGGGTGTAGGTAATGATCTTCACCCGCTCGGGAAAAGAATGAATAATTTAAAATATTGTGAGAGTTAAATTAAATATTTAATGATGTAAGTTTATTGTTGAAATAAAATACGCTAGTGTTGCATAAAAACTACCACAGGCAATTATTTCTATCCTTAGTTGTACGCCTAATTAAATACGAACTGCTGTGTCCCGGTCCTGGGGATGTCCACTTCCTGTCCTAATCTTGGAGTGCATTCATGTATATATTATTTGAAAGTTCATCAAAACGTATTATTGTACCTACCCTAAAAACTTCAATTTGGGTCTCAAGATGCAGTACTAACGATTTTTTTTATGTGCTCAACGTTGAAGGAACAATATCGTGAGATGTATAATTCTTTTATAAGACATGTAACCTCTACTAATCTGTAATAGGGCCGACTATGCCCTAATGTTTTCTTTGGAGGAAAACATTTTTGAGTATATTTATATATTCATATCATTAATGTTGTTAGACGATTGTTGGAAATCGTGCAATGTAAACAATTTAAATCGGGGCAGTGTGAGAGCGCTCTACAAGCAGTGAAACGAACGCGCCAGGAGCATTCAAGTTTCCCGCAAATAATAACAATTTCAGAGGTACCTCACACGATCCGGCTGCCTAGCCAGCTACAGGTAATTGGCTCTGGTCATGCGATTACGTTTCTAGCCGATTTAATTATCGCAAAATGATCAGTGTGCCGGCCTCCCGCAATTTACCCATCAATCAAATAGAGAGCGGTCCGCTTATTGGCGTTCAAACGCAGACAAAACTGCGATATCGGTTTTCAATCACTCTTGCAAAATACAGAGTATAAGCTGCGAAGTCGCGTTTAAAACTAGGAAGGCGATATTGCCTTCTACACTACGACGTGAATAATTACTTACACGTTATATGTTCCTGCCTTGTACATAACAAAAGCACTGCCTATATTTTTTAAATACTTAGATAAGTATAAGCATTTTATTCTAACTAAAATAACAATAGATTTCAACAATGAACAATACGCTATGACAATGTGACATAAAATTATTTTATAACACTCCCCTCCTCCTCCTTGCGTCGTTTTCCTCATTGCTGAGGGTCGTGACCTCCACGAATTAAGTGGCGGACGATCGCTTTCCACCTGTTGCGGTCTTTGGCGGTGTGAAAAGCCTCGTGGACTCTCTTGCTGGTGTTGGTGCTAATTTGGTCTGTCCAACGCATAGGGCTCCTCCCTCTTGGTCGTTTTCCCTGTACTTTGCCTGTGACCAGGAGTGTTTCCAAGGTATCGGTTTTCCTGGCTATGTGACCGAAGAATTCGAAAACCCTACGGAGACAGACCATTGACAATTTGACAGTGACACCCACTTCCCGGAGAATTGACGCATTCGTGCGGTGGGCTGTCCAAGGTACTCGCAACATTCTCCTCCAGCACCACATCTCAAATGCGTCAATACGAGATCTATCTGCCTTCTTGAGGGTCCAAGTTTCCGCTCCATATGTGAAAATTGGGAACACCAGAGATCTCACCAGATCAATCTTGGTTTTGGATATAACACTAACAAAAAATATTTCCTGTCAATGCATTTCATTCGTTACTTGATAGGCCAGCAAATGTTTTGTTTGGATTATCGTATAATCGTCAGTGCTTAATATTATGAATTCATAATTTGTTGTGAACATCCCTCAAATCCGAACGAAACGCTTTGCTTCGCCTTTCACTATTCGTACGACAAAGGACTGGAATAGTGAAAGACTTTTCATCACCGAACGACTAAGTACGGCTAGCAGCTCCACCCTTACGTCGTACACATTCCATCAATACGCACGAAGCGGTTTGCCTCCACCTTCCTTATGCGGACGGCTAAGGAATGGAACTCTCTGCCGCGTTCAGTCTTTCCTCACGGGTACAATCTCGACACCTTTAAGTCCAATGTGAACAGACACCTTATAGGCTCACGTGCTCCATCCTAGGCTTCATCTTCGCCTTCCATCAAGCAAGATAGAAGCCAAACGTGAGCCTATTTAATTTAAAAAAAAATGAATTTGCCCGCGTCTGTCTTTCCCTCCGAATACAATGTGATTATTTTCAAGAGTAGAGTGAATAGGCATTTACTAAGCTAGTGCGCCTTACCATCCAGGACTGCATTTCCACTTAACACCAGGTGGGATCGTAGTCAAGCACTTGCTTAGAAAATAAAAAAAAATTATATAAACAAATTAGTAGACGTTCCAAATATCATCTTACTAAATTGTTTAACTGGCGTAAAAATAATTTAAATAAAAATAAGTCAGTGGGACTTTATAAAGATGTGATCGTAAAAGATCACATGTGTGGACATTTTTTGCTGTATAATTATTCGGCAATTATTTGGCTAATTACCGAAAATTTGACCGAACATTCGTCGGATCTCTACCAAAACGATTACTCTGGTCAAATGTTCGAGCATTGGTGACAGATAAATAAAATTAAATTTCGCTTGTCGCAAGTCAAAACCAAAAAATAATTTGGAAGTTTCTTCCAAATCATTCTTCCAAAAATAGGCACCGTGCATATGAACACTAAAATGGAATTATAATCAATAATTTCATAATAATTATTTTTTTCATACTGGTAGCGTAACACGATAAAATTCCGCGCGAAATAACAATCTTAAATTTAGAACGTATAAAAATTTAAAATGTTTAAATATGGCCGACTATGGAGTACGTGATGAACTTGAGATACGGAGTTTTTACAGATCGCCACCATCTAAGGACTTAAGCATTACTTTTATCAAGACATAAAGACCTTTATGAATTTATCTTGAATGGCGTTGACAAAAATGAGAATATAAATAATGTGTTGAATTATTCAGCGTGATCTGTATGGAGGCCATCGGTTGCCATCAGCATGTAAAAAGAGTGCGCGCGGCCGCCTGCCGGAATGCAACGGTCGATGCGTTTTTGTATTATTGTCCCTGGCCAAGCACTCATCCATTATCTAACTGAATTAGGAACTATAGAGACCATTTCTTCTAACTCACCTGTTTACTTTGTTAGTTCAGAAGGATAATAAACAATTTATTTGATATTACGAATCGATTATTTGTTCTCATTTGTTGTGGATAATCCGAGGGCTTTTATTAGTTTGATATCGATTTATCAGTGAAGGCTTTAGATAACTATAATCATATAAATAAAAATAAATGTATGTGTGGTGCTTAAAATAAATTTGGTCTCATTATTTTATTTTATAAACATGATGACATGTTTGTTTGTTTTAAATACAAAAGAGAGAAGAGAATAGAAATATGAGAATATAAAAAATTAACAACATAATTACAACTATACTTTAAAGAAACCAGTAAGAAACAGCTTTCCATTTTTAAAAAATACAAAAAGTTAGCTCTTATATTGACCCTTGTATTTCGTTAATATTAGTCAATATAAAACGACAACCACCAGCTACTTTGTCGGTAAAAAACTCTATTCTCTAATATCTACTAAAATACTGCTCCGATTTTACTAATAATTTCTCAATTGGAAAGCTATCTTATCCAAAATAAACAAAAGCAATATTTTCATTAATTAATAATAGGATGTCAAATAGGAAAAGAAGCGTTAGCCAGAATATTTTCCAGAATTTTCCATTATTGTTAGATAGCATATTCTATGTAAATATAACAAAGACTACCTAGACACCATCTCATTTAAATATGCCATAATAATGCATTTTATATTAAAATGTTTATTACAAATGTTCATTTGTCATTTCATTAAGTGTGATATCTAAAGAATATTAGATTAGATCAATTTATATTTATTAATAAAAAAAATTAAATATAGAAATTAAGCACGGCGTAAATTATTTGTCTATTGAATTTATGAATACAAGATCAGTGTAGTTTATTTTTAATACAATTTTATTATGTTGATCGATTTTGTTTTGGAATTTTGGATGCCATTTAAAATAATTCAAAAATAAATAAAAATTTTATAAATAGGGCAAAATATTTGACTTTCTATTTCAATTTAAAATTATTTGAATTAGAGTATTAAAGACTTATTTATGTAACAGAATAATGAATGCGTGTTTTATTAAAAAGTAATCTTTTGTATACATTTATACATCAAAGTTAATTGCGTTGTTCTTTTTTAATCTATGGCACAATTCAATTTGTTTGACAGTCGGCGACACAAAATAAAAGCGTGTGCGAAGAATAAAAATGAATTATAAATTCTACTCTCGCTGCTCCGACTTCATTTAGTCGATTTCATTGTTTCTGTAATTAATACTAATTTGCAGTTCCATTGTTATTCTACGCTGTCTTTCTGATTATCAATTTTTTTCGCTTTGTTAGTCCACCTTCCCTTTGACTGTTGCGGTGCTACCGAGAAATGATAATGGTACGGGAATTTGAACTCTAAATCTATTGTAATTAGTATCGATTGGAAATCGGGGATATTTTTGTTATTTGAAAATTTTATTGCTTTGGGCCCTTGTCGCATACTCACGTTTCGCGCTCAATGAAATTGCATCAATTGCTAACGTGTTGCAATTAGTGGCATTTTTATTATGGATTTTAAGTTGATTTTAACGTTTAGTTTTGTGTGCGTAGGTATGTCGCAGGTGTCACTTTTTAGACACAGTTCTGTTTTTGAAATAGCTCTGGTTAGATGTATGCCATTGACAAAGATGTAACCCGTTAAGTTATTTGAGCGCAAAGGTTTTAGCTCTACGGCCATCGGATTGGTTAAGCAACTTCCTTCACCTCGGTCTATCTGTGGCCACAGTCTTTCAATTTACTAAGCCTTTTTTTTTAGGCATAATTGTGTTATTTTTTTAAGTGATATATCTTTTGAAAGCAGAGTGACTTATTATCGTCTGACAAATAAGCGTGCCGTTGTAACTTTTAAAACTAAGATGTTGTTAAGCAACTATACAATAAACATTGAAAATTTTAAGCCGTGCTTCTATATTTAGGTGAATATTTGTAAATACGATGTACGAAGTTATGGCGAGGCAATTGAAGAACAAGAAAAAGATGTAAAAACAAATCTACTTTTAAGGATTAAATCGCGACCTAATATTATTTCGAATTCACGATATATCGAACATTTTATAGCGGTCATGTCCACTGCAAAATGTTTCAAATGTAATAAATTTATAATAAAGCTACACATATTTAAATTAAAAAATAATTTGTTTAAAATTTGTGCCGGTTCTGACACATTTGGGACATCATAAGGTTCGTGAATAGCGTATAGCAAAAGCTGGGTCTGTCTACACCACTAGAATTAAAGGTCGTGAGAGCTTATTATAATAATTATAATATTTGAGTCGGTCAATTAATGGTTATAATTACAGATGTATTAAATGTTGTGCTTCTAATATGAATGTTTTTAATTTATTGATGTTTTCAAAGATTTTTTCTTAATTTTAGTATATTTTTCAGGTACCTTACGACCACCGGGACTTATAGGCGGGAGCAAACCAAAAGTTGCAACACCAGCTGTGGTGTCGAAGATAGAGCAATACAAGCGGGAGAACCCAACAATCTTTGCTTGGGAAATTCGAGAGCGACTTATATCAGAAGGTAAAATTCATAGCAATTCTCTATTAACATTTCAATCGACTTCAAAAAAAAAGAGATTCTCAATTCGTCTGTGTATTTTTTTTTTATTTTGATACCTGGTAACATTCGACTGAGGGAATCGATTTTGATGATTCTGTTTATGTTTGAAAGCCGGTGCTTTCCATATGGTCCCATTTCTATTTGGTCAAATTCTAACATCGGCATCCATGAGAAAACCATATAAGTACAAAAAACAATCACATGATGAAAATTTGTGTCCGGTGTATTACGATGTGGAAACTCTCTGTATACCCCGCTATCGTTAAAAGGACGCGAGAGTTTCCTACAGTTAGATAGCTTGTTAACATAATCACAGCATTAGGAATTATAATTTCATATCAAAACAAATTTTACCGATTATCCTGACATAAATTTGCGTGACAAACCTTTAGGAATAATGACAAGAATTTTCGTTTATGGCTGATGTTAAAATGTTTCCCCTGTTGAGTATAACACGAAGAACGCCCAGAGCGATCACGACTTACAGAACAGGTAAAACTGTGCGTTCGTTTGGTCTCATGCCCCCTTACTAATGTGCTGATTCTTACGTAATTCGTAAATCGATTTAAATACATATATAATTATATATAATAATAACTTTAAAGTCGACAAGGTTATGTTACAGTACATATAATACAAGTATTATGGGTATTATAATAATCTATAATTAATAGGAAGACGTTTATTTTGTAACGTTTTATTGTAAAAACTGCAGAATCGATAGATATGATTATAAACTAAGGAACTAAAATCTATATATTTTTATTTTTAAATAATAATTTTATATAACAATTCCGTTCCATTTTTTTTTTAATGACGAAATATATAGATTGGCCAGAGAAGCTGTCATTGACTGTTTCATCGGATTGAGAGGTGGCATAACTCTTAGGTCGCTTAGCCTGAACCTCTATCGCTAGTTAACTAACTAACTCTATACAATGGTCCCCCCGGTGAGGGGTAACATCGGCTAGGACGGTTACTATGTTCCGAGGGCGCGCGAGAGGGCCGAACCACGACTCGGTCGGTTGCTATTTCACGGATAATCTACGGGTATTCAAAAGCTAAACCACATTTGAGTGCCACTTCGGGAAGCGTTAATTCCGTTCGATTAGCATTTAATTTTTTTTATTTATCTGAATTTAACCCTTGATAAGTCATTGATAATGTACAATAAGCGTAAATAAAATCGAGGGCGGTTCTCTCGTATAATATAAATTGATTTTGGCCACGGGAAGACCCATCCATGTAAATAAATGTACAGGTATATACTATATACAAATATTTAATGCTTTTCATTTCCATCCCCAAACACCGGGGACCAATTTTAGCAAGTGACATTTTTGTACTGACAATGATAGTAATTTTAAAAGATGTCAGTGCACGAAATAATTGTTTTAGATTTTCTAAAAGAAATTATAGTTAAAAAGGAGAAAAATTCGCAAACTCAACTTAAATCGACAAGCATACCGCTATTAAGTTTTTGCTTGTGTGCAAAAAGTGAAGTCGCATAAACGAAATCAATAAAGTGGCAAACTCGGACAATGATCTCTTTGAAGTTTTACGTTGTCATTTTTTACTCTTCAAAGCTTTTTATTGTTAGAGAGAAAGAGTACTGTAATGTAGACACGATAATCGTATAGAGGTTGGCTTTCGATACAAATACTGGATCATATTAATTTTTTTTGACGAACTACACTGATAGCAATAGTTTCACCGGATTTGAGATATTGGAAGCAACACGGCATAAGAGCCTCTCGGCTTGGTATGTGCCAGAAATGAATATCTGTGTATAGTAACGTAATGTACACGTAATATGCCACAGGCCGGCAATCACTTAAGATCAGGTGACCCGTACCCGTTTACCCCTTTTTTAAAAAAGAGCACCTGCCCAGGATATCTGCCAGTAAATTGCGTAAGAGCTTGAT
Source organism: Meandrusa payeni (assembly GCA_029286785.1). Taxonomy (NCBI): domain Eukaryota; kingdom Metazoa; phylum Arthropoda; class Insecta; order Lepidoptera; family Papilionidae; genus Meandrusa; species Meandrusa payeni. The sequence goes on from JAGSMX010000013.1 coordinate 1,354,423, forward strand.
TACGTAGGCTCAATCCGCAGCCCCAATTACACGCTTATTCGATTAAAAAAACCTAAAAAGGAAAATTCCGGCCAACTCAGTTCCTCGTAACGGTGTCGGTTCACGAACGTTTCAAATGGCACTCACATACTTAGGTAATAGGATTTGGCTATTTGTTTAATGAACTTTATATATTTAGTGTCAAATAGTTTTCGGCGGGGTCAGTAAGTAAAGCCATTGAAGTGCAACCCCGAATATCTAATAGTTTCGTAAATGGCCGCCGGCTTACCGACAGCGGATATCACGTAACTTGAGAACGTGTATTGGTTTTAATACTACTATGAGCAACCAAAGAGCTTTGTTGTTTATATAAAGACTATGTACATTGTGGTTACATGTTTTAATTTATATATGCTAAGAAATTACAATTACATTGTCGATGGTTTTCAAGAGTTGTGTGAATAGGCATTAACTTAGGTAGGTTTTTTTTTTTTGTTAACGGGGAGGAAATCTTCAAAAAGATACCCCGCCGTCTAGGGGGAAGGCGGCGTTTATGTGGGGTTCTTACCCACTAAAACCTCCCCGGTGGCCCTTTCCTCGGTGCATGACGAGGGGCTCCGGGATCTCCAGTGGAACGCACCGGAGCCCCTCTGCACTGTGCTCAAGGAGAGCACGTCCCGAGGGAGGAGGTTACTCCTTCCCCTGTGCCCTCATAGTGCAAGGCTACACGGGCAAGCCGATGTCGCCTTCTTCCCGGGTCCACCTTCGCGGACGACAAAGGCCCCCGCGCTTGTCGCCCAGTGAACCCGAGGCCCCTTTTAGTCGCCTTATACGCAGGGGATACCGTAGTCTTATTCTTGAGAGCCCAGAACTACAGGGCTATAGCTAGGTTACCTTATCAGAACCGGAAGGTATGGGAAAAAGTATCTTTTATTTCGTTCGTTTCGGTCGTTCGTATATTCCACACGACAGAGATAGTGATAGAGCTACATCTATCGTTTTAACGTTAATATTGCCTGTGTCTATGACACTGGTGTACCACAATACCAATTGATTTGAAATGAAGTTATAGTCTTTGTTGGGGACTCAAGTGTCACTAGCCTGATGGTTTAAAGTACGGCCTGTGAATTGTAAGGTCGTAGGTTCGAATCCACCATTTGAATATTGACGTGAACCATCTCCTAGCTCAAGCTTAAGCTTAGTTGGAAAGGTTAACAAGAATGTTATTGATTTTTCTGAAAATCTGAAAAAAAATGTTGCTAGCTTTCTTTTATAATTTTATAAGGTTTATTTAATATTTTATAGGGTTTCATAGTTTTCTATTTCTTACCACAACGATATTCAAAGCACGATCGATTATAAGAAGTTGTAATCAAAACACATGGCGGGCTTAAGGGTGTCAACAGCCTAAAGGTTGAAATAGTAGGCTTAAATCTAAAATTAAATCTACCACTCCTCGGTAAAAAATTTCGTCAACATTTGTGAAAATCGAATAATAGTACTGTAACTGTAACGGCTTATGTAATTGTACGAATGGGTCGTCATGGGAAACTCCATCAGGACCTCACAGAATATGCAATTCTTTAAATAGGTCTAGTATATGGGTGTAGGTGATCACGTGATACCAGGTGAGCTGTATGTTCTTTTCCCTTTTTTCACAAATAAAAACTTGTCTAGAAGTTATAAAACGTTACCAAAAAAATAAAATGTTTAGAATATAATCTCGTATGGGATTAAACGACAGCCTATCGGCCTAGACTCGAGAACAGCTGTTGCGTTCCATAGAAATACAAACGAGGGACAGGAAATACTTGTAGGTGTTCACTAATGAGCATTTAAAAATGTTTCAACATTGTTTGAACTGTTAACAGACCAAGGTTTTAAGAACTAATCCTGTTTACTAATTCCGAAGTTATTCATGTTACTTTGTTCGAGGATTTTATTCGTAATCCTACAATTAAATACAAAATTGAATTACGCGGTCGAAGAGTATGTCATTGCAGATAAAAGCTCATTGAGACAAGAATAGGTCAGCTTGATATTTTCACAGGCACCCGAAAAGGACACTTAAAGCTCCTACATATATAACAAAAAAATTGTGGATTTCACACGCTGTAAAATACGAATGAACGTCCAAAAAAATAAACGTGATATATAAATAAAATTTTAGCAATTATCTTATATATAATTAATGTTTATCTTTATATCCTTTATATAATCGTCAATTATGCATTTGATCGTGTGATGATCTTCAGAGTGGTACGGACAGATGGCGCCACTATGAATTTCATATATTGCCGTGACAGTTGAATTGAAACGCAAGCAGCAAACGAACCGCGAATATCCCCAATATTTGTGTTATATCTTTCCTTAAAATTAATTCTAGTTAGTGGAGTGGCATCGTGCGCAGGTATAGCTAGTAATCAATAATTTGAAACCCGTTCATTTTTCAGTACAATTTTCTACGTAGTTCAGATTCACTCATACAGGCCGGCTGGGATATAAGCCCACGATCAATTGCATGGAAAATTCTAAAAGCGTTTTGTATATAATATCATATAAGAAATTAATTTGAAATTGTTATGAAAACAAATCCGATGTTGAAAATATTAGCATAGTTTTAGAAGATAAACAAGTTAGTACCACATTTCTTAAACATTGCAAAAACATAAGTTATATTATAATTTTAATTACTTAAACCAAATTACTATAAAATCTCCACAAGCTTAAATAGAAAGTAAATAAAAATATCTATCGTGCTAAATGTTAGGGAAAACATGTAAAAAGAAGCCGAAAGCGTCTTCTACTCTAATAATTTTATCAGATATGTCCATATTATACTTAAAAAATTACTTTATTCCCAAAAAAATATCTTAACTACACGGGATTTGATTTGGAATCTCTATTCTTTGCGACCTACCATCCGGAAGCTCGGCTACCGTAACATTATTACCCTTGTTTTATATCTTAAACGGTGAAACATTTTACACTAGTTGCATAATAAAGTAAAAACATTACAATGTGGTAGACACATTTGAAAGCGTTAAGTTGTTACAACGTTCTCTTGCATACATAAAATGCATGGGTTATAAGACAAAAGTTAAGCTTAATATAGAATGGCGTGTTGGGTCTTGCCTCTGCACAGTTAAATTGAAGAGCATGATGGGCGTCTTTAGCGTTGAGGCCAACGAGCCAATTGCGTTAATTGCACCAATGACACCTCTTGTGTCCATGCGTGACAATAAACATCATATTTATGTTCAAAAAACGACTTAGATAGTTAGAAAACTGTCGCACAATTACCAACCATATCTTGATGTCTTAAGGTTGAAGTTACAATAGCAGCGATGAACTAAATTGTTCGTCTTTGTGAACTGCAATGTTCTGCGTTTGCGTTTTCTCTAGCACTGAGATGCAGGGTGCGTGCGATGGCTCGTGGAACAGGTTTCGCTTACAAGACCATTTCTGGTTTACGATATCACTGGAGACCGGATTAGGGGACGATAACGTTCGCGATGGGAACACTGCGCTAAACAGAGTTGTTAAATTGGTCCATACTCATTAAGTCCAGTGGTGACGACGTAACTTCTAAGTGCAGCGTGGCATAAACATCGAAACGAAACGTAACTTAACAAAATTAGCTTTACCCAGCTTAGCGAGTATAACTTCTTATTAAAATGCGGTTGTCTGTTCAATTTAAGATGTGTTAAAATTACAATAAGAACAGCTTATTTTTGAATTTTACTATAATATTTGACATTTTTAATTACCTCTCTGCAAAATATATTCAAGAATCACGTCCAAATTTATACGAAGAGCTGTCATAACCTAAACAGACCAGGCATTACAATTGCTATACGCTTACCACCCAGCTTTTTACTTCCCGTATATGACTGATTTAGGTTACTAAGTTCTTAGAAGCGTTGAGAAATAACGCGACGAGACTTGCATGTATAAGAAAATTTTCTAATACATGTAAATTTTTTGTTGACGGGGTGAAATCTTTAACAATATACCGTTATGTGCGGTTCTTACCCACTAAAACCCTCCCGGTGGCCTTTCCTCTATGCTCAGTTCCCTGCACTGTGCTCTTCGGAGAGAGCACGTAATCCCTCCCCTGCTGTGCCCTCGCACGGCCAGCTGATATCGCCTTCTTCCCGGGTCTACTTTGGCGGGCGACAAAGGCCCCCACCCTTGTCGCCCAGTGAACCCTTTTAGTCGCGTTCAACGACAGACAGGGGATACTGCAGTCTTATTCTACGAGCCCAGAACTACAAGGCTGCCAATTTGTAATAGGGTGACATTGTGTTTAAAAATCTATGCCCAAAAGTGGGCTATATATATATGTTAATAATTTATGTGATAAAGGATATATCCATCGCCTTACTTCTGGCATACATTCAAGTATAATGTTCTGATTCTGTGAAATCGCGGTACGTGGTTGTTTACACAGCAGAAGTAACTGCAGTGTCCATTATTCAGAAGTATTAGAATCAGACATTGTCATGTTTGATACAAAGGAAAAACACTTAATATATCTTACTTCTACTTGCGTAGTGGTCTAATTTCGAGTATAGAGGTTTTGGGTATTAAAGGGAATGGGAAAGGAAGTAGAAGAGATTTGATTCGCTACTATTTTTGGAACTGATTAGGTACAAATAGATATGACTAATGCCATACGATATTTTTTTTTTTTTGTAAATATCTAAATAAAAAAACTAAATACAGATAACGTTTCCCATGCACGTAAATATAAGCAGGTTTTATGAGCTTCGGGTCAGAGAATTTTTTTTTTCTCATTTCAAAAGTTGTCTGTCATTACCGTCATTTGTTGAAACGTATTTAAAATAATTGCTCGATCGCGGTGCGCGCCCATGCCTCCATCGTATGAGAAAATTGCACGCGATCACGTGTCACCTGTTTTGTGAATGCTCACATATTCATTATAAAAATATGTTTTCTATATTCATAGGAAAATAGTATATATTGAAAACAAAAAAAAAATGGGTTCGTTGACTTTTGTACGCGCGTGAGAAGTTGTACTTCGTTGGGATCATTAAAAATACTTTTTAATTGGGTGTAAATAATTATTAACAATGAAATAATAAAAGGACTGGCAAAGGATAGTAATCAATAAAGTGCAGTTGAAATTTGAATAAATAAATGTCATATTGAATAACTTAAAGTTAGTTACAGCCATTATATATATAATATATATGTCCACTGCTGGGCAGAGGCCTTCTCTGTAAAGACAGTATAAGGGCACAGTCCGCCACGCAGCCCTAATGCGGATTGGCAGACTTCACATGTCGTAGAAAAATTTTCAAATCAAAAAGTTTCCTCACGATGTTTTCCTTCACCGCCGAGCGCGTGGTTAATCAGCACATAAAATTGCAACAACAAATTTATTGGTGCCGGCACCGGGGATCGAACTCGGGTTGCTAGCGTAGTATGCAACTTGAGCCAACCGCCGGACACTGAGCTGCCACGGCTCTGTATATATTGAATAACTTAATTTATATCAATTAACCCTTTCCACTCCAATGTCGAGTGTCACTCGACACTGATTTTGTTCCACTAGCTCCACTGTCGAATTATACTCGACATGGTGTAATACCTCTTTTTGCGGAAAATTTTAAAACAGGATGGATTTTTGTTACTAAAATGTTTGAATCACGAATGAATGAAACATATTCTAGAATCGTAAGATATTATAATTCAATTAAATTTTATCGATGTTTCAAAGCAAGATAATTATTATCCAAATATTGATTTTACAACAGGCAGTTAAGTTACTGGCCCTCAAATTCCAGTATTTTGTAGTACGTCTCTTCAATTTTTTCAATTATTTTTTACCGTTATTAGTTCATACTAATAACGAAAATTGTATCCGAAACAAATAAATATCCTGCTAATATTTTAGCTACAAAAAATATATCTAAATATTCTATTTGGAAAACATGGAACCCCTCACTTTATTTATTTACAACCTGGGGGGAAGCACAAGGATTGTGCTGTGTGTTCCAACCGAAAAATAAAAGGCGGGAGAAAAGAAACATGCTATTTTTGCAAAACATGTGAGACAAAACCTTCGCTTCATCCTGGGATTTGTTTCGAAAAATACCATACCAAAAGGGATTATAAAGATTAAAATTTAGGAATTTAATATACTATCATGTAATTACTCATAAAATAAAGTTTATTAAATAAGAAAAAATCTTTTTTTTTTTCAAAATACACAAAAAACACTAAAAGTAAAAAAACGTAATTTTAGTGTGGAGCTGGTGGTATAAAAACAAAAACAGCCTTGGAGTGGAAAGGGTTAATGTAACGTATGTATTATACGGATAGTTAACCTCAATTATATTAAAGCACTTAAAAGAGTATATAAGCACAATTTTTTTCGTCATCATTTTTTTTGGACGAACTAACACAGTTGGCACAGAGAAGCTGGCCTTTACTGCTTCACCGGATTGAGAGGTGGCATAGCTCTTAGATCGCTTAGCCTGAATCTCTATTAGGTGATAAATCGACACAAAGGTCCCCCCGGTGAGGGGTAACCTCGGCTTGGACGGTTACAAACTTATTATTGTCTGTATAAATTCCATATAGTATTGCGCGCGCACGTCTTTAGGTAGTCCCGGGCACCGCTTGAAAATCAGCGCCGTCGGATCCTTGCGACAGCATATGCTGAGACGGTGTCCGATATTGGCATCACATGTTATGATTTATTTGTCCATGTAACTCTGTGTTTTGTCTATTTTTCATTCTTTTTTAATGTGTGTTATTTTCAGTCTGTGATGTGTTTTTGTATTGTGATGCCAATAAATAAATGTCTATATCTATGTCTAAAGTAATTGTTTCGTATTAACGCACAAATTCTTGACTCACCGAGCCGTGGTTATGATTGATTCTATTAGATGGGAAGATGGGTTTGGTATCAAAGCGTGTTGACTGGACTAGCCCACCTGCTGTTAGGGACGCCCCACTACTATCAATGTTAGGGAAATATGAATCAAAAGACGTGAAAGGCCTCAATTGTTTTACTTAAAACTAGTTTAATAGGCAAAATTGATAATTAAATTGATATTAATATTTTTTTTCTTAAATAAAAACTGTTATTCATGATTTTTTTTAATTTGTGATTATTAAACTTTTTAATTTTTACTTGCTAATAATAGTTCGAATACATTGAAAATCTTTTGTTAAAATTTGTACCGCCTTGTGTGTGTGTATGACTCGTTGAAATGAGGATAGTGATTGCCATTTCTATATACCTTGATAGGGTTAAAAAGACGTAATAGCGTATTTTGTATTATAATATAATAATTTTGTATGATAATTGAATATTTTTGTCATTAATTACAAGTTTTAGAGAGAAAATTATTCAGAATATATCTTTTACGACAGTTTTACATTACATTTTAAAACGTATGAATCCATAACAAGAAATATGCTTCTCTAATATTAAAAAATTGAAAAACAATTTAAATACAATTTACAAATTTCTTTTAAAGTGGCAGGTCTATTAATATTATAAGTCTACGGTCGCATTCAAAAATATAAGTAATAGAATTTTAATCAAATTTGTAACAAAATGATCGCAGTCACAATACCGAGAGTTTTTATTGGAACGCGTGCCTCATTCTCGGCTAGCTTATGAAACTAGCCAAATTGATTAAATTTCATAACTGAACAGCGGTACACTTTCAATTCATTCTTTTTATTATGGTTCATTCAATTATGCGGAACCATTTATTTGATACCAGCTAATGTCCGCAACCTTGGCGAGTTTATTAAATTAACAGTACATTTTAGTCACAGAAGGAAAAAGATATGAAGAAAACTGTTTACAATTTTTTTAACCGACTTCAAAAAGGAGAATTTATTTTTAAAGTTTGTGCACTCCCCGTCAGTCATGAACTGATATTGTTTTTTTAGGCTTTAGAAATTGAATTCTAAAAATATATTACTAATGAGAACTCTTAAAAATCGTATAGAGGTAACACTTTGATTTATTAGTATCCTATACATATACCAGATCCTATATCTCTATTTTGAATAATAACGATCACGAACGTGTAACGAGAAAAAGAATATAGAAAGTAGAAAGATTTGAAGAATACTAAATAAAAAAAAATTAAATTAAAATAAGCAGTGAAAGATAAGTAATGTTTCGCTTTAAGATTTAAGGTCGGGGATCCAATTTAAGTTACTTATTTGCAAAGTGATATAACTTCGTCGACAATTAGAGTCCCCCCGATCGACTTCACTGTTTGGGTTAGCGAAGAGATGCCAGGGCTCTTTGCATTCTCTATCCATGTATTCTGAGGAATTGTTCGGAATCATCCCAGCTACCGATTTCCATTACCCCACATCACAGCAGAATTCCAAACTCCATCGTTGTGGATGTTTATGGACGACATTACTCACTTAAGATCAGGCGAGTCGTAAGCTCGTTTGCCCCTTTCCCTATAAAAAAACTTGTCAAAACAAAACTGTGCCGTTTTTATGGCCCGTTGTATGTATATCTGTTAATCTAATACTAAGTACTATTACTAAGAACTTCAGAAATTAAGAGGATATTAAGGTAATGAGTATATGTAACATTCTAGTACAAATAGTAAATAATAAGGCTAGGAAACAAATGAATTAGGATCATTTTGTACCATAATTAAAGTAATAACAGCACCGCTTCTAGCGCTTTAAATAGACTTAGTATAGTTCGTTGTTTATTTTAGTCCGACATTAAACGAATGTCAAAAGTGATACTTGTACCATATATTCAACACAAGAGAATACTCACAGTGAATAGCACATTAAAGATTCTTTATCTTAATCTGTCATTAAATCGACTCTCTATTCATCGGTAGGTACCTACGTGTTAATTGTCGATGGTCTTCAGGAGCGCAGTTATCAAAACAGAGCGGCTCATCGAGACCGTCTAAATTTTAATAAGGTGCCCACTACCGCCTTTGTTAACGATGACTTGGCAGTTTTGTACAATAGCTTGCGCAACTTATCGACTAAATCGATATCGGTTTACGAGGCGTTACGGGCGGCTCTAGCTACTGACCACATTTTGATTAATTGCATTCTTAAGCCACAAACTGTGGCAGTGTGTTGCCACGGTGCAATCCAAATTATTAACTGGCGCCGATTAATTAGCGAAACCGATGACGTGTAGTTTTACGAGGGGAGTGTTAAGTATTTTGAATGATACCTTTTGTGTCGATTTTTTGCTACAGCTACTTTTTTTTACTCAAGTCATAAAACCTTTTTTATGAAACCTCGTTGCCGTAATCGACAAGCGACAAGAAGCTGCCCCTAAATTGTATGGGTATCACATCGAAAGTTTTTTGACATTTACTAACAAGGCGTCGCTACGTTAGCTTATATTGTTCGTTGGAAATAAATCAAATCGCTCTCTACACAGCTTCCAATAAACCGATACATTTATTGATTTGTTACAGCATTAAATTGGTTCCCAGCAGAGGATCACACCCACAAAGTTGTTCTCCGTTGTTAGGGTCACGGTTGTGATTTCGGGACAAACTGTGTTTTTAAATGGCTACGGGCCCATAAAGTTTTGAGTTAAGATTCTGAATGAAGTCGCTCGTATAATGTTTTTACATTTGAATTATTCTAATTAATAGTAATAAATAAATAATTAATAGGAATCATTCTAAATAAACTAGCCTCTCTCTCTTCGTTACTACTGGACCCACACGGTGGTAGGGCATCGTCTTGGAAAATCTTGTATTCCCTCATGTCTCTAGGCATTATACTCCACCTTGTCTTGGGTCTTCCTAGACCGCCAAATTCCCTACGTAGTCGGGAGATCTCTTAACGTAACCATACCATAGCAGGCTACTCTCATGCTTCTTGTCGGTAAATTCACGTTCAGGCTTCCTCGCACAAATTCATTGTCGTAATTCGTCTAGTGGTATATCATCTTAAAGAAACTAGCCTATAACTGAGTAAATCAAGGGAAGTGTTTCTTCTAAGTTAATTTATTGCGGACACATTTGTTGCGTTGCCTATTCACTGCTAATTGAAATGGGGAGTAAGGCATGTGCGTAGTGTAGGCGTTTAGCGCAACGGTTGCCGAGCGCGGCCCCCTACTGGCGCGAACACCTTTTTACTTGGTCCACGCTGCGGGTGCCGCTTGATTGCCTCCGATCTCATCGTTTTATGTTTCTCATAAAGCCAACAATAATTCATTTAGACGACGTGACGCCACTCACTCGTTAACTGGTCCCACTTGTTCACTTGAGACGTGATTTCGACTCGGAACTGTTCCGAATCTGTGGGGAAATTTTACGATTGGACTGTACCTTCATCAACAATTCTATGGAAAAGGACTGCCGAGTACTTACGGATAAATGAGTCAATGACACCCGTTACTTCGATTCTTCTCATCTCGTTTTTCTCACCTCGTTCAAATATCTATTTCTCGAAGTAATTACGGTGTTTCGTAAATGTGATATTAATAAATGTTCGGTAATATGTATTAGCTCGTAGATTAGTGACATCAGCGCTTAATGCGGTTGCCTATCTGAGTGGAGATTTTACGTTCAAGTTCAATATCCATTTACACTATAATGAGTCTAATCAAATTTTTCGGAGGAGTCGGCCGGTGTAGAATAAATAAATTCATTCCGAACCATTAGGCACGAGATCCGATTGTTAATGTCTCAATTTAGAAGCGGGCGTAAATCTTCAAAGGCGTGACAATTACTGTTACTTTCCAGCAATACAAACAAAAAGGTTTTCCGTCAATTATCGATAAATTAACCCGATTAAACACTCCATAGCAGACGGCGCCGGACTGTCTTATCTTTGGACATGCCACGCTTTTAGGCAGGTACCAACTTAACAACACATCGGCACAGAAAACATTAACATTTTTTGAACGAATATGCTTTTTATTACGATTTCATGGGAGCAACATCTTCCTAACATTGGAAACATTAAAAAACGAACGACATCAAGAACAATTTTTTTTTCAGTGTTTAAATATTTTTAAAAAAGTCTTACGACTTGCATTTCATTTCGGGTAGACAGTGCATCCTAATTATTAAAGGTCTTTATAATAAAAAAAAACAAGTATATTTACGAGCAAAAACAAAAACAGACTTCAAATCGAATCAAGCGTTTAACGCTATTACGCCCGGACGCCCTCTTTGTATTTCTGAATTGTCTTAGGAATATTACGATATAAAATAATCAGAACCTAGCCAAAATTTCACCAAAATACTATTGAAGTACATTCTTTCCATTAAAAATTAATCATCGAAAACGGTTGCCACAAATTAAGAATTATACTTTTTTCTTATGGATCCCATTGTCAGAATTGGACCATATTGGAACAACACGGGAGGCACCGGGTTTTAAATAAAAAAAGAATCATTAAATATTTGTAACTGCAGTCTGTGTTTAATTCACAAAATTATCAACACTCCTGTTAACCATTCCATATACGTTTAGGCTTGTGTTAGGAGATGGTTCACGTCAACATTCGGATGGTGGATTCGAACCCATGACCCTACAATTCGCACATCGTATCCTAAACCATGAGGCTATTAACGCCTTGTATGTTGATGCCAGCATCGGGGATTGAACTCGACTTGCTAGCGTACTATGCAACCTTAAGCGAGGTTCCCGGCTACTGAGCTATCACGGCTCTAATGTACTGTACTTAATCAACAATTCCTTGAACTGCCGAGTATCTCCACGGCTAAATGACTCAATGATTAACGGTGTACGACAAATCTTCCAATCTTGTTTTTCTCACCTCGTGTTTCGTAAATGTGATATTAATAAATGTTCGGTAATATGTATTAGCTCGTAGATTAGTGACATCAGCGCTTAATGCGGTTGCCTATCTGAGTGGAGATTTTACGTTCAAGTTCAATATCCATTTACACTATAATGAGTCTAATCAAATTTTTCGGAGGAGTCGGCCGGTGTAGAATAAATAAATTCATTCCGAACCATTAGGCACGAGATCCGATTGTTAATGTCTCAATTTAGAAGCGGGCGTAAATCTTCAAAGGCGTGACAATTACTGTTACTTTCCAGCAATACAAACAAAAAAGGTTTTCCGTCAATTATCGATAAATTAACCCGATTAAACACTCCATAGCAGACGGCGCCGGACTGTCTTATCTTTGGACATGCCACGCTTTTAGGCAGGTACCAACTTAACAACACATCGGCACAGAAAACATTAACATTTTTTGAACGAATATGCTTTTTATTACGATTTCATGGGAGCAACATCTTCCTAACATTGGAGACATTAAAAAACGAACGACATCAAGGACAATTTTTTTTCAGTGTTTAAATATTTTTAAAAAAGTCTTACGACTTCCATTTCATTTTGGGTAGACAGTGCATCCTAATCATTGAAGGTCTTTATAATAAAAAAAAAACAAGTATATTTACGAGCAAAAGCAAAAACAGACTTCAAATCGAATCAAGCGTTTAACGCTATTACGCCCGGACGCCCTCTTTGTATTTCTGAATTATCTTAGGAATATTACGAAATAAAATAATCAGAACCTAGCCAAAATTTCATCAAAATACTATTGAAGTACATTCTTTCTAATAAAAATTAATCATCGAAAACGGTTGTCACAAATTAAGGATTATACTTTTTTCTTATGGATCCCATTGTCAGAATTGGACCATATTGGAACAACACGGGAGGCACCGGGTTTTAAATAAAAAAAGAATCATTAAATATTTGTAACTGCAGTCTGTGTTTAATTCCCCAAAATTATAAACGATGAGAGAGCTTATATGAATTATTTATATTTTTATAGGTTTAGGTTTTAGAAACTTTATTCTCACTATAGACATTAAAGGTCACTTACATGAGAACAATAAACTAACTAATATTAAAAAAACAATAAGTTTGCTTGCATATGGAAGAACTCCTAACGCATTCATCATATGTTAAACTAATGTATATTTGTAATATGTGCACAATTGCAACATAATGGGTGGGTACTGTTTCCTAAAACACAGGTTTTCCTAGTTTAGGAGACAGGACGACAATATATTAAGTGACATAGCTGATGTGTGAACAATAAAGATATTATTATTATTCATTTGCTTTGGGACGATTAACTGTTGTTAAGGAATTTAACAAGTTGCATTTTGAATGCGCAAGTGTGTATAACCTCTTGACGTGTGCTGTGCTTGTTATACAGCTGTGCTGCTTCAAAACAAATTGATCTTTTACCGTAATTCGTTCTAACTTTTGGTATTACAAGAAAACTAGCGCGTCGGTTGCTGCGTTTTTTAGTATTTTTAGTAAAAGAGATGTTGGTATTAATTTTTTTTATCTATAATTTTCCTAATGAGAATACATGTACTATATTTATATAATTGCTTGATATTCATTATTTTCGTCACTTTGTAGAGATCAGAAGTCGGAAGAAGAAGTTCAGAAGTTTCTTGCCGAAAGGGAAGAAAGGGATATTTTTATAACTAAGTCTGATTAAATTACTATTGTACTTACTAACTACTGAATAACCTAACATATTGTTTATAAACCTATATTATTTTTTACTATACATTACGTTATAAGTCATTATGACATTTGAATTTATTTGTAGACAGTAAAGGTCACTTACATGAGAACAATAAACTAACTAATATTATAAAAACAATAAGTTCGCTTGCATATGGAAGAACTCCTAACGCATTCATCATATGTTAAACTAATGTATATTTGTAATATGTGCACAATTGCAACATAATGGGTGGGTACTGTTTCCTAAAACACAGGTTTTCCTAGTTTAGGAGACAGGACGACAATATATTAAGTGACATAGCTGATGTGTGAACAATAAAGATATTATTATTATTCATTTGCTTTGGGACGATTAGCTGTCGTTAAGGAATTTAACAAGTTGCATTTTGAATGCGCTAAGTGTGTATACCCTCTTGACGTGTGCTGGTATTTTGTTATACAGCTGTGCTCCTTAAAACAAATTGATCTTTTACCGTAATTCGTTCTAACTTTTGGTATTACAAGAAAACTAGCGCGTCGGTTGCTGCGTTTTTTAGTATTTTTAGTAAAAGAGATGTTGGTATTCATTATTTTATCTATAATTTTCCTAATGAGAATACATGTACTATATTTATATAATTGCTTGATATATATTATTTTCGTCGCTTTGTAGAGATCAGAAGTCGGAAGAAGAAGTTCAGAAGTTTCTTGACGAAAGGGAAGAAAGGGATATTTTTATAACTAAGTCTGATTAAATTACTATTGTACTTACTAACTACTGAATAACCTAACATATTGTTTATAAGCCTATATTATTTTTTACTATACATTACGTTATAAGTCATTATGACATTTGAATTTATTTGTAGACAGTAATTCCAAGAACATCTATCGCATAGTTACGTAGGAACGTAACGAGCCGTTTTTATTTGAAGTATCTAAACCTTTTAATAGAAGCGGACCCTATTGTGACTAATCATGATTAAACGACTTTAGACAAATTGCATGACCGTGACTAGGCATTTAGGGACCCGGGTTCGATCCCAAATCATTAAAAGAACAATTATAGATATCGCATTCCCACCTGCAACTTGTTGAAGGATAATGATCTTTCCAAAACAAATAGTTATACTGGCTAGTGGCCTTTGAGCATTGTTAGGGCGGTGATTCGAATGAGAAATAGACTCTTTATTGTGAAGTGAACTAACTAGTTTGTAGACGGCTTAGGATTGAATCTACGTAATTTCAATTAGCTTCATTAATTCCTTAATAAACTACTTTTAAATGACTCCTTTTACATTTAAGATAATAATATATTAATAATAATAAAATCTTTATTTTCAAAAACAAAAACATATAAAGCAAGTATACAATGTTTGGATCTTCTTTTAAGTATAAAATATACTTGTGCCAGAAGATCCAGCTCTTCCTTGACCATATCATATATTTTTTTTGTTTTATAGTTAATTAGTATAAAGTAATTATATGTATGTATGTGTGTGTGAGTGTGCGTGTGTGTGAATGTGTGTCATTATGTAAGATTACAATAAAAATGTATAAAAAGATATTATTGAAACTGGTATCGTAATATTGCCTCCGTATCCTCATAGTCCAAACTTTCCGGCCACTTTAGTAAAGATGCTTTACAGTCGTGCCAGTTTAAAGCATTAATTTGTAAATTCTTGTTTATATGTTTATAAACATAGCTTGATAGCTATCTATATTGGAAACTGGCAAAACTTGTGTTTACTTTGTGAGTAGGAATTCCAGCATCTCTTCTCCGACTGTCTATATTGCTACGGTCAGTATTACACGATTTATGTATTTTTAAAAGCATATTAAGATGCAAGCAGTGTTTAAGAAGAGTGTCAATGACTTAGGTTTTCGAAACGTAATATCTTCTAATTGAAATTTGAACTTACTGTTCGAGATTTGTGACAAAATTTGCTAGCTATTCTTGTATAGGAAGAAGAAGTCAAAATAACCAGATGGTTTCGTTTACAGCTGCTGCGTTTCAACTCACCATGCACTTTTTAGATTAGCCAAGGAAGCTGAGTGTTTCGCCGGATTACATCGATCTTACCGGATACGGCTCATACTCTACAAACCCTGGCATAGCTCTTAGATCGCTTAGCTAGTAACTAGACACAAGTGTCCTCCCGGTGAACCTCGGCTTTGGCGTTACACGTGTTTACGTTTTACGCGTAAGTATTCCAATCCGATGGCAGATAAATTAGTTATAAAAAAGTTTAACCTGTGTGAATGTTTATAGATGACCTAACATCAGGTGCACAAGTTCGCTTACCCCTATTCCTATAAAAAATCAAGAAGCTGTTTCAAAGATAGCTCAACAGATGATTCTCTAAAATAAACTCGTGAGCACAAATTACAGATCGAATTAAAGGGTCGGTAAAGAAACTTTGAATATCTCGAAAGATAAAGACGCAAGCTAACTGAAATAAATTGTCCATGATAGACAATTAATTATCCTTAAAATAAAATAAAATATTTTCATTAATTTATTTATATTTCATTAAAAACCATAAACTTAAACGAAATAGGATATCTTACGTAAACTTGGATAATAAAGTATTTTTCATTGAATTCATTTGAGTCAACACTAAGTACGAAAATTTAAATAGACCCTTTATTTTTGCCTACGGCTATAGTTGGTGGAATCTAGACAAAACTAGCACATAAAAATGTATGTATTTAATTAAAGTACAATATCAATTTATTGTTAAATCAAAACCTAAATTTTCAATAGTACAATATTATAAAGCTTTTAAATTTCACATTCCAATACTCGATTCGTCTAAATTAAAAACGTACGATACTCTAAACAATATAAAAGTCGCTAAGCAGATTCTATTTACTAAACAAAAACCCAATTTAACTGTTCAGTTAAAGATCATTGAAGTTTTTTGTTTGAACGTAACAAACAAGGAACCCGATTAAAAACGGCGACGGACCGCTTTTAGAGAACGTTACAGAATTTTCAACGGTTTTTCTACTTTAAAAGAACTATGCTCTCATTATATTCGAGGATATCTCGGCTCTTAAATTATGACTGGTCATCCATTGATGTATTTCTTTAGTACTTTATTTCTCCGATGGGAACAGAAGGCTCTATGGGAGCAACATATCGCGCCGATTACGCGGCAAACAAATTGTGTGGATCTTTTTGTGCTTTCGACGTGTTAACAATGAGATATCCGACGCAACTGATCATTACCATTATGCCTTAAAAGGCTTTGTGTTTTGAGTAAATTATAACAGATCCGGTCTTGGTTTATTTATTCGATGTTCTTGTGCGCGTTGTTGGGTACGTCGGAGAACAATAGAGCTTCATTAACTGTAGTGATCATTTTTTCTTCAGTTAATCGCAATTATAATTACTGACTTAAAGAATCCATCTCCATCAGTTCATTATTAAAGCACTTATCCATGTGCAAAAAAGCCTAAAAGCCAGATCATACCATACGTTGCTGGCAAAACTTTAATTCCCTTCTTACCCGACGCTCTCCAACCTATTTACACAACTAAGTCTGCACTAACGTCTCCAAAACACTAGACAAAGGCCACCTTAATGTACAAGGTCTAAAGAAAACGGTATCAAAATGGTTGCTTGGCCACAACTATGATGAGACCGAAAAGGTCCTCGGGTAGACTCAAACCAAAAAAAAGACACACACGAACATATACACAACTACACATAGGAACCTGTACATATATATATTTGCGTATATATAACTCCCAAGATACAAGCGTCTGCTTAGTTTGGGAGTTACTGATTACTAACTGTGCCGCAATGGTTTATACTTCGGTGTGCGTTTAATTTCTGAAATGTATGTAAGGTCCACTAGCTCAGTAAATGCCTGTTAACTCTACAATGACATCAGAAAGACAAAAACGGGAATTCCTTTGCTGTGCGAGTAGTGAAAGAAGTTTAAACGCTTCGTTCGAGTTTGAGGTATGCTCAAAACAAAAGGATAATCCTATTTGTATCATAGAACTAATTGGCATTCATCATCTGAGACTTACTACACAATACATGAACCAGATTATATCCTGGGCTGTTTGACTCATATTAAGTATAAATATAATAATAAATGACCATGACTACAGTCACCCATCATCTTTGGCGTACACAAAGCGGTCTATTAAGCAATTACATTAAATCGTAGTACCTTGAAATAATTGTTTTTGCAGAAATAGATATCGTAAGTGGAAATAGATCTAATTTAAGTAAATACGTGCAAATTGCTTTCAACATTGCAAAATTAAAGGACGCCAAAGCACTTAAAAGTAAAAGGTTAATTTGTTTCAATTAATATAGCAACTTGATGGAATTTCTTCTGTAAATGGAAATGGAAATATTTGAACAAAGTATACCAATCATTAATTTCCATTGAAAATAGTATCGTTGTTACTGAAAAATATTATGATGATTTCCAGAAATGCATTGTATTGACAAAATATTATTTATTATTTTACAAATCAACAGCTTATGAATAAATATTTCGGTCACGTATTCAGGATCTAAGCCTTTATAGATTTACATTACATAAAAAAATATTTTTTCAGTGTTAACTAAGAATGTATTTCGCATTAAAAAAACAATAAAAAAGAAAACAAATTAATGAGAAATAAAAATTGCATTACCTGCCTTACTGTGTGTGAGTGTATTTGTGTACGATGTGTGTATTATTTGTACACAAGATGGATAGATAAACCCTTTAATGCATTTATATGTAAAAAGGCGTACTTAATGCTATTTAGCATATTCTTTTCAACCGACTTCAAAAAGGTGGAGGTTCTCAATTCGACTTTATTTTTTTATGTTTGTTACCTGATAACTTTCGACTGGGTGAACTGATTTTAATGATTCGATTTGAAAGCCGGTGCTTCCCATGTGTCATATTTTATTAGGTCGTCATCACAAACACACCACAATGGCTTAAATCTATTTCGTAATTCCTACGATAAAACGAAAATACAAAGGAGGCGTCCGGACGTAACATCGTTAATTGTTTTTCGATTTGAAATCGATTTTTGTTTTTTTCTCTCGTAAATGAATTTGCATGTTTATAGCAAGATTTCAAGATGGAAGATTATTTATCATTCTTCGACATTTAATAGCAGTTATTTGTAGACCATATTTAAATGGAATCCTATTGCGTAACAGTTTAAAGGGGCAGTAGTGAGCGGGCCGTTTGAAGCACCGGTATGGTCATGCGAGGCGGCTGATCGGTAGCTACGAACTACGAATTCTACGACAATTACAAACGGACAGGCTATTATTAAATTATGGCACTTACTACGAGTGTTTCCTGAAAATTACATGGGATGGCTCTCGCAAGGCTGCTCCCGCACGCGATCTCACTGCACGCATTAGGGCAGTGATGTACTAGCGCTCTTAAAACCAATATAAATGTTAAACAAATTTATACTAATGGCATTAACATATTCTGTAACAACAATTACACGCGCGAGATATACGCGCGAACGGTCTCTTATTAACTGACATCAAAAAAACATAATCGATACATCTGTATTTTAAATTTATGTTTTCAATGTTTGTGCACAATGTGTTTGTGTAATTAACAAGGATGTTTATAATGTAATATTTGTAAAAATAACAATATTGTTAGATGTATTCTTTAAAAAATCAAGTTATCCAGATCAGAGTCAGTAGCAGATACGGCGCCTCCTGTTTTTTCACGTGGTAGAAAATGCGTTTGTTTGCACAAGACCGCTAGAATAGCCAATAAGAGGTCCATATCAATTAAAACCTTCCAAGATGAGCCTTCCTCCATCCTGATGGAGTGAGATAAGGCCGGTTTGGCATTCACCTTACTGCTCCGGTAGTAAGCACAGATCTTCAACAAGATACATCGCCTTCTGGGGGAAAGGTGGGTTTATGTGATGTTCTTATTCACTAAAACCACCCTGGTGCCTCTTCGGTGCATGGCGAGAGGCTCCAGGATCTCTGCTTTGAATTGTGCCGTGAAGCAGCGAGAGTGCTTTTCATCCTCTACCAGCGCCTTCGCAGTGCTAAGGCGACACGGGACCACCAGTGTGAACCCGAGACCCCTTAGTTAGTCGCCTTTTACAACAGGCAGGAATACCATAGCCGTATTCTGTACATCCAGAACTACAAGGCTGAACAATACTGTCACTCTATGCTAAACCCAAGCTCCCTGGCAGAGACACTTAACGCTAAGTTAGAGGTACAGTCCGTATCTTGGTAAATATTTAATGTTATCTAAAATTAAAAAGAAAATTAAACTTATACAACAGTGTAGAAATAGCCTTAAACGAATATAATGGCGTACGATTTTAAAACGCGACCAATGACGCATCGGTTTTAACGCGTTACTGGTCACTCATTATGTGCGCACGTTGCAATTATCTGCACTTTGCTTAAGAAATATCACTGACTACCGTAATTATGCCACTGTATCGTTTACGTGCTCGTAACAGTATATATATAGCCTTAGGTTTCAAGATCAGGACGAAAATGGAAATTAACTTAGTATAGATGGAAAACTATGTCGTAAAGGTGAAGAATAACAAACTGTCACGTTTAAAATAATTAATATAATAGTTATGCTATTACATATCAGTGTAAAGGTAAAATTATAGGGATCTCGACGTCTGAACACATAATTATTTCGTTTGCCATTGAATTATGTTAAAAAAGCAAGGACATTGGCGGCTTGTTTTGAAGATGGTGATTATTAATAATACTAATTTATCTACAAGCAATAGTGGGTCAAAGTGGACGTCAGTTTTCTACGTCTAAATGTGCGGTCGATTAATCTCTCAACTCAGGACAGTTGAATTCAAAGTAACTTTTTGATTCATTAAAGCTTACGTAATGAAGCTACTAATACCAAAGCGTACACATATTTTTATATATTTGATCTCCCTAATCTAATATCTTTTATACTACAATTTTTTTTATATTGTAATTATATGAATAACTAACTAAAATCTTTTTTTTTGTTAACGGGGAGGAAATCTTCAAAAAGATACCCCTCCTTCTGGGGGGAAGGCGGCGGTTATGTGGGGTTTTTACCCACTAAAACCTCCCCGGTGGCCCTTTCCCCGGTGCATGACGAGGGGCTCCGGGATCTCCAGTGGAGAGCACGTCCCGGGAGGGGGGAGGTTACTCCCTTCCCCCCTGTGCGCTCATAGTACAAGGCTACACGGGCCAACCGATGTCGCCTTCTTCCCGGGTCCACCTTAGCGGACGACAAAGGCCCCCACCCTTGTCGCCCAGTGAACCCGAGGCCCCTTTTAGTCGCCTTATACGACAGGCAGGGGATACCGTAGTCTTATTCTTGAGAGCCCAGAACTACAGGGCTGAACTAACTAAATTCATCCTAAGGCGACAAAATATTGTTGGAACAACAATAAAGTAAGACTTTAATAGCGAATAACGATTACTATCAACTTGAGCCATCGTAGTTAGTTTAAAAGACTTCCATTTCATGGAACTTAATTTTTTTATGGGTATAAACTAGCGCTTGACCACGATCCCACCTGGTGTTAAGTGGTGATATAGTCGAAAGATAGTATGCGCTAGTTTAGTAAGTGCTGGAAATGCAGTCCTGGATGGTAAGACGCACTAGGACTTCATTTCCACTTAACGTATCGTGGTCAAGCACTTGCTTAGAAAGTGTAAAAAAAAACATGTAAAACAGTAAAACATTTTTTAAAAATTTATATTTTTTATCTGTTGTAGGTGTTTGCACGAACGCTACCGCACCCAGTGTATCATCAATCAACAGGATACTGAGGAACAGAGCTGCGGAAAGAGCGGCTGCTGAGTTCGCGAGAGCGGCTGGCTACGGCTTGTATGCCGCGCCACCTCCTTATGGAGGATTTCCTTGGGGAGGGGGCGGTGGAGTGTGGCCGCCTGGAGGTCTACCCTTGCCTCCGGGAGTGCCTCCTCAAGCCGTTGGAATGCAACATCCTGATGCTGTTCAGCAAGGATTCTTGTCCTCATCAGGCCGCGGTCTTGTGGGTGTGTAAATATTTATTCCTTACCTTGACTTTGACCTTGTTTTTTCGAATGTATTTTATTCGAATGATTTCTAATATTGTTAAGTGTATTTACTACAGTTAATGATTAATAAGATTTTTCGATTAAGATTCGAATGCTAAGGTATTCCAAGTTATTTATTACTTAGTATAAGAAGTAAAATCAATACAACTACTGCATCCAAACAAAGTTAGGCAGATCTTACACATTTCCAATAAGCACGGTCCTGACAAAACTTCCAAGCAACTTGTTTCATGCCCTTCTTTAGTAGGTCTTCAGCCTAGTCGATACAATGTTCGTATACACATTTCTAAATTTATTCGTAACGTAGTCCTTTCCAGCTACATTTTTCCTTTATACACAGTTTCTAATCCTGTTAGGGGTCACGCCTAGCATACATATATGATATTCGAGTAATATATAATAATCAAATCAATACAACATCTTTCATGCTTGTTATGGCATACCCAATTCTTACTTCAATACATTGAAGAGATACCTAATATTACCAGAATGGTGTACTAACCTCACCCTTTTGATACATAACTTAGGGAGCCAGAATTACTTATCTTCTTATAAACATCAAATTGAACCCGGGTATATTTTGTACAGATGTCGATGGTGACGATTCTGGATCATTGGATGGGGAGCAACCGAAATTTCGGCGGAACCGCACCACATTCAGTCCAGATCAACTTGAAGAATTGGAAAAAGAATTCGAAAAATCTCACTACCCGTGTGTCTCAACACGGGAACGTCTGGCTTCTAAAACATCGCTTTCGGAAGCCCGTGTCCAGGTAAACATTTATTTATGACGTAATTTAAAAGCTGATGAGATATCACGAGATATATGTGACCACTAAAGTCAATTAATATTACGTGGAATGAAAAAGTCAACAGGTCTTGGCTTAATCGAATCAGAGCTATCATTTAATTTCCATTTACATACATGAATTTGTTAACACAGCGAGAACAGAATACTAATCACGCTTGTTTACCGTTACTGACAGGTTTGGTTTTCCAACAGACGAGCCAAGTGGAGACGCCACCAGCGCATGAATCTCCTCAAGCGCGGTGGCGGCTCGCCCTCGCACCGCCTCCCACACTCCCCCTCCCGGTCCCGTTCACGTTCTTTATCCCCTACTCGGGGCCCGTACCACACACCTCAAATGGGTGGAGAGAATAGCGCTTTTAAAGCACTATCACACCAAGACACGAACGCCTTGAAGGCACTGTCACATCAAGCGCAGTTAGAAAGCCACGCGCTGAAAGCGTTTTCGCAAACAACCTTCGAAGGCGGTGCATTTAAGTCTCACCCAGCATTAGAGAACAGCGCGTTCAAGGCGCTAGTGCCGCACTCAGCCGCTGCAGCGCTTCTGGCAGCTCAATCAATTCAGCTGGCTCGAGGCTACGAATCACATTCCGATTCCGACGAGGAGATAAATGTTCACGATGAAAGCGACGACGATGGAGACAAGCAGAGAAATAAGACGAGGTCCAGATCACCGAGTCCTTGTCGACAGCGACCGTTGACGTCCAGTGACTTGCCTTTACAACTTACGAAGCATGACCGTTGATGTTAGATTTCGTAATTATAAATATAAAAATTATTTATTAACGCGTCTAGTACTATTACAATCATTCTTATCGAGTGTCGATGTTCTAGATATAATAATTATGTAAATTTCGTCCTAGGGTGTTAATACTCCCGTTTGCTTGTAAATTTATGTAAATATGTAGAGAATTAAGTTGTTGATTATTGTAATGGAGACGAATGGTTAGCAAATTAAGCTATGCACAAACGACGTCGCTTTATTTATAAGTCTTGCTATTGTAAAGATGCTATGTAATTGTTTTTCTATGTTAAAAATGTATGTATTAGAATATTTCGTGCCGAATTAATTTGATATGCAGAATGTATTAAGTTTGAATTTATGTTTGGTAGTTGTATAGTAAAATGATTGAATATGTAATTATTTGCAAGGTATTACCAAAGTATTAAAGTGGTAGAAGCACGGTTCAATTATCTCAATAGTTCCTACACACTTTACCGTGCAACCAGGGATGTTTAATGTCGGTTAAAATAAACTTATACTGTCTTATATACTACGACTCGTATATCATAAATGTATTAGAAAGACAGCACCAACGTAAAATTTTGTAAATATTTTATCGTTAAGCTTCGTAGAGCACTGTGTATTATTTATTATCTAAATAAACATATTTTATTGTATAATATAGTAGAGAATTTACATACGTACCTAAAAAAATAAACTATCTTCATGATTTTTGTGTTTTAATTTATCACTTCATATATCTCATAAAGGAGAATGCTGGAAACCGAGCAAAGTAGTGTAGACTGAATATGCAAGCAGACCCTGGTAGTAGGCCGGGAAATCACAAGGCAGAAAAATAAGAAGTTGTCCCAGCATGTAGTTATAACAACATACAGAAGACGTAATAAAATAACGAAGGCTGTCTTGTCTCAATTACCGTTCAATCTATTAGATAGGGATTTCAATCCCAACCAGATTGTTCCTTTAAGAATCAATTATTTTAAACCGATTTGATTTAGGCCCATAACAAATGATCATAGTCCATGCCCATGGGCAATGAACATTTGCCATGAGATGCGTCAGATCGTTTGCCTGTTCTCCTATAATAAAATAAGTATGATCATTTCTTTCAAATCAGGTAGAAGTTCTCAAAAAATGACATTCATTCAAAAACACAATTAAACTCATTCACCTTAAGATTTACGATATTTTCCTTTACCAATGACGTGCTTATTTTTTAGCACTGCTTGCTTTTTTACAATTAAAAAATACACTTGACCTTAATTATAATCTATAGATGATTCTATAACTAAATATTATTTGTAGGATATATTATATAGGTAGATAGAACCTGGATGACCTGGCCTGACTGATGATGATGATAGATAGATATTATAATATATACAGAGCTATATACTTACTATATAACCTTAAGTAGTGAATATTAAATCATTAATTTCTGACACAGTTATCACTTCTCACTTCCTTACTGAATTATTCTTATAAATCACAATTGTAACAGACGTATCATCAAGGACAATTATCCTTTTTTCCTCCGTTGTTGATAATAAATTCCCGAATCGGTCTTCCCGGATATCGATAATCATGTCAGAGAAAGCCGAAGTCTGCACAAAAACAAGATGTAGGAACGAAACCCGACAGTAAATCTCCGTATGATTTTCTTTTGTTGCCTTCTGTGCTCTAAGCGTGTATCAATTAGAAACGTGAGGGATTTTGTGGGGGAGTTTAGCATGTCGGGCATTTTATCAATGTCCTTTAGTGCATTACCACGTCATGAGACTTAACAACTACAAAAGGTGACCGAACGTTAAATGACTTACGTAATTATTTTGTTTTATCAATACCTTATCTATGATAGAACTCAGCATAGCATACAGCCGTTTTTTTCATTTAATACTGATGATGATGATGTCCAGGCCGATGTCGGCCATGGCGCACGTGTTACACTGGAAAGGCATTTTAATTACGACACTTCATTCAGGTAGTAGGGGTGCTCTTTGGCAGCTGGCGTACCGGAGCCTGTTGCTAAAAGCACGAGAGCACTTCGCACAGGTTAAGGTTCCTCCAACTATTTTATACTAACTGTTTTATAATGACTGACTAAGCAGATCGAGTGCAATTTAAGATGCCACAGAGATTATTGTTCTTGTGTCTATTTATTATATACTTTTGGGAGACAATGGGATAAACAAGCATGCGGTTATTAAGAGATTGCAGGTTCGTTGCCAAGATTTATCAAACAGGTTGGGACGGTGGCATTTCATTCACTGGGTGCAGCGCAACAATCTAATATATCTCAACTTCACGCCAGTAATCTGCATTCGTGCAACAGCAGAAGCTATGGCAGTCGGCAATTTTGAGACTTCCCTCTATTTAATTTCTTATTTCAATTCCTTTTAACCACTCGAAAACGAGCCAAGAGAAGTTTTACCTCAACAATCGAACCTACCAGGTTCCAACGATCTAAACTCATGCTTATAGGCTGTACGCTTCGAAATATATTTATAAATTAAGCTTTTTATACACCAATAATAACATAAATCAGACCACGAGGTAGATCGCCGATGCGATGGTTGGATCAGGTGCGGAGTATGGTGGGTGCTCCCCTCCACGAATGTGCCCGATTGACGACCAGCAGGCGGAGGTGGCGAGACGTCGTGCGGCGGGTGCTGTCTGCTGCCCAACCCACCGGATCATGATGACCACGACCACTCTGACAAGAGTGAAGCGACCAAGAAGAAGAAGAATAACATAAAATGTTACTGGTATTTTAATGGTAACGTTTTATAATTGAACTATTCTAATTCTGAAGTATTCACAGCAGAATAGTAAGTATTGTCTCTGATTATTACTTATGTAAGCCAACATTGTATCGTGTAATGCTCACTAATGCCTTAAGGCTACATTGTGCAGTGGTGCGTTAACAGTTACTTAATTAAATTATGTTTACGTATGAGGTTCTCAAATCACATTAGCTCGTTAGCTTTAAAAAGAATTCAGGGTCACTTTTTAGTCACTTTAATCACTACACAGGGTCAATTTAATAAAATATTATTTTTAACGGAAAATATCCAGTTCATCTGAAGTGAAAACTTTTCTTTTATTATAATTTATAAGCAAGTGCTTGACTACGATCCCACCTGATATTAAGTGGAAATGCAGTCCTGGATGGTAAGGCGCACTAGCTTAGTAAATGCCTATTCACTCTACTCTTGAAAATACCCACGTTGTAAACGGAAGGAAAGACAGACGCGGGCAAACTATTTCAGTCCTTTGCTGTACGAAGAATGAAAGACGAAGCAAATCGCTTCGTTCGTGTTTGAGGGATGTTCACAACAGGATGAAATCCCGCAGTGCGTCTAGAAGTCCGATGGTGGAAAGGGGATGGGGGAATTAGATCATGTAGTTTCTGAGCACACTCTCCAAAATGCAATCTGCGAAAACAAAAAGTAGAGTAATTGCCTATATTTGTTCCACTGTTGTACACAGGCCTTATGTAAAAGAGTAGTAGGGTAATTAAGAATTTAAGGTGAGTATGCAGGTTTCTTCTTGATGTTTTCCTTTACCACTGAACGCGTGGTAAATCAGGACGTAAAATCGCAACAAAAAATTTCATTCTCGAATTCGGGTTGCTTTCGAAATCGAACTCGGGTTGCTTGCGTACTATATCTCTAAAACTAAAGACAAGTAAAAAAAATTAAAGACTTCCCGAGTTCCGAATGCTCTAGTGAAGACTAATATAATGATCCGTACTCCTTGAACTATTGCTATTGTATAAAATACCTGAAAGTCTAATTCGACTTTGTGACTTATGATGCTAGCAACAAGAGCTCGATCCCCGGTGCCGGCACCAATAAATTTGTTGTTGCAATTTTATGTGCTGATTAACCACGCGCTCGGCGGTGTAGGAAAACATCGTGAGAAAACCTACATGTCTTAGAAATTTTTTCTAAGGCATGTGAAGTCTACCAATACGCACTAGGGCCGCGTGGTAGACTATGCCCTTATACTCTCTTTACAGAGAAGGTCTGTGCCCAGCAGTGGGTCATATATATTATATATATAAAGGCTGTAACTTTAATAATATCAAGATAATATTTTCATTTGGAACAGATAAAGCATACAGGTACCAAATTAGTTCGATAATAGCCGCAGTAGAACAGAATAGAATAAACATTTATTCGACACAAGAACACAGAAACAACAGGTAATACAGGACAAAAACAACATAAAGAAAAGTAATTAATTGTGAAAAAATAAAAAAGAACAAAATAGAACTTGTGCCGAAAAGGGGTTGGCTCAACATGTGCTGTGCTCACACATTTTTTTTTTTTTTTTTATGCCTTTAAACTAGCGCTTGACCATGATCCCACCTGGTGTTAAGTGGTGATATAGTCGAAAGATAGTACGCGCTAGTTTAGTAAGTGCCTATTCACTCTACTCTTGAAGGCTCCCACGTCGTAATTGGACGGAAAGACTGACGCCGGCAACTTATTCCACTCCTTTGCTGTACGCACGATGAACGATGACTCAAATCGCTTCGTTCGGACGCGCGGAACATCAACTATAAAGGGTGGAGACCCGCCGAGTGTCTAAACGTCCGAAGGTAGAATGGGGATGGGGAATTAACTGTTGTAATTCCTGTGCACACTCTCCAAAGTGTAATCTGTAAAACACCGAAAGGCTGGCCACCTTGCGCCTGTGCTCAAGACTATCTAGGTGTAGATCTTGGTCACCTATCAACTTTTGGCCCGCCTCTCCATGGAATCCAGTGCCGCGAGTTGGTATTTGGCTGCACCTGCCCAGATATGACAACAGTACTCCACACATGGCCGGATCTGTGCTTTATATAAAGTCAAAAGCTGTCCCGGTGTGAAGTACCGCCGTACCTTTGATAGGACTCCAAGCTTCCTAGCAGCTACCTTCGCTTTGATTCAATGAACCGCCCGTAGTTAAGATTCGCAGACAATTCGATTCCTAGTAACTGTAGGCTGTCGGTGGATTCCAGAGATACATTCTGAAAAGTCGGAGCTAATGTGGACTGGCTCCTTTTGGCGGTGAATAAACATGATTGCGTTTTGGTGGCGTTGAACTGCACAAGATTGGCTATGCCCCAGGAGGAAGCTGCCTCGAGAGTGCAATTTGTACGCTCTACCATGGCCTCGCGTTCGGACTGTACTTGATCCTGACTGGTCCGCCCCACCGGGAGATATCTCTACAATAGTGCTGTCGTCTGCATACCCATAGATGCCGGGCGTCAACAGATCGTTTATGTGCAGCAGGAAAAGTGTTGCAGAGAGGATGGAACCTTGAGGAACACCGGCATTGGTCGTCATGGGCTCTGATGTACATCCGTCGATGACGACACGAAGCGATCGTTCACTCAGGAAGTTCTTAATCCACTCAATCAGACCCGGGGACAAGCCATAAGCTGGAAGTTTGCTAATTAGGCTTGCATGCCAAACCCTGTCAAATGCCTTTGAGATGTCGAGGGAGACAGCAATTGCTTCCCCGTTACTCTCTAGGGCTTCGCCTACAAAGTGAGTGACATATACTAGAAGGTCTCCTGTCGACCGGTTTCGGCGAAATCCGTATTGTCGGTCACTGAGGATATCATTTTGTTCTAGGTATGCGATAAGGCGGGAGTTCAATATACGTTCTATACTCTTGCAAAGTATAGAGGTTATTGAGATAGGACGGTAATTAGCAGGGTCAGCACGACTGCCTTTTTTGGGCACGGGTTGCACGTTAGCTGACTTCCAGGATTTAGGTACTATTCCAGTTTTGAACGAGAGGCGATACAGACGTGTTAAAACCGGGGACAACTCGGCTGCGCAAGTCTTTAAAACAACTGCTGGTATTCCATCTGGTCCACTGGCTTTATTCACATCTAGGCAACGCAATACTTTTAAGACCTCTTTCTGCTTGATGCGGATTTCTTTCATAGTCTCCCCGCAGCGAGTAATTAGAGGTGGGTTGGCTTTGCCAGTGTCTAGACGTGAATTTTCGGCAAAAAGGGATGAAAGTAAGTGGGCTTTTCCTTGGCCGTGTGAGCCAGCGAAAAATCCATCAGGTTTTTAAGTGGCGGCAGTGATGGATTACAGAAGTTCGTCTCAACCGCTTTGGCCAGTGACCAGAAGGCTCTACTTCCACAGGGTTTCTTAGAGAGCTTCGTGCCGATACGGTTTATATGGTTGAGGCGAGCATTCCGCAACTCCTTGTTGTAGGACTTAGTGGCTTGGTTATATGCTTTCTTCCTGGAGCTCAAATCCTGTAATTTGCGTTGTCGAGCTTCGGCCCATGAAAGATATGCCAACTGTTTGCGATTTGCAGCTTTAGCGCATTCGGTGTTGAACCATGGTCGAGCTTTGCCACCGATGGGTATATCTTTGTAGGGAATGAAATACTCCATAGCTTGACATAACACATCGGTTATGGCATCTGCGCATTTTGACGGATCATCAGTAGAAAAGCAGATCTGCCGCCAAGGATAAGATGCAAAGAAGTGCCGCATCTCCTCCCAATCTGCAGATTTGTATTGCCATACTCGTCGAACTCCGCGTAATTCGCGGTCTGGCGGAGAGTATGATGATACAGATTTCACCAGACAGTGATCAGAGGTTCCCAAAGGTGAGGCAACCTCTACTTCGTATCTATCCGGATCGGTCGTTAGCAGAAGGTCCAGGCAGTTGGCTGTATGACCATCAACATCGGGCACCCTCGTCGCATTCTTTACTAGCTGGGACAGGTTGAAAGACACGGCAAAATTTCGCGCTTCCTTCCCAGCGTGATCGGTTTTCTGGTACGGGTACAGCCAATCTTGGTGACAAGCATTGAAGTCCCCCAGAAAGACAAGCTGCGCCGTGGGATAACGATGTTGGATCTTGTCAGTAGCCTCACTTAGGTGTTGAAATAGCCGAGTCGTCTCCAGGTCACCGCTGTGCGAACGGTAGACACAGGCGTATATGATTTTATCGATACCTGTATCCACCATTACCCATACAATGGAAAAGTGGGGTGCTCTAGATGACGTAGACGCTGACAGCAGATGTCACTACGGACGTAAGCGCAGACTCCGGCTCGTGGGCGAAAATTATGTTCCAATGAATAACCCGGGTAGTCCAAATACGCCACGTCCATGGGACAACGAATCTGCGTTTCTGTCAGGAAGAGTAAGTGCGGCTTGCTGGTCTCTAGATGGTGGTGGACCGAATTGAGATTAGAGTGCAATCCTCGGATGTTTGTGAGGTGCACATTGAGGGAGAGGAAGTGCAACCGCTGTGTAAACTTACTCTTTGCTCTTGTTTTTTTTTCATTATGGGTAGAGAGTGAATGGAGTGGAAGAAGGAAGTTGAACGAGGCTAAGCAAATTTAACCCAACAACTTAATCAGATACTCTGAGCCGAAGGGGACTTGACACGGAGACTGCGGGGACGCCCGAACCCCCCCAAAGATCGCCATCGGGTCCTCTCAACCGATCGCCAATCGGCACGATGAAGCCACCCTGGGATTTTTCGCAGTTGGCGGGGCAGCCTTTCGTGAGCGGCTAACTCACTACTTGGGCCCCCCAACTACCTGCGGTCGGCCAGCGGAAAACCGTGCTTCGGATCCCGCTACCCTCCGAGCTCAAGCACCCGACACAGAAATACCTAATATGTTATACCCGGTTATTATTCGCGTCGCAACTGTTCATACCCAACCCCATGAGGCTTCACTAAGCTTCACGCCGGAACACGACGGAAGTCGCTTGGCGGCGAGGCTTTGCTTGATGGGTGGTAACCTTGAAGCCTGCGGCGAACCTACCACCGAGAGTTACTAGTGCACCGTTAGTCAATGGTAAGTAAATAGCGCAATGCTGCCAATGTCCGCTCCTCACGTGGCAACAGGTGTTCGTGCCGGACGAGGTGTTAGTTTAGAGCATGTAGCACAGCGCTGATTTTCAGGCAAAAAACCTGTAAAAACTAGGGCGGGCGCGATTCGGTTGTGTATAAATATATTTTATATAATATATATTGTTTAAAAATACTAGCAGTACAAACTATGTCGCAGATATCAACGCCCGTCTCCAGAGTATTAAATACAAAGTTCCATGAAATTAACTTAGTTCTAGTTTGTGCTGGGTGATCGATCGTTGACGTCATTCATCCAACGGTGGATTCGAACCTTCGTTTCGTAGACCGTACACTAAAACATTAGGCTTTTGACGCTTTACAAATGTTTCCCTTAGTCATGTACAAAAAAGTGCTAACTAAAATCTGTGTAGTACACCATCACGATGGGCTCACCATCTGCCACCTGAAAAACTAATAAGCCTGGTCTAAAGCGGACATTGGACGATTGGTGTCTCTATCTACCCCGTTAAAAGGAAGGGTTGTAAGTACGTCAGCACATATAGCATACAATATTATTGTTATTTTAGTAGGTAACTTCGAAAATTTGACCCGAGATCTGCATGTTTGTAGACGCAACAACTGATAATCGAGGCTGCAGAAACATTCAAGGGTCTTTGACCTTTTATTTTAACAAAAATAGGTGCTAAGCAAATAGTTTCTATACATTACATTAATCCTCTTTTATCATATCTAACGCGATGTGCGCGTGTATTTGAATAATCGTAAATATTTCATTGCGCGGATTATTTCGTTATTTATTTAATCCTATAAATTTATTTTATTTCAAGGCAATGTTAGTGAATGTCCATATTATGTAGATCTCTGACTATCATTAACAAATTGCCGTTGGCGCTAAGCGTAATAATATGGACTTCTTTTGCACAAAACGGCCGTATTCTGGATGTGTTTCAATTCCTTTTAGATGCGCTACTGGCAGCTTTATGCGTGTATCCCTACTTTCACTACTGCGATATACTTTGTTTTACGGTTGATGACTATATTAAGTTCATATTTATTATAATATGGGCAAACGAGCATACAATATAGCAACTTAAAGATGTACCAGAGAAGTCTACCAAGTATATTAACGATTAAAAACAAATACCGACTTCAAATCGAACCAAATGTTAGACGCTATTACGCGGGGACGCCTTCTTTGTATTGAATTATCATATGTGTATTATGAAATAGAATTAATCAGAAACTAACCAAACTCTCATTAAACTACTCTTGAAGTACTTTTTTTACAATGAAAAATTAATCATAAAAATCTGTTGGTTTTATTCGACCATTTGTCTCGCACATACGACTTAAAAGTTAAAGTTACAGCTTTTATATATATGATATACTCGTATATGTAAAAAATTTGGCCTTTTCTGTAATAAGACGAGGCATAGTCCGCCACGCGGCCTTTTTTTGAAAGATATGTAGGTTTCCTCACGATGTTTTGCTTCACCGCCAAACACGTGGTAAATCAGCACACAAAATTGCAACAACAATTTTTTAGTGCCGGAACCAGGATCGAACTCATGTTTCTAGCGGACCATGCAACTTAAACTAACATACGAGTACTTAATAAAAGTGTAAGACTTACAAATGTATGTGGTTTGTATGTAATGTATATGCTACCCAATCGAAAGTTGAGTAACGAATACAATAAAAACATATCGACAAATTGAGAACCTCCTCCTTGAAGTCGGGTTAAAAAATCGTATTTTGCTGAAGTACAATTTTTAGGTTTACTCTTTAGCGACAAACGACATGAATGTGGAAGTAGAGATAGTTATGATATTTCGGAAATAAAGCAGAGCGTGTGCACTTAGTAGCGTTTGACTAAAAAACGTTTGAGCCGTCACGTTTGATACGATTTGAAGTCGGTTTTTGTTTTTAATATACTTGTTTATTTCAGAATAGTGGTGCACTTGGATAGAGTTGTAAGTTCGTGATAGCCGCGAAGTGTGGATGCGTGTACGCGCGCCGATCCAATAACCATAAATTTTGTGTCGTTTGAAGCACCGAGAGGACAGAGCAACACTGCGGCCCTCGCGTCCGGCACCACAATACCTTACATTACT
Source organism: Meandrusa payeni (assembly GCA_029286785.1). Lineage (NCBI taxonomy): Eukaryota > Metazoa > Arthropoda > Insecta > Lepidoptera > Papilionidae > Meandrusa > Meandrusa payeni. Next base: position 1,387,524 of record JAGSMX010000013.1, read on the forward strand.
TGAGGAATTCTCGACTAACAGTAACGATTTGTTAACGATTTGGTTATGACGATTATACCATCTGACCGTAAAGGTCAGAACGGGTCTAAAGGATGTTGTAATCATCACAGACAAATCGTTTTGTTAACCATCGTATTTAATTTCCGGTTAATAATCATCAATTAACATTTTTTTTTGTCCGATGGCAATAATACAGAATAATTGTTAATTTTCCCTTCGTCGTCAGAGTTGAGAAAAGTTTATGACAAATTATTTTTAACCGACTTCAAAAAAGCAGGAGGTTCTCAATTTGTCGGTATGTTTTTTTTTGTCGACTAAGTGACCTGATTTTGATAATTCTTTGATTGAAAGCTGGCGCTTCCCGTGAGGACCCATTTCAATTTAATCACTTAAAATTGGTCTAATTCTAACAATTTCGTCCATGAGAAAATCATGTAAGTCTTAAATTTGCGTCAAGTATGTGCGTCACAAATTGAACGAATAACTCATATCACGCCATCCCATTTCTATGATAGTTTTTTTTTGGAAAATGTACTTCAAAAATAGATTTATAACAGTTTGTTTTCTTTCTGATTAATTCTATTTCGTAATATTCTTACGGAAATACAGAGAGGTCGTCCGCGCGTTAAAGTTTGATTCGATTTATTGCCGATTTTTGTTTTTACTCGTAAATATACTTAAGAAACACGATACTCTAATTCATACAAGAACCAAACTATCTGATCGTCAGTCGAACACTTGTTGTGGTAGTTAGTGGAAGTTAGTATTGTAAAAACACAATTTAAGTGATGATATTTACGAGTATATTTTGCCATTGTGTATAATAGCCAGGCTAAGCCAGGGAAGTTTCCTGACCCCATAGAACATCAGCGAAAATTAGAGACACCAGATAAGTGTAGTGGTCTGAAGACCAAATCATCCAGAGAAAGGGACAAATGGATCACTTTATGTTAAACAAATTAATTACAAGCATTTATATATAGCCTGATAGACTATTTAAATAGATAATGCTTCGAATTTCAGGTGACTTTGACCAAGGAAATAAATGGATTTTCGTTTCCCCGTTTTTCACGAACAAGAAAAGTTTTCCTACAGTTTATAGGTGTATCCTATATGGCCATTACCTTATACATAAGGGAACTAATACGCCTATCGAACAGTAACGGGCGCCTGTGTCTAATGTTCTTAAAAGAAGGTTGAAAGAATGTAAAGCTTATCATAAGATTGATATATTTATCGCTCCAATTTTACAATAAATACGATTAATTAAAGTAAGTTTAAAAAGTTTACGTAAGTTTAACCTAAAAGTAGGCAAGGGCGGACGCGATGAGCGAACACTTCCAGGCAACCCTGTAGACAAATATGGTAAATACATAAACAAAAATGAATGTGTTTACCATCGAATAACAATTGAATTAAGGCATAGCCTAGTTACCCACTGTTCAAGAGTACTAGTTCCAGCACATTTGAACTACCGGCCAATTTGCGTTTATCAGAAGAGATACAAAAAACAAATTATCTCCAACACATATATACACGTGTTAACTAAATAATGTAATAGAAATAACATTTCTATTTATTAGAAAAGCTCATAAATTTCGTAAATATATTGCAACCGACAAATAATTCTTATTTAATTAAGCTCATCCCCGAAAAAAAACAACTAAAAAAGGGTGATAATATTGTAGGTAGTTTCCCATAAAACCATGAGCAGATTCGAAATGTAAGCACATTAAGTTATCGGTCAAATTATCTCGATGTGTGTTACAATATTTATTTGTTTCTCACTCGGGCCGGGGTCCGGTGATTGCGGGCAGAGTGTTCTCTCCCAATTAGGTGGTTATTGACGTTTTACTGTTATCAGGTAAATCTTGGAATGATGGCTCTTATTCGTAGTATTCCTTTATTATTTTTAAATATAGAACGGATGCATCACACCTAATTAAGTATACAGTTTTTTTTTAATAGACATGGACTTTACAATTTAGGATACTTAATATGAAGTCAATATAAATAAAGTCATGTTATTTTCGAGTGTAAAAGAAAAAGTGTTAATAAATTAAACACAAAAGTAGCCGGTACTAGGTACAAATATTACTTTATTATTGTATAACAATGTTATAAGCTTTATAACTCGATCGCATTATAGAGGCTAACATGAATCCAATCTCCAAATTATATTAACTCTTTTGTACTTTCCACCCGCACTATACATACGGTGAAACGTCGATACAGCCCAAAGTCGACATTTATCCCTAAAAGGGAAGCTGTTAATAGAGTCATTCAACGTTACCGGCCGAATTATCTACAAAGAGAGAAGTCGGTTCGTTGTCGGTCGGAAATATAAATTTATTTGGTGGTTGTCGCTGCGACACGGGCGCCCGCGCCTCTATCTCACCGCGTAATCTTGAACATTGGCGTTAAAGAATTTAAATTATACGCCGATACAAATGAACAGGCGACCTCGTCTTATTTATTGCCTTAATCCAAATTATATCGACTAGATTTTTTGGATTTTGAGAACATTGTCACGTAATTTGTAGTATTATGTTGATTTCGGTATTCTAAATACGCGTGCGCCTAAGAAAATTTTATTTATATGGTACGTTGTGAAGATTGCAATGGAAAAAATCTAGATTGTGTATTTATTATTCGGATTACTATGATGATTACACCTGCCAAAATGTTTTTCTCTCTCAAACTATGGTTGACTGATACAGAACGCCACCTAAATATTAAAGCCGCTTTTTTTCTTTTCGAGGAAAATCTTCAAATCGATCGATCGTGAAAATTTGTTATCATTGGTGATAAAAGCAACTAGCGGCGCTTCTGTTGTTGCTACGAAGAGATCAGAAACGTACCACGATCTCGCAGATTACTGACATGAAATGGAGGTACATTACATTGCCAGAGATTTGTCATTGAGAGAGATGTTGACTATGCTACTTATAACTCTTCACAGTATACGTTTGATAGTAAAACTTAAATAAGATTAAAACGCGATAAAATCCGTAAAAGTAGTTTTCTTCAATGAGTTGAATTTAAAATCAGGTTAAGCCCCATGTTCGCTTTGCTTCTCCGATAAAAAAAAATTAGAATATTTATGATAAAGGGGATACTAGCACGTTAAACATAAACAATTTTATTGCATTACACTGTGAAGCTAAATGAAGTCATTGTACGGTCATATATCATAGGAAGCGGCAGGCTAGCACAATAAATTTGTATCACTAATATTTCTCTTGCCAGGTTCTAATTAAGTTCAGCAACCAATTCACGCATGCGCATCGATCGGGACCGCCTGAAGACACCATTAGTCTTATCACAATATTCGCTTGCAATATATTCTTATCGTGTGCGTTATTAAAACGTTTATTCTTGATTTAAACTTCCTGTATTCAACTAATAGCTGCAGTGAAAGCATGTATACAACGGTTTAAAATCAGACACTTTTACTCGCTTTTTGATTTAATATATCACGTATAAGGAAACGAGTAAAATTTGGTCAAAGATAACTTTGTACCTAATTCAAGTTATTTAGCAAAACATCTCTATGCATGTTTCTTCCCTTTGAATATATAGGCAACAATAACAAATGTTTTTTTATTTTATTGTTAGATTAGAGATTAGAGATAGATAGTTGCAGACGCCCCGCTGCATTGCTATTAGCTTCTCCGAGACCGCTGTGTCCCTGCTTCTCATGGCCATTTTCAGGTTGTAGTCCACTATCCTCTCCCTTGATTTGGCTATTGCCTTTGTCATCAGTCTTCCTGTGGCGTCACAGTCATCTGTATAATAGATAACAAATGTTTAGTATATGTCCCCTCATCCACAAACATCTTCGCGAATATGTTTATAGGTTTAAGAACTTCAACCCACTTCGTATTTATTATCACTGTTATTATTATTATTTATGACAAAGTTTTCGTTTCTCCCTTAAAGGGGTGACCAGGTTTCTAGTAGCACGGGTTACTGGCCAAGTGTTACTAGAAGAAGAGAAATGTATATAAAAAAAAAATAACTGTCAGCTAGAAATTTACGGACTATGCGGCAGGTATTAAGCAGTATCGCTTTCTGCATTGTTATGTATGCGTTGGGGGATAGCTGAAGGGGGTTCTATGACTGTGGTGGAGATGTTTGGGTATAACGCCAGTTGTGGAGAGTACTATTGGTTGCTGCAGATGACACCCTCGTATATTCCCGGGGTAAGGAGTTTAAGGAGGTGGCGCGGCTGGCGGAGGTGGGAGTAGGCCTCGTCGTCAGCCGCATAGAGAGGTTAGGGCTTCGGGTCAAGTTGGAGAAGACCGAAGCCCTCCTCTTCCGCAGGACGGGGCGTAAGGACCCCCTTCGGGTGTCACCCTCCTCATAGGAGGAGAAAGGGTGAGGTGAGCTCCCAGATTAAATATCTGGGACTCACCCTCGATGGAAGATGGACCTTCGGACCCCACTTCGCATAGTTGGGGCCGAAGGTCCTGAGGACGGCAGCCGCGCTGGGTAGACTCCTCCCGAACCTCGGGGACCCAGCGCGGTGTGCAGGAGGCTGTACTCTGGGGTCTGTCGGAGTATGGCCACGTACGGTGCCCCATCTGGGCGGGTGACCTGAGCCGCGGCAACCTGTCTCAGCTGCGCAGGGCGCAGCGGGTTGTCGCGGTCAAAATCATTCGGGGGTACCGTACGGTCTCGTGGGCGGCAGCTACCTCGCTGGCCGGCGATCCGCCGTGGGAGCTCGTGGCAGGGGTTCTCGCCGAGGTGTCCGACTATGTCTCGGATAGGAAGGCCCTCGGAGAGAACCCTTTGCCAGAGGAGGTCCGGCGGATCCGTCGGCTAGAGAGGTGGCACTTTGCCGAAGGTGGGAGGAGGACCTGGCGCATCACTCGTACGGTATCCGTACGACGAGTGCTCTGCGCCCGGTCCTAGAGAATTGGATGCGCAGAAAGCGCAAACCTCTCACCTTCCGTTTGACGCAGGTGTTCACGGGGCATGGGTGCTTCGGGGACTACCTGTGTCGGACGGTACATCGGGAGGCCGATGAGCGGTACCATGATTGTGGTGCTGCGGTGGACTCTGCCCAGTACATCCTCGAGGTGTGCCCGAGATGGGCAGCGCAGCGCCATGACATGGTATCTGCCATCGGTGGTGTAGACCTGTCGCTTCCGAGCCTCGCTCTTGCGATGGTCTCGAGCGACAGGTCTTGGACGGCGGTTGCTTCCTTCTGTGAGACGGTCATGTCCCAGAAGGAGGCTGACGAGTGGGTCAGGAGGGGAGCGCAGAGGCTCCCTCCCTCTGCAGGCGACGTATCGGGGTGCGCAGGAGGCGTTCGTAACGCCTCCTCTTGCCGCCCCCGTATCTGGCGGGCCAGGATGGGTACCTGGCCCCAGCATGCTTCGGCGTCGTCGGGACTTCTCTGAGTGCCCTTTGAGGATGAAGTCCGGTCTTTGCCGGGACCGGCCGGTCGTTGGGGTGTCCTGTCACTGACAGATCCGGGGCACCCGCTCATAACGGCTGATGGCATTCGCGGAAGGTTTAGTGGGTAGGCGCTGCCCAGGCCGAGTACCACACATCCTCCGGGCCCACCCAGGGTACCGGAGGATGGTCTATAAAAGATTCCCCGCGTGAACAAAAAAAAAAAAGAGTACTATTGGTACTATGTACGTCTTGTCCAGCTTCCATATACGAGGTACTTCGTCTTTTAAATCTGTGTACTTACTTATCTTCTCTGTTATGGATTTCTGGACATTATAATATAATAATAAAATTATTTTATTTAAAACCAAAATTCATGTACAAACCAGTTCGATAATAGCCGCAGTAGTAAAACTGTGTCGCAGCTATTAACGCCCATCTCCAAACAGTTAAATACAAATACAAATTTAGTAGAATTAACAACTTATAATGTAATTTAGTTTAATCGTTTTGTGTGTGTGAGTGTGTTTGTGTGTAAAAGGTTGCGTACGCTGAAGAGTGACTGTATGTGTAGGGATGAGTATGAAAGGAGTGAGTTACTCTGACTGTTAATTATGGTTTTAAAAGATCTTCTGTAAATTCATACGAGAGGGTTTGGAGCCATTCAGTAATATGTGTCTTACATTCTTTTAGTGGTAATGGGTATATATGTAATATGGGTGTTGGGTATGGTAACATCTATCAAATATGCTGTTTTGGTGGATTTATTTACTAATGATAGGTCTGGTCTGTTATTATTATTATGTTATTATTATATTTAGTATATTAAACGTTCTCTATCTTAAACTTCTTATCCTGGCATACTTATTAATGACGTCCCTACGGTACTATTATAAAAGGTATTATATATAAAAAAAATAAGCTCTCGTGTGCTTTTAATCTGATAGACAGAGACAGCTTTGCGGTTCGCTTTTCACCAAGTTAATACGGTACCATCGCTATATTCCGGGCACTAATTTGTAACAAGTAATTATTTTTTGTACTTAAAAATCGAAAAAACGGCATTGGTACAAGCCAACTGGACATCAGATCATAAGTCGGACGTCGTACCCACTAGGCTATAAATGGTTATATTTTATAATATCGTATGTATATATTAAAATGGTAAAGAAAAAAACAATCCCATTTATTAGAGAGAAAAACGAATCAACAAAAATAAGCGTTGAAAGTGCAAATATTTTCAACTATTTAACTGTAGGCGTAATTGTCGTTTTGTTTTTAAAATTGTTTTCAAATCATTTATCTCTTTTGTCGATACATTAATTGAGGATTTTGTGGATTTTCCCATTTTCCTTCGAAGTTGTTTTCTTTCGTTTAAGAAGTCGGAGATGTTCTTTCGTGTTTCATCTAGTGATGTTTTAGCGGCAATATGTTTCTCTTTTATGAGTTTGTTTTTTAATTCTAACTCCTCTTTGAGATTTATCTTCATGGAACTTAATCTTTCTTGCAGTTCCGCGATGGACATTTCACATAGCAAACCAATACCTGATGTTTCTGTTAAATCTATGATTTTTGGAAGTTTTGCCCTATTGGCTATGATACCCAAAATTTTTATTTCTTTAATCATCTGAATTTTGCGATCTAATTCTTCCTGCTTATCTTTTAGGGCTTTTAGTAGAATAGCTTCAGTTTCTTTTTTAACCCTGTCTGCCTCCTCTCTCTTTTTGTTAGTAGTATTTCTCCGAGCCTCCATCACATTTAATTCGATTAAAGAAAATTTTTCATAAATCCTACGGTTAACTTCCATTTGTTCTTTATTCCAATTTTCAATTTCTTTATTCCATAATTCTTTATCTTTAACTACTTCTTCGTATTTCTTTTTATTTTCTTCTTGAACTTTTTTCTTTGCCAATACTGCCTCTTCGAAAGAAATTTGGCCTTGAAGATGTTTCTTTTCTATATCAAGCAGCCATTCTCTTTCTCTCTCCTCGCGATCATACTCTTCTAATTCTTGAATTTTGTTTGTATTTTTGCAATCATTAGTTAAATCTTGTAACCATTGTATTTCTTCATGCTCGGTTAATTTCATTCTTTCATTAAATCTCTTAAGAGTAGCAATGTTATCCTTAACGGGGATTGTGGATGATTTTTTCCATGTCCCATTCTTGGATTTTGGAAATGGCTTTCTCCAGGCGTTTTCGGTCTCATTATGCAGATTGTCTTCTTGTTTTGATTTGGTATCATATTTTATATCATGCCCCTTCTGGGCATAATATGTTTCGCTTTTTACTTCCTTTAGAAGTTTCATTGCTTTTTGTTTGTTGTGATCGTACGCATTTTTAAGTTTTTTATCTATATCAACTTTTGTAAGCATACGCTTTGTTTTATCATATAATGAATTAGGAGGAGTGGCAGGGACAGAAATTGTTTTTGATGTGGGATCTACGACTTTCTTTTTTCTGTTTAAAACATTTGGCTGAATGGGTATAGTAGGTAGTTTCACTTTTGTGATTTGTACTTTTTTCAAATATTCAGCATACATTTCTGCCATTACAATTATAGCCGGCTGCCAAAGTAAAAGTGGCCCCATGATGTTTTTGGTGACATAGTTTGTGTCATAAAATGGATGTGCTATTTTAGATATATGTTTTAAAGCATCATCATTTTTTATCGAAGTTGTGAACGCATTTAAGAGATCTTTACTCAAATTAAAAAGACATTTATACAGCAGGGTCATATCAGATACCGGAATTTGAAATATTATACCGTGTAATATAATTGTCAGATAATCTTTATCTTGATCGTTTAGGTTTAATGGCAACTGAGCTATTATCTCTTTCAATAATTTACTGTGCTTCATAATATCAAGAAAAGTTTCCACCAACCAGCAACACTTAGAATCATCTGCTGAGTCATCCCAATTTTCAATATATAATTTTATGTATTCGCAAGGAGACATATCTGGTGAATTATGAAAATCAATAATAATACCTTTCAACGTTTTGACGTTTTTCGACGTATGATAGTACACCATTATAGTAAAAGCCACTTTTAGGATAATGCTTTTAACATAAATGTGACAATGACAACAGCAATGACAGAAACATTTGACAGATCATGTATTTAAATAACAGTAGCTTATATCTATTAGACCAGTGTTTTATTTGGTTTTAAATAATCGAATATTTACCAGTAGGTTAAGTTTTGTTTATGATTTCCAGAGAACGTGTCATTTTACATAGGTGAAATTTTTCATAAAGTATATTATCGTTAAGCCACTTGTGAGTTTTGCAATTGCTATTTATCACGTATATGTATTCCCGTATTAAGTTTCTTAATACCAATAATTCACTTGTTCTAGTTTGCGCTCGATGTTTGGCAATAGGCTCTTCTCTTATTACATATGGGCCCTTATAATCTTTGGGAAGAGCGGAGACCGATTGGCTACTTCTAAATCCCCTGTTAGGTTTTAATGAAAGTGAGAGTTCCTTTATTTATTAAACACATAATTTACAGCCAAATTTCATTAATTGAATTTATACCATACTAAATCTATACAATTAAATCAATTACATCAAGCAAGTTACGAGATTGGATTCGATAATTCGAACACTCTACTTAATATGTATATGCTACAATAAGGCAAGCTAGTCAATTGCTAGTCAATCATTCTTAGACTATCTTCACATTACGCTCCCGTCGCTCAGGCCGGTACTGTCGGGAGTATTTAATTAGGTAGCCAGTCTGTTTTCGCCGGGGCTGTCATTAATCAATCACTCCGACTCAAAGCTATTATTCGACAGTTCGACACCTCAAGCGGGATGGCTCCGATACACACAAAGTGCAAGTCACATGAGACCTCTTAAAATATAATAATCGTGTTAAAGACAACCATAAAGGCCATATTCGATTAGAGGAATTTTAAACAGGTTCCGTCTTGTTATCTTCACGCCATTGTCGGCGAGTGACTTACACGTCATGTTAGTGGATCTGTGCATTTTCATTCCCTTTATAATTATTCTTCCTTTGGCTGTCGATAATCATTAATGAACATTTATTTAACATCGGGTACTTTGTACTTCTGTCTACAGCATCATAATTACAACGCAAGGAGTAATTGCCACTTCATTATTAAAAATTTTTCATATTTATTTTTGATAAAGATTCAAGTGATATATTTTTGTAATAATAAAATTTGCTCTCTAAGCGTCAAGTTGTATTGCATACTTTTGTACTGAAATAATACTGAAAGATATCGTTCTAAGCGCTGAAAACGCCCATTGTACAACAAATAAAAAAAAATGTACAATCATTTTATATATATAATTGAAATTATACCCTTATAGCATTATGTATAGTTATATAGCATTTAATATATCGTACATAAGTTAATAGAATAGCGAATTATGGCTATAAATTAAAAATAAATCTGATATATAATACTTGATACCTGATATATAACACGCCCTTGCCTCAAAGGAAAAGACTAAATTTCCACTTTGCAAACACTGCCACACTCTTTTTCTCCATTCATATATTATTTCATTAGCTGTTATATCTTTTCAAATATACAATCCGATTGTTAGTTTATCTTAATTGTCATGTATTTTTGATTTGATAATTTTAGTTATAGGCATATTTCTCTTATTTTCTGTTTCTATTCCTTTTTGTTGGATTTCTCTCATGTTTTGCTAAATAACTAACAACATAAAATTTATTTAAAGTATATCTGCTATACCAAACTGTGTGGGAAAGCGGTGGCTTATTGACGCTGTCAAAATTTATTCAACGCTGAACACAAATCAATTTCAATATAATATTAGCTGTCAGTGCATGTCAAATTATCGCCCTTAATTAACGATGCCGCGGTTCCTTCGCGCCTCTAATTATCATCGTGAACGTTTTGTTAAAGAACACATCGGACCTATGGTCATTTAGAATTTAATGCATACCACTAGATTCAATTGGATTTAAAAGATACTGGTGATTCGAAGTATATAGAAACTTTGTTATCTTATAGTGTGGCAGTTTTTGACAAATAATCTATATATATAGAAGAGAAAGTTTGTGGGTATGTTCCATATAGGCTCCGAAATGGCTTTACCGATTTCAATGAAACTTTCAGGGAATCTTCAGATAGACTTGGCGAGTAATTCTGTAAAGTTTGATGACGATCGGAGCACTCCTCTTTATGAACTGTTAAACAAGCCATTCGTCGTACTTTTATTTCTGATATTTACTTGAGCCCGACATGTTTTTGTATAACTGATAAGAATGATATTGTATTAACTGATTTGTACATGGGTGTAGGTAATGGTCTTCATCCGCTCGAGAATACAATAGAAGACAAATGAATAATTTAATATATTGTTAAAGTTAAATTAAATATTTAATTATATAAGTTTATTAATTGAAAAAAATAATAATTCTAAAATTCCAAATCCATGTGCTCCAGAGAGCTGCTCTACTATAGTGAATATACAGGAAAACAATCAATTATTGAAAAATAACAATATTCAATATTAAAATCAATCACAAAAATTTCCCTTGTTTTTAAATCATAACTTCTCAGTTATGATTACTTTAAAAGCAAGACGGAATTACCGAAAGCTTATTAACAAGGCCCACCTAGGGCGAGCCTTCATCAATCTCCGTGGCCAGTTACAAAGGAACTTAACAAAGAATTATGAGTCTTTATGTATGTTCGCTACTATGTAGGAGAGTTATTGCTTCGATTTAATGATCGCTCGGTGATTAGACATTGCCTTTCCCTAGACCTATAGATTTATTACATAAATCTTCTCTACAGTGGGTAATAAAGACTGAAATATCTCACTGGTTTAATGCATATAGTCATCATTAAAATCCTAGTGCTTCTTTAACGCTTCTATTACAATAAAATCTACAAAGATAAGATATAACAAAATTCTTTGCAGCGCTGTGTGCAGATATTATTTGAGCAAACTAGAGTCTAAAAACTTATTATCTATAAATTATCATACATAGGAGTGGCAGGTGCTTTGCTGTTCTTTAAGAAGGTTGGCTCGTTCCTTGAAGTAAGTCATATCGGTTTGAAGAAACCCGCTGTTTGGTAATTGTACTCGGAAGCAATAACAAGACGTCAATGGAGGAAAAAGGAAATTTGTAGTTTTCGACCGAAATCCCATCGCAAACAGTAATCAAGCCGATAGGAAAGAGTTGTGCCAACCATGATCCGACCCATACCTTATTCATGAGGCACTGTTTGGGCGAAACTCTAATGCTTTGATTGGATTATTTATTTTGAAACTTTAAAAACTCAAAACATGGCCAGTTTAGTCGTTTTAAAAAGTAGTTGATCTGGGTGAAGAAGTGGCAGAAGAAACTAACAACGCCTATATAATTATTCGAAGAAAATTTGCCAGTAAATTAAGAATACGCGATGATTGATGAACAGAAATCAAAAGTGTTGTTTAGGAAAATAAGACCATTTAGCGGGCACTACGATTTAGAAAAGGCTGACTGATCATTGTTTAAAGGTCAAGACTCAACTACAAAATCAATGTACAATTTTGATGCAGCACGCACGCTGTCTCGGATAAAGTTTGATGACCAACGATGTTATTTATTTGTTTAGTAATTTATATAAGGTTAGTTACTGTTTTATTGACCGCATTAAATCAAGCCCCAATAAGGCAACCATTCATGTTTATTTTTACGAAGTTTCTGCTTGGTATGCCCAATAAATTATTAACTTGGTCACTTTTATCACGGCCCGATTGGTAACATTTATCAGACGTCAATAGATAGGTGGATTGTCCCAATGATATTAAGCGAGACCTATTTTGCACGAGGGTAATTATTTACAACAAATATTACAGTCAGTTTAGTCTTTACCAACCTGATCAAGTGTGTGACCTATGACCGTGAATAAAGTCAATTCTTCGCGTTTATCAATTAATAATTTAACTATTAAAATGTTATTCTCGTTTGCCGACGACAGCTAATCAATATAAAAATTAAAACATGCGGCAAATCAAAATGCTAAAGCGATTGGCCGGGTCAAATTTGCTAAGACCATGTCGGAGAATTTTAAATGTAAGGTCATCATATGTTACCGTGTGTAATTACTTAGATAAGCATAAATAATATGTTGCTTATCACTTAATGTTTTTACTAAAATGTTGGCTTACGGATTGCTTTTGATTATGAAATAGAGAATTTTAATTTATTCAGATTATAATGTACAAAATTGAAGATAACATCTAATTTACAATTTAAATGTTTAAAAAGATTACTTTTGGATAATTGATGCCAGCAACTTGCGCTGATATGACTGTCGTGGGTCCCAAGTTTACTACTGACACTGTACTTTCACTACAACAACCGAACAACTAATATAAGAACTAATACCTGAACAATTGCGTTACTCAATTTTTTGACTATTTGATATAGAAATTTAAGGCATTATTGGAATTATAATTATAAACAACATATACCAACAATTTAAATAGTAACATTCGAATTCGTTCACTCATACTCTATCAAATACGATACCTATGAGTTTGGTTAAATCGGATAGTATTCTTTATATATAAAAATGTATGTTTGTCGTATGTATGCGCATAACTTCCGAATTGAATCAAATTGGATTAGTCTTATTTCTTTTGTGTTTGTATTTTTAGGGCAAGGTTTGTATATAAAATAAAATAAAAGATTATCTTATTACAATCAGATTTTATGAATGATGAAATGATAAGTGAATAAGACAGAATGATGTTCAGTTACACAGCCAACGAATGGCAACTTCAAATATACGTCAACAAAAAAAACCATCAAAGAAATCTCTTAAAGATTCTGCTACTAACTACTATGAAAAAATCAGTACGAAGTTTGCCGGATCAGCTTATTGCTTTATACAAATTTTAGCATAAGATTTTTCTATACTCAAGAAACCGAAAAACGGAAACTCAAAGTCGAATGGCCATCATTGGTATCGTGTTTATAGTATTAATTTATTAAGGGCTTATCCACATTACGATCGCTTTTATCACAAAGTGGACCATCTCGCTCGGTTTTATTGATTGACAAACGCAGACTTCGATTAAATTCTCGCGACTCGAGCCAGGCATTAGCTTTACACAGACTAAAAAGATATATCCACTAAATATATCTTTCCCTATATCTCAAACCAATTATTTAATGTGACGAATAAATCTTAGCCAGTAAGCCGGTAATAGAGGCTGTCATCGGAGGCGAGCGTAGATAATAAAACGATAAAATCATTATTGCGCAATTAAAACAAGACATACACCTAGCTTTGATAATTTTTTTTGTGTTCTTACATTCGCTATAAATATTTGATAAAGCGAAAGCTTTGTGGCTGTTCGGACGATAGCCTTCGTCAAGGAGGATTTAAATAACTACCTACGTAGGTAAGAGACTTGCCTCGTAAAGAAAAATGGTGAACAATTGTATAAATATTTTACCTTTGATTTAGTTAACTAATTGAAATAATTCTTGGCTGATTAAACAGATAACACTCTGAAATATGTTAAACAGCCTAGACAATATCGTTTCAAACAAAACCATTTTGTAATACATGTCCAAAAAGGAACGAAATAAGAACACAATCCCAAAACAATTTTTAGTGAAAAAAATGACGTACTGCTTTATGAAAAGAAAGGTTTACTAAATGGCAGTGAGAGGTCAGGGTTCGAAGCGAGTGGCAAAAATGTATATTTAAATCACGGTATGCCCGCCGTTGTCCGGTAGGCCACCAGACAACGTCGGAAATAAATGCCTTGATGTCAGTGTACACGGCTAAGATCTCGGGGTAGGCTCAAGAATTGCCGTCTGGACGTCGTGATAGCGGATATGAAAGAGAACACTCACAAAGGACATCACAAACATCTCAAAAAGGAGAAGAAGATATAGTTAAATCACGGATTTTATTCCAAGTATAAGTTCCTAAATCGTACATTGAACACTCGCCTTAACAGCTCAATAAAGGTGCACGTACAAAACGAAAAAGGAATTTTAATTTGTTTTTGTGGATCTTTCTGTTCATTAATTAGTATAGAATTTATTATCAAGTTGCAACGCTAATAAGATGAATTAGAATATGGTCGTCTGCGTCCTAGCGAGGGTATAAATCTTCTCATAAGATTTTATTGGACCTCAAAAAATCTCTGATCATGACGAACCATTCAAGTGTAATTGGGTTCAGCGGCTTCACATAAAATATGAGTTCATGGCTTAAGGTTTTATAGAGAACATAAATGTTTTATTGTGTTTTGTCGAAAGCCCTCAAGAACGCAGTGCCTACCTTTGTGCCGTCCAATTTATGAAAAAAGATGTAAAACTCTTGCTTCTGTTTCGTATTACAGTTTTTCTACCCAAAAAGAAAAAAAATAAGTGCTTTACAGCGTTACACGTTCATTTTAGAATTTACAAAATTGTTTTGTTTATACGTTATTTACAACATATTATTATAAACCAAGGAAGAGAACGAAGATAGAATACTATTCGCATTATATACAAATTTGAGATAAGTCAACACAACTCGCCTATCGATTAGAGGTTCAAGCTAAGCGATCGAAAAAAAAAATCGCTATCGCTTCTTTCGACATTGCATAAGTTTGGTTCATTTTGCAGAATCCACCCTTTCGCCCCACAATATTTTAATTTTAATTAGGCTTTATTTTCGCCTTCCATCGACCCAAACGTGAACCCATTTATATAAAAACAGAATTTTTTCCACATTATTTAGCCATATCTCCCACGCGATAGATAAAAGGTCGAGAGCGTTATAATATACTTATTACCAATAAGCAAACATGTTTGCACCGACAGAGATCGAAAGATAGTGTTATGGGACGACGGTCATGTGCATCTATTAATATTATTGCCGATGAAAATCGAATGCCCAAACACGTTGCATTAAATCGGTAATTAGCGAATGGACACAGTAGATGTGAAAACAGTAATACATTCTACGTCTCGAAGGAATCTTTTATTATGTTAACGAATACGTAAATGTGGAAAGTTGTTACGCTTCTGTTGTTATATAAAGCATAACTGCAATTCGGGCTGCGGACAAAGGTGTGAGACACGGAGCAAAGTAATGTAGCCATTGAAAATTTCCGGAGCGAGTTCCACTCCAACTGAGGCTCATTTAAGCATAAAATTACATTGTCTTGCCGACATTGTCAGGTGGCAATGAACTGCACTTTGACATAAAATCCCTTTGGATGTTATAAATTCATTTCATTACCTTAATAAAGGGTGATTGAGTGATTCGATAGGGAGCCATCATTTCCCTTGACTATTTTCTTAAGTCGTAGTCGTTAACATCTTTATGCCCTGTGACAATTTTATTTATTCTTTGAAATTTATCAAATTACTTCTTTTATTTTTAGCTTTGAATGGCATGAAAACAATATGCTTCATAAATATACGTTTTTTAATTATCGTCATGCTCTAATTTAAATTCTAGTCGTCTGAGCTGCGGACTTATTTATCAGACAATTTCCTCTCAGACCCACTTCTAGTGAAGAGACCACTGAGTGGCCTCGTAAAAGATTGACATACATAATTGTTACATAATACAATTTAATAATAAGCACGAATGATTATTATGATATTGAGATGATTCTTACTTAATTTTTAATTTCTAATTTAGTTTAATTGTTTACTTTTGTGTTCTTTTAGTTATAACTTAACATTGTCAATCGCCATTTAATTGCTTGTAGTCTACACCTATAACTTGGACAAAATGGCGGGAAGTAACCGGGAAGTAATCGCAGGATACCGGTGAAGCTAAAGGGCCTTGTGTACAAGTGCATCATCCGACCAGTCCTGCTGTATGGTAGTGAGACGTGGCCAGCCCTCGGAAGACATGTCCAGCAGCTGCACGTTGCTGAGATGAAGATGCTGCGCTGGATGTGTGGCGTTACGCGATTAGATCGTATAAGTAACGAACACATCCGGGGCAGCCTTGGAGTCCGCGACGTAGCAGACAAACTGCAGGAAAGTCGTCTCCGATGGTATGGCCACATATACCGCAGGCCGTCTGACTATGTCGGAAATAGATGCCTAGCCCTCAACGTACAAGGCCCAAGACCCCGTGGCAGGCCCAAGAAACGCTGGCTGGATGTTGTTAAAGCGGACATGTTAATGAACCACCTAACAAACGAGGATGCCGAAGACCGGGCAAAGTGGAGGAGACTAAGTAGGAAAGCGGACCCTGGCTGTAGGCCGGGAAAACGCTAGACAGAAGAAGAAGTCTACACCTATAACTGCGATGGCATTCAATTTACAACTTTTGACTGTTTTATGTATTGTTTGCCAAAAATGTTCGTTGTGTTGTGTTCAATAATTAAATACATAAGAGAGAAGAAAAAACATAGGTCATGGGGGATTTAGTCCGTAGCGTTAAATACTACAAAGTTAAGCGATAAAATTAGCACTGCTTGTTCAAAGAAATCTAATATATAATAATATCTATAATATTATATATAGTGATAGATAATATTATATAATATTATCTATCACTTTCAAAAAGTCCATCAGATGGCAAATGGAAAAGTTTTGCTCTAGTGGGCCTAAAAACGTACCAATGTCGGGAGACTTTCCTCCAGATAGACCGATGATCTTGATATATGATACTGTGGAGCGTTGCATTTAGCGGAAGTCATTGATAAATTTGTGAATGAATTGATACAGGCTAATGATGACGATGAGAATGGTTAATTTGTATTATTCCGACAGAGAAGGGCTCGACTGTACGACACGATGAATAATTAAATTTACGGTTTCTTTAACCTTTGTTTAACCTTTTAAATCAGAAATACCATTAATTTGGTTAGCGTAACCAATAAACATACCGATGATAACCTAGTGGCTGAGCCTTGAAGTAACTTTCTAACGGTTATGTGTACGAATATCTACTGGCTTTTAACCAGGAAGTCGCCGTTTTCCGGACTCATACATAAACATAAAATTAAACTGAAGAAGTGATATCCTAGTGACTACGAGGTCGTCTTATGATCGTGCAGTGGTGGGAATCCCCGGTTGCTTGTATCAATAAGACCTTGGTATTTTCTTGTAGTATATTTACGTAAAACAAAAGCCGACTTCAAATCCGAATTTCTTCTCTTTATTTCCGAAATATCGTAGGCATATAACAAAATTAATCAGAATCTAAGCAACATCTCATCAAACTACCCTTGAAGTACATGCTTTCTGATAAAAAATGAATTATCGAAATCGGTTGGAGTGTTATTTATTCGCCTATTTGTCGCTCACATACTTTTATGCAAATTTAAGACCTATGGTTTTCTTATGGGCGTCATTGTGAGCATTGGACCAAATTGTAATGGGACCACACTGGAAGAACCAGATTTTAAATAAAAAGAAATCATCTAAATCGGTCTACTCAGTCGAAAGTTATGAGGTAACAAACATTAAAAAACATTCAAATGTATTGAGAACCCCCTTTTTGACGTTGCATGATAAAGAAAGCCTTGAGTCAGCTATTTGCCAATGACATTTCACAGAAATCAACCAATTACAATATTATTGTCATTATGCCAGAAACGTCAAGAAGTCGTTATGTACGAGATCAATAAATAGTAACAATTGAAATGATTATAGCGTCAATGGTGTGCCATTTGAAATCGAAAGTGAAAACTGAACTAGCAGATTACCAAAAATATCAAAAATTGACAGCTGTAATGTCACTGAATATTCATTTTGATACAATTGTTTAGCAGATCCAACAGAGAAGAATACAAACTAACAAGTATGTATTCTCTTTTCACAAAATGAAACATAAATGTTTACATTTTGTGGTTAAAATAACAATACTCGTTAAATTAACGAAGGAACTGGGAGATATTTAAATTTGTGAAAGGTTCGTGCACAAAAAACATCGGATCATGCGTGTAACAGGTGTATTCCTGATTTCTAATAGTGGCATACGTATTATAATTATGTCCGTCAATCTGGTATTAAACTTTTTGTCCAACTTTTACCTTCAAGCATTACTGCAGTACTTTCGATTTTCCCTTTTTGTGGTCTGAGTAATTTTAGTTATTATGATTTTTCGAAAACGCGAGTTAAAATTTTGACATCTGGGTGACTCGTGTTGTATTTATGTTGTCACATGCTCCTTAATGTAATCAGCAGATGTAATGGAAAAGAACCAAGGATATGTATAATAGATCCTTTGAGCGTTAAATTGATTAATGTAAATTCACCATACTTTACCCTGTCTTTTGGGAGGTGAAACGGATGGACGCAATTCCGGTTCACTCACAATTTCCAACTACGACCAACAGTTCTTTCATATCTCTCGTGCATAAGCACGTGACCGAGGTACGATACTTTTCTAATATTGGGCGTTAAGGAGAAATTAATAATTAAAACAAAATAAATTTTAAATTAGTTTAAATTCGCAACTACCAACTGTAAATGTTTGTCGATAACGTAGTGCTATTAAGCCAGAATGTTGCATTCGTCGTTCCATGACATTGGCATGTGTTCAGCCGCGGATCATGACCAGTAATAAATCAATTTAAAAACAAATGTTAGTGATTAATATGATTAATTATGCATATTTTCACAGCACACAAACTTATAGACATCCGAATACTCAATCAAACACATATCTATTAATGTTCATTATTTTCTTGATAAAATCTGAATTTTAAGGAATTAAATAGATGTAAGTATTGCGTTAAATTAGAACACAGGTTTTTATAGTTTCACCTGGTTGAGATATGGCTACTTTCTTAGAATGCTTAGTTTAAGTTAGCTTTATATATATTTTTGATGGTTTCGCCACGACTCGATCAGGTACTGCAATCGGAGTACGTTTCTTCATTTTAAAATGTGACTTGATTCTTTACATTACATATTTATGTTATGAAAGTGTGCAGTTAGTTTTTCTAAGTAAAGATCGGTGAGGCTAGTGAAATAACTATGCTTAGGAGACGGACAAAAGTCGTCCTGAGCATTATTAAACGAATTAGAGCGCAGGTAACTTTCTTAGTGATAGGTCGTATTGCTTAAACAGAACATCTAATCGACACCATCTTTCCATTACCACATATCTCCACAGAATTGCAAATTCCATCGGCACGATCTTACCTTATAGATAGTTATAGATTGTTGGCCTTACACTACTGCCCTGTTCCAGCGGAGTTTCCGAATCATTACGATTTGTGGACCTTCAAGAAACGAGCCTGCTCCTATTTCAAAGGCCAGCAACGCACCAGCAGCTTCGCTGTTGTGGATGTTCATGGGCGACGGTAATCACTTAATATCAAGTAAGGCAATAAGACAAAACGAGCTTCGTTTGCCCCTTTTCCTATAAAAAAGGAGTTAATATTAATAAAATCATAAGCAGTAGCCGTAAAGTCTGCACAAGGAATAGTAGAAATAATGAAATGTTATATCAGGTTATATTATCGGGAGCTCCTGAGGTCCGCGGCGTGGGCGTTACCAGGATGTACGATTTACGAGCCCGCTCGCCACTTCGCGCCTGCACTAAGTTCGATAGAGTTATGCCGTTTTATACTTTTATTGGCAATATTATAGCAACATTATTGTAAGATCCTGAAAACTCCGCATAATAATCTTTATCTATAACTTTAACACTACCAATGCGTATATTTCACGAAGGAGAAAATTAAAGAACGTTTATAAATCTTTTTATTATTACACCAATGTTAAATTATATGATAAAGATTTTTTTTACTTTTTAGTAAGTGCTTGACCTCGACCCTGCCTGACGTTAAGTAAAGGTGTAGTCTTCGATGGTAAGGCACGTTGGCTTAGTAAGCGTCAATTCACTGAGACAAAAAGAAAAACAAACTTCGGACAAACTATTCCAATACTTTGGAGAAATATTAATGGACAAAGCCTTTATGCTGCGTTTACTTTATTTATGTGTTTTCGCACCGAAAGACGCTCGGGGTTCCTTGCAATACAAGCTAAGTATTCTGCTCGGCCATCTATCAATCAAGTGAAGTTGTAATATTTTGCCTCTGCGCTTTTTTTTTGTTTTTTATATGATAAGTGGTAAACGAGCATACGGCTCACCTGATCTTAAGTGATCACCGTCTCCCATGAACATCCACAGCACCAGAGGAGCTGCAGGTGCGTAGCCGGGCTTTGAGATAAGGGAAGGCTCGTTTCTTGAAAGTCCCCAAATCGTATAGTTTGGGAAACACCGCTGGTACAATTGATTCCACAGGTTAACAGTGCGTGGAAGAAAGGTACACGAGAAACGTACTGTCGTGGAACGCCAACCATTAAGATGGTGGCGGTGGAATTTGGAATTCTGCCAAGGCTTATCAGAGTCAAGGAAGATCACTCTTAGTAGTCGAAGTAACAAAATACTTGAAAAAGTCTGAATATAATAACGTCCGTTTTCCGATAAAAGTTATGGACCGAGTCATTGTTAGGCTCTTTTGGGCGCCCTAGGATCGCAATTCTATGGCGATTATAGTAACTGGCCAAGCGGAGGTCTCGGGGTTATTGTGCTGAGATATTCCTTGGAGAGGTTCAGGTTACGCGATTTAAGAGCTGCGCCATCTTTCGTTCCGAAAAAAGATCTTTGATTGATTATATCAGTTCATTGTTTATATTGCGATAGATAATGAGATGTAATCAATTATAGGTTGAGCTCATAACCTAGTGGCGATGGGATCAAATTCTTGTTGGCTTGTGTTAATGAGTTTCCATTTATTTCGTTAAAGTTATTTGTTAAAATTTATATCCGACTTCAAATGATACTCTTTTCAGTGTCACGTTTGGTATTTAAATTTCTCTGATTTAGGTTAACGGTTAAAGCTACCGCCTACATGTGTCCCACTGCTGGGCACAGGTATTTTTTTATAAAAAGAGTATAAGGGAATAGTGCGCCACGCAACCTTAGTCCAGATAGACAGGCTTCACACTATGTTTTCGTTCACCACCGAGCGCATGGTAAATTGGCACTCTGCTACAAACAAGTTAAATGGTCGCAGCACTGTGATATTATTATATTTATTGGACAGATTGACAAAAATGTTCAGTAAATTCTTGTATTTTTGTTGATTTAATTTAAAAAACTAGATACAGATTTATATTAGACGATATTTAAATTCAGAAAAATGGAAATGAAATCAAGATATTTACATTTGTAACAAAATATCGTGTGTTATGTATGTGTTATAAATATATTTTATTATAACTGCCGCTTCGACGTAATATAAATCATTTGCCGCTGATTACCGCGTATTGTTTGCGGATTGCGTACAGTGGTAGCGGCCGCGCTTCGTGTTCGATCTGCGTCGGTTGGGAGTAAGCCGATCGCTCACGATGTTGCCAAGTTATTTTTATATTTTACCATGAATATTACTAAAAGGACTTGTATAATCGTTGCTAAAAGTGTGAGATAAGTTTAGTTATTACAATAATGTAATGGTAATGATTAACTTTTTCAGAAATAATTTTGTAAAAAATCTACATATATTTATTTTGTGCCGTGCAGGTTGATTAAGTGCAATTATTTTAGTTCTAATTATTTTTATCTAATTTGTAAATAAAACTATTTTTATTAAAAAATTTCAAAAATTAAAAAAAAATTGTAAAAGTAATATTTTTGTGGATATACCGCATTTTAATTCTTAAGCATTTAGCATAAGGTACTTTAATAATAAACAAACAGACGCTCCAATTTTATTTATTTGTACAGATAAGAGAAAATTACGAGTAATACCAAATACCACATAGAAAATAGAGGCATATATGACATATGGCGCATTTTGGTGCATGACAACTTACAGATGATACTTAGATAGAGACGTTAATTGTGCCTAACACAAATATTTTGGCCTCGGCTCAGAACCGTGACAGTCGTTGGCAAAGGCAGTCTAAATTTGAAACCAAATAGACCAAGGAAATGTGTATTGTAATTCTGAATTAAGGTCATATAAATCCTAAACAAAAATAACATATAAATATTATTTATACCTGAATTAATTTTCAATAGAAAAAAATAATGCAACACAGATAAAATTAACATTTTGAAACTCTATAAATTCTCCTGAATAACATGTTAATTTTGTCATCCAGCAACACTGATTACAAGTTTTATGCTCCAAAGTCAGTATTATATTTCTTCTCGAGTAAAGCTTTGATTTATTTGAGTTGATGCAATTACACTACTTGTGCGTGCGATTTTGTATTGGGCTCTCTTGTAATTTTATTACGTGTTAATATACTGGAATTAACACGCAGTATTTACACGCACATCTTTCTACCAACTCCAATACGCATTTCAATATCCACAGTCTCATGCCTAAAAAAATGCTCATAAGTAATTAAAGTTACTACATAGACGTTCTATTTATAAACTCTACCTTTTTCTTGGCTGCCTTATACTTTTGTTCACGCGGGGAATCTTTGGAAGCCCGGAGGGATGTGTGGGACTCAGCCTGGGCAGCCCCTACCCACTAAACCTTCCGCGAATGCCATCAGCCGTTATGAGCGGGGTGCCCCGGATCTGTCAGCGACAAGAAACCCTCAACGATCGGCCGGTCCCGGTAAAGACCGGACTTCATGCTCAAAGGGGACTTCTCCGGCACTCAGAGAAGTCCTGACGACGCTGAAGCATGCTGCTTCGGATTACGGGGGCGTGCCTTATACTTGTGAGCCATCGCACAACGTAACATCATCGACGAGAAGCTCTTGTACGTAACAATCAAATTTATTAATTTAAAAATAACTAGATCATTTAAAAAGCTGTCATGGTTACAAGGCGTACGATAGTCAAGTTGATTTTTTTGTATAACAGTAGTAAGTATAATAAGTAAGTAATAAAACAATAAAATTTCACTAAAGCAAAACGGAAATAAAACAAAATTGGAGTCTATTTATCATATGAGTGAATGATGGCGAAATGGCATGGCCTACATTATAATTGACGTTAAAACGATCCCCTAACGATTCCCAAAAGGTGCGGTGTGCGGTCGCCTCTGCCAGTGACGAGAGACGATTGATGGATGATTACGTCTTCATACCGAACTTATGTCCTGGACCGTCGTGGCGTAGACGATTCCGATTCCTTCAAACTTTTCGGCCCTAGACGTCTTGATACTTTTTATAATTTAATAATATTTTGAATCCGTGCACGCTACAAGCGCTCGTCATCTCTTGACAGGATATTAAGCTTTTACACAAATCTTTATAATGTTATTATTACACATCACATTACTATCGGCAGAATGTATCACTTAATTCGTTTCTAATATGTTCTGTTTCGTGTACGTCATTTTTTGTTTTATGACAATAGGGGTCAAAGGAACATTAGATTCATCAAAAAACAATTCAGTTTTTCAAAGTAACATCTACTGTATTTTTCTCCAGCCATAATCCACTCTTACACCCGACAGTTAACTCATGTTGCAGTTGATTACTTATTTCAACACTTTTGACACTAAGAAAACAAAGATAAAACTAGACAAAACTGTTAGATAAAGACTACAATTTAAAGCCAAATGTAGACTGTGATAACCATTATGAAATTAATAATTAACATTCACATATAACTTAATTGATATAATAAGAGATATTCCTTGACCTATGCTTTATTAGATTTCCTAAGATATCTTACAAAAACGACTAATCGTTTTTTTGCATGCTGCTTAAAAGAAGTACTTTAGATAAGAAATATACTATATCGTTTTGTCTATCAGTTAGAATTGGCTGTTACTATAAACATTCCGTCTCCCAATGCCAGCGCCATCATTAGTCCAGGAACTGGAGTCTGCTAAGTTAATTGTGTCAAAATGGCCGTGCAGTGACGTCAAAGTTGTCGATTTTTGCTAGTTTTAGTATTCTACTAGTTCAACTGTACCACTTTGGTTTTCTAATGGAACCACTGACACTCCAATATTGTTTGAATTTGTTGATATTTGTTAATTTCACACATAATGACATCTTCCATAAATGTCGATACATTTCAAACAATTAATTATTTAATAATGATTAATTATTAAAAAAAACTCCAACGAAATATATAATATATTAATAGAACGACAACGGTGGGATCCTTTGTTGTCCGCCAAAGTGGACCCGAGAAGAAGGCGACATTGGCTGGCCCGTGTCACCTTGCACTGCGAAGGAAGGAGGGATTAACTTACTCTCCGAAGAGCACAGTGCAGAGAGGCTCCGGTGCGGTCCTCTGTAGATCCCGGAGCCCCTCACCATCCACCTAGGAAGGACCACCGGAGGGGCTTTAGTGGGTAAGAATCCCACATAACCCCACCTTCGGCGGGATATCTTCTTGGAGATTTCCAAAACAAAAAAAAGGTTCTTTAATTATACTGTGGGAAATTGTTAATCTTAAGATATTAAATCATTGTAAATTACATATCAAAAAATTAAATTAGTAAATTACAGCTTTTGGTCCATCGGCAATTGAATTGTAAGAGATTGGTTTTAATGTTACTCGTATTATGAAATAGAAGACCCAAGGCCTCACGCTGATATGATGATAGCTGATAAAATTAACATGGTTGACATTATATATATTTAGAAAAGATATATGATCAAGAATTTTCTACAAAGATTGATCCAGTTATACATACCTGCGTCACTCACCGTGTTGTTACAGGTCGCTTCGCTTGACACAAAAAAACCCCTTTCAAATGTAAATCGGCACAAACCGACAAAGCAAATTGTCACAAATAAACACTGATACATTCGGTTTTTATGAAAGCATACAAAAAACTTTGGGCGCATCACTAAAGGGTCAGACCGGGCCAATCAATCTCGGAATATTTCTTTTATTGATTTTTTGCTCCCAGTTTTAAAGTTGGCTGTGCAACTGAACTTTGATTGTTATCCGTGAGACTCGATCAAATACATGATAAATTCCACTTTGAATAACTCAATCCCTTGTATTTGCTTAGAAAGAAAATTATAAATTACCTTGTTTTTACTTCGTGTATCGAAGGATTCTAGGATCCTTTATATAATGTTTACATGCTTTTAATTATTATTTTATATAAAAATATAGTTTCCAGAATAGTAATCAACTATATATTATAGACTAAAATATTCTCTACAACATAATGTATTTTATGGTATATCATTATATAGTACGAGTATCTCTCTCTCTTCCATGCTATTGGTCCCACATGGTGGTGAGGTCAGCTGGTATATCATTATATAGTATATTTATTTATATATATACCAGCACAGCCCAGGCTATTTCACGGCTGATTGCCGGTTCAGTGGGTGAGAGTTTGCCGAAATCTTAAAGCATTAAACTCTATTCTTAGTAGCGTTAGGTTTTCGAGGAAGATCTTGGCTTGGGCGGCCACACACACACAGGATAAATAGTCCGTTATAGATAGTCTTCCTTCTTGACTGCCGAGACTTGCATTATAATACTTAACTTGCATATAATGCTTCAAGAGGCAGAACTCCCTTCCGGGAATAAAATTTACAAATTTGATGGCTTGTATGGAGGCCGCAATTTAGGTAAAAGTCGCTATACTTTTGATTCCTTAGGTAATAGGTAGGTTGTCCTGTCGCTGACAGATCCGGGACACCCCGCTCATAACGGCTGATGGCATTCGCGGTAGGTTTAGTGGGTATGGGCTGCCCAGGCCGAGTCCCACACATCCCTCCGGGCCCACACGGGTACTGGAGGATGGTCTATAAACAGAGTCCCCCGCGTAAACAAAAAAAAAGGTAATAGGTAGGTAGAGTAAAACTGCAATTTTGATTGACAATTTTTCTGTAGATACATGCACCCATGTGCATGCATGTGCATTTAAGTATATATCTTTTATTATAATGATGATGAGTCATAACCTAACTATAAATATATGTCTATGTTCTTAAAATAGAACAATATTCCAAGTCAACAGTTGAAAAACAACAGTTGGATTGTTAAAAAAAAAAGGTTTGATGTGGCGGGCAGGAACGGGAGCTTGCCACTCAAGCAGAAGTAATCATAATAGCGACTGCCCCACTAAAGGATAAAGTAAACCAAAACACAAAACCCAACTGGTACATGCCGACGGGTATTCGAACTTACACAGTCCAACGCGTAGATACTATGCCATCACTACTTATTAGTGATGTCATATAAAACACACCGTGAAATAAACCAATATAATACAAATATCGATAGACTCGAGAGCGTCCAAAAAAGATTTTTATGGCATTTCGCATACTCTGCTAATTTGGGAAAGGTCCTCTCGTCACACCAACAGAGATTAAATTATTTCAGAATAGCCTCACTCGCGGATCGAAGACGCATATGCTAGACCTCACATTCCTCTATAAAGTTGCAAATGGGATTTTTGACGACCTCTTTTTTCCTAGTATTTGTATGTATAAACAATCACTAATCTACAAATAGTTTTTTTATTAGTTAAGTTTTAATTTCAAATTTAGTTTTATTTTATTTGCCAATTAATTGCTTGCAGTCCTACGCCTATAACTGCGATGGCATTAACTTCACAACTTTTCACTGTTCTATGTATTGTTTGTTAAAAATGTTCATTGTGTTGGTGTAATAAATAAATAAATACTTAAAAAATATCTTCCAAAACCTTCGAATGGTCTTAATTGTAAATTAAAGCTATTCAATCATGCATAAAACGAATGTAGTGACAATATCAACTGAGCGACATCACAAAAGGAACATCTTGTTTTACAAAAAGAAAAGGGATAAAGAAATTTAAATATTTTAATCCAAATATTGATTTAACCCTATCAGCGACGGAAGCAGGTGCTCGATACACGCGCCGCACTCAGAATCAATGAGCGTTTCCTAACTATGAAATTAAATGATAATCAAGCTTTTTCACATTTGTCTAAAGAGTTTAATAAGCACGTTTTGTTTGTCGACGCAGGAGCTCACAACATTTTGATCTAATAGTTAATAACTCAATCAATTTTAATAGAATTTAATTTACAACGGATCTTATAACGTATATATGTTATAACTGGTGTTGTTGCGAAGTAGAGATTGTTGAAAATGATATTCGAACCATTGGAGTTACCTGTTAGAGGCTGAGCGACCTAAGAGCTGTCACCTCTCAATCCGGGAAAGCAGTAAACGCTAGCTTCAACCCCTGTACTTCTGGGCTCTCAAGAATAAGACTACGGTATCCCCTGCCTGTCGTAGAAGGCGACTAAAAGGGGCCTCGGGTTCATTGGGCGACAAGGGTGGGGGCCTTTGTCGTCCGCCAAGGTGGACCCGGGAAGAAGGCGACATCGGCTGGCCCGTGTCGCCTTGCACTGCGAGGGCACAGGGGGGGAGGGAGTAACCTCCCCCGGGAAGTGCTCTCTATGAGCACAGTGCAGAGGGGCTCCGGTGCGTTCCACTGTAGATCCCGGAGCCCCTCACCATGCACCGAGGAAGGGCCACCGGGGAGGTTTTAGTGGGTAAACAAAACCCCACATAACCGCCGCCTTCCCCCCAGAAGGCGGGGTATCTTTCTGAAGATTTCCTCCTCGTTGACAAAAAAAAAAGCTTCTCTACCCAACTGTGTAATTCGTCATCAAAAAAAAGACTTACCTACACCTCTTTCTTTCATTTATAATTTTATGTTTTTTCATAAGTTTAGTGTAAAACGTATACAACTTAATAAAATATGCATTCGAACCAATTTAAAAAGGCACCAATATAAAACCGCTATTATTAGCTGGCTAAAAGAATACGATTATGACAATTTGGAACACCTATTAAATATTCAGACATAGTTAAATGTTTTTTTTTAATCGAATTAATTCTATATAATAAATATTAAAAAGTTTTTGTTGGTATTAGTAGCTTAATAGTTCGAGTTCATCTTTGCGATCTTATATATCTTTAAGTTTGGGGTTCGATTCTAAGTCTGAGTTTCGATTGCTCGGTTTCTTATAGACATAAACAAATTATTTACAATATGTGCCCTGTGTATAGAGATGGGCTCATTACATTGTCAAGATATGCGACGGAGCTTCTTGAAAAGGGACAGCGATTGTTCTGCCTACCCCGCTAAAGAAAGAGGTTAAACAGCTTTTTTTTATAAATATGATTTCAATAAAATAAAAATATATGTATTTTAAATTTTTATCTATATATATACTCTGAAACGATAAAACATCGTTCAATGAAACTTTCAGGTAATCTTCAGATTGACCTGGCGAGTAATCCTGTAAAGTTTGGTGACGATCGAAGCACTCCTCTTTTTGAACTGTCAAATAAGCCATACGTCGTACTTTTATTTCTGACATTGAGCCCGACATGTTTTTGTATAAATGATAAGAATGATATTGTATTTACTGATATGTACATGGGTGTAGGTAATGATCTTTACCCGCTCGAGAAGAGAATGAATAATTTAATATATTGTAAGAGTTAAAATAAATATTTAATGATGTATGTTTATTTTATTGATTTGATTTTTTAAATTGCTGAAATAAAACAAAGCAAAATCTAGACAGGCGAAGCGAGCTGGGTACGCTAGTACTCTATGTTTTTAAATATCTTGGAAAGTCATGATACTGTAATAAGGAAAAGGTTTGTCACCTCTGATCTACGAGCGTCATTACTCATTTTAACGGTTTGCTGGCACCCACGAGAGGGTTGTACGTCATGCTTCACTCTGATGTTACGGATAGATACAGGATAAGGTGGTTTTAGGCAGATGCGTAAATTTATAATTTGACCGTATCAAAAGCATTAGATGACCGACACGTCTCGACGCCATTCAGTTTATGACAACTGCAACGAGTTGACATAAAGTGAGTTTTTATACAGATGGCTTTAAAAAAAAAGTTTGTTTAAAATATTGCATAACAAATGTGTTAATGAGTAAGAAAATAAAATGTGCCTTAGAACTTCGTGTTTTTTATAGTAACCTTTTTTTATGAGAAAAGAGGCACCTGATCCTAAGTGATCACTGTCGTCCATGAATGTCCACAGCACCAGATGAGCTGCAGGTGCGTTGCCGAGCTTTGAGATAGGAGTAGGCTCGTTTTTTGCAGGTCCCCAAATCGCAAAGGTTCGGCAACTGACAGTTGATTCCACAGGCTGACAGTGCGTGGGAGAAAGTTACGCTAGAAACGTACTGCCGTGGACCGCCAACCAATAAGATGGTGTCAATGGAATTTTCTATGGCAACAATAAAATCTTTAGTTTGTTCGAATATACAACGCAGCGAGGAAACCTATGTAATTAACACTAACAATTGAATGATGATGTATAACAGATTTTAAATTACACACTAAAATAAGATAATTAGATGAGCAGGATCTCACCTAATCGTTTTTATGGCATATAGCGACCGACTTATTTCGGCGGCACATATGTGTTGGATAGTCTAGTACGAGCTTAAGGTTTGTTTTTTCAAAAATAAAAGTAAGAATTTTGATAAAAAATCTTCGTGGATAGTGGACAGCTTTTGATCTACGGCTATCTCTCCGACTGTATACCCCACTACGACTTGACAACTATGTTATTAAAAGGTGATAACCAAGTAACTAAGCGTTTAACTTACGGTCTTATCGAATGACGGAATGATTGTGATGAATTTCCGTTTTTGGATTGGAATTACAAACCTATGTCTATGTCGATGGCCTGACATATATGGGGCCAAATAAACAAAAAGCTGAAACCGATTCCTATCTCTGTCTACCCCACTTGAATAAATAGGATGTGAAAGCTTGCAATACTCGTATAATATACAGACTAGATAAAGAACGCTCCTGCAAAGATGTACCACGAGTAAAAGTTACTTTAGAACAACATATAACTGTAAATAACCATAATAATTGTATTTAAATATTCATAATGTGTTCATTTCTTTATCTTGTAACAACAATTTATACGCGTTGAAGAAAAGAAAAAGGGTTAAAACCCATGTCTAATTAAATTCAAATTTCCCAATTTGTTTAAAAATGTAAATGTTAATCAGAACAGGATGGTAAATAAATTGATGAATTAAGTTATATTAAATATAAAACTAAAACAATGACTGGTTGAATAACTGTGTTGCTTTCCCGGCATAAGACAGAGAGATTGTTTTTAACCGACTTCAATAAAGGTGGGTAATCAACGCGTTGCGCAGGGGACGTTTCAAACGTCTCCTCTCGCTGCCCCCGTAATCCGAAGCGGGGTCAGGATGGGAACCTGGCCCCAACATGCCTCGGCGTCGTCGGGACTTCTCTGAGTGCCGGAGGAGTCCCCTTTGAGGGTGAAGTCCGGTCTTGCCGAGACCGGCCGGTCGTTGGGGTGTCCTGTCGCTGACAGATCCGGGACACCCCGCTCATAACGGCTGATGGCATTCGCGGTAGGTTTAGTGGGTATGGGCTGCCCAGGCCGAGTGCCACACATCCCTCCGGGCCCACCCAGGGTACCGGAGGATGGTTAATAACTCGATTCCCCGCGTTAACAAAAAAAGGTAATCAATGCGTCTATAGCTTTTAATGTTTATGCACATAGCATAGCGCCATTTATAAACCGATTGCGATATTTTTTTGAAGGATTTCGTTTCAATTATGACCCATATTTATTTTGTTCACAAAGGACCTTGAATTGCGAAGATTAGACCAGGGAAATCCTAAAAATCGTACAGAACAAAGCCTGTGCGTTGTCCTATTGGTAAGTGCATGACAATACGAGACTAGCTAATTACTTTATAAGGACAACGATCTCAAATGTGGGAGAAGAAAGAGAAAGAAAGAGGACTTGGTGATATAATTATGATACTGCGTTTGATTTGATTTGAAGTCGGTTTTTGTTTTTAACCGAATTCAAAAAAGGAGGATGTAATCAATTCGTGTTTATGTTTTTTATGTTTCTAACCTCATAACTTTCGACTGGGTTAACTGATATTGATAATTCAATTTTTATTTGTAAGCTGATGCTTCCAGTGTGGTTTAATACTGACAATGGCGTCCATGAGAACACCATCTTAATTTCGCATCAAGTATGTGCGCGACAAAATTATTATTTTTTTTATTAGAAAGCTACAGTAAAGTACTTCTAGGGTTCAAGTTTTATGACAGTTAGGTAAGTTTCTTATTAATTCTATTAGACATAGACATAGACATTTATTTATTGGCATCACAATACAAAAAAACATCACAGACTGAATATAACACACATTAAAAAAGAATGAAAAATAGACAAAACACAGTTAAAGTTACACGGCCAAATAACACAAACATATGATGCCAATATCGGACACCGTCTCAGCATATGCTGTCACAAGGATGCGACAGCGCTGATTTTCAGAATTACGTAATATTCCTACGATAATTCGGAAATACATCGAGAGCGTTCGCGCATAATAATGTCTAAGGTTTGATTCGATTTGAAGTCGGTTTATGTTTTACTCGTAAATATAGTTGTTGTAATTAAACGAAAACTGTCATATATAACACTTCTGTCGATATCTGTCAGCTGTGCTGTGATATCGAAGTCAGGAAAGGTTTACCGTTATGTTAAATACTTAGAACACGCTCGCTTTATGGCGACATTATCACGTTTTTATAGTTTCACTCTCGCCTCGATATTTGTTTTGAACTTGTTCAGGAGTTACTTCTTTTAACCTTTTAAAATATTCTACGGAACACTGGAATTGGTTTAAGTTAATTTTTTTGAGTGTTTATCGCAATAGAATAGTTTAACGATATTTATGGATTAAATACTACTACGAAGTCTCTATTTTAAAGAAGAATGCTCTCTTGTTAAGAAATTCTGGCAGGAATATTCTTTTTCTTCTTCGACATTCGTGCATTAAACAGTATTTAGGTAAAGGTCCTGAATTGTCATAAATAATAATAAATCAATATTATTAATATCTAGAAACTTTTTTCTACTAACTTCTTACGAGCTCTCGGAACCCAAAGTTCAATACCAACAAAATTAACATGGAAACGCTTATTTCTTTTTTTTTTTTCAGAAATATCACTAACATTCTTGTTAACCATTCCAGCTAAGTTTAAGATTGTGCTAGGACAATGTTCACGTCATTAGACGAATGGTGGATTCGATCCCACGACCTTACAATTCGCAGACCGTACCCTAAATAGAGCCGTGGTCAGCTCATCAGTCAGCTCAGTGCTGGGCGGTCACCTCAAATGCATGCATGGTTCGCTAGCAACCCGAAGATCGATCTCCGGTGCCGGCACCGATAAATTTGTTGTTGCAAGTTTGTGCGCACACGGCGGTGAAGGAAAACATCGTGAGGAAACCTACATGTCAGAAAACTTTTCTAGGGCATGTGAAGTGTGCCAATCCACACTAGGGTCGCGTGGCAGAATATGCCCTTGTACTCTCTTTACAGAGAACACCTGCGCGCAACAGTGGGACATATATATAAAGGCTGTACTGTAAACTTTAACTTCTTAACCCTAAATCATTTGGCTATTGACGATTCATTTTTTAACTTAAAATAAAATAAATAACTATGTAAAGTGATAATCAAAATACCACATACCTACCTAAGTTTATTATATGTATATATATTTTACAATATTGCTATTTTACAAAATATTTACAAAAAAAAAAAAATGTGCCAAATAGTCTTTGCACTAAATGGAAACCAATTGAAACGAAATTATTTCAAACATAGAAATGATGTAAATGCTTACATAATAAAGATACAGACAAATTGAGAACGTTCTCCTTTTTTTAAGTCGATTAAATAAACAACAATAGCCTAATGGTTAAGGACAGGCTACAGTCGGCGAAACATGAAGTCGTAGATTCTAGCCTACCAAGCAAATAATAATATTATTAAAGTGAGCCATCTCCTAGCACCATTTTTTTTTGTTGACGGGGAGGAAATCTTCACAAAGATACCCCGCCTTCTGGGGGGAAGGCGGCGGTTATGTGGGGGTCTTACCCACTAAAACCTCCCCGGTGGCCCTTTCCTCCGTGCATGACGAGGGGCTCCGGGATCTCACGTGGAACTCTGCACTGTGCTCAAGGAGAGCACGCCCCGGGGGGAGGTTACTCCCTCCACCCCTGTGCCCTCGCAGCGACACGGGCCAGCCGATGTCGCCTTCTTCCCGGGTCCACTTTGGTGGACGACGCAGGCCTTCACCCTTGTCGCCTAGTGAACCCGAGGCCCCTTTTAGTCGCCTTGTACGACATGCAGGGGATACCGTAGTCTTATTCTTGAGAGCCCAGAACTACAGGGCTGATCTCCTAGCACCAAGCTTAAGCATAATGTCGGAGGCAGTGGCTAATAAAAATAAAGTAAAATTTACAACATAAATTGTGCTAGCATTTTATTTAAATAATAAGCTAGATCAACATAATATATCTTTGTTCAACATTGGAAATGTGTATCCGGCTTGAAACTGACTTCAAATAACATTGAAATTTCGTACATGCGTGAACTATCCATCATAATTTAAAGTACGACTCTCGATAAGGCGAAAATCTCTATCATTCGTGTGGAATCTTTAAATAATAGGGCAATTTATCAGAGACAAGCAGTTTGCATATGGAATCCCTTAACCAGCCGAGGGCGACATACGGTGTGCAGATGTATGGCAAGTGCTGTGTTATTACACTCAAAACCATTTTTCAATATAATAAATCAGTAATCATTATTTAATAATTATTATTTTTTATTTTTCTCATTGTCATTGATTATTTCTTCCACTTGTTCGTTTTTTACACATTGAAATAAAACGTGAAATTAAAAAAAAACGTAAATACGTATTTTAACACAATTTATTTTGCGTTTAGTATGGAATGCGGCGAAATGTCGGCATTCTTTACTTATATTACTATAATTACAACTTTAACAAATAAAATGTCCTAAACAAAATGTTCTTTACTTATTCATATTACGTTAAAGAAAATACCAAAGAGAGTTGGATACCGATTCTCCGTGATAAGGTATGATGTAAGGCTATTTGAAAGGTTCACACCGATCAGTGGGAGGGCTTAATGATTATCCGAAATGTAGGTCCATTCCCTACACGGTTGTGGGTGACATTTATTACGCGGAGCCGTTAAATGTAAACCAAAACTTTAGTGTTCGTTTCGTCACGACTTTGATATGGTCATGGTGACATTTGAATAGGTAAAGCTGAAGCCATAGCACTATGAATGTTGATGATCATTACAAATTTAAGTTATAAGATCTTATCAAATTGAGGGTTAAATTATATGTAATTGCCGTTGTTAACTCTTATAGCCGAGTTACAAGAGCTTCTTTCTTCTTTTTTAAGCTCTACAGCCCTTTGTGGGTCTTCGCTTGATCAAGCAACTTCCTCCACTTCGGTCTATCTGTGGCCACAGTCCTCCAGTTACCTATGCTAGTTTCTTTGGCGTCTCGATTCAAACCGTCTAACTAACAGCTTTGGTCTTCCTGTTCGACCTTCGGGGTCCCTCGTCATAACTGCCTTGGGTATCCTGGCTTCATCCGTCTGCACATGACTAGCCCATTTGAGTCTGTTTAATTTGATGTGCCCAGCGACGTGCAGATCTTGGTAGAAGTTATAAAGTTCATGGTTATGATGGCTCCGCCATTGGTTGTTCTTGCATATAGCGCCAAAGCTATTAGCCTATTCTTTAATTATTAATAAGCCATGAGCACCTGATGCTTACCCAAGCGCGAGGGTATACTTAAAATTCCAGACAGGATATTAACATTATTGCTACTTTAAAAAGCGTTTACGTTTAAAAAGTAAATTTACGACAAAAAACAAAAGCCGATTTCAAATTATTATTATTCATTTATTCAAATAAGTAACAAAGACTCATCATTATTTTAAATAACTATTAAATAACAACCTTAGACTAAATTATAAGATTAAAATATAAAATTATTATTATAATTATTTGATTATAATATAAAATAAAAAATATAATATAATATTATACTAAAGGCTTAACTATGCTTATGAATACCTTACCCCATGTGAGACGGCGCAGCATCTGTTTACATAAACACAGTCAAGCCTTTGAGCAATCATGCTCGGGATGCTGTTGGAGCTGGTCCGCACCCTGCGCACCAGAGATGCACTCCTCTTGCGCATTGTCGCAAAAAAGCATGCCGTCTGTGCATCCGCGAACATCCCCGATGCACTACAGAAACGGGGCAACCCCAACAGAACCCTGAACGCGTTGTTATTTTGAAATGAAATCAAACGTGACGGATCAAACTTATAACGCACAGACGCATTTTTATTTCCCAAATACTATAGTTATATTACGCCAGTAGGCGCCTATAATCTCTTTTTTACACATTAAGTTCTTATGGAGTACTTACCTTAATCTTAGATTATCATAGATCTAAGAAAATTCTAATAATCATTCTTTTATAAAATTTTTATGAGTTCCCTGGTATATCTTTGGAATCCAAGGTCCTATGCTCATGCGGACAATATTTATGTAGCACCTTATTTAAACCAAAGCCTTTTAATTCAATTCTATAAAAAGAAATTTAGGGATACACGTTTCCTTCTACTGAATTTTATTTAAAAAAAACAGTCTTTTTAAAATAAAATTTTGTAACATTTGTTAAAACCGATTAGACATGTCTGATTTGCTATAACAAGCACGCAAAAGATACTTTATCAGCTTTTTCAATCGTGATAACTGACGTATACTAATATTACAGTAATGATTTTGTTTTCCTTCATTTCTTGTTTTGTCATGGCTAGACTAATTAAAAAAAGAGACATCTGTTGATTAAATACGAAAACAAGGTTAAAAATGCCTAATTTAATACTATAGGAAGGTAATAGATGTCATTAGGGTGTCCTGATAAAGAAATTATTACAATGCCATCTGTTGACACTATTTGAAACTAGTTGACTGAGTAAACTAGTAGGAGTAAATGTTTATTTTATTTTTAAGTATTTTAGTTAGATGGCGCTTCCTTAAATATTTCCGTATTACTTTTAGTTATGTTTTCAAGTGACTAAATATTTTATTGAAAGAATAGCTGCCACTGACTGTGTTATGATCTGATGAGTGAATAGGCATTTAGATTAAGCCAGTGCGCTTTACTATCCAGGTCTGCATTTCCGCTTAACAACGGGTGTATTCGTGGTCATGCACCAGCTTAGAAATTAAAAAAAATATCTTATAAATTTCCAACTGATCTTACTATGATAGCATAAGGTGTGCCTGTATTTTTTTCGAAAGGATAGAGACGATGTAACATGTAAGTAACGAAGCTCTGTCCAAAATACGAATGCATTTATTTATTTTCAGTGGGATCCGGTGCGGGGACTGATTGGGATTTCGGACTCAGTGATTCACAAACACACGCTCGTTCATCAAACATTAAAGGTCTGAAAAGTGGAACTCTACGTTTTGTACGTACGTCGGCTTCGCCCGGCGATTTAATCGAGGCCTCGCAAATAGCTGCGATATTGGGTATTGATTAAAAAGTAATAGATTTTTTTAATAATGGTGCCTGCACCATTGTCCTTTTACAAATATTTGTAGAGTTACTTTACAAAGTGCTCGGCAGTGAAGGAAAACCTCGTGAGGAAAACAATACGTGTTAGAATATTTAAGACAAGACAAGCCAGCCAATTTTTTTTTAATGACGAACTACACAGATTGGCTATAGAAGCTGGCCTTGACTGCTTCACCGGATTGAGAGGTGGCATAGCTCTTAGGTCGCTTAGCCTGAACCTCTATCGCTAGTAAGCCGGCCAAGCCGCACTGGGGCCGTTTGGCGGTCTTTGCCTTTGCTCTATTTAACTTTAAAAGCCTGTGCCCTATAGAGGCTGTGCCTTAAAAGAACAACTATAGGGTTCACATAATTCTCACGTAGCTTATTATACTAACTTTATAAGAAAAATGTAGTCGGTATGCGGTTAAGAAGATTAAACAGAAAAGTCGGTGTTGCCATCTTTCTATTAAAAGTCAAATACAACAATGACCTTATATTTTGACAACCGTACCATAAACTTTACAGCTAATGACTCTTCGCTAAGTAAAATATTAAAGTGGCTATCGTCGTTTTGTTATGTACGTATTGTGTGTATTTCTATTGATTTACTGAAATCTATTAAAATGCGGACAGCGAAAGCTGTCTGCTCCGCTAGGTTTAAAAGGATGTGAGAGCTTATTTTTATTATTTTTTACATTCTTTATTTAAATGTTCACAAACAGACGCCACACGTTTTCAGTTAAATTGCTAAAGTTTTTAGGACAGTTGGAGTTTTTGCGGAATTTAGGTCGTTATGTGCCCGTACCGTTTATTTATTGGATCTCGTGTGAATTGTGGAGAAATCCAATGTAGTGAATTATCTTATAATCACTACTAAAACTTAAAGCACTCTTTTCAAAAGAATGCCAACAATTTTTACAAAAACATCGAACATTCTAGTTAAGCTTTTTTATGACGAACTACACAGATTAGCCAGAGAAGCTGGCCTTGACTGCTTCACCGGATTGAGAGGTGGCATAGCTTTTAGGTCGCTTAGCCTGAACCTCCAATGCTAGTAACTCGACACAAGGGTTCCCCCGGTGAGGGGTAACCTCGGCTTGGACGGTTACTATGTTATGCGTAAGCATGCCGATCCGAGGGCGCCCGAGAAGGCCGAACCACGACTCGGTCGGTTGCTATTTCACGGATAATCTAAGAGACATTCAAAAGCTAAACTAACTTTGAGTGCCACTTCGGGAAGCGTTGGCGCTGGGAGAAGAAGTAACCGAAGAAACTCCAGCAACGCTCCTAACATCTAAGGGGTGGGGCCTGCCCATAAAATAGCGGTAACGCGCAAGGATTATTCGCAACCTCCGACGGTCGCGAATGGACGCTTTGTGGATTTGTAGAGATCTAGCCTGTGCAATGGTAATCGCGTCGTCCGGATCGTCAAGAACGTGTCTCGGCGTCCGGGCGAAGCGACGGAATTTATTATAGGAAGGCTTATAAGTGGCGGCACTTACAAGAAGTTTGTTAGAATGTTTATCTAGTTAAGCATTTCAAATAGGTTCCATTCAAAATCTTAAGATAGGAGATACGATGCTAGATTCACGTCAATAGTTGGAATTGTGAATTTGAATCTATTTAATTATGTTTCCGACATTGTAAGTGAAATAGAATATTGTCTTTGATAAAATTTTCTTCGTATGTTCATTAGAACTATTGTGTTAAATAAATTCCACGGCGGGGAAAATGTTATACAAGATAGGATGCGTAATATTGAATGGTAAATGGAGAAGACTGGAACAATTTGTTTATATTGCTCTCCTGAGGGAAGTTATCTACATATCCGTGCAGGGGAGCTAAGTGTATCTTTCCTTTTTTTACAAGAATAACTTTTGTATTTTTCTTTATTAAATCTTATCTTTATCCTTCTTTATAAAAAATGAGATTTTTTTTTTATTTCTTATACATGTTAATTGATATCTATACCCAGGTCCGAATTTAGGGAGGGAGGGCATCCGGTGTGTAATGGACACACTGGGGGCCTCCACAACCGAGGCCTCGAGGCTTTTTTTTTAATTACATTTATATATGTTACTTAAATATTAAAAAAAAATATTACTTGGTTTTACAGTAAATTGTTTAATTAAAATTTCGACTAAAAAATTGGTGATTTAATTTCGAAAATAATTTGTTTCTAAAGGGGCCTCCAGACCTTTAAACCCGGCCCTGTTTATACCGCCAAGATTAAAAGATGTGAGAGAATTTTTCTAGAAATTCTAGGAAAAAACGTCACTAATGTTCAAACTCAACGCAGTGGCAGAGCTACAAGCCTTAACTTAACTTTTTGCTTTTGTGTATGTTACTTCTACGTTCATTTTACAGGTACCAGGGTCGAACTTGGTTTTATATTATGCTACTTGAGGAGGCCGTCTGGATACATAGCTACCATTACTCTGTGGAATATTCTGTTATTACATTTAATTACTAATGAAGGTAATGCTGTAAAATTATCGTTTTAAGAAGTTGCAAGCGGAATACGGCACGTGCTACAATAAATTCAATAGTCTTATTTGAGGCTCACACAAACAACATTTAGTGTAATGGCCGTTCGGACGTCAGAAGGCTTTCAGCGCACCGTCTTTGGCAAGTGCTATCGTTATTTATTTCCACTGCAACTATAGTATTGCGAATTTTCGCATAGTTGCGCAGTAGAAAATCAGGTATACATTCTTTCCATAAACTTCATTCACTCCATCCCAGCTGTCTGTCTGTCAGTTGCTAACGCTATAAATTTACGAATACATTGTTTCTTGAATAAAAAAATAGTTCAAAAATACATAATTGTGAGTTACAAAATAGGTCAATTTTAATCATAGCATTTTTTTATAATTTCCGTAAAATGCATGTCTTACAAATTTATTAAGTCACACTTATTGTATGGCATTAAGCCTTGTCATTCTCTACCAGTTAACCCTGTGTGTGAGAAAGAAACGTATTGGCAGTTAGAATCATCGAGAAAAAGAAGAGATATATGTACACACAGTATTATATGTTCTAATAATATATAGAATGCTCTTTTGAATTCCATGTGCTCAGGAACTACATGATCTAATTCCCCCATCCCCTTTCCACCATCGGACTTCTAGACGCACTGCCGGATTTCATCCTTTTGTTGTGAACATCCCTCAAACCCGAACGAAGCGATTTGCTTCGTCTTTCATTCTTCGTACAGTAAAGGACTGGAATAGTTTGCCCTCGTCTGTCTTTCCTTCCGATTACAATGTGGGTATTTTCAAGAGTAGAGTGAATAGGCATTTACTAAGCTAGTGCGCCTTACCATCCAGGACTGCATTTCCACTTAACATCAGGTGGGATCGTAGTAAAGCACTTGCTTAGAAATTATAAAAAAAAAAAGATACGCATATACATATAAATGTAGATATGTATGATAATCTAGGTGAATGAATGGCAAATAGTGTTTGATAGATAATAATGGACATGAACAGTGCTAAATGATTATTGCCTTTATGTAATAACGACGGACTAAGCAATTATATTTACGAGTAAGAACAAAAACCGACTTCAAATCGAATCATACGTTCAACTATTACGCGTGGAGGCCCTCTTTGTATTTACGAATTATTGCAAGGATATTACGAAATAAAATTAATCAGAACCCTAAAATACATCCTTTCCAATTAAAAATGAATCATTAAAATCGGTTGGCGTGATATTGAGTTATTTGTGGGTTTATGGCGTAAATATTTAATGCACATTTAAGACAAATGGTTCTCTCATGGATGCTATTTACAGAATTGGATCACATGAGATGGACCAGCTTTCAAACAAAAAAAGAAACATAAAAATCCCTTCACTCAGTCGAAAGTTATAAGATGCAAACATAAATCATTTTTCAGTTTATCTGTTCTTATAAACTGAAATACACAGACGAATTGAGAACCGCCTCCTTTTTTGAAGTCAATTGAAAATATGCTTTTTCGGTGCTCTTTTAACATGATCCGGTAAGTTTAATTGTTTTATTAATATATTTAGATCTAACCGTATTGAATGACTACGAAAATTGAAGAGGTAAGCATCGGTGGTTCAGTGGAAAAAATCTCGCCTGACACGCGGGCGGCCCTGGTTCGTTTCCCGGCCGATGCAATCAGTTTTTTCAGCTCTGTAGTTCTGGGCACTCAGGAATAAGACAACGGTATCCCGTATCGTAGAAGGCGACTAAAAGGGGCCTCGGGTTCACTGGGCGACAAGGGTGAGGGCCTTTGTCGTCCACCAAGGTGGACCCGGGAACAAGGCAACACCGGCTGGCCCGTGTTGCCTTGCACTGCGAGGGCACAGGGGAGGGAGTAACCTCCCCCACGGTGCGTTCCTCTGGAGATCCCGGAGCTCATCACCATGCACCGAGGAAGGGCTACCGGGAGGTTTTAGTGGGTCAAACCCCACATAACCTCTGCCTTCCCCCAAGATGGTGGGGTATTTTTTTGGAGATTTCCTCCCCGTTAACAAAAAATATTTAGATCTAACTGTATTGAATGACTACGAAAATTGAAGAGAGTTTGTTCAACACAGATCGCGTTGGAAATAAGTGACTATATTCATTCGACCGGCAATTGATAAATTAGTGGAATCACCTAGCGACCGCCATTCGCCAAAAACTCCGATCGTTCCCGAAAGTAAAGCGATTAAGCGGTGAGGTGACGCGTTTCCAGTTCTGCATGTGACAGCTGGAACGCTCACTTGTTAAAATGCTCCAGAACTTTTGACCCTTGCTAAGGTATCCAAAGATTAAGTGGTTATAAGTTCGACTTTAATTTATCAAGTTTCCTTGGAACTTTTTTTTATCGCAATTCCTCGGAGGATTTGAAAATCATCGATGCAATGCTATTTTTCTATTTAGATCCGTCTTCGTTTCGTTTCGGATTATTTTACCTTATAACTGATTTACCCATTGTCAACTTGGATAACAAACGATATAGAATTATATGATAATCGAACGAATTTATAATAGAAAATTATTATTTTTTTAACTACAAAATTACAGATAGTAAGACAAAGTTTGTCTTCACTTGTTCATTATTATTATTCTATATTCTTTGTACTGACATCTAATTATCCGAATATTACTCATTACATAACAAATAATCTGAAACTAAGCAAAAGACTTCCTTAGTATATATTTAAGATTACACAGGGATAAATGATTTCTATCTATATTCTAGTGTGTATACAGTACTATTCTATTTAACTTAGAGAACGTACTGATAAGAAAATTAAGACACTGATATGAGAGGCGAGAGATTTTTTAAATGAAGAACGCAACGTGCGAAAAATGATTACAAAATAATTTCAACATTTTTGGTTAAAACAGAATATATTAAAAAATAAAAACTTGAAGATCTTTTAGATAATTAATAATATAATGATTGAATTTTTTTTTTAACAAATTTAATCATTTCGTATTATCTTATTCGGCAACAGCTGAAGTATTTCACACACATTCTTAAAGGACTTATCGTGCAGCATAAATACATTTTAAATCCCTTATGTAATAAATTATTCTACGCATACTTAACGTGACGTGTGATTACTCTCACGAATAAAATTTATCACAACGTGGTACTTTCATTTTTCACGCTTAAGTTATTTGGTCACGATTTCAGTGAAGTTCTTATCTTAAACCTAACTGCAAGCTTTAACGCTGGATTCTATTTGAGATAAAAATACAACTAAATCGCACACCCTTTCCCTTACGAGGTTCAAAGGAAATGGTGTGCGCTTTTGAGCAGAAGCGCAGGTCTGAGTTAGACAAAAAGCGTGACACCCTGAAGGCTCGACCTCGAGCTGATATATCCTATCACATCAGTAACGGTGTGCTCACGTGCGCCCAATGCGGGCGCATATTTATAAGGAAGAGTGGCCATACAAGTCACATGAGGGCACACTAAAGAGCTGCGTGACCTGGCTCATGACTTGGCAGTCCTGAAGCGTCGCAGTAGACGAAACCGGCAGGACATAATCATAACCTTATCTCAAGCATAATATTTTATAAATGGTTCTCGTCAATAGACGAATGGTTGATTCGATACTACAACGGTTTGCAGACCGTACCCTATTCCATTTATAACGATAACTTCGCACCCGGAGAAAAAAATCAGCGTTCTACACCCAGTGGTATTCAAGTAGCCACCATTTTACTAAAA
Organism: Meandrusa payeni; assembly: GCA_029286785.1. NCBI lineage: Eukaryota > Metazoa > Arthropoda > Insecta > Lepidoptera > Papilionidae > Meandrusa > Meandrusa payeni. Next base: position 1,430,548 of record JAGSMX010000013.1, read on the forward strand.
CACTAAAGCATATAAGCAAATAAATGTAATAGTTTGTAACATGTCGATACTAAGGTCCCTAACCAAAAACATGTTGGGGAATGGGAAAAAAACATACTGTCCGTAGTGCGTTTTTTCTACATTGTGTTTAGAGTTTTCAATTGTTTGTAGATTTCAGTTCTGTTTTGACCTCGTAAGAAGCCAAACTAGTTGTTGCCAATACACACAAATCGTGAACAAATGGATGCTCGGAGAAAAATAACAAAAAATTATTATTAAATGTAGTGTAAGGTCACTATCACTTGACTTTTATTACGTACTGTAAAAAATACACCAAGCTGTGCGGGCAAGTTTTATCAAAAGATGGTCGATTTTATCGAGATTCTAAAATGCTATCACATTGCAACTTTGGGGCCGTCCATATATTACGTCATCGATTTTTTCAGACTTTAGACCTCCCCCCCCCTACAATCATCCTATCGTCATTTCTTAATGCCCCCCCCCCCTCCGTCTCCCAAAATTGACGTCATTACCAATTTGACGAAATTAAAACATTGCAGATTTGAGAAAAATAGGGTAATTACATGATTAAAACATTTGGTTATAGAATCACCTTTATTATTTTTACTTTGGCAATAATCATTGATAAAAATAATATTAAAGTAAAAATATTATATATTATTATTCCCTATTTTTTACTTTTCTTTGGATAACAATAAACTATAAATAAATAAATAATGACTGACATCAATTTCGAAACAACCCCCTTCCTATCTATCATTTACCGTCATCCGCAGACCAACCCCCCCCCCCCCCTAATTTAGAAGGACGTAATATATGGACGGCCCCTTTTTTCTTTGAAAGATAAAAAGAGACTTTATCAATAGCAACTGTTAATATCACACACAAACTAGATTGCACCACACAATACCGACCAATCACTTAACTTTTCCCCAACTATGGAAGTCTTTTTTTTTGCAAACAAGGATCGTGGCTTTAGTTCGTATTTATTCATCACAACTCTTGTTCGAATTGAAGAGACTAAATAATTTTATCTGTGTTCAGTTACACTTCAACATTATTTACTTTTCAGTGTAAGTCACTCCCTTCATACTCATCCCTACACATATAGTCACTCTTCAACATACGCAACCTTTTACACACAAACACACTTACACACACAAAACGATTAAACTAAATTACATTATAAGTTTTTAATTCTACTAAATTTGTATTTGTATTTAACTGTTTAATAGCTGCGACACAGTTTTTACTACTGCGGCTATTATCGAACTGGTTTGTACATTAATTTTTGGTTTTAAATAAAATAATTTTATTATTATATTATGTATTTTAGAAAATGTACGAATAGCAGAAAGAAAAAGCAAGGACGGAATGTATTTTTTCTCTCTCCTTTTTAATTTAATGTAATTTCTAAAGAACGGTTTTTAATAAATAGTGATTATTTAAGTTTTTGTAGTTCAGAATATTTTACAATATAAGCGTTAATATTAGATTAGGGCACAGGTAGGAAACATCGTCATCCAAAAGCGCTAAATATTGTTTATATTAAAAACAATTGAAATTTATAAAAAAAGCCATTTAACTAAGTCTTTGATTTAGTAGTTAGATTACGATTAAGAGTACAAGGTCAAAGTGTAATCGAGCCTTTGTCTAAGTCTTACTATAAATAACAAAAAATCAAATTTTTACTCATCTCTTATAACAGAGGTTCCTAACCTCGTTCCCGCGGGCTCTATGGCACGATTCGAATGTGCTCGCCACTATCTGACACAGGCTGATTATTTTCATAAACGTTTTACGTACGTTTACGTTTTCTAAGTGTAATTATTACATTTCTCTGAGTGTATGCAATTTGAATAATGATTTTATTATTTTGAAACATTTTTGTTTATTATCTATTAGTAAATTATGAATATAAGAAAATAAATGAGAAGTTATGGGAGAAGTTGGTCGATTTGAAAGCCGCTGGTCTCCTTCTGCGAGTCCGTAATGACCCAGAAGGAGACCGCCGAACGGGATCGGGAGAGGGCCGATCCCGTTAGGAGATGGCGCAGGCGGGCCGGTCTGCCACCAGGAGTAACTTCCCACCCCCCCGGGACGTGCTCTCCTTGAGCACAGTGCAGAGGGGCTCCGGTGCGTTCCACTGGAAATCCCGGAGCCCCTCATCATGCACCGAGGAAAGGGCCACCGGGGAGGTTTTAGTGGGTAAAAACCCCACATAACCGCCGCCTTCCCCCCAGAAGGCGGGGTATCTTTTTGAAGATTTCCTCGGGGAGGAAATTTTCTTAACAACAAAAAAAAAAGGAGTTGGTCGATAAAAAATAGGTGTTGCCCGCCACTCGACCGATATTTTAGAATGTGCTCTAGAGTACAAAAAGATTGAGAACCCCTGTCTTATAAGGTGCAATAATTAACAAGAATGTTAGTACTCTTAGTGAATAAAATTATTGTTAGAATTTTAAAAAAATACACACGAATTCAAAACCTCTCCTTTTTTGAATTCGATTAAACATAAAACGCTCTATTTAATGAAGCGAACTTAATTCAATTAGTCATTAGTAAATTCTTTAAATTTATTCCTTAATTTATTTAATAAATTTTATTTAATAAATTTACCATACGGTTTTCAGGTTAACATATTCAGCATTGTGTATACAAAGACCCATTTGGATGTCGACAGGCTTTCAGCTTGCCCTGGTCCCTAAGTGCCATCGTTATTTATTCCCCATTGTATGATTCTGTGTGTAGTTGAAGTATTTTACAAGTGTATGCATTTGCATCCTTCTAGTGCTAGCATCATATAACTTGTTATAAAATTACATTTGTAAACCGACTTTAAAAAAGGAGTAGATTCTCAATTCGTCTGTTCGTAGTTTCGTCATATGTTGTTTTTTTGTTTGTTACCTCATAACTTTGGAATGGGTTGACCAATTTTGATGATTCTTTTTTTATTTGAAAGCTTTTCATCACAATTTGGCCCAATTTTGACATTGGCTTCCATGAGTCTTAAATTTGCATCAAGTATGTGCGCCACAAACCACACTCAATATAACGTAAACAAGGAAAAGGAAAAGAGATTAAGAAATTATTTTTTATTTTAAAATTCATGTACAAACTAATTCGATAATAGCCGCAGTAGTAAGAACTGTGTCGAGCTATTAACACTCATCTCCAAACTATTCAATACAAATACAAACGCACAGCAAAGGACTGGAATAGTTTGCCCGTGTCTGTCTTTCCTTCCAATTTGACAATGTGGGTATTTTCAAGAGTAGAGTGAATAGGCATTTACTAAGCTAGTGCGCCTTACCATCCAGGACTGCATTTCCACTTAACATCAGGTGGGATCGTAGTCAAGCACTTGCTTAGAAATAATAAAATTATTTAAAATTAGAACATATATGTAATTCAGCTTAATCGAGTGTATATGCGTGAGTGTGTTTGTGTGTGTTGAAGATTGCTTGTATGTGTAGGAATGAGTATGAAGTATGGGGTGGTTATTCTGACATCTTTATTGTGCTTGGAAAGGATGTACTTCGAGAGTAGTTTAATGAAAGTTGGGTTATGTTCAGATTAATTGTTTTTCGTAATACTATGATAATTCGTAAAAACAATGCGCGCGTTTGTGTTTGATTACATTTGAAGTCGGTTTTTGTTCTATTAAGAAATAGTCATTTAATTATACGAAATATGTAGATCTTTATCAACTATTATTATCTCTTTCAACTATTTTTTTTTAAATGACGAACTACACAGATTGGTCAGAGAAGGTCTGCAATGTGCTCAAGGAGAACACATCCCGGACGGGGAGGCTACTCCCTTCCCCCTGCGCCTTCGCAGTGCAAGGCGACACGGGCTAGCTGATTTCGCCTTCTTCCCGGGATCACCTTGGCGGGCGACAAAGGCCCCCACCCTTGTCGCCCAGTGAACCCGAGGCCCCTTTTAGTCGCTTTCTATGACAGGCAGGGGATACCGTAGTCTTATTCTTAAGAGCCTAAAGACCTACGCCAACGAATAAATATGTCATCTAATTAAAAACGAACCCATTTTTAAGAAAAAAATCTAAATAGGCCCTAAAATACAGATACATAGAAAATCTCTTATTTTTAAAGTCGGTGAAAATGTGAAACTAAATGGAATACCTACAAAATAAGAAAATAAAATTCTTGTTGGTGCTGTTTATTATATCATGTATTATTATGTCATACATACTTATAAATTTAACAATAAAGTCGTTTATTTAGTAAAGTTAGTTCGCTTTAGCATCAAACAAACCGGTTTTAGTAACACGAGATGATTTATATCGGTGCAGCATCGTTTAAAGTTTTAATTGCTTCGGAGTTGTTGTGAACTAAATTTCCGTTCAATAGATTTAATATAATTTTTGTTGCATACTAGTGAGACTTGTTATTGGTAAAATATAACTACTGGTCTAATAATATTGATTCTTTTAATAAACTAGCTTAGCCCGCGACTTTATCCGCGTTGGAATTTGACAAAAAGTTATTTAGTTTATTAAATTAATATTAATGGCGTATAAGGGCGCTGTATAATCCACGGTGGATTCAGCAAAATACCATAATGGTTCTCAAATAAAAAATAATAAAAGAAAATAGATTTTTCACCATACATTTTTGTAAATTAATACAACACTTGTGTCAGTGGTACTTATAAAGGCTGTCACTTTAATTTTTGTAACTAATTTCATGAAAAAGGCTAACCTTACTCGTAATAAACAGAGCATCAACTTTTGTTAAATGAGTTAACTCATTTAAAATGTAATTAAACTTCATTTCGGACTTAACAAGTCTTGTGAACGCGACTTTATAATCAAAGTTTATAAAGGTTGCCCTCAGAATAATACAATTTATACAACAAGTAGCTTGGATATTATTAAGCTGTTACTATTATTAGTAGTTGGCACCAAAAATATTTGATAATAATAAAATAATAACAAACCAATGATCTTTAGTTTTTTTGTCTGACTTAAAAGACGAGAGTGGAACCTATGAATTAAAACCCCGAAAGCTATCCTTATAAATTTCTAGATATATCCTATGTCTTGTATTTTTTTTAATGACGAACTACACAGATTGGCCATAGAAGCTGGCCTTGACTGCTTCACCGGATTGAGAGGTGGCATAGCTCTTAGGTCGCTTAGTAACCTATATCGCTAGTAACTCGACACAAGGATCCCCCCGGTGGAGTTGAAGGTTAATACCCTCTACAAAGGCCATAGAAAATAGTGTGGCCTATGGTATGAAAACAAGTTTAAACGGTAAGCCCATGCAGACAGAAATTGATTTAAGCACAAGTAGTTCCTACTCTAATTACTACTTTACTGTGTAGAAACGGACTCCCAATCTTGTATATATGAATACTCACCATTAAGGACATCCGTTGTTAATTAGAAAGGACAGACTCGATGTCAATTTAATATATTACAAAGAAGGTTCGCTCGAATATATTTTCCGATCAATAACAATTCTACATCATTTATTAAATTTTTTAATGTAATAATAGGTTATTAGAAATGTGATACATTGAATATTGAAACGATCAATTTGTTCTGATCGTTGACTATCGTATTTCTTCCTACACTTACAAATTCCATTATAAAATTATAAGCTGTTAAATACGGATGACGAATCGATTAGAAAATTCTAGAGGTTCTCTCAAACTCACTTGGCAATGCATAAATTACCGGTAAAAGGACCTACGGAGATTGTTCGACAAAAACTCAGATCTTTGGCAGAAGTTTAACGATTTAGCGGTTAGGTGTCACGGCTACAACTCTTTGACAGTTTAAGGACGCACTTATTAAAACGTTTTGACCCCTGCCCGGGATATCCAAAGATTAAGCGGTTGAAAGTTTAGCTTACGTTTATTTCGTTTCCTAGCAAACTTTTTTGTAACAAATCAATATCGTTTTTAAAGTTTTCTAATTAAATTTGTTTCTTTTACTAGTGAAATCTTTAAGTTAAAGATAGATATATCGAAATGTACAAATGCATTTGATAAGTACTTATTGTTTTATGTTTCTAATTATATATAGATTGTATATTCCTCGCCGTTTTGCTAAAAATTAACGTCCGGAAGTCCGATAGCAATTAAAACTTTAAATGATGCTTCTACAGGGTTACTAACTTTAATTAAAATGAAAAATACGTTAAATCGAATACAAATAAGTTAGAAAAGTGAAAGAAAAAATATAACTTACATTAAAAATAACAGCTGAAGAAAAAAAAATGATATTTGAATTAAATGCATTTGTTTTTCAGGAAAAGATTAATAAGAACATCTAAGAAGTAATTTTCACTTTATTTATACCCCAATGGATTTAAGGAATATGAGATTTTTTAAAATAGATGACTGTCGTGGTTGTTTGGAAGACATTTACTATTTAACCGTATGAAGTCGTGACTGTTAAATTATGGTATATTTTTAGTTTGTGAGAGTTACACGTAAAATACGTTTTTGTCTGTATCAGATTAATAATAGTAATTATTTATTTATTCATTCAAGTAAGTTAGACTCATGTGTAGGTAACATTTTTAGCTTAAAAAACTATTAGTCGGAATTACAAAATAAGATTTAGGATAAATTAAATTATATTATACTACTGGCTTGACAATGCTTATGTATTCCTTATACTTATCACCTACCATGTAAGATAGTGCAGCATCTGTTTATATAAACACACAGTCAAGCCTTCGAGCGAGCATGCAGCCCTGTGCACCAGAGATGCACACCTCTTGCGCATGGTCGCATAAAAGTATGCCACCTGTCCATCCCCGAGAGAAGCTGACTTTCTGCTTCACCGGATTAAGAGATCGCATAGCTCTTACGTCGCTTAGCCTGAACCTTTATTGCTAGTAACCAGACACGAGATTCCCCACCCTGAGGGATGACCTCGGCTTAGACGATTACTATGTATCTGTATGCACCAGTTAAGTTAAACTTTTATACGTTGTACTATTTCAATTAGCCTAGCTTTTATTATAGAAAAAATATCTGCTAGAAGTTGTGAATATAAATGCGGAACCCCTATTGCGCTTTCTTTTCAAAATTATAATGAATAAATTGGAGCTGAAGCACACACGGAGGTACAAAAAACTCGAACCGTAGGGGAAAGTTCAACGATTAATACAGAATAAGTGGCGCGATCGAGTCTGTGTGTGACAGTTATAGTCGCAGCTTGTTAAATTACCTTTTGTTTTAGGACCATATGAGAAATTGACTTTAAGTATTATATGTATGGTTTTTGCGCTGTGAAAAGTCCGTGAACGTGTCTTGCTCTAGTGGCGATTTCAAGTGCTTATTTATCATATGCTAGTATTATTTATTATGTCCTTATAAAGGAAACATGTAGGAGGAATGTATCTCAAACATGCGAAGTCTGCTCTATTACTTGACTGTGTGCCCTGGAGTTGCTACTATGCTTTTAATCCACTTCAAAAAAAGAGTAGGTTCTCTATTTCAGTATGTTATTTCATAACTTTCGACTAGGTGAACCGATTTTAAGCGGGGCCAGGATGGGTACCTGGCCCCAGCATACTCGGCGTCGTCGGGACTTCTCTGAGTGCCGGAGAAGTCCCCTTTGAGGATGAAGTCCGGTCTTTGCCGGGACCGGCCGGTCGTTGGGGTGGCCTGTCGCTGACAGATCCGGGGCACCCGCTCATAACGGCTGATGGCATTCGCGGAGTGGGTAGGGGCTGCTCAGGCCGAGTCCCACATCCCTCCGGGCCCATCCAGGGTACCGGAGGATGGTCTATAAAAAGATTCCCCGCGTGAACAAAAAAAAAGGTGAACCGATTTTAATGATTCTTTATTATTTGAAATAAATTAGATACATAAAAAATATTTAGATTGCGTTGGTTGTAAATAAAAATAATAATAATAAGTTGATTCATTTTTTATTATTAAGGATATACTTCAAGGGTAGTTTGATGAGAGTTTGGTTAGGTTATGATTAATTCAGCCCTGTAGTTCTGGGCTCTCAAGAATAAGACTACGGTATCCCCTGCCTGTCGAAGAAGGCGACTAAAGGGCCTCAGGTTCACTGGGCGACAAGGGTGGGGGCCTTTGTCGTCCGCCAAGGTGGACCTGGGAAGAAGGCGACATCGGCTGGCCCGTGTCGTCTTGCACTGCGGCACAGGGGGAGGGTAACCTCCCCAGGAAGTGGTCTCCTTGAGCACAGTGCAGAGGGGCTCCGGTGCATTCCACTGGAGATCCCGGAGCCCCTTACCATGCACCGAGGAAGGGCCACCGGGGAGGTTTTAGTACGTAAAACCCCACATAACCGCCGCCTTCCCCAGAAGGCGGGGTATCTTTGAAGATTTCCTCCTCGTTAAGAAAAAAAAAGGTTATGATTAATTATATTCCGTAATATTCGTATTCGATTTGACGAGGGTTCGATTTGTTTTTACTCGGAAGTATAAGTACGTGCTTGATAAAAGAAACTGTTTGACTGTTTCACCAGGTTGAGTGAAGTGGCATAGCTTAGCCTGAACCTCTATTCTAGTCTCTCGACACAAGGGTCACCCCGGTGAGGGGTTACCTCGACTTAGATGGTGGTTACCCCATGGTGGGGGACCTATCCATAAATCGGTGGTATCGCGATAGTATTCTATGGAACCTCTGACGGCCGTGGCAGGCATTTTAGCGTGCTTGTAAAGAACTATCCTGTGCACACTTTCGGTTTTAATTATCTCGAAGTTTATATTTATAACCTCTATTGTAATATGCTCTATGGTAGAATCTTGCTTTTATATTAGTTGTTCCAGCTCGCAGCTGCTGGGTGCCATTTTAGAACAGATGCATAATTTCATGGCCACTTTGTTTTCACGGCACGTACCTCGATTCTATGCTTGATAATTGAGAATGAGCAATATCCTTCTTTGTTCTTGTTTAAAAGTATTTACTTTGTCATGTCATAATTTTATTACGCTGGTGTAAATAGAAGGTATGTACATTACGGTAGGCAAATAGTCGTCAGCACAATTAGACAGAAGGTAGAATTATTAATAATAATATCTTCATTTCATATTATTGTGTTGTAAAAAAAGAAAATTTGCTCAACACTATATGACGATCTATTCACACCTTTAAGGATTAGTGCATAGTGCCATCCCCAATCCAGTTTTTTTAAAATCATAATTGTTTACAGATAGGTATGTAAATATATTTATATTTATTATTAACCACTCTATTCTATACCGTACTTATATATAATACCGTACTTCAGGAAAGATTTAATAAAATAAAAAAAAATCACAATTTAAAAATCTTTAATCTGTTAGTTATCTTTGGTAATTAAAACATTTGTTTAACCGTTGCTAAGCAAATATATAAAAAATATGACAAAAACTAATGATTCATTAAAATTAAATTTATATATAAATAATAATAAATATTAAATAGAATATTACGAAATAGAATTAATCAGAAAATTACCAAACTCTCATCAAACTACCCTTGAAGTACATCCTTTCCAATATAAAATTAATCATCGAAATCGGTTAGCGTGATATTGAGTTATCCATCCATTTGCACATACTTGATGTAAATTTAAGACTTATCAGAATTGGACCAAATTTAAATGGGACCATACGGGAAGCACTATCTTTCAAATAAAAAAAATCATCGAAATCGGTTCACCCAGTCGTAAGATATAGATAAACATAAAAAACATACAAACAAATTGTGAATCTCCTCATTTTTTGAAGTCGGTTGAAATTCATAAATGGACAAAAGTAGAAAAGTAAACTAAACATCATAGTGTGAATTTTAAAATGATTAATAATACAATTCCTGTTTTGAATGCATAATTTCTTGCCGAAAAATACTATCACTATACCCATGAGTATAATAACTAAAAACCAACATGCCAGTTCGTGCATAAAAAAATCCTAAAGGAATTGTTTTATGTCACAGGTCACGATCGAGGACGGCCGCGCGTTTTCATTGCATTGTTAGTTATTTTATTTGTGAGGAAACAAACATTTGTCATGTGTGAACTACGAAATCCCACACAGTCATTGTTCTCTCACGACGTCTCTATTCTCTTTACGCACTTGTTTAGTGATATAAGACAAATTAAGAATTAAGACTTACAGAAGAATATTTTTTCTCCACGGCCTATGCTTTGTAAGCATTTGAAGATATGGGGTAGACACTCGTAGTTTGGAAATCTTTAGATAATCAAGTAATAATTATTTGCATGAACTATAATAGCTCAGGATAATTCTAATAGAAAAATATGGAATGATACAAACAATTTAAGACTCGTCATCGACTATTGTCAGAATTTAAATATTTCAATTATGAACTTACGCAGTATAATACCTGTACATAGACTACGTAAGAATACAGTACACTGTTAGATTTGAAACCATGTACGAGATTAACAGGTCGGAAATGTGACAGTGTATGTATACGGTGTACAAATTTTCAAACTTTATAGTGATGGGATTATGGGAAATCGAAACGTAACTGTAAAATTCCGCATTGATTGTCCAAGAGAGAACTGTGTCGTTATTTTACTGAAAATCTCTACGGTGAAATTGTCGTCTATAGCTAAACTGAAATTAAAAACGGGTTTATCCCGAAATATCTACTAAGTCGGAGGAAAAGAAGTTTGATAGACAATAAATTATGCCAAACATTTGCTATTATTATTATTATTTCTTCTCTTATAAATAGGAGTTTATTTTAGTTGCGAATAAAAAAAAATTGGTCATATACTGAGCTATATACCAAAGCATTAACTCCGCCTTTGTGATCCTTTAATATTTTTAACCCTAACAAGTATTGTATGTCAGGGACCTTATTTTCTACTCCTCTTTCATCTCCGCAATTCCACTACTTCCATTTCTCTACTCTCTATTTACCTTATCGAAAATAAATATTAAACTATCGCACTACTACTATTTTTTGTTACCATCAACTTTTTCTTCACCGCTTTTAGCAGCGTGAAAAAAAAAGCGTGTACGGGTACATAACGAAATGGGCCACTTCTCGCGGGTAAGGATAAAATGTGGTACAGGGTTAGTTTGATTGGATGTTATTTGTTACCTTTCCAGAGAGCATTAGTACAACTAAGAGCCATTACACCGAACAGAGAACACAATTTAAGTAGACAAATCGGTTTCCCAAAGAAAGCCTAGTTCTGCTAATATTGTTATTTTAGAATGTTTTTAAACGTTGTTTTCTGTATTTGAATTTTGTCGCATTAGAAGGTATTATAATGTTATATTGTGTATAAACAAACACGCACATTTGCATTATTGCTTTGCATTATACACAAACACTACATTTGACACGGAGAGATAAACGGACATTAGTGGGAGTAGGATTGGGGTTAGAGGCCTTTTTTTTAATAACGAGGAGGAACTCTTCAAAAAGATACCCCGCCTTCCGGGGGGAAGGCGGCGGTTATGTGGGGTTTTTACCCACTAAAACCTCCCCGGTGGCCCTTCCTCGGTGCATGGTGTGGGGCTCCGGGATCTCCAATGGAACGCACCGGAGCCCCCCTGCACTGTGCTCAAGGAGAGCACTTCCCCGGGGGAGGTTACTCCCTCTCCCCCTGTGCCCTCGCAGTGCAAGGCGACACGGGCCAGCCGATGTCGCCTTCTTCCCGGGTCCGCCTTGGCGGATGACAAAGGCCCCCACCCTTGTCGCCCAGTGAACCCGAGGCCCCTTTTAGTCGCCTTCTACGACAGGTAGTCTTATTCTTGAGAACCCAAAACTACAGGGCTGAAAGGGGTTAGAGGCCTAACACCAAATCATCTAATTCCTTCATCCCCAATCTAGTATCGGATGTCAAGAAGCACTGGTAGATCTACCCTATTTTTGTGGATATCACTCAGACCCAATCGAAACGCTTTCCTTCCTATTTCATTTTTCGTACTAGGACTAGAATAGATTGCCCGTGTTTATCATTTATTTTGATTTCAAACTGAGTATTTTCAAGAGTAGACTAAAGTGCGCGCAATACTAACTTAGTAATTGAAAACACTAAAACTAAGCTAGTACGCTGACCATCTGCACTACTACTTTTTTTCCACAAATATAACTAACATTCTTGCTAACCATTCCAACTAAGCTTATGCTTGTGCTAGGAGATGGTTCACGTCAATAGTCAAATGATTCGAAACTACGATTTTCGCAGACCTCTGAACCCTTAGGCTATTGACGCCTTACCTATTGGTTAAGCACTTGCTTAGATATTATATAACTTGGCACTGTAGTTATTCTGTCGCATGTTCTGTTAGTCTTCAATAGAAAGCAGTTTTACTGTCTTAAATATTAATTTAATCCATTACTAACAATACCATGACACAAACTCTAAGACTGTCAATTTGCAAGCGTAGTAGCATAGAACGTGCCATGAAAACAAACTGGCCATGAAATTAAATGTTTCCTCTAAGACGACAACCGGGACTAACAACAGACAGAGCAAGTTACAATCGTCCACATCCTTGGAGTACCACTTTATTTTACCACCATTTACGTACCTTTATTGATATATAACTGTATATAAATCAACATTTTTGGACATAACCCGCTTAGTACGCTGTTAAGTATTTACGAGCAAAAACAAAAATCGAATTATCGTAGGAATTTTAGGAAATAGAAATAATCAGAACCTAACCAAACTCTCATTAAACTACTATTGAAGTACATCCTTTCCAATAAAAAAATAATCATGGAAATCGTTTGGCGTGATATAGTAGTCCATTTGTGGCGCATTTACTGATGCAAATTTTAGACACATGGTTTTCTCATGTATGCCGTTGTCAGAATTGGACCAACATGGGAAACAGCTTTCAAATAAAGGAAAAACATCAAAATTGGTTAACCCAGTCAAAAGTTATGAAGTAAAAAACGTTAAAAAACCACAGACGAATTGAGAACCCTCCTTTTTCAATGATGATATTAAAAAAATTGAGCTGGTATAACTATTTTTTTCTTTTTATTTGGACAATAAACAACAGCACAATTGAAATTATAAATGACTAAAAACAAATAATATGTAACTAATATGTACTACCAACGACTTTATCCACAAATTATTATCACCATTATTTAAACGTGCAACACTTTGTGTGACAATTAAAATACAAATAATAAATAAATATGGAATTAGAGAAAATATACATGGTTATAATAAAAAATATTATTAATTAATTCAATACCTTATATAAAAAGAATATTCTAGTCTAGAACTAGACTAGAATATTCTTTTTTTTTTATTATAATTTCTAAGCAAGTGCTTGACTACGATCCCACCTGATGTTAAGTGGAAATGCAGTCCTGGACGGTAAGGCGTACTAGCTTAGTAAATACCTATTCACTCTACTCTTGAAAGTACCCACATTGTAATCGGAAGGAAAGACAGACGCGGGCAAAGTATTCCAGTCCTTTGCTGTACGAAGAATGAAAGACGAAGCAAATCGCTTCGTTCGGGTTAGGGGGATGTTCACAACAAAAGGATGATATCCCGCAGTGCGTCTAGAAGTCCGATGGTGGAAAGGGGATGGGGGAATTATTAGATCATGTAGTTCCTGAGCACACTCTCCAAAATGCAATCTGTGGAAAACCGAAAGGCTAGCTACCTTACGCCTGTGTCCATTTCCTTTCAAAATTGTCTATATAACTCACAGTACTATTCAACTGTAATTAAAGAGGCTAAAACCCGGAAAATTGTTAAAAAGAATAAAAAAATAAGATAAGCTCTCACGTCCTATTGACTCTTGCGGAGATGACAGAGATAGCTTTTGCAGTCCCCTTATCATTAAGCTTATTAGGTCCTATATATTGTAAAGGGGCTATCAAGCAAAACAGTGCTGTATATACATCATAAATTTTAACGCAATTCATCCCTTTAATTTTTATTATTTAGAGCGATGTTTTACGTCTTAACTCGGTTGTTTTATATAAAATAAATAAAACAAAATACGTTTCTATAGACTTTACAGGGAAATGAACAACAAACAGGCAGCTGAAAAATGCTTTAAATCATATAAAGGAGCGACGGCGGGAAGTGAAGAGAATGCACCATTTATTTTAGATTCAGATTGTAAAGGATCCCAGGAAGTTTACTTTTATGAAAAACGGTCTCATAAGAAATGAATGCTCTATTCAGGTATATTTTCGTTTGGAATAAAAATATATGACATCTCGTGAAAATTCTCAAACAATAAATAAAAAAATAACAATATAAACCATAATGCAACGACAAAAAGAAGAAAAAGAAATTTAATTGTCTATATAATATTATAAGGCGTAGAGAATCCATTACATTTTTCATAGACGTATTTGTCCGTACTTGTATTATAAATAAAAAGTACATAGAACATTTTAAAATCATTTAGTACGTAACAGTAATTATACTTTGTTAAAATATGGATATCCTTGATCTTATTAGGTGTCATATGTGGAAGGAGTAAGCCTACACCGACCGCAAATTTTTTAGCAAGTGTTTTTGTTTTAAAAACCCGATAAAATGCCAATTTCTTGGTACAATCCGACTAGGAAGTCGCAACTATCGGATCATTAGTCGAACCGCTAAGTCACTACGCTTCACTCACACTGTCACACTCACAGGCAACCCATTCGTGTGACAGCAAGTATTAAATAATACCATGATTCCAAGATATTTAGAGTTATTTACACAGATATATTCAGCCGACTTCAAAAAAGGAGGAAGTTCTCAATTCGTCTAGATGATTTTATTTTTGTTTATTACCTCATAACTTTGGACTGATTGATTAGACTTTTTTATTTGAAAGCGTTTGGTCCTATTTGGTCCAATTATGACAATGGAATCCATGAGAAAACCGTATAAACCTTAAATTTACATCAATTATGTGCACCACAAATGGATGAATAACTCAATATCACGCCAACCGATTTCGATGATTCATTTTTCATCGTAAAAGTTTCGTTTAAATTCGTAAATACAATAGCGTCCGTGCGTAATAGCGATTAACGTTTGATTCGATTTGATGTCGGTTTTTCTGTTTGCTCGTTAAAATACTTGTAAATTAAAGAAATCTCCGCCATGTCAATTTCACTTTTTATAATTAGCTCTCATTGAAAGCTTCGTTTTATCCCGTAATAAAAGCGCGCCGCGTATCTGCCGTTTTCAATTTTAATTAACATGAACACCGAGGCCCCGTAGCGTTGCTTGCACGTTCAAAGCCCAGCTTTGATGATTATGCAACTATCGAATCTGAGCAACGCTCTGCACACTCATCTATGCCATAAATGCCTTCCCTCACACACGTATGATTTTAAAACAGTACGGAAATTTAAAAACTATTACAAATAGAAATGCAGAAACGTCGCAGTTCCTAATGTTAGTAGGATTTACTCAGTTTGATAAGTAAAAAACTACGATAAAAATTTATTGATGAGAGAAGAAGCACACGAAAAAAGATCATAATCAGTCCACCTAATCAAAAAGTATGAGGTAACATACATAAAAAAACATACAGAAGAATTGAGAACCAATACTACCAATACTACTATGACTTAAGCCTGATTGTTTCTATGATCAGCCCTGTAGTTCTAAACTCTCGAGAATAAGACTGCGGTATCCCCTGCCTGTCGTAGAAGGCGATTAAAAGGAGCCTCGGGTTCACCGGGTGACAAGGGTGGCGGCCTTTGTCTCCTCTGTCGTCGTTTGTCGGAAGAAGACGACATCGGCAGGCCCCTGTCGCCTTGAACTACGAGGGCACGTCCCGGGCTCTCCTAAGAGCACTGTGCAGAGGGACTTCGGTGCGTTCCTCTGCAGATCCCGGAGCCCCTCACCATGCCGAAGGAAGGGCTGCTGGGGTGGTTTTAGTGGGTAAAACCCCACATAACCACCGCCTTCCCCCCCGAAGGTGGGGTATCTTGTTGGAGATTTCCTCGCCGTGAACAAAAAAAAATGATTGTTTCTGTGATAACGGTAAGCTATTACGCTTTTTGACAAACCTACACAGAAAGAAGTTGTTAGTCAAAGAAGCTGACTTTTGGGAGGTGGCATAGCTCTTAGGTCGCTTAGCCTGAACCTCAGCAATTACGTCAGAAAATAGATTATATAAAAAAATGAATAGTTAATGAGACAGCAATCCGTATATCCAACCCTCATCAGGGTAAAGAACAATGGTTAAACGGAACTATTCTTGTAAAGCATTCTGTGAATACATGTAATTGTTTGCATTTATTACTAATTAGGGTTTCAGTTGCCTGACGTAAGGGTACAAATAATTAATTGCTTTTTCCTCCAGCGATCTTATAATATAATTATTTTAGAGCAATCGTCCCATTGTAAACATTGACTCAAATTTATTTGATATTTTTGAAATAGTTTCAGCTATACTAGAATATGACAAAACGCAGAGCAATGTTATGCCAGAAATACCTAGTTAAAATCGTTAGTAGCACTGCTTTGTTAGAGGCGTTTCAAAAACGAAAGCTGGTCATTCGTCGCTTTATATGACAACATAAATACATCGTCTATTTATATCTCTGTATTTATGTTATATACTAATATAAATATGATTATTCATTTTTACACTTATGTTTTGTTAAACAAATTCACATATGTCAACATTATATTAAATTAGGAACGTCCATTTTCGTTAAAAAATTTAATTCCTTACATTAAAGCGCTAGAATTTCGAAGGCCATTTTTAGATAAGACTAAAAATAATATAAACACAATTTTTTGTGTGTATATAAGTATTTTGAATATATTTAGAAATATTTCTTGTCTATTTGAACTAGACTAGTAAAAGTGTTTTCAAATAGGACTAAAAATTACCATTCACTTTTTGTGTGGAAGAACGAAGAAGGCGACTGGGAATCATACTAAGTTGATGGTGAGCAAGTCAAGTTGATTATAACAACGGCGTGCAACTAAATTATGAATGTAGACAAATCCCGAACGTGTTTATCAAAATAAATTTAATATTTATGACTAAATATTTATCTACTCACAACTAATATTTCCCAACAGCAAATGGTTTTCGATTTTCCTTCAAGCTTTATGTGAACAGTAGAGCCTTTGGCAAACATAATAACGCCTACAAAAGCTCTCGAATGGAGCCAATCAAATCGAAGACAAATGTCGGGTAAACAATAACTCTCGTGTTACACAATCTAAGACGATAATATTTATCACAATAACATTTCCTGGTTTTTATTATATGAATCAAGAATATAAGAAATCAAGTTAACGTATTCGTATATGAGCATGTTGAAACCTAACCTAACAAAATTGTCTTTTTTTCTACACACTATATTAATATAATTAGAGCTACTTTGAAAGGAGTTAGGGCGGGTCTTTTTTTATCCTATGAACACTATAAAAAAAAATAAAAAAATAGACTTTTGATCGTATGAATGTGTAATGTGTTTTTTACTTAATAAGGCATAGGGCATTTTATGGTGTGAAGGGCAAATCAAATTACAAATTAATAACATTTTATTTCTTTGATGTGCTATTTTTCATTAAACTAATTTGTAAAAATCGACTTTTAATTTATTATAAATATCTAATAAAAATCTAAATCTGGTATTAAATTAATTCCTTAAAACCTAATTAAAGTGTATGTATGATTTGAATAACGGTGTTGTGAACATATGTATTATTTTCTTCAGTTTAAGTCTTAATATGAATTCGTTAGTTGTACCTAAATAAAATAATAAATAGCCCATGATCATAAGAATCACAAGCTATAATTGCGATGTAACGAGCAATATGGCTGAAAAAATTCGTTATTCCATGCAGCTTATATGTAAGTTATTGTTTCCTCGGATTTCAATTTTGTTCGCGGTTCGGTTAGTTCCATTCAAGTCCCGTTGCAATCCCTCTTATATTTACAAAAGACTCTGGCGATCATGTTGATTAAAATAGCATGGAAGAAAAGTATTTTCCAGTTATTGAAAATGAAAAATTTCTCTAGTGTTCGCTTCAACTGTTCATCATATTTTGTAATCGTATAGCATATTTTTATTTGATTATATAGCTGTACAGAGTATTATATGATATACACACAGTAGTTTACACAGTAATTTAAAGAAAATTCTCTCCGACTAGTATAATTATTTACGAACAAACATAAAAACCGACTTCAAATCGTTACCCGTCACCGGGGGGACCCTTGTGTCGAGTTACTAGCAATAGAGGTTCAGGCTAAGCGAACTAAGAGCTATGCCACCTCTCAATCCGGTGAAGCAGTCACGGCGAGCTTCTCTGACCAATATGTGTTCGTCATTAAAAAAAAATCGAATCAAACGTTAAACGCCATTACGCGCCTTATTATTTTTGTATTTCAGAATTATCGTAGGAATATTACGAAATAGAATTCATGAAACTTAAACAAACTCACATCGAACTACTCTTGAAGTAAATCCTTTCCAATAAAAAATAAAACATGGAAATCTGTTGGCGTGATATTGAGTTATTCGTCCATTTGTCGCGCAAATACTTAATACAAATTTAAGACTTCTCAAAATTGGACCAAATTATTAGACTAAGTGAGACTAAAAAGAAAGCACCAGTTTTCAAATTAAAAAAAAAAAACAATCAAAATTACTCCTTCCCGTCGAAAGTTATGAGATAAAAAAAAATACAGACGAATTAAGAACCTTTTCCATTTTTGAAGTCCGCTGAAAAACCGAAATAAGGGCAATTCGTTCGTACAAACCGGATGGTATGTGAACTCGCGACTATCAGGTCGTAAGTCGAACTGCTCAGTCTATATATTCGTTCGTATTTAAAATTGGCGTCCTGCCATATTTCACTGGAGTATTTTTTATAAAATCAACTACAATTTTCTCGTAACAAATGTTACCTGCAGGGCCTGGGGCGTTACTATTGCCCACAAGATGTTATATTAGAAACAATAATATCTGAAATTTTACTGCTCTGTACTGAATACGAATATGCTATGATATCTGTAATATTTGATAGAAAAAAATATTGCAAAAATATAAAATTAAATGCCTTAATACGATCATTGTAAATTATAAAAGAAATAACACTGAATATTAGGATTAGGCGTAAGGACTTTCGGTGATCTACAGCATTTTGTAGAGTGTGCTTAAGAATGACATGGTCTAATTTCCCCATCCATTTGAGATGTGGTTTTGGAGGAGAATGTTACGAGTACCTTGGACAGCCCACCGCACAAATGTGTCAATTCTCCGGAAAGTAGTAGTCACCGTCTGGCTGTCAACGGTCTGCCTCCGTAGGGATTTCGAATTCTTCGGTCACATAGCCAGGAAAAACGATACACTGGAAACACTCCTGGTCACAGGCAAAGTACAGGGAAGACGAACAAGAGAGTCTACGAGGTATTTCTCACCAAAATACCAAAAATTTCGCCAAAGACCGCAACGGGTGGAAAGCGATCGTCCACCACATAATTCGTGGAGGTCACGACCCTCAGCAATGAGGAAAACGATGCTAGGAGGAATTTCCCTATTCCACCGTCGGACTCGGGTATTGATGTGACATTCCTCAAACCCGAACGAAGCGCTGTGCTTGAGCTAGTGCGCCTTAACATCTAGCACTGCATTTTCACATAAGGTGAAATCGTGATCAAGCATTTGCTTAGAAAGTATAAAAAAATAGAAATTGTATGAGAAGGGAAAAGTGTGGATTGAAAGAAGTTGTTATAAGAATAGAGAAACTTATGGTTCGGTAGTTTTAGCTTGTAAAAATAAGAGGAAATGTCGATAGTAGACGCCCTTAGCGAATTTATATTGTGGACTTATTGTAGATGGGTGAAGTTATACAATTTGAAACTGATGAACATCAACGAAGATGCACATCGTCCACAATGGGAATACATTATGTCTTTTACAGACAAAATAAATTACTTTTATAAGAAAGACAAAAAGAACAAGTACTCAAGTAGGTATTGAAAAACACAGCTATATATAAAATACAGTTGACACAGTTTAAGTAGGTATTAAAAAAGTTGTCATTTTTCATGTTTAAGATTGCGAAATTGACATTGTGGTTTCTTGATTGGATTGATCCGTCGCATTAAGTAACGCTATCATGGCAACGTTCCGTTCTGGACACATTCATTTGAAACTGGCAATTCGATAGCATCACAAAGCAACGAGTACGACGGTACAGACAGCAAAACAAATAGCGGCCATTTCATTTCTCGGATCGGCTGCGGGTGCGGTGGCAGTAAGTGCCATATGAGATTGATTGAAATGAAACAGTCATGTTGCCCGCAACTTATAACGACGTATACAGGACTGATGTCGAACAATACCAAATTTTCAGACTACAGTATGACTTATGAATGTACTTATTGTTTCTTATATTTTATATTTAGATATAATACTTAGATTTTAATTATTATGTATTTGTCAGAATAGTACATAGTTACAATTACTTATTCTATATTTAGATATAAGATATTCTTATATTTTATATTTAGATATAAGAGTTAGATAGGTAATATAAATAGATATAGTTTATTATGTATCTATCAGAATAGACAGATGTATATGGGTATATAGTTAAAATTAGTTACAATTATATTCACGAATAAAACAAAACCGACTTCAAATCAAATCCGTCAAACGCTGACGCCTTTTTGTATTTCCAAATTATCGTTGGAATATTACAAAATCAAACTTAACCAGAATCGAACAAAACTTTCATCAAACTTTTTTTTTTATATGAAAAGTGGCAAACGAGCATACGGCTCACCTGATCTTAAGTGATCACCGTCGCCCATGAACATCCACAGCACCAGAGGAGCTGTAGGTGCGTTGCCGACCTTTGAGATAGGAATAGGCTCGTTTCTTGAAGGTCCCTAAATCGTAAACGTTCGGAAACACCGCTGGCGACAGTTGATTCCACAAGTTGACAGTGCGTGGGAGAAAGTTACGCGAAAAACGTACAGTCGTTGAACGCCAACCATCAAGATGGTGGCCGTGGAATTTGGAATTCTGCCGAGATGTGCGGTAATGGAAATCGGTAGCTGGGATGATTCCGAACATTTCCTCAGAACACTCCCCATGATAAATGCGTTACAGGATGCGAAGAGAACCGACATCTCTTCGCTTTCTCTCAGAGGGTCGAGTCGATCGGAAATACCCTGATCGTCGACTATTCGAGCAGCTCTACGTTGTACACGGTCAAACGGAAGAAGTTGGTATTGGGGAGCCCCGGCCCAGAGATGCAAACAGTATTCCATATGAGCCCGCCTTGTAAAGTTGCAGACGGTGGGCAGGCGTCTTGCTTTACTGAGTATGCCAAGTTTTTTGGAGGCCAATTTGGCTTTGCCTTCCAAGTGACCACGAAACTGAACGAAAAAAACAAACTATTCTTACAGTACATCCTTTCCAATAAAAAGCGAATCATCGAAATCCGTTGGCGTGAAATTGAGTTATTCGTCCATTTGTGGAGCACATAGCTAAAGCAAATTTATGACTTAATTGGTTTCCTCATGGAATCCATTGTTAGAATTGGAGCCAATTGGTTTAAATAGGACCAAATGGGAAGCACAAGCTTTCAAATAAAAAAAAGAAGAAATAAAATCTGTTCACCCAGTCAAAAGTTATTGTCGGTTGAAAAGAGGGTAGATAGATTATTAATAGTCACTGTCATCATTTATTTATGTTGGTCATGGTGTAATGATGATGATACATTCCTGCTGATTTAAACGACAGCAATCCATGAGGACTTCCATAATAAGAGTCAGGTCACAGATCAACTTTTAGTTTTGTCTTCCAGTGGCTTGTAAAACCATTCTTAGTGAACGTGTTATGCGTGCTCAATGCGGGCGGTACTGAGCAGTCGTAGCATACACCTTTGATGAAGTTTTAGGGTATTACACTGGTGGCCGGGCCTTTAGAATATCATGCCTTAGGTCTAAAATTGATCTACGGTTGTATTATATTTAATATCTTTTTAGATGTCTTTTCAGAAAGTCCTCATATGTCATGTTTCAGCCAGGCGCTCCTATGCATAGGCAACTAATTAGTAATGTCATTATCACACACCCTGATACACACACATACACATACATACATATAATTACTTTATATTAATTAACTATAAAACAAAAAAAAATATATCATATGGTTAAGGAAGAGCTGGATCTTCTGGCACAAGTATATTTTATACTTAAAAGAAGATCCAAACATTGTATACTTCCTTTATATGTTTTTGTTTTTGAAAATAAAGATTTTATTATTATTATTATTAATTAAATTTAAACTGAAGAAAAGTTCTAGCTTATTTTGCATTTCCCCGTGTACCTTGAGTGTAATGACAAGCACGAGACGTTGCAAACTGTTCCGACCGAGAGCAGTTAATTTCACGGGATATTTACCTGCTAAGAGGATGGAAAACTTATCGACCTTTTTGTAAAACTTTTGAATTTGTTAAAATTTAATTATAAAAAAAGCGAACTTGAATTAAAATTGTTATTTCAACATTCTTGTTTTTTTAAGAAAATGATATACACATTATAGGTGTAGTGAGAAATTATTTTCCTTCTGGAAAACTCGGAATACTATACACCCAAACTATCATAGAATGATCGTACTAAATGAAAGACATTTTCATATCTATTAATATGGAGCTATTTAAGAGAGCACGGTAAATACGAACTTTTCAGAAAAATTAAAACATTATTTTGACTTGTTAGCGGCGTATTTAAAACGATTTACGAATCGTTGACATTTAAGTTACTAAGTCGCTGCCGTGAGTCACAGCGGTATTTTATAACTTAACTTCTAACCTTCCCAAAAAAATTGACTATTTAACACAAAAAGAGTATTCACCTTTATTTATTTAACATAATTAGCTCTCAGGTCCTTTTAACCGTAGGGGGTACACCAATTTATGACGTACCATGTAACAGGTGGTGAGCCCGTCGCTCTACACCGGTCACAAATCCATGGCTAATGATTTTGTTCTTAATCCATTGATACAAGCCGACTGGGGCTCGAACCAATAGTCATCAGATCGTAAGTCGAATGGCTTAGTCGCTAGGTTGTCATTTCTCAGCCCTGTAGTTCTGGGCTCTCAAGAATAAGACCACGGTATCCCCTGCCTGTCGTAGAAGGCGACTAAAAGGGGCCTCGGGTTCACTGGGCGACAAGGGTGGCCTTTGTCGTACGCCAAGGTGGACCCGGGAAGAAAGCGACATCTGTTGGCCCGTGTCGCCTTGCACTGCGAGGGCACAGGGGGGGAGGGAGTAACCTCCACCCCCGGGAAGTGCGCACAGTGCAGAGGGGCTCCGGTGCGTTCCACTGGAGATCCCGGAGCCCCTCACCATGCACCGAGGAAGGGCCACCGGGGAGGGTTTAGTAGGTAAAAACCCCATATAACCGCCGCCTTCCCCATAAGGCGGGGTATCTTTTGAAGATTTCCTCCTCAGAAAAAAGGTTGTCATTTCTATCGCTTTATTTATTAAAATACATAAGACATAATTTTGATAGTAAGGTAACGATTAGATATTAATTATGAAAATATAAGCAAATATTTGTAAGACTTTTACCACAATGATTAAAAATAAAATAAATGAAAAAGATACCACGATATATCTTTCTTGCGCCAGCAAAGAAAACTTAATTATTTTTAATACTTTATTTTAAAACAAACAAAAAAATATTAATAAATTGTATCTGTACCTAATTTATTTATAAATAAATTATAAATGAGTCACCATGATGACAATTTTTTTTAAATATTTTTTTTAAACATTTTCTTAGATTTATTTATATTCTCGTGAAGCCTGCCATCATGCTAACGACTAATGGAATTCTAAGTCCCAGCCAATTTATATCCCAGCTAGATTTAGTGTTACATCAAAATAAAAAAAAAAGAAATAATTACAACAAAATGAGTAATAACAGATAAAATAACAGATTTAGTGCCGAAAAGATAGCTTTTATGATTTCCTTCCTCTTTCGATTCTGTTTATTTCACCCAGCGGTATCATCGCTAGGAAATTGCCTATTGGCAAAAAGATTTCTATGTGAAGGGAAGCCTTCCTAAAGGAATAGAAATTTACTTTGCTTCATTTTGATGTATATGTTTATACACGTAATAAATTTTGGTGGCATTTTACAAATATATAATTATTTTTATTGTGAAAGGACAAGTTTACTATTTCTTTCCAAGGAGGTTATCAATTCTATATGTTCTTTTTATGCCACATAATTTTAGAAAGGGTGAACCGATTTTGATGATTGTATTTGAAAGTTGGTGCTTCCATGTGCTTCCTGTATGGTTCAAAATTTAGTCCAATTCAGACAATGGCATCCAGAAAACTATATAAGTCTTAAAATTACATTAAGTATGTGAGCGACAAATGGCCGAATGATCGTAACTCAATATCACGCCAACCGACTTCTATGATTCATTTTTTATGGGAAAAGATTTACTTCAAAGGTAGTTTGATGAGAGTTTGTTTAACGTTAAAGTAACAGCCTTTATATATGTCCCACGATGAGTATAAGGGCATAGTCCGCCACGCGGCCTTAGAGCGGATTGGCAGACTTCATATGTCTTAAAAAATTCTAAGACGTAGTTTTCTCACGATGTTATCTTTCACCGCCGAGCGTGTGACAAACACATACAATTTCAATAAAATTTATTGGCGCCGGCACCGGGGTTTGAACTCGGGTAACTAATGTAACGCACGGACACTGAGCTACCACTGCTTAAGAATTTGTTCAGGTTCTGATTAATTATATATCGTAATACCTAAGCTATTTTTTAGATGTTTGTTTTTACTCGTAAATATACTTGTTATTGTGAAGGAACAAGTTCACTATACAAGTATCCCTACATTTTTTTATAATTTCTGACCGAATGCTTTGTTAAAATTAGCGTGTAACACGATCTCAATATAACAATGAAAGTGGAAACTTGTTCATGGAAAGCTCGTACTGAGCTTATATCCATGAACAAACACTGATATCGGCTAGTGTTAAATATTTAGTTGGTTTTAAAGGATTATATCGGATTACAGCAAAATGTGATTTGGTGCATTAATTAATTTCATCATCAGTGTCTATTCCTGGTTATGAATTTAGTTATACTAAAATTAAAATAAATCAACAACAATACTTATTATAATTTCTACTTATATTCTTGTTAACTATTTTTTTTGTTTTTTTTTTTAAAAGAAAGCTAGCAATATTTCTTTTTTTTCCCGAAATATTACTAACAACTCGGAGTTAGGTACAACATCTCCCTAATACAGTCTATGTATTAGTCTAGCAGGGAGATGTGTACCGAAGGACGAAAACGAAGTAAGAAAATGTTTTAAGAATATGTTATATAATATGTATAAATAACATTTGATAATATGTATCTAATATTTTTGTGTATGAGCATGTCGGTAATATAAAATGTGTGTGTGTGTAAATAGTAAAATAAATATTTCATTTCAATATTTCAACCATTCCAACTAAGCTAAAGCTTGTGCTAGGACATGGTTCACGGCGATAGTCGAATGGTGGATTCGAACCCACGACCTTACGATACGCAGGCCGTACCCTAAACCATTAGGCTATTGACGCTTCGCTATTTTAATAAGCTTAAGCTTGGGCAGGCTGATGTATCTCATTTATAGTCGAATTGTTTCGTTTTTCTACTTAATTTGTTCCAATTGGATTAAACCTGGGACGTTACGTTTCGGTAACCGTAACGTAAGCAATAACGTTTATTTATTACTTAATTAGTTTTTATGTTAATTTTAAAATACGTATTTAAGGTTACTGATACAATAAAAAGAAATATGCTAAGTCTGAATTAAATAATCAGAAATGACATATATGTGATAAGGAAATAGTGTGGCTTGAAAGACGACGTAGTGATAATACGATTAATAGAGGAAATCCTTAGGTACTTTGAGCGTGAAGATAATATAAACAAAATATGCATAATTGAATAGTTTTATGTGTAGAGTCATTATTAGGTAATTGTGTTGCTTATTTTCAAGGCCCTGACATATTTCTACTGTACAGTCCAATCGGAGACAATTACAGGTCAAATAAACAGTGAAAGTTTTTTGGCTAAGCGTTCGGTATTCGGTATGTGATTCAAGTTGGGTAGAAATTGGTGTTTGGTGGTGAGGTTACCCTCTATTGGATATCAATGAACACGGTGAAAAGCTAAAAGCAATTGCTGTATCTAAGCTAAGTTAAAAGACGTGAGAGGGGCTATTGGTTTATCATAAAAAATGTAAAAACAATTGCATCAGATTATAGTATGAAATTTTATTACATAGAAATATCATAATCGTAGTTTATTTTTAATTTCCGATTAGCTTTCCATCTAAAGCTTCTTTCTACCGTCAATAAATGACCACAGCATCGCCGCCATTTCCATTTTTAATCAACATGAACGCTAGAGCCTTTTGTAAATATAAGCGGGATTGCAACGGGACTTCAATGGAGGTAATCGAACCGCGAATGGAGAGGAGATCCGACCGATTAATAACCTACATGTCGGTTTAAATGAAACTGGAAACACATGCTTCGTAATAATTTTCTTATTGCGAAAAATTTTGATTATTTAACTTATATAAATATATGCTAAACGATTAGTTCAATAAAATATAAAATACAATACAAACATCACGCCCGATACCTAGAGAGGCGGACAGAGATCATGATGACCTCTCACTAAGTACGATTGCGACACAAGTCTTTCGCTTGATACACGCATCACTAACACCATAATACGTCACCTTTAAATATAATCGTTGGTATAATGGTAGACGTAGATAGCAACTACGCTTTTGTTGTAATATTATCTAAATAATTAAGAGCGTTAGAGATCAACCTGAATCAGTTGGTCAAATTGTTCTATTTTCAAACTACTTCAAAAAAGGAGGAGGTTTCATTTCTTTTTTTGTGATTCTCAATTCATCAGTATGTTCATTGTTATTATTGTTTTTTTGTGATAACGTTACCTCATAACTTTCGTCTGAGTGAACCGATTTGGATGATTCTTCCTTTATTTAAAAGCTGGCAGATGACAATAGCATCATTGAGAAAACTATGTAAGTCTTAAATTTCCATTAAGAGTCTGCGGGAAAATAGACGGATATCTTAATATCACTCGAAATCAATTTCAATCAAAGAATGAAGAATGGCACTTTGGTTAATATTTGATTAATTTATTACGTAAAAAGAGGAAATACAAAGAGGGAGGAGTCCGCGCGTAGTAGCCTCTAATGTTTGATTAGATTTGAAAACGATTTGTGTTTTTATTCGTAAATATAATTATGATTTATTTCAAACATTTGTCAAATTAAAAGATATACAAACTCTTTCATTATGAGGCACTTGAATCTCGTGTGACGTCACACAAATGCGCCTCCTCATTGCTTCGAGTGCAATGACGTGTCGCAGCTTCGAGTGGTTTCCGGCCTCCTTCTAACTTCACTTTTAACTGAGCGAAGTGGCCGCAGTCTCAAAGTGTTGTTAAAGCACAATTTTTAAAATTAAAACTGTGTCGGCATTGCAAACAAGTGACCTTAAACATTCATTATTGATTCTTCTCAAAATCAAAAAAAATGGACATGTATATCAAATCATATTTATATATTAATTTAAGATATGTGTAGTCTGCCATACCCTTAGGGCCCCGTGGCGAACTCTTCTCTTATGCTCTCTTTACAGAGAAGGACTGTGTTCAATATTGGGACATAATATAAGCTTTAATTATACCTTTTTTTTAACTAAATTTAGAATATCTAATCCGTTTCTTTTTTGTTCACAAGGAGGAAGTCTTCAGAAAGATACCTCGCCTTCTGGGAGGAAGGCGGCGGTTATGTGGGGTTTTTACCCACTAAAACCTCCCCGGTGGCCCTTTCCTTGGTGCACGGTGAGGGGCTCCGGGATCTCCAGTGGAACGCACCGGAGCCCCTCTGCACTGTGCTCAAGGAGAGCACGTCACGGGGAGGTTTCTCCCTCCCCTGTGCCCCACAGTGCAAGGCGACACGGGCCAGCCAATGTCGCCTTCTTCCCGGGTCCACGTTGGACGACAAAGGCCCCCACCCTTGCCGCCCAGTGAACCCGAGGCCCCTTTTAGTCGCCTTCTACGGCAGGCAGGGGATACCGTAGTATTATTCTTGAGAGCCCAGAACTACAGGGCTGATCAATCCATACCCTAAACCATCAGGCTATTGACGCTTCGCTATTTTAATAAGCTTAAGCTTGGGCAGGCTGATGTATCTCGTTATAGTCGAATTGTTTCGTTTTTCTACTTAATTTTTTCCAATTGGTTTAAACCTGGGACGTTACGTTTCGGAAACCGTAACGTAAGCAATAACGTTTATTTATTACTTAATTAGTTTTTATGTTAATTATAAAATACGCATTTAAGGTTACTGATACAATAAAAAGAAATATGCTAAGTCTGAATTACATAATTAGAAATGACATATATGTGATAAGGAAATGGTGTGGCTTCAAAGACGATGTAGTGATAATAATAGAGGAAATCCTTAGGTACTTTGAGCGTGAAGGTATTCTGTGTAGAGTCATTGGTAGGTATAGGTCTGAATAAGCTTTAATTATACCTTTATTCAACTATATTTAGAATATCCAATCACATAGTTCGTAATTTAAAAAAAACATTCAAAACATGTATAAAATAAGCTAAGCGCTCTCTTAATATTCATGAAAATATTTGGCGGCGAATTGCCTTAGTAATTACGCGGCGAGATTAAACTCAATTAAAATTTGCTTATCACGGCTATAAAGTGATTAAAACTTTTAAACGATGCAGCGCCGATGAAGATCATGTAATTTAAATGGACGTATTTACATTTAAAGTTCTTGAATTTTCTTTAGAAAGCCCATAGCTTGGACCCATATATTACTTAACGTGAAAATTGACCAGCAATTTCTACCTACCCTTTTGCGTCGTAGGCATAACTCTACTATTTATATAATTAGACATAGACATTTATTTATTGGCATCACAATACAAAAACACATCACAGACAGAATAAAAGACACACATTAAAAAAGAATGAAAAATAGACAAAACACAGTTAAAGTTACACGGACAAATAATACAAAACATATGACGCCAATATCGGACACCGTCTCAGCATATGCTGTCGCAAGGATCCGACAGCGCTGATTTTCAGCGGTTTTGGGGTAACCTCAGCTTGGACGGTTACTGTGTTACGCGTAAGCATTCCGATCCGAGGGTGCCCGAGAATGCCGAACCACGACTCCGTCGGTTGCTATTTCACGGATAATCTACGGGACATTCAAAACTATTCAGATATAAAGATATGATTCTTTTTGGAAAATTGATTTTTAGTTTTAAATATATTCGTGTCATTGGCGTATTTTCCTTAAAATGATCCCATCAAATATATTTATCTTAAATACGCTAAAAATGTTCACGAGACGACTCTAAGTAAACCAGCACTGAATACAGTGTTCCGTAATTATCTTAGCGCAAACAACGTTCATCGTAATAGAATTAATTTGCATCCTTTTCTGTATTAAGCTCGCTAACAAGCTCACAAAATATTTCTCACTTTGAAATTTTAATACACAGACTTTAAAATCTTTGTTGATTACCAGCTACGGTAAATTTAACGTCAAATATTTTTATTATAAAGATGTAGTATAAAAATATAGCTATATAAAAATATTGTGAGTATATCTATGGCTAGCAATAAGACCATACTTATATGGATTTTTGAATATCACTAAAATTATAATATTAAATACTTTATTTTAAATATTGAATTTGAAAAATGAAAAATACTCAAATGGGAATATTTTTCTCAATTTATATTTTTCAGGTGGTTTTAGAATTTATTTTTATTTTAAATAAATTTTTGATTAAAATGTTGAATTTCATCTGAGATATGATTTAAGAAATTCATTACAAATTTCGGTTGCCCGTAAACACACATCTACAGCGAGCAACTTAAAAAGTTATTTGAATTAATGTCCAAATAAATTATAAAAATAACGGTCACGACTCAAAACTTTCTTTTTTATTTTGCCGTCGGGTAATGACTATTATTAAAATAAGTGCAAACGGGGAGCTGGTATAGTACGGTTTATTTTTTTTTAATGAAAAGTGGCAAACGAGCATACGGCTCACTTGATGTTAAGTGATCACCGTCGCCCATGAACATCCACAGCACCAGAGGAGCTACAGGTGCGTTGCCGGCCTTTGAGATAGGAGTAATTTCTTGAAGGTCCCCAAATTGTAAACGTTCGGATATACCGTTCGCTGGTGACAGTTGATTCCATAGGTTGACAGTGCGTGGAAGAAAGTTACGCGAAAAACATAGAGTTTTGGAACGCCCACCATCAAGATGTTGGCGTTCCAGAAGCGTCAATAGCCTAATGGTTTAGGGTACGGCCTGCGAATCGGAAGGTCGTGGGTTCGAATCCACCATTCGACTATTGCCGTGAACCTTGTCCTAGCACAAGCTTAAGCTTAGTTGGAATGGTTAACAAGATTGTTAGTAATATTTCTGAAAAAAAAGAAATATTGCTAGCTTTCTTTAAAAAAAAAACAAAAAATTTGGAATTCTGCCGAGATGTGCGGTAATGGAAATCGGTAGCTGGGATTATTCCGAACAATTCCTCAGTTCTAACATCCGTACATGCTTCGGTACATCTAACATACGGTAGCATTATGATAATTTGTGCGTATACACTAAAATATAGTCTTCTAAATGAAATGTGAAATCTTGATGTAAAACACTTTCGACGTAAGTTTATTACAGCGTACCAAAAAACAAAAACGGACGAAAAAATTGTTCCAATCGCTATAAATTACTACTGGAACTTTTGTTTCTGTTCTAAGCGTTTCCATTTTAATCAACATGAACGATAGTGCCTTTGTAGAATTGAAATGCAGTTGTATAGGTATTAATTGTATGATTTCTGGTCACATTTCAGTAATACCATGAGAGAGTTTCCTTCATTTATGAATGTTTTATTAGATTTAACGTGAATTAATCGTATAATATTTCTTCTCAATGGTAAGTCCTTGTACCCAATATTGTAGCCAATATTTTAACTAAACTTTTTTTTAATTTTATATTTTATCTTTAAATATTGTATTCTTATTTATATTTAGCGTAAATTCTTAAAGCTTACGATTATGTGATAAATTTAAACTTATTTGAAACGGGTAAATATATAATGTAAGTACCATAAAACAACTAAGAAATAAACGCCGCGTAACAATGAACGAGAATTGGCAAGAAATCAAAGAAACTTTTTTTGTGGTATTAAAATTCCACTCCATTCCCCATCATTGCTCCTAGTGCAAAGGCATGTCAAGCCGTCGGCCATGTTCCGGTCTTCGAGAAACTTCGCCGTCAACTGGTCAGAAATGGCCGCTGATTAAAGTTCCCTCTCCGTTTTATTTTTCATTATTTTAAACGTCCTATGTTCATTTTTGATGGATAATATAATTTCGATTTAAATAACCGGAATTTTTCTTTCATTTGTTTCATATATATAAAGATATCTTGAATTTATTAAAACAAAAGTTTAGTTGACAATAAACATCACATATAAAACGATTGTTATTTTAGGGTATAATCAGATTGAAAATGAGAAAGACTCGCTTCTTAGGTTACGGGAAATTTTTGTATCATTTATCTGTCACCACGTATAATTATTTTTTTTTAAATAAATGTAATTCTTAAGGAATTGCAGTATTGCGACGACAGACGACACTCTACTCCCACCGCTGGCACCGCACGAGCTAGCACAGTGGTGGGCAAACTACGGCCCGCGGGCTAAATCTGGCCCGTTAAAGCATTTCATCCGGCCCGCCAAGACTTTTTTTTTGTTAATATTTTTGATGTGTTATTGTAAAATTGTTTCTATTTTATTTATATCAGTAGTGTTTATAAGGTTTAAAACCATTAAAAATTCTCGGTTTGTTTAAAAAAAATTATAACGTAAATTTATACGTAAAAAGCCAAAAAATAATTGCCATCAACAATTTGTGTAATTTGCTTAATTAGCTTTTAATTATTTTGTTAAGTAGATTTTATAAATCAAACAATTTTTTTTCTGTAAAATTTTGGCACCTTTTAAAGTATTTCTTACAATTTATGGCCCGCCAACCAAAAAGTTTGCACACCCCTGAGCTAGCATGTGGAGTTGGGAAGGACATAAGTTCCTGCTAAAACAAACTACAAAGTAATATGCAAACGAATCCGCGGAGAAGTTTTGTAATATTATTAATGAATTAGATTTACATATCACAAAAATGTTTTATGTACATACAGATAAATAAGTTATTTTTAGATTTATTTATTGAACACCAACACAATGAACATTTTTAACGTAAAATATATAAAAAGTTATGGCTGAATACTGCATGCAATGTATTAATGGTGAGTGACAATATTAAAAAAAAAATTAAACAAAAACTATATTAGGTTAGTGACTTTTTAAGCATACCAATACTTTGAGAAAAGAGTACGATATCATTTGTTTTTAAATATGAATTAAATTCTACAGTAAATCTATTTGAAGGCGCATTACCTAGGTTGGAACCTTCTCTCCGCCCTAACTTTTTCTATACCGTCGCGGTTACCTAGACCTTCACGATACCAATTGTTAAGAAGTAGTTTATTCAGGTTTATTGATGAAAGACTGTCAGCGTTTCGTCGGAAATACCGGAGCCCCTCTCAATGCATTAAGAAGAAATTTCACAAGCACGTCGCCTTCGCCCCAAAGTGGAAGATATGTTTTAAAACTTCCAAAAAAAGGTTAACACAGAGCACCCTGGAATAAGGTAAAACGACTAGATTGGTGACATGTTAGACAGGATGGATAATCTATATGCAAATCCACTCGCAGACTGCTAATGATTGTTGCAAGCAATAGAAATGTTTACAGTGCCGAGAGTGCACTTTTTGTGTGTCCCCGACGAAGTGTGAAGATTTTTTTTTTATTTCTCTCACCTTCATCCTTTTTTTTTTTTTTGTTGACGGGGAGGAAATCTTCACAAAGATACCCCGCCTTCTGGGGGGAAGGCGGTGGTTATGTGGGGTTCTTACCCACTAAAACCTCCCCGGTGGCCCTTTCCTCGGTGCATGACGAGGGGCTCCGGGATCTCCAGTGGAACGCACCGGAGCCCCTCTGCATTATGCTCAAGGAGAGCACGTCCCGAGGGGAGGTTACTCCCTCCCCTGTGCCCTCGCAGCGGAAGGCGACACCGGCCAGTCGCCTTCTTCCCGGGTTCACTTTGATGGACGACTCAGGCCCCACCCTTGTCGCCCAGTGAACCCGAGGCCCCTTTTAGTCGCCTTGTACGACAGGCAGGGGATACCGTAGTCTTATTCTTGAGAGCCCAGAACTACAGGGCTGCTCACCTTCATCCCATTTCATCTTATGTCTATTCGAAGGTCTACGCGTAAACACCTTAGGTCCTCATCTTATTATCCGTTGGCTCCTTCTCACATAAAAATTCTGTATTTAATTCCGTAAACGACGTAAGACAATATTATTTATAGGAGAACACACCATTTTCTCATTTCGCTCGTAGCACATATCAAGTTGATTTCATCTTGTTCACTGAATGGATCTACGGATAAGTTTTCCCCGACGTATCATATAAATAAATTGTTTTCAGTCTTTATTACGTTCACTGTACGGATTACATTCTCCCGCCGTTTTTGTTCACTGCTCTACGTGACTTTTGTGTTCTTGATTTAACATGACAGTGGTGCGTTCTTTGATTTTTTTACAGTTCCCAATTCAGGTTTCCAGTTCTTTCCCAGTTTAGGAAAGAGATGCGCTCGTCGTGCTTGTTAATGTTCGATGATGAAAGGGGAATGAGGAATCAGATCATGTAACACCTAAGCTCGCTCTAAATTAATATAGCCGTGAGTAAAAATAAAGGGTCAGTTAAGAAAGTTTGAATATCTCGGAAGCTAAACACGCTAGCTAATAGAAATAAATTGTGCATCACAGACAATTAAATATCCTTAAAATAAAATAAAATATTTTATTAATTTATTTATATTTCATTAAAAAACATAAACTTAAACGAAAAAAGGATATCTTACGTAAACTTGGATAATACAGTATTTTTTAATTAAATTTTATTTAAATTTAAATTTTACTCAGCGTTGCCTCCATGTGGCAAATTTTAATAGAGATATTTTAATTTATTTTAAGGATATTTAATTGTCTATCATGCACAATTTATTTCAGTTAACTAGCGTCTTTATCTTCCGAGATATTCAAACTTTCTTAACCGACCGTTTATTCCGTCCCTTTATTCTTGCTCACCACTAGGTCGCAAAACTATGGGGCAAGTGCTAGAAAAAGCCATGTCAAAATACCAGAATCAGATTAATGACCCAATGTTAAACAATTTGTCACTCACAATAGTTTGAATTTTTCATAGTTTATATTTCAAAACTTGGAAATAGAATATACACAAATATACGAATAGAAGTAAAATAATAAATAGTTATAATTGATCAAAAAAACAAAACCTTCCAGATTATTTGGACCTTTCTTATTTTTGAAGGTATTCTTGCTGATCGGTATCGGTTGGGCAGCAGATTCAAGGACCTGAGGTCCAACTCGTATTCCGCTTTTTTATTGTTATGAACCAAAAAACAATTAATATACGAGTAACTTATATTTGACAGAGTATTTAGTAATAGGTTTGGGACTAGTGGAATGTATAACTAAAGTGATGTTATAAAAAAAATTAGAGTAAAGGAGCTACGAAATGTGTTATTGAACCAACGAGCGAAATGTTTTATTTCGCCTTCATTTGTCCAGTGCAAAATGTAGAGTCCAATTTGTCAGGCGCACAGGGAGATTAAGCGGTTACAGAGAAATGAATACGGCAGGGATTATTTCCTAGAGCTGGTACTTTCTGTTACTACTGTACATGAAACTAATTACAAAAAACTTTCATAAAGCTTGTCATATCATTAATAACCCGAGTGTATTGAAAAATAGTATGCAACATTATAATATCGTCATCTGGCAAATACTACTCTGGTCTTTTCCATATTTTTATATGACGCGGAGACATGAACTATTCCTTAAAATAGACCTTCGAGATGTGGTGTTAGTAAAGGATGAAGCTCCGTATATCGCAAACTGCTATGAGAACCAACGAGTACATTTTGAAACAGCTTCAGATCGCCATAAGACTTTAGGAAATATGTAAAGTGCCCTCACCATGTGTACACATTTTGCGGTCTGAGAAGCAGATCATTTTAGGCAAAATGGATAGTAGAAGTGCTCAGGGAAGTGATAAACGAGTATTATTCGCCTTACTTAATGTTAAGTCATCAACACCTTTGACAAAACCCACCATTGGAACTGACGACAACGCACCTGGCGTTATATATTTAATTCAAGTGGGTATTCTGCGAAATTGAGGTACTTTCGCGATCATGTCAAAATTGCTACAGTAGCTATACCATTAAGTTAAAAGTTAAAGTAATAGCCTTTTATTATGTCCCAATGCTGGGCACATGCCTTCCCTGTAAAGAGAATATAAGGGCATAGTCCGTCACGCGGCCCTAATGCGGATTGGCAGACATGTCTTAGAAACTTTTTCTTAGCTATGTAGGTTTCCTCACGATGTTTTCCTTCACTGCCGAGCGCGTGGTAAATCAGCACAAAATTGCAAAAGCAAATTATATTATTTATTATTGTTGCCGGCACCGGGGATCGGACTCGGATGGCTAGCGTACTATGCAACTTGAGGGGACCGCCCGGACGCTGAGCTACCATTTTTCACTATAAAATACTAGCATTATAAAAGTACTTCATTGTTATAATTATGTCGCTTCTAAACTCTCTAGCGTCCAATGGAATACGTCTGACTGCTATGTGGACAGAAATGTCACTATACAAGACAAATTGCGACGTTGGCAAACAGCGATTAAGCTAAACTGTCATATGTATGTAGTAAGCTAACAAATATTATAGAGATCGAAGTTACGCAAAAAACGTATA
The DNA here is from genome assembly GCA_029286785.1 of Meandrusa payeni. Classification (NCBI taxonomy): domain Eukaryota; kingdom Metazoa; phylum Arthropoda; class Insecta; order Lepidoptera; family Papilionidae; genus Meandrusa; species Meandrusa payeni. The sequence continues at coordinate 1,466,557 of JAGSMX010000013.1, forward strand.
GACGTGGAACGCCAACTATCGAGATGGTGTCGAGGACTTGTCGTGATGGGCGGTAACGGAACGGGTTCACTGGGCGACAAGGGTGGGGGCCTGAGTCGTCCACCAAAGTGAACCCGGGAAGAAGGCGACAATGGCTGGCTCGTGTCGCCTTCCGCTGCGAGGGCACAGGGGGGAGGGAGTAACCTCCCCCCTCGGGACGTGCTCTCCTTGAGCACAGTGCAGAGAGGCTCCGGTGCGTTCCACTGGAGATTCCGGAGCCCCTCGTCATGCGCCGAGGAAAGGGCCACCGGGGAGGTTTTAGTGGGTAAGAACCCCACATAACCGCCGCCTTCCCCCCAGAAGGCGGGGTACCTTTGTGAAGATTTCCTCCCCGTCAACAAAAAAAAGGCGGTAACGGAAATCGATGGCTGGCATGATCTGAATATAATAAATAAATAATTTGATACTTGTTCAGCGTCAAATCGTTTTAATATAATTTATGAAAACATGTGTCAATAAACAGCGAGCAATGTTGTAAAATGATGACAAAATTTTAGTTATAGTCGAATCACATTTTCCAACAAAATATCATTCACATTTTTGTCGCATCTATCATGTCAATGACAGTTATAGGTCTCTGATATATGGATTCTATATATTTCTTTCTACATTTCATACAACGATTTCCTTAAACTACTATTTTTTGAACTATCACGTTTTAAACTGAATGTTTAGAAGAATTTTAGATGGTTAATATCTCTTACGTCCGTTTCATCTTAATATTTTTTAACTTCATGGTATCATGGTCATGACAGCTTCCCTGTAAATTATATTATTTACTTATTTTTAATATAATATTATATTTTTTATTTTAATCAAATAATTATAATAATAATTTTATATTATAATCTTATAATTTAGTCTTAGTTAGTTATTTGAATAAATGAATAATAATAATAATTTTATACAAATTCAGATGTCATCACGATAAGGTCTTACAATCTCGGTTCAGGATTTAGTCTGTTAGTTATGGATTTTAAGCAATACTAATAACATTTATTACTAAGGATAGTGATTAATGAGCGAGGTTCGATATTTGCATGAAAATTAAATACTTTAAAATAAAACAAACACAACAAACTTTGAAATAATGGCTTAGTGGTTCCACTTTTGATATTGATGGTCACTAGTTCGAATGTCAGACGGCTTGAACCAATTAATTGCTGTTTTTTCGGTTTTGTAAGTACAAAAAACCATTTTCCAAAAACTTGTACCGGTGTATGGCGATGTGCTCACCTATCACATATAGGCACTAAGCTTGGAGTAAAACGGACAGCAAAAATAGTCTGTGTCCACTAGGGTTATAAGGATATGAGAGCTTATATTTATTTTAACTGTTATTAAAAGGTGATAAAAATCTGTATTTTTTTCATTCAATGAATAATTTGCAAATTGAAGAACCCTAATCTGTATATATCTCTCTGGCCGCAAAAGGTAGCACGAGTTTTCGTGACAAGTAGTGTATAATTTCGTTTTAAATAACCGTAGGTATAAATGACATTGAACAGAAAATTTACAAAATTATAGAATATAGAAATATAGAAATATTTATTGATGGCATATATTATATGTCTCTACGATATTGCGTCCGTATTGAAAACGCGTATATCCGATTTCGATATATTCAAATGAATGCTAACTCCGATGTATTTCCAATTCGTTAAATCTAGACTTTCTGCGCGCAAAACTCCATCGAATACAAGTTTTACATTGTTATTATTCTGTTAAAATCAAAGTCCGAAAGGCTGTTAATAATAATACTTGAATTATTAATTATTTTATTGGAATAATTAACTAAAGAGATGGAGATGGTTCACATCAATAGTCGAATACAGAGAGAGGTATTCGACTATTTACCCTCACGTAGATCAGGTTAGGAACCGGGCGGCCTACGTTATGGGTCGCCTATATCACCTCATTAATAAGAAAAGTAAAATGTCCCTTAGTAATAAGGTGACACTTTACAAAGCAGTTTACGTCCCATTATGACGTCTTCGCGCATGTCGCCCATAAACATATCCATAGGTTACAAGTAATTCAGAATCGTTTTTGCGACGAGCCACGGGTGCGCCGTGGTTCGTACGTCATCGTGAGCTCCACGTTGACACAGGGTTACCGACAATAGCCCAATTCTTTAAGCAGGCATCTCGACGGTTTTCGAGACTGCCACCATACATTCTAACAAACTTCTTGTAAGTGCCGCCACTTATAAGCCTTCTATACTAAATTCTGTCGCGTCGCCTGGAGGCCGAGACACGTTCTTGACGATCCGGACGACGCGATTATCATTGCACAGGCTAGATCTTTACAAATCTTCAAAGCGTCCATTCGCGACCGTCGGAGGTTGCGAATAATCCTCGCGCGTTACCGCTATTTTATGGGCGGGCCTCACCCTTAGATGCTAGGAGCGTTGCTGGAGTTTCTTCGGCCAACGCTTCCCGAAGTGGCACTCAAAGTTAGTTTAGCTTTCGAATGTCCCTTAGATTATCCGTGAAATAGCAACCGACCGAGTCGTGGTTCGGCCCTCTCAGGCGCCCTCGGATCGGAATGCTTACGCGTAACATATTATAGTAACCGTCAAGCCGAGGTTACCCCCACCGAGGGGACCCTTGTGTCGAGTTACTAGCGATAGAGGTTCATGCTAAGCGACCTAAGAACTATGCCACTTCTCATTCCGTTGAAGCAGTCAAGGCCAGCTTCTCTGGCCAATCTGTGTCAGTAAAAAAGTCAGTTCGTCATTAAAAAAAAACTATGAATTACAATTACCATCAATTTCTTTTACTAAGCCTTTATCTATTACAACCTAGGAACCCGAGTTCAATTCTCGCAGACAATAAAATTGTTTTTCGCAATTTTAAATGGTGATTTATGTCGTGCTCGGCGGATTTTTGTGATGTCCACTAATACCTACTATATACTCTATTCACAGAGAAGACCAGTTCCCAACAGTGGGACATTTACATACTTATTATAATATAGTTAAAGAAACTAATACGTGATTATTATATTATATTTTTTTATTGAAAAATTCAAATATATATTGAGATAGCATCAGCTATCCTGTCAGCGATCCATCATTACCAGAGTTCTTTTCCTTGTCACATGTATGATTAATGTTCGGAAATGAAGATGATACCCTTCTAAGCGCGCATGTCGAGATAAGGGCACGAGATCACCTTACACTAACACATATTTCATATCAGAAGGCATTCTTCTCACTTTCCACTACCACGAAACAGAAACAGAACTATATGTTAATAACCTCTATTTACACAACATTATAATTGTACTAGCGCCATATCAGGTCAATCTGAAGATTCCCTGAAAGTTTCGTTGAAATCGCTCCACTCGTTTCGGACTGGAATTGGATCACATATAAATAGGGCCAAACAAGAAGCACAAGTTTACAATTCAAATAAAAAAAAATCATCAATATCTATCTGGCCACCCATTCGAAAGTTATGCGGTAACAAATTTAAAAAACAAACATACATACGAAATGAGAACTCCTCCTTCTTGTAGTCGTTTGAAAATATAAATTTAAAAAAGTATTAAAACGATAAAAAATTTGGAGGGTGTTATTTTTATATTAAAACTACGCTCATTGTAGATCAGATAAATATTACCGCAATCTTGGCACGGACAAAATAATTTTGAACGCTCTAAATCTATAATATTCCGGGAAAATTATTCGTCTATAACACATATCGATTTGGGAATTACATCTGATTTTATACGCAGTTTATTAACATAATGATTTCGTAATAAGTATTTTCTAAGGTTCACAACACAACAGCATTAAACGTTTGTAAAATGCTTATAAGACACACAATTATTAGTTAAATACATTTTTGTTTAGTGGTTATTGCTGTTCATGAATATTCAATAGACCAGAGATATTTCAAGTGCGTTGTTGTGTGTTGCATGCTTTGGGTGACATACTAAATAGGTGTGACGTCAGAAGTATTCGATGCCGACGAGCAAGTACGCGAAGACGTTAATAGGTATCTGCAATATCTGCTTACGCTACGATGTCGTGAGTTCTTATTTTGATATTTGTTAGAGTATCGAAAAATATTTTTAAAAAAGTTGAGCACGGTACAAAAAGATACATTTACAATGATAAAGTTGTCGACAGTAGAAATCATTTCCGGTACGTCAATCACACGTCCACTCTGCCCGATGGAGGTACTTCAGATAATGAGCGAGAGAGTACAGTTCAAATTACACGTTCCGTAATTCTGAAGCGCTTCAATACAGCGATCCTTAGAATGTCACTGACATGTTATGAAATGCACAATCAGAATACTATCTAGGAATCTATTACTGTTAGTATCTATTAGGCGAGCCGATTTATTTATGTTTTCTAATTTGAAATTTTACTTCTTATTAATAATAATAATTATTATTAATAAGAATTATTATGAGCAGTTGAGGAGGGCTTTGGAGGAGGCGTTGACGCAGTATCGCTTCACGCCCGACTGTAGACCTCGTTTACCAGTCTTGCCTACGAATAGACGTAACTTGGCCTTAATGGGAGCCCTAAACGAAATGTTATCCCCATATTTGGGAGAAAGTAAAGATCTTGCTGATACACACTCAATCCTGTACTGTGGGGCAATAGCGGCGTGTCGTGTTGCTCGTGTCAGGTTCCCGGAATCTGACCGTGTAGCCCGGGACGCCGATGTTGCTCCTGCTTGGCAAGTGCGGATTGAGCGGCGTATCAGCACGGCTAGGACTCTCATTGCCAAGTTAATCTGCTTCAGAGGAGGTAATAGCCGCCCCCGAGTCATGCGCTTCGTGAACCAGGCCTTCGCGGGGACTGGTATCAGCCCTCGTGATTATATGACTTGGGTCACGGAGCGTATTGACTTCCTGAAGCAGAAAGTCTATGCGTGGGCGGGGCGTATACGTCGCTACAGAAAACGGGTGGATCGATTTCAGCAGAATCGTCTCTTCCGAAGTGACCAAAGGAAGGTGTATCGAATGTGGGAAGGAGCTGACCAACGTGTGCTCGCTGAGCAGTTGCCGGATGCTACTGCCATGAGTAACTTCTGGCGTAGTATCTGGTCGGTGCCAGTCGAGCACACCGAGGGTGACTGGATGAGTGTTGTTGAACGAGAGTGTGAGTCTATCGAGTCCATGGGGGCTGTTACTATCAGCCCCTATGACGTAAGTTGTGCTATCCACACGGCTCAGAACTGGAAAAGTCCTGGGCCGGATGGGTTGCACAACTTTTGGATAAAGTGGATTCGAAGCTCACATGATCGTTTGGCAACACAATTTCAAAGCGCTCGAGGCTGGTTCCTTGCCAACATTCCTTACGACCGGCGTCACCTTCCTGCTCTTCAAGTCTGGTAGTACCACGGAAGCAAAGAACTACAGACCCATCACGTGCTTGCCCACATTATACAAGCTCCTTACATCCATTTTGAGAGCAAAAATTAATTTGCACATTAGTGCAAACGACATTTTGGCCCCGTCTCAAAATGGGTGTAGGGTTGGGTCCCGTGGTACTAAAGAGCTCCTCCTCATTGACATGGCCATTTGCCAACAAGTCCGACGAAAACGAGGTGCTGTCTCCACGGCTTGGATCGACTACAAGAAGGCCTATGATTCGGTGCCTCATTCATGGCCGGAGAGGGTCTTAGAGTTGTATAAAGTTGATACAACTTTAAGGCACTTCTTAGGCACTTGTATGAGACAGTGGACCACAGTCCTTTTTTTGTTCACGGGAGGAAATCTTCAAGAAGATACCCCGCCTTCTGGGGAAGGCGGCGGTTATGTGGGGTTCTTACCCACTAAAACCTCCCCGGTGGCCCTTTCCTCGGTGCATGACGAGGGGCTCCGGGATCTCCAGTGGAACGCACCGGAGCCCCTCTGCACTGTGCTCAAGGAGAGCACGTCCCGGGGAGGTTACTCCTCCCCTGTGCCCTCGCAGCGCAAGGCGACACGGGCCAGCCGGTGTCGCCTTCTTCCCGGGTCCACTTTGGTGGACGACTCCAGGCCCCCACCCTTGTCGCCCAGTGAACCCGAGGCCCCTTTAGTCGCCTCCTACGACAGGCAGGGGATACCGTAGTCTTATTCTTGAGAGCCCAGAACTACAGGGCTGTGGGCCGGTCTCCCACCGGCCCGCCTGCGCCATCTCCGAACGGGATCGGCCCTCTCCCGATCCCGTTCTGCGGTCTCCTTCTGGGTCATTACTGACTCGCAGAAGGAGACCAGCGCCTTCCATTTAGATCTCCCCGCCAGCGCAGCCGCTACTGCCGCCGGCGGGGAGAGGTCTTGCCCGATATGCTGGACCAGGATCCGCCGCTCCGCCTCCCACGCGGAGCACACGGCTAGCGTGTGCTGCGCGGAATCCCGGTCACAGCCACAATGGTGGCATTGCGCGGTCGGTTCGCGCCCTATCCTGTTCAGGTACTCACCGAAGCACCCGTGCCCGGTGAGTACCTGTGTCAGGCGGTATGTGACGTGCGCGTCATTCCTCCTTTAAGCCAGGCTTCGAAGTTCGGCAGGAAGGCACAGACGATGCGTTGGCGCGAGCAACGACGCTCCGAGAGCCGCTCGCGCCAGACCTCCATCGCCCGCCTGTGCTCCTGCCGACGCACCTCTCCCGCATCCAGGGCGGCCCGGCCCCGCCGTCGACGGCCCGGACGCGCGTGTACACACGCGCGTCCAGCTCCGCCAAAATGTCGAGCGGCGGGAACCGAGCCAGGATAGTGGCCGCCTCGTATGATACCGTACGGTATCCTCGTGCGATCGAATGGCCATCTTGCGCTGCAGGCTAAGTAGCTTAGTTTCAGAGCGCCGGACGCCCGTGAAGCGGTTACACCACACGGGCGCCCCGTAGAGGGCCATGGATCGCACGAGACCTCCGTAGAGGCGGCGGACTCCTCCTGGGGCCCCAAGATTAGGCAGCAGTCTGTGCAGGGCACCCACTGCCTTATCGATCTTGGGGACCAAGCGGTCGAAGTGCACTTCGAAGCCCCAGCGACCGTCCAGGGTGAGGCCGAGATATTTCATCTCCGACCCCACCCGGACCAGCACGTCACCTACGCGAATCGACCGGCTGGGCGGTTCCTTAGCTCTGGGAGCTTGTGGAACCATAGCGCCTCAGTCTTGTGAGGCGCTACCCGTAGACCCAGCTCGTGGATTTTGTCCACGACGCATGCCACCCCAAGCTCGGCGAGCCGGATGGTGCTATCGAAATCCTCCCCGTCGGACATGACTAGCGTGTCGTCTGCATAGCAGACGACACTCACGCCGGCGGGGAGACCGACCCTAAGGACCGCGTCATATGCGAGGTTCCATAGCAGGGGCCCCAACACAGACCCTGCGGAACCCCGCAATTCACCTCCCTCCGATGGAACTCGTCCCGACCCATGTACTGGATGCACCTGCCATGCAGGTACGCCCCGACGATGCGCTGCAGGTAGGGAGGCACGTGGTGAAACACCAATGCCTCCTAATCGCTCCCCAGGGCAGCGTGTTAAATGCGTTGACTACGTCAAGATTGACGGCCAACGCCACGCCACCCCGGGTCACTACCTGCCCCGACCGTTGACGGACCCGGAGGATCGCGTCAACGGTCGACCGCGCCTGCCGGAAGCCATATTGGCATTCCGACAGGTCGGGGCCTACCTGCCGCAGGTGCGAGTTGAGGCGGGCGGCAATTATTCTTTCGAATAATTTGCCCGCCTCATCCAGCAGACATATGGGTCGGTACGCGGAGGGAGACTCCGCGGTCCTACCGTCCTTCTTTATCAGCACCATCCTAGCCTCCTTCCAGCCCGAAGGGAAGACTCCGACTTCCAGACAGCTGGTGAACAGCCGTCTAAGTCTCCCCCTCAGGCCGGCGGCGAGAGCCAGCACCCAAGCCCTTCCGGGAATCCCGTCTGGGCCGGGTGCTGTATTGCGGGCCCTGAGGCGCCCCGTGGCTCGATCCAACTCCTCGGCAGTCACCCCCAGCTCGTCGGACCAGATGGTACGGTCCGACGGCATCGCTGGGGGTGCAGGGCTGGTCCCTGGATCCTTGGGAAGAGTGTGTCTACCACACTCTCCACGAATGTAGGATCCAGGGTTTCGTCACCGGAGGGACCCACGGTCTGAGCTTGCCCAGTACAATCTTGTACGGGCGCCCCATGGGTCCCTCTCCAGCCCCTCGAGGAGTTCACTCCAGGATCGAGCCTTCGCTTCCCTGATCGCGCTTTGAAGCGCGATCGTGGCGCCTCTATACCCCGCATAAGCTCTCGCCGTTTCGTCGGCTGTGGCTCGCCTTCTTCTACGGGCTCTGGTGTACCGGCGTCGGGCCCGTGAGCAGTCCTCGCAAAGCTGCTCTATGGCCTCCGACCACCAGTACACCGCCCGGAGCTTGGGGACCCGGCCTGGCATCGCGACGTCGCAAATCGACGTCATTGTGCTCCGGAACCAGGTCGCCTCTTGTTCGGGATCGGGCAAGACCCTTCTGTCCATGCCGCGACGATGGCAGCGGCCTCGAGCATATCAGCATCGAGCCGCTTGAGGGACCATCGCCGCGGTCGGCTGCTACCGTGCCGGCGGGCAGCACCTGCGGGAGGACGGAGGGCCACATCGAACATGATGTGGAGGTGGTCAGATAGTGTGACCACCTCCTCCGCCACCCTCCATCCCGACACCATGCGTACGGCAGAGGAAGTCGCCCACGACAAGTCGACGACCGACTCCCCCCTGCCAACGCACGGAGGTGCTGACGGACCCCCGGTTTAAAAGCCGGAGGTCCAGTCCCGCCGCCCACTCTTGCACGGTCTCTCCCCGCGCGCTGTCCCGGGCACACCCCCACGCTCTGGACTGAGCGTTGAAGTCACCCAGGACAAGCACTGGACGCGGCGAGCATCTGCGAACGCAGTCGCCCACCGCATCCATGTACGCCTCGTAAGCGGCGAGGGTACAGCTGGGAGAGACGTAGCAGCCCACAACTGCCAGGGGACCCCATTGCACCGCAATGTAGCCCTGTCCCTTAACGAGTAAGGAACAGGGCGGGTCCCCTGCGCCACCACCCCCAGTAAATGGCGACAGAGCCTCCGTCGTCACCGAACCAGCGAGGATGGTCCGGGACTCGGTAAGGCTCTGCCACCACGGCCAGAGACACTGACCACTGCGCGAGGGTCTGCATCAGCAGGTCCTGCGACCCTCGGCAGTGGTTCAGATTGCCCTGGAGGATCCTCACCTTCACCCCGAAGGTGAGGCCTCCATGGCCTCCGGCACACTGGGTGTGGCCTTGGGAGGGGGAGCCTGCCTACTCCCCCTCCCTTTTCCCCTCTCTTCGGTGCGCAGCCCTTGGTCCCCAACCTATGGTTGGCCGGGCGACCAAGGTCTGCGCACAGCGGGCACTTTAGGGCGGCTGCCGTGCACTGCCGGGCCTTATGGCCGGGCTCGCCGCAAGCGTAGCACCGCGTGCTCCGGTCTGTTCGCAGGTGCACGTGCTACGCACGTGCCCTGCTCCAGGCACCGGAAACACTGCAGTGGTCTCGCGGCGAGCACCACCAGCCTCGCGGCCGTCCACCCGATGCGAATGCGATTCGCTGTCGCCAGCTTACGCACCGCACCGAGCGGACACCGCACCCACAGCGACCCCAGACGCAAAGGTGAGCGATGTATCTCGCCCACCTTCACGTCTGAGGCCTGGCAGCCGCCCTGCTCGGCCACCGCTGCGACCACCTCAGCTGGAGTGATGGACTCGTCTAAGTCCATCACTCTCAGCTCGCCGGTCTTCACTGGACGTGCAATATGCACGTCCAGGTCGACCAGCCGCTCCCTCATGGTGGCCGCCAGCGTGTCAGCCTTGGCCGAGCAGTCAGCGCCCGCTACCTCCAGGATTAGGGCCCCTGTCACGGCCCTCCGCGTGCGAACGGTCTCTATGCCGCAGTCTGCCAGTTTGATCCGCTGTTTAGCGGCTGACATGACTGCGGCATAGGTCGCGTCGCTGTGCTCCGGCACGGTGACCGTGATGGCCGCCGTGCCCGGGAGCCTTGCCGGCTTCGCCGCCTTTGGCTTTGGCTTTGCCGCTGCCTTCGGGGGGGCCGCCTTCTTTGGCTGGGGCTTCGGTGCTGGGGCCGCCTTTTTGGCGGCCTTGCCCGCAGCCCTCTTCGCCTTCCGGCCGACGACCACGGCCCAGGTCTCCCCTGCGGGTGACGGCTGGGCCTCAACCTGTTGCGCCGAAGGCACACTGGCCTTCGGCTGCGGTCGTCGGGCCGGTGCCGCTTGAGCGGCCCCCTCCCTGCCGGCAGCCGCTGGTGCGGGCGCCATGTATTCGGAGAGTTTCCGGTCGATAAGAGCGCTGATGCGCTCCATCAACCGGCTCTCCGAAGACGCCCGCTCTACCAGCGCCGGCGGCAGCGGCTTTTTAAAGACCGCTGGCTTAGCACCAGCGGCCTTACTCGGCCCCGCTTCCTGGGACCCACTGGTACCCCCAGCCCGGCTCGGGCCCGCGACTGGCGGAGGGTGAGACGCCTCGCGATTACGCAAGGCGCTCAGCTCCTGCGTCAGCCGCTCGACCTCGCCGTCAGGTCGGAGAGCTGCGAACGTAGCTGCGCGTTTTCACGCTGCAGCGCGTCCGCAGCCGGAGGCTGCGACACCCTCCGAGCGAGCTCAGAGCTCGCCGCCTCCGCCTCGAGGGCCGCCACGCGCAAATGTTGCACGTACGTGCCCTTGAGGTTCCCCGACCTGTCGGAGATCTTCTCCACGGCCAACATGGAGGCCCTTATGCGACTGCATAGGTCCTCCGTTGGCCGCTCAGCCATCTCCCTAGCTAGATCTTCCGACCTAGGGAGATTGGCTTTCGATCTCCGCTTGGCTGGGGCCACCGTCGGGTCCCAGATCTCCGCCTCATCATCCTCCTCAGCAGAGGCAGGCGGTGGAGATTTCTGCTTCCTCCGCTTTTTGGCCGCCCTGGAGGTCGAAGACCTCTCCGAGGCGACCGACATAGCGGAGGAGTCAGTATCCCCCCCGCTTTCCCTCCCTGTCGCGACTGAGCGCGCAACAAAACGGCCGGATTTGGGGTCGCGCTGCGACACCCCAGCCCGGCTCCTTCCACTACGCCGGTTCTGGGGTCGCTCTGCGACACCCCAAGACCGGCACCCTCGACTCCGCCCTCACGGGCCTCCTCCTCCTAGCTCCCTCTATTAGATTTAAATTAAAATTCATAATATGTCCCACGAGAATGGAGGAAATAAATGTCCACCGGGGCAGAGACTCCTGTACCCACGGTAAGCCTTGGTATACCTCTCGGTATACCTACACACGGGTGTCGGCAGGTGCCCGCGGTCATTACAGTAACGGCTGACAAGCCCCTCAACCATGCATCCCATCGCGCTGTTTTCTCCGCTTAGGATTGGGGAGTTTTTATAGAGGTACTCTCCTCGCGGCCCGGCCAATTAAGGCAAGACCCCCGCTCCGGGCAGAGCCGCTAGACATGATCAACGACACTCCACCCGGTTTACGGTCTTTGGGCGGTGGCAGTGCAACTGGGTAGTCACACCGCCTGCCCGGTGACAGGGTTAGTGAACACCGGGCCCGCCCTCCGTCCCTCTGGCGCGCCCTCTGCAATCAGAGGGACGCCCAGAAAAACCTTCGATAAGGCCGAAGCCTACCGGCACTTGTTGCTCGTTTAGCACTACCCGGGGGGCACGTGTAGGGTGTCATGGTTCAAGTATCTCCTACGGACGCGAGCAACTCCACCCCAATGGACCACAGTCCTTCGTCAACCTGGTGGTGGAGATTGCAGGTCTGTTTCGTTGGACAAAATAAGGATTAAACGTGGCATTTTCCAGGGTGACAGTTTGAGTCCGTTGTGGTTCTGCTTAGCTCTGAATCCTATTAGCACTCTGCTGAAGGATTCGGGGCTGGGCTACCGACTCCGGAGGGGTGGGAGATCATTTCATCTGTTGTATATGGATGATCTCAAGCTATTTGCACCAAAATGTTCAGACTTGATGGAGCTACTGAAAATTACAGAAGGTTTCAGTAGTGCCATCAAAATGGAATTTGGTGTAGAAAAGTGTGCGGTCATGCATGTGCAACGGGGAAAGTTGTAAATTCAACCAATTTACAGCTTTCTGAGACAATGTCTCTTAGGTCTCTCTCGGAGTCGGAAACCTACAAATATCTTGGTATGTCACAGTCTTTGGGTATTATGGATGGAGACATTAAGCAGGCGGTGAAGGAGCGTTTCTTCTGTCGCCTGACAAAAGTACTTAACAGTCTTTTGTCAGGGGGTGATAAGGTGCGCGCCTTCAACGCTTGGGTGATGCCTTTGCTCACATACTCCTTTGGCATACTAAGATGGACTCAGACTGCGCTTGATGCCCTGGATAGACGGGCGCGGCTACTGCTTACAACGCATGGCATGCTTCACCCACGTTTGTCTGTTATGAGGCTGTACATCAAGACAAGACTCTCCATAACCGCGAGGTGTGCAGCCTTAGAGGATATTTCCAAAGCAACGGGTGTGGGATGCACTGTGACGTTGTGGCACTATCCTTGGCAAAAGACAACTGGCGCAAACCTATGGTGTTGACCACCGAGGACCGCAAGAATGTATGGAAGAGCAAGGAGCTTCACGGGCGGTTCTATCGGGCGTTAACAGGGCCCGATGTTGATTGCTCGCGTCGGTGAACTGGCTACGTTTCGGTGACCTCTTTGGGGAAACCGAAGGTTTTGTCTGTGCAATTGCAGACGAGGTTATGATGACGAACAACTATAGGAAATATATCCTGAGGGACGGAACGGTCGACATTTGTCGGGCATGCCGCCGTCCCGGAGAAACACTCAGGCATATTATTTCCGGTTGTTCTCATCTAGCTAATGGTGAGTACTTGCACAGACATAATCTCGTAGCCAGAATTATTCACCAGCAAATTGCTCTTCGATATGGTCTTGTGGAGTCCGAGGTGCCGTACTATAAATACACACCGGCGCCAGTTCTCGAAAATGGTCATGCAACGCTCTATTGGGATCGATCTGTCATCACAGACAGGACTATTGTTGCCAATAAGCCTGATATTGTGCTGACAGATCGGTCAAGGCGACAGGCGGTGCTCGTCGACATTACCATCCCGCATGACGAGAACCTTGTGAAAGCCGAAAGGGAAAACATCACTAAGTACCTCGACTTGGCTCACGAGGTGACCGCCATGTGGGATGTGGATTCGACGATCATTGTCCCGATAGTCGTTTCTGCAAACGGTCTCATAGCGAAAAGTCTCGAACAACATCTTAAGAGACTTTCGCTAGATGGCTGGATCAAGGGTCAGATACAGAAGGCAGTACTCCTGGACACGGCACGCATCGTCAGGAGGTTTCTCTCTATGTCGCCCTAACCACCGGTTGCTTGAGTCCTACTTCGTTGCCGGTGGCACACACTAGGTTAGGTTTTTATAATGTTTTTGTATTTTGTATGATATTTTTGTGTATTTTACTTTTTATATAAATATTATAAAAACTTAACCTAAGTATTCAAAATAAATAAAACATAATTATTATTATTCATTTCATTCAAATAAGTAACTAAGACTCATTATTATTTTAAATAACTATTAAAAAACAACCTTAGACTAAATTATAACATTATAACATAAAAATACAATATAATATTATACTAACGGCTTGACTATGCATAATAATAATAAAGCTTTTTTATTGTTATTATGTTTATACCTTACCACACTGTCATCAAACTACCCTTAAAGTGCATCCTTTTCAATAAAAATATAATCGTTGAAATTGGTTGGCCGCGTATTTACTTAATGCAAATTTAAGAGTTATATAGTTTTCTCATGGTTGCCATTGCTAGAATTTAGAAATGGGAAAGCACAGGAAGGAAGCAGTAACCCAGTCGAAATTCATGAGATAACAAACGAAAACAATACAGACGAAATGAGCAATTGATGAAAAAGGCGTCCTTAGTCTTGTGGTACAAAGAGCGGGTTGGAACCCATAAGGTCAGTGATTACCCATTCGATGTTAAATTCAATTTTAACAGTATTTTGCCGTTCGTCGCACATAGCGCAATATACTATATTGGTGGTTACTTCCGAAATTAAAGAAAAACATTAAAAAATGTAGAAATTAATTGCTATATTTGCTACACTTCGCTTCGCCCAGAAGTCATTTACAGCCGTAAAGGCATGTTAACTCAATATGTTTGTTCAACATCCGACATTGAAGTACGTTTATTACGAAAAACCATGCGAAAATCAAAATTTGAAACGTAAACGTGAACATTTTTCAAAATTATTAAGTATGTTTTACCGCGAATTAAAAACTACATCCTTAGAGAAATCAAAGTTGAGAGTTATGTTTGAAGTACTCCTATTTACTAAATGTTTGTGACATTTTTACGACATTTTATAATTTTACTTTGATTTGAAAAACCAAATTTGGCCACTCTTTCAAACACTGTAATTACTTATTTATCATGTTTTGTGCATGTGTAGTTACACCTATTTAATTTCGATTATAAGCAAACTCTCTCGTGTTGGATAGTGTATTGCAAATACAATAAAGTGTCTAATATTAAATATTTCGGATTTTTTCTTGTAAAAATGTTGAAGCTACAGTATTATCATTTGCAGAACACACTTGAACCAATACACCAATGCCAGCCACAAGTGTCTCAAAAAGCATGACTCTGAATATGATCGACAACTCTTATCCACCTTCGCCAGCCGTCATGCGAAGATCATCGCTCCACCTAGTCTTAGACGGCTCCTGCGTTTGCTATATATTACATATATAACACTATCGGAGTATTATATTGAAGCAGCGACAGCAGACAGCTAAGCACTTAAACTTACGATCTGATTCGCGAGTTCGAATCCCGTTTGACTTGTGACAAATGAATTTCCGTTTTTTTTAAGTACAAAAACCCCTCGCTAAAATTTGTGTTCGACACTCTATTACATGGGACCATATAAAAATAATAAGCTTAATGAAAACCGGAGGGCGAAATCTATACCTATCTACCCCGCTAGGGTTATAAGACGTGCGAGCTTATTTTATTTATTTATATTTTACTAGGATACCCAGCCCGCTTCGCCGTCTAGATTTTGCTTTATTTTATTTAAAAAATAAATTTTCATCACTAAATATTTAATTTAACTCTCACAATATATTAAATTATTCATTTCCCTCCGTATTCATTCTCTTCTATTCTCCTGTCGAGCAGGTCTCATATTGTCATTTACATGGGTGTAGGTAGTGATAGAAGATCATTACCTACACCCATGTAAATATCAGTAAATACAACATCATTTTTATCATTTATATAAAAACATATCGGGCTCAAGTTGGTGTCAGAAATAGTACCACGTTTGGCTTGTTTCACAGTCAAAAAGCGCAGTGCTCCGTCACCAAACTGGACAGGATTACTCGCCAGGTTAATCTAAAGATTCCCTAAAAGTTTCATTGACATCGGTTCAGCCGTTTTGGAGCCTATATGGAACATACCCACACACTTTCTATATAAATAGATTATATTGGTTTGTGAACACTCTTATAACCGTTTTTTTTGTCTTAACACTGCAATTGTATAAATAGCATTGTATTCACGGTCTGGTCTGCGGTTAAATATTATTTAAAGGCTGTCTTCAAGGTGGTACAGTGATTTATCGTAGCCGGTCTCGACCGCTAACGACGGCCGACGTAACCCAAGCACCCGCTGATTGATGCTTTACATTTGTTTTAACTGATTTACTTAGGAATTCGCACACATTTGTACAGGTCGACGTTGATACCGTGCCAGCGAAATGTGGCAGACGTTTTTATAAATTGTCCAATATAAGTTAGGCTAAATTTATGTTACTGATATTCAGTGCCACTACTTAATCTTGTAGAAAATGTGAAAACAAAAACCGACTTCAAATTGAATCAAACAGTAAACGCTATGACGCTCTTTATATATTTACGAATTATCGTAGGAACTCTTACAGTAAATCCTTTTCAATAAAACAAATTTCAAAAAAACGATATTTTCAAAAAAATCCTAGCCAAATCGATTTTTCGACCCCGAAACCCCTGCATGCAAAATTAACGATATAATCATTTAATTATATCGTTTATATCGTATGAGCCATTTCCCAGATTCAGGTTATGTATTTACAAGAATTGCTCGTTTAAAAATACTAGCCTATAAGTAGCAAAAAAAACAGATGTTAAAATGAAATCATTAAAAAAAAAAGAAGGAACGTTCTATCAAGAAAATAAGTTAAAAAAATGGAAAAATGAAGTAAAAAATGAACGTTATTTGAGCGTGTACTTTTATTATGCTACGCATAAATCGTTGAGTAATTTTACTAGAATAATACACAAATACCTGCGTTAGCATTAGTCTGTTCAATGCCGAAACTCGTCTCTCTAGTGACGTATATATGGCTGCTAGATATCTGTTAATGCAACTGCCAATTCGTCTGCCGAGCGGATTGGTTGCGGCTAATCCTTCTAACCGACGACACGGGTATACATCGATCAGTGGATACGGAAATACGTACTCGAACACTGAGACAAATATACGCACTAAGATATCACCTTTGTGTAGGGTTTTGAAAAGCGACTATTCTGATACATTAATTAAGCATTTAATTAAGGAGCACACGAGACACGATATCATTTCTCATCGCTGTAACACACTAGGGGCACGTCAGTGAAACTTGCGCGCTATTACATCCTATTCAATTTAAAACTATTCAAGCTTAGAGATTAATAAATCACAAATATTTTATTTCTTACAGATGGAGACCGTTGTAGCTCAGTGTCCGGGTGGTCGCCTCAAGTTGTATAGTATGGTAGCAACGTGAGTTCGATCCCCGGAAACGGTACCAATGATCGGATTTTCAGATGATTTACCACGTGCACGTTTCACCGTCGAGGTGAAGGAACATATTGTGAGGAAAGCACCATGACGTAGAAAATTCTCGAAGGCATATGACTAGACCCTACAATGGGACGTATAAAGGCACTTAATTTTTTTTATATTTATTATTTTGACTCTTATCAGTATAGCCTGGTGTTACTTTTTAACAATCTTAACAGTAAAGAAATCAAGAAACTATTCCTACGTACAACTTCAACTACCTAATGGTCCCGAGATTCTATAAGACCCATCCCTAATCCATTTTAAAATCTCCTTTTGTTATGTATAGGATGTATAAAAAACCACCAGGTGACCTTTTTTGCTCTTCTTGTGCCTATCCATATATATAAAAGCGAAAGTGTGTGGGTTCGTTCCATATAGGCTCCGAAACGGCTGGACCGATTTCAATTAAACTTTCAGGGAGCATTCATATTGACCTGGCGAGTAATCCTGTAAGGTTTGGTAATGATCGGAGCACTCCTCTTTCTGAACTGTCAAAGAAGCCATATATACATCGTACTTTTATTTCTGACATTAACTTGAGCCCGACATGTTTTTGTATATATGATAAGAATGATATTGTTTTTACTGATATGTACATGGGTGTAAGTAATGATCTTCACCCGCTCGAGACGAGAATAGAAGAGATTGAATACGGAGAGAAATGAATAGTTTAATATATTGTGAGAGTTAAATTAAATATTTAATTATGTAAGTTTATTGTTTAAATAAAGTCGAAGCGGGCTGGGTACGCCAGTAGATTATATTTAAAAAGCCTTGTTTAGTCAACAATAATACGTAATTTAAAGTGAATCCAATTGTGTACATGAACTGTTCTAAAAAAATTAGACTCCTTATCAAATATACATGTATATTTAAATCTGATATTTAAAAGTAAAACAACCTGCAAACTGCGAACCCGTACAATTTATGCTCTTACTATACTCAAAATTTCAATTCACAGGTCTGTTTGACATCCTCCAAACGCAAAATGAAAAAAACAGACGTACAGTGATTGCATTTTTACTTGACGTAGTAAAATGTTACCATTTTTTTCAGTCTGCAGTTTTTAACGTCGATACAGTGGTTACAGTATTTATCTTCTATAACATAAAATATTTAAATAATAATATGAAATAACCGAGAAAATAAAGTATAAATAAATTAATCCTTAATACTGAGGGAAGATCGTATTCTCTCATGATCACGAATTTCTTTTTTCTCACTTTTGTACGGGAAGATTGTATCTTAATCGAGTTATCGCGCTTGGCACATTATCATGCACAAAATGTGAGTTAAGCGTAGCTAACGCCATAGTATTTGTAACACAAGAGAAAGACAATAATGACTCACCCCCCAATCCAGTGTTACGGCTTTACCAATTAAAGCTGCTAACTGCTTGAAGACCATTGAGAAAAGTTCCGCTATATGCCATTCTCGATTCAGTGTTCTCCCCATCCGACCATAGGCAAAGACATGGCTGGCGGAGGCCATAGACAAAGCGTGTAGCTGCCATTAAATGAATTGTTTACCTAACAATACATTCGTCTAGGTCGTGATCTACCGACACTGTCACTCACTTTTATCATATGTACATACCCAAACCAAAAATCTTGATTTTTATAGCTAAATTTTTTGCTCTTTCAAGATAAACTTTTTCCATATCACATATCACCTATATTCAAGCCTAACATATTATTAGAGGCCCTCATTTCTACGAGATTTTTTTTTATACTTTCTAAGTAAGTGCTTGACTACGATTCCACCTGATGTTAAGGGGAAATGCAGTCCTGGGTGGTAAGGCGCACTAGCTTATTAAAGGCCTATTCACTGTACTCTTGAAAATACCCACATTGTAATCGGAAGGAAAGACAGACGCGGGCAAACTATTCCAGTCCTTTGCTGTACGAAAAATGAAAAGACGAAGCAAAGCGCTTCGTTCGGGCTTGAGGGATGTTCACGACAAAAGGATGATGAGACAGTGCGTCTAGAAGTCCGATGGTGGAACGGGGATGGAGGAATTAGATCATGTAGTTTCTGAGCATACTCTCAAAACTGCAATCTGTAGAAAACCCAAAGGCTTCTGCACAAGACTGTTTTGCTTATTCTGCCGTGGCCACTTCCTTGCATACAAGGTGTAACAGCATTGTGTATTGGCATTGCTTTATTAGACACATTCTGGCTTTATTACGTATGCCTACCCTAAATGCCGATTTATCTAACAATACTTATTAAATTCATGGGTGCTGGCAACGGAAATCGCAACTGAGTTATGAAGGTATTATGACATTGACAGCAAACGCCCGGACACATAGCTACCGCCGCTCTGCCTATCTTTATTTCGTAAGTTAAGCAATTCAACATTATATATTAAACATTTTGCAAGAGTAATAAACTAATGTTAACAAGTAAGCAACACAAACCGCAAGATCATGAAAATTTACCTCGATCCCCTTTGGCAATAGCATGAATAACTTCCATGTTTCGCATACATACATTATTACTATATCAAATATTTGTAGTTGACTACGGGTAAGGAATATTTACCTTTGTACCCTACACAATATGTTAGGTGTTTAAACTTTTCCCTTCATACGTTTACACCAGAGCTCCGTTTAAAGAATGAAAGTAAAACTTTAACATTAAAAGTTATCAACCGACATCAAAAAAGGAGGAGGTTCTGAATTTGTCTGTATATTTTTTATGTCATAACTTGTCATAACTTTTGACTGGGTAAACCGATTTTGATGATTCTTTTTTTGTTTCAAACGATGTAATTCAAAGCTAGTTTGATGACAATTTAGTTAGGTTCTTTATATTTCGTAATATTCCTACGATAACCGCAAGTAATAACGTTTAACGTTTGATTCGATTTGAAGTTGGTTTTTGTTTTTTCTCATAAATATACTTGTTTTTTGTCATAACATAACATAAAAATAAAAGACTCACCGCTGGTCGGTCACCTGCAGGACCTAAAAACAAAAAAAAGCTATGTAAAAGCGAGCATTGCTGTCCCTGTCTACCCCGCTTAAATGGTTACAAAGAACATGAGAACTTATTCGTAAATTTTCTTTACCACTTTCGCAAAGAATAGGGAAAAGATAACCATGGCACATTTATGCAATATAATTAAAAATGTATCGGAGATAGTTTGTGTAACAGTAGTTTGGAACCCTAAATAACCTAATGGTTTAGGTTAAGGTCTGTCAAAACGTAAGGTCGTAGGTTCATCACATGCGTAAGCAAAGCTAAAAGTTAAAGTAATATTTATGAAAAAAATCGTTGGCATTGACTTTTACTTCTTTGGAATATCCTCATGGCTTAAAATATTTTTTAAATTAAAAATTCCAACAATGTTAGTTACATATGATTTATATCGTTACCATCTTTCGACTCTATCACCACTTACCATCAGGTGGGATCGTGGGCAAGCACTGGTTTATACCCCATAAAAAAATTTCTATCGAATTTGTCATTTGCCAACTGAAAGGTAAACGTGTGCAAATCTCCATCATATTTAAAAACACTGACATTTTACTATATTTGTAATATTAATAATATTTATCTAAAATGAATGACTTGAAGTAAATATGTAGGAAAATAATCGTTATTAACAGAACTTATTAATTAGGATGAGTTGCAGTTTGAGCAGTTCTCTCTCACTCATTAGTGGAAATACCTCCAACCGGACAGACGTGACGTGTGACTGGCACATCGGAAATGATTCCTGCTCCCATCGCGTAGAGCGTTATCTCTACGAACGATACTTTATTTGTGCAAACATTTTCAGCTTTTAAGCTATACACCATCATCACTATATTTACATCGTAGATGGTCTACGAATAGTAACATGAATTGTAATATGGTGGTCCAACAGTGATAAGGCACTGTAGTCGATTCTATTGTCACACGTATGACCTGCCACCATCGGAGAAGTGAAATTATCAATAAATAGAATACCGCCGCGTCAGGTTGGGTATATGACAACGTTTCTTGTCAAAGAAATAACTCTTGGTATTATTTAAGAAATCTTGAAAATTGGTGACTCTCTCATGAACCCCGCAGTGCACTAACAAATTACTACCAAAATATTGCAGATGCATTGCCGACTTTTAACCGAGATCAAGAAAGGTCTTTTTTTAATGTTTGTGTGGTTTTAGCGCCATTTCTGGGACACAATTAAAACTGAATTTTCATTGAAAGGTTTGTTTTCAATAAGGCTCCTTGTTACCAGAATAAACATATAAATATAGCATATAAATTATTGTTAGCATAGCACATAAGAAAAATCTTTTCGGAGATTGACTATTGATTGACATATCGGTAGGTGTGATACAATCTAAGATAAGGTACTCCTACAGCACAACGAACAAGCAAACACGAATGTAGAAGAAAAAACGTAATGTAGGCATCAGAAATTTATTTTATATATATATGATATTTCAGTAATAAGGGAGAGCGTCTTTACAATTGAATACACGTTTAATGTACAATCCGTCACTTTTTTGATTTCAAGTGGTTTTTGTGTTTAATCTTAAATTTATTTGACAATTTGATGATTGTGGAAATGGTCACTATAACATTAGAGCAATTTGTGAAATGAGTACCATGGTAAATTTTAAACAAAATAAACACGACCGTGCGTATAAGCTAAATACATGAAACAACTCAAACAAATGCTTTCAGAGATCACTCATGCAAATGCGTGCCAATCCCTTTGAAATTAACTACAACTGGTTTTGAGTATTAGTCAAACGTTAGTGGTCTGCATTTAATCACACACAAAATCGAACATAATTGCTACATGTGTACCAAGATGTGCAAAAAGTGGGAGAGATATATCACAACCAGGTCAAATGTAAGACCGTAATCTCTACCTACCCCTTTAGGTCAGGAGTGCATAATCTTAAATTTTACTTATTTTTATATGTGTTCATCACAGAAGTAAGGCTTTGACACCATGTCTGTAGAAGGCTACATTTTACACCTACCCTATGTAAGGCTGAAAAATGACACACAGAAATTAGACCGTGTAGGCCTGATCAATTTAGCTAGTACAAGCCATTAATTCGCTCGGCAAGTGCCACTATTTGATTGCCAACTACTTGCAGGAATCACAACGCGCAGGAATGACACTTAATTTGGAGCGGCACTACTTGATCCACAACTGCACTCGGATAACCGGTAAGGTGGGTGCTAACAAAAAATTCTGCCTATCAGTAAGATATGCGTAGTGTGTGTGTACGCTGAAATTCAGCATCTATCCTGAATAGGATGAAACTTCTAAATGTTGTTATTATGTTGTGATGAAAATGCAAATTCTAAGAAAGTTGATTTTTTTTAGCGAACTACACAGATTAGCTGGCCGGTGGCATAGCTTAGATTGCTTAGTCTGAACCTTTATCGGAGTAAGTTGATGTGCTTTAATTATCTTTTAAACAATCACTGTAACCTTTTTAGATTCATTAAAACGTTAGCTGGTGTAGATATATTTCAAAATTGATTATTATAAAATTTACAATGGCATATTTCACTAGACTGCTCGCAGTGATATTCAAACAGTTAAATTAAACAAGGGATGCAAAATATCTACGAAAACCATTTTTATAGATCTGCCGTTCTGAATGCCAAGATTAAATTTATGCCCCGGGGTTTCATTCGTTCAGAATAGCTTCACAACGTCTGCGCTCCGATGAGGAATAAAGAATGGGACTATCATTCGAATCATACCCGTCCAGTGGATCCTACAATTTATAATTATTTTATGTATATAGAATATTTAAGTTGAAAAAATTAATACTTACTTGAAATCTTGGCGTATCTTAATGACAAAGTGATTGAGTTACAAATTAAAGCATTTAAAAAAATCACTTGCTGCAATCCGAGCTCTGTGTATATTGTTCACACCAACTGTGTATATGTATAAAATCGTATAATACAAGGGGAAACAAAATCATATAGATAAGTAATTAAAAATATTAAGTCGAAACATTAATCATGATGCAGTACAGTGAAGGACTGGAATAGTTTGCCCGTATCTATTATTCCTTCCGATTACAATGTGGTTGTTTTCAGCAATAGAGTGGGTAGGCATTTACTATGGTAGTCTCCATCCAGAACTCCATTTATAATTATCATTGGGTGGGATTATGATAATAGACTTGTTTAGAAAGAAAGAGTCTGGGAGAGAAAGAAGCTTCTAAAGTATCATTTTATAAGGAAATTAAGATACGTATCATAGATATAAGAACGCAATATTGATTCTACAGTGTGGATGGACGTTTCCGCTTGATGTATTTTTGATGTTTTTCTGATGTGGGTCTATCATCTATCTAAACGTTATATCTAAATTGGTGAATCCTTTACACTTTTAATAAAGACTAAAGCTTCAAAAGATTTTTATGTTCTGATAGACAGTTCAATTTTCTTTTATTATAGACATAGGTAGTGTAAATGTCTAAAAGTACAAAGAAATCCATTTCTGTAATCGTTATGCGAATATTTATTTACTGATTCAAAGTTTATTTTGTCATCTATATTCATCAATGGGTAAATTACATAAGAGAAATAATTATTAAAAAAGGATACTTGATAATACACAAGTATATTCACGAGCAAAAACAAAAGCCGACTTCAAATCTGTGAAAAAAAAACTTTATACGCTATTACGACCTTTTTCTATTTCCTAATTATCGGAGGAATATTACGAAATGGAAATAATCAGCACATAAACAAACTCTCATCAAATACTCTTAAAGTACATACTTTTCAATAAAAATGAATCATCGAAATCGGTTGGCATAATATTGAGTTATTATTGCGGCGTCATATTATGGTTTATTGGCGTTGTTAGAATTGGACCAAATTAAAATGGGATCATAAGGAAAGCACTAGCTTTCAAATGAAAAAAGAATCATCAAAGTCGACTCAACAAAGGTATGAGATACCAAATTAAAAAAAATACGAATTAAGTTTGAAATAATTGTAAGCTATTGGATATATTGGTGGTCCAAAAAATGATTTTGTTAATATGATTTCTTTGCAGTGGCAGTGGCGGTGAGGTTGTTTTATGCTGCAACTCAGACAACAGTCAGCGCACACAAAGCGGCGGTGCATTCAAAACACGGGCTATCAAGAGCTAAGTCAACCATCCATCGCTCACTATTTGCACACTATGAATCTAAAAGGTCCCTCCCGTCCTATCATACCTAGCCATAGTTGGTCGAGTGATGGACAAGATAATAGACTTAATTTAATTTACTGAATGCAGCAATCCTTTTTGTTTCATAGTTCATAATGTGTCAGTTTTCAGGATGACATTGCAGAATTCGATATCCAATTAGCAATGTACTAATTGTATTATTTTTTTTTACTATATATGTAACATTTACGTGAACATTATTAGTTGAATATAACTACTTTTAGGCGATTTAATTTTATTTTTTATTATAAAAAGGGCATACGTTAACATTTTTTTTTAATTCTTTAATGTTTTTGTAATCCTAGAGCCGTTATTTATGATTCAATTTCGTTTTTTTTTGTTTCAAATGATTATTTTATACAAATTTTGTTGCCATGGGACCTTGAGTTCCAAAAGATATATCAGTAATTACCCCATACAACAAGGAGCACGAATGACGAAGAAGTAAAAGATTATAGGTACTAGAACTTTGTAATATAAGATGCTTTGGAAAGGCGGCGTTCTCGCGTAATACCATTTGACGGTTGGTTCGATTTGAATTCGGTGTTTGCTTCTAGTCGTAAATATACTTGTTATATTCCCGACATTTCAAACACAATGCAGCGGTCACGGTCACAAGACTAAACTGAAGAAGCGTTTCGTACACCAACTCAACATAGTTCTTGCTACGCTACTGTCTGAACTTAAATATTTTTGTACTTTGGTTGCGTGTTTTATATTAACCATCGCACAGGCACCTGAGTGTACTGTATGAAAATTTTGTGTATGTGTATTGATGATATGAAAATATAATATATAACAATAATATATTAAGAATGTTATGTTAAGAGACTTTCGCTAGATGGGTCAAGGGGCAGATACAGAGGGCAGTACTTCTGGACATGGCACGCATCGTTAGGAGCTTTCTCTCTACGTCGCCCTAACCACCGGTTGCATGGACCCTTCTTCGTTGCCAGTTGCACACACCACGTTAGGTTTTATAATGTTTGCAGCCCTGCAGTTCTGGGCTCTCAAGAATAAGACTACGGTTTCCCCTGCCTGTCGTAGAAGGCGAGTAAAAGGGGCCCCGTGTTCACTGGACGACAAGGGTGGGGGCCTTTGTCGTCCGCCAAGGTGGACCCGGAAAGAAGGCGACATAGGCTGGCCCGTCTCGCCTTGCACTGCGAGGCACAGGGGAGAGGGAGTAACCTTCCCCAGTAAGGACCAGAGGGGTTTTAGTGGGTAAAACCCCAAATAACCGCCGCCTACTCCCAGAAGGCGGGGTATCTTTGAAGATTTTTTTCCCCGTTAACAAAAAAAAAGTTTTATATAATGTTATTGTATTTTGCAAGACATTTTTGTGTATTTACTTTTTATATAAATATTATAAAAACTTAACCTAAAGCTTCAAAATAAATAAAAAAATAATAATATTACAATATATGTAATTCAAGAACTGTAATTACGAATAATAATATATGTAATAATATAAATAATTATAATTGACTTGAGTAATGATTTAGTAAGAAAGTCGTATTTTACAATATGTATTATGTTAAATTTGCTTTTTTAAATAAATTACAAGACGAAAATAAACAATCTGATAGAGAATGCGATCAGCATGCCTCCTTTATCCTTGTGATTATACGTCGGCACGTAACTGGGATTGTCTACTAAAGCGCACAAATTTCATAAAATTGAATTCATCCTTTAAAAAGACACTGTGTATACTACTTCCTTTAAAAACATCAGGAATTTGTAGTTTACACTATACTCGTTATTTATGAACGTTTACATTTGTGTAATCTCTAATAATATTTCCACAGATGTGTAAATTTATTGCAAAAAATGTTGACACCGATATTTAAACAATAAACAAAGAGTAATTTAAAAATCAATTTAAGAAAATAGTAATTTAAAGAATATTTAAATATTAAAAAAAAATAATTTTAATTATTACTTTTTAAATATTTTAAAAAAGTAATTTAAAAGTATTCACAAAGAACATTGGTGGGGTACGTTATTATTGTTTTGTTTACTTTTTGTGTGTCACGTACATTTAATTCTTTCAAAAAGTAATTTAATTCAAACTAAATATCTAAATTTGTATTTCTCGTAAGTGGATTCTAATTCACAGATAAATAAAGATATTCTAAACTCAAAAGGGACTTAAAATTTACAAACTAATATACGAATATTAAAAGCATAATCGTGTTATTCACACATCGTATGTGTTGCCTCCATGCTAAAATACGTGGATACAGGATACATGTATATGTCGGAAGTCTAGATTGAAGATGGATGAACGAATTTGAGCGGTTCTAATAAATAGGTTAGATTGGTTCTTATTAACAAAGAATGTGGGTACATTGACATTGCAATCAATGTTTATTATTCAAAGTAGATACATCACAATTTCGTGTCCTTACTGTTTTATCCGGGCTTGGGTTACGTTATTTATTAAACTATAAGATTAAAGGACAAAAAGATGAGAAATACAATAATAATTCACATACTTCTCCTGTAGTTCAGCACAACGGTTCCAACGAATTGTTTGACTGAACAACTATCGACAAACAGAATGTCCACACACTTTAACTTTTTCTTTTTTTTTTGTTGACGGGGAGGAAATCTTCAGAAAGATACGCTAAAACCTCCCCGGTGGCCCTTTCCTCGGTGCATGACGAGGGGCTCCGGGATCTCAACGTGGAATGCACCGGAGCCCCTCTGCACTGTGCTCAAGGAGAGCACGTCCCGGGGGGGAGGTTACTCCCTCCCCTCTGTGCCCTTGCAGCGCAGGCGACACGGGCCTGCCGATGTCTCCTTCTTCCCGGGTCCACCTCGGTGGACGACTCAGGCCCCCAACCTTGTCGTCCAGTGAACCCGAGGCGCCTTTAGAGCCCAGAGTTACAGGGCTGAAACACACTTTAACTGCCCTAACTATTTCAAATTCTGTAACTATTTTATACTGAAGTGTCAACTCAAACATTATTTTTGTACCTTAGTTTTTATTATTATTGTTTATGGTTTAAGATAATAATAACATTAGAAAAACCATTAATTGATAGTAAGTAGTAAAAGGCTATCATATATACGAAAAATAACTTCAAGGTTCAACATAAAAATAAGGTATAGTCGCTTTTTTAAATGGCATCGCCAAAATTTAGCTGAGCATGCCACTTCACTACAAAGTGCGCTCCTCCAAAAGGTCTACCCAATGATAAAAATTCAGCACTTTCACTAATAACTCGGGAAATAATGATTTAAATTCAGCAGATCATTACCGAGATTGCTCTTAGCTTTATAATTAATTAAAGATTCATCACATCTCCATACAAAATTATTTAAACAAATTTAATAATTTATTTAAAATGCTTTCATGTCTTTTTAACACTACCGGGAACAGTGACATATTTCGCTGTCTGCTAAACACATCACTGTCTTTTTCACCAAGCTTCTTTTGTGTTGCTTGTCACGATTCGTCGATAGTGAAATAGTAAGCAGAACGTACGACAGTAACAGATTGGCCTGTATTTTTGGGCCTAAGTGTTTAGGCCCAGTTAAATACTAAACTGCGTTTGTGGTTGTGGTTTTGAGCTAGGTTATTGAGTCTCAAGTTTAGAGATTATCGCGATCAGCAAAGTCGCAGAATATTTATGACTTGTCACTTATTTTACGGAAAGAAAACAAAAAGGTCCAGTCATCTATTGGCCGGTCGATAAAAAATTGTGTAAAGATTCATTTTTAAATCAAATTGCTATATAATTCATTTATTCAAAAGTAACCAAGACTCATCACTACTTCAAACAACTACCAAATAACAACCTTAAACTAAATTATAAGATAAAAATATAAAATTATTATTATAACTATTTGATTATAATATAAAATAAAGAAATATAATATTATACTAAAGGCTTAACTATGCTTATGAATACCTTACCCCATGTGATGACTTGAATTTTAAATGATCAATTAAAGGGAGGATATTGATAATTTAAAATGTAATATCTCATTTCTTTTACGTTAGTATTACACAACTTCTAATCGAATAATGTTTAATAAGCAATGTTCAATTGGGATACATTTTCAAATTGTATTCTACATTCTCATTGCAGTGTTAGGCAAAAGAGGCAGGAAGGGGAAACGTTTTATCTTCGCTCCGGAAGTCGGGTGAGAGTACGCTAGCTTGTCGTAGCTTCTGTCTTGACTTCCGGTAAATTCCTTTAGGCACCACCAACATACTCCCGGTATGTTACATATTTAAGTTACTCCTATTTTAGTGATAATATTTAGCAATTTGATGAAATAAATACGGTAACCCAATTTATTAACAATGTTAAACTAATTATTAAAAGGAGAAAAAAAATAAACGACTGATGAGAAATTTAAGTAAACCAATAAGTTATGTAGATCTATACATTTTAGTTATTGTATAACATTAATTTCTAAATGCAAAAATTTAATTTTACCAAAAAAAATTTTTATTTATTACACCAACACAATGAACATTTTTAACAAACAATAAATAAAACAGTGAAAAGTTGTGAAGTTAATGCCATCGCAGTTATAGGCGTAGATTGCAAGCAATTAATTGGCGAGTGACAATGTTAAGATAAAAATAAAAAGAACACAAAAGTAAAAATAAAAATAAATTTGAAATTAAAAATTAACTAATAAAAAAAAATTAACTAATAAATTGTTATATATTGATTTATAAATGGTTTTAGATATTTTATTATAATTATCCATTAATAGATTGGTTTACCTAAGAAAAGAAAGGTGAAGAAAGAAAAAATCATATAAAGCAGTTCACTGTCTGAAATTGAATTTTGAAATTTAAATTATTTTACGTCAGTTAATTTTCAACCGACTTCAAAAAAGGAGAAGGGAACCTTCTCAATTCGTCTTTGTTTTTTTTTTATGTTTGTTACCTTAGAACTATCGACTGTGTGAATCGATTTTGATGATACTTTTTTTAATTTAATGATATTTTATTTATAAAATCCCGTATAATCCCATTTAAATTTGGTCCATTTCCGACAGTGGTATTCATGAAAAAACCATTTAAATCTTAAATTTGTATTAATTATGTGCGCAACATCACGCCAAACGGTTTCGACGATTTATTTTTTATTGGAAAGGATGTACTTTAAGGGTGGTTTGATAAGAGTTTGGTTAGGTTCTGATTAATTCTTTGTCGTCATATTCTTACGATAATTGGGACATACAAAAAGGGCAAATTTGTATTGCTAGAGCACAAACAGAGTGCTAGTATAGATTTGATAGCATAGGGCGTATTAAGTCTGAATAAATCGTATACAACCTTGTTTACCTCCAACAGACGGGATAGTTCGCACCTAATATCGAAATGTCCTACAACAGACCGCACAGTTTGTTTTGTTTTCGTTCTATTACCCAAAGCAATTTTTTAAACTAATCATCATCATCATTTCAGCCGTAAAACGTCCACTGCTGGACATAGGCCTCCCCCAACGATTTCCAAAGGGACCGGTTGTAAGCGACCCGCATCCAGCTGCGTCCTGCGACCTTTATGAGGTCGTCAGACCACCTTGCGGGTGGACGTCCCACACTGCGCTTGCTGATCCGTGGTCTCCAATCGAGAACTTTTCGGCCCCATCGGCCTTCTGTTCTACGCGCTATGTGCCCTGCCCATTGCCACTTCAACTTGCTTATCCGGCGAGCTATGTCGGTTACCTTCGTTCGTCTACTCGTTTTAAACTCATATTATATGCTATGTTTTAGTATTGCTTTCCAATACACACACACATTGCATACAACATTAAATAGATATGAGTTTTCCTACTACCTACCTCACTCCTACACCCCACTACAGTCGAAATTTAGCTTCGGTTGAAAGCGTTTATGATTCACTGCACATTCATATTTCATTGAATAATTTGACAGACATTTGTTTCGCGACAGTTCGAGCGTACCACTCAAATATAGATACGCATTTAAAAATTGTAATTTGTAATAACTCGGTTTGAATTAGAATCGATTTCTAATTTATGCAACGCCAGCACAAATTAATGGAAACAATTTTAAATTACCACTTATTAAAACTGCGAGTGTAAGTAATTTTTTATCTGAATGCTGAGCTAGTTGAGCTAGCGAGCTGTAAAGAAATTATTATTATGTAAATTGCACTTCGGCCGAGTCTTAAATCAAGGTAAGTAACAGTAGCCCATTACTATAACAGTTACAATTTATGACTTGCCTATCGTTAGTAATCCGGTTAGTAAGTTGTGTTCAGCGGTTAAGCCTGCATTGCTGTTGTTGTGAAAGGAAATAGCGTCATTAGGTTTCCGCGCTTCCATCCTAACAAAGTATCGAAATATTAAATCGATACAAGTTTCTTTTGTAAGAAAAGTATAAGGACATAGTACGCCACACAGTCCTGATGCGGATAAGCGGACTTCACAGGCCTTAAATAAAATTACTTACAGGTTTTTCACCACCGAGCACGTAGTAAATCAGAACTTAAATTTCAACAACCAATTTTATTGGTGTCGGCACCGTGGATCGAATTCGGGTTGTTAAGTACTATGCAACTTGAGGCGATATCCCCCATTCCCGGAAGTTAGGCCCAACAGTGTGACATTTATATTTAAGTTGTTACTTACTAATTATTTTTTTTATTTATTTAATTTGTCTATAAACTTTAATTCTATATATCTATTTAATTCTATAATACAATATCTTAACCGTATACAACTTTGTGAGTTAACTGTTTTTCATAAAGATTTTTGAATTAGCCAAATTAAAAAATATGTCAATCTCTTCCAACAAGCCTTGAGCAATAGAGTGCCTTCTTATTTCTGTCTCCTTAAATTTGAAGCGAACGAATTTGAATTTTCGCATTATGAAAAGGCACGCAATTAAAGTAAAAGGTGATTTTATTACATTTCGTTTCGAGTATGGTCGAGTACTCGGCATAGTGACAGTTTGAAATCGTGACCGAGTACGCAAAAACTTAAGAATCATGATGATATGTGATTGAAACATTTCATTTTAAAACAAAATACATAAACACGATACATAAATAGTGTGTGTGTATGTGTGTGCGTGTGAGTGTGTGTGTGTGGTAGTCATATAACCACTTGTTTATATGTTTTAATTGAATTTACTTTTGTTAATTTTTATGTTATGCTGTAACTAAATAATATTTGTATACAAGAAAACAATTAAAATGACATGTTATAAAAAATAAAACAAAAATTAGAAAAAAAACACATATACAATATGTGAATGTAAGCATGAGGAAAGATGGATGAAGAAACTTTATAATGCAAAAGTGAGTGACAGTATCGGTAGAAGTCGGTAGTAGAATTATAGGCGCGATAATAAGAGAAAAGCGAAAGTACGTATATATCGGCTAAAGTTGCAACACCTCTTTTGGTCAAGGGTCATGCTTATATATTATTTATTTTATAGAAATTCGAACGGAATTAAAAATAAAATGTAATAATTATTAATATAATAGGTCTCAACTCATTGCTTGGTGGCTTTTTTTTGTTAACGGGGAGGTAATCTTCAAAAGATAGCCCGCCTTCTGCGAGGAAGGCAGCGGTTATGTGGTTTTTACCCACTATAACCTCCCCGGTGGCGAGGAGCTCCTGGATCTCCAGTGGAACGCACCGGAGCCCCTCTGCACTGTGCTCAAGGAGAGCACTTCCCGGGGGGGAGGTTACTCCCTACCCCCCTGTGCCCTCGCAGTGCAAGGCGACATGGGCCAGCCGATGTCGCCTTCTTCCCGGGTCCACCTTGGCGGCCGACAAAGGCTCCCAACCTTGTCGCCCAGTGAACCCGAGGCCCCTTTTAGTCGCCTTCTACAACAGGCAGGGGATACCGTAGTCTTTTTCTTGAGAGCCCGGAACTACAGGGCTGATTGCTTGGTGGCTAAAGAGATATGTGATGCTATACATACAGACTATTATTATGGCTGTGTTTTGAATGCAATATTTGATTATATTATTGATATAATGGTTCAATATAATTTTAATATTTTACATTATTATGCCCACTTAAGAGATTAAAAAGCGTTTCTAGAAGGGCGACGCTATTCAGCAATCATATTTAGCTTCCATATATGACAGATGGTGAGCCCCTTGCTATACAACGGTAATAAACTTTTGAATTTAAATTATTGTACACAAAAAAACTGAAAACAAGCTAGGATTCGAACCCCCAGCTTTCACATCTTATGACGAACTGCTTACCCACTTTTATCATTGATCAAATTATTCAAGGTATCTTTCTGAATCCAATATTATATAACATAAATGAATAAATTTGAAAACGATCCCTTTATGTAGTTCGCGCACAATCTAACATAATAAAAAATTATACTCCTTAATGAGAAAAGGTTGGTACCCCTCAAGCGCAGGCAGAGAGGTTGGGATCAATTAGTATGATTGCCTATCCCTGAGTGACTGCCTCCGGGAATGAGGGTTTCATATTGTAATACTTGCTGTGGTAAACATTTATCTATTAACGTCATATAAAACATATTACAAAATCTTTTTAATAGACTAACAGATAATCAAACCATGCGGCTAAATTTACGTCGTACAGTAAACGTGATATGTTTTTTTATCCTTATAAAAAACATATAATCTATATCTATAAATACATTTGAATCGAAGCGTCAATAGCCTAATGGTTAAGCTACGGCCTGCGAATCGTAAGGTCGTGGGTTCGAATCCACCATTGGATTATTGCCGTGCACCATGTCCTAGTACAAGCTTAAGCTTAGATGGAATGCTTAAAAGATTGTTAGTAATATTTCTGAAAAAAAAAGAAATATTGCTAGCTTTATTTAAAAAAAAATATTTTTAAAAAATGCTAACGTCAAATGTCATCGTGTCAATCAGACATTTTAATTTATAATATAAAATAATTCTTCATGTATAATAGAGATTTAGATATTGTAAAGAAATAATTATAAATGTCGTTTCTTTTGTTAAAGAGAAACTCATCTCTGTTTATTATAATCTTATAAATTAGATGATATTAAGTGGAAATGCTGTGCTAGCTTAGTAAATTCTTATTATCTCTACTCTTGAAAACATCCACATTGTAATCGAAAACAGACGCTGGCAAACTATTCCAGTCCTTTGCTGTATAAATAATAAAAGACAAAGCTAAGCACTGCGCCGATGTCATTGTAATTGACTGGATCGAAAATGTATAAGGGTAAAGTGTAGGCTTAAAGACGTTTCGACTAGAATAGAGAAACTGTGCTTCTGTTATTTGAGCACGTAGAAAGGATGAATAAAGATCGAGAGTTGACCTAGAACGTCATAATGATAATTACAACAACCATCATTAAATTTTTAAATATATGATTCAAAATAAAACTTGGACGGATTCATGAAATGCTTTTAATTAACGCAACCACTTGTCTGATGCGACATTTTAAAATAAAAAGAAATATGTCAATAAAGCATTGCACGGTGTTTAAATTTATAAAACATATTTCGTTTGCTAATTTTTTTTTTTTTAATATTTGGAAAGTGTATACGACGACTTGTATTGCGGACTAATTCCCTTTTATTATCTGTAAATTAATTTTGTATCTTTTTAAATATGTATATTTCTGTATAAATGCAAAATAACTAACTATGAATGATGATTTAACAGAAATTTTGTAATTATCATTGACATGTTGTTTTTACCGATTTTGATGATTCTTTTTATTCGAATACTGTTGCCCGTGTGGGGTCGCATTTAAATTTGGTTCAATTCTGACATTGGCTTCCATGAGAGAAACATTCAGGTCTTACATTTGCATAACGAATGTGTAGGATAAATGGACGAATAATTCAATATAACCCAACTTTGGGACTCGGTCTGGGCGACCGCTTACCAGTAAACCTTCCGCGAATGCCATCAGCCGTTATAAGTGGGATACCCGCATCTGTCAGCAACAGGGCATGAACATTCACTCGTGGACATAGGCATCCCCTAACGATTTGACGAAATGATGGCAGCTTGTACTAATAAAATGTCTAAAAAAATCTCTTGTAAATTATTTGTGCTCCCTGTGTAGCAATGGATTTACACACTGTCAGATATGACCTAATAACCTTGATGAACTGTCCTGTCTATCCGCACTAGAGTTAAAAGGGTGTGAGAACTTATTTATATATTTTATTTATACTCACAATAACACTCACAATTCTAAATGGGTTGTTATTCGCAAAATGTTTTGACTATTCTTAAATAGCCCATTCGCCTCACAAATTGCAACCCTTCTTATAAATAATAGCAACTATATGTTCACTTGCTATACTGTGTAGGGACTGGCTATTACATTTAATATTAAATTATATTACTTCTGATACACGTTGCGCACGGACAACTCGAGCGTAACTTTCGTAGAGTTTTTTTATTACATTTTTATTGTAAATCCTGTATGAAGTGATAATATTTTTTGCAATATATAAAATAATTGTGGAGAAATCCGTTTCCGAGCCGTGGCTTAATATCGGTCACCCTTGAGAAATGGTGCTATTATGCATAGAACTACAGCCCAAGCCAAGGTTAAGTAATCGATGTTTTAGCGGTTTTGCAAAATTGAATACCAAAATAAATACGCTTTCACATACACTGATTCACACTGACACACAATGCTTACACACAATAAGCGCACAGTATAAATAAAAATAACTATCAACATAATTATACGGTACCGTATCTGCATAGTACAGACTGTTGGTTAGGCGTTTTACAATTTTTGTCTAGCAGTTAGTACCGGCTAATCTCTGGAACGTCTGAGCCGATTTTGAGTGATAGCTGGGGAGTAACTGAGGTTTTATGTAGGAAATTTTAATTTTTTTTTTATCGTAGGTAACACTGCGGGGCGCAGCTAGTTTGTAATATAAGCGTCGTTTGTGTGGTTAAGTGGTTTCGGGTACGGCCTGCGAATCGTAAAGTCGTGGGCTCGAATCCACCATTCGACTATTGCCGTGAACCATGTCCTAGCACAAGCTTAAGCTTAGTTGGAATGGTTAACAAGATTGTTAGTAATATTTCTGAAAAAAAAAAAGAAATATGTTGTTAATTTACGTAATTTATGTATAATATTATTTCATTTAAATATGGTTAACTTGTAAGTCAAATAGCTAACAACCATATGTTACATAAAACATTAAAAAACTTTAATTCGGATGCGGTATGTTTTAGTTTTCCCGCGTCTGTCTTTCCTTCCGATTACAATGTTGGTATTTTCAAGAGTAGAGTGAATAGGCATTTACTAAGCTAGTGCGCCTTACCATCCAGGACCGCATTTCCACTTAACATCAGGTGGGATCGTAGTCAAGCACTTGCTTAGAAAGTATAAAAAATAATAATACGAATAAAGACTACGTGTTTATTCATACAAAGGTATTAAACGATTTTAAGAACTATTAACTTAACTTTAAGTTCTATTAGAACTGGTGAATTGCGTTCAGATATCAAGCTTTGATTACAGTGGTAGTAATGATATGGCAACTTTTTTATAATAGGTTGTCAAATATCTCCCTTCCGCCTTTTTTTCTTTTGAATTTCGCGGCTATGTACAAAGCGCTACAGAGCTCGTATCTAGCAATACTATACACTTACACGTCTATAACTGTTGAACGCAATATCCAAACTAATTATGCAAAGCGTCGTTTTGTAGGTTATGTCAAGACCTTTCAAATTAAGTATAGTATTGCTAGATACGAGCTCTGTAGCGCTTTGTACATAGCCGCGAAATTCAAAAGACAAAAAGGCGGAAGGGAGATATTTGACAACCTTTTTAGTGGCAGTTATCTTACAATGTTAAACTGTTGATACAATTTATACACTATATTCAAAATATATCAAACTCGTCATCTATACTCGGATAGGATGTGAATATTTAAAACTCATTTATTTGGCTTTGTTTGAATAAATATGATACGTTTGACGAACTTTTCAATTTTGTCATTTTTGGCTCACAGAAGCATAGCTTTGAGGTACTTTTCACTAGTTCTGCGAAACCTAAGGTTTTCGTTTCAAATCCGCTATCGATTGTTGACGTGAAACATATTCTACTAAAAGTTTTAAGTTATTTAGAATGGTAAAAATATTTTTAGTGAGATTTTGAAATTTTAGCATTTTTTTAAACATAAAATATATTGTTGTTTTGTTTATACCGAAATAGAACTTCGCAGTTTAGCAGCTTGAAAAAAAAGTATTTACTTCTACGGCTTCTTCTTCTGCTTTCGGAAACTGCGTCATCTCTTTAACTAGTGCACCTTCTTCGCCATGGCCTAAGTTGTGGCGACTTGAACTAAACGTTAGGCTATATGACTTTTAACGTGTAGACCACACGCGATAAAAGAAAGCATTATTCAATGAGATTCACAATGTAATTCGATAGAGAACGAAGGTAGTCAAAATAGGTTTAAAATTCAGCTCTGTATATATTATTTTTCGAATTGAGTACTTATCAGAACTTTTTGATTACAAAACGTAAATCATACGATGTACCGATTTCGCAGATTGCACCGCGTCTATATTGTACTCGTATAAAGAAAATACATATCTGCTACGAAAAATTCTTATGCGAGCGGCTCACGAATACCAAGCCTTGTATTGTATGGAAAGCGCTTGTGAAAATGTTTTGTACTCCACTGCATGATTAAGAACAAAACATCGTAAAAGCAAAAGAAATAATGCATATGCCCCGTTTATACGTGAATGTCGTTACAGGTATATTTACAAAAGGACCATCAATCCCATCTGCAGCACAGAATCATAAGAATGTTTCTCATTAGAATACAGCTTCGTATTTCTATTGTTAGTTCATTTAACATTCAATACTTCTAGGCATGATTTTTACATTTTATATGGTACAACAGTACGATAACGAATAATTTACGTTAAGCTGCATTTTTAGTAAGAGGGTAGAGTAATTTTTTTTTTTATTTCCATCCCCCAACATGTTTGGTTAGGGACCTTATTATCGACATCTTACAAACTATTACATATATTGTTCCTATATATATAGATTTTAATTTTTAACAATATTCTCCTATTTCTTATATTTTATTGACTTAGTTTTTAATTTTACATCTTTTGGTGATCTTGGAACATTTTTTCAAATGTTCCTCGATACATCCTTAATGTCTATTTATTTCTTTTATTAACTTTTTTACCACCTTTTTACAATACTCTAAGAAGATTTTATTTATATTCTTATTTTGCATCAATGCCGACATATTTTCCTCTGAAATTTTTTGCCCTATCTGCAGCTCCGCGTCCAATCTCTCGCCGCCGTAGGTAGGGTAGGTAGGATAGAGTAATATGTTAAGAAGAATATCATAAGAAGCGTTGTACGTATATTATAATCCGGTTAAAGTGATTGATCCAGTTCTGGCACGGCGTACAGATACGCGGAGAGTGTCAGTAAGTTTTGTTTGTGTATATGACCTTGAGGACCTTCCAGAAAGCACAAGCTTACTCGTTTCGAAAAGCAAACGCAGCT
Source organism: Meandrusa payeni (assembly GCA_029286785.1). Taxonomy (NCBI): domain Eukaryota; kingdom Metazoa; phylum Arthropoda; class Insecta; order Lepidoptera; family Papilionidae; genus Meandrusa; species Meandrusa payeni. Next base: position 1,504,186 of record JAGSMX010000013.1, read on the forward strand.
GCAGCTGCTCTGGCGCTGTTTATGTCCAAAGACTACTATGATCACTTAAAATCAGGCGAGACAAAATCTGATTTGTCTTTTTTTCCAATTAAATAAGTATATTGACCATCTCCTTGCAGATACGAGTAGATATATTTTGTTGCACTCAGTCGGTCTTTATCCTAGCTGCCTATAAGTGTGTAAAATTTATATATTTAATGTCAATGCATCAAGCTGCTTTGTATTTGTTTTAATTTTAGTAATATATATTTAACTTTACTTAGTTTTTATAACATCGAATTGGATTATCTGTAACGGTGTTATATTTTTTGTTGATTTAAATAAATAAATAAATTTACGAGCAGAACCCAAAACCGTCCATTTGTCGCGCATATATTTAATGCAAATTTAAGATAAACGGTTTTCTCAAGGATGCCACTGTCAGAATTCGACTAAATTGAAATGGGACCACATGGGTAGCACATGTTTTCAAATAAAAAAGATTCATCCAAATCGGTTCACCCAGTCCAAAATTGCGATGAGGTAACTAACATAAAAAACATACAGACGAATTGATAACCTCCTCCTTTTTTGAAGTCGGTTAAAAATAAATTGATGCAGTAATTAGAGCTCACAATAAACACACAGTCACAGCATGCAATGTATAAAGCATGTAATGTAACATTGCAAGGAATAATGAAGATTAGGTAGAGAGCATTCTCTGACTCTTTCTGACATGTTAACAGCTGAGAAACAGATCAAGTACGCATTCACGTAGATACTCAAGCGACCACGATGTCTTTGTCTATGTACGACCGCCAACGCGGGCTCTCGTTTCTATGAGAAGTGTGTTCGAAAACACAGCTGTCCACTGAACAAATCGAGGGTCGAGCTTGAGTTGTTACCGTGCTATGAAATTTAATGTTAAGGCCCAACGACTCATATTAGCTTAGCTCTAAAAACGTACTTACTTATCCATGTAAAAGCAACCGACAGAGCCGTGGTTTGGCCCTCTCGGGCGCTCTCGGATCGGAATACTCACACAGTAATCGTCCAAGCCAAAGTTACCACTCTCCGGGGGACCCTTGTGTCGAGTAACTAGCTATAGAGGTTCACGTTAAGCGATCTAAGAGCTAAATCGACACCCACCGTCACCCACGGTTAATCTGTGTAGGTACTTCAAAAAAAAACTAATTTAAAAGAACGTAAGCTTATTTATTTATTTTACTATGATAATTATAGTTGATTTTCTAGAAGTTATTCGTACCTTGTAACATTTCAAGAATATATTTTAACCCAGCATTTTGATGGCATTCTAATGCCTTTGTAATGTTCTGTCTGACAATGTGATTTAGTCAGATTTTGCTTTGGTAAACTGTTTCTATGTATATAATATATTATAATATAAAATAAGTTACAATATCTGTCTTTGTCAGGTTTGAGTACCCACTATTACATATAACGAAATCAATTATTTAACTGATGTTGCGGCTTATACCAACCAGGACAGACAGAGATAGCAAAGGCATTACGCGATTCTACCTTAGGTTCAGTGACAATTTTTTTTTTTATTTATACAATGTTGCAGTAAATACGAGACCGCTAGCTTAGCAGCTAGGATTACAACTGTATAACTGACAGTTCCTAAATATACGCTTTTTACGGTGCCTTTATTATTGTGTGCTGTTTGCTGAAAAATACCAACTGATCATTAGAATTGTAGGAATTATGTAAAAATTGTTAGCGACAGTTGGTCCTACTGAATGCCAATTTAGTTTTAAATATTATAATCTATAAAGTTAATGGACTGACTAATATAAAAGTACTTTAGTTTAGTCAACTAAAGTACTTTTATCTGTTGTCGGCAACCAAGGCCGTTTCCGCTTCCGTTTTTGAATGAGATGCATACACTAGAAATTTAGGATAAAAAGGAGAGGACTCTCTCTGTAGACAGTGTACAGTTTAGAACAAGTGAGTTATGTTGGAGGAAAAGCCCTTTAAAAGTGAATCCCTGAAACAAAGTCAGTCTGAAAACAAAGTCTTTAATAAATTACCCCTAAGGCTCTTGATGTATTTCTGTTAATAATATGATAAAATATAAACTATGTTGTGTGCGATGTTGAGCAAGGTAGCTCACAAAATCAACATACATATATCAATCCCTTTTTAATAGCTGAATATTGGCTGAGTACTGACTGGAATTTACCACCGCCTTTATAAATGTAGCAACGATATTCTTCCGAATTTTTGCTTATTAAGAAATCGATGGATACGTTTTAAAATATTGTAATAAATGAACTGTTAGATACATGTGCGAGTTTATGCCACATAGAATGCGTAACAAAACTTAGTACATCAATTCACAAACATCTAAAGAAACCCTCGGTTTATTTGTTACTGTGTAATCAGAGACGCTGCAAATAAATGGCGGTAGTTAGTTGAGCACCGCTGAGGGCAGTTTCTAAGATTTATGTGCCGGGAAGCAAAATTCGCGGGAGGAGAACACCGTTGGTCGTAAGTGCTGTATCCTTTACAACTTTGGGTCACTAAACTTACACACTACAGATTTGTTAATTCAAATTTATCCTTAAAATATTTGGAACATACGTTTTATATATATTATGGTGAACGCCTTTAAATTGAATGAATACAAGTTTATTAACGATCAAAAATAAAAACCGACTTCAAATCGAATCAAACTGATAATACGCGCAGATCCTCTCTTTGTATTTACTTATTACCGTAGATATATTACGAAATTAAGTGGAAGAAAATCGAATTAATTAGAACCTTATCAAATTCTCATCAAACCACTGTTGTAGTACATCCGTTTCAATAAAAAATAATTCATCGAAATCGGTTGGCGCGATATTGAATTATTCGTCCATTTGTGGCTCATATACTTAATGCAAATTTAAGACTTCTATTGTTTTCTCATGAATGCATGGTGGTCCCATTTGCTCCAATTCCGGCAAGCACCAGCTTTCAAATAAAAAAAGAATCATCAAAATTGGTTCACCCATTTGAAAGCAATGAAATAACAAACATTAAAAAAAACATGCAGACGAATTGAGAACCTCCTCCTTTTTTGAAGTCGGTTTAATCTTTACTTATTCCGTGTGTAGATGACGTATACATTTATACGGTCATTTAGAGACTTTTTAAAACTGGATCCCACAATTTTAATTTACCAATTTACATAGAGATAGAGAAATTTTAATCTCACTTTAAGTTACTAAATATTTGTTTCCACAGTTCCGGGGTGAAGATAAAACGCTTCCTTTTCCTGTTGCGTTGCTAACATCGTGCAAAAGATATAAGCAAAGCAAGTGATTTTTTATTATACCCTTTTAGAATTTTATCTTTAATAATTATTCTTTCAATAGCAAACCAAACAGTTTTTCTGCACGGATCATCGACGATCAGAATCTTTCCGATCGACTTGACCTTGTGAATCTGCGAAGAGATGTCGGGGCTATTTGCATTCATTATCGCATTAACCATGGGGAGCGTTCTGAGGAATTGTTTGCGGAATCATCCCAGCTACCGATTTCCATTACCGCACATGTCGACAGAATTCCATCGACACCTTCCAACCTCCGTTGATGAACGTTTCTCGCGTATCTTCCACGCGCTAGTAACCTGCGTAATCAACTGTTACCAGCAGTGTTTCCTAACATTTACGATTTAGGGACCTTGAAGAAACGAGTCTACTCCCATCTGAAAGGCCCGGAACGCATCTGCAGCTCCTCTGGTGCTGAGGATGTTCATGGGCGATGGTGATCACTTAAGATCAGGTGAACCGTTTCACTTAACCCACAACATATATTTTCAATACATACATTTTATGTGCAATTTTTATACTTATTACTTAAGCTGGTTATTTATGTCTGTTCTCCGATACCCTCCTTCTTTTTTTTGTTGTCATGTAAAATTCAACGTTAGGCTTGAATAATTGCGAACAGAATCTCATGCAAAAATAGATTAAAACTTGATTCGTCGGGTACAATGAATAAATGAAGTGGTGAAAGATAGACCGAGGGAACCACGGAATTCAATTCCGTTGCAGATGAAATAAAAACGTTTCAAATTGTACGATATTGTTAATTTCGAATACGGTTCTTACATAATTCTTTATTGAGTAATAGATGAAGAACTATCCGTGGCCCTTGTGTCGATTGGCGGGCTCAAAACTGTTTAAGACATGTAGTTTTCTTAAGGTTTAAAAACTTTTCTAGTGCTTATCTTGTTTATTCGTTACTGTGCTATATTCCAGCATGCAAAAATACATGATAAAAATTGGATCTTGCACTGGTCTGCATAATATTGTAAGAATAGATTACGCAATCCTTAATCCTTATACAATAAAATCATGACATAGGAATACAGAAATGATAAATGATAGTTGGATACAAATATGACGAAATGGGCAGTACTGATAGATAGACAGGCGTATATATATGCCAATTGTTGTTGTTGATAGGTGAGTAGAGGAGCTGTCCCTATAGTTTAAATGAATAAATGAAACTTTAATAAAAGGTCTACATATATTTAAGCGTCAATAGCCTAATGGCTTAGGGTGCGGCCTGCGAATCGTAAGGTCGTGGGTTCGAATCCACCATTCGACTATTGCCGTGAACCATGTCCTAGCACAAGCTTAAGCTTAGTTGGAATGGTTAACAAGATTGTTAGTAATAATTCTGAAAAAAAAATATTGCTAGCTTTCTTTTAAAAAATATATATATATATATATATATCTGACAGCGACTAGCAATATTCGCTTCACTAAATAATATACGAGTATATATATTTTTATGACGAACTACACAGATTGGCCAGAGAAGCTGGCCTTGACTTCTTCACCGGATTGAGAGGTGACATAGCTCTTAGGTCGCTAAGCGACACAAGACACAAGGGTCCTCCCGGTGAGGGGTAACCTCGGCTTGGACATTTACACGGCTTCACTATATACGCCGCCAAAAGGTAATGTATAAAATAGGGTTTTTTATATATAACAGCCAGCATATTGTAACAAAGAAGAAGCAAAAATCTAGAATGTCTGCCTATGCCACCGTTTCGTTAGTTGTTTTTATTTTTAATAATATTGTCCCTCTTGACTTCACCGCATGTGATTTGAAAAGTCACGAGCTCGCAATGAAAGCAATGATTTACTGAATGCTTTTATTTCATTTCATATGCTACAAATTGAATTTTGCGGTCGTTGCTATTTACATGCGGTTGAGTATACATTTCACCATTTCTTGGAGCGAATGTAAAATTGTTTATGTCTTTTTCTACATCATACACATCGGCGGGCTGGGATAAGACCATTATAAAATTATTTCGCGATCATCATAAAGAATTATCATGGTATGGTATATTATGGTTATTTAGATCAGTGGTGGGCAAACTACGGCCCGCGGGCCAAATCTGGCCCGTTAAAGCATTTCATCCGACCCGCCCGGTTTTGAGTTAATATTTTTGATGTGTTGTAAATGGTATTGTGAAATTTTTCTATTTTTATTTATGTCAGTAGTGTTTGCTTGTTGTTGCAAAAAAGCTTATAACGTCGTAAATTTTTACGTAAAAATCAAAAAATTGCCACCAGCAATTTGTGTAATTTTTTTTGTTTAGATTTTACAAATCAAAAGATTAGCTTTCGGTCAAATTTTGCCCCGTTAAAATTTTTTTTTCACAATTCGTGGCCCGCCAACGATAAAGTTTGGCCACCACTGATTTAGATCATTATGAAGAATGATATTATTTATTTATTTAAATAGACTGCGTCAAAAACCTCTATGAGTCAGCAAAAACTAGAATCCGTAAAACTTGTTTATTTCAACAATATTCAAAGTTCTTCAATACGTCGTTATTTATTTTCCCTTTTCTCACAAAAAAGTAGGACTCTTGTGTTACTTTTACTACCGGGCAAACGTAGAGTTTATTAAAGCAAGTGAGACGAAAATCTCATGGGATTATATTATTTATTAGTAGTCTAAATCTATGTCTCACAGTCTAGTGCCTCGAGGGAAATTAAGTTTATAAATAGAATCGAAGAAAAGTTTGCAGTTTTTTTTTACAATTGCTGTGGCAATTCAAAGTCAAGTTTTATTTCTGGTGCCGGCATCAATTAAATTGTTTAGTATAAGTATGTGTATTATTATTAATGTCAATTTATGTTAACTAGTTAATTTCCTCACACTGTTTACCCACTGTGCTCGACGGTTATAGCGTGAGGAACACACTCGTGTTATAAAATTTCCTAACACATGTAAAGACAACTGCACTAGGGCCGCGTGTCGGACTATGGTATTACACTCTCTTTACAGAGAAGGCTTGTGCCCAACAGTGGGACATATTTAGGCTGTTACTCTACGTTTTCCTCTATATTAAAACAAGATTCGGTAGGTTGGTTCACGTCAGCCCTGTAGTTCTGGGCTCTCAAGAATAAGACTACGGTATCCCCTGCCTGTCGTAGAAGGCGTCTAAAAGGGGCCTCGGGTTCACGGGACGACAAGGGCCTGAGTCGTCCACCAAGGTGGACCCGGGAAGAAGGCGACGTCGGCTGGCCCGTGTCGCCTTGCGCTGCGAGGGCACAGGGGGAGGGAGTAACCTTAACCAATTTTGTTGTTGATAGGTGAGTAAAGGAGCTGTCCCTATAGTTAAAATGAATAAATGAAAGTTTAATAAATAGGTCTACATATATCTGACAGCGACTAGCAACATTCACTTCACTAAATAATATATATATATTTTTATGACGAACTACACAGATTGGCCAGAGAAGCTGGCCTTGACTGCTTCATCGGATTGAGAGGTGGCATAGCTCTTAGGTCACTTAGCCTGAACCTCTATCGCTAGTAACTCGACACAAGGGTCCTCCCGGTGAGGGGTAACCTCGGCTTGGGCATTTACACGGCTTCACTATATACGCCGCCAAAAGGTAATGTATAAAATAGGATTTTTAATATACACATAGATAAACAATTCTTAAATATAGACAATTGAGAACAATAAAGCTCTTTAGATACAAAAGACAGAAACTAGTCGTATCGTGCTTTGTGTTTTATTATGCATTTCCATTACCATATTTCAATACGTATTGAAATATGGGACGTTTTACGAGTTTCACGGTGCTACCACCTAGACAATTTTTACTAACGTTTCTTTGTTTTCTTTTAATTTTGTACGGAAAGTCACTTTCCACACTTTGTCGACATTTTTTTAATTATGTGAAATCGGATAATAAAATAAAAAAAAACTAACCATACGAGGTATACAAAAACAGCATCTATGTATGTCTGTATATAAGCGTGTTTCAACGCTTATATACAGACATACAAAGATTCACTTGAAAATAACATATAAACAATATAATTCTTTCAACTATTGGTATACCCATTTCAATTTGACCTAAAATTATTGTTTTAGTTTATTTGATTGTGTTATGTAAAATTAATTTCATTTCAATCATGTCACTTGACATTCACAAAATAATAAGTTCTCATAATGTGAGTTAGTAACTGTCCTTTCAAAATTACAGGACTGCCGTCTTTGAAAATAGAGTGAAGTGATATGAGAAGCAATGAGATTAGGGTAAGAAGGAAGATTTTTCATGATCTATCCATCATTATATGTGACAAGGGCCACCAACATAAGTAAAAAAGAAGAATATGAATTATAAACATATTGTGGAATGTGCTATACATGAAGAGGAAAGAAAGTCATTACTGTGGCAACAACTTATGAGTGTGTGATTTAATGTCATTTTCTGACCCGACCGCAAGTAAGCTGGTGGCTATAGTCATGCAACATTGATGACTTTCTTTGTTGCTTCATGCGATCGAAGTGTGTGTACCAAAAGTCCCTAAAAATAAAAAAAATATACATTGTGTTATTGTATTTAGTATATTGTTTTGTTGTTTTGTAATGTGCATCTAACAACGCCACGAAGCATTTATACAAGTCAGAGACAACACGATGCAACAAAACTGAATCGAATCAGTTATTCAGCCAATGTTTTTATTTTCCACGCTCGAAATTGAATTTTGTGGTTCGGCTGCATATTTTGCAATCTCTGTGATCAGACATGTTCGTTCTAATAAGATTAATATTTTTAAAATATGGTTATATCAGAACGTTAGGTATTGTAGTGATCGTTACGCGGGGACGCTCTTTGTTTTTTGAATTATCGTAAGAATATTACCAAATAGAATTAATCAGAACCTAATCAAACTCTGTTCAAACTACCCTTGAAGTATATTATCTATATAAGATATAAGTATATATTCGAATATAAAATGAATCATCGAAATCGGTTGGACTGGTATTGAGTTATTCGTCTATTTATCTTGCCCATACTTATTGCACAATTAAGGCTTACATGGTTTTCTCATGCGATTGTTGGAATCGGACCACACTGGAAGCATCAGCTTTCAAAGAAAAAAAAGACCATCAAAATCGTTTCACCCAGTCGAAATATATAAAGTGACAAACGTTAAAAAACCATTCAGCCGAATTGAGAACCACCTACACACCTTTTGGAAGTCGGTTGAAAAGATAGATTTTGTTTATCTTGTTGCTATGTGAAATATCACGTTAAACTTGTATAACACGTTTTCAATTCCATTATGTGTGTTACACAATGTAAAGAAGCAGGAACGGGAAGCGTTTTATCTGTGACCCGGAACTCTGAAAGATGCACGCTCGCCTCAGTGCTGACTTCCGTTAAATTCCTTTAGGCGTTACATTAGCACGACCTAAACTTTCTACAATGTTGAAAAGTGGACTTCTAATGGAAGTAACATTTTACTTTTCATAGAGAGGGAAAAATTTTATGTAGGGTACATGACATTTTATCATGGAATTCTTTATTTACTTATTAGTATTAACATTAACAAATATTAGCGCCTATGTTCTCTGTTTTCTTTCCCATTCGTGCTCGTTCTTGTTAAGAACTAGAGTACTAACCTAATCTTCGATTGTTATAATCCTATCAATATCCCGATTAACAAGCTCTAACAAAAACGATTATTAGGAGTTCCGTACCATATTTTCGAAGCACATAGTTCTATGCCTACAAATATAATATGGCACCCATGTATAAGCAAAGCCTTTCAAAAAAAAATATTGAAATCGATAAATGACGGCGCTGTGAGTACACAGGCATTAAAATTACCCCCACGTCTTCTTTTTTTGACGTTGGTTACAATTGATACGGCTAAGGTGCCTAAAACATTATCTCGACAGAATCTATTTATATACTATAATTAGTTTTTATTATATAAGGCAAAAGTAGGTTATTTTAGACATTGGTAAATACCATGAACCATGAATACAAGAAGGTGGCAAGCCTTTCGGTGGTTTACAGATTACATTTTGGAGAGTGTGCACGAGCTAATTTCCCCACCCCCATTCTACCTTCTGACGTTTAGACATTCAAAAACGCAAGCGATTTGAGTCACCGTTCATCTTACAGGAAAGGAGTAGAACAAGTTGTCTTTCCATCCAAGTACGACGTGGGTGGTGGACGTGGCCTTCAAAAGTAGAGTGGATAGGCACTTACTAAACTAGTGCGTACAATCTTTCGACTATATGACCACTTAACATCAGGTGTCACTAGTTTATACCCCATAAAAAAAATTCGGATCTACAGTGAAAAACCCTCTCATACATCAGTTAACGCAGAAGTTCCTTCAAGTTGTGTCCTTCATTATCGGTATTATAATAATATTTTAAACATAAAGATTCGAATTATATACAGTACGTATTTTAACGTCTATAAGCTTAATCTAAAGATGAGCTCTTTGTATAAATATATACACTATTTTATAAAGAAAATTGATTCTAAAATGTAGACGGATGCTTCCGCTTGATGCATTTTTGATGTTTTTCTGATATGGGTCCATCGGACCAATCTATCTAAATGCGTCAAATATACATGACGTTAGATTAATATGGATATGGTTCTTATAAGCTTAGACACATTTTATATGATAGAATACATAAATAGATGTTTGCGAGGTATTAAGTTTTCGTCGGAATAGACGAATAAATTATTAACATTGCCACATAATGAAATGCCACATTGAATATAATGAAAATAACCAACCTTATATATTGTAATAAAATAAAAAGAATATATATTGTATATATACTTTCTCTTTTCTTTCTTTTCGTGCGGAATTGTCTCAGCAGTAACCACACCTACTTTGTTAATTTCGATCCTCGTCCGTCTACGAAGCCCGCTTTTTACAGCAGTTTAACATACGCACTTCGACATTGACGAAATCTGCATAGAAACGACATCAACAAAAACAAATCAATTGAATTGATTATAACGTGGGTATTTCGATATTTACAATTAATGGTAAATTAGCGAATTCGTGACCCTTCATTTACCCGGGATTGGGACCGACAGCGCTATAGGTTTCCCTATTGTTCAGGCCGAGTTAAAGGAACAAGTGGGTGACAAGTATACACTTAGTGGACACAACAAAATGTAAAGGCTGATAATAATAAATAACTTGTCTGTAGTTCAGCATTATGGCTCCAACAAGTAATTCCCGTAGAGCCCAGAAGAGTTCTACATACCTCAACTACCCAAACACAACTGACAAATGTAATGTCGGCGCGCCTATTTATTCTCATTATTCCCTCAAGCGTGATATCGTAGACCGAAACATTAGTTAAGCCACAGACAACGCCACAGAAAAATATGTTTTGAATTTTATTTTACATATTTTTTCTACAGCTTGCATTTTAGAGTGTGCTCAGAAACTATATGATCTTGTTTCCCCATATCGTTGCATCAACCTTCGCCCGAACTTCAAGACACACTGCAGGATTTCATCCTTTTGCTGTGATCATCCATCAAACCCGTACGAAGCGCTTTGCTTCGTCTTTCATTGTTCGTACAGCAAAGGACTGGTATAGTTTGCCCACCTCTGTCTTTCCTTCCTATTACAATGTGAGTGTTGTCAAGAGTAGAGTGAATAGGCATTTACTAAGCTTGTGCGCTTTACCATCCAGGACTGCATTTCCACAAAAAATTAACATCAGGTGGGTTTGTTGTAAAGCACATGCTTAGAAAGTATAAAAAAATAGTAATGATAGCCCAGTGGCTTTGTACTTATAAGGACTTTATACTTATGGTTAGGACTTCGAATCCCAGTCGAGTTGTATCAATGAGTTTCCGTTCATCGTTTTCTTAAGTATAAATCATCTGTTAAAATTTTGAGAATTTCTGACGTCGCCTTCTTAAGTTTGTCATTAATCTGCTCGAAATATATATAATATTAATTTATAAAATAGTAAGGCACGTCCATATTATTATTAAAACAATTCCTGTATTCGAGAACGACGTCTGTGAGAGTCTATCAAATAAAAAACGCTTTTGTGCATAGATAAAAGGTATTTGACCTGTCGTCTACCAAATTGGATTTTGTTCCGATAAATGATATACCATAGTTTAAGCTTGAAAAATAATGGTACAATTTTTCTTTTATTTGAAACTAAAAAATACGTAACATAAAAGTCTCTCTTACAGATACAAAACACTCATGCCTATCACTCGGATGGGGTAGGCAGAGATCATGAACGATATGATTCTAACTTCTCTCGTTTAAATTTTCTTTGTCATCCTTCCCTCATTCATATTTTCTATATGCCTGAACCACTGAATCATATCTTTCTCGATTCTAGATACATCTTTTTTCAGACCACACTTTTCTCAGGTAATTTTTTATCCTGTCAATCAGAATCACACTTTACATATTTGACACTTGACACTTTATGAATTTGACTTACAATTTAACTTCATATGTGATTAAATTTAAAAACTGGGAATGTTTTATACGAAATAAGAAAGAAAAACTTTATTTCCCGTTTATTTATCCATTAGAATAATTAATCGTTTCAACTTTCACAATACTTTTTGTAGTGCTGGGTACTGGTTCGAAGCGTCGTGCTAAGAGAACAAACAGCGGGAACAGAATGGCGGTGCATTCAAAACACGGGGAATCAAGAGCTAAGTCAACTAGCAATTGCTCCCTATTTGCACGCTATGAATCCGAGGTCATTTCACTACCATACTCGTAAACGAGAACCTGAATTTATTTACGTACTCATTATTCATTAATTAATTAGAAACGTAATTTCTGTACACTGAGGATTTCTGTAGAGCACTTGTGTAGAATGTGAGCTGTGGTACGTACGTAGTACAGTGTCCCAGCGATCACTTCAAGTATAGTATTACTAACATCCGAGTTCGATTCCCAGTGAAACTAATAGTGTGGTAAAGTTAAATTGTATTGTGTCAACGAGCAAAGCAAAAAAGGGGAAAAAAATACGTAAAGACCAGGTTGGTTACCTACTTTTAATAATATAGTTATTATTATTATTGAATAGTTTAGTTTAATAGTTCTTAGTAGTTAATAATTTTTAAGCTATTTCTTGTCCACTATCCCTGATGTTAAGTCAAATATAATCTTAGATGGTAATGTGCATCAGCGTCTATTGTTCAGTTTCTTACGTAAACACTCGTTACATACAAAATGAAAAAGGAGATAAAAGGAAAAGAGAATACAAAAAGAGAAAGAGAAAAAAAAAAGAACAGATTATTTATTTATTTTATAAACAAATGTACAAGCAATCACAATTTATGTAACTATCGTATTTATCTCTCGGTGCAATTTCATTTTTAACCTGTCATTTTTACAAGAGAAAATAAAAATGATGCGTCGAAATAAGAATGTCCGCAATAAATAAGGCGCGTTGTCTGCGACTGTGGACGACCTGCATACGTCAACCTGACAGTGAAACTATTTTATAACATTGTAAGCAAAATATTCCATTTGCTAAGGTACAATTACTTTAAGCTTGTGACATGACAATGACGTCTTACCGGTTAGCTTCCAACAAATAGGCTACATATAACCCAAACAATTTAACCCGGTATTGTAATATTATCCGATTAATATATTTTTATCGGATATAAATTACAAACAAAAACAAAGATAATAGACATTCTGACATTGAAGGCGTAAAAAATATTACAAATGTCAGCATAAAATAAATGTAGAAGGGGACAAAAAGGGGCCTCGGGTTCACTAGGCGATAAGGGTGGCGGCCTTGTTGAAGGACCCGGGAAGAAGGCAACATCGGCTGGCCCGTGCCTTGCACTGCGAGGGCACGGGAGAAGGGATTAACCTCTCCCTGGGACATGCTGTCTCAGAGCACAGCGCAGAGGGACTGGAGATCCCAGAGCCCCCTTTCCTCCCTGTTCCCCACCGTCAACAAAAAAATACATGCCCAAAAGGGCAAAAGTTCCCAATAAATAAAAAAAAATCAAAAACATATTTAATACACACCCCATTTGGTGTTATAAAGGTGAATATAGACTTGGACCATATTTAAATGTGGTTGTTGAATTTTGTCTTGCAGAGATGGAATTCATTTTTAAGAAGAAAACCCTTTAATATATACGGTAACGAGGATTTTGAATAATGTAGTATTGCACAATGGGCCCAGATTTTATTGTGTACCTCCATAAAACAATATTGAATGCAGCTATGACAAATATTTATGCAAACAAGAAACAAACTCCCGTAGCATATTGTGAATATTGTAAGAGCGAAAAAAGTATTTGGTTTTTATTTACTTTTAAAACAACGAACAAACGAAAAGCTCGAGATGTTGTAAACAAAGAATAATTATTAACAAAGTATTTTTTCATGAAAGCTCCACAATAACGAAGTTCTCAGAGGTAAGAAGAACTTATTTAAAATCTATCTAAGGAATAACCTTTTTTGAACCGACTTAAAAAAGTAAGATGTTCTAAATTTCAACTTTGTTTTTTATATTACCTTACAACTTTGACTGGTTGCACCGATTTTGATGATTTTTTTTTATTTGAAAGCTGGTGGCCATGTGCTCCAATTATAATAATGGCATCTATGAGAGAACCATATAAGTCTTACATTTGCAACAAGTATTTGCGCCTCAATATCACGCCAATCGATTTCGATGATTTATTTTTTATTGGAAAAGATATACATCAAAAGTATTTCGATGAGACTTTGGTTAGGTTCTGATAAATTCTATTTCGTAATATTCCTACGATAAACCAGAAATACAAAGAGGGCGTCCGCGCGCAAGCGTTAACATTTGATTCGATTTGATGTCGTTGTTTTCGTTCGTAAATTTACTTGTTTAAATACTCGGGTGATTTAAGGATACCACGCGACAAGTTTCAATATCTATAAAGCATCTAAATATTATTATATCGTCAGAAAGACATTACAGGGTTGTCAGGAAAAGAGCACTACAGTTTTAATAAAATACATCTTATAAGAAGGAACGTGTTGCGAAATCATTACAGCGCTCCCTGTATATTAGTAAATTTTAAAATTGTCTTATAAGCACTGAGAACCTGAAGGTCGAAGATTGGTCTTATTGTAGGTAAACGAGGAGTTTCCGTTTTCCACCTACAATAATTGCAATTTCTTTGGTTAACCTACTGAATTCTGCTCCTATCATCGTCATATCAATGAAATAACAATGATCAAATGGCTGTAAAGTGAATACGACAACAAACAATTGAAACGGGCACATAAAATTTTTTTTTATATCGTGTTCCAACCAGAACACACCGGAACCGCTTATTGCTCGCGAGATTAAAAGTCTTTCGACGTGCAATTGTTTGCGGCGGTGCGTTAACTTCCCAGCTATATGCACAAGCTCTCGCTACAGTTACCCTGCATTGTACGCTCTTGTATGACTTCGATCAACGGTTTTTTGTAGTAACGAAAGCTCAGTTTAGTTGCATTTTTTCAATGTGTGTTACCTCATATCCCTGTGTAAGATACATTCAATCGGCTTAAAAAATAGGTGGAGGTTCTCAATTCGTCTACGATTATATGTTTGTTTTTCTATGTTTCCTAACTCATAACTTTCGACTGGATTAACCGATTTTGATGATTCTTTTTTTATTTAAAAGCTGGTGCTTGCCACTGAGGAGGAGAAAACCAGATAAGTCTTTAATTTGAATTAAGTATGTGCGTGGCAAATGGACGAATAAGTCAATATCATGCTAACCGATTTATTCTTCTTTTTCAAGGAAAGGATGTGAATGATGCGGATGTGGATGTGATGTGGACTTCATGGATACTTTGATGAAAATTTGATTTGGTTCTGATTAATTCTATTTCATAATATTCCTACGATAAACCAGAAATACAAAGAGGGCGTCCGCGCGCAAGCGTTAACATTTGATTCGATTTGATGTCGTTGTTGTTGTTCGTAAATTTACTTGTTTAAATACTCGGGTGATTTAAGGATACCACTCGACAAGTTTCAATATCTATAAAGCATCTAAATATTATTATATCGTCAGAAAGACATTACAGGGTTGTCAGGAGAAGAGCACTACAGTTTTAATAAAATACATCTTATAAGAAGGAACGTGTTGCGAAATCATTACAGCGCTCCCTGTATATTCGTATCACTTAATTTTAAAATTGTCTTATAAGCATTGACAACCTGAAGGTCCAAGATTGGTCTTATTGTAGGTAAAAGAGGAGTTTCCGTTTTCCACCTACAATAATTCCAATTTCTTTGGTACAGATGACATGTATAATTTTGTGCATCAAATATGGCGATAAGATCACCTCTAAAATGAGGACACCTGATATATTAGTTTTTTTCATGAAGAACTACACAGATTGTTTGATGAAAATTTGATTTGGTTCTGATTAATTCTATTTCATAATATTCCTAACATAATTCGAAACTACAAACAGGGCGTCTTTGTTTTTGAACGTAAATATACTTGTTGTTTATCTATGGTAATGAATAGGAGGCTCACTAAAAAAATATATTACAGATCCGCCTTCCTTACACTTTAGCTCGTTTTACCAAATATCTGATTTACTAAATAGGATAATAGACAATAGAATTACATATCAACCTTTTCCTATTTTAAGTAGAAAACTATTATTTATAATAACCAAAGAAATATAGGTTCCAGATGAGGAATCAATATTACATTATGTTTATATTATATTATAAAAAAAAACAAACACAAAACATATTGCATATGGTGCTAGTATCGAATAAATAAAAGTTGAAAGAAATGCCAGTTTATTATGCAAAGATATAATGGTATATAAATTCTATTACTGCGATATTAAATTATAGACATATCACTTTTGATCGTATAAATGCGTTACGATAATCGGAAATAGATGTTATTACGTATCGCGTGCCAGTGCTTATCAAAAGGATATCGATAAATTAATCAATTATTTTTTCCACTGACACGAATACGATTTGTTCCTCTATTAACATAATTGGCAACATTCCATATAGCAGCGATAGTCGCTGTATGATATTAAATAATCTGACACCGAATCTATTTGCGTAGCATTGTGATCAAGATCTTGCCTATAGACAAAAAAAAACGATTTTTTTTTAATTTTTTTTAATGACGAACTACACAGATTGGCCAGAGAAGCTGGCCTTGACTGCTTCACCGGATTGAGAGGTGGCATAGCTCTTAGGTCGCTTAGCCTGAACCTCTATTGCTAGTAACTCGACACAAGGGTCCGCCCGGTGAGGGGTAACCTCGGCTTGGACGGTTACTATGTTACGCGTAAGCATGCCGATCCGAGGGCGCCCGAGAGGGCCGAACCACGACTCGGTCGGTTACTATTTCACGGATAATCGAAAAAAAAACGATCGATGCCGTGAAACTATGAAGGAGTCACGATCATCAATAATGAGATTACATGTTAAGAAGAAGAAAATTACAAAAAATGATTAAGTTGCTGGTACCCAGTTATGGCGATGGACACCCCGGATAAGGGACTGAAATGACGGTGCAAAAGATGTAAGATATTATTATCTTTGCTTACCCCAATAAGGTTAAAACTAGGATTATTTTAATTTTATTAATTGTTTTGATAGTCATCAAATAATTAATAGAAAAATCATTATTTAAAGTTCTATACAACTATAAATGTAAACATGATATATACGTATTTGCTAGCTATTAAGTGACGTATATGATTAAATACTTTCCCATAGCATCTGCGAAGTGAGCAAGCCACTTTAACCGCAAAGTTTTCGTTATTAACGGGCATAAGTTCACAATGAACTACTGGGAATGTTTGTCAGACTGCGATAACACTACAGACAGCTTATTGTACCCATGTTTATTGTCACTTCCTACTCAAACTTGAATTAAGTTTATTTAAAGTGATGATCTCCTTAGTGTTTGGTAAGATTTATAATTTTATTACTGCTTAAATGCAAATCGGTTACTAAAAAGTGGTTACATGAACTCAATTATAACCAGAGTGAAACTCTCTCAATTTAATATCTGATTTAATGTTTTTAATATATATTATTAAAAGAATAAAACCCACAATATTTAATGTACATACGTATACTTTTGCTGAGAGACACACAAACACACACGCACTGTTCTTCGAATTGTTCAACGTAACTGTTCTTATTATTACTGTTTATTAGGGCAAGTTATCTTGACAACAGCCCTGTAGTTCTGAGCTCTCAAGAATAAGACTACGGTATCCCCTGCCTGTCGTGGAAGGCGACTAAAAGGGGCCTCGGGTTCACTGGGCGACAAGGGTGGGGGCCTTTGTCGTCCGCCAAGGTGGACCCGGGAAGAAGGCGACATCGGCTGGCCCGTGTCGCCTTACTCAGTGCGCTGGCAGGGGAAGAGGGTAACCCCCCCCGGGAAGTGCTCTCCTTGAGCACAGTGCAGAGGGGCTCCGGTGCGTTCCACTGGAGATCCCGGAGCCCCTCACCATGCACCGAGGAAGGGCCACCGGGGAGGTTTTAGTGGGTAAAAATCCAACATAACCGCCCCCTTCCCCCCAGAAGGCGGGGTATCTTTCTGAAGATTTCCTCGTCGTTAACTAAAAAAAAAAGTTATCTTGACAAATTCATGCTAACACTTGTGTTTTACCAAAACACCTCCTGTACGGTAAGGAGAGAAAAGGTAGTGTTATAATTTGTAGGTCTCGTAGAATAAAATAGTCCAACAACTAATACACTCGCTTTATTGAGACAGCGTAACGTTGTACAAAGAATTATTTATAACGAGTAACGTCACAACTGCGCGTCCTCACAATCTTTATACAAAATTAATTAGAAGTCAGATTAGGAACTAATAAGGTTAAACTATTGTTTACAATGCCAAGTTCATGTGACGATCAACTAAATTATTAATTATGAATTAAAGATACAATAAGGTTCAGGTAAATCATTAAGATATTTGATTGGAAGTAGTTATTATGCATAACAATCTCTGGGTGTCGTGTGTTGCCAGCTAACAGTAGTTTGATATGAGTTTGGTTAGGTTCTGAATAATTATATTTCATTATATTCATATTTTTTGTTTTTCCTCGTAAATATACTTGTAGATATTATATAAAAGTACTGTTACATATAAAATTTCAAAATAAATGTGTTTCTAAGCTGAAGGAAACCACTTCAGCGACAAGCCGTCATGATTGATAGGTAATATTTTGCGCCATCTACGATCCTGAGATAGCAGCAGCTCTTTAGTTATATTTAATATGTCACAGAACCCTCTAGCGGGGATAAGTCAACGCGATATCATTATTTGGACGTAACACAATTTCGTGTGTACATAATGTTTAACACGAATGCAATACCAAATATAAATTAAGTGAAGTTGACAAGAGACCTTGACAAAAGATCGAAATGGAATAGTAATTTTAATTTAATGGAGATAATTTAAAATAAGCGATTTTTATTTTTTAATTATACGTCATAATTTAAATATATTATCAAAGTAAAAGCGCTGACCTTAGACCCAAAGGAATATTGATACAAATTTGTACTATGCATGATCCTGGCATACCTCTTTCGCTTCTATCTTATCCATACATAATAATAATATTATAATAATGCTGTCGCTAGGCATAGGCCGTCCTCTGTCAGCCCTGTAGTTCTGGGCTCTCGAGAATAAGACTACGGTATCCCCTGCCTGTCGTAGAAGGCAACTAAAAGGGGCCTCGGGCTCACTGGGCGACAAGAGTCGTCCTTTGTCGTCCGCCACGGTGGACCCGGGAAGAAGGCGACATCGGCTGGCCCGTGGTGCCTTGCACTGCAAGGGGACAAAGGGGGAGGGAGTAACCTCCCCGTCCCGGGATGTGATCTCCTTGAGCACAGTGCAGAGGGGCTCCGGTGCGTTCATCTGGAGATCCTGGAGCCCCTCACGATGCACCGAGGAAGGGGACGACGGGGAGTTTTTAGTGTGTAAAAGCCCACATAAAGGCGGGGTAACTTGTTGAAGATTTCCTACCCGTGAACAAAAAAAAGGCCGTCCCCTGTCACTTTCATTCATATTTGCTTCATATTTATATGTTTATTTATTTAAAAAAATTGAAAACCATATATATATATATATGTTATGTACATATCACGTACTTTAAAACTTAAAATCTAAATGAGTATTTTAAGTATAAATTTATAGGTGCAGTAAAATTATCGATATCGATATAACATCTCACTAAAAAATGCCTGGCCACATTAACAAAGTATCGAACTCCGAAAGTTAAAAGCAATAAACATCGACGCTGAATAATTCATTCAGAGGAGTATCATTGAATGGAAGTGCTTTTGACATCAGCTATTCTTTACTGCATACTTATATCTGAGTGATGGTTTTCTTTTGTGCGCGTCGCTTTTGATATTCATTGTAAACGAAGTGAATCATTCCTCAAATTCCATCACGCTTATCACTTCCGTACCGAACGATATCATCTGATATAAGTATGCGGTAATATTAAACAGATTTATCTAGTTACAATGCTAGCCTATAATGCAACAATACAATGACACTGTGCCCCCTTAGATGTTAGGAGCGTTGCTGGAGTTTCTTCGGCCACTTCTTCTCCCAGCGCCAACGCTTCCCGAAGTGGCACTCAAAGTTAGTTTAGCTTTTGAATGTCTCTTCCATTTTGGCGGAGCTGGACGCGCGCGTTTACACGCGCGTCCGGGCCGTCGACGGCGGGCCCGGGCCGACCCTGGATGCGGGAGAGGTGCGTCGGCAGGAGCACAGGCGGGCGATAGAGGTGTGGCGCGAGCGGCTCTCGGAGCGACGTTGCTCGCGCCAACGCATCGTCTGTGCCTTCCTGCCGAACTTCGAAGCCTGGCTACGTAGGAGGAATGACGCGCACGTCACCTACCGCCTGACACAGGTACTCACCGGGCACGGGTGCTTCGGTGAGTACCTGAACAGGATAGGGCGCGAACCGACCGCGCAATGCCACCATTGTGGCTGTGACCGGGATTCCGCGCAGCACACGCTTGCCGTGTGCCCCGCGTGGGAGGCGGAGCGGCGGATCCTGGTCCAGCAGATCGGGCAAGACCTCTCCCCGCCAGCGCAGCCGCTACTGCCGCCGGCGGGGAGATCTAAATGGAAGGCGCTGGTCTCCTTCTGCGAGTCAGTAATGGCCCAGAAGGAGACCGCAGAACGGGATCGGGAGAGGGCCGATCCCGTTCGGGAGAATAACGAGCGGGCCGGTGGCAGACCGGCCCGCAGCCCTGTAGTTCTGGGCTCTCAAGAATAAGACTACGGTATCCCCTGCCTGTCGTACAAGGCGACTAAAGGGGCCTCAGGTTCACTGGGCGATAAGGGTGGGGGCCTGCGTCGTCCACCAAAGTGGACCCGGGAAGAAGGCGACATCGGCTGGCCCGTGGTGCCTTGCACTGCGAGGGCACAGGGGAGGGAGTAACCTCCCACCCCGGGAAGTGCTTTCCTTGAGCACAGTGCAGACGGGCTCCGGTGCGTTCCACGTGAGATCCCGGAGCCCCTCGTTATGCACCGAGGAAAGGGCCACCGGGGAGGTTTTAGTGGGTAAGATCCCCACATAACCGCCGCCTTCCCCCCAGAAGGCGGGGTATCTTTCTGAAGATTTCCTCCCCGTCAACAAAAAAAAAAAAAAGCTTTTGAATGTCCCATTATCCGTGAAATAGCAACCGACCGAGTCGTGGTTCGGCTCTCTCGGGCACCCTCGCTTCCGCGTAACATAGTAACCGTCCAAGCCGAGGTTACCCCTCACCGGGGGGACCCTTGTATCGAGTTACTAGCTATAGAGGTTCAGGCTAAGCGACCTAAGAGCTGTGCCACCTCTCAAATCGGTGAAGCAGTCAAAGCCAGCCTCTCTGGCCAATCTGTGTAGTTCGTCATAAAAAAAATAACACTGAGCTACCACGTATAGTAATTGTAATATATTTTTTAAATCAATGTTATTTGAAAAATCCAAATGGTACAGAAAAATAGGAATCTTTAAGAATGTGCTCTTGTCATATAAGCCAAGAACAGGTGATTTTTATCAAAATCTTTTAACTTAAATGCAACAAGAATTCTGCTTCGGATAAAATGTAGCTTTAGTGTTTTGCTATTGTGAAATACGTCAAGAATATAATGGCGTAGAACTTTTGTAAGAGCGGCAAACGTTTGGTGAGATAATATCGTGAAATGCTAAAACTGTAACGTTAATATTTGTACGCTATATATGTGCTTGAGCTATATAGAGACGTGGTAGCTCAGTAGAGACGTGGTAGCTCAGTGTCCGGGAGGTTGGCTCAAGTTGCATAGTACGCTTCAGCCCTGTAGTTCTGGGCTCTCAAGAATAAGACTACGGTATCCCCTGCCTGTCGTACAAGGCGACTAAAAGGGGCCTCGGGTTCACTGGGCGACAAGGGTGGGGGCCTGAGTCGTCCACCAAAGTGGACCCGGGAAGAAGACGACATCGGCTGGCCCGTGTCGCCTTGCGCTGCGAGGGCACAGGGGGGGAGGGAGTAACCTCCCCCCCCGGGACGTGCTCTCCTTGAGCACAGTGCAGAGGGGCTCCGGTGCGTTCCACTGGAGATCCCGGAGCCCCTCGTCATGCACCGAGGAAAGGGCCACCGGGGAGGTTTTAGTGGGTAAGAACCCCACATAACCGCCGCCTTCCCCCCAGAAGGCGGGGTATCTTTCTGAAGATTTCCTCCCCGTAAACAAAAAAAAAAGTTGCATAGTACGCTAGCAACCTAAATTCGATCCCCGGTGCCGGCACCAATAAATTTGTTGTTGCAATTTTATGTGCTGATTTACCACGCGCTCGGCGGTGAAGGAAAACATCGTGAGGAAACCAACATGTCTTAGAAAATTTTTCTAAGGCATGTGAAGTCTGCCAATCCGCACTAGGGCTGCGTGGCGGACTATGCACTTATACTCTCTTTACAGAGAAGGCCTGTGCCCAACAGTGGGACATATATTATATATATAAAGGCTGTAACTTTATATGTACTTGTTTACTTCGAGGAGTTACGCACGAATAAACTGAACTTTTTTGTTTATCGAAAATATTGTAATTGCAGTCTGTTCCAACCCTATTCTGAATGCATTATAATAGACGAAGCCATCTACGAACTTTGATTAACAGAATGTTTGAAATTTCAGGCTGCTATATGATTTTGTGTTGACGGAGTAGGCAGAGATAGCAATCGTTAACTGGTTTTCAAGAAGAGGACAGGTTTATATCCTGCACAAATATTATTAAGTGATTACTTTGATAAAAAAGAGTCCATCGCTGGTAGAACCCGTTTTGCATTGAAAATCATGTCTTTAAGATCGTAACGTTGATTTTTTCTAAGACATGTGAAGTCTGCCAATCCGCACTAGGGGCGCGTAGTGGACTATGCCCTTATACTCTATTTACATAGAAGGCTTGCGCCCAATAGTGAGACATATATATTATGTATATATAGTCTTTAACTTTTAACAATGCCAATGAACTTTCATTTTGTACACAATTGACTTAACAGACTCGAGGTCTAAGGCGGGTCTAACTGATAAGCTATTAAGTCATCCAATCGATATACAAGTAAGAAGGTACCAATAATACTTTACATAAATTAGGCTGAGTAATCTCAAATTTTACGAAGTTATTTTAATTTTAAAAATCCGACCAGTTCTTTTAAAAACGATCGTAAAAATGCGATTGCAATAGATCTATCTACACTAGATTCCGGTAGCGATGAATTAATTCTATTTTGCACCAGAGTTCTTTAAAATAAATCCGCCTTCTTACACTGGGAGAAATTCCCCGTGAAATTAACTTCAAGATCCAGTTCACACTGGACACCTCTCAGGTAGGAAAGACAAACGGCCGCAAAGGCAATAATTTCCAGAGTGGAACTGGTTACATGAATGAAACGTTATCTCGATTTTATACAAGAAAAAAGTTAATTACTTTAAGTCTAATTATTTTATTATCAACTGAAAATTCAACGTGATTTTATTGTTGTGCCATATATTCATTCTTTATATATATTTAAAACACGTTGTTCCGTAGTTCAACGTCCAACGGAGAACGGGTGGTAGGTGACTGTATTGCAGCGTCCAGATAAATATTAAAAAAATCGATGTAATTTTTTGACATTGTATATTTTATATTTTGAATTTATTAGAAATATATTTTGATATTTTGAAGTACTATAACGATAAATAGGCTAGTTTTGGAGACATATATTTTTAACCTACCAACCCATTTACCACTGGACGTTGAAATACGGGACACCTGTATGTATACATAATATTTTATCGTTTTACTGTGAGTAAAGTAAGGTAAAATTAATGTGTGTGCATAAATCTAGATATCTATTTGCATATACACACACGGGTACACACACACACACTGATGCTCCGCTAAACATAAGCAGGAATTACACCCAAAATAGTCCTAAATAGTCGTGAGAGTAAGGGATGCCACGTATCACATAGGACTTTCTCCTAGTTTAGATGGCAGCAAATTGTAATTATAATTTAAATTTTGTTGTGTCTTTGGTTGGTTATTAATAAATCATGTACCTTAAGCCCGAGCGGGGTAGACAGAATAACGCAATCGTTACTAATATCGTAACTAATACAAGTTAAAATAGACATAATTTTATACTTCACCGCCGAATACGTGTTAGATTACCATTTAAGACAGGTATTGATAATATCATTAGTACCGGCAGTAAGAATCGTAGTCAAATTGCCCGCAGACAAAGAAACTTAAGACGACGGCCTGGATATTTTATTATCACGTTTCTATATATTTGCGACAATAATACTTACAAATATAAAAATCTTTTTATGTATATGTTAACGGAAATGTATGTAATCGGTCATTGTATACAATTCCTAGGAAATGTATGTAATTCCTAAAATTTGGCTTTGACTTTTTAATTTGACTTTGGCGTCATTAAGAAAATTAACAAACGCTAAAAACACTGCTTTTATTGAAGATGCTTTTATAAAGAGTTAATTGAAGAAGTTTCTACGGCAAAACAACTGCTAGAAACACTTCTCGTGATTATTGGTTATTGCGGTGATACGACGTGCTATTATTTTATATAATAATAATGCATATTATTATTATTTTACGGTACGACTATTACCCGATTGTCTCAATAAATGTTACAATAAAAATATTATTACACATTTCCTAGGATTTGTATACAATTCCTAGGAAATGTATGTAATTCCTAAAATTTGGCTTAGACTTTTTTTTTAATTTGACTTTGGCGTCATTAAGAAAATTAACAAACGCTAAAAACACTGCTTTTATTGAAGATGAACGTTATAAAGAGTTAATTGAAGAAGTTTCTACGGCAAAAACAACTGCTAGAAAGACCTCTCGTGATTATTGGTTATTGCGGTGATACGACGTGCTATTATTTTATATAATAATAATGCAGATTATTATTATTTTACGGTACGACTGTTACCCGATTGTCTCAATAAATGTTACAATAAAAAATATTATTACACATTTCCTAGGATTTGTATACAGTTCCTTGATTTCATATATTTCCGGTAACATATACAATAAAACTGCTATCATTATAATAAAATACTAGCAAGACGCCCCGGTTTCGCACGAGTAGCAATAATTATCACATAGGTTAGTTGCTAAAAACTAAAAACAATTGGACAAACATTACAGGATTATGTAGTATGGTAATCTGAAGTTTGGCTGAAAAATCCACCAGTTGGTCCAGCCATTTTGTAATAACGTATTCACGCACATCAAAAATAAAATGAAACCTCTTGTTCTAATTCATCTTTTACAGGATCATCTCCAGAGTTAATCTATAGATCAAATATACGAGGTATATCAGATGTATATCGGATATATAGTGTATGTCGGAATAGACGAATAAATCTAGGCGGCTAATGAGGGTAGATTGATAGTTATTACCGCATGTTGAATAGAATGTGGGTATATCGATATTTTCATTTAATATAAACTAGTGAGTTTGTGACACTTTCTTTTATCCTGGAACCCGCAGTGCAATAGGTTTCCCTATTGCTCTAGCAGAGATAAAAGAACAAGTGGTTGAACATTTGTTATTTATAAGTAAATAATAATAATATAATGAAAGCCTTTTACGTAATCTGAGGCGATTGGGACTTCGGGAAGGTGTGCTTCAAGGCCAGATGCAGAGATTGACAGATTGCTCGATACCGCTCGTAATATCGCCGATTTCTCTCATATTCTCCCTGACCCTCGGCCGTTTGGTTTCCCCTGCCGAGGGAATCTCGTCTGTTTGGATTTATTTATTTATTCTGTTATGTCTACAGTGTATGTTAATTGTATCTAATATATTATTTAGTTTATATAAAATTAATATTGATACCAGACGGAGAAACTTGTTAAAATGAATGAAGATATAAAATATAATACACATATAGGTGAGTCCCGTAACTCCCGAACTAGCGATCTCAGGAGCTAATGTCTTCCTCCGTCATTTTTGAATGCATTAGTGAATTGGAATTAAATATTTAAAATGTAATCTGATAGAAATATCATTCATGAATATCAATCTCCTATGAAATTTCAGGAAAATGAGCAAGTGACTTATGCGGTGGCACCTTGTTTCTTCTCTGGATACTTTAGGTTGTCGGCAAGCGTCCATAAAAGACAATTTCCCTTATTGCCGCAATCTGTTACACATGTTCCGCACAGGGTTATGTCTACAGTGTATGTAAATTGTATCTAATATATTATTTAGTTTATTTAAAATACATATTGATACCAGACGGAGAAACTTGTTTAAATGAATGAAGATATATAATATAATATACATAAAGGTGAGTCCCGTAACTCCCGAACTAGCGTAAGCAGTATCTCAGGAGCTAATGTCTTCCTCCATAATTTTTGAATGCATTAGTGAATTGGAATTAAATATTAAAAAATGGAATCTGATATAAATATCATTCATGAATATCAATCTCCTATGAAATTTCAGGAAAATGAGCAAGTGACTTAAGCGGTGGCACCTTGTTTCTTCTCTGGATACTTTAGGTTGTCGGCAAGCGTCCATAAAAAAGACAATTTCCCTTATTGCCGCAATCTGTTACACATGTTCCGCACAGGGTTATGTCTACAGCAGCCCTCATAAACGACAAAGTAAACCATAATTTATTGCTCAAATTTAGGTACAAGCAGCGGTGTCATAAATTGCTTTACTATATTATTTTGAAACACATTAAAGAGCGTCGTGAAGGAAATTGTTATTGCTACTGACCACTATCAATTACGCTTAAAACTTTTACAAACTAATTCAATTGCTTATTAAGCACGGACTATATTTGTATAATTATGTATGTTAATATTTTGCAAATGTATGATGTGAAAAAGTGACATATTAAAGAAGAAATCAAAACGACAAACATACATAAATTGTTGTGATAGAAGCGGAGAGGTATATCAATCTGACTCTATCTATACCTCTTTTTTTTACGTGGGGAAATGCCTATCGCATATCCTCCCTTGATGAGGAAAGAAAGGATTATGTTAGACTCGCACCAACTAAAACCCCACGGTGTTCCACTCGTGCCTTTAGTCGGAGAACGTGAACCACTCCTAAATACGAAGTGCACAGGACCGCTGCACGCACCTTCCCGAGACTATTACACTACTGGACAGTGAACTCCGTGTCCACTGTCCACGCCTCAGTTAGGGGAGGGGAGTAAGAGGAGATCGCTGTACGCTCTTCTCCTACGCCCTACTCTCCGGCTGCGAGACGGGAGATCGCTTTGTTTGTCTGTTTCTGCGGTGAAATTAAATCTAAATAAATCGTATATTGCAGATATTTAAAAAAAAATTAAAAAAGGAAGTTTTGTTTTGGAAACGCAACGTAACTACTGACCTATTGAATAATAGACTCAACTCTTGTCAAATTTTGTAAGCAGCTGAAGCCGCTGCAGTGACCAAATCACTGTTTCATTAATTTATAATTAAAAAAAAATACTAAGAAATGTTTACGAAATCGTTTTTTTTTATTTTTAAAACAAGCAAGGAGGTTTTAATTTAAATTAGAAGTTTCTAAGTATAAAATGAAACGTATTCTTGGAAAAATATTGGTGAAACTTTTAAAAGTCTGTAACACAGCTCTTGTTTTATTCATGGTCTGACATGTGGCATTTTCCTCGTTGTACACCACAGGCTTTATTCTTTAACAAAATAAACTACATTTTGCTTTGAGTTAAGTCCTTTGAGAGACTGCATCAGATGTTTTATGAATTAGTTCGGATGCAGTTACATTTAATAAGAGTTTTATTTCTTTCGATGTCTACTGTAACAACCTACATCTATTACAAATGTAAAAGTTTTTACAAATCGTGAAAAAAGATCGTCGATCTATAATGCCTTTTTTTATTCTACCCTAAACTTATTCTTAAAGGGAATTTAAGATCATCCCCTCCACAATTTTTGCGTAGGCCGTACCGTAAGCTACTTAAACCTATATTTATCTCCTTCTAGCACAGAAAAACTGAAGCCTTTCTCCGGGTTTCAAAATACAATCGTTTCATTACACCCCGTTGTATTTTAAATTCTAAACATTACAAGTGAAGGTTCAAAATCGTGTGAATAATGAGTATTGTTACACCGTTTTAGCATTGTTTCTAAATACCTTAGAATGTCAATAATTTATAAAGGAAGCAAGAACGATTGTCTTCAAAGCAAACTGCACTTTATCGTATATGAAAATAAAGTAGTTTTCGTAATATCATGATTTTGTTACTTCGCCATTGTTGCATGAAACTGCATGGAAAACTTGAAAGGTAGGCTGGTGGAAATGCGTTGAATACGGATCCCAGCACAACATGCCTTCAGTCGCTCTGCGCATTTGGTTGTGTAAGGACGAAACGTTGGCTCCGGTATCGGGTCACGTGGCGGGAACTTTTCGCGCTCACGTAATTAAAGACGTAAACTGAACTTTTGTAAAAGTAAATTGTGAATAATAAAAGATACCGAAGTAGCAATTTGAAAAGTGTTGATAGCTTAATAAATTTCGAGTTTCATCATTTAATACGGTATGTTTGCTCATTTTTTGGTTTTCATTATATTTCAAAAGAAAAAAATCCTAAAAAACTTTTGTAATAGTTTCCTTACCTTTTAATAATGTAACATGTAATTAATAACTCTGCCAATTTTTTTTACATAAAACCTATTTTAAATCATGTGTATCAGGAACTCTTTTGGTAGCAGTTTTGGACTAGATTCTTATAAATTAATAGACCTATTCTAGACATGACATATTCTTGATTGGCATAAAATGTTAAACATATCAAAACGACAGAAAAAAATAAAAAAAATACAGTTAAAGAAATAAAAAAACGGACAAATAGAACATAAGAATATCTTAATTTTAACCGATGAAATTATAAAATAACTGTATTAATTTTATGTATGTGAAATGCATTTGTAGTCATAAATGTTATTAACTCTGACGTTCTTTTTCAACCGCTTTCAAAAAGGAGGCGTTGTCATTGCTTCTGTTTGTTTTTTATGTATGTTATACACCAGATAACTTTCACCTGGGTGAACGGATTTAGAAACTTTTTTTATTTGAAAGCTGGTGCTCCCAATTTGGTCCAATTCTAGCAATGGCATGCATGAGAAAGATATATAAGTCTTAAATTTGCATTAAGTATGTGCGAAAATGAACGAATAACTCAATATCATGGCAACGATTTCGATGATTCATTTACTGGAAACGATCATACTTCAAGAATAGTTTGATGAAAGTTTGGTTAGATTCTGATTAATGATACCCCTATATTTAAATACAAATAGGGCGATTTGATCTCATATGTGACAGGTCGTGAGCGCCATTAATGTTACTGAATTAATTCCCTCATGAGGCGTTAACATCCCGGTTTGTTGTTGGTAATTACTGAGATGTAAATTTTTTTCAAATTACAAGAAATTATTGAAACTCTAAATTTACGTATAAACACAAATATGCATGAGACATGGCGTGTGAAATTAATATACATTTAATTATCTATAATAAATTAATATATATTTATTTATACATTAATTTAATTATTAACGTTAAGACTATAAAAACAGTGAAAACCTAGTGGCCTTGTGTTTTAACTTACGATCTGACGGTCGAACGTTCCATTCCCAGTCGGCTTTTACCAATGAGTTCCGGTTTTTACAATTTTTTAAAGTGAAAAGCTCTCGCATAGAGTTTGTGTCAGTGATGCATGGCGTTCAGCTCAACAGCTGTCACATATGGGACCTAGTAAGCTAGTATGTCTACCCCACTCCGCTTAAAAGGGCGTGAGAATTTATTTATTTTATTATATTTATTAACTTTAAAAAGAATTTTACAGCCTAATAGGCTTAGTGATCTATAGTGAAATATATTTAAGAGCTGTCTACGTCTACCCCGCTAAAGCAAAAACGACTTGAGCACTTGTTTATTTATTGAAAGAGTTTTTTTAAATAAATCAATACAGGGAAATAGGGTTGTCTGTAATCTATCAGAATTATTTATACCAAATCCAGTATTGTTACTTTTACAAATTTTAGTAAGGTGCGCACTAATACTTACATTACAGCACATGGTACATGGTACTCTCTATCTTAAAACTGTAACTTGTGACTGTCATAAGCTTACAATTACCATTATAATTAAAAATATATGAATTCGAAAATTTTACTTTTAAGCTTTTCACCTGAAATATTACAACTGGAACAATTATTTTTAAATACCTAGATAATTTTTTGTGTACGTAAAATAAATCTTTGTTCAAGGTTTTTTATTAAAGTTTAGATAAACAATATTAAATCAATTCAATTATCATTCTAGTACCACCATTCGTTTACCGCAGTAGACAGAGATAAAAATTAGTATATTTTAAACTTGAATAAAAAAGATAAAAACTTAATATTGCAATACATAAATATATAGCGCATCTCGTGAAAAGAACAAAATGGCAAATTTTGATTCTGGATCAATCGAAATTATAATTTGAGAATGATAAGTGGCGCGAAATATCCGATTGAAATACTATTCGAGCGAAATGAAAATTCCGTGCTATATATGCATTTGGAATCGCGAACTCCGGGTGGGGCTTTAATTCCCTTGACTGTTGCGAATCGGCGCATGTTTTTTCATTAAAACGCATTCAATACGACGACGACGTGGCTTTGAAAAGGCAGACCTTTTCAAAATATTTCCCTGACATACCAGCGCGGCTCCCGCTCCATTCATTTCCTTTTTTAAAATAAAGCTATTGACGTTTTCCATTGGTATTGATAAGACAAAATTATAATGTCCATTATGCCTAACTGAAATTGTCGTCTTAATTGTTCTTTGCATATAGTTAGTCCATGTAGTTACATTCTAAACCGTAACTAAAGATACAAACTCGTTGTTGCAACTTGCAGAGTATCGTAGAGAGAAAAATACGCAACTATGTTATCAATATGATAGATTAGAGTATATTAGTTTTCACGAGCAATGATCACTTCACCAATAGATAATCGTCTTTTCACCGATTTATTTAGATATCAAAAGTGACAGATTATAAGCCTGTCATAATACAAACATCAAATGCATTTTCGTATGTAAGAGACCGGAGCACTCAGAAACAGAAACACGGAAACTCATTAGTAAAGGCGGATATACAAATAAATTGGACTGTTTGTTTGTAATAGTAAAATAACTGTTTTTACTGCATGCAAATTAATGTACTATATACGGTACATATAACAAAATAACATATTTTACAATTTTAGTCTGTCTGGCTGTTGCTTTGTTTCGTCTAATCTCTAGAATAGCTGGACCGATTTTGACGAAAGTTTTACTGGTAGATAGATGATGTAATAAGGAATAACATGGGCTACTTTTATTTAAAAAATGAATAAATACTTTTTAATCGTGGGTAACGCCGCAGAGCACAACTAGTAGTATAAATAAATAAAGCTCAGTGTCCTTGCGGTCGCCTCATGTTGCCTGGTAGCAACCCCGAGTTCGATCCCCGGTGCCGGCACCAATAAATTTGCTGTTGCAATTTTATATGCTGATTTACCACGTGCTCGGCCGTGAAGGAAAACATCATGATGTTTAACATTACTTTAAACATTTTTCTAAGACATGTGAAGTCTGCCAATCTGCACTAGGGCCGCGTGGCGGACTATGCCCTTATACTTTCTTTACGGAAAAGGCCGGTGCCCAACAATGGGACATTATATAAAAGGCTGCAACTAACTTCTACACACTACTAAAGGTCCGTGCAGAAAAAACGGTTTTCTGACACACCTCTCTTTGACCAGGTATATGACACTATTAATGAGGGCGTAAACAGCAACATTAAAACAGAATTAATGCAGAGAATCCTGCAGAATTTTAATCCTATTAGTTACAACCGTCGGTCTAAAAGAACACACGTCTTCGAACATATCTTTGATTTTTAGTACTTTTATCGCCCTAATAAAATCAATATACTTTCATTTAGAAACTCTTTTATTGTTTGTCTGCGCAATTATTTTTACCATAAGCTTTATCGTGTTCCTGTCCACGTTGATTTGTTCTAGAAGTCCAAACCATCGGAACATTTTCTTGAGGTTACCCCTCCTACCCGAGCTCGGCTATTGTTAAGGCTATTTTGATTTCATATTAAACCATGTCCAGAGATTCTTGAACCATGAAATGCATCTTCATTGAACACACAAATACACAATACCTGTACAAATAATATTCAGTTAAATGATTTTTAAGATTTTCTTACCGTTTAAATAAAATTTGTAAAGCAATCTATTAACTTGCGTGTGTGTGTGTTCATGTATCTAACAATGCGGTCGCGGCCTAAACCGTAAGTCGACACAGCTATTTGCGATTCCCAGTCTTGTGGAGTGCATTAGAGTTTAAAATTAGAAATTCTACTTCTTGTATTTTAATAAGTATACTATACAAATAAGTTAAATTTCAGTGTCTGTTTGTAATATAAAAAGCTTTTTACTATATGCCTATGAATACCGGAATAAAGTAGATACGGTACAAATATCAAAATAATATTTTTAACAGTTTTTGTCTGTTTATTTCGGATAATCTCTGGACCGGCTGGACCGATTTTGACGAGACTTTCACTAGAAGATAGCAGATGTAATTAAGAGTAATTTTATTTTATAAAAAAATATTTTTTTATCGCCGGTAACCACGAGGCGCTGAATACGTACTTATCAACTGACTTCTAAAAAGAAGGAGGTTCTCAATTCGTCTATCTGTTTATTACAGCAAAACTTTGGACTGGGTGCAACGATTTTGATGATTCTTTTTTTGAAGCTGAAGCATTTAATTTGGTCCAATTCTGACAACGGCATCCAAGGGAAAACCATATAAGTCTTGAATTTGAATTAAGTATGAAGTAAGCGCGATAAATGGACGAATAACTTAATATGTTGCCAACCGATCGGCCCTCTCGGGTACCCTCGGATCGGAATGCTTACGCGTAACATAGTAACCGTCAAGCCGAGGTTACCCCTCACCGGGGACCCTTGTGTCGAGTTACTAGCAATAGAGGTTCAGGCTAAGCGACCTAAGAGCTGTGCCAGCTCTCAATCCGGTGAAGCAGTCAAGGCCAGCCTTTCTGGCCAATCTGTGTAGATCGTCATAAAAAAGCCAACCGATTTTAATGATTTTATTTTATTGGTACGGATGTGCTTCAAGAATATTTTGTTGAGAGTTTGATTAGATTTTCATTCGAAAATACAAAGAAGAAAGTCGGTTTTTGTTTTTACTCGTAAATATACACGTATAAAAAATACTAGGTTGATGTTGGCTTTATGTTCAAGGTCTAAACTAAATATAATCCAACATAATGTTGAGAAATTTGCCGTATCTCTGTATCGAACTACACCTAGGTGCGTTAATTAGAATCCTTCCTTGACGGGCGACGTTGTAGCGGTTTAGTTGCGGTCACGCTGACACCCTCACCTCTCCATTAGAACGTTGTGTAGCAGGGTTAACGACCAGTTTGCGTGCCACCGCACTACTTCACGCTTATTTATACGATGAGGCGAACAAACCTGGGACCCCCACATTCAAGTGCTACAACACACGGTGCGACCTATCAAATTTCCATTATCAGCAAGTTTCTAAAGGCGAGCAGGACCCTTAGGTTATCGTTGTGTATAAATATCAGCGTCTATGTTCGTGTTGATGCATGATTTAAGTCTCAAGTTAAAATTTATCAACCTTCGGTACTTTATATCTACATTTTTTATAACAACATTCAAACTTGTGACAACGGAATTTAACTTATATAAATTCATTTTTTAAACCTTTTGAAGGGTAGACAGACAGTTGCTTGTCGATAAGCTAATGACACTTTATTTAGGTAAATACTTTAGAAATATACCAATTAAGTACATTTTATTAGCTTAATGCATACATTTATTAAGACGTATGCAAAATAAATACAATCTCATCGTTCATACATTTGACTTTATAATTTGGAATAACACTAGTTATTGTTCAAATTATTTTTAATATAATAATAGCTTTTAGTTCATCATCTATACATTTAAATAATCAATATTTGTATACATGTTCCCGGTCGACTCCAAAACGCACATTTTCACGAAATATATATATAACATAACATGTGGGCGGCTAGTAGTCTTATAAATTGCAATTTATCGATCAAATTGCATTCAAATTTAACCAAGTAAGTATATTTATACTGTGTTGACCATCTAGACAACACAATATAATTAAACTACCACATAATTTAGGTCCAATTGCATTAGTTTAGTTAGTTACAGCCTTTATATATGTGCCACGGGCGCAGGCCTTCTCTGTAAAGAGAGTATAAGGGCATAGTCCGCCACGCGGCCCTAATGCGGATTGGCAGACTTCACATGCGGTAGAAAAATTTTCTAAGGCATATAGGTTTCCTCGCGATGTTTTCCTTCACCGCCGAGCGCGTGGTAAATCAGCACATAAAATTGCAACAACAAATTTATTGGTGCCGGCACCGGGGATCGAAATCGGGTTGCTAGCGTACTACGCAGCTTGAGCCAACCGCACGGACACTGAGCTACGACGGCTCCGATTGCATATCGACGGCTAATTACTGTACCAATTCCCTGACTTCAATATCTTAATCTAAATTCGGTACTGTAAATGCAACTGTACTAGACAAGCAAATTTTTTTATTTATTCTTAATCCAAATTTAAATTTTATTTTTGTAATTTAAATTAATAAATTTTATTTTTAATTGTTTCAGGTGAACGCATCATGAGTTGAAAAAAATATCAAAATTGAATTTAAAAAATAATTCAACTTTGAATTTAAAAAATATTAAAATACTATGTAGCTGAGTTGCTCTAAAATGCCTAATGTCGGATTTGAAAGATAAAGTCTCGTAGACAATGCATAGCTACCTCGAAGCGGCTATTGTCACTACCTTACTACAAATTTTGTTCTCCTTCTCAGGTAAGTCCATAATACTTATAATTAAAACATAATAGAAAATAAAAGTAACATTCATTCAAAATCATTTGAATAATAGTATTAAAAAAAGTGTTCAGAAGTATATTTATGAGTAAAAACAAAAATCGTCTTCAAATCGAATCAATATTACGCGCGGACACCTTTGCCTTTCGTCCTTCACGTCTTTAAAATTTTCGAATTATCCTGGGAATATTACTTGAACTAAAACGAAACCTAACCAAACTCTCAAACTACCTTGAAGTACCATTCCAATAAAAAATGAATATCGAAATCATTTGACGTGTGGTGTGATATTGGGTTATTCGTCCATTTGTCGCACACATACTTAATGCAAATTTAAGACTTATATGGCTTTCTCATGGATGCCACTGTCATAATTGGACCGAAAGAAATGAGACCACACTTTAAGTACCAGCTTTCAAATAAAAAAAAGAAACATGAAAAACGGTTCACTTCAGTCAAAAGTTATGACAAACATAAACAAAAAGAAAAAACAGTTTGAAGTCCCAGTATTATATTTTAAGCTTTTAATCATTACACCAAAATTGTCAGAACTGTATAAAAAGTTTATAAGTATAGAAAAAGTATGTAAATCGATATATAAAATAAGATCTGAGACTGTACCGCATACTACGGTATCACCACGGTAGGGACAAAAATCAACCTTATACTATACAGCGTGTTCCGGACAAGGTTTTAGTATATAATAAATAGTTTAATACTCATTATTTTCTATTGATTTTGTTGATTCTATTGATATGTAATTCTATTGTTTTTAATCCAATTTGACGTTTGATAAATCAATTAAACGGTAAAATAAGTTTAAAAGAGGAGATACCACGAGTATTATTAATTAATTCAAATAAAATGGTTTAAGATTTATGATCACCACAATACCACCACAGCAGTCATGCATAGCACGCGACTGCAGTTTTACCGCTATACGTTTTAAGCAAGTTAGCAGGTTGTTAGTTCTCTATTTGGGTTGCTAGCGTACCATGCTAGCAACCCAATAGAGAACTGTTGTTGCAATTTTATATGCTGATTTACGACGCAATCGGCGATGAAGGAAAACATCGTAAGGGAACCTACATGTGTTTTAAAAATTCTAAGACATGTGAAGTCTGTCATGTAACTTTAACTTTTAGTACTATAGCTGTGAGTAAAATAACGGGTCGGTTAAGTAAGTTAAACGAAAATTAAAACATAAACTTAAATGAAAAAGGATATCTTACGTAAACTTGGATAATACTTGGATAATTTAATGAAAAATACTGTACGTTGTTTTAATGAAATATAAATAAATTAATAAAAATATTTATTTTATTTTAAGGATATTTAATTGTCTATCAAGCACAATTTATTTCAGTTAGCTAGCCTCTTTATCTTCCGAGTTATTCAAACTTTCTTAACCGACCATTTATTCCGACTCTTTATTTTTGCTCACGAACGTATATTATATTCAATTTGATTGCATTTATTCAGCATAATTATACGTTAACGGATCGCATAGCTGTTTATACGTACGTTTCTTTATTATAAGATACAACGCCGAGTAAGCGATGAAACAGTCGGCGGAAGCAGCTGTGTCGTTCGCGTGTTGTTTACCAATTTATCACTAAGCTGATTATATATAGGCTCTTTCTTGTGACGTGCTTTATGACCTTGTTTACTCTCCTTGTATTGTTTTATACAACTTTATTTGCACACCTTTTAAATCCAGACGACGCGGCGGAAATTCCTCGCGTCAACACAGCTAACAATCTTATATCTTTGAGGATTTTTCTTGTCATTGCTCTGTTAGAGCTTTTTGACTTGTAAGCGTGTTTAATATTTGATAGAAATTGTATGTAGAAATGTTAGGGATGGCACAGGAGACTTTTTTTTAATTTACAAATGAGTTTTAAGTAAAAAATGGTTCACTTATCAAATCTATGAACGGTGAATGATGACAATGTCACTCTTTGTAGTATTTGGGACCTTATATAACGCAAGAAACACACTTCAAATACAAATTAACGTAAATGTAACATAAAAGTAAATGTAAACTCTTTTATTTCCGAAGTAAGTCTGTATTATCTCTCTTCTTTCACATTTCTTAGTCCTACATAATAATGAAACACGACAATCGTCTAATACCATTTAAGTAATCCTATAAATTCTCTAATAAAATTAATATCCATCAGGAGGCTGGTAACATTGTCACGTTGTATGGCAATGCTTAGCCTCTGTACAAGGTATAAGCTAGCCCTCTGGTCACCAGGTGTGTCGACCGACTTCTTAGCTATCACATTAGCTGCCAAGCGACGACGATTTGGCACAGTTATATTGTAAATATTTCTCTTTTTAGTTAGTATCATATCTACCTATTAATCGTTAACGTTTCACGTTAATCCATTTGAACATCAACTAGATATCGGTTCATAAATGACGTCGCAATATTGCACAAAATCAAATAAAAAATTGAAAACCTAATTTTTTGATGTCGGTTAAAAATCCACTTGGACCTGAATTGCGAGTGCCGCCCAATCTGTTTCGCGTCGCACGAGACAGAGGAAATATGACGAACGGACCTTTGCTAGTCGGTGAGGCACTTTAAGAAAAAGAAGAAGGAAAATATAATAAAAAACGGAGACGTTTGCTATTTATGTTATTCTGTGTGTCTGTCCATGTGTAGGTCAGAAATGGACATCGAACGGTGATACCAATTTTAACATAGAATTAGGTAACAGCCTTTATATATATCCGACTGGCACAGGCATTCCCTGTCAAGAGAGTATAAACGCATAGTCCGCCACGCGGCCTTAGTGCGGATAGGCAGACTTGACATGTCTTAGAAAAAATTGGACTAGGACATAAAGGTTTTCTCACAATGTTTCCCTTCACCGCCGAGCGCGTGGTAAGTCAGCACATTTTATTTTATTCACAAATTTATTTTATTAGAACTCGAGTTGCTAACGTACTATGCAACTTGAGGCGACCACATAGAGTATTGTAATCCTTTGTAATGTAGAGATCTTTTTTGACTGGCCATTTCGAACTTACATGAACTAAGTACTATATATTACACTTGCGATGAAACAAAACTCAAGTAGGACGTGTTCGAAATTTTAAAATTATAAAGAAAACATTATTACGTAGAGAAAAGTAGGCAAATTAGAAAACTAGAATATATAGCAATGCTCATAAAGTTGAAAAACAAATTGCATAAAAGTAAACAGTAGTCACAAAAGGCGCACCGCAAATTGTGTTTTCAGTAGTAGGTCGGAGCGCAGGTGGCGGGGCCGGCCTTAAGCTCAAGCGGACCGCCGCCAAATCCGCATACGACTTTAATTTAACTTCGCCCCGTGTATATTGTCTGTGCACTCAAATTTGAATTATAATTTGAACAAAATAATATTTCGGGCACAAATATTTACATGAACAATTTCATTTTTAAGAAACATTACAGCAATATAACCAAAATTACTTTGTTAATATCAAACTTAGCCGTGATAGCTCAGGGTCCGGACGGTCGCTTCAAGTTGCGTAGTACGCTAGTAACCCGAGTTCGATCCTCGTGCCGGCACCAATAAATTTATCGTTGCAATTTTATGTGCTGATTTACCACGCGCTCGGTGGTGAAGGAAAACATCGTGATGAAATCTACATGACCTAGAATTTTATTTTTAGTTTCATCAAGTCTAAACCAACAGCAACATGCTTTTCCATCTTCATTTCAACATCCTTAAAGTCTAAATTTTATCATACAACTCTTACCACACAATTCCTATCATTCAAAAAGTTTTTATCCTAGTTTAAGCCTCAAATATATTAAGCAAATAAGCAAAAAGCAAACTGGTAATGTAAACATTTCGCAACGATAAAAAGGTTACATTCAATTTCATAAAGACAAAGAAAACTCCATTAGCATCATCGCAGTAACAAATACTCGGAAGCGGGCAAATGCAATATTGTAAAATTTGCATAGGTAGAAGAGCAGAGCCGCGCTCTAGTGCGGTACGCCATGAATACGTAACACTTACGTCAATATACTGCCCCAAAATATTGTTCTCATATGCGACAAACCACGTACCGTACCACTATTGCTTCTAAATGAAAAAGATAATCTAGGACTACGCTTATTATAGACAAGTACGTTATAAATAGTGAAAAAAAATCAAATCTAAGCGACTATAGCTTGAGGTGTAGGGTATGGTCTGCGAAGCATAAAGGCTGCGAGTCTAATAAAACAATTGTGTACAAAATGAACGTTCATTAGCATCGTAGTGGTCGAAATTTGCTAGTGATAGTTTTAGAAGTTGGTGACCTGTGGTTTACCGATGGCATATCACAGGCACGCCAATAATGTGTGTGGTAGTATTTGACATATTTGGTATTAAATTATAATTGGTATGATTATGGTAGATGGGTTTCATGATGAAACGTCACTGATGTATAGCAAACTCGGGGGCCCAGGGCGTAGATTTAAATTCACCATTCGACTATTGTCGTGAATCACTCTAGCACAACTTAAACTTAGAAATAGTTAACAAGAATGTTAGGAGTTTTTAAAAAAATTGTTAGTTTTTTTTTTAAAACGTTCCCGTGTGTCCACTTCTTTTGTTTCCAAAGCATTATAGATATACGAGTATTACGAAGTTGTGGCGCCTATTTTCTCATTTTGCTTCCACGTTCGTGCTCCTTGCCGTTATGTAGTAGCTGGAATCCTAGGTCATAGGCAACGTGATTTGGGAACCAAAATTCTGAATAGGATATATTTATAGTATATTTTCCTTTGATTGCGTGTTGTAGCCTGATGACTATGCTTATCTAGGGGGGTATTAGATAATGATCTTATCTGAATCGTCCAGTGCCATCAATCCCACCTCATGGCGCTTTATAGTTTACCTTCGGGAACATGTAAAGTGAATGAAAAATATTCGTATTTTGCTATTTACACGTAGTTAATGATTTTTTTTCTATGACAATTGATTGAGAAATTTTTAATTTTATTATTTTTTTTAAATTTTTAATGTGAATCCCTGAAGAACATTCTTCTCCAGTACATTTACTGTTCGTCTTGTGTGTCTTTTTTATTATTTTGACCATGTGCTTCCCTTCGTACAGAATTATTGAGTACACAATAGCCTTAAAAGCCAGGTAGGCTTTAGCAACATGGTTATTATGGTGACCACAATATACATTTGATATTATTTACAAAGCCAAACTGGTGATACAAAACAAGTCAAAAATTTGTTAGTAGATTTATAAGTTAAAGCATTTCAACCGGTGGAAGAGATTAGGTATATACTAAGCTAATACGCATTACTAATCAGGATTGCATTTCCACTAAAATCAGATGGGATCGTGGTCAACCACTTGCTTAGAAAGTGTAAAAAAAAATAACAAAATTGTTGGTCAAAATTGTATGACAAAGGACTCGTATATTGCAGTGCACGATATATTATATATCGATATTACATAAAATGTCGATGTATGAACGCGATATATCGCTTCAATCCGATATTATCGAATCACCTAATATTTATATCGTATATACGTTACTACACTCCGCGATGGCAGTATTAGTTGTATAATTTTTTTAATCTTTTTTGGGCTACTTAAATAAAAATGATAAGATATATTGAAAATATCGATATATTTATACAATATATCGCACAGTATCGATACAACATTACGATATGTTATATCGAAAAATATATCGATATATTTTTTGAATGGACATCCCTACTTATATAGAAGCCAATAAGGTTGGTGTTAAAGGACAA
Organism: Meandrusa payeni; assembly: GCA_029286785.1. NCBI lineage: Eukaryota > Metazoa > Arthropoda > Insecta > Lepidoptera > Papilionidae > Meandrusa > Meandrusa payeni. The sequence goes on from JAGSMX010000013.1 coordinate 1,544,788, forward strand.
CGATTGCGATTGATCTGTCGACTTCGCTAAAAAAGTTTAAGGACGTGAGACCGTTTTACAGATTATATTCATTTAATTTTAGTACCACCATACTACAGAATAAAAGTATATTTTAAACGAGTGCACGAGCAAAAAAGGGAAGGGAAAAAATTTACGCCCTGTTTAAGCTTTTGTGATGCGGGCGTCGAGAACGACGATCGCACTGCAGCCTTGCACTTGCCACGCAAAGAATGCCCAATGCACCGTGAAATTGCCTATTTTCCGCGTGATTTTATTCATTCATTTCATACATCAATGACATTACCATTCGTTTCATTCACCATTGGCGTCAAAACCTAGCACTAATGTTTGCGTAAATTTAAATTTCGAACAATTCTTTACTTAAATGTATATTACTCTTAAGGTTCAAGAAATCTGTGTGAACAATGAGCACATATCCTCCTCCTCTAGTTATTGCAACCGGTATCAATTTAAGGTCAATCGAAATTCAACGTTACTACACTATAATTAAAGTTTAATTTAGCACATCGATGACGATGGAGATGTATCGTTTACCATATCTAAAACGGAAACTGATTCATTTCCGAAGCATGGTTGAAGCTCTTTGTAGAGTCTGTCAGCTGCGAATTGTTCACGTTTCAACATTTGATTGCGACATCGATACCTTTGAAATATTATTGTGTCATTTATTCCTTGACTTATGAAATGTAATCAATTTTACTGCTTAGACTCCGTAACCGTTTGATTATACAACAATATTTAATTCAAAACGTAGGATTTGTGAAACAATTTAATACTCCCGAAGGAAAGACACCGGTCTCTCGGACTCAGTCGAGAGTTAAGACTGCAAAACAGATGCTGACTGGCGTCTCCCAGGCGGGCACTCGCCTCCGTCACGTAGTAATACCGTCTGCAAAATGCAACAATGCATAAGAATTCAATCTTATATTTCAGTATACATTGCTGCACTAAGCAACAAAAGATTCAACAAGATGACTACAAAACTATTTCAGAAACGTGGGACACATGCATGAACCATTATGTCTTTCCTGTTATATTTAAATTATTAGAATTTACATACGTATATTTATAGTATTTAATACCTTCTCTGAAACCTAATTCTTCATTTATTTAAATTTGTCGATCGACTTAAAGAATTTACGAGTAAAAACAAAAACCGACTTCAACTTTCAGTTTGATTCGATATCAAACAGTAAACGCTGTTACGCGCGGACTCCCTTTTCGTAGATCCGAATTATCGCAGGAATATTATCAAATCAAAGTTAATCAAAATTTAACCAAATTTTCATCAAACTACTCTTAGAATACATGTTTTTCAATAAAAAAATAATCATCGAAATCCGTTGTCGTGGTATTGAGTTGTACGTCCATTAGTGGCGCACATACTTGATGCTAATTTAAGACGTGGTTTTTTCACGGATCTCATTGTCCGAATTGGACTTTACTTTTAAATTGAAGCACACAGGAAGCACCAGTTTTTAAATAAAAATCGTCAAAATCGGTTCAACCATTCGAAAGTTTGCGGTAGGTAACAAACATAAAAAAAGATTGTTAGCAGTATCTAAGCATAACTAAAAATAAATATAAAATAACTTTTGAAGTGGTGAACCGTTTTTGATGATTCTTTTTTTATTTGAAGCACATGGTTACGTGCGCCACAAATGGACGAACAACTCAATACCACGCCAATTAATATGATAGGCGCAAAAAATGTGTACGGCGAGCGCACGGCAACATACATCGGGCCTAGATTAATTAATGAACTACCCTCAGATATAAGGAATTGTATAACTAACAAAAACATTAATAGTATATTAAAAAGTTATTTAGGAACGCAAGACGGACGCTTTGGCGCTAGTGACAAACCATTGCGGTTTATATAGCGTTAAGTTATATGTATATTCCTTTACTGTAAAATTTTATTTCAAATAAATTTTAAAAAAAAAATATTGATTTCGGTGATTCATTTTTAATTGGAAAGTCAATACTTCAAAAGTGTTGAGAGTTTGGTTAGGTTCTGATTAATTCTATTTCGTAATATTGCTAATTTATTTTAAGTTGGTTTTTGTTTTTACTTGTAAATATACTTGGAAATACAACAAATTTGATATTTTGTATTTTAGATTTCAATTCTTTATTATAAGTGGTGTATTTGAACATAGTTATCCAAAAAATACTACGGTTCGAATCTTAGATTGAAAGAAACTCCGAAGTTCGGTATTACACCAGTGAAGTATTCTTTATTATGTATTATTTAGTATTTAGCTGTTTAAAATATATAATGTATATTACTTCAAAACTATTAAGTAGAAGATATGATATTATGAACACAACGTCTCAGGTGTATTTACCTGGGCAAATTTACTTTAAGCTGTACTAAATTCCACCTAACATATTGTCCGTAGCTTCCTAAGCCTAGTTAATGTTATATCTGTTCTTGTATCACATAATTATTGAATTATTGCCTCGTATTTGGTACTTATCAGAACGGCGATTTACTAGAGTAGGGCTATGTAATCAGTTAATATAACTGGTTAACATATGTTAACCAGTAAAAAAAGGTTAAAAATTCTGAGTAATATATGTGTAATAATGAGGAGTTTCTAGGAATAGAAATAACTATTTGAAAATAATTTCAATTCTTAATATCAGAAATCGTATTCAGAATGAAGTAATTTGAAGTTTATTTTGTATATTCCCATCTTTATGTACTTCAAACTTGTAATGTAGTTTGATGAGAGTTTGGTTAGGTTTTGATTAATTCTATTTCGTATTATTCCTGCGATAATTCGGAAATACAAAGAGGGCGGCCGAAGGTAATAACGTTTGATCCGTTTTGAAGTCGGTTTTTGTTTGTAGTGGTAAATATACTTGTATTCTTATTTATTATCTATGTAAGACAAGATCACTTATAAGTATTAAAATTAATTTTGTAATGACTGTACTGAATTGATGAAAAATTTGGTCCTACGCGACGTCATGAACAAAATAAAACAACCTGCAAACTTTTTAACCGGTTGCAATTAAGTGCCTACCGTATACACTCGTTTAAGCTTTAAGCTTTCCGCCTACAAAGTTACATTATCCTGCAAATAGACCGGCATTCTGCGAGGTGGAAGTTTGCTGAGTAGCATTAAAAGATTAAAAGTCGACAGTTCACTCAGACTGTATCGAATCGTAACTGGAAACGATCTCTACTCCGACGCGACATATATTTGCGATGCAAGCGGCGCGTCCGCGGCAAACTTCGCCCGGCGAATGCAAAAATTTAAATTAAAAGCATAAATCAGGCATGTATCGAGTAACTTTCGAGACCGGTATACATTTCAACTGTTCGCTTCTGAATATGTATTAGTACGTGTCGTTTTTTTTATTAAAATTCGTATTACGCAGTTTAATAGCTTGTTTAGTACAAGTAGTTTGATAGATTATTTACAATAAGTACAATCAATTAAAGAATAATCCTAAACTAGTAGCCTTATCGTTATGAACGATCTCTTCCAAGCAACCCTGTAGATCAAGATAGATAAAAATGATTCAGCCCTGTAGTTCTGAGCTCGTAGAATAAGACTACGGTATCCCTTGCCTGTCATAGTAGGTGACTAAAAGGGGCCTCGGGTTCACTGAGCGACAAGGGTGGGCCTTTGTCATCCGCCAAAGTGGACCCGGGAAGAAGGCGACATGGGCTGGCCCGTGTCGCCTTCCACTACGAGGGCACAGGGGGGGAGGGATTATCCTCCCTCCGGGACGTGCTCTTCATAGAGCACAGTGCACAGGGGCTCCGATGCGTTCTTCTGGAAATCTCGGTGCATAGTGAGAGGGGAGATTTTCCCCCCGTTAACAAAAAGAAATAGTAATTAGTAGGGTAATAAGAAAAGTCAAGAAATAAATAAATAACAGCAAGAATTACTTCTGATACGGACAGCGCGCTATTTATAATGGAAATAAACAACAAGTAGTGATAGTTTTACCTAAAATCACTGGAATATTTAGCCATGTCTCATCTTTCCCTCCGATTACAACGTGGGTGTTTTCAAGAGTGAATAGGCATTGAATAAGCTATCTTACCATCTGCAACTGCATCTCCAATTAACATCATTTGGGATCGTAACCAAGCACGTCCTTTGTAAGAATAAAAATATGATAAAAAAAGATTCGAACCTTGAAATCATAGTCTATTTGTTAAAAGCTCTTTTGCTAGAAGGCAGTATTACTGTAGGGCACCTCGTATTTATAAAATTATTAACAAAAGCTAAAATTAACAAAAGTGAATTTATATAAATTGAAACATGTGATAAACAACTGGTTAAAGGATTTTGATTACTAAAAGTGTGACAAACTAATACTATTATTTGTGGTACACACACACACACACACGACGCGTACTCACGCACACACACGCACACTATTTATGTACTAACGATTATGTAAAAATGTAAATGTCTGATTTGTGTACCATTGCAATATTACAGGATTTCCTAGTTTAGGAGACAGTACGACATTATGTCATTGTCCATAGGCTGTGTTCATTAAAGATATTTTTATTAAAGTGGTATGGTACCACTATAGCGTAATTTTGATGTTTTTAAAAATATTATAAACTTGTAAATTTAGAAATTAAGTTTGTAAACGTTTCATATTTACCTATACCGGTTGAATTTCGCAATAATTAAATATCTATTATCCATTATCCGAATTCCTTAAATGAGTGGGATATCTTATGACAAGAAAATTTACTTCATAAATAATTAAGGCGTAAGAATTTCCTTCCAGTATTTTTGAATTAATTGCTTCAAAATATTATGAGTAACATAATTTCATAATCTTAATTAAGAGTACTTAGGGAAGCTCAAATAAGAAAATTTAATCGCGTGCAAATCTGTTACGGCTGTGATTAACGTCAAGTGTTATTTGTAAAAATTTTCTAAATTTTGTTAAATTACTTTTTTTTTTATATTTTCTAAGCAAGTGCTTGACTACGATCCCACCTGATGTTAAGTGGAAATGCAGTCCTGGATGGTAAGGCGCACTAGCTTAGTAAATGCCTATTCACTCTACTCTTGAAAATACCCACATTGTAATCGGAAGGAAAGACAGACGCGGGCAAACTATTCCAGTCCTTTGCTGTACGAAGAATGAAAGACGAAGCAAATCGCTTCGTTCGGGTTTGAGGGATGCTTTAGTGTCTAAGTAGTACGTTTTGATGGTAGTTAGTTCAATTACCAGTCGGGTTGTACCAATGAAGAGCGGTTTTTTCGGTTTTTAAGTTTTTATTCTGGCGTGCGCCGCATATGCCGTTGGAGTTCACCTATAGAATGTATAATAGAAATGTTTATTTGTTTTTTTGATATATTTTGTATTGATTGCATATTTCATAATCGTACAAAAAGTCCGCGACAGGATTTATCTTTTATGTGTAAGCCATTATCTCCAAAATAGTAAACTATGAACACAATAATAATTAACAATTTAATTCTAACGCTAATACTTTTATCGCTTCTAGTATTTAAGGTAAACTTAGCCATTAGATCGATGCGATAGCTGATGTAATAAGGAGTGACTTTTTTTGTTAACGAGGAGGAAATCTTCGGAAAGATACCCCGCCTTCTGGGGGGAAGGCGGCGGTTATGTAGGGTTTTTGCCCACTAAAACCTCCCCGGTGGCCCTTCCTCGGTGCATGGTGAGGGGCTCCGGGATCTACAGTGAAACGCACCGGAGCCCCTCTGCACTGTGCTCAAGGAGAGCACTTCCCGGGGGGAGGTTACTCCCTCCCCTCCTGTGCCCTCGTAGTGCAAGGCGATACGGGTCAGCCGATGTCGCCTTCTTCCCGGGTCCACCTTAGCGGACGACAAAGGCCCCCACACTTGTCGCCCAGTGAACCCGAGGCCCCTTTTAGTCGCCTTCTACGACAGGCAGGGGATACCGTAGTCTTATTCTTAAGAGCCCAGAACTACAGGGCTGAAGGAGTAACTTACGCTACTTTTTCTCTTAATCTCGGATAACGCCACGAGGCGCACCTAGACTATTATGTGTACACGGTGTAAATACATAATTATTCAACCACACATTTCATCAAAATATTCCAACATACAGTGTATAGCATAAGCGCTATGACATTTGAAACGCGGCGAACACAGCCCGTATTATGAATTGTGCAAGCTTAATTAGAAGGAACTTGATTGCAGCCGTGAGCGGCGTCAGCTGGGAGGAATGGTGGACCTACGACGGTATTTCAGGTGAGTACTTTATTTACTTAAACATTTGTCATATAAAATTGACTATTTGCCGTCTATAGAAATTTAAAGATTTAATTTGTTCCTAGTGGATTAATTCGGAATCCACTAATATTATTTTAATATTCATTTAACCATTAAAATTTTTTATAATAAGATTTCATTTTTAGATTTTATTTATAATAAGATTTCAGCGTAAAACAATTGTATATAAAGAGCTAGCCAAATGCAAAAGCAGTTCCGAACTCCTTCATTCGCATAAGCTCCATAAATAGGTTGGACATAAATAATTGGTTATATAACATACTTAAAAATATTAAAAAAAATGATTATTAATGGATTTCTTTTCACTGGAGAACAAAGTCAAGTCATACCTAAATGTGACTCCTTTTCACTGAATGCAAATGATCACAAATACTGAAGGCATAAGTTGTAAGAATATTAAATGACCCCTTTTTATATCAACTTAGGTGAGCGGCACCTTACTCAAAAATCGAAACTCAAAAGTATTAGTATACGTCCACTTCATGCCAGTATCCTAAGAGCTCATGTTACTTCCCCGAACGTGGAGGCCCATCCATGCAACAGTAGCGAGTTGTACCAATGTTGTAAAAACTATAACGGGTTTCTGTATTTAGTATAATATTTAATGGCCTGAAGATGCCAATTTTTTTTTGACGGGGAGGAAATCTTCAGAAAGATACCCCGCCTTCTGGAGGGAAGGCGGCGGTTATGTGGGGTTCTTACCTACTAAAACCTCCCCGTCGGCCCTTTCCTCTGTGCATAACGAGGGGCTCCGGGAACTCAACGTGGCACGCACCGGAGCCCCTCTGCACTGTGCTCAAGGAGAGCACGTCCCGGGGCGGAGGTTACTCCCTCACCCCCTGTACCCTCGCAGCGCAAGGCGACACGGGCCACTACTTGTACTACAGGCAGGGGAGAGTATATTGACCTACCTCAATCTCTCCGTGAACATTTTGATCGTGAGTAGTATCAATCTCTCTGCGCCGATAACATTTTGACGGCATACGTGACATGAAATTCGTATGGGCAATTTATCTCGCATTCATACTTGCGATTCACGGAAAGTCGTGAGGTGTGTTATCTTGTTCAATAGTCTTTCTCATGTTGAAAATTGGGAACGTACCAAATGGAGGATAAACTTTTTTTAATAGTCACAGTAAAGTTTGATATTGGTAAATTCTTCAAGAACCTTACATGTAAATCTGATAGCGAGAACATGCATAATATCGGAGGTATTGCTGGTTCATTGCAAAGAGCATATTTTAAAAGGATTAAATCATCGGCCACCTTAATCACTAAACGAAATATAAAGTAAAAATATAGCCGTGAGCAAATGTTAAAGGGTTGGTTAAGAAATTGAATATCTCGCAAGATAAAGACGCTAGCTAACTGAAATAAATTGTGCATCATACACAATTAAATATCTTTAAAATTAATAAAATATTTGTTTATATTTCATTAAAAAACAAAAACTTAAAAGAAAAAGGATATCTTACGTAAACTTGGATAATACGGTATTTTTCATAAAATTTAGTTTTATTCAAATTTTAGTACTTAGTGTTGCCTCAATGTGGCGTATGACAACAGTATTAGGTTTTATTTTTTTAAGAATTTCACGATACCATATTACTTTTTCCAGGTATTTTTTCCATTAAAAATATACACACAACGTAATTAAAAGGATTGTTACTAATACGGATTACATATAAAATCTATTTGAAATAGTTAAATATAGAAAGCCATAAGCAGTAAAAGTTTCTGAGTTTAACTTCGCCGCTAGACTTATTATTAGTTTGGGTACGCGATAGTTATGATTGTATACGTAACTCGCGTCTGACTGGATACGTGAAAACTTATCCAAGTCATTTATTGTGAGACCAAATGCAACCCTGAATGTTATGGTTCTACAAATTGTATTTATTTAGTATTAAGAATGAAGCGACAAAAAACGTCCATAGCGTTGAAAAAATCGTTTTTTTTACTATGAAGCATGTAGTTCAATTCTCTGATCACAGGTGTCGCTTGAAGGAATTATTAATATGTATTAATTAATTATTTATGTAATTTTATAGTATCGAAGAAAAAATAAAGAATAAAAAAGAAAAAAATATTTTTTTTTTTATATTTGAATTATTTTTATTTTATTTTCTAAAATACTAATTTACCAAAATATATTTATATAATTAAGGAAAAACCAGCATAAATAAATATAGCCTAATGTCTTAGGTTACGGTCTGCAAATCGTTAGGTCGTAGGTTCGAATCCACCATTCGACTATTGACGTCAACCATCTCCTATCACAAGCCTAAGTTTTAAGCCTTGTTTATTGAAGAGGTAAGAATATTAATAATATTTGTTAAAAAACAAATATTTTGTGAAAAAACTAATTCAAAATTAAGTAATTTTTTCGCAAAATTGTGTTGCTTCTATATTTTCAGGTGTCTGTCTCACATTTTTTTATAAATTTATTTAACAATTTACTGTATCATTTAGTACTGACAGTATACCGTCCGTTAATAGCCTGATAGCATAGTATACATATGAGAAACATAAGGTCGTAGATTGAAGACCATCATCATATTATTAGTACTTATATATACAAGTAGTAATCAACTAATAGCTAAGAATTTTATTTACCATGACAGATTTAAATCCTAGCCGGCTTGTATGGGATTTAATTTTTTGGTTTCTTACGTACAAAAGAAATCCAAATTTTGTATCAGATTTAGTAATGTAATAGTAGTAATTACAGTATTATGTAATTATTTTCTATCATTAAAAAAATTACTTCAGTTTGTTGTATGTCCACTATGAAGTATTTCGAATTTTCCTAAATTTTTGTTGTCAAAAATTATGTTAGGCATCACTCACAAATCAAACCTAATACGGTTCATAAAAATTAAGAGAATACTATATAAATAAATCTTAAAATTCGTATCAGATTTAGTAATGTAATAGTAGTAATTACAGTTCTATGTAATTATTTTATATCATAAAAAAATTACTTCAGTTTGTTGTATGTCCACTATGAAGTATTTCGAATTTTCCTAAATTTTTGTTGTCAAAATATTAAGTTAGGCATCACTCACATATCAAACCTAATAAGCTTCATTAAAATTAATAGAATACTTTATAAAAAAATCTTAAAATTTGTATCAGATTTAGTAATGTAATAGTAGTAATTACAGTATTATGTAATTATTTTCTATCATAAAAAAATTACTTCCAGTTTGTTGTATGTCCACTGTGAAGTAATTCGAATTTTTCTAAATTTTTTTTGGCAAAAAATTATGTTAGACATCACTCACATATCAAACCTAATAAGCTTCATAAAAATTAATAGAATACTTTATAAAAAAATCTTAAAATTTGTATCAGATTTAGTAATGTAATAGTAGTAATTACAGTTCTATGTAATTATTTTATATCATAAAAAAATTACTTCAGTTTGTTGTATGTCCACTATGAAGTAATTCGAATTTTCCTAAATTTTTGTTGTCAAAATATTATGTTAGGCATCACTCACATATCAAACCTAATAAGCTTCATAAAAATTAATAGAATACTTTATAAAAAAATCTTAAAATTTGTATCAGATTTAGTAATGTAATAGTAGTAATTACAGTTCTATGTAATTATTTTATATCATAAAAAAAATTACTTCAGTTTGTTGTATGTCCACTATGAAGTAATTCGAATTTTTCTAAATTTTTTTTGGCAAAAAATTATGTTAGACATCACTCACATATCAAACCTAATAAGCTTCATAAAAATTAAGAGAATACTATATAAATAAATCTTAAAATTTGTATCAGATTTAGTAATGTAATAGTAGTAATTACAGTATTATGTAATTATTTTCTATCATAAAAAAAATTACTTCAGTTTGTTGTATGTCCACTATGAAGTATTTCGAATTTTCCTAAATTTTTGTTGTTAAAATATTATGTTAGGCATCACTCACATATCAAACCTAATAAGCTTCTTAAAAATTAATAGAATACTTTATAAAAAAATCTTAAAATTTGTATCAGATTTAGTAATGTAATAGTAATAATTACAGTTCTATGTAATTATTTTCTATCATAAAAAAATTACTTCAGTTTGTTGTATGTCCACTATGAAGTATTTCGAATTTTCCTAATTTTTGTTGTCAAAATATGTATCAGATTTAGTAATATAATTACACTTCTATGTAATTATTTTCTAAAATAAAAAATACTTTAAAATTTAAAATTTGTTGTATGTCCACTCTGAAGTGTTTCAAATTTTCATAATTTTTGTTGTCAAAAATTGCGTTAGGCATCATTCACATTTGAAACCTGATAAGCTTGGTAAAAATTAAGAGAATACTATTTTTGACTGCCATGCTAAATATGGATTAGAATAAGCTTTGCTATGGTGTTATATACATTTATTTGGTTAATATGTTATAAGAAAAACAAAAGAAGATCGTGCCGCTGAATCCCTAATAACTGTAGTAGACGCAAATTGCCAAAAAACAATAAAAGAATGCACTAAAGCAAGGTTCACTTAACGCGTGGCCATAAAGAAGGCGTGACCGCAACCGCAACGCCGGCTTACTCATGCAATTTTCAAGGTCATAAATAATAAAACCATGAACGCGATCCAAAGTACTTTGGCTACTTTTACGCCGCAGTTTTCTGCCATATTGAAATACCTTGCAGACGCTAATGCTTTTACCGCTTTCGTTGCACAATCACTGCCAACTGAATTATTAATAAATCTCAACATACGATACATTATTTTTATTTGTAATGATTTCTTGTTTCTATACAAATGTTGGAAATTAAAATTAAACTACTCTTACGGATTTTAATGAGGTCTAATTATGATTTTCTTTTCCGATGTTTCGGTATGGGGCAAACTAAAGCTGACTTGAAACAAATACGTTCTAATAAGTCCACAGTCTGCTTTCATGTTTTCAACAACAGTTTTTAACATTTCAATATGAAAATTACTCCATTGTAAAATAAACAAGATCGTTAATAAATTTTGATAATTTTTAAAATTATAATACCAAACTTTAACAATTATTGTATTGTAAAAATTAAAATAATTTTACATGAGATCATGTTACATTACACGTAAAAGATCACAGACTGGACTTAGAGAGTCCAAGATAGCTGAATCACAAATTCCGGGTTCAAACACAAGAGGGGAAAAATTATTATGTAATTCACTAATATTTGTTTCTAAGTCGGGTGAGTGAATGTTGTTGTTGCATATTTTTAATAATCTTGACGTAACGTCAGACCTTAAAAATGCATTCTGTTATAGAACATTAAATCTTGACACGTGATATAACTTAGAGGTTATCTGTTAAATAATCAAAAATCTTTCTTGATGTATAAAAGTATTAACATATTTGGTACTACAACAATTTATTTGAGCTTGTGTAATGCTTATATAGAACATCGGTACTATAGCGGCATAAATCAGGACATAAATTTAAACTTTTAGGTCCAGCGTTCTGGGGCTTGATCAACCCGGAATGGTCTTTATGCAACAAAGGCAGGCGACAATCCCCGGTGAATCTGGAACCGGAAAAGTTACTCTTCGACCCCAACCTTCGCTTCTTACATATAGATAAGCATAGGGTAAGAAATTATGACATTAATGTACATTTTGTTAATTAAACCTATTGGTTTTTCAGCTGAAGTCGATATTAGTACAGGTTTTAATTTATTATCCGAGGCAATATCATAGAGGTATTATTTCAGGTTAAATTATTTTTTTTTATTTTCGAGTAAGCTGAAATGATTACCATTGATATATATGTTATTCGACCACTACATTAAATAGGGAGCTTAACAAAGAGGGTATAGTGACTACCCTCTTTGTTAAAGAGCCGTGGTACCTCAGTGTCCGGGCGGTTGGCTCAAGTTGCATAGTACGCTAGCAACCAGAGTTCGATCTCCGGTGCCGGCACCAATAAATTTATCGTTGCAATTTTATGTACGATTTACCACGCGCTCAGCGGTGAAAGAAAACATCGTGAGGATACCTACATGTCTTAGAAAAATTTTCTAAAGCATGTGAAGTCTGCCAATCCGTACAAGGGCCGCGTAGCGTACAATGCCCTTATACTCTCTTTACAGAGAACTGCTGCTACTACTACGCCCAACAGTGGGACATATATATTATATATACAAAAAGGCTGTAACCTTAATTTTAACCCTCTTTGTTACATTCATAGTTTCAAGTCAAGTGTAATATTTAGGTAGTTTTAATGATTTTGTACATCGAGGCGGATATTTTTAAGCCCTGGTTTAAAGGGGCGCTAGCGGTCTAGACCTTAACCACCTCCTTAACGCAGAACTAAGACAGCGTCTGTTGTGTCCACGGGTACAATTACTCATATTGAACATTGGATATCAATGGCACGGCGATTCCAACCCATGTTGTTTGTATATCACGGATGAAGAGCTTTAATTCATCTTTCATTACGCGTACAGAAAAGGATTGGAATTTGTTCCATTAAGTTTTGGTTAATTAAGAATTGCCACAATTTAATATTAATCTTGACTAATGCCTTTACCAATCTATTCTTTTTTTGGCATTCAGTCCTGCATGGTAATGTCTATTAACTCTTCTCTCTAATAAAAAAACCTTCATTGCAATCGAACAGAAAGACAGAATTTAAAACACATTTTAAAACATTTTTATATAATATTTATTTACTTTTAAAAGGAATAAAAATATAGACATATATGGTTTAGGGTACGCTCTGCGAATCGCAAGGTCGTAAGTTTGAATCCACCATTCCTCTATTGACGTGAACAATCTCCTAGCACAAGCTTGAGCTTAGTTGGAATGGTTAACAAGAATGTTAGTAATGTTTCTTGTAAAAAACACACACAGAAACATTGCTAGCTTTCTTTTTTTAAAAAAATTATAGGAATGAAATTCAACAGATAAATGGACTCATAAGCAATACTGGCCACTCAGTTATATTCACCGTGGAAAACGAGACCCGTCATCACATAAACATCACGGGCGGACCTCTATCATACAAATATCAATTCCACGAGATACATATTCATTATGGACTTCACGATCAATTTGGATCCGAGCACGCCATCAATGGATATTCATTTCCCGCCGAGGTGAGTGTCGATATCATATTTTCTGTTTTTCTTATTACCGCTTTTCTAATAAATCGAAGAAATTTCATTTTGTGGAACGATTATCTACATGGATACAGCTACTACAGCTATAAAACTATGGAATAGTTTGCCGATTGAGATTAGGGAGGCTTCGTCAACTAATGTCATTAAATCACGTGTATCTGAATACTTTCTACTCAAACAATGAAAAATTACAAACTGGTATATTTATTGTCGTTGTATATATTCCATGTGTATGTATATTATTATATTTATATAGAAGTATCTATTTATGTATATGTAAATGTATATTTATATATTTATATAATAGTTTTAAAACGCTATTTTTAGCGGCACTACCCTTAGCCTGCTCTTAACCACTAAAGGTTAGCTGGAAGAAAATGCTAAATAGCATTAAGTTCGCCTTTGTACATTTTATTTGGTGCAATAAAGGATTTATCTATCTATCTATCTATCTATCTATCTATGGATGGTGTAAAATTTATTTGAAATGGATGGACTTAATTTTTTCCTTTCTTTTTCTTATAGTTTATTTTCTTTGTTAGCCCGAAGGCTTAAATAACCTACCGAATTTACCGGACCTACTACTCTGTAGAGCTCTTCGTATGCGTCGTAAAATGAATCGGGTTTTAGAATCTTTATTTCTCATAAGACAATTCACTTAAATGAGAAAGTTACAATTAATACCAAAAAACAATTATAAATATTTCGGGCATTTACAAAAACATAACACTAATAAAACCGACGAGAAGAAAAAGTATATGTTATTATATACATATCAACATATAGAAATAGAAAAAGAAGAAATAAAAGAAGGTCTTTGAAGGTATGTTTCTAAATTGTACAAGGAATAGTTAAATTTGGATGTGGCATGAATAACTAACTAAAATCAATCAGATGCATAGTTTTAGAGATCTTGTGATAAGTCAGTGATTGGTAATACATTTCACTTATACACATACAAACCGGTAGGGTTAAAAAAACTTTAGAGCCTACTTTTTTTTTTTTTTATTTATACATGGTGTCCTATAAGGTAACGATATCTTCGCACCGGTTAAAAGACCATCTTATGAGGAGCCAGTAAAAAATATTAAAACTTACAAACAAAAACTCAAAACAAAATGTAGAAAAATTCCACTTCGGACAGTATGTTTATAGTACTACTGGAGTATTACGGGGTGTAGAACGCTGATTTTTTATTTGACTCATAATTGGGTCTTCCGGTGCGAGGTTATCGTTACCTTCTGAGACACCTTGTTAATCTATAAATTGCAAAAATAAAAAATGAAGCTTTTAGGTCTCGGTATTCATAAAAAATAAATTAAATTCAATGTCCCTTTGTAGATAAATTAGCCCTTGTTACGCATCGTCTCGCGAAATCGGACAAGATGACACACGTCAGACGCCCCGCGATCTACAATCGACTCCCTAAGCATGTAACTGAAGCTCCCAGTCTAGCAATGTTTAAAAATACGTTGAAGTCATGGCTGATTGAGAAGGCATTTTACAGTATGGAGGAATTAACAAATGAAATGACAAATTAAAATCAATTTATTTCTTCGATGTACTATTTTTTCATTATTTTTTTTTTCTATTAAATTATCTAATGTAATTTGTAATACTAATAATTTGTAGTAAATAATTGACTTGTAATTTATTATATTACAAATAAAATCTGAATCTGAATCTAGTTTTTTAAACATAAATACCCTTAAAAGACCAAATAGCTAAAACAAAATCATTGATTTTTCTACTTTTCCTTGTCGAGGTATAACTGATAATAGATTGAAACAGCAACAGCAAGTTTAAATACAAACGCGCCGCTACTAAACGGTATTGAGCGCACAATAATCCATTGTTGTAGTTCCGTCGAAGTTCGCTCAGTAAACAGAGAGACAGACAGACGTTCCCGCTAATTGATTGCAGACGCTTTGTAATACAAACATTTAAGGCTGATATTACTTGTAACTCATTGCGGGTGTGTTGCATCTGTTGTTGATATTAAATATAATAAAGATATAATTTATAAACAATAATAAAATGATTATAAACACTATCATAAAAGATTTATTTTATTTAAAACACAAAATTACATTTAATTAATTTTTATATATTAATAACATAAACAAATTATTAATTTACCATATTATAAAATTAAAATAAAAAAAACGAGAAGAAACACAAAAAGAAAATGGTTTATAGATGCCTTCCATACGATTGTACGAAAAATTACGACTGGTATAAGGAAAGACACCGTCGATTTAATAGGTTGTCAAATATCTCCCTTCCGCCTTTTCGTCTTTTGAATTTCGCGGCTATGTACAAAGCGCTACAGAGCTCGTATCTAGCAATACTATACATAATTTGAAAGGTCTTGACATAACCTACAAAACGACGCTATGCATAATTAGTTTGGATATTGCGTTCAACAGTTATAGACGTGTAAACATAAATTTCCTTTACCATCGTAATAAGATGTTCTCGCGGATTCCTTGCGAGAGAGCTTATCAAAAGAATTCGTAACAGATGTTTTTTCACGCATCGCCCAGTCGCGCCACACTTTCTTCACCGAGACGTTGAAATCCCAAATGTAATCCCGACGAGCGACTGCGAGCCAACTCAAGCATGCCTCCTGTTTATTTATGTGACAAATTCTTACGCAAACGTGTTAAATCTAAAATCATGTGTTTATCCTCCCGTGTATCCGATTTTATTCGTCTGCTTTTATCGCTCGCAGATTTTTCGAGTTAAATTTTCGCAATTTCTTTACACAATAATGCACTTTTTGCAACTAAAAACAAAAAACGACTCTAGTAAAACGTTAAACGGTAATACGCGCGGACGTCCTGTTTGTATTTTTGAATTATCATAGGCATATTACGAAATAGAATTAATCAGATTCTAGCCAAACTCTCATCAAACTACCCTTGAAGTGCAACCTTTCCAATAAAAAAAAATTATGGAATTAAGTTGGCGTGATATTGAGTTATTCGTCCATTTATGGCGCACATACCCGATGACAATTTTAAACTTACATATGTGGTTTTCTCATGGATGCCATTGTCAGAATTTGGACCAAATAGTAAAGGGACCACACGGGAAGTACCAGCTATAAAATAATAAAAAATAATCATCCAAATCGCCAACAATCACCCAGTTGAAAGTTATGAGGTAACAAAAATACATCCAGACGAATGGAGCAACTCGTCCTTTTTGAAGTCGGTTAAAAGTATAGTATTTAAAACAACATTAAAATAGAAAAAATAAAATAAAATACTTTGAATATTGTTCTTGAGCCACATCCAGTTGCGCTTGCTTTTTGTATTTATGCGAGTTTTTTGCTATCTGCTATTTTGTTTAGTTTTAACGTTTATTTAATAACAAGATGTAAATAATTTAGACTCATAAGTGAATTGTAAAATTCTTGAGTTCCTAATAAAGTTTCCTTAACCCCAAAAGTAAATCTGGTAGATAGAGGAAACAATCGTTATTTGCTTTTCACTTGTTTTTGGTTAACTGTGGGGTGAATCGTTTAGACGGCACAAACCGAAAAAAAGGAGGTAACTGGTATAAGCCGAATAACACATTGTATTCCCATACCCTCTCCCTTTTTAGAAATTTGTTGCCTATGAACCACTAGACTGTCAGTGTTATATTTCAATTAATATATAAATATTATACACCTATATTGGATTAATTTTACAATGCTTCATACATTTAATAATATAGCATCTTTCCGACATTAATTAATTATTGTTAATCATTAATAGCTTATTCTGCCAAATTTTAATATCTAATCTAATTCCAGATTCAAATCTTCGGTTTCAACTCGCAG
Organism: Meandrusa payeni; assembly: GCA_029286785.1. Classification (NCBI taxonomy): domain Eukaryota; kingdom Metazoa; phylum Arthropoda; class Insecta; order Lepidoptera; family Papilionidae; genus Meandrusa; species Meandrusa payeni. Next base: position 1,562,052 of record JAGSMX010000013.1, read on the forward strand.
CTTTACTCAAACTTTTCGGAAGCTTTGCATAAAGCTCAAGGCATCGTATCAATATCACTTCTATTACAAGTGAGTATATTTTAATGCTTTTATATTTTACCAAAACATTTTACTGACATTTATTTTTATTTTATTAGTAAGAATATTTGTCCTGTCAAACAGAAGTTATTTAGAAAATATTAGGTATGAGTAGAGAAAGAGACAATTTATATTGTATGTACGATCGTTTATGTCGACAGTAGGATTGGTAAAGAACACACAAGAGAAAGGTATAATTACCAAGTCAGCTTTTTACTGTTAAAGGTAAAGGTAAGGAATCTAATGGTCTAATTTAGAGATTTAAATCGAAAAAAATCCAATTCAATTTTGGTAGCGCAACGGCAATGGCTTCTGCTGTTACGTGCATATGGCGTCTTTATTTTAAATTGACACATGTGGGATCCAGCATCCTCTAGTTCCCAATTTCAAGATAGCATATGCCGTCAAGATCGGTCTCGGTCGTGAGACTAAACAGTATACTAACATAAAATGGAGGTTACTTCAGTGTTAGACCGGTGTGTGAGGTATAGACAGCATACAAAAACGTCAACATAATGTTGATCTTTAATACCCGTATTGTTTGTTGTGATCAGTGAACGTCAGGTGATCCGTGTACTTGTTTGCCTTTTCTCACGTAAATTATGTGATAAATAACTGTCAGGAATAATGGTAGTTCACAATGTTAGCTATCGCGTTAACCATCACCTATGAACGTGGTAAATTATTGAATACTTTCGGAGGTAAATCTTATGAAAGCTTGACTTAAATTGGTTATTTCATATTTAAAAACAACGTTGTTATTTTGGAATCCATTGTCAATAAAGCGGGCCAGAGCACGCAACAGCACTTGAAAATAATTAGTAATAAAGTGCAGGAGCGTGATTCTCGCTAAAATTATGGATTATCGAAAAATAGAAGTGCGCTTTAACACGATCCGAGTTATCGGCGAAGCGTTATCAGCCGGGCCGCACCTCTCCATAGCTTCCACCCAAACTGGAGGTAGTTAATTAAGGAAATTGGAATTTTCTGTGCGGCATTGGATTAGCCGCCAAAGCTATTAGTTCAAATTAAGAGCTGTCTGATAGAAGAGTACATTCAAAATACAATTTAGTATCATCAATTATTGCTTCGTTAAAAGATGGCAAAGGCGGTTATTTATTTACTTAATAAATTAGATTTAAAGAAAAGTAATGTAACGCTAGCCATCGTTATTATGTGTAACTAGCTTATTACGCACCAAACATAACAGCAGATGAACATATAATAATATTTAATTGTAAAAGATTTACAAGGACCTCCACAACGGCTACAGCTGAGAAATGTCGCAGGATAGAGAATGTTTCGTTGTTTCACCCGGTGTGGTGGTGGCCGATAACTTATCCCCTACAAGGTCGACAACACAATTTCGACAACACTTTAGGCGAGCTCTATTTTTATTTAAAAATAATTAAATTTATTATTATATTTTAACTTTCATATAGGTGGAATTGTTAGTCGTAAATTAAACTTATTTACAATTTTAAAGATACAATTCCCAGTTATTTAGTGTAATAAACACTTGGTTAACTCTATAAAGACAACCGTTAAGTTTTAAGTTCAAAAGGAAAGTAATTATTTGGTCGTTTAACGACTTTCCTTAATTAAAGTTACTAACATTATTGTGCGATACCTATCTGCTGTTAAGCTCATTTCGTTCGCAGTTAGCATGTTAGTTTATTTTATTTTACATTTAGCTTTTTCGTCTTGGTTCATGGAATTTTTGTTTCAGCTCGGAGACTTATCGAACCCGGAACTTAGAATATTAACTGAAGAATTAGAAAATATTAAATATGGAGGTAACGAAAAACATTCATAGTTCAAAAATGTTCACGGAATAAATTCTCTTTATTCTTTGATTAGTTTTCACCGTGCTTATAAACTTTCATATTTGACAATTAGAGATTTATCTTATTAAGAAGTTACTTACACAAGTCATTTTATAGAGGTTGATAGGAAATTATAAAATGATAACTATACACAGGGGGTAAGGTAAGGTATCTCTGTTTTATTTAACTATTTACTGTGGATTTTTTTTTTTTTTTAATAAATAAATCATTTATTCCTCACCATAATCCACAGTAGTTACTTAAGATAATTATATAATTAAAAACATATACACATTTGGAACAAGAGACATAATAACAGGAAGATTATGGTGGATTGACACTTGAACTAGGACGGATCCTGTGTCTCAAGTAATCAACCCTCCACCCCTTTACATTATTAAAGGTAGTGTACATAGTTAGTTAAAACACATTTTGAAGTTAATTCGTTTTGGTGAAGTATGAATTTATATGTGTATAAAAACATGTAACAAGAATATATGATTGTGTTGTAGTATGTGACTTTGTGTGTGTGCGTGCGTGTGTGTGTGCGTATGGTATGTAGATGTGTAGAATATTGCTAATTATGCTATTCAAAATTATATGTGAATTATATTTTTCAACTGACTTCAAAAAAGTAAGTCATTCTCCATCTGTATTTTTTATGTTTATTACCTTATAACTTTCGACTTGGTGAACCGATTATGATATTTTTTACTTGAAAGCTAGTACTTCCCACGTGGTTCCCATTGTGACGGTGGCATCCATGAGAAACCCATATAAGTCCTAAATTTTCATAACGTATGTGGCCGTGAAATGGACGAATAACTCAATATCACGCCAACCGATATCGATGATTCATTTTTAATTGGAAAAGATGTACTTGAAGAGTAGTTTGTTGTGAGTTGCGTTAACTTCTGATTAATCGTATATCTTAAAATTCCTACGATAATTAGGAAATACAATAATAGCGTCTGCGTGTTATAGCGTTTAATACTTGATTCAATTTGAAGTTGATTTTTGTTTTTGCTCATATAGATTCTTTATTACATCATAATGTAAGTTGTGATAATTTTAAGCTAATCTAATAACCCAAGCGTTAGCTAAAAAAATTGGTTTGCTTACATTGATACAGCATCATAAGCAGGTAATAAAGGAAGTCAGAAACCGGACTAAAATTTAACACCTTTGAAAACAAGAATATACAATACTTTCTTTGATATATTATTTTAGGTGCGGAGATGCCTGTGAACCGGTTGTCAGTTAGAGGGCTGCTACCCGATACGGACTACTACATGACCTATGACGGGTCAACGACGGCGCCGGCATGTTTTGAGACCGTTACGTGGATCATTATTAATAAACCCATATATATCACAAAGCAGCAGGTAAAGCTCTATTAATATATTAATATAATAATGGACATTTGAATCTTACGATCGTAGATTCGTATCCCAACCGGCTTGTTGAAACGTTTCTGTGTTTCAGTGTCTTATGTATAAAAACACCACTTACTGGCATTGTGCATTGTGATGAACTCAGCACTTGATATCATAACAAAGGCAGCAGCTTTCCCCATAATCCTAACAAGACAGATTAAGTCTAGCAATTCGAATTTATGACTCATAAAAGTGTATTTTACACTGATGGGTAGAAAAACGTGATAACTTTTAAATTAATTAAAATACTTATTTCAATTCCAATACCAGAAATAGTTAATTTATTCATGACCAATACAAATTATTTTTATTTCGTGTATTATTTATATGTTGTTGTATTATTAATATACGCAAGTTAGTATGGTATGAATTCTTGGCGAGATAGTTAACGAATTGATGATTGATTGAAATACCGAAAAACGCCTGGTCATTGGAGCCAGAACGAATGAACCGTCATAAGGATCTTAAAGCCGAACTCTGAGCTACTAAACTATGACTCCCTATACATAAATAATACAATAGAAAATTGTCATTGTTTATGGTATTGCATAAAATGTAAAGAACCTTCTAAAAGGTTAATTGTGAAAAGAAAACAGTGCATCAAATGATTGTTATATAGTTGGGCTGCGGTCGAGGGTGCCATAATAACATTTTCATTTGTGCTCTACAATAAACAACTCACGTCCCGCGCCTTTAGACAAAGACTCCGCCGTGAATTATGAACGTGTTAAAAGTAAACTGAAAGTACCGCGTTGTATGGTTGTTATTATAAATCATTGTTTATGTTTTCCGTTTGTGTTGGTGGGAAAATTAAGTGCTAGTGGAAACTGCTTGCAATCTCGCGGGGAGTTGAATGAACGACGTGCGGTTCTTGCTTGAAGCGCAATATATTGCTAATGTATACATCCACAGTTCCAATTTACGTGTAAATATATATCATATCCTTATGCCTGCCTTCAACGGGAATATTATTTACTACTAAATTTAATCTGTATTTAATTATTATACGTATTATATGTGTTTAACAAAATGTACTATGATGATTGTATTGCATTAGATGTTTTTATGACAATAAATATAAAAATAGTTTAGTCAACTAAAGTACTTTTATCGGTTGTCGGCAACCAAGGCTGTTTTCGCTTCCGTCTTTGAAAGAGATGCATATACTAGAAATTTAGGATAAAAAGGAGAGGACTCTCTCTATAGACAATTAGTGTACAGTTTAGAACAAGTGAGTTATGCTGGAGGAAAAGCCCTTTAAAAGTGAATCTGAAACAAAGTCAGTAAGTCTTTAATAAATTACCTCTAAGGCTCTTGATGTATTGCTGTTAATAATATGATAAAATATAAAATATGTTGTGTATGATGTTGAGCAAGGTAGCTCACACATTATAAAATAAAATAATAACAAAATTAGTTATTTCAGTCTAGAATGTGCAAAACTAAACATTTATTGTGATATACTATAACAACCTTCCGTTTTCAAACAAAAATTTCTATATTTGTATGAACTAAGAGCGGACATCTAACAATCACAACATTTTTTGGTATTTGATTGATTTGGTATATAAGGTATATTCTTACCGACGACTGACTGAGCAGCTAAGGGTACATTGATATAAAAATTATTAACTTTACCGCATGTTGAATAGAATGTGGTTATAATGAATCGATATCTAGTGAATTCGTTTCTCTCCTCTTTAAAGCGGGCATCTGACTGGTACTGCAAATGGTTTCTCTATTGTTCTGGCAGAGTTAAAAGAACCAGTGGGTGACGTTAGCCTACGCTAAATTAACACACGATAATATAATATTGACAATAATAAATAACTTACGTGGCTCGTCTGTAGTTCAGCATTACGACGCCAACAAGTAATTCCAGGAGATTTTTGAGACGTCATTGTGTTCTTGTCAGCCCACAGGATTATTTCACACACTTTCTCACTGTCACACATAATATATATATCACATAGTATAACACTTCACTGTCCAAACACTACTTTCACAAGTTCTGACATGTCTATTTAATGTCATTATTGTTCGCGCGAGATTTCTACTCCCGATCCGACGCACACTATGTCGGAGCACAACTATGCAACTGGAGTCACGAACAAAGTCAAATATTGATTAGTCTATACTAAGATGTCATTTATATTATTTTTGTACCCTACTTTATGGTAATGCCCGATATGTTATCCTGGGTTGACTGGTAACAGCCCTGTAGTTCTGGGCTCTCAAGAATAAGACTACGGTATCCCCTGCCTGTCGTATAAGGCGACTAAAAGGGGCCTTGGGTTCACTGGGCGTCAAGGGTCGGGACCTTTGTCGTCCGCTAAGGTGGACCCGGGAAGAAGGCGACATCGGCTGGCCGGTGTAGCCTTGCACTGTGAGGGATGGGACGTGCTCTCCTTGAGCACAGTGCAGAGGGGCTCCGGTGCGTTCCACTGGAGATCCCGGAGCCCCTCGTCATACACCGAGGAAAGGGCCACCGGGGAGGTTTTAGTGGGTAAAAACCCCACATAACCGCCGCCTTCGCCGCAGAAGGCGGGGTGTCTTTTTGAAGATTTCCTCCCCGTTAACAAAAAAAGGGTTGACTGGAAAAGAATGCCATGTCCGCCTTAAGAAAGCTTAATTTTATGTTCTTAATCAATATTATTGTACTTATCTAAACGACGATTGGTCTGTTGAAATATTTTAGCTTTAAATTTGTATTATTTAGAAATAAACAAACTAAATTTAAGTTAGCAATCCGAAACAAAGTCATTTCAAGTTTGATTGGAACTATAAATACAAACATACAACGAAAAGCGCGAAGTGAATGAGATAGCAAGTATCGCGTGTGTTGTATACATTAATCCCACCGCTCAGACCTTACCTACCTGAACAACGGTCGACACTATACATTAAAGGAAGGAGGAAATTTCAATTTACGTGAAATCGTTTCTGAGATTCAATGATTTACCTGCTTTTGGGAATAACAATAGAAAACGATTTTGCTACTATTTTTTTTAATAGAACCGTACTCCTACATTTACAGTTGAACTGTGTTCTTTGAATTAAAATTTACAACTTTACATTTTGCATTTTTTAACAGAATTGTTTACCAGATGGTAAATAATTATTGGAAAATAAACACACACGGATACCGCTGCAGTGGTTTTTTTGTTATTTTGCGGGGAAATGCCTACACACAAACGACCTCGTGGGGTTAATGATGTGTTATGTCAAACTACCATCGACTGAAACCCCACGGTGGTCACCTACAGCATTGCCGAGGGGTCGTGGCAGCACCACAGCCCCTCTGCGCTTTGCTGGGCTAGTCTCGTTAGCGTGCGTTAAAGAGGTCCTAGCATATAAAAATTAAGGGACATATATTCTTTCAAACGACTTAAATATGCCAATATAACACAATGATTTTACTATCACATTGACGCGAATATTATTCATTAAATATGACTACTTTTAATCTTGTTTTGAATATCCGACGTTTTACATTCAGACACACATACAGCGGTCATAATCACTGGCGGGGGAAAGGGTGACTGAGCTGTTTGAGTTGAGGCGACAGGGCATTTTAAAAGTAGTTTTATTAAATAAATAATAATGAAATAAATTTAAATAAATTCCACAGTAATCAGTATATTAATAATATTTATTTATTTATTATTGTACGCTAGCAACCCGAGTTCGATACCCATAAATTTGCTGTTGCAATTTTATGTACTGATTTACCACGCGCTCGGCGGTGAAGGAAAACATCGTGAGGAAACCTACATGTTTTAGAAAAAATTCTAAGGGATGTGAAGTCTGACAATCCGCACTAGAGCCTCGTGGAGGACTACGCCCTTGTACTCTGTTTACACAATGGAACATATATATTATATTAATAAAGGCTATAACTTTAACTTTAAAATAAATTCCACAGTAATTATTAATATTATTATTTTTAGTTTATACTAATAATTTATATTTCCATTTAGCTTCATGGACTTCGTCGTCTTATGCAAGGTGACGCTCGACATCCAAAGGCACCTCTTGGAAACAACTTTCGACCACCTCAACCTCTTCACCACCGCGCGGTTAGGACAAACATTGATTTTGATTTAAGCAAGGTAAGATTTAAAATTATTTTCTATAATGTCATAAAGCAACATTCCCTTACATTAAAAAACCTACACTACAATAATAAAAGAATACACAAAGTAAAAATGCCTAAATTCAAATCAAGTTTTGTTAATAAACATTTCTGTTTTCTTGGACCTTACATATACAACAAAATTAAAACAATATTAAATATTAGAGATACAAATTTATATAAAACGAAGCATGAAATTTTAAAGTGGCTTGAAACACAAAAGTGGTCAATTGAAAAGCACTCGCACACACACACTCGCACATAAAAAAATGATATAATTACAATATTAGATATATAAATAACCATGGAAGAAAGGACTGCCACCTATCGCACAGGAAATTCCTAATTTAGGTGGCAGTAAAACTTAAATAAAACTAATACTCGGAGTAAAAAGAGTGTAATTGGTAATACTGTTTGTTATAATTTTGTTAATTAATAAAGGATATTTATTATAATTTATTTAATTATTTTTTATTTTAACATTTAAATTGAATGATGAAAAATTACATTTACAAATTTTATTATAAGTATATTATTTTAAATTATTTTAATTAAAATTTTAAGCTAAATAACATTTGTTTTTAAATTTAAAGTAAATGAATTTTTTTTTGTAATACGTTTGTCCTAATTTGTAAAAAATTTAAATACACTTTAATAACACGCAGAATAACTTACTAAAATATGAATAATTGTTCCCTTGTTACCTTAAATGACTATTTTTTTTTAAATATTTATATCTCAATCATTGAGCGTTAAATAAAACAAATTATTTTCAGTATCCAGGGAAAACTTGTCCGAGCATGCATCGGGACATGCATTACAAAGGTGATTAAATATTTTACATAAATTTTATTAATGCGTCTGATTTATTTGTAAATTTTATTATATTTTATTTCAGCCAAAACATGGACACAATATTAAAAATGCAGCTGTCTTCGCTACAATAGTCATTTACAATAACCTTTTGTAGAGAAATGTATATAATCTGTACAGTCTTGGAGTATTTTGCTTATAACGAACGGAGCTAATAAGTGTATTATTAAGTAGAGAAATGTATTGTATTATAGACATATGTAACGGAATTAAAAGTATGATATTAATGGAAATAAAATAGGGAAATATGAACAAATTTATCATTAGTAAAAAGGCCTCTTATTTTGTAGTTCATATATATTTTCGGATAGATTATGCAGAAGTCTTACTGTCGTTAAGTAACTATTAAAATGATAACGTTTAGAAATACAATGTAGTTATATTTTGAAGGATTTTGTTTAATTATTGTAAATTGACAACAATACAAAATTAAACCTGTCAGCTAAATCATACATTTAAAATTAAGATGTCATATCTATAATAACATATCAATTAGAAATTGTTATCCCAATTAGACGTTACTTGTTATCTATTGTATATTTTTCAACGCTCGATAAATAATTACCAATTTTTGCGACAAATCATTTTATTATCTGTGAACATTTTATATGAAATGTATTTTTTCATTAGATCAATGATTGCTGACAAGGATCCCACAGCTTTAACTAATCGGTAATTACGATCGCTTAAAGTGAAATAGCGTAAATAATAAATGTCGTTAAATGTACTCGGCTTTTTGCGTTATCTTGTAGAATTTGGAATAGTTATTTGAATAAATGATACATCTTGACGCCTTCTATTAATTTATTTTTCTCTCCCTTTCACATCGTCACAGCAGAATTATCAAATACTCAAACGTTTGAAGCAATGGGAACCATTTCTATTCACAGACGCCTTTTAGCGAAGTCACAAAGTCAGCGATCACAAGCTTAAAAATATACATCGACGGTATTTCAACTCGACGAACTGGGAGCGTCTGTTTTAGTGTTTTCTTCACTTCTGTATTTGAATAAGTAGCTCATTTGAATTCAATGGAAATCGAAATTGGTCTCTTTTTCGTTGTAGTAACTTAATTTAATCGAGTACTTTCACGATGTCCCTTAGATTAGATACCTTTAATACGAGATGCGATGGTTGTACAATGATTTCTCTTTCTTAACTGTAACTGTTACAAAAATGGGAAACGAATATGAAGATGGAATTTAAATGACCACTAATGTGATAAAATGTTTATTCCGCGCTGTGACCACCATGCAACAGTCATAGTAGTCACATGAAAGATTTTATAGCAGCACTTAAAATTAAGTTATACACTTTGTCCTAACATTGGCATGACCAATCGAGTACGACGTGCAATTAAGTATAGAAATATAAAGATGTAGTATATACGAGCAAAAACAAAAACCGACATCAAATCGAAACAAACGTTAAACGCTATTACGCGCGGACTCTCCTCTTTGAATTTACGAATTATAGTAGGAATATTACGAAATAGAATTAATAATCAGAACCTTATCAAACTCTTATTAAACTACCCTTTAAATACCCTTTCTAATAAAAAATGAATCATCGAAATCGGTTGGCGTGATATTAAGTTATCCGTCCATTTGTGGCTCACAGCAGCAGTGTGGAGCGACTCGCTACACACTTAATGCAAATTTGAGACTTATATGGTTTTTTCTCCTAGATCCCCAGAAAATTTATCACCAAATTTAAATGGAACCATACGGGAAGCACCAGCTTTCAAAAAAAAAATCATAAAAATCGGTTCACCCAGTCGAAAGTTATGCGGTAACAAACATAAAAAAATGAATTGAGAACCTCCTCACTTTTTTGAAGTCGGTTGAACTTACTCCACAATTTTTTTTGCTTTACATGATATTATTTTTTTTCCTTTCTCTTTTAAATAAACTATAATAAAACTATATTATGGCGAATGTGCAACGCCCTGACAGACCTCTGCAGTTTATTATGGGGTGAGAAAAAATTTAATGTATTACTTGTTATGATAAAATAAAACAAAAAATACAATGTGTGGCTGTCAATATCGCTTTAAAATTAAAATCCAACTTAAATACTTTCAATAAAAAAAGTAGCTCTTTATGTTTGCTAGTTAATTGGAGACACAGATATAGTTTTATTTTTGACGAACTACGCCGATTGGCCAGAGAAGCTGCCCTTGACTGCTTCACCGGATTGAGAGGTGACGTAGCTCTTAGGTCGCTTAGACTGAACCTTTATCGTTAGTAATTGGACACAAGGGTTCCCGCGTATTCACGAGTATTCCGATCCGAGGGCTCGAACCACGACTCGGTCGGTTGCTATTTCACGGATAATCTAGGGGACATTCAAAAACTTTCTTTTTTGTTAACGGGGAGGAAATCTTCAAAAAGATACCCCGCCTTCTGGGGGAAAGGCGGCGGTTATGTGGGGTTTTTACCCACTAAAACCTCCCCGGTGGCCCTTTCCTCGGTGCATGACGAGGGGCACTGTGCACAAGGAGAGCACGTCCCGGAGGTAACTCCCTGCCCCCCTATGCCCTCGCAGTGCAAGGCGAGACGAGCCAGCCGCTGTCGCCATCTTCCCGGGTCCACCTTAGCGGACGACAAAGGCCCCCACCCTAGTCCCCCAGTGAACCCGAGGCCCCTTTTAGTCGCCTTCTACGACAGGCAGGGGATACCGTAATCTTATTCTTGAGAGCCTAGAACTACAGGGCGGCGGGCCGGTCTGCCATCTCCTAACGGGATCAGCCCTCTCCCGATCCCGTTCGGCGGTCTCCTTCTGGGTCATTACGGACTCGCAGAAGGAGACCAGCGCCTTCCATTTAGATTTCCCCGCCAGCGCAGCCGCTACTGCCGCCGAAATTCTGACATTCAAAAACTAAACTTTTTTGAGTGCCACTTCGAGAAGCGTTGGCACTGCGAGAAGAAGTGACCTGAGAAACTCAGATAATCAGATATAGATATCGTTAGCCCAGTAACTGTTTGTGTGTGTGCAAACTGATTACCTTTGCATTTTGTTAATATTGTTAAAATAAAAGTATAATAATTAGAAGTAAAGTTAATATTTTCCGTTTAACATATAATAATAGGTAAAGAAGCGAGGGAAGAGGTCGGCTAAACACTTTACGAACAGAGCACGTCTTGAGTGTATGCCCCAGCAGGAGTGTGAACTCCAATGTGCTCGAGCGCCGAGATTATTTGCTTTATATTCATCTAGTCACATCACGTGAGATGCTGCGCAAAATGTCTTTTATAAATACGATGTCTTTTTTCCTTCATCATACATTTAAATTGCATAATGTGAATGGAATTTTAATATTTATTTATATTTAAACAGTATTTCATAACTTTGTAGGATTCTAAATAGTGGCAACTGCATTTGGCAATCGTTTTCAATTAATCCGTGTTATGAGAATAAATAGTATCGATGGTCAATCAAGTAAGTATAGATATAGTGAGAAAAGATTTTTCTTCGTAATTTTTCGGAAAAATTCATATTTATCTTACTCTCTCAAAAAGCTCCATATTAATATGGATATGAAAATGTCTTTCATTTAATACGAGCATTCTATGACAGTTCGGGTGTCATAGTATTCCAATCAAGATCCGAGTTTTCCCGAAGGAAAATAATTTCTCACTACATCATATATTTATTAATGTACATAGAAATAAAAAGCAATCGTAGACAAGGAGAGAGAGCTAAGTGGTTTTTCTTTCGACCTCATTGTCGCGACTTCCAATCCTAGTACCTAATAAGCTTATACCAATTATTTCTTTTTAATTATAATTTCGATTTTTTTAAGCAAAAAACAATCACTTGCTTAAAATTGTCTCTGTGCTAGGCAAAGAATGCCCTCTATCACATGACTTAATAAGCTAGGCAAAAACAGTACAGTGAAGCCTGTCTCTGTCTAACTGGCTAGGGTCGGGACGTCGGAGTTTATTTATATTTAGTAATGTATCTATGTATAAATAGAAAAAATATACATAAATATATCTGCATATTTTATAATGCAATGATAGTGATATGGCGGCTCTTATCTTGACTTCTATCTCAGTCGGCTTATACTAGTGAGCTTTCATACAATTTTACAAAAGCTCAAAGTTTAATCACGTCTCTAGCTTTCAAGTTTTAAACTGGAGGTCAATAATTTTTAGATAAAGCAATAGGTATTTTAAAACGTTATATAATATATTTACATACGTACAATATGGGTCGTCCATGCCATTCATTAAAAGAAAATTAGAAACAGTTTCACAGTGTCTCTCCGGTTGTGACCAACTGGCCCCAAGGGGCTCGTAGTAAACTACTGACCATGCAGTGGAACATTGTGTATTTTACACTTTGTTTACCGTTTTGTGGCCTCTGTTTAAATTGTAAGTTGTGTCAGAAGTAAATGTAGGGCAATATACAATCGCATACATTTACCAATCTAAAACTTTGGCAAACAAGGATTATTATTGCACCAGTCACGGGGTGATTATCCCCCACGAAGAATGTACGCGTTGTTGAAAAAACTCCAAACTGGAATAACGCATCCGTAAGTGGCATCCCTATTGAAGCCTTCAGTCATCCTATTGTATTGGTGATATGAACGCCTCTAAAAAGGGACAAACGAGCATACGGCGCCTGAGTTTAAGTGATCAGTGATTCAAGTTAACATTTTACTAATAGACATAGACATTTATTTATTGGCATCACAATATAAAAACACATCACAGACAGAATATAACACACATTAAAAAAGAATGAAAAATAGACAAAACACAGTTAAAGTTACACGCACAAATAATACAAAACATATGATGCCAATATCGGACACCGTCTCAGCATATGCTGTCGCAAGGATGCGACAGCGCTGATTTTCAGCGGTGCCCGGGACTACCTAAAGACGTGCGCGCGCAATACTACTTTTATATGGAATTTAAACAGACAATAAGAGTATAATCAATATGATACATGAATAAAACAGTTATGAGATTAAAATATATTTTATACAATAATATAATAGATGAAAAAATTTCATAAATAAATATATTATTGAGTCAAAAATAAACTAAAATAAATAATATGATAATTAAACGTATAAAGTTTAAATTATATAATGAATAGTCATTGTATATTGTATGAATAAAAATCTCTCCATCCAGGCAAGGCGCGCCGGAAGATATAGCGCGTCTTCCTTGTCTTCTCTTTCTCTGAGCGAGCTGTGACCTAAAGTCCAGTGGCGTATCTGATCTGGATCGCGGAAACGCAGTGCCCTTTATACCATGATTTTTAAGTCCCAAATTTCCATAAATCTTAAGACCATTGTGATACACTGGGCGCAAATTTTGACAATTAATTTTAAGCACGATTAAAAAGACATATCAGTTATATTTTAGTTCCCATGTCCTATCCTCAATACAATATTATATTGCTCGTTTAGATTCAACTAACAACAAAACACAGTATTTAGCTGTATTCTAATTCCTACTACCTACCTCAGAGAATGTTACTTTCTCATATCTAGGAACAGTAGGTTGAAAGAAATGTATAACACAATCTAAACAGCACAAAGTCAACACAGCAAACGGAGAAAAACTCTCCCCCAACAAAAATATTTTCATAAGACGAAATCAACTTTTATACCTTCACTAACTCTTTATTTATTTGGCTGATCCCGGGGGAGAAGAAGTTAAAAACAGCTTTCACCGGCCGACGCGTTTGAATAAGTTTCACTGAAGTTTTATTGAAGTTGTAACATCGGCCCGCTTTGATATATGTACTCTCCTACTGCCATCTGTAGCGGCCCGTCGCGGGCAAAGTTAGTGCTCTCGTAAATTATTCAACCCCTCCTTACGTGTACAATGACACATCGCGCCCAACGTCTAACCTTTGTCTAACAGTGTAATTTGTAATGTTACATGCAAGCGAACTGTTTCTTCTTATATTGTTATTCTCGCCAAATTAACAACAATAAGTAAACATGTAATACATATATTTACAATATATTTGAATACATAAACAGATAAACAGAAAACTTCACATTCACACTCTTTCTAGACTTTCATTAAAATTTTTTTATTTATTTTTTACACACATATATATAAACAAATTTATTACACATATTAACACGAATACTGGACATATGATTTTTAAAAAAATCTCAGATTTTCAGTACATATCTAACTGCTAGACTAATCATTATAATATAATATAGTTAATATAGTATAATATAGTTAATCTTACGGATTAAAAATTGATAATTTTTATTTGATTAGGTGTGTATGTGGAAAGATGTGTTCAGGGGAGTGTGAGTGAACGTGTATAAACAAAAGCGTTTTTTTATATTATGACAAACGTTTGCAAAAATGGAAAAATCCAAGATAATTTAATTTAGATTATGAAGAACCTGACACATCTGATTCTCTTCATTCACATACATATATGCAGATATAAATCGTCGATTTCGTATATTCCATGCCCTGTTTTCAGTACGTCACGAATCTACTCCATAAACCTTCCACGAAGCCCTGTACCGCTATTATATTCTATCACTTCCGCAGTATATTTCAACGCAAAGTTCGCATTTTATCGCAAAGTAGGGTACAAAATATTAATACTTATATAAGTGACTCGACTTAGAGTATGTAATTACAGAGACTATGGATCTGTGGATTTGTCTATGGCTTTACTTATGTCCCTGTACTTCACCTAATCTATGTTTGTTCGAGAGTAGAGTTTAAGGGAACAATATTGAAAATAAGTAGGCGTGTGTTTGGGCAGTTTAAAATAAGTGGACCACCTCTGCGCCGATAGTACCGCAGTTAAACACCTCGAAACTCTCCTGGGTTAATTATTGGAGTCGTAATGTTGAACTACAGGGAGGCACGTAAGTTATTACTGTCATTATCTTATTTTGTTAATAATGTCCAACCCTCTTTAACAACTCGGATCTTAGATTCCTCCATACCCTATTCCTCGACTCCCATTCATCTGTCTATTCTGACATGTAATATGATTTTCGAAACGAAATTTATAACTAACCATCACGTGCTGTTCATTTAATTACTTTATATTTTAAAAAAAAACCTACAGCAACAAAACGTATGTTAACCAAATTAGGAACATGTTGAATAAAAAAGATATCTGCAAGTAAAAATACACGGGTTGTGAAAATCCAGAGAAATGTTCTAATGAATCATTGCGAAAAGGAAAATCGTATTCTCTCCCATCTCTGTGGAAGAAGGAGTATGCATTTATTCAAGTTAAAACATGGAAACTTAATATTAACACAAGCGTTGGTAGCATACGGTAGCAGAATGAAAAAGAACTAGTGTAGCTACAGCCTGTATAAATGTCCCACAGTTGAGCATAGTTCTTGTCTATAAATGGCTAGTATTTCATTGAAGCGTCAATAGTCTAATGGGGTACGGTTTGCGAATCGTTGAACGTTGAACTATCTCTTAATACAAGCCTAACCTAGTTAGCATTCTTTTAAAAAAACAACTATAGTGTGAATTGTTCGGACATCATATTTCTAAATCATTCATCATAATCATTCAGGATTACTTACGATATTTCCATTCACCGCTTAGGATGAAAGTTCAGAGACTTCTTCGTCTACCTAGCGGTATCCCGGCCTACTACCAGGGTCCGCTTTCCTACTTAGTTTACCTCAGTTTGTCCAGCCTTGAGTATCCACCTTTATTTGAGTTGAATTTGAGATTGTTCTCTATTATGTCCACTTCCAGCCAACGACGTCCAGCCAGTGTTTCTTGGGGCCACCGTGGGATCTAGTGAAAAAAAAAACATTGTTAATTCTATAACATAAAATACTTTTCTAACATAAATATATAATAATGCGTAAATATTTAATTTAAGAACACTCATCTAGATTTATCAAATACCAAATATTTCGCTACAAGCGGTAGGGACATTAAATTATTATTGTAATCATCTTCGTATATCAGCATAGTGTCGAGTAACATACAAAGCAGTAGCCGACAAAGGCTAATAATATTGCATACTCAGCTATGAATTCACATGACTACAAGATCCTAATCTACAGCGCTAAGAGCCGAGGTGACCTGCAACCTACCTGACCGTTGAATTCCTGTATACTACGAGTATATCAAAATTGTGCTACACATCTCCCTCCGATGCTGCATTAAACAAGCAAATAATCATCTTAATTGTTAATTAAAATGTCGTTGTAATTACCTTTTTATGTTAACGACGAGGAAATCTTCAAAAGATACCCCGCGTTCTGGGGAAGACGGCGGTTATGTGGGGTTTTACCCACTAAAACCTCCCCGGTGGCCCTTCCTCGGTGCATGGTGAGGGGCTCCGGGATCTCCAGTGGAACACACCGGAACCCCTTTGCACTGTGCTCAAGGCGAGCACTTCCGGGTGGGGAGAGGTTACTCCATCGCCCCTTTTAAAAAAAATAGCTGAGAGACATACAAAAACACAGATTTATGCACGCACACACACACACATATATACACTATTGTTAATGTTTTTATTGTGTTTTTAAAATGGGAGAAGAGACTAACTGTTGAAAGGTCCAATAGTACCTAGCTACCTAGGAGTCAGGGACTTCAAATTTCATTGAATAATTTTTGGTGACCAACAAAGATTTATTATTGTTATTTTTGAGATATATCGATGATTTTGTAAATCAACCCCTACAAAATGCTTTATTGGGCTCACTAATCACTTTTTTAAAATAGTTGTTATCTGTAGAGGCAAATATCTAAGTATTTACAGCCATTTTACTATACACCACAATGTTTAGCAGTGAAAATACGATTTGAATTCACTTCAAAAATTCACGTTTGCCAATTTCTTAATGTAACTGCTGCAAGAAGGCGTAAGTCAAATGTTCGCTTCAGTTCAGATACGGCCTATTCAAAAGGTGTTCTAAACGGAAGGATACGAGGCGTATAATAGGATTTCACGCGTGTGCTGGTGTGTGTGAACGAAAATATTCGCTTGACATCGTAAGGAAATTCCACATGTTTTCATCAAATAAGTGTCTATATTTAGGCTTCTTACAACAATGCCGGTATCTTTTGTATTAATATTAAAATATAGCCGTGAGCAAAAATAAAGGGTCGGTAAGGAAAGTTTGAATATCTCGGAAGATAAAGACGCTAGCTAACTGAAATAAATTGTGCATGATGGACAATTAAATATCCTTAAAATAAAATAAAATATTTTTATTAACTAAGTACTAATATTTAAATTTAAATAAAATTTACTGAAAAATACTTTATTATCCAAGTTTACGTAAGATATCCCTTTTCGCTTAAGTTTATCTTTTTTAATGAAATGTAAATAAATTAAAAAAAATAATTTATTTTATGGATATTTAACTGTTTATCACGCACAATTTATTTCAGTTAGCTAGCGTCTTTATCTTCCGAGATATTCAAACTTTCTTAAGCGACCCTTTCTTCCGAGTCTGACCCTTTATTTTTGCTCACGAGTGTATATTTGTCTATTGCAAAAATAAGTCAAGTAATTCATGTAAATATTCAGGCTATTCGTGTAGGTAGATAGATAGATAAATTATTTTTTGCACCGAATAACATGCACAAAGGTAAACCTAACGCTATTTAGCATATTCTTCCAGCTAACTTTTGGTACCTTTGTAACCATGTAGCAGTGAATATTTGGTGTCTAAGAGTTCGTTTACGTTCTGACAGTCGAGAGTTCGAATCCATCTAGTGCCATTTTTCCGGTTTTCATTTTCTCGAGGACAAAACTGCACCTGCTAAAATTTGTCTCATTTCTGTATTCTACTCGTCTTGGGGAAAAGCCGATAGCATATTATTTATAAATTTCAATCTCTCTCTACCCTGTAAGAGACAGGACAGAGATTAAAAGGTTACGTGGAGCTTGTTTTTTTTATTTTCATATATGTGCCGGTATAATATCTGTATCTAGTAAGACTTTGATATAATCGTTTGACCATTTTTGAAATGCATTCAATTTCGTCGGGAAGTTATCTCATTACTTTTTTAAATACGTGTAAACTAGCGCTTGACCATGATCCCACCTGGTGTTAAGTGGTGATATAGTCGAAAGATGGTACGCGCTAGTTTAGTAAGTGCCTATTCACTCTACTCTTGAAGGCTCCCACGTCGTACTTGGACGGAAAGACTGACGCCGGCAACTTATTCCACTCCTTTGCTGTACGCACGATGAACGATGACTCAAAACGTTTCGTTCGGACGCGGAACATCGACTATAAAAGGGTGGAGACCCGCCGAGTGTCCAAACGTCCGAAAGTAGAGGTACGTGGTAATTAATAAACCAGCACTTAATTTTTTGTGATTGATTGATTTCAATGGTGTGAGTATATAAAACAGATACCGTTAAAAACAAATGACGTGCAAAGGCGCTCGAGACATCAGGATTCAAAAACAAAAATATTAAAAATACGATTTACCAAAAATGCCGCGCAAAGCTTCAACTTACTTTCAATGATACGCTATACTTAATGGCTACTAGCTTTCACTGACGTAGTATCAATATAAAGAGTCAATAACCATCACATTGCCTCCATTAGAGACTATACATAATTGATAACCGCAATTATTAAATGTTTACATTACAACGTAACACATACGACTCTTTCAATTTTCCTGGAATTCGATAAAAGAATGTCAAATGGAACGAGCAAATATTTTTGATTTGATCTGCATATTAAATAAATTTTAATTATATTTATAAAACACACATAGCATTATATGGGTAGCTGAAACTATTAAAATAACTTATTAAAATAAAATAAAACCGTTTATAATTAAGTCACGTCACGTGATTGTATATCAAAAAGAGCATCGTTTCATGTTCAGTATTTTGGTTATGATATTTGAAAGTAGGTGTTTGAAATTAAACATCAGAAGTAACATGGCAAAAAATTACCAAAAATCTTTTGAGGATCCAAATGAAACAGTAGGGAAGTTTATTATCATCTATAGATACATTTCGCATTGTTTATTTCTAAACATAAAGAATTCTGGAGAGGATATTGTGATACGGGAGGCATGTCTGGTGGCTGGTGTCATGGTGGTTTAAGTGTGCAGAAAGGATAAATGATGAAAAATAGGCAAAAAATTGACAAAAAGCAAGTTAAAAAAGTGTGGTTATCAAAGGACTGTATTTTTCAAACGACTTAAAAATGCTGAGGTTTGCAATTCTTCTATTTGTTTATATTTATTACCTCATAACTTTCGACTGGGTGAACCGATGTTGATGATTGATTAATGATTCTTTTTTTAATTGAGAGCTGGTGCTTTCATAATGGTCCCATTTAAATTCCAACTCTGACAATGGCGACCCATCAGAAAACCATATAAGTCCTAAATTTACATAAAGTATGTGCATCACAATCGATCCGTATACCGATATCTTTTTTTTTTTTTGTTGCCCTCGCAGTGCAAGGCGATGTCGCCTTCTTCCCGGGTCCACCTTGGCGGACGACAAAGGCCCCCACCCTTGTCGCCCAATGAACCCGAGGCCCCTTTTAGTCGCCTTCTCCGACAGGCAGGGGATACCGTAGTCTTATTCTTGAGAGCCCAGAACTACAGGGTTCCGTATACCGATATCTAGTCAACCGATTTCGATGATTCAATTTTTATTGCTACGGGTGTACTTCGAGAGTAGTTTAATCAGAGTTTAATAATATATAACAAATTTAGAATTTTTTTAAAACTAAATAGAATTAATCAGAACGATAATTCGTAAACACAAAGATGGCACCCGCGCGTAATAGCGTTTAACGCATAATACGATTTGTTTTTGCTCGTAAATGATGATGATGATGTCCTGCCGATTTCGGCTACGGCGATGCTTCGGGATTGACATGTTATGAGCCAAGTCACGCGGCTCTTGAGTGTGCCCTCATATGGCTTGCATAACCAGTCTTTCTTGTAAAAATGCGCGTGCATTGGGAGCACGTAAGCACACCGTTATTGATTTTATAGGATATGGCAGCTCGTGGTCGGGCCTTCAGGGTGTCACGCTTGTCGTCTAATTCAGACCTGCGCTTCTGCTCAAAAGCGTACACCCTTTCCCTTGTGAGGTTCCGCCACTCAGTTCGCTGAGCTGCCATATATAAAAATTATAAATATACTTATATATACGCTCGTAAATATACTTGTTAACAATACACAATAAGCACCAATGCACTGTACTGTTGTAATTTAATAGTAAAAACAAAACCGATCAGAAAGGTGAGCGGGATGTATCGACGCAGAAAGTTAACTCTCAAAGGATTTAAAGTGTATCAGCACGAAGTCGTAGGTGACATTGTTGAACACGTTTTCTCGCTCACTAATTCCTTCACTCGCTTCGATCGAGGCATCTAACTTTTCTTCGATATTCGCACTACACTGTATAAGATATTTCTAACTCGAGTTTCCACTTCCTTTGTACACGTGTAGATTTTTAACGTTTCATATAAGTTTTTGAAATTCACGAGTGATAGGAATTTAAACGGACACGATATATGTGTGTAATTTCTGTACGTAATTCTTTTTTTACCGTCTTCTATGGCCTTGTTTATTGCAGTTTTCTCTTGGTGGTATCACTTCTAAAGTGACCTCTCCCCTCGCAATCCCATCCTGCATTGCGGCTAAGAGAACAACGGCATATGATTTGCCCCCAACAAGTCGTGTACGTCTACGAAACTTTTTTTATATTCTGCCCTAAAAACTTCACTGTAATTAGTATGTGAAAGGTCACCAAGGTAACTGATTCATAACTTGCAATAAAATGATAATAATTTAAAAGTAAATACTGCATATTATATCTTTATAATTTTATTGCAAATTGCTACGAAGCTTGTTTATAGCTTAGTTGCTTGTTAACATAGTTCATTATTATGCACCGCAAAGGTCTCGTTTAAATTCGTCAAACAATAACCGTTGTCCTTCGAGGTTTACTGAGGTTACTTGAACTTTATTAATTCATGCGTTCAGTTTTTCATTACCGTTTATTTCTGTACTTTTACTACTGTATTTTTCCATCATACGATTAAATTTGTCTCCAGCGCTTCATGGTCGTAAGAATGCTCCAGGAATGCAATGCCACAGGTCTTTTCTTTTATGCCCACCTTAATGTTATTTTCTCGTTTATGACACCATAAAGGCGATATCGGCCACTACGTGTAATGAAATCTCCCGCTCGATACCTAGTGATAGCAATTTTATCAGATATTGATGGAACACGCGAGTATATTTCATCTTTCTTTTACTTCTATCTATTCTATGTTTATATAATCGTTATCACCATAATTTCAGCCGTAGCACATCCACCGTTTCCTCTCCCAATGATAGATTATCAAAAAATATCCCAATATTAATGTGAGAAACGCAAACTTGTATTTCAAAATGTATTGTTATCAATACTGCATATGGCTTTATTTAAGAATTTAGTGTTATTTACCTGTCCCGTATACCTTAGGCTTATACCATACCTCAGGTAGTTAAATATTTATATTAGCATATTACTGGTACATCTAGTACGACTCAAGGCAATCTCTCGTATTTGCAAGACACCCGTATGAGGTTCACGCTACATATATAATAATAATAATAAAATCTTTATTTTCAAAAACAAAAACATATAAAACAAGTATACAATGTTTGGATCTTCTTTTAAGTATAAAATATACTTGTGCCAGAAGATCCAGCTCTTCCTTAACCATATCATGTATTTTTTTTGTTTTATAGTTAGTTAGTTTAAAGTAATTATATCTATTTATGTGTGTGTGTGTGTGTGTGTGTCAGTGTATGTGAATGTGTGTATTTAAGTGCGATTACAATAAAATTTACAAAAGATATTACTGGAACTGGTATCGTAATATTGCCTCCGTGTCCTCATAGTCCAAACTTTCCAGCCACTTTAGTAAAGATGCTTTACAGTCGTGCCAGTTTAAAGCATTAATTTGTAAGTTCCTGTTTATTTGTTTATAAACATAGCTTGAAAGCTTTGTATATTGGAAACTGGCAAAACTTGTGTTTACTTTGTGAGTAGGAATTCCAGCATCTCTTCTCCGACTGACTATATTGCTTCGGTCTGTATTACACGATTTATGTATTTTTAAAAGCATATATAAAATATATAATTTTCTCACCGTTAGTAGGCCACATAGATTATATAAATTCTCTGTGGAGAATCTATAAGGCTTAAAGTACATTACTTTAAGTAACGCCCGCTGAGCTCTTTCTAACTCTAAAAACTTGTTTTTGGAAGCACCGCCCCATACAGGAATACAGTATGATATTATTGATTGTGCTAATGAAGTATAAATACGATTAAGAAGATGTTTTGAAGCAACGTGCCTGAGAAGCTTAAAAACCCATATTAATTTCCTGAGCCTGCCTGTGACCAACTCAATATGATTATGCCAGGATAGTCGCTGGTCTATTATGACACCTAGGTATCTAATTGTGCTTTTTTTTTGTGGATAGTAGGACAGGAACATACATTATTTTTGTCATTACATTTGTGTAGTTTTATAGTAAAATCTGAATCAGGTTGCGAACGATTATTAATGGCAAAGCAAATGTAATTTGTCTTTTCAGCATTAAGGGAAAGTAAGTTAGCGTTAAGCCATTGAGTGATATAGACTAGACCTTCCTGAGCTACTCTGCTAACTTCGTCCCAAGATGTACCACTAAATACAATTGCTGTATCATCAGCATAAGAAATAATTTGAGCCCCCGTGAGTCTTAAACTACACAAGTCGTTTATATATAAGAGAAACAATGTAGGGCCCAAGACACTACCCTGAGGAACGCCGTAGGTTACCTGTGAGAAGTCACTAAGGTATGGTCCAATTTTCACCTGTTGTTGCCGATCACACAAGAAATCTCGTAATAATTTGAGTGGCACTCCAGTAATACCAATGTTTTCAAGCTTGTGAATAAGTATGGGGACAGACACGTATCGTATATATATATACATAGTATCTTCAATCTATACACTCCTAAAGTTTGTTTACTATTAATAGCAAAGACGATAGATATTTCTAATTACATATAATTATTGTTATGCAATAATGTAAATGACATCTGTAGCCCAAGAAACGCTGGCGAGCAAAAGCATGAAATAATTTGATAGAGAACAATTTGACAAAAGAGGATGCGAAAGCAGCAAAGTGGACTACAGTCGCTACTGAGCTAGTAAGTCGCTAGGTCAAAGAAAAAGAATAATGCAGCTGACAACAATTAGTACACACAATTGTAATTGGATTTGCTACATATCCCAGTGTTGCCTTAAGACTTATTTGAGCATCAACAAAGCCGATAAGGCTTACCGCAGCCGATTTTTCTATCTAATTGTATTGTTTTTTTTCATTATAAATACCAATTTAACATCACTATATTTAATAACATTTTGGAAGTACAACTGTACAACTCCTAACAATATGAAAAATATAACAAGTTGTAGCTGCTGTGTGCTTATTTAGTTTTTCAAGTGCTCCAATATAATTGAGACTATCTATTCACATTTTTATTTATTGATATAAATTAAAATATTATTATTTAATACAATAATTATTTTTTTAATTTTTCTTAGAACTAAACTTTATTAACTGTGATGATTATCCTTTTCTAGTCCTTTTATTATTTTATTGTAATGAATTATTTGCATGCAATTAAAAACTATTTTTATATCTTCTGATTTTTATTAATAAATGATGCCAAAAAAGTATGACTTCTCATGTGTGTAGTATAATTCGTCTATGTATGTACACCATTTTTTATGATTATTTCTAACATAATCTAGATATTTCATGTCAAAACTCGAATAGTGAATTTGAACCTTTTTTTTTGTTAACGGGGAGGAAATCTACAAAAAGATACCCCGCCTTCTGAAAGGCGGCGGTTATGTGGGGTTTTTACCCACTAAAACCTCCCCGGTGGCCCTTTCCTCGGTGCATGACGAGGGGCTCCGGGATCTCCAGTGGAACGCACCGGAGCCCCTCTGCACTGTGCTCAAGGAGAGCACGTCCCGGGGGGGGGGCCCCTGTGCCCTCGCAGTGCACGGCTACACGGGCCAGCCGATGTCGCCTTCTTCCCGGGTCCACCTTAACGGACGACCACCCTTGTCGCCCAGTGAACCCGAGGCCCCTTTTAGTCGCCTTTTACGATAGGCAGGGGATACCGTAGTCTTATTCTTGAGAGCCCAGAACTACAGGGCTGAGTGAATTTGAACCTAGCATAACTCTAACTAACACTAAACCCGAGTCCATAGATGACGAATGATTCGACTATTATATATATGTGATATTTCATAACACAAATCTAGTTGCCTATATATTTTTTTAATTAGGTGGAATGAATTTCCTCTTTAAATGAAAACCTACGTAAGCTTTAAAGCTTTTAAACTAAATTGCAGCATTTTTTCCCAAAGCGAACATCGACTCAAATTAAATAAGATCATGTAAGCCCCGGGCGGCCGCTCTCTGTTCAAACTAAAGATGAATTATTCAGAGAGCTAGAAATGGTTCAATGGGCTATCTATGAAAAAGGATGTATATTCGTTCACTACTCATTTCCGTCGGGATTGTTTTCAACCTTCTTTAATTATATTAATATTTTTTTTTATATGAAAAGTGGCAAACGATCATACGGCTCACCTGATCTTAAGTGATCACTGTCGCCCACGAACATCCACAGCACCGGAGGAGCTGTAGGTGCGTTGCCGACCTTTGAGATAGGAATAGGCTCGTTTCTTGAAGGTCCCTAAATCGTAAACGTTCGAAAACACCGCTGGCGACAGTGGATTCCACAAATTGACAGTGCGTGGGAGGAAGTTACGCGAAAAACGTACAGTCGTTGAACGCCAACCATCAAGATGGGCCGCCACCATTTGGAATTCTGCCGAGATGTGCGGTAATGGAAATCGATAGCTGGGATGATTCCGAACAATTCCTCAGAACACTCCCCATGGTAAATGCGATACAGGATGCAAAGAGAACCGACATCTCTTCGCAGACTCAGGAGGTCGTATAGTAAAACTATGAATTATGTATTAAGTCCCTACCTACATGAGGAAGGGCTTAATTGCCTTCATTGAATTTGTTTTCATCCGACTTAAAGCCTCCTTTTAAGGTTCCCAACTCAGCTGTATTTTTTATGTTTGTTAACTTTGGACTAGGTGAACCGGTTTTGATGATTCTTTTTTATTTAAAAACTGGTACTCCTTTGTGGTCCCATTCTGACAATGGGATTCATGAGAAATCCATGTCTTAAATTTGCATCAAGTATGTACGCCACAAATGTGCGCGTAAGTCAATATCACGCCAACGGTACTTCAAAAGTACTTTGATAAAAGTTTGGTTCTGATTATGTTTGATTTCGAAATATTCCTACAATAATTTGGAAATACAAAAAGGGCGTCCGCGCGTACATCTAACGTTTGATACGATTTGAAGTCGATTTTTGTTTTTACTCGTAAATATACTTGTTGCAAATAACAGCTTTTACACCTCTGGCGCAATTGACAGAGGAAACAATTGGCAATCGCCATCTCTTTTTAAACCAATTTATTATGACTGTGTGAGATGTAACAGATATCATGATATGTAACAGATATGCTAATTTCCCTTTTCACTCATATAAACAAATAAAAACAAAACGACAGATTAGTGACATAGTTTAAGTAACAATTAACAGTAGATGTGAGAGGATCCTTTGCGATTTGATTCCCCTACATCTAAGTTACTAAGCGAATTGAGGAATAACTTAGAGTTGTGGACTTAAGCATATTCATTTAACTAATGCATTGTCCGACTCATGGTCTCGGTGCAAACGAAGCACTTTGTTCCGATAGTATCTAACTTATTAGCTTCCTAAGTAATACTGTGAGTAACTGAGTTTATTTTTAGTCTTATTCGATGCAGTTTCTTTGTTGGATTTATATTGTTAATTACTATAATTACAATTAAATAGATGTGGTAAAAGAATCTAAAAATCCGGTTGGTCAGTTGCTTCAATTGGATTACTAGAACAATTCGAATTTCTAGAATTGAAAACTAGTTTTGTTCAGGAAAGTTATATCCTTATCTTTTGTGTTGCAAAAAATTTCAACTCAATTTTCTATCGACTTCAAAAAAGGTGAAGGTTCTTAGTTTACTTGTATGCATTTATTTGTTCGTTACCTTCCATCGAAATTCTTTCCAAATTTGAAATAGTATCCACGATAAAACCATATATGTCTTAAATTTGTAATAAGTACGCAGACAAAATGACGATGAAATGAATATTGCAGTAACCAATTTCGATCATTAATTTTTCATAGAATAAAATGTACTTTACGGGTAGTTAGATGGGAGTTTTATAAGGTTCTAATTAATTCTAATTCGTAATATTCATACTATAGTTGGAAAATACAAAGAAGGTATTCACGCATAATAATGTTCGATTCGATTTGAAGTCGATTTTTGTTTTTAATCGTAAAAATACACTTGTGGGAAATAAAGTTGTCACAGAAATCGTTTGTAAGATCAGATTAGATCGATTCATGTAGAGGGTAGATTAATAAAATAGCTGGTATGGATATTTTAGTATTTCAATTATTGATAGCAGTCTGTGATTTGATCCAACGCTCTAGAATTGCAAACAGATAATGCCATTCGCCCGTTGCGGTTTAGCTCCTTTTAACCCGAAACATAAAAAAAATATTCATTGTCATAACATGATTTATTCTGTCTTTTTCACCCCATTTGCAAATGTTAATGGATCATTGTTTATATATAGTTGTGATTGTATCATTAGTGTCAATTACCATTGTAGCGTCAGCATGTGAGCAGTTAAAAAAAACGATACCATACTTCCATTAGCCGCCGCGCCGTCGTTTACAGTGACATTCAACGGACCTGGTGACTTTATATAAGCTTTTACATTTTTTTAACCCTCGGAGGGTAAACAAAGGCAATAATCGCCGTCTATCTTTTGCCAAGCTTTTTGGGCCAGGAACTTTTTGCCAAGCTGATTACGTCTCCTATGAGATTGGTGATCATGGGTGTTTTTTTGTATGTGTAAGAAACCGATGTTGTTATAAGCCCATTGAGAATCGAATCTCCGACCATACGATAATAATTTTAATTATACGTTAAAGCTGCGTGAGCTCTGATCTTACAAAATTATATTATGTGCTGCTATTCGCTCTATTTTTATAAATAGGTTATATAATATTTTGCTTAAGTTATTCTACTTGGGCACATTAGCACGTACAAAATCCGACTTTAGGACGGCAAACGACAAGTATTTAGAACACAAATAATAAAACATTTATAAATGTAGAGAAAAACAAAATGACTCACGCACTTCTCCTTAGCTTCAGTGTCACGGCGACATTACTCATTTCACAAGAATAACTGTTTAACTGCTTGAAGTCAAGCGCCTTCTGCTCCGCCAGTTGCGCCATTATTATCTCTGTGTCGATGTCGATCCACTCCGAAATCGACCATAGATAAGACGCATGGCTAGCTGAGGCCATAGACAAAGCGAATATCATTATTACCTAACAATCGTTTCATTCTCTATGACTTTTTAATCATTTTTGTTATAGGAAAAGCGTCAAACGACTCACCTGATCTTAAGTGATCACTTCCGTCGCTTATTACGAAATATCTACCATCCCTACGAAATGTTAAGCAACAACTTATGGTATAACAAAATATGAGCGAAATAAACATATTAAGGGAAATTATAAATTCATGCAAAAGTTCCGAGACGAAGTTGATTTAAAAGTAGCATTTCGTTGCCTAAACATGGGTGTAACAAATTCCTTTAAACATATGGCAGGAACGCTCCGCAAAGTTTTGGGCGGTTAACTTTTCTGGTCTCTTGCTTGCGCCGGGATTAAATTTATAACTTCCCTTGACTATCCTCATAAACTCGATGTGAATGTACGTACAAGGCTTTAAAATATATTTTATTATGGTTTCATTATGTAATTGAACTGCACTAAAAGACGAGTTAAACATAATAATAGGTTGTCAAATATCTCCCTTCCGCCTTTTTGTCTTTTGAATTTCGCGGCTATGTACAAAGCGCTACAGAGCTCGTATCTAGCAATACTATGTATAATTTGAAAGCTCTTGACATAACCTACAAAACGACGCTATGCATAATTAGTTTGGATATTGCGTTCAACAGTTATAGACGTGTAAACATGGAGTTCACTAACGCCGAAATTCGCGCTATTTTAAAGTTTTCCTTCGTTAAAGGCAAATCCGCTAGAGAAACGTTCCGTGAGATTAATGGTGTTTTGGGGGGATGGTACTCTATCACTTCGAACCACGGAGGAATGGTTTCGACGATTCAGAGCCGGTGAAAACGACACCATGGATAAGCCAGCCGGCGGAAGACCTGTGACGACAAATACCGATCAAATCATGGACTACATCGAGTTAGACCGGCATGATCTCGTGACATCGCCCAGGAGATGGGAGTTAGTCACCAAACCATTTTAAACCATCTGCAGAAGGCTGGATACAAAAAAAAGCTTGATGTTTGGGTGCCGCATGACACAAAAGGCGGAAGGGAGATATTTGACAACCTATAATAATAATATAATAATTTCGTACCTAATAGTTTCGTACTAAGCCTCGATAGCGATGACTTGGGATGCAATATTTTAGTCGTACCTTTTTTTATCACGATGGTCCCCATCATCATCATTTTAGTAGTACCTTTCATCATACCATGTCATCAGGGTAAAACCGTCGTCATAATGAATACTATTGGGATGGTTTCAAAAACAACTTAAATTATATTAACCTTTTTTTTTTGTTAACGAGGAGGAAATCTTTAAAAAGACAACCCCGCCTTCTGGGGGGAAGGCGGCGGTTATGTGGAGTTTTTACCCACAAAAATGCTCCATGGTGAGGGGCTCCGGATCTCCTGAGAAACGCACTGGAGCCTCTCTGCACTCTTTGGATAGCAGGTCCCGGGGGGGAGAGGTTACTCCCTCTTCCCTGTGCCCTCACAGTACAAGGCGACACGGGCCAGCCGATGTCGCCTTCTTCCCGAGTCCACCTTGGCGGACGACAAAGGCCCCCATCCTTGTCGCCCAGTGAACCCAAATTATATTATATTATGTTTTAAAAGTATTGACGTAGGTACTTTGATTATTACCCATTAGTTGTAAATATCAATGTACCCACATTCTACTCAACATACGATAATGTTAATAACGATCAATCTACCCTATTATAAAAGATGAAAGAAACAGTATGCGGCCCATTTCCTTTCTAATCAAAAAAGAAGAGAATATTGGAATTAAATTAAAAAATAGAAAAAAAAAATTGTCATATATTAACACAACGAGCGTTCAATTTACGTATTGCTAAAAGACGTGATTCTTCATTGTATAAACGAGATTCGATGTATACCTGACTAGGACATAAGGAGTATTTTTTATATTAAAATTATTACGTAGAAATAACTGGTGTTGTGGTTGATATTATAGTCATCCCTCGTACCGGAAGGAATACGTCCTCTTTCCTTACGCTTCAAGAAAATTAATAGCATCGATTGCGTATTTCCCCACAGACAACAATGAGAGTGATTTCAATTAAACAGTTGAAAGAGAACGTTCTACCATATACATGGAGTACCCTAGGTTACATCAAGTAGGATAGTGAACAAGCACTAATTTTATAATTTATAAGAACCACTTTACTAGGCGCTTCCACTCCTTCTTTGTAGCAGTTTATGTGCATCTTCGCGCTTGCAAAAACTTACTTCCCTGTTATTTATTTTTAAAAATCAATATATTTCTTTATATGTTATTTTATATGTCAATGAATAGACGGTATTTGAAATTCAACCAATGAAACATTAAAACAAACGTTAGTTCAAAAACAGTATTATGGAGTGGTGACAACTTTCAGTTATGACTCTGTCCGCGACTTATTCTATCGGTCGGGTGTAACGCTTTTACGGTTGAGTGAATGTGATGTGTGAATAAATGAAAATATATAATAAAAAGGCGTTCGGAGTGAACTCGTGATGTGTTAAAGTGTGTGGCGCTCCTTGTTAGTGCAGTGAGTGGTTGATATTTGTGCAGTTCAACACGCCAAAGGTCTGTGAAGTTGGAGGCGTGATGCTGAACTACAGGAGAGGTATGAGAATTATTGTTCTCATGTGTTAGTATTGTTTATATTACTTACTTTTAATATATTTTGTATTTAAAAGTATTGAGGTAGGTACTTTGATTAATAACCATTAGTTGTAAATATCAATGTACCCACATCCTACTCAACATACGATAATGTTAATAACGATCAATCTACCCTATTTATGTGAACCACTCAGGTCCATTCATCCTTTTTACGTTAAATTTACGTCGTTAAAAGCTTTTTAAACAAACCAAGAATTTATTTTTAAAGGTTTTAAACCTTATGGTATACTAATGAAATAAAAACCGAAAATTTTTACAAAACCGTTTACAACACAATACTAACTCAAAAAACTCTTTGCGGGCCGGATGAAATGCTTTTTCGGACCCAAATCTGGTCAAAAAGCATTTCATTCAAGCAGACCGCGGACCGTAGTTTGCCCACCACTATACTAGACAAAAAAATAATTTACGACGCTTAATTATCTTGTTTACAGGAAAGGGAGCAAAAATCATAGTGACTTACCTGATTTTAAGTGATTACCGTTGTCCGTAAATAACTATGCCAGAATAGTTACAGGTAAATTTCCAGCTTTTAAGTTAGGAGTAGGCTCTTCTGTTCTATTGCCTTTTTATGAGATAATTAATATGAATTGTGTAATAATTCTAACGCCAAATACAACAATGTATATATATACCCACTTAAAACAAAGGTATTGAATGTCTGACAACTGACAGTAAGCTTATGTTAACTGTGTTCTCTCGAAAATAAAATTTAACGTGCCCAAGAAATCAGCGCGCTATCATATCCATCTCCCTTTAGCATCTTCCAACTATCGTCAAAATTCATTTATGTGGCGCTCTGGTCACACGCTCAATAAATATTCGAAAAGTACAAAAGTAGACATCTTTAATACTACAACTGTGGCAATAAGACGGACATTCTATCGACATTTCTTTAATTGAAAAATTGTTAGTAGGCTTTTTTAAAATTATTGTTATTGCTCACACAATAAAATAATTTTAAAGTTTTTCGTATTCGCGAAGATCTGTTATTGGCAGTCTGTTTCTTAATTATTACTGTATCTTTTTTGTAAATTTTATTGCCGTTGATCTTCCTGTAAATAAATAAATAAATAAATTGTGATTTATTTAGATAGCGTAACGTTGTGCAAGTAGTAATTATTATTCAAAAAAAGTGTCGCCTCACTCGTTTTTTACTATTATTGTATATATTATACTAACTAATAAAGTAAAATTATTAATTATGAATTTAAGAAATATTAACGTATAGATAATCAGTAAAATTTACTAGGAGTATGTACTACAAATACAGCCGTTGGGCGCCTAAGTGTTGCTAGTTAATACTTATTTACAGATACTATTAGATCAACGTAATCTTTACATTTTATATAGTATTTTTAATTGGATATGTACATTATTGTAAGGGCGTTAGAGTTAATACAAAATTTCATAATCATCTCAAAAAAAAAAGGCAATAGAACAGTCCGGGTTAGAGCGCCGCGTGCGCTGGGTCCCACGCTCCCGTGCCGCAGACACGCGACGTTTATTAAACTCTTCACGTTTTGTTACCTGCTGGGAGATTTATTACTTTTAATTATTACTCATTGTCCGCTAACGGCTACCCGTCTAAGAGGCATCTTGCTTAAATTAGATGCTCGCACAAAAGTGATTTACTACTCGATGTAAGTAATCTACGATGCCAAGAAGGAGATTTATGGTGAAATTCGAAAAAAACTACGATGACTACTTGGAAGGGACAACTTTGATACATTGAAAAAATATATATACCGAATGTTTATATGCAAATCAGGCTAAGCGACCTAAGTGAAGCGTCGCCTCCTAAGCCGAGTTGAACATCTCTGAATAATATCAAGAATGACGAAATCAACTAGACTTTTAATCCGACATCTTGTTTTTGAGTAGACTTAAGTATATTGTCCATCTACTACTTTTTATCTTATAAAAATTAAAAAAATCATTGAGTATTATTCTCGAAAAGATTTTTTTTTATAAATATGAAGCAAGTTTAATCTAATTTATACGTAGGTGTGGTATCCTATTTATTTATTTATTAGACAAAATTACAACAATCGAATCAATGCGATGCTATAACTAAATAATACCTACAAGAAAAACATTAAAAAAAATTAACATGTTATAAAAAAATATAATAAAAAAAGGAAAAAAAACATTAAAAGAAAATTTTTAAAAAATGCCTTTGACGCACTTGTAGCTCTACAAATTGCTACTGGTTGCAGATAGTATTAACAAACCCAACCACGCATGACATACATGGTCGTATGGGGAATACCGTGTGAAGATTTTTAGTCGGTTGGGCCCGACACTACCGCCGTCGCCGGCCCTTATGGCTTCGGGGTGTGCATCCGCATTTTGTTACACACGTAAAAAAAAAAAACCACGCATGACAACGGAGAGTTCTTCGATTAGTTAGTCCTGTAGTAGTAGGGACCAGGAGCAACGGATAATGTAAGAAGTAAAATGCGTGATAAAAACTACAGGCAAAAGACCAAAACGATGGAAATATAATGTTTTATCTCGATTATCATAATGTGCATGTGTTTAGGTGACGGTTTTCAGTATGAATAGTAAATTTACATTTGAATAATATATGATATAAATATTAGATGGCAAATATAATTAAAACAAAAAAAATGGTAAAAGTCTTAGACCTCTCTCGTTTCTCTTCTAAACATCTAGAATGTGTTTATATGTATTTGTTCATAAAACCTTCCGTGGCTACTAGATAATTAAACTTCATAAGATTTGCGTTAGATTTAAAGTCAACGTAAAAATAGCAACGTGTTATAAACTTACGACTTATCGCTAAATATTCACGCCCAGGCCATGTTTTTCATATCTTGTACCTGTAGTGCCACGCAATCTCCACCACAATTGTTTAATTTTTGTAAGTTTTTTAGAAGCTAATGATTTTATTATTTACCACACATAGTATTGATAAATGTAGCAAAAAATTTGGGTCATTTTTTAAGAATACAGATGTGTAATATTCCCATCACCTCCCATTGCCCCACCAACCTCGCTATTATATAGGAACGAAACGCGGAAAAGCACGCATGATCTGGCCGTATGGCTCCACACGCAGCTTCTTGACTCCTTACAAGTTCATTATCAATACATCTCCTTCAGAACAGCAGTGTAATGAAAATAAAGTGTCATAAATTTAATTAACTTTAACCTGCTGTTTATAAGGCCAGTAATATTTGAATGTAGACGAGATATTCGTATGTTGACAAGATCTGTAGTTATTGTTTCAACTGAGCCGTGGTACCTCAATGTTCGGGTGGTTGCCTCAATCTGCATAGTACGCTAGCAACCCGAGTTCAATCCCCGGTACCGGCACCAATAAATTTGCTGTTTGCAGTAGCAATTTAAAGTGCCGATTTCACCACGCGCTTGGCGGTGAAGGAAAACATCGTGAGGAAACCTACATGTCTTAGAGAATGAAATCTGCCAGTCTGCAGTAGGGCCACGTGGCTGACTATGCCATTATACTTTTTTTACGGAAAAAGTCTGTGTTCAATAGTGGAAAATCTATATATCGACGCTAGAAAACAAAAACGTAGTAACCCACAAAAATGAAATTGTTTACCAGAGCCGAAAAGCATTTCAACTTTGAAAAAAAAATTATCTATATAACTTTCTTGTTTGTGGACCTAGAGCTGTCGTTTTCGGACACAATATTTATTATTTTTGCTGAATAAGAATTGTTACCTCGACATTAACCTAGAGTTTTCCTAAAAGAAAATCGTTTTACGGTACAAAAAATAAAGAGACGTGTCAATCTTGAAAATCTTATTTTCGCTATTTTTCATCTAATTGTTACAAGATTTTCTGATTCCAACAACGTAAAAAAGTGAAAATGGCCATATGTGTCACTTACTACGTTTTTGCTTTTCAGCGTCGATATGTAGGTTGTTACTTTAACTTTTTTCAAATCTTTGTGTGCAGACACAAACTGAACATTTTATGATAAAATACAATTAAGTCCCCTTTGTTACTGAAATGAGGCGCGAGCTGTGTTATTAGTTTCAATTAACGTTGCAACCTCAGCACATGTACGAGCAATTAAATAGAGTGATACCTTACTTCCATTAGCTCTAAACCGGTACTGTTTACATTCATGAACTAACTTACTCATTTTGTCGGTCGAACGTACCTCACCGGCATTTTGTTTGTTATATATTTCAACTAGGAATCCACACCAGCTTCACACGGCTAAAGCTAATTTTGTAATCTGAGATACTGAAAATATCATTTAATATACATATAACAACACTATATAAATTTAAACAACAACCATACTGTGGACATAATATGTAAATACCGTCAGAAGCCGCAATAGCATAATGGTTTAAGGTACGGCCTGCGAATCGTAAGGTCGTGGGTTCGAATCCAGCATTGGACTATTGCCGTGAACCATGTCCTAGCACAAG
This sequence comes from Meandrusa payeni, assembly GCA_029286785.1. Classification (NCBI taxonomy): domain Eukaryota; kingdom Metazoa; phylum Arthropoda; class Insecta; order Lepidoptera; family Papilionidae; genus Meandrusa; species Meandrusa payeni. The sequence goes on from JAGSMX010000013.1 coordinate 1,597,039, forward strand.
CTTAAGCTTAGTTGGAATGGTTAATAAGATTGTTAGTAATATTTCTGAAAAAAAAACGAAAAAATGCTAGCATTCTTTTTTTAAAAAAAAAATATATATAATTATGTACATCATCATCAGCCCGTGGCTACCCACTGCTGGAAATAGGCCTTCGCCCATGCCTTTCACCATATACGATCTTCCGATTTCCACATTCAGCTACTTCCGGCTATTCTTATAAAATCGTCGGGCCATCTCCTGATGCCCTTCGCTTCTCTGACCTATGTGCGGCGGTCATTCCATGACTTTCCTTCCCCATCTGCCATCACTCGACAGATGTGGCCAGTTTTTTTACAATTCTTATTTCATACTGTGATAGACTTTATTTTTTGTTTACATTCTAAGTTACTATTTATACTTTCCTCATTTTTAAACGGATAAATTCTATTTAATTTATTATATTATCTTATTTACAGTTCTTGCGGTGGTGATCATCAAGACCAGGTAAGTTGCATGCTTTTGTAAAAGGGTGATTTTTTTATCGAAAAAGAATACTTATAGCTCATCGTACACTACCAGAGGTCGTAAAGAATTCTGTCTGAATGTGTGAATTACCACAACATCACCTTGGCATCTAAGTAAGAATTCACATAATACAAAAAAAAACTTAGCGCTCCTGGTCGCCATTTTGCGCTTTATTTAATCCGGTTTCCTATTTTACAACACTGTAAACACGACGCAGGTCACTATACGTAATGAAATCTTCTGTCCGATGTAATAGGGTATTAATTCCTCTATTTAAGCATGGTAAACCTTTGTGTGTTTGTATTTGTTAGATTAACATAATATAAACAATCACTCTTACTATGAATAGTAGGTAGGCTGTAGATGTATAGACTTTATTACAACGATGACAGATAAAGTCAGCAATCACAACAAAGATGAGTTTTTTTTCGTGAGGAAATTGCCTACGCATCCACGCCCTCGCGGAGACGATGACGTATTATGTCGGACTCGCACCGAAAACAATCACACCCTTGAGGGTAAGTAGAGTGGAGATTTTTACTTCACATTCATCTCTTGCTTCTATATCCCTACTTTTACGCATATTTACAAGTTACATTAATACTTAATACGACACAATTTACTAGATTTTTTCGCCGAGGAATTCCCCTATACTAGCACAATGCAATACATTTTTTTTTGTTTTTCCTGATTCTGATCTTAATTCTAGACGTAACATTCTCCCTCAAGTCACACTGTTCCCTGATAAAATCTAATCGTATCATTTATAGTCACGCCTAGTATACTAACTTTATTTAACTTACTTTTTTCACAACCAGACAATTTAGTTACATAAAAGTACTCCTACATTGTAACAGTGATAAGAACGTGAGAAATATCATAATTTAACAGATAAAAATTCTATGCATTTATACGAGTATACTGGAAATGGAATCAGTACAGCTTTGGTATTATACAGTTTGAGATATCGTTTAACACCTTGTACTAACGCTTGGATAAATATCACATGACATTTTAAAATATAGAATGACGCATTGTTTAAATTTTAAAATGCCTTAGTTCTAAATTAAAGGAACCAAATTGGTTTTTTTATTATGTAAAATCCGAAGCTTGCGATTACACGTGACCTAATAAATTAATAATATATTTTGAAGATTTTACCTGAAGACAATCCTTGTAAACATCCTCGTGAATCATTAAAAATCGCTATATAATCAATTGAAATATGGATTCGTTGTCAATCGACTTCAAAAAGGAAAGAGGTTCTCAATTCTTCTGGATGTTTTCGCATACTTTTCGACTGGGTGAACCGATTACGATGATCCTTTTTTCAATTTTAAAAGATAGTTCTTCCCGTGTGGTCTTATTTAAATTTGGTCCAATTCTAACAATGGCCAATGAAGTCTATAAGAAAACCATTTAAATCTTAAATTTGCATCAAGTATGTACGCCACAAATGGAGGGATAACCCAAAATCACGCCAAAATTTACACCTAAAAATTTAAATGCTTAATTTTTTATTGAAAAAGATGCACTTCATGAGTAGTTTGGTAAAAGTTTGGTTAGTTTCCGATTAATTCTATTTCGTAACATACCCACGATAATTCAGAAATACAAATAGGTCGTCCACGCGTTTAACATTTGACTTCATTGGTAGGCCGCTTTTGTTTTTGCTAGTAAATATACTTGTTTTGAAATTTTAATAACAAGACCTGAAAAGTATTTTATTTTACAATTTTACAACAGATAATTCCATTCATTGTGATATAATCTTCTTCGTTCCAATAATTAATTCTTATTTAATGTACTAGATTTTGTTACGCGAGAATAATTTTGAAGAAATTACTCACAGGAATTTTTAATTATAATTTTATTAATTGTATGAAATTCATCATAAATTTGTTTTTACAATTATTACCAACATTCTTGTTAACCATTACAACTAAGCTTATGCTTACGCTTACATTATTACACATTACCGCACATCTCGGCAGAATTCCAAATTCCACCGCCACCATCTTGATGGTTGGCGTTCAACGACTGTACGTTTTTCGCGTAACTTTGTGGAATCAACTGTCGCCAGCGGTGTTTCCGAACGTTTACGATTTAGGGACCTTCAAGAAACGAGCCTATTCCTATCTCAAAGGTCGGCAACGCACCTACAGCTCCTCTGGTGCTGTGGATGTTCATGGGCGACGGTGATCACTTAAGATGAGGTGAGCCGTATGCTCGTTTGCCACTTTTCATATAAAAAAAAAAGCTTCAAGGTGGTTGAAGTTATAGTCAAATGGTAGACACGAACCTACGACCTTACGTTTAAACCATAAGGCTATTGAAATTTCTAAGAAATTTAAACGGCATATTAATAAAAATACGTGAACAAATGTTACCCTAAATGTGGTCATTAAGTTTAAAATTTAAGACCGTTGCGAGCAAGAGGCCAGAGAAGTTAAACACCCAAAAGTTTGTGTTGCCTTTCCTGGCATTTGTTGACACGAATCATACATAACCGAAACTTTATTTACATCGTGTTTTAATTAATTTATTTATTTAAAAACATATTACACTTTCTTCTACTTCTACTGCCTATAACCTCTCGAAGAAACGTACTGCTTCAATACCAGTCTACCTTATTATTTATCATCATCTCTATCTTCTTCTCTGCTTAGGATCTTAAACAAACATGACTTAATGATTAATCAAGAACTGTAGAATCATGCAGCGATATGCATTTGGCGGGGTAAGCAGAACCTCATAGAATTTACTCCCTGTCACGTCTAGTTAGTAAGATAGCATATCTCCCAATCCATCCCCTCGTCTCTTCAATTACTTATACGACCGTGCGGACAACGGACCCCACGACGACCTGTGCGGGTTCGCTCCGCAGCAAGCGCGTCTGCCAGACGTGCGTCGCAGGTTCAAATTCCCCTATTCTAGGGAGCTTTTGAACATTTAGGCTTATATCGCCCCCACTCGTCCTCCGTCTCGACCGAGTCCAGAGAGGTCAGGAGGGCGTAGCAGATAGATTCGGCTGACGCTTACGGGATTAGCCTCTACGTAAAAATAGTTATTCCTAAAAAATCCATCTTAAACGGCACCTACGACCAGGGAGCAGTCGCCCCCTGCGCCCGTATCTGCGAGGTACCCTTGAAGCTTGTTAATGACCCGTGTCCTCTTCACTATGGCATAACATTCTTATGGTCACACTTGTTCATTTGCACATATTAGGTCCCACGATATAATAATAAAGCCTTATTTATTTATTTTTTATTTTGTTTTGTCTCACGATATTGAGTGAGCCCATCTCCGTATACCGGTGATTTTTTTACACATAAGAAACCGAACGACTTGTTTCGAATTCCCGACCGTAAGACGTACATTTAGCCATAAGGTTTATCATAGCAAAAAAAAACATTTAAATTGTTTTATAATTCTGGTAGAAAATCTATGTGATAATTACAATTACTTTCGTGATATATAGTTTTTCTTTATATTTTAATAGAGAATTGCAGTATATTGTAAAATAATTTGACATTGAATTGACTTATCGCACTTGAGTTTTCAATTCAATTTTGAAATCCGGGTAAAGTCAGGGTAAGATTAACACCCTAACTGTTGGAAATTTTCCAATCAGCGCCTGTAAATTAGAAAAGTTTAATATGAGTTGAAAGTCCAGGTGTAGCCATTGCTACAGTTCTGATTCCGTTTTAAGTTTTTAATCAACGTTTCCTTACGACATGGGTAAGCTGAGTATAAGTTTTAGTTTGAAAAGTTACTCAAACAACATTTTAAACAGATTAATCATAAATTAATATAAACACTAGCAGTAATCGGTAAGTAATCAATGTTTCATAAGATTTTAATTTTTTTTAATAAGGTTCTTCGTTCCTATTTGGTGTCCCGCGACACCACACGGCTTAACAAATGAAGTTTTTTGTTAATAAGTGATTTATAATAAGATAATAATAATAACCTTTATTCAGATAATACTTTTGCAAATGAATATATAATTAAATAGTATTTAGTTGCCAAAATAATTTTTTTATCTGTGTATTCAAAACAAGTGATTTATTATACGTAAAAACGGCAATTTTACTGGCACAAGCCGTCTGGGAGTCAAACTATAAATAATACATTAAATAATTAAATTTAATTAATTAATTTTTTTATATAATATTTATTTCTAATTAAATTCAAATTAAAAAATAATAATTACATAATTGATAAAACTCGAATCAAACGTTAAACCCTATTAGGCGCAGAGGCCTTCTTTGTATTTCCAAATTAACGTCGGAATAGAATTAATCATAATAGAATTAATCAGAACCTAACCAAACCTCTCATCAAACTACTCTTGAAGTACGTACTTTCTAATAAAAAATTGAGTTAATCGTCCATTTGTTGAGGAGAAAATGCAAATTAAAGGCATATACGGTTTTCTTTCGTCACATGGATGCCACTGTCAGAACTGGACGGGAAGCACCGGCTTCCAAATAAAAAAGAGCCTCAGAATCTGATTGCCCAGTGGAAAGTTATGAGGTAACAAACATATTTTTTTTTTAAAAGAATTAAGAACATCCTACATTTTTGAAGTCGTTTGAAATTAGAATCTTGTTTTTGTAATTGCATAATAACTACTTCCAATGATATCTTAGTGATTTACCTGAACCATATTGTATTTTTAATTCATAATTAATAATTTAGTTGATCGTCACATTAACATGGCATTGTAAACAATAATTTAACTTTGTTAGTTCGTAATTTGACTTTTAATTAATTTTGTTAAAGATTGTGAGGACGCGCAGTTGTGACACGGTATTCCTTAAAATAATTCTTTGTACAACGTTACGCTGTCTAAATAAAGCGAGTGTATTAGTTGTTGGACTATTTTATTTCACAAGACCTACAAATTATTACACTCTTTAAAAATACCCCTCTCATCAATGACAAAATTTCAAAATTGGTTTATAAATGACCGAGTCATGGGGTACAACACGAATCCTTTTAAACTTTAAATTGTAAATTCATGTTTAACAATAGTGATAACAAAATAACACAGTAATAATGGGCGCATTGCAAATTGTTATTTGGCTCGATACCGCACGCCACCGCTACCCTTATTAGTGGCCATTAGCGATTTTGGCAAAGCTACATCAGCATGCTTCTAATATATTACTCTAGCAGAATCCAATACCGCGTAATTGTTTTCAATTTTATTATAATTGCTTAATAGTGTCTCCAATTTGCTGGAAGTTCATTACAATAGGCACCATTTTCTTTTTTACTGAGCATAGCGAAGACAGAATAAAATCGACGTGTATTCTGTCTTCGCGATGCTTCATATACTGATATTGATATATTAGAAGGTATAATAGTATTGGAAGTGTAGAATAGCCTCAAGTTTCGCCCTGAAAATGACTGTTGTGCAGTGTTTGAACGACATTTTAAGGATGTTAAATTATGAGAATCAATTTTACTTATTATATATAATACACGATAATACCATTATATAGACGTGAGCAAAAATAAAGGGTCGGTTAAGAAAGTTTGAATATCTCGAAAGATAAAGACGCTAGCTAACTGAAATAAATTGTGCACGATAGACAGTTAAATGACCTTAAAATAAAATAAAATATTTTTATAAATTTATATATATTTTATTAAAAAAGTTAAACTTAAACGAAAAAGGATATCTTACGTAAACTTTTATAATACGATATTTTTCATTAAATTTGTTTTTATTTAAATTATAGTAGTTAGTGTTGCCTCCATGTGGCGCATATTTTTGCTCACGAGTGTATAATTGTTAACTCTGTATTGCCTACTACTAGGCGGTGAAAAGTTTATTTTTTAAGTTGAATTAATTAAATAATATCTTGAAGTGTTTGAATTTAGATATTTAAAGATCTTACGTGAAGTCAAAAAACAATTTTAATTTTTTTATCTGGATAGGGAAATTATTATATTCATTACAAAGTATAAATTTATTATACAATGTTCTTGTGAATAAATATTAATGTTTTTAACTATCACGTTACAACCATGTCCTTGAAATTATGAAGCAATTAAATATACTACTGTAATTGATTTATTTTATCTGACCTTCAATTCGATTTAGCCTCGTAACAAAATCAAGGATGGATTAACGGCAAACTTGCGGAAATTTCCCAATTAACGTCTCTAAATTAGAAAACTTTACTATGAAACTACATCGATTGTGTAGGTTAGCTGTAATTCTGTTTTTTTTTTCTTAATCCCTCAAGTCTAGAAGTGGAGATGAAGTGGGTAAGTCATTACTGTCATTCAGCCATCTAGATATGTTTTATTTTTTTGTGTTGAAAATACTGTGTGGTTAGCTACGCTAACGTCACTTTTTGCGGGATGATGAGTTTCTAGTTCAGGGGTTCCCAACCTTTTTGTACTCTAGAGCACATTCTAAAATATCGGTCGAGTGGCGGGCACCACCTATTTTTTAATCAACCAACTCCTTCCATAGCTTCTCATTTTCCCATCATTTATTTTCATATATTCATAATTTATTAATAAATAATAAATAAAAATGTTTCAAAATAGTAAAATTATTATTCAAATTGCATACACTAAGAGAAATGTATTTACAAAACGTAGTAATAATTCACATTATTAATTAATGTTTAGGAAACAAATCAGTCTGTGTCGAATAGTGGTGAGCACATACGAATCGTTCACGGGCACGAGGTTGGGAACGTCTGATCTAGTAGAATAACTCAAGGCATGATCTTTCTTTGTAATATCTGTATAGGTATACAGTAGGTTGGGTAGAATTGGTAAATCCATCGAAATTATAATGATAACTTGGCTTCACACCAGCCGCTACTGTTTTTTTCTTTTGCATCCAAATTTCATATAATATTATTATATTACCCTCAAAAATATAAAAATTATAGGAACTTTAATTGAAGGTTTTACTATGTTAATATTTGCTGGTATTATTTTAATAGACGCATTATAAATTAAAGGAGAAAAAATAAATACAATAAGTGTATTTTGTATCATAGAAAACTCATTTACTAGAAATTTACCGGTAATTTACTAATAAGTCCATAAAATCATACCAATTTGTAGGTAATGGGAAAACAATACTGTATTATTGTTGGGCGGCTCGTAAGCTGTAAATTGATTGTGGTTTTAACATACCCGGACACAACGAGTGAAATTTTATCGAGTACAATTTCATAGAAAACGTGTTTTTTTTTCTACAATCAGTGCAATAGAATTTTTTAAAATAATTTTTTTTTGGGCTCTCCAATGTCTTTTTCCAATTGTCTTTAATTAATGTGCGTGTAAGAAAACTAACGTGATTAATTAAAATACTAAACGTTTGACGTTAAGTATTTAAATTAAAATGGAAAAGCTCTTATCAATAAGGTCGGCTATAGCTTAGTTATTTAATTTTCGTCTTCTATGATCTTGGTGTTCAATAAAGTTACATCTATTTATCAATAGATTTTTTTTGTTTTCTTTTAGAAAAAGAAAGCTAGCTTGTTGACCATTCTAATCAAGCGTAAGCTTGTGCTAGGAGATGGTTCACGTCAATAGTCGAATGGTGGATTCGCACCTACGACCTTACGATTCGCATTCGTAGCCTAGACTATTACACTAATTAGGCTATTGACACGCTATACCTTCGTATATACGTTTTAATCATTGGCCAAACCCGAAATAATTTAAAATGCATGCATTCAAAACGATCTATAATTATTTTAAAAAGTGTTAATTATTCAATCTTTATTTATACAATTATCGGGGTTTTTTCATATGTTTAAGTGGTAATGTAAATTATGTTTAGGTAATTTTTTAAATAATATATATGGTGAAAAGTGTTCCTGGTATTCATTTCGGATAAAATTCGCCTAATTTCTTAACCACACTTTCCCATATTTTTCCCAAGTGCGTACTTAACTGCTGGCAGGCCTCTTATATTGCGAATTTATAATATGACTGCTTTAAGCAGCCCTGATTTTAAGTGGCACGAAGTGATAATATTTTATAACTTAAATGTTAATTCCATTTTTCCCTAGTAATAAAATGATTACAGTATTCTAGAAAAAATAAATCGCGTTCTTTGCTGTAATATAATATGATATCCTCCTCTAAAAAAATAACATTTGGTATTATAAAGTTTGTATTTTCCAAAAGTAATTGGATGGACAGAAATATCATCTCGAGAATGCAAATGGTTAAAATAATTCAGTTTTATATCGACAGTGTAAATAGTAGATACATTAGTATCGGTAACTATCAAGTTATTAAAACTGCGTAGTTAGTTATACCACACGATAACTGCAATAGAGGTTCAGGCTAAGCAACCTAAGAGCTGTGCCACCTCTCAATCAGGTGAAGCAGTCAAGACCAGCCTCTCTGGCCAATCTGTTTAGTTCGTCATTAAAAAAAAACGATAACAATTAAGTAAATTCGATTAAAATTTAACAAGATTCACAAACTTTTGAATACTTGTAAAAATCCATTGAAAAATTTGAAAGATTTTGTACCATTGTTACAGATGAATGAGTGAATAGCGTTTTAACAATGAAACTCTAATGAAGTGTCCTTTCCTTCTCTTCTCATACAATTATCTTTCTTGCAAATATTGTAGGAGAGGTATTCAATTTATCTTAAGTAAATACTTTACTTTATTTAATTTTTTCAACCGACTTCAAACAAGGAGGTTCTCAATTCGTCTGTATGTTTTTTTATTCTATGTTAGTTACCTCAAAACTTTCGACTGGGTGAACCGATTTTGATAATCCTTTTTTATTTGAAAACAGTTTCCAGAATTCCAGAAAGCGTTTCCGGTATATCCCAATCAATGATCAACCATAAGTCATAAATTTTCATAAAGCTGTGCGACAAATCGAATGGACTAATAACTCAGTAAGATCAACTCAGTTCAAGGGTAGTTTGGGTAGTTAGGATATCCAATATAATGGAGATGATGAGGTTACTGAAAATTGATTTTCGGCTTTATTAAGCGCACCATTTCAGTTATTAACAATTTTGGCAAAGCCTCAGTTCGAGAGCGCACGAACTGTGAAAACTAAATTTTGTTTTGAATTTATTCATTTACTTTTTTTAATATGTAATACTTCGATGTGGACAGTCATTAGTTAGTCATAATGCTTATATGTAACAAGGGGTGATCAAAAAATTAACTTTTAAGTAAATTTTATACTCCGCCCTCAAAACCAATCCCCGGCAGTCTAATCGTGAGCAAAGTCGAGGCAATGGGCTCTCAATTAGTTTTTGTGTCATTTAGGTTAGCCGGAAGTGACTGGATGCGGAAAGCGGAGGATCGTATATGGCTATATGCCGTCCGTATTGGGAAAGACCTATTTCCAGCAGTGATCAGGCCAATAACCTTATAATTCGATCGGTTGATATTCTTCTCGTAATATTGGATATAAAACATTTTTAGAAATATGAAGATTACTTTTGGAATAGCTCAAATTCACAAATTATATCACATTGAAAGAAATTTACGCAATTCAAAACAAGCGTTGGAATGTGTATTATTCTTGCTCAGAGCGCTTAGTTAAAGTATAAACTAACTCCGACTCGACGCTACTGTGTGTTTAAACACAGAGTTAACTGTGCAACGTTCATCCAACGTAAACGATGACTAAACATTGGGCTGTTTATTTTCTTATTTCTCTTTGGAAATTGAAGCAACATCGCAAACGTGTACAATATACTCGTCATATCAGGCAACTAATGAAACTCAAATAAAAAAAGTCTTGCAGACGAGTAGCCAGGAATACCGAGTTTAGCTCTTTCCATCGCTCGTTGTGCGACTTGAAGTTTGTGGAGCCCAAGGTCATAACTGGGAGGACGCACTGGTTGAAGACCTTCGTCTTCAGGTATTGAGGTATTTGTGTCGTGATAGCTTTGAGTTTTGAGCTTTTTTTTTCGTTTTGGCGTCATTGGTATTGTTAATTGTAACTCAACGAGAAGTAGAAAGGGATTTGCACTTCCTGTGTCGACCTATACAATATCTTAAGATTATAGTAAAAACAAAACAAAAAAATATTGCTTATATTTATATATTATTTGCAATAACGTTCTTGTGTACAAAATCTATTTTCGGTTTTAATAATAAAAACCAGTATGAAATATTATAATACAATTGTATCCTACCAATGGTGCCTTCAACTGAGGATTTCGCTACGCGGTCAGAAGGATTTTGTTTTGTGGTTAATGACCATAATATGTTAGCCAAAAAGCATTCACAACTCCTAAAGACTAGGGATGATTACCAGACGGGAATTTTTGTCCTTACGGCTTTACTGCAAAAATGCTGAAATTTCGTCAAACATTAAAAAATAACAAGACAATATATCTTGGTGGTGAAAACCTATAAGACTCCTATTGACTATTTCCAAGTACCTAATCATATTTTAAAATGCAATGCTTATTTTATAAGCAGGAATTAACAATACAGATTAACAGGACTTGTTATAATATTTAGATAGCCGTCTATTACGTCATCGATTGCTGTTATTGCAAAAGTTACGGACTTTATTGATAGAGTTGCTAAAGTAATTTCGTTTGGTTCGGTACTGTGTGGTTTTAAATAAATATTAAGAAAACATTGCTGAGCATTGTTCTATAATGCTTTTGGTATATTTTATATTCCAAACGTAATATGTAGATAATATGTATAATAAAATCAACTTTAAAAAAACATGTGTCTTATAATTTTTATTCGTTAATAATCTGTTCATTCGTCGTGCTTTTCTAAAATGAACAAATTAAAATGATGACAATTTTTTTTCATATTGATATCACTGACTAATCAAAACTATGGAGGTTACATACAAAATTATAATATGAATTATTTTTATATGTCAGTGTCCGGGAGTTAGCAAGTTGCATAGTACGCTAGTAACCCGAGTTCAATCCCCGATGCCGGCACCAATAAATTTGTTGTTGCAATTTTATGTGCTGATTTACCACGCGCTCGGCGGTGAAGAAACACATCGTAAGGAAACCGACCTACGGGGATAGTCCGCCATTAAAAGGACATGAGAGCTTGTAAAAAATGTAAAAAAGTGGGTTTAGATGACCTTCATTGTCTTTACCTCGTTTCATTTCTCCATGTAATCTTTTTTAACGTACACACGAGGATATATGGAGATAATATGAGATGGGAAGAAGCGCGAAACATTTGCGATGACCGTGTTAAATAAAAACTGTAATCTTATCGTAATCTCTACTATTTTACATTGAATTTTACGGAGGAATAAACAAAAAAACAATTTCACCAATCAATGTCTCGAATATCCAATCATGACTAAGAATGTAGCTTCAATGCATTTCGGTCGGCAGATAAAAGGAATTTTTCTTTTTAATTTGAGCATCGATTTCAATCACAAAAGATCAAAGAATCACCATTCGGCCCATTTCTTCATTGTTCAAATTCAAAACGATGAATTATTCAAAGACCTGGAAATGTTTCAATTGGCCAGCTATAAAAAATGAAACGGTTCGTTGCTTTCCCTCTTAGCTAAATTGTCTATTCATTTAAAAGACGAATCATTTTGATCGGTTAACTTATCAAAGTTCTTCTTTTATATTGTGTTTATTTCGGAGTCTACGTAATTTAATTTTATACAATCAGCAGAAAAATAACATTTTGGTGTGCGGTCATTTAGCTTTATAATATATTTCTAATTTTTTTATACATTAATGTCACTTTAAAAGCATGTAAATAAGAGATTATAATTTCATCTTGAAACAATTACACGTCTTCCGATGGTATTATAAATTCAGCACCTCATTTCTCTTCAGCCAGGTGTGACACAAGGAATTAATCCAAAAGCCTGCAAATTGTGACAATTAATATTTTTTTATTAATTCGACTACGGCTCGTTCACTCTATTACCCGAGTGACGCAGGTGTCGATCGTAAGTCGAGCTATGTCAAAAATTAATCACAGTTTTTTTTTCCTTGCTTATTATAATATTATGAACTGTTGAAAAATATATAATAACAAGGGAAAAGATTTGTTTCAGAGTTTGTACTCTAAAAATACAACCTATTTAAATAATTTTTTCAACATTACAAGGCCACCATTATAAATTGTCAGGATGTTAGGGATTATGTTCGTATAAAACTCATTTTTCCAAAATAATCTTATATTTTGGAAATCAATCACCGGAAAATTTTACATTTTATAACTAAACTTCGTAACTTAAATTAATTCCAATGTGTAATATTGAAATTCATTTGGTAGAATCCTTTTTTTTTGTTTTACTTGTGGGAACGTACCTGACCGCGTAATCGTCCCCCGGGGGAAGGACGAGTTATGTCGGGCCCTCACCGACCAAACCCACAAGATGTTCCACCATCGTCGCATTTGGCGGGGCTGCGGGATCGCTTACGCACGCACCGCGGCCCGCCTGCGGCTCGGATGCTTTGCTGCATCCCCGTCCCGGGGGAGGACGAGCCTCCCCTCACCGCCCTCCAGGCAAGACGCGCCGGAACATAGGACGCGCCTTCCTTCACGACCTCCGTAAGCGGGTGATGAACTCCCCCGAGTCCATCACCTGGAGGCCTTGGTATTTGGTAGAATCCTAGCACAAACAGCGCCCAACTAGTGTGTTGTAAAAATTATTAATTTAAATACAAAATATTTTTGTATTCTTCTTTAAAAAAGTGATCAGAAATGAATGCCTCTTGATATTAAATACAAAATTAAAAAGTCTATGTTGATTTTCAAAATATTCTAGTTAATTCTTTAGTAAAATTCAAGCAATAGTCTGATAGCAAAATGCTTTACTATCAGTGTATCAATTCAACTTTGCTGTGTCTTATAGAGTTCATCGTTTCTCCAATGTGCAATTTAAATTTCCTTCCTTCTTTGATAAACAAAATACCGCTTGGATCTCTTTTGTCCTGTACCTAATAATATATCTACAAAAATACGTGTATCTTCCAGTTAGTTTTTTTTTAATGGCGGCATTAAATTATATTTCAACGTTTTGATCATTGACGCAACTGCCAGTGTTCCTATAGTAACGGTCCGAGACGCGGTTCTGCCTCGTAGGGTTTGCGTTCTACGGTAACAGTAACTAAGTCAAAATAGTGGTTCAGGCAGAGCAATATAATAACGAGGCCACCGCCGAAAAGACTCCAGGCTTATCCAATGTTAATCTATCACAGAGAATTACTGCCTAGTGCTCTAGCGGTTCGTGGACAACGATGTTCACTAAACATACCTAACAATGTTGAATATATCAAATAAATCTGAATGCTCTTGACTTTTATACAAAAAACCATAAGAGTAGCACGTATTAAAACTTTTTCCTTATGAAATCAAATTTCCAAGTTATTTGCCCATTCAATAATCATTTTGATATACTCGTAGTGAACGGAAACGATGCAATAGACGATAAGCAGGAACAATATAGCAAGCGGGCTATTGGATTTGGAACAAAGCTAACGAACCGTTGGATCATGTAAACAGGAGCAAGACGACCGTCTTGTTTACTTAAAGAGCCTTTGCTTCATTAGGATTCAATTTACTCACAACAAATTAAATCACATTAATAGCCACATAATAGCACAGCACTTGGATTGTTTAATATAACATAATTATTGTTTGAAAGCGATTTCTAGCCAGGATCGGCTTTCTTAGATCTCCCTTCTTCATTTCGCCCGATCTTTAGCATTCTCTTCAGTTAGGTTGCTGGGAGTCATGTCCCTCTCCAAGGCCTCCAGTTGATGAATTCGGGGGAGTGTATCACTTGCTTACGGAGGTCGTGAAGGAGGTTGCCTAGATGGTGAGGGGGAGGCTCGTCCGGCGGCTAATCGCAGGCGAGGCCACGGATGTGTGCGCGAGCGTTCCCGTAGCCCCGCCATATGCGACAATGGAGGAACATCTTGTGGGGTTTAATCGGTGAGGGCCCGAAATAACTCGTCCTTCCCCTAGGGAACGAGTAGTCCACAAATAAAACCAAAAAAAGGGCATGTCCCTGCGGAAGTCAATCAACGCAATTTAAGATGGCGCGTGGCCGTACTCCAGGAATCTTTACCTTAGGCTTCCGAAGTACATTGCTATACCATCGACTCCAACACAACTAAGTTTAATGCTTTTTTTTACAGTGAAGGCTCTTGATATATAAAGACTGTATATCTTATTATTATTATAACACAAGCTAGGACTCCAATCTAATTCGTCTAATGTGGAATGCAACAAAGCTCTTCATTAATGGTTGGCAAAGCATCTCTACTTCTTAAAGTAGTTCGCTCGTACACAAATATTGTGATACAATGATGTTGTGTGTAACAATGACCAAATTGTGGATGAACTATGCACACTTACATCTAAATACTATAAGAGAAAACGTAATTTACAACGCATTGAAATACACTGTAGAAGATAGGAGAACAAATCCGTTAATTAATACTCATCCGCGCGTAAACTTTTAACTAGGTGTTAATTTATTCGCGTCGCTGGGTGCAGTTCCCTCGTGCTAAAAACATCATTTACATGATAACATTATTAATGAAACGTTATATTTACAGAAATACATTTTATACATACATGTTTCCTCTCAAAGTTTTCATTTATGGAATGAATGAATGAATGAATGAAAATTCTTTATTGCGCAACAATTAAAAACAAAATACTAACTACAACTTTCACATTAGACAAGGTCATTGCATGCGTAATGGGCGGTCTTATCGCTAAGAGCGATCTCTTCCAGACAACCTTTGTATAGACAGAAACTTTCGTCTAAAAATATTTTAGTGGGTCTGTGAATATATTTATTTTAATACAAAACAACAATATATATATATGTATTTAAAAACGCATTCATCAATAAATACACATACTATTAATAAAAATAATACATAAATAAATATGCTAAACATACAACAAATACCTAAGTATATATATATGTATATAACAGACGTTTTGAAGCCGCTCAAGTTTATTGAGTTGCCCTTTGTGAGATCTAGAAAACTGATATAGGCGTAGTCGAGGAGAGGTAAGAGAACGGATACAATTTTGGTAAAGAAATAAGCTTAAATGTCTTGACAGTCTTCCGATAAATAATACCGACCGAGTCGTGGTTCGGCCCTCTTGGGCGCTCAAGGTTCGAAAAGCTAACGCGATTAAAGTAACCGTTTAAGCCAAAACCTTGCACCTTGTTGGTCCCAACAGAGGTCCAGGCTATGAGACCTAAGAGCTCTGCCACCTCTCAAATACGGTAAAAATCATGCGGTCTATTCCAGTCCTTTATTAGCTACCTACAAATAATTATTGACGAATCAAAGCGCTCGGGTTTAATTTAGTGATAGAAATTGGTGAGTGTATAGTATTGGTCATTTATTAATGTATTTCTAACACGATCATTCCTATTTCCATTATCAACACAAACCTGCACTACACACAGTGCGTTGGTGGTCTCTGTATGTACAAAGAGAATTTATACCGCATATCGGATGTATATCTAACAGATTCATACGATTTGCTTTGCGTATTGTCTTTTAGAGCGGCACATAATTGTTGTTGTATTATTCGAATAAAAATGCCGAATACATTTTGACAACCTATCAAACATACAAACTAATACTAATAAAATAAAACACTCAGTCCCTTGAACCAGAGGAGTAGGCACATATCATAGATTTTTTTTTATCTTCGAACTTTCGCATATAGGTTTCGAGTACTTTTTTTTATATAAAGAAAGCTAGCAACATTTTTTTTTCAAAAATATAACTAACATTCTTGTTAACTTTTTTTTTGTTAACGGGGAGGAAATCTTCAGAAAGATACCCCGCCTTCTAGGGGGATATATCTTACCCACTAAAACCTGTGGTGGCCCTTTGGTGCATGACGAGGGGCTCCGGGATCTCAACGTGGAACGCACCAGAGCCCCTCTGCACTGTGCTCAAGGAGAGCACGTCCCGGGGGAGGTTACTCCCTCCCCTGTACCCTCGCAGTGCAAGGCGACATGGGCCAGCCGATGTCGCCTTCTTCCCGGGTCCACTTTGGTAGACGGTGCAGGCCTCCACCCTTGTCGCCCAGTGAACCCGAGGCCCATTTTAGTCGTCTTGTACGACAGGCAGGGGATACCGTAGTCTAATTCTTGAGAGCCCAGAACTACAGGGTTGACATTCTTGTTAACTATTCCAACTAAGCTTAAGCTTGTAGTAGGAGATGGTTCACATCAATAGTCGTATGTTGGATTCGAACCTATTACCGCACATGACGCGGAACGTATCCTGTACCATTAGGCTATTGATGCTTCAAACTTTCATCTCGCCTTTCTTGAAGTTTCCGCCAACTTGGTCTCTAAATATCTAAATTCATTTAAGGAGTCGCCTAACCGACATTGCCACTCAATTTTAATCATTTATATTATGACAATAGAGTCGAAAATATTTTCCACACAAACTGTCCTTCGTTGAATTTTTAAAATTAGATTGGGCAAAAGAACGTGCGGCATCAGCAGATCTTAAATGATCTCACCGATCACTAACATCTACTAATGGGTTTAAATATACATTTTTAATTCATTATGAAGGGGATCACTAACCAGGCGAGACGCAGGAGTATTATATTACTACGAGATCGTAGTATACCCCAGATCAAACCAATTCATTCGTGCAATAGTCGTTGCAGTGTCTGTACTAATATTTGATTACTATTCATTTGTTTATTTAGACTGGTATCAAATTTTCACGAAATTTACATCTATTTAACCATTCCAAAACGAGTTGGTTGGTTGCTAAACTTGTAGTTAAAGTTAAATTAACAATATTTAGATGTCACCTAAGATTTTAACGCTAAATTCACAGTATATTGAAACTTAATACTGCAATTACTAGAGTGGAACAAGTGAAAATTGAAAACATAATAGATTTTATAGGCTCTTAAACTCTGAAAACTGCTGTAAAAGTGGAGCGAGCACGTTTTATCGGGGAACGCAAAAGTGATGATAATGGTGGCTAATAAAGAAGTGATGCAGGGGCCGATAGATTCCGCAAGTTAACAACTTTTCGGAAGTTGTACCGCTATTAGGCGGGCACGAGTGCGGTCACCCTACAAACTGCCGCTAATGTTAAAATAATGACAATAATTTTAATTCGGAACAGTCATTTGCGCTACATACATTTTATGTATCAGCTTCTGCTGTCGCACGAATGGAGAAGTCCTGCGTCCCTCCTTTTACGGACCGTCCGCCGGTGCCCTAGGTGGGCTTGTTAAACCCAACCGCGGAAGCCATCTGCTGTTATAAGTGGTGTGCCCTGGATCTGTCAGCAGCAGGGCACTACTACTAAGTACTACGACCCTGCAGAATACTGACGTGAAGTACAGGCATACTTATAACAAGACCTGATAGAACCCGCACTTTCTATAATACATTGTTACCCTTCTTCGAATGTCACACAAATTTCTATGTCAATTACCAATTAAAGTCTGGAACTTGGCGATTGAGGTTAGGAAGGCTTCGTCTTTAAATCGCATGTATCTTAATATTTTCTACTCAAACAATAAAGATAACAAATTGTTTTATTTATATAATCGTTTATACTATAAATTTGTATTCTAAGAAATAAGAGGGATTAATATAAAAAAAAAAAAACATAGACCTAACCAACCTACGAAGTTATATTCCTTACTAACACATTTTTAAATAACAAGAATATCGAATAACCAAAATAGATTAGATATATTATAATATAATTAAAATTACAGAAATTGATCCTATTAAAACTATTAATAAGCACGATGACGCAAAAGGTCTTGTGATTTTTAAAGCCAAACCCAAATAGGAATGCTCACCGTTGTAACCGGTTATTTGGTCCGCCGTGTATTAATTGCGAATACCCTCTTGTTCAGTTCGGTCGGGTATGAGTATTATTTATGAGTGTATTATTATATTTATATTTACGTGTCTGTTAGTGTGTATACGTAAATTTCAATTTATCTATAAAAGACGCTTAAAACATTACCCACCAATGTTTAGCTGGAAGAAAATGCTGTACATCATTAAGTTCGCCGTTTAGACATATTTTGTTTCAATAAAGGATTGCCGTCCATCTTTATAATAAAATGAATAAGATTTTAAACTTTCATTTATTTAATAAATGTAAAATTAAAGCTAAAATTAAATAAATAAAACTAATAATATTAATACCACACTCATCACACACACACATACGCACACTTAACCAACTACACATACAAATTTATTTATTTAAATATTAATTTGCATTTAAATTTATTTAACTAAAGTACCTTATGTATATCATCCATATGTAAATCAATTTTATGAATTACAGAAAAGGGCACTGATTCCTGAGATACAGGTCTAACTCCTAGTTAAATACATCCTTTCCAATAAAAAGTGAATCATCGAAATACGTTACGTTGCCGTTTGTCCATTTGTGGCGGACATACATGAAGCAAATTAATACTTATATGGTTTTCTCATGGATACCAATGTCAGAATTCGACCAACATGGGATCACCTGGGAAGCTTTCTAACAAAAACGTCAGGGACTTCGTGTATTTCTGTAATGAAACTTGTGAATAAAGTATTATTTTTATTTATTTTGATACCTTTTAAGTTTTTATAATATTTCTATAAAAAGTAAAATACAGAAAAATATCACACAAAATACAGAAACATTACAAAAACCTAACCTAGTGTGTGCCGGCAACGAAGCAGGGCCCAAGCAACCGGTGGTTAGGGCGACATAGAGGGAAACCTCCTGACGATGCGTGCCGTGTGTACTGCCTTCTGTATCTGACCCTTTTTTTTATTTTTTTTTAAATGTCACAACGGCTTTTAACTACTGAATTGTGATCAATTTCAGAGTTGTAAAACCCTTTGTCTTTTCTCTACGTTAGCCGATGTGCCATGCTCTAGCTCCCCCAACGTGGGTGGTTAGGGATTTTCTAGTATCAATTGTCATTCATCTTCAGGTTAGTTATTAGTCATACAATCTTAATTTTTTTCTTATCTACACATTTCTAATACTACACTTAATTTTACACTTACTATTCTTTATTTTTCTTCTCTATCAACTGTATCTGACCTTTGACCCAGCCATCCACCGAAAGTCTCTTAAGATGTTGATCGAGACTTTGCGCTATGAGACCGTTTGCGGAAACGACTATCGGGACAATGATCGTCGAATCCACATCCCACATGGCGGTCACCTCGTGAGCCAAGTCGAGGTACTTTGTGATTTTTTCACTTTCGGTCTTCACAAGGTTCTCGTCATGCGGGATGGTATGTTGACCGATCTGTCGGCACAATATCGCCTTATTGGCAACAATAGTCCTGTCTGTGATGACAGATCGATCCCAATAAAGCGTTGCATGACCATTTTCGAGAACTGGCGCCGATGTGTATGTATACTACGGCACCTCGGACTTCACAAGACCATATCGAAGAGCAATTTGCTGAATAATTTTGGCTACGAGATTATGTCTGTGCAAGTATTATTATTATTAAAGTATTTACCTATCTATCTAAATAACGTAATGTTAATTTTAATAACCATTTTTTTTACCCAATTATTCGCATTCCAACTATAAATTATGTTAACATATTCC
This sequence comes from Meandrusa payeni, assembly GCA_029286785.1. Classification (NCBI taxonomy): domain Eukaryota; kingdom Metazoa; phylum Arthropoda; class Insecta; order Lepidoptera; family Papilionidae; genus Meandrusa; species Meandrusa payeni. Next base: position 1,617,161 of record JAGSMX010000013.1, read on the forward strand.
AAATACAGTGAAGGATGAATCAAAATATTTAAATACAAAATGGAGATTCCCCTCGCAAGCCCTACTAGGCACGTCCGACAACAGCTTATTCTCTTTTAAATTTCCGATTTATACGTCGTAGGGAAGTACACTCGTCTGCTTCGATTCTGTGAACGTATTAGCATTGGATTTGAATAGAACAAACAAAGGGATTGTTCAAGACAATGCGCTTTCGTAAGCAATTGTGAATTTGGGGTATCGTAAAAATACATTCTGGAAGCGCTACGAAAATAAATGTAGGCAGGGTTACATAAAAATAAATGTAAATCATAGTCTGGCTGAAAAAATATCTCTATTGTGAACTAATTTCTAAAATAAAAAGTGTTTTTTTATTCTTTCATAGCTAAAAAAAATAAAAAATGAACAATCCAAATCCGTTACAAGATATTGCCATAGTTATTTGTCCATTTGTGGCACACATACTTGAAGAAAATTTAACACCTATATGGTCTTCTCATGGATTCCATTATCAGAATTAGACCAAAGTGGGATCACATGGGAAGTGAGCTTTCAAACAAAAAAAATCATCAAAATAGGTTTACCTGGTCTATATAACCCAGTATATAAGTTATGAGGTAACAAAAAAAAAAAACACGGACAAATTGAGAACCTCCTCTTTTTTTGAAGGTCGGTTAAAAAGGATATATTCTTCTCCTTCTTGGTCGCCTCACACTTATCAGAGTGGTGGTGGTTATCATAAACTGGAGATAGCACCCGCCGCACGAGTTCCCGCCACCTCCCCCTTCTAGCCCGGCGGTCAATCGGGCACGTTCGTGCATGGGAGCACCCACCATAGCCTAAATCTGCCGTCCATCGCATTGGGGATCTGCCACTTGGTCAAAAGAAAATATATTACTCTTTATAAATTACACACAATTATGATACTGTTTATATTGGTAGGAAATTCTATCATTATAATTGAATAGAATACAACAAGTGAAATTCGGCTATAAGACCGTAGCTTGCCGATTCTAAATAGCTGACATAGTTGAAATTGTCGCAGGTCAGTGTCTAACCACGCTTCGTCACTCCGAGTATCAAATTTACATTGCGCACATATTTGCGGCAATCCCACTCCGCATTAGCAATGCCATCTTCACAAACGCTTAGCTTGTGGTCAAATATTCTACCTTTGTGATTCAAACTACGTCAATCTAAATAGATATTATTGAATTAATAATTTAATCTAAATAAATAACAAATAAAAGGTTATAAAATAAAAGAAATGCTTGTTTAATTAATAATCGTTTTCATTTATTTACTAAATTTATTTCAGTACTTATTTTTTTTATTTTTGAACTTTGAAAGTTGTACAAAATGTTTTTATTACAATTTTTTTTTCCTTTTATTCTCTGCCAGTATTAAGCTTAAGTGTATTTTGCTTCAAAATAACCTATTAAGAAATGTCTACTCCCAAGCAAGATTTAGTAAATTCAATACGTTTTAATATATATTTTTAATCAGAATAAAATGAAATTGTTTACAGCAAGGAAGGTGTATGAAACGAAATCGCATTCGACTTAATAAAATAATACCTTAAAATATACCAAATACATTTTTTGTTTTTTTTGTTGACGGGGAGGAAATCTTCAGAAAGATACCCCGCCTTCTGGGGGGAAGGCGGCAGTTATGTGGGGTTCTTACCCACTAAAACCTCCCCGGTGGCCCTTTCCTCGGTGCATGACGAGGGGCTCCGGGATCTCAATGGAACGCACCGGAACCCCTATGCACTGTGCTCAAGGAGAGCACGTCCCGGGGGGAAGGTTACTCCCTCCCCCCTTGTGCCCTCGCAGCGCAAGGCGACACGGGCCAGCCGATGTCGCCTTCTTCCCGGATCCACCTTGGTGGACGGCTCAGGCCCCCGCACTTGTCGCACAGTGAACGCGAGGCCCCTTTTAGTCGCCTTCTACGACAGGCAGGGGATACCGTAGTCTTATTCTTGAGAGCCCAGAACTACAGGGCTGAAATATAGTTACCAAATAGCCTTCGCAAGCCTTCGCCGTACACCAGGCACAATTTTTAGCAAAGAATTATTACTTACATATTTATATTAAATTTATTTTGTTGTAATAATATTTATTTTGAAATTAATAAAAAAGCATCTACGTTGGAACAGAACATTTCTACGTAGATATAAAATAATTTATAAATCTTTTTTTTGTTTATAAAAAAAACCTTGATCGAGAAATAAGAAACATATTTGCATTTTTCTTTGTTTGACTTTATATATAAATTACTTAATTACTGAAGACCTTACTTGAGAACAAAAAAGTTAAAAAGGGTTAATTTAAAGGTTTCAAACCGCAGTCGCAAAGCATGGCTTTTTATTCCGTCTTCACAAAATAAACAAATTAAAAGCGCCCCATAGTTATTCCAGGAGGCGACTTCATTAGAAAAGTTTGGTTCCCTCAAAGCTTAAGCCCGTGCCGGTATTAATAAAGTTTTGTTTCGGTGCCCCTGGAAAAGAAATGTGTTAATTATCTGCGGTTAACTCCTGCCATTTGTCACGTGATCAGTCGCCTTTGGAGTTTTGGAGGAATTCTCTGTTTATTTTGGCTTCTAGCTATAATCTCGTCACTCCCCTGTGACACATTTAATACGACTTCTGCGCATTAACAGTCAGCACTAGAGTTATTTGTCGCCCACTATATCTGCAGAAATCTATAAATATAAAAAAATACTTGTGTTAGGAAAGCCACTCTCTTCCATAAATAAAGAGTTACATGTACTAAATACTCCCTGACTTGCCAACGTCTTAATTGGTCTGGTAAAGATTGGCAATGCACCTGATTCCTGTAGTGATTGTGGGCAGCAATGCTTAGAATATCGGTGAGCCATATTTTCGTTTGCCCCCATTCTACTATAAAAAAAAATAGTCAATATTACGCTAACCGATTTCGATGATTCATTTTTTATAAGAAATTATATACCTCAAAGGTAGTTTGACGAGAGTAGGTTATGATTAATTCTGTTTCGTAATATTCCTATTTTATTTGAAGCCGGTTTTTGTTTTTACTCGTAAATATACTTTTTTTTGTTGACGGAGGAAAATCTTCAAGAAGATACCCCGCCTTCTGGAAGGCGGGGTTATGTGGTTCTTAACTACTAAAACCTACCCGGTGGCCCTTCCTCGGAGGAGGAAGGAGGTGAGGAGCTCCGGGATCCCCAGAGGAACGCATCGGTGCCCCTCTGCACTGTGCTCTTCGGAAAGCACGTCCGGGGGAAGAGGTTAATCCATCCCCCCCTGTGCCTTCGCAGTGCAAGGAACACGGGCCAGCCGATGTCGCCTTCTTCCGGGGTTCACTTTCGCGGGCGATAAAGTCCTCCATCCTTGTCGCCCAGTGAACCCGAGGCTCCTTTTATCGCCTTCTACGACAAGCAGGGGATACCGTAGTCTTATTCTACGAAGAACGCCTAGAACTACAGCTGACTCGTATATACTTATTCCAAGTGTTTATGCTGGTCTATTGCGATTTTTTTATACTGTGTCTTGTGGACTAGTAGAATTATGCTAGTGTTATACAAAACTGCGTAATTCTACAGGCTACTCTTTGACTGTTTCGCTTGAAAATTGTCACTGACCTACGAGACTCGTACCCCAGAGAGCAAAGGTAATTTCCTATTAACCATGATGGCATAAATGTAATTAAGCCACAAGTCTCATAATTAGTTAATACAGTTTTTCCCTGGCGAGTAGACATTATTACTAAGATAGAGATATACCTACATTATTTACTTTTATCATACTTAAATCTCTATATTCTATATCAATATAAATCTAGACTGATCGAGTACTACTAGGGATGGAATCCTTTATACAAAGGTGGTGAATTAAGATTTTTATACACTTGCTCTTGGAACACGTGGGTTCTGAGATGAGGTTCCTTGTCCTTAATTAAACTTAAAACAGAGGTATAGTGTAAGCGCTCCAAAAGTAGCCGCGTTTTAAGTCCGAAAATCAGTAAAACCTATGCACTAAAAACGGTAATCAGCTGCAACAAAGCCTACATTCCTTTAGGTGTTGTATTTGTAAATGGGCGGTGAATACTACTAACACACTCATCGCTTGATTTTTAATTGATTCATTATTCATTTTCTTTTAAGCCGCTTCTCCGATGAAATTTAATCTTATTAAAAAAATTAACAAGATTTTTTGTAATTTATAATTATTTTTTGGTGAAGTTAAAGTTACAGCCTTTATATATATAATATATATGTCCCACTGTTGGGCGCAGGCCTTCCCTGTAAAGAGAGTATAAGGGCTTAGTCCGCCACGCGGCCATAATGCAGATTGGACTTCACATGCCTTTAATGCCTTTTTGTAAGACATGTATGTTTCCTCCTCACAATGTTTTCCTTCACCATCAAGCACGTGGTAAATCAGCACATAAAATTGCAACAGCAAATTTATTGGTGCCGCCAACTTGAGCCAACCGCTCGGACACTGAACTACCACAGCTATTTTTTGGTATACAAAATTTAAAAATCAATACATGCACTTTTAAAGTTTGTTTTTTAGTAAAAGAATTCTAGCATTTTATTTTTCACGTACATTACTAACATTCATGCTAACAATTCCAACTAAGCTTAAACTTATGCTAGGAGATGTTTCACGCCTATAGTCGAATGGTGGATTCGAACATTCGACCTTAAGTTTCGCAAACCGCACCCTAAAGGCTCTAAACCAATAGGCTATTGACTATTGAATTGAATAAATTGTCGATGGCAAAATTCTATAGATACTTTTATAAATAAATAAAACGCTAAATCTCAGAATTGTTTATTGAGCAATGTAACGATAAACAACAAGCAACCAACAATAATTTAATAATAACAAATTGCTTATTTTTCATTTTATTTTCATTCTGCTTAAACAACGTTCAAAGAGAGTAAAACATCCAATGTTTATTGTATAAGTTGAAACGACAAGAATAAAACTGAAAAAATTTCTACGGATCTAACAGAGTTTAATTTTATCAATTTTAATTTTAAAACAGTGATAGCGTGGTTAAACTATGATAACATCTTTTTAAAAAAATTATTTTCTTTTTAACCAACTTCAAAAAAGAGCAAATTCGACTGTATGAACCCGGTTTTCATATTTCTTTTTTTATTTGAAAAGAAGCTGGCCTTGCCCGCTTCAACGGATCAAGAGTTGGCATAGCTCTTAGGTCGCTTAGTCTGAACCTCTATCGCTTTAATTGTGTAGTTCGCCACAAAAAAAATCGAGCTGGATGAAAAATGATTTAATTACTAAAATGACTATTAAAATATAGGGGTGATAATTTAGGGTTGAATGTATATGTAATGCCGCATTATGAAAAAATAAAATTATTGTCCAACTAATAAAAAAAAATGTTAGGGGTGGACAACCGTTATCACATAGGATATGAAAATATATAATAGCCGATTTTCAGACCTACTGAATATGCATACAAAATTTCAAAAAATCGGTCAAACCGTTTCCGAGTGTTGCTGCAATGTTAGTTACATTGTGACACGAGAATTTTATATATAAGATATTATTTGAGAATTTAGCAATTCATATATTCCTTTATCTCGTATGACTTCAAATCAATCCTCCACATTACATTCATCGATCCTACCTTGAAGCACAAAGGGAATATGAACACAAGAGCGCCAGGTGTTCTCAATAGATTCGTGCCTAAGCCTCTGTTTTAGTACATAATAGACGTGTACGAGGCGGACATTATACTAGAGCATTGACTGAAAAGGAACATTATGATTTTTTATATTCACGATAACTTTACATGAAAAAAATAACATAGCTAATGACTAAGTTTTTGAACGCAAATAATAAAAAATAAAGCTGTGGTAGCTCAGGTTCCGGGCGGTTGCCTAAAGTTGCATAGTACGCTAGCAACTCGAGTTCAATACCCGGTGCCGGAACCAATAAATTGCTGTTGCAATCTTATGTGATGATTTACCACGGGCTCGTCGGTAAAGGAAACCTACATGTCTTAGAAAATTTTCTAAAACATGTGAGGTCTGCCAATCCGTTCTAAAGCCGTGTGGCAGACTATACCTACACTCTCTTTACAGAGGAGGCGTTTGCCAACAGTGGGACAAATTAAAAACAAAACTTTTACCAGTAAAGTAAAATACAATAATAACAAGCACATCATGATAAAGAACTTCATTTGTAGTTCACGAATTACTTCAGAAGAACTTCCAAGAGCGCCATTCGATGTCACCACGAACTACTTCTAATAATAAAGGAAGAAGAGCATCGAGGAAGGCAAGGCCTAGGCTTTAGACAAAGTACAAGTATTCCCATTAAACTGAATATTGGCGCATGAATAATATTGTCTACGTACCAATTATGGTTTTATTTTATTTACAAGAATGTTACACGTTGTGTACAATATTTTAAAGTAAGCTTCATAAAACACTTAACCAATAGAACAACAGTTTAAACCAAGGGCTACAGAGTGGGTCACTTATCATTCCGTTGAACGTTGGAAAAACAAATATCTTGAAAAATTTTATTGAAATAGTTAATGACATCGCATTAATAGGTTAATACTGCTGGCTATTAAAAAATGGCGAGTAACAATTTTAAAAGTAAAAAAAAATCACTAAAATTAAAATTAAACAGATCAAATGAAACATGCGGTAATGATTTTTATTTCGTAAATTGTATAAAAATTATTTTACTCGTATACAATTTACGAAATAAAAATTAATTATAAAAAAGAAAAGATATTATCAAACGATATTTTATGTTTGTATTCTATTCATTATTAACTAACAATGTTACACAAAACAATAAAACAAGAAAAATTCTTCTGTTCGCTTGTCAGTCAAAACATTTTTATAGTATAAATAAGAATATAATACTTGTGATAAAAATCATATATGTTTTTCTTTGCATATTAAAAAAATATAAGATAAATAAAAAAGCTAAAATTGCAATCAATCTTGACAAGCCAAAGCAATTTCAATTTCATTAATCAAAATCAATACTTTGTTTTTACAATTTTCCCGTTTTAAACATGGGCGACAGGTTTTAAACTGTTCAGTGAAACTTCAATATTCTCAGGAAATGAAAAACCATTTCAATCATAAAAGGTTAAGGAACATCGGCGTCGAATAAAAAAAAACATAAAATACTCAATTTGTAAAAGGAAATCTGTCTACGGTGCTCATTTTATTTTATCAATAACTTCGTTTCACTGTTAACTTGGACGATGAACTATGATTGAAATACATTCACCTTAGCTTGTAACATGAGATATAGCATGTTTCTAATACACTAAATAAATAAATATAACTTCATAACTTTATTGTACACCGAATACAGACAAGAAGCAAATTACAGAACTATGGTAAATTTTACAAGCTGTTGTAAATCTTTCATGTAACTTTTGTATGATTCAACTGTGTATATATGATTCAACAGAGATGCAGACGTTTTTGTATGATCGTAACGTACATCTTTTTCTTTTATATTTAGCTACGCATATAGACTTAGGTCATACTGAAAGATCGTAATGTTCTCCCACCCACGTATTCCCAAATCTTCCACATCCCAAAAAAATAACTCCCTAGTCCAAGCCAAATCCAAATTAGTTAATAAGAACTTAGATATTAATTTAAAAAAATAAGCTTTAATTTATAAGGTTCAGGCTAAGCGACCTAAGGGCTATGCCACTTCTAGATCCGGTGAAGCTGTAAAAGCCAGCTTCTCTGGCCAACTGTGTTAGTTCGACCAAAAAAAAATTTGAGGTTTAGAACTTTAAATTAGAGGAGTAGACAGAGACATTGCTGTTCGCTTTTCACCGAGCTCGTCACGTCCCATATGATAGCTGTCACCATTACCGACCACAAACGTTAGTTTTAGTTGTTAAAAATAGATTCGAAGACTTGAGAATTTTTTTCCTGTATTTCCAAGTACTCTTGTTTTATTCTGAAATCAATTCTCTAACATTCTCTTTTTAATTAGCTGTCTAAAACAATTTGTTTTTTAAATCGTTTCCTTAGTTAACAAACTCATCAACTTTATATATTTGTATAGATTTTGAAAGCATAGTAAGCAAAATGTAATTGCTTGTTCAAGTCTTGAAATTAATTTAAAACAGTCGAGCGTCGAGTGCAACAGACTTGTTTGTAGTACCTGCAATAAATTGCAATTAGGAAAACAGTTGCTGTCTTGTTATCAAGTTAGCATCCTACGAGTGTCACTTCAATGTAGACATGCTTCAAATCAACGCTTCCAAATAATTACTATTCGTAATAACATTGTATATGAACATCCGCCTCTTTTCTAATTCACTTATATATTCTCGATCAACATATATATGTATATAGACGAAATACCACTGACTGACTCATAACGAGATCTCTAAAACTATATTCCCTATTTACTTGATATTTAGCATTGTTACTCATTGCAATGTCACAGAAGAATTAAGAACAGATTTTTAAAATTTTTATCAACCCATAAATATATTTTATTTTCCGTGACCTCGGCCTCAAGAAATAATGCATACTACCCATGCAAAGCCGGCAAAGGTGGCTAGTATAGAAATAATAGTTATTTTAGACAACCGCGTTCGTTTCACTTAGGCTTGTTTTTTCTTATAATTGAATTTAACAAGAATTTTAAACGGAATGGAACAAGTTTAAAACAGAAAAATATTATTATCAAACTAAAAAAAAACTTTTCAGTTGAATATTTGTCTTTATATTATATACTAAGACCTTCTACGACTTACAGTATACGTATGTGTATCTTTTGTAGTTTTTGCAGTAAAAGCTCACAAAAAGAAATCTCAAGGCAAGAAATTTTGCACATAAAGCCATTCGTGTCAAAATGATTTAAATCAAATTAATTTTAACATATTGATAAGGTAATTTTCATAATAAAGCGATAAATTTAAATATTTTGTTTTAAATTTACCATTAGTAAAGGGTTTATAATATTAAATATATATAACAGAACTCTTTTTCATCGCGTATGCTAATGGTACAGGCACAAAATGCTTCTCAACAACAACAAAATCCGCCCTTACTAAATTATTCATGCGCAGTCTTTTAATTAACTAAGCACACGCCTGCTCGCATCGCCGACTGCAATCCCTTTTATGTTTCATGTCTTCTGATATGTAAATTTTTCCGAAGCACACTAACAAACTTCAACACTAAATATTTTGAAAAATATGTGAAAAATGTTTAACAAGTACAATTGCAACAATGAAAGTCTTTTATGATTACTGAATTGGAGTTCTCTCAGTAGAGGCTACTTAAGTCGTTTTCCACTTTTCATAAAGATCTTATTGTCCGGCTTCTTAGAGACTCGACAATAAGGTGTCGAAGTGTCCGCCACATTGATAGGTCGTTGAGCTACATCGAATCGTGTCGGCGATTTCATCCGTACAACCATTCTGTTGTTTAATTTTAAAGTAAGACCATAATATTGTTATTTTAAAATATAAGATAGAATAATTAGTGTTTTCTTGATATATTATGTCTACTTATGTTATCGTGTAAATTCAATTTGGTTGTAATATGTGTAATGAAATGCCCCCTGCATTTCAGGAAGACAAAATTGTTTAACCTCGACTTGTCAATATGCTATTCATTCTCAATCAGGGTGAACTGGTGGAGATTGCCACTAAAGAATTAACCCTTTTTTTTGTAAACGGGGAGGAAATCTTCTCTGTGCCCTCGCAGTGCAAGACGACACGGGCCAGCCGATGTCGCCTTCTTCCCGGGTCCACCTTAGCGGACGAGAAAGGCCCCCATCCTTGTCGCCCAGTGAACCCGAGGCCCCTTTTAGTCGCCTTCTACAACAGGCAGGGGATGCAGTCGTCTTATTCTTGAGAGTCCAGAACTATAATAATTTATGTTTAGCAGCCCTTGAACGATGTTGCCGTTCCGAGTGAGCCGGCCAAATGGGGATGCGGGGTGCGGGGTGCTCGCGCGCCGTTTATTCAAAATGTTGTGGTGGTCTTTCCTAATAATAAATATAACGTTTTTTCGAGTGATCACATTATTTATATCTTAACAATTGGTGAATAACGGTCCAACGATTATCAATTTCGATATTTTTAGTTGATTTATTTTTACAACTGTTATTCTTCCATTATTACCGTCATCGTTCCCGGTAATATTTCTGCTACTAATTCCATACAAAGAGAATTTAGATTAAGATTTCTAAATGGGTCATTAAGTGAAAAAAAAATTGTTTTCACTACTGTCCACGCAATTTTTTCAAGCCTTCCGTGTGCTTAAAGAAACATACGAAAAAAAATTAGTCGAATTGGTCGTCACTAATTTTTACAGAAGATCTAATTTTATTCACATCCGTTCGGATACTATTCAGTACAATAGACCAGCGTTATACAACCGTGGGTACAAAGATATTACGTACGTCACAGCGTCAGGTGCGCCTAACAGATTCATGCGATAGGCTACGCTCATTGTCTGCGGTCTAAGTGCATAATTGGTGTCGGCTTAGTGGACATATATCTCAGTAGGCTTTTAGAGCGTTTCAGTATTAACTGATAATTCTATAAATATGTGGATACGAATGCTATATGCTTAAAATCATTTTGCAGTTTATGTTAAAGTGGTGAAGCTACAATAAATTACTAAAGCCGTGGTAGCTCAGTGTCAGACGGTCGCCTCAAATTGCGTAGTATGCTAGCTACCCAAGTTTGAGGCCTGGTGCCGGCACCAATGAATTTGTTACTAAACGTACTCAGCGGTGAAGGAAAACATCGCAAAGAAACCTACACGTCTTAGAAAAGTTTCTAAGACATATGAAGACTGCCAATCCGCAATTGGGCTGCGTAGTGGACTATACGCTAATGCTCTCTTTACAGAGAAAGCCTGAGCCCAGTTGTGGGACATATATATATATATATAGGCTGCGTATACGTTTTAACGGTATCATGTGCCCATGCAATTGTTGACGAATTATTATGTTATGTATCCCGATTGGGGTAGACAGAAGTTTAAATGGTCGTTCACATTACATCAAAGGTTAAATACTATGAAGCATTAGTATATTTCATTAAGTATAGTGAATGTTGAACCGTAAGGCCTTATGTCTTTATTTTTCGCAAATAATAACAATAACCATTATTACGATTTAAGATAGGTATAGAACTCAGGGGTCGGCAACTTTTTAAAGATACATAATTTTTTTCTTGCCAACTATATACAGTACTCTGTTAAATAAAGATGGTACTAGAGAGCCGCAACTTCACATCCAAAAAGCCACATGTTGCCGACCCCTGGTGTAGGTAAAGCTATTGACCCTTACAAAATTTCTTATTTATTCCCCAGTTGAAATTCGTACTTTATTTAAAAGCTGACAACTTCATAACTGATTGAATGCAATATACTTTGCGGTACGCATTTAAAACAACGGCGCAAAACGCTTCGTTACACCGGAGGGTTCTCCTCGACGAAGGGATGAAAACACGAGTTCCGTCTAGACGTCCGATTGCATAAAGGGGAGGGCAGAATTAAATTGTACAATTCTGTGCTCCAAAAATTACCATGTAAAATACATAAAAATCACATGTCTCTGTCTGTCCGTATTATATTTAAATCTACATATCTTCAATAAACTGAATATTTATGTATTGTAAAGGTAATTTGACAAATGTCTCTGAATTTACAAAGCTATTTTGAGTACTGACATCATTTTAGCTCTAATAGGGTCTTTTTTATACTTTCTTAGCAAGTGCTTTTAGTCTGTTATATTATTAATTAACACATTAACCATTGTCAACACCTAACTAGAGTTTCGCTAGATAGCCAGGTTAAAGGTCAAATACGGATAATAGAAGGCGGCACTAGGTTAGGTTTTCATCAGCCCTGTAGTTCTGGGCTCTCAAGAATAAGACTACGGTATCCCCTGCCTGTCGTACAAGGCGACTAAAAGGGGCCTAGGGTTCACTGGGCGACAAGGGTGGGGGCCTGAGTCGTCCACCAAAGTGGACCCGGGAAGAAGGCGACATCGGCTGGCCCGTGTCGCCTTGCGCTGCGAGGGCACAGGGGGGGAGGGAGTAACCTCCCCGGGACGTGCTCTCCTTGAGCACAGTGCAGAGGGGCTCCGGTGCGTTCCACTGGAGATCCCGGAGCCCCTCGTCATGCACCGAGGAAAGGGCCACCGGGGAGGTTTTAGTGGGTAAGAACCCCACATAACCGCCGCCTTCCCCCCAGAAGGCGGGGTATCTTTCTGAAGATTTCCTCCCCGTAAACAAAAAAAAAAGGTTAGGTTTTCATAATGATATTTTGTATTGTCCTTTTATGTACTTTACTTTTTATAATAATATTGTAAAAGCCTAAGTTTAGATTAGAAAATGAAGTAAAGAATATAATCACGATACATTTGGACAACAAAAATATTTTTGTAGGTTTTGTAAACGTATAGAAAAGGTCACAGCAAAAGCTGCCTGTCTACCCCTTTATATAAATAGATTTAAGTATAAATAAATAAATCTTTTCCAAGTAAAATACATATTTTTTTATTTATTTACAGTAGAGTGTTTCCCTTGTGAAATTTCTTTAAGTAGTTAAAGTTATTTCATGTAATTTATCACGACAAGGCAATGAAAAAAGCAATTCGCTTTCCATAAAACTAATTCAGTTCAAAGAGCGTCTGAGCAATAAAAAGGGTGAAAGTGGGAATTAAACCTTTGGCAGCAGTAGACGTGAGAATCCTAGCACCTGTTAAATAGCAAGGAATAAAGGAAGGCCTATTAAGTGCTCACACCATGCGAGGCAATCCGACGAACTACGCTATTTTGGACTATTCGTTTCCAAGCTCGACGACAAAAGGAATTTAAACTTATTGTACAATAGTTGATTAATGTTTATATTTGAGAAAGTGCAAAAGGGTATTTGACTAATTTGGTCTTTAGCTTTCACAACGTACTTTTTGAAGAAATAAGTTTTCAACCTTTTTAACAGATATCAGCCAGACGAAACAAAGACTCTTGAGTAAAAATAAAGGGTCGGTTAAGAAAATTTTAATATCTCGGAAGATATATAAAAGGTTAAGTTAGCTAGCCTAAGTTAAGTACAAAAATTTTAATTTTAGTATTTTTTTTTATTGTTTTTAGATCGCAACCACAGACCTGTGTCCGTGCTCTTTTCAATATTATTAATAATCTGCATTTATTAAAGAGTGCCACTTCTACAGTTACTATTTTCCTTTTTTATTTTTTATATATAATGCCTGAATTTGGTGGTGGCCAGAGATGGCTACGGTTCACGTGTCGCAGACGCCCCGCTGCATTGCTATTAGCTTCCACGACCGCTGTGTCCCTGCTTCTCATGGCCATTTTAGGTTGTAGTCCACTATCCTCTCCCTTGATGCGGCCATTGCCAATTTTAGTACTTAACTTAGCTACCTAAACTTCGGCGGACGACGACGAAAAGCCCCACCCTTGTCGTCCAGTGAACCCGAGGCCCCTTTTAGTCGCCTTCTACGACAGGCAGGATACCGTAGCCTTATTCTACGAGCCTAGAAGTACAGGGCTGAAAAAAAATCATCTTAACCTTTTTTTTTTCTTTTTTTTTTGTTGACGGTGAGGAAATCTTCACAAAGATACCCCGCCTTCTGGGGGAAGGCGGCGGTTATGTGGGGATCTTACCCACTAAAACCTCCCCGGTGGCCCTTTCCTCGGTGCATGACGAGGGGCTCCGGGATCTCACGTGGAACGCACCAAAGCCCCTCTGCACTGTGCTCAAGGAGAGCACGTCCCGGGGAGGTGACTCCCTCCCCCCCTGTGCCCTCGCAGCGAAAGGCGACACGGGCCAGCCGATGTCGCCTTCTTCCCGGGTTCACTTTGGTGGACGACTCAGGCCCCCACCCTTGTCGCCCAGTGAACCCGAGGCCCCTTTTAGTCGCCTTGTACGACAGGCAGGGGATACCGTAGTCTTATTCTTGAGAGCCCAGAACTACAGGGCTGATCATCTTAACCTATGTTAAGTGTAACATGTAACGTGGGAGAGGGCCGATCCCGTTCGGAGATGGCGCAGGCGGGCTGGTGGCAGACCGGCCCGCAGCCCTGTAGTTCTGGGCTCTCAAGAATAAGACTACGGTATCCCCTGCCTGTCGTACAAGGCGACTAAAAGGGCCTCGGGTTCACTGGGCGACAAGGGTGGGGGCCTGAGTCGTCCACCAAAGTGGACCCGGGAAAAGGCGACATCGGCTGGCCCGTGCACTTGCACTTGCGAGGGCACAGGGGTGGAAGGGCCCTCCCGGGACGTGCTCTCCTTGAGCACAGTGCAGAGGGGCTCCGGTGCGTTCCACTGGAGATCCCGGAGCCCCTCGTCATGCACCGAGGAAAGGGCCACCGGGGAGGTTTTAGTGGGTAAGAACCCCACATAACCGCCGCCTTCCCCCCAGAAGGCGGGGTATCTTCTTGAAGATTTCCTCCCCGTGAAAGGTTAAGTGTAACATTACTTTTTCTTCACTTATTTTTATAGGTTTATCCTTAAATAATATTTTTAAATGTTAAAAATATATTTTTATTAAAATTGAAGTGATAAAACAAATGTCAAAAAGATTTGTTAAATGCACAAGGCAATTATTAAAGTTACAAGCAAACGGAGAATATGATAATTAAATTAAACTCGAACAAAGCCACTCAAAAGGCCATACTTCAGTTTACAATACACAGCAGTTAATAAAGGACATCGCTGTATAAACCAGTTAAAGAAAGCAAAAAGCTAAAGGCGGAGCACAATGCATCTGAACTTGGAAGTTTTCTATTGTCGATCTTGAATTAATTGCCGTCGTATAATAGGGGTCCTCGAATAATAAATAATAGGATATTGAGCAATACGCCTTTTGAGATAATCCGACTGTATTTCGAATAATTCTACGAAGACATGATATCGTAAAACAGTCAAAAGCTCACTTAAAATATTCGTATGAAAATTTTTACATTAGATTTATTCAAAAGCTGTTATAACCTTTTTTTTTTTTGTTTACGGGGAGGAAATCTAAGCTGTTATAACCTAGTGGCTAAACGTTCGAGATATGTATCGATCTGGGGCTCGAATCCTCGCCTACATGCAGCAATAACTTTTCATTTTAAAATCTGTCAAGTACGGTAATATCTCTTGCTAAAATGTGTGATCAATGAATGGCAAAGGCCTAACCCCATGTCGCATATGAGACCTTGCTATCTCTGTCGACACTAATAACTGGACTTTTTTATTACAAAACTTGTTAGATCCTATTGTTTCTTAAATTTACTATTGATATCTTAGAGCCACGTATAGCAACTGAACTTACAATGCTTCCATAGGTCGGAAAAACTGTTCAACTCTCACCACTTGTTCCACAAATGGGGCCATTTATAACACGCTCTAAACTTTAAGAAATAGCTTTGCTTTAGCGCAAACATTGTGCTTAGCGTTACTTACATTCTAACTAAAGTAAACAACTCCATTACATACGTACATTTACTTTTTCGCACAATTACGATTTATCATCGGGTAAGAACTACACTCGTGAGCAAAAATAAAGGGTCGGTTAAGAAAGTTTGAATATCTCGGAAGATAAAGACGCTAGCTAACTGAAATAAATTGTGCATCATAGACAATTAAAATCCTTAAAATAAAATAAAATTTAATAAAAAATACTGTATTATCCAAGTTAACGTAAGATATCCTTTTTCGTTTAAGTTTATTTATTTAATGAAATATATTTTTTTTATATTTTGCTCACGACTATATAAGATATGTTATTATAGCCGTCTCTATTTGATTGCAACTTTAGTAGATGGAACTGACGCACTTCTAGTTTGAATGGGTCAGAACTTATATTATCGTCGTATGTTAATTATGATGATGACCTGGACCACCCTTCTTTACGGATGTGAAGGTTGGACTATAATGACTTAGGAAACAAATTGAAGCATTCGAGACACAGGCGCATATTGGATATTAAGTGGACTTCGAAAGTACTAAATGAAGAGAACGTACGACGACTCAACCAGAAGCGCAAACTATGCAGACGAACAAAATAAGAAAAATATCGTACCTCGATCACGTGGTTAGACACGAGATATATATAACCTTTTTCAACTCATCTTGATTTCAAAGTTGCTGGCAAAAGAAGTGTTAGTCGTAGAAGACCTAAAAACCTGCAGAGGTTGGAGTTGGACCTGTTAGAGTTTTCATATTTGAGCCATTTGGAGTAGAAACTTTGGGTCCGTTGGGTCCTAATGCACATCACCTTTTTAATGTTTTTGCTAAGAAGTTGGTCGACACCAGAGGGCTGGCTTATACCTTCCACGGAGGCTAAGCATTGCCATACAACGTGGCAATGCTACCAATATCTAGGGCACGTTGCCACGCGACAACGATTTGGCACAGTTATATTTTTGTAAAATACCTATTATAATGTAAATATTTCTTTTTAGTTAGTATTATGTATTGTTCGATATATATAATTAAATTAAACTCGAACAAAGCCACTCAAAAGGCCATACTTCAGTTTACAATACACAGCAGTTAATAAAGGACATCGTTGTATAAACCAGTTAAAGAAAGCAAAAAGCTAAAGGCGGAGCACAATGCATCTGAACTTGGAAGTTTTCTATTGTCGATCTTGAATTAATTGCCGTCGTATTATAGGGGTCCTCGAATAATAAATAAAAGGATATTGAGCAATACGCCTTTTGAGATAATCCGACTGTATTTCGAATAATTCTACGAAGACATGATATCGTAAAACAGTCAAAAGCTCACTTAAAATATTCGTATGAAAATTTTTGCATTAGATTTATTCAAAAGCTGTTATAACCTTTTTTTTTTTTGTTTACGAGGAGGAAATCTAAGCTGTTATAACCTAGTGGCTAAACGTTCGAGATATCTATCGATCTGGGGCTCGAATCCTCGCCTACATGCAGCAATAACTTTCCATTTTAAAATCTGTCAAGTACGGTAATATCTCTTGCTAAAATGTGTGATCAATGAATGGCAAAGGCCTAACCCCATGTCGCAAATGAGACCTTGCTATCTCTGTCGACACTAATAACTGGACTTTTTTATTACAAAACTTGTTAGATCCTATTGTTTCTTAAATTTACTATTGATATCTTAGAGCCACGTATAGCAACTGAACTTACAATGCTTCCATAGGTCGGAAAAACTGTTCAACTCTCACCACTTGTTCCACAAATGGGGCCATTTATAACACGCTCTAAACTTTAAGAAATAGCTTTGCTTTAGCGCAAACATTGTGCTTAGCGTTACTTACATTCTAACTAAAGTAAACAACTCCATTACATACGTACATTTACTTTTTCGCACAATTACGATTTATCGATTATTCATTGGGTAAGAACTACACTCGTGAGCAAAAATAAAGGGTCGGTTAAGAAAGTTTGAATATCTCGGAAGATAAAGACGCTAGCTAACTGAAATAAATTGTGCATCATAGACAAATTAAAAATCTTTAAAATAAAATAAAATATTTCTGTTAATTTATTTATTTTTATAGTCACACAAAGGCAACACTAAGTACTAAAATTTAAATAAAAATAAAATTTAATAAAAAATACTGTATTATCCAAGTTAACGTAAGATATCCTTTTTCGTTCAAGTTTATTTATTTTAATGAAATATATTTTTTTTTATTATTTTGCTCACGGCTATATAAGGTATGTTATTATAGCCGTCTCTATTTGATTGCAACTTTAGTAGATGGAACTGACGCACTTCTAGTTTGAATGGGTCAGAACTCATATTATCGTCGTATGTTAGTTATGATGATGACCTGGACCACCCTTCTTTACGGATGTGAAGGTTGGACTATAATTACTTAGGAAACAAATTGAAGCATTCGAGACACAGGCGCATATTGGATATTAAGTGGACTTCGAAAGTACTAAATGAAGAGAACGTACGACGACTCAACCAGAAGCGCAAACTATGCAGACGAACAAAATAAGAAAAATATCGTACCTCGATCACGTGGTTAGACACGAGATATATATAACCTTTTTCAACTCATCTTGATTTCAAAGTTGCTGGCAAAAGAAGTGTTAGTCGTAGAAGACCTAAAAACCTGCAGAGGTTGGAGTTGGACCTGTTAGAGTTTTCATATTTGAGCCATTTGGAGTAGAAACTTTGGGTCGGTTGGGTCCTAGTGCACATCACCTTTATAATGTGATAGCTAAGAAGTTGGTCGACACATCTCTGGCTTATACCTTCCACGGAGGCTAAGCATTGCCATACAACGTGGCAATGCTACCAGCCTTCTAGGGCACGCGGCCAAGCGACAACGATTTGGCACAGTTATATTTTTTGTAAAGTACCTATTATAATGTAAATATTTCTTTTCTAGTTAGTATTATATATTGTTCGATATATATAATTAAGTTATATTTTCTAGCTTTAGTGACTGAGTAAATATTATGGAAAAAATATGTATTCAAGTGTGGAAAATCGTATCGTAAAAGTAAATTGTAACATCAGAGATTGGACTCATAAGAGATAGAGAAGGACGTACGGTAAACAAACCTTTGCTAGCCGGAGAGGTACATCAAAAAGGGAAAGACAACTAAATTTCGGATAGTTAGATTTCAGTCACGCATTAACCGTCAAGGTGTATTGAGTACGTCAGAAGAGATTTAGCGGTGCACCTCATTAGCGCAGTTTAATGCATCGCGAGCGGCGTCGTTCGCATTATGCAAGAGCTCGTATAGCAGTATTTTGAGTACATTACCGGTGCGGCGTCCTGCATATTTAAACAAAGTGTCGCAAATAAGACGTACACTAAGTTGCTGTGCCATTAAACGCAACTTTAAAAATTGTTCATAAGCGTGTTTACTTAATTTATGACAGTTTAAACTTACCAGTGACTTGTAAGTTTTTATAGTGAATGCTATTATTTAATAAATATATATTAGTATAAGAATATAATCTTCGAGATCGAGGTGTGATGGTGATTTTATTTCAATGTGATAGTACTGATTTTGGGTGCGTCCTGCGAACCATAACGTCGCAGTTTCAAATCCATAGTCGGCTAATGACGCAAACTATCTTCTTTTCCAAGATAATGTCAAAATAGTTTTGAAAATCTGTTATTATTATAAATACACAAATCCAACAGTGCTAGGATCACCCAGCGGCTTCTGTTCAACGGCATTTTGCTCGATTACTTATGTGCTGGTAACGTAATCGTAACTCTTCATAACTACGCCGTCTCACAATGGGTAAGGTATTCTTAAGCATAGTCAAGCCTTTAGTATAATATTATAATATATTTTTTATTTTAAATTATCAAATAATTATAATAATAATTTTATATTATAATCTTATAATTTAATCTAAGGTTGTAATTAAATAGTTATTTAAAATAATGATGAGTCTTAGTTACTTATTTGAATAAATGAATAATAATGATAATAACGTAGCATTTTTTGAAGATGTTTGTAAGCGTCAGGATTATTTAACATCAGATAAGGCGCATGCTCATTTGCTCTTTTCTCTCATAAAAAATACTATTATTATCAAATTATATTTCATATTTCACTATACAATTATATATTTTATATTACAATGAATACATTTTAAGATATTTCTATTCTTTTTATAAATCATCTCTCATCATCTTATACATCTCTAGGACTTTTTACAACAAACATCCCTCGATCTTTTTTTCATTTATTCATGCCTACAACGACCAAAGCTTAAGGTTTTACTTCGACAAAGATCAAAGATCTTTATGCGATAAATTCTATGCGAACACGGTATTTATTCCAACTTCTAAGTAAACCATTCAAATTACTATAAGAGAAACTACTGATTCTTGATTTTTTAATTCTTTACTAACCTTTTTTTACAAAAACTCCTAACATTGTTATTGACCATTCCAAATATGCCAAGCTTGTTCTCTGAGATAAATCACTTCCATACTCGATTGATTTTCACCTGCGTCATAATGTTTCTCAGTTCGTACTTTAAACGGTAAGGCTATTGACGCTGTGAATAAACACAAAATAAAAAAAATAGCCTTTAAATTACCTGACCTTAGTATAATAAACATAAAACTATACTAACTACACATACTTATATATACTAAAATAATAATACTATAATTTTTTTATAAATATATTTTTATCGGTATGCAAACTAAATATTTAACATCAGTCCCGGTCAGGCTGTCTTCCGACATAGGCCTCTTCTAATTTCCTCCAACTTTGCCTGTTCATTGCTGTTCTTCTCCAACCAATGGGCAGATCGTCTTCCCATCTTTTTTCTGCCTTCCTCTGTTCCTTTTTCCGTCCCTTAGGTACCATTCCGATGCTTTTTTCGTCCATTTCCCCGTTGTTGATGTCATCATGTCCATTTCCATTTCAAGGTTCGCGTTTTTACTTTAACATCTGCTACTGTGGTGATGCTCCTAGTTGTTGTAGCTTTCCATTTGTCTTTCAACCTTAGTCCCAAAATACTTATTACCATTCCTCTTTGGCATATACTATGTTTGTGCTTAATTTTATGATAATAATAAACAAAAAACCATAATTTAAATACCGCGAAATCATTTCTACACCCAAAAACAGGAAGCAGTGTCGCATCGTAGAGCTTGCACAAAATCGCATTACATTAAGCGTCACTTTCACTAAAAGCCTGACGTTTTCATTTAAACGTTTAACAGTTGTTATTATTCACATTGAACACTCAATTCTTTTTTTTATTCTTATTAATTTACACATTTTTATATAAGTTTTACAAGAGATCTATAAAAGGTTATAAATCGTTTTAGATACATTTTTTTAGACGAAGAAAATTATGATGCTTTTTATAACTACGGTTGTTAGAAATTACTACCAACCTTCACATTTTACTTACAATTTTGTAACAAAAGAGACAAATGACCTTAATTGGTCATCGTCGCCCATGAACGTCCACAACATCGTAGGAGCTTTTTTTATGCGTATAAATTAGCGCTTGACCATGATCCCACCTGGTCTTAAGTGGTGATATAGTCGAGTAACTTTGCCACAACACTCTACTCTTGAAGGCTCCCACGTCGTACTTGGACGGAAAGACTAACTTATTCCTACTCCTTTGCTGTATGCACGATGAACAATGACTCAAATCGCTTCGTTAGGACGCGCGGAACATCGACTTTAAAAGGGTGGAGACCCGCCGAGTGTGTCTAAACGCCCGAAGGTAGAATGGGGATGGGGGAATTTACTCGTGTAATTCCGCTACAGGAGCGATGCCAGGCTTTAAGAAATGAGTAGGCTTATTTAATGTCTTAAGTACTCCATGGATGCGACCAACATATAATTAAATTAAAATTGAACATAGGAACACTTCGTGCTTCAGTAAGTGGTACTTAGAGCGATAGGAGTCTATCTATTCTAAGTATAACATTTTCATGATTTTCTCTCCTTAAGAGCCTAGAAAATGTGTATTCTGCCGGACTAAACACCTTTCTAAAACACAGAATATTATATGACGTCGCTTAATATAACCAAAAACTACTTTACAGTAATAACAGCGACGTAAGTTGTTTGCTTTGCTCACTTTGTTCATAAAGTGAACAACTTTATGAGATAAAATAATCTCTTCTATATTACAAAATGTAGAATCTTAACAAGCAATTTACATAAATTATATTAACTAGAAAGAAATAAAATAACACAACAATATAATATAATCTAATGGCTAGGCAACGACTTACGATGTGACGAACGGCACTTCAAATCCCAGTTCGCATATAGCAAACAGGTACAATATTATCTCCTAAAATACGTAATAGATTCACATAGTGCCATATAAGGCACTATTGTTTTTTAAATATAAATTAAACTACATAAATTTTTGTATAATAGCAAACTAGTTGGATATTTGAAAACCAAAAAGTTCCGTTTTATCTCCCATGGTAAAAACACTTCATCTGTTTGGCTTCAGTTATAATATTCTTTTGTTTATTTAATATATTGTGTTTCTGTATTTCTTATATTAAAACTCGATTTAAATTCGATAACATTCAACATGATGACATACCATTTTTGTGTTCGCAATATAATACACGAATGTATTTTACGCATATTTACGTGTAATATCAGGTAGAAAAAAGAGAATACAGTTTTGTCTTCCAGAAAGTAAATGTACGTTGTAAAAATACAATGTCGCATTCAATTTCCGGTGACGCCTCGTTAGTGCAGTTTCAATGTTTTTTTACTTTAACGGTTTTCATTTCTCTCCACTCTCGTACTAAAATATTTTTAAGTAAGTCATCGGAGACAAAGTACGTTTATGCAAAAATGCAAGCGACGTAAGATTTGCACAACGGCACGCGTCATTAAAATTCACTTTTAATAAAAGCCCGGCGTTCCACTTCGAAACACTTTTGAGCTTTTATTGTTCCCAGTGAAATAAGTGTAAGTTTTTTAATGTTTGCAAATAATATAATCCTTTCCCCCCTCTGCTCAGTTTCTGAAAAATTACTTTGAAAAATTGCTAAGTTAACCAGTTTTATCTGATAACCTTATATTTTTCCTAGCACTGCTCTGGGTCTGACTAACGATAAGGGATTAAAACCAACTTGCTTATAGTATACTTACTACATCCCCGTACCTCTTTCCCTGCAAGCACTTTTACCCCGCTTGCTTGAAAAGTAAAGTTACGACCTTAAATATAATATATATGTCCCACTGTTGGGCGCAGGCCTTTTTTGTAAAGAGAGTATAAGAGCATACACCGCCAGGCGACCCTGGTGGGGATTGGCAGACTTGACACGCTTTAGAAAAAAATTCTAAAACATGTAGATTTCCTCACGATGTTTTCCTTCACCGCTGAGCACGTGAATCAGTACATAAAATTGTAACAACAAATTTATTAGTGCTGGCACCGGGGATCGAATTCGGGTTCCTAACTATGCATCTTGAGCCAACCGCACAGACACTGAGGTACCACGGCTGTGTGTTTGATATGTAAGTGAAATGAAATTTTGTATGACTTTTTCTCATAATCTAAAATGACGAAACTTGTCCACATGATGGTGAGTAAAATTCATTGTCATCAATAAGTTTTTGTGCTCCACACTACCTCGCCTGTAATCTTTACATTACGTTAATCATGACATGTGACTGTTTGTCCAGTCAGGCCAATAATTACGCCAGTAATTAATATAAAAGTATTATAAATATATCAATTGTTAGAATTAGCTGTGAGAATTTAAATAAGTAATCTAACTAAAGGGAGCAACTGCAATTTATGTATTGTGTCTGTAAAAAATGTTTTAACTAACTCGCCTTACTGCCTTGCCTTACCTTAAGAAGTAATTTATTAAGATAATATCTTGAACACGGAACGCCTCTTGAAACAGAATACTACCACAAATAGAGTATTACCCTAGCCTCGGGACCTCAGCTCCTCTGAAAAAACCTGGTGAAACTGTTGAGGCCACCTGGATAATCGGCGTTCATTCAGCGTCATTCATTCGGAAAAAATAATAGAAAACATTACTACATCTACGACATACAAAAGTCATTTCTTTTAAAATATTTTAAAACTTTTTTTAATTATTTTTTTTAATTCACTATATATCAAAGTAAATGTACGCCTGTACGCCTGTAAATTAAAGTATGAAACATTTGGGAATATAGTAATAATTGGTATATTTGAATAAAAAGATATTTTTCCTAGCCATCTGTTTTAGACAGTCGGGACACATCTCGACCCAAACGATTTAAATAATACGTGACACTTTTCCAAATGTAGCCATTGACACCGGCCAATAGAGTTATCATTTTCCCGAAAGAAATTGTTTTATCGGAACGCGTATCTCCCAACAATTCTATCAAAAATCGAGGGAACTGTGTGAATTGTAATATTTTATAGGAGAGTTTTTTTATACATATTGCTTTTTTATAAAGTGACTGGCAGGAGGTTTTAAATTACTGACATTTGACTTCTCCCACATTTAACCAAAAATGTAATTTTTAATTATTTTTGGACCGTAAAAGAATCAAACGAATAAGTCCACCAAACCAATTAGGGCCTACTTGATATCAACTGATTACCGCACCCCACGAAAACCTATCAATACTCTAGCCACCATTGTTGAGTCGATTATATTAAGGGGTAAGATGAAAAAAAATATAATAAAAATTGACTGGCAGGCGGTTTATTTCGATTTACCCAAAAAAATTCTCTTTTATTTGTCACAATTGTAACCTGGCAACACATGACACCCAGCGATTGTTATGCTTAATTACTGCTTATCTTAGTGATTTACCTGAACCTTATTGTATCTTTAATTCATTATTAATAATTTAGTTGATCGTCACATTGACTTGGCATTACCAATAATTTAACTTTATTAGTTCGTAAATTGACTTTTAATTAATTTTGTATGAAGATTGTGAGGACGCTCAGTTGTGACGGTATTCGTTAAAATAATTCTTTGTACAACGTTACGCTGTTTGAATAAAGCGAGTGTATTAGTTTTTTGACTACTTTATTTCACAAGACCTACAAATTATTACACAATATAGTAAATTGTAAAAAAAAAACTTTTTATTTATGATAAAAAATAAATTGTTAATAAAAAAGCAAGTCCTTTCACTTGTTGCGAGTAAAATCGTTATTTTTTGTGAATCGTCGGCTTTTGTGAAACAGAGAATTGAGGAAACGAAAGTGTTATAAATATAAGATTCATTTATATTCGTTCTGTTGAACCCTTGAGGGTAGCATCCCCAATGAAATACGATGTGATACTAAAACTCGG
This sequence comes from Meandrusa payeni, assembly GCA_029286785.1. Taxonomy (NCBI): domain Eukaryota; kingdom Metazoa; phylum Arthropoda; class Insecta; order Lepidoptera; family Papilionidae; genus Meandrusa; species Meandrusa payeni. The sequence continues at coordinate 1,641,954 of JAGSMX010000013.1, forward strand.
CCGGTAAACAATAAGATGAATCTTCATACCAAAGTCGTCTTTGTGTATCTATTTCGCATTTTGCCTGTTGTTTTTGGTTACTCAAATTACTACCGAAAATACGTCATCGTTACCTGCATAGTGCTGAAGAAAAACATCGTTAAAGAACATGTGTTAGTTTTTTTTTAAGACATTTTAGTAAATCCTGTCTTTAGAGCGAAGTAAAGCAAAGTAACAGTCTCTACATTTATCCCCCGGCTGGGTTTAGGTCTTCTCTCATCATTATCATTTCAGCCGTAGAACATCCACTACTGGATATACTCTTCCAATGACATCTAAAGGCAGCATAAGTTTGTAAATGTTATATACATTTTGCGAATAATCCTCGCGTGTTACCGCTTATGGGCAGGTCCCACCCCTTAGATGTTAGGAGCGTTATTGGAGTTTCTACCACTTCTTCTCCCAGCGCCAACGCTTCCCGAAGTGGCACTCAAAGTTAGTTGGGCTTTTTGAATGTCCCTTAGATTATCCGTGAAATAGCTACCGACCGAGTCGAGGTTCGACCCTCTCGGGGACCCTCGGATCGGAATGCTTACGCGTATCATAGTAACCCCCCAAGCCGAGGTTACCCTTCACCCTTGTGTCGAGTTACTAGCGATAGAGGTTCAGGCTAAGCAACCTAAGAGCTATGCCACCTCTCAATCCGGTAAAGCATTCAAGGCCAGCTTCTCTGTCCAATCTGTGTAGATTGTAGATCGTCAAAAAAATAGATATTTACATACCTACACGTCATCTATATATTTCCACGAAAAACTTTAAAGACAAGTTAATGTGAATTGGTAGTTTTTTAAGGATAAAAAACCGTAAGATCATCAGATGGTATTTCTTGTTAGTACAAAAAAATCGAGTACGATTTAGACCATACGACTGAAGATTCTTTTTTGTTGCTCTATATATATGTATGTATATAAGCAAGCGTGTGTAAAGAAGATTTACTTCAAAAATTAGTTTTAGTACTTAGCGGAAAACCGGTCTTCCTATTACAGACCAAATGCGATTTAAGCCCTCGACCATTTAATCTTAAACCGAATCACTGCTACAACCTTTGTATGTCATGGAAACATTTGACACTGATTAAGAAAAATTTAAATAATTAAGGTCTGACGAATCTAATATTACTCGCATTGTTTTTAACCGTAAATACACTCGTGAGAATTTATTTATTTTCATTAAAATAAATAAACTTAAACGAAAAATGATATCTTACGTAAACTTGGATAATACAGTATTTTTCATTAAATTTTATTTTTTATTTAAATTTTATTATTTAGTGTTGCCTCCATAAGGCGTAAAATTTAAATAAAAACAAAATTTAATAAAAATATTTTATATTTAATTGTCTACGATGCACAATTTATTTCAGTTAGCTAGCGTCTTTATATTCCGAGATATTCAAACTTTCTTAACCGACCCTTTATTTTTGCTCACAGCTATATATGCTTGATATGTGGCAGACTGTTCCTGTCTAATGTAAGTACATGTTAATTCCGATATTCTCACCAAATCAATATAGTTTTCTTTTTAAATAAACGCTTGTCAATGTTGTCATACTATTTCAATAAGAACCTAACTGTCCGTTGAATCTACAAAAGTATTATTCCGGTATTTGAATAAAACAAACGAAGGGATTGTTTAAGACAATGTTTTCGCAAGCGATTGTGGTTTGAGGGGTATCGTAAAAATTCCAGCTTAGGTCTTCACTACAACAGCGCGCTCTGAATTCAGTGTTATAAATAATTCATTGCTATAAAAAACCTACTACGAGCATATCACAACAGAAACGCCTAGTGGCAAAGATTCATAATATTTTTACTCTATTTTATGCTGTATTATATTTATTGGAAATTCATACTCGTATATACGACTAACGAACATTCGCAATGCACGATTCTAATTTATATTTACGAATATTCTTGACTAACTTCTAAAAGATTACAAAATCTTCCAATGGCCACCATTATAGTCGTGTAGTAACGTTATCGCGACCGCTTTGGTTTGCCATCAACACTACACCAAATTTAATTAATATAATCATCGGTAGATTAGGTGGGTCAATAGTAGCCCTGTAGTTCTGGGCTCTCAAGAATAAGACTACGGTATCCCCTGCCTGTCGTATAAGGCGACTAAAAGGGGCCTCGGGTTCACTGAGCGACAAGGGTGGGGGCCTTTGTCGTCCGCTAAGGTGGACCCGGAAAGAAGCGGTCAAGGCCAGCTTCTCTGGCCGATCTGTGTAGTTCGTCACAAAAAAAACCTCTGTGGGAACCTATTGCACCCCAAAAACATTGCGATGGTAATATTTAAAAAAAATATATAAAAATATTTGATCCTAAGGCATATTATTTTATTTTATTAAAACCATTAGTCAATACACAAATTATTTAATGTTTTATCAACTACTAGTTTTCTTTTCATCAAAATCTTTATATAAAATAACGTCTATTGGCTTCTATCGGCGTATTAAGTGAATAATCACTAATGATACAAAATGTTAAGGCTCACATTGACTTATTTTACAAAAATAGTCACCGACAGATTAAAGATATTTAATATTATGATATAAAATAATACACAAAAATTGTTTATTAGTGAATATAAGACCATTAGTATTATCTAACTTTGATTTAACCTGTCAGCTTGTGAGAGACATCCCTAATGCCAAAAGGATTCGCTCCCGAGGGCAACAGATTTGCACACAATGTAAACTTAATACCCGTGGTGGTAAAGCCAGTCCGGCCCTGTCATTCTACATTGCGACACTAATTCCAGGCTCGTAGTTTACGGGTACTCACTTTGTAATAACTGTTTTGATATATATACTCCTATACATAAAATAATCAAATAAGCACCCACGCCCTTATTCTATACGGGTAGGCTGAGATTACACTGTTTGTCTCTTCCATATCTTCATCTATGTATGTATATGTTCGTCGGTTCCTAAGTCTTTTTATGTTAACGCATATAAGTTCATTTAGGCCTTTCAAATGAGCCATGTAAGCTTTCTTTGATGATCACCGTCTCCCGATTAACATCTAGATCACTGCAGAAGTTATCATTGCCGACCTTGCAATTGGAATTGCCTTCTTGAAAAGCCCAAGTCAAATAGGTTCGAAATAACGGCACACCATAGCTGATTCTACGGCCATGAAACTCATGCAGACGGAATAATTACAAGCAATCTAAGAGATATACATGATTAAAAATGCTTAGGGACCCTTTCGCAAAGCCAGTAAGTAAAGTTATTTCTACTAATAATCAAGCGGTTTGTTAATATATTTATATTTATAATAATTTAAAACTTAAAAAATATATATTGTTTGTATATATTTGTACAATTATTTTGTTCATAGCACTAGAATTCTATTTTATGAAACAATAAATAAATTACTAAAATTATTTTTAAGCAAACGGAGCGCTCACTTCTTACGCACATATGTTATTCACGCTACAGAAACTTTTTAACGGCAAAAAGAGTAGACAACGTGTACATTTATAAGTAAAAAAAAAAATAAAATCTACGCTAGATATAAACTAAAAAGTTAAAAAAATACGTTAAATTGACAAAAATTGTCAACGTTTTACAGTGACAGATTAAACGCTACGAGGCACGGACGTTCTGTTTTATTTTCTAATTTTTAAAGTTATAGGACCCGGATGACCGCGAGCAACCGAGGAGCTTTGCTCGGTATTTTTTCTTAAATCATGTTTTTTGGCAATTAAAATTATCAACCAAAAATGGCTATTAACAACCTGTATAAAGCAAAGTAAAAAAGTTCTCATACCTTCACTGCTAAAGCTTGACTATATTACCACAGAAAATTTACTAAAAATGTTTTTATAAAATAAAACAACATATAAAGCATATTAAAGCATACTACACACACATACATGTACTTACACACACACCACGCATTCAAACACACACACCACACACACTCTCTCACGCATGTTAATTATTAATTAAATATTACGTAATAAAATTACAGTATTATTATAAGTATGGTGGGGGGCTAGTGATCTGTCTTACAGGGTACTCTAATATAGACACCAGTCTTTTGACAAATTTAAGAACTGTACTATAAGTTATATTTATTTATATTTAGTTATATGTATTATTATTATTTAGATGCGATTTACATAATAATGAATTATGAATCATATTTTTCATTCTTACGGACACAATAATAAATAAATGCTGCCGTAAATTTTGTAAACGTAATTCAAAAAAGTAAAATTACCTCCAGGTGGTATTGCTCATCAAACTCTAACTCTATTCACTCAACTCGCTCTTCGTTCTCGTTAGCGACTCCTGGCCTTAACCGAGTGACTTTACCAACTTTGTAATCTGTATATTTTGTATGTTCTACCATTGTCTATTGCAACACAATAAAACCAAACTAAACGTGTTTTTTTTATGACGTGAATATCGAAATCTTTATTAGTTTATCAATAAGCAACCACAAAGATTTTATGCCAATAAAAATAGTACCTAACTGAATATAACTCCTTTCTCATTCTTCTTCTTAAAATGCCTCTCCGACTAGCGAAGGTTAGCAATCAGTTCACCATATCTCTTTCTGTCTTTTGCGAGGCAAAACAGTTGGGCAGCACTCGCAATTCCCGTCCACTCTTTTATGTTCCGCTAGTGTTTTTGTGTTTCCCGTTGCCTTCTGCACCAGACTTTTAGAATTTATTGAGACTTCCAGGCCGTTTAGTGATATTCCGCCATTTCTGGGACGCCATAACCTCGACTGTTATCTAGCAGGTTGCACCACGGAGATCCGTTGAAGTGGATCACCGCCGTCGGTTTACTGAGAACGACCGGCTAAGATGTTATTTCCGATCACCCCTAAGCCCCTTCCCTTTCTCATTAAAATTGCTTACGAAACTTCGGAGTTATGAGTTATCAAATATGAAGTAACCGAATTGAGTACCACTTCCGTTTTTAGAGCAATATGCCAACTCTGAGTCATTGTCAACTATAGTTCATAGTAAATAGATAGACAGGTGTTTAATGAGTGGATAAACTAGCATTTGATTCATGGTTATTCTCGTACGTCACATGAATACTCGCTAGCACTAATTACTGATAATAATCCCTACGATTTGATATAACGTTTAGCTATAACTGCCAGGTCATGTCGATTAACACAAAGAGAATACGCATTATATCCAGACATGTACGCTCATGTCATAGGCGCGCTCTTTGTCTTCCACCTTAGTATAATATTAATGTCGTTCTAATCAATACCTGTAATGCTGATGGTCGTGATTGAGTTATACAGATGTTTAAATTTAAAGTCACCGTGGCTTGCATACTTATAATATTTCAATTATATCGTAATAGTGATAGAGCTATTTGATCTCCATAACCTACTTAAGTTAAAACATAAACCAACTGTTTTTCTTTTTTTAAAGGCAATATGGCAATCGAGCTTTCGGCTCACCTGATATTAAGTGATCACAATCGCCCATGACCTTCCACAGCGTCAGAGAAGCTGCAGGTGCGTTGCCGGCCTTTGACGTAGGAGTAGGCCCGTTTCTTGAAGGTCCCCAAATCGTAAACATTCGGAAACACCGCTGGTGACAGTTGATTCCACAGCTTGACTGTGTGGAAGAAAGTTACGCGAAAAACGTTCAGTCGCGGAACGCCAACTATCAAGAAGATGTCGATGGAATTCTGCCGAGATGTGCGGCAATGGAAATCAAATCAAATCTACATTAGAAACGAACTAAACAGATAAAATAGTATTCGTAAACGTCCAGTAAAAGTAACAGCCTTTATATTTGTCCCACTGTTGGGCACAAGCTTTCTCTGCAAAGAAAGTATAAGGGCATAGTCTGCCACGCGGCCTTAGTGCGGATTGGCAGACTATACATATCTTACAAAAAATTTCTAGTACATGTAGGTTTCCTCACGATGTTTTCCTTCACCACCGAGCGGGTGGTAACTCAGCACATAAAATTGCAACAGCAAATTTATTAGTGCCGGCACCGGGGCACCATCTAACTCAACCCGGGTTCAATAGCGTACTATGCAACTTGAGGCGACCGCACGGACACTGAGCTACCATAGCTTATCATACATACAAACGTCTTACCGTGACGGTAAACTCTACCGTTTTACTCTACGGTTTTACCTCCGAAGTATTGTAGTTATAAAACGACAGCGTCGACATTCATTCCGCTTCCACATTAGTACTCGTCTTTAAAGAGTTCGGTGAGTTACCTAGTCGTGGATGGTCATAAACCTGTCAATATCTCAAACGTTCATTTTTTATTGATGCTACATACAAATGCGTGGAAGGTACTTATTAATTGGTTAGCTGTAAAAATTTAAATGTTATTTTCGTTTGTTGTTCGTCTGTCAAACTGTTGCTTTTAATTGTATTAATTTGTACAATTTTTTTTTGTTTATATATGACAGACTCTTAATGTGTAAGTTTTTAAATCGAATTCATTGTTACGTGACGATATAATTATTATGTATTTTAAATAGATAAATAATTTTTTTGATTCGATTATTAGGAGTTCACTGGTATATCTTCAGAACAGAATGAATGACAATCAAATTAACTTAAAATTAAGTAGTAAAAATTAGTCTTTGATACTTGTATTATGTGGATTGTTACCTCGGAGACTTGTTTGCGTAGCAGTGAAACAATTATTCACTCTTTTATGAATTGAGTCATAATTAAAAAAATATCAACAAACAACCATTTAGCAAAAGAGGTATTAAAGTTTGCGGTGAAGTGTAAGACGCCAGTTCAAACCCTAAAGCGCTCCGGGCGAAAACAAAAAGGACAACGGAGCTTTTAAAACATAAAGAAAACACCACAGACAAGTTAAGCGGAAAGTTAGCAGACTTTACGCTTCTATTTTTATTTACGAACGGCTTGCGGAGTAATAAAGTGGCTATTATTTTAGTCGTAAATTCATTACAAGCACTCGATATAGTAGAAATTCAAGATTTTTGTTTTTTTTACATGGGTTAATAAATTTATTAATAAATTAGGATTGAGGATCCACTATGATGTATAAAAATCTGTATGAATAAAAACAGAATGATCGAATCACATCAATATTTCCAATCATTGTAAACAGACATTGTATAGATTTAAAAAGACAAAAATCAAATCGGAAGATATGAGATTTTAAATTTTCTGCCAGTTTATCCGGGGTCCAATGGTTATAGATATTTGAGATTATAACATACAACTCCCAGATTGTCAATAGGACGCATAGTCATCGCCACATAAATAAAATAAATAAAAATATAACTAATCCAAGATGACAATATAAGCAAATTAAAAAAATCATCAATCTATGGACAAATGTTGAAGGCAATTTTTGATGCTATGTTAAAACATAACAAAAATTAAGTTTATATGTGACCTAATAACAGTGGTGAAAAGCTGATAGCGATTATTGTCTTTGTCTACCACTCTAAATCTATAATGACGTAAGACCTAATTATTACGTAAACATTCATTGAACAAATAGAATATGAATGAAGATAATAATGTATGTACCTAATTAATAAAAAAAAATTGTAAGAGGAAACGGTAATGTAAGGAATAAGAAATTAACTAAGATTCTCCAACTACCTGACATTGAGTCACCTGCAATACTATAACACGATACCTAATGCATTATTATATCGACAACGTCGCCCTTTTTCTCGTCATTAGTCGGTGTTAAATGCAATTATCGTCTTAAGACTTTGATAAAAATTATGACACTTTCCAAAATTAATGTCATAAATTACTCTATTATATAAATACACTATTTAAACCCTCTAACAATTCCGGAACTCTGCAGACTCCAAACTATTGATTGGGCTACTATTATATATCATCTCCTAGAGCTTTTCTGACTATAATTGATGTTTTTATTTCTGCCTGTTTCTGTGAAATGTCAACGATTATACGTGCGTCAAGGTTTTCAAAATACCTCTTCATATTTTTACTACTACCCTTGCTGTCACATACTACTACAATGGGAATAATAAGCGTCGTGTAATTTTTATTACATACTATATTATATTATTATAAAAATGTTAATTTTTTCAAACAATAATAGAAATATAGGACATGAGGTAACATTCCTAGTTATTTTAATGGAAATGTAATGTTCATTTACTAAATGTTTATTCACAATGATAGTAATAAAATCCATTTCATTTCTTTCAATGAGATATAAATTGTTGTCAGTAAATTGGATCCTAATGAAGCAAAGGCACTTTAGGTAAACAAGACGGTCGTCTTGCTCCTGTTTACATGACTGAACGGTTCGTTAGCTTTGTTTTAAATCCAATAGCCCGCGAGCTATTAAATTACCGGCTCTAATTATTCATCACTGCATTTCATTTATACATATTAAACATGCAATGCGTCCAAAATGTTGTTTTAAGTGCTGATTTACTTTGTGAAGAAAACATTGTGAGCAATAATAATATAACAATAGTCGTTTTTTTAACGAATTACCAATAGTGTATGTTATTACTGAATATTGCAACTTTATCAATATCTTTACTAAACTTAATCAAACTGTGAATATAACAAAAACGCAATTCGCATACTTCATTGAAGTTTAGGCACACAAAAGATTAATTCAATACAATCTTTACCTCGACAGTCTGCTGTCATTGAACTGAAAGTCGTATTTTCTCATAATGTAGGAGAAAATACCATCATAAGTTACGGTTACTCGCCCCCTAGAGTGTAGTAAAGATGCTCTTAACACTAGTCTTTATTTGCTTCTAAGTAAAGAGCATTTGCTTTAGACACCGACACACAAGTTAAGGAAAGTTGGACATTGATTTATGGGGAGTAATAAACGGAATTCGAAGTAAGATTGTTTAACTATAATGTAATTCTACTATTGACACTTCGTAAAATCTAAACGAGATATATGTAGCATATAGAATAAAACGATATATCCTTTTTTTTTGACGTACTACACAGATTGGCCAGAGAAGCTGGCCTTGACTGCTTCACCGGATTGAGAGGTGGCATTGCTCTTAGGTCGCTTAGCCTGAACCTCTATCTAGTAACTAGACACAAAGTTCCCCCCCGGTAAGAGTAACCTCGGCTTGGACGGTTACTATGTTATGCGTAAGCATTTCGATCCGAGGGCGCCTGAGAGGGCCAAAGCTCGACTCGGTACTACGAACTCGAAAGTTGTCAATTCATCTATACTATTTTTTTATGTTTGTTACGGTTTAAATTTCGACTGGGTGAACCAATTTTCATGATTCTTTTTTTTATTTGAAATCTGGTATCCCGTGTGGTCCAATTCTGATAATGGCATCTATGAAAAAACAACTTAATATCACGCCAACGGATTTCAATAGTTTATTTATTGGATAGGAGTTTATGGTTAGTTTTAGATTAATTATAAATTAGATAATAATATTATGTATATAAAATAATTCTGAAATATACAGTTCGCTCATAATAAGGTTTAACGTTTGATTCGATTTGAAGTCGGTTTTTGGTTTTGCTCGTAAATATCTATATATTGTCAGACTTCAATTGTTTTCTAGAGAATAATCCTCGCGCGTTACCGCTATTTTATGGGCAGGCCCCACCCCTTATATGCTAGGAGCGTTGCTGGAGTTTCTTCGGCCACTTCTTCTCCCAGCGCCAACGCTTTCCGAAGTGGCACTCAAAATTAGTTTAGCCTTTCGAATGTCCCTTAGATTATCCGTGAAATAGCAACCGACCGAGTCGTGGTTTGGCCCTCTCGGTCGCCCTCGGATCGAATTGCTTACGCGAAACATAGTAACCGTCCAAGCCGAGGTTACCCCCCACCGGGGGGACGCTTGTGTCGAGTTACTAGCGATAGAGGTTTAGGCTAAGCGACCTAAGAGCTATGCCACCTCTCAATCCGGTGAAGCAGTCAAGGCCAGCTTCTCTGGCCAATCTGTGTAGTTCGTCATTAAAAAAAAATCTTTTCTAGATTCTAGTATCGAATACAGATTTTTTTATTCGTTTATGTTCCTTTTTCGTAATGAATTTTGTATGTAAATATAATTGTGTGTTATAATAATTCTTATCTAACATACACCGTAATATAAATACGCGTCGAATTCAGTAGAATGATAAAAACGTTATATCGTTCGAGCTCTTAAGTCAATTTGTTCGGCAAAGAACTTCTTTTCAAAGTTAACGTTTAGATACCAGGAGGGGAAATTTACATGTTATTGAATTTTTGTTCCTTCGTTAAAGTGATCCTTTATTGGGAAAAGAGACTTTGAAATGGAACACGTTTAATTATTCTATGAGACATAATGTACGCTTTATTGTCCTATTCCTGTTGCCATCTTTTACCTTATAAATTTGAAATAAAATTTCGTACATCGAGATTCGACAAGATTGGCATAATATTACATAGATCACTCAGTTTAGTGGGTCATCCAATAGCCTGTAAGAAGCATCTGTAATTATTCGCTTATATATGTATCATACTTATTGTTTTCTTATCATATTAGAAGTTATTAATTAAAGATTAAATAACTACAAAAACAAATTTACCATCACTTTTGTACGCTTTTGTTAAAAATGCGCCTCTGGTCAGGATAATTCCGTGAAAAGTCAAAAGGCATGCCTTCAAAAATGTTTTTTACAACATTCTTTGATATTGGTTCTCTTTTAGAATCAGGACAAAATCAAGTGCAGACTCTAACTTCCGCATGTTTTCATTTTTTTTTTGCTCGAAGGGAAAAATTTGAAAATACAAAACGGGGCCAAGTACTCTGGTATTTGCTGAATTTATTCACCTTTGTATTGTATTTTGTCATAAGTTTGAAATATTAAATAAAAAAATTGGAACATAATGTTCGACAAAATGGTTTCTTATATGTTAGTGTATGTTACACATTAAAATAAGAGCCAATATATGTATGTCCCACAGGGCATAGTTTACGGGCCCAATCGGCATTGGCATATAGACCTCCCTTTTTTTTAATTACATGATGTAATTCCCCCATCCCCATTCCATCATCCGACTTCACGGAACTGCAGGATTTCATTTTTTAGTTGTGAACATCCCTCAAACCTGAACGATTTGCTTCGTCTTTCATTATTCGTACAGAAAAGGACTGCAATAGTTTGCTCGCGTCTATCTACGATTACAATGTGGGTATTTTCAAAACTAGAGTGAATAACTACTGCATTCATTAAGTTAGTGCGTCTTACCATCCCGAACTGCATTTCCACTTAATATCAGATGGGATCGTGGTCAAGCACATGCTTAGAAAGTATAAAAAACCTCCATCCCTTATCGCATTGGCGAATTTCACATGCCATAAAAAAATTTAACACATACATGTGACCTCACAAAGTTTTCCTTTACCGCTGAGCTCGCAGTAATTACACATTACATTGCATATTGCTTAAAACTAATTTAGACTAGTAGATTAGATTAGGTTAATTAAGATACTTCAGAAAACTAAACTTACCCGAAAAAACATAGTATTGTTAGCGACAGTTGGTCCTACTGAATGCCAATTTAGTTTTAAATATTATTGTTAGCGACAATTATAATCTATAAAGTAAATGGACTGACTATAAAAGTACTTTAGTTGAGTCAACTAAAGTACTTTTATCGGTTGTCGGCAACCAAGGCCGTTTCCGCTTCCGTCTTTGAAAGAGATGCATACACTAGAAATTTAGGATAAAAAGGAGAGGACTCTCTCTGTAGACAATTAGTGTACAGTTTAGAACAAGTGAGTTATGCTGAAGGAAAAGTCCTTTAAAAGTGAATCTCTGAAACAAAGTCTGTAAGTCTTTAATAAATTACCTCTAAAACTCTTGATGTATTGTTGTTAATAATATGATAAAATATAAAATATGTTGTGTACGATATTCAGCAAGGTAGCTCACAGTATACTACACAAAAAGCCGCTTGACTAAAACGTGAACTAAACGTTTTGTAAGCAATTCTGACGTGCTGTCAGAATTGTTTACAAAAGGATATTGCTTTTAATATATAAATAAGGGCTTTAAATTGTAACTTATGGTTTTGATAACAATAAACGTGAGTAAAAAAACAAGCACTTCCGTCGCCGTCGAACCAGAGATAATGAATCGTGGCAAACCACACATCCATGGATCTTTGCGTACTTATTCGTCGAATCCGTGTATTTCTGACGCCACCCTTCTTTATCACGTTTAGTTTATGTTATTTTTTTATATTATATACGTTATTTTCACAATGAAATCCCTTGCAATACCTTATACGACGTACAGCTCGATTGTAGATCAAAGCTAACGCAAATTACATGCAAATGTCTCACTCCCTGCGCCTAATTAAATACTTCCAAGGAATTCCTACACAGCGAGTTGTATAAAGGGGTCTAAAACACATAAAATTCGTTATGCTCATTACCTTGATAGAAGTTAAATTATGTAATCACTTACATAATATACTATATATATTTGATAATTAAGACCCAGCAGAGTTAGTAGAGATTTCTCTCGCATCTTCTGCATATACGTCACCCTACGCATACAAACTTTACAAATACTCTTTAACGACGTTTTTTAATTATGTCACCAATTTGGTCGATATTCATATAGACCATTATTTTTTTGGATTTACATGATCTAATTCCCCCACAAATGGAGAATCAGAAGGGGGCTCGCAATGCACCGAGGAGCTTTAGTGAGTAGATATCGCATAACAGCCGCCTTAGCTCCAGTGGTATCTTTCGATAACAAAAAAGGGTATTTAAAACAAAGTTTACAGAGGCTGAAAAACCCTCTAAGAGCCTAACTAACAGCATACAATCATTCTAAAATCTAATCTAAAGTAACCTAAGATGGATACACATTTAGATACGTTGGGTGTAGCGATTGCTCTATAAATAATAGTTAAGATGTAATACCAATATTCTCGTATACAAAACTGACTGTATCTACATCAACTGTAATCTTCTAAAAGGGAATGTAATACGAGGCGCAAGTTGCATCGACAAAGTACAATTCGCAAAGCCGTAACGATTGTGAGGATTTACGTAGGGATATTGCAGCCGATATGGAACACTGGCAGGGGGGAGACTTGCATCATAGGATTTGTTAGGGACTAACTCTTTTATTTCGTTAGGAAATCTGTAAAGCGAAGTAAGATAAATTATTTCTTTGGTGTTACTTTTAATCGACTAAACGTACGTTGATTTTTTAAAGGCCTTGAACTTGAAACCACTTCTTCAGAAATCGTCAGGAAATTATAGTTCAATGATTCTTGATTAACATTTCCTTTTGTCGATTTTGTCAGTAAAAATATCTGTAACTGAAATTTGTGCCCCATTTTTCTAGATGCTATCTCACAAAGCTTTATGAAAAATGGAGACCGGATACTATCACCGTTTACCTAGTTAAAATCAGTGAGAGTTACATAACGTAATGCTTGACATATCAACAAGACAGTGTGCTTGTGTGAGATTGTGTTGAATTTTCAACTATTTGAAAATGTATGTTCATTACAGAGCTGTCAATTATGCTCTCCCAATACACACTAGTACCAAATCCTATCACATTAATCTGTTATGTACACCTGACGCTGCAACTTGCCCGTTCACTACACAGACGGCTATATCACGATCATCCTCTACATGTCTGATATACTGCTATTAGATTCGTGATGTCTTTGTATATTTACGCGAATAATACTTATTCAATGGCAATAATTTTACTAATTATGGCAACATTTAGCCTTTAAATTTATTTTTAAAGGCTAAATGTTGCCATAATTTTTCATATTTTGCTTTATTTTATTTAAAGAATAAACATACATAATTAGATATTTAATTTAACTCTCACAATATATTAAATGATTTATTTCTCTCCGTATTCATTTTCTTCTATTCTCTTCACGAGCAGGTGAAGGTCATCACCTACACCTATTTACTTTACAGGATTACTCGCCAGGTCAACCTGAAGATTCTCTGAAAGTTTCATTGAAATCGGTCCAGCCGTTTCGGAGCCTATAAGGAACATACCCACACACTTTCTCTTTTATATATATATAGATATACCTTTACTACACACTGATAGTTTGCGACGTTGTTGACGTTGACTACGACATTGTCATAGATGGAATAACGAAAGCCGCTGTAGTGCCCCTACCTCTATTATATTTTTCAAGCTATGAGATTGTCTAAAATTTTATCGACATCCTTTTTAATCATTCTAAAACAAGGTAGGATATGGTTCATGTCAATATAACATGTCAATGGTCGAAGATTTTTTATTTGAATAACTTCTCGCAGATCGTAATACCATAAAGCCATTGATGTCTTACCATACACGTAAAAACCGCGAAAAGCTGATTACATTTTCTATATGTCTCCTGGTTGAATTAAAAGAATTCAAAGCTGTATGGTATTTTAAGATTAACTTTTAATATCGTATTAAGCGTTATTGCGACTAAAACATGTAGTAATATTCAAGTCAGAGATCCCAAATGTCAAGCACGGTGGGGGTGTCAAAATCTGAGCAAACGTGTTTATGTAAATTACTGACTACATTAACATCGCTCCTTCAGGAAAGATAGCTTACACACGTGTTTGTTTTGTAAATAACTTAGAACATCGCGCGGCACAAAGCGCACCATTAGTTATTTAAATTAACTTTGGATTTTCGTGTCGAACGTTGCACATGGGCTAATTTGTTGCTTTTAAACATTGTTACGGACATAGCACTCTTTTTAGAATCTATGAAACGTCTATGACCTAATCAGCCAATAAGGAACCATTCAGCTTAAATACATCAACAACGTAAGATCGAAAGTACGAATCCACCATTCTATTGACGTAAACCATCACCTAATACACGCTTAAGCTTGATTGGAATGAATAACAACAATGGTTAAAAATATTTTATTTAAAAAAATTCGCTAACATTCTGTAAAATAAGGACTTAGTGAAACTTATAATACAACAATTAAGAAAAGCTTGGACGCAGTAAACTAACAAGTCACACTTTTAATAATGAAGAACAGACGTTTCCTTCGTTGCAATTTCTAGTAAAAAATATAAGCAGGACTGTTTCGTTTCACGCTCACTCCTTTTAATTTAATTTTGGCAGTTTCAAGATTACGTTACATGGCATCCTTAGGCATATTTAGTTTATAGGATAGGGTACACGGTATAGAAACAGAATAATTCATTTCGTGGGCCATAGGTAATCGACACATGACTAAATAACATTTTATATCCAGCTATGTCTTACCATGCCGGTATAATAAGAAAGTAACAAATAATAAAAACTATATAATATACTATATAACTATTACTAAAGAAAAATAGCAGTTATAGCCTAATGGCAGTAAAATAACTTTAAAAATTGTTCCCCGGTGTAATGCGATGAGCTCACTATCTGTCACATATGATACCTAATAATCTTGGGGAAAAGTGGACAGCGAGTGCTGTCTCTATCTACCCCGCTGAGGTTAAAAGGACGTGAGAGTCAATTTATTTATATATTTAAGTAATTCATAAAGAGAATAGTATGTTTTTTTATTAGGTGAATTCTGATTTCTAGATATTAATTCGGAAATACAAAGAGGGCGTCTGCGCGTAATATCGTTTAATCGATTTGAAGTCGGTTTTTGTTTTTGTTCATAAATATACTTGTTATTTTATTATACAAAATATATATAAGTAGGCATAAAATATGAATTGTTACCATCATGAAGAAAACAAATGAATACTTAACTTGCTTCTGTATATCTTCTATAAATAAATTTCAAAAAATATTAGACAATATTTGTGCTCCCAGTCTGAGTACTTTGTCCAATTAAGAGTGAATAGAGACAGAATTAGGATAACATAATTACGCATTTAATACAAAACGTAACCACCTACAAAACGCAGCTGCGGCAAATAATGCAAATTGGATTATCCAACACGAATTAGACGGCTATTGAAGCAACTGACATCCCTGTGGAGACTGATTTCACCATAATATAACCACGTGTACACGTATATCTATTTGATACATACAATTCAAGCCCTAACATTAGAAGATAGAATATCACAAAGTATTTACTCTTATTATATTATTATTTTAATTCTCCTTTTGTTTATATTTTATGTTCATTCATTAACGAAAATAACATTAGACTTTAGTTTGTCTGTTTTTTACTAACCTTATGGCACCAACTTACCACTATTGGGCAGGCGCTGCTAAATGCCATCTCGCAGCTTTGGACTCGGTGGAAAGGCGGGCTAAGAGGCTATTTGGTGACGCAGCTGAAACCAATCTGCTCAGACTTGAGCACAGGCGTAAGGTAGCTAGTGTGTGTGCTCAGAAACTACATGATCTAATTCCCCTTTCCACTATCGGACTTCTAGACGCACTGCGGGATTTCATCCTTTTGTTGTGAACATCTCAAGCCCTAACGTAGCGCTTTGCTACGTCTTTCATTCTTCGTACCGCAAAGAATTGGAATAGTTTGCCCGCGTCTGTCTTTCCCTCCGATTACAATGTGGGTATTTTCAAGAGTAGAGTGAATAGGCATATACTAAGCTAGTGTGCCTTACTATCCAGGACTGCATTTCCACTTAACATCAGGTGGGATCGAAGTCATGCTATTGCTTAAAAAGTATAAAAAAATGTATGTATTGTGTATGTTTTTATTATTTTAAATATATCAACAGTGAGCTTCGCGTGGAATTGTCTGAGCAGTAACCACTGTACTTCTTTGTTAGTTTCGAACCTTGTCCATCTAAGATGTCCGCTTTTGCAGCAGTTTAACATACGCACTTCGACATTGGTGAAATCTATATGGAAACGCCATCAACAAATTGATTTGAATTTAAGTATTTATAGACATAAAATTTGGAAATTTTAGTACATAAACTAAAAGATTTCTAATTATATATTTATTATTTAAAAAGTATATTTAAAATAAAATGTAATCGTATTCAAATACACAACTTTTAATATAATTTAAAACTGAAAAGTATTTTCTTATAAATTTAAAAAAATGATCTGATCGACTAACCTTGGCATACTTTTTTTTTTACGCGGGGGAATCCTTTTTACGGACCATCCTCCGGAAACCTAGGCGTACCAGGTTAATTAGAGCCAGAGATTTTTTTATAATTATGCTGTAATCATTATTACATAAAAGGAGTTACAGTTACAGCTTATATATATCCCACTGTTGGGCTCAGGCGTTCTCTGTACAGATTAGGAGATAATTCGTACGCAGCCGGATAGGCAGACTTTATATGATTTAGAAAATTTTCTATCATATGTAGGTGAACAACTATCGACCAATAAGCCTACTATCTTCAATATACAAATTATTCTCATCAATTCTAGAAAAGAGAATCAGGGGCACTATAGAAAACCAACAGCCCGTAGAGCAAGCAGGATTCAGAAGAGGATTCTCTACTGTGGATCATATCCACTCTATTGAAATGATAATAGACAAATATCAAGAGTTTCAAAAGCCGATCTACATTGGATTTATTGATTATCGAAAAGCTTTTGATACTTTGGATCATCAGTCAATATGGGAGACTCTAGAATTGCAAAATATTGAAACAAGATATTTGAAAGTAATTAAATATGTATACGAAAATTGTAACAGTAGAATTAAACTGGAAACGACTGGACCATCAATACCCATAAGACGAGGAGTAAGACAGGGCGACCCTATCTCTCCAACTATATTTATAGCAGTACTACAACAAGTTATCGGACAATTGCAATGGGAAAAGGTCGGTCTAAACATAAATAATAATTATTTAAGTCATTTAAGATTTGCCGATGACATCGTGTTGCTGTCTGAGAGTAAAATGGAGCTGCAGTCGATGATAAACGATCTTCACGCTGCAAGTCAGCAAGTAGGATTAGAAATCAACCGCAGTAAAACAAATATTATGACAAACTATATGAAGTCCCCTGTTTACCTAAACAACGAAGCGCTGGAGTACGTCGACACTTATGTATATTTGGGCAAACAATTATCGTTTGACAAGCAGAGAAACGAACAAGAAATAGAAAGGAGAGTTTCAAGTGCTTGGAAGAAATTTTGGTCTTTAAAACAAATCATGAAAACTGATATGCCGATGGAAATAAAACAAAAAGTTATGAATACCAGCATTTTACCATCGTTAACATACGCTAGCCAAACTTGGAAATTTACATATCAAGCGAAAGCAAAAATCAGGACATGTCAAAGAGGAATGGAAAGGAGTATGCTAAATATCAAGAAAATTCAAAAAATACCCCATCATGTAATTAGAAAAAAAACAAAAGTTATAGATGCCCTGAAGATTAGTAAAAAGCTAAAGTGGCGTTGGGCTGGACACATAGCCAGGCTGTCTGATAATAGGTGGACCACCAGGGTAACATCCTGGAGAGGTCCATCGGGCACCAGAAAGAGAGGAAGACCAGCTGCCCGGTGGACAGACGATATTATGCGCGTGGCTGGTGAACAGTGGCCATTAACCGCGAAAAATAAAGAGACCTGGAAAACTCTAGAGGAGGCCTTCACCCTCGAGAACGAGGGGTTCTTATAATAATTAGAAATTAGTATATTGTGCATTTGTAATTAGTTAATAAGAAATATAAGGCTTTTATTTTATTTTATTTTTATTATTTTATTTATTATGTAGGTGAGCTAATTCTATCTAGGAAGGCAGGTATTATTAGGTTTACGTCATTCAACGTTTAACGATAAAATTATTACTGATTTGATTTGATATCTGGTTCGTGCACGTGCGTGGTAAATGCAGTTGTTTTTTTGTATAGTCCTACACTTATACGATGCTTTTACTGAATTAAATGATTTCTTAAAACAAGTCTGTCCTCAGTTATGTAATTTGAAGGTCATAATTTTAAAAATCTTTGTAAACCCTATTACGTATAATTTTATCACAATTATAAACAAAAGTGTTAAATCGTCCTTAGGACGTGTATTTTGTCATTTATTTCTGTTAATCTCCAATAAATAAACAGAACTGCTTTTAACAAATAATAACAGAGATACACAAAAGCTGTAACTCATATAGTTTATGATGTCTAGCCATCCCAATGAATGTATTATGCACGAGGCCGAATTGAATACATTGTTGGATCAAACGTGTTACATGTTAAAACGTACGTAGTGTATAAATCTTTTTTTTTGCTAACGGGGAGGAAATCTTCAAAAAGATACCCTCTAAACCTCCCGGTGGCCCTTCCTCGGTGCATGGTGAGGGGGTTCCGGGATCTAAAGAGGAACGCACCGGAGCCCTCCTCCCCTGTGCCCTCGCAGGACGGCACGGGTCAGTCGATGTCGCCTTCTTTTTGGGTCCACCTTGGCGGATGACAAAGGCCCCCACCCTTGTCGCCCAGTGAACCCGAGGCCCCTTTTATTCGCCTTCTATGACAGGCATGGGATACCATAGTCTTACTGTTGAGAGCCCAGAACTACAGGGCTGAAGTATACTAAGGGCTAGTGTAGGTGTAGTAGAAACTTATTGTAATTGAAGTTTGAATCTGTAATATACCTATTTTTGTGAAATATAAATAATCATAGGCTTTAAAAGAACCTTAAACATGAACTAATTTATCTCTACGCAACCTCAAAGCGGACTAAAATACCTTTTGGCATTTAGGTCCATCTTTTTACCCTTTTATTTTGTGCAAATGAGAATAAAGAAAAAGAGAAAGAATAAATAGTAAAAACTAAAACAGAATTACAGTAAAACTTAAGGTAGGTTTTTTTTTATTTCAAAAAATGTGTATAAAATAAAGAATTAAATTACATGAAAAATTTTAGTTTCTGAAAGTTTCATTGTACATAAAATAAGAAGATAAATATTTAAAAAAACATTTTTTTTTATTGTCCAGCATGAAATGTAGTCTACATAAATCTAAACGATACATGTATCTGTCTATACAGCAAGGTATTATGCGTAATTAGATGCGGCCAACGTACCCAGAGCCCGAAATGACCTGTCGCATTCATAATGCACGAATTCAAATTGAATGTGCAGTTAGACGGATGTCAGATTTACCGCATGTTTTGTATGCATCCATCAGTTATTTACGTCTGTCTAAATTTGTACGCTCTATAAATATTTCATTAGAATAGTTGTTTGTGTAATACTGATAGACATTGACGAATAAACAGAATTTAAAATGACAACATAGTGTTGTCAGTAAAAAGTAGGTTATTAACCCGACCGTTTTCTAAAAGGTCAGAAACACACTTGCTCGTGGGCACATATGACCAACATATAGACTGCATGTTTCCATCTCGTTCAATAAAGAATAAAAGCTCCCACGACCTTTAAACCTAACGGGATAAACAGAGATGGCTGTTGCTGTTCACTATTATTTTTGTTCTGTTCTTTTGTTTCATTATCTTTGTTAGCACGTATGAGATGGGACAGGATCATATCGTCATACACCAGTCACAAAATTTAACAAGTGATTTTTATATATAACAAGCCGAAAAATGGAAGCTCATTGATTCCAATCGACATGGATTAGAATCCCGACCACTAAAGTCTTGTTAATAGACTATTTAGCCCTGTAGTTCTGGGCTCTCAAGAATAAGGCTAAGGTATCCCATGCCTGTCGTATAAGGCGACTAAAAGGGGCCTCGGGTTCACTGGGCGACAAGGGTGGGGGCCTTTGTCGTCCGCTAAGGTGGACCCGGGAAGAAGGCGACATCGGCTGGCCCGTGTAGCCTTGCACTATGAGGGCACAGGGGGGAAGGAGTAACCTCCCCCCCCGGGACGTGCTCTCCTTGAGCACAGTGCAGAGGGGCTCCGGTGCGTTCCACTGGAGATCCCGGAGCCCCTCGTCATGCACCGAGGAAAGGGCCACCGGGGAGGTTATAGTGGGTAAAACCCCACATAACCGCCGCCTTCCCCCCAGAAGGCGGGGTATCTTTTTGAAGATTTCCTCCCCGTTAACAAAAAAAAAAGTTAATAGACTATCACGGGTATTTTGTTTTAATCTACATTATTAACTTTTTATTTTTAATTGTAATCCGTGAAACTAAACGATATATTTCGAGGTACTTAGGTTTTCTTTTTGAAAAACTAAACTCAGTAAAGCTTGGTGAGTTGTTAAGAATATACAATGAAAGCACAGGCATCGTTCCAGGTCGGAACTTTACCGGGATTAAGTTTTAATTCTGAATGAATTCTTCAATTGGTGAATAAATTCTAGTACATGTTGGTGCACTTTCATTAATATTTCAACTGCGCCTTATTTACTGAAACTACGTTATTAGTAAGTCATGAAAGTTGAAAGCATTTCCGCTACATCCGATTCTGTGGAGAAAATGTACGTACGTACAGCAGGCCGTGTTTACGTTTTTGATTACTGGACGGAAACTGGTGTGAGAGGCTGATTTTTTATTACTGCATGTGGTGAAAAGTCTCAGTTGCGCGTCAGACGTAAAGTGCCTCGCCGCGTGACCCATGTGACAATTATAATGAATATTTATAGAAGACTATTCAAACTACGGCCAGCCCCATCACACTCAATTTGTATTCCCGCCGGACGCAGCTAGTCGAGCGCCGCGCGCGACGGGTTTGTGTGACGTTCTCCATATCAACTAATACATTACAACTCTTAACTTCCAGCGCTCTGCTGCCGCTATGTTCCGCTCACTGTTTATAATTTTACAGGAATTGGCGGGATGAACTAAACTAGACCCGGCTAAGCTATGCAACTAATTAATAATTTACAGTATGTACCTGATTAATAACCTCTTTTTTTTGAAGTCGGTTAAATAAAAGCAGCCTAAGTTACTTCTTCTTTCAACAGCTATCTGCTAAAGTCCCGACAAAATCGGGAAAGCCGTTCCAGAGATTTGAGGTAGCAAACAGACAGACAAAATTTGTAAAAAATGTTATGTTGGTATTTGTACCGTACGAGTATGTATATACTATACATATACATGTAGTAAAAAGTTATTTTAATGTTAAAAACAGACACTCCAATATTATTTATTTGTATTTAGATTGTACCTGAATACGTCACAAAGTATGAAAGCTAAAAATAATTACATAAGAAACAAGCTGATTCGATATTTATTTGTGTAAATTTCTCCTCAATTAAGCACATTTTCATGCAGCCAGACAAACCTTTAATGGAATTTCATCTCGCTTTTGATTGTTGCAATTTGAACTTGGAGTCAAAGCGAATCCTTCTGCTTGCGGAAGCTCTAAATTAAATTTCAAATCATAGGCTGTCCTGAAGTCCAGTCTAAATTATCAAGATGCAAAGACGATCCCGATAGATTAGCATTGGAAGATTTTTGGCACCGGGTTGCTTAAGAACAGAACTAATCATTAAATATAGTGGGATTAAAGTACTTACAGATGGTATCGCTGTTTATTTTAAATGATCATTGTAACTGTAGTCACAAGGGGTGTAAGGAGTTTTGCCACCCAATGTCTTATTTGTTGTAAGTTACCTTCTAATTTTATTTGTTTATTTTCATTATCTTGAGTTCTCGGAATGATATGTTTGGTTTCTTAGGTAAAAATTTACTAAACAATCTCATACAATCATAATTTGAACGAAAAACGATATTGGTCTAAAGTCGCTTGAGTACCTCTAAAGTAGTCACAACTTACATTTAACTGGAAGCCGGAATGTAATCTCGAAACGAGGAAGAAATACAATAACCCTGCCTATTCCTTTTCTCTGTTATATTACCTTAATCCACACTTATTCTTAATAATTTTAGTACTTAGTGTCGCCATATGGAGGCAACAACTATGTACTAAAATTTAAATTTAATGAAAAATACTGTATCACCCAAGTTTACGTAACATATCCTTTTTCGTTTAAGTTTATGTTTTTTGATGAAATATAAATAAATTAATAAAAATATTTTATTTTAAGGATATTTAATTATCTATGATGCACAATTTATTTCAGTTAGCTAGCGTCATCTTCCGAGATATTCAAACTTTCTTAACTGACCCTTTATTTTTGCTCACGAGTGTATATGATTTTTTTATTTAAATCAAAGAAACAGTGAATTACTAATAGCTAATGATTATAACATATACTAACTAATAAAGAAATATTTACAATTTAAAAGATTTTACAAAATATTTACAAAAATATAACTGTGCCAAACCTCGCATCAAAGCTTATAGCGTGCCCAGAAGGCTGGTAGCATTGCCACGTTGTATGGCAATGCTTAGCCTCTGTGCAAGGTATAAGCCAGCCCTCTGGTCACCAGATGTGTCGACCAACATCTTAGCTAACACATTAAAAGGTGATGTGCACTAGGACCCCACGGACCCAAAGTTTCTACCCCAAACGGCTCAAATATGAAACCTCGATCGAGGTTACTGTATTTGCGCTGCTTGAGGTTTTCTGCAGTTGCAGCGGCCGCTCCAGCCTCAACAGAAGATTCTGGAAGATGTGACGGCGCCAAAGTATCGACGCATGTATATTCATTGCAAATATTTAAAAAAGGATTTTTTTATTATTTGTAACAAAGAATAAATTATAACATACTTGTAAACAATTAATGACATGTTTTTTAATGTATAAAGGAAATAAATCTTGACTTTTGATGATGCTGTAAAGTTCATTAGTGCAGTTTAATGCCGAGCCTGTTGCCGGTCTCGTTGCATTATGCGAAGAGCCTGCAGCAATTTAAGAAAGCCGTCGGTTTTGACACGTTCCATTAAAAAATCAGGCGAGACGTTCCCTCGCATCCCAGTCCCCGCACAATTGTGCAACTAAATAGAGAACCTTTTAAGAAAGTTGCAAATTTAAAATATGCCAGTATTTCTTAGTTTAATATTACATTAAAAATAATAATAAAACGAGATCATCTCAGATTTCAACTATTGTTAAGGATTGCATTCTAATTTATAACAAGGTAGTAAATTAATTTTAACTAAAATTTTTTTTATTTTACGAATATTTTTCCTAAATTAATATTTCAAATAAGTTTTGCTATATTTTTATATAAGGAAAATAATTAAATATCAGTTGTATTATTTAAGTTTGATTATGTTCTTTAAAATGAATGGTCAAAAATCCAAGAATTATTATAATTAAAATGAAATGAAAATTCATATTCATTTACTTATATAAATCATAATTCATTCAACAGGGCCTACCAAATAGGAATAAATTACAGTATATACAGTATGTATGCAAATTAGTGATTAGTGGTAGAGGACGTCCGGCGATAGACATATCACATCTCATAGAACTTGCTATATCTCGGACATATGTAACTATTATATCACTGAACCTCTTTACAGAGTAAATCAGCGAGGGGATCTCTGCTTGGGTGGATTCTATCGCAAACTTTTTTATCAGAAAGCTGAAGTTTATTTTTTGCTTTCATCGCAAAACTGATAGCTATAAATTAATTATTTTATTTATTTATTGCAGAATCCAAGGCACTTAGGTTGTTATATATATATATCACCGTTCACTATACTGACTGATAACAAAGGGATTCACAATAAAACTGAGTTTTAACTGAGTTCATCAATGATATCCTAATATGAATGCGTGTGTGTTGTGTATACTTTGTACTATGTACTGCCAATGTCCTCAACAATAATGTTTTTAAATGTAATCTACTAGTATTGAATATGTCAACTGACGCTGTAATTAATTATTATACTTTATTGCAAAACAATTAACAAAAACATACCAAAAATAATGAATTTTACAATTTTTTTTAGCTTTAATTGCAATTTGATAGCTATTTACAGTATGTTGTAGTAGTCCCAGGCTGTATTTATATTTTTTATTTAATTCGGAAATTCTTTAACTTCAGAAAACAGTAATAACAAACAACGAGGTGCAGTGTAATCAGACCTTCTATGAGAATTAATATATTTTATCTTTACTTTTATTTTCTTTCGCACAGCTGAGTGAATTTTACAGGTTGAACAAAAATACCAAAGCTGTATAAAGGTTTTATGTTCCTAACCCCGTGACTCCCTCGAGGGCGATACAATTTGGGAGAACAGACGACCGAAAAAACTGAAGTTTTACTTAAAATAAACAAAGCACAATTTTGTTTAAGAAAGTCTTCAATCAGTTTCTCACTTATAACGAGATTTTCGCATTACAATGTAACAACAAATATAATATAATCTTTAACAGCAACCCTAGTTTTTTTGTTTTTGTTCACGCGGGGGAATCTTTTTATAGACTATCCTCCGGTACCCTGGGTGGGCCCGGAGGGATGTGTGGGACTCGGCCTGGGCAGCCCCTACCCACTAAACCTTCCGCGAATGCCATCAGCCGTTATGAGCGGGGTGCCCCGGATCTGTCAGCGACAGGACACCCCAACGAACCCTAGTTGGATTAGACAGACATAACAATCGTTGTTAATATTTCTTTCAGTTTTTAGTCCGATATGTTACCAATTGAACCCATATTTACAAAAAAAAAATGCTTTCAAAGTTTGCTTTTTACAATATTTTAATTTAAAACATATTAAAGTACGTGAGTATATAATTAAAATATATATATATAATATATGTTTATTCACATATATTTAAGTTTGTGTAATTATTTTAATATTTCCTTATGTCTCATCATTTCGTTATTCATTTTTCGTTCATGCCTTCTTTTGAAGTTCGATATTCGACTGTTTTTGTTATGGCTGTTATTCTTTTTTTATTTTAAAGCTAGTGCTTTTCGAGTGGTCCTATTTCAATTTAGTCCAGTTCTGATACTTGAAAAATGAAAAAACCATATAAGTTTTAAATTGCATTCGATTTGAAGTCAGTTTTTGTTTTTACTCGTAAATATAATTGTGTGAACTTTAGTTGTAGGTGTTACAATTAGTGTAAATAAGTAAATATAAAACATTTATATTCCTTTAATATGGTGTGTGTGCGTGCATTTATGATTCAGATTCAGATTTTATTGGTAACATTATAAATTACAAGTCAATTATTTACTACAAATTATTAGTATTACAAATGACATTAGATTATTAAATAAAAAAAAATAATGAAAAAATAGTACATCGGAGCAATAAAATGATTTTAATTTATAATTTGTAAAATCTGTAAAATGCCCTCTCAACCAGCCATGACTTCAACCTATTTTTAAACATTGCTAGACTGGGAGGTTCAGTTACATGCTTAGGGAGTCGATTGTATGTGTGTACTATGTACTGCCAATGGCCTCAATATTTTTTTTTAAATGTAAGTTTTCTGTAGGATGCTATTATTAATGAATATACTTTATTGCAAAACGATTAACAAATACATTACCAAAAAAAATGGATTTTAAAATTTGTTATATTACGATATAATTGCAATTTAGTAGCTATTTACAGTATGTTGTAGTCATAGGCTGTATTTAAATTCTTTTTTAATTCGGAAATTCTTTGACTTCAGAAAACAGTAATAACAAACAACGAGGTGCAGTGTAATCAGACCTTCCATAAGAATTAATATATTTTATCTTTACTTTTATTTTCTTTCGCACAGCTGAGTGAATTTTACAGGTTGAACAAAAATACCAAAGCTGTATAAAGGTTTTATGTTCCTAACCCCGTGACTCCCTCGGGGGCGATACAATTTGGGAGAACAGACGACCGAAAAAACTGAAGTTTTACTTAAAATAAACAAAGCACAATTTTGTTTAAGAAAGTCTTCAATCAGTTTCTCACTTATAACGAGATTTTCGCATTACAATGTAACAACAAATATAATATAATCTTTAACAGCAACCCTAGTTTTTTTGTTTTTGTTCACGCGGGGGAATCTTTTTATAGACTATCCTCCGGTACCCTGGGTGGGCCCGGAGGGATGTGTGGGACTCGGCCTGGGCAGCCCCTACCCACTAAACCTTCCGCGAATGCCATCAGCCGTTATGAGCGGGGTGCCCCGGATCTGTCAGCGACAGGACACCCCGACGAACCCTAGTTGGATTAGACAGACATAACAATCGCTATTAATATTTCTTTCAGTTTTTAGTCCGATATGTTACCAATTGAACCCATATTTACAAAAAAGATTGCTTTCAAAATTTTCTTTTTACAATATTTTAATTTAAAACATATTGAAGTACGTGAGTATATAATTTAAAAAAAAATGTATATAATATATGTTTATTCACATATATTTAAGTATGTGTAATTATTTTAATATTTCCTTATGTCTCATCATTTCGTTATTCATTTTTCGTTCATGCCTTCTTTTGAAGTTCGATATTCGACTGTTTTTGTTATGTTTGTTATTCTTCTTTTATTTTAAAGCTAGTGCTTTTCGTGTGGTCCTATTTCAATTTGGTCCAGTTCTGACACTGGCATCTATGAGAAAAACACAAAAAGATAAAAAAAAAACGATATAAGTTTTAAATTTGATTCGATTTGAAGTCGGTTTTTGTTTTTACTCGTAAATATAATTGTGTGAACTTTAGTTGTAGGTGTTTAGTGTAAATAAGTAAATATAAAACATTTATATTCCTTTAATATGGTGTGTGTGCGTGCATTTATGATTCAGATTCAGATTCAGATTCAGATTTTATTGGTAACATTATAAATTATAAGTCAATTATTTACTACAAATTATTAGTATTACAAATTACATTAGATTATTAAATAAAAAAATAATGAAAAATAGTACATCGAAGCAATAAAATGATTTTAATTTGTAATTTGTAAAATCTGTAAAATGCCCTCTCATCCAGCCATGACTTCAACCTATTTTTAAACATTGCTAGACTGGGAGCTTCAGTTACATGCTTAGGGAGTCGATTGTATGTGTGTAATATGTACTGCCAATGGCCTCAACATTTTTTTTAAATGTAAGTTTTCTGTAGGATGCTATTATTAATGAATAAACTTTATTGCAAAACAATTAACAAATACATTACAAAAAAAAATGAAATTTTCAATTTGTTATATTACGATATAATTAAATTATAAATTAACAGTATGTTGGAGTCATAGGCTGTATTTAAATTCTTTTTTAATTCGGAAATTCTTTGACTTCATAAAACAAAGTATAACTCATTCATACATATTTATTTGGAAAATTATTATTCCTTTGATTATGTAGAAAACATACTACAAAGAAAATGCAATGACTCGGTTATTAACACAGAAAATCGGTTAATCTTATTTAATATATAGTATGTTAGTTACCCTGCTGGTAGCCTTGTATTAAATATCTTCTATCTTGGTAACCTTCTAGCGTCGTTGCCGTCGTATTTTCTCATAGACGCCCGCTTGAGCAGCGCTAAGGCGATCATAACTCACACTTAAATATAGCCGGAGGTGTAATCTTAGGACTTATAGTAATCCTGCTGCTCGATCTATAAACTACGATGGTCCATTTTCCTTTTCAGTTTTTTCTAAACAACAAAATGAAACGAAACCTAATTTCGATTGACTGAATTCCTAATAAAGTTTTGAGTCATAGCGGAATAAACATGTTATTTGAAAATCATTCGCCTACCAAGCACAGTTTAGACTTGTTCAATGCTCTATACAAACCATTTTTTTTGTTAACGGGGAGGAAATCTTCAAATAGATATCCCGCCTTCTGGGGAAGGCGGCGGTTATGTCGGGTTTTACCCACTAAAACCTCCCCGGTGGCCCTTTCCTCGGTGCATGACGAGAGGCTCCGGGATCTCCAGTGGAACGCACCGGAGCCCCTCTGCACTGTGCTCAAGGAGAGCACGTCCCGGGGATGTTACTCCCTCCCCTGTGCCCTCGCAGTGCAAGGCTACACGGGCCAGCCGATGTCGCCTTCTTCCCGGGTCCACTTTAGCGGACGACAAAGGCCCCCACCCTTGTCGCCCAGTGAACTCGGTTCTATACAAACCAGTAATAAGGGAACAATTTTAAGTTTATTTACGCACAGTTTTTCAGGTTTCGATTTCATTTTCATTCGTTTTTCAGGACTTTTGATGGGTTAGGCAAAAATGATGACCAAATCAGCACCACGAAATTGATTGAAGATATAGTTGTATATGTCCAACTAACAGCCACAGACCGTTTCTGTAAAGACAGTATAAGGGCATAGTCCGCTACTCAGCCTTAGAGTGGTTTACATGACGTAGAAAATTTTCCTAAGACATGCAGTCTTAGTCAGGATGTTTTCCGCCACGGCCGAGGTAAATCGGCACTCAAATGGCATGCCAGCATCGGGGATCAAACTCGGGTCGCTAGCGCACTACACGACATGAGGCGACCACCTGAACACTGAGCTACCACGGCTCTATTTCTATAGAAGTATTAAAATACAAATTCAGCATACGACCAAGGGAAACAAGTATCTTATAGGTATCTAAGATAAAACACAAATACAAGTATTTTTATTACAAATGAAAACCATAGATATTATTTAAATTGGTTTTATCTATTTAAACAATATAAGTAAAATTATTTACACATATAAAAGCTCTCACGCCCTTTCAACCCTAGAGAGAGAGACAAAGGCGATGGCCGGAGACAATAAAAGACCTCCAGATTTTATAAATTTTTTTTTAAAAGAAAGGTAGCAATGTTTCTTTTTTTTTCAGAAAAAATTGCTAATATTCTTGTTAACCATTCCAACTAAACTTAAGCTTGTGCTAGGAGATGGTTTATTGTTATGATTATTGTGGCTGCGACCAGGATTCCGCGCAGCACACGCTTGCCGTATGTCCTGCGTGGAACACGGAGAGACGGATCCTGGTCCAGCAGATTGGGCAAGACCTCTCCCCGCCGGCGGCAGTGGCAGCTGCGCTGGCGGGGAAATCTAAATGGAAAGCGCTGGTCTCCTTCTGCGAGTCGGTAATGACCCAGAAGGAGACCGCCGAACGGGATCGGGAGAGGCCCGACCCCGTTAGGAGAAAGGCGCAGGCGGGCCGGTGGCAGACCGGCCCGCAGCCCTGTGGTTCTGGGCTCTCAAGAATAAGACTACGGTATCCCCTGCATGTCGTATAAGGCGACTAAAGGGGCCTCAGGTTCACTGGGCGACAAGGATGGGGGCCTTTGTCGTCCGCTAAGGTGGACCCGGGAAGAAGGATCAACATCATCGACATCGGCTGGCCCGTGTAGCCTTGCACTATGAGGGCACAGGGGGCGGGAGGAACCCCGGGACGTGCTCTCCTTGAGCACAGTGCACAGGGCTCCGGTGCATTCCACTGGAGATCCCGGAGCCCCTCGTCATGCACCGAGGAAAGGACCACCGGGGAGGTTTTAGTGGGTAAATACCCCACATAACCGCCGCCTTCCCCAGAAGGCGGGGTATCTTTGAAGATTTCCTCCCCGTTAACAAAAAAAGGAGATGGTTCATGTCAATAGTCGAATGGTGGATTCGAACCATTCAACCAATCATTCGATATGCAGACCGTACCCTAAACCATTAGGCTATTGACGCTTCCGCTATTGAATTATCCAAAAATGAGAGAATTTATAACGTAATGAATTCGACCCAGAAGATATTTCACTACACTTTTGTTGTTACGATACATACAATATTGTTTGTACTTCAATCTAGTATTCAAATCGACTCATGAATCTGTCTATACAGCAAAGCATTATGCGTAATTAGATGCGGCAAGCGTACCCAGAGCCCGAAATGACCTGTCGCATTCATAATGCACGAATTCAAATTGAATGTGCAGTTAGACGAATGTCAGATTTACCGCATGTTTTGAATGCCATCAGTTATTTACGTGTATTTATATACTTAATTTCTGCAATAACTTGAACACTTGATTTATTTGTTAAACACTATTTACATACATTCGTAATTAATAACAAGCTTGAAACATCTTTACGGCAAGCTATGAAGAAGGTATTTTTTAATACAGATTATAGGAACAAATACAAGAGACTTACAACTTATTAAATAATCAAAATTAATTTTCAAAGGCCTTATTTGTGCAAAAAGCTTACTATGGTTTCGGAGACAAGCCGCTATAACAACCGGCAGCGCTCGCACCAGTTAAGTATACAAACCCACAAGTCTACTGCATTCCGTGGTAGTTTTCGATATGCGGCGTCAAAATGTTGGAATAATATCCCCCCGCCTATTATGACGTCTAAAACATTACTTATATTTAAAAAAAATTGAAAAGTTTCTTAACCGAGTCTCAACGTAACCACGCCAACATCAATTACGACAAATCGTTTATATAGCACTATATTTAAGTTATTTATTATGTAATTTGTTTATATATGTATGTATATAACTATATATTTATACATATGTATCTATAGCTGCTTTTTTTAATATATAAATTTATATATAATATTTATGAAAGTTTATGTACTGTACACTATAATAATACACAACCGAATGGTGTCCGCCTTAGTCTTCACAGGTTTTTTGGCTGAAAACCAGCGCTGTGCTGCATGTGTGAGCACAGCACATGCTGAAACCAACCCTTTTCGGCACAATTTCTTTTTTGTTCTTTTTTTATGTTTTTTCTGTTTACTTTTGTTTATGTTGTTTTTTCTCTTGTTTTATCTGTTGTTTCTGTGTTCTTGTGCCCAATAAATGTTTTTTCAATTTCAATTTCAATTCAATTTCAACCTACATAATATATATACCTTACGGACTGTGAAGCTTATTATTATTATAATTTTTTTTAAATAGCATATGTGTACAAATTGATCTATTAATGAATTCTTAATTAGTAATTAATAGAAGGAATTCATAATGGAATGGTAATTTCTTTACCAACTACAATCAAATATTCAGTGGGCTCCTTCACTCAGTCTGCGCTACAAGACGTAACGTGCAATTTGATTTGGTAGATGTTCCTAGCGCTAATGCTGACCTGACGGCTCAACCGTACACTAATTCAAATTGGACGGCTAGTCGGGTGTCATATTAACCAAATATTATTTATTCTGTTTATTAGTGAAGAATGAATAAACTTTGTATACCCAAACAGACAATATGTTATGACATTATAGGTCCTTTTAACTCGCTGCAGAGCTAAGCTACTTAGCCTGCAGCGCAAGATAACCATTCGGATCGCACGAGGATACCGTACGGTATCATACGAGGCGGCCACTATCCTGGCTCGGTTCCCGCCGCTCGACATTTTGGCGGAGCTGGACGCGCGTGTGTACACGCGCGTCCGGGCTGTCGACGGCGGGGCCGGGCCGCCCCTGGATGCGGGAGAGGTGCGTCGGCAGGAGCACAGGCGGGCGATGGAGGTCTGGCGCGAGCGGCTCTCGGAGCGTCGTTGCTCGCGCCAACGCATCGTCTGTGCCTTCCTGCCGAGCTTCGAAGCCTGGCTTAAAGGAGGAATGACGCGCACGTCACATACCGCCTGACACAGGTACTCACCGGGCACGGGTGCTTCGGTGAGTACCTGAACAGGATAGGGCGCGAACCGACCGCGCAATGCCACCATTGTGGCTGTGACCGGGATTCCGCGCAGCACACGCTAGCCGTGTGCTCCGCGTGGGAGGCGGAGCGGCGGATCCTGGTCCAGCATATCGGGCAAGACCTCTCCCCGCCGGCGGCAGTAGCGGCTGCGCTGGCGGGGAGATCTAAATGGAAGGCGCTGGTCTCCTTCTGCGAGTCAGTAATGACCCAGAAGGAGACCGCAGAACGGGATCGGGAGAGGGCCGATCCCGTTCCGGAAGATAACGAGCGGGCCGGTGGGAGACCGGCCCGCAGCCCTGTAGTTCTGGGCTCTCAAGAATAAGACTACGGTATCCCCTGCCTGTCGTAGGAGGCGACTAAAAGGGCCTCGGGTTCACTGGGCGACAAGGGTGGGGGCCTGAGTCGTCCACCAAAGTGGACCCGGGAAGAAGGCGACACCGGCTGGCCCGTGTCGCCTTGCGCTGCGAGGGCACAGGGGGGGAGGGAGTAACCTCCCCCCCCGGGACGTGCTCTCCTTGAGCACAGTGCAGAGGGGCTCCGGTGCGTTCCACTGGAGATCCCGGAGCCCCTCGTCATGCACCGAGGAAAGGGCCACCGGGGAGGTTTTAGTGGGTAAGAACCCCACATAACCGCCGCCTTCCCCCCAGAAGGCGGGGTATCTTCTTGAAGATTTCCTCCCCGTGAACAAAAAAAAAAAAAAAAGGTCCTTTTAACTCTTTCGAGGTATTTATTCGACACAAGAACACAGAAACAACAGGTAAAACTTGGCCACTTGGCGGATTACGCTCTTATCTTTCTACAGAGAAGGCCTGTGCCAAGCAGTGGGGCATATATAAAGGCTGTTTAAATAAAAATAAAATTAAATGATGGCCTATTGCTATACGCCTGACACAAATTTTAACAAATACTTTCTGCAGATCTTAAATAAAAGGAAATTTTATCATCATGCTTCCAAGGAGTCGAAACCCAACCATAACTTCAATAGTAGGATTATAAAGGTACCTTATTTTTTAAAAAAACAATTACTTCTAATGTTACTCGTATGAAACTATAGACCTAGTAATCCCCGCCTAAAAGCAAACCCATGTCACAGAGAAGATTTCTGTGACTACATTCTAAAGGTCAAGTGAAAGGTTGGATGAATCTACGAATATGCACTGAAAAACTCTTGAATAAGGCAAATGAAAACATGTTATTTTAAATTTGTGCCCAGTGAAGCGATTTAGAAAATTCAATTTTTTTATGAATTCTACATATTGATATAACACGATAGATATAATTACGTGTGCAATGGATGCACTTTTCGCTATTACATAATAAGATACTTAGATAAATCTTTTTGAAATTACATTTATCTAATAACGTTTTATAGCTATCCGTGAAATGCTAACCGACCAAGTCGTGATTAAGGCCATCTCGGGCACCATCGGATTGGAATGCTAAAGCGATTAGAATCCAAGGTGAGGACCTATCTCGGGGGCCCTTGCGCTGTTTTGCTCACAATGGAGGTACAAGCTAAGGAGGAGCCAGCTGCTTAAAAGCTTCAACAAAAAACACTACTACATATGATACTTGATGATTCTTTTTTAACTCCGGACATTTGTCTAAGAACGTTTTATATTATCCCATAGAGTCGTTGTTTTTAGTTAGGCTAAACTAAATAAATGTTGCAATTCAGTGAAAGCACCGCTCTCACCTGCGCACTTCCAACCACCCGGTGCGCTGATGACGGTAATCAAAGAAAACGCGCTAATTAAGTTTGGGTCGAAAATTTTTCTTTGTCAGAGTTTCTTTCTTATACTTGTTATTTTTTTTAGAATCGTCTCTACTTACGGTTTAAAATAGAGACGGCTACATAGACATATAATTTATTGGCATCATAATATACAAACAATTTATATACAAAAAATAACACACATTAAAAAAGAAAGAAAAATAAACAGAAAAAAAATTAAAGGAACGGACAAAAAGGACATGACACAAAACTACATTTATTTATATATACTCGTTAGCAAAAATATATTTAAAAATATATTAAGGAATATTAAAAGAAACTAATATTAAATATTCTATTGTGAGGTATTCTGGGTAAGATAAATCTTAGACGGAATTTCGTCACACTTTTGACTGTTGCAATTTGGACTCGGAGTCAAAGCGAATCCTTCTGCTTGCAGAACCACTAAATTAAATTTGAAATCATGGACTGTTCGCCGAGATATAGTCTAAGTTATCTAGGAGCGAAGCATCTAAAGGCTTTACAAATTTCGTCGTATTGATTTGCTTTATTCGGAAAATGATGCCAACGCGATATTATATTACAAATTCTTACTTCAATATTCCCTTTATAACCTGGTTAGATAACAAATGCTACGAGTATAATTGGTATTAAAGGATATATTTTACTGCTAAAAATATATGCTTTAATTCGTAAATACGAAGGGGAAGTCCACGTGTAATTGCGTTTAACTTTTGAGTCGATTTGATAAGTCGAAAACCCTTTTTACTTGTATACACTTTCTCTGAAATTTCTCGTATGTTTGTATTCATAAGAATTCATGCAATATCTTCTTGTATTTTAACCATTCCTTTTTTGCTTTAAGGGCAAAATAACACCGCTTACCTGTTCTTACTTACACTCGTTACACTGATGACGCTAATCATGGTAAATGTCTTGCTTGAACACGTTTTACAAAACGTCTTGTATTTATTTATATAGTATTCATAACATGCATATAATTGCTAATTTAAAAACAATATTTTAAATTTAATTTATAAGTAAGCATTTTAGTTTCGGCTTCTACCCCTTAGCGAAATCCTCAGCGTAGTTCTCTCCATCTAAAACTGTGTGAAGAAAATAGATCTTTAAAATCCTTGCGCGATATAAGTATTTTATGGGAAAACCCCACCTCCTTGAAAAGATTAGGAGCGTTGCTGGAGTTTCTTCGGCCACTTCTTCTCCCAGCGCTAACGTTTCCCGAAGTGGCATATAAATTACTTTAACTTAGCAATCTAAGTCCCAATAGAGTCAATAAAATGGCTACCGGGCAAGTCGTGGTTCGGCCCTCTCGGGCGCCCTCGGATCGGACTGCTAACGCGTAAAAATAGTAACCGTCCAAGCCGAGGTTACCCCTCATCGGGGGGATCCTTGTGTCGAGTTACTACCTAATAGAGGTACAGGCTAAGCGACCTAAGAGCTATGCCACATCTCAATCCGGTGAAAGAAAGACAGTAAAGGCCAGCTTCTGTGTTCGTTCGTCAAAAGAAACAAAACAATCTTAATCTTTATTATGAATTGCTCTTAAATAAAAAGCACGCTATTTTATTTACGATCCTACCACGCTAAGAAAGAATCTTAGAAGTTTATCAAGCAAGCCACCGTACACTGATTTTAAGAAATGGTTTTTCTACAGAGAAATTTAAAAATAGAACCTTGTTGTTACAGGCCGGAGTTTGAATTCCAATTGTTAAGGTCATAAATCCAAAGCAAAATCAATAGGCTATTACTATTGAAAAATTTGACGATTTCTTAAAATATTCTATTTCGGTATAATACTTATCTAAATTGCATGATTTTTTTTTATTCTTACAGTTAAGTCAGTTTTACAGGTGGAATAAAATTTCCAAAACAGAATGAAGGTTTTATGTTACTTTCCCCGTAGCTCTCTCGAGGACGATAAAATTTGGATCGACAAATGACCGAAGAGACCTCAAGTTTTACTTAAAAGAAACAAACTGTAATTTTAATTTAAATGCATTTAATCAGTTTTTGTTTTTGGATGAATAGGCAATAAGTGTGTTGTGAATTGTTAGGTTATCATCGCTGGTGATGACCTAACTTCAAGTGCAACAACTTCGTTCACACACCTTCATAAACACCAACTAGAGGAATAGCGTCGACTTTTTATGAAGAGTGAACCGACGGCACAGTCTATAATAGATAGTATTACAAGTGAATTTGGCTGATCTTATTTATTCTTTGCTTTAATATTATCGTATCTCAACGATCGTGTCACCGTATTAATGCAACTCTTGTTCGACGTGAGAACTTCGGCTTGAGCAAGTCCTTTCGACGCAATAAAATTCTGATCTAAAGCTTAGAGAGGGTCATAGCTACCTAGATACCTAGACGTACTAAAACCTTTTGAGATTTCGGATAGCGACGTCGTTAAATTAATTTAGATAATTAATTCTTATAATGTCACTTAGATTGAGATGTTTTAATAATTCTATGGTACACAAAAACAGAATTTTTAGACGGATTAGGTTTAGGGTATGGTGGTAGCTACCGTGCATAATTGTGCACGAATTACTTTCAGTAGTTGAAAGTAACGTTGTATAGAAGAACTGTAATATAGAAATAAATATATAATATTTAAAAACTCGGTGAAAATCGAACAGCCATCACTGTATCTAGCCCGCTGTAAAAGTCAAGGGAGATAAGAACTATTTGTTTAATGTTAAAAAACGAATATTTTTCTCTATATATCAGTAGTATAGATTATATATACCAAATGAATTAATTGAACAATTACAGTGTTCGAAAATCCCGTAACATCAAAAGAGTAAAATTAATATTATAAGGTGTTTGTTCTTGACATGCCGATGTAGGCAAGTTTGGTAAAGGCTCACTATAAAGCTACTTTGATGTTTCACCTCATGTTTTATTTATAGTAGTGCAAAGTTTAGGCAAACATTAACCAACATTTTGATATTATAAATTGACAGTAATGTAGTGTTAACCTTAAAAACAATCACAGAAAAAAATAGGTTACAATGTAATTAGTAGCACTAATAATTTATTTTTTTTCTTTTCTATAATTTTTGTTATCGCGGAGAAAATCTTTAACAAGATACCCCGCCTTCTGGGGAAGGCGAGATTATGGGGGGTTTTTAACCACTAAAACCCCCGGCGACCCTTCCTCGGTGCATAATGAGGGGCTCCGGGATCTCCAGAGGAACGCACCGGAGCCCCTCTGTACTGTGCTCTTAGGAGAGCACGTCCCGGGGGAGGATACTCCCCCCCCCCTGTGCCCTCGCAGTGCAAGGCCACACGGGTCTGCCGATGTCGCCTTCTTCCCGGGTCGACCTTGGCGGACGACAACGGCCCCCACCCTTGTCGCCCAGTGAACCCAAGACCCCTTTTAGTCGCCTTCTACGACAGGCAGGGGATACCGTAGTCTTATTTTTCAGAGGCCAGAACTACAGTGCTGTATATAATTTTTATCTGTTAACGTGAGCCGGCTAAGTTATGGTGACACAATAGCAATGCAACCCGTAGCTAGTTAGATAAATGTGAACGTATTTTATTATTGTATAAAAGAATAACGACTCCTTTGAATTGCATTATTTTAAAGTCAACGGTTGAATATGTTAGCGAGTCACTTGATCACTTGAAGTAAATTCTATAAATTACTATTTATTTGTTATTTATTATAATAATAATAAAGCCTTTTATTTCCTGCAAGAAATGTACAGAGTTATGAATAAATTATATTAAAAACTAATGAGTTTAAAATGTAATTAATAAAAGTGTTGTAAGTATAAGTAGTAATATTCTATGTTTTACAAGAACCCTCCTCAGGCGAAGGTGAAGGCCTCCTCTAAAGAAATCCACTTCTTTCTGTCCCGTGCCAATTGTGACCAGCAGGGCCAGTGTTATTTATTACTCAAAATTAATACAGTGTCGTAGCAGTTATTTACTTATAGCATTTTTGCCTACAGAAAACTTCATATTCAGACCAAATATAATTCGAAACTTATCAGGTTCGGATGCCCATTTACGTTAAGATTTTCGATTCGGCTTTGCCTTGCTACGTAAAAGGAAGTAAATTTTAAACGAATATTAAATCATAGCCACCGCCGCAATACAGAGTTTAAATGCATTTCATCTCTTTTTTAATCAAAGGCAAGCGAACCAATTAAACATGCAGCGGAATTACTGAAAGATTTTATGAGAGCTATCTTAGTTATAGAAAATAATCGACCTACTATCTACATATATATTCGTGTATTATAATCTCTCACGTCTTTTAATTCTTTATTAGCGGGATAAACACAGTCCGCAATTACTAACCGCTATCCACCAAAGTCGAAGACGTGGGTATGCGGATCATGAGAGTAATATGGCAATGGGTCGGACACCTGGCTAGGATAGAAGACGGTCGGTAGACCAGGGCACCACCTCTCATGGCCCCACCAACCTTGCGGTTATATGGATAGAAACTCGGAAGGGTACGCGTGGTCTGGCCGTGTGGCCCCACACGCACCTTTTTGAGTCCCTACAAATTCTTTATCATAGCCTTTCTCCATCATTCGGTGCTCAACCCCTTAAGGGGCTCTACGGCACGCAACATAACAGCTCGCTTGTCGGCGCCAGACGACTTTTTAGCCTGTCCTTCTTTTGTGCCAAGCATGTGCAAATTCCCTGAATACACTAATGCATTTGATTCATTCATTGGATTAATTAAAAATAACTATTATACTAACTATTAAAAATAACAAATTAGTAGATTTTATATCATGATAAAATATCGTAACCCGATCTTTAATATCGATCTCGAAACTTTCCATTCAATTAACTCCTATAATGGCTTCTGCTTGATTAGGCATCGTCATAAATTTGTAACAGGCTTAAATCGTATATTCGGTTTATACATTAGCGCCGTTAATAAATTTCTTTAAAAATATAATACTCGCAAATCCCAAACGAATTGTAACAAGTTATATTAATATATTCTACTTTTGTTTACACTTTTGTAAATAATATTAATTATATAACTATAATCTTAACTGTAACTTTAACCCATTGGGCTAAGGTGAGATTTGTCTGATATCTGCACTTATAATATCAGATGCTTCCATGAGAATTATGTGCTGCAGTAGTGTCCTTGTGGTGTGGAAACGTGCGTTGCGGTTATGTAAAGGGAGGCCCAGTTTCAGATGTGAAATATCGGTAAGCTCGAAAATCGTGATTAAAGACTTAATTTGCTACTGTTGCTGGGGTTAAGGAAACTTTATTAAAAACTTAAAAATTTAACAATTCAGTTACGAGTCTAAAATATTTACACGTAGTGACAAATTTGAGGTAATCGTATAAACTAAACAAATTAGCAATAGATGCCGGTAGTTACGAACAAATTCATTTATATACAGACAGTAAGCGCAACTAAACAACGCAACAAGGGTATGGCTCGAGAACAATACTCAAAGTTTTTTTTTCAATTGTAATGTTTTTTTTTCTAATTTTGTAATGGTTTTCTTTTTTTAATTGTTTTTTTTAATTTATTGGTATATTGTTGTTTGAGGAGTCTTTTAAATATGTGAATCGATTTGTATTCTTTAATATTTGTTGGTAAATTATCATAAATTTTCAACCTTCGTACATTAAATTAAACATTGAATATCCTTGCTCCGTTTTTCTGTGCTAGTTTCTTATATAGAGGCTTAATCTTATAAAGGCTGTAACTTTAACTAATATACAAACTGCGTTAATTTTTTTAGTTAATTTAGTTACAAAGACTTACAATAAATTGGAAGCGTCGATAGCTGAGGAAAATATGAAACTACTATGATATAATTTCATAGTAAGTTCGTATGGAACGTGAAAACATGAGAGCGCTACCTCACGTTTCTAAACGCGCACTTCATGACGATGTCATCGCAGCCGTATAAACGGTTTATAACGGACGTGTCAATTTTGCAAAGCTCCCTATTTCCACAGATCCTTCGATATTGAAAGAAAGATCGGACGGTTCACCAATAGACCCTCTCGAATAGGTTTCAACGCAATTGAAAATAAAGAAAATAGAGAAAAAGTTTACCTTAGACACTATTTTAAAATGGGTTTTGTTTTTCTAGCGTATCGTATTATATCTATTTTTTTATTTAAAATTATAATTTGTTTTTCAACCGACTTCAAAAAGGAGGAGGTTCTCAATTCGGCTATTTGTTTTTTTTATGTTTGTTACCTCATAACTTTTAACTGGGTTTTGAAGTTTTTTTTTGAAAGCTGGTGCTGTCCGTGTCTAATTCTGACAATGGCTTCCAAACCAAAAGAAAATTTTGATGTTAAATTTGGATGAAAAATAATGGACGAATAACTCAACGAGTCACGTCATCACGCCAACCGATTTCGATGATTCTTCGAACTCTGACATCGGTCTTAGACTTATTTTCACATGGATGCTAGATATCATTATCAAAAAAACCACCACACGGGAATTACCAACTTTCAAAAAAAAGAATCATCAAAATTGGTTCACCCAGTTGAAAGTTAACAAACATAGAAAAAAATAGACAAATTGAGAACATCCCCGTTGTTTTTGAAGTCGGTTGGTAAGAGCTGCATAATCATGTTAATATGTTAAATTGTTAAAAAAGTTTCTGATGTACACGTTTATACTGATTAACAATATACAAAAAAACCGTATAGGACCGTTTTGCTTAAATTCTTTTTTTCCTATATTTGACAGTTTGATTGCCAGTCGTAACATTTTTTAAATCATAATCATTTTATTGTGTGTCCTCGATAAACATCCTTAAGACTTTTGTACTGAATAAATGCGTATAATGTTATGACGTCTTTTATTTCGATAAAAAAAATTAGAAAGAGAAAAAGACATTATTATATATTTATAAATATGTTAGGCTTTAACAATATGTTGGTAAGCGTCTTGTATTTATTTTAAGAGGATTAAATTCCGTTACTTTCATTAAAAGAATCAAGCTGAGGACAATCTTATTAATGAATGTGTATAATTTTACACGAAATTACTTTGACACAGCTGTACTATAATTAATTTGGTAAATGCAGTCTTTGGCGCCATGATATGAGCACCATTTGTTTTGGCGACAAAAGGAGATGAAAACATTATTCACAAGTCTGTTCGCCAGTTTATTTAGTAAAATAAATTTAACATCTTTATCAACTTGTTTATTAAATGTCAAAATTAATATTATTTTGAACCGATATTAAAAGAGAAGGTTTTCGATTCATCTGTAATTTTTTTAATGTTTGTGCACTCACAACGCCGTGAGTTTTTGGACCAATTTTGAATTTAATTTTTTTTTGAGAGAATTCTGTTTCAATAAGGTCATACATTTATGTTGGCATACGCCTATGATATCAAAGGTAACACATAAAAATCGTTTTTGATTTGTTTCTTGTGCGTGTTTTGATTTGATTTCAATTGAAATATTGGCAGGTTTAAAACAATCCAATAATAGGTGAGTACTCCATTGGGAGAACAAGGAACAATGTGGAAGAAGAAAAAGTATTGACGCTAGAACTTCGTCTTATTTCGTCACATATTTTTCGTTCTATTTTTGTGTTAAATGTTTGATCCGTCACGTTTGATACATTGATTTGACAACCATATATACATTCTATCATAGAGACCTAAAGAGCTTGGTAAAAAGT
The DNA here is from genome assembly GCA_029286785.1 of Meandrusa payeni. Lineage (NCBI taxonomy): Eukaryota > Metazoa > Arthropoda > Insecta > Lepidoptera > Papilionidae > Meandrusa > Meandrusa payeni. The sequence continues at coordinate 1,683,728 of JAGSMX010000013.1, forward strand.
GATGAACAATTGTGGCTTCTATCTACCCCACTAATAGAAGGTGAAAAGAATATATAAATAGTATACACGCATATATAATACATATATGTATTTAAAATATATGGATAGAGCATATTATCAAAATTATAATATTTAAACAGCGATAAAACCGTAAAAACAGAAAACACTATGTTTTAGTGTATATACATAACCGTTATAGAAATAACAGGTAGCGAATAAATTAAGTCCTGAGAAACTTCAGTCGTAATAACAACTGGTTGGTTTACTCGACAACAGGAGATGAGAAGCATTATTTTGAAATTCTGTTATTTATTAAACTTATTTAACATTTTATACAATACCTTGAATTATTTATGAAACGTAATTTACAATTCAAAAATGATGTTTATTGTTACTGTATTCTGTATAAATTTTTGATATTTTAATAACACATTCCATTTCCAAGATTTCCTTAAAGTTTTGGTAGTTTTTGATCTTTATACGAGGGCGGCACTAAAAATTTCAGGAATCAAGGAAGTGACACAACATTACTATTTAAAAATGTATTTATTGCTTTTCGAAGTAATCTCCGCGAAATTTGACACATTTTTTATACGATGGAACCAATCATTGAAGCAACCATCAATTCAAGAAATCATCTCAGGTCGGGGCTGTACGGGGGATGGTCTAATAATTCTACGTTTTCTTGCTCTAAAAATCTTTTGTTCTGTGCGCGGTGTGAGAACTCGCATTGTCGTGATGGAGGATGATGCGGCGGTTGCAGTTTGACAAGACCTTGTGACAAGACCGAGAATCTTTTAAATAAATAAATGGTATTCGATTTTCAAAACCAAGGAGTTTGCAATTAAAAAGATTTTAATATGACAGGAATAGTGGAAATATACCATTCCCGATACTTTTAGTGCAGCCTATGTAGCCTTAGGGAGCCTAACCCAAAAATGTGAATAATATTCTATGTGATGTCATTCTTGCGCCTTTTAGCGTGGCAGCCGAAATATCTTCTACAAAAATTACAGAATTTTTGTCTCATATTACTTAACTACGTTACGTATTTTACTGAAAACTGTATCAAATAAAGGTCTAATTTTTGTAAGCAATCACGATATACCATTAAATATAACATTTTAGCATCATAAAAATAATTGGTTCAGACAACACACCGGTAATAGTAGACATGAAATTAAGTCCATTAACCTGGTGTAGGCGAGACGTGGGAACTAAAGCATCTGTTGCCGTAAGATCTGATTTAAAGGTTAATTCCACTAGATATCGACACAATAGAATTTCACAGATAGAAACGAACTAGCTAGGCTATAGGAAGTGTATTCTTGATTTTTTGACGAACTAACACAGTTGGCACAGAAGGTCTCCTTCTGCGAGTCAGCAATGACCCAGAAGGAGACCGCAAGGCAGGATCGGGAGAGGGCCGATCCCGTTCGGAGATAACGCAGGCGGGCCGGTGGCAGACCGGCCCGCAGCCCTGTAGTTCTGGGCTCTCAAGAATAAGACTACGGTATCCCCTGCCTGTCGTATAAGGCGACTAAAAGGGGCCTCAGGTTCACTGGGCGACAAGGGTGGGGCCAATATATCTGCGCCGTTGTTGGCCCTATAAGTAAACGCATGGAAACAACAGTCCACCTCAATAACTTGACAACGACAGGCTTAGATAATCACTTTTTTCTTAGTCAAACACAAACTAACCTAACCACAATAGCAAAGCGCAGGCATATTCCCATTGATTAGAAACAGATGTGCTGCTTAAATGTACACTTAAGATCATATTATGCGGCTTGTTTCCTGTTAACAATTTTCCTTAATCCATGCAGGCCGTCAATCCTTGTTATTCGGTAACAGAATCTTACAAAGTAACATCGTGTACGTCAATTTAGCAACACAATTTAAAAGGATTAATTGTTGTCAAAGCTATTTCGTCAAAACGATAAAGTGACAAATTAAATTTCAACTCCCTAACACGTAATGTATAACTTCTGGCTTATGAAATATTTAATAAAGTAAATCTATACAACATACATAATCACCGGTGGAGGCAGATCATCCAGTCCATCTGCAACCCTGATGGTGACCACGATCCTCAGACATGATCAACACTAGAGAGAGAGACACACAACATAAATAAGTTTTGCTTAGCAACTCAGATGACGATAAGAAACAAAAAAATAAAGTTTAAAGCTTTAATCTCTTGAGATTAGTTATTAATTTACTTTACGGTGTTAATTTTATTTTCATGCTTTTTCCGCCAAAACTAACTCTACTTTTATACATGCTTTTATTTGATGAATAACTTTTGTACATCTTACTCTTTGGAATTAGTCTTATCTCTAAAGATACAATTAGGACATAGTCTGCCACGCAGTTCTAGTGCGTATTGGTAGACTTTTATGATTAAGAAACAGTACTCAAACATACAGATCTCCAATCAGCACAAAATTGCTATCTGCACACCACATATGAGTATCTGACTTTGTTGCCATGACAACTATGAACGAGTAGTGTTTTTAAAGTACCTACAATTTTTTTATACTTGAATGCTTGACAATCCCACCTAAGGTTAAGTGAAAATGCAGTTCTGGAAGGTGCACTAGCTTAGTAAATGATTATTCACTCTACTATTGAAAACACCCACATTGTAAGCGAAGGGAAAGACAGACGCGGGCAATCTATTTCCGTCCTTTGCTGTACGAATAATGAAAGACAAAGCAAAGCGCTTCGTTCGGGTTTGAGGGATGTCTATACGGATGAAATACGACAGAGCAGTATAGATCATGTTATTCCAGACAAACAATTCAATCAATTGTAATGTATAAAGTCCTCTTGTTATATAAAGTATATTGTATAAAGTCTCTCTCAATTGTAAAAAGTCCTCTGTTCGTAAGAATAATTTGTAGGCAAATAAGACATTAATCGTAAGTCGCACGGTAGCTTATTCACAGCTTCTATTTTTACACTACATGAAACAATTTTATAATGTCGTTACACCGCCGGCGCCTGTTCCGCGTCGCAGTTCCGAACATCCGGCGCGCTTTGATTTTAATCAGGAGAACTCACTTTTAATTCTATTCAATTTTTATTCCTCCTTTCGTAACAATTTCTGACAGAAATAAACACAGATGAAATTACATCTTTCAAACTTCCTTTAAAGGAGTAAAAAATGTGCTTTATTTCATATTGTATCTTGTTTGCTTTTGCGATAAAGTTCCGAGTACGTATTGTGTCTGTCTACCTATTGACTGAGCTGCTCAGTATCCAAACGGTCACTAGTCTAGTGAAATTGTTTGTAGCAATTTTCTAAAGCATGTGAAATCTGCCAATCCTCGCTAGTTCCACATGGCGCACTTGCTACCCCTGTCCTTCCACTGCCCTTCTACTCACCTTACAGATAAGGTCTGCGCCCAAAAGCGGGACATATATAGACTGTTTATTCATTAAAGCACCGTGAATGACAAATGTTCAGATCATCAGTGACGATATAGATACGATGGCGGAAAGTTTTTTAATCGCAGGTTTGTAGAACAAAATAGCAGATGACTCTAATCTGATATCAACAAAACAAATAACTAAACGTTATCTTCCTATGGCTGTGAAGTTTCAGATTGCGTTATGAACGTTTTAATTAAGTGAAAACTGGTTCCTATTAAGACAACTAGCGTGTCTAACGCCGCGCAGATATTTGGCAATCTATTTTATTTAAATTGGCAAGTAAGGAAAGCGAACTATTTAGGTTTTAAATTTTAAGGGCGTTGAAGGAACTGGCTGGAAAATTAGAGATTATATTATTTTATTTACGCATTATTTTATTTATTTTTTTATTTATTTTGTCTGATGACATATTTAGGACCCTGTTTTTCCTCTTCTATCTTTCCAAATTGTAATATTTAGTACATTAAGTACTTATATCTCAGGAGACAGTGCGATCCGTGCGTGTATACACATCTAGTGTTCATTAAATGTTAAATAAAAAAAAATGAACATCACATTTTTTTTATTAATAAGCTAAAGAGCTATTAGCTATAGTCATAATTAAGAATTGATGTGTGTAATGTATTTATGTAAGTATATTATGTCAGTGTGATTGTATGTGAACGCGTGTTTATCTGATGTCAATTTTTTCTGTTTGAGTATAATCTTGTAATAAACTAGCGGAAAAGCGGACACCTATTGCCATCTCTGTCTACCCCGCTACGATAGGATTCTATAGTTATAAGTATTTCGACCTAATGCTTTATCTTTTTAGCATACGCTTCCCGAAGTGGCATATAAGTTAGTTTAGCTTAGATTGTCCAAATGATCGGACTGCTAACGCGTAATAATGGTAACCGTCCAAGCCGAGGTCACCCCTTACCGGGGGGACCCTTGTGTCGAGTTACCACCTGAAAGAGGTTCAGGCTAAGCGACCTAAGAGCTATGCCACCCCTCAATCCGGTGAAACAGTGCTAGTTCGTCCAAAAAGAAATCTTTTTAGCAAGTAATTTTATTGACAAAAATTCTTCGTTGTTAGATTTTATAAGCCGTCAGTAAATAATGTTTTCCATCTCTTGCCGTCGACAAAACAAATAGCCTCATAATAACCTGGAAGGCGGGAAAATTAAATTTACCAACTGATAATTAGGTGAAAAATTTACAAGTTTGACAGTAACGAAGCTTTGTTACTTATTTTCAGCATATTTATCTTAGAGGTAACATTATGAGTTTAATTTGAGAATATTTTTCAATGAAACCTTTTTTCAACGTCTATTTATTTAGCTTTAAAATTGAAATTAACATACAGGTGCTTATAAAAATATATTTCAGGAAATAAATTAACAATAACAGTTGTTAAGAAAATATTTATTAAAGCATATTCATTTTGTAGAGACACTTTCTATTTTTTTTTCAGCAACTAATTGCCTAGGTCAGTGGTGTGCAAACTTTTTGGTTGACGGGCCACAAATTGTAAAAAATACTTTAAAAGTGGCCAAAATTTGACCGAAAAAAAGATTTTGATTTATAAAATCTGCTTAACAAAATAATTAAAAGATAATTAAGCAAATTACACAAATTATTAATGGCAATTATTTTTTGGCTTTTTACGTAAAAATTTACGATGTTATAATTTTTTTTAAACAAACCGAGAATTTTTAAAGGTTTTAAACCTTATAAACACTACTGATATAAATAAAACACAAACAATTTTACAATAACACATCAAAAATATTAACAAAACAAAGTCTTGGCGGGCCGGATGAAATGCTTTAACGGGCCTGATTTGGCCCGCGGGCCGTAGTTTGCCCACCACTGGCCTAGGTGAACTAAATCCTGTCACAGGTCACCGTACATCAATACCGTGTGTATTACACAATTATTTTAACCTTCCCTTTTACCTTTATTAATAGTAATTTCTAAAAATAGTTGGCCATCTTTAATGGCGCAGTACCATACACTACTAACTAATGTAGAGTTTTACATGTAGATGCGATGTAAAACTCAAAAATAAAACTAAGAATACCAACGTGCTTATTGCTGCAATTTGTATTTTTACAGTTGACGACACAATTCTATAATTACGTTACAGCCAACGTCCCAACTCAGTCGCGCCGACTCGCAGTTCCAAACATCCGGTGCGCTTTGACTTTAATCAGAGAAATCACATTTACAAGTATTCTCTTCAAATTTATAAAAGAAATTTTATTTCAATATTGTTGACGAACTAGCGACGAAAAAGGTTAACATAGTACTAATGACGAATACACGACTAATGTCATATATACATAATGGCACATACTCGTAAATTTTATAAAAATACTCATTTATTAGCATATATTATTAACTTAATATTTGAAGCGGCACTTATGAACTCCTGTAGTTATGTTAATTTAATTCAAAGGGCCGCTTCAAATATTAACTTACTAATAAATGAGTATTTATATAAAATGTATGTTCCATTAAGTATGTATGCATGTATTTATGTCTCGAAACATTTTTTTTTATTTTTCTCGCCTAACTTCCACTTCTACACAACTCCAAGATATACTAATAATTGCCTTTTGGCGATAAGTTCGCCTTTTTGTACTCTTTCTATTGTGTAAAAATATATAGAATGTGTGTAAATTATCTTGATGGAAAACGAACAGCAATTGTTATCAGTGTATACCCCTCTAAAAGAAGTAAACTTATTTATTTTTGATTTTTTTAAATCTTAAAAAGCAAGGTAGCTGTAGATGTTTCCTTTTTTTAAGAAAAATATACTAACATTCCTGTTAACTATTCCAACAAAGCTTAAGTTTGTGCTAGGAGATGGTTCACGTCAATAGTCGAATGGTTGATACGAAATCACGATCTTACGATTCGCAGACCGTACCTTATACAAACATATACCATTAGGCTATTGACGCTTCAAAAATTAAGTGTAAGAAAATAAAAGAATTCTTTCTGATCTTACTTTCTTACACTGGTGATGCTCATCAGGGTAGCTCTCTCTATCTACTCTGCTAAGGTTAAAAGAACGTGAGAGATTATTATTAATTTTAGTTTTATTTCCGAGACAAAATAGTTTTCAATTATACGTTAAGCTGCAATACTAATCTCCAAAAGATATATTGCCGCAAGAGGGCCCCGTCCTATTAAATATTTTCGCATTCCGTACCCTCATGCTGTCGCGCCAGTAGTATTTTCTCATAGACGCCGGGAAGATTGAGCAGCGCTATGGCGGTCGTAACTTACACTTACACGTAGCCCAACACGTAATCTCGACTCGTAGAGCGAACTATTATAATTGTTGTCTTTGTCTTTACTGAAACCACATTACAATTTCTAATATTTACGCAATTAAAATTAGACTAATTTTACGGCTTTATTATACCTGTTTTATATCAAATAATTCAAAAAAGGGGGAGGTTTTCAATTTGTCTGTATGTTTTTTTTATTTTGTCACCTCCATAACTTTCGACTGGATAAACCGTTTTTAATGATTGTTTTTTGTTTCAGTGCTGGCTCTTCCAGTGTGACTCCAATTTGGTCCAATTCTGATAGGGACATTCATGAGAAAACCTAATACCGAACTAACATATCTATAATTATAAAAGAGAGTGAGACCTAAGTGTGCGAGTTCCATTTAGGCTCCGAAACGGCTAGACCGATTTCAATGAAACTTTCAGGGAATCATCAGATCATCCTGGCGAGTAATCCTGTAATGTTTGGTAACGATCGGAGCACTCCACTTTTTGAACTGAACACTTTTGAACTGAACTTTTGCATTTACTGATATGTGCACGGGTGTAGGTTTTCACCCGTTCGAGAAGAGAGTGAATACGAAGAGAAATGAATAATTTATTATATTGTGAGAGTTAAATTAAATATTTAATGACGTAAGTTTATTGTTTAAATAAAATAAAACAAAATCAAAGTCATACAAAGTAGGCTATAATTTATAAAGATATGTATAGAAAAGGACATACTTTTGGATCGCGGGTAACACCGCGGGACGCAGCTAGTCATCAATAAAACGTTATACATATTTGATTTATTCACGAATAAAATTTAAAAACTGGTTACAAACTATAGTGTATGAGTTATTACTTTCCAATATGCTATTTTTTATTGTCCATGTAGCACCTATTTGTCGAAAAAAATGCCAATCAGATTCGGCCGCGAAGCCGTACGAAAATACAAAATAGAATATTGTTCATTCACCTATGGAAATCAATTTATTGCTACTGTCAAACAAAGGACCCCTCATTTTTTTAGATATAAAGTTAAAGTAACAGCCTTTATATATATCCCACTGTTGGGCACAGGCCTTCCTTGTAAAGACAGTATAAGGGCATAGTCCACCACGCGGCTCTAGTGCGGATTGGCAGACTTCACATGTCTTAGAAAAAATTTCTAAGACGTGTAGGTTTCCTTAAGATGTTCCTTCACCGCCGAGCGCGTGGTAAATCAGCATATAAAATTGCAACAACTGTTAGATATAAATATTGCAAATTAAAAATAACAAAATATTATTATTAAAATACTATACTATGCTTAAGGATTTTATCGCGGTTTACACCTATGTGTTATATCCGGTGAATAAGTTTCTAGCGGACCAATTCTCCGTGATAGACTGGCAACACATCTATAATTCCTTTAGCAGTGATCACTTAACACCAGATCAGTCGCATGATCGTATCTCGTGATCTCCTTCTGGTACAGTCGATGACTGTCTACTGAATGCACTATTAAATCCTAACCTCCAATCTAACGATCATAAAATACCATACTCTGCTGAATAGATCTACGCTAGCTTATAAAGCATTTTATAAGCTGTTTTTAACGCGAAGCGATGGAAATAACCTGTGCTCTGGGTTCAATAAACTAACCAAAGATTAGTTTGAAATATCGCCTACTAATAATTAAAGTTATAGTAGTAGTAGTAATAGTAAGTGATATTCGTTCGTCAAGAAATAACGATGACAAACATTTCAAGTGCCTTGAATGTTTAAGTATTGCCGAGTAATGCCACTAAATTTTACTCCATTAACTTTTTTTTTTTAAATAATTACACCAACACAATGAACATTTTTAACAAACAATACATAAAACAGTGAAAAGTTGTGAAGTTAATGCCATCGCAGCTATAGGCGTAGATTGCAAGCAATTAATTGGCGAGTGACAATGTAAGATAAAAATAAAATTAACACAAAAGTAAAAATAAAACTAAATTTGAAATTAAAAATTAACTAATAAAAAAAATAAATAAATAAAAAAAAACTATTTGTAGTTTATTGAATGTTTATACATACTTATACTAGGAGAAAAGAGGTCGATATCGTCCGTTTTTGAAAAAGAGTTAAATTCTGTACTAATTCTATTTAAGGGCGCATTCTTACCTAGGTTCGATCGGAATAAACTGCTTTTCTACTTAAACTTTTAATACCTCTCATGCAAAGAATGTAGTCATAATATAGTATTTCTATTCCCACACAATAAACAACTTCTTATTCTATAATTCGCAGTCATATCTGTCATGCATCATGATAGCCAATACTAAGCTACTCCGCCTTACCATCCAGGACTGTTTTTCCACTCACTATCAGGTGGAATCGTGGTTAAGCATTTGCTTAGAAGGTATAAAAAATTAGATTAGCAATTATCAGTTCAATTAGGATTCCAAATTTAATCAATTCTTTAATAACAGAAGAAGAAAAGAAAATACAACATATTTTGTTAGTATTTTGGGAAGGCGTTCTTCCTTATTTCTTAGTAGCATAGCATATGCTTCAATTAGTATTACATTCTATCTAGGCCCCGCCGTATTAAAAACTATTTATTTAATTTTTATAAGTAGCTTAAGTTACGCCTTATTACATGAGTTATCTTCCAGTTAAAATCAAGTTAAACAGACCGACAAAAATTGTAAAAAATGTTTTTTTAGTATATGTACCGTCCATTCATTTGCATGTAGTAGAGAGCAGTTGTTTTAATATAACAAACAGACACTCCAATTTAATATCCAGTCTTCAGTCCAATTATTCGATCGCACAAAAATATAAAAAAGTCCAATTTAAATCAAAACGGACGGACGGACAGGTGAGTGGTCCATTTGTTTTGCAAGTGATGTTCCGCTTCCAACAATTGAGTTATTTGTGTTAGTCCGCCGTGACAACGCCGCAACCTAACTTTATTTTACATTTTGTTTACCTACGCCCTGATGTGTGCCATCAATTCTTCTCGTTTTTGAAACATGAACGAAGTTTATTTAGTACTACTTTCCAAAATAAAAGGCGTTCTTTTTAACACAATGTTTTTAAAAATACCCGATTTGCTTTTTCATTAACTACCTACTAACTACTTTTGGTCTCACTAATTAACAGAACCTATAGCCAGGAACAAATTATAGCGGGATGTTTGTACTGACAGTGACAAGAACGCCTGATCGTTTAGTATGACCAACTCAGAGTGGAAGTGTCTGGAGAGGAATTCCTCTTCTGGGACGAAATTCTGTGGATGATCTGTCGAAGGCTCCAGGGCCACCGTGAGTCACGTAACTGCTGTCTTTCCCCTTCCCGCTACAATAATATGGTGGAAGGCCTTGACGAAGATATATCCGATAGTAATTTACTGGTGACTAACAAAACACTGTTGATTAACAAACAAAACTAATGGGATAAAAATGTTATATATATATATATGCGAAAGTTTGTAAGAATGTATGTATGTGAACTTGTGGCTCTTTCACACAAAAACTACCGAATGGATTTATATCTTTCTCTTTTTATATCTACATACAGATGGACAGTGATAGAAAATATTAAATTGAAAACTATTATTTATTTAGGTATAGATACTAGAGTAAGCATTTTAATGTAGTATTAGTACATGTATACAGATATAGAAGCTGTAACTAGTACAAGTATGATTAAAATACATTAAAATAACTAGATTACTATCTAAATATCCTCAAACTCTGATACTATTGCAGTCATGAAGGCAATTTTTTATTTAGTTCTAGTTGCGATTATAAAACGAACCTCTCGTTGCATTTCAACAGAGTTAACTTCAAACTTGTAACTTTAAAGCGAACCTCTAGCCAATTAGTAAGCGGTCTAATTGCCCAGACTAAACTTTCTTCATTGTTAGGCACTTGTACTATTTTTAAGCTACTTAAATGTACAGTAAGCTCTCAATAAAAATGAATTAATTTCATTTTAAACTAGACAAACCTCGGTTAAATCTCAATAACAAATTGCTTGTCTACTATGATTCACATATTTATCATTCTTAAGATTGTAAATATGAATAACACTTAACGTTAGCAACCTAAATAAAATGCTGATGTCATCTTTGTGCAATGACTAAAAACAAACACAGGTCGAAACTGTGTTTTCGAGGCTATTTAAATACGCCGGTCTCCACTTTCCATAAATAAATAGCTTTTAACTGAATCACTAAAGACTCATTAAGCAGTGAGACATACAGCTTACAAAATACACCATCGTTGGAATCATATCTTTTTTCCCGCTTTTTACGACTGATATACGAGTATATACAGTTACCATATATATAATTAGTCTTATTTATACTACAAAGCTTGCATTCGTGACCGTCGGCGGTTAATAAACTAAAAGATTTTTTATTAAAATCTGATTTTATAAAACTTCGATATATCCAGTATATACATAGTACATACAGAGCCGTGGTAGCTCAGTGTCCGGGCGGTTGGCGCAGCGTGTTCGTTGCGCTCTTGCCAGACGTAGGGGCAACTCCACCCGATGTGAGATGAGACTCGTCAAAGCCAGCGTCGTCGGAATCACGGTAGTGTGCGCAAGCGTTTCCATGGTTTCGTCTTAAGGCGCCGAGTAGGACACCGTGGGGTTTCAGTCGGTGCAAGTCCGACATAACCTCTTCTCGCCCCCGCGAGAGCATGTAGGCATTTTCCCCAACGTAAAAAAAAATCAATAGTAATGGCAACCCGAGTTTGATCCCCGGCGCCGGCACCAATAAATTTGTTGTTGAAATTTTATGTGCTGGCCTTTTATGGCCTTATTATACTATCTTTACAAAGAAGGCCTGCGCCCCAGCAGTGGGACATATATTACATATAAAAGGTAGTAATATATATACATATATACGTTACATCCTGAAGCATCAATAGCCTAATGGTTTAGGGGAAAAGGTCCCTAAGTTACAAAACGTTGGGGGAACGATGATAAAAAAAATGGTTTAGGGTACGGCCTGCGAATTGTGAGGTCTTGGGTTCGAATCCACCATTCGACTATTGACGTGAACCATCTCCCAGCACAAGCTTAAGCTTAGTTGGAATGGTTAACAAAAATGTTTGTAATATATATCCCCAATACCAAATTCTTCCGTTTGACCGTGTACAACGTAGAGCTGCTCGAATAGTTAATAGTTAGATCAGGGTCTTTCCGATCGACTCGACCCTCTGAGTCTGCGAAGAGATGTCGGTTCTCTTTGCATCCTGTATCGCATTTACCATGGGGAGTGTTCTGAGGAATTGTTCGGAATCATCCCAGCTACCGATTTCCATTACCGCACATCTCGGCAGAATTCCAAATTCCACCGCCACCATCATGATGGTTGGCGTTCAACGACTGTACGTTTTTCGCGTAACTTTCTCCCACGCACTGTCAACTTGTGGAATCAACTGTCGCCAGCGGTGTTTCCGAACGTTTACGATTTAGGGACCTTCAAGAAACGAGCCTATTCCTATCTCGAAGGTCGGCAACGCACCTACAGCTCCTCTGGTGCTGTGGATGTTCATGGGCGACGGTGATCACTTAAGATCAGGTGAGCCGTATGCTCGTTTGCCACTTTTCATATAAAAAAAAAAATATATGAAAAAAAAAGAAATATTGCTAGCTTTCTTTAGAAAATATATAAATATACAGAATGACGATCAATTGTTCAGCCAATGAATGACAACTTCAAACAGACCATACGTTATGTCATAAATGTCACTCAAAAGAATCGCATCCGGTTTAAATCGAAATCTCTTTGAGGTTCCACTAGTAACTATTATCAAAAAAAAATAAGGCGGAATGAAGTTTACCAGGTCAGCTAGTATTTTATAAAAATTGATTAAGCAATATTTACGTATATATTTCATAGTAAAAGTAAAGTTCACACAATAAACGTGTACATACCTAAATATTTAAAATATTGTCGTATTTTCAGTGCACGTGGAATTTTAAATTACTTCCATAAAACATCGCATGTAAAATGCAGCCATCTTTTTCACTGAATGATTGTAAATACTAGTGTGCTTGAAGGGTATGTAGAAACAAAAGTTAAAAATATTACGGTAATATATACAGTAATATCTGGTTCTACCTTAATTATTTTATTAAATAAAATACGTCCCTGTATTTCTGTAAAAATACTAAAGAAATAGCATGTACTCGTAATGCCTCTATACTCTATGGGGATTTATCGAGATGTACATATTATTTCTTGTCTTATTATTATTCACTTACTTTAAATTGAGATAAAAATAAACTTAATAATAAAAAAAATAGTTCCAGAAAAGCGAATAAGTTTTTTTTTCTATACATATAAAAACAATTCGCATTCATTAGTTTTCATTAAAAAATCATTTCCAATGATTTAATATAATAATATTTTTTACATTATAGTAATTATTTTAAGTAGCTTTTATTTCTTTTGTAATAATCTAAGTTTATTCCGTTTTATATTTTGTGCCTTTTTGTGTCCCATTTCATCTATATCTAGATCTATGTGTGTCTATTTATTGTTACATATAATTATTACTTACATATTTTTTTTATTTGTTAACAGTGTTAACATTGTTAACAGTGTTAACATTGTTAACGGCAGTGATAACGCTAAGTGTAGTGTAGATATAGTGACTAAGTGGTTCGATTTACGAACAAAGTTCCAAAAAAATCTATTGGTGATAGGCTCACCACCATTAGGTAACAGCGAAATTTTTCTCGGTCTATTCTGGTAGAGTTAAAAGGACGTGAGACCATTTTTTATTTTTTTTTCCTTCCTTGCTCGTTTGCTCGTTTCTCACAATTAGAGTAAAAAGATAGACTAGCAGAGAATGCCTTTTGGGTTAAGGAATGCCTTTTTACATTTGTAATTGGTTCAAATTAAAAATAAATTAATAATTTAAAAAACATTTAAATTATATGGATAGAAAAATCATAGCCAATTATTTATAAAATAACACTTCCCTTAGTTAATTATAACTCTATATAGCATCGAATGTAAACAAAGCGCTGTTGTAGTTAGGAGCGTAGCGGCGTCGTGACAGCGGCGGACTAACACAAATAGCTCAATTAAACGGACCGGTGTCACAATATCGCTTCGTTAACAAATGAACCGGTCCGCGCTCACGTACCCCAGTATCACGTTCCGAATTACGCCGCATGCCGTCCCTAACAAAATTTTAATTCATCGAAAATAAAAGGCGAAATGATACTTTCTGATCTGCTATGTTATAATTATTTAGTGACAGATATGATAACATTTTTGAAATAAAACTTCACGCACGCTTGACTTGGGGGTAAGCTGGTTAATGCGTTACGAAAACTGTAATCAGGTGAGGAGAAGGGCAGTTTAGAGGGATATGTTAGTGAAAAAAGAAAGAGAGAGAGAGAGTTGCGTATATCTTAGACACAGTGCAGGCATATTGTCTGTATCACACCGTAAGAGCAAGAGAAAGCAGGGCGCGCACACAATTTCTTTCTCTCTTGAACAGTCGTGTATCAATCATCATTTATCATTTATATATACAAAGATATAGATGGAAGGAAGGAGAAGGATTGAACACAAATTTTAGTTAAAAATCTCTAAAATCTACAAAAAACATTTTCTTAATAATTTTTTAATTCAAATTTGATTTTTAAATTTAAATAGAAAAGTGATTTGAATAATTAATAAAAAAAATAATCAAAACTCCTTTTTACCGAATAGGAGGTAGACAGAGGCAGCTATCATTGTCCACTTTTTAACTTATTACGTGCGTAAGTCTTATGAGGTATATTATATAAAAAAATAAGATTAATAAACATTTAAGATGTGAGATGGTTATCTCATCCAGCATCTCTGTATGAACACTTAATTGCAGGTAACTTGCTATGTGTAAGTATAACGTTTTTATCGAAGACTATTATGAGAAACACTTATTTTTTGTTAATGTAGCTTTATAATTGGATTCACTATAAATTAAATCACGTGTTGGTTAATGACACTTCTAAGTTTGCCTAGTCAATAATAATTAATATGTTAAACTGTATATACTACTCACACAACAATGATAATTCTTTGAGCTTGAGCTAATTCTAAAAATCATGTACACTACAATACCTATAGATGAATACATTTTGCGGGAGACCAACACAATAGAGCCGTCGTAGCTCAGTCACCGGGCGGCCGCTTCGAGTTACATAGTACGCTAGGAACCTGAGTTCGTTCCCCGATGAAATTGTTTGTTGTACATTAAAATTAAGTGCTGATTTGCTGCCACGTACTCGGTGGTGAAGTAATACATCGTGATGAAACCAACATATTTAAGCATTCTAAGACATGTGACGTCTACAGTTTTCGGTTTTCTACAGATTGCATTTTGGAGAGTGTGCTCAGGAACTACATGATCAATTCCCCCATCCCCGTTCCACCATCGGACTTCTATACGCACTGCGGGATTTCATCCCTTTGTTGTGAACATCCCTCAAGCCCGAATGAAGCACTTTGCTTCGTCTTTCATTCTTCGTACAGACTGGAATAGTTTTACCGCGTCTGTCTTTCTTTTCAATTATAATATGGGTAGTTTCAAGAGTAACGTGAATAGGCATTTACTAAGCTAATGCGCCTTACCATCCAGGACTGCATTTCCACTTAACATAAAAAGAAAAAAATAGTGTGCCAATCCACACTAGCGACGCGTGGCGGAGTATACCTTTATACTCTCTTTACAGAGAAGGCCTGTGCCCAGCTGTGGGATATTAAAATGTGCTGTAACTTTAACAACAAAGTACTTTCCAACTTAAAAAAACATCAGAAGATAGAGTAATAATTAAAGCCACCTTAAATAATTTATATATATAATGTTCAAAGGCTTATTACGTTGACAGAGGTGACAACACAGACGGTGCGGTTGAAGTCAGGATGTGGTTTTCAGGACCGAGGACAATGAATTCCTAGTACAATGTTATACGTTAGATTTTATTGAGACACCTTTTTTTTGACGGGGAGGAAATCTTCGGAGAGATACCCCGCCCTCTGGGGGGAAGGCGGCGGTTATGTGGGGTTCTTACCCACTAAAACCTCCCCGGTGACCCTTTCCTCGGTGCATGACGAGGGGCTCCAGTCGCTGTCGCCCAGTGAAACCCGAGGTTCCTTTTAGTCGCCTTGTACGACAGGCAGGGGATACCGTAGTCTTATTCTTGACAGCCCAGAACTACAGGGCTGTTATTGAGACACCTAAGAAAACATGTCATTTATTAAACGGAATAGAATTTACTTTAGTATGGGTAACGCGGAACATTTTTTCTTTTCTTAAATGAATAAATTTCGTGAGGGAAAAGCTCTTTATTTTTTAAAGAGTTGACTTTGCTTTTATTGCTATTTTGAACGCTTAGTTTTTATTTCGCACTACGTTTTATTACGTACTCACGGTTTCTCGCAAGTGGCACTTATTATCATATTTAATATTGCCAAAAACTCTGTTAATACTATCGCTACCAAACAGCTCACAATAGCCTATTAAAAATATATTTTTCGGAATCTCTTTTTTGCCTGAATATTACACCATTTTTTTGTCACGAACTACACAAGTTGGCATAGTTCTTAGATTGCTTGGCCTGAATCTCTATAACTAGTAATTGTGTCGATAAGAAACACAACTAAAATAATTATTTCATTTACTGAGAGTAGAAGAGTAGAGAGAGTATACGGAGCTCGACTTAATGCTCATATTGAAGTCTGTTTTACACCAACATCGGTCCAGCCGTTTTAGAGACCAGATATGCATACACACATCGAACTTTTATTAGTACAGCATTTTGTGTTTAGATAAAGTTTATATGAGGTGAATTTATTTCTTTATTACCTTACATTTACGAGCTGACCGCTCTCGCCCAACTACCCCCGTTGGAGACAGGTGTCTCGCTCTCCGCCGCAATAAATAGCTATTTACCAGAAAGTGTGGGTAGTGCGGTGCCGCGCTGACGTCGGAAGGTGTTCTCAATTTGTCGCCCGGAATGAGATTGTCGCCGCTTTCAGCATTAGGTAAGTGGCTTTCACATTTCACTTTACGAGAGCCAACTTTGATTTATATCGTAACGTGAACGCTTCACCATTACAACCTTTGGGACATTTTGATAAATTCAATAGTTTACTGTAACTTAATTAAAATAAGCGGCTAAGCGTTCGTCTTTACGATTTTACGGTTATAAGTGTATAGCGATGAGCCTTATCATAATCTCTGTCTACCTTTCAGGGATTAAAGGAACGTGATATCTTTATAGATACATATATCTCCAAATACAAGTGTAAGTGCAATAAAGCCGACTGAGATTCGAATCCTAGTGGTCTCGTCATTATAACAATGTTTGGGCACAAAGGTTGTATTTGCTTTTTATTCTACTATCTAAAACTGTTGAAAAACGGATGTACTAAGAGTATTTTTTATTAAGCTTTTTTCTAATTTTTAGGTAAGTTTATTCTTTTTTGTACCTATTAGCTAACGTCATTCAAATAGACGTTGAAATACACTTTACACTTCAGTTAGAATGCGTCGATGTACATTACATATCCAAGGTTAAATTCACACGATCCTTATATTAAAGTTCGCAAATTAAGTGATAAATTGCACATTTTGTTAAGACAAACATATACGTAGAGACGTTACAGTCTGTCAATGTTTGTAATGAAAAATTTATTTCTTAAAAAAATCTCCTTTTTACTGGATAAGCTACAGAAGGGATAGACATGATTATTACGCCTTAAGTTGCAATGTGTTTCAAAGGTTTAAAACGTATTGTTAATTAGTTATCTAGAACCTACATTTTTTCTAATTTTTAGGTAAGTTTATTCTTTTTTGTACCTATTAGCTAACGTCATTCAAATAGACGTTGAAATACACTTTACACTTCAGTTAGAATGCGTCGATGTACATTACATATCCAAGGTTAAATTCACACGATCCTTATATTAAAGTTCACAAATCAAGTGATAAATTG
The DNA here is from genome assembly GCA_029286785.1 of Meandrusa payeni. Taxonomy (NCBI): domain Eukaryota; kingdom Metazoa; phylum Arthropoda; class Insecta; order Lepidoptera; family Papilionidae; genus Meandrusa; species Meandrusa payeni. Next base: position 1,701,433 of record JAGSMX010000013.1, read on the forward strand.
CACATTTTGTTAAGACATACATATACGAAGAGACGATACAGTCTGTCAATGTTTGTAATGAAACATTTATTTATTTAATCTTTTATTATTAATAACCAAGAAAAAAATCTTCCATTTTTTTCTCCTTTTTACTGGATAAGCTACAGAAGGGATAGACATGATTATTACGCCTTAAGTTGCAATGTGTTTCAAAGAAGGTTTAAAATGTATTGTTAATTAGTTATCTAGACCTACATTTTTTTTTCTAATTTTTTTGGGTTGCCATGTTGAGGCTAAGCATTCATTTTTCAACTTTTGCCCTACCAGCGGAAAAAGTAAAGAAGGTATGTAATTTCTATGTCTTGCCAGGTGAATAAGGCTGAAGGCCATTTATAGAGCTCGAGCTCGGCATCGATGTCACAAATACTTTGGTATTATGGATGTTTATAGGCGGTTTATCATTTAACATCAGGTAAGCCGCATGTTCTTTTAGGTTAAAAGCATTAAAACGCAGGATGTTCGATAATCTTAGGCCCTACAGACTGCCTTCGTTCCAAAACATTCCTTCTTCAGTATTCAATGCTGATTCGGCAGATTTAGATAACCTTAGCTATTCAGCCATGACTAGAAGATCATAACTGAGTTACTGCATCTCGGTTAGTTTGCAGTTAAGTTGAGCATTGCTGCCCATCATTGACGTCCATCGATCGGTGTTCGACTTACTACACATCTACGTACCCTAGTTCATTACAATGAGAACTCATCCATTATATTACTCGTCGTAAGATGACCATGAATTATTTTAACGTGTACCGTAAACAATTACTAATATTCTGTCTGACTCATAAATCGCACATAACTAACAAGTAAAAAAACCAGTTATGTTCAATAGACGAGAAGTGGAAAAATCAGTTATTTAAAGACCGCCAACGTTCTCGCAACACATCCTGCTTTAAATGTTGTGGTATTATTAAGACACAAAATGTTATACTTTACTCAATTTTTCATAATATGTGTATATCTCATAAATTCAAGTGCAATGGATGGCATTCACCAGCGAGGTAATTATTGTATACATTATAATGTTCTTTATTTGGTTTTATCATTGATTTTTTGTGTCGTTGAGTGGACCTTTGACATTGAGCAGGGCAACGACATACAAGTGTATCGTACATTGTAAACATACTGATAACATAACGTACCAAACATTTGTATAGTATCTTTATTTTATCCTTCTCACATTTCATTATGTTATAATAAGTATTATTTATTAATTGTAACACTCAACTTCTTATGTGTGTCCCTTTTAATCATATCTTCATTCTCAAATCATTAGCAATCGCTTTTAGTTTTTTTTTTGTTTATTTTAGCTGCTTTTCTACGGACTGATCGTCCGTGCCTTTTTTATTTGGATTTTTATTTGTTACATTTGCTCCGTTTATAAAAGAGTTTGCTTAAAACTTCAACACTTCGCCTTCGCAGATGTCGCCATCGCCTTTACTTAATTGGCGTGGTCTATCGCCTTCGGGTCCCTGTTCCGTAACGCCATCGCGATGTTGATCGCTTTTAGTTTATTAGGTACTATTGTGATAGGTAGTGAGCCCAGCGACCCAGAAGGAGTCCGATGAGCAGATCAGGGAGGACAGCCTAGGACCTTCTTACCTCCGCAGGAGGCGATTCCAACACCCAAGCAGAGCCAGGCTGGGTATCTGCCTCCCCCCCCTCCACAGCCCTGTAGTTCTGGGCTCTCAAGAATAAGACTACGGTATCCCCTGCCTGTCGTAGAAGGCGACTAAAATGGGCCTCGGGTTCACTGGGCGACAAGGATGGGGGGCCTTTGTCGTCCGCTAAGGTTGACCCGGACATCGGCTGGCCCGTGTAGCCTTGCACTGCGAGGGCACTGGGGAGGGAGTAACCTCCCTTCCTCGGGACGTGCTCAGTGCAGAGGGGCCCCAGTGCGTTCCACTGGAGATCCCGGAGCCCCTCCTCGTGCACCGGGGAGGTTTTAGTGGGTAAAAAACACCCCAGATGGCGGGTTATCTTTTTGAAGATTTCCTCCCCGTTAACAAAAAAAAGTGTATCTGGCCCCCGCTAATGCTTTGTCCCCGCGATAACAAAAAAAAAGGTAGTGAGCCCATCGCTTTACTGGGATTACCATTTTTTTAGCAATTGTTCACAACAGCATCGGATAAACGAACTCATTTTTACAGGCCAGGGATTCAACATTCCTCGGTGAGTTCGTAGATCCTCTATTACATTCTCAGTACATAATCTTCTACTTATTCTGCCTAGCGATTTCCCGGCATGCCACCAGAGTCCGCCAGGCTCAATTCTCCATATTCTTCGTACATAATATTTTAATTTATTATTCCTTATGATTCCAATTATACATATTGCATTAGAAGTTTAATAATATTCTGTTTGACGTGATATCACTTTAAAAAAACAATAAAAATGTTACCTTAATCGTCAATTTTATCATTTTCAGTAAAACGTTTCCCTCAAGGACCTTTTATGTTAAGAGGCCCACCGCCACCAGATTCACCTCCTCCTGCCGGAAGATATTCGTTTAACAATAGAGGAAGAGGACCCCCCCATAGTAGAGGGCCACCAAATGAATACGAGCCACCCGGTGGTTATAGGATTCCACCCCATGAATATAATCCTTACGATTATTATAGGATTCAACCAAGTGAATATGATTCCTATGGCTATAGAGGTCCACCGAACGACTCCCAACCCCCTGGTCATCATATTCCACCACCGAGACCCCAGTATAATGGACCTCCGGCCTATCAAAATCAACTATATAATAGAAACAAACAATCAGGGTATAATTTTGAAACAAACTTACCCCGAAGAGCTTTAATAGATGACAGTAATAATTTAAATGCGAACTCCGCAGTGACAGTACTATCAAACTTGGACGGTAAACCAACAACGCAAAAAAGTGAAGCACAAAATAAAACAAGTGAAACAACATCGAAAACAAAAGAAATAGTTAGTTATAATGAAAATGAAAGTAAGAATGACGTTACGACAACTAAAGATAATATAAAAATAACTTACGATGCAGGTCGAGCAGTTGCTTTAATAAATAATAATTCGAAGCCAGGAACAAAGGTTGTACCGATTACTCTACTTTTCCAAGCACAACCAGTTACTCCCGCAACTTGATATAACCGGCAGTTTGTGGTAAAGTTGTAGTACTATTTCTTGATAAATTAAGCTTAAACGATTACAATTAAATACTGTTTATTCAATGTATATATTTATTTAACACGAAATGACATCAAAAAGTTGGTTTACATCTTCCGTCAGCTGTGCGTTCATAACCTGTCGAACAAGCTCCTACGAAATTTTCTCTTCCATCTTGTTTTGTTACATTTTCCACATTCGACTTACTTTTGTTCGTCGTCACTGGGGCTTGTGTGGTTGTGACGGGCTTTTCAAAAACAATATTACCAGCACCACTATCAGTAGATTTAGATACGGTCACAGATTCATCTTTCCCTTGGTTGTTTCGTTTTCTGTTTGATTGAAAAACAATTTTGAAGTCGTCTCCAATTTTTTGGGCTGATTCTTGAATTTTCCCAAACAGATCGACGACAACGTCTGCATTTATTTTAGGGCTAATTATAGTTATTCCTATACAAATCGAAATTAAAAGTGCTAGCTTCATCTTGCCCAAAACGTCTCTTTCTTCTCACGGATCTTTGGAAAATGTAGTCATATAATTGAGCTACTTTCGAGAATATCAATAGATAACTTTATGACCTAATGACCAACGGGATCTTTAACCAGTAGCGATAAATGCTACGTATTGATAACATTAATATAACACAGTATTTCAAGGAAATCACTATTCACAAAAATATGTTCAACTACAATCATCATCCGATATATTTCTTTTCCCCTGGATTTTAATCTGGAACAAATCAATTTTACCGACATCAACACCGTAAATTGTTAGTTATACAATTTCTTAAAAATATGGTAAAATAAAGCATAGAATATTGATAATATTATAGTTTTAAAGTTAATAATCAAATTTATAGTTATGACTCAATACTCTTCGACTATACTCGTCATTAAAGGATTATATATTATGTTTCCTATAGTACATATTACATTTTATTAAAATAAATGAACCTTACCTCTAAACGGCATTCTGCATTTACCTGAATGATCACGTTTTTGCCCGTCAGGACAATCCAGTTTTGGTACTCTGATAATTTGACTTTTGTCTACGCGCTCGGTTGTTGTTAATGCGGCCATGCGCAATTTTTCATGAAAATTAAATACAATACCACTATGTCCTAATGAAAACATGTACATAGAGATAATAGCAACAAAAAACACAAACTTTACGTCCATTATATCGAATATTTTAGAACAAACTGCGCGACGAATTCGTTTAATATTATATGCGTGCCTCAATCACCACCGTATCCTACACGCTCCGTAGATATCCTTCTCGGCTCCGTTTGTGCAGCTATTTGTGTTCAATGGCACATCAATCATTGAGGGGCCAGGTGTGACGTTTTTGTTATCACCTTTCTGCTTATTATTCTTCCTAAGTTTATGTATGAAGAATTCAGCTAGATCTTTTATTGGATTACTAAATGCTATAGCAAAATCCTGACTAGAAACTGGTGCGGCTTCGGGATTCAACAAACTGATAAATGTATAGAAAATTATTACATACGTTATGAATCGGATCATTTTAACATTCCGTAAACAGGCTCACAGATTCACTTAGAATTATTAAGGAACTCATCGTATTGTAAAATTCAACTAGACATGACTTTTATCAACAGTTACGCGCTAACAAACACGTTATAGCCGTTACAATCTCTTCACAAATGATTTGTGTACATCGTTTACAATGTTTCGTACGATAAAATACAATCATTTAAATTTTATCAACATACGTAGATTCTGCTACACGCATTAGGCATTTGAATAGTAATTAGAATAAAAATCATTTTTACTTCTTAGTAATGGGAGTGATCCTGCTCACTTATGTGTGGTAATACAAAATGATGTGAACCATAAATTAAAAAAAAATACTTGTGATAATAGGTGTAGATTTAATAAAAAATATATGGATTTTTCTAAAATGACTGTTATCTAATCAAATTAATAGCATTTACTATTTTCCCAACCGATATTCTCACTAGTGCGGTTCAGAATCTATAACGGAAAATAATTTATTATCTATATACACATATTATTTTATTTCCGTCATAGATTATAAGCAAAGTAGAAAATTTTATTCATACTTTATTTATTTGATACATTTGATAACGATTCAAGATATTTGAAAAGAAACCAAGTAAATTATTTGGTTAATAAAGTACATCAGTTTAATAAATTGAATTTTAATAATAAATTACTCATCGTTTTAGTGACATACGGTTGGTAAATTAAAACGGATAGGCTAGGATTTTTGGATAGGCGCTAGAGATGGGAGCCCTTGGAACGAAATGCTTTCGCAATTAGAAAAAATTAAGTAAATAAAATAAAATAAAATAAAAATAAAAAATATATAATATTTATTTTTTAAAAAACCCAAAAGATACCCGATACACAAGGCTATGCGTTGCAACGCCGAACCGACCGGGTTCACTGCTCAGCATAATGCTGATTATCCGAGGAGGGTAAATCAGCGCTGGTATTCTGCAGAAACCCATTTTAAGAAACAAACAAATGTCAATATCAGAATTTTAACAAAGTACGAATAACGTAAAAGCAAGTAAAACACCAGGGAAACATAAATTGTAAATAAAATAAAACAAAATAAAATAAAATGGGGAATTAAACAAGACGAAACAGAAGAAGAATTAAAGATATGTACGTTAAAATTCTGTCTCTTAAAACACATTAACACAAAACTTTAAGTTACACATAAGTTTAAGTACAAATTTTCACAGAAAAATTTTAATATATTGTAAACAATTACTACTGATACGTTGAATGAATGACTTCTAAGCTGTACACTTTGTGTAATTTCGATGATCGAAGGGATCAAATCAATTACTATCAAATTTTGACCACAGCACGACCATATAAAAACCTTTACAACAGATAAAAGTCCTTCATTAGTTAACCTATCATACCAATAATTCTAACTAACGTTTATCTTTCAATCTTTTTAGTAGATTTTACAGTTTAATAACATGAAATGAATTCATATTTATAGAAGCACTTATATTGTATATATAAAATCGGATTCATCCATAAATACGGTATTTCATACACGTGGGATTATTAAGACGCTTCTTGGAATTTACACCGCCACAACATTAAAAGGATTCCTGTCGTATAAACATTATATAATATTGGAAAAGGTATTTTATAGCTGTAAATCAGCAATGTTTTCATTTATTTTAATGAGTTAGTTTAAATTATACATTTATAATTAAAAAAAGAATTGTAAATAGCCAAGGACCTGGTTCCCAATTTGAAATCTACACAAATAAATGAAATTGAAATGTCTGTTTGTAAATATTAAAATAACTTTTTAGTAAATGCAAATGAATTTATATACGATAAACGTACCAAAATCACATTATTTAATAATAAATAATAATAATAAACCATTTATTCGAACCAGCACACAGAAATAGACAAAAATGAAACAAGAAGAACTTATCTACTAACAATAAAAAAAAAAAAAATTCCTTAAATACTAATTAAAATAGGTAAAAAATAAATAAAAGATAAAATAAAAAAAAAAAAGAAACCAAGTAAATACAAAAACTTGATCTATTTGGTTGCGATGCTGGATCGAATAGGTACCAGCTCAGCATTGTGTTGGCTGTGAAGCCAACGCTGGTATTCTGCTGGTACCTATGCCTTCCCGTCTGGCCGTGTTCTGTGCTCAGGTATTATGTGGACGATTTACCAAGATTAAAGTTAAGTTAAAAGTGCAAATTACAATATAAATATAAACGACACAAAAAGAATACTCAAAGCTTTTTATTTCGGGAGAGGATAAAACGGGCTATGTTTATAAATAGGAATAAATAGATAATGAAATTAATAGATAACGATATGAAAGAACAACAGTTTTTAAAGTTTACAGTTTACGTCTGTGTGTTTATTCCCGCTAATCTCTAGATAGATTGCGCCGATCTTGACGAGACGAGCTGATGTAATCAGGAGTAACTTTAGATACTTATACTTTAGAAAATAATGGCTGGTGTTAAATAACAGAACGTATCGTGTTCATGTTATGTAATTTTACCAATACTTTTAATGTAAATCTTAAAACAAGTGGATATTAAAATTAATCAATTTTGATTTATTTATAAATTGGAGACAAACAGAAACAAAAGATGACAGACATATTTTAACAATTACTGCATACAAAAATTATTGCAAATGCTTCTTTCAAGTTGTCTCACTGAGAACAAATTTGTTTTTTCTACACAGAAGTGTTATCCTAAGTAGTAAGTAAGCCCAGTAAAGCAAACGGGAATAGCTGGTAACATATAAATCATTTCAAATAACCTAAGTAGAAAGTAGTTAAGTTAAACTACCTAAGTTCATTTTCATCTTAACCTTGACAAACAGTTAAATTTGATACTTATACCTATGAAATGTCACATTAAAATATTTATCGTAGTTTAAAAAGTTAAAATTAACCGTTTGAATTACAGCTAGTGGCTGGTAAAAATATGTATTTAACTTAAAAATAATATTTTCAAGTTATGATTTCCGAGAATGCTCGAAATTCATCATTATAAAAAGCTCGTTAGTGGCGTCCGCAATACACGCTCGGTTCAGTGATTTCATTCGTTCGGTAGAAATATAACTAATTTTCACGAGCATACTGACCAACTTCATAGTTCTTAGCAACTAACCTTCAAATATTGTTGCAAAACTATTACAATACAAAATCAAGTCCCCTCCTGTTTTCCAGCTAATAAAAAACCTATAATATGGTTTTCTTATATATGCCATGCCATAGGACCACACAGGACAAATAAAAGAAAGAATCTTCAAAATCGATTCACCTACTAGAAACTTATGACGTTACAAATATAAAAAAATAGGGAACCTCTTCCTTTTTGAAGTCGGAAAAACAATACACTGGTTACATGACCTTGCCACGTATTCAGTAAAAATGCCAAAAACATGTGTGAGCGGGAAAGGCATTTCATTATTAAAATACCCCTCTCTCAGGGCGACAATATTTCAATTACGTGTTGTGACAACATTTGTAATTAAAGCTATTCAAAGCTTGCCGACGCAAAAATGTTAAAAATACTGCAAAAATATTTAACATATTCGTTTAGTGTAATCACTAACTAGTAATTAATAAAAAAAGCTTCTAAATCCAGTCAACCTTAGTAACCTTTTTCTTTTTTAACGGGGAGGAAATCTTCAAAAAGATACCCCGCTTTCTGGTGGGAAGACGGCGGTTATGTGGGGTTTTTACCCACTAAAACCCCCCCGGTGGCCCTTCCTCGGTGTATGGTGAGGGAATCCGGGATCTTCAGTGGAACGCACCGGAGCCCCTCTGCACTGTACTCAAGGAGAGCACTTCCCGGGGGGGAGGTGAGCGCAAGGCGACACGGACCAGCCGATGTTGCCTTCTTCTTGGCGGCCGACAAAGGTCCCTTCTCGCCCAGTGAACCCGAGGCCCCTTTTACTCGCCTTCTACGACAGGCAGTGGATATCGTAGTCTTATTCTTGAAAGCCCAGAACTACAATGCTGAACCTTAGTAACCTACGTCATATGTGACAGATGGTGAGCACATAACTGTAAAGTACAGCAGGATTATACTACCGTTGTATTAATAACTTAACTAAGATTGCATTAATTTTGGAGAATCTGACAATGTGGATAGCCATTACTGTCTTCCTTTATCATTAGACAATTTTATGTTCTATACTGTACTTTTACACTGTATCAAACATGGTCTAATTCCCCCATCTCCGTTCCACCATAGGACTTCAAGACGCGCTGCAAGTTGTCATGCTTTTGTTGTGAACATCCCCCAAACCCGAACGAAGTTGCTTTAAAAAATAACGATTTAATGTGTCATATTTAAAGACCAGTTTTTAGCACAAATTCTTCTGTTTTCTCGTCGCTTATTTATACAAGAAAATTAATAAAAATATATATACATTCCGAATCTAATTGATTGATGTATCTAAAAAACGCACACAATATATGTACGTAAAGGGTTAGCTGGTTATAAGACAAACATACTAAAGTTTGATGTTATTTTCATTTAATTATGAACATAGAATATAAACAAAAGGGGGAAATAACAATTTTTGAGGTATATTTGACAAATTTACAAATCTTTTTTTCTACCGTATAAAAATATTACTTTATTTAAACTTATTACAGAATAAAATTTATCATATTTGGAATAATTGATCTGCGTGACCGAGGTAATCACAGATACCAGTCCTTCACAAGGTATAGATAAATATTTACCATATAAATGTAATATATACATTTTAAGCACCTTTGTGAACGTCGAGAAAGAAGAACTTTTACCATCGCATTAAAAGGACGTAAGAGCTGAATAATTTATAACGTGATATAATATCTTTTTCATTATTTGGAAGCGTTAATAGCCTAATGGCTCCACTATTCTACAATTAACGTGAACCATCGCCTAGCTCAAACTCAATCTTAGTCGGAATGCTTAACAACAATTCGTGAAAAAATATCGTATTTATAGGTATTTTAAAGTACTGGTGAATATATTTATAAAATTGGTTTGTATAGTCGTGAGCAAAAATAAAGGGTCGGTTCAGAAAGTTTGAATATCTCGATATTTAAATTTTAGTTCACACTAAGTACTTACGAAGTACTAAAATTTGATTAGATAATTAAAATTAAAATAAAATTGAATAAAAAATACAGTATTATCCAAATTCATTTGTAATTCGTGAGATATCCTTTTTCGTTTAAGTATATGTTTTTAATTAAATATACAAAAAATAATAAAACTATTTTATTTTATTTAAAGGATATTTAATTGTCTATCATGCACAATTTATTTCAGTTAGCTAGCCTTTTTATCTTCCGAGATAATAAAAGTTTCTTTACCGACCCTTTATTTTAGCTCACGATTGTATTTTAGTAATGACACAAACAAATTTTATTGGTGGTTATGTTATAAAAATCCGGATCGTGATCTGCATCACGAGCAATTTATGGATTAATTAACTCGTATGAAGGCTTTTCACATGCACAACGGAATTTGTTCAGGATTTAATTTTATGTTTATTAAAATCTTTTCAACGTGCTGTTAAAAATGTTTAATTTAACGGAGAAAAAAAATGAAACCCAATTTTTTACTTGATATCGTTTTACATTTATAAAAATATATTGTTATAATATATACACGTACGCTGATGTTTATCTTTCCTTTGTAATTCTTTTCTAAGGTTAATCTGAAGCGACGGTTATATATATATATATGTATTCCACTCGCCTGAAATGCCTGCCTTTATCACTGCAATGGAAACAAAAAAGATTTATTTAATAAATAAAATGGTAATACAGCACACGGTCACCTGATGTTATGTTGTCTCAGTGATAAATAAAATGCATCTACAACCAATACTATCGATTTTATAATCAAGCGAGTTTAAAAAGAAAGAGGTTCTAATTCGTATTGTTCGTGCTGAGTGCAAGTTTAGGAATTGATTTCATTTAGATCCCAAATTAATTTTACCTAACATAGGACCCTGGATTCCGGAGATATACAAAGGAACTCCTCTAAAGCTTATGAGAGAAAGCTCGTGAAATGAGATATTGGTAAGATTACAAAATACGGCAATCGTAAGTTCGTAGGTTCGAATTCACCATTCGTCTATTGACGTAAACCATCTCGTGACACAATCCTAAGCTCATTTGGATTATTTACCAAGAATATTTATAATCTTTGTAAAAAAAATATTTATTAAATTAAATATAATTAAAATATTAGCATCCTTTTTTTAAAAAAAATATGGGACTGAAAACATGAATTCGAGCATCGTTTGGTTTGAAGTCAAGTTGTTGCTTTCTATTCCGTAAATAAATTTACGAGTAAAGTCAATATCCAGCCGGTAATTTGTAAGCCTACTCACCTACCTCATTTTAGCTTAAGACTTTATCTTAGATTCCCCATCATTAGTAGGCAGCCTCCAGACTCATCATAACAATGAACTAATATGTCTTACTACCAACTGTGATTATATTACAAATATTTTTCTTGTACAAAAGTAGAACACAGAAAATGAGGTCTAGAATTGTCTGTAAAGAGATTTCCTTGACCCAGACTTAAGCCATAATCTCAAATGGCGATCTAAGGTTCATGCACACATTTACAAGCGTGAAAAAGTTCAGTTACCGTGTAATACGCTACAAGACGACTAGAACGCAGTGATTAAGTGGCATGAAAGTCATCAGCGGCACCTTAGACGCAAGGGCCAACGATATTCCGTCTAGGGCAAATATAAAATAATTGTAACAGAAATTACGATACAGACTTATTTTTAAATCTTTAGTACTATTGTTGCTTAATTTATGTCAGTGTCGTAATGCCTAGTCACGGAATCTGGTTTCTCTAATCTAGTTTAGATAAAAAAAATGAAAAACTTCACTGAAACGGGTAGGTTAGTTGTCATCCGTGTCGCCTCTGCACTGTGAGGGTGCTGGGGGAGGGAGTAACATCCCTGCCGAAGAAGTCCCCTTTGAGGATGAAGTCCGGTCTTTGCCGAGTCCCACACATCCCTCCGGGCCCACCCAGGGTACCGGAGGATGGTCTATAAAAAGATTCCCCCGCGTGAACAAAAAAAAAGGGAGTAACATCCCAGAACGTGTTTTCAGAGTTAGCAGACGGGCACAGTGAGTTCTAATGGAGATCCCGGAGCCCCTAACCATACACCGAACAGTGCTGTGAGGCGGAGGGGGGGGTTAAGAAGAATTCACCCCTCAACAACGTCAACAAAAAGGTTATTTTTTTCTTAAGACGAAACTTTACAGATTAGTCAGTGAAGCTGGCCTCTACTGTTTCATCGTACATGCATATATATTTATCGACAGATTGATACTTTTAATCTCGGTGAAACTGTTGCGATCATCTTTGTGTTCCAATTGGCGTTTGTTTGTAGCAAAAAAGAACTGATTTTTTTTCATAACACAGAACGGAGTTTTTACAAGCCAGCACTACAGCGATAATGCAAATGTTCATGGTAGGCTGTAATCGCGAAGATCAGGTTAGCCGCTTGCTCTCCTTGCTTGACGTCCTTCTTTAATATACGAGTATATCGCCTATTGATTTTCTTTTACATAGTTCAATGCTGTCCAATTCATATCACAGTCTTTGGCAAGAACAAATAAATGAATAGACTGGATGAGGGCCGGAGACACAAAAACCTACTTTTTTATTGAAAAAAAAAGTTGCGTGTTGAGTTTGACGCCCCAGATGTCGACAAGAGTGACTGCAAAAAGTGGGTACTTACACATTTAATGTTCTTCTGATGACGATGATGAGGAGGACGATGAAAATCGTTCATGTGAACCGTAATTGTTTCTATGCTGAAATTAAAAAAAATAAAGTTGTAAACCTAGCACTATGCGGACTACAACTGACAGTACAACGAAAATTTTGTAAAAGAAGTGAGAGTGGCATACAATTACAAAGGAGACAATCACACTAACATTGGAACGCTATTTCTTACAGGAGACGGTAGATAAATATACTAATCTTCTTTATATCTATTCCTTACCCAATTTAGAATCAAGTTTTTGTCATTTTAAAGTTTTACATATCTCTTGCAACATAACAACTGAAAGCAATAAACGCTATGAATTAAGATTATTTCTGGTTTTGTTATGACCTTTAAATATCTATTAAAGTGGAAAAAATAAGACGGTAGAAGTTAGGGGTACAGTTTCATCATTATTGCTCATTAGAGCCGCAATTGAAGCCCGCTTGAAGGAACCCGCCGTAACGCGAACATTCTCCAAACAAATTGGAGTGTTTCACTGCGTAGCGTACACTACATCCAATCCTCTACGTACGCGATGTATATAATTTCAACAAACTTTTGGTAATTAAAAGCTCGCGTACTCGGTAACAAAATATGAGCCTTTTGGAAATCGTACTTGTGAATTTCAATATTCATTTTATATGTTGTTATGAATTTTTTTCTAATACGCGATCTTCGCAGCCTTCCGCATCGTAGTTTAAAAAAAAAACAAAATTAATGTGCTAATTTAATTAATTTGTTACTGGTTGTTTTTATTAAATACATTTAACTTTTTTTCAATTATTAAAAAGTTACGTTCTTTTTAATAGCGGACGTTGTGTACACTTATAATTGGCATAGACCACAAGACCTAGTTTTAAAAAAACATGTTTATAATAATAATAATATAGTTTATTTGCAAAAACTAAAGTTGAATACATATAAAGGTGAGTCCCTTAACTCCCGAACTAGTGTAAGCTGTATCTCAGGAGCTAATGTCTTCCCCCGTCACTTTTTTAATCTTAAACATTAATATAGTAAAAAAAACAAAAGATAAAAAATTGTGTAACAAAATGTAAATAAATAGTCGAAAATAAAATTTGTTTTTTAAATGTTTTTGTGTGTATGTGTGAGTATGTGTGTGTGTGTGTTTTACTGTGTTTGCACAGTAAACGATCTATCAATTTATAATTATTAATTTTTCAATTGTTTCATAATTATACTGGTTAAGCCATGTAAGTATTGTCTTTTTAACTGTACAAACAGTATTGTTTATTACTAATGTATGCTCGTGTAATGGTGTTGATGTACCTAAATAAAAAAAAATATGTCTATTGAAGCATCGCATATTGGAACTTATAATTTTGCCATAAGTCTTTATTCTCTAAACCTTAGCTTATTCAGCGATATATCACGCCGACTTTCATTTTTTTTATCGTTTTAAAGATATCATCCTTATACGTAACACATTTCTAATTATAAAAATGTGTCATGATATCATTTTATTAGTAATCAGTGTGTGCCAACCCTGGCCATTACATCAGATTAGATAAGCTGCAAATCCTTTCAAAACAACAGATTCCCATCACGGGTAATTCCTAACTTTCTTATAATTAGTTAACCCTCTCTCTTTAAGGTAATTCTTTTATAGAATCGAAATTATTTGTCCCTTTGCACGATTTTAAGTTATAAGTATATAAAACAGCCCATTAACATCTACAACACCGCAATACGATTCAAAATTAACCATCAATAGCCCAATGGTTTAGGTCACTACCTGACTGCCCTGTAGTTCTGGGCTCTCAAGAATAAGACTAAAGGCAGGGGCCTGTCGTAGAAAGCGACTAAAAGGGGCCTCGGAATCAATGGGCGGCAAGGGTGGGGGCCTTTGTCATCGCCAAGGTGGACCCGGGAAGATTGCGACATCGGCTGGCCCATGTCGCCTTGCACTGCGAGGGCACAGGGGGGAGGGAGTAACCTTGCTTTCCTTGAGCACAGTGCAGAGGGGCTCCGGTGCGTCCCTGCAGAAGGCGGGGTATCTTTTGAAGATTTCCTCCTGAAGGTTACTACCTTAATAACTTTAAGTCGTAGATTTCAATCCGCCATTCGACTAATTATGTGAACCACTTCCTAGCTGAAGCTTATTTGAAATGGGTAAGGCGACTATTAATAAAATTTCAAAAAAAAAATTGTTACTAATCTTTACAAAAAATACGCTTAAATAAACAGTTTTGCAATACATGTAACAGTTTGTTATGAGCAAGCAGAAAAACTTACTAAATGGTCTTTCCTGATTCTGTTTAATTATGACTTATAAGCCTGTTTTATTTGTTATTATGCCTTATTCTGGCCCTATGTAGTAGTTGCTAACGGACTTATCGGAACGACTTTGGCATACAGTGTTGAGATTATAAAATGAAAATTTAATTTCAATAAATTGCTATAAAACATCTATCAAAATTGTAATAATATAATGTAATAAATAAAACAGCATAAGCAATATTGATTTGCATATTGCTATTAATATTAAAAGCCATTTTATGAGTATAGGATAGTTTTTTTAAAGGGATTGCTTACTCTTCTGTGATGTTCTTCTGACGACGACGAGGATGACGATGATGAAGATGACGGTGATGACGAATTGTCATCACAATCGCATCCTTCGTAGCTCTAGAATAGAGAGCATTTAAGACAATAAATAACAATTTAATTAAACAAAAAAACCAGTGTGCTTCAAACCAGACGACTGGAATACAAATTGTTTAGCTCTATATATGTATGTATTCATATGTTTATGTATCGACGCTGGAAAACGAAAACGTAGTAACCCACAAAAATTGTTCACCAGAGCCGAAAAACATTTCACCTTTAAAAAAAAATTATAGCTTTCGTGTCTATGAACCATAACTGTCGTTTTTGGACACAATATTTATTATTGAATAAGTATTGTATCACGGCACGGTTAATCTAGAGATTTCTTGTTGTTTACATCGTTTTACAGCACAAAAACTCAAAAAATGTTAATTTTGAAAATCCTATTTTCGCTATCTTTCATCTCATTGTTACAAGTCATATATCATTCGACGCGTCTTTTTTTCTGATGATCTGACGATGTAAAAAAGTGAAAATGGCCATATGTGTCACTTACTACGTTTTTGCTTTCCAGCGTCGATATATGCCCTATATACATTTATATAGTAAATAGTGGTTATTTTAATATTAGAAGCTGACACTCCAATTTTATTTATTTGTATAAATGTTTAATATGTCTATACATATAATTGGCTATAGTATAAAGAAAGTGTGTTAGCGCTTATCTCTATTTTTTTCAATCTTCACTAACATATATCTACCTCTCGACTTCTGTTCGCCTTGCCCGACCACACTTTTCGTAACGCTCTCGTCATGCTTTTACCAACATACCCCAAAGTAAGCGTGCACAAAAAATTCTACGTCAATAACGTAGTTAACTTCAAAAGATATAAAAAAAGCGCAATAGTTGCGCTAAATTGAAAAAGTCAGATCGTACATCGCTACAATATTAAGGACTTCAACTACATAGGGTAAAAACTACAGTCGTTGGCCCCGAGACAGTCATTGGCCCCTATCACTAAAACGCAAATAATAAGGGACTGAATAAGCGAATCGACCAAAGAAATATTTAAAAAATTGCGCTATTTATAATGGTTATGTTCGCAATGCTGTTCACGAATCCCCGCAACTGTCATGGCACAGATTGAAATTTTGTAAACAGCGTGTGTTTTTAATTGCAAAAATTAGCAATTGGGTAAGCATATGCATAAATTAAATTAATGCTTAAAAGTTACTTATTGCTATGATTACTACCATTTCCGGTTCTAAGAAACTAATTAATTCTTAGAAATGATCGATGATTTAATGTATTTGTGAATGTTATAGTTTAGACCAATTTGGCTGGGGCTAATAACTATATCCGACCGAGACTTTTTTTTAAGTTCTTACTAACAATATCATGACACAATGATATATATTTTTTTTAATTTATCGAAATGCTCATAGTATCCATATTCTGCAAACCTAATTTGACCCGGATTGCCCTTCAATTTACCCAGAAATGCAATACTTGCTGCTAGTAGCTGCTAAAGGGGCCAACGCCTTTTTCTGATTAGGCTCCATCAGTGATAACCACCGTCTTTTGTAAAAGACACATACCCAATGTGTCTTACAATTGCTATACTATATTGCAGTTTACTTGTTTAATATACATACTGGACTTACAAGATATAGTACTATAGTAGTAGTAGTAGTACCTCGTAAAATACATAGATAAATCCTTTATTGCACCAAAGAATATGTACAAAGGCGAACTTAATGCTAGTTAGCATTTTCTTCCAGATAACCTTTAGTGGTTAAGAGCAGGCTAAAATACCTTTAATAATGTATATATAATACATGCTGTATTATAGTATTATCAAGTATCCCATAAATAGGGAGTCATAAAAATATTTCCAAGCTTACCTCGCTGCTGCTTACACTGTTACCACAAGATGAATCTGAGCTGTTGTCCCTGAAAATATATGAAATAACATTAAACATATGTATTTTTGCATAAATAAATATATAACTGAAGCCATAAATATTGTTATTATATATAATTTATATTTTTGATAACGATCGATGAAGAACTTAATAACGATAATTTACTGTATTGAATTTTTTGTGGCGCACCTACACTGATTGGACAAAGAAGCGGACCTGAAGCAACAGTTACAACGGAATTAAGAGCTGCAAGAACTCTTATGCTTTGCCTGAACCTTTACAAAACCAACTGTGCGCATGACCCGAGAGGCAATTCTCGGCTTGGGCGTAAGCATTCGGATGTGGGTGTGGCGACTAGCGTTCGCCATCTACCAAAGAGGATTTTAGACGAAAAAATTATTCAAAATTGTATTTAGAATTAGAAAATTTTATATGAGACATATGTCATAATTTTCAATACACACTTTTGCTTAGACTTTTCGAATTTATATATTTCTAATGTAACAAAACGTATCAAATATAATTTCAATATCCTCAACATTTCTGTGATATTTTTATTTACCGGCGGACTATACTAGAAGGTCAAGAACACGTATAAAAATAAATATTGGGATTGGCATTCCGCACTGATGCCACATTACCCAAATGAGGACGCCCTTGAATGCCAAACCAGGAAGCGGTCGGTAGCTTATTCACGGATCATACCTATTGAATTGATAAACAATTAATTGAAATAACAATTACTTACCCACTCGAAAAGGGTCTAGCTTCTGTAAGCGTGAACAACATCACTACACCCAAAATTATAACCACGGTTTTGATCATTTTTTGCGTTTCTGTGACTGAAATAATGATTGCACTATATTATTAGTGTAATATAACTTAAGCTGCCTATTTTTAACTTGAGAAACGTTCGCGAGCAACCGCGTTCTATAATTGCAATGTCGATAAACGCTTATCGTTAACTTATGATACTATTTTACTTACCTAATTGTATAGTAAGTAGACTAACGCCTACTTATAACGAATCGAAGATTTGCACTGACAAAGTGTTACTAGTAGCTTAAAAGAGCGAATTCACGTTACGAGGTCGGTGTAAGACCCCTGTTATTAAGGTCATTCGATAAGGTGCAACTATAAAAACAAATTCAACAAATAAAGTTGCTTATCTTAATCAAATATTAAATATATTAAATAATAGGTTGGGGAAAAAGTCTTTTCGCGTTATAGTATGTATGAATTTGTAATAAAATCTCTTTGGCTAACCTATTTGTATCTGGCTGGATTGGGTATCATTTAAAGTTTAAATTTTAATGAACATAATTCCAAATTCAAATTAGGAATAAGTGTGATTTTCATTTATTTTTCGTACTGTCAAATGGAGTAAATGTAATGAAGAAATTCGATACATTTTAAGATTTTACTACAAAAAAGGTAATAATGCAACACAAGCCGCGAATAATATTTGCGATGTTTGTGGACCTAGTGCAGTCTCTGTGAGAGTAGCACAAATTTGGTTTAAGCGTTTTCAATCAGGAAATTTTGATGTCAAAGATGTACATCGCTCTGGTCGCCCTATTACGGATAAAATCGATGGCATTTTTGAAAAAGTGGAGCAATATCGGCATATCAATAGTTGCGACGTAACTGAAGAACTAGGAACTGAACCCGTAATTTTGGTGCATTTGAAAAAAACTGGGTACACAAAAAGCTCTATATTTGGGTACCTCACGAGCTCACTGAAAGTAACATAATGAACCGTGTACTCGTTTGTGATTCTTTATTTCGACTTAATGAAACCGAACCATTTTTGAAGAAGCTGGTCATGAAAAGTGGATCACGTACGACAAGAACGTGCGAAAAAGGTCGTGGTCAAAGACCAACTCGCAACAAGGTGATGCTGTATGTGTGGTGGGATTGGAAGGGCATTATTCATTATGAGCTGTTACCACCAGGCAGGACCATCGATTCTGAACTCTACTGCGAACAACTGATGAGATTAAAGCAAGAAGTTGAGAGAAAGCGGCCGGAATTAATCAACAGAAGGGGTGTGGTTTTTCATCATGATAACGCTAGACCTCACACATCTTTAGCCACTCACCAAAAATTAAGAGAGTTTGGCTGGGAGGTGTTAATGCATCCGCCGTGTATTCCTGACCTTGCACCTTCAGATCTCTACCTGTTTCGGTCTCTTCAGATATCTTTAGGCAGTGTCAGGTTAACGTCACGAGTGGACTGCCAAAACCACTTGTCACGGTATTTTGATCAGAAGTCCCAAAGTTTCTATAGCAATGGGACCATGTCCCTACCTACAAGATGGCAAAAGTTATCAAACTAAATGGTACCTACATACTTTAGTTAAATATATAAACTATATAAAAATATGTTTTGAATTTTCTTAAAAAATGCGAAGGAACTTTTTCCCCGACCTAATATAACTATGTTAAAGACAATGTATAGATTCGTAATCTCTGCTCGCACGTCCATCAAGGGCGTGAGTGTACTTTTTCTATTTATTTATTGAAAGCTCTTAAAAGTATCATTTATGTTTAACATCATATATGACAATACACGCACAAAAGCAATACAAACGTCCTATTCGATTATTTCCGCGTTAGCAGGATTATTCGATAAATACTATCGTCGTCAGCAAGAAAACAAGCTCCTTACACAAATAGAAGGGATTTTAATATTCTTAAGTAGTGATGATACCGCTCCGGTCTCTATAAAGGTCTTGCAAAGTAATCCACAGAAGGCGCGGGGCTATCTCGCAAATCTGCTTCGGTCATCGCAACCTTTTCAAATAAACAGGTTTCGTGGAATAAAAAAACCGCTTATTTACGAGCAGGGAAAAATATGAACGATTATTTATTCTTAATCTACTTTAGGGTTCCGTAACGATGGTAACATTATTGAAGAGTAGCGGTTTTATTCTGGTTTACCCTTTGTTTGATCTTTTGGTTTTATAAAGTATACAGCTATTTACTCGACTTGAACTTATCGTATTTATCGTGAACTCTGAATGTATTGCTCGCGATTAAAATTACGAACCGGTTTAAACTTTCCGATGGAGTGGAGTTCGAAAATAGCATTATAAATTTAGGAGCTCACAATCACAGCGCTACTTGGGCGAGGTAAAAAAAACCTTCGCGGGAAACTCGTTCTAACTTTTCCTATTTTTCTGCGTTAATTTCACCTGAACCCATTACACTTTGCAACAATTCTTAGTGCGAACGTTTCTATTAGGATGTTTAAATTGTATTTTAAATGGCTTTTTCGAAGTTCTGAAGGGACCAGAGACGATGGCGAGTTTTTAATATAGTACCTTATATTATAAGTTTGCATAGGAAGTTTTTTCAGACATTTCTAAGGAAACGCTTGACCACGTTCTTTTATCGTATATTAAACTTAAACTAGTTGATAATAATAACCGATGGGGCCGAAAAGTTCTCGTTTGGAGACCACAGACCGGCAAAAGCGGCGCAGGACGTCCACCCACAAGGTGGGCCGCTTACAACTAATACTTTTCGAAATTAAATGATTTAGATATAGACATTTTACTTAGTGGCATACAACACATTACAGATAAAATATAACACACTAAAAAGAAAGAAAAAAAATGAACGGACAGCAACAAATAGGACGTGATACCAGTATTGGACATCGTTTCAGCATGTGCTGTCGCAAGGCTGCCACAGCGCTTATTTTCAGCGGTGCTCAGGACTACCCAATATCGTTCACGCGCAGTACTTCTTTTTAAAACCTATTAATTAAAAAATAATTACCTACACACTTATTATAGTATAAATACTTACCTTACATGACCTCCATAAAAATCAACATTTTGAGTTAAAATCTTCTATTATTAATTGCTGCACATGTGTAGTGAAGGTATATTATTTATTTGATACCGGTGAGTAAAATGCACAAGTCCTCGTAATTACACTTTCAACCGCAATTCCTTTACGTCTTTTCGGCTCACCTGATCTTAAGAGATCACCGTCGCCCATGAACATCCACAACACAGCAGCAGGTGCGTTGCCGGCCTTTGAAATAGGAGTAGTATCTTAAAGGTCCCTAAATCGTAAACCTTCGGAAACACCGTTGATGACAGTTGATTCCACACGTTGACAGTGCGTGGAAGAAAGTTACTAGAGAAACGTACAGTCGTAGAAAGCTAATTTGGAATCAGAGTTCGAATTTAGAATTCTGCGGGGATGTGTGGTAATGGAATCGGTAGCTAGGATGATTCCGGTCAATTCCTCAGAACACTCCACGTGGTAAATACGATAGAGAATGCAAATAGCCAACATCTCTTCGCAGACCCAGCCGATCGGAAAGACTCTGATCGTCGATGATTCGAGCAGGTCTACGCTGTATACAAATATAAGAAGTTGGTATTGGGAATCCCCGCTTCAGAGATGAAAAAATATATTCCCTGATTTTCGTAATTATATTGATGGTATAATTTTAATACTGTGGGTGTCGAGTATGGGAGTCTTAACTACCTGTAACAAATGAAAATGGTTGACGCAACAGTAACAGAAAATTGCTACCAAAGTTGAGCAATGAAATGTTAAGGATGAATAAGTTAATTGGCCCCTGGAGCGTATCGGCGGGGCCTCCTGTGGCACAGAGGAATGCATTTAAATTGGATTTTAAGAGTAGAAATTACCGGCGTTCTCCCCGCCTCTCGGAGCCTTGTTAGAGTCAATCTCAAAGTTTACGTAAACGAATAAAGCTTCCCCGTGGAACTGAATTTATTGGTATCAATCCAACTGTACTTTTTATACTTATCGCTTTTCATCTGCAACCCAATGTATTTTCAATTCAAGAGACGGCGTGCAATTAATTATTCATGCATACGATTATTAAGGCTCGCGCTTCCCGCTGTTGGGAACGGAAAACTCGAAATCCGTTTTACTTACGTCAAATACTGAGAGGAAACCTGTTTTTATATACTATATACATAATAAAGTCTATATATTTGTTTGGAATAAAAGACAAAACTGCGTTTCTTTATAATATTTAGAGAAACAACATTTAATGTCCGTATTTCAATTCTATCTATTATATATAAATGTCACACATTACATTGACATTTTACATTTAAAATTATAAAAATACAGAAAAAGAAATAAATTTAAGTAAAGCGGTTTCATATCTTTACTTTACATATATCTACTCGTCTTTATCTTTATATCATCATAAAATCCTTATAAGAAAAAAACATACATAAATCGTAATCTAATAGTAAAAGGCTCACTTTCTGTTATATACAAAATCTACAAGTTTGCATTTCCGAATTATGGTAGGAATATTACGAAATAGAATTATTCAGAACACCACCAAAGTCTCATCAAACTACCTTTGAAGTACATCCTACCAAATAAAAAATGTGTCATCGAAATCGATTGGCGTGAGATTGAGTTATTCGCCCATTTGTCGCGCACATGCATAAAGCAAGTTTAAGACATATGGTTTTGCTCATGGATGCCATTGTCAGAATTGGACCGAATGAAATGCTACCACACTGGAAGTACCAGCTTTAAAATTAAAAAAAGTTCTTACTTTAATTTTAATTTTGTTTTTTGTGTCTTATTCACATTGGGCATCGTTTTTCATTAATTTTAAAGAAATTTTACCCAAGTTTCTTTGTTTTTTGACTATAAGGCATTCTAGTGGAGATAAATCGCAAAAAATATTGTAATAGTATCGTTTTTCATCTCGCAATATAATATATTTGAACCGATATTTGTTGTTTTAATTTTGTTAAATAACCAGTTGTTTTTATAAATCAGAAGAAAAAAATAGATTTAAATTTATACATTTTTGTTGATCCATTTTGATGATCTGACTTATTACGAAAAAAAGCTTACATATATAAACTGAAGTTAGCGGACGATAATGGAAAGTAGCAAAGTGTGGATGTACTTACAACAAATAAAAATGTAGCAAAATTTAAAAAAAGCTAGCAATATTTCTTTTTACATTATTAACATTCTTGTTAATAATTCCAACTAGGCTTAAGCTTGTGCTAGGATATGGTTCACGTTAATAGTCGAATAATGGATTTAAAACCTACTACCTTACGACTCGTAGACCGTACCATAAACCATTAGGCTAGTGACTTTCGATATTATTATCACATATCGCCATAATTGAACTTTATACTTAAGAATTACCCCAAAAGGAATACCGTCGCACGTTGACAGAAAAAAATAAGGAAATATTTTAAATATCACGATTATTTTGTACCCGGAAAACATTTTACTGAACTCATTACATAAATGTAATTTTAATTTCGTCCCTCAAAATACATCGACGCAAATATCGAAACGGCTCGGTTAATTCCCGGGGAGAAACGGCGCGAGTGCCCTCGTAAATGTTGGTTGAGTGTGTAGGGCTGTGGCAAATCATTACGGCCAACAAAAATTACACGGTGGGTAAAGCTGCTTTAGGTCGCTCCGTAACTCCTTTTTGTATACGAAAATATAATATTTAATTATGTCTGCAATTAATTATTACAACACTTCATTTTGTTTATGCAGTCATTCTTATCTACAAAAGAAAAAATAATTTATTACTAATAATAAATATTTTCTTCAGTGTCTACAGTAATACGAGTATTAATATCAAATCTAGTTTACTGTCATATACGTCTTTACGCAATGGTTTGTACGTAAAAAAATAATGTATTACTAATAATAAATATTTTCTTCAGTGTCTACAGTAATATTAATATCAAATCTAGTTTACTGTCATATACGTCTTTACGCAATGGTTTGTACGTAAAAAATAATGTATTACTAATAATAACATTTTCTTCAGTGTCTACAGTAATATTAATATCAAATCTAGTTTACTGTCATATACGTCTTTACGCAATGGTTTGTACGTAAAAAAATAATGTATTACTAATAATAAATATTTTCTTCAGTGTCTACAGTAATATTAATATCAAATCTAGTTTACTGTCATATACGTCTTTACGCAATGGTTTGTACGTAAAAAAATAATGTATTACTAATAATAAATATTTTCTTCAGTGTCTACAGTAATATTAATATCAAATCTAGTTTACTGTCATATACGTCTTTACGCAATGGTTTGTACGTAAAAAAATAATTTATTACTAATAATAAATATTTTCTTCAGTATCTACAGTAATATTAATATCAAATCTAGTTTACTGTCATATACGTCTTTACGCAATGGTTTGTACGTAAAAAAATAATTTATTACTAATAATAAATATTTTCTTCAGTGTCTATAGTAATATTAATGTCAAATCTAGTTTACTGTCATTTACGTCTTTACGCAATGGTATGAACGTAAAAAAATAATTTATTACTAATAATAAATATTTTCTTCAGTGTCTACAGTAATATTAATATCAAATCTAGTTTACTGTCATTTACGTCTTTACGCAATGGTTTGTACGTAAAAAAATAATTTATTACTAATAATAAATATTTTCTTCAGTGTCTATAGTAATATTAATGTCAAATCTAGTTTACTGTCATTTACGTCTTTACGCAATGGTATGAACGTAAAAAAATAATTTATTACTAATAATAAATATTTTCTTCAGTGTCTACAGTAATATTAATATCAAATCTAGTTTACTGTCATATACGTCTTTACGCAATGGTTTGTACGTAAAAAATAATTTATTACTAATAATAAATATTTTCTTCAGTGTCTACAGTAATATTAATATCAAATCTAGTTTACTGTCATATACGTCTTTACGCAATGGTTTGTACGTAAAAAAATAATTTATTACTAATAATAAATATTTTCTTCAGTGTCTACAGTAATATTAATATCAAATCTAGTTTACTGTCATATACGTCTTTACGCAATGGTTTTACGTTAATAAAGTATTTAATGTTTAGAAAAAGGTTAGAATATGCTTAGTCCATTCTACTAGTATCATAGCTAGTATAGTACTTAATTTACAATACAAAAATACATAAAACATGATAATAGTAATTAACTAAGATTTAATTGTATTTATCTTATAACGTTATTTAGATCATTTACCTAGAAATTATAATACAGGTCATCATTTTATTACATATTGACATATAATAGGTGGTATTTCCAAACCAATCCGACTTATGTTTCCCCATTAATATTGTTTACTAATATAGTACATTCGTATATGAAAAGCCCTTACAAAGTAAGAGCTGGTTAATTATATATAATATCTTTAATTATTAGAGAATACGAGCGAACTCACCTGAAGTTAAGTGATCGCAGCCACCCATATATACATTTTTTTTGACAGGGGAAAAATCTACGACAAATACCTTCTAGGGAGAAGCGGCTGTTATGTGAGATTTCTACTCACTAAAATGGCCATGGTGCATGCTGAGGGTCTCCGGGATCTCCCGAGGAACGCATCAGTGTCCTTTTGCACTGTGCCGTAAAGCACGTCCCGAGGAAGTTATTTCCTCCCTCAGTACTCTCACAGTGCTTAGGAGACACGTGTCGTCTTTCTCCCGAGACCACTATTGGTCAGGACTACAGGGTTGACCCATATATACCTACTGAAGGAAATATTTTGTGAAGAGTTATACCGGCTACCAGCACCTGACTCGTAGATCGTGTTGCTTCTCTGATCGAGCTTACCCATTCATGCAACATAAAAGTATGATGGGGTTTATTTTTTCTTATCTCACATTTTTTGCCGTTTCGTTTCTGATCGTTTCACGTATTAATATTGGAATTTCCTCAAGACATTTTATAAGGAAAGATTCATTTGTAATTTAGATAAACTCATTTACGCAGTAATTACGCGATCTCATTAGAGAGGCACGTAGGTCATCTCTCAGGCCAGCAGCAACTATTAACTTAATGACAACACAGAGCGATGACTGTACGCTTGCCATGCGTAATAATGACCGAGTTCCACCACATAACCTTAGGCTTTTATTCTCACTTCTCGTATTTATACTAACGATTATTTGTGCTTTCACTCAGCCCTGTTAATGTACATATAAGTTCAATTGGAAAAGGGAAGAGATAGTACAAAAACATTTGGCCATTCTGCAGTTGTCCGCGAAACGCTGGTAAACCGCTGAAACTGTTTATCTGTTCACGCATGTTGCCGTAACCTGTTTACACATAAAACATATATATACATATTCTTTATATATGGCTTAACAATAATATTTTTGATATTTGTAAGTATTTATTAATTATTACAATATTATAGACACACACTGAACAAATTATATCACTACATTATTATTAAACAACTATAATACAATATTCAATTATAATATTAAATCAAAAACTTCACTTTAGAAACTAAAAATTATCCACTTCACTATTGATAACTAAAACAATAATTTTAAAAGGTAAAACTATAAACCTATACCAAACTAAAAATAAAACTAAATAATGTAAAAAATCGACCCCAAATCACTGCACTCGCAGGGCAGGGTGCCCAAGAGGCTAGCGGCATTTCCCCGTTGAATGACCAGGCTCAACCTTTGTCCGAAATTTTGCCGCAGCTGCGCCGGCTTTGCGAGCGATCGCTCTCACGTGGGATGGGGCAACAGTGTCCACGCATGTGGCATCCCACACAAGTGACCGCCCGTTTTTCCACGGGATGAGCGTCATACCATCGGGCCTCTTGCCATCGTCCCGGGCGATGCCATTAGGTTCAAGCACTGCTGGTATCCCGGAAGAGGCAAGGTCGCGACGGATGACGTCATTTACGGCAGCATGGCGCGGAATACGTCCTGCACTGCGACGACAAGCTAAACCGTGATGACCTAGAGGATCAACGTCTACCCCACAACGACAGCGATGGGGTTCGTTCGTCCGAGAATTCTGCTGTCGCACGAATCACAGTCACCGCCACGATCGGGAATTATACTATCCTACGAGAACAGTTAAAACATCATGTTATACTTCTGCTCTATGAATAAAGTGCTGATTCTGACCCTGACCCAACTTTTCGTAATAGTGGTCGCACCTGTATGACTATGAGTGGCCTAGTAAAGCTATTAACGATAAGACCGTGTATTACGCATCACGTAAGTATCTGAAATATATTTTTTCTATGAGCAACGTGTTTATTAGTTTGCAATAAAGTATATTGATGGATTCATTCTATAGAATAGGAATATTACGAAATAGAAATAATCATAACCTAGCCAAACTCTCATCAAACTACCCTTGAAGTACTTTCCAATAAAAAATGAAGCTTCGAAAACACTTGGCGTAATATTGACATATTCGTCCATTTATCGCGCACATACTTAAAGCAAATTTAAGACATATTTATGGTTTTCTCATTGTATTGTTAGAATTGGACCAAATTAAATGGGACCACATGACATTCACCCAAGCCAAAACTATGATACCAAAAACATACACACGAATTGAGAACCTCCTCCTTTTTAAGTCGGTTACAAATACGTTTGATATTATAGATATACCTTATAGGTTTAAACATAACATTATCAAGTTGCTTAAGTGCTTAGAATAAAATGTACACTTTACCCATTCATATGTTAAATCTAATGCAAAGCACACATGGATCGAAGTGCTCCGTTATCTACTGTACTCGATTTATTATTCGTACTCTCTACTCTAAATTTTCGTTACTCATCCACTAACCTGACCGGGCCTGTCCATTTAACTTGAATAATGATGTGCGAGAAAAAGGGATCGGTGAAGCGAACCGGTAAAATGCCCGGAGTACCGCACAATCTACCCGCCCGGACCCCGGACCTTCCGGTCTGCTTGAAATAGTAATGCCGGTGACCTTAAATCTCTATTTGAATATTGCTAATCCTTTGGGTTACAACTTGTTATCTGTTGAATAAAACTACGTTTACACTATTTATCGCTGTATATTTTTTTATGATCGTTACCTCATAACTTTCCCTGGGTGAAGCGATTTTAACCCTTATCGTGGCAAGATTGTTTTTTGAAGAACAGTAAAAAATATGTATAGTCAAAAAATATCAAAAAATACATTAAAAAAATCGTGATATGAATACACGTGACAATACGTATTTTGGAAAACCTAGATGTACACTATTCTATATACGTTATACACGTACGTTACGTACTTAGTACGTATAGCACATACTAACAAGCCTAAGCTTATTTGGAATGGTTAACAAGAATTTTAAATATATTTGCGAAAATAAAATATTGTTAGCATTATAAAAAAAGTCCTTATTCCAACTCCAACTCTTTTATAATTATAAATGTCACGACACTGACAATTGTGACATTAAACATTTTAATAATTATTATAAATACAATTAACGAATAAATTTAAGTAAATAGATTTTATATCTGTACTTTACATGCATATTATGCTATACATTGATAAGTTTAGGGTTAATGATTCTTTTTTAATTTCAAAGCTGATGCATCCTGTGTGGTCCAATTCTGATAATGGCATCCAAGAGAAAACGATATATATTTACTGGATGGATGTAAAGAATGTACTTCAAAATTAGTTTGATATGAGTGTGGTATCTCTACGAGATCAAATCAGGAATGAGGAGATCCGTAGACGAACGAAGGTAACCGACATAGCTCGCCGGATAAGCAAGTTGAAGTGGCAATGGGCAGGGCACATAGCGCGTAGAACAGATGGCCGATGGGGCCGAAAAGTTCTCGATTGAAGACCACGGACCAGCAAGCGCAGTGTGGGACGTCCACCCGCAAGGTGGTCTGACGACCTCATAAAGGTCGCAGGACGCAGCTGGATGCGGGCCGCTTACAACCGGTCCCTTTGGAAATCGTTGGGGGAGGCCCATGTCCAGCAGTGGATGTTTTACGGCTGAAATGATGATGATGATGATGAGTGCGGTTATATTCTATTTTGTAATATCCCTACGATGATTCGGAAATTCAAAGGCGCCCGCGCGTTATAACGTTTGATTCGATTTGAGTCGGCTTTTGTTTTTACTCGTAAATATACTTGTACGTTAAATCGTAATCATTATAAAGATAATGCTTAAGTTATATCTTAGCACCCTCAAGTTTATATTAAATGTGAGCAGGCGGCAGTGTAGTGGCGGTGCGTAGTCCCGCGGAAAGGAAACGGTTTTCTTTACGAGCTATTCCGCTGAGCCAATATTTCTTCGCGACAGTGCGCGGCATCATAAAATAAAACGAAAAATTCCAGAGCACAGCCCCGGGCCGCCATGAAAATCATAAGAGGCGAGGTTTTATGAGCTATCGACGCGGCCACTGAGCTTCCTCAGGTGATTAATAACATAAACAATACCTATACATCTATCGGATAGAGTTAATAACACGATAGTGAGAATGGAATATATCCATTTGCGATAGAAGATTGTGTTAAATAATAGCATGTTATCTGTGATAGCCCATTGACTGATCGTTCGAATTTCGATCTGGTGGTCGACGATTCGAATCCAAGAATATTTGCATTTCCTTACGCCATTTTGCAAGTAATAAGCTCTTTGATAAGTGACTTTTTGTACTTAAGAAAACAAAATAAATTTTGTATAATTCGCAGTTACTTCGGCCACGTCTTCCCGTAGTGCCCCTCTAAGTTAGTTTCGCTTTAGAATCCCCTAATTTATCTATGAAATAGCAACCGTCCGATCTGTGGTTCGGTGCTCTCGGACGCCCTCGGATCGGAATTTACGCGTAACATAGTAACTATCCAAGCCTAGGTTACCCCTCACCGGGAGGACTCTTGTGTCGAGCTACTAGCTAGAGAGGATCAGACTAAGCGACCTAAGATCTCTGCAACCTCTGAAGTGAAGCAGTAAAAGTCAACTTCTCTGGTTAATCTGTGTAGGTTTTTTAAAAAAAACGTATTGACGTGAACTTTTTACTATTCATGTCAGACGCGCCTACAATTTTTTTATTGAAATTTAGCTTATTAGAATACAATAAAGTGGGAGCACTTTAGACATTTCAAATCACTCAGGTTCGGATAAAAACTCACATCAGTACAAATGTTTTAACAGAAAACATCTCGTTTTCCCGTATTCGCTCAGATAGTTACCATCGCTTTAATATCATTTGCACTCGGAATGAAACGATCAGTATATTGCTTGCAAACAATAAAACCAATATTGCTGAAATAAGAGTTTGCCTGTGACGACATACGGTAACCGATCCCTGTCTGATGTTTAAAATACAATCAGGATATCGTGGAAAATGCAACACGAACGATAATGCTTGACAAAATACTCTGCCAATTGTGTCCGAAACCCCGCCTTCAATTGTTTAAGATGAAAAATGGGTTATTCGGACCAAATGCGAGTACGAGGGTCATTTGTTTTAGTAGGAATAAGTAAGTCAAAAAATCGTTGTGAAACGCTAAAATATACGGTACTGTACATCGACATGTACCTAAACTGGGTTTAACCTACGGCCAATTGTTTGACCCGAACATTTACACTTCAAAACGAATTGTATTATTGCGTTGGTTTTTTTTGTCGCTCGCGCCGTGAAATTCTGTTTTTCCTCTGTCGGTTAGAGATGTTTTTCAGCAGTGTGTCTTAAAATTCTATTTATTTATAGTTTAGCAGCATTATAATATATTTCACTATTTATTGATGTATTTTTTAATTAGTGCTGTTTGTGTAAGGAAACGTTAGGAAGACAAAACGTTAGTGAAACGGAAAGAAGTGTACGGTGTAAGGTTATGAAGGTAGTAGTAAGGGGAACGTAGTCCTAAGGGCTAATGGGCGTAGCCACCAGCCAGCTGCTCTTAACCGGCACTCTTCTCTTTCCTATTTCGGCCCAGATGGTGTTTTATCCCGGTAATTCCGTCAACTCCAATGGAATCCGTCCACCAGCGCCTTTCTTTCTTCTTCCCTTGACGCGGCCAGAAGTAGGTTTTCAAGGTCTGGCGGGCGGAGAGCTATGTGATCAAAGAATGAGAGCAGTCGGCGGCAACATCCGAGTCATAACGTTAGGCCACCACCCTTGTGTCGATGTATTAGCTATAGAGGTTCAGGCTAAGCGATCTAAGGTCTATGATCCTGGCAAGCAGTAAAAGTCTACTTCTCTAGCTAATCTTTATAGTTCGTATATAAAAAAATGTTTCCTATCTCTTCGTTACAAGGTAAAATGTCAAATAGGCTGAATAAAATAAAGACGAAAAAGCCGA
Source organism: Meandrusa payeni (assembly GCA_029286785.1). Lineage (NCBI taxonomy): Eukaryota > Metazoa > Arthropoda > Insecta > Lepidoptera > Papilionidae > Meandrusa > Meandrusa payeni. The sequence goes on from JAGSMX010000013.1 coordinate 1,732,565, forward strand.
TCGAAATCATAAGAAACGAGATTTTACTAGCGATGGTGTGAAAAGATTGTTACACATCTCAAACAGAATTCAGACGGTAATAACAATGCCGTCATTTCCTCAATATCATTCCTTCAATATTTCTACTGAACGAGATTCCAATAAAGTTTTATTCGTTTGATTATTTCTATGCCGCTGTATTTATGGAGTGGACATTAAGTGCTGGGGCCTCAGCTGTTAATTCAGAAGAGGAACTTGAACCCCCTGATGATTGCACTAGAGAATTTTTAATTGCAATTTAATTCATTGCAAATAAATCTAGGAGGTTAAGTCACCTAAATTTCAAACTGTGTTATATTAATTTTATTGGACTGTTGCGATAAATGAGACATTTTCTCTTCGTTACTAGAAGTATATATATATATATTCACATTTTTCATCATAAGCTCTAAGCATTCACGTCCTTTTAACCCTAGTGGAGTAGACAGAAAGAAATTTCACTTTTTGCTTTTCACAAAGTAAGAATTGTTTCCAATAGTTGGCTAGTCAGCGTAGTTAATTTTCAAAAAAAGTACAAACAAAGTCATTTAATACCCATAAACCGTTAAAGACCAAATTACATTAGACGTAGTGACGTAATATCCTTTTCTCAAATAAGTTACCCTTAGCGATGGAGTCGATGTCCTCTAAGTCGCGGTTTGTTTTCTTCCAATCACGTCGTTTAGCCGACACCCGACACCCGGCCGTGTTTACAAGTTGCTTTACGAGCCATCTAATTGCCCCCATCGCTACACAATAAGAGACGTCTTTTATACGGTGCAGAAAATTAAACAATTCAATTGCACAAAATTCAAGATTAAAACGATGTTGACGAATGAAATATTAATAAATGAAAATGAAGATGAATAGAAAATACTTTATGGTTTAAACTTTATTAAAAAAAAAACTCAAGAATTTTACAATTCACTTATGAGTCTAAAATATTTACAACTGATTACAATGACATGGGGTACTCTTAAAAACTAAACAAAATTAGCAAATAGATGCCGGCAACAATACTTAAAGATTTATTTTCAATTTTAATGTTTTTTTTTTAATTTTCTAATGATTATCATTTTTTCAAATCATTCATTCAAGACAAGTCTTTTAAATATGTGCATCAATTTGGAGTGTCTAATATTTTAATTGGTAAATTATTATTAATTTACTTTATTGCACAACAATTAACAAGTACTTCTCAGTATATAAATTTTACGTAAACATATAATAGGTTGTCAAATATCTCCCTTCCGCCTTTTTGTCTTTTGAATTTCGCGGCTATGTACAAAGCGCTACAGAGCTCGTATCTAGCAATACTATACATAATTTGAAAGGTCTTGACATAACCTACAAAACGACGCTATGCATAATTAGTTTGGATATTGCGTTCAACAGTTATAGACGTGTAAACATGAAGTTCACTATAGCCGAAATTCGCGCTATTTTAAAGTTTTCCTTCGTTAAAGGCAAATCCGCTAGAGAAACGTTCCGTGAGATTAATGGTGTTTTGGGGGATGGTACTCTATCACTTCGAACCACGGAGGAATGGTTTCGACGATTCAGAGCCGGTGAAAACGACACCATGGATAAGCCAGCCGGCGGAAGACCTGTGACGACAAATACCGATCAAATCATGGACTACATCGAGTTAGACCGGCATGTGGCATCTCGTGACATCGCCCAGGAGATGGGAGTTAGTCACCAAACCATTTTAAACCATCTGCAGAAGGCTGGATACAAAAAAAAGCTTGATGTTTGGGTGCCGCATGACACAAAAGGCGGAAGGGAGATATTTGACAACCTAATATTTAATCTACATCCAGCGGTGGGGAGATACGAGATAATTTGATTGATTGTTTGATAAAATTCTTCTTCTTGTTCATTCCCTCACTGCTGAGGATCGCGACCACGTACAAGCAGCCTCCATTGAGTGCGGTCATAGGCGGAGTGGACCGCACGCTGCATGGTGCCTCCCACCGTCTTCATGATCATGTGCGACCATTTTGTAGGCGCCCTACCCTGAGCACGTTTGCCGTCCATTTTGCCTAAGATGATCTGCTTCTCCAGACAGTGCTTTGAACACCGCATGATGTGTCCAAAGAAGCTGAGGAGGGTAAGGGGAACGGTTACAACATCTTTACCGGCCCAAATGTCAACCTCACCTGCACGCGCCATATGGCAGCGGCGTGGCGTAAACCATGTCGTGGTACTCCCTGCTAGATAACGGAAGAGGCTCTGGCGACCGACCATTGGCGGTATAACCATACCATTGGCGGTATAACACATAGTCAGGCAACCGGTTGGAAGAGACTGCAGCGGCCTGGGGGACTAAATAACCCCTAAAATGCCTGGTGCAGAAAGCCATGGGGAACTACTACACTATGAACCCCAAGAAAACCACTATGAGCAGTTCCAGAACGATATCTTCCAGACAAATTTGTTCTAGAAAGGTGTTAAATGCATCTGTCTTTACATAAAATTTCAGTGAAATATACAAAAAAATGACACATATACATACTGTTACATACACATTTTATTACTAACAATAAGACATAAATATAACATATGCTATATATACAAGTAATTCAAACAAGGCGTTTTATAATAAAAATATTGGCTAATCTACGTTTCTAACACTTTACAGCGGTCATTTTCAAGGAGAGATGGAATCAAAAATAGCTATAAAATCCCTAAAAGTTGTTTAACTCAATAATTTTTAATATTTGCGCAAGTATAAGAGGTCGGTATGTGTGCGTTTATCTAACTTAAAACAAATTTATATATAGCATTCATTTTTCCTTGCTACTATTTTTCTCTAGATACAATAATATTTCTCTATTATTACGAATACACTAAAACAACTCACGTATTTTCATTTCGTCTTATAAATAAGGAATTTAATCAAAACAAAACTAACACAATGAAAACATTCTGTCCGTTTCTCCACATTGAAAGGAACGAGGAGCTCAAAGAGACAAGTGATGGGAACTTTTGAGAGCAGTCAGCAGTGCCGTTGCATTCCCCCAAATACAATTTCATACGTCTCTTTCCTACTCCAGAATTTTGATACAAACCTTGATTGATAGCACTCCCAGGACTGTATTACTTCGGAACGATTAATCTATCTTTCATATCTGGCAATTTCATCAGATTTAAGAAAAAGCTTGGTTTTTGTTATGAATTAATAGATTTATTTTCTTTTGTTATGAACGTCAAGTCCGTTTTAATAGCTGTAACTGAAATTATTTTTTATTTTACAATCAATCTTGACACGAATTTTAATATTAACGCCCATTATGTTAAACATTGAATTACTCGTAAATTTGTTTGAGTTATTTTAATTTTGTGTTTGAGGACCTTTTCCTCTGGAGAAGAGATTGGCAACCTCATCCAAAGCAGCCGAATATAGACACTGCACAAATGAAATTGATTCAAAGAGACAGTTTTAGTAGGAAACCATATTACGATTAGAAGTACATTCTCGAGCTGGCATTTGTCAAATAAGTCTGAGTTCAAATTTACATTAACAGTAAATTATTTTTTTCTTGTCTCTTATTTATTATTATTACCCACAAATAATTGACATCAGAACGGAAGCTATATATAACTACGTAATACTGATAATTGGTCCTGACATAGTTTGTAAGATTTCACCAAACCAAACAAATAAATACTTCAAATTAAATAACAGCTTGTGGAGAGTAATCAATGACACATTAAATCTATTCATAATTATTGATTGATATTCTTGTAATACACATCGTGCATTATCGGCAATTCTCGGGAACTCTCGTCTCGAGCGTAACGGGACATTTTGCACGAATGACATCCAATATTCATCAATTTATAAGACGTTGTTACGTCAAAAAGCTAAACAAACAAAACGACAAGCAGAGTACACCGTTAGCTATTACGATGCTTAACAAAAATCTATTCATAACTTCTTTTCATAAGTAATTTTCATTATAGTCACACTTGAATACTTGGGCAAGACTCACAATACTGAATTAGTTCTATCGCAACCGTGATACTTACCATTACGAGTCGTGTAATAGAAAGATATTACAACTAAGCAATAACGAAAAGAAGCTAAGTAAGAATAAAAACCTAACGTAATGTAAGAAAGTCGGTCATTATTAGACATGGCAAGCGTACAGTCATCACTCTGTGTTGCCATTAACTTAATAGTCTGCTGGCCTGAGAGATGACCTACGTGCCCCTCAAATGAGATCACATAATTATGGCGTAAATGAGATTACCTGAGTTACAAATGGCCATTCGTACTATTAAACGCCTTAAGAATTTCATTCTAATAATCCGCAAAAAGTTATACATAATATCTTTTATTACAGTAGACAATAGACAATATGTCACATTTTACTCTAAAAACTACAGCAGAAGTGGACATGATATAATATATCGTTATAATTACTCCCACTCTTCTTTATAAAGATTTATGTATGTATAGGCATAATCAGGCTACGAAGCCTTAGTGCGGGTTGGCAGACTTCACATGTCTGAGAAAATTTTCTAGCAAATGTAGGTTTCCCCACAGCCCGTTTTTCTCCACCGGTGAGCGTGTGGTAAATCAGCACTTACATTTGCAACCAATAAAATTATTGATTGCGACAGACTACCATAATCAGAAATTATAGTAGTCTGTTACTTATACTTATAGAGCTCAAATACCCACTGAAGAAATTGCACCAAACCAATCAACGCATTTACCTAATAAGATATCTTTCATGATATGTCCCGTCGTCGGCCATCTGACGAAATGTTACATCCTGTAAACATTAATACGCAAACCTTAAGATCAGATCACATTACATTAAGCGGCGTGACGTAATGTTTTCCTCAAACAACTTGTCTTTAGCGACGAGGCTTGCTTTCTTTCAATCGCATCGTTTAGCGACACCCGACCGTGTTTACAAGTTGCTTTACGAGCCGTCTAATTGGTCCTATCGCTACACAAAGACGGGTTTTATAAACTCTCACATCTTTTATAATAGCGAGGTGGACAGATAAAGCAATTGCTCTCCGCATTTCATTGTTTGGTCTCATGGGCATAAATGTAAGCAAGTGTTTTTTTTATTTAAAATGTCGAAACACAGAATACTCATTCGTACAAACCCGTTGAAATTTGAACCCACGAACAGATCGGTTTAGTCTTATCTCTATCCACCTCACTAGATTTAAAAGGACAACATACAATTAAATTAATTATAAGAAAGATTTAACATAAATCGATAACATATCCTGAATTATCATTATAACATATAACCGGTCTCATTTTACTGCGGCCTATTTTTCTTTTTTTGAATTATATTTTATATGATTTATCAAATGTTAAATAAAACAATAAACGTAGAGAATGTCATTCGAATATAAAATTACTATTTTTAAACCAATAAAATATAGGTACCAGATGATTGAAATAACCTGTATCTTATTGTCTGTCTGCCAACACCACCTTTTTTTTTTTTTGATGAGGGGCTCTGGGATCTCCAGTGGAACGCACCGGAGCCCCTCTGCACTGTGCTCAAGGAGAGCACGTCCCGGGGGAGGTTACTCCTCCCCTGTGCCCTCGCAGCGCAAGGCGACACGGGCCAGCCGATGTCGCCTTCTTCCCGGGTCCACTTTGGTGGACGACTCAGGTCCCCACCCTTGTCGCCCAGTGAACCCGAGTCAACACCACCTTTTTTTTTTTTTTTTTTTGTTCACGGGGAGGAAATCTTCAAGAAGATACCCCGCCTTCTGGGGGGAAGGCGGCGGTTATGTGGGGTTCTTACCCACTAAAACCTCCCCGGTGGCCCTTTCCTCGGTGCATGACGAGGGGCTCCGGGATCTCCAGTGGAACGCACCGGAGCCCCTCTGCACTGTGCTCAAGGAGAGCACGTCCCGGGGGGGGAGGTTACTCCCTCCTCCCCTGTGCCCTCGCAGCGAAAGGCGACACGGGCCAGTCGATGTTGCCTTCTTCCCGGGTCCACTTTGGTGGACCACTCAGGTCCCTACCCTTGTCGCCCAGTGAATCCGAGGCCCCTTTTAGTCGCCTCCTACGACAGGCAGGGGATACCGTAGTCTTATTCTTGAGAGCCCAGAACTACAGGGCTGGCCGAGTCAACACCTCCTAAGCCAACTACAAATTAAGACTCGTTTGTCTACCATATGCCGACAACGAATCCTGGCGTATTTCGGACACACAATTCGCAGAGGCGACGAAAGTCTAGATAAACTGATAGTAGTTGGGAACACCGCAGGAAAAAGATCTCGCGGACGGTTCACCAACAAGGTGGTCCGATCAGGTAAAAGACTCGTCGTCCTCCTAATTTTACAGTGCTGTAAGAGACGCGCTGGACAGAAGCCGGTGGAAGCAAATCATCCGCTCCGGGTGCAACCCTGATAGTGACCACGATCCTCAGACATGAGGGACCGACACTAGAGAGCCTGCACCACAGTGAATATAATAAATAATACTAATACTGAAATGATGACGATTATATTTTGTATATTCCTCTCGAGTGTCGGTCCCTCATGTCTGATATCGTGGATCGGATCGTGGTAACCGTCAGGGTTACATCTGGAGCGGATGATCTGCTGACCGGCTTCTGTCTAGCTCGTCTTTTACGATAGAGTAAAATTAATTAATAAGGAGTTTTTTATCTTAACGTACCACCGTGTTGGTGAACAGCCGCGAGATCTTTTACCTTCAGTGAGCCTCTGCGCATTGTATGTTTTGCATAACGGTTGCATGTAACGCCGAGATTTTATTAGGGTCTTAGTTATTGACGATTGGAGATGCAACACATAAAACCGTATTACTGTTAAATTGACCTCTCCATTGAAAACTTAACTTTTAAGTCCACCTAAAAACACACCATGTTAAACTAAGCAAAAGGGATCAATGATCAATAATTCATTAAACTAATCCATTCGTAATTCCTCTCAAGGGATCCATTACTTAATTAGCACTACCAAGTACTGATCGGTGCAACTTATTCACTGTCAGAACTTCGTGATAAGTAAATTATTGTAAAGTCATCATTCAATGATATATACCAATACTTGTAGAACTGTGATAGCCTAGTGATGAAGGTTTGAGCTTAGAGCAGGTATTGCAAGTTCAGCCCTGTAGTTCTGGGCTCTCAAGAATAAGACTACGGTATCCCCTGCCTGTCGTAGAAGGCGACTAAAAGGGGCCTCGGGTTCACTGGGCGACAAGGGTGGGGGCCTTTGTCGTCCGCTAAGGTGGACCCGGGAAGAAGGCGACATCGGCTGGCCCGTGTAGCCTTGCACTATGAGGGCACAGGGGGGGAGGGAGTAACCTCCCCCCCGGGACGTGCTCTCCTTGAGCACAGTGCAGAGGGGCTCCGGTGCGTTCCACTGGAGATCCCGGAGCCCCTCGTCATGCACCGAGGAAAGGGCCACCGGGGAGGTTTTAGTGGGTAAGAACCCCACATAACCGCCGCCTTCCCCCCAGAAGGCGGGGTATCTTCTTGAAGATTTCCTCCCCGTTAACAAAAAAAAAAAAAGGTATTGCAAGTTGAATCTCATCCGGTTTGTAGCAATTATTTGCCGTTTTTTCGGTTTCTAAGTATCAAAAATGGTGCCCAATAATGGTCTCTCTGGCACGTATGGAGTATAGTTCAAAACAGGATAAGAGGACTGCGAAAACTATCCCTGTCTACCCCATAAAGTTAAAAAGAGGTGAGAACCGTATATTTATATATCAATGCAAATGGGCATATACCATTTTTTTTTCCGCTATTACTGCAAAAACTACAGCATATCCCCTACATGATATTTTTACCATATGAGCGTGCTTCAAGGAAAGTATATAATACATTGTTGACTCTTATATTCCTTTGATTTAAATAATAATAATTTATATATATAATAGGTTGTCAAATATCTCCCTTCCGCCTTTTGTCTTTTGAATTTCGCGGCTATGTACAAAGCGCTACAGAGCTCATATCTAGCAATACTATACATAATTTGAAAGGTCTTGACATAACCTACAAAACGACGCTATGCATAATTAGTTTGGATATTGCGTTCAATAGTTATAGACGTGTAAACATGAAGTTCACTAACGCCGAAATTCGCGCTATTTTAAAGTTTTCCTTCGTTAAAGGCAAATCCGCTAGAGAAACGTTCCGTGAGATTAATGGTGTTTTGGGGATGGTACTCTATCACTTCGAACCACGGAGGAATGGTTTCGACGATTCAGAGCCGGTGAAAACGACACCATGGATAAGCCAGCCGGCGGAAGACCTGTGACGACAAATACCGATCAAATCATGGACTACATCGAGTTAGACCGGCATGTGGCATCTCGTGACATCGCCCAGGAGATGGGAGTTAGTCACCAAACCATTTTAAACCATCTCCAGAAGGCTGGATACAAAAAAAAGTATAATGTTTGGGTGCCGCATGATTTGACGCAAAAAATGCTGCTGAAACGGAACGAACTCGACCCATTCTTGAAGCGGATGGTGACTGGCGACGAAAAATGGATCACATACGACAATATCAAGCGAAAACGGTCGTGGTCGAAGGCCGGTGAATCGTCCCAAACAGTGGCCAAGCCGCGAATTTCGGCGTTAGTGAAGTCCATGTTTACACGTCTATAACTGTTGAACGCAATATCCAATCTAATTATGCATAGCGTCGTTTTGTAGGTTATGTCAAGACCTTTCAAATTATGTATAGTATTGCTAGATACGAGCTCTGTAGCGCTTTGTACATAGCCGCGAAATTCAAAAGACAAAAGGCGGAAGGGAGATATTTGACAACCTTATATATATATAATTAAAATCCATAATAACATTAACATCAGATTGGCTAGTTCAATTTTTTTTATTCAATTTGGCATTTGGTTAATCAATAATAAGGTAAAAATTTTAAGATCTTCTTCTTCTTCTTGGACGCTTCACTCTTGTCAGAGTGGTCGTGGTCATCATGATGAATGATGAAATGAACCCACCGGGTTTTGGGCAGCAGACAGCACCCGCCGCACGACGTCTCGCCACCTCCGCCTGCTGGTCGTCAATCGGGCACATTCGTGGAAGGAGCACCCACCATACTCCGCACCTGATCCAACCATCGCAATTTTAAGATAGTGGAAGTGAAATGAAGTAAATGATAGTAGCTGTGCCCGCGACTTCATCCGGGTGGAAATTAACAACAAAAGTTATTTCGTTTTGTTTTTTTTACATTTTACTGCGTCCTGTGTGTACCGTGGAGATACATTGGACTATTTACAAATTGAATTCGTACCCAGTGTGTAAGGTGTGGTAATGGATATACACCCTCCTTCTCTCCCGTTCACCCTATCACATATAATACACAAGGTGATGAATAATAGTGATTGATATCTATGTCTACCCCACTAGAAATAAAAAAAAAACGTGAAAGCTGTACTATTACGTTACATATCGTGTTTCATTATTTTTCCTATAGAAACACACAATGCTATATTGCACGCAGAAAGGTAAGGGTCTGGCATTATTCATAGCAGACTTTACTAATGCATTTTATGGTCGTGGAAAATATTTACGAGGCACAGGTGAACGCAAAAAAAAACGTTGGCAAGCTCCTAATCTGCTTTTTTATATTAAGTTTATGGGCTACAAAACATTCTGTCCGAAGAATTCCACCTTAATATTTAATGTACAGAAGCTTAATTGAAACATAAAAAATAAACTATTTCAAGCTTGAGCAACATATGCCATGAATAATATATGATTATGTAAAAATATTTACGTATGTTTTATTTTCGTATATAAAATACGCCGTGTGCAACGTGTCACATGCTTCAGAATCGATTTGAGATTCGATTACACAAACATATAAGCTCCCACGTCCAATCCTAGTGAGTTAGACTTTTTTTGACAAACCCGCACAGATTAGTTAGAGAATCTGACTTTTACTGCTTTACCGGATGAGATGTGCATAGCTCTTAGGTAGCTTAGCCTGTACCTCTACAGCTAGTAACACGACAAAGGGTGAGCACTTACCCACGCTTGAGTGATTACTTTTTACGTGTTAAACTATTTCAAGCTTGAGCAACATATGCCATGAATAATATATGATTATGTAAAAATATTTACATGTTTTATTTTCGTATATAAAATACGCCGTGTGCAACGTGTCACATGCTTCAGAATCGATTTGAGATTCGATTACACAAACATTTAAGCTCCCACGTCCAATCCTAGTGAGTTAGACTTTTTTTGACAAACCCGCACAGATTAGTTAGAGAATCTGACTTTTACTGCTTTACCGGATGAGATGTGCATAGCTCTTAGGTAGCTTAGCCTGTACCTCTACAGCTAGTAACACGACAAAGGGTGAGGACTTACCCACGCTTGAGTGATTACTTTTTACGTGTAAGCATTCCGATCCGAGGGCGCCCTTTTTACCAAGTGCGATGTGATTGTTGTAGAAATTATCAGTGGCACCGTGAAGTCTAACAGCATGTGAGTGGCATCTCCATACACAGGGCATAAATATGCTATCCTGTGCGTAAAAACGTTATGTTGCGTGCCGTAGAGCCCCATAAGGGGGTGAGCTCTGAATGGTGGAGAAAGGCCTTGATAAAGAACTTGTCTTGGAGCCCCACACGCACCTTTTTAGGAGTCAAAAAGGTGCGTGTGGGGCTACACGGCCAGACCACGCGTACCCTCCCGCGTTTCCATATAACCGCGAGAATGGTGGGGCCACGGGAGGTGGTGGGTAGATTAGGCAGATTTTGCGTAAAAATAAAATATATTTTTATTGCTCCATAACGTTTATAGAAATGAAACAATTTCGATGATCAGCATATATCTAGCAAAGAATGAAACTATTATGCAGGTTTAAAAATTCCCAGTCCCGTTCTCGAAAGCATACGCTAACTGCCCTCCGTAGCGACATATACGGGCCGCATGGAGTGCACTCAGAATGTCGTACTCACGAAAATATCGTACGACAAATGCTTGACAAAATACTCTGCCAATTGTGTCCGGACCCCGCCTTCAATTGTTCGAGATGAAAAATGGCTTATTCGGATTTTTCTCCAACAAATGCGTGGTGTTCGGGGTCATTACGCTTTGTTTTAGGAGCAAGTATAACAACAAAAAATCGTTGTAAAAAGTTGAAATTTTCTCTTCCGCCCTCTTTAACAGCGAGTGCCTAAGCAGTATTTAAACTACGGCCAATTGTTTCGCCGTGGAAATTCATATTCCAAAACGAAATTTATTTCTCTCTTTGTTCGGTACACAGTGGTGTATAATTCAATGGCAGAAAAATTTGCTTTTTATTATATATTTTTTTCTCGTTTCAAATGTCGAGATGAAACGTGAGATTGAACGGATAAAGATAAAAATGGTTCATGGAAATCATAGCAGACGACTTTTTTAAACATCCGAGTAAAGTAAAATCATTGTACCTAAAAATAACAACGTCCTTACTTTCATAATAAATTCATTGATTTATCACGTGAACAACATTTCTCTTATGTTCTATTGAAATTGTTGTTTTCTTGGTTTTTCTATTATTTTTATCCACCTCATAATTTAAAACATCAAAAACAGCCTCACCGTCTTAGTGTAAGCTCTGAGAAATATAATGCCGAAGGTTGGTACGAATCTTCAATGAAATTCGGAAAAGGGAGTAAGTAATCGATTTTCATTCACACCATATTATCGATATAAAAATATGTATGGCAATGGATAACTAATCGATTAACTTAAGCCGCGAATTCGTAGATCCATCATTCAAACGGCCTTTGATTTTACAACCCTCAGGTGGATAGTACATATATACATATATATGAATGGCACCAACGAGAGACTGGAAGACTACAACATCGCGATGGCGTTTCGGAACAGGGACCCGAAGGCGATAGACCACGCCAATCAAGTAAAGGCGTTGGCGACATCTACGAAGGCGAAGTGTTGAAGATTAAAGCAAAATCAAATTAAAGCAAAATCTTTTATAAACGGAGCAAATATAAAAAATAAAAATCCAAGTATAAAAGGTACGGACGATCAGTCCGTGAAAAAGTAGTTAAAATGAAAAAAAGTACATATTAAGTATATATTTAATATTGTTTCATCTACTATTAAATATAATAATAAGATACTTTGTATCATCTCACTATGCATTTTATAACGATCGACCTTCGTACTAGAGATGTCCTATCTCTCAACGCTGCCTTAAAACTCATCATATTAAACTAACCGAGAGGGATGAGTGGCCATTAATTAATTAAGCCAAGCCCTTCGTGATCTCCCTCTGAGGATCCATTCATTAATTAACATTACCATGTGCTGATTTCTGCGAATTTTTCAACGATATATCTGTACAAGCTTATTTTTATATTTAACTTCGATAGAACTGAAATAGGAACTGTTTTTCTATCAGCCTTTTTTTTTTTTGTTGACGGGGAGGAAATCTTCACAAAGCGGCGGTTATGTGGGGATCTTACCCACTAAAACCTCCCCGGTGGCCCTTTCCTCGGTGCATGACGAGGGGCTCCGGGATCTCACGTGGAACGCACCGGAGCCCCTCTGCACTATGCTCAAGGAGAGCACGTCCCGGGGGGAGGTTACTCCCTCTTCCCCTGTGCCCTCGCAGCGAAAGGCGACACGGGCCAGCCGATGTCGCCTTCTTCCAGGGTCCACTTTGGTGGACGACGCAGGCCCCCACCCTTGTCGCCCAGTGAACCCGAGGCCCCTTTTAGTCGCCTTGTACGACAGGCAGGGGATACCGTAGTCTTATTCTTGAGAGCCCAGAACTACAGGGCTGGCTTTTCTATCAGCCTAATTTATGTTGTATTACCCGCTTTTATAATAATAATCTTTTATTTCATTAAAAACTTACCCTAAATATACAAATTTCTCTTATATCTATATGAAAAATAATATTTTGTGGGTGTTTTGTATGAATGTTTGGCTAGTTTTGCAATATCAAATAACTTATATTTATTATATATGAACTACAGTACTTGTATCCAGTACGGAGGGTAGTTATCCTCCGTACTAGATACAAGCATGACGGCAGAGTAGTACGTACAGTTTGTTGTTTACATTTAAATATGCTGCTAAAAAAATATTGCAAGTATTGACAAAATCAGCACATCAATATCGTAATTTTTTTTGTAGAGGAAGAGAAGAGGAGGAGAGTGAAACAAAAATATATAACAAAAGCGACAAAATTTTCCTAGTCCTATTTAATCTAACAAAACTAACATCGACAGTTGCGCATTGAAACAATTGATATGGGATTCATTCCAACTCTCGCTCTATTTTAGGGTCTAAGTAACTATCTTATGGACGTTCGTAACGATCTTTAAAAAGTCATAACCACGCTTGTTGCCACCTTGATTCGGCAATGATTACCGATTTTCAGTTTTTCATCCCATTGGTATGTACCGTGAATGAGCCGTGGTACCTGTCCGAGCGGTCTTGTAGTCGTCACGACTGTAAATGAACAATTAAATTGCTTGTTGAAATTTTAAGTGCTGATTTATCACGTGCTCGACAGTGAAGGAAAGCATCATGAGCAATCCGCCATGTCTATGATATGTGAATTCTGCTAATCCGTAGTAGGGCCGCGTGGCAGACTACGCCCTTAATCACTCTTTACAGAGAACGCATGTGCCCACCAGTGGGATCATTGTGGCCAAGCGAAGTATACATCTACTATTTGTGATTAAAGACATTAAGGACGTCGAGGTATGTTTATTCTATATTACAAGCAATATTTAAGCAATAGTCGCATGTTACAACGCTATAAATGTAGAGGTCTGCTCATTATTCATAGCAGACTTTACTAATGCATTCTATGGTCGCGGGAAATATTCACGAGGCACTGGCGAACGCAAAAAGCGTAGGCAAGCTTGCTTTAATGGTAGTTTAGGAACACAAAAGGAAAAAATATTTTATATCTTCATTGGGTTACATAACTAACTATTAAAAAAGAAGTCGAGTCCTATGCCTTTCATGCGACATCTTAGTAAAAATAAAATTACTTAAACGATTTATTTTTTCGAAGGGCAACTCTAATTGCTTGTTATCTTTTGTTTTAGCGCCAAAGCTTTAAGAAGCTATTCTGTAATCCCTGTATTAAGAATTATGCGTGGTCGGGGATTTCAGACGTGTTTTTCTTTATTTTCAGAGGGCAAACCGTCGCGTCCCGCTATCCTCGGGGATTCTATTCCGAAAAACCTCCATAAATATTTCTTACAGTATTTGTATCTTCCTTGGAGTATCGTTAGTACAATGTTTTCTTTTTTTGCGGAATGAGTTACCATCTGCTTACACGAATGTACAACTGGCCTGCGAATGTATTTATTTTTCATAATTTGAACCTTTTTTTGGTTTATAAAATATTTTTCTATTACGAATTCGTTCTATTCTAGTTTAATTCTATTGCTTTCAATCCTAATTGACACTAGATAACTAAACGATATATGTATATAACAATCACGATGGATTAATCATCACATATACGAGACATATCGACGTCAAATGTGGAGTTAGTCTATAGCTATATAATGAAAACTTATATTTACGCTACTGGCACACGTTAATATAAAACTATTTTACCACATTTTATCACAAAACCATAAGTAACTCGGTGTATTGCTATGGGGAGATTTTGCCCATAAGTCGCCACATTGCGCAAACAGATAGACTGTGGGAATTGGTAATGGCCTTATGGGATGGGATCATCATTATTTGGAGAGGTCATGGGGAAAAATAGTAACAGCCATGTTCTACAGGTTATTCATAGGACCCGTGAACACACTAAAGAAAAAAAAAACATCACTACATAAGTAACGTAATAATAAAACCGTAAGTAAATCGCGATAAAATCCGGTTTATCAACCGACTTCAAAAAAGGTCGTCGCCTGTATGTTTTTTATCTCATAACTGTATATATTGATTATTATAGTGATTATTATTTGAAATCTGGTGCTTCCAGTGTAGTCTCATTCTGACAATGGTATTCATTAGATGGCAGCATTAAGTATGTGCGCGACAAATAACGCAATATCACGTTAACCGATTGCGATGATTCATTTGTCCTATTGGCAAGGAAACTTACTACAAGGGTAGTTTGATGAGAATTTGGTTAGGTTTTGATTAAATCTATTCCGTAATATAATATGATAAGTCGGAAATACAAAGCGTAATAACGTTTTAAGTTTAATTCGATTTGAAGTCGGGTTTTGTTTTTACTAAAGTCATATTTTAATTGAATGACAGAATGATCACAGTTTATTGTTGCTTTGGATCGAAGAAGTAATAAACAACCGCTATCGAATAACGATTACACGTAACCGTTCACAAGGTCATAAAGTGAAAAACATACGAAAACTCTGATTGCGAAGAAAAATAAGTGGCGAATAAACTTTAACGTTTACAATGGCGTTTAAAAAGGACGATATAATACGATCGCGTGAAATAAAGATAGCATTCAAAACGAAATATACTGCGGTTCCCGTACGAGTGTACGTAATATTAGCCCCCGGGGGTGAGTCGACTAATATATCACCACGGCCCACATTCATTAACAATTTGTTAGGCTCTTGGGGTGACGTTTTCAATGTCACCACTGCCCAAATAACGTAAATAAATTCAGTAAATATAATTAATTCAAATGTAAACAAGAAATCTCTGATACAATGACTAACAATAAGTGTTGTATTTTTCTATCAAAATCACTGGCGGTAAGTATTTGGCAGAGTAATCTCTGCACTTCACTACGGGATGTAAACCTAAATACAATTCGATAGGGAAGGATGGTAGCCTATGAAATGCAATGAATGGTAGATGCAATTGGAATGGGGCCTGTAATTGGGATGGAAGACTATAGATAATACAACCACGGCGCTGAAGTAGATGATATTGTGTCCTTCAAATGCTCTTTAAATTTCATCGGTGGGTTCTTTCACATGTTTACATTTTCTCTGTTCCAATATATATATTGATGAATACTTTTAACAGCTGGTATGGTATGCCCACCGCCGCGCATTACCCGCTTAGATACACTATTGTGTTTTGTTTTAGATACTAGCCTGCAATCATTCTTGGCGTAAAACAAAAGGATTTACCGGTCTTTGAGCCTTGTATCCCAAGTTATTGGCGAGATATGAAACGCCCCTTTGCTATCAACCATGGTTGCCGGCAGCATACGACGAATGCACGAGTACTCTCAACCATGGTTGACGACTGTATAAGAGGGGTTAAATGGTTTTGTCTTGGTAGGTCTCATTTCTTCCTGTGTATTGGTATAACAATTTTGAATCTGTCTCTCCCATACAACAGTAGACCTTTTCTTCAAGAAGGGTCCAGTTTTTATACGCTCTCTTAAGATAGATAGATATATATAACTGCCATAGTTATCTACAACTCTACGCAAAGAGCTCTGCCAGCTCTCAAATCCCGGTGGGTCTGTCACAGTCAGCTTCTCTTGCCGATCAGCATAGGTTCATCCCAATGAAAACAAATATTCTAATTTAATAATAGTAGTAATAACTAACCACCTCAAGAGACTTTCGTTAGATGGCAGGGTCAAGGATCGGGACAGAAGACGTACTTCATAACTTTATGTCGCCCTAACCATCGGTTATTGATTTTAGGCTTATTATTAAACCCATGATTTAAAAACAAATAAAGAAAATTTATAATAATTGATTTATTATTTCAAATATTAAAAATAATATTATTATTTGAACTAATTTATTTGTGTCAAACATGTCTTTAAAAACGATATAGATATAGGCCTCAATTGTTAAAAATATCTTTTCCGCATTCGTCATACTTCATATCGCAATCTGCAGTTAATATATTGTTAACCATTGACCTCATCGTGAAACGTCATTGCCAACTGTTCATGGATTTCGATTCCATTTTATACACTTTAGCGTTATTGTTTGGATCTTAGTACCTATAAATTTTACTGCGTATATTTTGAAGGTATCGAAATTCAAAGTTAATTGTCAATTTACACCGTTCGCGTTTACGGTCTCGACAAAAACATCTGGCCCGTTGATTGCTTACGTTTTTATGTTCAATTTGAAACTCAGCAGTCACGACTGGATAATGTTTCTATTAATACATCATAATGCAATTAAACTCGAACGGTTAAAGTTTATACGTCTATTCATTTATCGGCTTATTGATACAGCAAGTGAGAACTTGGTAAATGATTAGAAGCGGCAAATTCCAGTGAAATACGAGCTATTCGTTCCGGATCGACCCTGATTAAGATCTTCAAGATGTACCGGCACCTTGCCTATCATCCCCATTAACTGATTAGCTTTCTTTCCAACCCCATTACGTTTCGATCACTACATTTCTATACAAGTCTTATCTTTGCAGAGTTTTTAGCTCTTAATTTAATAGCTTCATCTCATCAGTGTACTCTTAAAGATAAATTCATATTTTTTAGTATACAATAAGTAACGTTTATGGTTTTAATATTTTTATTCTCAAAAAGACAATTTACAAAGTCACTTACATGAGAATAATTTTAACTTATAACATAACTGTAACTATAACCATCTTTCGACTATATCACCACTTAACACCAGGTGGGATCATGGTCAAGCGTTAGTTTACACGCATTAAAAAAAAAATAGTCGCCGGTATTAATTATTTGCTAATTTTAACACAGTTTTCCAAAATATATTGTGCTAACAAATATTTAAATATTTCAAATGAGTTCACATTTTAATAGAAGAGAGCAATTTGTTGTAATGTTGCGCTCCTTCGAATGTAATGTTTTCTAAACATAGTTTTTTTTTAAATGACGAACTACACAGATTGGCCAGAGAAGCTGGCCTTGACTGCTTCACCGGATTGAGAGGTGGCAAAGCTCTTAGGTCGCTTAGCCTGAACCTCTATCGCTAGTAACTCGACACAAGGGTCCCCCCGGTACGCGTAAGCGTTCCGATCCGAGGGCGCCCGAGAGGGCCGAACCACGACTCAGTCGGTAGCTATTTCAAGGCTAATAAAGTTTGTTTGGCAGAACAAGTAAACTTGCTCGCCGAGTACTGCGTTTATTCGTCTGTGACATCTATACAAATTATATGTTAGTGCTAATTTGTTTGTTTATAATTTTTCTTATTATGATGCATGTACTGTAGGTATATAGTTGATTTATAGTCATTATTTTGGTTTCATTGTAGATCTTGTCAGTGCTCGTTAAATATGGATATTGGATTACCCCTTGAATATTTCTACTAAATAATTATATGATAAATATAAGGTAGAGGACGACCGTAGGCCACGTGTTGGACAACCGTTGGCAAAGATATGCAACGAGCTAAAATAGACGTCTCGACCCAAGACCGTCTGTCTTGGCGCCGCATTACGGGGAGGGCCGACCCCAAATAAGGGGAAAAGCCATGGAAGAAAGTGAAATATAAGAGGTTGGAATCACAATTCAACTTATTAGTTTGCGCTTTTTCTGGTGTAAAGTCACAATAAATATCCCTAGTACTCGTATACTAGGTTACAAGATTGAAAATTGGCACCATTATATAAAAGCTCTACAAGTATTAAGAAACAGTTATTAAATTTATGCCTGCATTGTTTTATGCTTAGAAGTTTAAAAAAATATTTTTGTACTTAATAACTTAAAGCATTATCATTTTAATCTACATAATCAAGATATTTTAAAGCTTAAGAGTCGTAGATTAAGGCTGGGTTTTTTTACAAGAGACAGAGGTTTACTTCTAATGTCGGTCATATAAAACAGTAGACGTAATAATTCCCGCCTAAAAGCATACCCATGTAGTACAGTCCTTGAGGGGATTTCAGTGACCACATCCCAAGGGTCCACTGAAAGGTTTGACCATACTGCGAGTATTTGTAATTCAAACAATGCTTTCGTGCGAAACAAATAAGTAACTGTACATAAATTTTGGGCAAAAAGGTCTATAATAAGAATCATTACTTAATAGTTACTTAATTTCTTGCATATACACACTATTGTAAAATGATATCTCCCTTCCGCGTTTTGTGTCATGCGGCACCCAAACATCAAGCTTTTTTTTGTATCCAGCCTTCTGCAGATGGTTTAAAATGGTTTGGTGACTAACTCCCATCTCCTGGGCGATGTCACGAGATGCCACATGCCGGTCTAACTCGATGTAGTCCATGATTTGATCGGTATTTGTCGTCACAGGTCTTCCGCCGGCTGGCTTATCCATGGTGTCGTTTTCACCGGCTCTGAATCGTCGAAACCATTCCTCCGTGGTTCGAAGTGATAGAGTACCATCCCCCAAAACACCATTAATCTCACGGAACGTTTCTCTAGCGGTTTTCCCTTAAACGAAGGAAAACTTTAAAATAGCGCGAATTTCGGCGTTAGTGAAGTCCATGTTTACACGTCTATAACTGTTGAACGCAATATCCAAACTAATTATGCATAGCGTCGTTTTGTAGGTCAAGACCTTTCAAAAATATGTATAGTATTGCTAGATACGAGCTCTGTAGCGCTTTGTACATAGCCGCGAAATTCAAAAGACAAATAGGCGGAAGGGAGATATTTGACAACCTATTAGAATTTACAATGTGACAACTGTGACAGAAAATATTAAATTGTTTATGTTTTAGTAAACTTTCTAGTAATAAAGCTTGCCGAGTACAGCCAGTGCATCGCGCACATCCTTAATGCAAATTTAAGACATTTGATTTTCTAATGGATGCCATTATCCGAATCGACACGGAAAGCTTCAGCTTTCAAATAATAAAGAATTATCAGAATCGATTCACCCAGCCGATAGAGGTAACAAACACAAAAAAAAATACAGACAAATTGATAACCTCCTCCTTTTATGAAGTAGGTTAAACGTGATCGTTTTTAGGCGCAACGGTATTTTGGGAACACCTAATATCTATTTTTGTTTAACTTGCATATCGACCATGGCATGCTCCAACCCGTGGACCTTTTCAGTATACCTTAAGGCCAGTGCACAATAATTTTTTTTCTGAATGAACTACCCTGATCGGCCAGGCGGCCTCCACTGTTTCACCGGTTTTTGGTGGCATAAGACAACAAGTAACATGGAGTGTTTACTGCGTTTGCTCTGACCAGAAATCCATATTCATAGCGTATTAATAAATTCTATATCTGATCGATAACAACCTTCGTCTCGTTCACTCTCACCTGATACATTCGTGTTACAATTTTCATAGCAGTAAATAGTACTACTGTTCGTAAATCATAATGATCGGAAACATAGTACTAATCCGGCGCAGCAATAGTCCGCCAGCAATGTTCCACGAATATACGTCGAGGGTATTTAGGCGGAGCAGGATACGGCATTTGAATAGCCCTACGTTAGTTATTCAACGCGTGACTCGACGGGCGGGCGGGCGGCCACCCGCTCGCTCCCTCGTAAATCAAACTAGCCATTCGCTATTCGCTTATGCATTATACAATTTTATTTGTGCGAGTCCGCTGAATAGGTAATAAACTATAGCAGGTGAAACGTTCCGCCGAATTCCGGGAGAATTCGAATCGTACGCAAACACTTGTTCACTGGACACAGATTTACTGTGCGTTTTGATCAGAATAAGTTTCGTGCGTGTAATATTGCTAGCATTAACATATGTTTTGTTGCTAATCTAACGACAACAGATAATTTATTTAAACCTTTTTTTTGTGTAAAACCTTTTTGGTAAGAAAAGTGTACGTCCATATTGTTTATTGCCTTTATATAATAAATAGCATCAACAACAAAGGAGCAAAACTTGCCTACAGCAATATGAGATTACACAGATTGCTGCGCAAATTCCTACACAGCATCGCGTTTACGCTGCTCTTCACTGTCGTTGGAACATAAACTCCGTTTAAACCAACCGCTCCAGTCGTAGTTAGGGCCCTCTCGGTTACCCTCGAGTCTTTACCATCGCGCCTTTTGTAATGTGCCAAGCTTACCTTCACTATGTTGTCGACCTCCAAGAGCTCGGCAACTTCTGAGTGAAAGTATCTAGTAATTGGTCTTCAGTAAAGTTTTAAAGGCCTTTGGGTTAACAACATCATTAGACCCGAAAAAAGAGTTTTGAAAAGTGCGTCATAATAGATTATGTCAATACTGGATGGTTACACGATCAAAATTTGATACAAATATAAATACAAATATTTTTCGTTGCCACCTAAACTGGGATCAAATTCTGAACGCTATGTATCGAAAGACTACTCCTTAAGACGGTATTGGAGAGGGTCCCGTCTTGCTATATCCCTACATAGAAATGATTTATACAGTTGCTTTGTGTTATTCCTAAATGAAAACTGCATTTGTCTAGTAGTCATGAATTTTATGTTTGTTAGTTATGTTTTATTCTATATCGTATGAAACACACATAATGTTTTGTGTTTACAACCATAAATATAAAATTAAAATCGATACTAATGTGGTTTTCTAATAGAAACTAACGCTACATTCTCCCAAGCCTCTAATGAATACCAACATTCCGTTCTGATCTCTCGTAGCGTAATCGAGTATACTGTGCTAGTACTTTATACTGGCAACTATTAGTTGTTAGTTTTCCAGAGGTCTCTTCATCTCGCGGCGCGGCGGAGCGGCAAATTCACTCCAACCCTCGTTCCACACGTGGCTGCCTGCATCTCAGACATGTCTGGCGATAATCCTTACAGTTATTTTAATTGCTTAAAATACAACGAGTATTATCTTTTACCATATTAACTTTATATACTAAGGTAACTTATGTGAATAATACCAGCGTTGAATTTTAACTACATAAAATTTTGGAAGCGACTGTAGGTTACTATTTATTATAAATTAGTATCGGTAAAATTCAAGTAACAACAATGACAAGTAAATTTATGAGTAAAAGCAATATATGGAACCTATTAGAAATCAAACCCTTTCAAACAACACAATCGGTTCATAAATGACAGGGGTATGTATGGCTACTGAATAATAATAAAATTACAGACGAATTGATAACATTCTCCTTTTTTAATAATTATGTAGGTAAATATGTAGTAATTTAATAAGAATGTAGGATGTTAGTGTAATACATTCCAATCCTTTATACCGCTATATTTTACATGTGTTATAAAAAAAAATTTTGTCAGCGGTTTCCTGTCGGATGATAAAAAAACATATTTACAACGATTTCCATGACAAGGTCCATTATCTAATGCATTAGGCATTCTTCATCACCATTCATTTAGAGTAAAGCACAAGCATTGTAATACGTAGAAGTGGTTGTATTTTTTTTAGAATAAAATATTTTATTAACACATTTATTTTCTTATATGAAACCTCCATAGTGGAGTCTATGGAGGTTTGTTGTGATGTCAATGAAAAAAAACTTGTCAGTAATGTCGAATAGAAAAAGAATAGAAGATGTCATAATTTAATTTATAGTTTAGCAAAAGCAGGAATAAACTTTTAATGTGGTTTCCTGAATTACAGAGCAACACAAAGTTATTCTTGTTTTTATTCTTTTTCCGTATACGTCTTAAATTATAATTATATTCACAAATTAAACGCACACCGGAGTTTAAACAGCATGTAACCATTGCAGCACATATACATAATCACTGACTCTCAAACTAAGCAAACAATCTTTTTTTTTTTGTTGACGGGGAGGAAATCTTCAGAAAGATACCCCGCCCTCTGGGGGGAAGGCGGCGGTTATGTGGGGTTCTTACCCACTAAAACCTCCCCGGTGGCCCTTTCCTCGGTGCATGATGAGGGGCTCCGGGATCTCCAGTGGAACGCACCGGATCCCCTCTGCACTGTGCTTAAGGAGAGCACGTCCCGGGGGTGGAGGTTAATCCCTACCCCCCTATGCCCTCGCAGTGCAAGGCGACACGGGCCAGCCGATGTCGCCTTCTTCCCGGGTCCACCATAGCGGACGACAAAGTCCTTGTCGCCCACCCAAGGCCCCTTTTAGTCGCCTTCTACGACAGGCAGGGGATACCGTAGTCTTATTCTTGAGAGCCCAGAACTACAGGGCTGAAGCAGACAATCTATACTATGATAGCTTGGGAGCCAGAGTTGCATTGTGGAATTTGCAAATAAGGTATTTCTTGCGTGTGTATTAAGTGGGTATTCTCTCTTTCACTCGCCGTCGAATTTCAATATATAAGGGTCAATGAATGCATTAACATCAGTTGCTCCGCGCCGTTTGTCAAGCGTCCTTTAATTGAAATTGCCTTTATGATTTCGTTAAAATTTTCGTTGTCAGAATTTGTAGTAACAATTTCCATATGACTCTAGCGACAGGACAGAAATTCATAAAGTATTTAAATATAAATAAGAACGAATATGCCTCCCAATTTAAGTTACAACAACCAATTAAAGTGAAATATGAAAATTTCAACTGCTACGAGCTCAATGACCTTTTGTTGTAATTATCATTATCAATAAAGCCATTGATTAATTGAATACAATGCAAAACTCTGATCTGCGTTCAGTTTAATGAAATGGGAAGTGAAATGATCATAATTACGGTTAACGTTTTTACTGTATTGTTGGCAACCCTCGTCGACGGAATCACCTGACATTACCATTGTGAAAATATTTCCAACAAATGAGACCATTTGCTACAGTAACCAGAATAACAACTTTCGGAATTACATTTATCGAAAGTTTATATAATAGCACTTTCATTTACGAAACATCGAAAAACAGTTTTTGTTAATTTTAATTAAAATCTCTTTTCCCCGCACTGAATCATTTTAAAATCACAGAAAGAATGTTTCTGTATTCGAAGTTAATTCGGATTACAGTAATTAATCGTACTGCAAAAGCTTAACGTGAGAGGTGTATTTTATTGTCCTCTTGAGTTGATAATATTTGATACAATATGTGTGACGTACCTTAACGACTTTCTAAATTGGATATGATTTTTTTTTAAAGCGCAACCGCAAACCAGGTCACTTTGGATTTATTAATAGTGCTACCTCTCCAGTTACTATTTTTTTTATAATGCCTGATTTTTGGAGGTGGTGTTGGAGAATGCTCCGGTTCACGCGTCGTAGACGCCCCGCTGCATTGCTATTAGCTTCTCCGCGACCGCTGCGTCCCTACTTCCCATGGCCATTTTTAGGTTGTAGTCCATTATTTTCTTTTTTGATGCGGCCGTTGCTCTTGTCACTAGTCTTCCTGCGGCGTCGTCACAGTCATCTGTGTAATAGACAGCAGACTGTGTGTCGAAATATCGCCACTACAGCATGTTGGACGCTGTCGTGCAGTTGCAGCTTTTTCGTTACTGTTCTGATGACCACCACTGATCCGTACGTGAGGCCTTGGACCTCGTGCACGTAAGGATGTGCGGGCCTTCCCCCGATCTGTATGTTGGAAAGGGATTCCTTTTCCGCTTTTTGGTTACATATAGGTATATTAGTCTGATACTATAACATAATTATATATATTTAAGCGTTCTAGTGACGTAATCTTATTGACAGCAGACAGCTTGTACTATTTTTCATTTTTTATTTAATAAAAGACAAAACTTTTACTAACCAGAAATACAGGTGGTATTTTTCACAAGTCACATGAGGTACATAATAAGTACGCTGAAAAGCGGACATCTATTGTTATCTCTGTCTCATCCGTTAGGATTTAAAGGACGTGAGGGTCTATTTTAAATTGTGACTTTTTTCAGTTCCGTTGAGGTTCAGGCTAAGCGACCTAAGAGCTATGCCACCTCTCCTGTGAAACAGTAAAGGTCAGTCTCTCTGGCCAACTGTGTTAGTTCGTCAAAAAAAAACAGTTCCGCTTCCTCTCTATTCTTGATTCCTTTGATCTAGCGAGATTTACAAATCGATTTTTATCACACTACCTCTATGACTATTCAAAAATAAACTGAGAGCACGGCTACTACACGCAGCTATAAAATTCATAGAAAGAAACCCAAAACATGTTAACGTATATTTATTTTTATTGAAAACGCTGCGCACTGCCGAGCCCTAAGGACACACTTTCCACTTTGTTCTTAAAGAGAAGTTTCAGAAGTTGTTCAACAGATGTTCTGCGTGACTTTTATACCCAACACTTGTATAATAATAACAATACATATTTCTTAACGTTCATTTATGTATTTTGCGGCAAAAATTCACAGATGCCATGCTCTTAATAAGTTGCGATGTTTCGCCTAGGTACAGTCAACAACAGTATCTGCAACATCAGTTTTATCTATCATCACCAATCTAACAACTATTTTATGTTCCGACGCACCTACCTCTTTAAATTTGTAGCCATTTTATTTTCGATATATAATGGGTTATATTGTTGTGCTTGCGTACCAAAACAATAAAACGTCCTTCCCGAAGTGGCACTCAAAGATTAGTTTCGAGTCGTGGTTCGGGCCTAACGGGCGCCCTCGGATCGGAATGCTAACGCGTAACATAGAAACCGTCCAAGCCGAGGGTACCGAGGAGACCCTTGTGTCGAGTTACTAGCGATAGAGGTTCAGGCTAAGGCTTAGGTCCCTAAGAGCTATGCTATTCAATTCGGTGAAGCAGTCAAGGTCAGCTTCTCTGGCCAATCTGTGTAGTTCGTCAAATAAAAAGCAATTATTGAGTATAAATAAATCGAATTTTCTTATTACATGTTCTTAGCTTAGGCCATCTTCTTAGCAGAGATTAGAGAATTTTTTAATAGCTGAATGCCGTAATTTGCTTCTACTACAATACCGGATTGTGAGAAGACAAAGCCATTAGAGCGCACAGGCTCACAAGAGTCCCGACAAAGAATTTTGCGTTGAACCATTTCTGTATTCACGATAGCATGCTGAGGATACCTGAGAGGGGTAAATCGTGGCCCGACCAACATTATTTAACAATTTCTAGAATGAAATCAAAATAGTTATAGATTAGACTTTGCGCTTATATAATTATGGTATCAATAACAAAGAAATGCTTAACCCTGAAAAGTCTTAATAAGGTTTTCAAGATTTTACAAATTATAAAAGCCTTTGAAACTATTTTGTTTTCTCGTGATAAATTAGAAAAATTATAAAGTATTTCATATTTCGAACAGAAACAATAGCAGCTTCCATAAGGAGAGTGATTTAAAAAGATTATAATTAAATGCACTGCAAGATTTTAAAAAGAAACTTCGAAAAACTCTCTCGTGTAATGGAAATCGTGCCCCACAGCCCCTGGGGCATCGCGGATTCCCAACACAAAAGACTCAACAAAAAGGTTCTGCCGTCACATGAACATTGTAAAACTCGCCCTCTTACTCACTTTTCTTAAAGCAACCGAATACCAACTTTAATTCGATTGTCTAAGCCACATATTAGATCAATCTCCATTGTTTAGTAACAGTTTTTTCCAATCCGATAATGCGACGTTAGCGTCGGGATCATGGTTTACTACAAATTGTATTAGAGTAGTAGATTTAACTATTTACGTTGCGTCCGAAACTGGGTATCGGCCACCTTTACAACTGACAAAGAATAATAGAACGAGTTATATGTATTGTAGTGTTATGAAGCTTTACGATTCAAATTCAAATTTAGAATATTTCGACGACAATTTTTTTTTAAAGCAGATTTAATTACTACGCAATTTTCTAAGACTGATCCGCACTAAAGCTGCGTGGCACATAATATCTATGTTATAAAAATCTAAAGCATCAATAATGGCTTACACAACAATTTGCGAAAGGAAAGTCCAAATGGGCCATTCTCCTATTGACGTAAACCATCTCCTAACTCAAGTTTAAACTTATTTGGAATTTGTTATACAGTCGATTATATTATCAAACTTTTAAGATTTTTTTAATTTACTTTCCAAGCAAGACTTGCTACGATCCTACCTGATGTTAAGTGGACATACAGTCCTGATGGTAAGGTGCATTAGCTTAGTAAATGCCTATTCACTCTTCTCTTGAAAATACCCAAATTGTAATCGGAAGGAAAGACAGACGCGGGCAAACTATTCCAATCCCTTGCTGTAATAACAACGAAAGACGAAGCAAAGCGCTTCGTTCGGGTTTGACGTACTCGTATGTTCACAACAAAAGGATGAAATCCTGCAGTTCGTCTTAAAGTCGACAAAAAAGTCGTCGAAAAGGTCGATTACCCAATAACTGAAGACGATCAGTGAGTTTCACAGTAGTTGGTACTTTTAAAAAGTCGCTATGTGAGTTCATAACATTACTGCCTTTTGTCGATATATTTTATTTTATTTAGTGAACGTCTCTATTTTCAAGAAATGAATATTCTGGGTAGTATAAGATTCTCGCTTCGGCACTTTTATTTACTTCATTCACGATGTTCTTACAGTGGTATATTATCACACAGTGATGAATACAACAGTTACAAAAAATAAATCGATGAGACAAGGCACCTCACATTAGTCAGAAAAATAAAAGTACCTTATATATAAATACGCTGCCGATGATTGAAATATAATATAATAAAAAAAAATCCAAAAGTTCAACCACAACGAAATCATTTCGAAACAAAAGCTATTGCCGTTTAAGGTACGACCTAAACCAACTTTTAAAACATAACAAAGAGTTAAAAATTCAATTTGTTAAAAAATAAAACTCGGGCCGCTCAAACTGTACTTCTATTTATTTAAGATTTAAAGAAAATTTCAACTAATTTTCCAGTTCGTTTATAGAAAAAATTACAACATGAAAATTACGCAACAATTTACTTTGCTCGGCAAAATTACGAAACAATACACGTGGACTGAACCGTATTACCCTTTGTCGATTGCGGTCCAGACAAGAGAAATACGTAAACCGATACGCGATATATGACCAGCATTATGTAGTGCGGGGCGTAATTGAGTTATCCACAGAGTTAATCCGAATGAGTAGTTATACGGGCAAGTGGTTAGTGATTATATTAACTTGGATACATCACTACCTAGAATGCAGCCCTCGCGCTCTAGGGAGGTCTTGCCTCAGAGGAATCGATTATCTCTAGACGTCTCGCATTCCAGAGATATCGCCTTGATCTCAATTCCACTATAACGCTAAGTATTAAATATCTATCTAGATGCATCCATGCCTTGAATATTTTGTTTCTAGTATCACTAGTTTTGCATTAATCACTTGGATTTATTCCATTTCATATTGGTTAAAGTCTTCTGAACGTAAACATTACTATTAACCGTAAACAAAACTGTAATTACAGTCTCTAGTCTGATTTTTAATTCGACGGAATTAGACATTTTACCATTTTCATCTTAGACGTAAGAAATAAGTGTATGTGTTTTAAAAAAGACTTGGCTTAAAGGTCTTGTTACCAAGCCATAAAATATTTATCCACAAATCGACGGAATTATGACAGCTGTCATTCTTTTACAAATCAGACGTCAAAATCAAGACAAATCTAACCTATTTTGGCTAATCGACTTACGAATGACGTATTACCTGCTTCAATTTGTGCACCGTGTCTTGCAATGTACCTGTCATATGGCATAAGCTTGTTAAAACGCGGATAATGACTGTATCTTAGTATCCCATCAGTGTTAAAAGAATGCGTGAACTCAGATACAGTTTTGTTCAACCACTACTTAGAATTTTGATAGCGCCAGTTTAATACCTACTGGTTTATGCCAATCGTTTATATTTTTCATGACTAATGTTGTATAGTACCTGACCACCTAAGGCAATTATAAGGAAAATCGATAACAGTATCTTTGGGCAAATGCTACTTCAAAATTGGTCGGTACTATGACAATTAAATTTTATTTCCATTTTACGGATTTTATAGTGGATTAATTTTATTTTCAAATGCTTTATTTTCAAAGTTTAAAGAACTTTATCCCGCGGATTCTCTGACCCCGAACAGATTACACCGCAATAAAATCCGTATAGGTTGTGTTATTGAATGAGTTATTCACGTTAAAATAACAGAAGGGAGTAAATTAACAAATTTTAAAAGGTGGCGCATCCCTTGCATATTATGGCATGAAAATGCGCATCATTCTCTCTATAAAATTTCCCGACGCGCAACAGGGTAACCCCAACTACATTCTGGGCGCTCTTTATACGGGGTATTTTTCACACGGGGTTTATACCATACCAGCGACCCGCCCTTGCTTTACTTCGGATTATTGTACTTTATAAATGATTTACAAATCTTACTAGATCTTTGATCTCTAGGTCATTAATCGCAGGTAAAACCTGAATAGATTGATGTTATCAATATAATATACATACATCGATGTGAAAAGAACACTTACAAAGCGTCGTTATTTCATCACATAAGCGATAAGATGATGGTATGATAGGCTATTACTGTACAGACAGCACGCAATACATTATTATCTCTCTGAAATCCGTGTATCAAATCTTGAAAATCGCTTGGTATTGTTGTCTTTTGTGTTCATGTTCGCATTCGTTTTCCATCGCACACCATTATTCACATTAAGTGGACAGATCTCGGGTCAGATCCAGGCACAAGAAAAGCACAAAAAGTGCCCGCTTTATCCGACCATGATAAATCTACTTCAAATCCGAGAATAGCGTCTTTTATGAAGGAAATTGAAATAAACCGACCGTGCGGATAACGGCTAAGTAAGAAGATCGGGATCCTTTTAGAATATATCGGCGAATCATTTTCATTCATTACGCCATTTTAATGCTGTATTTTCATGTTAATTGAAAATCATATTTTTGTAAAGGGGCAAACTAGCAACCACGCGTTAAGTGCCATCAAAATATATTAATTATAATTACCTATCACGGATCTGTAGGCAGAGAGTCCTCAAGTTCTCCGGACACACGGTCAGGCGGGACCCAGACAGTCTGGAAAGGCTGATTAGGAAAGAGAGCGAGAGGGCGGTCTCCTACAAGACGGACACACACAACTCAAGACGCTACGGGAGCTACCCTACAATCATCCATCCAAATGGCACAAGACAGAAATGTGGGGAAAGAAATGATGGCCCGGGCAACGCACCATAGCCACGTCCCTCAGTCATGAGGTTACATAGAAGATCACGGGTCAACAATAGTACGATGCCATGGTACTTCCCCGATCATATCGACCTATTCTCGACGGTAACAATAAGCGTTGTGGTGGTTACTACATAGCAATAAGTCCCAAACGTCACATCTAGCTTTTCATCGAGAACAAATTTTACGGGGATTTCTTTAGACGTAAAATTCTGTAAAACTCGTTCGTTAACCTCGCTTCCATCTATTAAACTTACGGTTGGAGATTCGAATCCGAGAAAACTTTTACCAACCCTTTTCTAAAAAAAATCTCAGTGAAGGCAAATGCTGATGATGAATGACTTGAAAACAATTTATTTATATTAATATAAAACCTTTAGCAATGATTATTGATTAATATAGACGCTTTTTACGAAAAGATTCCTCAAAAATTCCAGTTACATACATTTCTTCTTAACACCATTAGAACAAATTTGTTATAGTAGTAGAAATTTGTAATATAATTTGTGTAGTTAAAAAAAATTCGTTTTCCCTTTTTTCCGGGGGAAACATAGATTTACGTCCCTACTTTTAGTGGTGGGGCAGAAATCGAGCGTGAAATGGTTACCACACGAAGCAGTTGTCTCGTGAACAAACGAAATAGCAGATCGCCGGGCGGCGTTTGGCGGAAAATTGGCTAGCGGTACTGAATATAGTATGCTCGTAACTTTAGATAGGCCTGCGTTTATTACCGGTCAGAGAGAAATAGCAAAGGTCATATAACGTTTCTTTACCTTTTCTTGCGATGTTATTATGGTAACCACTTGAAATTAGGTTTTGAATTTTAAGACTTTACAAAAGATATAGATATAGAAAAATATTGTGTATAATTCACAATATTTTTCTATTTCATGACTACGACGATTACGTTATACATTTTAATAGTGTATAAATTACACCAATATATAATATTAATTATAACCGTGTAGGTATACTGGCGAAAATACGTTTGATTGCAATATCTTTTAAATTCAAAAGAAACAAGACAAGTACCACAAATATTCACAAAGTTTTAAACTGCGACTGTAGAAAAATAATTTTTAAATACAATTGTGTTTTTAATACGCAAGTTCAATACAACGCAAAATTTGTTTTGTATAAATCGTCAGAGCAGTCAGCAGCCGAGAATCAAGATCATAATCAAGTATTACTCAATAAAAGTTATAACCTGAATTACTATCTATCAATAAACGACAATCTTTCTATATATATAAAAGAGAATATCCTTGCGACGACACATAGTAGGTTCAAATTCCCCTATTCAAGGGAGCTTTTGAACATATAGGCCCCCCTCTCGACCTCAGTCTCAATCGAGACCGAGAGGTTGGGAGGGCGTAGAAGATAGATTCGTCGCGGCTGACGCTTGAGGGATTAGCCACGACGCAAAAATAGTTATACCTAAAAAATCCGTGCTAAAACGGTACCCAAGACCAGGGAAGCAGTCGCCCCCTGCGCTGATAACCCGGGTAATGGGGTAACAGGCCGAGGCCCGTACCTGCGAGGTTCCCGGGAACCTTGTAGATGACTCCACACGACGACACATGCTGAGACGGTGTCCAATATTGGCATCATGTCTGTACATCTGTCATGTACTATTTGTCCGTTTTTCTTTAACTGTATCTTTTCATATTATTTATTTTTTTCTATCTTTTTGATGTGATTATTTTGATGGCCAATAAAGAATATGTCTATGTCTAAATATAGAAACTGAAAAAAAGCGTGAATCACGGCTTCAAGAAAAACGTGGCAAAGAATCTTAATCGCGAGCTACCGAGAGAACTCAAAAACGTACCCAAAGACTTGATGGCAACCGTATGTGTATATTTATGACATTATGAACCATATTGAAGTACAATGGAGTATATTGAAATATAATGAAGTATAATAAATCCCTAAATGTTAAGAATGATATTGTATTTTCTGATATGTACATGGGTGTAGGTAATGAGCTTCACCCGCTCGAGCAGAGAATAGAAGAGAATGAATACGGAGAGAAATGAATAATTGAATAACTGACTCTTAATGACAATGATACTGAAAACCTTCTAGATACAATATCCTAATTCTGAAACACCCACGCACATAAAAGGTAAACACCATTCTGCTTCTGATTCATTTATTCTACATTTAAGTAACTAGCTTTATTTATTTAACCACATAAACTAAATTTAAGTATTACGCGCGGCAGAGGGTCTGGTACTCGTATTCTGTCTGACAGGGCAACCTAGTACAGATACCAGTCTCTCACAAAGGCGACTTAATAATGTATTTTATATAATGTAATTCAATATGTAACCTTTGTGGAAGCGAAATAAAAAACTATATTATATTATTATATATTGTGAGAGTTAGATATAGTAAAATAAAGCAAAATCTATCCCTGGCTTGGTACGCTAGTTTATGATAAATATAAGTACGAATATGAAAAAAAAAATAATTGTAATTTCTGCCAAGATCTTCGCGCGATTGATCAAGTTTGTTATTATTAACATGGTTATATATTGTATTGCATTATTATGCATGTTGCGCTTTGAATTCATTTTTGTATGTTTAAAACAATGGCATAATTTCATCACGATCAAATTATCTGTCTCAGTACTCAAAACCCTTAATGACCTTTTAGATAAATCAAGTAAGATAACAACAGTTCAATGGCATAACAAATATTGAGCTCGTCGAGGCAATGGAGTGAAACATGTGTTGTTCAATTTAGATAAGAATTAAGGGGAGGTTGTTTTTCTTTTATTCTTCTATTTTCATAAAACCTGCTTTTATAAAATATCACACTTTAAATAAGCTTGTGACAGTCAGAAATCAGTCATAGAATATTCTTATTTCTATAATGACAAATGACAATTTTCAATTTAAATATTAAATTTTTAGCTAATATTTTACAATTTTAAAATCAATTTATCTTATAAATTTCCTAAATGTCATATAAATCTTTGGAGTTAGTTTCAAAAGTGGACGATGAAAACATTGATAAGGAAGTAATGCGACAGTCGTTGTCTTCTATCACTAAAGAACTGCAGAGGTAAATAACCTTTACAGATTTTAAATTTGCATAAACAATCTACATTTATGACATAATGAAAATTATAGTATTTAAAAGCAAACAAAGAAAAACTGTAGCTGTAGGAATAGAGGAAGTAATTGTAGTAGTTTACATACTTAAATTGCATATAAAAGATGGTAATAAGTACAATTCTGTATATATAGTATACATAATTGGAAAAAGCTATAGGTTGTGCTCGGTCAATTATTACTATACGCTCGATCGTTTTCTAGCAATAGTTGGCTGTGGCGAGAAAACAAAGGAATAAGGCTTCTTACCGTAGAAATTTTAATTTATAAATCTAATAAAAGTTTAAAAATTGTGTTATAACAAAAAGATAACTTAAAGTTTGTAAAATGAGTTAATCATTCAGCTACATCACTTTTTCACATACTATTAAAGCGACCTGACAGCTAACCCTTAGGATTACGAGCTTTGCTGGAGTTTCTTCGCCCACTTTTTCTGCATATAAGTTTAATTTTAGCTTAGATTGTCCCAAGTAAGTTCAATCAATCAATCAAATCAATTAAATAGTTACCGACCGAATTGTGGTTCGGCACTCTCGGGTACCCTCGGATCGGAATCCATACCCGTAACATAGTAACCGTCCAAGTCAAGTTATCCCTTACCGGGGTGACCCTTGTGTCGAATTCCTAGCTATAGAGGTTCAGGCTAAGCGACCCAAGAGATATGCCACCTCTCAATTCGATGAAGCAGTAAAAGTCAGCTTCTTTAGCTAATCTGTGTAGTTCGTCACAAAGTTAGTTCTTGTGTTAATACTTTCTGTAAACAATAATGTTCTTTTCAGATTTCACTTTTATTATAATTCGTGTCCTCGAAATGACTTATTTGAAATTGTTAAACAATGTAAAGAACGATTGAAATTCAATAGAAAGAAAGTGAAAAAGTTGCAAGAAAAGATAGAAACTGCCTGCAGTAAGTGAATAACACTCTTTGACTGCTTATACCCCACCAAACTCTCACGGAAGCCTAATGTCCACGTTGCAACCTAGCACACACAGAATTCTCTACGGCTTTGTTCTTTGTTGGTTCGTCCCAAATCTAGGCTTGGTGATTCTGCACTGGTATATTGCTATATGGTCTTAGCCAAATTGGGCACGCTAAAATAAGCCTAAGGTAAACGATGGCGAATCTCTGGTGTAGTACATAAGTTTGTGGTAGGACTAAGTGGTGTGTGTGTACACATTGTAAAAGAAATACATAATATTTGAAACAGAGACCCAACATTAGTAAATCAGAATTTTGTAATGTAAGAATTAGAGCAGAAGACGAAGGTAGGTCCTTTTAAATTTAGAATCTAGGATTCTATTCCGTTTTTAGAAATTTGAGATATAAAATGTAAATTTTTAAAAATGCATATTTTGTGTTTATTGTTTTAGTTGTAGCAAATACCGTTATGTCGGCAAAGAAAAGAGAGTCTAATAAAATGAAAACTCTTGTAGAAAGTATGGAAAATGAATCTGCGCAAGTTATCCAAGACAACATGAAATTTAAAAAAAATATTCATGACCTAACAATGGAAAATTAAAAATTTCTAATAAATTGCAAAATCTACATAACTGGATTAACTTAGGTTACGAAAAGATGCAAAATCTTCGCAATGAACCTGTAGAAGATTTAACTTTGTTCACTAAATTTAAAATGATAATATTTTACTGTGGCCAGTATTATGCTGATTTTCATAATGAAAATCAACGATGTGAGCAATTGGAACAAAAAGCTCGTTTTTACTACAACAAATTGAGAATTTTGGAAAATGATCTTAAAAATGTTAGTGATGAACTTAAAAGTGTGAGATATCAAAATATGAAATTGCAACGCCAAAATTCTAATACACCTATTGTATATTCTGCTGGTTCAGGCGATAAAACACACAAAAGTTTTTCCGAAAAAAATATGTTAATGTTGTCGAAACAACGAAAGGAACCGGAACAAAGTGATTTATCCTTACATTTATCTATTATTCGGAAATTGATTACCGATCAGGATACAATGATTCAAAACTTAAACCATTTATCAGAAGAAATGAATACGTATGAATAATTATATTTGTAAACAATTAAATAATATTTGATTTTAAAAACAATTTATTAATTTAATGACAAACATGATATTATAAAAAAATATTTTCTCCTAAATGCTACAGCGGTTGACATTTTCCTTTTCCATATCTGTAACGTATCTCGCAAGTTCCCCTATGTTTGCAACGATATCATTACGTGTGAATGTTAAAAATATCTAGTCACAGTAGAATGTGTATATTACGCAGGTCTGATGATTGTCTTATTACTTTTAAATCCTAAGGTTATGTTGGATTTCATCATAATTTCACCAGTGAAGTGTTCCTTAGCGAGTTATGTTTAGTTAAATATGTATTCGTCAATAATGACTTTTGATACTTCTACTGAAGACTTTAAAGACGACTCCAAAAACTGCCGTAGGCACTCCAGTCAGATAGTAACGTTAACATCAATTTTATGAATTAAATTTTAGCTTTACTTTTAGATGATGCCACAAGTAATTTTCTCCTTAAAACTTTATGCAGGGACTTCAGCTGAATTTCATAATATAAGTACTAAAGATTAATCGTTAACATGCTAAAGAAATATAAAATTACTTCAAAAACATATTTAGGAAGTTATTTTTTCACTGAAACTAAAAACAAATAAACAGTGCTGATACTTAAAAAAATAAGACTGATAACGATTCCTCAATGAATTATCATAATTTATAAAATTAAAGAATTAATAAAATTTGCCCAGAACAGCCATGAATTGAATGAAACATCAGACACATATAATAATAAAAATAAAGACGACCTACTTTAAAATAATAAGTAAGTAAAAGTTATATTTTTATTATTGATGAATATTTTACGGCTTGGTAACAAGACCTTTTAGCCAAGTCTTTTTTAAAAAACACAATTATTTCTTACGTTTAAGATGAAAATATAAGTTAGAAGATGAAGAAAAAAAATGGCGCGCCATTTTTTTTCTCTATTTTTATTATACCCAAATACTTACAGATTATAAAGTAATACTTACAGAAAACTATTGATTGTAAAAAGTAAAAGTTTATAATCTGTGTTATAACCTACAAAAGTTTGACCGATCCGAAAGCCGAAATGAAACTAATTTTACAAATAAAAGTATAGGACGCTCGTTAAATTTAAATCTAGAATACTATAAATAGATTTAATGTATGATATTTAGGTGCAGAGCAACGGGATTCGCCAGGCCCAAAGGCATATTTCGTTCGTTGTGTGTCGTTATAAGTAAAATGTCTTTAGAAAAAGCAAAACAAGTGGCAGCATTTCAAGCAGTAGATGAATTTGTAAAAAAGGATTGCATCTTTGGCGTGGGCAGTGGTTCAACGGTGGTGTATGCAGTGCAACGTCTTGCGGAAAGAGTTGAACTTGAAAACCTTAAAGTTGTATGTATACCCACGTCATTCCAAGCTAAACAACTCATCATCAAACATAATCTCACGTTAGGAGAACTCGACACAAATCCTGTTATAGATGTTACGATTGATGGCGCAGATGAAGTTGACTCAAATATGACATTGATCAAAGGCGGTGGAGGATGTTTATTACAAGAAAAAATTGTAGCTGCCTGTTCAAAAAAACTAGTTGTCATAGCTGATTATACCAAAGACTCCCAAAAACTGGGCGATAGGTATAAAAAGGGGATACCAATAGAAGTGATTCCAATGGCTTATGTTCCTATAAAAAACAAAGTTATAGCACAGTATGGAGGAGAGATAAAGTTACGTGCTGCTATAGCAAAAGCGGGGCCAGTTGTCACAGACAATGGCAATTTTATTTTAGACTGGATGTTTACAAATCAAGATTTAGACTGGGGGCAAGTGAATGCATCTATAAAAATGATTCCTGGTGTTGTAGAAATTGGTCTTTTTGTTAAAATGTGCTCTAAGGCTTATTTCGGACAGCCAGAAGGAGGTGTCGTGGAAAGATCTGCTTAGCTTTTATATTCGTTTTTAATTGTAAGGATAAATCTCAATTTTTATATGTTCCTTTTATACAGAAAAATAAAGTTTTTACATAGTCGGTTGCATTTTTTTTACAGTACTCATGTTTATTATCTAATGTGGCTAATCATTTTATTGTAATAATGCAATATCTTTAGATTCTCAGTATACATACACAAATCTATCTATAATTCGATTGTTTTTGTTGATGGCGTTTCTATTTAGATTTCGCTAATGTCCAAGTGTGTACGTTAAACTGCAGTAAAAAGCGGGCTTTGTGACGGACGAGAAACGAAACTATCAAATAAAATACTGCTGAGACAATTCCGGACGATGCTTACTGTTGATATGTCTAAAACAATAGAAACGTACACAATATATACATCAGGTTAGTTAGTTAAAAGACAGACAAACTAAAGTCTAATGTTAATTTTGTTAATGAATGAACATAAAATGTAGACAAAAGGAGAGTTAACAAGAGATCTATAATAGTTAAATTGTAATATTATTTACA
The DNA here is from genome assembly GCA_029286785.1 of Meandrusa payeni. NCBI lineage: Eukaryota > Metazoa > Arthropoda > Insecta > Lepidoptera > Papilionidae > Meandrusa > Meandrusa payeni. Next base: position 1,770,113 of record JAGSMX010000013.1, read on the forward strand.
TGTCAATTTTAGATTTTTCCACCATACATAATGTAAAATAAAATTAATGTATTATATTTAAAATACCAAGAGAAAACCATTTTATATTAATGTTAAAATCATAGCTCACTGTTATAAATAGTGAGCTGGTCGGGAGGCAGTTATCTACCAAATAGCAAAGGTTGTTGGAGCTATGTTTATCTGAAAACTTTGCATAATAGGTAGGTATATCTCATTAATAGGAAACTTTTTAGAAATGGTAAGTATAAAGTAATTGTTTATACATGATAATCAATAACTTTATTAATCAAATCAAACTGAATCAATCAATAAATGTATTATGTCATGGAAATAGAAACACCAATACATTCAGTTGTTTATTTTATATTATAGAAAACTTAATAATATTCCAAAAATTATTTTTAATACAACTACTCAGAGAATAGCGACATAAGGCAAAACTTAAAATATACTTTATAACTTTAGGTTTACACAATAAAACATTTTTGATAAGGCGGAATACTTATTTACTTCAATATTATATGAACTGCAATTTGACTAGGCCGGTTATAATGTTATCTCTTATCAATTACAACAAATATGGAAATATGTGTATCACAGTATGCAAAATTAATTATTTTAAAATATAAGATTTTTTAGAGAAAGAAAACAATTGGTTACTGTTCTACAAATTACACGAGGTAGGCAAACCCAACTTTAATTAGATGCATTAGCAAAATATGACATCTTACCATAAACCATTTTCTTTCTTGCCTGTTGAATGAAACAAGATGTAGAGAAAAAATAAGTATTCTTAAAGTTTAAAAGTAAAGAAGAGAATTAAGCAAATAGGATCAATACATCTGTTATACAAATTTCTATTGCACCAGTTTCCTCTAAAAGCACTTCAACTTATCATATAAAATTATGACATTTTAAAGTCAAGGTACTTGCAGTGCAGGTCAACATTTAGAAATAAAAATTTTTGTATTACTAAAAAAATTGGACTCATTTGTGTTTGTGAAAAATGGTAATAAGTATATAATTATGTCAATTAATTTCCCATAGTCAAGTCCTATATCCTCTAGATTAAAATAATTGTATAAAATATAATGTTGACCTGTTAATTTGTGCAAAGTAAATAATTTGTGCAAGTGATGTAAGCATAATTCTTGTTCAAAACAGTTATTTTACTGTTTACATATTTATCATGTTTTACAATACTAGTTTTGTTACAATAAACACATTACACGAATTATATTTTGGTATAACATACTCTATTAGGTATTTCACAAATATCTAAGATAAATAATTATTTTATAAGTACCTAAAATTGAATTAAAAGTTTTAGACTTACGCAAGATATTCCTAATTATTCTAAGTGACTTAATTATAAATATGAGATATAAAAAGAGGATTTTTGCAAATCACTAATGCATAATCAAAACTGAAATGCAACTAGTTATATTAACAAAAACAATATTCTGTTAAATTTTATCTATTCATATTACGTGCATGAAATGGATACAGAAATACTAACATTTGTTACTCCAGTAACAGGTTTTAGAAGGCAAATAATTGTAATTTTTTTATTTGACTTAATACAGACTGGTTTTTTTCATTATTCTTAGAAATTCTTCTTGGTTAATTTCACCATCCCCATCTCTGTCTGCTTCATCAATCATTTCATGAAGTTCTTCATCTGTCAAATTTTCACCAAGCTCCCTAGCTACTCTCTTTAGGTTTTTAAAGGAAATTTTACCTGAAAAAATGTTTCAGAAATCATGGTCATGGACTGAGCTTAGTGCCACCTAATAACTCTATTCTAGAAGACCTGATCATGAGGATTTGCCTCTCTCTCTAGAATTTGCCACTGACAACTGCTTCTCTTTTATATGATCACTACCAGCCAGATAGTTTTGTACACCAAATTCTGGTTGCTGCATTAAGGGAAGAAGAGGCACAGCCCCCACTAGATGGACAGACTGTATTGGAGTAGTTATGGGAGTGTGACTCCAAGCTCAAATCCACATGGCGCAAAATGGGCAGTAGGTAGTGTTGATTAAGGGCACAAATCCAGGCCAGCCAGCAGGCCATCTAGACCAGTGGTCGGCATCCTTTTGAGTTGGAAGGATCAAAAATTTGCAAAATTTCAAATTTTTTATAGAGCCACAATTTTTTCTCAACATCAATAAATAAGACTTGCACAAATAAAGTAAACTAAGTAAGTACTAAAGAGCCATAGCTTTACATCCAAAATGCCGCAAGTGGCATGAACCGGGTTTCCAACCTCTGATCTAGACCAATGTTCAGTGGAAACTCCACTTAAAGTGGAGGAACTTACCACCAGTTTAGGTTAATTATTATAAAAATAGTAGCATGGGTTCAATCAAAAAAATTATTGCTTTCATTTATAAAAAACATAACTTTTTTAATGTTATTGTAATTGTAATTTTTTTTATTACTTACCAGTTTCATCATCATCAAAAAGTTTAAAAGCTTTCATAATTTCCTCTTTAGTGTCTTTCTCGGCCATTTTTACAGTCATCAAATCAAGGAAATCCTCAAATGCAACTTTTCCATCACCTTTGTCTATTTCAGCAATCATTTTCTTAATTTCCTCTTTTTTAGGCTCAAACCCAAGAGCTCGGATAGCTACTTTCAACTCTTTTGTATCAATTTTTCCTGTGTTTTCAGTATCAAACAAATCAAATGCTTCTTTAATATCCCGACGCTGTTCGTCACTTAGTTCAAACTTAGGGCCAGATTTCTTACGCACTCCTCCAGCTGCTGCATTATTTGAGTTTATATTTTTCTTTTGGGAATTACTCACTGTTGTTGCCTGTAATATTGTACACTATTTAATATTAAAGTACTTAATACAATTTATTGTATTGCTGAGCTTCAGCTAAACTCGTTATGAATATAATAAAAAATACAAAAGTTACTTATTAACAGAAAAAGAGAAACATTGCTTATGATTATTTAAGAACCGTATACAAAAGATAAATTTAATCAATATCCAATTGAACAAACCTTTACTTGCACTTACCATTGCGTCGGGTAATGTATTAGTAAAAGGGAATAGGTCTATTACTTTTTCACCATAAATAATCCTTTTACGTTATTTAATTAAACATAAAACAATTTAATGAATTCAAATTCCTTTAAACCAAAAGGAAACGTTTCTTTATATCTTAAACTAAAAAAATCAATTTGACATCTGACAGTCACAAAATAAATGTTACCAAGTGATAATGAGGTAATATTATAGAAGAACATTTCCTTTTCAACTTTTTCATTTATTCCGTCACTTTTATAGTCTAGTGGCTAAGTGTTGACCGTTTGGTCAGAGGGTGGAATCGTAGCCGGCTTGTGTTTAATGTATTTCTACATTAAACACAATAACTCGCTACAGATTTTGCCCGGTGTTTGGCGTTAGAATCCACACGTCAAGCACACCCTCACAAATTATAAATTAAGAATCTGTGGCTTGGATAAATAAAAAAAGTAGTATGAAAATGGCGCGGGGACTCATGGGAGTGGATCATCTAACTTACATTTTCATCTTAGACGTAAGAAATAAGTGTATGTGTTTTAAAAAAGAATTGGCTTAAAGGTCTTGTTACCAAGCCATAAAATATTCAACAAAAAAAAAGTTTTCTCAAAATGTTTGCTTATTATATTTTATTACAAATCAAATCGAAACCTACGTAATAGATATATAATAACGAACAAAACTTTAATTAGTTAAACATATATATTGTTAGTTATGTTGTGAGGTGAATTGGCAAATAATAAATACAATAAATATGTCTCATATATATAATATATATTGTTTAATAATGCCTGATAGTTTCTCCAATTAAATAGCACGTCAGGGTAATGTGAAATGAAAAGCCAATATCTTTGCCTATTTATGTTATTGATAGGAGTTTCAAGTAGTCAATCGCAGTAAATCCCAAATGAATAGTGTTGTAAATAGTTTTGATAAGGATGAACTATGCCTATTTAAAATTGTAATATCTACACTATTTGTTTATAAAATACAATGTCTATGAAAATATCATAGCTTATTTTAAGATTGTCGAAAACGTGATTTATGAACATTCATTAAGAATATTCCTCACACACTTAAACACGTTTACGTAAAAGGCAGATTATCCCTTATTTAATAAGCATGACAGCATTGCTGGAGTTTCTCCTGCTAACTTTTTTCTTGAATGAATTGTGTTACGGGCACACTCGAATCTGAATCCTATCGCGTCCAGACTAACGGCCCAAACGAAGGTCCTTATAGGGCACTTGCGTTAACTTACATATAATAAAAGTTCCGACCACTTGACAATGACAACTTTACTAAAGTTGTGTTAGCTTTTAGACTAACAACGACAATGAACCATAAAGATATATTGTTAGAAGGATCAAAACAAATAAACCATTTTTCTTTCAAATTTAATAGAAATCTGTTAAAATTGCAAGATTTTATTGATTTTATCTTAATTACTACAAAATAATGCAAATTAGTAAGCATATATAACTTGTTTTCCTATATTGTAATAAAATATTCCACGCCAACTATCTATTACTAGTCATTATAAATGAACTATTTGTTGGTTGTGTTTAAAAGCATTATATAACATAATTTTTTTTAACTTATTCTAGTTTGCATTTAATTAAATATAATTTACATATTTTTTGTCAATGTGACAATAAAAAACAAATAATTGTGAGTCGTTCTCAAAATAATTACAATATCAAACAACAAATCTCATAATTTATACATTTTGAATTTAGTGTTTTTTTTTTAAATTAAAACTCACATTGATAATATTTGCAGGACTTAGTTGCGTTTGTAAATATAATAAACGATAAGGTCTCACGCTATTTTAACCCTAGAGGGGTAGACTTAGCCACACAGTAGACACTAACTTTAGCAAATTCATATGGTAATCAAGAATTTGCAAAGCAGATAGAAATAAATTATAAAACAAGCTAATAGGAAGTGTCTAGAAACTAAATATTACAATGTTTGTTCTTAGAGCTTTAAGGCACTTATATCATCCTGCAATACTTCTTATATTTACGTTTATGTACATTGAATAAAAAAAATATTGTACAATAAAAACATTGATTCTCTTAGAAGTCTGTAGTCTGCCATCGTGGTTTATATTGCCATTGTATCGGATTTGATATAAAACGATGCCACCCACGTATGATTGTGCAAAAATAGAATTGCACATCATTGCGAGACAAAGAAAATTCTGTGTAGATCGGAACATAATTCATCAATAATCAAACAGTAGTAGGTTACTGAAATCGATATATAAGAAGTAAACGACAAAAAGTACGAGCACGAATAGCTTGATCGAATGCTATATGCACACTGACTCAAAAGTTATGAGGTAACTAACACAGTGAGGTAAAAAAATACAGAAGGATTGAGAACCGCTTCCTTTTTTGAAGTCGGTTGAAGTGTACGTGCTTGCTCGAACTTCAGGCTTATGTCTTTAACAACTCTAGCGATCGAAAATTTGAGTTATTTGTCTATTGTGTTCTACAAACACGTTTAGCCTCATCGTTATATTGTACCAGAATAAATTGATATGAGCGCCATCTATGGGTAGGAAGTTATACAATTTTCTTATTTTCGTTCTTATTATTCGTCGCATCAGGGTGCGGATGGTAGTGTTCCGAAGGATTTCATAAGGTGGTAGCAGTGCGGCAGGCGGCTGCGATGTCCGATTTTCTGCAAGGTGGCTGCGGCTTGTGCCAGCATACCAGCTCTCTCACCCGGCGCGGCCAGTACAGCAGCGGGCAAGTGCTTGCAAGCCATGTACAGAGCTACAGCACGCTCGCCCTCCCCACCGCCGCCTTCGAGGGCGCGTTCTGAAAAACAAGTATTATTAAGCAGTCATTTCTTAGAACATTAAATTCGTAATAAATTAAAAATATATTTAACGACCTATAGTTTAGAATATTTTATTTGCAAAATATGGTGTTATAATTTTCTACAGTAAGAGTCACATGCTTAGTCATTTAAATGACGTGCAAATGTTTATTTTATCTTTCGTAAGGCAAGTGTCTATTTAGTTCTAAGTATTCTTTTTAGTTAAGCTAGAAGATTGCTCAATTTTTTTAGTAGTAGGAAGCATTGATCGTGAGGGCTACTATTTTATATATCAGTACTAGTGAGGACGTCTTACGATGTTCTAGTGTCACTTATACGAAACGCAGTTACACATTTTCAGTCTATGAGAGAAAGAAAATGTGTGCTGGCACCTCTCTCTCCCTGGCAGCTACAGTAATATATAAAATATAACACTCTTTCTAACTTGACTAACTCATATAACCCCATCAACGTTCGCCTCGCCCGATCACACTTTTCGTAGCGCTATCTTCACGCATTAACCAGTTTACTCCCCAAGTTAAGCATGCCTTCAGACCTTCCACTTAAAAAATATAGTTTATCTTTGGATGGCTACCTTTGCCGCAGATAATAGAAGAGCGATTGAATCGTGGCCGTAAACTGCCATCGAGCAATTGTTGCGTGCGTCTCGGCGCTGCGCCCGCCATCATGCGACAGACGGCCGAATGTAGAAACACTCGTGATGCCACCCACTGAAACATATATACGGATACATATATATTTATAACTAGTTGTGCTCGCGACTTCGTCCGCGTGGAAGTGAACAGAATGTCATGTAATTTATTAAGTTATATTTTCTATATATAAAAGAGAAAGCGTGTAGGTTTGTTTCTTATAGGCTGTAGTTTCATCGAAATCGGTACAGCCGTTTCGGAGCCTAAACGGGTATCCACACACTTTCTCTAATATATATATAGATATAGATAGCCCGTTCGCGTTAAGGAAATGTGAGTCACATTTTGTTACCGCGAACGGGCTATAGTATTGATCGTTAGACCTACCGGTACACACTGGGACAGTCTCTTGAGCGAGTGAAGATCTTTCTGGAAGGCTTGCAGCTGCTCGTGGGGCGCGGGACTAGAGCCGACTCCCGTCTCCCATACGCCCGCGCGCACCTCCAGCAGCCAGTCGCAGCACAGCACTTGCATTAGCTACCAGTCAAATGTTACTTTGTTTCATGTTAATGAAGTTAATAGAGCCATGATAGTTCATTGTCCGAGAGGTCGCGAATTGCATAGTACGATTGATGGAATTGTTTATTGAAATTTTAAGTGATTGTTTACCATATACTCACCGGTGAAAGAAACCAACGTGAAGAAACCTGCATATGTTATAAAATTTTAAACTCGCACAAGGACCGCATGGCAGGCTATTTCCTTATACTATCGTTACAGAGAAGGCCTTTGCCCAACAGTGGGACATAAATTGGTTGTAACTTATAATAGAATCTCCCTTAGTTGAAGTTATTCAAACCACCGAATACGATATTTAGAACTTCATTCAAATGCAATTTAAAATCTTAAGATTAATTAAGACTCAAAATACACATAGTATATTTTGAGAAGTCCAATAACCAGACCTTTGTGTATATAATATATATAATCATATATACATACAACTGTTTATAATAATTGAATATTATAGATATATAATGATGTTAAATATGTTAATTGTAAACTAAGCTGGATGATATTTTAACTCCCTTTACGAAAGTCCTTTTAAATAATTTTTATATTTATTACCTTAAAAATAAATATCAATAGATTAGCATTTAACGAATTATCAAGAAACAAAGAGTATGAGATTTCGTATGATAAAATAAAATTACCAAAAAAATATACGAATATAATGTTGCAACATAATAGTGATGAAAGCAACTAAAGCGAGAATTGCCTTGTAGTGAGATTGCACAAAAATGGTCACAAGTGCAATGCAACTACAATGCACTCCCGCAATAGTCATGTCCCGTCTTCAGAGAACATCTTCAATATAACAGCGTGCATGGACTGGGAGCGAAGCTGCCAAATAATAATTAATCTTATTTATAATAATAATAAAGAGCCGTGGTAGCTCAGAGAGCCGTGATAGCTCAGTGTCCAGGCGGTTGGCTCTTGTTGCATAGTACGCTAGCAACCTGAGTTCGATCCCCGGTGCCGGCACCAATAAATTTGCTGTTGCAATTTTATGTGCTGATTATCCACGCGCTCGGCGGTGAAGGAAAACATCGTGAGGAAACCTACATGTCTTAGAAAAATTTTCTGAGGCATGTGAAGTCTACCAATCCGCACTAGGGCCGCGTGGTGGACTATGCCCTTATACTCTCTTTACATAGAAGGCCTGTGCCCAGCAGTGGGACATATATATTATATATATAAAGGCTGTAACTTTATAATAATAATAAAGCCATGTTTATTTCCACATCTAGCGGTATTTTGTAACTTTTTAAATTTTAACAGAGATAGTGTTTGTTAGTATTGTTAGTGTTTACTTACATTTATATTAGTATTGTTAAATTTAGCAGTTAGATATGGACCCCACTTTGGGTAAAGGCCTCTCCTCCTTTTTTCCAGTTTTCCAGTTTATAATCTTATTACAAACCAAAAAGTTCAAGACGCACTGCAGGATTTCATCCTTTTGTTTTGAACAGCCTTCAAACGCTTCAAGCGAATAATGAAAGACGAAGCAATCTTCGTCTTTCATTATTCGTACAGCAAAGGACTGGAATAGTTTGCCCGCGTCTGTCTTTCCGTCCGATTACAATGTGGGTATTTTCAAGAGTAGAGTGAACAGGCATTTACCAAACTAGTGCGCCTTACCATTCAGGACTCCATTCCCATTTAATATCAGGTGGGATCGCAGTCAAGTACTAGCTTAGAAAGGATAAAAAAGCTCTGTCTCCCAAACCGAGTGTAGCTGTATAATAACTGTAACACTTGTGAAAAAGATCAAAAAGAGTCTTCTTTGAGATCTTTTGTGAATTAGTAAACTCATGTCTTTATAACTGTAGCGGGGTAGACAGACTGCTTTAGCTGTCCGCATTGCACCAAGCATATAGGGTCCCATACCATAGACGTAGACATATTCTTTATGGCCACAAAATATGAAACACATCAAAAAGACAGAAAAAAAAAACAGACAAATAGGATATAAGATATGATGCCAATATTGGACACCGTCTCAGCATATGCTGCTATGCTGTGGTGCTATATGTACATGGAACACAAATTTAGGTTTCAAAAAATAACTTCATGTATTACCATTTTGTTATATTGTGATTTCTGTGCTAGATGGCTTAAAATTTTGTCATAATACGTTTAGCAGTCTCGCAATTTTTTTTTCAGATATTTGGTTTAAATCCATGGACGATGTTAGAATGAACAAAGCCATGCCATAATGTTTATCCCACTGTACTTGCTGGTTATGCGTTTTCTATATTCAATCCTTTTGCTGGTAATACGCATCTCACTTGGCATTTCTATTGTTTGAAATTTCTTAAATCAAACTTCTCTTCATCGCGTTCGTGACCTCCATTGCATGTTAGCTTTATTTTATTATATTAATACGTAAAAATCAGAAAACACAGCAGCCGCCTTATACTATAGCCTAATAATTATTGTATCCGAACAGGCGACGATCCGATCGTAAGTCGAACCGCTTAACTATAAGACTGTCACTGCTCACTTGCTATTTTGCTGTCTTGAAATATATATAATTAAACTAACAAATGGTTTAGGGTTGTTACAGCTGGTGGTGTCTAAACTACTTAATAAATAGATGCGATGGGAATAAAAGCATGTGTGTACACGGGTGCGTGCATGTGCGTGCGTTTGTACTAATATTACATAATAATATATTAATAAAATATAAGTAAAGTAAAACAATGTGTGACTTACCACCATCAGCTGTGTCGGCTTCCGGCAGCAGTAGTACGCCAAAGAATCAGCTAATCGTGATCCAGCGATATCGCACACCTATCAAATCATATAGTTATTTAAACTATACATGTGACTGTCAGCGTAAAAGGGGTCTAGCCCTCAATATTTCAAATGACTTGATAAAATGATGTGACGCTGAAAGCCTCTAATAATGTTTATACGAAAACAGGGCAACAAACGACCGGTTACCATATAGAGAATCAAGTTTATCTAACTGCTGTAACTATGATCTGATCACTAATATAACTAACTGAAGAACATCCTTCCAAATAAAAAAAGAATCATACAAAGGTTCACCCAGTCGAAATTTATGAGGTAACAAACATGAACAAAAAAATACATATAGACGAATTGAAAACCTCCTTTTTTGAAGTTGGTGGAAAGAGTAAAAGAATCTTAATATCTAAAGCCATCGAAGAATGTAAAGTTCTCTCTCTCTAGTGTCTCATCAGGGTTGCATCTGGAGCTGATGATTTGCCTCCACCGGCTTCTGTCCAGCGCGTCTCTTACAGCAGAGTAAAATATGGAGGACGACGAGTCTTTTATTAGATCGGACCGTTGACACGTTGTTGGTGAACGGCCGCGAGATTTTTACCTGCGGTGTTCCCAACTATGATCAGTTTTTCTAGACATTCGTTATCTCTGCGCATTGTGTGCAATAATAGGCCAACATTAGTTGTCTGCACTGCGAGGGCACAGGGGGGAGGGATTAACCTTCCCTCCTGGGACGTGCTCTGCGAAGAGTATAGTGCAGAGGGGCTCCGTTGCGTTCCTCTGGAGGAAGCACCGAGGAAAAGCTACCGGGGGGTTTTAGTGGGTAAAAACTCCACATAACCCCGCCTTCCTTGTTGAAGATTTCCCTCCCCCGTCAACAAAAAAAACAATGTAAAATCTACTTAGTAAATGCTAAACTTCATTTACTAGTAGTTGAGTGAAGTAAATGCCTCAACTTATGTTTAGTACAAACATAAAATATGATGTGATATTTTTGTTATTATTATAGCAACATTGTCTGATACTAAAATTTGTAATAAAAATTAAAACATAGCAACACTTTCTCTCTTCTGTTCTTTCCATCCATTGTGTCAGCACCATATTTATCTTGTACTATTTCAATAAATCGTTATTTCAATAATTAAGAACCTTTTTCTTATACAGTAATGTTAAGTTATAGAAGTACAATATATTACCTTGAGTATGGTCTCGGAGCACCTGTGTAGGGCGTCTTCGTCCGGACACTGGGCGAGCGAGAGCAGGCCGCGTCGGCTTTTGTAGGCCATGTGCAGTGCCCTGCGGAACACAAGCACAATGGAGTCAGCTAATCCAACGCCGTGTTTATGCTAACGAAGACAATAGTTATTAATACCACAACTATAAACTATGCGGACTGTTTATAAAACAATAACGGAACTAGAATTTCTAAATCGACGCGTGTGTGAGAATCGCGCTTATTGTTCTTCGATTACTAAGCCGTCGTGAGATCATCAGCTACATTCCTATTTATTTACTGAGCAATGATACGATGAACATTTTTAATAAACAAAAATATAAAAAACAACGTAATAGTTGCGTGGTTAATGCCATCGCATTAGAGGTGAATACTGTAAGTCAATATTAGAATGTAACTAGAAAAAAAGTGCATAGAAAAAATTAAAAAAAAAATCATAATGCTACATTCAAACGCTTACTTTGGAATTTATACCTAAACTAGTAATCGTTTGGAAAAAAAATGGCGCGGGGCGTCATGGGGAGGAGGGATCATCTAACTTACATTTTCATCTTAGACGTGAAATAAGTGTATGTGTTTTAAAAACGACTTGGCTTAAAGGTCTTGTGACCAAGCCATAAAATATTCAACAACAAACAACTAGTAATCGTTTTAAATTTACTTTTTTTTTTCCTTATCCATCAATATAAATGGTTGTTTTCAATTTTTTGATATGTTTTATATATATGTATATTGATACATTACTAGGGTTCCCAGCCCGCTTCGCCGTGTTAGATTCTGCCTTATTTAATTTAAACAATAAACATGCATTATTAAATATTTAATTTAGCTCTCACAATATATTAAATTATTCCTTTCTCTCCGTATTCATTCTCTTCTATTCTCTTCTCGAGCGGGTGAAGATCATTACCTACACCCATGCAGATATCAGTAAATACAAAATTCTTATCATTTAGGGATTTTTTTTGTAATGACGAACTACACAGATTGGCCAGAGAAGCTGGCCTTGACTGCTTCACCGGATTGAGAGGTGGCATAGCTCTTCATTCAGGGATTAATTATACTTCAATATACTCCGTTGTATTTGCAATACGTTCATAATGACATAAATGACACAACGCATGTGTTAATACAAATTTAGTTTATAAAACAATAGAATATCATCATAGTAAATAAAAGCTGTATTTGAAAGTTCAAAAAGAGGAGTGCTCTGATCGTCCAAACCAAACTTTACAGGATTACTCGCCAGGTCAATCTGAAGATTCCCTGAGAGTTTCATTGAAATCGGTCCAGCCGTTTCAGAGCCTGTATGGAACATACCCACACTTTCTCTTTTATATATATAAATGTATACTGTAATTTTTGTATAATATGCAAGTTTATATTTTTGTATGCATTACTTAGAGCTGTATCCTAATCATAAATAATTCTTGGTGTTATTTATGATTGTTATTCATTCCTTGACTTTATTACTCTACTATTTGCTTCCTTTATCTCTAAAGTCCTACAGGGTTGCCTGGTAGAGATAGCTGATAACGCCGCCCTTGGCCACTTAGCTTAAGCATATTTATCACTTTAATCAATTGTACTTCATCATTTATTATGTACATCAGTCTGTTCTTAATTACGAATATACGAAACAATCGATCGATTATTCAATGATAATCATCCACGCAAAGGCAAAGGGCACAATTCATAATCATCAATAATCCATATCCATACCCAGGTAAAGGATCTTCGCACGCGATGAGAGACTCTGGCAGCATGTTCAGTCTGTCACCTATTTGATTCGCTTTACCGATGTCCCCCAGAAGCCACGTCGCTGCTACACCCACAATATTCGCCCACCATTCCATTACTGGGTCCCAGCAACCTAGAAAACCATATCTATACATAACACCTGATTCATTAGTCTACATCCTCCAATGGAGCGGTTTCGGCCCTCTCAAATTGAGTTCCCCACTTGAATCATCAATAAGAGGACAAAATATAGTAGAAAGTGGCTTCATCAGCATTGGAACTGTAGCTGATCTTCTTCACATCATCCGAGGAAGAAAGAAGACACTCGCGATCTGTTAGTTCATTACAGCTACTACAGCTTTATTAGTAAATTAGCATAGATTACCTGTATGCTGCGGCGCATCAGTGGAGACATCGTCAATGATCAATTTCACAAGTTCTAGGACGTCGTGCGTGTTGCTGCCTTCGTCGGCACACAGAAGCATATGTAGACTCTTCTGGAGTAGTTCCAGGTGATAAGCCTGTAGACATATAGAGCATGAATGTTGAAGCATAAAAACTATTATCATACCAAACTTCTAATTTCTACATCGCAATTATAGTATCCATATGGATTTTTTAACTTTCACGTCATGCTCAAAAGGAGCCAAATCCTACCCAACTCTCACTTCCTTATATAAAGAACAGTTATGTGGAAAGGTATATAGGCATATGCTCGGCGGAGAGGGAAAAATCCGTGAGGTAACTTGCATGTCTTAGAAAATTTTCGATGGCATGTGAAGTCTGCTAATCCGCACTAGGGACGCGTGGCACTCTCTCTCTTTCTTCTCTTTCTTCTCTCAGAGAAGGCCTGTGCCCCAACAGTGGAACACAAACATTACAATATAAAGGCAGTAACTTTATGTAGTAAGAAAAACAATAAAAAATGAAAAAGGTGACCAATAAGCTTCTATCACTTATGAAAGATTTATTGATATTGTCACTAAGATAAAAGAGACTCACCCGCATAGCGTACGCGAGCGGATCAGCGACACTAGGCAGGCGGGAGAGCAAGGCGGCATGCGGTGGCGCGCGCTCGTAACTCCAGCGGCGCGTGCGCAGGAAGCTCTGCCCGCGAGCGCTGCTGGCCCAGCGTAGACGCACCGACGGGCGCGCGCACGTGTCAGAGCACCACTTGGTGCACGCTCTCAAATAGTACCTGCATAAGAACACCGCTCATATTAATACCATACCGGTGTTCATCAATAATGTTGTATTTATTTGTTTATTCTATAAGAAGCCAACATAATATGTACATACAATATGTATAATACATCATGTCTAAGAAACTAAAACTAAATTCTAATCATAGTTTTTTTTTGTTGACGTGGGGGAAATCTCCAGAGGAACGCACCGAAGCCTATCCGCACTCACAGTGCGGATAGGCTTCGGAGTCGTCCCGGGGTGGAGAGGTTAATCACTCCCGTGCCCGCGCAGTGCAAGGCGACGGGCCAGCCGATGTAGCCTTTTTCCCGGGTCCACTTTGGCGGACGACATCCTTGTCGCCCAGCGAACCCGAGGCTCCTTTTAGTTGCCTTCTACGACAGGCAGGGGTAACATATCATAGTTAACTCAGCAATTCAATTAAAAGTAAATACAAGAAACACCTAACTGAGAACACCACATTGTTGTTGTGCCATTACCAATTCCCTATACCTATAATAAATCCCAAGAGGAATACGTCTGTGTAGTCATACAATATGATATGAAAGTTGGATATATTAGAGGTTATATTGTGGAGGTTATAGGTATATATTAGATACCATTATCGTTATTCGTGTTTTATCGTTCGAAGTTTTAATCTCCTATTATACCACTGAAGATCGGTAGATCGATAAACAAATGTCCAAAAACTATCATAGCTTTTGTAATAAATATGAATATGAAACTAACCCGCACAACCAATTGCCAAACTTCGGCATGTAATCCTTAAACACCAATGCTGCGGTAATATACGTGTCGGCCAGCAATTGCCGGCTGCTGGTCACCTCTGCCAAGTTAATAGCTTGCAGAGCCAGCAGCACGCGCTCGCTGCGCCCCTTGTGGCTTGACAGAATCTCCAGCTGTGCCAGGCGATTAGAAACGCCGGAGACTTCAGCAGCCCAGTGTCGTGTCGCTCGTCGTGCGGGGCTAAAGTAAAATAAACCACTTATTTTTTGTTCTTCTATATCATTATAGTCATTAAAGTTTCCATGTCCCTAGTAATTCTTGGAAAGAAAAGAGTCATGGTCCGACCTTACAGGCTCCCTCGGATCGGGATGCTTACACGTGAAAGTACCTGCCCAAGCCTCACTGGGGATCGTGCTTTAGCCACCTCTCAATCCGGTCCAGCGTCTCTGCCCAGCACGTATAGGTTGGTCAAAAAAATCGTTTTTGAAGTTTTACTTTACGCACGCTTGACTTGGAGAGTAAGCTGATTAATACGTTACGAAAAGTGTGAGCGGGCGAAAAGAATGAAGAGTTGAGAGAGTGATATAAGTTATTGAAAATAGAAAGAAACAGAGTTACATTTCGTTTATTACTGTGAATATGGTAAGGGTGAGAGCACACGTTTTCTTTCTCTCTTTCTCTCATAGCCAGTTACGTTTCGTATGTCTAAGACACAGTACAGGCTTATTGTCTATGCCAAACCATAGGGGCACGTGAGAGCAGTGCGCATGGACATTTTCTTTCTTTCTTGAATAATCGTTTATAAATTATATTTTGTGTCCCTAATATATATATTTAAACATATATTTATGAACAAATAGATGGAGCTAAAGAAGTTTTACTTAGTGTGGTTTATACAAAAATATATATTTTTTGCTTTAGTTATTATAATGACTAGAGCATGGCAAAAGATATAAAGAATCGTTTTCTCTATAACCATTTACCGCATAAACTACAGAGTGTGTAGATATGATGCTAATACCACAAGATGCAGCGTTCTTACTTTGGAACTTTTCTGGAACCTTCTTTCGATTTATGTATAATTCTATTTTTAATTTGATACTTGGTAAGTTAGTTATAAGAAGTTTAATAAATATTATATTCATCATCGTCATCAGCCTGCAGCATGTCCTCGTCCATTCTCACCCAGTTAATCTATATATACTATAAGAGACAAAGTGTGTGGGTATGTTCCATATAGGCTCCGAGACGGCTGGACCGATTTCAATGAAACTTTCAGGGAATCTTCAGATTGAACTGGCGAGTGATCCTGTAAAGTTTGGTGACGATCGGAGCACTCCTATTTTTGAACTGTCAAACTCAAACAACCCATACGTCGTACTTTTATTTCTGACGTTAACTTAAACCCGGTATGTTTTTGTATATGATTGCTAAATAAGATGGATCTATAGTATAACAAAAATTAACAACCTGTCGCTCCACATATCACCAGCGCGTCTGGTCAAGTAACCACCGAGAGGCATTCTTTGTAGAATCTGCCTCAGTGCTGCAGCAGCAAGGGCGGAGAACTTCGCATGGCCCGTACCCCCCGCTTGCACACTTCTGCCACACGCATCCAATGCACGATGCAATTCAAGTCTTGCATTTGATAGATCGCCCTGGAATGTATGTTTAAAACAGTGTGTCAATTTGGATATTTTTTAACTGACTTTGAAAAAGTAGGAGGTTCTCAATACGTGCGTATTTTTTGTTAAATTTACACAAGAAAAAAATAAATGATAACTTCGCGAATTAAAAAGCATAATGCCACCGGGCTGCGTTATCAAATTCTATAACTGTTTTGTTATTGTACAGTAATCCCCTATAACGCACGGTACTTTTATAACGCATTTTTAGACTGCAAATTCAATTTCTCGCATAACACGGGTATTCCCCCATATAACGCGGGGATTCCCACGTTATATTTCTTTACTGTGAAATTTATAATGATTTTTTACAGTTCATAATGATTTTCGCGTATATTCGATTTAAACCCTCTTTAAGGAGAAAAGTAAAACGTGAATCATTTGTACATAAAGCGTTATACAAGAACACTCCAACAACGCGTTTTCTTATAACGCGGAAAGAATCTATAATGTAATAGGGGTGTATGGTGATCATTAAATTTTAACCAGTTTTATCCTATATGTATTTATTAACCCAGCTTTCAGTACACCTAGCGTTTAAGTTAAGGCTAATAAATAATATTTCCAGTTAACAACAATTTCAAAAATTTAAAGAATAGTCATAAAAAATTTTTTTTTTATGTTATTGTAACATGTCTGGGTTTAATTGTACTTGTGGCCGATAGCACAGTTATCTAAGCTTCCAATTACAAATATCCGTCACCAAAACTAGACTATTTGCCATTATAGTACTTAAAAATATCGTACAAGGCCCCACTCTCCGTTGAATTACGGGATGCCCTGTAAGAATGATTCTTACCTTCTTCAAGTAATTATCAGCCAGACGTTTGTGTTTATAAAATACACCGGCTTCTTTTGACTGTGACTTCGGAACAGAATCTCCATACACCAATAACTTTATAAGACATAAAGCCAGTACGGAGAAGTTTAATAAATATAAGAAGAATGTGTTAAAGAGCCATGATCCCCAAGATATTTCAACAGAATCTGAAATAGTAAATTGTTTCACTTGGAAAAATTTGGTACTGCTTAATATAAATCTACTAGCATACCCAGACCGCTTTGTCGGGCTATGTTTTGCTTTATTTTATTTAATCAATAAACTTGCATCATTAAATATTTAATTTAACTCTCACAATATATTAAATTATTCATTTCTCTCTGTATTCATTCTCTTCTCGAGAGGGTGAAGATCATTACCTACACCCATGTACATATGACTAAATACAATATCATTCTTATCATATATACAAAAACATATCGGGCTCAAGTTAATGTCAGAAATAAAAGTACGATGTATGGCTTGTTTGACAGTTCAAAAAGAGGAGTGCTCTGATTGTCACCAAACTTTACAGGTTTACTCGCCAGGTCTATCTGAAGATTCCCTGAAAGTTTCATTGGGATAGGTCCAGCCGTTTCGGAGCCTATATGGAACATACCCACACACTTTCTCTTTTATATATATATAGATTATAAATATTGATTTTGTATTGCACGTTAGACTTACTGAACTTTTCATCCGATAATATTCTTCTCTGGTCAAATCTTGTTGAATAATCTGTTGACGTAGATTCCAACATGAAGGCACCGAAGAACGCACTGAATGGATTGAATGCAATCAATCCTACCATAAATGCACAAAGTGCCAAGCGGGAATGGTCACCCATTCCAATTACCACTTTTGAATATTTATCTTCAACCTGATAATTTAAATAATGATAACATAATAAAGAAGCGTGTCTGTCAGAAAATTTCATCCATCATCATTACAGTCACATTTTGCTCATATTAAAATAAATATTTGTGACATAATGATTTTAAAATAAATAAATATAATATCATTGTAGATAAATAAAGCAATTATATATTACAATATTACACCTTATAATTATACGACACAATATTTTATGATAATAAAATGATCATAAAATAATATTTGTTTTTTGCCTAATTGCATCATTTCCATGAGTATTAATAGCCTTCATATTATATGTACTTTACAATAGAAGTGAAAATGATTACAAAGATTTTAAGATTTAATTTCCATAAATTGGTTTTATTGCCATGTATATATAATAAAATAACAACAAAATAGTTACCTTAACGTCAGGAGAAGAGGGAGAATCACTGTCATGTGAATGTGGTGACTGGTATGGTGAGGAAATATCACTATGGGGTGGTGTATAAGATCCTTCGAAAACTGGTTCCTTGACACCAGACTTTTGACATGCCAATTTAAATGCCATGTTTTCTGATTTTAATCTGGTATTCTGATTCTGTAGGTACTTGATGTATTCAATTGTTTTTCTTAATATTGCAGACTTGTTCAACTGTAAAAGAACAATAATAAATTATTTCAA
Source organism: Meandrusa payeni (assembly GCA_029286785.1). Taxonomy (NCBI): domain Eukaryota; kingdom Metazoa; phylum Arthropoda; class Insecta; order Lepidoptera; family Papilionidae; genus Meandrusa; species Meandrusa payeni. Next base: position 1,788,898 of record JAGSMX010000013.1, read on the forward strand.
GTATCCCCTAAAAGACGCTTAAGAAAATTATTGATATCCATAGCAAATGTAAGCATACATAACTAAAGTAAATGAAGCTAAATACTAGATGCAGATTATGGCCAGATTATGCATGCTTTTACTGGCAAACTGTAGGTGATTTTTAATTTGGTAAACTGGTAAAATATAATTAGTTAAAGTATTATAAACAAGTATTACTAATAGCCCGATCAAAATAAAAGTGAGGAGAAAAATTGTGAAAATTTATGAAATTGTCTCTAAATTACACTAAATTAATATTAAAAAACTAATGTACAACAGAAGTTGACCTACGAAAAATTGACTTAATGTGAAATCTCAATATTATTTAAAAAGATTTAAAAGTACACCAACAAACCTTATCCAATTTGTCATACTTAATGATATCCAAAAACACAAATTTTACGAGAAAATATGTACCTTGGCATCTTCTCCAACAAGCATATTCTTCAGCTCAACTATCCTGTCATTAATGCTAGTTCTATAACGTCTTTCAATAGCATTATGTGCACTTCTCTTCACTTCTTTAACTTTCGGCACAGCTAAGTTGGGTGCTTGGTTTAAGGCAATTTTATCCCCTTCAAGAACTACAGGGATACCGGTTAAAACTGTTGGGCCATTATTGCTTGTAAAGAATGTATGAATGGGCCTATTTTCAGTGCCAGTATTTGTGTTAGTCATTATACTGTGAGTAGTGGCTGCAATGAAACAAAAATAATTCACATATAACATGCTATATAATTATGGTAACATTAAAAAGAGATAAACATAATATTCATGTCCTGAGATGCAGCATGTTTTGGTCAAGGTTTAAGCATATAAATTATTATTGCTTACTCAACTGGAAGCTATATTTGTTGGTTAAAAAATAATATATTGATTAGAAATTTGTTCCATTCAATTAACATGTAATTCAATTGTTTAATATTCAATTTGGTAACATATACTTGGTAAAGCAATTATAAGGTAAAATGTAGCTGATGTGAAACAAGGCATCTATAGTAAAAAAAATATTTAAACCTCCCTCCCCCCCCCCCGGGACGTACTCTCCTTGACCACAGTGCAGAGGTGCTCCGGTGCGTTCCATTGGAGATCCCGGAGCCCCTCGTCATGCACCGAGGAAAGGGCCACCGGGGAGGTTTAAGTGGGTAAAAACCACACATAACCGCCGCCTTCCCCCCAGAAGGGTATCTTTTTGAAGATTTCCTCCCCCTTAACAAAAAAAATATATTTTTTTACTATGCTTTCTCTTTAATTGCGCTGTTGCCAACTCGTGCATTTTGACAAAAAGGAAGATTAGAAAAACCATAGTTATTCCAGATTTATTTGTGGTAAACTAATCTTAGCTTATTCTTAATTTATTCCTGGTTTAACTAAACATAGTTTAAGGATGGAATAAGTATGTTATAACTCATTTTTATTTGTAAGACTGTATGTGTTTAACTTATGATTTTCAAAGGATAAAATCACAGCCCACAAAATAATGCTAGCCAAAAAAAATGACAGGCAAAACATATTGCCCAAGATTAATAGCTAAGATATGGGAGTATAGTTAGCTTACCTTGTATTGGTTCATTAGTATACATCAATGTTTGAGTTTCTGGATTAATAATATTAGGTCTCAAAATAACGGGTGAGTAACTTGGGTCAGCGCTTTTGAGAATAAATGGAGTCATTGTCTTTGCATTACTAGGTATTAGGAGCGGTTGATTTGGTTGATGCATTTTAGTTGATTGTGTCAATTGTGTTCCTCCATTAATTGGTACAATAGAAGTTCTGCCATCGGGAAATTGTTGTAAATTTGCTCTGGTAATATTGACATAAACTGGGCTTTGAACTACTTGCTGAATAACCATGGGAGGCTGCGGCGAAATTTTCGCCTGGCTATGCTGAGTCACGTCAGGTAGTGGTGCTCCTTCAGTAACTGGTGGCAAGTTGTATCCTTCATCTCTGCTATATACACCCAGGACCGGACTACTCTTCGGTTGTGAAACATTTGGTGGCGGTTTTCTGTTCTGCGAATATTGGGAAACTAAAGGGTTTCCTCCGTGATTAAGATGAGGTGACAAATGCGGTTTTGTTCCAACCTTAGCATTGCTATCAACGCACCAATCTAAATTTGAATCATTGTCTACGAATGAAAGTTCTTCTTCTAGTTTACACATAAAATCACCATCGTATCCGTTAAGAAAATCTGCAAAACGCAATAATTACATCATATGCGGTAATGTATCATAAGTTTTCAATATGATAAACGTTATTTACCTTCTAATTCAGTTATATCATCTGTATTAAAGACGTCGTTATTAAGAAATAGTTCCTGGTCCATATTAATTGATATCTGATAATAAAATTAATTGACTACACTTAGTTTAAAATAATATTCCCAAAAATTACAATTTACACCTTGTTTACGTTTAGGATATTTTGACAGAACTGTTGGACCAATCAGAGATCAAGGCTAAGGTGGTGTGATTCTACGTCTAATACGGCCCATTCATGATTCATTACAATGTTTTCGCGAAATTGAAACCTCAATTTTTTTTTGTACAGGAATAATTTTACATTTTATCACAAGGATTATGTTTCCATTACAATAGATATATTTAAGTATATTAATCCATCGAGTTTGTAAGATTTGACTGCAAACTGATCATCTACCCCTTCGTTAGTTTAATATATAAAACATAGATGGCATTTATTTCAACTGTATGGTTTCACTGGTATTTTTTTCTTTATTGTCTTTTTGATGCTGTAGCAATTACACTTTACAACTTCACCGGGGTTTAAGGGGAGGTTGATCTCTTCGGGCATTCAGGCTAAGCGACCTAAGAGCTATTCCACCTCTCAATCCGGCGAAGCAGTAAAGGCCAGCCTATCTGGCCAATTGTGTTGTTCGTCTTAAAAAAAAATCGGTGAAATGTCTGTGACCCACTGTGTTACTGTGAAGGTGTCAGTAACTCAGATCTACTAAGAGGGAACGACGTTTTATCCCGTTACCGGGCTGGCATTATGACCAGAGGGTGCCTGAGAAGGCAGAAATACGGCACGATCAGTGGCTGCAATCGGATTGCAATGTTACTTTAAAAATGAACGTATAGCGAATGATGCCTATTCCTCTTGAGTTATAATTGCAATGCTTCTCGAAAAAGCGAAAACAATCAATAGAACGATTTAATTAGTCTCGTACTGACTCGTCCAATACGAGTCTATCTTAGTCCTCCTGGGATCATTATCACAAGCATATGATGAGATCCACGAAGGGATTCTGTGTGTGATAGCATTCACTTTTGTCACATCTGCCTAGCCCAGTGGTCGGCAAAGTGCGGCACCACAGCCGCATGTGGTTCTTTGGCTCCTTAAGTGCGGCTCTGGCATATCCAGGGCAGGCGCAATAATATTTTCATTTAAAAAAACTTTGTTAGTAACCTAATTGATAGACAGATAATTAAAATGTTATTAAATTTTAATAGAAAATTGTTAAACAACGAGGCTCCGAATTTTTTTTAAATCGTTGTAATGTTCATATTTGGCTCTTAGGCTAATAAGTTTACCTACCACTGCCCTACCCTATTAGTACAATAAGGTTGAGAGAACCTAAACTGCGAACAAACTTCTATGAAAAGATTAGAGTAACTTATATTTCTGGTTACCTCGGGTGGGATAAAGCAAATTAAGAGCCTTTCATTTTTCTACAGCAATAGTATGATTTTGTATTAAGAACATAATTTTGTCAAAGGAACTAAAATCCAATTGGTTCGCATGAAATATACTTATAAGTAAAAGATTTGGTAAGAATTCTTACTCCGATTTTTTCAAGTTATACTTGTAACAAGTTAAAGAAATATTATATTTTTTATTTATTTTAACGATGTGGGCTAATACCGAAACCAGGAAGTAAATGTAAATGATATTTATTTGCAAGAAATTTTCCAAACGTAAAGTACTGTCTACGGGAATATTTTTTAGTTTTGTTTCACGAATAGGTAAGTACACACTATTAGTAAAACACGCTTTCCAATTTTTAAATAAAGTATAGATATTTTACTTGGCGTAAATAAATTAAACACAATATATTGCTTGTAAAGTAAGAGAAACGACATTTAAAGTTTTTCTTTCCACCTATGTTGATTTTATTTTTACACTGTTCTTGAAAGTGACAATATCGATTGACTGTCACTGTCATATACTCGTATCAAATGGGTTTGATGGCAAAAATTATCAATACAATGATAAATATATTTTGTTTACATAGATTTACTGTTTCATTTAGTTAATGTATCGTTCGTCTCGTTCCACTATCGTACTCCAAGACGCACTGACGGATTTCATCCCTTTATTGTGCATATCGCACTCGAAGTGCTTTGCTTTATCTTTCATTATTCCTACAGCAAAGCACTCATCCTCGAGTCCTTTCCCTCTAATTACAATGTGTTTTCAAGAGTACAATGAATACGCTAACTAAATGAACTAAGGTAGTGCCAATATTATATTTACATAAAGAAATTAAATGCATTGTTGTTTATATCTCCATTATTTTATTAATGACAATGTTGACACATTACTGATTATAATCTCACTGGCTTACCGGCCAGTAACTTGAATATAAAAGAGGTGATACACCACAGTTTCTCAGTGCGCCTTACCATCAAGTCAAGTACCAGTTTAGAATGAATAAAAATGGTAATAAAACAATGAGTATGATATTAAACGTTTAATTTATATTTATAACATTATATTATCTGTAAATATAGAGTTCTTACTATAATATGTAGGTACGAGATAAACATACTCGATTTTATTTTAACTAGGTGTATACATACATAGTCAACTACTTACAAATACGTAAGATATTTTGCATTCACAACTAAACGATGAACTCTAGTGCATAACATCATACTTAATATTACATTTATAGGCACAAAATAGGTATTAATAATCACATAACATCTGAGTTAGTTAACAAATTGAATTTTTGACTGGACGAACATGAGCTTAACAAAATTCACATCGAATAACATTTGTAAGATACACATTAAGATCTCAACCATAGCCGGCTACTGTTAGTTTGTCTACTGGAATGTCCATAACATGTCTCGATCAAAGAAAGGCACAACACTGTCTCCACGGTGTAGTATCTACACAATTAGAACGCGATCAACTTAAAACATATGTAAATACTAACTCGTATCTATGGCATTTTCAAACTAGACTATAGTAACAAATCAGTCTTCCAATTAATTAGCAAAAAATAATTAAGCATATATTATAATTAACTTAAAACAATATTATATAATTAACATAAGTGTAAATTTATTTTATAGCAGTTAACGTTTAGGAGGTATAACATATGTTCAAAAAATAATCATATATAGTTATAGTATATTCCAAGTGGAGTAAAAGCTGGTAATGTGTACACAGTTGTTTTTTTTTAAATGTTTTATGATAAAGATTTTTTTTCTATACTAAAGTTAATTCATACGTATATAGGTTTTCGCGACCAAATGTTATCGAATTATAATTTAATTAATATTATTGATTATTAAAAATTATTTTAAAATCATTGAGCATCCCACACCTACTTAGTGATTATGAACCCACTAATTCTAATAAGAAAGTCCGTGCGAGTGCAAATCAATCGATGACAACGTGAATACATCTAGGTAATCAACAAAGAACAATTATGGCAAATCGCAAACAATTATATTAATCTTAAACCATAACGTTAGGAATTAATAGGTAGGTATTATTATATACGTCGCTTATTGTGTTGTAATGAGCGCGCACGGCACGGTGCCTTACGATATCCTCGCAGACACGTCGCACTCACTAGGAGCTGGTGCGACAGGCGGATATCCGTAAGTCGACATCGTACGGTGCTTCGGACTAGAGTTAATCTGTAGCGAACGTGAGGTAATGGCGGCGTTTCAGTCTATAAACATCACAGTCGCGGACAACAATTGCACAATAACACGTCCGGGCAGACCCGGGTGAGGCGCTTCGGCGCGGCCGGCGCAGCCCTCCTCGCCCTCCGCCCTACACGGTTATAGCTTCAACTACGACAAAATTACACGCTAATTAAAGCTAACCTACACGCTAACCCATTAACAAAGACGTAAATGTTATAAAACATAAAAAAAAACCAAAAGGGAAGAAAATAAACAAACAAAATCACAAAAGACACCGCCACACCGTATAACGGAAATTTTATTTCGTTATCGGCTTTAAGTGGCGTTCGGAAATAAATAGAGAAGAAGAGAGGTAGAATATAAGTGGCCGCGGGGCCCATTGCAATCGCCCGGCCGGAGCTCCCGGTCAGCGTGGTCTGCGCGTCCTACCAGTAGCCTAGCAGTAAGTGCTTACTTCTAACTTTGTACGCCTAAGTCAGTCTTTTAGAATGTTCGCGAACGACTGTAACAGTTGTTCAATCCCTCTCGCTACTGCAATCGAGCGCAAAGTTGCGAGGAGGCACGATGACTCCGGCGGGCGGGTCTGCGTCTCTGCGGCGAGAGACAGAGAGATCTTCCACGTGGTCGTCGTCCGGTGGCGGAGTGCGGGGCGAGTGAGGGGCGGACCTTGGGGGCGTTCTTGGAGCCAAAGCTGCATGCGCCGCGGCCGCTAAAGCCATTGCGTGAAGAGCTTCTCGGCCTCCGTCCCTTGTGGCCCCTTCTAATGCTTGTTGTAGAAAAGATGGATCTATCAACGGCGTAGCGGGCGAGCCTTCGTCATTACCTCCGGTGCCGCTTAGACCATAAGGAAATGCGGCACCGTTGGACTCTCTCTTCACGCCACGGCTCATCGGTCGACTTGTGGTAATGCCAAGTTTCTTCACTTTATCGTATAAAGTACGTGAGGGAACGCCGTACTTTCGCGACGCTTGCAACGCACTCATGCCGTTCCTCACGCACTCTATCGCTGACATTATGTCGGATCTTGTGTATTGCTTGTATCTTTTCCATTCAGGTTTTTGCTGGGGTGGAACGTAGGGCGCCAGGCCTGCTCTTACGTCTTGTTGGAAATTGGGCGGAGGTGGTGAGGAATGGAAGTTGCGTGAATTTTCTTCTTCAAAGGAACGTTCCGTGTATGGAGAGTGAGCGTCTTCAGAGCGATCGGATCGGTTGTAATGGGGAGAGGACGCGCGGGAGGACAGCCGGCGGGGTCGGTAATCGAAGGGGCGTTGTGGGCTTGGAGGGCGATCAGATTCATGAGCGGAACCGTTGGAGTGAAGGCGAGGAGGTGCGTGTTGATTTACAGGATGACAGACGAGAGACATCGGCTGTGAGGAATCTACGGGTGTGGTTTGAGCGAGTACGTTTCGCAAAATTGGTGTGTCTCGGGTGGCTAGCATACTGGATAGTTTCTTACGCTTCAGTGGGTTCATGTCGGGGGATTCATAGGCGGCGGACAGCACTGGTGCTGTTGGTGGAGGTGGCCAGCGACAATTGGGAACTGGGACAGGAACGGGAGGTGACACGCTGGATGGAGCGGCGGGCACCACTCTAGGCGGAGAGGCGGCCGGGGTCCGCTCGCTGCTTCCAGGCCGGCGACGTAGCTCCGTCATATCGAACAGTCCCTTCACCTCTAGCTCTTCCGCTACCTTCATAATGCGCGGGATATGCGCCTGTGTCACGTTGACCTCGCCCGTGTACATGTACTCTAGTAAAGCGCGCATTTCGAAGTCCTTGACACCGGGGAACAGGATGCTGCAATGATCCATAGGCACGTCAGCTAATATGGATTGGAAATATGGCGAATTGGCTGCGAGCACAACTCGGTGAGCTTTGAAGGTGACCTGGTCATCTACGACCAAAGTGCAGTCGACGTAGGTCTCTACTTTGATGAGCGCCTCTAGAATCTCCACCAAATTGGTTTTGTGGTGGTTCCACTTAAGGCAGAAAGTCTGCTGCCCTTCGCTGCTTCCCATTTTTCTTAAATGCGCTTCTGTGAACAATATATATCAATTGTTACACATTTATTTTGTACATTTCACTTATTTGAAAACTTTATATATTTAAATCAATAAAACCACTTGTTAAATAAAAATATTGCTACAAATATTTTACATAATAATAATATGTTTAAAAATTATCTTTTTTAAATATTAAAAGCAATTTTTCGTTGAAATATATTTTGACAATAATATACAGTGATTACCAATAATATTGTAAGATAAATATTAAAATCATATTTGGAGTTAATTTTGTTATATGATAACTTCAAAGTGGTGACGCATATTTTCTAAAATATTTTTTTGCATAGGAAGTAAATATTTATCAGCACGTAGTATTTAAAAAAATAAATTAAAGATCGCAAAAGTAAAACTTAAATTAAATACTAAAGTAGTTGTGTGTAAGTAAATAAGTACCTGGTAGAACATCATCAAAAGTAGTGCCGGGATACATGTTGCGCGTGTGTGTAATTTAACATGCATACGAGACCGATATTCCGCGAGTGTGTGCACCGTGCGCTGCGAACTGAAGCCTTGTATGAACGTGCGGCTCGGCCCAGCGCCACTGCCCGACTGCACCGCCCTTCCCCATTTACATATTTCGCCTCAAAGCCCTTCCTCACTGCCAAATTGACTTTTTACCTTTTATTCAGCAGGTAAATCGAACATAGGGGGAACTATGAAAGCCGCTACGACGCCGTCCCTCTTCCCTTGTAAACTTGTAAATTCCGCATGATTATTCCCTTCGCTTTCAGTAGTAAGCCGTTGAAAAAATTGCAAGCAAAAACCGACCTTCCTTCAGCGCCCCAGCGAAGACGTCACGTCTTAGCAGATCTAAGTTTGAAAAAAAAATCAGGAATATATAGAAAGGATACCAACCTTCGATTCCAAAACTGAATATAAGATCCAAAAAGTGCGAAGCAGATGTCGCGAACGCGGGAAAGTGGTGAAATAATTTCGCATTTGCACTGTACGAAAGTTCGTAGCACGATCGGGGGTGTTGTTTCGCGTGGGCCCTGTGGGGGCGGCGTGCTCTCGCGAGCGTCTGGCGGTGACTGCTGGCTGCAGGCGAGCGCTCGCGGTCCTCTGCGCGCCGCGCCCCGCGCCCTGCGTGCGCTTTTTACGCACGAAGCGGCCCAGTGCATGCAATTGCGTGCGGGGGCCGCGGCGCGGGGCCAACGAATTGCAGCGCTGAGGAGGGCGCCTGCCCTTGTGTGCGTGAGTGCGCGCGCGCACGGAATACACACGTCACGCACACAAGCGCGCGCCGTAAGAGACCGTAGATTAAAGCCGAATTCGGCTCATAAAAAGCCGTAGCCTCGCCCCGGCCCTTTGTATGCTAACGTTGAACTTCGCGTCGTGCCATCGATACTGACTATTTTGTTAGTTTGCGTTGCTAATTATCATAAAAATCAAATTAATATGCCCACTAGCAGTTACATTAGATAAAAGTTTGAGAGTTTCGTAAATTTTCGAAGAGTCTACGTCGGCAGCAGTGCCATTTGTATAAAATTAAATGTCTATTTAAAATCATCGGATGTATTAATTACCTCAGTTCTGGATCTTACACTACCAACTAAAATCCGTCAAGGGTATATAACATTGTGTCGAATAGTATTATGGTAAATAACATTTATGCCTTAATACTCCTTGTCTTTCTGTCACCTATTTTCTTATGTATTTGTGATATATAAAGAACTATGCAAAAAAATATTACATAACTATTTGTCAAAGTTTAGTGTTTGTGTGTAACTGAATTATAAATGTTAATCTTTAAACCTGTGTGTGTAAATATCACGAGTTTTGCAAACAAATTGATTTAACCTTGTTTATTTGCGTTACAGTTAAATATCTATATTATATTATTTACATAGTACTAAGTATGCAAAATATAAATCCAAAACGAATGTAAACGTCTGAAAATACTTCACCTATTCGATGTGCATAGATCGCCCCAAAACTTTCCAAAAGTACGTGAACAAACGCCGCGAAACGGGGTCATTGACACAATGCTTGTAGAGGGAACGCCAAAATAGCGCGAAATGCACTCAAAAATAGATCAAGCTGTGTGCAATATTTTTTGTTAAATATGGCCGGGCTTCCGTCAATTCTCCCTACTGCACACTTATCTATTTATTCATCATCAAGTCAACAAACTTTTTCAAAATACCTAATGTACTATTTTTAATTTTTTATACTCAAAATCTTAATTTTTTAATGTAAGAAATATTAAGCAATTACCTATGTTCATTTATTCTTTAAAATTACAGTAACTACTTAAAAGGCGATTATGACCATTTTCGTAGTGATTCGGCTCTTTTATACATTTCATAAAAAAAACTATATAAATTACACGCAGAGGAATAGAAATTCAAATTTTGTATGTATTCATTTGTATTTTTAAAGAGATAATTTGACAAATCGTCTATTGTCAGTTGGTTTTTGGATGGCACATTAAAATTTTTCATCAAATTAAATCTTTTGATTAACAGGTCACGTAAGACCTCTGCCACCACGGTGAAATTGATGCGGTCATGTTCACTAATCAAGGCTAGGCTCCGAATTTGCGATTTGCCAATGATATTTCGTCGTATCAATTATCATTCTATCACTACCAAATACGACAAATAATAGCACACACGATTGGCGCCATCGTAAACCATAGTAGGGCCAATGAACTGAAAGTCTACTGAAACTAGCAAATATCAACCAATTCGAACCAAATCACAATTGGTTTAGTATACTCGGGGCCCTGTATAAGAGCTATGCCACCTCTCAATCCGGTGAAGCAGTAAAGGCCAGCCTTTCTGGCCAACTGTGTAGTTCGTCCATTAAAAAAAAGTATCATGTCACCGTACAGTGTAAACCGCTTTGATTAAATTCGGTCGATTAATTGAATAAAAGTAAATTCATTCGCTTAATTCGACACAGGTTTAAGCAAAAATAGTTTTAAGCAATAATTTCTCACGGCTTCACCGATTCAAGTTTAAATCCTGCGGCGTAAACAATGGCGGTATAATATCACGAGTTATTCTCGTCACTTCAGTAATGCATTTTGGAGAGCACTTGACGCAATCGTTTGCATATCGATGACGTTCTCATGCGCAGAACGCACGTAATCCCTTCCTACAAACAGCGTGAGCAACCATTGATAATTATGAATTTGATTTTCTAGACTAGTGACCCGCCCCAATTTCTCCGTGTTAAAATAAGCGTATTTATAGTAAAAAAATCAACTTCAAATCAAATCTACGCTAAAAATTAACGTAAAACAAAACGTAAAAAGTAATAATATCCTACGAGTTCGACCAGGAAACATTTCGCTGTCCGTTTTCGTGAAAACTATTTATAATAATTACATAATTTAATTATTTATACCAACACAATGAATGTTTTTACTATACGACAATAACAGTGCAATAATTGTTTGGTTAATGCCACCGCAATTATAGGTAAAGACTGCATGTAATGAATAACGAGACAATTTTATAATGTAACAAAAACACAAGTAGAATTATATATTATAATTAAACTGAATTTATCAGAGCAAAAAGAAAAGACTAATTATTATATTGCTGATTACAAGGAAAAAGATCAATAATGTTAGATTTCGCATATGTGTCAAATTCTCTAATTAGAGTCACATTTTTACACCTAGGCAACCGCGACGGTTTCGTGAAAAGCTAGACTAATTAAATATTTAGAGTCAGATAAACGACCATTATTATAAACATATTTGCAAAATTCTATCGCAAAAATAGGAACGTATAATTGATATTGATAGATAAGTAATGACAGAACATGTTCGCAAATTGTGTTTTTGTAGTAATTAGTGTGTTTATTTCAATTCAAACGATATTACGAAGCGGTCAACCACACGACCGTTAAAATTGGATGATAATTTGGTCATTGGCTTGGATACTGGAGCGCAGAAATGCAAATGTGCCTTTGTTAAAGTAACAGTTATGACCTATGACATAGTCGTATGTAATTAGTAATCGAAATTCGCGGCTGTTTCATGTTTTATCGACGGTGCAACAACCGGGAGGGAAGTGGCGTATTTGCAAGTAACATTTATTGTAATATCGGCGACAATTGGTGAACAATGGGTGTAAAGCGATGCACAAAAGCGCATTATGCTAATACCAGCATAAACAGTGATGTCGCGACCTATCCCACGGCGCACGCGCAGCAAAAACATCATGCGAAGCGGGGGTTGAGGGAAAAAAGCTAATAAAAAAGCAATAATGCGATCCCGCATGGTGGCTCGTTGAGATCCCAAATTGACGCGACTGATGAACCGAACGCAACTACAATACTCCGCTACACAAATTACCCTCTTTTAGATTGTCTCTTAATATACGACTACACAAACCCTTCCTGGATAAATTCAATGCCAATGCAATCCTTTATTAATGTTTCTTTTTTGTTATTATGTGCAATAAAAAACATGCGTAAAAGCGAACACAGTATTTTATAGGTATTAGATTTTTTTTTACAATCCTTTTAGTGGTTTGATATTTAAATATTTATTTTACAAATCGTAAAAAATATATTTAAATTCTGTCCTGTCCTATACACAGTATTGCATTATAAAAGTTCTAAAAATATTAAAGCTTATTTTAAGTCAAAGTATACCACCATTCTCGTTCGCCCCTTTTCCCAAAAAAAAATTATACAAATCAAGCAAGGATATTTTGTAATATGTATATCTGTACTAATAAATGGGGTGACGTTTTTTTCATCTGTAACTGCAAAAACTATACAAGAGAATGATTTACTAATGTGCACATAGATTGTTTATTGTACGATGCAGCGTACTTCGTAAATGGTTTTAAAATATACCTGATATATCGTTTATTACTCATCTGAAACCTATATTTTTGGTATAAATAATAATAATTCCCTATTACATATCCATCCGTTTCCGTAGATTATTATTCAATTTGGCATTAAGTTAATAATTTATAAGATAAACTAGCGTGCGTACCCAGCTCGCTAGATTTTGCTTTATTTTATTTAAATAATAAACTTACATAATTAAATATTTAATTTAACTCTCACAATATATTAAATTATTCATTTCTCTCCGTTATCATTCTTTTCTCGAGCGGGTGAAGATCATTCCCTACATCCATGTTCAAATCAGTAAATACAATATCATTCTTATCATTTATACAAAAACCGTAAAATATCGCGCTCAAGTTAATGTTAAAAATAAAAGTATGATGTATGGCTTATTTGACAGTTCAAAAAAATGAGTGCTCCGATAGTCACCAAACTTTACAGGATTACTCGCCAGGTCAATCTGAAGTTTTTTTTTTTATGACGAACTACACAGATTGGCCAGAGAAGCTGGCCTTGACTGCTTCACCGGATTGAGAGGTGGCATAGCTCTTAGGTCGCTTAGCCTGAACCTCTATTCCTATCTGAAGATTCCCTAAATGTTTCATTGAAATCGGTACAGCCATTTCGGAGCCTATATGGAACAAACCCACACACTTTCTCATTTATATATTATTTATAGATAAGCCGAAGTGAAGCGAAGGTTACATAGCGAACTACGCTGATCGACCAGAAGTTCTTAACATTTTCACTGAGCTTTTGGGAGCTGGTGGTGGGTATAGTTCTTAGGTCTCTTAGACTGAACCTCTTCAGGAAGTAATTCGTCGTAAAGACCCCCAAGAGGGCATCTGGACTCACCGTGCGTTTGTTTGCAGATTTAATTATTGGTTCCAATTTCGAATAGAGACGTACCACGTGATTTTCAGTCGTACATCGTGAGGAACATTGTACGTCCGGCATATATCACGGAGACACGTGAAGTTTACCAGTACGCGGTAGAGCCCGGTAATGCGCGTCAAAGACCTCACTACACTGGAAGCCTGTGTCCAGAAATATGTATTAACGTTGCTAGTTAATATGCTTGTCACCAAAAAGGATTTATTAGACGATTAAGGCAGTACAGACGAAGTGTACGGTTATAAAGTAAGTTTTAGTAATATTAGCTAGTAGTAAGCTACTCTATAATACGTGTCTACCGTATCTATCTAGCGTCGATTCTAAAGTTTAATAATCCCTGCCCACCCTTCTGTCTATGCCGATTACGGTACACTCCAACATAATAGTGAGAGTTTGTTATGAAAAAAGATAATATACATACCGTGAATAGCATTATATTCGTTGCTTATTGTTGGCAATAGCAATTAATACATAAACTTTGCATAATGAGCAAAGGGTTGGCGGTCAGGATAAATAGATAATTATAATTTCACGGGGAGCCGCGGCCTCGGCATTTGTCACCAGCATCCTGCCACGTGCCCCTTCGGAATTTATTATTATATTACATCTGGGGTGATCAAACCCTTTAATCCGTAATATTAACTGCTAAGAGACAATTAAATGATTCACAGTAAGTGCTCTCCTTGACTTTGCACACATACGAAATGACCCCTTATTAATAGATCACAATTAAATTATTATTCTTTTATAATTGTTCGTGTATATCAAGTAAATCGCTTATATGTTTAAAGTTTACGTGATTATTAATAGACGGGTGCTCGATCAAGGAGTGTTGTAAAGCTAGTTAGTTATTCTAATGTCATGATAATTTTCTGACACCAGCTACTGACTGAGTCCGTCCCGCTCGAGTAAGCCGCGTGAGCTCGGCTGGAGTAACCGCCTTTAGGAGATCCTTGCTCCATTACTTCCAAAATAAGTTTAGGTTATGCGACCTAAGAGCTCTATTGCCACAAATTTCGATATTATAGCGGCCGTGACGACGACATAGACTCTTAGAAACAAAAATCTGAGTTCTCGTTGTTCTTAGGTCAACCATCAATGGTTTAATAGCAATCTTTCAATGGGATTAATATATTGAAGTCTAGAGAAAATACTTACTGTATTTATTTACAGCTTGGGGAAGAGTGTACGGAGAGAGTAGAAGTAGCCTAAAGCACTACGGCAACGCTTCTGTGGATTTGCCTGTGCCACGGCGAAAAACATGGCAGCACTCCGCTTTCCTACGTCGAGAGCGGTGGGATACTTGTTACATAAGAATTTGTTTCGTTAATTTTGCTGTTTTAGGTTGTATGTGTCTTTATCTTTCATTTCTTAATAAAGCAACCGGTAGTAAAGTCGACATAAAAATTAACTTCTTGACGATGCGTGCCGTATCCAGGAGTACTGCCTTCTGTACCTGACCCTTGACCCACCCATCTAGCAAAAGTCTTTTGTGGTTTTGTTCGAGGCTTTTCGCTATAAGCCCGTTCGCAGAAATACCTATCGGGACAATGATCGTCGAATCCACATCCCACATAGCGGTCACCTCATGAGCCATGTCGAAGTACTTTTTACAGTCATTTTTTTGCCTTTCAGCCTTCACAAAGTTCTGGTCATGTGGGATGGTAATATCGACGAGCATCGCCTGGCACGTTGACCGATCTCAGCAATATCAGGTTTATTGGCGACAATAGCCCTATCTGTGTGATATTATTATCATTATTAGTAAATTCACCCCTATAAAAGGCGGAATTAACTAATAACAAGTAAAATGTAGTGTGGGTGATCGGGTCGGGGCAAACCCGGGCGCGTCCGGATGCGGTTCACTGTAGCGAAACTCCCCGGCGTCGTGGTGAAACAATGTACTCACTCTTTCCTGCGTTTGTACGATCCAATGCAGGCCCTTCGTTTATTAGTATACATCCTTTTTATGTGCCTACACAGATTATCAAAGAAGCTGACTTCAACTGTTTCACCGGATTGAGAGGTGGCATATAGATACTAAGTCGACACAAGAGTACCCCCAGTGAAATAAAAATATAAAAATCCTTATAAAAAGATATATTTTGTATTGATCTTCTTCTTTGTAGCGATCTCCGGCAGTTTTGTACGTTTCGGTTACCTACTGAACTATAATATGCCACTATGGTCTTCCGATCGCGTACAACGGGACCCTCGAAAATGGTTTCAACTGTTAATGTTTCGTATTCTCGTACATAAAGATATCTTGCAAATATGCGTTTACATTTTAAGCAATGAATCAACAAGAAATGAAAACTGTTGATATAACGTATCAAAAACTAAATAAGTAGTATACTCGTATAGTCCTTATAATAATGTTATTTCAGTTTTGGTGGATTGTCATAATGATAATTCAATGACAGACTTGAGGCCCTATTGTACTAGATAGTAAGCTCTGATCTCCTTTGGACCATACAGCGACAAATAAAGCAATCGCTATTCGCTTTTCATCACGTTATTTTTTCCCATGTTAGGTACATTCATCCAGGCTCATACATACGCTTAGGGAGTCCCCTACCAACCCTACCAGTCACGTTACGTCATAAATTTAAAAAAAATATCATAAAAACACATCAAAATCGCAAGCAAAACATTAATTACATTGTCGTCGTAACTCATAATCACTATATCAAAATTTGTTAGAGATAATATCAGGTTGCGGCAGCGCTCCGAAATGGGTCAAGAGGCATGTAAAAAAAACAACTATTAAATTAAAAAAAAGGGCGGCCCTCTTAAGTAATGTTGTCAAAATATCGACAAACACCTGCTTTGTAGACAGCGAGGCGCTTCACGATATAACCGAATTATATTTAATGACAAAACTTTAATTAATAAAATCATACGTCATCGGTCTTTTAAACATAAGGACATAAGTTCGGCATACTCAAGTATTCACGTGAACTGTCTCCTAGCTTGTATTTTTTTTTGTAACAATAGGCATAACTACTGACATATTCTAAATTCAGAGTTTTATTGCCCCTTGTCCTTTTTAATCTAAGTATAGTATATAGTATGCCTATGCTATTTCTAGTTCCCCTAACGTGGATAGGTTAAGGGAACTAGTTTTTCTCCCATGCCTTTCCTCTCATTCATTCATCCTTCTTCTTATTATTTACTATAGTCTTATATTCTACTTATTGTTACAATTTTTATTTCTACTTTTAATGTACACTTCTTTTATTTTCTCTTTCTTATACTATTTCTTATTACATTTCTATCGTTTTACTTATTTTAATCTTATTTTTTATTACACTTGTTTTATATTTATCTACACTATTTTTATATAATACTATTTTTAAGTTTCCTAAATTTTAACCTACTTACTAATTCTAATTTTTTATTCCCAATGGTGGGCTCGCAACTCACATTATTTACAAATGTGTGTTGGGATGCACATGTAGGTTTTGTTCCTATATGCTGCTTTATCTGCGATTAATTTGCAATAGCTAAGGAATCTTTGACTAATTTCTTTATTATTTACTAGTAGTGGTAGGTTGTCAATGCTAATTTTTGTGCCTATAACAACTTCGGTATCCATTCTTATTCTCGCGTAGATAGGACACTCAGTAAGGAGATGGATAATAGTCTCATTTCTCCTAGCTTGTTGTCCAATGATTAAAAATAATGTTAATAAATATCAAGAGATTTGTCAGCAATTTTGATTAAAAAAATATCACAGCGGTAGAGCTTTGACTTCTGCTGCTGTTGAATGGGTTGGCACGATCGAGAAAACACCACTACCTCGTAAAGATGAGGTATAATATAGTACATCTTATAGTCCGATGAGTGAGGCGCGCCAATTCTTCGTAATAGGTTAGCAACGCACCTGCATGCCTTGAACTTGTGGGCGGCTGGATCATTTAACATCGAACAAGCCATTTATTCGTTTGCCTATTTCTCCCATAAAAAAATGTTTGTAATTAACAATCGTATAGCTAAAACAAATTTCCTTTATATCCGCAATATTTACCACATTATATGTACTTAACAAAGTTCATAGCGTATCGAATACATAGCGATAAACATCTAGATTCAAAGTATATTCGGTACAATTCGCTCCTCTGGCGGCCATGTTGCCTTCCACCGGAGCTCGACAAAATAAAACAACCGCGAGCTCTCAACTTTTTTACTTTTTTTTTTCTATACAGGATCATTTTTCTTACCGGAATTATTATCGCTGGATGACGTTTAAAAATAGCGCTTTTGGTGCACGTGATAAGGTTGCATAGATGGTTTTCGGTTGCAGCGGAGTGGACGTCCTTGGACGGACTCGATCTGCTAGTCGCGAGACCGTCCCACCGTTGCACGCTGGTCGTTGCACTGATACGATACTTTTAAAAGCCATTGGAAAGTAGAAAACGTAATCATAGAATATTTTCGAGTGTTTGATTATTCGTTTCGAAACAAATTGAACAACAGGCATTTATAGGTAAAAAATTATTTATCTAAAAAATATTGTTGTATGAAAACATTCTCGTACGCGTTTTTGCGTGATGATGATCTAGAACGAAAATTTGCCACTAACAGTTTTTTTTTAATTGTCTACCATCAAAAAATCTATACACATGTAAACCGTGTGTATGTACTACAAACCGGCTGGATGGACAATTTTAATAAAATATCCAGACAGTCTTCTGATTAGCGTAGCTAAGTTTAGACATATACATTATATTTATTGGCATCTTAATATACATACAAACACACATTAGAGGTAGGTACAAGTACAATTAAAGGTAGGAACGGACAAATAGGACATGATGCCAACATTGTACACCGTCTCAGTATGTGTAATTTTTTAGCTTAAAGCGATCCTCGCGAAAAAAAATTTGTTGATACGATATTAACAGATTTCTTTTTAGCTACTATCATTATTAGTGCGTGTCGCTAGTAAAATAATATAATTCAATATTTTCTTCCTGCAATTCGTAGACCAAATGTTTTTATACACACGGAAAAATAGGGATGGGGGACTTTTTTTTCACTAAATTAGCTTCGTACATATGGTGGCATGCACACCCTCATACATACACATAGTCAAATATACATTGGCAATCGATTTCTGCTTAAGTTTGATACACATAACCTTTTACGAACCGTCTAGGTCCGATATATTGTAGCGCATGAGCCTATCGCCATTGACCAATTTTTTGTAGTACGTATTAAACCGGGAAAAGGAAAAATCTGAGTGTAAGCTAGTATTCGAACAAATATATATTGTTTTCCTTATCTTTAACTAGGTGAGTATCGTCCACGATTTCTATTTCTGCGCTCACATTATTGTTTTCAAGCCTTCAGAGCGCTATAGCCAATAAAACGGCTAGGTTAAGGAGACATCGCATTTACCATGGCAAGTGTACTGAGGAATCATCATAGATACCGATTTCCATAACCGCAGAATCTCGGCAGAACTCTATATTCCATCGACACCACCTTGATGGTTGGCGTTCCACGACTGTGCGTTTCTCATGTAACTTTCTTCCATGCAGTGTCAACTTGTGGAATGTCATCAGCGGTGTTTCCGAACCTATACAATTTGGGGTCCTTCAAGGAAGCAGCTTTCCTTTCTCAAAGGTCAGCAACGCACTTGCAGCTCCTCTGGTGCTGTGGATGTGCGACGATGGGCGACGGTCATCAATTAAGATCAGGTGAGGCGTAAGCTCGTTTGTCCCTTTTCCTATATAAAAAAAAAATAAAATTAATACTCTATAAAGACGTTAGGCCCTCAGTCTTCCTCGGATGATTAAAGATACGATAAGATTCTTGTAAAGTAATGTTGTAGACAAAGTCGTAAATATCCTTCAGTTAAAACGGAGTAAAATAAATGCGCGCTTGGTTAGCTTTGGTCGCGCCCATCGCTAATGAGAGGTAAAACGTTCCACTAATTTATGTCCCCGTCGCCAAATGTTAAAAAACCACTTTCGTAACTCTGCACCAAACTGCCACACTTATTTACAAGTCTGCCTCGAAATCACTTAATAAACTTTCCATTTGTTCATACCTACCTACACTGGTTAAGAAACTAAACATAGAATTGGATAATTATTTTTGTATTAATAAGCAATAAGCTAAATGTAAAAATCTTTAACTGTATACTACGATAATACATTCACATGTATGTATATAATATCCATTACTTATGTAAAAGTAACATTCTATATATATCTCACTATTGGGCGCAGGCCTTCTCTAAAAAAAAGTCTAAAAAGACGTAGTCCGATTGGCAGACTAGATATGCAAGTTTCAGACACAAGAAAGTTTCCTCACGATGTTTTTCTCCACTGGCGAGCACGTGGTAAATCAGCATTTAAATTTGCAACAATCAATTTCATTGTTATCGGCAGAGGATCGATTTAGGGTTTCTCTTAACCACCAAAAGCTACCTGGACAATAAGGTATTTGTACATATATTTTGATGCAATTAAGTATTTATCTGTCTATCCACTATGCATTCCCCGCTGTAAATTAAATCGCAAAAAATAAACTCATATCATTTTTCATACATTTCATACATTTTCACTCCACCGAGGTACGCAGAGACAGCGGTCTCAAGTTCTGCCATCGACAGAATTCACTAAGAATTCTTTCGAGGGGCTCTGGGATCTCCAGAAGAACGTACCGAAGCCCCTCTGCACTGTGCTTAAGGAGAGCACGTCCCGGGGGTGGAGGTTATTCCCTCCCCCCCTATGCCCTCGCAGTGCAAGGCGACACGGGCCAGCCGATGTCGCCTTCTTCCCGGGTCCACCATAGCGGACTACATAGTCGTTGTCGCCCACTGAACCCGAGGCCCCTTTTAGTCGCCTTCTACGACAGGCAGGTCATAGTCTTATTCTTGAGAGCTCAGAACTACAGGGCTGACTCTGGTTTCCCTTCAAAACGTATAAGTCAACTATGAATCTAACCCAATCCTCGGTATCGTCAATTTCGTCTCTATCAGTTAGATGGGATAATTATTAACGGTAAATTCACGTAATTCAACACTGAAAATGAAATTCAATAGATAGTACTCGTATAGAACCGTAATAGCGGTCGGCGAGTGCATTCATAATACTGGTATTACATTACTCATCTTTATGGTGTGGCATAAAGTAGACCAGTTTTTGCGACTGATACCTGTAATTATGTCGGCTAGCCGCCTATCGCGGTGGGATCTGTCCGTACGTCGCGTTGTGCACGCGCTACTGAAATAACCTGGTATGACCATGATACACTATTGATCTTTTTTTATAATTATAACAGAATGAAGGCCATTGATATCGATCAAATATGCATTTTTTGAGCTGTGGTAGCTCAGTGACCGGGCGGTTGGCTCAAGTTACATAGTATACTCAGCCCTGCAGTTCTGGGCTCTCAAGAATAACACTACGGTATCCCCTGCCTGTCGTAGAAGGCGATTAAAAGGGGCCTCGGGTTCACTGGGCGACAAGGGTGGGGGCCTTTGTCGTCCGCCAAGCCCCGGGAAGATGCCGACATCGGCTGGCCCCTGTCACCTTGCACAGTGGGTAAAAACCCAACATAACCGCCGCCTTCCCACCACAAGGCGGGGTATCTTTTTAAAGATTTCCTCCCCGTTAAAAAAAAAGTTACATATTACACTAGCAAGCAGAATTCTCAGTGATGGCCCTTGAACCGTGTTGCTCAAAAGAGACTCAGGCTAAACGACCCAAGATCTCTTTCATCTTTAACCTTTCGCGTTCCACTGGAGAACCCAGAGCCCCTCGTCATGGACCGAAAAGGGCCGCGCATTAGCATTCCAGCTCGAGGGCACCCGTAGCTTTACCATTGATAAGTAATAGAGCTAAGGTTAAAATTAAATTAAAAACTTACCGGTAATCAACTAACATTCAAAAATAATTCCTAAAAAATAATGCAGTTGATAATATTCAAGTGGATATAAGATGTCATTACAAAAAGGTAAAATATATGAAACACATGGAAGAGAGATTCGTAGTAGAATTATTGGACAGTATTGTCCGTAATGTCCAACATATGCGATATCGAAATTGGAATGAATGTGTTTCGTAAGCGCTTTATTTGCAATCACCCCTTGGTAATATTGACACAGGGCTGTGGCTAAAATTGTATTTTTATTATAATCGCACCGTTTTATAGAGTGGCGACCGGTTAGGGTAAACAGTAGGGTTGTTTTGGTACAAATAGACAAAGTACAAGGGTATCCAATAATTAGCTATGAATAATAGTGTTATATGATATTTTATTAAGTTTCTACCATCCAGCTTGGTTTGTGTTTGTTATAAGAAATTGCAGGTCCCATGTAGAAACACGTTTCAAACAACACAACAAAATTGTCTTCACAGAATTACGAGTGACAGTTCTGTGTACTCCGTAACATGCACAAATAACTACTACTTTTAAATATCTAAAAGAAACTGACTGTATCCGTAGAATATGAAAAAAAATGAAGCATTTCATACATATGTAAATAAACATATATTCAAAATTATAATTTATATTTACTTTTTAAATAAAATAAAAACGTTCCCAGTAAATATTATTCGTTCAAAAAACATCCTGTCAGTTTTATTACACAAGTAATAGCAAAAAAAAACTAAGCGAATATCTCTTCCTGTCCGAGCCCAATTCGACCCGCATCAAAAGGCTTAACCTAAACCCCTTTTCACATTTAATGTCAAAAAAGATTGTACATTACTATTTCATTGCTAAATGTTATTTGATTCTCTTTTACGATTTACGTCTTATAAACGTGATGTAATTTTTAAAAGAAGCAACATTGTGTAATTTATTTTATAAATAACAACACAGCCATTAAATTTTAAAAGTATTCAATGTCATTAGATGAATAATTATTAGATGATAAGTAATAATTTTGAAACATATATAGGCAATGAATAAATTATTTTTACAATTGTTGAACAATAATAACAGGGAATATAAAATAAATATCTATTATTTTTTATTTAAACAATATTTATTAATTGTCACCAGGAAAATAGAAACACTAAAAAAATTGTTATTTGATTAATTTTTAAGATTTACTATCTTATAATCTGAAGACAGAAGAAAAAATGTGTAATTTTTTTTAATAATTCTAAGTAATTTTTTAATTACTAATAAAGTTATTTTTACAATTGTTGAATGCAATAGAAGTGATATGATAGTTATTGTCACCAGGACAACAGAAACACTAAAACAAAAACTCCGTCGATATTGACGTCGCAAAAACATTTTAACGACCGTAATTTACACTTATCTGATATTGCATTTTTGGTTGGTCGTTTCGTCCACGATATTGCAATTTGTCATTTCGTTATCGTGCATTATCTGACTGCAAAAGTTTCTCGGTACCGATAACGCTATCTGTAGTTAGAATCCGCCGTACCATTTTGTCATGCCTCGTCGACGAGCCGTAGGCATATTGCAGAACTATATTATTAATAAATTATATGCATACGTGAGCAGTAGATAAAGATTACAAGACATTGTCACCTTGCACGCACTGTATCGCTCACTGTGAGTGCTAATAAGAATTTATTGAAATATTCCAATCTGTGTGAAGTATGGGATCATTTTTTTAATAATTAATCCTAGCAAATTTTGTTATAAATGTTAAGTAGTATTCTTGCAATCATTCCAAATAAGCTTAAGCTTTTGTTAGAAGATAGTTGGCACCCGTTGGGATACTGTCATAATAATTTTCTCAATTCACCCCAAAACCAAGCTCGTGATATTTCCACGATCGTAGTCATCTATTCATGCAACAGTAGAAACCATTTCAGAGGTCTGTTAGATTTTTAATATTAAGTGTTAAGGATGCCATGCGGTCTACATCTTTGGCCAATCAACAGAGGTACGTCGCAAAAAGAATGCCGAAGCAAGCTAGGAGTCTAACAATGGGGTTTGGACCTACGACCTTATGTTTCACAGTATTCTAAGGTCATAGACCAATAATAGTATTTTATTTGTTTAAAGTTGAAATAATACCTTACCTCATTTAAAAAAAGGAATATAATATCGTAACAATAAATAAAAAAAAGGTTATTGCATATGTAAAAAATTTATTACCTTTGAATTTAACTTTTAATGATATATATATAAGGTTGAAATGAGTTTTTTATTACAGGTACATGCGTGTATTAAATTATGCGTGCGGGCCCTGCACAAAATGTTACCTAGGTAAAAATACATTTACTATTTTCATAATTACAAAAATGCGTAACGCATGTTCTGTTTCACAATGAATATCACGTATTGTGAATTCTATACATAAGTAATTCGTTTGCGAAAGTAATCTTTTTCTACGCAACAATATTGAATACGTGCGGCTGAGCGGAGTGCGTATCGCGCGAAATGCAATGCCGCACGCACGATGCGTGCGCGCAGATAGACTGCGTACGTCCCGATAACACAACTCTCAGCTGATAAATGTGTACGCTGATACTGCATTTAGTTTGCCGAATTTTATAAGCCATAGAATGCTACTCTATTAAACACGATACGAGACGACTACAAGTATATTTACGACTAAAAAAAACCGACTTCAAATCAAATCAACTGTTATTACGCACGGACGCCTTTTTTGTATTCCCATATTATCGTAGGAATATAAAGAAACATTATTAAAATTAATATTAATAAAAACCTCACAAATAAAAAAGAATCATCAAAATCGGTTCGCCCAGTCTAAAGTTATGAGGTAACAAAAATATAAAAATCGTACAGACGAATTCAGAACCTCCTTTGAAGTGAACCTTTTTTGAAATCAGTTGAAAACTGACTTCAAATTACAAACTTATTTTAATCTGTACTAAAAATGCCTAACCATTTTATCGAATTTGAAAAATGGCGTAGGGACTCATGGGGGGATCATCTACAATTTCATTTTCATCTTAGACGTAAGAAATAAGTGTATGTGTTTTAAAACAGACTTGGCTTAAAGGTCTTGTGGCCAAGCCATAAAATATTCAACAACAACAACCGTTTTAACGAATTAAATACTATTGCATACTGGCGCTCTATATTTGCGAAATTTCAAAGCTAAATTACGAAATTCTAGCACCTACATTAAATTTCTTTTTCCGCATTTCTGGTTTTAGATAGATTGGTAGATTGGATGGATTGTCATAACCTATATCTTAATCAAGAAACATTCTGTTAATGATTTTAAAGAGTTTCCTGGCGTATCATTGGAACTCAAGGTTTCATGTCCATGGGATCTAATAGGTATTGGTATCGTATCGTCACCGCTTCTTGTAATACATTTCAAAGTATTCCGACTATTGGAATGAATTGAAAATTGGGAATTTTTATCTCGTCGATTGTGGTCAGGATACTGGGAGGATCATATTTCGTGTAATGTCATTGGCCTTTGGAACGTGTGCAAGCAGGCTAGTAAAAATTACACTAATAGATTCCGTTGCATAGTTACAGATTAAACCAGCAGCGAGTTAAAAAGTTAAACGAAGACACATTACCTCTTGTACGAGGCTGTTGGTATTAATGACCACATAATAAAAGATTTGCATGCTTTTGTATCTTTGCCTTTTCTCACTTAAAAAGAATAAATAAAGAGAAGAGGAACTTGTTTTAAACAAGTTTTGTAAATTAGAGACGTGTACGTCGTTTTGTAATTTAAAAAATGATTGGAAAGCAAATAGTAAATCATTATTTAACAAATGCAGCCTTCGCAGACCTCGTTAGGTGCTTTCTTGGATTACACACTTGTGGTTCCCGAAATGCACGGCTCAAAAGCAAAGTCCATGGATCATTGGAAGTGCATTAAAGCAATTATTAATGCCGTTATTGTGTGAAAACGACTAAGAAGTTTTACTCACACGGATATACACACGCTCACTCATACGGCTGTGTAGTACACACAACAATATAATACACACTTGAGACAAAGTACAAAGACCTTTTCGCTCAGCAATTCGCACAGTTACTCCACAGAGTCGGGCACGAGGGTATCCCCGACCTACAAAAAAAAATGCACCGTCGCATAAATATTGCATCGTCCACTTTTATTGTGCTGCCACCGTATGATGACAGACAATGAATGACGAATGTTTTGCAAGTTGGCGCGTGCCATGCAAAAAATCCTCTTTGTTGTGGGCGGGTTTGAAGTTACGTCAATTTCGCACAATTGTACCAGGAGATAATGAGCGTTAAGGAGGTTGGAATGTTTACGTTGCAAAAAATTGTACCGTTTATAACTAACAGGTTCGTTATTCTTAACTGGTTTTCTCATTAGTTTGCGTCTTAATTGTAACTACTTTTTGCCGTTAACTGTAAATGCACGAATTAAAAGAATAAAATTAAGATAAGGTTGTATTAGCAGCTGGTTGCATATTTCCTCTTTGTGTTTAAGTATATGAAGATTAATTTTAAATTGAAATGTTATTTAATATTTAATTTCATTGTTAATTAAAAAACCTCAAATCATCTATGTTTATTAAATTAGAGAGAGAAATATGTTGTTAGGAATATCAGTGAAAACATAAAAAAATTGCAAATTTGTTCTGAACTCTTGAAATTTATTAACTCTCAAGTTACTAGGACAACATATATCTTATAGAGATATTTCGCAAGCCAACCACAAGATGTAGGTATCTCTGTGTTTATATACTTTAATGTATATAAGGCCAACATACTTTTTAGGGTTCAGTTTAAGTATGTAAAAAATGTATTAATAAAAATTAAATAAAACATTGATAATTGATAGGACATTAGACTTACGACGTGGTAATTTTTTTTAATAATATTCATTCTCAATTGTAAATAACCTACCAATTCTGAAAAAAGTGACCTCAAATCTTTTTAATAAAATGATGTCCTAAATTTTTCTTTTATTTATAATATCAATTTCAATTCTCATAACCAAAAATACATATTTTAAATTAAAATATTTTAAAAATAACGCTACATTTGTGTGTCAACCTGTCATCTGAACAAATAACGTATGAGGAACCCGAACATTGTTTCTGATCGAGAAGCCAGTAAACAGTCCGAACGTATATACCTAAAGGTGATTCATTTTGTGATGTTTATGTGGGGGCGTTGCCAATCCGCGATACACTTATCACATATATACAATTCGCACACAGTCGCAAAATTCCGGTTTGTGATAAGATTCTGTACGCCTGGTACAACGTATAGCTTCTATGAATGGTGATTACGTATAATTCCCGCGCGATTTTACGAATTGTTTCGCGTAGTACCTACGTATTGTATTACGTATACATGTTCCGTCGCCAATTTTTCTCTGTAATAAGTTTGCTTTAGGATCTGACGGTCAATAATTCCGAGAAAAAAAGACGTTGTCTCATCTCATATAGGACCTAAAAATTGTATTGTAAAGCGGGTTTGATTGTATTAAAATACTAGAGAAGAAAACGAAAATACGAGGATATTTCTCATTATTTATTCTTTGTAAGCATTTTTTGTTCCATATCTGAGAATTAATTCACACTCTGTATTTACACACTATATTTTCGACAACGTTGAAGATTTCAAGTACCGTTTTAAAATCCATTAAAATAAGTAATAAATCGACTATTATATATGGCACGAGACGTAGTGTCGATAAGGGACGCCTTAGACGTTTATCGAACAGAATGGCGGCGTACTAAAGAAGGTCAACATTGCAAGTACTTGTAAGGATTATATCATGTAGTACATCACATGTACATATCATGTAGTACATACATACAGACGTAGAATGATTTTAAAGCAATGGTGCCATTACTATATATTTACGTAATACGCACTCTTGTGCGAGCGTGGTAATGATTTAAAAAATGCAACTATTTTTATTTTCAACTGACTTTAGAGATTCAATTCCTATAATATTTTTTTGTATGTTTGTTACCTCATAACTTTCGACTGGGTATACCGATGTTGTGATTATCCGTGAAATAGCAACCGACCGAGTCGTGGTTCGGCCCTCTCGGGCGCCCTCGGATCGGCATGCTTACGCGTAACATAGTAACCGTCCAAGCCGAGGTTACCCCTCACCGGAGGACCCTTTGTCGAGGTACTAGCTATAATAGTTAGGCTAAGCGACCTAAGAGCTATGCCACCTCTCAATCCGGTGAAGCAGTCAAGGCCAGCTTCTCTGGCCAATCTGTGTAGTTCGTCATAAAAAAATACCGATGTTGTGATTCGATTTTTATCTGAAAGCTGGTGTTTCCCATGAGGTCCTATTTGTCCAATTCTGACAATGGCATTCATGAGAAAACTATACCAGTCTTAAATATGCATTAAGTGTGCGATAAATGGACGAATAACTCTCCATATCACGCCAGCCGATTTCGATGATTGATTTTTTTATAGAAAGGATGTACTTCAAGGATAGTTTTATGAGAGTTTGGTTAGGTTCTGATTAATTCTATTTCGTAATATTCGTACGATAGTTCGTAAATTTACTTGTTATTTCATATAGTGGCATATTTAAGTTTAGAAGGGAATCAATTTTGCTGGCGTTAATGTTTATAGATACGTTGTTTGTAGTTCAGTCGGTTTGTTAAACAACACGAGGTTCGAGGCGTCGAGGTTGCGTAGAGATTTTGAGGCCAAGGCCCCGCCGTTAATATGTTGATATTTTTACATGTGATAAATACCTATTACGTATAGGTTTATTTGTTAGTAACACATATTTTTAGATTACACCTTCTAGACAAGGAGAGAAAATATAGAATAAATTAATACGTCAATGAGAAAAAGTTCAAATATGTACGATTTTCTTTGACGAACTACACAGATTGGCCAGAGAAGCCGGCCTTATCTGCTTCAACGGATTGAAAGGTGGCATAGCTAGGTCGCTTAGCCTGAACCTCTATTGCCAGCAATTCGGCACAAGGGTCCCCCCGATGAGGGATCACCTTGGCTTGGACGGTAACTATGTTTCGTGTAAGCATACCGAAGCGAGGACGCCCGAGAGGGCTGAACCACGATTCGGTCGGTAGCTATCGCGTTCACGGATGATCTATAGGATATTCAAAAGCTTTGAGTGCCACTTCGGGAAGCATTGGCACTGGAAGAAGCAGTGGCCGAAGAAACTCCAGCAAGGCTATGTGAGCGAGTCAATGAGTGATTGAATGTTTGTGTGCCTATGGAAATAATATGCTACGGCGACTTCTTCTCTCAGCGCCAACTCGACTCCTTCTCAAAGTGGAACCCAAAATTAGTTAAGCTTTTGGATGTTTCTTACTTATTCTTGTAAAAGTACCTCGGGGTTCGGGCGCGCCTTTGGGCGCCCTCGGATTGGAATGCTTACGCGTAACATAGTAACCGTCCAAGCAGAGGTTACCCCACACCGGAGGACCCTTTTGTCGAGGTACTAGCTATAATAGTTAGGCTAAGCGACCTAAGAGCTATAGTAACCTTTCAATCCGGTGAAGCAGTAAACATAAGCCTCTCAGGCTAATCTGTATGGATTCGTCAAAAAAAATTGTGCTCGTCACAACTTTGACATGTTTTTAGTTCGTTAATTACGTCAACCCCTTGATGGAGTTGGTTATTGACAGCGAAATATTGTATCCTAAGGCGGGGGCGGACGTCCCCGTGACCAAAATACGCGCGTACTGAATAATTGAAGTCCATCGGACCACGGCCGACGCCACCACCACCCCTTGTTCGACTTTTCATTACTGCTCTTTAATGAAAATGTCTTTTACGAAAATTCTATACAAATTTGTCTTCTATAAATATAGGATATCGTTTTTGAATTAAAACTTCTTTGGGGGAATATTAACTATTTTGTAACGTTCTGTAAAAGTATTTTGAAATGTACAGATTATTCAGGTCAAAGATTTCTGAGTTTTTGAGCACTCAACCCGAACATCTATCATGAGTAACTTAGCACAAGATTGCCCAGAGGTTTGGGCCGTAATTTTATTCACGATAGCACACGGGCTTAATGATCAGAGGGACTCAATAAAAATCAGATATTGTCAGAGGTTCAATCGGGTTATGAGAATCTCTAGAAAGTAAACTAATATACTATTACTTATAAATAGATTTCAGTGTGAAAAAAAATCTCATTCGTAAGCCGACTGGGATTTAAATCTACAAAAATCTTTAACTTATTCTACTACTTATTAAGTAGTTTAAAGGAAAAACAGTTGCTAAAGAAATACAACTTTCAGTAGCGGCTTCGAACTAGTAACTTTATCAAAGTTATCCGTTCGTGGTGGAGCAGAGTCCGCTGGTAATTACAGAGAAACATTTTGACCTCGGTGCGTTCGAGGGGAGTCTATTTGTCTTCTACACGCAAATGTGTCGGGAAAATTTGTCTGAATAATTGATAGGAACGTGTCATTTGGCAACCACCTTCTCCCCCTGTTTCACACCACTGACCTCCTCGTGTCGCTTTAATGTATCATCGGGTTTCGATCGCTGTGTAATCTACACTTTTAAGCATTATTTCACTTTCGTTACGACTTCAAAAAACGAGTCGTTTACTAATTCATGTGTATTTTTTATGTTCATGCACTCGGAACCGTCATTTGTGAACTGTTCTTGATTTTTTTTAGTTTCAATCAAGTCCCATGTTAATTTTGTGGGAATTAGACTTTGAAGTTATATCAGGAAATCCCAAAAATCAAATACAAATACGTTTATTGGTAGAACTATTGGTAGGCTTATGGTAACACAAAACTTGGTAATTATTCCTTTTATACTAGGCGCCGGAACTTCGTTATATTTAGTACTATGTTATTTATATCTTAGATACTTTTTAGTTTGCCTTGATGAAAACCATTAAATTTAACCATTCCAATTACGCTTAAGCTTGTGCTAGTCAATAGTCGAATGTTGGATTCGAACCTACCGCCTTACATTTTTAGAACCGTATCCAAAACCGTTAGGCTATTGACGCTCAACTATGATACATCGAAAATACAAGAGCTCGTGCAAATTAGCGTTTATTGCCTAGTTCATGAGTGATTTTTGGTTGACTAAACGCCTTTGATCTACTGATTTGACGCCGGTTTTCGTTTTTACTTGTAAAGCTTAATTTCGGCAGGGATGTGACCGCGTCCACGCATGGTGGTAAGGTGGCGATGCCCCACATCGATATTTCGTACATTATTGAGTAGTCGCGTGTTGCCTCCCGAATTTCCAATGTTTGGCGATTGATGTGTAGATTGACTTTTGTCATTTGCCTCCGCCATGTCAAACAGTTGAAATACTTTTTTTTTCTATACGCTCCACAAATTGTTGTACTTCTGATAATGGACTGAGGCGATCCAAATATGCCTATTTATTTTTTTTATATCTGATTGGTCGAGTGATGGATGGAAGTTGTCCGTTGTTGTCTCATGGGCCCATTTACTGAAACGCTATCGATTATCGCTTAAATTATGAATTTGAAACTATACATTTTATGGGTCGGACTAAAGATTAAAATATTTTTAGACAATCGACTTGAAATCGCATTTTTAAAATACGTAGGTAAAACTCTCCCTTTCCGCAAGTGTTAATGAGAACGCACACACAAAAGGGCGAATTGTGCAATGAACAAAAATAGATTTCGTTATGTTATCTCTAACGTTAACAATAAGTGTTAAAAATACTATGAAAGGCATTGTGTGTTTTTTACTTCACTGTTTCAATCTCTAGTCATGTAGGAAGGTTAACTCGAAGTTTTTTAACCGTTAACCGACGTTAGTGATTAGTAATGAGTTAGTTTGTGCAAATCGAATGGGTGGCCGGAGAAAGGTTCGGGATGCGAGCAATAAAAGCGGTCTCTTTTAGAGGGATGATATAAAATGTCGGCACCCTTTGTGCGTAAAATTGTGAATAACTTTTCACTTTGCTAGAAAGTTTTATTTTTGTAACCGTTATGCGTTTGCAACGTACTTCATTTTAATTGACATGTCGTCACCATTTAACGGGTTGAGTTTCTAGGTAATAGATATTAATAACATATTAAAATTTTGATGTATAAGTAAAACTTATTATACTTTTTTAATACCATTTCTAAGTAAATTCTTTTCTATGATTTCACCTAAAGTATTGTCATATTCACTCTTCTCTTGAAGACAGCTTTGGGAGGTTGAATCCTGGCCGGCCAGTACGAACAGTTGAGCTATTAAAACATTATGCTTGTTAAAATACTACAGGTTCACCTTCACACCTATGGCCTCTAATAATGATCCCTATCTCTGTCTACGCCGCTAGCGCTAACAGGGCGTAAAAGCTTCTTTGTTTAGTTTACATAATTTAGTAAAAGGCAGAAGCTAAAACTTTCTATTAAACTATAACTATAAAAAATTACAGCTTAAACATCTGTCCCACTATTGGGCACAGGCTTTCTCTGTTAAGAGAGTATAAGGGCATAGTTCGTCACGCGGCCCTAGTGCCGAATGCCAGTTGGCAAAGTTCACATGTCTTAAAAAATTCTAACGCATGTAAGTTTCCTCACGATGTCTTCCTTCACCGCCTCATGAATTGTGTGCGAACCAACACTTTATTGCTACTTATTTTCTATGATTAAAATTAAAAGACCCAACCGATATCAAAGCATCTACGATGTCGTCTGCTTTATATTAGATCTGATTCGATAACACACGACGTACTGTGCCGAATAACCCGACTGTAAACTCGCTCCACCAATCGATCGAATCGAGTTAAACAGTGTCTCAGGGTGACCGGGTCACTAACGAGTTTGTTTTTTACCCCTGTGTAAAGAAAAAAACTAACTATACTGCAGTTTTATGCATTCTGTTTGCTTTTTTAATGATGGAGGGAACAAATAATAGTCAATACATTCGCTTTTTAATATCATCGAAGAGGTGAAGTTTTTATATTATGTTTGCTGTTGTTGAAGGTTGCTGCAAATTTACCAGAACCTCTATTTTTGATGTATTTTAAGGAGGAGAGAAATACCTCTCTCAGTGATAGAAGCACAATCTTTAATATTCCTATGATAGCCTAGTCAATTCCTCTAATATTATCGGGGCCTTATCATTTTTTCTCCTAATTCATCTCTTGCCAACGTATTACACGCGCCTCTATTACGTGTAACTTACTGAAAGGCTGCGGTAAGAAAACCACGGAACTACTGTTATAAGCCGTTACTCTAGGCGTAAAAACAATCTGGCTCTTAGGCATAGAATAGAGTCGAAATATATCTAGAATACTAGGACTTGCATGTACGTAGGAGGCGGAAAGGAGGGAGATTTATGATGTAGAATTACTCTTTCAGATAGATAAAGTTAAAGTTACAGCCTTTATATATATAATATACATGTCCCACTGTTGGGCGCAGGCCTTCTCTGTAGAGAGGGTATAAGAGCATAGTCCGCCACGCACACCTAGTGCTGGTTGGCAGATTTCACATGCTTTAGAAAAATTTCAAAGACATGTAGGTTTCCTCACGATGTTTTCCTTCACCAATCAGCACATAAAATTGAAACAACAAATTTATTGGTGCCGGCACCGGGTATCGAACTCGGGTTGATAGCGTACTATGGAACTTGAGCCAACCGCCCGGAAACTGAGCTACCACGGCTCTTCAGATAGATAACGAACCACTATTTTAAGTCGAGGTCGTGTTGCGTTCATGAACGTGTCGACTTTTCACCCTTTCGTCTTCTCTGTCGCAGTATACTTGACGGACTGGCTGAGGTTATCACAATATTGCAGTAACCCGCATCACGTGACCCCAATAGTCCCCCAGAGAATTCCACTGGCGCTCTGACCAGCTCGTCCATCTCATAGTTGATAGCTCGACTCATTAGAGCACCATAACATAGACCTAATAGTAAAAGAGGTACTAAGTACAAAGAATGCGTACGTTTCTCTTAGCCACATCATAATACATTTATGACTCGTCTCAAGCTACTAACAGTTCTAACAGTAATTAACATTAAGATGTTCCGAGCTCAGCAGCGGCAGCACACGTAAGCGCTCGTGATAAATAACGAGCGACCGTGGACACATTTCACTTATCTAATAACATATAATAAATAACCCATCTTCCATTAGAGTCCTACGAGAGAGAAATGGTACTTTCAACAAGTACCGTTACGGTCCTTAAAAACACGTCAAAAATTAATAAATAAAGAAACAGCATTTCACAATTATTAAACCCTTTACTGGGATGCACGTTTTCTGCGGAGAATAGCGCAATTTTTATTGCTTTACGGCCCCCACCTATAATATTGCAGATCTCCGCAAAGGCACCGACCAAGTGTCTGAATAAAAGGGGTATAATAAAAACAAACGGAAAGGGTTCAGTACAATGCGGAAAAATTACGCAATGTTCAGTTTTATGAGTTCGTCAATAGGATGCGTTGAAAAAAAAATTGACTTCGCAGGTACGAAATAGTTTCTATTGCGGCAAATAGGGTTGGACGCGTCTGTAAAGATGACGATCCGGCGCGAATACTACAGACGATCATTCAGAAGACCATAAAGATTAGGATTTTTAAGGAGGATTATTTTTGAACAATTGTTTTAATAATTGTAATTGCTTGGCGCCATCAATATACTACAATTACGAGATGTGGCAACCTCATTAAAAAGCAATTGGCTAAGCGGTTCCATTAACGATAGCATGTTCAAATCCCACGGATTTTACCAAAAAACTGTTAATTTTTTTTCGGTTTTATAATCACAAAAAACACTTCCTAAAATTTTGTAACAGCAATGGTAAAAGCAATGGGCTCACCTTTTACATATGGTTCCTAATAAGCTTGTCGAAAAGCGAACTCTGTGTTTCGCCACAGCTGTCTCTGTATACCATGCCAGTGTTAAAAAGACGTGAGAGCTTATTTTTTCTCAAAGCTCTCATGCTCTAAAATCCCACCGCGTTCGGTTTAATATAAAAGGAACCATAATCTTTAATGTCATACCTTTTTTTTCAATAAAATTCGAAATTAGCTAACCTAATAATACCAAAAAAGCGGCGAAAAAAAACAAACCTAAGTGTTTTTAAGGCACGAGTACATTATGAAGAGTTCGTGTCTCCGGAATTTACACGTTACAAGAAATAGTTGACTGTCATATTTAACGGGCCACATCTTCCACTTAACGAAACCTTGGTCAGAATCATCCTGGGAAAGCATTCCTTTGTTTTGACGACATCGGGTCAACAGCTCGGGTCGCCTGTCAAATGCATAAAAGTGTCATAAATACTTAGAGATTAATGTCGAGTCCAAATACTTTCGTATAAATCACATAAATGTTATATATTTTTTTTCTTTTTGGACACGTAAAATGCAAAAGTTTCACGACTGTTGTTTATAATTTATCTGTAGCTATATTACCGTTGTTCTATTTTTTAAAGTAAAAGGGGTAAACGAGCTTGTAAGTCCCGTCTGTCAGTTTTGTACAAAATTAACGTTCATTGGCATCATAGTGGTCGATATTTGCTGCAGTTTTAGTAGTCTTTTAAATCATTGGATTTTAGATTTCGGTTGGCATTTTCCTCCACATGAGTTGGTGTAATATACATTCTGTTTTGAAATTTCGAAAAAAATAATTGCACGCAATAGTTTTACAATCCATATAATTATAATATGAAGTGATATAAATACATACACTATTTGTACTCAATCATGGTTGTTCTGCAGCGCCTAATCTGATGTATTATATAGATGTATTATATTTAACATCTTTATTATATTATTATAATTTAAATAGAAATCCAGAAGAAAATAATCCAATAAAATATGATATTTAAACAGAAAATTTTAATGGTATCGATTTCCTATTAACATTAAACGAGACGAGTGATAGTCTGCGTTATCGATTATTGGAACACGTCTCAGAAAAATATCCACACACTGAGACAGTTGGCCCTTTGAACTTGATCTTATTATCAAATGTGGCTACGAACCCAAAAATTATATCAGCGTCTTCGCCGCATTCCGCGTTCTCGCACACATTTACACAGTCTGCACACAAACGAATGCATATGTGTATTATAGCATGCCTTTTATTACAATTAAGGTAGATAAAGTCTCCAAAGAGTATAGGGCCTTTTATAGCTCATATGAACATTACAATTTGTTTTAGCTAATGCACTAATTAGTCAAGTATACAGTGATAATTCGAACCTTGAACATTAGGACTCGTTCAATGAAAACTTCCAAATTATCAGATATCATATCAACGAGGTCAACCAGTTAAGTAAATACAAATTTGTAATCGAAATAAAGAAGGATCCTTTACTAAATTTAAAATTCGTTCACATCAACATTTATATTGTTAGCAATAGATATGGATGTGTGCTTCTAATCTAGACACGCACACGAGTACAGTATACGAAAGTTGCGACGAGGGAGCGCGGGCGCAGCACTGACGGGCGCGCGCACGCACACATGCATGAGCTAGACACGAATATTGCTCGCTATGCTAATGCAGCGGAGATTGGGCAGGTCGTTGGCCGCGCTCCCGGACGCTACAATACAAAGTCTTTCGGCAGAACCCGTCGGCGTCCACCCTCGCTTCTCGCCCTCACGATCGTTCTGTGTCGTTTGAATTATCTTTAGATCCTTTAAAAATTCTCTAGACGTCGCATTGTTGATGCTGTATTGGTAAAGAATATATTGCAGCCACCTTTGTGCGATTGGAATTACGTGCCGGGCACTAAAGTATAATAATTTCATCATTACTTTAGGTCATGGTTGATTTGTACTAAAAACTCAGCTTAATCAACCTCCTATATTTGTAAATGAAAAGTATACTCACGTATATGTCGGTGTAATTTATTTTCGCAATTAATTTCATTAAAGTGAATTAAATACAATAAATATCTAGAACATTCCTTCACTCCCAGTGTTAGAATAAGGCGTTTTGTTGGTTAAATTTGTGTAATTATGTAGCCTAAATCTCGTTCTGAATAAATTATAGCAAGGCTAAATTCACTTTAGAAAGTCAGTGTGACATGCAGACGAATTTAAAATTGGTCGATCGGCCGCGTCATCACTGGCCAGTGACCTTGAATGCAGCGCGGGCGCAATAGATTAGTTACTCACACATGCACGGCGCTCTGTAATAGGCACATACATTTAAAATGCGTGTTTAAGGAGGGCTGATTGCAGTGAAGCCAACTTGAAAGTTTCTTCCTAAATTTATAAAGAAAAAAATTATGTTGAAATTTTTTAGGAATATAGTATTTAAAAATTCTGTAACTACAATAATGAATATATGTCTTACAGTTTAAGATATTTTGGCTTGAATTTATGCGTTTTAAAATTGCTTTAGTGTTTTATTTTTTAACAGTTGGTAACACTTAGGACATGCGACTTTGGTTGCGTTAAGGCACGATTTGAAAACACTTTAATGTGTGTATTAAACTCCGATATTGTGTAACTCTATTTTTTTTTTGGAAGAACTAACACAGTTGGCCAGAGAAGCTTGCCGCTTCACCAGATCGAGAGTTGGCTCTTAGGTCGCTTAGCCTGAACCTCTAAGTAACTCTAACAATACATTCTACATAGACTTACAATGTATGGGTAATGGTATAAAGTAGAACATGACCACCTAACACTCGCATTTCCAATAATCGATTTCTTGTACATGACTGTACTGTGAACGAATGAAAATAGAACGCGCTCGTAAAAATTGCATCGATTATGTACTGGCTTACATATACCATTCTCATGGTGAAAACTAGCAAAGTAGGAAACATGTTTGGCCTTCTATTCTGATTTAAATTAAATTTACCGAAAGCTAATGATGCATATACAACGTCGTCCTATTTGTTATATAGCCAGACACGCGTCGTTATAGTGAAATGAGCGATGCATCTCGCTCGTGATAGTTCTTGTGAAAGTGCACCGTTTGCAGCCTTGACTGACCCTTTCCCTCGTCCATCAAATACGCAAGCGCTCTCACAATATTTTTTTTCTAACCATACATTATTCAATCGTTTATCTATGATATTTTATTACTTACTCTGTTTCTAGTGGAAATTAAATTTAATGGATATCTTAAGGCGTGTAGAACTTTTTTAAATAGCATAGATTATACTAACATAGTGCTTGTTCGCAAAGTTGCATTATATATATTATATATCGTGATGATAGACCGACTAACAATTCAAGTAAATTGCTATAAGCATATTTACGTCATGCTGTGTAGGTCAGACTTGCCCCAGGTTCTCTCTCAATGATTCTTGCACAATTAAAAGCATGATTGATATTAATTAAAAAAAAACATTTAAGCATATTGACATATGGTCAAAAAATTGATAAACTCGACTTACGATCTAACCGTCAGTACTGGTATTGTTATTGGTACTGTAATATTATATAAACGTTTTTCGTTTTTCAATCTATATCCAAGCTCTGGTTAATTTTTTTTTTAATTTGTAGCAGTACACTACGGACATACCTGCTATCTGAAAAAGAACCCAATAACTCAAAACCGAGAACGATTGGCATCTCTATCTACCTAACTTGGCTAAAACTGTAGGTCTTGTGAAGATACTTTACTATACTCAAACCGCGACTGAATTTGAGAAATACTTATCGCTGTTAAATTTATGTAGAACTTCTTTCGTTAGTTGATAGGTATAGGTAATCAGGGTTGCCAGTCGTGATATCCTGGCGTCAGCGGAGGCGGGGGGAGGCGTGAGTGCGGGCGGGGCGTCCGACCAAGCGGTTATTTCGGTATGCACATTGCATACGCCGCCATCACTGCACTTGCCACTCGAAATAGTCAGGTCAGGGACCGCGAGCATCGCTTCGATCCTTCACCAAGGTCAAGACTTAGCCCGATACCTCACCTTCCTCCACCCCTCGCGTGTGTCACATTACCTCACCAGCCACGCTTGTCAAACGTAAACTCGGTTAATAGGCCTTGTGATAAATAGGCATTTATTTGTATTACTGGTCGCCCTGTAGTCGAAATTCGATTCTATTTAATTCAGAAATGGGAGCATTGAAATACTTAGGAAATTTCGTAATCTCCAGCACAATTTACGTATTAAACGATAGAAAGTTTTTGTTTCACGAATTAATAATTATAATGATTTACTTTTATCAATCCATTTGTTTTCTTGTTATGTTCGGATATTTCGATGATATCGCAGACAATAGGTTTCTTACGAATTTGTTTATCATTGTTAACGTTACCAAACGTGACCCTTACGATATTTAATCGATTCTTAATTGCAAATAATCATTAAACATCGCAAGATAACAGCTCGAAGTACGCACCGCCCATTAGGCTCATGAAATTTGCGATAAGCGTAATTGTCATCGCATCACGGTCTTCGGAACTCTCGGATTTACAGTCGTAAGAGTTTCTGAAATCATTTAATCGCTTATAATTCGAAATTGTTTTTCAGAATGGCCGCGGAATTAGCCCTTAATATACGTTGATCAATTTATAATAGTGCAATATTACAACATCGATGACAATTAAAAATAATCGACTGAGACATTAAAATTTTTATCTTAAGTACCAAACTGCATTTTATACATTAATCTATTGATGTCGTTAATTTTAGCTTGCGACCTTATTGCGAGAACTGATGACATTTTATTATGCATTAATTTGATAAGTGGGAAACAAAAAAGTAGGATAAAGCGAATAACGTGGACTAGCAGTAATATAATAACAGGATTCACCCTCGTGTTGGTTAGCAGTAATTTCTATGGCTTCAGCTTCCCTTAGGTTTGGTCATCGACACCGATGTGTTAGGGAGACCTTAAAGCCAAATGCCACTAATTAACAATATGTATATAGCATTAAAAATTTAACAGGTAAACAAAATATTGTAAATTTTTGTAAAAAATTCTTATAAATATGCTCCCACCTATCCATATCTAGCAATCGCTATCCGCTTTTGGCTAAGAACTTATTATTTATTGGCAATTTATGTGACAGGAGGTTAGCTCATTGCAAATCATCAGGCAAAAGTTTTAGATATGATTTTTTGGTTGTAAGAAATCGGAAAATGTATTTCCGATTTCTTTAACTTTTTTATTAACTGCCATAACAATCTTGAAGTATCCCGAACGCAAATAAAATAAAGTTAATTATGTTTATGAGTAAAAGAAAAACTATATTAAAAATGATATCTTTTATTTGGAAGAATCATAGTTATATTACGAATCTCTAGCTCCGATATTCCTAGTTTTTGTATGCCTTCTATACATATATTATATATTACTATCTATTCATATACTACCATTTACTACTTACCAATATATAATTCGCCATATATTCTTGAATACGATTTTAGGACAACCCTGTTATAACTTCGTAATCGAATGTCCTATCCTATGCCAACAAAATTTATTTGGAGAGATCTTTATACTTCAAACAAATAAAATTCAAAATCGGTTCATTAAAACAGCGCTATGAGTGCACTAATATTTAAAAAAGCAGACCCATTGATAAACTCGTAATTCTTGCAGTCGGATAAAAACATTTACAAATTCTTAATTAATTATCAATGAACAACTTAATCTAAAAACTTAATGATAAAAATAAGAGTTTATAATTAATGAAGTGTGCGACGCTTATAAAAGTATTCTTCAAAATTTTGTCCCGTTTAGATGCGCGGGCGAGAAGTGAAGCAAGACATCTCTGCATCGATGTTGGCGAGGACATTGCACTTCTAATGCCTCCTCCGCGGCATTTTGGTCCTTGCTCCCCCCTCGTTGGCCCGCCTAAACTTGCTAGCCAATGTTGCCCCTCCCAACCGGATTTCACTATTTAGTCACCCGATGGACGTTGAATGTTTATTTGGAGGATGACGACGCTATTTCAAGTTGATGATTCTCCTCAGAATATTCAATATGTTATTTAGCACTTCTACGCAATGTGAATGTTAATTCTATTCTTATGTATTTTAATGATCTATTTATTTATTTAGTATAATAACATAATCAATAAATAGTAGTCTCGTGGGAAAGCAATGTCTGTGACAGATTGAATAAGTTTAAAAAGTCACATGGGAATCGGTCGCCATTTTGAATTTCCTTTAATCGTTACCAACCTAGAAAAATAATTTAAAAGATAAAAATAAATTGCATCTGTACATTAAAAGTGTAGCTGCGAAACTTCTAGAACACTTTCGTTATAGATGAAAGTATGTTCATATAGTATCTGTTTAACATTGAATGAAGGGATTGCATCAACAAGCAACAGAATCGGCTTCGTGCAGCCGTCTATTGAAGCAGTAACACTGCGCTTCCCGTTGCATTCTATGTATCGCGGTACATAGCGTTCATTTACTGGCTCCGTTTGGCTTGTACTGATACCAAAATCATCGCATGTAATTATTTGTACTTGTTAAAGTTTCTGCGAGCTTATTCAAAAAAATATGACTGTTAAAACGAATAGTTTTATACTAGTTATCGCCTGTCCACGCTTCATTTTGGCTCATTTTAAGTTGTAATTGAATGACCGTATGTCGAATTCGATAATTAGCTTTAAAATTACAAGTCAATCGAATGGAATGAATATGTAATAGAAAATTATTTCTTTATAACATTATAAACTAAAGCTCTCTGACGCACGGTGCATTTTTTCACGTTTTAATTCATTTTTCAATTTCCAACCATTGTATAATCAAGACTATACAACAAGTTCGACAATAAATGTACAGCTTAGTAAAAATTACCACTGTAAAGTGTTTCGAACACTCGGTCACGTCGGGAATTCAAAAGTAGTTTGAAACGCGAAAAAATACCAATATTTTAATTATTCAACTACCTACGCAATATGACAATATTCTTTTTTAGCCTAAATTATTCCTTATTACATCAGCTATCTGCCAGTGAAAGTCCCGTTAAAATCCGTCCCGCCGTTCCAGATATTAGCCGGAACAAACAGACAGAAATTGTAAAAAATGTTAATTAAAAACGTACCACCTATACATTCATATGCATGAAGTAAAAGCGACTTTTTAATATTACAAACAGACAAACATTTATTTGTATAGATGTATAGATTAGTCTTCATTGGATGCTGACTGTACCCGGCGACGTGACGAGTGTGGTCTGGCCTGCCTCAACAGGCGGCGCGTTCGGCGCGGCCGGCGCGCTGTGACGTCAACGCTTCCTGGCTTCATTTTTAAACGATTAAAAAAATCATAACAAATACCAATACGGCCGGCACGGAAAATATTGTCTCTAAAAATAACAGCACAAGTAGATGTTATGTATGATTCATGTTTACGTAAACGCTAATTATAACATTCTTTGAATGAATATATTTTATAACCTGCTACGTCTATGTCCTAGATGCCGTAGTTTATTGCCGGACTGTCGACTCTAAGTGTGCAGGATTCTAGCCGCCCGAGTTCGTACCTCGGTTCCGGCATCAATGAAATTGTTTGTTGAAATTTTGAGTGCTGAATTACCGAAGAAATGTCCGCTAAAAAATTCTAAGATATGTGAAATCCGTCTATCCGCTCTGAGGCCGCCCGGCGGCCTGTGCTCTAATGCTATGTTCGCCGAGAACTATGTCTTACATTGGGACACAGATTGCTATCATCTTTAACATATTTTTAACCGACTTCTAAAAAGAAGGATGTTGTCAATTTGTTTTTTTTAGCAATTATAGTTAGTTCCGTGTTTTTTGAACCGATTTTGTACGTAAGAAAGGGTTTAATTTTAATGGATTTAAAGGTATTCGGGACAACTGACTAAAATCGTGTGGAAAAATGAGATATTGGTAAGTTTACGACAATCCGAAACTACGATATGTTGAATAACAAGGAGCTTGAATGTCAAAGAAAAAAGATAATGGAATGAACCATT
Organism: Meandrusa payeni; assembly: GCA_029286785.1. Taxonomy (NCBI): domain Eukaryota; kingdom Metazoa; phylum Arthropoda; class Insecta; order Lepidoptera; family Papilionidae; genus Meandrusa; species Meandrusa payeni. The sequence continues at coordinate 1,831,372 of JAGSMX010000013.1, forward strand.
CTCTTTTTTTTTCGACATTTGACCTCACTAAGAAAAAGAAAAAGATTGTTAAACATTAACAAGTATTTCAATCACTTGGAATGCTAAAATTTATCAGACTTACCTACTCATGTAATATTAAACAAGTTTAGGACACTTCTGTTACAATGCATGGTCATATAGCATTGTAGAATATATGACATTGTCGTTATTAATTTACTTAAGATAACAGAGGACAAAGGAAAGCCGAACCGACTGTAAATCGGGCAGTCGCCATTGTGGATTGTGTATTGAGAGTAAATAAATCAAATATGACATCATACGATCGAATCATTTTAGTTAACCGACTTAAAGAAAGGAAGAGTTCTAGATTCGTACGATTCTTTGAAGTTAGTGAACTGGTAGCGCCGTTATTTCTGGACCGATCACTCAAATCAAATAAAAATAGAATGTTGTTGGCATAGGAAATTCTATTTCCGAGATATACCAGTAGACAGGGAACTCTTAAAAATCGCATAGAACTCGTTGACATTTTAGCAGGTTTATGATAATCCAAGACCAGATAAGTATTCCTTAACACAATCAACACGAATATGAAAGAAGAAAAAGATTCTTATTACAGATACAGGCGCAAAATCTTCGTGATATTACTATAACATACCGGAAACAAGAGCGTCTATTTGTAAAGCGTTGATGATATTGTCTATGTTTAATCTGCCACGTTTGCTTTGATTTGAAGTCAGTATTTGTTTTAACTCGTAAATATACTTCTTTTATAAATCATTACGTATAATTATGTACATTATATGAAATCTTAAAATCATAGTGGACAAGTACAAAATAGTAAGAAGTTGGAGATAGCTTCATACTATAGCTTAAGCGCCCTTAAAACTCGATCATCTCTCAAAAATACGCAAAATATTACGTAGAAAACATCCAGATGTACTTCATTAACGTTTCAATATTAAAAGGGGCTTTACTGAAGCAATGCGAAAGCGGTTGCTGGTAAGACTGCGAGCGCGTAACGACCCCGACGCCACTGGAACCAGTTCCAATGGAGTTGGGCATATCGTCTCAGCCTACCCACCACCTCCCATGGCCCCACCAACCTCGCGGTTATATGGGCCGAAACGCGGGAGGGTATGCGTGGTCTGGCCGTGTGGCCCCACAGGCACCTTCTTGACTCCCAACAAGTTCTTTATCAGGGCCTTTCTCCACCATTCGGAGCTCAACCCCTTAAGGGGCTCTAAGGCACGCAACATAATAGCTCGCTCGACGGCAGTAGACCGGACCCGGTCACGTACGTGTCAGATCGTTCAGTAGCATAGCGCGCAAATCATCATACAGGGCATACCGTCTCGTAATCCAGGCAGTATCCATGATGATTTCCTTCTCACATCCAAGAAAAAGCTCTGAAGAACCCAAGATGTTCAATGTCTTTATAGGCTGTCTCCTAGCCTATTAGCGTAGGTCCTTCCAAATGTATAATAACACTACTACATTACCAGACGCCAAATATGCGATATGAAATAACGCAATTAGGAAAGTACCTACGCCACAATCGAACCTAGGTCAACAAAGTCCGAGCATGTTTGTTGAGCAGTGATAGCGCTATCGGACTATGCAAATTGCCCTTTAAATGGCCAAATCGCTAATTGAACACAATATTTATTAGTGCCACAGAGTAAGCAAACAAGTGGCGATAAAGTATTTATATTTGTACATGTTATTAGTCAGGATAATGACGCGAAAGTTCTTGTTAAGGATAATGGCATTTAACGATTACTGTTATTTCCGCGAATTATTTAACTGATTTTATCTTCAATGTTACGTATTTCATCATGGCAGTCATATTAAAGACTTACTTACAAAAAGTTAAGTTAAAGTTACAGCCTTTATTTTTATAATATATATGTCCCACTGTTGGGCGCAGGCCTTCTCTGTAAAGAGAGTATAAGGGCATAGTCCACCACGCGGCGTTAGTGCGGATTGGCAGACTTCACATGCTTTAGAAAAATTTTCTAAGGCATTTAGGTTTCCTCACGATGTTTTCCTTCACCGCCGAGCGCGTGGTATACCTAAAAATGCAACAACAAATTCATTGGTGCCGCCATCGTCGATCGAACTAGGGTTGCTAGCTTACTATGCATTATTATATTATATATTGCTTACTTTTTCAGTCTATGGTTATCAAAAACTAAATTATATTGTCATGGTACGTAATTTTCTCAGCGTTAGAATAAACATAGATCACTTCCAATACAATAGACCAGCGTATATCATTTTGTGTTTAAAAATTTAGCAAAATATACCTTTATTCCTTAACCTAACTCGATCTACTAAATTATACCGTCGCCCCTCGAATTTAATTGGGAAAAGGATTAAAGGAATAAAAAAGCATTCCTTTATATTTAGCAATCGCCCCTGTAATTACAGCGGTGGTTTCTTTAATTACAGTTCACAATAAAAAGATTGGAGCTTCCTACTTCCCACGTAAGCGAGGGCGGGCACAGCGCATGCGCGACATCTGCGATGAGCCTTATTATTACATACCGGTAAATTTAATCTAAATACACATTACGTTACATTGCCATAGACCTGGCAACACAATACTAAATCATAGTTTAAATTATCCATATTCCAAATGAATTAAATTGGAGTGTCTTTTTGTAATATTAAAACACCGCCTTTTACTACATTCATATCAATAGTATAGTATGTACGGTACTTATACCAAAATAACGTTTTTTACTATTTCTGGATTGGCTGGACCGATTTTGATGGGACTTTCACTTGGCAGATAGCTGATGTAATAAGGTGTAAAATAGGTTAATTATATTTTAGAAAAAAAATCGCCAGACGCAGCTATAGTGTAAGTGTTGTTAAGAAATTTAATACCGTTTTTATTCAGCTATATTTCGTTTTGGGATACGACAGTTAAAAAAACAAAGGTTATTTCTCAATCTCAATTCAGTTTGTATTTGTTTATGTCTGTGCACTAAAAAAGGTCTCATTTATGAAAGGATTTTGATCGTTTTTTTTTTGAAAGGGTTTACATTTAATTAGGTCTCACGTCCGTCTTTCACTTTTGGTTCTGCAGAATTCCGAAAATTAACTAGTGAAATCATCAGAAGAATGTTTGTTGATAAAGATATCGGTAGGTTTATGAGAATCCAAGACTATTATATTACTATTTGGAAATCGTTGGGGGAGGCCTATGTCCGGCGGTTAGGACATAAATGTTAATGAAGAAAGTTTAATTAATCATTATTAGTACGTGAAGCAAAACTGTGTGCCCCTTCTTGTTTGTGCAAACGGAGAATAATAAAATTTTTCACACTTATAGTTTAGAGGAGTGTTGAATGATAATTTATTTTTTAAATATTACATACAAAATTTGTTGAATCATTCAACATTGCACACACTACCAAGCGAAAGATATAGTTACTGACTGACAGGCTCATCGAATAAGGTACGACCTGCAAATTATGTGTAATTTCAATCTTCCAATTCCTAGGTTAAAGTCGAATTTCTCATTTGAGGCGACCATTTTATTTTAATTAGGCCATGTCTAAAAGTATGTTAAGTCTGTAGTGTAATGTAAGGTAGTGGAGAAAATAAAAAGAGCCATCGGCAAGTTCCGGGTGCAGGACCTGCGACAAGACAGTTTATTTCAGGCACCTCGCTTCCTCCCCCGGCTTCACGGATTAATTGATGGCATCTAACGTTACATGAATTAAATCTATTCTTAAAGTCTAACTTGATACTCATTTGATACCTAACACATGTGAAAAGCGACCACTAATATACATATATAGAGTAACTTATACATAATATATATTTTATAAATATATATAATAAAGTCTATATATTTGTTTGAAATAAAAGACTAAATAACGTTTCTTTATAAGATTTAGAGAAACAACATTTAATGTCCGTATTTCAATTCTATCTATTACACATATTTCATTGACATTTTACATTTAAAATTATAAAAATACAAAAAGAAATAAATTTAAGTAAAGAGGTTTCATATCTTTACTTTACATATATATAATTATTTTTTTTATTAAAAGTTACACCAATTAACACCATTACAATTTGAAAAAATTACAAAACATATAAGAACGAGTATATTTACGAGTAAAAACAAAAATCGTATTGAAATCCAAATCGTTTTCTTTGTATTTCCGAATTATCGTAGGAATATTACGAAATAGAATTTATCAAAACCTAACTAAACTCTCATCAAACTATATATATATAAACGAGAAATTGTGTGGGTTTGTTCCATATAGGCTCCGAAACGGGGGGACCGATTTCAATGACACTTTCAGGGTATCTTCAGATTGACCTGGCGAGTAATCCTGTAAAGTTTGTTTGGTGACGATCGAAGAACTCCTCTTTTTCAACTGTCGAACAAGGACATACGTCGTACTTTTATGTCTGACATTAACTTGAGCCCGATAAGTTTTTATATAAATGATAAGAATGATATTGTATCTTCAGCCGCTCGAGAAGAGAATGAATACGGAGAGAAATGAATAATTAAATATATTGTGAGAGTTAAATTAAATATTTACTGATGTAAGTTTATTGTTTAAATAAAATAAAGCAAAATGTAACCCGGCGAAGCAGGCTGGGTAGGCTAGTTTCCAAAAGAGTCATCAAAAACATATAGAGTCGAATTGAGTACATTCTCTTATTTGAAGTCGGTTAAAAGCAAAAGAACTAGACTTTTCTAGGAATAGTGGCTACTTTTTATATAATTAAAACATTGCATTTAAAATAATTCAATGACGTATTTGAGTGGCTCGAGTTGAAGTGCGGTGTCGTTCATTGAACTTTATTGTTTTAACTTGCAAAATACGATTTACATGCACATGTATATGCGTTTGATTAGAAATTGCAGTATTAATAATGTTCTTGTGGTGTTGTATGCTAATCTCGTGACATTTGCACCGCATTAATACAAATCGTGGTTTATAAATACAATTAACGCTTAATTATTCCAGCGAATAAATTGTAAAAATCTAATTGTACTTTCAATAGGTTTCATAGCAGTCCCCTGTATTTACCATTTCTCAAGGATAAGACTACGGTATCCCCTGCCTGTCGTAGAAGGCGACTAAAAGGGGCCTCGGGTTCACTGGGCGACAAGGGTGGGGGCCTGCGTCGTCCACCAAAGTGGACCCGGGAAGAAGGCGACATCGGCTGGCCCGTGTCGCCTTTCGCTGCGAGGGCACAGGGGAGGAGGGAGTAACCTCCCCCCGGGACGTGCTCTCCTTGAGTACAGTGCAGAGGAGCTCCGGTGCGTTCCACTGGAGATCCCGGAGCCCCTCACCATGCACCGAGGAAGGGCCACTGGGAGGTTTTAGTGGGTAAGATCCCCACATAACCGCCGCCTTCCCCCCAGAAGGCGGGGTATCTTTGTGAAGATTTCCTCCCCGTCAACAAAAAAAAAAAAAAAAGACTGCCCTAATGATAAACCGCTAACTACTTGATAAACCGCATAAAAGATGCAATTGATTATTTAACTTCTCTCCTATTCTTAAACAACATAATTTCGGAACATCGTTTCTTAGTTTTTTATTAAAATTAAAAATCTCTTCTTTTTTTGAAGTCAGTTGAATATATAACACTTTGATTTATGCTTTGCTGTTCTGATAACGAAATAGGAACAATAAAATGTATGCCCATTCTAAGTGCATGTTAACTCAAAGCTGTTATGTTAATGGGGATACTCGTTGGCAGGTCAGAGGTGGCCAACGGAAAGGATGCACCCTTTCGCAATGCAACACCTAACCCATGCACTCATGAAACCTTTAACTTGCCTAATATTTAAGGAAAATTCAAAATAAAATTATATATTTTTTTTAATTTGAAAAACGTTAAAATTTTTTTATTTATTTAATTTTCTTTTAAAATATTTTGTCAGTTATTATTAAGAAAAAAAAACCGAATAAATATCGTGACGATGAAGCAATGATATTAATTTGTCAGTTTTTTTTTTAATTACATATTGTTTATTTTGTGTGCCAGTATGGAAAGATCAATTCAATTTAAAAAATCAGATTCAATTAAAATAGATGTAAGATTTACATCCCTTTTAATTGTATTTCTTGGTAAAACCAAACACTCATTGATTTACTGTTGCTTAGCAAGGATCTCTACATAACTAGTTTTAATGTATACGTGAATAAAACTACATTTTTTTTAATGAATCTTAGCTAGATATATATCGCCGCCGAAACCCCGTGCATGCAGAATTTCATAAAATCGTTGGAGTCGTTTCCGAGATTCAGATTGTAAGATTTGATAGACTGTAAGATTTGATGATTAGTATTATTACATTTGAAAACATGAAACCATTCCTCCTTTTTTTTAATAACTTAATTGTTTTAAATGTAGCTCTATTTCAAATCCGTTTAAATTAATTTTACACACACACATCGCGAAGTTCAATGTCGTGGCAAGTTGGCGTGTCGAGATGGAACAAGTTGCCGGTCCCATGAGGTCACTGGTCATCGGTCAGAGGTGATCAACGGACGGACAACTGACCGGGGGTTGCGAATAACTCGCCCGATTCCCGCCGCACAATAGTCTTTTGATATCAAGTGAATTTGAATTTTTTTACGTTGCATGCTGCTGGCTGCACTAAAATAATTTCTATGAACTATGATATCTAACTACAAAAGCTACTGAAGGACTTTTCTCGTAAATATTGCCGTGAGCAAAAATAAAGGGTGGGTTAAGAAAGTTTGAATATCTCGGAAGATAAAGACGCTAGCTAATTGAAATAAATTGTGCATATAGACAATTAAATATCCTTAAAATAAAATATTTTTATTAATTTATTTATATTTCATTAAAAAAACATAAACTTAAACGAAAAAGGATATCTTACATAAACTTGGATAAAGCAGTATTTTTCATTTTTTTTTTTAATTTAAATTTTAGTTCTAAGTGGTGCTTTCATGTGGCGATATAATAAAATCCAAATAGAATCTCTAAGAATCATAATAATAAAATCTGAAGATTCCCTGAAAGTTTCATTGAAATCTGTAAAGCCGTTTCAAAGCCTATACGGAACAAACCCACACACTTTCTCTTTTATATATATAGATATAGTCCGATTGAGTTCTGAGATGGTGATAATCTTACCTGTCACTGTAAACCAAGCAAACCCTGGTGACGTAAGTAGACTGAAAGTAGAACTTCAGGAGACTGAAAGTAGAACTTCAGGAGACTGAAATTGTCTTCACCAATAATCAAATATAAACAAAACAACCAAGTGATCTCATTTATAGAGCGAATGACGAAATGAGCAGATTTAATGATTTGGACAAATGACTACGACTACCAAAGCGTCAATAGCCTAATGGTTTATGATACGGTCTGCGAATCGTAAGGTCGTAGGTTCTATTGACGTGAACCATCTCCTAGCACAAGCTTAAGCTTAGTTGTAAAGGCTAATGTAGCATCGCATGATTTAATTATCATATACAGTGTAAAGTAATAAAGAACTATACAAATAATATTATGATTTTTATGCACAAGATATCAAAAGGGTTTAACTGCGTCGAATATTAAAATTCAATGTCACGTTTAAGTTGAAGTTCTCAGTCCCATGAGGTCACCGGACATCGGTCAGAGGTGACCAACGGCTGTACTGCGAATTTTTTTTTGCATTGCCGGAATCGCATGCCTTTAAAGTTCACCCCACACCTGTATACAAAATCCATTGTTATCTCACATAATAGGACCCAAACATTTGTAACTTATCAGTTGAAATAATGTACATTTAAAAAAAATAACACATTAACCTTACAACGCCGACAAAAGTTCATAATAATTTTTTTTTGTTTTTAAAACATGGAACATTGAACAATGTAAGTGTTTCATGTTTTATGCATTTCGAATTTTGCATTTCGTCGAAAATTATTTGTTAAAATGTTTTTCAACGCAGCTAATAAGTTTGAAACAACATTCCAAAATGCAAATATCTTTAGGAGCCCTTGATTACTGATATCAAAGAATAAACCGGGTCCAAGTTCGTTTGTCACCTATGACCCATGCTTGACCGGTAGCGTCCCTTAAAAAGTCCTTGATATTGAACGTTACACAGATAAAAAAGAAATCTGATTCATAAATACAAGTGGAATGAACAAAACTGCTTGCGTTGTCACGCATTTTATAAAGTCCTTGCGTGTTTTCAATTTATCGTCATTCTTCTAAGTAGTTAAAACTGATTATGTTTATTTAATCAGACTTAATAGAACGATTTCATTAACTTATGATTTATTACCGTTAAGTTCATTCAACTTTATATTTCGACATTAAAATTTTAAAAAGATCGTAATCCAATTACATGAATACGGACATCTTAAAACGTCCCGATAAACATATATTATGTTCCTAACGTTATTAATAAAAACGTAATATTTTGGTTTGTATTGTTTGTTAATCGGGTAAATAGTACATATATTGACAAGCTTAAGCCTACATTTTGAGCAACCTTGCGCAATTATTCCCTAGAAATTCGAGAAATTTCCATAAACCGTTTCATGAAGAGAGTGATACATAAGGACTGTTACACCGTAGCATTGGTGATCGGCGTATATACAGTGACGATGGCTATTGCCCATCCCACAGCTAGGCCTAAAGTAAAAGCCATGCAATAGACTTTTTGTTATCCAGGAAGAAATCTTTACACACGGCCTTCTGGATGGTTATGTAAGATTTCTATTCCCTACGTAGTTTAAGCATCAGTGTATTAAGATGGGCTCCTGAATCGCCGAAGAGTCGAAGGGGAGGAATTCCTTCTCTTGGATCTTTACTATGCTAAGGCAATGGGTCCACGCCATGCGCCCTTCCTCCCGGGTACACCTTTTCGACAAGAGAAGTCCGGTCAGCCTATGTTGTTTCATTACGACGATATATTTATTATTTTCTTGATTTGTTAATTTTAATACTTTCCTTCGTAACCCATTTAACGAGCGCAATGATAAACGTCACATCAAATTTAATATACGTGAATTAAAAACGGCGGTCAGTGGACAACGGTCAGTTCCCCGATTTACGACTCTTTTATTTACTCTAAGCTTATTAAACCCTTTCCATTGTTGAATATTCTTGAGAAGGGTAATTAATATGGCGGGTATTGTGCGAATCCGCCACCTTTGTTCTCGTGTTGTTTCGCCGCTTTGTGAACGGCCCGGTTGGTTTTTTTGTCCGACATTTTGTTTAGGTGATCATTAGTTTGGCGGGCAGTTAGCCGATGACCAATTCAAAACGATTTTTTCTCACAATACCAGCGTGATTGTGACCCGTTCAGGTTCACTTATGACTGTTTACATGAGAACAGTAATTAACTAATAATAGAAAACAATGAATTCGCCATTATACATAGTTTGAAATTAATATTTGTAAGAAATTTACTCAGAAGTGGTTGATCATTGAAGAGACATTTAACAAGATTGATTTTGAAAGAGATAGAAATGCATTGAAAGTATTTTTAATCGACTTCTCAAAAGGAGGTTTGTTGTAAAGTTGCGAACCTTCAAATGAAATAACTCTATCAATAAATATCTGATGAAGAACACCTTAACACATACCAATAAAAAAATAATATATTCATAACGTAATTATTAATAACGTAATATTTTGTTCTCGCTTTGGGTGACTGCCTCTAGTGCTACGATTTATTTTTGTAAATGAGATTTTAGTAAAGAGTTACGTCTAGAATTTATTCAAAGATAACACATGTATTGTGTTCATATTCCTTTCCTACTAAATCTACTCCACTTTTCTCGGTCTTGAACATCATCTTTGGTGAAATTATTCTCTCATCATAGAACAATCGGACCACTACGTCGCAAACAGTTACATTTAAGGCTATAAAGGGTATAAAATATTCCAAATAAAAGGACACTTCTGAGGTTGTCACCTCGCCATTATAATATCCGTCTCCTTACCTCGTACAATAAAATACATTTTTCAGTCTTGGTACTTTGTTTACACCTCAACAACAACTCGCTTACTGAAATACTGCGGTAAATTTTATATTCTACCTCTAGTTTTTCGTCCTGAAGCCGATAATCTTTTTGCTGAATGTTACCAATGGTAACATTGACTGTCACTCTCTTCTCTCATAAATAACGTGCCAAGTCAGATCAACGCGCTATCATATTCCTATCCATCTCCCTTTGGCATCATCCAACTATCGCCAAAATTCATATATATGTGGCGCGCTAGTTACACACTTAATAAATACTCTAAAAATACAGAAGGAATCATCTTTAACACTACATCTGTATCTTATAACTAAAATATTGTAATTAAGTTATGTACTTAAGTGTTTTATTTTTTTTTGGTATGTTTGTTACATTAAAATAATTTTAAAGGTTTTCATAATCGCGAAAATTTATTATAGGCAGACAGCTTCTTAATTATTTTTATATGCTTTTTGTAAATTTTTTGCTGGTAATCTTCCTATAGATAAATAAATATCGGCTAAGTGAGATTAATGAATTATCTTTTTCAATTTTAATTAAAAAAAGATAATTATTTTTATTACAGTTAAAGCTATGATCGTTCAAGAATAAAATCGTTTTTTTGACAGCGTTACCCAACCGACCAATAGGATTTGCTGCATGCAATAGTAAACGGCTTTGACCTCTGATCTCTGATGCACTCCAGGAGCAGTCCCTACGCAATTGTGCGAAGACTGGTTCTAATACGTTTGTGAATCGATTGATAAAATAAAACGTACATTTTTCACTCACCAGCCAAATAGAATTTGGTTATTATTACATAACGGGTTTGATACGAAACATTATGCATTTTTTGAATAGTAAATTTGAATTTTGAACATTTAAGATTTATTCGTTAACTAAAAAGTAACTTATGCAATGCGGTGTGAAAATCAATGATGTCGTCGGGTTTTTTTAGTCTGTTTGCTTCTACAATTGTGCTGGTTTAAAGGAGCCCAGCTCTGAGAGTGCTCGGAATGAACCTCTATTTTTTGAGTAACAGAGGATAGCTGAAGTCACAGGTTTCCTTGCGTTGAACCCAACAGCTTCTAATTGCGATAGCATACGGACCCGATGGCGCAGGAGAGGCCGATGCACTGGGAACTGGAAACAAACCAATTGTTGTCATAATTAACGTACATCGGTCGAGTATTGTTAGTTTGAGCAAACTACTAGTTCATCATAACATCATAACACTATGCTTTACAGTAGGGTGTAAAAATGCAGGGTGGCAAGCCACATGTTTGTTAGTTATGTGCATTGACGTATTTGCTAGTCTCATAATTATTGTGAGTCCATCAGCAACATTTTTCGGTAGTCTGCTAATATTTTGACAGTTATTTAGACTATTGTCAGTCAGTTCATTGTCTTTTGTGCGACTGTAGCTTTTTGACACTTCTCAGTTACTTGCTTCAGGCGGATAACAATTGACGTATTAAGATCTTAAAAAGCTATCTTGTATTTATATATTATATATGTATAGTACACAATCTGTATTGTTTAATCTGTACTAATTTGTTAACTTTATTTATGCAAATACTATTTATTGTTGGCAAAAAAATGTGAGTGTTCTCTTTAAGAACTTCGAAATTTTGTAAATTATAATTTTTGACTCTACCTTCTCAAAAGGGTACCGACCACTATTGAAGATTAATTGAAGGCAATAATAAAACTACAAAAGAGCGTATTATTAGTAAAACATTGCAAAAAATATAAACTTTACTTATTTTTAATATATAATAATAACCATATTTTTCAACAAAATTCTTTAAAAATAATAAAAAAACATTAGGTATTTAACGGAATACATACTTTTGTAATTAATAAAATACGGCTTTTATTGTTTAAGGAAGTCTAAAGCTATTTATTTTTCTTGTAATACAATCAAAAGCACAATTATTCATATATTAAAAAAAAAATATTTCCTATTTTTCTTAAAATAAGATAAAAAGGAAAAAAAATATTCAAATATTTAAATAAATGAATGAATAATTTTACTTAAATAAATTAAAAAAAAATAATTTGTATTCTGTGCGCCTGGTACACAATACACATGCAAGAGCCGTACAAGTATTATTTACCTACTCGCGCAGGACGCGAATCGCCGGAGACGTGAGCGTGTGTTAGTTCGCGAATCGCATCACTCGAGAGGAGGAGGATCGCCCTCCCGGAGCGCTAGCCAATGGGATGTCTAGACCGTCACCGCGCTCCGTTGCCGACCGGCAAACATCGCGAATATATTAGCACATACGAGACCCATATACTAAACACGCGTTATATACACTTATCTACCGCTTATATTCAACTGTAATATATAATTTTAGAGATATAGATATAATTGCGTTTATGTTTGTGTGCGTGTATCGTTGACAGAAGCATAAACAATGATAAAATCGTCGATGTAGAGCTCCTCTGATTTATGCGGCCTTGGTAACGGCGTCGGGCCGATTTCATTCTACTAAAAACAATGGCTGTCAAAGCGTCAAAGAACTCATTGCGTCTACCGGAAGTGGAAATAAAAAGCTGCAAGGGGAGTTTATAAGAAACGGTTTTAAACGAGGATTACACTCGTATGGGACTTCAGTAGGGACTTTCTAAGTATAGCGAACTGGTAGGTGCGAACGACGCAACCCTTCCGTGTAAAATATCCGAATTAAATTGTCTTAAAACACATGTTTGTTTAAGACTGATCCTTAGGGAAGGCGGGAGTAACACATTGCTCTTGAAAATAATTAATATCGTGTGACAAAACTAGTGGGGAGTGCGAACTAAAAGATTTATTCTTGCCATTAATTTTTCTGAATAAATAACACCGGTCAGCCAAGCGACCTCTATAGCTTCACCGTGTTTTTGACAGGTGGCACAGCTCTTAAGGTCCCCGAGAGGGCCTAGTCTGGCCAAATGCTTCAAAAACGCTGTCATACATTCCGACTAAGTATAAAAAAAGTGTTTGAATATCTCGTATAAAATTATTGGGAACGAATTGATCATTGTCTTTCAAAGACATCTACTTTCATCCCTTACAATAAAACGTTCAAATATGACAAAGTCCTGCTAATAATCCTGGATGTAAATCGTAACATGGTGGATGACTAACCCAATAGACCTTTAATATGTATATATAATTTCTTTCCTCCATAGCTCTGACTTGTCAGTGTTGTCAATGTGAAAAGCAAATGTCATAATTTTAATTTGTACATTTTAAAAAAGCAGGAATGAACTTTAAATGTGGTTTCTTTGATTACAGAGCAACACAACGTTATTCTTGTTTTTTAATCCTTATAAAAATATCTTATAAGTCGATACTCTTTTTAATTACTTTGTTAGGTCCCATATGTGACAAGGTGTGAGCCCAAAGCCATAGTCCGGATACAACTAAAATAATACGTTATCAAATATATAATAAAAAATGCAGGTATAGCTGAAATCTATACTACTAAATGAGGAGACGTGTTATTAGTTACTTTTACTGCAAAACTACGGAAATTAATAAATTGTTAAGGTATATCGTGTTTCAGAGACGTTTTGAATACAATATAATATATTTATTGATTACCATTCTGAAAGCTGTTTTATAATTAAAAGTTAAAGTAACAGCATTTATATATATAATATAATAAATATCACACTATTGGGCATAGGCCTTCTCTGTAAAGAGAGTAAAAGGGCATAGTCCGCCACACGGTCCTAGTGCGAATTGGCAGACTTTAAATGTCTTTTTCTAAGACATTTGAAGTCTGCCTATCCGATTTCCTCACGATGTTGTCGTCATTCACCGACGAGCACGTAGTAAATAAGCACATAAAATTGCAACAACTACAAATTTATTGGTTTTTATAATTTTTGAAGTCGTTAAATCAGTTATAGCGTAGAATAAGCTCAAATATTTATTTTCAAAACTTTGTATCGGCATCTCATTATAACGCCGAAGTTAAAACGAAAAGGCAATTAACAAATACCTACAAGCAATTCCAACCCCTTCTAAACGTTCGAGTGTATAAAACACAATTTTAAAGGGGATGCCGCGAGATTAGCCCTCCAGTGTTGCGGTGAGCAAAAACACTGCACATGGGCGTATTTCAATTAGCTGTCACCTTGTCAACTCTTCTGCTATTATTTTTAAGAAGTCGCTGGCAACACTCACCTCAGCACCCCAGATTGTTTAAAAATAGTACCACTGTCACTGAACATCGTTTTACATATTAAATTAAAAACAAATGCGCAATGAACCGATCGAATTATGTCGTACCTAATATCTGGGGACTTTTAGAAAATAGTTAAAACTTTTTGTACTAAGAATTCAATAACTTTTTAAAGATATGTAAGACAATGTTACATAGTGCTTGGATGCGGTACCTAAAGATAACATATTACGTATTAAAAGAACTTAAAAAGATAGTGATCTATAGCTACTATGACATTTTACACTATGATAGCTAAATAAGCTCTCACGACCTTTTATCCCGGGGTAGATAGAAACAGGTTTACTGTCCACTTTTCAGCATACTTAGTGTTATATGTGACAGGTTGTGAGCCAATCTGTTATGTTATGATGTGATTACATTTATATTTAGTTGTGTTACGAAAGTTGAATCGATTAAGTATACTATACAAAGTATAGTATAGTATAATTTAATGTGGTTGTGTGTCAGGAGTTTACAACGTTACCGTATATGTACAAACACAAAGATAGTTTTTTAATCAATAACTGAAACAAAAAAATAACATTTGATCCGGGTACATTATTTGCTGGTACTATACGCGTATATTCAATTACCTAACTCTTTTACGCAAAGGAAGTGCATAAGTAGGTCAGATATAGTAGGTCGATTGCATATGCCGTGAAAGCCGCAAAAAATAATCCCCTCAATACCGCTTTGTTTCCAGACATGACAAAAAAATATTATTGCCAGCAATTTGTACCAACCCTTAAAAACGAATAGTGCTATCCTTTAAAATTGGTCCGTGAAATGCACACAGAAGTAAATCGTGTACAAAAATTGTATATTACTTAGAGTAAAGTGCGTTCATTTTAGTAATTAATATTTACAAATTGACTAGATTTTTATTTCAATTCTACGTAATGACTTTTATTTTACAACAACCAATTCGTAATGGCAGTAGTATAATAAAACAGTGTTCTATCATTTTTTTCTGCTCGCATACGTTTTATATTTAACCCTTCTCAAGGCCCTCGCAGTCTTTCTTTGCCCACGTCTTTTTTGTCTATAACCTTTTTAAATGGCACATGCAGAGAGAGAGCGTCTTTTTTAAACACCAACCCGATAAAATGCAATATCATCAGCTTACCTGCGCATCCTTTGAGATCTATCCTCTTAATAGATCGTCTCTAATTGATTAAAGAGCAGAAAATTTATATTTAATATTATGCGTCTTCGAAATTACACATTTCCTATGTTTTCAACTTTCAACTTACACAACAAAAATATTTCAGTTCTAAATCTGCAAAAGAGATCAAAATCTACAAACAAAATTTATGTCAACTCATCACATGTGGTAATCACAATGATGACCGATTAACAATAATTATAGTACTTAACTAAGACCCAAAAAAAAACATTTTTTTAAAAAAGAAAGCTAGCAAGAAAAAAAAAGAAATATCTTATTTTTCAAAAATTTTACTAACAATCTTGTTAACCATTCCAACTAAGCTTAAGCTTGTGCTAGGACATGGTTCACGGCAATAGTCGAATGGTGGATTCGAACCAACGACATTACGATTCGCAGGCCGTACCCTAAACCATTAGGCTATCGACGCTATTATAGGCAAATATTCCATATGCTAACAATAGGTAGATGGATAGATAGATAAATAAATTCTTTATTGTACCAAAATATGCTTACAAATTGCTATTTACAATTTTCTTCTAACCTTTGGTGGTTAAGAGCAGGGTAAGGATAGTTCCGCTAAAAATATACGTTTTAAAATCTTATATAGTTAAATGTACATTTACATATACATACACAGATACGACAATATAAATATAATAATATACATATAAATAAATGATAAATATAATTTAATTAATAATAATAAATCTTTTATTTCATTAAAAACTTAGCCTAATTGTACAAATCTATTTTATCTACGCAAATATCTCTTAAATCTATTAACATTATGAAGGTATTTTTTATTAACAATTGGCTAGTTTGGCAATATCAGATAACTAACTACTTTTTTTAAACTTTGTCATTGTAACTGTTTGATTACTAAGTGTTCAGATACACACGATTTAAAGTTTAGGGGTCCATGGCATGTTCGATAGCTGAAATAATGAAAAATTATTTAATTTCAATTAACCTGCACGTAACGAAAATTATAAAGAAAGATGAAAAATATGTTAATAGTTTAGAATCACGATACATTAGGTCGCAGGTTCAAACCAACCATTGGATGTTGATGTGAACCATCTTGCACTAGCATATGAGTTCTTGTTAATGTTTGAAAAAATTGTTTAGCAATTTTTTTATTAAAAAAAATATAGGAGATAGAGTCAACCAAGTTTGGGGCTCAACTGTTCTTAATTGATAACTCATTTACATTTTTTTATGACGAACTACACAGATTGGCCAGAGAGGCTGGCCTTGACTGCTTCACCGGATTGAGAGGCGGCACAGCTCTTAGGTCGTTTAGCCTGAACCTCTATTGCTAGTAACTCGACACAAGG
The DNA here is from genome assembly GCA_029286785.1 of Meandrusa payeni. Taxonomy (NCBI): domain Eukaryota; kingdom Metazoa; phylum Arthropoda; class Insecta; order Lepidoptera; family Papilionidae; genus Meandrusa; species Meandrusa payeni. Next base: position 1,848,074 of record JAGSMX010000013.1, read on the forward strand.
GTCCCTCCGGTGAGGGGTAGACTCGGCTTGGACGGTTACTATGTTACGCGTAAGCATTCCGATCCGAGGGTGTCCGAGAGGGCCGAACCACGACTCAGTCGGTTGCTATTTCACGGATAATCCAAGGGACATTCAAAAGCTAAACTAACTTTGAGTGCCACTTCGGGAAGCTTTGGCGCTGGGAGAAGAAGTGGCCGAAGAAACTCCAGCAACGTCAAAAACAAAAACCGTCGAGATGCCTGCTTAAAGAATTGGGCTATTGTCGGTAACCCTGTATCAACGTGGAGCTCGCGATTACGAACGAACCACGGCGCACCCGTGTCGCAGGAAACCATTCTGAATTACTTGTAACCTATGGATATGTTCATTTACATTCACAGCGTTAAAACAGTAGCAAGTGTGTTGTCAGCTTTCAACATTGGAAATTCAGTGGAAAGAGATCATTGCCTATCTCACTAAGTAAAGAGCTGTAAATTTTTGCAACCTATTATGATTATAATAATTCATTTTTATTATTTTTATAATTATAAGGTAGAGAGTGACTAGTTTTGCTCGCCACTTAGTTTTAACTTTTATTAGGTTCCATATATTACAGGTGGTGAGTCCATCGCCATACACCGGGTATAAATTTTTAGCAAGTGGATATAATAATTCAAATACTCACATAATCTAAAACTTGTTTCTAGTATGCACACGTACAGTTTTTGTTCTATTCTCCCAATCTCCCAGATCTATATAAAAAACGGAACGTGCAAAATATTAGATAGGTCCGAATCACACAAATTCGGTTAACAAAAACACCAGGTAAAAAGTCATATACCGGTATAATTGTCACAAATTAAAGCAAAAAATCGTTCACAAAAGATATCAAAATTCTGCAAGCCACACGAGCAGGTAGAGACTTTATAGGAATTCGAGATTTTTTTTTGTTATCGAAATTGTGCAAAAGCGTGGGAGGGATCACGGAATAACTGTACCCGCCATCAGACCAGCTCGGCCTACGACCCGTAACATAAATCAGCCATTTCTTTACGAAACAAACGGAGTTTTAAATAGACTTTTTTTACGTAAATAACAAAGCATAACAGTATTTTTACAATCTTATGCACAAAACAGAATTGAATTAAGACTCTATTAAAATATAGCATATGTAGACATTACACGTAGATGCAAAGCGTAGACCTGATGACAGAATACAAGTTAGTTCTCGGGAAAAAAGCATATTTAAATCTTGGCATTTTATTTTGGATGGAGTTCTCTAATGGTTTTGTGTAACATACGGTCAAAGGTTGATACTCTCCTCTCGTCTATTCACGTGAATGATTTTATATCTTATTGTGGAGTGGGTAAACCGAATAATACTAAAATTTCTTAATATGCTTGATAAAAAAAAAACACACAATCCATGTGCGATCCCTGTTTCCTTAATGTCGTTGGAAAGCACCACGATGATAGCATAAGGTACTAAGGTTAATGGCCATATACCACGAGCTAAGTTGTGAGATAATTACACACTCCTCTTATTTAAAAGTAATATTTTATATTCACAGCCCCATTCAAGTGCAAAGGTAAGCAGAACTAAAAGCATATCTTTAGATTTTGAAAAACCTTTCCAGGAAATTTGAAGCATCTACGTTCGCGTGTAGAAGACGCCACTTCTATCTTTTATAGGGGTAAATTTGCAACCTGACGGAAACGTGCCAAGGCTTGCTCCTGAGGGTAAAGTCGAGACCGTTGCAAGCATCATGCTGGCTTTTATTCGTCTAATTGGTGAAGGAAACGCTCTTTATAAACACAGTTATAAAGTACATAAGAGTAGTGAAGTATATAGACGAAAATGACCAGAAAAAACATTGTAACTTACCGTTTATCGTTTTGTCTGTTGTAGTAGTGGACTACCCAACCTATCTGTTACATAAAAAAATCATAGTTACCAACACTAAAATTCAACATCAAAATTGTCCCTCAAATCTCCCTCTGTACGTGCGTTAATGCAGAAACCAAAACCCTAAAAAGATTAACACATGAGCCCGCAAGGTTTGCCCTGTCACTAAGCAAACATTTGAATCACAAAGAATGTTCGTTTTTACGTAAGGATTCTGTGCAAAAAATTTTAACACAAACACAAAAAGTTGTACAGTTTCGGATACGTGATAAGTTTATTTTGGAATGGAGCTTCAAGATTTACAAGCTTTAATATTTATTTTTTTTTTTGCTTATAGCAAAGATATCAGTGATAAATCCAAATCAAAATGTCATAGCTATATAGTGTATAAATACTGTGAATTTTGTGAAAACAAATAAATATATTGTCTTTTCTTATCTATTCATTTTAACAATTTTTTTAAAAGAATGCTAACAATATATTTTTTTCGCAAATATTACCACCATTCTTGTTAAACATTCCAAATAAGCTGCGACTTGGTTAGGAGATGATTAACGTCAATGGTCGATTTGTGATTTCGAACCCACGGACTTACGATTCACAGACCGTACCCTAAACCATTAGGCTATTGACGATTTTGGTAACAACGGCAGCTCTTAGTGCTAAAAAAAATATTAAATTATTTTATGTTTCATCTCATTTGTGCTCGAAACGACGAGAATTGAAATCAAAATTAAACTATTCTATATTCTATTCTATTGATAATAAATCATATATTGCATAAATGCGGACAATACGATATCGCTAGAGGTTCAGGTCAAGCGACCTAAGAGCTATAACACCTTCCAATCCAATGTAATAGTAAAAGTCAACTACTCTGGCTAACTGTGTGACTAGGTTCGTAACAAAAAAAGAAAAGACAATATGATTTGAAGACAAGTTAAAATTTTTAATATAGAACAACTCTTGTATAAATTTGTAATTACGAAGATTCATATTCTCTACTCGATACTGGCATCTAGCTCAGTTGTAGCGACGCGAACATTTGCGTGGAGTCGTTGAATCCTCCTGAAAGAAAAAAAAATCTCCCCCGACCGTTTCAGCATTATCGGCCGCCTCGTATGCGTTCTCACGCCTCACTCTGAACTGTGACACCAGCAAAAACACACAGCGTCTTGAACTCTACATACAGTACGTACACATGCCAACGATCAATTTGATGTATTGCGCTCGCGAACCATCTTGTTTATTGGAGCAGATGTAATGTTGATTTCACATACTTCACTCGCCATTTCGAATAGTTAAAGTGTAACTTTAACAGCCGTTATATATATAATATATATATATCCCACTGTTGGGCGCAGGCCTTCTCTGTAAAAGACGCCACGCGGCCCTAGTGCGGATTGGAAGACTTCATATACGCTTGAAAAATGTTCTAAGACATATAGGTTTCACGATGTTTTCCTTAACCGCCGAGCGCGTGGTTTTGCAACAACAAATTCATTGGTGCCAGCACCGTGGATCGAACCAGGTTTGATGCAACCGCCCGGACACTGAGATAACACGGCTCAATCAAGAAGAAGTGTATTAAATTCAAATATGTATTAAATCGTGTAAAACGTTATTTTATAAAAAAAATTGATTGTTTTTTGCAATAAACATTGATGTTATTGCTCCAATTATATTTTACCAATGCGTATCGTTGCATTATTTTTAAAAAAGCCCGATTAACACAATCGATATACACATGACGCACCGGAAGTCGAGTTCTACCGCGGACGTTACGTTTCCGGTCGTGGCTCGCCCCTGCCGCGAACTCTCATTATTCTTTCAGCAAATATATTTTGACTACTGCCATTAGATACCTCCTTAACGGACCAACCGTTGTTTCTTTAACGTCGAGTCTAATTTCTTATAACCATTAATTTTATATTAACATAAACCGACGGCATGGCTAATGGGCATTTATATTTTTCGACATATTTAAAAGCAAGCACAAAAAAAAATAATAAGCTCTCACGTCCCTTTAACCCTAGCGGAGTAGACAGTGAATGCTCATTTGTGGCAGGTGATGAGCTCGTCGCCAAACAACGGTTACAAATTTGTGACAAGTGTTTTTTTATTTAAAAATCGAAAATACGGTAACTCGTCGGTACAAGCCGAATGGAATTCGAACCCGGGACCATCAGATCGTAAGTGCAACCGCTTAGTCACTAGGCTATCGCTGCTTGACCTGTAGAAAACAAGTATACCAAATTTATAATTAAACTGTTATATAAGGGACTTATTCAATTAAAGAATAAAAAAAAACAACGAATTTATTAACTATGGTAATTAAAATCCAAAAAAGGAACTTAAAACATCTGAAAAACGCGAGTTAAAAAATAAGTAAATTTAGTTAAAACACGTATAAAATATAAAGGAAATTAAATAGCACCAGTTTACCGGCAAAGAAAACAGTTAACCCTAACAATGGCCACGTATTCTGCAGCTTTTCTTTTTTCGCATTCAATGCTAACGGTTCATAATTGATCAGCCGATCTCCGTAGCTGTCGACACTTCCCCGAGCGCCTCGTGAATTGTGGGAACAAATTATCGCAAACACTTCTGCCATTATCAAAAAAGTCTTGCACAAAACATCGCATCAACTATTTATTACTAGCAAAAAATTACCACTCCCACGCCGTGAAAGGGTTGAGTATGCACCTGACCTATATTGCACTTGCATAAAAAAGTATGTTTTCATACGCTTTTTATGTTCTTTATCCCCCATTCGTATCTTTGGAATACAATACAATTTGTAGGGTGACTATGATTTCTTAAAAATTTAAAATATTTTTTGCATATTATTGTGTATTACAATGTTTTTAATAGTCATTATGTTAAAAACTTGGCTAAGGGACACACCTTTTCTATCGACAATAGTACTTTATTTAACCTTTTATCTATACACTGATCGTTATGTTTTCTTCTAAATGGATCTTATCGCACATAAATCTTCTGCGCCACTATTTCTTTATTCTTTCCTTCTATATAATGCTAAAAAAAATCCCAGAATCACGGTCTTTATTCTGGTAAATTTTTAAACCACACTGCCAACTTACCTGCACTTTTATAGTCTTAGCTAGCATATTTGATAATGATCATATTTCCCCGCCATTAATGTAACTCTCATACAATTGCCATAATTTCCACCACGAATTGTTAATTGTTATGTATTAAAACTGCTAGTAAACAAATACTGCTAGTAATCAATAAAGTTAAAGTTAAAGTTACAGCCTTTATATATGTATAATAAATGTCCCACTGCTGGGCACAGAGGCCTTCTCTGTAAAGAGAGTATAAGGGCATAGTCCACCACGCGGCCCTAGTGCGGATTGGCAGAGTTCACATGCCTAAGAAAATTTTTCTAAGACATGTAGGTTTCCTCACGATGTTTTCCTTCACCGCCGAGCGCGTGGTTAATCAGCACATAAAATTGCAACAACAAACTTATTGGTGCCGGCACCGGGGATCGAACTCGGGTTGCTAGCGTACTATGCAACAAGAGCCAACCGCCCGGACACTGAGCTACCACGGCTCCAGTAATCAATAATGTTCAATAAAACAATTTTGATTCTTTCAAAGTAAGAAAGCGTGTTATTTCATTTTGTTTTATTGCCACCCTATTCATACGTAAGGGAGATGCGTATACAATGGTTGTCGTTTTAAGCCACGGCTAGCGCAGGTAGCGCCAAAGGGTTATCCGCTTATGCAAAAAATACGGCGCGATCCGATTAACACTGGCACAAAACACGATTTAGCTTTTTTCGAACGCTGAATATTATGTTTAAAACTTTATCGCACTTATCCTATACGTGTGTTAATTTGCATTTTATTATTCACGGTTTTTGTGAAGTGAATTTTTTTTCAGAAATAAATTATCAAATGTCTTAATTATTTTGTGTAGTATACTATCAATTCCGTCTCAAACAGGGTAGATAGATGTATGAATGTTAACAAACTTAAGTTAAAGTTACCGCCTATGTATATGTCCCACTGAAGGGCACTGGCTTTCTCTGAGAGTATAAGGGCATAGTCCTCCACGTCCTAGTAAAAAAAATTCTAATACATATAGGTAGCCTTACGAGTTTTCCTCCTTCGGAGTACGTTGCAAAGCAACACTTAAAATTACAATAAACAATTTCATTGGTGCTGGAGCTACCGGGAACGAACTCGGGTTGCTACCGTACTACCCAGCTTGAGGCGACCGCCCGGACTCTGAGCTACCAAGGCTCAGTAAATGAAGTTATAGAGGTCAATCAAGATGGTCGAGGCAAGCGTTTATGATAAGGGCAACTGGTGACAAGGGCAACAGCCGCATCAAAAAAAAATAGAGTACAACTTAAAAATGGCTATGAGAAACAGGGATGCAGCGGTTGCGGAGAAACTAATAACAATACAACTGGGCGTCTACGACGCGTGAACCAGGGCATTCTCCAACACCACCTTCAAAAATCAGGCATTAAAAATTGTAGTAACTATAGAGGTAAAGGTAATAAAGTACATTAGATTATCCGTTAAATAGCAACCGACCGAGTTGTGGTCCGGCCCTCTCGGGCGCCCTCGGATCGGAATGCTTACGCGTAACATAGTAACCGTCCAAGCCGAAGTTACCCCTCACCGGGGGGACCCTTGTGTCTAGTTACTAGCTATAGAGGTTCAGGCTAAGCGACCTAAGAGCTATGCCACCTCTCAATCCTGTGAAGCAGCTTCTCTGGCTAATTTGTGTAGTTCGTCATTAAATTAAAAAAAAAACATTAGAAGAGAGCACGGACTCAAGTCTGTGGTTGAGCTTCATTGAAAAAAAAAGCGTTTATAATAGATTATTTGACATGGTTCGTAAAAAAAAAGTCATGTTGATCACACCAAAAAAAGACAAAGGTTATTTCATCAAATGCCAAAGGTGGTTTCGCGGCCTTTCACGTATCTCGTTAATTATTCATTGACGACAGCGCGTGAGCTAGTGGAGGGGTAGGCCGCCCGCTCTTGCGAAATAAATAAATAGTGGCGAGAAATAGGGGCAGTTCTGCAGGTAACGACCAGTTCGCCTTAATAATGCAAAACGTACACTGATTCAATGGACTGGCTATTCGAGTGATTTTTGCGGTACCCTGTGTCTTTGTTTACTGGACAGAGTTTCTTCCACGCGATACACGACATCCGTAACGAATGACACGATAATATCGCTGTAAACTGTTGCAATCGACAGTGACGACTCCCTTCTCTTGATAGGTTTCCGCTGATTTATTATTAAATTGTTTCGCCGCCAATCGAGGGTCAATTTTCGCATGGAATATTTAACGTGACAATAATTTTGCGACTCTCTGTGAGGTGCTCACGTTACGCCAGGGGAATTTGAAGCTTCATCAGTGATATGTAGCAATGACAAGAACAATCTTCTGCCGGTGAATGAATACGGATTCAAGTTAAGGTTGTGAGTGATCCTCTTCGCGTAGACGTGCACTTATGCGCGTGCGCGTACATTCTTCTTTGGCGTCAATAAAAAAATAATTTTAATTGCATGCAAATAATTTACAAAAATGATATTTTAATTTATGCCAATAAATAACACATACGTATAGTTAACCTCGATTATATTGGAGTACTTGAAAAAGTTATATGATCACAATTTTTTTCACTGTACCTTCAACCTGTGTCATAATTTCTCGTAATGTTCCTAAATAACATAACTTCCAAAAAATACATATTGTACTATTGTTTTTTGGAAGTTACGTTAATAAATTGCGGAGCTATAAGTACACAAACACACACAATGCGCAGTGGCGACGAAAGTCTAGAAAAACTGATCGTAGTTGGGAACACCGCAGGTAAAAGATCTCGCGGCCGTTCACCAACAATGTGGTCTGATCAGATAAAAGACTCGTCATCCTCCAAACTTTACTCTGCTGTAAGAGACGCGATGGACAGAAGCCGGTGGAGGTAAATCATCCGCTCTCCAGGTGCAACCCTGATGGTGACCACGATCCTTGGACATGAGTGACCGACACTAGAGTGAGAGAAGTACACAAACGTACAAAAATTACAATACGAATTGACAACCTCCTTTTTTAAAAGCAGGTTAATAATAAGATGCATACAGAGGCGGAATGTAAAACCCATGCCAGATGACTTAAAAACTGCATTAGAGCGATCTGTCTGCGCGAATGTATAAAAAACTGGCTGGAAAGCACCATGTGCAGTCGCAGGTGCCCTCCGTTCCCACACAACCCTTTCAGTGATCGACGTCACCCCCGCACTCCTCTCACGTAAGCTCTAAAAACTAAGCAACTATGTATACCCTACTCCAAGTAGTAATAAAGCTTCACACAAAGGTATACGGTCTATTTTCATCTGTTCGAATACTGGTTCTTGCATCCTTTTAATTTTGATCCCATCATTAGTTCCAAATTCTACCTGTTTCGATTATATTTATAGACGGCATCGTGTCATTAGATTTATTGTGCAATCTTCTTATATTTTTTGCCGTTCATTTAGAAGCGGCCTATAATACAATATTATTAGAAAAAAATCATTATATTATTTTAATACGACACACATATGGACACATTCGGATATGCACAGATGTGGAATAACATAAATTAATTAAAAAGAAATCAATGTCAAATCAAATTTACGACAAAATATTCAAAATTTTAACAAAATTCTGAAAAAGGGGTTAAAAAGACATGAGAGTTAATTACAATTTAGAAATTTTATCTCAAGTTAGGTCCTTAATATTAAGTATGTTTATACAATAATATAAAGTATAAAATTTACGTGGAAAATGTCTTTTCAGGTCTGTAACTTTTAAAAGAGGACAAAAAAAAATTGCTGTGATAACAATCTTTTTTCACAAAAAAGCTGCGACTTCCCGTTATCACAATGATCTTTTATAAATGGGATGTGTTTTGTAGCCAATTAAAGCAAAAGGGACACCGGCTGTTGTAGCCCCAAGCCGTCCGCAATAAATCGCAACCCTACCTACCAAGCGTTTCCGTTCTACTTGCGATGTGAACAAGCCTCTACGGTTCACATGAATCATTGTTTAATTAAAATCTAGAGGATATCAAAAATAAACTATCACATAGCCCGGGCGTAGACAGAGGCCGCTTTCCCTGTCCGCTGTTGAAGAAGCTTACGATTTGTTATTAATTTGACCATTTTTATTAATTTTCATATTATGTTTCAATAAAGTGCTTTAATTAATTATTTATGCATCTTGCAACGATTTTTTTGTGACCGATTCACACAGATTAGCCACAGAAGTTGATCACTGGTTTACCGGATTTGTGAGTTGGTCTAGCTCATCCATTACGGATAATACGTTATTAAGATTTAGGTATCGTTTAAGTAAAATCTGTACACAACTTTCACTCAGTTAAATCGTAGACACACTAAATAGACACCTTATGTAGATAATTTGATTATTTTTTTATGATTTTGTTTTTAGATTTTGCAGTCTACTGTTTTTAATTATTGCTGGCTTACAGGATCAACAGTACCTTAAATTAAAAATAAATTAATAATTATAGGCTGTCAAAGTTGTTATGAGGCTTTCTTTGCATTTAAAAAGGGAACACGATCGCCATCTTGCCGATGTGCATAACTCCATTAATTACGCTTGTATCTATAAAACGATGGAGGGCATTTTAAGCAATTCAAGTTGCGGTGAATTAATTTGATGTGCGTGGATTAACGCGTTCCCCCATTGGCCGACTACTCAAGCTGCACTTCCTCATGCAGTTGCAGAACATGTCGATATTATATCTATGTTATATTTAGCGGTTATCACATCTGCCTTTACACGCTACTCATTTAACTGACCCTAACATGAACTACTTTTAAAAATGCTCTATTGCAAATTTTGAAATAAAAAACAATTATAATTTGTTAAATGGTATTGCCTACAGTGCCTGGGCGACAAGAAACTGCTAGCTCACGTTATTTTAACAGTAAAAACGTTGGTAATTGTTGCATAAAAATGGTATTGCCTACAGTGCCTGGGCGGTTTATGCAAGAACCCTACTCAGGAATATGTTAGTAAAATAAGCAATATGTAATATATATAAAATTGTAAAACTAACAACTAACCTAGAGACGAATGAAAGAGAGTACATAGATAATCCCTAACCACCCACGTTGGGGGAGCTAGTGAATGGCACATCGGATAACGTAGAGAAAAGACAAAGGGTTTTACAGTTCTGAAATGGACAATAATTCAGTAGTTCAAAGCCTTTGTGACATAAAAAAAAAGTCTACTCAGGCAAAGGTGAAGGCTTCCTCTAGAGGACCGAGCCAGCTAGTTTTATTATAAGGTCTGCCCATCTCATTTGAGGTCGACCATTGAGGCGCTTGCCGTATGGACCTTCTGTGCATTGTCTACTGTTCTTTTCTTTATGCTGTTGTTTGAAAAAATAAATTTAAAGTTTTATAAATACGGACAAACAGTTTAAATAAACATGTATAAAGAAGCGCTTGAAATTAAACAAATCCGATATGTGCGGTGAAGTGTTTCCGGGGCCGATATATTTCGTTAATGCAGTTTGTTTGTCACGTGATAAAAAACGCATGTCCGAGGGTGGCCGGACGCGGTAAGGGTTGAGCCCACCCCACCGGGGAGGGACCTGAGGAGGTAAACAGGCAGATGGCCACGGTTTCAGTTACTTAATCAACAGCCATCATATTTAAATGAGGAGTTCACAAGCGCATGTGAGCTTATATAAGTGCTTAATTAAATAACCAACCCATATAAAAAGTAATTATCTAATATAGGACTTGTCATGACAAAATTTGTGTCAGCTCTTCGCAATATATCCCACAGGATTCAGGTCTTTCGTACACCTCGTATTTTAAGGGAGCGTGTTACTTAAAAACTATATTGATAAGAAAGAATTGTTAATGAAGCTGAACAAATTGAAAATATCATTTTATACAATTTACTAGTTTGACACAGCTTAACGAATAGCGCCGTCATTTATGAACCGAAATTGTTTAAATTTTATTTTAAAGGATTTGGTTTCAATTAGGTCCCATATTAATTTAATTGGCATAGGACCTCAAATTTCAAAGATATACAAACTCCCAAAAGTCTTGCTAAAACAATTTTTACTGTTAAAAGGACGTAGCACTTTCTTGTCGCCCAGACACTGAATAATGTTCATGGATTGAGATATTGGTAGGTTTATCACAATCTAAGACTAGTAAGACAACGTAAATAACCATCAGCCCTGTATTTCTAGGCTCGTAGAGTAAGACTACGGCACCCCCTGCCTGTCGTAGAAGGCGACTAAAAGGGGCCTCGGGTTTACTGGGCGATAAGGGTGAGGGCCTTTATCGTCCGCTGAAGTGGACCCGGGAAGAAGGCGACATCGGCTGTGTTGCCTTGCACTATGAGATCCCCTTAGAACGTGTGTGTGTGTGTGGTGTCATCTGCTTAGTTCCCGTGAACTTCGCAGGTACGGGCCTCGGGTGTTACCCCATTACCCGGGTTATCAGCGCAGGGGCGACTGCTCCCCTGGTCTTGGGTACCGTTTTAACACGGATTTTTAGGTATAACTATTTTTGCGTCGTGGCTAATCCCTCAAGCGTCAGCCGCGACGAATCTATCCATTACTACGCCCTCCCAACCTCTCGGTCTCTATTGAGACGGAGGTCGAGAGGGGGGCCTATACGTTCAAAAGCTCCCTAGAATAGGGGAATTTGAACCTACGGGAACGTCGGAGGACGTGCGTGCTTAGAACGTGCTATCCGAAGAGCACAGCGTAGAAGGACTCCGGTGGGTTCCTCTGGAGATCCCGAAGCCTCTCACCATGCACTGAGGAAGGGCTACCGGGGGGGGTTTTGTGGGAAAGATCCCCACATAACCCACAGAAGGAGGAGTATCTTGTTGAAGATTTTCCCACCGTCAACAAAAAAAGGTAAATAAACATAATCCTTAACGACAACGAGTGTAAATGTGGTAGAAAAAAGAGCATATAGGCGCCAGAACTTCGAATAATAAAGATAATGTGTTGTAATATAAAATAATGCTTCGTAAATCATTTCGCCCTTATTTTAATCATTGAAAAAAAGATGTACAGATAGCTATTAAATGAAATGTAGCTATTTAATTTATTTCAGGATAAGAGAGACGTGAGCTCTTTCCAACAGAAGCATTATATCAGCTCGCATGAGGTAGCTTATTAGTGAATGATGACCCCAAAGAAAATAAATAAAATAATTTTTCTTTTTTTTTAACTATTTATTGGAACTTGCCAGCTCTCTTTTTAATATTGGTCCTTAAAAGCGCAGTCTAAGCGGATACTACTTCCGTCGCCAAGAATTAATATGTCGTAGCATCACAGAATGCAGGGTTCTGAAGCCATTATTGACTCCTTTCATTCTCATTCACGAGAAGGAAATGAGACATTCCAATGTCGTTATAAAGGGAAACTAGTTAGGGAATCAATTGATACGAAATCATAACAATAACAGAAATCGAAAGTACAAATGAAAGCAATGGGATATGTATTTTTGTAAAGTCACTGGAGCACTGGGTAATGATAATTGTTCCGCCGAGACGCAACTAGTCAATTCTTTTGAAATTGCCTACCATCGAACCGTTTTACATGCGACGTGTTTTAGAATGCTCTGTACATCGCCGCGCTAGCGCTGAGCAATGTAAAAATATTCGAGTTTTAACATCAATGTATGGCACGTTTGAGAGTTTGGTGTATTAAGTTTTATGTGATAATAAAAGTTTAGATCACGATGCGTTATGTACGTAACGGTGCATTAGTGACTGAGTCAGAGGGAACTGACCTAGCATGCTACGGAGTGCATTGACGCCGACGCATTTATCATTGGTATGCCTCTTGAAAGATAATGCATCGGCCACTTTGGTAATGTATAACGCATCTGTTTCCATGTAAGAATCGATTTCCAGTTTGAAAACAACCAAACAAGTGCATCCATCAATCCGCAGACCGTCGAATAAGAAACCTTTTCTTCACTGTTTAATCCGTAAATATTTGATGCCTCAGGACTTAAACAGCAGGTTCAATTAAAATTAGAATACATACACTCTCGCTGTTGACCTATATGGATAGGCAGCGATTATGTATTTAAATTTCCCTTGACTTTGGCATATCTTCGGTTTTGCAAATAGGTTCGTCGTTTCTGAATACTTCTGACGTGACACATGAATACTATACTATAGAACGTCCCATACTGACACACTCATTCACTTTTCACCCTTTCTATGCCCAAATTATTGAAAAATGCATTAGTATTGTACACAGAAAATTTTCAATTCCTCTTACAATAAATTTTAAAAAAAACTAACATATCGAAAAGACAACAGCATTAATTCAATAATTTCTCAATAAAAAGATTTGGCCGTTGTAAACATGAATTACAATAATTTTTGTGTGTATTTTGTGGTTTAAAACCCACGCGCGCTAAACATTTGAGCAGATCTCTCCGATGCCCCATTTTAATTCTAACAAGAATCGTGCATGAATTATTGTTTTAATCAATTTTTATAGCTTATGCCCACTTCAACGACTATCAAAATTGTTTTTATTCTTTTCGAAAGACAATCAAACAGATCGTGAACGTGAAACGGAAACAACAAATATCCAACTGTCAAATGTCACATAAAATGACAGATGGAAACGTGGCTTCGGCCTTTAAAACTACCAAAATTCAAGACATGGCTGTATGGACTAAAGTCTTTTTGCCTTTCCCATTAGGGAAAAATTAATATCATCATCATCATCATAAAATGACAGTTTATTTAGTTGACAGATCTATATTAGTAATATTACAATTTTGTATTTGCATTTGACATAACAAAAATACCCGCCATCTATTATTATTTTTTATCGACCCGAAGCCATCATCAGAGAGTAGTATTTATAGTCTTAAACTCTGCTTCTTACTCTACCAATAGGACTGGTACTCAATACATTTACGTGAAGAAAGTGCATTTTACCGAAAGATTAAGAAAAATAAAATAAATACGTGTAAGATACGTTAATAGACTGGACAAAGATCCTAATTAATCAGATATGCAACAAAATTATCAATTCAATATTTTGATTAATTTAACACGATAGTATTAAGGAATATCAGACAGTTGAAATAGTGAAGAACAGGACACGAGATAACGTACAGATAAAAATAGACAAAAATCAACACGACTGTCTTACACAGACACCTACTGTAGTCCGATAAAAAATGAAGATGTCATTTTTTATACTGATTAACGAACTGAAAATAGAGCAAATAAATAAGTAGCTTCGAAGAGCTCTGTCACCTTTCAAATCCGATATAGCTGTTGCAGTTCGTAATATCCAATTAGTATAGATTCTTCAAAAAAACGCGCCTAAAACAAAATTTACAATTATCGGTTCATAAATGAAAAAAAAATTCGTTAAAACGTTGCAATTGATATACGAGTACGCATAGCTCATAATTAAATCGCTTTATGTTAGTTACTTTATAATGATGCTATTATGTATTGAAAAATAAAAACATTCAGTTAGATGTCGCCCTTTCAATGAACACATTCCGACGCTACAAAATAACGCCTACAACACCTAAACAGCGACGTACCCTTGAAGCTATATGAATATTAGCGACACAGCCACGGAAATTTTATTATCATTTGAAAATATAATCGTGAAATCGTCAACTTGACCGTAATTCGTGTGATCCAGCCAAGGTTCTGGGCGGGTGATAAGACGCGTGTTTCACAATAGCAGAATTATTTGCGGCGGAGCCACCGTCGCCTTGAGATGCGCGCCACAAACAACTGTACCGATCGGGCCGCGCTGAAATGTAACACACTCGCGCACGAAAGTCGTTACGCCTTACTCGGCTATATAAAAGTATTCCCAAATTGTGTTTCAATTATATTACTTTCCTATATTATCGTGATAGCAATTTTAGTGCTGATTTACCACGTGCTCAGTGGTGAAGGAAAACATCGCGAGGAAACCTAAATGGTTAAGAAAATTTTCTCAAACACGTAAAGTTTGCCAATCTGCTTTAGGGCCGCGTAGCGAACTAAGGTCTAGTAAGGGTATACTTCTTCTTTCTTTACAGAGAAGGCCTGCGCCCAATAGTGGGATATATGATAGGGATATTACAATATTTTTCTTTTTTTATTATTTTTGTATATAAAATAAATTATAGACGTTCTTGTTTCCTAGTTAAGAAATAATGTTTGTCCTTAAATAAAAAATAAGCGCGTCCTTAACCAACCCTTATTCCAGCGAGTTAGACAAAGAAAGAGACATCGTCCATATGTGACAGGATAAAATCCGTAAAATTATTATGTCAAATATTCACGTAAGGTATGGTACTTTCAGTTACTGTGGTAAATTGTGCAATCTGAAGATATAAATAAAATGTTAAGGAAATTAATAAATACATATTTCAATAAATAGACGTATTCGTCAAGAGTGTGTGTGAGATATTGTATCCATCCGTGTACGTGTGGAAAAAAATAATATACACGTGTTTTTTTTCTCCTATGTCTACTCGAGGATGAAGTTTTCTATGTCATTGAAGTTGGGACTGAACAACCATTTACTTTACTGTTTTCTTTATCCTGTGCAGTGTAAGGTGTCTAATATCCATGGTTTTAGAGACATTGTTATATACTACAAACCAACTTGATAGATATAGGTTGGAGAGCGCCGATTAATATAATAATTTAAGCGTGAAAGAAAGGCAAAGATCGCATACGTGACAGATCGGTGTCGCGAAGGGCTTTCATCGGCGAGCATACGCGCTGCGCACACGCCGGTTAGGTACGTCTAAGTGGGTCAATGGCGGCGCGTGACGCTGACGCGGCCCTTTGCGAGCCGACCAGGGCTCTCCTTGAACCGCCCGACTAATGCCGGTAGCTACACATATTATACACTACACTGTATTCGTTTGCTCTCGTTTATACGCCATTATATGTGATGTGATATTTTTGTTTACGTAATGGTGGATTATTACAAACTCGCAACGTGTTTGTTACGGATTTAAAGTTGACGAAAATTTTAACAAATACTTACGAGTAATTTTTCTACATTTATGCCCGTTGCCGTTCATTAGTAACTTACCTAGTCTTAGAATCTCATAAACCTACATATGTCTAAAATAATAAGCACACTACCAACTACCATACCATATTCTGATATATCACGGGTACCCAAGGTCCTATGCTGACAAAATTAATATGAGACCTAAATGAAACCAAACACTTTCAGACAAAAAATCGGTTCATAAATGAAGGCATTGTGAGTGCCAACATTGAAAAAAATAGACAGATAACAGATGAATTGCTAAGCACCTTTTTTTGGTGTAACTGAAAAAATAAGCCCGCACGTGTTTCTACCAGCACATTTAGGGTAGACAAAGATTCAATCACTCTAGATTGAGCTGCTAATTTTTTTAATAATTTACCACGTGCTCATCGATATATAACATTGTGAGGAATCCTGCACGTCTGAGAAAATTTTCTAAGACCTACGCCGCACTGGGACGGAGCATGAACACTCTATTGATACGGCATTAATTTGTATTTTAAAAAATGTGCCCAACATTGGGATATATATATAGTCTGTTTCTTTACATTAAACATAATATAGGATATTCCGATATTTTTTCAATTCTAATATGGCTGTTTTGCCGTTATTGGCCTGTAAGCTTTGCAGTTTCCATCGGATTAATTGGTAGTCGATCTTAGAGTCTGAACTGGCTCAAGATTTCCAGACACTACAAACTGGTTTATTCGTTAATATTTATATGTTCTACACATCGTTAAATTTATGTTATTAGATTATAAATATGTTAATTGTATAGATAGAACATGAAATAGATATTGATAAACTTACGACAGCTCTGTGTTAATTTTAACTAGTTCTCTATGGAACAATTAAAATATAGGTTGCTAGATTTTTGTCATGCTAGCGAGGTAGACAGAAACCATCCACCGCGACAGGACACAAAATATGTTTTGTTCATAAGATACCTAGTAATTAGATTTAGAATTATACAATCGTTTTGTATTCAAAATCCCGATAAACATCTTTTGAATTCATAACTATTCCTCTACTTTATTCATTATTGAGTCGTATAGAGTCATATTCAATTTTCCAGATTATAATAGCATAAATAGAGTAATCGAGTGGTGGGTGATTGGATTTTCGCAGTTTCGAATTCCAATCGGTAAAAGTAACTTTAATCCGAGTGTTGCTATAGTAACTTCAAAAGATTATATTTGTATATAAATGTATGTATATGTATTGTACATATATATGCTTTATCTTCAACTTTGCACGTAGAAAATGTTTTTGCTACAAATATATTTACGACCATAAATAAAAAGCGACTTCAGAAAAGTGTTCGAAATCCAAAGTGACGAATCGAACGTTAAGCTAATATGCACGGACGCTTTTATATTCGAAGTATCATAGTTATATTACAAGGTTCTGGCAACTATATTCTTTTATATTTATGCTCCTAGTTGTTAGGAGTACTGACACAGTCTTAGATTGTCGTACCAATATCTCAAACAATAATTTATTCCTCCATAGAATACTTAGTAATGCCATCAAAACTAATATGACACCCTTTCAAGCAAAAAAAAAAACAAAATAAGTTAAAGACAATGAGGGCGCTATGAGTGCATATAAAGAAAAAGTATAGATGAACTGAGAACATCCTTTTTTTGGAGTCAGACAGTCTCTTATTTGGGAGTGAGACAGTCTGAGACATTTACTGTGCTGTGGCGTTAGTCCTCTTTTAATTATTTTAAATTACGAATTAGAGGAAAATGTTATGTCACGTGATGTGGACCTTGGAAGTGGCACACTAATGCGTTTGTCAAGGTTAATACTAGGAAATCGTGTTCAAAGCGCTGACAGCCCCGACGAAACCACGTATTTATTGAAGGTCCATTAAGAGATTATATACTTATTTTGATACTACAAGAATCATAATCGGGGAAAGTTCATGTTCTCTTATGTATGAAATCGAAAAACGAAACCACTGAATCGATTTAAATCGAACGAAGCGTACGCCCTTCATTATTAGTACAACAAAGAACTGGAATAATTTGCCCGCGTCTGTTTTTCCCTCCGATTATTTGGGTTTTTCACGAATAGATTGAATAGGCATTTACTAAGCTAATTGCGCTTTTCAATCCAGGACTGCATTTCCATTTAACATCAGTTGGGATCATTCCATCATCATGCTTAGAAAGGAATAAAGAAAAACTCACCACGACTTCAGGGGACCCGGCCACAGTTTAAGAATTGTTTACCGCCGCTATTGTTAGGAAGAAATTACTACACGAGAGCACAATTTTCTGGACATATCATGGTAGTACTTGGCAATGTTACAGTGATAACTACTAACTATAAATAGCTACCGGATAAAAATTAACTCTCTAAGTAGTACACCAGTCTTATTAGACCTGATATCCGTGTCCTGTTCTATATTCAGCATGTTTTCATCAAATTTGAATAACCTACGAAAAATCATGATGCCGACAATAACTATGGAAAAGAAAAAAACAATACGTGGACAGTAAATATCTCACATTCACTAAAAATATAAATATCTTTATTTTTGTATCCCTTATTCTGATTGAAATTTTTGTTAAATTAATGCTTATTTTGTAAACATTAATGTCGGTTATATGTTGATGAGAACTATATTTTTTTTTCACTTTTCTAAATTTTTAATACACAGTGTATAATTGTTTTATTAAAACGAAGATAATAATGCAGTGGTTTGCCCATTGCCAGTAACAGACATTTTAGAGTTTACTTGTACCTCAAGGTCGCTGTTTTAAGATATATCACCGCTGGGTGTGCCACGACTTACAGAATACCGGCGTGGAGGCAAATTACACATCTGCTTTCCGTCCGGTATGTAAGGTGACGATGGCCTAAGTCTTCATAAACATATGTATTTAGCTATATTGTATTAGGTAGTAACCTGTGATTTTAGTTGTATAATTATTAATGAATAAATAAATAAAAAGAAGGTAACACACGTGAAATTCCTCCTATTGAAGGCGGCTGAATCGTCATGCCCGCTTGCGCCTTCTCCTATAAAAAAAAAACATTTATCGTCGACACATTAAAGGGAATAAAATACTATCATTTTTAAATTAACACAAGTCTCGGACAGTTCAAAGAACCTCCCACGTAGCGGATAGATTCATGCATTTGATGCGAGCACGCAATTGAATTTGCATAAGACCTGTTGTCAATGTTAACGCTGTAGGTAATTGAGAAGGTCTCATCGACCTTCCGCAGACAGAGGCGAGGCCCTTTGATTCGCCACTGACGCCACTTAGCACATCGCTGAAGTTAAATATTTTGTTTTGTAAATAATACATACTCTGGTTCGATGTGTTTTTTTGCCGCTATATTTCCTTCCTTGTATTTTCAATGATATTGTTAATTGGAATTTTTATCTGTTTATCAACCGACTTCAAAAAGGAGGAGAATCTCAATACGTCTGTGTTAATGTGTTACCTCATAACGACGACTGTTTCGACGATTTTAATGATTTTTCTTTTTATTTGAAAGCCGATGTTTCCCGTGTTGTCCAATTCTAACAATGGCATCTGAGAAATGAATGTTAAAATTGCATTATTGGGGGAATTACTCAATATCACGCCCATCGATTTTGTTGATTCATTTTTTATTGGAAGGGATGTACTTCAAGGGTAGTTTTGATGAGAGTTTGGTTAGGTTATGTTTCATTCTAATTCTTAATATTCCTACGATTGAAATATTAAGAAGGCATCCGCGTTTAACGTTGCTCATAGTTTTTGTTGTTGTCTTAGTTTCATCATCATCATCATTTCAGCCGTAAAACATCCACTGCTGGACATGGGCCTCCCCCAACGATTTCCAAAAGGACCGGTTGTAAGCGGCCCGCAACCAGCTGCGTCCTGCGCCCTTTATGAGGTCGTCAGACCACCTTGCGGGTGGTCGTCCCATACTGCGCTTGCTGGTCCGTGGTCTCCCATCGAGAACTTTTCGGCCCCATCGGCCGTCTGTTCTACGCGATATGTGCCCTGCCCATTGCCACTTCAACTTGCTTAGCAGACCATAATCCAATTCATTAGACTATTGGTGCTTAAATTTTTTTTAAATTTTTTAATTTTAATATTCTTACATTAAGAATGAAGCAATTGATTCTATTTAAAGCTGTCTGTTACATTGTTGCTATAAAATGCTACGATTAATTGTTACAATGTTACTGTAATCCAATATTTCTATCCAATATATAATGTAGTTTTGTAATTAGACCAATCTATTAAATATAATTTACTTAATGCTTATTTATAAATAAGATATTATATATAGAAAATAATAATCTATGAGCATTATTTTTTTGAACACTATGTCATCAAGCTTTAACTAAGTTGGAACGGTTAAGAATTTTAGTAACATTTGTGAAAAAATAATTGATAGCATTTAAAAAAAAAGTCAAATTTCGAAGTCAAAAACAATATTTATTTAAATTAACGTTTTTATTTTTTATTGTTTCTTTTTAGAGGCTTTCGCGAATCCTCAATGCAGTATTCATTGCATTTTTTTTTACTAATTGACTTGGACAGTAGGTGTATGCAGATACAGTGATATTGACAGTACAGTGATATTACAGAGATAGGGCGCCTGTCCTACTTCCAAAGCCATCCGGTTTATCAGTACACTCTCAAGTACTCTTTCCTCCTTAAGACCGTTTATCTATCGTAGGCGTCAAATCTCTGCGATCACGATGACCTTATATATATTTACAGAACAACTGTGCCCCAAGTTATCATTGAGTTTTCGCTATGACAACCAACCGAAAATTCAATTGTTCGTTTTGTCAAAAGCCGTAATTTACTAATTTCATTATGAATTTTTTGAATAATAGCAAAATTATGTTACTAATTATAGTTAACTCTTATGTATCGGCAGTCACTGCCATTACCCTTTAAAATTTTGTATGATTATTTGACGTTCATTAATTAATTGAAATGTTACGGGATATTTGGCTGATATCATTATACTAATACGGTATTTCAAATACCAACAATTGAAACAATATTGGAATGTCAGCGGTAAATAGGCGGTAATAGCATGGTGGCACAACTGGGCCCATAGTAAACCAATTGTGTACAAAATGAACGTTCATTGGCACCATAGTGATAGTAATTTGGACCATATTTGCTCCTTTTAGTAGTATTCTACTTCATTTGTGCCACTATGGTTTACTGATAGCGTACCACTGGCCAATCGTTTTTATGTTAGTATTTGACGTATTTGGTAAGATGCAATAATAACTGATATGCCTGCCTAGATTAGTTTCATAATTAAAGGGCACAGGCAATGGCAGATTTGAGCCAGTGATCTAAAACTAAAACTTGGGAAAATAAACTATTATGTCATTGAACGTACATTGTGATACAATTGTAATATCATAGACATGATTGTGGCAGTATAATAATGTTTTGGTGGACTCTGCCCAGCACACCCTCGAGATGTGCCCGAGATGGGCAGCGCAGCGCCATGACATGGTATCTGCCATCGGTGGTGTAGACCTATCGCTTCCGAGCCTCGCTCTTGCGATGGTCTCAAGCGACAGGTCTTGGACGGCGGTCGCCTCCTTCTGTGAGACGGTCATGTCCCAGAAGGAGGCTGACGAGCGGGTCCCGGGAGGGGAGCGCAGAGGCTCCCCCCTCCGCAGGCGACGTCTCGGGGTGCGCAGGAGGCGTTACGAACGCCTCCTCTTGCCGCCCCCGTAATCCGAAGCGGGGCCAGGACGGGTACCTGGCTCCAGCATGCTTCGGCGTCGTCGGGACTTCTCTGAGTGCCGGAGAAGTCCCCTTTGAGGATGAAGTCCGGTCTTTGCTGGGACCGGCTGGTCGTTGGGGTGTCCTGTCGCTGACAGATCCGGGGCACCCCGCTCATAACGGCTGATGGCATTCGCGGAAGGTTTAGTGGGTAGGGGCTGCCCAGGCCGAGTCCCACACATCCCTCCGGGCCCACCCAGGGTACCGGAGGATGGTCTATAAAAAGATTCTCCCGCGTGAACAAAAAAAAAAGAGTAATAATGTTTTGGCAGTTTCAATTACAATCGTTATTCCCTAATTTTTTTCCGCCGAGTGTAACTACGAGTAGTTATCCTCAAAGTATCACTGGCGTCCATATTATTCGCGAGCGCGAGGTTGAGTTGCGCAAGCCTTACACGTGTCGCTCGGGTGCCGCGACCTCTTCCGAACACTTCCGATTCGCATGCACAACGAGTTTTTGAATATTCGAAAGGCACTGATGACGTACGTACGGAAATAAACTTCACGAGGAGGACTAAAGGTTTTTTAAAGCGATCACAGCGCCATGAGCGGGAAATATTGAAAACTATGTTCACGATTCACAATTTTGTGTGAATTATTCTAGAAAATTGTGCGTACTCAATTGTTAAGCGAAACGAAATAAGGTCAACCGTCCCGTTACTTATAATTTTCCGGTGTTAAAAAAGGAAATTTATTATTTTTAGTAAAGGACGAATAAAAAAGTTACATATGCATTAATTTATCGAGTTGAAAAAACGTCAACTACCTCCCGATTTTGTAATGAAAATATATTTAATTGCTAATGTATGGCGATTAAAACATTTTGCAGTCTAAATTTACAACAGTAGTCAGAAGAAAATGTTTTTAGAGGGCGTTAATGCCGTGAAGGTCACTAACAGAATTTTAAATATTGCTTCTGTGACCTAAATACGAAAATAATTTTTGTGTAAGCAGTTTTTTCATGTTAGCTTAAAACCAGAGGATGTTTTCATTAGTTAAGTTGTGCCGTTTTTCAGTTAAACTGAATTTCTACGCATAATTATACGATTTTTCCCGACCAATAATTTATAGATAACTTGCTTTAGTTAATAAAAAAAACTATTCCGGCTTTTAAGCGTTTTTGGGAAGATTAATAAATCCAATATTATGACAGGTAGTAAACTTGTCCCCATAATACACCGAGAACAAGATTGTGACGTGAAGAAGTGATTTTTTATACTTATAAAGCCGAAAAACGGAAACTCATTAAAACAAGATGTCTGAAATTCTAACCGAATATCATAAAGATAACCACTTAGCCATTAGACTATCGCCTACCTAACGATTAACTAGTTATCAATTGCAAAATAATAGAATGACATATATTCCCTAATATTTTGACGTCTTAACAAGAATTGGTTCAATTAATTCAGTCGCAAGCCATCGTTGCCATGGCAACGATCGTTTTATAAAATCCAAACAAAAAGTAGCTTCCTTCATTCTTTATTTTCTATTGATTGGAATATATAATTATTAGTGAATTTGACACGTCGTCCCTATTTTCATTAACTGACTTTAAAGGAGGTTCAACTTGTGTATTTTTCTAATGTTTTCACGTCATAACTCCAATTATATAAAAGCTATTTTTTTTGGAATAATTTTTTTTTGATTAAAATCGAGTCCCATACTCGCTAGATGAAAATATTAATTCATTTGTCACTTTCAATAACAGATTAGATTAGATTCCGAATATATATCAGCAACTCCTGAAAATAGATTGGAAATGAAATTGGTTATATTTTTGTAAAAAAATACTGAGTAATGATACCTTTATTAGGTAAATGGTAAAGTAACAGTCTATGCATAACGCTGGGACTCAGGACTTTTCTCTAAAAAGAATATTAGGATTTATTTTCAGTTTTCCTTGATTTAGTATCTATGTCATAACGCGGGGAATTCTCTTTACCCTGGGTGGGCCTAGAAGGATGTGTGGGACTCGGCCTGGGCGACCCTGCCCACTAAACCTTCCGCGAATGCCATCAACCGTTGTGAGCGGGGTGCCCCGGATCTGTCAGTAACAGGGCACACCAGGGAACATCTGGAAATCAACATAACAGACAACAAGCACGAATATGGAAGAAGTACGACGATAATGTCGCTAATAGAACTTCGTAATACAACTATGATATTTTCGCAAATAAAAGAGAGCATTCGTGCGTACAATCTGACATTGTAGTTCATTTTTAGTTTGTAATTTGTCGGAGGTTTTTGTTTTTACTTTTTATGACTTTACATATACATTTATATACTTTTCTTAAATGTTTTGGTTCACGGGAAGGAAATCTTATAATACCCCGCCTTCGTGGGGAAGGCGGCGGTTATGTAGGGTTTGACCCACTAAAACCTCCCCGGTGGCACTTCCTCGGTGCATGACGAGGCTCTCCGGGATCTCCAGTGGAACGCACCGGAGCCCCTCTGCACCGTGCTCTAGGAGAGCACATCCCGGGAGAGAGGTTCCGAGGTTCCTCGCTCCGCCCCCTGTGCCCTCGCGGTGCAAGGCGACTCGAGCCAGCCGATGTCGCCTTCTTCCCGGGTCCACCTTGGCGGGCGACATAGGCTCCCACCCTATGTCGCCCAGTGAACCCGAGGCCCCTATTAGTCGCCTTCTACCACAGGCAGGAGATAACGTAGTCTTATTCTTGAGAGCCCAGAACTACAGGGCTGTCTGTTAAAAGCTACCGACCGAGCTGTGGTTCGGCCCTTTCAAGCGCCCTCGGATTGGAATGCTATCGCGAACAGAGTAACCGACTAACCGAGAAAGTTAAGCGACCTAATAGCTGTATCACCTCTCAAAACGTGATAAACTGTAGAGGCCGCCTGGCTGCGTAGTTCATTCATGAAAAAAAATGTTTCATTTAAAAATAAATCAAGAACAAAATGGCAACACTTGTGCTCCATACTAAAGCATTTTCACTAAAGTGGCTATAGACTTCCATATTGGACTGTAGGTATATATGTAAAAACCGCCAACCCACATATTGGGCAGTCGCGCATTCCGGGCCAAAACAACGTTAGATGAATATCAACAGTGCCATTCTTAACGGGACCTCGTTTGACTTGTTTATTGCGATACAAGCGCTGATTGTCGCCATATTATTCTGACCTATTTAGCTTTATAGCCCTTATTAATGTTTGCTACGTTTTAAATCCGTATAACAACTACGTGGGTTACTCCATAAAGAATTTTAAAACACTCACGCCATGCGCCCAGAGTGTTAAAAGTATATATTGCATTTTTTAAAGTCGCTTTCTCGCTTGTTGCACATTTATTTTACACCACATACAATTTCGAATACTTAAATGACCCCCCTGGTCACCAATCTGATCGATATGCAGGTAATTTTTTGGCCTCTGTCTGTCTCTTGTTGTATTTTTGTTAAATCATAATAATCCTAATAAAGTAATAGACTTTATTCAGATAGTAATTTACAAATTAATAAATATTTATGAAGTAATTTAGTCTCCGATATCGTTCCTATGTTTGTCCATTTCACGGACAAAGACTCTTCGAACTTCTCCATTCTTCTCTACTTCGAACTTTACTGGATCATGTGTGTCCCACTATTCCTCTTGTTTCATCTTCCCATCGTTTCATTTGTCTGCCACGTTTTCTTTTACAGTCTTTACGATACCAAAAATTATATCTATGTAATCACCAACGCATATTCTTTATTTTTAATTTGAATTGAATATTAAACTGTTAAAATTTTGTATGAAACGTTTGAATGAAATTACAAAAAAAAGAATTTTTTTTCACATCCCACGTAAGTACATAAAATCCTTCGATAACACGTACATAGTTAATTCATGGCAACTTTTTAATTTAAAATTAATCAGGCAGTTCGACAACTAGTCGAAGCCCTTCACAAACACTAATGCATGTTACGCACACATGGGAAGCTTGTATGTGACGGAGCATAAACGTTGGTGTGTGCATGCATAAACAGCACACAAATAAAGCCAAGACTTTGTTTTGCTGTTGAGATTCGCGCGTGGAGTTGCGCAAGCCCATTGGAGGCCATTGACTCTGTGGACGTGCACGGCCGCCATATTGACGGCGCGGGCGCTGGCTTTAGGGTTGCCAGCATTTTAAAACTCCAAACCCGGTCGAAGGTTAGATTAGGATCTGTGAACTAAATGTTATTGCTAATGGTCCAAATTGGACAGAAATTTAGAAAAAGAAACAATGTAATATCATTGCTTATTTTTTAATATAAATTAATTTACACAAAAGCTATCTGTATTTATTAAAGTATTGCTAAGCAACCGTATAACATAGGTAAACAATGAATGTTCTATATTTAATTTAGGTAACATACCTACAAAATTATTCGTACTATTACATACTCGATATTCTGAAAAAATGAACCAAATCTTCACGTATTAATATCACCTAGCGGCAGTCCTATAGTCCGAATTCGGCTTAAAATCACTATTTATGCATTGACTATCTGTAAGTATGTATCATAGATAGTTAACCGTTGCCAAGCAACCACATGACATCCGTGTGTATATGTATAAAACGCATGGTTGTGTTTGTAATGTTTTTTTTATTAATTTAATTCAATTTTGTATGCATAAGGTTTCAAAAATATTTCCTTTCTGCACTATTCTATATAAGATATAGAAAAAATAAGTTTTTGCTACACGTATTAATACAATAATGATAAAAAGTAAAACATCACGCTCGTCATCCAGAGTTTATAGGCAGAGATGACGTACCTCCACCAAGCACGATCCTGGCATACTCTTTCGCTTAATTCACATGCGTACATCTATTCTTAACACTTGGTTATAAAATAAATGCACGAAAGGACTAGTAGGAAGCTATGTTTAACGTATGCAGCTGTCAACCCTAGCAGTAATGGAGCGCGAATCCAGCGCCTTCTGTTCCGCGCGCTTTCGTAACATGTTTACGCGCTGCGTCCGCCATCGCGATGCCCACCACGGTTCACAGATTAACGGCATATCGATAACGAGCTGCAAATAACCCGATTACACTGGTATCGATTCTGCACCACGTACTCAGTCGTGAAACGGATATAAATCTGCCCTATTTTGAGGTCGAGGA
Source organism: Meandrusa payeni (assembly GCA_029286785.1). Taxonomy (NCBI): domain Eukaryota; kingdom Metazoa; phylum Arthropoda; class Insecta; order Lepidoptera; family Papilionidae; genus Meandrusa; species Meandrusa payeni. The sequence continues at coordinate 1,874,954 of JAGSMX010000013.1, forward strand.
GTACAAATGAATGAATGAATGAATCATTATAATAATATTTAAAACAAAAATTTTGTACTCGTTCTTTATCCGTGAAATATCAGCCGACCGAGCCGTGGTTCGGCCCTCGGGCACCCTTGGACAGCAATGCTAACACGTAACATAGTTATCGTCCGATAACCGAGGTTAACACTTACCGGGAGGACCCTTTAGCCGTGTTACCGGCAATAGAGATTCAGGCTAAGCAACTTAAGACCTATACAACCTCTAAATCCGGTAAAGCAGTAAAATTCTTCTTCTCTGGCTTATCTGTGTAGGTCGTCAAAACAGTAACCCCTTCTTACGAGCATTGCGCGGACCGACGAAGTAAGAAATTTACCACACTTACAGTTTAGTGCAGAATGTTAAACGGTTGCTGCATTTCTGCAGAAGACTGTATATTTCTGAGTCTTTGAACGCTAAGTTGAGAGAGAATCCAGGTCCCTTCATCAGGAATCTACCCCACAACTAAAAATCGGTTATATACGAGTACCTATACATTCTCTGACGCGATTAGAGTCTGTTACTCTCCCAAGCCGAGGCCCCCTGTCGGGCTGGTGTGCCACGATACTGTCGCAAGAGGTTCAAGCTAAGACACCTAAGAGTAGTGCCACCCCTCAAATTCCAGGGAAACTCCGGCGGCAATCTTTGCTGACCAGCGTAGATGCTTTCGTATAAAACGTACCTACTATATCTGGATAGTCTCACTTGAATAAAAGAAAAATATATTATTCTCAATACCTAATAAGTTTATTAAAGTGTACCTACCACTTATCGCGCTGTCGAAACTATTGGGCTTAAGAAAACTAATAGATTTTTAATGAGCTATTCTTAGAGAAAACGCTCATTAAATGTTTGAATCAACTTAACAGACTTATGACCTATTTCCTAACCATACCTAAAACGTCTAAAAGTTACTTTACAAAAATTAAAATACACAATTTCGTAAACATACAGTCTTGTTAATTTATAGAGACATTATGGTTTTCACATTGCATAAATTCTGCGTTATGTTAATCAATAAGAAAGTTTGTCAGCACACCGCAGTAGGTATTTAACGGTGTCTAAATCTCCGAACAGATCACTCCGGCCGTATACAGTGCACCTATCAAATTCGCAATATATTGTTTGCCGTCGCATCGTCAATTCCGGCCTTAAAAACAATATAGAATACTTTCAATAGACAAGCGCTCGAAAATCAAAGATAATGTCGTAAAATTACATAGTCCATACGCGTGTTGCAATGCTAAATGTGTTGTTAATGTTAAATGGAAACCTATTTTTCCTGTTGTACGTTGCGCAAGAATATTCGCGAACAGATAACGTCGTACGTACAGCGGTGCCCCTCCGTCCTCTCGCGAGCACGGCCCTCCCGTCGGCTCCCTCTCACTCGCGAAACTATCGTAAGTCTGTCGCACTCCTACGCCATGACATAGATACCGATAGGTACAGTTGCGAAAGAGCGCGGATTATATAGCAGGTGGAATGTGCCGCAAACTAGTTCAAATAACTGCTTTCACGAATATATATTCTGTATTTAAATACGCACTTTTTAATCTGTTCTCTGCATAAATAATTAACGAAGCGGTAAAAAGGCGCGCGTTTGTTTAAGAACAATGCGAAGTAATAGAACTTACTACTTCTCAAATACAAAGCGTTTCAACTGACGTTTAACCACGAAGACGTATATATAATTTAAACTGAAAAAAACTATTTGTAACATAAATCTTTATTTCTTAGACTATTAATTATTGTTTATTTATTAACCTATGCCGGTGTTAGTGGTGTAAAATGCAATTCAAATACAACAAATAAACTGACACACTGTGGCTTGTCGGCCCGAGAAGCTGCGATTGCTTCCGAATTCAGAGGTGGCTAAAGCTTAGGTCGCTTAACCTGGTGTGGCCTGTATGGTTGGTGACTCGATAACATTTCGCTTCGAAGGTGCACGAGAGGGCGGACCACTGTTCGGTCGATAACTTTTCGAACATAGCTGGGGACGTTGAAAGCTAAACTAATATTAAATGCCACTTCGGGAAGCGGTGGCGATGGTAGAAGCAGTGGCCGAAGAAACCAGCAGAGCTTATACATCTAATGGATGGGTTTCACTTCATTCACATCAATGCATATACGTATACATAATCGTCAAATATGGGCACTCTAACCTAACCAGCCCCATTTTTAATACATCGCCAATCTAAACGATATTCCTTCTTCTATGACGCGTCTCGACCCCTCACTTTTACGTTATAAATTTTAGATCTTTCTAGAAATTGTTGTAAAAATACCATTATATTATATTAAAATACATTATTATTTTAAAATAAGTCCTTAGTTATCTACATTCTTCTATATAAATATTGATTGACTGATTAATCACTTCCGATTTATAGCACCGCCTTCCGGTATTTGAGCCGGGGTCACTAGAATTGGCAGTTGACCTCCCAACCGCCCGACGCAACGTGACTTATTTATAATTGTTATTAAGATATTATTGCAACAGTAAAGTCTTGACCATACTTGCTTCACTTTTTTGAAAGTCAAGTCAAAATTTTTACGAATTAAAACAAAAATCGTCTTAAATTGATATCTGCCCTAAAATTGAACGTAACGCAAATGTCTTAACGTCAGTGTCGAATTAAACGGTTATAAAAAGGGAACATAATTGATAAGTTATCAGTCTAAGACTAGGTAAATAATCCTTTAAGGACTCCCAACGCGGATGTGCAAAAAGGTAAACAATGTAGACACTGCCCGTGTTTAATGTTTGATTGTTATCGTGCCAGTTAAAGTAAAAGTTAAAGTTACAGCCTTTATATATATATATGTGTCCCACTGCTGGGCACAGGCCTGCTTTGTAAAGAGAGTATAAGGGCCGCGTCGCCCAACTATGCGCGGCCTAGTGCGGATTGGCAATCCGCACTAGGCCGCGTCGGGACTTCACATGTCTTAGAAAAATGTTCAAAGCCATGTAGGTTTCCTCACGATGTTTTCTGTAACCTCCTCATTCCTCATGTTGTTTTTGTAAATGAGCTCAAAATATTGCAACGGCAAAGTTATTGGTGCCGGCACCGGGAATCGAAGTCGGGTTGCTAGCGTACTATACAAAGTGAGCCAATCGCCCGGACACTGAGCTACGACGGCTTTTTCAATAATAGACTTAAATTCCTATATTTTATTATAAATAATATATTACTTTTAAAAGTAAAGCTTCTTTACGCACGTTTAACTTGGGGAGTAAGCCGGTGAATGAGTTACGTAAAGTGTGATCGGTGTAAGGGAAGTTGAGAGGGCGATTTTTTAAAAGAAGGCTGGCAATATTTCTTTTTTTTTCAGAAATATTACTAACTTTCTTGTTAACCATTCCAACTAAACTTATGCTTGTGCTAGGAGATGGTTCACGTCAATAGTTGAATGATACGACCTTACTATTTGCAGACCGTACCCTAAACCATTAGGCTATTGACGCTTTAGTTGTTAAGTTAGTTAAGATAGATAGTGAGGGCAAGACAGAGAGGTGCGAGCATACATTTTCTTCTCTTGTAAATATATATATATGTATATATATGTATATATATATTCATACATATAGACGGAGCTGAGAAAGTTTTACTTTGTTGTTTTAAAGCACACTCGTTTCTTTTAACTTTCACGACTTTTGGATTTTGGTATTAATAAAAACATCGTCCCAGTACCAAATAATAAAAAGAATAAAGAAATAAGTCCACTAAATATCAAGTACTGAAACCCACGTGCTCTACTAACGTAGAACTTCCCCTTTGAGAAGAGAGGAAATGGTGCACAATACGATAGTTCTCTTCGATCGCGAATTATTCGCAAAAGGCGGAGTCGGCAACATCCAATGCAGCGATAAAGACGACGCATGCGCCCCAGTACTCCAGTATTGGGCGATCGGCGTCACCGTCCAGGTCAGATGCGTGCGTTCGATTCCTATTTCAGGCGGGCGCGCGACACGGCTAAAGCACCGATAAGATAAGGTCAATCGATATTTTCGCGCAATCCGGCACTCGGACACGCGAAAGGTCAAGCCGCTTATGCGAAATGCCTTCCAACGATTTAAAAATCTAACAGTTTTAAGGTTTGTTTTTTTTTATTTTATTTATAAGGAAGACCAACAGTGAAATCATACAAACCAGATAAATGAAGAAATAATATAAAAGCATTGACAGGTCCGCACAACTAGGGTTAAGTTATTAAACGAACAGAATGACCAGATTTAACAAGAATATTTACGATTAAAACATTCAAACATTTGAACAACAACAAATTACGAACTGAATTAATCAGAACCTAACCAAGCTCTCATGAAACTAACCTTAAAGTAAATCCTGACCAATAAAAAATTAACAAACATAAGTAAACAAACTAACAAAGATAGTTACACCTTCCCGAGACCCGTTAAAATAACCGCTGTAGTGTTCGTAACGTCGATAATTTAAAAAATATCAAAACACAATAAATACGTAAAAGTAATTTTATACAATCACTAACAAACGATGTAAGTTAATTTTATGTACTAGTTAAGCTTGTGAAAATACAATATATAAAAGGCAGAGCGAAGTACATAATTTCGATATTCAATTTCCTTGGAACCGATCCACGCCACTTTACCTGTCACAACGTCACAGTGACATTGACATGTTCTAGTCTAAATTAAAAATGCAAAAGCGAGGTATTGGCGCACACACGTTATGCCAGTCACAAGGTCGTGAATGTGGCCATATGAAATTATTATTCATTTTTAAAATTAATTCTATTTAACAGCACAATGTGAGTGATTCTAAATTACCATTTTTTTATTATTTTCTTTTATTGTATTTTATTTTTATTTTACTTCCACAGGTTTTTCCGGAATTTATACATTATTTTCTAAAGATAACTGTACGCAATGCATTTAATATGCACAGTCAATAAGTAAGTAGCCAATAAACAATTTACGTGTAATGTAACTTAATCTGTTTTGTAAATAAAATTTAAAAACAAATGACTTGATCCAGCTAAAAATTAGGGCTGCCAATATCAGCATGATCCCTTCTTTACCTTCACGTACATCGTACAAAACTAGTAAGCTATCGACATTGCTTTTGTTGGAGATAGGTTAATTTTAATTAATAATTATAAAATGAAATAATGCCATTTAAAGTCGAATATCGTCTTCACAAGTCAATACTCTGTAATCCATGACTAATGGTGTTTCTCCATATAAGACAGATTTGCGATGTTTTTTTCTACGTTATGTATAATTGAGTGATTTATGAACTAGCTGCCATTACATTCGACACGGCTTGTTTCCCACTTGTTGAAAGAAACTTAAATTCCCGACATGTGTTTTGGGTCTCAATCATTAAGGAAGGTCGTTAATGGTATAACGACAAAATTAATGATATTTCTTAAAATTTGCGTTAGTGTGGCGGGAACATGTGCATAATTTTTAAATAATATATTATTAACGTTTTTTTTTCTGGCCAATGGTCAATTGCATCTAGAACCTTCGTTTTCATTAGATTATAATGATCTAGATCTAAGTTCGATCAGCCTGCAACTCTCTGAAATTCCATTTGAAAATGAATTTATTCCACGAATCCTAGAATCGAAGTTGTTCCAAGTTTATCTCGAATCTGCTATTAATATTACTGTCAAATGCTTTCAAGCTTAGAGAAGTGATACGAAATCTAGAATCGCTTCCATTAATTGAAGAGAATCTCGCTGATGCACGGCAGTACTCGTAGTTGGCCCACCTCATCAACGATGACGGGTGGGTATGACTCTCGTGTATTTATGTATTAATATTTTTTAACATCGTCCTTGGGAGTCACGAGTCGTCTACGTATTTTTTGTATAATATAATATGCATACGTGTATACAGTTCTTTTAATCCTAGTAGGGATAGCAATCAATATCTGCTTTTCATCAAACCGCATACGTGACAAAATAAGTATCGCCATTACTCAGGTAATTTTAATAACAGATTTCCTTGTACCAAAGAAAAGAGAAATGAATAGTGAATGGTACAAGTTGAGTTTTCTGATAAAAGCTCGGCTTTCGCGGGCGTCCTTGGATCGGAATGCTAACGCGATTGGAGTGACCAGCCAAGCCGAAGTCTCCTCGGAGGCCCTTACGCCGTAGATCCCAATTGAGGTTTAAGGTTAATGACCTAGCAGCTCTATCGTCTGATATATGTTACTTTATTGATTTTGATTCTATGCTACATATATTATTATCTTCAATTAAGATAAAATGCACGTGAGTTTTTATAAAATTCATTCGAAGGACGCGCATATATTCCACGCCTGTTTATTTATCTCTTACAATGTTATTTAACCGAAATGTAAGTGCAATAAGGAATTGTAAACCATCAATCCATTAACACGCTGATCGGATCCAAGACCTACCCGAAGGTGAAACCAATAACGAGGCTCCGCAACTAAAACAGACTCATCCTAAAGTGACTATATATAGTTTCAAATCTCAGTAGTTACCATTAAGAATAAACAAATTGCATCACTGCACCGCTGTACAAACGTCGTAAAAGTGAAATCAATGTCGGAATTGAACCGACGGCTCGTTCACCACGTGCAATACATAAAATATTTAATAATTCACGCCAAAATAGACGCATGTGTTGGTAGATTTTACTTTAGGATTATAGAAACTCTTTTTGCGATCAGATTTTGTTTTCTAAAATAATCTCAGTGCATTACCCGTATTTTTAACCCACATCAAGGTTCAATTTCTCTGCTTTTTGCACTACATTGACCAGATAAGCAACAGCATCACCGGGTTTGGAGAGATGGCACACTTCTTAGGTCGCTTACATTACCTCTATTAAGATGAGATGGGACCTCGGCTTGGACGCTGTCTAGACGCTAGGGCCGAATCAGTACTCGAACGGTAGCTTTACCACGGAAAAGCTAGAGGCATTCTATAGCTAACTAACACGCATAGCGTCATTAAATCACTGATTTTGGAATTTTGTTTGACAGGGTTTGCTTTCAACTTCACTATTAATTTTCTTGTTATAGGATCCTGGTATATCACTAGGGAACTTCTAAAATGAAATGGAAGAGAATACTTGTTACTGTTACTGTTGGAACGGTATACGTTGGAAACAAAAATGATAAGAGTAATAGCAGTCGGATTTTTTTAATGTTGCAAATTAAATGACTCTTCACATAAACAATAGAGAGTACATCGGTGGTCGTCGTTGACAAATGATTGTCATCAGATAATCTTGACCGGGAAATGTCCACAAAAATGGAATGTAGAAAAATCGAATGTTAAATATGTTCTTATTGGTTTAAATCCATTAAAAATACTAGTCGATTTGGAAAGTAAATCGCAGACGAGTTGGCGGGAAATCTCGCTATTCTTGTGTGTCGCGAGTTTTTACGTGAGGTTTTTTCGGCGTCTGAGTGAGCAGGTTGACACAGAGCCGAACTCGACATCGCATTATTATAGGAATCTGTATAGCAATCCTTTAATCATCGATATTTCTAATTTTCATTTTAATTTATTCTGCAATAATAATAATAATGCTAACAATAATTTTTTCTCGCTAATATTACTAAATTTCTCGTTAACCATTCTACGCAAGCTTAGAAGCTTGTGCTAGGAGATCTTTTTTGTTTGAAATCGTTTGAATCTTAAGTAGATTAAGTAATAGCTTCGGGTACGTTTCGCCGACCGTATCCTAAGTCATTTAGGCTATTGACGTTTACCGACACAGTAACTCTAATAGTAAATGCCATCAATCAGTAATACTTACAAGCCTCCACTTCAGCGTCATCAAGCTACATGAGGTAATCTAGGTATCATTTACTAGGCACTAGAATCGAAGTAGTTTTAAACCATAACTATATATATATCGATTAAAGCTGTGAACAGTATTTAACTAAAAGTATTAATTTCTTACCGTTACACTTACATGTTTATAAATCTTGGTTTATGTCCACACTGCGAAGGTACTAACCGTTGTGTAGGGGTGTAAAAGAGTATTATTAGGTATTTTTCTAAACAAATAATGATATATATTTTGATCGTTATTAAACAAAGTCGGAAAGAAGAACAGTGTTTATACAGTCAACGTACCAGTGCTTAAATCAAAAGATCGTGTGCCACAGATAATAGAATATTATAGATGAATTTAATAAATTTTCTTGTACCAATTGGTGCAAATCCTAGTACTTATCTTATATGTACAACGTTGTGATGGGTAATGACAACAATACCAAATTAACCTTTATTTAATAACTATTTGTAGTATCGTATATTACCTTCTTAGCGCCTGTTCATTATACAGTAAGCCATTGTGCTATAAATATAAAAGACATTGTTGGTAGCGCTAATTCGGATCGCGATCACGCACAATCCGCCCCGCGGTTCTGTTGAGTTATTTAATAGTATTTTTTGTGCGTTGGCGGGCGATTGCGCTCCGCCACCCTTGGGCTTCGCGCAAAAAACCCTCCGACTCACAAATACTTCGAATGTTGTTTTGGAGGTGCGCGGGGCGCGGAAGGGGCCGCCAGATCACTATCGCACGCACCCACTGCACGCACTATCCTGCCGCTGCCCACTTTAATTGTTATGTGTGCCGCGAAGCCTGAACAAAATTTTCGTCTATTAACACGATGAAACTGAAAGTGACCGATTAAATAAGCAATCCATTCCGTTAAGCTGTTAGGAAATAAAATCCAATTGCCTCTCTGTGTTTATAGTATTACAAAATGGCGTTGTTTCGCGCCAACTTTATGGCGCGAAAACCCCCGTGCAATTGGAATGTTTTGGAGGCAATGAGGCATACATTCTGATAGGTAATAGATTCTTCAGCTCATGAAATTTATGTTTATTAAAGATACAGAGAGCTTTTGCATCTCTACTCTGTAAAATTTACCTACGGTAATAGTGAATACCGCGCCGTTATGCTGTTGCTCCACCCCTTAGATGTTAAGAGCCTTGCTGGAGTTTCTTTAGCCACTTCTTCTCCCAGCGCCAACGCTTCCCAAAGTGGAACTCAAAGTTAGTTTAGCTTTTTGAATGTTCCTTAGATTATCCATGAAATAGCTACCGACCAAGTCGTGGTACGGCCCTCTCGGGCGCCCTCGGATCGGAATGCTTACGCGTAATATAGTAACCGTCCAAGCCGAGGTTACCCCTCACCGGGGAGACCCTTGGGTCGAGTTAGCGATAGAGGGTTCAGGCTAAGCGACCCAAGAGCTATGCCACCTCTCAATCCGGTGAAGCAGACAAGGCTAGCTTCTCTATCCAATCTGTGTAGTTCGTCATTAAAAAAATAAAAATATGCTGTATTGTAATAGTAGGTATTCTGCACGAGCATAATCCTTGCCACTAAACCATAGATTAAATTGACATTCTCGCTCTATGTTTAGATTTAGTATTTTAATGAAGTCATTTCTGTTCTTAGTCATGCATAAATCTTAGAACTTGTGTAGAAGAATATTTCTTGATTGAGATATTGGTAGAATTACGACAATACAAGACCAGGTAAACACACAGCGACAACGACTACGAATGTGGAATAATAAAGAGAATAGAATGTGCAAAAAGACATGGGTACGATCTTGTAGCAAACCGTACTCCAAACCAGTAGGCCATTGACTCCGAAAATTCTAGCTTACAAGCTTAAATGGAATGGTTTATAAAGCTTGGTTGGCAATAAAAATATTGGTAGCGTTCTATAAACAAAATTTTAATTAAATAAAAATTCTATAAAATAAATATTTACTCTATTGTTCAGAGTTAGACTGAAATAAAAATGTTCAGCATGTGTCATAGATTCGTTTACATAGATGAATCAGCCGCCCGCCACATTAACAAGCACCGACTTATCGCGCCATCTCTCTATGGCTGCTTGAAAATAATTAATGTTGTCAAAAGAAAAAGCGATATACTTTTATACTGAAATATATACTTTGGATAAAAAGGAGATGAACATGACAATCAGCTGGTGGTAAGAATAACAGTCGGACCTGAAATAGGAATAACCATAATGAGTGTGCTTAGGAATTACTTGATATAATTGCCGTTCATCGATCACCATCGGACTTCAAGACCTACTACTGGGATGTATGAATGAATGAATATATTTTATTGCACAACAATTAAACAAATACATCACAGAAGTGTGAAATATACAATTTTTACATTTGTCGATGTGATTGCATACGCAATGGGCGCTTTTATGTCTAAGAGCGATCTCTTCCAGATCTCTCTTGATTTCATCTTTAGTTCTGGATATCCCTCCTGAACGAAACTGTTTTGCTTGATCTTCTGTTATTCGTACAGCAAAGGACTTGGAATAGTTTGCCCGCGCCTCTTTTCCTTTGATTGTCGGTGTTCTCAGAGCAGACTAGTGCGCCCAACTGTCCAGGATTGCATTTCCACTTAACATCAGGTCGAATAGTGGTCAAGCACTTCCTTGAAATGTCTAAAAATACTTTCACTTTCACTAAATAGATCGTCTTTTAAAACAATTCAATATAACTACACACACATGGCCAATGGAATAGAGTGCCATAGAGACAGACGGGCTACTGCAAAGTCCTACGAATAGTAGAAACTAAGTAACTCTGCCTACCTTCTATATAAGAACGTGAATTGTATTGATACTTATATATAGTAAAACATACCAAAACAATTAATATCTTCACTATTATACACGAAAAAAACTAGCTCTCATCTAGTTAGAAGCTAGTAGATACAGAGACTGCAATCGTTTAAAGCTTTTTACTTATTAAGTCTTATATGCGACAAGAGGTAATTCCATCCCCAGACATTGGTTTTTGACGTTTTTTTCCATCTGACCGTAATAGACCAGACTAAAGATTCTAATAAAATATCATATCAACCAATTATTTTTGCTGTCTTTATACTAATTACAGCCAACATTAAAGAAAAGGATATTTAGATAATAGAAATAGGAGCAAGACCTATGACTCCTTCGTAATAGTTCCGCAGTATTTTGAGCACGCTGTAAACCAGCACTAAAATTAATTTAAATAATTGCAGTAACTTCCATTCTGAGATCGTATGGGTTGCTCACATACGTTGTATATGAAGCTAAGGACTCTGAAAACAATATACCAAGAGTCTGAATTATAAAAGGCATGTAGAGAAAACAAAAATATACACAGAAATATACACGACACATGGTAAATAGACATATATATCCTCAATCAAGAGGACGACAGATGTCTCGCAACCTGTTCTGTTATTAAATGACAGCAAAAACTCACACTAACCCCTTTACGATCACGAAGAGATCATCTGACTCTACGCTACGTACTACCCGATCGTCATTTCTTCTCGTTGTCTTTTTATTATGGAATACTTCTTTAAAATATTAGTATGTGACTATGTAATGTAATCTGGTTGAGGTTACCGGGCTAGTTGCTAAAAATGTAAAACAAATTAAACGAAACGTTCCAAAAATAAATATTATATTCGTTGGTGCACAATCTACCCCGCTATGGTTTAAAATCTATGAGAGCTTATTTTTAATGTAATAATTATTATTCTTGGGTCGCTATCAAATTATGAAGCCATTTACAAGTCAGCCTCTGAGAGCTGTCAGCCTTTTGAGAACTAAGACTTAGTGTGCAAGCAATTCAAGTTGATAGCCAAGCAATTATGAATGGATAAGTAGAAGGTCAAGAGGAGAGATAGAAGAGTCATAAAGCCCCCACTCACCCACGCCAGGAGCACAAATAAAAGGCCAAAAGCGACATTGGCTAAAAAAGTAAGTCAATAAGAGTAAAATCGGACGAAGAATTTGAACATATTTATTTATGTATGTATGTGTATGGATGTGTAGGTATGTGAATGTATGTATATGAATTATTATATATACACATTAAAAAAGTCTAAGTAACACACACAAATTTTAATTTTACACATAAATTAATATTATTTACTAGTAAAAACAAAAATCGATTCAAATAAGTATTTCTTCTTTGTATTTAAGAATTTAAATATTACGAAATAGAATTAATCAGAACCTAACGAAACTCTCATGAAACTACCCTTAATGTATATCCTTTCTAATAAAAAATTAATAATCGAAATCGGTGGGCGTGACATTGAGATATTTCGCGCACATACTTAATGCAAATTTAAGACTTACATGTTTTTTTTATGGATGCTATTATCAGAATTGGACTAATTTGAAATTAGACCACATGGGAAGCACCAGCTTTCGAATGAAACAATAATGAATGAATGAATGAATGAATGAATATTCTTTATTGCGCAACAATTAAAACAAAATACATCACAGAAATACTAAATACAATTTTCACATTAGACAAGGTCATTGCATGCGCAATAGGCGGTCTTATCGCTAAGAGCGATCTCTTCCAGACAACCTTTGTATGGACAGAAACTTTCGTCTAACAATATTTTAGTGGGTCTGTGATTATATTTATTTTAATACAAAACAACAATATACATATATATATAAACATACGCATTTATCAATATATACACTATTAATAATAATATATAAATAAATATGCTAAACATACAACAAATACCTAAGTATATATATATAAATATATATTCATACAAATACCGATTAAAAAATGTATATTTATAAAGATAGATAGTGTCTATGTACTAGATTCTTAAAAGCTGTCAAGGATTCTGTGCATCTTATGCTTTGTGGCAGAGCATTCCAAAGTCGGACTGCTTCCACTGAGAAAGATTTGTTCAAAAATTTTGTAGCATGCTCTGGCATTTTGAGTGTCATTTTCTCCGATGATTATCAAAATCGTTTCCCCCAGTCCAAAGTTATGGAGTAACAAACATAAAAAAATATACAGACGAATTGAAAACTCCTTTTTTGAAGTCGGTTGATAAAGATAATAACTAACCATTACATTTAAAATCTATATATATGAAATTGAAAGTGTGTTTGTGGGTTTGTTCTTTCAATAAAACATTGTAGGTATCGGAGCACTCCTCTTTTTGAACTGTCAAATAAAGATTTTATTTACTATGATACTACGATTACGGGTATGATATTGTATTTACTGATATATACAAACTACTGGGTGTAGGTAATGAATACGGAGAGAAATGAATAATTTAATATATTTTGAGAGCTAAATTAAATATTTAATGATGTAATTGTCTAAATGTTATAGAGCAAAATCTAGCCCGGCGACGCGGTGTGGGTACGCTAGTTATATATACAGTACACAGTATCATTAATTTGGGAATATAGTTAATATCGAATTAATCCAAAAATAAAACTACTTAATATGTATTATTTGTAACAATAAACGTTTCTAAAATTTTTCACGTTTTAACGTTCGGTGCACAAAAATGCGTATGGATTGCGTGAGGCCGCTGCCAGGAGGCGATGGGGGAAGCTCATTAAGGTAAAAAGCCGAGTGCAAACGTCGACTAATGGCGAATTACACGAAGGGGAACCCTAGCCGGCGATATGCCGTCCGAAATACGTAACCCGCAATATTCACCTTCGTTTCTTTGCCTCCTAATTAACACAACAGAACCGTGCCACTGCGTAAATGTACGGACCTATTCTGAAAAGCATAGCTCACTCAATTGAAGCGTAAAGCAAATAAAATGTTTTTTTTTTTACAGGAAAAGAGGCAAACGAACTTACGACTCAATTGATATTAAATTGAAATTGAGAAATGAGTAGGCGGTCTCCAAATCGTATAGTTGATCGCCTTAAGCATTATCAAAAACCAAATAATCATATATGAGTTTAGCAAAACTATTTTTAATTTTTATATATTGCTGACTGTTCACGCGGCCTGTTCCTGAATTGATCTGCGTGTGACGTCACAATGTTAATTCTTACTCATCGTTATTTACTATTGTCAGAATGTAATATAAGAGGCAAACGAGCAAGACGGGTAACTGATGGTAAGTGATTCACCGCCGCCCAACATCACCAGCGGCGCCAGAGCGCTGCCTGCCCTTCAGGTAAGAATATGCTCTTTTCTTGAATAACCCAATGTCGCAGTTTTTGGGGAAGACCGCTGATGGCAACGAGTTCCAGATATTTACTGTGCGTGTCAGAAAACTGTTTTTTAAGTTAACTTAAAGAAGTTCAGGCTGAGCAATCAATGAGCTCGGTCACCTCTTAATCTGGTGAATTGGTAAAAGCCTTCGGGCTAATAGCAATATGGAGTGCCTGTGTTATGCAATGTTCCAAAAACAATTGAAATATACCACAAAATGTTAACCGTCGAAATATTTCAAGAATTGCGAACATTATAAATCCTGAAACAAAATTAATTTTTTATTGTCAATCGTCAAGTAGCTTTGATTATAATTAAACAAAAATATATTTTTGCATCAACAAAATAATTTAATATGAGGATACTAAACATATAAAAAAATCGATAACATTTTTCTTTCTAAATCCCCAATTCCTATTTGTATTTTGTTTTCCACAATAGGGAAAATATAACGTATATTATTTTATAGTAAATAATTAAACACAATATTAACAAAGCGGTTTCCTTGACCTTTCCTCATGAGATTTACAAAAGAGGTAAAATATGTTTTTTTCTATACCGTAATTTATAAGATAAACGAGCAGCCATTTGTCTCTTGATGCACTCTGCTCATAAAGAAGTGAATTTTTAATTCAATTTTACAAAGAAAATCTTGCGAATCACAGTGCTCGTCCACGAATCGACTGACTAATGTTGTCACGTTTTGTACGAATAAAATGAAAAAACGCTTGTTAAAATCTGTTCCCGGTGTATGGCGATAGCCTCACGATCACCAAGCTCAAATGTGACAAACATTTGGGACCTAATAATCTTGATGAAAAGCGGACAGCGAAAGAAGTCTCTGTCTACCCCGCCAGGTTTAAAAGGACGTGAGAAAAGTTTCTTTTTAAATCAAAGAATTATTTATTCACGCAATTCATTACGTATCTTCATCGATGAATGAAGCGAAAAAGGACCGTACTTACTGTACCAAAGGGTAGAAATTTAGAGAAAATAAGTTCTCATTATTTTAACCTAATCGAAGTATATATAGTTATACAGAATAGATATGATATCAATTATTATCCGCTTTCATCAAATTTATATAATATCAAACATCGGTTCAAATTTTAGCAGTTCCCTTTCATGTACGTAAAATTCCGCTTGTCACACTCCTTTTCTTGAAGGCAGCTAGAATTCGCAACAGTCTGCAGAAAGAACTAGGCTAACTCCTGAGAACAAACCGTAGAAAACCGACTGTACTATTTATAAAATGGGATAGGTCATGAACCACGATTCTTTTCTAAAAGCTTGTTGACAGTTTTGTAAAAACTTTTTCTACAAAACTGTTTGGTTGCCATGGACTAATTGCAATTCTGCCCTGCTTTTGGTATGATATACGCATTGATGTGTGATCACCTAATTACAAAGAGTGAGACGCAAGCGGGGTGCGGAAGGGACAAGAGGGGAGGGCTATCAGCATTTCGGCGCGTCCGCGTATCGTTCCCCCCTCGCGCCGCGCCCCGCCTCGTCCCCCCGGTGCCCGTGCGCCCGCACCGCGCCGAATTTGCCCTGCGCCGCACAACCCGCGACGCTCCCCTCTTCGCGCCACGCTAACCTTGAAAATAGTTTTTACTGACACGAGGGTATTCACCCCGAACCCGGATTCCGGGCCCCGTTGCACACTGCCGGCTTCGTTGTAGCGCGCAATAGAATTTCTTATAGGAACGACGCCCCGCTTCGGTCAATCGCGGTGTGTTTTCCAACGAGAGTATAAACGGACCGCAGCGGGCGAAGGATATTTGATTATGTAAAGTTCTTTTTTTTAAAGTAACCCCCGCTTGCCTTTCCTGTAGACGAACTTTGTGTGAATTCAAATTTTAGGTGCAATGTGCATGGGAATGTTTTGGTTTCACTTTGTACGTTGACTCATTTAAGTATGACACCCACACGAAATTGCCATTTTTAAATTCATTTATGTTTTGACTGTACTACACTTTTATCTTTCGCTCTTTAGAGTTAGTTGTGATCTACTAGAACCTAGAAAAAAGATAGATAATACTGATTTCCGTTTTGCACAGTCCTCATAATCTTTTCCTTTTACCACATCTTTACTTTTGCATAAACTTTTGTCTGTTTAATTGCTATATTTTAGTATGTCACCAATCTTAGTAATCGATTACGTTCGCCTACCCTAGGGCGTTCCCTAGCCACATTGCTGCCTTTACGCCATAAACTTTTTGGTCTTACTTCAAGTAAATAAATAAATAAATTCATGCATCATCACCATTATTCATACAATCCTTTTTCACCGTCCTTGACTATTATTAATTTCAAGCATTAAAAGACTAATATTTTACGGTGTGATCTGCGAAATATACTCCTAATTGTATCAATATAAACGTTCAGTGACAACACAGTTCTTAATATTGCTAGTTTTGGTAATCTGGTAGTTTAGTTGTGCCACTATTGTTCTCCAATTGCATACCGATGATACACGAATATTGGTATAAATTTTGCTATTTGTTAAACTCGTACAATATTTATATTTGAAGACTCGTAAAACCTTCCAATTATGCTGATACATTTCATTATATCAAAAAAAATTACTAATTAGGAAATTAAATTAGTAGATTACGGTTTTTGGCACGAATTGTAATGGGCTTCATAGTGAAATATCATTTGCATTTAGTAGATTCGTCGCCAATGAACCATTTCAATTATTTGGTAAAACCTATATGTATTTTTATAATCTTGTCGTCTTTTAATAATTAATCATTATTTTAATAACTATTAAATCAGAAACATGATAATATAGCATAACATTGTCGTAACTGCAGTCCTTAATAGGCTGTATAAAATTCCACCCATGGCAAAACAAATAAGAAAAAGGAGAATCGTTATTTACCTGCAAGCGCTGCAAGTCGTGCGCTGGAGATGAAAATAGAGTAAAACGATTGCCATACACATAAGCAAGCGAAGCAAGGGTAGGGCGGCAAAAAAAAGATAAAAAACCGAAACGATGCCGCGCTCCGTTCTCCGCGCCTACGCGAAGACCCCGGCCCTCTGCACCCGCCTCCTCACTGACCATGCCTTTGCCTTTAATCAGAATACACTCATTAAAAAAAAAACTATTGTTGCCAGTTTTTAGCGCAAGACCTTCATTAAAATGCAAAAAATACTTAAGCTATATTTTAATTTAAAGGCCGTTGCAAATTATCATTTTACAAATAGGAAATTATTTACAATTTTTTTTATTGCGGCCACATTAACGGATTGCTCTTCAAAATTAACATTTGCATTTTACACGTGCTAATTCATAAAACCAACGTAATTGGGCACAATTTTAATTGGATACAGCCATAAGACGAATTTGATAATAAAAGTCTTAATTTTGTTAACGATATAACCGCACAAATAATTCTTACTAATTTTGGAACTATCTATATTTTGTAAAAATAATAAATGATCCGGCTGAGATGGCCTGGCATTAAATAAAATGAAATATACCTTATTTCTCCATCTCTAATTAAAAATTTGGATCAACGAATCGCCAATAATATTTTTGAAGAATAAAGGAATAAAGTATTTTCAAAGTGAACATTTATTTTTGTACGATTCCACTTCAGTTATACCAAACTACTCCCTGTATAATTCTACTAAGGTAAAGGCTCTTTCAAGCTATTTTAAAGCTCCTTTTCTCCTTATAAAGTCTATTTTTTCTTATAAAATATATTTAATAGAACATAAACAATGAACAATTAGATAGCAAATCTTTTGATCAGTCAGTCATTCACTGATCGATCATCGTTGAAACTGACGAAAACATTTTACAATCATGACTCGTTGGATTATAACTGAGCAACCCCAAATGCACAATGCACATTTGATTGGTGGGCAGCTGGTCGTGGCGGCAAAAAAAACTGCTTTCTAAATTACAGCTCATATCTACGGCGGTTTGTTATCTGTGCACCCGCCTTTCTAAGATCATATCGGGCGCCCAAGACCATGCTTCCGTTTATATAAACGTTACTTTACTTGAATTAATGACCTTCCTTTTCGTTGTCAAGTGCAACGACACATTTAATTTTGTTATATTCTTTATTGCATTTTGCCTTTTTAATTACGACCGGTCGTGTAAATTAGTTATTATTTTTAATCTGTATTTTATATTATTAAAATAGGATAGTTTTGGAATTTTAATATCAAATTGTACATAAGTGTTTGAAGGCTTAAGGTCGTCACACTCAAATACGCGTTTTATAAAGACGACAGACAGCTAGCAACAATTTAGTTTTAGATAAAAGCTGCGTGCGAGTCGTCAGGACGGCGGCGGTGCGAGGCGCAGCGAAGCTCGAGATAAGGAACTGTTTACAATGCTTGAGTCAATGTCCTCCTCTTGCATGCGCACAGGGAAAACCTTGGAGTGGCACCTTAACGCGTCTGCGATCGCTTCCGCCATCAACCTTCACATAAGGCCTTTGAGGCTGTTGATCCGCAGCTACGAGAATCTAAATCGTTCACGTACACGCCAAACTACCTATTGTAATCTTGAATCTGTAATTGTAATATTAATGTTTAATTTGTGCTTCGTAACACTGTGCATAAAGACGAAGCGATAAGCTTATTATAGAATATGTAAATGATTATCCCTAATTAACGCGTACAAACTCAGTCATCTTAATGGATTTGACTAAAAATAATTTTCTCAGATATTTAATTTTAGTATGGCGAAATTAACTTTACGATCTTTTTGTCAGATCTTGTTTAATTTAATTAAACGCTCTCGCTCGCACAATCGGTGTTGTCGTTAAGGTGTAATTATCTGTTTTGGATTGTCATAAACCTACCAATATCTTAATGAACAATGTCCAATGTTAACAAAATGAACACGGAAACTAATTTAAAAATTACGACTATTTATACTTGTTACACCAACGTATGGGCTTGTATTATTTACAATCTGCATCTAACGAAATCACATACGTAGCCGAAGAACTATCTTGAATTTCATTTCATTTCTTTTTATAGGTGAAGGGGCAAACGAGTACACTTAGTAGGATTTTTCATAATCTCTAGATGAATATTTTAAGAAATGTTTTAATGGATGTAGTTTAGCCGATATGAATAGACTTATTTACTAGTAGTTCGTTTGTGATTCGATTGCAAAGCATCTAACTGATTAAAACAAGGTTCGACCCTGGCGGTCACCCTCACAAAACACGCCTGCTGTGTCACCTAGAGTGACAACTCAAGTCGAGGTTCCCACTCTGGGACCTTTGCGTATTTAAATATTACGATAGATCTCTCGCCTTTGATGATAACACATACAACTCTATCTTCTATCTATATATCTCTGTATCTCACTGCTAGCTGCTGGCAAATGCCACTAACGAATAGAACACGCCATTATGACCCTTGTTAGGCGGGGTTATGTGGGGTTTTTACCCACTAAAACCCCCCGGTGACCCTTCCTCGATGCATGGTGAGGCGCTCCGGGATCTCCAGGGAACACACCGGAGCCCCTCTGCACTCTTTTCTTCGGAGAGCACGTCCCGGGTGGAGGTAAATCCTCCTGTGCCCTCGCAGTACAAGGCGACACGGGCCAGCCGATATCGCCTTCTTCCCGGGTCCACTTTGGTGGACGACAATCCTCACCCTTGTCACCTGAAGAAACCGACGTCGTTTTTAGTCGCCTTCCACGACAGGCAGGGGATACCGTCTTATTCTACGAGCCCAGAAATTATGATCCCATTATGATCCTAATTTAAGGTTTCGATATAAATATTTACGACTATCAATGTCTCTAAGTCAAAAAGTTCAAATGCAAGATTATAATTAGTTATAAAGAACAAAAAATATTTAATGACGTTATCTATTCCATCGCAGTATAACGACTTTGTTCTCTCGCCCCTAGCCGCTGTCTCGTAAATAAATTGAGCCCTGCATTAGTGACAATTGTTCGCTATTGCCTCGTATGCACCTTCCCAGCGACCAAATTACTAGCGGAAAGTTCAATTTCAAAATTACTAATACTCTACATAATCGAAACTCGAATATCTTGGCTAACATTGTATCGTGTTTCTACTGTTATCAAAATTTAATTTTGAGACAATTAAATTTAGTCTTGCAAATTTATTTGCAGTAACTTAACTTAAAAATAAAGTCTTCCATCGCGCTAACTGCGCTAAGTTCTGGATCCGCAGTCCTGGAGGGTAATGCGCACTAGTTTACTAAATGCCTAATCACTCTACTCTTGAAGAATTGATAAAATTATTTTCAGTCAAAAAAATCAAATCAAGATGACTGGAATTTATTTTGCACGTGTTATAGCTACTTTACAATCAATTACCCATAATCATTGTTAGGAGCGTTGCCAGAGTTTCTTCGGCCATTTCTTTTCGTAGCTATTTATTTGTATGTCTAGAATAAGTCGTGATTAGGCCCTCTTGAGAGCACTAACAACGGATTGCTAACGCGATTACAGCAACCGCACAAGCAGGGGTCCCCTGGAAGCCATTGGCTTCAAGTAGAAGTTCAGACTTAGGGACTGATCTGCTACCTCTCAAATTCCTATGAAACTGTAGCGACCAGCTTCACTGTCCGACAGCGTAGTGTCATCACATTAAAAAAGGAGTGTGACCTTTACACCACACGTACAAATACACAAAGTATACACCATTGTTTATGAGAGAAAGAAAATGTGTGATCGCACATCTCTCTCTCGACCTATTAACGCAAATATAACTGAAATCCTTTCCACTTTCAATCTTCACTAACTTATATCTCCCACTCCATTTCCGTTCATCCGACCACATTTTTCGTAACGCTTTCGCTAGCTTGCACAGTAAAGAAATTTTCCTTTGAAAATCTTTTCACTGATAATTTACGACCACGAAATTAAATGAATATCAATGTTTCTCATGTCTATATTTGTCACACGTAAAAGGTCAGGCGTATAAACATTGTGAAATAGAAATACTTGTACACACGAGTGTAGTTAAAATAATACAGACGTTCGTGCTTCGGTTTGATAAGGTGTTCATGAGCGTACAGCGCGGGCTCCAGACCATATTATCTCACGAACAGTATCGCAGGTCATTGAGTCTGACGTTGTAGTATTTTGCACATTCATGCTGGGGTTGAATTTGATTAAAAAAATCATTAGGATTATTTTTGGGTTTTTTTTTTAACTTTTATCTTTATTGTTTTACGTGTTAACGTTCATTTTTACCGCAACCATATTTTTTGTTATTTTAAGTTCTTGTAAAAGCTTAAGTGTGATTTCGACTTCGTTTCCCTTTATTTTCAAATCAACACAAATAAATAAAAGTGTACCGTCTGTTTATAATATTAAAATAATGAATGTATATACAGTACATTTCAAAATTACATTTTTACAACTTTTGTCTGTCTGTCTGTTTGTTTCGATTAATCTCTGGAACGGCTGGACCGATTTTGACGAGATTTTCACTGGCCGATAGCTGATGTAATAAGGAGTATCTTAGGCTACCTTTATTGTTCTATGTCTGGTGAAGATGGCTGGATCTGCGTTTACTTGGTTAAAGCAACATCGATGCTAAATCTTCAGTTAACTAATGCTAATGCATCACATTTGATGAACCACAAATACTCGAGATATAATAATTCATAGAGAAGGGCGCTAAATGCTTTCGCCTGTTTGATATCCTGTAAGAAGTGGTTAAAGAAACTCCAGCAACGCTCCTAACGTTGATTGTGAGGTGTTCGTAAAACGACGAAAACTTATGGACTTGGAATTTTTCTATTTTCCTCATTTCTAACACTTCTTCTATTTGCCTAATATAAAGATATCAGAATAATACATTTCATATTATTCCTGCTGGGCTTACTGAACTTCGGGATCGGATTGCATAAAAACAAAACAAAAAAAATAAATCGCAGAAACGCAGTCCATTATCGTTATGGTACAAAAAAGGCGAAACTTTTTTTTTTGGGTAACGGTCCTGTCCAAATTAGGGCGTGTAATCTTCTTTTCTTTTACCATTTTGATCTATAGCATTAGATACGTTCCCACAACACCGTTAGAATGCAATATATCATAACAAATTTAACTCGATTTAGAAGAAAAAACATTGGTATATAAGTCGGTAGCTATTTTTTCGTTCAACTAATTACATAAAGTGACGGAGGAGAGAATGAAGGCGTAAAAAAGCGTCCATTTATGTGATTTTTTTCAACTAAACTACACATGACAATTCTATACTCAACAATTCTATTCGCTTCATCTTTGGCATACGCAAGTACGACCATATTTCTTTCTTTCGCTCTCAGCTTAAGTGGCTTCCAATGTCTCATCGACGATCCTTCAGAACACTTTGTACATTATTTTCTATTTTACGTGATCCATTTGCACCTGAATACTTGAAATGTAAATTTCAGTATCAGGGTGATTCACACGACCGTTGTCTTCGTTCTACTGATAGTAATTTTCTCCATATTTCTTCCTGTCACACTGATTTTATGCATAAATCTTTTACCTTTACCGCAATAAGACTTTGGAATGCGCTGCCAACAAATATACGTACAGCTGGAATAAATCTACTTTCAAACATTTACTTTACCTAAGCAAGGAATAGTTTGTCAATTGCTATCCTTATCCATCTATAATTATATATATATGTATTTATATATGTATCTATTTATTATTATATATAATTATTATGTTTATATATTTAATTTATTTGTAAGTTTGTTTTAATTTATTTTTCTAAAGCATATGAAGTCTACCAATACGCACTAGGGCCTCGTGGCAGACTATGCCCTTATACTCTCTTTACAGAGAAGACCTGCGCCCAACAGTGGGACATATATTATATATATAAAGGCTGTAACTTTAACTTTTATCAATAGCACTAATGTAACTTAGTCTAAATCTCTATATCTAGTAACTCGACACAAGAGTCGTCTCTGTGAGGAGTAACCTCAGATTGGACGGTTAATTTTTTAAGCGTGAGCGTTCCGAGCAGAAGGCGCACATAGATTCCCGAACCACTTTGGCCGGTAGCTTCTCCACGGCTTGGTTAGAGGTATTCTTAAGCTAAACTAACTTAATTGCAACTTCGGGAAGCGTTATTTCTAGGAAATGAAGGGGCATGAACAATGAATTGTCTTGTATGGCCGCGATTTTGCGAATAGGTTTGACAAACGCGATGCAACGCTTTGTTACGATCAAGCTTGAGATAATGTTTTGTTCACTTATAAAGAACTTTTGTCAATTTCGTTTTTAAAGAAACTCGTGAAGTAAGCTCTGAATGGAGTGAGTTTAACCTCCTTCGAGCAGCGGGCAAACCTGCGAATGATTCGCTCCCTCTCTATGTCACCGTAATCTTTGAGATCAGTGGTAATGTTGTGCCCTAGGTATTTACTCTCTTACTGGTATACCCTACTCAAAGTAGAGGCCCAGAGCTTAATGTTAGACACGAACATCATTGTTCCTATTTCTATCACCTTTTTTATATATCATATACTCACTTTTGTTTACATTATAGATTAAACAGTGGCTGTTCCCATAATTTTCACAAATCGCGAGCATTTTTCTCAGGCCACAGACAGAAGCGCTCTGCGTAACTTGTGTTATTTACACAGACTTGATCAACATGGCAGCCGACATGCTGACTGCTGAGCGCAACGCTCAGGTCGATCAGGTTAATGTTAAATTCGTTACTGATTTGATTTTAAAGTAGGTTTTTGTGTTTCCTCTTAAGTATACTTATTTTATTTATATTAATAAAGATTAGTATCGTTACGTTATAAATGAATACAAATAGTAAATGACGTCACATGATTCTTACCCTATATAGTTACTGTACACTTCCTTAGGTCTCTTTTGGTCCCTAGTAAGCATTGTACAATCAATTGAGTTGTAACGCATCATTGAAGACTCATTTGCCTTTTTCTGTATATCGATTTAAAAAGTAACAATAATCAAAAAAACACCGATAGAATAAAGTATTTAAACAGATTAGGCAAGTTATAAAAATTTCGTGTTTATGAATCTTTAAAAAAATCCAATCCGTTTTTCCGTGTATCAGGTATAAATCGGCGTGTGTATAGACTTTGTTGGTCTGTGCGTGTGTGTGCACATTTGATGAATAGAGTGTGAAGGATCCCACCGCAGCACAAAGAATGCACAAGTCACAACGGCACCTGTGTCCCCGGGTCACCAGATTCACCTGCGACTTACGCTGTCACGTAGAAAATATAAACTTTTATTGCGTTAATTCGCGATTTTTAAATAAAAAAAGCTATATTTTCTGTATTTGTATTATAAATATAAATATATGTTGCATATTTTAATGCCTTCAGGTCACAAAGATAAACAACAACAGCGCCGTTAAGCACCCAAATTAAAATGTCAATTAAAAAATTACCCTTTATAACAGTCTTTTTTCTATTCGTTTTCATTATTTACAAAAAAGACATCAATACTTTAATATTAGATATAGTGTGCTATTATCCTTTCGATCTTACTTTATATATACTTATATTATATACTATCTAGAACATACAATATACACAATACAGAATTGAATAACATAAATTATCGTAATCGTATTTTGCAAATCTTAACTGTGACGGTGGAGTTGATAGATAATTGGGCGGTGTGTTCTTCAGGGATGGCAAATATATTTTAAAAATAATGAATCTAGGGGCTAGAATGAATAGAAATATGGACACGATTCGAATTAAAATGAATCAATGGACTACGTAGGTTGCGTATCGAAGAACAATTTTTTCATTTTTATCTTTTAATTTAATTTGTCAATTAATACCCTAGAAATGTGGTTATTAAAAAAACTATATAGCAGGTGCGACTAAACATTGACAATATTACAACTAAGGGATTGTCTGGTTTGAAAGTTGTACTGTGTTTTGGACTAAGAAAAGATGTGATATTTCATATGCTTATTTAGCTTTATCTTTAGGGCATGTAGGGACGCGAGAGTGTCTAATGCAAAGGTGGAGTTTGTATGGGGGTATACCAGAGATTTCACACTTAATAACAGTAAGAAGTTCCTAGAATAATAAGTCTGTACTTGTCTATGAGCAATTTAGCGTGAAGGCTGGCCGGTTAGGGTTGTCAAGAGTGGCTTGATAGATTAACCATAGGATACTAATGTTAAATATGAGTATTTATATAGTAAAATACACATACACTTTTTATGTTAGATAACGTGGACGTAACCTATCTAGGTTACCGTAAGACCACACCTTTGTCTTTTCTCTAATTCCTTCAATATCTTTTACTCTTTCTTTCCCAAAGCCCGGCGGGCGACACGCAAATCTTTAGGTGTGATTATTTAACATATAGAGATCAGTTTGGTTGCCCCCGTTCCATAAAAAAAGCTAATATCGTATAGAAGTGTAAAACGGTGACTGATGCGGAGCGAAGTAAATCCGTGAAGCGATGGAGGCGAACAAGCCAGCAAGTCATAACTAACAAAATAGCTGCATCACTATTCACTCGAAGCGAATAAAGTTTATTAGGAAACTGGGATAAAGGTTTGTTACAAAAAATGCCTCATAGTGAAAGGTCGCCCTGTGTCGCTGCGAACGCCAACAAAAAGTATGGCGGACCCCTCTCATTCGGTTTTTTTCACGTTTTGATAGAAATGCGATGGCAGGTAGAATGGTCCTCTCGCAAACTTTGTATATTTAACGACCCTATCTACTTTTTATCCTTTTATTGGATTAACATAGAGCCACTCGAATTCTTTGACAGTGCACTAATATCAGAAACACTTTCTTGCCCATTATAGCTATGGACAAGTTTCAAGTTTTTATAGGAAATGGAAAATAAATAGAACATATTAAAGTATGTAACATATAAGACTTAGTTAAGCTTATTTAAACGTGCCATTGTTCCCACATCTCGGACATCTTCGTATCAGAAAGCTACCGCGCCTAGAATTACAGCTCAAGTGTCAACAGTCTAAGTTAAGGATAATAAAAGCTCAAATTTAGGGCTTTATGAAGTAATTTTGGAAAGTGATTTCTTAGGCAACACAGGCAGTAGATAGGCTCTAATAAAATGTCTGTTTTGTAACAATATTAATACACTATTAGTAGTACCTACTACCACTATCATAGACTCTATATACGAATAAATTTAATATGTATATTAAAGTATTATATATATACACCAGTTTTCTTATTTTCATAGGAGAAAGGGCTCAAAAATAGGGCTCACTGCATGTTAAATACTAACTACTTAACGCCGGTATGTTCCGTGGTATCCGGACAGAACCGAACTTAGAGGTGTGGAGGCCCCTCTTGGCCTCAAATTATTTTCGAAATAAAGTTACCAATTTTTTAGTCGAGATTTTAAATAGAGAATTTATTGTAAAACGAAGTAAAGGGTTTTTTCAACATTTAACAAACATATATAAATATATAAAAAGAACCCTCGAGGCCTCTTTTCTCTTGCAGGGGCTCCTCTCATGCAACCCCATTCGTGCTGCAGCTCCAAAAATAGTTAGGAGATGGTGCACTTCAGTAGTCGAATGGAAAATCAAACCGCTTTATCTTTTTAGACTCTCATACTGAATAATTAGATGACTCTTAAAATTGTTTAAAAAGTATAATTTGTTTATTTATCGGTCGGGTATCGATGCATTGTTAGTCTTATTTTTGGTAACATAAAAGGTCCGGTCTGCGTTCCTTGTCATCAACATGCTATTTTTGCAGTGCTGTACTATTAATCTATTTAATCTATGTCATGTCTAATGCTTACGGAAATTAAAATATTAAATTTTACTCCTTGCAAAAGTAACTAGCGCCACCTATGAGAGATATTGTACATAACCATCAAAAAATGTAAATAGTATTCATTTATATTATTTATGTATGGTGATATCATAGACATAAAATGTAACATATTTAAAATACTTTTTATAAATTATTAGTAAATAGACCTCCTATCCTAAATGGTATAAAGTAAGAATGAAAAATTATAATTCTTAATATTTAAATAGCGACATCTATTGTCTTACACTGCCGTCAGTTACTTTCTAAAGTTTTTGCATAATTTTAGTAATATGGTGGTTATATACTCTTAAAAGTAAAACGAAACCTTTAATTATCGTAAAATATTTTAGCGATTTTTCCGTTGTTCCTATAGTTTAAAAAATATTGGAAATTTTCATAACTTATATGGACACACCTAAGTAAGCTGTCAAAAAGGAAAAAAAAAGTGATTAGACAAATTGAAATGAATGAATTCTTAGTTCTTTTCTATGTTTATATTTGGTTTACATCTGTGCTAAATTGATAACTGATAAGTTGTCGCAATAATATACAAATTAATCAGTTTAGTTACTTTAATACTAAAATGGCTTTTACTAACAAGGTAACCGGTTTCTTGTTTTTTATTTAGATCTAGTTTTAAAAAGTAGCAACGTAAAGTTTTGTAAAATTACACATTGTAGTTTAAATTTATTTAAATTATAAATAATAATTTCCAAACACTATTTGTCAACAATTACGGTATAGAATAACGAAAACAATTTTTTTTAGAACTTTCCACCTTTAAAAAACGATAGATTATTAAGGGCAGCTCTTGGAAAGGAAGTAGATAAAGTGCCGGTGTGGGTTATGCGTCAAGCTGGTCGGTACCTCCCAGAATTTCAGGCCGTGCGAGCTCAACATGACTTTTTCACTGTTTGCCGGACACCCGAGTTAGCTTGTGAAGTTACACTCCAACCTTTACGGCGCTATGAACACTTGGATGCTTCAATCATATTCAGTGACATACTTGTAATCCCACAAGCTCTTGGTATGACTGTAGAAATGCATCCAGGTCTGGTATGTATAAATGTGCAATTGCTTAATTCAAACAGCTTGGGTTATTTTATGTCTGTATAACAATTTAATTCCAGGGTCCAGTGTTTCCAAAACCTTTGCAAGATCCTTCTGAAATAGATCAATTACAAGAGGATGGTGCTATCTCTAGATTAAATTATGTTGGTGATGCCATAACATTAACAAGGCACAAAATAGAAGGGAAAGTGCCCTTGATTGGATTTACAGGAGCTCCTGTAAGATATTGATTATTTTATAAATATATATGTATACTATAATATTTATCAGATACTCTGCGGTGAAGGAAAACGTTGTAAGGGACATATATGTCTTATAATTTTTTTCTAAAACACATGAAGTCTACCAATCTGCACTCTCTTTACAGAGAAAGCCTGTTCCCAACAGTGGGACATATGTATATATTTAAAGGCTATAACTTTAACTTTTAAATATGTATTAAATGAATAAATTTTTAAATAGTATCAAATATTTCAGTTCACATTAATGGGATACATGATAGAAGGTGGTGGCAGTAAAACAATGTCCAAAACCAAAGAATGGCTAGAGAAGTATCCAAAGGATGTTCATAAACTACTCAGTTTACTAACAAGGGTGATAATTGACTACTTAGTAATGCAGGTAATATGAAATAAGGTTAAATATAGGAAACATTTTACATGATTCTGTTCAAAATCATTAAACTTTATAAAGAGTATATTATTGTTAACAGCCGTATCTTTTACAGAGACAAGTTATTGATAACCTTAGTTAATGTCAACTCTACTGATTATAATTAGCACAAAAAAACACAAATCTGACTACTAAGCAAATTTTTTTATGTTGCTTATATAATTTTTTTCACTTTACCTCTAAGCTTTACGTTCAATTGAGTGGACGTAGTGCCTCCCAGTCAACCATAGGATAATTCAAATGTTACAATAGTTGCATTATCTTTTCCAATGATTGAATTTTGTTTTTTGAGTATGAATCGTTCAGCCCACAATCAGTCTAGCTTAAAGTCAGTATGCTTATGTAGATAGAAAAATAGCCCTAGATTGAAGATCTCGGGGACTTTTACACTTTAGTCATAGTAGATGTAGTATCAATTTAATAACCACCTCAATAAAAAAAAGGCTTAAAGGCCGTGCTGCGTGCATGACTTTTTATTCAATTAATACTGTGCTAGTTACATTTCTTCATCTTTAAATAATCATTCTAATAAGGCAATACATCCTAATGTGGTGTTTAACCAATATAGAAAGTACCATGATTACCGCTTTACTATTATAACAACAGATTTAATAACAAATTATACATGGAATAGACGTCTCTTGCACCCTGCGTTACAGTTAAACATCTATTAATGTAATATTATAATTTAAGGTTGAGAGTGGCGCTCAACTACTGCAAGTTTTTGAATCCAGTGCTGACCATCTAACAAGAGAACAATTTGCAGAAGTGTCTGCTCCATATTTGAAGAATATAAGATGTGGAGTTCAAAAAAAGCTGGAAGACAAAGAATTGGAACAAGTTCCTATGGTAAGTATTATAATGACTTACATTTTTCCTGTCAAAGAAGTCTATGTAACGATTATTTATAAATTTATGTAAATTGATTTCTGTTTCCAATTTTTGTTTCTTTTTCAAATCTGTTTAATTATCCATATAATGTCCATACAAGAGTGGTAAACATTGTACATAAAATTATATTTCTATTGCAGACAGTTTTTGCTAAAGGTGGCGGCAATTCATTAGATGTTCAAGCGGAAATGGGGTATGAAACAATTGGCTTAGATTGGACAGTGGACCCAGTAGAAGCAAGGAAAATTGTTGGTGACAATATTACATTACAGGGAAATCTGGATCCCCAGGATTTGTACAAGACGCCGGTATGTTGAACTATGATGACATGATATTCCACTGTGCATTAATATATAGATCACAGAGAACTTCCCAATTAGGCCAACAACTAGATGCATAACTTTTGTCATGTGTAAGTTTTTGACACAGTCGCTAAGTATATTTTATAGTTGTACTAAAAATAGTACAACTAAAACCTCCTCCTCCTTGCGTCGTTTCCTCATTGCTGAGGGTCGTGACCTCCACGAATTATGTGGCGGACGATCGCTTTCCACCTGCTGCGGTCTATGTATTGACAAACAGTATAAATAAAATCAAGGAAATTGTTTTAATATACATATATTCTTTTACAGGAAGAAATCAAAAAGATGACAATAGATATGGTCCAAATGTTTGGTAAACATAGATATATAGCTAATTTGGGACATGGTATAACGCCACAAACTCCACTGGCTAGTATGACAGCGTTCACTGAAGCTGTTCACGAGGCGTTTTGAAAAAGGATGTTTTGGGGAAAAGGAATGGGATTGTATTGTTTTTGCACGGTTTTTATACTTCTAAAATAAATATGTTATATATATGACATATTTTAATACACTTAAACGCATGTCACATTTGTTTCCAAAAATATATTGTTATTTACATTGAATAAGTTGTTTTAGAGTTTTGGCTTGTAGCTGGCATATCTTCATCATGGCTTCCCGCAGATTTCTTCACATACTGTAATCAATGAACAATAGGTTGAATTATATACCATCTTTTATTCTAACCATGGTAGCAATAGCATTGTCAGAGTTCAGAGACACCTTTGAATGTGGACATGGTAATATAAAATACTGAGCCGGACATATTGTAACATATTGTTTTAAGCATGATAAAGGTCAGGATGATGGTTAATTACATATTAACAAAACCACAAATATTTAATAATCTGTCTCATCCTTTTAATACTTGACAGAGGCCACAAATTTTGTGCCTATAGTGGCACAGGTTCAGTAATTATTTTTAGACAGTATATACCTGAGGATTGACTTGTATTTGTTCATCCATTTCTTGAATATACTGATGCAATTTAGTACAGGCGGCCATCTGTTGCTCCAGTACGCACAGTGTCTCTGGTGAGGCATACTTCTCAGGGCTGTCCAAGAACACAACCATGCCATCCTTTTGATTGATCATTGCATATATTTCACCTTCTTCAATCTAAAAACATTTTTTTAAATACTAATGAATTTTTTATCGATTTTAAATAGAATTGTATATATGTATGTATAGAATGAATAACGATTGGTTATGAATAAACTACAGAATTTCAATCATTATAAGTTCAAGAAAGATACATTTGTGGAGTGAAATGTGAATAGGAACTTCTTAAATCCTCCTGAATCCCAAGTGCATAATAATACATAATACTAATGACAATGAAATTAAAATATAAAATGTATTCACTTACCATGTTAAGGATATAAGATTCTGCCTGCGCTGGACCAGTTAACTGAACCCGTGATGCTACATCAGTTAGAGATAATGTTAAGAATGTTTTTGTGAGCCTTTGAATATTTTTCTTGTACATGGAATTCAAAACCTGAAATAGAGAGTTATACATATGAACATGCAAGCTAAACAATGCTAGTATGCAAAATACAGCCGTATATATGTATATCCCTAAAATTGTTATTGTTGCGAAGTGACAGGTAGGGCAATACATATATAATATATATATAATAAATTCACAACTATGATATAGTTTAATATTATTAGAAAAAACAGTAGTTTGGACTTGCATATATACAAACAAATGAGCACAACATTAGTTGTCTGAACTAAATCAAATTAAACACTATTTACACTTACTTGATTAACCAAACCCATGTTCTTGTCTCGGACAAATGTCTCCCTATGTTTAACAGCTGCATGTTGAGATGTCGCCAATTCGTGATAAGCTAATGATAATGGCTTTAGAAATCTACATACTACTTGTGAAGTGTACTTAGGCATGGCGAGCATCTGGAAAAAAAATTATTAAAAAACAAATTATAATAAAACTACATTTCATATTATGTGTATGTGCACAAAAATTAAGACAAATAAGTTACCTTTCCATGCAAGATAAATGAGATTAAAATGTACTTCTTGTAAGACTCCAACATTATGTGGGAGACTACCATAGCAGGAACGGTAACAACTACTTCAAAAAAATATAAAGCACGATCATAGTTCTTCATGGCGGTATAAATCATGCCTCCATAGTAATAATAAAGTAGAAAATGCTTTGAATCATTTATACCACCCAGCTGAAATAATATCGTAGATTATTTAATGTAATAAAACTGTTATACATAAGCACAAACTTATTTATTAAAATCATAACACTCTCATGAACTTTCGACCATAGGAGGGTAATCACATATGAATGTATACGTCCAAATGATTCACACCAGAGACATGCTGGTATTTTACTGGAATATTGTTATTGCTATTGTCCAGGAAGGACCAATGAGTCCAAGGCTCGACATTTTGTGTTTATTACTTTTATTTATTGAACACTAACACAATGAACATTGTTAATATACAAAAATATAACCATTGCATTTACGGGTGAAAACTGCAAGCAATGGATAATAGTGAGTAGCAATATTAAAAAACAAAAAGTAAAATTAAACTAAATATTAAATTAAAATTAACAAAAACAAAAATATTTATAGGTTAATGAAAAGATTAAAGGAAATAAGAGTTTAAAAGGAAACTTCAAATGATTAGAGCAAAGAGATCAATATCATTAGCTTTTGATAAGTGTTAAATTCTCTCGTAAGTATATAATATATATGCCTTTTATAACACAATAATGCCATATGTATATTACCTCTGTCCCGATTCCTGTGACATCAGTATCGAGGAATTCAAGAGCTGGTTTCATACATTTAGAGAGCAAACAGAGCTGGCATAAATCTGCATGAATTGAAGTTAACTGAGAATCAAACAACCGTATTTTTATGATTGCTTTCTTGAGAATTTCAATACCCCTTATTGGCTGTTTAATTTCAATTAGATGTTCTGTGAGTTGATGGCACAAATCGGCATCTAAAAGTTTAATGTTATCAAAAATATATAAAAACAATGCTTTTCATGTAAAGTATAATATACTAAATTAAAAAATTACGTACAAAAGTCAGGTGCTAAACGCACTTGTTCACCATTACAATTGCTTATAAATTCATGAATTTTTGCATACATATTTGTTTTATCAACTTCATTTGCTCCCTGAAAAGAAAATTTGTTAATATGCTGTCTTTCAAATAAGATTTATTGTAAAAGTATAATATTTATAGATTTATTTTATATTTTAATTTAAATATATTTGTATCAACAAAAATATGGTCACATCAAAATACAGTTGAACCAAAATATCAGAATTAATATTACAACTAACCTGTGGATTAGAGTATTTAGCAAGAAGGACGGCCAGAACACCTAGAGAATGTTGTTGAATATCAAGAGTCTCCAAGACTGTGTTCAGATGAGCACTATTTCTTTGTAAGACTTCATCTGACTTTCCTATTACTTCCACCAAGTCTCTGAAATTACCTACAAAATATGATAAGTAAACTATAAAATATATGTAGTATATATGAGAGCCTAACACAACCACTTGGGCATCAAGTATGAAATATCTATTGGCTACAGAACTAAAGCAAGAAACTTGAAGGCCTATCCTATATTTTTGTTTGTCTGTTGAAGGTCCATTCTTAGGTCTCGGCCAAATGTTTCATGATATTATAGATAGACAGATAAATTTTAAATGCACAAACATATTGCTATTTTCTTCCAGCTAACCTTATGTATGTCAGAGTAAGATGCTATTCAGGGATCACATACACCACTGGGTGGCCAGTATTGGCCATTATATTAATTATCTGTACTATATTACTATTACTAACTATTAATATATAAGGACTGTAAAAGCCATAAAATTCAGTGTAAACTTATATAAAGACAAGATTAACCTTCTTTTAATAAAAGAGAATGGAAATGTTCATACAACATTTTCTAAGGTGCCAAAAAAAATATTTACATGGCTTCAGCATATCTATACATATAAATAAAATTGCAGTGTCTGGTAAAATTAAAATAACTACTTTTTACTTCACGCTTGTATATATCTATACAGTACATATGATAACATATTTTGAAAAAATTTTGTCTGCTCATTCCCCATAATTTATGGAGTGACTGGACCAATTTTGACGGGACTTTCACTGGTAGATAACTGAGGTAATAAGGAGTAGATTAGGACAGTTTTTAAGATTGGTTGAAGTGATTCAAAAAGGGGGTTATTGGTTTAGTTATACTTTGTGTGATATGTCTATTATTTGGTAGTTTTTCAAATTTCTAGTTGATATGTATGTCAAAATAGAGAGTGAGAACTTGAGGTACAGAATACTGAATGAGACCAGGCTGCGAGTAAAGAGCTATATACATTTGCATTTATGTACAAGACTCTAACATTATTTAAGCGATTTTATTATGATAAATCCGTGAAAATAGTTGTATAGTTTTCTACCATTGATTTGTTATGGCACCCTAGTGGGATTGGATTTTTTGTGTTATATTAGTAATATAATATATTATACAGAAATTAAATTTGGCCATTAAAGTATGTATGAAAGTTGAGCTGACTACTCATATGCAGAATAACTCTATGGTAAAGGGGAATACAAATCGAAAGAATGTTCATCCTTATAATATAAACTATTTTTTTGGAATCCAACAAGAATAAGCAAGTAGTCGCGGAAAATACCTTTTTTAACACAAAAATTTTAAGCTGAAGTGACCTGAAACCATGCACTAATAGAATCTATGTGAGTGACTAAGGTTTAAATCAGCTACCGTGGGTTCTGCAAATAAATTAAAAGAATTGATATATTCTTTCTTTACCTATAGAATTAACCTACCTATCAACCGGTGCAGTTGTAAATACATATATCGAACTCACCTGATGCTGAACATGTTCTGACATTATTAACAAATTGCTCCAAAGGTGAAGCCATTATGCGGTTTTTATAACGATATGAAAATCGAACGGAAAAATGCTTTCTCTTTTAAATTTTAGTCAACTTGCAAATTTCAGTAGCAAAATGTTGACAATTATATTATAGCACAATGTCAATGATGATGATATTAATTTATCCTTAATGGAAAAGGCAAAAGACTTTAATCCATACAACCATGTTTTGAATACGAGAATTTTGGTAGTTTTAAAGGCGGAAGCCACTTCTTCATTGTTCTTGATCGTCAAGGATTGCGAGTTGACAGTTGGCTCAGCAAATAAATATTCATTAGGCGAAAGACTTTTGGCGTTTCACTATTAGTCTAGTAGAATTACAGTTTCATCGAAGGGGATTCATAACCACTCGCCTCGCGTAGTAAGCTGGAATGAC
Source organism: Meandrusa payeni (assembly GCA_029286785.1). Lineage (NCBI taxonomy): Eukaryota > Metazoa > Arthropoda > Insecta > Lepidoptera > Papilionidae > Meandrusa > Meandrusa payeni. Next base: position 1,910,121 of record JAGSMX010000013.1, read on the forward strand.
ATTACATATGTGAGCCCCGGCATTATCTGCAGCTCGGCTCCAATTTATATTTGTGCTAAAGAAAAATTACCTCGATTAACAGAGATTTGTCGTTTTAAAGGGGTACGGACCTTGGACTAAGATATCTAATATTTTTAGGATTCATAACACGGTTGAAGTATTTTGGGAAAGATCTATGAGATAATTTGCCTTGAAAGGTAGCTTAAGGTAAAGGAGTTTCGGTCTTAAGGATAGTTTAAGACTCCCTAATAACTAATAAATATTTAGGATTTAGGTGGCCTAAATATATTCTAATGTAATCCCAAAGAAACATAGTTTTGAGCGTTTGCCGTTAACAAAATACCTTTTGCTTTCCCCCTGCTTGCGAGAACATTTATTCGTTATGGCGTTTATGCATCGAACGACGTTCAGTTTTGCAGTCACTAATAAAGAAAGGACAAATAGGCTTGTAAAAAAGTTGTCATACTCAATAGAGGGAGACAGTATTTTACGTCAGCCAACCGGCTACAGCTACTTAAATATGGTCTTAAATGCATACTGGGCTGGGGCTCGAGATACGACATGATACCATGAGACCTTTTCGAGACGACCCTTTTGTAAAGGCCGGAATCCATCTCCGGCTCTCTTGGTGTTATGGATTTACCTATTTAGATTCATGGGCAATAGTGATTTAAGGTCAGGTAACATAATGTGTGATGTAAATGTAATTTATGTAGCCTGCAGGCTAATAACACCTTAAAAGAAATCTGGATCGTGGCACTTTCCCATATAAGACGTTTTTAGCAAAAGTTCTAATTGTTGTCGCTTATCATTAACCAAGAGAAATGTCTAAAATAGTCCCTCCGTACGTATCTAATTTGTATTGATTGATTGATGCTTGACAAATAAGAAAGATTGTAATTCTTATTTGTCAAGCATAGTTGTCGAATTATAGATTTAACATAATTTAAATAAACAATATAATTAGCATTGTATGTATTATACTCTCTCAGCATCCAGTCGATCGGACAAAGTTTAATTCGGGTTATAGGACATCACTATATTTGAACAGCAAATCGATTCAATATAAAATGTGTTTATGTTTCGTTCTCGACAGCAAATAATTTCACATATTGTGGTCATTGCAATATAGTATCTATATTTTAAATATATAAAATTTAATACTCGCTGGAAATATGACTGCTTTACAGCCAGTTAACGAGGCAATGATCGATAGCTTAAATAAGCAATTAAGTGAACTAGACTTATTAAAATCAATGTATCCTAGACAAAATGAATTAATTTTGTCTGATAGCGGTGTGCTCGAAGATATAAAAAACTATGTAGAAAATAAGACTTTTCATATGCCGAATCATCTTGATTTTGTATTAAAACTCCAAATTGAGGAATTGAAGCTAGAGATTTACATTAATTTACCAAGTCTCTATCCAGCGGAAGAAGAGCCCGATGTGTATGTGCGGTGTAATCAATTTAACCGATATCAAGAAACTAGTTTAAATTCGGAATTATCACAATATATTAAAACTATTTACGATTACGAAGTTTGCTTATATACAGTTATCTTATGGCTACAAGAAAATGTTGATAATTTTAAAATTAAAACTGAAGTTGTTCCAAAAATTCAACCAGTATCAAAAATGAAAACACCTACTTTTACCAGACTATGGATTTTTTCACATCACATATATAGTAAGTATAAGAGGGACAAAATCATAGACTTGTGTAAAGAATTAAATTTAACTGGATTTTGTTGTCCTGGAAAACCTGGTATTATATGTATTGAAGGAACTGATGAAGATTGTACAAAATGGTGGAAAGATATAAAGACAATGAATTGGAAAAGAATTTGTATAAGAAAGACAGAAATTTTTGACATTAAAGAAAAAGACTCTGAGCAGAAATTCAAGGATTTCCAAGAAGTTGATAGCCATACAACTAAAAATGGATTTTCAAAATATATTGAAAAACACAATCTTAGCCAAGAATTTTGTGAATTTTTAAAATTATAGCCTTCATAAAAACACCTTTCTTGTGGCAGCAAGATCAAGTAGCCAACCCTGATGGTTGGTATGTGATTGTCCAAAGGTAACTTACATTAACTATATAGAGCCAAAGTGAAACAAATGGAAATTAAAGAAAACTATTTTTTTATGGTAAAAATAAATGCAAGTGATGGCTTGATAGCCATTTTCCTAAAAAATAAAGCTAACCTAAGAGGCAATGGACCTAATACTGATTAATTTAGATGTCTACCATGAAATCCCTGAAAAAACTTAACACAGCAAATGCATTGCAGTATAATTGGACTACTTCTGTAGTTAACTGCCAATCTCTCAAAAATGTGACTATGCAGATGCAGGGGTAGTCACTTTGAGCAAGAACTTTAATTATGCTAAATTATAAAAATGTCATAGTTGTTACTTAGTATAAATTGTTAATTGTTATTACTACTAAACTGTTACTGGTTCTAAATTTTATTTTTATTTTTAATTTACATTGGGTATTGTTTTTAATTAATTTTATGTAAATTTTAATGAGCATGAATGAATTTCTGCCTGCTTCCTTTATGATAATTTTTATTTCAGTTTCTTTGAAATTAGTTCCTTGTTGTTATGCATTGTCTGGAGAGGTAATAAAACGGGGTATGTTTTTAAAATACTCGGCAATCTAAGTTTAATAATGTTTGTTTTTATTTGATTTTAGCAGAAAAAAATATTGAAATAATTGTATTTCGTCTTGCATTTTTAAATTTTGATCGATAATTGTCGTTTTAATATTGCAATTGTATTGTAACCAGTCTTTAATCGTTATTGTGATATAACTGATATTAAACAATTTTTTGATGATGCATTTTTTACATTTTTTGAAAACATGATAACCCTGGTGGTGTGTACCAAAGAGCAAGAGGGTATAATATACAAAATAAGATTCACTTGCTGCAATATTTGCCCAGTTTATGGCGATGGGCTCAACACATGTCTCAAAAAAAAAAAATTGCTAGTTTTCTTTAAAAAAAAAAAAAATGTAATAAAAAAATAACTTGGTGAAAAGCATACATTGATTGATGACTTAGCAAAAAACTGCAATGTTTGTTGTAGATGTTCATTAACATCATTTGAGCTGCTTGGTTGTTCCTCCATTTTTCTATAAAGGAAAACAAGGACGGAAAATACTAATTAATTTTGGGTAGATAATAATTTAATCTCTAATTATCAGTTTATGCAGAATATACAGTTCTTTTGGTTTGCTGCCAGCGTTTTCTGTCCCTGTAATTCGAGATCCGACTGAAACACAACTGGCGCCCTCTGGTCAGAATACCACTACACCATAGTGACGGTCCCCTGTAGGATTCCTTGTTTTGAAGGCACTCAAAATAGAGGTTCAGGTCATGGGCTCCTACGCTAGACTTCTTATGATATTCGATCTTTCCGCTATTTCATATAGTTAATGTAGTACGTTTCCAACCAAAACCAGTTTGGGTTGACTTTCTTCGAGGTGCCATACAACAAATGGGTTTCCTGTGCCCAAGTAGAGCCAAGAGAGTTAAAAAAATTTAAACGTCTGGTGCCGGTTCTGTAGTCGGAAGTCTTTTGGTGCTCAAAATAGAAGTTCACGGTGAGCGGTCTAAGAGCTTCGCTTCTTCTCAGTTTGATGAGGGTGAAAAAGTCATTGGTGATGATAATATTAATTTATTCCTAATGGGAAAGGCAAAAGACTTTAGTCCATACAGCCATATCTTGAATAGGAGAATTTTGATCGTTTTAAAGGTTCGGCCACGTCTTCATTGTTCTTGATCGTAAAGCCGAACGCGTGCGCCACGCCCAATCCTTTGTTATCAAAACACTCGAAAAAAGTCTGGACTATTAATGACATTTAGCCTTATGAAAAAAAACTAGTCAGTTTATAAATGCAACCAAAAATTGACATATGTCAAAATTCCCTATGGTCCTAGACCCTACCGAGCCCGAGACCAAGACTTCCGGTCCGGGGAAGGTCCTAAGCGCTGTAACTATAAAGGTTTCAGTTAAAAATACTATTTTACTACTGTTATAAAATGTTTCACTGTGCAATGAGACAAGTGGAAGAGAGGCATGTTGCTTATCAAGTTGATCTTATGGTTTGGAGTAATCGGCTGGATTTGTTAGCAATTAGCAATTTCAAAGGTAATATACTTCATAAATATTTGTCTTGTGAATAATGAAAAGTTTATTTATCGGAGTACGGTGTACCGTAGTAAAAAAATGTTTTCTTTTAAAAACAATATAAATATTTTATTATTCATGTGTATATGTATATAATATTCATTTTCATTCATTCTCATTTTAGGAGAAGTCCAAGTACATAGGTTACATTGGCAAAAAGTTTGGAATCTACCTCCACCAAAGGAAAATGTGACTGTACAAGCAATAGCCTGGAGACCTGACGGCAAGGTACACAGAACTGTTTTATAATTAATGTTTTAAATATGTTTGATAATAAATAATAGATTACTATACTAGAATAAATAATTCACTGGATAACTTAATATTTATTTAATAAATATTCAGTTAGTTCGTTTGGTCATGTCTTACATGGTTAAGTAATTTAGTAAGGCCACATCCTAATATTGACTTCCTATCCTGCTGTCCATGTTCTGTAGAATTGAGTATCATCAGGTGTTTTTCTGAAAAGATGTTTCTTGGCAACTGTGATCACTTAACACCGGCAGAGTGGCATGCTTAATTTTCTAATATAAACATATCTACATTATTATTATGTTCTTTTTAAGTGGAACATGATTTTGTTAAGGTGACTGTGTAAAATATAGATAATTATATCTACCAGTAAATTGTTATAAGTTTGTGATAATGATACTAGTTGGAATATAAAGTGGAAGTGCTATTTTGTAATATTAATTCACAAATGTGTGCTTCTAGGCGTTAGCAATTGGATACAGTTTCGGAAGTGTTTATATTGTTGACATTGAGGACAAGGAGATTTTGGACAAATATGATTTAAATGCTGAAAATTCAGAAGACCCATATGATTGTAAACCTGTGGGTATTTCATGCATCACTTGGGCTGTTAAATCTGGAGTATTGGAGAGTGCAAAGGAATATAATGTTTATGTATGTATTGGGTAATTATAATATATATTTTTGTCTGAATTACTACAAAGTGTTATTCTGTCTTAGTATTTCATTTTACAATCTTATGATTCTGGTGTGAATCCTACTGGTGTGCACTAATGAGATAATTCAGTTTCTTATTATTATATGTCTGTCATATATAGGTAAAAAACCCAATAGCAATCCATGTCTAAAAAAAGGATTTTGCTTTAATAATATACATACATAGAAACTGTAGTATGAACTGTTTGAATATCTAATTATGTTTTTCAATTTACTCCATAAAGATAATGATTGTTAAATTTTCTAGGATGATGCAACAATATTCCTACAAAAACCACCTTCTAGTCCTACATATAAAAATCAGGACTCTAATGATACATCTAAATGTTGTAAGGACATACAAGAACCATCCCATTTAAGTATGTTAGTGGTTGGATATGGCAATGGCAACATATTCATGAGTGTATTTGGCAGATACCCATATGGCACTATACAATTGGCTCAATTAGCAAATGATGAGTGTGGGGAGTACAAAATACTTGACATAAATTTGTCCAATGATTTAAGTGTAATGCAGGTACTTTATTTAGACAAAATCACAAAGCATATATACTTATCAGTCATTAATACAAGTGTATTGTCAGCATATTCAGAAGAATTGTTTGTGGTGGCAAGTAAACACAGCCAAGTTGTACAGTTATTGTCACATCTTGATGAAACTATGACTTCAATAATGGAAGCTTGGGAACATATTTTACTTGAAATGGAAACAAAAATGGCACATTATGCATCTTCAGTGCCTCGCGGTGGTGTTTCAGCTGATCTATTGGAGTTACTTATGTTAGGTTTGTATATTAATAAATTCAATTCTTTTATAATTATATTTTTAAGGTATTGTTTCATTCTATGACTTTTAGGAGTTCCATCTGATGAGCTGGAATTGTTCTTACTTCAAGAGTTGACAGCTAAAGGATTAAAAAAATTTGGCAGTTCTGTTGAATTAAGTTATTCAACTATACAAAAATTTGTTCTTAAACAGCTGAATATTGTGGGACACAATTTATGTTATTATCTGTCTGACATTAGAGGACTTACCAGAATACCAGATAGATTTAAGGTAAAAGATAGTTTTTTTTACCATTATATCCATTCTCTGGTATTAAGATCAATTATGTTAAGGATTAACAATGTTTATTCTCAGATTCTAGGCCTGGACGAGACTACAGTAACCCGATCTATCAGGGCCTGCTGTGCATTTTTAAATAAATGCTTAGAATTACAACAAGTTATTGATGTAGCAATGCAGAACTATAAAGCGTTTTTTCGCTGGTTGTTTGTTGTTATTGTACGTTTATTAGATGAGCAGACACCCTCTGAAATACTGAAAATGACTCAACAAGAATATACTCATATTGCTGATCTTTTATATAATTTTGACAATGTACAAACAGAAAGTGATAACACAACAGATAAGCCAGTAAAATTTAATTTAGAAAGATTAGGACAGTATTTGCAAGATCAAGATTTAACATTGCTTCCTGAAGATGAAGATAATCCCTGGCATAAATTTTTAAAAGACAATTCATGTTTAGTTAATGACAGCGACACAATATTTTCAATGACTGAATTTAGAAGATTTTCTTTAGTGCAACAACATAAGTACTTAAAGGATGCAATAAATCAAGTATTTGATGTTACCGGTAAAAATATAGGCAAACATTTTTCGATCATTTATAACATTAAATGTTATGAAAATCGAGGTGTAGTACTAAATCCAGAAAAAAATTTAAGAATTTCTCAGACCTACGATTCAAACGAAGAAAGATTTATGATGGCATTAGTAGACCTAAGGAATGCCTCGGATGGACTATGTTTCATGTCTATTCAACTTAAAGAAAAAGAATGTTCAGCAGTAGCCACTAAGTATTATTTCTCATCAAGTTTATTGCAAGGAACACTGCAAGGCCGATTCGAAGAAGAGTCTATAGAGATAATGGATGTACAATTTTATTCAGCTGAATATCTTTCTGTACTTATAAGGCACCCCCGTCATGAAGAAAATACAATTTTTGTTCAGCTACCTTTAAAAATTGCTTTAGAAAATTCCAATGATTTAAATATGAAAGCGAAAACATGCATTTTTAATGATAAAATGCCTGATAAAGATATTTCACCCTTTGTAGATCAAAGTGTTTATAAGTTACTTGAGAAAATGGATGGCTTCCGGATTGCTGTATCAGGTGGACGGAAGGTAGCTGTGGTATTATCGAAGAACCACAGAAAAGTCAGAGTGTTTGAAATGGAAGCAAATGGAGAGGATGAAGAAGATGAAACTTTAGATGTTACACCTCAGTCACAAGCTACTCATGCAAGTGATCAACAAACACCAGATAAACACAATGCTACCACAGAAGATTCATCATTTTAATAATTCAAATAAAGTACAATGATGATGTAATAGTCTAAAAATATGTTTTTATTTATCAAACCAAGACTTAAAGATTTCTTTCTTAATAGTTTTTTTATGTACACAACAAGCCAGCACACAAGTTCACTTGATAGTAAATCAGTACATCTAAAAACATTTTTTTAGACAAAACGAGGCAAACATTTATGTGACTCATCTGTTGTTAAGTGATCCTCCCACCGAATAGTCTGGTTGATACACTTCCTTCTAGAATGCTTTTATACTTGTCTATATATAATTAACAATTTTTTTTTTTTATTCTCTTTACTACAATCTGTCTCCTTTAGTAGGGACATTCAGCAGTATATATGGCATTATGATTTGTTGTCTTGTTTGGTATGCAACCTGTGTTGCATCCGAATTTATTTTCAGTATATTACTGTTTCAGAAAGTCCTGTGGTATTCGTCGTTTGAGACGTCTAGTTGGTTGTTCCAATTAACAATATAAATTAACATTTATCTTTTTTATTGAGACTTTTATAGATCTTTATCTAGTCGACCATAATTCAGCCCGATTCAGTAGAACATGCAGTGTGGTCATGTAACCATATCTAAAAATGAAAATCACTTATAATTTTGATAATATTGAATCCTAAGCAACAAAGGAGAATCATAAATCAAAAAAATATATGGACGATCCATTTATTCTTATTACAATTTTTGAGTCTTCTAAATATGAGTATTAAGGTAAAAAATTATTTAATTTGTATTAAAATTATCTAATTGGTAATTATCTGACATGTGACTTTACAGGATTAAATTAATTCATGTTGTAATAAATTAAATTAAACTCTGCGTTGGAGTTTTTATCTGGATATTTTCAAATACTGAATTAAAATCAGTGTCTAAGCCTTGATTGTCAATGCCATACATCAAATGTTCTGAAGATACATTCCTGCTGGGCCCAGGCACTGGATTTATGACAGTTGTTGTGCGGTTGTATATTTCATCACCATCTCCATCATCTTCTTCAGCATCATCCACTGTAATATTATTGAATTGTATAAGCAACAATTCACATAACATCTTTCAATCTAATCCGGATACTAATCTTACCAACATTAAACTTTCTTGTGGCAAATGACTTTCTTTACATCACAAATTTAATCATTATGGACAAAGATAAATATTTTGTATACATATTTAATTCACAATCAGCGAATTCCAAATTTATTAAAGACAAGAAAACTTAAGTTCCAACCTGGTACAATTGCCCGCCCTTCATAATTCCTCCACTGTTTTCTCAATCTATAATAAATTAATGCACAGCCAATTAAAACAATTATGGAGACCACAATTGCGACGAGTTTCACTGCATCAGCCGCTGAGAATGATGAACCTTTCACTATCATTTCCACTTCACCAGCTGAGATCTTTGAACCGTCAAGATGTTTTGACAGGCACACATAGCGTCCAGATTCACTGGGTGACACATTCTGAAATAATATAATTCGTTGTTTTAAGTTAAAATTGGGTAAATTGACACTTTTCTCACTTTGAAACTTAAAGCACTTCTAGATATAATGTTATAAATTAAAATCAGAAAACTACTCACGTCTATCCGTAGTTTTCCTGACAGCACTTCATATTTATATTTCTTTTCATCAAAGTCATTGTCGGGGCCAATTACTTTTGTTTTATTAACAAGCCAAAACATGAAATTATGGTCATAATCATTGCTATTGCAGTTCAAGATGGCAGTTGAACCTGCATGCACTTCCTTTACAATGGAATTCTTCAGAATATTAATCTCTGCTGACATTTTGTTCGCCCACTGCCTTAGATGTAATGGTTATATCATCAGTTTTTGACACAGCTTTATTATGACAAGACTTTGCAAACATACCAGGTGTCTATGAATGTGTGCCAAGTTTAAAATTATCTACAATCCATGAGGTCACATGCTTTTCAAATAAGAATTTAGTAAAAGATTGTTTTGGGTAAATTGATTTTTATTACTTTTCTAGTAACGACTACTTCTGCTTGAGTGTTTTATTAGATGCATAAAAACTTCAACACAAAGTACCGGCAATAACATCCAAATAGGTGTCATTACTACGTATATTGGTAAGTATAATTTGGTATATTCTAATTTAATACAAATTATTATTTGCGCCGCCATTTTCAGTCCAATTGCAGTAATATACCATACGTTATTATTAATAGTCCCTCTGAATCTTTCTATGCCATTTCTACAATGCGAAACCATATGAAATAATACGTAGATCAATAATATACTATCGTACACCCACATTGGAATAAATACTATAAACCAATTCCAGTGTGTTCTAGATTCTAATCTAAGGCACAATAAAATTAGAAATACTAAAAATATAAACCACGTAAAGAGAGCTCTGTGTAATATCGCCATAATTTCTATTTAAAGATTAAATTATAAATAGAAAGATTCACATAAACTATATTGACAAAGCTATGACAATTGAGACTATGAGGTTAATTGGTTTATCCTTAATGGGATAGGCAAAAAGACTTTAGTCCATACAGCCATGTCTTGAATAGGAGAATTTTGGTAGTTTTACAGGCCGAAGCCACGTCTTCATTGTTCTTGATCGTAAAGCCGAGCGTAACGCCTAAACGTAAGTCACAATTGCGACTATACGAGATTCGACATTTCAATTGACGTTAAAATTCTTACGAGAGTTTCAATCAACAGATCAGCTTTACTATCTGCTTTTTACTACATTTTAGTTTAATTGTACGACTGGTACCAAGGAATTCATTATTTGAATAACGGATATATATTTACATTCTATTTATATATTATTATAGCATTATTGCTAAAATCAATTAAAAAATTAGTAAAATAAAAAGACATAATATTAACGACGTATTAGCAATATATGTTATAATTGATTTCGATCGTCTATGTTTTGCATAATATTGTGCGAATCAAGAAAAGAGTACAACCGTAATTTAATTTGTCTGGCCTTATTATCTTGAAGCAAGTTCTTAGAGAAGTAAGCCTCAATTTCTATAATGATTCCTAAAATTCAACGCATCGTCCTAAAGACAGCAGTAATAATAATATAAGGACAATGTTATGGAATATTTTTCCTCATTGCGTTAAATGTTGCCAATAGATTATGGAATATATTTGTAAATTTGACGTTGACAGACCAAATGATGAACGACAGCCGACAGCCGGTATCAATGTGTGATAACGTATTGTACTTATAATGTGTGATAACAACATTACCAGTTAATGTTTTGTGAATACTAATACATAAGTTTTATTAATGAATCATAATAGCAGTTTACACCTTACAGCGTAATTTTTATATTCTTAAACAGAACTATTTATTTAGAAAAATGATTTATGAAATAATTATAATATTAACTGCAATCAAATTGATATTTATACCTTTATAGTAAGTGTATAAATAAAAGCGATAATAACCTATTTCCCATGGTGGAAAATACATCTGTTTTATGTTTTCAGCCATTCAACAGATTTTGAAGTTCATCGAAACTGGTTAGCAATCACCCACAATCTTTCAACAGACCAATGGTACTATGATACGACATCAGAATGGACGTTGGATTATCCTCCGTTCTTTGCCTGGTTGGAATATGGTCTTTCTTATTTGGCAAAATACTTTGATCCAGAAATAGTAAAACTTCAGAATCTAAACTATGAGTCTCCTATGACGATTCTCTTTCAAAGAGTTTCTGTTATCATACTAGATTTTTTGTACATTTACAGTGTCAAATGGTAATTATGCATAAGTATATACTCTTATTAATTTCATACAGTAATATTTAAATTGTTTCATTGTTGATGAGTTAATTATTTTTTAACTAAACTTGACATTCTTTCTTTTCAGTTGCTCTGACCTGGTTGATAATGGAAAGCTGCTGGTATTTATTTTATTGGTTTCAAACCCAGGATTGATGATGGTGGATCATATACATTTTCAATATAATGGCTTTTTGTATGCTTTTCTTCTTTTCTCTATTTCAAGTATGATACAGGTAATTTTTAATGTAACTATACTTTGTAAATCCTTGTTTTCTGATACATACAAAACTACTACTCATTTAGTATTGTAGCAATATCTATAGTATTAAAAAAATAGTTTAGTGTATATTGTTTTTAAAAATATATAAAAAATCATTAACATATAAAAACAGTTTTACCCCCTTTTACAGCTCTATCAGCCAGGGTAAAGTTTGCAATTACAATTTGTTGTTCACTAAGATTTTATGTACTGTGACAGGGTTTTTCTTCATGATCATAGTCAATTTTTAGCCAACAATGCTCCCAATTTTAGAAAGTGATTTTGTACTAACAAAATATTTTAATAAATTTAATAGTTCATTTTGTACTATGCTCAAGTCTATGTCAAAAATTGTTTTGTATTTATTTAATATTGTCAATTATTATTTTTAGTTAAATTAATAATTTTAATTAAATTAAATTATTATTATTAAAAATTTTACTAATCTTATATTTTCTTTCAGGCAAATTATTTAAGGTCAGCTTTTTGGTTTGCCGTGTTAATTAACTTGAAGCACATATATTTGTATATTGCTCCAGTCTATATCATATATTTGTTGCGAGCGTATTGCTTCACTGTATCATCAACAGATGGAGTGCATACTCCGTGGTACTCATTTTCCTCAAGTAATTTGATAAAGGTGGCAATGACTGTTTTATCAGTTTTTGCTTTATCATTCGGACCATTTATCAAACATTTACCTCAGGTAATTTTTTTTATAAAATGAAGGTGCGTAATCAGTCTGTGAACTATTGGTGGGTGTGACTCTCCTTTTTATGCAAGAACTACAATCTACCATGTAGCTGTGATAGAAGCTGCATTGTAAAAAAATAATACTAGCTAAGCTAAATAATAAGCTAACGTAAGATAAATTTCAGTGATATTTTAAGAATAAAATGAAAATAAATATTTTGATAAAAGAAAATGGAGACATTGAATAATAAGATGTAAGATTAAATATTAACATTTATTATTTTTTTTAACAATAGCAGTAAGTCTATAAACAATTGTTAATCACACATCCCCACACAGCATGCTTAATAAGTGCGTGATATTTTTGTAGTAAGCTATGTATAGCTAGTGTCGTAACAATTTAAAAGAACTAGTTGCTAAAATGGGTCAACTTGACTAGAAAAGGATCATGCATTTAACAGAATTCTGAATGGAATATTGTAGTTTTGCTATTGAATTAATCTGAATTTGTAAAAATCAAAGATCAACCTGTCACTATTTGCCTATTTAGGGTGTCTGCTTCTATCTTCAAAACCTATCCTAAATATTTCTGTGTTTTAGCTCTTGTCAAGACTGTTTCCTTTCAAGCGAGGATTGAGTCATGCATATTGGGCACCAAACTTTTGGGCATTGTACAATTTTGGAGATAAACTTCTGCAACATTTGTGTAAGTATTAGACATTGACTGATTAGAAACACCCTGTTACTGAAATGCAAAACTGAATTTAAGAGCTGGGGGTTTGTCATTATTTTACAGGAATTTCATTTCATATTTAGGCAGCATAACAGCTGGGCTGAAGGATTTACAATCTATTGTTTGGGGGTAAATTTGAGATTTGGGGTAATTTTTGGTAATTTAGACATGGTTTGCCTCTTCTTTTCTTTTGTTGTTAGAATGTTATCAGGAAATTGATTTTTCCCTTAGTACAAGTAAAATTCTTATACATATTAGTGATATAGTTTTTTATAGAAAAGGGCTAAATAAATTTATAGTCCCATATGTGACAGTGTTTGTGTTCATCACCATTATTCTATAGTTTTTAATTCATAAGAAAATAGTTTATGGGGTTATTTTCATTTGTCATCATAAGATACTCGATCGCAAACAGTCACCAATTTATCTTGATGTATCATTTAAAACAAGTCCATTAATTTCAATTGAGCTTAAATTTTATACAAACATAATAGTCAATTTGTTTCTATTGGGACCAAATGAAAAACACTGTATTTATGAACAATAAATATATCAAGACTGTTTTATTTTTTCAGTGGTGAAATTAGGAATAGATTTTTCAAAAAATGAGGCATCTATGACTGGTGGTTTAGTACAGGAGTACGACCATGTAGTGCTGCCATCTATTAGACCGAGTGTCACATTCATTTTGACAGTGTTATCAATGGTGCCAGCATTAATCAAATTATGGCATCTATGCGCTGACCGAAGTTATAGAAATATGAGTTTTATAAGGTGTGTATTTTTTACTTTTTTCTATATAAATACAGAATGTTAACGCCCACAAATTGCCAATACAATTGCCCACACACCCAAATTTCATTACACAATAAAATACGAATCCACCATTCGATAACCTATTTTTGTGAACCAACTCCTAATAAAAGTTTAGTTGGAAAGGTTAACAAGAATGTTAGTAATATTTGTGAAAAAAATTGACGGTGTACTTATGTCCGCAAATAATTTATTACAATAAAATAATAAAAGTAGTGGAAAAGGGTAGGCAACACAGTTAATAAGGTCCAGTTTTTTTATATATATAATAATATTTTAATTCATATCAATAAATAATGCATGGGGATAGTTAACCTCAAATATATTTGAGCACTTGAAAAAGTATATAAGGACAATTTTCACTCAAAACCTGTTATTGTCATCATTTTTTCATAACGCGCCTAAACAAGTGTAACTCCAAAAATGTTATCATCCTTTCTCTATGGTATTTTATAAAAGATTGCGATTCATAATGTAAGAATTTTAGTTTATTTTCTTATTTTAGATGCTTGATAATATGCGCCACTTGTTCCTTCTTATTTGGTTGGCATGTCCACGAGAAAGCTATATTGATGATTTTAATTCCATTAAGGTATGATATAAATGTTCACATTTTGTTAATTAAAACGTATTTAACAAATATATTTTTAAATTAAAGAGCGATATAGGCTATCGCTTTTAATTTAAAATGTATGTGCAGTGGTCGACAAACTTATTTGCTAGAGCGCCAAATATGAACATTCAAACAATTAAAAAAAATAGAAGCCAAATCTGCTTGTTTAGTAAACTTGTATTAAAATTTATCAAACATTTTAATTATCTATCTATCTTTTACCTAAATCAAAAATTATACATGTTTTCGATTTATAAAAGAATAAAATTCTTTTTAAATAATAATTTGTCGATATAAGATGAAATTTTTCTAACCAAGTTTTTTTTAAATGAATTGCGCCTTTCGTGGATATTTGTGCCAGAGCCGCACTTAAAGAGCCAAAGGAGCAAAGCGGCTATGGATCTGCACTTTGTTGACCAGTGACGTAGTTGCTTCCTGGTTGACTTCGAATCTACTTCTTGAATTGAAGTTCGAATCTCAGTGAATTGTTCTTATTTGGTTTTTAAGTACAAAAAAATCACTTGCTTAAAATTTGTGCCTTTATAGTCCTGATGAAAGGCGGATATTAAACGCTGTCTCTCTATCCCGCTAGTTAAAAGGACATGAGAGCTTATTACTATTATTTATATAAAATTATTGTTACAGTTTCATGGCCGTATTAGGAGACGTTGATGGAAGATTATTTCTGGTGCTATCAACAGTGGGGCATTATTCACTATTCCCATTACTTTACCCCAAAGGTCTTCTAGCAATTAAAATTTTTATGTTGTTAACACATTGCGCCATTGGTTTCGGGCATTTAATAACACTGTACGAAAGCCCTAAAGCGAGAGGTTCCAGAAAAAGACGTCATTTGCGTTTGCCGATGCTGGGCAGACTCGAAACCTTATATTTGTATGGACTCATATTTTTATGCTTCTACGAAAATGTGTTGCATCAAACTTTTGGTTTTGACAAGAGGTTACCGTTTCTACCATTAATGATAACCTCGGTGTATTGCGCCTTAGGAGTTATATATTTTTGGATCTCATATTATCATTACTTCTTAACGTTCAATCTAAGTAGGTTTCCTATACAGAGTGCAGAAAGTTCAACGCAACAAAATAAAAAAGTTAAATAGTATACAACGTTAGTTTTATTTAAATTGTCAATTTTCATGTCAAATTTCTTTTCTTCTTTGAAGCATCACTAACGATTTTTACATTGTCACAGTACAGTCCCGTAGTCCTGGGTTTATAGAATAAAGCCTGTCGCCCCTGCCTGGCGTAAAAGGGGCCTCGGGTTCACGGGCGACAAAGTTAGGGGCCTTTGTCGTCTGCTGCGTGGACCCGGTAAAAGGCGACACTGGTGGTCCCATGTCGCATTAAGTCTGCGAGGGTGCTGGGGGAGGGAATAACCTCCCGCGGACGTGCTTCAGAGCACAGGGCAGAGAGTTCAGTGTGTTCCACTGGAGATCCCGGAGCCCCTCGTCATGCATCGAAGAAAGAGGTTTTAGTGAGTAAGAGCCTAGAAGCCTTGTTGGCTTCTGTCTGCAACAAGACAGAAGCCAACAAGGCCCCATCCTCGAAAAATAAGTTAGAACTAATAATGTAACTTTAAACTTGTAAATTATAAAAATGTAACTTTAAAGTATCCCCAAGTTCATCCCATTTTATTAGATTAAAAAAACTTCATTATATATTATTCATTCACATATATTATTACTTCAGCAAGTACCAGTGAGTACTTAAGGTTCCTTAACCTTAAATACTTTCTCCAGTCTTCTTAGGCTGAATCCATTTACGGTGTAACTGTCGCGGCTTGAATTCCAGCTGGCTTAGATCAGTGTGATTCCATTCTTCAATAATAATCAAATTTCTTCTAGGTGTATAATACTAGCTCATCATATGTTCCATTTGAGGTCTCGAAAAAGAATAATGCTCGGTAAAAACCAAATAGAAATCGCTTTCTGTCTACCCTAGTGGGGGCTATATAAAACTTCTGTAATATATGCAGGTGCTTGAGATCAATCGAACATTTATATAATACAATGCAGGCTTCAAAGGACACGTACACGTGTTTACAATGAATAAAGCGAGGCGCACATCGATCACGACATGAATATTCATTGGAGGGTGAAGGCGCGGGCTGTGGATGGTGACGAGACGCCTGATTACACGCAAATTGCTTCGTGTTTGAAGAAAGTTTGCAAGGAATATCTCCGCAATAAAATTATGCCAGGATAATTTTTATACAAACGTAAGTAATTAAAAAGTATAATTATTTACGAGCATATTAGGCTCAGAGACAATTTAAGTCGCTGTAACCGCATCATATTTAGACCAACATAACCTATTTGACCTTATTGGCTACATCAATAAAAGATTTAAAAAAGTGGCACGTATCCTCCGCCTTTTGTTCCTTAAATATTCGCCGAACGAACCTGTAATGAATCTCTGTTCTAGTTCAACTTCTGCTATAAATATTTGACTTGTAAATATAATTATTAAGAAATTACGGCAATTAAAAAGTGGCTTTGTTAATATAACTTGCTTCGTGTGTTTTAAATTGCATTACGTAACGATGTAAAATTAACGTTTTTTTTTAATGCGAACTACACAGATTGGCCAGAGAAGCTGGCCTTGACTGCTTCAACGGATTGAGAGGTGGCATAGCTCTTAGGTCGCTTAGCCTGAACCTCTATTACTAGTAACTCGACACAAGGGTCCCCCCGGTGGGGAGTAACCTCGGCTTGGACGGTTACTATTTTACGCGTAAGCATGCCGATCCGAGGGCGCCCGAGAGGGCCGAACCACGACTCGGTCGGTTGCTATTTCACGGATAATCTAGGATACATTCAAAAGCTAAACTAACTTTGAGTGCCACTTCGGGAAGCGTTAAAGGTTATAGAATTAACGTTAAAATATGATTTGCTTGATTATTACAGTCTATTTGTTTGTATACTGTTATATAAACTATAAATTTGTCTCAGCTGAGAATGGAACTAACGGTCATTTGGAATAATTTAATAATGTTAACATATTATTAAAAAAATAGTGTAGCTGTACTAAATTAGAACTGTCATTTAGTATATTTTCTACGTTTTTAATTATTTCGTACTCGAATGACTGCGCTTACTGGCACTCTAACGTACTCCATCAAATTGCTCGTTGACCTGCATGGCGAAATTGTCTTTTTTATTCTCTAACCTATATTCATACGTTGGAATATCTATTTTAAATTTAATTTTCATAGTCGAGTCTTTAAAATGAAATGCTTTCAGAACGGAGTTTAACGAAGGACGTACTGTTATTTACTTTGTAAGTGGCAGCAAGCATAGGATTTGCTATTCCTAATAATAACTTTTAAGAGCATATATATATTATGTTTTTAAACATTTCTAATTTTCGATTACGTTCCGATATTTCGTTACACACGAGTAGACACGTAAAGTTATTGATTTAATCGTTTGATTCTTCGGTTTGAGAGTTTGGAAATAAAAGTGTAATGGAGTGGAAGGAGGTGCTCATTCAGATTTGTGATTCAGCGTTTTGTTAACGTTGCTCATAGAACGGAGTGGTTTCTCGAATGTCTGTATATTTTGATGCCAGGTAAAATAATTAATTATTTTAAAGCACAATACGGTTATTGGAGTCGTTTTACAAGCCGTCCGTGATTCCAACTTGTGACCATTAACCAGTTCAACCGTTTTTTATCAAACATAAAAATATGTTGGTAATGAAACATAATTAATCAATATTAATGAATGCGAAGATTTTTTGGCAATTTTAGCTTCAAATTCTACAAAAAGGCATGACACTTATACCATAAAATGTTGCCATCCGCAACCTACATTTCATTGATATATTGTTAATATTGACTGATTCCAATCCACTGACATGTAATTCTTTTGTTTATTTTCCGATTTGACCCTTGGTTATTAAAAGGTAAAATAAGCCGAAGTGAAACGGGGCACATGTTTAGTGTTGTACAAGAATATACAATAATATTTTGTAACTAAAATAAACATTAGAAAAGCAGGCGCGAATCGTCACTGGAGTGTCTCTAAGTTGGGGCTCATTTAATCACATGGCAGAGCGCACACGATCAAAGCTGCCCATCGCAGCCTTGTGTGAGCAATCGCCTGTGCATGGATTCAATGAATTAATACACCTGACACACTTGTTCGGTTGGCGGCATCGTTCGTTTATAAAACTATATTTATGTGCTTTACGATTCACCTCTGTTTATTCCATAGCTTTAACATGATGTAGATAAAATAAAAGCTTGGAATATAAAATGTCCAAATTATAAACTTTCACATAGAGTCGTGGGAACCTAGTTCCAGGCGGTAGCCTCACCTATGTAGATGAATAGAGTACCATTGACACTTTATTGTTCACAAATACATAAATAAAAATTATCTTCTTCCTGCCCGCCGGCAATTAACTTTTTACTAAAAGATCCAACATCATATACACCTATCTATAATTCCTATGTTACCAGGACATTAAATAAATGACAGACTGTCCTTAGCCAGACAACATTAACGTGTTCTAATCTATTACAGAGGTTATAAAAATAGTACATTTGAGAGTTATTTAGTTATATAATAGGTTGTCAAATGTCTCCCTTCCGCCTTTTGTCTTTTGAATTTCGCGGCTATGTACAAAGCGCTACAGAGCTCGTATCTAGCAATACTATAGATAATTTGAAAGGTCTTGACATAACCTACAAAACGACGCTATGCATAATTAGTTTGGATATTGCGTTCAACAGTTATAGACGTGTAAACATGGACTTCACTAACGCCGAAATTCGCGCTATTTTAAAGTTTTCCTTCGTTAAAGGTAAATCCGCTAGAGAAACGTTCCGTGAGATTAATGGTGTTTTGGGGATGGTACTCTATCACTTCGAACCACGAAGGAATGGTTTCGACGATTCAGAGCCGGTGAAAACGACACCATGGATAAGCCAGCCGGCGGAAGACCTGTGACGACAAATACCGATCAAATCATGGACTACATCGAGTTAGACCGGCATGTGGCATCGCCCAGGAGATGGGAGTTAGTCACCAAACTATTTTAAACCATCTGCAGAAGGCTGGATACAAAAAAGCTTGATGTTTGGGTGCCGCATGATTTGACGCAAAACCTTCTGGACCGAATCAACGCCTGCGATATGCTGCTGAAACGGAACGAACTCGACCCATTCTTGAAGCGGATGGTGACTGGCGACGAAAAATGGATCACATACGACAATATCAAGCGAAAACGGTCGTGGTCGAAGGCCGCTGAATCGTCCCAAACAGTGGCCAAGCCGCGAATTTCGGCGTTAGTGAAGTCCATGTTTACACGTCTATAACTGTTGAACGCAATATCCAAACTAATTATGCATAGCGTCGTTTTGTAGGTTATGTCAAGACCTTTCAAATTATGTATAGTATTGCTAGATACGAGCTCTGTAGCGCTTTATACATAACCGCGAAATTCAAAAGACAAAAGGCGGAAGCGAGATATTTGACAACCTTATATATAAGCTAAAAGTATAGTAAGTAGACAATAGACAAACATATCTTATGTAGCAAAATTAATCAGAATTTTATATTTGGTATTCATGTGAGTTTGTCCATCTGGAATCGGTAATAACTTTGAACATTTTGTAAGTTTTAAGGTTTGAAGTTAGTGCATTCGGTACATTAACATAACTTTATATTCAGTGGCGTCGGTAAGAACTTACTGGTGACGTCGTAAATTTTGTCAAACTTACAAATACGCGCGTTGAAAATTGTAATTCGCAAGTTATAGCTGCCGTGAATCACGTACATCGGTTAATACATTTTGAAGGTAATAAGGTGGCGGGGTTAAGGGAACGTGCTTCACAAGATGATCGCACTTAGTGCGACGTGTACTTCCTTATAATGTTTCTTCCTACACACTTATTGTACGGATGGCTTTATATAGTCTGATCAACAAAACAAATGAAAATGACTATTTCTTTTTTTTACGAAGTTTGTATACTTTCTATAAATACTTCAGTATATATATATATATAAATATTTACTAGTCTCGTTTTTTTATTTCAATGGAAGGTCAAAGGTTGCGAGTAATCTTATTGCGATACCGCCGTTATTTGTAGGCCCCACCCGTTAGATATTAGGAAGTTTGTGGAGTTTCTTCCGCCACTTCTCCCAACGCCAACGCTTCCCGAAGTGGCATTAATAGGTAGCTATTTTAGTGTCTTGATTGATGCTACCGATCAAGTCTTCGGCGTCTTAGAGTAACCGTCAAGCCTAGGTCCCGTCTCAGTGGCCTTTGCGCGTGATTGCTTCCAATGGAAGTTCAGGGTAAACGACGTAAGGGCTCTGCCATCTTTCAAATCCGGTGAACTGTTGCGGTCAGGTTTGCTGGCCAATCAGCGTAGGTTCGTCAAAAAAAACTATCACTTGGATTTTTGTAGTTATGCTTCCTTTGCGCAATAAATAATTATGAGAGTTATCTTAATCAATGCCGTGAAGTTGATTAGTAAAAGTTGAATCCCAATGTTTGTAAATGTAAATGATATTTATTTTAAAAACGTAGCGTGCGGGATAATTTTTTTGTACTGACATAACATATTTTTATATTATTCAATAAGTTATTTTAATTTGTTGCAGTAAAGGAGTATAATTTCTTACGTGCTTTTTAGAAACGTAATTTGACTAGTGACTTACCGCCTTTAGCTTTATAATTCTGGCCATTAATAAAAACCATCGATGAAAACAAATCAAAAGCGACATATTACAGACATCAGCTGCTTAGAATATGACTTGTAAGATTATACATGAAATTTGTGATTTGATATTTTAATAGTCCGTTAGTTGTGAGGGGAAATAAACAGTTATTGTTATTTTTGCGTTGTTTTTTTTTAAACATATTAAATCAATGTGACAGTTTATTTATTTTATATTTATGTAGTCTTGTTTATACACTGTGTATACTTAAGTTTGTTTAAGTTGATATAAAGGTATTACATCTGTTGTGCTCATAGAAGTAGTTAGGGAAAACTTCGAAAGGATTCGGATCGATGGCTGACGAGGATGATGAAGGAGGATTTGGCGGCCTGTACGAAGATGGTCACTGGACTTGGGATGATATTACACAAGCTTTAATTTTTGTTAGGTAAATATAAGATTTATCTATATCTGAATTAAATTCTTTGTATATCTGCTTAAACTGATTAGTGTTCTTGATTATCCGTAAAATAGCAAACGACAGAGTCGTGGTACGGCCCTCTCGTGCGCCCTCAGATCGGAATGCTTACTTATAACATAGTAACCGTCCAAGCCGAGGGTACCCCTCACCTTGTGTCGAGTTACTAGCGATAGACGTTCAGGCTAAGCGACCTAAGATCTGTGCCACTTCTCAATCCGGTAAAGCAGTCAAGGCCAGCTTCTCTAGCCAATTTGTGTAGATCGTTCTTCTGAAATATATTGTATTTATAAATATTTACGTTTCAATAAATTAAATTGTCATTTCTCCATACTAATATCGTTGATACCTACCGCCGCACTCAAATTCAACTTCTATTTGATTGAGGAACTTAGCGTAAGGCCTTTCGAGGTACCCTTTGTTTGCATCGTCATCAGCATTCTGACTCGTGGTTGCCCGAGAAGGCACAGAGTTTCAATGCGATAACAATATAAAATTGATTTGTGCATTGTGCAAAAAAATCCTCCCCCTACACATTAACGGCCGTCAATTATAACCATTTTATATATTTCAGTGATCTCCCACCGAAGCCGGTGGAAACATTTCAAATACCTATTAAGGCGCCTGGAGGCACAGTTGAATTTAGAGATGATGTCGATTTAATAGAACAGGTAAATACGGAGCTTGTATTGGCAATATTTCTGTGCTTATTAGTTAGGCCGTCATGCTGAAGGCGAAACGTAGAAGCGTTATTGCTGTTGCATAAAGGATAATTATAATTATGTATATATCACAGCAGCTTTTGTTTTGTCTTTTCCTCTTTGATCTATTCCATTAGTCGTTTCTTTTAAAACATATTGTTGTCCTATTTTAGTTAACGTTTAGTATTTTCAATCGACTCTAAAAAAGTTCGATTCGTGTATGTTTTTTTCATGTGTACTACCACATAACTTTCGACTGAGCGAACCGATTTTGTTGATTCTTATTTTATTTGAAGCTTCCCGTGTGGTCCAATTTATTTTTTCATTCTGAGAGTGATGGTATCCATGAAAAAACCAAATAAGTCTCAATCTTGCATTAATTATGTGCGCGACAAATGGACGAATATCTCAATCACGTTAACCGATTTAATGATTCATTTTTTTTGGAATGATGGATTTCAAAGATAGTTTAATAAGAGATTTTTTTTTAAAAAAAATTGAAGTCGGTTTTTGTTTTTACTTGTAACGTTTTGTTGGAAGTCAAAAGAGCGTTTGCGCATAGCAGTAACTCCGGACAGTAAGTCGTACAATCATTATCACAAAGATAATTATTTTTAATTTAAAAAACGTTAAAAATAAATGAATCAAATTTACCGTATATATGTCGTTAAATCGGTCTTAACTTTCGTAGAGTGCGCGCTAAATCATTGCGCTATAAATAGCTAAAAGCTAATAAGTTAAATAGGCAATACTGATATTGTTGTAATGTTATTTCTGTTTTCTTGTTTCTCTATTTAGATACGATTTAGACGTCGTTATCAGAGGAAACTGAAACCGGGTCAAGCTGACGTTATTACTTTACAGGTTAGCAACGCAACAAATATGAATGTTTTTTTTATAACAAACTACACAGACTGGCCAGAGAAGCTGGCCTTGACTGCTTCATCGGATTGAGAGGTGGCATAGCTCTAAGGTTGCTTAGGCTGAACCTCTATCGCTAGTAACTCGACACAAGGGTCCCCCCGGTGAGAGGACGAATAAGTTTCCATCCAAACTAACATCACAGTCGCTACTTATGCAATTCAGAAAGGATGGTAAGGCATTGGTATTTTAAAAAATATTACTAAAATTACCGTTTAACATTTCAATTAAAAAAATTCATTTAAGTATTTATTAAATATTTTTTTTTTGTTGACGGGGAGGAAATCTTCAGAAAGATACCCCGCCTTCTGGAGGGAAGGCGGCGGTTATGTGGGGTTCTTACCCACTAAAACCTCCCCGGTGGCCCTTTTCTCGGTGCATGGTGAGGGGCTCCGGGATCTTAACGTGGAACGCACCGGAGCCCCTTTGCACTGTGCTCAAGGAGAGCACGTCCCGGGGGGCGATGTTACTCCCTCCCCCCCTGTGCGCTCCCAGCGCAAGGTGACACGGGCCAGCCGATGTCGACTCAGGCCCCCACCCTTGTCGCCCAGTGAACCCGAGGCCCCTTTTAGTCGCCTTATACGACAGGCAGGGGATACCGTAGTCTTATTCTTGAGAGCCCAGAACTACAGGGCTGATTTATTTAATATCTATTCTATCTATACAAATAAATAACATTGTAATATTAAAATCACCGCTTTTACTACAGGCATATGAATGTATTTACGGTATATATACCAAAATAATATGTTTTACAATTTTTGTTTGTTTCTTCCGGCTAATCTTTGGAACGGCTTGACCAATTTTGATGGGATTTTCCCTTTCACTGGCATATAGCTGATGTAATAAGGAGTAACTTAAGCTATTCTATTTTATTTTAGAAAAATTTAAATAAATATTATTTAATCGTGGAGTTCAGCTATTTAATATATGATAAAATGTATGTTAGATCTAAGCCATAACAGATTTACATTATATAAACGATTTATCGAGTTAGTTACCGTTGGTTAGTTAGTAGTTTTTCTAATATTTGTCATATTGTGACTTTATTAAGCGCATGTAAATTTGTGATTTATAGGATGTGAAGGACATAGCCCTGTATACGGCCCCGGCCAGTCTCTTGAGCCCGATGTTAATAAACCTGCTACATTTGCCGACCACGGAGCGATTCATACGGGCGCTTATTATATACTCGCAGTATTATTTACAGGTTATTATACAATTCTGTGTATTATATAATGCCAATTGTATATTCAATTGGGTAATTTTTAGTTATTGAAAAAAACTATTTAATATTTTTTTCAATAATTAAAAAGTAATGTCAAATAAAAATGCATTTTTAAACCCAGTACCGATAACACGCCGACAGATCCCGAATAATCCCGAGCGCCTTCAACGTCATACGTTGTTTTTCAGTATTGTAGCTTTTGACCAGCTGCAAACGCTGTACTGTCATAAAATTGTTTTAATTCTATATGACGTCACAAATATGGCGACCAATGGTGGAGTGTTTGTAGTCATGTAATTTTTCTTTAAATTTTATCAATTTTAGATTGTTTATAGTTATTTTAAAAAAAACTTTTTGCTTTGAAAATCAATATAACTAATGATAAAGTTTAAAAATACAAAAGAAATCAACAATTGTTAAGTTATGTTGCATGATTGGACCAGGATGAATGCGAAATTATATAATTAATTTATTAAGATATTAAAGTTGTATTTCACGTGGTGAGATAATTCCTCTGGTACGTGTTTGTGGGCAAGCAAACCGGTTTTGTCCATGTTGTTTTTAAAAGTAATGTTATTATTAAAAAATACCACTGTAGATTGCAGATGAAATGACCAACCGTATCTTGGAACTTGATACAAAAGTCCGCACGCCGAACTGCCAGCGACTTGAAAATGAATTTCGGGATAATTTGTCTGATTTGCGAGTTCTTGTCGCTAAGGAATACAGCACGTTGATTATCGGTTTGTAACTCTTTGTTTATTATGTATTAATTTAAGCAGACAGTATCCGCTATTCGCGGACAGTTGTTAGGAAATGTAATTGTGTATCGGGTACACCGTAATAGATTTGTATGTACGTGTGATTCCGAGAAATGGAAACTATATAATAAATAAGATAACATCTGAACTATATTGTAGTCTTAGCTTAAAGTTATAATAATAAAACAAATTATAACATATTAATAACTTTATGAAGGTTTAGGCAGCCGGCACTTCGCTCACCAAGTGAATCGCGGAAGTATAATCACTTTCAACTTACGTCAATTTATAGTAGTAGTAGAGAAAGAGAGACGTAGACACAGATTCTTCACCCGCTTTCTTATAAGAGCTTTCAAATACATTACTGCATTTCAATCAATTAATATTAAATCATCAAAAAATCTATTGAAAGTAATTTTATAAATTCGAAACTCTGTTAGTATATATTATATACCGGAAAACCAAAATGCTGTTTATATATTTTGTTATGTATGTATAGATGTAGTGATGCTATGAATCTGTACTGTCTTGGCAAAGAAAACCCATCATATCATCAGTTCATTTACATATATTTCAATTTGTTTTAAACCGGCAGGTGGTGGTGATACGCGAAAATTTCATCACATGGGACCATTGAAGAAGAGAAAATCGTTGTCCGATAAGGACGCAAGACTTTTTGAAACTTTGTTGCGTATGAGCGTGCAAATTGTCTGGCTGGCATTGGGGAGGAAATCTTTCAACCAAATAGGTAGGCTTTAGTGTTATTTTTTTATATTAATTAGTTCTTAATTTATTTTTGTTGTATCTGTCTGTCACCGATTAAATGGCTTATTATCATTATTACTATACTTACAGAATTAGAAATAAATCGAATATTCAAGTCGGAGATTTTCAACGTAGTTGAACACAACCTGCGCACGGATTACATATCGAAGATGTCGAAAGAAGAGCGAGACGCGCTGCTGGGCATGTGTCTGCGTCACGACAAGAAAATGAATACCCGTTCTCCACTAATGAATGAAGTGTTTTGCTATAGAGATATAGATTTCCGAGTTTTGGGCCTTGGAGTTGTTAAATATGATCAGTAAGTATGTGATTTGAAATATAGCCACCAATATTACATCTATTTTATAAACAAACAACGAAAAATGCCATTTTGAGATAAGAAATACCAGTGATAGAACAGGGTTTAAGTGCACGACCTAGGAATTAAAGTTTTGTATTTGTTTTCCAGCCGGCTTTAATCAAAAGTTCAGGTTTTTCCAAAAACTTATTTATACAAATTTTAGTACAAAATCCCATGTATTTTTTCACTAATGGCAAATGAACATTTTTTCAGCGGTTTCCCTGATGATCATCGCCGTAGGAGGGGATATATATATATATATTTTCATAAAATAGCGATGAAGGATTATCTTCTATCTATATATTGAGTATAGAATATTTTTATAACCGCCACACATTGACAGATACATTACTACACTGCTACATAGACTGCAATTATTTTTTTAGTATGGTTTCTCTTTGATTGCGCTGTTGCCAACTCGTGCATTTTGACGTAAAGGAAGAATAGATAAACCATAGTTATTCCGGATTTATTCGTCGTAAACTATTCTCGGCTTATTCTTAATTTATTCCTAGTTTAACTAAACTTAGTTTAAGGGTGGAATAAATATGTTATAACTCATTTTTATTTGTAAGACTGTAAAAGTATAACAGCGTGTTTGATGTTTTAACATATTATTTATTTTAATTTTTATACAAATTTTCTTATTAATTTTAGAATCTGCTGTAAATCTACAATAAATAAGGCAGAGGAACCGATTGAATGAAAAATATAAATAAATCAAATAAAAATATTATAAAATAGATACGCTAAATGAAATTAAAATCTGCTGATAATCGAAAAAATGAATAGGAAAATTGTGATTTAAACTTAATTTTTTTTAACGTGTTAGTTGAATTATTAAGTTTATAAAAATTCTAGCTATATTGTTTTGTAATAGGTATTGCCCTAGAACGTTGTACATGATGCGAGCGGTAGCGGGTCCTGAGGAGTCGCTGGCACAGTTTGGGATAGTGTTAGGCATAATCGGAATGCGGAGAACGGTTTTCGACACCATGTTAAAGCCATTACCTACTGGTGGAGATAGCGGGAAATCAAAAGCTTCCATGTAAGTATTACCACTGCGTAGTAATTTAAAGTAGCCTTATAGTTTAGGGTAATGCCTACAAGACATTAGGGCGTAAACTATTGACGTGAACCATCTCCTAGCTCAAGTTTAAGCTCAGTTGGTATGATAACTGTTAGTAATATTTGCGAAAAATATAAATAATTAAATAGATATAAATTCTTAAAAAAATAATTTCTATTTAATTATTGTAATATCTTTATGCAAATTTGTTAAACTTTATCTTAAATTTCGTTTAATAGTCTTGCGTAGTAACAGTAGTCTAAGAATACACATATATATATATATATATATATATATATATATATATATATATATATATATTTTCATAAAATAGCGATGAAGGATTATCTTCTATCTATATATAGAGTATAGAATATTTTTATAACCGCCACACATTGACAGATACATTACTACACTACTACATAGACTGCAATTATTTTTTTATTATGGTTTCTCTTTGATTGCGCTGTTGCCAACTCGTGCATTTTGACGTAAAGGAAGAATAGATAAACCATAGTTATTCCGGATTTATTTGTGGTAAACTATTCTCAGCTTATTCTTAATTTATTCCTGGTTTAACTAAACTTAGTTTAAGGGTGGAATAAATATGTTATAACTCATTTTTATTTGTAAGACTGTAAAAGTATAACAGTGTGTTTGATGTTTTAACATATTATTTATTTTAATTTTTATACAAATTTTAGTACAAAATCCCATGTATTTTTTCACTAATGGCAAATGAACATTTTTCAGCGGTTTCCTGATGATCATCGCCGTAGGAGGGATATATATATATATTTTCATAAAATAGCGATGAAGGATTATCTTCTATCTATATATTGAGTATAGAATATTTTTATAACCGCCACACATTGACAGATACATTACTACACTACTACATAGACTGCAATTATTTTTTATTATGGTTTCTCTTTGATTGCGCTGTTGCCAACTCGTGCATTTTGACGTAAAGAAAGAATAGATAAACCATAGTTATTCCGGATTTATTTGTGGTAAACTATTCTCGGCTTATTCTTAATTTATTCCTGGTCTAACTAAACTTAGTATATGGGTGGAATAAATATGTTATAACTCATTTTTATTTGTAAGACTGTAAAAGTATAACAGTGTGTTTGATGTTTTAACATATTATTTATTTTAATTTTTATACAAATTTTCTTATTAATTTTAGAATCTGCTGTAAATCTACAATAAATAAGGCAGAGGAACCGATTGAATGAAAAATATAAATAAATCAAATAAAAATATTATAAAATAGATACGCTAAATGAAATTAAAATCTGCTGATAATCGAAAAAATCAATAGGAAAATTGTGATTTAAACTTAATTTGTTTTAACGTGTTAGTTGAATTATTAAGTTTATAAAAATACTAGCTATATTGTTTTGTAAAAGGTATTGCCCTAGAACGTTGTACATGATGCGAGCGGTAGCGGGTCCTGAGGAGTCGCTGGCACAGTTTGGGATAGTGTTAGGCATAATCGGAATGCGGAGAACGGTTTTCGACACCATGTTAAAGCCATTACCTACTGGTGGAGATAGCGGGAAATCAAAAGCTTCCATGTAAGTATTACCACTGCGTAGTAATTTAAAGTAGCCTTATAGTTTAGGATAATGCCTACAAAACATTAGGGCGTAACTATTGACGTGAACCATCTCCTAGCTCTTTAAGCTCAGTTGGTATGATAACTGTTAGTAATATTTGCGAAAAATATAAATAATTAAATAGACATAAATTCTTTAAAAAATAATTTCTATTTAATTATTGTAATATCTTTATGCAAATTTGTTAAACTTTATCTTAAATTTCGTTTAATAGTCTTGCGTAGTAACAGTAGTATAAGAATACACATATATATAACTATCTTGTCTCTATACCCTTAAACGGACTCAGTAGAGTCTTGGTAGAAGTTATAAATAAACGGTTATTTAATATTACAAACGGACCATCCAATTTTATATATTTGTATAGATATTCTGTTTTCTTTCGTCAAGGTCGTCTACGAGTACCTACAGCTCGAAAAGCACCGCTTCAGTTAAAAGAGGTGTGGTTAAAAAACTGTACCAGAATGTCGTGTTGCCGCAAAGGTCATACACAGTGTAAGTATAAGGAAACGGGTCTGGGGATTTCATTTATCGTTTTATAGAAAAATAAGCTATTTCCATTCGCTTTTCACCATTCTTATTAATTCTCAAAAGCAACTAGGGCCCACATACCGGCATAAATTATTCAAGTAAAATTTTGTACGTGTCTTTTGCTTCGTTGTTCCCTCATTTCTATAGATCGTGGTCACTAGAGCCCCTTAAAATTACAATCTGCATTCAATGAATCCAGTCGGAGGCAGTCCTCAACAGCTGGTGGAGATTAGCAGAGTAGATGAGCTGATGGATTGACTTGATCAGACCATCGTTCAAGGTTAAACTCATTGGTGTATGTCGACTGGGATTAAAGTCTGGGCCGACATCAGTATGCAAAACTTTTACAGTCTTACAAATAAAAATGAGTTATAACATATTTATTCCACCCTTAAACTAAGTTTAGTTAAACTAGGAATAAATTAAGAATAAGCTGAGATTAGTTTACCACAAATAAATCCGGAATATCTATGGTTTATCTATTCTTCCTTTACGTCAAAATGCACGAGTTGGCAACAGCGCAATCAAAGAGAAACCATACTAAAAAAATAATTGCAGTCTATGTAGTAGTGTAGTAATGTATCTGTCAATGTGTGGCGGTTATAAAAATATTCTATACTCTATATATAGATAGAAGATCCACTTCCACGCTTGTCCACAGTAAGAGACCTTTCAAATTTGGATTCTGAATAATATTTATTAAGTCATTTACTGTTTCTACTTCTTCCATTGTCCTTAATTCCATAATAAGTTAATTTAAATGTACGAACACAAACAAAAATCGTGGTATTTTAAATGTTATACCGGACTTAAACAAGGGTGTACGTCGTTATAACTTCGGAATAACGATTGTATGAACAAAAACGTCAACGTTATACCAGGTATAACGTATTCTTGGTTTATTAGTACAAATTTTGCTTATTCTTAATTTATTCCTAAGTTTATCTTTATACCACGTTTATTTGTAAGGCTGTTAGTTCTTAGTCTATCACTCATATCACTTATCATTTTATAATTCTATACAAGAGGTTTTTCGATCGATCTCCTATCATGTAGGCCTTATTTTGCCAACTGGTTTATCAAGTTTATCAAGTGACACATTAGATCCGGCCCGCTATATACGGATACCAAAATATAAGAAATAACTGTTAAGTTAATTTTTATCTAAATTTTATTATTTTAGGTCGTATTTTCCGCCACAATATCCTACTACAAGCGAAGAGATTCAACCGTGCAGTAAGGTGCAACGTAAACGTTGGCTGAATCGCCTGGCAAGAATTTTACAACCTTAATCGGCTTTATACTAATATGTATCTTTGTAATTAATGTTTTCTTACCCTGATATCTATTAATAAAAGATAAAAATATTTTTGTAATAAAAACTATAAATAGATTTTTATTTTTTGTCCGCTTGTACCAATTAATTACTGTTACTTCCATTTTTTAAGTACAAAAAGTCACTTGCTAAAAATTTGTGCCCGGTGTATGGCAATAGGCTCATCACATATCACACATGGGACCTAATTAGCTTGTTGAAAAGTGGACCGCGAAATCTGTCTCTTGTATAACCCATTGGTTAAAAGGTCGTAAGAGCTTAGAGCTCTTTAGAGAGCGTTTATTTTGAGCATAAGATTCCGGTAAGTCCGTCACTGTATATGTACTATGTGTACGTATATTTAACCCCCTTTAAATTTAGTATAATTTAGTGTTTTAGTATAATATAATTTAGTGGACAATCTGTAAATACCCCCATATTTACAGATTGTCCACTACGTGTCTACAGCGCGTACTATCATATTTCGGGCATATAATGCGTAGAGGGGATGGCAACCTTGAAAAGCTGGTCATCGTTGGCAATACAGAAGGCAAGAGAACAAGAGGCCGGTCGCCAACACGATGGTCTGACCAAGTAAAAGGTGCCATCTCCTCTCCTAATCTCTACCAGCTGGTGAGGACTGCCTCGGACCGAAACCGATGGAGGCAGGTTGTTCATTTGAGGGGCCGTAGTGACCACGATCCTCAGAAATGAGGGAACGACAAAGAAGAAGAAGTACGTATATACACTAGCTGCGCCCCGCGGTGGTACCAGCGATTTAAAATCTATTTTTTTTTCTAAAATGAAAATAGCCTAAGTTACTCTTTATTACATCAGCTATGTGCCAGAATCGGACCAGCCATTTCAGAAATTAGCCGAAACAAACAGACTACAGAGAGAGAAAAGGACAACAATTGTAAAAAAGTATTTTCATATATGTGCCGTATTATATATGTAGTATAAAGCGGTTATCTTAATATTATAAACATACACTCCAATATTATTTTTTTGCATAGATTATGAAATATGACGGATTGAAAAGGATTTCTGTTCACGAAATGTCTGCTATAAAATATTCATGCTAGCTTCAGACAGCATAATTGCACTACGGAAAATCGTATTATACCACTTAACCTGTCAGAAAACGGTATACGATAAGTGTCTATAATTTCTTGACATTTACGGAATCTAAGTTTCTATAAACGATACAACAATTTCAATATGGATTTTATTTTCTCGTAAATATAAATACAAATATTTACTATAAGTAAACAAATATTTATTGAGGCGTTCTAGTTATTTCGATTTATTTCCCCTGACGCCTCTCTTTTTTGTCGACGTTACATGGTGCAGCCATTTCAAGCGCTGCTCGTTCTTTTGAAATTTGAATGGAATAGGTGTACCCGGGAAACAGTCCGCCACCACTTCGCTGTAAAAAAAATAGTTTAGTGATATTCCCACTAAACACGTGTGCTGAGTGTTGCCAGCCAACAGGCTTTATGTCCTCGCAGAAGAAAAATATAAAACAAATATTCGTGAAATATACAAACATATATTGTAATTATTTTTAATCGAATTCAAAACAATATAAATAACGCTGTATAGTATATAGAAATATTGTAAACCATACCAATTAACACTTAAGCTTATTAAGTTTGTGCTAGGAGATGGTTCACGTCAATAGTCGAATGGTGAATTCGAACGACCTTACGTTATGCAAATCGTTCCCTTAAAACATTAGGCTACTCGTATTATCTGTATAGTAGGTTATTGGTAGGTAGGTAATGACGCAGAAGGAGACCGCCGAACGGGATCGGGAGAGGGCCGATCCCGTTCGGAGATGGCGCAGGCGGGCCGGGGCAGACCGGCCTGCAACCCTGTAGTTCTGGGCTCTCAAGAATAAGACTACGGTATCCCCTGCCTGTCGTAGAAGGCGACTAAAAGAGGCCTCGGGTTCATTGGGCGACAAGGGTGGGAGCCTTTGTCGTCCGCCAAGGTGGACCCGGGAAGAAGGCGACATCGGCTGGCCCGTGTCGCCTTGCACTGCGAGGGCACAGGGGAGGGAGTAACCTCCTCCGGGAAGTGCTCTCTATGAGCACAGTGCAGAGGGGTTCCGGTGCGTTCCACTGGAGATCCCGGAGCCCCTCACCATGCACCGAGGAAGGGCCACCGGGGAGGTTTTAGTGGGTAAAAACCCCACATAACCACCGCCTTCCCCCCAGAAGGCGGGGTATCTTTCTGAAGATTTCCTCCTCGTTAACAAAAAAAAAGGTTATTGGTTGGTGTTATTTTAAATGTAAGTAATTTTATCTCCATGAAACTATTTTTTAGTTTGGCAACAAAGTTGAATGTAAAATAATGTAAACTTTACATTTTTTTTTTAAACTAAAACAACTAAATTTTATGGAAATATCACGTCATTCTCATTGCATGAGCCAGGGGATGAGCAACACAGTTTTAGTAAGTGCACTAATCGGAACGGTTAGCCATTGGGCCATCATTGTCTAATATAATAACTAGATGAATCGTATATGAATTTGTTTTATTGTAGCGTGTTGTAATAAGTCTTACCCCTGGCCAAGGTGTTTCCCGGGAAGAACTATATCAGGATATAGAGGGAGATTAGTGAAGACACTCTTAGTACTTTTTGCGACAGAAGATCGACCTGAGGACATTCTGCAACAAAGACATATTAGTTAAGCACCATAGTATTTAATACACAAACCAAATAGGAAATTATATATTTATTATATATTATATTCCTTAAGTCCGTACGTACAGTGGTCACCCAGTCTACGTACTCGATGTTAAGCGAGTGACGGTGAATACTTATAATCTTTTTATAATATACCTTCATGAGCAACTGTATTGATCATTTTTGGAATAGGCTAAAGTCTAAGATACAGGCTCGGCCTAGTTATACGTTAGAAAATCCAAAAATAGTGTCAATTTCATTTTATCTTATTGTTGTAAGACTAATAAGCATTTTATTTGGTTAAATAAATATTTTTTTAATTTTTATTTATTTTTAATTAATTAAAAAAAATGTTCTCTTTTCGAATTTACAATGATTCCTTTAGAAATTTAGAGAGATTAAGTAATAGATAGATAGAGTTAATAGAGAAAGACATTGATGATTTAAAAAAAATCAATTTGTGTTGAATACCGTGAAGCAGATTTGCGAATGACATCAGATGAAACGCTGGCAGTTTGCTTTTTAATTTCTCGTAGCATTGTATCGAAGCCTTCACGTGGCAAGCCAATTATCCCAATAGAAATACCTAGGACCTCAAGTTCGGTTTCGGGAGTTGACAGAATATGTTTGAAGTACAAAAGACGAGAATTTAGACTGAAATAGAATATTTTTACATCTTTTATTACTTTATTCATATTTTTATGATGAACCCATAAAATATTCTAATGCAAACAAAAAATAGATTAATAACTCAAATGTTCTTCCGTATCTACCTTCTCTCTTGGTTACAATTCTTCTCGAGAAAATGGTTATTAGATAGATATTTTTACAATAAGCCAAATAATTATACCTTTCAATATTCGTATGAAGATAGAGGTATTGAAGATGTTTAAAAGATACCATACATTTGATTTGCACCAGCTCCAATACATATATACAATTACAACA
Organism: Meandrusa payeni; assembly: GCA_029286785.1. NCBI lineage: Eukaryota > Metazoa > Arthropoda > Insecta > Lepidoptera > Papilionidae > Meandrusa > Meandrusa payeni. The sequence continues at coordinate 1,944,659 of JAGSMX010000013.1, forward strand.
CTTATGTCAATTTTATACAGGGTGGTGGAGGGAGGAGGTATTAGGAAAACGAAGACAGAAGATAGTAATAATGATACTTTTGATGATGATCCTGATTTAAAAATAATAATTTTTAAAACGTTTTATTAGAACTATTTGCGCTCCATCACGTACACTGCTAAATTAAACGATAGTTTCATAAAAATACATTACTAAAAACAGCAATGAAACACTAAGTGTCTTTGACTTTGTGTTTCATTGCTGTTTTCTTTTAAACATATGATTTTTTTTTAAATCAGGATCAATTTTTGCATTTAGAAAATACTGTAAAAATGTCTATCAATTAAACGATTACGAAGCTTTTAATGCAAACTCAAATTTGATGCAATGCGTAATCCTTTAGAGAATTAAAAATTTATAGTATTTACTCAGGATACTCGAAATCACCGATTCCAAATAACCGGTAGTTTATAGTGCTTTTTGTGCATGTAACTTCATTTAACAGAGGCGAGTGTATTGTCAGTGTTTTTTCCCGGCGTTCACAACCACCATAGACAACGGTGTGCTCCACTTCGCTCATATCTTTCTCAAAATCCGTTTTTAACTGGTGCTTTACAACGTTGAAAGTGTTTGACTTGAAGATTCTTTGTATTTCTAATTCTAAAACAAATGAAAAATTAATGAAACAAATGAAAATAGAAGTAGAAAAATCTCACAAAACTTGTTGGGAAAAGTAGAACGGCGAGAATTAACGGCTACGTGAGCTTTTTTTTTGGAACCACTTACGATGAAATTTAAAATAAAAAAAAAAAAAAAAGTTTTACAACATGTTATTTTTGAGGTAGTGTCCTGGTCATCCTGTACAAAATTATGTGTGTCTCTTATAAAAACCATTAAAGTCATCGCGGGCCTTCTAATAGGATATTCACCACAGTACAATTTCTGCCGTGAAGCCGTAGTCAGCCGTAGTACAAATTACGTTTTGTATATTTATAAGGTATAGTTAGAAAAATGATTGAAGTAACGAGACGTATTTGTACTACACAGGAAATTTATATAGCAACACTTTGTTAGGAGCGTAGAGTTAAAAGAAGTTTGTTCTTTCGTTGGGTTATATACATATACATAGCACATAGGCAGTTCTTAAAGTTTTTCTTTCGCCACCGTACACTTTTCCCACAAGCGAACTATACAAGAAATGCAACGTTTTATCCATACGCAAATTGTACATTCTTCTGACTGCCATAAAGCAACATTCCCATACATTAAAAAACCTACATAACAATAATAAAAGAATACACAAAGTAAAAATGACAATTACGGATAAAAATTTATATAAAACCAAGCATGCAATTTTAAAGTGGCTTGAAACACGAAACTATGAAGGTTGTGAGAATATGTTAAAATTGGTCAATTGAAAAGTTTTCACCGACACACACAACACACCCGCGTGCACATAAGCACACACACACACACACACGCACACAAAAATGATATAATCAAAATAATAGATATTTAAATAACCATGGGAGGAAGGACTGGACCTATCACACAGGAAATTCCTAGTTTAAGTGGCAGTGAAACTTAGATAGAATTAATACTCGCAGTAAAAATTGTAATTAGTAATATCGTTTGTAATAAGTTTTGTTAATTAATAAAGGATATTTATTTATTTACTTATTATAGGTTAGTTAGGGTTTTATTTGTGAAATCGCTTTCGTCCCAATTTTATACAAAAAATGGTCATATTGTAGGGTAGGTGACGTCATCTACGTTGCTTTGTAATGCCATCTCCTGTTTTGTGGTACTAGTGCGTTAACATCCAGCAGAAATAATTCAAGTACTTCAAACCGTGTACACGAGGTATCTATAGAAAAAATAAATGAAAGGGAGAAAAGTTACCGAGTTCTGGAAATGATTTCCTGCCAAGGGCAACCCACGCAATGTGAGTACTAACGCGTAAAAATGTCTCGAAAATTAAGGTATCCTTGTTTGATAGGGACATCGTTGTACCGACTTTATTGTGATGGAATTTAGCATATTCATCTGTACCTGAAACAGAAATATGAAGTTAATAGAAAATAGTGTTAATTACATTTATTTTTTGTAGGAATATTTTGAAAATTTAATGTTTTCTATACCCTGGAAATCATTTAAATATTGGTAATTTACAGCAAATATCTCCAATAAAGGATCTCGGATTTGGTTGTCACTCAAATCTTGAAGGAGCCCGAAACGAAACGAAGGAGTCGAACCACAATTCTATCAACATTTTGCATGTTTCAATTAGACCACTACGACCAGTTTTTTACAATATGTTGACATGTATGAATGAACCCCTAAGAAACAATCAAATGAGTTTCTGCAATTGGATCCTCATTCCGTCACAACATTCAAATACCAAGTAAGATTTCATTTTGGTGGTGAGTACACACCTGTAAAGTTAAATTAGGCTCATGATTTGCCGTCTGTCGGCAGTCCTTTTCCAAATATGTTCACGATATTTAGAGTTATTTACACAGATATATTCAGCCTACTACAAAAAAGAGGAAGTTGTCAATTCGTCTCCTCCTCCTCCTCGCGTCGGTTTCCTCAATGCTGAGGGTCGTGACCACCTCGTGGGAACAGTTTGGTTTTAGTGATCCGTCGCCATTTTCCTCTATCTGCAGCCGTGCGCAGAGCATCGCTAACCGACGTGCCTAGAGTGGTGCGGATCTGGTCAGTCCAACGTGTCGGGCTTCGACCTCGCGGTCATGTCCCGTCAATTTTACCAGTCACAACTAGCCTTTCTAGGTTATTGCTGTTTTTTCTGGCAATATGACCAAAGTATTCCAGCATCCTGCGTAGGCATATGGTGGACAGCCTAGCTTCGATTTTAAGTTCCCTCAGGATGGACACGTTGGTACGATGTGCTGTCCATGGGTCAGTTCGTCTAGATGATTTTATTTTTGTTTATTACCTCATAACTTTGGACTGATTGATGAGACTTTTTTATTTGAAAGCTAGTGTTTCCCGTTTGGTCCTATTTGGTCCAATTATGACAATGGAATCCATGAGAAAACCATATAAGTCTTAAATTTACATCAATTATGTGCACCACAAATGGATGAATAACTCAATATCACGCCAACCGATTTCGATGATTCATTTTTTATCGTAAAAGTTTCGTTTAAATTCGTAAATACAATAGTGGCCGTATAGCGATTAACGTTTGATTCGATTTGATGTCGGTTTTTCTGTTTGCTCGTTAAAATACTTGTAAATTAAAGAAATCTCCTTCATATTGTGCTTCATTATGGAAGTATAATTATTGATATAATTGAATTCATACCTTGAAGAAATCCACAATATTCTTTTGCCAGTAGTAAGCGTACATCTCTAAGGTTTTTCTCATATAATAATTCGATATCTTTACTGGCTTTTGTTTTGATTTTACTTTGCAAAGCCAAAACTCTTTCGGCCATTTCCGTGGCGACCTAATCAGAGACAATTGTAGCATTAAGTGAAAAGTATTCGTATGCTGTTTCCATTTAATTGGACATATACATAAACAAACTGGACTGGAGCGTCAAACGTATATATAAAGCCAATAGCATAATGGTTTAGGGTATGGTCTACGAATCATAAGGTGGAAGTTCGAATGCACCATTCGACTATTGACATGAACCATCTCCTAGCACAAACATAAGGTTAGTTGGAGTGGTTAATAAGAATGTGAGCAATATTTTTGTAAAATAAGAAATATTGCTAGCTTTCTTTTATTTAAAAAAAAAAAACCCGTCATCCAGACAAACAACTCTTTTTACGACCCTGTCACACCACTACAGCTACATTCACTTTCATAAATTCGCGTACATGTTCGTCGTTTATGGGTTCTTCTTAAATGGCCTTTTTGAGTACATCGTTATCAGTTAACATAGTCTATCTAGTATGTATGGTACTTAAATCATTTTCACCGAAGCATACCATTTCTAATTCTGATCTTAACACCTTCATCGGATTTATTTTTACTCGTCTTTGCTGAGCTATATCTAACTTTTATTGTCTGAGTTAACTTTAAGTTCTCTGCCCGTATAATGTTATCTACAATCTCGTTTAAATTCACAGCCTCAGTGCAAAAATTCATTCAGATTCCTAAATCAAAATCGTTAATCTTTTCCAACGTTCCCATACTTCCTTTTAACTCCAATGATATGAGAGATAATGCAAATAGGATGTTTTAAATGGCTTAAATTTAAAATCTACCTGTAAATAATATTGACAATAAAATATTAAAGCACGTAGAAATCTCTCCATCGGGCGCAAATGTAATATGTTTATTACATCTTTAGTTAGAATGCATTTCGGTGCAATAAAAGGACAACATCTTTAACGTCCTGAAAAACAATTAATCGATTAACACGTTTGTATATATATTAAAAAATGTTAACATTACTGGATACAACACTACACAACAAAATTGTAAACAATAAACAAGACTTTTACTGTTTAATTTAATTTAATTATTGTGATCGTTTTAAATTTTAAATTATTTAATATTTTTATTTAGATATCTAGTTATTTTACATTCGTGAGGTCATACATTGAATCTCATTCTATCACGATTACAAGATACATAGATCATAGATTACAAGTAATACAGAATTGTTTTCTGCGACAAGGAAGCGCCTTGGTTCGTACATAATCGCCAACTTCATGTAGACCATACCGACCACAGCCCAATTCTTTAAGCGTACGTCTCGACGATTTTTCGAGTTTGCCACAAAAGTAAGCCAATAAACTTCTTGTAAGCTGCCGCTATTTACAAAACATTTCCTGTTTACAAATTTCGTTGCGTCGTTCGGAGACAACTTGTGAAGGACCCGGACGACATGACTACTTTAACACAGATTAGATAGCTACAAGTACACAAAGCTGCCGTTCGTGACCGTCGGAAGTATCGAATCATTTAATTGCGTTATCCTATTTTTTGGACAGGACTCATCTATTGGATGTTAGGAGCGTTGCTGGAGTTTCTTCAACCACATCTTTACCCATCGTCAACGCTTTTCGAAGTGGCACTTATAGTTAATTTAGCTTTAGATTGTCGCATAAAGCTTATCCGTGTAAAACAACAGACAGAGCCGTGGTTCGGTTCTCTTAAGCACCCTCGGATCAGAATACTCACGTGTGACATCGTAACCGTTCATGTCAGGTGTCCCGGGTTTTCTCACCGGGGCGAGTTGGGGGCGTGTTATGGCGGAGGATCGGTCATGGGAGGTTTTAGTCGGCTCCTCTTGTCAGCCCTACACAACTCGCGCATTTCCCGGGCAGGCACATATCAATAAAAGCAGGCATCTCATGTAAAAAATATATATATTTACCTGCAGTCTTACGACGTCGTTTTCGATGGGGTGTCTTTGAAAGTGTTTCTTAAACGATTGCTAGGGACAAGCATAAATCAAGAATTATTAAAAAAAAGAAAAGAAGGTTAAAAGCACGTGCTAGACTTTTATTCTGTTTCTCACCTCTTCCAACAAATCTACTTCGCATTTAAATTCCATTTTACGAATACTCTTCAAACCCACTTCTTCTACTACCGATCTAATGAGTTTCAAATCTCTGAAAATAAGTATAACTAAGTTAACAGTGTAGATAAAAAGTAAATATGACATTCTCCAAATTGTTGTACAAGGGGGAATACCACCCACTGGAAATTCTAAGTTGTTGTAAGTTGTTAAGAAGCACAGATAGCCAAATGTTCTTTGCCCGTTTTCTTAAAAATGTAGTGAAATTTATATCACCTAATAAAAACCAACTGCCTCGCTTCTTCACCCCATTCCCAGTGACCCTGTTCAAATGGTTGTAATTCAAATTCGTCGTCATCTTCACCTTGCATTTTGTTTATTAAAATGTTACAAAAACAAACAATTCAAAAATAAAGCGATATGTAAATAATAATACAAAACATAAATAAAGCGTAAAAAGCAAAGTTATTCAAAAGTCTAATTGAAATACATATTTAGTTACCATAGATGATAAATTTCGTAATTGACATAGATAACAATAATTTGAGTTGTACTCTGACGTTACAGGGCGTTAATGTTTAAGTATTTTTGTTTAAGAATTACGGCTCAGTCTGGTTAAATGAAAAAAGGAAATATAATTTATATAAATATACATTCTTCATATATTTATATGTATACATGAATATACGTCGTAAATATTGAAGTTAAGACATGTACCAATGAGCGCCCGATCTATCTTTACCTGGTTACTAGCTTGGACAAAATGTTATTCTGAATTATTGTTATTTCTACAAAAATCCGAGTTCTACTACTCTCGAGCACGTGGTATATTACTTAAAATTGCAATAAGCAAATTCATTGCGGTCGATCTAAGTGTTGTATGCAATTTGAGGATGGAGCAGAAATCGGACAGTAAAGTACCTCGCCTGTGAGTATTTTTAACCGACTTAAAACAAATGATGAGGCTCCCAATTAATGGTTTTTTAATGTTTGTGCTCTTATAGTTATTTATAAACAGAAATGGTTTTTGTCCATTTGAAACGGGTTTAGATTCAATAAGGTCGAAAGTTAATTTTATTGCGATAGAACTTTGTGTTCCGAAACTATACCAGGGATCTCCTGTCAATCATATGAAAGTACTCCTTAACGATAATGAGTACAATTTTATAATAAGAATATAGGTACCAGAATTTCGTAATATAACTAAATTAAAATTTCGCAAATAAAAAGAGCAGCCGCATTTAATGTCGGTCCTAACACGTTTCATTTCATTTGAAGTCGGTTTTTGTTTTTTTACGTAAATATATTTGTAATTTTGTTAGAAGTTAAAATTAATATCGATTATATTCATAATTGATTTTGCAGCCTTCAGTAGACAGTTTTCTTTGCCACGTTATATTTTTAAGCTTGGTTGTTAAATTGTGACATATTTGTGACATAATTGTCACGAGTTTGGGTGTTCGAAAATCAGTTAAAGCCAACAAAAATTGTTCGTTCACGGAGTGTTGCAAAAAAAATGGTGGCCACGTTTGTCTCCAAAACCGGCCATATTGCAACAATTCCTCTTGAGGGAACGGTTAATGCAGAATGGTATGCTAGCATTTGTTTGCTACAGGTCGTTTCTGAAATCCGTAAAGAGAACTGCAACCGCCGCATCATCTTCCATCACGACAATGCGAGACTCACACCGCTCACAGAACAAATGAGTTTTTAGAGCAAGAAAACATAGAATTATTAGACAATCCCCCGTAAATCTCCGACCTGAGCCCTAATGATTTCTATACTTTCCTTAAAATAAAGAATAAATTGCGTAGTCAGAGATTTTCATCACCTGAAGAAGGTGTGGACGCCTACAAAACGGCCATTTTGGAGACCGGAACTTCCGAATGGAATGGTTGCTTCAATGTTGGTTCCATCGTATGAAAAAATGTGTCAAATTTCGCGGAGATTACTTCGAAAAGCAATAAATACATTTTTAAATAGTAATGTTGTGTCACTTCCTTGATTCCCGAAATTTTATTTTAATTAGAATATGAATGTATATAATACGGTATATATGTCAAACTTAATTTTTTTTTCAATTTTTGTCTGTCAGTTTGTTCCGGCTAATTTTTGGAACGTCTGGACCGATTTTGACGGGACTTTCACTGACTGATAGCTGACGTAATAAGGAGTAACTTAGGCTCAGGATTTTATTTGAAAAAAATGAATAAATAGTTTTTAATCGCGGTTAACACCGCAGGGGGAAGCTAGTTTTATATATAATATAAAGGGCACAGGCTGCTTTGAAGGTGCCTAACAGACCGTAAGCGCTATTCGTTCATCCGTTGATGAGCCCATAACAAGTTCATTCAGTGTCAACGTTGTGGAAACTCGGGCAAGGGCGGATACATGTTTAATACATGCACGTCCCTCCGTTTATTTATGTTTTCTAAACACGTTATATGCATTCTTAAATCTCTATTAAGTTTCATAGCTTGTGACCGTTATCAAATAGACTTCATTAAAACATAAAAGAGTATTCCTTTTAAATCCTCAGTAATGTGCACAGTTGTTATGTTTGCTATCTCTGTGCACATTGATAAAGATTGTTATACCCTCTTTTAAAAAAGGGATAAGTCCATCGCAATACAATGGACATATAAAACCAAGTTATATTGGACCACAAACTATATCGGCCACCTCTCAGAAATCGGTGAAATAGCAGCGACCCTCTGGCCGATCGGCGTAAATCCTTCCAAAAAAACAAGTGTTTGCCTAAAGAAGCTAATTAGAAGTTCATTCGGCTATGTTTCGAAGTCATGACCGATGAGAAAACGAACTATATTTATAAGCATATTGTTAGCTAATTATATGTCATCGTTCTGTTTCATTCACATTCCTTATACTATATCAAGCCTAACAAGAGCCGTGGTAGCTCAGTGTTCGGGCGGTTGGCTCAAGTTGCATAGTACGCTAGCAATCCGAGTTAGATTCCCGGTGCCGGCACCAATAAATTTGTTGTTGCAATTTTATGTGCTGATTAACCACGTGCTCGGCGGTGAAGGAAAACATCGTGAGGAAAGTCTGCCAATCTGCAATAGGGCCGCGTGGTGGACTATGCCCTTATACTCTCTTTACAGAAAACACACACATATTACGACCGTTTTGCAGAATCAGATTGAAAGAAGTAATGAAGAAATACAATGAGAATGACATTTCTAATACCGCGAAGTAATAACTGAAAAGGGAAACTGTTTTACACTCCTCTGACCAAAACAAACCTGGGCCTACAATCCCCCTTGGTAAGAACATGTTCCCTCTACAACGAAATGGTAAAAGTTAATAAAAAAATCGATTTCATCCACGATAGCGTTGCGCAGTTAAAACATAAGATTATCCGGTATTTACGGGATGCTCAATAGATCTTCGTTTTTCTGTGTGTTGTTTAGTCGTAACTTCTTGATTGTACGAGTATAAAATTGAATTGTCAGTGCTGTGTACTAACATTATGTCATATGTATAAGATAAATGTCCTTTGTATTATTACTCATTGAGTGATATATACGTATGATGTTTTAGTACCTCAAATAAATAAAAAGGCAATTATTACTGAATTAAAACCCACTCGTATGTATATACACTCACACAAACACACACATACACTACACATTCGCATAACTTCTCGACTATGACTGTAGTTCTTTCTCTTTTTTTTTTCCTTTTGCACACATTTTTGTTTTTTTTTTCATATATTTTTAATTATTAATTATCGCATAATTTACTTAACTTGTATTAAAAACTTATTGTACGCAAGACTTAAGTTTGTGACTCTGGAAGGCACTGTCTCCTGAGATACAGGTACACTGTACCTAGTTCAGGAGACAGAGCTCCTGTATATGTAACATGTTTGTTTTGTGATATTAATAAAGTTATTATTATTATTATTATACATAAGATCTTTTAAAAGCACAATAAAGATGTGGGAGTTACCCACCCCCTACTTCATACTTATACCTAGACGTACTCTAACACACCTAACCTTGTACACACAAACACACTCACGCATACACACTCGATCAAACTGAATTACATATAATAAATATTTAATTTTAGTATATTTGTATTTGTATTAAATTGTTGGAGATGGGCGTTAATAGCTGCGACACAGTTGTTACTACTGCGGCTATTATCGAACTAGTTTGTACATGTTTGAAATAAATAATATTATTATATTATTATTATTATTTGGTCCCATCATCAAAGGTGTCATTAGTACTATCGTCTATCTTCATTTTCGGAAGCGGTTTTCTAATACTCTGTATACGTGATATTCCAACGGCTGTTGCCGTTTTTTTTTGCCGCACACTAGCTCGTAGATGGCAGATTTTTTCCTAATTATCGATATATTTGAATAATGCACACTATATCTTTATAAATTATACCCAATGTGTTACACTGATGTGTAAACTATAGTATTGTAAAGTTTCATCAAAATCCATTCAATATTTTTTTGCGCGAGAGAGTAACACTTCACATACATCCATACAAGCTTTCCCGTTTATAATATTAGTAGTATGTCAGTGGTATTATATTTTACGAGGCGGCTTCGACGTTGAATATCTTCAATAAACATCAACAGCGGGTGTGTGGCCGGCTGTAGACTAGACCTATCGACTGTCGACACTATTGACTGAGTTAACCCCGAGATCGATGCTATGCAATCAGCTTTCCGTGTTCAATAACTGACACGATAAATTATCATTCGAATGTGGAAACTTCACGAACTGCGCAGCACAGAAATGAAAAGCATTTTTAACCGACTTCAATAAAGGAGGAGGTTCTCAAATCGATTGCTTTTAATGTTTGTTTTCCTACCACTTCTTTTCCTCGCGCTAAGAAATCCCGAAGTAGTATTATCCCCAGAATTCTAAGCAATGCGATAAAATTATCGGATCTCTCGGTCGCCCTCGCGTCAGAGGTCTGTTGATTACCCCTCACCGGGGCGACCCTTGCGTCGAGTTGATAGCAATAGATGTACAGGCTGTCATAAGAGTTATGCCACCTCTCAATCCGGTGAAGCAGTAAAAGTCAGTTTCTTTTGCTAATCTGTGTAGTTCGTCACAAAGAAAAAGTTCTGTTGTGCCTAGAGTAACATGAGCCGAGGCATAGTTTAAGACTGAGTGCTCCAAAACCCTGTTAATAATCTATCAAGTTTGTTAGCCCAATAATGGCTATAAGTCATACCAACCTTTTTTGGCACCACTAGGATTAAAGGGTCGGTAGAACTTTTATTGTTTCTGGCCGCTATAATTTACGTGAACTGTATATATATTTACGAGATGTTTACAATTATGAACAGTCATGTGACAGTGTAATCAAAGTTGCAAGGCCTAGGATTTGATAAGCTGCGACATTACGAACGACACCCGGCTTATGGGCGAGTGCGCCGGGAGTTGTTACGACTTACGACCATACTCGTGAAGAGGGATGTGTGCGAATGATATAGCCGTAATAAACTTTGGCGTCATAAACTAATTTTATGATTTTCCTTACATAAATACGTATTTAATTATAACAAAGAAACGCCATACCAAATAGACTCCATTTATTCATAAATTCAATTATATTAGAAGTTAAAGTTACAGCCTTTATATAAGTCCCACTGCTGGGCGCAGGCCTTCTCTGTAAAGAGAGTATAATGGCATAGTTCACCACGCGGCCCTAGTGCAGATTGGCAGACTTCACATGTCATAGAAAATTTTTCTAAGACATGTAGGTTTCCTAACGATGTTTTCCTTCACCACAATAAAATTGTAACAACAACGGACACTGAGCTACCACGGCTATAATAATGCTTAGTGGACAAATAAATTGCTTGATGGTAATTCCACTGGATGGTACACGGTGATATTTTTTTTTTATCGTTCCCCCAACGTTTGGCACTTGACTTTTCATTTCTTCTTTCTTGCATTCCTCCTTTCCACTCTTCTTTTTCCAGTATACTCTCCTGCTCTTTACATTTCTTACTCTTACTTTCTACATACTACGTTACATTCTCTTACTTTACTACCCTACATGGTACACGGTGATACTGATTCATGGCTAGTAACCTACATACATTGAAATACGATGGAAAGAGTACAAATCTGTGAGATAGCTTTTTTTTAGCTATACGAGGTCATGTAGACGTAACTATTAAGCGCAATAGGCTATAACATCGTTAACCTGGTTAAAGTAAGTTAGTTTGCAGCTCAGCGCAGTAGTAGTTGTGTGCTTGTAGAATAAGACTACGATATCCCCTGCCTGTCGTAGAAGGCGACTAAAAGGGGCCTCGGTTTCACTAGGAGGGTAGGGACCTTTGAGTGTGGACTCGGGAAGAAGGCAACATCGGGTGGCCCGTGCCGGCAGAGGGGCTCGGTGCGTTCTACTGGAGATCCCGTAGCCCCTCACCATGCAAGGAGGAAGGGCCACCGAAGGCGGGGTATCTTTTTGAAAATTTCCCTCCCGTCAACAAAAAAAAAGTTAGTTTACAGCTATTTAAACGACAGTGTTGCATTGAAACTTGGACAAAATTATTTTATGTTGAAAATACAGGTGGAGGTTGTCAGAGGAATAGTAGTGACATGTAGGAAATTACTTCTTGGCACCGCATTCTGCACGCTGCAGAAATCGATCAAAGAACCCACACACGTGGAATTGACGGCTACCTATTGTAATTGATGTGCTCGTTTGATGTTAAATTTCATTTCATTATTTGAAGTAGAAAAGAAAAATTTACGAGTAAACATAGAACCTACTTTAAATAAAATCAGTGACGGATCACACATGAAACGCAACAATACGCTGAGGATTTCAATCCGTCTGAATGTTTTTTTCGTTTGTTACCTTTTAACTTTCGACTGAGTGAATCGATTTTGATGGTTCTTTTTATTTCTAAGCTGGAGCTTCCAATTTGGTCCAGTTCTGATAATGGCATTCACGAGAAATCAAATAAGTGTTAAATTTGCATTAAGTATGTGCGCGACAAATGGCCAAATAACTCAATATCACGCCAACCGACTTCGATGATTAATTTTTGATTGGAGATTTCCTTCAAAGGTAGTTTGAAGAGAGTTTGGTTAGGTTCTGATTACTACTAAGTGTTGGATAAAACATTCTTTATAGTTTTATACACAACTCTGTTTTATTCTTTTACTTGTCACCTCGACTTAATGGCATTCTCTCCATGAAATAAAATGTATTTTGTTTTACTATGACTATCGGTTATTTTAAAATCCACAGCACTAGTAGTAATATTCCTATTCGATTTGAAATCGGTTTTTATTTTTACTCCTATACATACTTGTTTATATCTTAAGTATCATAGTTATATTATGTACTGGCACCTATATTCTTTTTCTTCTTCCACGTACATACTTGGTGTCGTTAAGGAGTATTTATATTATAAATTGCATAACAATATACTTATAATAAAAATGAGTTATAACATATTTATTCCACCCTTAAACTAAGTTTAGTTAAACCAGGAATAAATTAAGAATAAGCTGAGAATAGTTTACCACAAATAAATCCGTAATAACTATGGTTTATCTAATCTTCCTTTACGTCAAAATGCACGAGCTTAAAAAATAATTGCAGTCTATGTAGTAGTGAAGTAATGTATCTGTCAATGTGTGGCGGTTACAAAAATATTCTATACTCTATATAGAGATAGGAGATAATCCACTTCCACGCTTGTCTATAGTAAGAGACCTTTCAAATAAATGGTCTAGAAATATTATACCACTTTTAGAAAACCAATATTTTAATCGAAACTAATCATTGACATATAAATCGAAAAAGTTTTCCCATCTTTTAAATATTTTTACTTTTTTTAGAGTCTGAATGATATTTATTAAGTCATTTACTGTTTCAACTTCCTCCATTGCCCTTAATTCCTTAATAAGTTAATTTAAATGAGCGAACACAAACACAAATCGAGGTATTTTAATTGTTATACTGGACTTAAACAAGGGTGTACGTCGTTGTGACTTCGGAAAAACGATTGTATGAACAAAAACGTCTACGTTATACCAGGTATAACGTATTCTTGGTTTATTAGTACAAATTTTGCTTATCCTTAATTTATTCCTAAGTTTATCTTTATACCACGTTTATTTGTAACGCTGTTACTATATTATATTAATGGCATAAAGGCTAGAAACTTGTTGAAAATGCTTTTCCATTCATATATTTTAAAACGCGCACGCTTTTCTAGGAAATCGAACTCCGTTTTGTAACAGATTAACGGAACAATGGTACACCAATTGCATAGTAGTATCGCTTCGGGTGTTTTATTTCGGAGCATTACGGTATTGTCGCCGGAACGATCGTGTAGATACAATGCGACTGCAAATGTTAAGCGAATCGCTTGCCTCGACTACTTCTGATCTCTATTCTTTGGAACGAATTTACATTCATACATACATTAACATTAATCAGCTTTGTTTCTGTTCAACCTAGACAGACATAAATCGTTTATCAATCTATTATCGATATATTTAACCTATAAAGACACTGAAGCAATTATCTCTGGACGCTTGTGATGCACACACATACTCATGCTCACACACACACATACACAATAATTAATTTATCTCTTTTTCTTCTAATAATGTCTACATAATTATAAGTTTGAATTGTTTTCATTTGTTTGTGTCTCGAGGTGGGCGTAACCTGCTGCGATACAGTTATCAACTACTGAAGCAGTTTACGAACGTTCAGTATTGTATTTATATTTCCTTTTCTTTTGTCCAAATAAAATTTTCATTATTATTATTATTAATCACTCATCGTCTTACACCGAGTTAACGAAGAACCGTATCGACCATAAACCAGGAAATCCATAGACAGGGAATTGATTGTTATTGTTGTTGTTCAATGTTTAATAGTGAGTTCTTTTTCATTTGAGTAATCAAAAACTAATGCAAATAATACCTCCACCAATTTTTTATTTATTTATTATGGTACAAACAGTCTTGTAATATAAAATAGTATTTATAAGTAGTGACTTCAAGAAAAAATTCGAAAAGGTCTGATATATTAAAAATCCTTATGTATGGTAGAAAAACGTAGACAATGACCTCAAAGAACCTGCTTACTATCTAAAAAAATTTGCACAGTTTTTACAGTTGCTGAAAAAAATATACTAAGTTGGATGTGTGGGATAGAAGCCTGGGAGTACGCAATATTGCGATGGGTTGGTTGTGTATAGAGGTCTCGCCTGATAGAAAAAAGGGAAAAAAAGGGAGAAGACATAAGGGAATTTTTCTCAGGTGATGTCGGAAACTGAGTGAAGCGGGAAACGAAAATCTGGAAAGCTGACCCCACTTAGGAAGAGCACATCAGGATAAAATTACGGCATAGCTAGAATTTTCTGTATTTCCTCTCTCTTCTTTTAAAGTGCTCGGTCTGAGCCTCTATAAGATAGATCGACACAGATTAGCGTTGGCGTTACCACTGTTGCCTTTATTAACTTTAAGTCAGAATCCATTGCGCCCAGAATGATTACCCTAGGACACATCTAAAGGTTTTCTTGGAAGGCGGACGATAATGGTTATAATAATAGATAGATAGATAGATATAACTTTATTGTACACCAAAATCAAACAAAAGACATTACATAAGTAAGGTTTTACAGTTTGTTGTACAATGGGCGACCTTATCGCTGAGAGCGATCTCTTCCAGGCAACCTGTGTATGGACAGGAAACATATGAACAAAACAGGACGATGGCGTTAGAAATACAAATAAGATAACAAATCTATACATATAATTGACAACCTACACTAAATATACCTACATAAATAATTTATCATTAAATATACTAATACATACAATATACATATATCATAGTTCCGACGAAATCGATTGATAATGTTGCGCTAGCAAATTTTTAAAAGCAGGTAGGGATTTAGCAAACCGAATGGAATTTGGTAGGGTATTCCACAGTCTAGTAGCCCGCAATGTGAATGACTTCCCATAAAAGTTTGAGGAATGAGTAGGGGTTTTAAGTTTCAAGGTTTCAGAGGATCGTAAGGATAGAGGATCGGATAGGTGGATAAATTAAAAACGTTCTTTAAGGTAAATTGGAGTAGATGGAATGAAGAGGATGCTATAAAGAAGAGAAAGGATATGTGCATTTCGACGATAACGGATTGGTAACTTTAGCTTCTTGCGATATACAGTAACGTGATCATATTTACGTAACCCAAATATTAGACGGAATAATTTGCCTATTGTCTATACAACATTTAGAAAATGAAAACCTATTATATAATGTGTATGTTAATCAGTAAAAACTAGCATGTATAATATAAAGCGAGCGCTCCGAATATTCTAAAATGTTGCACCGCAGCAATTTATTTTAAATGCCGCCCCATGCATAAAATGAAAGGTTCCAATGCTAAAAACGATGTACAAAATAAAGTGCATGTGCTGTTACATAGTAAATAATTCCGGTGTGAGCTCCGACGTCCTCACAACAAAAAGAACAACGAAATTTACCTCGTACTGTATCCAACTCGCTCTTAAACTTGCCTGTTGTAAAAAATGTCGCGTCATCTCTCGTGACACTCACGCCTTAAAAATTATACACTGGGTTTGGAAGAAAATTAAAATGAGTTTTCGAGTGATGAGTATTATATTAAACATTATATATAACATTTTATATATAATATATAATATTTTAATATATGTGTTCTGAGGAATTGTTCGGAATCATCCCAGCTACTGATTTCCATTACCGCACATCTCGGCAGAATTCCAAATTCCACCGCCACCATCTTGATGGTTGGCGTTCAACGACTGTACGTTTTTCGCGTAACTTTCTTCCAATGCACTGCCAACTTGTAGAATCAACTATCACCAGCGGTGTTTCCGAACGTTTACGATCTGGGGACCTGCAGCTCCTCTGGTGCTGTGGATGTTCATGGGCGACGGTAATCACTTAAGATCAGGTGAGCCGTATGCTCGTTTGCCACTTTTCATATAAAAAAAAAAAAATTTATATATATAAATATATACATCTATGTATAACTCTTTCAAATTCTTTTTTTTTAAGAAAATAACAATTTTGAATTTGGAACGTCTTATTTGGTTGGAGGGTGGGCGTTAATAGCAGCGCGACACAACAACCCTTTATTAATGCTTCTACTCGTATTATCGAACACTGGATTTCTACTATATGAAACTGTGTTGTTGTTTTAAATAAAGATTTTTATATATTGATTTATCTGTGCCCCTTAAAATTCATAAACAGAATAAGACCTAAATTAAATAAAGTAGCTTAACGACTAAGCATTCGACTTAATGATGTCATAGTCGGGTTTAACTTTGAATATGCCCATGGACTCTCTTCATGCAACTTGTTGGATTAGCATGCTGAAAAGGAAGATATTGTTGTCTTTGTCTTCACCTGATAATTGGGTTAAAAAGGACGGGAGGTCGTAGCATTATAATAATTCTCGTAATATATAAATAACACTTAAAATTATTGCTATATGCACTATAAGAGCGGTGATTGCTGTCTCTGACTACTAAGAATGGGTTTAATAGGGTGTGAGGGTTTTTAAAATAAATAACACTTGAAATCATAGCAATACCGATCGTAGAACGAATGACATAGATCTGAAATAGTAATGATCCAATGCACATAAAGAACGATTACGTAGACAGTAATTTCATACTGGAACAGGCACTATGAATATCAAACTAGGCCGAGTAACACATGGTACGTAGTCTCATAAAATGTAGCGACGTCCGATTTGTGGGAATAGCGTATAAAAATTTCAAAGAGCCTGTATACGTACGCTTAGTCTGTCCACGGTTGCTTCACTCGTGTACATAATATATGCAAATTGGACCACTTTACTGGTGTGCTTAAGTTCACTCGCTTTTGCACTTTTATATATAACCGAGGCCCCATTACCCATGTAAATATTGTTAAACGCAACTAGAGCGCTCCCCCACAGTCGTATTTCCCAGCTTTATAATGTGACATTATTTATCTAGTTTAAAAGTTCACAATGACATCGCTTACAACGCAACGACAACATGAAGTTAGCATATGACAAATAAGTTTAATTTAATTAAATCCTTTTACGCCGTTTCAAATTAAACCCTGTTATGGTGAGAAATTAAATTTCATTGTTAGAAGTTTGCCACAATAGAACGTAACGATGGCAGATCGCGGCTTTTCCGCGTGCGACTGAATTGCGACCATTTGGAACAATAATGAGCTTTTGTATTATGACTTATCTAATGAGTATACTCATTTTAAAAACCATTTTAAACTTGCGTAAAAATACTTGAAGAAATTGAGATGATTAAAGATTTTGTATACGCTATAATATATCATATTAACTTGCAAATGGAATCATTGACACCCCTGAGCTTCTCTCCGCCCTAGCTTTTTCTATACCGTCGCGGTTATCTAGACCTTCACGTTACCAAATTACTAAGAAGTAGTTTATTCAGGTCGTACCTAGGTAAGAATGCGCCTTTAAATAGATTCGATATATTATAATTCATTTTCAAAAACGACTAACGACGAAAAACTACCTATAAATAGTTTTTTTTATTACTTATCTTTATTTTAAAATTTAGCTTAATTTTAATTTTTGTGTTTTTTTTTAGTTCTGATTTAATATTTTCCTCGCCAGTAAATCGCATGCAGTCTTCTGTGATGGCATTATCTTTACAACTTTTCACTGTTTTTCTATATTAAAAGAAAAGAAACAGACTAAGGGCCGATTATGATCACCTAACGTTAAGTTAGGTTAGTTTACTCGTTGCTCTATCTATAATGTTATAAGATTATTAGAGTTTATATTGAGAGAGATAAAATCTAATAAAATGTCAACGTCACAATATTTATGTTTGTACTAACTACATTACTTCGTCTAGCTTTTGTTTTCAAGAATTTTTTCTTTGTTCTTTGAACTATTTAATAGTCGAGACGCTGAAGTGTTTTTACTGTCATCGTAATTTCTTTTGCACTATGCTAAAAGGTTTGTAATATGATAGCCGTGCCGAGGGTAAGTGAACTAGACAGCCGATGGTAATGTTGAAAGAAATTAATTTTTTTCATTTTTTATTTTACCGACATTAAAATAAAAAATAATAACTGACCTGGAGGGACAAGGGGAAGGAAAAACAAACAATTACTGTTAAACAATTTCTTTGTCTTTCTGGAACGAAATTCCTTACAACAGGACAAGCGTTTTGTTGCGCGACCTAATTGAAAAAATGCGAGACTAAAACAGTAAGAAAAATGTATAAAGGAAGTGTTAAAGAGTTATAGACGGCTTATAACGTGGCTATTAAGCTTGTAGTTCAACTATTTGATCACAGATGGCGCTTTACGGAATATATTACAATTAAAACTTATGGTAACATTTTCCATATTTTCGTTAATAATCCCTTTAATTCATCCCCTGGGGCTTTTCAGTGGTGTTGTATTGGTTGTTTGCATTGTTTGGAAACGACTGGCAATAAAATTAAGCAATATTTTTTTTGCAAACTGTGTTGCTATTACTTGTTGAAGGTGTCCCATGACACCACATCATTTTTTATCGTTTATTTATTTCACTATGGAGAAGGACGCAAACGAGCAAGCGATTCAATTAATTTAAGTAATTATGTGAGACAGGCCCAAAACGGCAAAAGTTCCCAAAAAATAAAGAAAAAAAGTAATACTCAAATAAAGAGTTGAGACGCCGATAGTGGTTGTGGTATTTGCGCACGGCATTGTCTAAAAATAAATTAAAATCACTTCATAAATGACGACGTAAACCTTCTTGTTTAAAGTCGGTTATTGTAAAAAAATTAAAATGCTTTTTACTTTTAATTTACTATAAAAGAAATGTAACAGTGAAGTGACCTAAGCATCGTGAAGAGAGTAGATAAAGTTTCCCGTGTCGAAGGTGCCCCGGGTCGAGATTACCCGCGTCGTGTCACGTCGACTTCATCAATTATCCCGCGCTCTCTGCCATCTTTAAGGCTGCGTAAGTCCCTGCTAGTACCACAGGAAGACTAGAGACACTTTCCTTATTCCAGATTTAGAGGTGAAATTTGTAATCTCAGATATTCTACGTATTTTTTTATAACATAAGGTAAAGTAAAAAATAATGTATGTGAACAGTATTAATACAATTATATTGTGTGAATAGAGATATCACCTAACTGATATGACTTAGGGACCTTCAAAGAACGTGCCTATTCCCTTCTCCACAGGTGTTAAGGATATTCATGGATGACGGTTATCACTTAAGATCGAGTGATCCTTAAGCTCGATTGCTCCTCTCCTTATATAAAAAAAACATTCTGACTTTGATCACGACCTATTTGCTTAAGCTTAAATCTGTTGTTACAGTTATCTTTAGCGTTGTAATCATATCATAGTAACATTTACAATTCTAGCTCTAGTTTTTAATCTCAAGTTCATAAATATTGTACAGTCGGTATCGAGCATTGCTCTTAAAAACAACGCAATTTAAGTCTGACTCGTTCGGAGTGTATTAAGATAAAAGCATGTTCCAAGATGGCGACACAGACTTATATTGCTAATCCTACTTTCGCTATTGCTTCAAAATAGATAAATAATCCTTAAGTGGTTGAAAGACTGTAATAGTCTCGGGATTTCAATAATGTACTTTATTACTTCTAAGATCAATCCTACCGTGCTGTTTTAGCTTTTAGAAAATACATTTTGATATCATGATTTTACATGTTTATTTAAAATTACTTGCGGCCTACGCTGTTAACCGCGATTTAAAAGTATTTATTTAAATGTTTCTAACATAAATCCTAGCCAAAGTTACTCCTTATTACTGCTATTTGCCAGTGTCTAAGTGCCTTTTTGTACAATAAAGTAAATAAACTATTACATATATACCCAATACCACTAAAATAATGTAAAACACTTATTACTGATTGGCTCCAAACCCTCTCTTATGATTATACAGAAGATCTTTTAAAAACCCCTACTTCATACGCATACCTACTAATACACTAACACACGCACACTTCAACACCCGTAACCTTGTACACACAAACACACTCACCCATACACACTCGTTTAAACGGAATTACATATGATATGTTTTTAATTTTAGTAAATTTGTAATCTTGTATTAAATTGTTTGGAGATGGGCGTTAATAGCTGCGACACAGGTATTACTACTGCGGCTATTATCGAACTAGTTTGTACCTGTTTGTATTTTTGGTTTGAAATAAATAAAAATAGTGAAAGCCAAGCCAAAATCGATCCAGCCGTTCCAGAGATTCGCCGGAGAAAACAGACAGACAGACAAAAATTGTGAAAGCCAAGCCAAAATCGTTCCAGCCGTTCCAGAGATTCGCCGGAGAAAACAGACAGACAGACCAAAATTGTAAAAATGTTACTTCGGTATCGTATATACCGTCATACGTAAGTTATAAATTTAGAAATAGTGAACTTTTTGTGATTTGCGATGACTGTAAGAGGAAGTTTTCTTAAGGTTTTCTGTCTTTAATCATTAAAATAAAAGTCATAATTATAAAAAGTAAAGAAACGAAAGATTAATCTCTTACACTATTTAATAAGCGTAGTAGAACGAGAAGCATTCTCTTCCCTCTTATCACCAAGTTTAGAGAAATAATAATTCCTGCCCAAAAACGCGTTTGTAATAGAGACAAGATTAAAGACGACAATGATGCCATTGAAAGTACATTTTGGACAGTTTAGCTAACTCGGAACCCTGCTTTGCGATTGTAATAGTTTGATTTGATGCAAGTTCAACTTCTAACATCATTGTAAAACGAACGGTTATAAATTTGAGACGTTGGTTACAATGTAACGAAATAAACTCTTAGATGCAGAAATATATTGTGATTCTTTTTTACGACTAAAACTATTTCGGTCAGCATTTAACGACAAATATACGTGCATAAAATGATTATTCTATAATATTTTAACATATTTAGATGCTAGCCAATTATCGATAATAGATTTTCCATCGATAACATTATACATATAACACTAAAAGGACCAATAACATAGATTAACTATGGTTTTGGTACAATTCAACAGAAAGTTACTTGAGCCTAAGATAACGATTTTGCTGTAGAGGGTTCTAAATACTGGCTTGTACCAGATGCGACTCTCTGTGTATATAAAATGCTTAGTAAGGTGTAACATACAAAGGTCTCTGCGTTTTACAGCGCTCAAAGCACTTTCAGCTTGCTATCAGCGGTTGTTCCAAACGTGATACGACCTTCAGAATACTACTCCTTTCGAAAAGTTTAACAATGCACCAACAGCTCCTTTAGCGTTGATGATGTTCATGGTCGACGGTGATCACTAAAAACAGATGAGATTATTTGTTATATTTGTATAAAAAAATCTTTAGCGAGTTAGGAATGGTAGACGAAAAAAAAGGAAGTGGTGTGAAATAGCATTTCACACTTTTTTAAAATAATTCTGTGCCGAATTTCAATGCAATATTAAATAAATGTAGGTGGTCGCTTCCCGAAGTGGCACTCAAGGTTAGTTTAGCTTTTGTATGTCCCATAGATTATCCGTGAAATAGCAACCGACCGAGTCGTGGTTCGGCCCTCTCGGGCGCCCTCGGATCGGAATGCTTACGCGTAACATAGTAACCGTCCAAGCCGAGGTTAGGAGGTCCCCCAGTGATAGAGGTGCAGGCTAAGCGTCCAAAGAGCTGTGCCACCTCTCAACCCGCAGAAACAGTCAAGGCCGGCTTCTCAATCGTCAATTAAAAAAAATGTAGGTGGTGGGAATGCAAGCGGCAGCCGAGATCATTGTTGCATTGTTTATCGTTGCACAATTACGGCGGGATTGGCGGCCAACCCGCCGCTGAAAACAAATTGAATGAATTAAGCTCAGCACAACTTTATACTCTGTTTATACTGCACACTTTACGATCCAATGTGCGTGTTATTTTGTTTTATGTTGGAATTATTGTACTCGCCTAGCACTAAAAGGCCGTACAAGAAACCTCCTGCTGGGGTTGAATTTGATGTTTTCAGGCCACGAATAAAGTACAAGAATTTATTCGCGGTAATGAATTTTCCAGTAGTTTAAATGGGGAAGAATGCCGCGTTAGCTTTTATTGCAATTGTACTATTATAAGCTAATAGAATGCCTTATACTAGAAACTGTTTATAAATATTTCACATATGTAAATGACGATAAAACAAAACTTTCTCACAAAATTCTTTAGCTTTCGTAGGTTTCGACCCATACAATAATATCTATGACCTGTCTAAATCTAAATATAAAAAAGCTTCTCATACCTTAGCCACTAAAGCTAGATTATAACACTACATAACATAATACATAAATACGCACATGCATTTACACATGCTCGCCCACCTCCATGCATATCCTCGCACGTGCATTAAACAAAAAACACTATAAAATTATAAATACGGTGCTATAGACAGCGGTCTTAATTAAATTAAAAAATATCTGCATGAAACTGAACGATAACATTATATTTGTGAGAGATAAATAAATAAACATTTATTATTATTACTTTCATGTAGTATAACGTTATATAAAATACTGTTCAATGCTATTTTCCTTTTTAAATTGGATGAAATAAAGAAATTGTTGAAATCAAAACGTGTTGATATTACAATGTGACTTAAACAGTAGTTGTTCGGTTGCGTAGACAATAAAACAATAAAACCACCGATTGGCTCAACCAAACTTTCGTAGTGAAATAGCAACCGACCGAGTCGTGGTTTTTTTTTAATGTCACAAAGGCTGTTGAGACTGCTGCTGTTTAGATTATATAAAATAATTTCAGAGTTGTTAAACCGATAAGCGATAGAGGTTCAGGCTAAGCGACCTAAGAGCTATGCCACCTCTCAATCCGGTGAAGCAATCAAGGACAGCTTCTATGGTCAATCGTAAACATTCAGCTAGTTACTTATAAATAAATAAATGTTCATTTATTCATCTTTCACAAATTTAAACATGTAAGTTATATTAAATTATCGTACAGTTTTAAGTAGAGAATTACAATTTGTGAAAACCTGGTGTCTATACTAAGGTACTGTGTCAGACATCTATGATTGTAAGTTGTCTTGCGTTCCAGCAAGTATAAAATATTGAAATTGGAGCGGCGTTGCGCCGGGCGATGAGTGGTAGGACCTTTCTCCTTTGATGGACGCCCAAACCTTCAAGTGCTTTTATTCGC
The DNA here is from genome assembly GCA_029286785.1 of Meandrusa payeni. Classification (NCBI taxonomy): domain Eukaryota; kingdom Metazoa; phylum Arthropoda; class Insecta; order Lepidoptera; family Papilionidae; genus Meandrusa; species Meandrusa payeni. The sequence goes on from JAGSMX010000013.1 coordinate 1,968,374, forward strand.
TGAATCTTTCGGAAAATAAATGAATCTACGCCGTATGTAAATCGAATGCCGTCGAAAGTTTTTATTGAAAAACTTCAAGCACTGATGAAAATGGGGCCGCGATGTTAAAGATCTCCCCGCCCGCCCAACAGATGCGATACCAACTTTCAAATGTTCATACTTTTTAATTTCGTCGAAAGTTATACCTAATGTTACTACTATTCAAATTAAATTGTAAATGATTTATTACTTCCAACATTACACTGTTATTAAATTTATGATAATATAAAACATGTATATTTACAAGTCAAAATTCCGACTTTATATCTAATCTACGTTATATAGTAAAAATAATATACTAAGTTGTGCCGTTAGCAACGGATTAACCGATAGTACGCACGGACGGTCTTTTTTTATTTCTGAAGTGTCGTAGTTTCTGTAGTTCACGGTGATAGTATTTTTCTTGACGAACCTTTACAGATTAATCAAAAAAGCTGACTTTTACTACTTCATCGGATTGAGAGGTGACTGTATAGCTCTAAGGTCCCCGAGTGAGTACTTAGGTTTGGACGTTTACTGTGATACGCGTAAGCATTCAGTTAGGTGGGTTGCCATTTCATGCATAAGCTAAGTGACATTCTAAAGCTAAGCTAACTTTAAGTGCCACTTCGAGCGTTGGCGCTGGGTGTAGAATTGGCCGTAGAAACTCTAGCAACGATCCTAACATCTATAATAGAAATTGTTTTGCAAGGGAAACGTGTTGCTTGTAATAGGATGATTCGAATTAAAAACGCTATGCTTTGTGATTCGAGTATGAAGTTCACATAAAATAAAGACGAAAACCCGAAAAGAAAAAACGAGAAAACTACGATACCGAAAAGAATAGTGTTGGCAGTTAAAGCAAAAGTTATACAGAACAGATTGTTTCGCCAGATAGACATATGACATATTAAAGAAGGGTCATCCCTTTCCAACCAGGGATACGGATCGGGGTCAGGTTCGCGCATCCTTACCGTGCACGTGGCCTGTGGTACGGATCTGTGAAAAACTGCAACTGCACGACAGCGTCCAACATGCTGTAGTGGCGATATCCCGACACACCGTCAGCTGTGTCTATTATACAGATGACTGTGACGACGCCACAGGAAGACTGATGACAAAGGCAATGGCCGCATCAAGGGAGAGGATAGTGGACTACAACCTGAAAATGGCCATGAGAAGCAGGGACACAGCGGTCGCGGAGAAGCTAATAGCAATGCAGCGGGGCGTCTGCGACGCGTGAACCCGAAACGATCTCTGCCCACCTCCAAATTCAGGCATTATAATAAAAAAGGAAAATAGTAACTGTAGAAGTGGCACTTTTTTTATAAATGCAGAGTGAACAATTTAAGTGTATTGAAAAAGAGTACGGACACAGGTCTGTGGTTGCAATCTAACAATAAAAAAAAAGAAGGGTCGTGTTATATTACACCGAATTAATATGCATGCGAACTTGCGATGTGAAGTGACAGAGTATATTAGGGCCCTACTTGAAATCCTTAATATTTGCCTATCCCACTAGTTTTCTGTTGTGAGAGCTATTTATAACTAAGTGTATAAAAAACTAAATACCGTTCGTTCCGCTAATTACATGTCTGCGTGGTGAATCTTTAGCGAAACTAATATTAAAATAACGTTGTCGAAATTGCTTTTTAAATTAAACAACTTAAAAATACTGATTTAATTAGGATTAAAGTTAAGAAAAAAGGACAATGTAGTACCAGTGAAGGGCACAGGGCCGCCTCCAGGGAGCGGAATAAATGAGTAATTGATAAAGCTAACCCGCTTAACTTAATCGGAGGGAAGTCAAGTTTAATATTTTATGTAATCGCGTTGGTAATGTCGAAATTTATAGAAGAAACTAATAATTGGCAATTTATACGACTTGACAATTGTCTTTTTTTTATAGTGAATAGGCTCACGTTTAGCTTCTATCTTGCTTGATGGAAGGCGAAGATAAAGCCTAGGATGGAGCACGTGAGCCTATAAGGTGTCAGTTCACATTGGACTTAAAGGTGTCGAGATTGTACCCGTGAGGAAAGACTGAACGCGGCAGAGAGTTCCATTCCTTAGCCGTTTAGTTTTATAATATACTAATTCGAGTTCGATCCCCGTTGTCATCACAAATGTTTGTTACAATTCGAAGAGCTGCGTTACCTTACGCTAGTAACTCGAGTTCGATTCTCGCTGCTGGCGCCAAATGTTTATTACAATTCGAAGTGCTGAGTTACCATATGCTAGTAACTTATATTCGGTAGCCGGTGTCGGCACCAAATGATTATTACATTTCTAGATGCTCGGCGGTGCATGGAACTGACGATGAGGAAATTAATATTTCTCTTAGACATGTGATAATACCACACACTATATTAGGCCAATCCGCTTCGTATTATCATTTACTCGTACAAAGCTATTGTCATAAGCTATTGTCATGTGGATACGATAGCTTCCGCTTTTATTTAAAAAAAAAACAAAGTGAATTGAGATTGGGAAAAATCTCTGCAGTAATTTTGTACTTCTACGTTCTTTGTATAAAAATCGTAGATATCGAAGTTTCAATTGTTTTTATGAATTTTTTGTTCGCAATATTCGAAAACGGGTATTGTGTTAAGATATTATCAGAATTCATGTGTTTTTTTATATTTTGTATATGGAACAACAAATCGGTAGAACCACGATCTATTTCTTCGAAATTTGTAACTAAATTGCTTACCTCTGAATACAAGATTAAAGTGGAAAAAATCGTGAAAGCCTGCCTTTTAAATATTAAAATAGCTTTCTAGTACAAAAAGTAATGAGAAACGTATTAAAGATAAATTTATGAAATGAAAGTCGATCGTGATTTGAATCACTAAGTGCTGATTGTTTGTCAGTTATCGTTGAGATGAATGGTGTATTCAATTTCGTCAGGAAAGGCGATTTGTTAAATGTTTATCGTCTAAGCTGTAAAGCTGTTCTAATAGATATTTCATGTTTTGAAGTCCAAATAAATTACTCTAAATTATTTCACTGTGGACGTGGTAACGACTTGTTTAGAATTCCGTCAGTAATTTACGACATAGTGACGTGACTCACACGAGTCCCGCGGCTTATTATTGAGCATATATAAAGAAAAATAAACCGACAACTTCCTTTCGCGTGCTTACAAACATAAAAGTTTCTCGTGCGTATCCTTACGAAAACATAAATTAGGTAAATTTACTACGTTTTATACAGAGCATCCCCTTCATTACAATATGTTCGTAACGACACCGAGGGTCACTGCCTAGTCAAATCTCCCCTAACCGGAGGGCCACGGATCGTTCGAAATTATCAAAACTTTTTAACTTACAACTTTTCCTTAAACGAATAGAGCTGAGCGAGCGTCTTCATTGTACAGGTTTAGTTGGAGTCGTTTGGACGATGCGCCGTCCTCGTCTTACATGAAGGATACATGTCAGGGGCCAAAGCGAGCTTCAGTTCAGCCGTTGTCTAGTGCGGCGTGCGTGCAAGCAGCCCGCTCGAAGCGGTTCGGATTTAGTCTCCCTCGTTGCGATGTCGGCGGCGCACGTCGCTCTGTACCAACTCGACGCTCCGACGATCGCGCCGATACTTTTCTCCCGGCCAATAAATCACGCGAACAAAACAAAGTAAGCCCTCACGAACAGATTATAACTCGATACGAGATAACAAGCCCGCGGTACGGCCGCGGTGATTAATCACTAAAATACAACTTGTTCCACTCGAATGGTTCGAACGGAAGCATAATCTCGACTAGACTCGATTTAGGTGCGTAGCGTAAACAGATAAACATTGTTGAAGTTTTACTGATTTGTTTGTTTAAGTACACAATAGTTGGTTTGACTTTGTATTCGCTTAGTTATGTCGCTGGCCGGTTCTTAGGAGTCTGGTCGTGTGTTAGGTGAATGTGCGTTGGTAAGACTAGGCAGGATGGGAGGTGGGCAGTGGATTGGCGGTATGCTCTTGGCCATGCTGTGGTCAGCGATGGCGGACTCGTGGACCGCCTTCCAAGAGCAGCCGTGCTGTCGGCCCGTGTCTCATCATCGGATCAGGCATCACAGAGGTGAGTTTATTTTACGACAAACATTTATTTAAGTGAACTTTGAATCTAACTATTGCACGAGCAAAATGTAGGGCTTTTTATCTTATCAATATGTAAATAAGAGTTCTTGATAAGAGAAGGAATATTGGTATATTAAAACCGTGTTTAACATATTTGCGCAAAGTTATAAAGTTAAAATAAATACCTAACGAAATAGAGCTTATAAAGGATTACTGCTATAAGCCCTGATGTTTTATTTCACTGTGTTAAAGTTATTTGATCTGTTAGAGCGCTCAGCCTGAAATGTATTGTAAGCATCTTAGAACTAGAGTCATCGAGAGCTAGGTTTAGGCAACAATAGGTATGGACCGTTAGCAATCCGTAAACCTAGGTGCAGCGGCAGCTTGTTCAATTGCTTCAATCCGATAAGACTAATCGGGTGGATAGAGAAACTTAAGCTGTGAAATTTATTGATATGAGAATATTTGTATATATTTAACAAGAAGTCTAGTAAAATAATTTGTCATCACTGTTAAATATTTTGACTACTGATTTTTTTTTAAAAAAGAAAGCTAGCAATATTTCTGATTTTTTTCAGAAATATTACTAACAATCTTGTTAACCATTCCAACTAAGCTTAAGCTTGTGCTAGGACATGGTTCACGGCAATAGTCGGATGGTGGATTCGAACCCACGACGTTACGATTCGCAGGCCGTACCCTAAACCATTAGGCTATTGACGATTTAGACGTATAAAATAAAGAATGCTAATAAAACATTTATTTTTCCCTTTTATAATTAATTCTGAAAAGTTAATTCAATGATGCGATGTTATTTCATTGTTATTTGGAAAAGTAAATTACGTTTAGTATTATAATCGTCAATCGGCAACTGCTTAATAATAATTGGTATCATTTTTCCTTTAACCGTATTCCCGATACAAATGATAGCATAAATAAGATCCCGGTTTATCCGGATTCAAACAGATATATCATTATTTTGGAGCTCGTTCAAGGACTAACATCTGGTTAGTTTTTAACGAGTAGCCTTAAGTATTTTTTCTTTGATGGATTAGGAGAAAGAATATTTGAATGCTGGCATAAAATTTAAGAATTAAAAAAAATATTATTAGTAAAATGGTACAAAAATTATTATCCAATGTCATTATTTATGCAAATAATAAAGAATTCACGATTTTGTAACGATGGGTTTGATTTTGTAACCATTGATAGTGCGGAGGCTTTTTGAACTTTACTGGATAGAGTAGTGGTGACAGCTTTTTTTTTGATATTTATCCATTAACTCTTATCGAGTAACTTAAAAGGTAATCTAGGTGATACCATTTTGACGCTAGCTATTAAACTCTTAAACCCTGAAGCTTCTCAACCTAAGCTACCGAACTTCAAAGGATAAAACTAAAGATCAGACCTTTCTTTGTCTAACCACGTAAACGTTTTATAACTAACCATGACTAAAATGATTTCAAACTAGCTGTAACCATGAAATAACTATTATTATCGATTATAAATACAAATGGCTTTAGTATTACAGATCTTATGCTATTCCTATTTCTTACAATATCTACTTAAATGTCGTGTCTTGAAATTTGTCCTAAATTACTTACTGCTATAGAATTGATTGGAGCAAACAGCCACGTCGAATCGTCTAGGTCTCGCCTGCATACCACGAAAGAATCATTCATACATCATTGGATTTTTCTTGGATACTTCGCCATTTCCGCTTACTAAATTTACTGTCATTATTTACCCGATAAAGACAGAAGATGCAAATGCGATATAATTCCGACGACCGAGATGGATTGCTTTAAGCTTTCCCAGACAAATATAAGCTTTACCTAGGAAAGTAATATTTGAGGTTCAAGCTAAGCAACATAAGTGATATATAACGTTCTCAAATCGGTATATAAATTTTCTTAAATTCGGTATTAGATTCTGTCAAATTGGGTATATACATTCTCTCAGATTTTAAGACAGTTGCGGTCAGGTTCTCTGCATAATATGTGTAATCACTTCACAAAAGTAACGGAAACGTATAGATCTACTGGTTCTTACCTATGCGACAGCGGAAGCGGAAGGAGAGTGCTTCTACATAATTTTAGATTGCTAGTCGACAAAACTCCCCACGGACACCGATCCGTTTGCTAAAACAAGCTCATTTCTAAACTATTTTTAAATGCACAGTCTTTCCCAATAGGTATTTCCTTTGTAGGTATAAGGGCTTCAAGGTTGTAGATTCTAATCCCTTATGGACGTCTCGCTCGTAACTAAACCACTGCTGCAAGATGTTATTTATCAGTTCTATATTGTAAGAACTTATCGGTGGCGGTGGTAAAATTATTTATTGCAAATTAAGTGCTTATATAGGGTAAAGGCTACAGTCGTTGGCCCCGAGGCAGTCATTGGCCCCCTATCACTAAAACGCAAATAATAAGGGACTGAATAAGCGAATCGACCAAAAGAAATATATAAAAAATTGCGCTATTTATTATGGTTATGTTGGCAATGCTGTTCACAAATCCCCGCAACTGTCATGGCACAGATTTAAATTTTGTAAACAACGTGTGTTTTTAAATGCAAAAATTAGCAATTGGGTAAGCATATGCATAAATTAAATTAATGCTTAAAAGTTACTTATTGCTATGATTACTACCATTTCCGGTTCTAAGAAACTAATTAACTCTTAGAAATGATCGGTGATTTAATGTATTTGTGAATGTTATAGTTTACACCAAGCTGGCTGGGGCCAATAACTATATCCAAGACATTTTTTTTAAAGTTCTTACTGACAATGTCATGAGACAATGATTTATTTTTTTTAATTCATCGAAATGCTCATAGTATCCATGTTCTGCAAACCTAATATGACCCAGATTGCCCTTCAATTTGCCCAGAAATGCAATATTTGTTGCTAGTAGCTGCTTAAGGAGACAAACGACTATAGCCTATACCCTACGACGTGCCCTGTGGTGGAAGATAAACATCGTGCCTTACAGTTTCGTTTCCCCTTACATTGATACCCTAGGTCAGGCTGCACGCTCTAGACATTATACCCACATCAGAGCTCATACGGAATATATCCGATCATATTTACATTGAAATCTCCATTATCTTAACAATTGAAAGCTGCTCGTAGCGTGAGATATAATAAAAAATAAGTAAACCGTGATAAAAATAGTTTTATTTTATTAGTATATTTGTGAAAAATCCCTTTAATTTCTTTCCTTTGCTTATATCATTAAATGGTCTAGTATTATTAACTATTAAATTGGTACCGTCGCCAGAATCGTGTAGTATTTGTATAAGTATTTTTACGATTTAAAAAAAAACACTGTTTTCGAATCAAATTGAACATTAAAGGTGAAGTTGTAATTCCACATCTTTACTTGTTGATGTTGAGGTCTACTCTACTTGTTGAAGTTAATCCTTGTCTTTTGTCACAAACGTCTCAATATCTCACTATCTCAAAACACATAAGACTCACTTTCTCACATCAACAAGTACTAGGAGTTCACAAATCATCTAGAACATAATAAAACAATTCATAATCGGTTCATAATACAGCAGAGTGTACAAAGATAAATAGAAAACCTCCTTTTTTGAACTTGGTTGAATGTTGATGAAAAGATGTCCGCTCGTGCGTACTCAATAACCGCGGCATCAAATGATGATTTGTCCACAACTATGTTAACACGGGCAGAACCAATCAACAACTTTATAATTACCGTTTAATCAAAAGCGACGGCAGTTGGTAACTATATATGACATACACAATATATGACAACAACTTCGTACTACGGGGTTATGCTTTCCCCTGTCAGTCATAAATTGCGACTAAACAGGGCCATTGGGTTCACAGGCGACAAGAATGGAGCCTCTAGTCGTCGTATTTCGTTGATCGTGGAGTGGTTGGTCACGTCTTGCCTTAGTATTACGCCGGTGATGAAGAAGGAACTCTTCCCGCTACGTGCTTGAGCATTGGAGCACCAATGCATTTCGCAGGAGAACCCGGAGTCCGTTACCAATCATAGAGAATGGCCACCGGGGCGGTAAAATCATGCGACGATGGTGAAAGATTTTGCTTTAGTCGGTACAAAGTAGACATAACTTGGCCTTCTCCAGGATGGCGCGTTTGCGTTAGAATTAAAAAAAATGGTGTTAAATTCATAATCGTTACAGCCTTACAAAGCGTTTATTTCGAATCTACGCAGAATAACTCACAGTCTCATGAAGTCTTGCAGTTGTGTAGCAGTATACCTTAAAGAATATAATATATCTACTACTAAAATAGCTACCGACCGAGTCGAGGTTAGGCCCTCTCGAGCGCCCTCGGATCGGAATGCTTACGCGTAACATAGCGTCCGTCCAAGCCGAGGTTACCCTTACCTGGGGGACCCTTGTGTCGAGTTACTAGCGATAGAGGTTCAAGCTAAGCAACCTAAGAGCTATGCCACCCCTCTCAATCCGGTGAAGCAGTCAAGGCCAGCTTCTCTGGCCGATCTGTGTAGTTCGTCAAAAAAAAATTGAGATGAGGGTATGAGAAAAATATTTTCCAGTATCTTTAAGTGCATTTTTTCTTCTATAAAAATATTTAATTTTCGGCAATGAGATTCAAATTTCGGAATTCTTCCCGGCCGTCTATATAGCCGGGAAGGCGACAATTTGACGTCATTAGCACAGAACAGAGATTCCGTACCGACGCGCCGTCGAAGACGCGCCATATTGAAATATTTACCATAATAATAGCCATTTAGAGTGACGTTGAAGGAAGAATTAGGTATAATTATGTTATAATATGGATCGAGTCTCTGCTATTGGAGCATCAGTCGCGGATGGCTGCTCATGCATTAACAACATATGCGTTTCCTTTCATTGTTCGCCCAACAAAATTGATGTCTTCAAATACATAATAGGGTCAGTAGATAGATTAAAATATTCGTTTTTGCGTTTCTGTTACTAAATTAATAATTTTTAAAACAGAATTATATCAGAAAACTCAACCACAGTTTGGTGACGATCGGAGAACTCCTCTTTTTGAACTGTCAAATAAACCTTTTATTTACTATGATGATATTCTATTGTTTTATAACCCAAATTTGTATTGACACATGCGTTGTGTATATTTATGTCATTATGAACCTTATTGAAGTACAATGAAGTATATTGAACGTAAGTATATATACTGAAGTATATTAAAGATAATAATTAAGGATTTTGAAGTATTCAAGGTAAGTTATACCGCCGCGTATGTATCCGTTTACTGATTGATGCTGCTGATTTGTACATATGGGTGTAGGTAATGATCTTCACCCGCTCGAGAAGAGAATGAATACGGAGAGAAATGAATAATTTAATATATTTTGAGAGTTAAATTAAATATTTAATGATGTAAGTTTATTGTTTAAATAAAATAAAACAAAATCTAGCCCGGCGAATCGGGCTGTGTACCCTAGTACATTATGAATATATGAACAATCATCGGGTGCCCTTATACTGGATTGCTAACGCGTCTAGAATAACTGTCCAAGCCAAGGTTATCCCTCACAGAGGATACCCTAGAGTAGAGTTACTTCCAAATAGATGTTACTGCTTAAGAGCTTTACCGTCCCTTGAAACAGCACAGGGCAGCTTCACTTAATAATCTTATAGGTTCGTCACAAAAAAAATTAACAATCAATTGTTTTTACTCCAAGGAAAGGCACGTGAACAATTCACTTGAAACAAGGAATTGTAAAACCTGCTCGCAAAGAGTCAACGAGCAAAAAAAAAGTTTTGAATGTGAGATGGGTCTCACAGGGGAAGTGCGGGGGGACGTGCAAACCGGCTCGACATGCCCTCGCGCAGGTAACTGACTCCCAGCCCACTTGGCTAAATTAAGCCATTAAAGATGCTAGTATAATCGAAGTTTAAGTCACGCTCCATAGTAACATTATAATGGTATCACTACGTCGTTCTGTTGGTATTTTTTATAATGGACATGACCATTAACTGGACATTTGCATGAAGTCATTATCATTGTTCACGAAAGTACCATTTATCATCTTCTTGATGCTGTTTTAAACATAGGGTTTAAAAGCTAATCGGTGTAGTAGGACGTGGTATAATCGAAATATAGATTTGTTTTCTTATGTCGACGGTTTAATCTTCTTTTATTTTTAATATTTAAGACGGGGCTCAGATTCAATGGGAGCTGCTATTGACTCATAAATTCGTTGTTCAATTGTGATAATTGTATTGTGTATTTATTTTTCAAGAGTAGAGTGAATAGGCATTTACTAAGCTAGTGCGCCTTACCATCCGGGACTGCATTTCCACTTAACATCAGGTGGGATCGTAGTCAAGCACTTGCTTAGAAATTATAAAAAAGGTGTTACACTCCTACAGTACCGCAACAAAACGTAACACAAATTTTGTATCTCTTGACAACATTCATAACATAGGTAATAATTTTAATTACGTTTCGTTACGTACGTTTAATTCTAATTGAATATTTGCCGGTATAATTTATTACCGGTATATATTTATAATAATTTTTCTCAATTAAAAAAAAATAAAAAATTTGGTTACTTAATCATTTATTATAGAGATTTCACAACACACGCCAACCGATTTCGATTATTCGAGATATATCGAGGCGGGTTTGTAAGTGGCAACACTAACGATTAACGAAGATTCTGTTGGTGCCGGCTTTGAGAACTGAACTTGCAATACTAGCATACTATCCCGAAGAGGCACTCAAAGTAAGTTTAGCTTTTGAATGTCCCTTAGATTATCCGTGAAATAGCAACCGACCGAGTTGTGGTTAGGCCCTCTCGGGCACCCTGGGATCGGAATGCTTACGCGTAACATAGTAACCGTCCAAGCCGAAGTTACCCCTGACCGGGGGGACCCTTGTGTCGAGTTACTAGCAATAGAGGTTCAGGCAAAGCGACCTAAGACCTGTGCCTCTCTGGCCAATCTGTGTAGTTTGTCATAAAATAAATAAATAAAAAAAAACTAGCATACTAAGAAACTTAAGCCTGTCGCTTGGAAACTTTGCTAGAATGATTAAAACGATCATTTTGGCTTCTTAATAACCAATTCTGTAAACGGTCATAGCGTTCGCCTTTCAGTATAAATAACTCTAAGAATTTGCATCAAGTATTTAATCACGGAAATATAATTTTACATTTTACAAAACGCAATGCTAATTTTAAAGCCAACAAAATTATATCGGGAGAGATTATTATATTTAAAATATAGTCATGATTAACTAAAAAGAGCCTGGATTATTTTCATCCCTAGGGTGCTCTGAAATATATCCCGATAAATCGGCTCCACCATAAGCGCATATTTAAATAACACACCACATTGAATACTCGGCGTATTTCTCTCCATTAGGTTATTAAACAGGACAGACTTTATAAAGCGAAAAAATTAACGCGTGTACCTTATTTAGAGAAAATGCAAATGTAGACTTTTTTGCAGTCTAGTAATTAAGTTTAAAAAGCTTAGCACTAAGCCTTTGATCTTTCATAGTGCAAGGGAGGCTATTTGTTCTACTAATACTATAGCGGTTATGCTTCCATAGTATTTATAAATGTTTACTTTAGTATGAGACTCAATGGAGCAAACAAAATCTTAATTAATCTTATATCTATTCTATAAAATGTCAATTCTTAACCAGTACTTAAAAATCGTGTGATTGAACTTATGTACGTAAGTTTGACTACGGTAGCTCAGTGTCTGGGCGGTCGCCTAAATTGCCTCAGTCGCATGTCAATGCATGAGTTTAGACCGTGGCCCGCATCTGGTATTTGCCAGTTGTTTAATTATGAAACTATTAAAGATAAATCAATTATCATTCCATTGTTAACAAATACTAATACACAAACAATTGGCGTGCCAGTGGTACGCGATCGGTAAACATATGTACAGTGACATCAATAAACTACAAGTAAAAACAAAGCTTCAAATGTAATAAAACGTCAATGCAGGGCGTGTTAACGTTTTGTATTTCCGAATTATTGTAGGAATATTACGAAATAGAATTAATGAAACCCTAACCAAAATCTTTTTTTTTTCTCTGATCAAATCTAGTACATCCTTTACAATAAAAAAATAATAAACGGAATCAGGTGATTTTATATTGAGTTATTCGTGCATTTGTCGTGCACATTTTTAAACCGAATTTAAGACTTATATGGCTTTTTCATTGACGCCATTGTCAAATGAAAACCACGTTGGATGCACCAGCATTCATATAAAAAAAGAATCATCAAAATCGGTTCACAACATAAAAAACAACAAACATTACAGACGAATTGAGAATCTCCTCTTTTTTGAAGTCGGTTGAAAAGAATATTAAAGCCGATTTAATTATATTATATTATATTTTATTTATATTATCGAGCACTATACATATGCTATTAAACGTTCATTCTGTACACAATTGGTTTAGCAGACTCGGGGCACTTATGCCGTGCGCCGTTTCTTTTCGGTAAGACCAACCACTACTTAGCATCGCACTGTAACACCGCACTCATTTTCTTCCTTCGTTACCAGTAAACACTAGTTTTCGAGGTTAACTCCGACCTTTCGGTCATTGTTATCGAAGTACTTTATAATACCACTTTTACAGTGAAGTTCATTGTGATACTTTACCGTTATGATCAGATACACTGAGTCTCGTATAGACTGAGGTGTACGACGCTCAACTTAGCGTGTGGTCTGACATCGGAGCGCGGTACGATGAAATCGTTCCGACAGCGCCGCGCCATGATCTTATCGCGATTTAATATGGACCTATTTACCGCGAGCCCGCATTCGGAATTCGTAACCGTTACCTGTAGGCGCTTTAAAAACATCGTTGACGTGCTATACACATATTTTATTTTTATCGGTACTTTCAAGTAAAATTACAGCTTAAAAAACAACTTTAATAAACAATATTTTATGTCAAAATATATCGAGTAAAATTTATGTATGTCTTATCCTGATTATTATTTATTTATATGTGAAAACTTACAGCTATATAATAACAATTTATAATTATCATTAGTTCACAAACAAGCATGTAACAAGTAAGAAACAAACAAACGCATCATGGTCTAGTATCATCATTAAATAAAGGTATAAAAAGATATGGCCAAGTACTACAAGTATAGAATATTAAACTATTCCGTGTAGATATATATATATATATGTATATATATATATATATATATACACATGTGGAAGTGAGTGGAAACTACCAAGTATATTTACGAGAAAAAAAAATGACTTCAAATCGAATCAAGTGTTAGACGCTATTACGCGCGGAAACCCACTTTGTGTTTACGAATTGTAGTAGGAATTACGAAATAGAATTAATCAGAGCCTAACCAAACTCTCATCAAACTACTCTTAAAGTACGTCGTTTCCAATATAAAATGAATCATCGAAAACGGTTTTCGTGATGTTGAATCATTCGCCAATTTGTGGCGCACACACTTGTGGTGCCATTGTCAGAATTGGACCAAATTAAAATGCGACGCGCCAGCAAAAAGAATCACCAAACGATTTTGAGGATTTCACCCAGTATACCAAACATAAAAAAACATACAGACGAATTGAGAACTTCCTTTTTTGAAGTCGGTTGAAAATTATAATTGAAGGTAGAGAAATTATAATATTGTTGTCCGTATTCCGTCGTGTGGAAGTGAGTGGATTTTAAAATGATTTTGTATTTCTTGATTGGAACTGAAATTTTCAAAGTAACGGCCTAATTCCGTTTACAATAATGTTTAATGCAGGAACAGGTATAACGTAGATGATTGGATACAATAACAGCACTTGTACTTATAATTGTTGCGGAAATGGCACCAATAATTTTTAATTAGGGGGAAATTCTAGGCTGAGCTGCTCTGTGGCATCGGTAGGCGCAACATTAACGTGTAATACGCTTACAGTTGTAATTACGGTTCTCCTAAATCTCGTAGGAGCTGATTAACTGATTTAATTAATTCTAAAAGCAATCTTATTCGATAATTACTCTGTACATAAAATATTCAATTATGTTCGGCCCCAGTATGAATATACAGACTTTAAAAACACTTTAAAATTAAATGTACATATATTAATATATTTGATCAACTACTTATTATAATTTTGTATAATTTCAAGTAGATGTCAAGATTGCCAGTATCGCAAGTTTAAAAAACACAATCATAATTATTATACGAAATAAAGTTAGTATATACGGTATAGTATAGTATTATGTAATGATCTTCACCCGCTCGAGAAGAGAATGAATACGGAGAGAAATGAATAATTTAATATATTATGAGAGTTAAATTAAATATTTAATAATGTAAGTTTATGGTTTAAATAAAATGATGCAAAATCTAGCCCGGCGAAGCGAGCTAGGTCTACTAGTATTATTGATAAAAAATGTGTATCTAGGGGTAAGATCCATCATTATTACCCATATTTCATCATTATGCAATTCGTATTTAAATATAATTTACAAAATAAACCGATTTACCAAAAAAAAAATCTATCCAGGTACTTAATAATAGTTGGACTAATGATTTGCGTGGAATTCCATATTAGTTTAGATAGATAACTAAAATCCCGGAGCGCTGTGCTGTACCGAGGGATTTGTATGTTAAATGAGCTTTGAGTTATTGAGCGTATCTCGACTCGAGCACCGGCGAGTGTAAATCGGCCTGACAGACATGCACCTCAGATTGACTGACGTTGAACCCCTGCGTATCCGAGATAAACCACTACATGTAGATCGTAATTTGACACGACCGCGGTATAAATAGACGCCCAACATGAAGGCATTTTATTTCATTCCAACATTACGTGAAACGCGAGATCAAAGCGCTTTTAGCTGTTACTTCTATTGGCATTCTATTCAAAGCATTCAAACCCGTTTTATTGGAGGTTTTAAATATTGTGTCTACTGTTTGTTTGGTTGGGCAATAACTACAGGGAGCTTAGACTGTCGCTTAAATTAGCTTTATAATTATTATAAATAACATAAAAATTTACTTTATATTTAATAATTTATAGAGAAGGGCCATCAACCATCCATAATCAATGTTAAGTGAAGATGTAAATGGAATCTTCGTAAAAAACTAATTCTCCTATTAAAGATATTGTAATTGATGAGTACTATATTAGTACGAATTTTTTTCCAATTATTTGCTCTAAGTATTATGAAGGAGCGAAAAAAAAATTCAGAATCACACTTCGCATACTTGTCAATGATTTCAACTCGACTGCTTTAATTGTAGTCTTCTTTCTTTTTCTACGAAGCAAGTTCGTGTTTACGATTTAACCTGGTGTTAAATGGAGATCAATAATGTAAATGCCTATTAACTCTTCTCTTGAGATCAAGTAGCTATTATGGGATACAATGAAATCGGAAGGAAAGATGGACTATCTATTCCAGTCTATTGCTATACGAATAATAAAAGCCAAAACAAAGCGGTTCTATGGTCTATGGTTCGTCTCATAAAAACTTTTTTCTTGTTTTTGAGGTGCCATCTCCTACTGAGGTCGAGTATCATTAAAGATATTTTGATTTTGATACCGTGGCATGGATCAAGGATCTTGTACGTTTCGTCGTTTACCCTGGATTTTTCTTTTTTGATAGTATAGAAGTTTGCGTTCTTTGATAGTAGTAAGGATTTCCATTTTCCTGCTCACCATTTGCAATACTCTTTCGTCTCTATTTTCAGAATTCTTTTGTATACCCACATTTGAATGGCTTCCAAACTGTTGTTCATCTCCATGAAAACAGTTTAACAATATAAATGTGTTAATGAGCGACATAAAATTAATATGAAGTAGTTGTAATAGAGTCAACTGTTGACTTTGTTATACAAATATTAGCTCGCTGTTGGCTGATAAGAGCGACAACACGCCCGCACAAAGACCCGGCGGTGCACAATGCCTCACTGTCGATATAGGCCGAGAACGGCATACGGTGGACAGTATAGCTTATCCTATTCTAAAAACTAACGGTAAATGTTATTACACGGCAGTGTGGGCGTGTGGGACTGCAAACAATTTTGCGTTCACATTGCGACCACAAAACTCAATTATTCCAGCGACTTACTTCCTTCGTGTTTAAAGTGAAGTGTTGACATAAAATTTGAATTTTTTATGTCTCTGTTTCCATTGACATAGAGCCATCAAGATTCTCACGGTGATGCGTAATAGTAAAATTTATTAATGTGCTCTTTATTTGGACACATTAAAAATAGCACAAATACGCGGACTTAATGCCAAAAGACATTAATTGTCAGTTTAAGTGACAAAGTACCCATTACTTTAATTTGCTAGGTGAGAAAAACTAAACTATATAAACACATGCATATATACATATATTAAAACATTGATATGTACAAATAAAGTAGATACATAAATATAATAATAATTATAAATAAAGAAGACATTTAAAGAGAAGAGCCGCGGTAGCTCAGTGTCAGGACGGTTGCCTCAAGTTGCATAGTACGCTAGCAACCTGAGTTGGATTCCCGATGCCGGCACCAATAAATTTGCTGTAACAATCGTATGTGCTGATTTACCACGCTCTCGGCGGTGAAGGAAAACATCGTGAGGAAACCTACATGTCTAAGAAAAATTTTCTAAGGCATCTGAATCCGCACTAGGGCCGCGTGGCAGACTATGTCCTTATACTCTCTTTACAGAGAAGTCCTACGCCCATAAATATTATGTATATAAATGCTGTAACTTTAACATATATAAATAGATATTTGTAAGTATACATAGAAAGGGACAGTAAATGCCAAATTATTCCTTGTTTAGGTAAACGTTACAGAGTAACTGTTTGTAGGTAGCGTTTGTCTCAGATATACGTATGTACATCTCTTAGCAGCGCATTCCAGAGCCGCCTTATTTAAAGGTAAAAGAATTATGCAGTCAGTGCGACAGGTAGGAATATGAAGAAAATTATCCCTTCTTTATTTAAAAACGGAAAGCCCCTCAAAGATAAAGTTAATGAAATAAAACTTGTCGATCAATTTGGGCATTATAAAAAGCATTTATTGAATGTTGTATAAGCCTTACGATGAACCATGACCATGATTTTCATTATTTTCACAGCTTGAAATCCAGGTCCGAGTCCCGGCTGGACAGTCCGAATGAGTTTCCGTTTTCTTAAAGTAGGTTCGTAAGTTTGTGTACGAAGAGCAGTGAGTGGCATGTTGTCATTTATGGGACCTAATAAGCTTTGTAAAAAGCAGAAATAGAATACATATGACAAAGAATAGAAATTTATCTAACGTAACATTTGGACTGGAATTCAAACAGCAATTCAAAAGATACTAAACTAGATGACCCCCAGATAGTGACGCAAGAATTTAAAGCGTTACTGAGGGGAACTACGCGATCGCTCTAAGTGTATTTGAGCACTCACAGTCCTAAACACTCAAAGCGTGTTACGTCTCAATATTTATTACTTAACATACAATATTGATAACTATTACGATGGAAAACAGACGATAATCTGTTGAGCTCCGAAAGTTAAGGGCTTTGTATAAATAGATAGAACACAATTTTGTAATTATAGCCGACGAAAGGTAAGCGTTAATGATGAACACAGGAATTGCAAGTGCTTTGCTAACATTTTACGATGGGTATCTCACTGCGAGCCGTGATACCTCAGTGTCCGGGCGGTCGCCTCATCCCGTCTTCGATCTCCAGAGGCGTTACTAATGAAAATGTTGCAATTTTAAGTGCTGATCAATCACGCGCTTGGCGGTGAGTGAAAACATTGTGAAACCTAGAAAAAATTCTAAGATATATATGCCCTTATACTCTCTGTACAGAGAAGAACTGTGTCCAATTGTAAGACATATATATATGTTAAAATCAAATCGAATCAAACGTTAAACGCTATTATGCGTGGACGTCCTTTTTGTATTTCCGAATAAAACTTCATCAGAAGAAGAATAATTGAAATCAATTGGCGTGATATTGAGTATTCCTTCATTTGTGGCGAACATAGTTGAAGCAAATTTAAGAAATATTATTTTCTCATGGATTCCATTGTCAGGGCACGGAAAGCACCAGCTTTCGGTTCACCCAGTCCAAAGTCATGCGGTAACAAACATAAAAAAAATACAGACGAATTGAGACGAACGAAATAAGGAAAAACCGAGTCTTATGTTTTGTGTTTTTTATTCAAAAAAAAAACGAAGATTGTAACCAGAATCTGTATGCATGGAATTAGCAAGCAGTAACGTTCACCACGTCGCCGTAGATATAAACTTATATGATGGGTGGTTGTTAAATAAACGGAATGCAAGGAGATTTCCAGCTTAAGTCATATTTTATGTACAGTACCTATATTTAACAGCAATAAACGTGCGAGCCGAATAGCATGTCCCTTATACTTAGTTATCTAAAGAGTTTACTAACGCCGCTTGCTTCGACTTAAGACAGGTTGTAAACGTGAAAATATATTGCTGTTTGTTTTACGAACGCACAGAAAGAACTACTCGTTAATAACAGAGAACGTTGTACGATTTAAATTTAATACGAATGCTCCCAAAGTGTATTACCTCTTCTATAATTTAAACTTTGACAATAAACGTAATGCCAGTTAAGTTCACGCTTTGATTCATTTAGTGGCGACCTATTTGGCACCGGAACATCCAGCGCGCTTGCCAAATTAAGGGTTGGGGGATCAAAACTCTCATTTAAAATTAAATCCTAACAGCCTTTCATATTTTAAATGTATTTTCCTTGTATCGGTGAAAGATTTAGTCCTTTGATGCCACTATGGTTTAACGATGGCGGATCTCTGGCTCTCGCTAACTGATAGTGTACTAGTATTTGACGCATTGGTTTCATAATGAAATGACAGTGACAAATAGTTAACTCGTGACTTTTATTAATTCATGTATCATAGGTGTGTTGAGAGAAAGTAGAGATTAAAATTGAATGTGTAAACATCACTTGCAATCTAACTGATTACGTTTTGAAATGAATAAATGCGGTCAGAAACATAGCCAAGTTGGCTGCCATAAAACAAATTAACGATTCAGTGCACCGCGTTAAAAATGGATACAGTTTTAAGTGAGCCGTGCAACACGGCGGCAATTATAAGCAATTTTTTGTGCAATTCATACCTGCCGAGTTGTGTTTATGACAACGCTTAGTTGAGTGGAATGATTGTGGAAAACTGTTGGATGAGGTCCAACGAGCGCGGCGAGGAGAACAAGCGGCGCAAATAAAGTCAAATAAGTGAAGCCGCCATCCCGAACGTGCAATAACAGATCATTTGATTGTTGTTTCGTTCATTCAATACAAATTACTCTGATATCAAATATTTGTTATTGAATTTTATTTAAATTAACTTATGTTTTCTTAAAATATATAAAGATCTTAATAACAAAATTAAGAGTAGAGATTATAAATGTATGGCAATTTCTTCCCAATTTGGCAAAACTGACTAAATCTATCAGTAACTATTCGATGTTTTTATTTATGAATTCATGTCTTGAGTTAGTCAAGGTCAGTACCAATGAATTACTTTTTTAATTTTTTAAGTTCAATAAAACCTCGCTGGAAATTTGTATCGGTGTATAACCATGGGCTCACCATTCGGATCTCATAATCTTCGTGAAACCATTTTTCACCAAGATCCACAGCGAAAGCTGTTTCTCTCTAACCCGCTTTGACAGGAGAGCTTATTTTAAACAAGCAGCTTTAATTTAAACAAGTAACAAGTGGAAAGAAAGAGCGTGGAATAGAGATATATATAATACATGTTCACAAATGACTATCATAAAATTTAACGCTGGCATTTGAAGCCGTTGCTTAAGTTTATTTCCAATTCGCAGAACGCCGTCGCCGAGTTATTTTGGTGTATCAACGGCTTTCGTCTGACAATTGTCCCTGCAAGTACCTACAACAACTGTTGTGTGTATTGGTTGGTTCCTATTTTTATATTCCGTATCCCCGGGGCGCGATCGCGGTAATCTAACGGAAATGATGAAGAGAGCCGGAGATATCACGTCGGTAAACGTTACGATGTCACGTACGGCCAAATAGAATATTGCTATTTTGTGTGTGTGTTACATGCGAAATTATTTTTTTTATTACTGTGTGATATTATTTTTTAATCAGCGATGTGGTTGTTTATGGTAGATAACTTCATTTAAAATTCAACACGATAATAATTTGTTGAAATTTACATGGATAAATAATCGTGTTTCATAACAGTTATAGTGAATTTTCTGTTTGCATTGATAGAAGCTTAGCTGGAGTTTCGTCCCCCATCTTATCTACAAATCATCTCATTACAAAATGGCAATAATAGCAATAAACGTTTTGTAATCAGAACTAGAACAATATTTTTTGAACACAATAAATTTGCCAACTTCAAGAAACAAATTTATTGATAACGGCACCAGCGATCGAACTCGGGTTGCTACCGTACTATGCTAAAAGGCTGAAGAAAAAAATGACCTTTATTTATTTATTTAATAAGATACACCAACAGCATTACACAAGCATACATTGTTGTAATAATCAAGTTTACAAACTAAGTCCTGTTGTGTAAGCCAATTACAGGCGTACACAACATTAAACTATAAAGAAACGTAACGATTTAATAATTAATAGTTACAAAAATATTTTAATAAATTATAAAGAAATAGAAAAATCAGTAATAAATTAATTAGATTGGCCAAAATTACTGCCCAATTTTTAACACTAAGGTGCGGAAGACCTTTCAAAATAAATTGTACACATAGGAAGATTTTTCGTCATTTATCATAGCACTGTTGAGTTAGGATGTAGCCCTAAGTATTTAACAAACGATACGCTAAACGAAATACATTAGCAAATGACATTAATGAAAATTCATAAATGTCGCGTGTATAATTTCCTCCTAATAGAAATGTAGGCTCATAGAGCACATAAAATGGCATTATTGCGTGTTGCCTCCCGCCTGGCAACGCTCCAGCTGTTTCAATTTTATCCCGCGGGAGACTCTTTGTAAACATCCCTAAATGATAAACGCATAATTTAACGCCCCAGCGAAACACGAAAAATTGTGCATCCATTTATTTTCTAGATCATAGGAGCGTGAAGACGTTCATTTCGTTAAATTATGAGCGTGTATCGAGTGGAGCGTTTTGCTACAAACTAACTCTTATTTTACTTTCATATTAAAAGTTAAGTATGTCAACGTCTCTTTTTAAAAAATAAACTTCGGTCTTCTATTTATATTAAATAAAAAAAAATTCAACACAAACAATTCTTTACAACTTGGTAAGCTTTCGAGTTGCCCTCCCGAAGTGGCACTCAAAGTTAGTTTAGCTTTTGAATGTCTCTTAGATTATCCGTGAAATAGCAACCGACCGAGTCGTGGTTCGGCCCTCTCGGGCGCCCTCGGATCGGCATGCTTACGCGTAACATAGTAACCGTCCAAGCCGAGGTTACCCCTCACCGGGGGGACCCTTGTGTCGAGTTACTAGCAATAGAGGTTCAGGCTAAGCGACCTAAGAGCTATGCCACCTCTCAATCCGGTGAAGCAGTCAAGGCCAGCTTCTCTGGCCAATCTGTGTAGTTCGTCATAAAAAAAAAAAAAAAATCGAGTTGCTTGTGGTTGAGGATTCGATTCTCTGCCGGCTCCTTCCAATGAGTGTACGTTTACGATATCTTGACAAAAAAATTACTTGCTAAAATGTTGTCTGTATGACAAATAATAACTAAAAACGATGTTTGATCGACTTCCAATCTTCGGCGCATTGATCGATTTAAGAGGGGTAACCATTTATTTTATTATATATGTACATCAAAATCAGAATAATTTATTTCGTGGACCATTAATTAGGTTATAAATTTTGCAGGAAGACCTTAGCTGTCGTAACACAGGCATAGCTATGTCATAGCACAGCGGCTAAATTTAGCCGTAAGAGTAACACTAAATTATATTGCTTTATATTTGTGTTTAATTTTATCCGATATTTTATTTCTTACACTGTGCTTGTGTTTTTATAAAAAAAAAATTGAAAAGAAAAACTTATGTAACTACGAGTAAGTAACAATTTGTATAAAAAGATCGATTTAACAAATAAATTAAATTTCTCATATAAAAATAAAATTAATTTTCACACACACACATTTTGCGGACGACAAATGCCCCCACCCTTGTCGCCCATTGAACCCGAGGCCCCTTTTAGTCGCCTTCTACGACAGGCAGAGGGAATTTGGGAATCACCTACGCTGATCTGCCACGAGGTCATTACAGTTTCACCGGGACCTTAGTGCTCATCCGGCCTGAACCTTTATCAAAGTAAATCTAATCAATACATCTACATGTAAACTCGGTTTCTAAATCTTTTAATATCCTTCTTTCGCTTTTCAGAGTCCAGTTCATATACGGGGAATTTAATATCTCCTACACTTCCGAATCACACCACAATAATGTATTATATACATAAAGTGGTGCAAGACAATCGAGCAACGTTTCCATCGTTATAGTTCCTTTACCTACACATGCTTATAAATATATAGACGTGGTACGCTAATTAATTTACCTCTACACTTGCTATACATTCGGCGCAATTCGACACAGTGTTGCACGCTGTAAAATTCAATTCCCACAAAACAACAATACTGGCGGCGTGGCAAAGGTCGCCGATAGCATCGCTGCTTTCGTCGCCGCTGCACATAAATCTGCCTTTGATAAATATTGGTGCTCTGCCAACTGCACCACGACGCACGCGGTCGCACCCTCTCGGCTCTAAAATATAATAAGTTGACATTTTTAACTGTATCGATAATATGCTCCATCGAATTGATAATGGGTAAAAATTTGAAGTGAATAAATTTAAGCGAGTTTTATTTATTTTAAGTTAACGTTTTACATTTGTACGAATTAAATATCATAGTGAGGGCGGGGAAAAGGTATTAATTAGCCTGAAATTAACAACTTAGCTAAATTATTGAATAATAAAGGAACGAGATGTAATCCCTTCCTCCACTGTGAGTTAGTTGTTAGAGTAGTCTAAGATTTTAATCAATGATTATCAGTGTATCGGTGATCTTCTTTAACCAAAATCAAAAAGGAAGACGTCCTCAATTCCTCTGTGTATGTACGCATTAACAGCGCCGTCAGTTATGAAGTGAGTTTGATTTAATTTGTATGAAAGGATTTTATTTTTAATTTATATTTAATTAATACAGGCCCTCCCCCCCTTCCTCTTCTAACTAGCGATTTCCCGCCCTACTGCCAGGGTCCGCTTTCCTACTAAGCTTACTCCACTTTGCCCATTCTGCGGCACCATCTATGTTGAGATTGTTTTGTGTTGTAGTGTGGCATGTCCATAGGAATCTCGGGCCTACTATAATTATGCCATGGGTCCTTCCAAATGAATATATTTATACGTCTTACTTCGAATCGTAAACCATAATCCACCCTTTCATAGTCAATGTTCCGCGCGTCCGAACCAAGCGATTTGAGTCATCGTTCATCGTGCGTACAGCAATGGAGTGGAACAAGTTGCCGGCGTTAGCCTTTCCGTAGTGAATAGGCACTTACTAGATTAGTGCGTACCATCTATCGACTATATCACCACTTAACATCAGTTCATACTCCATAAAAAAAATTAAAAATAATGAGAAATGTATTATTAAATATTCTCACAATCAAAATTTCATTTCACAATCTGTTTAATGTATTATTAACGCTGACTTAAGATTGTGTGAAACGAACAGGTCGTGATTCACGCTTCAAAGTACTCGTGTGCAATTAAGTTTTGATCTAAACAATGATTTATCTTAAGTAATGAATGCATTGTGTACTTTCGTGTATTCATAGTGCTGTTCTTAGAAACAATGAAGCTATAAATGTTGTCTTCGTTATTAGTATTTCGTATCTTATCATTGAGATGAGATTAACGGGATGAGTAATTAGAAGTAAATTTGCAGATTGATGTCGTAGCATAATGTTACTACTTCATAAATTTTTGAGGTCCCGTTGCATCGTCATCATTTCAACTATTCACCATTTCCATAATGAACGGTTGTAAGCGGCTTGCATTCAGCTATGTCCTGCGGCTTTTATAAGGTCGTTAGATCATCTTGTTTTCAAATCCCGTCCTGTAACATGTTTATATAACAAGCTATTCTTAAAAATAATTAAACTACAATGAATTTTAACTAATTATCCCTATTAATCCTCTAATTATCTCAATTATTAATGTCATAATTGATTGATATATACAGCTAGTGTATATCAATCAATGATATTTATAAGTAACTAAATTTGATCGAGAATGAACGAATGAATGAATCTTCTATATGTATAAAAAGTATGTGGGTTTGTTCCACATGGGCTCCGAAACGGCTGGACCGATTTCATTGACACTTTCAGGAAGTCTTCATTTTGATCTAGCGAGTAATCCTGTAAAGTTTAGTGACGATCTGAGCACTCATCTTTTTGAACTGACAACTGCAGCTATTATTTACTATGATGATATTCTATTGTTTTATAACCCAAATTTGTATTGACACATGCGTTGTGTGTATTTATGTCATTATGAACGATATTGAAGTATAATAAAGTATACTGAGGTATATTAAAGATAATAATTAAGTATTTTGTAATATTCAATGTAAGTTATAGCGCCGCGAGTGTATCCGTTTACTGATGCTGCTGATATGTACATGGGTGTAGGTAATGATCTTCACGCGCTCGAGAAGAGAATGAATACGGAGAGAAATGAATAATGTAACATATAGTGAGAGTGAAATTAAATATTTAATGATGTAAGTTTATTGTTTATATAAAATAAAGCAAAATCTTGCGGCGAAGCGGGCTGGGTACGCTAGTTAACTATACATCAGGCTACACTAAAACAACTCTAGTGGGGTAAGCATTTAACCAAACTAATTAGGTCTCATATGTAATAGGAAGTGAACCCATTTTATTGTGAAACATTTTGTCGTGGTTACGTAGCGTGACACAAATCGGTTGGGATTCGAACCCATGATCATAAGGTCGTAAAGTCGAAAGCATACACATTAGACTATAATTGCTATCTTTCCTAAACAATTTTAATGACATTAATTAACGGTTATTATAACCGCAACGTAGTATACACGTAAAATACGGGACAAAGAGAAAGTTTCAACAGTTTATGTTATGTATAAAATAATTAGATTTACCCATAAAAGTAGTAAATTAACACAGTTATTTATTCTTGTGTTATTGTTCGTTATAATTTAATTCTGTTTAACGTTATTTTGATGTGATAGTTCCAATACGCGACTATTACATACAATCTATACAAAAAAATAAAATTGGAGTATCTGTTTGTAATATTAAAATAACATATGTTTAGTACATTAATTTGAATGTATATTCACTTCGTACACGTACCAAATTTTTTTAACAATCTTTGTCCGCTCGTCTGTCTGTTTGTGCCGGAACCATTACGTTGACGAGGCTTTCACTGACAGATAGCTGACGTCATAAGGAGTAAGTTATCATTCTTTGTTTTGGAAAAAATAAAATAAATAGCATTTAACCGGTGGTAACATCGCGGAACGCAGCTAGTAGCTAATAAAATATGTACCCATATCCTTCTAACTCTAATGAGCTAGACAGAAGCGGCAAGAGCTGTGTGGTTTTCACCAGGATCCCGATTCGAACCCCCAATCGCTTAATAGTAAATCGAACCCTGAACCACTAGCGTATCCTACTTACAGTCAATTGAAATCTGGTATTTCCTCCCGGAGTAACTAAGCTGTCATAACATCTTGCAAGCGGGATACTAACGTTTATTTAAACAACAAGTATAAGAGGGCTTCAATTCAATTCTCGAACCGTCAGGTTTATTAAAACTAACATTTATCACTGATTTATCGCTTGAATGGCGCTAGTGCTGAATAACCCGCTGGTGGTATTAAGACTTACGTATGTATGTACTCGTATAAAGATAATCAATTTGAAACAACTGCGAGATAATTTTAAGCGACTTCAAATGAAGGAGGTTCTCAATTCATTTGTTTTTATCGTCGTGCACTTACTGAACAGATTTTGGTTTTGTTTTTATGTTTAAAATGGTTTGGTTTCAATTAGGTCCCATATTAATGGCATTTGGACTAATGGCAATAGACTTTGGTACCTTGGAAATCGTATGAAAGCATGCTTGCTAAGTAAGATATTGTTATGTTTATGACATTCTAATAATAGATAAGTACTCACTCATCTTACCGTTTGAAGTAATTTGAATTCGGTTTTTACTCGTATTTCGTATTTTATCTCCGTTGTTATCTCCGAGTAATCTTTTTCTTTAAATTGTTCTAAAATAAAAGTAGTTATTATTATATTAAAAGTATGATAATCATTACAAAATGACTTTAAAATTGAAAACAAATATATATATATATATATATATATATATATATATCATATATTAATAATTTAAGTATTTATACGAGTTTTTCCTCACTGCCGACATATATTGCTAATTTTGTATAGTTTTTACGAGTACCCCAAATTTTTAACTAGTTGTAAATATTTTAGACTCGTAAGTGAATTGTAAAATACTTGAGTTTTTCAATAAGTTTCTTTAACCCTATTTATTACCTAAGTTATTCCTTTTACATCAGCTATTTGCCAGTGGAAGTCCCGTCAAAATCGGTCCAGCCGTTCTAGAGATTAGCCGGAACAAACTGACAAAAAAACTGACTGGTCTGAATACTGAACTGACCAAATATTGTTATTGTGGTATATGTACCGTATATGCATTGTGTAAAAATTTATTGGGGATTAGCTCAAACCTCAATTGATGTCTCGAAGTAAGTTAATGTGTAATGTTGTTTACAGGTAACCGTAAGATTTTATTTTAAAAAGTAAAATTGTATTTATTTCCAAAAAAAGGGTAAGGTAAGTATTGAAATAACGATGGTGACGAAATTTAAATGGAGAATTTATATCTGCGACGAGCACACATTCTTTTATCTTAAAATCCTGAGTCAGAAAACAATGTATTGACCTCACTGCTATTAAATATCTTTCTATTTTATTTTAAAATAAGTTAAATAACGAACAGCCCAAGGACTTAATACAAAATTTAAAAGTAACTAAAAGAATAAAGACTTCTGTCTAGGCACAAAAACGACTGTAGAATTAAATATTCGTTCTATTGTAAAATTGGAGAAAAATTGTGCGACTACTATTCCCGAATTGTATTATTCAAAGCTTATTATGTACTTTGCTTTGTAGTGCTAGGAATTTATGCTTGTTTTAAATGTACTAGAGCGATAATTCCGGCTGGAACTATCTGTAATGCGAGTTCATTGGCTCGATTGGGGAAGGTTCATGCCAACACACAATGTTGTCATGATATAGCGGCTTTCCTTTGTTGTGTTTTGTTTATTTAGAAATGAACTGAGGGCAAAATTACAGCGTGTGTGTCTGATCTTCTATTGAATTTAGTCTCCCAATAAAGGCTCCAGACATTGACGGCATACGATTGGATGAATTGTTTGTTAGCCCGTTTCTTTCATTACATTTCCTCATAATTTTTTTAGTAGCTTAGTATTATTAGTAGTAGTAGTAATCCATTATGGACCCAGAACAGCCAAAACAGCTCTGGCCAATCTCCAAAATGAGAAGCTGGCCTGACTGCTTCACCGGATTGAGAGGTGGCATAGCTCTTAGATTGCTTAGCCTGAACCTCTATCGCTAGTAACTCGACACAAGGGGTAACCTCGGCTTGGACGGTTACTATGTTAGGCGTAACCATTCCGATCCGAGGGCGCCTGAGAGGGCCGAACCACGGCTCGGTCGGTTGCTATTTCACGGATAATCTAAGGGACATTCAAAAGCTAAACTAACTTTGAGGCGTTGGCGCTGGGAGAAGAAGTGGCCGAAGAAACTCCAGCAACGCTCCTAGCATCTAAGGGGTGGGGCCTGCCCCTTATAATATCGGTAACGCGCAAGGATTTGCTAGCTTCTCTGGCTAACCCGTGGAGTTCGTAAAAAAAATCGGGTACGTAAAATAACCTCGCTGAGAGTCACAATGAGAGTTATAATGTACTCCTGTATTTCGATGTTTGATGGCCTAAACCTTATAAAAAAATGTCTTCGTCTGTTGTTTATGGTTGTAGATGATGGTGATCAGTCAGTGTAAGGTAAAAGGCACGTTCATTTGCAACAAAAATAATGCTTTTAATTACTACACCTTGAAAAGAAACTGGAACAATGGCCAAGACTTCACCGTCATAAAAATTCGATATAAAGCGGAGTTGCTAATAATAACCGTTTAAAAGCTCTCGCGCGGCTAAAAGTTGGCAATTAGAGTGTTTTCTTTCTTCAGACGATAAGTTCGTTAAGTAATAGGGTTCATTTTCAAGTCGGTGAAGCCAGTTCATTAATCAGCGCGGCCTCACTTCCGTCGCCGCAGCACCGCATTCGCCGCGCCGGAAATGCTGATTATTTTTGATTGTTTTTGATAAAAATATACAAAGACAAATCATAAGCGTGATATATTAATCGCTCGTGTGAATAAATCACGTTTCACCTTTTATAGGAAATCTAAAAGGGGAGTGAAATATTTGTCATTTTCCGAGTTTCATAATTTTTCCCGTTAAATTTTGTTTGAATAGTTCCGAGTCTTGTGCTATTAAATTGAATAATTGTTCTTTTATGACTTTAGATAACACCGTCACCTCAAAGTTACTTCAACATCCAACAGAGCTAGAGGTATTCGAGCTTTAAGATAGGTCAGGCTGTACTTCTATTATGAGGAACTTGGATTTGTTTTATAAAATTGAAATTTTTTACCACTATCCAAGCAAGTGCTTGACCACTATGCCTGCTGATGTAAAGCGGAGATCCACCCCAGGATGAATAACAAAGCGCTTTGTCTTTCATTATTGTTTACGGGTATTGTAAACAGCGGGGTTTACTTTATCTACAACAATAAAATGTTGTGGGGCACAACATTCTATAATACAAACGTGGTGAAAAGCGGATAGCAATTGCTGTCTGTGTCTACCCCGCTAAAATGGGACATGAGGGCGTATGTTTTTATACATTCAATCCTATGAGAAAGTTAAGGTGTTGTGTACACTGTGTCGTGTCACTTGAAATTGTTATAAAGTGATTCTTTATTGCGTGGTAAGGAAGAAACTTTATAAAACAAAATGAATTGACTGTCGGTATGTAACGTAGCCATATGTATATCGACTAGATAAGTGCGATATTTTAATAAGGCCACTTCTTTACATGTATATTTAAAAGTGTAGATGTATGTGACGTATAGGAAAGAACGGTCCGAATTCGATATATTTGCGTAATCTTTTAGATGAGATTTGTGATAAATTAATTTATGTCACGTTCAAATTTATGGTCTTAAATATTACACGCGTCCGTTAGAGATATACAAATTCTTAAATCTTGTATTCCTATCGATGTTCATAGAAAAATAAAAAAATAAGAAATAAATAAATTCCGAGAAAATATTTTGAATAACTTTATTAAACATTTTTATTATTGTGTGAGAGGAATAAATCTCTTACAAAACTAATTTCGTTTCTGTTTTTATTGGAATTAATATGTAATATTGCTTTCAATGTCATATAAATTGAGATATGTTATTTATTAGATTTATGAGAGAGAGATAGATAAATTGAAAATTATCAAATAATAAATTGATAACTTTCTTACGAAAACAGGAGATACATAAAAGTATATTAGACTAAAAATACGCAATATTCAAATGTAATACAAATGCTTATTTAATTTCGGAAAGCAGCGTAGAGTACAAATTGTATTAACTCTCAATATTTTAAACGTAATACGTTATGACGACGATACATTATGTAAACAGATCAAGAATGTTTATTCGCACTAAGGCTGCTAAAACGGTCTAATACTACCCTACAGGGGGCTTTTATTGCTATTTTAGCCAAAGACTTTTACAACTTTACCAGGTAGACCGACGGTTGAGATATCACAGAGCCCAGTCTGAACTTATACGATAAGTTAATTAGATTGGGGGTTCCAGTGATGGTCTTCAACTATTATTCTAGGCAAGACAGCATTATGATCGGAGATAGGTCGAAACTTTTTTGTAATTATTGTAATTGTGATGTTGAGAAGAATTGGAAACTCTTTGGTGCCTTATTACTACAATATTATATTTGGTTTCGTTTATATAATTTATCAATCTTTTTGATCTTTTATCTTTTAATCTTCTAGAAGACATTAGAATCTAATTGTCTAATTGTCTGAGTCAGATAGCTCCCCACTTGTCTAGATCAAAGGCATCAGAGAAAAGCTATCAGCAGTAAAAACGTGCACTCGTGTTATACTCGATACCAAATATATCATGTCCTGTCGCGATGGGGTATTGATTTAGTGGACCGACGTGCCTTGACGTTTGATTAAATTCGTAAATCTCTGATAGGTAAATACGCAGTTTAACCGTGTTGTCTGGCGGTCGTACTAATTACATAACGATGATCAATTATGTTAAAGGAGCACCGATTTAGAATATTTTGAACCGACTTCAAAAAAGTAGGAGATTTTCAATTTCACTGTTTTTTTTTATCTCAGCACTTTCCACTGAGTGAATCGATTTTGATGATTCTTTTTTTAATTTTTTTTTTATAATTTCTAAGGTAGTGCTTGACTACGATCCCACGTGATGTTAAGTGGAAATGCAGTCCTGGATGGTAAGGCGCACTAGCTCAGTAAATGCCTATTCACTCTACTCTTGAAAATACCCACATTGTAATCGGAAGGAAAGACAGACGCGGGCAAACTATTCCAGTCCTTTGCTGTACGAAGAATGAAAGACGAAGCAAATCGCTTCGTTCGGGTTTGAGGGATGTTCAAAACAAAAGGTTGAAATCCCGCAGTGCGTCTAGAAGTCCTATGGTGGAAATATAGGGAATTTGATCATGTAGTAGTAATTGAAAACTGGTGTGGTCCTTATTTCACCTCCCCATTTCAATTCGTGGTCATTATTTCAATTCAAACAAAGATACCATGAATATTTACGATCTATCCTCCTTGTATTTATTTAGATTTATTTACGTCACTGACTTTCGTTAGGTATGTTATTGATGATTTCTGATTATGTATATGTCTCTGAGTTGACTGAGGTTGACTGGTGCATTTGGTGACTTCGTTTGCACCTAAAGTTTAAAGTTTAAGCGCTACAACTTACTTGATGTATATTTTTATGCAATTTCGGTACGAAATATGAGATCGTGATATATTCCGGAACGTGGCGGCTCATTCGTGCGACACCAGGAGTCGCCGTGATGGCGTTACGACTGTCAAGATTTTTTTTTTAATCTGGGAATGTTTATGCCACGTTAAATTACGTGTCATGGATTCCAATGCCCCGTTTTTTATTTAAAGTAAGTTGAAGTTACTACAAATTACATTAGGATTAATGGATATTCTGTCCGTGTTTTTGTAGTACGGATATTATCTTACTTCCCCTTTCCGGATAAAGATAAAAAACCACGTTATTATTACGCCTTTATTGTATCTTTTCTCAATCTAATCGGTTGAATCCACATTTTTCATTTGATGTGATCAAATGAGAAATATGGATTTAAACTATGTAACTATGTAATATTGTTTATTTCCTGCGTTTTTTTACGTTTTTGTCTGAGAGGATCTTTATAATATATTTGCCTCTATATATATTTCCAGCAAATACTTTATGATTTAATTTCAATTTACTTGTAATTATATACATATCGGTATTATAACTAGAATGCCTGAGAGATGGTGGTTCAATATTAGAACGATATCATGTTCATCACGGCTGAGTGATCATAGTAGAAAATTAATTTAGGTTTAAGGCGCCTTGCTTCAAGCGTGCACGGGTATTTCTGAAATACCGATCCGGCAACTTGTATTCATGAGCACATCACAACGGCTGGAATTCGCCGGGTACGGTGCGGATTGAATTGATCTGTAAAATTGATAACCATTCGGCTGTGGATAACAAAGCCCTAGTGAAATGGTTGTTGACTTCATTAATGTTACTCAAGTAAATATTAAAAGTATTGTATCTCAAAATCTAATAAGCTGACGCATTCTTTTTACTCCAGCGGAGTAGGTAGAGAGACCCCCCGTTCCCTTGCATTGAGATTACTACGTCGCAAATTTTATCTGTGTAAAAGCAACCGACCGAAGCGTGGTTCGGCCCTCTAACGCCGTCGTATCGGAATGCTCACGCGTGCTATAGTAACCGTCCAAGCCGAGGTTACCGCTCACTGAGAGGACCTTTGTGTCGAGTTACAACGAATAGAGGTTTAGGATAAGCGGCCTAGGAGGTTTGCCACATCTCAAATCCGGTGAACCAGTTAAATAGCATAAAGTTTAGTTTCTCTAGCTAATCGCTATAGGGTTGAATTAATAAAAAAAAGTACCATATGTGACAGGTCGATGATATCTTTGCACGTAACAAACCGAAAAAATGAAAGTAATTGCTGGCTCATTCAAAAAATGAACAGTTGGTTATGATTCGAACCCGATATTTACGATATCAAAGTCGGGGTTCCAGTCTAAGCATAGTCACTGATCATATTGAAGGGAGATGGATTTCTATTCTTCACGGTCCTGCCATACCTCTCTCGGTTTTTACACATCCATATTTGATCGTAGATTGTTAACGCAGTAATTTTGCACCGATTAAAAAAGTATCCATCTGAAAGCCACATTTTAATCGGAGGAAAAGTCTGACGCGGACAATTTATCTTTAGTTCTGATGTATGCATAAACGAAAACGAAGTTATGCGCATCGTCGGCGTTCAAGAGATGTCCACGACAAAAAGATGGCACGAAATAATTTTGGGGGAGTTATTTTGGTCACCAAATCCGGCTTGTAAGAAGTAAACAATGAAAAATGAACGGAAAAAAACTATTATACCTTTATGCCAGATATGTGGTACCGGTAATTGGCATATTATAGAATGACGAAACGTCTTTAGGCTCATAAAATCAATGATAGTCTAGTGGTTGACTGGTGCGATTTACGGTCGTCGGTCCCAATCTCAGTTAGTTTGTTCCAATTAATTGCCGTTTATTAGGTTTTTTAAGTAAAAAAAATCTCTTGCTAAAAAATTGTGCGTTGTATGCCGATATGGACCTGTCACATATGGGACCTAATACGGTGACCTAATACCTAGTTCGGTGAAAAGCAGACAGCGAAAGCTGTCACCGTCTTCCCAGTTTATAATAATATATACTTAGTAATATTGGCATATTACACGTGAGTGTAATCTGGCAAGTAAGAGTGAGATTATATGATTGGAACATCCGATGAAATGTAAAGAGCGGCGCAATTTTAGAACAATGAGAAGGGAAATTGCTTTTCACGAATACGTAGTCCGCGAGAACTGTGCATCCCGTCTCCCTCGGACTTCAATTGGAGCTACCAAACGGAAATTGTTGACGGAATATGTAAAATATTCCAATCATCATGCTAGTGTATATGTAGCGGATAATAATGTACTTCGTTTGACTCCATATTGAAACGAAAGATTTTCCAGTCTGCTATCTTACATAAAAAGAGATTTCTATTACTACTCTACTGTTTTATCCGAGATTTTCTTTAGCTTCACTTTTGTCTTTTTAAGCTTTTGTATAACTCCGGCAAGATTGCGCTGCGTTTTAAAAATTATACTCATTTTTTTAAATGTAGTTTTATTTTTATATACCTATTTTATTTCTTGCCAGTACAATATTTTAACATAAATTATAATTATTTTTACTTGTTGTAGCCAAGAATCATACCAAACAAGATGTTTAGTTGTAATTTTGCAGTGAGATCTACAACTATCACAATTGCAACTTTACAAGGCGCAAGTACGGCCTCATATGGAATACTGTTCACATCTCTGGGCCGGGGCTCCCTAATACCAACTTCTTCCGTTTGACCGTGTACAATGTATCGAATAGTCGACGATCAGGGTCTTTCCGATCGACTCGACCCTCTGAGTCTGCGAAGAGATGTCGATTCTCTTTGCATCCTGTATCGCATTTACCATGGGGAGTGTTCTGAGGAATTGTTCGGAATCATCCCAGCTACCGATTTCCATTACCGCACATCTCGGCAGAATTCCAAATTCCACCGCCACCATCTTGATGGTTGGCGTTCAACGACTGTACGTTTTTCGCGTAACTTTCTCCCAAGTACTGTCAACTTGTGGAATCAACTGTCGCCAGCTGTGTTTCCGAACGTTTACGATTTAGGGACCTTCAAGAAACGAGCCTATTCCTATATCAAAGGTCGGCAACGCACCTATAGCTCCTCTGGTGCTGTGTGCTGTGCGACGGTGATCACTTAAGATCAGGTGAGCCGTATGCTCGTTTGCCACTTTTCATATAAAAAAAAATATTCAGTGTAATATACAGTTTCACAACTATACAATGTCTAGCACTAATTAGAGCAATGCTTGCGTCATAATTTCGAAAACCAATATACCTTAGGTTTAATAATAGTGGATTCTGGTGGACATTTTCCAAAAATCATTTGTAAAAGACCTGCAATATAGTTTTGTTTTACTACATGTCCCATAATATGCAATTCGCCACTTTCAATAAAACTTATATCAATGAAGGGTTTTCGGCGTCAATAAGTTTCTAAATGTTATCTCCAAATTTTTACTACGTGACTGAAGATTTCAAGGGTCTTTGTTTGAAAACATCTTGTTTTAGCAACGGTTTTAAATTTCAAGGCTTTCGATATTGCTTTTTTATTGTAATTGTATTGGATATATCGTGCGTTACAAACGTTGAAAAGAATTTGAAGTAAGGTACACAAAGTCGGTTTTGAAGAGGCAACACCTAGCCAACAGAGCGCTATACAGTCGGCGGCTAATGTATAAATTATAACACAGCTTTTTGTTGCCTTTTCATGGCGAAACCGAACGACCGAAAAAAATTATAGTAGACAATATTTGGCTGGACAACTTCATCCAAGCGCAGTATTTAAGGCATCAATGGAACTATAAAAGTTTACATAAACGTCGGGACATAAGCTAGGTATCTCTCAAAATTCACGTACGAAGTACAACCGGACTATAAAGATTAGGAAAAGTATAGACGCGTGCGAAAAATCATGCTGGAAGCTTACGATGACATTTATATAATTGGAAAAGCCGCCAAACCTTCACACTGGTCTATTCTGTCGCAGCTAGGGAATAAGAACAGGCAGTGACTCTCTCGTGAAGGCAAATGTTCAGTGCCTAGGACACCGTAGAAAAGTGGCCTACCTCTAGGTTTTTTATTGGTTCCATTTCGGCAAGTGTGCGGAGATTTAGCATAACCTAATATCCCTTCACCTTTCCATCACCGAACGACTAGGCGTGGCGAGCAGTTACACCCTTACATCGTAGACATATATTAATTACGCACGAATCGGTTTGCTTCTTCCTTCCTTATGTCGTCCGCATGAGGAAGGAAGAAGCAAACTTAAGGAACTACGGCTACTCTATGCCGAGGTCTGCTTTTCCGTGCCAATATAATCTGGACACCTTTAAGGCTAATGTGAACCTCATAAGTTCAAATGTTTCATCGTAGGCTTCCATCAAGCGAGATAGAAGCCAAACGAGAGCCTATTTTGCATAAAAAAATCCGACTATGCGGCACATGATATTAACGTTTTTCGGACATATTATGTTGCGACAGCCTGGAAATGCTTTTGTAGCTATTAAAGCAGAATAACTATGATACTTCTGGCATAAAACAGGACGTCCGTGCGTCTTTATTTTTTATCATAAATATAGCATAAACGTAGACTTAAAGTCAGGTTTTGTTCTTACTCGTAAATATACATGTTACTTGTTATACTTTTTTCCTATACTAGGAATTGCTGCTACCTTGAGTCTTTTGGCAGTCCATCACGGGTGAGTTGTTTGTTAGACACGACCGTGAAGACGTAATCGTTTTCGTGAGGGACTGCTGTCGTAAATCTGCCTACACCAGAGTGGGTTAAACAGCATTGGCCCCATAAATTGTCCATACATTTTACGATGTTTTCGGAAAGGGAACTGGAGAGACCCGCGTGGAATACGGGAATCAATCACTTTTACTTTGGCGGCCATTTTGAGATATATATATTTTTTACCGATAGAGTTGTTATTTGTTGAAGCCACATTTTTTTGTAATACATTTTGGAGCAAGTGAAATCTTTTTAATGAGTAAATTGTTGAGAGGATTATTCCCTGCCGATCCTCTCTGACCATGAGAACTTAAAGCGCTTGAAACGTCGGTAAATTATAAACGGAAAACCGGGAAAAAAAAGGAAAAAAATAATAATTCCAAAACTAATCAATTAAAAACGAATGCCTTAAAATAACAAAAAAACTAAAACAGTTTTTTACACTACTATATTTAATTACTTTTAGAAAATTAAAAAATATCTATAATCTAAAAATATCTCCTCCAAGCAGAAAGCGGCAGCCAAGTCCAAACAAAACAAAATTTGTTTAAATCGAATTAAATTCCTCTAGTAGGAGTCTAAAAATATTATTAGACTACGTTGTCATCCCGTTCTGAGCTGTACTAAAAGTTTTAGCGCTCTAGCTAATGGAGAAGTTGGCTGAAAATCGTTTGCAAAATTCAAACCGAACAAACACATAAATTTCAATATGTGACTTTATAAATAAAAATACAAAAATATATAAATAAAATGATATTTAAAGTACTAATTTATCATATTTAAGCGCTTTCCTTCGTCTTTCATTATTTGTACAGCAAAGGAATAGTTTGCCGTCTTTCCCTCCGATTACATTGTGGGTATTTTCAAGAGTAGAGTGAATAGGCATTTACTAAGCTAGTGCGACTTACCATCCCGAGGCCCTTTTAGTCGCCTTCTACGTCAGGCAGGGGTAGTCTTATTCTTGAGAGCCCAGAACTACAGGGCTGTACTTATTTAATACATTCTATAATCTTTAGCTAGGTTTTATTTCAATTTGTTTTTTGTAAAATTTTAAAACTAATCTCACATAAGAATCCAACCTAATTAGATACCCCTCCGTCACGAACGCCGAGTCAACCGACCGTTACATTTTAATATGCATCATAAACATTATTATTACTTGCACTGCATATGTCGGATCCGCCAAATTAGCGAGACGATGCAACGGCGCCCGCGCATACTCCCGCCGCATAAATTCGCAGAGTAAATTAAACTGAGCAATATTGTTTATTTGACGACGTCTTGGAATGAGTCGCATCGTGGTGAGGGCGAATTCTTCTTCATTAAGAAAACATTACTTTATTATTTAGTAGCGTAGTGGTCAAACGTGGATAAAACTAGACTAGTTCGAATCCCGAACTAGAACACGGTTGTGCCAATAAATTTTGACGAAGTTCCTTATAGGGCGTTATGGAATAAGGTACCCTACCTTAGGCTGCAAAAACGTCCATAACGTTGAATAAAAGCGCAATTTTTTTTAGTGTCAACTGGTTTAGATAGATGGTGCTATTATTAATTATATATATATGTCGGCACGTCGCCATGTGTGTGACGAGATGCGACACCGATGTTACTGGCGTCCATGATGATTTTTACAAAAATGTCGCTAGTGTTGCATTGGTAGCGCTAGTATCGCGTCGGTTACGACATATAAATCATTTTAAATAAAATAGAGGTGTTAAGAGGTGTTAAAAAATATATACCTAATAATTCTTTGAATTGAAAAGAACTTGAAATTAATATTTTTAGAACAAGAAACTTCGTCTTTATGTTCTACGACACCACACGGTTTCTTTTGTTCAGTAAGAGGTGTGGGCCGTCTATCTATGTACTATAGTATTTATTTCTATACCCATTCATTTTTACTGAAGTGTAGAACAAAAAATGAAGGCACTCTGCCTAACAGGTCGCATTTACCATTGCAAACCAGTTGACGGTAGATAGTGACAGCGTCGTCTTTTACTTTGACACCTAGATATCACTTTAGCGTGCTTTACTCTACTTCAGTTTACTCCCTGCTTCTCTACTTATTGGCTTCTCTTGTTTATCTGTTTTATAACTTAACATGTTTGTGGGTGTTGATTGTTATTGATATCTATATAAATGACAGCAATATCTATAGAAATTTTAAACAAAAAGCAAAACAAATCGCACCGTAGAATCGTCATTTGAAGCGTGTTTAAATCTTTATTCTTATACCAAACACCATATGTTAGTTACTATAGTTTTATATATTATTAAGTAATGAAAGGTGAAGGACAATTTTTTTTACGTGAAAAAGTAAAGGGGCCGTTAAAATGCATGCGATTTACGTGACCCGCCACCAAAAATTGGTGCATTAAAATTTTGTCGAGTAATTTTAGTAGCTGTAAGATCTCCTCAAATGATGCTTCCATTACTGACAGTATTATGGTCGTTGTGATGGCTACCGACATATATTGCCCTTTGGTATTTGCTCCAACCGTTAAAACACTATTAATATATAAAATGGAAATTACTACACCGTGTCTTGTGAAGCACTGTAAATTTATTTTAATAAGAAAAAAAACAAATGTATTTCGAGTCACGGCCGTCCTTATTTAATTTCCTAAAAGAACTGGCTGAATAATTGGGTAACCTTAGCACGAAATAATAAAAACGTAAACTTGAAAAAGAAAAGCCACACAGAACACTTTCCTTGCCGAACAGTTGATCTTTCGCGGGTAACGTTCGTGAATCCCAAAACAGTTTGAATAATTTTTTTTTAAAACAGAATCAATCAGTACAGGTTTCGTTCCTAATTCAAATG
Organism: Meandrusa payeni; assembly: GCA_029286785.1. Taxonomy (NCBI): domain Eukaryota; kingdom Metazoa; phylum Arthropoda; class Insecta; order Lepidoptera; family Papilionidae; genus Meandrusa; species Meandrusa payeni. Next base: position 2,007,218 of record JAGSMX010000013.1, read on the forward strand.
CAAGACGCTTCTGTAACCTCAAATTCAATTTGAGCTTTTTCTTCTTAACTTTAGTGTCACATAAATATATACAGACGTTGTTAAACTTTTAGAGAGTTAGAATTAAAGAATACCAAAAAAATCGAATCTCCTTGTATCTCTACATTTTATTTTATTCCTTCTCAATAACGAAATGCGACAAATATACTAGTGTATAGGGAAATTAAGACAATAGACTTATAGTGGATTTGATCCTAACATCGTAAGTTTTCAGAATGTAAGCCAGTTTTAATTATAATAATAAAACCATTTAATAGTTTTAACATATAAACGTTTTAACATAAAAAAAGGAAGTGAGAAATCTATAATAAAAAACTTCAAAAAAAAAGGATTACGCGTTATATTACAGGGTATTTCTTTCTTGCTTATTTTTTAATATGATAAAACGTCCTCCTCCCTCGCGTCGGTTTCCTCAATGCTGAGGGTCGTGACCATCTCGTGGGAACAGTTTGTTTTTAGTAATCCGTCGCCATTTTCCTCTATCTGCAGCCATGCATGCATCGCTAACCGACGTGCCGAGAGTGGTGCGGATCTGGTCAGGCCAACGTGTCGGACTTCGACCTCGCTGTCTTGTCAATTTTACCAGTCACAACTAGCCTTTCTAAGTTATTGCTGTTTTTTCTGGCAATGTGACCAAAGTATTCCAGCATCCTGCGTAGGCATATGGTGGACAGCCTAGCTTTGATTTTAAGTTCTTTCAGGATAGACAGGTTGGTACGATGTGCTGTCCATGGGATCCGTAACATCCTGATAAAACGATTAAATGGTTTTATTATCATTATTAAAACTACCCCTCGTAATTCTGACTACCCGGCGAAATGTGTTAGCAATGGTATTTTTTTTTTACTTACTAAGCAAGTGCTTGACTACGATCCCACCTGGTGTTAAGTGGAAATGCAGTCCCGGATGGTAAGGCGCACTAGCTCAATGCCTATAGACTCTACTCTTGAAAATACCCACATTGTTATCGGTCGGAAAGACAGACGCGGGTAAACTATTCCAGTCCCTTGTACGAATAATGAAAGACGAAGTTCACAACAAAAGGATGAAATCCTGCAGAGCGTCCTGAAGTACGATGGTGGAACGGGGATGGGGGAATTAGATCATGTAGTTCCTGAACACACTTTCCAAAATTCAATCTGTAGAAAACCGAAAGGCTAGCTGAGCTACTGGTATTCTAGTATTCTGCCAAATCGTCAGCATTTTTAAGTCTGGGTAAGGTACAGTATCTTCCCAATACAGGCTATTGGTTAGTCAAGTAGGAGAATCTATAACGGCAAATCTAAAAAAAATTGTTATGATAAAAAATAATACGTTGATAATTTGTGTAAATATGTGTGTAAAAAATTAATATCACTTAAAATTATTAAACTCAGTCATGTGTAACTGGCAGATAAATGGTAAACAGTAGAGAGTGATTTAGAAAGGAAAAAATGTAAGGATTGAATATATCGCTAAATACTCCATTACTCTATTATGATTACTAATATACGATGTTTACCTAGCTTTAACAGTTATCAGCCCTGTAGCTCTGGGCTCGTAAAATAAGATTACGGTATCCCCTGCCTGTCGTAGCAGGTTACTAAAAGGGACCTCGGGTTCACTGGGCAACAAGGGTTGGGGCCAAGGTGGACCTGGGAAGGACATCGGCTGACCCGTTTCGCCTTGCACTGCGAGGGCACAGAGGGGAGGGAGTAACATGTCCCCCGGGACGTGCTCTCCTAAGAGCACAGTGCAGAGGGGCTCCGGTGCGTTACTCTGGAGATTCCGGAGCTCCTCACCATACACCGAGGAAGGAGGAAGGACAGCCGGAGAGGTTTTAGTGGGTAAAAACCCCACAAAACCGCCGGCTTCTATCTTTTTGAAGATTTCCTCCCCGAAAACAAAACAAAAAAAAGCTTTAACAGTTAAAAGGCTATCAATTGTTTTTCAATCTTAAATTTTTAGAGATCGAATTAACTTTCTACTTCTGTCCATCTCTGTTCATCAATCACACTTACTATTTAATATAAAAAATAAACAGTAAGTTGGGAAACGTTCCGTATTATCCATTCCGTCCGTTTCACCGCTCTAACAGGGGTCTGCCAATATCATAAAAATATTTTTAGGGTAAAACTTGTTTTGCTTGCTTTTTACGAATATTGTAAGTTTAACATTTAGATATTCAGGGGTACAGATTCGGGTTGCTTACATTATAGGAAATTTACGGTTGACGTGCTTTACAAACCTGTCATTGTTGGGTAAGTACTTAACGAGTAAACAAACGTAAGTGCCGTGGTAGCTCAGTGTAGCAGCGCTCGACTAAAATAGTATTATACAATGACGCCGCCAATAACTTGTTTATTGTAATTTTAAGTGCTGACTACAAGTAAAACATTGTGAGGAAACTTTATGTCTGACAATATTTTCTCAAATATGTAGTATCCCCTAGCCTGCGTGATGAAATGTGTCCTAATATGCTCTTTAGATAGAAGGTCTATGCCCAACGGTGGGACATATACAAAGGCTGTTACTTAAGCAGTGATCGGAAATAATATCCATCATATAGAAGCATCACTAGCCTAATGGTTAAGAGTATGGTATATGAATCGTAAGGCCGTAGGTTCACAATTTAAAAATGGCCATTAGAAACAGGGTCACAGCGGTCGCGGAGAAACTTATAACAAAGCAACGGGGCGTTTACGACGCGTGAACCAGAACATTCTCCAACACTACCGTCCAAAATCAGGTATACAATATATTTATATAAAAAATAATAATAACATGAAAGCACTATAGTAACTGTAGAGGGAGCACTCTTTCTACCAAACAATGCAAACGTCGGTGGTTGCTCTTTACAGTTCATAAAAAAATCCATCATTCGAATACTGCTGTGATACCCTCTTCTAGCACGAGCTTAAGTTTAGTTGTAATGGTTAACAAGAATGTCAATAATATTTCTGAAAAAAAAAGAACTTTTGTTAGCTTCGTCTTTAAAAAACTTGAAAAATTTACCGTTTCATTTTTATTTCATATCAAAGGGTAACTCCATTAGCTTATAGTGATACTTTATGTTGTAAACATTATATAATATCATTTATACTAATACAAAGAATCGATTGCTGTACCAAAATAATAATTGAACAATACAATACAAACAAAATGGCACCGTATTGTATCCTCAGCGGTATTGGCATCAATTCCGTGTTGCAACTCCGATATTCAGTAGATTGTTGACGGGTTGATATACATATATGCCAATGTAATTTCGAATGAAAATCTAGAAATGCATATACACTGTACCCGGTCGCATGTCTCGATTACCTCCCTGCTTCTATTTGTGTCATTGCAAGTGATCTCACACCGCAGAAATTGTGAGCACGTGTGATATATAGACGTATAAATGTCATTTATGATTGAGACATACGCCGCGTTCTAAATAGGCCGCTTTATTAATAGATACAGCGTTCGCAATGTTTTTCAACGGAACGTTTTCAGCCATTTTATAAACATATATTTTAGGTAAAGGTACCTTTTCTTTTTTAACCGACTTCATTTAAGGAAAGGTTCTCAATTCGTCTGTATTCTTGTGAAATGTTCTTTAGCCGCGTTGAACACTTGCAAATGCAAAGATTCGTGTCATCGACATGATAATTTTGTATTTATATTTTGTCATGATAAACGAAAATATTATCTTACAAATATCTTACATTTTACCGCCGCATGGAGGCAACAAAGTACTAAAATTTTAAAAAATAAAATTTTATGAAAAATACTGTGTTATCCAAGTTTACGTAAGATATCCTTTTCCGTTTAATATTATCTTTTTAATAAAATAAAAATTAGTTAATTAAAATGATTTATTTTATTCTAAGCATATTTAATTGTCTTCATGCACAATTTATTTCAGTTAGCTAGCTAATTGAAATAAATTGTGTTTATCTTCCGAGATATTCAAACTTACCGACCCTTACAAATATCTTATATTTTACCGCCACATGTAGGCAACTAAATACTAAAATTTATATAAAAATAAAATTTTATGAAAAATACTGTTTTATCCAAGTTTACGTAAGATATCCTTTTCCGTTTAATATTATCTTTTTAATAAAATATAAATGAATTAATAAAAATGATTTATTTTATTTTAAGCATATTTAATTGTCTATCATGCACAATTTAATCAAAATTAGCTAGCTAACTGAAATAAATAGAACAAATAATAATAAATTGTGTATATCTTCCGAGATATTCAAACTTACCGACCCTTTATTTTTGCTTACGGGTATATTTGAATTATAAATAAACCATATAAACATGTACATAATTGTTTATTTAAATTTAAACACTATGAAATTTTAAATTATATTACTAAAATTCTAAATTGTAAGTTTTCACCTATCAGAAGTCCCTATGACAACCAATTTTTTTTAATGATTATGCAACCATAACGCCGTCGTTTATGTATTGATTTCGAATTATTGTTTTGTTTACAATGACAAAATTGCTTTTGATATAGGCTTAGACCGCTCTGCGTTAAGAGGCTTGTAATAAAATTTTCAACCGAGCGTGATTATTGAATTTTACAGTGTAGCTATAAAAGAAAAGACGGATATGCTAAATTTGTTTTCTCTTGTATATCATTTTTCTTAACACATCAACAATAAAAACAGAATGAACCACTGTTTTATGGTCTCCTCTTTAATGTGACTCGCGAAACAAACACGAGTGTACGTAAAGTTAGATACGGGAATACAAATTCCGTGGAGCTATTAAAATGTTTAGTTGGAAAGTGCGCTCTGTGGCTAAAATAAGTAACATTTGCGTTGAGGATTTATAGTGATACGAGAGACGGTTGTACTTTATTTATATGGAGGGATTAAACATGCAGTGAGCGAAAAGCGTAACGTTCCCGGCCGTGTAGCCGCTGCCTTAAACTTTGCTAAACGACCACCACCACTGAAAGCCTTCTAAACTCCGACTGCGTTTTGAATTCTCTGCGCTGGAATAATATTGAGATTCTATAGTAGGCAGCTCTAAATTTACGCTTTGTGTGTTTATTGCTTTATAAAAGCAGAAAGCGGTTTGTTTATTGTTTTGTTCTATTTTTCCAGTATTTATAAACGTTGAAAGTTATTTCTAAATCTCGCTTCCATTTCAAAACACTCTCTCACTCTGAATATTAAAATCAACAGATAAAAAAAATGTTTTTAGAATTTTTAAAGATTATAAAACGTCAGAAATATATATAGAAAATTACTAATATTAATAGAAATATAAGAACACATTGAAATACTAGGACTGTGATGATCCTCGATGATTTAGCGTTAGCGATTTTAATGCACAAGACTAGCTAGCCCAGGGAAGCATAGCGGGCTCTTGTCGTCCTTTACAGTTGATCCGGGATGAAGAGAGTACGCCGTATTACCTTAGCACTACAAGGGTGCTAGGGGAGGAAGTAACCTCCTAGGATACAATGCTCAGGTACAATGCAGAGGGACACCGGTGCTTTCTTTGGGTTATCTCGTATTTATGCGCCGAGGATAGCCACTTAAAGACTCGCCATGCACGAGAATGGGGTTTTAGTGGGTAAAAATCTCACCTCCGTCTTCCACCAGAAGGCAGGATATCCTTTTGAGGATTTCCGCCCCGTCAACAAAAAGTGAAGCGCAGGGGTTGGTTGCGTTCCTACGGTGATTTCACGACTCTTCGGTAACGCTGTTGTTTTAGTTGGTGAAAATCCGACATAATATGTCATCATCGGCGAGGGTGTGTACGTAGGCATTTCTAAAGAAAAAAGTATCTAAGCATTGACTTTACGACTTTATGTAGTAGAAGGTGATGAGTTTTAAAGTTTCATTAGAGCAAAAAATCACATACTAATTCTGTGCCCGGTGTTAAGTGATGATAGAAATCTAATGAGCTTGATGAAAAATGGACGTGGCATGATGGTGATTTTTATCGATCCTCTAGGCTGGAAGGCAGACTTTTTTATGTATACAAAACACCACAGTTTTTCATGGCTCGTCTACGCTATTCCCGATATAAGAAGACAAGTCTCAACGGAATCGTAATTTGCTACAAGCTACAACGCAAGGTAAAAAGGAACACAGTAAAATCTGTTGGATTGCTCAATAAGTAAGTCATTGGTAAAATAGTAAATCGAACTACTCAGCCACTAGTAGTTAGCCACGGAATAATTGCCGACGGCGATGTTGTAGCAACATTTGCATTACAATAAGTCGGAACTAGTTAGTGACGTTTAAAAGCCTGTCAAAACTTCAGCCGCCGAGTCTCGTGGGCTGTATCGCCAGTATGCTAGGATGCGAAGTGCTAAATTCTGATGGGACGAGATATCAGTTCTGAGACAAAGCTGTGCTTCGCCTTCTGATCTGCATTATGCTTTAAACTCTTTAAACAGATATTCTTAATTGTTACTATGCATTAATAAGACAAAAATGATCGAGGATCTTTAAAAGTTATCTCGCTGTTCCAAAAGTAATGTCAGTTCTACTTATTGAAACCCCCGGTTGACATTCTCATGGCGGAGCGACATTGGGATCTCCAGCGATCCCTACCGCTGCATCTCTGTGATCGAATACCCCATCCCCGTTTCACCATCGGAGTTCCTAAGTTCCTCACTGTTCGATTCAATGTTGAAAGAACTGGAATGCTTAGCCCGCGACTGTCTTTTTAAGCTTGACATTTACTAGACAAGTGGGTACTTACCATTCAGGACCGTATTTCCACATAACATCAGGTGGAATCGTGGTCAAGCATTCGCTTTAAAAGTATGAAATAAACCGTAACCCGTGCAAATGTCGTGAGCGGGTCGCCTAGTGTTGCATAAATGTAAATGAAGTCGTATACCCCAATTATATTTTGCAATATGTATATATAAAAATGAATAGCAATATTTTAATACTACGTCGATGTTGAAATATTGAGCTTGAAAAGTAGTTTATGTTCAATAAAAATGCATTCAACCGCCCATAAAATGAGTTGTTTACATGTTTTCAGGCAATCTGTTACAAAAAAGAATGTATATCAAAGTATATTTCTTTATGGAATTGTATAATAGTAGGATATATGTGTATCCAAACGCTATCGGAAATGTTGAAGAATGAACAAAACACAAACTCGCGGAATTTGTGTTTTGTTAGATTTTAATAGCAAAACAGTGTTATTGGAACTTATAAAAATATTTAAAGTTTAATTAGTAAATATGTTTTATTTGCTTTATCATCGAGTTGATCTTACTACTACCCATCTAAAAGTTATTTAAAGTATGTACTCGTAGCAGTATCGAGAGTAGGAGAGTCCGAAAAAACAACTACGAAAAAAATTAGTTTCTCCTTTTTCCTTTGTTTTCCTTTATAAGTTATTGATATTATATTTTAAACACACACCCGCACACTATTTTTAATGCTTTTACTGTGTTTTAAAAATGGGAGAAGACAGCTCAGGAGTCAGGGACTTCACATTTCATTCTTGAATAATTTTTTGGTGAACAATGAAGATTTATTATTATATTAAATAATTAATTCCATATAAACGTTTTAAGACGTGCAACGACGACGTAAAAATACACTTGGAAAATCCATATTCTATAAGATATATTTTTAATTTAGTAAATTATGCGGGCAGAGTCGCGTATAGCATAGTAGCGTATATTTAATAGTTAAATGGATCTAGATCCAATAGCAAAAGCAGGAAGTAGGAATGGTAGAATGTGGAGGGCGGTCGTGGTGGCGCCACCTCGTAGCCGTTTTCATTAAAGATACATTACTCCTTTTATTTCTGTTTAGATTGCAAATTCTCTCACAGTCCTTTGTCTCATTTACCATTTATTTACGGCGTATTCAATTTAAATATCGCTCCTTTCCCGGTTTTATCGCTGGAGAAATTGCCCGACTTGGACCTCGACGCTCTTTTATTTATATTTGTCAGTTTTGTTCTCATTGCTCCCGCTATGATTGCGTTTTACTTGGGGAAACACTGATTATTTGATCAAATGGATTCTGTAAGGAAAGAGTTAACGTTTATTTGATTATTTTGTTGGCGAGATAATGTTCGGAGCTTAAATAATTAAGGTATTCTGTTTTAAATTTTGCTAACTGTTGCTAACTTTGTTTACCCAATGTTTTTAATAAATACGTAAATTATATATTGTATTTATAGTTATTTTATGGCCATAGGCCCATAACTGGGGATGGCATGGGTGGAGTATGGGACCTAGCTTGGTGAAAAGAGTAGAACGTCTACTCTTCGAAAAACACATTAACACAGTAACATAAAAGCTTTTATAAATATATAATAGTTATGAAATAAAAAGTTGGCTCTTGTTATTATACCGTTAACAATGTAGTTATAATATCATAAACACTGACTATCTAAGTCTCAATATAATTAAAATATAAATATATAATTAAAATATAATCGTGAAATATTAGTAAATCGATATAAGTAAATGTTAGTAATTCTGAATTTTAAAATAATGCTTTTAAAGGGGCCTACGAACGTGTAATAAATACAGTAAACAACTTTATGATTTGTTAGCAATGATTTAATTAGGTATCATTGAAATAATAAAACTGTTAATTGACATTTAAAGCCAAGTATTTTCTTCAAATTAAGATTTTACAACGTCCGTAAGTTTGCTGAAGCGTAATTAAAACTTAAAACTTCTATTATGGGGAAAGCGCGGCGGAGTGCAGACGGATGTGAGCTGTGCCAAGTGTCGGATTCCGGACGTGTCTGGACTCCACAATGTCAGAGAGAGTGGGAGCGGTGTCTAGCTTTCTTTGCCGCAGGCGGATCGCCCACTCTGCGTTACCTGGACTCGAATTTTTAAACTAGGTTAATATACTACGGGATATAGTGGAGTTGTAATTTTCGTGTTTGTTTTTTGTGCCACTGTTTCCCAACATTTTTCGTTCCCGTACCTATTAATAAAACTTTTCATCCTTATACCGGGTCCCCTGACAACAAAAATTATAATACCGTTACAGATAATCCAATTTGCTGTTATAAAAACTAAGTTAAGTTAAATATATATTACTAAAATTAAAACAAATTAAATACAGCTTGATGCCTTGATAATAAATATATAAATTAGAGTCAAACACCTTCTACGGCTTACAAGAAATAGCTAACAAAGGATGTTTTTTTAAATAATCTCTCACGTCTTTTTTACTTGTATAGCTGTTTATATAGACAAAAAACGTTTTTCAATTTTCTCCAAGCCCATTAGACTCTTTAATTACACCTTAATTATTTATTATTTATATAGATAAACGTAACGTTACTCCCATTTTCAAGTCATGAGATAAAAGAAACATGCTTAGAGCTGGTTAATTAAAGGCTTGAGACGTGATGGCAACGCGGCGCTCTACCGCACCGTTGCAGCCTCCGGGAATGAAGCTATTTGCTCTTTATTCTTACCTTTTTCAGTTTGTTTTCAATGCCACCAGTCGGCTGCTACATTTATTGGCACTTACGTCTTCTACATGCCGTATAAAGGTAATAGTGTAATAAAATCGTAAGTAATAGAATCGAAAAACGGAAAATGAGTTGGCTGCGATTTGAACCCCAAACCATTAATTTTTTAAATAAACAATTAGTCACTAGTTTTAAATATAATTTTAACTCGGCGGTAAGAAGTACATTCGAAAAAGCTTTGAAATAGTGAATGCGGGTTATATTTAATATATTTTATTATAATATTGGCATCAATAGCTTAATGGTTTAGGGTGCGATCTTCCAATAGTAAGATCGTAGGATCGAATCCACCATTCGACTATTGTCGTAAACCATCTCCTCCTAACACAAGCCTAAGCTTAAGCTAAGTTAGCATTTCATAAAAAACACCCAAAGCAAGTTTTACAAAGCAGTCTTTTGTTATGCTTCTAATGATATCTTAGTAATTTACCTGAACCTTATCGTATCTTTAATTCATAATTAATAATTTAGTTTAACATCACATAAACATGGCATTGTAAACAATAATTTAACTTTATTAATTTGTAATCTGACTTCTAATTAATTTTGTATAAAGATTGTGAGGACGCGCCCTTGGACGGTATTCGTTAAAATAATTCCTTGTACAACGTTACGATAATGCGAGTGTATTAGTTATTAGACTATTTCATTTCACAAGACCTGCAAATTATCACACTTTACTACAGGCGACAAAGAGGGTTTCAGTACAAGATTATAAACAACGCATTTCGTATTAGGTAGGGAATAATTGGCTTACATCAATAAATTATTCAGTATTTGTAGAGAAGAAAAGACGATGTTCGTAAAGCAGTTTATCTTATTTATAAGTTCAAAGCATGTCAAGTAATATTTTATATGTAGTATATATATTAAGCTTATGAGTTATGCTTTATTAAATAGAACTTGTTAAAGTACGTTATATTTTAAAGTGTATTTCTGGTGGAGATGTACATTTTCAGTTCATTTCACAGTGGGGTACACAAAGATAAAATTCACGTGCCGCAGAATAGCCTAAATAGTCCGCAGAAATGTTTTGTTTTTGTTTTATGTTTTTTTTTTAAAAAGAAAACTAGCAATATTTCTTTTTTTTTTTCAGAAATATTACTAACAATCTTGTTAACCATTCCAACTAAGCTTAAGCTTGTTCTAGGACATGGACCATTAGGCTATTGACGATTAATCCGCAGAAATGTCCTTGAAGTCTACCTATTCCTCTGGGTGATGGCGTGAGTGTTTGTAAGATAATTCTGCTTTTAGCTTCTGTGAACGTCATAAGACTTTGTTTATCTACAATTTCTCTGGTTGGTGTTTTTTTGCATTGTGTGAGTCGCATTCTCGATGAGTACAATAGAGAAAAATTATTATAAACAAAGTTTTGAACTAGCTGTATTTTTCTAGGATTGGTACATTGTAAAAGTACTATGGAACTTTTGGGTAATCTGTAAGTTCAAGATGATGATAGTTTATACTAGAATATGAATGGATAGAGGATAGAGATCTTTCAACAGCTGGAAATATTCCTTTATGAGTTGACGTTTCGTTGCGAGCATATTTATAAGCAATAACATTTTCCCAGGAGCAGGAAAGTTATGGTATTTTAATTAAAATTACAACTCGTTTTTGGGCAGATGGGCAGAAGCGCGCCGTACGTGTTTCGTGCACGTGACATCCATCGTAACAAAGTTTATGAGTGTCGGGTTACCCACAATAAGATATTCACGCCGGCAATACGCACAAGGGATGTCAGCGTAAACAATTTTATAACTTTCATGTTGGAGTGACTCGTAATTTCTGTTCTAGCAACGTTTGTACGTTTGTTTTAAACGAAGTGGACGTAATTGGTTTGATGTTAGGTTCACATGAAAGGTTTGCTTTGTTAAAATTTAAGCAAAATAATATTCAAATAATATATTTCCTCGAATTCAATTTACGGCCGAATGTCTTTCTGTCTTTCTATATACCTTTTATACTATAACGCAGATGGGTGGATAGAGATCACGGACTTCTACTTGGCAAGTATACGTCTTGTAAATAAATATACTTTTCGTCTTCTCATAAGTACGTCTGTTTTCGATTATTTATTAATCCGATTACCGAGCAGAATAAATTTCAATCAACCGAAAATCATTGTCTCTGAAAAAAAAAATGTTTATTTCCATACAAATTTTGGCTAGTAACTATGAAAATATGCGTATGTCAAAAAATCTCGCTAGGTGACATTTATCAATGCTTCTGTAATGTCGTTATCGAGTGCTTTAACCATACCTAAAGCATTATTTTAGTTGCGTAGTTAATTTTTTCCTTAAATAACTTTAATTTTATTTCCCACTGTTCAGTTTTTATGGTTTATAGCTTGGTTTAATGGTTTACTAGGGTTGTAATATCGTCTTCAGTTTGAAAGTAGGCGAACCCTTTGGACACTTAGTCTCAACCTAAGTAAAAACCGTCAAAAGCAGGTTTAGGGTACGATCTGTGAAACATAAGGCCGTAGGTTCAAACCCGCAATACTATTAATCTACTTTTGACATATTACATTCCAATTGGAATTTTAAATAAAACCACTGTAGTGAACTTACGTATAAAAATATAAATCACAAAAGTATGATTCTTTTTAAAATAGTATATATTAGAGTATCCTCCCGCTTCGCAGGGATAGATTTTGCTTTATTTTATTTAAACACTAAACTAACATTATTAAATATTTAATTTAACTGTCACAATAAATTAAATTATTCATTTCTCTCCGTATTCATTCTCTTCTCGAGCGGGTGAAGGTAACCTTCACCCATGTACATATCAGTAGATACAATATCATTCTTATCATATATACAAAAACATATTGGGTTTAAGTTAATGTCAGAAATCAAAGTACGACGTATGACTTGTTTGACAGTTCAAAAAGAGGAGTGCTCCGATCGTCACCAAACTTAAAACAGGATTACTCGCCAGGTCAATCTCCCTGAAAAGGTTAGGTCAAATTCCCTGAAAGTCGTTTCAGAGCCCTTTCTCTATTATATACATAGATAGTGAAAATACAATATAAGCTGTATTTGTAAGCCCATTGAAGAGATATACATTAATGGCTGTCCAGTTTTCAGCTTATTAGGTCACATAAGATATGACGTTTATAACGTAAGAAAGGGAAGCTCTCTAATTCGAACTGCTTGGTAGTAATAACATTGTAAAATTGAATGCTTAGGCAACGTATTATCTGCCCGTGTAGGGCACAAGCTTGCTGTTCCGGCGTTTTGGTTGCGTAGAAATAAATAACGGGTGCAAGTTAAAAAATACAATTAAAGCAAATAAATAAATTAGAAATATAAATACATAACTATATAGATCTACATATTCATAGATGCCAGAAAAGGTAACTATGAAAATATGCGTATGTCAAAAATCTCGCTAGGTGACATTTATCAATGCTTCTGTAATGTCGTTATCGAGTGCTTTAACCATACCTAAAGCATTATTTTAGTTGCGTAGTTAATTTTTTCCTTAAATAACTTTAATTTTATTTCCCACTGTTCAGTTTTTATGGTTTATAGCTTGGTTTAATGGTTTACTAGGGTTGTAATATCGTCTTCAGTTTGAAAGTAGGCGAACCCTTTGGACACTTAGTCTCAACCTAAGTAAAACCGTCAAAAGCAGGTTTAGGGTACGATCTGTGAAACATAAGGCCGTAGGTTCAAACCCGCAATACTATTAATCTACTTTTGACATATTACATTCCAATTGGAATTTTAAATAAAACCACTGTAGTGAACTTATGTATAAAAATATAAATCACAAAAGTATGATTCTTTTTAAAATAGTATTTACTAGAGTATCCACCCCGCCTCGCCGGGATAGATTTTGCTTTATTTTATTTAAACACTAAACTCACATTATTAAATATTTAATTTAACTGTCACAATAAATTAAATTATTAATTTCTCTCCGTATTCATTCTCTTCTCGAGCGGGTGAAGGAAACCTTCACCCATGTACATATCAGTAGATACAATATCATTCTTATCATATATACAAAAACATATTGGGTTTAAGTTAATGTCAGAAATCAAAGTACGACGTATGACTTGTTTGACAGTTCAAAAAGAGGAGTGCTCCGATCGTCACCAAACTTAAAACAGGATTACTCGCCAGGTCAATCTCCCTGAAAAGGTTAGGTCAAATTCCCTGAAAGTCGTTTCAGAGCCCTTTCTCTATTATATACATAGATAGTGAAAATACAATATAAGCTGTATTTGTAAGCCCATTGAAGAGATATACATTAATGGCTGTCCAGTTTTCAGCTTATTAGGTCACATAAGATATGACGTTTATAACGTAAGAAAGGGAAGCTCTCTAATTCGAACTGCTTGGTAGCAATAACATTGTAAAATTGAATGCTTAGGCATCGTATTATCTGCCCGTGTAGGGCACAAGCTTGCCGTTCCGGCGTTTTGGATGCGTAGAAATAAATAACGGGAGCAAGTTTAAAAAAATACAATTAAAACATATAAATAAATTAGAAATATAGATACATAACTACATAGATCTACATATTGATAGGAATGGTCAGAAAAGGTAAATTTGAAACTATTTCTAGCTCAGGTAATGGTTTCAGAGCCAGCGTTTGAATTTAGTTTCAGCTGTACTTACATTACATTAAGTATTTTATATCGTATATTAATTTTAAATTGATATAAAACTTTCTTACGGAACCATGGCGCCTTACAAGCGACGCAGACCGTGTTGCCTATATTTACAGATAATAAATTATTCCCTCGGGCATCGTCGTCTATTATGTTTGCCCGCTTCCTGCACTGGCCAGTGTGGAGTTTTAAGAAAATGAAAGTCACGAACTCGTAGTGGGCCCATTCCGGGATCGCAACAAAATAAATATATATTCCGCTGATTCGAGGCGAAATTTGCAAGTCTGCCAAGAATATTCGTACCAAATCGTTTTCCTATAATTGGAGTACATGTGAATTTTGTATTCAGTAGCGCATTCACCGCGGATGGAATTCCGCCATTTCGCGGGCAGCCCGTCCTCCATCATGCGTGCTTATTGAAGTAATTTGTGAAGCCCACATGGACCGAGACGTCTTTTACTAACAGCGTCTGTCTTTTCACGGCCAAATTTATAGATTATTTACTTATATCTCTTTAAAACTAACTTCAAAACAGGAGATGTCAATTCGGATGCATTTTTTTTATGTGTGTACCTTCATAGCTCTCATTTGCTAACCGATTTAGAAAAACCTTTTTTTTTATTGGAAGGAACTTATAATAATTGTTTTGTCGATTTAGATATTTTTTAATAAACATTTAAAATATCTCTTTTAGTGATACTAGTGATTAAGTAAATTATATTTTTTTTACAGAAACATTACTCATGGAATTACGTACCAAATCCAACAACCGATATTTTTATCTGAAACTTCATAAATTATTAAGTCTACCCTCAAGAGAATTTGTCAGTTTACTGTCTTTTATACACAGAACTTTACTGGCAGTAAAGCAAATTGATCCACCGGGGCTTGTTTAGTTTCTTCAGTAATATACAAACAGAATAAACACGATTCATTTGGGCGATTTAAAAATGAAAGATTTTAAATGAAAATGTTGCTCCAAGATCGTGGCCGTAATGTTATTTTTTAATTTTATCGAGATTGCGCACCTGCGTCGATACGCTAACTTTAAAGTTTAATTTAACTTTTGTGTTTACTATAGTCTGATATAAAACACAGTTGATGATGATTATTGGGATCTTGGTCAAAGTGCAACCGTACTTCTCTGCGGGATATCTTTTAACACTTTATAAAGCTCAAGTCCGGTCGTGTGTAGAATACTGCTGTCACATTTGGGCAGGCGCTGCTAAATGCCATCTCGCAGCTTTGGACTCGATGGAGAGGCGGGCTAAGAGGCTATTTGATGACGCAGCTGAAACCAATCTGCTCAGTCTTGAGCACAGGCGTAAGGTAGCTTTCGGTTTTCTACAGATTGCATTTTGGAGAGTATGCTCAGGAACTACATGATCTAATTCCCCCATCCCCTTTCCACCATCGGACTTCTAGACGCACTGCGGGATTTCATCTTTTTGTTGTGAACATCCCTCAAACCCGAACGAAGCGATTTGCTGCGTCTTTCATTCTTCGTACAGCTAAGGACTGGAATAGTTTGCCCGCGTCTGTCTTTCCTTCCGATTATAATGTGGGTATTTTCAAGAGTAGAGTGAATAGGCATTTACTAAGCTAGTGCGCTTTACCATCCAGGACTGCATTTCCACTTAACATCAGGTGGGATCGTAGTCAAGCACTTGCTTAGAAAGTATAAAAACAAACTGAGCGTACGGTGAAGCGTTAAGTGTCAATAGCCTAATGGTTTACGGTAAGGATTGCGAATCGTAAGGTAGTGGGCTCGATCCACCATTCGACTATTGACGTGAACCTCTCCAATAATATTCGTAAAAAGATTAATAATGGTAGCATTCTTTTTGGTTAAGGATTGACAGATAGCAAACTACATTTTCTAAATATGACAAAAGCGGCGTTCGTGCTAGTAACACAGATTAATTATGTTGGAATAGTAAGTTGCAATTGCCAAACGATTAATCTATTAGTAAAACGCACGCTTAAATAAGATATCTTAGCAGTTTTCTAGTATATCATCGGAACCCAAAGTCCTACGTCAATAAAATTTATACAGGACCTAATTGAAATCAAATCCTTTGAATCAAAAAAAGGATAAAAATCGATTCATAAACGCTTTGAGTGCACAAGATATAAAACTGCAGATGAATTATTAGTCAATTTAATTACAATTTACAAGTCGGTTGAAAAAACCTACTAAGAACTACGGACCGCGACATCCGGCGTTGGACGTTACAGTCGCGAAGCTATCACTGATTCTTTCTATGAATAAGGAAAATCTTAAATATTCATGCGATGCCACATTAACCTCAGGGATTAGATTGCCACAGACAAGTTGCGGCAAGATATACGGTTAGGATTGTGGACGCGGTACACTATGAGCATATCAGAGAATAATAACTTTCGTAACACTTTAGTTAAAACAACTACAGTCTTACAAATAAAAATGAGTTATAACATATTTATTCCACCCTTAAACTAAGTTTAGTTAAACCAGGAATAAATTAAGAATAAGCAGAGAATAGTTTACCACAAATAAATCCGGAATAACTATGGTTTATCTATTCTTCCTTCACGTCAAAATGCACGAGCTGGCAACAGCGCAATCAAAGAGAAACCATACAAAAAAATAATTGCAGTCTATGTAGTAGTGTAGTAATGTATCTGTCAATGTGTGGCGGTTATAAAATTTTCTATACTCCATATATAGATAGAAGATAATCCACTTCCACGCTTGTCCATAGTAAGAGACCAACCAAATAAATGGTCTAGAAATATTATACCACTTTTAGAAAACAGATTTTAATCGAAACTAATCATCGACATATAAATCAAAAGTTTTCCCATTTTTTAAATATTTTTACTTTTTTTGTCGTCTGAATGATATTTATTAAGTCATTTACTGTTTCTACTTCCTCCATTGGCCTTAATTCCATAATAAGTTAATTTAAACGAGCGAACACAAACACAAATCGTGGTATTTTAAATGTTATACTGGGCTTATACAAGGGTGTACGTCGTTATAACTTCGGAATAACGATTGTATGAACAAAAACGTCAACGTTATACCAGGTATAACGTATTCTTGGTTTATTAGTACAAATTTTGCTTATTCTTAATTTATTCCTAAGTTTATCTTTATACCACGTTTATTTGTAAGGCTGCTAGAGTACTTTTATATTAGTCAGCCATTAGCTTATTCTAATTCATAAGTATGTTTTACAGATTGTAATATTTATTTATGCATTAAAACTAAATTAGCATACAGCAGAACTGTTGCTAACAATTTTAATTAGAGAAAAAGTATGCTTTAACTCCATAGGGCACATTAAAAGATCCGAGTTACTACTTCTATAAAGGATCTCTTTTACCCTTTCGGTAGAAAAGATGAATGCAAATTAGAAGTGGAGGTTATAGCGCTTTCTCTTTTGATTATATCTTGTCAAACAAATGACATTGCATTTATAACAAATAACTAAGATACTACTCGTATGTTCTCTTGTAGGTTGTCTTGTATGTTAGCCTATCAATGGACACAAATTTAGCTATTGAATTTTTTTTTGAAGTGCTAAAACTGTGCTACTGTAAAACAAGCTAGCCGGGATTCTAACTCCCAAACTTCCGACGTAAGTGACACACTAAGAACGACTAAACTAGCCTCTGAAATTAGTATATTATTTTTATGTTATTTATAAGAAATAATATTACTAAAAATCATGTCTGCCTTGTAAACGTAAATAAAAGATCATTTTATAAAAATTAAGAAATCTGACAATTGAACCAGATTCTTTTATATAGTCTCGTATTATTCCATTTTCTGCGTTTTATTTTGTATATTTACCTAATTTTAAAGTATAACTCCCTGTGGAAAGAGATGAGGAGAAGCTAGGAGTGCGGACTGCGCTGCAGGCGAGCCTAATTACGAAAGAGCTACGGCGGTATTACGACTAAAAATAACTTAGACACTAACGATATTATTACATCGTTTCGGAGCTGCAATACCATTTGCAATGTCATGTAACATGTGTGCTAGTAGTGTTTATTCCGATGTTTTATAGTATTATTTTGTTAAATGCCTGTATCTGTTTTTAACCGGCTATAAAAAAGGAGGGGGACCTCAATCCTTATGTATTTTTTAATGTTTGTGCACTCATAACGAATTTTTATTTCTAAAAGTGGTATAGAAGAATGTGCAGAGATAGTCGACTTGAGTCAGAACGTATTATAACAATTATACATCTCGTTGAAGATGATACTTATGTCGTTATGGTTTAATAATTTTTTGTCTCACTGTCGGTTTAATAATTTTTTGTCTCACTGTCTAGTCGAGGTTGCCTCTCACAGGGGGGAAGGGTCCCCCGAAGGGTATCGAGTTACTAGCGATAGAGGTTCAGACTAAGCGACCTAAGAGCTATGCCACCTTTCAATCCGGTGAAGCAGTCAAGGCCAGCTTCTCTGGCCAACCTGTGCAGTTCGTCATTAAAAAAACGATTTTTGTTTTGTTTTCACTCGTAAATACATATATTTAATGTAATTGCCGGCTTACAGGGTTTCGTTGGTGATATAGTTTACTAACATTTTTTTTTAAATTTTAAATGGACCTATATGACAGAATAATAACAGGTCGGTAAGTAGATCGTGTCCAAAGCATTTTTTACACAGCATTGTTGCATTCTTTTTCACGGAGCTTTCTTCTCTTTTTCACGGAGGTTAGCACAGTAGTGATAGCCTAGTGACTTATCGTTGGACGTTTGATCTGGCCGTGAGGAGCTTATAAATGAAAGCACTCACAAAGTTGTTTAACGCATGTTCGTCAGTTTCCTGTACTTCTGACATCGCCTTTCTATATCACCAATCTGGTCGATCTATCAAGGACAATTTTGCTTCATACATTTTTCGTCTTTATTTATCTCCGCGCTGAAGTATGGATGTGAGAGCTTTTTTATTAATAATGTTTTTTTTTTTAATTTTCGTAGCATAAAGAGGCACCAATTCTGTCTAGGTTATGTATAACTATAAATTGAAAAGTTTCGACTCTGTAGCCATTGTTCCGCCATACAAATTCACAACTATGCATTAAACACAAAAAAATAACGCATTTGTATGTGTGTGTGGATGTTCCGACGTTACCTGTTAGGTGACTGTGCATCGGTTCGATGGCGTTCATAACAATTGAATTGCGCACACCGCGGAGCCCGTGTGCACACCGCTTTGCTTTCGGCGGTGCCGGCAGGTAATGTATGCGGAATTATTATTTTGGGGAGAGACGGGCGCGGTGACAGTGCTCGGGGCTATCTGAATCACGCTCGGCTGGCCACGAGTACCGCAGACGTCGCGCCGCCCGCATATACACCGTTTGTATTTACCTACGATCTATTGCGGGGCATAATTACGTGTATCCATTGAAATTAGCTTAACACGTGACACAATAAACTGACAATACGTGTAATGGCGTAATTTAGTGTCAAGACTGTACATTGGTTGTTATTACGAATGTTATCTAATACATAATACTCAGACGGAGAATATTTCCTTATTCACGCTTACGCAAATATTTTGATATTGATGGCAAAAATGAAACTTTATCTGTATATAAAAATCGATGTATGTTCTCTAGAGATTTGATTTTAATGAAATTTTAGTAAAATGTTCAGATTTGACAAAGGGAACGAATTGATCGAATTAATAATAAATTGAACGAATAATAATGTATTTATAATAATCGACCTCATGATCATCATCATTTCAGCCGTAAAACATCCACTGCTGAACATAGGCCTCCCCCAACGATTTCCAAAAGGACCGGTTGTTAGCGGCCCAGCTGCGTCCTGTGACCTTTATGAGGTCGTCAGATCACCTTGCGGGTGGATGTCCCACACTGCGCTTGCTGGTCCACTGTCTCCAATCGAGAAATTTTCGGCCCCATCTGCCATCTGTTCTACTCGCTATGTGCCCTGCCCATTGCCACTGCAACTTGCTTATCCGGTGAGCTATGTCGGTTACCTTCGTTCGTCTACGGATCTCCTCATTCCTGATTTGATTTCGTAGAGATACTCGATCGATAATTGACCTATTTTGATAATATTTTTCTTCCTCGTTATTTACGATTGAAGCGTTACCTGTAGTTTCTTCTGCTATTTCTTTAGGCCTATATTGCCTACTAACCAAAATCTTTTCAAATTAGTCTCAATAAAAAGGGCACTAAATAATCTAAGCTGTAAATATAAGTGCCAACACATAAAAGACAGTGTGACCACAATAGAAATCTTTTCCATTCCAATGACAAGTAGCCGTGACTTATAAAGTTTACTTATATCGTTATATTTCTTATTTAAATGTAACCCGACCGATGCTATTGACCAAAATTCAGCTCTCTTGGGTACCCTCTTCTGTGAAGTGGAGAATGGTGTTGTGAATAGAGTAAAGGGACTTTCCTAAGTTAGTCTAATATAGCTTTAGGCTCAAGTGCGTTAAGGGTTTCGGCCACCTCCCAAACATTCTGTAAACATGAAACAGCGGTAGTAAAAAAAAGGTGCGTGTACTATGTGCGTGCGTGAGAATGAGTGGGAACTTATACTTCTTTGGCATCACTATAAATAGTTTTTAATTGCAGGCAAATAGTTAATGAAATAATAACAGGCCTGGGAAAGGGTAGACAACAGATTAAATAAAGTTTCAATTAGAAAACATTGAATAAAAAAATATTATATTAAATAATAATATTTTAATTTATATCTATATACAATACATTAAATTACAATAATATCTTTCATGTACATTGTTATCGTAATCTCACATAAATACACACTGACACATATGCACACTCGCACTCATACATACATATAATTATTATACATTAATTAACTTTATTAAAAATATGGTTAAATGAATAAGGAAGTGCTGGATCTTCTGGCACAAGTATATTTTATACTTAAAAAGAATATCCAAACACTGTATTCTTGTTAAATATGTTTTGTTTTGAAAATACATTTTTGTATTATACATACAGATAGTCAACCTCAATTATATTGGAGCACTTGAAAAAGTGAGCCGTGGTAGCTTAGTGTCCGGGCGGTTGGCTCAAGTTGCATAGTACGCTAGCAACCCGAGTTCGATCCCGGTGCCGGCACCAATAAATTTGTTTGTCGCAATTTTATGTGCTGATTTACCACGCGCTCGGCGGTGAAGGGAAACATCGTGAGGAAACCTACATGTCTTCTAAGGCATGTGACGTCTGCCAATCCGCACTAGGGCCGCGTGGCGGACTATGCCCTTATAACTCTCTTTACAGAGAAGGCCTGCGCCCAACAGTGGGACATATATATTATATATATAAAGGCTGTAACTTTAACTTGAAAAGTATATAAGTACAAATTTTTAAGCTGTTTTTGTCATCATTTTTTTCAAAACGCACTAAAAGAAGTGTTACTTCAAAAATCAAAGGATAGGGTATTAATGATACGTCTTCACTGAAGTTTCTGGAAGAATATGAAATCTTATTATCTTATACCACGTAAATTATCTATTAAAATATTCAGCAGTCTATTTAGAAGAACGTCGCGGGCCCGCTTGACGGCAGCCCCCAAAAGCTCATTTCACGCCACTCGCACTGATATTTTACACTTCAAAGTATCTTAACTTATAAGTAGGTATACGTCCCGTTTCCATTTGTTAAACTTAAAACGATTTTATAATAAGGAAGTAAAGCTCAGTGTCGCGTGACAGAATTGTGTTCCTAGTATTTTAATACTAGAGCTAGTTGCGTCGTAATGTGTTCTTGCTATAAGTTAGGACAAGAAACGAGAGACTTAACTAGGGATGCGAGAAATATATCGATATATTATATCCTAATTTTGTATCGATACTATGCGATTTAATGTATAAATATATCGATATTTTTTAATATATCTTATCGTTTGTTTTTATTTAAGTAACCGAAAAAGATTTTAAATTTATACAACTAATACTGCCATCGCGGAGAGTGGGACATATATAACATATATTATATACGATATATGGTTATCGGATGAAATATATTAATATAAATAGGTGTTCGATAGTGCCGGATTGAAGCGATCATATATCGATATTTTATGTAATATCGATATATATCGTACACTCCAAGACTTAACATAATAGAGTTATAAATTACTTATGTGTGTGCTTGTATCGTTGGCTGTCGATGAATAATTTATTTGCTAATATATTTGCGTAAACATTCGGCTAATTGGTCGGCTTTGTTAGTCTCGCGGAAAATATTGGAGTGCTATTGACATTGTCGAAAAGGCACCATCTCTATATTACATGCGCACTGTCAATTTACCAACCATTGTTTTCGCACAAGTCACCTTTTTTTTTAAATGGAAGCACATTGAACTTCTCGTGAACAACTAGTGATGTGATATACAGATATCGATTTCGTTATTTTTTTACAGAATTTTTTTTTGTATATAACCCTTTTGTCTGAGCGTTCAATTTATAATATGTGTGTAGGTCTGAGGTTTGTGGACGAAAAGGAATGTTGAATGAATAAGATCGAGATGCATGAACGATTGATTTAATTGAAAGGCATGGATGTATGTAAAAAAGGGAGGAGTGTTGAGTCGAAAGACGGCAAGACAACACGTTTAAAGTTTTATTTAAAATAGTGAAGTTTCAAGAAATCTTTTATTCTGCCCACCATAACACCACATGTATATGGTTCGAATCTCAGTCGGCGAATTGTCCCAATTCGGTTTCTGAAGTATCTCTGCCCGTCACATATAGAGCCTAATATATTTAGTAACAAGTATATTTACGAGCGAAAACCAAAACCGACTTCAAATCGAATCAAACGTTGAACGTTATCGTACGAATGTAACGAAATATAATTAATCAGAATCTAAATAAACGCTCATTTAACTACTCTTGAAGTCTACATCACACACTCTACATCTTATCCAAAAAAAAGAATTATCGGAATCGGTTGGCGTGATATTGAGTTATTGGTACTTTTATATATATAATATATATGTCCCACTGTCGGGCGCCTTCTCTGTAAAGAGAGTAAAAGGGCATAGTCCACCACGCGGCCCTAGTGCAGATTGGCAGACTTCACATGCTTTAGAAAAATTTTCTAAGGCACGTAGGTAAGGTCGAGCACGTGGTAAATCAGGACAAAAAATTGCAACTCCAAATTTATTGGTGCCGGCACTACCGGTTGCTAGTGTACAATGACGGCTTTGTTTGAGCCAACCGCCCGGACACTGAGCTACCACGGCGCACATACTTAATGCAAATTTAAGACTCATCTCAGAATTAGACCGAATATGATTATTTCAAATAAAAAAAGAATCATCAAAATCGAAAGTTATGAGGTAACAAACAGACAAATTTAGAACCTCCTCCTTTTTGAAGTCGGTTGTAAATAGGATATCGATTGATATTTCAGTCTATCCCACGGGGGTTAAAAGGACGTGAGATAGACTATAGTGTACACCTTACCTGTGTTTACCTTAGATAAACTGTAGTAAATCACTTGAGTCATGTTTTCAAAGAACTCTATTGAAAATAATGACGAGTTACCCTTTTTTAAATAACCTTACAGCATAGGGATCTCAGAATTTTATTACCCCGAATCGCAGACTATAGTAGATTAGGCTTGGTACTGAACCTCTTATCGCCCCTTCCTACTTTACACTTGGATGTTATCTTTCGTGAAATGCATCTTGAAATAGCAGATATGATTTTACGATCGAAATGTTGCTTAGGGGTAAATAAAGAAGGGTCCATCGACGGTATATCATTGCGCTGAGTGCATAATAAAACACTTATCTGATCCATCGGAATATTTTTTTTCTTCAAGTTATAGTGAGGCTTACAATTTTTTCATAGAGAGAAGTGAAAGATTTTTCTAACGACTATATCTAATCACTAAAAAAAACTTATTTGGTTCCCAGTGATTTTTTTGTACTGAAAAAAGGCCGGCTGAGATTCGAAACCGCGACCATCAATATCGTAAGTTGGGGAAGGCGGGGTTATGTGGGGTTCTTACCCAGTAAAACCCCCCGGTGGCCCTTCCTCGGTGCATGGTGAGGGACTCCGGAATCACCAGTGAGACGCACTGGAGCCGCTCTGCACTGTGCTCTCGGAGAGCACGTCCCGGGACGTCCCTATGCCCACGCAGTAAAATTTTTACAACAATTTTTATATGCACATGCTTGATCACGATCCGACTTGTTGTTATGTGCAAATGCAGTCCTGGATATCCTGGGCAGACGAGGACAAACAATTACAGTCCTTTACTGTTAAAACGACAAACGCATAGCGCTTCATTCAAGTTACCTAGATAACAAAAATATTAGATTTTATAGATAATCATGCGGCCTAGTGCTTCGTAAATCTTGTACGGTAAACATCGACATACTTCATTAATATTAGATACCAGCAATTAAAACTGTTTATTTAAATTTTCTAAAACAAAAGTAAGTTTAAGTTATTCCTTATTACATCATCTATCTGACAGTGAAAGTCTCGTCGAAATCGGTCCAACTGTTCCAGAGATTAGCTGGAACAAACAGATAGACAGGCAGACAGACAGACATGTGCAAAAATGTATTTTTGGTATATACATTTATATGCATGTAGCAAAAGTCTTTAGGTAGTCCCAGGTACCGCTGAAAATCAGCGCTGTTGCATCTCTGCCACAGTATATGCTGAGACGGTGTCCGATATTAGCATCATATGTAGTACATAAACTATTTGTCCGTGTGACTTTAACTGTATTTTATTTATTTTTCATTCTTTTTTAATGTGTGTTATATTTTGTCTGTAATGTGTTTGTGTGTTATGATACCAATAAATAAAATGTCTGTCTATGTCTGAAAAGCGGTTATTCCAGTATTACAAACAGACACTCCAATTTAATGTAGTCAATTGGAAAAGTAAGGTTTATATAACAATGATGATATCACGAGTTCTTTTTTATGTGCAATGTGGTGTGCAACCTAGTCTGACTCATATAGCAGGTTCTTCTTCTTCTGCGTCTCCTCGAAGATAGTAACCAAGTATAAATGGCTTCCGTTGGGTGTGGTAATATGTAGAGTGGACCGCAAGCTGCTTGCTACAAGGCATAAGGTAAATATTACGATATAAAGAGTATATATGCAAATAAGCTTATAAAGAGTTTCTAAACTAAAAGAGAAGAGCAATTGCAGCTGTACAAACAAGCCACGTTTGTTGATTTAATCAGCGGCTGTGTAGAGGCACGGGCGTCAAATCTTCCGACACCTCAGTAGTGACAGTCCACTTTGAACCCGCTGACCTACATCCGCTTTGGCAGCGCTCACAATCGCCGCTTCAACTTAATTGTCCCGACACTCGGAGCACTCCTAACGACCGCGCCGCAATCGCTCGATTTGAGGAGCGGTGCTGAATATTGTGACGGTCGACGCTTTCAAGCACCA
Organism: Meandrusa payeni; assembly: GCA_029286785.1. NCBI lineage: Eukaryota > Metazoa > Arthropoda > Insecta > Lepidoptera > Papilionidae > Meandrusa > Meandrusa payeni. Next base: position 2,032,814 of record JAGSMX010000013.1, read on the forward strand.
ACCCACCGGATATCTACACCGAAAATCGAGTCAATTATGACTACAAGAAAATTAACGTTAACAGCGACTTTGTTGGCGCTCCCGAATTATTTCGAAGCTTTTAACATTTCGAAATCGAATAAAAACAGGACACATTGTGTGCGTGTTACGGGCGTGTAGTATAATGAAAGAGGGGGATTACAATTTGCCTTTGTGACGGCTTCGTCCAATTACATTAATCTGGCGTACCCGTGTGGTGGCGCCGTCGCAAGCAACTTGATTAAAAATTCTATTAGCTGAAAGGCACAGACATCTTAATAGATAAAGTGCACTTTATGCAACAATATATTTTAACATCACTAACACTATTACATACAAGTACAGTATGCTGTACTAATTAGGCTTTGCTATGGATAAATTCAATTTTATCCATAGTAAAAGCTTTGAAATAGTTAATCCAATAAGAGCAGATTATGATATTTTGGCTAGATACCGGTATAATACTACACAGACTATCTGCCTTGTGAGAAGATTTAATACGTCTAATAATAAAAACGGCTCTCAACGGTGGGGCTAAATGAAACTACAATCAATAATTGATCATCAAATGTATGTATATAAAAATGTTTATTAATTATAAATGATCATTTTTATTGGCACTACCCTTAGCTTGCCTTTAACCACCAAAAGATAGCTGGAAAAAAATGCTAAATGACATCAATTTCGCGTAACATATATTTTGATGCAATAAATCTATCTATCAATGACTGAAAATTAATTTATTCTCTTCAGTACCCTAAATGGTTTAACTCTTAACAAATTATTCCTATATCCTAAATGACAAGTATTTTCCTTTTTGGGAGAAGCGGGCATACGAGCATGCGACTAAACTGATGGTAAGAGATTCTGTCTTCTACTCGTATGAACAAAAAAAAAACACCTACAGAAGGGTAGCCAAACTATCCTATGAAGCGACGGGATATCGAGATCGGGCGACCGGCGAACTTTACGTCGGCTTGACGCCGGTATTCTGTGAGGTCCTGGTACTTCCCAGATCGTGTGATTCAAAAGCCGCATAATCTATGTGGTAGAGGTTTTAATATTCCAAAACCAGCTAAGAAATGGTCTATTCAATAATCAAATGGAAGGCTTGAACTTAACCTTCATTTTGTAGACCGTGGTCTAAACCATTATCGTATTAATACTTATTCGAAATTACACCAATGTTTATCTCTTAACGAATCATATTAACAGCATTGTTTTTAAAAGAATGCCAACAAATCTATATATATAAAAGAGAAAGTGTGTGGGTTTGATCCATTTAGGCTTCGAAACGGCTGGACCGATTTCAATGAAACTTTTAGGGAATCTTCAGATTGCCCTGGCGAGTAATCCTGTAAAGTTCTTCTTTGTTCTGTCTGTTAACTGTTAAATACAGCTTTTTATATATTATGATGATATTCTATTGTTTTATAACCCTTTGTATTGGCTCATGCGTTGTGTATATTTATGTCATCATGAAGTACAATGAAGTAAAATAAAGTATACTGAAGTATATTAAAGATAATAAATTTTTTGACGTATTCAAGGTAAGTTATAGCGCCGCGAATGTATCCGTTTACTGATGCTGCTGATATGTACATGGGCGTAGGTAACGATCTTCCGAATGAATACGGAGAGAAATGAATAATTTAATATATTGTGAGAGTTAAATTAAATATTTAATGATGTAAGTTTGTTGTTTAAATACAATAAAACAATCTATCCCAGCGAGGACAACAAGCTGCCTCACTAAGTCAAAAATTGTACGTCTATAGTAAGTTTTAAAAATAGTCTTAAGTCATATTTATTAAATACTTAACTACTTAACTTCTCCAATAGTCTTAAGAAAGTAATTTTAAGCAGGGAATGTCAGTTTTTGCTTTCTCAAATATTAAAGTGAATATTGTGTATTCTTTTTGAGAAATAAATTTCTTCAAATCGAATAGTGGAATAGTGGATATGGATCAACGTTCTTACGTTTCGCACACTATGAAGCTTTTTCTGCAATTGCAGCTTACCATCTAAACATAAACGATGTAAACAAGCTAAATAACGTCTTAAATAAACATAATTTATGTTACATGTGCCCTTTTTAATATTTCAAAACATTATATTAAAACAGAATAAACAAAACCACTGCCAAAGCCACATGCATCTCAGAATTCTTATGCACACAAAAATTCAATTCGCTTTGTTGTAGCAAACACTAGTGCGAAACGGGAAAAAGAACTATGTGTGCGGTCGCCATAAATCAATGTGAAAACTGAAGTGGTTTTAAAAAAAAAGGAAGCAACTCGTATCTGTAAAGTGGTACCGCGTCTGTATGGGGCTGGCCGCTGCTTGGACAGATTTACGCGAGCACCATTGCGGTATCTCTAACCGGATCTCGCACTATGTAAGCGAAAACTGCAAAGCTGACCGCACTATCGAAATTATTTCACAAAGGAGAGACTATTTAGTGCACAATTTAGTGTTAGAAATGCACCGCAGTTGGCTATTTTCAGTTAAGTTCTTAAAGTGAACACTGGCGAATGTTTATCGGAAGCTTGTCTTTTTAAATGTAAGTAGACTCGGAACGATGCTTATTTTCTTGTAAGCTCTTTCTAAATAAAAAGAAAATTTTCCCCAACATTTACTGCCGTTTTCGTATAAATAGTTGTATTTTTAGTATAATATTGGTATTTAGTAATAAAATTGAATGAGTTGAGTGTGTTTTAATTGGTATGTCACTTTTTATAACAAAGTGTAAAATCAAAATAAAATGAGAGAATCTCCTCCTTTTTTTAAGTCGGTTGAAAATCTCTAAAAGCAGTTCAACGTTTTACCTTTCAGTAATGTACTTAATATAATTTGAATAAAATGTTGCCACGTATATTCCATACATTCCAAGAATTTGTTACCATTTTATTTTTAATTCAATAGTTGGAAATACTAGTGGGGAGTGTGATATATATTTTGAAATTAGTTGTCGTTTTACAGTTGACTGGAAATTGTGTATTAAGCATAAAATTATGAGCTCGATGAAAATGGAACGTGACTAAAATAGAACGGTAAGTGTGCAGTGAAAATTGTCTCTGGAAAATAAAACGAAATAAGGCGTTTAGTTTAAAAACATCTGCCGCCTGTGCACACAACGCGTGCATCGTTAACTAACACTCGTATTGTCTTGCCGGAATGTTCGGAGCCATTCCATTTTAACCGGCGAGCGAGCCGCGACGCGCGTTACTGTCTTTGTTGACTCTCAATTAGAAACGATGGGAAGAAATTACTTTGAACGTAGTTTGCGTCTACGAAAAACGGACTAGTTAACCGACTTTATTTTTTTATATATAAATATATATAAAATAAATATAGTTGTCCACTTACGGCGACCTTAACTAAGTTACTAAGTTAACTTGTTAAGCGGAAATGCAGTCCTGGGTGGTAAGGCGCACTACCTTAGCTAAATTAAAAAAGGAAGAGTTAATAAAAGGAGAGACTAGTGATTCAAGGACCTACTTACCAACAATTAATGTTCTTTTACAAATTAATCTCGATTATCAACCGACTTCAAAAGCAGAGGTCCTCAATTGTTTCCTCTTTTGTTTTTACTCGTAAATGTATAAATAAATAATACGCAATCACGTTCTCCGTCCTTTCTTCTAAATACCCTTACCTATAAATAGAAATTATTATAATAACATTTTATTAAATTAAAATACCATTCTATATGACTGAGATAATTCCCTAGTCATTTCAATTTGTTCCACGGCTCACATTAAACGAATGCGGTTGTAAGAGTTATTAAAATTCCACTATCGGCGTGCAAAAGTAGTCATGAAGCGGGCGACGGGTTCTTTGTGCCCCTACGCCACGCGAGCCTCCAGCTTCGCCAGAGGTAACTTGTTGCGGTATTTAACACGGCGATGATATCTGCATAATGCGCTCATCAGTGCCAACGTAGCGATCCTCTCCCTCATTATTATGAATTTACATGTTAACGACCGCTATCGTATAGCTTATTTAGTTGATATTAACTTCGTATAAAATTAGACATCGCTTTATAACACAATACAGGGTTGATGTTAGATAGAGATCTATTTGTTATGCATGTACGCCTTTTAATTCATAAATATATTATTTGATATTTAAATATGTTTAGGAGTAAGAACAAAAACCGATTTTTAATCAAATCAGAGATTCAGAATCATAGATTAGCCAGAGATTTTGTTTCACCGGATTGAGATCAAAGAGCTAAGCCACCTGCATAGCTATAAGGCCGTTTAGCCTGAGCCTCTAAAGTTATATCATGTAATTCTGACTCCTAGTTTCTCTTTCGTCTTCGTCGATGTCATTGAGGAGTACTTGCGTAGTCTTATAATAAACCTCAAAAGCGTCAAAAGCCAAATAGTTCCACGAATCCACCATTCGACTATTGACGTGAACCATCTCCTAGCACAAGCATAAGCTTAGTTGGAATGGTTAACAAGAACGTCAGTAATTTTTCTGAAAAAAAAGAACGAAATATCGCTGGGTTTCTTTTTTTTTTAAAAAATAAGGGTTCTTCCATACGATTTTTGGGAGATCTCGGAATCCAAGGTCAACAAAACTAATAATAACGGGACCTCCTTGAAATTAAATCCTTTAAAAAATATAAATTCGTTTTTATGAGACGTTACTATGACTGCACAAACAATAAAAAATAGAGACGAAATAAGAAACTCCTCTTTTCTCTTCTCAAAATATTTTTTAGCTGGTAGGTAGGTATTGCTCGTCTGGATATCCATAGCCGCGTCAATATCTGCCGTCAAGTATTTGTGTGCATTCGTGTCTGTGTTCCTTTTTTTAAGGCGTTGTATAAATCAATGGGCTACCGAGATGTTTCTTTTACATTCCTTGTGTCATGGTAACAAGCAAAAACGCTCCGCTTCTTTTTTTAATCCCGCTAGCAGTGCATTGTTGTGGGCATGGCGTGTTTACCGTCAGATGAATTGGCCGTTAGTTTCGTCGTCGACGAAATATAAATTTTGATAGGGAGACCTTGTTTTTGTCCGCTCTAACTACAAAAAATACAAAAGGGATACAGAAGATACTTATGTCACAAGATGCAGCGTGTTTCGGAGAACGTATAAATGTAAAAAAAATATTGTCGAATACTTGGTATGCAGTATATATATTATATAGTATTATTTGCCGTACATGTGTACAAAGTAGATCTGAATCACAATAAGGCCTGCGTGGCCGACTATGTCCGTGTACTCTCTTTACAGAGAAGGGCTGTGTCCAATATAAATATAGGTATATATACGCTGATAACTTTTTTTTATTGTTGATATGTCTATTTGAAAATTCTTTTTTTGATTTAAAAATTGCTAAACAAATTATAAGGTCGTATGCTGTTTAGTTTACTTTTTTTTAACAAAAGTTACCATTTTGTTCAATCAGTGAAAGTCTAGCAAAGTATCCGGGGTCTGCAATTCCAGCCGGCTTTTAGAGAAAGCTTTTTCTGTTTTTCCTTTTTAAGTTATTAAAAATCAATTGTTTGTACATTTTTCCGGTGTTTAGTAATAGTGAGACAATCGCCATATACCGTTGTCACATACTCGTATCTATCTGTATATCTAATATATTTGTATATACTAGTAATTCTTGTATACATATTATAATATAAATCTCGGAACCGGCTCTAACCATTTTCATGAAATCTTGTATATAGAGGGTGCGATAAATCGATCTAGGAATTTTTTCAGAAAATTAGTTTTATTCACGTACATCCTTTTAACAGTTCATTAGATGGCGTTGCTAAGCAACAGTATGTCAAAGAGTGCTTGCTTGCAAGAAAATCAATTGTTTACATAAATTATTTATAAAATACATGTGTCCTGTTGCTTAATGTTCAGTCAATAAATTCGGTCTTATTGGGTTACAAAGACAATGGTAGAACATACATAAGAAATAGATTGCAAATTTTGAAACATAAAGACGGTACAGTCACTCTGTTGAGGCTACGAATCATCGATTGGGCTCGAAGAGTAAGTTGAATCTAGAGTTATACGAGCCATACAACGATCTAGCAAAAATACCGAGCAATGCTCGATCATTCAGGTACTAAGACCTAATGTTGAGAAGCAGATAGCGTTTGCTACGCACATACGTCTACCCCGCTAGGGTAATTGGACTAGAGGGCTATTGTTTTATTTGTAATTGTTTTTTGCTGACCCTTTTTTTTTCTTTTTGTCGACGGGGAGGTAATCTTCAAAAAGATACCCCGCCTTCTGGGGAAGGCGGCGGTTATGTGGGGTTTGACCCACTAAAACCTCCCCGGTGGCCCTTCCTCGGTGCATAGTGAGGGGCTCCGGGATCTCCAGAGGAACGCACCGGAGCCCCTCTGCACTGTGCTCAAGAAGAGCACATCCCGGGGGGGAGGTTACTTCCTCCCCCTGTGCCCTCGCAGTGCAAGGCGACACGGGCCAGCTGATGTCGCCTTCCTCCCGGGTCCACCTTGGCGGACGGCAAAAACCCCCACAGTTGTGGTCCAGTAAACCCCAGGGCCCCTTTTAGTCGCCTTCTACGACAGGCAGGGGATACCGTAGTCTTATTCTTGAGAGCCCAGAACTACAGGGCTGTTTTGCTGACCCTATATTAACTATTCTTCAAATTCACAAGCTATCTGTCTACTAACATATCAAACAAAATCAAACAATCCCTTAGTTTTATCAACTTGGGACTATCCATCAATTTATTTAGTTGCGTGGATGTTGTTACAGTTGTTCGTTCTCCAAGAATTCTTTTTACCATATAGTTTAGAACAACATTGTAAATAAGATACGATGTAAGAAGCTTATGCATTAAGAAGTTAATTTCGTGTTTTAAAGTTATCTTTATTAATACATAAAGTGGTCGTAGAAATGCTTTGGTCAATAAGACAGTCAATTGGTATAACGAGAGAGTGCAAGATTATTTCACTTCAACTTCTAATGTCTAAAGTTTAAAAGTTCTTCATAAATAATAAAGATAATGTTACGATTAAAAATGAAGACATATTATTATTTAAAAGATTTTTTTAAAATATATTACTAAACATAGTCAACCATTCTTAATAAGTTTAGTTTGTGCAAGAAGATATTTCATGTCAATAGTTGAATGGTGAAAACCTACAACCTTTCGTTTCACAGACCATGTCCTAAGCCAACACGAATCTTACGCATTGAAACGTAATCGCTTTTATACATTAAAAAAAACCCGTAAATATATTTTTTATAGCATTAGCGAAAATATTATATAACAAATCATTTTCAATCAGTCCGTTGTCACGGGAGACGGGATGCGGGCCAAGAAGTCAAACTAAACTGAGTGCACGTACAGAATATAAAAGGCAACACGTTGTATTTAGCTAATTTAAGGGTAGCAAAGTAGGTATCACGTACTTATTAATTAGAAGAGCGTGACACGCGTGCGTGCTTCGTGTTTTGTATAAATCGCTGTGCACAGTTCGTTAGATATTCAAACAATGACTTCATTAGCGCTTTAATCGCTGTGGTATCCAACCGCCGGTCGGACATTGTTGTAGAATGTACACGTGTTTGATCAAAGCCTCCCATAACAATTACATTTTAATATTAAATCAATTCAAATTTCATTATAATTAGGATTCTTAACTCTATAGTAAAAGTATCAGCTTCTTTATGTCCCACTCGGCACAAGCCTTCTATCTATAAAGAGAAATACGTTTTGATACTCGTTTTGTATTAGCCTATAACTAAACTTATAACCAAGTGTTAAAATTAATTATAAACAATAGAATAACATGTTAATAAAACAGATTTGTAATAGAAATCTTTATTTTTTTAACCAAAACATATGTTTCAGGTAATTAGGTAGTAGAATTTATCAAAATATATTATAGTTATTATATTCTAGCGTATTATATTTTTTGACAATATCTGAATACCTGAGGTGCAAAATAAAGTATACCTGAAATATTTTCAAGACCAAATCGGCGTGTATACTTTACTCTCTTTAGTGAAAAGGCTTGTGGTAAACAGTGGGAAATACCAACCCAATATAATCTACTTATAAACCATTTACCAACACGGACAAAAATCGCCCAACATGCGAGCTGTTAAGCGCATTTCGTTGTTATAAAAGAGCTTTAGAATAGTATTGCAATACAAATTTAATACCCTTAAGCTACTAGGATTGTAAAAACTAGGGGTTCAGGGTAAAGAAGGGGAAATAGGGGAGGTCACGTAAGGTAGCGTGCGCGACGCGGCTGCACCTGCCAATAATCACTGGCTACAACGGCTACTGGTACCAACGGTCATAATTACCCGACGACTGAAATTGCAACCAACTTCTGATTGTTTTCGTGGAAAATATTTATCAACGGCGGCGGTGGTACTGCGTTTCGTGTACACTACATTATTCGTGTAAATAATAGACGCCATTTAAATAAAAGAATGCATAAGAACATACTGCAAATATGGAAATTTGGAATAATATAGCAAATGTAAGATTATTACATCGTACTTAATGTACTCAATGAGTTACTAAAATTGACGCGTGTAAACGACGACTTGATTTTTTTAAAATATATTACTAAACATAGTCAACCATTCTTAATAAGTTTAGTTTATGCAAGAAGATATTTAATGTCAATAGTTGAATGGTGAAAACCTACAACCTTTCGTTTCACAGACCATGTGCTAAGCCAACACGAATCTTACGCATTGAAACGTAATTACTTTTATACATTAAAAAAAACCGTAAATATAATTTTTATAGCATTAGCGAAAATATAACAAATCATCTTCAATCAGTCCGTTGTCACGGGAGACGGGATGCGGGCCAAGAAGTCAAACTAAACTGAGTGCACGTACAGAATATAAAAGGCAACACGTTGTATTTAGCTAATTTAAGGGTAGCAAAGTAGGTATCACGTATTTATTAATTAGAAGAGCGTGACACGCGTGCGTGCTTCGTGTTTCGTATAAATCGCTGTGCACAGTTCGTTAGATATTCAAACAATGACTTCATTAGCGCTTTAATCGCTGTGGTATCCAACCGCCGGTCGGACATTGTTGTAGAATGTACAACACGTGTTTGATCAAAGCCTCCCATAACAATTACATTTTAATATTAAATCAATTCAAATTTCATTATAATTAGGATTCTTAACTCTATAGTAAAAGTATCAGCTTCTTTATGTCCCACTCGGCACAGGCCTTCTATCTATAAAGAGAAATACGTTTTGATACTCGTTTTGTATTAGCCTATAACTAAACTTATAACCAAGTGTTAAAATTAATTATAAACAATAGAATAACATGTCAATAAAACACATTTGTAATAGAAATCTTTATTTTTTTAACCATATGTTTCAGGTAATTAGGTAGTAGAATTTATCAAAATGTATTATAGTTATTATATTCTAGCGTATTATATTTTTTAACAATATCTGAATACCTGAGGTGCAAAATAAAGTATACCTGAAATATTTTCAAGACCAAATCGGCGTGTATACTTTACTCTCTTTAGTGAAAAGGCTTGTGCTAAACAGTGGGAAATACCAACCCAATATAATCTGCTTATAAACCATTTACCAACACGGACAAAAACATGCGAGCTGTTAAGCGCATTTCGTTGTTATAAAAGAGCTTTAGAATAGTATTGCAATACAAATTTAATACCCTTAAGCTACTAGTAAAAACTAGGGGTTCAGGGTAAAGAAGGGGAAATAGGAGGTCACGTAAGGTAGCGTGCGCGACGCGGCTGCACCTGCCAATAATCACTGGCTACAACGGCTACTGGTACCAACGGTCATAATTACCCGACGACTGAAATTGCAACCAACTTCTGATTGTTTTCGTGGAAAATATTTATCAACGGCGGCGGTGGTACTGCGTTTCGTGTACACTACATTATTCGTGTAAATAATAGACGCCATTTAAATAAAAGAATGCATAAGAACATACTGCAAATATGGAAATTTGGAATAATATAGCAAATGTAAGATTATTACATCGTACTTAATGTACTCAATGAGTTACTAAAATTGACGCGTGTAAACGACGACTTGATTTTTTTTAAACCAAGTGTACAAATACCATAATTAAAATTTGTAAATCGTTTGAGCCTTAGCGTTAAGCCATTAATCGACGAAGAGCTATGCCACCTCTCCATCCGGTGAAGCAGTCAAGGCCAGCTTCTCTGGCCAAATGTGCAGTTCGTCATTAAAAAAAAACGATTTTTGTTTTAAAATATTTATACAGAAAACAATTGCTTGTTTAATGTCATAATTATGTCCTTTTATACATATTACATAAACAGCCATTAGGCTCTCTCTAATTTTAGTGCTATCCCGTGTCAGAAAAAAGGTTAAAATAACGAAATAATAGGAAGTGTGTCGACAGAGAACAGATGTTGCGTTGTGCTTTAAAAATAAGACTTTATTTCATTTGTTGTTCTACAAATTTAATATAATGGCAATATAAATATAAACACGAGTATATCGCATTTCGTTAAATTAACACGCTCTCTCATTCATCAAATTACGATAGACAACAATTTACTAGCGTCAGTATTATGGACTGTTGGCTTATGATAATGGATTTGTCAGACAGTCGGTTAATATGTTGGTTCATTAAATTCCTTTACTATAGATATTTATATTTTATACATCATTTATTTAATGAGATGAATATCATCAATTGTGCCCTGTCATGTTAACTTTCGCTCGCTAAGGCCCCTTGGCTCCAATATCGTTGCAAACCTATCTGCATCTAATTTCCTTATTAAATTGAATTAAACGCCTTCGCGACAACTTTGCATAATTCACAAATGTGAAAATGCATCAGGTACTCTTACGCTCTTTCTTTACCATCTTATCAAAAACATTTTTTTTTTTAAATTAAGATAAGAGATAAATTGTCATAATAATTTTACAAATATTGCTAACAATCATGTTTACCATTTTAATTAAGCTTAAATTTGTGTTGGGAAATGGTTCACGTCAATTGTCAAATGGTAGATTCGTATCTATAATATTTCGTTTCGCAGACCGTATCTATAGACGCTACGAATTATTATACATACTTCTTAAGGGGTAATAGGGTAGTTGCACAACCCTTTAGTATCCGTCTTTGGGCGGCGGGATCACTTGGGATCAGATAAAACGCACGCACATTTCAATTTCTCCAATGAAAAAAAAAATTCTACGTCACATCAATAGTTTAGGTGCTCTAATTGTAGCCTGTTTGTGCCGATTCTCAGCTAGGCCATCTGGTTGATTTTAAAATACTATATCATGATTTGAAAGTAAAGTTGAATAAACGCTTTTTTTTCTTTTCAGATCACATACGGGAATTTTCATGCGGGAATCTGTTTTACCGCACATTATACATGAATGAGGAGAGAAACACGCTTTACGTTGGTGCTATGTAAGTGCTATATCCAATTTTAAATTGTTTTCATGTTCACTTATTTTATTATGACCGCACTCAATGATCACGATTCACTAAGAGGAAGAATATTATGAAATATTATAATATTTTCGGACTTTTTTTTTCATATAAGTATAATTTTTATGTGTTCCTTATATATCGTCGTCTATCTCTCTTATGGTTCTAATGAAAATCCGTATTAACTAAATTCTGTGAACTTCGTCATTGAGAGCGTGAGTGGACGCCATTTTGGTGTATATAATTTTTAAAATATATGTTGTCATTACTCTTTTTTTGTATAAAATATTTTTTTCTTTTATTCTATGTACTATGCAATAATAATGTCGGGTTGCACATTTCGTTCTAAACGCATAAAAACAATTGAACCTCCTTCACGCCTGGGTTCTTTGAGGTCATGGATTTTCACCGATCATTGTGTAACGGCAAAGGCACAAAATAAACAAAATTTTACGAACTTTGTTATATATACAGTGATAAGTGGTTAAATTTAAGATCCGATGGTCATGGGCTTGATTCCCGCCCGGCCAATGCAATGACGTGTTTTTGGTTATTTTAGTAAAAAAATCACTTGCAAAGACATTCGTTTCTGATGTTTGGTGACAGGCTCACCACCTGTTACATATGGGATCTAATAAGCTTGGTGAAAAGCGGACAGCGAAAGCTATCTCTGTCTACCCTGCTAGAATTAAATAAAAAAACATTAAATCACGTCTGAGATGATTAACCTAAATAGTTAGTCAGTTACCCTTAGTTGTAGTTGCTTTTAGAATTACTGTCACTCCATCAATTTCCTATCGTCTTACCGTGTTACGATTGTGATCTTTCTAGTGGTATTTATTGACAAAATTTGATGCCGATGCTGAGTGACATGAACAAAAATATAAACTCTTACGTCCTATTCATTTTAGTGGAGTAGACAGAGGCAATAGCCGCTTTCCGGTTTTTGTCGCGCATACCCGAATGTGAGCCGTGGTAGCACAGTGTCCGGGCGGTTGCCTCAAGTTGCATAGTACATTAGTAACCCGAGTTCGTTCGTTCGTTCGGGGGTGCCGGTATCAATAAATTTTGCGTAGTAATTTTAAGTGCTGATTTACCACGAGCTCGGCGGCTCTAAGGCATGTGAAGTCTGCCAACCCGAACTAGATCTCTTTAAAAAAAAGGTTCCGTGCCCAACCGTGGGACATACATACAGACAGTAATAACTTTAACCTATATACGATAGAAGGGGTTATTGCCATACTCGGGCACAAATTTAAAGAGATTATTGTACGTTTAAAATTCGAATTCGATTAGAACTAACGACCATCAGATCGTAAGTTCAACGGAAGTAAAAGTCTTACCTTCTAGACTAATAAGATTTCTTTTCGTTGTTAAAATAAAAAGTCGTTTTCCTGTACAATCCATTGTTCCATAAATAATATAAAAAGATTAATTTTTTTTCATACTTTTAGCCAATTAAGCGAAATTATTATTAACGGCCTCTTAACCGTTATTCGTAGTAATCTTACGTTCGTGCTGTCAGGGTATTTGCACATTATTACAAGTGGAATTATGAATAACTACATTCGAAATGCTTACGATGATATAAGCGAAGGTTTTTTTATAGCTTGCGTAAAAATTTAGCAATAGCAACATCATTTGTGACTGGAAGAAATTGCACTGTAACTATTCGTTAACCATATTATTAGGCGCTAGTACACAGTTGTTAGAACGTTTGTGCGATCCAACGACATAGTAATGATCTACCTGCCTACCTCGGGGAAATGGGACCGCGACATGAAAGTCAATTATCTACAATCTCTGTCAAATTTATTTGTTTAGTGCCGTGAAAACGTCATGTTGAATTGTATGCGGCGCGGTCTATTTATAATGGGTCATGTTATTTTGTTTGGATTACCAACTACGTTTCCGTTGTTGCTTTTGTTTAAATGGTTATATGTAAATTTAATTTTTTTAGAAGTTCACGCTAAGCGATCTAAGAGCTATGCCACCTCTCAATCTGGTGAAGCAGTAAAGGCCAGCTTATCTGGCCAATCTGTGTAGTTCGTTATAAAAAAAAGTTATTTGTTCTTTCTTTTTTTTTCAAATTAAAACGGCGCTGTGTGGCAATAGTCGCGATTAGATCGCATTAAGTCACACGTGACAATTGGTTAAAAATAGTACTCTTGAACAACATTTCAACATCAATATATTACATTGGACTGCCAGGAGAACCAACGAGTCGGCGGCTATCAGAAATTTGCCGCCAAAGAGCCCTCAGCTTCTTTGGACATATCATGCGGTCTTCAAAGCACTGTCTGGAGAAGCAGGTCATCTTAGGCAAAATGGACGGCAAACGTGCTCAGGGTAGGGCGCCTACAAAATGGTCGCACACGATCATGAAGACGGTGGGAGGCAGCATGCAGCGTGCGGTCCACTCCGCCTATGACCGCACTCAATGGAGCCTGCTTGTACGTGGTCGCGATCCTCAGCAGTGAGGGAACGAACAAGAAGAAGAATATTACATTGAAAATAAAATTTGTTTCGTTACGTGTTTTGATTAGTATATTAGTGTGTATATTAGTATAATCTGGATTTATGCAGAATTGAACCGACTTAAAAAAAGGTCCTTCACCTTTTTTTAAGTTTTTTTTTCGTTTATTTACCTTATTTTTTATATTTCGTATCTCATAACTTTCACTGGGTGACTAATTTTGATAATTCTTTTTTTTATTTTAAAGCTGTTTCCTATAATTCATGTGGTCCAATTTATTTAATTCTGATAATGGCATCCATGAGAAAACCGTATAAGTTTTAAATTTGCATCAAGCATGTGCGCCACAAATGGACGAATAACTCAATATCATGCCAACCGATTTCGATGATTTATTTTTTATTTCAATTGATGTAATTCAGGAGTAGTTTGATGAGAGTTTGGTTAGTGTTGGATTAATTTTATTCCGTCAGCCCTGTAGTTCTGGGCTCTCAAGTATAAGACTACGGTATCCCCTGCCTGTCGTAGAAGGCGACTAAAAGGGGTCTCGGGTTCACTGGGCGACAAGGGTGGGGGCCTTTGTCCCGTGGACCCGGGAAGAAGGCGACATCGGCTGGCCCGTGTAGCCTTGCACTGCGAGGGCACAGGGGGGGAGGGAGTAAACTCCCTCCCGGAACGTGCTCTCCTTGAGCACAGTGCAGAGGGGCTCCGGTGCGTTCCACTGGAGATCCCGGAGCCCCTCGTCATGCACTGAGGAAAGGGCCACCGGGGAGGTTTTAGTGGGTAAAAACCCCACATAACCGCCACTTTCCCCCCAGAAGGCGGGGTATCTTTTTGAAGATTTCCTCCCCGTTAACAAAAAAAATATTCCGTAATATTCCTACGATAATTCGGAAATACAAAGAGGGCTTATACATATTTATAAAACGCATTAGTATGTCCACTATTTTAACCAACTTCAAAAAAGGAGGAGGTTACGAATTCATCCATTTTACCATTTTGTTAGAAAGGGGGGTGCACTCACAATTCCACCATTTATGAACTGGGTTTTGAAAATTCAAGCCCGCACATAAACATGCTTAATGTTTCTCACACGCCATTAGCAGTGATGGAAACATCATTTTCGTGTCAAGTGGTAACGGGCCAATGGTGTACCGCTCTGCGAATGAAATTGGAACGCTCTCAACAAACACTTCCGACCAATCGATCGGCCCCGGCCACTGATCACCACCGCTCTGGGTTTTGCATTCGCATTCAATTTGCACAATTTCATGCTTGCAATTCGTGAAACAATAAACTAAAGCACTGTCTTACTGAACGAACACGATGAGGTTGCCAAAATTTCTTATACTTAAACGATTTAAATTTTGTAAGTTAGAAGTAACTTAAACTCTAAGTTAATAATATATATTCATCATTATTAGCTAGAATCAATCCACTTCTAGAAATAGGCTTTCCCCAATGCCTTCCACCATACGATCCTCACTTCGAAATACCTTATTGCCTGAAGATAAAAGTTTTCAATAAGTGCGTTATATGACCTACAGTGCAGAGACTTGGACTACCGTTGAGCTATGCCTCACATTTCTCTACATGATGGAATCCGTAACGAAGAAATTCGACGGACAAAAATGGTAGTATAAAGTCTTGGAATGGAGGACGCGCATGGGTTGGTGAAATGTAAACCATCTTTCCTTCCAGAAAGACCGATGACCTTATATAGCCGAAAGCGTCGGATCCTGTATATATAGGCACAGGTCTTCTCTGTAAAGAGTTTAAGGACAGTTAGCCACTCGGCCCTGGTGCGGATTGGCAGACTCCACATGTCTTAGAAAACGTTCTAATACTTGTAGGTTTCCTCATGACCTTGTTTTCCTTCACCGCCGAGCGCGTGTTAAATTAGCACCAACAAATTCATTTATGGCCGCAGCGGGTATTGAACTGGGGTAACCATGTAGCTTGAGGCGAACGGTCTAAAGAAGTAACTTCTAGAAGTACCACATTTAATATAAATTGATTTTGATTATAATAACTCAATGTTAATTTTAAATAACTTATCTTAATGTTAATTTAATAATATGAAAATAAATTCACTCACTCAGATTACTGATTTACATTTTATGGCATGTTCGTCAGTCTCGACATCTGATGTCGTCCTTCTTTACTCTGTCACCTGTGGATAAAAATTATAATGTTAATTTTAAGTACATAAATAACAAATAAAACACTCCCATCCATTACCGTAGAGGGTAAGCAGATGTTACGGACTTAAATTGTTACAAATCTAGTCTGTATTTTTATTTCACCAGGGTGTTTTCTACAGATCTTAGGACTCGTTATGCATTTTAGATTATTTTCGACTTCCTGCACGCGCAAACCTCCAACGTTTATTGTTAACGAGACATAATTTGCATTATTTGTCAGGAAACGTAATGTCAAGTTCTCCTATTACACAAAGAGCTATTATTGTAACTAATTTAATGTCACTTCCTTTGCTATTGTTACAGGGATCGAATATACAAACTCAACATGACGGATATTAGTCAGTCGCATTGTGAGGTTAGTATGTGTCAGAAACTGTTCATATAAATTGAAGTGAACCGTATTATGGGTACTATTTCGTAATGAACATAAAAAGTCTCGTTTATGCTCGCTAAGTATCAAAGTATGACACTCTATCCCCGGCGTGCTGAGTCTTTTTGACGCATCTCTACGCTACATGACTTTTTATTAAAGTAATTTCACTTTAAAGGAAAAAACACTTACAATTATGCGGAACCCTGAGCTCGGCGCTCTTAAACGTTTACAAAGTGAAGCTTTATGCGACTACGGCTTTGAAAAACTCATCTCTTATTGGGCCTTTTATGTTCAACGATAGTTAACATCCTAGATAGTTTTCAAAATGTTTTAACGCATTTGCATTACATTTAACGTTTTTGATATGGATACGCTTGCATTTTATAACATGGAAAAATTGACTAAGCAAAATACAAATAATTAGTACTTTTGGAGGTTCAGACTAAGCGACCTGAGAGCAGTGTGGTGCCACCTTTAAATCCGGTGAAACAGTAAAGGCCAACTACTTAGATCGTCAAAAAAAAATAGTACTATTTTACTGTTTTTTTCTTGTTCAATTCTTATTAAATTTCTTAGAAATTATAAAAATTCACAAACATAATGCATCTGTAAACTTAATTTTTTTAAAGAAAGAATTTAATATTACTAAGATTCTTGTTTAACTTTCAAATGAGCTTAGCTTGTGCTAGGAGATGGTTTACGTTGGTTACGTTTGGCATGCCCTACCAAAAACCATTATGATATTGGCGCTTTATGCTTGGATTATTGATTAAAAATGTATTAAATTTTACGAATCTACACTCGTGAGCAAAAATAAAGGGTCGGCTAAGAAAGTTTGAATATCTAGGAAGATAAAGACGCTAGGCTAACTGAAATAAATTGTGCATGATAGACAATTAAATATCCTTAAAATAAAATATTTTTATTAATTCGTTTATATTTCATTAAAAACATAAACTTAAACGAAAAAGGATATCTTACGTAAACTTGAATAATACAGTGTAGATATTTCATTAAATTTAATTTTATTTTTTGTACATAGTGTTGCTTCCATGTGGCAAATTATTTTATTTTAAGTATATTTAATTGTCTAGAGATACTCAAACTTTTTTCTTTACTTTACTCTATTTACAGAGAAGGCCTGCGCCCAACAGTGGGACATATATACAGGCTGTAACTTTAACTTTAACTCAAACTTGCTTAACCGACCCTTTATTTTTGCTCAGGGTTATATAAAACTTTGAAGTTATACTTTTTTGGTGTATTTAGGAAACATCAGAGTGTATTTCAAGCGTGTGACGGAGTTGTAGGCGTCGATGTTATTTATTTTTTATACAGCAGTAAAACGTAGGAACGAAGACAACGTTTTTATAAGTTATTTGACTTTATGTTTTTGGGCTGATAGTTTGATCCTTTTTTTAGCGAGACGCCATGTTACTAGAGGCGAGTAATGTTGCGAGATGCGTAAGCAAAGGGAAGTCGGAGCCGTTTGAGTGTAGGAACCACATTCGAGTGGTACAGCCCCTTGGAGACGGAGAACGTTTGTATGTGTGCGGTACTAATGCACACAGCCCTAAAGACTGGGTCGTTTATGTAAGTAACAAAGTTATTTATTCTTAGAATAGAGCTAGATACATACAATTACATTTTACACAGAAACAAAATAAAGTCGTTAGTTTTATTTAATGATAACTTCCTTACTACTTACTGAAAAAAATTACGTAACGTACTCGTAAATACACAAATAACATTCAACAAAAAAAACGCACAAATATCACACGAGACATAAAGATGACATACAGTTGCCGTTGATTAGAACATCATATGGTAAAAAAAATTACAAAATGAAGGAGCCCAGCTGTACAACTAGCTGCCTCAGGATGTCAAAAACTATTCCTCTATAGTAAGTTTTAAAAATAGTCTTAAGTCATATTTATTAATCTCGTTGTTTAACTTAGGTTGTCCAATAGTCTTAAGAAAGTAATTTTAAGCAGTGATATCTAAGTTTTTGTTTTCTCAAATATTTCAGTGAATATTGTTTATTCTTTTATTGAGAAATAAAATTTCATGTTTAAACCTTTTTTATTTTTTTGTTAATGCGGGGAATCTTTTTATAGACCATCCTCCGGTACTCTGGGTGCCCTGGAGGAATATCTGGGACTCGGCCTGGGCAACCACCACCCACTAAACCTTCCGCGAATGCCATCAGCCCGGGATCGGTCAGCGACAGGACACCCCAACGACCGGGGACTTCTCCTGCACTCAGAGAAGTCCCGACGACGCCGAAGCATACTGGGGCCAGGTACCTATTCTGGCCTCGCTTCGATTGACATGTTACCACCTTGCATCAACAGTGGATAGCAAGAAAACATGTTGACCTAAGCTGTTGGAGTACCTTGCTTTACTCCAATAGTCTGGTGTTAAGTGGAGGTATATCATACTTTTGCGCTAAGGCCAGTAATTGAGGTGTCGGCTTCCGAACTCTTCATAAAAAGGTTGACCTGTAATTCTCTTAACAATAGTTCTCGTCCGAGGTTAGCCCACACCGGGGGGACCCTCGTGTCGAGTTACTACCAATAGAGGTTCAGGCGACCTAAGAGCTATGCCCCTCTCAATACGGTAAAGCAGTAAAACTGAGCTTCTTTGACTAATTTGTGTATTTTGTCACAAAAAAATATCTTAAAAGTTATGGTAAATGTTTGTGGTGGCTACCAATTTATCAGGTTAACTGAATTCTTGGTTTGCTCTTTCTCCGTTTAAAAAAAAATACAGAAATAATAAAAAATAAAAAAAAGTAATTCCTTCAATGTATCTAATTGAAGGTAATAAGTTTTTTTAAAAAATTCTTAGTCGTCAATGAATATTTTCATTTGGTAAAATCAGTAAATATAGTAGATTATTTTATTAAAATTCCTATCTCACTAGATTAGATATATCTAAAATATCTACAAATAACTCTGAAACTTTTTATCGGGGCGTAGTTTGACACTTTTAGGGATTATTGCGAAGAACTAAAGAATTTTTTTATAATTGTTGAACTCAGTTTTTAACCTATAGAGGTTTCAACGGCAATTCGTGACATTATATATTGTGTCTCGTAAGTTCAATTATTTCACTAGCTACAATTTACAACAGAAATAGGCGACCGTTGTGGCATTTACCGAGAGATAGGCCCTTTCACTAGTAATTTATTTAAAATATGAAAACGAACCAACGCAGAAATGTATAAAACTTTTATTATCTCTTTTTATCACTGTTTTGATTTCCTAACGTGAGGTAATTTCTGTTTCTATGTTTTTGTTAACCGTACGGAATACATTAACGTGCTCGATGTGAAGCGCTGTTGCGGTAGTGTAAGATAACAAATGAGTTTCGTAAAAATAAACCCTCACCTAGAATAAGACCGATACACGATCCCGCTGAACTTTTTACCAACCTAGTCGGATACCTTGTTATACAATCACACTAGTGACTTTTTTAATTGCCTAAGTTATCACTAATCCCCCTGACTTGAATATATCGTGGCCATTTCCATTTTGTTACCTTTCTTTCACTCTTTATGAGTCCTCTTTTTTTAAACATTCGTCATCTTTCTTACTTCCTTTTACATTATCACACTAGTGATTATTTGAGTAATGTACATTTATTTTTTAAAATAATACTCTATACATACTTTTATTTAAAAACAAAATCTAATTTAGTTATTTTTTTAAAAAAAAAGCAAATTAAAAAATAATGCTAACAATTATTTTGTAATTATAATTATTTTAAACCATTCCAAATAAGCTTACAAGCTTGTGGTAGGAGATGGTTCACGTCAATAGTCGAATGGTGGATTTGAACCGTAATGTCGTGACCTATCGTTTCGAAAACTATATCCAAAATCATTAGGTTATTGATGATATTTGAAAAGACAATAGTCGGTATTTTCTTTTTACTAAGCATAATTGCTCTTCGACCTGGTTCTATGGTGGCTCAAAGTCTAGACGGTCGCCTTAAGTTGCAAAGTACGCTTCGATCAAGAGTGCCGGAACCAATAAAATTGTTTGTTGTAAACACGGTTGATTTATCAAGTGTTCCGCGGTGAAGAAAATTACGTAGGGTCGATGAAGTTTATGTGTCTTTGAACATTTTCTGCGACATGTAAAGTCCACCAATTCGCACGAAAGCCGCGTGGTTGATATTGCCGTTATATTGTCACTACAGAGAAAGCCTTTGTCCAAAGGCCTAAAGTCCTTTGTCCTTATTACAACATGGACAATTTTTCTTTGTGATACACGTCGAAGTTTATGTTTAAAAATATTTTCAACAAAAAGTTTTACGTTATATTTTATTAGCCTAAAAATAAAAAATGTATTATTTTCACCCATAAGATGCGGAATACTCAATACTCCAACTATGCAAATTGTGCATATAATTTATTATTTCTGTCTAGGCTGCAAACCTACCACCCGTAGGTGATTGTATGACAGCCTTAGGTTAAGTTAGCCTTAGCTTTAGACTTACCGTTGGTTGTTGACGAGACAAACTGCATATAGTCTAATTTTCTTAATCTTAAGAAGTCCTAAATCGCTTTTCTTTCGCAAGAGAACGGAGAACGCAGTTTATAAATATACGATACTAATTGTAAATTGACAGATAATCTATCTTTTTTTTTTTCAATTTGTCATGCAGCTAAACTTAACACATCTTCCCCGGCACGAGTACGTGCCAGGGGTGGGCCTCGGAGTGGCGAAATGCCCTTACGACCCTGCGGATAACAGCACGGCAGTGTGGGTCACACAGGGCAACCCTGGCGGACTGCCAGCGTTATACGCCGGGACTAACGCCGAGTTCACCAAAGCGGATCCAGTCATTTTCCGCAATGACCTCTTTGATTTCCGGACTGGACAAAAGAGGTTTAATTTTAAGAGGACGTTGAAATACGATTCGAAGTGGTTGGACAGTGAGTATAAATTATTATGTATGTACATAATATATCCGATACATTAACGAAGCGCGACATGTGTATATTTATTTGGAATTTGATTACAATGAAACAGAAAAAAATTCTGCAAATACAATATTAAATGTATAATTTTTTTTGTGCACAATTGTCCAAGGAGACTCAACACAAGTCGACTTAGTTTGAGCTACTGACTCTCACATCCATTGTACTATACTGGCTGTAAAACAACTTTATATGTCTATAACTATGTATTTGTTGGAATAAAACAAATAAAGATTTTAGTATTATTGTTAAATAAGTGTTATTAAATAAGACAGTAGTGGTTTTTATATTTCAGCCAGGTTTTATAATAACTCCTAACATTCTTGTTAACCATTATAAGATTAAGCCAGTGCTAGCAGACGGTTCACGTCAATAGTCGAATGGTTGGGTTCGACTATATTTAGCAGAACGTACCTTAAGGTACGGTCTGTTAAATATATTTTTTTTAATAGAAAACTAGCAATATTTTTTTCAGAAATATCACTAACAATCTTGTTAACCATTCCAACTAAGCTTAATCTTGTGCTAGGAGATGGTTCACGGCAATAGTCGAATGGTGGATTCGAACCCACGACCTTACGATTCTCAGGCCGTACCCTAAACCATTATGCTATTGACTCTTAAATTTGCGTCAGTTAATTTTCTTTAAATTGCGTCATTAGCTATGGTTTAAACCATAGCTAATGACGCAATTATATTAATTTTTATTGCCTATTGCTGTACAGTTATTGCGATTTAAGACAACTACTTTAAAAAGTTGTATTCTATCAATTCCTAATCCACCTTCAACTAAAGCACAGATAATTTATTTAAATGTCGAAACTACTTAATATAGCCGTGAGCAAAGAAAAAGGGTCAGTTAAGAAAGTTTGAATATCTCGGAGCTGGCGTCTTACGCGACGCTAATTGAAATAAATTGTGCATGATAGACAATTGAATATCCTTAAAATAAAATAAAAAAAAATTAATTTTTATAAATATATAAATTTAATATTTTTGTTTTACCGATTATTTTTAGTTTTTAAATATTAAAATTATAGTTTTAGTTATAAATAGTGAAGTTTTTTTGTAAAGAATATAATGTTATATAAGATTTATTAAGTTCCAGATGAGTAATCAACATAATAATATTAAAATTTTCTCATTTATTTGTATCTCATTAAAAAACATAAACTTAAACGAAAAATGTATAATACAGTATTTTTCATTATTTTTTAGTTTTATTTAAATTTTTGTACCTAGTGTTGCCTCCATGTGGCGATATAATAAAATCCAAATAAAATTTAATAAAAAATACCTTTATCGTTTGTAATTTGTTTTTATTCCAACTCTTTATTTTTGCTCACTAGTGTAGTTAAACGATGATTAAAACGAGTGAATTGTATGTAACAGACCGACAGAGAGTCGTTTCTTGAAGTCCAAATTGTAAAGGTTCGGAAACACTGTTGATAAAATCTATGTGACAGACAGATTTGATTTAAATCACAACAATTTCTAGATACACTTTACCCTTATCACGCACTTCTTCAACTTGTCATTCAGAGTCACGTCTAGTATGCTGCCTAATGACCGTAATTCTATGCCATTAATCTTACTCTAATGTTAATAAGAGCGTACGTATGTGAAAACTGCTTACAAGCATTTACTTCAGTAAATTATTTATTGATACCATTTCTAGTAAATAAATCAAAACTATAGCTGATCTACGGCTATTATGGCCAGGCTAAAATAAATTTGATGCCCGATAGTCCTACGATTTTATTACCATCCATTATTGATTAATGTCATCATTTATAACTTTGTTTTTAGAAACGAATTTCGTTGGATCTTTCGACGTCGGGGAGTACGTTCTGTTATTTTTTCGCGAAACGGCGGTGGAATTCATGAACTGTGGAAAGGCTGTTTACTCACGGGTGGCCCGGGTTTGCAAACAAGATACAGGGGGGAAGCACATACTTAGCCAGAACTGGGCCACTTATTTAAAAGCGAGACTCAACTGCAGCATACCTGGAGAGTTCCCGTTCTATTTCGATGAAATACGTGAGTTCTAAATTATATATATTTTTTAAACTAAATACGCTCAAAATATTTATTATATGTAAAAAGTTTTGTGTTGAATTTTAATATTATTTTTACATTTCATAATATTGGTAGACAAAAGCTTTAAAGTTAATTAAAGCTATTGAAATAAAAATAAAATAAATGTAACTTTAGAGAAATGAAACATTGCTGGAAGATAATTTTACTAATAATGGGTTCCCAAGACATAATCAGTAAAATTACATCTAAAATATAGACTAGCACTGTAAAAAATCATTTTTTATTAGCTAATTCTTGATAAATAACGGAATAGAATCAAAATGAGAATTGTCAGGCCTTAATTTGACCATTATTACTCAACAACTCGAATATTTAAAATTATAATTGTTTTAATTAATAATGTGAGTGAAAATTGAACATGTAAGATGTTCAAAAAGTTCATTGTATTTCAAATAAATAAACGATCAATTCAAATTTAAATTTTTTCATTTTATAATTAAAGAAGCCAATCTTATAAAATGGTTATAACGAAATATGTTTTTGTGCAATTCTATTTTATTTAAAGCGATTCAGTTATTTTAGAGTTATTGTATATTTGTTTTGATATAAATCCATTGTATTTATTTGTTTCCAATACATTGTTTTTATCCATTTATTTGTTTTCGACGCAGAGAGCGTCTATCAAATGCCAGGCGATACCACTCGATTCTATGCGGCCTTTACAACGGGTGCAAGTGATGGCCTAGTTGGTTCTGCCATTTGTACATATACTATGGAAGATATTCAAGATGCATTTGCCGGACGATTTAAGGAGCAGGTCGGTGAAATATCATATCATTTATACATGACATGTGAGCATCGTATTTTTTTAATGCTTTGAAATTCTACGAATGCACAAAAAAAAATACAAAAAAATTGAGGAAGTTAAAGTTGAAACTTTTTGGAGTTGTTAACATATTTGTGGTATTTTATAGTCATGCTATTTGTTAAGGCCACCTCCAGCTCGGCATGGCTACCGGTTCTGAGGGCAAGAGTACCGGAACCTCGTCCCGGCACCTGTGTAAATAATACCGAGGCACTTCCCGACAATGTGCTTAATTTCATCAGGTAAAGAATCTTTTGTTGTGTCTTAAATTATTTAAAAAAATTGTCCTGTAAGTAGCATATAATAATCGGATAAATCATCGGATTTGATCCCGGGTAAAATAACACACAAGATTCCGTTTTTATTCATGGTTTTTAAGTAGTTTTAAACAGGTTGTACCTGGTTTTTTCTCTAAATTGAAAAAAAAAGTCTAGAAATACTTGTTATCTGCAAAAATATTACGCGTATAAGATATTTATAATAAAAACAAGACCTGTATTTTCCATAAAACGCTTTACTTATATCTTAAGAAAATTGGGTTAATGGAAAAGCTGAGCATTTCGCCTTATATTTCCCTCAAACTAATCTCTACAAGGGCATATCGTGCGTTAGCTACGCGGTTCGTGTTCTCTTAATTGGGTCACATTCATGTATCTTAATTGATGGCGGAATGCGAAATTAGTACTGATTTATTATTAAGGCCGATATCAATGTACAACAAATGGAACGTAATGAGTTTAATGATAAATGAAAACATTCGGATCGGCATCAGCCAGTTTGAAAGCGAAATGTTGAAACAAAATTATTTGAATAAAAAACAAACCTACATTTCATTTCTAATCCATTTCCACGAGTTCACTGATATAATTGTATCTACAGAATCTAAAGACCAATATAAATAAAATTTAAATTAGAATACCTCACAAATATTCCCTTTTCAACAAAAAAATGATGTTTTAAATTAGTTTAGAAATGACGGAACTATAAGCTAATAAAATTAAAAAAATAAAACTAATTTGTTGTTGTTGAATATTTTGTGGCCTGGTAACAAGACCTTTAAGCCAAGTCTTTTATAAAATACACACTTATTTCTTACGTCTAAAATGAAAATGAAAATGTAAGTTAGATGATGATTCCCCGCGCCATTTTTTTAATAAAACTAATTTGATTGTCGTAAAAATACAGACTTTTAATGAATAGCATTTTAATTCGGATTTTTCGAAATAATAAACTTTATTTAAAAATCTTTCAACATTAGAGTTCGATTATAAGTCGCTTTTATCACTAATAATAAGTAATAATTATTTAATTATTGTTGTCATACCAATTTAATAAACTAAAATACATAAATATGGTAATGGAAGTGTTCCTAACACGTAGCATATAAGACTAGTGAGACAGGGCTGAACTCAACCGGTACACGTAATGATTAAAATACTTTATTATTTTTAAATATTTTAAAAAATAAATGCGTATCTTCTCTAATTGAATTTACTTCTTACCAGATCTCACCCATTGATGGATTCAGCGGTAAGACAAGAGGGCGATGCTCCCGCTTTCTACAAACGTGATTTGGTGCTCACAACGCTGGTTGTCGACAAACAGTTCGTAGATATGTTAGGAGACGATATTACATACACAGTTTTCTACGCAGGAACAAGTGAGTAAATGCTAGCGATAATTTTATATGTAGTATTATGTACGCGCGTGAGAAGTTATTCTTCTTTGGCATCATTGAAAATAGTTTTTAATTACATACAAAATAATAAAAAGACTGGAAATGGATAGTCAATACAGCCAATAATATTCAATTTCAATTTGAAAAAAATGTTTTAATTTATATCAATAAATAATACAATTCGGATATTTAACCTCAATGATACCGGGGCTCTTGAACTTTTCACTGCGTATTTTATTATAAATGAATATTTTATTAAATATTATATAAATATATATTTTAAGTAATTACGTCAACTACGCTAGTTTTGGTGTATATTTTTAATTGGAAACGCAGATAACTGCGCTATGCGTATATATAGAAGAATTGCTCATTTATGGTATTACAGTTCAGTAGAGTTTGTTTTATTTACGAGCCGTTCGGTGGTGAATTAAAACATCGTGAGGAAAGTATCATGTGAAGTCTGCCAATCCGCTTTAGTGGCGGACTACACAGTAACAGTGGGATATAAATACATAAGCTGAAACTTCGAACAACCGCCATCCAGGAGGTTCAATTCGTATGCATGTTTTTTATGTTTGTTATCCGATTACTTTCGACAGGGTAAACCGATTTCGATGATTCTTTTTCTATTGGTAGGGATGTACTTAAAAGGTAGTTTTATGAGAGTTTGGTTAGGTTCTAAATTATTCTATTTCGTAATATTCCCACGATAATTCGATTTGAATTTGAAATGAAATTTGTTTTTGTTTTACTCGTAAATATACTTGTTAATTTTTAAAGAGTTTTAAAATGTTGATCGAGCGGATGTTGTGTAGGTAGCGGCGAGGTGTACAAGATAGTGCAGTGGGCCGGCGGCGGGTCGCGAGTGGCGGACGTATGGCAGGCCGCGGGCACGGAAGCGGTGCGCGCCCTCGCGCTCTCGCGGCACACGCACGCCCTCTACCTAGCCACCGACAACCGCCTCCGACAGTTGCCGTTAAAGGCGTGTACGCATCGGTGAGTATCATTATTGCCTGTAATTATTATTTTTCCTAAATCTTTTGATAGATAGATAAATTCTTTATTGCACCAAATTACATGTACAACGGAGAACTTAATGCTATTTGGCATTTTCATCCAGCTAACCTTTGGTGGTTAAGAGCAGTCCAAGGATAGTGCCGCTAAATAAAGCGTTTTAAGAATCTCATATGAATATATTAGTGTTTGTTTTATATATAAACTCTCACGTTATTTTAACGTCAGCTTTTCAACAAGTTCATCAGGTCTCATATTTGACAGGTGGTAAGCTTATCACTATACACTGAGCGCAAATATTTAGTACCCTAAAAATCATGACATCATGACAAAAACAATTTGTTTTTAAGTGTATTGTAACTAAAAACTTTCTACCATTTATTAAAAACGAACTGTTTAAAAAACAGATATTCAAAGTAGTATACAATATGCTTATTGGAATAATAGATATGACAGCTGTGTGCGCTGCGCCTTAGACCCGTACTGTGGATGGGATAAAGATGCGGGCATATGCCGTCCGTACACACCGGGCTTGCTGCATGACGCCACCAACTCCACACCCTCGATCTGCGAGGCGAGCGCGCCGCAGAGAACAGTGCGGGCTGGGTACGGACAGAGCGTGCATATGGCAGCGTTTGGGAAAACCCCAGAAGCATTAAAAGATCAGATTGTAGTCTGGTACCATCATTCCAGGGAAAAAGGGCGCTACAAAATTAACTATAAGTAAGTAACATATATATACACAATATCTTACAGAACTCATACATACACACATATGAGCAGACAGATACAAAAATAAATTAAAATAATTACTATTATTTTAATTTCTTTACTAAAAAGTTTTCATTTAAAATGTCTTAAGCAATAGTTGGCAGGAAACAAAAATGAATAAGCTGCTGTATATGACAAAAAAGATTCATGTGAGAACCAGTCCCCGTGAGAATAAACCTAGCACCTACGTTTCGTTTGATGAGTTAGGTTACCAACAACCTAACTAATAAAAAAGCTCTCTAACACCTCTGGTAATGTTTGTGTTCGTGGGTGACGGCTTTTGCCTAAATGAGATGGGCCTAGCACTTATTTGCCCTAACGGGCCGGTCCTTAGATACACAGAAATAGCCACAGCTGTGGCTCATTGGACCAGCCTTTGGATGTTCGGAGAAATTATCGGTCAAATCTTAATATTTAAGCCACGATACATTAAAATCATAGATATATCGACTTATCTTATTTACTAGAATATTAAGCATGGAATAAAAATATTTTTAAGAATTGTAATCTTATTTCTTTAACCACGTTTCGAACACTTTACAGCGGTCGTTTACACAGAGAGTCATTTGACATCTGTCAAAGCTGTTGCAGGTGTGAATATAGTTTGGTTTTGATTAATTAACTGTCAAGTTTTGATCCAAACGACGCGATTTAAAAGCTACGAATATATACGAAACAATATTTTCTTCGTGTTTGTTGTAGTCTCTCCAATCCGGATTGTATCGCGTATCGCCCGAATCGCAAATTAGGATACGTGGTTCAGAGTTTTTATACTTTTTCTTTTAGTTGGGAGCGAATACTACAGACCTCGGAGCGGGGTCTGGTATTATTATCAGTGACGGAGTCCGATCGGGGTCGATACGAGTGTTATTTTGGTCCCACGCTTATCGCATCCTACAATCTTGACATTGATACCCAAAGGTAACGATATTCAATTAAATAAAGGAAATCAAGCTGTGTGTTGATTCATGTTTCTCCCACCCTACTTTAATTGACTTCCTTTTGTAAATGCCATAAATTATACTTACAGAGCGAATGTTTATTTGTTATTTGTGGGTAATAGACAAAGTACGAAATTAAACTTTTTCACCATTACAATGTTATATTATAAGAGCTAGCTATAAACAAAATGTTGATAATATCCGCCCGGATAAGTCAAAATTTGAATAGTAGTTTTTATCTGTTTTGAATCAAAAATCACGATTTCAACGAAAAATGGCGCGGGGACTCATGGGGGGATCATCTATATTTTCATTTTCATCATAGACGTAAGAAATAAGTGTGTATTTTAAAAAAGACTTGGCTTAAAGGTCTTGTTACCAAGCCATAAAATATTCAACAACAATCACGATTTCAACAAATGTGACGTTCAGTTTGACAGTTCAAGGCATCGACTCTTCTATTGTCCAGTGACGTTTCATTATTAACCTATTAGTTATATCAATTATCGTTCACAATGATACCAATGAACGCTCACTCAATTTATACACATATTTAATTAGCAGACTCGAATTTACGTACTTCATATCCTTACAAAATAAATTTATCTCAATGGGATATTGGAATTCATACTTATTCATTATCATTCGTCTCATTCATTCGTTTATTAGCTAAATATAAGGTGTGAAATCTAATGAGTTTTAACCATGCTAGAAGTTCACAGACATTCATTACGTTTTATTTAGCGATATGAAACGTCTTGTACGAGACTCGTTTGTTCTCACGTACTACTTTAACGAGTTCCTCGCTCGTTAGCACAAGAGCTATCGATGAGCTGCAATTTTGAAAACAAAGTGACATAACAATTGTCCTTTCCAAGATTTCTTCTTTTCTACTCCTGTTACTTAAATTTCCAGCAATGTAGACTTGTATGCAATTGTTTTAGGTGTACCCAGCCGAGTAGATCCCAGGAGTATAAACAAGTCTATTCGGATTGGTGTCACGAATTTGAGAAGTATAAAAGTGCAATGAAAGCTTGGGAATCCCGACAGATGGTAAGACAAATTATCTTTATAACTGGCGTTGTAAATGATTGTCCATTCATGTTTTAAAATAAAAATAAAACCGTGTGTGTATTAATATAGACACGAATGAGTTTGTATATCTTTGGAGTAATAAAGTAAAAAAAAATACTTTTACGACTATGGTAAAAATAATAATAAAATGGACGAGGACAATTTAAAATCCTAATCCATTTAAATGTTTGAATGAAGAGCTTTATATTACTACTTACATTTAAGATATTTTAATAATTAAATATATACAAAATACAGCTTAAAAGTTTAGCAGTATTTGTTTTTGCAATGGTAACACACACATTGTCAGTGATATTCCACGCAATGTGACTTTTTTCTTCAGAAATTTTACTAATATTCTAGTTAACCATTTAAACTAAGCTTAAGGTTGAAGTTGAATACTGGATTCGAACACACTACCTTAAGTTTCGAAGACCATATCCTAAAGCATTAGCTATTGACGATATTAGAATAATTATCTTTATCTTGTTGATATTTCTTAGACGGTATAGTCTAGGCGAGCGAATAGTATTTTACTCTCGTTTCATAAGTATGATTTCCTAACACGCAAATCTGTTTAAATAATTGAAATGTGATATTATAAGTGTTAATAAAAGCAAGTATTAATAAAATAAAATTAACAATTAACAGCAATGTTCCAAAAACCTGAACGCATCGAGCCAGCAAAACAATATGGACAACGAGATCGTGGCGTCGTTGCGGTGATAGGACGCAGTTCGTTAGTGATTAATGAACAATTACACACACCGAGCCCCGCTCGCGTAAACTATCCGATATTTCATTCGCTCATCCGTTCTTTCCATACACCTACTCAATATTTAATCTATCAATTTCATTCATTCATTCTTTATCTCATAGTATTTTTTAATATTCGTTTAATTGATTTCGAGACGTAATTGATTGTAAGTTGCCATACTTAAAAATTATTCACTGTTTCTGTCATTCCTTTGTGTACTTCTATACTCTATTGTATGTCTCTCATGACTGCTTTGACGCACAACCGTGAACCACCTAAAACTATAGAAATCCATAAAAACATTTTATTTTTCTTTTTTAGCTTAAACCTGGTAACTGGCAAAAATATTTTTTTCGTTCAAATATAAAAACATACACCAGTAGAAAAATACATTAAAATAATTCTATTAATCATATTTAAATAGGTGTACAAATGCGTACACTGTACATATGATACATATAATACACAACAATAATATTCTTATATAAACTTTTTGCTGTAAACTTTTTTAATGAAAAATATTTTTTTGTTGGAACTGAATGCTACAAATTCTTTTATATTACGGAGTTTTTCTGAAGGGACACGTAACAAATTAACAGGTTATGAATTAATAATTTTTAATATTAACTTTTAGTTATTTTACATTTGATTTTTTGACAGGAGATAATTCAATTCATGAAGTCGATGTAATACCGTCGGATAAATACTGATGTTGAAAAGGAAATATAATCCGGGAAAAGATAACTTTGTACATTTGCCGGTGGTTCCGGTTTCTGCGTTCTTGTTTGATTGATGACTGGCTTTATTTAACCGGGGATGCGATTGTTGTCTGGAATTGGGAGTTTCCTTGAGTAATTCCGCTAAGTAATGTTTTAATATCGTATAGTTTACGTTACGCGATACGTTAAGTTAATATAACTTGTTAAAAATTCGACTGAGTGATGTTGTGTAAACGTACAATCTTTTATTTTTCATTATTTAGAAACGTCAATCAATTAATGAATGTATATGAACTACGCATGTACTCTACATTGAAAAGTTAATTGTAAATATTACAATAAGTAGGGATAGTGGTAATACATGAAATACAAATGCTGTGATATCAGTTCAAGTTTGATATTTGATTGGAATATTTCACGAATGCCCGTGGATTTGAGTTGACTGTCCTATGTAATAAGAGTTGTGTATCCCTATTTAACAAGAACATAGTTAATGCCTTGCTTAACACCTCAACACAAAGGCAAACACATCTTACTGACAATACGTACATTATTTTCAAATGTAAATAAGAAAATATATAACATTTTATACTATGTTCTAATACTATATATTGACAGTATTATTAAAATGAGTTCGACCAGACTTTAAATGTCCAAGAAAATGTAATATCGGGGGAGTGCGATATGCGATATTAATCTCGATTGTGAGAGAGTGAGATGATTAATCAATCAAACGCATAAAAAAAAAACACCTTAGTACCTCATAATACTACATTCTGGGCGATCATTTATTACATAACGCTAGCCCCCCGATGATACACAAATAGTTATATGTTTTGGAGTTGGTTAACATATAATAAATAATTTAGGTTCTTTATAAAAGACCAATAAACCTATGTATGCATTTAATTAAATAAATTTAAGTATTATTCGTGTACATCCCCAAATCTATTATTAACTATAGTATAAAGAGCAATATAAACGCCAACATAGCAATAGATTAAAATATCTCCACTGTATAAGCTTGTTTTTAATAAGAAAAAAAATATGAAAATGCTTTGTTTTTTACTGTCGTTTATTGAGACTAGTTACGGTTGTATTAAAACTTTAGTATTTCGTGTAGAAAGTTGTTTCAAGTTATCAAAGAGCTCGTATAAAATGGCTTAAGTTTCAAAAACTTGATGTTATTGATTCATTGCTTGGTGATTGAAGTGTAATTTGAGGCCCATTTTCGGAGTTTGAAACCGAATTTAATAGACGTTGTTCACATTGTTTTCAGTTAAGTTTTTTTGATAGATAATCTCGCTAGAATAGTGCCTTGTGATGCATGCTTAGTTATTAAAATAGAAATGTAATTGAACATTTATTAATATTTTTGTGTATAGAGATTTAATAAGAAAAATATATTGTAATTCGATTGGAAATTAAAAGCAATAAACTCCCATAACAATAATGAATTGCCAGTATTAATATTATAAATCGAAAGCCATAGTATTATTGTATTGTAATTAAAATAAAATTGAGAAATATAGGTCGCTTCAACTTATTATATTGTTTATTTAAGGTATAGACTGAAATAAGGTCTTTTAATTTGTTGTCTTTGTCTCTATTAAAATTTTATTTTAATAAAATGGTTTTCTATCCCTCCTTTTTGGTTTTTAGGTCAACTATATTGTAAGACTATTGAAAAGAAATTTTAAAAAGATGAATTTGAGTAGAGAGATCGCTATTGAAATATGTAGGTATGTTCATTGTAAAAATATTTTTAAGTTAGATAGTAAGCAATTGTTTTATAAAAGAACGAATAAATTATTTTAGAATTACGTTTACTTTTCAATTACCTTTTCCCTGGAGAACATGACTCTTTCCTCAGCCCTCGCGACTAAGACAAAGCCTAAAACTGCTGAACCAAATGATAAAACTAACCCAAAGTATTACGGTAATATAATAAGTAGAGAGACGATATGCAACCGCTATCCCTTATCACTATATCCATAAGTACAATGATTGATAATTATTAAATACATAGAATAGATTGTTAGTGTAATGGAATGTGACGGAAAGAGCCGTGGTAGCTCAGTGTCAGGGCGGTCGCCTCAAGTTGCGTAGTACGCTAGCAACCCTAGTTCCATCCCCAGTGCCGACACCAATAAATTTGTTGTTGCAATTCTATGTGCTGACTTACCACGCGGCGGTGAAAGAAAACATCGTGAGGAAACCTACTTGTCCTAGAAAAATATTTATAAAACACGTGAAGTCTGCCAATCCACCCTAGAGCTGCGTTGTGTACTCTCTTTACAGAGGAGGCCTGCGCCCAGCAGTGGGACATATATAAATGCTACAACCAACTAAATGTGATGGGGAAGGAAAGTCGTACTGTGTAATTTTTTTATAAGTTATTTCTGCAAGAATCCTTGTAATGAAAACTGTAGCAAACTGAAGAAAATCGAGGACCGTTTTGATATTTAGTCAGATGTCCAGCCACAATACATAATCACCATGGATTCGGTTGATTGGTTTTGCAAGCGGTTTCAAAGCCCGGAACAACAGCCATAAGTTGTATCGTAGTATATTGTATTGGTGGAACCTAACCTGGGCACTGTTTAGAGTTAGTGCAAATGCATTGAGTGGACGAATAAATAATTTTATTGGTGGCTGGTGTTATAGATATAACTCGGATTTCTAACGTACTATTAAATGCTATAGATAACAGCTTCGAATCTACGACGATTAAATCGTAAGTAGCCTGCGAATAGGCTATTAACACTTCTTTGACTAAAAAATCTTATAATTTAAACACCATTCGGTGTGATCGTTATAAGCATGGGTGACTGCCGTTAACCAAAAGTATTCGAGATTCTTACCGTACAGATAGTATTCGAACTTCGAGTTGCCCGATTAATGAGCTGGGAAGGCAATTATTTGTAAACGACTACAAAATGAGGAATTTCCTACTTTGTTTGTTATCTTATAGCCTAAGATTTATAAATCATTTTTTTTTAAGGAAAAATGAGCTTTCCATTTGATCCAATATTTTTTAGTGGCATAGGATTGTAAATTTCTAAGATATTTCTAAGAAATTAATTACATTACTAAAAATAAATAAATGTTTGTTGATTGATATGTTGGTTGGTTTATGACGATCCTGAACAAAGATGAAAACTAAGCTAATTATTTCTACAATGAGTGTGGAAGAAGAATGACATTGGCACCTTTTAATATAACTACGATACTTCGGAAACACAATTGAGTCAGTACGTTTGAAATTTGTATCATTCAACAACGCAATGTAACAATACAACGGGGCGTCGACGATGCGTGAACCAGAGCATTCTCCAACACAATCTTCAAAAACCGGGCGTTAAAAAAAAATTTTGTAGCTGTACAGGCCAAAACAAATTAAACAATTATAGTACATTAGAAAAGAGCACGGTCACAAGTCTGTGGTTGCGAATTATTAAAAAAAAAATTGTGAAAAATGGCGCGGGGACTCATGGGAGATCATCTAACATACATTTTCATTTTCATCTTAGACGTAAGAAATAAGTGTGTGTTTTAAAAAAGACTTAGCTTAAAGGTCTTGTTACCAAGCCATAAAATATTCAAAAAAAAATGTATCATATATATTTATGTATTTTACTTACTATGATTTGAGTATATTTCATTCATTCATGTATTTTTATTAATATTTAAAGACGAAGAAGATTTTTGTTTCTACTAATAAATTAACTTAGTCTCGATCTCCCCGAACTTACGTCCAAAGTTTACCATTTTGGCAATGCATGCTCTTTATTTGCTCTTTACTTATAAAGGTACATAAAATGAATGAATATTTTGAAGTTTAAATTATATAAAATAAATGTTATATTTTTTTATTCATGGTTATTAGAGCGACGAGTCAGTAGACGAGACATTAAAACGTTTATACCATTCAAGCTCATTCATCTAAATCATTCAAATTATCGAGGACATTTCGTTTAGTATTAGATTGGCTCTTTATAAAAGAAATTCTCTTTAAACTTCACTCATTACTAAGCCTCTCTTAGTATTTTTTACGGGCAATGAAACAGTAATTCGAGTATCGCAAACGGCGTCTGTCTTAGATTGGCGAACATCATAGAATTTAATTATCGAGGGGGGGACGGGAATAATTTGCGAGTCGCCTGTAATGGCCGAGCTTTACGGCCAAATTAATAGATTTTCGCTGCAGGGCCCGTTGGCTCTGCTAGCACCGAATTCATTTTGATATTAATTACTGACCCAATATCGGACCACTAATGTTCCTGCGTAATTGAAACGGCCAGTTGTAAAATTGTCTTCACAATGTAAACCGTGCAAGTATTTTAATTAGGTTCCTCCGCCGGCGGTCGGTTAATTGGCACCAAAATATGGGCCAAACGTTTGCATGTTTAAAGTGTATTAAATTATATCTTGAATTCATTTTATTCTTAAATTACAATTTTTGATTAATGATAAGCCACGATAAAACCTATGCCAGGTATATGGCGATGAGTTTACCACTTGTCATATATGTGACCTTATGAGCTTAGTGAACAGTCGTTAGACTATATCTGTCTACTCTGCTAGTCCTGAAAGGACGTGAATGCAAATAAGAGTCTATATGCAATTGCATAAATTTTGGGTTGCATTTTATAAAAATTGCAGCCCGGTTAAACTTCATTGGCATCAAAAGTGACTGGTAGCGTGGTAGGGCCCAAGCAACTGGTGGTTAGGACGACATAGAGAGAAACTTCCTGAGGAAACGTGCCGTGTCCAGAAGTATTTCCCGCCTTCTGTATTTCACAATTGATCCAGCCTTCTAGCGAAATTATTATTGTTATTTAGTGGACGAAATGCAAGTATTATACCTCATCTTCACGCTGGTAGTCTCTATTAATGATATTAAGGACCTGTATAGAACCCCCTAAGGACTCCAAACAAACCCGAAAAACAACAACAAGTAATTTATTATATTTTATATCCCTTTTAAACAAGCTTTAGAGAGAATACAGGTAATGCGACTACAAATTCGATCGATCATAGTTAGAATGGACAGCCACAAACGGATTTTCCGTGCAAGTCAAGGATTTATTTCATGTTTGACAGCTAAATCCTGCTGGGAAATAGCGTTCCCTCACCAGTACGTTCCGAGAGACACCGTTAATAAGTGCTTGCGGTGACGTGCTGTACGCGTGTCTTAGTTTCTCTTGAAAATATTATATTTTGGGAAACGTGATATGATTAATAACAATATTTCCATACTCTGTAAACGTTGTTTTAAATAAATGATGTTAGTCTTTATCGCATAGACAATTTAAGTACACAAAAACGTTTTGTTTTCAATACATTCCGGCTGAAATAATACTATGTAAGTCTGGACTAGATTGCTAATACACTAAAGAAAGTTGCTTAAAACATTTATACGCGCGAGATAATACAGAACAGCACAAAATGAAAATCTGTACAGTATAATTTTGTACAAATACGCGCGCGCGACAGTGGTCTTCGGCACCGCTGAAAATAAGCAGATGCTGAGACGTCGGCTAAAGTTCGCATCACGTAGTGACTGCTTCACTGGATTGAGAGGTGGCATAACTCTTAAGTCGCTTAGCCTGAACCTCTATCGCTAGTAACTCAACACAAGGGTCCCCCCCGGTGAGAGGTCACCTCGGCTTGGACGGTTATTATGTTACGCGTAAGCATTCCGATCCGAGGGCGCCCGAGAGGGCAGAATCACGACTCGGTCGGTTGCTATTTCACGAATAATCTAAGGGACAAAACAAACTAAACTAACTTTGAGTGCCATTTTCAAGAGGTGGGGCCTACCCATAAAATAGTGGTAACGCGCGAGGATTATTCGCAACCTTCGACGGTCGCGAATGATTTTTTTTATGTGTATCATAGTTTATTTGTAATGTGTTTCTATGATGGCAATAAAATCACTATGTCTTATCTTACACACTATATTACACAGTTGATACACATATACATATCATACAGTAAGCAGTGATTGGTTAATAGCTAAGTTTTCTACTTTATGGTCGGGGTTCGAATCCCATCTATCAATAAGTTATCGCTTTTCGGTTTCTTAAAGGCAAAAAATTTGCTATTTTTGTCTCCGCCCACCCTGCTTAAACTGACTGCTTAGTTATATTAAAATACTTTATATTAATAGTTAAGTATGGCAATATTGTCGATTTTTATCTGTATATTTAACCCTAGAAAACATTATATATAATCTTTAACTGCAAAACATTAAATTGTGTACGGTCTGCTCGTCAAGCGATTTTCTGTCCTGTTTAACTCGCCTACAGACGTGAGGCTGGGCCCATCTACAGGTAACTGTTTTGCATAAGATAAATGTCCCTTGTTTTCAAACAAACGTCGTTTGTCCAGAACTGGAAGAGAAACATTTGCTCCGTGTGATATGTTCCAAAACTATGTCACAACAACGAGAATATTAATACAAAAAGTCTTGTATATTATAACTAGCGCACCCAGCCGGGAAAGATATTGCTTTATTTTATTTAAACAATAAATTTATATCATTAAAAAGCATAATCAGCTTTAGGGATCGTTATAGGATATTGCTTCTCAACCGGCAAAGGCAGGGATTTTATCGTTTGTTCTTTTTTTGTATTTTGTCATTTTAATGTGTAATAAATTTTATATGTATATATATATTTATGTATTTTTTGTAAGTTAGAGCAAGTGTTCGGGCACTATCGACTTAGGGGATGGGGGAGGTGCCGCGCCATACCATACCATAAAAATACACTGAGCGCCGTCCCGTTTGTTTGCGTCACACTACTTTTGTAATTTTTGTTTCTGGTGTTATTTTTTTCCATTTATGCGTTTGTTTGTTTCATCGTAATCTTGTGTGATGAAACCAATAAACTTTTATTCTATTCTATTCTAAATATTTAATTTAACTCTCACAATATATTAAATAATTCATTTCCCTCCGTATACATTCTCTTATATTCTCTTCTCGAGCGGGTGAAGATTATTACCTACACCCATGTACATATCAGTAAATTTAATATCAATCTTATCATTTTTACGAAAACATATCGGGCTCAAGTTAATGTCAGAAATAAAAGTACGACGTATGGCTTGTTTTACAGTTCAAAAAGAGGAGTGCTCCGATCGTCATCAAACTTTGCAGGATTACTAGCCAGTTAAATCTAAAGATTCCCTGAAAGTTTCATTGTAATCGGTCCAGCCGTTTCGGAGCCTATATGGAACATACCCACACACTTTCTCTTTTCTATATATAGATGGAATCAGCAAAGACTATTCCTATTTAAATTTTAAAAACTGTCGGATTGGGACGGTCATTACTATAAATAAAGATAATTTTAAGTCTACGAATCAAAGATTACTTATCCTGATATACCTCTTTTTGATGATCGGCCAAGGAGATAACTTAGTTGTCGGTAAAGCCTATTCCACAGGCAGGACCATGGGAACTTCTCGATCACATCGCGATTTTTTATTTTTTAAAGTATATCAACTTTTTTTTTACAAATAGCCCTAAGATTCGTGTTAACCATTCCAACTAAGCTTAAGCATATGTTAGGAGATCGTTCACACGGATAGTCGGACGGTAGATTCGAACCTATAACGCAAGGTTGTATTGTTGTTTCGTTTCAAACCGTACCCTAAACCATTAGGCTATTGATGCTTTGAAAATCAAA
The DNA here is from genome assembly GCA_029286785.1 of Meandrusa payeni. Taxonomy (NCBI): domain Eukaryota; kingdom Metazoa; phylum Arthropoda; class Insecta; order Lepidoptera; family Papilionidae; genus Meandrusa; species Meandrusa payeni. The sequence goes on from JAGSMX010000013.1 coordinate 2,071,878, forward strand.
ATTATACCGCGATGTAATCTGTAAAATTAATTTTGTTTCAATGTACAAAATTGTGTTAATGGCCTTTGAATATTAGAACACTTGTATGCTATGACATGCAGCCAACTGTAAAGCAAATTATGTTAATAATCATATTATATGGATGAAATTTGTGAATAGAGCTTCTCCATAGGGATTTTAGGGATTAATCGTTTATATATTGGGATTGCGAAATATTGTCAGTAGACGTTATTAGCCTATGGTTAACAAAAAACCAAGTAGTGTCTTGCGACACCAGATAGGAACGAAGTTCCTTGTTACAAAATATTAATTTTATGTTCTATATGAGTTATAAAGAAAAGTAATTCTTCTGGTATACAATTGTTACAAAATTTTATGGGGAATAATAAAAAAAACTACTTTTAAAATTATCTTGACAACTTTATTTTGTTTCCAATGATTTATAAAAATATATAATTGATAATACCTCCATCTATCTCAACCAGACACTATAAAGCTAACGTTTTTATTTAACGTTACGTTTTTGTCTGCTAGGGTACCCTTCTTTTTTTTACGTCGGGTAATCCTTTTTACGGACCATCCTCCAGAACCCTGGGTGGGCCCGGAGGGATGTGTGGGAATCGGTATGGGCGACCTCTACCCACTAAACCTTCCGCGAATGCCATCAGTCGTTATAATTGGAGTGCCCCGGATCTGTCAGCAACAGGGCACCCCCTTTGCAACGTCCCAGAAGGAACTTCGTTGCAAAAATGGAATGTAATATTTTTGTATGTATTGCTTAGAGCTCTCTCCTTATCATAAATTATTCTTGATGTTATTCATTTATTCCTTGACTTTTCATAGTACCCTACTATTTATTTATTTTACCTCACCTGTCTTACAGGGTTGCCTGGGAGATATTGCTCATAACGATAAAGCCACCTTTGCCCACTTATAGTTAACGCTTAGTTGTTACTTTAATTTATTGTACTTATTGAAAAATTTAGCAATAAATAATATATCTATATTATAAAAAAAATTCTGAAATACCCTTTTCTTCTATATTCAATCCATTTCTCGAAGCAATATAGACGAATTCAAATTTTAAATGATATATAGCAATGAAATTAAGCTCAAAGTTTAAAATACGTTTTAATTATTACACCAAGATGTTGAAAGTTGTGAAAGGTCCTTTAAGTGGATAATTCTACTAATTAAACTTCTTAATCCAGTAATCTGTGGGAAGTATGGAGCGCCCGAAGCCTGTCGCTCTCAATAATAATTCAAGAATTTACATAAAATTCACCGATCAATTACAGATTTAGGCGTCGACGACTAATCGCTTGATTGAGTTATCTTTCTGTGACAAATCAAATGGTTATTATGTTACTTCATCGTGTTCATTTTACGTATTAATTTGTCTTATCTGAAAAATAATATAAATACTAATTAATTTAAAATTTTAATTACTACAAAAAGCAGTATACAATCTGATAGGAATGTGATCGCGATCGTTATAAAAAGTATCAATTTAAAATTCAATTTTCTTTTGATTTATAAAAAGATTGAACAGTGATTATTCATCAATATTAAGAATACAATTATAGGTCTAAATTTAAAAATGCGAGATCTCTATATCTCTATTAAAATGATTTATAGCCAAAAAAAATTTAAAAAAATTTGCCGGCAGATTTTTTAAAAACATAACCGTTCTCGTAGCTCTTCAATGTTCAACAACAATGCATAGATTATGTCAAAGCGGTAACAAGAAGTAGGTAAACAGACACAAAAACTACTTCAAATCAAATCTATGATAAAATAGTAAATACGCTAAAGTGACAAAATTATGTACATTTTACCGTCAGTGGCAGACTGAACACAATTCTAGAAGCGTCAATAGCCTAATGGATTAGGGTACAGCCTGCGAATCGTAAGACTATTGCCGTAACATGTCCTAGCACAAGCTTAAGCTTAGTTGGGATGGTTAACAAGATTGTTAGTACTATTTTCTGAAAAAAAAAAAAGAAATATTACTAGCTTTCCTTTAAAAAAAAAACACTAAACACACGCCCTCTACTTTATTTCCGAAGTATCACTTATATGACTAAATTCTGATGTCGTCATTATCTTTCTCCACCCACATTCTTGTTATCGTTAAGGACTACTTACGTGAACTTGCTGGCTATTATAAACCTACCAATTTCTCAAATAAAACATTTGTCACAGCAAAAGTTAGGTTCGTATATTAACGCATGACTTAATTTAAATTTTACTAACATTTCTAAGTTTAATTAAATAAGTTCACAGCTCAATGAACACATAAAGTTTGTACGTTTTATGACAAAAAAGCCGTGAGAATTAAGGCTTTGTAAATTGATTTTATTAAGCGCAATGAATGATGAATTTAATTTAGTTTACTGAAGCTTTGAGCCGTCAGCCGTAGCAGTCGTCTGGGCGTTCGTATTAAGTTTTACGCCAACAGTTTACTTGAATTTGATCCGGGCGTCGACACCGATTAATTTACTACGTGCTTGTGAAATTATTTCAGAACATATTAGTCCCGCATACGGCTTCTAGATGGCAAAGCGGACAATGCCGGATACGCAAACGCTGCTACGCGCAGTTGTTCTCTTTTAATTTCAAACTATGATAGTCATATTGCAAACTACTAGAAGTTCTAGTTCTAATAACGCATTCTTCCAAATGATTTATTGAAACTAAAACTCTTTCAAAAAAAAAAACATGATTTACAGACCACGACGTTATGAGTGTAACATTGAAAAATATAAACGAAACCTAGTCATTTTTAGAAATCGGTTAAAATCGAAACAGGTGTGGGAACGTACAAAGTGTATATCTGTGTTTTTTCTCATCGAGGAGAAACTTCAAAAGATACCCCGATTTTTCCCAGAAGGCAGCGAAATGATGTGCGATTTCTACTCACTAAAACCCCTCCGGTGGCCATCCTTGGTATAATGTAAGGAGCTCCGGGATCTCCGGAACGCGACAATGCCGAACACAACGAGGAGTTCCCATCACCCTTTGTGGTACTGAGGCAATACAGAACTACTCAGCCAGCTTCTCGGATGATGGCTGTGAATATTCATCGTATTTATATAATAAAGGAGACATTAGATAGAAAGTTTGATAACTGCAACTTGTTGGACTAAACTTTGTGCTACCTGTAGACTGCAAATTGAGTATTGTTGCAAAACTAATTTGAACAAGCGCTTAACTTAAGGCACGTTGTTTTCCCTCATGATAATGCTCGTTAGTCCTCTAGATAGTAGATGTTTCCATGTATATCCCGCTTAAAATAATTACTAATTATCGAATAAATGTCTATTAAAACATTGTCGGCCACGTAGCTTTAGCGCGAATATTTCGCATTTCTTCGAAAATTCGAATTAACAGTATTCCAAATTCTATCATCTTGATGGTTACTATATTACCAAACCATTACGACTTGGGTCAGTAACGGACCTACTCCTTTCACAAAGACATTCATGGGCGACGGTGATGACTTAAGTTTAGCTGGACCGTAGGCTCGTTTTCCCCCTTTGCAAATACATAAGGAATATAAGGAATATTTAATGTGGAAGTTTATTGCTTTAAAAAATAAAGCAAAATCTAGCCCGGCAAAGCTGGCTGGGTACGCAAGCTTATAATATACTCGTATTTCTAATAATATTTTTAAATTAATTAAACAAATGAAGTTGAATAATAAAACTACAGGATTACAGTCATAAATAAAAAGGATTATAACTCCAGTATACAAAGCTAGATTTATAAATTTCACGTTTATTCTACTGGTAAAGTTTCAAAAGTAGATCGTCTTATCTTCCTCGTTTTGTGTGTGTTCGCAAGGTGCCACATAAATAACCACTATCGTGTATCTTATTGTTTTGTTGAGACTCAAGCGCACAATTTATGGAATAACAGAATTTCAAATGAAAAGTATTCTATTGAATGTAGCTATTCTTACGGATTTTATCGCGTATTAATTTTATTTTTGACCTAGCAGAAGGCGACTAAAAGGGGCCTCGGGTTCATTGGGCGACAAGGGTGGGGGCCTTTGTCGTCCGCCAAGGTGGACCCGGGAAGAAGGCGACATCGGCTGGCCCGTGTCGCCTTGCACTGCGAGGGCACAGGGGGGGAAGGAGTAACCTCCCCCCCCCCGGGACGTGCTCTCCTTGAGCACAGTGCAGAGGGGCTCCGGTGCGTTCCACTGGAGATCCCGGAGCCCCTCGTCATGCACCGAGGAAAGGGCCACCGGGGAGGTTTTAGTGGGTAAAAACGCCACATAACCGCTATCTTTCTGAACATTTCCTCCTCGTTAACAAAAAAAAAAGAAATGTTTCGAATATTTTACAGTCGTCACTTCACAAGTAGGTCTGAGACATTTAACATCACTTATCGTATTTGTCGTAGACTACCGTCCATCTTATTAAGCGACGATGGTGGAACATCTTGTGGGTTTGGTCGGTGAGGGCCAGACATAATTCATCCTTCTCCCAGGGGATGAGTACGCGGTTAGGTACGTTCCCTTGAGTAAAAAAAAGGCTACCGTCTATCTAGGTCTCGGAGTGCTCTTATAATGCCTTGGCACACCGGCGGTGATGTGGAAGGAAGTCTTCGCCAGTAACGTGCGTCGCATGAATGCAGAGGTTCTGCTGTAGAACGCGAATCCCCTCAGCTTGATCGAGGATGGCCTTTAGGTTTTAGTGGGTAGAAATCTCACATAACCGCCGCTTTCCTCCCAAAAAGCGGGACAGATATCTTTTGAAAATTTCCCCTCAATAACAAAAAACGGTTATCGCGTATCGATATTGTTTTATTTAATGTTATTTGCGTAAATATGAGAGGGCGGAAAAGTATTAAAATTTATTTCTATAGATTGTCAATTTTAATGTTTTAACCATACATATAATAGCTGTTAATAACTAGTCTTATAAATTTAGACTATTCACTTCACGCATCACGCTAATTTTATTCAGTTATAGTTATATTTTTTTAAAAGAAAGTCAGAAATATATTTTTTTTATAAAAATTACTAACATTTTTGTTAACCATTTCAACGCTTTAGCTTGTCCTAAGACATGGTTCACGTTTCGTACAAGGCGACTAAATGGGTCCTCGGGTTCATTGGGCGACAAGGGTGGGGGCCTGAGTCGTCCACCAAAGTGGACCCGGGAAGAAGGCGACATCGGCTGGCCCGTGTCGCCTTGGGCTGCGAGGGCACAGGGGGGGGAGGGAGTAACCTCCCCCCCGGGACGTGCTCTCCTTAAGCACAGTGCAGAGGGGCTCCGATGCGTTCCACGTGAGATCCCGAAGCCCCTCGTCATGCACCGAGGAAAGGGCCACCGGGAAGGTTTTAGTGGGTAAGAACCCCACAAAACCGCCGCCTTCCCCCCAGAAGGAGGGGTATCTTTGTGAAGATTTCCTCCCCGTCAACAAAAAAAAGGACATGGTTCACGTTAATAGTCGAATGGTGGATTCTAACCCACGACCTTACGATTCGCAGACCGAATCCAAAACCATTAGGCTTTGACGCTTTAAATTTTTTTTACTATATTATGAGCTGCTTCTTCAACTATATCACACGAATTCGCAATCTCTGCCCAATCACCTAGGTCTAGGGCGTGAGTGCTTTATTATACTATGATGGTCTTATATTAATAAAACAATGACATATTTTATTGATTTAACACACGTTTTATCTAACTTTCACAAACTTAATAAAGTACAAGCATTGTATCATCATATATATGCTAATTCCCGTCACAGAATTTGAAATTATATTGTGATGCTCAATTAAGGTCACATTTCAGGCGTTTTAAATTATGTGTTGAAATATATTATAATAGATCAACGCTTAGAATTAAAATCGCATGAAAATAATATGTTTTTGTTTTTTATACTTTCAAAGCAAATGCTTGACTACGATCCGATGTTAAGACTATGCGACTACGACTTATTATTAAGTGGAAATAGTTAAGTCTTGGATGGTACACTTTAACTTAGTAAATGCCTCTTCGCTCTACTTTTGAAAATATCCACATTGTAATCGGAGGGAAAGACAGACGAGGGCAAACTATTCCAGTCTCTTGCTGTACGAATAATGAAAGATGAAGCAAAGCGCTTTGTTCGGGTTTGAGGGACGTTCACAACAAAAGGATGAACTCCTGCAGTGCGTCTTTGAGTCCGATGGTGGAATTAGATCATGTAGTTCCTGGGCACACACTCCAATATGCAATCTGTAGAAAACCGAAAAGCTAGCTACCTGCCTGTGCTCAAGACTGAGCAGAATGGTTTCAGCTGCGTCATATGACTTCATTTGTCTCTATCCTACTTATTATTTTATGCTAAAGTACCAATGTTGACTGAAAAAGAAAGAGTATTTTTGTATCAGAATTACTCATTCCATTTGATGTTATCAGTTTTCATTACTCAGATTATTTATTTTTAATGGTAAATAAATTAATTAGGCTTAAAAACGACTTTAAAAATATGAAACATATTTAATAATATATATTACTGTTAACTGTGAGAGATATACCATTATATTCAACGTGTTTTTTATATGTTTTATTCAATTATAATAATATAATTACACAAGTTTACCACACACTAGGCGGTGAAGGAAAATATCGTGAGGAAACCTGCATGTCCTAAAAAAAATTTCCGAGACATGTGAAGTCTGCCAATCCGCACTAGGGCCGCGTGTCGGACTATGCCCTCATACTCTCTTTATAGAGAAGGCCTGTACCCAACAGTGGGACATAATTATATTTAGGCTGTAACTTTAACTTTAATTACATAAGTATATTTATTTACTGGAAGAATAAAAAAGAGAAAAGATCAGATAAAACAGTCCGTCTTGAGACTTTTCAACCCAATCAAGATTATTTCCCAATTTAAAAGCGTTAAAATTGCCCGATAAGCTCAAGACTTAATTAGAGTAGTCTTAGTGACTTACGGAGATAATTCCAATATAAATTTAATGTTTTATAACAGAAATAATGTGCTACTAAATATTTATTATTACTAATAGAAACCATTGGTTAAGGAAAAAGGATTTTTAAAAAAGAATACTTACAAATACTCATGCCCGTCACCCAGAGAGATAGGTAGAGATTACCGACTTTCACTTAGCACGATCCTGGCACACCTCATTCGTATCATTCACGTCCATACATCTGCACAAAATAAACGTCTCTTAAGGGTATAGCCGCTCTTTTAGAATGTCGCCAATCTCCTCGATATACTTTTTTATAGTCTCATATATGTACTAGCTTACTGACTTCATCCGCGTGGAATTTGATAAAAAGTTATTTACTATTATTTTTAAATCTTGCAACATTACGTTTATTGGCTAAAAGACGTGTGACTAACTTTAAATAAACAATTTTTTTAATTATTTTTTTTTAGTTGAAAATTATTTTTATTAAATTAATATTCATGGCGTATAATTGCGCTGCATAAACTACTAACTACTACCTATAACTAAACTATCCAACTAATTAGTAATTTACAGTATGTACCTGATCTATAACCTCCTTTTTTGAAGTCGGCGAAATAAAAAGTAGCCTAAGTTACTCCTTGTTACATCAGCTAACTGCCAGTGAAAGTCCCATCAAAATCGGATCAGCCGTTCCAGAGATTATCGGGAACAAATAGACAGACAGCCAAAAAGACAGAGAAGTGTAAAAAAATGTTATTTTGGTATATGTACCGTATAATCATTCAAATGCATGTAACAAGAAATTTTAAGTGTTTATTTTTGTTAAAAACAGACACTCCAAATTTATTTATATGTATAGATAAAGTCCGTATCAGACACGTTAGTAATAAAGAAAATAATTCCTAAGATATTTAGATCAATGACACTTTAGTCAAAGAAATTTTAAGCAGCGGCCCATTGTTATAAAATATGATTTGAGTCATGTAATTTAAATGCAAACCGACTTATAATACGTATAATTAAACCTGAAACTTATCTTGTATTTTGCGACCAAATTACACGATTAATATCAGTTTTAAGTGAGTTAAATTAAATTAGAATCGCCCTTGGCAAATTTACAAACGAGCTCTTGTAGTTCACGATAATTTATCAGTATTAATATTTAGCGATCAAATATCGCCTTTGAAATTTCAATTATATATACAAATAAATAAAATTGGAATCTCTGTTTGTATGTATTAAAATAACCGCTTTTTACTACATATATATGAATGTATGTACATATACCAAAATAACATTTCTTAAAATTTTTGTCTGTCTGTCTGATTGTAACGGTTAATCTCTGGAACGACTTTCACTGCCACATAGTCGATGCAATAAGGAGTAACTTAGACTACTTTGTGAGTAAAATCCAGAATATGAATAAAAAACAGTTGTGTGTGCCTCTTTAATATTTTCATGATATATTTTTAAGTAATCACGACCTTTTAACTGTAACGCAGTATACAGAAATATCGATCCGCTATTCACCAAGCGTTGTTACGTCACTTGTGAACCTATCGACATATTATTAATACTTAAGAAACCGAAAAAGTAAAGACTCCGAAAGAGCTAAGATTGGAACACCGAGCAATTTATTACACATAACGCATAGCTAGCAGGCTATCTCTATGTAAATCAGAATTTAAACGCCTTTTTTATCCAAACTACTATTTATTTAACTAACCAAGTAATTGTAAAACGTTATAACGAAACTATTTATATTGATTTTATAACAGTTTAATTTTTATTTTAATTCCCGATGTTTCGCGCGCTTTAAGGCTTATGGACACTTGAGTGGTGATTGACGTTTCCACTGTCATAGTTTTTTTTGTTACTGGCAACCGTGAAGCAAAGTGCACCTTTATTTTTTAAGTTGATAAAAAAATAAACAAAAATAAACAGAAAGAGATCGTATTTGTTTGTCCCTTCAATAAAAAAAATGGTGAAGATATTATGACATCATATTGACGCGTGTGTGAGATAATTATAGTATAGTTGCTCCTTTGACTATCGAATGATTCGTTTCCGATGTTTAGATTATATGTCTGTCAAATACAGTTGCCAGTTACTCTTTATTTATAACAGTTTTATTTCATTCGACACATATAGTATATATGTGTTAAAATACGAATAATTAGTTATTAATGTATGTGCTATTACAACCAAAGAGTATTAAATATGTAAAACATTGTGAGAAGTCGTGTTGTTGACTCCACATAGTATAAGAGCAATGGTACAGTTCAAAGAGTCTCTTAGAGTTGTTCTTCGGTGGCGTCGCTAAGTGTTGTTAGTGTTATTCGTCGGTAGTGCCTTTGTAAATAAGTTAAGTACTACTGTTATTAAACTTGTCTTATATATTATACATGTACTATGAGTAAGGTGATATACCTATATTTATGGTGATGTTGTTAAGTTATATATTTACTAAAATATATCTGATGTATGTGTTACAATGAATATGAAAGTATCAAAGTTAAATAAAACGATAATACTGATAGTATATTATTAACTGCTCCTGATTCCAACACGTGCGAGGGACCTCTTCAAGGCCGAGCCCGATATAACTTGCCTGCGTTCTCGGCAGGCATGTATAAAAGTATTTTTTCTCATGTTAAAAATTGGTATAATGCATTCAAATATTTTCTTAGCTTTACTACGGTTAAAAATCGGATAGATCATTCACCGCTATCCAAACATTATAGAGCACTCATATCATAGCTAATTATTACACAGCACGTTGCGTTATAATATTGGTTATAAAATAGACTATTACGCGCAACTAGTCGAAATGTATGCATTTCAATTTATTTGTGAAGCCTGATTACTTATTTGACGATGTTTATTTTGTGTTCAATGAACAGCGTACATACTGGGATAATTAATTTCGCTATTGTAAATAAAGCCTGCAATTTGTAGAATGAGGACATTGAAATACAGATTGCTGTGCGACTAAAAAAGGCCAGAAAAAGACAATCGTGTCGACCTTACTGACTATCGAAAAGCTTCGTTCGGATTTGATTCGACACAACAAAATGATGAATGCTTCCTGAAGTACGATGAGAAAACGGATAATGCATGCGGTGTATTACATGCACCGAAAAGCTAGACAAATTTGAATAAATTTATAAAATTTTGAAATTAAAAAACCCATATATATTTATGGTAATGGACTATCGGACATAAAGACAAATCTAATAAATGTTTTATTACTCTTTCGTCCACTTGGTACTGGCTATCTGATTAATTCACAGACTGCCAACGAACACAAAAGTTATAAGTTCGACGGATATAAGATTTCTAATTTCACTAATGCATCGGAACTTTCGGCAATTCGGTTCATCTGTATGGAACGCTGACGTAACTTATGTTTATAAACAAGTAAACAAGAAAATACTATGAAAGATAGTAAAATATTAGTGTTGTATATGTGATATGTTTGACATAATATAAGTGGAAACGTATATTTTTCTTTTTATAATCAAAGCAATCACTTGACCACAACGAAATGAACGAACAACGTTCACGGAATCCTGATAAAAAAATCATATTTTTAAATAACGATTTTATTTATTATAAACATAACATATACTAACTAATAAAGAAATATTTACAATTTAATAGATATTACAAAATATTTACAAAAAATATAACTGTGCCAAACCGTCATCGCTTGGCAGCGTTACCACGTTGTATGGCACTGCTTAACCTCTGTGCAAGGTATAAGCCAGCCCTCTGGTCACCAGATGTGTCGACCAACTTCTTAGCTAACACATTAAAAAGGTGGTGTGCACTAGGACCCCACGGACCCAAAGTTTCTACCCCAAACGGCTCAAATATGAAACCCGTATTTTAATATATAATATCGTTATTTGAAATCTCAAAAAAAAAACTACACCATAAAAAAATAATGATTTATAAAGACTATTTTTAAAACATTTTATGATCATTATTTACGCTTCATCATGTTAGTAAAGCTAAATGAAACGATAGTTTCCTAAAAACATATTACTTCCTCCTCTCTGCGCCTCGGCGTTCGTTGACCCGAGCAACAGCTGTTTTTGACTTTGTATTTCATTGCTATTTTTTAAACATGATTTTTATTAATCAGGATCATTTTTTTTCCGTCCCACCATCAAAGGTGTCATTAGTACTATCTTCTGTCTTAGTTTACAGAAGCAGTCTTCTAATACCCTGTATATTTTTACTACCCTGTATTATTTAGTTAATTTAGTTAATAAGTCCTTCCAAATTCCATTCGGCTTGCTAAATCCCTACCTGCTTTTAAAAATTTGCTAGCGCAACATTATCAATCGATTTCGTCGGAACTATGATATATGAATATTTTATGTATTAGTATATTTAATGATAAATGTCAATTATATGTTAATTATATGTGTATTTGTATTTCTAACGCCATCGTCCTGTTTTGTTCAAATGTTTCCTGTCCATACACAGGTTGCCTGGAAGAGATCGCTCTCAGCGATATGGTCGCCCATTGTACAACAAATTGTAAAACCTTACTTATGTAATGCCTTTTGTTTGATTTTGGTGTACAATAAAGTTATATCTATCTATCTATCTATAAGTATTTATTAGTTCATTATTTCCGTATTCTTCTTCTCAATTTAAATTTTGTTGATAGTGTTTTTGTTTTTTAAGTGTTGCACGTTAAAATAATAATGATAATAATTTGCGGATAATGTTTTTGGTAGTGTAGTTACATATTTTATTTCTATTATGTCTTTTATAATATCAATTATGCTATTGTTTATTGTCCCAAATAAAGAGAAAAAAAATTTTTTTTTCACTGCATCCCATTCTACGCCATCTGATGATATTCTTTCAGCAAAATATTTTAATAATATTGAAAACCGTCTCTTCTTGCTATCTAAGCCATCAATTACCAGCGGATTAATAAACCTTGTGCAAGCTTGAATTTTAATTATCTTTGTGGTGGATAGCAGATTTAATAGAAAATTGAGTGTACATTTAATACAATTATTAAAGGATTTATGATCAAATTCGAGGTTTTATTAAACCTAATTCTAATGAATATGGAAGATATTTTTTTATCTTTTCGGTGAAGGAAGTTATATTATAAACAGTTATACTAATTCTTTTCTTTAGAATATTTGTCTTGAAGGGACAAACAAATACGATCTCTTTCTCTTTATTTTTGTTATTTTTTTATCAACTTAAAAAATAAAGGTGCACTTTACCTTCACGGTTGCCTGTAACAAAAAAAAACTATGACAGTTGAAACGTTAATCACTCGACCACTCAAGTGTCCATAAGCCTTAAAGCGCGCGAAACATCGGAAATTAAACCCCACCCCTTAGATGCTAGGAGCGTTGCTGGAGTTTCTTCGGCCACTTCTTCTCCCAGCGCAAACGCCTCCCGAAGTGGCACTTAAAGTTAGTTTAGCTTTTCGAATGTCCCTTAGATTATCCGTGAAATAGCTACCGACCGAGTCGTGGTTCGGCCCTCTCGAGCACCCTCGGATCGGAATGCTTACGCGTAACATAGTAACCGTCAAGCCGAGGCTACCCCACACACGGGGACCCTTGTGTCTAGTTACTAGCGATAGAGGTTTAGGCTAAGCGACCTAAGAGCTATGCCACCTCTCAATCCGGTGAAGCAGTCAAGGCCAGCTTTTTTGGCCAATCTGTGTAGTTCGTCATAAAAAATAAAAAAAATTAAATTTTCAAACAATAATTCGTTTTAAATAATAATGATTCGGAAATACAAAGAGCTCGTCAGCGCGTAATATCGTATAACGGTTGATTCGATTTGAAGTCGATGTTTGTATCGAATATTAGTACTTGATATGTTTTTTTTCCTAACAAGTTTATATATTCCTTTTAGCTTTGTGGACTTAATAAATAAATATAATTTGATTCCTTATAGTAGCTAGCAGGATCGTAAAGACGTGAGGATTATCATAATAAAATGCAAATTGTCTGATGGAATCTTCAGTAATGCCACTTAGCTAATAACTGTTATTAGTCTATTGACGGTCTTAGCGTTTGTAATGACCGTTGCGACATTTGGTACTAACAGCACTATATAGCAGTTTAAGCTAATTGTTACGATTTATTGTATTTAAACTATAAATACATAATATCAGCTTTCTAGAGAAACAGGCGGCCATACACATATCAACCATAAAAAGCAATCCTAGGAAATTACATAAAATAGCAATAGTTTAAACACAGCAGAAAAACAAAAAGTTAGTGATCTATTACATGAATTTATGATTATCTTTAAATATATATATATATACAGGGTAAGGTGGAGGGCACCAGACCTAGGGGAAGATCACCTATGAGGTGGACCGACCAGATAAGAACGGCTATGGACGTACTTTTTTCGCACATTGATGCAAGGCATCAATGTGCGAAAAAAGCAGCGTGCAGGGAGGAGTGGCGGCGGCTTTTGAAGCGGGTCACTGATACCTAATACGTGATAACCACGACGAGTCTGTAAAGACTCAAGCGACGAAGAAGAAGAATATATATATATATCTATATAATAGTGATTGGAAAGTGGCATTCTATTTCTTTAAGTCTCTAGACGGAATGCATACACTGGCTAAAAGTCGATATAAAGGCCTACCTACACAATATACTTGAGTTAAGAGAAGGAGATATTATATCTTTGAAATGATCACACAAGATATAAGATACCGAGATTTATTCCGTTTTGAAAAAAACTATCTTCATTATTTACCGTCAATTGCACAAGTGTAGTGTTTACAAATGTTGCACACAATCCAAAATAGCGCACTTGCACAAATGTTAATAATTTTTGTTGTTGAAGATATACGAGTACTATAATAGGAAGTGACATTTTAGTACGTGACAGTAAAATGAAAATCTTTTTGGTATGGCTCTCTATTTACCCTTCTAGGGTCTATGATCACGATGGAGATATAATTTTTTTATAAATATTACTAACATTTTTCTTAACGATTGCAACTAAACATAAGCTTTTGCTAAGAGATGGTTCACGACTATAGTCGAATGGCTGATTTGAACCTACGACATTACGTTTCGCATACCGTACCCTAAGCCATTAGGCTATTGAAGCTTCAAGTAGACCGCCCGATTCGCGTTCTTTTAACCATTTCTATTTAAACGGAAAGAAAGCGATAGCCCTCGTCTCGTCAAGTTTATTATGTCACATATGTGGTGAAACTGTTAATATAAACTGGACACAAATTTAAGATATATAGATATACAAAGATTATTTTAAAATACCGATCAATGTATTTAATAAATGCATTCAGAGCATTTATGATGGATTCAGAGAATAATTTCAGTACAGAAATATTTATTGCGCAGAGCTTTCTGAAAGACAAATATGTACATTAACCTAAATAAAATACTTTCACGTTTATTCTCTAAAAATAACTGTTTTATACAACTGCATTAATTAAACGTTATTTTCAATGCATTAGTGGAATTAGTAATCTCAGTTCGCTTTGACTAATGTATGAGATGTTTCTTTGGCACACGGGTATTAATCAATTTGCGAGGCCCGACGTTTATTCACTGAAATCATTTAGATTCATGTAATTCATACTGAATTTCAAGTGACATATATAATATATACCAGCTAACATAAATGGGGTAGATTGGTCATAATTAACATTAATACCTCATGTTCAATAGAATAAGCTAAAATCAAAATAAAATGTGCATTAAAATTTGAAAAACGTGAGTCGTTTAAATTCTAAATTACATTTAGTCCAAGACTGTTTTAACCATACGCATCATGGACTGAAAATTATTGCTGTGCATTATAATTAGAGATGAAACGGATATCCGGTAACTATACGGTATCCGGCCTATCAACCTTGTTTCACTATCCGGCCGGATACCGGATAGTAATCCAGTATCCGGCCGGATACCGGATAGTATAATTTTTTTATAAATATTACTAACATTTTTCTTAACGATTGCAACTAAACATAAGCTTTTGCTAAGAGATGGTTCACGACTATAGTCGAATGGCTGATTTGAACGTACCTCATTACGTTTCGCATACCGTACCCTAAGCCATTAGGCTATTGAAGCTTCAACTATATCGCACGATTTGAGTTCTTTTAACTGATAGCGGATATAACGTTCTCTATTTAAACGGATAGAAAGCGATAGCCCTCGTCTCGTCAAGTTTATTATGTCACATATGTAGTGAAACTGTTAATATAAACTGGGCACAAATTTTGCCAAAATATAAGATATATAGATATACAAAGATTATTTTAAAATACCGATCAATGTATTCAATAAATGCATTCAGAGCATTTATGATGGATTCAGAGAATAATTTCAGCACAGAAATATTTATTGCGCAGTGCTTTCTGAAAGACAAATATCTACATTAACCTAAATAAAACACTTTCACGTTTATTCTCTAAAAATAACTGTTTTATACAACTGCATTAATTAAACGTTATTTTCAATGCATTAGTGGAATTAGTAATCTCAGTTCGCTTTGACTAATGTATGAGATGTTTCTTTGGCACACGGGTATTAATCAATTTGCGAGGCCCGACGTTTATTCACTGAAATCATTTAGATTCATGTAATTCATACTGAATTTCAAGTGATATATATAATATATACCAGCTCACATAAATGGGGTAGATTGGTCATAATTAACATTAATACCTCATGTTCAATAGAATAAGCTAAAAACAAAAATAAAATATGCATTAACAATTTGAAATTTCGTCGTTTAAATTCTAAATTTCTTTTAGTCCAAGACTGTATTAACCATACGCATCATGGACTGAAAATTATTGCTGTGCATTATAATTAGAGATGAAACGGATATCCGGTAACTATCCGGTATCCGGCCTTGTTTTCACTATCCGGCCGGATACCGGATAGTATAATTTTAAAAAATCTCATTATTTTACTCAAGGCAAATCAATCATACTCCAATAGGTTATGGACACCGTTTATTTTTAATTTTTATAATCGCACATCAAAAATGTTTGTTTTATTAATTATTAGTTTAATACTCAAAATTGACAAGTGGCAAATTGTGGTGAATAAATACCAAATTTTCTGCATTTGTTGGTAAGAGGCGACTCCGCTTGGCTTCGTATACCAGACCAGCTTCTGAAAATAGCCTTTCGCTGTAAACGCTACTGCCAGGTGCTGAAAGATAAATTCTAGCAAACCTTGACAACTGCGGGTACTGATTTAGATTAACTCTAAATTTAGAATATCCGGCAGCCGGATATCCGGCGCTCCGGCCTAGTAGCTTGCCGAATATCTGGTATCCGGTATCCGGCCTATCAACCTTGTTTTCACTATCCGGCCGGATACCGGATAGTATAATTTTAAAAAATCTCATTATTTTACTCAAGGCAAATCAATCATACTCCAATAGGTTATGGACACCGTTTATTTTTAATTTTTATAATCGCACATCAAAATGTTTGTTTTATTAATTATTAGTTTAATACTCAAAATTAACAAGTGGCAAATTGTGGTGAATAAATACCAAATTTTCTGCATTTGTTGGTAAGAGGCGACTCCGCTTGGCTTCGTATACCAGACCAGCTTCTGAAAATAGCCTTTCGCTGTAAACGCTACTGCCAGGTGCTGAAAGATAAATTCTAGCAAACCTTGACAACTGCGGGTACTGATTTAGATTAACTCTAAATTTAGAATATCCGGCAGCCGGATATCCGGCGCTCCGGCCTAGTAGCTTGCCGAATATCCGGTATCCGGTATCCGGCCTATCAACCTTGTTTTCACTATCCGGCCGGATACCGGATAGTATAATTTCAGTACAGAAATATTTATTGCGCAGAGCTTTCTGAACGACAAATATGTACATTAACCTAAATAAAATGCTTTCACGTTTCTTCTCTAAAATAACTGTTTTATACAACTGCATTAATTAAACGTTATTTTCAATGCATTAGTGGAATTAGTAATCTCAGTTCGCTTTGACTAATGTATGAGATGTTTCTTTGGCACACGGGTATTAATCAATTTGCGAGGCCCGACGTTTATTCACTGAAATGATTTAGATTCATGTAATTCATACTGAATTTCAAGTGATATAAATAGTATATACCAGCTTACATAAATGGGGTAGATATCATAATTAACATTAATTCCTCATGTTCAATAGAATAAGCTCATACAACAAAAATAAAAAATGCATTAACAATTTGAAAAACACGCGTCGTTTAAATTCTAAATTTCTTTTAGTCCAAGACTGTATGTATTAACCACACGCATCATGGACTGAAAATTATTGTTGTGCATTATAATTAGAGATGAAACGGATATCCGGTAACTATCCGGTATCCGGCCTATCCGGCCTTGTTTTCACTATACCGGATAGTATAATTTTAAAAAATCTCATTATTTTACTCAAGACAAATCAATCATACTCCAATAGGTTATGGACACCGTTTATTTTTAATTTTTATAATCGCACATAAAATGTTTGTTTTATTAATTATTAGTTTAATACTGAAAATTAACAAGTGGCAAATTGTGGTGAATAAATACCAAATTTTCTGCATTTGTTGGTAAGAGGCGACTCCGCTTGGCTTCGTATACCAGACCAGCTTCTGAAAATAGCCTTTCGCTGTAAACGCTACTGCCAGGTGCTGAAAGATAAATTCTAGCAAACCTTGACAACTGCGGGTACTGATTTAGATTAACTCTAAATTTAGAATATCCGGCAACCGGATATCCGGCGCTCCGGCCTAGTAGCTTGCCGAATATCCGGTATCCGGTATCCGGCCACACTACTATCCGTTTCATCTCTAATTATAATACATATTATAATGTGTTTTTTTAATTACTTTGAGCAAAAATAAAGGATCGGTTAAGAAAGTTTGAATAGTACTTAGTGTTGCCTCCATGTGTCGGAAAAATTTAAATAAAAATAAACTTTAATAAAAAATACTGTATTATCGTTTTTAATAAGTTTACGTAAGATATCATTTTTTGTTTAGGTTTATGTTTTATGATTAATGAAATATAAAGAAATTAATAAAAATATTTTATTTTATTTTAAAGATTATTAATTGTCTATTATGTACAATTTATTTCATTTAGATGGCCTATCTTTCGAAATATTCAAACTTTCTTAACCGACCCTTTATTTTTACTCATGAGTGTATTTGAAGCAAAGAAGCTAACCGCAAGATAAATGTATATTAGATCAAAGGAACAAGGTTGATGAATGAGTTATGCGTGTCGAAATTCGCCGCACCATACTTCTGTAACGCCAAGGGAAGCATATTACTTCTGATCAGGGTAACGTCCGTATCTGATCGATAACACTTACAGAATGAATCACATTCTTTAGATATTTCTTCTATGTGGTATAATATTTAAGAATTGAAGTTTATTTGTTTTTACTTATCTTTTAGCGATAACGTTGGTAGTGGCAACACTAAAAAGAAGTTGGTCAACGAACTTTGACAATGTAAGAAGTATTGATTTTTGCACGGCTTTAAATAAAGAAATATAATCGATTTTAAAACCTTCTCACTCGCCAGAATCCCACATATATATATACGAGTATATATATATATATATATTATATATGTTTATATAGGTATAATATAAACACGATTGTTCAAAAGAGAAAGAAAATCTGTGCTCGCATTTCTCTCTCTTCTCCTTACAGAAATACGAAACGTAACTCAATCTTTCTATCTTCACTGACTTATATATCCCACTTAACTTTTCGTAACGCATTCACTAGTTTACTCGCCATGTCAAGTTTGCGTAAAGAAGTTTTATTTCCAAAATTATCAACCAATTTACTGTACAACAAGTATCATATAATACGTAGCTATCAAGCTATTAAGGTTTCTCTACAGATACGTATTAACACTGTTAGAAGTAAAGACGTATTAGAATATATAACGTGTAAAGTGCGCTATAAACCGACTGCGCGCGATCTGATCCGTGTTAACATATATGTTTGATTAGTGAACATGTCCCGGCATAATGTTAATGTTATCGATTCTCTGTATTAGTCACTAGCTGGGGTCATATTTAATGTCAACAACCTATGCTATTGTAGCTAGTCTGAAGATAGATACTACAAAGTAATTCACATCCATCCATTTGTAATATGGGAATATTTCATAAAATGGGGAATCAATTGATGCGAGTTGCTTTTCCGAACGGATACCTTAAAGGTAGATTTTCATTTTCAAACGACTTCAAAAAAAGAGTAGGTTCTCAATTCGTCTGTATGTTATTTACCCCCGCCCCCCCACTCCCGAATGTCGCGCGCGCGCGCCACCGACTGCTACAATACGCGCCACAGACGCGCACTTAGTAAGCTCAGTCATATTTGTAAAATAATAGATATCTTTCAATGTACCACGAAGGAATTCACAAGGGTATCGGTGAAGTGTGAGGGTATAGTGTAGTAACTAAGTTTATGTAGTACCATCACTATTGTATTAGGTTATTACGACCTCAGCCCTGTAGTTCACTGGGCGACAAGGGTGGGGGCCTACGTCGTCCACCAAAGTGGACCCGGGAAGAAGGCGACATCGGCTGGCCCGTGTCGCCTTGCGCTGCGAGGGAACAGGGGGGGGGGGGAGGGAGTAACCTTCGTGCTCTCCTTGAGCACAGTGCAGAGGGGCTCCGGTGTGTTCCACGTGAGATCCCGGAGCCCCTCGTCATGCACCGAGGAAAGGGCCGACGGGGAGGTTTTAGTAGGTAAGAACCCTACATAACCGCCACCCTACATTCCCCCCAGAAGGCGGGGTATCTTTGTGAAGATTTCCTCCCCGTCAACAAAAAAAAAGGTTATTACAACCTCTAAAGCTAATGTAAAAATTATTATGTTTGTTACCTTATAACTTACGATCAGGTGAACCGATTTTGATGATTCTTTTTAAACCTGTTGTTTCCCATGTGGTCTCAATTCTGACAACGGCATCCATGAGAAAAGTGTTATCACAAATGGACGAATAATTCAATATCACGCCAACAGATTGATCATTCATTTTTGATTGGAAAGGATGTACTTGTATTTAAAAGTTAAATAAAAAATATAACTATTTTAACACGTGGTCGAATTGTACGCTTTAAAGCTAGGTAAATTATAGCTATAGAACAGTACTAGAATTTTAATTTAATATCTTACAACTTGGTGTTTTAAATCTCCCTTCACTCCAGAATATTGTCAAGTGCGCAAACTTCAAAAAGCTATGAGTTTGTCGAATTAAAAAAGGAAAATTGTAGCCAGCAAATATTACAGCAATATATTTCAATTATACGTAAGAAAAATAAAAACTCATTTGAAGTAGATGACAAGCCAAAATACACTCGGCGGGGAAATGTTAAGGGGTCGGTCGCTGAGTCGCAGGGGTTGATAATTGCTTCAACACAAAAAAATTGCGGCATCGCGCAAATTTGCCTAATTTTTCTCAACATTGTGTACACTCGAAAATAATATAAACAAATACTAGTATTACAAGCAATGGTTATACAAGAAACGACCCAGATTTTTTTAAATCATGATTATCGTACTCAACAACACAGATCAACTACTTGCGATTTTGACTATAACAGTTGTCCTCCCAAAAAAAATTGGAGAGGAAGAGTAGTCTACTGTAACGTATTTGTTTTCTATTTGCACTAAAAAGAGAGTGCAAAAATGCGGACTTTACAAAATCATTCCCCGCCAGTCTACCTGCGTCTATGTTGAGAAAGTAACAGGTGCTAGAAGAAAAAAAAATATTCATTCAAGTTACTTAGACTAATGTTTTAGGTTAAAAACTATTGTTAGTCGGAATAACACAATACGGCTAAATTAAATTATATTATACTACTGGTTTGTCTATGCTTATGTATGCCTTACCCTTATCACCCGCCATGTGAGACGGCGTAGTATCTGTTTACATAAACACAGTCAAGCCGTTGAGCGATCATGCTCAGGATGCTGTTGGAGCTGGCCCGCACCCTATGCACCAGAGTGGTCGCGATAAAGCATGCCACCTGTGCATCCGCGAACATCCCCGATGTACTACAGAAACGGGGAAGCCCCAACACAACCTTGAACGCGTTGTTATACGGATCACGAAGAGCGCCGTACGATCTTTAATTTTACTATAGTTCACAGATAATAAACTTGCATATACACATAATAATAAATAGAAACATAGATAAATGTTCTTCTTTATAATCGTTTCCTCAGAGCTGAGGGTCGTGACCACCAAGAGAGCTGCTTTGAACGAGCATTCCCCACTCTTTCCTATTTTGGGCTAGGTGGATAGCCGCCTGGAGTTTTAATTTGTTGGCTCCTCCAATAGAGTCCGTCCATCTAGTGGGCGCCCTGCCTCTGTTTCTTCTTCCTTCGACGCAGCCAACCAGCAGTAATTTTTCAAGGCTGTCTGGCTGGCGGCGAGCTATGTGGCCGAAGAAATTAAGGAGACGGCGAAAGCAAGTCGTGGAGAGCCGAGTTTTGATGTTTAGCTCATTAAGAATAGACTCATTGGTGCGGCGCTCAGTCCATGAGACTCCTAACATTTTGCGCTAACACCACATTTCAAATGCGTCTATCTTTTCTCTCACACGAGACCTCTATGTCCAGGTTTCTGAAGCATACGAGAAAATGGAGAAGATAAGGGTTTGCATTAATTTGATTTGATTATATTGAGATGATTGATATAGATAAATACATAGATCGAAATACAGATGGATAGGGATAGCAAAAGGTATATATGAAAGAATTCTTTGGACAGGTAGAGCTTCTAGAGTATATATTACTTTTGTGAGGTCATTCTGCAATTATTAAAAGCATCTACTCAGCTGTTATTCGATTCGTTTTCTCTGGTGCTTTTGAAGTACAAATTGTGCAAAGAGTTATCACCTAAGTCGAGATTGCCTCTCGAGGGCTTTGGCTTTCTTACTTATAATAGAAATTGAAGCTTACACGAAATAATTAAGCGAATTTCTAAGCCGTATAGTTGTACTAATTGATCAATCAGTAATCATTGTCGGTTATCGATTTGTGCTAAATTCAAACAATAGAATAAGGAGAATGAAATTCCACTAAGCTCCGGGGATTTACACAGCGGCCTTCATTGTTTGTAAACGGATCGGAAACAATGACGATTTTAGTGCCCGAAATAGTAGCTAGGAGCATGATTTGATTTCGTAATCCAACACGTATCGTATGTTGACGTTTTTCGATTTCTTACATGGAAAAATTTGGTTGTTGAAATTGGTACCCGGTCTATGTAAATATAGTCACGTATAGTCACTATCTTCCTCGCTGGGACTGAAAGGACGTGAGAGCATCTTTACGCCCCACTTGAATTTTAAACCGACTTCAAAAAAGGAGGTTGTTACAATTTGTTTGTGTTTTCTTTACTTATGTTTGTAATGTCATAACTTTGGACTGGGTGAATCGATTTTTATAAATCTTTTTTTGTTTGAAAACTAGTGCTTCCCATGAGGTCCTATTTGCCCTATTGGGTCCAATTCTGACGATGGCATCCATTAGAAAGCCATATTAGAGCTAAATTTGTATTAGGTATGCGCGACAAATTGACGAATACCTCAATATCACGGCAACTGTTTTCGATGATTTGTTTTAAAGAAATGTACTTCAAGGGTAGTTTGGTTAAGGTTAATTAACTCTTTTTCGTAATATTCCTACGATAATTTAAAAATACAAAGAATAAAGTCTTCTTTTATTCGTAAATATATTATACTTTATATAAACACTTCAAACTACCACTATTATTCACCATCACATAATCTGCATCTGAATACTGTCGTGTGTAAATTACTACCTGTACTTTACTACTGTATACTATATACTACCGTACTACTAAAAGTGAAAATGACAAACTAGTATATACAATATCGTTTATTTATACTATGTTTTATACCACATATCTCGGCAGAATTCCAAATTCCACCGCCACCATCTTGATGGTTGGCGTTCAACGACTGTACGTTTTTCGCGTAACTTTCTCCCACGCACTGTCAACTTGTGGAATCAACTGTCGCCAGCGGTGTTTCCGAACGTTTACGATTTAGGTACCTTCAAGAAACGAGCCTATTCCTATCTCAAAGGTCGGCAACGCACCTACAGCTCCTCTGGTGCTGTGGATGTTCATGGGCGACGGTGATCACTTAAGATCAGGTGAGCCGTATGCTCGTTTGCCACTTTTCATAAAAAAATACTGACGTATTTGTTCATGCAGTAAATGTATAGCAATATAATAAGAAAACGCCTTTTCAGGGGTCTGTTTTTAACCACCAAAGATTAGCTGAAAAAGTGCTAAATAGCATTAAGTTCACCTTTGTACATTTAATTTAGTACAAGAAAAGATTCTGTTATCTACGTCTTCATAAGTCCTAAAATTATTTGAATCGCCTCATTTGAAATAAAAGTGACGATCACTCAAGCATTTTTGATTTAGCAATTTGTTTTGCAATTTTTATCAGTAAACATGATGTAATGGAGCCGCTTTATCAATTTGTACAAAGAGGTATACATATCCGTCTTTGTGTTATGGTAAATAGGTCCGTCACTTGGACAAACATCGTATTGTAATGGCTTATTACCATTGCTAATGATCATTTGAATTAGTTTAAGCTAAGTATTATACATAATACTATATAATCAAGTAGACGTGAGATTGAGCGTGCTTTTTGAATATCCAAACGTTATGCAGCAGCAACAAAAGTATTTTTTTAACTAATTAATGTTGCCTAAGATTCCGTACACGTATTTCTACCACCACAGGCAATAATTACGAGTATAAACAATAACTAACTTAAAATCGAATGGAAATATTACGATATATTATTAATCAGAACTTAACCAAACTCTCATTCAAACTGCCTTTAAAGTACATCCTTTCCAATAAAAAATGAATGGTCGAAATTGGTTAGCGTCACATTGAGTTATTCGTATTTTTGCCGCGCCCATAGTTAATGCAATTATATGGTTATATGGTTTCCTCATGATTGCCATTGAGAGAGCTAGACCAAATTGAAATGGGACCACACAGGAAGCATCAGCTTTTAAATAAAATCATTTCTGAAAAATAATGTTTTGAAATAAAAAATACACCCAAACTAGGTTTAGGGTCAAGTCGTGTTTAGCGTTAAGTATACAAAACCTAGAACACTAAAACATAAAAAGTCTAAACTAGACGGCTAGATATATTCATAAACTTCATAAAAAACGTCACTTGAGCAGAATATATTAAGAATCCGAGTCATAAATAACGATAAACATGCAGCGGTCCACCACGTTCAACCCTCGGCTGCTGGTGTCACATGACGGTATCCGGTCATTTCGCGCGGAGCACGTGAACGGTTAAAAAGAAGAATTATCAAAATCGGTTAACCCTCTCGATAGTAATGAGATAACAAACATAAAAAATACAGACGAATTGAGAACCTCTTCCTTTTTTGAAGTCGGTTGAAAAGGTACACAGACAATTGCAACATTAGTGAAAGAGGTAATAAGTTGGAATTGCCTAGCTTGAATATATAAAAACATGTTAATATAATAAGTATACATAGTACATTTAGTGGTACCATGTAGACGGGCAGGACTCGAGCGACGAGTCACCTTATAAATCATCTATCAATCCGTTCCGATTGATTTGCTCTATAGTATAAAACTTTTGTCATTTCCGCGACGTTAATTATTTACAAATGAGTCAGCATCCGTGCTGTAAAAGTAGGATAAACGTACTGTGAATCGATTTCTTTTTAATGAAAATAGAGGCAACCGGGGAAGCGCCTCACCACCACAATTCCGCTATTTCTTAAGTACAAAAAATTACTTTTTAAAATTTGTGCTAGCATGTTCCACCACGGACGTGCTTATCGTCAGAGTAAAGTAGTAGTGGACAAACCCACTCAACTTTCTCAATAATCAAATCCAGGATTTGCGTCTTAACAATTCAGCGCTTTGTGTTATGAATTTCAGTGTATTTGGAGGCAATTAGCAGACGATTTGTATTATGTAAGCCCTTGACACTCAACCTATTCCGAAAATGTGAAAGGTGAAAGGCAAGAGTGTAGGTATACGAAAAATCTTCGACATTACTTGTCCGTTGTAATACTTGTTCTTTTTCGTAATCCTAATGGCAAATATCGACGCCCTGAGACCACTCGACAATCTCGAGACTGCTCGTCCCAAATTAAAGTGTCCCTTCGTAACATACCTCTTTACGCAAATCAGATCAGGGGGTTTTATCCTCAACGTGATGCTATTCCATGGCCTATTCAATTTTAAATAAAAAAAATCTATAATTTTATTTCATAAATGTCATTTGCACCATTATGAAAATATACAAGACTTTTTTTTAAGAAATACTATAAAACCTCTTTAGACGAATTAACGTCAGTCTGTAAAACGCGGCACATTTAAAAACAACATGAAACTTCCGTTAAAAGTATTATTACAATTGGTTTTTATAAAATTTGACATATATTTTCTAGAAAATAAATTTTAAATATAGTAATTTTATTTCATTACTATTTCTTAAAATATTTTAAAATTTTAAAGCGAATTTATATAAATTTGCTGTCATTTTCACATCATATTTGATTAGTCAGATTTTATTGATATAACATCAAGCCAGAAACGCGGTAACCGAGTGTCTTTATTTTTAAAACATTTTCTGTATAATTTTTATTTAAAATTATCTCTTAAATGTTTATAAATAAATTGATGTTAACTTTGGATTTAAATTTAATAAAAGATTTTAGAAATGCGATAAACTTATCATTTATTAACAGATTTTCATTTCTTTTGTTTAAAAATGTTTGCTTTCATTTGTGTCCCGGATTGAGAGTCAAAAAATAAAATCAAATCAAAAACAATGAATAATCAATATTTCTAATTGTTGTCAATAGTTCGTACACCGTATCCATAACCATTAAGCTATTGGTGTCTTTTAAAGCGGAACCAAATATAAACTATTAAAATCATAGAATTTGCGATAATAGCATTAGTGTGTATTTTCTAGCATTGATTGATAGAATGAAATCATTGCTTCGGAATGAAAACTGAGGTTTGCTTTTAGACTTAGGATGGTTTTCAAAAAAGAGAAGTTACTGGAATTTAGCAAATAAAACCATATGCAAGAGCAAATATCACAACGTTCGAATGTTCTCGTTAGCCTAAATGATTAATTATCTAATATGCTTAATCATATAAGAATCATGACCAATCAAAAGTACAATTCAATGATATTCTATTTAGAAGAATATAATAAAAAAATAACATTTTTTTAATGATGAACTACACAAATTGGCTAGAGAAGCTGGCCTTGACTGCTTCACCGGATTGAGAGGTGCCATAGCTCTTAGGTCGCTTAGCCTGAACCTCTATCACCAGTAACTCGACATAAGGGTCCCCCCGGTGAGAAATAACCTCGGCTTGGACGGTTACTATGTTACGCGTAAGCGTTATCGAAAATTTAACAAACTCTCACAACCTTTTAAACGTAGCAGGATAAACAGAGACTGTTTTAGCATTACACTTTTAACCAAGCTTTTTATTTAAACTTATATGTTGTTTTAAATTCTCTGCTAATTAGTTTACTTATAAGAATAGGGGGGCACGAGGTTTAAGCAAGCGATTTTTATACGATTATAAGAACGTATTCTTGGAACGTTTTTTGTAGCAAAATTGGCAAACGATGCACCTGATCTCACGTGATCACGGTCGCTCTTGAATATTCACATTACCAGAGGAGCTGCAGGTGCGTTGTAGCTCTGTGAGAAAGAAGTAGACTCGGTCCTTAAATGGCCCCGGGTCGTATCGCTTTGGAAATACCGATACTGACAACTGTTTCGAGAAGTTAGAACAGACATATTTTATTTTATTTTAATAACAATGTAAAACTATATATGCTTATATATAGAACGATGTTAAATGAAAATGCCAAGTGATAATAACGGACATTTGGTAGACGGCCAAGCTCGGGTTGATTTATTTTCTGGTGCAAGAAAAAAATCCAAGTACATTAACAGAATTACTGTTACCTAGCAGTTGGAGTGCTTACTAAATTATATTAGTTACAGTAGTTGGTTGTATATTTTGTAAAATAGTCAATGGTTTTTGGCTTTATGAATAATATGTGAATGACCTTTAGCGTCATTTTAAAAGGCCTTTTATAGATGTAGCAATGGGTAGAGGCCACTTTTTGATTGATGATTTTCACAAACCTTATTTCATTATTTAAGCTAGTCGTTCAAAAAGCATGCGGCTGGTGGTGATTCCCACTACGAACTACAAGATTTCATAGAACGACCGTACATGGCCCGAAATAAAATAAAAAAGTAGTGGAAAGCCAATCTAAAATATGATGTTTGTGATATAAGGACTTCTGTCGGTATTAACAAACGTGAAATTCAGTGGATGGAACAAATCTGGACAATTCCTCGGAACAGTCTCCGAAATATATGCGATAAAAGGTGCTAACGGATTCAATATCCCTACGTCACGTCGTCAGTGGATAACTGCGTATAGAAAAAACTTGAACGTTGATATTTCGATTGCTTTCCATTGTCAAATATAAGGAGCTAGTAATGATGAGCCCCACCTTAAAGATGAAAACAATATTTCATCTGCTGCTAAAACTACACATTATAAAGATGCGAGAGATGGATAGGTGAGGAATATTGTCTTGTCTTATTAAGTACACCAATTTGGCTCTACCTTATCGATACGAGATCGTAGAATTTAATATATCAACGTCAATGATTCTAATGCTAACATATGCAACAAATTAAGTGTTTTCAAATTAAGAGTAAACGATAAAAACTGAATGTTTAGTGGCAAACCCGTACTCTTGTTGTGAGAATAAATCGGACTTGATCAATTGCAATCCACGCCATTTTTTTTTATAAAAAACAATAAGTAAGTTACTTACTTCATTTTTTGAGTCGTTCATAAGACATTTAAGTGGAGCCGGTGTACGAAACATCGATAGAGATATGGGATATAACAATGAATGTAAGCGATTTGTATTTCGTATTTTGTAATGATGATTTGAGCCGGAGTTCGCGGAGGCACTCAGTCTGCAGAAGCTTGGTATCACGGAGGTCTACAACAATCTTAGTACTTCGGCAAATAAGTGAGTAATCTCTACGTACAACTTCTATATTGATATGTATGTGCCTATGATAAAAATGTAATGCATCAAAAAATTTAGAAGTGCAATTAATGGCTTAACAAGAAGGACTCATCAGAATTTATAAGAGTGGCAGTTTCTGAATTGACTGAAGCCGAAATTACGGTTGTACAAGAAAAAATAAGCAAGTCGTCACTAATGAGCGAGGGACCGTAAACTCAACAAACGAGCAATTTTTGTTACAAAACAATCCTCAAGAGTGATCAAGTTTAAAACATTTTTGTCCATTATGAGTACTGGAAATATAAAATAAGCGAAATTTTGTGCGTCACTGTAATTTCATGTTAAAGTCGTTGTCGCGGCGTTCGATTTCCAGATATTTGATCGACGAAAATCTTCGTTACATTTGATTTGAAAAACAATATAATGAATTCAAAAATAAAATGTTGTCTTTTAAAGTTTTTTTTTTTTATTCTTATATTGAAACCACAGACCTGTGTCCGTGCTCTTTTCCAATACACTTAAATTGTTAACTCTGCATTTGTTAAAAAGTGCCACTTCTACAGTTACTATTTTCCTTATTTTTTTTTTATATATATATAATGCCTGAATTTGGAGGTGGCCAGAGATTTGGGTTCACGCGTCGCAGACGCCCCGTTGCATTGCTATTGGCTTCTCCGCGACCGCTGTGTCCCTGCTTGTCTGTCTTTTAAAGCTGTAAAAGTTATAAGTAAAAGGATAAGCTTCGATAAGAATAATAACGAATTGGAAATAGACAAAAGGATACAAAATACATGGAATAAATACTGGAGCCTAAAAGAAATATTTAAAAGCCGTCTACTAACAAGCATTAAAACAAAAGTCATGAACTCAGCTTTACTACCGTGTTTGACATATGGCTATAGGCCAAACATGGAAATTCACCGCCAGAATAAAAAACAAAATCAACACCTGTCAACGTGGTATAGAGCGTAGCATGCTGAACATAAAAAGAGCTGATAAAATACGACACTTATATATCAGAGAAACAACTAAAGCGGTTGACGCCCTGAACTATGGGCAAAAACTGAAGTGGAAATGGGCTGGCCACATCGCCAGAATGAAAGACCAAAGATGGACCGCAAAAGTAACCAGATGGGATGGCCCACGAGGAAACCGAGGAAGAGGACGCCCCTTGACGCGATGGCAAGATGAAATAATAAGAACAGGTGGCTCGTCGTGGATCACAGTAGCACAGGACAGGGAACAGTGGAACTCTCTGGAGGAGGCCTTTACCCGCTCAACAGGGGTTCTTGCAGAACAGTGAAAATGGCACTAAATTTTTATTTTTAATTTTATTTTTTTGTAATGCAGGAAATAAAAGGCTTTTTTATTTTTATTTTTATTTAAAGTTGTAACGACGAGGTAACGCAGTATCAATAGAGGTTTTCGAAAAGCATTAGAGAAAAATAATTACTGTCGTAGAAATGCCGTCATTGAATTTAATTTTCTAAACCTAATATATTATGTGATAAATGAATTAACTATATAC
Source organism: Meandrusa payeni (assembly GCA_029286785.1). Taxonomy (NCBI): domain Eukaryota; kingdom Metazoa; phylum Arthropoda; class Insecta; order Lepidoptera; family Papilionidae; genus Meandrusa; species Meandrusa payeni. The sequence goes on from JAGSMX010000013.1 coordinate 2,101,527, forward strand.
TAAGCTACTTGAAAAAGAAAGGATTTATCTCTTAGATTGGAATCAATATTTGAACATTGTAAAAAAAATACTCCCATTAAAAAAAATCTACTAAATCCTTGATTAATGATTTTATATAAAATATAATTGTGTAGAATAAGTGTAGCTTAGACTTCTTAGTACAACTTATCCTTGTTAATATCATTGAATATAACTGATATTTGTGAAAACACTCTTGATACTTCGCCAACAAAGTTTCTTGTAACTGATTAATTTTCTTCCTCGATAGCCACTAAAAGTTAATATGCTCCATGATCTGATATTTCTAATTCCACTAATGCAATGTTACATACTTATACTGCTACCGAAGAAACATTTATATAATATCACTCGATACCGTAGATTTCGATAAAAATGTTTCCTAGGTGTGACTCTGAATTACAATATGTGGATGAAACGGCTCTCCAACTTTTCCAGGATAGTGAAAAATTGAAATCCGTAATATTTTCAACCGACTTCAAAATTAGGAGGTGAGCTATTCGTCTGTATTTCTTTATGCTTGTCACAACTTTCGACTGGGTGAACCGATTTTCATGATTTTTTTGTGTTTTTATATGAAAACTGGCAATCAAGCACCACTCACATGATATTAAGTGATCACCGCCGCCCACGTCAACAGCACCAGAGGAGCTGCAGGTGTCTTGCCGGCTTTTAAAATAGGATATCGTTTCTTGAAAGTCCCCAAATCGTAAACGTTTGGTAACACCGCTGGTGACAGTTGATTCCACAGGTTGACAGTGCGTGGAGGTAAGTTACGCGAATCTTTTTTTTATTTGTAAGCTAGCTTACCGTGTAGTCCCATTTAAATTAGGTGCAATTGTGATAATGGGATCCATGAGACAACCATATAAGTCTTAAATTAGCATCAAGTTTGTGCGCCACAAATGAACGGATATCACGCCAATCGATTTCCATTTTTCATTTTTTATTGGAAAGGATGTACTTTAACAGTAATTTGATTAACCCTACCTAGGTTCTGATTAATTCTATTTCGTTATATTCCTACCATAATTCTGTAATACAAAGTCATAAATTCATACATAGGTCATATGGGCGTAATAGAGTTTCGATTTGATGTCGGTTTTTGTTTTTGCTCGTAAATATACCAAGACTTATTAAAATAATTCTAGGTATAAATTACTAAAAATATATCGAAGTCCGAGGTTTATCAAGATGTCAGTTCATGTTGCGTCTATCTCATTTACCTTAGCGAAGAAAAAGTATCGCCCATCATTCTTGATTATAAAACTCCAGCCGAATTGTCGCATGCTAAATGTCCCGCTTAGCATTTAGACAAAGATTTATTATAAAGCATTCGTTATCAAAAAAATATCCAATTTGATAAATGTGTCGATATCGATATTAATATAATGAAAATATTTATTTTAATTGCTACGTTTGTTCAGTTTAATGGTTGGTTAAAAAATGATTTGGTTAGGTACTGGTGCTTCCGTGTTTCGGATTCTAAAGTACAAAAGTCACTGGTATTTGGTGATCAATAATTGGTTGATCACGTGACACGTGGTAAACCTTTTTTCATATACGACCACAACATTTTTGTTATCTAATAAACCGAAAAACGGAAACTTCTGGAACAATCCGGCTTTGATCGAACTCCCGACTAAATGATGGCAAAGTCGACTGATTAGCCATTAGGGTAGGGTTTTTCATGGTTAAAAAGAATAGTAGTAATATTTGTGAACAGAAACTGTTAGCTTGTTTTCTAAAAATATGTTTATTGACATTTTTAAATAGATAGTAGTAAATAAACTTGTTACTTTAATCTCTTGTTATGATTCTTTAAAAGTTTTACTTATTTTATATCATTATTCTTATATAGAATAGTTAAAAGTGTTGAAATAATTACATTTGCAATTTCTTTCGAATGTTGGAATGGCCGCCATTAAAATTTATGTTATCGACAAAGTGCATTAGTGGAATTAGCAATCTCATAAGCCAATACGTTGATTCCTAATGAAAATCGTCTAACATACGAAAATTTATTTGTCTATATATTACCCCCTTACTTATATTATCTGAAAAGGTTCTTGTGAGAAATTGGAAAGTAATAAAGCAAAAATATATAAGTATTAACTAAAGTAACATAAGTACTCGTAAAATTTGAAAATATTGAATCTAAAATCCGGCCCCCTACTTCATACTCATACCTACACATAGTCTAACACACGCACATTTCAACACACGCAACCTTGTACACACAAACACACTCGATCATACTGAATTACGGATGATATGTTTTTAATTTAAGCAAATTTGTATTTGTATTTAATTGATTGGAGATGGGTGTTAATAGCTGCGACACTGTTCTTACTACAGCAGCTATTATCGTACTAGTTTGTAAATGTTTGAATTTTTGGTTTGAAATAAAGCTTATTATTTATTTTTAGACCTTAGGTTAAAAAAAAGTAAAATACACACAAATATCAACAATTTTTTTTCATAAATATTACTAACAATCTTGTTAACCATTCCAACTAAGCTTAAGCTTGTGCTAGGACATGGTTCACGGCAATAATAGAATGATGGATTCGAACCCACGACCTTACGATTCGCAGGCCGTACCTTAACCAATAGGCTATTGACGAAAATACAAAAACATTATAAAAACTTAAGCTAGTGTGTGCCACCGGCAACGAAGCAGAGCCCAAGCAACCGGTGGTTAGGGCGACATAGAGAGAAACCTAACATTTTTTTATATTATTATTAAAAAAATAAAAAATATATCTAATATTCTGAAAAATCAAATTCCGAATATCAAACATATACAAGAGGTGGTCGAACAATCAATCGAACAATTATTAATTTTCACGTAAAGGTTTTGCCTTATTGAATACTGGCAACGAAATGCCAATAATCTGTCTTGATTTACAATGGTGAGCGACGTTCATAGTTTGCTAACGGATTGGCAACAATGGTTATTTTAGTATCCCAGGCGAGAAGCATTTGCGTCAGTTAACGTGAAATGTTATTTGCAAAGTTGGAAACATTTACAGTGATATTAATCTAGTTGGCGAAACTTGTGTGTACAAGTTTACTGAGCGGTAAATGCATTGTATTCTTTGATTGTTTTACTGTTTATTTTAACTAGTTGTTCTCAAAATCACTAACTGAGATTTCAAATTAAGACTCAGTGCCTTATCAGGTAACACATACCAAATACGTTCCAAAACGGAATCTTTGTACACTAAACAATACACATGTCTAAATAGCTGATTGCAAGGCTTTAACAACTTCATTGGATCGTAAGATAAGCTCTTAAATTAAAATAAAGCTGTTCTTAACACGACTCGATAATACAACAGACGTTAAGCTTACGTAAGTTGTAGCATCTATGGTTTGAGAACGAGAAGAGTTTATTAGAGAGATATTTGAAATTTTTGTTCTTCATAACATCATATAAGGTGGGATAATCAATTATTTATAATTTAATTCCTAAATATTGTCTGTAGACTGATTTCGTTATTGAGAGCAAGTCTTGGGAGTAGCATCTGGCCAGGAATACCATAAAAATGCCGTGGGAATTGACTTGACATCTCAAAATTTGCAAGATTCGACCTAACAAACATGACAAGTTAAATGTATGTTTTAAATGGTTCTAGTTAATACAGGTTCAGGCTAAGCGACCTAAGAGCTATGCCACCGCTCAATCCGGTGAAGTAGTAAAGGCTAGCCTATCTAGCCAACTATTAGTCATTAAAAAAATGGAATGGATTCAAACGCACCAACCACTTAAAATATAAGTATGGATTAGAATCGTTAGTCTATAAGTACTACAATATTTAATAAAAAGTACAAATGTTCCATTTATTGTACTACGAGTAGTACGCAATAAATTGCATAATTTAAATCAACGTCCTCCCGCAATGCCATCTAAATTCAAATTGAAAAGCGAGAATAGAAATAAACCGAAACAATTTCTCCGCCACAAATCTTAGATGACGTATATTTCTTATAAGCGTCTTCGATATTGCTCCGGTATTTGTTGCAAGAAAAATATTTTTCTCCTTCATTGCTCTTAGTGGCTGTTTGTGACATCGATTATATTTATGGCTTTTGTCTTATATACCTAATATTAACGGTTCTTTTTTTAATATATTTGTTGCATATGTTGTAAAGAATCCGATATTAATATTGCAAAAAATATTACAGTATGATTAATCATTGGAGGATGTTCTACCACATTTTAAAATGATCAAATCATATCCATACTAATAAACAGGGAGTCGTTTTTATTGTTACCTTTTTCTGCAAAAACTAAAAAGAGATAGACATGATACTTGTCCTATAAGAAGCTGTGTGTTCCGGAGGTTATGATATATTGTTGATTATTGATATAGAATATATATTCTTTAGTTTTAAAAATCCCAGGTGTCTGGGCGCAAGGCGCTCGGACGTTAAATTCGTGACAATGAATCCAAGAATAATGAACACTTCGCACGGACTAACAATATTCATGTATTACAAAAATGTAATCATAATTGTACATTTGTCAAATCGATTTTTATGGTTAAAGTAAGCCTTAAGTATACAGGCAGCATACGAGGAGCATCTATTTTAACAAATAAGTAACATGCAGACGTTTGCGATTTACCGTTTTATTTACCCAGATATGATGGCATGTGATATGAGGGGATTGAACTGACAAAGTGAACGTAAACAGTGTAACCGATGTTTCCCTGGCTTTATACGTGATGATAGTCTTAGACCATAAGTTACATCTGCGTACCTAAATTAGAAAATCACTGTATACGGAGCGAGCTATAGTATTTGTTTGCACTTTCTAGGAAGAAATTGAAAGGAAATTATGTGTATATTTACGAACAAAAACAAAAACAGACTTTAAATCGAATCAAAGGTTAAACGCTATTACGCGCGGACGCCCTCTTTCTATTTTCAAATTATTGTAGGAATATTACATGGAATATAGATATTGAGCTATTCGTCCATATGTGATGCACATACTTAACGCAAATTAATAACGCCTTTATCTATTTATAAATAGCCCAATATACCTTCACGAGAACAAAAAAAACGCAAATTTAAGACATATGGTTTTCACATTCCACTGTCAGAACGGGACCTCACGGGAAGCAGAAGCTTTCAATCAAAAAAGAATCATCCAAATCGGTTTCAATTTTAAAAACATTAAAAAAAAACATTCATTTGAATTGAGAACCTTTCTTAAAGTTGGTTAAAAAGTAAAGTTGCGGAACGAACCAACTTACAATCAGTTCAGTGATGACTACGAAACAAGAGTGCTAATGTTGTCACCTTCCCCGCAATGTTACCATATAGGCAATTCGTATTTAAGCGCTAGACGTCGCTTAAATTGTCGCCAGAGGATTGCACCTGCAACCGGCGGCGAAATCTGTTTTGGCTTTGGCGCTAGCTTCATGACCTACATATTTCAGTTTTGGCTTGATTCCGAGAGGATTTCCCGGCTCATTGTTGTCTATTGTGTATTATTATAGTGCTTACGTTTGTCAAATAGATTTGATTGTTATGGTTATGATTGTCGTGTTGACAAATAAGTAATACTAGAATCTTTGGTGTATATTTATTTATCTTTTTATTTATTATAAATATTATTTAACAATAAGGAAAAAAAAAATTATATAATAATTTTTTACATACTAAGCATTAAATTTGCTATTTAAACCGCAGTGGTATGTCCAGTAGCGCAAAAGTTTAAGATGTTTGTGCTTAATGTTTTTTTGAGTTATACATTTATCTAGGGGTATTTTGTTAATTAACCTTTTTTTTTGTTAACGAGGAGGAAATCTTCAAAAAGATACCCCGCCTTCTGGGGGGAAGGCGGAGGTTATGTGGGATTTTTACCCACTAAAACCTCCCCGGTGGCCCTTCCTCGGTGCATGGTGAGGGGCTCCGGGATCTCCAGTGGAACGCAAAGGAGCCCCTCTGCACTGTGCACCCGGGAGGAGGGGCTTCAAAGGCTTCCTAGGACTAATCTTAATTCAATAAACTAATGAATGAATGAAATGAATAGCATTACGATTCTAGCCTGATAGATATCATATCTGGGAATATCTCAACAGTCATTATATATATGACTATTACGATTTAAAATAAATCTAAAAATGTCAAGTATTTTTTTTTTTTTTGGACGAACTAACACAGTTGGCACAGAGAAGCTGGTTACTGCTTCACCGGATTTGAGAGGTGGCATAGCTCTTAGGTCGCTTAGCCTGAACCTATGTTGTGTCAAGTAAATGTGAAGAAAATATAGGAAGCGGAAATATCGAAATAATTTTCTCACTACAAATCTTAGATGACTTATCTTTTCTTATGAGCGGCTTCGATTCTCTTGATATTTGTTGTAAGGAATTATTACCCTCTTTATTCTTCATTGTTGCTGTGTCTGACATCCATTATATTTATGGTCGTTGTCTTGCGTCTTTGTCCACATTTTACTAGTGAAAATCTAGACGAATTCAATGCATATTCGAGTTATTTTCTAAAAGTTATTTATTTTATTATTTATATTTAACCAGAGTTTATTTGGACAAAAACGCAATACGATCAACGCCGGTAAACGACCTACGAAGACAATCGAAATAGCTGGTCTCCCGTCCTCCATTATCATGTTTATACGCCAGTGTTGCCGTAGCATTACGAATTTAGCGTGCTATCAAAACTACGCCCCGATCCGATTCTTTAAACGGATTCAAAATCGATGTCTTTAAAAGCAGTGATAGAAAATTCAGTTGCTAAAATTTGTGTCCAGTTTTAATATGCTCACTACCGCATACCACAGCTTTATATTAATAGGATAGCAAATACTGTCTATATTTTCCCGCTAAAAAGCGTTAAAATACGGGAGAGATAATAATTGTTTTTGTGGTTAAGCGTTTTACTTACGATATGAGGTAATCTTAGCAAGAATACGAGTATTCTAATTAGTATAACGTTTTTCGGTTGAGACAAAAATCACTTGCTAAATGTAACGTCCGGTAGATAGACCTATGGCTTCTAATAAAATCGGAGAAAATCGGATAGCGATAGCTATCACTGTACACAAACACTACAAAGGACATGAGAGCTAATATTAATATATTTACCTTTATATGTGGGAAATGGAATGTAAAGGATTGATGAAAGAGATAACTAATGGAATGAATAGTAAAAAAGGCACATTACAAGATGTCGGATTTAAAAAAAGACGCTTAAACGTGTAAGAAAGAAGACTTAAACAAAGAAGTTGAAAAGGTTCATTTTTATTTCGAAATCGGTATCCCACATATATTATTACAAATATCTATAAATACAACACACGCACCCGTGGACCAGAGAGATAGACAGAAGCCACGGACTTCTATTTAGTAATATCCTGGCACACTGCGCATATCTCCACAAACCTCAAGAGTAGATGTCCCTTTTTAAACGGTTTTATTTAGCTCGACCCGTACGGAATTTATTTGTTTATTTATTTGGGTCAAAATTGGAAATTGAAATTTTGAAGCACCTTCCCGTTGTCAGATTGATCTGAAATTTGGTACACACATTTAATTTAGATGACAATACAATATAATAAAATTAATAACATTATAAATCTAAGATGGCCGCCGATACAAAATGGCGGATTACATAAATTTTCCTTAACCCCCTCAACATGGGTATCAAATGAAAGGGCTACACTAGTAAAACACGATGATTATGTCAGAATTTAAAATTCAAGATGGACGTCGCTCCAATATGGCGGACTAGGTACATATTTTTTTAATGTCTAAATTTTACCATATTTTTTTTGTATCCGTTTTTAGTGTACCGAACGGAAGTACTCTTCATTTCAAGTTATTTAAATAAGCCACCAAGAGGATGCTTCAGTCTAAATGCGCTACATATTGCTTAAATTGTCGCAACAGGATTTCACCTGTAACCGACGTCGCAATCTGTTTTGGCACAATTTTCGTGACTCGCTTAATCTCTTTAGCTTGCCTTCAACTGAAATTGCATAATATTTTAATAAAGACTACCTTAATAAAAGATAAACTTTCAAATCTTTATTTAATAGTATTTTATACTAGACTAGAACTGAAGGCATTATGAGCGTACAAACATTAAAAAAAAATCTCTTCTTTTGAAGTCTGTTGAAAATGAATTATTTACATTTTAGTACTCAGTGTTGCCTCCATGCGGCGAATAGAAATATTTTATTTTATTTTAAGGATATTTAATTGTCTATGATGCACGATCGTCTTTATCTTCCGAGATATTCAAACTTTCTTAACCGACCCTTTATTTTTGCTCGCGACTATATGTTATTCTATGTTTGGTAAAAAAATTTTGTATGTAGAAAAAATTATAAGCCGATTCGCCTTTGTTTTATTAACAAGACAAACTAAATCTGTCACAATGCTGCGGCACAGAAAAAATAAAAAAATATATGTGATATCAAATAACAGAAGGCACACGTATCTGGTCAGGTAAAAGTAAGCCAATGTTAGGTTCCATATTGAGCGTAATATAATATCTGTGACATATTCTAGGTAACAAGAATTGCGACAGATTCTATATTTTATGTAGCAAAAATATTGGAAGTCTGTCTGCCTTTATCGCTGTAATATTGTGACGATGGTTACGAACATGTTGAACAAACTGCCGATGTAAATTACAACTGCTAGCCTTTTTTAAAACAAATTAAGTTCTCACTTCCTTTAACATTCGGTGGGGTTTTTGCCATCGTTTTCATCGCAAGATTTTTCACCAAGTAACTTAAGCTTACATCAATGCTGCTTCAAAGTATTAAGGTGCATTATGCCTTCCGTTGTAATGTTGGTAGCATTTGAGAAAAAAAAATTGTTTGCATTTATTTTAAAAAATATATTTTATTTGTACACGTTTTCTTATGTTTGGAACTTCCCAACTTCCGACCGGACGAAACGATTTTGATGATTCTTTTTTAAATTTGAAAGCTGGTATTTACAGTGGTCCCATTTTGATAATTTGCGTTAAGTATGTGCGGTACTAATAGACAGAAATTCAATATGACGCCAACCGATGTCGATGATTAATTTTTTATTGGAAAGGATGTACTTCAAGGGTATTTTGATGAGAGGTGGTTTAGGTTCTGATTAATAACCTCCCTCCCCCCGGGACGTGCTCTCTCGAGGGCACGATGCAGAGGGGCTCCGATGCGTTCCTTTGGAGATCCCGGAGCGCCTCACCATGCACCGAGGAAGAGCCGCCGGGAAGGTTTTAGTGGGTAAAAACCCCACATAACTTCACCTTCTCCCCAGAAGGGTGAAGAAATCTTCAACAAGATACCCCATCTTGTTGAAGATTTCTTCACCCTAACAAAAAAAAGGTTCTGATAATTATGATAATTCGGAAACACAAAAAGGGCCGTAATAGTAATTTAACGTTAGATTCGATTTGAAGTCAACTTTGTTTTTACTTGTCAATAGGCTTGTATAAAGAAAACTAGTTAGTAGTATATATCATAAAAACGAAATTATAAAGGGTTGTAAAAATGTAGGTTTTAAAGTGTAGAAAAGATTTTATTTATAATTCAAATTGAAATGGTCAGGAAATAAAATTGGTAACGACCCTCCCAGCACACTCGCGAACATTTTGTTTCAATCGTATTTCTCTTTGGTCGATCTCACAGCGGAAATCACTCAATTCGACAAACGAATGGACTGCACTTGTGCGTGAGGGGTCTCTCTACGCAGTATTTTTTTTTTGCTTTTCAATTTTTTCAATGCAATTTAATCAATCATTTAAAAATACATATCTGTTCTAACTAATAATTTTGCTACGGACGATGATATGTTTTTGTTCAATTTACAGTTTGGTTTTTTTCAGGATACACAGATTTTTTTGTGATGAACTTAGGCCGATTGGCCATAGAAGCTGACCGCATTAGCTTCACCGGATTTGAAAGGTAAGTCGCTTAAGCTGCACCTCTGTTGGGAGCAACACGGCGTAAGAGATCCCGAGAGGAGACTTCGACTCGAATTGAAACAAGTAAACTATAATTTCAGACTTTTTATTAGTGTTAAATTGTAAATTTTATTTATAATTATATCATAAGAGAGATCAAATCAGGAATGAGGAGATCCGTAGACGAACGAAGGTAACCGACATAGCTCGCCGGATAAGCAAGTTGAAGTGGCAATGGGCAGGGCACATATCGCGTAGAACAGATGGCCGATGGGGCCGAAAAGTTCTCGATTGGAGACCACGGACCAGCAAGCGCAGCGTGGGACGTCCACCCGCAAGGTGGTCTGACGACCTCATAAAGGTCGCAGGACGCAGCTGGATGCGGGCCGCTTACAACCGGTCCCTTTGGAAATCGTTGGGGGAGGCCTATGTCCAGCAGTGGATGTTTTACGGCTGAAATGATGATATCATAAGAACCATTCAATTTTCTTGTTAATATACGTCTTACACTATAGCTAGGCCCCGAAGTGTTACCCTTAAAGTAGCCTAAGTTGCTCCTTATTACATCAGCTATCTGCCAGTCCCGTCAAAATCGGTCAAGTAATTCCAGAGATAACAACCGGAACAAACTGACAGACAGACAAAAACTGTGAACAAATGCTTTTTTTGTACATGAACCGTATATACATGTAGTAAAAGCGGTTATTTTAATACTAGAAAAAGATTTTATTTATAATTATATCATAAGAACCATTTTTCTTGTTAATATACGTCTTACTTACACTATAGCTAGGCCCCGAAGTGTTACCCTTAAAGTAGCCCAAGTTGCTCCTTATTACATCAGCTATCTGCCAGTCCCGTCAAAATCGGTCAAGTCATTCCAGAGATAACAACCGGAACAAACCGACACACAGACAAAAACTGTGAACAAATGCTTTTTTTGTACATGAACCGTATATACATGTAGTAAAAAGCGGTTATTTTAATACTAGAAAAAGACAGTACAAATTTATTTAGTTGTATAGATGTATAAAATTATTATAATAATGGTAATTGGGATTGTTTTTTTAATAGGAAATGGCGGCACGCAGCACACCAGATCTTAAATGACCGTCGCCTATTAACATTTGATGTGTGATAGCTGCAAGGTTCCCAAATCGTGTAGGTACGAAAACACCGCACCGAATCTTTAACATACAACCCGGAATCCCAGTACAGCTCTTACATTATATGGTAATAGCGTTAATATAGTGCAATAAGTATTTATAAATAAAACACCCTTGAAAGTATTATATTTTCTAAATCCCTTAATAATCGTGGCGATCCGGTTATAATGTTCTAAGTTTCCAATTATTTCTGTAGAGCGTCCACAGGAACGCACCGGAGCCCCTCTGCACTGTGCTCTTCGGAGAGACGTGCTCTCCCGGTGGGGAGGTTTGTGCCCTCGCAGTGCAAGGCGACACGGGCCAGCCGATGTCTGCCATCATGCCTGCCTTCTTCCCGGGTCCACTTTGGCGGACGACAAAGGCCCGCTCCCTTGTCGCCCAGTGAACCCGAGGCTCCTTTTAGTCGCCTTCTACGACAGGCAGGGGATACCGTAGTCTCCTTCTACGAGCCCAGAACAACAGGGTTAAAATCGTCTTCTGAAAGCTTCTTCTAAGCTAACGAAGTATCGTGACGAGCATAAGTCTAATGCCCTACTGTATATTTGACTTATATGTCTTTGGGGTACGGTCGGTGGAACGTAGGGTTGTAGGTAAGTTCGTAATTTGTACGCATTTTTTTTATCGGCAAAGGGATAAACGATGTACACCTGATCTCGCCAATCACAAATATCTAAATGGACTGTAAGGGTTTTTCCAGCCTATAATATGAATAGTTGAGTCGCTGTAAGTAGCGTACTAGCGTAGAAGCATAGTATACCTTTATTAAGCTATGTGGCACTGCACTGATTATGCCGAACTATTCGTGCAAGAATAGCTGCTACAGAGGCATATATTTATAAAATAAATATCAGACACAATAAAAATCAGACCTGCTACGGCAAAAGAAGGTAAATGGACATAGACTACCGATCCTATTGCCTGTCACACTTCACAAATGTCATAGAAATACACATTTCTCAGACATTGCGGCTTCTTCAACGCAGAGCTTGTGGTTCTACTTGCTACTCTTGGCCATCTTGGATTGCAACCTATGACTGTCAAATGGTACTCAAGTGTCACGGCTATCGAGCTTTCCTAGTAAAACATAGTATACCTTTATTAAGCTATGTGGCACTGCACTGATTATGCCGAACTATTCGTGCAAGAATAGCTGCTACAGAGGCATATATTTATAAATAAAACACCCTTGAAAGTATTATATTTTCTAAATCCCTTAATAATCGTGGCGATCCGGTTATAATGTTCTAAGTTTCCAATTATTTCTGTAGAGCGAAGTCATTAAGTCGCATAAACTGCTGGGTTGCCGTAATCCGACCACTTTTGTTATATTTAAACGAGTTTCATTACGAATCGCCTGTAAAAGCGGAGCTGTTAAGAGAAATGGACTGGAAATGTCACGCTTGATTTCAAATGACCGTAATTGTCGTCGTATGAAATGAAACATTGCTCAATGCGCTTTTATTAATCCTTACAAATCATATTGCAAATGTCATACTCTTAAAATAACAAAGTCTTTCTAAATGCCTATTTTTTAGCTTTTCTAGTATGTATTTATCTATGTATGTAATGACATTTTTTAAAGAAACTAATTTTATTATATTATAATTAACAAAAAGCGAATTTCCTCACTTTTTTATTTGTATATAAGCATCTTCTTTTTTTTGACGAGGGGAAATCTTCAACAAGATACCCCGCCTCCAGATTCCCACTAAACCCCCCCCCCCCCTCCTTCCACGGTGCATGTTGAGGGGCTCCGGGATCTCCACAGGAACGCACCGGAGCCCCTCTGCACTGTGCTCTTCGGAGAGACGTGCTCTCCCGGTGGGGAGGTTTGTGCCCTCGCAGTGCAAGGCGACACGGGCCAGCCGATGTCTGCCATCATGCCTACGTTCTTCCCGGGTCCACTTTGGCGGACGACAAAGGCCTGCTCCCTTGTCGCCCAGTGAATCCGAGGCTCCTTTTAGTCGACTTCTACGACAGGCAGGGGATACCGTAGTCTTATTCTACGAGCCCAGAACAACAGGGTTAAAATCGTCTTCTGAAAGCTTCTTGTAAGCTAACGAAACACGTATCTAGACGTGACGAGCAAAAGCCTAATGGCCCTACTGTATATTTTTTATTTGATTTTTATTTGACTTATATGTCTTTGGGGTAAGTTCGGTAGAAATTTGGCATTTTTTTTATCGGCAAAGGGATAATCAACGTACACCTGATCTCGCCAACCACAAATATCTAAATGGACTGTAAGGGTATTTCCAGCCTATAATATGAATAGTTGAGTCGCTGTAAGTAGCGTGCTAGCGTAGAAACATGGTATACCTTAATTAAGCTATGTGGCACTGCACCGATTATGCTGAACCATTCGTGCAAGAATAGCTGTTACAGAGGCCACCCATTGTAGATTTTTTTATATATTTTTAAAATAAATATCAGATACAATAAAAATCAGACCTGCTACGGCAAAAGAAGGTAAATGGACATAGACTACAGTCCTATTGCCTGTCACACTTCACATATGTCATAGAAATACACATTTCTCAGACATTGCGGCTTCTTCAACGCAGAGCTTGTGGTTCTACTTGCTACTCTAGGCCATCTTGGATTGCAACCTATGACTGTCAAATGGTACGGAGCTCAAGTGTCACGGCTATCGAAACTTCCTAGTAAAACATAGCCAAGTGTACATTGCACCAAGAAGTCGATGTTTATGCGTCTCTCGTTCTTGTTTACGAGTTCCGGCTTATGAGTTAGGCACGTACATTGAACGAATATAACTTGTTATGAAAACAAGGAAGGCGCGACGAAAATATCAACAGCCGCGTAATTTTCCGAAGAGCAATCGAATTTTTACTATACGCAAAACAAAAGTGAGTCATTTGAAAACTGACACAAAAACATAAACAACTTCTATTTGTGCTTTTCAACCGACTCCAAAAAAGGAGGTTATAAATTCGTCTGTATGCTTCCTTATGTTTAATTACCTCATCATTTTTAACTGCGTGGACCGATTTTGATAGTTCTTTATTTGTAAAATTGGTGCTTCCCATGTCGGTTATTTCAATTTGGTCCTATTCTGACAAAGCATCCATTATAAAACATTTATAAAGTGTTAAATTTGCATTAAGTATGTGCGCCACAAATGGACGAATAAGTCAATATCACCACGCGCTTGGCGGTACAGCACTAAATAAGGAAAACATCGTGATGAAACTTAATGTCTTAGAAAATTTTCTGTCGTGTGAAGTCTGCCAATCCGCATTAGGGCCGCGTGCCGGATCATACACTTTTTTTTTGTTTTACTTGTGGGAACGCACCTGACCGCGTAATCGTCCTCCGGGGGAAGGACGAGTTATGTCGGGCCCTCACCGACCAAACCCACAAGATGTTCCACTATCGTCGCATATGGCGGGGCTGCGGGATCGCTTGCGCACACAACCGCGGCTCCGTTTGCGACTCGGACGCCTCGCGGCATCTCCGTCCCGGGGGTGGACGAGCATCCCCCAACGGATCATACCCTAATACTCTTTACAGAGACACTTTACATGCCTTCTCTATTTGTAGGTATATATATATAACTTTAATTATGTATTTAATCGCGCTATTAAAAATACTGTTACAGTTTTGTGTTTTATAAAATACCTCAAAGAAAACTTTGTTAATGATTAATGATTACTAAGAATTGAAGTAATATAATTCGTGATTTTTTAAATAAATAACGAGATTGTCAGTAAATCAAAGATATTCATTACATAAATCAATGAATAGATAGCACCCAACCGCACCCTCGATACGAGATGCTATCTCACCGCGAATCACACCACAAACAGTGACAAAACGATAGCACCTGTTATATCGTTTATTAAGTGTAATTCAGTAATTGTTTAATGGGGAGGTATATTTACCATTACCATTAAATCTCAAGACCATCCCGTTACTTCACTATTCATGTTCTCCAATCTTAAGATAACCAGACAGTTGTATCAGTGGCCATACAGTTGCTCAATACAGGAACTTAATATGTATTATACCCAATATAGATGACCACACGGATTCATATACTGTCTCCTAAAGAATGTAATTATTTGTGACCCACGCTGACTGGCCAAAGAAGGTGACCGCAACAGTTTCGCCGTATTGAGAGTTAGCAGAGCTCTCAGGTCGCTTAGCCTAAACCTCTATTGGGAGAAACACGGAGCAAAGGCCGCCGAGAGAGCTCGGCTTGCACTGTTACTCAAATTGCGTTAGCTTTCCGATCCGAGGGCGCCTAAGCTGGCTGAACAACGACTTGGTGACTGAGAGGGACAAACAAACTATCAAGACATTGAAATAGTTAAATACCAATTCAAGAAGTATTGGAGCTAGGAGAAGAAGAAATCGCAGAAACTCAAGTAACCCTTCTAATTTCTAACAGAAAGTGACCATGGTTTTAGCTACAGTTAACAAGTAAAAGATTCATTTAAGAACAGGACATTATGTAAAGAAAACATTATCGTGTTTTGTTTTTCAATTTAACTTTAAGAAAGATTAAAAATGAAATGTTAATTTGAGACCTATTCGTATTAATCACGAGGAAAAAATAAACGAGGAAAAAATGTTAGGTGGTAAAATTAAAAATTTGTTCTAAAAGAAGGGGGATCGACCAGATTGCGGACAGGACGGAAGTAATAAGGAAGCGAATGACGGTTAATTTCAGAAGGACGAAGGAGGAACGACTCTAGGCAACTGTTTACTTTTTAAATTAATTTTCAAGCAAACGAACTCTTACTCTTACTATTTTCATATAAATATGAAAATAGTTTTATTTTATTCTTATAAAGGGCAACTGATGCCGTCGTAAAGTGTGTCAAAAGAATTTATTTATTTATTTATTAAGATACACCAACAGCATTACACAAGCATACATTGTTGTAATAATCAAGTTTACAAACTAAGTCCTGTTGTGTATGCCAATTACAGGTGTACACAACATGAGTGACGTACGCGTCGGCCCTTTAAAGGCCGAGCAAGCGGTGGACCTGGCTGAGCTGGGTATTGGGCCGCTCCGGATCCGCCAGTCGGCGACCGGGGCGCGCCTCATTGAAGTGCCAGGTGCCACCAGCTCGGCCAAGGCCGACGCGCTGGCGGACCGCCTAAGGTCGGTCCTCGTGGAGGAGGTGGAGGTGTCGAGGCCCGTGAAAAACGCCGACTTGCGCGTCACGGGCCTAAACGACACCACCACCGTGGACCGCCTCACTGCCGCACTGGCACGGGAAGGGGGGTGCACTGCCGCGCAGGTCATTGTCCGGAGCGTGCGCACCGGCAATGGCCCGCAAGGGATGGGCTCCGCCCTCGTGGAGTGTCCGGCTGTAGCGGCGAAAAAGCTGCTGCAGCTGGGAAGCATCGCGGTAGGGTGGAGCCGAGTGCACCTCCACTTCCTGGAGCCAAGACCCAGGCATTGTTTTAGATGTCTGGGTCTGGGGCACGTGGCTGGCACGTGCCCCCATCAGGTCGACCGCAGCGATCTGTGCTATCGCTGCGGTCAGAAGGGGCACAAGGCAGCTGCCTGCTCGGCGCCACCGCACTGTGCGGTCTGCGCCGATGCGGGCAGGCCTGCCAACCACGTGATGGGGGCATGTCATGCCGCCCCCATCCACCCGTGGAAAGCTCCCCGCCCAACCCCAACGGGCCGGGAGCTCGAGGACGTTGAGATGTCTGGTTGATGGACAGACATCTCAACCTACTCCAGGCGAACGCCAACCACTCCGCCGCAGCGCAGGATCTCTTCCTGCAGTCCATGGCGGAGTGGGGCGTCGATCTCGCGGTGATGGCGGAGCCGTACTTCGTCCCCTCCCTTCCTCATTGGGTGGGGGATCTGGACGGCTCCGTTGCCATCACCGTGAGGCCTGGAGTAGGCCCGCCCCTCGTCCCCAAAGCGAGGGCCACGGGTACGTGGCGGCGGTTCGGGGAGAGGTGGCTCTGGTCGGAGTCTACTTCTCCCCGAACCGCGACCTGCCGGCCCTCGAGCGCTTTCTCGACGCTCTTGGGCCGGTGGTGGGGCAGCTAGCGCCCCTCCAGGTGTTCGTGCTGGGGGACTTCAATGCCAAGTCCACGGCTTGGGGCAACCCCCGCACGAACCCTAAAGGGAGGGAGGTGGAGGAGTGGGCGCTAGCTGCCGGGCTGTCCCTTCTCAATGTTGGGACAGCCCACACATGCGTGCGGCGGTCGGGAGGTTCAGTGGTGGACTTGTCGTTCGCCACTCCGGCCGTCGCACGGCAAGTGGAGGGTTGGAGAGTTGAGACGGAGGTGGAGACACTTTCGGACCACAAATATATAAGGTTCGAGGTGTCTCCAGCCTCCGGACGTCCGGCGTCGAATTCCTGGGGTCGAAGCCGGTTCCCGCGTTGGGCGCTCACAAAGCTCAACCGGGAACTGGCATTAGAGGCGGCCATTGTCGGCCGCTGGGGCCTCCTGCCAACAGAAGACGGGGATGGACGATGCGGCTGGCCGCTTCTGCGACGTTTTACACAACGTCTGCAGAGCGGCCATGCCCCGCGTTGGGCGTCCCCCCAGGCGGGCGGTCTTCTGGTGGTCGACAGAGATTGCCGACCTCCGCGTCGCCTGCAACGGGGCCCGTAGGGCGTACACCCGAAGCAGGCGGCGCCGACCCCAGGATGTGGAGAGAGATGGTCGGCTGTACAGGGTCTACGTGGAGAAAAGAAGATCCTGCAGCTGGCCATCTGCCGAGCCAAGGAGACTGCCTGGCTGGAGATGGTGAAGGGTCTCGAGAGAGACCCTTGGGGCCGACCGTATAAAGGGTGCGGGAGAAATTCCGCACCCGGTCGGCCCTCTCACCGGAGTGCTCCAGCCAGAGCTCCTGGGGAGGATAGTCGGGGAACTCTTCCCCGACGCCCCTGCGGGTTTACTCCCCAGGATGGCTCGGCAGACGCCGGACGTCGAAGACGTCCCGCCACCACCCGTCACGGATACCGAAATGGAGGCAGTTCTGACCTGCCTCCAGAGTAGGCGGAGGGCACCGGGTCCGGACGGGGTGCACGGAAAGGTTCTGGCCCTTTCCCTCGTGCACCTCGGTCAGGCCCTTAGGGAGCTGTTCGACCGCTGTCTGCGGTCGGGGCAGTTCCCGAGGGCCTGGAAAGAGGGTCGGCTGTGCCTTCTCCCGAAGGACAGTCGGCCCCCGGACTCGGCTTCGGCGGTTCGACCGGTTGTGTTGCTGGACGAGGCTGGCAAGGCCCTGGAGAGGGTCGTGGCTCGCCGCCTCGTCCGGCATATGGAGGAAGGTCCGGGCCCGAAACTCTATGAGTTTCAATTCGGGTTCCGGGCCCGCCGGTCGACCGTCGACGCTCTCCGACGCCTGCGGGCGGTGACGGAAGAGGCGGGGCGTCAGGGAGAGGTAGTGTTGGCGGTGTCACTGGACATCGCCAATGCCTTCAACAGTCTCCCTCATGCGGTGATACAGGCGGCACTCGTATATTTCGGAGTGCCCTGTATCTCAGGAGGTTGTTGGGCGCCTACCTCTCCCAGAGGAGGGTGGCATTCGAGGACCGGAGGGTCAGTCAGGTGGAGGAAAGCCGAGCGCGGTGTCCCACAAGGATCGGTGTTGGGGCCGATTCTGTGGGACATCGGCTACGACTGGTCCTGCGGAGCCGTCTCCTCCCGGGATGGGTGTCATCTGCTATGCAGATGACACCCTCGTATATTCCCGGGAAAGGCGTATAAGGAGGCGGCGCGGCTGGCCGAGGTCGGAGTGGGCCTCGTGGTCAGCCGCATAGAGAGGTTAGGGCTTCGGGTAAAACTGGAAGACCGAAGCCCTCCTCTTCCGCAGGACCGGGCGTAAAGGACCCCCTCCGGGTGCCACCCTCCTCATAGGAGGAGAAAGAGTGAGGTGAGTTCCCAGATGAAGTACCTGGGACTCACCCTCGATGGAGGATGGACCTTCGGACCCCACTTTGAACAGTTGGGGCCGAAGGTCCTGGCTGGCACAGCCGCGCTGGGAAGTCTCCTCCCGAACCTCGGAGGACCCAGCGCGGTGTGCAGGAGGCTGTACTCTGGGGTCTGTCGGAGTATGGCCACGTACGGTGCCCCATCTGGGCGGATGACCTGTCTCGCGGCAATCGCGCACAGCTGCGCAGAGCGCAGCGGATTGCCGCGATCAGGGTCATCCGGGGTACCGTACGGTCTCGTGGGCGGCAGCTACTGCGCTTGCCGGCGATCCGCCGTGGGAGCTCGTGGCGGGGTTCTGGCCGAGGTGTCCGACTATGTCTCGGATAGGAGGGCCTCGGAGAGAACCCTCTGCCAGAAGAGGTCCGGCGGATCCGTCGGTTAGGTGAGGTAGCATTATGCCGGAGGTGGGAGGAGGACCTGGCGCATCACCCGTACGGTTTACGTACAACGGGTGCTCTGCGCCCGGTCCTGAGCGTTGGATGCGCAGGAAGCGCAAACCTCTCACCTTCCGTCTGACGCAGGTGTTCACGGGGCATGGCTGCTTCGGGGACTACCTGTGTCGGACGGCCCGACGGGAGGCTGATGAGCGGTGCCATGATTGTGGCGCTGCGGTGGACTCTGCCCAGCACACCCTGGAGGTGTGCCCGAGATGGGCAGCGCAGCGTTGCGACTTGGCAGCCGCCATCGGTGGAGACCTGTCGCTTCCGAGCCTCGCACTTGCGATGGTACGGAGCGACAGGTCTTGTCGGCGGTCGCCTCCTTCTGCGAGACAGTCATGTCTCAGAAGGAGGCTGACGAGCGGGTCAGGAGGGGAGCCGTGGGGCTCCTCCCTCCGCAGGCGACGAGTCGGGGTGCGCAGGAGGCGTTTCAAACGCCTCCTCTCGCTGCCCCGTAATCGAAGCAGGGCCAGGATGGGAACCTGGCCCCAGCATGCTTCGGCGTCGTCGGGACTTCTCTGAGTGCCGGAGGAGTCCCCTTAGAGGGTGAAGTCCGGTCTTGCCGAGACCGGCCGGTCGTTGGGGTGTCCTGTCGCTGACAGATCCGGGACACCCGCTCATAACGGCTGATGGCATTCGCGGTAGGTTTAGTGGGTATGGGCTGCCCAGGCCGAGTCCCCACACCATCCTCCGGGCCCACCCAGGGTACCGGAGGATGGTTGATAACTCGATTCCCCGCGTTAACAAAAAAAAAAAAAGGTGTACACAACATTCGCTATAAAGAAACGTAACGATTTTATTATTAATACTTACAAAATATATTATTAAATGATAAAGTAACAGGAATATAACTACTAAATTAATTAAATAAGACAAAATCACTGCACAATTTTTAACACTAAGGTGCGGAAGACCTTGCGTGAATTAGAAAAATGTCAACCGACGTCGACTTAGTGTTAAGAAGGTTATATGTAGCGGAAATCCTTGGCAAGGGCGAGTGTGACAGAAGGTTGGTTTTAGATTGCGGCACATCAAAATCCTATAACAACGACTCCTTGGATATTTGAATGGCACTCTAATGTTTTAATTCAATTCAGAATGCAACACTAAGCGTCATTGTAATTGTATAATTATATTGAAATAAATTGGAGTTGTGGTAATGGAAAGACTTCCAAGTTGCTTAGTTTTATTTTGCCTTTATTATTAGCTTTGTTAATGATCACCTTGTTTTACATTTCTTCACATCACGGGTTGAAGCATAGAACTTCATGTTATGTCCTTTGCAATATTTTTAATTACGTAGCTAGAAAAAATAATAAAATAAGAAATAAATGAAGACGAAATTGTGAGTATATGAATGGTTTCCATATGTTTCGCCTCGCAAGCGTCAGAGTGAAATATGGTGAACTGACTGTCAACCTTCACTAATTGTTTAGCAATTAATAATTTAAATAATTTAGCAATTATTGCTTATGGTGACAGGAATAAAGTATATACAAATTTTCGTCCACATCGAATGTTTTCCGTTCTACATAAAATATCAACGAACATGTAATATATACAAAAAAGTATATTTACATTTAACGTTCTGAAATTGCAACGTTTAACTCAGTAAGAATTATACAACCATGTCAAACATAAATTTGTACAACGGACACATTCATGAGCCAACCAGCGTTCGTTACAACTTCACACGTTGTAAAAGAGCAAAGGTATTGTTAAATTACAGTCGATTTTGTTAATTTGATAGATAATATTAATGTATTAAATGTGTATTACCTGATTTAATGATTACTTAATGCTTTATTAATATAATAATACGGTCTTGTAAGGGCACGTTGTGGAGAAGATTCATGCAATGTTTCGTTCGTTGTTCAAGCCATGAAATAGCACGTTAATAGAAAATTTTGCGTACGAATGAATGTGATATTTGCCTCACTTAAAATTTATATGTCGAAGTTTTAGGGCAAAATCTTTTTTTTATATAATAATGATCATAAAATATGCAATGTTTGGATAAAGAAGTTATCGACTTTGAGAATGCTGACAATATACATCATTGTTTCCTAGAAGTTTTTATTCCTCCTAAATTTCGCGATGAAAGTACGCTCTAGAGCAGTGATTCTCAACTTTTTTTGTTGCGGCATAGAAAGAAAAAGATTATTTACTTATACTCGTATATATATAGATAAATTTTAATTTTTATCATAAAATAATTTATGATAAAAAATTTAAATGTGCGTAATAAAATAACGTGCTCTACAAAAAACCGGACCTTTAAGAAATTAATTACAGGTTAATATTATTATGATATACATTAACATTATTATATGTATAAAATTTAGTCGCAAAAGTGTCGCAGCACATTAGCTGAGACACTGCTCTGGAGCCTTAGATATTATCACTATGATGCCAGTTATTGTTGATACAATTCCTAAACGTAGGATGATTTATTAAAAATGAGATTGACAGGCAAAATAAGAGGTTTAATATATTTCGGGGGTTCCGTATACCGCGTGATTTCGGGGATGAAGGGGTGTGGGCTGCCTGTAAGTTAAATATGTCACGGGCACGCGGGTCGCTCGTTCACTACGAGGATCCTTTTTTTTGCCTATTATATGTAGTACTCGTATATAACGTAAATGATTTAAATCACGGACGGAAATAGCGAAGTTTGAATCTAATAACTCAAATTAATAAAAATAAATAAGACCTCTCAAATGAAAATCGCTATCTAATTTTCACCGAGCTTATAGGTGCCATATGCATATTTAGAGGTATAACCATCTTCATAGATCTTTTTTTCTTATAAAACCGTAAAACTGGTACAAGAGAGATTCAAGCTGTATCTGTGTCAATAAAATAATGTTGAGCTAATGTGCAAAAAATATTTTTAATTTAGTTAAAGTTACAGTTTCGGCCTTTTTATGTTCCTATGTTGGGCGCTGGCCTCAGTAGAGAGTATAAGGGCATAGTCCACCACGCGGCCCTAGTACGTAGATTTTCTTACGATGTTTTCCTTCACCGCAATATGTGTGTCAGCACATAAAATTGCAACAACAAATTTATCCGGCTCCGAGGATCGAACTCGGGTTGCTAGCGTACTATGCAACTTGAACCAACCGCCCGGACATTGAGCTACCGTGGCACTTTTCCAGTATATTGCATTAATTGTCTCCTATTACAATCTAATTAGGATATTTACGAGTGTGTTTGAGTTATTTTTTTCATTGAATAATGTATTTTATTCCTTAAAATTGTATGTGAAACGGGTTTACATAGTGATCATTTTGCACTTACGAAATCTGCTAGCCTCTAGGAGAAGTCAGACAAACAATTACTAGGCTAAGACTGCTTAGAAGCCTGATAAGCTGTGGGTCTAACATGGGCAGCGAATGCTACCCTTGTTTTCCTGCGAGGGTGCTTATTTTGGTTTTTATTAATTTTTGTATTTTAATACGAACTGCGAACTCGAACTCAAACTCACTGATTCCTTAAACATTGACTATAACTCGGTGTAAACATAATTAGTGGAGTTTTGAATAGGCAGGCGTAATGCGGTCTCATTGACGCCCATACCCGACAATAAACATAAATATTTTTGCGCCGTTATGGCGATATTCAGCTACGTAATTAAATTCCGCTGAATCGTACAAATAATTTCCTGTAAGTATACAACATTTATTTGTCAATTTTTTATGCGATTAAAGGGATCTTTCCTACCGATGTCAAAAGTGGAGTGGATCTCAATTCATATGTACTTTTAATAAAAAATTAAATGCACTGATAGCGCAATCAGTTCTAGACCGATTTTGAAATATATTGTTTTGTTTGAAAGGGTTTGGTTTCATATTAGTGTTGTAGGCATAGTAATTCGGGTTTTGAAGATACGCCAGCGAACTCCTAAAAATCGTATGGGAGTATACCTTAATATATAATACGTAATACTTGAGGTATTGGTAGGTTTATAACAATCCAAGATTAGGTTAAGATTAAATTCCCCCCGAAGGGTTCTCGGCTTGTCGTGCCGGAGGGGCTCAGTAGCTGTGGAAGAAGAGGAGCCCACACGCCGGCCCGCGAGGTAGGGCTGGTCGAGGCAGCGGCACCAGGCGGGCTCGCTGGAGCCCGCCGAGGTTTTGCCGATGGGCAGGAGTTGGCTGGGAGGGAGTCGCGAAGGAAGAGGAGTGTTCATGTGTTGCCTCGCTCCCTATCCCCCGCGACTAAGCGGTGCCGCACCGCAGTTACGGCGTGGTGGGGCTGCGGCGGGAGGGCGACTCTCCAGCTGCGACCGTTTGGCCAGCGGCGGAGCCCAACATCTTGGCCGCCACAGGGGGCTAGGCGGACGAGGTGGCAGCTCGTACCCAAGGCCTCCAGATGATGGACTCGAGGGAGTACATCACCCGCTTACGGAGGTCGTGGAGGAAGGCGCGTCAATGTTTCGGCGCGCCTTGTCTTGCTTTAAAAAAGGTTAAGATTAGATTAAGTACTTCATTACAACTACAAGCAGTAATGTGAAAGAAGAAGGAGAATATAGGCCCCAGATCTTCGTAATCTAACTACGGTATCTTAAATAAAAGAGAGCGTCCGCGCGTAGTACAGTTTAATGTTTCATCCATCAGGTTTAATTTGAATCGAAGTAAGTTATTGTTTTTACTCGTATATACTTTATGTGAGACGTTTGTCAACTACAAAGTTCAATGTTCAAAGTAGTAATAGCTTGCCAATTCCCCTAATCACGACAGAATTTAAAATCGCATCATTCTATCTTCATATGCTTTATAAGACTATCACTGATTCAAAATTCTACGCAAACTACTATGTTATAGTTATAGTTCTACTTTAAGTCCTGTAAACTTTATATAAAGATCGGTAAAATGTAAGTTAATCTAATGCAATAAAATATAGTGAAATTTTGTTGCGTCGTTTGACTTGAATTAATTTTTCAATATCGTAATATAA
The DNA here is from genome assembly GCA_029286785.1 of Meandrusa payeni. Lineage (NCBI taxonomy): Eukaryota > Metazoa > Arthropoda > Insecta > Lepidoptera > Papilionidae > Meandrusa > Meandrusa payeni. Next base: position 2,125,990 of record JAGSMX010000013.1, read on the forward strand.
AACATTGGTGGCGTGTTTTATTAAAAACATAACCGTTGTTTGTGCCCGAGTTTGCACCGAGTTGTAATATTTGTTCCACAGATCGTATAGGGAACGGCGTTAACCATTTCCGGTACATATGAGAGAGTCATAAAAACTTTTTCGGTTTTATTACGTTTATTGTAAACGATATCAATTTTGTTCTCTTTTTCCTTCTTATTTTGTTAAGAGACGTTGTAATGGATTGAGTCAATTATATTTAATTATAAGGACAGTTCGCGAGCAACCCGACTTCGATTCCCGTTGCAAGCACGTTTGTACTAAGTTAATTTTAAGTGCTTAGTTAACATATGCTAAGGTGAAGTAAAACTTCGCGAAGAAATATGCATGTCTATAAAATTGTCAAAGGCATATAAAGTCTGCCAATCCTCTCTAGGACGGTGCGTGTAGATACGTAGCTGACTATAGATATATAAAGTTATCGAGAAAACTTGTGCCCAACAGTGGGTCATGTATATACAGTTACTTTACTACTGCAATAGCCTTACAGCTTCGGATACGGTTTCCAGAACCTAAGGTCCCAGATTAAAATCCACGATTAAATCACACTTAATGTTTTAGTGACTTACTCTATCAGGTAACCCTGGGTGAGACGGTAAACATATGGGTAGATGTAATCATAAAAGATAAAGATTTATAGAAAATATAAAGTTAAAGATAGGTATAGGTAGGTACAAATCTAAGAAAGTGACCTAAGTGGATCCTGTGGTTGTATAAAACTTCACCAAATACCGACGTGAAAATGTGTGTTTTGAGTACTGTAAGTTTAGCCTTACAAAGTGATAAGTAATTTGAATGATTACCACTGGTTATCTACAGACACAGGCATCACGTAGATACACTAGAAGGATCCGAATAAGGTCACCTTCCAAAAAAAAAAAAAAAAAAGACGCACTGATGAATTTCATGCTTTTGTTGTGATCTTTTCTCAAACCTGAACGAAGCGCTTTGCTTCATCTTATAAATTCGTAAAGCAAAGGACTATCTTCCCCTTCTATTAAAATGTGGGGGTTTTCAAGAGTAGAGTAATAGGAATTAATATGCTAAAGCGCCTTAAAATCTAGGACTGTATTTTCACTTAACATCAAGTGGGATCGTGGAATAGCTATAGCATTGAAAGTATGAGAAAACACAATCTGCAGAAATGGGAATTACATAGATACCATAAGAATCTAAATAGTCATTATTTGCAGTTTTTTTTAATAGCCTAATATATTTTAAGCTGATTCATTGATTCACTCTATACGTCGATATGTTCCGGCTGGTTCAGACACGCCGAAAGAACGTGCACACATTCAGTTAGCACTTTTTCAATACGGAAGCTGCCGGTGCCGCCGGAAATTAAAAATGTCTACTATAGCTAAACCCCGAGCTAATGTACATATTGACGCATACAATGCTCGCTCAATTCAAAAAGGGGTAACGGGAGTCATGCGTTAATATTATTTCAAATAAATAAACAGAATCGTTCACTCCGTTGATCTCGTGGTGTGGCAGATATTGCGGACAACTTGGTTTAGAAAGAGCTGTTATTGGAAAAAATTATCCCTCGCAATAACCGTCGATGTTTTTCAAAATTCATTATTAATAGAAATATAAAGTAATGTATATTCACATATATTTCTTTATATATGTTGTGCATGAATATTTTCATATCTCGTTTTAAATAAATCAAATTAAATAAAAATTCATTCAATATGGTCGCACTTGTATTTTCTACATAAAAAAAAGGATGAGGTCATTAATTCGTCAGTATTTTTTTGTTTTTAAGCTGATATTTCTTTTTTTTAGAAATTTTACTAACATTCTTGTTAACCAACTAAACTTTAGCTTGTGCTAAGACACGGTTTACGTCATTAGTCGAATCGTGGATTCGAACCTACGGCCTTACGATTCGCAGACCGTACCCTAAGCCTTTAAGCTGTTGACGCTGCAAAATTAATAATATTGAAGTCATCTACGTAAATCTATCGTCAGTGTACGTATATTCATAAGTGGTAGAGGGGCTTTGCTGTAGCATTAGCAGATCAACTGAATCGGGGAAATATCGTGACTTCGGAGAAGACCAACGTCAAGTACAGTTACTTATACTTTTCAATTAACCTGGAGGATTGTTCAGTCGGGTGATAGTTAAAGTCTTGGCACCTATTAAGAGGCGGCAACGAACTTGTAACTCCTTTGACATTGTGAATGATCGTGGGCGGCGGTGATCATTTGAAAATATGTCAGACCATTTGTTTGTTCCTTTTAAAAAAAATACCAAAAAATGCTGAAGTAAGCCCTCAAGTTTTTTAACCCCAGAGTAGACAGGAATTGGTGGAACAATTGGTGTCCAATTTAGAGCTTATATAGTCCAATACGGGACCGATGGGGAGCCCATGTCGTTACATCGCCACAAATGGTTACTAAGTGATGTTTTTGTAATTAATTCGAATCTGAAAATAATACTTAATGATACAAGCCTGCTGGAACCGAACCCGTAATCGTCCAATCGATATACTAAACAGATGGCCTGGTTTTTTAATGTTCCAGGGATAAAATAATTGATTTTAAATCAACTTACGACATTCCCATTAATCGCGGATTACGTATCAACAAACAACAGGTTTTCGCAACAACAAAGTACATGTGACGGTTCCTTTATTTGAGGTTGGAATTTAGAAGCTTTTATGTTGATTCGAAAACATCCTTCTTTTTACATTGTTGCTTATAGATGAGATTGGAACGGTCCCTGTGAAGTTTGATCGAGGCTCCCTCAACCCTTCCTCAAGTTTTTTAACTATTCATGACTCGAACAAGAATACGATATCGTATTACTTAATATTTTTGTTGTTGTAACAACGTATTTATTTGAGAATGAATGTCCATTTAATATTTGATCTATACAAATAATAGTAACATCAAAATAACGACAAAAACCACCTTTTACGAGTACTACATACACATGAATATGGTAAAAAGTTTTGTCTATTTTTGTCTGTTTGTTTCGTCTAATCTCTGGTACGACTGGACCGAGTCCACTGAGACTAGCAGATAGCTGATGTGATAAGGAGTAACTTAGGGTACTTTTATTTTAGAAAATTTTAATAAATAATTTTTAATCGAGGGTAACGCGGCGGGACGTAGCTACTCGTATTTCCTATACCATTACCAACTATACCGTAGTAATTAAGACCACGAAGAAGAAGAGAATCATTTTAATTACTTTAAAGAACAGTTTTTGCGCTCAGATAATACTAATCGCACCTAGAATTTGTGCAAATAGGAACACGTTGAAGCATAAGACCTCACGTTTTTGCGTCTGATTGATTTAATTGCTGGAACCGCGCCCGTGCAGATCTGTGCGGTGTCGTAATTTTCTTTAGAGCGATTTATTGCTATCTCTGGAGATTACTCCAAGAAATGTATTTTAAACGCTCTCTTATTCAAAACGATACGATGACTAATTCTAATACTATTGTAAAAAATATTATGCCATTAACAGATAGAAAAGTAAGCGGAGACAATGTATTTCCATTTTACTAGGTTCTCATTATTTTCGCACACAACACATATTTTCGCTTCTACCACATCCATGGTGGGGGCCTTTGTCATCCGCTAAGGTGGACCCGAGAAGTGGCGACATCGGCTGGCCTGTGCCGCCTTGCACTGCGAGAGCACAGGGGGGGAGAGAGGAGGAAGTAACCTCCTCTCCCCCGGAATGTGCTCTCCTTGAGCACAGTGCAGAGGGGCTCCGGTGCATTCCTCTGGAGATCCCGGAGCTCCTCTCCTGCACCGAGGAAGGGCCACCAAGGAGGTTTTAGTGGGTCAAACCCCACATAACCGCCGCCTTCCCCCCAGAAGGTGGGGTATCTTTCTGAAGATTTCCTCCCCGTTAACAAAAAAGGTTTTCTGTTGTATCATAGTCGAGATTCTGTTACTAAGCTGAAAATGAAAATAACTATACCGACTGTAACATTGCTAAAGATAACGACGGTAAATGACTATACGTATCAGGCATACGAAGACATCTCGTGGAAGAGTCGCCTCTGTTTACTATACCGTAAACAAGTGAGATTGGAATCCATTCCATTATTGCATTTGTATTCATGGCGCATAAATAAAGGCATAGTTAATGTGATTCGTGGAGATTTTCCTCTTGTTGTGTTACAATGTACACATTGTTACACGGGAGATTGGGCGGCTGCGATGATTGCCAAAGTTTGATTGAACTTAACCTAAACCCTTTCATAGATTCTGTTTGGTCGTTGGAGTTTGTATTCCTTCCGCCTTCTGATCAGAAGTGACAGATAGGAGAGAGATGTTTGTTTACTTAATGGGGCATTGATCAATCAAATACATCGTACGAGCTGGGTTTATATTGAAATCAGAATTTTTTAAAATAATACGAATTATTTATTTGTGGGAAATATGATTATTAACATGCTGAAAATTTATGAGCGTATTTCGCACAAATGCACAAAACAGAATATATAATATAGTGAATAATATTAATCTTAATAATTTATGGTTACTAGTAAGTAGTGGGTTTATTATAATAAGCGCTTTTTGTCACCTGCAAAAACTGCAAAAGGGAGAGATATGATACTTATACGTAAAGGCGCGGCGTGTTTCGGATCATTTAAGATATTGTTGATTACTAATCTAGAATTTATTATTTTATTTATTAAAAAAAAATTACAAATTAATTTGATTTTAAATTCATCTGCCGCAATACTCTGAATATTACTCGAAAGGTAATAAATACATTACAAATAAATAAGTGTAACACTTTTATTTATTGCACAAAAATAAAAAATTGTATTTTTTTTTTGTGATTGGATAAGCAACACCTACATTTGCGGTAGCTTCGGTGTTCGTGACATTTCGGATAAAATACGTCCCAAAACGCGTTGGCTATCGTACGCTCTCTGCGTACCTTTTGACCTCCAACAATCTAACCGAAGAAGATGCCAAATACAGAGCAAAATGGAAGAGGAGATCAAAGAAAGCTGACCCTGGCCCGAGCCGGGATGAGACTAAAGAGAGAAAAGCAAAAAGAAGAAGGAATAATATATAATTTATTCCCAATAAATTCGAATAAGAGTATTTTTTAAATTGTGCAAATTAAGTAGAGAAAATAGCATTAACCACCTCTTTGCCAAGTTTATTGTGAAAACTTCTAACGTGATCGGCAAACAGACGACACGTCCTTTACGTTTGTTTATTTGGGGCTCGCAATAAGGAGCCTTTGTGTTGTTTTGGATACTCTTCGTGTTACTTTCATGACAATAGACGATATGGGACTAGCCCTAACAAAGTTTGATTGAGTTACCCGGAACCTTTTTGTAAATTTTAAGGAAAACGCAAAAATCACCTTCTGTAACACACTTTACCAGAAAAAAAAGTTTCACCACTTGTGAAGTGAATACTATTTATTTTTAAGATTTTTTTCACAAATATTACTTACATTCCAACTAAGCTTAAGTTTGTGCTAGGAAATGGACACGTCAATAGTCGAATGGTGGATTCGAACCGTCTCGGGCGCCTCGGATCGGAATGCTTACGCGTAACATAGTAACCGTCCAAACCGAGTTACTAGCTACTAGAGTGTCGAGTAACTAGCGATAGAGGTTCAGGCTAAGTGACCTAGGAGCTATGCCACCTCTTAATCCGGTGAAGCAGTCAAGGCCAACTTCTCAGGCCAATCTTTGTAGTTCGTCATTAAAAAAAATCACTTCTTGCACAGTTTGTTTATGATTGTAGATTGTTCATTTATTTTACACCATAATGACGCAATTTTAGTAACGAGTGATGCGACAGTCATTTGCAGTTCCCACACAATACTTGCGAATGATTTAAGCGACATTATTAATACTTAAAATATTTATCTCCGTGGAGCATCTTAGTTAACCACGCGTCCATATATATTGTTTATTCTTACAAACAAACAAATCGTAAAGTACTTTGCAAAATACTACAGCAAACGGTTACTTTAATTAATAAGAAGATTCTATTTAAATTATCTGGAAAAACTTTTAGTGTGAAATAAGAAAGCCACGTCATTATATACAAGAGATTCAAATATTTATTATATTGCAACGTCAAGTGACAACGACATTGACGAAGGTAGCCAGAAAACGCGGGGGACTTTCAAAGTTTTCTTGGATGATGGGAAAAACGTTTCTTCTTTATAACATACCGGTAGATTGAATATTTGAAAGCATGTTAAATTATATTTATTAATTATATAAAAAACGACGTAACATCTTTACACCTGATTCTAGCCTTATAATAACCCGAAGAAGTAAGTATCAGATCTTAAAAATAGATGAGGTTTTTTATTGGATCGCCTTACTCAAATTTATTCATTTTTTAAAAGTATTGCCATTTAATTTTAAAACTTATCTAATTGTAAAATATCTGTTAAAAAGCGGTGTTAGACTGGTGATTAAGCGGTAGCGAAATTGAATACCAGTCGGTTTGTACCAATGAATACCGTTTATTAGGTTTATTAAGTACATAAAAATCACTTACATCCCAACCACAGGTTATATGGTAGCTTGATAAAGTCGGACAACGAATGCTGTCTCTGTCTACCCCACTATGACAACTGTTGGCAGGCCTTCTCTGTAAAGAGAGTATAAGGGCATAGTCAGCCATGCAGCCCTAGTGCGGATTGGCAGACTTCACATGCCTTAGAATTTTTTTTCTAAAACATGTAGGTTTCCTCACGATGTTTTCCTTCACCGCAGAGCGCGTGGTTAATCAGCACATAAAATTGCTGTTACAGCAAATTATCGTCATCTTAATTATTTATTTTATTTATTTGCAGATTGGCTCGCAATTATCTTGGATTCTTACAGAGGTGTGCTTAGTTTCAGATATAGTTTTTTTTATCGCATGATCCCATGGTATTGCGATCCAGCCATCTTCTCCTTCGAAATCATCCATGGTCGAGAGTTTTTCGTTACAATTACCGTAACAATAGATTTAACTTAAGTAGTTGATAAAGGCTTAATTACAATTTTGTTGGTACTCGTAATTAAGAAGTTTCACAATCAACGGAGTAATTATCTTAACCGGCGTTATTTAGATACGAAAGAATTATATATCAGCATCTTAACAACAGTTCGCGAGTTTCAACCATTTAAACAGTCTTAAAGAGATATTCATTTCTACAGTGCTACTTGCTTAACAAATTACGTGAAACCACAGCGAGAATAAATTAAAATCTAAATTTTGGTCCCGTATTTAGAAAGTGTTTATTTATTTAAATCAACAAAAATTATAACACCGTTACAGATAATACCAATATGATGTTATAAAAACTTAGTTAAATACATATTAAAAAATTCAAACAAATAAAAAGCTGCTTTATGTATTGACAATAATATATAAATATAATAGAGTCAAACACCTTCTACGCATTTGTAGGCAGCTTCGATAAACACAGACTCTGTGCAACAAAATATATCAATGTGCAGTGAGATGGTATTAACAAACCCAACCGCGCGCGACTGCGGAGAGTTCCTGGACAAGTTAGTCCTGGAGACAGGCAGAAGGAACAATGGTGGACGACGGCGCATGTACACGTAATTGTCAGGCGTCCGCAACTGTAGCGCGGCCAGCACTTCTGGGTGATGAACCCAGCCCCGTAGGACCCTCCACACATATTTAACCAGTGCGACGTCTCTCTTCACCTGCAGCCTGCTGTACCCGATCATGCCCAGTACAAATAGGCTCAGGTACATCAGTGGGAAGCAAGGATACACCCCGTACTGTGTTGTAAAGTTGTAATAAAAAAACGTTATCAAGTTAATGTATGGAAGATAAAAATAATAATTTTTATTTCAAACTAAAAATTCAAACATATAGTTCGATAATAGCTTCAGTACGTAAGAACTTTGTCGCAGCTATTAACGCCCATCTTCAAACAATTCAATACAAAATTCCAAATTTACTAAAATTAAAAACATATCAAATGTAATTCAGTTTGATCGAGTGTGTAAGCGTGAGTGTGTTTGTGTGTACAAGGTTGCGTGTGTTGAAGTGTGCTGAGTTAGTGTATATGTAGGTATGAGTATGAAGTAGGGGTAGGTTACTCTGAACATCTATATTGGTTTTTAAAACATCTTCTATAGTTATACGAGAGGGTTTGGAGCCATTTAGTTATTAGTGCCTTACATTATTGTAGTGGTAACGGGTTTTATATGTAATAGTTTATTAAATCTTTCATTTTAAGAAATATATGGAAAATTCTATGGTAATACTCGAACCTTCAACCTATAGACGAAAAGTTACTATTCCTAGTTCTTATTAATTTTCATAACTAAATTACGATAGAGATATGTATTTTTATGTATAGTAAAAAAACTTAATACAATATTTTTTTATGAGATCATTCTGCTTAAACCAGCAGTTTGTCACGGTGCAGCGCAATGGATAGCGTCGCCGTTTCCAGGTGCATTGCTCATATGACACTTTAATGTGCAGCGTAGTTTATAAGGCTTATCCGCCGAGAAGCTTGTCACATAAAGTTTTATTTAAGCCACATCCGCTGCAGATTCATAACTAGCTACAAAGCGGAAGTTACGTCTTATTTAATCTTTTATTCAACCTCACTCAAAGCCGACAAGGATTCTAATCCTCGATCATAAGATGGCAAGGCACCTGAAATTCTACTGATGTTGTAGATAGGTATGAAAGATGATCGTTTAAGATCAGATGCCCCTTCCTCGTCCGCTCCCCGAAAGGTTCTCGACTTGTCTTGCTGGGGGCTCAATAATCGTGGAGTGGCCCCAACACCCAGGGAACGAGGTCGCAGCACTTGGTGGGGTCTCGGAGCCAATGGTCTGTCGACGGGAAGTGGGGGGTGGTTGGCCGCCTTTCATGATGGGGAAGGAGTCGCTGAGGAAGGGGAGTTGGTGTCTTTCCCTATCTCCAGTGACCGTCCCGTGTGGTGGCTGCGGCGGGAGGGTCGACTCCCTGCTGCGGCCGTTTGAACATCCAAACATCTGATCCACCGCTGGGGGCTTGATGAGCAAGTTGGGAGCTCCTTTTTCCTGGCTCCCTGACTATAGACTCGGGGGAGACCGTTGCCTGCTAACGGAGGCCGTGGAGGAAGACGTGCTTTATGTTCGGACGCGACTTACCTAGATGTAAGCGGAAGGCTCGTCCTCCCTAGCACCGCCCGCAGTACACGGAACGTTCCCGTAGCGCTTAGCTTAGCTTTCTTCTTATTCTTAAAGTATCTCTCCGACAGACAAAGGTTACTATATATATAATTGATACATAGGATTGGAATAACAGAGTTTGATAGTTGGAATCGAGTTCAGAACAAATGTGAAATTCGAACGAATCATTAAGTAGCTTATTCGGATCACACCGCGCCGAAAGCAATCATTTTGAAATGTTTGCCGATGGTGCGGCGTGCGTTCGCTTTATGCAAATTATTGATGACTGCGATCCAACGATGTGTGATTATGTTGACCGAGCTCTAAAATACTTTTAAATCTAAATTCAACCCTCTATATTTATAGGCACAAGTGGATAGAGCTACACAGATTACAGGTTTTTCAAATTGTGATCGTCAACGTAGACATGAGACGAAGCTTAGCCATTAGACTACCATTACTCACATCAATGCATCACTGTATACATATAAAAGCTATTAGTATTTCTTCTTATTATCTCCTTAGTTCCCATATCCACCCCCTTTTTTTAAATGCCTACGCATATCCTTCCTAGCGGGGGCAAGGACGAATTATGTCGGACTCGCCCTCACTAAAATCCCACGGTGTTCTTCCAGTGCCTTTTGGCGGAACTACGCACACTACCGTACTTTCAACGGCGACGGCCTCGAACCTCGTCTCTGGAGCTGTCCACCACTCCTACATGCGGAATGCACAGGAGCATTGCACGCAGCTTCCGGAGGCCATTTCACTACTGGGCAGCGAACTCCAAAAATATCTACCCCCTCCTTAACGCGGTGAAATTTATAATATCAATTTTACTTCAATTTTTACCATTTGCGTAAATAAAAGAAATCATTACTTTTTATATCTTTCCTTGTTATATATTTTCTTTTCCTGACTTATCACAGCGATAAATCAATATTTTTGTGATAACTTGATATTAAGTAATATATTACTTGTGATCATTCAATCATGGCATTACAAATCTATATATTATTTATATAAGAGAGTTTGTTGGACAGACAATGTCTCGGATATCTCAGTTGTAATCAATCATGTGTGGCCCTAATGGAGTGTGTCTAATTGTCCGTAGAAAGTGAAAAAGCTAAAATTCGTTGCCATACATATTGTTCTAATACTAAGTTATTACGGACAAATACAAATGATGTACAATTTTTAAACACACAAATGAATTAATTACAAACAAAACACCGCGGACTTCTCATGGTCCTACATGATAAGGATCTTTGGGGTCTCTTTTAAGCAAGAATTGACGTAGATAGAGACAATAAATTCACACTAGAGACTAGAAATGACGGAAGACAGAGCGATTTTACAAAATCGTAATAGAATTTCAATGAATAACAACACTTTTATTTTATTACAAAGGTAAATATAGATTCAAAATCAAGCTTGTGTCTGCTAATGTGTTTTTTTTTAGATAAGAATGCTAACAATATAATAATATTCCAAATAAGCTTAAGCTTGTACTGGCGGATTGTTCACGTCAATAGTCGAATAGTGGATTCGAACCTACGTTTACGTTTCGCAGACCGTAAACCATAAACCATTCGTTATTGACGCTTCATTAACTTTTCGTATTTTATTACAAAAATTGCTATTATGACCTATGTATGGTAATAGGTCAATATAAGTCGGATAGTAGTCGTTGTGTCTGCCCACTATAGTTAAATAAAAGCACATAAAAACTTAATTATTATGTATGTTATGCATTGATTAACTAAGGTATACTTTTTTTCCGCGAGGAGGGGAAATCCGTTATGGACCCTGGGCAGCCCGTGCTGCCAAGAAGTTTCCGACTCTCACGGACTAAAAACCCTCCTCTTCCACCACATCAATGTGCGGCCTGCCATTCATGTTTTTTTGTCCTACGTAGCCCTTATTTTATTGAGTCTTGTCTCTCTCTGTTCGATAATTCTTTGCATAAACGCATTGATTATGGTTCAGTTCTCCTTGGCTACTTATCATTGAGTCCACTAAGCTGTCCACCGTCACGCTAGTCCCGAATTCAGCCTTTGTATTTTGTCGTTCTCTCGCGGAACGATCGCATGCGAATAGCGAGTGTTCGGCATCGTCTATCGCGTCTTTACAATACATACTCATTACGCTCTGACATTTGCCAATCCATGTTATGTATGTCATAATGACTCCGTGGCCAGTCAAGCATTGTGTCATCCGGTAGTTCACCTCTCCGTGCTTTCTATTTGTCCATGTCTTTACGTTTTTAATTGTGTGTCCACCTTGCATTTCTAGACGTATCCCATTCCTCTTGCCAGTGTGCTATAGTCGTTTCTCTCGCTACTTCTCTAGCTTCTGTTGAACTTGCTACGTATGTTGATTCTCTTTCTTTAGCCAGCAGATTTGCGGGAGTGAGATTTGCCAGGACTAAAGCAGCTGCTATTGATACGGTTTCCTAAGATAGCGCTATGTACATAGGGCAAGATAGAGAAAGTAAATTGGGAACTCAACACACACTGTTCTACGGATAACAATACTAGTATTAACTCCACGATGTAAAGCAGTAGCAATAAGTGAGGCAAATAGAGTAAAACCAATCGACTCGAGCAGTCAAGACGAAGCAAAAGGGCGTACCGGAGGCACTCCCGACACACGAGGCAAGTACAAAGCTTTATTTACTTTAAGGCGCCATTACACGGGTCATATAAACTGCAAAGTTCGAGCGCGCGGGGCGTCTTGCCGCACAAAGCGCCAGCTCCATACGAGTTAACACGATTGAATAGGAAACGTTTTATTTGATTTTATAACAACTTTTCAGAACAATATGTTGTCGAACGAGAACGCATGAATTCATTCGATTTGTATACGACCAGAGTTTTCTTGCTACTGTTATTTATAAAGGTTTTTTTTTTATAATTTCTAAGCAAGTGCTTGACTGCGGTCCCACCTGATGTTAAGTGGAAATGCAGTCCTGGATGGTAAGTCGCACTAGCTTAGTAAATGCCTATTCACTCTACTCTTGAAAATACCCACATTGTAATCGGAAGGAAAGACAGACGCGGGCAAACTATTCCAGTCCTTTGCTGTACGAAGAATGAAAGACGAAGCAAAGAATGAAGATAAGCTTTGCATTTGGGAATCTAAAACTAGGCAATTTATTCACAGATTAAGTATCGAAAATACAGGGATGTTTTCCCTGTATTTTCGATGCTTAATCCAGGGTGGGCGATTCCTCTCTCCTCTATCTCACAATGAAAAGTACAATCTGGTATAAATATTATCATTTTTTTATTCCATCTATTTGTATATTATTATTTTTATATTGACTATGAACTATATACTATACTAAATATATATAATACTAAATTGTATTTATGTATTTAAATATAAATATATATTTATTTATCTATGTGGTATTTTTAAGCCCTATTTTTATACTAATACTATCACTAAAGGTTATTTGGAAGAAAATGCTCAATACTACATGTATTTTTACGCCTTTGTACATGTATTTTGGTGCAATAAAGGATTTATCTATCTATCTATCTCATCCCCATGTCTAATACCCTTTGTCATCCTGTAACTCATTTCTTTACTTGAATTTCATTATTGTCCTTTTTTAGTTTCAAATAAACTCAAGTCCTAACAGAATAGTATCATAGATATGGGAAACAAAATAGAATTTTTATGAGTAAAAACAAAAATTGACTTCAAACTGAATGAAAAGTTAAAACTCATTGCGCGCGAACGACCTTTAGTATTTCCGGACTATCGTAGGAATATTACGAAATAGAATTAACCAAACTCTCATCAATCGAGCCTTGAAGTTCATCCTTTTCTATAAAATGAATCATCGAAATCGCTAGGCGTGATTTACCCAAGAATTACCCCAATCGATTCACCCAGTCGACAGTTATTAGGTAACAAACGTAAAAAAAATGTAGACGCATTGATAGCCTCCTTTTTTTAAGCGGTTGAAAAGATGGGACAATGAACAGCCAAAAGACAGGCAGCAAAGTAAACAGGTATATTAACTTTTCGATTCTTCAATCGTCCGTGAAATAGCAAGCGACTGAGTCGTGGTTCGGCCCTCTCGGGCGCCCTCGGACCGAAATACTTACGCGTAACATAGTACCCGTCCAAGGTGAGGTTACTTTTTACCGGGGGGACCCTTGTGTCGAGTTACTAGCGATAGAGGTTCAGGCTAAGCGACCTAGAAGCTATGCGACCTCTCTATCCAGTGAAACAGTTAAGGCCAGCTTCTCTGGCCAACCTGTGTAGGTCGTTAAACAAAATCAATTTGACAGGTTTTGTGGCATCCTTTTTTGGTATAAACTACAATTTATTATTCCAACCCCCTATTATTTAATTTAGTTAAAGATTAATGTATATGTTAATACATATTGTACGTTTATTTTTATTTATAAAGTATACGCTGCGGGAGTAAACAAAGAAATTGCTTAATAAACAAACCACTTCTAAATATTACCCCACAGCCTTGTACGGTTTGTTAAATTGAACTCATTAAAAACTTATGTAACATCATCGGAAATTAAGACGATCCAAACCTACAGATTTAATTATCTTTATGATATATTTACGAGTTATGAGAATGTGAGGGACTTAATTTAAACTCTTAATTAAAATTACTTTTCATTTATTATACAGTTGGAGTATGAAAATGTTCGTCACCTAAAAGTCACCATTTGCTTGTATCTAGGCAATCTATCACTACCTACTTGTTTCAAATGAGATTGAATTTGATATAATATTTGACACTGACAGTGATATTTTTTTTTGTTTATTTGAGGCAATAAAACATCATACGTATATATCACATCACACAATGAGTAATAGTACAGACATTTATCTTTTACATATGACATAATGTTAGTACACAGCACTGGCAATTACATTTTATACAATCAAGAAGTTACGACTTAAAATAAGATGATATTGAACATATCTGCTAAAAAATTTAGATTTCATTATTTTATCCCTAATGGGAAAGGTAAAAGACTTTAGTCCATACAGCCATTGAATATGAGAATTTTGGTAGTTTTAAAGGCCAAAGCCACGTCTTCATTGTTCTTGATCGTAAATGGCCCATATTTGATAACTTCTAAATGACTTTAGGAATGACGTTTGATGTTGACATGACACTAGATTAAACAGTACACTAAATTGACCGTAATTTTCATGTCTAAGAAGTATAATTTTACATGCAGTTGTTTGCATAGTACTTAAGCTTCCAAAGCTACTAACAGTCTAAGATTTAAAAGAACGGATTTGAGAACTCACTAAGTTTTTCGTACCCCGTTTGTTCTAATACGATATGACTTAATAAACACTAACGGTATCGCTGGGAGCCAGTCTCTTAATGGTCTATTTTTGTTCTCAAAATGTGTTAAAAATAAAAGAAGATTACTTAGCGCACCTGCACTTCGAATGAAGAGTAGTGGGTGGGTAATTGAAATAATAAATCTATCAGTGTACTTGGATACCTATTCGTTCAGGATCAAGACAAAACCTTTAAAGCTTTCCTTCGATTTTCGTTTCACGTTACGACCTTTTCACTACTCTACAAATAACGTTATAAATTATTGTAGAAATTGTTTAAATATTTGGTTACTTTATACAATTTATCTAACTTAACTAGTATTAATAGGGCGGGAAAAAATTTCTTCGCAGTTTTTTAAGAAAATTCTCACTCATCTTGACAGTACAAAGTTAAACAAAACAAATGAATTTCACACATTTTCCTAATTTGAATTTAGAATTATGTTCTTTATATTAAAACAAAATACAAATAGTATAGCCAAAGAGGTTTTATTGCAAGTTCATTTAATGCGAAAAGACTTTTTCCTCAACCTATTATTTATTTTAAAAAAAAGGTAATGTACTATTGTATGTACTATGTTCAGACTGAAACTTCAGGTGGCTAACTTGAACCAAAATAGAAGAGAGTGGGGAATGCTCGTTAAAAGGTCTTGGTGGTCACGACCCTCAGCTCTGGAGAAATGATAATAAAGAAGAATGCTCGTATACTAAATAATTAATTACCCTTTAAGGTGATGGAGGTGAATTCAATCAATCAATAAAATACACATAATTTACTTTGCATTTAGTTATTAGATAAATCCGTCCGTACATACAAGTTAGTATTAATTCGGCTGCACCGGGGGCTTTCCGCAGTCTGTGGTCTGGCTTATTACCGTCGCCCCACCACTTAAAGCTCGTATGTGAGCGTTTGACATACGAACCCCTCTCAAACGTCAACTGGGATGAACGTGATATTAGGACGTAATATAGACGTACATTTATAAGTTAGCGCTAGACATGTGATAATCACTTCAACTCCGTAATACGAACAGTTAACTACTAGGTTTCTATGCTAGCCTAGTGATACCGATACTGTTACTAGATACTGATTTTATTAAACATCAATTTAAGTAAAAAATACGCTCTCAGGTCTCTATATCTCTAACGGAGTAGACAGAGACCGCTTTCAACGTCTGTTCTTCGCCAATGTTAGCTAACAACACATGGCTATCGTTATGCATAATAACTACTTCCAATGATATTTTAGTGATTTACCTGAACCTTATTGTTTCTTTAATTTATAATTTAGTTGGTTATCATATTAACTTGGAATTGTAAACAATAATTTAACTTTATTAGTTTGTAATCTGCCTTCTAAATAACTTTGTATAAAGATTGTAAGGAAGCGCCATTGGACAGTATTCGTTAAAATAATTCGTTATACAACGTAACGCCGTCGCGAGTATATTAGTTATTGAATTATTTTATCCATAAGACCTACAAGTTATTACACCAAGTTAATTATTAAATGAATATGTGATTGATCGCTATACACCACATTTACGGGTGGTTTTCTGTCCTTAATAAACTCAAAAAATAGCAAGGCAAGTCAATTGATATTACCGACTGGGATTTTATTCGCAGTCATCAGATCAAAGTCGAACCGCTTAGCCAATAGGCTGCTTAATTTAATAAATAATAAAAAAATATCTGAAAATTATTTATGATATTTGATTTATAAGAACTATTTGTGTTATTTGTTATAAGTGTTTACTGAAAATGGCTTAAACATAACTTTATGTAAAAGCTTTTTTTTATGACGAACTACACAGATTGGCCAGAGAAGCTGGCCTTGACTGCTTCACCAGTTGAGAGGTGGCATAGCTCTTAGGTCGCTTAGCCTGAACCTCTATTGCTAGTAACTCGACACAAGGGTCCCCTTAAGGGTGAGGGGTAACCTCGGCTTGGACGGTTTAGGTAAAAGGCTTCTAGACGAATAAGTTTAATGAACTACGCTCCACTTCGATAGTGTCATATTAAGCAGTGCACCTGGAAACGGTGACGATATCATTTCCACTGCTGATAGATATACTATGCCACTCATATTCATATCATTATATCATATCATCTTTATAAATGAAGTATGCCTTTCTGTTTACCCAGAGCCACGTCTAGCATACATACGTAGTATTCTTAGCATATATATCGACAATATAACACATTGTCTCGGACATTAGCGTTACAATCAATCACGGGTCTGCTGGTGACATGTGCGTAATTAGGCACGACTAAAATCGACCCCTATTCTGATCGGATGTCCGCTAAAACAAGACAAATAATATCATTCAAGCAACAATGAATATAACTACTTTCATAGATTTTATTGCGGTTTAATCTTAACACAGATTCCAACCATTCCTACTATTCATAATAAATAATAAATAAATCTTTATTAGTCACCATAGAAAATGTTTAAACAAAGAAATATGAAGTCCCTGACTCCTGAGCTAGGTTCTATTGGACTTCAAGAATAAGACTACGGTATCCCCTGCCTGTCGTAGAAGGCGACTAAAAGGGGCCTCGGGTTCATTGGGCGACAAGGGTGGGGGCCTTTGTCGTCCGCCAAGGTGGAGCCGGGAAGAAGGCGATATCGGCTGGCCCGTGTCGCCTTGCACTGCGAGGGCACAGGGGGGGAGGGAGTAACCTCCCCCGGGAAGTGCTCTCTATGAGCACAGTGCAGAGGGTCTCCGGTGCGTTCCACTGGAGATCCCGGAGCCTCTCACCATGCACCGAGGAAGGGCCACCGGGGAGGTTTTAGTAGGTAAAAACCCCACATAACCGCCGCCTTCTCCCCAGAAGACGGGGTATCTTTCTGAAGATTTCCTCCTCGTTAACAAAAAAAAAAAGGTTCTATTGGACCTGTCTTTCAGGGGTCAATGTCTTCTCCCATTTGAAAATCACAATAAAATACAATAAAATATGAGCATAACAAATGATAACAATATTTTATAAATGTGTGTGTGTGTGTGTGTAAATTTGTGTTTGTGTATGTCCCTCAGCTTTATATAATATTAAATTTTATTAAATTAGGAGGCGATATAGGATGATACGTGAGACTTTATATTACGAAATATCGTAAATTCAATAGAGAGTAATAAATAAAAATAATATTTTAACATTTCCTAATCAAAATTGAAAATCATTATACTGTAATGATGTCTTGTTTTATTTCATTCAACTCTATATATTCAATCAGGTAATTCCGAAATTACGAATACTTAATTATTTTTATTGTAAAGTTTTGCTCCAGTTCACGCAGAATGAGGTCGTATATTGATGCCTCACTTTGGTTTAATAATGTTATGAAATCAAAAAGACCCAATGCGTTTAAGTTAGCTCCACGATTTCACGACTCTAAATTCTATCAGTCTTACAAATAAAAATGAGTTATAACATATTTATTCCACCCTTAAACTAAGTTTAGTTAAACCAGGAATAAATTAAGAATAAGCTGAGAATAGTTTAACACAAATAAATCCGGAATAACTATGGTTTATCTATTCTTCCTTGATGTCAAAATGCACGAGTTGGCAACAGCGCAATCAAAGAGAAACCATACTAAAAAAATAATTGCAGTCTATGTAGTAGTGTAGAAATGTATCTGTCAATGCGTGGCGGTTATAAAAATATTCTATACTCTATATATAGATAGAAGATAATCCACTTCCACGCTTGTCCATAGTAAGAGACCTTTCAAATAAATGGTCTAGAAATATTATACCACTTTTAGAAAATCGATATTTTAATCGAAACTAATCATCGACATATAAATTAAAAGGGTTTTCCCATCTTTTTAATATTTTTACTTTTTTTGGAGTCTGAATGTTATTTATTGTCATTTACTGTTTCTACTTCCTCCATTGCCCTTAATTCCATAATAAGTTAATTTAAATGAGCGAACACAAACACAAATCGTGGTATTTTAAATGTTATACTGGACTTAAACAAGGGTCGTTATAACGTCGGAATAACGATTGTATGAACAAAAACGTCAACGTTATACCAGGTATAACGTATTCTTTGTTTATTAGTTCAAATTTTGCTTATTCTTAATTTATTCCTAAGTTTATCTTTATACCACGTTTATTTGTAAGGCTGTATATGATTTAATGGTTGTCATTCCACTATTGTACATTCGATGTTTTGAATCAGCTGTCGTCGGTTATTTTCCCGAGCCGATACGAGTTCAGGATCTTCTAGAATATTCTTTACACGAAGACCGTCAACACATATACATACACAACAGTTGTCATGTTCGGTGGTGATTGCTTTACATCAGGTATATTAGGTATATAAAATCTCCTGAAATTGACAACCGCAATTATTTCAAATGTTAAAGTATCAGTTCAATTTAAATTACACAAGTACTAATAAATTTTACATAAGTGCCCGTTAGATCCCAAGTTAGAAAAGTTGTTGTACAGAGTCGTAAAAGAAGAAAAGTTGAGACTTGTTACTCAGCTTCCTATTTTTCTGTTTCGACTGAGAGATTGAAAGTTAATCAATTGTTACATAACACTTCCTTATCTCTGTTGTTAAGGAATCAGGGGTAATCAAGTTTGCGGTTGACCTCTAACCTTAAGTGATCTCCGAAGCCGTTACTCTTACCAGATGTGGTGCCGAACGATTTAACATTTTGTCATTAATTACGCCTATGGCACCTCATTAATCGGACAAAATGCAAAAGTATTACACACCACTATTCCACGCCGGTAATATGCAAATTCCATTGGTCAATTGTAAACAGTACAAGCCGCTATCATGATTGGATTTATTAAAATTAAAAACGCTAACAATTTCTTACGAATTTCATTAATATTATTTTAACTATTAGGAAATAAGCTACAAATTTCGTGTCAATATTTGAAATGATTCGCGCTCCTATTTAACTAAAAAAATGTAGATTCGCAACGTGAAACCAAAATGTTAATTAAATTTTGATTAAAATATAAAATAACGTAAAATCAAACATAAAAAAATGGTAATTCAAATTTACGAAGCAACATAATTGTAATGCGGCTGGGTAGTATTCGTTCAAGCGCCATCTGTAATTAGAGAGTTGAACTACACGCTTAATAGTCACGCTATCAGCCGTCATATATACGACTATAGCAATTCCGTTATATATTTTTCTTACGGTTTTAGTCTGACATTGTTTTCGTGTCGTTTATTTATACTTTAATTTTCTGCTTGAAATTTAGGCATCACCAGGATGTGAGATTTATACATTTACATATATTATGTGCTACAGATGATAAACAAAGATAAAGTGATGATACAAGACGTAGAGCCGTGATTATATTATAACAAAGGCAAATGTGTTTGTACTGGAGTAAAGTGGGTACGCTAACATCAGATTTATAGGGCGCCGCCGCGTACGTGCTTTCATAAAAAAACATAAAGGTAATTCACGACGCGAGTTATTGCCGAGATAGAAATATTTGTGCTCTAAATATTTTAAATGAATATTTTACCAACGACCTTACTTTGAACGTAGATAAGGTGTCTCATTCAACCTATACTTTGGATATTTTTGCTTGAACCTCGGATATGTTGGAAAAAAATCCACAAATTGTGACAGTATCAAGAACTGAAGTCATCTACCAGCGACGCCGCTTGCCACGGACCGGAGCGCTTGGCGCCCTCGGATCGGAATGCTTACGCGTTACATAGTAACCGTCCAAGCCGAGGTTACCCCGGGGGACCCTTGTGTCGAGTTACTAGCGATAGAGGTCCTGACTAAGCGATCTAAGAGCTATGCCACCTCTCAATCCAGAAAAGCAGTCAAGGCCAGCTTCTCTGGCCAATCTGTGTAGTTCGTCATTGCTTGCATCAAGCTTGGGGGCAAATTATTGTGCCTCCAATAAGGATCACGAACAATGGGGGAACTATTGAGAAGATTGAACTTCCAGTGCTACATGAATATTGGCACGACCACTGACGTTCAACAAATTCACAGAATTAACTGTCTCCAGCTGTGTTTACGAACCGTTATGGTTTGGAGACTTTCGGGAACGGAGCCTACTTTTATCTCAAAGACCAGCTACGCACTTGCAGCTCCTCCGGTGCTGTGGATGCTTAGGGTCACGGTGATCACTTAAGATCAGGTGAGCCGTAAGCTCGTTTGTCCCGTTTTCCTATCATCACTTAAAATCGGGATGGTCACGTAACGTTATTTGTATAATATTGTTAGAAAACTGAAGAACTATAGCACGACCGGAGACTATTTGTCACTTTTTGCTATAGTCGTTAAAGAGAGCGGAAGCTCTGCCCGTCCCTTTCTGTCAAATCAATTTGTTTGGCCTACTGACCAATAAATTCTTTTTAAAAAATTTCTACTTTCTAATTACAACATGACGTTATATTATTTTCAGAGTAAGACTTAGTATGCATTTGTTGCTCCAAAATAGAAAAGTCATAATTAAAAAATTAAAATAGTGGAAGCTGCCACGATAACTATGAGTAATATCGTGTAAATTGTACCCTAGTGTACTAAAAGGTACGACTGTTGGTATTGATACGATGGTACATCAAGTGGTGGACGCGCGATTTCGATTTTAAACCTCAGAACCATTTCTTTTAATCCATTAAATCCTGTCAAGTCAATCTTCTATTTATAATGATCTTCCAAATATAATACGATCGACGTGGTCAGGTAAACTTTTAAGTGAAAATATTTTTGACATCCAGATTTAACAATTTGTGAGAGCTATTTGGTGTCAGACGTCATGACCGACTGACATTGTATAAATAATTTGACTTTTTAATACATTTATCGTTTTAAAATGTATTTCCCACGAACATGACACATGTTATATATTTTTGACTTCCTATTTATACGTGAATGTTATTCATTGAATGAACCTGGTTTAACACCTGGTCTGTATCCCGCGGTCATATTTTGGACAATCCACGCCATTTCAATTGAACCAACGTGTATAAGTAATATATACTTTCTAGGACATATGAAACCCGCCATAATCATTTTCCATTTTATTTCAGAATCTATCTGGAAATATTCTACTCACTAAAAGTCGTGTTCTATGAACAATGAAGCGTCATTAGCCTAATGGTTTAGGGTACGGCCTGCGAATCGTAAGGTCGTGGGTTCGAATCCACGAAATATTGCTAGCTTTCTTTTTTTTAAAAAAAAAACTACATATTTCATTAAATTAGAGATATAATAAGTGTCTTGCAACGATAGTAAATTCTACCTGTTATCTGAACTCCTCAGTCGTGTATGACCTCGTAATTTTCATACAAAGTCCCGCCATGGGTTGCGGCCAGCCTTTCGGCCGAGCCGTCTTTCCTCCTCGTCCTGAGCTCTCTGGGTCGGTTAATCCCTAAGAGTCGGACTCCGCGGAAGTAAGAGCACGGATGCCCCGGAAAACGTGCTGAATACTCTCTACGCGGTGAAGGATTAGAATTAGTAAAGCTCTAATCCCATCACTTTTTTACTGTGTAGAAACGGACTCCCCTAGTAAATTCTACCTAGCCAGCATCTTATGAAGCAATACAATTGTATAATTTAATAATGCTATCGTTCAAAATAAATAACATTAAAATCCTACAAAATTCATAAGAAAAACTTAATTAAAAAGGGCTAAAGTATCGAACAAAGGTAATTTATATTCGAAGAGACAAAAAGTTTCCAAGTGTTTCCCCCGTGGAAGGCGAAAATGAATAATAATTTGGTGCCATGAAAAAACTTTCTCGTATAATAAAATCTAAGCAGAGTACGCAGGAGTTTCGGTCCCGGGAATATTACAGCAATATATATCAATTACACGTAAGAAAAAGAACAAGTCGTCTGAAGTAGCCGTGAGAACAGATTACACTCATAAGACAGTAATAAAATATCCGTTAAATTGAACGAAGATAATTGTTGAGACGGAA
This sequence comes from Meandrusa payeni, assembly GCA_029286785.1. Lineage (NCBI taxonomy): Eukaryota > Metazoa > Arthropoda > Insecta > Lepidoptera > Papilionidae > Meandrusa > Meandrusa payeni. Next base: position 2,148,462 of record JAGSMX010000013.1, read on the forward strand.
AATTGTTACATATTTGGCAGTAATTACGTATATAAGATTTCGCGGTTTATGATCAGGCAAGGTGCGTAAACTTAAGAACTGTTAGCAGGTGTCGGACCTCCCCCGAATCCATTACCTAGAGGCCCTAAGGGCGGGTGAAACAAGCTACCCATGCCTCTCTAGCCGGCAGGCAGAATTAATACATTAGCGGCATTCTATTTCAGTCGACCCTGGGTGTAAAAAGTGTAAAAAAAATAAAGTGTCTAGTGTGTGTTACTAAAGTGTGTAGGTGTTTTATTTGCACATATAAAGCGGAGAAAGTTTGTGTGACAATCGAGTGCACTGGCGCGTTCGAGTTGGGATGCAGGGGCAACTGTATGGAAACACTATAGCAATGTCAAGCTTTATTTGGTCTGAAGCATATTACACGGGTCATATAATCTTTTTAAAGTTTGAGATCCTCCCGTCGACGTATCCACCCGAAGATTTGGATCTTATTTTAACTTTAGACGGTTGAATAAACTTGAATTACTTTAACTTCTTGACTGTACCATTGTCCTATTTTTATAGATATTTTTTTTTATCAACAAGTACGCGAAAATGTATAAATGGCAAGAAGCGATAGATTAAGCGTCGTATGTATTTTTAAATTATTTTTTGTATTTCTTTTTTAAAATTGAACGTTAATTATTTTAGTGGTTAAGCTGTTCAACTAATTATTAAATAATGGTCACTTACGAATCCCAGTTGGCAGATACCAATGAATTTGTTGTTTTTCGTTTTTTAAGTAAAAAAAGTCACTGGCTAAAAATTTAGTCCAGTGTATTTGGTGAGCATATACATATATAGGACCTAATAAGCTTTGGTAAAAAGCGGACAACGAAAGCTATCCCTGTCTATCCTTTATTTTTTTGTTAACGGGGAGGAAATCTTCAAAAAGATACCCCGCCTTCTGGGGGAAAGGCGGCGGTTATGTGGGGTTTTTACCCACTAAAACCTCCCCGGTGGCCGTTTCCTCGGTGCATGACGAGGGGCTCCGGGATCTCCAGTGGAGCGCACCGGAGCCCCTCTGCACTGTGCTCAAGGAGAGTACTTCCGGGGGGGGGGAGGTTACTCCCTCCCCTGTGCCCTCATGTACAAAGGCGACACGGGCCAGCCGATGTCGCCTTCTTCCCGGGTCCACTTTGGTGGACGACGCAGGCCCCCGCCCTTGTCGTCCAGTGAACCCGAGGCCTCTTTTAGTCGCCTTGTACGACAGGCAGGGGATACCGTAGTCTTATTCTTGAGATATGACCTTCTTCAACTTATTTTGATGGGCAAAGTTGCTGGCAAAAGAAGTGTTGGTCGTAGAAAGAAGTCATGGCTGCGGAACATAAAAGATTGGACCGGAATTGCGAGTGCCGCCCAACTGTTTCGCCTCGCAAGAGACAGAAAGAGATATAGTGAACTGACTGTTAACCTTCGCTAGTCGGAGAGGCACTTTAAGAAGAAGAAGAAAAATATATAATAACGTTCCAATAGAATTAACAATGTAAAATAGATTAATATTTAAAACAAGATTATACAAGTGACTTAATACTTTAAATGTTTATAGTGTTTCCCAATTTCTTTGTTCAAAATGTCTGTTCTCATAGTTAGTAGTAGTTCGAAAATAGTAATTATGACTGAAACGATGACTTAAATATTGACTTATAAATTTCACAACTTTTTGACATTATATTAAAAATTATAAAAAATAATAATTTGCATGCTTAATTGTTTCCAATATTTTCAATATTTTATTATATAATTTAAACTTTATACGTTTAATTATCATTTTATTTATTTTTGACTTAATAATATATTTATTTATGAATTTTTTTCATCTATTATTTTATTGTATAAAATATATTTTAATCTGTTAACTGTTTTATTCATGTATCATATTTATTATACTCTTATTGGCTGTATAAATTCAATATAAAAGTAGTATTCCGCGCGCACGTGTTTAGGTAGTCCCGGGCACCGCTGAAAATCAGCGCCGTCGGATCCTTGCGACAGCATATGCTGAGACGGTGTCCGATATTGGCATCAAATGTTTTGTATTATTTGTCCGTGTAACTTTAACTGTGTTTTGTTTATTTTTCATTCTTTTTTAATGTGTGTAATATTCTGTCTGTGATGTGATTTTGTATTGTGATGCCAATAAATAAATGTCTATGTTTTTGTAATCTAATTAATAAATCTAATTATAATAAGCAAAACATGTCGGCCTGTCTGTAATGAAATGTATATTATCAAATATTACCATGTTTTAAACAGTGTCGTAAATCTTATCCTAAATTTTAAATACTGATAATTTTAATATTTTCATGTTGTATATTAATAGGTTGTCAAATATCTCCCTTCCGCCTTTTTGTCTTTTGAATTTCGCGGCTATGTACAAAGCGCTACAGAGCTCGTATCTAGCAATACTATACATAATTTGAAAGGTCTTGACATAACCTACAAAACGACGCTATGCATAATTAGTTTGGATATTGCGTTCAACAGTTATAGACGTGTAAACATGGACTTCACTAACGCCGAAATTCGCGCTATTTTAAAGTTTTCCTTCGTTAAAGGCAAATCCGCTAGAGAAACGTTCCGTGAGATTAATGGTGTTTTGGGGGATGGTTCTCTATCACTTCGAACCACGGAGGAATGGTTTCGACGATTCAGAGCCGGTGAAAACGACACCATGGATAAGCCAGCCGGCGGAAGACCTGTGACGACAAATACCGATCAAATCATGGACTACATCGAGTTAGACCGGCATGTGGCATCTCGTGACATCGCCCAGGAGATGGGAGTTAGTCACCAAACCATTTTAAACCATCTGCAGAAGGCTGGATACAAAAAAAAGCTTGATGTTTGGGTGCCGCATGACACAAAAGGCGGGAGGGAGATATTTGACAACCTAATATTTAAAATATAATATATTGTATAAAATATTTTAAATCTAAAATAAAATGTTCAATGATCAATCAATTAGAGAACGTTATCAACAGATAATAATCAAATTATGCAAAAATAATTTGCTAGGAAAATTACTCTCATTACTTTCAAGATGGTCTAGCTTTCTCAGAAACAACGGGTCGGATTTAATTTAATTAAACCGTCTTCCCTGGCCAAATTTCTACCAGCGAGATTATAGCAGGAAATCAGAATTCATTATATTATGGTATACAGTGACTATGTATGTACTACTACTAAGATAAAACGGATTTGTATAATGAAATATGCTTATAATATTTATTTTTTATACTTTCTAAGCAAGTGAATGAATACGATCCTACCTGATGTTAACTATAAATGCAGTCTTGGATGATAGGGCGCACTAAAGTTAAAAAGTTAAAGTTATATATGTCCAACTACAACTTTCAGACAGTAAACAGAGTAAGGGCATAGTCCGCCACGCCGCCGTAATGCGGATTAGACTTCACATGTCTTAGTATTTTTTTTCTAGGACATATAGGTTTCCTCACGATGTTTTCCTTCATCGCTGAACGCGTGGTAAATCAGCAAATAGAATTGCAATAGCAAATTTATTATTGCCGAAACCGGGAATCGAATTCGGGTTGCTAGCATACTACGCACTAGGTCGGTACAAAACTTCTGAACCGAAACAAGTCTATTTTCAGAGCAAAAATAAAAATCGACTTATCGAATTATCGAAAAATCAAATCAAACGTTACTGTTATTTCGCGCAGACGTTACTGTTATTTCGCGCAGACGTTACTGTTATTTCGCGCAGACGTTACTGTTATTTCGCGCAGACGTTACTGTTATTTCGCGCAGACGTTACTGTTATTTCGCGCAGACGTTACTGTTATTTCGCGCAGACGTTACTGTTATTTCGCGCAGACGTTACTGTTATTTCGCGCAGACGTTACTGTTATTTCGCGCAGACGTTACTGTTATTTCGCGCAGACGTTACTGTTATTTCGCGCAGACGTTACTGTTATTATCGTAGGAGTATTAAGAAATTAAATTAATTACAACCCAACCAAATTCGCATCAAACTACCGAATTTGAAATACATCCTTTCCAATAAAAATGAATTAAAAAAGCTAGCAATATTTCTTTTTTTCATAAATATTACTAACTTTCTTGTTAACCATTCCAACTAAGCTTAAGCTCGTGCTAGGAGATGGTTCACGTCAATAGTCGAATGGTGGATTCGACCTTACGATTCGCAGATTGTAAACAAAACAATCACCATTAAGCTATTAACGCTTCACACTCTTTTGTTTTTTTCATTTCTGACCAAGCAAATAAATGTCTATAATTTTCAATTCTTAGATATCGGGCTATCATTGTTTAGAACGATGTAAGCGCAGTTAATTATTTGTCAGTGTAATTATGACGTGAGAACGTGTAAAACATTGCGCTAAATGCTATTACTTTCAGTAATTTAATATTCCCATCTCGCTAGGTCGGCGGTGAGGGCCTCTGCAAGAATTTATTGCCTTAATTATACGTGTTCTGCACGCAGAATAAAGCGTTCGTTAATAATTATTCCGTGCTCGGAACCTTGATCATCTTATAAAAACAAGCATTGCTGTACTTTTATTGATAGACGAGATTTACAAATTGAACGCAAGAATGAATTCTGTTCAAACTAAGAACATAACAGTGAAAATTACACCGCCGTATCTTTAATCTAATGCTCCGTTTTACTCGACTTCCTTTAATAAGTCTATTTTCAGAGCAAAATAAAATCGACTTATCGAATTATCGAAAAATCAAATCAAACGTTACTGTTATTTCGCGCAGACGTTACTGTTATTTCGCGCAGACGTTACTGTTATTTCGCGCAGACGTTACTGTTATTTCGCGCAGACGTTACTGTTATTTCGCGCAGACGTTACTGTTATTTCGCGCAGACGTTACTGTTATTTCGCGCAGACGTTACTGTTATTTCGCGCAGACGTTACTGTTATTTCGCGCAGACGTTACTGTTATTTCGCGCAGACGTTACTGTTATTTCGCGCAGACGTTACTGTTATTTCGCGCAGACGTTACTGTTATTTCGCGCAGACGTTACTGTTATTTCGCGCAGACGTTACTGTTATTTCGCGCAGACGTTACTGTTATTTCGCGCAGACGTTACTGTTATTTCGCGCAGACGTTACTGTTATTTCGCGCAGACGTTACTGTTATTTCGCGCAGACGTTACTGTTATTTCGCGCAGACGTTACTGTTATTTCGCGCAGACGTTACTGTTATTTCGCGCAGACGTTACTGTTATTTCGCGCAGACGTTACTGTTATTTCGCGCAGACGTTACTGTTATTTCGCGCAGACGTTACTGTTATTTCGCGCAGACGTTACTGTTATTTCGCGCAGACGTTACTGTTATTTCGCGCAGACGTTACTGTTATTTCGCGCAGACGTTACTGTTATTTCGCGCAGACGTTACTGTTATTTCGCGCAGACGTTACTGTTATTTCGCGCAGACGTTACTGTTATTTCGCGCAGACGTTACTGTTATTTCGCGCAGACGTTACTGTTATTTCGCGCAGACGTTACTGTTATTTCGCGCAGACGTTACTGTTATTTCGCGCAGACGTTACTGTTATTTCGCGCAGACGTTACTGTTATTTCGCGCAGACGTTACTGTTATTTCGCGCAGACGTTACTGTTATTTCGCGCAGACGTTACTGTTATTTCGCGCAGACGTTACTGTTATTTCGCGCAGACGTTACTGTTATTTCGCGCAGACGTTACGATTCTCAGATTGTAAACAAAACAATCACCATTAAGCTATTAACGCTTCACACTCTTTTGTTTTTCACGTCTTTTGTTTTTCTCTTTTGTTTCTTCACTCTTGTTTTCTTTTTTTTTGTTTTTTTTTTCATTTCTGACCAAGCAAATAATTGTCTATAATTTTCAATTCTTAGATATCGGGCTATCGTTGCTTAGAACGATGTAAGCGCAGTTAATTATTTGTCAGTGTAATTATGACGTGAGAACGTGTAAAACATTGCGCTAAATGCTATTACTTTCAGTAATTTAATATTCCCATCTCGCTAGGTCGGCGGTGAGGGCCTCTGCAAGAATTTATTGCCTTAATTATACGTGTTCTGCACGCAGAATAAAGCGTTCGTTAATAATTATTCCGTGCTCGGAACCCTTGATCATCTTATAAAAACAAGCATTGCTGTACTTTTATTGATAGACGAGATTTACAAATTGAACGCAAGAATGAATTCTGTTCGAACTAAGAACATAACAGTGAAAATTACACCGCCGTATCTTTAACCTTATGCTCCGTTTTACTCGACTTCCTTTAATAAGTCTATTTTGCATTAACCTCTTACATAGATCACCATAACTTCATAGCTTGCTAGTAACTATGTATGTAAAAAATAAGGGAAGTCATTTTTACATAATATATGTGAGCCTTGGCTTAGTCAAGTAACTTCCTCCACCTCGGTCTATCCATGGTTCTCTTTATTACTCTCTTTATTCTAGAAAAATAAAATTCTTTATTTAGAAACTCGTTTTATTACGAAGAAATTTATAAGCGATATATATCGCGACGAAGGCGACATCGGCTGGCCCGTGTCGCCTTGCACTGCGAGGGCACAGAGGGGGAGGGAGTAACCTCCCTACCCCGGAAGTGCTCTCCTTGAGTACAGCGTAGAGGGGCTCCGGTGCGTTTCACTGGAGATCCTGGGTAAAAACCCCCACATAACCGCCGCCTTCCCCCCAAGGCGGGGTATTTTTGAAGTTTTCCTCCACGTTAAAAAAAAGGATTAGGACTCCAAACAGTCAGCTGATATATTGTGGCAATTTTAGATGATTGTATATTTTCCGTAGTTTATTTGCTATTGAAAATCTGATAGTATTTTAAATTGTTGACATAAATTCAGCCGGAACCGAACACCTAGCCGCAAACGTCACAAATATTAGACATTTCAATTTCCGGCTAACACTACGCTTCCGTTTCGAAAACATATAAAATCGAACATTATTTGGGTTTATTCAATTGCGGGTTTATGAATTTGTGAAAATATATTACTTAAACAAGGTAAAGTATTATTTTTCAAATCAAATCCATATTTTTCAACATCCTTTCAAGAGAGTGTGGAAGGAGACTTTCATTCATCCTTCTTAACTATCAATTGATCCAAGCCTATATATTAAACATAAACTAAAACACACAACATAACACTTAAGGTGGATAGCCTTGCGGTAGTCTATAGATTAGAATAAATAGAGTGTGTGCAGGATTTACTTATGGGTCCAAGTCATGAGTGCTTTTATTCATTGACACGCAGTAAGTTAAAAAATGCTATAAACTTTCATATAAATTATTGCAGCATCATGATTTTTGTAAACTAAAATTTATTTCTCAATTTTGGAGCCGCGGTAGCTCAGTGTCCGGGCAGTTGTCTCAAGTTGCATAGTACGCTAGCAACCCGAGTTCGATCCCCGGCACCAATAAATTTGTTGTTGCAATTTTATGTGCAGATTTACCACGCGCTCGGTGGTGAAGGAAAACATCGTGAGGAAACTTACATGTCTTAGGAAATTTGTGAAGTCTTCTAATCCGCACTAGAGTCGCGTGGCGGACTATGCCCTTATCTACCATCTTTACAGAGAAGGCCTGCGCCCAACAGTAGGACATATATATTATATATAAAAAGGTAACTTCTAGTAGGACATATATTTTTATCCCATCGGATTAGACATAGATTACTTTGATATGTGTATCCTATCAGTACACACAAAACAAAACGCAAATGAAAACTAAAATTCGAATCGAATTCGAACTGACAACTGTCATATCGTAAGTCCCCAAGCCACTAGGTTATCACTGCTACTAATATTTAATGTACAATATATAAAAGAAAAGTTTATATTAGTGAGCTCTAAAGTCGAAAACTACGTACATATTATTTAAGAACAAACCGTTGTATAAGTGCATTTAGTGTACTGCATTTCAACGTTCCAGAATATTCGTACTCTACAAATCGCATCAAAGGTTTCAAACAACACCGCCTAAAACTTCAGCATTTTAAGACGGCTCTTAGAAATGCATTAGTACTTTATATTTAGTGTGTGAAAAAAGCAAAGGCTGAATGTTACTTCAAAAACACCGTCGTAAAATTTGAACACTAGAGCGGCGGGGTGGTATTTCGACACCCCTGTTGCTTGTTGATATCACACGCTTAGCCAGTTGGGCAAGGCTTTTTAAATATTGTTGTTATTGAAGAATCTTGTGCCTCTAAAAATCTTGATGTATCCAATAAACCCTATTTTAAATAAGGTTGAATATACAAAAAATATAGCTATCAGAAAACGCTTAAAACAAAATATGATGATAGCTTAATATATTATAGCTACCTATAGACTTAACAGTGGCCATATTTAATTATATTTTTATAACTATTCCATATTCTGGACTTAGACTAATAATGTTTAAGAATTTCAGTAGAAGTTTTGGGGCTTGAAGGGAAAAGAACAAAATAGTTGTTTGAGTTATGGAAGTTTGGACTTATCCTTAAAGCGTCAATAGCTTAATTGTGTTTTTTTTTATTTTAATTTTCTCGGTCCCCGACGTGTTGGGTTAAGGTCCTAATCATTCTTTCCTTTTTTATTCCATTCCTCTTTTCTCATTCCTTCACTATACGCATTTTTTTCCTTATTTCCAGTATTTTAATGTATGTTTATCTCTATTTCTATCTTATTTTTAAAATTCCTTTGTCCTTTATTTTACATTATTTGTAATTTTCTCTTTTGTAAACATCATAGCCTAATAGTTTGTGGTACGGTCTGCGAATCGAATCGAATGGTCATATCCACCATTCGACTATTGACGTGAACCAACTCCTAGCACAAGCTTAAGCTTAGTTGAAATAGTTAACAAAAATGATAGAAATATTTGTGAAAAATAATAGAATCTACGTCTTTATTATCTCTAAAAATCACGTTAAATATTCGATTTGAGGTTGACAGGAGATTGACAGGCTGATCCTCACGTTGCCTCAATATCGGGGCCTCTCTATCCAGTCCAATCACGACAAAAGATGTGAAATTTTTTTATATCTTTTAATTTGAGCTAACTGAATGGCCACTGAAATTCCACGCAGTTGAATTTTCACCTGCCGTTGCAATAAACATTAGTACGAAGCGCTTTCAGCTCAATTTTACCTCGCCCTATAATCACACTTCGCAGCTTTCAGGCTTTTCACTAAAGCTCTTTATTGTTACTGTACTATTATTGTTATTTTACAATAAAATTGCGATGAAAATATAAGACTGCTAGTTCTTCTAATGCTGGTCGGGGATTCAAATCCTGAATGTTATCGATAGGGCGGTCTTGACTAAACAGTTTCTTTTTTCATTGTAAAGTACAAAAAATCATTTGTTTATGTTAGATTCTGTATCCGAGCCTTAGGGAGAACTTAGTTTTAAATGAAGTGAAGTATTTAAAAGTAAATGATTTTATTCTTATTTTTACTTCCTTAAACTCTTAAAAAAAGTTACAGCCTGTAAACAAAGTATAAGGGCATAGTCCACGCGGCCCTCGTGCGGATTGACAGACTTCACATGTCTTGAAAAATTTTCCTAAGACATCAAGAGTTCATCACGATGTTTTTCTCCACTGCTGAGCGCATGTTAATTTATTACATAAAATTGCAAGAACAATTTATTGGTGCCTGTACTGGTGATCGATCTTGGGTTGCTAGCGGACTATGCAACTTGAGGCGATCGCCCGGACACTGAGCTATCACGGCTCTTTAAACTCTGTATATTATTTATATCATAAGTCTCTCATTTCTGTCTATCCGCTAGGGTCAAAAGCACTTAATAATCTAAAGATCACCTAACAAATTCATAGAATGAGTTCCGGATGAATAATCGTAATTCGTAGTAAAAATATTATGCGAAGCCAGAGAAGGTCGTTAGATTTCCATTTATATATATAAAAGGTTATTAATACTTTATTAATAACCTAGTTTATTTTATATAATTTATATCTCGAAATTAATTTGTAAGAGTGGTATATATTTTCCAAGTACAGAATGCGTTCAATTTGAGTTTGTAAATCCCTGTTGGTTGACTTTCGCTTCTCTGTCGGGGCACGGCAATTAAGTCTCATTGAATTCAGAAACAGTCGTACAATTGAAATTAAAGCGTTTTTGTGGTTAAAAGTATTTATTCGTGAACAAACAAAATTGAAAATAGGTACTATTTATATCTGGTAACAACACTGGTTTGTCATACTAGTCGACTTTCTACCTGTGATAAAGTGGCGCTGTAAAGTGGTGTCTCACTGTGTTTTATGAATAAACTCATTGCACGACGACCAATAAAAAGGGCTACGGTCTCTTTACGAAATCATGTCAAATTAGGAGATCTGTAGACAAGCGTAGACCAGTGGGTTAGCAAGTTGAAGTGGCAATGGACAGGCCATATACGTGATGGGCCTTAAAGTTCTGGTCTGGGCAGTGGACCGGTACGCGCAGTGTACCCATAAAGTGATATAACACCTCAAACGCCGCTGGACGAAGTCGTCGTCGAAGTCGAAGTCGCATGTCGTTTACACGGCCTTTTGGATCCAACAATGCATGTCCTACGCCTGAAATGATGATAATGATGACTCTTTATAGTATGTACTATTTTTGGACATTTAGATGATAAATTATTTGTAGGACGTTGGCTTCCAAGTCAGATAAATATTGTTTCAGTTCAAATTAAACTCATTGTTTTATTTTGATCTAAATCTAATTTTCAGCCTATCGACAAAAGCCGTTCATGCAGAGTGCACAGTAGCATAGCCGAATTGGGTGATACATTTAATTTCACATACATTTCCCATAAGCCCACAGTCGCATAGTCCCACTGGTGAGCATAGATCTTCTATTTCTTTTATTTTATTATATATTTACATAGAGTCTAAGGGCTTAGTCCTCCACATTACCCTAGTCTTTTTATGTTTAATTCAAGTAATAATAGCAGTAATAACCCAGTGGCTAAGCGGTTTGACGTATAATCCAATGGGGTTCGAATCTTGGTTGGCTTGTGAAATCCCTGTTGGTTGACTTTCGCTTCTTTGTCGGGGCACGGCAATTAAGTCTCATTGAATTCAGAAACAGTCGTACAATTGAAATTAAAGCGTTTTTGTGGTTAAAAGTATTTATTCGTGAACAAACAAAATTGAAAATAGGTACTATTTATATCTGGTAACAACACTGGTTTGTCATACTAGTCGACTTTCTACCTGTGATAAAGTGGCGCTGTAAAGTGGTGTCTCACTGTGTTTTATGAATAAACTCATTGCACGACGACCAATAAAAAGGGCTACGGTCTCTTTACGAAATCATGTCAAATTAGGAGATCTGTAGACAAGCGTAGACCAGTGGGTTAGCAAGTTGAAGTGGCAATGGACAGGCCATATACGTGATGGGCCTTAAAGTTCTGGTCTGGACAGTGGATCGGTATACGCAGTGTACCCATAATGTGATATAACACCTCAAACGCCGCTGGACGAAGTCGTCATCGAAGTCGATGTCGTTTACGGCCTTTTGGATCCAACAGTGCATGTCCTACGCCTGAAATGATGACTCTTTATAGTATGTACTATTTTTGAACATTTAGATGATAAATTATTTGTAGGACGTAGGCTTCCAAGCCAGATAAATATTGTTTCAGTTCAAATTAAACTCATTGTTTTATTTTGATCTAAATCTAATTTTCAGCCTATCGACAAAAGCCGTTCATGCAGAGTGCACAGTAGCATAGTGGTCTAAGGTTCGCTATCATTATATTCTCATGTAAGTGCCGAATTGGGTGATTCATTTAATTTCAAACACATTTCCCAAAATCCCACAGTCGCATAGTCCCACTGGTGAGCATAGATCTTCTATTTCTTTTATTTTATTATATATTTACATAGAGTCTAAAGGCTTAGTCCTCCACATTACCGTAGTCTTTTTATGTTTAATTCAAGTTTTTTTTTTAAATAATAGCAGTAATAACCCAGTGGCTAAGCGGTTTGACGCATAATCCAATGGGGTTCGAATTCCTTGTTGGCTTGTGTATCCTGGTGTATGGCGATGGGCTCACTACTTGTCACATATGGTCTTACTAAGATTGGTGAAATAATGATTTCTCTTTCTACCCCACTTAGGTTAAAAGGACCTAAGATATTAATATAATCATTTCTTTTTTTTTATTTCTTGTCAGTTTTTTATTCATAACAAATACTGTTCTATTAGTACGAAACATAAAAGCTTAAACTCTCTGCCGGTTTTGAACTGGTTTCGCAAATCAAGGTGATGTCAATAGAGGCAGTGCAGATGGAATCCAATAGATGACGGAACTCCATTACGTTAGAACAAAAGGAGACAATTTCACAAGTAAATTGACACGTAATTGCACGGCGCCATGATTGCCACAATAAATATTTATACAAGCACCCATATAGATGTGAGAATTAAATTGATTTTACGATTACGGAGGCCTGGTTTCATGATCAACTTAAATAATTCTAACTCTTTGTGATTGATTATTAAAGGCCTCAAGACTTCAGCCCTGTAGTTCTGGGCTTTCATAAGACTACGGTATCCCATGCCTATCGTAGAAGGCGACTAAGGGGCCTCGGATTCACTGGACGACATCGGCAGGCCCTTGTCGCCTTGCACTACGAGGGCACAGGGCGGGGGAAAGTTACTCCCTGCTCGTGACGTGCTCTCTTAAGAGCACAGTGCAGAGGAGTTCCGGTGCGTTACTCTGGAGATCCCGGAGCCCCTCACCGTGCACCGAGGAAGGGCCGGAGAGGTTTTAATGGGTAAAACCCCACATAACCTCGACCTCCCAGAACCTTGTCTTGTTGAAGATTTCCTCCCCGTAAATAAAGGCCTCAAGGTTTAGATTAGCTCTAAGCTCGAAGGCTTAATCTAATTCATCGGATTGTGTGAGGGGTTCTTAGAGAGCTCAGGGGTAAACCTATATATTGAGTAACTTAGCGCTGGGATTCCCGAGAGGGAAGATACCTTGGCTTGGGGTACCCAAAGGTTATTTCTCTGGGTGTGTTAGCATTCTGACTAGTAGGTGTCCAGTTGACTATCAGCTGTTTAAATTGTTCTTATTTACTACATTACATTATCGCCAATTTAGGAAGTGCTGGTGCTTGGAGAAGAAGCGACAGAAGAGATTTTTTTTGCTAAAATGGCTGATTATTTAAACGTATTAGGATTTAATTTCTAGCAATGGAGTCATATCGATGTTCGACCTAAACAGGTACCTGCGTATTTAATAAATATCCGCATATTTAAAATAAATTGTGAATATAAGTCCACATTTACATTTAATCTGCTTTTATAAAGGTATTTATAGCAAATAAAGCTTAATAGAATAGTTTTTAGTTAACTTGCTTCGTTATAGAACAAATGCCCCAATTAAAATGTAAAGCCCCTTTAATTGTTTCCACAGGACCAGATCTGCGCGGGTGAAAAATTGCAGAATAATTAACTCTGCTCCTGCCGGGACAGTAAAGTAAAGGGCCGATAAATTGTCCTTTAAAAACTACCGTTAAAGATATGCTGCAATTATAGTGAGAATGAAAAATTCTCAGTGACGTGTTATTTTGAAGTTAGATGTAGTCGATATATTATTTTTCCGCTCTTGCCACTTGCGTCAATTGTTGGTAAACCGACATAAGGTAAAACTCAGCGTTCTTTGGACTAAGAAAATCACTAAGAAATGATCATGAAATCACAATAACTTTATGAAAAATTTTATTTGAATTTTCCAAACAATAATTTCGAACTAGTTTAGAGCTAGTCTTATCACAATTTCGTGGAATTTTAAAATAGGAATACGAATTAGAAATGAGACAACCAAATGACGTCCCAACGGCGCGCCCCGGGCTGCGCGGGCAAAATAGTTCCAGACGCAGAGAAATTATCATTAAAAAGTACCATTTGCGCCGGCAAATGCAACTCTATTATTCACCATACGTATGTACAAGCTAGAACACGTTTCAGTCACAATTTGTAATAGCAAGCACGCTCATTTCTACTTCTATTTTACCTCCTGACTTGAAAAAATATAGTTAGCTAGCAACATATGACATCCAGCGATTGTTATGCATAATAACTACTTCCAATGATTTCTTAGTGATTTATCTGAACCTTATTGTATCTTTAATTCATAATTAATAATTTAGTTGATCGTCACATTAACTGGGCATTGTAAACAATAATTTAACTTTATTAGTTCGTAGTCTGACTTTTAATTAATTCTGTATAAAGATTGTGAGGACGCGCAGTTGTGACACGGTATTCGTTAAAATAATTCTTTGTACAACGTTACGCTGTCTAAATAAAGCGACTGTATCAGTTGTTGGACTATTTTATTCCACAAGACTTACAAATTATTACAAAATACATTATTATTTTCACAACAGTAAAGATTCATAACATTTTTCTATACGTTTTAAGCATGTGCTTGACCACAATCCTGACCATACCCTTCTTGACCACACCCTGATGCTATGTGGAAATGCTGTCCTGAATGGTAGGGCGTACTAGCTTAGTAAATGCTTATTCACTCTACTTTTGAAAACATCCACATTGTAATCCGAGCGAAAGACAGACGTGAGCAAACTGAGACGATCTGTCCAAAAAAACCTCCTTAAGGTATAAAGGTGCGTTGCCAACCTATCATGATGGGTTGTATTGTTCAATATAACAACGCGTTCAGGGTTCTGTTGGGGTTGCCCCGTTCCTGTACTGCATCGGGGATGTTCGCGGATGCACAGATGGCATGTTTTTTTGCGACAATGCGCAAGAGGAGTGCATCTCTGGCGCGCAGGGTGCGGACCAGCTCTATCAGCATCCTGAGCATGATCGCTCAAAGCTTGACTGTGTTCATGTAATACAGTTGCTGCGCCGTCTCACATAGGGTAAGGTATACATAGTCTAACCGTTAGTATAATATTATATTTTTTATATTATTTTGATAATCAAATATTTATAATAATAATTTTATATTATAATCTTATAACTTAGTGTTAGGTTGTTATTTAATAGTTATTTAAAGTAATGATGAGTCTTTGTTACTTATTTGAATAAATGAATAATAATAATAATTGTACCTGTGTAGCTAATATAATCACATCCTTGCACCTAGCGGGATAGACTGACAATATAAAAAGATAGAAAGCGTTACAGTAACTAACAGGTGCACATCACGCTCGCCGCGTTACAATAATTTCAATTTCATAGAAATGGTCTTCACATGGCAGGATATGGTTGCTCGCGTCGGCACTTCTAACTTCATAGTAAAATTTAAGGCAATTTAATTGTCAAGAGTGGGACGGCTTATGTAGCGCCGCAGAAATTTATTGCCTTAATTATACTTGGTCTGGCCGACTCACACCTGACACTGCTGCCTTTTGTCCTCAATCGACCGGGATTTAATTACATGTGGGGCTCATGTATGATATTTTCATTGTACGAATGAACTTTTGTCCCAATTTAAACGTTTAACATCAATAGATCGAACTTATATGAAGTCCAATACCAATTTTAGTTAAAAACAAGCTTACAAAATGTTTTGATCAGAATATTGTTAAGCATATATTGGATTAAATAAAACAGTTTTTCATCGGCACACACTCATGGCGGGTGGACCAGGCAAGGCCGGCCGAGAGGGGAATAGTAGAATATATTATATCTTCTTCTTCGTTCCCTCACTGCTGAGGATCGCGAGTACAAGCAGCCTCCATTGAGTGCGGTCATAGGCGGAATGGACCTCACGCTGCATGCCTCCCACCGTCTTCATGATCGTGTGCGACTATTTTGTAGGCGCCCTACCCTGAGTACGTTTGCCGTCCATTTTCCCTAAGAAGATCTGCTTCACCAGACAGTGCTTTGAAGACCGCATGATGTGTCCAAAGAAGCTGAGGGAGAGGATCTTAAGCTCCTTCAGTGTGGACTCGTTGGTTCTCATGGCAGTCCAAGGTATACGGAGCAGCCTTCGCCAACACCACATCTCGAAGGCGTCTATGACACGACTATTCCGACCAGGCAAGGCCGGCTGAGAGGGGAATCGTAGAATATATTATATATAATATGTTAAATATAATTTTAAAGTGTAATAAATAATATGATCCATAGTGAACTACGGTTCTATACGATTTGATACGTGGCCTTTCGATTTGGTTTTTGTAAGTTGGTTTCACTGTTATTTAAGTTTATTGTTTGTTTATATCTTAGGATGATTAGGTTTATTAATTATTTTACGTGTTATTGAATTGTTTTAAGTTGTCTATGATGTAGTTGACATGTACAGTGAAGGTGTTGGTAGTCTGTTCCTTTGTGACGATAGATGTTAATTCGTACGGCTGTATGTTGTGCGGGAGACAAGTTTGCTTACATTTATATCTTGAAAAAAATATTAATAATAAGCGATCTACGAAACAATTTACTTTAATTGAAATAAAACTCGAAGGAAAACTTGTAATTTGATCTAAGTTAAAATGGTTATTTTAATTTTATAATAAAATATTTCGTAGTATAAAATAACTTCGAAATATAATATTATGTATTTAAAGTTTTAGTGTTTTTAAATATATATAACATATATTGGACAGAATCAAAAATAGAATTAAAACCAGTAATAAAGATCGCTAATCCTTCGATTGTTTACTACTATTATTTAATTTTATAATAAAATATTTCGTAGTATAAAATAACTTCGAAATATAATATTATGTATTTAAAGTTTTAGTGTTTTTAAATATATATAACATATATTGAACAGAATCAAAAATAGAATTAAAACCAGTATCTT
Source organism: Meandrusa payeni (assembly GCA_029286785.1). Classification (NCBI taxonomy): domain Eukaryota; kingdom Metazoa; phylum Arthropoda; class Insecta; order Lepidoptera; family Papilionidae; genus Meandrusa; species Meandrusa payeni. The sequence goes on from JAGSMX010000013.1 coordinate 2,165,276, forward strand.
TAGATCGCTAATCCTTCGATTGTTTATTACTATTATTAAATTTATTAGGTCTGGGGTGGAAAACCCATCTATCAAGCTTTTACCTTACCAATTTGTTACAAATGGACCAATAATGTTTTGATGTTAACATCAAGCTAGCTCGGCTGTAGATTGAGTATCAGCAGCTCCCACAATCACCTTTAAATCGTCATTGTTGACCAAAGTGTGGACGACCACGAGGTTCCTTTTTCAAATCAAAATTACCAGGACGGAACCGGGCAAACCAATAACGGGTTGTGCGTTCATTCGTAAAGTTCTCTCCGTAAACATTGTTGATGTTACATTATTGTTCGAACGTAATGAAAATACAAGGCTAATCAATAAACAAAAGACTGACTTTTTAAAAAGAATGTTATATGTTTAAAACAAAATTCATTTGAATTTAGAATTCACAGTAAATCATTTTTTTTTTAGTTTGAAATGGCCAATACTGAAGAACGGCAATTTAATAGCTTTATAATAAATAGCCTTTCGGTTTTCTACAGATTGCATATTGGAGAGTGTGCTCAGGAACTACATGATCTAATTCCCCCATCCCCTTTCCACCATCGGACTTCTAGACGCACTGCGGGATTTCATCCTTTTGTTGTGAACTTCCCTCAAACCCGAACGAAGCGATTTGCTTCGTCTTTCATTCTTCGTACAGCAAAGGACTGGAATAGTTTGCCCGCTGTCTTTCCTTCCGATTACAATGTGGGTATTTTCAAGATTAGAGTGAATAGTCATTTACTAAGCTAGTGCGCCTTACCATCCAGGACTGCATTTCCACTTAACATCAGGTGGGATCGTAGTCAAGCACTTGCTTAGAAATTATAAAAAAAAATAGGTTCAAAGACCTATTACTAAACTATTTGCCCTTTAAAATACTAAAATAGTTATATATATAAGCTCTCACGTCATTTTATTAAATCATTCTCGTCATTATATTTTCTGAAGGCAATAAATAGATACATTTGTTATACCTATCCATTAAACACCATTTATATTTTGCAAGGAAACTTATAACAGTATTAGTGGCAGACATACCAAACTTTCGTCAGGAATTAGATAACAGACATATGTACTGTAAGTCAACGTGTTAGTCGAATCCGTTCGTTGGAGAACAAAAGACGGCAGCTCCAGGTGTAAGTTGCCAGGAGCAAGTATAATTGAGGCAATAAATCTCTACAAAGCTACGTAAGCCGCCCTCACAGTTCTAGCTAGACGAAGCAATTAAATTACTTGAATTTTCCTTATTAGCACGATTACTGGCACTTTGTCTAAATGTTGGGTTCATAATAAAAAGGACGTCGAAGATTTATTTTGTATAAATAAGATATTACATTGTTCGTAATTCGCAATTCCTTTTGACTTCCTGTGTTTTCACAAGACTTCAAAAAAGAGGAGGATCTCAATTCACCTGTATGATTTTTTTTATGTTTTAAATTCAACCACGTAACTTCCGACTGCTTGAACCGATTTTGATGATTCTTTTTACTAAAAAGCTGGTGTAAGTCTTAAATTTGCATTGACTATGTGCGCCATAAATGGAGGAATAACTGAAAATCACGCCAACCGATTTCGATGATTCATTTTTTATTGGAAAGGAATTTCAGGAGTAGTTTGGTGAGAGTATGTTTAGATTCTATTTCGTAACATTCCTACGATAATTTGGTAATACAAAAAGATTCGATTCGAAGTTGGTTATTGTTCTTACTCGGTAAATATACTTTTTATGTTTTAAAAGTCATAATTGCGGCATAAACAGCGATCGAGCTTATAAGGTCCCATATATGACAGACGGTAAGCCCACTGCTATACATTGGGCACAAATTTTATCAAGTGATATTTTTGTACTTAAGAAATTGATTCGAATCTCAGCCAGATTTTATGATGACTTTTCCGTTCGTTTAGTCTCTGAACTTAAAACCCGTGACCGGTTTAAGAGTGATAGGCTCACAAGCTGTCCCATATCAGACCTATTAAGTTGAAAATGCGCCTATCCATCTCACTAGGTTTAAATAGACGTGAAAGCTAAACGCAAACAACAATTCTGAAAATAGTGCTCTTAAGGAATAACGACGGGAGCACTATAACGAGGTCATTGTTTTTTTATAACTCTATTTGTTGAGTAAAAAATATTAAGAATGGCTACAATGGCAAGACGTCTCCCAGAGCCTCGGGGACATGCAGAAAAAGATAGCTCTTTGAAATTTTAAAACCATCCATGTATGTGTGTCACGGACTACCGACTTGAAATTCATGAAGTTTTTTGTTTGTTAAAATCTAGACTAAAACTTTATTTTTAATGTACATCATTCGGACAACTTTTTAGCGGGAAAAAATTCAATTCCCGGTAGGCAGCACAAAATGCTTTGAAGAGTTTTTTACCTCCCGTTCCAGCTGATTTTTACAAGAAGAGCATCTATAAACCACTTCGTTGGCATGACCTATCTACACTAAAAGCGGTTTACGATCCATTAGTCCAATCAACCTTGACATACTGCATCACCGTCTAGGGCGGGTCTCATAAAAGTATGCTCCTGCGTCTTGAAAGAGCACAGATATGTGTATTAAAAATCATTTCATATAGACCCAACTAGTGAACTGTTTTCCTTTTATAAATTATTAACTGTTCGGCAACTTTTCATTCTGCACGCAGTACTTCGAAAACATTCGCTTCTTAAGTTCGAACCTGCACTTTATAATACACAGCGCAGACATGACAGGGTTTGCACCATTGTGGCCCACAGAACTGATTTCGCTAGACATCAATTTTACGTCCTAAGTGCCTTTTTGTACAATAAAGTAAATAAATTATTACATATATACCCATTACCACTAAAAGAATGTAAGACACATTCCCGAATGGCTCCAAACCCTCTCGTATGAATTTACGATTTAGAAGATCTTTTAAAACCATAATCAACAGTCAGTCACTCTTCAACATACGCAACCTTTTACACACAAACACACACAAAACGATTAAACTAAATTACATTACAAGTTTTTAATTTTACTTAATTTGTATTTAACTTTTTGGAGATGGGCGTTAATAGCTGCGACACAGTTTTTACTACTGCGGCTATTATCGAACCGGTTTGTACATGAACTTTTTATTTGAAATAAAATCATAAAAAAAAATGCATCGATTAAATGGATGAACAATTTGAAAAAGAATACTTCAATTTATTTCATACAAATCGGCAATTTCATAGGTAAAGACCTATTACATTAAAAGAAAAGATGAAAATGTTACCGTTGTAAAAATACCGAGCTATAACCAATAAAACGTTTTGAACAGTGCAATATAATTCACAACGGTTTTTAAGGTACTCGCATAAAATTTGATATAACCTTTACCGCTTCTCATATAAATGCCCTTCTACTCATATATGAATAACCGAAAACAATTTTCGGCATTCGCTCCGAGTTCGTACGATTTATTAAATGCAGACGCATTCATTTTCATTTTGGCCATAACTCAAAAACAAATGCGGTAAGTTCGAGATTAAATAGGCGGGGTGAAAGTAATTAAAAGCCGACGTACGCAAATGATGTGTGCGAAATGAAAGTGCTTGCTTTTCAATTATAAGCTCGTTGATCGTGCCTTTCAAAGCTTTTGTATATCAAAAGGGATTATTAATAAAAAAAACTTTATTGATGCTTTGGAATTTATTTGGACATAGAAAAAAAGGTAAAGTTCAGCCTTAATATAAGTATATAAATATAAATCCCACTGTTGGGCACATGCCTTCTCTGCAAATAGAGTATAAGCGGCCCCAGTGCGGATTCGCGGACTTCACATGTCTTAAATAATCCCGACACACCGTCAGCTGTGTCTATTATACAGATAACTGTGACGACGCCACAGGAAGACTTATGACAAAGGCAATGGCCGCATCAAGGGAGAGGATAGTGGACTACAACCTGAAAATGGCCATGAGAAGCAGGGACACAGCGGTCGCGGAGAAGCTAATAGCAATGCAGCGGGGCGTCTGCTACGCGTGAACCCAGAACGATCTCTGGCCACCTCCAAATTCAGGCAATTATATTAAAAAAGAAATAAGGAAAATAGTAACTGTAGAAGTAGCACTTTTTAACAAAAGCAGAGTAAACAATTTAAGTGTATTGGAAAAGAGTCTGACACAGGTCTGTGGTTGCAATCTAAGAAAAATAAAAAATCCCTTTCACATTTCCTTGGCTGCAGAGCGCGGGGTAAATCAGCACATAAAAATGCAAACAAATTTATTAGTAAAATTATAAATTTATGTAATCTATAATTAATGTTTCCTAAAAATCATATCTATGTTTCGAAAAGATTAAACTGGTCTACAAATTTACCTAAAACCCTTTAAATCATATAAGGAGGAGGAACAAAGGTCTCTGTGAAACAGCATTTGTTGGTAGTGAACGTTGAAGATACGGGAATAGAGGCTCGCGAAGGCGCGCGTCCGGTTTCCGGCGTGTCCTCCGCGATTCAATTTTGTTCGGCCCGCGACAAACTACATTGATTGTTTCGTTATTCCGGTCGCACAGGAGGAAACTCACGATTTCACTAAACCGCTCTAACGTTTTATGTCTAAAATTACTGATTGCAAGCGCCATTAAATGTAATGGATTTACCAAAATTATTTTCGTAGGGAAATCTCTATTAAAAGCTAGAATTTGTTCTCTGAACTATACTTAATTAGTTACTGTCTTACCATATATCCCACTGTTGGGATCAGGCCTTCTGTGTAAAGAGAGTTTCTAAGCCATGTTAGTTTCCTAGCCATATTTCTAGATCTCTAGAATTTATATACATTTACATATATTTAGTTCGCATTAACTGAACATCAAAACGTCAAGGTCGAACCTACATATGTAGATGATTGGCGTGAATACTTGTGATATATTATGCAATATAGACGTATCGCAATTTACAGATAGAGTCAATTGGCAGTAAGCCGCCGTTCTACTACATTATATATGTATATAAACAGAGGTAGTTCACTTTATTTCCGAGGAGAATCAAGTTGTCCCCCACACATATGTTCGTTTTCCGCCGGCGCCGGTAAGGCACAATGGAAGAGCCTCTGTGATTTAGTTTTATTATCATGCACCCTCTATTCACTGTGTTCCAGATTATTCAAAGAGAGGTATGTAAATACGCTTTGGTATCAAACTATTTGCATACTTACTTGCGTTGTTACACAACTACAAATACAGAGGAAAGTTTTTCCGTTCCACACTTTGAATTTAGAACGTGCACAAAATGTATTATTATTTTTTTTCTGTACAGCAATAAGGCACATATAATTTCTTGGTGGCTTAATATATAACGCAGTACGCTCTAACGATCTGGGTTTATTTCCCTGACATATTTTTTTATAGAATGTTTGTTATTTTATATATTGTTTAATTATTTTAATCCAAATAAGCATAACTTGATGACTTAATAAACAGATGGTTTGCGATTATGGGACTTAAAACTACAATCTACGTTTCAACGACCGTAACCTAAGCCAGTAAGCTATTGACACATAAATAATATTTAATAAAATTATTACCACATTCCGACGGCTATAAAACCACCGTAGTAGAATATTTTTCGCATTTACGAAGCGGCGGAAGACGTAGACATTTCTTAATAGACTCTTTTTGTATTGAGGATGTTCGAGAGCAGCGACCACTAATCATCAGCCCACCTCGTTCCACATAACACACATAGACAATTACTATATATTTATTTCGTCCAAAACAAGTGAAAGGTGTAGGCAATAATTGAGTCCGCGCCGTTCAACCATGACAAGGGATGTATAACGGTCGTGGGTTAACCTTCACGTAAGTATGAATTACACCGCATTGTAATTCCGTCGTTGGCCGACTCCTTTGAATAGCAGTTTCATAGGGCAGCCCTGTTATTATGGGTTGTATAATACCGACAGGCAGTCGCCGACAGCGAGTTAAACAGACGCTAAGAACACCTGAAATTAGGTGCTTTGAGCTTTACTGTTGTTTCGTGTTAGGCTCCTTTTATGTCCGCACACTCTCCGCAATTTCAAGAGACCGCTCATGTTTTATAGCCGCCTATTATCTATTCATCGTTCCCCTTGACCTTGTCATCGTCTTTATCGTAATATGAATTTATGTTGAGGTTGAATTTATTAATGCCCTTCAACCGTATGAGTGAATGGGACCAAATTGCACGTTCATACACACTGACACAATTATTTTATATTAATTAACTCAAAAAAAAAACAAAATTTGATACAGTTATGGAAGAGCTGGATCTTCTGGCACAAGTATATTTTATTCTTGTTTTGTTTGTCTTGTTTTTTGAAAAATAAAGATTTTTATTGTTATTTTTTATTTTTATATGTAGTGTTTATTTCCAGCTTTATATAGGACGAATCTTAAATTGTACATATTTGCTAGCTAGCGTTCATTTAACCCTAGTGATTCAGAGGAAGCAATCGCCGCAAACCTATTGCTGTATACAGTGCATATTTATGTTCATATTTACCGTTATATTTGTCGTCCCATTTAATTAATAAAATAGCTATCGACCGAGTGGTTCGGCCCTCTTGGGCCGGATGCTTACGCGTAACATAGTAACCGCCCAAGCCGAGATTACCCTCACCGGGGGTGCCTCACTCTATGTCGAGCTAATAGAGGTTAAAGCTAAGCGACCTAAGAGCTATGCCACCTGCCACAACCCGGTGAAGCAGTAAAGACCAGCTTCTGTGGTCAACTGTGTACTTCGTACATAAAAATGTGAATATATATATATTGACTTTGTGATAGTCTTGTGCTATCGAGGTTTGATTACGCGGACACTGTTTATTGTCCAAGGTTATTGTCCAAAACCAGCAGGACGATACAAAAAGTTCAGAATGCGTGTGCTCGCTTCATTTATAAAATACCGTCTCGACATCATGTTCACCTATACTTAAACAATTCCAACAAGTTAAGAATGTCCCTCAGAAAAGACTTGCATTTTGCAACACTTCTGTTTGGAATCATAAACTCGGAACAGCCTAAATATCTGAACGAAAAGTTGAAATGGCGGAATGAAGATACTGGTTCAGTTAATGTGTTTTGTATTGTGATGCCAATAAATAAATGTCTATGTCTATTGCTTTTATTGGGCATAGACAGTCGGGTAGCCGTAACAAGAACTTTAAACTTGATTAAAAAAATAACTTCATACCGTCTCATCTTGTGACCATGAGTTGCAACTAAAATTGCCTCAAAGGGGTAAAGATCAAACAAACGTGGGGAGTGTAAGGCAACCTCTATAAAAAATTGATCCGATAAAATCGTAAAACGAGGTGTTTCGACGATGAATCGATGCCGTTAACCCAAATCGCGCGAAACTGCCTCCATTTTGACCAAAGAGGCGATCTTGCCACGATACGTGACCGAATGAGCCAATAAAATCTACTCGAAAAAGTCAACTGAACTACTCTATTAAAATTAAAGTTATTGTTACGCACAACACAAAAAAAAATATTACCAAAACCTGAGTTATTGCGTTAATTATAAGGTGTACAGTACACACAAATTGTCACGCTTTACTCGAAATTTTGACAGAACGAGACTCGTTTCAAAAATCCTATAAATCATTGGATAGATTTTAAACTACGACTGATAGATCATAATTCCAACGTCCACAAAAGGTAATCATCGATTCATTGCAACGTTATTTTAATACAAGTTGATAATCTCTTGTCGATATGCAACCAGACGAGAAAAATAAAATCCAGTTCATTGAAATTTTCGCGCGCCGCGTTGTCCGGAGAGCGAGGCATGTCCTCAATGAAACTACGCTTGTACGACGATTGAACATATTTGGTAAACTCAAAGATCATGCCTGCAACAGCGACTGTGGCAAATTTATTCCCTTTCACTAAATTACTAAAGTTGTACTCGACCATTCTTCAAGCAGATAAAGTGGCAAAGCCTAAACAAATGACATTCTTGTCTTATTTTTTATGTAACAATATAACGTGGTCTTAATTGACCGATGATCATAGACTAAAAGTTATTTATTAATAATGTAAAATTCATAAAAATAAAAATGCTGAATATTCAAAGAATTATTCAAAAACCATCCAATTTTTATTCCCAATAGATAAAGAAAGACTTTAACTTTTAATATGCAATGTTCTTACAGACACAAAGAAACATACAAGAAATTGATTTATAACTGAATACGAATAAAAACCATTTTTCATTCGCCGCCAATATGACAAATATATTCGTCGGAGACAATATTTCGTAATAATTGCGTGTTTACATGAAATCTTTCGATAAATATCGAAACGGCAAAACGAACGCACGGAGCAACCGATCCGAGGCAACAGTTCGACGGCGGATAACAATAAAACTAAATCATGGGGAAGTTATCTGTCTTAGGCGCAGACGGGAGCAGAAAACGAACATGTGCCCGAAAATGTATTACATGGGATAAAATGTTAAATGGTGCAGTGACAATGGCTTCCATGTTTTCTAATTTTGCTTATTTTCTCCGTGTTTTGTTCAATAACTTTCTCTATTCATAATATAGACAGATACTTTATTATTCAACCTGAAATTATCTAGTCTTTTAACGTGCTAATAATAAGTTATACCTCTTTTAGCGCGTCTATGAAATGTTTATTTTTAGCCTTGTTTTAAATGTTTTAAATGTTTATTGTCATTGTGACTGAAAATACTGTTATTGTTTTTTTCGAATTTATGGCTTTATTTTGACTGCCTCAAACATACATCAATTGGTAATTATATATACCACAATCATGATTTTTTAGATAAGGTGCATTTGCGTAAGTTTTCTACGGTTAAATCATATAAACTTTTGTGACAAAATATAAGGCCATTTCTGTTATTTTGAAAAAAAAAATAAAAAAAAAACAAAGGTTTTCTATAGATCACATATAAACAAGACAATCATAAAAAGTTTGTGGATGAAGGGATTAATAAAAGGTAAAAGAAGGGTAAAATAATAATAAAGATAAGGTAAAATACAGAAGAATTCAAAAAAGATTTTTTATTGTGTTTTAAGAGTTTATCCACTTAAATGTAAACTTTTAGGACCAAATAAGAAGCCACACTTCTGGTACTTGTATGATGTACATAATGGTGATCACTTAATATCTTAAGATGAGCCATTAGCCCTTCTCCTCCTTTAGGAAAGACCTAGGTTAAGATAGGTAGAGATTAGGAAGTATCGCTACGGTTTCACCAAATATTTTAGTGGTCGCTGGGCTCTTAGATCGCTTAAGCCCGGTTATCTACCAGAGTAAATCAGTCCAAGGATCCTCGGCTTGGGTTGTAACTCTATTGCACGAATGATTATGTATTTCATCTATTCGGCCCAATACTAGTCCGGATAACCATCTACGTCTTGGTGATCAAGCAAATAATTTATAGACGTAGAATTCAACAAACGTCATTAGTAAGCGCAACCTGGAAATGGATCTATTGATTATTTGAAAACACCGTCTTACCACTCGGGCACTATAGTTATTATCTATCTGCAATAAATATATAATGTTAGCATTAATAAGACAATCAGTAGCCAGGCTGAAGATAAGCCATAATAAACTGAAATGTCACGCGCTGATATAATTTGATGGGTGCCCTTTCGTAAATTACAGCCTACATTAATTTTCGATTAGCGGGAATTTTGGGGTTTTACGGCAAATTTACGGGCCGATATACTAGCATATCATTTAGCAATAACGGGATTAACCGCATTTTATATGAAGGAATCTATAAAAAGTCTTCTTATAACGTATTTTTTTACTGTTTTCCTTGATTTTCAGGTAACCTAGCGTAACCTCTATTATTAATAATGTTCACTTCCATACTATTAGGACCCATATCTGACAGGCGATGAGTCTATCACTATACTTTAAGCAATTATTAGTACTTTTTTCTATATTAAAAGAACGGCATCCGGGATTCAAAGCTCCGATTACACGAGCCATTGAGCAGCCTAATCAGCTCGTAATTTTTACGTATTATAATTTAATTATTTAGTTGTAGCTTAAATTTTGGCGTCTAATCCACGAAATATGTGTTTGCCTCTTTCTGTTGCCACATATATGATATTATCGCGAATCCATTATGGCAAGAACGAGCAAGCTGGTCAGGTTTAATTATAGCGAAATGAATACTCAACTGATAACACACGGTTACGTTTCTCCCTCTCATAAATAGTCGATGTCGGTAGGTAGTTTCCTTCGATAACTTAATCAAATCTTTGCTCCCCTTTTCATCTCGGCACATAGCGGCTTGGAATAGTATCGAAAGATAATGATTCATAGATTTTGTGGAGGAGAAATTTTCTTAATCATCAGCCATATTAAAAAAATGTATAGAAGAGCATTTTGACAATCACGAATCAACCGTTAAACATCATTAGGCTCTCTTAGTATTATAGTTACGTATTATCGTAGGAACATTACGAAATATAATTAATTTGAACCTAACAAAACTCTTGTAAAACTACCCTTAAAGTTCATCCTTTCCAATAAAAAACGAATCATCAAAATTGGTTGTAGTGATATTGAGTTATTCGTCCATTTGTGGGGCGCATACTGAATACAAATTTAAGACTTATTAGAAGATATGGTTTTCTTATATATGCCATTGTCAGAATTGGACCAAACGAGATGACACCGGAATCGCCAGCGTAGAATCATCAAAATCGGTTCACTCAGTCCAAAGTTATGATGCAATAAATATAAAATAAATATACAGGAGAATTAAGAACCTTCTCCTTTTTTGAAGTCGGTTGAAAATCAGAAATAATAGGACTGCCCATTAACGCGGACAAGATCAAATGGCAAATATCTTTCAATTTACATCTTTGTGTGTTTGTCGATCGTATTCAAAGTTTGCCTGTTATCACTCTTCCACCAAGCAGATCCATGACAAAGGAATTCAATATCTGTTTGTTTTTTAAAAAAAAGCCGTGTAAATTGATCAACTAACTTATATTCATTATTTTATTATATTATATTATAACGCGAATACGGGAGACATTCTGAAAATATTTTTTTATATATTGTATTAATTTATATATACAAGAGGTGAAATTATTTAAATTAGAGGTTGTATATATTAATAATGTGCAATAATATATATAATATAATGTGAAGAAAAGTACTTTAAAATAGCACCCTCTCCTCATCAACACGCCAAGACGCCAAGAGTCAAGAAACCCCGTCCAACAGACCACACATCCCATGATCATGTACCTTGTAAGCATTTCGAATTTCTAGTAATCAAATCAAAAAAAACAATCGGAAGAAGAATCGAATTTCGGCAATCCGCAAATAATCGCAATAAATTCCGTAAAAGTATTTTTATTCAAAACTAATATTTGTTACTTAACTGTCTAATTTTTTTTTTAAAGAAATCTAGCAATTTTTTTTTTTCATAAATATTACTAACATTCTTGCTAACCATTCCAACTAAGCTTGTGCTAGGAGCTTCACGTTTATAGTCTAATGGCGGATTCGAACCCACGACCTTACGATTCGCAGACCGTACCCTAAACCGACGCTAATTAATTTTGCTACTTCAAATATTCAAAGATACTGTACAATTATTACTTATTCAAACTTGTTTGTTGAATTATATTTCAATTACATTAGGTTATTTCCATTTTGTTTTTAAATATTCTCAAGTAAATATTCTGAGATGATTTTGGAGTTAGTTTCGATATTCGAAACTTATTCGATTCAATTAGTTCTTAAATAGATCAAATTACAATTACAATTTTACCCACGTAGAATAGACGAAATTCTTATGAATTAAATATATCTTTCTTCAATTAATAACAATTTCTCAATCGTTAACAACAAATGAAAGATATGTTTTTTTTTGTTTTAATAAAAATATTCAATCGCGACCGACAAGTCAGCGGTCAGACATAAATAAAAGAGCTTAACGTTCGATATGAAATATGCAGCCAACTTGGTTCCTAGTTCAACCCCTAACCGACATTAGTTATTCAATACCAGAGCGGTACATTTAACATCAACTTTGTTATCCGCTAACAAGGGAATGTAGAAGTGACGCGATTTTCAAAGCTTTATGGTAATACGAAAGATAATTCTTAAGGAACCAAATCTCTGTGATCCTTTATAGATACAGCTCTTATGTTACTTTATTACCTTATACGTACATATTTGTATGTCGTAGCATCATGGAAATTACTGTGAATTTATGAGATTAGAACTCTCAGGTCAATTACATGGGTGGATTTGGAGATGGCTTGTTATTAATACTTATCCGTTCATTAGACATTGACGTATGGCAAGTATCAGCTAATTTGTGATTGAGGGAGACGGTTCACGTCAATAGTCGAATGGTGGATTCGAAACACGCACATCTGAGATCACCGGATTTCTAATTTGCATGTAATTCAATTCTAAAAACCGGCTTCAAATGAAATAAAACGTGATAAATCAAATATTAAACGGTACTACGCGTGGTATTGTCATTTATCCAAGTATCATAGTTAGATAGCAAAGTTCTGGCGCGTATATTATTATTCTTCTGTTTTATTTCATCGGCAGGGAATACTTAACTAGTTTTAGATTGTCTTTAATCCTTAATCTTTTTTTGTTAACGAGGAGGAAATCTTCAGAAAGATACCCCGCCTTCTGGGGGGAAGGCGGCGGTTATGTGGGGTTTTTACCCACTAAAACCTCCCCGGTGGCCCTTCCTCGGTGCATGGTGAGGGGCTCCGGGATCTCCAGTGGAACGCACCGGAGCCCCTCTGCACTGTGCTCATAGAGAGCACTTCCCGGGGGAGGTTACTCCCTCCCCCCCTGTGCCTTCGCAGTGCAAGGCGACACGGGCCAGCCGATGTCGCCTTCTTCCCGGGTCCACCTTGGCGGACGACAAAGGCCCCCACCCTTGTCGCCCAATGAACCCGAGGCCCTTTTAGTCGCCTTCTACGACAGGCAGGGCCTTAATCTACAAGCATTTTCCAAAGATTCTTACCTGGTAATCGAAAGCAAATCCTTTCAGACAAAATAAATTCAAAATAAATGTCATAATGGTAGTCAACACTTTACTAAAAGAATTAAAACATATTTCAGGAATGCACAAATTTGTTTCATCGAAGTTGAAGTGTTACCGTATAAAATATATGACCTATGTGTTTGATAAAATGGTCTGATATAACTAAAGCAGCGAGACCGTACAAAATGGCGACGAGGAAATCCTTCACTCCAATTCAATTTGCACGGCAAGACGGCGCCAGGGCAACTTGCCTCCCTTTCCCTACACTAGGCCGAAACAACTCACGGTGTAATCCCTCAAATCCAAATTAGATTTTCTTTCAGAGCCTCGCACTATTCACGGGTTCCGTGCGGAATGAAGCCGCACCGCCCCATCGCATCGTCGCCTCGCAATCCTGCCATACTATGGTTACACGTAATACAAAAATAGTGCATTTGTTGATTTAACATTACAAATTGTTATTTTCCTACACATTTGTAATGCTATTTTTCCCCATAACAAATTGTATGTTCTTTTTTTAATTGCTTGTCTACGTTTGTATTGCATGTATTCGAAGTCGATCAAAATACAATTTTCCCGACTTCAAAAATGGATGGGTTCTCAATACGTTGATTTGCACACTCATAGCTCCGTTATTTTCATTTAATTTTGTCAGTATTAGACTTTGGTTCCCAAAATATACCAGGGTCTCTTAAAAAGTTTGTTCCCATGCGCTCCTATAACGAAAAAAAACAATTGAAGAGCCCCAACTTCAACCCAATTACTAGGTAAGGCTATTTTATACGTTTTAATTAATTTGTAGTGAAGATTTGGTTTTAACACTGTTTCTCTGTTACTTGTTAATATATTTAACTAGGTATTAAAACAATATGATAATATTATCATTAATTATATAGAAAGGTATATGCTATAATATATAGCTATACAAGCTGGCGTGTACGTAGTTTTACCGTTTCTAGTAGAATAGAACCAGTTGTAAGGTATACTATCTAAGCAAGTGCTTGACGACGATCTTACCTGATGTTAAGTGGAAATACAGTCCAGGGCGGTAAGTTTCTACTTTTGAAAACACCCACATTGTAATCGGAGGGAAAGATAAACACGGTAAAGACAAACTATTCTAGCCCTTTGTTGTACATATAACGAAAGAAGAAGACGGTGGAAGAGGGATGAGGAAATTAGATCAAGGTCAATGAGCACACTCTTCAAAATAAATTCTGTAAAACCAATGAAAGGCTAGCCACCTTACGTTTGTGCTCTCTGTGCTGTGCTGATCAGTTTTGTTTCAGTTGAGTCACAAATCGAACACACATACTTACAAGTAAACCTGTACTTTATTTAAGACACAAATAGTTCAATTATTTCAAGCTGTTAAAGGAATAGAGACTAGTGCGAAACATTATCGTAATGATTCCGTGTAAAAAATATTTGAAATATACAGGGTATTATATATAAAATTCTATCTGAAAAGTGCGTGCGTCATTGTGCTCTGGGCGGTGATACACGCGACCTCGCCTGTGGCACTATCGCATTACACCCGGTCAAATCTGCCCCAATATTTGTAAAGCCTGCTTATTATTATCGCGTCGTTTTGTTTAATCGTTTCGACTTGTTACGCCGTTCGCTTTTTGTGTGCCTATTAAAATTTGTTCAGTAGAAATTAATTACCTGACGTGAATAGTACCGGCTAATATAAATAGTAAGCGTACTTTAACAAGAGAACTCAAGATATAAAAAACATTTAGAAATGTAAATATTTATAAAACAAAAACTAGGATAAAGCTCGTTGCAAGAATGGGCAATCGGGGAAGTACCACAACATGTTATTATTTCAACAGATTTATTGGCAGCATCACTTAAGATTAGGTGAGTTCCTATGAGATTCATCCTCGATTTTTAAAAAAAGAAAGCAAGCATTATTTCTTTTATTTTTTTTTTCAGAAATATTACTAACATTCTTGTTAACCATTCCAACTAAGCTTAAGCTTGTGCTAGTAGGACGTTCACGGCAATAGTCGAATGGTGGATTAGAACCCACGACCTTACGATTCGCAGGCCGTACCCTAAACCATTAGGCTATTGACACTTCAAATTCGTTTACTTCCTTCTACAAAATATATATTGTGTTAAACATTCCAATAAGTTAGTGCCAGGAGATGGCCCGTGACACTAATTTATCACACGAAGCTGCTTATTTCGATAATAACTAGATATTTCACTCCTCTGAAGACTGGAATATATATTCCAGTCTTCTTTCTAGTAGAACTACGCGATCTATGCTAACAAAACTAGAGCTACGCAGTGGCTACAAGACGGCAAGTAGAGAAGTCTGGATAATTCGTCGTTAACTCCGACTCCAGTTTATCATACATATAGTACCGAGATCAATGAAAATAACACGATGAATTACTTTATTCCAGTTTAGATAAGCTCTATGGGAGTGGAGCTACGAGCTCCGAAGAAAAGTCAAATCTTGATAATGTAGCGTTAACTTCAAACCTTTCATTTGAATCTTATTGTTATCTTATATTTAAGGACGGTGGAAAAAATAACCATATAACATACCGTAGAGCGTATAACGCTACGTACATACGCGACCATGTAGAACAATTTCTAAAATAACACACACACATGTACGTCTATATAAGCCAAGGCCATTGCAAAAATGTAACGTCACCCCACAGCAAATTATTAGCGACAGGAGAATGATGGACGATTTTTAATAAAAACCGACCGCACAAACATTAACGCAGATTCGCGTCCTTCATCCATAAAATTTCATTACACCACTCGAGTAATATTCACGCTTCTGAAGCGAAGAAAGAGTGCAGTGACGTATCGACGTGAAACATGAGCACGCGCCAGGGATTTCACAATTCTGAGAACGATTGTATTTTCATAAATGAATTATCCTTTTTACGTTCGGCTTAACGAGGTCGTATATGTAATTTACAGGATCGGCGGCATGCAGTCCTCGAAGAATTAAATTGAATATAAAGGAAATTACGTAGATCCACATTGACGTTCGGCTCTTGTACAAACGAATTTCCCTCTAAAAACAATGCCGAAACGGAAATTAAGCTGGATATATGAAAATAGCTCAGGATTCGCAAATGGACACGGATTTATGGGAAATAAGAACGGATTATGTTCGCTGGAGCGTGAGCGTGATCTTTATCACTATTATTGAAATGTAAAAACAAAAAGCCTTGTTAACGGCGGAAAAAAACAAGTTATATTTTTAATCAGACTTGTGAGGCTTGTTTGTATTTAGCATTTGTTTTTCATTACTTAACTAATTATCTATTAACATAATTCTAATGTCTATTAAAATAAACTAAACTAAATAATATAAGTCTTATTTTTAATTCCCAACGTTTTGAATAATTTACACCACCAAACGAGCGCTCGTAGTCATGAGGGAGACTTCGGTATTTGACGTCCCAATGTCATAGTTGAAGCAGGTCACCATCTGGTTTCAGCCCTGTAGTTCTGGGCTCTCAAGAATAAGACTACGGAATTCCCTGCCTGTCGTACAAGGCGACTAAAAGGGGCCTCGGGTTCACTGGGCGACAAGGGTGGGGGCCTGAGTCGTCCACCAAAGTGGACCCGGGAAGAAGGCGACATCGGCTGGCCCGTGTCGCCTTGCACCAGGGCACAGCGGGGGGAGGGAGTAACCTCCCCCCCGGGACGTGCTCTCCTTGAGCACAGTGCAGAGGGGCTCCGGTGCGTGAGGTTTTAGTGGGTAAGAACCCCACATAACCGCCGTCTTCCCCCCAGAAGGCGGGGTATCTTTCTGAAGATTTCCTCCCCGTAAACAAAAAAAAAAGGTCACCATCTGGTTTTAATTACTTTTTCTAATTTTCATCTATAACCGCTGAACAGTATTAACTGTTGCACAGTTTTACAATCTCTAAATTTTCAATACATACGTGTAATGTAACTTTTTTATCTGCATAAATTAAATTAAGCCAGCCCTGCCTGTCTGTCCTCCTGCCTGTCATAAAAGGCGACTAAAAGGGGCCTCAGGTTCACTGGGCGACAAGGCCCTGGCCAAGGCCCCCACGCCTTTGTCGTCCGCTAAAGTGGACCCGAGAAGAAGGCGACATCGGCTGGCCCGTGTCGCCGTGCACTGCGAGGGCACAAGAGGGGGAATGAACCTCCCCCGCGGGACGTGCTCACCGAGATCCCGGAACCCCTGGGGGAGGAGGGGTAGGGTATTTAGTGGGTAAGAACCCCACATAACTCCGCCTTTCCCCCAGAAGATGGGGTATTTTCTTGACGATTTCGCCCCCGTCAACAAAAAAAAGGGGTGATCTTCGAACATTTCCGTCACCGCTGAACACTTGGTAATTTAGTACTGAGTACTTCCGCAAACAAATTCACTGGTGCCGGCACGGTGATTGCTAGCGTACTTCGCAAAATGAGGCGACCGTCCGGACACTGAACTACCATGACTTTTATATATTATATAAGCACGAAAAAGGTTATCTATGCTTTTATGGGTTTCTTTAATCAAGATTTAAGGTTTAAAGCAAAACTTTCCACTGTCTGTGGATATTCTCTTAGATTGTGCAATTCCGCGACCCGTCGCTATAACCGAAGCTCTACGTAAGTGGGATTAACACTGTCAGCCACATATTGGCGGCGGGCGGTAAAACTTACTTGTACTTCGTGGGCACCTAACAATGTTTCAGCTCCCGCGACAATGTTTGTACTGACGTTATATACCGATATTTTTTTTATTTCCACAAAATAAAAGTGTACTAAAATGCGGACTTAATTCCAAAAGTCATTCTCTGCCGGTCTACCTGGGTGTAGAGACAAAGTAACGGGTAACTTTGTACTACGTCAATATAAAAAATACATGTGTGTTAATAATATACGCACGTAAAATTATACTTGTCACGTTTTTAACATAGGCATATACAAAATATTGTCGTGTTTCTTGTCACAATAACATTACCCACACAAATTATCATTATTTGACGTAACACTGCTTTCTTCATGGTATGTCACTTTGACGTAATTCTATTTCATATTTCTAATTTCAATTTGTTGATTTTTGTCGCACCGTAAAATTTCATTCACGCATCGTATCGCATCTCTAAAAGTTCACAAACCTATACAAGTCGAGTAATAGGAATAGTGACCACATATAATTATGTTTGTATTTATAGTTAACCAGAGCTTTCTTTATACACTAAATAGACTCACGTTTGACTCTATATCTCGCTTGATGGAATGCGAAGATGAAGTCTAGGATGGAGCACGTGAGCCCATAAGATGTCTGTTCACATTGGACTTAAAGGTACAATCTGGACAGATTATACCCGGTATGGAAAGACTGATCGCGGCAAAGAGTTCCCCGTCCGCATAAGAAAGGTGGAGGCAAACCGCTTCATGCGTATCGAGTACTTACCTTGACCGACGTAATAAATGGTGGAATCCAAGTAAAATCTTAACTATATAGAATAGAGAGGAGAATAATTTGTTTACCCACCAAAATTAAGGATTTTGAGTGAGAAACTCTAATGGTCGTCTACCTAATATAGTGGCTTTTGCTGTTTCGTGAATAAATAGCATGAACGTAAAAGTATACCAGGAACTAGCCTTACAAATTTAAATGATACCAATAAATAAAAATGGGCATTTCACTTACGATTTTTAAGCGTCACTGACATTCTAATTTTGTAGTTATATTTTGACATGATCTTGTACATCCCTTAATATATTTAAGTAATCAATAAACAATATAACATTATTATTTAGATTATTGCATAATCTCTATGCAACTCTTTCACAAGTACTCACAATTTCTATGCCACTTGCATTACTTAACGATGCTCCCAGCTGATTTTACGTGAAGATGTAGCCTAAGGCAGTGAGAAGTTAACTTAGAAATTTTTTTTTATAAGAAAAGTGGCAAACGATCACCGTCGCCCATGAAAATCCATAGGACCAGAGGAGCTGCAGGTGCGTTGCCTACCTTTGAGATAGGAGTAGGCTTGTTTCTTGAAGGTCCCCAAATCGTAAACGTTCGGAAACACCGCTGGTGACAGTTGATTCCATAAGCTCGACAGTGCGTGGGAGAAAGTTAAGCGAAAAACGTACAGTCGGTAAAATTTAACAGTCCGTTGTGTGGGATGTTACTTTACAAGTAGGCTGGTATAGACCCCTGACCCTCAGATCGTAACGCAAACGCAAGTATACCCTTACTACCTATCAAAGACTAACTTAGGTAAAAATACATTTCTCTATTTAATCCAATTCTACAGCGATCATTATCTTGCGAATTCCTTCAATACATACAGTTGCTTATGAATTCCCGTAATCACGTTTCTTCCGATGTTTACACAAGTTTCCTCAGCATTCGACGGCTAAGTGATTGTAAGTGAAGGAGCGGACTGGCGCCTCGCCGGAAGTCGTTCCCACGTGACGGACGCCGGAAGTGACGCCGGATCAAGTTCCTTCGTTATGTCGCCTTACTACCGCGCACTGAAGCCTTTTATGCTTCGACGTGAAGAGCATATGCGTATGCTCTATTAAATGTAATCGTATTATATAAGTTATACGTAAATGTATATTTATATATATATAAAAGAAATCACTCTTCAGGAAATAAATGTATAATTTTAATCCTTAAGTGTTACTCAGCTTGAGAGAGGGTAGAGATCTTAAGTCCGTCGAACTCACGTTCAGTTTGATTCAATAGTGAGCAACATCGCATGCAGTTTAGAAAAGTGTAGAGATCTTAAGTCCCTCGAACTCACGTTCAGTTTGATTCAATAGTGAGCAACATCGCATGCAGTTTAGAAACAGTGTAGAAATCTTAAGTCCCTCGAACTCACGTTCAGTTTGATTCAATAGTGAGCAACATCGCATGCAGTTTAGAAAAAGTGTAGAGATCTTAAGTCCCTCGAACTCACGTTCAGTTTGATTCAATAGTGAGCAACATCGCATGCAACTTAGAAACAGTGTAGAGATCTTAAGTCCCTCGAACTCACGTTCAGTTTGATTCAATAGTGAGCAACATCGCATGCAGTTTAGAAAAAGTGTAGTGATCTTAAGTCCCTCGAACTCACGTTCAGTTTGATTCAATAGTGAGCAACATCGCATGCAGCTTAGAAACAGTGTAGAGATCTTAAGTCCCTCGAACTCACGTTCAGTTTGATTCAATAGTGAGCAACATCGTATGAAGTTTAGAAAAAGTGTAGAGATCTTAAGTCCCTCAAACTCACGTTCAGTTTGATTCAATAGTGAGCAACATCGCATGCAGTTTAGAAAAAGTGTAGAGATCTTAAGTCCCTCGAACTCACGTTCAGTTTGATTCAATAGTGAGCAACATCGCATGCAGTTTAGAAAAAGTGTAGAGATCGTAAGTCCCTCGAACTCACGTTCAGTTTGATTCAATAGTGAGCAACATCGCATGCAACTTAGGAAAAGTGTAGAGATCTTAAGTCCTCAGACTCACGTTCAGTTTGATTCAATAGTAGGCAACATCGCATGCAACTTAGAAAAGTGTAGAGATCGTAAGTCCCTCGAACTCACGTTCAGTTTGATTCAATAGTGAGCAACATCGCATGCAGTTTAGAAACAGTGTAGAAATCTTAAGTCCCTCAGACTCACGTTCAGTTTGAATCAATAGTGAGCAACATCGCATGCAACTTAGAAAAGTGTAGAAATCTTAAGTCCCTCAGACTCACGTTCAGTTTCATTCAATAGTGAGCAACATCGCATGCAGTTTAGAAACAGTGTAGTGATCTTAAGTCCATCGAACTCACGTTCAGTTTGATTCAATAGTGAGCAACATCGCATGCAGTTTAGAAAAAGTGTAGTGATCTTAAGTCCCTCGAACTCACGTTCAGTTTGATCCAATAGTGAGCAACATCGCATGCAGTTTAGAAACAGTGTAGTGATCTTAAGTCCATCGAACTCACGTTCAGTTTGATTCAATAGTGAGCAACATCGCATGCAGTTTAGAAAAGTGTAGAGATCTTAAGTCCTCGAACTCACGTTCAGTTTGAATCAATAGTGAGCAACATCGCATGCAGTTTAGAAAAAGTGTAGAGATCTTAAGTCCCTCGAACTCACGTTCAGTTTGATTCAATAGTGAGCAACATCGCATGCAGTTTAGAAAAAGTGTAGAGATCTTAAGTCCTCGAACTCACGTTCAGTTTGATTCAATAGTGAGCAACATTGCATGCAGTTTAGAAAAGTGTAGAGATCTTAAGTCCCTCAAACTTACGTTCAGTTTGATTCAATAGTGAGCAACATCGCATGCAACTTAGGAAAAGTGTAGAGATCTTAAGTCCGTCGAACTCACGTTCAGTTTGATTCAATAGTGAGCAACATCGCATGCAACTTAGAAAAGTGTAGAGATCTTAAGTCCCTCGAAGTCACGTTCAGTTTGATTCAATAGTGAGCAACATCGCATGCAGTTTAGAAACAGTGTAGTGATCTTAAGTCCCTCGAACTCACGTTCAGTTTGATTCAATAGTGAGCAACATCGCATGCAGTTTAGAAACAGTGTAGTGATCTTAAGTCCCTCAAACTCACGTTCAGTTTGATTCAATAGTGAGCAACATCGCATGAAGTTTAGAAACAGTGACCGTGCTTTGTCTACAACAGCTCGACTTTATGTATTTCAGTATCTTGTGTTCTAGCTACACAAGTTTTATCGCTTGAATTGATTATAATAATTTTAAGGGCAAGACAAATGTTTCCCGAATTATAACAATAGGTTCGGTCACGCAAACGTTACTGTACTTGGTTAAAAGCTAAAAGTATTACTTCTGTCTACCTCAATTGGGTCGAGGAGAAAGGTAGAAGAGAAGTTATTGTTCATAAATGATTTAAAAGTAATGTAGTATAGTAATATAGTAGTTAGTCATAATGACCTAAGACGAGTCAAATTTCATAAATAGATATTTTTGATAGTAACATGTCATGTAGTAAAAGTAAGAAATTGGCTTCTAATTCTAAACTACGAATGTACTGAAAAAATACTTAAACACTAAATTTCATTCAGTTAAAGTTTTTAACATCATGTCAGCAGACGCGCACACACACACGAACATGCTCAGTTACATAGATACTTAAATATAACAATTTCAAAGTTATTTTGTTGTAATGAAAAAAAATAAACCTATTTTAAAATCGAAAAAATAAAATCATAATATAATAATCAAATTTGTTTAGAGGGTGGTCGTTAATAGCAGCAACAAAATATCCTTTTATTAATGTTGCTAATATCGTAAACTAGAATTGTATTGTATGAAACTTTGTTATAGTTTTAAATAAAGATTTTTATTATTATTATTTACCTATATATATCATATAGTATATATGATGTCTCCACAGACAAAAACAACAAATAACTTCGTTACAATTGCCTACGTATGAACGCCATAAAGCTGGGGACGAGAACAAAAAAAAAAGGAAAACAATTTTTCCCACAACACTTACACGTGTCTTATGTCTGGCGCGAATTTCGAGACGGGGGCCCGCCGCTGATCCCCCGCAATCTGTCCCGAACAATAAGTCGCTCTCTAACAAAAGCCGCCCATTTGAACAAGTCGGAAACTTTTGTAAGTTTAGCTCCTCCGCGGGGTCTTGGCAGCGGCCTTCGCAATGGGGAGAATAATCGTTAAGGGCAGCCATAGCGAAAAGCATAACAAAAACGAAATGCACTTGGCGCGGTATTACTCAACGTTTTGGCATTGCCGGCTAATTTTCGAAGTTAAGAATCTTGTCAAGTCTTTTGAGATTCACGGATTTTATTGCATTGGATGAGTTTTGTTCATTCTCTTTGTGTAACATTATGGTCCGTTGAGTTTAACTACAGACAAAAGCAGATTGTTTTATTACTTAAGTTATTCAGTTTTATTTACACGACTTGTGGCAGGAAATATTGGGAATTTATTTGAACATTCATGAACAATTATAAATTCTTAATGCCGTGGTGGTGGGTGGGTGCCTATGTGGTGGGCTTCTTCAGCTAATTCATATTAAATTAAACATAATCTCTATCCTTGACGATAAACGGCGTTAGAGCTTTATTTTTTATTTACAACTACAATAACCCACCATGACATAGATCACCAAGTAATCCTAAGCATTTTCCTATATAGCAATAAATCATTAATGTTGGTTGTAATTATAAGCAACTTGTAAAAGCAAATGTATTTATTGTTACTTGTTCTATTTATAGACACGTCAACGACGTGTAGAAATAATATGTTTATCAAAGTTATAAGAGAGCCCGGCGATTAACTATCTAATACGTTTGAGACCTAATTAGGGATGATTTAAATAAACAATTTTATGACGCTTATCTTACCTACTATCCATAGTAGATTACATGTAACAAATATATTTACGAGTAAAAACAAACACCGTCTTCAATCCAAGTCAAATATGATAGATCAATCACTATATGATAGAAGCATTGATTTGATGCTAGAAGCATTAAAAGTAATAGAAGAATTCATAATTGCTATAAACTTCTGCTACAAACGTAACTTATGCTGTAAACGTCCCAATTTCTGTTGGCCAAACCCGATCACAACCTTCGTATCGCTCTCCTCACGAATTCACCAGCTTACTCCCCAAGTCAAGATTACGAAAGAAAAAAGAAAGAAGTTTTACTTTACAATCAGCATCAATTAATTCATAATCGATTATTCGACATGACCATTTACTAAAAAATCTACAATTGTTTTTGTAGTTGGTTAATAACAAGTTTATTTCGGTTGGCCCGCAATTTATATATGATATCCGAGTTCCATTGACGCTATGTCCGGGCGCCGCGACGTCGCCGTCACGCGCTGCTTGGTCCCTGCACGAAGAAAATGTACTAAAAGTCACAGAAGCGCTACAACAAAGCAGCTTTCTCTATAAAAGATTAATTCTGTTACACATACAAGCTAATACAGGAAATTCCCTGCAAACAATACATTTTATGGTGATGGGTGATATAGGATAATTTTTAGGTATTCATTATTGTTTATTGTTACTTTAAATTTGCAGCTTGCACTGTAGAAACGTGGAAAAATTACAATAATTTATATTATAATACAATAAGTTCTATTAACATATAAGTATAACAGTACATCAAGTATTTGATGGATCAGGAAAATTGCCCCATAACCTTAGCTCATAAATGCAAAAATTCTATTAATAATCCTATTCCATCTAGTAATAGAATACCTAAATGCTATGATGCTATTATGTGTACCATACTTTGAATTAAATGGATTTATTTAAAAAAAACTTTTTACGAGAACTGCAGTAATTTGCACATATGAATTTTATAAGGACAATTCAACGCAGAAAAAAACAATTTGGGTTTTCAGTGTACTAACGTCATACTGGTAACACAAAATACATTTCTTGCGTGGTTATATACAGGTAAAATAAGGAATTAAATTGTAAAATTATTTTTAATTTACCACATTACGCATAAATCACGTACTACAAGCTACACATACATACAAGTAGATATAGAAAGTTCCGAACGAATATCATATCGCGCGTACCTCAGCAGTGTATTCGGTAATAACGAAATAATATGTTTTGTGAGATGGAATTCATATTTCATAAGCACTGTTACGCATAAGATATTGCTTAGAGTATGGTGCTTTTCCTTTTATTTCATAGTAAAGATAAAGACGCCAGCCAATAGGAGGGGCCTAACTTACTAGATGGCAGCCTCCTCTACTCGTAGATTCATTCCCCGGCATTTGCGTCACATAATATTTCACGGCCGGTACGAGTGAATTTTATATGCATGAAGACAATCGGATTTTATTCCAACATATGGGGGGCAATTTGTTTTATTGCGCGATATAGTGGATACTTTTTGCCGAAATACGTGCATCGAAACTTAATGCCGTTATCCTCTTAAAATGTATTAACTTATTCATGACGTCATACATCAAATTTTTATCGTGAAAAAGCATAAAACATTTGATAGATGCATTAACTCGAAACTCCATCACAAGCGCCGTAAACATTATTAAATGCTATTACTAATTCAATAGTTCATTTCAACATCTGTAAGTGTTATGATACCTATAAAAAGCTCATTTGCGCTAAGCTTTAATGACCGCTGCTCCGACACGACGTGAACTGAAAAATAGCACCGGATTATTATGAACTTCAAATTAAATACCATAATTCATCTTAATGCCGTCATTAGATACACGCCTCTCACAACAAAAACATTCTTAGAAAATCTGGCAAGATCGTATTAACATAACCACTTTGTTAAATTATGTCGGTATAATTTGTGGCCGAACTTCGGCCTGTAATACCTCGCAAATTGGCGGATGAGACTGTATAAGACAACTGGTAGTTTTAATTAAACGGTCGTCTCACAGACGCGGGGAGTCTTCGGAACGACAAAATTATTCTAATGTTATAAGCCTCTATGTTTCCGAAACTTATGGAGAACTAATATTATAGACCAATTCTCATAACGAAGTGTACATCTAAAACCGTTCAAACCATTTCAAATTAATAACAGTGGAAGGACAAAGTGTATTGGAAGAGACTGCAAAATTATTATTAATAGTGAAATTACTCGCGGAGTCCGCTCAATTTAATGAAAAGTATAAAGAACGGACGAAATTGCCGGAACAAGATAATCTCCAGTTTCAATTTGAGAGACGACGCGGCCGAGTGTCTTGGGAGAGTATTTCATTAGATGTAAGGAAGCAATCACCTCGCCGGTGAGACGGACATCTGTACCATGCGGCAGACTCCGTCGGTATCAATCGACCGTTAATTTTAAATTAAATCGTAGTTGACGATGAATTCTAAAACCAAATTTCTTTTAAAAACTTATTTAACCTTAGAAAAACAATAGCAATGCTCGGCAGAGCGAGACAAGATAGAAAGGCGAGACAATATAATTTTTAACCGACATCAAAAAAAGGTTGGTTTTTGTTTGGTTTCAATAATGGTAACGCCCCTAATTTTGTTAGCATAGGACCTTGGGTTTTGAAAATATTCCAAGGAACTTCTAAAAATCTTGATTAGTCATTGAAATAAAGGTAGATTTATCAATCTCCAGCCCTGTAGTTCTGGGCTCGTAGATATAGTGCATAGGGGCTCCGGTGCGTTCCACTGGAGATCCCGGAGCCCCTCATACATGCACCGACTAAGGGCCACCGGGGGGGTTTTAGTGGGTAAAAACCCCACATAACCTTCTGAGGGGAAGGCACCCCGCCTTCCTTGAAACCTTGTTTAAGATTTCGCCCCCGTCTACAAAAAAAAGGTTTATCAATCTAAGACAAGGTAACTACTTCTAAACGATAAAAGGCGTGGGTGTAGAAGAAGAAATAGAATATAGGCGCCAGCATTTCGTAACATATCTATGACACTTCAGAAAAACAAAAGAGCGTCCGCGCGCATTAGCATGAACGCAGTAACATACGTTTGATTTGAAAACGGTCTTACTGCTAAATATGCTTGTATGGCACACGTTTCCTCTACCTTATTCTTTAAAGCGTCATTCATAGTCACAGCTAGCATATTCCTATCTTTAAAGCGTCATTCATAGTCACAGCTAGCATATTCCTATAACTAACGTTTTAACAATAAAATATCAATTACAATAGCATATCAGAGATCGTCTTCCCACCACTCTATGCGGAGTTATTGCCAGCGTAGTTCAGCCGGGCCGCTTGTCAAACTTTGGTAATTTAA
This sequence comes from Meandrusa payeni, assembly GCA_029286785.1. NCBI lineage: Eukaryota > Metazoa > Arthropoda > Insecta > Lepidoptera > Papilionidae > Meandrusa > Meandrusa payeni. The sequence continues at coordinate 2,192,036 of JAGSMX010000013.1, forward strand.
CTTCAAAACAGGTTCCTGACGGTACACCGCAACGAACATTTGTTCAACCGCGTTTGTGAAGTCTAGCAATAATATAATAACCCGATAGCAATCATGAGCACCACGCACCAATATAAACATAAAAATCCTGGTAAAGACACTCTGAATGAAAGAATGAATATACTTTATTGAGCAACAATTTAAAAAAATGCATCAAAGAAATAATAAATATTCAACTTTCAGACAACCTTTAAATGGACAGAAACTTGCGTCTAAAAACGATTTTAGTGGGTCTGTCATCATATTTATAATTATTTTAATATAAAAAAGTCTAGATCTCTTAAGGTAACTGGTCAAGGATTCCTACCTCCTATTTGACTAAGGTCCAATTCCAAGAGCGGGCTAGCTAGCTAATTAACAGATAATGCTTATTACATTTACAGTTTTTCAGCTGTTTTTTCGAACAACTTTAAATCAAAATGACTACTCCGAAGTTCCCTCTTAGAAATCCTCAAACTAAATTACTGCAATAGAGCTACCGACTTACCTCCTAAAAGCTCTGCCTCCTCTTCTCTCGAATTTTGTCCCTATACTTATTTAAGTATAAGGTTTAAATGCGTTAAAGTTATAAATATGTATAAAAGTATTCATAGATAATACATAATTATAATGGCTAAAGAACGAAAGTTCATAATGTCCTTTATGCAATATCTGATAGGTTAAATAATAGAAAGAATGTCTCTTATTTCGGCAAGGATTTTAAATTAAACCAAGGGACGCTTTATGGCGCTGGAAAAAAGAATAAAAAACGACAAAACGAATGAACCCTTTGTTGCAATCCATCCAGTGTGAATTGATAATGGCCGTAGGCTTGCAAATATACTGACGATTTTTTCATTGTTCACCATTGAGAGCGAAACACAAAGTTGTATGGTATAACTTCTCGCATACATTTCCCAATCGATTATAATACAAGATGCCGTTTACCTTTCGGACTTAAATCATGGAAAACAATTTGAACAAACAGGGAAGTGTGGTCGCATAAATTTATTTTACGCAGGTCCCCCGCCACCCGTAGAATGGCTAATTAGAACATAAATCTGTCTTAATACAAATCCGTTCTTTTCGCGACGGAATTTCACACGCCATGTGAAACATTCAAATTACACGGACATACATTACGCAAATTGCGTTCAGAAATGCTACGTAGATCTGAAACATTTTTGAGCTTTTATGTCATTCTTGATAGGACTTTTCGCGTAAAACCCACAATATAACAGAAATGGCAGGTTTTTTTCTGACCTGCCCTGATCAGTGGAATTTGGCAAGTGGCCGAGCACTTAGTATGCTGTCGAATGCTTAATCGTTTATATCGCTTACACTCCTTCAACTCTTCGGACGACTCACAACTCTTCACGACTTCGGACTTCAGACTTTTTTAACAGATTTATAAGGATATACGGTCGTAGATTCGAATCCACCATTTGACTATTGACGTGAACCATCTCCTCGACAAGCTTAAGCTTGGTTGGAATGTAAACCGGAATGTTAGTAATATTTGAGAAGAATAATTGTTTGCATTCTTTAAAAAAATTGTTTGTGCTCTCGTAGCGTCTTCATTACAAAACGGATTTCGAATTTTCTTTTTGTTTATAAGGATTTGGTTTCAATTAGGTTCCATAAGAATGTTGTTGGCATATAACCTGGGGTCCGAAGATATATACCATGGAACCTCTATAAATCGTATAAAAAAATGTTTATCGATTGTGATATTGATAGGTTTTTGATAATCTAAGACTAGGTAAGAAATCCAGAGCGTCAATGAACACGAATTAAGAAGAAGAAAGAAATTGGAATAGACAGGACTTTGTAATAACACTACGGAATAAAAGACGGTGTAATAGCGTTTAAAGTCGATTTTTGTTTCAACTCGTTATTATTCTCGTTCTAATAAAATTATAATTATAATTTTAAACGTCATTCGCGTTATACTTCGTTATAAAATTTGTAATGTCAATAAGTTTAGCTTTTTAAAACTATGTGTGTTTTATATTCTGTGCACATCCGCGCTGTCCTGCGTTATTGCAGCGGGCCGGGATTTATGATGGTGTTCATTTTAAAATAAAGCTATTCTTTCTAAAATATTGTCATCCGGCTTAAATATTTGGCGTTATGAGTCCCTTAAGCGACGTTATTTAAATTCAACGAGATAATCGCCTTGCACGTAACGGTCGTTTTATTCTTGATTCAATATCAATGTAAAATTTTAGTCTTAGCTCAATCTCCCTCCTCTTTACATTTTGTATTAGTTTCATTACAATATTTTATATTAAATAAATACACTTTTAAATGATACTCTAGTGGCTAAGCGGTTCGACTGACGATTGGTCGCGGATTCGAATCCCAAGCGGCTGTACCAATGACATTTGCTTTAATTAGATTAGGCAATAGACAACACCCGCTGCACGAAGTCTGCCACCTACACATGGACAGCATGGCATTGGAGATTTGCCTTGTAGTCGTTTCCACGACGACTAACATTTAGAATATATCGATAAAATAAATATTTTGTTTCGAATTTGATTTTTGCTGAGAGGGTCGTAACGTACGTAACATAAATTAGAACATGTACTCGTATTTCCTTACGACTTGCTTACTTATTGCCTAAAGTTTACGAACTTGATACATGGCAATGGTTCCAAAAAGTTGTATTAAATATATTAACCCAATGCATCTGTATGGTACGGTATAACGGAACATGTTAGGTTTAATTACAATACGAGATGTAAATACTAGAGTGTAGTAAGAGCACTATAATATACACTCGTGAGCAAAAATAAAAGGTCGGTTAATAAAGTTCGAATATCTCGGAAGAGAAAGACGTTCATCATATATTGTTGTTTTTATTTTTATTTAAATTTCAGTACTTTTTTTTTTTTTTGTTCACGCGGGGGAATCTTTTTATAGACCATCCTCCGATACCCTGGGTGGGCCCGGAGGGATGTGTGGGACTCGGCCTGGGCAGCCCCTACCCACTAAACCTTCCGCGAATGCCATCAGCCGTTATGAGCGGGGTGCCCCGGATCTGTCAGCGACAGGACACCCCAACGACCGGCCGGTCCCGGCAAAGACCGGACTTCATCCTCAAAGGGGACTTCTCCGGCACTCAGAGAAGTCCCGACGACTCCGAAGCATGCTGGGGCCAGGTACCCATCCTGGCCCCGCTTCGATTACGGGGCGGCAAGAGGAGGCGTTCGTAACGCCTCCTTCTGGGACATGACCGTCTCACAGAAGGAGGCGACCGCCGTCCAAGACCTGTCGCTCGAGACCATTGCAAGAGCGAGGCTCGGAAGCGACAGGTCTACACCACCGATGGCAGATATCATGTCATGGCGATGCGCTGCCCATCTCGGGCACACCTCGAGGGTGTGCTGGGCAGAGTCCACCGCAGCACCATAATGATGGCACCGCTCATCGGCCTCCCGATGGGCCGTCCGACACAGGTAGTCCCCGAAGCACCCATGCCCCGTGAACACCTGCGTCAGACGGAAGGTGAGAGGTTTGCGCTTTCTGCGCATCCAACGCTCTAGGACCGGGCGCAGAGCACTCGTCGTACGGATACCGTACGAGTGATGCGATTTTAATGATAAAATTTAATTTTTTAAATATAAATTAATTAATTAAAATATTTTATGTTAAAAATATTAAATTGTCTATCATGCACAATTTATTTCAGTTAGTTTTTTTTTGTTAACGAGGAGGGGTTTTTACCCACTAAAACCTCCCCGGTGGCCCTTCCTCGGTGCATGGTGAGGGGCTCCGGGATCTCCAGTGGAACGCACCGGAGCCCCTCTGCACTGTGCTCATAGAGAGCACTTCCCGGGGAGGTTACTCCCTCCCCGCCTGTGCCCTCGCAGTGCAAGGCGACACGGGCCAGCCGATGTCGCCTTCTTCCCGGGTCCACCTTGGCGGACGACAAAAGCCCCCCCCCTTGTCGCCCAATGAACCGGAGGCCCCTTTTAGTCGCCAATGAATTCGAGGCCCCTTTTAGTCGCCTTCTACGACAGGCAGGGGATACCGTAGTCTTATTCTTGAGAGCCCAGATCTACAAAGTTGATTATTTCAGTTAGCTAGAGTCTTTATCTTCCGAGTTATTCAAACTTTCTTAACCGACCCTTTATTTTTGCTCACGGCTTTATTTTAAGTCGCAATGTCTTGTCATAATCGACACAATGATTAAAATCCATCAGAAGTACGTCATTCTGTCGACTACACTCAGGCTTCACAAGTTGCTATACACATATTACAATTATCACTATTGTATTATTTGTACTAAAACTTTTTTTTGATAGGAAAAAGGGCAAACGAGCTTACGGCTCACCTGATCTTAAGTGATCACCGTCGCCCATGACCATCCCCAACATCGGAGGAGCTGCAGGTGCGGTGCAGACCTTTGAGAAAAGAGTAGGTTCGATTTTTAAAGGTCCCCGAATCTTAAAAGTTTGGATACATCGCTGGTGATAGTCCACAGGTTGATAGTACGTGGAAAAAAGAAACGGGAGAAACGTGCAGTTGTGGAAGGCCAACCATCAAGATGGCGGCGATGGAATTTGGAATTCTGCCGAGATGTGCAGTAATGGAAATCGATAGCTGGGATGATTTCGAACATTTTATCAGAAAACTCCCCGTGATAAACGCGATGGAGAATACAAAGAGATTATTAAGTCCTGACGAGACGTAGCGGAAGTTGACTTACTTAAGTTGGTTCTTCAGAACATTCCCTGTGGCAAAAGGGCTAGAAAGAAATAAATAGTGACTAAAGAACTAGTATTATTTAGTCAGTTCCTTAATGTTCCGTGATAAAATATGTATTAATTACAAAATATACTTTTCACATTAGTTCCGTATTTACTGTAAGATTATGGTGTTTCCGTCGACATTAAAGGCGAAGGTCGAATAGAGGAATGAATTAATGAACGACAAGCGTTATGAATTATACCAACCCACATATTTTACTATAATGTATTTAACTTTAGCGATTTGGGAAACGCTCTGGCCGTTACTATTTATAACATTTCTTACGTAAACTCAACGACCTTATTGTGTAAATCAATATTTTTTATTTCAGCGCTATTTTAGCAGTTATGCCAGTGGTAGCCTAGTAGCTAAGCGTTCGATATTAAGGTCATATAGTACGGGCTTCGACTACCTGACATCTCGTACCAGTGAGATTCGGTTTATGACGTACAATAGAAACACTTAAAAAGCAGAAAACGAATGCTGTGTCCCATCAAAGAAGAGTTATAGGGACGTGATCTTTATTTATTTATGATTCAAACACAAATTATTTATTATTATTATTATCTACCAGATTGGCGGGTGAGGAATACTCTTTTATGACGACTGTGTATACGGAGATATACATTTATAGTTATAGTTATATGTGACTGAACCGAAAGAGATGTATCAGAAACACTAATGGGAACTCTATGATCTCTGTCTCTATACTTGGTGACGAGCTTGAATGTCTGTATTTTATTTGTATCTGTAAATATTTAATGAATAAATTTCCGACGTTTCGAGTGATTTTCAGTGAAGCAGTGAAGTAATTTGACTACTTGATCTCATAGCTATTGTTTAATAATGATTCATGCCGAACATAAGCTCCAGGGATCATTTATGGAACTATAGAAATTAAAAATATCCTGTTTCTATTCTCGTAATTAATAAATATAAAACCAAGCACACCAGTCCAAGACTTTTAGATAATATGAGCTCTGCATCATTCTGTATAAATCTAAGCAAATATAACTTACTTAATACATAAAAGCGAAAGGTAGCCTGTTAATAACAATGACATCGGCAAGTCAACACCTCCGACCACAGCTAATAGCGTCGCAAAGCGCTCGTGAAGTCGGTATTTTAAAATCAAATTACACTGTGTTATAAGAGTTTATTTTCCTATGTAAATTATCAATTTTCTACCAAAATTCATCACCAGCCATTACGTTTTAAAAGACTTCAAAAAATGTACTCCACATTCACCTCATAACTTTGGATTGGGTGAACCTATTTTGATAATTCTTTTTCATTTGAAATTTGGTACTACCCATATGGTCTAATGGCATCCATGAGTGAACCATATAAGTCATAAATTTGTGTTATGTAAGTACCAACCGATTTCGATATTTTTTTTAAAATAAAGTATATACTCGTACGTAGAAAAGTAGTTTGATGAGAGCTTGGTAAGGTTCTGTTTATTTATATTTCGTAATATTTCTTATGACAAATCGGATATACAAAAAATAAAGTCGGAATTGAAATCGGTTTTATTTTTACACGTAAAAATACTTGTCTTAACATCAGATTATGTGATTGAGCATCATGTCCTCTCTTTCTGACTTTTAATTTTGGTGGAAAGAAAATTGTACAATATATTTTGAAAAGACATAAAAAATAGATGCATTCAATATTCTTAAAGACAAGTTTGTCAAACGGCCTCTCAATTAGGAAACAAAATTAGAAATGTAACACTTTAATGTTGTTTGGTAGTTTTGTACAAATACCTCACTTTTAGGCTCGACAGGTGCTAAGGTTCCCACGAAGCAATTAACGTCTACCTAAGCCGAAGGGCCCGTGAACCACAAAAGGGGTGGCGAAGAAAAAGTCTAATGTGTTCTTAACCGTTATTTCACAACAGCAAATGGATTCGCACTTTACGTACAAAAGTAAGACGTAAGCAATACGTAACTCTGTTGTTTTCACGAACATTTTACTTTAATATTCGCAGTAAAACAAATATCGCGAGTTAGGTTAGAATTAACGCTGCGTGACATGAATTCCTCTAGAAGCATACAGCCACCGCTAAGTTAGCGCATGCAGCTCTGAAACTGGGCCATAACTTTACACGCAACATTAACTTGGGCAGAGTCGCGACAGGGGCTACCACGGATATAGGTAATGCTAGAAAGGCCTTGCGTTCAATAATTTTTCGTATTTAAAGGACTTGATTAAATTTGGAAAAAAATAATTTAGAGCACAACTTTATAAAGCTACATTTCTACAAATAATTTAAAGAGATTTTTTTCTTAATAATGTTAAATTTATGTTGTTAATTAAATGTTGTTATTTATAATATTATATATATATATATATATATATATATATATATATATATATATATACATATATATATGTATATATATATATATATATATACATATATATATGTATATATATATATATACATATATATAGTATTTTAGCTTTTCTATCGCATTTGATTTATTATATAAATGCAGTGATTTTAGATATTTACTAGCAAATTATATCTGTGATAAATTCTTCTAATAACCTATGTGTAGACTTTAACCAGTTGCTTTATCTTCGACGTAATTCGGGAGGCTACAAAAATAAAAATAAAAAATTAACAAAGAAGATGGCAGTATGTTACCAACAGCTCGGAATCCTGTCATTAATAATAATAATAGATCAGGCTAATTAATAATTATAATCAAAATGTAGCCGACAACAACTATTTACATTGGGATGTTAAACATATTTGTTGTTAAACGTCACTTAAGTAAAGTAACAAAGCGACAAGCGTCAATAGCCTTATGGTTTAAGGTACCGTCAGAATCGTAAGGTGTAGGTTCTAATCTACCATTTGATTCTATAGTCCAAGAGATGGTACACGTGGTAGGATATAGTTTACGTCAATATGTGCTGAAGTTTAAATTGGAATGGTTTAAAAGAATATTACTAATATTTTCGAAATTAAATTGTGATTCGTTATAAATTAGACTTAACAAAGACTTAACGCATATGTCACTTCCATCAAAACTATTTTTTGGTTCAATGCGCCATTGCACGTACCCCTAAAACTGTTTAGACTTTAGAGACAATATCGCAAATTGCGAACCCACGCAAACTGTCCGACTTGTAGAGTAATGTTCGATCATAAGAAACTTCTTCGATTGGTCGCTTAACTCGCCGGGAAACTTTGATCTTGCACGCGTAAAGGCGTCACTTCCAAACTCACTTTATTTACTTCAATCTGTGTAAGTCAATCACAATTTCCTTTGTTTCATCATTTGCATTCTTTATCTCAATTATGGTTATCTCAAATCAAGATGTGTGGACTGTGGATGTGTTTGACACAATTGTATAGTAAAAGCTTTTTGGCATCAGACAAGGTCATTCAGATAGAATCAGTTAAATTTTAGCGAATCGTTTTAAACAAATTAGGTCTAACATTTACCTTTGAAACAGGATCCCTGATTAGTGCTCTAAATGTTGACTTATTTAATTAACTAATGCTAAAAAGGGCTGATAAATAATTTGATTTGTGCAAAAATCGCGTTCCGTTTGCGAGTAGTGAGTGTAACGAAACTGGCGGTATCCCGACGGGCCATCGTTTAAACTAAGTGCCTATAATTCGCAAGAGTTTACCCTCGTCTGCCCTGGGGAATCTCGCTCCACCACTTTGAAATATTTCTGACATAGAGATGTATTCACTAACGTATACGTAGCCACTGTACTTTGATATCTTGTTTGGGTGGGTGTCTTGCGATTGATATGTTAAGTTAATGCTTGTAGATTAAAATAAAAAATAAATACCGACTGAACGTCCGTACGAATTAAGAAGCACGAAATGATTTAGTAAAGAGTTACAGTGTCGCTTATTAGCACCCTATATATAGTAAGTGAGCCGTGGTAACTCAGCATGCGGGCGGTTGGCTCAAGTTTCATAGTGCGCTGGCAACCCGAGTTCAATCCCGGTGCCGGCACCAATAAATATGCTGTTGGAATTTTATGTTCTGATTTACCACGCGCTCGGCGGTGAGGGAAAACATCGTGAGGAAATCTACATGTCTTAGAATTTTTTTCTAAGGCATGTGAAGTCTGCCAATCCGCACTAGGGCGTGGCTGACTATGCCTTTATACTCTCTTTACAGAGAAGGCCTGCGCCCAACAGTGGGACATATATATTATATATAAAGGCTGTAACTTTAACTTAAGTACATTCATACATTCGTCGACTAAAATACGTAATAAAACATACGCAAAGAACGTGTTGCCACAAGCCAACTGAACGTAGTGCAGATGAAGGCAAGGGTTGATAGGGTGACTAGCAGTCGGCTCGTTTTATTGGCGTCACTAATGAGTTGCTAATTCAATTTCACGGACGCAGTCCGTGTCGCGCCGCACGCGCTCTCCTGCGCCCTCTGGCAAGTTCGTTTCAACAGGGCTGCCGGACAACCGAAACAAATCTCACATAGACGTAGACATTTTTAGTTGTTGGCATTATAATATACAAACACATTGTAAATATATAACACACTTTAAAAAAAAAACTAAATACAATTATAGAAAGAAGGAACGGAAAAATATGACATGATGCCCACATTGGACACCGTTTCAGCATGTGCTGTCGCAAGGCGCGCTGATTTTCAGCGTTTCTCAGGACTACCCAATGTCGTGCGCGAGAATCGCGTAACTACATAATCTGTTACATATTGATTTCTGTTATACATATACGCGAGCATTAGTCATAGAATATGTAAACAAAATGCTCAATACCCATCCACTATCAAGTAACAAATTAATGGAATTTAACCACGACCAAACCGAAAATTCATTAATATCTTCTTCTTCTTATGATCTTCTATTTGGACTCTCGACACAGCAGCACGAATATACGAATAAAGAACGTGTGCTCTTATTGTACCATTGGCGTAGATTTTTAAGCCAAGATGTTCTTCTCCTTCCCGAATTTCTTTTCCCTTGTATCTTTCCCTGGATTATAAGCTGTAACAAATCGTATTTGAGATTGCGCATTATTTGCCCTAGGTATTCCAGCTTTCGCCTCTTAATCGCGTTAAGAACTTCACCTTCTTTCCAAGTCTTTGCAGCGCTGCTTCGTTGCGTACTTTGTCTCTCCAGGATATCCTTAACATTCTTCTGTATACCCACATTTCGATAGCTTCAACTTTTTTGCACATGGCCTCGGTCAGAGTCCAAGCTTCGACGCCATACAGAAGAATGGAGAATACAAAGCAGCGTGCAAGACGAGTCCGAAGTTTGATGCTCAAGTTTCTGTCACACAAGAGTTTCTTCAGCTTAGTGAAAGCGTTGCGGGCCTGTTCTGCATTAATATAATATAATATAATTATTTAAGAGCATCTGCCCAAAGGTTGGAGAAGGACATCTATGAACAAGCAAAGGTGGAGTGACCTACAGGAGGACTATGTCGCAAGACAGCCTGACTTGAACGGATATTAAATGTTAAGTTACATACATAAAAAAAAATATAATTAAGTATATTTACTATAGTTTTGTTTATTATAATAAGGTCAGAGAAAATAAAGCTATTTTTATTTTTTATTTTATTATTTAAGAAATATGATTCGCTTTAAGAAAGGGCAGAACACAATAACTTTTGAAACACAGGTCTAATAGTAACAAGCTCAGGTCAAGAGTCAGGACTTCATAATTCTTTATGTCAATTATTTATTTATTTATAAGGATTAATTTTATATTATACATATATATTGTTAAATTTAACTACTTCTACGGGTTTTATAAACCAAGCACACTACAAGATATATACCACAAGCTGTGTAAAACAGATCAAAAATTGACAATGAAATATTCAAGAAGAGACGCTAACGTGCAACAACTATGACAGGAGACTTGGAATAATAAACGCCTTAGTTCACCACATGACTGCGGTATGGTGTTCGAAACGTTAGAAATTCAAGAATAAGATTAAAACGCGATTAAATCTATAAATAGTAGTTTTATCCCATACACTGCTATCGATGATATTTTCAGTTCTAGCCGATTTACACCGACTTTTACATCTAAGTTAGTCTTCAATATCCCCACTTATCGAACTAGAACGTGACTTACGTTCTAGTTCGATTGCATTATCACCGAAGTTTTCTATGAAAATCACAAAGTTTCTACCTGATAGTAGTCGCAGGGGGCGCGGATTTAACATACTACGATGACGACAAGCAAACGTATTGAAGCTACACTTCTTCTAGTTTGTGAAAAACTAACAATCTATCTTCAGCGTGGGTCGAAGTTGCTCGCGCAATTTATTTATATTTATAGCAATTTATTAAAAAGCTGTCACTTCATATTAATCTTTGTTTAAGACGGAGAACAAGAGAAAACAATCGCTCGTTCTTAACTTTTCTTATCCTCATATGTGACAGTTGGTGAGCCGCAACATCCAAAATATGACTATCGACATATTTGGATTAAATTAATAATATATGGACATCCCTATATGTTCTATATCTGAACATTCGTTTATATGGATATCCTTATAAGGATAACAGACAACTGTCATGAATCCCACACCCTATAGAAAAAGAGGGGTAAGTGGGTAAGCGCGCCTGCCTCGTTAGTATAAATCTTTAATTTGTTTAATAAATAAAAAAATAAGCTGCCACGTTCTTTTAATCTTAGCGAAGTAGAGAGAGATAGCAATTGCAATCCACTTTTAACCACTAAGTATGTCGCATATTTAACAGGAAGTTCGTCCATAAGTGTAGGTAGACGGACTTTATAAATGTGCCAAATTTTTGAATAAAAATCCGGTAACTCGTTATTAAAAGCCGGCAAGGAATTGAACACGCAACCATAAGATCGTAAGTCGACGCTTTGCCACAAGTATATGTGACCAAGATCTACACCTAGATAGTCTTAAGCACTGGCGCAAAGTAGTCAGCCTTTCGGTGTTTTACAGATTACCTTTTGGAGTGTGTGCACAGGAATTACACGAGTTAATTCCCTTATCCCATTCTACCTTCGGACGTTTAGACATTCGGCGGGTCTCCACCCTTTCTTAGTCGATGTTCCGCGCGTCCGAATTAAGCAATTTGAGTCATCGTTCATTGTGCGTACAGCAAAGGAGTGGAACAAGTTGACGGCGTCAGTCTTTCCGTCCAAGTACGACGTAGGAGCCTTAAAGAGTAGAGTGAATAGGCACTTACTAAACTAGCGCGAACCATCTTTCGACTATATGACCACTTAACATCAGGTGGGTTCGTGTCAAGCACTGGTTTATACCCAACAAAAAAAAAACAAAAAAAGGAAATAACTCCGAGTTATTGACCCCGAATTCTTTTAAGGACTTTTTCATAATTTGAGAATGTTCAATTATCGTTGTAATACAGGCAGCGAAAATAAACGGATTTACCTGGCTAGAATTCTTTATAAGTAATAATATATATATTATTAACAAAACATTTAATAATGAAATAGCACGATCTATTATTATTACAATCGATACGCATACGCATGACGTAAAGATTTATACTATATTATGAATATCGGTATTAGAGAACAAAATATACCGGTTCTATTTTACAGATATTATTAAACCTACAATCTTGTTAAACCTATAGGCTATTGACGTTTAAGAAACCAAATTAACTCAAACTTGTAATCGTTGTAATCATTTCTTTTCCAAGACCAGTCATTGATATTTCTTATAACAGAAAGAATCGTTAGCTAAATAGAAAATAGATAGGCAAGATACGAGATTATCTTGATATACTCTTAAAAATTCAAATAATACTTTGCGATGCTCGTTACTTGATTAAATTTTTAACCGAACACTTTGAAGTTTTGGAAAAAAGTTTCGTTCGCTTACACGATTAACACGAATTTAATATGTAAAAAATACGGTTTCGAATATACCCAATATACTTTAGCTAAATACAGATTAATCGGTTAAACGTATATACGCTATCCATAATTTTCATCCCCTTTTTTCACTTTTAAATACACTGAACACAGCTACGCGTAACGGAGGTGACCTATGCATAAGCATAACCGAGGTTCTGAGGAAATATATCAAAATTTAGAGATTTAGATCAGATCCTATGACCGTACACGTACTATTTCAAAGCGGAACTAGATAACCGCTCATTGATTAATATGACGCTACAAGTTACTGGACGTGTACAGAGGAGCGAAGTTAACGTGAAGTGGATGACGTCATTACTTCACGGCACTTGAACACGTCTGCGAATATTTCACATCACTTGCCACGAATAAACTACAACATGTAAATCGATTATTTACTCCATTTCATGCAATGTATCTAAATGTATTGTATCTAAGTTTCTTGGTCTACTTTCGAACCTTCTAAAGCAGGAGGCTATATAGTTATTATGTCAATTAAATATCATATTTACACAATACAGACTTACAGAGCCGTATTAGCTCAGTGTCCGGACAGTCGCCTCAAGTTGCACAGTACGCAAGCAACCCGAGTTCGATCCCCGGTGCCGGCACCAATTAATTTGTTGTTGCAATTTTATGTGCTCATTTACCACGCGCTCGGCGATTAAGGAAAACATCGGGAGGAAACTTTTTGGGTTTGTAAAGTCTGTCCAATCCGCACTAAGGCTGCGTGGCGGACTATGCCCTTATACTCTATATATATATATATATATATATACACTACATAACTATAACTTTTTTTAGTTTCACTTGGCGGCCAGGTATCTGAATGGAATAGTACTAACAGATCATGTACTCGTATATTGAAGGGGGAATCGGCTGCCCGGAGCGCCAAGTCTACTATTGCCACTGAATTGTCACTATGACAACAACAATTGTAACAACTTAGAAATTTATTATTAGGAAAGCTAATATAGTTCAATGTAATGTTTGATCACTTCCATTAGCTTAATGTAGCTCATAAAACCTTTGTGCGTTACGTTATGACGACAGACAGCGAACTATTCACACAAACTTTCCTGCTAGTTGTATATATCTACGCAAAACTTTCAGCCCCCCAATGAATATTGTCTAATTCCATTTAATGAACTCGCATTTATACCCTCGGCATCGTGTAAATAACAAAAATACTGTTCACCTGACAAACTCTTTCTAATATAATTATCTCATGATTTCTGATATAATATGTTATTCTATCTTACCCAAGTTTGATTGGAAGAGAATGCCACTAATTCACTAACTTCGCCTTTGTAAGCTTTGTAAATAATTTTTTCAGACATTACTTAAATATACGGGGTTTATTCAGCCAGTCAGAAGCTGTGAAAGACATTAAATCTAACAGGAAAATGACAAATAACATTTTCCTATATGACATAATATATACAAAAAAAAATTTAAACGATTTCTAGGAGTACCTTGATAAGTGTGCGGAATTCTAAATCCAATTAAAGTTAAAATAACCCCTTCCCAACAAAAAGAACAGAAAAGAATATTTTTAATCGGTTCATCAATGACGAAGTTATGAGAGCATGCACATACAACCTAATTACGAATCCTCCTTCGTCGAAACCTCCTTTGTTTGGAAAAATTAGAAAACGCAGATTCCGTAACGTCGTTTGTAATGACGGGCGATTCACCTATAAAATATTAAAAAGCTCTCACGTAGTATACATATACGTGAGAGATATCGTTGTCTGCTTTTCACCAAACTCATTAGGTCTCAAATATGACAGGTTTTCCTAATTTGTTTTAGCAAGTGGACTGGGGACGCAGTCGAAGTTACCTACCATCGTAAGTTGAAGCATTTAGCCACTATTAATACAATCTGAACATATTAAACATTATTCTAAAGTTCTATCCCAAATTCATTGCAGATAAAACATTCTTTTTCGAGAACAAATGTAATAGAGCTTGCTTCACAAAAAAACATTCCCGAAGTGGCACTCAAAGTTAGTTTAGCTTTTGAATGTCTCTTAGATTATCCGTGAAATAGCAACCGACCGATTCGTGGTTCGGCCCTCTCGGGCGCCCTCGGATCGGCATGCTTACGCGTAACATAATAACCGTCCTTTTTTTTTGTTAACGGGGAGGAAATCTTCAAAAAGATACCCCGCCTTCTGGGGAAGGCGGCGGTTATGTGGGGTTTTACCCACTAAAACCTCCCAGTGGCGCTTTCCTCAGTGCATGACGAGGGGCTCCGGGATCTCCAGTGAAACGCACCAGAGCCCCTCTGCACTGTGCTGGGGAGGTTACTCCCTCCCCCCCGTGCCCTCGCAGTGTAAGGCTACACGGGCCAGCCGATGTCGCCTTCTTCCCGGGTCCACCTTAGCGGACGACAAAGACCCCCACTCTTGTCGCCCAGTGAACCCGAGGCTCCTTTGAGTCGCCTTCTACGACAGGCAGGGGATACCGTAGTCTTATTCTTGAGAGCCCAGAACTACAGGGTTGTAGCAAGTGGACTGGGGACGCAGTCGAAGTTACCTACCATCGTAAGTTGAAGCATTTAGCCACTATTAATACAATCTGAACATATTAAACATTATTCTAAAGTTCTTTCCCAAATTCATTGCAGATAAAACATTCTTATTCGAGAACAAATGTAATAGAGCTTGCTTCACAAAAACATTCCCGAAGTGGCACTCAAAGTTAGTTTAGCTTTTGAATGTCTCTTAGATTATCCGTGAAATAGCAACCAGCCGAGTCGGGGTTCGACCCTCTCGGGCGCCCTCGGATCGGCATGCTTACGCGTAACATAGTAACCGTCCTTTTTTTTTGTTAACGGGGAGGAAATCTTCAAAAGATACCCCGCCTTCTGGGGAAGGCGGCGGTTATGTGGGGTTTTTACCCACTAAAACCTCCCCGGTGGCCCTTTCCTCGGTGCATGACGAGGGGCTCCGGGATCTCCAGTGCTCAAGAAGAGCATGTCCCGGGGGGAGGTTACTCCCTCCCCTGTGCCCTCGCAGTGTAAGGCTACACGGGCCAGCAAATGTCGCCTACTTCCCTGGTCCACTTTAGCAGACGACAAAGGCCCCCACCCTTGTCGCCCAGTGAACCCGAGGCCCCTTTTAGTCGCCTTCTACGACAGGCAGGGGATACCGTAGTCTTATTCTTGAGAGCCCAGAACTACAGGGTTGTAGCAAGTGGACTGGGAATGCAGTCGAAGTTACCTACCATCGTAAGTTGAAGCACTTAGCCACTATTATAACAATCTGAACATATTAAACATTATTCTAAAGTTCTTTCCCAAATTCATTGCAGACGAAACATTCTTATTCAAGAAAAAATGTAATAGACATTCCCGAAGTGGCACTCAAAGTTAGTTTAGCTTTTGAATGTCTCTTAGATTATCCGTGAAATAGCAACCGACCGAGTCGTGGTTCGGCCCTCTCAGGCGCCCTCGGATCGGCATGCTTACGCGTAACATAGTAACCGTCCTTTTTTGTTAACGGGGAGGAAATCTTCAAAAGATACCCCGCCTTCTGGGGAAGGCGGCGGTTATGTGGGGTTTTACCCACTAAAACCTCCCAGTGGCCCTTTCCTCGGTGCATGACGAGGGGCTCCGGGATCTCCAGTGCTCAAGAAGAGCATGTCCCGGGGGGAGGTTACTCCCTCCCCTGTGCCCTCGCAGTGTAAGGCTACACGGGCCAGCAAATGTCGCCTACTTCCTGGTCCACTTTAGCAGACGACAAAGGCCCCACCCTTGTCGCCCAGTGAATCCGAGGCACCTTTTAGTCGCCTTCTACGACAGGCAGGGGATACCGTAGTCTTATTCTTGAGAGCCCAAAACTACAGGGCTGATAGTAACCGTCCAGGCCGAGGTTACCCCTCACCGGGGGTCCCTTGTGTCGAGTTACTAGCGATAGAGGTTCAGACTGAGCGACCTAAGAGCTATGCCACCTCTCAATCCGGTGAAGCAGTCAAGGCCAGCTTCTCTGGCCAATCTGTGTAGTTCGTCATAAAAAAAAATAGAGCATGCAGCTACACTCATCGCCTACAACTGGCACGCATCGTGAACTTAATATTTTCCAGTGTCAGCTCCGGAGTGAACTTGCTCCCGAAGAAATAACACACTTTAAAGTTAGCGAATTCAATCACAGGCAGACGTTAACTTTATTGTATTTTATTGTTCTCTTTTTCTGAACGTAGAGACTCGCTACTTGAATTTTATTTGCGCGGATACGACGAACGAAGTCGAATTTTGTAGAATACAATTTATAGCGCTTTGGGAGTTGTTCAAGTGGAAAATTATATTACAAGGATTTGTGTTATCGAAGATTTTGTGGCTATATATACTAAGATACATTTATACCAGATAATAAAGGAAATAATAATAATAATATGATCTTATTTCAAACCAAAAGTTCATGTACAAACCAGTTCGATAATAGCCGCAGTAGTAAAAACTGTATCGCAGCTATTAACGCCCATCTCCAAACAGTTAAATACAAATACAAATTTAGTAAAATTAACAACTTATAATGTAATTTAGTTTAATCATTTTGTGTGTGTAGTGTGTTTGTGTGTAAAAGATTGCGTGTGTTGAAGAGTGACTGTATGTGTAGGGATGAGTATGAAGGGAGTGAGTTACTCTGACTGTTTATTATGGTTTTAAAAGATCTTCTGTAAATTCATAATATTCAATAAAAATGATGTGTCACGAGACACCAGGTAGGAGTGATAATCACGCTATCAGCCGCTGTGTAAGCTTCTAAAACACTTCCGTTATATATTTCTCTTACGGTTTTTGTCTCACTTTTTTTAGTTCAGCAAAATCCCTATCTCCTCCAAGCCGGCCGTAAGGAATTTCGTTCCAAAGAATTAAAAACCGTTCTCAAATATGCCTAATAAAACAGACTTCAAGGACGCTCTCTTTTATTACCAAGTATCATAGTAATATTACGAAGAAATGACGTCAATATTCTCTTTCTTCTTCCACATTCGTGCTCGTTATCATTAATGAGAACTTACCTAGAGTTGGATTGACATAACCTTTCGAATATCCCCATCAATTCTTCCATACAATTTAAAGATCTGGTATATCTTGAGACCCAAGAATAAATGCCAACTAAATTAATATGGGACCTAATTGAAACCAAACCTTTTCAATAACCTGATGGTTTAGGGTACAGTCTGCGAAACGAAGATCATAGATTCGAATACACCAATCGGCCAGGAATGTGAACCAACTCCTAAGCCGAAGCTTAGTGAAAATGGTTAACAAGAATGTTAGTAATATATTTAAAAAAAGTAGCATTCTTTTAAAGAAAAAATAAATAAAATCCGTTCATAAATGACAGCGTTCCATTTCATAAAAATGTAAATATCAAAAAAAAAAACAGATGAAGCAAGAACCAAAGAACTGAAAACGAAAACATTTGAATAACAGTAGAGTTCAAAGTAAAGCCTTAACTCCAAATGTTAACGCAACGCACAGTACAATGTCGGAAGTATGCTAAGCTAACAATCACACGGACGGGCGCCATGTTTCAGTGCCAAGAAATAATCTCCAACGTGACATTAACATACATCATGTACAGAGCAGCTGCCAAAACTGTCTGCCAGGAGTCCCGCTCGCGACTTACCAACTAAAACAATATTAGGTGCTTAGGAAACTTATCCTGGCGCATTGGTAAACTTTGTCGTGTCGGGAAGTCACTTCGAACAATAGACTAAGGCCATCCACACACTAAAGTAAACGGGGACTTCTTACTTTCTAAGCTAGTGCTTGACGCGATCCCACCTATTTTTATGTGGGTATGCAATCCTAGATGATAAGACACACTAGCATTATAAATGACACTTTTACATTGAAATAGGATAGGGAAAATAGACGTGCGCAATCTATACCAATGTTCCATCATCATCATCAGCCTGCAACAGTCCACTGCTGGACATAGGACTCTACAAAAGCATGCCACTGAGCATGACCCTCGGCCACTTTCATCCAGCTCCTGCCAGCCGTCGTGCAAAATCCTCCACTTAGTCTTAAGCTGTCCCACTCTGGGTATGCCACTCCGCGGCCTCTACTCGAGAACTCGTTTCGTCCAACAGTTGCCCGTTCTACGGCTAATATGGCCCATTGCCACTCCAATTTGCAACGCTCAACGCATTGTCGATCATGGAATATATATAGAAAGAAGTATTATTTGCAGTCACAAGCTTATCCTATAAATTTTATATGAAATTGGCGGTGACCCCAATAGAGTGAAAAGGAAATGTGAGATAAACCAGAGATATCATTGTTATCCTTTTTTCGTCGGGCTTATTAGGTGAAACATTTGACAGTGGGCGAGCCCATAGTCATACACCGACCACAAACTATAACAGTTTATTTTTTTGTCGTATAATTATTGATTATTGCTACATAATAGCTGGATGCCGCATAACGATTTGATGTAAATCGTAAAGACGATCCTGGAGCCTTAGCTCCTATAGCTCCAGGCTTTTATAGAGTGAAATAAAATTCAGATAAAATAATTATATCATTTGAAAATTTACATAGGGGCTTTAGTTTAAATTAACACGGAAAGAAAATCTGTTTCCATCCTTTATAAACTCATTTCGCTCATCTCAACTGTAGTGGATAGCAATCTTTACTTTCATGTACCCGGGAAAAGATATAAGAACAACTTGAGATTTGGTGAATTTGAAGCTGTTTTGTTTTTGAACAAGTTCTAATTCGATATGGTAGTCAATTTCCTGGAGTTTTATTTCCTTCTTCAATAAGAAATCATCAGTTATTTTAATTAGAATAACTAGATTCCTTTATTGCAGAAACCGCCCCTAACACTCACCAGCGGAACGTCAGTATCGTGGTACTTCCCTAGATCCTAACAAGCCATAGAAATAGCTGAAGCCTTTGGAGTTGTTAATCACTATGAATTTTTGACGAATGCTAACAAATTTATTTTAAGTTGCTTCCTTCTTTAGTCATCTAATATTCATTGTCATTATTAACAATAAATTGAAGCGTCAATAGCCTAATATTTTACGGTCTGCGAATCTTAAGATGGTACGCTCGAATCTACTATTCGACTTAACCATGGTTCGTACATGGTTAATAAGAATGTTAGCATATTTGTGAAAAAAATAAACACTCGTGAGCAAAAATAAAGGGTCAGTTAAGAAAGTTTGAATATCTCGGAAGATAAAGACGCTAGCTAACTGAATTAAATTGTGCATCATAGACAATTAAATATCCTTAAAATAAAATAAAATATTTTAATTAATTTATTTATATTTCTTAATTTATTTAACTTGGATAATACAGTATTTTTCATTAAATTTTATCCTTATTTAAATTTTAGTACTAGATTTAATTTTAAATTATAGATAATTAATAATTATAGATTTAAAGTTTAGTACTAAAACGTAAGATATCCTTTTTACGTTTTGTTTTTAATGCAATGTAAATAAATAAGTAAAAATATTTTATTTTATTTTAAGATTATTTAATAGTCTATCATGCACAATTTATTTCAGTTAGCTAGCGTCTTCTTTTCTTCATCTTGAGAGATATTCAAACTTGCTTAACCGACTCTTTATTTTTGCTCACGGCTATACATTTTGAGCATTCATTAAAAAAAATATTGTTATATCTTATAATTAAAGGAGCATGCCTCTTCTGCTTCATGTATTATACTTGTTGTTAATCTTGTGTATTGTTTTTGAAGATCCTAATATAGAAAATAAATGATAAGAAAATTTATAGAAGAATATTATTAACTATTTGTTTTCTAATATATATCAGATTGACGTATTTTTTTTAAATAAACAAAATATAGAAAGAGTTGTAGCTCGTTACATTGTATATAATATAAAAGTAAGTTGAAACTATTTAAGAAAAAGAATTTGTAGGAAATGTCAGTCAGGATTTAAAGGGATTTATTTTGCGAAATTCGCGAATACACAGAGCGTGTAAAACTTTCCATTTTTGCAAATGTTTTCTTTTGTACGTATTCAACTAGTTGACAAACCACGTGACGTGAACACACGGAAAGTCCGAAGAAAAACTGAAAAACCCTTTTAAATACGCACTATTTGCTGTAAATTCTTCTTTTGAAGTTAAAGTTCTTTTAATCATAGCGGGACGAGCAGCTTTCGTCGTCAACTTTTCACAAAGCTTATTATATCCCATATATCACAGGTGATAAGTCCATGTGATTTTTTGTACCTAAATATATACTTAATATAATTGATATTCAAGAGTAAACAAAAACCGACTTCAAATCGAATCAAACATTATTTTATTACTTTATTTTGCGCGAACGCCTTCTTTGTATTTTCGAATTATCGTGGGTATATTACGAAATAGAATAAATCAGAACCTAACCAAACTCTCATTCTTTATGTATAATAATGAATCATCGAATCGGTGGTATATTATGTATGACTTATATGGTTTTCTCATGGATGGCACTATCAGAATTGGACCAAACTCAATCCACCAGCACATAAAAAAAGAATCACCAAAATAGGTTCACCCATTCTCTTTTTGAAGTCGGTTGAAAATCGAGGGCAATTCATTGGTGCAAGTCTAGGATTATAACCCGCACCCATCAGTTAGTAAGTCGAACAGCTTAGCCACTTGGCTATAATTATATAAATTATACTACTATCATGATATAAATTGTTTTGTTATGCCAAGGCGGTTCGGAAACTGGAGCAACGAAGTTTTAGGTCTGACCCGGGGCTCAGTGTTTGCGTCATTTATGTAAAGGTATGCCAGTAGGATTCCACGGATCAACGGGGATTAGCGCCACACAAATCTCTATTTAGTGTTGCGATCTCTGCCCAACCGAACTGGGCCAATTAGAGCTTACATGCGACCGACCTGGACGTCGATACAACTGCGACGATTGATCAGTTTCTACTTGTATATATTTATTTGTAAATCAATGCCTCGATATTGTCCTTGATGGTTTGGTTTTTAAAAGAAGATAAGGCATGATTTACCGGAACGTAAGTTATGATCATTTACATCAAATTAACGATATAAAATAAAAACCATTTACATATAGAATTAGCCAATTAAAAACCCAGAGCTGCGTGGTTAAAACCAGACCGTAAACCAGTTCCCATTGTTACATCGGGCACAAAATTTAGCAAGTGACTTACTTGCACTTAAAAATCGGTACATAAATACGGTAATTCAATTACCATAAAATTATCCGAATGCTTAGACACAATTACTGTTTGTCCATACGAATGTATTATTATATAACTTAACATACACATCTGACTTTTCCTAATTTCTTTAAAAAAAAAACAAATTGTATTCACCCCAAAGATAGTAAAGTTTGCGCAATTCCTTTAATTTGACAATATCCTTATTAAATCCCGAAGTGTAAACAAAAAAAAATTCATTCGTAAGGCTAACCGATGTTTATATCCCGAAAAGGAAATACGGTCGCCTTATTAAGCAACAAAACAGCAATGTAATTAGCCCCCAAATCCCTGGCCAATTGCAGTGTTTAAGAAAGATAAACGAGAGCAAAGAAAAACTATTTCGACGAAACTTCGGCGGCGATTACAATAGTTAGGTAATTACTACCTCTGTAAGCTGGGATAAAGGAATAAGCTATTATAAGGTAACAACAATTCCTTACTTAATCTCAAAGTACATAGATATATATATATAAACTCTCACGTCTTTTTAACAGTAGCGTAGTAGGCAGAAATAATAATAATTGCTATCAGGTTTTAACAAAGAGAGGCGCAGTAGCTCAGTGTCCGGGCGGTTGCCTCAAGTTGCATAGTAAGTGCCGAGTTCTATTCCTAAGACCAAGAAATGTGTTGTTGCAATTTAGGTGCCGATTAAGCACGAGGTCAACGATGAAGGAAAACATCGTCAGGATACTGTCTTAGAAATTCTATGGCATGTTTAATCTGCTAATTCGCAATACATCTGCGTGGCGAATTATGCTCTTACTCTATTTACAGAGAAGACACGTGCCCAACAGTGGGACATATAAAAAGGCTGTAAATTTAACACTGCGAAAAATGTCGAACACGTTAGCATATCTGATAGGCGGACTTATACATGGGGCACAAATTTTAAGAGGTTGGAGAGGTTGTTAGGGAAGTTTTTCCGTCTTAAAAATCCGAAAATTCACTGTCCGAAAAATAAACAACTATCCACATAGCTATAACTGCCTTATTTGTATATATATGTATAATATAAAATTACTCAATAGTGCTTCATTAGACCAAAAGCTCGATTGAATTCATTTTTTAGAGAAATATGTTGGTCATAATACCTGATCCACAAATGTTATGAAAACATAAGATATTTTTTTCGTTTCATAAATGGGACATTTTTCGTAATATCAATGTTTCTTTATTGAAACAAGAATGACTTATTACAAAGTTCAAGTGTTAAGGATATTCCCTTTCTTCTTCCATATCCGTGGTATTTGTCGTTAAGGAGTACTTACCGACAAATACTACGTAATATAGTAATATACTTACGACAAGTACTTAGTTTTGTATTGTCATAAACCTACCAATACAGACACACACGTACACAATATTAAATTAATTTATTCATCTCTTTTTCTTCTAATAATGTCTACATAATTATAAGTTTGATTTTTTTTATTTGTTTCTGTCTCGAGGTGGAGGTACACATACTGCGACACTGTTCATCAACTACTGCAGTTTACGAACGTTCAGTATTGTTATATTTGTTTTTCTTGTTTGTCAACAAGCATTCTTCGATACGATTTTTCGGAGTTCCTTGGTATATTTTCAGAACCCAAAGTCGTATACCAAAAAAAGTAATAAGGAACCCAATAGATATATATATTTAATCTTAATTATAATTTAAATTTTTAATGATTTAATGAAAATTTATCTTTATCTATGAAATTCTTCATGGCTCATAAATGGAGACTGACGAGTGCAAGAACGATTTACATCTTTTAAAAATACAGACAAATTGATAACCTCCCTTTTAGAAGTCGGTTAAAAAACGTACGAAGTTAAGAAGGCTTAAACAGTGACTTGAATGGCATTTTTTAAATGGCTAACGCTAAAAAACAAGCAAGTGTATTACGGTAGCTAATGACGAATGTTTGCAGTTGTTTCAATGTTTTGCAGCGGTTCTCTCGCGCTCCGCCGCCTCCCTGCAACGTAATTACGTTCCGTGTAAACTTATAAGCCGCTCTTTAAGTTCATTACGCGCACATTTAAGTATACTGGGAAGAAATTAAAAAAATCTTCCAAGATACAAAATAGTTTGTTGTCAAGTTTTAATTAGTAAGTTACTTTATTAAAATATACAGAAACGCTTTCACCAAACGTTTTCGTGAAAAGAGGATCTTGAGTAAGCTATAAGTAAATATACACACAAACATATACGATTTAAAAAAGATAGTTTGTAAGATATATTGGCAATATAAATCATTAACAATCGTCAATAGGTTCGAAGGCACCATTTTAATATTAACGTGAACCATCTCGTAGCACAAGCTTAAGTTAAGTTGGAATAGTTAACAAGAATGTCTGCGATCTCCTCCTACACCCCTACTGGAGCCTTCCACCACTTCTACATACGGAGTGCACAGAAGCACTGCACGCGACTTCCCGAGGCCATTACAGTACTAGATAGCGAACTCCCCCGTGTTCGCTGTCTAGGACTGTAATGGCCTTTGAAATGGTCAATGGTCTTAGAAAATATTCTAAGGGTTAAGGGGTTCATAATGTTTTCATTCACCGCAGGGCACGTGGTAAAGCAGCATTTCAAATCTCAACTATTTCATTCGTACCAGCACTGGGAATCGAATCGGGATGTCAGCCATCTAACTTGAAAGGAGCGCCCGGACCGGATTCTACTACGACTCTATTAATAATAATATAAGTGGTTTCAAATCAAAAAATCAAAATTTATTTATTGTACAAAATATGATTGTAATACATAGGCCTATATAGACGTACGTAAGTTCAGTACGTAGTATACATGCATATTAATCTACTAATGCTTGTGATTGATGTGTGTGCGTAGAAACAGTAAATAAGGGTTAGGAAAATGTAAGTTCATATATCCAAGCTATTAATATAAGTTATTAAATAATTAGTAAGTTACATTTACACGATACCAAACTAACGTTCCTATTATTATTTAACATCGCTTTCAGAACGATGAAGGCAGACATATACGGAACAGATTAAGTTTTCATAGCTGACAGTAGGCGGGCTCCAAGATATATTTACCTAATAACGCCCCTGAAGGATCTTGCAGAGGGAATAGAAACGCCATTCCGGGGAACAGACGTCTGGCGTACGTAGCACCCTGTCGTAGGCCCGGTGTAACTACGTGATCACTCTCTAAATATTCCGCTTTATTGTGCAATCCTCTTCTTGTCATGAAGATGGGAAGGCAGGCGCCTGAATAATTTAAACGGTCGGCTGCGAATATACGCCATTTATCCAAATTGTCTCCAACCTGGCAGCGCGGTGGTGTTAAAAATGAACGAGCCGTCAGCTTCGAGGGTCGCTCACACCGATTCGTCCCGCGGAAAAAAATGTTATACGCTAAAGTATATCCACTTAAACGTGTTTGTCTCAGTCACGGTTGATTTATGAAATGTTCTCCTCAATCCTATTTTTTTGTCACCATGGCAACAAAATTTAGCCAACTCTCTCGTAAAAATATTTATTTACATGGAAAAAAAATCATCTACACAAATAAATTATATATATGTCAGAATAGGTAGATAGATATATGTGAGGTTTTTAGGATTTCATAATAGACGGATAAATATGAACGGTTAAAGAAGGTAGATTTAACATTTATAGCCCTGTAGTTCTGGGCTCTCAAGAATAAGACTACGCTATCCCCTGCCTGTCGTAGAAGGCGACTAAAAGGGGCCTCGGGTTCACTGGGCGACAAGGGTGTGGGCCTGCGTCGTCCACCAAAGTGGACCCGGGAAGAAGGCGACATCGGCTGGCCCGTGTCGCCTTTCGCTGCGAGGGCACAGAGGGGAAGGGAGTAACCTACCTAAATCACAAATTCTGTCTACTTAGATTATGACGGATGATGGACAGAGACAGAAGCGATGTAATAGACAGTCTCTTATTAATTACTTTATACTGAGATGTTAGTAATAATATTATTATACCCTAATTTTCGTTAGTTCTTTCAAGTTCAAATACCGTCTTTGCGCCGACATGTATAATTATTATTAACGAAATAAAAATGTGGTGCATCTTTTTAAAATGTTCCAATTGTTAGTCTAAAGCTAAAAGATTCAACGCATTCTAAACAATTCAATTGACGTAACAGCCTTTATATAAGTCCCACTGCTGGGGACAAGCCTTCTCTATGAAGAGAGCATTCAAGCAAACTATTCCATTAAAAAGTTAAAAATAATTATCATTCCTTCATTACTAAATACGCCAAATACTAATACAAAAACGGTAGACCAAAATGGCACCGATGAATAAAAAGCACTATGAACGTTTATTTTGTTTACAGTTGGTTTAGGATACAGCAGGTCATATTAGGTCTTTTTCCCGATAAATGGAATTAAAATATGGAAGTGTAATTTCTTCGTTACACTTGTAACTTGTTTAAAATAAAGTTGTTAACCTTGTAGAATATAATATTTATCGTGTGCTAATAAAGTTGGTATAAAAACTGGAACCATTGTGTTTGTTGGCTTTATTAGCCTGAATCGTAATAAAACGGTTCGAAAATATACTAATAATAGAATTTCTTTTGTACTCGTTAGCGGTCGCATGCTCCAAGACCATTAGGCACCACAATATAATCATGTTATCGCAGTTATTTCATATCAACTGACTATTTCGCCTTATCGCAACAATTAAACTCTTTTATGTCAGCTCGGGCATAACAAGATCGTTTGTATAATTTTTTTTTTATTTAAGGCTATTTGTACACTCTGCATGCGATGAAAGTATAGACTTAATATATTTCATGCTACATTTATTAGCGATACCAATATATTACCGAGTTAAAACAAAAACCAACATCAAATCGAGTCAAGCGTTCAACGCTATTGTGCCCTCTATGTGTTTCCGAATTTTGGATAGAATATTACGAAATATAATTAATCAGAACTTAACAAAACTGTCATAAAACTAGTTGAAGTTCATAAAAGCATTGATAATCGAAATCGCTTGGTTTCGTATTGAGTTTTTTGTCCGTATAGGTATACACATACTTAATGCAAATTTAAGACTTAAATGGTTTTTTCAAATTGTTGTATACCAGTGTTAGAATTGGACCAAATGGGAATACATGGGAAGCACCACCTTTTAAAAGCAAAACAATCATCAAAATCGGTTCACCGTGTCGAAAGTTATCATAAAAAACCATACAGACGAATTGAGAACATCCTTCATTTTTGAAGTCGGTTAACAAAACCCAATTAAAGGCGAGTTATCAAACATTAAACGCTACTACAATCACACGCTATAAGTACCAATATGAAGCTCTATGATAATATAGGCGATATTATCATTTTCCTTCTACATTTACGCTCTAGTCTTAGATTGTCATAAACCAATAGCTCAACAAACGTGCTTCCATACAATTTTAGGTGTCACAGATATAACCAGATCTTCCGAACCCAAGTTCCTATGCCAATAAAAGTACAACTTAATCGAAATAGAACTAAAAAAATCCTTAAAAGAAATAAAAAAATACAGACGAAATTTGAACCTTCTTTCTTTTTTTTAATTTGGTTAAAAATAAAAATACAAGTAGTGATAGCATTACGTAATAAATTCACCGTGACATTTTATTATCCCGAAAGGGTAGCAAATAAAACACCTCTCAACGAAAATTTCGATTTCTATTTTTTATGGGCATAAAATTGAAGAGGTAAATCAAATAATAAAGGTAAATTGTGTTATAGTCCCCGGCACGGATAAATCACGGAATTGTCGAGACAAAAAAATAAAGAATTTCTTTTTGTTGATAGGATTCCCAACTGATTGTTTGTACAATTCACGGTGTGATTTATATTTTATGTGAGTAACCGATTTCCAGGCGTGGTAGCTTCGTGTCCGGGTCGGTTCCCTCAATTTGCGTAGTACGCTAGCAACCCGAGCGTAATCTCCAGTGCCGGCTTTTTTTAACCGCCCAAACCGAGGTAAGCCCTCACTGGTGGACCCTTGCGTCGTTACTAGCGACAGAGGTTTAGGCTAAGCGACCTAAGAGCTGTGCCACCTCTCAATCCGGTGAAGCAGTTAAGACCAGCTTCTCTGGCCAATCTATGTAGTTCTAGTTCAAGCTTGGCGCAGAATTGAGAAAAAAAATGAGAAACAATCACGCTATTTTGTAAAATAACTAATTATTATGGAAAAAAACCTATATTACTCACCATTTCCTTAAATTGTTCAAGCTTAGTACACAAAAATGTCTTAAGAGTATAAGATTTAAACTATAGATTTGTCGACAATTACCACTACATTTAAGCAGGACGGGAATTGAAGCTGGTTTTTGTTTTTACACGTAAGATTGCAAAATATCACTAAACTATCACACGAGGGTCTATATTGCTCGAGACTGAAAAGACACCCATTTCTGTACTTCATTGTCTTCTCAACAAAAATTTACTATGTAACGTTTAGAAGGTAAGACCGATTAGGTCTCCAAAAACATCGTAAGAATACCCAACCTCTTCTCAAAGACCGCCAAAGCACATGAATAGGTAAGGCGGTTCTTCTTTTATACGCCACGAAAATCTGTTTTGCACTTGTCAAATGTCTAAATGTGTGTAAATGTCTTCAAAGTATATTCCCGAAGTGGCAATCAAAGTTAGTTTAGCTTTTCGAATGTCTCTTAGATTATCCGTGAAATAAGCTACCGACCGAGTCGTGGTTCGGCCCTCTCGGACGCCCTCGGATCGGAATGCTTACGCGTAACATAGTAACCGTCCAAGTGGGGACCCTTGTGTCGAGTTACTAGCGATAGAGGTTCAGGCTAAGCGACCTAAGAGCTATGCCACCTCTCAATCCGGTGAAGCAATCAAGGCCAGCTTCTCTGGCCAATCTGTGTAGTTCGTCATTAAAAAAAGATCAAAGTATTTTTATGAATCACTATTCACGTTTTCTTCAAACTCAAATAAAATTCAAATTTAGTGTGTTATATTTTTATTTAATTGTTACATTTTAAATTGCGCAAAGCAAACTAAAGCTACTCAAATTATTCCGAACACAACTTCTAGCAACACTAACAGACAATTAAGTAATACATTTGTGCATGAAAACACGAAATAAATGAATTGAAAACTAAAGTTTAAAATAATTAACTGGGAGTAATGAACGTAATCGTTAAATGCTTGTTTCTGGACTCCGCATCAAAGAAATAATAGCTATTTGTGAAATTGAAAGCATAGACTAATTATGACGGTATAATCAGAAGTGTCCAAATTAGGGATGATCGACAAACAACAACTTGATCCACATCAACATCGCAAATCCTATGTCATCACACATCAATTAACATCCGACCGACGAATAAGCTACATAAACTGTATCAGTTAATTTTTGTATTAGTTTTTTTATCCTTTCTAAGTAACTGCTTGACTACGATCCCACCTGTTGCTAAGTGGAAATGCAGTCCTGGATGGTAAGGCGCACTAGCTTAGTAAATGCCTATTCACTGTACTCTTGAAATAGATAGCGTATATATGATGAGACCGCGAGGTCGAAGCCCGACACGCTGGACTGACCAAATCCTCACCACTATCGGCACGTCGGTTAGCGATGCTCTGCGCACGGCTGCAGACAGAGGAAAATGGCGACGGATTACCAAAGACGGACTGTTCCCACGAGATGGTCACAACCCTCAGCATTGAGGAAACCGACGCGAGGAGGAGGAGGCACAGGCGTTCTCTGTTTCGGGTGTATGTGAGTACCTAGTCAAGTAGAGTACCAAGTCTTCGACCAGTGTGTGTTACCAGTGATGACATATGGAACAGAATCATGGTCTCTCACTATGGGCCTGATAAGCAAACTCAAAATCGCACAACAAGCTATGGAGAGAGCTATGCTCGAAGTATATCTACGAGATCAAATCGCGTGGCGCGTAGAACAGATGGCCGATGGGCCCCAAAAAGTTCTCGATTGGTGACAATGGACCAGCAAGCGCATTGTGGGACGTCCACCCGCAAGGTGGTCTGACGACCTCATAAAGATCGCAGGACGCAGCTGGATGCGGGCCGCTTACAACCGGTCCTTTTGGAAATCGTTGGGGGAGGCCTATGGCCAGCTGTGGATGTTTTACGACTGAAATGATGATTGAATGATGAGTACCTAGTCCGCCTCGGGGCCCTACTGCGGATTGGCAGACTTCGCGTCTTACAAAATTTTTCCAAGACATGTAAACTTACATGTCACCTCACGGATTTTTCCTTTACTGTTGAGCGCGTTTTTTTTTCAGCAAATTTATCGGTGCCACCTCCGGGGATCGAACTCGGGTTGCTAGCGTACTATGCAACTCGAGACAGCCGCCCGGACACTCAGCTACCACGGCTCTATGAAGCCCATTAACTAAAGCTCGATATCAATTGATGTGTAATTTTAAAAGAACACAATATCTCTTGACGATAAACTCGAATAAATAATCATTGATCATCCCTAGTCCAAATCATAAAGCGATTATTAAAAATAAATAATCTTGCTTTAATGATAGAATATGTTTCATAAAAAAAATATTCATCGGGACATTTATTGGTTATGCTTGCAACACTTCTGATCTTACATTAATACTATTAGTATTAGCAGGGGCGACGATCCGGGCCACGGCGACGCGGTGCGGCTTTCAGAATGTTGTCCACACGCAATATCATCTCAGCTGCCTCCGCTGCTGATTGCAACATTTGACGCTTAACCACGTAAGATTCTGTTATACCCAATTTCTTCATATCGCCAACACACCCATTCTCCATATCTGTAACATTGAACACAATTTGACGCTTTCGTTTGTTAATTGACGACTCCAAAGGAGCGTGTAGAAGGTTCTCAATTCGTCTGTAATTTTGTTATGTTTACTCCGCCACCATAATTTATGCACCAATTCTGTAGGTATATTTGTTTTAATTTGGTGGTTTAAGGGTTTGGTAATATATTCATTTTGTTGGAATAGTAGCATTGGAACTCCTAAAAATCTATTGAAATTGGTAGGTTAAGGCAATCCCAGCACTGTAGTTTTAGAATACGCTACGGTATCCCGTGCCTGTCGTAGGAGGCCACTAAAAGTGGCCTCAGGTTCACTGGGCGACAAGGGTGAGAGCCTTTGTTGTCTGCACTTTAGCAGACTCAGGAAAAAGGCTTGATCGGCTGGCTCTTGTCGTCTTGTACTGCCACGGCACAAGGGGAGGGATCATCCTAAGAGCACAGTGCACAGGGGCTCCAGTGTGTTCCACTAGAGATCCCAGAGCCCCTCACCATAACCGGAGTACCACCGGGGGGGTACCCCGGTTATGGTGGAATTCAATGGGTAGGAACCCCACATAACCCGGGTATCTTCTTGAATATTTCCCTCATCAATAAAAAAGGTTAAGAAAATCCAAGACTAGGTAAATCAAACATTAAAAAAATACAGATGAATTGACAACCTTCTTTTCCCTTTTTGGAAGTTGGTTAAAAATGAGACATTGTCACTTAAACACACTATGTACAGTGAAAATTAACAAAGCTCACCAAGTCCCATAGTGGTTTCTCCTTGAGCATGGTGGGCCCTCAATCTGGCGATGAGATCCGCGCTGTCATAGCCTGCGTTGTCGGCGACAGCGGAAGGCAAACGCCGTAACGCGATCGCAAACGCTTCGGCCGCAATAGCTTCTTTACCAGCAGTCCGAGACGCGGCCTTGGAAGCAGCTTCTGCCATTAACATCTCACTTGCGCCTAGTAAAAAACACGAAAATTGCCATATCAATATTAAATTAAACAAGGTAGACTGATCTCTTAACTATATTATTCACCCAAAGGTTCTATTTTCCAAAAGGCATAAATATATAGATACATCTTTTCTTACGAGAAATCTATTTCCTTAATAACAAAAAATTCACTTAAGAAAAATACACATTTTTATTTCTTCATTTCGGTTACTGTTATTTTTTAATGAAATACTTTTTAATCTTTTTTCTTTATGGAGCCCATTTCAGGCATGTCAGTCCCATCATAAACAGGATCACATGAAACGAGAATTTTTTAGATAGACCCTTCATTGTACCAAATATAAAAGCGAGGCGAGAACTTGAGGTTTACTTTAACATTATTGTATTACGAAACTTTGGTGTGTGTCACAAATAAATACATATTTTTAAAATAAATATTTATTGGCTGACATGCCTGAATCGATCTACCTATATATCTATTTTTTACAACCCAAGAACAAACACATCGACGCTGAAAAGCAAAAACGTAGTAAATGACATATATGGCCATTTTCACGTTTCTTTTTACGTCGTTGGAATTAGAAAAAAAGACGCGTCGAATGATATATGACTTGTAACAATTAGATGAAAAATAGTGAAAATATAATATAAAGGATTATCAAGAGTGACACTTCTCTTTTATTTTTTGTATCGTAAAACGATTTTTTTTAGGAAATCTCTGGGTTAATGCCTTGGTACAATACTTATTTAGCAAAAAATAATAAATATTGTGTCCAAAAACGACCGCTCTAGGTCCACAAACACAAAAGCTTTTATTTTTTTAAGTTGAAGCCGTTTTCGGCTCTGGTGAACAATTTCATTTTTGTGGGTTACTACGTTTTTGTTTTCCAGCGTCAACATTTTAATGCCTCTAAACTATATACAGTAACTGAAAACAATGGCCGACTATAATTCATGTCCATACTCTGCTACTTACCGCCACCAAAGATGACCTTGGGTTCTTTAACAGTAGCAGCAAGAACGCATAAGGCATCATGTAGCGAACGTTCAGCCTCGTCGATGACTTGTTGAGTGGCGCCACGAATTACCACAGTACAGGCAGAACCCAGTTCCACACCAGAGAAGCGAATTAAACTTTCATCACCAATCAAGATCTGAAGAAAATGCAAACATTTAAAGAGGAATTTATCAATATTTTAAGCCACCCATCTTAACTGGTCATAACCATCTTTATTTATTGAGAAACATTTGAGTAGATTAAGTGATTCTGTCACCCCTAAACACCTGTTAAAATGATTGATGGTATGTTACCAATCAAATAAAGAATTGGGTTGCCAGCCCAATTCTTTATTTGATAGGTTGGTGACATGGGAGGTACTTCCCTCACAAGTCAAAACAAACAAGTATAATATACCACACTTAATTGTAATTGAGCAATACCAGAAGCCATTGCTTTGGTTGTTCCACCACTGTTGGATATTTTTTATTTGTATTTTTCAGCCATGGAAAAAAGGGCTGTATTTTAAAGTACATTATCATCATTCTTTATGTTTTTGTTAAAATACTGACCTGTTCAATAACCTTGCAATGGCCAAGTTTAACCTTCTCAGGTGTGTCAAATGTGGAGACAATTTCACCACCAGTAACAAGAGCTAGGCGTTCAATTCCATCAAAGTCTGCATGTTCAATGGCCATCACGCCGGCATCAGCAAATAGCTGTTCTGGATAGTTGTAAATAAGTTGCCTGAAAGAAAATGATTCTTTTTAAAGAGCAAACATCAGTTCCCCAAAATGACCATGACTTGTGTCATTGTTAATTCTGACATATTGTAAATTTAAAAATTATAAAAACAACTAAAACTTGTGTAGACAAGCAAAACATTTGGTGGAGCAATCCTCTGTCTGAAAGTCTGTTTAGGCAACACATTTTCAACTGACTTCAAAAGGAGGTTCTCAATTCACCTGTATGCTTTTTTAAAGGTTTTGTATTGCATAACTTTCGACTGGGTGAACCGATTCTGATAGGTCCTTTTTTTATTTGAAAGCTGGTGCTTCCCACGTGGCCCACATGGGAAGTCATTTCAATTTGGTCCAATTCTGACGGATCCCACATCCATGAGAAAAACCAAATAAGTCCTAAATTTGCATCATGTATGTGCACCACAAATGGACGAATAACTAAATATCACGCCAACGGATTTGTATAATTCATTTTTATTGGAAAAATGTATTTTACGAGTAGTTTGATTATTAGGTTCTGATTAGGTTTCATTTCGTAATATTCCTATGATACAAGAGAATAAAATTAAAACATACCTATTGATAAAAACATTGCATTTGTGACCTAATATCTTATTAACTTTTTCCTTCATCTTCTCTTTCTCTGCCATTTCCAATTCTGCAATTTTAGACATTGAATCAACCTTGATTGTAGATCCAAACACTTTTATTTTGTCAGTGTCCATTGGCGTGTTGGCTATTAGAATATTCGCATTTTCGACTCTCTTTGGCTGATGTACTCCCACCTAAGAGTTTTAAATAAATGAGTATACTATATAAAATATTTGTTTTAAAATTACGGTTAATCAGATATGTTAGACAATAACTGTTATTAGAGGTTTTTCATTCAAGTCCTTAGATGTAGATATTTGTAAGCCACATATTATTTTCCATTTGTTAAAATATATATGTTAATGTAAAAAAAAGTTACTGAATTGTAATTAAATAATGTCATGTAATAGATATATGAGAATTACTTTTTTGTTTAGAAGAAAGCCTTCATCCAGGAATGATTCTTCCAGAATGCCACCACTAATTTTCATAATCTGTATGGCTTTGAGATTGCCAGAGCCTTTAAGACGAATAACAGCATCAACAGCCAACTTTGTGAAGTGCCTGTAATATAAAATATATGTTCAATTAACTGAACTATGCTCAATTATATGAAATATATGTATGTAATACTGAAAATCTGAGAAAGAAAAATGAATATGTAAAAATTTATATGCATGTAAAAATATGTGATCATTTCAAATATACATCTTGTAAACAAATTTTATTGAAAATAAAATTATTAAATGGTAATAAAGTAAAAGTAGTAATTTTTTGGTTAAATTTCGCTAGATGTAGTTGATCAGAGACTACATAACATAATCGTGACTTAAGACACAATTTGGAATCAATGCATGTACAGAGCATTATTTTTCACTCATATGCATAACAATAAATTTGATGGATTTGTATTGTCATAAATATGTACTAGAAATGGGCTAAGAGACATTACTAATAAAAAATGTGTAGTGGAGAAATTTGAATCATGTATCATTAACAACCAACTTGATACTTCAGTATGTGAGAGTCCATTTGAATAAATTAAACAAAGTTCAATAACTTCAAAAGAAGAGTGTCTTGTGCAAACCCCAATCAAAAGCCTTTGTTTGGTACATCCAAAGTAACCTATCACTTATTTTCGACTATTACAAGGTCAAGAGAAAATTACATTATTAATATCAAGTTATTTATCTTCTACAATTGTCTTGTACAATCAGTTTCCACATATGATAATTCTGAACTGATATAATTTAGAAATTATTATAAGGGACACACCCTAATTTCTTCTTAAAAGCCACTAATGCAAGTTTATAGAAGGAAATTTCACTTAAAATCACTGTACTCATACTATTTTACCATATATCTTCAAAAGTTTAAACAAAATATTTTATTCTACTCACTCTTTATGATTGGAAAGTATTTTTGAGCTCAAAGTAGTACGTGCAATATTTTCAAGATCTGAACGTAATGAAGCTTCGTTTAAGCTCTTTGCATGATCAAAGCTCGCTTCAGCAAGAGCTTGCTTTGCAGCTTCAACAGCAATACGCCATCCCGCAATAATTGTTTGAGGGTGCAGCTTCTGCTCAATCAATTTTTCAGCCTCTCTAAGCAATTCAGCAGCTAAAATATGCAACTTTGTAGTAAATAATAATACATATGTGTATGAGATAAAGATAACAAACACTTATTATTCTTCACGTTTGTATGAGATACAGTTACATAGATATAGTATACAAGATACATACATACATATAATAAGTATGAACATAATTCAAGGAAGCTGCAACTTTTTACACTATATTCTTGTAAAATGTGCAGCATTAAGTAGGTAGTAGGAGATTCATGTTGCAAATTTTTCTATTTGTCAAATCAGTTTAATCAGTTTAAGGTAAATCAGTTTATCATAGAAGCATCGCAAGCACAAGGATGAAGGAAAATTTTGTTCAATAAATATCCAAAGTTTTTTTACCATAATCCCACCTCACTAGTCACATTATTTATCAATGTACTCTTAGCTGCTAAAGTATATCCATTTAGCAAATGCCACGCCTCTTGAAAATTACCAAATCTATAAAGACATAGCCTATGTATTGAAAATTCTAGTCCTTCACTGTACAAATAAGGTAA
The DNA here is from genome assembly GCA_029286785.1 of Meandrusa payeni. Lineage (NCBI taxonomy): Eukaryota > Metazoa > Arthropoda > Insecta > Lepidoptera > Papilionidae > Meandrusa > Meandrusa payeni. The sequence goes on from JAGSMX010000013.1 coordinate 2,228,110, forward strand.
GAAATACATAAATACACCATCATCATTTGTAGCTAAAAAAATAAATTGTTGAATGAGCAGCTCGATCATAGGCTTTCTAAATCTTAATTGTTTAATAAAAGCCTTAAGATTAGCAAATTACCTTTATGGTCAAAGATTGTAAAGATGAATGCATAAAAAAGTAATGAAAATAATGAACTAAGGGGGCAATAGCTTTCAATTTCTATTGGTGATACAAAGAGACAGAATCATGTATTAAACAGATACTACGGATACAATTTAGAAAAAACTTCTTTAAATTTATACCTAAAACTGTGACCGATGTTGTACCATCGCCAACTTCGTCATCCTGCACTTTCGCCATGTCCACCAAGATTTTAGCAGCCGGATTGTCAATACCAATAGACTTCAAAATAGTAGCACCGTCATTCGTCACTTCAACCTGCAAATTTAAAATAAGTGTATGAGAAGTTGATAAGAAAATAAATCATTTTATATGACATAGCCATAGCTTTTAACAAAGACAAATATTGTAATTAGAAAACAAATTTATTTACCTGTCCTGCATTTCTACCGCTAGATACCAGGATCTTGTCCATTCCCTTAGGGCCTAGGGTACTTTTTACAAGGTCCCCAATAGCAATAGCCCCAATGAAGCTAGACATTCGAGCAATCTCTGCTTTTTCTTCTTCTGCCTCATTCTTCAATATTCTGATCGGATTTAGTGAAACCTGCACGTATTTTAATAAATTTAGTCAAAAATCACCACATGTGCGAAAAACATATCAGCAAACCTGGCGCATAGCTTTTACATAATTAAAATGCAAACTATTCCAGTTAAAACACTTACCATTTTGATATTTTATGCAAGTTTTGGTCAAAAATACTTAAATATTTAGTATTTATCTAAGTTAAAAACTCTAACCAAAGAGGCTATTCAACCGTACAAAAGAAATCTCAGTAAGAAGCAAAATTTACTTTTAATTTCAATTAATGTTGCCAATATATAATTTTACTTCATGGGATTTACTGTGAACTTATACCAAAATTTGTATTATAATAAGGTATACTTTTTAATATTCGTATTGCTAAAATATACTAAATGAACGCGCATTTAACACCGCTTATTATTTACGACATTGTAAACAGTATAAAACAAAGCAAGTATTATAAATTAGACTAAAAACGGTGAAAGAAAACTGTCAAATGTAACAAATCTTTTAAAAAGTTAAAATTATAGCTTTAGTCAAATCGTCTACGTCAAGTGCCTAAACACTTGTATTATTTAAATCTCCAGAGCAATGTTAATTACAACTTATGTTAGAACCATAATGTACAAAGATTGAAGTATAAACCACAGTTAGTGCGTGACAGTATGGATAGCTGTCGCCTTTTTTTATGGAGAAAAGAGTTGTGGGGGTGGTCTGGTCGCATACGATATTCCAAGGTCCCTTTTATGGCAGAGAAATTTCTATTTTTTAAATTGGTAGTACTTCCAATAGGGTAGTCCATTAAGGTTGCCCTCAATATATCCAGCTAACGTATATAATATAGATAGATAAATTCTTTGTCACTAAAATATACTACCAAAGGTGAACTTAATACTATTTACTATTTTCTACATAGATATATAGAAGTTGAAGAAAGAAGAGGTTTTAGGAAAGTGGCAATCGGGCAATTATTATGCGTGTTCTTTATTCTTCTAACGTAACTTGTGACGCCACCGGTAAATAAAAGTATCACAGAAAAAACGTTGACATCTGTCTTATAATAATTTTCTTCTCTAAAATAATTTTGTCGTCTAAAATACTTTTTTGTCTAAGCGGCAAATGCAAGTCGCCACAAGGTGTATCAGAACCAGGCATTTTTTCAATGCAACGAAATTTTTATACGTTCCATCTTATTTTTTTAAATTTAAAAGCTTAAAAGCGAAGAATTTCAGTAAAATTTGCCGTTTAAAAAACAAATTTTGTGGTAATAATGATCTCATGTTGTAAAATTGAGTCATGCTAAAGTACCAACTTGAAGTCTGTCAATTCGTATTGAAAGGTTGTGTCGAGACGCCATATTGCCATATTTATATACGTGACAATAAGTAACAAAGATTTTGATTAGTTGGTTAATCAAATCGCTTTCATTTGTGGTTCTTTACTGTAAAAAGTCTGAAATATTCAACAATGGAGGAACAAGGTGGAACATCTGCACCGAGGGTAAGCGATAAACGCTTAGCACAAACTCAGGCTAAAGTAGACGAAGTTGTCGGAATTATGCGTGTCAATGTCGAGAAAGTATTGGAAAGAGACCAAAAGTTATCTGAACTAGACAATCGCGCAGATGCATTACAACATGGTGCAGCGCAGTTTGAACAACAAGCCGGTAAACTGAAAAGGAAGTACTGGTGGCAAAACATGAAGATGATGCTAATAATTGGTGCCATTGGTGCGGTCTTACTTATTATCATTATTGTGTGGGCTACGTCCGGGTCCAGCTCAACTCCTGCCCCCGCCCCAACTCCAGCCCCGCCTGCAAGCGAAGTTCCTCCTTCTGGGCGATAACTTTTCTATCTTTCAATAATTTAAAAATAATAATACAAAAATTGCATCATTACAGCCACACCTTATAAAGAAATTCTGTTACAAGAATTTGACATACAAATTGACTGAATGCTTAATGAGAATCTATATATTTTGTACCAGATTTACCTTCAGATTAATAATTCATTCATATATTTCTTGCAAAACTTGATTTTTATAAAATAGTTTTTGATACTTATCTACAGAATTATTAATTCACAATCAAAAACAAATTATATTGAAAATTATTCAGATGACTATATTCTATATAATTTATGATGACTTAAAGTCATATACTTATATTTAGAAAATAGCAATATTAAGTATTACTAGGTGTTGCTTTATATGTGGTTATCAATTTTACTAAAATGTGGCCAATTTGTACAGCATATAAATGTTATAATATATTTAAAAAACTAATATATCCAACAGAGCTTATTTATTGGCCAGTTTGACCGAGAGAACTGAATTTATATAAGATATACCATTGCAAAAGACACATTATTAAGATTTTACTCTAATTGTTGTTGCTTATTGGATAAATCCAGCTTAATGTAGCAAGATTCATACTGTTTATCAAACCTGTCAATATGCACAATTTGTATTATACCTTTGCACAAAATTTACTTTTTTTCTAGTTATTACAGTGATTACTTTTTATATTGTATACACATCTATATACTGGTTTTAAATTCTTGGAAACCTAACAGCATTTAAGAAAGTATTGTAAAAATAGTGACAACATAGGGACCAAAAGCATTACTGTACAGCATCTAAAGTCCACTTTATCTAATTTTGCCTTCAAGCTAAGTAATGTAAGTTGATGTTGTTTACTAAATTTGTATTCTATTATATTTACTTAGTTGTTTTGTATTGTATAAGATTGTAATAAAAATATGTATTCTTCATTAATTGCAAATTTCATTATAAAAGTTGCCTTATCTATCTGTCTTCACTGTATTAAGAGTTGCTTATCAAGATAAGCAAAATTTTATAGATATTTGCTTGTTATACATTAGTTTACATAAGTCAAATGGCTAAATGTTGAAATAAAAATTAGTAATGGATTTACATTCCAACTCTATTCATATTGTATACTTTACAAAGCTCCTTTGTGTATTATTTCATAGGGCCTCTCCAACTAATATTATAATAATATATAGGCTTGAACATGAGGGAATTATATCTTCAAAGGATATGACTAAAATTGGTGATAAGAATATCCAAAAACAAACATGGTATGATTCATATAGTCAGTAAATGAAAATACATTAATGTTATAACGAAGGCAATTTTTTTGGAAACCAATTACAATTTTTAACTTCTTTTTCAGCAGTGTGCATTAAAATATTGCTACTCGGATACAAATGAAATCTGATCTAATTTGAACTATTATTGTTGCAGTACATTTCAATTTATTTCTATATATATTATAGTTATGGGCCCTTTATCATGGTTTTTGATATAATGTTTTTAACAAGAAAGAAACTGATTTCATTTTAGTCTAAACAAATATAAATGACAATTTTTCTATTTTGTTCTAGTACCTTAATATGTTCTGACCACAATAAAAAATTAAAGTCATTATTATATTGAAATGGGAAAGTGTGGTATATTTATTAGAAATATAATAAATACAGTCTCACATTCTTTTAACCTTTATTTTCGTAGGGTAGACAGAGAGTAATTGTGGTTCGATTTTTACCAATCTCATTGGATCCTATATTTGATAGATAACCCATCACTATACTCGGGCTACAACATTTTTGTAATTTTTTTGCAAAATGGTACAAGCTGGCCGGGATTCGAACTCCCGATAATATAAACGCGAAGTTGAGTGTTTCTTTATTAATTTGAAAGCTGGTGTTTCCTGTGGTGGGTCCCATTTTAATTTGGTCCAGTTCTGACAATGGCATCCATGAGAAAACCAACTTCTTAAAGTGCCTCTCCAAAGCGAAGGTTGGCAGTCACCAGTTCACCACATCTCTTTCTGTCGAAGGTTCTGTCTGTCGAGGCGAAACAGTTGGGCGGCACTCGCAATTCCGGTCCACTCTTATGTTTCTTCTTTCTACGACCAACACTTCTTTTGCCAGCGACTTTGCCCATCAATATAAGTTGAAGAAGGTCGTATCTCTCGGACCTAAGCACGTGATTGAGATACGACACTTTTCTTATCTTGATGGTCAGAGAAAACCATAGAAGGCTTAAATTTGCATTGAGCATACATAGTGCGACACATGGTAGTTTGACGAGTTTTGCTAGATTTAGATTAATTCTATTTCCTAATATTCCTATTGTATTTGAAGTCGGTTTTTGTTTTTACTCGTAAATATACTTGTTGGGACTAATCAGTTAAGACGTCAAATATCAAATAAAAACATTTGACAGTTTTCCGCGATGGTATGGCAACACATACTATCACGAGAATTGCTAATTGCTTATCCTTACAAAAAACTTAAAAGTACACATACATTAAAAGGTAGCATGATACGCGTGGAAACTAGTTGATCGTTATTGCTACATTTAGCGCATTCTGCATATGTGACCGACATATAGCAATAAAAAGATTTAGGAAAGGATACGGTCGAAAAACCTGAATGCGAACTATTAGATATTGAGAAGGTGAACGGGCGATAAAGTTTAAAGTAGTATTTCTTTTTTGAATATATTTAATTTTATGTTGGTATTCCTGTTTTTTGTTACGCTGATTGTCAAAGCCTAAATCTTATTGGGAGCAACACGACGCAAGGGACTACAAGTGAGGCCTAGGCTTGGACGGTTACTACAATCGCGTTATCATTCTGGGCATAGAGGGCCGAACTACTGCTATTATCTGAAAATATATACTTAACAAGTACTTTATCGGAAAGTGATTGATACACTTTAAATACGGTACTGTAAACCTGCGAAATGTGTTTTTAATTCTACAATGGTATTAATGTCAACTAAATTTAATTTTTTTAATAATTCTATAAACCTTGGATCTCATACATATAAATCGCGACGTAAATAACATTCGATATCTTACGTCCGTTATAATATATTTGTAACGGTGTTTGTTAGTTTGTTATTCCTATAGTACGATAGAAGACAGAAGGCGGTCATCCACACCCACGTAATTTACCTGCACCCGGTACACCCATACAAGGTATTGTTTAGTCAGAAAATACCTGTATCTACTCTACCGGAATGTTACTCTATAAGGAACTGGTTAGAGCTTGTAAACAACGAGCTGTGCAATACAATTAGTTACGTGATTAACGCCTTTCTAAGGAAAATGGAAGCTAGGCTAGTCTTGCATAATTGAATGTTTTTTTTTTGTGTAAATTGTAACTGCAAAGCCGGGTGTTAAGTGAAGATGTTTTTAATGATATTACACTGTCATATTAAAAACTCTTTTCTGTCTTTTTACGACCCAGTTCACCGATGACTCGGCTCAATAATTTTTTATAGTAAAATAGCAAACTGACATAAAACTTATGTCTGAATATTTACAACTAAAGAGGTTACACATACTTTACTTTTTTTATTTTCTGAATAAGTGCTTGACACGATCCCACTTGATGTTATGTTACCTAAAATAAACAACAATATATTTTCTGTTGCAAATTCGCTTGCATTGCATCACTGCGCCGGCCTGAAATTGTGCAGGCGTCAAGGTATTGCTATTACGCACTGCCGTTATTGGGTATTCATGATGTAATCTGATTTATAGGCATTGAACTACGATCTGAAGCCATACCGCAGTACAACTACAACAAGGTATATGTATTATCTTTATCCGATGTTTCGGTTGAATTATTAATGTTATAATATAAATACGATTATTTCCAGTGGTCCTGAGTTAGTGGTAGCCTAGTAACTAAAAGTTCGACTGAATAAACGAAAAAACATGGATTCTCCGCGTCTGAGTCACGAGCGTGAAAGCTTTATTGATACCAACATTCACGCTATTCGTGGGGAACAGTGAAAACTTTCTGGAACTGGCAATTACGGAATTTGAAAATGGAATTCTTTGGGAACATGTTACTTTTAATTTGCACTATTTCCATTTGTTTTCATTGTGGAGTCACTTACAAAACTGTGTGTCGGCGATATTACAATAAACCTAAGCCTTAGTTTCAAAATTATTACCAAAAGAAAAAATTGGGGATGAAGCTATCGCAAGAACAAAGAAAAGTGGAACTGATGCAACCCCCATGTAGCCCGAATCTCGCAGTTTTTGCCTTCTTTATTACCGAGATAAGCTACAAGGTTTATGATTTGTACGGCCTGTCCGGACGCGTATATGACGGAGTGAATTCTGGCACAAATTCATTGAAGAGGAATCCCTCTGAAGACCAGTTCTACTTTTCATACAAAGTTTATAACGAAAAAAATGCGCAAATAGTGATGGAAGTTAGAAAAAATGATTCTTCCAAATCCAGAAACTTTCAATATGACCTGAATACACATTATACATAATCGCATTAACTGTGCGAAGAAACTATTCAGATCGTGTCTCACACAGTCGCTATGCGTTAAAATTTCAGGCCTTCTGAGCGTCAGTTACCATTCAGCCTTGTTAACGTCTAAAAATAGGTTATATTACCGAGACAAATTCACTCCGGGACTGACTCATATGCACTGTAATGCGGTATGGAATTACTTCAACACAATTTGGAATACTGCTCTTTGGTATGATCGTTCGTATAATATTGAATCCAGACTGTTTCATGTGTATTAATCACTATCACTGCAGTCGTAGACGTCCACTGGATGACATAGGCCTCCCTTAATGATTTGAAGTGGCAATGGACAGGGCACATAGCGCGTAGAAAAATGATCGTTGGGGCCATAAAGTCGATTGGACACCAAGGACCGGCATGTATATTAAGAGGGCGCCCTAAATGGATTTTAATTAGATTGGCGACGTTTTAAAAAAGGGGCACGTAAGCACCTAGGATCACACTTAATCGACGATAATATTATTTATTTATAGTATTATATATATTTTTTTTCTTTTTATTCGTCTGTATAAATTCCATGTAAATGTAGTATTGCGCGCGCACGAGTTTGGGTAGTCATGGACACCCCTGAAAATCAGCGCTGTCACAGCATATGTGTTTGTCCGTTTTTCTTTCCTTAACTGTTTTTTTTTGTCTTTTTAATGTCTTTCATATTTCGTTTGTTATTTATGATTGATTGTAACGAATGATGCCGAAAAAGAATATATGTCTATGTCATTGTCTATGCGCAAATGTATGGAAATGAATAAAGGGAAAAAGGTGTGCCAGGATTGTAGTAAGTAGAAATCGTGATCTCTGCTTACCCCTCTCCTTGACGGGCGTGATTGCTTAAAGTGTATTTAAAAGATTCATTAAAAAGATCAATAACACTTTTAAAGTTCCAATTTTTAATGAGAGAATGAGATTGAATACTACTAAAACCACGTAATGTGAAACAAAATGGTTTAGTTCATATTATGGTTCTTTGAATTGAAACGCAACACATACCAATAAAGTTATTAGAGAAGTATTAGAGTCTCTGTATGTAGTGAAGAGATATGAAGGCTTAGGCATCTTGCAAAGTTGTTTGGCAGATTCATAAAGTAATGACGCATCTTTTTACGATAAGATAAAGCATAGATGCCTGTTTTTTATACGTATCTTTATTACTTCGTATACAAAATGAAGATACAATTTGGCTGAATTATCTATAAGGGTTAAAGCGTCTAAAAATAAACAAATTCACTCGAAATTTACTCTGGTTAATTCATTATTCATGCCAGTCCTTATAATATACAATGGTGCGTCATTATTGCCACGGCCGCGAAGACGTGAGACCGCATTAAATTACGTCGAAACTCAAGAGGTCTGTGGGGGGAAATGCGGAAGAGTCTACCTCGTAGTGGTTCCGCTCTGCTTGATAACCACCGATGCGTCGGCGACAGTCACCTTGATCTCGGTGTTTCGTCACATTTCATTATCTGCGCCGTTTGAGTTAGAATAAATAACCTTGAAAACGTTTGAACAATGTCATTTTATTCGTTCCCCCAGAGACGCATTTAGGTTTTTTTTTATAGTAGACACATTACGTATTTTTACTTTTTGTAACGCTTAAAATTAAGGTTCCCAAAGGTGTATTTAATACCTTAGTGTCATTCTCTACCTGATGTCGATCTACCTTTTGATTTCGATTTTCACCCAACCTTTAAGTTTCTCGTTCGCGTTTAATTATATGTCTAACATAATTAACATCACTCTGTATTGGAATAAATGATCAAAGTAACTAATTTGGTAGAAATAATATGCACTAAAGGATAGTTCATCAACGTTAATCAAATATTAATATTTCTTATAAATAAAAAAATATTGTTAATTTAATAAACATTTACATTAATTTAATACATATATTCAAAATAAAAGAATTGAATCAATGCTTAAAACTCACTTTTAGCATCAGGCAACACAATTCAGCACGGTCTAATCCAAGAATAATTATAAATGTCATTCCGGACGCCAGTTTTACAAGGCACCGAACCTAAAATGGCGTGTTGGAGGCAGTGTATCGGTCACGTTGTATTCCTAATTCGCAAGGGTCATTCACCCCGCATCATTATAATGCACAAAACGAACAAAAACTATTATAGCTTTAGAAACAATGTGCGATTGGATAACGGAAAATCAATATATTATAATCTGTTTTGGTACTCAGGTTCACAGTTAATGTATATATACGTACTAATATCCTTCTTATGCATTCTATATCGTTTTAAGTGGTGAAGTTATTGTCAAAGGCAATTTGAATCCAAACAGTATTTTCTTTTTTTAATATTTTGTGTGTTTATTATTCAAATGATCTTACGGATTGAGTTTCGAGCCCCAGCTGGTACCAAAGAAACAAATATTACGTTCAAAATTAGTAGCCGGTGTGTTTTATCTGTGAATTATGTATAATGATTACTGTTTCTTAACCTCAAATAGGTTTTCATTTATTTATTTATATAATACAGTACACCAACAGCATAACACAAACATATAATGTAGTTGTAAACAAATTTACAAACGATGTCCTGTTGTGTATGCCAATTACAGGTGTACACAACATTCTCTATTAAAAACCGTAACGTTTAATAAGTAAGAATTACAAAAACATTTTAAATAATGTCCAATTAATTTTGGATAAATTTTAACATCAGGGTGCGGACAGACCTTGCGCGAATTGGAATAAATGTCAACGGACGTGGACTTAGTATTAAGGAGGTTATATGTAGCGGCAATTCTGGGCAATGGCAAGGTTAAAAGAACGTGATAATTTATATATCTTCATATACTATAGAAAGCCATCACTTCACTTAACATTCTTACTTCTCAAATAGAGACGACAATAGATGACATTGGGACTTAGCACATATCATAAATAACTAAATAACTATTAAAAATTACTTTAAAACGTATGAACCGTGCAATATATATAACGATTAAAATCCGCGAAGAATTAAGAATACTTTTAATATTTAGTCTTTCTACTACTAGAACTAACGATATGTTCAAGAATAATAAAAAAATATAACTTTAAGTTGTTTCTGTGTATCCCGTTATGATTAAAAGGGATTTAGAAATGTTAGTAAAAGCATTTTTTTTTGTATAAACAGCCTTTGCGTATAACTGACAAGAATAATTATCATTACAAGAATTATTGGTTATTCACTTTGTGTTGTAAAAAACTTTGTTTAAAATCGCCGATAAACTACGTGCAAAAAATCCTCAGAGACATGGACAAACAATGCGAATATTTGCATGGAAATTACATTGGAGACTTCGTAGCAATCGCAGTATAGTATCCTTCACATCACGGCACGATGTGAACGACCTCATTGCTTATCGCTTTCATCGACATTCCGAACGGAACGGTCCGAGCTTCAATAGAGGCGCTGGTAACGCTTTAATAAGCAATGTGGTATTTTATTTTGAAAATAAAGAGTTTTATATTCACAACTTTGTTGTTTCCATTCGCCTTTTATATTTGTTCGAATGACAAACTGTATAGTGGTTACATTTTTAATCGTCTACAAAAAAGGAAGTTCAAACAAGGAGGTCCTAATCATAATATCCTAATTTCGATATACAAATATGGCACGATGTTGCCACTTGCTTGGAATCTTGTCGTAAATAAAATTAATCTAAAATCAACCACAATAGTCGCAGTACTTCAACTATAAGGTCTGGACAAAAATAATTAATGAAAATGGTTGCCATGGTTACAAGTATATTTACGAGTAAAAACAAAAACCGACTTCAAATCGCATCAAACAATAAACGATATTACGCGCGGACGCTCTCTTTGTATTTCCAAATAGTGGTGGGAATATAACGAAATAGAATTAATCAGAACCTGACTAAACTCATAAAACTGTCTTTGAAGTACATCCTTTCTAATAAAAATAAATAATCGAAATCTGATGGCACACACTTAATGCAAATTTGAGACTTAAATGATTTTCCCGTGGGTGCCATTGTCAGAATTGGACCAAATTGTAATAGCACGGAAAGCACCAGCTTTCAAATAAAAAGAATCATCGAAATTGGTTCATAACATAAAAACATATAAAAAATCATAGAGACAAATTGAGAACCTCTTCCTTTTTAAAGTCGATTATATAGAGATACCGTGAAAACATTCATAGTCTTGGAAAAGTTTAAAAATTGGTTAAACTTTAATCTATCTCATAATATTTTTCTTACATTCAAAAACAACAATACGATGTTCATAAGTAAACTATAAACGGGTGAAAATTTAGTGTACATATTTAAAAAATTAACATTCAAACGACCTTCAATAACAATTGTTTAAAATAAGGTCAGGTTCGGAGCGCAATAATGATAAATTTCACACGTACTTATCAAATTGTACTCCGTGTTGTATTATGTCATTATTTTACATATTAAAAGACGTAAGGTGACTGGCCTATTGGTATTCTATATCAGTTTAACAATTGTAACGTCTAATTAAGCAGTGGCATACTAATTACTAAGCGTCCCTAAGATACTAAAATTACTTGGTAAAGATAAATATTTGTGTCAGGTGTATGGCGATAGGCTTATCACCTGTCACCTATGCAATTAAATTATTAAATCTTTGTGAAAAGTGGAGAGCGAGAAAGTGGGATTTTTTTTCCTAAAGTATAGAAACTGTAAATTCTTATCTACATTATCAATTCAATTAATGTAGGAATGGGCATGTTTCCGTTTCGGACATACCATTTTTTTTTGTTAACGCGGTGGAATTATTTTTACCATGCTTCGGTACCCTGGGTGGGCCCGGAGGGATGTGTGGGACTCGGCCTGGGCAGCCTCTACCCACTAAGCCTTCCGCGAATGCCATCAGCCGTTACGAGCGGGGTGCCCCGGATCTGTCAGCGACAAGACACCCCAACGACCGGCCGGTCCCGGCAAAGAACGGACTTCATCCTCAAAAGGAGACTTCTCCGGCACTCAGAGAAGTCCCGACGACGCCGAAGCATAACTGGGGCCAGGTATCCATTCTGGCCCCGCTTCGGATTACGGGGGCGGCAAGAGGAGGCGTTCATATGAAGTGAGAAAGAAGTCATTAATGATATAAACTAGACTATAGCAATGTGTTTTCTAAAGACTGCTAGCAATTTTTTTCATAAATATTACTAACACTTGTTAACCATAGCAATTAAGCTTTAGCTTGTGCTAGGAGATGGTTTACTATAATACTCGAATGGTGCATTCGAACCTACGACTTTACGATTCACAGACCCTAAACTATTAGGCTATTGACGCTTTATGTATACAGCAATGTAAAGTTGAAAACGAGTTAACAGACTGGAGTGTATTTCGGCTGTGTAGCAACACCCTAAAATAGATCGTCCTGATGTTAATGTACGTCAGATGGGGTAAAAGCGTCGCTGGGGGAAGATTACCCAATGTTTACTTTGTTCCAGTCGTGGCGCAGTTTGGATTGTAACACGCCATTTTAACTTTCGTTGTAATGCTGCGTCTGTTTAATATCGCGTTGTCCTGTTTAACTGTTTTATTACTTAAAGCTGCGATAGGCTAATGGAATAATAACTTATGAACTAACGCGTCAAATCATTTATTCGTTGTCTATATCAGAGCAGTCTTTGATATTAGGGCGCAAGAGAATTACAAAGGCTGAAAGTCGCTTGTGGTAAATACAAAGGTCTGCTACGTATTAACTACTAAGTCTCAAAGGCTTAATAGCACAATAATTAAAAACTTTATTTGGTCATCAAAATTTAAGTGATCATGTTAAATGGTATTTACTAGATTAATTATTCAAACTGATTGCAAAATTTTATCCGTACAAACAAAATAGAAACTTTTTGTAGAAATTATAAACGTTGTAAAAATAAGACAATATAATACTTTAAGCTTATTTGTCAATCGAAAGAATTAATATCATTTTAAATAATATACTCGTAGGTTACAGACGAGTCTATATACTTCAACTAAACACCCAACATCTCACGGTGCTCGTCTAAGCATCGTGTCTATCTCTTCTATGGTTTTTACATCAAATGGCGACTAAAAACGTCTCTCCATTTATGAATATAGATAATCCATTGACATACATAAATATTCTATCTTTTCAAACTGACTTCAAAAAAGGGGGATCTCGATTCGTCTGTATGTGTTTTTTGATACCTCAAAAATTTCGACTTAGTCAGTGAACCGTTTTAAATTATTCTTTTTTTCTTTGAAAGCTTGTGGTTCCCATGTCGTTACAATTTGGCCCAATTCTGGCAATGGCATCTACGAGAAAACCATATACATCTTAAATTTGCATCAAATATGTGCGCCACGAATGGACAAATAACTCAAAATCACGCCAACCGATTTCGATGATTCATTTGTTATTGAAAAGTACTTTGATGATTCTTCTTTGATTCTTTTTTCTTTGAAAGCTTGTGGTTCCCGTGTCGTTACAATTTGGCCCAATTCTGGAAATGGCATTCACGAGAAAACCATATAAGTCTTAAATTTGCATCAAATATGTGCGCCACGAATGGACAAATAACTCAATATCACGCCAACCGATGTCGATGATTCCTTTGTTATTGAAAAGGATGTACTTCAAAAGTACTTTGATGAGACTTTGGTTAGGTTCTAATTAATACAAAGAGTATTAGCTTTTAACATTTGATTTGATTTGAAGTCGGGTTTCAGTTTTTGCTCGGAAATATAGTTGTTGTGTCTTAATATTTAAAAGTAACAGCGCTAGATCATAGTTTCTTGGCAACCTATTGAGTTCCTAATTGTTCTTGGCCAATTTGTCCGCAAGGTAGAGCGATATTTTCAAAGTATAAATTACAAATCTTCTTGGCCACATCATTTTCTCCAATAACTATAAGCATCACAGGCAACATTGAACATTGCTCCAGTATTATGTATTGAATGGCGCGCCATTTGGAAACATGCCAATATTTATCGGTGTTTGGACGTTGCATATATACACTGACACAGGAAACGATGTATATGTAGCTATGTATGCAGGAAATGGGTTAACTACCTTTAGATATTTTTGGAAAATGGTATTGCATGTGACTATGCGTGTAGAAAATACTGTATGTCGATGAGTGATACGAAATTCGATAAGGGAATACGTAATGACTGCAGGGAATAGAGTGAATTAACTTCTGCCTTTAACTGTGGGGTGTTAGAATATGTTAAGGCGACCAGTGTGGCAACGTACAATAGTGAGTTGGCTATTTTAATGAATACAGAAGTAATACATTACTTAATAATAATAACTTTAACTGATAATGCAGAGAAATCATTATTAAGATGTCTTTTTCTCCGATTACAATGTTGCTGTGTATTTACTAAGCTAGTGTGTCTTGTATGGTAATACGACGAGAAGAGACACTATGAAGTCAAGAACTTGCTTTGATACTTAAAAAAGGATTACGCCAGATACGACCCTGAATGGCAGCTGTACATTTGAGAAGAAAATTGTGTGCCTAAATGATGCTGTGATCATAATTAAGGTAGGATGAGTAAAGTAAGAAACAACAGGATTTTTTATTCAAAAAGAAGGAATAATGCCCCTAAGTCGGTTCAATTGTTCCACTGTAGTTTTGTGATGGTATACCACTGATACTTTTGTTTCAATTTAGTATTTGGCAATTTCGTACATAATGCAACGCCGTCCAAATTTCAAGCAACCAATCAATCTCAATATAATCCTATAATCAAAACATTCAATTGAAATTACATAGATATCAACAAGATAAAATTAATAGATTACGGTTTTTGGCACAATGACAATTGTAATTGGTTTTCGTCATAGTTAAGATTCAGTAACAATAGCAGATTTGGGGCCCTAATGTTAAATGATCACTGTCGCGCACAATCACCTGCCATAAGAATTGCAAGTTCGTTTCTAACGTTTTCATGAAGAGTCAGTGATATATAATTGTTTTATTCAAGTATTTTATTAATATCTTAACCCTCTAGCTCCTATCTTACTGGAAGATTACTAACAATAAGTTTATTATCGCTGCTTGTAATAGTTTTCAAGTGCCATTGTGAAGATAAAACAACCTTCGTATTTAAATGTATCGTTCTTGTGGCAAAATAGCATATTTGTACGGAACGATAGTATTTGTGTCAAGAGACTTACGTCTTGTTTGTGCGACGTATTTTATCATTGCTCAACTGTCAGTGCAATTTGTAACTTGTTGTTATTGGTTGTACTTTCAACGCCAATTCAGTTGTCACAGTTGTCGGTAATCTGTCTATGAATTTACGATGACAAACATTTGCTGGATTGCTGTGACTATAACAGTGGTCTCCTTGTATACCATGTCGTCGTAGTCGATGCTTCTTTCTTTTACTAGAATGCGTTGTTAATAATCAGATTTTTGATAACGTTTAAATAATGTGAAATTAAACTCTTTTTACCTAAAAGCCCAGCCGTAAGTAAAATAATCTCTCAAGTCAAGTCAACCGGCCTGAACACAAAAGTATTAGTTATTCACATTTCGCGAAGCTTATTAATTTCCTAAAACGATTAGAATAAGCAAGCTTTCAAATACATAAGAAGAATAATGTCAATTTCGAATGGGAGCCCCATACAGTCACCGCAAGAGGAACGTTTACTTTCTTTTTTTAAAGTCTAAGCTAACTAATTTTTTTTCACAAATATTACTAACATCCTTGTTACCCTTTTTTTGTTAACGGGGAGGAAATTTTCAAAAAGATACCCCGCCTTCTGGGGGCAAGGCGGCGGTTATGTGGGGTTTTTACCCACTAAAACCTCCCTGGTGGCCCTTTCCTCGGTGCATGACGAGGGGCTCCGGGAGCTCGGGGAAGGAGTGCACGTCCGGGGTGGGGGGAGGTTACTCCTTCCCCCCCCTGTGGGCACAGTGCAAGGCTACACGGGCCAGCCGATGTCGCCTAGTGAACCCGAGGCCTCTTTTAATCGCCTTATACGACAGGCAGGGGCTACTTGTTACCCATTCCATCTCAGCTTAAGTTTTCGTTAGGAGATGGTTCACGTCAATAATCGAATGATGGTTTCGAACCTACGACCGTCCTAAACCTGGCTGGCAGGCTGTTGAAGCTTCAATTCACCATATACTAACAAACATTGCTACCGCTATAGTAATAAATCTACACATAAAATTACAATTAATGATTTAATTGATACCATTAACGGAGATCGAACGCAGTTTGTTGGCAAATTACGAAAATTAAGACGAGCGATCGAATAAGTTTCCCGCGCTCTCTTAAATGTTATTTGAACAGTTAAATGGCATTATATATCACTGACCTTCTCTCTGATGACGATATTAGTGTATTAGATACAGAGACTAATATAGTAGACTAATATTAGTAATGTGTATATATATGGAGACTAATATTAGTAATATTAGACACAGTTCGCCACGCTGATTTAGCGCGGATTGGCATTACATGCATGCGAAAACGTTTTTCTGACATCAGAGATTTCTCACAATTCCTTCGTCCTTACGACTGCATTTCGTGCCAATCGCTTAGCTATCAGGGTATCATTGCTATCCTTTTATTAACTGATAGAAGACGATTTTCTTTGAATGTAAATTAAAGCGAAGTAATAGCCTTTAAAATAGGTTGGGGAAAAGTTCTTTTCGCATTATAGTATGTATGAACTTGTAATAAAATCTCTTTGGCTATACTATTTGCATCTGGCTGGTTTGGCTATAATTAAATGTTTAAGTTTTAAATAACATCATTCCAAATTGAAATTAGGAAAATGTGTGATTTTCATTTGTTTTTCGTACTGTCAAGATGAGTGGATCTAATGAAGAAATTCATTTTAAAATTTACTACAAAAAAACTGTAAAAATGCAACGCAAGCCGCGAAAAAGTTTGCTATGTTTATGGACCTAGAGCAGAACCTTTTCCCCCAACCCTATTATGTATGTCTGTACGTAAGTATATAGTAGCGGTAAGTATATGGCATAGTCCTCTCAGCCCCAGAGCCGTTTTCAATTTTACGTCTCTATTTTTTTGCTCAGACATGCAGGTTTCCTCGTGTTCTTTTTTCACGAACTCTTAATATATAGTAAATCTTCACCCGAAATTGGAATTACCAATGTTCGTTGGAGGCAATGGGGAACGAATTCGGGTTGCTAACGTACTTTACAACTTGAGGCGATAGCGCTCGGACATTGAGCTATTAAGACTCATTGTTTTTTAATTGTTGAAACAAAATTACGTCAGAAGTCGTTTTCCCACAGTCACATCAAACCTTCTTTGTCAACAAGTTTAATGAGATATTTACAAACATTATTCATATTCGATTCGATTAAAAGTGTTATTGAGACATTACGCAATAAGCTCTCAGAAGTCCGCAGTTATTTTTATCGTATGACTTACTTTAAACACTTACGACATCCAATAATGAGTTGCACGAACAATAAAAGAATAGGTACAATATGTATCGATGTAATATAAACCATCGATAACCCGGTGTCTCGTTTTAGTCGTCTGACCTTAAATCGAACGATAAATGTCGATAATTTATTCATTCATTCTTATTTTAGTTTTTTGTATCCACTGTAAAACGATTTTACGTCAATTGCCACTGATATAGTAAAACAAAGCATTAAGATGGACCAATTTTTGGAAATATATATATTTTATGACAAACTACACAGATTGGTCAGAGAAGCTGGCCTTGACTGCTTCACCGGATTGAGAGGTGGCATAGCTCTTAGGTCACTTAGCCTTGGTCTTGGATATGTATCACAATCTCAATGTACAGGCTCTTTTCATCCCATTTGTTAACCGACTTCAAAAAAGGAGGAGGTTTTGAATTCGTCTGTTTGTTTTTTTTATGTATGATTTTGATTATTTTTTTTTATTAAAGCTGGTTGTCCCCATGTGTTCCCATTTCAATTTGGTCCAATTCTGGAAATGGCATACATGAGAAAACCATGTGTTAAATTTGCATCAAGTATGCGCTCCAATCTACGAATAGCTCAAAATCACGCCAACCGATTTCGAATTCGATTTTTTTTTGGAAAGGATGTACTTTAAGAGTAGTTTGGGTAGGTTCTGATTAATAATATTTCGTAATATTCCTACGATAATTAGGAAATACAAAGAGAGGGTCCGCGCGTAATAGCGTTTAACGTTTGATTTAAAGTCAGTTTTTGTTTTTGCACGTAAATTTACTTGTTAAAAAAGTATTTCAACCGTGAGGGGTAAGACAGACCTATCGATTGCTATCCATTAATCGGAAAGCTTATTAAGTCTGAAAACTAGCTGGGGTTCATTCGGAAAATTTTGTTTCGTAAAAGAAGTGTCTCATTGAGAAGTGGAATTCGAACCGCCGACCAAGAGACTGTAAGTCGAAAACATAGCCACTAGACCTAATTGTTTAATTATAAACACTGTGGCCCTTGAAATAATAAATTTGGTGACCTCTACTAAAACACATAAAAATCTGTCTCGACTCCGTTTACAAATACGGAACCCATATCGACATTCGCTTTTCATCCTCGGGCAAATTCTTTTAAAATGTAGTTCTATTTCTATCCAATGTTTATCTGATGACCAGTGATGATTAATATTAATCGTTTCGATGAAACGTAGGACAGGAAGAGTAATATGGTTCATTTACATAGTTCTTAAAAATGCTTAACATAAATACACTTATGCATATTATATGTTGATTTTCAGTTGCAGACGGATTGAATTAACCACATAAAATTTGTATTCAGTTTTATACCATAGCCTCGTTATTTTTTATGTATGAGACATATAAGCGAAGGTTTACATGCTGCCATTTAATGGAATTTTTTTTTGGAAAAATGCTAACAAATTTTTTTAAAGTGACACTGTTGTAAACTAGGACTACTGGCTAGGAGATGATACAATGTGTTATAATTTCTAGGTCTCGTAGAATAAAATAGTCCAACAACTAATACACTCACTTTATTGAGACAGCGTAACGTTGTACAAAGAATTATTTATATCGAGTCAAAACGTCACAACTGCGCGTCCTCACCATCTTTATGCAACATCAATTAGAAGTCAGATTAGGAACTAATAAGGTTAAACTATTGTTTACAATGCCAAGTTTATGTGACGATCAACTAAATTATTAATTATGAATTAAAGATACAATAAGGTTCAGGTAAATTATTAAGATATCATTGGAAGTAGTTATTATGTATAACAATCGCTGGGTATCAGGTGTTGCCAGCTAACAAATGTTATTCAATGACACGTCAAGGTACGAAACATATGACCTTACGTTACGCAGATCGTACTAAATCCTTTCAAACAAAAAATTGGTTCATTTAGCTATTAATGAACAAACTTTAAAATAATACAGACGAATTGCGAACTTTTCTTATGAAGTCGGTTAAAAGACATTGGCATTAATAAATAAGAAATGATTCATGGTAGATAAACAAAATGTACTTGGCACAATCATGATTGTCAATGGATTTGGCACAAATTTCGAAACAAAATACTGTAGACCACATAAAGGCTTTGTGGTTATGCTATTAACCAGTAACCTCACCAGAAGGGCTTCGATTCCCATTCAGCTTGTACCAATGAGATTTCAGATTTTTTGATATCTCAAGTACAAAAACCAAAAGCGTACATAGAGTGTAATCTCTGTCTCACTAACTTGAGGTAAATAAACATAAAGTTTATATTTCATATTTACTTTAAAAGTTGAAGTTGATAGGGATCCGTGATAGCTGTCTCAAGTTGCATAGTAACTCGGGTTGCTGAGTTCAATTCCCGGTGCCGGCGCTAATGAATTTGTTTGTTGCAATTTACCACGAGCTGGGCGCTTAAACCTCGTGAGGAAATCTACACGTCTTAAATAATATTTTCTAACTCACGTGAAGTACGCCAATCCGCATTAGGGCAGCGTGGAAGACTGATGAAGATGCCCTCATTCTCTTTAAAGGGAAGTCCCATCAGTAGGACAAATATATATAGGCTGTTACATTATTTTTTTATGGTGATCCGTTTAATAAAAAGTATACTAAACTAAAACGTAAAAATATGAAACCACAGGATGTCATTTTTATATTGAATAAAGTTACTGAACTTATGTGTGGGTAGCTGAAGGTCACTCCGCATTGTTCAGTCGTTAGGTAACGGCCATGTATCATAATACTGTGTATGTACTGCACGTAAAGTACGTCATTCGTAGACAAGGTGACAATATCTAGTATCCACCGGCTTTTCAGTGAATTGTAGAAGGCCGGCACACAAAATTACAGTTAATTTTGTCTTTCCGACGGCACGTTTGTGTATGGCGATGTGATGAGGATGAAACTAAATAAATTGCACGTCATAAGGAATGATTGTTAAAAATCTAACATTACACGTGTGGTTAAACATATAAATGAATGTATTAAAACTGTTTAATTTTACAGAGTACCGAAGAATGGATTAAATTTATGTTTATGTCTATTGCTGCTTTCCGTTACTTTTTTTTTGTTAACGGGGCGGAAATCTTCAAAAAGATACCCCGCCTCCTGGGGGTAAGGCGGTGGTTATGTGGGGTTTTTACCCACTAAAACCTCCCCGGTGGCCCTTTCCTCGGTGCATGACGAGGGGCTCAGGATCTCCAGTGGAACGGACCGGAGCCCCTCTGCACTGTGCTCAAGGAGAGCACGTCTCGGGGAGGTTACTCCCTCCCCTGTGCCCTCGCAGTGCAAGGCTACACGGGCCAGCAGATGTCGCCTTCTTCCCGGGTCCACCTTAGCGGACGACAAGGGTGGGGTGTCGCCCAGTGAATCCGAGGCCCCTTTTAGTCGCCTTATACGACAGGCAGGGGATACCGTAGTCTTATTCTTGAGAGCCCAGAACTACAGGGCTGTGCTTTCCGTTACTTGAGTTATGATTACTTGATATAGTTAATCTAAAGTTGCTGTAACACCTCATTTCCTGAAGATTACAGGTACCCAACCGGCTTGCACCAATGAGGATCCGTTGTTCGGTTTCTTAAAATCAATTATATTAATATTCAAATAAATTAATTTGCTTAAAGTTTGAACAAGGTACGATGGTCCCTGTCATATCTGGAACCTAACATCATCATTTCAGGCTTAGGACTGCTGAACGTAGTTCAATATGTTCGATGAAAAGCGTTAAGTGAATGAATGATAACATGCAAAAACTTGGACCTGTTATAAGCAGAGTCAACTTAAAATAATATATGTATACTTATTTTATGTAAATATAAGTTTAATTATTCTAATAAAAACCAAAACCGACTACAATTTCCTGATTGTACTCAACGGAGCCTTCTCGAATATGCTATGAAGTATGGAACCCTCGCTACAATATCTATATCTCACGTATCGAAGATATCCTTCTTCTTTGTCGTTCCCTCATTTCTGAGGATCGTGGTCACTAGGGCCCCTCAAATGAACAATCTGCCTCCATCGGTTTCGGTCCGAGGCAGCCCTCACCAGCTGGTAGAGATTAGGAGAGGAGATGGCACCTTTTACTTGGTCAGACCATAGTGTTGGCGACCGGCCTCTTGTTCTCTTGCCTTCTGTATTGCCAACGATGACTAGCTTTTCAAGGTTGCCATCCCCTTTATTTACGCATTATATGCCCGAAATATGACAGTACGCGCTGTAGACACGTAGTGGACAATCTGGTCTTTATGGCGAGCTGGGAGAGAATAGATACATTTGTGCGCTTGGCAGTCCACGGTACAAATGTATGCGAAGATATCCAGAAAAAGTTTATTAAGTATTTATGTTATCGTTTTCGTTACACCTATAACTCACATGACTACCTGAAATTCTGCGCTCAATGTCATATTTTTCCTCTATTTATTCGTCGCGAGGTAGCAGACATAACCTTTTAATATTATCAATGGTAGCATTGACTGTCCCTCTCTTCTCTCGAAAATAAAATTTAACGTGCCCAAGAAATCAGCGCGCTATCATATTCCTATCCATCTCCCTTTGGCATCTTCCAACTATCGTCAAAATTCATTTATGTGTCGCGCTGGTCACACGCTCAATAAATATTCGAAAAGTACAGAAGTAGACATCTTTAATACTACAACTGTGGCAATAAGACGGACATTCTATCGAAATTTCTTCAATTGAAATATTGTTAGTAGGATTTTTTATTATTAATGTTCTTGCTCACACAATAGAATAATTTTAAAGTTTTTCGTATTCGTGAAGATCTGTTATTGGCAGTCTGTTTCTTAATTATTACTGTATCTTTTTTGTAAATTTTATTGCTGTTGATCTTCCTGTAAATAAATAAATAAATAAACTCATTTTCAAGAGTCACCCGGTATATGTCATGAGTGTAAAGTCCAAAGCCAATTAGGATCACTTTGAAATATAACAAAAAATAAATTAATATATTTTTCTATATAGTAAATTTAAATTAGTAACATCGTAATTTTTGAAATTATAAATGAAGGATTTACGAGATCTTGTTTAGTTGAATAAAAATGAACTGAATTGTTGTCCTTTTTTAGTCGGTTTAATATAAAGAGCATCAAATAGAAAACGGAGATATACTACATACTTATGTAATATCAGTTCTTTGTTCCTTCTGAAGTGCGTGTCTTAGTCGAGTTTCTTGTATCGATTATACCAGTACAGACTTATTTCGTATTCTACGTCGGCGTTGTATGAATTATCAATGTCGTATTTATGACGATGTTTTCGACTTTATGGACTCAACTTTACTAATAATAAATAAGTAACCATTTAGTTCATATTTTTTAAAGCATTGTTAGACTGCTTTCATAGCTTAGATTTAAGGCTTTTTGGGAGATCGAGGTCTTAGAGTACCAGAATCTTTATTATGAGTAATTTAACTCAAGGGTCTACGAGAGGGAATCGTGGCTCGCGTTTACTATTACAACTATGACATAAGTTTTTGCTAGTAAAAACGACAATTGTGATGTCATGTTCATTATAAAACAATTGTACTGGCAGACTTCGAATCCTGATCATTATTATGCTTTAACTTCAGACGGTGATTGCAGGGGCTTGCAAATTTGAAGAAGCACTAAGCTATTTTCTTGACATTCCTTTCGTATCTAAATATTGGCACTTTAATCTGTTAAAGGTGCGTTATCGCAATGAAACTGAACCTGCCACGTGCTTGGCGGTAAACAACGGGAAAACATCGTGAGGAAATTTCCTAATACATGTGAAGTCCGCCAATCTGCACTAGGGCCGCGTGGCGGAATATCTTTATGCTACAATGAAGCCCTGTATCTAACAGCGGAATATAGGCTCTTACTTAACTTTGACTTTAAGTCGATCTAGCTTTAGTCAATGAGTAAAATACACGCAAATATGAGAAGTCAATATACAAACATCGTGTGGTCCGAGGAGACGTTGATATGAGAACATGTCATCAACATTCAAACACTAAGTAAACTTGTTCAAGATATAACGGATAATTTATGGAGAGTCGCTTTTTATTTTGGGATTGCGGAATATCGAGATACCGTAAATGGAATTCGCACACGTAACACGTCTTGACGTCTCTTATCAGCTTTCTTTAACGTGTTCAGTAAAGTTTGCTTTACGAGATAATTAACGTTTGTCATTTAATTAGTTTAATACATATTTAACTACATTAATATGCATTAATTATCAGTTTTTGTTGTTATTTTAGTGTTTAAAACGTCAACAAAGCTCTCACGTCCTTCTTAGCTTAGCGAGGTACATAGGCAGTGCAGCAAATAATATTTATACATAGGAAACCAAAAATCACTATCATACACTTACTAGCTGGCTACCGAGTCGAACACCTAAATATTATCTATGACATACAGCGCAGGCTTTCCCTCTAAAGAGTATTGGGGCATAGGAAGCATTGAGAGTTCTACATGAAAAATTGTCACTTCAAATTGGAAATAACTATTTCTTTGGTGCTGGCATCAGCGATCGGACTCGGGTTGCTACCGTCCTAAGTACTAGTAAGACTACAAGCGTAGAAAACAATAAATCTAGTATGGTATTATTATGATTCATGACTGAAAGAAAATCTGAGAAAAGCAAGTAGGCGTTGTGGTGATTCGTGTGAATATTTGGCGCAAGCACGGTATGTATTCATAACGAAATCATATATATATCCAACTAAAATACCCTAGTGATTAACTCGGCCGATTTATGTACGGCGATTGCCTTAAACAGTAAAGACAGATCCAGATGTAATGATTCATCAATTATGTTACGTTTGGGTGTCGGAGTGACGCTTTTCTCGTTGGCGTTTTGTGTCGTAGTCAGCGCGGGCGTACAGGCGGCGTTCGGCCGTCGAATGAGCGAGAAACACAGTGTGGGCCGAATGACGCCGACTGACTCGCTGGCGGCGTGCGAACACGAGGCTATTTAAAACACTGCGCAAGCCCCCTGGCGCCGAGACGCAACCAATGATCAGTCCTGTCTTGATCGCTAAACAGTGTGCATCCACGTCGCGAACTGTGCTCACAAGGACATACAGTGTTTGTTTAGTTTAAACGTTACCCATACAGCACGTGAAAATGGCCGACAGTGGTTTGAAAAGGAACATCCCCATCAGACTTGGCGACTTTTCAGTCATCGATACGGAATTCTCGAGCATTCGGGAGAGATTCGACGCCGAAATGAGAAAAATGGAAGAAGAGATGAGCAAATTCCGTTCAGAGCTTATGAATAGGGAAAGCAACAACTTCTTCAAGAGCACAACAAGGTATTTATCACATTATAATTGATAACCACAACGAAGGTACCATGTAGGTACCTACATGAACATTAATAAATTATTTGGGGCTATAATTTTTATCAATCATCGATACCGCATCGTAGTTGGTTCAATTCCGCAATCCGCATTATTATTCCGATCGCAAGAGATACGCTACGCCTGCCGGCCCTGCTTACCTAAAAGGGAATCTTGAATAAATTGGTAGTTTCGCAAGCGTACGCCCACCTTGGGCGGCCACAGCGGCTCCACGAAAGTAGCTTATTTAAGAGGCATTATTCGGGATCATTCCGCGGAACGGCATCGCTGCAGACATCTCACTTGGCTCCATTTAAAGCGAGCAGCGATACGTAAGCCCGACGCGGGTGATGTCATATTTAGAAATAGCGCCGGCCAGCGCGCCGCGAGAACAATTACTTCGTGAAAAACACCATTTCTCGAAAACCTTTCGCGGAAATGTTATCCATGTAATAAAGGTTACAAAAAATAAGTCTATTAGCTCACATATCATATAGTATAGCGTATATACCACATTACAAAGTAATAATTAGTTGAAAACGTCATTAAAAAGACATATGTCTCAAACATTAATAAATAAAACAACAATGTAAATGCAATTGCTACGTGAGCGATATCGAGCCTTGGCGAAAACCAGTTTACGATTATATTATCAACATGTGGGTAGGTTATAAATGCAGTTCGTGGACTGAAGTAATGTTTATAGTACGGATACATGACCTAGTTGACACGTATGTTTCAGGCGCAGGCTATAATGACGTAATGCCGTTAATCGTGGCTCGAAATTTAGGGACTTGGCATGTGCAATGGGCATCGAAATCAATGCGTAGGATTGAGTTTGTCAGCATTGCCCGTTAACGCTGCAATACATTTTAGCCGTGTGCCTCAGTTTGCTGTCGTCAACCGAAAAAGAAAGCTTGCGTAATATCGCTTAACGACGTCGTTACAAAATATATTTCATATATCGAACGATCGTTTGAATAACAAAGATGTATTGAAATAAATGATTTTGCAACATTCTACATTTTGCAATCGTGATATGAACATCAACTTTACGATTGTAAATGGTAATAACGTTGCTTTACCGTGTTTACGCAAAACTTTATTGCCTGGCAACGGTTGTTCGCCCAGAGGCTTCTAAAACTTCACCGTATCGAGCTCTTAGGATGCTCGGTCTGAATCTATATGGTAAGTGATATAGATAAAGGGCTAATGGAAGGAACTACGGTTTAAAAGGATACTGTAGGGTGCCATATCGATCTAAAACGAGGGTGCCTGAGAGTGGTGAACCACATTTCGATAAAAAGCTTTGTTTCCGACACCTCGACCGATTGGTATTATGGAAATTATAAAATGATGATTTACAATCGGGTCTAGTCCTTGCAGCCTTGTAGCTTTCCGCTGTCGATTTTGGTTTCTTAATTGTCAAAAAAATGGTTTGGTGCCTGATATATGGCGACGAACTAGGTCCTCATTTATGAGATCCCGCTAGGAATAAGAGGAATCAAGAGTTTACTTATAGTACGAAAGATTAAACACCATGATTACCATTGAGATCAATTCGTAAGGTTTAAACTAACGTGTTTGAAAAATAATCGAAAAGTCGTGCTAAATACTGCATAACGTTATCCGAGAGTAATTGCTTGACTTCTTAGGTTTGTTGAATAAACCCGTCCGCCCATGTTGTTGTACAATGTTTTCAAACTATGTGGGTTGAGCGTGTTTTTTAATGCAATAAGAAGTGACCGAACACGCCACAAGTGGGTAGCTGACAGCTGTCGATAAAAAACAGCCTTGGATATTTGAAGAAAAAGAAAAATTGTTATTTTGTTTTTTGTATATACGCTACTTCTAAGTTATTTACCCAAATCTTGTGTACAGTTGACGTCATTAATGTTTTAGTTTGCGATGTTTACTGTACCTTATGCTTGTTTATATATTTAAGTATAATAGTAATAACATATATTTACTATTTCATATCACTATGCCTTATATTGGATCATATTTTATTATATTAATGATTTAATTCATTTTTAATAAAACTTTCTGGAAACTTTATTAAAAAAATACAGATAAATTAATATAGATTGCTAAATATAATAAGTCTAACAGCAAATGTTGCCTTTTGCATGTCTTACAATTTCGAATCTGTTTCTACCGGAGGAGTGACCAAATCATCAGAGAGGTAAAATGTAATAAATATATATATTAAAATAATGTATTTTCACAGCGCACTGTTCACAAAATGGTTAAGTAACAACTAATATTTACTTATCTATCTATAAGCTTAATATATATAATAACGAATTATGTTAAACCGCTTAATTTTTCTATGTTTATACTATGTATTATATAAAATATTAGAATGAATTATGAGCTATATAAATTCTATAGATATTGATTTAATCTTATCATTACATATTTATTAATATTTTATCTGTTTATAAAGTAGACAGATTAAAATGTCAAAAATCTCAAGGCACTATCAACGTGCGTGATAATGTGTCATTTCTTCAAGTTAAAAACAAATTTATAATACAATTATAAAACAATACACTGTTTTTTTTTATTTGGTGATAGGGGATGGTTTATTGACTATAATAAATAATGTACCCACCGTTTGGTAAACTAATATTTAACAAATAACATAAATATGTCGGGATTACATCGATGAGCTCATTTGTTGACACTAACCTTGTGCTGCACACGAAGATGACATCAGCGTCCACGGCCTGATGACCGGTGATAATCAATCGTAAACCAAAGATAAATATAGCTTCTCAAATTAAACACTAACTACACCGAGGTTATACAGACACCTATATGTAACCTATTTGGACGATGGTTTCTACAACTCAACCGAATTCACCTTACGATTATAACACACCCTTAAAATAAGGACAGGAAAAATATTCTATGGTTAAGATTCGTTTTAAGAGTTTTTATGATAAATAAACACGTAAACCATATGTTCACCTAATGGTGACTGCTCCTTGCGTTATCAACCGACATCAAAAAACGAGGAGGTTCTCAATTGGTCCCTCATAACTTTCGCCTAGGTTTACTTAGAACTTACTTCAGCCCTGTAGTTCTGGGCTCTCAAGAATAAGACTACGGTATTCCCTGCCTGTCGTACAAGGCGACTAAAAGGGGCCTCGGGTTCACTGGGCGACAAGGGTGGGGGCCTGCGTCGTCCACCAAAGTGGAACCGGGAAGAAGGCGACATCGGCTGGCCCGTGTCGCCTTTCGCTGCGAGGGCACAGGGGAGGAGGGAGTAACCTCCCCCCGGGACGTGCTCTCCTTGAGCACAGTGCAGAGGGGCTCCGGTGCGTTCCACGTGAGATCCCAGAGCCCCTCGTCATGCACCGAGGAAAGGGCCACCGGTGAGGTTTTAGTAGGTAAGATCCCCACATAACCGCCGCCTTCCCCCCCAGAAGGCGGGGTATCTTTGTGAAGATTTCCTCCCCGTCAAAAAAAAAAGGTTTACTTAGAAGCTGATGCTTCCAGTGTGGTCCAATTCTTACAATGGCATCCATGACAAAAACATATAAGTCATAAATTTGTCGACAAAATAACGAAGAACTCAATATCACGCCAACCTATTTCGATAATTCATTTTTTATTGGAAATGATGTACTTCAAGGATAGTTTGATGAGAGTTTGGTTAGGTTCTAAATTATTCCTGCGATAATTCTGTATTACAAAGAGGGCGTCCGTGTTAAACAGCGCGTTGATCGGTGGATTTGGTTTGTAGTCGGTTTTTGATGTATACATGGAATCCATACGAGGAATGGAAAATAAATGTGAGTATGTTGCTCGTTTAAGGAGTAAACTGGAATACTTCGCTGCCAGTTTGAGATATATTCCATTGATCACGCGAACCAAGGTGGAGATATAGTGATTTACACTAATATCACGTGAAAGTGATTTCCTCTCCAGTCTAGTCTATCTTTCCGTTATTCTCCTGTGTTCAATTGGCATCCACGAGCTTCAAGTGTTGGAGTATGTAACCATCAATAAATGTGTTCGTGCTGTCAACTTCTTTTACTTCATGTGCCTCTCCATCACAGGCACAGGAGGCAGTGTCTTCTAAACTCCTACTTATTCATGTCTAAGAGGAATACTGTTTTTATTCAGTCCATTCCTTGATGCCGTCAACAATAAAATAAAATTAAAAACATTTTGAGGACAATTGTACACAGTACAAGCCAGTTAGGATTAGCATTATCAACTGAATCGTAAGTCCCGTTGCTGCTATCAGCGGACTAGCTGATACTAAACTGGAACTCAACCGGACTGAACTGAGCCCCTTTAGGCCAGAGGCCTGAGCTAAAAACCATAAAAAAGCTTGGGTTGTTATCAGAGCAACACATTTACCGTTGTTAGTTTACACAAGTAGAAGTAATGATAATCCAATTCATTGTTCGCTTTCTACCTTATTTGGCATAAAAGATTGAAAGCTTTTCATTACTTATAAAACGAAATCATTTTCAGAACATGTGTTTGCATGTCTAGAATTTCAACTCATTTGAAATTCTAATGTACCAGACGAGCTTGGGAACGCTTGCGGCGCAGTTATGAAAATGTTTCGCAAACTATTACCAAAAAAGCTTTAGGTAGTTCTTAGTACGAGCATCTACATGCCTGTTCTCCAAATTGAATGCGAATGAGTCATTCGTTCCTTGAACAGACGCCACAGCAATTTATATAATTCTTTTTGCATGTCTGTAGCGCGTTTTGTGGTTCAGTAATTGACTGTAACAATAAAGGACATTAAAACCTAGATTATTATAGTCCCCTGATACTGATATGAATTTAGTATAAAAAATGTAAATCAATTTGAATGATAAGGTACCACTTATAGCAGTTATTTTTGACGAATATACACAGATTATACAGAGAAGCTGACTTTAACTGAGAGGACATTGATAGGTGGTTGAATAGAGAATAGCTCTTAGATCGATTAGCGCTGAACCTCTCTCATAGCAGTCAATCAATATAACGTTTTATTTTAATTTTAAATAGTGGTTGCCTAATGGTATTTGGCTTTAAGATCTTATGGTCCGGAGTTATATTGTTGATGCCAACGGGCTTGTGTCAACGAGTTTGTTTCTGTACAAAATAGTTACCCTCATAATTTACGAGTGAGTGAACCGATTTTGATGATAGTCTTATATTGGCATCAAGTATGTTCACCACAAATGGACGAATTACTCAATATCACGCCGACATATTTCGATGGTTCACTTCTAGAGTGGTTTGGTTAAGTTCTGATTAATTCGGAAATTCAAAGAGCGCGTCCGCGCGTAATAGCGTTTGATTAAACTGAAGTCGGTTTTTGTTTTTGCTCGTAAATATGTTCATTTTAATTTAAGGCTTGGTGAAATGCGAAAGCTGTCTTTTGTCTTCTCCGCTAAGGTTAAAAGAATGTTAGAATTTATTTATTTTAAATTAATTTTATGACATTCGCAGCTCCTCCACAACTACACAGCACAGCGATAGCAGTCAATTGGCTGAACCTAGCCACTGGGACAGTCTGAACTCGCCCCTTATCCAAGATGAAGGTGATGGCAAATCTCTGAAGCTGCGCTTCGATGTGAGCCAATACACTCCCGAGGAGATCGTCGTGAAGACAGTCGACAACAAACTATTAGTAAGTATAAAGAATTTAGGCAATTTTGAATACTTTTCTGTGAAAAACAGGCAAATTTTTTCGAACAATTTGTAACCAAGTGCCCATTTTCATTTATCAATTCCACTGGTGATAAGGGGACATGAATTCTTCGATAATGAAACGATAGAACACACCTGCTTAGTGAATTCTTATTTACTAAATTCTTCACTGACAGATAAATGATCGACCATTACGAAATTAACAGATCGCTTATCTTTAACTGTATGACAAATGGAACTTTTGTTGTTACGATAGATACAAGTAATAAAGCAATACAAACATCACGCCCGTTACCCTGAGGGGTAGGCAAAGACCACGGACTTCCACTTTGTACTCGTACGATCCTAGTATACCTCTATCGCTTCATTCACATACTTAATCTCTCTCATAATTAGGAGTGCTCTTTACCTGCCAGTTATTTTATAAATTTCCAAACTGGTTGATACATGTACCTCTTACGGACCCCACAACACTCCACCGCGGTGTAAATCTGTGTCATTTCTATTTCAATAATTCATTTTATATATAAAATCCTTATAGACAAGCATGCATTAGTAGACAGGTCAAAGAGGTCGCACCGACCTAAGTACGTTATTGAGACTAATTAATCTGTATACAATGTCACCATTCCACGCGTGGCGTGATGTAGGTCGCGTTACTGAGTTGATGTTCATTAAAAGTCACCTCGGAACGTTTTACACAGGCAACATGCCAACACTCCCATTAACTTGCGCTTTTATAGGGGTTGACGATCGGACGAGTCACGCGCCTTCAAATTGTAACATTCTGATAAAATCTAACTCGACACGCTACTGATTTCAGGTACACGCAAAACATGAAGAGAAGTCCGACACAAAGTCTGTGTACAGAGAATATAACAGAGAGTTCCTGCTGCCTAAGGGCACCAACCCAGAAGCCATCAAGTCTTCGCTCTCCCGGGATGGAGTACTTACAGTTGAAGCTCCTCTGCCTCAACTTGCCATCACCGACAGGAACATCCCCATTCAGAAGCACTGAATTTTCGCATCTTAGTGGTCCACTTCGACACCAGCTATTCCATACTACTGTTAATAATTTATTATAATTTACGTTTTATAAATTTACTATAAGAAATATTTGGATATTATCTTGATATTTATTTTGATTTTAGATTAAAGAATCTCAACGCGTATTGATTTTGTATCGTTTGCGGATTATTTCAATTCTGCTTCTTGTAGCGTAACTCACTTTGTGTTGCTTTAGTGACGATGCTTTCACTGTTATTGTGTGGGTTCGTGCATGGTTCATGCATTTAAGTTGTTCTTTTGGATATTCCAAGTGTGAAAGTAATTTTTATATTTGATTTAATAAATTGACAAAAAAACACGCATGTCCGTAAGATGGTGCAGTTTGAAACCTACTAAGATGAGAGTGGAGCGGTTTACAAAACTCCAGTGTCACTTCTTTATATGGCACGTTATGAAATTAAGATATTTGCTTTACACAACAACAAGCAAGTGTTTTATAATACCTACTTAAGAGTCCATTCACTTTAACATAAATTTAAGCGGCTATAACAAACGGCATATTGTTACAATATACAATGTTAACAGCTTTTAACTTGATCCACATTTATATTTTAGTACAAACAGTTGTTATGAAAGTTTAGATGTCAATAAAAAAGAAAATAACACGGTTGTTTTCATTTATAATTCCTTTCAATTTTTAATCTTAACTAGCGTACCCAGCCCGTATTATTTTAGGGTACAGCCTGCGAATCGTAAGGTCGTGGGTTCGAATCCACCATTGGACTATTGCCGTGAACCATGTCCTAGCACAAGCTTAAGCTTAGTTGGAATGGTTAACAAGATTGTTAGTAATATTTCTGTAAAAAAATATTGCCAGCTTTCTTTTTAAAACAAAAAAAAAGTATATTGGTTAATAATAACATAAATATACACAAGGCATGTGTCAATACAAATTTGGGTTGTAAAACAATAGAATATCATCATAGTAAATAAAAGCTGTGTATTTGACAGTTCAAAAAGAGGAGTGCTCCGATCGTCACCAAACTTTACAGGATTACTCGTCAGGTCAATCTGAAGATTCCCTGAATGTTTCATTGAAATCCAGCCGTTTCGGACCCTATACCGATCAAACACACACAAATTCTCTTATATATATATATATATAGATTACTAAGTCTAGGATTAGGTATTATTGGCACAAGAAATTTATATATTATTCTTAATTCGAATATTTACGCGAAGAATATTCTTCCTCCATTCACATTCGAGCTTGTTTTCGTTAAAGAGTACTTTTTTTTAATGTGAAAAGTGGCAAACGAGCATACGGCTCACCCGATCTTAAGTGATCACCGTCGCCCATGAACATCCACAGCACCAGAGGAGCTGTAGGTGCGTTGCCGACCTTTGAGATAGGAATAGGCTCGTTTCTTGAAGTTCTGTAAACGTTCGGAAACACCGCTGGCGACAGTTGATTCCACAAGTTGACAGTGCGTGGGAGAAAGTTACGCGAAAAACGTACAGTCGTTGAACGCCAACCATCAAGATGATGGTAGCGGTGGAACTGTGTGGTGGTGGTACTTTCATAGTCTAAGATTGTTCTAAACCTACCAATATCTCAAAAAATTAGGAGTTCCGTGGTATATCTTGGGAACGCAAAGTTCTGTGCCAACAAAAATCATACGGGCCCCAAGTCTGTTAAACCAATTATGTTCAAAATGAAATCATTGGCATCAGAATGGTCGATATATTCTAGTTTTATTAGTCATTTCTTTAGCTGGTGCCACTATGGTTTTCGATGGCGTAACACCGGCACACCAATCGTATGTGTTAAATTTGACAAATTTGGCAATGATGGAATGATAATTGATATGGATGTAATAGATTGGTTTCATAATGAAACGTCTTTGGCAAATAGCAGACTCATCGCCCTGAACTAGCAGATTACCAAAATCAGAAAAATCGTCAACTATTATAACGACATATAATAAGACTCATCTTTATAAGTGTATGTTCCATATAGGCTCCGAAACGGCTGGACGAATTTCAATGAAATTTTAAGGGAATCTTCAGATTGACCTGGCGAGTAATCCTGTATGGTTTGGTGACGATCGGAGCACTTATTTATTATTTTGTAGTGAATTTGGCTTCACTGCCAAACGCTACTCAACGTAAATAGATGACAAGGCCGATGATTGAGCAAGCGAGTGCTTCTTATGATTTACTATGTAAATGCGTGGGGTGTAGTTTAATCGTGTTAAGTGCGTTACTGTTGGAGCGTATGAAAAAAACCGTATATGTAAAAAAAATAAGCTCTGTTAATCCTTAGCGTCGGAAAAAGGCAATTTGGTGGTGTGCCAACCGTCTAGGGTTCGAATTGATTTTTTTTTAATTTTGGGTTCTGACGATATATCGGGGAACGATGTAAGAATGATTGTTATTTAAACTATTTATATGACAATTTTAGAGTATGTAAGTACATTAACAACAATGGGAATTTTTTAGAATTCAATTTGTATTGATATTGTTTTCATGTTTATTGTAAATATAATAATATATACATATTGGTACATTAATCATGTGCAGTGAATTAAAAAAAATGTTTGATGTTTTATTAGTAGTATAGGCCGTTATATGTATAGTCGTTACTTACAAAAAGTATACTTACAATCTTTATCAGACAACCAAGAACTAATTACGGTAAAAAATGTTTTGTCTGAAGGAGCACATTTGTTGAAAAACCTACCTAATGTAGTGAAAGATTGTCCATCCATACATATTTTCAAACAAAAATTTCCAAAACATCTCATGGATTTATTTTATAGACCTGTCGATCATTACTCTATCTTAGTACGTAATGTTTTTATAAGCTCACTGCAGGACATCCATATATTATTCTAAATTCGTAATATACGTATTCATCTTTCACATTCGTGCTCGTTGTCGTTAAAGACTACATTCCTAACCTAAGATTATCATAAACCTAGGAATATCTCAATCAATTAGGAGTTCCGTGGTATGTCTACGGAACTTAAAGTTCTATGCCAATAAAAATCATACTAGCCCCAAGTCTGCTAACGCAATTGTGTTCTAAATGAATTCATTGGCATCATAATGGTCGATTTTTGCTTTGAGTTTTAGTAGTCATTTCGTTAATTGGTAACCTACCTAATGTAAAGATTGTCCATCCATACATATTTTCAAACAAAAATTTCCAAAACATCTCTTGGATTTATTTTATAGACCTGTCGATCACTACTCTATCTTAGTATGTAATGTTTTTATAAGCTCACTGCAGGACATCCATATATTATTCTAAATTCGTAATATACGTATTCATCTTTCACATTCGTGCTCGTTGTCGTTAAAGACTACATTCCTAACCTAAGATTATCATAAACCTAGGAATATCTCAATCAATTAGGAGTTCCGTGGTATGTCTACGGAACTTAAAGTTCTATGCCAATAAAAATCATACGAGTCCCAAGTCTGCTAACGCAATTGTGTTCAGAATGAATTCATTGGCATCATAATGGTCGATTTTTGCTTTGAGTTTTAGTAGTCATTTCGTTAATTGGTAACCTACCTAATGTAAAGATTGTCCATCCATACATATTTTCACACAAAAATTTCAAAAACGTATTTATATTTATGTTATAGACCTGTCTAAGACTGTCTTAGGATGTAAAATTTTTACAAGCTCATTGCCTTTGGATGTGGTATTCTTAATGAGTAATAAAGTAAATGAAAGCCATATATTTATTTCCGTAAGAAATTAACAATAAAGTTCTTTGTGCTGTAAATTATAAAACCCAGAGTGCACACGACGGCTATTTCCTTAACACAAGTTATTGCTATGTCGTGCGCAGTCTTTTCTTTGATCAAATCGGCAGGCTGGGGATTTGATCTACTTATCTGAAAAATAATACATGTATTATGATTAGTAGACTGTTTAACATTGTTTAAAAACATGCATAAATTGAAAATTAAAATGGACATTCTTAGAATCTATAAATAAATCCAACTATTTTTATAGTGAAAATAACTAGTAACACTTTTAATATACAAATTATGTTTGTCTTCTTCTTTGTCGTTCCCTCATTTCTGAGGATCGTGGTCACTAGAGCCCCTCAAATGAACAATCTGCCTTCATCGGTTTCGGTCCGAGGCAGCCCTCACCAGCTGGTAGAGATTAGGAGAGGAGATGGCACCTTTTACTTGGTCAGACCATCGTGTTGGCGACCGGCCTCTTGTTCTCTTGCCTTCTGTATTGCCAACGATGACCAGCTTTTCAAGGTTGCCATCCCCTCTACGCATTATATGCCCGAAATATGACAGTACGCGCTGTAGACACGTAGTGGACAATCTGGTCTTTATGGCGAGCTGGGAGAGAATTTTGTAGCATTCGCTTTCAGCACCACATCTCGAATGCATCTATTCTCTGTATTTCTCTTGCTCGAATTGTCCACGTCTCGACTCCATACAGAAAGATTGGGAATATTAATGCTCTAACTCTAAGAGAAGCTGGCCTTGATTGCTTCACCGGATTGAGAGGTGGCATAGCTAGATATAGGTCGCTTAGCCTGAACCTCTATCGCTAGTAACTCGACACAAGGGACCCCCCGGTGAGGGGTAAGGCGGTCGCGTAGCTCAAGTTGTGTAGGACTCTAGCAACAAGCAACAGATTTCAATCCCCGACCCGGTACTAACGAAATTTTAAGTGCTTATTTACCACGCGCTCGGAAATCACAAGGAAACCTACATTACTGCGATATGGCATTTAGCAGCGCCTGCTCAAATGTGACAACAGACACGACCGAACTTTCTAGAATACTTACCTTAGCTAGTAAAGTCTTCATATTTCTCGTCTCCCTTCTTATATTATTGATGTTTGTCTGCAACTTGTTGGCAGCGGTTCTCAGTTTGTTGAGCAGCGGCGAATCCGGCGGTTCGTATTTTATTTGATTTTGAATTCTATTGTATTCACGAAGAGTGTACTGTAGAGTGGCTTCTAATATGTATAGTTGCTGCAGGTGGGTTCCCAGAGTTGTTAAACAATCTATCACACTGTTCAAATCAAACAAGAATACCGTATATAATTTCGTTACAATCTAAAATACCGTAATAGTATAAAATTAACAAATATATGTACAAACACCGACGTCACATCAACGTACCTGACTAAATGCGCGGACGATTTCTTTTACTAACGATGTATCAAAGTTATATTACGAAATTCTGACTCCTATATTCTCCTTCCTTCCATCTTTAGCAGATTACCATAATCGGCAAGAATCGACAACTATCATGTCACTGAACGTCCATTTTGACACAACTTTAATAGCAGTTTTGTGCGACTTATCGTAGCTTTATATAACGGCCCTGTAGTTCTGGGCTCGTAGAATAAGACTATGGTATCCCCTGCCTGTCGTAGAAGGCGACTAAAAGGGGCCTCAGGTTCACTACGACAAGGGTGGGAGCCTTTGTCGTCCGCTAAAGTGGACCCGGGAAGAAGGCGACATCGGCTTGCCTGTGTTACCTGACACTGTTGGGGGAGAGATTAACCTCATGGGACGTGCTCTCCGAAGAGCACAGTGCAGAGGGGCTCCGGTGCGTTCCTGTGGAGATCCCGGAGACCCTCACCATGCACCGAGGACGGGCCACCGGAGGGGTTTTAGTGGATAAAAACCCCACATAACTTGTTGAAGATTTCCACCCCGTCAACAAGAAAAAAGCTTTATATAAAAGTACCTGTAGTTTTCGTTTTTTCGCGCATACAAGCCAGCGACAGCATTAAGCTTCCAACCGCGCGAGTGGAAGTTCCTCAAGCCTTGCCGGAGCCTCTGCCTTTCATACGGCATGTCTATACCCAGCTCGATCATGTCCTTCTCCTCCAAGAGTAGAAACGTTCTCAAGTCCATGCCGCTGTTCATGAATAATGGCGTCAGTCGTTCAGAGTTCATTCCGTACAAGAGGTGAGGTATTTCGCTCACGTAATTCGGTCTGTAATTAAAAATATAACAAAAAATGTGTGTATTTGATACATTTGTCCATTGCTAACATACGATTGGAGTTTCTTCGGTCACTTCTTAAATAGAACGCTTTCCGAAGTGGCATTTAAAATTAGTTTAGCTTTTAAATGTACCCTAGATTATGCGTGAAACAGCAACCGACCGAGTCGTGGTTAGGCCCTCTCGGGCGCCCTCGGATCGGAATGCTTACGCGTACCACAGTAACCGTCCAAGCCGAGGTTACCCCTCACCGGGGGGACCCTTGTGTCGAGTTTTTAGCGATAGAGGTTCAGGCTAAGCGACCTAAGAGCTAGACCTCTCAATCCGGTCTAGCAGTCAAGGCGAGCATCTCTGGCCAATCTGTGAAGTTCGTCATAAAAAAAGCATGATTCTATGGTAAAATTGGAATTTATATGATAATAATAGGTGGCTTGAAAGAGGATGTTTTTTTAATGATTCATTTGAGTTTTTGTACTTAAAAAACGTTGAAAAACGGAAATTAATTGTCGATTATTAAGCTTGCGGCTTGAAGCCGTGGTAGCTCAGTGTCCGGGCGGTCAAGTTGCGTAGTACGCTAGCAACCCGAGTTCGATCCCCGGTGCCGGCACCAATAAATTTGTTGTTACAATTTTATGTGCTGATTTACCACGCGCTTAGCGATGAAGGAAAACATCGTGAGGAAACCTACATGCCTAAGAAAATTTTAAAAAGACATGTGAAGTCTACCAATCCGCACTAGGGCCAAGTGGCGGACTATGCCCTTATACTCTCTTTACAGAGAAGGCCTATGCCCAGCAGTGGGACTTATATGAAGGCTGTAACTAACTAAACTAAGCTTGAATAATAAAATCTAATGTACTTATATAATGTTTCTGAATTTACGAGTACATTAATACTAACTCACCTTTGATTCCTATTTAATCCGGGATAAAAATCAAGCCACGACGTCACCTGGTTATTAATATACCTGTCATTCGTATTGACGTCATCTTTCCTTAGATGCTTGTTAAATATGTCAACTATGTCTCGGAAATCGTGTATATTGGCTATTTCTAGGGGAGTGCGGCTAGATCTATCTACCTCGTTCAGTCTAGCTCCGAGCTTAATTAGCGTTTCCACTATAGCGGGTTGATTATGGTGAACGGCCCAGAATAATGCCTGTAAATATATTTTACAAGATCGAGCATTTATGGATACAAAAAAAAACTGCACTATGATATGGCTCAATCCAGGTAGTGTTATTTTATGTTTTACAGAACAAAATATATAGAATTACGCTGTTGGTACAGAAGGGTAGGCAGAGATTACGGATTCTTATAACGATCCTGGCATACTTCAAGGAAAAAAATTGCATACATATACGGTTTTGAGTACATAAGGGCTCCAATGCTGCTAAACCAGTGGCGTCAAAATGGACATTCAGTAACATCTTAGATGTTTTTGCTAGTCTTGATAATCTGCTAATCCTGTAGTGCCGCAATGCTTTTCCGATGGCATTCCACTGACACTCGAATATTGTTTTAATTGTTAGTCTCTCTGATATTGAATTGTTGGTCTAATTCTGAACAAAGTGACATGTAAATAATATGTCACATTTCAATCCATTATTCAATTTAGCTGGAAAATAAGGCTTTGGTCCCCGCTTACCCGGTGGGCGAGTTATGAATAAACGTATTTCCTTCCATGTAAACAAAGAATCCTTTACTGACGTGATTATGGAAAGGCAAGGAGCAAGAGCCTGTCTTCCTACGCAAGGTTACCTCAAGGTCCAATTTTTTTTTTGTTGGCGGAAATCTTTTTCAAGGCGACATGGGCCAGCCGATGTCGCCTTCTTCCCTTGTGTACTATGGCGGACGACAAAGGCCTCCACCTTTGTCGCCCAGTGAACCCGAGGCCCTTTTAGTCGCCTTCTACGACAGGCAGGGGATACCGTAGTCTTATTACGAGCCCAGAACTACAGGGCTGGAAGGTCAAATATCTAATTTTAGATTAATTTACCATGTGTAACGATCGCGTAAATATAATAAATCATTATGGGAAAGATGCCAATATAATTGATGATTGATGTGAATAACTAACCGTCCACCCTTGTTGGTCCCTCATTTCTATATTAACATTCCTGTCCAGCAATAACTGTACCACGGCAACTCTTCCATTGCTGATTGCACGCATCAACGGTGTTTCTCCGTACTTATCACCGATGTTCACGAGGCAGCCTTTTTCAATAAGATGTGATATAATGTTGTATATGGTACTATCGCTGGCGCTGCTACTCGAGCATGCCGCCATAGCGCATGTCATGGAATCTGTAATAAGCGAAGATTAAGTTGGTAGAGTCACGATTTTTTTCGTCTTGCTACTTCCCGGCAAATTACGGCAAACTTCCCTAAAGTACCAACATCACAGGAAAAATATAATAATTCTGAAAATATAATAGGTTGTCAAATATCTCCCTTCCGCTTTTTTGTCTTTTGAATTTCGCGGCTATGTACAAAGCGCTACAGAGCTCGTATCTAGCAATACTATACATAATTTGAAAGGTAATTTGACATAACCTACAAAACGACGCTATGCATAATTAGTTTAGATATTGCGTTCAACAGTTATAGACGAGTAAACATGGAGTTCACTAACGCCGAAATTAGCGCTATTTTAAAGTTTTCCTTCGTTAAAGGCAAATCCGCTAGAGAAACGTTCCGTGAGATTAATGGTGTTTTGGGGGGATGGTACTCTATCACTTCGAACCACGGAGGAATGGTTTCGACGATTCAGAGCCGGTGAAAACGACACCATGGATAAGCCAGCCGGCGGAAGACCTGTGACGACAAATACCGATCAAATCATGGACTACATCGAGTTAGACCGGCATGTGGCATCTCGTGACATCGCCCAGGAGATGGGAGTTAGTCACCAAACCATTTTAAACCATCTGCAGAAGGCTGGATACAAAAAAAAGCTTGATGTTTGGGTGCCGCATGACACAAAAGGCGGAAGGGAGATATTTGACAACCTAATATTTATCCAGTGATTATTTGTATAGCACTTTTAAGTAAGCACTTTCGTACAGTCATGTTGTTTTTTATACTTTCTAAGTATGTGTTTGACCACAATCTAACCTGATGTTAAGTGAAAATCCAGTATTGGCTGATAAGGCGCACTAGCTTAGTAAATACCTAATCACTCCACTCTCGAAAACACCTTGTAATCGGACGGAAAGACAGACGCGGGCACATTATTCCAGTCTTTTTCTATACAAATAAAGAAAAAATCAAATCGCTTTGTCCGGGTTGCGATGTTCACTAGAAACGGATGAAATCTTTGAACAGTGTATGTGAATGCTGTGTTTTCCTATAATTAATGTTACAATCACAATGTGTATCTAAGGCGTGGGACCAGACTTGACAACAAAATGATTAAGACTAGACCAACAGTTTTATTTAATGAGTAATGTTGGCGTTAATATGCGAAGTTAGTTACATTTCATCAATATTATAAATGGATTTGGGAACACCGCAGGAAAAAGATCTCGCGGCCGTTCACCAACAAGGTGGTCCGATAAACGACTCGTCGTCCTCCAAATTTTACAGTGCTGGACAGAAGCCGGTGGAGACAAATCATCCACTCCAGATGCAATCCTGATGAAGACCACGATCCTCAGACATGAGGGAACGACACTAGAGAGAGAGAGATAAATGGATTTAGTAACCTGCGTGTAAATTAGGATCAGCGCCTTTATCTAACAGCATCCCAACAATGTGATCTTGAGCGTGAAAACATGCGTGCATCAGTGCCGTCCAACCACTATCCAGTTTCGCGTCCACATTGTTGTTTAAATCTGAAAAAAAAATCATCTTCTTTACTATGACGCCATTTTAGTAACCGACTTCAAATGAATTCAGGTGAGGGGTCAAGCCGAGGTTACCCCTCACCCTTGTGTCGAGTTACTAGCGATAGAGATTTAGGCTAAGCGAATTGAGAGGATTCACCGGATTGAGAGCTATGCCACCTCTCCAATCTGTGTAGTTCGTCATAAAAAAACCGATTTCAAAAAAGGAGAAGGGTCTCAATTCATCAGAATTTTTTTATCGCTCTTCATCGATAGCGCCGTCAATTATTAACCGATTTTGGATTTTTTTTTGTTTGAAAAGACTTCATTTCAGTTAGGCTCCTTATTAATTGTGTTGGCAAACGATCTTGAGTTCTGATCTCTGAAAATATAAAAGGATACGGAAGAATGCTCGTTGAATAAGATATAAGTAGGTTTATTATATTCTGCGGCTAAGTACAAATGTGGTTCTTCCACAAGAGAAATGAAAATGATATATGAATAAAAAAAATATGGGCGCCAGAAATCAGTAATAATGTATCTAAACATCAAAATAAAATATGGCGTCCGTAATAGCATTTAATATTTAACACTTTTTTTGATTTTACCATTAGTCAGTTTTTTTTTGCGAATATATTTGTATATAAATTACTTGATGAAATGACAATGTTACAACAGGATAGTACGTAATGGGAATCTGCCATTTTAATTTTTATCTCTATATTTAATAGTTAATGGACGTACAAACATACCTAACAATATTGATGACCTCCTTTATTTATTATTTGTAACCGAAATAGAAACTTCTGGCAACACATTAAGTGCTTTTCCGTGTTAATAAGATACGTGCTCCATGGCAGGAAGTATGTACAGATAATGCACGATAGAGAAATCTATTCTCTATCAACAAAGCCAACAAATAACTCGGGAATTCAAAGCAAAACGTTGTCACAACAATGGAAAGCTTTCTGAACTGTTACTTTGTACAAGTTGATATTAATAAATAGAATTTACTAGAACAAAATAACAATTGTTTTTACATCTCTGATTTTTATGATAGATTAGAAATTGGTACGGTAAGAAAACCCTTTTCTTCTCTTTGAAGATGCCCTTTAGATAATCAAATAATAGTTTACGTATAAGGAGTTAAATAACTCCTTTATTGCACCAATATATATGTACAAAGGTGTACTACATTACGTATTTAAGCCGCGGCTTACTCACTTCTTCTACACACAATGGCATACTGAAACTGTGAACCACGGCTCTATTAGATGATTCAATCGGATTACAAGAAATTGTAGAGTATAACTATAGTTACATTATTGCCATTTCTTCATTATTATGAGAGGTTTGACCCTCCGATGGCCCTTCTCGGGGCAAGGCGAGGGGCTTCGGGATCTCTAATGGAACCTTAGCCCCTCTGCACTGTGCTGTAAAGGATGTCCCGGGGAAGTAACTGTCTCCCC
Organism: Meandrusa payeni; assembly: GCA_029286785.1. Taxonomy (NCBI): domain Eukaryota; kingdom Metazoa; phylum Arthropoda; class Insecta; order Lepidoptera; family Papilionidae; genus Meandrusa; species Meandrusa payeni. Next base: position 2,270,893 of record JAGSMX010000013.1, read on the forward strand.
CAGCACCCTCGCAGTGCTAATGCGACCTTCTTCCCGGGTCCGGGACGACGAGGACGCCCACCCTCACCGCCGTGAACCCGCCCGTTAAGTCGCCTTTTACGACAGGCGGAAGATACCAAAGCCTTATTCTATAAGCTCAGGACTACGGGGCTGAAGGCCTACACCCCAGCTTGACGCTACGTCGCCGTGGGGTCCAGGTTGTCCAAAGACATGCCCCGATCTCCTCGATCCGACGAAATGCACTTTTTTATTAATAAAGTGAAACGATCGGCTACAATTTTGCATAAGAGTTGGAAACTAGTCTACGGAATTTATTCAATGACAGTCTTTACAGATAAAAGAATTCATCCAAACACATTTAATGAAATTGTGAAATATTTATTTTCTTTAAAGTCTAAAGAAGTTTTCAGTGAAATGCTTCATTAATTGCAATTATTTATCTTAATGGTATTGTGTTATGGTAATCACTTTAATTACGTATAATTATAGGAAGGCGCGGCAGTGCAAAACCCCAGCGAGCGTGAAAATATTCGTGAGAATGCAATGCATGGAGTGTTGAACGTACCACCTTGTGCCGGCCGGTATCAATTTTTTTAAAGCAAATAATACATTAAAACCATTTCACCCTCCATATTAGACACGGCAGTTTTTTTTAAACTGTTCATTCATCGTAAGCGTCAATAGCCTAAAGGTTTAGGGTACAGTCTGCGAAACATAAGGGCGTAGGTTCGAATCCACCATTCGACTACTGACGTGAAACATTTCCTAGCACAAGCCTAGCTTAATTGGAATGGTTAACAAAAATCTTTGTAATATTTGTGGAAAAATATTGCTCTATAAAAATATAGCAATCTTTACAAAAAAATTTAACTGAAATTTATTCATTTTTAAAGAATGAGATTATCAATTCGTCTATATTTTTTGCATATTTATGCATTCATTACTCCGTCTTCTATGAATTGATTTTTTTTATTTCGAAGGGTTCATTTTCCACGATCCTATGTTTATTTTGTTGGCATAGGAATATGGTTTCCAGAACAATCGTCCATCGGCAAAAAAAATTGATGTGACACAGGATAATTTAGGATTACATGCTGTTGGTGGATAAGACACAAACATGCTAACACAAAGACCTGTGGCCTGATGCCACTTCAGAAACGGGTGATTGAAAAATGAACAATGAGTGGAAGGAGTTTTAAACATAAACACTCACACTTGTCACCCAGAGGGATAGGCACGGATCATACACACAGCACACTTTGACACATGTCTCACACTTCAACACTATCAATAATTTTAGTCACACAAAGAATTCCTAAAAGGAACTGAATACAACCAAGGATCATATTTAGGATATTCATTTAGGATATGTGTACATTACCTGTAATAGTTTCTAGTTGCCATAGTAACTATAAAAGGTTTATGTGCAGCCCTAGTACGGATTGACGGATTTCAGATCTCTTAGAAAATTGTCTAACATATGTACATTTCCTAAAAATGTTTTCCTTCATGCTAAGTGGTAAATGAGCATTTAAAGTTTGCAACAGACAAATTCTTTGGTGCCGGCACCAAGGACCAAAACTCATTTCCTAGCCTAATAATCAACTTTATTGCTGTTTTCGTTGTAAATGCTATCTATAGTCAAACTTTGGTGGGAAATATAAATAAATACAAACCTACCATGTAAAATAATATTTTCTACTTCTGTTAAATTTCCATTTAGAATAGCATCTTGGAGTTTATTTTCAGTTTTCTTCTTTTCATTATAATCAATAGAGTAGTAGGCTCTTACCTAAAAGTATAGTAACAGAATATAAATCTGCATAAAGATACAGAAAAAACCTTCATGTATTTATCACATCTCTTTCCACAACAAGTAAGCTATAGGTTACAGAGATAACAATTGGCATCTTTATTACACCACGCTTTTTGCAATAAAACTTTCTTTTGATAAAATGCAGTGACATCCTAAACCAGTGGTCGGCAAACTTATTAGCCAAAAAGCAAAACTACAAATGGGAATGGGAGCAAAATCTGCTTATTTAGTAAACTTTTATTACACTAAATATAACTGAATTTCATATTAATAAATATTTATTATTGCAAACAATGTGCTTGTGTATCTTTGGAAAGTTTGAGTAAGTCAGGATTGTATATTGTACCAAGCCGCACTTCAGGAACCTAAGAGCCATATAAGGCTCTGGAGCCACATTTTACCGACCACTGGCCTAAACAAATTTAAGCACTAGACTTTATGATCCTATTGTCAGAGTTAGCAGGATATAAAAGCTTTATACAAAAATGAGCTAAAATTGAAGGGAAGATGTAAAATGATAGGCTCAACTCTCTCATATGGGATTTTAAAAGCCGGGGCAATATTGAACAGCAATTGCTGTCAGTCTATTCTGGTAGAATAAAAGGAATGTATCCCATATTTAATTCTCTATAAGCTAATGCTTGTGCTAGGAAATATTTAATGTATAATGGTTTAATACCCTAAACCAAGGCTTTATTCTAATTCCTAGTTAAGCTAAAGTCTTTGTATATTTTGATATAAATCACATAACTTTCACTTTCACTTAGGATTTCCTTAACCCCTTGTTTTTGTATTGTAAATGTAAAACGTGATCCTGTTATCACATTTCAGAACATTAGTTGAATACTAATATACAATTAAACTAATAAATGGATATTTCTTTTCCCCAACTTACTGGTTTTTCAAAAAAGCCATAATCCTCACTGTCCGTGTCTTCATCGGAAAATCCAGCTGGTCTAAATTGTGCCATAACGAATATTGTCTTAATAGTTTTTCTTTTATTTTTATCTCTCTTTTCCAAAGTTTCGTTTCCTATTTGTTTCAATTACAAATTTCTGATGCTATTCACCGATTTAGTACGACAGTTGTCAAGAAATTGACAGTGCCAATACATAGACTGTATCCATACAGAGTGAAGAAATACACTTGAAATATTATGATAATAATAATTTTTGTTTATAAATTAGTAAGTCTGTTATATCTAAAACCTCAAGCGTAATTAAAAGTGCTGAATTAAATCCGAATAACTGCTATTAAAGTTCCTACATTTTACACATACACCTAACAAAAATCTAAGAGAGAAGAGAGTGTGGGGGCTGGCATTCGCCAATTAGTCAGAAAGTATTTTAGACGATAAAATTATTTTAGAAAAGGAAATTATTTATATAAGCCAGATGTCAACGTTTTTCCTTTTTCCATGACTTTTCTAAATTGTACATTTTAGTTTAACAAATTTATTAATTTAATTTCAATGGCATATTCTGTAATACTTTTATTTACCGGCGTCACAAGTCACACTAGAAGAACAAATAACACGCGTAAAAATAATAAAGGAAGGTGAAGTGGTGATTCTTCTACCAGTCACGAATCTTGCCGTTAGACGGTGACAAGATTCGTAGCTTTCGAGTCCCGATATGTGTTAAGATGATTTTAATTGATTCACAATCTTATTAAATTGTCATTCTTTACTATTTATTATATTAATTTATATCTATTTACCTACATTAATAAATGTAATTTGCATTTGTGTTAGAGACGTCGAAGAGAAAGAAGTGAAAGATTTAATATGCTATTTAACCCTTATGGTCGACGTGGGTCAAAATGGGTATACACCTGTTCCAAAGCTTCAGTAAATATTATAACTAGAACCTCAAATTTTTAAAAATAATATTTATATGACAAAATCGTAGTATATAATTATTTAAATGTAAATCTATTGTTCATTATAAATTTAATAAAAAAATAACATTATAAAGATGAAAAGTAGTAATATCAGACTTACTATAATGATCATTTTATGATGCATTTTACCTAATTTTGGAGAATTTTTTTAACTCAAATTTGATGAAGTATAAAGTCTCTTAATTTATTCTATTAGTACGAGTCGATTTGAAGGAGTCTAAATTTTGACTTAATAATTGACAATCAACTAGCATCATTTGAAACAAAGAAGTGACTGGCACTTAGTTTGAAGATTTCAGAGTAAAAACTGTGTAGTACCGTTCTTAGCTTAGAAGTCATTCTCCGCGTCGGAAGGTAAGGATAATAGGCAACAGTTCCAATTAAGCGACGACGAGGGCGTTTGTTAACATTTAATTAACGTCAGGGAGCTATTGTACCGGCGTCGGCCTCCAGGGCCGGCGAGCTTCGTCTGTTGCGTCTTGATGAGCCCACAAGTCATACTGTTTCGTATTACAAGCGAAACAATCGTTCCACAATTGCAATGCTTAGTATTCATTGCAGGTCACCTTACGAATTTATTTTATACGTCGTAGGGCGAATAGCGATGGATGATAAAAACTTTGTAGTGATACTATGGTCGTTTTTGAGAATACAAAGGTACAAGGCAACCCTGCACTCCTGGCAGGTGCCGTTTGCTAATGATGCGATGCCGTAGGGCTTCTTCGGCGTTGACACGGGAAACCCTCATTGGAACTTCTTCAAATGTCCTTACTACGTTGTTTTCTACAGACACCTTTCAAAACCTTTCTTACATATTCTTGGTTATCTAAATTTTAAATCGTAAAAGGCATTTCACTATAAAAAAAACAAACGATTTTTCTCGAATTATTATCAATTTTTTGATCATTGATAATAATTATAGTTTAATAAAACCTAGATAATACACAGGTACAAAAATGTTAACGAATTTTCGATCGTCTTCAAAATTGGGAGAGAATCAATTTCGAGAATCAAATCGACTTTGTTGCTTTTAATGTTATTGCACTTGCATAACTCCGTCTTTTATGAACGGATTGTAATTTCTTTTGTAAGGGTTTTGAAAGGATTTACTTTCAATTAGGTGCTATGGTAGTTGTGTTGGCATTTGACCTTTGGTTCCGAACATATACCAAGGAACTCCTAAAGTTGTATCAAAATTCTTGATTGACATATTGGTAGGTTTATGCCAATCAAAGACTAAGTGCTCTATAACGACAACAAGAGAATGTAGACGACAGATCTTCAACGAACGATACATGATTCGAAAATAAAAGAGTAGCATTTATATTCACGAAATACGTTTACATTCACGTTCATTTTTTTATGTTGTGAGTTTATTGAAAAGATATCAGTAATTAGATTTAATGATAAATTAACGGGTATTAATTACATCTTTAATTAAGTCTAATTGCCGTGTTGATGGGATGTTTGGTAAATAGGTATTTGTTAATTTACACTAAAGGTCAAAGAAAACGTATCCGAATGTAATAAGGACTTTTCTCATAGCGTTGTTGAAGGTAAGAGATTTGATTTATAGCAGTGGGCCGGGTAAGGCGCTGACCGCTCTCGGCCGCCCAGCCACCCGGCCGCGTTATTAAACTTTTCCCCATATTAAACATTCCGGAGACGAATACATTTTATTGTTGGCTCGGACCGACGTCAGAGGCCCCTACAAAGCGAAACTCAAAGACGGCAATTGCGAAATAAATTGAAAGCAATTTGATATTGCGTTGTAAGTAATAGCCGTCAGGATCCCGAAGCCCTGTCTGCGACGTTTTTGTATGCAATCTATGGTCTAGTTAAGAACAAAGATGCGTTATTTTATGTTCTGTGGTCATTTAGTTTTACATTATATATTCATCTAACTTACATTTTCATCTTAGACGTAAGAAATAAGTGTATGTGTTTTAAAAGACTTGGCTTAAAGGTCTTGTTACCAAGCCATAAAATATTCAACAACATTATATATTCTGTGGTCATTTAACGTTTTATGTCATTACGAAGATCATCACCATTATCATTAGACTATACGAGTATAAACATAATGTTGGACGTTGTGCTACGTTCCGTTTTCAGCTGTTTATTTGACACACCGGGACACACTAACATTACTGTTTGGGTGTAATAGGAAAATTCTGCAAAGTGGACAAAGATTTAATTTGTTAGAAGCTTGGCCTCAGCTACCAACAAGATTATTGAAATTTTAAATAAAAATATCGAATAAATTTCACGGCATCAATTATTTGTCGAAATGCTGCAATCTGTCGTTAAATTTATATAAAATCGTTTAATGCAGTAAAAATTTTATTTGCAGCGAAATTAAATTTTGTTTTTATGTACTAGTAAAATTTATCGTCGACATTCTTTCAAACATGGCAAATGAGATGGGTCTTTCCTAGAAACCTAAAGTGTATACGAACTCCCGTCCAGAGTTTGTTAATGGAAGTTCACATTTTACTATAAATAGAGAAAGTAATAATTAGTAAGGCGCAAGACATGTCCAGCAGCTGCACGTTATGGAGATGAAGATCCTGCGATGGATATGTGGTCGGAAATAGATGCTTCGATGTCACTGTACGCGGCCCAAGATCTCGCGGTAGGCCCAAGAAACCCTGGCTGCACATCGTGTACAGAGAACTATCTCACAATGGTAGATGACGAAGCCCGGGTTAAGTGAAGTAGACCAAGCATGAAAGAAATTTAATATTCGTATGCAAAGTGAAGTAGACCAAACTGAAAGTGGGCTCTGATGGCAGGCCGGGAAATTGTTAAGCACAAGAAGAAGAAGCGAAAGTAATAATTAGTCGATTTAAACACTAAAATTAGACCGTATTGTTTATTAGAAAATTAAATTTTAACTAACGCCCTTTTTATTATCTAAAGCTTGTGAAACGAAGATATTATCTCACAACTAATTTATTTCGCCTTGAAGGTACTGTTTTAATATTTCTACGTGTTTATATTTTTTTATAGACGACCCTCTGCAGTAGCGTGTAGATAAACCATCCAATTAGATGTCGGCTTTGTTAACTTTTAATTAAAGAGAATACCGAGTAGTAAGCGGGGCTAGTGAACGTAGAGGAGTACATTAATTACCATATTAAATGTTTACGAATTCACTTTTATCTGTTTCATCCTTAATTGTGTTTAATTTGATGGCACGATCGTCTAATTTTCATTTTTAATCGCTCATTAGAAATTTAAACTATTTTTTAAGCCAGTGTTTAATTAAAAACGCGAGCCTATAAACATAGGCCCCATATATAACGAGATTATTAAGGAATAGTTTGCCATGCGGTGCCAGTGCGGTTTGGCAGACTTCACTTGACTTCCTAATATTTTACAGACATGCGTTACTATATTTTCCTGCAGCACCGAGTGTATGAATTAGGTTTTAGCAATAAGTTGCAATTAGCAAAACGCGAACTATGATGTTCGGTGATTGAGCTACCATGTTTTTTTCATTGGTGAAATGATGAAAAAAGACGGAATTATGTTGGACTTCTCAATAAACCTGCGGTTATTTTCGGTTAGAAGGTTAAGAGGCAGTTAGACAGTTAAGAGCGGCACAAGATTATCTTATGGGATTACAATTACTTTAAACAATTTCATCTTTTTTCCCTTTACACTATTGCGTTACTATAGCCGAGCACACGCACATTGGAGAGCGTCGAGGCTCCCCCCCTCCGCAGGCGACGTATCGGGGTGCGCAGGAGGCGTTACGAACGCCTCCTCTTGCCGACCCCGTAATCCGAAGCGGGGCCAGGATGGGTACCTGGCCCCAGCATGCTTCGGCGTCGTCGGGACTTCTCTGAGTGCCGGACAAGTCCCCTTTGAGGATGAAGTCCGATCTTTGCCGGGACCGGCCGGTCGTTGGGGTGTCCTGTCGCTGACAGATTCGGGGCAACCCACTCATAACGGCTGATGGCATTCGCGGAAGGTTTAGTGAGTAAGGGCTGCCTAGGCCGAGTCCCACACGTCCCTCCGGGCCCACCCAGGGTACCGGAGGATGGTCTATAAAAAGATTCCCCCGCGTGAACAAAAAAAAAGCACACGCACATTAAGCTACCACGGCACTTAATTATTAATTACACAGAGTTTAGTTTGTTATTTAAGTACAGCTACCTTATCGCGATTGTATCACATAAATTCCGACTTTGTTTTCCCAGAGCCATCTTCATGAACATGAAATCCTTTTCTAATCCAAAATCTCATTTCCTACGGATATAATTGTAGAAGATAGAAAGACTTTCCAATCTTTTAAAACAATAAATAATTTATTGTTGTTTTTCTTCTTTTAATTTGTAAATAAAATAAAAACGCTACAATATTATGACCCACAGTACACCACTGAATTAGTAGTTTGGAATGGCTTTTTATAAAAAAAATCGGGTCGCAGGTCATAATCCTAGATATGGGGTATTATTAATTTTGTAATTACGCTTCCCGAAGTGGCACTCAAAGTTAGTTTAGCTTTTGAATGTCTCTTAGATTATCCGTGAAATAGCAACCGACCGAGTCGTGGTTCGGCCCTCTCAGGCGCCCTCGGATCGGCATGCTTACGCGTAACATAGTAACCGTCAAGCCGAGGTTACCCCTCACCGGGGACCCTTGTGTCGAGTTACTAGCAATAGAGGTTCAGGCTAAGCGACCTAAGAGCTATGCCACCTCTCAATCCAGTGAAGCAGTCAAGGCCAGCTTCTCTGGCCAATCTGTGTAGTTCGTCATAAAAAAAATTGTTGTGTAATTAATTTCGCCAGGCAAGATTTTACATAATTTTATTTAAACAATAAACTTACACCATTAAATATGTAGAGTAGGTACCCTTTTGGAGAAGACTACATTTAGTTTAGTGGTGAGCTTACGACTAGGGGCGCGGCCGAACCCCATCGCTGTCGTTATGGGCTAGACGTTGATCCTTTAGGTCATCACGGTTTAGCATGTCGTCGCAGTGCAGGACGTATTCCGCGCCATGCTGCCGTAAATGACGTCATCCGTCGCGCTCTTACCTCTTCCGCAGTGTCAGCAGTGCCTGATCTTAATGGCATCGCCCGGTACGACGGCAAGAGGCCCGATGGTATGACGGTCACTTGTGTGGGATGCCACATGCGTGGACACTGTTGCCCCATCCCACGCGAGAGCGACCGCTCGCAAAGCCAGTTTCATTAAAATCGGTCCAGCCGTTTCGGAGCCTATATGGATCATACCCACATACTTTCTATTTTATATATATAGATAGGATTGGAGAATGAGCACTCGGCTCTTTGCTTAGTAGCATTGTTGTTTTATTATTACGAATACAATTACTATAGAAGAAGGAGGTAAAAAAAAACATACCGCACAACTGATGTTAAGTGATCACCACCACTACAATACAAATAACTAAAATTCGCAACAACTATAACATCCGGATCAATTTTTTTTTAATGACGAACTACACAGATTGGCCAGAGAAACTGGCCTTGACTGCTTCACTGGATTGAGAGTTGGCATAGCTCTTAGATCGCTTAGACTGAACCTCTATTGCTAGTAACTCGACACAAGGGTCCCCCGGGTGAGGGGTAACCTCGGCTTGAACGGTTACTATGTTACGCGTAAGCATTCCGATCCGAGGGCGCCCGAGAGGGCCGAACCACGAGTCGGTCGGTTGCTATTTCACGGATAATCTAAGGGACATTCAAAAGCTAAACTAACTTTAAGTGCGACTTCGGGAAGCGTTGGCGCTGGGCGAAGAAGTGGCCGAAGAATCTTCAGCAACGCTTCTAACATCTAAAGTGTGGGGCCTGCCCATAAAATAGCGGTAACGCGCAAGTATTATTGATCCGGATCAACAAATAGTCCCCATATTGCTAAATATAATATGCTACGAGTATATATTATAATTTTGAAATGTATTATCAAATCATAAATTGATTAAATCAAAGCGTAGAATCTGCATAAATATACTAAATCTATGATTTTATTTTGATTTGTGTGTTTGACCGCTTACCGTAAACAAAATTTTATTACCAACATAGAATTACATGTCGCATATTATTAAAAGGCATGCGAATAAACGAGTGGCATAACAAATGTCTTTATATAACTCACCGTGCCGGAGTCACAACGTTAAGTGATTGGATCGGGCCATTATCATGTATCTGCTGATTTCTACCTAAATCCTTTGAATCATTCAAGACAATGAATGTAAATACGGCCTTAATAAATATTTGACCGCCATGTTTATGATCTGTATGCTGAATATTTTACGTTGTTCTAATACAATTTTATGTTTTTGGAATATTTTAAATTGATTGGCTAGCAAATTTTATGAGATAAATCTTAATATTTTTATCTGTGCGAAAGTATATTTTTTTAAAAGGTTGTTTTATGAGATTTGCGGTACAACATACAATTAACTTACAGAAAAACACGGGATAAAAACTACAGAGAAACTAAAAACATCAGATCTACTAACATATCGCGGAATACTAGAGTAAAGTAGAGGCGCATCTTTATTTATCTTGAGTAATTTTGCTTGAGGTGTTTAGGGTGTCGACGTTAACTCTATAGGCACCTAGAAGTCCTTACGTATATATTTTTGAACTTAGTCATGGTCATTTCTCCAATAAAAAATGGTAAAAGTAATAGTTTCGTTTAGTTAGAATTATTTAAAAATATTATACAAGTCTAAATGTAAACGTGGATTTGTCTCTATTTCTTCTAACATTCCATTTATTACAATTCATATGAGTTTCCACGTATAATAAAACTGTTCAAGAAGATCGCAAATAGCAACACTTATAAATTTAATATTCGTATGCATTCGTATTTTAATGCATGGACCAATATTGTAAGGAGCGAGAGAGTTACGAGGTAGACTTATGGCTTCCATTCAGTGGAAGAGAGATAATGTTTGCAGGCAATCACATAAGTGGATCAAATAGCTGTAGTCCATTTGGATAATGAACTCGCGACCGTAGCCCCAGTCAGTTTTTTAATTCTTTTTATTATATAGACAACATATAAGAATTTAATACTTGATCACAATATTTATTTAATTCTTTCTTTTTATCAGGAGTGGAGTAGGCAGAGACCACAAAGCTTGTTTTTCATAAATTAGCTATCTATCATACAAAATAGCCACATTTATTTGTGTTTCTCTAAATATCCATTAATGTATTTATTCAAAAAAGACATCTTTGACAGTCACACCCGTTAGCAAGGAGGGCAGGCAGAGATCACGGACATTCCTTTCATTACGCATACATTTGCAACGCATTGTCGGTTACCAGTACTTCGTACCCACCCCTTTTTAATATGTCGGCAATCTGATCAAAAAAAACGTCAAGCAATATAAATATGTATATATGTACCTTAACCAAAACACATTTTCTTTGTATAAATATTTTTCGTTTACTTATGTGGATAGGAAGTAGGAAGGGGCCAGGCTTATTTTTTTTAAAGATTTGATTTGAAGTTTTTTTCTTTTTTGTTTCAACTGAAATATACTTATCATTTTTACGGATGGATTTAAGGTGATAAAATATCTAATCCTTCTATTAAAAAGTCGCCAATACACCTGTAATTTCCCTAGTGTTCTGATGGTTTCGGCAGGTATACGAGTATAAGTGTAGTGAGATCAAAAAAAAACCGATCTATAATAAGTACTGATTCAAACAAGAATTCCATTAACTGTTTGCGACTCACTCCGCATTACTGTGTAGCAAAGCGGTATCTGATCAATGCATTATCTCGCTCTCACTCCGTTCAGGAGCTGTTAGGCCGGAACTTGGCGACACACATTTTCCATTTCCCCCCTTGTTCTTACACTGGCCCAGTTCACCCCTTCTATAATTCAATCGGTACTGATTCTACTAAAACTACTGCGAACGATACTGCACGCGCGATACATTACGGCCGCTTCCATATCTGACACTGAACTTCGATACTTGTTACGTATCAAAGTGTATAAATCCGAGTACAAATGATCACTTCATATGAAAAATTGTACGGTTCATTGTTAGACGGACAAACTCATTCTTTCAAGTTGTGTCAGTTAAAATCTTATTTTCAGCTCCAAATATTTTTCTCCTTTTTACAGAACGTCATTAGCTTGGTTTAGAGAACGGTCAGCGAAACATAGGGTCGTAGGTTTGAATTCATCATTCGACTATTAACGTGAACTATATTCTAACACAAGCTTAAGCACAGTTGGAACGGTTAGCAAAAAGGTTAATAATATTTGTGAAAAAAAAATTGTTAGCATTCTCTTAAAGTGTTTGATACTCGGAATCCTGCCCTCGAGTTGATACCCCCCAGGTTTGTAAACGGCGTATACAATAATGGTCAATTGTGTATCAATTCTTTCTACTCGTATCACAAAAATTAGTTTCTTAATAACCCTATTTTTCGAAGCGCAAAACCTAGGCGTGTCCTAACGCAGTAGCCGCGCTTCCTCCACACAGTCTATTTCGGTGAGATCCATTACTTCAAAGTGGCGGCAAGAAGCAATCTCATTGAATGACCGTCTCCACCCGCTTCCCCCGCACTCCATCAGATAGTCTCCCCCACCTCTGATCCACACCAATCGGTAAATATGCGTGTTAAATATGTATGCGCCGTAAGATCCTTGTAAGTGTATTAGATTTCGCTTGCTATTTCATTCTGTCAAGTAACCAACTAATCTATCAGAGTGTGCAAATACGTTTATCAAGATTAAATGTTTAAATTGCATTGATACCTTAGTGGTTAGAGGCCGGATCTGTACCCTATACGAAGCGAAATCTGTGTTTCCATTTACAAGTTATTTCGAAGAAAAAATGGTGTTGGTTTTCTTTGGCTGTACATCGGAAGACTGGTTCAAAATATCGTGTGAATAGGAAAAAATTGTTTGATGACGCGACAGTGTTAGGAAATCTTTATTCACTTTCGTGATAGTCTTTTGGTTTTATCAATCGACTTCAAAAAGTAGGAGGTTCTCAATTCAAATGTTTTTTTTATGTTTGTTAAAGCTGGTGCTTTAATCCAGTAGTCCCATTTAAATTTCATCCAGTTCTGACAACTGAACCTGAAACTTGAATAGCCTCTATGAGAAAACCATATAAGTCTTAAATTTGCATTTATGTATGTGGACGAAAAATGGACGAATAACTCCAATATCACGCCAACTGATTTCGATGATTCATTTTCATTGGAAAGGATGTACTTCAAAGGTAGCTTGATGAGAGTTTCATTGGGTGCTGATTAATTGTATTTCGTAAAATTTCTATTCTATTTGCTGTGGGTTTTTGTTTTTACTCGTCAATATGCTTGTGTACGTATGAAATAGAAAAACTTATTGGTACAAACTTACTGTGATTTGATTCGTACTGTTAACTATTAAGTTACTGATGCTAAAAATAAACGTGTAAATATATATTTTATGTATAAATAAAATTTGGGATTGTATTCGTGTGTATACTGCTATTACTACGTACGAGGTACTAAATCGTCTGCGAGATTTAATAACTTATATCTTATAGCGGCAGAAACTTGAAATGCACTTTGGAGTGACTAGACTTTTCCATTAGTGGCAATTATCAGTCACAACAGAGGATCCCGTGCTTTCGCCAGTGAGGCCGCCCCATCCCGAGACGGAACCTGTTAGAGATAACGTCATAAAGTCGCCGATGCAGAGCGCCGGACTAACGTCTTTGGTGGTGGCTTCACTCCGGGATAATGGACTGCCCCCGCCGGCCCCCTGCTACAAAGACAATTTGCAAAATGTACACTGACGCAGGCATCGGTCTAAATGCAATGTTGTGTTTGTGGATGGATTTTAAAAGTAAGCCTTTTGCGATGCTAAGAACCCTTTCAACGTAATAAAAGTTTACGGTTTGAGAGAATTTTATTTCCTTAATAAGAATTACAAAATTCACTTACTTAAGGAAAATACACAGATATACAATTTTAGACTAAGCGTTACAGTTCTAGTAATATGTTTGTAAAATAATAACAGGTTTAAAAACATCCAGGAACAATATCAACATTTTGTTTTGAATAGTGGGTTATTGGACATTGCAAGGTGATTAAGACTAACTACATTTTGTAAATAAATATTATAAAGACGGTGTTCGTGTTTGTGACCAAGATTGAGACCCCACCTCCTTTAGAAGTTTGTCTAAAATTATAATAATGACTATAGTACGGTAAATTTAGTCTTTTGGCTTGATCTTCTGTCTTGATCCAAGTCTCACATAGGATTATTATATGTGTAGTATTTTTCAAAGACTCAATTATACATCTCAGTTCATCTAGTTTGCCTGGTTTGACAATACTCCGAGCATTTGCATACAAGCAATTTAAGGATTTTTTGGAGGTTTCTATTTCACTGTAGCTGTTCGTTATTTGGTAAGAAATTTTATTTTGAGGTGGTATTAAGGTTATTTTGTTTATATCGGTGGTTTTCAAGGGGTTGGGAGCAGAGTTTTTACTGATGGGATGATTTTAGGTGTTCCTTTAATATATTTTATAATTAAGTTATTTTCACCTGATTTGGTTCTATTATTAAGTACTTCCTTTAAGTCTTTTATGTAACTTCTTTGATGTTTAGTTTGATCACAGTATATTTTAAATTTGTCCGAGTTAATTTTGTTTCTATTACGTAAGATTATTTTGCTATTTCTTCCGTTGCAAAGCATAGTTTAATGGGTCGATTTCGGTTTGGATCATATTTACCAAGACGAAGAATTTTTATCGGGTCTGGGCAGTCATTATAAATTTCTTTAATGAAACTAAGAGACATTTCTTTGTCGTGTTTGTTCCTTTCCGTTGCAATGTTAGATTTTATTTCAACAATGCCTTCTATAATGATATTTTTCACCCTTGTTGAACGTTCTTGTATTTCAGTTAATATATCTTCAGTATAAACCTGCGGAATTTTGTTTTGAAGGAAACTAACATCTGCTTCTAATTTCTTCACTTTATCCTCCGTTTTGTAGGCCGTTGATTCTATGTTCTCTAACTTTTCCTTTAAGTTCTTCTGTTCCGTTATAACTTTGTCCAGTGTACTTCCAATGTTTCTAAGATCGACTTTTATTTCAGATACGTCTTTACAGAGTTTATTTATATTTTCCGATCGTTCATTGCTTGTGGTCACCAAAACCGTCATCATTTCAGACATTTGTTGTTTTAGATCAGATAGCTCATTTCGCATCCATTCACTATCGTCGACTTGTTTTCTTTTATTTCGGAACGTTTTGCGTTGTATCTCAGGCTCTGTCGCCAAATTCGGTTGAGATCCACTCATTGCAGTGACCATGTCACTTCCAGTGGGCGATCTCAACAAACTCATTACAACTCTGTGTTAATATTTCTACTCACCAACGTTAGATTGTGTTGTGTCGTTGGACGGAGACAAAAATTAGGAGGTTGTCTCGTTTACCCGAGGAGGCGAGGAGAGCGTCACTGTCCGCACTATAGCGTTGCGAATGTGTGCAGAGCCAAAATGGCGTATGAAACTTCACCTTTGATTGCTTCAAAGCTGTTTAAAATATACACATCTATGACTCAAAATCGAATGTTAAAACCGATATTATTTCTTTACTTTAATAATTATTGACACGGCTAACACGTCTACTCTGAACGCTTGCCCGCTTATAAATTCACTTATCTTTAAAGTTTCACTTATCTTTAAAGTATAGTAATGAATACAGAATATTAAGTTAACTCGTAGTAACTCGTTTTACTGTTTAGTAAACATTGTCACAAGTTTACTATATATATATAGTATTATTAGGTAATAACTAAATCAAATTGGTATAATTAATAAAACTATAATTTAAATAATAAAATAATAGTACTATACTAGTTGAATAAGCTAAGCTTGCTTGTGTCTACCCCAGAAAGGATAAAAGAGTATGAGAGCCTCAAACTTTGATAAAATCCGTTAAGTTTGCGTTTTATTCTAGTAAAAAGTAAATATGAGTAGTCAGTACTATTCAATTTAATATAAAAAATATATATGCATAAATCACTTACGAATTTATGTTCTTGCATAGAAGGTGCTACAACAAGTAAAATAAAGTTGTAACGTGTCTTTTTGTCACGTTGTCGTATCGGTGCAAGTGACCGGTCGATAATCGGCTTATGATAGGCACATAAGACTACTAATGAACTAATGGAGTATCAAACCACCCGCTCGGTCCACCCCCGCTCTCCGCTAATGGACTAACGCTGATGCTCCGTCACTTTCCATTTGACTGGGCGGCTCCAACATCACTTACGTAATACGCTCTCGCACTATATCTGTCAAAATAAAAACGCAAGTAGCTTTTATCGTCTAAAATGAAAGATGCGCCTTCCAAATGTACATTCGCTATTTGTTTTTTTTTATTTGCAGCTAATGCTTTACTTTGATTAAAAATTCGTTCTCACGACCTTACTTTATTGCGGTGGTTAAATGTATAAATGTAATTAATAGAATAAAAAAAAAGCAAAATATCATTAACATCCTCTACCACGTCTATCTATTAATGTGCATCAACATAGAAAAGAGATCTTATGGTCGGGGGTCAGATCTAGCAGAGATAGTCTTGAGCACAGGCGCAAGGTGGTCAGCCTTTTGGTGTTTTACAGATTACATTTTGGAGAGTGTGCACAGGAATTACACGAGTTAATTCCCCCATCCCCATTCTACCTTCGGACGTTTAGACACTCGGCGGGTCTCCACCCTTTTATAGTCGATGTTCCGCGCGTCCGAACGAAGCGATGTGAGTCATCGTTCATTGTGCGTTCAGCAAAGGAGTGGAATAAGTTGTCGGCGTCAGTCTTTCCGTCCAAGTACGACCTGGGAGCCTTCAAGAGTAGAGTGAGTAGGCACTTACTAAACTAGCGCCTACCATATTTCGCCTATATCACCACTTAACACCAGGTGGGATCACGGTCAAGCGCTAGTTTATACGCATAAATAAAAAAATAACTCTAAGAAATCGAAGAACGGAAACTTACGTATAAAAAACTTTTTAAAGTTTGTGATCAAGGATGTGTGATGATTGTTGTGATAAGAAACGTGTATTACATTTCTTATCTTTGGATATGTTTATTGTGTTATGCTTGTTGAAACGCGGACATCAATAACTGTATCTGTGTATGCGAAAAAAGCAGTTTTTGTAGGGGTTTTTGGCCTTTTCGGGCATGATAATAACAGAAGTCATAACCACCAGCGTCGTCGTTTAATCTGAGCTCGAATCAGACAGCTTATTTATATCGTAGTGTGTTGTAAAAGGGGCCACGATCTGATCTTTCTCACCTAGATATCCTTCTAGGGTTACCAATCATCTTGAAGATGTAGCACGCAACCGTGTTTATCAAGATTTTTAAGACTTACTTAATAAGAGAGGATTACTTAACCAGGTAACTACCATACTCATCGTATGTTCGGCATTATCGCATTCAATTAAGTAAAGCAAACATCGGCTAATGAGCGTTTATGTATTTGCCAATACTTACGTAACTATTATACTATGCATAGTCGAAATATCGCTATACAAATTATAATTACCTTGTGATCTTGTGATGAAAGTACATGTGCCATATTACAATGGACTGGGTTTGATTCCAAGCATAAACTATTTGTTGCGACACAACAGACGTTAAATAACTAATCACAACCACCCACAAACAACAATAGAAGTTTGCAGGAGATTTTATAAGCCGTCAAGTCTACGACTACTCTACGCATTTAGCGGAAAGCCGAATAAATCTGTCTCCTTCATGCCGATATTCTTGATACTTCTACGTGCTTCTTCGTAAAAAGAGAACAGCGTCTCAACTATATCTGTCTACCCCGCGGGGTTAAAAATATGAGAGCTTTTTTTTGTAATTGGATATTAAGCAGATGGATAGGAACAGAGATTAATGTGTCTTTATTGTGTAATTAAGCATTTTAAAGCACTGTAATACATAAATGTTTACATCCTTTAGTGTTAGATCACTATTTACCCTCAACATTATTAGACTTACATTTCGTTGACACGGAAATCCGAAGGAGTCTCGAATGGGTAAAAATGCGACATCTTTTTAGGCTTACGTCTAGTGTTGAGTGGCTTCACAAATGTCGCTAAAAGCTGGACGTCATTGTTTATCCGGCTAACATTAGGCGGGTAACCGGACACGCGCGCTCTGAGTGCGCTACAAGTATCCGCTTTCAACTCATTACGGCTCGGACGTGGTGCGTGGGCAGCCACCCCTCCCCCTCCCATTACCCCCACTCACCCGGTCTCTTTGTCCTTCAATCCCTCTTACAATCTTCGATCCAATTTCGAATACCCATATGTCTGTTGTTGCCAAGATGTATCGAATTTGATGACGGACGGGTTAAGGGAAGAAGGATAATTATGTTCCCTAAGTCTGCAATTTGCAAATAGTATATAAAGTTATGATATTTTACCATTGGAACAAATCATATAATTGTATGTTAAACAGAAATATAAACAATAACTTCTCCATACTAGTAGATTAGAGATTACAATCGCTATCCGCCAGCCACTTAACTTATTAGGTGCAATATCTTGCAGGGGTGAACCCATCGCCACAATTTTTATCGTGGTTTTGTATCTGTTTTTTTTTCCAACTACAGGAAAGTCGTAATTACGTAATTGTAAGATGACCAAGATCCCGAAGTCGGCGCAGGAAACACTGAAAACAGTCTCACCATAGATGATGCTTTAGACCAGGCAAATTGGAGTAGACCTAATAGGAAAGCGGACCCTGGTCGAGAAATCGATAGGTAGAATACCCGTGTGGAGTCGAAGCTCGTCGTTACCTCACACTTTATTTTTTAACTTAACCAACAAGTCAGACCATAAAGAAAAAGTAAGGGATTGTTTATGACCCAAATGTTTCAACAAACAAATATGCAAACTATTTCTTACCAAAGCGAGCGAACAACATTCCTGAAAATAATTACATACACGTTAAAGCCTAAATGAAATGTTATACGTCAAAATACAATGGCCCGAGAGCGAAATAGTTTTACGCCTATTTTTATTTCATTTGAAATGAGCTCTTTTGGCAGATAGTGATACAATCACTGGGATTTATTCCAAATTAACAATAAAAGAAATTGCGACCGTGCCGCGTCAGATGTAATCTCAAAATAAAGTGACATGAGTCGGTATCTTAATCAAGTATCCATTCCCGGGAGTTAGAGCCAGCGTAGCTGTCCGTTATGGGCGATTCCGTATAAAGCTAGCAGCAAGGTTGCTCGACCCGGGCAATAACAGTTTGGGCAAATTGAGTCCGTCGCATATACCGACAACGGTGACAGGCAGTCCCTTGGCTAAATTAATTATCCAGTCGCTAAATGACTCTATGGATACCATATTTTTTATACGCGTTATGTATTCAATCGGGAAGTATAAACGTAAAAAAAAACAACAGAGGGAGGAGAGACCGGTGTCGTGGGTATCTCACAATATTTTATTAAGTGCTTTACTGTTCGCTTCAAACTGTATTTTTCAAATTCCGATCTTAACGTTTCGATATTTTTTCTAGATAAGTATATAGAAAAGAGCTGTTTACAGTTCGTATACGTATACGACAACATGTTAAATATATAGTTTATTGCCCCAGAGCAATAGCATCGGTAACAAGAAGTACGTAAGTAAGAAGACGGCTACTTCTCATAGATAAGCATAGATCTATTTACTCGTACGATTGGACGTGGAAGAAGCGAGGAAGATGTGGCCAACACTGTGCAAGATGGAAATCTGCGATTCAGTCCCATTAAGCCTGAATCCAGAGTTTTTTAAGCCCCAGATGTGACCAGAGGGGAGCACAATAAATGTTTTTGTACTTAAGAAACCGAAAACTACAGGCTCAGTTGGGATTAGAACTCATTGTTAAGAGCATACGCTTAACCACTAAGCTATGACGGTATCTTATTAATGTTACTATGTTACTTTATTATCACAAACAAGAACAAATAAAAAATAATTCCAGTAACAAAATTATGTAAAAGACGTTATTCCGATACCATACAATTTGATGAGACAATAGAATAAAATCTTGTAGAGCACGCCCGAATTGTACGTTAAAGGGAGTTTTATTAGAAAAATCACAGCGAGTCGCGGTCCCAAGTTTACCGGCCGCAATAACATAACCGTTTGGACAAATTGTTGCTCGCCGGGACCCGGGATTAGCGGCTTTATGGAACAATTCACGTATAGAAAGCCAGCTCTGGTCTCCTGATAATTGATATCAATGTCCCACGTACAATAGCGACAAATTAACCCCTCATTTATCTGTGTTCCTTTTTATTTTTACGACACACGAGCGCTGGGTAGTCTAAGTTAAAACCGTATAAGCTAGCTTCACTCCTAATGGCTACATGTAATACAGCTTGCCTGTCCTTAAACGTTATCTCAACTTTTTTAATTAATCTCTCCTAATTTAATTCTTAATTAAAATGTTAAATCAGATACTTGTAATAAGCAAGCGCAAATTAGTTTTTTCTTAACAGACCCTTTTGAATAGTAAACAAACTGAATAGGCCGCCCTAAGTAAAGTTTAATCCGTTTTTATTACAAAGAAAAGAAGTAATTACTCTACCCTTACCGCTGTAGAGGGTTGGCGCTCGAGGTAAAAATTTCCATAGATTTATCATAACCAAATTAAGTTTATAATTAAAAACAGGAGTTTTGTATAGGCGAAATTTGAATATGTAAATAGTATTCTTCATCGTATAGCTTATTAAAAGAAAAAAACAAACAAATTCTCTGTCTTCACGATACTCTTGTACGAAGAAATAGGAAACAACGAAATTGGTTTCAGTAGGCGAAATGAGATTTTTTGTAACGGATTGCTTAGTTAGACGTTTTTGTTTATTAGCGCGTTATTATTTTATGAGTTAAATAAGAAGTTATTCACCGAGGAAAATACTCGGGCGGAAACAGTTTGGGCTTTATTATTTAAACCGTATGAAGCACGACCTATCTATGCAATTATCCCTCCCCCAACAATAATAGACATAGACATTTATTTATTGGCATCACAATACAAAAACACATCACAGGCAGAATATAACACACATTAAAAAAGAATGAAAAATTGACAAAACACAGTTAAAGTTACACGGACAAATAATACAAAACATATGATGCCAATATCGGACACCGTCTCAGCAAATGCTGTCACAAGGATGCGACAACGCTGATTTTCAGCGGTGTCCGGGACTACCTAAAGACGTGCGCGCGTATTACTACTTTTATATGGAATATTATTATACAGACAGTAAGAGTATAATAAATATGATACATAAATAAAACAGTTATGAGATTAAAATATATTTTATACAATAAAATAATAGATGAAAAAAATATAATCAAGATGATGGTAATTATTTAATTAACTGGGTAAATAATATTACAGCTATCGATTTTTAACTTTGCCCACACTATACGAAAAAATATATTAAAAATAATGACCAAATGATACTCAATTACGATAGATTTTGCTATGTATATTTTTTTAATACTTCCTAAGAAAGTGCTTGACCACAATCCCATGTTAAGTGGAAATGATAAGATTGTTAGATGTACTAGCTACGCCGGTAAACTATATAAGTTTTTGCTGTACGAATAATGAAAGACGAAGCATATCGCTACGTTCGAATTTGAGAGATTTATTATAAACATATTTAGGAGATATCCCATGCTAAGAGTAGCAAAGCCAGCTTTCACCGAATTTGGACCTCGAATCAGAAAGTTGCACTACTGCAGACGGCATAAAGATGGATCCTTTAAACTACACAAAAAGGCCGTCCGAGCGCTCTAAGAGATAGGCTTTGCTTGGGAACGTGGAATGTAGGCAAAATGGACGGCAAACGTACTCAGGGAAGGCTACAAAATGGTGGCACACGATCACGAAGACGGTGAGAGGCAGCATGCAGCGGTCCACTCCGCCTATGACCGCACTCAATGGAGGCTGCTTATACGTGGTCACGGTCCTCAGTAGTGAGGAATCGAAAAAGAAGAGATTCTCCGGCTTTTTTTTTTGTTTACCGGGAGGAAATCTTCAAAAAGATACCCCGCCTTCTGGGGGCAAGGCGGCAGTTATGTGGGATTATACCCACTAAAACCTCCCCAGTGGCCCTTTTCTCGGTGCATGACGAGGGGCTCCGGGATCTCCAGAGAAACGTAAAGGAGCCCCTCTGCACTGTGTACCACGTCCCGGGGGGAGTCCCCTTCCCCCCTGTGCTCTCGCAGTGCAACAACACGAGGCCCCTTTTAGTCGCCTTCTACGACAGGCAGGGGATATTCTTATTCTTGAGAGCCCAGAACTACAGAGCTGGATTCTCCGGCTAACCTAACCTCTATAATCATTATACGTTACATTTAAAAAATAATAACAATGGGCGGCGGTGATAACACAGCAAATCAGGTGAACTACTTGCTTATTATCCCTTCTATAAAAATAAGCAAAGATACAGTGGTTAGTGGAGGATTTTCCTACGAATATCACCTACTTTAATAATTATAACTTAATATAAAATATCGCTGCCATGTAAAACAAGTAGTGTTTTTCAATCTAGTTAACTCAGTTATGTTACTAACGTGCAACAAACAACAGTGATAAAGGTGAAACAACTTTTTCGAATCTCGATTAAAAAACCCACACGTAATTCATATACAAGTTATGTTTCATATGAATAATATTTTTAAGTTAATATTTATTATACAGCCAAATTCTCTATGTTAATTAAATAACCAATAAAATTAATTTCGCTCCGGTGTAAATTTCCTTGTTAATTAGTGAAGGCATAAAGCTCCAGTCATAAAGATTATTACGGTCGTTTTTAATTGTACAGAAAATCTTTTATTAAAATCAATACAATTAATTTCATGTTATTATTCCTTACCTTATATAATTATTGGTTTTCTTGTTATATATTATTAGTCTTTATTCTTACACATTCCTTACATTCCTCCTTATTTGAAGTTGGTTAAATTAGGGCAAGAAGGCGTCTTCACAGAAAATAGCAACTGCTCGGTTTTTTTTTTACAAATATATTGTATCTATTCAAATTAAAATAAAATTTGCGCTCGTAAATGATAAATAAACTCAAAAATTAACCAGAGTTTGTAAGTACCTATGTTCACAATTGCCACCTTGAGACTTAAACTGTCACATCCCGTAAGCTCAGTCATTTCAATAACTGTTACCCTGGAGGTTTGACAGACTCATCGGAATGATGTTTCTTGTGAATGTATCTCTGATGTTGTCTAAGTGCCCTAATGCGTACCTAATTCATAGTGTTTATACGCTATAGTTATTGGATTATCAGGTTTAAGTAAGATGTGTCTCATTTATTTCCAAATCAATATATAGACATAGACATATGTCGATTTATAGACGGTATACCACTTCAAACAATGAGAAATAATAAGAAGGACAGTACAAAAACAATAAGGGAGTCACTGGTGACATATCAGTGTAGAGTATTTAGTCATAGACACTGATTTTGTCTATGGTTTTAGATTGGTCTAAGGCTTCAGTTACGTCTCTGTTCATGCCGTAACCGATGTCGAATCGGGAGTAGAGCTTTGACGCAAGTGTATGTGAAGTTTAAGTGAGAATAAATAGGCATCCCAGAGAGAACTTGTAAGTGGTAATCCGAGGCCCCTTTTAGTCGCCTTATACGACAGGCAGGAGATACCGTAGTCTTATTCTTGAGAGCCCAGATATGCCAACGTCACCGACTTGAAATTTTGCCGGAACAATGGAAACCACATCGCCCTGCTGTTTCCAGGCCCGGATAAAAGAGGAGGGACACGAATTTTCTAATTGTGAAGTATCTACTTTGGTTAATAACCATGGGCTATAAATGTCGATGTACCCACATTTTTAATTATTAAATTCTTAAAGTCTCCCACATATATTATGAGTGTACAAATAATATTAGCAAAATTAATAAAATCTTATAAATATGAACTCTCCTAACAGTCCCTAAAAGGCTGCAAGGCGGGCGTCCCCGCTGGCCGTCTAGTTCGCTTGTGCCCGTTTATAAACGGTTTTATTGCTTTCGGAGCAACCGAACATTATTAAACTTTTCCAATTTCGATTTATCACGTAGCTGTCGGAATTTAATACCGCCCTACCTTCGGCGGAGGCGATCGCCCGTCGCGCGATTACAATACACGTCGTTAATAATACCAGCCGAGTGCGGCGCCTCCGAGGAGTTCGCTCCTTGCCGATTATGATATCCTGGTATCGTGACAATTCTTATGCGTTCTTTATTTTAAAATATATATATAAATCCCCAATATCTCGTTTACTATACACCTTTATTTCTCGTAAGGATAGCAGCGCCGTAAAGAATTGTGTGTAATATTCGTTTAACTTCTGTTGCCAGAGCCGTGCTGCGTTGTACGTTTTACGGTAGTGAATTTCATAACAAAATGAAGTCTCATATCAGCTCGGGTTAAAATTATGAAGCTAAAACTGAAGGTTATTAAAAACGTGACTTACATTTATACGGGTCATATATGAAACTTCTAAGGCGAATATCAAATATATGTATCTTTATATGGTTGGATTAAATTATACATTTTTTTATAATAACCACTATTTTACACATAACTTCTTATTAGCGATAAAGAGAATTTGTTATTAAAGTGTAAATTTATTTATGGCAATATGAACGGTATAGTACAGAACGATTTAATTAAAATTGCAAAGTGAACAGTTACAAATATTTGAGCGTTAAAGAAGAAAGCCGGGTGTACCCATGCACGGAAGCGAGAGCGGGCGCGGATGGCGGGCGGCGATGCAATCTACTCACATTCATAGGGCCAATCAAGCAACAACCCACCGCCACCCGTCCAGTGTACCTCCACCCTCTCCAGAGTCGGATTTGGTGAAACTATTTTTAGTACTAAAATCTTCTGACTTGTAGATATTTTATATGCGCTCATTTTAAAAATAAACTCCGGGGTTTCCGCCAAAATTATTAGGCCCCATATGTGAATAGTGAGCCCAACCCTTATACTCGAAGCACAAATTTTAGCAAGTTATTTTTTTGTACTTTAGTAAAAGGAAAGTCATTGTAAGACCCGGTTGAGATCCGAATCCTTAACCATGAGATCCTTATGGCTATTACTGTTATTATTGTTCTCACGTAGAGAAGACCTGAAAAGTATTAGGTAATGTAATTTTGATAGTATACGCTGTTTTATAACTCCGCTTCGTCGATATGAAGATGGATATGTACAACGCTATATACGAGTATATACAAGAGTGGGTAAGAATGCTAGTGATGTATGTTTAGTCTTAAAATTTCGTTTCATCGAGTTTCAAATCATGTTACGACAATTGCTGCTGAATAATTCTAGCCAGGAAGAACTGACTAAACAGGAAATAATGCTTACTTAATTTTACTTTCATTTGGCGCTATAACCCTTTATGGGTTTTGGCCGCCTTAATGACAGTCGATTCGTTCGTCGTCTTTTCTTTTTACCGGTGATAAATTTTCCTTCGGTAGCAGATGGGAAGACAGCATCGATGCTGTCTTCCCGTCTCACTTTCGGGCTCCCTCGTCGGATTTTCTGATGCGACTTCTACTTGCTCAATTCTTTGTGTGCTTAATGGTCTTCCATCCTGCTTAAAGGTATCCTGCACACCTTAGGCATTTTTTTCGTGACGAATTACACAGATTAGCCAGAGAAGCTGACTTTTACTGCTACACTGGATTGAGAGGTGGCATAGCTCTTAGGTGGCTTGTCCTGAAACTCTAATCTAAGGCACTGTGACTTTATGAATCTAACAACTGCTCCTCTTTTAAAAATCAATCAACAGGATATAATGTGACAACTATGAATATTTTTTTTATAACTTATTTTCCCAATCTCAAATACGGCTCTGTACAGCGAGCTCACGTACGACCGCTCGTAAGTTCAATGGAGGTGTTGATTAAAAATATTTCCCATGTGCGGGCGGATAAGGCCCAATTGGGCTAGCAATCAGCCGCCCGCGCCCGCGCCCTCTCTCGTCCACCGCTAATCATGCGCGCTACTTGCCCCTTATTGCACACCGTTCTATATCGATACGCTGAGTAAACTTCAAGTGCTGGTTTATACTCATGGAATCCATTACTTTTGGCTTACAACGTTTCTCGTCCATTTTCTCGGAAGAGTCTTAAATTGTTGAATGAAGTATTAATTATACGTAATTTTTGTTCGCCTCTCGTTATTGTAATTACATTTCACTTAATTATTAGAAAAGTCGGAGTTGCCTTCTAATTAAAATTTTCTTATTAGCCATTTTCTCATATAGATATTGAATACAGTATATTTTACTTATAACGTGAACGGTGTTTGTATGTTTCTGAGTGACTTTGCTCCTAAATAGTCGGACCTATTTTGATAAAATTTACAGGAAATCACCGCACATCTCGACAGAATTCCAAATCACACGTACAGACACCATCTAGGTGGCTGGCGTTTCACGTACTGTACGTTTTTCGTTGCTCCTTTTTCTATGGAAAAAAATTCAAAAGCCTAGCAGGTTATTCTGTGAGACTTGGTAGCGAACGAATCAATAGAATTTTGTTTTTTTTTGGAACTTTTTTATTTTTTATGATAATAATTAGCGCTATCCGTGTAAAACCGGAGAAAGTCGCTAGTTAAACTATAAAATAGGTTTTGCCCAACACCGACAAATGCACATAATTACCTAAAATGTTCGGTCAACCTCAAAGCATTGCTAGCCTGCAAAAACGGCAACTTCCATTCTTGGAGTATACTTGATTGGAACGCAATGTAACCATTGAATAGGTTTTTAGTGGTTCATTGTGAAGTTAGATTTCATTCGGTCTAATTGGAACTGATATGTAAGTACTTTTCGTGTAGTTAAAGGAATGTCTTACGAAATGTCTTACATTTCTAATTGCGTGTTTTTAATTTTTTGTTGTGTTTTAATGAGGCGTTACTTAAATGGGTGCAAGTAATTAAATGATTATTACATATGCGTAAATGTCGGTTTGTATTTCTGTACTTCCATATATGCAATTATACGAAAATTGTTTATAGATCATTGGTATTTAAACAACTAGACGTAGAAATACGTAAAGATTTTTGGACATAAATAGCATATTTGTCTATGTATGCGTAGTCATGTATTTCGGTTACAATAAATATTTTTAATTTTTTTAATTACACTTATTGTAACACCTTTTTTTTCTGTTTTTTATGACGAACTACACAGATTGGCCAGAGAAGCTGGCCTTGACTGCTTCACCGGATTGAGAGGTGGCATAGCTCTTAGGTCGCTTAGCCTGAACCTCTATCGCTAGTAACTAGACACAAGGGTCCCCCCGGTGAGGGGTAACCTCGGCTTGGACGGTTACTATGTTACGC
The DNA here is from genome assembly GCA_029286785.1 of Meandrusa payeni. Taxonomy (NCBI): domain Eukaryota; kingdom Metazoa; phylum Arthropoda; class Insecta; order Lepidoptera; family Papilionidae; genus Meandrusa; species Meandrusa payeni. Next base: position 2,298,025 of record JAGSMX010000013.1, read on the forward strand.
GTAAGCATTCCGATCCGAGGGCGCCCGAGAGGGCCGAACCACGACTCGGTCGGTAGCTATTTCACGGATAATCTAAGGGACATTCGAAAAGCTAAACTAACTTTAAGTGCCACTTCCGGAAGCGTTGGCGCTGGGAAAAGAAGTGGCCGAAGAAACACAAGCAACGCTCCTAGCATCTAAGGGGTGAGGCCTGCCCATAAAATAGCGGTAACGCGCAAGGATTATTTGCAACCTCCGACGGTCGCGAATGGACGCTTTGTAGATTTGTAGAGATCTAGCCTGTGCAATGGTAATCGCGTCGTCCGGATCGTCAAGAACGTGTCTCGGCCTCCGGGCGGCGCGACGGAATTTAGTATAGGAAGGCTTATAAGTGGCAGCACTTACAAGAAGTTTGTTAGAATGTTTGGTGGCAGTCTTAAAAACCGTTGAGGTGCCTGCTTAAAGAATTGGGCTATTGTCGGTAACCCTGTGTTAACGTGGAGCTCGCGATTACGTACGAACCACGGCGCACCCGTGGCTCGTCGCAAAAAAACGATTCTGAATTACTTGTAACCTATGGATATGATTTTTAACACCTTAAACAATCGTCCAACCTAGGTGAAAGAGAAAAACATTACAAAGAAACGAAATATTAAAATATACATACATATACGTGCATGACATATTTTCATAAATATACGTGAATATGCATTATTATACATCTATTATGATATTTGTATAAATAATTTTATTATATTTTGAAAAACTAATTTGAATATTATTCTATTGATGTTAACAGTTATTGCGAGGAATAATTTTCTCCAATAACGGCTCTTTCTAAACCAAGTTGTCTACTGAGAATTCTTGTATTACTAATGATAATGATATCATTGAATGATAATCGTAACTAACAGTCCATGTTTTTGTAACTACAGTGTAATGGCTATGAATATGTAAGATATTGTAATGTATGGTAATACGTAGAAACGATACATAAGTTTTCAAAATATAACTAATAAAAAATTAACTTTAGGACAAATCTGTACAGGTTAGATTTTTATATAGATTCTGTATAAAATAAACTTTTTGTCTATGTCCAATTAATCTAAATTCAACGGAAAACTTGAGTACGTCACATCCGTTGTACGCGCTCGGACGACGCACGCCTCGCGGCTCGGATTCCGGGCTTTTTGCGCGCCACACTGTCTAACGAGATTGAAATAACACGACTGTAAAAGCGCAATTTACTTCGGGGAACGACAAAATATTTGTATAATCACGTCTCCGACAGCAAACTACACTTAACTTTGTCGCATCCTTTTTTAGTTGGTTTTAAATATTTGATCAGTAAAGATTTTAAAATGTTTTCGAGCTATCGATTTTTTTCATTTGTTTTTATTAAAAGTCAAGGAAAAATGCTAATAAATACTTAATAATTTTCCTTTTTCTTGAAATAAGTGTCAAACTAGCGGAAGCTAGCGTCTCATCCCTTGTTAAGTCCACCAGTATTGAGGCCATTTACAATACACAGGGATTGACAAATTAGTTGCCGACATTTAAGGATTTGAGTGTTTTTTTAAAACCTCAAAGTCGTATCGATTCGTACACATTACTATTTATATGTAATAGATATATATAGTTGTAAACATACAATTGTGGAATGTCAAGAACTAGAATTGTATTAGCAGTTATTTCTTCAAATGGTAAATGATCGATAGGTCCATATACTTCTACATTCATTATTGATAAGGAAACAAGACTTGGAAGTAATTGAATGCCTTGTAACCGGACTTTTGATTTCTTAACTACCATTTCTTCACTATACGAAATACAGCAACGGTTAATTTTTTGCGATCAGTCAGCGAAGGGGCTCGCGGGACGCCATTTGTGCTGGATCTGGTTTTCACTACTCTGTAAAGCATAGATCTTTAATTATAGAACTTGACTCATTACTCTATGCCTTTACTGTCGCAGCCCTACGAGATTAGGAACCGTTTATTTTATTGAGATACCTACTTATCGCCGGACAAGTTTTTCTCGATACACATCCTTCTCGAGAGCATCCGCGCAGCTGTGATGGCTCTGCGTTTAACACAGAATGTCGTAATTCCTTTTAATTCGGAATTAATTAGAAAACCGTCTTGTTTGCTTCAACGGTTATAACGGTGGAATACAAAAAACGTTGACTACCTGTTATAGCTAATTCTCGTGTCTTATTTGCATCGTATGTTTTAATGGAATGCGAAACATGGTATAACGTTGTTTGATTATTAAAAGGTTTATTGTTTGCGGTTACTTACCACTCAATTTACAAATACATCGCGTTTTTATATTAATCAATTGCTTGTGTATTAATAAATTTACCACTTTAGCATATATCACATTCGTATAAAGGACAGGGCCAACATTTTATAGAATGACATTTGTTAAAGGCCGCACATTCCCTAACAAAACAAATTTATCTGAAGAAATATAAATATAATGAGTCCCTTAAAAAACTCAAAACCTAACCTAAACCTAACCTCAGTTTGGACGTTAAATTGTTTTTTAAATAAAAATATCCTAATTTCATCCAGATCCATCCGTTCTGGCGTGATTGAGAAACAAACATCTATCCCTTTTAAAAGTTTCGCATTTATGAATTTGTGGGATATTTAATAAACACAACTAAAGTATCAAAATAATTCATAGTTTACAGTATTTACCTGATCAATAACCCCGTTTTTAAAGTCGGGTAAAGGTAGTCTACTGTACTACCTAACTTCAGCTACCTGCCGGTGAAAGTCCCGTCTAAATCGGTCTAGCCGTCAACAAACACAGTCAAAATTATTAAAAAAATATTTTGAAATATGTAACGTATAAAATATATATGATGTAGTCAAAATCGGTTATTTTAATATTACAAACAGACATTAATTTTATTTATATATATAAGTAAGTACTTCGATATCATTTATACAATTAAATAATAAGTGCCATATTAATTAATAAATACAATATATTAAAAATCACTTTTGCAAATATCACATTCGTACAAAGGACAGGGCCAACATTTTATAGAATGACAAATGTTAAAAACCTCACATTCCCTAACAAAACAAATTTATCTGAAGAAATATAAATATAATGAGTCCCTTAAAAAACTCAAAACCTAACCTAAACCTAACCTCAGTTTGGACGTAAAATTGTTTTTTAAATAAAAATATCCTAATTTCATCCAGATCCATCCGTTCTGGCGTGATTGAGAAACAAACATCTATCCCTTTTTAAAGTTTCGCATTTATGAATTTGTGGGATATTTAATAAACACAACTAAAGTATCAAAATAATTCATAATTTACAGTATTTACCTGATCAATAACCCCGTTTTTAAAGTCGGGTAAAGGTAGTCTACTGTACTACCTAACTTCAGCTACCTGCCGGTGAAAGTCCCGTCTAAATCGGTCTAGCCGTCAACAAACACAGTCAAAAATTATTAAAAAAAATATTTTGAAATATGTAACGTATATATTTTATGTAGTAAAAATCGGTTATTTTAATATTACAAACAGACATTAATTTTATTTATTTATATATATAAGTAAGTACTACGATATCATTTATACAATTAAATAATAAGTGCCATATTAATTAATAAATACAATATATTAAAAATCACTTTCTTTTGCAAAAGTTTGTGCCCGATGACCCATTGTCAATTATTTTCGCCATCTGTCACTTTTGGACGATAGCTGTTCCTTTCTACCCCGCAACGGTTAAAGCACATGAGACCTTATATGCAATGTTAAACAAAGAAGTTAAACCGGCATTCAATTTCTTAGTGAGAAACGATACTAATATTTAGTATTTCATTATTTACCACTTAAATTAACAGCCTTTAATCACATAAAGGTGAGTGAAATTGCTAAAGTGGCAGGCTGTAAAAACTGAATATTTATTTTATGTCTAAAATGTATCATGAAGTGTACTTAAGTCACTTAATTTAGCCGACTCCAACTCTAAAATGATTCCAATCTTACCATTAAACTTACATACGCAACGAGAATATTTACGACTAATAAAATTTAGTACAGTAAAAAGATATGGGGAGGTTTTGAGAGCTCGCTCCTTTAGAGTTTTACGATTTCGCTTGCATTTCTGGTCCCATTATGCCAGTTATTTAATTAACAATAAAAACATATTAAAGATATTATGTTACAGCCTCCAAATGTAACATTTATAAGTTACTAGCGGATCCTACAGACTTTGTTCTGTCAAAAAGATTTGGCATGTGACAATTTTTTGTTCCTACCTATTTTATAGTCGTGGCAATATTTTTCCTGAACAGAACTGTCAGTTTGATGTAAGGGCGGTGTGTGGGGTTCAGCTCGGGTGACCAAAGTGTCTTCGCTTCCACGAACGTTGGCCACCCTTCTGGGAATCACTAAAATCTCCCGACTGGGATGTCTGCCAGAGAGCTTCAAACTAAGAGGCGAACTTAGGGATCAAACCTGATTGGAAAATAATTGGGACTATTTAATTTGGTCGGGTTCGCGATATTATCACTTTTGTTGATTTTCGGAACGCGAGATCAGATCAGCGAGTGCAGCGGTATTATTTTATTATATTTTTCTTTCCTTTTAAACCTTCCTTTTAGTGTAGTTTACATTCTTATATTATCTTAATTTTATTCTAATTTTAATCTTATTACAATTTTTTCTCTTTACTCTACCATGTCTCACATCTCGTCGTCACATATTACTGAATGGCTCCAAACCAAACAAAATTTACAGAAGATCTTTTAAAACCATAATAAACAGTCAGAGTAACTCACTCCTCCATACTCATCCCTACACATACAATCACTCTTTTTAAATTGCAGCGTGAAGTTAAATCACGCATAGCCGCTTATAGGAACGAACGGTGGAACAATACGCTAAGCGACATCCGCCCATCACATCTGGCATTTTGGAGCTTACCAAAATCGCTTAAACGCGACCCCGATCCGGGGATGCCACCCCTCAATCGTCCTAATCTCCCACCAGCTTCACTGGACGAGGAGAAGGCCGAGTGTCTGGCTGACAGTCTCGAGGCTCAATGCTCCCCCAGCACCCTTCCCGTCGACCCCGCTCACCTCCTGAAGGTAGAGAGCGAGGTCCATCGTAGAACGAAAAAACCAATCCGCGATCCCGTTCCAACGATTACGTGCACCGAGGTTGAGGATGTATTAAAAATCTGCGTCCCCGCAAAGCCCCGGTATAGACGGCATACCTAACTTGGTTGCCAGACGTTTCCCCGATAATATCGTACGCCTCCTGGCTATAATATTTAACGCGGCCATGACTCACGGCATCTTTCCCAACGAGTGGAAGGAGGCCGACGTCGTAGGGTTCTTCAAACCCGGTAAACCGCGCACAGAACCCTCTTCATATAGACCTATTAGTCTTCTCTCCGTTTTAGGGAAAGTATACGAACGGCTTATCTTAGCTCGATTACGCGCCTTCATGGACTCGCGAGCTTCCATACCGAGCAGTTTGGCTTCCGCGCCAAACACTCATGTACTCAACAGGTGCTCCGCATCACGGAGCACATTCACGCCAAATCCTTTATTGGCATGCATACGGGAGCAATCTTCCTGGACGTGGCGAAGGCATTTGACAAAGTCTGGCACGCCGGGCTTGTATACAAGCTATACAAGCTTGGGGTGCCCGACTATCTAGTGCGCATAGTGCGCGATTTTCTTACCGGTCGAACCTTCAGGTACCGCGTCGAGGAGTGCGCTCCGCCCTCCGTCCCGTTCGAGCCGGAGTACCACAAGGCTCCGTACTCGGTCCCGTCCTATACACGCTCTACACTAACGATATTCCGCGCTCACGTAGAGCAGAGCTAGCCCTTTTCGCCGACGATACCGGCATTTATGCTTCCGGGCGTTCTCCCGAAGTCATTCTTAAAACTCCAGACCGCGGCCGATGCCCTAGAGTTGGTTTCGGAAATGGAGAATAGAAATCAACCCGGCTAAGAGCGCAGCCATGTACTTCACGAGGCGTCTTCAGTCTCCACCTCGTTGCGTCCAACTTCTAGGTACCCTATTCCATGGGTTACACAAACCAAATACCTTGGTGTCGTATTAGATCCCAAACTCAGCTTCGGCCCTCACGTAGATCAAGTTAGGAACCGGGCGGCCTACGTTATGGGTCGCCTATATCACCTCATTAATAAAAAGTAAAATGTCCCTCCGTAATAAGGTGACACTTTACAAAGCAGTTATACGTCCCGTTATGACGTACGCGAGCCCGGTCTTCGCGCATGCCGCCCATAAACATATCCATAGGTTACAAGTAATTCAGAATCGTTTTCTGCGACGAGCCACGGGTGCGCCGTGGTTCGTACGTAATCGTGAGCTCCACGTTGATACAGGGTTACCGACAATAGCCCAATTCTTTAAGCAGGCATCTCGACGGTTTTCGAGACTGCCACCAAACATTCTAACAAACTTCTTGTAAGTGCCGCCACTTATAAGCCTTCCTATAGTAAATTCCGTCGCGTCGCCCGGAGGCCGAGACACGTTCTTGACGATCCGGACGACGCGATTACCATTGCACAGGCTAGATCTCTACAAATCAACAAAGCGTCCATTCGCGACCGTCGGAGGTTGCGAATAATCGCTACGCGTTACCGTTATTTTATGGGCAGGCCCCACCCCTTAGATGTTAGGAACGTTACTGGAGTTTCTTCGGCCACTTCTTCTCCCAGCGCCAACGCTTCCCCAAGTGGCACTCAAAGTTAGTTTAATTTTTGAATGACCCTTAGATTATCCGTGAAATAGCAACCGACCGAGTCATGGTTCGGCCCTCTCGGGCGCCCTCGGATCGGAATGCTTACGCGTAACATAGTAACCGTCCAGGTTACACCTCACCGTTGGGACCCTTGTGTCGAGTTACTAGCGGTAGAGGTTCAGGCTAAGCGACCTAGAGGTATGCCACCTCTCAATCCGTTGAAGCAGTCACAAGGCCAGCTTCTCTGGCCAATCTGTGTAGTTCGTCATAAAAAAAAAAAAAAAAAAAACACTCTTCAACACACGCAACCTTTTACACACAAACACACTCACATACACAACGATTAAACTAAATTACATTACAAGTTTTTAATTTTACTAAATTTGTATTTGTATTTAACTGTTTGGAGATGGGCGTTAATAGCTGCGACACAGTTTTTACTACTGCGGCTATTATCGAACTGGTTTGTACATGAATTTTTGGTTTGAAATAAAATCATATAAATCATATTATCATGTCTCTATTATCTCTACTATTTGCCACCGTCTTACATATTATATATTGGTTAAAGGATGTGAGGGCTTTTATTTGTAATTACGCACTATGTGATATAGATAATTTGCTACTTAGGGTTCTAGTGGCGGTTAAATCAAAGCAGTCAGAACGGAGCCCCGGTCAACGCGCACTCAGTTTCCTTTACACCGCCCACTCTCTTACGGAAGTGTTTGACAGCGACAGAATAGACTGGAATATCCCGACATTTTTTTTTTAATTTACGGCACATCTGCATTAAAATAAATATTTAATATAGAAACATAATAATTATATATAATAATAAATAGATACATATATAAATACATATATATATAATTATAGATGGATATGGACAGCAATTGACAAACTATTCCTTGTTTAGGTAAAGCTTCCATAGTAAATGTTTGAAAGTAGATTTAGTTCCAACTTTAGGAAAATTTGTGAACAATTTGTTAGCGTTATTTAAAATCATAAAGAAATAAAACTGATTGATAAGCAAAGCCCCGTTTTTAAACGTCAATGAATATGCTGAAATTTAATTTTCGCATGAGTAGTCCACTGCTAAAACCACTACTTACTTTAGAATAGAGAAGTCATTATGGTTATTAGATTGCATAAAAATTTTGACGTGTCACCTAAAAGTATTTAAGTATTTGGCAAAGATAATGTGACTCTTGTTTGTATTATTTTTTCTTTCACCTCAAGCTGTCACTTTCTTTCCTGCCTTGTATTTGAAGCACAGATACAAATAGTTTAGTTAAGAACGTCATTTGATTAAACAGTAGTTAATTAGAGCACATGGAGAAATATTTTTTGTACTTGTACACATGATACATACATACACATGAACAGATTAATTCTTGTAGACAACAGATAAAATTTGACTTTGAAATTTAACTCTGTGTATAATTCCACTTCAAAAACGTTGAATGAATTAATAAACGAAATCTTATTAAACTGAAAGTTTTCCACTTTCACTTTATAACAGTAAATCCTTATACTTGATACGTAAGGGAATAGACTATGAACATTCTAAGCGTATTAGTAAATGGCTTTCGAGTCGTATCTCTACAGTTTCCAACCTCCCGTAGCAATACTTTTAATGGATCCTGTGAGTTTTTGCCTTTATTTATACGTTACGATGTGCGCATAATGGATCAGACGAACACTTAGAACATTCTATAGAAAGAGTCGAGTACATTTGGTCATTAGATAAGTATTTCTAGCAATAACAAAAGAACCGCAATAAATAAAACACTCTATAGCTGTATTACTCTATGTAGTTGTATATATTTGAATGTTTATTTAACATATAGGTTTGTAAAAACAATTATAGTTGTTTAATGAATATTCTAGAAGTTATTATGGTCCTTACACACCCACAGCATTGAACATTTTAATTGAATTACACGTAGTGGTTAGGGCTGCTTGTTGAACTGACTTAATTAATTTATTTTTTTAAATGTATTTAAAAATGTTTTAAATTATTAAAAAAATATATTTTGAATTATTTATAAAATATAGTAAAACAATGGGTGAATGGACTTACGCGCGTGAGAAGTTAAACTTCATTGGCATCGTAAAAAATAGTTTTTATTTGCATGCAAATAATTAATTACAATAAAATAATAAAAGGAATGGAAAAGGATAGTCAATACCGTCGATAAAGTTTACATTTTAATTAAATAAAAATTAATTAAATAAATAAATAAATATTCATATTTAAATTAAAATTAGTAAATAATACATACGTCTATACCTCGATTACATTGGAGCACTTTAAAAATTATTTAAGTAGGTATAAGCACAATTCTTTTTACTGCAGCTTCAACTACTAATACAACTACTAATAACTAATCATTTTTTCATAACGCGCCTTAAGAAGTATAACTTCAAAAATTGAGTTATGTCTCGTGGATGACCGACTTACGTTTAGGTCTGTAATGTCAGCCGACTAAATATAACAATAATCCTTTAGAAAATGCGACTTTACACAATCTATGTTGGCTTTTATTTACATGTCTGTTGTTTTGAATATTATTTTTAATGCCGGTCGTACTTAAAATAAGCTCATAAGCCTGTGTTACAAGTACTACTAACCTCCCATTTGTAGATGTTTACTATATTGTCTTTTATAGTAAATTAAATAAAAAAACAAATATAAACATATTTTATAATTTACGCTTGTGTATGTTTAATAGAAATAAAAAGAGAGCATAAAGTGTTCATCGCTTATGACATGTCACGTTTCATAATAGCGTTTCCCCTGTTCCCCGCATGTGTGTCGGACATAGTGCGCGCCGCTCGGCCCAAGTGAGTTAATTAACTGGGAGCGTGTAAGGCGACGCTCACGGCCGCTCTAATTGCGCGATTATTCCTCCGCGACGCCTAACTGCTGGATGAAATTTAATTAAAGTTTGTTGTTCAAATAGATTTAATTAAAGTAATGTTGAGACTGGAGCGCCGCCGACGCGCGCCTCAATCCGAGTGAGTGCTGCGCAACTTTTCTAATTCATTACTTCTGAAAGCGTTCCCGCGATGCCGAGCACTCTTAATAATTTGTATTGTGTAGTTATTGTGCCGACCGTGCCGGTGAAACTTACACCCGGACTTTCCGGCTGCGACAAATCGAACGGCACGTCCGTATCGACCATCTCGACCACTCCCGCTAATGCACATACGATTTCATAATTGAATCGTCGTAATCTAAGTAAAATATTGCATTGTACGCATTGAATTATTCATACATCAGTTGTTCATTACTCGATATTTCTCCATTAGCGTTGTGGTCGACTCGCTCGGTATTATTCCAATACAAATGCAACATTAAAAGCGGACGTTAAGATAAAAGCTATAGCTATAACTCTTATTAATTATTAATAGGATTGTCAATTAAGACTGTAATAAGGTTTGGAAGGCCTTCTGAAAATAGGAAATATTTATCTATCCAAAAATAACAATCGTCGCAGTAGATTCGGGACGGCGGTAAGCGAGGAACGGTGTTCACGTCAATTACGACTAATGGAAAACTTAAATTATGATAAAAGCCGAGCGGACGGCAGACCGGAGCCGTATGTCCATATCGGTTCCGAGTTGCGCTAATGATGAGGTCGTCTTCCAGTCCTCGGGATGCGTGATGGACCAAACTACAAATGTGTCTAGTTGATGCTATACTGTTGTTGCATCTACCGTTGCGAGGTCAACTAAATAGGCACTTTAATGTTCCAAAATTCTTATATCACTTTAACCTTAAAAATCGTAAACTGCACACTCATCCTGTGCAGTTATTTGAATGCTAAAAGATCCTAATTGATTTTTTTTATGACGAACTACACAGATTGGCCAGAGAGGCTGGCCTTGACTGCTTCACCGGATTGAGAGGTCGCTTAGCCTGAACCTCTATTGCTAGTAACTCGACACAAGGGTCCCCCCCGGTGAGGGGTAACCTCGGCTTGGACGGTTACTATGTTACGCGTAAGCATTCCGATCCGAGGGTGCCCGAGAGGGCCTAACTAATTGAATAGCGATCTTGTTATATGAGGAAATTGAAACATTACTACCACAGTTTCTATTAGTAATTTAATTTGTACTAGTAATTAAAACCTAAATACACATTTTTTTCTTTTTTTTGTACCTACTAAAGTGGCTTAAACTTTATTTTAAATTGAATGAAGATTAATGTTATTTTTTCTGGCTAAGGGAAGTCGTAAGTCTCTGTCAACAGAAGCATTTTATATCACCACTCAACATCAGGTGGAATCGTAGTCAAGCAGTAGTTTTTTACCCCATAAAAAAATTGTGTAGCTTCCTAGGCATACCTTATTTGAATTGTAACCAAATTGAGAAAAACTATAAAGCTTTTTAAATATTGTTCCGGTGGTAGGCTTCGGCTCCAGGCTTTCGGTTACCACCCATCGGAGTGACTTATGTCGTGTTCCGTTATGATGCCCGATGAAACCTTGATGGTTGGGTCTGAACAGTAGCATTGCGATTATTGAACGAATACGATGTGACTGTAGAAGACCTACTGGGAGCTTGATTGTGCAGCATCCAGGACTGCATTTTCACTTAACATTAGGTGGGATCGTAGTCAAGCACATGAATAGAAAGTAAAAAAAATATTTACTTCTCGTTTTGCTGTCTGATCTTTATACCTTGTCTGTCAATTAAATTTATTTTGTGAGCGCTGCATAATCAGCAGCTACAGTATTCGCGTGTCTCGATTTCAATTTAGTTGGGGGTAAACAATCATGTTGATTAAAAAAAACAAAATTGCATGCTAAAATTAACGGACTATGCTACGGCTCTGAACTTTGTATAATTTATGAATAGAGTGGAAATAGTACCAAATTGTTTCTACGAAACGCAAATTGAAATTCCTGATATCGTGTAAATGTTATACACTACAGCGTCCCCCGGTCGGATTAGTAACATTTCCACTTAAATGTCTCGTTAATTTTATAAATTGCATAATCTTTTCACTGCCGTCATGTTTCCATTAGTGACAGCCGTTACGCGATGACCACTCCATTCTCTGTCAACTTGGATTAAATTGGCGTTGCTCCAGAAATATAATTTTAAGTCCACTACAGCTTCTTTGGACTAATGAATGTTTAATGTGCGACTTAGGGTGGAATTTTGCCGGTGGAGTTAGCCGCACTTTTGTAAGGAATCTTTTAATATAATTGTTAATTTTAATACTATTCTTAATCCTTAGTTTTGATGATATAATATGGTCAGAATTCGAGTTTGTCTGAACTTATGCTACAAATGCGATGTCTAGACCGCGTTTCCTCTAGCGGCGGTCATGTTTACTACAGATATTTAAAATCATATGTGAATATAATAACAAATATATGGTGTGGTCCTTAAGAACTATGCTAGGCGTAACTCTGAATGGATGTGGATGGAGATGTGGTGTTGGAGAAAGATGCTAGGGATTTCGTGGACCGAATTCCAAACAAACGCCTCCATACTTGAAGAGCTGGGTATCAACGAGCGTCTATCTACTCAAGTACGTCGGCGAATACTCAAGTTCTTTGGGCATGTAAGCCGTCGTGGAAACGATTGTTTAGAGCGTCTTGTCGTGCAGAGCAAAGTAGAGGGAAGCACACCACGAGGTAGATCGCCGATGCGATGGTTGGATCAGGTGCGGAGTATGGTGGGTGCTCCCCTACACGAATGTGCCCGATTGACGACCAGCAGGCGGAGGTGGCGAGACGTCGTGCGGCGGGTGCTGTCTGCTGCCCAACCCACCGGATCATGATGACCACGACCACTCTGACAAGAGTGAAGCGACCAAGAAGAAGAACTCTGAATGACAGAATTAGAAATTGTGCGACTAGAATTGTGGACAAGTGTGCCTTGAACGAGGATATTATTACTAGAATACAGATAGACTTTTTTGGAAACCACGATGGCGCTTAACAGGATTCCGGTCTCTTCATAAGAACGTGGAAGAAGCATTTGATGAAGCCAAAAGATTCCGTGTACAGGAATAGCAAAAGCAGACCATTTTTTTTGCTCACGCCACATCAAACTTTGAATAAAAATGGCGTCTTTATACAAAGTTACAATTTTTTCTTAACTTTCTATTAGGCAAATGTTTATTTAAGAGCTATTCTGGGAATGAACAGAAATTTACAATCTAAATCAAATTAAATGCTAATAAGCGTCCGGTGTCAATAAGTTAAAGTGCTCTTGCAATATTTATGGACGCTTTGACACATTTACTATACGACAATAATGGAAATTTTACCTATTTTAATATTAAACAAGTTCTCAAAACAGATTACCGAAGTGGAGCAGACTCGTTGGTGTTCAAACTACGGTGTCCAAAATAATGTCATATTCGTACGCATTAATATACACTCGTGAGCAAAAATAAAGGGTCGGTTAAGAAAGTTTGAATATCTCGGAAGATAAAGAAGCTAACTGAAATAAATTGTGCATTATAGACAATTAAATATCCTTAAAATAAAATAAAAAATATTTTTATTAATTTATTTGTATTTCATTAAAAAACCTAAACTTAAATGAAAAAGGATATCATACGTAAAATTGGATAGTACAGTGTTTTTCAAAAAAAATTATATTTATTTAAATTTTAGTACTTAGTTTACTGTGTGTTGTACTTACTTATGTGTACTTACGTTGTTTGTACTTACGTTGTTTGTAATGTAAAATTGGATAATTCAGTATTTTTCATTAAATTTTGTATTTATTTAAATTTTAGTACTTAGTTTACTGTGTGTTGTACTTACTTATGTGTACTTACGTTGTTTGTAGTAATGTAAAATTGGATAATTCAGTATTTTTCATAAAATTTTGTATTTATTTAAATTTTAGTACTTAGTGTACTGTGTGTTGTACTTACGTGTACTTACGTTGTTTGTACTTACGTAAAATTGGGTAGTGCAGTATTTTTCATTAAATTTTATATTTATTTAAATTTTAGTACTTAGTGTACTTTGAGTTGTACTTACTTACGTGTACTTACGTTGTTTTTACTTACGTAAAATTGGATAATACAGTGTTTTTCATAAAATTTTATATTTATTTAAATTTTAGTACTTAATTTACTGTGTGTTGTACTTACGTTGTTTGTACTTACGTAAAATTGGATAGTACAGTGTTTTTCATAAAATTTTATATTTATTTAAATTTTGAGTACTTAGTGTACTTTGTGTTGTACTTACTTACGTGTACTTACGTTGTTTTTACTTACGTAAAATTGGATAATACAGTGTTTTCATAAAATTTTATATTTATTCAAATTTTAGTACTTAGTTTACTGTGTGTTGTACTTACGTTGTTTGTACTTACGTAAAATTGGATGAGTACAGTGTTTTCATAAAATTTTATATTTATTTAAATTTTTAGTAATTTAGTGTACTTTGTGTTGTACTTACTTACATTATTACTTACGTTGTTTTTACTTACGTAAAATTGGATAATACAGTGTTTTTCATTAAATTTTATATTTATTCAAATTTTAATTACTTAGTTTACTGTGTGTTATTACTTACGTTGTTTGTACTTACGTAAAATTGGATAATTACAGTGTTTTCATAAAATTTTATATTTATTTAAATTTTAGTACTTAGTGTACTTTGAGTTGTACTTACTTACGTGTACTTACGTTGTTTTTACTTACGTAAAATTGGGTAATACAGTATTTTTCTATAAATTTTATATTTATTTAAATTTTAGTACTTAGTGTACTTTGTGTTGTACTTACGTGTACTTACGTTGTTTGTACTTACGTTGTTTGTACTTACGTTGTTTGTACTTACGTAAAATTGGATAGTACAGTGTTTTTCATTAAATTTTATATTTATTTAAATTTTAATTACTTAGTGTACTTTGTGTTGTACTTACTTACATTATTACTTACGTTGTTTGTACTTACGTAAGGTGGATAATACAGTGTTTTTCATTAAATTTTATATTTATTCAAATTTTAGTACTTAGTTTACTGTGTGTTGTAATTTACGTTGTTTGTACTTACGTAAAATTGATAGTACAGTGTTTTCATAAAATTTTATATTTATTTAAATTTTAATTACTTAGTGTACTTTGTGTTGTACTTACTTACGTGTACTTACGTTGTTTTTACTTACGTAAAATTGGATAATACAGTGTTTTCATAAAATTTTATATTTATTTAAATTTTAGCACTTAGTGTACTTTGTGTTGTACTTACTTACGTGTACTTACGTTGTTTTTACTTACGTAAAATTGGATAATACAGTGATTTTCATAAAATTTTATATTTATTTAAATTTTAGTACTTAGTTTACTGTGTGTTGTACTTACGTGTACTTACGTAAAATTGATAATACAGTGTTTTTCATTAAATTTTATATTTATTCAAATTTTAGTACTTAGTTTACTGTGTGTTGTAATTTACGTTGTTTGTACTTACGTAAAATTGGATAATACAGTGATTTTCATAAAATTTTATATTTATTTAAATTTTAGTACTTAGTGTACTTTGTGTTGTAATTTACGTTGTTTGTACTTACGTAAAATTGGATAGTACAGTGTTTTTCATAAAATTTTATATTTATTTAAATTTTAGTACTTAGTTTACTGTGTGTTGTACTTACGTTGTTTGTACTTACGTAAAATTGATAGTACAGTGTTTTCATTAAATTTTATATTTATTTAAATTTTAGTACTTAGTTTACTGTGTGTTGTACTTACGTTGTTTTACTTACGTAAAATTGGATAATACAGTGTTTTTCATAAAATTTTATATTTATTTAAATTTTAGTACTTAGTTTACTGTGTGTTGTACTTACGTTGTTTTACTTACGTAAAATTGATAGTACAGTGTTTTCATTAAATTTTATATTTATTCAAATTTTAGTACTTAGTGTACTTTGTGTTGTAATTTACGTTGTTTGTACTTACGTAAAATTGGATAATTACAGTGTTTTCATTAAATTTTATATTTATTCAAATTTTAGTACTTAGTGTACTTTGTGTTGTACTTACTTACGTGTACTTACGTTGTTTTACTTACGTAAAATTGATAGTACAGTGTTTTCATTAAATTTTATATTTATTTAAATTTTAATTACTTAGTTTACTGTGTGTTGTAATTTACGTTGTTTGTACTTACGTAAAATTGGATAATACAGTGATTTTCATAAAATTTTATATTTATTTAAATTTTAATTACTTAGTTTACTGTGTGTTGTACTTACGTTGTTTTACTTACGTAAAATTGATAGTACAGTGTTTTTCATAAAATTTTATATTTATTTAAATTTTAGTACTTAGTTTACTGTGTGTTGTACTTACGTTGTTTGTACTTACGTAAAATTGATAATACAGTGTTTTTCATAAAATTTTATATTTATTCAAATTTTAGTACTTAGTGTACTGTGTGTTGTACTTACGTTGTTTTACTTACGTAAAATTGATAGTACAGTGTTTTTCATAAAATTTTATATTTATTTAAATTTTAGTACTTAGTGTACTGTGTGTTGTACTTACGTTGTTTTACTTACGTAAAATTGGATAATACAGTGATTTTCATAAAATTTTATATTTATTTAAATTTTAATTACTTAGTGTACTTTGTGTTGTAATTTACGTTGTTTGTACTTACGTAAAATTGGATAATACAGTGTTTTCATTAAATTTTATATTTATTTAAATTTTAGTACTTAGTTTACTGTGTGTTGTACTTACGTTGTTTGTACTTACGTAAAATTGATAATACAGTGTTTTTCATAAAATTTTATATTTATTCAAATTTTAGTACTTAGTTTACTGTGTGTTGTACTTACTTACGTGTACTTACGTTGTTTTACTTACGTAAAATTGGATAATACAGTGTTTTTCATAAAATTTTATATTTATTTAAATTTTAGTACTTAATTTACTGTGTGTTGTACTTACGTTGTTTGTACTTACGTAAAATTGGATAGTACAGTGTTTTTCATAAAATTTTATATTTATTTAAATTTTAGTACTTAGTGTACTGTGTGTTGTTGTGGTAGTGTTGTGGCGATATAATAAAATCCAAATTTTTGAACCCTTTATTTTTGCTCATGGCTATATTTAAGTAGTCTCCCACAGAAGATAAGAAATTAAAAATGTCCCGTTTTTTTAAAGGTTACTAAGCTCTTCTATCCACGCCATTACTATTTCATGTTGTGGAAAACGTAATCATTGTGATAAGGAATATCCCCATCGACCTTCGATATGCTACGTTCAAAAATGGTTATTATGCGTACATTTTTGAAAACATACAGTTGTATAACTGCAGAAAGCTAAAAGTCTGTTTATAGGAACGATAGGAACTTGAAAATATATCCTTTTTTTTTAAAGAAAGCTAGCAATATTTCTTTTTTTTCAGAATTATTACTAACAATCTGGTTAACCATTCCAACTAAGCTTAAGCTTGTGCTAGGACATGGTTCACGGCAATAGTCGAATAGTGGATTCGAACCCACGACCTTTCGATTCGCAGGCCGTACCCTAAACCATTAGGCTATTGACGCTTCATCTTCATCCTTCATTCTTATACCATAATTTCGAATATATTTTATTACTAAAACGAGCATTTCTTGAGTTGGTCATAAATATATCTCGGAAACAGTTCTAACGACTTGAATCAAATTTTGATTTTATCTTAGCTTTTAAAGTTTATCTATATTAGTGTCTTTCCTGAAAAAAGGTGTTTTTTATAGCACTATTACGTAAATCTTCGAGACACTTGCTATTGGATGCTAACAAACTGGTATCGTCAATTCTACAAAGAGACGAGATATGGCGATATGAAACAACCTGTAACATTTTTTGTTTATTGTAGGTAGTTCGATTGCGATCTAAATACGTTTATTTACCGACAAAACACGATATTGTAAAAAATGTCAGTTGCTTAATTTAAAAAAATATATGACGATATAATGTCAACTTAGGCTTAGGTTCGGCTGAAATATAATGTGTAAAATGTTGGTACGTGGTACGTTTTTGACGTTAAATTCCTTTCACACAAAACCTACTTATAAAATAGCTGTCAAAAACGCTATTTCCGAATTGATACGAGTTTAGGGTCCTTCAAGAAAAGTGTTTTCTCTTAAACGTCGGCTGCTGGCATTCTCGTGTTGTCGATCCTCATGTTAATGATCACAGTGAATCCAAATTTTCATCACTAAGGTCAGGTTAGCTGCAAGAGCTTAGTGATCGTGCGCCTTTTTTCATAAAAAACAAAAAGATTTACATTTACTACGCTAATGGCTATAACAGTCATGAAGAGGTTCAACATTAACCAACAATCGAACAGCGTCTGCCTTTCAACAGGTTTGACAGGTATTTTGGCTGAAGATCAGCACATACTGAGCCAACCCTATTCGGTACAAGGTCTATTTCAATGGATTTTCAATTTTTGTTAATTTAAATTTATTTTTAACTGACTTCAAAAAAAGGAGGTTCTCAATTTGACTGTATGTTTTATATAATATTTGTAACCTCATAACTTTCGACTAATATTGTAATTCGATTTGAAGTCAAATTTTGGTTATCATATGATTGTGCTTATGTTGTTTTTATACTCGTTTTGTTTCTTGTGTCGAATAAATGTTTATTCAATTCTATTCAATAAATTCATTTGGTACTATATAAATTAAAAAAAATCCGCATACTTTATACAAAAGCAGCTTTTAAACTATTCCAATAAGGGCCAGGGGATTTATTAACGGAGACATATATAGTAGAAACGTTCGTAGGCGGGCGGATCCACGGGCACCGCAGTCCCGCCCGGCCGGCCCACAAAAGCTCTGTTGGGCAGCTTTCCGCCGATTACTCGCGACGCGGAGCCTAATTTGATTGCCGCTTGCCATCAATTACCTCTACGAACGCTGCGGCTTTTTTATTTACCGTTTCACGCTTTCGTACATTTTTTTCCCGAATTGCGTACAAGCTGTGCGGTAATTTTTGCGTTTTGTTTTTAATTGTTTTAAAGGTCTCTTGTGTCCGTTAATTGAAACGTGTCTGGTATGATTTTATGTAATAATCGTTCTACTACTATGTAACCGTTTTCTATGAGAAAGTTATTAGGTTGACCATAATGAATAGAATTGGACAGGAAATATTAGTTCAAAAAATTTATAGAGATTTAGAGAATATATACATTGACTACTCGCTAAATGGTATTATGTCAAATAACTCACTGAGGGATTATGTCAACCAACTGAGGGAGCAACATGTGGGTGCTTTTTGATGCTCCTGTCTGACCCGACCCCGACCTCAGAGGGAGCGAGGAAGCTGGTAGCTATGGCCATACAACATTGATGACTTTCTTTCTTGCTTCATGCGATCGTATGCGTGGTAAGGGTATGATGGGGCTGACATGTCCAAAAGGGCAAAAGTCCCCAATATATAAATAAAAAAAACTCACTCTAAATTTAAAGAGCTCTGCACGTCATAGATTTCTGAATCCTTTGCAGAACAATACTTTAGCAGATTGCCAAGCGATATCCACTAGATCCAGAATTAAAGAAGTAGTATTAATATTGAAATTACATAACGGCATTAATATATTTCCTATTCAGCAGGTGCATCAAACACGTTGATTTATTTTTACACGTACCCAGCGACCTCTTTCGCATTGTTTCCATTTGATTGCTCATTGTTCAAGACGTGGCATTCCATTCGCGAACAATTAAAAGCGATTGTTATTACAAACGGCCCGTTAGTCACTAGTGTAACTCTACATAGTTACGTAGTTTTAATATAGTGATTGGTTGCCTATTGGGAATTGATTATTCACTGCACTCATAGCGTCGTCATTTATGAAACGATTTCGATGTTTTTTTGTTTCTAAATTAGGTCCTATATCAATTTTGCGAGGATAAGACATACACTAGGGAAGTCCTAAAAATCGTTTAGTGTCTTTAAAATTGATTATGCCGATGTTAGACTAGACATATTTCATTACGACAACGAACACGAATGTGGTAGAAAATTATATAAGCACTAGAGCTTCGTGATATAACTATGAAAATTTTGGGAATAAAATAGGGCGTCCTATAGCTGATGATGATGATGACGCTAACTTTTGTTTTAATTTTTTTTAAAAGAAAGTTAGCAATATTTTTTTTTCCAGAAATATTACTAACAATCTTGTTAACCATTCCAACTAAGCTTAAGCTTGTGCTAGGACATGGTTCACGGCAATAGTCGAATGATGGAATCGAACCCACGACATTACGATTCGCAGGCCGTACCCTAAGCCATTAGGCTATTGACGCTTAAATTATTAATTATAATTATGGATGTACAGAGCTTAAATATAATTTATTTATGCTCTGTACATACACAAGTATTTTTCTTTACATCTGTATGCTATTATCTTATTATATATTGTGTATTTTATTATCTGCAAACATACCTTTGAAAATTTAAGTGAATCTGGAAGAATCTTGTAAATATGTGCATTCTTAATAAAGTAAATTTCAAAAAGTAGCATACGGATTCTTATTGTTTTAGTTTATCTTATTCTAAGTTATTCTTAATTTTTTACTATTAATTATAATGTTAAAATATCAATGGTAAATGATTTGTAATAATTGACAGAAGCTGAATAGATGACATTGTGGCCAGAAATACAAGATTCAATATTTTCGGCACGTCGAAGGGCGTGCATAAAAAAGAGAGAGTACGGGAAGCCCTAGGTGTCTGTATGTTAGAGTTTTTTTTTATTTATGCGTATAAACTAGCGCTTCATCATGATCCCACCTGGTGTTAAGTGGTGATATAGTCGAAAGATGGTATGCGCTAGTTTAGTAAGTGCCTATTCACTCTACTCTTGAAGGCTCCCATGTCGTACTTGGACGGAAAGCCGGCAACTTATTCCACTCCTTTGCTGTACGCACGATGAACGATGACTCAAATCATGAAGTAGTGACGTACTAATGTGTAACGTAATATTCAAAATTAAGGTCCATGATAGCCTATTCATCTGGGATAGCGGCGTGATTTTATCTATATTATATTATTTGTATTATATCATTATTGTTGTATCAATTATTGTCGTTTTATTAAATTCAAAGAAAACGTCGTACAATGACGACAGACAGCGGGTGTGGTACAGATAACTGAAGAGTGGATTACTTTGCCCTGTCTACCGGTCAATTTCCTTGATGAACTACAATCACGGAAATTGGAAGCAGGGACGGCGGACGTTGGGTTTCCATTCTGCTATCCCATTAGTGTGCGAGACTTTTGAATTTTAACTTTTACGTTTGTCAATATTATATATTTTCTTATTTACTCAAAGAAAATACTATTACGAATAATAATAAGATTCTGTATCCAATGTTGGAAAAAAATAATTATCCTTTTCGTGGAAGACAGAATAATTGTAACTGACCGTTAATAGCTTAATCGTTTGGGTTGTCGTTCGCGAAAGGCATGGTCGATGTTTCAAATCCTATCAAAACGAGTATATATTAATTTAGGATAAAAAAATCATTCATTTGACGTCCAAAAAATCATCCAGACACAGGTTACATGCGAAGTAATCTTTAGTAGGTGGTTTTGGGTGGCAGGATAACTTAATATCACGATAGTATCGTGTTTAATTGCTCACTTCTCCCAAAAGAAACACCAAGAATATCAACCTGAAGTTGGAGCTTCGTACACTTCTATGGTTCACGAGACTAGTGTTGGCTGAAATGACAATCCCTTCCACTCTTCAACTCCCAATGCTTGCAACTGCTACCAATGAAAACCTCATTATAGGACATAGACGTCTTATTTATTGGCATCATAATTTACAAACACATTAACAGACAAAACAAAATATAAAACATTATAAAAAAGTAAAAAATAAAAATACTATTAAAAGAAGAAGGATCGGACAAATTATGCCAACAATTTTAAAAAAGAATGCTAACAATATTTCTTTTTTTCTAAGCTTGTGCTAGGAGATGGTTCACGTCAATAGCCAATCGGTGTGTTCGAACCTACGACCTTACGATTCGCAGACCGTGCCCTAACCCATTAGGCTATTGATACTTCAAACAAAACATTGCACACGGACTCAGCGTGTACCGTCGCAAGGCTGCCACATCACTGATTTTCAGTGGTGTCCAAGACTACTCAATGTCGTGTACGCGTAATACTACATTTATATAATTACTATCTCTGATATACATGTCAGATGATGTTCTCATGCTCTCATCGCTTGGTCTCTTTTCGTAAAAAAAGCAAGTAATTAACTAATTAGCGATTTCTCATTATCATAATACATCGAAGAATTCATTAAAGCGTCACGTTTTATCTGAAATTTATTCATAACAAAATAGGTTATAAGCTAATAACGTTGAAACCAAATTTAATTAAGTTTAGTGACGCTCTGCTGAGTGGTAGTCAATTAACTCCATGCGACTAGGTTTCCATTTCAAAAGTGCCACTAATGAGACGCATGTGCAACGCTTCTGTATCACTCCCGGTAATCTTTTTAATTTTGAAATGGATTGTCATGTGTTGAGGGTAATTAGAAGACGACTTCATTTTTAAATTGAGCTGTGAATTTATATAGTTTGACATTAGTGAATAGTATGACAATTGCGGTCCCTTCCCATCTATTTTATAAAGGTCGTGTGCACTAGGACCCCACGGACCCAAAGTTTCCCAACCGCTCAAATATGAAACCTTTATCGAAGTTACTATATTTGCGCCGCTTGAGGTTTTCTGCAGCATCTGTCGCAGCGGCCGCTCCAGCTTCAACAGAAGATTCTGGAAGATTGTGCCACGACTCGATCGGTTGCTATTTCATGGACTTCGGGAAGCGTTGGCACTGGGCCCCGGTTAGATTTCGAATTCGCAACCATAAGATCGTAGAGTTGCAAGTTTAGCCATTAAGCTTAAATTTCTTTGATAAGAATTAATCTTATTCAAAAATAAAACAATACCTCGTACGCTGTAAAAGAAAACAATAATAGGGGCTTTAAATGTCGGCTCCTTATGGAAATGTTTACTAAAGTCATTGTTATATTCTCAATTTGTGCGTCCTTGCAAGTTTACGCATCTCTTTCGCGAGCAAATTGCTCTGCTCCGTCGGAGGAGTCATAAAGAAAATTGCGATACAGTTGATAAATAATTTATCTGAAAGCCCGCTCCAGTCACCGAAACATGCCCGGGGTAGCTCTGCCTACACTTCCACCTAATAATGCTTTCCTTTTGTACAATTTTGCAACAACGCCTTTCGCACGTTCCCGGCCTTTTATGGGGCTATAAGTGGAACGCAATTATATTTATGGACGAGAAATGGTTACGAAAACTAATTTAACGTAATATAATTTGGCTCGGATACATTCCTTTTAATGAGCTAGTGTAATGTATTGTAAAAAGATCAAAAGAAACATTTCTCATAAGTAAAAAGAGACATATATTTGTCCAAATTCCTAGGAAAAAAGGAACCTAGACCGGGTATGTAATTAGAACAAACAGAGAAAAAAATTACTAAGCACATCGTCGAATGGTACCCTAGAAACGGGAAAGATTATATATATATATATATAGGGAATTATAATACAAATTTTTAGATTTTTTTAATATACTATGAGAAATCATTAAAATTATTTCTTTCTATCTATCAAGGCAGGTATTAAATCTATTCAATACAAACGTTTCACCGTGTCTGCCAATGTTTTTTTTTTTCATATTTGACTTACAAACTAGGAAACTATTACAATGCCATGCTTTCCAGTGTAATGTTAATTTAACTTGTCGCAATGCGAAATGTGTAACTGACAAAGTTCAAGCGCTATTGCAGCTTCCTTATAAACTTTGCAAATGGTGACAGCTTGTTCTGCAGTGTGTTTAACCTGGATTAAACGAGGGACCGGCAAAAGAAGATCTGCAATTATTATTATGTACGCTCGATTTAAGACTTATTGTGATAAAATGACGTAATGTTAAGTGGCACTCGACTGATAGGCTAATGGCTAAGCGTTCGGGTTTACGACCTTACGGTCGAGTGTTTAATTCCTCGTTGTATAATTGTGTAAAAAAAATACAAATGCAGCGACAGCGAAGAAGTATAAGCTGAATAAGCTTAGAGAATATTTGACTACAAGAAAAGAGTCTTTTCTCATAAAAAAACAACAACACATAAATGTAAACAGACATGTTGTTGTGGAGGCAGATAATGTGCGTCTTCCCTAATTGGCAGACTTAGGATATTGAGTTTCTGGAGCACTGAGACCTAATTAGTGTGTGCTGTGGTCTCCCGTAACGACGCTTGGCTTAAATTATCCGTTAAAACAACTTTATGTCGATCTTAATCTGTCGTATCGGCGGTTTGGGAGATTTTTTTTATCAATTTTCTTATTCTAATAATACCGTGGGACAGGGCGATCTTGATGTTAGAACTCAAACCGTTATATATAAACCACAAATTTATTAATTCATTTTATTGTCAAAAAGCGTTCTCTACCATTCTCCCTTAGGGTTCTGTAGACACGAAGTTTGTAAGCTTACGAACTTATATGGTTAAAAAAAACAATAGGAACACACATAAATAGCGTTAAAGTTAGTGTTCACAGATTGTCAACAAACAATCTCAAATTCACCGACCTCTTACAAATCCACCAAACTTTAATAAAATTGAAGCGTGTGATAACTAATTCGAGCTTTTCATATATTAGACCACACCGCGGCAGATTTCACATGAAAGAGAACCAAAAATTGGGTATTTGTATTTCGTTGTTTATTATTTCACAATATTTCGAAGCTTTTAAAAATTGACGTTATTAGTGCTAAAGCTTCTTTAATTTGATAAAGTCTGCCTGAACCGTATATGAGTAACTTAGCGAAAGGGCTTCCGTACCAAGGGTGGTTAAATACTTTAAATGGAATACGCTGAATACCAGCGATTGGCAGCGAATTTGTGCATTCCGCCCATAAGATACACTTGATCACCCTTTTCTCCAAACCTCTGTTCTCAGTGGCTATCACTTTCCTACAAACGCTGACAAAGCATAAAACTCCTTTTGTGCGATTTTCATATATAAATTAACATCTGGTGACCTACTTGCTAGTTTGCTCTGTCTTTCTTAAAAAAAGCTATGTATCTTGCTAATATAGCTACTCGTACTACGCAACGGGGTGGTAAAGCTAATAAAGCTCCCGTCTAATACACTGTGCTTATTTGGCTGTGTTAATTAGTACACAGCTGATTCAAAAGGCAGAACGCGACCTTATTTGATGTATGATCTGTGAAATAGGTTAAGTACAGCATATAGCATCCCTTTGATTTTCGCTTGCTACTTTCAAGTGGGGACTCGAGGAAATGAAATATGGGCATATCACTGAAGAAGATTAACATTGTAGTAAAGTCCAGTAACAAGGTATAAATGCTCGCTTTTGGGCACACGCCTGCGATGTAAAGAGAGTATAGGAGGATCTCCTCGAAAAGAAACATTAAGACCGACTATACTTCCGTGACGCCATTGATCTCCCCAGTTAAAGTACTATTTTTACGGATTTTAAAATTATAGGTACAATCTATTTAAATATTTGTCCAAATATCAGTCACAGCCCTTCTCTGTATATAGAGTATAAGGTATCCGCGACGGATTTCACATCGCGTATTAAATCAACACTTAAAATTACCAAAAACTTTTCATTGGTATCGACAGTAAGGTGACGAAGTGGAGAAGTGAAGTGGCGAGCGTCCAGATTGTTTTTTTTTTGACGAACTACACAGATTGGCCAGAGAAGCTGGCCTTGACTGCTTCACCGGATTGAGATGTGGCATAGCTCTTAGGTCGCTTAGCCTGAACCTCTATCGTTAGTAACTCGACACAAGAGTCCCCCCGGTGAGGGGTAACCTCGGCTTGGACGGTTACTATGTCACGCGTAAGCATTCCGATCCGAGGGCGCCCGAGAGGGCCGGACCTCGACTCGGTGGGTAGCTATTTCACGGATAATCTGAGGGACTTTCAAAAAGCTAAACTAACTTTGAGTGCCACTTCGGGAAGATTGTATGTTGGTCTTTAAATGATATCACGATATGCGTCACGTATTATTTTATTTTTTAACGTAGTATTAGACATTCATTCGATATCTTTAAATAAGATATAGGTTACAAACATTCTACCCTAGTTAACGGATTTGTCAGGATCAAGTTGTCTTAGCATAATGAAATATTAATGTGGCTGGATAGAGAACCGTCAGTCGGCCGTCTATGGTCGTTGCTACAGCGGCCAAATCAATTAGGTTCGTTTGCGAACTGCTTCAATAAATTTTGCTATCGATAATTAGAATCAATCGTGGGATAACGGAGACCGTGCTAAAATCATTGCGCCCCGCGGCGACACGTAGGCGGCCCGGATGGGTGTCCAGCCAATTGGCTTATTAAAATATATAAACCGACTTTTGAGTGATTAATATTGTTAATCAAATGTAATACTATTTCTAAAATGAATATTTACAGTACTTCATAACCTTTATGTGTAAAACTACGTCATTTTGGCTGGAGGCCGCTATTATTTATTACTAGTACTTTAACTGCTTTTTAATTTAGAGGTTGGAGGTGAATGAAGGTTTCTTCGTGGTCACTAAACAAAGTCACATGTATTTTTTCCCCGAAAAAAATCTGAGTGTTATCTTAAAACTAAAATCTCAAGTACAGATATATATGTATGTATAAATGTACAGCTACACACACATTTTTAAATTATATACGAGTATATCTATAAATATAGAAGTGAAAAATTTTGATATTCACAAAGCACAGGCGTACAGTAGTTAGCCTTTCGGTCTTTCGACCTGAACGCCGCACTAATGAGTTTATCCTGTAAGAGCTAAGCATCAAAACTCGTCTCTCCACGATTTGCTTTCGCCGAATGCTTTCTTTGTACGGCCACATAGCTGGCCGCCATCCGGATAGCTCTGAAAAGCTTATTCTGGTTGGCTGTGTCGAGGTAGGAGAAATAGAGGAAGAAACCGGACTGAAACTCCAGGCAGCTAAAGAGCCCTTGGTGGTAACGACCCTTAACAGTGAGGAAACGAAACTTATTGTTCGTTTATTTCGATTGTGTTTTTGAAATGACCTACGCTGATAGGACAGAAGACAGCTAAAGTTGCACCGGGTTTTTGACGGCCAAGCTCGTGAGGCGCTTCGGCCTAAACAACGTAACTCTCGGTATAAATCGATTAAGTTCTGAAGAATTACGAACTGCTATAAAAATTCAACTACTGCTTTAACGATTACAATAAGAGTGTCAAGTAGCATCATTTTAATGGAAATATGAATCTAAAAATACTTACATGCGATATGTACACTCCTACCCTTTGTATATTTCGTAATTTTTTTCTTTGAAAAATAAGGCTGTTATTTTAACAGCCTTATTTTTCATTATTTTATTCATTCATTATTTTCATTCATTTTAACACCTAAGTTATATGGTATTCAATTTTAATTTAATTTTCTTGATATCCTTAAATTTATAAACATGTTATTTTAAGATATAAAAGTATTTTTATATTATTTTGTATACATTATCAGGATAAGGGTGTACTTTAATTAATAACTTTATGACCTATCCAAAGGATTTTTATTAAATCCTAATGGATCTGTTAATAAGCCTTTCCGTTATAAGATGCTTTTATCGAAATATATTATAATTTAATGTTAATTAATTAATGGAATTAAGATAAATATTATGCAGTGCGTTGGTGGCGTAAGTGCCAGCATATATTAGCAAAGGTAATGTTCCTTTAATTTATCCGTTGAATTTAATTGCAAAAAGGCCAAAGGTAAAAGTTAAGTAGGGCATTATAGTGAATGTTTCAAGCAAGCAATTACAGATATTAAAAGAGAACTTTCTGGAAAATGTTACTTTTTAATTTGTAAAATTGTAATTTGTTTTTTCACTGCTGCGTAACTTAAATGATTGTGGATTAACATTATATCGAATCTTCAATCGTGCTTGATGTTTAACTAAATTAATAAAGCCTTGTTTATTTCCATATCTAGCAGTACTTTGTAACTTTTTAGATTTTAACAGAGGTAGTATTTGTTAGTATTGTTAAATTTAGCAGCTAGATATGGACCCCAAATATGAAATGACAAACCAAACCAAAAATTTAATTACACAGCTGGATGAAAAAATTAACCTGTTAATTCAAGAAATATTTATATATGTATACTTAATTATAATGGAAATTGTAATGTTTGCTTTTTGCAAAAGTTAAGGAGGATCTTCTGGCTCAAGTATATCTTATCCAAACACCATTATTGCAGAATTGATTTCTGTGACGTCACGATATTTTATCACTTTTAAAAAGTAATTTTTTTCCAGACATTGTTTGGTCGTAAGAAACCGAAAATGGCAACGGAAAGAATAAAAACCTCATCAGTACAATCCGGCTGCGATATAGGATTATTTATAATTTTTATTTAATCTGCACTAGTTTCCTTAATCCTACAAGTAAGTTTTGATTACACTGGAAAGTCATTACAATTACAACGGCAAGTTGCTCGCAAAGCTTGTTGAAGCAGTTAACTTATGCCAGCCGTGTTCGAACCAATTTCAGTGACCGATTTACTACGGTTACACCACCGTAAAAGGTTTGCCAATCATTTAGTGGCCGTCCACAGACAACCATACAGATGTAATTTTTTTGAAGAGAATTAAAAAAAATCTTACCTGCATTTTTGCGTAAATTTTAAGTGGTTTTTGACAGGCATCTCAGTGTTAAAATTTGTATGTCCATAAACATAAAAAATTCTGTCATAATTGTCTTGATTTAACGCGTAACTTGTTTTGATATTCATTAGTGAAATGGTGTTGTACCCACCCGTAAACATTTAATGGGATGAACTTTCACTTGCTTTCTTTTAATCCAACCAGATTTGGAAAAGATTGCAATCACTATTCGCTTATCGATTACTTATTCGGACACAAATGTGACAGGTGAGTACATTTAAAGTATTTTTCATAAAATCATTTTGAAACATATTGACTCGTATACGTATTCCAAACGGTCAAATCATGTATAGAGATTTACCTAAGAAAATTGAGATTTCATCTCACGGCCAAGCCTCCCGGTATACAAGTGAGTACCGGTGCCAATTGCTCGTAACAGTTGTTCAGTCTGAGCGCACAACCTAACAGCTCAGACATATAAAAGTTTTGGGCTACCAACGCCAATTTGTTTTAAAAGACCAGCATATAAAGCACAGAAACAAATTCATTCGTACGCATTAAATTCGGACCCAAAACGCAATTTGTCTGTATTTTTAAACCGTCGAAAAGAAGGAGGTTATCAATTTCTGTATGTTGTTTTTATGTTTATCGTATGTTATATGTATATATGTTACATCTAACTCTTGGACTCGGCAAACAAATTTGGATGATTCTTTTTTCATTTGAAAGCTGGTAATTCCCATTTGGTCCAATTCTGACAATGGCATCTATGAGAAAATAATGTAAGTCTTAAATTTGCATCAAGTACGAGTATGTGCGCGACAAATGGACGAATAACTCAAAATCACGTCAACCGATTTCAATGACCAATTTTTATTGGAAAGGATGTACTTTTAGGGTAGTTTGATGAGCATTTGGTTTATTTTATTACGTAATATTTCTACGATAATTCGGAAATACAAAGAAGAACGAAGGATTTCAAGTCGGTTTTTGTTTTTAATCGTAAATATACTTGTTTTCTTTAACGTTTACGCACTAATAACATATAACGATGAATCGATTTTTAAAATACCTTTTTTTGTTTGATAGAATTTGGATTCAATTAGGTAGGCCATATAAATTTTGTTACTAAGCTAACACCTTACTTTTTTTTTTGTTGACGGGGAGGAAATCTGCACAACCCCTCCTTCTGGGGAAGGCGGCGGTTATGTGGGGATCTTACCCGCTAAAACCTCCCAGTGGCCCTTTCCTCGGTGCATGACGAGGGGCTCCGGGATCTCCAGTGGAACGCACCGGAGCCCCTCTGCACTGTGCTCAAGGAGAGCACGTCCCGGGGGGAGGTTACTCCCTCCTCCCCTGTGCCCTCGCAGCGAAAGGCGACACGGGCCAGCCGATGTCGCCTTCTTCCCGGGTCCACTTTGGTGGACGACGCAGGCCCCCACCCTTGTCGCCCAGTGAAACCCGAGGCCCCTTTTAGTCGCCTTGTACGACAGGCAGGGGATACCGTAGTCTTATTCTTGAGAGCCCAGAACTACAGGGCTGGAGCTAACACCTTACCTAACCTAACCTTAAATTCTTTAGATTTACCACAGAACTTCTCGAAAAAAAGCATGTTTATCGATTGATATATTGGTAGGTTTATGAAAATCTAAGACTAGGTAATTACTCTATAACGACAAATAATGATAAAATAAGCGAATAAAGAACAGAATGTAATATAACAATGATACTTCGAAAGAGCGTCCGCACGTAGTAGCGTTTTAATGGTTGAATACGCTTTTGTTTTTAGAAGTATATTCTTGTTACTTTGAATGTACATTAATAGATCAATATATATCATTGTCGCATGAAAATTTGTCACAAGAAGAGGCAACTAGCGAACGACGAGCTTTCAAGTGAGGCGAACGAGATGAGTCGGGACTCTTAGCTATCTGTAATTAGGATCGAGTGGGTAAAGTGCTTTGAGACACTGGAGATATTACATCGCGGGGGGGATTGTTTATACTCAAGTCTATTATGATACCCTTGTTTATATCAGATTATACATTTTTTAGTATGATTTAATTATAACTATTAAACTTATAACTTAGTTATGGTATAGTGCGTTCAGACTGAACCTTTATGATGAGTAACTTAGTGCCAGAAATACTTTAGACGCGATAGCCAGGTCTCGGCCAATTAATTCAATCGGATTATTCGAATTACACATTGCTTATAATTCACAACCATAAAACATCGCAGTAACTCGATTATAATCGACCTCCCAACGTCGTCGTAATAACAATGAAACCAATCCCGGCATGAAGAGCGTTAATGGATTGTTGTTACTGACTTAGCTTAATTAAACAAGTCGGGAGTCGACACTCAGACGCATAATACACCTAATTAAAGGCGGGTTTACAGAGATCCGAAAAAGACGCACTCAAACACGCTTAGTCGGTATTATTACGGTGTATTCAGGAGGCTCGGCAAACAGGCCCTCGTCGCAGAGGGTGCTACTCTCAAGTTTCGCGTTTAATTAGACAGATAGAGGCGCGGACGGGCCTTATTAGTATTGTCTACGGGGGCCCAATTAACACCCGGGTGGCGCCGTGGGTGGTTCCAAGTTCGTTTTAATAATCAAGGGATACTGTGCTTCGTTAGCCGAATAATAGGATCGGGTTCGCATAAAAAAACGAATATTTTAATCACATAGTAACGTAAACATCTTCGTTTAAGTTAGCGAGAATCCGTGAACGTAACGAGCTAGTCCCTGGGCTTTGTAATTACATTACCGACTTAATGTAACCATTTTTTTTCTCTCCTTTCAAGTCGAGTAATAAATTACTTAACTAATTACTAATTTTGCCTACGTATTTAATTGAAATATATAAGCGGTCGTTTTAATTAATTTTGTGTGGGGTGCTACTAATTACGTACAAGTTGATGGTCGTTTGGAAACTATGTCATGAGCTTTGTCGTCGCTTTTTTATTTTTAAGGCTTCATAAAACTCTCACTAATGACTTCTCGTGGTGGGTTCTACGTAAGTGTTTTAATTGCACGACGCCTTCACTGGTCTAGTAAATAATATATATTTAATTTAAATTAATAATAAAGTGTGATGAACATAAGAGGCGTAGGTTATAACAGCAATGTACTTGAGAGTAAAAAAGATCAATGACACACATTGAGATGGTGTGGTTAAGAAGTACGCTAAGTTTACTGAGATTAAAGAGAAATTATGTGATAAGGGAAGATCGTGACATGAATGAAGATGAATGAAATGAAGTCTTGTGATTGGAATAAATAAAGACATGCTTCAGTGGTTTACTCATGCAAAACACAGTGACGTACGAAATATTTTGTGCAAAATTACGAGATCGGTAATCGGTAATGCTCAAGAACAGAGATTCACAAACGAGGGGGGAAGAAGTTAAAAGGCCACGTTAATATAAAAAATTGATAACTTAGACCTCCTTAAATTTAAAGATCCAAAACCTAGATTTTTCTGATTGATATCAATCCAATCAGTTACTTGAATGACTAAATTTAACATCATTTTAATAACATGCCATTCTTTTAACAAGTTGTTACATGTAAAACAAATTATAACTAACAGAATCTTAAAAGATACAAAACAGAATTCGTGTCAATTAATATATGGGTCTAATTTTATACCTAAATTCCAAAATCTTTTTTTTTTAAAGTAAACTAGCACTTACTGTTACTGCAAAAAAACACAGAAAGAGTAAACATGATAATTATACCATACAATATACAAATATATTTACGATGTTTTTAGTTGATATTGAGTTATCTAATTGGATCATTGTGGGCGTTGAATAAGAGTAAAGCTACGGGGGGCAAAGATTCCGGAGTTTGTGCCAATTTAACAAGTGGCCGTCATTTAATTTTTATTTAAATTCGGCGTCCACTTAATGAGCTCGGGTTGCTAATATTACGAATCTTTGAATAAATTTTCCTTAATGAGTTCTATCGAGTTTGTTTCATTAGAGATATGTTTTAAAGATTAACTTCGGTTATATGAGTTTTATTGACATATTTGGTCATTTTAACAACGTTTTAATATTCTTAAATATATTATTTTACATAACCTATTTCTATGTGGTAATTTTTTTTATTATTGTTTACTATTTAAGAGATCAATTTACACTCGTAATAGATTTCTAATTAAGTAAATCAATAATCATAAAACTAAAAGCTTTTAGCAGATTATTGTAACTTAACAAGTTTATCTCCATAATCTATAAAGCCAGATTAACATTTATATATTAAAGTGCAAGGGTATAAAAAATATTATTGGTAAAATATTTTATTAGTCGGGTATTATAATAACTAATTAAAAAAAACGAGGGCTTATCTCTAGTATATGGATGGATATATATATATAAATATAAATGTTTATTCACTCAACTCTAGAAAATACCCACATTGTAATAGGAGGGAAAGGAGGGAAAACTATTCCAGTCCTTTGCTGTACGAATAATGAAAGACGAAGCAAAACTTTTCGTTCGGATTTGTGGGATGTTCACAACAAGATCAAATCCTGCAGTCCGTCTTGAATTCCGATGGTGGAACGGAGATGGGGAATGAGATCATGTAGTTCCTGAGCACACTCTCCCAAATGCAATCTGCAGAAAACCGAAAGGCTAGCTATCTTACCCCTGTGCTCAAGACTGAGCAGATTGGTTTTAGCTCCACCACAAAAGATGCTAAAGAGTTACTCTTAGCCCGCCTTTCCACCGAGTTTTTATTTATTCTCGGTAAATTTTATACTGTAAAGTCCGCCTGGCTGAACAGTGTAGATCTTTCAGAAAAGAATGTATTGTTTGTGTAAATATGGGGTTCCCTAATGAAAAATGCGATGATATGATAGGATTTTTGTTAAATTACAACTTTACCAAATACCAAATTACACTCAAAATGTAAATGTACGAGGACTATATACTAAAATTAATAATTTACATTTAAATGTTTAAAATAATGGGTTAGCAACGGCAGTAAAAAAGAGCCGTGGTAGATCAGTGTCCGGGCGGTCGCTTCAAGTTGTATAGTACGCTAGCAACCAGAATATGAATTCCGTTGCCGGCACCAATTAATTTATTTGTTACGATTTTAAGTGCTGACAACCTACATTACTGTGACATGTGAAGTCTGCCAATAGGGCCACGTGGCGGACTATGCTCTGATACTCAGCCTATACTTTAACTTCTAACATTAATACGTAATGCGTGCGACAGTGTAATGTAATTTTTGATGTTTCAAATAACGTGTCAGCATCGAAAATCACAAGACAAATCTTGACTAAAGGTGTTAAAATATCCTATTACATTCGTTGCTCTTCCACAAATATGGGTCTCAATTGCCGTAATAACACATTAAATAGAATGTACCATCATAAATCTATTGACATAGAAGAAATATTCCTGCAATGTAAAATTAATTCCGGAATGCCATTCAAGAACATCAATTCTCCACATCAGCTACATTTATCTTAAATAATTTAGCATGTAGGAATGTAAATTTAATTAACTGGATTTATGTGTTTGCATATGTTGTTTTAAATACATATTTATGTGTTTGAAAAACGGATCCGTCAAGAAAGGACCGTACCCTTTTCTCAAATATCCATGTTACGGAAGCAGATAGAAGAAAGTGGCGACAAATCACCACGGATAACATTGAGGAAACCGATGCCAGGAGAAGGGCGGAGCGAAAGGCACATGACATCACTTAAAATCAAGTGAACGACTTTTTTATCAACCGACTTCAAAAAAGGAGGATTTTTAATTCGTCGGTATATTCTTTTCTTATGTTTGTTACCACATAATTTTCGATTGGGTGAACCGATTGATGATTCTCTTTTGTTTTAAACAAAGTAGGTGCTTCCTGTGTGGTTCCATTTCAATTTGGTCCAATTGTGACAATCCATGAGAAAACCATATTATAAGTCTTAAATTTGCATTAAGTATTTTGCAAATTATTGGAAACCATGTACCTCAAAGGTTGATGAAGTTTACTTCTGATATCTACAAAGCGACAAAAATAATGAATTTTATAAATATAAATATAGTACATGTATCCTCATTAGGGAAATTATAGAGAAAACAATTAATACTAGCATC
Source organism: Meandrusa payeni (assembly GCA_029286785.1). Lineage (NCBI taxonomy): Eukaryota > Metazoa > Arthropoda > Insecta > Lepidoptera > Papilionidae > Meandrusa > Meandrusa payeni. Next base: position 2,332,601 of record JAGSMX010000013.1, read on the forward strand.
TCTTTTACTAAAAATACTAAAAGACGCAGCAACCGACACGCTAGTTTCCTTGTCATACCGAAAGTTAGAACGAATAACGGAAAAAGATCGATTTGTTTTGAAGGAGCACAACTGTACAACAAAATAACCGCACACATTAAGAGGGTATACACACTTATTCAAAATTAAACGCATTCAAAATGCAACTTGCTAAATTCCTCAACGATAGTTAATCGTGTCCAAGCAAATGAATGCGTGACAGCGAAGTTATTGTTTTATAATATTAGTTATTTATTGTTCTCAAGTGACATATAATATCTAAAGTGAGAATAAATTTTCTAAAACCTAAAAGGCTTGGTTAGGTTCTGATCAATTTTATTTCGTAATATTCGTATTCGATTTGAGATCGGTTTTTGTTCTCGTAAATATACTTGTCGTATAAACAATCAAATTTGTTAACCATAACTAACAACGAGTATAGGTCGATATATACATGCAAGTCAGGTAATATGTGTTGTTCCTTAATAAACTCTCCGACAAAAAGTCTAATTGTGGAAACATGTACATACAGTACGTGTTTCACTATATATCAATCGTGCGTTGATGCTTCTGATTACAAATGGATGCACTTGTTGCTAAAATCGGTCAGTGGGTCGTGATCAGCATCGTATATTTCCCGTTTTTGTGTCATCAATCCTATTAAGCTCGTATACAATTGATGACAAAAAGTTTAATATTTCAATGGCCACTTAAATGAGTGTGTATTAGCGTTATTCTCAACTTACTGAATGCTTATAGCGTCTTGTATATAACGTTTAATAAGAAGACGAGGCAGCGGGATTATATATTAACGCGTCGCATATATGGCGATAATGTAATTGACACCAGTTTTAATGTCGCATTTATACAGAACCGGTGATTACTGAGGCCATAAGAAGTGCAATTCTCCCGATCCGATGTGGCTCGGAGTCAATTTAATTTACAAAGTTGTTGTTCAACTCCGGATTAAGCGGCCGCGAACGTTTTTAATAGTGACATGCGAACCGACATCTGTCATGGAATCGCACATAAATTATTATTCACATCGCCAATCACTCCGCGTGTGCTTTTTTGCCTTGGACTCCGGACAATCTCATTTAATGGTTTAATTTAAGCCCCGGGGAATAGGCGATTTATATTTTAAATTGCTTCGTGTTTAGCGAAATGTGTTTTTTTTATTTAAGTCCGAAAGAAATTATATTTTTGCTTTTAACAGTCGATTGATCTTAAATTATTTATAATATTTGTAAGGCAATTTTAATCTGTATGATTTCGTTAACTTTGTAAAAAAATAATGGCGAATTTAATATTGAAGTCACAACATGTTAATTGACTCTATAAAAGATAGTATAAGAAAAGTGGGCGGAAACACCGCGCGCTTACTCTGTACCTTCTTAGCCTTATAACTAGACGAAGTCAAGCCTGCCTTTCAAACAAAATAATATTTTAATATAAATATCCTTCCACCCGCGTTACAATATAAGCTGGAGGGTTAACAGTTTTGTAATTACTAATAGACACCGTAAGTCTACCATCAAAAACTCGTTATACTAACAAGTTTTAAACTTCAAAGTACGTCGATTATGGTTTATTAAGAATTCGCTTTAACAATTTAAAGTGGAGCATACCAGAAGATACGTATTTAGATGCAATAAAAGTACGTACAAAACTAGCGGCTTAATAACCCAAGTTTGTAGCGAGTGCTTCCGCGTTTAAATTCCATCGGCTTGCGAGACACCACTTTCGCCTCTCTAATTACACCAAGTTCCAACTTTGTGTATTTAATATTAACTTACGCCTCGCTTCATTGACTAATAGTATAATTTATTAACAAAGACATAAATTCTCATTACAAAGGCATGTTAAAAAACACACGCCCGCGTTTATCTATTTATGAAATTCCTTTTCTTATGTAACGATATTGCGGTTGAGCTAGTCTCATAACACTGAGTGGTCAATTTTAATTTTACTTGCTCTTTGTTAGGAAATTTTAATATTGAGTACTAAAATAAATAAAATATATCCTCTTGCTTGCTTATATGCCTCTTTTTTATAAGAAAAATTCATTTACCGAGCGTAAAAAAGCAGAAGTATGACATGAGATGGACGCGGAGCTGCAGATAGGGCAAAAAATTTCACAGGAAAATATGTCGGTATTGATGCAAAATAAAAATATAAATGAAATTTTCTTAGAGTATTGTAAAAAGGTGGTTAAAAAAGTCAATAAAATAAATAAATAGACATTAAGGATGTATCGAGGAACATTTGAAAAAATGTTCCAAGATCACCAAAAGATGTAAAATGAAAAATTACTCGTAAGTCAATAAAATATAAGAAATAGGAAAATATTGTTAAAAATTAAAATCTATATATATAGTTTGTAACATGTCGATAATAAGGTCCCTAACCAAACATGTTGGGGGAATGGAAAAAAAAATAAAAAAAAATGTATGACATGATATTTTTTTGAAGGGGCTGGATATGAAAAGCGAAGGTTTTGTATATGATGGAAGGTAATAGTCAAAACCTATTTTCGGTAGTGGATTGACACAGACTGTTAGATAGATAGATAAATCCTTTATTGCACCAAATAATATGTACATAGGCGAACTTAATGCTAATTAGCATTTTTTTCGAGCTAACCTTTAGTGGTTAAGAGCAGGCTAAGGGTAGTGCCGCTAAAGATAGCGTTTTAAACCTATTATATAGATAAATAAATATACATTTACATATACATAAATAGATACTTCTATATAAATATAATAATAAACATACACATGGAATATATACAACGACAATAAATATACCAGTTTGTAATTTTTCATTGTCAGAAAGTATTCAGATACACTACTACTGTTGATGATAAGTGAAGTACTCGTATATCTACTAAACGGTGGTATTTAATGAGGTCGTGGTACTTCCCCGGTTGTGCCATTCAATTTATTCAATAATAAAACCCTGCTATGGTGTCTTTTGGCTTTCCATAGACACTGAAAATTTAAGGAATAAAATGTCTATGAATAAGGCTGAAGTGCGACTTTGTTGCGGTGATAACTCAGGGTCCAGGCGGTTGCCTCATGTTGCAGCCAGCTTCCAGCAATCCGAGTTCGATTCCCCATAAATGGAAATCTTAAGTGCTGATTTACGTGTATAGAAGTGTGAAGATAAAAATTGTGAGGAAATCTGTCTTAGGAAGTGTGTGATTGTGGGAGATATGCATGGACTGGTTAAAGGTTTTCGAAAGAGGTTCAAGAAGGTAGAACAGTTGAATAGGTTTCTGTTTTCGGACGACATTAGTGCTTAATCAGAAGTGTGTACCATACGGGATCAAATTTTAAGAACTAGGATATAATAATAATTTTTATTTCAAATCAAAAATTCAAACTTGTACTAACTAGTTTGATAATAGCCGCAGTAGTAAGAACTGTGTCGCAGCTATTAACACCCATCTCCAAACAATTATATACAAAATTCCAAATTTACTAAAATTAAAAACATATCATATATAATTCAGTTTGATCGAGTGTGTTTGTGTTCAAGGTTGTGTGTGTTAAAGTGTGCGTGTGTTAGTGTATGTGTAGGTATGAAGTATGGGGTAGGTTACTCGGAACATCTTTATTGTGTTTTTAAAAGATCTTCTGTATAGTCATACGAGAAGGTTTGGAGCCATTTAAAAATGAGAAATGAAAAGGAGTTTGTTGGATTGACTGTAGGAAATATGTCTCTGAACTCAATCGTGGTGTACCAGAATGTGTCAAGGTTGGCTCGCTTGGCAATACATAATACAGTTGTGCGCACATTAATGCATGGTAGTGAGAGTTGGAACTCGTTGAACGTTGGAAACCTTTTTTTTTTTTTTTTTTTTTTTTTGACGGGAGGAAATCTTCACAAAGATACCCCGCCTTCTGGGGGGAAGGCGGCGGTTATGTGGGGATCTTACCCACTAAAACCTCCCCAGTGGCCCTTTCCTCGGTGCATGACGAGGGGCTCCGGGATCTCACGTGGAACGCACCGGAGCCCCTCTGCACTGTGCTCAAGGAGAGCACGTCCCGGGGGGAGGTTACTCCCTCCCCTGTGCCCTCGCAGCGCAAGGCGACACGGGCCAGCCGATGTCGCCTTCTTCCCGGGTCCACTTTGGTGGACGACGCAGGCCCCCACCCTTGTCGCCCAGTGAACCCGAGGCCCCTTTTAGTCGCCTTGTACGACAGGCAGGGGATACCGTAGTCTTATTCTTGAGAGCCCAGAACTACAGGGCTGCGGGCCGGTCTGCCACCGGCCCGCCTGCGCCATCTCCGAACGGGATCGGCCCTCTCCCGATCCCGTTCTGCGGTCTCCTTCTGGGCCATTACTGACTCGCAGAAGGAGACCAGCGCCTTCCATTTAGATCTCCCCGCCAGCGCAGCCGCTACTGCCGCCGGCGGGGAGAGGTCTTGCCCGATCTGCTGGACCAGGATCCGCCGCTCCGCCTCCCACGCGGGGCACACGGCAAGCGTGTGCTGCGCGGAATCCCGGTCACAGCCACAATGGTGGCATTGCGCGGTCGGTTCGCGCCCTATCCTGTTCAGGTACTCACCGAAGCACCCGTGCCCGGTGAGTACCTGTGTCAGGCGGTAGGTGACGTGCGCGTCATTCCTCCTACGTAGCCAGGCTTCGAAGTTCGGCAGGAAGGCACAGACGATGCGTTGGCGCGAGCAACGTCGCTCCGAGCCGCTCGCGCCAAACCTCTATCGCCCGCCTGTGCTCCTGCCGACGCACCTCTCCCGCATCCAGGGTCGGCCCGGGCCCGCCGTCGACAGCCCGGACGCGCGTGTAAACGCGCGCGTCCAGCTCCGCCAAAATGTCGAGCGGCGGGAACCGAGCCAGGATAGCGGCCGCCTCGTAAGATACCGTACGGTATCCTCGTGCGATCCGAATGGCCATCTTGCGCTGCAGGCTAAGGAGCTTAGCTCTGCAGCGCCGGACGCCCGTGAAGCGGTTACACCACACGGGCGCCCCGTAGAGGGCCATGGATCGCACGAGACCTCCGTAGAGGCGGCGGACTCCTTCCCTGGGGCCCCCAAGATTGGGCAGCAGTCTATGCAGAGCACCCACTACCCTATCGATCTTGGGGACCAAGCGGTCGAAGTGCACTTCGAAGCCCCAGCGACTGTCCAGCGTGAGGCCGAGATATTTCATCGTCGACCCCACCCGGACCTGCACGTCACCTACGCGGACCGACCGGCTGGGCGGTTCCCTAGCTCTTGGGAGCTTGTGGAACCATAGCGCCTCAGTCTTGTGAGGCGCTACCCGTAGACCCAGCTCGTGGATTTTGTCCACGACGCATGCCACCCCAAGCTCGGCGAGCCGGATGGTGCTATCGAAATCCTCCCCGTCCGACAATACTAGCGTGTCGTCTGCATAGCAGACGACACTCACGCCGACGGGGAGACCGACCCTAAGGACCGCGTCATATGCGAGGTTCCATAGCAGGGGCCCCAACACAGACCCCTGCGGAACCCCGCAATTCACCTCCCTCCGATGGAACACGTCCCGACCCATATACTGGATGCACCTGCCATGCAGGTACGCCCCGACGATGCGCTGCAGGTAGGGAGGCACGCGGTGGTACACCAGTGCCTCCTAATCGCTCCCAGGGCAGCGTGTTGAAGGCGTTGACAACGTCAAGGTTGACGGCCAACGCCACGCCACCCCGAACGTTGGAAATCTGCCATAACTCTAGATAGAGTTAAAAACTCTGTGGTAGTGGGATAATGTAACCTGGACTTAGCTTAGAAGAGATTATCTAGATAATTTTTAGTTTTAGCTAAATTTGACAAAAGTTAATATAATGTAACTATGCTACTAATATAATTATTATTAATATAATATTACTAATTGTCGGAACAAAGGGTCGGTTAAGAAAGTTTGAATATCTCGGAAGACAAAGATGCCAGCTAACTGAAATCAATTGTGTATAATAGACAATTAAATATCCTTGCATAAAATAAAATATTTTTTATTCATTTATTTATATTTCATTAAAAAACATAAGCGAGAAAGGATATCTTACGTAAACTTGGATAATACAGTATTATTAATTTTTTTTTTGAATTATGCCCAGATATTCAAACTTTCTTAACCGACCCTTTATTTTTGCTCACGGCTATATTTACCTTAATTCGATGATGATTTTCCTTAGTTTCCCTTATCTTTTTTATCTATGGCGAAAAATTCTTACATCATAAGCTGTCACGTTCATTTAACTAACTAACCTTCTTTTTTTTATGTTGACTTGGAGTAAATCTTCACAAAGATACCCCGCCTTCTGGGGGAAAGGCGGCGGTTATGTGGGGATCTTACCGAGGAAAGGCCTCGGTGCATGACGGAGGTTTTAGTGGGATCTCACGACGGGAGGGGCTCCGGGATCTCACGTGGAACGCACTAGAGCCCCCTTCACTGTGCTCAAGAAGAGCACGCCCCGGGGGGAGGTTACTCCCTCCCCCCCTAGTGCCCTCGCAGCGCAAGGCGACACGGGCCAATGTCACCTTCTTCCCGGGTCCACTTTGGTGGACGACGCAGGCCCCCACCCTTGTCGCCCAGTGAACCAGAGGCCCCTTTTAGTCGCCTTGTACGACAGGCAGGGGATACCGTAGTCTTATTCTTGAGAGCCCAGAACTACAGGGCTGCCACCAGGCCGATCATTTAACTTAACCTAGTTTAGCTGTCCCGCCTAGCGGGGTAGACAGAGACAGCTAGGGCTGCCTGCTTACAAAAGTTATTAATATATGTGACTAAGATGTCTTTTCTTTTGTATTTCGTAAAATAAAAATATATTTTATAAATTTTAATATGTAACAATGTGAGATACGAGAACATTAGATAAGAAGTAAAAACCAAAGTGCTAATAATTACATTATATTCCGTTGTAAAGTTCACTCCAACTTATGTTTCTTTTAGCATTCCCTCATCAAGTTTATGACCTCAGCGTTAACGCGAAATCCTCTCACTGGAGTGGCTCATGAAATCCCGCTAATGGATCAGGCGAGGCGATGCTTTAAAAATATCCATCTAATCTCGGAGTCGATTTAGCTAAAACATTCCCGATCCATGCCCGCGCAGAAACGGGAAATGGGACGTCTCGCCCATTTATGACGGGGCCCGTTCCCACGACAGTGTAGCCTCTCACTTAACCCGTGACATCACAACAACAAAGCATATGAGCGGAAAGTTTTGCTTTAAATTTCTACCAACGGCCATTTCGCGTTTTAACCGACTTCACAAAAAAGGAGGAGGTTCTCAATTCGTCTTTTTTTAATAATGTTTGTTACCGCATAACTTTCGACTGGGTGAACCAATTTTGATGATTCTTTTTTTATTTGAAAGGTTGTACTTTCTGAAAATGGTTATCCTTGAGAGTACCTTATAAGTCTTAAATTTGCATTAAGTGTGTGCGCGACAAATGGAATAACTCAAAATCACGCCAACCGATGATTCCTTTTTTTTATCGGAACGTTTTTATTGATTTGGTTCTGATTAATTCTATTTCATAATATTCCTATTCGTAAATATAAAGAGGGCGTCCGCGGGGTAGTAGCGTTTAACGTTTGATTCGATTTGAAATCGGTTTTTGTTTTTGCTCGTAAATATATTTGTAATTTACCAACATTAATGTCAACCATATTTTTATAGACTATTTTATTTCAGTAAACTATTTATGTAAATATTTCGATATTATTTATGTCAAAATATATTGAATATATGTAATTTAATTAAAGAAAGAATGAAATTGTTACAAAACTTGTTGTGACGGAATATTATATAACTGTTAGTTATTTGTTAGTCTTCGTTTAGCGGTGTGTTCGGGCCCGACTGGGGAGGTAGATGGTATTTATTCAGCATTAGAAAGCAGGCACTCACTGTTGATGCGGCACTGACATATCCGTTAATGCCTTTTCCATTTCCCCGCCACTACACGCCGTCCCCCGCCCCTGTCCTGACGGCTTGACCGAAATGCTTTTTGTCATCCTTTCAGATTGTTTTAAAAGAAATATTTTTAATTCATAAGAATCAATTACGATAAAATAAAACACACAGATTTCAATTTAAATGCACGATCACTTAAAAGTAACGATAACATATAATGAAAAATTACATCCCATTTGTTAATATTATTTTATTAATTTTATATTCGTCGTAATTTAATATATTATATTCGTTTTAACTACACAGAGTCATATACTAATGAGTAATTTCACGCATTTTTGTAATAGAAATCTTGGTTTTAGTTTATACTGTAAAAAAAATATAAGTACGCACGAATTTATATTTTTCGTACTAAATATATTTCTACACATCTTCACATGCAGAGTAACATACTAAATCAGAAGTACTGTGATTTAGTATGTTACTTTCTGAAAATAAATATAATTCTATACGTATAGAACGTCCCCTACCGATACTGACTATTAACTAAGTTTGTTTACAAATTGTATATAATAAGTAATGGCTTATTTTTTTTTAATTGAGAGGGGTTGTTTATCTTTACCTTGTATAATACATCTATAGCTTATTTATAGAGACCTATCTCATTGTGTGACTAGATTTTTGATCTTGCTAGTTTCGATCGTACTATTCATATTGTTCTCTGTTTTAAAAAAAAATTAAAGCCTTATATTTCTTACTAACAAATACAAATACATACTAATCTATTTGTATCTAATTATCTACTTCTAGCGATATTTTTAAAGTTATTTCTTATTATTTCTATTAATAATTTCGTTATTTATGGAAGAACCACTCGTTTACGAAGGTGGAGGCCTCCTGTAGAGATTTCCAAATACCTGTTCTTTGCTGTCGTCATCCAGCCGCTTGTTCCTCTATTTAAAAATGAAGTCGAGGTTTGTCGAAGTGTGAGTATAATACAATAACGTAAATTTCTTAATTTTACAGCTTATTCCAACGGTCCCTGTAAACTTTTTTAAAATGGATTACCGTTGTTATACTAAAGACTTCTACAAATTTAACGCATTGAATGGTGGTCCAGCTTATAGAGTTCTGCAAATTCTAACTCTCCTAAGTCGGCGAAAAGGTCACCGTAAGGGAACCTCGGTTGGGGAACTCTAGACCTAATAGTAAAGACCTAGAGCGAAAAGATGCGTATTGTGACGACATCAACAGCAGCAACCTTATAGCTACAATGCTAAAAAGCGGGATCAAATCAGTACGTTTCTGCAACAAGTAATGAGGACAAGCGAAAGAGATGAAATGGACGAACGCTTGATGAAAAATGAAGAACGCTTATATATTATATATAAAAGTCTACAACTTTAACTTTATGTCGTTATGTCGACGAAGTCATGAGCAACAGCTATATAAGTCATATGATAGAGAAGCCTGCTGTGCGTTGAAAAGGAAAAAAAACACTAATTCATTGAAAGAAAGACATAAGAAAAAGAAGAAAAAAGGAGTATGGGTGGAGGGCTGCGTGCACGGGCCTGGAGTTTGCCCTTTTGATTGCGCATTATTTGCGTGTTTATACAGTTAGATCGCTTCCTAGATTGTTGCTATTGTTATAGCGTTTTTTGTTAGCGCGGATTCGAAGGGGGCTTTAATTAAAAATGCTTGTTTAGAGAAACGGAGTGGCGCGGCCGCGTTCGTTTGTTGGGGTATAAAGAGAAACGCATCGTTCTGAATGTAGCTGTGTGCTTAAGATTAAATGCTGTATTGTGTTGCAATTCTGTGTTGCCGCTGAAAAGAGAAATATGCAACATATTGGTAAATTTTTGTGGTGGGTCTATGTTGGTTACTGATTGTCGCTTCTATACTAACATAATCGCTTCTATAAAACATGCTAAGAACAAATACATGAATTATTACTCTGATGGTGTCGTCAGCTTTAACGAAACACGGTTTTAGTATATATTTTTACCAAAGCTTTCATCTACCGAGTTGGTTTTTGATCAAGCCTACAATATATTTATTTACATTTATTGTAATACTGTGATGTTAAACTAAGGTTCACAAAGGCGTACTTAATAACTTAGATGTATTTAAAAGACATTTTATTCTTAAGTCGCAAATAAACTTCACCTGTAATGGACGTGGTCATTCATTGTTAGTTACAACTTGTAACTTGTTGTTTTAACATATCGGGAATTGTTGGAGTTTTAAGCCAAATATATGGTTTACTTTTTGTTCGGAGGCTTTAAAAACCTTATCGATTTGAAAAGTTTAAGAGTGCTCTTAAGCACGAATCTCTACTTTTAGTAACTTAGTACAAGAATCCTTGAGACGAAATCATGGCCTAGGCCAATATTTTGGAGATGAGCATTTGGAGGGTACCGGAGGGGTCTGAGCCAAGATTCGGTCAACCGCTTCAATTGAATTACACAATTTTACGTTCAATATTTTTTTTGGGAAGGATTTACGTTGATTTATCAGCTCACTCTTGTTTGTTGATGTCATTGATTTGTTTTTGATGATCCTACACAGATTAGCTAGAGAAGCTTTTACTGCGAGGTGGCATAACTCTTAAGTCGCTTAGCCTGCACCTTTATGCTGTGTTAAACTCGGCACACAAGGGTCTACCCGAATGGGAATCGCGGTTTACTCTTTTCTCTAGCGTGCCAGCATTCTGACCCGAGGACAGGGGAATTCAGTTGTTTAATTCGGATTGCTATCGTTCAAACATTAAGTAGTATAGTGTAAAAATTAAGAAAAGGCGCCTGTTTCGCCAGGCCCACCCCATGCGGACCATCCCCCCAGCGCATTTATATATTACTCACGGCTCAAGTATCCGATTATATAACACGCAAAATTTCAATTACAACTTGTAATTAGTTTTTCGAGAGTTTTTCTTTCAGTAAGGGGGAATGTGGAGGAGCCGATGTGCGAGAGCGACAGCACTATCATCTTCCCTCTTCCCTCAGCAGCATGCAGCTGCGGCTTTGAGTAATGTCCATGCCACTTATTTGATTATTTTTATGCAATCTGCGCGGGAAAATGAAGGATTTATTTACTGCACGCTCACCTACCGTTAATTAATTTCGCAAAGCTCAAAACCATTTCGTAATAATATTTCTCATTATATTTTTAAAAGGCATGAAATTAAAGATTAATTGGACAGAAGAGTAAGAAAAATGTTACGTCGTTACTGGCACGCAGTGCAGTTTATTTGAAAACAAGAAATTACCACGACCACAGCCTCGTGCGACTGTCTGACATGATATTGGGTTTTGTTAAACGTGTCTCTTAATCAATACATCTGTATTTTTTTTATGACGAACTAAACAGATTGGCCAGAGAAGCTGGCCTTGACTGCTTCACCGGATCGAGAGGTGGCATAGCTCTTAGGTCGCTTAGCCTGAACCTCTATTGCTAGTAACTCGACACAAGGGTCCCCTCGGTGAGGGGTAAATACATCTGTATCATTAGACAAGATGTATCTGCTTTTATTATTTAATTATTTTTCACATTTGCATATAAAGTCTAACGAAATTATTTACGAGTAATTTCTAATTATTGTAGGATTATTACGAAATAGAATTATTCAGAACAAATCGTTGAAATCGGTTGTCGTGATATTGAGTTATTCGACCATTTGTCACGCACATACTTAATGTAATTTTAAGACTTATATTGTTTTCGATGCCGTTGTCAGAATTAGTCCAAATTGACTACGGAGAGACAGACGGGACTACGTGGGAAGCAACAGCTTTCAAATAAATAAAGAATCATCAAAATCGGTTTCCCTGTCAAGCTGTCGGTGGCGAGCCGTGGTAGCTCATTGTCGGGACGGTCGCCTCAAGTTACATGGTACGCTAGCAACCATAGTTCGATCCCCAGTGCCACCACCATCACTAAATTTGTTGTTTCAATTTTATGTCTTGATTTACCACGCCCTCGGCGGTGAAGGAGGATCGCGAGGAAACCTACTAGATATTTTTCTAAGTCATGTGAAGTCTACCAATCTAAGGCCGCGTGGTGGACTATGCCCTTATACTCTCTTTACAACAAAAAAAAAACTAACATGATGACGTCAAGGACGCTAAAAAATAATGTACACTCGGGTATAATATTTATATATACTCGAAATAAAATAAAAACATACCTAATTAGGTTTCTTCGGGAGCTGGCGGCGTGTTTTCGGTACTGGATTCAAATATGTGTTTTTTATTTAAAATAACTTTTTGATTATTGGAAAAAATCAAAGAAATTCTACTTTTCTTTCCTTTTCTTTCTTTCTAATTTTCACAAAATTTCCAATCGCCCTGTCGCAAGGATGACTGAAGAACGTTGACTTTCAATTTAAGAACCTCTTTTTTACACCAAAGTAAATGAATATATTTTTTTCTTATTTTCTTTCCAGTCAACATTTTTGTTTAATATTTCTTAATTAAACTTTCATTTTTACAGATAAGTGCCATCAGTGGTAAGTCGTTTATTTTTTTACTAACGGCAGATGCAAAAGATCGAAAAATCTTAACCAAGTAACTAGATTAACAAAAAAGTGTATCAAGATAGGAATTATCCGTCGTTCAGTTGAGCTGAGTTGTCGTTCTTAATTGCCCCTTACGTTTACTTCTTAATATTGTCGTATCAATTATATGTTAATTTAGTTAATAGAGTTGGTCGAACCCGGATGAAGCTTTTTAATTCGTGCTTCGTTATACGTACATCAAAGGATTGGAAAACTTAATAGCGTTACTCTCTGATTACTAAGTTATTAAGTTACTATGTCCCTACCATTATCATCAAAGATTTAATTTTAACCATAAATCAAGTGACATTATAGTCATGAACTTGGAGGTATCCAAAAAGTTGTTAAAGAAGTGATTGATATAGTCCTATATCTCAGTCGGCATCTAGGCCGTGGTTGTGGTCTGAGATAACTGGACTATGGTTTAAAGGGTCGCCTGCAGTCTCTGCTCGTCGCCTCACTTACCTCAAAACCAGTGAGAAAACTGTGAGTGTGTGGTATTGCGATTTACTGACAGACTAATATCGGTCGGTGGACTGTTAATGTGTGGGACCCTTAAGACTTACCGTATGTCTTGATGTCCGATGATGAAAGGGGGATGGGGGGAATTCTATAATTCATTCTATACCTATAATATACCCTAAAATACTAAAGGAGCTAAAGTTATAATAACACCACAGCGTTTAGCTGTTCAGTGACTGCCATACAGTCATAATTCAGCTTAAGTGACGTTCTATAGACCAATCCACCAGCTGTTTACCAACAATTACAGTGTGCTTATGACAATTCAAAACAGGCGCACATTCTTGACAAACAGCATGCAAGCTACTAGCTACAAGCTACACAACAAATAGCTACATGACTTAGCTCAAGATTTGAGTAGTTCCGTCGTGGTCATCATAATCATATATTCTTCACATAATTTTCCATTATACGCCGCCAGTGGTTGCAGGATTTTAAACGTCAAAAACTTTTTAAAGTAATACAAACATTTTAGTATATTCGTTGTTACTTTTCGAAAGCGTCGCTTTGACATGACCCTCGCAGATTGGCAGGCCGGTTGTCCGCTAATGCACGGAAGCCAGTCTATGCGGATTAATGGCAAGAATAATGGCGATCCCATTATGGATTGCCGCCAACATACTTTAGCCATGAAAAGAACCGAAAGTTACATTTGCGATACTGTGAATACTGAGCGCTCTTGGACACCCAGCCTCACCCCTCTGCGGGAGGCACATAGAAAACCTTGGAGTCGATTAGCTCTCCCTCACATCGGGTAAAATTAATTATTCATACAACAGATTAAAACGTGACCAAATCCGTAAAAATAATTTTATTCGATAAATAATATTACGGTAATTTTGTGAAATAAGTTTATTCTTACAATTTTTTTTTATTTTTCACAATTTTTACCAACATTAAATTCGTACTCAGCCATTAAAGCCTCAATAGGCTTTATTATGCTAAATCACTGACATTACATTAAAAGTCATATAATTATATCCTACCTTAAATATACTGCCTATAATCATGACTGTAATGTGCTTAAAATGTAATTAACAGAAATGTTAAATACTGTTATAATAAACCAATATTGTATTTAAGCTGTCACGACCTTATAAATACGGAGGTAAATCTTATCGTCTTTAATCCTTGCGCGTTACCGCTATTTTATGAGCAGGCCCCACACCTTAGATGTTAGGAGCGTTGCTGGAGTTTCTTCGGCCACTTCTTCTCCCAGCGCCAACGCTTCCCGAAGTGGCACTCAAAGTTAGTTTAGCTTGTTGAATGTCCCTTAGATTATCCGTGAAATAGCTACCCACCGAGTCGTGGTTCGGCCCTCTCGGGCACCCTCGGATCGGAATGCTTACGCGTAACATAGTAACCGTCCAAGCCGAGGTTACCCCTCACCGGTCACCCTTGTGTCGAGTTACTAGCAATAGAGGTTCAGGCTAAGCGACCTAAGAGCTGTGCCACCTCTCAATCCGGTGAAGCAGCCAAGGCCAGCCTCTCTGGCTAATCTGTGTAGTTCGTCATAAAAAAAAATCTTATCATATTACTCATTAGACTATCTATTTAATATATTTATATACATATTAACCAACAATATCGGCTCAATGTCTTTTGTTGTTCGTTTGTCACAATGTAAAAGTTTTAGAATGAAGTCTTTTAAAAACAGCTTTCAAGAAAATTAAAGCATTAATAGGCACTATGTTTTGCCGGACGGTCCGGCGGCGGGACGCAAATGTTTCTGTTCTGACTCGTCGGGAAGTGGGCAATTAAATATAGGCCACATGTTGGTACGGCGCGTTAATTAATCATGAGGTTTCAACCTAATTAAAACCGGTACACGTTCGTAATTATATTTATTTCTTATGGCTCTCAAACGTATCTGACTGACACAGCCAGATACATTCCTAAGATAGTGGATTTAATACGAATTGTAAGCATTACTTTAATGTTTTGTAATTATTTTTATTGTATATATGCACGAACAGGTTCTCGATTCGTTTGTGAGAAAATCCACATTACCAATTGAATTAAAAAAAAAAGATTATTCTTGTGTTTTACAATCTATTTAAGGAGAACCAATAATATAAAATACCATTACAATTAATAATTCTAAGAATGATTATTATATTTATAAAATTTATATTTTTCTAGAGTCGATTTTATGTATGTATCCCAGCTGAACTTTGCCAATGTATTTAAATTGGCGCGTCAGACATATATATAATAAACTTGGAGACAAGTGGAAAACGAATTCTATATTTGTCAACTCCGCAAAAAAGAGTTAAAAGGACTTGTATATTTTTATTGTAGACATACTTTTTTAAACTGCTTGTTGCATATAAAGATCGTATTGTAGTACTGGTTGTTATTAGACTGTGGCGTCTAGTTCCCGAGACTCCCTGCAACCCGCCACTGTAGCCCGAAGCTCGAAGGCCGGCCCCGGCGCGCCACTAATTGGCAATTTGTTCGATCCTTAGATCTGACATAATGATGCGAGTTCGTTTATTTAAATGATTCGACGGAAACTTGCCTCGCGTCTAACAATAAAGTATCCGTAGTATATGTTCAGTCATACCAACGTCTTTTCTAAAATAAATCAAGGGGTTAATGTACCACACACGAGCGGTTCCCGAAGGCTGAAAGTATTTGCTTGTTCGTTTAATGCGTACTTACTAGTTTTACAAGATGGACGTTACTTGAATTGTTGTCATTATTTTCATTCGCAAATGAACTGTTTTATTTTATTTTATTTGTTTTGGCTTCTTTGGCCTAAAGTCAAACCGCAGTAATAATGGGCACGCAATTATATTAAAGTTACTTTACTACGAACAAGGATTATATAGATATATACACTACTAACTATGGAAGATTCATCGAGTCAAAGATGAAGTTAGCTGCAAAAACTTGGGATCCTGCAAAATCTCGAAGTGCAGTTTTTTAAAAAAAAAGAAAGCTAGCAATATTAACATTCTTGTTAACCATTCCAACTAAGCTTAAGCTTGTGCTAGGAAATAGTTCACGTCAATAGTCGAATGGTGGGGTCGAACCTACGACCTTACGATTCGCAGACCGTACCCTAAACTATTAGGCTATTGACGCTTCAATATAACAACGCATTAAGAGTGCTGTTAGGGCTGCCACGCTTCTGTAGCGCATCAGGGATGTTTGCTGAAACAGGCGTTGATTGCCTTTATGCCACGATTTGATTCCGCATGGTGCGAGCCAGACCCAATACCATTTTTGAGATGATTGCCTGTGCACTAGATTGCAAATATATCAATCACTACCTAAGGCTGCATGTAACAAAGAATAATATAGCCGTGGACAAAAATAAAGGGTCGGTTAAAAAAGTTTGAATATCTCGGAAGATAAAGACGTTAGCTGACTGAAATAAATTGTGCACGATAGACAATTAAATATCCTTAAAATAAAATATTTTTATTAATTTATTTATATTTCATTAGAAACATAAACTTAAACTAAAAACGATATTTTACGTAAACTTGGATAATACAGTATTTTTCATTAATTTTTTTTAAAATTTTAGTACATAGTGTTGCCTGTATGTGCCGAAACAAAGTACTAAAATTATGTTTTAGTACTTTACATTACATTTTTTTAAGATAAAATTATAAAAACCTAACCCAATGAACCACCGGCAACGAAACAGGACCCAAGCAACCGGTGGTTAGGGCGACATACTGAAAATGCGTGCGGTGTCCAGGAGTACTGCCTTCTGTATTTGACCCTTGACCCAGCCAACTAGCAAACGTCTTTTGAGATGTTGATCGAGACTTTTATTATTAGTATTATTAAAATTTAAAAATACAAAAATAAGATGTGTATTCTATGAAAGTCGATTATCGTTATCATTAGTCCGCAGTACAGACTAATTAATAAGGCCTTTTGAATAAAGCTACGAGACAAGATACCTCGGAGAGGCTGCGCGGAGGCAAAAAAAATCAGAAATTTAATTAAAAAAGTTAAAGTGAGTTTTCACGGGAGAGCGTGCGCTCCGCGGCTCACAATAACTCAAGCGAATTCTATTCTTTCGGCGAGCAAATTCTTTTGGGAGCGCTCTCGGCCTATAATTAACCAGCTTTAAAACTTGTTTGTTACAAATGTGGCCTTAAAATACCGTTCGCCAGTATCATTTCATTTTAAAAATATTCAAAGTTTTTTTTTATTTTATTTCATAGCGAGAATGGAAGTCATGGTGTCTGTACAATATAATTTTATTTAAGCACCTGTAGAATATATTTTGCTATATGCAAAAATCTTCATAAAAGCGTTCGCCATTGCCTTTTAACATATACGATCGTCGGTTTCCCCCTCCAGCCATCCGGCTAACCTTTTTTTTAATTAATTTATTTAAGAGATTTTTTTCTAATAGTAAATATCATCCTCAGAGGAGAGAAAACGATACATAAGAAAGAGTGATGATTTCGACTTACCTTATAAGTCGGTCCTTTTGGAGGAAAGCTTTTACAAGCGTGACATTCAGTGTCCAAGACTTTCCCCGTCCTCCCTTTTGTTAGCCTGTCCGAGGTGCTGGCACTGCTATTTAAAATTGCTGTGGAGACCTACACCAAAAACCTGGCCTGGGCTGAAAACAAAAACTGTAAGAGTCTAAGAGAGGCGAGTGGAAGAGAGTAGTGTGTGGGAGTGGGATTGGAAGAGGAAGTACGGAAAGGGGAATGCAAGTAAAAAGAAGAAGAAAGAACCCTAAGGTACCAAACGTTGGGGGAACGATAAGAAAAAAACCTTTGGGCTCCGTCAAATTTGATAATGTTTTCAATATGTCAAGTACAAGTAAAATGTGCTTATTTTAACCGTTCTTTTACGTCATTTATGAATTGATTTGAATTATTTTTGTTTGAATGGGATTTCAAATTGGTTTTTTATTATTTTTTTGACAAAGGAGCCTTAGTTCCGGAGATATATCAGAGAGCTCCTTAAAATTTATAGAAAAATGTATGTTGAAATTTTGTTTTGTTAAAAAAAGATAATCTAATACGACTTAACAAGAACGAGCACAATTTTTTATAGAAAGATAAGCGACAGAACTTCGAAATATAACTATGATATCGCAAAAAAATGAGAGTGTTTAATGTTTATTCGTAGTTTGCTTTGATTTGAAATCGTTTTTTGTTTCTACAGGTACCCCTGTATTAACTATATTCGTGTTAAGAAGTTAAACTCAATGAATTAGCATGTTCCACTTTATCTCCAAATACGCCCTGGGTGAAACGTGGGTTCCAACAACATTCCTCCACATCTAACCACCTTATTAGGGTAATACGGTCGTGAGAGATTGTTTTTTCATTACACTGTGTGTTAAATGAAGAAAGTACGTCAGGAGGAATGAAAGTTAACAGACATTTTCGGCAATTAGCATGGAATGCGAGCAACCTGACTTCGATCTGGGCTGGGAGCTCTGTAATTGTTGATTTACCTCTTGTTAACTGATTAAGGTAAACACCAGATATCACTTTTACACTTATAACGAATTTACAGCTTATGTAAGAACTAAATATTCCAAATACCTTTAAGTTGATATTTGCTAAATTAAATTTGTAAGTCGTGTAATTATTTTAGCCTATGACCCACGGAGGTAAGCAAGAATTACTAATTTCCATTTTACACTGTTGCGGCAAACCCTTATCGCTTTTTTATTATTCATTTGTGTATATCTACTTAAATACGAGTTATAAAGTGTGAGAGTAAGAAAGTACTTATGGTGAAAGGAGACTCAAATTTTATTATAAATAATAAATAAATAATATCATTCATTAGAGCCGTGGTAGCTCAGTGTCCGTGCGGTTGGCTCAAGTTGCGTAGTACGCTAGCAACCCGAATTCGATCCCCGGTGCCGGTACCAATAAATTTCTTGTTGCAATTTTATGTACTGATTTACCACGCGCTCGGCAGTGAAAGAAACATCGTGAGGAAACCTACATGTTTTAGAAAAATTTTCTACGCCATGTGAAGTCTGCCAATCCGCATTAGGGCCGCGTGGCGGACTATGCCCTTATACTCTCTTTACAGAGAAGGTCTGCGCCCAACAGTGGGACATATAATAAAGGCTGTAACTTTCACTAACTTTAACTATTATTCATTACGTCAAAACTGATAAAACCGGCCGACTAGTTATGTTATACTACATGTATATTCTAGCATACATTGTGTTACAAATAAAAGTAATTCCTTCAATATTCTGAATCTTGATTGAGCCTAAGGAAACTATATTCAAAAACCATATCTTTTAATGTTCGTGTTTTCGTAAAATTTTTTGTAATATTTTCCCTTTACTTCAGTCACCGAAATCCACGAATAGAACATAAGTTGAAAGAAGATGAAAGGAGTCCTTACGTCAACAGTATAATGTTTTTGTTGTTTGTAAGAAAAATATTCTCGTTAAAAAGAGGTAGAACAAAACACGTGCTCGTGTGGGAATCATTAAGTGCCTACTTACCTCTTGCGCCTATTGGTTCTTGCTAGGGATGCACGATTTTAATTTTAATCGATATTGATAGATTGTATCGCAATGGCTCATAAGTGTTAGCTAGCAACACATGGCACTCATCGATTGTTATGCATAGTAACTACTTCCAATGATATCTTAGTGATTTAGTTATTTTATTAATTTAGTTGATCGTCACATTATCTTGGCATTGTAAACAATAATTTAACTTTATTAGTTCGTAATCTGACTTCTAATTAATTTTGTATAAAGATTGTGAGGACGCGCAGTTGTGACGGTATTCGTTAAATTAATTTCTTGTACAACGTTACGCCGTTTCAATAAAGCGAGTGTACTACGAGTAGTTACTGGACTATTTCATTCCACAAACCTACAAGTTATTACATAAGCTTTTATAATTATTCTCACAATTAAACAAATACACTTTCACTAAAAGTGTCAAGCTTTTTACTTTACTGGGCGTTAATCTCTCAATGGAATGTTGTAAAAATATATGTTTTTACAACATTCGATTGAGATATTTAGGATATCGCTCAAACAGTTAACAGATTAATAATTAATGTAATTCATATGAACAAAATCTTATAATTATATATTTTACATATTAATAAGCCGTGGTAGCTCAGTGTCCGTGCTACCCGAGTTCGATCCCGGCGGTGAAGTCTGCCAATCCTCTTTAGGGCCACATGGCGGACTATATGCCCTTATACTGTCTTCACATAAAAGTCACAGCCTAGCCCAGCCAATATAAAGATATATAATATGTTATAAATTTGAAAAGAGAACCTATTAGGTTAGCCAGCTAATGTATAATACTTTTTTGTGTCTGTTTTATAAAAGATTCGTATACAGTATTCTTACATTTCAAATGACTTCCTTAAAGAGAATAAAATTAATCTATTCTAAAAGTTTCAATATGACGCTTATATCGATATTTAGAAAAATCTAATCATAACGAATCGCGCATCTCTAGTGTACAGTGTTGCGCACACATTTTTGTGAGCTCATTAAAATGACATTACTGCTCTTATTTAAACAGCAAACAACTAAACGATGCTCGTTAATGCGTTTTGTGGTCGGCATGTTATGGACATGAGCTAACTGCACACTTTAATAATTATTAATAACTTAACCCTTGCTCGCGATAACTCTGTCGTATTTTGTAATAATTCCTATTACATGTTAGTAATATAGCAATTTAAATCTAGACAAAGAACATGTATTTTGTCGGAGCATTTTGTATATAAACTAGCAAATATAGACGCTTTACCTGTTCTTGGACGTCCGCTTTTTGACAAGCTTATAAGGTCCCATGCGTGTTAGCGAAATATTTGACTAATTTAAATGAATTTACCGAGTAATTTTTTTTGTACGTAAGAAACCGAAAATACGGAAGCACAGGATGTTGTTGTCAGATTTTGCCAGACAACAAAATACTATTACTCAATCGAAACAATATCTATTTTCGAACGTCCCCTTTGTTGGCTGAGCATCGAGGCGTACGTACGTTCTTCTAAGTATTTTCGGAAGTTAGGTAGCAAGTAAGTCCGGGTGAATTAAAATATATGTAGGTATAAATTTATATCATAAAAGATATGAAATATTAAAGTTATGAAATTATATAATACACAGCAGAATTGTCAAACTGAACGTCACATCTGTTAATTTTGCAACTCTATACAAAATTATTATGTCAAATATATTTACGAACAAAACCAAAATTAAAATTTTAACTAATTGCACAACAGGATATTTTTATAATGTCCCGTTTTTCAAATAATTAGTCTGAATTGTTTTGTTTGATGGTTTGTCACTGTCGTTAGAGCAAATACAACAACTGCTGTGGATTGAGGACGTCTGAACTCTTAGAACGCTCGGTTTGAACGTCTATTGGGAATAACTTAGCATCTGAATATCCGGTCCGAATCCGGTGAAGCAGTCAAAGCCAGCTTCTCTGGCCAATCTGTGTAGTTCGTCAAAAAAAAAAGAATATGCATAAACTAAGGTAGACCGTAGTCTAACATCAGGCCGAATCGTGGTCAAATATATTTATGAACAAATGTTTGGTTTATCACTGTTGTTAGAGCAAATACAACAACTGCGGTGGATTGAGGACGTCTGAACTCTTAGGATGCTCGGTTTGAACGTCTATTGGGAATAACTTAGCATCTGAATATCGCTATGTTAGTATTGCTGGATTTCATGAAAGTCCCTCAAAGTTGAACAAAGTGTTTTACTTCTTCTATTATTAGTTCAGCAAAGAAATGGAATAGTCTGCGCGCGTCTGTCTTTCCTCCGCATACAGTGTGGGTGTTTTACGAGTAGTGTGAATAGGCATCCCCAAACTCAGCTTCGGCCCTCACGTAGATCACGTTAGGAACCGACTGGCCTACGTTATGGGTCGCCTATATCACCTCATTAATAAGAAAAGTAAAATGTCCCTTCGTAATAAGGTGACACTTAACAAAGCAGTTATACGTCCCGAAACGACGTACGCAGGCCCGGTCATCGCGCTTGCCGCCCATAAATATATCCATAGGTTACAAGTAATTCAGAATCGTTTTTGCAACGAACCACGGCGCATCCGTACGTAATCGCAGGCTCCACGTTGATACAGGGTTACCGACAATGGCCCATTTCTTTAAGCAGGCATCTCGACGGTTTTCGTGACTGCCACCAAACATTCTAACAAACTTCTTGTAAGTGCCGCCACTTATAAGCCTTCCTATACTAAATTCCGTCGCGTCGCCCGGAGGCCGAGACACGTTCTTGACGATCCGGACGACGCGATTACCATTGCACAGGCTAGATCTTTACAAATCCGGTGCAGTTAACAGCGTAATTCATTCAGAATAATAAGGACTTCCAACTTCATTCCATTTTACAGTATAACAGAATAATTTATAGTTAACGTGAGTAGTAAATAGCTCTTTGTTTGAAAATATGAATTTTTAAGTGATTCAAAAAGATTACAGCGGGCCGGGATGAGGTCTCGACTCGCCAATTAGCACGATGTAAACCGCCCCCAAGCTCGTTCAAAAACCCCAAAATATCTCTTAAAGTCGGCGTGAGAGTTTAAGTGCTTACACAAATGGATTGATGTATTTGATCGACCACCAAATGCAAAGTGCTTCGTTAATGGAACTAAATAATAACTGAGTACCTTCTCTTTACTTATGGAAGTGAAGCTTGTTTGCACGCTTTAAATTATACGCAAAGTTAAAACAACTTAAGACATACACCTTATGATTATTCATGTCTCGAATTGTCTTGGTTTCGTTAATTTTATTTTGTTTCTATACTGTTTGAATGGATAAGGTAAATATAATAAATAAATCCAGCCCTTTAGTTCTGGGCTCTCAAGAATAAGACTACGGTATCCCCTGCCTGTCGTACAAGGCGACTAAAAGGGGCCTCGGGTTCACTGGGTGACAAGGGTGGGGCCCTTCGACGTCCGGTGCCGTCCGCTAAGGTGGACCTGCGAAGAAGGCAACACCAGCTGGCCCGTGTCGCCTTGCGAGGGCAGAGGCGTAACCTCCCAGGAGAATCCTCTCCTTGAGCGCAGTGCAGAGGGGCTCCGGTGCGTTCCACTGGAGATTCCGGAATCCCTCGTCATGCACCGAGGAAAGGGCCACCGGGGAGGTTTGAGTGGGTAAAAATCCCACACAACCACCGCCTTCCCCTGAAATTATTTACGAGTAATTTCTAATTATTGTAGGATTATTACGAAATAGAATTATTCAGAACAAATCGTTGAAATCGGTTGTCGTGATATTGAGTTATTCGACCATTTGTCACGCAGATAGTTAATGTATTTTTAAGCCTTATATTGTTTTCGATGCCGTTGTCAGAATTAGTCCAAATTGACTACAGAGAGACAGACGGGACTACGTGGGAAGCAACAGCTTTCAAATAAATAAAGAATCATCAAAATCGGTTTCCCTGTCAAGCTGTCGGTGGCGAGCCGTGGTAGCTCATTGTCGGGACGGTCGCCTCAAGTTACATGGTACGCTAGCAACCATAGTTCGATCCCCAGTGCCACCACCATCACTAAATTTGTTGTTTCAATTTTATGTCATGATTTACCACGCCCTCGGCGGTGAAGGAGGATCGCGAGGAAACCTACTAGATATTTTTCTAAGTCATGTGAAGTCTACCAATCTAAGGCCGCGTGGTGGACTATGACCTTATACTCTCTTTACAACAAAAACTAACATGATGACGTCAAGGACGCTAAAATAATGTACACTCGGGTATAATATTAATATATACTCGAAATAAAATAAAATATTTTTATTAATATATTTATATACATATTAACCAACAATATCGGCTCAATGTCTTTTGTTGTTCGTTTGTCACAATGTAAAAGTTTTAGAATGAAGTCTTTAAAACAGCTTTCAAGAAAATTAAAGCATTAATAGGCACTATGTTTTGCCGGACGGTCCGGCGGCGGACGCAAATGTTTCTGTTCTGACTCGTCGGGAAGTGGGCAATTAAATATATGCCACATGTTGGTACGGCGCGTTAATTAATCATGAGGTTTCAACCTAATTAAAACCGGTACACGTTCGTAATTATATTTATTTCTTATGGTTTCAAACGTATCTGACTGACACAGCCAGATACATTCCTAAGATAGTGGATTTAATACGAATTGTAAGCATTACTTTAATGTTTTGTAATTATTTTATTGTATATATGCACGAACAGGTTCTCGATTCGTTTGTGAGAAAATCCACATTACCAATTGAATTAAAAAAAGATTATTCTTGTGTTTTACAATCTATTTAAGGAGAACCAATAATATAAAATACCATTACAATTAATAATTCTAAGAATGATTATTATATTTTTAAAAGGCATGAAATTAAAGATTAATTGGACAGAAGAGTAAGAAAATGTTACGTCGTTACTGGCACGCAGTGCAGTTTATTTGAAAACAAGAAATTACCACGACCACAGCCTTGTGCGACTGTCTGATATGATATTAGGTTTTGATAAACGTGTCTCTTATCACATCTGTATCATTAGACAAGATGTATCTGCGGTTATTATTAAATTATTTTTCACATTTGCATATAAAGTCTAACGAAATTATTTACGAGTAATTTCTAATTATTGTAGGATTATTACGAAATAGAATTATTCAGAACGAATCGTCGAAATCGGTTGTCGTGATATTGAGTTATTCGACCATTTGTCACGCACATAGTTAATGTATTTTTAAGCCTTATATTGTTTTCGATGCCATTGTCAGAATTAATCCAAATTGACTACAGAGAGACAGACGGGACTACGTGGGAAGCAACAGCTTTCAATAAATAAAGAATCATCAAAATCGGTTTACCCTGTCAAGCTGTCGGTGGCGAGCCGTAGGTAGCTCATTGTCGGGACGGTCGCCTCAAGTTACATGGTACGCTAGCAACCATAGTTCGATCCCCAGTGCCACCACCACCACTAAATTTGTTGTTTCAATTTTATGTCTTGATTTACCACGCCCTCGGCGGTGAAGGAGGATCGCGAGGAAACCTACTAGATATTTTTCTAAGTCATGTGAAGTCTACCAATCTAAGGCCGCGTGGTGGACTATGACCTTATACTCTCTTTACAGAGAAGGCCTGTGCTCAACAGTGGGACATATATATATATATATATATATATATATATATATATATATATATATATATATATATATATATATATATAATAAACTTGAGACAAGTGGAAAACGAATTCTATATTTGTCAACTCCGCAAAAAAAGAGTTAAAAGGACTTGTATATTTTATTGTAGACATACTTTTTAAACTGCTTGTTGCATATAAAGATCGTATTGTAGTACTGGTTGTTATTAGACTGTGGCGTCTAGTTCCCGAGACTCCCTGCAACCCGCCACTGTAGCCCGAAGCTCGAAGGCCGGCCCCGGCGCGCCACTAATTGGCAATTTGTTCGATCCTTAGATCTGACATAATGATGCGAGTTCGTTTATTTAAATGATTCGACGGAAACTTGCCTCGCGTCTAACAATAAAGTATCCGTAGTATATGTTCAGTCATACCAACGTCTTTTCTAAAATAAATCAAGGGGTTAATGTACCACACACGAGCGGTTCCCGAAGGCTGAAAGTATTTGCTTGTTCGTTTAATGCGTACTTACTAGTTTTACAAGATGGACGTTACTTGAATTGTTGTCATTATTTTCATTCGCAAATGAACTGTTTTTATTTTATTTATTTATTTTGGCTTCTTTGGCCTAAAGTCAAACCGCAGTAATAATGGGCACGCAATTATATTAAAGTTACTTTACTACGAACAAGGATTATATAGATATATACACTACTAACTATGGAAGATTCATCGAGTCAAAGATGAAGTTAGCTGCAAAAACTTGGGATCCTGCAAAATCTCAAAGTGCAGTTTTTAAAAAAAAAAGCTAGCTATATTAACATTCTTGTTAACCATTCCAACTAAGCTTAAGCTTGTGCTAATAGATGGCTCACGTCAATAGTCGAATGGTGGATTCGAACCTACGACCTTACGATTCGCAGATCGTACCCTAAACCATTAGGCTATTGATGCTTCGAAAGAAAAAAAAATATTTAAAATATTCGCGTAAGTTAAATATATTTTTTTTGTTACTAAAAATTTTGTTTGTTTTCTAAGGAAGACTTGTAAGGAAGCAGTGGTAGTTAGACGTTCTAAGTACAACGTGACGGTCGGAGGTTCATTTCCCATCTTCGTACCAAAGATAATCCATCTTACGGTTTATTAGATACCAAGAAATTACTTTTTAATACGTGTCCATATACGGCAATTTACTTGCCCTTCTCTCCCCCTTTGGGAATGAATTAGCCAGTCCACCAGGAGGCCTCTACAGTTAACCTGTTTTTTTGTAAGGTGGTTCAGTTCTTAGGTCCCTTCGCTTGAACCTCTTTCGACAGTAACTCGACGCACACGAGTCCTCGAGGACCACGACTTGGTCGATAGCTGTCATCAGAGAAAGTATACCGATTGCTATTCCAATCTATTAGGTGACAATCAAGTAACAGACAAGAGCGTATGTTCTACTGCTGGGCACAAGCCTACAGTCTAAATAGATATATAGATGATTGATATATAGGGCATAGTCTGCTTCGAGACCCTATAAAAACAAAATAGTGTACTTAATGAAGACTTGAGACATGCAGTTCCCGTCACGATGTTTACCTTCACCACCGAGAAAGTTGTAAATCGGCATTTAAAAACGTGTACATAGGTTATATTTGAGAACCGGGGTTTCAACATGTATTTATTTTTATAAGCCTCAATAACTTCTTGCAGCAAACGTAATTCAACCGGGCGGAGCCTGGTACCAATAACTTGAAGTTTGTCTCTTTAACATATGGAAGTTATGCATATAAAACACTTAGCGAGCAATCGGGCAATCAAAATCCACTTAATTTTGCAATGTAATTATGGACATTAATTTATTTGTCTTGCATTTAATTTATTTATGCTTTTAATTTATATTATATAAATACAAATAAAAGCAACGAACGACATTTATTCGATGCTACACGAAGCTAATGAATGAATGAACTGATGATGAGACGAATGAACCACACTGCCATAAAGAAAAACAATAAAGAAGAGAATGAATGTCTCCAACTTAGACGTGTTTTTTAATATACTTATTACCCACGATCCCGCCTGATGTTAAATGGAAAAGCTGTTCTGGATGGTAAGGTGCACTAGCTTACTAAAAGTCTACTCACTCTTCAACACACCCATTACAATCGGAGAGACAGACGCGGAGAAATTATTTCAGCCCTCTGCTGTGTGAATAATCAAATACGTATATCGTTCGGTTGAGGGTCCGCGATAAAATATTAAATATGCCACCTCTCAATTCACCGGTGAGATCCTTGTGTCGAGTTACTAGCGATAGAGGTTCAGGTTAAGCGACCTAAGAGCTATGCCACCTCTCAATCCGATGAAGCAGTTAAGGCCAGCTTCTCTGGCCAATCTCTGTAGTTCGTCATTAAAAAAAAAATAAGTATTAAAATCAGGAATGCGTTTTGAAGTCCGATAACGGAACATGAATGGCGAAATTAGATTATTCGCAATAATGTATATTGCTTCTGGATTTTCTTCTTTCGCATGTAGCGTAGTGGCTGGATGCCGGTTTTATAGCCTCAAAGCCGAGGTTCTCTGGAAAAAGGTTTATAACATTTATGTTATCCATTCCAAATAACCTGATGGCCTCACGTGAATGGTCGAATGGTGGCAACCAACGACTTCCCGTTTCGCAGACCGTACCCAAATCATTAGGCTATTGACGCTCCGATAGTTGCAATTGAATGCTTAATTTATTTGCACGTGATCAGAATACCATTCATTTTACATGTCCACATGCCAATGCACATGAATATATATATATATATATATATATATATATATATATATATATATATATATATATATATATATATATATATATATATATATATATATATATATATATATATATATATATATATATATATATATATATATATATATATATATATATATATATATATATATATATATATATATATATATATATATATATATATATATATATATATATATATATATATATATATATATATATATATATATATATATATATATATATATATATATATATATATATATATATATATATATATATATATATATATATATATATATATATATATATATATATATATATATATATATATATATATATATATATATATATATATATATATATATATATATATATATATATATATATATATATATATATATATATATATATATATATATATATATATATATATATATATATATATATATATATATATATATATATATATATATATATATATATATATATATATATATATATATATATATATATATATATATATATATATATATATATATATATATATATATATATATATATATATATATATATATATATATATATATATATATATATATATATATATATATATATATATATATATATATATATATATATATATATATATATATATATATATATATATATATATATATATATATATATATATATATATATATATATATATATATATATATATATATATATATATATATATATATATATATATATATATATATATATATATATATATATATATATATATATATATATATATATATATATATATATATATATATATATATATATATATATATATATATATATATATATATATATATATATATATATATATATATATATATATATATATATATATATATATATATATATATATATATATATATATATATATATATATATATATATATATATATATATATATATATATATATATATATATATATATATATATATATATATATATATATATATATATATATATATATATATATATATATATATATATATATATATATATATATATATATATATATATATATATATATATATATATATATATATATATATATATATATATATATATATATATATATATATATATATATATATATATATATATATATATATATATATATATATATATATATATATATATATATATATATATATATATATATATATATATATATATATATATATATATATATATATATATATATATATATATATATATATATATATATATATATATATATATATATATATATATATATATATATATATATATATATATATATATATATATATATATATATATATATATATATATATATATATATATATATATATATATATATATATATATATATATATATATATATATATATATATATATATATATATATATATATATATATATATATATATATATATATATATATATATATATATATATATATATATATATATATATATATATATATATATATATATATATATATATATATATATATATATATATATATATATATATATATATATATATATATATATATATATATATATATATATATATATATATATATATATATATATATATATATATATATATATATATATATATATATATATATATATATATATATATATATATATATATATATATATATATATATATATATATATATATATATATATATATATATATATATATATATATATATATATATATATATATATATATATATATATATATATATATATATATATATATATATATATATATATATATATATATATATATATATATATATATATATATATATATATATATATATATATATATATATATATATATATATATATATATATATATATATATATATATATATATATATATATATATATATATATATGGTGATAAACTTCATGCAAGCCTGTTCGTCGTTGACCCCTTCTCCAATAATAAGTTTGAAGTTTATTAATATGTACTAGGGTCGGGAGGTATTATACTTTGTAAGAAGTAGTTTTGTGGTATATTATGCTATGGCAATTTACTCGGAAAGTGCAATGTGATAAGTGCATCCAGTGATAACAGAAGGTTTTCGAGTAATGAAACACACGTTTACTCATTAAATAAATATATTTATTTACATCGTAACGTAAAATTGAAAATTATTTCGTCGATGTTTACGTCGTCAATCAATTTTATATTTGTCTCTATAGTACATTATATTGTGTTAAATGAAATATTATTCGCAAAAATGTATATTGCTTCTGGATTTTCTTCTTTCGCATGTAGCGTAGTGGCTGGATGCCGGTTTTATAACCTGAAAGCCGAGGTTGCCTGAAAAAAGGTTTGTAATTCCAAATAACCTGAGGACCTCACGTGAATGGTCGAATGGTAGCAACTGACGACTTTCCGTTTCGCAGACCGCACCCAAATCATTAGGCTATTGACGCTCCAATAGTTGCAATTGAATGCCTAATTTAATTGCACGTGATCAGAATACCATTTATTTTACATGTCCACATGCCAATGCACATGAATGTTTGTGGGTGGCGGTGATAAACTTCGCATCATGCAAGCCCGTTCGTCGTTAGCCCCTTCTCCAATAAAAAGTTTGAAGTTTATCAATATGTACTAGGATCGGGAGGTATTATACTTTGTGAGAAATAGTTTTGTGGTATATTATGCTATGGCAATTTACTCGGAAAGTGCAATGTGATAAGTGCATCCAGTGATAACAGAATGTTTTCGAGTTAATGAAACACACGTTTACTCATTAAATAAATATATTTATTTACATCGTAACGTAAAATTGAAAATTATTTCGTCGATGTTTACGTCGTCAAACAATTTTATATTTGTCTCTATAGTACATTATATTGTGTTAAATGAAATATTACCTAGCCAATGTTCTTATAACGACAGTTCAGAAACTTTTACATAAATACAATTATACCGTATAAATCTTTATGTTACATTAATTTGATTAAATCTTAGGAAAATTTAAGCACAATTTCTAGAATATATTTCAACAATTTCATTAGTTAAAAACGGTTAGCGGATGAAGAATGAATTGAATGAGAAATTTGTTAAAGCTATGGCGGAAAAAAACAATTTTACAGTATGCATTTAACATCACATAACTATATTTATACAACGATACACCGGCAAACATGCTGGGAGTACCAAAAAATTTAACCCCTATACTATTCGTAAGACATCAGTTTAGACTAAAGTTATTCATATAACGGGAAGTTATCTTTGGTAAAAAAAATAACAGAGATATACCTACATAACCAATAAAAAAAATAAAGAAAAAAACGAAAAGAACCATTAAAAAAATTACTTTCAATAAATTTCATACCTTGTATGATAACAATATTACAATCGCTAAATGTACATACAATTTCATAACAATGAGATCGAATACATCAATTAACTTTATTGTGGACCTGAATCGTTGTATCAAATTTGTGGGTACTATATAGCTAGGGTAATGTGAGATGCTGTTCATACTAAAAATGATACAAGGTACATTATGTAATCTATTGTAAATACAAGGAGTGCCTAAGTAAAGAGAGCGAGATGGCGGTCTGCCCACGCGTCTCTATCTTAACATGTAGTCTCAAATCGTATACATAATGGAAATATCGTGTTCTGACAACGTTATCGCGTCTCATCCCGGACATTTTGTAAAGTGGCCGCATATACATGACCCGCCTCCTAGCCTAATGTACAAGAGCGATGCTTTTAAAATACGTCCGCCGAGAGTCTTCGATGTACTTAATTCTGCACTTAACCACTTACAAGGGGCCTTACGTTTATGAATGTCTCTAATAGAATTGCACTTTATACATTTATAACAAGCTGCCCACGAATGGTTCTCTATTACGTGTTAAGAAGTTTACGTTACAAAAATAAAGCGTCACACCGGAAACGGGCTTGTGTTCGCGTGAGATTTACGCAAAATGAACCGCCACGTAATATCTTAAATTCACTGGATGTTTACGTGTCTCGCTCTTGAGACTGATCCGGAGCGGTGTCAGCTCGCCGCTAGAAATCAGTGAGGTTTTACCTGAAACAATAGAACACGTATTACAAATAAGTATATACTATAGTATACAAGTTAAACTGATTAACCGTTTTTAAGGAAGGAAAACATCGTGAGGAAACCTACATGTCTTAGAAAAAAAATCTAAGACATGTGAAGTCTGCCAATCCGCACTAAGGCCGCGTGGCGGCCTGTACTCTCTTCAGAGAAGGCCTATGCTCAACAGTGGGACATATACATATAAGGCTATAACTTTTAAGCTGTGAAAGTAAAATAATCCATTAATGACGGCGCTATGAGTGCTCAAGCATTTTAAAATGTTCACGAATCTCCCTCTTTTATAAAGCTTATAGTTCTTGACAAGTGGACGAAAAGAGCAGCAGTGTCGCTCACCTACTCGGTAGGCAGCTGTAGTTAAGACGGTCATATGTCTTCCAATAACTAAAGCAAATAATCGAATCTATGGTACGGTCGGCGAATCATAAGGTCGTGGTTTCGAATCCACCCTTCGACTATTGACGTGAACCATCTCCTAACACAAGCCTAAGCTTATTTGGAATGGTTAACAAGAATGTAGAAGAAGAATTCTTTAAAAAAATGAAGACCGCCGTGGACACGTGGAAGAGGATCGTCATCAACACTCCTTACTAGACATGACCTTGAGCAATTACGAAAACTACTACAACAAAGAAAAAGATACACTGTGTCTCCCGCAGTGTATGTTTGATACAATACTACCCGTACTCGACTAAGAAGAAGAAGATGATGCACTGTTTCTCCCGTAGTGTATGTTTGATACAGTACTACCCGTACTCGACTAAGAAGAAGAAGATACACTGTGTCTCCTGCAGTGTACGTTATATACGGTACACAGTACTCACCGAGGCGAGCAGTCGGCGAGGCAGCGGAGGTCATCGCGCGGCGTCGCACACGTCCGGGTCGGGCGGGCTGCCGTAGCCGCTGGACGCGTCGTCTGCGCCCGCGCACCCGGCTCCTTCCTTGTCGACCAGCGCGCCCGCAGCGCACGCGCCCGGGTACCCGCCGCTCGGGGACTGTCACAAACGTAAGCATATGAAACATGTTCGTATATTTGCGAGTGAAAACAAAAACCAACCATTTTTAAGTTTATTTTAGAATGTCGTTTACAAAAATTGGAAGTCCCGTGGAAAAGCAACCAATCTAGTCGTGGTTCGGCGTCCTAGGAACGGAATTCTTATACGTAGCATTTTTTTGTTTTCTAACTTTATATAATACAAGGGATCATCACCGGTGGGACCCTTGTGTGTCGAGTATTGTGTTGTGCGACCATTAGCACCTATCAATCCAGTGAAACAGTCGAGATCTGCAACTCGGACTAATCTATGTACCTGTATGTAACACCGGCTCCAAATTAAAACAGTGATGGATTAATTATTCTTTAATATCCTGTTGATCCTCGTTTTACAATGTTCTGGCGCTTACATTTCCATATTTGTGTTTGTTGTCGTTAAGCAGTACTTGCCCTTCTTGATTGTCATAAAATTACTAATATCTTAATCAACAAACATTATTCTATCTATACGATTTTTAGAGTTACCTGATATACATATCTGAGGAATATATGGCCGTTAAAAATTAACATGAGACTTGCTTAAAATCCTAAATAAAATTAGTTTTATTTAACGTGGACGAATCGCCTATAGCCGTATAATGAAATAAAATTAACAAAGAAACAACGAAATTAATGTAACGATTCTAGCAGGCAGTAAGTGAGCAAGGCAATCAAAAAGCACACTTTAATAAAATTTGCTAAGGGAGCAATAACTTTGGATATAATGGGAATAATCCTATTTTGTTTCCTTCGTAACAATATTTTTCCATTCTACGTTGTTATTGGCACCATATTTTATATTCGCCAGGGAAATGACATAAAAAGTAAACAAAAAAAACCGCAAATATAGGTAATTCGATTTTCGATGTTAGCAATTCTCCTGTCGAGCTCCCAACAGTAGACCGTGAGCGCAATCAAAAAGTCGATTAGAAATGTCGTGCGGCTGAATGGGTTCCCTCCACTCGCGCGGCTCATAAAATGAAATAGATTCCCCCACATTCGCATTCCGACAAGCGTTCGTACGAGAAAGATTAATGATCACAAAAGAAACATAATAAAGTGGAGATAGAATCTCCCACTAACAGTGTCCTTGCGGGAGTTATTTACTTCGCTGAGTTGACTTTTTCACGTGCCCTTTATTTGGAACTGGGACACTTAAAATACAACACGATCCTAAATAAAACTAATTATAAAAAGCTTTTTTATTTGTTAGGGAATATGTAAATTATAATCATAGAACTAAATTAAAAAAGGACGTCGATAGCCTAATAGTATACGGTTTGCAAAATAAAACGTACTATTTTTACCATTTTCTTAACATGATTTTTTTTATGACGAACTACACAGATTGGCCAGAGAAGCTGGCCTTGACTGCTTCACCGGATTGAGAGGTGGCATAGCTCTTAGGTCGCTTAGCCTGAACCTCTATCGCTAGTAACTCGACACAAGCATTCCGATCCCAAGGCGCCCGAGAGGGCTGAACCAATACTCGGTCGGTTGCTATTTCACGGATAATCTAAGGAACATTCAAAAGCTAAACTAACTTTGAGTGCCACTTCGGGAAGCGTTGGCGCTGGGAGAAGAAGTGGCCGATGAAACTCCAGCAATGCTCCTAACATCTATGGGGCCTGCCCATAAAATAGCGGTAACGCGTAAGGATTATTCGCAACCTCCGACGGTCGCGAAGGAACGCTTTGTGGATTTGTAGGTGATTAATTTACTTAACATGATTCATCTCTTAACTTTGTTATGGTATTATTAAAAACACAAGTATATTTACGAGTAAAAATAAAAACAAATCGAATCAAACGTTAAACGCGCGGACACCCTTTTTGTATTTCTGAATTATCGTAGGAATATTACGAAATGAACTTAACTAACTTAATCAGAACGTAATCGAACAACTCTTAAAGTATATCCTTTCCAATAAAATGAAATCATCAAAATCTGTTCGCGTGATACTGAGTTATTAGTACATTTGTGACACATACTTGATGCATATTTAAGACTTGTATAGTTTTCTAATGGATCCCATTGTCAGAATTGGACTAACTTAAATATAACACGGGAGGCACCATCTTTCAAATAAAAATAATCATCCAAATCGGTTCAGCCAGTCGAAAGTTATGAGGTAACGAACATAAAAAAACATATAGACGAATAAAGGAGGTCCTTTTCTGAAGTCAGTTTAAAAAGAATAATAAAGAAATTTATTAGAGACTTGGTATTGTTCTTAAAATAAGTCAAACGATGACAAAGCCGCTGAATCGACTATTGCATGAGTACGCCAGTACTATCAGGGAAGTATCACTTTTTTATCGACCAAGATAAGTGTGTATTACTGCAAACAAAAGAAGCCAACAATGCAAAATTATAATACAACTACCTTCTTCGTTCGTTTATTGTTCAGTATAACGTGTAACGTACATATATTCTATGGCCGTAGTTAATTAATAGTCATTTTTCCTCCTTCGCAGTATACACTTTAATATCCGAATCTGTGTTAAATCGATAATATTGTAATAATAACACTGGCTGTTTCGTTTCCCTCAAGTACAGGCATGTGCGACTATTATAATAATTCTGTATAAACGCAACAAACTCAGAAAACGTGTTCCCGGTCCCACAAACGTCATTGGTCCACGTATTGTAAAACCAAGTAATTGTTGTGAAAGAACTGTGTACAGCCGGCACGGATGTTAATTGTGAGAACTAGCAATATGTCCATAAAGAATAAACTTTGATGGCCCGTCTGGTGTTCTATTTTGAAATTCAATCGATCTTTCAATATCGCGTATTAATTAAAATCTTTATAAACAGCCTCTAACGCTATTAATATATTATAATTACATAGTTTAGGAGACAATTTGCAAAGCCGCTGCGTGCGTAGATACTGATTAGACATACCTCTAGTATTACGTTACACAATTTTAGGTACATGACGCAGTTTTATTGAAACAATTTTGTCTATAGTTAATAGTCCAAAATTTGTTATAGATTATCGGTGAGATATTTCATACGGATTTCTTATATTTATAGCGAATATTACTGCTTTTCAACGAACTTCAAAAAAGTAGAAGGTTGTTTGGTAGAGAACGAGAGAGTAGAGGAACTTTGGGTGAACCGATTTTGATGATTCTTTTTTAATTTGAAAGCGAGTAGTTCTCATTTCAATTTGGTCAAATTCTGACTCACGTCCCTGAGATTACCATATAAGTCTTAAATTTGCATTAAATATGTGCGCGGCAAATGGACGACCAAGTCAATATCACGCAAACCAATTTCGATGATTCATTTTTTATTGGAAGCACATCCTGTACTTCAAGGGTAATCTGATGAGAGTTTGGTTAGCTTCTGATTTACTTCTATTTCCTAATATTATGATTACTACCTAGGATAATTCGAAAATACAAAAAAGAAAGTCGGATTGTATTTGTTTTTACTGGTAAATTTTCTCGTTACGGTTTTTAAAGCAGTTTTATCTTAATAAGAGTTCCCGAACTATTTATTTATTCGACGTTGACTTGTTGAAGGCTACCGTTTGCTTTTCCTATATATTTATTTATCTTAATTGTCGTTCTAATCTACGCAGACAATACTTTAGTTTTATTACTACTTTGACGGTGGTAATAACAGTTTTATTCAATAAAAAATACAATGAATAAAAATAAAGGACAAATCGAGGCTAAAATAGCATTATAATGATTTGACATACGTGCATTTATACGTGTATATCTCTCGATATAAGTGCATTGTCACGTCGTAAGATGAAAAGCTTCGTTCCCAGTAATTGGATCTCCGGTTCTCGTCATATGAAACGCAGCATCGTTATAGCTGCCAGTAAAAATATACCAACAGATATGTATACGTATATCTAAAAAACATAGACGAATATAATAAAACAGGAACGGTTAGCCACGAGGTTGTGCCTAAAATTGCACCTGTTTATCCGACTTCAAAAAAGGAGGAGGGTCTCAATTAGTCTGTATTTTTTTATGTTTGTGTATTTACACCGCCGATTTTGATTTATTTTGTTTTTATAAGGGTTTGGTTTCAGTTGGCTCCCATATTAATTATGTTGGCCCTGGATTGCAAAGATATCCCAGGGAACTTCTTAAATCGTGTAAAAGAAAGCTTTAACAAAGCATGATCATAAAAGCGAATATAGGCCCTAGAACTTCAACATATAACTAAGATACTCTAGACTAATATATAGCGTCTGTGTGCAGAGCGTCACGTTTGATTTCATTTGAAGCCAGTTTTTGTTTTTACTCGTAAATACATTTGTAACAATGATATTTCGGATTTCGATTTCTAAAAGTGCTTCCTAAAATTTAACCTCGTTGTCAATCTAAGAGCTTAACCATTACTTATAGCAGCTAGAGCCTTTAGGCTAACAAAGGCAGTCGTACCTATAAAATCTATATACATAAAAGAGAAAGTGTGCGGGTTTGTTCCATATAGGCTCCGAAACGGCTGGACCGATTTCAATGAAACTTTCAGAGAATCTTGAGATTGACCTAGCGAGTAATCCTGTAAAGTTTAGTGATGATCGCAGCACTCCTCTTTTTGAACTTTCAAATACAGCTTTTATTTACTATGACACTACTACTACGGTATGATATTGTTTTTACTGGCATGTACATGGGTGTAGGTATCACCTTATGGTAGGATCTTCACCCGCTCGAGACGAGAATAGAAGAGAATGAATACGGAGAGAGAGGAATAATTTAATATATTGTGAGCCCGGCGAAGTGGGCTGGGTACGCTAGTAACCTATAAAAATTCCATGTCTTATTAAGCTTTGTTATCATTATTAGTATCTGTAGCGTAACTATACCAAGTTCCTATGTATAAAATTCTTGGTAAAATAAAGAAAAACATAATTCTGTATACCTGTAGTCCACTAACTTGTCTTCGTATGTGCGCCAGGCCGCTAGGATTGGCTGCCATGCTGGCAAACACCAGTCTCTCCTCGTAATCGTACTCGCAAAGTATCTTGTTGTCGCACAGATAAAATCTGTCGCCCACGCAGAACCTGCGCAAGGTTTATGGTCACAGATATGTAGCGGGAGTCATTAGAGGTGAATGAAATTTTATGTTGTCTCGGACTTTCCATTGCCTATTCCATTTCATAATATGATATTAACTTTAAATTATTTCTTTTTGAATGATATTTTGTACTCCTAAGCTACACTCGTGAGCAATAATCAACGGTCGGTTAAGGAAGTTTGAATATTTCGGAAGATAAAGATGCTAGCTAACTGAAATAAATTGTATTAGTATAAGTCCAGTCCAGGCGGTCGCCTCTAGTAGGATGGCACGCTAGCAACGAGTTCGATGCCCGATGCGGGCACCAATAAATTTGCTGTAAATTCACTTGCTGATTTAGGAAACCTACATGTCCTAGAATTGTTTTCTAATACATCTGAAGTCTGCCAATCCGCACGTGGCGAACTATGCCCTTATGCTCTCTTCACAGAGAAGGCTTGTGGCCAGCAGTGGGACATATATAAAGGCTGTTACTTTAATTATTGATATAACGGATTTCTATGGTTCTAACACGCCTTCCTTGCCTCGTCCACAACTTCACACGTTCGCTTGCATGTTCGAGAAGAGTTAATGGTTACCTGTGATTACACTGTTGGCAGGCGAAGCATTCCAAGTGGTACACAAAACTCTTCGCACGCATAACCATTTCGAAGGCTGGAATTACTTTGTTGCACGCTACGCAATTGCCTGTGGCACCAAATAACCTGTTAAAGAAAGTAAATATTAAAACATATTTAAGTAAAATTAGTAAAAACAAAAAACAACATTAAAATCAAATCAAACATTAAACGCTGCAACGTTCGGACGCACTCTTTTCATAGTTATATTACGACTTTTAATGCCGGAATCAACCAGCATGCTTCCATACGATTTGAGCGATGCCTTACAAACCCAAGGTCCTATGTTGTCTGGGACGTCGCAGATGGATTAAGACGTCCTCCTTTTTTTTTGAAGTCGGCTAAAAAAGACCATCAATAATGCACATAATGCTCAACATAGCCTTCGGACCTATTACTACGTCATTCTAGTAAAGCAATAACTTTGAAAATAAATAATGTTATAGTTCATTTTTTATTTATTACATAACACTAGAGATTCAATCTCGTTTCAAAATTTAATAAATGTCCAGGTAATCAACAATATATTAATGAATCCAAAATTCTCCGAAACAGGTCGCATG
The DNA here is from genome assembly GCA_029286785.1 of Meandrusa payeni. Lineage (NCBI taxonomy): Eukaryota > Metazoa > Arthropoda > Insecta > Lepidoptera > Papilionidae > Meandrusa > Meandrusa payeni. The sequence continues at coordinate 2,371,917 of JAGSMX010000013.1, forward strand.
TTTTGGTTAAAGCATCATGTTATTCCATTTTGTAGTTTTTGAGGTAAACGCCTCTTCCAATTTTCATTGCAAAATCTTACCGCGACTCCCATCATTTCACATGACGTTTGTCTCTCTAATTACATATAATTTTACATCCTTGTGTAAATTACATTTGAAGCATCCGGACAATTTTAATGCGAAATTACATATTGTAAGTACATGCTACGTATACCATTACAACGGTATTGTAAGTCTTTATGTAATATTATTATGGACGGGATTACAGGGTTGGTCATGTGCAGGCGGCAAAGGTGAACTGAACACCGCACAAATCTTTTGTGCAAATAACTTTAACACGGTTGCTTTCATCAATGATTATGGACTCGAACATACGTAATAAGCATTAAGTATTATTAAACTTATATATGGTTAAGATAAATAAGTTTGTCATGTAAAACATGTACCTGATAATGAACAAAAATTTTGTGTAATTCTCTTCTTTTCGACCGACTTCAAAAAGGAGGAGGTTCTCAAATCGTCATACCTTTTTTTAGACATTTATTTATTGGCATCACAATACAAGATACATCACAGACAGAATATAACACGCATTAAAAATAATGAAAAATAGACAAAACACAGTTAAAGTTACACGGACAAATAATACAAAACATATGATGCCAATATCGGACATCGTCTCAGCATATGCTGTCGCAAGGAGGCGACAGCGCTGATTTTCAGCGGCGCCCGGCACTACCTAAAGACGTGCGCGCTCAATACTACTTTTATATGGAATTTATACAGACAATATTTTATGTTTGTTTCCTCATAACTTTTGACTGGATGTATAGATTTTGATTTGAAAGCTGGTGTTTCCAGGTCAGTCTCATTCCAGTTTGGTGTAATTCTGACAATGCATCCATGAGAAAACCAATAATTTAAATTTGCATTAAGGACGTGACAAATGGACGAATAGCTCATGTATTTCAAGGGTAGTTTTATGAGAGTTAGTTAGGTTCTGATTAATTCAGTTAATATTCCTATTCTAGTCGGTTTTTGTTTTTACATTTAGTAAATATACTTCTTGTATAGACAAGAGAAAGAAATGACTTTGATCACCTTTGACATCTCCAACATCTCTAGAGTTGAATTTACGTATCTGACCTTTAGAAGGTAATAGAAATTTACTTAATGGTTACCAAGCTGATTCCACAAGTTGGTTGTACGTGGAAGAATGTGGAATGGTAACTAATCATCAAGACATTTGAGTTTTATCACTGGTAATTGACTTCTGAAATAATCTCGATCAATTTCTCGACACACCCCCATGTAATTATATTGTATTTGAAATTGCATTTAGATTGATTTACAGATTTTCGCATAAAAAGCTTTTTCAAGTGTCTTACCTAAGGTAATCCCTCTTGCATAGCATAAGATCGGCTTTGTAGTACAACTTGGATCCGACCTCCCCAAGGCGACAGTCACAGCACCCGCACTTAAGGCAATCTTCGTGCCAGAACCTCTCCATAGCCTTCAAGAGGAACCTTTCTGTGATGACCTTCCCACATTGTGCGCATAATCTTGCACCACCTGTTGCTCCTGTTACGGTGTTGCTGAGCGCGTATTTATTTTCTTCTTGCTGATCTGCGAAAGGAACGGACGGTTAAAATATCTTTTAATTTAATAAAATTTATTTTCGTTATCAATACGTTATTAAAATCAGTGAAATTGAGAATATACCACAATTGAACCGATCTCTATGAATAATGTAACTTTTCAGTTACTTAGGTACAAAAATTATTTGCTGAAAATTTGTGTCCGGTATATGACAATGGCCACCAACTGTCTGTCACATATTGGTCTAATACATTTGGTAAAAAGTTTACCATTTACGTCAGAGTCTGCAAGAGGTAAGTTGTTATTATTATTATTGCACCTACTATTATAATATAATAACGCTATTATAATAATACGTAATCAATATTAGAGTGCCTGCTGCAGGCTTAGGAGGTCTACCTAACAATTTCGTTACAGATAAAATTATAATGACGTACTCCGGATACAATAATTCCTTTAACATTGAATATATGTTATCTCTACAAACGATAATTGAATTTAACTGAGCCGTTGGAATTTAAATATAGAACTGGAATGTTAGTTTGCAATTAAAAAGAATATTGAACGGCCTAATTAAGACTTAATCGCTCGAAACTTCCAATTTATATAAAATGTTCCATTTTAAACGGTCTACGGAAATGCTTGACATCGCTTCTAAGACTTTTCAATACTGCATACACGTTTAACTCATAAGACCTTGTCGGATTATATACCAGTATTTTTTTTGAGGTAAGTTCTAAGAAGTTTAGTTATAACTTTGTCCTCGTAATTAAGTCACGGCATTGGCTATTAAGATGATACACTAAACAAAAACGGTAGTCTATCCGGTATGTGAACAAAATCTGTATCGGATCTCAGGTGGCTTGAAAAGCAGATAGAAGTTGTTGAGAATATAAAAATATTTATTAACTGTTTTAATGTTATTCCACTGAACGTTGAACGGACACTGACCGAAAAATTGCGTACGTTGTCCTCAATACTAGACATTGCGTGAACATTTCTGTAGGCGCTTCTCAACATATCCCCGGGCGTTGGTAGCTGGTCTTCCAACCCAATAAATTTAATTATCAGGCAGGGGGCAGATCTTGCTAAAGGCTCGTCTTACAATTCCACTGCTAGTTTTGACATCAGCAACTCTGTTGATTCCGTCCGTGCCAGGATAAACAGCAACGATGCGACCCAACCGCCATTTTAATGGTGGTAAGTTATCCTCTTTTAAAACAACAAGAGCATTCAATTTGAGAGAGGCCTTGTTATGCTGCCACTTGGTCCTTTGTTGTAATTCAACAATGTATTCCTTACTCCACCGTGTCCAAAAGTGGTCACGAAGCTGTTGAATTCGCTGAAACCGCTTTAAATGACTGTAGGCACAATCTGCATAGCTCCTGTCTGGCAATGCGGTGAGCTCCTTCCGCTCAGGAAGTGTCCAGGAGTGATAGGGTTCAAGTCTTCAGGGTTTGAGGAAAGTGGAGTGAGCGGGCGCGAATTTAAAATGGCCTCAATCTGCACTAAAGTTGTATTAAGTTCCTCATAGGTGAGGTGACAATTTCCCAGCACTCGAACTAAATGATATTTGGTCGATTTAACACCTGCCTCCCAGAGTCCTCCAAAATGCGGTGAATACGCAGGGATAAAATGAAAGTTAATACCATCATTTCCAACGCTTTCAGCCAATGAGTTACTATTCGATTTGATAAACTGGGACAAATCATTATATGCTCCCACAAAGGACGTCCCGTTATCGGAGTAAATATTTTGCGGCTTACCTCGCCGCGAAATAAATCGATGCAACGTAGAAATATAGCTTCGACTCGTCAAATCACCCACCAACTCCAAGTGGATCGCCTTTGTAGCGAAACATATACGAATACGGCAATATAAACCTTAATGACACGAGAACCTCGCCCCTGTCTACTAACAGCTGCTATAGGCCCTGCGTAGTCTACACCTACATTCAAAAAAGGGTAACCTGGTGCAAGGCGATCATGGGGTAAGTTGCCCATTTGAGGTGCCATAACTTGCCCTTTCATGCGATTACAACGTACACATTTACGGTAACATGATTTGGCCAAATTTCGACCTCCTATGGGCCAATACGTTTCGCGAATAGTGGCCAACAACAATTGAGGACCTGCATGCATTAATTTGAAGTGTTCATAACGAAATAATAATTTTGAAAAATGATGTGTGGACTGTATCAAAATAGGGTACTTTTTGTTATAACTAAAATCGCTATTCGTTAATCTACCGCCAACACGTAATATATTGTCTTTATCTAAAAATACATTAAATTTGATAAGGGAACTCTTTTTTGGCAAAGTTTGTTTATTTAATAAAAACTTATATTCAGGAAACGACTCTGCCTGAGAAACCTTTATAATTAAATTCAAAGCGGTTTGCAACTCATCAGATGTCAAATGGTTCTCTGCTATCAACAACCCTTTGCATCGATTCACGAATCTTAATACATACGCGATTGTGCGTTTCAAACGTGATAAATTCGAAAAACGATTAAAATCTATAAATGAATGTTGTGTATGGTCAGACACTGTAACACCTAACGAAATCTGTTTCAGTTCCGGTAGATTATCTTTAATATGCAAGTTTGAAGGCCAATGGGAATCGTTTTGCATTAAGAATGATGGCCCTGACCACCACATATCAAGAGACTGAAATAATTTAAAGTCAACCCCGCGTGTAATAAAATCAGCTGGGTTAACATCAGTAGGGACGTGTCTCCACGAATAATTATGAGTTTTCTCCACAATTTCTGCTACTCGATTGTGAACAAACGGCTGTAACTTACTAGGTAACATTCTAAGCCAACCTAGTACTATGGTCGAATCGGTCCAGAATACGACATTACTGACCTTTATTCGAAGGGAGCTGATAGCCTTTTCATAAAGTCGGACACCAACTAATGCTCCACATAGCTCCAGCCTGGGAATTGTGGTAGGCTTAATAGGAGCTACGCGACTTTTTGCAAATAATAACCTAACTAGTGTGTTACCAAGCTCATTGATACTGCGTAGGTAAACACAACTGCCATAAGCGCTTTCGGAGGCATCAGTAAAAATATGCAATTCTATTGATTTACTATTATTGCAAATAACGTGACGTGGTACTCGAATATTATTGAGTATAGGTAAACTTACAATAATGTCAGACCAAATTTTACACACCTCTGGAGACAATTGATCATCCCAGGATATTTTTTCTAACCATAACCGTTGCAATATAATTTTCATGCGAATAACACATGGAGATAAGAGACCTAAAGGATCAAATATTTGAGCAATTACAGAAAGTATACCGCGTTTTGTGTTATTAACAGCAATATTGTTGTTTATCGGAAAACACAATTGATCAGACACTGTCAACCAATTTAGACCTAACGTTTTACTTGGCTCAGTTGTTCCGATATTTAGATCTAACGCTGATCAATATAATCATTAACTAGTCGCGGGTCGTTAGATTTCCACTTTCGCAAATGCATACCAGCAGCAGCAAGAGTGTTCGTAAGCGATGTACGAACCTCTAGCATCTCATTTATTCCAAATCCGCCTGTTAGTACATCATCAACATAACAATCATTTATGATGATTTCTGCTATTTTTGGATCCGAACAATCTAGACCTACTTGCTTTAAGCACCTAGTTGCAAGAAAAGGAGCACTTGCAGTTCCATAGGTTACAGTATTTAATTGGAACGACTGTAATTGATCGGTTGAATTAAAACGCCATAAAATGGTTTGTAAATAGCGGTCATCAGGATGTACAACAATCTGACGATACATTTTTTCGACGTCAGCAGACAAAATATATCTATGTTGCCTAAAGCGAATGAGAATACTTAATAGGTCATTCTGAATTTGAGGTCCCACCATTTGAATGGAATTCAGAGAAGCTCCAGAGGTTGTCGGACTACTGGCATTAAAAACTGCTCGTAACTTAGTGGTCGAACTGTCTTCGCGCAGAACGCCATGATGAGGAATAAAATGAGAGTTAACTGAATTTAATTTTATAGCCGAACATACGGACATGTGACCGAGCGAAAGATATTCGGACATAAAATCCTTATATAACTGATCCAATACGGGCTTAGACTTATTTCTGCGCTCGAGAGCAAGAAAACAATGCTTAGCTCGATTATAAGAATCACCTAGTACCTTAGGGCTTTCTTTCAAAGGTATTCTAACGCAAAACCGTCCGTCTTCTAAACGAAAAGTATTTTTTACAAAATGGTCTTCACATAGCTGTTCCTCTTTAGAATAGTAAGATGATGACTTAGGGCTAACTTCTTCAAGCTGCCAAAACCGCGTGAGTTGGGTTTGAATGTCATCATTAGAGGATGCTTCGGAATTATGTAATAAGTTACATTTAATGCGATTAGACGACTCTGACAAATAACTGTTAACAGGGCCGGAAACTAACCAACCTAATTTGGTTTCAAATAACAATGGCTTACCAATGCCCAATATAAGTTTTTGTGTTCCTAATATATCCCAGAACACATCTGCGCCAATAAGTATATCAACCTTACCGGGCGAGTGGAAGGTTGGGTCCGCTAGAATTATATCTGAAGGAATATTTATATTTGTTAAGTTAATTTTACTACTCGGAACGCAATCAGTAATTTTAGGCAAAATAAAACAACGAATATTACTATTAAATTGCTCAGTCAATGATGTTATACGCAAATCACACATTTGTTGGACTGGTGTTGATCCATTATTTACCCCAAAATAGTATCATTTACGGGTATAGTGGGTAAATTCAATTTATTACACAATGATGCCGTTATTAAGCACGCCGTACTGCCACTATCTAGCACAGCTCGTGCGATATGCTCGCGATTATTAAAATCATATATTTTAATTAACGCTGTAGATAATAAGACTTCTCGACGCATACCAATGCCGATGCGAGCCGCGTCTGCGCTGCACACGCGGCCCACACGATCTACGCTCGCAGACAGCGTCAGACTGGGTCGAGAAGAGGTCGTCGGAGAGCATGTAATACTATCTGACAGTTTAATATTGTTGTCGCATATTTCGACAGGCTGCTTTGATTTAGACGGCATATCAGTTAAATGAATAATAGTGTTATGTTTACGTTTACATATCTTGCATCCTTGTCTTTTACAACGGTTCGCAAAGTGTCCGCCGCTAAAACAATTAAAGCATATTTTAAATGACGGCATTAACTTAAAACGTGATTCATTGTTCAAAGATAAAAATTGTGAACAAGAACTAAGGTTATGTTCGTGACTTTTACACATAGGGCAGACTTTACTGGTTTGACTGGAAGGTGAATTATTATCTTGAATTGAAACCATCGTTTTGTGTTTGTTGTGTTGTTTATTTATCGAATCCATATAACCTTGATTTGAACTTCGTGATACTTCTATTTTCTCTAATAAATCAGCACGATTTCTTAGAAAGGAATTGAGACACTCCAAAGTAATGATTTTATTTGTATCTAATCTATCGGTATGTTCCTCCCACTCACGGAAAGTGCGTGAATCTAATTTCTTAGTGACAATATAAATCAAAAGTGTATCCCAGTGCTTAATAGGTTCTCCTAGGGATTCTAAAGCGAGTAAATTTCTATTTAAACTATCAGAAGTCGTTTTAAATTAACCGATGATTCCTTTGTTATTAGATCGATGTTGAAAATTGATGAAACGTGATTGTGAATAAGTAACCGCTTACTGTCAAACCTATCGCATAATAATTTCCATGCAGCCTCATAATTTCTTGCACAAAATTGAACAGACTGTATAACTAAAGCAGCCGTACCTTGCAATGAGTTCCTTAAATAATGAAATTTATTTATATCTTCGAGATCACTATTAGAATGAATAAGACTTAGAAACGTGTCATGAAACTCCAACCAGTTCTCATATGATCCACCAAAAGTCGGCAATTGAATGGTAGGTAATTTGACGAGTTTGTGTTTATTACTAACACAAATAGAATCTTTTTCATTTATAGCTGTAGAATATTTATCCACAATATCTTGCGCCCTTGCAAGCAATTTATAATATGTAGATTCAAACTCATTCCTTTCCGTAATATGATCTAAATTATCACTTTGGCATTCAATTTTTAATTGTACCTCATCATACAGCTCAAAATAGTTTTACCTTACCGATACGAATTTGTAGTTCAGTGAAATCAGTGGAAGTTAAAGAAGATATATTTAACCCATTGAGAAACGTAGAAAATGCCGTGATACGTCCCTTGTAACTACTACGCCTTTTAAGTAATTCCTTTGCTTCGGACATTCTGGGAAAACAGGTGTTCAATCAACCTGAAACGTTATACAAAGCAAAAATTAATCACTAGTATTTTAACACTATAATGCTAGGTATATAAATTGCAGTGACAATTAATAATAACTTTAGATAACGAATTTAACAATGTAATTCAGTTACCAAAAATAAACAATAAAATCACTGCAATGTTCATTGTCTTCTATAAAAATCTAAATGTAACTAGCATGTAATATCACACATGTGAAACAATAATTCTCTCAACTAAACACTGAATATAAAAAATAAAGTGTAATACTGACCTTGAAGTAATTATATATCACTAATTAGCTTATATTACCTGAGTGCTGGGTGAAATAAAGGCAATCAATATGAAAAAATACAATTTTACGCTCACTCCGGGTCATTAACCTCAACTTGACCTCGTGGTGTTTTCCTTTTTAATATTTCCCACAGTAAATCCTTACAAACTTATTGGTTCTTAAGAATCCGTACGTAGGACCATGTTTCGGATCTCAGGTGGCTTGAAAAGCAGATAGATGTTGTTGAGAATATAAAAATATTTATTAACTGTTTTTAATGTTATTCCACTGAACGTTGAACGGACACTGACCGAAAAATTGCGTACGTTGTCCTCAATACTAGACATTGCGTGAACATTTCTGTAGGCGCTTCTCAACAAAATCCATGTTGTTTATCATTGAATTTTAAAATAAACATTCAATGTTCATGTTCATTATTGGTTTGCTCACCAATGCATAATTAAACACTGACAAAAAGTCACTGATAGTTTTACTGAAAATTTCATTTTTTCTTTTTACTCAAATTTTGATCACAGCCCTGTTTTGGATACCAGTATTTTTTAAGTTCTAAGGAGTTTAGTTATAACTTTGTCGTCTTAATTAGGTGATGGCATCGCATATGAAATAATAAGATAAGAAGATATAAGAGCGTATAATATTCAAATATTTAAACATCATTTAAATTTCCCGAAATCATACGCATAGTACAACTGAGCTACAAAAAACCTAAACTAGCATAAATCCATAACTATGGTGTCACTGAACATTCATTTTGTCACAATTGTAATAGCAGGACTGTTTGGGTTTTGTGTTGCTGACAAGCCGGGGGGACACTTGTGTACACTATGCCTGGGAACACTATGCCACCTCTCAATCCGGTGAAGCAGTCAAGGTCAGTTTCTCTGGCCAATCAGTGTGTAGTTCGTCATTAAAAAAAAATTGCTGACAAAACGCACTGATTTGTTTCATATCCTCATCCTTCATTACCTTCATTACTCTTTACATGTAAATATACAGGTAAATAAATGCAATAAATTGTAATGATATCTGTGGCGCAGTAACGCATTTCGTTTCGCTACACAACAGCCGGTACTTTATAAAATGTCTAGTCGTAGCATTAATCTGAACCGATTGTTTTCTACAGTGTAACTGCATGAATTAATTTACGTAGAATCGACCATTAACTCTATAACCGGTTGTACTGACGTTATTATGATGCGCGCACGCATTCTCTGAAGTGAGAAAAAGTCCACAACATTGTTTTACACACGGGGCTAAACCATTAAAACACATTAACAACGTTCTATAAAACTTTATGTCGCTTTGTTGCTACAAAAGGTTTAATTACATTGCTTACAACAACTCATAATTGCAAATTTAGCTGGCCGAGTATAAAACAAATTACAATCTACAACTTTTAATTTTATTCAAAAATGTAAACATTCTAAAAAAGCACAGATTAAAATGGAATGATTACCATAGAGCTAATAAAAACGTATAATATCTTATAATTATTTTTATGTTGCATATCAAAATAATACTTTTTTACACATTTGATAAACAAACATTTTCGCAAAAATCTACAAAAGATATTTTGTGATAGTATTGAAATTAAAAATGTATAATTTTTAAATAGAAGATATTGATTTTATTATTTTGATATAGATTTTTAAATTGATGAATCCAGTACTTAATAGAATTCTAAGTGTACCTATTGAGAACACATACTACAAAATATCAAGATGCCATAGATTGGAAGAAACACAAGTAAATTTAAAAGTTAAAACTAACATCTTGCAAAGAAAAAAATAAGCGATAAAATTTGTAAAAATAGATTTATTTCCATCCAAACGAGACACAAGTTAAATTAAATAACGATAAAAAATCCTATCAATTGATACAGGGCACAGAATAAATATTGGCGTTAGTAAACAATCAGTACCAATTTATCGGCGCACCGTCCACATAATAATGGCGGGTACGTCAAACCAATCAAGAACCCAATTGAAGGGGTAACTAGGTGGACATAACTCATCGCAATCGATCACTTGAGCATGCCCCGACCGTCGATACGTCTCGTTTATTGGAGCCGACGTCGCGACAATAAAGTTAATTCGAGTATATTAATGACGGTTCGTTAATAATAAAATAATAAAGACGATGTACTGGGTCGGGGCGTCGCAGCCAGCAATTAGTGCGCCGCGGGGTACGGGCGTGTACATCGCCCACCATTCTACGAGAACGTTGTGTGGAACAACTATGAATCTACAAGTTAAACACCATAATTATTTTGGTTTAAACAAGACAAACGTGTCACTATTCTTTCACTTCGATATAGTTTTATATGCTTATGAGGTGACTTCATATATTTATCGGAGTATTAGTCATTGAATAACACTTTTACGTGTTTTAAAAGTTTTTTATTCAATGTCCATAAGAAGTAGTAGAGTTTTGGATAAAGTAAGCAGATTAAATTTTTTTTATGCGTATAAACTAGCCCTTGACCATGATCCCACCTGGTGTGACTTACGTGATATACGGCGGGTTTCTATATTCGATCTTCAATGTAAGATTGTTTCCGATCCTGATTTTATTTGGTCCATCTATCGATCCGTAATCCGCATTTCAATATCCGATCTTAGCTTTGAAAGTGATTGAAAAGGAATGGATTTGTCGTACATTGTCGTCGTAACGCTATTTACAATTTACACATACATGAAACAATCCACCGAAAATGAAGGATCGCAAATAAAGGTCGATTACACGCAAAAACGGATATGTCAAAACAAGAGATTGGATATAGAAACAGCTCAGCTGTCACTTCCATACAAATATTAATCCGAAAATGCCTATCCATTCTTCAGAGATAGATTTCAAAATGGTACGATCTATCGATCCGCAGATTGCTTATTGAAACACAAAATGCAGAAAATGGATTGAAATATCAATCTCGGATAGCGATTTATGGATCGAGATTGAATATAGAAACCCGCCGATAGTCGAACGATGGTACGCGCTTTTTCTTTTATCTACTTATAAGGCTAAGTGTTGGATGTTTTAAGGCAATGAATAATTCAAAGAGTGGACATCATTCTGTGTGCAAACCTTTGTGACGTATTGCCAATTTGTTTACAAAGCTTGCCAACAATTTTGTTGGCAAATAAGTAAGGTAACGGCTCTTATAAGAGAGCTTTTGTTCTGTCTGCATTTTAAATAATTTCCTTTGTTTTTCATTTTCTTTTAAAATAACAATAATTCAATAATAACGAGATGAATGGAGCTGTACTTGGACAGATCTTCGAGTGTACAACAGTAAACAATTATAACAAGTATATTTACGAGTAAAAACAAACACCGACTTCAAATCAAATCAAATTTTTAAACTTTATTACGCACGGACCTTCTCTTTGTATTTTCGAATTATCGTAGGAAAATTACGATATAGAATTAATAAGAACCTAACCCACTCTCGTCATACTGCCCTTGAAGTTCCAAAAAAATGAGTTATGCGTCCTTTAGCACATATTTAATGTAAATTAAGACGGTTGTCTCATTGATCCCACGGGAAGCGCCAGCTTTCAAATAAACAATCGCAATCATCAAAATCGGTTCACTCAGTCGAAACTTATTTGGTAACAAACTTAAAAAACATACGAATTGAGAAACTCGTTTCGAATTGAAGTCGGTTGAGAAAAAATCAAAACGCTTGTTTGAAAATGCATTTGCGTTTCACCTTTTAATAATAGGCCTAAAACCCGCTTGGCTTATCAATTAAAAAAATTTAACATTATTCAAATTCTATTTTATAATATGAATAATTTTATAACCTAATTTTATTAATAATTATTCATTTTATTGTAAAAATGTAATATTTGGTTTTTATTATTCTAGCAATCTATAGGAATACAATATTTTTGTAAATATTATAAATTGAATTACAAATTAAATTATTAGTTGTCGTAAATGCAGAAAAAGTATTAAAATATTAAATTTTACCCATTTCATTTTAATATATTTTGTTTTGTCGTTTAATTTTATATTTCTCCTTCTTTTAAATAATTCACTGGTTATTAAAAGATAAATTTGTGAAACATCGAGAAATAATGTTTATTAATAAGTAACGTAGAGAACGCTGTATTCAGGCTTCATAAAAAATTATACGCTTTATGTCTAATGTAATTGCGACGTATTGATGCTTACTGATTATGTTGCGGTTATAATGGCGGAACAATGATGCGGTACAATTGCGTACCAACATATACAGTCAACAACATGTGCTATGTTCCAACGGCATACGTTCTTTATTCACATGACTGTACAACAATGAATGTTCTTCAGATTTTTGAATAAATTATTGGAGGGAAAATAATAACACCGTTTCCCCGAGACTTACTACAAGAAGACAATAGTGCGTGTTTTTGCAGACGCGCTATGTCCATTTCGGGCTGCGCATGCTGCTAATGCCGTAATTATAGAACGAATGCAGCTAGCTATCGTCTGATTGATTCACGCAGTCGTTCCCATCGCTTAACTAGTGAGTAACTTAGTGACGTTGTGATAAATGGTTATCATGTAAACTGTGTAGTATGCGGGACAGTATATAAACGACAAAAAATTATGCTTTTTTATTTATTATTTTATTCCTGGGTATTGTAATTAAAGCCTGTTAAATTACCAATAAGCCGGGGCGAGATGGTGAATGCTAACGCGACCCATTCCGCCAATCATGGCGGAGGATAGATCACTTTGGAAGGTTTACGTCGGGTTTTAGTCCTCTTGTAGGCCGAGCCCGACATAACTCGTCCGTCGTACGAGTATAAAAATAAAAGCATTTCCTCCCATGTTAAAAAAAAAAAAAAAAAACAATGAGCCGCAAAGCGGTTCGTCTTAAGACACTGATATTCGTGGATTTTTTTAATGTGTACCCGGTGTATGACGCTGGGCTCACCACCACTGTTACATCTGGACGTAATAAGCTTATTGACAAGCGGAAAGCGAAAGCCGTCGCTCTACCCCCTAGTGTTAAATAGACTTGAGAGCTTATTTGTTTTACCACAAAATGTTATTGTTAATAAAGTGAGTGTGTGATTAAGATAACATCTGTTAAACAAACTTGTACCTTCAAGCTTCAAAGATGTTAATCACACTTTAAAGCTTACAATGTTCAGCAATTATCTGTGAAATAGTAAATTTGATTCCGCTGCCTTTCTTAAATTTATCATTGGCAAGCGATTCTTACGTTCATGTGAAATGTAATACAGATAATAAAAAATAAAAGGCGTGTTAATAACGTGAAGCGTGTATTAATATCGGCGAGGGAACCCGCTCCGTATTATTTTCGTTTTATTACCGCCAAGAGAATTTGATAGAGACTTGGCTACCGAACTGCGAAGGCAGTATAATTTTGCCAACACACGCCGCCGGTTCCCGCAAACGTATTAAGGCACTGAAATGAAAAGAAACCAGGGAATGGATAAAAAGTAATTTATTTTGGCGTGGCTGGAGCGACAATGGCGTGGAATGCATGTGTGCGGTAGTAACTCCAAAGATTGCGAAGGATTTTCCTTTTTATTGTATTGATATGCCCTGGTGACTTCAAGACGGCGGATTGATGAGTCCTGTCTTAAGAAAAAGACCTGTAACCAGTTGTTAGGGACATAAGCGGCCATCCATCCAAATATCCACTAACCGATCCTTAACTTACCCTTTTTTTTTTGTTGACGGGCAGGAAATCATCAGAAAGATACCCCGCCTTCTGGGGAAGGCGGGTGGCCCTTTCCTCGGTGCCTGACGAGGGGCTCCGGGATCTCCAGTGGAACGCCCTGGAGCCCCTCTGCACTGTGCTCAAGGAGAGCACGTCCCGGGGGGGGGGGAGGTTACTCCCTTCCCCCCTATGCCCTCGCAGCGCAAGGCGACACGGGCCAGCCGATGTCGCCTTCTTCCCGGATCCACTTTGGTGGACGACTCAGGCCCCCTTGTCGCCCAGTGAACCCGAGGCCCCTTTTAGTCGCCTTCTACGACAGGCAGGGAATACCGTAGTCTTATTCTTGAGAGCCCACAACTTACCCTACAACAACTCAAAATATGTAAACCTGAGATATCTCAAATAGGTTTTTGGAATCGATCAAATTAGTGACGCACAAAGGTAAGTTAAAGAAGCTTACCCCCATTTCTGGAATTATTTACTCATCTTCACGTGTTAACAAGTATATCTTTTGTCAAAAATTATATATCGATTTATTTCATAAAACAATACATTAAAATGTTGCAAAGAATCGATATAGTCTCCTTATTATTAAAGTTATTCGATTAATCGATTATATTTTTCTACTTCACCTCTCCACCACTAAAGGTTGGCCGTAAGCTAAGCGAAGTTATCTTTCTCGTGCCAAGTGAAAGAAGTGTTCCACGCTGGCAATGCTGGTCTACTCTCTGAAATTTCTCAACCTTGATTCTATTCACTGTCTGATTCTGTGCACTCTCAAAACTAAAAGGTAATAAAATTTTAATTAAACACGAAACAATTTCTTTATCACCTTTTATATCAATTAAGTAGAATAAATGACTGGGCAATAAATTTCCATTTAAATTCATTACGTTTTCCTTTGCAATCATAATTTACGACGACTAATTAGTAAGAAAACAGTAATAATAACGAACGTGAAACAAGCGAGAGAGGTGTGCCACGATTGTACGCAAAAATGTTATCCCTACCTACCCCATTTTACACGAGAATAACTATTAGATTAAGTTATATAAAAATAACATTTATTGTGTGTCATGCTAAGCTCAAGCCGTAAGAATGGCTCGACCAATTCGGCAATCATTTTTTCGAATGTTCTATAAGGCACACGGAAGTTTTTAATAAACGTGGACAATAGCAATACTAAAAACAAAAACTTTTCTCTTCACTTCTTGGCCCATGTAGGAATCTTTATCCAAATTCACCGTGTACATAATTACAATGTACGGGTATGTAGAAAAAAATACGGGGAGAGATGACGATATCGAAATTGATTATCCTTGAAATATAAAATAACGTGATTACTTGGAAAAACGAACGAAAAATTAAGTAAATATTATTTAATTTTTTGTCTGTTTGCGTTTCAATTCAACTGTCACAGCAATATATGAAATTCATTGTAATGATAGGTGGCGCCATCTGTCAGTACAAACTAAGAAACCTTCGAAGACTCATGCATGACACTTAGCTCAAGATTATCACATAATCAAATGCATAGTTTACGATTCTATAAAGGACATACAAACAAACATTCTTTTTATATGTATATAGATTTTATTCTATTACAGATTTATTCCATTGACATGTCTTTCTACTGTTTAGTATCCAATGTGACAGTTTATAAATCTGTTAATATTAAGGTACAATAAGCCGTATTGAAACCAGAACGGATCTCCCGTATATATTTACATAGAAATAAAATTAATTTTGTTTTATATTCCAAGTACTTTATGACGCACTTTACATGGTCACGAGGGGGACTAGTTTTATACGTATACAAAACGGCCTCAAATGCTTTCATAATTTGAACTTGTACTAGGCTACCACAATTAATTATAAAAAAAAAAAACATGTCCTTTAAAAGCCATTAATTATTCTTATCTAAATCAATAAGGTAAGTAAAGACATAACAACATTGAAATATTTTTTGTGTGCAACACTGAACTTCCACAAAAGACGCGGCGATCACTTATCGCTCACCGCATTAGACAACACCGGGTATTTAATAGTTCTAGACGGGTGACCGTATAGTTTCAAGTATTCACGCGTGTCTCCGACAGTAGGCAACATTCCACGGATTCAATTAAATGCCAGGTTATTGTAATGAACCCGCATCACGACCGAACCGCAATCATTCCGTGCAATTTGCAATCGTTCATTGCGTTTTGCAATTAACATGGCCTTCCCATATCTGTGTATAATGCGAACATATTGCATGTAATGCTATACTCATTTGTTATTTAATTAGAACCTACAACTTGTATTGTATCTGTTGTAAATATTAAAAAAATACAAAAATATCTTAATTTATAAATCAATAGCTTTTTGATTTTTAAGTACAAATAAACTATGTACCGTATATAGGGATGGGGTCATTTCCTGACACATATGGGACCTAATAGGTTTGGTGAAAAGTGGACTGTTATTCCTACCATTGCCTTTACTGTGACTAGTGAACGAAACTTCAATAGCCTAGTGCAGTGGTGGGCAAACTTTTTGGTTGGCGGGCCACCAATTGTAAAAAAAAAAATTAAACGGGCCAAAATTTTACCGAAAAAACTTTTAATTTATTAAATCTTTTTAACAAAAAAATTAATGGCTAATTTAGCTACACAAATTGCTGGTGGCAATTTTTTTGTCTTTTTACGTAAAAATTTACGACGTTTTTTAAACAAACCAAAAATGTTAAAAGGTTGTAAACATTATAAACACTACTGATATAACTAAAAACACATCAAAAATATTAACTCAAAAAACACTTGGCGGGCCGGATGAAACGCTTTAACGGGCCAGATTTGGTCCGCGGGCCGTAGTTTGCCCACCACTGCCCTAGTGGTTTAGCGTCTGCGAATCGTAAAGTCGTAAATTCGACGTTTTTTACCAATCTACAATTAACCTGACCATCTTCTAGAACAAGCTCGTTTATTTGGATTGATTAACAAGAATGTTAGTAATATTTTGTTGGCATTCTTTGACTAAAAAACACTAATAAATAGTTTTTTCTTTGTTATTTTGTTCTATTAGATCCTTAACTCATGGAATTTGCCTAAACGTCTAAAAACTTACATTGCTTTGTTGTTTACTTGTATAGCGTTGTATGATAATGTTTATTTATATCTGAGTTATGTAACTACACGTTATCGCTCTTAATTATTTATAATTAAAAATAACAACAATCTTATTTCATAAATACAGAATACATTATAACAGCATAATGAAACACGCCAAAGTTGCGTTATAACGTTATTTAGTGCAAAACTAATGCATTTGCGTTATATTATAATTAGAGCGGCCGCAGCAATTCTAAATGCTTTTATAGCTTGTATAGTTTTAGCAGCCGGTCACTCATTAAACAATGGAGTTAATTGCGCCGTTGCCGTATCCATTATGCGGGCTCCAATTAGATTTAACCAAATACGTGTTTCGCTTTAATATAGAATGAAAAAAACTAATTAACATCGCATGCTTTCTAGACTGATGATATGTTGTATTGTGATTAACACAATACAAACTTTTAATTTAATTTCAATTTAAATATTATTTCAATTTATACATATATATATATAGTATAACGTAAGGTCTAATAAGCTTTGTGATAAGCGGACAGCGAACGCTGTTTCTATCTAACCCACTAGAGTTGAAAGGACGTAAGTGTTTATTTATATACTTGTAAACTTTTCAACCGACTTCTCCCGAAGTGGCATATAAGTTTAGCTACCGACCGAGTCGTGGTTCGGCCCTCTCGGGTGCCCTCGGAACGGACTGCTAACGCGTAATAATGGTAACCGTCCAAGCCGAGGTTACCCTTCACCGGGGGGACCCTTGTCGAGTCGAGTTACCACCTTTTTTTTTGTTAATGGGAAGGAAATCTTCAAAAAGATACCCCGCCTTCTGGGAGGAAGGCTGCATGTGGGGTTTTAACCACTAAAACCTTTCTGGTGGCCCTTTTCTCCGTGCATGACGAGGGGCTCCGGGATCTCCAGTGGAACGCACCGGAGCCCCTCTGCACTGTGCTCAAGAAGAGCACGTCCCTGCTGGGGGGGAGGTTACTCCCTCCCACCCTGTGCCCTCACAGTGCAAGGCTACACAGGCCAGCCGATGTCGCCTTCTTCCCGGGTCCACCTTAACGGACGACAAAGGCCTCCACCCTTGTCGCCCAGTGAACCCGAGGCCCCTTTTAGTCGCCTTATACGACAGGCAGGGGATACCGTAGTCTTATTCTTGAGAGCCCAGAACTACAGGGCTGAACGAGTTACCACCTAATAGAGGTGCAGGCTAAGCGACCTAAGAGCTATGCCACCTCTCAATCCGGTGAAGCAGTAAAGGCCAGCTTCTCTGTGCTGTGTTATTTCGTCCAAAAAAAAACAACCGACTTCAAAAAGAAGGAGGTTCTCAATTCATCTGTATCATTTTTTTTGTTTGTACTGGCTAAACCGATTTTGATTAATCTTTTTTTTTATTTGAAAGTTGGTTTGTAGTCCAATTTCATTTTGGTTCCGACAATGGCATCCATGAGAAAACCGTACCAGTCTTAAATTTGCATAAAGTATGCGTGTGGCAAATGAAAGAATAACTCAATATCAATCTAACCGATTTCTATGATTATTTTTTTATTGGAAAGAATGTACTCCAAAGGTAGTTTGAGAAGTGTTTGGTTCGGTTCGGATTAATTATATTTCGTACTTATTATTCTTACGATAATTCGGAGGGCGTCCGCGCGTAATAGCGTTTAACGTTTCATTCGATTGGAGGTCAGTTTTTGTTTTTATGTGTAAATATACTTGTAAACAATGCTAATAAATGTTTCTTAGATTGTTGATAACTGTTCCAAATCAGCTTAATCTTGTGCCGAATCGAAATCGAATGGTGAATTGAATCTACGACCTTATGTTTCTTAGAATGAAGCGTAAATGGCCTATTGGCCATTATATAATTGTACATAGTCAGCTACATCATGGGCCAAGTTAAACAAAATTTATAAGTGAACGATTACTTGAAAGTAAATCACGAATTGTAAGCGTGTCTCAGTTTTAATAAAATTCCAGTTAAGCTACGGGTCGGAGCGGGTGGAACGCACTGTGCAGCCGAAACGCCGGCTCCTGAAATCTACCGTCGTTAACATTTCCGTTATTAAAAAAGTACGAGACTTTGTCATCAGAGAAGTTAGTTTTTTTTTTTAATTAAAATTATGAAATTGATATTGCCTTTACGCCGGCGCCCGCTTCCCCGACTCAACCTTGTGAAAGTTTAAATTAATTTTTGAATTAAGCCTAATAGCAGTGGTAAACGATTTCTAAAGAAAGAGTTTTCTGTTTGAGCAATTAAAATTTCAATTATATTATGGCAGAATACCGTGTCTTAATTGGTTTTAGCTGTGGAAATTGTAGATAAAAGTAATTGTCTACAGCCAACAAAATGGTGGCGCGGACGAATGAAAAGCCGCGAAATTATTTCTGACAAATATGCTTTTCAATGGGTATTCAAATAAAGCTAATAATGTCTCTTGTCCCGGTCGAAGTAAGTAAAGGAAATAATCAGTAACCAGAGCAGGATTGAGACCATAATAAAGGTATTCTTTGGTGGGTTGTGCGAAGAAAGTATAATAGTTAGCTAAACAAAGAGAAACAATTATGATGCACAAGTATATTTATGAGTAAAAACAAAAACCGATTTCAAATCAAATTCACGCTCTTTGATATTTCCGAAATATCATAGGTTATATTACGAAGTTCCGGCGTCTATGCTCTCTTTCTACTGCCACATTTACGCACAGATAGATAGATACGATTTTATTTATTGACGTCAACAAATTTCAAACAAAATATAAATCCATATAAAATAACACAAAATATCTAAAATTCTACTGTTGTAAAACACAAAACAAAGATGGTCAAAAAATAATATGTGACATCCTTCCCACAAACTTCGCCAATAGCCATATATAATAAAATGATAGAATAAGCCATGTCCCTTGCCCTATATACTTATTTTATGTTATTAACACTTTCCTTCCAAACGTTATTAAGTAATAAGTAATAACATATATATAAAACATTCTTGATACGTTTTTTAATAACCAACCCAAACAAAGAAGAATAATTCCGTCAGAACATTATATAATAATTTTATTAACTTCTATAACTCGATTCACGTATTGAGTTTATTGTGAATACATTACCCGGGTCGAACTTTTGCAGAGTCGAGACAATCTACGTCATAAATTATTTTCTGAGAGAAAGGCTCAAGGCGAAACTTAAGCCTGACATAAGTGGGCAATAAACTTCAACCAATTTGGAGATTCGCATCTGGAGGCTCTTATTAAAGCCCGAAAGTTAGTCCTTTTCATCCATCACTCGTAATACGTATGTGAGTTATTGTATGAAAAATTGAAGAATAAATTGAGTCGCTGCAACAGCGGCGAGACATAAATCCCAACTGAGCCCTCAATATTGTTTTAAAGGGGAAGTGGCCATAAATTTTATCAGGGCCGCCCAGCGCCCCGGGCCTCCCCGGGACCCACTGTCTCCGCAATTTTCCGCCCATGCTTGTGCATTCGCCGCTCATGTGAATTTGTTGCGTTATTACTGTAGAAATTGAAATCCTCCCCGCGGTTGGCTATCATGAACGGGCAGTATTTCCAATTCGATTGCACTTTCAGCGTTCCATATTTAAATTATTGCTAGCTCTAACAGATTACCATTTTTTTTCGAAATTTGGATAACTTCTCGCGAGGGAAAAAATTCAACTCAGATGGGCCTTCAAAGATTTTATTGATTCCTGTCCGAATGTTTTTTTAGTAAAGGGATTAATTAACTACCTATGGAGATGGCAAAAGTGCATAAATAGTATTGGTAT
Organism: Meandrusa payeni; assembly: GCA_029286785.1. Classification (NCBI taxonomy): domain Eukaryota; kingdom Metazoa; phylum Arthropoda; class Insecta; order Lepidoptera; family Papilionidae; genus Meandrusa; species Meandrusa payeni. Next base: position 2,392,692 of record JAGSMX010000013.1, read on the forward strand.
ATACTTTGATTACATAAATATTTTAAATAATATTATGAAAAACTCAACTTTAGGTTTCATATATAAGGACCTATTAGTATGTGTACATAATGATTTCTCGCATTTACACGAATGTGGGCTCTTGAACTTATTCATTACGTGAAAATGAGCCCTACAATGACTCTCAAAACTTTAGGAATTCATAATAATTCAGAATTTATACATTTATATAAGAAACCTCAACAAAAGCCGTAAAAAATGTTTTTTTTAAGTTCTATATATACATAAGTTATTATATACTCTATATAGCTTCTTACTCATTCTACAAGACAATATAAAAAGCTCTCACTTCGAGAAAAATGATTTTTTTAAAGAGACGTATAAAGGCAAAATCAAATTTAGTAGCAATAACTAATCCCCATAGCGAATATCATTTATTTATCATCGTCTTATTTTGACCAGTTACACACCTCGGCGTGTGAGGTGTGTAAGGACTAAAAAATGGAAATGAGTATTTATTTTGCACCTCTGCTTACCCCCTGGATCGGCGGCGTGAGGGTAGACCGTTTGGAATCTAAGACGACACAGTTCTTTCGGATCGAATGTCTATCTTTACGTAGAGATGTGAAAGTGCTATTTTAGATCCTTTAAGACTAAGGGATTTTCAATAAAAAAAATCGTTGAAGAATGTTCTTAACCAGCAAGATCTGAACGGTGGTCATTTAACATTTTCCTAATTTTCCATTAAAAGACTGTATAAAAAAATCGTCATGAAATTACAGTATCCAGTAAAACAATCTCTTCTTTATAAAACAATATCATCTTTATAGAAATTCCCCAGTACGTATTATCTTATTTTCCGAATAATAAACAAACAACAAGTTAGGCTCTTATTGGAACGCTTCGATTTATTTCCACCAATAAGTTGATATTACATGTTGAAAACAATACGAGTACCCGTTCAATATATATTGCAAAGGAAATCTTAGTTATTAGATTTTCCACTTTCTCGAATGAGCTTAATGGCTGTAATAACGTGAAACACGATTTTGATTATGATAAAGGCTCGTAAAATGCTGCGAAAACCAGAAGGGAGACGTTTTTGAAGTATCATTATTTACAGTTATGTGTTTCGGTTTTTGTTTCATTATTTTAAAATCATTTTATTTACTAAAAATATATTTTTAGTAAATAAATTTATGGCTTGTACTCATGAGTTTTTCGTTATTCACTTTCTTAAGTACGCATAAATCATTTGCTTAAATGTATACTGTCAAATATGGGTCTAAGTAGCAGTGATAGTCTATTGGCTAAGCGGTTGGACTTACAATATACGAGATTTCGAATTCCATCGACTGGTACTTATTTATTAATTTATACTTTCAGTATATTAACTACAAAAATCAATTGTGTAATACATTAGTGCCCTGTGCATGGCGATAGTCTCTTTTTCACATATGGGAACTAATTATCTTGGGGAAAACCTACCACACCGCTGGGGTTTAAACACCTTACAACGTTGTTGTTTAACGCATAAGTGGAGTACGTATATTTACGGGTAGAAACAAAAAGCAACTTTAAACAAATCAAACGTTAAACGCTATTACTCACGGACGCCATCTTTCTATTTTCGAATCGCAGAAATATTACGAAATTAAATTACTCAAATCTTATCAAACTACCCTTTCTGCGTGGTATTATGTTATTCGTGCAGTCGATACTTAATGTAAATTGAAGACCTATATGGTTTTCTCATCGATGCCATTGTTAGTAATGGAATGAGGCCACATTAGTACCACCGGTTTTAAATAAAAAAAAATCTTAAAAATCGGTTCACCCAGTCGAAAATTATAAGATAACAAACAAAAAATAAATAAACAGACGAATTGAGAACCGCCACCTTTTTTTGAATTTGTTGAAAGGAAATTGAAAGATTTAATTACTTTTTTTTAATGTAAAAAATGTTTAAATTGGCATTGAGTCATACAATAAAAAATCGCTTATTTTTATCAATACTATCTGAGTGTTGGACATTTCGCATAAATGTGATATTGCAATATCGTTCGTCCCCTTTTTTAATATCGCGACGGACGCTGCCGGTCGGTTTATGGCACAACCCTTCCCGCGTTTTATTCACGACCTGTTTGTCCTAATATTATAAAAAAAATGACGTCAGCGAACCAACTTTGTATTATTTTGTTCGTGTGTATTGATGAAATTCTCTTTTTATATCTTCGCACTTGTCATTTTGCATGGAAAAAACAAAATTGTGATTTTATTTATGTACCTACTAAAGAAATTATACTTTTTTGTTATTAAAACAAATGCGAATTGAGACAACCGATAGTCAGCCATCTAATCAAAAAAAGTATTGCAGTATTTTTATTCTTGAACGTCCAGTCGTTTCGTCCTCTGATGGGAATGCAAACGCGACTAGAGTAACCCCGCAAATCGAGGTCCCCATTCAAAGATCCTCGCCTCGAAAGTAGGAGTTTAGGCTAAGACGTCTTATGTGACACCTCTCTGTAGCGGTCACCTTCTCTGGAAAACCAGCTTAGGTTCATTACAGAAAAAAGTATTTGCTGTCACAATGACGATATTTACTCAGTGACATTCCAATGCTATTAAAAATATGTGTTACATCAGCGAGGACACATCGTCACACTCTGAGCATACAATCTGATTATTCCCAAACGCGTTTAAAGAAGTTTTTTCATTAAACATACACTAACGTATAAATAACGCTCTTGTATTATAAATAATTATAAAATTAAATAAACTTCTGTTTACCCTTAGCGAGGTAAACACATTAAAAGCAAGTGATTTTGTGCGGGCCATCAAATCGTAAGTCGAACCGCTTACTCACTAGGTTATTACTCGTATTCAATATTCTTATAAGATAATTCTTCGTAAATCGTTGGAAGGCCTTTAGTTTGATAACATTCCTTGCTAGCATTGCTGCTTTCATTTCTATAACCATCTACAGTAAAGGTACATGCTTTTATATAGGCGAAGCACCAATAACCAAATAGTTTACTTTGGGTTAAAATGCGCTTTATGGTCTTCGTTGAGCATCTTCTAACACAAGACTGTAACTAAAATAAACTAATGGAACGTTCGCTACTAATATTACGGTGACGTCGAAGATATATATATATATATATATATTTCAAAAACAAATTGCCTTACATAAATAAACTTTTGTTGTAGTTAATTCAGGGAAGCGTCAATAGCCAAATGGTTTAGGGTACGGTCTGCGAATCGTAAGTTCGCAGGTTCGAATCCACGCTTAAGCTTAGATGGAATGGTTAGGTTAGGTTAGTAATATTTCTGACAAAAAAAGAAATATTGTTAGCTTTCTTCAAAAAGAGTTCGTTAATAGACCACTGTCCTTGTGTTTTTGTTTAATAGTCCTGATTGCAATCAGTATAGATTATAACAATAAATGGGGAGACGTGTTTTTCTCACTTTTCACTGCAAGAAGTAGATAATTTTTTTTAATTTTTTTATACGGCTAATTATTTAGACAGATACCATTGTTTGAGGTATTCTTATAGGAATATATGATCGAGTTAAGTTTATTTTCGGTGAAACTGCTGCGACCTACTGGCCAACCAACGTAGATCCTTCATAAAAAATGCTCGTGGTCTATTGGCTACTCTTAAGTCACACCGCATTGCCTACAATAACGGCGAAAGTTAAAGTTCCCGTTCGAGAGAATTTGCTGTAAATGACTCATAAGAGGTTTACGCTGAGTGCTCTATAAGCTCGGCCACTTTGTCTCCTGCCTGACAACACTAGACAGAAATAATAATAAGTATATTTACGAGTAAAAACAAAAGCAGACTTGAAATGAAATCAGTGACAGAGTAAACATTAAACGCTACGCGACGCGCATACGGTCTCTTTTTACTTCCGAAGTATTGCCTACAATATAATGTTTTGGCTCCTTTATTCTCTTTCTTTCTCATTCATGCTCGTAAGTAATACTCAACTAGACATGCATTGTCATAAACTTATCAATATCGCAGTCAATAGAAAGTTTCCAGGAGATATTATAAAGGTATATCTTTGGAACGTAAGGTCCTTTTTTTGTTCACGGGGAGGAAATCTTCAACAAGATACCCCGCTTTCTGGGGAAGGCGAGGTTATGTGGGATTTTTACCCACTAAAGCTTCCCCGGCGGCCCTTTTACGGTGCATGGTGAGGGCCTCCGAGATCTCCAGAGGAACGCACGTCCCGGGGGGGAAGGGTTTAACTCTGTGCCCACGCAATGCAAGGCGACACAGGCCTGCCGATGTCGCCTTTTTCTCTTGGAACTTAAGGTCCTACACTAATACAATTAAAATAGGACCTAATTGGAAAAAAACCCTGTCAAACAAATTCAATAGTTTGTTATAAGTGACAATGCTTGAGTGCACACACAATAAAAATATTGGTAATATTATATGCAGGCGTATTGAGAACTTCTCCCTTTTTAGAAGTCGGTTAAAAAGAAATAAATACTTACTAGTTGCAGTGTCGGGCTTGTGCATGGCCGGTGGGTCTCGGATCATTTTAAACTTGTTACTCTCGCATTACCCCGCTGGAAATATGTCCTGCAACAATAGAAATGATCAGTTATTACTTTAGCCAAAAATCGGCTACCAATAGGGATAGAAATAAAACTTCGTGAATTCGAACCTGCGACCTTACGATTCACAGACCGTACCCTAAACCATTAGGTTATCGACGCTGTAGATACTGCCTCTTCACCACCCAGTATCTTGCAGCTTAGAAATGCAATTGACAAATTATTCAATACTTTTTTTAATTAAAAAAAGCATATATTTGTCTTCAATCTCGTTTGATGAAAGGCGAAGATGAAACCTAGAATGGTACACATAAACCTCTAAAGCCTTGCAGGTGTCCACAGTGAATTGGTAGAAAGACAGACCTCGCCAGAAAGTTCCTTAGCCGTCTGCATATTGAATGAAAAGGTAAACCGCTTCGTGATGTAATGTAGGGAATGTACACCTATACATTGGAGACCATCTCTCGAAGAGAAAGAAGAAAGAGAAGAATATCTCAAATGTATATAACGTCTATAAAATAAGTCTACAAAGGAATAGTATAATACGCATAGAAAAGTGTGGCTCAGAGAAATCTCATTAGAATAAACGATATCCTCTTCTCACGTCCAGCACTAGCAATACCTTATTACTACGACAAACTACCGTCAAACGGCTCCAGTAATCCATCTGTTTACTTTAAAATAGACGTTAAGTTACTCTAATAGAACTCCCTTTCGAAAGGTAACACTAACGTGAGCGACAACATTGCAAATTAAACTTTATAGTATAACATTTAGAGTGTATATTAGATATATGATACGAAACAAACGTGTTTTATAGATCGTACCGGTCCTTAAAGGTTGATACGTCCATGCAAGTTGTAAATTGAAATGCGATGGAGACGCTAATATTTCTCACGTATCGCTGTCGCCTCAATGCGGTCAATTTAGCAAACAAGTTTTTGCTCTTTCACAAATTAATACATGTAATTTGAATTGCCAATAAAGATTACTGAATATTGCCGTGGCTATTTTAACTTTTATAAATAAGCGGTAGTAGATAGAATAATGCAAATGGAAAAGTGTTATAACGATTATTTATCATTAACAGAGCTATTTATATAATATACGTTAGTAAGAATTCAAATAGAACCCAGTTTAATTATACTCTAGATTATATTAATAACTAACTATGTCTACGACTTCGTCCGTGTGGAATTGTAGAAAAAAGTTATTTTGTTATTATTTTTTTAGGATTTAGGCGCGAACGTATGGCAACACGAGATTAATTTCATTGTATTAATTTAATTTGTATGGTGTAAAGGGAGAAAATAATATACATTAAATTCTCAATCCAATTTACGTATTTAAAATAATACCGTATTTGTGTAATTAGCTTTCCAATTACTGTTTTATAATAACCCAATTTTTAAAGTGTTAATATGGATTTAGTTTTTAACCTTAACAAATAGACATATGCTATCGCTGACTTTTCTGTAGACCTATATAAAATACACAATTCCACCATACATTATTTTGTTATATCTCCAAGGGTTTTTAAGAGGCATTTTCCTTGAAAACTTGGACTTGAAAAAATATAAGTTGTCCAGCAGCTTATATTTTTCGAAATATCGTTATATTTTAGCTATTGTATAAGAAAACTCAATAAATTATATACTAAAACCTTCCTCGAGAACCGCTCTATCCATTGTTGAGCACAGCATGAAAATAAGTGTAGTAATTTTTGAGTTTATCGCGAGCGATTTTAACAGACAGACAACGTGAGTCTTGTGAGTAGTAGGGTCAAATATTAGGGGTTTCGGTCGCCTTAGTCAAATGATTTTTATTCCTTTGTACCAACCCTTACAAACAAAAATAATTAAAATTCTAAATTAATGACGACACTGTGAATGTATCATTTAAATTAAAAACAAACAAACGAATGGTGCACCTCCAGCTTTTTCTAAGTCGGTTAAGAATGTTGTTTACACCACTTGGTACCTTGATCGATTATATTTTTCATAATTATTTAATCGTCACTTTAATTTAATATTATTATTTAAGACTTTTTATAATTAAATTATGATGCCAACTTTATCAAACAATCATGCCATAAAAAAAATATATAAATATGTAACTTTTATCGTATAAAAAAGCTATCGTGCCCAATTGGAGATGAGAAAGATTTTATAACCGCATCGAAATTCCCATCAGCACCTGTTACAAAGGCGGCTATCAAATTACCCGCGACACATCCGAGCACGCCTCCAACCATAAATACGGTATTCGTTATGCATTTCTCATATTCATGAATCCGTTTTATTGGCACCAATAAAATATGAACATCTCAGAATGGATATGAGAACGGGCAAATCTAATATGGATTGCTGTGCGCCGGATTCGGTCCGATTGGCGGGAGGGGACGCAGCTGGGACGCGCGGCGCCTGGCTTTGCCAATTTCGAATTTATACTACACGGGAAGCAATTAAATCTTTACGGTTTCATGATAAAAATTGAACTTCGAAAACCGACTTCAAATAAGGAGGTTTTCTATCAATAACTATCGACTGGGTAAAGCGATTTTCATGATACTTTATTTGTAACAACGATTTTTTTTTATTTGAAGGCTGCTTCCAGTATGTTGTAGTCAAGTATAAGTCTTAAATTTTATTTTTATTTAAATTAAAGTACTTAGTGTCGCCACATGGACATAAAATTTTCATTTTGAAAATGTAATGAAAAATACTGTATTATCCAAGTTTACGTAAGATATCCTTTTTCGTTTAAGTTTATGTTTTTTAATGAAATATAAATAAATTAATAAAAATATTTAATTTTTACACAATTTATTTTAGTTAGCTAGCGTCTCTATCTTCCTAGATATTAAAACTTTCTTAACCGACCCTTTATTCCGATCCCTTATTTTTGCTTACGAGTGTATAATAAGTTTTACACGATGTATTTATTACCGTCATCATCGATCTCGTTGTGACCACTCAAAGTGTTAAATATGCAATTTCATGGTACGTTTTCTAACGTTTATAATTTACGTGGGTAGATATTTATATGGAAGCTTTACCTAAGCAAGGAATAGTTTGACAATTACTGTCCCTATCCATCTATAATTAAATATATGTATCTATTGATTATATTTATTATATTATTTGTAAGTAGGTATGTATATTATATATGCATGCATTTATGTTTTTATAGTTTTCATTTATTTATTATTTTTTGACATAGCTTGCACGGGTGCAAGTCTTTGTCTCAACACAACCCCAAGGTAGACTGGCAAAAAATGCCTTCTGGCATTAAGTCCGCCTATTTGTACCTGTTTTTTTTTGTATTGTGTGCAAATAAAGGAAAAAATAAAGAAATATTTTTGGTTTAAATATTTAGAACAAAACCATCCTATACAAGTTAAGTCATGGTCGTAGTCACTTATGCATAAATTTTTGATGCTTCCTTATAAAGGAATATACATTTTAAAACTAAAATCGTGTAATAAAGTAAATTATACGAGCGGAAGTTTTTTCATTATCCTCCGACGGATGTGTATTGCGAGCGAGAGACCGTACAATAATTTTCAGATACTTACGGATTAGTTTCTTAAGTATAAGCGATGGCATTCCCGTGTTGTTGAAAGACATGTAATGCGAATTTAAAGGGAGCTGTCGCACTAAACCGGCCGCAAAAGGTCAGTCCTTCCTCCACGTGTCAAAAATTCAACAGAGAGTCCGGATAAGTGGAATGGATGGCGGGCGACGCAATCCCAAATAAAATATTCTATATCAAATCGTACGTCAGCGGCTCCCGACTTGTTCGCGCCGTGAGTGCTACGCGGAAGTCTCATATTTATTCGCTTTTATGTCAGTCGCAGCACGCCCTTTTGTGTCTCTTTCGATTTACTGACATCCTTTAAAGAATTTTATAGGTAAGGACGTGCGTTATGAATACTAATTGGAAATTGGACAATAATTACAGTCACAGGAATCTTTCAACGTAACGACAACGATCCTGAATAAATGATTATAAATATATAGATATGAAGTTAATATAATTTAAATCTAATAGTAGTATTAGTGTCTAGTATTTGTGTAACAAATGTGACCAGGTGAGGCTTGAGTTTGTACGTAAGAAACGGAACGGAAACTCGGTACAAGTCCCCGACTATACAGATCGCAGAGTTGAACTGTTATCACTGCCGGTTTTTTTTAAATTAAGAATACAATTACTACTATACTATATTATTCACTTGTTACGGAGCTATTATTTATTTTATTATTTATTTTATTGTTAAGTCCCATGATTCAACAACAAATTTTATCACGTGATTTTTTTACAAACCGGCTAAGAGTTCGACCGTTACCCTATACGATGTAATAATCAGGCGTATCGTGATTAGCAATTATGCTCCCGTTTTTGGATAAATATTTGTATTAATAGAAATTCCTATGAGAGAGAATTTTTCACAACGCTTAGTGAGAAATGATATATCAAATATATAATAAGAATAGCAGATTATTCATATTTTAATAAGAAGTGGACGTATATCAGCAAGCTGAATCTCTTTTACAGTTGCAAGAGCCATTTCATGTCGAGATATAATACACATCTCCATTATTATTGCGCTCAACTCGATCAATTAAACAGCATTACGTTAAAATTCACCCCGGCCATTAATTACGTAGCGACTGGCGGCGTGCGATGGGTAAGACATAACGTGGACATTACCTGGAACGCTAAGGAATATTTACTACTTTCACATCTACGGTGTCGATAGTAATATTCCGAATAATAATTGGATTTGTTATAACAAATTAAGTAGAACAACAATTTGATCCATTAACGTCAAAGTAATCTGTTAGACAGACCCTTCTGACTGCGCAGTGATCGAATTCATTATTCACCGGCAGAGAGCAATTAAAGCTCCACTAATCAATCTCAAACTTCAGCCAGAGCTGAACTCTAATCAAGAAAACTCCTATTCCGTGAAAGCTTTCCGAACAAAATTTAACTTAATTAAAAATGTAAATTAAATTCCTAGCCGCTTCCATAGTATCACATCGGGCCGCACAGCGCCAAGCGCTCGGGGCTTTTGATTGCAGCTAAAAGGTTTGGGATTAGTGCGCGAAAGAGCTTTCAGTGCATTTGTAGAGCTTTTAAGTGGGAAGCTTTCGCTTAAGACACTTACATACAATGTAAATTTCATGTACCCACCTTAGAAGTGTACGTTGCTTATGAAACAAAATTAATTTGCCGCCATGAGTGGCATGTTTTTGGTAAGTCTGTTATTTGTGTAAGTGCTTTAGGAATTGTTATATGTTTTATTGAACGACGTGACTTTGCAAGTTTCATTATTGCAATGTAAAGTCAATATTGAACGCAAGATATCTTTGGTCATGGTGTCTAATTTGAATGGCCTCTATGCTTTTAAATAATCGATATGAAGGCTGGATAAAATAAAATACGCATATGTGTTTAGGGCTAGAGCTATCAATAATAATAATCCTGAAAGCCTTTATATTAAATGGCAGGAGATAAGTTCCCCTTCGGTCTCATGATACGAATGACAGGGATCTTGTAGAAAGTAAAGGAATAGGAACGTGGATCACGGGACTAACTATCTTATAAGGATCATGTACTACAAGTTATCCCGACAATTGTTGTGTTATTTTTAATGTATCTTAAACTATCAATTGCAGGTTAGTCTGTCTTTCTATCTGATTACAATGTTGGTATCTGCAAGAGTACAGTGAATAGGCATTTACAAAGCTAGTGCGCGTAACCATTATAGACTGCATTTCCACTTAACATAAGATAGGATTGTGGTCAAGCACTCGCTTAGAAAATATAAAAAAATGTTGGATGCGAATCTACAACCTTACGTTTAAAAGACGTTATTGTAAACCACTAAGCTATTACGCCTTAAATAAATACAGCGTATACTGGATCATGTGCCCTTTGTTTTTCTGAACATTTCAAATAAAACTTAATTGTCAATTGAGAGTAGTGTTTATAATACGTGAACTCAAACGTATAATCAATGCTTATTCGCAGCTACAACATTTTTCAAATGGATACCCTTGTATTTTTTTGCACATGAAAGGTCGTGTTTCCATAACGCATCAGCAAATACGTAACGCCTCCTGGGACCGGGCCAACACAATCACTGTTATTCAGCACTTAGCTCCACGATACAGCAGTTTCATTACACAACATACTTTCGAGCTGTCGTATATCGTAAATGATAAGCGAAACAACGGCGACGACTTAATACGAAAGCTGTGACCGATTAATTGGCCATTTTGTATTTCTGCGCATTGTTTTTATTATGTCAAGGTTTTCAGGCGGTTATATAGCAAACTTGAAGCGTGATACTGATGACCTTAGGTACTTCATTTAAAATAAATTCATTCATTAAACAAATGTGAAAGGATAAACAGGCTATCCATAAACATCTACCAAAAGAATTATAGAAGCGTTGTCAACATTTATCTTAAGAATTACCTACCAAAGGAAACTTTTGACTATTATAGGTCTACTTTACACCGGTATTAGCACGGGCTGGACTATTTACGCAACAAAAGCCGCTTCTGTGGCGCCACCTATTTTGGGTTTTTTCTATTAACAAATATATTTACGAGTAAAAACAACAAACGACTTCAAATCAAATGTTACGAATCAAATTTATTAAAAAAAAGAAAGCTAGCAATATTTCTTTTTTATTTTTCAGAAAATATTACCAACATTCTTGTTAACCATTCCAACTAATCTTAAGCTTGTGCTAGGAGACACGTTAATAGTCGAATGGTGGTATCGAACCTACGACCTTGCAATTCGAAGACCGTACCCTAAACAATTAGGCTATTGACATTACGACGCGTAGTATTTTTATTTCTGATATATAGTAGTAGTATCTTATATTCGGGAGCCTTTATTCTCTTTCTTCTTCCACATTCATGCTCGCAATTAAAATTACATGGGACTCAACTAAAAGCAAAGATTTCAAAATCATTTCTTATATGATGGAGCTATGAGTGCACAGACAAACAACAGAATGATAACCTCTTTTTTAACTCGGTTAAAGACGAATGTTACAGTGCGTAAAGATATTAACATACTAAAAAGTATATTTACGAGTACAAAAAATCGACTTCAAATCGAATCAAACGTTAAGCGCTATTACCGTTGGACGCCTCGTTTGTATTTCCGAGTTGTCTTAGGAATATTACGAAATACAATTATCAAAATAAAGTTTATTATCGAGACGCGTCTCTCCGGTAGGGCTGGTAATGAGAATGGTCTCGCAGCCGGACTGCAGTCATACGTGCAGCGGTCCTCGCCCCCGACCCTCGCCTTTTGAACTGAGATCATCGCGACACTCACCCGTGAAATTGATTCTCGCGAAAAGAAAAGACGCAAAAGATAAATAAAAAGGAAATAGGAAAACACAAGCTAAGATTTGGCGTGAAATTGTTTTTCAGCGCCCGCCCACCGCCGAGGCGTCTATGGTGGCAACTCGACTCAAGAATTTCGCAATTACTGAGTGTAAATGTATTTTACTCTGATTATTTAGGTCATGTACTTACCGAGTGTTTCGCGCCAACTAAAACACAATATGTACATATATAACAATATGTCAAACTTGAGACCCGCCCTGTCGTCGCATGGATAGCACTCTTTCATGCCATGGTATTCTTTGCCAGTTTACCTTCGGGTTTTGTGACGTCAATGTAACGGGTAAAAAATATAAATACATACATGCATATGGCCATAAATATATACATGTCAATTAAAAACAACTATAATAAATATATTTAGCATCATATAGATACAATTATAACTACATAGATCGAGATAAATAGATATACGTAGATGGTAGATACAAAAAAACATATTAGGATAGGATTTCCGTAAAATCCGCTTTAAAAATGCTGTCTATAGCGTGAAACTATTTTTCTAAATTTTAAATCAATTAGGGGCATAGTTTTAGATGAATCAATGAGCGTTATTATATTAGTGTATTCGGTTCAAGTAATGAAACAATTCTAATTTATTGCATAGAAATAGTTCAAATCTATTTGATTGTTCACATAGGCAGTAAGGGTTTATTTCTTCATAAAATACTGTCCTATTACAAATCAAATGTCAATAATAAATCGGTACCGCGTGTCAGCGTGGGATCGGTCGAATTGGTATCTTAAAACACTGTGACATCTCATCCACTACGTGATCCATTTGCCGAAGTAAGAAGCAATCTCATTCAATACCCGGCCGCCTCAATCCCGCCTCCCCGGGGCTAGGGTTGCTAACAATGCAATACTTTGTGAGCGCCGTATCACGAAACGCAATAAAACTTTATTTTCCTTTTTAACTACTTTCCACTAGTTATTAGACTATACTGAATAGGGGTAATAATAAAAGATTTACAATGCGTTAAATTGTGTAATTTACAAATATAACATTAATATTTATACTAACACAGTTATTTAAAAAGAAAATAAACACATACAAGAATTACAGTAGAAGCTGGATGAGCTCAAAGATACGGGATTTTGGAGCCAATTACTACTAACCACTATATTACTGCTGTAAAAGCCCTTAAATTGAGCTTAACGCTTTGCTTCATCTTTCAGTTTTGGTACAGCAAAGGACTGCAATAGTTTTCCCGCATCTCTTTCTCCCCGATTACAATGTAAAGTTTTCAAGTGTAAAGTCGTAGTAACATCTAAGATACAGGCTCGGCCTAGTTTAGACGCTAGAAAATCCAAAAATAGTGTTAAACATATTATTTTATAATCATATTGTTTTAAGAGTTAAGTTTAATATAAGCATTTTATTTGGTTCAATAAAAATATTATAAATTTTTAATTAATATTAAAGTGAACCAAGGCCGTGCGCCTTACCATCCCGGACTGCATTTCAACGTAACATCAGGTAGGATCGTGGTCTATAGCACTTGCTTATAAAAAACAAAAATAATTGCAATCAAACTGCTCGTCATCGCGTTCACTGTAATGTCGATAAATACAAACACATTTTACTCAAAGTGTAAAATTCACATAAATATACGAAATTACTGTCAGTCAATATACCGCTTTCTCTCTTCCTAGGAAAAAAAATATTTTTAAATTATTAAAATGGTTTTGTACACCCCTGGTAGGATAGCGAGTATCGCTTTTCTCGATTGTATTAGATTCAGCTGCCCTTTTCATCTACATGTCGTACTCTACTTGGCTCTCAGGAGGGTCGGGAGCGGAGAGTGGATACGCCAATGATGTCCGTACTTAAATGGTGTTGTTTTAGAAACAATCGATGTGTTATCAAATTTAATTAAATATATTCCTATAAATAAATTTGATAATCGTAAAATACAATTTATTGTAGTTAAAAATAACCTATTCACATTTCGAAGAGGTTTATAGTGTTTTAAATGTTTTCTCGAAAAACATTAATAGTAAGCTAAAACTTTACTAATGTACGCAAGACGAACACTTTAGCCTTAGTAACAAACCACTGCTTTTTTTTAAACTGTATTGATAGTAAAAAAAATTATTTGATAGGGTTGAAACCATCGTCTTTCGATCACACATAAATATTAATCAGTCATTTTATTACGTAAACACACATAAAACTAGATTGTAAGTATATCAATCACTGCCTAAAGCTGAATGTGACAGATAATAATTAGATGTAGCATTTTATTATATTAAACAAAAATAGCTATATGTATTGTATTGTTACTAGCAAAGTTATTAAGTGTCTTACTGACAAAATTATTAGAATAATATTTGAGCTCGAAATGAAAAGTTATAAAAAAAATTGTTGCAATTTTTTCCTTTCTTATAATTAATAATGTTAAATTATAACAAAAAAAAAAATGAAAATTAGCTGACCTATAGTCGCCTTTTTCTCTATATAATGCAAAATATGATAATTTTATTTAAATGTTATGTACAGCTTAATCTACATATTTTTACCAAATTAACGTTCTGGTATCTTTCTTTAAAGCATTGATAACCTAATGGGTCACCGTTCGATTTTCGACTTGGAAATGTAAAAAAAAATTTTGAAATCTGTACCCGCTATATGTTCATCGCTTTTGTCAAATATATGAACAAGTTAGCTAGGACAGCGATTGTTCAGCCCCGTAGTTCTGGGCTCTCAAGAATAAGACTACGGTATCCCCTGCCTGTCGTACAAGGCGACTAAAAGGGGCCTCGGGTTCACTGGGCGACAAGAGTGGGGGCCTGCGTCGTCCACCAAAGTGGACCCGGGAAGAAGGCGACATCGGCTGGCCCGTGTCGCCTTGCGCTGCGAGGGCACAGGGGAGGAGGGAGTAACCTCCCCCCGGGACGTGCTCTCCTTGAGCACAGTGCAGAGGGGCTCCGGTGCGTTCCACGTGAGATCCCGGAGCCCCTCGTCATGCACCGAGGAAAGGGCCACCGGGGAGGTTTTAGTGGGTAAGATCCCCACGTAACCGCCGCCTTCCCCCCAGAAGGCGGGGTATCTTTGTGAAGATTTCCTCCCCGTCAACAAAAAAAAAAGGACAGCGATTGTTATCTCTGCTTAACCTTTTTTAAAAGGATGAATGATTACTTTATTAATGATAACTTATTTTAATAAATAAATTTCATTTTTTTTCTAACATCGTCAATTAAGCTTAAGCCTGTTTTAAGAGCCATATATTAGATTTGAACCGTTGACCTTACATTTCACAGTTATGCTGAACCTTAAGTTTATTGACACTTCACTTGTTATCATAAAACCTATATATTTGTTATATATAACCAGGAAAAAAGGAAAACAAACGATAATCTGTAAATATAAAATGACAAGTTGTGAAACTATGAATACGATTATCCACACAATTCCAAAGGCCATCATCCAATAAAGCGGGTAGATACAAAAGGTATCAAATCTTCGTCCGCAGTGAAATTGAATATTTATCTGGGTAGTATCTCTATTCCGGAACAATTTTTATATAGGGGAATACAATCTCGAGATATTTGGGAGGCCACTCCACGAGGATATTGGCAAATACCTTGCCTGCATTACCATTATTGCTTCGCGACGTCGCGTTCCCGTTTTGATCCTACTGCCGATTATTTGTTTTATTCAATGTTTCATAATGTAATACGACCCAAGCTGAAACAACTTTATACGTGAACAAATATTTTAACACAAATCTATAACTATTTAATTATTGAAATATTTACAATTTAAAAGATATTACAAAATATTTACAAAAATATAACTGTGCCAAACCGTCATCGCTTGGCAGCGTGCCAAGAAGGCTGGTAGCATTGCCACGTTGTATGGCAATGCTTAGCCTCTGTGCAAGGTATAAGCCAGCCCTCTGGTCACCAGATGTGTCGACCAACTTCTTAGCTAACACATTAAAAAGGTGATGTGCACTAGGACCCCATTGACCCAAAATTTCTACCCCAAACGGCTCAAATATGAAACCCGTATCGAGGTTACTATATTTGCGCCGCTTGAGGTTTTCTGCAGTTTTTTATTAGTTAGTATAAATTAGTATTAGTATAGTAGTATTTAGAGAATAACTAATAACGTAAAAGTAAAATAAAAATAAATAAAAATTTTAAGTATTTATTACTATTACTATATAATTATATCGAAACGCTAAAGGCCAAAATACTTCAGTGCTTGAAGTCTAAAGTCTGCGACCGGTGTGTGTTACCAGTGATGACATATGGAAAACAGAAACGTGGTCTCTCACTATGAGCCTCATAAGCAAGCTCAAAGTCGCACAACGAGCTGTGGAGGGGGCTATGCTCGGAGTATCTCTACGAAATCAAATCGGCCGACATAACCGCCGGATAAGCAAGTCGAAGTGGCAATGGACAGGGCACATAGCGCGTAAAACAGATGGCCGATGGGGCCGAAAAGTTCTCGATTCGAGACCACGGACCAGCAAGCGCAGTGTGGGACGCAAGGTGGTCTCATAAAGGTCGCAGGACGCAGCTGGATGCGAGCCGCTTACCACCGGTCCTTATGGAAATCGCTGGGGGAGGCCTATGTCCAGCAGTGGATGTTTTACGGCTGAAATGATGATGAAATTATGAAATGTCATATGGTTAGAATTTGAAGCCATCAATTGGCTATGGTTAAGAATAATTGACTTTTTATAAGTGGCAAACGGGTACGGCTCACCTAGCAAATCACCGCCCGTTTTAATATCTTTAACGCCGCAGGTGTTGCAAGTATCGTTGCATTGATATTTGAGAATTGATGATGATCCCAAGACGTAACTGCTTATGTAGAACAGTTTTACGTAACATGATATTTTTAACAGAAGATTTCTTTTGTTAGCTCGTAGACAATTGTACAGGGTTAAATGATGGCATTTTTATAGCCTTCAACTATATATATATGCATAAATTATTCGAACTTTGATCTCAGAACCACACATGCAGTTAGCATTCCAAAGTCTAATAGAATTAACTAACACATTTACACACGCGACTACAATAAACCATATCTTGTCGCGTTACGAAAAAGTATTGGCTTATAATATGTAAATTTGTGGAGTTTTCGGATGTTAATATAAAGTCTAAATTGAATTTCTGCAGCGACTGGAAAGATATCTCATAAAGTAACTTATGTCGTTGGGACGTATGATTTATTTTATTGATTAAACTTTGGATTCGTTGAATTGCTTTTTTAACCGACTTTTAAAAGACAATGGATATTTACTATAGATTTCGGGGTTTTAAACAAATTTACGTATATATACGTTTATATTTTTAAGTGCTAAGTTACCTCGCGCGGGGCAGTGAAGGAAAACATCGTGAGTTAACTTACAAAAAAAAATTAAGCATGTATTAGTGTGAAGCCTGCCAATCCGCACTAGAGCCGCGTGGCGGACTATGCCATTACACTCTCTTTATAGAGTAGGCCCGTGCCCAACAGTAGGACATACATAACTCAACTGAACAACAAACAACACCACTGAAGCGGCTTTTGCTGTCAGCCGAATGAGTCAGCACGACCAGGAAAGTACCACCTGAAGAATAACGTTGTGAGATGGAATGATTATATTTATACTTCTGCATTATACTCAGTAAATGAGGTGGCGGTGACTTATCTCTTCATAACACACACTAGTTTGTTTATTTTATATCCTTAAAAAATGTTTTTTCTAATATACTCGTAATCTAGCAACCAAATACTGCTTTCTGAAGCGATTAGTCGTATAGATCATACGATCGTCATAAAGATACTTTAGGAGCGTTGC
Organism: Meandrusa payeni; assembly: GCA_029286785.1. Taxonomy (NCBI): domain Eukaryota; kingdom Metazoa; phylum Arthropoda; class Insecta; order Lepidoptera; family Papilionidae; genus Meandrusa; species Meandrusa payeni. Next base: position 2,410,487 of record JAGSMX010000013.1, read on the forward strand.
TGGAGTTTCTTCGGCCACTTCTTCTCCCAACGCCAACGCTTCCCGAAGTGGCACTCAAAGTTAGTTTAGCTTTTGAATGTCCCTTGGATTATCCGTGAAATAGCAACCGGCCGAGTCGTGATTTGGCCCTCTCGGGCACCCTCGGATCGGAATGCTTACGCGTAACTTAGTAACCGTCCAAGCCGAGGTTACCCCTCACCGGGGGGACCCTTGTGTCGAGTTACTAGCAATAGAGGTTCAGGCTAAGCGACCTAAGAGCTGTGCCACCTCTCAATCCGGTGAAGCAGTCAAGGCCAGCCTCTCTGGCCAATCTGTGTAGTTCGTCATAAAAAAATATAAATATAGATACTTTAAGAAATTGCTGGGGGATGTACATTTTTGTGATGATTTGACTATTGTTTGCCCACTTGCTTCTTCCATTGCAAACAAATTTTTCAACAACTCTTATGAATATGTTTTAATAACAATACGTTTCCTTTCTTATAAATAAATTGCAGCAAGTTAAATGTTTACTGTATGTAAAACGAACAATTAACGTGTACCTGTTTTCAATACTTTGAGTCATGTATTTAATTACGCACGCAATTTAATTTAATAAATCTCCATATCTGATATAAATTACTTACACGTCTACTATAATTTAAAATGTCTCAAAGTCAATCCACATTGTTGAAATACGGGACAACGTGGTAGGTATAAAACTTTAGATTAACAATTTTAAACGGCCGGTGTGAAACTCGACTATTTTCAAAACCACATTTGCCTTTAATTAACTCAATGCGATATTTATTTAAAGAAATCCTGTTGCCATATAAAGGTATGGTTATTTTCGAGTGGCATTTAATACTCGTAACACTTAGCAAGAAATACAGATAAATAATAATTACTAACTGACATTACATTCGTAAACACATTGTTTATTTACAATGACCTATAACATTTAAATGGTTACATTTCCGTTAAATTTAATCTGTAAGGTTTCCGAACGAATTTTTAAGTGGCAATATTAATTAAAACTAAAACCAGCTTAAGTATTTCTATAATTCAGTGAAACAGTTAATGACTAACAAAATTTGAATAACTTGTCCATATCAGCTAAAGTACACAGACTAATGGAACTTTATCAACATATAGTCGTATATTAATGAAAAGAGCCCACATGTATATTCATATTACGTTTTGTAAACCTTTTTAATCAGAAATCGAATTTACGATATAAAATATCATTAGAGTCAAAACATTTTAATAAATTATAAGCAAAAAGGAAAACACTAATTATAAATATTTCAATATCGCTATCTGTAAAATTCATTAGTCACTGACAATTAGATGGTAAGATTAAACGACATCGAGAGGTATTTACCAAGGTACAAAGGTTGAAATCAATTATATTGTAACCTATAAGCTGCCTAGCTTAAAGCGACACGTACATAACGACCTGACATTTACATGGTATTTTTAAAAGACACTCATCTAGCAATCCACAATGCTTTGCTGGCCCCCATCATTAATTTACGACAGTGAAAGTTGGGTCTGGTCGAAACCAAATGAGAGTAAGATTAATTCCGTTGAAATGCGGTCATTAAGGATTATCCTGGGTGTGACTTTGAAACACATTGGAAAAAAGAATTGCGTGATTAGGGAAAAGTGTTGCTTGAAAGAGGATGTTGTTATCAGAGACAAGACCATAGTTTCGATGGTTCCGTGTTCGGACACACCTACATACATTTGGACTAACGTTTGGCTAACGTATTGGACCCCTGTCTGCTAGTTGCCAGTGACGTTTCATTGTAAAACCGATTACAGCCCAATAAATTATTATTCAATAATTACTGAATATGTCAAATACCAGCACACACGAGATTGGTGTGACAGTGGTACGCCGTCGGTAAACCACTATTTGCACTATAATTATTAGAGTACTAAAACTAACCATTATAATGCCAATGAACGTTAATTATGTACACAACTCGTTTAGCCGAGGCCCTAAATCGACCGCTATCGTAGATTAATAGACGTGAATGAAATAAAAAAGATTTGCCAGTGTCGCACTAAGTGGTTGTGGGTAATATCTGCCCATCCTTCTGGCAAGCGAGATTGTTATTACGTTTTTAAAACAATCTTTATGCGGCAGCAGAGAAGGAAAGTAATGTAGTACATACATTATCAGCAATTACGCCTCTAATTGGTTTCCGTCAAGCTAAATCCGATTAATACTTGTTTTTTACTCGACAACAAACGAAGTCCGGTTTCACCGTCGATAATTTCTGATTGACGTGAAACTTGCTGAGCGTTCTATTCATTAATGTTTGAAATGGCATGAGCTTGCGATAACTAATTAAAGCAATTAGAAGCGCTCGTTAACGTTGGGTAACGATAAATAATCAATATATATAGAATGTTAACTTCGCCGTTTACAGACCACAGCTTCCAGTTGCTCACAGTAATTGGAAAGGGAAAAACACACATTTTAAATCTACCGGTACGAATGTTGAAAATCGAATGAATGAAACCGAATTAAAAACAATTAACAACACTGGTAAAGCTATTGCAGGGGCACTTTTGCTCATGCATTCGTTACCTCGAGACAAGATTTTAAAGCGTCAGCCCTGTAGTTCTGGGCTCTCAAGAATAAGACTACGGTATCCCCTGCCTGTCGTATAAGGCGACTAAAAGGGGCCTCGGGTTCACTGGGCGACAAGGGTGGGGGCCTTTGTCGTCCGCTAAGGTGGACCCGGGAAGAAGGCGACATCGGCTGGCCCGTGTAGCCTTGCACTATGAGGGCACAGGGGGGGGGAGGGAGAAACCTCCCCCCCGGGACGTGTTCTCCTCGAGCCCCTCTGCACGGCTCCGGGCGTTCCACTGGAGATCCCGGAGCCCCTCGTCATGCACCGAGGAATGGGCCACCGGGGAGGTTTTAGTGGGTAAAAACCCCACATAACCGCCGCCTTCCCCCCAGAAGGCGGGGTATCTTTTCGAAGATTTCCTCCCCGTTAACAAAAAAAAAAAAGATTTTAAAGCGTGCTGTGTTTATTTCCATTATTTATAGTAATGTGTGCAGGTGAAGATATACGTATTCTGCTCTATTAATCCAGAGAATAGAAGGCGTTGATTGTTCTAGAAGATCGTTAATCTTCCAATGTTTAGTCTTTCTTCATTACCTCTAAGTGATATAGTCTATTAAAAGGAGGTAACAAGCGCTTCATTAGGTGATGTGAGTGGGACGCTAATCGTTATTTATAGACTATAAATTGTTATATTCGTGGTGTTCGGAGCGGAAGACGCATAAATTGGACGTGCCAGCGGCGGCCCGACACCTGTGATTGCATTTACAATGCTAATTCACGCTACAATATCACGTCAACCGACGGAGTCGCGCCTTGTTTTCGCAATCGCTACGCGTGTTGGGCACACCCTGCGTCGCTGAGGTGTAGACAAAAAAAATTGGAAATTTACGATATCTCAATCCGCTTTCTATTTTAATAGATTTGAAAAACGTCCCAAATTTATATTACTAAGTTCTCACCACTATACTTTTATCGCATTTGCGCTTCTTGTCGCTCAACATCTTAGATTGTCATAAAGCTACCAATGCCTCAATCAACAATCATTAGCATACGATTTCTACGAGATCCTGTTTTTGGTATATCTTCGGACCTCAAATGACCACCATTGAGAGTTTTATAATCGCCGACGCTGTCTATCCCGCTAAAAAATACGCTCACTCAACTGGTTGAAACGAACAAGCGGCTTCTCTCTCTGTATTAAAAAAATTACAAAGTTTGGTAATAACATTGCCCAGGTGATGCCACAAATAACTGTTTCGGATGTAAAGCCTGTTTTCATCTGCCGTTTGAATACTTTAAATCGTTATCTTTGTCAGCAGTAATTGGTTCACAATTTGCATATGTTAAATATTGAGAGCTTACGATATCTTGATCGATTGTCGAACTTTTTTGTTTTATTTGTAACAGCATTACTTATACATAAAAGTTAAAGTTACAGCCTATATATTACATATATGTCACACTGTTGGGCGCAGGTCTTCTCTGTGATGAGAGTATAAGGGCTAAGTCCGCCACTAGTGCGGATTGGAGACGTTTTTGAAAATTTTCTAATACATGTAGGTTTCCTCATGATGTATTCCGTCTCCGCAGAGCGCGTCGTAAATCGGTACTTAAAATTGCAACTAACAATTCCTTGATTCCCCGGCACCGGGGATCGAAGTCGGGTTGCTAGCGTACTATGCAACTTGAGATGACCGCCGGGACATTGAGCTACCACGGCTCACGTATCCGTACCATCTTTCAGTTATCATTTCAAAAATAAATAAATAAGCAAACAACGTATGGATGACATCCCGTGACCAAAGATGGCAAGTAGATTTTCTGAAACCACTTTTTGAAGTCGGTTAGTGTATTTTGTCGACATTTATGACAGGTCACTATTAACAGGCAACGGCAATATCCTAAAGTCCATTGCAACGTACAGACAGGATGATTGATGGCAACTGGAAATTAATAAATGAAATGATATAATCTTTGGAGGGGCTCGTTACGCATCTAGATAAGTCACGGGATAACCGGCCGCAATCCATTATCGAACAGTTAATTGTTAATTACTTTCTTCCATTATAGAACGAAAAACTCGGTGATTAACTCGGAATCGCTTTAACGAGCACAATGGGTCGGCATTCAATTAAAAACCCTTGTCGAATGACGACGACTTTACAGAAAGGCGGAATCGACGCTGACTCAATCTCGTATACATGGAATAAGGAATTACTCGCGTGCGGAAAGTTTTTAATTAAATATTCACCCGTTTTGTAATTAAGACGCGATTCAATTGAGCACAATGGAGTTTCGTGCGGCGCTCTCGAAAGAAATCGGAGACAGCTTCCGAGTTTTCAATAGCGATACGACGGGAGATATACGGATGCATTCTTTTTTAAATGCCCCTTTACTATTATGTTCGTTCCAAATCAAATTAATTGATTATTACACAATACTAGAGCCCCTTAGTGAAGCAATGTTGGCACTGAATTGTGATTTTTAAAATTCCTTGAGTGTTTTTTAGTAAAACTTCTTTACGCATGCTTGACTTGAGTACTAAGCTGGTAAATGTGTGACGAGAGCGTTACGGTAAGTGCTATCGGGAGAGGAGAACGGACGCTGAGAGTATATATATCTCCATATAAGTAAGTGAAGAAAGAGAGAGAGTTACGTTTCGTATATTTAAGACACAGTGCAGGCCTGTAGTAACCTCTTTTTTCAGTCGGTTAAAAAGACGACAAAATTTAAATAACTGCATAAAAGTGATACGGTATTTATAAAACGGTTGTCAATGCGCATTTTGGGCGGTCGACGCTGTAAAAGCTAAACCGGCAAGGAGGCAAGAGCTCGCTGAAGTGGCGCATATGCCGCATTTAACTGTAATTTAAATGCATGCACATTACTCGCACGCCGCACTCGCACAATACTTTAATTTAATATAAATAGCTTCATTATTGAACGCGAGAGTCGTGGCCTGTGTTATACTTTGTTTTAATTATTCTTGCAGCTCCGTACGTGCTGTGTTGCAACTGTTAAATTAGTTTCAATGCATCGGTCAAGTATGTGGAAGAAGAAGAACTCGTAAATAGTAAATAATATATTTTATCCTTTTATTTCTAGCAGGGTAGACAGAGAATTTTTATCCTCTTTACAACAAACTTATTGTGATTTGTGAATGTCCCATATGTAAAACGTAGTCAACGTGTTTTTTTTCTTTAAATGTATTATATATTATATATAAATAAGCACATCATTATTACCATAGCAGGGTAGACAGACAATTTTCGCTTATTTGAAATTTATGATACCGAATAATACGCCATGAATGTAATAATAACAAGAATATAACGAAATGAATAACCTAAATAACTTTTTGTCAAATTCCAATCGGTTGAAGTCGCGGGCAAAGCTAGTGTTTAAAAAAAAGCTTTATAGTAGCTTATTCGCTCAGCGCCACGAGTACACTGTGATTGTTACATCGAAGACAAGCAAATTAATGATCTCACTAAGGCGTTTAATACTTGTTATCTTCTGGCAATCCCTGAGCGACCGCAGCGTAATCTCCTAGACATTTAATTTCGTTTTAAATGAATCGCCGAGCTCATATCGAATCCGAAATCCTCGCTGCGATTGGTTCGGTGGGCCGTACGTATAAATTCTGGACGAACATCATCTGCAGAATGCCAATAGAGGGCCTTGACGTCCAAAAGTGTAATATATCGTCGCGGGAACGTATCGGCTGCGCTCCTGTTTATGAGATATTTCATATCGTGCATAATTCTAGGGCCATTAATCATAACTTCCGATATCGAAAAAATGTCTTTTTCCTTTACACTGTATATTAATATTTTACGTTCTTTGAAATCTTTATATTATACAAGAATGTTCTGGAACATTTAATATATATTGTACTAGCGTACCCAGCCCGCTTCGCCGAGCTAGATTTTTCTTTATTATATTTAAACAATAAACTTACATCATTAAATATTTATTTTACTCACACAATATATTAAATTATTCATTTCTCTCCGTATTCATTCTCTTCTATTCTCCTCTCGAGCGGGTGAAGATCATTACTTATAGCCATGTAAATACAATATCATTCTTATCATTTATACAAAAACATATCGGGTTCATGTTAAAATTAGAAATAAAAGTACGACGAATGGCTTGTTTAACAGTTCAAAAAGAGGAGGGCTCCGATCGTCACCAAACTTTATAGAATTTCTCGCTAGGTCAATCTAAAAAATCATTGAAATCGATCCATCCGTTTCGGAGCCCATAAGGAACATACCCACACACTTTCTCTTTTATATATATAGATTACAATATTTTTATGACAGCAACATTAATAATCGCGTAATCTTTTCATTAAATTACTAACATTACTTTTATGATTTATATGATGACCTAAAACGTAGGAAGATAGTACTTAAGAACCGAAACAACTGAATTCTCATTCCTACAAGCCGAGCAGACTAAGCAAGTAAATCCAATGCTCAACTTCTTGGCTATAAAATGGTTACGACTAAGACAAAAATTAAATTCCAAACTAACCCATATTGTATTTCTAAATTCGATACCTTATTAAGTGTATAAATAAAGTTCCTTTAATATGTCGAAAACGTGTTCTCCCAATTTGAAGACGTGTTTACCTCAAAGCCTGCTAACCATTTGTCATCTGAAAGGAAAACGTGTAAATGACACTTGTAAAACGTCGTCACACGCTAATAGCACGAACAAAATGCTGTTATGTTGCTAATCAATTCTAGCAAAAAAGTAACCCAACAACGGCCAGCTTTTGGCGCGTAGGTGAAAATTGACCGAACAATAAAACATTTTTATGTTAACACTTTTGAGCTCGACTGTATGTGAACGCGACCTTTAAAGTGTTGTGTGAAGTAGCAAGGGCTGTTAAGAGTTTGAAAGAAGATAGCCGTCTTCCTGTAGTCAACGGATAAATTATTCTATTTCGATTCTCGGATGTAATGGCCACTGCGGGCGGAGGAAGTCTTTATGGCGCAAGTGGTATCGCGACCGACCGGGTTGTTCGTGTAAGTCCGTATCCTGTTGAATAAAAAAAGACTTAATAATATATTACATTGCATTATTGCTAAAGGGGAAGTCAAGACCGGTTATTATGAAATTAATTTCAATTAAACAACATTAGTTTTATCGACTAATATTAACTACTGATTGTTTTAATTTCTTATTTCAAACAAAAAGACCAATTTTAGAGAGTCCTAACAATTTTTATATTAACATGCTTGACAACAATTCAAAATAAGATTATTATATAATTAGATATATTATAAGAAAAATAGAGTGCTGTGGTAGATCAGTGTCCGGGCGGTCACACCAAGTTGCATAGTACGCTAGCAACCCGAGTTCAATCCTCGGTGGCCGGTACTGATGCATATATTTGTTGCAATTTTAAGTGCTGATGTTACCACGCGCTCGGCGGTAAAAAAAACATCATGGGGAAACTGGCATATAGTAGAAAATTTTGTAAGACATGTGAAATATGTCCTCATACTGTCTTGTCTGTGTCCAACATATAGGCAGTAACTTTAACTTGTTAAATATATCTCACATCACTTGATTAAGGCGTCAACAGCCAGACAATCTTCAAAACATTAAAGTCGTAGATTCAAAACTTATAACACTATTTACGGTACACATAACTTTATTTCAAATGGGCAAAGATAACGCGAATAAACTCTACAACAAAAGGTTTTCGTAATAATAAAAATAAATTCCGATAGAACTTCATGAATAGGCCAGCACGATTGAGAAAGTACCACAAATGAATACCGGCGTCAAGTGAAGATAATTTACGCGCTGCGTAAAATGTTCGGTAACGCACCTGCAATACGTGATTGGCGGTGTTCAATTAACATCTATTTTCCTTTATCTTTATCTTCCTTATCTTCTTAATAGGAAAAACTGCAAGTGTGATAACCGTCGTTCAATGTCACCCACAACACCAGTCGAATTGGCGTACACGATAACTACGACAAGAGTGAAGTGACTAAGAAGATTTTAACACACAAACTTACGAGTAAAAATATCAGCCGACTTCAACTTGAATCGTTAATCGATAATGTATTTCCGAATTATCATAGGAATATGACGAAATGTAGTCAGCATCCAAAAAAACTTTCTAAAAACTGCCTTTTAAGTAAATCCTTTCACAATAATGAATCATCGAAATCGGTTGGCGTGATATTGGCGTCCATTTGTCGCACACATACATAATGCAAATTTGAGACTTGTATGGTTTTCACATGGATGCCATTATCAGCATTGGACCAAAAAAAAGGATCATCAAAATTGGTTCACCCAGTCGAAAGTTATGAGTTAAAAGTTTTATCAAGTGACAAGCATACAGACGAATTGAGAACCACCTCCTTTTTTTGAAGACGTTTGAAAACAATAGGACACAAATTTTAATACGGATTTTTTTCTTAACAAACCGATAACTCATTCATTAACGTTTAATCGATTTATCAAAGGTAAAATTGGATAGTAAATAGTCAATCGACCGACTTTTTAATAGGAAATTATTATTTTTAAACGATGTATAATCAAATAGGTTATACTAAAACCTTCGCTGCAACTTATGGTATAAGTATCACGTTTATCTCTTTTGTAGTTTTTGCGGTAAAACGTAGCAACCAATGTCTCTCCATTTCTTGTTAGATATAGATTAAAATCAAGCTTATTGTAAAATTATTTTATTTAAATAATTTTACATTATAATAAAATTATATATTTTAACTTTATATTATTTATTTTCAACGTATAAATAAACAAATATGAATTGTTTACACGGAACTGGTTTTCAAAGGCGTTTCCTAAATCGTTTATAGTTGGTGTGTAAGTGATGGAACATTAGATGAATTGAATAAAATAAGAATAAATAGTGTTGGGATCGAGGCGGGACGGGCGAGAGCTCACTTGCTCCATAAACAGGCTTCCGTATTTTTCAATCAGAGAGCTGTCAAAGCATTCTGACACCCTCATCCCATTGGCTCGCACTCGCCGAACGCCGAAATTGGTTTTCTACATTCAATCCATACAAAGTTTAATGTTATTCGTTTGCGATATCACCGGGATGCCGCCGATGTTTACCGACGCGCCAAATCATATTGGATTTGCAAACTTTTGTTTGTGGACTTTATTTCATTCCACTGTTAGTTCAGGCCGAGGGAATGTAATTTTAGATTTCGTCCTCCCGGCTCTGTTTTGAATATGTCCAGCGTATTGCTCTATCGTGTTTAGATGATGCAAAGTCATACATTTGTATATATTTTTTATTAAATTTTAAATGTTGATTTACCAAGTACCACTATTTACTACGCCTCATCAGCGATGGAAAACACCTTGGGGTAAACCGCCTATCCACACTGGGACCGCGTGACGGACTTTGCCCTAATATTCTACATTACTATACAATAAATACAAGAAGTACTGTACATATATATTGACCGTTATATATCTTATTAAATTAATGAAAATGTTATGCAATAAACCAGTGACAACATAAACTTTACGATCTTATGTTTGGGGATCCCTAATCCCCATCGTCTTGTACCAATGAGTTTCTATTGGTTTTAAGATAAAATTCTCGGTGAAGCGGTTGGATGGTGGTTTCTGTCTCTATCTACATTGCTGAAATATAAAAAAATATTACGCTTATTATAATTAATATATAAGTAGGTAATGGTAATAAAAGTAAGTTGATCAATATGATTTTAAGACGATATATTTGCGTACGCTGATGAAATATTACGTCCGTCAAAAAACACGTACTACACGTTGTCCGTTAGTAAATCAATAACATTCTGCAACCATACACCTGTCTGTAGTGAATTTCCCATAAATTATTTTCTGAACAATTCACAGAGCAAATCAACAATTTGAATTTATTTCTAGTTCGACTTGCATCCAAGGAGTGTTATTTACAAATTAACATTATCGGATATCTACAAGAGCTCAACAGTAGAGAACTTGGTGCAGCCGCGAGCGCTTATAAATTGAAGGGCTGCTACCTGCGGCTTAATACACCGCTGTTTCCGGTTCATTTCCGGACGGCGCGCGCGGCGCCGGATATTGCTTTTAAGGTTGTGGCGCACGCTAACGTTAGTACACCGCCCGCTTTCAAAACCCGCTCCACGCTCCGCTCCGCAAGTCGCTGTCACATGCACCCCGCGCTGGGTTGCATACGCTTCACCGGACACTAATTTCCACCCGCGTGACAAAAAATCGATATATTTCTTCTAAACAAACAAAATCGTTTACCGTGTCTATTAACGCTACTTTTTGAAGTAACGAATACACGTTTCGAAAAGTTCGTTACGCGGATACTGTGTTTGCTCCATTGATAGAATATTGTTATTTTTTCATACAAATGTATTAGATAGCAGTGATAGCCTAGTAGCTAAACGTTCGAATAGCGATTGTCTCAGTCAGAGATTCGAATCCCAACTCTTATTTTTGAATTATGGTTGAACCGAAATAAAAAAATGTATAAAGATATATACATAAAGATACTGATAGGCGGTGCCCTAAACATACAACAGTAGTAGCGGCCATACCACTTGTATGCTCCCTTTTTTTCAATTTTTTTATGTAAAAATAAGATGAAATAATTGAAAAATATAAATTTAAAACTTTAATCTGTCGATGCTTTAAAAACATATTCACACTTTCAATGTAGAGTCCATGATGGTGATAATTAGTGCTATTTAAGCCGCATTAGTCGGCAAGATCAACTTTAATATAAGGAGCCATATACAATTTAAAATATGTTTAAAAGTGAGCCTAATTAGGTATACGAGGGCTATAATTAAATAATGGCAGCTGCATAAGAATCATCTTGTACGGCTGCCTTGTAATAAATGAAATGAACGGAAACCCGATCCGACGCAGCGGCTCCGGAAATTAAATTTTCTTTAAGCTTGAACGTTAATTAACCAACATCACGCAAATGTGCTCAGTGACCAGCTCGTGGAGAAGACACAACACTACGCTCTCCATAAATTAATTTTACGCGGACTGTCCTATTTAAAAAAAAGTAACAACCTTTATATATGTCCCACTGCTGGGCACAGGCGTTCTCTGTAAAGTGCCGTAAAGTAAAGTAAAAACCCTAGTGCGGATTGGCTTTTTTGTCAACCTTTCTATACATACTAAACACAGAAGCATACCTTTCTCAAGGAATTCTTGTATTTATATATAATCTGAATCTCGGAAATGGCTAAAATGTTTGTCATGAAATTTAGTATGCAGGCGGGGTAATAAAACGATCTAGCTAGGATTCATTTTTAGAAAATGTTCTATTATCTGTATATATTATCCTAGAAAATTTTTCTAAGACATGTCTTCGACAAATTTTGAACATGTAGGTTTCCTCACGATATTTTCCTTCACCGCGCGTGGTAAATCAGCAATAAAATTGTAACAACTAATTTATTGGTGCCGGCACCGGGGTCCGATACTCGGGTTGCTAGTGTAACATGCAACTTGAGGCGACTGCCCGGACACTGAGCTACCACGGCTGTCCTAATTTACTTATGATATATTTTGTACCTATATGAACGAATTTTGCTTTATTTTTTTTAGAAATTAAATTTAGATACAAAATCCATAATAATGCAATATGAGTAATATTTTTCGATCTTGTCGACATATACCATTCCTTTTAAGACTATAGATTTTTTTTATTCTTTTTTTTTTCTCTTACTAGATAATATTTTGTGTCTTTTTATTCTATGTTATGTACTTTTCTTTGCAAAGGATGGTAATAAATGAGCTTTATTATTATTATTTATAAAAAAATGTACTGGTGGTTATATAAATAAAAAAAACCAAGTTCTAGGTCTAACGTCAGACCAAACGCTCATTGGCTTAGTGTTGCTTAACATCGCCTAAAGCTACGCTTATAATACAACATTTTTTTTAAAATAAATCCTAGCTCACCCTCAAAACTGCATACTAAATTTCATACAATCATTTTAGCCATTTCCGGGATTTAGATTTTATATAAATATAAGAAAGGTACGCTTCTGTGTTTCGGATGTATAGAAAGGTTGAAAAGAACCGCGAATTCTGTGGGTCGGAGAGGACGTCCTAAAGGGAAGTATTCCAAGCAGATTGGCGTCATATTAAAAAACGTAGAAGCTATCAAGGATAAGGACTTCCCTGAACCAACGATAATGTGTGTCAAGTACTAAGTGGAGTCTTTCATCTCTGCTTACACATTTGGAAGACGTATGAGTTTGTATTCATGTATATGTAACATGTGTGTAAGTAACATTTGTTAGCTTCCCATCATGTCACTTAAAAATTACTCAATGAATGACAAACATCGACATATTTAATTGTCGCCGCCTTAGACGTTAGGAGCGTTGCTGGAGTTTCTTCGACCACTTCTTCTCCCACCGCCAACGCTACCCGAAGTGGTACTCAAAGTTAGTTTAGCTTTCGAATGTCCCTTGGATTATCCGTGAAATAGCAACCGACCAAGTCGGGGTTCGGACCTCTCGGGCACCCTCGGATCGGAATGCTTACGCGTAACATAGTAACCGAGGTTACCCCTCACCGGGGGGGACCCTTGTGACGAGTTACTAGCAATAGAGGTTCAGGCTAAGCGGCGACCTAAGAGCTGTGCCACCTCTCAATCCGGTGAAGCAGTCAAGGCCAGCCTCTCTGGCCAATCTGTGTAGTTCGTCATAAAAAAAAAATTGTCGCCGCCATATTTTTTTCAAATAAATAAGTAAAAATATTGTAAGTTATCGCTACTCATTTAAAAATAAATACGATTTTAAACCTCGCCGATAACGTTGTAGCTAATAAAAGTAAGTTAAATGTTAATTTTGATTGGCTCATCATTTGTCCATATGGGATCTAATAATCTTGAAAAGAATACATAGATTGTTGTTACTATATACCCCGCTAAAGAGAGGGGTTTAAAAGGACGTAAAAATTATACTACTTCGTAGCACCATCTCGTTAGGCAGTGTTTATCACCTATCATCAAGTAAACGTACTGATCGATTTTGCCCTGACCCAAGATTGCCCCTGGGCCATTGTGAGCCATATGATGGACAGTCAATTGAGTATCGATGTCTGGCCGACGACGCTCGCTTTAAATTCTTGCACTAATAAGGTGCAGATTTAATTAATTACGAAATAAGCTGGAAACAAAATGTTGAATCATATTGGATAGTAGACTAACAACCCGAGTTCGATCCACAGCACCAATGAAATAGTTTGTTGAAATTTGAAGGATTTATTATGTGTTCTGTTTGGGAAAACATATTTTCTTTTATTTTTTTACTAATTACAAGGTCAATGCAATTTAAGCGTTGCTATGCAACCATAATAACAGTTATATATATAAAAGAGAAAGTTTGTGGGTTTGTTCCATATAGGCTCCAAACAAGTGGACCGATTTCAATGAAACTTTCAGGGAATCTTCAGATTGACATGGCGAGTAATCCTGTAAAGTTAAGTGACGATCGGTGCACTCCTCTTTTTGAACTGTCAAACAAGCCATACTTATTTCTGAGATTAACTTGAGCCCGATATGTTTTTGTATAAATGATAAGATTGATATTGTATTTACTGATATGTATATGGGTGAAGGTAATGATCTTCAACCGCTGGAGAAGAGAATAGAAGAGAATGAATACGGATTTAAATATTGTGAGAGTTAAATTAAATATTAATTAATGATGTCAGTTTATTGTTTAAATAAAATAAAGAAAAATCTAGCTCGGCGAAGCGGGCTGGGTGCGCTAGTATTTAATAATTTGTAACGTATATTATATAATCTTTAACTATGGCAGCTGTCACACTCCTCCATGAGGGCGGCAATTTTAAAAAGGAATTTACAGTATTTCGCTTCAAGTATTAATACATGATTCCAATAAGCACGTTGACATACGGGACACATGCTTTAAATCTTAATGCAAGAAACGTGGTTCTCATCTACGTAACGATTGCCATCTGTTTTTTTTTTTTCAATATTTACGACGTGTATCTCGCATGGTAACAGGCAAAACACTTTAAAACTATTTTACGGCTCGGAAGCATGCGGTTTCAATTAAAACTATTTCACTAATGTAATTAAATGTTTTAGTTTATTACGAACAGTACCGCATGGCGTAATACCCCAACATTTGATTTAGTTTTACAACTTATATGCTTAGAAATAAACATAATTTACACTTTTGAAGCGCAATCTCTGAAGATATAATCTAAAAACATGCATTGCATGCACCTGCTTGTGTCAGGTTGGTGTTTCTTATAATCCTTGCGCGTTACCGCTATTTTATGGGCAGGCTCCACCCCTTAGATGTTAGGAGCGTTGCTGGAATTTCTTCGGCCACTTCTTTTCCCAGCGCCAACGCTTCCCGAAGTGGCACTCAAAGTTAGTTTAGCTTTTGAATGTTTCTTTTTTTTTTTTGTTAACGGGGAGGAAATCTTCAAAAGATACCCCGCCTTCTGGGGAAAGGCGGCGGTTATGTGGGGTTTTACCCACTAAAACCTCCTCGGTGCATGACGAGGGCTCCGGGATCTCCAGTGGAACGCACCGGAGCCCCTCTGCACTGTGCTCAAGGAGAGCACGTCCCGGGGAGGATTCTCCCTCCCCTGTGCCCTCATAGTGCAAGGCTACACGGGCCAGCCGATGTCGCCTTCTTCCCGGGTCCACCTTAGCGGACGACAAAGGCCCCCACCCTTGTCGCCCAGTGAACCTGAGGCCCCTTTAGTCGCCTTATACGACAGGCAGGGGATACCGTAGTTTTATTCTTGAGAGCCCAGAACTACAGGGCTGAAATGTTTCTTAGATTATCCGTGAAATAGCAACCGACCGAGTCGTGGTTCGGCCCTCTCGGGCGCCCTCGGATCGGCATGCTTACGCGTAACATAGTAACCGTCCAAGCCGAGGTCACCCCTCACCCTTGTGTCGAGTTACTAGCAATAGAGGTTCAGGCTAAGCGACCTAAGAGCTATGCCACCTCTCAATCCGGTGAAGCAGTCAAGGCCAGCTTCTCTGGCCAATCTGTGTAGTTCGTCATAAAAAAAAAAGGTTGGTGTTTGAGAACTTTGATAGCTGATGAAACTGCAGTTTTTACAACTCCGTCAGTTTAAGAAGTGGCTCTAAGATTGCACAGCCTGAACTTCTAGTATGAATAACTTATCGGAAAGTAAAGCGATAATGTTCACGTCTTTACTGTGGTCGCAATAGCTCTTTGACTGAAATGTGTCCAAAGCACGACTGCATCGAATGCTTCATTCCGATCACTAGAAATTTTAAATACATTGTTGCAGCTTTGGCACTGGAGGTAACACGTCATAGGGGTCTATGCCCATACTGTTATATATATACTACACGTGCCATTGTACTTTAAGTTAGTATAAAACAAAGCTTGTACAAAAACAGTAGCTTCGTAACATGTACATAGCGACCAACTATGAATATAATCTAATCGACCAAGAAGTATAGATATTCCGTAAGCGATGTACAAAAATCGATTAAACCCGAGATAATTACGATTCATGACTGTTATCAGATCTAGTACACGAATAAGTCAACACGGATCGCTTTATCGCTCGCACTGATTGTACTGTTTCATTAAATCGTTTCCATTACTTTAAGTAGATTTCGATGTTTATGTCAAATGTTACTGCGATAAAACAACAATTTATTATAATAATACACTCAATCTCGTGGAGCGGAGGTCGAGCGATGTTTTAGATAGAGTAATTAAAGATATTTCAAATTTATTGTTTCCTTTAGTGATGTGCAAGATTTGTCAAACGTCAGTTACAAAATTATGGTACAAATAAATTTCGAATCCATTTTATTGCATTGATCATTTGATAAATTCCACTTATTTACTATTTCATTATATCTTTCTTTTATTTAATTGTGCTACTCTATTTAAAAGGTTTATACTAGTACACTACCAGTATATAATAAACATATTATTAATCAGAAGGTTTAATATGTTTATTATATACTAGTATATATATTGCTTAGTAAACTAACAGTCTATATAATATGTCCCACGGTTGTCCTAAAATCTTTACTCTAATGTGTATTATAAGGGCTTAATCCAGCATATTTTGAGTACTATGGACTCAAGGGTTACTTGGTGTTTTGAAGAAGGTTTACTCATATGGACCCTATATTTTTTTAGTTGAGAAAAAAAATAATTTCTTTTACAAATTCGTTTGATTGAATTAATCAAATTCAAAAATAAACAATAGTTTATTATTGAATTTGACACTTGGTTAAAGTTACATCCTATATCTATGTGTCCCACTGTTGGGCACAGGCCTACTGTGTAAAGAGAATATATAGTCTATACTAAACTAAAGTCCTCCATGCGGCCCTAATTCTGGTGGGCAAACTTCCTCGTGATGTTTTCCTACACCGCCGTGCGTTTCGTAAACAAGGATTTAAAATTTGCATCAAATTAATTCATTGGTATGATTGCCCGGTCACTGAGCTACCACGGCCTTACTCTACATTACTATATTTCTACATATTAAATTCTATTCAAGCAAGTTCTGTATTCAAATGAGCACTTGTTCTAGTCCATAAAATTGGACGACACTTTATCGGTCCCTATCTAGACAAATCTTTTGAATGCAAGCTTATAATGCGATGAGAATTATGCCGTGCGCGTCACGTGATATGGATTTACGTTAATATTCATTTTGGAGATATATTGGATTTTAAATCCACTTACTTTTATCTTTTAGTCAATTTCCCAGATAAGATCGTTCCTAACCCAACAACAGCGCTGTTATACTTCAAGCCAATACACTTTGATGTCAATTTTTAGTCGACTTGATGATGATGAGAACGAAGGAGGAGATTATCAATTTTTGTATATATTTTATATGAATTATCAACAACCGACTTCGATTTTTTTTGTATGGGAATTTCTGATACGACTACGAGTATGTATGATATTTTTACTACCCTACTAATTTTGTTGGCATAGAATTGTATTGAATGAGATAAAATATTTTTTAAAATTCGTTTTTTTTTATAATTTTTGAAGCTGCCATTTGTAGCATGCTTATATATTTATGTAAGAATCAGGGACAAAACAAAACGATCAATTTCATTCTATAAAACTGTTTAGAAACTTACGTCGTAGATTTGTACAGAATAGCAATAGCCGGGTGTATTCCGTAAAATTAGGTTTTATAGGCACCTTTGTGAGATATACCCTAACACAAGTTTTAAACGACACTTAAACCCAACGAAATTGAACATTTTCCCGATCCATTCTTTAGCAAATGCGCCATTAGCTACGAACTCCTATTTAATGATTTAAAATATGCAATAACAGATAATAGCAGAAAACCGACACAAACAAATATTTCAATATTTAGTTTTATCTAATAAAATTTAAAATTTGTTGGTAGTATGTACGGTAAAATAATTATTTACAACGCTGTGGATTTAGTAAATATAAAAGAACACAACAAAGTTTTTGAAGAAGACCTCTGTTGTCTAAAAATTATTGTTTAATGTCATGCTGATTTCATATGTAGAGAAGTAATAATATGTAATTAAGATATAAAATTATAATTGCTATCACAGATAATACAAGGAAAATATTGTTAAATACTGCATCGTTCGATGTAAAGCTAGAAAATTAATATAACGATACTTGACATTTAACTGTTGCTGTTTATAGAATGAATACGTAAAATATGTAATAACGGGTAAGTTTATTATGATAAATTTTAATTAATACCGTTAGTCGTTATCTAATCACTGTACGTGTGTTTTTCATTAGCTGCTTGAGCCTAATTCAAACCTTAACACATAAAGATTATATTTTTTAAATAATATTATTTATATTTTCATCGATAAAAATTCAATCTCGAAAATTTTATATCGACCAGCCTTGCTGGCCACTGCCACATCACCAAAAAAATCTAATTTAAAAAAAAGAGTTACGAAGAAGAATATCATAAAGCAGTTTTAAAGTTAGATACTGCCTGCCAAATAAAACCCAACGATCCCTTTTAATACTATAATGTACCTCTATCTTTCGTCTGCAGTCACATACACGACCCTCGTGTGCTAATTGAATTTAAGGAATAAAATCCAATCGCCCCGATTCTTTATTATTCAAGATCCAATTTGGATAAGGTCTGATCGGTCCGCGGGATGGGGGCGGGAGGGGCAGTCGAGAATAAAATTGGATTTGTCACTCAAAACATAAGGCAGTCTTTAACTTTAATAAGAAAGTATTGTATGCTTGAGATACGAGTTTGACTCATGTATGGGTATATATGTGGGTAATAAATCCATTAGTGGCCGTGGTAAGAATATATTCTCATAATGTAATCGGAAAGAATAATTCATCCTAGCATTGCTAGCCTATTGACTATGCGTTCGGTTTTACAATCTTATGTTGGGTGTTTGAATGTCACACGGATTGTACTATTGAGTTTATTTTTCGTACAATAAAAACTAGCTAGAGTTTATGCCCGGTGTTTGGCTTAACACCTGTCACATATGGGTCATAATATGCTAAGCGAAAAGCGGCCACCGATAACTGGCTTTGTCTGCTCTGATAAAAATGGCACAAAGGAAGTTAGAACTTTTTTTATCAAACCATTAAATGTTTCTGATTATGTCATAACAAAATTACAGTCGGCTTTAATTAACGAACTACGTTAAGAGATAACAGTAATGATTTATCATTATTAGTATAATATCAGTTAAATATTACCTAATTTGCTACTCTACAAGTTGTCTATACTTCTGATTCAACGAATACAAAACTTGAAAATTTACTGTTAATCGAGCGTCGGTGGCGTTTGTTGTATAAGCAATAGAATACATTAAATAAAGTTTAAATGAATGTCGATATCACGTCATTGTTATCTTGATGAAGAAATACCAAGCACCTTATTAGATATTATAATAGTATAGATATTATTATAGATATATTAAGTATGATACTATACTATATTACTTATATTTTCAAATATAAATGCGATAATCGCTACTAAAGTATTCTATAACTTAGAGGTTCAGGCTAAGCGACCTAAGAGCTATGCCACCTCTCAATCCGGTGAACAGTCAAGGCCAGCTTCTCTGGCCAATCTGTGTAGTTCGTCAAAAAAATATGAGTTTTGCTGTTGCAAGAAAGGACATAGTGAAAATTATCAGGGAAGCACAAACGCAAGCACATACGAGTAGCAGAACGACTGTGTCGCGTAAGTATAAAATTCTGTATTTCACTTGTTCAGTGCTGATGGCCAAATTCGTCATAAAAAGTTTGGCAATCGGTCCTTTGAAATCCTGTTGTAGATAGTGTGGTAGTTTGTAAGAATGATCACGTTAAGTAAGCCGCATTTTCATTTGGTTCTGATTTCATAAAAATCTACGTACATCTAGATTCAATAATGAATGCCAATTATAGATGTATGTTGGTTTAATTCAAATTGTTTTATAAAACAATAGAAAGCAATTAGAACAGTTAGAAAAATTACTAACATTCTTGTTAATTGTTCCAACTAAACTTGTGCTATGGTTGTGCTAGGGGATGGTTCACATCAATAGTCGAATGGTGGATTCGAACCTACGACCTTACGATTACCGCACACGACTCAGAGAGTACCCTAAACTATTAGGCTATTGACGCTTCAAAGCGTATATTATATAAATAAATGCGGAGACGTTTTTCTCACCTTTTACTACAAAAATAGAAGGGTAAACATGATACTTGTACTCTACGAAGCATCGTGTTTTGAAGGTTTTAGTACATAACATATTGTTGACTAATCATTTGGAACATATATTTTTGGTTCAATTAAAAATTTTTAAAAATAATAATTAATTGGCTTTGGCATATAAGTCCATTGTTTATTATACAATTTGGTAAGTCAGTTATTATAAGGATAGACCTTGTTTACCAATGTAATTATCTACGCTTACTTAGCTAGCTTGTAAAGGTTGTTGTTAAGGAACAATTGGCAACACAGGGCATCTTGCAATGTTGTGTGAGCCTAAACTTGAGGCAGCAAAACAAAAGCATCGCGACGCGTCGTGAAGAGCGCGCCAGTAACGACGGTGTTCGCTGCACCCTACTCCACGAAACCCTTTACGCCATAATTGTTGCTTCTCACGTAGTTCGTTAGTATGCATATTCAACAAACACGCTTGTTTTCATTTACATCGACATACAAAATATGGTATTTAATAAATTTAGCAGGATAACGTAAAAAAATCAGTCAGAGATCTGTAACTTATCAAGTAGTAATGACTTTACTTAACATTGAATTTATTACATTAATTTAATCAGTAATTAGAGCCGTGGTAGCTCAGTGTTCGGGTGGTTTTAAGTTCGATCCCCGGTGCCGTCACCTTTTATGTTGTTGTTGTAATTTTATGTACTGAACTAAGCGCTCGGCGGTGAAGAAAAACATCGTTAGAAAATGTGGTGAAGTCTATCAATCCGGACTAGGGCCGCACGGCGGACAATACGGTTATACTCTCTACAGAGAAGGCCCGTGGCCAACAGTGGGGTATATATAAAGGTGGAACTTTAACTTTTATTCAATACAAAAACATATTGGTAGTGATGACGCTTCAAGCAGACTCTTTTTAATTTGACAAGTCCAATGACAGTACAAACTATTGACGTATACAAAATTGCGAGTCACTGCTGTACGTGTCATTTTACTATGAAAAATATATTTGACACGTTAGCAAAATTGATTCTATATCGACATCCATAGGCTGTTCCAATAGCGATGTGAGGATGCGTAGCCATGGATATTAGTTGCATATGTAAATAGGTATACTTAATTTTCAATAAGGCTAATAATCTAGCAAGTAAAAAATGCTCAGGATAGCAAAGGAGCACTATAGCAGTACGCGTATACCAGAGAGTAGAGGTATGATATACCGTACAACGTATCTTTCTAGCACCGTTAGGCGCTACACCAATAACCTTTGGTGTCTTTGTATCTTAACTTTGTACTCACTAGTCGCTTAACCTTGCAGGAGACTATGAAATAACAACTTATTGTTATTGTGTTGCTAGTTACGGTAATCTACTGTTTACTGGTAAGAGACATTTGCCCTTACCTGGGCAAGTAAGTCATTCTGCTATCGAGTACGAGCCCCAGCCTCTGAGAGACTCTCTTGATAATTAACGTAATTAATTAGCCACCACGTCTCCTCAGTGGTCCACCTATCAATTTGGAAAGTAGAGAATGCATTGAAACTTACAATGGCAATCAGCCATAAACAAATCATAGTCTTAAAAGGAATCCATATAAATATTTATTTCAACCCCAATTAAAAAAATATAAAAGGAGATGACATTCCCTATCACATTTTCCTGAGTTTTTTTTACGTCCCGTTTATCATAGAGGCTGTATTGTCTTGTGATGCTCATCATGGGAAACGAAATGTGATACATAGCAAGTATTTTTCCTACACGTAATAATCAGTCAAAATTTAAATTCAAAATTAGAAATTCGAGACATGTCCTAGAATATTATTACTTAAAATCGAGCATAGGCGCTAGGCTACTTTTGTCTATATCTTCTATGTAGCTTTTTTCCTTACCAAGGATAAAGACTTCTTTTTACTGCAGGAAATGTACTTTGAATTGACTATGTTATCTGTATAAATTCATTTTTCATGCCACAGTCAACAATGTTCTAGAAACGCATAGTTTCTAGCTACAAGTTTCACATAGCAAGAAAGACACAACAATGAGAACAATACACTTGAAACAATTACGAGTAAGTAGGAACGCACGGAGAGTGCATATAATTGGCTAACTGAGAAGACATGAAAAGCGACAATTCAAAGAGCGTATTTACACAACTCTAATTACAGCTCTCAGATCGCGTTCAAACGTTTGACTCACGATGTCACGATGACTGCACGTTGTTCAGTGTTAGAGGAGCTTGTTGCTTAGCTTGTTTTAATGCCTCTTTGTTAATGTCGCATGTATAATTTGACTTATTTTTAACATGGTTTTATCAGCTTGTCCTGTATGTATGTGGATATTTATTTATCAATGTAACGGAATCTTTCAATCTTCACCGACTTTAAGACTGTATGATGATATTGAAGTTTTCCACACGTGTCGTGAACCGATGTCGATACAATTATCGTATAACTTTCTACTACTGTCTTGACTGAGATCATTTTGATAAGAAAATCATAATTCGTAAAAAAAATATCATTTTCACCTAGTTTTAAAGTTATCTGAAACTACCATTTTATTTATACGTTTAATCATTTTGACTGACAAGTAACTTTTTAAGGGTTTTGGGGGTAGCTATTTAGACGCACACACCCAGTGGAGTACAGAGGGGTTGTGGTTACGTTCCTTATGGAGGATCTACGACCCCTCGGTAGCGGCAATGGCGACCATCGTGGGATTTTGATCTCTCCAATATGTGTAGGCGTTACAAAGTCCGTAACGAAATATCAAAATAAATACACATGCAGGCATAATATACATAGATATAGAATAAACAAATACGGGTAAATATATAATTTTCCAAGTAACAGTAATAATTTTTAGTGACAACCCTTATTAGCACCCAAGCCTTTAATAACCTTTATAAAATGTATATAAAAGTCAATATTTACAGCTGAATTGATGAGTAAACACAGTTGAGGCGGCGCGATCATTGAAAGCACGGAAATTAAATAGCCGCTCATATCCGGTGCGCTGCAGCGAGGAGAGAACCGACATGAGTACGGGCCCTGCACACCGACCCAGAACTGATGGCCTTTACACGTCGGATAAACGCTGTGCAGCCATCTTGAATGTATGTTTATATGAATTATTGCATACGTGTAAAACCTTGTACCCCTGTTAACGAAACGCGAACGAAGAGATATGAAATTTCCCACACATATAGATTATATAACGAAGGTGTGCAGAATGCTATTTTTTTATTTATGCATATGAAATGCAATAAAAAATCATTACACACAATTCCATGTGTTTAATACAGATACACTCAAACACTGTACGGTTGCTTGGCGAAGGTTAAGCTATAATCAGCCCTATAGTTCTGGGCTCTCAAGAATAAGACTACTGTATCCCCTGCCTGTCATAAAAGGCGACTAAAAGGAGCCTCGGGTTCACTGGGCGACAAGGGTGGGGGCCTGAGTCGTCCACCAAAGTGGTGGAGTGAAGATTTCCTCCCCGTCAACAAAAAAAAAAGGTTAAGCTATAATTACTGACAGATTCACCGAATAAGTCACGAGCTACGAATTATGCGTGATTTCCATGTTACAATTCTTGGGTCAAATTTCGACTGTAGGGCAACTACTAGTAATAGTAATATCATATATACGAGTATATTGCGCAGATTGTATGGATGTCAATGAAGCGAAAGAGTTGTATCAGGATCGTACTAAATGGAAGCCCGTGATTTCTGCCTACTCCTCTCTGCGATGAGCGTGAATATGTGTATTTCATAATAATACATTCTATTTTCACGCTTATGTTAATTACATATATTAGTAGTTTGTAATTGTAATACAAAGGTACAAAGTTATAAAGTTTACGGGTAGGATTTTGATTTTGATAAAGCCACTTCTAACCAACTTCTATCTCTATCCAGCACATTGTGTGAGAACGTTGCGAGAGATATTTAATAACAGTAAAAATATTGAGCAAAACTATACAACTCGAAACGTCAGGCAATTATATGTTAAATAAAAACCGCGATAAAATCCGTAAAAATAATTTAATTCGATAAGCATTGTTTGCTTAAATATGCGAAAATATAATAAAACCATTTTGGTATTCCAAGAAGCATGTTGTAATTTCCTATTTTACATTATCAGACACATAAAAAAATGATCTGTCATGTCATGAATAATACCTAAGTATCATTTATCACAATAGATCTAATTCACATTATATCAGTTAATTTCAAATATAAGCAGTGTCGATTAAACGATACCTAATCTAAAATCTAAGATTTATTACAAAGACGTCACTACTACCATTAAGTGCAGGAAAATAGGGTAAACATATTATTTCGTTTTACATTATCCATGATATAGCTACCGACCGAGTCGTGGTTCGGCCCGGAATGCTTACGCGTAACATAGTAACCGTCCAAGCGGAGGTTGCCACGCACCGGGGGGACCCTTGTGTCGAGTTACTAGCGATAGAGGTTCAGGCTAAGCGACCTAAGAGCCATACCACCTCTCAATTCGGTGAAGCAGTCAAGGCCAGTTTCTCTGGCCGATCTGTGTAGTTCGTCATTAAAAAAAAACAATTCGATCCGGTCACATTTCTAAGGTAATATTACTTCCGATTTAAGTATGTAAACACTGCTCATACCAGGCCATGTAAGCGATATATTACGATTTTTTATTAGATCTTCCTCGGTTGATTTGAACACAAAAGAGTTTTTAACCGACTTCAAAATGAGAAGGTTTTATTTGAGTAACTACACAGATAAGCCAGAGAAGTTGACTTTTACCGTTGACCTTCACCGGATTTAGAAAGTCGACTAGGGGGTCCCCTCGATGAGAAGTAATTTCAGCTTGGCCGGTTACTACTCATATGTTTTGCATATGTTATGTTTTTTATAGGAAGAGGCCAAATGAGCGGCTTATCTGACTAGTTGGTTAAGCGATCCCACCGACCACTGATACCTACCAAAAGTTGTAGGTGCGGTACTAACTTATCATATGGAGTTGGGTTGCCAATAGCTTCCTCACCAAAGGAAACACAGAAGCAGCGTATACATAGACATAGACATAGATATAGACATTTATTTATTGGCATCACAATACAAAAACACATCACAGACTGAATATAACACACATTAAAAAAGAATGAAAAATAGACAAAACACAGTTAAAGTTACACGGACAAATAATACAAAACATATGATACCAATATCGGACACCGTCTCAGCATATGCTGTCACAAGGATGCGACAGCGCTGATTTTCAGCGGTGCCCGGGACTACCTAAAGACGTGCGCGCGCAATACTACTTTTATACTATTACTATTTAATACTACAGACAGTAAGAGTATAATAAATATGATACATACATAAAACAGTTATAAGATTAAAATATATTTTATACAATAAAATAATAGATGAAAAAAAAATATATATAAATATTATTGAGTCAAAAATAAATAATATGATAATTAAATGCCTTATAATTAATTAATACCACCACTTTATCCAGCAATAACGTGGTACTTCAACCCAGGTCATTCAACCTATCGTACAACAGAAGCCGTTGTAGAGGCCGTACCACTCTTGGATATAAAATGTCTCTGTATTTTTTGTTGGTGCTGTGTCCTTGAAAGGGTTTGCTTTCAATTAAGTTCTACATTAATAATGGTAATGAATAGCAGTGTAGGTAAGACATTCAATAGACGGATGTATAACGACCATATTAGTGACATAATAAAGACTGAAAAAAGGACTAGAAATCAAAAAAGAATTGTACGAAAATGTATGTAAAAGAACCTAGAAAGTTGAGCCCCTTTGGATGTAACTGATATAGCACTTTATTTATTTCTATGCAATCGTTTAAATATATTGCTACCTTCGCAAATAAAGGATAATTTCTCAATGCACGACTGCCTTTTAACTTATTATTAACAATGAATGAATAAATAACCTAACGTTATCCATATCGCACTTAATTATTTTGTTGTTCTGTCTGTACATATTATACAATAGTCAGAAATGCACATAAAAATCATTAATTATTGTCTGTTATCTTAATACTTGATTAACTCACCGTTTACTGGCAAATATTTGTCACGAACTCACGCGCGCCGGGCGTGGCTTGGGGATCAACAATATTCCTGTTGACGCAAACAACAAGAAATTTATTTACATATTTTAGAAAAGCAACAAGACGAATCTTAAATATGGCCATAAATATTGCTAATGGCAATCCTGCATATGTTTAAAATTTAAGGTCGTATAATCTATGGCCTTAGGGGCGTTTGAAACCTAGAGGAGGGCGTTAAGGGGCCCAGAAAAAATGGCGGGCGTTGATGTGGGTTAAGAGGGCGGTGTTTTATTCGTAATTTCATTAACTTTATATATTATTTTAAATTTAACTAAAATTAAAACCCACCTACTACACAATAACGACTAATTCGTTTATATTTCGTCTTCGTTTTTATATGTGATATAAGTTTGATAGTCACTGATCTATGGTTTGATCTAGATACGGGTAGCAAAACCAAGGGTCAACCCAAACCCTCCATTAGACTATTGACGTGAATATTTGACGAACCGTATAAAGTATTTTAGGTCGTAATAAAGTATTTTAAACTAGATAATGGAGTCACGGTTCAGCCTTGTCGAGCATTCTCCAGATAGACGAAGACCCTGGTGCTATGTCACTCTTAAAACAACGTCAACCAAGCTTAGCGGTCTAAGGACTACTAACAGTCAGTCATAAAAAAGTGTACGATTTTTTTATATTTTTTTGGACCTTCAATAATGATATTTAAATCTAAAAAATGACATTAATATATTATGCTCCTTTATTGTAAAAGACAACACAGTTTAATCTTAAAGTGGGCAATAAAATTGAAATAACACCACTTAGTGAATAAAAAAATTACAAGTCACACGCCAATTAAACAAGTAAAGAAAGGTCATGATTAAAATTTCATAATTATACAGGTATTGAATTATTAATTTTATAATATTTGACATTTATTTACGAAAGCTGTCGCCACAATCAAGTTTATTGAGGTTTTAAAACTATATTGTACTGTCTGAAAGGTCTTGAAACGGCAGCTTTTATGACCGGAATTGGTTTTTAAAATTGGCTATGTGAAATGGGTTGTTAGCTTTACTTCAGAGGACATGAGACGGGTCATTTATACTTATTGATGTCATTAAATTTGTTGTACATTGTTGGCATGGTTTTTTTACTTTATAATCGGGCCGTTTTTTTAAGTAACAAAAAAACTATAATAATTACGTTTAAGGGCCGTGAAACATGACCTTTATTCTTGCCCTACAAAGCGTTCGAGCACAGGCATGTAAAAATGGTTTTAAACCATAACTAAACCGCAATAAAATCCGTAAAATTAGTTTTATTTCAATTAGTAACATTGGCGAAAACATAAGACATCATTATACGTCCAAGGGATTGATATAGGAGCAGGTGTAGTCGACGAGTCGGACCCTATTATAAGTAATGACGATGAGTAAACATTTTAGAGAAAAGCGCTCCTGTTAGTGTACCCGAGCCAATTAGAAGTGTTACGGAGGTGGCGAAGCTCCCGTGCCCCCGCCCGGCGCTTCGCCCCCTGTTGTCCAATTAAACTCGCGCCCGCTACCAACGATGTACTATCGCCACCGGAACCTACCTAAACGTTATTTTGTAAGCCACTTCTAAATAAACCTCCACTTTTTTACACTGTGTATAACAATGGAATCATGTCAGACGACGCAAGAACCCCCGTTCATTCTCTGTAACTATTGAGTTGTTAATTAAATTCACGCAAATTTATTGCCCACACTAAAGCACGACACCCTCGCCCCTATATGGAGGAATTAGAGACTAGTTTCCTAAAGCACGTATCTGGTTATCTGAATCAATGTTGCTTGTTGTTTAATTACAACAATAGTGGGCCCCTAATGAGAGTTTGCGCTAATAAGCGCTGCAGAATGTAATCAACATGCCTCGTCGCTCTAATGAGCCGAGTTCCTGGCAAAAACAGGCAAAGTCGACACTTTACTGAAGATTAATTAGGCGTTGTGCCTATAAAGAGACTGTCTACCGGAAATCTTGCTTCTAACATGACATGGATTAACATATCACTTATATGGTAGGAGGTGGAAAGAAACGCTCCCTATGCGACCATCGTACGCCGCTTGTGTGCTGCAAATTATTTTTTATTCAGGCAGAAGCAGCCGGGCGCAAACGATCTCCATTCAAACAACTCCTATTGACAACAAAGTACACAGACTTGTAAACGTCGTTAACTTAAATAAGCACGTTTGATTACGTCGTAGCTAGCTACCCCATTAAAACTTAACGAGGGCCAACCCCGGGGAAAATAACTAACCCAATTTCCCTTTGCCGGGGAAATCATTAAAAGTCTTAAAAGGGTCTTTTCATATATTTTTTAACCCGGGGCGTACGTGCAAATAAACACATTTTTACATACTCGAACAAACAATTCTCCTAACGAGGCGGGAGGGTAACGAGCGCAGAGGTGTCCGGCGCCCGCTAGCTGCGCGCTCCCGCTAATTGGAGGGATATGCCCGGAAATGTGTCTCGTTACACGGGGCCTACCTGTCTCCTGACACCTCTGATTTATTGCAGCCTATACATTCAAATTGACAGCGTCGAAATGCGGCGCGAAACGCTATCACGATCTAATGCGACCTAATACCGACCGGCCAATAAACAATGTCTCCCTTTAGCCGAATGTAATTCGTGAGCACCTCTGACCTTTACTGCACTTCGTGAACACAGTTCTCCGTGCAGACAGTCGCGTGCAAACACACGTTCATATAAAGGGTTCGGAGAAACCAGTATTCGTCGTTTAACATTCTCGGTATTAATTAATGTAAGTATTGAATTGAACGCTGGATGCGAGCCGCTCATGGCCGGTCCTTTTGACTATCGTTGTGGGAGACCTTTGTCCAGCGGATGTCCTATGAGTGCAAGCAAGGATGATGATAATGATGTCATCATCATCATCATCATCAGCCTGTGTCTATCCACTGTTGGAAATAGGCCTTCCCCAATGCCTTCCACAATATGCGATCCTCTGCTTTCCGCATCCAGCCACTTCCGGCTATACTTACAAGGTCGTTGGTCCATCTGGAGGGTGGGCGCCCTACACTTCTCCGACCCATGCGCGGCCTCCATTCCAAGACTTTCCTCCCCCATCTGCCGTCATTGACTCGGCAAATGTGGCCGGCCCACTGCCACTTCAACTTATTGTCTTTAAGAGCTATGTCGACTACCTTTGTTCTCCGTCGAATTTCTTCGTTCAGTATTCTATCCCTTAGAGAAATGCCGAGCACAACTTTATCCATCGCTCGTTATGCGACTTTCAGTTTGTGGACTAGCCCAACCGTCAGAGTCCAACGCACTGATAATGATGTAATGAATACAAAATATGTTCACCGCAACTAACGATCTGGAGTGATTGGTTTGAATCCAATAGTTTGTTTTTAACCGACTTCAAAGAATAGCGCCGTCGTTTGTGAACCGATTTTGATTTTGGCTGGAAATTATTTGATTTCATTTTACTTGTGTTGTTATAGGAAACTCCTAAAAACGGTGTGAAAGAATGGTTGTTTATTGAGATAGTGGTAGTTTTATGATAATCCAAAGCTAAGTGAGTACTCTTACTTCGTAATACTACTATGATACATCGAAATAAAATAGAGTGCCTACTGGCGTTTAATGATTGATCCATTACATTTGATTTGAAGTCGGTTTTACGGCACCATGGCTTGACACTAAAGTTTCCAGCATACTTGACAACATGAAGCGAGACCCTGACACTGAGCTACTACGACTTTAAAGAGGGTATTGATTCTTAAAAGCTAAAGGTGAGATATATGAATATAAATGTATTTAAAATACAAAAAATACTCAAAATTTCTGAGTCAATATTTTTGTGAATTAGGGAAGTTAAAACATACAATGAATGCTATTTGGACAGTAAATACCGTTACAGACCAAGTTAAGGAAGCAGCAGGATTGAGAAATACTATTGTGGATGTAGAAAATTAGTCCAAAAGAAACTGATTGATTGATAGCAAGTTAAGCTGCATTCACCTTCAAACACTAATAAATTTATTGATCAATAAACCGCGCGCGCTCTTTCAGCAATTAAATTAATTACAAGATTTGCCAATTAGCCGAATACTTACGTTCACTGTTTTAATTAATGAATGTGTGTTGTATTAGCTTTGGATACAATCTGATTCGAGACTCGTCGGTAATTACCGACGTCTACAAAATACATCCAATTCCACGTAATTGCTGAGAATATTACGGCAGTGAACTTAATTGTTCCCGACTTAATTAATTAAGCTTTTGTTTGAAACTAACAGCGAAGTGTAGAGTTGGCAATTCTAAATTGGATCTTGTAATTACCTTACCCTCCCTTGTACAGAAACTGTCTACTTTCAATTATGGGCGAAGCTTAGTTAATAGAATCAATTATAATTGGGAGACAATGCGAAGCCTATTCTCATACCTTAATTATGAAACGTTAATTACTTTGCTCTGCGACTATGGCACGTATAAAAATAAAGCCAAGGGCGTATTTCATACTAATGAGTACGTTACAGTAGTAGATCAAATCAGGAATGAGGAGATCCGTAGACGAACGAAGGTAACCGACATAGCTCGCCGGATAAGCAAGTTGAAGTGGCAATGGGCAGGGCACATAGCGCGTAGAACAGATGGTCGATGGGGCCGAAAAGTTCTCGATTGGAGACCACGGACCAGCAAGCGCAGTGTAGGACGTCCACCCACAAGGTGGTCTGACGACCTCATAAAGGTCGCAGGGCGCAGCTGGATGCGGGCCGCTTACAACCGGTCCTTTTGGAAATCGTTGGGGGAGGCCTATGTCCAGCAGTGGATGTCTTACGGCTGAGATGATGATGATGATGATGATGAGTACGTTACGCTTGTCTCCTAATATTGTACAAACAATTAACAGATATAATTCATGATAAATAATTATTCTAAGCACACATATGCACATTTATTGGCTACATAAAGTAATTTCGTCTCCAAATACCGTCCACATATTAAAAATCAGGGTTGCCAACACTGCGAAACATCTTCTGCAACAATGCAAAAATGTTGAGCCCTAAAATATATAGACATTAATGCCGTACGTAGCTTGTTGTGCAATAACTTGTCTTCACGTTATTATTCTCAATATCGTACATTACTTTCGAAGAAGTCACGCGGTGTTCGTGCTTTATTCCCCGGTTCCAAATTTAAACTACCAACCAAATGACAATTACAACTGTCACGGACGCGTCTTTTAAGACACAGACACAAATTATTCAAAATTTAATAATTAATAATCTTTTTTGACCTAAAATATCACACGGAAATCGTGTACATAAAGCATAGATGAGAAATCTAGCGATAAAAAGCATGACACTCAACATAACTCAGATGAATCTATTTTTTAATAATTTATTCAGAAATCTAATTGGTAAGTGGATATAACTAATAGGTGATTATAGATAAACACAATAATATCATATGGATTTTATTTGTCGTATCTAAGTTTCATACTTTATGGTAAAATATCGGTGAAATAGCTAAACAATCGACTGACAATCTTACGATCTAACGGTCTGAGTTCAAATCCCAACCGGCTTCCACTTAAGATTAACTAAAATATAAGCCCAGTGTATGTACAGCTATGGGTTTACGCAGTGAGACCAAATAAGTGATAGACGGATAGCGATTGTTATATTTATCTAATCCGACTGGACATTTCAAAAAAACAATGCTGACAATTGCTTTTTTAAATAATACTGACATGATTGTTAACTATTCCAACAAAGTTTGTGCTAGGATAAGGTTCATGTCAATTATCGTAAACTGGACTCGACCTTATTACCTTAAGTTTCGCATCCTGTAACCATTACGCTATTGAAAAGGATATAAAAGGGCAAAACTGAAAAGGTAATTAAAGTTTTGATTAATTGACACGATTTATTTTTATTTCCTCTTATCTATTGACAGATAAAGTCAGCCTTTTATTACATTGTCTTGACTTTGATAAAAAAAATCTGAAAATATTTTAAATTAAAAAACCTTATCTCCGATTGTTTAATTACGTGCAATATTAAATTAACTAAGCAACCGAGTTATGTCATTTAAAGGGGCACAATAACCTCATAACAGTTTAATAATCATAACTATAACAGTTAATAAAGATATTTACTTAATAACATTATTAAATAGCTTTTTATAGCACTTTAGTACTTACATAATTTCACATCAGAGAATAATGAAATTATTAAAAATAAACGGTCACGATACGCTAGTGACTGGCTAGCACAAATTTAAATCTAGTACCATGTGAAATCTTAAGAGCCTAAAGGAGTAGACAGCGACCATTCTCTCTACCCATTTTTCATGGGAACTAATATTAAATAGTGCCATCGTTACATATCGGCCACAAATTAGATGAGGTGATTTTCTTATAGATCAGGTGATTTCCTAAGCGTAAGTTACTATTCGAACTTCTAAGTTAAAAGTCAAACCTTGTGCCACAAGTGCACCAATAATTATATATTATTTTTATATACAATATAAATAAAGATTGGTACTAATGACAAACGTAAATTTATATATATTAATAAATAACAAACATTATAAGAAATATACAATTTCCATTAAATTCATTCAAAATAAAAATATCTTAAGTTTCTAAACAAAAATACATTAATATATAGGACTAATTGTGTT
Organism: Meandrusa payeni; assembly: GCA_029286785.1. Taxonomy (NCBI): domain Eukaryota; kingdom Metazoa; phylum Arthropoda; class Insecta; order Lepidoptera; family Papilionidae; genus Meandrusa; species Meandrusa payeni. The sequence continues at coordinate 2,443,559 of JAGSMX010000013.1, forward strand.
TTGGTAAAGTTGGGACAACTTTCACTCCGGCCTGGAATCCCTTTTAAAGTAATTAAAACTGAATAAAACTAATATTAAAAACAGAAGTTTTAATTAATAACATTGTAAGGATAGTTGAAGTTTGATGTTGCTATGTTGTTAGTGAGAACAAAGTATATAATTATCGATAAATTTGCGAGCTGTAGACAGACGCCTTCACGACCCCTGACTTTAATTAAGACACAATAATTAAAATAACAAGCGGCGAGCGCGGTACGTCATTATGCGGGCCCGTGAGGCCGCATACGACGACGCTTAATATGTTACATGCATACATACATAATATTGTCTTACAGATAAAAACCACTGACAAATAACCTGCCAGTAATTTCATTATTTAGATCAATATCTTTATTAAAATATTAAAAAATAAAGACTTTATAACTACATAAATAACAACTGTTTTTTTTTTATTACTAACATTATTGACAATGCATATTAATTCATTATACGATTTTTTTAATTTTTGATAGAATTGTACATATATTTTTGTACACTTACCTCTAATGGGAAAACTCCTTAATGTCCAAGACAAATATTGTGGAGTAAATCTTTTAAACAACTTTGTCTCTTACACTAAAACACACCAATGTTTTTAATGGTTCACAGAACTAAATTTCCTTGTCCACTTCAATTGTCACTTTCAGCAGGATTTACGGCTTTAATCGTTTCCAAATAATGAAAGAACTACTAACGATGGTCTATTTAATGAAAAAAATAACGCCAAACAACCATGGGGCAATTGATGAAAATGTTTTATGACAGATTTTACACAAAGAAAACTACAATTTACGATAAAATGCTTAAATCGAGTAAAGTTTGCGGATGCCTGGGAGCTCCGAAAACGCGTGCACACTGTTTCGAAGCGCGCGGCGGAATGAGCCGACGACAGACGAATGCAGGCGTCGCGGCGCAAGGAACCGAGGGCGGGCGCCAGAACACGGGGTGGAATGGAACAACACTCTAATATAATGATGGGCTCGGAACACTAATGCTCTAATTGGAAAAGTACTCTCGCAATGCTGGAAAAAATTTAATCTTCAAATTGGCCGCGCTTCTACATCAATAGCGCTTTATATAATTGATCACAATTATAGGGAAATCGATAATAAAAGCAATCGACTTTGTGTCACGTCGCACTACGTAGGTAAGAAATATCACAAACTCTTTCCCGGTAGTGGATTCCGGCCTAAATTCAATTCCGCCCCTTTCCTCCGCACCCCTTTCAGAAACCAATCTTCCTTACATTCCCTCGCCGACAAATTTATATTCCTCCATACGTCCTCCCCGTCGGGAGAAGACGGTTCGACGGTAAACTGTCGCCGCTCCTTGCATACGGCGGTGGTTTGTGAATTGTAAAACGAGTGGTCAACGGATTAGGAGGAAACGCGAAGTGTGCAATGATCGTGCACCATCGTCGAGAATTTAATTTCCACAGACCGCCCGCCCCTGCGCCATTGTCCGCTCAGTATTTCATTACGGCTCGAGCTTTTCTATTAATAAATCACTCTTCGCCAGCGCCGTTTAATTACGTCCCGGATCCGGCCAACGTCTGATTACACTTTCATCGAACATCTAATTAGGAGTGCAGCGGTGGCGGCAAGTGAACGTATGTATTCTTTGTTCGGCTGATATTACACTCAGCTATTACTGCGCGCAAAGCCTGCTGGACTAAGTTCGGAATGAACGAACTTTGATTAAAACCGACCGCCTACATCACGGCCAACTTAACATGTAGTATCCTCGTTTTATTACTTGAACAAAACCTCATTATTATTTACATTTAATGCTCACAAAGTAATTTGCAATTATTTGCTTACTCAATCTTAATAAACATTCGTCCTTTTATGATTTTCAATCACGAATCAAATACTTTAAACGAGCAATTCTTGAATCTGTTTGTAAAAAAAATAAACAATTTTTATAAATAAGAGGAAAACACTGTTTCACAAAAAAACGTTAAAGTAAGATCAGACGCCTAGTGTATGACATAACTTCAAGGTAAATTAACGTTTAAAATAATTGCTTCGTACCGACCGAACCGAAACGAAATGTTGCAATAAGAAAATAATCTACTTTCTCATAAATTGAAAACGCACTAACGCCCTCTTGCGGGTAGTGATGAGTAGCATAATCTGGATAGAGAAAGGAAGCCTTTGTGCCATCCACTTTTCGTATCCTTAATTACAAACATTTACTTGCTATAATTTGTGATGAAAATCGGTTATTGATTGCGGTTATTGTCTACCCCACGGAGTTAATAATATATTTATTATTAAAGTTTAAAAATGGAATTAAAATGTTTCTAAAACTAATAGACTTATCACCACTATTTTTTTCAACTAAAACTCTCAACATTCTTGTTAGCCGATCCAAATAAGCTTAACCTTGTGCTAGGAGACGTGAACCGCAGCCCTGTAGTTCTGAGGTCGTATAATAAGACTACGGTATCCCTTGCTTGTCGTAGAAGGCAACCAAAAGGGGCCTCGAGTTCACGGGCGACAAGGGTGGGGGCTCTTGTCCGCTACACTAGAAGCGGGAAAAGGGAAATTTTAACCAGTATCCCTACAAATAAATACAATTGGATTTTCAGTTTGTAATAAATTTTTGTTTTTTTTCTTCAAAAAGAAAGCTAGCAATATTTCTTTTTTTTTCAGAAATATTACTAACAATCTTGTTAACCATTCCAACTAAGCCTAAGCTTGTGCCAGGATATGGTCCACGGTAATAGTCGAATGGTCGATTCGAACCCACGACTTTACGATTCGCAGGCCGTACCATAAACCATTAGGCTATTGACATAAACTGTGGAACGGCTAACAAAAATTTTAATAAATAGTTTTTAATAGCGGCTAACACCGCGGGGCGCAGCTAGTTATTTAATTAAATCGTTAAGGCATTTCCGAGTCTATGCTATAGTTATTAAAATCACTGATCATAATTTATTTGTAGACAGTAGAGCGTGTACATCGGACCAAATCCATTTCCCGCGTGGCCGCGCATTGTTGACAACCCTACATTGTTGGCCAAAACCCATTAATGGAACCCTAATGGCGTTTCCTTTTAGAGGACAAGCGCAATAATTAGTGGTTTTCAAAAGCGAGTGCCGTTGTTGACGAGACGAGAGTATCCATCATTCATCTCATCTTCATGGTGAAGTAAATAATGTTAGTCGGATGACCACTTTGTCAATAAGTATTTTTCTATTTCAGTTTCGAAATACAGAGAGATATTTCAATTCAAATTGGTAGGTACTACCACCACACAAATGCAGTGGGAGAGAAGACTATCCCCCTATCGCACACTTCGTCTGCGATCGCCCTTCGGGTACGAAGACATTGCTTCCCGCAGCCTACCAAATCGCATCCATGGTGAATGTTGAAATTTGGATATCTGGACTGAAAACACCTGAATGTTAAGACGTCTGAAATCTACACTAGGGATGCACATATAAAATATACTGTATATATTATTTTATATGAAAAAAATTGCAACACAACCACTTATTTTGTGACCCCGGATTCCGCTGTTTCAGCTGCTTTCAGTTTATGCAGCATCCTTGGTTACGTCAACATCATTTAATCTGTTGCTGAATTAATTTTTATCCCATGTATAGAGGTAAATAATGGCCACCCTAACAAGTGTCTGTCAAACAAAACAAAACACATTTGATTTTTTTCTGACAGACAAGTGTGTTCAAGTTTTAAACGTAAAGGCCTGTATCTATCGAAGTGACGAAAGTGTTTCGAGAATACGGCGAGAGTCGGTCGCTTCGCCCTAGTGACTCAAGACCTTTTTTAATTTCCTGGAGCGGGCGCGGACACGCCAGCGCGGGCAGCGGGCCCGTTTAACTTATTGCCACGGTTAACGAGAATACGCCGCTGTGTGCCGGCGAAATTGAAGGATTTACTCCGCGTCCCTCCTTTATTAAACGTATTGCACACGCGGAAGTTTCATGTGTGCGTAACCAACTACACGCGTGTCGAAATTACATTTCACATGACTCGTAATAACAAGGGTGGGCGTAAATCACAGGCATTATTAGTTTCTCCCGTTACTCAAGCCATTTGTCACCTATGATAGGTGGTATATATAAACGCTATTAAAAACGATAATATTAAGCATCATTTACGATGTACGTTCCGCCAAAATTTGATTCCGGTGTTCATTCAGCTTCCAAATCAGCAATTACGAGAATATTTACGAGTGAAAACCAAACCTGAATCCAAAAAACGAAATCATATCAAACACACAACATACAAAATCGGTTCCTAAATAACGGCACTATGAGTGCATAAAAATTAAACCTCTTCCTTTTTTTAAATCTGAAACTTTTCTTAAATTTTTAAACCGCTACTTTTGCCCCTTTCCTGTTAAAAAATATTTCTATAAATGTGAAATTCACGAGGATATTCAGATAGAGGCTATCCAGGATAAAAAAAAGCGTTAAATGAACAATATTATATCGTACATGACAACCGAAAGAGTCAGTGGGAGGCACCAAGATTTGTCTTGGCATTCGTAATGCGACGAGCAGTGCACACAAAAAGAGTGGCGATGCACCACGGAAAGACATATCTAACAGCAGCGTGACATAGGTCATGAAGTGACGAAGCGGCAGGATGGTATCAACGTGTAGCACATTTTCCATAACACTAAAAAACTAACACGAACAGATATACAATAGGACGCGTACACGGTGTAGGTGATCCTGAGCATAGTCGGGCGCAAGCGGCAATATCGCCGGACTTCCTGTAAGCTAAGCGTATCGCTTAAAGTTTCGCAATATACGCGCACAGAGCCCGTCCTTTATTAAAAACTATTCTCACATTTTTAATTAAAACTTGTGTTCCCCCACTAAAACTTTATTTAAGCAATAAAGGCTCTGCAATTAGCGGCGCTGTCCCCGCCGGCGACTTTACCTACTTTTCCTCGGCTTTAATGAGTGTTTTTTAATAAAGCCCGAGACTGCTGCAAGTTTATTAATTTAGTTTAACTTATGTCACGACACCGGACCACTGCCGTTGCCCTCGCGCGCTGTACCCACACTTTTTAATACCGCCTTAATCACTTCACCATACACGTAAACACATTTAATTAAGTCAGTAAAATGTCGTTACGTGGCATTGCAATACTACTAAACTCATTACCATATTGAAAATAAATTCAATATAATCGCAGAATAATCGAGTGTGGCAATAAACTTATAGTCAATTTAAATGCGAAACCTGTTCACATTTACGTGTTGGGGAAAAAAAGAAAATAAGTTAATTATAAAAGTCGATTACACATTTCTGATTTAACCAATGGTAGAACCTATTAACAGTGTCCTTAAAAAAATAAATGGCAATGAGAGTCGATCACAAAAATGAGCACTCGGCGATTTAATGAAAATTGAAATAATTTTAAAAAAGTTGTTCATTTTTTGTAAACATAAATGTTACAGCCTATATATTTATGTCCCACTGTTGGGCACAGGTCTATAAATAAAGAAGTTTATGGGTTAACCCGCCACGCGGCCCTAAGCGGATTGATTGCATTGCAGACATGTTTTAGAAAATTTTCTAAGACGTGTAGGTTTCCTAACGATGTTTTCCTTCACTGCAGGTCAATAAGCACTTAAAATTGCAACAAATAAATTAATTTGTGCCGACACCGGGGATCGAATTCGGATAATAATAAGGAAGAAAATATGCCTTACAACTTTTATTAGCTTGCCCTATGCTAATAAGCCAATAGCAGTAATCACTTTCACCATCTTAATGAAATATGAGTATATATATTTGACTTTTCACGTGCCAAGGACTGATGACCACACAATAATGTAACCATTTCTAAAAACCGGTTTCTAAAACGTCTGTATTTTTATACATACATACATAGCGTCCCGTAAATACGTTAGCATACATTTTATTGATATAGGGTCTGGGTTTAAACGATATACCAGGAAACTTAAAAAAGTCGCACAGAAGAATATTGATTGAGATATTATGGAATATTGATATATGTGACTCCTTACGACTACGACCACAAATATAGAAGAAAAGGCAGAATATAGACCCCAGAACTTTTTAATATGATTGTGATATTTCGAAAATAAAAGAGAGCAATATTTTTACCATTGAGTTGAAGTCGGTTTTCTAAATATACTCGTTACGTTAAAATATTTGATATATGATATGTGATGGTAAGTAATAATTATTAAAAATCAATATTAACAAAGAGTCCATTAAGAGTCCAAAGTAAGGTTCGTTGTAGAACTGCGAACTAAAAGCTTGAATGACGTGGGGAGCGATTGCAGGCCGCGCCCCCCCGCCAAGTGTTCCGGCCATAATTACATTCCCGTGTCTAACAAATGGAGAATCGGTGTTGATTTGTGTTTAGCGGAGCCCACGCTCCCGTCGCTGAGTCGGGATAGGCCTTGCGCGGCCTTCGCTCGAATTAGTTAAGACATTGTTAACTCGAGCTCTGACCCGATGCGCTCTTTATAGGAATTGTCGAACGAATATTTTATTCGTTCGCGTAAGTAACATTTTGGTGTATACTACAATCTATTTAGGTGGTGAGCCTTACCAACCATATAGGGCCCAAAGTCTACTGTGTAACTCTATGAAACCAACCAATTGATGCTTCAATTGATTGGTTTCATAGTAAACGGCAAAACATAAGGTCGTTGGTTCAAATACAAAATTTCGTGAAACATCTTCAAGCCTGACCTTTGTCGGAATGGTTAACAAGAATGTTAGTAATATTTGTAAAAAAAATATTGGTAGCAATCCTTTAAAAAAACAATACAATTCTTATTGTGCCTAAAATCGCAATCTATTATATTAATAAATTTTAGTGATATGTCATTTTCAATTTATTTTTTTAAATTTTATTACAATTACACTATGAATTAAAATAGAATTCCAAATTCCACCGCCACCATCTTGATGGTTGGCGTTCAACGACTGTACGTTTTTCGCGTAACTTTCTCCCACGCACTGTCAACTTGTGGAATCAACTGTCGCCAGCGATGTTTCCGAACGTTTACGATTTAGGGACCTTCAAGAAACGAGCCTATTCCTATCTCAAAGGTCGGCAACGCACCTGCAGCTCCTCTGGTGCTGTGGATGTTCATGGGCGACGGTGATCACTTAAGATCAGGTGAGCCGTATGCTCGTTTGCCACTTTTCATGTAAAAAAAAAAAAATCATATTAATTAATTGGTTGAAAAGCATCAGAATATTTGTAATATGTCATTTTGTATGAGATTAACAAATAGTAATAATTGAAACAATATTGGAGTGTCAGTGGTATGCCATTGGAAAACAACAAAGTAGCAAAAATCGACAACTGCGATGAACGGTCACTCTGATACCCATACGAATATCTGGGGCCCAAGACTGCATTTCCACTTGCTTCGAAAAAAAATCTACATTCTTAATACGGATTGTTTTTGAGTATTTATTGAGGAAGATTCCTCAATAAATCGAATGTATTGTCGGCAATTTATATTTTTTCACAAATAATATTAACATTTTTATTAACCGTTCTAAATAAGCTTAGGCTTGTGTTAGGAGATGATTCAGGTCAATAGTTGAATGGTGATTCGAACCCACGACCTTGCGATTCGCAGACCGAACCCTAAATCCATTAGGCTATTGACGTTTCGTTATTAACATTTCGGTTATTGAATTATTCACAAATAAATTAAATACAACAGATATGAACTTTTCACTAACATTATTGGCGTATAATTTTAAACAAGTGATTTTTTTGTGAAATTCGATATTGTAAAATAGATTTTTATTATTTATTTTTATATTTCTAACATTAAATAATATTGTAGCTGAATAAGCGCTTGCCAAATGTATTCTATGACGCAAATGTATAGAGCTGCATATATCTCGGGGTCAGTAATTGCTCGCATATAAACTAAGTGTAAAACGAAGCACTCAACTAGTGGGCCTAAAAGCTTCGCGGAAGATTGAATCACCACATGGATTTTCCATTACCCCTATGTATACTGCTATTATATTATCGTGTTTCTTTTATTTTTCACATTGCTTTTTTCGTTTTTGTGGATTCTTTAATACAAACCTCTCACATAAGGGACATATGTCTCTTAAGACTCTTATTGTCTGTATAAATTCCATGTAAATGCATTGCGCGCGCATGACTTTGGGTAGTCCTGGGCACTGCTGAAAATCAGCGCTGTCGCATCCTTGCGATGGCATATGCTGAGACGGTGCCCAATATTAGCATCATATCTTATGTTCTATTTGTCCGTTTTTCTTTAACTGTATTTTTATTTAAGTTTCTTTTACTGTCTTTTTGATGTGTTTCATATTTTGTACCAATAAAGTCTATGTCTATATGGACTAACCGACGTACATATGTGTGAAGATGTATACATGTTCAAAATTCGAGAGAGGCATGCCAGTGAAATATGAAAAAAATGGTGTGTGCTATTATCTTTATATGTCGCCTAATAAGCTTACTGAAAAGCACACAGGGATTACTGTACCTGTCGAACCCACTAAAACAAAGGGTAAACACTACTTACTATATTTTCTTATGTACAGGAATGGGTCAGCACCTTCGGGGGACGAATACTCGGGCTATGCAATGCAGAATGCCGCTGTGAAGTGGGTCCATCATACTTCTGCGTTTCACGAGGTAAATAACAAAACCAAATGGCGACGCGCCCGTATTTCTTTTAGTAGGAGTAACTATTTGCTTTTGTGACTCCATTAGCTTTTGGAGAAGAAGAGCGATTAGGATAATGCCAAATGCCAATTCTTCTTCCTACAATTTAACTTCTACAGGTTTTAATGATTGGAAAAGTTACCGTAAGAAAGGTATGTTAAAGAAAAGTATTGGTTATGATACATGCGAAAATTGATGGCAATCGCGAGTGCTGCCGAGATCTTTTATAAAGAATAAAAGGGAGGAAGAGAGGCACTGGAACAAAAAGAAGATTCTTGCATTGAATCTTAAATAGGTTTGTTACGTATTAGAAGACCGGAGTATTTTTTATCACCCACAAAGCTTCTAGGGTTGTCCTTATTAAATGGCATGTTAGACGCACATAGCGGAGCAATAAAAAGAAGATGGCGCCGGCAACTACTAAGTATCATTTTCATAGCTGTAGCATCGTTTGCGCAGTGGTTCACACGAAACTGGCAAGGAGTCGTTAGACCGGTCGTATATCCTCGGATAACCGCGAATATTGGCTCCACTAACAATGCGCGTCTTTATAAGTTTTTAACGAGCTCGGACGGTATAAATTATGTGTGCGGCGGGCACTGGGTCTCGTTATCTCGCAAACGGCGTACTAGCGGAAGCTTAATGTAGCGAGAGCTTTATTGTACCCACTTACGTAGCTGCAACGTGAACTTGTATAACACTATTGTCGTGTTGTACTCCCAATCCGCGACCGACGCAAATTATATCGGAACGAACTAATAGTTTTTTTTTCATTCAAATGTAAAATTGTTCATTAGCTTATTACTAATTGACATACGCTTCTTTTTTCTTCGGACTACTCACATAGTAAAGAAATGGAATCGTATGCCAGCGTCTATTTTTGAACATTTAATAGGCATTTACTAAGCTTAACCTTACCATCCAAGACTGCATTTCCACTTAACATGAGGAGGGTTTTGAGGGTTTTGTGAAAGTATTAAAAAAATTACAAATAAGTATATTAAATGTTCGTTTTAAAATGTTCCTTAAAGAGCGAACTACTATAATGTAACAGTTTTAATAGTTTTAATAGAGAAAATCCTTCGTGATGATTTACAAAAAAAAATCATTTCACATATTTTTTCGAGTAAAAACAAAAATCGATTTCAAATCGAATAAAACTTCGAACGAATATTATGAAATAGAATTAATGAGAACATAAACAAACTATCATTAAACTACATCCTTTAAAAAAAAAGAATCATCGAAATCGGTTGGCGTGTTATTGAGTTATTCGTCCATTACAATATGTCACATACTGTAAATTTGAGACTAATATGGATTTGTCATGGGTGCCATTGCGACGTCAAATTGAAATAGAACCACACTGCGCCAGCTTTCATATAAAAATTGTTAAAATCGGTTCACCCATTCGAAAATTATGAAGTCGGTTAAAAAACAGAAATCATAAGCCTACTCAGATAAAAAAGAGTAAACAGAGGGCGTTATCTTCCAACGACCGCCTTGAATTAATATAAGATCCAGGTAATGACTTCGCGATCTAAGCCACCACGTACTGCACAGGAGTCAGGAGTCAGGAATTACGTTGAGATTTATGGCGCGCTTACCCGTTGATCGCCACCTTTATAATCATATTTATTGCTTTAGAAATGACTTTGCAGGACAGATTTACTGAGGTGTTCGTAATTTAAATATATATTAGAATATATTCATCCATTTTTGTTTTATAAATGTAGTCAAGTTGCAAATAACATTGATCATCATAATTGGCTTATTCAAATGGACGTTAGATGGGCTTCAAGTATGGTTTATCATTTCACAATGCATATGTACTGTCTGAGCTCATAATAAAATATGTTCGTTCCGGAATCTGAAGTATCATTTGTCAAAACTAAAATTTATAGGAATTCAATTAATTAGAAAAATTAAAAATTACAAATAAGTATTTATTAAATGTTCGTTTTAAAATGTTCCTTAAACAGCGAACTACTAGAATGTAACAGTTTTAATAGATTTAATAGAAAATCCTTCGTGATGATTTACAAAAATCATTTCACATATTATTTCGAGTAAAACAAAAATCGACTTCAAATCGAATAAAACTTCGAACGAATATTATGAAATAGAATAAATGAGAACTTAAACAAACTGTCATCAAACTACATCCTTTTAAAAAAAGAATCATCGAAATCGGTTGGCGTGTTATTGAGTTATTCGTCCATTACAATATGTCACATACTGTAAATTTGAGACTAATATGGATTTGTCATGGGTGCCATTGCGACGTCAAATTGAAATAGAACCACACTGCGCCAGCTTTCATATAAAAATTGTTAAAATCGGTTCACCCATTCGAAAATTATGAAGTCGGTTAAAAAACAGAAATCATAAGCCTACTCAGATAAAAAAGAGTAAACAGAGGGCGTTAGCTTCCAACGACCGCCTTGAATTAATATAAGATCCAGGTAATGACTTTGCGATCTAAGCCACCACGTACTGCACAGGAGTCAGGAGTCAGGAATTACGTTGAGATTTATGGCGCGCTTACCCGTTGATCGCCACCTTTATAATCATATTTATTGCTTTAGAAATGACGTTACAGGACAGATTTACTGAGGTGTTCGTAATTTAAATATATATTAGAATATATTCATCCATTTTGTTTTATAAATGTAGTCAATTATGATGATCAATGTTATATGTAATAACATTGATCATCATAATTGGCTTATACAAATGGACGTTAGATGGGTTTTAAGTATGGTTTTTCATTTCACAATGCATATGTACTGTCTGAGCTCATAATAAAATATGTTCGTTCCGGAATCTGAAGTATCATTTGTAATTAAATAAACTAAAATTTATAGGAATTCAATTAATTAGAAAAATTAAAAAAAAATCTGTATGAATAATGTCAGAAGGGTGAATCCTAATGGTTTAGGGAGAATCATAAGGTCGTGGGCTCGAATCCACCATTCGATTATTGACGTGAACCATCTCCTAGCACAAGCATAACCTTAGTTGGAATGGTTTACAAGAAGGTTAGTAATATTTCTGAAAAAAAAAGAAATATTGCTAGCTTTCTTTTAAAAAAAATGTATGTATGACCACTTCTTACTTACTTAAAGAAACGTTAATTGAACCTATAAAAATCATCATATATATTAATTCAGTATTAACTGACACAATGACGATAGCTTCTTGAATTTTATTAAGTATTTTGTATAAAGGTAATAAAATTCTCTCAAACCGTATTTTGTATTCTTGTAGTTGTAGTATTTAGACATTGATGTTATACTATAACATAAAAAAAATATTTTTTGTGTTTAATAAAAAATACACACTGATTTTATTTGATTTTCGTCTAACTTCAATAATTTTATCTGTAGAGTGGTGGCCCATAGCTTGTGCATCAGTATAGATCGTTTACAATTACTCGTATATAGATAGAAGAGTGCTGTAAATATATTTTTTGCTACTCGAAGATGACTCTAACGAATCAGGTATAATTTAATATTCAGATAGAAGTTCGCTTTTCAATTTTATCTTTTTTTTTGGAAAAAATACGATTTAATACAAAAAAAAATAAAATGACGCCATCTCGTAATTCTTTGATTTTTTTGCGACTGTATTTTTAAGCTAATATATTATTGAAAGTTAAGAAAACGCTGAGCAAATTAGGTTATTCAGACACTTGTCATAAATTTCCCATTAACAAGTTACTTTCACAATAAAACTTTAACAAATTACCCTCTGAACTATACAAAATGGACCTGATACCCACACACCTATATTGATATAATACACGGAGTATGAAACATATTGACATATACCGTAAATAATTAAATGTCAGACCAGAGAGGTAAATAATTTAATTACCTTAACCTACTATAAACGAGAACGTTGCATATTTCCGAAGCATTTTAGTTTAAGTTGTAATACGGAAACCATTAAGGGCGGTTGAAAGTTAATAAGTAATAGGTTCTGTAATTGCCTGCCAGGGCCGCATTCAGGCCGCCAATTAAATTGCCGTTGTTAATGACGAGCTCTACAAATATCAGCTAGACCTTTGTGTTGCGTTTACTTCATGCTGTGCAAGTACTCCCGTGGGATATAAACTGCTCTATAAAGTATATGTGCTTATACAAATGTCGAATAATTGATGCGGTATATTTTATCTGAGCCGCTTAGCTAACTGTAGCTGTATTACATACATACAAATATTCAAGTCGCTTTGCCATGTATAAAATTTTGAAACATCATTCTCGACTTAGATCGTACGATATGACGCTATTACACTTCCGATATACTCACTGTCTAAAACACATATGTGAAATGGCAATAAAATCAAATCAAAAATGTCTTGGCAGCTTTAAAGTTGTGTTTCAAAAAGGAAAATTAGTTCCTACGTATAAAAAAATAAGAGACCTTCTATCTCCTAATAAGATTATTACTCGTAAAGAAAAATCATCAATAAGTAACTAAAACAATTGTTATTACCTAGCAGACAAAATAACATATTTTAGCATACGTTCCATAGCTTAAATTGAAAATGATAAATCAAAAGATTATTTTTCGTTTAATGAGTTATATGTTTTGGATACAATACAATAATTTAAAATAAATATGTATAGTAATGCTCCTAAACTATATTTTAAAATCAAAGTCTATCTTGCGTTCAAATAAAATATATAATAATTTTTCTTCCAATAGGATAACAACGTGACAAGTTTGTAAATAATGCAAAAGTATTTGCTACAAGATCAAAGTATAATTTTCTGTTGGGTAAAGGTTAAACAAATCACACCTCTTCTATATATCTGATATTTTATTAATGTTACAGACCTTAAAATCACCTAAAACCTCTATTTTTTGTATATATAGGCTTAGAAATTCATAATAAAATTACCACTACTATTTAATAGTTACGGTTAACAGTACAGGTGAAGTGATTGTGTGGATGCAAATCAAACCGTTCTCATTGTTTGTATTTGTATACATGTGTGTCTATTTAGAAAACAACAAATTTTTGGATTTTGCAATTAAAGATAATACTAGCCTTGTAATTTCACTACCTACATCACCCTACAAACAGCTATATTTATACACACAGCAAGTTATTTACAAAAATAGCAAATAATATATTATAATGCATATATTATAGAATATATACTAAAAATAACATTTTTTTAATTTTAAATAAAATGCGGCCCTGGTTTGTTTCTACCGAGGGCGTCACGACTAAATGAAGGTACCAAGCAATTAGTGTTCCACAGTATTAATAAAGAAATACCTTAATTCCTCATTTAATAAGAGCATTTCTAAGGCTGTAGAAATCATGAGCGTAACTCGTAAACCTTTTTATTGGCGTATCATTCATTCGATAAAAGTCCGTCCTAATTAAGCGTATAAAAGGCGCTATGAAATGAGATAATTTGTTACACAGTTTGGCTCTGTTTAATTTACATTTAAATAAGTTATTATAAATCAACAAACATAACGGGCGTGCTGGCAAGAATAAACATAGAACGTTCGAAGAACTTTGATTAAAAATACCAATTAAGATTACGAGCTTTTTATTCCGCATCTAATCAAGTAGTTAATAAGGATTTAGCGTAAGCATCGGTTGGTTCGGCTCGGTCCGGCCTCCAGCGCCAATGTTTTGATAAGAAATTCTACGTCCAGATAAACTAAGTAAACCAATTATACGGGGCAGCTTTTAATGATCATCCGCTCTTAATCTACATAATTTCTATGAGCATGTCAATTTATACATCTAAATTTGACCTCGTATTCGGAATAGTTTATTTATGCCACCATTATGCCACCGTTGCTCATGTTGCTAGTAACTCCTGAATGATCACCATTTTAATGTATAATATAATTATTATACATTAAAATGTATAGCCATTAACGTCCATTTTGACCAAACTTTATATATAACTAATAAAAACGTTTTATAAACTCATGGTTATTTACGAAGCAGTTTTAAAAGTCAAGGTCACGGGTGGGGACTGCCGTGTTTGACTTCTGTGTGTCTGCTCTGTATGTTCTGTAGATTCGTATTAAACTTTTTTTTTCGTTCCGCCGCGATAGCCTCCGTAAACATAGTCTTATTCAATTAGTTTTACTTGAGATCCTTCAAGCTCCACCACTAAGCACTTAATACACGTAAACACCATGTTAGATAAACAGTTTTGTTTACAAAATGAAACGGGTATTACACAAAATAACTCTGCTTAAAATCATACATTATTGCCAAGACGCACGTCTCCCGTTTTAGGAGCGGCAAAGTAACAAATCAATATTTGGTGTGAGTGCTTTTTCGTGCAATGTAGAAGCTTTTATCTGGACAACGGCAGCGACAGAGCAAACACTCGGGCATGGAGACATTCACTTTATCATGACATGGTTCCTTTGCCCAAGTTTCCAAGACTCACGTTGGATTGTTGATAATATTTTTGATAGAATTCTTATATGTACGTGAACGTATCAATTCATCTTTCGAATGACGGTGCGTCTATAAAGAAATGTAAAGAAGACTAGTACTAAATAAGAGTACTAGTAATAAGATACTAAAATTCTAAGTTTTCATTTTTATTTTCACTACCAATTTATTTTCGTGTATAAGTGCACGAAAAAAAATTGGTAGTCGTCATTGGTTGGTTTCCGTTAATTTTTACCGTATATTCAATTTCAAGTCGTTTTTGTTTTCACTTATACTACTTTAAAATTATATGAATATATTACTATAATTTACTACCAAAGCTGCAACGATACGGAAAATTCGTATATCCATACATTTATAACAACATTGAATCTTGTTCAATTTACGATGTTTCAATACACTATGTAACTTTTTTCATTCCCGTGAACCCTGCATTTATTAAATCTGCAATATGTATATATAGTTATTATGCATATATAGTATATATATATAGTTTTATATTTATAAAGAAAAGATACATAGAATAGTGTAAATAGAATAGCTCGGTTGCTAAGCGACTTACGTTCAAATTGTTGAGCGTTTGAATCTCAGACGGCTTTTAGCAATGATTTTATTTATTGTTTTTTTATAATATCATGTGTTTTAGTAATACGATACATTGTACTTTATTACCATTACTTATGAACTTTTAATCGTATTCTATTATTTGTTATTAATCGTATTATATTTATTTGTGTGAAAATTACTTTAATTATAAGAAGCAAAATTCATAATACCCACCCAATGATTTACAAAATCGGCAATTGTATTTCTCGCGTACGTGCCCAATATCAAAAGACGTCCGTCAATGATAACCGCAGACTACACGTGACAGTTTGTATTGGTGTCGTACGCAAAACCATTCATAAAGCGTTGTACGCATCTGTTCGAAACAGTCTTATTACGGTTTTATTTAATTTGGCAACTGCTTCGCTTCAAGGAATACTGGCAGTCAAGGGAAATGGTATGTTTTTAAAAGATATGACCTATCTTCTATCTGATCTATAGCTTGTATACCTAGCTCACGTCCCTCGCATTTTTTGCAAAAACTTCCTTAAATTAAATTTATTCTTCATCTTTATTTGTAGGTATCGCACACGTATCATACAATTAGAATCTTGTTAGGATTCACACATCTCAGGTTGAATAAGAAATATATTATATTATAATTATGATCGAAATCTGAAACGTCTGAATTAACCAACACTTATCGACTTATCAATCTACAAACTTAATTAGAAAAAAAAAAAACTTAAGTAAGGAAACTCAAACGAAACACAATTACGGCACAACAGTCCGATATCTAATTAAAAAAGTTATCTTAAGCTTATAATTTAAAGAACTTAATTATTCACACACCGGAAAAAAAATACATTTAATTAACTTTGCCAGTGCCATGGCGGGGCTCAACCGGCAGACTTAGTGGAACTTTACCACAGGCGTTAATTATTATCTGTGAGGAGTGCTCTTTGTTTAGTTGCCAACTCTAAATTAGTTTTCGAAATGGATCATTCGCACCCCGGCACACTCCCCCCGCCTAGTGCCGCGTCCCTCCGCAACTCCCGGTAATTGGAACGTTCCGAGATGACACCACTCGCCTGCCTCTAATCAGTTAACAAGAAACTCACTACACACTATTGTCATTTCTAAATACGCAATCAACTAAATTACAAAATAACACAGTTACACAATAAAACTAACCAAAATAATACAATTTCATTATTAACTTAAAATTATTGATATATTTGATACACGAACAGTATCAATACTTAACGAGAAAATAATTGGTACATTATTACATTTTGTCATTTTTCTAAATTGAAAATAATTGCATTTGTTTGACAGCATATTTTATTTTATATATTTGTATTAATAGTTATGATGATAATTTCGAACAATTAACGATATTTAACTCATATACGCCTAAAAATGAATTGTAGCAAATCGCATCAAGCTTTATCGAGGAGGTTGTGGCAACGGAAAAACGAAATATAGACTATTTGTATTTAAGTTTACAAGTACACTCATAGTATCGAATTTGAAATTATTTTTTACGACTTATATTTATTTATATTTTTAATTGGCAAAGGCGTTCTTTCACTCGGAGAAGTATACTATACCACTGGTATTTATACTTTACCGACTGTACCGGTCTATTCATATGTGGAACTGAAAAGGTAATTATGGCTAATCTACCACTACAAATACGTGTTCTTTTTACGTATTATCATTTACTCCCATTACCCAAAGGGGCAAGCAAAGATCACGGGCTTCCACTTAGTACGATTCTGACACATCTCGTTCGCTCTGGAATAATTGTGTGATCATATATATCACAATGATGTTGAAATATGGATAACAATTAATTTGATTCATTCACTTATCCTTCGAACGGATGAATTCATCATCCCGATGCTGCAGTCCACTGCTTGAGATAGGCCTCGCCGAATGCATGCCTCTGAGCACAATCCTCGGCCACTCTCAACCAGATCCTGCCAGCCATCCTGCGAAGATCGTGGCTCCACCTAGTCTTAGGGCCTCTGTGTGCTTCTCCGCGGTCAACACTCAAGAAGTCGTCACAATAAAAGCAGTTTAATAAAAGGCATTTAATATATAAACAGTCTAAAGATAAAACCGACAAAAAATGCATCCATAAACATTATCTCTTGTATTAGTGATACAATGTTCGGCACTCTATGTTGTACACGGCAAAACCTTTTAGCGACGCAATCGCATTAAAAGCTTACATATAAAGAAAATACAGACTATAGCACACAAAGGAAAGCTCGCTCTAGCTCGTGTAAGTGAATGGTGAAGTTTCTTGAGACAAGCGTGCCTTGTTTGTTTTCGGCCGAGTTTCGTTGCAGTCATGTGAATGGTTCCTTCATTAAGTTGTCAGCGATTGAGGCTCATTAAATTTCATTAGTGCGCTGGTTCCGCCGCGAATACAAACGTCCGTCGTCTCTTAGACGGATAATCTCCAGCTGTCAAGCGCTAATGCGTTTTAGAGTACGTAATTTGAACCGGCCAGATCGGCGGTAATTAAAGCAGTAATTAAGCTAAGTGATTATTAGTAATGGTGAACACAAGATACGTGATGCTCTCTTCATTTTATATTAATGTCTCAGACGTCAATAGGACTTGCTCTAAAAGTCAGAACTTTTTTGAGTCTTAATAAAAATTTGGGTCGAATTTTAACATTTTAGATATTTACGATAAATAATTATTAATCCGCCGTGGTAGCTCAGTGTTCAGGCGGTTGGCTCTTGTTGCATAGTACGCTAGCAACCCGAGTTCGAACCCCGGTGCCGGCACCAATAAATTTGCTGTTGCAATTTTATGTGCTGATTAACCACGCGCTCGGCGGTGAAGGAAAACATCGTGAGGTAACCTACATGTCTAAGAAAATTTTTCTAAGGCATGTGAAGTCTACCAATCCGCACTAGGGCCGCGTGGTGGACTATGCCCTTATACTCTCTTTACAGAGAAGGCCTGTGCTCAGTAGTGGGACATATATATTATATATATAAAGGCTGTAACTTTAATTATTAATTTAATATCGTAATAACAGATAAGATGTTATCTTTTAATTTTAGCCAGCATTAGTTTATAAAACAACTTTAATATTTTTTTAATTTTAGTAACCCCTCGTCTTTGCTGACATTCCTTGACATGTTTCTATAAGGGTATTTAGTATTTTAAAATATTCTTTATACCTAATTTATTTTATTTATTGTTATTTTATTCTATTAATACCCAAAGGTGGTCCATACAATCTGTTAATTAATTTTAAATTTAATTTGGAACTTAATTTTGATCTTTTGGTATACAATAAAGCTATGTTGGTTATATAGCCATAATTAAATAATCTATAATAATCTATAATTAAATAATAATAATTCGGTGTTGCCGTCTTTAATTGGAGCAAGAAAAGTAAGCACTTTATCTAACTCGACAAAAATCTTCTTCTACTGAAATAAACTGTATCATGTATAAAATTATTAATAAATTAATTTAATGTAAGTAATGTCTTCGACATATCGATTCTCATGTTATTCTCCTAATTTTGCGAAAATTTCAAAGAACTTCTCATATGTTCGCAGTGGGAACAGGCGCAATAATCTGTTCGTACATACTAGTGGATGTTTCGGATTTCAAATAAAATGTAATTTAGCGTACACAGGAGAGACGAGCGAAAGCTTTACGTCACTTCAATTTTGTGTTAAAAGTAAGCGTGCGCTCAAGTAACCCGGGCCCCGGGTAATGTATTCCCATATATACATAAGTGAAAACATTTTAAGAAGCTCCACGGACCCACTGCATCACCCCCGGGGTTAGGGTCTAAAAGCACTATCTCAGCGCCAAAGCCTTACAACTCTACTCAAATTCAACTTACTTTGCTCTGTATGAAGGAATTCGTGTACGCTTAAATCTTTGACACGATCGTCTTGATACTTTAATATTGATTTTCATATATTACGTCATATTAAATGCGAATCCTGAGTAATGGTTTTCAGCACAACTGTTTCTTGCTCATTTGTCGCTTTTAAAAACATGAATCAATTTTTCTGTGGTGTCACATTATTTGCCTTCAGTATGTCTCCAAATATTCAAATGATCTATCTATATATCCTAATGAATATTAGCCCTTTGTGTGTTGAACCTCTTTGATCTTAACACAGGATCATTATTTGAAGATTTTAATGCTTCTATTAGAATAATACTCAATCCGGACGCAAGTGTACCAGAAAAGTGACCAGAAATTATTCCTTCGTTTACCTTCTACCTACTTATATAAGGTAAAGGTGGATTTTCCATTCGTCTCTAATTTTTTATGCGTTTTGAGTGCACAAAACTCTCATAAGAAATGAATCAGGTTAACTCAGCGTACGATCCTGTAAAGTTTGTCAGTGATTGAATCACATAATTTTAATTTGGATACCCAGAGATAATTATTGTTACACATTTAAAGTCGCTGGTGCTACATAAATTAATAATCTATTTATTTACCAAGTGATACAGCACTTATACTTAAATTTGTAGAAACGAATTATTTAATCATGCTCAAATTAGACTTCATTATATAAAATAAATTATTTAAAACATGGATGAATTGGATTGTTATTTAAAAGCTGTACTATTTTTTTTCAAATGATTTTTACTTATAAAAATTTCAATATTTCAGAAACAGTTGTTGTAAGTTATGAGCAAACGCAGGCAATTGAATTTTTACCATAATTGCTGCACTTAACAGCGACATGGAAGAGATTGGTCTATTGATCTAGTATCAATAAAGCAAGTCGCTGTATGTACACTTAACGAATTCAAGTTTAACGTTGCGCATGGCATCGAAGAAGGATAGAAGAAGCATTGGAAAAAGCATAGGAACTGGTACGCGGCAGACGGTCGCGGCAGTCCAGCGGTGAACTGAGACTGTTGTAAACTGGGTAACATTCTAAACCGCGACGCATCGACATCCGCCAAATCCCCGTTCGCGAACCTACGGTCGATTTCGTGCAAAATAAATTGAAAAGTTTAGCGAGTTTAATTCCATCTTCCCCAGCCACCGTCACCGGCGTGGCGGAAGCGAATCTCGATGTTTTGTAATGGAGCTTTTTAAAATGGAAGTCGAACTTTTGTCAGACACTTTTAGCCGCGCTCGGGATACATTTAAGCTTTTTAACTTTTCCACTCCGGTAATGTATACCACTCCCGTCTAACGTCGTGGAGGTGTCGCATAAATATTTTTTATTCGTACAGTCGTAATACGTAAGTTTGTTTGTGCAACTTTTCTCCGCCAATTCTATCAAATAGCTTTATCTAGACTACGCACTAGGCGTTCGGAGCGACGGGCTCTTTCAACTTAACCGACAAAGTAAACATTATGTACGCCTACGAGCCATTAAGCAAAAGCACTCTACCGGCCGCCGTTGCATTAATATTGCATTTCTAGCTCCCCGCCGCTTTTGTAAAGTACCATCCATTACCTATAAGAACATAATTTTGGAACCTGATTATAGATGACCACCGCCTATACAACATTACATGTATAGCTAATGTGTTGCCGATTTTTAAAAGTGTAAAGCCATCTTACTCAATAGCCGAAATACAAAAGTATTCTGCGAGAATTTCGTTCCTTTGGGAACAACCAAACAAACAACAAACGTATATGTTATATCCGGAAGCCGCTACGTCGGCCCTTCCATTATTGAGTTTTATTATAATAATTAAACATACGCCAGCGAACCTGTGGGATAGGTAGAATCTTGATGTAAATCTAATGTAAATCTTGATGCATCTTAACGATTGCCTACCTTCCTAGATCACGGACATGCTACTTTTATCTTTTATCATGTCGTATAATCTGTTGTTTTATTAAATGAATAATTCGGGGAACTAAGCATACTCTAGCAAATTATATAAATCTTTCAAAATCAATGTTTGTACGAAATGTAAGCGCTTAACGAGCCGCGAACGGTAGTCCTGAGCGGATCAGCGAATGGAGTGCTTCATGCATAATGTAGCGACGACAGAGTGTTGTTTTGAAAAGCGTTCTGAATACGTTATTCTTCATCAGGCCAGGTGATGCCTACACACCTCATGAAACATTTAACGGCATATCAATACCACTTACGAATTCGGCACGGGCAGAATAATCATCGGAATTGTAAGCGAGAGCAACCAAAGTAGGTACAGACACGCTACACAGTTGTACAAATCACACACCAAGCATATGCGGGTGTGTATTTATAGTTTTTTTTTTCTTGCATTTTAAACTTATTTTATCTGGCGGCCTAGTCTAGGAGCACAAAATCTCAGCCAGCTTGTACCAAAGAGTTTCCGATTTTCAGTTTCTTACGTAAAGAATATCCTGAGTATGTGCCGAATGTATGACAATGGGCGAACCACTAAGCTTCATAAAAAATCCAGCATTATAATTTACCTCTTGGCTTGGTTCATTGTATGGGTTGCACAGTACGCTAGCTACCCGAGTTCGATTCTCAGTTCCGGCAGCAATTAAGTTGTTTGCTAAATTTTTGAGTGCCGATCTCGATGAAGCATATCATAAGGAATCATTCTTGTCGGAAAAAAAATCTGAGACATTTGAAGACCGTCAATCGGTCTAAGAGCACGTGATGGATGCCCAAGGTATGTATCCAACAGTGCATTATGCATTGTAAAACAAAGCCTGCCATGTCTATCTGTTCAGACACTATATAACACTACAACCATGGAATTACGCAACATATGAAATGAGTCCACTGTTTTAAATTCCAAATCATCCTTGGCAGCAATCAACATTTTCTGCGTCGATTTGTGAAATATCATGATAATCTTCTTTCTGTAAGTCAATAAATCTTGTCGAACCTACTTTGTTATGAAGCAAAATCCCCAGTGGCCATATTTACGCAAGATTCTCGCTTCGTATGAATTTAATGTTGTTTTTTATAGCTGATTTGCGCTGCTAGCCCAGTCTTTTTAAAAATGTTGTCCAGATAGTGAGTAGGGATATCCCTAAGGCGCTCAGTCTCAACAACGATTAAATACTTAGTAAGTTACAAACGAAAACCTCGGCTTTTGCTATTACTTTAGGATAACAATCAGATAGTCGGAAACTATCAATCAGGTTGAACCATAGCTTGGTTTGATGTACTGGCAAAATTACAATAATATATCTCAAAAATAAAGAACTATCGTATACAATCGAAAAAAAATTTAAACACGATAACAGACAGCAAACTTCTTAGAGCGTTAACGTTTAAAATATTATTCTGCAGAAGTGTTAGGTTATGTACCCATAGAAGTACGAAAGCGAAAAAGGTGTCTCTCTGCTCACACATCTGGGTGACGAGCGCGAGTGTTTATGTTTAATGTCTAAAAGCAAAGGCATAATTTAGCTTGATTAACAAAATATAATCTTTGCATAAAATGATTAAATGATAACACTAGATAACTGGCACCTCAGAATTAATTAATCCACTTAGAGATTGCATCTAAATGCCCCTCTGCCCGCGCACCGTCCCCGCTCAGGGCCGATCCGTTTCCAGCCACTTAAACTTCACGCGGCGCGCCCTAGCTTCCGTTTTAATTACAAAATTAATTCAAAATGTAATTAAAGTTAACAATAAGGCAGCAAACAATTGAAGTTATTTATGTTTGTTTATGCTCTGTGTAGGACACTGACTTGTGGGTGTTACGGATTAAAATGAAGACGGAATAGATGAAATACGATATAGCACGATCGGGGAAGTACCGCGATTTCGAATATTCGTAATAACGGCTTGAAATATTTGTATATTATAACTCTTCATAAAAAGGTTGGCAATGCGACTGCCAATTAACTGCTAAACTTCGAATTCAAGTAAATATTTCACTATACCAATAATATAACACAAAAAAATAAAAACCGACTTCACTTGAAACATAAGCTAAAAATATACGTTTGAACATCAGTGACTAAGTTCTGGCCCCATATTCTCAATTTTACACATCCATTTCGAACGCCCTCGGATCGAAATCCTTACGTATAACATAGTAACCGTCCAAGCCGAAGACATCCCTCACCGGGGGAACCCTTGTGTAGAATTACTACGAATAGAGGTTCATGCTAAGCGACCTACAATCTATGCCACCTCTCAATCCGGCGACGCAGTAAAAGTCAGCTTCTGTAGCTATTATAGGTTCATCAATAAAAATCCATGTCGTTAAGGAGTGCTTACCTAAACTGGGATTGTCAAAAACCTAGCAATATCTTAATCAACAAACATTTTTCCATACGGTTATTAATTCACTTTGTACCAAAATTCCTAGGCTAAAACAATAAACATGGATTCAAAGTGAAAGTACACCCTATCAAACAAAACACAAATTCAAAATCCATTTATAAAGGATAGAACTATGAATACACAAATTTAAAAAAAAATTGAAAACCTCTTAACGATCTTCTTTACCTTTCGTCTGTCATGCATCTCAATTAAAGACACAGTAATTTTTGACGGATACGTCCCGCGTCTTGAAAAGAGACACTATCTATAAGAATGTTCTGTTATTTTTGTAAAATGATTAAAAAAGTTAAAACGAAAAATAGGCTTACATCGTCATTTTGACAGCTGACAGCGGAGAGGTTAATTTAACGAAGATGCATATTTTGATAGTATAAATACGCTTTTTGTCTTTTTAGCTTAAACAAGGTAAACAGAGATAGCAACCGCTGTCCGTTTTTCATCATGTTTATTGACTAAATACACATATCATATAAATAAATCAGATTTTAGCAAGTGTTTTTTGTATTGAAGACCAAAACGAAAACTCATTGCTACAAGTACGGTTAGGATTCCAATTTGGAAATATTGCCAAAGAATAACACACATATAAAAACCTCAGAAAGCTATTATCGCTATCGCTTACCTGCTGGTTTTACAGTGTAACTGAAAGACGAGCATGCGAATACAGCCGAAGACCGGCCGGCGGAAAGAAACATAGAACCATAATACACTTGTCTATGTTATATTGAATACGTATTGAATTTCATAGTGAATGTCTACACTTGAATGCTAAACGCTACGAGACATGGTTTTTCCACTTACAATTTCGCATATGAAACATATATGTTAAATGAATATATATTAAATCTATACACGTATATCAAATGTCGTTAACGCCGCAATAGTGTTAGTAGGCAAACCACGGTTACAATGTACACTCATCCACTCCACATCGCTATACAGGCAATAAAGCTGAGTTCAAAAGCACTTAACGAGATTGATTCAAACCATTTACCATTCTTTAAACAAACACAAAAACCTTTCCATTACCGTAAATTATAAAACCTTTTAGCAAATCGAAATTGAAGGAATGAGTCGGTCACATAAACCTAAAATTGTTTAATACATACAAAAATAAGCCAAAGGTAAGAGTGGAATCGTAGAAACAGACTTACTTAATTAAAATAAAAAGCTCTAATGAATGTATTAGCCTAATGAGATGTTGAAACTACCGATACGTCCTTTTGTCCCAGCGGGGTAGAGAGAGACAGCAAATGATATTTTATAAACAGTATTAGCCTAATATCATTTAAAACACAATAGACTATTTACAAGTACTATTTACGTTAACTTATAAGAAATAGTGTTCGTATAATTCAATCAACTGCTGTCGTTGAACTATAGTCACTCCTCTCCCTTAAAGGCCGTTAACAGGTTTTTATGAACAATTTCGAAATAAGCATTTAACAATAAATGTATTATTTAATTTCAATTTCTAAAGACCAAAGCTTCTTAGGTTACCTTTATATTTAAATTTGTTAGAATTTTGATTATCAACTTGATCAAAATAGATTAGATAATCCCGCTTTTATTTCTTGCAAGAACCTCTTTATGTAAATATCATCGTGATATTAAAATAGCTTAGTTAAATTACGTTAAATAATTTTACATTTACTATATTTCATAATCATAAAATAAGGGTTTAATGTTTTTTGGGGTCTTCTTAGTTGGACAACATAATGATACAAGTATACTTACTAGTAAAAGTTTACACATTACGAAGAAATTACAAAGTATCATAGTTATATTACGAAGTTCTGACGTCATATATCTTTTCTTCTACATTCATGCCCGTAGTCGTAAGGAAGTACTTGCCTAGTCTTGGTTTATCATAAACCTACAAATATCAAAGCAAAAATAACAAGCAGTCTACTATACGATTTTTAGGAATACCCTACGGAACCCAAGCCAACAAAATTCATGTAGAACCAAAGTAAAACTTTATTTTCCTACAAAAAATAAAAACAATTTCGAAATCGGTGCATAAGTGACGGCGTTATGAGTGCATAAACTTTTAAAAAAATACAGACGAATTGAGAATCCCATTTTAAATCGGGTCTTTTATAATCAACAGGAGAAATAATTATCTGTTGTATATTAAGTTCACTGATCTAAAGGTCCATCTCCACGATACCAGGTCATAAAATTAAAAAAAAAACAAATTGACACTGACGCCAATAAGCTTCTTGTTTCTTCGCGCGTATGTTTAACTAATAATAATATTGCGCAATATTTTCAAAAAAGTAAGCACAAAGATTTTTAAGTACGCTTTTTGCCACAAATATGCCAACGACTAGAAAAAAAGTAAATAAAGCTATTTATAAAGAAGATGAAGGCAGTGAAGATATGGGAGGTGACTTTAGCGATTCCGGCACTGAGGCAGAAATTTCACCAGCACCTAGCTCGGATGAAGATATAAATGAGGAAACTTATGCTTCATCGGGTGATGAATTTAATAAAAAAGCAAAGAAAAGTTTAAAAACTTTTCGTAAGAAAAAGCCGCAATTTGCTCAAGCATTTATCAGTAAAATTAAGAAACAAAGTAGTATAGAGGATGAAGACGAAGATATACCGGCATCTAATTTTTCGGTTAAAGATTTAACGGAGGCCGATAAATTATTGCCGTCAGTACTTAACCTGTCAGAAAGTGGTAAGTTATAATTTAATTTAGTTTAACACGATTTTGCGCAACCTTTAATGTTCAATAAACATATTTTCTAATAGAAATGGCTTCAATGTTAAGGAAAAATATTTTAGTACCGATTTCTCACCGTTTGTACTGAATAGAGGATATCAAAAAAACGTGGGTAACGTTTTTTATGACAATGTTGAGACTAAGATGGTGGTGGATTTCTAGAAAAAAAGAGAATAGATCAATGTATGTAGTATATGTATATGTTGAAAATGTATTTGTTGTGGCGTACATATTACAATTATTCATTGCTTTGTTGTTGTAACTAACAAAAACACTATTGCGCTTATCTCATTACCTTATAATTTTAAATAGTCAAAGTAAAGCATAGAAAGTTATTTACTGTTACTTTAATTGGAAGGATGCGAGAGAGATACATGCTATAATTTTACTGCATTTTCTATTTGTACTTTTCAGACAGCAGTGATGATGACTGCATAAAACCAGCAATACCGAGGTATCAAAACAAACAAGTCTTACAGAAATGTGCAGGATCAGATGTTGATGATAATGATGGTAGTACTGAATACACAGATGTTAGTATCTTGTTAAATTTTTCCTGTAATAAAGGTATAAAGACTTCCTTTCCAAAGTTTTTGCTTAAAAGTGTTTAACAAATTTAGCCCAATTAGTATTCCTATTTCATACATGTTAAATTAACAATTTAATAAAGCCTGTTTAAAAAAATTATATTAATTTTACTGTATAAAATGTTTATGTATACTAGTTAGTACTTATCAGTGGTGAACACTGGAACTTTTGGTAAAACGAAACAATCAAAACCTCAAAACATTTTTTATTTTCACTTAACATCAATAGGGCTTTATGTGTGGGAAAACAGAACTTGAATATTAGAAATCTTAATTGGTTTCTAATATTTTGTTTAATATCCATGTGTTTAATGTCTATTTAGATATTCACACCAAATATAAAATTACCATTATACATTACTAGAAAAAAAAACTAGAAAACAATTTTAGATTGTAAATTTATTAAATTTTAGCTGAGTTTTATCACTACATTTATAGTTATTTACACAATGATGATCAAAACAAAAAGCTTACCAAAAATGAAAAGTGAAGAATTTTTTTTAATTTAATTTATTTAAATAAATTTTAATTGTTAAAATCTTGGTTCTTAAGGTATGGTCGAACAATGAAAAAGCTGCAAGTGAAGAAATTGCAAAGAAAACATTTCTGGAATTAGAAAAGCATAAAGCTATAGTGGAAGAAGCAAAATTGTCAATTTTAAATTATTCATCACAAAATAATGATGAGCATGTATCAAATGTTAAAGATTTACTTGCACAAGGAGAAGAGACTGAACCTATGTCCAAAGCTATCAAGAAGAAAAAAAAGAAAAAAGTGCTAGATCAAAGTGATTCAGACTTGGAAGATTGGGAAGAAGTTAAGGGTGAGTAACAAAGTGTCTTATCTAATACCTTTAAACAACTATATACAATCTGAATCTTGGAAACAGCTCCAATGATTTTCATGAAATTTAGCATGCAGGGGGTTCAAGAGTGATAAATCGATCAAGCTAGGATCCATTTTTAGAAAATGTTGTTTTATCCATGTAAAGGGTGTACAAAGTATACTTCAGTAGATGGTGTTGCTAAACAACAAACAGTAAGTCAATGAGACTGATGTTCGACCAAGAAAATCATTAGCATAGGTTGGTAGGTTTTACTTGGTTGCAACAGACAATGGTAGAATACATACAGGAGAAATAGATCACAAAGTTTGAAACAAAAAGATGGTGCAGTCACGGTTAAGGCCAGGACTCACTAACTGGATCAAATCTATTCTGAGATAAGCCATACAATCTGGAAGTCATTAATTTTTTTGAACTATGTTTTCCATTAAATAATTTACGGCATTATTTTTTTTATTATTATCTCAGTGAGATCGAAAAATATTATTCATATTTCATCATTATGTAATTCATACCTAAACATAATTACCCAAAAACATGATTTATAAAAAAACAGAGCAAAGCTTGTTCATCCAGGTCCTGTATTTAATCACTTTCACTCATGATAATACCTTACTTGAATCTTGTTGAATTCTAAATAATTTCTTTCTCAATTGACATTAAATGTTAATATCATATGGGTTCTGATCAGCCTTTCATTATCTTTGAATTTCGGTCCTGTAAATATGGTTGGTAGTAAGATAGTAATGTGTATATATTCCAATGGATTTTACTCGAATTCCCCAGCACTGAATCTTCACCATTTCTATTCATAAAGTAAGTCAGTAGTATGATGCTATTTATGATAGCAATCTATACAAGGAACGGAAGGAGTATTCTTTCCCACTGAGAGCTACCCCACAAACATATTACTTACCTTTTGACACATAAGATGTGGCAATAATTATTGCAAGAATTTGAGTTAATTTATGAATTGATGTTAATAATAGGTGGATAAGATAAATTTTAAAGCATCTAGCATTCGTTTATAAATGTATTAACTATGAATGTAATTTTTAGAGACTAAATCCATACCGCAACAAGGACTACAATTAATTGTAGACATACCAGATTCAGTATCACGTAAAACTAAAAAGGTGGATGTTGAAATGATGATGAAAAGAAAAATGAATAGAGTGAAAAAGGAGTGCCAAGTTCACATGCATAAAGTACATGTGCTATGCTGGCTGGGCCATGGAAATTATATGAGCACTGTACTAAATGATCAAGAAGTTATGTCTGTGGCATTGTCATTAATGCCATCTAAAGAGTGTTATCCTGGTAAACGAATAGACATGAAATATGTACAACAAATAACCACTTGGTACAAAGATAAATTAACATTAAAACAAGATAAACATGAAGATAAATTCCGACCAAAGGCACCAAAACTCAAAGAAATATTGCTTCAACAAATAAAAAATAAGACAATAACATCAAGAAAATATATGGTTTATATATTTGTTGCATTGTTAAGAGCTATTGGACTGCAGTGCAGAGTCATGTTGAATTTTGTAACAGTTCCAATTAAACCTCCTGCTTTTGAGTTACATTCATTATCAACAAAATCACAAGAGAACAAAAGTGACAATGGAACTAAAAGCAAAAAAGCAACAAACACTAGTTCTAAAAAAGCTCCTACAAATAATATACCTCAATTAGACGGAAGTCACGATTACAGTTCAGGTAGTGATTATGATTTTAATAACATTATGCAAGTTGATGGTAATGATGACATGTTACCTTTTAAAACCAGAACAACAAGAGCATCTAAAAAAAATAACATCAAAGAAGCAACAGAAGTTAAAGAAGAAGGTGTATCTCCACCAAAAAGAGCTAAAAAGTCTTTAAAGGTAAAGCCTGAAAAAAGTGATGAAGCTACCGCAGAAAAGAAATTATCACTTTTAACACAAAAAAACATACAATCCAGTAGCTTATTGCCAATAGATGATAAAAACGTAAAGACAAATAAAACAGTCACACCAATAAATACAAGATCAAGAAGAAACTGCAGGAATACCAACCATACAGATGTTCCAAATAATCTAGGCTTGACATGCAATGATGTTCCTAAAATAATAGTACCTGCTGAAGAAAGTAAAAATAAAATATCAAGTGAGTTTTTCACTGCTGAAAAAGATTCCACCAACAAAAATAAACTGAGATTATCAAGAAAAAGATCCTCAACCACTATTTCACCCATTTCAATTGAAGCAAAGAAGAAGGCCAGTCCCGAAAAGGTAACACAAACAAAGTTAAGAGCAAAAAGCACGCCTGCAAGAACCACTAATAGAAGTAAATATTTTAATGAGAATGCTGGAAAAGAAACCAAGAACCCCAAAAATATAACAAAGAATATTAAAAACCACGAAGATTTAGAAGATAAACTGCGTGTAAGTCACAAAGAGCTCTTAAAACAAACAAGTAAGCCTAAAAATGATGTAACTGCAGATTTAGTTCATATAATTAAAAACCGAGTAAAAGAAGCTAAAGCAGAATCAAGTAAAAAAGTGGTCAAAGGTTTGTATGGCTTTGTTTTGTATAGTGATGACATTGTATCATAATCAATTCGTTTGTTTGGTTGATGACCTCCAGGTGACATACTCATCACCTGGAGGCCTTGAGAGCCGTCCCTCCCGCCGCAGCCCCACCATTCCGCAACCGAGGTTCGGCACCACTTAGTCTCGGGGGACAGGGACAGTGGCAAAACACAACACCAACACCCCTCTTCGCTTCACTGTGGTGTTGGGGGACTCCAAGGTTACTGAGCCCCTCCGGCACGACAAGCCGAGAACCCTTCAGGGTGGCATTGTCAATCTGGCTTACCGCAACTAAGAATGGTGCCAAATGGTGACAACCAATTTGCTTACCATAAATAATTTTATTTCATAACAGGGCAAACCAAAAAAGATTCAGAAGAAGACGACAGTGATTATTTACCGGTTGAAGACACCAAACCCCGCAAATCTGAAAGCGACGATGACTTTAAACCTGTCAAAAAAAGTCCTAAGCCCAGTACAAGCCGTTCAACACTGCGATCTGATAAACGGGTGTTTGTGATCAATACGTCACAAGATGAAGAGATTTCTAGCAATAGAATTGATATTTGGTGTGAGGTTTATGTAGAGGAACTTGAAGAATGGGTTGCTGTAGATGTTATTAGAAGTAAAGTGCATCTCGTTAACGAGATTTACGTAAGTACCATTTTTATTTCAAACACAAGGCTTTATGTATGAAATTTGTGGCCTGTTTTTTCGCCAGTGGCTTTAATGTCAACCCTCCAATGTCTAGAAGGCTTTGTCTACTAATGTCTTCGCATAATGTAATCGCATCTAGTTAAAGTATTCAAAAGAATACTTTCTACGAAAATGAGTATAAATCTTATCTCACTGCCCCTTCGTAATCCCTAGACGTCAAATCATTAGTCGAACATCTGGGCGTATGCTATCACTTCTTGAACCTAAACCTGTTTATTTTTTTTAGTTAAATGGACATTGACATATTGAATGTTTTACTCGTCTATTATAGGCAAAAGCAACCCATCCAGTTGCTTATGTTGTTGGCTGGGACAACAATAACTATTTAAAAGATTTAACAAGGAGATACGCTCCACAATGGAACACTTTCACCCGGAAACAACGCGCTGATGTGGCTTGGTGGAACACAGCAGTACAACCATGGCTGGGGCCTAAAATGCTCGCGATAAAGAAGAGGATGAACGATTGGATAGGATGCAATTGGAAGCTCCGTTACCTAAAAGCATCTCTGAGTAAGTTTATGCAAAAATATATTTAGACCTAGCTAAAAACAAAAACATTGAAGTCCGCCTCGGGGCCCTAGTGCAGATCGGTAGGCTTCACATGTTTTAGAAAATTTTCTTCTATATATAATAAAACTCCTTAGTTGCATTGAGCACCAAAAGCTCCAGAACTTACCAGTGTACTTCTGCAAAGCTCTCCTTTCTCCGTGGATTGCAATATTCTGAATAAAGAAATAGTCACTTATTAAAAACTTTGTCATTATTGTAATATTAATAAAATTCTTATAAATTATAGATACAAAAATCATCCCCTTTATGCACTCAAGCGGCATCTATTAAAGTATGAAGCGTTATATCCGCCGGACGCATCCACGTTGGGGTTCGTGAGAGGCGAGCCTGTGTACGCGCGTGAGTGCGTTTATGTATGTCGGTCCCGAGACACGTGGCTGAAAGAAGCTAAAGTTGTAAAACTTGGAGAACAACCTTACAAAGTGGTTAAGGCAAGACCGAAATGGGACAAAGTGAGTGAATCCCTTTAAACTAACTATATTAAGGAATTCATTTATTTTTTGATGTATCTACGCTGAAGCAGACTACAGTGGCGGAGGTGTGCCCGAGATGGGCACCGCAGCGTCACGACTTGGCATCCGCCATCGGTGGAGTAGACCTGTCGCTTCCGAGCCTCGCACTTGCGATGGTACGGAGCGACAGGTCTTGGTCGGCGGTCGCCTCCTTCTGCGAGACAGTCATGTCCCAGAAGGAGGCTGACGAGCGGGTCAGGGAGGAGAGCTGTGGGGCTCCCTCCCTCCGCAGGCGACGAGTCGGGGTGCGCAGGGGACGTTTCAAACGTCTCCTCTCGCTGCCCCCGTAATCCGAAGCGGGGTCAAGATGCTTCGGCGTCGTCGGGACTTCTCTGAGTGCCGGAGGAGTCCCCTTTGAGGGTGAAGTCCGGTCTTTGCCGGTCGTTGGGGTGTCCTGTCGCTGACAGATCCGGGACACCCCGCTCATAACGGCTGATGGCATTCGCGGTAGGTTTAGTGGGTATGGGCTGCCCAGGCCGAATCCCACACATCCCTCCGGTACCCTAGGTGGGCCCATAATGGTCTATAAACAGATTCCCCTGCGTTAACAAAAAAAAAAAAAAGACTACAGTGGTATAACTATTATTACTAGCATTCTTGTTAACCATTCCAACTAAGCTTAAGCTTGTGCTAGAAGGTGGTTCACGTCAATAGACGAATTGTGGATTCAAAACTACGACCTTACGATTCGCTGACCGTACCCTAAAACAGGTTATTGAAGCTTATATTCTTCTATATTTTCGTAAACACCTGTGGCTAAGGCGCGCTATGTCAGACTGTGTTTAATTAAAAGGTTGTGTTGTGCCTGATAATAATTCATATCATTAAAATATTTATTTTAAGATTGCATTAACAATTTCACACAACACACACTCACACAAAGATTGTAAAACAAAGCTAGTGCACTTTACTATCCAGGACAGCTTAACATCATGTGGAATCATCATCAAGCATGTGCTTAGAAAGTACAAATCAAGTTCCCCTATCTCTTTTTTTCCTCACTTATCCAATGTTGGATTGACATAAATCTACCAGTAGCACTATCAACAAACATTCTTCCAAATTGTATCAAACAAAAAGTTTTTTTAATAAAATTTAACAACCTCTATAATCTACTAAAACATACATATATTTATGTATTTAACATGAATTTAGTTCAAAAACAAAAAATTATGTAACTAGGTTTTAAGTGTTTGTGACTAATTAAGTTGTTTACAATTTAAGGTATTGCTTTTATCTTTACAGCTTTCTAACAAGCTGATCACAGACAAACCGCTTGAGATTTTTGGTCCATGGCAAGTAAAGGATTATGAACCGCCAGTAGCTGAAAATGGTATTGTGCCAAGGAATGCTTATGGAAATGTTGAGCTATTCAAAGACTGTATGCTGCCTAAAGGAACTGTCCACATAAAGTGTAAGTAGATTGTTTAAAATACAAATACCAACTGTATACATGTAAATTGATTTTATTTATTTATAAATACTTTAAAACTTTAACTTTACTCAATGTATTTATGGCATTCTCTGCCAGTCAGTCAGGAGTGAAAGAGAAAACACGAGTCGTGGTTCGGCCCTCTCGGCCCCCCTCGGATCGGAGCGCTTACACGTAACATAGTAACCTTTCAAGCCGAGGTTACCTGTCACCGGGGGACCCTTGTGTCGAGTTACTAGCGATAGAGGTTCTGGCTAAGCGACCTAAGAGCTATGCCACCTCTTAATCCTGTGAAGCATTCAAGGCCAGCTTCTCTGGCCAATTTGTGTAGTTCGTCATAAAAAAAAAGAGAAAACATAAAGGAAAAGATAACAGAATATTAAAATAAATACACCTACACATATATATGCACAACATGGTACATAAATACATATATGAGTAAACATAGACATTTATTTTTTTGCATCATAATACAAAAACACATTACAGACAGAATATAACACACATTAAAAAAGAATGAAAATGAAATAAAGTACAGTTAAAGTTACATGGACGGTTGTATATATAATATACATTAATGTACATTTTCACTTATGGATGTAAATAACTCTGTCATTTATGACCTCCAACCAATTTGTAACTTTCAACAGGATTTCCTAAGCTTGTTCCATTTATTATCTTACATCTATATACATATATGATTATAGTCACAAATAAAGGTCCGTAAAAATTGAGTAACAATCAATTATTTATTGTTATTTTATCAAATAGCCTCAAATTATTTTTTACAATGTCTTTGTAGTATTCATGTTAATATAAAAAGTAACTATGCTATATAAATATTTGTTTTCAGTGCCTGGCTTAAATAGAATTGCAAAGAAATTGAACATAGATTGTGCACCGGCTATGACTGGATTTGATTTTAATGGAGGATGGTCACATCCAGTGTTGAAGGATTTGTAGTTTGTGAGGAATATAAGGAGATCATTACTGAAGCCTGGGTCGAGGTAACAAATTTATTTTATATTTGTAAAATAAAAGTGTTTCTAATTTAGCTAGCCCAATATGATAATTGATAATAGAGCAGACAGATTTTATGTGCATGAGAAAAATGGAGATCATTGGAAAAAGCTGTCAAAGTATACTACATTTTTTCATAAAATACAATTCTTAAAACATATTCCCAAAATACTGCAATAAAAACTTAACCACTGTTCATATTTTTATGTTTTAACCTACAGGATCAAGAAGAACTAGAGCGTAAGGAGCGCGAAAAGATTGACGCAAGAGTATACGGTAATTGGAGACGCCTTATCAAAGGACTATTCATACGAGAACGACTAAAGGTTAAGTATGGCTTTGATGATCCGAGCACTTCTCAGGATAAGAAAAAAGCGAAAGGTCCACGCCTTGTTGTTAAAAAGTCGAAATAAAATGGACAACAATGTTATATATAGTTTTTGATAAATTTACATTTTAAAAATAAACGGTACTAATAACCCAATAAGCATTTGGACAGCTGTAAGCTAATTAGGTAACATTTATACTTTGAAACAAATTCACTCCATAAATGTATTTAATTATAGAAAGTTCCATCTAATATGTACGTAGTTTACAAATACAATTTATTTTACAAATAATAGACTATTAAAGTAAAATAAGCAATAATTACATTTTAGAAATTATACAAAAATAAATTAATAATCTTTATAAGTTGTTAGGTTACATAAGTCAAATATCTCAGTCCATCATGTGAATGCTATAAATATATAAAATGAACTATGAATTTTTTATTATATTTTTTAATAACAATAATGCATATAAAAAATTCATTATACTATTTATATTTAATATAATTTTGTGCCATTTTGTCTCCAAGGTATACTTTCTATTCATCACAAAGGTTTAACTCTTGCTGTAAGAGATCCAAGCGTTTCACTCTTTGTTTGAAATTCTTTCCCTCATACGATATCTAATCTATAAACCGCAAATATAAGATATTTATTTGCGAACAAAGTTACCATAGCTTATATAATTTTCGATTTTTATATATTTCCACTGCAATATTTTATATTTTAAACATTATAAAGTTAGTATATTTTTTATAAAATTATATCAAATGTTTTATTTTCATTGAGTGTGAGATTGTTTAACACCTGTAGTTGTGCAAATGCAGGAACTCAGTCTTTCTAAAATTGGATGAGAGAAACTAGCTATAAAGATTTTATTACTGTGATGAAATCACGATTAGGCATATGGCTGTGTAAATCTAGTATCTTATCCAACTTTTTGGAACACAATGAGTTAAATTGTGTTCTAATGGCTATTCGAAAGAAGCCCTCAAGGTTTTTTCTATACATAACCATCTCTGATTGAAAAAATACTTTTTTGTTATGTGGAAAAATGCCTCCCCTGATCCGCCTGATCCGATACAGTGATACAATTAATTTAGACACTATTATAAGCAATGTAATGTTATTGTCACACAATTTTTTAAATTTTTATGGCAACACTTTAGCATACTACCGCAGAAGTTTATAGTAAACATAAAGTAACAACAACTGCTTGACTACCGAAATACGGAAGTTTCAATATTAATTACTGAATACACAATTCTTTAATAAGAAGTCTGTTTGATTAAAATCTTTTAATATGGTCAGTTTGGCCCTTATTATCTATTTTAGCAGAAATGTTAAATAATCTTTAAATTAATAGTTTTCAAGTGTTTGCATGATATAATTGTGTAGATGCATGAATCACAAATGTTTTTTGTAGTACGGGTATTTTGTGTTATATTCAAAAATATTTTTCTTTTGTGATCAATTATTCTGTTATTTTCTGATAGCATTATTATTTGATTTGCATTTACAACAACTAATTTTGCATGTAAGGTTTATTTTCAATTATGTTCGTAATAAAGTTGTTTTATTATTTTTGGGTTTATTTCTGTTAGGGGATATTCAAATAAAAAAGTGTATAAGTGTTTATTTATTTAATATGAAAGTAATGACGAATACTGCCACAAGATCTGCAATAAGCTGATATAATTTATAAATAATTTATTTAGCAAGTTATAGCGAAAGCCTTAAAAAGTTTAAAGTTAACTCTAGAAAAACTTATTGCTGTTTTAATAAATGAAATGACAAAATTATATACAAAATCTTTGGTGTATAAAAATATGTATATCCACTTCAGATCTTCGGGATAAGATCTGGTCGGTCGAAACGATCGCATTTAAATGCAATCTTTATCCGTATTTTACAGGATAGTTTTATTCCTACTTCTGTATCACAGCGTGATATTATAGAAGGTAGGTAATCACAATGCCATATTTTTGTATTTTTTTTTTTTATTATTTTGTATTTATAAATCCTTACGTGCCTATGACATATCTATAAAGTCTATGCATCTTATACTACATATTTTATGATGAATTTATAAACTAAGGGCCCAGACACATTCATCGCAGCTTCATACCTATTGAGAAAGGAATGTAACCTTTAATTTATACTATTCTATCATAAAATATTTGAACTTACAACTATCCTTATTGTTTCTCCTGGTCTCATTTGGGATCAACCATAATTAAAACCAGTTTAATATAGGGTATGATCTAGATAATATGTAACAAATCAAATTTCTTATTATGCATGTTACATTTATGATTTCTGTGAAGGCCAGCCCCATAATATTTTAAGCCATGGTTAATGTGCCTGCGCCCATTCCAAACCCAACTCCCTTGGGGCCGAAGTTGCGGCCGTAACAGCTGCGGCAATAAATTTCACCATTCGGACCATCATTAAGGTTTGTAGAATCCTGAAAAAGTTGTATTATTTTATTAATTTATTAGATTGAATTTACAGGGCTGTAAGTATAGGTTAAATTATCTCCATTGAAAACTAGCCGTTGAATAAATATGATAATTAGAAAAAACATTATTTTTAATTATTGCTGCATAAATGTAGAAGTTATTATTTATGTATACTGGAATGGTTTTTGTAAAGAACTGACTAATACTAGGGCAACACGCATACAGTAAATGTAACTGTCAGCTGTCACATTGAGGTTTAAGATCCATTTCGATTTTGAAAGAGACATAAAAATGTTTTCGCGTAAAATTTCTATGATTTTCATCTTATTTACTCTAATTTATATGCAAAAATGTACCGCTGAATTTTCGACCGAAGATTGTGCCTCTCTTGGTTTTATAAAGGCTAACCTCTTGTGCTCTTCCTGTGACCAGCTGAAAGATTTTAGTTTAGAACAACTGGTTGACCATTGTAAAGAATGTTGCTACAACGACGACACTGCGCCAATTGAAAAGAAATACGCCCGAGCCATTCTAGAAGTATGCACTTGTAAATTTCCAGTTTATCCGCAAATTCAAGCTTTCGTGAAAAGTGATAGACCAGCTAAGTTCCCTAATTTACAAATTAAATATGTACGTGGATTGGACCCCATCATCAAGCTCCTTGACAAAGACGGTATTGTCAAAGATACTGTTGCTATAGAGAAATGGAATACAGATTCAGTAGAAGAATTTTTAAATACGCATCTCGAAAAGGAAGAGGATGACGACCATAGTTATTTAAAAACGAATCAAATTTAGTCAATATTTGGATACAAATAAATATTTAGTAAAAGCTTTGTTCTTAAGACTAAGTAAGGTAAAGATGCAAACATTAAACTTACAAGAGACTTGTGGCAGTCTGCGCATGAGAAGCACCTTTTGTGCCATGTGCCATTCTTAGAGTGCATTTGTTCCGCAGCATAGACAGGGAATCCACAGCGTGGACAACCCTGCCCTTTAGCTGCCTTCTGTCCAGTGAACGGAAGTTGCTCAGTGCTGAAGAAAACAATGAAGTACATACTGGCTGTAAGCTTTATTTTTTGTAAGCATTTAATACTTTAAGAATAATTTTTGTCATGATATGGTGTTTTATTTTATTATTTATAGTCCTTCCACTTGAATCCATTAAACAACACATATTTTACCTTCCAATTTTATTAACAAGCACAATGATTAACAACTTTATTGTATATTTAAAAAATGAGGTTCTTTAAACTAAGAAATATTATAAGAACATGGTCTGTTTAATTAACTTATTTCTAAATTAATATACTTACTATGTGACAGTAGGTTCAGTATCTGTAGATACAAGTGTTGGAGCGTGACCGTAACCAAAGCCTCTTGGTCCAAACAGCTTGGCATAGCATGCACGGCAGTGAATTTCCTTATCAGGGCCGTCACAAGCCAGCATTGAGTCTAATGGACGGTGGCACTCAGCACAGTTGAAACATTTCTTGTGCCACATCTGGAACATGTTAAACATTGTGAAAAATTATTCTTAAAAATAGCAAGTTACTTGGGTCTTGATAAACAAAAACAACAGCAATACTTTTTATAACTAAATACATTTTAAGCAGATGATGGATACTTTGTTTTATAATCAAACATGCTATTTGATTCATTGATTTCATTTTATATACATCATTTATTGCCTTCTGACTTATTTTGTAATTATAAATTTATACAACAAATTAACAAGGTATTTTAGTTGGCATATCTAAGCTATGGCTTAAGTATAGCTTTTAGTTGTACCAAAAATGTCATGTCATTTTTATGAATTTTACACTACATTTTAAAAAGGGATTTAGCAAAGATTTATCAACCTTTTATCACTAACATACTCTAAATGGTTCAGTTATTTTTTAATTTAAAGTATATTACTGATTCTGAAGTCTTGGTGCGGCAAGAATACACAACTATTCAAGGTATGTAAATGTACCTAAATTTAATTTTACATTTGAAATGGATGTAACACAAATTTCAGCTGTACTTACAGTTCCCTTAGCAAGTTGTTGTTCAGCAGCAAACACCATGCCACCGCATCGGGGGCAGCCTTGACCCTTAGGTGCTTTGATACTGGTGGTGTCTGGGTTGTAGTATGGACGATTGGCGGAAATCTCGTCCTCACTGTCAAATAATACATTATATTTTGATATTCTTTTTATAATACTACTTGTTACATATCTGGATACTATTTAAATTGAACTATAATTGTTAATTTATTGTAGGATGTATGTATTGACTTGAATGCTAAGAAAAATATTCTAATTAAAATGAAACATAGCTTACGTTAGGCCATCAGTTTGTAAGAATCCAGAGCCGCAAGCAAATCCGTAGCCATGAGGTCCCCACTTCTTGCCATAGCAGGTCTTGCAATATACGTCAGAGTCTGGACCATCACAAGCGATGATCGAATCAAGGGTCTTTGTACAATCGCGACACTTGAAGCACTTGCGATGCCATTCGCGACCCTTGGCTAAGACCTGTTCTGCGGCGTAGACTACGCCGCCACATCGTGGGCAACCCTTACCAGGTGGAGCTTTGATGGCAGCAGTATCAACTACCGTTGTTTTAGGTGCTTGGTCCCTACAAGGAATGTATTATAACATTATTTAATAAACTTATAAATAGTAGTTATAGTAATAAAACGCGTAAAAAGTACTCGATTCTTTTTCTCTTTTAATGCTTAATAATTTAAGCGTTGCAGGAAAAGACCTTTATAAATGTCCTTTGGCTATACATAACTAGATAATATCTAGTACTTTTTCTCGTGTTCGTTATTTTAAATTTCAAGTAAAATCCATTCTTAGTATTATACTAATAACTTAAATCGTTGGAGAGAGTGCATTAATTATGTTTTTTATGGGAAAGAGAGCTGACGAGCAGTTATCTGGTGAAAGGCTTACAGCCGAGTTGCCACTGTTATAAAAAGTTGGATCGCTGCTAGGGTAATATAGTTGTCCATATGGAAAATATCAACATTGGATATACCATTGGTTAAAATAAGCACATAATACCAATGTGTCTCTCCCATGTATCACAACTGTCTAGTTTTACACTGATATGGCAATATCTTACAACTGTGTTACAAATTAAATGAAGTACAGTGCTCATATTTCTCAAGGTAATTAACAAGATTGATGCTTTAATTCAATAGAGTACCATGTTTTGTCTTTATTTTTGTTTGTCAATATTGGTAACAAGTGGTTTTGTAAGCGGAGGGCCAACGAAACACCCGAAATATAATAATATTAATGTTTAAATATAACAGTTGATTTTTCATTATTGTCTTATACTCATGAAGTCAATAAAAACATAGGGCCTGAAATTAATTTAATCTGTGTAGTAGCTCGGTTCGTGTGTGCCCACATTAAAATTAGTCTGTGCAAGAGTGGAGAGCGCGTTCTATTTTCAAACTGGCACGCTGCCATCGCTTGTTTGTATTATAAGCTGTTTTTAAGAAAGTGTACATGGGCTGGAAATAATCGTGTCTTGTAATCTGAGAAGTTTAACACATAATAAGTGGCCTCTAGAAAATTGGTATCCAGTAATTTCATTTGGTGTATGATGTCATATTCAAAGCGCATCGCTACTTGACATGTCATTTTTTATGTTTTTATTATTTGTTAATTTTTTTTTAAAGTTTTCTTGTATATAAATATTATTTAGTTACAGCATCGCATTGGTTAAACTGAAATGATGGTGTAAAAATAAATAAATAAATTTTTACTAGAATTTTGCTATGATACAGAGTAATTTAAAAATTCATTAAGTATTCATCATTTGTTTTTTAAAAATGTTAAGAGTAATTTGGCTTTGATTGAACGATGGGCAATGAACCGAAAAATAACTATACTTATAATTTTGTTGTCCAAAATCAATCTAAACGTTCGAATTGACCAATTACATTACCAGTCCAATCACGTAAGTCAGTAGGTCAGAAAATATTTTCTTAAATAATAGTTTCGTAAATATCGCTTACCCATTGGCGTAAGGATCGCTTTGCAGAACACCGGCTCCCTTTCCGTAACCATATCCCTTAGGACCAAACTTCTTTGCATAACATACTATAGGAAAAAAAAATTATAACCATAAATCGGATCCGTGAAATGGAATTAGTATTAATGTTACCAATAAAATTAATTTTAAATATGTAAAATCGAAATTATCATTTGTAAGTCTTGCAGCAATATGATAGTGAAGGAACGAACCTTTGCAGTAAATATCTTTGTCCGGCCCCTCGCAACAGTTTGTGGAATCCAGCCGTTTTAAGCAGTCGCCACATTTGAAGCACTCCTTGTGCCACGCCTGGACATACAGTGAACAGTGAAGGTTTGTAGGACGAGGCATGCGAGGATAAAAGTAGGAGCAAACTGTTATCACAATGACACCGAAAGTTATTGAACAAACTGCTCTACGTATAGGATTTTACTCGGGGAAGCCAACTTTCAAATACCTCGACAATATATCTCGTTATCAGGTCCATCACAATGCGTCATTGAATCAAGGACTTTGTGGCAAGTTAAGCATTTGAAGCAGTGCTTGTGATAGCCCTACGATACAACAGTTTTATTTACTATTATCATGTGCTTTATTGAATAACTTAAAGAATCTAAAGCTAGAGTCTACAGGAGCTCTTTATGAATAATTTATAAAAAAATATTGTGCTCAAACTTTCCACTTTTCCAGTGGTTGTAAGTTATTGTTTACGATTATTGTTTTAAAAGCATTTGAGAGTAAGATTATGCGGTAGGAAACTCACCCGTCCGCGAGCTAACATTTGCTCGGCGGCGTAGACGTAGCCGCCGCAGCGCGGGCATCCCTCTCCGGGCGGAGCCTTCGCTATAACACGTGGTTCTAAACAGGCTCCATTGGTCCTTACGCCCCTGCACATATTGCTAGTGTCATTCGTCGCTCAACGCCGGTCCGGTCGAGCAACGAAGACAGAAGATATGTTAAAAGCAATTGGGCGTCAGAGCTCTCCAATCACCCTTACTAAATAGCCCACACGGATGGCGGCGAAGCGAAAGTCGGCGGCGCACCCCCGCCGTAATGGGAGAAGGTAAGGCTCCCGGCCGCCCGCTCCGCACCGGCCCGTGAAATAGCCTTGCTATACAGACAACACATCGACATAGAGGGCGCTTTCCTTATCCCATCACATGTATTAGCTCCGATTAAAGCTAAGACAAGCGTTAGCTGGTTGTTAGCGAGGGTCAGTAGTGCAGAAAGTTACGATAGAAAACAGTGTCACGAGTGAACATGCTTGGGGTGCGTCTGGAACGTTGCGAAGCCGTGCATGGCTTACATAATGGTTTTCTCACCGTTGCTTCGCTGCGTATGGTCGCCCAGATAGGGAGGGGAGGAATAGTCAGAGCTAGAGCGCTCCCGAGAGGGCACGGTCCGCCGCCTCGGCCTGCCCCGCGCCTACTCGGGAGCTCTCCGACTCATCAATACAACTACTCAGTATTGGTGGTCGACTCTTTTATTTATTTTATATAAATTATAAATATAAGACCGATAAACAAAATAAATTAAGCGATAGCGAATAAATAATCCTAACTAAAGTAGTTTTAAGTACAGTGGGCGGTCGCGAGGCGTCGCTGGTTGGCCGAGATGCGTGTCGGCGACCCGCTAGCTCTGCTGGACGGCTGCTTGCGCTCAATTCCTGTTGCGACATAAACGGAGACTGGTCATGCACGTGTCAGGCGACGCGTAATGTACAGCCGAGCGCGCGCTTACTACTTTCTATGAGTTTATATACACGCTGTTAATGTTGTTACGCACGGGCCCGAAGGCCAGTCGTCATGGCAACCATAGATAAGGAAAGACCCTCAGTGGCGCGGGCGGCGGGAGTGCGAGGAAATAGTGTACTTACGCATTCTCGCCCTTCAGGTGATCGCCGGTGTCCATGGACAAGCATCCAGCGCCACCGCCGAAACCGTAGCCTTTAGGTCCAAACTTGCGCGCATGGCAAACTTTGCAGTAAAGTTCACCTTCGTGCTCTGAGCAGTTGGTGGAGTCCAGCAACTTCTGGCACAGTCCTAAAACACCATGACGTATTCAAAAATAAGTTTCTTCACGCGTCCTGAGTTGATTTTACCGCTCGGCAACTTCTTTTGAACGCAACAAGTTATAGGTAAAAAAATTAAAAAAAAATCAGGTCGTAAAAATGGAAACCTAGCCTAATATAATCCTTATACTTTTTACTATTAAGTAAAAAGTGGTTAACAATTTGCTTTCTGGGTTGTTCTACGCAAAATTAAGTGAGAGTTAAATTTTCAGTAATGCATGATTATTATTAAGACTTTTTAAATTTATTAAAATTATTCAAGTGAAGAGTCTTACGTTCTGGTGTTCCGAGTTCAAGTCACCATTATGCACTTATAAGATTTTTTTTATTTAATTTTTAGGTATTTAACGTGAAAACTCCTTGCTAAAATTGATGACCGGTATTTCTATAGGCTTTTTACATATTACCTTAACTGCATATAGTTAAGTTTATTGAAAAGCTTTTAGCGATCTCTGATTATACTCTGGTTACGAAATTTATATTTTAGTCTTAAATTCAAAACAGCTTCGTACAACTTTTATAAATTAATAAATGAAAAATAAAATTAGTATCTTTTAGAAACTAGATCTAATCTAACTAGAGAGATTTTTTATCTAATTTTCATTTATTAACACGCTTTTACAGTTTTTTTTAAATTTCTCGTTCTTCCAAGCTGAAAATAATAGTTAATACAAACTACTGACCGCATTTGAAGCACATCTTGTGCCATTTGAGTCCTCCAGCGACACGTTCTTCCGCCGCGTATACGGACTTGCCGCATTTCGGACACTTCGGGTTATCTGCAGGTTTGAAAGGCATTGTGCTCGCTTAACTTATCCTGAAAAAGAAATATAATTACATAAATTACGTTTCCTTATAATGAATACCATTTACAAAACTGAACTATTTTATTTCGTTGCTATAATTATTTTCGAGATATTTTTTTAGCATGGATTGGCATGTATATAGTTTCGTTTTTGACGCAACCGTCTCATAAATGTGTAG
This sequence comes from Meandrusa payeni, assembly GCA_029286785.1. Lineage (NCBI taxonomy): Eukaryota > Metazoa > Arthropoda > Insecta > Lepidoptera > Papilionidae > Meandrusa > Meandrusa payeni. The sequence continues at coordinate 2,488,446 of JAGSMX010000013.1, forward strand.
GCGACTTAAATCTTGGCACAAACCCTGATGAACGCCTTTGGCAAATGTGAATAAATGTCTTTCACTTTCTTATGACCTTCTAAAACAATCAAGTTACTCCTAAATTCACTGTTTTACAAAGGGTACACAAGGGGCGATGGTATCATTAAAACGTCTGACATAATATGTTCTATTTAACGCGTTGGTGATTGGCCGAAATCCAAGTCGCCTGCAACACTTAAATTGCATCCGAACTGACACTATTTCTCAATAAGCACATGTTACTAACGTTGTATTAGTACCGCTGGCTCCTTCCGAATGCTACGAGAATTTCGAAAGATTACCGCTTTGGGCGGGCGGCGCGTGGGCAGTAACTCTGGCGCGCCTAATTTGGGCAGTCCAGGTAAAGTTACACTACTGGAAACGTATTGCACTTCTATAAATAGACCGCATTAGGAAGAAGCCATGGATTCACTCGCGATTTTGTTATGATAGAGGAATTGATATCACTTTCACCACCTGTTCGTCGAGTCGCTACGAGAGTCGTGCTCCCGAACGCGTGTACAGTGCAGGGCGTTGGTGCCTGGACTGTGGTGCGCGGAGGTCGAATGATGCGCGAGGGCAGAGCGCCACCGTAGTCTATACGCGCGTTGCACACGGCCCCAGTGGGGGGGAGAGGACGCCCTCGCTACCGCCTGCGCGCACCCCGGCTCATCCAAACCCCTGAACCCTCGCCTCTGCGAATCTTTGTCTGGATTCTGGAATCAAGTTTACGTCATATCAGGTATCATTCTGTGTTATTGCCGCCGAACAGGCTCTCTGTGAGGTTAGCGTCAAACATAAATCATTCTCATGTATTTGAATATTCTATTAAATTAACAAAAGTCCTTTTTTTAAAGCTTACTAATTATTTTTATTTGTTTTATTTTTTTATTCGTAACGTATCGTCAAAAAGCTTACATTTTATCTCAAATAAACGGCGTGTCATTACTCTGATACTTTAGTCTTGAAAGCACTATTGTAATAAATAACTCAGGTTCGCGGCGCAAAGAAGTAGGCAGGGATTATAAATTTCCATTTTTGACCATCCTTGCAAAATGTGCGTCATTTTGTTCATATCACATTTATATAATATAATATTGCTTCCCCTAGATAGCCTATTAGCTAAGCGCTTGACTTTACGATCGTATAACCCCATACGGGTTAGATTCCAGCCAAATGGCCTCTGCTATTACGATTTTTGGTTTCTTACGTACTATATTTTTTACCAAGTGTACGGAGATAGGTTCACCACCAAAAAAAAGATTACACAAAAATTTAATAAGAACCATGATGAAAAACGGCCAGTGATTACTGACTGTCCACCCCCTAAGAAAGGGTTAAACGCACGTTCAGCTTATATCTGTCACCTAGTCTAGTTCTAGTCTCTACACGCAAAAACCACCGTAGCAAATGCCCTTTTTTTCATACGTAAATGCCTACGCATACACGCTGTCACGGGGACCGTGTTATGTCGGACTCTAGACGTGCACGCTGAGCACTTTAAGAGCTCGGTCGACTCTCTAACCGGCAAGCTATAGAAACCTTCGTGTTAACGTCACCAATAAGTCGTATAAAAGTACAAATGAAATAAGTGGAAAAAATTATTGCATTTGTAAGTATATGAGATTAAATCTAACATGTTCAATGAAAAACAGATGGCAACTTCCATATTTGACTAACATTACATCAGTTTTTTTGCAATATTGTTTTATTCTTATTGCAATTTATAAATATAATAATGATATATAATAGAAACCTACTCGACTCAAACCAACAACTTAATCGGAAGTTACGATAAAAGTCTTGTTAGTTAATAGTCAATGGTTTATAGACCGGTTCATTTGGTTTTCGTTATTGGTGGCGAGACCATTTTTAATTATTTAGGATATACATTATTGTAATATTTATTAATATTGCTACATTATATTAGAATATTTATTTTCTTATCTGAAGGTATCACTAATTTAACGCATTGTACGGTAGCCTCATCCCATTCGCAGTTTGCTTTATCTACACCGGTTGAATAATCAATACTACTTACTTCAATAAACTAATAAAGTCCCTAACAATCATAAGTATGTTGATCTGTGCATATTCAGAGTGTTATAGATTTTTTTTGAGTAGTACTGGCACATGATCAAACATTTCTCTTCACATGATATCGGTCTAACATCAACAATTTCATGGACCACATAACGAACGGGGATCGTGGTGCCAATCTTCAGCTAAAGACAAAATGTACCAACATGCGTATATATCGATAGGAATTTATCCTGAAGTTCTGAACAAATCGTACGAATTTATAACTTATCATTATACTACTTTGGTCATGTTATATCAATTAGTCTATCTGTGGTTGTTGTTGTGTTGTTACGAGTAAGTAGGAAATAATTATAATTCTTTAATCTACGCGATTTTTTTGTGACGAACTACACAGAATAACCGGAGAAGTTAGCCTTGATTGCTTCACCGGATTGAGAGGAGGTATAGCTCTTAGGCCGCTTAGCCTGAACCTCTAACACTAGTAACTCGTCACAAGGGTCCCCCCGGTGAGGGGTAACTTGGACGGTTACTATAGTCTACGCGAGTTGGAATCATTTTTTATGCATATAAATTAAATTTAGTTTTGCTACCATAAATTGTACTAAATTATACTCTATATTCATAATCTAAAAATTACAAATACATGAATAAGACATTTAAATTTGCGTAAAAATTATCGTCTTGACGAGAAACATTCCTGGTCGTAAATATGATGGACTCTTGTCAAACTAATGAGTCATATGCCATTTTCAGACAACTTTGAGTCAGAATTTTGGCAATGAGACGCGACCATAATAGCTAGCCGGCAATGACCAATGGTCCAAACGAAACAGACAAATACATTGTCGTTGTGATAATATAGAGAATATGATATATAGAGAATTGGTAGTGATTCGCCGATGGCTGTTGACGCGTGGGGCGTGTACTCATCGCTACAAAAATAAACAACAAAATATACTCTCTTACGTACACAATTAGTCCAGGAGCATGTCACATCATACCTGCGGCTCTGCCAACTTCACCGCACCTGCCTATCTATTAATATTTTTATTTAAAAATAAGCCCGCGCCTGCATTCTGCAGAGAGCGTTCGTTTTTAGCGGTTGGATAAATACCTGGTTTCGCTTCACTGGCTATTCGTTGTGTTCACTTCGAACAAAACATTTCCGTGACACACTGTTACTTTACTTTGAAGAATGAGTTAAGCTCCATTATCAGTCTAGAATCAATGAAATTGTTTCTTACAGTTCCCCTAATTCAAGCTGTCACATCATTACCATTTGTAAATCTCCTAATAGTGACAAAACTATCTTACCACTTCTATCTTCCTCAAACCGCCGTCCCCGCCCGCGTCTGTCTTTCCTTCCGATTACAATGTGGGTATTTTCAAGAGTAGAGTGAATAAGCATTTACTAAGCTAGTGCGCCTTACCATCCAGGACTGCGTTTCCACTTAGCATCAGGTGGGATCGTAGTCAAGCACTTGCTTAGAAATTATTAAAAAAAATACATCTTTTCCCAAATCCGCTACTTCGTTCGCTACTACTTGGCGATCCAGTTTGACCCATTATGGCGACTACCAAAGCTCCATGATACGAAAGACAACTGAAGTCTGTCTTTAAAACTCCCTGCAGTTTGTGGTCTGTGCCAAGCAGCGTGAATTGTACTGGCTTGATTTATATTGGCGTTACAAATCTGTTTGTCACTGTACCATTTGATCTAAAAGCAAAGATGTACGTGAAGTTTCATTAACTTCACCATAAGGACAATTATTGCCTCACAACCTGTTACTAGGATCCTAATAAGCTTAGGTTAAAATTAAACCCCATGATTTATATTTTCAACTAGCTTAGTGTAACACGATCTCGAAAACTAACTTATTTAAAAAAAAAATACTTAGATAAGATACTTAAATACATAAATGCTTAAAATGATAAGTGTTGCTATGTAATTTTAATAACTTTTATACGAGATCTAATTCTGAAATTAATAAAAAAACACTTAACATGATGACACATTTTTAGTTGTCTTCAAACAGAAGGATTGTATCTAATAGGGGGGCATTTATATCTATTGTAATATTGAAAACATAAATATACTATAATGTTTTAATTAGAATGCTAAAAATTAAAAACATCAAATGAACAATGCGAACGTGAAGATTAATTTAATTGTGAACAAATAATTGGAGGCGTTGTTACATGACGTGAACAAGCCATTACAACCGCCCAACTGATGACACAAAAATTAATCATAATTACCGAGAGTACTATATCTTGCATGAACTGCAATTATAAACAACGTAGACGTGGTACTAAACAATTGAAGCTGTAGTTTTAGTAAATGGGATGGATACATAAAGTATGGACTACGCCGGCACAGAATACTACTGTCTAAACGTAGTAAATAATAAAAAAATTGTTAAGGGTAGGGTCTCCGAAACGTAAGGTAGTAGATTCGAATCCACCATTCGACTATTGACGTAAACCATCGCTTGTACAAGCTAAAGATTAAAGCTTTAGTTGGAATGGTTACCAAGAACGGCAGTAATATGAAAAAAAACATTATTGGCGTTCTTTAAAACAATCTAAACTATTAATTTTTTAATAGCCGTTTGATTGTCTATTGATAGGATGTTCGAATCCCAGTGTATATCAATAATATTTCCATAATCTTTAGCGATAATTCTGAAAACAAACAAAAAAGCTGAAAATACCCCATATATAGCATGGGCTTACATACCCCCGTACATATTTGTTCCGTATTTAAAACTGATAGCGATTGTTATCTGTTTACTCAGCGAGAATTAAAAAAAATATTTAGTTTATTTGCATCAAAATTGGTGTACTTATGTAAGCGCGTCAGAAATTATTCTTCTTTGACATAACCAAAGTAGTTTTTAATTACATGAAAATAATTTATTACAAAAAATAATAAAAAGACTGGTAAAGGATAGTCAATACTGTCAATAAAGTTTAATTTTGAAAAATTGAATAAAACGCAATATGCAGCTTCAACCTGTGACGTTTGTGTTACAGTGATGCGCGCGCATCTTAAAATTTTAATCTCATCATGTTTTTATAACGCGCCTATAGAAAAATAACTTCAAAAACGTGAGATTGTTTTTGTAAATAGGAAATATATCTTCTTTATTTTTTATCTTGGTGTCTCGTATTTATTTCGACTACATAAAAGCATTTCTGACTAATACATCTGTATTCTACTTATTTTGAATAAATTGTATTTATTTTAGATGTAATTAATTCAAGTCAGAGTCATTACTGTTTCACATTATAACTAATAATTCTCAAAACAACAGGAAAATAATACAATTTATTATTAAACTATTGTCATGAACACTCGGTTACCGTATAAGTCATTCATCTTAAAGGTCTATAGATTATCGAGAGATGCCCTTGAAGTTATTGCAATGTGTAAGGGAACATATGGTCACAAATGTTGGCCAACAGAGCAATTACATGGAAATATTACCTACCTCATTGTACATGTTAATAGTTTTATATAGCAAAAATTATATTCTAATAGCCCCAATCTTTACATTTAATAATTTTAAACTATTTTATTACTCACATGGCTTTTAGCTTAACCAACAAATCAAAACGGTCATGTTCCTTTATTTACAATAGGGGCTTATATATAAAGTATTTACTCATGTACGTCGTAAACGTTTACTATAAATATTAAGATGTATATAACTTTTTCCGTAGGTAGCCCGTCGTCATTATCTGCATATATGTATATACATTTGTCTGATCATTTGCTTGATGACATGTTTGAAATATAAAATTAATATTATTTCTTTGGTATGAACCAATGGAGCTTTACTCGTTATAGTATCAAGTACAGCCCAAATAATATACAATGTATACTGTTAAAAGTATTGCTGGCTTGAATAATTGCTGTTGTTAGAAAGAAGCCTCTTACTTCATAAGGTCGAGTCGAACCATCAATCCAATTCAGTTCGATTGACTTGGAGTATAATTTAGTATGCGGCGTGCATTCTATGAGGTACTCAGGCATAACTCAGTGTTCACATGTATTTTAATAATATTATAAAATAACCTATTTTAATTTTTAATTTGATATAAGTTACGTTTTTCGATAGGAAAAGTGGCAAACGAGCTTACGGCTCACCTTATCTTAAGTGATAACCGTTGCCATGAACATCCACAGCACCAGACGAGCTACAGGTGCGTTGTCGGCCTTTGAGATAGGAGTAGGCTCGTTTCTTGAAGGTCCCAAAATCGATTCAAACTAAATGTGGGAAGCTGAAGTATTTTTTCGTTGGAAGCTCTAATAATGAATCATGTCTTTCACACAATAACACCACAGTTCATTTGTATTGTTACTCAAATAAGCGGAACGTAAATCTACGGTCACTAAGGATCTGATACAACTACTATAGTTTTGCGGCCGCTACCTTCTGTAATTATTAAGGATGCAGGGCAAACAGCAACTCTTTTGCCCTCGCAACAAAACCGCTCATCTAGGAGAATACCGAAAACAAACCGTGTTATACTGTGAACGTCAATGAGACAAGCAGCCTTCCATCCTTTTTCAGTATTAATCCTAATAAAACACTGAAACGGTGCAAAACAGACTTTACACTTTTTCCTTGAATATGACGTTAAAATTACGAAAATAACGTTATCACAACATAACAATAAAATACATTAATATTAGCACCAATAAAAGATATTTATAACTTGGAAAAATATACCTGTACATCGTTAAGAGAAGACGTACTCGTAGATATCGATTTCAATGAGATTAAAATTAGGTTATCAAAAATATGCCTTTGAAAGATTAATAAACGTCCACGTCTACCAACGTCATTGAAAATATTTATTATTTGAAAAGCGAAACGTATGAGAGCACCGCTATTTTCGCTCTCAACTTTATCACGGGCGACATTAATTTTATAACCGTGAAATAGTCTTGGAAAAATGTCTAGTGGGAAATTGGACGCTGGCACGCATTCAAACTTGTCCATAGTTCAATCCCGCCCCTTTATAACTCCTATTATTGTACATTCGAAATGAACTGGCTACTCGACATGAGAACACATTCCTCTCATGACAAATTGCTGCTTTATGATATTATTCTTTCCTACAAGTTCTTGTAGAGCCGTCGTAACTCAATCTCGCGGCGGTCGTCTAAAACTGCATAATACTCTAGCAACTCAAGTTCGATCCCGGTGCCTGCCAATCGTTAGCGAAATAGGCACTGACACTCGGCTGAGAAGGATAGTATCGTGAGGAAACCTGCATGTCCTAGAAAAATTCTAAGATATTTCAAGTCAGTCAAGTCAAGCCGCGTGGCGCACTCTCTTCCAAAGAATCCCGTGCCCAATAATGGTTCATCGCTAGGCTATTACTTTTCAACCGACTTCAAAAAAGAGGAGGTTCTCAACTCATCTGTATTTCTTCTTATAAGTCTGTAATTCTTTCATAACACACGTTTAACTTTTACTATACTTTAAATTTAAAAAATCTCTTGTGCCAAAAATGTGTTCCCTATATATGGCTATAGTTTCACCCGCTGCCATTTATGGGACTTATTAAGCTTAGTGAAAAGTGGACAGTAAAAGCTGTCTCTGTCTACCCCGTCAGAGCTTATTTATTTAATTATTTACGTCGCAGTTTAAATCTGACGGACTATGTCCCATGCTTTTGAACTGTTAGCTTGTACCAACCAAGGTATGTTTTATACGAAAAAACTTCAATGCTTATCTTTATATTTATTGTAAGATTCAGAATTTGTTAACGTCAATGAAATCTCGACTCAAGTTGGTCAATGTCTAGTTGACATCAATTTTTTTTTATTGATGTCAACTAGACACTGACTTTTACATACAAGGCCTTCTTTTGGAATGTGACATTTATTTACTACCAGAGATCTTATAATTATCGGCCAATTCTATGAGGTTCTTATCTACGAGTATTACACCATACGAGTACGTGCCGTATTTTACAGTTTAATATAATGATTTTTGTATTTGAAGCTTATTGAGTTTAGGACAGAGAGGAAACGTTAAACAGTGCCCATACACCGGCCGTTACTGTCTATACTGTTTATGAAATCAATCGCGTTTTCAACGAAGAATAAATAATGAATTCCTTGATGCTATAAATGTAACAAAGATCTATGGTGCTCACAAAAGCTATAAAATAAAATAATTATGTATATGCCGGTCTTAATTTCATAGAACTGTATATTACTGATGTTTACCTAATGACTACCTACACTTGAACACGCAACACCATGAGAATCATTGAGTAAAGATAAGTATTAAGAGGAAATTTACACATTAGAAAGGAGCTATAAAAAAGATTTGAGTATTTTGGCTTTCCCGTTTCCTCAAGCCGGACAAGTGTAGAAATATATCGATCGTGATATTTCTCTTGTTGATGCCGGATATAGAAACAAATAGAAACTCTAACACTAGCTAACTAAGCTAACTGTACGTTAGTTTATTAATATAGCGGTGAGAAAAAATAAAGGGTCGGTTAAGAAAGTTTGAATATCTCGGATAATAAAGACGCTAGCTAACTGAAATAAATTGTGCATGATAGACAATAAAATATCCTTAAAATAAATGGAGGCACATGGAGGCAACATTAAGTTAAAGTTAAAGTTACAGCCTTTATATATATAATATATATGTCCCACTGCTGGGCAGAGGCCTTCTCTGTAAAGAGAGTATAAGGGCACAGTCCGCCACGCGGCTCTAATGCGGATTGGCAGACTTCACATGTCGTAGAAAAATTTTCTAAGACATGTAGGTTTCCTCACGATGTTTTCCTTCACCGCCGAGCGCGTGGTTAATCAGCACATAAAATTGCAACAACAAATTTATTGGTGCCGGCACCGGGGATCGAACTCGGGTTGCTAGTGTACTATGCAACTTGAGCCAACCGCCCGGACACTGAGCTACCACGGCTCTATTTCTCATTAAGTACTAAAATTTAAATAAAAATAAATTTTAATGAAAAATACTGTATCATCCAAGTTTACGTAAGATACCCTTTTCGTTTGTGTTTTTTAATGAAATATAAATAAATTAATAAAAATATTTTAATTTATTTTAAGGATATTTAATTGTCTATGCACAATTTATTTCAGTTAGCTAGCGTCTTTATCTTCCGAGATATTCAAACTTTCTTAACCGACCCTTTATTTTGCTCACGAGTGTATGTTATTATTTTAAGGCGTTTTTTATTTGAAACCCGCTATGGGGTCTCGTGAGATCCGCTGCTCTGGATTATGCACCATCCATAAACACATGAGTTTCAGTATTATAGATTTTTTTTATTAATTAATATAAGGCGTTTACTTTAATCAAAGTGGGATTTTTTCTTTGACGATCCAGTTTAGTTATTGCGTCTGATGTATTTGATCAGAAGTGCGTCATTCATTCTCATGGCACTTCAGAATGCAAATATAGTCCACTATTTACTTTTATATTTACAAAGACAACAAAAACAATAACGATAAATACGGCATTTAGCATTTAATTTATTCGGCTCTGTCAATGTAAAGTCATATGAAAATTCTTTAATCAGTTTATTTTAAGGTTGCCCTTTTCCTGTAACGACCGCTTGATGAATGTTATAGTGTTGCCAAATATAACGTTTTAACACTAGGCAACTGGTACATCTTGCCATTGATCAGTTTATTTCTCTTAAGTCAGCCTTTATTACTAGGAAAATTAACATTATTAATGTTCTTGTCTATGTAATGTTGATATTAATTAAAATTTTACACTACTGGGAACCACTAACTTAACACGTAATGAATTAAAGTATTAATAATAATAAAATAACATTAACTTGGTTTTGTTTAAATTTGTTTACGGAAAAATACCGTGGTTATAGGCACTTCCATTTCTTGAATTAAAGAAAATGGTTAATGACTAAAATTGGAATGCCATAATAATGTCGAATATCATCATACTATTGAAATATAATAATCAAGATAAAATAAAGAAGAAAATGATAGAGGCCTGAATATACGTCTCGAGTCCCTAACAAACATATTGAATAATAAATTTCAACAATAACACTTATTTTTAAACACGATCAATACGTATACGTAAGACGTTAGTATAATTACGCAAAATACAAATTTAGAATAATGGTAGTTACGATCGGAATGTATTTATAAATCACGTTGTAGAAAAAAGCGGACTCAACATTCTAGCGGTGGATGAGTGCGGAATGTTATAGATACGGGATTAAATAACGTTCAGGTGTTTACAAGTGAGTCGGCAGGTGTGTTAGATCCATGGCGGCGTGCGTGGGCCGTTGCTAAAATAACATGGCAACCCTCGGCGCGTCGCAACCGACGTGTTAGTCAGTGCCGCTGCATTACTCACACCGCCGTGGGTAGTCCTCCCACGCTATATCAAAATTTCACACACCACTTTTAGAGTAATACTAAAACACTATCGTAAAAAATTCAATCGCTGTTTTATTCCACACATATAATAATATATTTTTACCATACTAGAGGAGTAGAGAAGAATATAGACGCCCTAGAGATGTGGTGCTGGAGGAGAATGCTCGAAGTATCACGGACTGAATACCATACGACGTTCCGACTCATCGAGGAACTCAGCATCAATCACCTCAACATAGTACAGTCTTGTATCCTGACCTTTTTTGGTCACGTATGCCGCCAAGGGTAGGTGTTGAGCGACTTGTGCTCCAAGGAAAGGTTGAGTGTACAAAGCCACGACGAAGATCGCCTATGAGATGGACTGACAAAAAAGCGGCAATAAATGGGTCATCACCATTGCATGAGTGCATGAAGAAGGCGGCCGTCAGGGAGGAGTGGCGGCGTGTTGTGGGGCTTGCCACCAACACCCGAAGCGATGACCACGTCCACTCTGCTGACTGAGAAGAAGAATCGGAAGGTACAGATCTAAGCAATGCGTTGCAATGCTGCAGATAAGAGAAAGTGGCGAGGTGGTCCCCCCCCGTGAGATGGTCACGGCAATCAGTATTGAAACCGACGCGAGGAAGAGGATAGGAGGATAAGTTATATAAAGAGTGACAGCTTAGCGGCTTAGATTTATACTTATTTGACTCACTTAGACAAGGATGAGTCTCGATGTCGAATCCCAGTCGACTTGTACCTTGAACGGCCGTTTTTAGCATCAAAAAATCACTTAAGAACAAATAAAACAATTTGTATACGGTGTATAGCGATAGACTTACCTCCAGTAATCCATATGGTTGGTGAAAAGCAATCAGCGAAAGCTGTTTTTGGCTACCTCACTGACATTAAAATGAAGTATGAAGTAGATTGTTTTTTTTTTGTATACAACTTAAATACGAGTGGTATTGGTACTCATTGACTTATCACGATATATCCAAAACTATGCACCCCACTGACGACGTTCACTAACACTAGATATTTCGGAAATCCAATCTAAAGGGATTTTTGGTACTACTAAATATATACTACATAACAATTATTTAGTTAATGGTCCTTCACTTAATTACTATTGTAGGAATTGTTTTTTAATCATAAAACAATAAATACAATATTATCATTATTACGCGTGTATTTTAATTTTATTGCAACCGATGTATTTATAAGTAAGGATGTTGTTAGATCATAATTATTTGAAATAACTGTCGTTGCGCGCTCTAAAGATAATGATGCTAATAAGAAATCATAATAATACACGTTACCTAAAGTTCAGTGAAATTAGCGTCAACGTATATTTGTCTGCAGTAATGTGACGATTTTACATAGATTATCTAGATTGTTAACTAAATTGTAAATTAATATTATTTGTAAGATTTCTTAATGTTTATTTACTGTTTATTGAATGAATACAATCACTCACGTTCATCATTCGAAGGGCAGGCAGAGATAGGAGGGATAGGAGGACTTCCTTAATTACTATTGTAGGAATTGTTTTTAAATCAGAAAACAATAAATGCAGTATTATCATTATTACAAAGATATGTGTGTATTTTAATTTTATTGCAACCGATGTATTTATAAGTAAGAATGTTGTTAGATCATAATTATTTGAAATAACTGTCGTTGCGCGCTGTAAAGATAATGATGGTAATAAGAAATCATAATAATACACGTTACCTAAAGTTCAGTGAAATTAGCGTCAACGTATATTTGTCTGCATTTGTGACGATTTTACATAGATTATAAAGATTGTTAACTAAATTGTAAATTATTATTATTTGTAAGATTTCTTAATGTTTATTTACTGTTTATTGAATGAATACAATCACTCACGTTCATCATTCGAAGGGCAGGCAGAGATAGGAGGGATAGGAGGACTTCCTTAGTACGATCCTGACACACTTTCTTTCCATCGCTTCATTCAAATCCATACAACCTAAACCGGCCTTTTTCAACCGACTTCAAAAAGGTTCTCAATTGGTCTGTATGTTTTAATTTAATTTTTAATGTCGACTTCAATCGATCTAAGGCTTGATTCGATTTGAAGTTGGTTTTTGTATTTATAAACTTGTAAATATGCTTGTTTTTTATTATAGATATCTAAAAACGTTCACGAAACTTGCAATGAATTTCCACATTAACAATATTTTTCAACGCTTCCAAAACAAGATAGGACATGGTTCACGTCAATAGTTTAATTGTGGGTTTTAACCTATGACATTCTATTTCGCAGAACAACGAAGGTATGTAGCTCGACTTTATTGTTATTAAAATAAACTGGACGTGTAATATTGCTATCAACTGCACCATTCAATTTTATAGTGCTGATAACTCCACGTCTGCGATTTTAGCACAGCGTGCAGCGTTGTATGAAGCATAGTTCTAAAATTACACGTCCACAGTGTTCGTGTTTGTACGGGAGGCACGTTGCTACGCCCGCCTGAAACTGAATACGAAAAACATAGAAACCGAATCTATTTTGAAACATACCGTATAGATCATCGAAATAGAAAGAATTCGTTCTTAAAGGGTGATTCTAAAACCTATTTCTTATTGTATGTAGTAAATAATAAAACAAGCATAACAAAATAAAAGAAAATCGGTGCGTGTACTTATGTACGCGCGTAAGAAGATAAACTTCTTTGGCATTTTTAAAAAATAGTATTTAATTGTATACAAATAATGAATTGCAATAAAATATTAAAAGTACTGGAAAAGGAAAACAACACAGTCAATAAAGTTCAGTTTTAATTTCAAAAATTAAATCAATAAATTTTATTAATAATAAAATTTTAATTTATATCATTAATAATACGTACGGACAGTTAACCTCGATGATATTGAGGCACTTGAGAAAGTTTATAAGCACATTTTTTCACTGTGACTGTTACCATTTTTCATAACGCCCCTGAAGAAGTACAACTTCAGAAATCATAAACTCAAACGTATTTTTAAACCTTTAAAGTGGGATAGACAGAGGAAGCAATCGCTGCTTTTCAGTCTTAGTTCATTTTTAGCAGTGAAAGCCTAGTGCAGTTCGCCTTACCATTGGTAATGGGTTCGAATTCCAGTCGGTTTGTACAAATAAATCCGGTTTTTTAAGTACAAAAAATAAACATTTAAAAATTCGTGTCCTGTGTATGGCGATGGGCCACAAATCACATATGGGACTTAATAAGCTTGGTGAAAAGCAATCAGCGAAAGCTGTTTTTTATTTACCTCACTGGCATTAAAATGAAGTATGAAGTAGATTGTTTTTTTTTTTGTATACAACTTAAATACGAGTGGTATTGGTACTCATTGACTTATCATGATATTTCCAAAACTATGCACCCCACTGACGACGCTCACTAACACTAGATATTTCGGAAATCCAATCTAAAGGGATTTTTGGTACTACTAAATATATACTACATAACAATTACTTAGTTAATAGACCTTCACTTAATTACTATTGTAGGAATTGTTTTTTAAATCAGAAAACAATAAATACAATATTATCATTATTACGCGTGTATTTTAATTTTATTGCAACCGATGTATTTATAAGTAAGAATGTTGTTAGATCATAATTATTTGAAATAACTGTCGTTGCGCGCTGTAAAGATAATGATGGTAATAAGAAATCATAATAATACACGTTACCTAAAGTTCAGTGAAATTAGCGTCAACGTATATTTGTCTGCAGTAATGTGACGATTTTACATAGATTATCTAGATTGTTAACTAAATTGTAAATTAATATTATTTGTAAGATTTCTTAATGTTTATTTACTGTTTATTGAATGAATACAATCACTCACGTTCATCATTCGAAGGGCAGGCAGAGATAGGAGGGATAGGAGGACTTCCTTAGTACGATCCTGACACACTTTCTTTCTATCGCTTCATTCAAATTCATACAACCTAAACCGGCCTTTTTCAACCGACTTCAAAAAGGTTCTCAATTGGTCTGTATGTTTTAATTTAATTTTAATGTCGACTTCAATCGATCTAAGGCTTGATTCGATTTGAAGTCGGTTTTGTATTTATAAATTTGTAAATATGCTTGTTTTTATTATAGATATCTAAAAAGTTCACGAAACTTGCAATGAATTTCCACATTAACAATATTTTCAACGCTTCCAAAACAAGATAGGACATGGTTCACGTTAATAGTTTAATTGTGGGTTTTAACCTATGACATTCTATTTCGCAGAACAACGAAGGTATGTAGCTCGACTTTATTGTTATTAAAATAAACTGGACGTGTAATATTGCTATCAACTGCACCATTCAATTTTATAGTGCTGATAACTCCACGTCTGCGATTTTAGCACAGCGTGCAGCGTTGTATGAAGCATAGTTCTAAAATTACACGTCCACAGTGTTCGTGTTTGTACGAGAGGCACGTTGCTACGCGCGCCTGAAACTGAATACGAAAAACATAGAAACCGAATCTATTTTGAAACATACCGTATACATCATCGAAATAGAAAGAATTCGTTCTTAAAGGGTGATTCTAAAACCTATTTCTTATTGTATGTAGTAAATAATAAAACAAGCATAACAAAATAAAAGAAAATCGGTGCGTGTACTTATGTACGCGCGTAAGAAGATAAACTTCTTTGGCATTTTTAAAAAATAGTATTTAATTGTATACAAATAATGAATTGCAATAAAATATTAAAAGTACTGGAAAAGGAAAACAACACAGTCAATAAAGTTCAGTTTTAATTTCAAAAATTAAATCAATAAATTTTATTAATAATAAAATTTTAATTTATATCATTAATAATACGTACGGACAGTTAACCTCGATGATATTGAGGCACTTGAGAAAGTTTATAAGCACATTTTTTCACTGTGACTGTTACCATTTTTCATAACGCCGCTTGAAGAAGTACAACTTGAAAAATAATAAACTCAAATGTATTTTTAAACCTTTAAAGTGGGATAGACAGAGGAAGCAATCGCTGCTTTTCAGTCTTAGTTCATTTATAACAGTGAAAGCCTAGTGCAGTTCGCCTTACCATTGGTAATGGGTTCGAATTCCAGTCGGTTTGTACAAATAAATCCGATTTTTTAAGTACAAAAAATAAACATTTAAAAATTCGTGTCCGGTGTATGGCGATGGGATCACCACAAATCACATATGGGACTTAATAAGCTTGGTGAAAAGCGAAAGCTACCTCTGTCTACCCCGGTAAGGTTAAAAGGAGGTAAATGTTTTTTTCAAGTAGGTTTGACTTGAAGTCGGAATTTGCTTTCAGTAAATTCAGTTTCAAGTATTTCAATTCGAGTTCTACTTTGATTGGGTTTTTATTCCATTTCAAAATACTATGTTTGTCTTAAATTCGTTCAAAATTCTATGTGTGTTTTGAAAAACATAAAATTAGTTTGTTCACTTTTCTGAGAAAGCACAGTTGTGATGCAATGAAAGTAGTTCCAGTGGCGTAAGGTGTGAACGTACCAGAGAAAATGTAGAAATACTTCCTGATGCAGGTTACGTGGTTAACGAAACGGACGCAGCCCTCATTCCGCCGCTATTTCGGTACACCAAAGCGTCGACGGACCGCTGAAGTCAATTTCTCAGAACATCAACATTTGTATACAAATTGTTTTAAGTGAAAACAGATACGTCTATCATTTAAAAATACGAGCCCAAACGCATCAACACCGAATGTAATTAAAGGGAAATTTAAATCCATTTTCAACTGACTTCAAAGTCCTCCTTTAGTTCTTAATTCGTCTGTATATATATTAACCTAGCTGCGCCCTGCAGTGTTACCCACGATTAAAAATTATGCCCTTTTTTGTACCCATCGTATCCAAAATTTCAAACAAAAATTGTGAAAAAAACTTTTTTTTTGCCACTGTATAAGAACGATATCCAAAATTTTCCTATTAAATATTGAATGTGCAAACAAATTTTCATGTAATTTTAGTATTATGGAAGAAATTATTCGCGCTGCTTAAGAAGGCGGACAGACTGGACTGATTATAATTAGCAATATACTACTTGCAACGGTGACGCTGTAAATTGTGAGTCCGTGTAAATCTGTTATCAAGGTGATTTCAAAAATTTCTTTGCAGATCCCACCTGAGCGCCCACTCGTGAAGTGATGCCAATGCGAAATACGTAATGCTCACCGTATAACTGGTAGCAAACAATTTTAATTCGATTTTTTTAATAAATAATTTAAATTTATAGTTTTTACTAGCCAGCAATAAAAGTGTAATGACGGAATTCTTTTGTCGTAAAATAAAAATACTTGGTAGGATATTTACGTGCAGCTCTGCTATTTTCGTTTATTGCAAAGTGTACTATTTTTGCAGATATTTCTGTCTTTTCTATCTGGATGGTAGGCTCGTAAATAGTCGTACTTCTGTGTATAACAAGGTGCGTGCGTTAAATAAAGTAGCCTAAGTTACTCATTACATTAGCTACCTGCCAGTGAAAGACCCTTTGAAATCGGGTACCGTTCCAGATATTAGTCGGAACAAACAAACAGACAAATGATAAAAATTGTTATTTTAATATATATACATGTATACATTGGTATGCATGTGGTAAAAAACAGTTATTTTAATATTACAAACGGTTCAAATTTATTTATTGTATAGATATGGTATATACTTTTTATTAGCTGTAATGCTAAGCAAAAATAGATATGTAAATATTTATTTATAAGTAAAATTAGACGGTAGTTTACAAACAATGTAGATTAAGACATCAGTCTAAATGCACCATGCAGGTAAACAACAAAATACAAAAAAAGCTTTGGGTACATTTATACGAATAATGAAGGCACAGGCAGAATGTAGTCTGTGTATCATGGATAGCTTTCCAGCGAGTCGTTACTTTTTTATATATCAACAAGTTAAAAAAAAGAATTTTCCTAGCTTTTTTAAAAAATATTTACAGTAGTATACAGAATGCTAACTTAAAGACGTAGCGCTCTTTATCTACCAACTCTATTCTGCTTAAAGGACTGTGATGCATCTGCCACTACAAAGAAGAAAGGTGAGGTATACATACCTAAGGTATACAGATGTTGATAGGGGATTATGACTTAATATTTAGTGACCTCTATTCACTAGTGAGCTGAGGAGACCGACTAGGATAAGGATGATGAACCATTTATTTTTTGGGAAGATTTTATCCAAGTAGTATTTGACAAGGCACTAGAGGGCTGACACAACTAGAAAATTATCCAAAGAACTAATAAATAATAACAAATTCTATACTATTAGGGTACATAGCAGATCTCTTCAATAGTGTTCTAAGATGGATTTGATTTATTTAATAGAAGTACTTACATTTCCTGTTAAAGTTTGGTCATAGAAGCCGTCCGTCGTACGTGGTCGAAGAGTATGCAGAATCGAGATGAATTGAGATGTTCGGTGCGTGCGTCATCTGAAATTCGACATTTGCCGTTGAAACACAAGATCGAAGCATTGTCTGAACGAGAGCCCGTGCCAAGAAGTACGAAATACCAACACACAAAACAATTCGATGCAAAAAAACATAGTACGCGAAGAATTTATCACGAAAACATATTTAGAATATTTTTATACTTGCTTATAAAATATATCTAAAGAAAGATCTCAAATGATCTAATATTTAACTCGACCCTTCTTAAAGAGGATATATTTATATTATGAATATTAAAGCTAAAGAATCGGATTAACCTTTTACTAATTTGCTATGTAGTTAAGCACCTTTAACTATCAATTTGAAAAGTTGACTAATTATAAAGTTCAATCCTATCCAACATCCAATAATTTCGTAGAGTTTGAAAGTATCAGGAAGTTAACGTCCAATACTAACAATGCAAGTATAGTATAAAAGATTTATAAGACGAGGTAAACAAAACTGTAACATTACGTTTTTATATTTTTCTATTGTACAATCGAGTTTCTTCACGAAAGACAGGTAAAACATAATTATACAGGTACAAAATTTGATGTAAATTATTACATTACAGTGCATTAAATTCTTTGTATAATGAGCGCTAAGAGCGATCTCTTTTCCCACCCCTAAGATGTTAGGAGCGTTGCTGGAGTTTCTTCGACCACTTCTTCTCCCAGCGCCAACGCTTTCCGAAGTGGCACTCAAAGTTAGTTTAGCTTTTGAAGCGACCTAAGAGTTATGCCACTTCTTAATCCGGTAAAGCAGTCAAAGCTTCTCTGGCCAATCTGTGTAGTTCGTCATTAATAAAAAAGCGAGCTCGTCTAGGCAACCTATGGACAGGACATATATGAACAAATAGGACGATAGCATAGATATACAAATAATGTAACTAAATACTTAATAATTCCTAACTTCCAGATCACCTCATCATGACTGGATTATAATAATCTTCTATACAATTTTTAGGAGTTCTTTATATGTACAATTTAGTTCTAAAATATCACCTAAATGGCAACTGTCCTGTTGTTAAATTTGGCTACATACAAATATTTTATAAGTGAAAAAAATATATCTTGTAAATAAAAGCTTGAAAAATATTTCATAAGAAAGAAAAATCCAAATATAAAAGTGGACAATCATTTTCCCGCGCGGTTCTTGTTAAATATATTATAACGTTAACGATATCCCGGAAAACAGAACGTGGTATTTTCGAACAAGATATTGCAACAGCGGTGTATATTTTAAGACTTGACGTAAATAGGGTGAATGGGTTACAATATTTAAACTGTGTGCAATACGCATAGCGATGTATCGATGATGTTTTCTGTCTTACCCATTATAGTATATGCTACATGAGTTTTTTTTTTAATTTAATTATCAATATCACAATTTAAACTACCAATATCACAATAAATAAATATCCTTTAAGATAATGTAAATAGTTATTTTTAAACATTTAAGTACGTCCCTTTCACCGATTGATGAAATCGATTTTCACTAAGCTTTATGTATTTGATACCTTATGTATACATTAAGAACAATATACGAACCCATAGTAAGAAAATGGTATATATCGTTCGAAATATTATTGTCATCTCAATTAGGTGAAAGCCTTTTTTTTGTTTAATGAAAACCCGTCCTATCCAGGAAGACATTGGCGCGTGAGTTATTAACGAAAGCGTGTTAAGTTTTGTCACAACTATTCGAGCGAATAACATGGAAATAAATTTATAATTATGTTTACTTTGAAAATATATTTGTTGAATCCATGTTGACGCATGCTCTAATAAGCTAAACTCCCGTTCCATGAATAGATTTTTTTATCTATTAGAATATAAACAACCACAGAACCGCAATATTACGTAATAGTCCCAATTCACTTGGAACCAATGATTACTGGATGAGTTTGACCGGGTAAATACCAATTAGTATATTTTATAAATAAATAAAATAAAACGCTGCACTATAATCCGTGTATATAACTCGAATTGGCATTATTATAAGTTCGACTCTCCATCATTTTTTTACGGAAGAGGAGTAAAAGTGTGTCGTCGGTTGATTAGTCGATGCTTTGCGATCTTTTGGAAAGAGCACGAGGTAATTTCGGATGCTGCCAGTGGCGTAGCTACCTAGGGGCTATGCTCCGGGGCCCTCAAGCTCAGGGGGCCCTCGAATCCTTACCAGAAATCTCGATCGACATTTATCGCTAATAGCAATTGAAAACAAAACCGTATCAAGCCTGGATTTAAAACTAAGCCATTGATACTTTTGTGATAACTAAAGCTAGGAAAAAATTGTAAATAAAATTGTTATTAAGTCAGTTGGTATTATTTATTTACCCTTGAATCTTCTCTATTTCTCCAAGTAATAATGTTTTTACTGTTTATATAATTATGTTTTTCCTGTTTAATATTTTTACTACCTGCCCTGCAGTGCACAAAAAAGAGCTTAGCATAGCATAGTATTTTTAAAGTATTTGTATATTTCTTATTTTTATTTGATAAAACCTTTCTTATTTTTATTTGATAAAACCTCAGATCAGTTTGTACAGCAGTGGGGCTCATTTTTTTATTTTTCCCAGCGCCCTTGGTTACCTAGCTACACCACTGGATGCTGCATTGCATATAGAACTAGCATATAGAACTAGTATATACTATGGATATATAAGCGAAATACTTCCCACTGACTCACTACGAGAACTAAAAGAAGTTTAGGCAGATTCAATATCTAAGTATTATTTTCAACGTAGTAACCTAAAAAAACAATTAGTGCTACCAGTGCGAAGCCGGGGCGAGTCGCTAGTATTATATAAAACTGTACGATTCAGTCGCCTATTGAATTTGAAGGAGTTATTATTATTTTAAGTTGACTTGTTTTAAATAAGAAAATAAAATGAACGAACTACTACTAAATAAATCTTATTTATTTTTAAGCATTGTGCGACTTGGAAATAATACTCTGGATTAATCATCGTGACTAATTGTATATTTATCCAATTCTATTTTGGCTGTATGCACGTAACCCGATGACTTTGTTTATATACGTCCAAATTTGGCTCACATATATGTGCCGGCAATCATAAGCGAAATTAAACACATCCCAGCAGGCATGCAATAATTGCCGTATAATAAAAGAAGACACATCTGGCCGTTTGTTGCAGAATCTCAATTTGAATGATGCAACGGGCTTCTAAATCTTATGTGTGGGTGTGACCTGACAGAATAATTAATATAAAATTCTATAGCTAGTGCATTTATTGAGAACAATTAGAAATACCCTAGGCTATATAAACGTGTCTCCTACACCATGACATTATTTAAAAATATTATAACTTTTTACAAATTTTCTTTCACTTGGTTTGTTCTGGAAATTTGTTATAACCTATACGATTTTCTCTCGATTCTAAAATAATTTAAAGGTTAAAAGAGTGATTTTAATATTATTTCGTTTTTTATTTTTGGAAACCAATTCATAGCGTCACAACTTACTATTATCGCCAACCTAATAAATCGTTAGAATAGTAGTAGCTATCTAGCTTATCTATACATCTATACATATAAATAAAATTGGAGTGTCTGATTTTAATATTAAAATAGCATATGAAGGTATATACGGTACATATACTTTGTCTGCCTGTCTGTCGGTTCCGGCTAATCTCTGGAAGGGCTGGACCCATTTTGACGGGACTTAAGAAGTAACTTATTTTTATTTAACCGACTTATAAAAGGAGGTTATTGGTTTAGTAATAATTTGTGCGAACTATTAATTGGTAGTTTTCGAATTTCTGGTAGATACTCGTATGTACGGCAAACTAGAGAGAAAGTGAGTGCTTGAGATACACAGCTCTTAATCAGACCAGGTTGAAGAGTTAGAAGCGATGGCAACACCGACCCCAACAATTTAGGATAAATGGTAATCCTTCCCTGCTGAGAGAGGTATTTACAAAGCGATGGCTTTGTAAATAGCGCACAGGACGCAGTAAAATGCAAAAACGAAAAAAATTCTAAGTAACCTAAATATTTTTTTGTCGCAGTCGCGGGCAAAGCTAACAGCAAATAAGAATAAAGACAAAAATAACTGCAACGGACTGTTTAATGATGATAATTAAAATATATCGTAAAAACAAAAAAGGAGTTTGAAATGACAAGGGATGAGTATGAATTTATAAATTAAGCCGGGAGCAGACGAGACACAAGAGTCGTCGTTCCGCAATCAGAGCTATATTTACAAAGCTCAACCGAGAGTTCCTGTTGCCGTTATCCAGCGGCAATACCGGTGTCAATTATTAATAGAGCTTGAAAATAGAATCTTACTATTCGGCCCTTTCGTTGCTAGCAAGTACTATGCATCAATATATATATATGGATTTATTTTGATGTTTCCTTGATTACTTGCCAATGTGTTTTTCTTTGAATAAGGGTTGACTGGAGAAAAAAAAGAAGGTACAGTAGTAGAAAATGACATGAAAGCATTCAGTGCGCCATTGTAATTGTTACTTTAATAATTATAATTATTTGTGAACTAAAAATTATTATTTGTGATAATAGGGTTAGGATTGAATGAAACAAATTCGACAGATAATATGGCATTTAATTAAATAATTATTTTTTATTGACGGGACCGAGTACGGAGCTTTGTGGTACTCCGGCTCGAATGGGACGGAGGGTGGAGCGCACTCCCTCGACGTGGTTACTGAAGGTTCGACCGGTAAGAAAATCGCGCACTATACGCACTAGATAGTCGGGCACCCCGAGCTTGTATAACTTGTATACAAGCCCGGCGACCCAGACTTTGTAGAATGCCTTCAAAACAGATTAGACGTTAATGATAGATCATTAGCAGTAGCACTAATTCAACAATGATTTTAAATATAATCAATGTTATCTATACGTTTTTTATGTAGGTAGTTCGGTTTCGGTTTATTATGTAACTTGCACAAGGGCTCTCGAGAGGGAGTCTCAGTGACTGCAGCCTACCGCGATAGCGTTTTACCACAACTCCTAGTTGCTTCAACCAGATTGCATCTAAATGAAGATAATATATTACTGACCTTTATGTGTGCCCTTTATCCAGCAGTCCCATCTAGTGGTCACATTTGAAAGTATCAATTTTATAATAACTCCATCTAACGGTTGCTATGTGAAATATTTATCTTGATTAAAGCTTGCGCCATCTTGTAATTATTTTGGAAGTGTGAAAGGCTCCGCGGCTGGCCGCTGACTAAATTTCACAGGCTTCAGCGTTTCGGAATCTATTTTAAGGTTTCACGTAACGGCGTTAAACGCTAGACTGTTCAGAGAAATGTTCGTGTGCAAATCGTAACGGCGTTCGGTTGGTCGTTATTTTCGTTAGTCGTTAGCACGGGTTATATTCAGGTCGTTAGATGTCGGGCGCCAATTATGGATATACGTTCCATACTACATTTGACTTGCGAAATCGGAGAATGAGTACGATCATTATTTACACAGCCAGGAAATTGTATCTGTATATTTTTCTGTACAGATTTTATTTTTATTTCAGTCTCACATTTTATTTATGTAGCAGTAGTGCTTTCCTACATAGTAGTACGGTACTACAGTAGTCTTTTATAGTTATAGTATACAGTTATAAAATGCTAGATATAAAAATATATAGCTATCAAAGCTGGCTTTAAAATGCTATGGAACTCGTCACGTAAAACATATCAGTTACAGCTAATACAGAATCGTTTTCTACAATGAGCTACGAAAGTACCGTGCTTTGTTCGTAATCGCGACAGGGCGATACAGAGCTTCCGACAATGGGCCAATTCTTTAAGCAGGCATCACGGCGGTTTTTCGACATTGCCATTCTAGTGACCAATCATTCTAACAAACTTCTTGTAAGTGCCGCCACCTACAAGATATTCTAATCTAAATTCCGATATTAGATCCGAAATTAGATCCGGACGATGCGATCATTACAGCACAGGCTATATCGCAACAACACACAAAGCGTCCATACTTGATCTTCGAAGGTCGCGAATCATTGTTTCGCGCTACCGCCTTTTATGGTCAGACGCTCTAGATGGTAGCTTTGGTACATGACAATCTGGTGAAGCAGTAAAAGTCAATTTCTCTGGCTAATCTGTGCAGTTCATCACAAACAATAGCATTTAAATCATAATTTAAGTGACAGGAAAGCGCCATCTTTCGGTTACTACTTACATTAAATAGATGTGTATAGTCATTTCATTTCTATTATCTTAAGATATGTGGCGTTAGTAGTCCTATTGATAGACAGAATTTAAGCTTATCAAAAAGCTTAAATCCGATTAGTGAGAGAATATTGCATTGGAATAAGCAGGCACAGACGACACCTTTAAAGTGTCTTAAATACACCCCATAACGAACACCTTTTCCTTTTCCCATTTCGTGGAAGAGTATTTTATCTTTCAAGTTGAAATGAGTAAAGGGGAGTTGAATATACACGTGGTTAACAGGAATCACTTTCCAATAAAGAATTGTGTGCTTGTTACTACTAATTTTATTTTATCTTATGATATCTTCTATCACCATAAAGAGCCGTGGTACCTAAAGAGGGACGTAGTGGCCGGGATAAGGAAGCCCTAAGTCGTAAAGACGTTTAGTAGCCTTTACGACGGGTTCAGGGGCCACAACGATAGTGGCTCTTGTTGCTGTAAAAGTGGACCCGGGAGAACGTTAATACGGAGTTGTCCCATGTTTTTTTCGTTCCGCTGGAGATCACGGAGCCCTTCATAATCCACCGGGAGGTTTTAGTGAGAAGAATTCCGCACTCACTTACATAATCACCGATTTTCCTCAAGAAGGCGGGGTATCTTTTGATGAATTTTAAATTAAAAAAAATTAATGCAACAACGCAACGACTTTAATGTTTCGGCTCTCGAAGAATTTGGCCTCTTTTTTCAAAGAAAGCTAGTAATATTTCTTTTTTTTTCAATAAACATTACTAACAGTCTTGTTAACCATCCCAACTAAGCTTAAGCTTGTGCTAGGAGATGGTTCACGTCAATAGTCGAATGGTGGATTCGAACCTTCGACCTTACGATTCGCAGACCGTAACTTAAATCATTAGGCTATTGACGCTTCTTATTCCAAGCCACCATTTAAAAAATAAACGAAATAAAAAAAAGCAATAACATTTTGAAACTAGTTTTCAAAATTTAATACCGTTTTAGTTTGATCAAACAGAGAAAGCATAGCTGTTATGCGTTCAACTTCCGTTTTTCTCTATTTCGTTTTTTGACCTATAGTATGGCGATGGACTTATGCCTGTAACTTATGATGCTTATTCAGTTCACTTTAAACCCAGTAGAGCTTTCGATCCTACAGGTCGCAGATCTAGTGTATTAGGGATGAGAGAGCTTATTTTTTTAATAATTTTTAATTTTTTGTAACTGCATCACGAAGGCCTAGTTATTGTCCAATATCATGTCATGTGTCATACTTTTATGTTATTTAATGTGTTTTTAAAGTAAAAAGACAGTTTTTTATTGAATTCGTTGTAAAATAAAAATACTAGTTAATATTAGCTCAGTGATTGACTGTTAAAATCTTAGTCTATTAAAAAAATTAATTCCCGAAGTATATATACTGTTATGCTCGTCCCTTGCCACATTTATATGTCTGTAACGACTTACTCGTATTCTACTAAATTTGAGTCTCCCCTGATTGGGTTAGAACGTGGGAGCTTATTTTGTAGTCAAGTTCGAATTATGATATGTTTAATTATCCGTAAAGCCTTTAAGAATTTTAGACAGTAATTAAAAACAATGTAAAAAAAATAGTACCTTTATTTTTTATAAATGAAAGGAGGTATAAAAATATAAGCTCGATTTTATTATAAAACAAATAATAAAACGACTTATAATCAAAAGGATATAAATAAATAATATAAGACTTATTACCTATACACAAAACCAACTTGGCGCTAAATGGAAAAGCAATGTACCATTAGTACATTGGGTACAAAGGATAATAAGATACAATAATTCGTCCTTGTATAAAGACATCACGCATGACTAGGAGGTGGTCACGAAATATAACAGTCTTACATTAGCGTCCGTAACACTCAGTTTTGTAACAAAAATCTTATAATTAATATCACTTTTTGCGATCTTCATGTGGTGTTCACTTGCCGAGCAAGATCTTGCGGCCGGCGCCGAGGTTCTGGCCAGCTTGGGTGGCACCTTTGTTGGAGCCAGCCTGTAAGCCGATCACGGTCTGTCCAGCCTTCAGAACTTCCTCGGAGAAGTCACGCTTGCATTCATCAGCGGGCTTGGGGCCGAGGTAAGGGCCATTCCATTCAGGGTGCCTGTAGGTCTACGAAAAAAAACTATTTATTAGTGTTTTTAATTTCTCCGTAGCTCTTACATAAGACTCAGCGGCCTCTACGAATATGTATAGTGGTTATTTGTGACATGTGAGGCAATGTTGCACAAAAGTCGTAAAATATTGTTAAACTTGGCAAAGATTCAAAGTTTCACGTCGGAACGTAGGTGGTCTTATAAAGCAAACAGATTATACACGCGTTATTTACAGTAACGCTAAACGTTATTTCCGTACTTGTTTAGATTGTACGAGCGAAATGGACGCGAGTTCGCAAATTTTGTTATAATTAAAGGAGGTCGAATATTGATTTTTTAGTGGTAGTATGCAATGCTATGTGCTTTACTGTCATCACCATAGCCATGAATAAACAGCTGAGCGAAGCCATCATTATTTATGGTCAGGAAGTACCCCTTTAACTCAGTGACCCTGTATATTAATCTCCATACGAGATCTCTTAACTTATTCTATCGTGGCTGCTACGGTCCAGCTCCTAGGCTTACTCGAGTCAGAAATGTATCCCTAATAACAGTCCAAGCCAAGGTTCCCTATCCGGGAAGGATCTCTGCAATAAGTTACTCATAAAGTTGCAAGCCGAGCGCTTTAAACCTTTGAATACGGCGAAGTTGTAAAGCCCTTCTGGTGAAAATTTTATTTGTTATAAATACGAGTAAATATTAAGGTAATTGCTATTACATTATCGTTAGCAGTTTGCTTATGTCAAATAAAAATGTGAAATATTGCCACTAATTTTGGAGATAACGGATTGTTTCGTATGCACCTAATACATGTTTATCGCCTGTGTCACTTTGTACATGTTCTAATATATAGGGATTAGTTAGAGATACTTGTGATAAATCAGGTAAATCTTCATCTTCATCCGAGACTCCTACTTTTGACACATAAATGTCATATTACTGTGACGATTGTGATGACGAAGATAGATTTTCATCTACGGATACATGCTCACTAGTTGGATTCTGAATTTATGTTAGCCGGGAGGTTTTAACTCTATTTGTCTCTAAATCACAGTATCTAAATTTACGTTAAAAGTAAAAGAATATGTCCTTGATAAAAATAGAATTGAAGCATCGTAAGCTTACCTCGCGGCCGAGAGCAAACAGTGTGCTGACGACTTGGGCGATGTCTTTCTTCTCCCACAAGTCCACAGTCTGGAATACGTCGATGTCTGGTACACCGTACGCTTTTATCGCCGCTTGGAAGCTGAGAAATTACAAGGTTTAAGGAGGATCTAAATGCATTTTGTCAGACACGAAAAACTGAAACAGCTTTAAAGTTTACTAATTTCTATTTAGTCCAAAAAAAGAAAGAACCAAACGACAAGCTATCTCAGCTTTTCGTTAGTAGCGTTTCATTCGATAGAAAGTGAACCAATAACTATAGAACTAGGACTCTTATTGCAAGCAATAACGGAAACAAATTTCGACTTAATTTTATATTTCTTTAATACTTTTTCCTTTCTTCCATGCAGATTATGTAAAAAAACAGGAATAGTCTTCCATTTGTATGTAAGTTTTCAAAAATTAACAGAGTCCAAATAATCAATATATTTTTATAAAATACTTTTACTTACTTGGTAATGTTCTCCATCATCTTGAACTGTCCACCAGAGGAGTTGATTTTGGGGACGGAGCCCGGTTTCAGTTTGTTGATGAGCTGGCAGAGGACAGTTCCGTCCTTGAGGACCTCTTCAAACACTTCACCAGGAGGGAATTTGGCGCCTAAGACGCCTTCGATCCACTCCTGGGCTTCCTTCTCCTGTTCAGGGTTGCGCTTGGCAGCGAGCTGAAATCACGTTATTTTATGAGTAAAACTTTGAAGTAATTAGACGGCTACTGTATAGTGTTGGGAGCACACATTTGCGTGTCTCTAACAAAATCGAAAAGTGATATTTTTAAATCGTCACCTTGGCGCGGACTTGACGTTCCAGAGACATATTGTGTGATGTGTTTGTGTTGCTGCTTGCGAGGGATGATTCCGCTTCGGAGAGCACGGCTAGACTGAACTCCTGAAAGGCGAGCCGACGTATTTATAGAGAGTGCTCAGGCTGCGCCCTTCTGGAAAACTCTAATGCAGTCATCGCGCCACCGGGTGACCGGATCGCTACAAAATAACCCTGACTCAATAGCCTTATTTACATTGAGATACTTTGATGGCAACGCTGACACCGTACTTCTTAACTGTAACCAGGATTTCATTTGGACAAATAAGGAATGTTTTGTTGCAAGCGCTATGTGCTATAATGTGTTATAATTTTAGTGGTTTATTAACATGTTTTTTTAGTCGGGAGGAGTGAAGTTTTGCGGGGAAACAAATCACAGCTCCCCGTGCTTTGTTTTGTTTTTGAAGATTGACTCCTTTTGTCACATTAGGGACTTTGCAAATCCAGTATAACCCAGTTAATTTTTTTAAAATACGTGAAACCATTTTTTTACACAATATAATTGATGACCAACGAATGTTATTATTTTAAAGTATAAGAAGCTTTAGATACCTTTGTGGCTAATCGTAACGATATTGGATCAGCGGTTCGAAACAGCCTTAAGTATAACAAAACAACCTGCCACAATTTGTCGCTGATGCAAGGTGATAAATTATCTACATTGGTTACGGTCAGCATATGTTAGTTGTAGTTTTTCATGTTTTGAAGTACAAAATAACTTGATAATACGAGTATCTATGTCTACTATATGGCGGTAGTCTAACCACTATTACACATAAGCCACCATGTGGACAAAAAGTAATTCCGTAATTTTTTTCTCTTTGTTTCAGAAACATAAAGATATTTCAATAATTATTAGAGGAACGGTTTTTATAACATAAATATGTCTGCAATAACATTTGTTTGTGGGTGTATATGTAAAGAGCTAATATTAAACCGGTTTTGCATCATTAAAGAACTTGCTAGAAAATAATCAGCGTTCTATACAAAAATTAAGAGCATTCACCAATAAAAATGATTTATTTTTTAACGTGAACGACATGATAAAACATTTCGTTACAGCAAATTTTTATATTAAAACTTCTCTAACATTAATTTCGAGTTGTAAGCTGCTTTTATAATAGTAGTAATTAATTAATATACTCCGACTTCCTTTAAATCCCTTTTTGTAACGCAGTAGATAGAAACAACAATCACCGTCGGCTTTCCTTTAAGTTTATCGAGTCCTTGTGACATGTAAGTCGCGAGACCATCGCCATGGGGCGCGTACAGCAAAGAAGTTGTTACAAGTTGCCGGCGTCAGTCTTTCGCGGGAGCCTTCAAGAGTAGAGTGAATAGGCACTTACTAAATTAGCGCGTACCATATTTTGACTATATCAGGCCCCTCGGGCGCCCTCGGATCGGAATGCTTACGCCTAACATAGTAACCGTCCAAGCCGAGGTTACCCCACACCGGGGGGACCCTTGTGTCGAATTACTGGCGATAGAGGTTCAGGCTAAGCGACTTAAGAGCTATGCCACCACTCAATCCGGTGTAGCAATCAAAGCCAGCTTCTCTGGCCAATCTATGTAGTTCGTCATAAAAAAATCGACTATATCACCACTTAAAATCAGATGGAATCGTGGTCAAGCAATGACTTATAAGCCATAAAAAAAAAGAATTGTGGGCTTATTTAAAAAAGAATTACACTTGAAAACCGGAGAAGGATTTGAATCTTCGTCGTCATAATGTAACTAGAACGCATTGCGACTAAGCCATCACTGAATAATTTATTCGTATTAGTAAAGAGCAATTATATGAGGCGTCAACAGTCTTGTGGTTTATACTACGGTCTGTGATATATAAGGTCGTAGGTTCGTATCCACAGTTCGACCACTATTAACGAGAACTAGCACAAGTTTTTTCTTTTTTAAAAAATACGAACTACGTATTTTTTTAGTTGAAATTTTATATTATACAAGGTTCATTCATTTATAGACAATGGTGTAATCTTAAATAGTGCTATTATTTTAAAATGCAAAAAGGTTTATCGTCACTGAAAAAAATAATGGCTGACTTCTTTGAACATCCTAAAATAAATGTGAATTCAAAGCATCAAATTAAAACCCGTAGTTTATAGAAACACGACCGATGATAAACTGGAAAATTTACCAACGATGTAGTGACGTTATAATTCTATTTTAAGATTTAATGGTATAAAGACTGTAATACTAATTTTGGGTTGGCAGGAATAAACGATAGTTATTTTTTTTGGTACTGGTTAGAAGATAATGAAACAGTTTGATCCTCGGTAGCCGCATAGTTAAAATTGTTGATTGTAATTTCCTGTTCTGGTGCACGAGCTTGGCGTTGAAAGAAAACATGCAGCCTTTAGACAAAGGTCTATGTCCGCAGTGACAATTTACGTCGACGCATAAGCACAAATCTATCTCTACTAAGTCTTAAAGAGATTATTATATTATTGAGAGCTTATATATTTGAAATGATGATTTGAGCTTATACTAGAATTAATTTACCATATGTCATTTAGTCGAATTGGATAAGCAATGGTTACATGTCTATCTAACGGCACGAGCTTGTGTTAAAAAATAATTGTTTTTTAAAACAGAAAAATTTAAAACATCAATCTATTGTATACTAAAACCATCTCCGAAACCGTGTTTGACATTTAAATCAAAGGTTAAATATACATTTCTAATATGAGAAAAATGATTTTTGGTAGAGCGACAGAAATATAACAGCTGACAACTTTTCCCACGCAGTTGTCAGCCCTGTGGCTGCAAATTCTCATACTCATGACGGTACATATTTTTAAGCATAATTGACACAAGTATACTTTCGAGTAAAAACAAAAACCGAATTCAAATCCGACTTTCTTCTTTGTGTTTCCAAATTATTGTAAGAAATTACGAAATATAATTAATCAGAACCTAACCAAACTCGCATCAACCTCTCCTTGTAGTACATTTTTTCCAATAAAAATTGATTCATAGATATCGGTTGTATGTAATAAATAAATGTAAATTTAAGACTCATTCTGATGCCAATGACATAAACGAGAAAACCATTTTCTCGTTTATGTCATCAGAATTAGGAACCACCAGCTTTCAAATAAAAAAAGACTCATCAAAACCGGTTCACCCAATCCAAAGTTATGAGGTAACAAACCATACATAAAAACATACAGACGAACTGAGAACTCCTCCGTTTTTGAAGTTGGTTCACCACACAGATCATAGATTAAATACTTTGAGTTACTCATTATTGATAACCTTACCTCCATATTACTTAAATATTTTATGGTGGCATAAAATAATTGTCGAATAATTTTAGTTAAAGCATTTTTCATATTCTTAATTATTTTCTCAAGCCACTGTTTAACAGAAGTCTCTCCGATCCTCTAAAACGATCCTTAAATACCATGTATCCATCGGTCTTTCGCAACAGGTCTGCTTTTACATTCGTCTTGAAAGACCTAGCTCTTAAACACTAAGTCTGAATCTACTGTGAGTAGGTCAAGCTCATATCTCAGGCGAAACCTTGGCTTGGCCCATGACTTTAGAATAGATAGCATTCTGACTTGGTGATGCCGCCCAGGGACGAACCGTGACCAAAAATGTGAAATATACTTCTCGTTCTAATTAATGACTAAACAATTAATTTTATTAAGTTCAATTAACTTCTTAAGCAGTTCGTGTCGAACCTCAATGGCATTTTGTATACTACATAAGTTTAGTAAATGGATATTAGCTCTTCTCTTAAGATAGACGACTTGTTACAGTTATAAATTATATATATATATAGCTTTATATTATACTATATTTTTAGTGAGAGTACCGTGCATATTACTATACTTATTTATAATGTTTTAAATCGTAATGGATGCAGAGCCGTAAGTACGAGTACTAGCATACACTTTGATTTTCCTCCATTTTATTAAGTCCTTTTTGCGATGAAATGGAATTTAAACGGTCCCGTAAAATTAAAAAAATCTCAACTTCTATGAATTAATTATTTTTATATTAAATAAAAAATTACATACAACCTTTATTTGTTTAAAAACGCATTGTGAAACATTCATGCGCCATCCCGTACCACGCATTCGCACCGCCCACATTGCTTTTTGAGATCTCGTTGAGTTTTCATTGTCGCCGATATTCACACGTCTTGGCCATCGTACATTGTATGTTCGATATCAATTTTTATTTATTGCTATGTTAATGTTTTAAAAAAATACTATCACATACCCTAGGGGCCCTAATAAATTTGATGAGAAGAAGTTAACATCAGCTGTTTTATGTCAACCTCGTTGGACTTTAAACAGTGGAAGAATAATTACTAACGTACATTTCAGCTTCTTTAATATTACTGTTCCCTAAAATGTAAGATATTTATTTATTTACACTCATTAAGACACCTTAAACTTAAGGTTCATAGAGACGGACTTAATGTCATTATCATAATACGTATTGTTTTATTAATTGAAAAAGAAATTAAGCATCAATCGGTTGTTATTTCTTTTGATGTATCTCCACGTGTCTAGATCAATAACGTTGTGCCACACCAGAAGTATAGGCGTGCCAACGTTACACATTTCGTAATTAATCAAAACTGGCCTGGCACGTTAATATGGAATATTCTCCGCTGATTTAATATGTGTGTACAAGTTCAATGTCTAAATGTCGTCTGAATATACATAAAAATATATTACTATAGCACTTTTTACCTTATTTTTTTTCAACCTAGTGTAAAGTATTATCTTTTGTGTCAACACATTTCAACATGTCTTGGCAAAGAAAATGGTGATGCCGATTTATAATTGCATCATTTTTTAAGAATAAACATAACATAAAATAACAATAACAGTTGTGGTAGCCCTGTAGTTCTGGGTTCTCAAGAATAAGACTACGGTATCTCCTGCCTGTCGTAGAAGGCGACTAAAATGGGCCTCGGGTTCACTGGGCGACAATGTTTGGGGGCCCTTGTCGTCCGCTAAGGTGGACCCGGGTAGAAAGCGACATCGGCTGGCCCGTGTCGCCTTGCACTGCGATGGCACAGGGGGGGTGGGAGTAACCCGCCCATTGAGCACAGTGCAGAGGGGCTCCGGTGCGTTCCTCTGGAGATCACGGAGCCCCTCGTCATGCACCGAGTAAAGGGCAATCGGGGAGGTTTTAGTGGGTAAAAACCCCACATAACCGCCGCTTTCCCCCCAGAAGGCGGGGTAGGTTCTTTTTGAAGATTTCCTCCCCGTTAACAAAAAAAAGCTTATTGTCCGGATGGTCGCCTCAAGTTACAAAGTACGTATGCAACCGGAGTTCAGATCACCAATGGAATTGTTTGTTGAAATTTTAAATGCTGATTTACCACCAGCTCAATGGTAAAGGAAAACATCGTGAGGAAACCTACTTGTCTTAGAATTTTTTCTGAGTATTTAAAGTCCGTCAACCCGCATTAGGTATGAGTGGCGGACTATGTGCGGGTATATTCTCTTTATAGAGAAGGAATGTGCCGCAACCACACAGTTTGACAAAAATAGGCTATATATAAAATAATAACTAGTAATATGTAGAGATATATTTCGGGTAAATTTACTTTTTAAGTAGAAGGTATAATTAGAGACGTTAATGGATATTAGCTTTTCTCTCAAGATAGTCGACTTGTCACTGTACGAGTATATATATGGTTTTGCTCTTATTTTTGTCGAAATTTTTGTGTTATTAAAATAGAGTGCGATTGTTACGAACAAAAAGATAAAAAGAACAATCAAGAAGCTGAATACTAAATACTTCAAAATCTGTATTTGCTTGTAGCAGTCAATTGGTTTGGAATTAGGTACGACTAGACAATCTGAAAACTGTGAACCTTATTTCCAAAGTTCAGTTTAGAAGGCCTATGCCTAGAAGTATGAATTATATAGTTCGAACCTTTCTTTTTTTTTGCTTTTTTTTTTGTTAACGAGGAGGAAATCTTCAGAAAAATACCCCGCCTTCTGGGGAAGGCGGCGGTTATGTGGGTTTTTACCCACTAAAACCTCCCCGGTGGCCCTTCCTCGGTGCATGGTGAGGGGCTCCGGGATCTCCAGTGGAACGCACCGGAGCCCCTCTGCACTGTGCTCATAGAGAGCACTTCCCGGGGAAGGTTACTCCCTCCCCCCTGTGCCCTCGCAGTGCAAGGCGACACGGGCCAGCCGATGTCGCCTTCTTCCCGGGTCCACCTTGGCGGACTACAAAGGCCCCCACCCTTGTCGCCCAATGAACACGAGGCCCCTTTTAGTCGCCTTCTACGACAGGCATGGGATACCGTAGTCTTATTCTTGAGAGCCCAGAACTACAGGGTTGAGTTCGAACCTTACCATTTCATTGTAATGTAACAATACACTTGTATATAATACATTTTCCTTGTAAAGTCCGTGCCGCATTTAATGTTCGTTGATTTTAAAAATAGTATTAAATCATTCACTAGGTACGTGGCACTCCAAAAACTCTGTTCCATCTCCCCCGTGCGTTCACATCGGCCTGGCATGAATCACTCAGACGCCTCTATTAGTAAATAATATTTTCATAACACGTCCAAATTTAGCCTGTACTGTATACACACTCGATGCCAGATGCTTAGTTTGGTAACGCTAAGTACCCGTACACTGTAATGGCTCTTCAAACTGAAATTTGAATTTATAAATTACTTACATGCGAAAAGGCGAATATATTGATCTAACATTGATAAACATCACCGGATTTCTAAATAAAACTTTCCCATTGCCCAACGTGCTCATAAATATTTAATGGTTTATCAAAAAATCACGTCCGGTAAACGACTCGATAACGTTCTGGACTAAATATTTATACATGGTTACTGAAGCGACGAACTATTAAAAACGGTAACTACTTCTTACACGGCCGGTGTTATCTGTCATCTGTCAAGTCGGTGACAACAGATGGGAAGTGTTGGAACGGAGACCGGAGCAGCCTGGGGCAGGATGCAGCCGATAATAGTCTTTGTAAGGATGACCGGTAGTGGGTGGATGAAGAATCAGAAGAATCGGTATTGTAATTTCGTTTATTGACTACGAAGCATATAACGTAAATGTCTTCCAGTTACTTTTTCAAGAAGGTAAAATTCAGAAAACACTTTTAATTCTAGCGGTTTTGTCGAAGAGCAATCGCCATACGTTCACCACTATCAATAGCATGCCAGGTTCAATCAGAAAACAAATTGTTTAACTTTGTAGATTATGTTTTAAGAACATTAGATGATATTTAGGATACACTTAGTAGAATATGTATTTAGTTTTGGAACTAACATAACTTTAGGAATGAGATACTATTTTAGTTCTGAGAACTACACCGTTCATTAAAATTTATAGACTTATTGTGTGCAAATAACTCTATTCTTTCTTCCATGTGTAGTCAGTTGAAAATTGTTTAGTAATTATCATAAAAAAACGAAATAAGTAGACAAAGTTAAAATCGTTTCAGTAGTCCCTTTATTAAAACACCCTCCACATGTCTTCAATAATGTTAAATACACTCAAGATACGATACTAAGACCAATGATACATATATACAATGTTTTATGTTACATTACATATTTACAACATTGATTTATCTCCAGTCCGCACTCTCCACAAAACACTGAACAATAATCACAATAAAATATACTTCAATAAATAAATCTTTATCATCCATAACTTAACATAAGTCCTCATAAATAATACTATTGTTTTAATCACACAAATAAGACTAGATAATTTAATACTTTAAGATTGACTGACTGACTGATACATCACATTATAAGTACAATGGAATGTAAAGGAATGAGACAAATTTTATTTAAAACAAACCATCTATATCTTAAAAATAAATTATAATTAACGTATACGAATTGGTATAATTTATTTATACAATTGTTTATCACACAAATATTTCATTTTGTATATTAAGAGAGACTTAAATGACAATATTAGTAAGCTGCGACTACGAAATAACACAACACGTTTTTAAAATTAACATAATATTATGTAGCATTTCGTTTTAATTTTATAATTTGGATTTTTTTCAATTTATAATACTTCTTATTGATTACTACCTAATCATTTCATATCTTAAACACGTGGTAGTTCAGCCATTTTGTTATTATAATTACAACTACAACCTCATTTGCAACGTTTAAAATTGCATTTATCTACTTATAATGGACACGATCGATTTAGCACTAATGTCTCTTCGTTTAATAGTCCAATTCGCATATTTCTTCGCTACACTTGACTCACTTTTAAAGTTCACTCAGGCATAAAACGTCACATAAAATACAAGGACGAGTAATTATATAGGTTTTGTATGTCATAATCGGTGATTATTGGGTCGGCCCCAGCGCGTGACGGAGGAATAGCCGGCTGGTAGAGGCGATGCTTCCTCCATTAGAAAAGATGGTTGTTCGTTTTGGCAAGAGTTCCGAGGTGGTCGGACAGTAGGTAGTTGGGGGGCGCCACTCCAAGCAGCGGGAAACCAGAGGGCTGGCGTAGGAGGCCGCAGCCCCCGGACCACTTCCCACCACCTGCCCCGCTTACTGGCGGCATGCCGCCTCCACCGCCTCCCACTCCGTTCAACTCCTCGCAAAGCTTATTCGCTGTAAAAGAAAACAACACTATAATTAAATGCTGTGTATCCCAAATATTCAATTCAGATCACCACGAGTGGAAGACTTTTGTAAGGGCAGACGACCACTTAATTGCTCCGTCAAGCAACAAAAAGACACGACAGTGTTTCAGTTTGAAGGGTAGATGTATCAAATGAAATTATTAAGCTATACTATGGTAAAACTATGATGTTATAGATCTAGGTGGCGAGTGAAAACACGGTGTAGCGTAGTGCGTATTTCTTACCATCAGATGAACACATATTCCTCGGCTTATATTATACGAAAAAAGCAATCGTAAGGAATGTTAGACGAATGGATTTTTGGGTGTTTAATTTCGTTATTACCACACGTTTATAGAACGTGTAAATGCTGTCAAACGAGCTTGGCGGTAATAAATTCCCACATTAAGCTCGACCGAAAGCTCCGTGTTCGAATCTACTCGAATATGAAATCAGGCTGCAGTCGGACGGCTGTGCGGGAAATAATCGTGGTAAGGCAATTAGGGCTAATCACCTAATCCTTGCCGCGCGGCTCCGTTGTTTATTCAAGCCTGAGTGACAATCGCGTTCACAATTAGCGCAAATGAGCCGATGTGAAAATCTGGCGGCGAGAACGGCGGCGGCCTCTAATGTGATTAACACAGCCGCAAGTCCGTAATACCCGCCCCCGAGCCTACCGACTTTAACTAGCTTACCTGTACTCCATTAAATTGCCATAAAAGTGTCATACGAATTTTCAACGCAATTCAAAATAAACATGCTATTGGTTGCTGGTACAAAT
The DNA here is from genome assembly GCA_029286785.1 of Meandrusa payeni. Taxonomy (NCBI): domain Eukaryota; kingdom Metazoa; phylum Arthropoda; class Insecta; order Lepidoptera; family Papilionidae; genus Meandrusa; species Meandrusa payeni. The sequence goes on from JAGSMX010000013.1 coordinate 2,526,072, forward strand.
CCATTTTAAAATCCTGATTATTTGATTAGAAATTATATTATATATTGATACATTTAAAGATATGGTGAGTAAATGAAATCTGATATGAGCACCCTTGATTCATAGCTACATGCGAACTGAACTCCAAACATCGACCATCAACAAGTGCAATAGCGCATCATACGATCAAGCACGTACTGCTTGCTGGTATACATTGTACATACAAGCATTGGAAATCAAGGCGCATTTGTTAAGACAATATTTCCCTCATAATACAATCGTAGACTACATCTCCACTTAATAGGTGAAATTGTGAGCAAGAGCTATTATAAAAACAATGATTGAAAGTCTTTAAATCGATTTTCCAGCTGCCTTGAAATTAATAACCTTCGTAAGTAATTTATCCGTTGGTCAAGTTTTATTTCGGTAAATACCTTGCCGATCGTTTTGTGGCCTTCTTGTGATCTTGACCGAATTGTTTATGTTGTTAGCTATTTCAGTAAAGGTGATCCTAAATATTATACTGTTGCTGAACATGATATAAAAAGTTTCAAAGAGTCCAAACCTGATTAGCGACAATTTATTATAACAGAAAATAAACCTCTCACGCGCCTTTAACCTTATTTTTGGCAGTTCGATATGAAAAAGGTCACTGTTATTGCCATAAACTGGGTATAAATTTTATATATGATCGCCACATATGGCATAAGCCAAACAACTAACAAAGTTATGTAAAAATTTTATTATTTGTAAGGCGTTTTTGTTTTATTTCTGGCCTGCCTTATCAGTGACCTTCGCCAACCAAACGAAATACAGATGCACTTTTAGCAGCTAAACATTTATACACTAGAATGTATTATTGATGATGGATTAGTATTGATTCTGTGCTCTGTCTATTCCGTGTAAAGTACCGTTACAGTCGTGGTTCGGCCCTCACGGGGGCTCTTGCGTCGTGTTGAACTCAATAGAGGTTCAGGCTAAGAGACTGTTGTGGTCATCTTCTCTGACTAATCAGCTTTTAGGTACATCACAAAATAAATCGTGTTCTGGCTGAATAGTGCGATCAAATCCACTGTAGCTAGTGAAGAAAAGTATCACTTTTCTTTAGATTAAACGCAAAACATTTCTTCGTATAGCGAGGGCAAACTCAGTATTGTGCTGAATTCTGATTTTAAAATCCTTAATATCCATATAATGTGTGGTAAATGTACTATATTATTTTTATATCACTTTTACTAAGCGATCTGGCCAGGGATAGGGAATATTTAACAATAAATTAATTTTTACCACATAATTTGAATTGAAAGGCTTTACAATCCTAATCACGTTATCAAACGGTGTTTACACTCGAACCCATGTGCGGTATGAAAAACCATCATTTCATTTCATCGACCGCTGAGCGCCCGCTGCCAAAATACTGTGGCAAAAATAAATATTATTTCACGTCTGGTTGGTGTGACCGTATGAGACGAAATAACACTCGAAATACAAAAAATATTAAACTATCACCACTTCTTTTGCACGTTCTAAAAGTATTTGTACGTAGGCTGATTGTCACAAAGCTTAATGTGAATAGTGGCGTACTTTCAACAATCGTGACATTCTTAAAACATGTTTCATGTGTGATAACAGGTATTTTTTTATTACAATAGAGAAGAATCAATCGTTTATTTCTACATCTTATCTGTTTTAAAATTACTTAATAGCATTTTCAATTCTCTTTTAATAATATAATACAGCAAATTTTAAAAGTATTGGTCTGATGTTTGTATTGCCGTTGTTAACAGACAAAAATGTAGCTAGGCTCTTAGATTTCTGTCTGAACCTATATTGTAGCTAACTTAACACAGGGATGCCACATCTTAATCAGATGTGTCATTCAAATAACATTGACAAAAGGTCGAGATTCAAATCCCAGGTTCTTGCCAAGTACAAAAATTACTTGATAAAATTTGTGCCCAAATAATTAACCAAAATATGATACCTCATAAGCCCAGAAGAAAGTGGATAGCAACTGTTGTCTCTATCTATCCTGCTATGGTGAGGAGGTAAACGCTTATCTCATATTTTTGTTACTGATTTACATAATAGTCTGATATCGGCTGTCATTATGATATTCAGGTACCGTATCTGTTATCGCATAAAATGTAATAGTATCTTTTTTCTTGGAAGTAGTGGGTATCATTAAATAATAACATTTTTCAAATTAAACAAAATACATTGTTATTGCAAGAATAACAAAGTATTTTCTTTGAGTTGTTAAATATTTTTAACTTTTTATTGGGATTGTGACAGTTACTAATGATTCTTAGTATATAGACAAAGGAAACAAACTGTGAGGTTACATGATTTTGGCAGACGTGGCTAGTTACCACCGAAATTTGTTGTAAGATTTATTAAAATGAACTTTTGAGATATTTCGACAACAGTTATTCATGTATTGTACAAAGAAATCAGTTAATAATAAATAGAGGGACTAAATTTTAAACGTTACATATCTAAAATTCCCCTTAAACCACAATGATACATATAATGTGTGGTAAATGTACTATATTATTTTTTATATCACTTTTACTAAGCGATCTGGCCAGGGATAGGGAATATTTAACAATAAATTAATTTTTACCACATAATTTGAATTGAAAGGCTTTACAATCCTAATCACGTTATCAAACGGTGTTTACACTCGAACCCATGTGCGGTATGAAAAACCATCATTTCATTTCATCGACCGCGGAGCGCCCGCTGCCAAAATACTGTAGCAAAAATAAATATTATTTCACGTCTGGTTGGTGTGACCGTATGAGACGAAATAACACTCGAAATACAAAAAATATTAAACTATCGCCACTTCTTTTGCACGTTCTAAAAGTATTTGTACGTAGGCTGACTGACACAAAGCTTTATGTGAATAGTGGCGTACTTTCAACAATCGTTCTTAAAACATGTTTCATGTGTGATAACAGGTATTTTTTTATTACAATAGAGAAGAATCAATCGTTTATTTCTACATCTTATCTGTTTTAAAATTACTTAATAGCAGTTTCAATTCTCTTTTAATAATATAATACAGCAAATTTTAAAAGTATTGGTCTGATGTTTTGTATTGCCGTTGTTAACAGACAAAAATGTAGCTAGGCTCTTAGATTTCTGTCTGAACCTATATTGTAGCTAACTTAACACAGGGATGCCACATCTTAATCAGATGTGTCATTCAAATAACATTGTCAAAAGGTCGAGATTCAAATCCCAGGTTCTTGCCAAGTACAAAAAAATTACTTGATAAAATTTGCGCCCAAATAATTAACCAATATATGATACCTCATAAGCCCAGAAGAAAATGGATAGCAATTGCTGTCTCTATCTATCCTGCTATGGTGAGGAGGTAAACGCTTATCTCATATTTTTGTTACTGATTTACATAATAGTCTGATATCGGCTGTCATTATGATATTCAGGTACGATAACAGATACGGCATTAAATGTAATAGTATCTTTTTTCTTGGAAGTAGTGGGTAGCATTAAATAATAACATTTTTCAAATTAAACAAAATACATTGTTATTGCAAGAATAACAAAGTATTTTCTTTGAGTTGTTAAATATTTTTAACTTTTTATTGGGATTGTGACAGTTACTAATGATTCTTAGTATATAGACAAAGGAAACAAACTGTGAGGTTACATGATTTTGGCAGACGCGGCTAGTTACCACCGAAATTTGTAGGAAGATTTATTACAATGAACTTTTGAGATATTTCGACAACAGTTATTCATGTATTGTACAAAGAAATCAGTTAATAATAAATAGAGGGACTAAATTTTAAACGTTACATATCTAAAATTCCCCTTAAACCATAATGATACATATAATATAATGTGTGATAAATGTACTATTTTATTTTTTATATCACTTTTACTAAGCGATCTGGCCAGGGATAAGGAATATTTAACAATAAATTAATTTTTACCACATAATTTGAATTGAAAGGCTTTACAATCCTAATCACGTTATCAAACGCTGTTTACACTCGAACCCATGTGCGGTATGAAAAACCATCATTTCATTTCATCGACCGCGGAGCGCCCGCTGCCAAAATACTGTAGCAAAAATAAATATTATTTCACGTCTGGTTGGTGTGACCGTATGAGACGAAATAACACTCGAAATACAAAAAATATTAAACTATCGCCACTTCTTTTGCACGTTCTAAAAGTATTTGTACGTAGGCTGATTGTCACAAAGCTTAATGTGAATAGTGGCGTACTTTCAACAATCGTTCTTAAAACATGTTTCATGTGTGATAACAGGTATTTTTTTATTACAATAGAGAAGAATCAATCGTTTATTTCTACATCTTATCTGTTTTAAAATTACTTAATAGCATTTTCAATTCTCTTTTAATAATATAATACAGCAAATTTTAAAAGTATTGGTCTGATGTTTGTATTGCCGTTGTTAACAGACAAAAATGTAGCTAGGCTCTTAGATTTCTGTCTGAACCTATATTGTAGCTAACTTAACACAGGGATGCCACATCTTAATCAGATGTGTCATTCAAATAACATTGTCAAATGGTCGAGATTCAAATTCCAGGTTCTTAGCAAGCACAAAAAAATTACTTGATAAAATTTGCGCCCAAATAATTAACCAATATATGATACCTCATAAGCCCAGAAGAAAGTGGATAGCAACTGTTGTCTCTATCTATCCTGCTATGGTGAGGAGGTAAAAGCTTATTTCATATTTTTGTTACTGATTTACATAATAGTCTGATATCGGCTGTCATTATGATATTCAGGTACCGTATCTGTTATCGCATAAAATGTAATAGTATCTTTTTTCTTGGAAGTAGTGGGTATCATTAAATAATAACATTTTTCAAATTAAACAAAATCCATTGTTATTGCAAGAATAACAAAGTATTTTCTTTGAGTTGTTAAATATTTTTAACTTTTCATTGGGATTGTGACAGTTACTAATGATTCTTAGTACATAGACAAAGGAAACAAACTGTGAGGTTACATGATTTTGGCAGACGCGGCTAGTTACCACCGAAAATTGTAGTAAGATTTATTACAATGAACTTTTGAGATATTTCGACAACTGTTATTCATGTATTGTACAAGGAAATCAGTTAATACTAATACAAAAATATGTGTGACTGACTACTCAATATTGGCCCTTCAAAAGAAGAAAAAATACACACGCATTTATTATGTCTCGGAGAGAGTCATACTACTAGAGCCTATTATATAATATCACATTATTGGCATCTAATTCTTTTGTTTATTACCCAATTTGCCACTTGGTAAATCAATTATAAGGGAAAAAAGACCGCGAGTATCCTGGGTGTTGTTCACCATTTTTTTGACTAACCGAAGATTAGTCAGAGAAGCTGACTTTGACGGTTTCATCGGATTTAGAAGTGGAATAGCTCTCAGGTATTCTCTAGTATTTCGATTACATCTAGTAATTCGATACAAGTCCCCTCTGTGAGGAGTGACTTCGGCTTTGGCGGTTACTTTATTACGCGTAAGCATTCCGATCCGAGGACCGAGCCACGGTTGCTTTTCCACGGATTTAAGGGACTTTTAAGCTACATAGAGCCACTTAAATGCCACTTCGACTTTCGAAGACTTGGCGCTTAAAGATGAAGTGGCCGAAGACCTCTAACAACGCTTCTAACATCTAAAGGCCCTCCCGTTAGATGTTATACTTCCCTTGTGTCAAAGTTACTTGCAAGCTCCGTCGTTCGCTGCAGGGCGTAATGTTCTACATAGACTTAATCGAAACTTATATACAACTACTTTAGAAGTAAGTTTGTCTAAAGAGAAAATGATGGTGCTGTTATTCAAAGTACAAGTATACGCTCAAACGTAAGTTAATTCAATAATAAATATTTACCTGCAGAAGTGATTGGTTTGAGATCAGGTGGCGACAGGTGCGGCAGTGAGTGATGAGCAGGTTGTGGAGGTGCTGGCGGCGTCTGGTGAGGAGAGGCCGGGGATCCGGGCTTGTCTCGCTTGCCCTCTGCCTTCACCGGCGCCTCCCCAGCCTTCTGTTGAGCAAGGCGTTCTTGCTTCCGGAACTTTGCCCTCCTATTCTGGAACCACACCTGGAAAGTATGACGAGTTTTTGACCAAATAATATCTAAATCCCGTTTGAATAAACACATGTTATTACATTTCATTTAGTTTATTTATTTAAGTAAATCTATTGATGTAATTACTGCACTTCATATAGTCTAAATGACTTCGGTAACAGTTATAGTTTCTCAAGTAATTATAAATATATTTAATCTTGAATATTCGAGTAAAATGCGTCATAGATGATACTTGTATTGTATTATATAATGTTTGTATTTACTGTATCGTGTTCAGTGTGTTTAAGTTTGATATTAATAAAATTTAAATATGTAATAATAAAAAATTTAAACCGTCCTTTCTTAATTTCTGCCTATTTCAATTTTATAATATGTTTATCATTTCAAAAACCGTGTTACCATTTATTAATATTTTTAAATACATATATGTAATGAAAAATATACCTAGAGAAGGTAAATGAAAGAAAAAGAGAAAAAAGGCTTTATAAATACTACATATTTAATAAAAAATATATGCATATGATATTTTTTATTTTATTATTATCTACCATCGCTAAATATTGATCCTGAAAAAAAAACATAAAATTAAAGATTGAGATTTTTTTTTATATATGAAAAGTGGCAAATGAGCATACGGCTCACCTGATCTTAAGTGATCACCGTCGCCCATGAACATCCACAGCACCAGAGGACCTGTATGTGCGTTGCCGACCTTTGGACCGACCTAGGAGTAGGCTCGTTTCTTGAAGGTGCCTAAATCGTAAACGTTCAGAAACACCGCTGGCGACAGGTGATTCCACAAGTTGGCAGTGCGTGGGAGAAAGTTACGCGAAAAACGTACAGTCGTTGAACGCCAACCATCAAGATGGTGGCGGCGGAATTTGGAATTTTGCCGTGATGTGCGGTAATGGAAATCGGTAGCTGGGATGATTCCGAACAATTCCTCAGAACACTCCCCATGGTAAATGCGATACAGGATGCAAAGAGAACCGACATCTCTTCGCAGACTCAGAGGGTCGAGTCGATCGGAAAGACCCTGATCGTCGACTATTTGGGCAGCTCTACGTTGTACACGGTCAAACGGAAGAAGTTAGTATTGGGGAGCCCCGGCCCAGAGATGCGAACAGTATTCCATTTGAGGCCGTACTTGCACCTTGTAAAGTTGCAGACGGTGGGCAGCCGTGAAATACTGTCTTGCTCTACTGAGTATGCCAAGTTTTTGGAGGCCAATTTGGCTTTGCCTTCCAAGTGACCACGAAACTGAACGACACTCGAAATATCGACGCCAAGGATTCCAATGCTGGAGGATGCCACCAAGGGAGTGCCCTCGAACTGAGGAGAGACGATAAAGGGAGTTTTTTTAGCGGTAAACACGCATACTTGTGTCTTTGTGGGGTTAAATTGGACTAGATTTAGTCTTCCCCAATCTGAGACATATTAGTAAAAATAGAAGAGAAAGAAAAGTTCTTTTTGTCCAGAAGAAAGACTGAAGTCATTATCTTTTCTATATATATAGACTTTATTCTAATAAGGCGTTTTTAGTTGAATGTTATTAAATCTATTGACATATCGATTACATCGTACACTGAACAAAAAATAATAGGAAAAAAGAGATAATGAAAACCTTGCAAGCGAATGTATGCGCACAATGCAACGGCGAACAGAATGTATAAACAAAGTTAGCGCACAACCCCGACTAATGGGAAGGCATCCCGTGCATCGAACGCCAAATTTTCATGCAAACCGTTTTATATTCGTACGGATGCGCGCAAATCCGAATTGATCGTAATTCGATTTGTCACGGGAGATAATTGCAACTGCCACTGGCGCTGATTGGGGAATGTAACGAGTAAAAAACGTACCGTCCGCATAGTCGGCCCGACACAATCATACACGTGCTGTGTTTGCCCAACCTATTGTACGTTGATGATGTTTGCCCGCTTTTATATGTCTTTTTACGGTGAACTTTACTCGTCCTATAGCACTGATAGCCTAGTCGCTAAGAGATCGTAGGTTCATTCCTGGGTTTTAAAGTACAATAAATCACTTTTACCCAGTGTATGACGATGGCCTGACTACTTGTGATCTAAAAAGCTTGGTGAAAAAAAAATTTGAATATTCTGTCTGCCTTGCTACGGTTAAAAAGACATGAACTTTTTTTATCTTAGTCATCATATAATTTATTTTAGTTATTTCTCCTCCTCCTCTTCCTTGCGTCGTTTTTCTCATTGCTGAGGGTCGTGACCTCCACGAATTATGTGGCGGACGATCGCTCCACCTGTTGCGGTCTTTGGCGGTGTGAAATGCCTAGTGGCCTCTCCTGTTGGTGTTATTGCTAATTTGGCCTGTCCAACGCATAGGGCTCCTCCCTCTTGGTCGTTTTCCCTGTACTTTGCCTGAGACCAGGAGTGTTTCTAAGTTATTTCTAGTGTATAAAGTCAATCACTAGTCTTTGCGATCGATGCTTGTATTAATGAACGTTTAAACCAATGAATTTGGTTTGCTTGAATCGCATATTACAACCAGCTAGAGAAGTTATTTCGGGTGTAGAGGATCATGTGGTCTCTTTGAATTACATAAAATGAAAAAAGAACAAAGAGAGCAACCGGCTATAATTCCGCAGTGACGAGCTAATATACATCAAGCATATACCACCCACGGGTCCAACTCGCCTTGGCAATGATTGTGACAAACGTTAATGAACTTCAGCAATTCTAGAGACGATTAGAATGTTTTATTGTCACACAAAATAATACGTCAATGCCGTGTAAAGTTGGCATTCCATTGGATAAATTATTTTGACTTAAGCTAAATACATTATTCTCAGATGCACTAATAATAGCTACATAAAACATATTAAAGTACATAAGAATGCACTTTCGTAAATTTGTGTCAGGTTTATGTAAGTGTAGGACCCACTTAACATAAACGGGACGCTAACATACTTGGTGAAAAGGGGACAGTGAATATTACCTCTGTCCACCCCTATAAAATGAATTAAAATGGCGTTAAAGATTACTTTATTAACTGACTGTAAATAAGAGGACATCTTCAACACATATGTATATTTTTTTTAACACAAAACCGTTTTTAAATTTCATTTTGTTTGACAGGGTTTATTGTTGCAAAAAGGATGGGACCTTTTCCGATCGATTTTATTGGCAGCCGCAGCCCTGTAGTTCTGGGCTCCGGTGCGTTCCACTGGAGATCCCGGAGCCCCTCGTCATGCACTGAGGAAAGGGCCACCGGGGAGGTTTTAGTGGTTAAGAACCCCACATAACCGCCGCCTTCCCTCCAGAAGGCGGGGTATCTTTCTGAAGATTTCCTCATCGTAAACAAAAAAAAAAAAAAGGAAAGGGTTCCGAAGATCAAGAATAACTAAAAATCAAATGAAAGAATGTTTTTTGATGAGGGTAGGTTATTTAAGACTAGGTACGTACTTTTAACTACAACCATCATACGATGTGGAAGAAAAAAGAGAAGTTACTAGAACTTTGTTGTAACTGCGATACTTCGAAAATAATAGAAGCCGTCTGCGTGTCGCACTATTTCATGTTTAATCCGTCACGTTTGAATTGTTTTTGTTTTAAATTCGTATTCGGTTTTTGTTGTTACTTGTAGATTTATACGTGTTAAGAAATAAAACTTACGTAAAACGTGCAAAAAAACGAGTGTACGAGTTCTACTTTAATTCTTTTTACTGATTTAGCTTCATCTATATGTATGGATATATATGTTTATTTATGTATAATATATATACATAATGCGAATCGTCAATAGCCTAATGGTTTTTTTTTGTGGCATGAGGCATGACTACTGACTTATTTGCTAGAAATCAGAGTTTATTGCCTCTTGTCATATTTTCTCTGAGCATAGTCTGCCTATGCTATAGCTAGTTCCCCCAACGTGGGTGGTTAGGGATGTTTTTTCACTCATCGCTTTCTTTTATCTCTTGTTAACACAAAAAGAAAGTTATACTTTACAATCACTCTTATTGTCTATCTTCTACGAGTATTTCTATATTATTTTACTTTTACTGCTACAATTATTATTATTTTCTATTATTACTATTTTGCATTCTTACATTCTTACTCTATTAGTTTCCTAAGCCTAATGGTTAAGGGTACGGCCTGCGAATCGTAAGGTCGTGGGCTCTAATCCACCATTTTACTATTGCCGTGAACCATGTCCTAGCACAAGCTTAAGTTTAGTTGGAATGGTTAACAAGATTGTTAGTAATATCTTTTTTTAATTTCTTTAACTTATAAGTACCTCTCAATTTCCGTTCGCCTCACCCGATCGCACTTTTCATAACGCATTCACCAGCTTAATCCCCAAGTCAAGCGTCCTTAAAGAAGTTTTACTTCAAAATGTGTACCATTTATTAATTAAGATTCATGATCTTATTATCTTTATATTAAAACGGAATATAAATCTGACCTTACGTAAGAGCAAGTGCATATAGAATAAGCAATTAGATCTAATTATGAGACAATTGACATTGAAGTGAATTCAACGAGTGGGCCGCGGTGCCGCATAGCCGTGTGTCAGCGATGCGCGCAGCTGGTCGCCACATGACGTGCATCCCACTGCTGGTACAACATAGGCATTCATCATACGAAACAGTGTCACATGCAAGACGTTACTTTGTGACATACTGTACTCGTATACATGTCCTATTTTAGCAGAACGCTTGCTAACGTTTGACAAGTCTCCAGCTAAACGTAAATATAGATAACCATTAGTATCTATCACAGGTATAAGTCAATTATGTTATAGAAATTGATTTCAATGTTCTTATATATATTAAGCATATTCGTTTTTTTTGGGTAAAATAAATTAAGGTAAGACGATATTACGACGCTAGAAATCTCGTATCTAATATAACAGTCGAAAGACTATTTTAAAAATTTATAATTTTTTTAATAAACAGTAGAGAAACTAAAAAAAATCTATGTTGTATCATTATTTTTATCGTCGTGCTGCATACCACAAATTAACTCTAGTTTCGTCTACGAATGGTCTAGGTCTTATCTTTTTGCTCGCGGCTTTTTACTCTGATCAATAGAGATGTCATTTACGATATTTCCACTTTCTACTGCCGATTTGTCCCACTATTGGGAATAGGTCTTCGCTCTTAAGATAAATAGAGCATACCTATACCATGCGGCACTATTGCGGATTGTCAGAGTTCACATGCCTTTGAACTATTTCTTCAGACGTGCTCGTTCGAAATGTTTCCTTTCACCGTCGAGGACGTGGTAAAATAGCACTTAACAATATCAACCAACTATTTTATCGAAGTTGTTCGTATGTGGCAGAGTAGCGTACTACAACTTAAGATGAGCGCCCGGACACTGGGCTACTTATACGACCTATACGACTCCCTTAAAATGAGGAGTATTATAGGTAGTATTATAGGTAGTATTATAGGTAGTAAATCTAAGTCTTCCCCATCTTCATCAATTCACGTTTCCTATGTTCACAAGGAAACCAGAAACGGTTGCGTGTTTACCACTGTTATACACCGGTGGAATAACTTAGTGGCAATTTATTGCTACAAAATACAGCAACGAAAGTTACAAAAATAAAAACAGAAACCAAAGAGCCGAAAAGTTCTTGCTTGGCTATCACGAACCAGTGAGCGCAGGATGTTTACCCGCTAGGTTTGACGACCTTGTAAGGGCTGCAGGAAGCAGCATACAGCCGGTTGTTTTGGAAATATGACTTTCGTAAATTGGGTAATACCTATGTCTATCATTGGATACCCTACGGCTGAATTGGATGAATGGATGGATGGTCCTTTCATTATCACTAAAATATTTATAAATACGATAGAAAGTCAAGTCGAGCAACCTCAGGTTTTAAAAGCATGTTCATAAAATAAAAAAAAGTTTCAACAAACGAAACAGACAGAAAATTCGTCCTTAAAACACAATCAATACAATGAATACGAGAAAAGTCTGCTGAACTTTATCATTTGGTAGAATCTAAAAGAAAATCAGTGCCTCCGAGTGGAAAGGTCCCACGTACGTGCCCAGTGTAACCAAGCGCCGTGGCTCGCCGTCTAACGAACGAGCGTCTCGCCTGATTGGCACGAACGTTGAGCGCAGAGCTGATCGCCCCGAGCGGCTGCCACGCCTTCCGCATTATATCCGAATTGGAAAAAATCAAAGCCCAACGTACGGGGCATCCGCAAACAAGCAAATAATGTAAAGGCAATACCAATGAGCGGCGATACTACGCCAAACAGAATGCGAAGCCGGAGCGTGGGCTCGGCGCAAACAAACGTCCGCCGATTTGTATGGAAGATTTCGTATCGATGTTTATCGTATTCGCCGCGTGCTTCAAGAGCAAATATAGGTTTCTCAACTGGAAGCATCGATGACGTACGCCTGTACAGGATTTGATGGTCGGACAATTTTATTATAAATAAGTAATAAAATTTTCGGGTCAAACGATATAAATAAAAGGAAGCTTTTCATTATAAATCTATATGTCGAAATCGAAAACAATTAATACGGTCGTCATACGTAATAGGTCGAATGTTTAGCCACTAGGCTATTAATACTTTTGTAATCTTTATTAAACAAAACTTATTTATGTCAAATTTAGTTTTCAAATCGAACGAATGAAAACGACTTTAACATATAACATTGCCGGACATGTAACCCAACTGCGGTTCCATTTTTACGAGCGTCCCGATATCGTGCAGATTTAACGATCCATTTTAGCGGAATCGCAAATGAATGGCGTTCGATAAACACTGGTAAATATACAAGCAAATGTCAATAATAAATAACGGGACGGCATCGGGCAATTAAGCCCGGGGTCGGAACAATCGAGCGCAGCATCGAAATGCACTTTGCAAATGAACCGAATTGGGCGGGCGGGCGGCAGGGCAGCGGGGAGAGTCGACAAATGTAATTAACCAAGAGATGCACACGCTCTGCAGATGCCACCTCTGACCTATACTCCCTCCAGAATCGTATTAGATAAAGGACCTTTTCTAATAGATTAATATCACAGAAGTTATATTTAACATTTACTAATTGATTTTCCTATAGAATGTTTTCGAATTATTGTACTTGGTGTTTAATAATTATATCATTATTTAATCAAAGAACTTTTTTACTATAAGAAGCTAGCACGTTGAATGCAATGGGTTCAAATCCCGCCTGGCTCGTGTAAATGAGTTTTCCCTTTTTGAGTTTCATGGACCAAATTGCTCCCCAGCTGTCTGCTCTAGCACCTAATAATCTTTGTGAAAAGTGGACAGTGATTCCTGCCTCTGTCAATCCCAGCCGATCTACAAGTTCTTCTCCCTGTTTAAATGCCTTTCCACTACTAGAGGTTGGTCGTCTCAGCGAACTTATCTCTGTGGTGTGATCGTGTGCCAAGCGAAATAAATGTTCCACGCTGGCAATGCTGGTCCACTCTCTCATGGTCGTGACCACGAAATGATACGTCCAGTCTACAAGTACGTGAAAGCTTATTATGTTAGTCGAAATACTAATTTTGGACATAGAAGATGCAACATCTGTAACTTGAGCCTGGATATAAATAGTTTTTACTGATGAAATATCAAGTTTTATGTTCTAAAACTAAACATTGCAACGATACGAAAATAATCATATTGCATGATTGCAGTAAATAAGAAAAGTAAGAAGTAAACAATTCTAAAAGTAGATAATTTATTTCGTTGAGAATTTTAAATTTGATACAAATTAATGGGATCAGTGTGCCAAGAACAAAGAGTTTCTAATCTATTACAAACAATGTTTGATAGGAATGGATAATCTAGTTTATTTTTATAAATAGCACTTAATAATATAAGAGTAATAATCTCTATCCAGAGAGAGAAAGCACAGATAGCAAAGGATATTTAATGTCGTTATTTTTAAAGCAAACATGACTGCCTAACTTATATCTAGAGAATTAGAATAGAATAAACATTTATTCAACGTAAGTTAAGAAAAAACTGTGTAAAGAACTATATATATTGATCTTGTATTGTATGTTATTGTCGTATTATAAGCCCTCCCTCCAAATGGACTGACGATCCTATAAAGATGGCCGGCAGTGGCGGACGGAAACTTAACACCTAATAGAGGTTCAAGCTAAGCGATCTAAGAGCTATGCCACCTCTCAATCCGGTGAAGCAGTAAAGGCCAGCTTCTCTGTGGCAACTGTGTTAGTTCGTCCAAAAAAAAACGGACGGAGATCAGAGGATCGTGTATGATGGAAACCTAAGCCTATTTCCAGCAGTGGATTGATACGGAATAGGCATGATAATAGGCGCATGAATCACATAAAGATTACTTAGTTTAGCTACCTATTGCTGTATCGTAAGATTACAGAAGATGAGTGTTTTTTATTAAATAGAAAGTATGCCAAATAAATGCCAAATGCCAAAACAGTTGTATGAATACGAATGTATATATCGGTTACCCATAATATTCATTCGGTATCCTTACATTTTTTGTTAAGACGAAACAGTATTTGCTATTTACTTTCCACATGTGCCTTATGTACAAAAGCTCTATCCTAAGGTTAAAATGGAATTACAACAATAGAATTCTATTTTCTTACGTACACAACATTAGTGCTTTAAACGTCAAGCTATCTTCACGTGGTACATTCAAGATTCAAGATTTTTGAGGACTACTGAACTAACGAACAACTACTCCAACTATTGAAGGATATCCAGGAAATTCTGAATTATTAGGAGTAAAAAAAATACCTTAGAGACCTCAGGGAAATACGACAATAGAAACAAACCTTAACACTCAGAGGAAAAATGTGTACAAACAATTTGACCAAAACATTAAATCTCGTGGCACGTCTAACGTCTACCTTAAACAAATCCACAGGGGTAGTTTAATACAGTTCCCTCAGCAAACATGGCGATCAACAATGCTTGAGTATTAAAATAAACAAACGCGAGCGCCATGTGGCGCTGCCGGCAGCCGTGGCGAGCAAACAGCAAACAGGCTAATGTATTCGCTGGTTCCTGTCGTCCTAGTACAGACTATATTCCACACATTTTACTTTTAAGGAATAAGTAATAAATTTAAAATGGGTGCATGTACGCGTGAAAGAAGAAAGAACTATGTAATTCATACTTCTTTGGCATCATTAAAAATAGTTCATAATTCTATGCAAATAATACAATAAAATTTTAAAAAGATTGGAAATGGATAGTCAAGTTTCCTTAACTCTTATTTTGGCGACTGTACCATCTTATGGGAGGAGGAGGAAGAAAGAGGAGGTTTGCACTAATTGTTTAATTTTTTCAATTATTTTTTTTTGGTAAATAATACACAAAAAATCATTACAAGAAATACTTATACATGAATTCTTACTCTAAAGAAACGTGCTGTAAACCATTAGTTTTACTAATGTAACATATAATAGACACATACAGAGACATAAAAGCGGTGTCTTTCCGACACGTCAGAAGGCAGAGCTACGAGGCGTACGAAAAACGTGAGGCCGCGCGGAATGATCTAATTGTATTCATTAGCTGGGCCGTGGCGGGCAAATATTGACGCAAGCACGGCTCGCCTCGGGCCCCGCGACGTCACTTTGATCCTCTCCGTGTCTCCACGACAAACACGCCCCTGCCACTTCGTACACTCAATTGATATGATGTATAAAAACAGTATCTTTATCACGAATAGTCCTTATAAAATTAATCTCAACATTAATATATAGCAGTTTCTATATAAACTTTACAGCATTATAATCCTGGTAGAGTACAAAAGACACCTTTCGCTGTCCTGTACATAAAAATTGTTTTAGGTCCCATATGTGACATATGGTGAGACCATCGCCATACATTAGTTACAAATTTTTCATCAAATGAAGTTCCGAACACACGACCATTAAATTCATAGATCCGCTTAGCCAATAGGCATAATTGTTTTTAAGGAAATTAACTTTACGAAATATTCTGATGTTATTTTTCTAATATGGATTAATAATTTTAAACATATACATAAACATATACATATATATATATATATATATAATTTTAAACATATATATATATATATATACTATTACTAAATGAAGGTATTATCATTATAGGGGGTAGGCGGATAAATTTTATATGCATATTTTTCTTATTTATGTAATCAAAGTTTCTGTAATCAATCATATATATTTACACAGACAAATTTTAAGCCAACGGAAATCTTATTTCTTACAAACGAAATACATAACAGTGTGTATTGTTATTTATTATATTTGGTAGGAATCGATATTCTTTTGCTAGGATTTTGTTGTCAAAAATTGCCAAAAAAATTCATACACTACAATTTTTGCCAAATCAGTTATATATTAATTATAAAATTCAATAATGTTCTTAATCAAAAATAAAGCATGATGGAACCAGGGGTGGGCAGAGCTTAAGGATTTTCACAATCACAATAAATCTGCAACGTTACCAGTTTGGCATTGGTTCATTTGATGTTTTACAACTTTAACAACTTTACGAAACAATAAAAAATAAAAATGTTCATGATAATAATTATTCACATATTTATAAAGATAACTTAAAATTATCATTATTAAAAACTTATTAAGCACTCGCTTCAATAATGGCCTTAATATTTTGTAAACATGAATAAATATATTGTGAGAGTTAAATTCAATATTTTATGATGTAAGTTTATTGTTTAAATAAAATAAAGCAAAATGTAGCCCAGCGTAGTGGGTACGCCAGTTTAAAATAAAAGAACTTTCAATATTTTTAATACAATCAAGTTAGTTACCAAGTAATACAAAGTTAATCAATCGTCAACGGAGCGGTCGAGCGCGATCAAACACGAACACACCCTCCTGTTTATACTTAGCGGATGAAAAGGCAACACCGAACGCCCCGGAATAATATTAGCTACCCTTCAATAATCCACCCAATTGTGGCACCTCGAAACCGACGCTTGAAAATGTAACCTAAAAATATCAGTTTAAAGTTGATTTTGGATCACCATTAAAAGGTTAGTTAAGTTGTTTTAAGCGGTTGCACATTTTTTACTAACTGGTAACATGTGTTAACATTTGCTGATAATCCTGGATTAACACATCATAATAAAGAGATGAATGCGTAGTTTATTCAGTCCGTATGTCGTAATAGGTCGGCGTTTAGTGCACGACAGGTGTGTCATGGCAACTCATCGTGTTTGATTTGGACTTCGACGGCCGCTAGCCATGTGAATTAATTATTTTTGTAGCTATTTACTCATGAACGTATAATGAAATTGCCAATTTAATTCTTGTTATAGAATTGAAACTTATGAATTTCAATTTAAAACTCTATTCTTTAACCGTAATGTAATAGACAGAATGATAGTATGCATTGTCCGCTTTTTACAGAACCTGTCAGGTCCCATATGCAAATATCTATCGCCACTTTTAGTTTTTTTTCGAAAGACACTATTTCCATAGTCGGCCATTAATTTATAATTTACTACGGGATTATTTAGCATCCATTTAGATTCAACACATTTGTGTGATGACAAATAAAACTAAATTAATTGAAATGTTAAGATTAATCCTGTTATTATTTTCAAATGTTACTCTTGATGAGATAGCTCAGCATCCGCATAAAGCAACCTGATTTTAAATTCAACACCGGGTGAATAGCAATTAGTGCTGTAATTTGTCTGTGAGGAAATAACCCAAAATTTCTGAAAAATAGAATCAAAGTATTAGATATATTTGTACTACCATCAAAATTTGCAATGTTTCAAATTCATGTAAAGCCGATCTATTACTGGAGCCAAGTGACATACATTTGTAACCTGCTGCGTTATATTTAATACTTAATGTTGTATATATCACGCAACCCAACACATACACCCCGTGATAAGAGTGATAGAGAGCTAGAAATGTACAGTAGTGTATTGCCAACTATATCTAATATGTCCGCTTGAGTTGAAAAAAATTATCCACTGAGAGAGTTCGTTAGAAAGCTACTGTTTGGTAAAATGACATTTGCAATAGCCAATGCGGATCTTATGTAAAATATGACTCCGAAGTCAAAAGATCAGATATTACAAAATTATAATTGATTTTTGTTAAACAAAAAGTTGGTGATGTCTGACTAAAGCTTAAAAACAGATTTGCGTTAAAAATATTCTCATCAATTTGTATTTCTAACATCATCAAGTCAATGAATTTTTAATAGTGGCAATGTGACATGACACAGAGCGGGGGCAAGAACCCTACAACAGATGTGTCAGTGACCGTAGTGTGCGCCCCATTACCTCTGCTATGTTCTGCAACCCTTGTATTATTGTGAAAAATAACAGCATCATATTTTTCTTTGGCTTTGTATCATCAAAAATCAATGTTATTTCTAAGGTATACAAACTTTATTTTGGTAATTTAGTAACACAGTTTTAAAACAGTGATAACCTATTGGCTAAGCGTTCGGCCTAATGATCAGCCAGAGGTTGAAAGCCGGCTCGTGACAATGCGTTTTTTGGTACAAAAAATCTATGCATGAATTCGATTCATGGGCTCATTATCATATATGAAATTTAAAATGTATATTTCGAAACGAATATTGATTTTCGTCTTGAAACATTAAATGAAGTGCGAATTACAGTACCAAGAATTAATGCAAAAAAATGTAAAATTTAATTATTTAATAAGAAGAAAGGCGTCACTTATTCTGTAATATTTAGAATTTTTGATAGTTGTACTTATTTAGCTATTGAGAAATGAGATCTATTTTAGTCACAACTCTCTGCTTTCTCAAGCAAACTAACAAAAAATAATGTTTTTACAGATATTTTATAGATCCAATATTATTGTTATATACCTATACAATGCCATATCTGGTATCGCTCTGCAATTATAAATCTTCTGGAGTGTTTAAACAAGTAATTTTTAACTAAAACATACTATGAAAAATTTAGTGTATCAATTTTAAATCTGCAATGTAAATCAGTCGTCATAAATTCTATCCGACTTGTTAACGAATCGATTAATCAATCGGTTCGATACAACTGACACTTCCCCAAACGGTAGTTCAATTAAAAATGGAACAGATTTGAATCAATTTTGACGCATCACCGTGATTGGAACGCTGGAAGCTTCCGCGATACAATGGCTCGTTATCACAAGATCACTGGCACGTGACACGACAAATAAGCGATAGAAATCGGCAGATGGTCCGAAATGATTTAGTCGAGTGACCATTTTTTTTAAATCATTCCCGATGTAATGAATGATTAAATTTGACTTACCTAGTTATACAATAACTTAAAACGGAATAATAATAGATATGTTGGAGCTTTTTGAAGTAAATAATGAAGCTTTTTAATATGAAAATCCACTGGTCAGAAATAGAATAATAAAATATTTACGAGTAAAAACAAAAACCGACTTCAAATCGAAATAACCTAACCAATGTCATAATCAAAGTCATGCACAAACATTGAAAGCAAAAGAACCTCTTCTTATGAAAATACAAGGAATAAATATCAAACCAAACTTGTTTCATTTTTCATCTTCTATTTTAATTATACCTAAATATAATTCATACATAATTTACGCTCATCCTTGGCTTTCATTTGACTGCAGATAATGCATGCCAAATTAACTTGTGTGCTCGTAATCTGTCATATCGTTACGCCAAATTGCGTTAGCGCATAAAGTATATGATCGTAGAATCTTTAAATAATATCGCAATACATTTATTTTTACTGTATTTTTTTGTCTCAAAAGGGTAAACAAGCATACTGCGCATCCGTTGCCTAGGAAACAAACAACACCAGTACAATTAGAAGAGAGTAAAGTTTGGTTTTTCCGCTCTCGCCAAATTCGTGCAATAACAAAATCTATTGATGTGTGTAGTGGTCCTATCAATCTTCAAGTATACAAATAACGATACATTCTACCAACATTCACCTGCTGTTCATTTTTAACTTGAATATTATGACAATATCTGCCTTTTATCGCCCCCGCCTGTCATGTTTAAAACTCTCCGATCATAAAATAAATATAAAGATCTAAAGTAAAAATATAAAAATGTCCGATATAAACGTATCTTTTTTCCCCCTATCCCATCTGAGTTAAAAATATACGTTCTTTTTATTTATTATAATAGTCCTGATCTTGCAGATTGACCTGTTTCGGTCGCTTCAGAATTCTTAAGGCAGTGTCAGGTTAACATCACGACAGGACTGCAAAAACTACTTGTCACGGTATTTTGATCAAAAGTCCCAAAATTTTCATAGCAATGAAATGATGTCCGTATCTACAAAATGGCAAAAGTTATCAAACAAAATGGTACCTACATACTTTAGTTAAATATAAATAAACTATATTAAATTATTTTTTGAAGAAAAGAAAAAAAGTTTAAGCTTTTTTATTAAGTTCTAAAGTGATACTTTCGTTACTCTATTAGTCGATATAGGACGTCATTAAATAGGAGTTTTGGAGGGAAACAAAAGAATCGTAATGTCGACTCGGTATATATAATATCTGTCTCGTCTATTTATAAATATATATGTGTGTGTTTTATGTTTTAAAATAGTCATTCACTCGTCATTATAAACTTAACATACTCTGTTGAATGACAGAAAGTGATAGAACAGATGCGTGTGATAGATTTTGATTCACTCTAACACAAAATGCTAGTCTATATAATCGCGTGCACATTAAATGAGTCGCGATGTATGGTTATAAATGTGAGGCGGGGAGTTAAAGTGAAATATATTTAACGCATGCACAATATCGGCACTTGTCTCTTGCAGTTAAATGGCTTGAGAGAGAATCGCTTTATGTCCCTCTGCCCAAATGTGGGGCGAACGGGTGTATTCATGTCCACATTACGACTTTTTCTTTGTGCAACTTTTATATGGATTTTTTTATTTGTCTACTTTTTTGTTCTACTAATGTTTAAAACTCTGTTTTACTAATGTCTAAGATTAAAGTTTTTAACTTATAGGTCTTAAATATGACAGCTGCTCCACCTGCCTTACGCTCAGACATTAATAAGAATTAATTGTCAAATAACAAAGCTAAAATAAAGTGCTCTTAAAAGATTAATCTAGGTTTATTAATTTTAATTAAATATATTAGGAGTCTGTATTTCTCTATCAATTGACATGCACTTCTGAGAAATATAAATTTACGTATAATTATTTTTAATCCGTGAGCACTCTTGCAATTACTAATTAAAAATAAACAAAAAATGATGTACCCGACCGAGGCATTATTTTTTTACTTAAAACCACGACATGATTTTTGAAATCGTGAAATTTAATTAAACGTTTAAATAAGTGGAGCGACTTTCATTCTTTTAATTTTTAGGAAACTTTTATAGATTTACAATAGATCCTTTACAAAGGATGGTCTTTGGCAAATAGAAAGATTTCGATCAAATTAATAAATAACCGTAGGTTTTATCGCTATTCTAAACTTTTCTCACAGAAAACAATTGCTGTCTGCTTTTACCAAGCTTTATAAGTCTCATTTGTGATAAGTGATAAGCCCGCTGTACACCAGGCACAAATTATAGCAGGTATTTTTTTGTATGTTATATTTTAAACCTCCGACGGTAAGATAGAAAGCTTATCCATTATGCTATAATTACTAATTTCAACATTATTCATATATACTCTTATTGCTTTATTCTATTACCAATACTGTATCTTTGTCCCAGTAATTACTTAGAAGTATTAAGATTAAGAAGAAATTACAGTTAAATTTTTAACAGTGTTAGAGTGAAGCTGCAGTTTTGGCTTAAATGAGTAACTCAGAAAATACGATCTCACAGATTACCAGCGGTTAGATATTTAGATTTCTGCGCTTACATATCGTGATATATCGGAGCTGAGATATTTCTATGTTAGTTCATATTTTACTATATATTATAGAGATATATAAATTTATAAAGAGTAAAAACGAAAATAAAATGAGAAAACGCTGCCCTTGTATTACACGTCTAATCTACTGTTATAGGAGTTGATCTTATTACAATATCATCGCAGTATCATTAAGCGAGTCCATAAATTGCAGCAGCATTTGGCTCTGTGTGGGACGGCGGAGCGCTTCGGTTATGATATCAATATATTCGCTTCGTCTGATAGTTTTTGACGGGTCGCCTATGCTCCCCCACGCTGTGAAAGATGAACTTGTACTTTTGGTAAGCGTTTAAAGATTTCTTTATTGTAGTATCTATATAATGTTGCCATATTTACTTTACTTGAGAAGTTTATTAAATTGTATTTTAGCGAACAAACTTTTATTTTGACCATTTCAAATAAGCTTAGTCTTGTGCTAGGAGATGGTGCACGTCAGCAGTCGATTGGCATGACTTTATGTTTTGTAGACTGTACCCTAAACCCTTAGACTATTGATGAATTGATAGAGAAAATGATTATGTTTACATTACAGTATTAGCTAGTGCGCATTACCATCCAGGACTGCATTTTCCACTTAACATCAGGTGGGACCGTAGTCAAGAACTTGCTTAAAAAGTATAAAAAAAATTCTCGTGTTCGTAGCTATAGCTTAAAACAAATAAACAATTTATGACAAGAAATACTAACATCGACTATGTTCCGTTGACAACAAAAATAAACATGAGAAGTTATTTCGCACATACCATCAATCAGGGCGTATAATAAAACCCTACGTTTTTATCGTGCGAAAATGAAAATTACAAATCCCTAGACACGGCGTCCACACCACCGAAATTGTGTACAGTAACTTTCTCACATTCAAATTGTAGTTCTATTTATGGGGGCGACGGCACACTTGATCCTAAGTCTCATGGGACCGCACTTGTACAGGACTAAATGAAAAATAATTGCGTGGGAGCACAGGCTATGATCAACCCTCAATTTCTTGGAAAACTGTACTGTAAAACAGTCTCAAAAGTCCTTTGCGTCCTTTTAACTCTTTACTAACCGACTTCAAAAACAGGAGAAGGTTCGTCTGTATGTTCTTTTCTTTGTTAACTCTTATCTTTTAACTGGGTTTGATTTGATTTAATAGATTCTGATGATTCTTTTTTTTATTTGAAAGCTAGTGTTTCCCATTTCAAGTTGGTCCAATTCTGATAGTGACATATACGAGAAAATCAAATAAGTCTTAAATATGCAAATACGCCCGCGACAAATGGACGAATAACTAAATATCACCAACTGATAATTCATTTTTTATTGGAAAAAATGAACGGTACCCTTCAGGGGTAGCTTGATAAGATATAAGATTCTGATTAATTCTGTTCGTAATATTCCTACGATAACTCGGATATACAAAGAAGAAAGTTGGATTTGAAGTCGATTTTTGTTTTTACTAGTAAATATACTTCTATTTAGCGAGGTAGACAATCATCGGACACAAATTTTACTAAGTGATTTTTTGTATCTATGAAATCGACAAACGGAAACGCAAAACGGAAATACAAGCCGGTGACTTCCGGCCATAAGAATGCAAAATTAAAAAAATGATATTTAACCTCATAAAATATATATATATACTCATGATTCGCCCTAGTTTCACTTCAGCTTTTTTAAGGCAAATTGCATCATTACCAATCGAATCATTACGTGACAATCAAATAAAAATTATTATACATATGAAATAGTGAAAGGTTCCATATGATATAAATAGGCTGTAACTTTAACATACATAAAAATAAGTGTAAAAACTTAAACGCAATAACACTCTTCTTATATAACTATTACTAAATTGATGATAATGTAATTGCCCCTTTATCACGGTATCCCATTGTCTATGAAATTCTCTACGCGGTGCCTTCGTAGCCCTCTACTGTCTCCCGCCACTTTTTAATCACTTAAGTGCTTGCAACGATTTGTAACACTTCTTCATGACATATAACTAAAGAATGAGATTTCATTTTAAATTTATAACACATTAGTGCATAGATTATAAAGACGTGGTCATAAATTATGAACATTGTAATAAGGGCCAATCTTATAACTTTCTCCGCATCATTCGCATTTTGTTTATGGAAAAAAAACCATAATATACTTGATTATAATTAATATAGAATCAACTTCATAAGCCAAAGTCAAGCCATAGCTTCAGGCCATTTTCATAGATAGATAATGGCTATGGCTTGATTATAGCAAATGCTGTGTAAAGTCCATTAAATGCTTCCCGATTTAACGACAAACTGACTAAAATGTCGATGACACTGGTTGGGTTTGTTTACATTCTTATCTATATAATGTCACACTATATGTCATGACACCGACTATAAATATGTTATAAGAAATAAGCTGTCGCTTTGTAAAGAGTAGATAGAGAGAGCAATGGCTGTCTAGTTTTCAGAAAAAATATGTTCCTTCTTCTTAACGATAACTTTAACGCCATAGTTAAAGTTCCTAATTGTCGCTATACCGAGTTTACGCTATGGCTTACAACACAATGTATTTTGCGCTGTAAATATTAGAAAAAAATAATATAATGAAGGGCGTTTGCGAGATGATTGCCGGTACTAAAATTAAATCAACTGGTACTTTAGGGATGTCAGAAGTGTGAGAAAATACAAACGATGCTAATCGATTACGCACAGCAAATTATCGTTTGATCTTCGGACAGTAGGTACGAGTATCCCGTGGGAGAGGCGGGACACGCCGCGACGGCTTAATCGAGCGTTCCTCTTGCCACTTCCCATGGTGCGCAGAGTCCGATACTGAATTTATTCGCACCGTATCAAATGTCACTCCCTTCGATCCAGTTAGTCGTGCAGATTAAGCGTCGACGTGACGTTTATATCCGATAAGTTACCATAAACTACTCTAAATTAAATATTACATCTACTTCATTCCATTTCTTAAAAAAAAAGATAATAATTTTTAAGTCAATAGACTATTGGTAACAATAAAATTATTGGGAATCACTGTTATCCATGTATTTGCAAATTAAAAAAAATCAAAAATAAAAGAAGTAGCGAGTAAGTAGCATTCACAGGCATTTCTTTTACGTCTGCATATCTACGTTCCGAATTTCGAAATTAGTTAATCGTCGGTTATAGGTTAAATATCACAAATTGATTTTGTTTGAAACTTTCCTTCAAATTAGATAAAACTTGTTATAACACGATTCTCAGTGGTCTATGTACACAAACCCCTAAAGGGTTCCGCATATTTTTAAATTTTGAATTATTTTTTTATGTATTAAGTAGCAATAATATAACTCAATAACAATTTAATAATCAAATTAACTTGAGATTTCAACGACTCTCGGCTTCATTTTAACGACTTATATTGGATTACCAGCAGGAATTATTCAAGAGCCGTTCCTCAGTGCCTTATATTACTACTAATAAGGTTTCAATTGTCAACGTGACGTCCCATAAATATTTCACCTCTTTTCTATCTTTCCTTTATGGACAAAATGGGCATGCCAAGAAAGAAGTACTTTAAAGTTATACGCGATATTTGTAGAAGGATCATTATGAAAACAACTTAAAAGATGACAACATAAATATGAACTATAAAGCAACAATGATAAATGTAATACCCCACTAAAATTCAAGCAGCAGATAATTGTGGCAAGTGCATCCAATCAGACACGAAGTGAACATAGGCGAGCGCGTGTGCGACACGCGGCGGCACGCGACCTACACCTGCGCGATTCCGTTTTAAGGGAATAACAGGGCAAAGCAGTACCCTGCTATCTCAATCATGACACATTGACATCATTGTGTAAATTAATAAGGACAATTGGGCCTATCTGACTCATAAAACATTATTTTCTATGTATGTTAAATAAATAGAAGTGTAATTTGACTAAACGTAAATTTAACAAAAAACAAACATCATCAAATCAAATGAAACATGCCTCAAAAAGAAAGAAACAAATTTCTAAGTGACAAAATTGTGAGTGACCGATTAAACCTAAAAAAGATTTACAAAGATTGTTGTATTACGAAGTTCTGTCCTAATATTTGTTCACATTGTCTTTAAGAAGTCTACTAAAGATTTATGATTACCTTGATTGTCTTAAACTACCAATATATTAATCACCAACCATATTTCTATGCGATTTCAGAACCTTAGAGTCAATGCAAATAAAATATTATTGGCATAATTTTAAATCGAGCTACAAATTCATTTTCTTCCCTTAACACATAGGACTTTGAAGTTTTGATCCTCCTCTGGGAGAGCACGTCGTGCTGAACAATGCCTTGATTCGCTTCTATAGCAGAAATGTTTCCTTTAAAAGAATTATATACCTTTTACATTAAATATAAATTAAAAATAATATCTTTACACCGATTTCAATATTACTCATTGTATAAAATTACTTGTACACATTGTATTGCGGTTTACTCTTATTTTGAATTCCCGACGTTTAAAACACTTTACATCAGTCATTATGACTGGGGGACTGAGGTGTTTGACATTTTATTATTAGAATATGCTCCTTCCTTTGCTATGTTTCATCAAGATAAAAAGATAAGAATCAAGATACTCTGACGTTTGGACTTAAATGAATATCATTCATTACATTGCATTTGCTTGGTTTCCTAACATAACAAAATGTAGTCTTCGACCACACCAAGCAGTGATATGCCCGTGAACTGACATATCCCCAGTGGTTGGGATATACAGGGTCTAAGATCGGAAACGGGATTAGATTTTACGGACGCCTCCCCAATGGCTGTCTTGTCAATCTTTATTGTTCGTCTACGTGATTGCAGCGAAATTATATTTTGTAGACACTGTAATGTGTCTAGTTTTTGGAAATGTTATATTTTGTTTTAGACGCACTAGACATTATGTATTAAAATGTAATAAAGTTTATTTTTGAGACCTTTATGCTTATAAGTAAATTTTTCCATAACCTTTTTTTTTGTTGACGGGGAGGAAATCTTCAGAAAGATACCCCGCCTTCTGGGGGGAAGGCGGTGGTTATGTGGGGTTCTTACCTTACCTTACTAAAACCTCCCCGGTGGCCCTTTCCTCGGTGCATGACGAGGGGCTCCGGGATCTCCCGGACCGGAGCCCCTTTGCACTGTGCTCAAGGAGAGCACGTCCCGGGGGGAGGTTACTTCCTCCCCCCCGTGCCCTCGCAGCGCAAATCGACAAGGGCCAGCCGATGTCGCCTTCTTCCCGGGTCCACTTTGGTAGTCGACGCAGGCCCCCACCCTTGACGCCCAGTGAATCCGAGGCCCTTTTAGTCGCCTTTTACGAGAGGCAGGGGATACCATAGTCTTATTCTTGAGAGCCCAGAACTACAGTACTGGATCTTGGGCTTATCCATAACCTAATTCAACTAATATTGTAGTTCTAACTGTAAAATTTTACATCTCTTCTCTAATTGGTACAAGCTAGTATTGAAAACTTCGACCGTCAGTAATTCGAACCTTAGCTTAGCGTAGATGTCCCTCTATTGTGTATTGGCTTTGTACTGGTGGACTATTATCTGCTCATATCTGCCCTGCGGCTTGGCGAATTTAACATGTCTTAAAAAAAATTCTCAAATGATGTTTTCCTTCACCGCCACCGATGTGGTACATCAATTCAAGCAAACCAAATCAAAATGTGTAAAAATTTTCACGTCCATGTTTCAAAACTAATTTTAAAATTAAACTTCTTAACGACTTCCAAATGCTGATCCCATCTGGTCTTGTTACAAATATCACATTTATTTCAATATACAGATAGATTAATTACAGCAGGCTTGAAATTTAAATAAAAGAAGAAACTACATATATCTAAAACTAAATTTTAGAAAGTAAGTATTTTCAGACACCAGCAGCAACTTCAAAGATAATGTACCAGAACGTTCCTTTAACTGCTCTCTAATTTCTCTCGCCGTTCTAGTATAACAATAAAACCAAAATCGTCTGCGATTATATAGAATTTATCGAGTCGGACTCCGCCGTGCAGCGTGGCTTGATGGATTAAATTGCCCCATCCCTATGACAACGTGGGCACGGAAAAAATACGCTCAGTACGAAACAGCTGGTCATTTTTCAAATGATTCCTTTTGCTCTGCGATGCTGCAGGTGGCGGCACTGTAGCGTCGCTACTATGCTGGCGTATTGTTGAACATTTTGTGTTCGTGTTCCATTTACGACCCGGGCGTTATTGACCGTTGTTTATTTTTATCTTCTGTGATATCGAATTGTATTGATGTATTGAAAACACGTATACGGGACAAATAATTTTAAGTGTTTTATTTCAAAAATAATATCTAACTTAAAAGTTTCTTACAATAATAGTAATGAGGATTGGCCTCAATGAGGATACCATTTTAATTTCCACTTAAAATGACATAATTCCAAATTCCTTCTCGATTAGCAAGCCACAACCATACGTTTTCACGTAATTTCGTTACTAAAGAACTTGTCGAATGCTAGGGATTTTTTTAAAGTTGAGCTCACGCTTTAATAGATGGGTTGGCGCCTTTTCACAAGGGCCGTTAAGCGACGGCAACATCTCTGTTTCTTCTTCTGCTGTCACGCAAAACTATTCAAGTTTGAACAAGTATTATCCAAATATATTCTATGATTGATTTTTCAATTTAACTGTGTTTGAAAATATCTTTACACTAGAGAAGAATGAAAAATATATTCTAATTATTTCGTCTGAATAGCACAACGTTTGCTTTTCATTGAAATCTCTTAAGTTAGAATCGGTTATTCAGTCTTATTATTTTGAAATTAAGATGAAGCTAATAATATTTTAAAAGAATCGTTCTCATATACTTTTAAACCTTTTTTGAGGATCAGAGTAGATGGAGACAGTAACTGTTGTTCGCTTATCATCAAGATATGACAGGTGGTAAGCCCATCAAGATACACTATAGTTGATGGGCCATACTATTATCAAGCGATTTTTATACGTAAGAAATCAAAAACTCAACAAATAAGTTATTGCTTCATGCCAGCTAAGAATCGAACGGATCTTCGTCTTGACTAGGCGGTAATGTTCTATAGTTTTAGGTTCTCATCCCAGGCAACGTATACCATGGCGTATAAAAACATTGTAATGTATAAGTTTAGCCCGTTACATCCTTTTTTTAATTTCGTCTCATTAAATGCGCATACGTTTGGCTCTGTCAATTTCGGGGCTTTCATTTCTCTCACTCTCTCTTCCTTGCTATTGGTCCCACATGGTGGCGGGATTAGCTTATCTGCTTTTCGCTTTCCACTCCGCTCTGGGACAGACATCGACATCGTCTTGGGAAATCTTACACTCTCTCATGTCTCTCGACACTACAGTCTCCCATCTTATCTTGGGTGTTCCTCTGGATCTTCGTCCGGGGAGGAAAAGCTGTAGCGCCAGGTTCCCTACGTAGTCGAGCCTCCTCCTGACGTCCCCGTACCATCGCAGCCTACTCTCCTGCATCTTGTCGGAAATGTACACCCAGACTTCCTCGCACATGCTCGTTGCTTATATTATCGAGCCTGGTTACGCCACACATCCATCTCAGCAATTTTAATTCTGTCAATTTCTCTTTCTATTAAGTTTAATTTGTAAGTATACATATTACTATCGTATACCATACTAACGTATACCATTAAAATGTATATTCATAAAAATAAATAAAATGCGTCAACAATATTCAAAGCTAAAACAACACAACCAATGTTCATACATTCACGCCGCACGTTCAGAAACAACGAAATAAATACAATATTTACCACGAGCTTTTGTACAATTTTAATTGTAATATGTGAATTCACATTTTCCAGGCGAGTTTTAATTATCGTAGTCGCGCGCGCCTGAATTACGCGACCGCCCCTGATATTTATGGCGGGCCCGCGCCATTCCGATACACTTTTTAATGTAATGAGCGCTCGTTGCCGCACGGGGCCATTGCGTATCGAGCTTTTCCTTCCGTATATATTTATATTGTAACAATATTTATAACAACCGACAATATTATCAAACCATAAACTTTATTTTTCTTCAAACGAGTATGTTATTAATTCGTTTGTATTTTTTAAACGTTTGTACACCAACAAACGTCTTTTAAAGAACGATTTCGATTATTTTTAAAGGATTAATAAACAAATGACAATGATTAATTGAAATCAATTTTATTAATTATTTGGTTTCAATCATGTATGTAATGTTAATGTTGTTGGGATAACACCTTTCGGAAGATATACCAGAGAACTCCTAAAAATCAGATGGAAGAATGCATTTTTAGCAGTTTATAGTAACTGTGTATTGGTAGATTTATGATAAGACTAGGTAATACATAACAACAAGGAGCATGAATGTGGAAGAGGAAAGGAAAAGAAACGCTAGAACTTAGTCGTGTAAGTACGATTTAAGTTATTTATCTTAACATTTGATCCGTCAAGTTTGCTTCGATTTATAGTCCGTTTTGTTTTTACTCTAAAATATCAGTTTAACGCATAAATAAAGTAATTTTATAACGTATTATCGTGAAAGTATACATAATAATCGTTACATGCCATGTTTTGATTTTAATAATTCAAAAGGCGCGACAAAGTTTATAGATACGAAATGGGAATTCCGTATAACCGCGGGTCTCATCTTGGCGAATATTAAATTAGTGACATCGAGTCACGGGCGAGTCACTTGCGAGTTCTATACGTGATCAGTTGTGGCTTCAGTTCGGCACAAACAGTCGTAACCAAGAACACATTAAACATTCATCGGCACACGTCGCACACCCGACTAACATAAAAATGTACGCTTATTATGAAATTAACTGTGCTAACTGCGAGACGTCTGTTTTTTTCGTAGCTCACGTCATCTGCCGCCAGATTACGAGACGTTAATTGGACTACGAAAATGCGGTACGAACGTAGGTAATTTTTTTAAAAGTTCATCCATTTCCAACTGGACGTGCCTCAGTAAGTAATGTAAAGTTAGTAATGTTAATATCATTTAGTATAATATAATTCAGTTAGTAAAATTAAACTAGTACGTAGAACTAAGTTAAACTAAGACAGGACGTACGTAACATTTTTATATACATCTACGCTATTGTGTGAAGTTACCATAGTTATTGGTTCATCATTTGCTTTTTAAATAGATGCATTAAAAGCGTTATGACAAATCGTTCGAATTTACGATCTGATACATTTAATTATGAATTCGAGATTTTTTCAACAATTCAAGTCCGCAATGTCTTTTTTTTAATTTTAGCACATTATTGTCCTCTTTTAATTTCTTAACAATTAAATTAAATATATAACTATAAATATTACATTTCACTTTTAGCCGTGTTGGAGAAGACAGAAAAAGCAAGCAAGATTAGGTTTTGACATAAATATGCTCCCATGTGTGAAATAGAACGAACTCTTTGAGTCATATGGTCACAAACTCATACAGAGGAAGCTTTTTTGTACGTAAAAATCAGTAAATATATGTGTTATAAAAAATTGTATTCCAATTTTTGTACGTCGGAGTGTGAGTACATATAGAGTGGAACATACACATTTGATTATGTAGTGAACTTGCCCAATCCGAACAGTAACTAACCATTATTAATAAAATTATTAACATACCTGTACCCTCGCTTCCGTGAGGTCAATCTTCATGGCGATCTCCTCCCTCGTGTAGATGTCTGGGTAATGCGTTTCTTGAAAGGCCCTCTCCAACTCTTTAAGCTGCGCTGACGTGAACGTGGTTCTTATGCGACGTTGCTTCCTCTTCTCAGTCAACGATCCCTCATTACCACCATACATCTTGTATGGAAGACCAGCTGAGAAAAATATTTTTTAATTTAAGAAATTGTTCGAAAGATCATGAAAACAGGTACATTTTACCAAATTTTACCATACAGCAAACCAAATGGTAAAGCCTGTTTTATCGTATATGTTTGCAAGTAACCCTGTGAGGTATAAACTTTCTATTCGACTACTAACGTGATTTATGTAACTACACTCGTGAGTAAAAATAAAGGGTTGGTTAAGAAAGTTTGAATATCTCGGAAGATATAGACGCTAGCTAACTGAAATAAATTGTGCATGATAGACAAAATCCTTAAAATAAAATGAAATAAAATATTTTTATTAATTTATTTATATTACGGTAAAAAACATAAACTTAAACGAAAAAGGATATCTTACGTAAACATGGATAATACAGTATCTTTCATTACATTTTATTTTTATTTAAATTTTAGTACTTAGTGTCGCCACATAGAGGCAATCTTTATTTTGGCTCAAAAATTAATCGATCCTTATTACTAAAGAAATAATTTAAAAGCTGGGAAATGCTGTTGATGTTATCTAACAGATTATTAAGGCATTATAATACTTCATTAACTAATTTTAACAGCGATACGTATTTAATAAGTTGTAACAGAAACCAAAAAAGCGTGCAACGGTGAAATTCTGAATGAAGTAAGACGCAGGTTGTTTCGAGCCGCCATTTTTGTCTCCCTCCTAGCGTGTCGCACCCTCGCTGTGTTATGTACCTACAGGCTTGCAATGAAATAAATTTTATACCTACGTCTCTTTTGTTTATTTTCGTGGGTAAACAAAGCCGGTTTTAATTAGCAGTGTAATATTCATATTTTGAAGCTGTATAATTTAAAATTATTTGAAAAATACAACGCAAATGCTTTTGATGCCCAACAGGTAGTTTTATTGACCGTATGCCTTTAAGCCATTTAATTAAAACATTTTATAATCAACATAAAAAAAGTAATAATTAACAATATATTTATATAAAAAGGTTACTATAACGAGAAATTCGTGCCGTTTGGAATATAACAATTTTATTTTTTACAGAGGCTCAATGGCGAAATAAATATAAAAAGCACAGATATAAGACTATAATTAGATCTTTTGTTATTGTAATAATAGGATATATAAAAGAACATTATAGCTTAAAATACAGTAAAAAAAGCGTAACGTAGCAATGTGGTGTAGCGCACGTATCGATCGTAGCTGTGAGCTACGCCTTTCAAGTCACTCTCTACGAAGAAAACTGTCCTCTTTCCGTAAGTTATTGCGCGTTTAAGGTTAAAAAAAATTAATTCTTGTTGAGTAATGTCTACTTTCTTGTAGTGAAAATGTAATATTTATCATATTGAAATATATAAACAGAAATAAATCTTTAAATCTTATTAATAGCGTAGTATTCAAAACCCAAATGTTTTTGTTAAACCTTTATCAACGCTTTTAGAATACCTGTGGTGTAAACGTAGCTAATAATTGAAATTCATTGTATTTTACACAATCGTTTACTAAGAACAAACATAGTATTTCGGCAAATTAAGTAACGAGTGAGAATATAGACAATACCGGTATTTCATTACACCTACGAGTCTAAGCGTGGTCCATTAAGCGAGCTTTAGAGGCATTAGAAGCGCGGACATGGCGTAGCACGGTCGGGACCGCAAACCGCACTCACAACGACAATTACCTCAAATGAACCGGAATTAAGCGAGACTCGCTTCTTGGCCACGCTGCGGTCTCATTTGCATTATTAATAGATGGGAGAGACACGAGATGGGGCCGGTAGGGAGGCTGGGGACGTGTCACTGCCCCCCGTGCCTCACCTCCCCCGCGCAATTTGCGGGACCTAATGAAGAGGATCTTGCCAAGATGTTCGTGTTCTTATGATGTTTAATTCGAGTTTGCAGTTCATGGGTCAGGCGGACGGCGGCGTACTCATTGTTATTACGGCGGTATAATTTTATTAGGCTCTGAGTGTAAGAATATGGAAGAAACAAGTTAAGCTTCTTAATCGTAATTTAAAAGATTGCTTAGTTATTAAGTGTTTTGTGTCTCCAGTTAGGTGTCTAATCAAATACAGGTAGATAATGGACGAATAGATCTTTTTATTTCTTCTACGAGTATCTGTATAGGCAAGCTTAACTTGGAACGTCTCGCTCGTATCGACGTTTCATATACAAGAATATTAATGTACGGCTTTGTTGCAC
Organism: Meandrusa payeni; assembly: GCA_029286785.1. Taxonomy (NCBI): domain Eukaryota; kingdom Metazoa; phylum Arthropoda; class Insecta; order Lepidoptera; family Papilionidae; genus Meandrusa; species Meandrusa payeni. The sequence goes on from JAGSMX010000013.1 coordinate 2,560,040, forward strand.
GAACTTGTAGTTCATTTAAACAATCTTTTACTTATTTACTTCTTTTTAAATCACTCATCAGATCACAGCTTGAATATGCGTCACCTGTATGGAATCCTCATAATCAGAAATACAGCAAACTTCTTGAATCTGTACAATCAAAATTTCTTCGTCTTATCAACTATAGATGCTTTCATCAACACGTCTCTTATTGTATTCTTTTAGAAAATTCAATTTACATTCTTTGAAATTTAGAAGGCTATACCATGATCAAATTTTTCTGTACAAAATCTGCCACAATAAATTTGATTGTACAGAGCTAATCAATAATATCTACTTTCGTGTTCCAGCAGTTCTCAGCGCATTCGTGATACATACACTCACAAAATGTTTTCTCCCATTATTACGAGAACCAACGCCGGTGAACGCGCTCCATTGACTAGGATTATGAAGCAGTATAATGACCATTTCGCCAACATTGATGTGTTTTTTCTTGCCTTTTCCTCTTATAAAAACTCTAAAAAGAAACTGGATATTTTAAATATGTAAATATAGATGATATAAATGCAGATGTAAAGTGTGTGAAGTGCTATAGACATTTTGTGGACATTATTATTATTAAGTGGATAACGGTGTTGTTTACATAATTATAACTCTTTATACTTAATGTATTTATTATCTTAAGCTTTAATATGTATTCGTTTGTTGTTCCAATAAAATAAAAAAAAATAAAATAAATAAATAAGCTGTCGCAACTTTTTTACACCCTTTTAATGGGGTAGATCGAAATAGAGAGAGATTTATTTGTTATGTTACAAATACACAAATACCGTAGCGATATCTTAATGACTAAGTGTCAGTGTTACTCTCTTATCAGTTTAAATGATGTTGACTTTACGTGTTTCGTTTTCTTAAGTACAAAAATTAAAAAATTAACGCTTTCATCTCCATAAATGGCTACAGTGTTATCTCATGTTACATATGAGGCTAAATAAGCTCGGTGAAAAAAGCGATTGCCTTTCACTACTCTGTCTACAGCGCTTCTATTAAAAGGATGAGCTTTTTTTACTTTTATGCAAACGTATAGTTTCTTTTGTTCTCATGAAAATATATCAGACACATAACAAAATAACAAAATTGATAGTGAAAGTACGAACTTCACCAACGCCGCGTATTCTTGATTTAGTTCAATTTCAAAATCACGATACACGTTGTATGTTAACCACGTGTTAGTAAATAAGGCAATGACGGGAGCACGTGGCGTTAATTAATCGTCAGAGGCCGATTAATTCGCAGGTGATATGATCCGTGGCCCCCACACTGCAGACGCTTCGCCTCCCAGCCTTTAATTACTGAGCGAAGCGACTGCTTACAGGGTGTTAGAAAATATCCGCATCATATTTACAATCTTGGTACTTTTTAATATGTAATAATGATGAAACTTGAACAAGATTTGCTCGCCAGACATATTCGAGATCCAGCTTTACTTTTATTTAATGTTTTGTATTGTAGTTTCTCAATGAGTTATTTTTAATTAACGTTTTCTTTATAAGCAATCTTATTAAAGCATATTATGTCAAAATATAGTGTAATATGCAGTTAAAAACGTGTGTGTACTTCTTAAGAATGTTGGCATTTTTGAAAATATAGGAGTAAAATAGTGATTGCGAGTGTCTATTGTTACGTAAGTATGAATTGATGTAGTTACGGACTAATCGAAGTCAAATGACATATGACGTAACTGTCTAATCTTTATAACAGCAATCTTATTAAAGCATATTATGTCAAAATATAGTGTAATATGCAGTTAAAAACGTGTGTGTACTTCTTAAGAATGTTGGCATTTTTGAAAATATAGGAGTAAAATAGTGATTGCGAGTGTCTATTGTTACGTAAGTATGAATTGATGTAGTTACGGACTAATCGAAGTCAAATGACATATGACGTAACTGTCTAATCTTTATAACAGCAATCTTATTAAAGCATATTATGTCAAAATATAGTGTAATATGCAGTTAAAAACGTGTGTGTACTTCTTAAGAATGTTGGCATTTTTGAAAATATAGGAGTAAAATAGTGATTGCGAGTGTCTATTGTTACGTAAGTATGAATTGATGTAGTTACGGACTAATCGAAGTCAAATGACATATGACGTAACTGTCTAATCTTTATAACAGCAATCTTATTAAAGCATATTATGTCAAAATATAGTGTAATATGCAGTTAAAAACGTGTGTGTACTTCTTAAGAATGTTGGCATTTTTGAAAATATAGGAGTAAAATAGTGATTGCGAGTGTCTATTGTTACGTAAGTATGAATTGATGTAGTTACGGACTAATCGAAGTCAAATGACATATGACGTAACTGTCTAATCTTTATAACAGCAATCTTATTAAAGCATATTATGTCAAAATATAGTGTAATATGCAGTTAAAAACGTGTGTGTACTTCTTAAGAATGTTGGCATTTTTGAAAATATAGGAGTAAAATAGTGATTGCGAGTGTCTATTGTTACGTAAGTATGAATTGATGTAGTTACGGACTAATCGAAGTCAAATGACATATGACGTAACTGTCTAATCTTTATAACAGCAATCTTATTAAAGCATATTATGTCAAAATATAGTGTAATATGCAGTTAAAAACGTATGTGTACTTCTTAAGAATGTTGGCATTTTTTAAAAATATAGAGGTAAAATAGTGATTGCGCGTGTCTATTGTTACGTAAGTATGAATTGATGTAGTTACGGACTAATCGAAGTCAAATGACATATGACGAAACTGTCTAATCTTTATAACAGCAATCTTATTTTCGTGTGTGTAAAACAATTTATATATACCTTTTTATTAAACTGTATTCCTATTACTTTAATAAAACCTTAGTAAATCTAATTATTATGTGTAAATCTCTTAATTTCATAATATACTTTCTATTAATGTTTTTCCTTATGGGATTTTTATGCAGTGTAACACGGGACGTACTTCCTCAAGTTTGATATATGATGTATCATTAGTGTTGCCATATCTCAATTATTAGAGTTGGTTGTTACGTCAAAGAATTATAACTAACAATAATTTACCAACAAGCGTACTTAATTAAACACTATTTTTTATCTAATTCTTGAATTCGAATGTTGCGTATTGTAAGTTAACAGAGGTAGCAATCGCTCTCCTTTCCACTATGCTTATAAGGTGTCATATTATGTGATAGAGGTGAACCCATCACCCATACACAAGCTACCACTCTAAGATTTATTATATATAAATAACCTTCGGCCACTTCTTCTCCCAGCGCCAACACTTCCCGAAGTGGCACTCAAAGTTAGTTTAGCTTTTAAATGTCCCTTGGATTATCCGTGAAATAGCAACCGGCCGTGGTACGGCCCTCTCGGGCACCCTCGGATCGGAATGCTTACGCGTAACATAGTAACCATCCAAGCCGAGGTTACCCCTCACCGGGGGAAAAACCCCTTGTGTCGAGTTACTAGCAATAGAGGTTCAGGCTAAGCGACCTAAGAGCTGTGCCACCTCTCAATCCGGTAAAACAGTCAAGGCCAGCCTCTCTGGCCAATCTGTGTAGTTCGTCATAAAAAAAATATCGTGAAGTCAATGTTAACTTGTTCTGGTGAAGCTTAACCTGACTAAGGTGGATAGGTAAGGCTTATTTATTTAGCGTGTATTAATCTACTGTATACAATATATATGATCCTACGCTTCCCGTTTCTGTATAAGAATTTTTCATATCTTCCCTATAAACTGCTATCAAAGGCTTAAAGTGAAAATTATATGTCTCATTGGACTTGTCAACGGGAATTAACAAGGAACAATAAACAAACCAGTAACACACAGGTGTGATTTTCATTAAAGGTCTCTAAAGGTTCAATAAAATTCACTCGCTAATGCTTCCTGGCAGAAAAATGCACTATTTTTTATAACCACATAGACAGACGGTTGTTCGGCACTCGGTATAGATACCGAGGCCGTCTATGTACTTATTTAATTTGTTTAAGTTTAGGTACGATCCGTCACAGGTATTTAAGCACGCCTTTATTTTCACCGCTATAAAATTGTTACAGCTGACATACCATTACGCATAGTGTATACGGGCTCACTGCAGATATAAAAAGCTTATAAGCGTAGTGCACATTGCCAATATATTTTATATTTGCAAATAAACATGTGGGTAAATTTACGTAATGGCGGCAGTAAAACACGAGCGTTCGGATGTTGGAGTCAAATTGTAGCAGCGGCGAGCTCTAGGTACTCGTAAAAATAAGGATAATGGAATGACAGGTTTTATTGTAACTTGCATTATATTTGATTTAATTTAACATCCCAGTGGTTAAGCACTGGACTCGAACCCTTAGGCATTTCAACAATCTTATTAAAGCATATTATGTCAAAATATAGTGTAATTTGCAGTTAAAAACGTATGTGTACTTCTTAAGAATGTTGGCATTTTTTTTAAATATAGGAGTAAAATAGTGATTGCGAGTGTCTATTGTTACGTAAGTATGAATTGATGTAGTTACGGACTAATCGTCAAAATTAGTCAAATGACATATGACGTAACTGTCTAATCTTTATAACAGCAATCTTATTTTCGTGTGTGTAAAACAATTTATATATACCTTTTTATTAAACTGTATTCCTATTACTTTAATAAAACCTTAGTAAATCTAATTATTATGTGTAAATCTTGTCCATTCCACCAATTATGTTATTGGTGCTGATATAGGTAATAAATAATAAGCTCTTACGTGTAAAAGGACCCTAAAAACCTAACGGGGTAGACAGAGACAGCTTCTGGTTTTTGCCGAGCTTATGTAGCTCAGGTGGTAAGCCCATAGCCATACAATAAATACCTTTTTAATCCCTAAGTCAACGTTATTTCTCAGAAAAGTATACATTGAATTAAATGTAATATGATCGTATAAATAAAATTTCGACACAATTTCGGCTAGACGTCAAAAGTTTCTATTCCAAAAAAAATGGGATAAACGTCGATTTCTCTATTCGGATGTGGAGCTGTAACATTGTAGAAGTTACGAGCGCGGCTCACGGCGCTGTTCGACTGTGAGATATTACCTTTTTTATGGCCCACTCCACCATACTATACTTTGCTGGGACAGAATAGATCACATGATGCGATAAAATATTGCTCTCGGTCCTCGCTACAAATCGAATTAACCCGTCCACTTGCATGCGAAGGCGACATGAGAATAGAAATGGCGATATTGGTTTAGGATTCTGAAACTATTTGTGTTTTCCCGCTCCGTTACGCGTCATGTACAAAATCATGTGCGTTGCGTATGTAAATTTATCGACTGAGAATGTTTTAGAACCATATACCTACATACACAAAATATATTATCTAAACCATTAAAGCTTCCAATATTACATAATAAATAAGCTCTCACGGCCTTTAGCCCTAGTGAGGTTAACAGAAACAGCTTTCGCCGTCTGCCTTTCACCAAGCTTATCCCATTTGTGACCAATGTTTACTAAATTTTTGTAATAAAACTACCGAAAAATGCTATTCATTGGTACTAGCTATCTGGGATTCGAATTTACAACCATTAGATCGTAAGTCGAATCGTTACCATACACAGGACACCATTTTTACAAAAAATATTTATAAGCTTAGATTTAAAGTTGTCACGATATTAGAAACAGCAATCACTATTAAATATTAAATTAGTCCTTATTATCTCATTAAATCCCATTTCTAACAGGGGATGAGCACATATATAGCACCTTATATTTATACATAAGAATCCGAAAAGCGAAAATAGTAACACGGCATTAATGTTATTACATAATTGAACGTGTCACTGTGTTATCTATTATTTTTTTAAATAAAATATAACATATAAGACTGATATAAGTCTCATTTCATATCCTAAGAACAAATCCGGAAACTTAATGACATTTCTGTTATAACATCAATAAATTTCCACAAAACTAATCGTGAAACCACGACGCCCGTAATTTAATCCGTTTGTCACAAATCTTATAGCAAAACATCTTAATATTGCGCAACTCTGTAATTCTTGTAATTGTACTACAATTAATACGCAAACTTGTAATTAATTTCCGTGTGATTAACGGCTATAATCCTGGCTTACTCGAGATTACGTGAGATACCGCCTTAGGAGAGTTATTGTATTGCATGGACGACGCGGGGGCTCGCCGCGCCACGACTTCGCAGGAGGGGGAGGGATATCTTACTGACTTGACAGTTGGGACAAAATATATCGATGTCCTTAAAGTTTAAGAATTTTAATATATACAATATTAAGTTTCGTAAATCCGTGTCTACATTTTGATTTCGTCATTGAAAAGGTACATTATAAATATTTAGTGTAAATTATTTAATATACATGTAAATTTAGTTGTAATATTTATATCTGAATGCCGTCGAAATGTTTTCATATATTTCCTGTCCATACAAATGTGGCCTTCAAGAGTACACTCTTAGCGATAACGTCAATAGGTAAAAAATAAATTATTCTTAGACATTTTTAAATTTGCCTCCTATTTTTGTTATTTACAAAATCCATAAAAATAATAACGAAATATTTATAGTCTTATAACTGGATAATAGTTCATTTATTGAGGTAGCTCAATCAAAGTAATTTGACTAAACTTTACTTGAACTATTATTAATTGATTGATTATTATTTATTTATAAATCGTAATATATTAGTTAATAAATCGTATTAACATAACCTGATCCCAGACGAGCCAAATGAAATTTCTGGTTTCTCAAGAACACTTGCCAAAATTTGTTAGTGGTAATAAGCCGATAACTATTTATACACCTGTCTTTTCACCCTGCTAGGTGTTAAAGGGTGTGAATGCTTTTTTTCTCCTTAAATATCTCTTAAATTAAAATCGATATGTTAAATAATATAACTGTTGAAACGGTCGCATCACTAGTATGTACACAAGAACTGCAAGACAGAGACTCGAGCCCGTGTCCTCCCCTTAAGATTCTCGCGAACGCCGCTGCCAATTAGAGGCGCAATCGCTCACGCGGCGAGGTTATACCCTCTCCCCGCTAGCACTCCGCCCATCCCTGCAATGCTCTTTGTTCCATGACCGCCGCAACCTCCCGTTCCGACGTTTGTTCTAAATGAAAACGATTTCACTTTGGCGATACGTAAAGAAATGATAATTGTTTAAGGCTCTCGGTTGTGTTTACTGCTTTTGGCGTTATTTTAAAACTCTTTTATGTTTAATTAAAAATTATATTTTTCAAATTTAAATTTGTTTAAAGTTTCCTATAGTTTCGAGTATCTCCCATGTTTAAGCTATAACTTTATTATTAGTAAGAATTATCAATTGCTACGTTTTTTATTGTTTATCAATGTTAAAAACTGACCCTTTCTAGTTAGTTTTAAAAATTCTCTTAAAGCCTATTTATTGAAGAACTATTTTTAACTTTTATTCTCCTTTAGTCTTAAGAAAGTTAATTTTAAGCACTGATATGTCAGTTTTTCAGTTCAGTTCAGTTTGTCAAAACGTTCAGTGAATATTGTTTATTATTTTTTGAGAAAATATTTCTTTTCTTTTAACCGAATATCGAACCAACTCGTTGGTATAACACTGGTTGGAACAAACTGGGATTGAAAATCTTCAAGTTTTAAGTCACAAGATCGTTAACCAAATCGTCGTAAGCTACTATAAACATATAAATACAAATTTTAAATATTCATTAAATTTATAAAACAAACAATAACCGGTATAATGGCACAAGCTTGTAATAATCAATTATTAAAACATATTCCAGTTCACGTGAAATCCACTATTCTACATTTCAATCACAAATCAGACAACCCCCAAAAGAATAACCAAATAATCATCATCTAACTAATTTTATCGAAGGATTTAGTGTATGACTTAGAAATATCATTATTTCAATAGAATCTATACACTTTAGGTATCAACTTCTCTACCATCACAGACATTCATTTATCCAAGTAAACAAACAATCAAACCATTTAAAACCTTTTCTCGTAGTCATGTTCAAGAAGCCTAAAGTCTAAAATTTTATTCTAAATTTGTGGGAAATAAAAAAGCCTCATGGAGCTAACTCTGGACTGTTAAATAGAGTAAGGAAAGTAGAGTAATAGAATGAAAAATGTAGAGTAAATAAAACTGTAAAGAGAAGGACAGTGGACTGGAAGAAGAAGAATGGAAAGGAGAAATGTAAGAATGAACGAATGATCCTAAGATTCTTACATCTTGTTACATGTTGGGAACGATGAAAACACTCTGGACTGTTAAGGAAAATGGCACCAGAAATGGCTAAAGACATTGTTCTTGCGGACTGATGAAGCTCAGATTCTTAGAAAACTGTTACACAACTTAACAGATCAAGCTCTTGAAACAAACTTCAAAATTCTACTCAGCAGACTCTTCAGACATTCTGACTATTACTACTAGGTCACAATATTTTTTTATTTAACTTCGCCTGTGAATAACGTGTTAACTTCGTGATAAAGATGCAGTTTTGTCAAAAGATCATTGAAATCGATTCAAAATTCGCTGGTATTTAATACGGATGCACGTTGTAAAGACATCCCTTTGTATTTTTGCTACATAAACGTATACTAATAATAAAATAAACAATAAATGTGTGATATTCCGACGTTTCATTAATAACATGATGTTTTCTTGAGTAAGACAGTTGGCAATCTTTCTAGACTAGTTAACGGACGATGATCTAAGGTATCCCGACGATTGTTATACGTCAGTAAATGCCTGTACATAATCGTCCTCACCGAGACAAGGCGAGCGGATTATGTCGGTTTTGCAGTGACTAGAACACTGCGGTGTTCCTCTCGAGAACTTTAGTCGAATCTACGATAACGCTTCAGCACACTTCCGAAGCTCCGACGGCATTGGCTCCTATCGCACCTCATCTCCTAATTGGAGTGGAGCTGAAGCTCTTCACCTGTTATGTGTTTGAAGATGCACAGGAACAGTGCTTTTGAAGATGCAAGCAGTATCAGTAGCAAGATACAGCAAAAACTGCGTACTTAGGGTTACTTAAAGGTTTTATCCTTGTCGTACTAGCATTATGGCAATAATTTAAAACGGGTAATACTGTTTTTATGATATATATTAAAGTACTGACTATATACTACTACTGATATATATATACTAAATTTTATTCCGTTGCTTTATAGACGTATAGCATAAAAACCTACATTTCAAATATATTCAATCTATCGATAAAATTGTGAAAGAATCCCAAATATACAAGGTGTTACCTTAGATATTTGTTAAAACAAAACATACAAACAAGATTAATTTTTATTAAAATCAAATTATTTATGTTAAAATTATTTATAAATCAACTAGTTTTTTTATCGGGCACAGAAGATTCTACAACGCTACGTGCGTAGCGTACTTTATTGTCTACGCATCTTAAATTTATGACGACATTCTACAATGCTACAAGCGTGCCGTAGCAATATTTTGTAAGACCCAATAATACGTCTATTATTATACATAGATTAAATAAAAGTTAATAATTAAATGTTGCAGTATTGTTGTTTTGTAAGTTTTTTTTAAATTGAAGTATCATTTATAAATACTTATTCACAATCAAACATCTATTATAAATGTTATCTGTATACCTCTCATTGTACAAATAGCTTGATGGAAAATTGGCTGTTTTGAAATTATTTTTTATTTTATTTGTTTGATTATTTGTTAAAACATTTAAACCAATTTTAATTCTAGAATTGATTTAATTTCACAGGAATTATATGTAACGACAACATCATTGTCAGATAATTGTCACAACAACGACAATGTCACGTATAAATGCAAAACGTCAACCTAATGAAAAACAGGAAACCGTTGAACGTTCCGAGATTTGTTTTTTTAATGACGAACTACACAGATTGGCTAGAGAAGCTGGCCTTAACTGCTTTATCGGATTGAGACAGGTGGCATAGCTGTTAGGCCGCTTAGCCTGAACCTCTATCGCTAGTAACTCGAGACAGTCCCCCCGGTGAGGCTTGGACAGTTACTATGTTCCAAGAACACCTGTACCTTCTGGTTACGATATGAATGCTTTCGATTAGTGTTGAGTATGTGAAGCACTAACTTAAATATTGTTAAGAAAATTGAGCTTATAAGTTCAATTTCCTTAACAATTTATTCCAAAGATATTTTTTTACTAATAATAATTTATTAAACTTGCAATTTAATTTCCAATGTTTTCCAGTTTGGTTAAAAAATCTAAGTACCTTTTGAGCAATTGTAAACGCACACAGGCGCTCTGCAACTTATTCAACTTTATGAATGTAAAAAGCGTCATGTAACGTTTTCGAAATTAAGATTTTACTTCCTGTTGACGTTTTCTGATCTGGAGAACGTTGGTCACAAGTAGTTGTAGCTCGTTGTTTAATTTACATTGGTTTATAAATCTTTGAGTATTTGAGGGCCTGTTGCTAACAACATTGATAATCACTGAATTGGTTTTAACAAGTTACTTACGTTGTAAGTTCATTGCAGGCGGGAATATGTGATGGTTCCTGATGGCGGCGTCCTGAGGCCGCGCGCACTGCGGCGGCGGCGGCTGGTATCGCATCCCTTGGTAACGATAAGCTGCCTGAGACATCTGACCACATGACGCCAACTCGCCCCAGGCCAGCTCACTTCCACCCGAGCCCAAGCACCCGCCATCGAACCCTCCGCCGGCACCGCTCAAGTACCCGTACTCCATCCTCTCGGCTATCTCACCGTTTCACTCCCTGACATCCGCTCACGCGTGGTCAACTGGATGAAGGCGCGCGCGCCGCGGCCCGCGATCTCCTCACGGTGCGTGAAGGTTCACACTCGCATAATTAAATGATCCGCGACTCTATCGAATTACGCCGATTAGAGACGGTATTGGAGAGTTTTTTACCGCGGAGGTCCGTGCGCTCGCCCCACTCGAAATCGAATGATAAGCCTAATTCAATAAGGGCGAGGTAGGAGTCCGGGGCGGGGCGCGCACCCCCGGGCAGGCCAATGGCCACAAGCGCTCCGTGTCCCGGACCCGCCATTGGCAGTTTATTCGTTCTCTCGCTCGCTCGGGGGTGCGTGTCACGACACTTGTCTACTTTTCTTTTCGCCGACAGTTCCTTTGTCATTGAGGAAAATAAAAAAGTTGTAATTAACGATCCAGGTAGCTTAATGAATGGATGTTGCTATTTAATTGTAATTACAATTGCACTCGATATGCACTTGTGGAAGTATTTAATTTTTCATTCGTTCATCAAATATTAAGTACCGTTTTAATTTAACAATAAAAAGAATCTACCAACTAAAAATAATAAATTAACGTTATAAGAAAAATTATACCGATATACATACACGTAAATACTTATCATCAAGAGACTAATGGTTCAGGATACGTTCTGCAAAAGATAAGGTCGTAGATTCAAAACGATTTTTCTGTCGCTATGCATAATTAGAAGCTTTTGTGTAAAGGTTAAGAAGTTAAGAGATTTTGTAAAAAAAAAAGTTAGAATTTCTTTAAAATCATATCATTATCAGTTTTTTTATTACTTTTGTTCATTTTATGTAGTACCTGTTTAGGGCAGGCATTTGTTGTGGCATGGGTTTAATTTGTTTTGGATCATAGGTATTTGAATATGCAACAACTAGTCTCCATATTAATTTGTTTAGTCATCTGTGTAGTAAAGTAACAAATATGTTACAATTAGGTCCCTTGTTAAAGAATGTATCAGTGTCTATCGTCCGTTACACTTCATAACCATGTTATTTTAATTCTAGTTTGTACTTAAAATTGCCTTAAACAATTTCATAGAAGCCGGGATTCGAACTCGAACATTAAACAAAGAAGCAAGAATTAAACAAATTACGTTAAAATTGAATACAATAACATTCTTAAAGATTCTTCTTCTCCCAACATTATATCTATTCTATAGCGATTGCCCGGCCTACTACTTCCAGTCTTTGGTATCCTCCTTTGTGAGATTATTCTCTGCCAGCATTACTTGGGCTGATAGCGGTATCTTGTATACATTGAGGTCTAGCTCTGTTTTTAGTAAAAAAATCATTGCATTGTTAAAAATCTCATGTTGATTAGTTTAAGTCAAAATTATTTTTTTTTCTAAAAAACTGAATCAAATTGCATCTCCTAAATAATAATAGATGATACATAAATATTTTATAACTTCAATAAAAATTCAATCTATCCATGTGACTTAGGAGTAAACTCAAAAGTAATTAGAATCGTTATACCAGGGTACTTCCAATAACACTTTAACAATAAAAAATAAAAATTGTCCCAAAAACGAATCTGAACCTCAAGTCGATTATTTCCTTACAAAATCCGCCTAATTCGAACACATCTTACGTCGAAATCTCTACAATTTGAATTGTTTGGTGTCTCCCTTGAAATTTTCGTTACCGGGGTTCTACAGCACTCAATAATCAAATTTCAATAAAGGTCTAACCCTATCGACGTTCACTTCTGTTGAGATACTAATTTGACTTACTGAAGAATACGAAAAGTTCCTACCAAAGCCGTTGTCAAACATAAATAAATATAATAATTTCTGTCAAAGTGCACGCGCCAGCCACGGGGGGCAAATGCATAAAGGGTACGTGAGAAAACAGCGCGTATAATATTCACAATATCGGAATTACTGCGGCCGTCCCGCGGGAGGAGCCACGACGCTCTCTGATACTCGCGATGTCGCACGCCTTATTTATTATTTATGTTCATTACACTGCAACGCTTTTTTAATACATCCGAATATATGGCTTTATGTCATAAAATCTGAGACCAGTTAAAATCCAATTACTGACATGTATACTTTTTAAACATAGACTTTTTATACGAAAAGCAGTAGACGAGCTTTCTCTACTTTTCAAGCTTTGATAAAGGAGTAAGCTATAGCCATATATAGCAAACATATAGGGTCGGTTAAGAAAGTTTGAATATATCGGAAGATAAAGACGATATCCTTTTTCGTTTAAGTTTTTGTTTTTTAATGAAATAAAAAATAAATTAATAAAAATATTTTATTTTATTTTTAGGATATTTAATTGTCTATCATGCACAATTTATTACAGCTAGCGTCCGAGATATTTAAACTGTCTTAACCGACCCTTTATTCCGACCCTTCATTTTTGCTCACGAGTGTAGTTTCTGGAAATTCTCCAAGCCGTATGAATTCGACACTACCGTAGGTGGCAACTGATTCCACAGTTTTGTAGTTCGTAGAAGGAAATTGCATGAAAAAGTGTTTGTGGAACGCCAACTATAAAGATGTTGATGGAATTTGAAATTCTGTTGTGATCTGCGATAATGAATTCAAGTAAACTACGCTGTCGTTTCTGAATGAACTCACGATTTCAAGTAACAGAATATTTATCCCACTGTTAAGCATAGTGCTTCAATGTACCGAGAACAATAGGAGAGTGAGCTTTTTTGTAGAAGACATACACTATGTCTTCTTTACTAGGTTTTTCTTCACCACTGAGCACGTGATAACTCCACACTAGAAATTTCAACAAATAATTCTATACATGCCGTCTCCGGCGATTGAACTCGGGTTGCTGTCGTACTTTGCAACTTAAGCCTACCGCCCGGACCTTGACGGTCTCTAAAACTTTCATACAAACATAAAAACGATATGAACCGAGATCGGATTTGATTAAGATAACAGGCATTATGTATATCGATATAAACAGCAATGTTGGAAGAGTATCATACTTACAATGTAAAAAAAAAACAATAAAATAACTCTAAAAAATATCTATATGAGTATAAAGCTTAATTTAGATTGTAAATGTTATGTACAAAACGGAAAAAATAAATGCCCCGGGTGAGGATCGAACTCACGACCTTAAGATTATGAGACTTACGCGCTGCCTACTGCGCTACCGAGGCTATACAAGTGGTAGCGAAAAAAAAATATTACCCTGCAACAGTTCACTACTCTCTTCAAAAGCATACCATATGAGCACGTTCTTTCCTTCCATCGTTAGTCTATTTCTACTTTATAATATCTCTACCTGTATTTATTTCGTACTAAATAAAAAATTCTTATATGCAAGATGCAAATACGATAAGAAATACTTAATGTCGATAACTGACGTGAAAATGTTTTTATGGTGTGTAACTTTTTATTTATGTTTATACGAAGTTGTAGATTCATTTAACAGAAGACTTTTGAAAGACATTCGACATTTGTGTGTGTATATTTTATGCGCTTATATTAAACACATACATGTATTAGTTCAAAAATGTATTTTAACTGTAACTTATTTGTAAAATCTCTTCCAACCAAAAATAACATCTAAACAAAGGGTGAAAAAACAAAACTACTAGCATAATAAATACCTTACTTAGAACGAAAACAAGTCGCCGCGGTGATATATGACTTCACTTAGCGACCTGCAATCAAACGACGCTGCCTTGTGTATCTCGAGTACTACTTCCGTTTTTGTTGTTTCATTCGTGATTGTCTCATCTTCTCGACGTTAACCCTGTTTGTTGTTGTTTAATGCATTTAATTTAAATATACACTTGTTACTCAAACCATGACTGTACTTATGAAAAGATTCAGATGCAAGCGTACACAAATTCGTGCTTAACTTGTGTACGTAATTGCGAGCTCAGCTTCCGAACGGCCACTTCAAGTTGCATAGTATGTTAGCAACCCGAGTTCGATCCCACGTGTCGACATGTGACGTTCCTTATTCTTGGCAATGAAAGAAACGCATGTACGAGAAATTATATGTGATGTCTATTAATTTATACTAGGCTACGCACTACAGACCAGCCCACTGTCCCAACAGTGGGCCATATATAGTTTTACTATTTACTCTACTTTGGAAAGATGGCTATTAGATATTAGGTTGCTAAAGATAATAAACGAGCATATATTTTGAATATCTCATTAAAGAAAACGATATAAAGATTGTCTATGAGTAAGCACCGCAATTGCTCTTTGAGCCATCGGTAGGCAGAGATCATGCTATAATTTCATTTATAAACCTGGTACATAAAAAGTCTGTTATGAAAACAACGATTATGAAGTAATGCATCCTTCTCGCAAGATGCAGCGGTGGCATCTAATCTGATAATGCGGCGGTTATGGCGTGCGTGCGCTCTCCACTCACCCTGGCCTAATTCAATTTACGCCCTTCGAGGCCACATGCCGCGCGCTACGCCCCACGCTTCTTCACTGTTTTTAATTAAGGAATATATAAACATTCTATCACGTTTAGATGATTGCTACATCAAGTCAGTCAAAGCGGTCTCTTAAACTACGCTATCTAACAATAGGCTTAATATGCCATCAGATTTATTTTAGATTATATTATCTAAAATGTTTACCTTAATATACAATTCCAATTTTTCTTAAATTTGACACGTAATTTTTAATGCGAACTAAGTAATAGAGAGCTTATTTCGTCTAAATCGCTTAAAACCTAGCAGATTGATATAGTAATCACTGTTCGATTTTATCAAGCTTAATGTCTCTGCTAGTCGCTGTCTCATGTTGTGGTCACCATCACTAATGCATCTGGAGTGGATAATCTGCATTCACTGGTTTCTATCCAAGGCGTCTCTTGACGACCGTGTAAACTTTTTAATTTTACTCGATCAGTCCATCTTACTGGTTCAATGTTTCCAACTACAATCAGATCAGACTATGTGGCTGTTATACGCTAGGATTAATTGTTGGTATATGGTGCACACACAAATTTGAATTTGTATTACATTAGTGCGTTTCGCAGTCCTTATCAACCTTATTTGCACCCAGCATCACATTTCGAATACATCAATCCTTTATCTTTCTCTGGCACACACATTTTTAAAGATTTCCGAATTTCTCCCCAAGCTTAATAGGTCCATTATAGAAGGTGAGCCAAACGCCATATACTGCGCATAATTCTTATCAAGTAATCTTTTTGTATATTGGCGATCGAAGAGCGGGAAGTTATTGGTACAAACTTACTGTGATCCTCCGAAGGTATGATAAATATCGAATGTTCCACTAGGCTATCACAGATATATTAAACATTATATTATTTCATAGTAAATAAGAAGAAAAAACAAGAAAACATACTTAATAAGAAACATCTATTAGACACAATACTCGCCCGGCTGTTGTTCATTAATTTTATATATTTGTTTTAATTCCTATGTCTTTAATAAAATTTCCATTGTTATTCTAATTGATCAATTTTGTACATTCATCATCACTTCTGGAAACATCGAACCAAAATCATTGCTGTTGTAAACAACTGTAGACTTCGCCTTAAACACTTGATTTAAAACAAAAAAAGAACGAGTGTGAGTTTAGACCACACGACTGAAGTAAAACTTCTTTAGCTCCATCTATATGTATGTATACTATATATATATATATATATATATATAATATATGTATATATATATCTTGGAACAATCGTAAATATATTATATTTTTTAGATATAAATAATTCATATGTAGTATAAATACATATTATAAATATATAGATATATATTATAATAAAATACAATATATTTACGATTTTTCAAGAGATTGCGCGCGCGTTGCTATCTTGTGCTTCTACAGTGTGCTACAGACATTAAGCCTGCACTATGTCTTAGATATACGTAATATAACTGATTATGAGAGAAAGAGAGAAATAAAATCTGTTCTCGCTCCTCTCCTTTCTATTGTCCTTACAGTAACATTCGAAACGTAACTTTCTCTCTTTATATTTTTACTAACCTATATCTCTCTCGCTCAAACACATTTTTCGTAACTCATCAACCAGCGTACTTAAAAAGTAAAGCATGCGTAAAGAACGTTACTTCAATAATTGCATTCAGAAAGGTATATAGTGTAGGCAAGCAAAGCAAGGGCAACGGAGTCTAAGGGGGAGGGTCGCGGGGAAAGCCCAGACACCAGTGCACCTGAGCCTTTGATTGATGACGGTCCCGCCATCGCTATGATTGTGAGCGGAAGGCACTCGACACTTCAGCGTTATAATGCCAATTTTACTGAAATTCTTAATAAAAAGTTGATCATGGAACAAAATCTAATATAAAAGTACTATGATTTAAAACAAGCAGTTTCTTTCATATCTAACCTTGACTAGAACTTATTAATAATTGAATACAATACGTTATTTTAATACAGTAAGAGTCACAAGAGTCATTTATGCGACATGCAAATGTTTGTGTTAATTAAGAAAATGGTGTCATTGGCAGTTTAATTTTAGCAACTATAATATATTTATAAAAGACTGATGTTCTAAAGTATTATTTAAAATCATAAAAACAGAACATAGTAACCGTCCAAGCCGAGGTTACCCCCCACCGGGGGGACCTTTGAGTCGAGTTACTAGCAATAGAGGTTCAGGCTAAGCGACCTCAGAGCTATGCCACCTCTCAATCCGGTGAAGCAGTCAAGGCCAGCTTCTCTGGCCAATCTGTGTAGTTCGTCATAAAAAAAAATAAAAAAATCCTCCGAAGGTATGATAAAATCGAATGCTCCACTAAGCTATCACAGATATATTAAACATGATATTATTTCATAGTAAATAAGAAGAAAAACAAGAAAACATACTTATTAAGAAACATTTATTAGACACAATACTCGTCCGGCTGTTGTTCATTAATTTTATATATTTGTTTTAATTCCTATAAGTCTTTAATAAAATTTCCATTGTTATTCTAATTGATCAATTTTGTACATTCATCATCACTTCTGGAAACATCGAACCAAAATCATTGCTGTTGTAAACAACTGTAGACTTCGCCTTAAACAACAAAAACAAAAAGAACGAGTGTGAGTTTAGACCACACGACTGAAGTAAAACTTCTTTAGCTCCATATGTATTTACACACGCATATATATATGTATATATATATATATATATATATATATATATATATATATATATATATATATATATATATATATATATATATATATATATATATATATATATATATATATATATATATATATATATATATATATATATATATATAGATATATATATGTATATACCCATAAATATATAGTTATATACTATAATAAAATACAATATATTTACGATTTTTCAAGAGATTGCGCGCGCGTTGCTATCTTGTGCTTCTACAGTGTGCTACAGACATTAAGCCTGCACTATGTCTTAGATTTACGAAATATAACTGATTATGGGAGAAAGAGAGAAATAAAATGTGTTCTCGCTCCTCTCCTTTCTATTGTCCTTACAGTAACATTCAAAACGTAACTTTCTCTCTTTATATTTTTACTAACCTATTTCTCTCTCGCTCAATCACATTTTTCGTAACTCATCAACCAGCGTACTTAAAAAGTAAAGCATGCGTAAAGAACGTTACTTCAATAATTGCATTCAGAAAGGTATATAGTGTAGGCAAGCAAAGCAAGGGCAACGGAGTCTAAGGGGGAGGGTCGCGGGGAAAGCCCAGACACCAGTGCACCTGAGCCTTTGATTGATGACGGTCCCGCCATCGCTATGATTGTGAGCGGAAGGCACTCGACACTTCAGCGTTATAATGCCAATTTTACTGAAATTCTTAATAAAAAGTTGGTCATGGAACGAAATCTAATATAAAAGTACTATGATTTAAAACAAGCAGTTTCTTTCATATCTAACAAGGTTAGGTTAGTAGAACTTATTAATAATTGAATACAATACGTTATTTTAATACAGTAAGAGTCAGAAGAGTCATTTATGCGACATGAAAATGTTTGTGTTAATTAAGAAAATGGTGTCATTGGCAGTTTTATATTAGCAACTATAATATATTTATAAAAGACTGGTGTTTCAAAGTATTATTTAAAATCATAAAAACAGAACATAGTAACCGTCCAAGCCGAGGTCACCCCCCACCGGGGGGACCCTTGTGTCGAGTTACTAGCAATAGAGGTTCAGTCTAAGCGACCTAAGAGCTATGCCACCTCTCAATCCGGTGAAGCAGTCAAGGCCAGCTTCTCTGGCCAATCTGTGTAGTTCGTCATAAAAAAAAAATAATAACATCAAAATAATTTACTAAGCTCTAGGCTCCTGTTCTGTTATTGTCAAATTGAAAATTTATTTCAATATGACAATCGACCGACCAAAATTGTAATCCATTGATTTATAAATATCATTAGGTATTAAATAACTCAATACTAAAAATTGAAACAATATATATTCTAATGTTATCGAAAAACCATACAACTACGATGTCACTGGACGTACATTTTGGCACAATTTGTTAAGCAGACTCGAGACTGGTTTCATAAGTATCTACACTAATATTTTATAATAATATGCGTCCGAGTGGCTGATGAGTTATCCACCGACAGGCTGATGATTTCGATGCTAAGCGGCTAGAAGAACTCGACACAACGCGAGATGACCGGAAGACCCGCCAACCAGTGCCCATCCATTACAATAATGTTAGTGGAACTTTGATTTATCAACAATGCTCTCGTGCTTTTGCAACAAGCTCGGGTACGAAAGCTACCAAAGAGCACTTGACAGGGACGAAAAGCCCTACAGGAATGAAGTCTCATAGTTATAATGCTTGACCAGTAACAGAGTAGGCATGGCCTCGACATCATCAAAACGCATACGCCATACATCGGGCACTGATTTTGGATAATGATCGTAGTTCGTAAAAAAAACGGAAAAGCGGAAACTCTTAGTACTAGTCAACTGGGATTCGAACTCCCGATTATTAGATCGTAAAGTCGAATGTGCAGCTTAATCAAATTAATATTAATTACATAAAAGTTAAAATAAAAAATTACATAAAAACTTAATTAAATAAAAGCTTAATGTACAGCTTACGTAAAAATGTACTTTAGACAGAATTTTCATTCTGTCTAAAGTACATTTTTACGTTGAGGCCAACAAGACTCACATCACTTATAGAAGTGTATAGTCGACAATGATAACCTAATCACCGACGACAGTGTTTAGGCGAGAGGCTTGATTAGACCCGCTCCGGTAGCCTCGATTCAGAATGCTATCACCCATACCCAAGGCCCCCTGAATCTCGCTTTTCTGTCTCTTGCGTAGCTCATAATAATTACTAAGAACTGGGGCTAGCAGAGTCATTGGATCATAAAAAAGGTTTAAATTTTTTAAATAGTTATTTGAATTTTATTAATTTAAATAGGAGTATTTGTGCTATTCAATATTACTGTTATTGTTCAATTTTCAGGACATATATTTATTATCCTTTTAGTTACATCGCAGCTATTAAATCAGAGAAGTTCCAACAACTTGCGCAAGTCGAGTAAATAAAGCAGACCGCTTTTATTTACTCAATACGTGCAGTTCCGTTAGCTCTTCAGAGCTATCGCTAGGTCGGCGAGGGGGAAGATTGGTCGAAAGCTTGTGAAGCGAGCGGACCTCGGTCTTAGGCGAGTCCTGCTTGTCAAAGTGGCCGCCGGCGTGTTTGCACGACTAATGAGCGGATCCCCGGAGACGGCGTGTTTGCCCCCGACGCCCCCGGACGCCCCCTGCGCCCCGAGCTAGCTTTTTCGTACGTTCAGGTTTGCACAGCCCCACCCTGTTCTCGACCTCGCTCAGCCGCAGTCTCTGTTTGCTCCCCACTCTGTGTCGTATCGGACTTTCAAGTGCAAATTGGAAAATTGTAGACAAACCTTACGAACAACCGAAATCGGGCCGATATTACGAGATACGAGTGCTTAAGGGAAATTCTTTTCTATCCAAAATATTTCAAATTCATATGTTTTATTTTCTTGATCCATAATATGTCATTTAGTTAATTAAATATAGATCAAAAATCTATTTACATAAATTCAGTTCACGTTCTATTAACAATTTTTAGCGGGGCAGGCAATAACTTCAATCGTTGGCCACTTGTCACCAAACTTATTACTACATATCACATCTAAGGTGTAATTTTTTTGTAATGTAAACTCGTTGCTTTAAGCGCTTGGGATCTCCTAACGATATTCAGATCAGAGATCGAACGCTCGTTATTTTGCGAGCTTACACACAAAAGCGTCATTTAGGAAAATGTATATAATCGTTTCCTGCTCTCAAGTACTAGAAAACTGACTGTCCATTTGTGAAATATTTTTTCGTGTCCACTCTCTAATACAAGTCTGGCGAGAACAGTTCCCAGTGTCGCCTTGGGCTTAGGCGCCTTGCTTTTCACAGATACAAAAATTAATTGCAATCTTAAGTGCCAATGCACTACATGCCAGAAGGTAAAAGAATATTTGAATTACCAGGCATAGTTCATCGTCTTTCGGGTCCTAGCGTTTCTGCTGTAGGCGAGGCATGGGGAGTCTAGAATCGCACCGGATATCCGTGACATACAGACCGGTTATCGATAGAGCCTACTTGTCATTTATAATAAACAGGATCATATATTTCTTCTTCTTCGCTTTGTGTAAAAGATAAATAAGCTAAGTAGTTTATGATAAATAAACTTATAAAAGCAGAGTGTCATTTTAACCAAAAAACAACAAACGAGAAGAAAGTGATCAAATTTCTTCTAAACCAATTAATACTAATGCTTATGAAGAACTTACCATCCTCATAAAATATGATAAAGGTTTTTCTCTTTCATAAAATTTCGTTATCTATACAGCTAAATAATAAGCCGTTTAAATATTCCTAATTTGACCAGCTAAGCACTCCTTTTTTTTGGATCGCCATCTATTGATAAAAGAATAAAAATACTTATTATTTATATTTATATTCACATAATACACTAGATGGCGTTATAATGTATTTACGTTAAATTTACTGATATAGATTGCATTACATGTATTATATCACATATCTATTTTGGAAACAATAACACAAAGTTATAATTAATTATAACTTGCCTTATAAGCATTTAGGGTTGCATTATTAACATGCCATCTGTGTTTACATTAGGTACTACTAGAAATGCAAACATGCTACGCTACTAAACGATGAAAAAAATTCAATACTGACAAAAGATGGCGCTTTTTAAAAGATCTTAACTTCTCTTAAATACTTTAAAGTAAACATAATATACAAATAATAGCAAATATCAACATTTAAAATTTAGTTTTCAACTACATTTATACCTTTTTGTATCAATAATAAGTTGAATCAATCTTAGTATATTTCGAGAGTTTTTCTTTGTTGATATTTTGGAAATTTTTGACTTATATTCTTCGAACGTGCACGCATGACCAAACCAATTTTAACAAATTAATATGTTTTCTATATTTGTATTTTCTTTTTAAATTAGCAAACTTGCGTAAGGCAAACGTCGTCCGGAAATACAAGTTTAATTGAATTGAAAAGCTTCCTTTTTAATTTCTGAATTATTATATACTCTGCCGTGCATTAGAAAAACTTTTTATCTTGTTTTTATTCGTAATCCACCCACTCAACATAAATGAAAAAGTTAACCGGGTAAGCTTTTATATCTAACTTCTGAATAAGATTCATAAACACGTGTAGAAACACGTGCGGGCACTAAAGATGTAAAAAAAATTGGTAACAAAAAATAACCATTGTATAAAATCTATGTTCTGTACGCCATTCTGCTGTTGTCGTCTCTTCAGATTAGTCAGCCTTTACAAACAAGAAAAAAATAAATTACTGTCATAACTTATCCTGTTAAGTTCAATATGATAACGATTTCTACGCTTAGATAGTTAACTGACCTATGAAAACAAATGCACATGGGCAAGTCAATAAACTCTTATGTCCTTTTAATAGACAGAGATAGAAAATGTTATGCGCTTTCCACTAGTATTAAATTTTTACTAAGCTTCAAATGTATCGTAACTCTAGTGGTTAGCCATAAGCTAAGCTATGCTATGCTAGACTATAACTGTCAAGTTGCATGGATCAAGTGAGAACATGCGTCCTAAAGTCGAAACAAGAATTTATTATGAGCACATTTTGTGTAACGTGAAATCTAAACTCAGGACAGCATAAGACTAGCCCTTCAACTTTGAACAGTCTTGCATAATGAAAGCCATGGGCATCATAATCTTACGTCCATTCGCGACCGTCGGCGGTTGCGAATAATCCTTGCGCGATACCGCTATTTTATGGGCAGGCCCCACCCCTTAGATGTTAGGAGCGTTGCTAGAGTTTCTTCGGCCACTTCTTCTCCCGGCGCCAACGCTTCCCGAAGTGGCACAAAGTTAGTTTAGCTTCATGCACCGAGGAAAGGGCCACTGGGAGGTTTTAGTGGGTAAAACCCCACATAACCGCCGCCTTCCCCAGAAGGCGGGGTATCTTTGAAGATTTCCTCCTCGTAAACAAAAATAAAAAAGCTTTTGAATGTCTCTTAGATTATCCGTGAAATAGTAACCGACCGAGTCGTAGTTACCCCTCATCGGGGAGACCTTTGTGTCGAGTTACTAGCAATAGAGGTTCAGGCTAAGCGACCTAAGAGCTATGCACCTCTCAATCCGGTGAAGCAGTCAAGGCCAGCTTCTCTGGCCAATCTGTGTAGTTCGTCATAAAAAAAAATCATAATCTTATATCATATATCGGCCACAAAAAAAAGCTACTGTATTCCATTATTCGAAAACTAGTTCTACTTCATACAAAATGTTTTTTTTTTTAATTATTCCTATTTTATATTATTCTTTGAAGTTAAAGCTTTTCAAATGTTAGGCCTTGAAACCAAAAACATTTCCTTTTAATATTTAAGAGCTGTTTTAATTTTTATTGTTAAAATAGTATTTATATATTTAAGAAATACATATTTAATATGTTCATAACTATTGTGTGATAGAAATAAGGAAAAAAAGAGTTAGTGTTGCAAGGTTTAAAAATAATGTATTTGTTTAATTTTAACAATAATGTAAAAGAATAAAACTCAGTAATTGTGCGACTTATGTTTTTATTTTTGTTTTTTTATTTTTACAAAATATCCACCGAAGTTGTACAATAATTTCAACATGGGGACAAAATATATTAATCTTAACAGCTAACATGAAATGGAACAAAGGTTTTTTTTTTCATTATTTTACAACAAATTACTCTATGAGAAAAAAAAAACAATACATGGAAACCATTGATGGACGAGAATCAAATAATTAGTGGAGGTAATAGTGAACATATTTCGTTTCTTTGTGACATTTACAAAACTGGATGCGTTCATTTTAAATGGAATTCTCGACTGGCAACTAACTTTGCTAGCAAGGTCTATACTTGTTAAAGAAAAAAAAAAAACTAATGTTATTTAGTAGACTCCAACAATATAACACATAACACTTGAAACTTAATTTTAGGATAATTAAAGGGGGATAGTTTGGTAGTCACATGATAGAACGCAATCTAATTTGTGTTGAAGAATTTTTATAGAAAGTCAAAAAGCTCGTCCATTCATTGTTTTAATTCGTTTAATTAACGTCCGTAACGACTTCCGATGCGCCTCGATACTTCTGCATTGAAACACCTTCACAGCTTGACTGTTACACAATGTGATTACAAATAAAACACTTTATACTACCACGAAAAATATAAACTTGCTTTATATTCTGTCTGTATTTAAAAGATACCAATCCTTTCATTCCAATTATTAAACCTATTCAAATTAGGGCAGAATATAAAACAAACATATACTTCCTTAACTAAGTACACCTCTATTAACTACAACTTAAACTAAAGTTTGGTCGAAAACAGGAATGTGTAAAACATGTGACTAGAATTTACTAAAACATAACATCGAACTAAATAAATATTACAATATATTAACAGTTTTACTTGCAATTTTTAAAAAACTAAATACATTTTCGTTGTATAGTACAATTCATTTTGAAGTTGCGCTACAATGTGAGATCTTATGAATGAAACGATAGTGGAAAGCACGCGTATTCACACACACACACACACAAACGTTTTTCACTTAATCTACGTTACCAAAATTAATTATTTGGCAAAGCGTGATAATTTTAAACCAACCGAATTATGATTAATACACTTCATAGGAAATTATGGTTTATCTCACATACACGTGGAATATTGTACACAACATGTTTGTTTTGTTTTTAAGATTTATACAAATCAACAAAAGAAGTTTTTATGCATTGACAATTGCACGACATAAGTTGAATGACTATTGAGAAATAAATACAAATGGGTGATTGATAAATGGTAATAATAAAATCAGGTAGACCTTAACTTAATATTGATTTGGGACCCAAGGAGATCAAATTTACAGGATCAATCCGACTGCAACGTTATACTAAATTAATCTATGATACAGAGATAACAGAAGCACAACCAATAAATAACGTTAACCTAGCCTAAGAAAATATTTTACATAAATAATTTGAGATCATTGTACAATTTTACTAAAACCGTGCGAGAGGATACGTAGCAAAAAATATTCCTCAGATTCCTTCTGGTACAACTTTTTTGGCTACCAGGTGTACGTAGTGCGAACAAAAAAATTTGGCCGCAGACAATGTGAGAAGATTTATTTATGTACTCGGTGAGATCAATTCACTCCATGTTGATTTAAGAGTCAATATCAAAACTACAATAAGATTACGTACATATCTTTGTGAAATATATTATTAATATGGAATGTGTATAATGTTTCCATGTAACCATTACATATTTTACATTCTTAATGAAAGTTATGTAATAATGATTACCCAAATAATAGAAACATTTTGACGAAGACTTCTTCAAGTAAATATATCTAATATTCAAAAACACAGGAAATGGTAAAAGAACAAGTTTTTACCCATTTTGCAATGATCTGCGATGGGAAAGCTTCGTTGTTTAGAATTTGTAAGATGAATTTGGCAGATCTGCATATAAAACTGGATTCAGAAGTGTACATCCTGGACGTCTGTGGGCGTATCGGGCAGTTGGGTTTGTTCCGGGGTGGTTTGTTTGATAGATTGTAGATGTCTGGTCCTTGGTTCTTGGGGCTGCGTCTCTCTTGCCAAAACTCGTTCAACGTGTCTGGCCACCAACTCGGCGGCGGCGGCTGGAGCCCGAGTCATGGTACAGAGCTCGTTCACTGACATACGCACCCTCAAGCCACGCGCGGCGGCCGTAATGCAAGCTACTGCGATCAAAGATGGCGGTACCAGGAGAAACTCCGTTTCTGTTGACAAAATTATAATATAATAATTACGAAGCTAGAAGTGCAAGTATTTATGTAGTATTAAAATACATTAATATATTTACTTATATTATAAATAAAGTAACGGCCCGTAATATACCTCCCACTTTCAGGCATAGGTCTTCCCTGTAAAGATATTTACAGGACATAGCCGCTTCGTGTGGATGGCACACATCTCCTGTCTTAGAAAATCTACTAAGACATGCAGGTTTTCGATATCTTCCTTTGCAGTCAAGTCCGTGGTAAAACAGTACTTAAAATATCAACGTATAATTTAATTGACATCACGGATCGAACTCGGGTTGCCAGCGTATTATATAAACGCTAACGCAAGGGCTCCAAAGTTTTTGCTACACGTATTAATATTTTTTAACACTGATACTCAAACGTCTTAATATTTTGTATATAGCAAAGTAAAGTAAAAAAAAGCGTCAATAGCCAAATGTAATGTACGGTTTGCGAATCGTAAGGTCGTACGTAGGTTGGAATCCACTATTTGACTATTGACTTGAACCATCTCCTAGCATAATCATAAGCTTTTTGCTATTTAGTTGCCATTAATTGGAATGGTTAACAAGAATGTTAGTAATATTTCTGAAAAAAAAATTGCTAGCTTTCTTTTTTAAAAAAAAAAGTAGTAGGCACAATCAAACTGCACTCTTAACATTTGAAGAATGTCAAAAGCTGATCATTTAATACACATATTTACAAGTCGAACGCCGAATGGTCTCACGATACGCAGGTAGAGCGCATCTGTTGCAGGATAATTACAACGGACAGGTGGGCAAAGCACCTTGCATCCCATCGGCCTTGCCTCCATCTCGGCCTGTTCCGAACCTCCTAACCATAACTGTATTGTTTACTATCAAGCGAGCACGACATTATAAAAAGACGCGAAAGGAGAAACCAATCCGACAAGATTATAACAGTGTCGTTGATTCTATTTGTAGTGAAAATTAATTGTATTAATAAATCGCGCTAATGTAAATTTATTATTATTGTTTATTAAAATTAGATAAAAATACACAAACATGTATATATACGAATAAAAACAAACACGTAAATTTATTATTCATAAAATTACAGTAAATATAAACGTCTTACAATCAGACGATTTCTATTTCCGAAGTATCAGTTTTATTAAGAAGTGATGGCATCTAGTCTTCGATTGTCATAAACATATAAATCAAATATCTCAATAAAAAATTGTTTTACATGGTTTTTAGGAGTTCCCTGGTATATCTTGGGTCCCCAAGGCCTAATGTCAATAAAATTGACTTGGAACGTAATTGAAAGAAAACCCGTTCAAACAAAAAGAAAAATAATTACATAACGGGATACGGAAAATTAGACTACACTAATATTAATACAAATGATATATTGACAAACTCCTCCTTATTTGGAGTCGGTTAAAAAGAAAATATGTGATGCGTACAAGGAAGAAAATTAATAAAAGCTTAAACTTTTTCAAAAATTTGTGAGGCGTAAGATTTATGACCCCAAAATCGCAATGTAATAGCTAGCAAGGGACCTTGTTAATAAAACGTCGCGTAACATTTTGCACAATACAAGTCAGTCATTGTTGTACAAGAATAAGGAAGGAGAAGTTGGCAGCTGCCAGATTTGTGCATGCTGTCCCCGTCTGCATCTTTGTACGTACCTACCTGGGGACAATGGGGCGGGAATAATGGTAATTTACATCTTAAGTCTTTTTGCCAAGGGCGCAGCTGCGATTTCGCGACCGAAGCACGGTGATGTTATGATTTAATATTTGCGGTCTTTTAATCATCTGATCGATAAATAACGCTAGGAACTGGATTCGTTTTGTTGCCATTGCTTTTTGCTTGTTGCAGTTGCTTAATTTGAAATTTTGACCGTCAGCTTTAGTTTGCATTATGTCTAATAAAATAAACAGTCCATTTCTGTTTGTCAGTCTTTAAATATAAAAAATTTAGCTATCTTTGCTTGCGATATAAGACGATTGTATGCCCTGGCACATGCGATAGCGATTGCTATATCGTCTACACTCTTAAATTATCAAATATATTGTACATTATTGTCAAGCTTTTCATGAAGCTTTCAAAATACATTTCATTTTCAGAACATTACAGTATCGTGGTTTATTTCTAAATAACTATATGAAAAAACTCCTTTGAAAGGTACTACGACAGTGTTTTGATTACTTAAGTTGGTGTAAAAAACCATCAAGATTTCACGATCAGGTGACGGCATTTCTGCGATTCACGGCACAATTAAAACCAACATCGCCAATATGGGCACTGCACTGCATTAACCTCAAGCTAACGGCGAGCGTATTGAAGCGAGACGTCTTGGCCGACGCGGGTGTGAGGCTTGGACCAAGACGACAGATGTGGGAGCACCTGGCGCGACCCTTACACGGCCGCTAGCGGGGTCACTGCCCACCTACACCCTTCCTTACAGTCGTGCCCTTCCACTTTTCTTCACGCTAGGAATACGTTAAGGAGGAAAAAACAATAATATCGCTACACGCGAACGCTTCACAATCTTTAATTAGAAAAACTGCTCAATTCTAAAGCTGACCAGTGGAAGTTCGTCTGTTCCGATGCAGGGTAAAAAGGGTTGGAACGTAAGCAATGGGAACTACTTTTCTAACGTATATTCTTACCGTTTATTGTAAGTTAAATTAAATTTGAATTAACCTTTTTACCGACTATAAAGACAATCAAATCAAATATTAAACGCTATTACGCACGGACCCCCTTTTTGTGTTTTGAAATTATCGTAGGATTATTACGAAGTAGCATTAATCAAAACCTAACCAAACTGTCATCAAATTACCCTTGAAGTACATCCTTTGCAATAAAAAATTAATCATTCGAAATAGGTTGGCCAAATATTGAGTTATTGGTCGCATTGGTGATTTGTCGCGTAAATACTTAATGCAAATTTAAGACTCATATATTTTTCTCATGAATGCCTTGTCACAGTTCTGACAAATTGGTTAAAATTAAAATCTAATCAGCGGAAGCACCCCGACTTGTTTCGTCACTAATTCTCTTAACATCGGTTAAGGAATGAAACCGCGATAAAATCCGAAATTAAAAAAATACATACATCATTAAAACACCACTAACTATTACAATATTAACTATATGTTACCAATATTCAAATAAAAACAATAAAATGTATTAACTTTATGAATTAATAGAAACGGCTCATTAAAAATCCAAAACGATATCAGGCATAATCTGTACCAATGTGGGCATCGGAGCGACGCGGTCGGTTGGGCGACAGGTTGGCCGACAGTTGTGTCCAACATCTGCTGCTGCCACGCGCGGACACCCAGCAACCTAAGACACCCTCGCGTCTTACCCTCCTAATTGCCGTGACAAACGTAACTTGAACGCAAGTATCTAACAGACAACAGGAACCGTTAAGTTCCGTTTGACAAGCCCGCCTCACCCCAAGAGAATCCGCCATTTAAAATAGATATACAAAGTGCAAGGGTTGCAAATAGTAAATCATTGTCTGTTAATGTGAGACCGGTTGTAATTCAATACGACACATCCCCTGTCGGACTTGTACGTCTTCGTTTAGACTGAAGCACCACAGGACATTTAGGCTTTCATCACGACGGGAAAGTTAAATAACTTTTTAGTTTGCAATTGTAAAACACAAAAGATGAATGAATGAATAAATGAATATTCTTTATTGTGCAACAATTAAAAAAATCATCACAGAAGTAATAAATATACAATTTTGACATTAGTCGATGTAATTGCAATGGGCGGTCTTATTGCTAAGAACGATCTCTTCCAGACAACCTTTGTATGGACAGAAACTTGACTCCAGAAGTGTCATTCGAAGTTAGTTTAGCTTTTGAATGTCCCTTAGATTATCCGCGAAATAGCAACCGACCGAGTCGTGGTTTGGCCATCTCGGGCGCCCTCGGATCGGAATGCTTACGCGTAACATAGTAACCGTCCAAGCCGAGGTTATCCCTCACCGGGGAAACCCTTGTGTCGAGTTACTAGCGATAGAGGTTCAGGCTAAGCGACCTAAGAACTATGCCACCTCTCAATCCGGTGAGGCAGTCAAGGCCAGCTTCTCTGGACAATCTGTTTAGTCACAAAAAAAAAGAAACTTGAATTTAAAAAAGACGATCATTTGTACTCTTGTTTAAGTCTTAACAACGTGTAGAAATTTAAAGAATATATAGGAAAACGATTTTTAGTTCTATTAATCTTTAGCCCTTATAAAAAAAATAATTACATATGTTCTCCCCTTATCGCTTCGGGCTATATAAAGCATTCATGAAATCTTATTTAAATCGCCTGGTGTAGGTCGACTACCTTCAGGTCTCAGTGTGAACTCAAAGAAATAGCGATGCTGGAATCAATGTGGGCTAAATATCGAGTTAGATAGCTTAGGGTCGAACGCCAGGTGCGCGCCGAGACGACTCCTTGTAGGGTGCCTTTGTCGTCGGGGCCGACACTCCGGGGCCGAACAATGGCCCCGGGACGTCTTCGTGTATTGTCGCAGTCAGCTGTCGCGTCCCGTTCTTATACCCTACTGGTAAACCACGACCATGACACTGTTTCATGAAGCAAAAATGCCAGTAACATTTACCAGTATAACCCTCAATTGCCTTGCTAAGTATATAAATATAAACTCAATTGACCACTTCTTTCATTCGCATCAAAATATACATGTATAAGCTAAATTAGGCAATAAAAGCTGGTGTGAAATTAAAACCTATTCTTTTCAACTACTCAAAGATCTGTATACTATTCAAATTACAATAAAATTATATGGCAAAATAGCCGTAAATTAAACCCGGGCGTTAAGATCAATAGGTCCTAGGGGGTCAAGGAGTGTTATTAACCTGTTAACACCTCCGGTAATTCACGATCGGTTACCGGCAATTACGTCACTTCCGGCGTCCGTTGGCGACGTAGGTTTGACAGCCCGTAAACAAAATATTTCCTTACAATATTATATAAGGATAATAAAGCGGATAGATTGTTAACAGACACCAATGAATATCTTAACACAATCGTGTATATAGAAACTGGCGTGATAAAGTTAACATTTTTACACATTCATCCTTTAACCGAAACGAAAACTACAGATGAGTCAATGAATTTGAGTTTACAATTAAACGGAATAGAATGTAATACAAAGATAACGAAATAAGATTTTGAATTGTTAAATGCACTCCAAAAAGGTTATCATAGTATATTTATTTAAATCATAACATCAAGTTTAATAATTAAAATTAATACATTTAAATAGCTATAACGATCAATTTAGGCCTGCATTTAAATAAAAAAGGGCCCAATTGTAAAGGTTATTATAATTCGGTACTCCATAATAGGGCAAACAGTAAAATATTTCGTGTACATGAATAATAATTTTAAAAAGAATAAGTTTCTGAATTTAGTATCTTCTAGAATATTCTGTTAGAAATATGTTTTGAAAATATAAACATCATGTCAGAGGTTTCATAATGATTCCTATTTAAATTGAACTTATATCTAGGAACTGGCAAAATTACTTTTGTCTTAATCGATTAGCAATTTTCAATAATCATCTCATCACTCTCAATTCGAACGCACAAGAAGAGCTCGCAATAAGATAATAAACTTAAATACATTACAGACCGAAGCGCACCGAAGCTCACAGTAAAATTAAACTTTACGAGTATAACTAAAATAGGCGGAAGCCATTTATGATTGTGAAGCCATTACATTAGAATACACATTAGATTAGAATATATAATACAATTTTTTGTTATAGCAGTTTATATCTATTTTTATGGATGGAGGAGAAATGTCTTGTATTTTTTTAATTACTAAAAAAAGACCCGTCTCTATGAAAAAAGATAATAAAGACAACCTAATTGATAACCTCCTGGTTTTGAAGTCGGTTAAAAATAAACAATGGTGTGAAAATATAATTGCAACATAGTTGCATTTTGACAATAGGAGTTCAGGCTGGACAGGGGTCAGTGGCAATGGGCTGGGGTGCGACACAAGGTGTGCGATATCACTGCTGCGGCATGTGCGTTCCGACACACGCACCGGCGCGGCCCTCAGCCCTCCGCCCCAAATGCGCACACGCACTTAAATCCATTACAAATAAAGGGAGAAACACAATTGGCGATTTAGAATTAGTCCCTCTTGCAGCGGGTTTTTTTAAGCCTATTTCATTTATTTAAATCGTAAAATTAATTTCAAAAATTCTTCCATATTGGAAACTAAGACGATGACTAATCTTTTAAATATGACGTTGGCAGTTTCGATTCGCGGCACCAAACAATCTTCTTTTCGGTTCCTCAAGAAAACATCACTAGCTTAGCTGCATAATAGAAGAGGTATGGTTACGCCAACTCAACACGTCATAAAAGGTTGCCAACCCATATGCAATCCCTTTAGAGTTGAGTAATTAGCAAGAATCGAGCCACGTGCTCATTCGTTCTTTCTTATAAAACGTATTATTTATCTTCGATAATTCAATCATTGAAAAAATTAACTTTACTTTGTTTGAGTTTTTTAATAAATAGTAGTAGTAGGGGAGCGATAAAATAATAATTGAAACTAAAAAAGAACATTCGGACTTACATTACAAATACACGTTAAACATTACTATAAAGCCAAGTAATTGTTATTGATTAATGGTAATGAACACGACCAAGAGAAAAAATATGGCATTCAACCCGCATATTGCTTCAGACTGAGACGATTTATGTTTGACTTAAATTTCGACTTTCCGTGTTTAATGAAAGACCTTAACGATGCGATAAACTTTACACTACAATTAATGAGTGAGTTCATCAATATCACCGTTTAGTGACTTAAGCAATACGGTAGATAATTAATTATATTGATAATGTGGTTCAAAAAATCACTAGGTTAAATTTGAACCCGCAGTAAGACCCTGAGGGTTATATTATAGCATGTAATAGTATATGATACATCAAATACAATTATTAATGTCATGATGAATAAATAAAGCAATATAACACAACGCAAAATGTTCCTCGAGTCAAAATGCCAACGCCGCAAACCGAGTTTCCCTAACGGTGACCTTTGCGCTTTAATAGAGGTTTAGGGCTGCTCTAAAAGCTCGACGCATCAATTTGGTGAAGTTAAGAAATTGTTCGGGCTAACACCGGCAATCGGCCATAATAAAAAATGAATTGATTTGAGTAAAAATATTTCTAATTATAGCGTGTCCGTATGTATAAACACTTAAATATGTTTTTCGAAGACTATATTAATAATTGAAACTAAAGCATATGCATTATTTTAGTCTTAAATGGAATACATAATAATGCTATATCGATAATTTTTATATTCTTAAGTTGAAGTTATTAACGTCATTAAGTTCACGTTTACAATGTTCTTAATTGGTCTTATAATGGGAGACGAAAATCACTGTATGTATTAACTTAAAACTTGGACGCAATAAGTAAATCAAATATATTAATATCAAATAATTGATTTACCTAAAAATAGAGCTTTCGAATTCTGATATCTGGTATATTTGTATCTCAGCTGGCTTCTAACAATTTAAAATCAATGTCCGTTCGGTACACTACATGTCATTTTATCATTTATTTTCAATTTTATAACACTTACCAGTATAGCAGACAGATGTGAGAGTCAACGCATGGGTGCGAACAAGAGCATTCTGTCTTCCCCAAGGGACTCGGGCCAAGAATGGGTCGACAAAGTCGAATGCAGTCGCGATGGAAAGTTGCCAGTTGAGTCGCTGAAGAAGCATTACTTCCCATTGCTGCAACAAACAAACATATTGTACCCACGTGATTTGTTTAGGAAAAGAGATAAACAAGCTGCGTTAAAATGATTAATCGTATTCATATTTTTTTTTTTGTGAAAAATTTCGAAGCCTTTATTGTGGCGCTCCTCTCTTGTGGAGGCCCCGGGCTGGTGGGGCACCATCAATGCCCCCTATAAAATTCGGCCCTGACTGTATTATATAATTTTAACTTTGAACCGCACTGGCAGCTTAAAGCTATTAATACCCTAACACAAAAAAAACTACTATTAATAATGAAATCTTTACAAATAAAGCTTGCAAAGAGTGAAATAAAAACATGAATTAATTTTATTTTAGTAAATTATAATAAATATTTCCAATATGACTAATTTCTAATTACACAATCCTTCCTTAACGTTTACACCGCAGTTGAATTGTAACCGTCATACACGGTGGATCAGGCGGAAACCGCAAAAAATAGCAAACTATCAAGGAATGAAAAGAAAAGGGAAAGGCGAACGAACCTGTATTTCTGTATTTACCAAGGGAGAATTACATTAAAGATGCAACGGTGAAATATAACCGGTAAACTCTTATAATTTTCGCTTCAAAAATAAAAAAAAATTACGCTGCATTAGTTAATTGGTTAAAAGCCATCGGCAACGTTTGCCCACTTTTATAAAAAAATAAGATTTTTGTAATACTTTGTGGTCTCCGCCACTAATGAAGTATGTTTTAAAGGATTGGACTTGATACTGTTATTGTAATCACCACCAGACGTTCACTAAACCCATAGATAATAAGTTGCTCAGATAACAAACATCCAATGTTTCATCGTAAAGTAAAAATAAACTTCCCTTTTATACGATCTTATCATCTAGTAATGTTATATCGACGTGTATAAATGTTTCAGTGTGAGAAAAGAAAACAGTTGGGTGGAACTTCACGCACGACAACGTAGAATCGACAAAGGTGAAGTATGGGTTATGAAAATGTTGCGTACGTCATGTGATATCATTAAGTATGCGCGTCGCACGCTTATCGGGATCATCGGACGAATTAATTGCAAGGAAGGATGTCCCAGTGCGCCATAAGGCACAAGCCCGCTTCGTACTGATGTCTGTTCATATTCCCACGGTCTATATCGGAATTCTACATATTTCAACATTCATTGTTGCATCACATCTTTAAGCATCATACATTGTCGTAATGAACAATTTGCTTATACATAAAATAAATTATCTATTATTTCTGTAATATTACGGTTAAGTGGGGGCGACAGTGGCGTGTGAATCGAGGTAGAAGTCAAAAACTCACGAGCATTAGCGAGTAATTGATGGAATCACACCTGTCTACCTGCCCGCAGTCACACAATATCACAATTACGGCACTATCGACTTTAGTAATAAACTTATGGGAAACGACAATAAATCGATTTAAAAGTTTGGACCTTAAAATTAATTTAATTGCCGTTATGTATGATATACATAAGAAAATTATTAAAAATCCATTAATAAAATATCCAAAACTATACCAACCTAATGATTATAAAATATATTGACAACATTCTTATTACGGTTTTAAGGTGATACATTAGATGGACTTGACGCTTGACGCCTTATAAACAATTCGTGATATTAGGTAGCTTCTTATCGCGTGTATCAGTGTGTCTACCCACATTTCCGTCGGAAGTGAGCGACCTATTGAATAGCATCGTCGTCACAGACTGCAGCTACTTACAAGAAGGGCGACAAATTGTTGCTTGCCCTCAGATTGTGACAGTCGCGGAAGAAGTAATTACCGGAAACTCACAGGCGACTTTAAGGAAACGGGCAATATAACGCCGCCTTCGTCGAGGGGCAAAGGAATGACATTTGAGTCTCTGCTAATCGAGTTCGTTCACAGGAGAATCAGAACACTGTAAGCAGACTTGCGGTCGGCACAGGATGTAAGGTGTAGGGCTGCGTTCTCTACGACTTCATTTTGATAAGCACGGTGTATTCGTTTCATAATACAGCGATGCGGAACATTTGACACATTCTTAGGACTATAAGAATCTTCTATAAAAAGAAATAGGTTTTATTGCAATATACGTGGTTATTAAAATAAATAATTGTATAGAGCCCTTTTATGTTACTGTCATATCACTTTTCATGTGCCAGCGGTACGCCATCGGTTAACCACAGTGACAGCTATGAACTAAAAGACTACTTTGATGCCAATGAATGTTCAATTTGTACACAATTGGTTTAGCTGACTCAGGGCTGATTAATTAGCTAAAATTAGCTTTTATCGAATGGGATTTCTATTTTCTTATTAATTTTTCTTTTCAATATATTTTTTGTCTGTATATGACTTAAAAGCCAAGAACAAACACAGGTGAACTAATCTCAAAATAGTGTTAAAAAAATATGACAAAATTAGTGTGAAAATAAATATCTCACCCTGACTTCATTTGGGTAAACGGAGTTATCTGTGTAGGCGCACAGTAGGTCAACGGAAAGTGGATGACATTGTCTGAACTTTGAAGCCAAGAGCATCGCTGTGACGGCAAGGAGTTGCAGCTGCTGCCGCGAGATGGCGCGGTGTGCGAGAAACCTGTCCATGTAGCTTACAGCCAGTGGAAACACCTGTTCCTCACATTGCTGCTCTTCGCAAACCTAAACAGAGCAAAACAAATTAAATTATACCACCATACAACATTCACTTTGATGAAAATAAAATAGAATTGGAAGTAATAACATTTCGTTTTAAAAAGCTTTCGCGTCTCCTTTCGCTTACTTTTTAGTAGATAGAGACAATAACTATGCTAGAACAATTAGACGTTATGTAAATATTTCCGTCGAACATCTGGCAGAGCCACCATAAGACGGATGTGCCATTATCTCGCGAATAGCAACTATTCCAGAGAAATGGATGTGACTTAAAAGTGACGATAACGCCCACTCTGACAAGAGTATAACAAAAAAGACTAGAAACAGTCAGGAATGGTGAACGCTGCTATGGTAGTGTATTATTTGTAAGTATTAAGCCAAAAAAGTGAAACTCATTGGAACAAACCGGCAAGGCTTTCACAAGATCGAAAAGTCTAACACTCAGTTATAAAATTAAATAAGTTATACATATACAAAATTAATAACCTTTTTCGAAAAAACCATACTAAAATATTATTGAGTCGTCTACGATCACGGAAAACGAAATTAATATCCATATTTTCTGTTTCATAAAAATACATTGTTTATATACAATACTTTGAGAATTGTATTTGATGACCTATGTGAATATTATACCTGAAATTGATAGACTATGATATATCAATTAATGATTTGTGCGTTCATTTATCAGCATTAAACAAACCCTTACGGTGGTAAGATAGGTGATTATTAACAAACAAAACAATACATATGGTTTATATTTTATTTTTATGGGTTGGTATTAAGGTTGACGTTTAATTTATGGTATTTACGTATTTTCATGTTCACGTACTACCTACTGCTGTATGCTAGTTAAATTTTGGTAAATATAATAATAATTTATACAATTTTTTTATTTACGAAAAGCGCACACAGCTGATCATTTGAAACAATGAAGAAGGAAATGAAGGTAGTTCAAAAAAATATTTTAACAATATTGCACTGTGTTATGGAATTTATATCTTTGATGATAATTTAGATGAAATTTCGAGCACGCATTAACATCACTCTGAAGCTATAAATATTCAAAGAAAGGCGATAAGCAAGCCTTAAAGCCCCACAATTGTAGGTCATTGACTTCACTTCAATCAGCTGTTGAAGCTATCTTTAGGATAAATCGTGGACAGATGAAGATGGATATATAGAAAAAATTACATTTCAAAAAATAATTTTCTGTAATTTAAAAAGATTAAGAGAATAAATATTACTTAATTTAAAATAATCTATAATTTAAATTAAAACTTTACCTCCAACATCCAAGTTGTGACGACTTTGCGCATAAAAGGCTGTATATCAATCTGAACATTTTGGAAGTAATCAGTGTGCAATGCGTGTGATCGCTCCAACGTAAGAAGGTTCAATACCAGGCGAGGATCACGGTCCAAAGCACGATCGGGACCAGCGACGCACATGTCCACAGCTCTCCCGCTGCCACCGCTGCGATTACCAGAATTCGGAAGATTCTCACCACAAGACAAATCCATTTTGACCCACAATATACACTCAGACCACAAACGTACAGATCGAATTTTGTTCCAACAACTTCTGAATGAGTAAAATAATGTTTACACGTAAAATTTTACGAAACACCGTAAATGCACGTCGCCGCACGTTAAGCGGCTGACAAGCAACTACAAACTGTGAAGCTATGCGCTTGTATGTATTGGAACTCGGCTACGGCTACACTACACTCCATGCTTGTAATCGTAACCCCTCCCTTGTCCCTTACAAATAGGTTTACCATGAAATCGACACACTTGGGACTGTATAATAAATTATTATTGAAAAATTTATAAATTATCAGCCATCTATATTATAGTTTAGGGCGAATCTTAAGGTCGTAGGATCAAATCCACCACTCGTCTACCGACGTTAACTATCCTCGTTAAACTTGTGCTAAGCACACAATCTTGAATGAATAACATTTCCTATTAACAGTTCGTGTCAAACAATAATTTTACATCATCTAGGATATGATTTGATCTTAAATGATCATCGCCACTACCTTTAAAACACTCCCGGAGTTGTACGAGGCGATCTTGAAAAAGGATAAGACATAAGACTTGATAAATTATTATTATCAATAAAGGAAACATTAAAGTCGTGATTTGGCAGCCGTGCGCTGGACTGACCAAGACATGCACAGTAGAAGTAATTGACTGAGTCTACCGTCAGGCAGTAATATCGGCAGATCGTGCAAATATCTGCATCCCCAGTTAATAGCGAACCGACATGGAAAATTATTTAGAAAATGGGACTATTTATATTGAACACAAGTCATGGTGACCTTATTTAGGGTTCCCTTTATTTCGAGTACAGATGACAATATAGTATAATCACAAAAAAGTCACTGAAATTTGTTATTATTTATATATTGCATAAATAAAAACATAAATAATGATACACGTTACAATATAGCAATATTTCATTTTCTTGTATTTAATGTAATATGTATATATGTCATATAATTTGCTTGCAATAAGTAACGAAATTAATTCATGCGAAAACTCTCGTCGTTAATTAGTATTACTTATAATTTTTTTGTAAAATTATTAAAACAGTAAAGCAAAATATAAAATAAAATATTTTATATTTATTAAAACTTAAAAAAATGCACCATGTACATAAAACATTATGATTCACTATACACTTTTTAACAACCTTAACATAACAATTACATATATAATAATAACACATTAAAATTTTAATTCCAACAAAGGGAGGTGTTTTATTCGGAGGGCGATGGAACGTAGCAAGAGGGCTGAGGGCAGCTGCGCGTGCGCAGGCCGGGTGCGAGCCGCGAGCCGGTTGACATTTCATTGTAAATCCCAACACACCTGATCTTGGAAACTAGTCATTATTACAACTCCATTCTCTTTACAGATTTCCATTGTAAACGCAAGCGTGTTCAAAGCGTGCTCTTTTTAAAATTCAAATTGCCCAACTTAGTTAACAACACCTGGCCGTTTATTATTATGTTCCAAACTGACCGCCTCCATAAGCAAGATAAACTGAAGCCCACTTCGGTTAAAAATCATGAAGTCGGTTTTGTTGGCTTTTATATGGATACTGCTTACATTAACAACTTTACTAACATTTCTTTTTATCTGTAAATTGGTTTTTGTAAAATGGTATCCAGGTCACTATAACCTTCCAGTCTGTAAGGTAAATCATTCCAAGAAATCCAGTGATACCATATGCTACTGCTGAAGGAATATACGACGTCAGTTGCTGTGATAGCTTTCTTCCTATGGCCATCTTTGATAACAGTTGTATTTAAGTAACCTTTAAATGCTGAGAATTTCTAACGCTCTACAAAATCTAATAATACTCATATATTCAAACGAAAAATAGTTTAGGACATTTTCCAGTATTAAATAATTTTGACGTTTAATAAACATAATTTTTTTTTAAATTGTATCGATGACTAAATCAGCCAGTTAAAATAAAATACATTTTTTACTTTATGACAATAATTAATTCGAATATAACCCTATAAAATGTATCAATGTTAATAAAATATATTTTATTGATTTACTACTTACTAAAAAGTTTGCCAGATTATTTGTGTGAAATAAAAAATAAAGATAAATAAAATAATATTAATCCAAATTTAATAATACTAATTAACCAATAGATACAATCATGTAACATTTTTAAAGAAAGCTAACAATATTTCTTTTTTTTTTCAGAAATATTACTAACATTCTTGTTGACCATTCTAACTAATTTTAAGCTTGAGCTAGGAGGCTAGGCTAGCTAGGCTTTCCTCCCCGTTAACAAAAATAAAAGGAGGTTGTTCACGTTAATAGTCGAATGGTGTGAATGTGTGTGTGTGTGTGTGTGAAATATGGTGGTGCATTCGAACCTACGACCCTACGATTCGCAGACCGTGCCCTAAATCATTAGGCTATTGAAGCTTAAACAATCATCAATCAGACAATGATTAAACACCGAGATGATCAAAAATATGCAAAGATCTCTATGTTAAGACTGCTATTCACATTTACAAATATAACGATTGGCTGTTACCTAATTCTGAAAGAGAGTAAATTTATAATAATATTCTAGAGGAAATAAATATCGTTAAACATAACATAATTTAGTACAATTTTTAATTCTCCTTACTGCATATTCAGAATTGCTTTGAAAGCCTTTGTCATAATCATTTTACAATTGTTATAAATACAAAAAATATGTTCCTTTTAAAGTAACATAAAAGTGGGTATATGTTCCCATCATATATTTTTACTAAATAACAATATTTATGCCATAATAGATCATCTTGTTTAAAAGCTGGCGGATGGCATGCAAACATTAAATTACTGCCGCCGCAAGCTAACCACTAATTATAATGTTATCAATTTGTCAACCCATTCCCATCTGGTATTATTTATTTATGTGAACCAGAACTAAACAAAATTTAATTGCGGTTATTGAATTAGTTCTCATATTACCAACGAAGCATAATTTAGTAGTATATGATTACTCAAATCTCTCACTGTAAGTTATTAGTTCATATATGTGCTTCAACTAAATTCTGTCGCGTCGTATGTGACACGTTTTCGACGATCACTATTGTACAGGCTAGAGCTTTACAAATCTACATAGCGTCCATTCGCGACCGTCGTAGGTTGCAAGTAGGTCGGAATAATTATCTTATATATCGAATCGGTAACATAGTAACCGTCCTAGGCGAGGTTACCCCTCACCGTGGGGACCCTTGTGTCGAGTTACTATCAATAGACGTTCAGGGTAAGTGACCTAAGAGCTATACAACCTCACAATCTAGTGGATCAATAAAAGCCAGCTTCTCTGGCTAAACGGTGTAGTTCCTCAAAAATAGCCTGGGCAGATGTCAATACGCAGATGTTCCGTAATGATATTAATCTCTGCGAATTGCTGTACAGATTAAGTCTAATAATGTCATTTTAATGAATTCGTTGGACAATCTGGAGGGAATGCGATCTATATGCTTCTACAACCATGAGTGGCTTCTTTTCCACTTTGATCCCAAAATTATCGGCACTAATTCGACAAAGACCCATCTGTATAACAATATCGACTACGTATTTGGTTTTCTTTCCTTGATCGCTCGCTATAACTTTTAGCCTGTGGATCAACCCAATGGCCAGTTTCCATGTCTTCACAACGTACGAGTAGGTTTGGTGTAATCTTGGCAGACAGTTCATGAGAGTAAGTCGTTTCGAGACTAAAACGAAGAATTTTATTTTGGAAAACGGGTAACCGTGCTCACGGCTCACCTGATCTTAAGTGATCACCATCACCCATGAACATCCACAGCACCAGAGGAGTTGGAGGGCTGCTTGGAATTCTGCCGAGACGTGCGGTGATCGAAATCGGTAGCTGGGTGATTCCGAACAATTCCTCAGAACACTCCGTGGTCTCTTCCTAGACCCAAAGGGTCAAGTCGAAAATGCGTCCAAAGCCAGCCAAATGCGTCTTTTTCGTAGTTGTTGTAGCAAATGCAGGTAATTACTTACTTTTAATTTAAAAATATATATCAATATTAGGATTAGATTAGGCAATTTCTGTCTATACCGCAAAAAAGGGTTAAATGCTTAGAAATGTCGTTTATTTCATTTTATCTGTTACCCTAATTCAATATTGATTGACATTTGACCTAAAGGTATATGTTACCAGGTCATAAAATTAATAAAAAATGATTGACATTTCACTTTGACATAAAACTAATAAAATTAAAACCTATTTTGTTAGATACGTTTTCTTGTTATTATCACAACATAATGGAAGCAGAGAAAGATCCTCTTGCAAGTGAACGTTCTGGGACTGTACGAGAAGTTGGAAATCATGCTATTTGGAGCTTATCGTCGTGCAAACCAGGTTACGTTTATTCTGATTAATTTAACTAAGTAATTGTTTAGCTTTTCGTGCGTTTTGCCCATAAGTTATTTTTTGTTTGTAGGGTTTGGTATCGATCAACTAAGAGATGATTGCATGGACACGTATTGGCAATCTGATGGCCAGTTACCGCATCTTGTAAACATACAGTTTCAGAGAAAGACTATGGTTTCGTCCATATATATCTATACAGATTACAAGTTAGATGAAAGCTACACTCCTAGTAGAATATCAATACGGGCTGGAACACACTTTAATGATCTGCAAGAAATAGAGGCTTTAGAATTAATTGAACCTAGCGGTGAGTTCTGAAACACGGTACACTCTTTTCCAAGCATTAATCAACTACATTTATATTATCGCCAATAAAAAGATTCCTAACATTTACAAAAAAATTCTTAAGTATTAGTGTGGTAACAGGTTTTGTTGAAAGTATTTACTATCTTTTAAGTATGAAAATCTATATAAGACGGCAGACTATATACATCAATAACTATAATTTTTAAGGATTCCTATTATAGAACAGGCTTCCTTA
The DNA here is from genome assembly GCA_029286785.1 of Meandrusa payeni. NCBI lineage: Eukaryota > Metazoa > Arthropoda > Insecta > Lepidoptera > Papilionidae > Meandrusa > Meandrusa payeni. The sequence goes on from JAGSMX010000013.1 coordinate 2,603,023, forward strand.
TAGGTGTTCATGGACAATTTGCAATCACTTCATATCATATCATTGGTGGAAAAAAGATGTAAGTGGTGAATATGAACTTTACAGGAATATAATATAATAATAAAATAAAAGTTTTGTGGAGAATTGCAAGGTCATAGACAAATATAATTGACTTCAACTGATAAAATGAATATGCAAATATATATATACTTGTTTCAAAATATATTAAAAGAAATGATATACAACATGAAACCCCATAATGGTATCATAACTTGTTGCGGCAGCATTTACACTGATCAAGGCTTTATATTTATACTAATGTATTTCTTGACATCAATATTTATATAGGTAATTGTCTTAAACTTCATATTATAAATGTCATGGAAAAATATGTTACTGGTTGTCATGGTACAAGTGTGCAAATTAATCTATGAAAATATTTTTTTAAAAAATTTCATATAAATAATATGAATTTGTTAATGTTAAATAAATTGATAAAAGACATAGTGTAATAAAACTGACACACTTTATAAGGTTAATTAAAAATAATTCAAACTGGATAAATTTATGAAAATATTTATTTTACATATTTCCACTAACAACTTTCTTCTATGCATGGTGCAATATTAATATTTTACAAAATACTATAATAATATGCACTTGTAACTTTCTCAAATGTTACAGGTTGGGAAATGATAGCAATAAAAGACATCCATGATAGGCCGATCAGAACATACATGATCCAAATAGCTGTATTAAGCAATCATCAAAATGGAAGGGACACCCATATGAGGCAAATTAAAATTCATTCCCCATGTGAACATACATCTTATGATCTTAATAAATTAAAGAAGTTTTCTACAGTACAGTTCCAACAATATGCCACTATAAGATAAAAAAAACTAAGTGTGTTAAATAAAAGTTTATTTCAGCAAAAAAAATTCAACTTGGTATGCAGTTATTTTGGAATTTAATACATTCATTTGTTTTCACCAGCTAATATTTTTTTTAATTTTTAGATATACATTAATCAGATTCTTCACTTTCTTCACTTGCTTCTTGAAGCCACTCAAAGAACTTAACTAATGATGTTTGATGAAGAAGTGGACTTTCATTATCCTTTAAATCATCATACCATTCAATTAAAGAATCCTCATCAACAACATCAGTCTCATACAAAAGGTGTAAAATTTGACCTGCTTTACCATGTAGCCATTCACACTTTATGCAACTTTCCTGAAAAAAAATTAAGTTAAATTAGATTAAGAACAAATTCAATCCAATAAAGTTTAAAAGAAGAAAACATGTACTATTTTATTTATTGGACCAATAATAATTGTCTTATAATTATGTATCTAATTATTAAAGATTTCTTTTTATTTACTATTCAAAAATAGGCTGCAAAACATCATAGCTTACCTCAACAGCTTTTAAGCAATCCATTATAGATGACTTAGTCTTGATATAATTTGACAATATTGGATGGAAGAATTTCAATATATCTTTAACAGTAACCAGGACGCTTTTACTGTCTACGAGAATGGGCATGCTGAGCATTGCTCTTATAACAAAGAAATTAACTTCATGTAATTGTATATTATAGGCATATCGTGATGAGTTAATTTCTAAAATTAAATAGTCACACTTCAGTTTTTCTTCATAACCTCTTGCCAAACTGTCAATTACTTCTTGTAAGAATACTGAAAATATAAAACATAATATAATCTCTCATAATATAAGCTAATTATAAAATATTTGAAATCTATTTTTATTATATATATTCTGCTTACTATTTGTGTCTTCTGGTATTGGTGACTCGGGCAAGGATGATTGGGCACTGCTGTCTGATGAGTAACAGGATTCACTGTCACTCCAGACCTTATCAAATCCAATGAATTCATCATCTCCATAGCCATCTGATTCATTTTCCCACTCTGTTCCACTTCCAGATGTTGATTTTATCAAAATCTTTTCTATCAACAATATTGTATGAATAAATAAACAAGTTATAAAAAGCACACACATGCTAGACCCAGAAGGGTTAGATGGGAATAACATATTTTCTATATCAATTTTGCATAGTTATGGCTTACCTCTTCCACATCTTTGCATCCATGATAGTCAGTTACAAGTATTATACATATTACATTATAAATCTTGACAATGTACATTACATTGGACAAGAGCATCCACCACCAATGCTGTAACTTACTTTTGTATTCAATTTAACTTATCTTGTCATGCCTAAAATACTAAATCATCTCACCTTTTTTTGGTGGAATATATATTTATAGAAGCAATATACCTACCATTATTATCTTCTTCTGAACATGCCATAACAGCACCTTTTAACTTGCTTCCTTCTTTTATGATCATATTTGCAGCTATTATGGTACCATTTTCTATATTGGAATCAGCTTCAACTATACAATTGTTGTCTATAAATGAATTGATAATTTTACAATTATCTTTAATGGTAACATTATCCATTATCTGGCTCCCTATTATGGTAACATTTTTTCCGACTTTACAATTATTACCAATCATAGTTTTTGATACAGTAGTGTTATCACAAATTTCAGTATCTGCTCCTATAAGCACATCTTCTATAAGTGTACATGATCTAAAAGAGTATTAACATCAGTAATATGACCTTAGAATGAACTGTGTATTATACTTGTGTAATTGCTTACCTGCTTAGCTTACAACTAGTTTTTCGGAAATTATAATTACCCATAAACACATAGTTATTTTGAAAGAATGATCCAGTCTGGATAGACAATGGATACACCCAATTATGTAATATATCCCATCTGAAATAATGTCAGAAACACACATAAATTAAAAATAATTGACAACATATTACTATTTTATCAATATAACTTACGAAACTATTTGATAAGTTTTCCAATTAGTAATGGCAGCAGCATATTGGTTTTCTTTCAAAATTTTGTAATACAGAGAACTTGCTAGAATATCCTCATTGATCAATACACCATTAACAAAATCATCTCTAGTTTGAAAATCAAAATTGTCAGCAAATAGAGGAAGCACTGAAGGTGAACATAGAGCAATGTTAGCATCTACTAAATTATGATGCAATTTCACTTGAGAATGACTCAAGACGCAATCCTGTAAATATGAAAATTAATAAAATAAATAACCTTATACTAATATCTGATTTTTTGTGACAAAAAAACACACACCTAAACAGATTAGCTAGCCTGTACTAGTTGACCGGTTTTGAGAGATGGCAAAGCTCTTAGGCCGTAGATAAGCCTGAGCGGCAAACTTGACAATCTATTGACTCATTTCATACCAAGAAAAGAAAAATATATGCAAAAGGAAAATGGCAGTAATTGCAAGTCAATATCATAAACTATATGTTTATTATAAACTATTACTACTACTTACAAGTGGTAATTGTAAAGTATTATCATTTGATTTTGTCTTTTCATGAATAAGAACTTTATTAGAATTCCCATCGGCTGCTAAAAATAAATACTTATTATTTTTTATTAATGGATGTTCCCAAGAAACTTTTTTGTAGATCAATGTCATTGCAGCATCTTTATCTTTCTTGCATGTTAATCTAAAAGAAACAATTTATTATTTTCGTCGTTAACAAAATATTTTGCAATGCAATAGAAGAACTTACTTATGTTGTTCAAGTAAAGCTGCAAAGTTTATATTGGTTATGCTGTTAACTTCCAATAATACAAAATATCCTCTGATAAGACCAGCTGCATCTATCTCTCTCATAACGTCGCCCATAGATTGACAAGTTTCAGACATAATTACTTGAACATCCATAGTTAAACTCCAAGGTGCGTTTTCTTTTTTAGATTTCCTGTTTTAATATTTTAATTAATATAAAACAAAATAATGTTAATTCCATCCATACTATCGTTCCTTACTTAATATGCTCCTTTATTTTGGGTCCATCATGACAACAAAACAAAATTGTTTCACCAACTCCTCCAAGACCTAATGATTCTAAAACATACTCGATAAGGGGTACTCCAGCGACAGGAAATAAACCCTGGAAAGGACAGGTAATATTGAATCATACTGCACGTTTAAGCTTAAATTTTAGGCGAAATTCCCCATAATTCTTACCATGGGCTTAGTTTTATGAACAGGCGAAAATTTGCTATTGAAAAGATCCATTATAACAACAGCTTGAACTACATTTTCCTGACTTGACTCCATATTTTAATCAAGCTGCTTAAAATACTAACTATGAGTATAACTAGGAAAAGTTACTTTCCTCTTCTAACGATAGCCGCTAGATTTTTGGGTAAGGTTAAAAAACGTAGTTGACGTTTGAAAGTTGACATCAACTTGACAATCATGCCACGAAATTAACAGGTTATATATGTTAAAGTACAGTTAGCATTAATATTTACGTAAAATAATAAAAAGCTCCCGTGTCCTTTTTTAGTCGGATAGATCGGCAACCTTCCTCTAAACAATTTTCAGCAAACTTATTTTGTGACAGATAGCGAGCGTGTAGACACAAATTTAGCAAGTGTTTTTTTGTTTGTTAACGTAAAGTTACAGCCTTTAGATATATAATATACATGTCCCAGTGTTGGGCGCAGGCCTTCTCTGTTAAGAGAGTATAAGGGCATAATCTGCCACGTGGCCCTATTGCTGATTGGCAGACTTCACATGACTTGGAATTTTTTTCTAAGACATGTATTTATGGTTTCCTCGCGACGTTTTCCTTCATCGCCGAGCACGTGGTAAATCAGCACATAAAATTTCAACAACAAATTTAGTGGTGCCGGCACCGGGGATCGAACTCGGGTTGCTAGGCGTACTATATAACTTCAGTCAAGCGCCCGGATACTGAGGTACCACGGCTCACATTTTTGTACGTAAGAATATGAAAAAACGGAAACTCCTTAATATAAACCGCTTCGTATTCAATCGCTCGACCATAAGATAGAAAATTCAGACCTATCACTGTCTATTGTGTATAATTTTTTTCAACATTTCGATATGGGTTTTTTTCATATTTCCAAAAGTTTATCAAAAAAAATTCTCCTTTAAAATAAGTTATATAATAGAGACAATCAAAAATACCAAAAGCGGCAATACACTGCGTACTGTTTGATTATGAGTATGCTGCAGCTATGTTCTGTTTACCTAAGGTTACTATGCCAATATTGATTTTCTACCATCATTTCGTACAGTTCCATCGAATACTGTATTCAATATCATTATGATGGAATACGATTTATCAAGGATAGATTATATACTATGCGGGATCACTTATCCTGACACCTTAAAAATTCTTCCTAATCCAGATCACAAAAGCCAGCAAAAAGTATATAAACAAACAAAAACTCTATTCTCTCGATTTAGCAACTTTTTACTACAGTATTATTTTGTGCTACAGTTTGCTGTGGGAGACAAGAATGGTGTTTTACAATGTCTTTGTATAAAAGATGAGGAACCAATCGTGCAATTCAAGACTTTACCAGGGAAACCAATAACTTCAATTCAAGTCGCGTCAACAAATGGTACAGTATATATCTTAATAAAAAAAATAGGCCCGTATAAACTTCGAAACAGTTGTAGGTTGTGTTTAGTGCCAACATACTTAAGTGACAAAATTTACTAACCTGCTATGATAGTATTGTATTTAAATACTAACAAAATAATTGTACTGTAAACTCGTGTTGAACATACACAACAGGCTGGCATGGCTAGTAGTTACTGCTGGCACAAAAACTTCATCGGTTTAAGAGAGCTTTACAAATTATAAAGTTAAACCTCGTAAGAGTGTCGATAAAAGTAAATTGGCGTACTGCATCTTAAAAAGGTCGGTACGCGATACGTAATCACTTGGCATCGATGAAGTTACGTGTTACCCCTTCTCCCATAAAAATACTCTAATATCAATTACACTTGAACGTTCAATATGATCATTTCAGGAAACCACGCTGATAAAATATTTGCAGCGTATGGCAACGAAGTTAAGGGTTACACTAGGAAAGGCAAAGTATTTCTCACTATCGAAACTTCAGTGTCGGAAACGATAACATCAATGTAACTAAAATATATCTTTTTTATTATTACCTTTTGTATCTGCCTTGTTTTGTACTGAAGACACCTTGCTTTGCAGTATTGAAAGTTACTTAAATTCGTACGTAAATAAATTAAAACATTAATGTGTATTATTTCGGTAAATCCAGGTACATTTTGGACAGCGATTTAGTACTTTGCAGTGGCCACACCATTACTTTCTACCGAGAGTTAAAAGAGATTTACACATACGCCTGCGAAGACCGAGTGCTTGACATAGCAGCGTTTGGTGCACCAAATGTTAGGCTAAGTATTTGTTTCCTGATTTTTTAATTCCATCGTCCGTAAACACTTTCTACATGGATTTCAGGTGCGTTGTCAACGTATTACAAATAGTTGGGTCGTAGGCGCCTTATAAGTCACTCAACCATGATTGTAATTGTAAATACCGTAAGAGTCTTAGTATAAGCTACTTGGTATAACTCTTGCGAAAGGATTCTGACTCTAGGCTGCCCGAACCGAATTATTTATTGGGCACAGGTCTTTTCTATACCGAGAGTATTAGGACATAGATCTCCTCGCGGCTCCAGTCCAGCGGACTTCACTTTAGAAATTTTGACGTGCAGATTTCCTCACAACGTTTTCCTTCACGTCCGAACACGAAGTAAATCAGCACTAAAATTGAAACAAACAAATTTTAGTTGTGGTCGGATCAAACTCGGGTTGCTAACGTAACTACAACGTACAACTCGAGGTGAAGGTCTGGGCTCTACAGCGGCTCTATTTACAATAAGTATACAAACTTACGTGTATTATGGAATTTTTTATCAAAATAAAGGCTACTCAAATCCGTCTTCTGGTGCTGATTGCGAACAAAGGGGCAGTTGTAATAGAGAACGGCGAGCTTCTGGCTCAGACACACATAGCGTCCGGTCCGTCGCGTCTCACCGTGCCACCGACACAGAGCTCTGCAGGCGACTGCGTGTTTTATGGGGCAGCGGATGGATCCATTGGAGTGATACAATACGAGTTAGTTTTATACCTCAACTTTAACATGTTTAGACTACTGTTCTAGTGGAAAGTTTCACGGGAGTCGTCTAGGTATTGACAGCAGCGTCTATTTCTGTCGCCATGCTATAAGATGCTTAGTATTCCGTGCCCGGATTTAAAATGTCGTGACGAACACAAACGTGGTGCTTTGTTATGTGTAGATCTTGCTCGTTCGACACTACACTGCGTAAATGTCAACGAGGCGTACCTCGTCTTGTTGAAATATGCCATGGTTTAATCAACCTAGACCACCTCTATTAGGAGTCTCTGGGGTCTATTATACGTCGCAGACAATAATAAAAAACATTTTCTATAATTATTGCAGGACGGTGTATGCGAGCCGCCTAGAAGTCCTTTCGGAAATCGTTGGGAGAAAGGCCTATGTCCAGTATTGGATAGGAGTAGGATATCTGCGGGTGGAATGATCATGATGATTAATATAGTTAATTTGAATTATAACATTTTCAACTACATCTAATCGTGCTCTTTTTACTAGAACAGAGTTGTCAAGCAAATGCCTCATAGAAGGTGGAGGGTTGGGCTCAGTCGTTTGTATCGGTTGGTACTTCAGCAATAGTGGTTCACATTTGGCAATCGGCCGTCACGATGGTTCCGTCCAACTTTACCTTGTTGACTTGGACAATATTAATAATAAACCTCGATTGAAGTTCACATACGTAAGTTTATTATTCATCCAGTAAACACGTAATCAAAGGAAGGAAAAGAACTTAAGAAATTTACAAATCAGACAAACAGAAAATTCTTTAGTACAAGCTGGCTTTTGAAATCCATCCGTGTGTTTTGCATGTATATAGCATAGTGGTGAACATTTAGCCCAGTAACTTGCAAATTATGGGCAAGTACAACAAAACGTAGGCTGAGGTTTTTAACGCTACACGCGTCCATGTATGGCACAACACATTATGCACAGAGTGATATCTATGATCCGTTTAGTAAATAAATTTTAGTTTAAAAGTCGTGAATCTCCTGCACTGGGCACCAGTAACCTTTTGAATTTGGAACTAAGTCAAAAAACACATCTTCTTGACAAGATAGTTTACCTTTTTCCATTTACTTTCGTCTAAGGAACTCAAAAATATACCTAGTCTTGCCATACAGAAACAAAGAAGAATAAAAATATTCTATTGGCTGCAATACAGTCCTTTAAGCGTTGAGGCCAGTTATCAATAGATTATTTTAAATGACGAACTACACAGATTGGCCAGAGAACCTGGCCTTGACTGCTTTACCGGATTGAGAGGTGGCGTAGCTCTTAGGTCGCTTAGCCTAAACCTCTATCGCTAGTAACTCGACACAAGGGTCCCCCCGGTAAGGGGTAACCTCGCCTTGGACGGTTACACAATCAATTTTTTATCTCATGAATCAATTATCAATATCACTCATGCAGCATTGCCAATTGCGTTGTGGCGTTTGGAGCAAGTCCTACTCTCTAAAACTGACCATAAATCATAACCCAGCGGATTAAAGTCTAGACGACGGTCAGTCTCCAGCTCTGATAAAGTCCGAAATGTTCGTTTTCAACCAAGACTGCGTAGATCGAACTTTATGACACGGCGTCGAGTCTTGCTGGAAAGGCCACTCCCGGTTACTGTATTTATGACTAAGTAAATACTGAATTATTTTTATTTATAATATTGCCTTTTGTCAAATTCGTAATTGTTGTAATCAGCATTTTATTTGTTTTTTTTTTTTAGTTTTGTGGCGAACCAGTAACTTCGGTGTGCGGAGGCTGCGTAGGTACAGACGAAAATGAGTTAATAGTATCTACATTTTCGGGTAGAATATTCGCTTTACGATCACATCGTCTAATTTCCGGCGGGATGACATTAAATAATATGACTGCAGAGGGCCTGGCTTCAAGGCGTAATAAACTCGAGTGAGATTATTTTTAATTCCATAATCATTTATGTACATTCTTCATGTGTTCTGGTGTATTACTATTCTAATTTCTCACCACAATAGAGACATTTTTTATTCTTTTGAATCTAATACATAAAATCGACAACGGCGGCACTTTATTTAAAAAAATTAAATCGTTTAAAGCAGTATTTTAATCTTAAAATGATCTCTAAATAGATAGTTAATCACTGATAATTGAATTATAGTGCGTTGGAATAATAAAAATTGAGCAACTACAGTGGACTCCGGTATGCCGCGTTCTCGTTTCTTCCTTTTCTTGTAAACAAAATTAGAACATTATTTCAGATTAGAATTGGCACGGTTAGAAAAACAAACTGCCAACGAACGTGACAAGTACCAACGTAATACGCGTTCTTTAAAAACGGGTATGTCAACACCACCACTATTGGATATTCAATATGAGGTAAGGATACGCACAAGTCGTCTCCTCAATGCGAGTTTTGCTGTAAGAGAACATAGAGGGGATTGGGACAAAATAGAATAAAACCTGGAAAGGTTGCATCGCGGGAAATATACCATCCATTTATTAAAGGAGGAGCACTTCCTAGTCCACCCAAAATATTGTATTTATATCCAGGATGCTTTAATAGTTTGCACTCAGTGCCACCCAGCGACCGATCGAGTTGAGCGAGTGGTGCAGTTGCTCTAGGCACCAGATTTATGACAAAAAACTTGGTGTGAAAACATCGACCTTTTTCGTTGCGGCACATATTTAACGATTTCGAAATTTGGCACTGTATAAATAATTTGTGACAAAAATTTTAAATATACGAAATAATAATATATATTCATCATCATCATCAGCCTGTGTCTATCCACTGCTGTAAATAGACCTTCCCCAATGCCTTCCACCATATACGATCGTCCGCTTTCCGCATCCAGCCACTTCCGGCTATCCTTACAAGGTCGTCGGTCCATCTGGAAGGAGGGCGCCCTACGCTTCTCCGACCCATGCGCGGCCTCCATTCCAAGACTTTCCTCCCCATCTGCCGTCACAGATTCGACAGATGTGGCCGGCCCACTGCCACTTCAACTTGCTGACTTTAAGAGCTATGTCGACTACCTTTGTTCTCCGTCGAATTTCTTCGTTTCGGATTCTATCCCTTAGAGAAATGCCGAGCATAGCTCTTTCCATCGCTCGTTGTGCGACTTTCAGTTTGTGGACCAGCCCAACGGTCAGAGTCCAAGTCTCTGTACCGTAGGTCATGGTTGGGAGGACGCACTGGTTGAAGACCTTCGTCTTCAGGCATTGAGGTATTTGCGAAGTGAGGATGGTGCGGAGTCTTCCGAATGCCGCCCAACCCAGCCGAATGCGTCTATCGATCTCTTTGTTGAAGTTACCCGGGCCAAGCTGTATAACCTGTCCCAGGTAGACATAGTCTTTAACTACTTCAATTACTGCATTCTCGATGGAAACGGGACTTGGAACGATGAGATCATTGAACATGACTTTCGTCTTGTCAAGATTCATCTTCAGTCCCACGCATCGAGAAGCAGTATTGAGATCGTTGAGCATCCGACTGAGATCCTCCAGCGAATTCGCCATTAAGACCACGTCATCGGCAAACCGAAGGTGTGAGATATACTCGCCATTGACGTTGACCCCTCGCAATTTCCAGTCCAGCGTCTTAAAAACATCTTCCAGTGCAGCTGTGAATAGCTTGGGGGAGATTACATCTCCCTGTCTCACACCCCGCTGCAGCTGGATAGGTTTGGACTGCTGGTTCTGAATGCTAACGGTCATCGTCGAGGCGTCGTATAAGTTCTTCAGCACCTCGATATAGCGTTGGTCTACCTGGCATCGCTGCAAGGATTCTATAATATATATTCATGATAAAAATATTTTTCTTTTTAAATGATATAATTTAATAATATTAACATTATTATATATTTGCACACTTTTGAACTTGACGGCACACAAAAGTGCCGCGGCACAGTGGTTAAGAGTCTCTGCTATTAGAGTATGATATCCTTAACTCTTTGTTCATCTCATTACCACAATCCTTGACTTGTTTAGTTTTTTAAATAAAGTCTATCTTAATAACAAGTTAAATACAATATACTTGAGTATGCTCTAACTGTAAATTATTGTTTAAAAGTTTACAGGAGGGATGTTTAATGGTTGGCAAGAAGTCGTTATGACAGCAGGAGTTCCTTTGGATATGCTTTTTATTTACTGTAATAAGAGGCTGAATGTACAAACCGACAGTGCCGCCGTGCTAAGCCTGTGTCCACCGCAGGTAACAGGATCATTTTATACCATAACAAACCAGATAATAAGTTTTTACCCGCGAGCATAATTACAAATATTTTTTTTTTCCTATGCAAAAAATAATCATGAAACAAAAGAAAACTTTATCTATGGCCAACAACTATGCATAATGAAAATAAAATAGTGGTTGAAATTAAAAAAAAATGTTTTTATGTGTATGACATATACAACAACCATTAGGGTAATATATGCCGTATGAGAGGATTTTTTTTTATTAATAATTAAAATTATGTTTGGTACGTCGTTTACTAATCTTTATAACAATTTCATAGCACTAGATTAGACTTTAATAAAATAATATTTACGTGTTATAAACAGAGCAAAACTTCGGAAACCCTTGCCACTGTGAGGTGTCAAGCTGGTACGAGACGCATCTGGGTCCAAATGCGCACAGGTTTCGATTCTGGGCCAGAGATGATAGAAGCTACGCAAGTATTAATTTACGTACTACCCGCCAATGCACCGAGGGTTGCTCGCCTGATTAAATTGATGTTACCGGCCTTACCGCAGTACTCCATACACGAAGATCCTGATCTTAACCATAACAGGTAATTGTTTAATTGAAATTCAGATGAGTATTTAATTAACTTCTTTATTTCGTCAAACCGACTGACATGAAAAAAGCCGAGGACAGAGCGGTGTGGAGGCAGCTCGTCGACACTTCAGTAAAGGCGCTTCATGATATCCACGACCTTCAGTAATACAGAACACGAAGAAGAAGAAGTAATTTAATTTTAATAATAATTTTATCTAAATATATACTAAAAATGTACGTTTAAATGAAAACGGCTTACTGACTTATTTAATGCTACTGCAAACTCTTTTCATACTCTCCCAATTTTATTTCCATAGTAGCACAGATATATGACGAAGTTCTGCATTCCACATTAAAGCTCTCTTTCTCTTTTCACAAACGTTATCTATCGTAATGGAGTTACCTACCTCTTGGATTGTCATTGACCTACCAAAATCACGATCAACAAACGATTTTCTATGCGATTTTTAGGAATTTCCTGCTATATTTTAGAAATCCTAGCTCCAGTGCCAACAAAATAAACATGGAAGCTATAAGCCATGTTTAATTACAATAAAGTTATAATTTAACAATGTACCTATTCTCAACCAGTGACCCAATATCAAAAAAAATCATATATGGCAAAAAATGACGATAAAGGTACACATATGTAAAAAGAATTAATTAAATTGAAACTCTCCTCTTTTGATGCCCATTGTAAATAATTTAAAATGTTAGTAATTTTATAAACTAAGCGTTCGAATTTGATTTTGATTATCGGGGTTTATATCGCAACTCATATCACTTTTTAAAAATTGTGTTCGTTGTGAGGATGTAACCAACGCTCCCTCCTCCCCTGTCACATTTGGGCTTAAGATATAAAGTGGTTTTATTCTTGTTGTAACAACCTCAGTTTCGCCTGTTTCCTAGTGTGACACGTTGTGCATCTATTTCAGATTATGGTGTGAACTACGTTTGTCTGGTGGATTTTCCGTCGCTGAAATGACATCATGGCTCACTGAAGCATTGCCAGGCGACTTGCCAAGACCCGCAGCCAGCCTTACCTTCGCCCGGACTCATAGTCTTCTGAAGACTATTCTTATATGTCGATATCAGTAAGAAATCTTTTTATCCATTTTAATTGCTAACATAATCATAATTAGACACTCAGGAATTTAGATGATTACTTCGAAAAATTAGGCAAGAATAATGCTTATATAACATGAATCATATAAGTTATTATATAAACAGGTAGTATAACTTGCTTGTGCAATGTTTATTTTTCATGGCTAACATTTATTCCTGTAAAATTGTAAACTTCTTCGCTCTAAAGAATTCCAATCATAACACAACTGAATCATTTTTAATTCTAATGGTTTAGGTTACAGTCTGCTAATCGTAAGGTCGCGGGTTCAAATCCACCATTCGACTATTGACATGAATCAACACAAGCCTAACTTTATTTGGAATGGTTAACAGGGATGTTAATAATATTTGCGAAAAAAAATATTGTTAGCATTCTTTTTAAACAAACAAAACATATGATAGGGTATTAGTTTAAAAAACTAATAGACGTAACATTTGGTTTCAGGAGAGGCACGGCTTCATTTAAATCTGATAACATATCAACAATAGCCATCTTAAAAGACCTATTATTTAATTGTTCTATGAAGAGAGCCATTCGTGTCGACATTTCATGTGGTAATTTTATTTCTAAATAATTTACAAATAACGCTAATTAAAAGGAAAATTGAAAGTAAAAGATGTATGTACAAATACAATTTCTACATTTTTTATTTCTTAGAAGAGGTAAACATGCATGTCACTCACTTGAAGTGATCCTTGCAGTCGATGGACATCTACAACACCACAGGGGTAGCTCGTTGTTCTTGAAAATCCCTAATTAGTATTTCATCGGAAAAAGCGCTGACGGCTGTGCATAGCACTAGTGTTAGAAAGTGACGAGAAAATCGTACAGTTGTGGAATTACAACCATTAGTATGATAGGATTCGAAATTAGCAGCTGGAATGATTCCAAACACTTCCACACAACATTCCCGATAGATACAAAATGGTAACTCTCATTTTCCCACTAATTTTACTCACTAAAGTGACAACTTTAAACCAAGTACAACACAGTATTCTTACCACTGCTTTGCTGAAGATATCGTCGCGATGGGTATCCAACTACCCGTGCAAAAAGACGTAAACTACTATATAAATTTAATATACATTTAATATTTTTTTAATAACAGATATTCCGCAAGTTTGCTGTGCTATGTTATTTAAAAGCTTAAAGAACGATTTTATCGCAGAATATCAAAAAAATAACGATCGCATTTTAAAAGAAGCAATAAGGTAATTATAGTACATTTTCATATGTCCAATCGATAGACTGAAAAGAAGATCGACCTTAATCTCTTCCCGCTTTTAATTTAATTTGAGGTTTTTGATAGAAAGAGTTTCTTCAAAATAAACGTTCCTGTTCATTTTTGATTACGATTTTTTTTGAATACGATTGTTCTTAATTTTTGAAAAGGAACTTTAGTTGTTTCCAACTTCTTGCTTTGCTGAACAGGCCACTTTTTATTGCATTTTTTAATAATTAAAAGTGTAATTTGGTATAATTTTAGAGCTCTTGATTTGGACCTTAATATAATGAACAATGATACCGATCCAATACTTTGTGAGGAATATTTACGAATATACAAATCATCGGAGGATGTTAAAGTAAATAAATTATATTTCAATGATTTAGTTGGTAAGTTAAGCATTATATTATTTTCGCTTAACAATAATTTCTCATTTAGCTAAAATTTGTGCTTTAGCATTTATAGCATATAACTTTAAAATAGTACTAATGCTAGTGTAAGTACTACACTAATTTAGCAGTTGAAAATGGAATGTATTCTACATTGAGCTGAGCCGAGGTTCAAACATTTAATATTTTTAGTTAAACCAAACCAAGATAGTAATACTAAAACCGCGGTATATATCATTTCGACTACCTACGTATTTCAAGTATCATTTGGAAGAGTGTAGAAAGTAGTTAATTTTTTATTAAATTAGTTTATTTAAAATTTTAATTTAATTTTGAATTATTTAAAAATAACTGACTTTCAAAATTGATATCTATGTACGTCAATAAAAGTTATTAAACAAACCTAAAGCTAAACCAATATACAGTTAATTACCAAATCGTAAGTCAATAGTCAAAAACGTATGTCACTCTAATGGTATATGTGTTTGTTTTACAGCAGCTGTGGAGCAATGGTATTGGGATTGGTGTAAATTGACTTTATATGCCTGCGATTACAACACTCAGAAGTTACGACTAAAATCAGTATTGCAGAAATGTGAAGTGGATGAAATTGAGGAGATTTTTAAAGATATGAAAAGTGTTTCTAATAAAAATGGTTAAACAATATTTATTCATATTATTATTTAAATGATTTACTTAAGGATATCTTAAAAACCCAGTTAAAAACACAACTGAATTAAAACATCAACCTACTACATTACATTTGATTTTATTGCTAAACTACTTTCCTAATTTAAATAGAAAAACAGGCTACAAAATACAAACCATAATCAAATGAATCGAAACCTCCAATCATTACACTTTTAAATAAAAATCTTCTGTTATGTTAGATTGTTTTATGAATAAAATGAAATTTTAGCAAACATTTAATTTGACTAAACAAGTTTACATTTGTCAATTACAGTTGATTATTGTATTTTAACACAGCATAGATGAAAAATATTCACAACAATTCCATGCGTTTATTCGAAATCTTTGGAAGTGTTACATCAGCTTTAACGTTCTGGCATTTTAAATTTGAATGGATTCGGATATGCCTTCAATAATTGTAGATCATATTGATATACAGCGTGTTCATCACCACATAACCTGTCCATGTTCGTAACGTGATGGGACAATTCATTTATAGATGACATCTGTTCAGCTAAGTACACCGATGTAATAAAATCCGCACATTGGAAATCATTGACGTTTTCGGCTACTGTGACAATGTTTTCCAATAACTGTAAAAATATTTTTCACCTGTATTTTAAATCTATAGTATTATATTAATACAAGCAATTCACATTTAAGCAAAATACACACTCAATGTTATAAAATTAATAAATAATTAGTGCTAACCGTGCTGATCTGAAGATCGAAGGTTCGAATCCCAGATGGTGTGTACTAATGAGGTTTCCCTTTTTCGGTTTCTTAAGTACAAAAAAATCACCCGTTAAAACTTTCACATACGAGTAGGACCTAAAATGCTCAGTGGAAACCCGCTTAGATATATACGAATATGAATTATAATCATTTGCAAACAGTGAAGTCAACAAATTTAAAGTATTTTATATAAAAGTCCCGCCTAATTATTAGGTGTAATCATTTACTAAGAATTAACACAACCATCGTCATTCCCAATTATTTATGGTTTTACCAAATCCCCTTTGTGACGCCACAATAGGACATTATGCAGGATCTATTTTTTGTTATTTAATAAAATAAATATTAAAATATACATGTACCTCTGTTACACTTTTCTCCATAATTAGACCCTTCTTAAACGCACTCTGCAATGTCAATTTATTATCCATTGTTGGTGCCTTGAGACCACTTATAATGATAGCGCCTCCTCTTATTAACTGATATTCAATAAGTTTCTGCATGTGTTCAAGTTCCTCATGGTACATTTTCATAAAGTATCCACCCGCTCCTGGCCGTGACACACAGGATTGCAGAAATATCGTTGCCATGGACAAGTAATCTTGCGCCGCTTGCTGCTCAGCTTGGATTTGTTGATTTATAACTTTCTCCACTTTAGAATCGTACTTATGTTGATAATATACTTTTCTTCTGATGCTATTATACGTGGGAACTTTATGTACAAGAGAGATACATAAGATTTTGTGCATATTATATTTGTAAAAGACTATAATTTCAGGATAAAAAAAATAACGATATTAAATAATATAAACAAAATGGATTATAAACTCATCTTACGTCAAGTACTTCATTTTTGACATGTGTATTTTTCCAATGGTATTTTATTTACTCTAAGCCAGTACGAATTATGTGCCATATTTCATCCTGCCAGCAGTTCAGCTGTTCCAACTTTCACATTTATAATTTTAGAGGAATTGATGGGATGATTACTATTCTCAACTAAACTATCGAACTAATTAATAATTTACAGTATGTACCTGATCAATAACCTCCTTTTATTGAAGTCGGTTTAATAAAAATCTTAACTTACTCCTTATTACATCAGACTCCTCCCGAACCTCGGAGGACCCAGCGCGGTGTGCAGGAGGCTGTACTCTGGGGTCTGTCGGAGTATGGCCACGTACGGTGCCCCCATCTGGGCGGGTGACCTGAGCCGCGGCAACCTGTCTCAGCTGCGCAGGGCGCAGCGGGTTGTCGCGGTCAGAATCATTCGGGGGTACCGTACGGTCTCGTGGGCGGCAGCTACCTCGCTGGCCGGCGATCCGCCGTGGGAGCTCGTGGCAGGGGTTCTCGCCGAGGTGTCCGACTATGTCTCGGATAGGAGGGCCCTCGGAGAGAACCCTTTGCCAGAGGAGGTCCGGCGGATCCGTCGGCTAGGAGAGGTGGCACTTTGCCGAAGGTGGGAGGAGGACCTGGCGCATCACTCGTACGGTATCCGTACGACGAGTGCTCTGCGCCCGGTCCTAGAGCGTTGGATGCGCAGAAAGCGCAAACCTCTCACCTTCCGTCTGACGCAGGTGTTCACGGGGCATGGGTGCTTCGGGGACTACCTGTGTCGGACGGTCCATCGGGAGGCCGATGAGCGGTGCCAAGATTGTGGTGCTGCGGGCAGCGCAGCGCCATGACATGGTATCTGCCATCGGTGGTGTAGACCTGTCGCTTCCGAGCCTCGCTCTTGCGATGGTCTCGAGCGACAGGTCTTGGACGGCGGTCGCCTCCTTCTGTGAGACGGTCATGTCCCAGAAGGAGGCTGACGAGCGGGTCAGGAGAGGAGCGCAGAGGCTCCCCTCCGCAGGCGACGTATCGGGTGCGCAGGAGGCGTTACGAACGCCTCCTCTTGCTGCCCCCGTGGCCCGGGAAGCGGGGCCAGGATGGGCACCTGGCCCCAGCATGCTTCGGCGTCGTCAGGACTTCTCTGAGTGCCGGAGAAGTCCCCTTTGAGGATGAAGTCCGGTCTTTGCCGGGACCGGCCGGTCGTTGGGGTGTCCTGTCGCTGACAGATCCGGGGCACCTCGCTCATAACGGCTGATGGCATTCGCGGAAGGTTTAGTGGGTAGGGGCTGCCCAGGGCGAGTCCCACACATCCCTCCGGGCCCACCCAGGGTACCGGAGGATGGTCTATAAAAAGATTCCCCCGCGTGAACAAAAAAAAAAAAAGCTTTATGACAATGAATGTTCCGGCAAAATCAGTCCAGCCGTTCCAGAGCCGTAACAGACAGACAAAAATTGTAAAAAAAAATATTTTAATATATGTACCCTATATACATTCATATGCTTGTAGTGAAAAGTAGTTATTTTAACATAAAAAAGGCACTCTTTTATTATATGTATAGATAGGGATGCCAATAATTTTTTATTTTGCTCCTTTCCTCGGATATTCGTAGGTAAATTCTAACAATGCAATTGTATTGTTATATGTATTTTGAAAGGACGGTAAATTCACTACTGATTATGGCATAAACAAGCAAGTGGCCCATCTAATTTTAAATGATAGAAGGCCATAAACAAGGGAGAAGCCTTACCTATTACTTTAGACATAGAGAATTGATCAGGCTTGAAACAAAATACTCGGTCCAAAGCGTACTTTCTATAAACTTCTTAAGTAATTATGTTATTATTCACTAAATTCGACCACAGAATTCCTCAAGAGTTTGTGAATTAAGGTAGGAGTTGACAGTACATGATCTGATCATACATAACCAGGATTAACAAGTGTGGAGCATCCATACCAAACTTTGACTATCGTTAGACAATTCCCACATAAAAATTTTAACCATCAGCAAGATGTTTAATCCACGCAGCAATGTCAGAGTATAAACATAAATATCATAATTCAACAGATTCAATCAAATTCAAGATACTCTCAGGCACATCCTCAAGTAACCAAGTGACAAGATGCATAGCCTAGAATGGATCACCAATGTAAGACCCAAAAGTTATACCACTTAGTGGTCTTGATCTAGAGACTCCATTGCATTACTTATAGCTTTCCCACTATTAACAATATAAGTAATGATAGTAGTAACTAGTATTGAGCAAATACTCTGTATGCTCAATGAAATGGTTTCATCTCACTCACCCTAAAGTTGGAATGTTATGGTGTTTAATGGAGAGAGTAATACAATTGCCAACCCTGGCATGAAAAACTCACAAAGAACACCAGGTTCTTTGAAGTTATTGCACTTGTTATATAATTAGAACAAAAGCATCACAAATAAGAGTGATGTTTCATACAATATCTATGGAAGCTCCTCCACATGTTTTATTATATGCATACAGAGGCCTGTAGTTTGATAGTTATTCTTAACAAATAAAATTATGTTTTGTGCTAAGCATTAAGATAACCAACAGACAACAAGAAATAGGTGGACAATTATTATATCATATATGGGTAAGTAATACTGTAAAGATAAATTTTTGTTTTCTTATTAATAATAAGATTTTTTTATTTTCTTTAATGTAATCTACTTTTTAAGTTTAAAAGGTTATTAATAAGTAAGAATTGAAATACTTTTAAAAAAAGAAGGCAGGGATATAGTTCCTCTCTGATTTAAATATTTTATAAAAGGAAAAGTACTGTCTAATTTTGGGTACTTTTATGGCTGGTTGCTATTAATAACTAAAATTATTTTATAACTTCACTAGGTCAAGGCCTTGAAACAAGCTTCCTAACAAACTTTGCTTCTTTTGAACATAAGCATTTTTTTATATAATATTTTCATAAACTTAATTTATACTTCTGGTTCTGAGTTATCTACTTTTATATCTCTCAAATCTTGTAATAACCACAACCAACGGTAGTATTTTATGCAAGAATAAATACAACAATAATAAAAATCAGTATTATCATATATTTAATTTTAGTAAACAACTAATTCTAATTATTGCAACAACAATCAATGGTTTATTTTTGGAAAGGATAATAATCTAAGCCTGAATTGTACTTGAATTTGTATGTAAATCGATTCACTTGTGTTTTTCCCACTTCTATCATTTTCTGAACTTCCTTACGATATGCCGGCGGCAGCAATTCCTCTTGTAAAGTGCACGAATGATCAGAATCATTTTGAACTTTAAATACTCGTTGCCGTATGACATCCACATCTCTACTATATTCTTCTTTGAGGTCGGTTACAGCTTGAGCTGCTGTGTCAATTTTAAAAACAAAAAAGTTAGCTTCTCGGTGAACTAAGCCATGCGCACTTGTTTTGTATGGCATCGACCGAAATCCTAAATTTTCAATATTTCTAATAATACCACCCCGTTTAAAAATAGAATGGGACACTCGCTGAAGGGTAGTTTTTAGTTCTTGTTTAGGCATAGCCCGCAACATTAACGCTAATTCGTAGGCGGGCATTTTGTCTATAATTCACTTTTTGAAATCGGAGTATACAATAAATATTATAGGTTATGTCAACGTTTTGACAATTAGATATGATTACAAAACCAAATGAAATTGATCACATCCTAATGATGGAAGTTATATAGTGAGTTACATTCATCATCATCAACCGGATTTGCCGCATTCAAGCGCTTCCGGCCAATCTTCTGGTATCCTCAGTCCATCTGCTAAGCGCCCTGATTTCCACTTCTAAGTGTGGCCTTTCTTTCCATCTGCCATCACTGACTTTACAGATGTGGTCAGTCCGCTGCCATCGCGACTTGCTGATTTTAAAAGATATGTCGAAGAAAGAAGAAACATCCTTATTCTCTCTCGAATTTAATTCTCAGATTCTATTCTTTAGAGAAATATAAACTGTTCATCGCTCGAATAGCTAATGGACTAGCTCAAAGGTCCAAGTCTTCAGACAGAAGATCATAACAGGGAGAACGTACTGCTGCTGGTTGAAGACTCAAGATCAAGGTCTTCCTAGATGCTATTCGGCCGAAACGTCGGGATAATAAAAACACATACTAAAATAAATTTATTAATTAAAATTAGTGAAAAATAGACGCTTGAATAGTTCATTATCTCAAACATTAAATTATCTAAGAACCTAATTACCTTCAAGTTTATGTTCAGATCGTCAAGTAGGAGGTATAATTGAATTTAGAACAGTTATAAGAACGGTTTGCGTTGATAGAAGAATAGATAGGTGTCGTCCTTTAGCTGGATTGATTTCTATTCTCCTTTTAGAACTAGTTCTTTAATATTTTAACGCAAAGTCTACACTGCAACAGTAGTAAGCGAACAGTCCACGTGTGCGCTCTATATCTTAAATGTTTTTAAATGCACGTTTTGTGCAGAAATCAGATTAGAGAACAAGTGTTGCGGTTCGATGTTCTATAATAAATAAAAAGAAGTGAAACATATTATTTCTGAATTGATCGTAATGTCTAAATTCTCCCAGGCCGCCAACCCCATTAATTATAATTATGAATATTATATGTATTGTGAACTTATTCTAAGATCTATAATGATTAATTAAATATGATTTGACAATCATAATTTGATCAAAGTTAATAATAATAATACTTGACAACTTGACATATTTATTTATTAGCTATAAAAATTGATTTTCTTAATTTGTTTAATTGCGATTTAGGGAAGATATATCGCTTCTACATTTAAATACTGCTGAAGTTCCTGAACGTTCATCGCTAAACAACACACCTTAATTATTTTTTTCTTTATTTATTTAAAAATCCATATGAATTGAGTTGTTTATCTGTAACATGGAGTTATAAGCTGACAAACAGTCTGAATGATGGTAACTGCTATGGCTGCGGCGTATGTGTGCTATGCTTATCTATAAATTTATTATGAAAGTATTTTAAATTGACAATTTTAACAACATGACTGCCAATATAAAGTTTGTGTCTGATTATTGTAAGACATGGGAAAAATCTGGAAAAGAACAGTTGTAAGTATGAACGAACATAATTTATTTTCTTAGCTTTCCTTACCACATGTGGAAGTTAAATGTGTGCATTTAGAATGTAGTCACCTAGTCTATTTCTTGGGTAGAATCACATATTTTCACTTTAATGCTTCATATAATAAAAAGGTTCATGGTTTTCGCTGTCCCAATTCAGTCAAATACAAACGTCAGAACAAGTTTGGTAATTCGTAATCGGTTAGGGCATGTTATTTACATTCGTTGATGTTGCTATAATTTATCATGATGAAATTCTCGGGGAACATTTTATTTTCATTCATTATACAGTTGTTGATAATTAAACATAAAAGCCTCTTGTTGTTTGATTGTTTTGTGCCTATGTAATAACTGAAATTGAGGATGCTGTATCACCAATTTAAAAGATTTTAAAATAATTCTTCTAGACTAAACTATTCACCCCAAGGTGCAATGCCCAGTATATAAATACAAATGAAGGTGGTAATGGTTTTAAAGTATGTATGTTAAATAAATTCTTTGTTTTCAGTATTAAAACAGTGACACAATTCATTAAGGATGAAGGAAAAACACCTTTATTTAGTAAATCAGGAAAATTGTCAGGCTTATCACAAAGCATATATGACTTATTGCTTTGTGGTTTACACGGTAACTTGAAAAAGGATGCTGTTATATCTGCTCTTCATGATATTACTGTAAGACCTGTTTTACTATCTATTTTTGAAACAAATTATATTATACTTTAAATAATAATGTCAAAAAATTATTTTTAGGTATTACATGCTGACATACCGTCAATAATTTTGGATGTTACATGCATACTTGATGCAGAAACTTGCATAGAAGTGCAAAGTGAAGAGAGAACAAATTTTTGTTTTATAGTGAGGGAATTGGAGTCTTTTATATCTGACAAATTACTTAAAGAGCGACTTGAAATTGACACATTACAAGATGTTGGTACATTGAAAAATAAAAATTTTTATACAAAATTTATTAAGATAAAACCAAGCTATAGTAAGTATGCTATAGTAAATATGAATAATTAATTTTTAACTTTTTAATTATGAGTCTTATTAAAAGGTGTTGATTTAAAGGCTCTTTTTCACATTCTAGTTATAAACAACGTAAATTCAATTTATTTAGAGAAGAAAGTGAAGGATATGCAAAGTTAATTGTGGAATTAAATCAAGAAATATCAGAAGATACAGATTGGAAAACACTGCTAGAAATTATTCAATCTCTCATAGGTAAGGTCAATTACAGAATATAGAATATTTATTTATTAACACACAGATTTGGTTACAATTATAAACATTACACAAATTAAATGCACATCCATGTAACCATTGTAGCACATATTATTCATACACAGTGACTCCCAAACTAAGCAGACGCTTGTATCTTGGGAGCCAGAGTTGTATTGTGGAATTTTCATTTTGCATAAAACTTTAGTTTTTTATAATTTTGTTAATAAATGTATATAAATATGTGTTTAGGCAAGTATATATATACAGGCACATGTGTGGGTTTTAATTACAGGTCGTTAAGAACCTCAATGTGTGGCTTGTTAGCGGGTGTTGTGACTAGAACAGAAACAGGCAGGCTTTGTTAGTTTGGTGATATTTAAAGGATAAATTAAAAAAGAATGACAAAAATTAATTTGACACTTTATGTAGTGAGCGGCAAATTCACTACGGCGACAAATTGGTAACATTTTAAAGAGGGGCGGTGTCAGAAGTACTTGGAAATGATGAATATATATAGAAAAGATGAATGTGCAGGAATTGAGAGAGGTGTGCCAGAACTGTGAAAAATATAAATCTGTTATGTTTCTCTGCCTACCTTGATCAAGGGTGTGAATGTTTATTTTTTACTATGTAAAAAAATTATATAAACTTTTTTTATTTTTTTGCAGGTTGTTTTAACTTGGATCCAAATAGGGTTCTAGACATAATATTGGAGTCTTTTGAGGCTCGACCACATCTAGATAAATTGTTTATATCTCTAATAAAAAATTACATGGTTGATCCACAAGTGATATCAGAGGTTTTGGGATTTAAACTAGGGAACATGGAAGTGCTAGAAAGCTATAAACAACCACCAGCTTTAATGACTATTATTGCTTTACTATTGCAACACCAAGTTATTTCATTGGATAATATCTATCCTTGGGTGAGAAAATAATTAAATACCATGATTTTTCAGTAAGTATTGTTAAATGACCATCTAGACTATCCTATTATTTTATTATAGTTGCGTCCTGATGACACAATAATGGCTAAGGAGGCTGAAAAGGAAGTTAAGTCAGTACAAGACTACATCCGTAAGCTTAGTATTGTATCAACAAAAGGACCACAGACCAATGGAACAACTGAATTTATTGAAGAGAAAGCGGATCCCCAGGTAAACAAGTTCTTCATTGTGCCAAAATAAATTACTATTATTTTTAATATATTACTTCTTATAATCCTGACACCCAACTTTATTCTCATCCATACATAATTGCCAGTTAAGGGTATTTCCAGTAAGAAACCCTCTACAGACCCCACCATTTACTTCCGTGTTGAAAATATTCCGTTATTTGTTTCCTCATTCATCCTTTTATATGTCCGACCATGTGCTGAATGGCCCGTTAAAGAATGACTTGATTAGGGCAAGTGTGTCTTAAAAAAGTTTGTTATGACTAGAACTGTAAATTAATCAATTGTTTTTGTTAATGGCGTTTCCATGAAGATTTCGCCAAAGTGCATATGCTAAACTGCAGGCTCCGTAGACAGACAAGGATCGAAACTAACAAAGTAGTACAGTGGCTACTGCTGAGATAATTCCGCGTGAAGCTCACTGTTGATTTATCTAAAAAATAAACAATATATATATAATATATGACTACAACTATTGAGAAAGCTCAATAATTATATGTATATTGAATATTTATTTTCTTGGAACAGGAGTACTGGAGTAATCAGAAGTTGGTACTGTGCGAGGCACTGCTGAAAGTGACGGCTTGGCGTGAGTTCGCAGCGTTGTTCGCGCGGCTGCCTACCACGAGCATGGCTGCGCGGCCTGCATTGGCTTTGTGTGCTATGTTGCACGCTCTTGTCGAGCCACTTTATAGAACGTAAGTGGAGAAATGCATCGTAATCAAACGATTTTAACTAACCTAACCTTAATTGATAGCTAAGACTACTAATAAAAATGAGAAGTTAGCTTTCTTTTACAGTCATATTCTATCATAAATTTTCTATTAATTACAGCCAATGTCGAGTCGCTCCAAAAATAATTGGAATACCAGTGCCATCGTTAAAATCGCGACTAGCACCTGCTGCTTGCAAAACATTTGAGGATATGAAGGAAACCGTCATTCCTGCCCTGATACTATTAGGGCCCGCGTTGCATTATGATCCAGTTTTAATGTATAAAGTAAGGAACACGTTAAACATGTTATATGGTAACTATATTTTTATAGCTGGTAATATTTTGAATGTTTTCAATTTTAGATAATTCGTATTCTAAGAACTTCCCGGTCGTTAGTACAAGATCCATTGCATTATGAAGCTCTCACAGTGTTAGATGCAGCAATTCTTCCGGCGCTTACACTAATGGAGGGAAATTGTTGTATGGCTGAAGAAGTATATACTTTATTGAAGTTGTATCCATATCAATGCAGGTAAAAGAATATCATCACAATTTATATACAGTATATTTTCCTATATAACTAATTTTAAATCAATTTGAATCATAATAAAATCTAAAATTAGATTTTTTCCATATTGGAGTTGCTAACACAGTTGTTCACTAAATTACTATGTTTGTATCACAATTTGGAGTACAACATATGATAAATTACTTTTTTATCATTTGTAACAAATATAGTACACAGGTGCGAAAGCGGCATATCGCATTGCGAAATTGGAGTAGTGTTAATGATATATTCATTATTATTTTATTACAGTGTATTATTATTTCAATATATTCCATATATTGTACATACAAATTTTAATTTCATTAGGAAAGCTATGTACTTATTAAATAAACGCAATTGGCCTACAATCAAGCCCTATTAACTTAATCGAGCTTCACTAAGTAGCACAGTATGGCAGGAACCCGAGTTGTGTCCCCAGTGTTATCAATATTTAATTATTTGCTTGCGATTTTAAGATGATAAAATGAAGGCTGTAGGGTCACAAATCACTGTGATATCCTTCCATGATTTCTAAGGCATTTTGATATGGTATGCTCTAATATTAGCTTTAAAGAGATATTTCAATTTAATGGGTACTATATACGATGACTACTGCCCCTTCAATGTTGGGTTATTGCATAAACTGTTCTGCCACTTTGATTATACATGCTACAAGAAGGTACACCATAGTATGGTAAGCTTATTCCTACTCAGCTTGCTAATCATTAGTATTTTATTGGTTAGATAGCTTGTAAGTGTACAATTTGTATTACAGTATGGATTTGTGTACCTCATTAAGCGTAATTGCTCAAGATCTAAAGCTACATAATTTTAGAGAAGTCATTTTGAAAAACAACAATGTGTAGGGAAGTATGGGTACTCCTTTCAACCTGATAAAGTTCAAGCTAACAATGACAATGAGACAAATATGACTAAAATTACATTAAAAATTTTCAATGTCACTGGCGGTCCGACTCGGGTTGTTCGCGTAACTTAAAGTCCAAGGCTAGCGCTCTGATACTGAGTTACCGAGTCATAAGTATTAATTATTTTTGTTACTAACATTTGAAAAATTCAAAGGTATTGTTTGTACTCCCGCTGGAAGAACGAGTCCGGCGAAAGAATACCTGCGTTGATGCGTGTACGTGGGAATTCCTTGCAACGAATTAAACATATTATGAAACGAGTATCCAAAGAAAATATAAAACCACAAGGGCGTTTAATCGGGAAACTATCTCACGCTGCACCAGCTTTCCTCTTCGATTACATGCTGTTGCAGGTAACTAACTAGAATAATAGATTTTTTTAATTATACCAAAGCTAGTGCTTCGCCACAAATTCACTCATTGAAAAGTATTATTAATATATTTATAGAAGTTTAAATATTGTTTCATGGTTCTTTCAAATGTTTACCCAAAAATAATTTAATGTGTTAATTATTTTTTAGATTCAGACATATGATAATCTAATTGGACCAGTAGTGGAATCTCTGAAATACCTAACATCCCTATCCTTGGATGTGTTGGGTTATTGTTTGTTGGAGGCTTTATGTGCAGGAAAAGGCAATATTGGGGAGCAGCTCACCCCCCATGGCTTCAGGCTTTAGCTGCATTTGCAGGAGCCGCATTTAAGAAGCATAATATAGAACTTACTGCTCTTTTACAGTTTGTTGCCAACAGGCTGAAGGCGCAACAAAGGTATAAACATATTATTATATAAATAAGTCTAAAATAAAACTATTCCAATATTATTAATGTAAGTAGAGAAATGAATTTCCATTTCCAGAAAATTCTTTCACCACTTCTTACAAAAGTAAATTATTATAAATTGTCTAGCGATTGCCAGCTTTGCTTTCCCCAATAGGATTAAAAGGGCCTAAGAACTTAAAGCCTCAGAGGAATTTGATTTTGGGAGTCTGACTACAGTTGTGTTAAAAGACATGAAACTTAAATTTTTAAATAATTTCCAATAGTATGTTACCAAAAAGTTTTTAAAGCTTAAGCAGCATCATGAAGTACAAACAATTAGTAAATGTTCAAAAATATTAATGAAAAATATAATCTGAGGGGTTCTGTGCTATACTCAGTGTGTAAATTTACATAAAATGATGCAATGCAATGAGTTGCAAATGCGTCACCAGCTTTTTAAGAAGCCATAGGCCACACTCTTCAATGATCTTGGAACAATTTTTCTTATATTCAATATGTATAACTTCAAGAAAAATAATTATCTTGCAACTTTCTCCAAATACAGTCAAGACCTATTAATTTTGAAAGAAATCGTACAAAAGATGGCTGGCATTGAAGCGGCGGAAGAGATGACATCGGAGCAACTCGATGCCATGGCTGGCGGTGAACTTTTAAAAGGCGAGGTAACAAATTTAATTCAACCAAATGCTTTCTGTTCATTGTCTAGCTTTT
Organism: Meandrusa payeni; assembly: GCA_029286785.1. Lineage (NCBI taxonomy): Eukaryota > Metazoa > Arthropoda > Insecta > Lepidoptera > Papilionidae > Meandrusa > Meandrusa payeni. Next base: position 2,631,018 of record JAGSMX010000013.1, read on the forward strand.
AGCTTGTTAGAATCCTCTCAGGGACTTGTTAAGTCAAAGAATCATTGTGAATAGAGTAACTCAAGACAAAGTACCTTATAGATTCAGGAGTGTCTCAGTGCCCTGAAAACTTACACTATATTTCCACTAGACCCTCTAGAGCTACTTCCTCATTGAATAAATAAATATGTTAAGATATCATGTTCTACTAAACTTCTCTGTGTAACTTTCAGGCTGGATATTTCTCTCAAGTGCGCAATACAAGGAGGTCATCAGCGCGTCTGAAAGACGCTATTGTGGGAAACAATTTGGATATTGCTTTATGTATACTGTCTGCTCAACAACGCCATTGCTGCGTGTGGAAAGGTATCTGTAATTTTTATAGTTATTAATATTTTTTTATAATTTGCGTAATTTAGAATTAGGGGTTTGCGGGTAAAAATGATTAAAACAATTAATCTCCTATATCTTGTCTTATATTTAGTGGCTGTACCACATTGTGTCACAAAAAACACAATGTGCTAGACATTGTTCAACTCGGTGAACTTATTTATGTATAGTAATCCCCTTTAAAACACGGTAGATTCCGTTCCATGTTATATGAAAACTCGGTATAGGAGTATTCTCCCATATTATTACGTTTAAAGGTGGTTTAAATCGAATATATGCGAAATGATATAATGATTATCAGCTGTAAAAATTATTATAAAAATATCACAGTACAGAGATATAACGTGGGAAATCCCCGTGGAATATCCATATTATATGAGAGGGGACCGTGTAATCCCCCTGGATTACTATATTTGTAATTTATTGCATTCAATATGATGTATAAAGAAGTTAAAATTGTATGCAGAATGTGAGGAGGAGACAATAACTCCTGGGGAGCCACCGGGATCACAATTGAAGGTTGTGGGTCGGCTGGCTGATCAGTGCCAGGATGCCTTGGTACAGTTGGGCACTTTCCTTGCATCCTCCCATGCACCTGACGAGTATGCTGCGAGATTACCACCGTTGCAGGTTTTTATGTACCTTTTTTATTATATACTAGTTTACCTAACGCGATTCGCCGGGCTAGATTTTGCTTTATTTTTTTTTAACAATAAACTTACATCATTAAATATTTAATTTAACACAATATTTTAAATTATTCATTTCTCTCCGTATTCAAAAATTAAAATAAAATAAATTATAAAATTCAAACATTATAATATCATCATAGTAAACAAAAGCTGTATTTGACAGTTCAAGAGAAGTGTTCCAATCGTCACCAAACTTTACAGGATTACTCGCCAGGTCAATCTGAAAATTTCCTGAAACTTTTATTGAAACCGGTCCAGCCCTTTCGAGCCTATAAGGAACAAACCCACTCGCTTTCTCTTTTGTATATTATTTACATATAAAGATGTATATCTAAACCACACATACAAATTCATTAGTGTGTAATGTATTAAAGTAAATACATATAGAAAGGACATACTAACATATTTTTCTGTATATATATATATTTTATAAATTTTCTCTATTTTATAGGAACTCCTACAAGATTATCACGTAGACGCGGATGTGGCGTTTTTCCTCCACCGGCCGGTGTTAGCACAGAAAATAGCGGCTAAAACAGAACTGTTGCGTAAAGACTCGGACAGCAAATCAGAGTCTCAGGAACAAAGTATAGAAAGATATTGTTCAGCCTCCAAGGAAACTTTAGAGCCAGTTGTCATTTCAATAACACCGCTGCTACCTAATAGAGTGTGGGAGGACATATCGCCCGAGTTTTATGTTTCATTTTGGTACGTTGTTCTTCTTTCTGTTGTTGAATGTGATGTAAATAGTATTTAGAAGACATTTATATTTTATTATATCATGATTTTATGTGTACATATGTATGCATTTTATTGATGTTTGAAGTACCTTATTACACTTACTATAGTACTTATTTACCCTAAATATGCACTTTGGCGATAGTGGATTCATATCCCACTTGCATCTATTAATGGGTTTGTATCACAGTAATAATAAATATTGATATTATACAATATAATTTTATGTGCAATGGACGGTCGTATCATTAAAAAAGATTAAGGCCGTTATGCAAAGTTACTATTTAAGTAGGCTGCAGCTTCAACTTTGTGTAGTTGTTAGGTATCCAGAGTAACAATGACATTCAGACATCTCTGTCTATCCCACAGGTTAAAAAGATCTTAGAGCTTATTTATTTTAGTAAATCTCTATATTCTTACAAAGTCAATGATCTTTTCTAGGTCTCTGTCCATGTACGACCTAAAAGTTCCAGAAGAAAGTTACGACCGTGAGATTGAGCGGTTAAAAAGTGCTGCAGCTAGCGCTGCCAAGGACACGGGACAAGGTGCCAAAGGCAAAAAGGAACAGGAGCGTTTTAACACGTTGATAGATAAATTGCAGGCAAGTTCATACACTATATTTATATTTTACTAGTGAACCCTACAAGCTTCACCGGGCTAGATTTTGCTTTATTTTATTTTAAAATGAACTTCATCGTTAAATATTTAATTTAACACTCACAATATATTAAAATAATTAATTTCTCTCTGTATCCATTTTCTTCTATTCTCTTCTCGAGTGGGTGAAGATCATTACCTACACCCATGTACATATCAGTAAATACGATATCATTCTTCTTTCATTTAGGGATTTATTATACTTCAATATACTCCATTGTACTTCAATATGGTTCATAATGACATAAATATACACAATGCATGTGTCAATACAAATTTGGGTTATAAAACTGTGGACGTAGTAAATAAAAGCTGTATTTGACAGTTCAAAAAGAGGAGTGCTCCGATCATCACCAAACTTTACAGGATTACTCGCCAGGTTAATCTGACGATTCCCTGAAAGCTAATTGAAATCGGTCCCGCCGTTCTGGAGCCTATATGACGTTTCAATGGTGACGGATGGTTTCAGGAGGAGCGGCGCCGGCAGCGCGAGCACACCGCCCGAGTGTCCGCCCGGCTGCAGCACGAATGCAGCGGCTGGTTCCCGGCGCGCGCCGCCAAGTCCGCCAAGAACGAGACCGTCACGCGCCTCATGCAGCTCTGCCTGTTTCCACGCTGCGTATTCACTGCCGCCGACGCACTCTACTGCGCAGAGTTCGTACACACCGTGCATGCTCTCAAGACTCCTAACTTTTCAACGCTTCTCTGCTACGATAGAGTAAGTTATAATAATCGTTGTATTACCATAGAGACAATGACAATATGTGCGGGGTGACTCCTATCGCTTTACATAAAGGATAGAAATTTTAGTACGTGATTGTTTCATATACGAGAAACAAAAAATCGGAAAACTCAATAAAAATTCGTAAGAGTTTTTGAAGTCCTGATCGTCAAATCGTAAGTTAAAGGCTTACCTATCTGACTAGAAAATAAGATTGACAGACATTACGTAATCTATGATGAATGGATGGCGCTCTTTTCGCAGCTTTTCTGCGATATCACGTACTCTGTGATGTCGTGTACGGAGGCCGAGGCGGTTCGCTATGGGGTGTTCCTGTGCCAGGTGCTTGGCACCGCTATGCGCTGGCACGCGGACCGCAACGCCTTTCACCGTGAGTGCGCGCATTACCCCGGTTTTGTCACCAAGTACCGTGTCTCCAATCAGTTCACAGAGGCTAACGACCACGTCGGCTACGAGAACTACCGGTGAGTAATAAAAATGTGATGAGAATATATATATTATAGGTAACAACCACAGCATAAGACATTGCTGTAGTTGTTATAGACAATATAGCAAAGAATGTCAAATAAAAAAAGAGTGACAACAGTCTTAACACTCAGACCAGAAAATAAACATTTTCATTCCAAAATTGAGAATACCAAAATAGTCACACTTTTTAACAATTAAATCTTGAATTGTGTTTTCTAACACAACAGCCTAATGACAATTAATAGCAAATCAACTATTTGCCTGCAATATGTAGGTTTGTAAAAACAATATAAATTTTCGGATTTCAGTGTCACAAAGATTGCTCACTGCATGTCAATTTTAAAAATTCTTTATCAGCTAGGCTATGTATCTTCTATTAGGGCTGTTTATTTATCCAACAAAAATTATTTAATTATAATTATTGTTGGATAAATAAACTAAAACTAATAATTTAAATTATACTATTCTGGCCAGTATAAAATGGCTACAGCAATTTTAGCTGCATTGACAAATTGACAAATGATGTAAATTTATATATAATTCACAGGCATGTGTGTCACAAATGGCACTACAAGATAACTAAGGCAATGGTGGTGTGCCTGGACTCTGGGGACTATGTGCAGATTCGTAATGCATTGATTGTGCTTAATCGAGTACTGCCTTTCTTCCCTGTTTTAGGCAAATTAGCACAAATTATTGAGAGAAAGGTTGAAAAGGTAATTTTTCCATTATTTATTTTTAACAATTTACTTTCTTATTTATTCTTAACAATTCAGTGAGTCTTTAATGACATCTTATCTTTAAATTCCCCACTTCCAACAAATTTACAGTGCTCTCAGGGGAAGAATCACCTTATTAATATATGGGGAAAAGCATCCAGTATACCACATCCTTCGCCAGGCAAAGGATGTGTTATGTGGGACTTGCACAGAATAAATCCCGGTGTTCCTCTCGATGCCATTAATCGGGACTATGGGAATGATTTAATACTATCACACATTAGTGTAATTCCTATCGTGTATGTAAGCTTTCTTTTTATTACAAAATGAGCTAAGACATGTTTCACTTTGATTGTCGTTTGAAGCATAGACTTACAACCTTATGTTTCCGAGACCACATCTCTAATCATTTACGGCTATTGGTGGGTTAGTAAGTAGTTTATATATTGTTAATACTTTTGCAGGTTAAAGAAGAAGAAAAAACTCAGCGTCAAGATCTGTATGTGCTTGCAACAGGGTACAGCGGGCAGCTGCGTAACAAAGTGCCAAATATGATGAGGGAATGTGATTTTCATCAGGTAATTTGCTTATTTTGATGAACTGGACATCTATGAACAGGGGTAAAGAGGCAAGCTTCTCACATGAAGTTGTGTGATCACTTTCGCACGTTATAAACTCAGACGCCAGAGAGTGTTTCTATTTACTTAACCGCCCTAAGTTATATTGGTTTGAAAAAATCACTGATAATAGTTGGTTCTACAAACATAACATTATGAAATATTTCGAAAACCATACTGTAGTGGAATGCCATCAAAATGGTGTAGATAAACATGTAATAGAACTATGGTAGTCAATCATATTCCAGCATTTGGCATACCAACTGTTAGTTTCGTCCCTTGCTCCTTTTTCTACAAAAAAAAACAATCTGCAAGTACCACCACTTCACATTCTATTTTGCCCTTCTACATTTCGTTGGTAATAAAGAACAGAGCAATTTGTAAATTGTATGATTGAGTATCAATCAATAGTGTATTTATGCGACTAATATTAAATCATTTATGAAACTAAGAATTCCTATTTGTGCAGATGGGTGACCAGCACAAGATGGTGGCAGCATCATCGGCAACGTCCGTGGCCACAGTGAAAGAAGACACCACTAATGTTAAACCAGACACTGAAACTATTACCTCTCCACAGCAAGCTGGTAAACCTTTTCTTTCATTGATTTGTTACTTAAGTCATCTTTCATGGTTATGGTATCCTTTACTCTAATCTCTCTAATTAAGTAAAATATGTCTTCGTAAAATTCGGAATACCTTAACTAACATTTTTAATAAACAAACTATACCCTTTCTCTTCCTCCAGTTGGATTTATAGACTATTCATCTCTGGGTTTAGTTTAGTTACTAGAGTAAGCATTTTATATGCAATAGCTCCCGTAAAGAAATATCAGCTTGAGTTACTCATTGAGTGCGCTGAAAGGCGCGAACCATTTGTGGATCGTAAATAAATAAATTATAATAAATCTTTACTGGTCACCAAAGAAAATAATTCAACAATGAAACGAGAAGTCCCTGACTTCTGACCTAGGTACTATTGGATCTGTGTTTCAGGAGTCTATGTCTTCTCCCATTTTAAAAACACAATAAAATACAATATGAGCAATTACAATAGTGTATAAATATGTATGAGTGAGTTTTCGTGACCAAGCTAGGACTCGCTTAGAAAACACGTACTACAAACACACGGCGTTTGTTGTGTTATAATTATAAACGGCAGTAGCGGTATTAGTACATTGATTTCTAAAAATTCGAAGGAACCCGAGCGATCGTTAAGGTGGTCGTGCTTACATAAGTTAATAAAAACACATGTTTTAATTTTATTCAGATACAGATAAAAGGGAGACTAGGAACAGTGACAGACGTCGCGAAGAATCTGATCGAGACAAAGATTCAAAGCGTGAATCAAGATCGTAAGTTAATCAAACTTTTAATATTATAATTTTATTATTTCTTCGTCATAAACAACAAAGATTATTTAATTTTTTTACTGTAATCACCACCGGCCACACAAATAATACCAAATAATTAAGAATGATTTTTTAAATAAGAGTTTAGGGCAGGGTTGACAAACTTGTTTACCAATGAGTCAAGTTTTATTGATAGTTAACCAGAATTTAGTAAAAGAGCCACTTTATTGACTTAAAATTTATGAAAAAGAGCCATAATTAGGTTGTCAGTGTGGCTCAAAAGCCGCACACATACCTTGGTTTAGTGCATTCGTTTGCCTCACTATGCTAGACGCAGAAATTACTGATTAAAGATCGCAGTGATTCTCGTCCCAAGTTTCAAATTTTTCTACACCTATGGGTGTGTACTCTTTTATATATTTGTGCCTATTTTATCAAATTTACGAATATCTGTGATTTTCAGCTCAATCAAAGATAGAAGTAAAGAAGAGATAAGAATCAAGGAAAGATCGCCCAGAGACCGGGCACATAGAGTAAGTAAAGTTGGACAATATTATAAATGTTGTTCAATGTAATAAATGTTGACTTCCGATTAGGATATCTAGGGTTTTCAGCACTCATATAAATTTTCGACAAGAGTCAGTTTAAAATATCACTTGGCTATCCCATCAGTTTTTAACTGAAAGAAATATTTAAGAACAGGGCCGGATTTAAAAGTCTGGAGACCCCGAGGCATTAAGGACGAGTGGAGGCCCCCTTGGCCACAAATTTTAAAATTGAATTACCAATTTTTTAGTCGAGATTTTAATTAAACAATTTAAAGTTAAACTCACTAAGATATTTTCATTGTGTATGGGGTCCCCTCTCTTGTGGAGGTTCTGGGGCCGTGGCCCCGGATGCCACTCCACCCCCCTAAATCTGGCCATGCATATGAAATATATTTTCCAATTTTTTAACCACAAAGTGATACTAAATCTTTGTGCTTTGTGTATGGCGATGTGCTATAGCTGTGTCTCTATCATATATAAGATCAATATATCGGGGTGAAAATTGGTCTAATTTTTTTATTAACATGTGAAATCTGCATTGTCAATAGCCTAATGGTTAAGGATACGGTCTGCGAATCGTAAGGTTTATGGTAATGCTTACATCATTAAATATTTAAATTTAACTCCCACAATTTATTAAATTATTCATTTCTCTCTATATTCATTTGGTTCTATTCTCTTCTCGAGCGGGTGAAGATCATTACCTACACCCATGTACATATCAGTAAATACAATATCATTCTTATCATTTATACAAAAACATATCAGGCTCAAGTTAATGTCAGAAATAAATGTAAGATGTATGGCTTGTTTGACAGTTCAAAAAGAGGAGTGCTCCGATCGTCACCAAACTTTACAGGATTACTCGCCAGGTCAATCTGAAGATTCCCTGAAAGTTTCATTGACATTGGTCCAGCCGTTTCGGAGCCTGTATGGAACATACCCACATTTTATTTATATTATATACTACTGATTTATAAGAGAAAAATATTAATTATGAATTTTGTTAATTGTATTTATTGTCATTATTCCAGGAGGACCGTTATTTGGAAACAGTGTCCCCGCCCATTGATCATCGACATTCGTCTGATGATATTGATCGTGGTATGTATTTATGAATACTAACACCTTTGAACATAAACTAATTCATTTTTTTTATAAGGTAAAGGCGACAGAATAGGCAGGATTTTTATTTTTTTTTAAAGTTAAGGCGAGCACTTTCCTAAGATATTAAGTCAAACCAGTCATATGGAATGGCAATTCTTACTGTTTTAGTACTCAGGATTTTGAAGTAGAAAATTATGTTGTAACATCCAGAAACTTTTAGAAACATTAGGGTTAAACCACAGCAAAATAACTATAAAGAAACTTACACCAAGAAATTAATAACTTATTTAACTATAGTAACTTAATTGTCTGTTAATTCTTACTAAGAACGTAATAATTGACTAGGGACCACTAAGTAGACAGCATAGAAATGTTACATTGTTTTGGAATACAATAAAAGCATATCAATTGTGACATTATTTTAAATGATTTATTAGATCCCAAGTAATTGTTTTTCTTACTTGTAATTCGTACAACAGTACATATGTAAGGCAACGTAGAATGTTTAATCTCTTCTTCGATGATAAAGCTTAGTAAGAACTTTCGACACAACAAATTTAATTGATTAATGATAGCGGAGGCTATCATTTGAGTAAATCTTTCTCATTTCGTCGTTTCACTAATTCATGATTTATTAATGTTGTAATTGTTTCTATTAAACAGACGTGAAGCGTCGTAAAGTTGAAAGCAGCGGCAATGGCAAGGTGAGTATTGTTGTGATAAACCGAGCTCGCGTCCCGCTAGCGCCGGACTGACGATTGGGCTGGACCGCGACCACGAACCAACGCCATCTGCAATCTTAAATCTTAAAAATAAAATAAATCAAATGTGCGAAATCGTGATCAAGATCAACGGACTTTAAGACTGTTCAGTGAGAAAACTATAAGACTGTAACCGAAATAACTGTGATAAAATGTAAATAAAAATAAATAATCTCTCTCCGTAAACTTTAAATATACGCAATAATAATCAACAAAGGGAAACAAAGATAATTTCAAATCTAACAATCAAGAGTATATTGGAAGGAAGAATAACATTGGAAGATTAAAGGATATAATATTTTCTTAAATACCTTTTAAGAATATTACCAACAATATATTGCAAGACTAGAAGAAAAGACACATTTTAGGAAGCACAAGAGTATGGATGCTGCAGTCAAATCAAGATGGGATTTAACAATATTTATCAACAAACATGAAAACATATTGTAACTTATATGCAATATGTAATACAAAATGAATCTTATACAAATTGAATCATAAAATAAACAAAGCATGCAAAGAATGAAGGAATGAAAGAATCCAAGGAAATAATTAAACAAAAAATAGCCACCAAAGCCATGTTATACATCAGAAACCATCTTAACAAATAAATTTAATTAGTTAATTACTAACATAGAAGTGAAAACGATTTGGCATTGATGACAAGTTCATAGAAAAGCAGAAAAAAAATTAAGCACTATCCAAGAAGGAAAAGAAGACTCCTTTTCAAGAAACAATCGCGAAGATTATAAGATTTATATTATAATAGAAAATCTAATATAAGAAGATTAACACAGAAGAATGCTGTTGCGTTGAAAAAACAATAGTAATACATTTAGGACATTAAAAAACGTATTTATTCCAAATGTGTGTCGTAAGTCCAATCAGCCCAGTCCAGTCGAGCATTGGTAAGGTCACATGACTTTTGCTTAAAGCGAATGAGTTAAAAGGGACAATAGATTTAGGACATGTTCCAAAAAATTTAAAATGTTTTGTACCAAAATGGAAGTGGACATGGATGCACATAATCATAAACAATATACAAGGAAATGGAATTGAAGAGAAAGACAATGAACAAATTTGTCAGTAAGCAAATAAATGAATTTATGATATGATCATTGAGGAGAAGATAGAAGGATATGCCAGGAAAATTGCGTCAGGATGGAATGTATAAGAAGAAAATCTTAGTGAAGTTGCCGGAGATGTAATAGAAGAAGGATATTGTGACAGAGAAAATGTCTATAAATTATAACAAACTTTTAGTGAGCATAGCCTTAATGTATTGCAACTTTTAACTCATTCGGTATAATATTTTATTTTATAATACGTTCATTAAAGCATGAAATTTTATTTAAATGAACCATGATGTGAATGATATTTAGTGTCTATGATGTAATAATTAATGGAATGAAAAATGAAAAGAATGGAATTAGTAATGGCTGTGTATTTTCCCATGTTAACTGCAAGGTTATATTTGCACCAATGTTAGATGAGTCTAAGTAAGGAAAATTGGAATTATGGTATTTGAAAGATGATTCGTGATTGAAGTCAGTGATTCGATTCTCGTAAGCTTAGAAATTGAAAATCCTTTCCAAATCCAGCTATCATTTGTATGAGTTTGTGTCCTAAGACTATGTTAACCACAAATGCTATAAGGTTAAGGACATAACCGAAAAGAGAAACTGGGATACGATGAATGAAGCTCTGCACTCAATGCTGGGTCTACCAAAGAGCCAATCCTGCAACATTCTATAAGTAATAAAAAGCATGTGTTCAAAAACAGAAAATTGATAACAAATAAATGTGGCGTCTTCCCGAAGTGGCACTCAAAGTTAGTTTAGCTTTTGAATGTCTCTTAGATTATCCGTGAAATAGCAACCGACCGAGTCGTGGTTCGGCCCTCTCGGGCGCCCTTGGATCGGCATGCTTACGCGTAACATAGTAACCGTCAAGCCGAGGTTACCCCTCACCGGGGGGACCCTTGTGTCGAGTTACTAGCAATAGAGGTTCAGGCTAAGCGACCTAAGAGCTATGCCACCTCTCAATCCGGTGAAGCAGTCAAGGCCAGCTTCTCTGGCCAATCTGTGTAGTTCGTTATTAAAAAAAAAAAAAAAAATGTGGCTTGAAAAAACATGTGGCTAGAAGTCACATTTCGTATAATTTGCAGTTTAAACTATAATCAATTTCTTAAATTATTTCAAATGATATTTATAAATCTAGAAAGATGATTGAAAAGGAAAGACACAGTAAACGAAACGTAATTCTCTCTACTTCTATCTTTACTTATATCTCCCTCAACTCCCGTTCGCTTCGCCCGATCACACTTTGTAACACATTAGCCGCGCATTTACCAGCTTACTTCCCAAGCTAAGCCTGCGTAAAGTAATTTTACTTCAAAAAGGCCTGTCCCTTGCTAAGGAGTACCCGTAATCGACAATTATGTATGCGCAGATCTATGTATGTGAATGACCACTTCATTCAGTCAGGGCGTAATAAGTGCGAGTTTGTGATCTCTGCCCATCCCTCCGGAAGACGGGCGTGTGTGTTTGTATTTGTTGGTAGTGTTATTTCAAAATGACTAACCTTTTTATGTCTGATTGTCGTTGTTAGCCAAGATTTTACCGGATTGAAAAGAGACGAGTGTGATATTATATGCAAGTATTAATGAAAGGTTTTAAATTTTTATGAAAACAATTTTTTTGTCACAGAAAATTTCATCCTTAAGTGAACGTGGCTCAGTCTTAAGTACGATTGGCCAGGAAATCATTTAGTTGAATTGTTTTTATATCACTTAAGAAATAACATATTATTTCTGCATGAGCAGGGTAGCAAAGATATCGAAGAACGTTCTCCAGAAAAAGAGAAGAGAAAGTCTAAAGTTAGAGGCGACGAACGTAAAGAGCGTAAGATGAGCCGCAAGAGGGTAAGCAAAACAAAAATTATTGATCAATAATAACTTTCATAAAAATTATTCACTAATCATTTCACACAGCTTGCATCTCCGTTTATGGCTACAATGGTACACCTTACTTCCTTATTAGTTTTTACCTATCGTTTCTGTTGTGTATATTCCATTGTTATTTTTTATGTATTCAATACTCTTATTAAAACGTGTGCATTCGCACATTAGACTTGCACTTGCAATGCGAGGGCACAGGGGGGGTTGGAAGGGATTAACCTCCCCTGGGACGTGCTCTCCGAAAAGCGCAGTGCAGAGGGACTCAGGAACGCACTCTGGAGATCCCGGAGCCCCTCACCATGCAAAAAAAGGCCAAACTTCTTGCTTAGTGAAATCTCACTATTCAAATTGATAGTCCTTCTCGCAAAGATTACACTAAGCGCATATTAAACTACAGCTTAAGATAATCTTTCAACCGTTCCTCTTCACATAATACGTGCTTGTCTTCTGTGTCTGAAGTGAAGACTTCTCGACAGGGTCTCAGATTGGGAAAGACTAAGCTTAACTAAACGGGACTCGTTGTATAAATGTTATAGTCTATGCATGGACTGGTATCCCAGAGAACCTCTCATTTACGCGACGTTTACTTTTCTAATATTTAATATTAAGCTTAATTATAAACAAATTTCGACATATGAAAAATATCGATATATTTGTACAATATATCGCGTAGTATCGATACAACCTCACGATATATTATTTCGATATATTATTTCGATATATTTTTGACATGAACGTCCTTACCGGGACTGTCCAACACGTGCATTCTTTTTCGCTTTTATCATGGGGAGTGTTCTAAGGAATTATTCGAAATCATCCCAGCTACCGATTTTCATTACCGCACATCACGGCAGAATAGCAAACTCCATCGACACCATCTCGATGGTTGGCGTTCCACGACCGTGTGTTTCTCGCGCAACTTTCCACGTACTATCAACCTGCGGTCAACTGTCACCAGCGGTGTTTCCGAAGCCGTACGATTTGAGGACCTTCAAGAAACGAGCCTACTCCTTTCTCAAAGGCCGACAATTCAACTGCAGCTCCTCCGTGTTGTGGATGCTCATGAGCGGCGGTGATCACTAAAGATTGGTGAGCTGTCGTTTGCCTCCATCCCTATAAAATAAAAATAATGAAAAATTTGCGTGTAAATCATTCATTATCTAATGTTTAGGACAGAGCTGAAGAGACGGCGCTTTTAGAACAAAAGAGACGGCGGGACGAACAAAAAGGTTTGGGATTTATTCTCTACTAAATCATTCAATAAGCTGTGAAAGACTCTTGGTTATGCGACAACTCCTGGGACAACTCCTTGGGATTCGAACTTCCGGTCGCCAGATCGGTAGCCGGAACGCTAAGTCCCTGGCAATGGTCCTTTAACTAAAACCACAATAAGTAAGACATAGAAGTGATATAAGAATGTTTACCTTTACTTTTGTTTCACAGCTGTTGTGAAAATGGGCAATCATCAGAATGGTTCACAAGAGGAACATCACTATGAAAAGTATCATAAAAGGGTAAGAAAATAAATATGCATACGCCTTACAAAAAAAATACCACTCACACCCTTTAACCCATTTTAGCATGGAAGATAGCAATCGGTGTCTGGTGTTCACCATGCTCATATGTGACAAGTGATGAGCACATCGCCATACACCAAGTACATATTTCAACAAGAAACAAGCCTACTCACTTGTTTTAGTAATAAATATAATAATAATAAGTCAATCAACTGAAAGCTCCTGTTATTTGAATATCAGATTGATGTGAATTAATCTAGTTTTCCAACGGAGATGTACATTTGAAACATTTAAATAATATTTTTCAGGAAAAATCACCATTTCGAGACCGTTCGCATGAAGAACCTAGAGATAAACAATATCCTTTTAATTAATTAATGTTTATAGGTATTTTTATGATGAATTAAATATAGTAATATTTTGATTTATTAATTTTTAAATTTAAGCTGCTGTTTGCCTGAATAATGCATGCTCTATTGCCCAAAATGGGACTTTGACCGCTTTGCATTCAAGGTGAAATAAAGTAGTTTATTTTTATTTTATGTTCTTCCCAACCTTTGTTTACTTTATAAACCGAGCATAAGTAGACTTGGATATTTACCTACGCTTTGAAAAAGTATTACACCTTTGTTAGGAACTATTCCTCGCTGAGCCGTTGAACTAATTATACATATTGTTCTCTGTTCTTTGGTTAATCAGTATATAATTTAGTTTAAATAACACTGTTATATACTCTAATGCCAGTTATTAGTCATATCTCATGGCTTAACAATGAGGCAATACAAGATTTTTATTATAGGTTTTTTTTTATTATAGGTGTTTATTCAGAGACTGCAGGTGGGTTGCTGGCCTTTGAGAAAGGACTAGGTTCGGTAGAATTGGAATTGCATGTATGTCTCACCCTCTTTGACTTTATTCTTGCTGCGTCACCTTTCTTCCCCTAGGTTTAATAATACAATAGTGTTAGTATATTCCCTCAATTAAACCTCTGATCGAGTCAAGATTTAGCTCCCTCGAGCACACTGCAATCAAAATTCTATCACGCCTAGAGGTACTCACGATACGGACCGAATCCTTAAAGATGTGAAAATCTTTTAGGGTTTATTATTACCCTAAAAGATTTTCACATCTTCATTCCCGGTGTCCGCTTCAATGAAATTTCTTTCAAAAAAAGATTTTAAGTGTTTATAAATAACCACGTGCTCGGCGGTGATGGAAAACAAAGTGAAACCGTCATCTTAGAGAATTGTTTTAAGACCTATAATCCATCCATATCATGAAGACTGCTGTAATTAGGGTGCAGTCTGCGCGAACTTTAGGTTTAAAGCCACCATTTGAGTGTTGAGTTTCTCTACGCACAAGCTTATTTGATATGGTTTACATGAATGTTAGTAAAAGTTTCTTGCAATGTGATGTGATATTATATTATTAGCGGACATAAGATTTATCATAATTTCTTTAATAAGAATTACTACCAGGCGAACAAATGATTCAAAATTAAGAAGATAAAAACTGAGCGAAGAAATAAATTAAGGTTTTCAAAAGATTTACGATCGCATGAATTGTTCGTACGTTTTAAATACGACTATACATAAGAAATAAATTTGGTGTCTTAAGAGTTTTTGGTGTTTTTATTTTAACCTATTCATACAACGATAAGAGTGAAGTATAGTACACATATAATTATAAATAATGCTGTGCTAAAACTGTAAATTAATAATTATTGTTTATTAAAATTACGTTAAATGTGCAGTTACCACTGTTGGAACGTAAAAAAATACGATAATTTCAACTACAAGCTATAACTCATGTTATACATAGTAACATAAAATTTAACCCGATGGGCTAGGTGTAAGGATAACGACCCTCTGTGAGATGTTAAATACAAAAATCTATTGGTAATAATGTTGCCATATTATAATCAATATCGCTAACATTAGAAATCTAATTCCTAGCAGATATGCTGCTATTAGGTATACAAATACAAACGGCACTTTGACTACAAATAGATTATTGTCACACAATTTTTTTTATACTTACAGCAAATTATATATATTAATTTATATTATCCTATTAACGATACACGATATAAGGCTCACACCATTCGACACAAAAAAAATTTGATTCTTACTGAATTTTTAGTCTACTTATGCCATTTTGCTAATAACAGCAAATAAGTATTCTTGCGTTCATATACACATTTAACACATCGACATCAAGTTATACATAGAGCCCTCATTATTTACACACTGCATTCGTGGGAACTATTGTATGAAGCAATGGTTCCAGCCTATTCGCAAATAAAATGAAATCGTGATGTCCGGCTGTATGTCATCATCAGTTAGTACTCTGAGACCTTCAAATACACATTTGCTGTCATAGCGGAACTTGTGTTATTATCGAGGTAGCGGACGACATTGAAGCGACGACGCTTTTCACGAACTTTTTTCTGGGCAGTCAATTATTTACGTACCAATAATCTGCTGCAGTTACTGTCCATGGGTAACAAACTGCAATGTAATTTAATGTCGTGATTTGGGAAAAAAGCAACAATTTTTGCTGCAAAATACTATGCATTTACTCATTTCAATTGATGATTGAGTGGTCTGGCTTATCCAGAAAGTTATCATAATGGATAATGCAATTATTAACTCAAAGAATATGTTCACCGGATCAAGCTTAGACAGCTTTTGAGCGCCGAACAAGGGCTCACGACCGGAGAGGGAATGTTGGTTTCCGCCGTTATTCTAGGCACTACACCTTTCTGACTCGAGAGGTTCAATCCACCCTTCAATCGGATAAGTTATTTAAAACATATCTCATATCCGATATCAGTGTTAGTAAAATAATTTTATTGTCCACACAATACCAAGGTAAAGTATCATACGTCTATTTTTCGTTTCTTACCCATATCTCATAATAAACTAGCCGGTTAATATAAAATGAATTCCAATATGCAAGTTGTAATGGACCCGTAAAAACGCGTAAACTCACTCAAAGCCTTTTTTAACTTTTAGAAACAAAAATCGTAAGGGGTGGTGGGAAGCGGCATTTATGTACATCTGTATTCCTTTATTAAAAGCCAAAAACATTCCAACTATAAACCTACAGTCAAACTCCTCGTTTGGTAGCGACACCTTGAACTTTTCAGGCTAAGCTCCTTATTTTTTGTGCATATAATCCGTGGTGGCTATCGAAAACAGTTTTTATGGTTTTAAACTAATTAATTGGATTTATCTTTTTTTACATAATATACAGATACATATAAGACAGTGTTCACGTTGTATTTATATATATGCTCTGTATTTTATTTCTTATCTATAGAAAGAAAACTAAACAATCAGTTTGGATTATCTGTACATTTTATAGTCTGTATAATAAGATAGATTGAAAAAATATATATTCAAGAAACGAAAAAAATATTGTTCTTATCTCGCGTAAATATACTTAAATCATATTCATTACAATACATATAGTGCAATATTGGAGTTTTGGGTAAGATAAGGTCAGATTTAAATTATTTTCCACGCCACTCAATATCCGCCATTTTGAATATCCCATGTGTGCTTCGAAACAACAAAATTTTTGTTCTCAGGTAGGTGAATGGAATCATTTTTAGTAATAGTTCAGTGTTATGTTATATAGTTTAGTATTATTTATTGATTATCCTGATTATGGTTAGTCAGAACCAACAGTGATTAATGATAACCAATAATACATTAACCGCATTTTAAAATATTTTTTTCTGCTTTTATTTATGTTCAAAGTTAAATGCATATCTATTAATAATATTGGTATAAAATACCCGAATATAATTATATTTTAATTGCTAATATTTTTATTATTTATATTCGGTTAATTACTTACGGCAACACTGGCAAAGTAACAGAGTTGTTATTTATGTTATCTTTAATGCCAGTTACAAAACTGTCTTTGCTAATATGGTTTGGTGTTTTGATACTAAGAAAGTGACATGGACGATTAAATTTAAATTTTATTGAAAAGTAGCCGTGAACTAACGTGTGTAGTTAAACTACATAAAAAGCCATTTCTTATCAGTAAATTCTAATCTCAGCGCGTTTACTTGCTTTATATGAATTAGTGAAAACAAAATATAACAAAATAAAGTATGACTGAATGATTTATGCGCATATTCAGTTGAATATATTGAACGCTGTATTTTATTTCTTATCTGTAATACAGCTTATAGTAGGTTTATGTGTATCTGTGATATAACCTAAAACACGTCTGTATTATAGTCTAGTTGTCGAGTGTAGTTTTAAAATAGTTTTTATTTAGGAACAGTTAAAATATTGTGCTTTTCTTTCGAAGATATTCTGAAATCACATTCATCTTTAGAAATACAATACAATATTGGAATGTTTGGTAAGATAAATAAAGATATGGAATTATTTTCCTGCAAATATCCGCCATTTTGAGTGTACCGTGACATTTCCACAAAAATACATATTTAATTTCCAAGTAGGATGTACCGAATAAGAATTTAAAAGTGAATTGATTATTACCCTGACAATTGATTATAACGCAAATTAGTAAACCAGAAATTAATAGATTTTAATTAGAAATTCCTGATTTCTAAAAAATTTGTTAATTTCATATTGGTTTCATATTGGCATACAATTGGGGCTTATAATTTTGTCTCAGATTTTGATGAAAAGTATATCTTTTTATTCGTAAAGGTTACATTTGTTTATACGTGCATTCATATTTATTGTGATTGCTTACAGTTATTTAAAAAAAAATAAAGTGTTTAAGTACTTCCACGGAACTTTTTTAATTTATTTTAGAAAATCTGATGCCCTATCGTAGTATTCCGAAAGTGGTTGGTATTCTTTTATAATGCGGTTTCAGTAACTAATCTGGTCACTTTCAATTCGCTAAAGTTCTAAAATACTTCGGGCTAACAACGCAGTCAGCCATAAAATAAACGGTGAATCGCACTTTTTGGATTTTTACTGACTATAAACGCCAGATTTTGTGTCGATCTTCAGTCATGTTTATAAAGAACGCAGTGTCGTCAACATTTTAAACCTGTTCGTTAAAGATAACTAATATGCCATGGTATTTATTGTATTGATGGTTTGTTTCGATATTTTATCTGTAAACAGAGATACACTTTGATACAACCAGTAAAAACCAGCTAAAATATATTTTCGGGAAGTTGAACTGCTTAGTTGCTATATTTCCTTCTTACTAATATAATTAATAACAAGTTTCTTTTGATAAGCTTTTTGAAATTAATGACAGTGGTTTCCTATTACAGATCGAAATGGATATTGATAATAGAAAAGTTTTCGTTGCGGGGTTCACCAGAAATTCATTTACATTAAAGAATAATCTTTATGATATAATTCAAAAAGATGTTGCTGAACCCATTTTACCAAAGGCGGAAGTACAAGACACTTGTTATGATTTCACACAACGTAGTAACAAGTTTTATGTGCCAAAGAAAAAAAGTAAATGTAAAGTGGTAACTGTTCGAGATATCCGATCTTTGTACGAAAAAGAAATACTAGAAACATTGCCATGTGAGTTAGAAAACCAACAAACACTTTTGCTTCAAAAAATAAGAAGCGGAGATGCCAAAGATGAAAACACTAAAACAATGGCTTTAAACTTGTTAAAATCGGACAAACCGATATGTAGATCTTTGTGGCAAATATTAATGAACCTTAACCCTGAACGTCATCCTCATTCATCTCAATATATTTTATGGAATGGAAAACGTATTCGGATTAATGGGAGCAAGGGCGGAAAAAATAAGTTCCTTTATGTTTATGATAAATGCAGCAACAAAGAAGCTCTTCGAAAATCAACTGTAACGAAAAGTAAAAACTTAAAGAAAAAGAGAGGTTTGCTACGTGATTCTTTAGATATACGTTTTAAACCTGGACCACTGAGAAAAAAAAAGGAATTAGATTACTCTTATCAAAAGAATCATGTTGGTGATGTAAAATTAGTTAACTTACCGAAACCTGGTTTTTATATTCAGCCATCATACAGGGCAGCATTAGAACCAACAGTGAAGAATTTTTTACAAAATTTGCGTGAACAGGATGGTACTATTTCTGAGGAATGGGCTGAGTTTGCGGTTACGATGTTAGGAAAAGTAACAAATAAAGTTGTACGGATTGAAAATAAAAATTTTGCTACTTTTAATCTAAATTATAAAAACAATCAGAAGCTAATTTTAATGCGCCACAATTTTAACACTTTGCAAGATATGAAGAATGATCATTTATCCACTGGTATACAGGAACCAATCAAAGATACTGACGAGTCAGTTTTGAAATCTGAAGTTAAACTCGTTGTGGAAAGAATATTAGATTCGGTCGAAATAAGTTTAAATCAAGATTTAATATGTCCCGTCATGGATGAACCCAGAGAAATTCCAAGGAATACTTCAAGTGAGATTTTGGGTAAGATTAAGGAAAAAGGTAAACGAAGATATGGCGAATTAGATAGATTTGATGTGACAATGATAAGAGTATCGGAAAATACAGAACAATGTCGGCAATCATTTTGCTCTTTAGGATGCATTTGCGATTCTCTAGAATGTGCATATAAGTTGAAAGACCATTGTGGTCGTGTAGACTGCATGTTTAATTGTAAATGCGATCTTTCACGTGATAAAATAACGGGATCTTCACAAAATGAGTGTTCTCAACTTCAACCTGACTTTTATTTAGACAAGAAATTAAATGAAAAATCAAAAGAGGAACAAAAATCCCATCAAACTGTCGTAGTAACTGATGATAAAAGTATTTTATTAAAGTCTTCTAGAAGGAATTGTAAATCAACCAAAAAACATGCGGACTTTTATAGTAGCATACGCTTACGTTCTGACATGAGTTTAAAATTATTTTCTGTTGTGACCAAAAAATTAAAATGTGACAACATTATACCATGGTGCATGGTTCATAATTTGTATAAATGTTTCTGTAAAGGTAAATTTACTCAGAATTTAGGTTGTGATTTATCTAAAATTGAGCAAGTTAACACAATTAACAATGTCGAAATGGAACCTCTGGTAGAGTTAATAGAAAAGGAATCTAGCATCACGAAAGCTATACTGATTCCAAATGAAATAACAAATGAGTATAATTTTGATTCAGTGGATAATGTTTGTGCAAGAGTATTACCTTATAAGAGGAGAAGTCACAGTAATGTCTATTATCTAAGTAGAAACAAAAAAATCGTTGAAATGGAAAAGAACGATAAAAGGCTTAATGGTAAATTAATAAATCTAATAAATCAATCTTGTGAAAATGAACAAATAAATGAAAATTACTCAAGTGCAAATATTGTCGATGTCGCTAATGTGCCATTTAAATTAGATGAGTTGTTGTTTAATATACTGGTAGAACAACAAGAACTGATGACGAGTATGAACTCGGAAAATAAAGAGGCAAATTTAAAGGAGAAGAAACCACGGGAAATGAAGCAGTTACCAAATAAAACAAAATTGGTAGAGTGGCTTGAGTCTAGTTATAAAAAATATAGAGAAAGACTTGAAAAAGGTATTTGGAAAACATCATTAACTCCTCCGAAAACCGGAAAAGTAGCATTGTATCCCTGGGATTTCATATTAAGTAGATACCTAGAACGAAAAAATTTGTTTCTTATTTCTGTAGAAAAACCTAATCGTATATTTATGGCTGTAGATGCAAAACATCCATTTTTTGAAGGATGCATTAATGTTAGACATATTTCACCATCTGATAGTCATGAATACCCAGTAATGGTTCGCAATTTAATCAAATGCGCCAAAAATTTAAAGGATACTTTTTGCATACTTTGCGGACTGTCTCATTGCTGGGAGCTTATTGGCTCTGTTACAAAAGTAAATGAAAATCAAACTAAAATTACTCAGCCTGATCCCAGCGTTACCGAAGAACATTGTAAAGATTCAGTTTCTTCACCAAATAATAAAAGTGATTTGCAAAGTATCACAACGAACTTAGTTACTAGTCGTGATTCAAATGATCACAATGATACCCAATTATCAAAATGGTTTGTCATGACAATAGAAAATGATTTCAGTGAAATTCAATTTTTTATTAAAGGGTTCTTTGTAAAGTACGATAGTATACTAAAAGCTATCGAAGTATCAAGAAGGGTTCGCAAAACTGTTCGATTGTCATCACAAAGATGTAACGAAGGAAGTAAAGATCCTCAATTTGGCTTATATGCCACACCGAACATGGATGAAAACTCTGTATTTATAGGACCATATGAAAAAGACGAACCGTTGGGTATAGAGACTGTAAAGAATCCCGTAGAAGCGTTACAGAAAAATAAAACAAGGGGACTGTGGGTAACTATTAATAAAAAGGACAACCCAAAAGTAATCGATAATCCACTTTCGTTTATGCCTTCATTTCAAGAGGAGAGTGACAGTGTAGTCAATCTAGATACTAGTTCAGAACCCAGACTTAGATTAGAACATACACCATCAATACAAAAAATTGATTTATCTGATGAAAGTGCCGGGACAAGTTCAATGAAAACCATAAAGCCGATTAAACCAATAAAAATACGTAAAACAGATGGATTTAACTTGTTACTACATACATTAATGAAGAAATTACCTAACAAATGTATCCAACCAAACAATAAAACTACGGAAACCATCGAGTTGCCTTCGTCAGGTTCATCTTTAGCAAATAAAATTCTCAGATTGAATAAAGGTGCTGTGATCCCACCGATTAAATATTATGATGCAAAAACTAAGATGTTTATCAACAAGCCAGTGGCTGAGATCGCACCTAATATTAAGATAAGCAATATTGCTTCCTTATGTAAAAAAACCTCTCCCAGTGCCGTTTCGACTTGTAATAAAAAGCGTGAAGGCGGAATGTTTATTTTGAAACCCGAAGAAATTAATGAGAGGTTAGCATATAATTACTTCCATTTAATGCAACCTTCTGAGATTGAAGAAGTTAAAACTAGCACAGTTATATCTGAAATAGAGCCTAAGTTTGAAGATGAAAACTTTCTGGATTCTCCTGTAATGTCTTCACTACCAGGTGATGATGATGTATGTATAATTTCGGATGACGAAGAGGATGATAATAATTTATCTACTGTTAGCTCTTGGAGAAATGTATGTATTTATTGTACAAATGTAAAATACCTAGGATGGATACCGGGAAGAAGAAATAATGAAAATTTATTAAGTTTTGAATTTCCTGGTTTCGCGAGTACTGATTTTTATGAAGAGGAGGAAGCCTTTAACAAAATAAATCAGTAAGTGTATTAATAATAATTTGTTCAATCTGATATGTAATAACATTGCTTAAAATATTAACCGTGACTTCTCTATGACATAACTTCAATGAAGGCGTATATGGACTACTAAACTGCTCACAGTTAACAATACTATATTTTTTCATGTAAAAGGGGAAAAAAATATCCCGTAAAATACGTGACTATAGGTCCATTATTTATAAATCGCGCAACGTTATTAAGTAAACGACCGTTGCGGCTCTTAAAGAAATAGTACAAAGTAATCGTATTATAAGTGTGAATAGCTTTATGGTTTAGGGAATCGTCTGCAAAACATAAGATCGTAGGTACAAATCTACCATTCGGCTATTGACATAATCCCACACAACACACACCTTTGGCGTGTTACCACCAATATTGGTGAAAAAAAGATATCTTTAAAAAAAACTCGAATGCTCATGTTCGGGAAACCTCGGAAGGGCCCCCCCCCATTTCATCAAAAAGAGGTACGCATGGTATGGGTAGCTTAATTATACTTTAAGACACTTTTCGAGGTTTTCTATAAAGTATCCAAACAGACATAAGGTATATATACTACCGGATACAAATCAGTTGTGGAGGATTCCAGCGGCTTTAAGTTAAAGTAGGTAGTTTTTGGTGTTCCTCAGCCCAGATGAAAACAGTGCTTCATCTGCGGCTAAATGTGCATCTTTAACATAATGGATTATTTTTTTTTATAAATTTGAGTAAGTTCTTGACACACTAGTTCTGGTGTTGAGAATCACGGAAGGTTGAAGAAGAGATCGCATGAACAGTGCGATTCGTGCGATCAATTTTAAATCTTCTAAATCAATATTATGTGTATATTTCAAAAAACAATTGTAAACCTTAGTATCCACTTTTAGTTCTAATGCGTTAATTACTCAATAGATTTATATGACCTGAGAATATATAATTGAAATAAATAAAATTATAACTCTATTTCAGAGTATTCTCTCGAAAAGTATATGTTCCAAAACATATAACAATGAAATGGCAGGTGATAGAGTCAGAAGAGGAAATAAAAAAGGAAGATAAATTGAAATCATGGAATTTAAGCGCAGATTTTGTAAGTATAATTAATTGTAAACTTTATATTTCCTTTGATGAATAATGCAGCATATTTTAATATTTTGCATAATGATGGTATCTATCGGATCATCCAGTTTCTCTTTAAATGAGTTATTCAGCTGATAATCCTAAATCTTTTATTTTACGATTTACGATTTTATAGTTTATCTAACCCACTGATAAGCTGTCATTGAGATCAAGATTAAGAGTCATGGTGGTAAGTTTGAATTAATAATAAAAAAAGGTTTTAATGGTGTTACACACAGTGGTCTTTTCCTTTCTTTCTACCAGTTATTTTTTTAATTTTAGGTCTTGACTAAACGGGGTTTAATACACAAAAACAGTTTGATATCAGACGTTGAAAATAGAATCACCTTGGATAATTCTATAATAAACGAAACTGCTGACGTTGAGTCAACATTGATGAAATTTAAAGGACCCACTACAGTCAACAGCAAAGAGGTAAGAAAAATTACATTTATTTTATGCCTATGTATTGTAATTTAAATAAAAACTATATACAGGGTATTGGGAGACCGCATCTGAAAACAAAGACAGACGATAGTACTAATGACACCTTGGATGATAGGACGGAAAAAAGATCCTGATTAAAAAAATCATATCTTTAAATGAAACACAAAGTCAAAAAGACAGCGGAGACAGCGCCAGAGAAGCGGGAAGAATTCTTTTATGGCGCGGTATCACAGCGCCGCGCCGCCGCCCCTTCGCGACCCGGTGTTCGTTGACCCGAGCATCAGCTGTTTTTGTATTTGTGTTTCATTGCTCTTTTTAGTATTTTTAAACTATCGTTAGTTATATAAACATGATGGGATGTAAGTAATGCTAGTTTTAAAATATGATTTTTAAAATCAGGATCGATTTTTCGTCCCATCATCAAAGTTGTCATTACTACTATCGTTAGTCTTCTTTTTCGGAAGCGGTCTCTTAATAGCCTGTATATATCTATAAATATATTAAGGGGCTCAGATCTAAGAAGGTCTGATACTTTGTCTTTGAGCCAGGCTTAAGTAGTTCGTGGCTTGTGACTAGGTGCAGGTTTTCCTAAATTGTACACGGTACAAACATATCTAAATATTTTGCCACAGGAAAGTTAACACTGTATCTAAGGTGTTATGATTTCATCTGAAATTATCCGGTGACTAATAGTATAAACGCGAAAGTTTATAAGAATGTGTAGCTGTATGAATGTGTAACAAATTATTCTCTGATTCTTCGTTTTGATTATTACATTTTCTAGTGTTAGTAGTTTTCTTACTCGTAATCATATACATTCAATTCTATTTATAGGTCTTACCTAAAAAAGGTTACCTAAACCAAGAAAATTTGATATTAGGCGTTAAAAGAAAAATCAAAGAGGATAATACCATCGAGGAAGAAACTCCACGCGTTGGATCAATATCCGTGGAATCGAACGAACTTAAAGCAATAACGGTCAAAAAGGTAAGATAGAATATTTATTTACATGTAACATACGCCAAGATGTTAGTAAAACTCTTAGTATAGTAAACTTACTCAAAGCACTTCCCTCTTTAGTCTCCAGCCACATTCATCGGCTTTAGGTTATCTAGGACCAGTTCAAACTCCGTATTATATATGCAAAATTGATAGGGCTGCAACACTTGCGCTGTATTATGGTTATGGTATCTAATTTTCAATGTGCAGATTGCTATGAACGTTTCACAGGCGCTTAATTTTTTAGTACTTCTGTATTATGGTTAAACCCTAGTTTAGAATTTTTTATAAGCTCTCACGCCCTTTTAATTAGTGACTCTTTATTTGTCCGCTTTTCACCTAGCTTATTAGGTTCCATACATGACAGGTGGTGGGCCCATCGCCATACACCAGGCACAAATTAATAGCAATTGATTTTTTGTACTTGTGTAAAACAAAAACCAACTTCAAATCGAACGTTACACGCATCTGATGCACTTTTTGTATTTCCAAATTATTGTAGGAATATTACGAATTGATCAGAACCTAACCAAACCCTCATCAAACTACCCTTAAAGTACATTTTTTTCAATAAAAAATTAATCATTCAAATCTGGTTGGCATGATATTGAGTTATTCGTCCATTTGCGCGCACATACTTAATTCAAATTTAAGACTTATATGGTTTTCTCACGGTTGTCAGTTGAATTGAAGCACACTGAAAGCACCAGCTTTGCTATAAAAAAAGAATCTTCAAAATCGGCACCCAGTCGAAAGTTATGAGTTAACAAACATAAATAAAAACGTATAGACGAATTGAAAGCCTTCTCCTTTTTTGAAATCGGTTGAAAAGACTCCAAAACGGAAATTCACTGGCATGACCCGACTGGAATTCGAACTAGCGACCATCAGATCGTAAGCCTACCCACTGATCTATCATTGTTTATTTTCTACTAAATATTTTAAATATTGTTCTCTATTTTTCAGGTCATAAAGCGTAAAAAAGCTTATTCTAATTAAACTAAATAAATTGTATTAAAAAAGTCTGGTTAATGACTAAATATTGCGATATTTGACCATTGGTTGTGTTTGCCATGACTGCTGTTGACTTTTATTCTGTAGTTAAACTTTGGAGTCGTGGTAGCTCAGTGTCCGGGCGGTCGCCTCAAGTTGCATAGTACGCAATATAAGTGCTGATTTATTATGCGCTCGGTGATGAGGAAAAAAAGCATGAGGAAATCTGCTGTGTTCCGCATTAGGACCACGTGGCGGACTATGCACTTGTACTCTGTGAAGAGAAGGCCTGTGCCGAATAATGGGACATATATATAGGTTGTAACTTTTATATGAACGTTAGTTTTTGTGGCGTAATATAAGTTAAATTATCAAAATTAAAGTATTATGTAATTTTGTGTACGTCATGTGACATATATCATAATAAAGTAATGCACGTTGCAACGTTGTACGGACTTGTAAAACCTCCATATAATTGCAGTTCAGTACATGTACGCTTCAAATAACTTGTGAAGAAGTATAAATATAATATAAGCTCTCACGCTCTTCCTACTCTAGCGGGGTAGACAGAGATAGCTTTTTACTGTCTGTAAACTGTCTCTAAGCCCATATGTGATGGGTAGTGAGCCGATGTCCTGTGGCTACAAATATTTATGTGATTTTTAATAGTAAATAATGTAACATGAATTGAAGTTATACTTAAAAAAATTATGTGTGGAAAATGATGACAATGACAGGCTGAAGTTGCTGTGAAAAAAATGTGCTTTTATACTTTTCAAGTGCTCCAATATAATTGAGGTTAACTATCGGTATGTATTATTAATTGATATAAATTAAGATATTATCATTTATTTATTTAACTTTTCAAGTTTAAACTGAACTTTCTAGACTGTGTTGACTATTCTTTTACAGTCCTTTTACTTTTTATCGTAAAACATATTTCTTAACGATGTCAAAGAAATATTACTCCTTACCCATTTACGCAAGTACAGGCACCCACATTTTTATATTGTTTACTATTGTGAATGTATCAAGATCATTTCATTGACAAACTTATCCAATATATTTTCGTAAACGATTATAACATGTACAACTGTTGCAACGTATTTAGTATAAATTAGAGATGAGCCGAATATTAGTAAAAACCCAATACGAACATTCGACCTAAAATGCACCGAACCGAATATTAGCGAATTATTTAATATTAGTCGGTCTATTTTTTACTGCGTAGTAAACGGTGATTTTCCCTCCTGTTTCTATTCACACTTATCGCGTTGGTGTCTTTCAACGACGACTCCCTTTAGATATACTATATCAATTAGTTATTAAATTTCTAGCATGATATTAAAATGAGTTGGCGTAAAAGATCACATGTGTGGACTTTTTTTTTGCTGTAAAAAATTTTGGCTAATTTATTCGGTCGAACATTCGGCACATCTCTGGTATAAATGATGAATGAACAAATGTTTGTAATAAAACTTCAATAAAAATAAATATTTAGAAGTAAGCTGTAAAAATAATTATTTTTATTCGTAAAAATTATGGTGTCAAAAAATGTTATACAAATATGTATACGAATTCAGTACTACAAGTTATATTTAGTTAAATTTCTAGAAAATTAAATTCATCTGTTAAGTGTACAATGTCAGTGTGAGTGCATATTATCTAAATGTAAAAAATGTATATTGAAGAGTTATACTTGAATTATAATACAAAATAACGTTTTGGCCTATCGGATGTTAATTATAAAACAGCTGTAAGTAGGTTTTTTTCATTTGTAAACTTTATAATCCAGCTTTGGGGTAATGGAGTGTTTGGAGGGGTACCTCTTAGACCTTTCAAGGAAGTTAATTTGTTTAAAAATAAAACTTTTTTTTTTAATAACACAAGCTCGCAAGGCTATGTTTAACAAGTTCCCTTTGTACAGATTTAGTACTTCTTAATTCACATAATCGCCGCTTTCCACCCAAAAGGGGTGTTTTGTTGAAGATTCCTTCCCCTCCCCCCGTTATCAAAAAAAGACTATTCTTAAGTCCTTTTCTTTTATTTTTAAATCGACGCCATAATTAGGTTTCTAATTTGTTAATTTTTTTTCCATTTCTACCATAGCTTAGATGGGTACTCTAAGATTTGCTTATGCAATTAATTATTTAGTCTTACGGGATATTGAGTTATGTCAATATTCGTCACGTAAAAAGTCCATGGTTGTCACGGCATTGTCGTCGGGCTTGATAATACTCGTCTAGTTATATCACCCTACTGCGTCCGTCCGTGCAATTGCATCGCATTTACTCAGTGAGACCGAAATTTATATAGTTAATATTTTATACCGGTACGTAGCGTTCGTATATTATACGATGTCCAAATCAGACCAGGGCCCCGACTCTGCAACTCTCGACTAAACAGTGTGCAAAAGGAGTGTTCATTGGCATCATGGTGGTTGACATTTACTAGTTTTAGTGGTTTTTGTTCTTCCTGCCACTCTGATTTATCGATGACGTACCACTGGTACGCTAATCGTGTGTTTATGACGTTCGACGTGTTGATCAATTATCAATGCCAATGACAATTGATATGACTGTAATAGATCGGTTTCGTAATGAAACTTCACTGGCAAAAGTAGACTAGAGGCCATGTTTTCTAGTCAAAGTTATTATAGAACGTCGACTTTTCGAAATTTTAGGAAGTTAGATGATAATACACGACAGTTTATTGCAGTAAATGTGAGTCGGGTCGGGAGAAGAGTAAACAGAATCATGTGGCAACTGCCACTTTGAATGGATTGCTTTGACTAGAATAATACCAGGCTCACAATATCGCCGTGTAGGTTGAAGGTCCTGTCCTGATCGCCTTCATCTTACAATAATCATCAAACAGCACGTTATTTTTTTACGAATGTAATTCATGCATTTGTGATTTCTGTATTTTAAATGTTTTGTTTATTCAAAAATCTGTGATATTAACCTTTAATTATTTTTTGTAAAATATCGGATTTGGATTTTTAATGTTAAAAGCCAACTGTAATCATACTGTTTAGTTATAACATATTAATTTCCTTTAGTTAAGTTTATTGTATATTTTCAATAAATCGATTGCATGAGCTTATATGATGCTTATGATTTATAAGCATATAATTTGTAAAATGAAACCACATGTATAGTTTTTAAGATGTTTGTAAGTAGTAGGTTTAGAAGTTCTTATTGTTTCGAACAATTTACGATAGTCATGAACACGGAAGGAGGGGATTTGTCATTCGGTAGTGTTACCGCAAATCATAATTGTTGCAGCTTGTCTAAACTAAATAATTAAAATCAGATATTTTAATTATTTATTTTTGTTCAACGGTTCAATTTATGCAGACAGAGGATACAGTATCTTGGAGTCAGTGGTGTCCTTAGATTTAGATTTAATTTGAATTATCTTTTATATTAACATGTCGATAGTCATTCAAAATATGATTGCAGACTGAAAATTACATGAGTTGAAGTTGTAAATACAAAAAGTTTCTTTTAAATAATATTATCGTATTTTTCGTACAGTCAACACCCACCTATATACATAGTACGAGTACGTACATACTCATAGGCCACGAAGGCAAGCGAACCTCCGAGCTACGCAAACAAAACACAAATCAGGACTAAAGTGTTGATAGTGGCAAGTCCATTTCAGTTCAAGCTTATTGTATTGCATATTCTTTTGAACTGTTAATAATTTAACTGTAAAATATTATTGTACCCTAGCATTCCATTATGCGACTTGTAAGTAATTTTAATAAACATTTCTCATTACTTTGTGTACTGGTTTTTATTTCATTCCTTATTGCATTGAAAATTAAGCTCTCACATCACATGGTGAAGAGAAAGATAGGCGCAATTTTCAGATTGCAGTTAGAAATCGTAAAATATGCAATTTTTCCGTATTTACCGCGGACGTGAAACCACGTGTCTTACGCCTTATGTAAAACAAACGTAACAAACTCAAAAATAATATTTTTTTAATTACAAAAACAAAACTATAGTAGTAAGTATATTTAAAAATTTTGGGAAGCACAAGCTCAATCGAGTGAAGCAGTAAAAGTCAGTTTCTCTGGTAGCTAATCCGTGTAGTTCGTCACAAAAAAAGGTAATGCAGGTAAAATTGTGACGTATTTTTAAATAGAAAATTGTTTATATTCTACACATAAACATTCACACATCATATATAAATTACTTCTGATGTGCACTAGATATTTAGTGATCCGAGTTTTATAATCGAACTTTGTGTTGTTTTCTTTATCTGTATTATAAAACTTAAGTTTCATATTGTCTTGGGATAATCTATGCTCTAACCTTAAACATTTTGTAGTTGTATGTATTGTTTTTAAATATTATTACTTTAAATAAGTTAAAATATTAGGTATATCTCGTTTAAATTTATAATATTACATTAATTACAACAAATGTAATAAAATATTGAGATGTTTGGTAAGATGAATAAAGATTGGAAACTTTAATTTTCCGCCATTTTGAGTATCACGTGTGTCCTATACTAAATATTCATACGAGTACAAGATTATTATAAAAATAGTACCGTTACAGTTATTAAAAATGCGTTTTATCGTCATAATAACAAAGAACAATTGTGAATAATTCTCTGCAAAAAGATATTAACCACGTGTTCCCCAGAATCTAAAAGATTTTTTAAATTGCTACATTTATATTAGATAATAGTATTAGAGTGCAGGAAAGTGACGCTTAATATTTTATTTTAGATTTGTGTCATCGTTGATAGCAACACTGATGAAGTAATGAAATAGAAGTTCGTGCAACCTATCGGTAAATATAACTTTTGTGGTTTCTTTAAAACAAAAAAAAAATCAGTAACAACTAAGTATGATTTATTCTATACAACAAAAGCTGCGATTTCGAACGTCGTAGTTACAAAATATAAATTAGACAACATTGAACCGTGGTGCATGGTTCATAATTTGTATAAATGCTTTTGTAATGGTAATTTACACAGACAATGAGTAATCATTTGTCTAAAATCATAAAAAGAACCACAAGTAACAATGGCAACAAAGCAAGGGAACGGAGCGAAACGGCTGTGGTGGAATTAATAGGACAACATTCCAAAAATACACAAAGCGTTTCTTATAATATTATTAATAAACATAAAGTTGATTCGTTCAATTTTATTTGTGCAAGAGTATTGCCATATAAAGGCAGAAATCATAGGTACGTATACTATCTTAGAACAAACAAAAAAAAATTGAAATGGAAAAAAATGATAAGAGGTTTCATGCGAAATTAATAAAACGTTTATAATAATAGCATTTCATGCCATGAAATGCCATACAGTGGCAAGTGATAGAAAAAGAGAAAAAAGGACACGAAGATAAATTCAAGCTAGAAGATTTAAGGGCAGATTTGGTAAGTGCTTTAAATAGTAAATTAATTTGGTAAGTGCTTGAAAAATTATAAATGCGCATTGCAATTATCACACTTAATAGTAATACCAATAAAAATGCTATAGTCAAGAAAAATATGGCAGGCCTTACAGCTGAATACGCTTATTAGCCAAAACATTTCTGCAAGACATGCACTTGCGTATTATTTTTACTCAGATTAATACATATAAATCCTTTATTGCACTGAAATGAGTTTTTTTTAGTGACGCATAGTGAACTATGGGTCTGAGTGTGTGACTATGGCCACCCGACTTGATACGTGGCGCACT
The DNA here is from genome assembly GCA_029286785.1 of Meandrusa payeni. Classification (NCBI taxonomy): domain Eukaryota; kingdom Metazoa; phylum Arthropoda; class Insecta; order Lepidoptera; family Papilionidae; genus Meandrusa; species Meandrusa payeni. Next base: position 2,662,807 of record JAGSMX010000013.1, read on the forward strand.
GAAACAAACACGAACTTAATGCTTAGCATTCTCTATCAGCTAATCTTTGGTAGATATAAGCAGGCTAAGGGATAAAATAACTTGAACTTACCAATTAAGTTTTTTTTTAATTTTTAGGTATTGACTAAACAAGGTTTAATACACAAAGGCAGTTTAATATTCAGAGAAAAGACAATAAACGAGAATAAAACTATCGTGGAAGAAATTAGTTCTGCTGTATCAACAGCCGCGAAAAGTCAGTGAATTCACTACATTGTTTTCTGGTGGAATATGTGTGGGAGCTGTTAATATAATCGCTATATAAGACAAATTAGATAAGAAAATGTTGTACCATATCCATTTATCGGTGAAGACTACGTTCGTACGCTTTTAATGCCAGGACCAGGCGGATCCTATACATACATAAATTCTTATTTATTAATAAAATTAAAATGAGAAGTGACCTGCAGATAATCGCAGTTGAGGATGACTATCGCAGAAGACTACGATCTTACTTTTTACGAACTTAATTTTCAACATACCTAAGCAGGTAAATAGTTCTTTATTTAGGGTTTGTGGATAAAACATGAGATGTGTAATTAGTATTTCTTAAAAGTTAAAATATATTATTTTATTTCTTGCAATGTAAATAAGACACAAGATTTTTAATTGGCTCTTTAGTTTTTGGGCCTTCTTCATTTATGTTGGAAGTATTATTTGATATTTACCTTACAGTTTAAATTTATTGTTTTAAAATGTACTTTAAATAGATGAGTTGACGGTAATATTGTAAAATGCATATATACCGAACTGATTGATTGCAAAAAATATAACTTAAAAAAATTCAAGTGATGGTATTTGTGCCCGAAATAGATATCTAAATCCATCGCATAAAAGGAGATGAAAAGAATGGTGTGAATCTCCATTCTTTGTTCATGTTACACTTGGGAAGTTAGATTAATTTGCATCACAACTGTTCATGTTCTTTTTAATAGACATTCAACTGTTTATACCTTTTTTTTTTGTTGACGGCCAGGAAATCTTCACGAAGATACCCCGCCTTCTGGGGGGAAGGCGGCGGTTATGTGGGGTTCTTACCCACTAAAACCTCCCCGATGGCCCTTTCCTCGGTGCATGACGAGGGGCTCCGGGATCTCCAGTGGAACGCGCACCAGGGCCCTTCAGCACGTCCCTGATGGGGGGGGGGAGGTTACTCCCTCCCCCTGTGCCCTCGCAGCGCAAGGCGACACGGACCAGCCGATGTCTCCTTCTTCCCGGGTACACTTTGGTGGACGACTCAGGCCCCCACCCTTGTCGCCCAGTGAACCCGAGGCCCCTTTAGTCGCCTTGTACGACAGGCAGGGGATACCGTAGTCTTATTCTTGAGAGCCCAGAACTACAGGGCTGTCTCCGAACGGGATCGGCCCTCTCCCGATCCCGTTCTGCGGTCTCCTTCTGGGTCATTACTGACTCGCAGAAGGAGACCAGCGCCTTCCATTTAGATCTCCCCGCCAGCGCAGCCGCGGCTGCGGCGGGGTCTTGCCCGATATGCTGGACCAGGATCCGCCGCTCCGCCTCCCACGCGGGGCACACGGCTAGCGTGTGCTGCGCGGAATCCCGGTTACAGCCACAATGGTGGCATTGCGCGGTCGGTTCACGCCCTATACTGTTTATACCTAGGTTTTTCATTATTCATGTTCTGATTTGAATATAAACATTTTGATTCATTTCATTTTTATTTTAGTAATCCTCTCCTCGCAGCAGAGGGAACCAGCTTCTACGTGTTTTCATTTTCGTTTAATCATATCAACGTTCCATTGGTCGACTTCTATTATTTTTTTTTTAATGACGAACTACACAGATTGGCCAGAGAAGCTGGCCTTGACTGCTTCACCGGATTGAGAGGTGGCATAGCTCTTAGGTCGCTTAGCCTAAATCTCTATATCTGGTAACTCGACACAAGGGTCCCCCGGTGAGGGTTAACCTCGGCTTGGACGGTTACTATGTTACGCGTAAGCATTCCGATCCGAGGGCGCCCGAGAGGGCCGAACCACAACTCGGTCGGTTGCTATTTCACGGATTACAAGTACGTACATACTCATAGGCAACTTTGAGTGCCACTTTGGAAACGACTTCTATTAGTTTTGGTAGTCTACTAACTCGATTGGTTATTATTTAGTATTGTTGGTATTATTAGTTCTGATTATAATAGTTTGTTTTCAATAGGGGAAAATAGCAAACTAAACCGATGGAACACGGGAACGTGTAAATTTAAATAAAATGTAAATAGTTTCTTATGCATATTTATTATTAAACTCGTCTCCAAACTCTTTTGTATTCTAAACATGAAGCTCTAGTAGTTTGTATAGGTGTAATGCGCATTGCAATTATCACACTTAATAGTAATACCAATAAAAATGCAATAGTCAAGAAAAATATGGCAGGCCTTACAGCTGAATACGCTTATTAGCCAAAACATTTCTGCAAGACATGCACTTGCGTATTATTTTTACTCAGATTAATACATATAAATCCTTTATTGCACTGAAATGAGTTTTTTTTAGTGACGCATAGTGAACTATGGGTCTGAGTGTGTGACTATGGCCACCCGACTTGATACGTGGCGCACTGAAACAAACGCGAACTTAATTCTTAGCATTCTCTATCAGCTACTTTTTGGTAGATTTAAGCAGGCTAAGGGAAAAAATAACTTGAACGTATTAATTAAGTTTTTTTTTATATTAACTTAGTATTAACTTAGCAAGGTTTAATACACTAAAGCAGTTTAATATTCAGAGATAGACAGAGAAAAGAAAATCAACGAGAATAAAACTATCGTGGAAGAAATTAGTTCTGCTGTATCAACAGCCGCGAAAAGTCAGAGAATTCACAACATTGTTTTCTGGTGGAATATGTGTGGGAGCTGATAATATAATCGCTATATAAGACAAATTAGATAAGAAAATGTTGTACCATATCCATTTATCGGTGAAGACTACGTTCGTACGCTTTTAATGCCAGGATCAGGCGGATCCTATACATACATAAATTCTTATTTAATAATAAAATTAAAATGAGAAGTGACCTACAGATAATCGCAGTTGAGGATGACTGTCGCAGAAGACTACGATCTTACTTATTACGAACTTAATTTTCAACATACCTAAGCAGGTAAATAGTTCTTTATTTAGGGTATGTGGATAAAACATGAGATGTGTAATTAGTATTTCTTAAAAGTTAAAATATATTATTTTATTTCTTGCAATGTAAATAAGACACAAGATTTTTAATTGGCTCTTTAGTTTTTGGGCCTTCTTCATTTATGTTGGAAGTATTATTTGATATTTACCTTACAGTTTAAATTTATTGTTTTAAAATGTACTTTAAATAGATGAGTTGACGGTAATATTGTAAAATGCATATATACCGAACTGATTGATTGCAAAAAATATAATAAAATAAAATTAAAAAATTCAAGTGATGGTATTTGTGCCCAAAATAGATATCTATATCCATCGCATAAAGGAGATGAAAAGAATGGTGTGAATCTCCATTCTTTGTTTCATGTTACACTTGGGAAGTAAGATTAATTTGCATAGCAACTGTTCATGTCCTTTTTAATAGGCATTCAACTGTTTATACCTTTTTTTATTGACGGGGAGGAAATCTTCAGAAAGATACCCCGCCTTCTGGGGGGAAGGCGGCGGTTATGTGGGGTTCTTACCCACTAAACCCTCCCCGGTGGCCCTTTCCTCGGTGCATGACGAGGGGCTCCGGGATCTCCAGTGGAACGCACCAGAGCCCCTCTGCACTGTGCTCAAGGAGAGCACGTCCCGGGGAGGTTACTCCCTCCCCCCCTGTGCCCTCGCAGCGCAAGGCGACACGGGCCAGCCGATGTCGCCTTCTTCCCGGGTCCACTTTGGTGGACGACTCAGGCCCCCACCCTTGTCGCCCAGTGAACCCGAGGCCCCTTTTAGTCGCCTTGTACGACAGGCAGGGGATACCGTAGTCTTATTCTTGAGAGCCCAGAACTACAGGGCTGTCTCCGAACGGGATCGGCCCTCTCCCGATCCCGTTCTGCGGTCTCCTTCTGGGTCATTACTGACTCGCAGAAGGAGACCAGCGCCTTCCATTTAGATCTCCCCGCCAGCGCAGCCGCTACTGCCGTTGCCCGATATGCTGGACCAGGATCCGCCGCTCCGCCTCCCACGCGGGGCACACGGCTAGCGTGTGCTGCGCGGAATCCCGGTTACAGCCACAATGGTGGCATTGCGCGGTTGGTTCACGCCCTATACTGTTTATACCTAGGTTAAGGTTTTTTCATTATTCATGTTCTGATTTGAATATAAACATTTTGATTAATTTCATTTTTTATTTTAGTAATCCTCTCCTCGCAGCAGAGGGAACCAGCTTCTACGTGTTTTCATTTTCGTTTAATCATATCAACGTTCCATTGGTCGACTTCTATTATTTTTTTAATGACGAACTACACAGATTGGCCAGAGAAGCTGGCCTTGACTGCTTCACCGGATTGAGAGGTGGCATAGCTCTTAGGTCGCTTAGCCTGAACCTCTATTGCTAGTAACTCGACACAAGGGTCCCCCCGGTGAGGGTTAACCTCGGCTTGGACGGTTACTATGTTACGCGTAAGCATTCCGATCCGAGGGCGCCTGAGAGGGCCGAACCACGGCTCGGTCGGTTGCTATTTCACGGATAATCTAAGAGACATTCAAAAGCTAAACTAACTTTGAGTGCCACTTTGGAAACGACTTCTATTAGTTTTGGTAGTCTACTAACTTGATTGGTTATTATTTAGTATTGTTGGTATTATTAGTTCTGATTATAATAGTTTGTTTTCAATAGGGGGAAATAGCAAACTAAACCGATGGAACACGGGAACGTGTAAATTTAAATAAAATGTAAATAGTTTCTTATGCATATTTATTATTAAACTCGTCTCCAAACTCTTTTGTATTCTAAACATGAAGCTCTAGTAGTTTGTATAGGTGCTATAATAGATTTTAGTAAAATATCTGTATTCGGTTAATAACGAAAACAAAGTATGCTCTATATCTATCTACGTATCAATATATTACATATACATCTGTTATTAGGGCGGGATTACAATTATCTACTGACGTACATATAATCAATAATATAATATAGTTATTAGAAACACTCCACTAATCTCAAAATACTACAAAATTTTTGGCTAATAATATAAATAAGTTATATTTTGTGTTTCAAACATTTTTTTTAGACGACACAAATTTATTGTTTTATGCACCTGAAAATTGCTTAAAGCAAAAAGGACTATGGTAACACTGATTGTTTTTTTTCTATTTTTTGAATCAATTTGATTATTACTATTATACAAAAATAACTGACTGCAAATTTTACTAATGATATATTTGATATATTATATGTATTTAATAATGACTACTATTTATATTGAACGCGTGCTACGATTTTTCACAACAAAGGTTAACTTTTCCGATTTAACTATGCCAAAAACTACTTCCTTTAGCATGAGACTTAGACTTACATTGCTTCTCATCAGCGAATTTTTATAAATACAAAATTAGAACTATCCGGTGTCACCTCATATAATCTATTATTAGAATAGAAGAGATCGTGGCTGATTAAAGATTGAGAGCAACTTGATGAAGGTCCCTGTTTAGTAAAACCCTTACGATTTTAAATTTACAAGATTATGATAAAAATGAACAGCCAAATTATAATAAGAATAAAATATTCCTTCTATTTCTACTATTATTCTTCCTATATTATAACATAATAGTATGTAGAAAAAAAATACGAAAAATGACAATTGAAGCAATTAATTTTTTACGTAATTATGGACAAGATGTACAAAATGGAGGACTTAATGTCAAAAGTCAAATGTCAAAAGGCATTTCCGAGCAGTCTACGTTGGGCTTGTGTAGGGGCAATAGTAACGAGTGCAAGCTTAGAGAAAAATACTAAATTAAAAAAAAATATATGGATTGAGTTTTTGGTGGATTACTTTTTGCTAATAAGTGCCAGTAGCCTAGATTAACTAGCGCTTTAGATTAACCTTTAAACAATATTTATAATCGTCGGCTTGTATATTTTTATTTTCGTATAGCCTTAATTTTTGCCTTTTAATTACCACCATTACTACATTATTTATTTTAAATTTTCCGTTTTAACTGGCGATCATATTCACAAATTTTATTCCTTATTTCTATAAATATATTATTGCTTTTATTTGTATTAGTAATATTTGCTATACTTTTTATTACTGGATATAGAGGTGTTGCGTTATAGTCATTGTTTTACCGATGTAAAATTAATTACAACACATTTATACTACGGCCATAAAATATTTATGTTTAATTTTGCTTAGTTGCGTTCCGAGGAGGGGCGTCTTGTTTGTAAGTTGTTTCTTTGTGGGATGACGAACTCCGGGTGGCGCGGCGAGGTGAACGGATTGCTAGCGGCAAACGGACCGCTAACTGACGATTGTCTCTGCGCTGGCGGCGGTCGACGAACTGGACTTGTTGTTGTTCTATAACATTACAGTTTAACGAGTAATGGAAATATTATATGTAATTCAGTGCAGATATGGGCAACTGAGCGTTAGCAAGTTACGCAAAAATCCTACAGTCGTGAAATACCTATGCGTTTTTCGTGTATCAAGACGGTCTCGATGTACTTTGGAATTCTACCGAGATGTGCGGTAATGGAAATCGATAGCTGGAATGATTCCGACCAATTACTCAGCACACTCCTCGTGGTAAATACAATAGAGTATGTAAAGAGACCCGACAACTCTTCAATGAGGCAAAATACAGATGGTTCTTGAAGAAGACACGTTTCGTCTTGGATTGACATTTTTTTTAACTACTTAAATTTAGTTTTTTTACTATAACACGCGGTTAGACGATACTTTTCGTTTACCTTCCGCGTTTGTGTAACATTTTAAGCAAAAGAATATTTAAAACACAAATTTTAATATCTTATTAGTACTTGATAGTTATAAAAGGGAGTTAAGATATTATAGGACAGAAGATGTTAGGTTATATATAGAATAACAAAGCTAGCGTCATACTTAGGAACTGTGTTCAGATCAGCGGCAGCAGAGAGCTGGCGGGGCGGCAATGCGGGCGGAGGACCCGTGGGCCGGGCGGATCCGCTCACACGGGGGGGCACCTGATACCAGAGCACAACTTTAACCATAGTCAAATTATAATGATATTACATGCCTATCATGTCAGTGGTGACCTTTAGGTGAAATTAGACAATTATAGTTTTAGAACAAAACATCATAAACAAAATACTTTAAATCAAATATACGTTAAACATTCTTTTAAAAAAAGTAAAAAAAACGAAGTCCCAGCGTCAGAGACTTTAAGCCGTTAAGTTACGCTCTCTATTTTATTTCCAAAGTATAACAGTTATATTACAATGTTCTAATGCCCACGTTCTTCGTTCGTGCCCTTCTTCGATAGCTAGTCTTGGATTGTCATACACCAATATCTCAATCACCAAAGATTTTTCTATTGGATCACCTTAGTGCGTAATGGCACACTTCACATGCCTTAGAAAAATTCCCAACGATGTTTTCCTTCACCGCCGAGCGCTTGGCAAATCAGCACTTAAAATTGTCTGTTTGCCCCTTGTCCTGCCCCTTTTTTGAAGTCGGTTGAAAAATACTTACTACAGGAGGGTCATGTATCCGATGTGCCGCCGCCTGGGACTGCGCCCGCGACAGTTTCTGCTGAATTGGTGCAGGAGGTGGGGGCCGGCGAGGGGGTAAGCTTTCTGTCCTTTTCGCCAATGGTTTTTCCTGTGTGTCACGCTTATCGATACTACTCCGTCTATCCATATCTGTTCTATCGTGGCTGGCAAAGTCACTTCTAGTCTGGGATTGAGTAGGCCGCAGATCTATCTTCTCGTTACTACTGCGAGGCTGCTCCGAGTATTGCTTGGGTAGGTTTCGGTACTGTCTCTCCGAGGTCGCTCGCTGTTTCTCAGCCGTTACACTAACGTCACCCTCAACGCCACTGTATTTCGGGTGCATAGATCTTGATTCAACAACGCGATTTTCCGATTTCTCCATCTAAGACAGAATATTTTTATGGTAATTATTGATTGACGTTAACAAGATTATTAATGATACATATATATATATATATTCTTAAACAAGATACAGGAGCTTTTATCTTTCTATTTTTCTAATATGTTAACGGACTTCGCGACGTTTGCAGAACAGGTCAACATGTTCATTTGTTTCTTTTTAATTAAATGTAAGAGAATCAGCGAAAGTAAAACTTGATGCTCGAGTTTCCAATTTTGAAAACAATGAAACCTCTTTATATTGTACAATAAGCAAATAAGCCATTTAAAAAAAAAATAATGTAATATTATAAAAGGAATTAAAAATACTCACGGTTCATATGCTGCAAGAAACTTAGGATATATAAATTACATTTTATTTACTTAAGTTAACTTTAAATTCTGAGACAGCTGTTTATAAAATTTAAAAAGATACTTAACCAGGAACGCTATTTGTGCAATGATAATGCATTCGCCTCGCTTTTCACCTTAGTTCATCGCAATAGAACTCCAAATTCCATCTTTATCATTATGATGGCTTACGCCTGACCTAGGGGCCATAAAAGACAGGGTCTACTATTTTCTCATAAGTCAGCAACGTGCCAGCAAACAGTGTGGTGTTGGGGGTGGACGTGATATTCACTTAAAATCAGACACGCTGGTTTGACCGCTTCCGCACAATAAAAACAAATTCACATGTTGACTGGTTATATAAAATTACATGTAATAAGTAATACGATAGAGTGAAAGAGTGCTACTTATTTACGAAGTCCTTTTTTATATATTTTTAAATAGAATGTGGGAAAACATTGCTATACATGTTACTAATATTCTTGTTAACCATTCTAAATAAGCTTAAGCTTGTCACAATTGGATGATGGGGCTTGAGCCTATACAAATGTGACAAAGTGATAGAAGCTGTGAGCTACGAGATTTTCTACCTTTTCTAGCGATTTGGCGAGAATTGTAATATTCTCTTTAATATTGCTAGTAACTGGACAGACACATCTGACTGAGATATATGTCATAAAACACTGGAATCGAGTTGAGTAAGGTCTCAGAAGCTACTGCTTGAAATCCTTTGAATTAATGCGATATCTAGATAAAATTTTATCGCGATATCGATGTGAAATAAAGTAATAGTATAAAATTTATAAAAAAAATAAAACAACCGAATCCAAAAGATGCTGGTATGTATTTTAAAAACGCAATTATAATCATTAATATTATATTATTACTTATTAAATAGTGCCATTATTTCAAATAGAAGTTTCAAACAATACATTTTATAGGTATATAGAGCCGCGATATCACAATCTGTTGAAAAATGTTTTGTGATAATAGTAAAAGTAGTGTCTATATGATGAATCCCATTAGCTAGCCTTATGCTGTAAAGAGAGAAAAGCATAGTTAAGTATGCGAACCCAGTGCGGAGTGACACGCGGACTTCTTTCTATTATTTTGTAAAAATAGATCTGTGTTTGCTCGCGTAATATGTAAGTATAAAGTCAACTTCTGGCATGACAGGTGACTAAGAGCGCGCTCGATTTGGAATGCTTTCGCGATTAAAACAACCGTATATGTCGAGTTACTCCCAAAAGAGTATTAGGCTAAGCGACCTTAAACTTGCGCCATCACTCAAATTCCGATGTACTGACACGTTTCTCTAAACGTCAGTGTAGGCTCGTTCGTAATAAACGAAAAAAAATATCCTAACCAGGTTGTGAATTTCGCTATTATCCCATCGTGATTGTGCAAATCTGCTGTTAATAGCTAAAGTTCATTCAGTCACGACACAGTCGTATTACGTTCGTAGTGCAGTTTCATTCGCTAAGGATCTCATTATAATACTTCTGAAGCAACTGATCGGCTAGTAAATCGACTCTCTTTACTGCGTCAGAATGCGCGTAATCATAATACCAGAGTAACAGACATAAAGAAAAAATCTTTTTTTGAACATTTACGGCAACTTTAAATAACTAAGCCTCTCGTAGCTCCAAGTTCCGATTCCAATGTAAGTGCTATTTTCAACGTGCTTAGAGATTGAGGAAAACATTGCGAGAAAACCTGCATGTATAAGGAATTTCTCAAAGACCGCACTAGGGCCGCCTGGCGAACTATGAATGCAATACTTCCTTTACAGAGAAAGCCTGAGAAAGCAATGGGACATAATGCATCGAGTGTTATTTAAGTTTAAGTTACGACTCAAGAATGGTAGTTAGAAGTTTTATGAACCTTTCACGCCAACTTTATTGCAGCAACTTAAAGCTACTTACTTTGAAAGTATAAAAAAGATACTGATTTCACAGTGTTGCCGCCGATTCAGAGATTTTTTTTGGATATAAATTTCTCGAAGTAAATCTTTTTTTACTAAATGGAATTAATGGAATAAAAAATACAATTAAAGTTATATTTTACAGGTATTACATATTTTTATTTTGATATTTCTTCTCACATTATTATTTACAATAAGTGAGTATTTAAAATAATGTGATAGCATTATTGATTTTGATCCATTATGTATTAATCTTTGAATTACACTCAAAAATGAGTAAAATGGAGTTATTTAAACAAATTATAAATACATAATCTATCTGTACTAATTAATGGGAAGACGTTATATTTCTTGCCTTTTACTGCAAAAACTACATTTGCAGCGTGTTTCAAAAATTTTTAGTACATAATATACTATTGATTACGCTTCTGGTGACCGTACTTTTTTTATAAGCATTAATTAAATAATTTTGTATTACAAAGATTGGCATCCATTGTTTCTTATCCAATTTACCACTTGATAAATCAGTTATAAGGTAAAATAAGCCGAAGTGAAATTAGGGCGGATTTCTAGTGCAGCGATTCTCAACCTTTTCTCGGCGACCCACTTATATACTCCTAATAAATTCGCGACATCCCTAAATATAAAACTTCTGATAATTGATGTGAAGGTAGTTCTAGGTACATTTATGAAATTATACATATCTATCTCGCAAAACACCGACACGTCGCAACACGATTGTTGAGAGCCGCTGCTCTTTTCTTCCTATAATTGCAAATAAATGTTTATGCATATACAACTAAAGCATACTTGACAGCTTGATCGGTTGGGAAGTGAGCCAGTGTCTGGATACTGCTCTGACGTAGAACTCTTCGTTCCAGCTTGTGAAACATCTTCGGTACCGGCCGCGTAGTTCCCTGTCATGGTGCGTGTGGGTGCTGTCGTGGTAGGCGGTAGTTTCGCAGCCTGCTGCAGTATCACCTTTCTCTGCTCCTGCCCCGCCGCGAAGTAGGAGAACACGCACAGCACCGCGTAGCAAATTTGATCGGCCTAGAGATCGATAGGCGTGGTTAATATTTTCTCTACTGAATTTGAAACTTGAGACTATTAGTTGCTACATAAACTGAACTGGTAAGTGGTTAAACATTCTTTTGGTCTTACGATCGATACTTTACAGGGTGGATTGAATATCTGCCGGCTAGTAGAAATGACGTTACACGGCGATATTTACAATTTGATATAATCCTGGAAGTCGCGGAACCCACGAACAACCTAGGCCATAGAGCTTAGATTACCATTTTTTTAGCAGACTTTGTCAAAAGCTTACACCATGTCGAAAAGTTATTGCTCCTGTGGCTCCCTATTTGTTTTTAATTTAGAAAGTGCTCCTTGGGGCGTAAACACACAACTGTTTTACTTCAAAACCAACTCGTTCGATTCCAATTAAGTTAGTGCATTCTATAATTATATTATGGAATTAATATTAGGAACACAAACATAAGACAATAATTATATGATAATATTAAATCATCTTTTTTCCTTACCTTAAACTTTGTTATTTCTATTACAATTTTGCGAAATAAGTAGGTACAGACAAATAATTAATAAACAAAGCATCAAGGAATGAAATAATATACAAAACATGCAAAACCAAAATTCATAATGAAGGTACATACATCAAAGTGCGTTATGAGACGTAACGTGCATAATTGGTGTCGGTTCCGTCTCTCTCGATATCGATAAAGTACCGAGAAAGCCATATGGAGAAGAAACGATGAAGATCAAGCACTACTTTCTCTGCCTATAACATAAAACATGGATTCGTGAAAGAAAATTAAACAAAAATACGTGGAAGCAAAGGAGTGTATTATGATATACTTGCCATCATCGATTTGTATTTTCTTTGTATTATCTGTCTTGTTTTTGGATCTGGAACGAGGATATGGTATCATTACATTTAGTGTTTTGAAAAACTCTTTAGCGTGTTTTTTTTTCTTGTGTTAGCTGGCAACACATGACACCCAGCGATTGTTATGCATAATATCTACTTCCAATGATATCTTAATGATTTACGTGAACCTTATTGTATTTTTAATTCATAATTAATAATTTAGTTGATCGTCACATTAACTTGGCATTATAGACAATAGTTTAACTTTATTAGTTTGTAATCTGATTTCTAATTAATTTTGTATAAAGATTGTAAGGACGCGCAGTTGTCACGGTATTCGTTATAAATAATTCTTTGTACAACATTACTCTGTCTCAATAAAGCGAGTGTATTAGTTGTTGGACTATTTTATTCCACGAGACCTACAAATTATAACACTTTATTAATTAACTGTTTACTGCTTTATTTTTCTGATTAGTATTTTCTCAAAATGCTATACAAATTTATTTTTTGTACAAACCCGTACTATAACATTAGCGTTAGTTGCTCAATTATTTAGGACACGGTCTGAAAACATAAGCTCCTCCTAACCCGCCATTCTATAGATGAACCATTTTTAAATAGTTAAACAGAAAGTTGGGAAAACTTTAAAATTACGCCGGTGGTCGATTCTCAGCCACAGCGACTTCTGATGTTCCGTGAATGAGTCTATTATGGCACGACCACGATCTCACTGAATAAAGCTACGAAGTGTTGTGGAAAGCTTACTAGCTAAATAAACTTGATAGGAAACTTGTACTAGTGAGGTTTTGTTTTTTCTTTCGTACATTGAAAAAAAAAGTGTACTAAACTTTGTTCCCGGTATATTCTTTTCAATTGCGATTGCTATCTCTGTCTACTCCGATCGAGTTAAAACATGAAAGCTTATTAGCGTCGCACTCGTTGAGTGAGTTGCCAACGGCCTGAACCACTTTCAAAACCCGGCAAATTATCTACAGTTCCTTTAATCTTATTTATGGATCATGCTCCACGTCCACGGCATCAGGTATTCATTATTAAGTTAACACATATATAGTCATATTTATTCTCTAACAAAAATATGTTATAGAAAAACACATTTAGATAGACTTAGAATATTAACAGATATTTTTTGTTGATTAAATAGGTCAAATATGGCTGTACTACTTACTAAATTCTTCTAAAACGAAGATACCGCCATTCTGAGTGAAGCACTTCCGAATATGGTCGAGACGCACAAAGAACTGCAACACAAGCAAATGCGTCGATACAGGGAAACAGATACACAAATATTTTTAGTTTTTAACTCTCTAACAAATTATCTATATGACAAAAGTGAACAATGCCGTACATCACCGTTAACAATAAAAGGAAGTTTATATTTATTTTATGTACAACAATAATTTCTTAAATTATCGCGTGTTTCACATTAGATGACATTATCAAGGTTTAATTTTAATGTCCCAATGTTTAGAAGATTTTACAATCCTCATTATTACTGGGGAATATTTTAATTATTAAGTCAAAATTAAACCGCGATTATAATCTAAATGCATATTTAATTTCAACAATAATTGTCAATTTTTGCATTTTGGTTTTGGGTACAAAGTAATGAAAATGGTGAAAAAATACAGCAATAAAAAGTGATTTATTAAAAAAACTAATCTTACTAAACTAACTAGTCACTAATCGAATGCCTAAATTAATATGGCATTGTACACATGATTCTTATTATTTAATATTGTAACACAAATATCTCAGTGCAAGCATACGAGCGATGGCGGCGTTAGCAACGATACGATGGTAGGGACTGTGAGGCACTACAACCAGTTTTTATATTTATTTCCTCCAGTTTATTAGTGAATCACAATCCCTGAGAATATTTAGCATCGTTTGCTTTTTCATGATATACGACATCCAGCAAGCGATTATGCTAACAAGATAAATTAATTTTAGGGCAAAAGTGCTCGGCGGTGGTTAGTGGAGAGTGGCAAGTTTTAGTGCAAATTGCGAGGTCAGGAGGGATCCAAGGAGGGCCTCGCGGGAGGGCGGGGTGCGAGGGTTAGGAAACGGAGGTAACAAGTGCGGAGGGCACCGCGCGGCGGAGCCCGGAGCCGCGCCAGAACTTGTGAGATGGCGAATGCTCTACGACTGACCTCGTGACTCGCGTGCGCTAAGCTCATATCGCTCGCGACTCTCGCCCGGGTTCCGGGAGAACGGGGACCAACGTACTAATGTCTCGGCACACGGTGCGGGAGCGAAAAAACAAGACCGCTCGCAGGATCCGTGATACATATGCAAGCTGTCGGGTGCGGTAATGAACAAATAATAAACAAAGGGCGTCTAGGTGCATGCACGGCGCGCATCGGCGCTCGCCGCACTCGGTACCACTAAAACAACGCTAACAACGGCTAAAAACATTTGGAAAGCCTCAAAACTACAGGTAAAGCCCTACGAGCTCGAACGATAATCGCTGTTCGCAAGTTACGGTAACCGTGACTGTGGCCATGTAGGTCGTGAAGGTCGCGTCGATCATCGTAAGAGCCTGCCATTACTAGGTTATGAACCACTGAGTACCTCAAAATCCTTTAGCGCAGCGGCGCGGGTTCGGCGTGTCCGGACAGAGTAGAACAGACAAAAAGAAGATAATTAGTTGAAGGCGGCCGAGCGCGTGCCAAGGACCATCTCAAAAGTTCCTAGGGAGCGACAGGCGGCGCCCTCACTGCGCACTCCAGCGGACCAATGTTGCAGACAAATAGCACATGCACAAATCATATCGAGTAGTATAGTACTTAAATAAGATGGACAACGGTTAACCTTAAAAGTAAAAAAATCTAACTATTACATCGAATTAGTATTAGAGAAAGAATGGGCGACAATACGATTTTATTCCGACATAAGCAAGTAAATGACGAAAACAAAAATCGCGGTTAATAAAAAATATTTATATAAATAAATGGAATAGTAAGAATTATAATATATATTTGGTTATATGTAGAAAAGTAAATCAGAAATGGTAATAGGAAAGTTTGAGTGGTCCTTGCATCGGGAAATATGTGTATCTGTCAGATGACATATCGGAGGTGTCAAAAACTGCTTCTCGAATGACACAATTCTTCAACACAGCTAGACATAATTGTTATTCCGCTACTTTAATTCTGTAATATTTGGAGATGATGTAGTTATAATGCAGCTGCCACCCGTACAATGTTCAGAAACAGAAGTGTTGCCTCGATCAGTGGGAGCCAATGCCACGAAATGTCTAAAAGTTCAACGGCATTGGAAATCTGCCTTTCTTCGTATTCGATGTTATTCAAATATAAAGCGTTAACACTGACATATACCCATACCTTACCTGTGGTATCTGTTACTTATTTTATGACAATACCAAAACTGTTGTCTTTATCGACTCACTGTCGATCCATCGATCGATCTGTGGTAGTTTTGATATATCACTGACATTACATATAGAAAGCTGACAAAAATTAGGAATGATAAAAATTACAATACCTTGCTGTGTTGGAACAGTAGCCCGACGCCTTCCATGCACACCTTGAACATTTATTCGTGAATTAAAAAAAAAGTAACGTGACGTAACATAATGCAAAACTGCCGAAAAACCACCATAAGTTTCACGGCATATTTATACATTCAATTGTAACAATCCATGTAAAACGAAAGTGTTTTATTCTATTGAGACTTACCCACATAAAGATAGATATTATAGAAGCAAGGGGCTAACATGTTCACCTGATATGTGAACATAGCCGCCCATTAATTTCACCAACTAACCGGGTGAAATCGAAGAAGTATGATATGAATCCACTTCAAACTGGTTTTCTACTATACCATGGTTTTTGGACTATACCAGCCCATTCATGCGACAGCAGGAGCATTGGTCTTGTGGCTACATTTTTTAAAGTAAACGATGCGAACGATTTACATCATTTTTATGCTTCTCACGTTATATTTTGCAGATATATCTAAAAATAATTAGCCAAAGACGTTTTATACTTGGGAATATGTTTCTTTTTATTAAGTGGATTTATATTTCTTTCGCTTCATTTTTTCCACTTTTTTCGTTCACATAATTAAATTAAAATGCAATGAAAGGTTGAATGTAAAATTGGTAAAGTTATAAGACTTTAAATTTATTAGTCATTTATTGAGTTTGACTTATTTTGAATTGATTATTATTTTACCTGAATGAGTCCACCTTCCCCGGTAGCGCAGTCCTGTATGGGGAACTCTCCACCGAGCTCCGCCGCATCTTGACGCCGGCCACTCTTCTCCATCGCCTCTTTGATACAGTAGTATAAGGATTTGCACTAAGAAAGAACAAAAAGTTTAAACAGCAAGTTGGATGGAATTTTAATCTATTTACATAGTACGTTCAACACTCTACCACTATCTATTTACTACTATTTATTCAGTTAGAGTTGAGACAACTCACTCGTCAATCGCAATATACTTTAGTCTAGGCAACCCTTCCATTGGTGTCTTCCCTGTCTTTTGCAGCATAAATTGTCTTCACATCTCATTTGCACTGTACACGTCGAAATACACTTTCCTAAAAGCCTTATCAAAACCATTGCAAAACGTATTGAATAATAACATTGTAATCCTTACTTTCTTCGTGTAATATTTGTGTAGCTGCGTTTGGCCACCGTTCTTCCTCCAAAGGCACAATATTCGTATTTTTGGACTGTATGTCATGTTAACTAGTCGCTCGTACCACCACCGCTCTACTATGGTCCCTGAAAACAAACACTGGCTCATTACATTAGGCGACTAGTGACGTAAAAATTATATGAAATCTTCCTCTAGCACTTAAAACAATAATTCTTACGTATTTTTAACTCAGCTGTAGATGACATCTTTTATATCATGTAACGTGTGTAGATACGATTACGTCGCTGGAAATAGCCTTAGGGTTTTAGTCGGGTCAAGTGGCATACCTCGGCAGAAAGTGAAGACTTCTCTTATTTTATCGCTGATGAAAAGCAAACGAGTCTGCCGTCACGTGCCTCAGTAAAGCCGTAACTAGAGAACCTATCACGTTGCCGTACCTTGGGTAGAGCGCAAGACGAGTCCATCGTCCCGCACCTCCATGAAACGCAGCTCTCCGCTCGCGTCTCCCTCGTGCACTGTGAATGAGGCGCGCCGCAGCTGCCGCGACCCCAAGGGTTTCAGTTCGATGTCATTGCCGTGCTAAGAGAATAAAACAACGTATATTTTTTAATTTAAATTAAATATTTTTTCATCCGGTATATATAATTATTATCGAACTAGGTGAATGTATTCCTCACAGTATAATACCGTAATAAGTAATAATATAATAAACCATACAATATATGAAGTATATAATATAGATATCTATAAGTAAGCGCAATTATAGTTGGTAACATAGCCCAGTGTCATGTTATATATTTTAAATATTTGGTAAATAAATACCTACCAAATTATGGACGACATCGAGAAGATGGTTCACTTCTTGACTGTACACTAACCCGATGTGACTTTTAGCGAGCAAACGCCGCACCTTATTGCGGACTATATCGGGTTCTACCCCGAACAGCACCATAGCAGCAGTCAAATTGTACAGTGCAGTTGACAGTAGACGGTCTTCTTCATGTTCTAAGCGCTTCCGTTCAGTCTCACTCAAGCATTTGTACCGTTCCATCATTTCATTGGCGCCTTGATCCATCCCAATCATATCTCTTTCTTGACTAACAGCATCTAAGAACGAATCTTCCCAAAACTGCATTTGGTCCCATAAGTTCGATCGTTCTTTGCCTGAAAAATAAACATTAATATAAACTATATTTTTATCTGATTACTGTTGTAATTTCAAACTTTACCGCATTAAGAGGTGGTTGAGATAAATCAATAAATCTGTACTTCTATTACGAGTAATGTAAGGCCAAGGTTTCTGAGATGAGGCTCTACTGTGGGTACTTTAGCCGCGACAGCATTCTTACTCGAGTGTGCCCAAAACTACCCGATCTTGACATGATTATGAAATTTATCTTCCTAAAAATTTTTTGCAAATAAATGCGTTAGGACGATTTCTTACATTAGATTACGGCGAATTTATTGTTTTCTTCTATTAATAAATTATTGAGCAAATGTAAGCAATTTGTAAATATATTAAGTAAGAATGAGGTTTCTTAAAGCTAATCCTAATTAACATTCTAATTAATTTAACAGCCTAATCGTAAGGTCTTAGGTACGAATCCACCATTCGACTATTGACGTGAAAAATCTTATAGCACAAGTTTAAGCTTGGATAGAATGTTAGTAACATTTGTAAAACTAGTATAGTTAGTTCTCTTTCTATTTACGAGTTATCGTAAGAATATTACCTAATATAATTAATCAGAACCTAACCAAATTCTCATCAAACTACTCTTTAAGTACATCCTTTCCAATAAAATATGAATCATCGAAATCGGTTGGCGTGATATTCAGTTATTCGTACATTTGTAGCGCACGTACTTGATGCAAATTTTAGACTTAAATGGTTTACTCATGGATGCTATTGTCAGAATTGGACCAAATTTCGGACCACACGGAAAGCACCAGCAGTTGTTCGCGTTGTTTAAAAAAAAATAATAGAAGCAAGTGTACCGATAAGGCCCTGGTAGAGGTAAGTCCTCGCGGTATCAGGCGAAGTTATCGGCGACGTGGTGGGCACACCCACTGGAGGACGATGGCTGGTCATTGAGGGTTTTGAGGAAAAGACGCTGGCCGCGCGAGGTTTACTTCCCGCCATGCCTCCTCTACCCGCCTGCTGAATTTACAATTTGTTATTATTATTTAAACAGTTAAATGGCATGAAAAGTAGTGATTGTGGTGCTAATTACACACTTGAATTATTTTGTGCTGAGAATGATTGTTTATATTTTTACTTAAAAAGGTAATTATAAATGGGAATGATATTCTTATCATCATTTATATTAAAAAAATCAACGCACATTACATGCAAACATTTTACGTTATCCCTTCTATCGATTCTAGTCAAATAAAATTAAAGTAATGAAACATGTCATAGCCGAATTGACGAACTGAACATCAATTGTGTTGTGTTGATCTTATGACCTTTTAAAATTAGGGGCAGCTATCGCTAACATCTTTTCCAATGTTAGACTTATCTGCAGACCTAATGGTGTTATAGGTGACAGGTAGTGAACTCATCGCAATACCAAAAAAGTCCGGCAAATGATTTTTAGTGCATAAGAAACGACAGATCGAACGCTGTGCTATTAGGCTAAATTTATATGTGGTAACTAAACATGATACAATTTTCGACTAGGCTAGAAAATATTTTTTGGCAAAAGTAAAAAGAATGAAAAAAGCTAAGCTTTTGTTTGTTAACTACAAACTAATCAAATCCTAGACTTACAGACCTTGAAAATAATACAGTTATATATGAAAAAAACTCCATATGTTGCTCTTCGTGTTTAATATCCAATGAGAAATTAAAAGAAAGCAAAACCATCAACAATACAGCAGGTACATTATATAAGGGCTACGTAACAACATCGACTAAGACTTACATTGACGAACATGACATCAGTGTCAGATAGGTTGGACTTAAAGGAGGCGCGGTGGTCGAAGAGATTGGCTCTGTTGGTGGTGATGGAGCCACTCTCGTCAGCCGAACAGTCCGAGGACTGCGCCGCCTGCCACGCACACAAACAACACCTACTATACCAACTTAAAGCTTGATCTGATCATGATTAATTCCATGCATTTTTACCGAACAATTAAATACCTTTATTGTATAAATGTAGTGTATGAATTATTGATAGTTATACTAACAATAGTTTATACAATTTATATTCTGATGAAATGTATTTTAATTGTAAGTTAATTTATTGACTATTTATTGAGGGTGTTAACACAAATAAGTTCTCTGTGTTTGAACTTTTTGTTTACGTTTAATATCTTTTGGTATAGTGGTTAAAGTTAGTGTGCAACGGAATTACTGCCAATTTTAAATATTTTGAATAGTGAATGTAATACTTTGACATGTATTTTGAAATTGAATTGGAGTAAGATAAAATTATTAATGTTTATGTAAATACATTTGCAATTTTATTCCGTTATATTCCAATTTATGTATAGGCAAATAAATAAATAGAAATTATATTAATTTATATATTATGGCTAAAATTCGTGTTCGCATGTATATACACATATTACAAAGCCTTAGAGGCATGCTCATATAAGTAGCAATGATTATTTTACAAATACGTCAACATATTACAAATCCATAAAATTGATAAGGATCAAACATGCGACAATATCACAACATAAATTGACTCATCTAGAAAGAATACAAGCGGGATTTTATACTTACATCAGAGTCGAATGAAGTTAGCTTGCTGAAGAGAAGGTTCCTTTTTTGATTTAACATATCCTTGAACATTTCTGTGGTACTCTGCGCTTCCGTTGTATCCATTTCAGGGTAGTTTAAAACTGGCACATCTAAATATGAGACACAAAAATATGTAGCAAAACGATATAGTTGCTATCCGCACTGGGACTAAGACGCTTTATACACAGTTTTATGTTCAGCAATTGGACAAATAAATTAAGATACTACAATTACATTCAAAATACTTTAGCACAATTCTAGCCCCCTCACCAGGGGTACCCCTGGTGTCGATTAACTAAGAATAGAGGTTTAGGTTTAGCGACCTAAGAGCTATGCATCCTCTTGATTCGATGAAAGTTCAAAGTCAGCTTCACTGACTAATCTTACATAGATTTGTTTGGTTTGTCACAAAAGAAAACTGTAAGACAGTATTTGTCAACTACACGCGAAGTATTTATCGTACCTTACTCGTTAATACACTGTTGTTCTGAATTGCTTTTCTCCAATGGCTCTTCTATTTTTTTTGTTGACAAATCTATACATGCCGGCCAGGGAAGCTGGCCGCGACTGCTTCATCGACTTGAGAAGCGGCTAAAGCTCTTACGTTCCTTAGCCCGAACCTCTATGGTTGGTAATAACGACACAAGGGTCCCCCCCGGTGAGAGATAACCTCGGCATGGTCACACGTAAGCATCCGGATCCGAGGATGCCGGAGAAGGCAGGAACACGGCTTAATCGACTGCTTTTCACGAATTACTACGGACATCAAAAACTAAACTAACTTTAAATGCCATTTCGGGAAGGATTCCAGCAAAGCTCCTAATATCTAACGGGTGGGGATCTTTTCTATTCGTTGATATCATTGATATATTATTATATATTCTTCCAACAGATACCTGACTGAGAGCTTTTTCTCGATGAAGGCGTTGAGGAGGGCGTCTCGTCGTGCCGTCCGTATTGGTCGGAGAGAGCGGAGCCGCCCATGCCTCCGTGTTCCAGGCCTGCCACTTCCTTGCTCCAGTAGTGAGTGTGCGCCATCTCCGTCAGTTGGAACACTGACGCCATGCCGCCCAAGCCGAAGTTTGAGTACGTATGCTCCAGTCCATGTACCACTGCTTGTAACACTTTTAGCATACCTTTCCATATTGATTTGCTGACAAACTGAAAATGAAAGAATCTATTGGACCGTGGCCGTGTCTTGAGTTCTTAGGGCCTCAGCCTATATCACTAATATGAAGAGGTCAGCGAAGACTCCCGAGAGAGAATCTGTGGAATCAGCTGTTCTCACAACTTCACTAAGTTAAACCCAAATTAGGTAGTGGAATTCATGAATAAAGTTTTCTCTTAAATTTTGATATGGCAACTTCTAAAAGGTATTATCGCTGTCCGTTGACTATGGTGATTACTCAAGTGAGACTCATTTCACACACAGACACCTTTTCCTAATAAAAATCTCGGCTAGGAACGTTACTGTACGAATCATTACATGAATTATAGCATGAATCATTACTCGTATTACTAAAATAGTTGCTATTAACGTTTAACAGCAACTCAGAAATTTAGTGTATATTTAGATTATTTTTCAACTGACTTCAAAGTACGAGGGTCTCAATTCGTATGTGTAGATAGTTAGAAAGAGAGCTAGAGAGAGACTTCAAAGTACGAGGGTCTCAATTCGTATGTGTAGATAGTTAGAAAGAGAGCTAGAGAGCTAGTTAGAAAGTCTAGTGAGAAAAGATTTTCTTTCGTAATTTTTCGGAAAAGTTCGTATTTATCGTGCATTCTCAAATAGCTCCATATTAATGGATATGAAAATGTCACTCGTTTAATACGATCTTTCGTTAACAGTACGGGTGTCATCATATTCTGATAAAGATTCGATTTTTCCCGAAGGAAAATAATTTCTCACTACAACCATACTCTTTTATTTTAGTGCACTCATAACGCTGTCATTTAGGAAATCGATTTCGTTTTTTTTGCAAGGATTTGGTTTCAACTAGGTCCCATAAATTGAGTGCCGAACATATACTATCAGGAGTTCCCTGAACTCCTAAAAATCAACGAAGCATGCTTGTGGATAGGGATATTGGTAAGTCTATGACTTTCCAAAACTAAAGATAACTTCTTAACGTCAACGAGCAAGAATGCGGAAGGTTTAAGAGAATGTAGGTACCAGAATTTCATAATATAACTACGATATTTCAGAAATAAAAAAAGGTCTCTTGTCTACAAATCGAATACGAATACTACTAGTGTGTACACTGATGCCCACTCACCACATCGTCGACCTTGTCGTTGGGCGAAGCTTTTCGATTGAAGTTCTTATTCAACTTGCTCAGCACCATGTTTCTATAAGACTCATCCTCCATCAACTTTTTCAGTCGGTTTAATTTTAACCATCCCACTCCTTCACCCTCTAGAACGTGCTGGACTAACTGTTAATACATATTTATATCATGTTAGAAAAAATTGTCAATTTCTGAATTGTTAATTAGTTCATTTATACTGCATTAATATTTTAGCTTTTTTGTGTGCTGCAAGGTCACAGAGTGTGTACTTATGAATTACACGATCTCATTCCACCACTGATTTCATCATTTTGTTGTGCACAACCCTCAAACCCAAACGAAACGGTTTGCGTCGTCTTTATTTCATTCATTATTCGTGCAGTAAAGGACTGGAATAGTTTGCCCGCATTTGTCTTTCCCTCAGATTACAACGATGTGGGTGTTTTCAAGAGTAATGTGAATAGGCATCTAATAAGCTAATTTTTGATATGACACTTGTAGTAGACAGTACTATTGGAACTGCTCGGAAATTACTAATCTATAATGCGTTCTTTTATTATTTTTAGAGGTTCTCTTTGTCGAAACCAGGAAGTTTCAGATTTAATGAAAACCACGAGTCTACGCCAAGTGGGTTTCATTTTGAGGGTTATCTACGGTAGCTAATTTGTCCTGCAAGAACTTCCGAACAATTCGATGTGTATTGAGTACAGCCTTTTGGGTTTGGGGTTTATTATTATTTGTATGTGCTCACGTCATTAAGGAAGGCCTGGTTCTCTGTGTTGGCGGAGGTGCGCGTGGCGTGGGGCGGGGACTGCGGTGCGGGCGTAGCATGCCTGATGAGCGGCGTGCGCT
The DNA here is from genome assembly GCA_029286785.1 of Meandrusa payeni. Lineage (NCBI taxonomy): Eukaryota > Metazoa > Arthropoda > Insecta > Lepidoptera > Papilionidae > Meandrusa > Meandrusa payeni. The sequence continues at coordinate 2,686,593 of JAGSMX010000013.1, forward strand.
GCACCAGGCCGCGCGCGCCCTGCGAAAACGGACCGAAAGTGGCCAGCGGCGCGCCTGTAGCGCTGGCACCCCCCGCTCCGCTTGTGCTACTTGGACTACGGCTTGCTTCTGGCTTCGCTTGTTTTCCTTAATATCAAAACAAGTATACTTGCGAATGAAAAGAAAAACCGGCTTCACATCAAATCAAACGCATCAATATAACAATTACTTCTGATATGGGACAGGTGGCGAGTCCATTGCCAGATACTGGGTGAAAATTATAATTATATTGAACGTGAGATACCAAAAAATGATAACCCGTTGGCACAAGCCATGTGGGATTAGAAGCCCGACTATAAGATCGTTAGCCGTTAGTCCATCACTGATTCTTAACAATAATCGTAGAAGAAATTATTCGCAAATTATCGTATATAAAAATGTACAAATATTCTAAGAATTCAATGGACGGAAAAGGCACTTAGTTCATTCAGGCAGCATATTTTTGATAAGTTATGTAGAACGCATCTCTTTTTTAAATGTAATTTTAATTAAACAAAAATATGTCAGCATATCTTCCCAAACACAATGTTAAAATCAGCAGATATGCAGAAATATACTGAAATATTATTGATTGTCATTATTTTAACGGTATGATAGTAAAGTTTTTTGTTTAAACTGAGACGCAATCAATAAGTTTAAAACCAGGTGACCTTAATACATAGACTTTGAGATCGACTTTTAGGCCCGAATTTGTAAAAGAAAAACGGCTCACTTGACGTGACGTGAAGTGTCATAAAGTAGATCGTGACACGTCCTCCGATTCCCTATTATAGTAATCCGGTCGTGCTTTTAAATTGTTTTGATTTGAATCCGTTATTCACTTTTGAATTTAGTTCAAATTTGAATGTTAAGGGCGCTTGTTGGTCTGATTGCATAACAAAATTTACCTTTCGATCCAAAAAAGTCACTGAACATGCTGGACGTGGAGGCAGCGAGGCCGTTGAGGTCGGAGCTGATGTTGGAGAAGAAGTCACGATGCGTCGTCGTTAGCAGGTTGGTGGTCTGCAGCGCAGTCGAGTCCCGTCGCGCGTTAGCCGGTGGTGAGGTCTCTTGACTTTCAGTCTAATACAAATACAAATACTTTATTTACAATTTTCTTTACAAATACACGAACTCCCTGACTCCTGAACTAGGAGTTAAACCTGTATCTCAGGAATCAGTGCCCTCTCCCACTGCCATACATCAAAGTCTGTTAACATTTAGTTTGGTGTATGAATTTATAATTATTGTATGCATTCAACTTACGATAGAAGGTTGAATGCATACAATTGAACCGACTTCAAAAGAAGGAGGTTCCCAAATAGTAAGAATTTTTGACTGACTTAAATGGGTTTCCTCTTCCGTTCCAAAGATATACCAAGAAACACTTAAAGTCGTTCAAATGAATGCCTATTATTTGAGAAATTGAATCCTTACTAGGTAAGTACTCATAAACCATTATAAGCACGGATGTGTAAAAAAAATATATAGGCGCCATAATTAATATAATATAACTACAATAAATTACGTATGTGTTTAATATTGCTTAATCCGTCACTTGATTTGATTTTAGTTTTTGCTTTATGTCATAAATATACTTACCAATAAATTGTTTTCCGTGTATGGGATTTTTTTTGTAAAATCCTCGGCCTGACGTTGCCTGCTATTGACAGCATAGTTGATAATAAACTTTGTTAATTATAGCCAATATCAATACTAATTTCTCTAACATGGTGAACATGGTGGGCAGGAACTTTGACACATCTTTATATTCATAACTTTCATTCATTCATAAAGTATTAAATTATTGCTCGATACCATTTTTACCTTTATTAATAACCCCTTTTTCGCTGCCGCCTCTTTGGCGCTTTTAGTAAGGTCACCAAATGTGGATTTTCCGACATATGTCAGATCTTCAAATGTATTTTTACTGACTGCAGTGGCAGTTTTGCTGGCTTCCAACGCCGATTTGGATGCCTCTTGAACGCTCTTAGAAGCCTCTTCAGCGGCTTTTTTAGCGTGATGGGTAAGCTGAAAATAATTTCGCAAATTTTAAGAGTACTCGAAAATTAGATTACTAAAGTATCTTTCACCTGGCAACAAGATTTTTCGTTTAATTTATGCTATAAGCCGTATGATCTATATAATGAGAACTGTTAACAAGTTATAATTCGAACATTCTAAAGTACAAGTTCCGTACATTTTAGTTTATCTTGTTTACTTAAGAACAAATCGACTATTGTAATTTCAAAGTGAAAACGTGCAGGATTACATTAAAACACAGGCAGAAGCTATGATGCACTGTTTTAAGATTAAATATAATGTGGTTACATGGTTAGGTCTTTTAAGATTAAATATAATGTACTAATATATATTATAATATAACTACTACTAGTCTAAGCCTTTGGCTGCGATATTTTTAATGATGTACGAAGTGAGCAATAGACAATTGTATTTTGAATTAAACGGCAATAAGAATGTGAATAGAATTAGTGATGTAGTGTTATGTAAAAATGTATTTTTGTGTTTCAACTCTACTCTTCACTCTTATGACGCCATTTTGAAATAAAATACCTGTTGAAAAGGAGCAAATATTTTCATTTCATCCCCTTGTGCCGCTTTTCCTTTCTTCATTTTAGGTTAAAATAAAACATTGATTTTTGTTAAAACTAAATTATAAATAAAAATTAATTTCATAAATATGCTACAATTTTGTAAACGATAAACAAGTAAAGTGACTAACAAATTATTAACATAAATATAGAAAGAAGTATTTATATATTGTAGATTTATGTTCAGTCAAATAATAATAAGTTGGTCATATATAGAATTGAATATTAGCATTTGCGTGTAAATACCTTGTCCATATGTGCTAAAAGACCTTCCTGACTGCTTTGGCGTGTAGTTTCCCGGACTAATTCCTTCGCTTGAGCTGCAAATTGTTCTAAAAGCGATGTTTGTGAAGCTTGACGCGAGACTCCAGTGTTTTTGTTCTGTAAAAAAAAACAAGTTTTTATTAAACATTTGATATTCAAAACTAAAACTGTGGTAGCTCAGTGTCTGGGCGGTTAGCTCAAGTTTCATAGTACGCTAGCAACCCGAGTTCGATTCACGTTACCGGCACCGATAAATTTGTTGTTGCAATTTTATGTGCTAATTTACTACGCGCTCGGCGGTGAAGGAAAACATCGCGAGGAAACCTACATGTTTTAGAAAAAAATTCTAAGGCATGTGAAGTCTGCCAATCCGCACTAGGGCCGCGAGGTAGACTATGCCCCTATACTCTCTTTACAGAGAAGGCCTGTGCCCAGCAGTGGGACAAATATTATACATATAAAGGCTGTAACTTTAACTTTTAACTTTAATATGATTTGGGCGAAAACCTTATTATCATAATATATGTGGTAGACAGAGTACAACACTATATTGTGGGAATAAACCAGAGCTAAGAAATAATATCTATTCTAATTATCCAGTTAGACAATAATATGTAATAAGATATATTCCTCACGTTCCTACACGTTATACGCTTTAGTTACGACTAACGCTTGTTTTTCAAGTGTTGTTAAACTACGTATTTTATTTTATTAAGTTTTCAGGCATCGCAAATCTACGTAACCATCGCATCGCATTTTATTAGTGCCCTCTGGTACCTGATAACTGCAGTAACATTGAGTCCTTTCATTTTTTTTATTTACCACAGACAAAATTTGCTTTCTTGTGGCAATGTAAAGTCCCGTACTTCAGTTTGTAATGAGTTCATGTATCGCCGAGCGATTACCCCTGATTTGTTATATTCTCGTTTCATAAAATTACTTTTACGGATTCTATCGCGTTTTTTGCAGTGGTCATTTTCACGATGGAGATTGAAAAAATTCGTTTTATTCAATGAGTCATCCCTTGTTACTACTAACTTATCTCATTGGTATATAATACTAATTATTGCCTAGTTTCACACGTCATATCTACGCGCTTAACCACTGTTTCTACAGACCCGGTTAAGTAGAGTATTGTATATGCACAATTATATCAACTACCTTGGAGTATTGCGCATGAGGAAGGGATTGGTGAGAGGACGTTAGTGCGCGCTCAGAGTCGCTAGTACTCCCGCTATCAGCGGCGCGTTGACGACTCACAACAGTCTTCGGAGTTGTCGTTGAATTTGAGTCTGATTCTCGCCCAAAGCTGCCGCTGTCAGTGTCCTATGTAAAAATAAAGCACATTTATACTAAAATAAATTTATTTATTTAGTTCAAGGTCTATCTCTATCTTTATTGACTCCCCTGTGATACCTTATTTTCGACTTCTGCGCATTAACAGCTTTCAATAGTCAGCGCTTGAGTTATTTTCCACTACTTATACCTAGTCTTGGATTGTCATTAGCCTACCAACATACTTAAATATCTGTACTTAAATATATATTATAGAAATATATATCGTATATATAAATCAACAAACATTCAACCAAACTATTTTTGGGATTTCTTTATACCCCAAGGTCCATCTTAACAAAATTTCTATATTTATATATCCTATAAGGACCTAATTCAAACCAAATTCGTTTCTTTGACATCGCATGAGTGCACAAAATTAAAATAATATTAAACGAATTGATTCCTGTTTTTGCAATCGGTTAAAAAATGTAAACCAACTGCAGACTTACGCTTTTCTTCGCAGGCAATGGATGTGAGTCTACTACATCATGTTTAACGTCCAAAGGCATTTCGTCGTCGGACATTTCGCTGTGGTCAGTGCTGGATGCTGATGGTGAGGGCGACGTTGACGCTCGACCTTCCTCCTTGCCATCATCTTCATCTCCGAACATAAGAGATGACGGGGGACTGTACACCTATTTAAAGCAAAAAATATTAATATATTTAATATAACTACTTTTATAGATTTTATTGTTTTGAAATTCGCGAGGTTTGTGAGACCTTCATAGTAGTCACAGTCACGTAGAGGCAAAGGGGACGGGAAGCGGGCGGAGACATAGTAGATAGATGGATTATGTAATAAATAAAATAAAATTTAAAACACAGTTTTCCACTTCCACTTAATAGCTTAAGTGTAGCATAAATGAGCGTCGTAGAAGGCGACTAAAAGGGGCCTCGGGTTCACTGGGCGACAAGGGTGGGGGCCTTTGTCGTCCGCCAAGGTGGACCCGGGAAGAAGGCGACATCGGCTGGCCCGTGTCGCCTTGCACTGCGAGGGCACAGGGGGGGAGGGAGTAACCTCCCCCGGGAAGTGCTCTCTATGAGCACAGTGCAGAGGGGCTCCGGTGCGTTCCACTGGAGATCCCGGAGCCCCTCACCATGCACCGAGGAAGTTCAGAAAGATACCCCGCCTTCCCCCCAGAAGGCGGGGTATCTTTCTGAAGATTTCCTCCTCGTTAACAAAAAAAAAAAAAAGCATAAATGAGCGTATTCGTAGATCTAAAGAAAACTTAATTAAAAAAAGACGGTAATAATAAAAAACCTTATGTAGAATCACAAAGTTTCATACAATACAATTCTAATTCGATTTAATACAAGCCGGGGTTCAGCCCTCTCGGGCCCCTCGTCGGTAATGCTTACGCAAACATAGTAACAGTCCAAGACGAGGTCAGTTGGGTCGAGTTACTACAACAGAGGTTCAGTCTATGTGACCTAAGAGCTATACCACCTCTTAATCCGGTGTAGCAGTAATTTTGGTTGGCTAATCTGTGCTGTTCGTAACAAAAAAATCTAGTGTGCGATAATAGCAACATTAATAAGGATATTGTGTCGCTGCAATTAACGCTCACCCTCCTATCAAGTAAGACGCCAATTAGAAAATAGATTGTTTTCTTTCTAAGAATAAAAATAATTTAGAAAGTGTTACGAATTCGCGTGTGTGCGTGTGTGCTTTTTTTGTTTGTAATTTTAATATGTTTTTTGGCTTTTAATCATAAGTACTTATGAAAGTATTTAACTTATTACGTTTAATGTTTTAAGAACTTATTTTCCGCTTACTGTTTTGGGATCTAATGACGATGATAGTGTCATTGGCACATGTACGACAGCATTGTACGTCTCTCCGATAACATGTTGTTGATGAGGATTTCCGCCTGCAAAAAGATATAAAAATACATTAGAATAAACTTGTTTTTAAGAGCTTCATAACTTAAAAGAAAATAACATTTGACAATATTATAATCATATTGAAATATTATTAACTATGTTGTACTTTATGAACGTATTTATGAGTTAAATTATTTTGTCCGAAAACAATTACCTGGCGATAAGTCTGAGGAAGCCATTTCCGAGACAAAATCGCTAAGAGACGAGTAAGACGAACTCGTGCTTTCAGCTGCTTCGGAATCTGATCCACTCTCGTCTGTCAAATAAAATATTTTTTATTAAGATTTATAACAAAAATACTTTACATATTTATAAAAAAAAATCTTTCGGATTTTCGTAAATGTTCTTTGAATTTTTGTACGTTACCAGTGGGCTGGTTTTCTTGGCGTTGTAATTGCCTCAATGCACCATTCAAGGAGCTTCCATCATCCCAAACTGCAAAGCGAATGGGTTGCAGTTGGTCTGCGAACCACTTTGGCTTATCCCCAATCTGTCTGGGATTGAAAACGCCGGTTTGTACTCGTAGGAAAGCCACGTTGCACGGCGTAAGCGACCATTCCGCCAAGAATTCGACCGCCTGCACAAAATGATATCGGTTAATTGTCAAAATCTTTTTAAATATGTAAAGTATGACTATAAAATACTAAAAATCGAATAAAAAATTGATTAAAATAAAAACATTTCAACGTAAACGTTCGTCTTATGTTACGCTTGTTTTAAAATTTTACTTACTCGTAGGTACTTGTTTTTTATAGGAACGACCATCTTAAAAATAAAAACGATGCTGGAATTTTAAAAAAATAACTGTCCGCCCGTCAATTATATCCGTTTTACACCAAACTCCTTGGGTCTCATATGTGAGAAGTGGTGAGCCCATCACCATCATTATAATATATATAAATAAAAAAAAATTGAATGGCTAATGAAACCATAAAACAGAAAGGACCTAATTACGAGAGTATTTGAATGACATGAATGAATAACATAGTTCATCATTTATCTATACCAATTATAAAATCTTATGTCAGTTTTATTGCTTGTCATATATTGTCACATACCTGTGTTCTTGCAAATTTGTTAAGAAAGGAACTGGTCCTTGGTCGAGATCTCAGGAAGCTGTTGATCTGGAAGGCGACTACCGGGCGAGGGTACAGACGCAAGGTTCTCGTGTGCTCCATGAAGTTCGCCAATACGTTTTGCGAGTTGAAAAACCGAACCTGTCGATTTGAGTTAAACGGTGAAAAATACAGCGGTGAATAAATATTATTGCAATAAAACTCTTTCCAAGTGCTCTGCTCTCTCTGGCGAGGGAAAATTATTTTTGATCGATATAATCTTTAGGGAATCCATTTTTGTTTGTTACTGAACGACTGAGCGAACCGATTTTGATGATTTTTTTTAATTGAAAGCGCCTCTCGTGTACCATTTAAATTTGGTCCAGTTCTGATAATGGCATTTATGTGAAAACTAACCAACCAGCCTTAAGTTTGTATTAAGAATGTCACGGCAAACGGTTTTGATGTTTCATTTTTTTATTGGAAAGGATGTTCTTCAAAGGTAATTTGATGAGATTTTGATTAGGTTCTGCTTAATTCTATTTCGTAATATTCTTTTTCGATTTGAAATCGGTTTTTGTTTTTACTCGTATACTTTGTTACCGTACTCGTTTAATTGTACATTTTCCAAATTAATTCCAATGCCAAAAAGTCGGTTAAAAATAAGATTCCGTATCAAATACACACTCACCATAGCCACACGGGTAGCGATATCGACCGAATCTACATCGTTGCCGTATATCAGGGGATTGAAAGGTTGTGGCGGGGTGTGGGGTGTATGGGGAGAGTGCGGGGAGGCGAAGGAGTGCCGCTGCGGCGTGTGACCCGCGCTGCCTACGGACACGCGCCGGCTCTCCGGCGTGCTGTGCGCTGCGCTTTGTGGCGCGCTGTGCGACCCGCTGTCTCGGTATGAGGGCTGTTGTACTCTGCACGATAAACACAAAACAGGCTATCATATTCACATTCGAAAAAGTCAGAGTCAAGCAATTTTGCGGTCGTAAAATACCCTTATCCAACTTACACTTATACAATGACTTCATCTCATATTGTATACTAAATCATTTTATGCTGTTACTAGACTGTTGGGCATAAAGGGTGAATGAAGAGAGATGAAAATAAATTATGACCCAAAAATAAATGGTAGTGTCGTAACCGTGTGCATATGTATATCGACTAAAATATCTAAGTGCAAGAAGTACTTTCAGTATGCCAGGACCGTAAATCGCAATTCGTATTCTCTGCCTGCCCCTGTGTGAACGGCGCGAGTGTCATTATAAGCCAATCACTCTTAATAAAATCTCTTAACATAGCTGGGTGGATACACTGATGGAAGTAGTTTTAGGCTCTCGTGTTTGGTACACCTACGTATTTAAGCAACATTTTTTGCCAAAAAATTGTACTAATTTACGACACCTAAATTGAGTTCAGATAGCAGTCATGATAGTTTATACATTAGTCAGAATGTATTTGCGGCACATATAGCGTAATTTATTTTCTTAACAACTATTTTGATCCTGGATATCGGGTATTTGATATGGTAACTTAAGCTATGATAAGGCTATTACGTCAAATAAAATGTTATAGACGTGTAAATATTACCATTTACCGATTTATCACCATTTACCCTTACTGTAACTGGTGTTACTTACTTTAGGGTAGCACCGCCAACACTGTCTCTCCTGGAAGGCATTAACGGTGCCGTCGCTTGCTCCACAGAACTATTTGTCAGACTATTCAGAGCCTGGTAGGGACAAAACAAAAGCAAAATAATTTATTATAACGAAGAATGTAGTTATGAAATATTTCGATTAATGAAACTTACAGCAAATGTTAAAACAGTATACCATCAGTTTTCACTTTTCAACTAATTTTACGTTTTTAGCAAAGTAGTATTATATAAATGCCTATAGGTAATACTTAGTTCTATTATGTTCTATAATGTGTCTAGAATTTACCCTCATCTAGATTAAAACTCAAGCGATAAAAACCTCAAATATATTGTAAAATTTATGATATATAGCAGATATACAAGCCAGTAATACAAAACAGTTGTAAAATCCATCATGTAATACCCCATAACCCCAATAGAAATAAAAATATACAAATAGTAAATTTACATTATGGTAAATATATTTTGACCGAAGAATGAATAATTTTATAAATAGTATACCAAAAAAAATTATGTGTTAAAATTACTTAAAATTTCTGCTGTACTTGTAGACATGCCCCAGTCGTAGAAAGGATTAAAAAGCTGTATTTTAAAAGCTTTCTCACACAAATTAGCTCAAGCAAATTCACAAGACAGTCATGCTTATCAAACATATTTGAAAACGGTGACTGAAATTGTGTTTAATGATTGTAAACAGAACACATCGAACGGATAGATGAAAGATGGAATATTCACATTAAAATTGTATGTGTAATGTTTGTAACACGGATTTCAGTCGGATTTTTTTATGCCTCCTCTTAGATTACGTGTAAATGACAATGTAAAATAGCTCCGTAGAAAAATGCTCTTGTCACATTGTTATCATGTGTGTTTCTAAAAGGTGGGCACATGTGTTCTAAGTTAACATAAATCATGAGAATGTGGAAAGAAACAGTCAAAGTGTGCAATTTAAAAAATAGAAATAATATTTACACCAGCTCCGGTAATTTCCATGAGATGCGCGGCCTATTGCGAGAGGAAAAGTGAGCTAAAGATTAGTAGATTCAGAATACAGGTGTTATCAAGAGTTAGGAATGAAAAGGAAAGAAAATATAAACAGAAACAAAATAATCATTTTGATATTGTTTCATTTTATAGATCATAAAATAATAACATCTATAAGTAAATAAAGAATAATGTACCTGATAATGATTGAAGATGAATTTTAAAATATTAGTGTACATTTCGTATTGATAAACTTTGACAAAATATTTTAAAATATACTATTTTATATAGTATATATATTTTTAAATTGAAAAATGAGATTGCGATAGAACGGTTACAGCGTAGCGACACCGACAATACGCTAAAAGATGCGTGTGTTAGAAGAAATAATTGTGATCATTGAAAATAGGAAAAGAGACACACATTTGTGGTGCAAACCGCGTAAGACTAACCTGTTTCAAATGATTTTTTAGCACCGAGCTTTCGGGCTCCGGTAGTGCCGGCAAATCTTGGTCGCTGCCAGATGGACATATCAACTTCGTTGCGTCCAAATCCACAAGCCAGATGTCATCTGGTAATCTAAGATAAACATATCATTAATAAAAAAAAATTGAGTCGAATTCTATTCATGCGATAACTCCCAGTGTCCTAGGATATTTTTTATCTAGTTTTCTGTATCCGATGTAAAACATGCTTTCTAAAATCAGTCTTATACTTAAAATAAGCAAAACATAAACAATTAAAAATTTGATTAAATGAGCCGTTCCAAAATCTTAACCTAATTTGGACACGGAATACGATTAACAGGAAATGTCATAGGCGTGTTTAATAAAATGGTTTTATTTTCAAAAATAGTCAACACTTTACATAGACATCCGTTTTCAATTTTAGTGATATATAGCATCCAACGCATTTGACTGTCTAGGATCATTTTAAAATATATTTTACTATACAACTTCTTCATAACTTTCTTCCACGCACTATCGACCTGTAGAATCAACTGTCGCCAGCGGTGTTTCCGATCCTGTATGATTTGAGGACCTTCAAGGAAAGAGCTTATTCCTTTATCAAAGACCGGGCAACGCACCTGCAGCTCCTCCGGTGTTCAATTAAGATTAGGTGAGCCGTAATTTCGCTTGCCAGTTTTCCAATAGAAAAAAATGAGATTAAAAAATTCTTAATTTATCACATACATGTAAACTTATTACCTGAAATTCTTTTTATACGTGAGAAAAGTGGCTGGGATTCCAATTAAAAATGGTGTTGGGGCCAAAAGCAGTTGCTCAGCACAGCTCATGCAGCTCGGCAGCAGCGGTATGGCCGGGAACATGTACTCTAAGGGGTACAGCATCGCGACTAGCGCCATCACCGACATGGAGAGGGCGTTGTAGTCGCGTGATTGCACTACCACCTTATTTTCCATAATGATTAATGTTAACACCTTCAAGCAAGTGTCCACACCTTAAAATAAAATTAACAATGAATTGACAAATTGAAAATCATAAACTCCGTTCTATAAACCTATCTATTCTAATAAAAATAATCTCTTCATATTTATTATTTTACATCTATTAATATTATTGACTGAGGAGACATTTTTTTGACCGCTCTAAATGCATAATATATTGTAGATGTCTCACCCGAAACTTATATTTCTTTGTTCCCTTTGATTGCTTGTTCATTATGTTCTTTGTACTTAGAAAAATATTGAATGTATTTTCTTTCAATGACGTTCACAATATATACCTAACTAATAATACAGCATGAAGGATAGAATTCTAATTTACGGATATATTAAATCTCAGTAATCGAAGTATGCAGTGATTGCATAATGGCAAAAATTTCGACTTCACGGGCTTGAAGTCCGAGGTTCCAATCCCGGCTAGCTTGTACTAATGAGTTTGCACCTCGATTTCTTTTACAAAACGTCCCTTGCTTTTTACTGTAATGGGGACTTTTTTATGCTGTTGTGAGAAATTACCTAAAAGTTCCAAAGGTAAATGTAAAGGGAAGTCCACTAGCGTGAACCGCGTGTGGTCGGGAAGCGCGAACAGCAATGGCGCGTGCGCAGTGGGCGAGAGCACCTCCAGCTCCACGCGCGTTTTGCCCGGCACCGGCACTGGTGCCGACAGCAGCCGCAGGATCCAGGTCTCTATCTCCTTCACGTCGTGTAGCACTATGGTCGGCGTGTTGTCGTACGCCTGCCCGGTTAGTACTGACCATACTGTATCTCTGTGTGAACGTTGAGAACAAATTGTAAAAAAATCGAGTAATAGTATATTTACCAGTATATTTACGAGTAAAAATCGGTTCATCTATTCTGCATACGAATTGAGAACCTCCTTCATTTTTGAAGTAGTTTAAAAATTTAACTTGAATTCAAAAAATGTACGCTAAATATGAACATGAATATAAACTTTATTATCGTCAGTGACAGATCAAATGCTACTACGTACGAATGCTCTTCTAATTTCAGAAGTATTTGTGTACAAATTTCTGGCCTACATTTCCCTTTCTTCTTCCATATTTGAGCTTTTTGTCGTTAAGAAGTACTTATCTAGGCTTGTGTGACATGATAACATAAACCAACTAATATCCTAATCAAAAATAATTTACCATCTGTCACAATGGGAGTTAATAATTTTGATAACAAGCGAACATCGATTGCTATCTCCGTCTACATCCACTTAAAATAGGTAAGACATTTTTATTTATTTAATTTACCTAAATATTTGCCTGGATGCACCGACACGTCGCGGACTAGAAGACTCGTTGCAGGCATCAATTAACTTTTTAAGGATAAACAGGCACTCTCGGAATGTAGAAAAGAAAGGATGATGTGATAGGAGACATAGTGAGGTGAGGGAATGATTGCGTATTCTCTGTAACAACAAACAGAATTATTAAAATTAAAACTATTAAATATAGACATTATATCAAAACTTTCTATTACTATATCCCTCAGATTTTTTGCTTTTTTCATTGCGGTTCATAGTTGAACTATTTGCTATTATATATGGAAACGTGGAGCAGGCGAAGAAGATATGTTATAAACACTGTCAATACCAATGCGTTGCTATCTAGGATATTAAATATAAAGTATTGATCACCACTTTATCATCCGAACGAAACACATCTAACAAAATAGCAATCTAATAACATTATACGGCGTTGGAAAAATTGTCCATATTGCACACATAATTTAATTTGAAATATCTGCTATATTTCAGATTAAATTACATCACAGAACCATCAATAGAGAAGGTTCTATTATTCCTTTTGGGCATCGTATAGGGCATTTTGTCACAAAGGGACGTTAGTGCGCAGAAGTCGAAAATTAGGTATCGCAAAGGTACTTCCCGTAAAGGTTGTCCCGCGCACCGATACCATATACCGCTCGATCCTGGTCGCTTTCCAAATTCTATGTTACATGACTTTTGTTCTCTGTTAAGTTTTAGATTGTTTTTATTGACCTTTATTAACTAGCTTAAACAGATAAGCATAGACATAAAAAAGTACATAAAACACAGAAATAATTTGTAGAAACGAAGCGAGATTAAAGAAATGAATAATTGTTTGCGACTGTACACATGCGCAGCTATCCCTTCCACGTTTCGTTCAGTGCTAGAGTTATTTGCCGCCAACAATAGTAGTAGTTACCCTACCTGACGTTTGCGGCTAGCTCGAGGGCTCGGTGAGTGCGATCCCCCGCTCTCGGAGTCAGCGGCGGGCATGCGTGGCGCTAGTGTCGCGCTGCAGTCGCGCTCTGAATCACTCGGCGCGACATTGCTGCTCCTATAGTCACTGGAACAATCGCTACGGGTTATTTTAGTAGCGTTGAATCCGTTCAAATGACGTGGTTAAATTGTGCTAAAAATGCGGCTCTTTCTCTCCCATTAACAAGTAGTTTCATAGACAAATATTTAACGACGAGCATAGATAATGTTCATAATATTTTATAACTTTTTATAGAACGTAAGAAGTTATTGTGTTAGGTCATAGATCTTTGACTTTAAAACAGTATCAAAAATTGGGTATAAGAGCAATGAATATACCGTACATGAAAAAAATAATGTACTCAAACTTACTCAACTTGGTACCTGGCACAATAAGCTTATCAGGTTTTAATCAGGTCAGGGATTATTGTGAAGTATCGGTAGGTAGTAGTAGGTTTTTAAAAATACTTTTTATAAAAGAATACAGAGGCTTTAAATGAGGCGACTGCGCGATTTACTAGACATCCTACGATGCACAGAGATTAACAATTATTACTGTGCTTGATAACAGATTGTTTCTTTGTTGTGGAATGTTACTAAAACTACTTTATTACTTCTGTGAAATTTTGTACGCTTAAGAAATTAGTGACACTTTCCGGTAAGGTTCTAGCTTTCACCTGGAAAAGGCTGAGTCGGAGCTCTTCTCCATGGACTTTCTCCACGATTCCCGCCGCAGCACGCTTCGCTCTCGAGGGCCCGGCGCCGGTGCTCGCTCCACCGCACGGTAGAAATTTACGCATACTCCGTATCGTGTTTTTCCTGAAAATAAAATGTATACGTGACTTATATACTTTTACTGACGTTAAACAAAGAAATAAATGTATGTAATAAAAGCTATCCAATGCTAAAACATCTCAATAGTGTGATAGATATATCAAATAATAATAAGCTAATTTGTTTCGTTGGCAAAAGGACAATTGCCGGATATTTACAAAAAGTGAATAATAATGTCGCTTCCTACAGATAACAGATTTACAATTTTAAATATGTCACCTATCATCATCACATGTAGTGTACAATAGTTATTTTAGAGTAACAAAGCATTATTAGTACTTAATACTTGCAAGAGCAGAAAGCTAGCGGTCGAGTATTCCAACTTACTGTTTCGATAGTTTAATGGTAGTTTTTAGCTAATTGGGAAAGCTGTAATATACTAAGCAATATATTATCGTTTAAACTATAGATAAACCTTAGTACTTTAACTAGTATAATGTCAATATCATTCTGCTAGGGTAAGGTAGTGGGGAATTCGATAAATCAATATTATTGAGCACAAATACACGATTTTAAGCGTCAATAGTAATCCACCATACGACTATTGACGTGAATAATCTCCCAGTAGCACAAGATTAAGCTTATTCGAAATCATTAAGAAGAATGTTGGTAATATTTGACAAAAAAGAATTGTTAGCATTCTTTAATAAAAAAGGAGGCTAGAAAATGCCTTCTTTGATTATACTAAATTACAATACTGTTGATTAAAATTTCAGTTCAGGTTTTTTTAATTTTAATCAAGCTAGGAATACAAAATCTGTTATGTTATCTTACCCGAGTCCTTATCTGTGAGGGTGAAGACGAAAGAAGCGGTGTCCCTAGTGGCAACGTGAGCAATCTGACGACGAGGTCCAACCGACACACAACCTTCGGGCTGGCAGAAGTACACCATGTCCAGCGGCAGCGGGAAATCATCGTGGTTTGTAAGAGGATAGCGCCTGAGGAGCTCGGGAGCCTGAGGAGACAAATACTATTCGTACACTACTTTCCAGTAATAAAATTCAACCTTTAACCTACTTCGAAAAAGGGGAAGGTTTCAATTCGTCTGTATTTTTTGAAAACAATCGCTGGACGCTTTTCGCAATTAATTTTATTTAAAAAAATTAGGTCATTTAATAGACCATAAGAGACAGGTGGTAAGCCTAAATTTCAGCAAATTCTTAAATTAAAAGGATATTATTTTCACTAGTTTTTAATTTTTTCATGTTATATAAATTATTAATAATGAAATTTTTATATTAATAATTGCGCGAAATTACAAAACTAATAACTATTAAGGATAGAGATCATGTACCTGCACAGGAGCTAGCCCCTTGCCAGAAGTGTAGGGCTTGGCACCCACTATAGTCAGATAATCCACCAGCCGCGGACACAGCTGTTGCTTCTGTACATCCATTCTCTTGATATGCTTACAACTGTATGTTCACTGAACATGCGACTGCTTGAACCCATTCTCATTTAATTTAATATTGCTTGTCATAATTATCACCTTTATATACACCTGCAAAATAATAATAATAATAAATATCCTTTACACATCGTCACAACAACGTAGCGAAACACATTCACCAGCTACTCGCACTAAAATATAAACTCATCGATACATACACCCCTTACTACAAATACCTTCCTAAAACCGTTCTACAAAATAACACTGCAAAACTTTACTGGGACCGTGACATCATTACTGACCGTACTATACTCGCCAATAGACCAGACATAACACTCACCTTAAAAGCTCAAAAAATAACATACTTAATAGACATTTCAATTCCAAATACGAATAACTTAAAACAAAAGCACACAGAGAAAATTCAAAATACATTCAGATAGCAGATGAAATTAAGCAGATGTGGCACCAGGAAACCGTCAGAATCATTCCCATAATCATTTCATCTACTGGTGTCATACCAAAACACTTAGTCTTGCCTTAAAATCACTAGATCTCAATAAAAACACATACATATCATTACAAAATCAGTAGTTATAGACACATGCTCAATAGTCCGTCGCTTTTAAATCCAACCACCCTCACGCTCCAAAATAACGAAGACATTCACACAACCTAACATGCAATAACACACATATACACACACGCACACGCATACAAAACATATACGCACTCACAAACACACAAACACGCTCGCACACTAAAACACTTGGACCAGGATACTTGGCATAAGCCCGTACCTGATTCAGTAAAACTGACCCATAAGGTCGAGATCAACAGTTACTGTATCAAATAAATATCCTTTACACATCGTCACAACAACGTAGCGAAACACATTCACCAGCTACTCGCACTAAAATATAAACTCATCGATACATACACCCCTTACTACAAATACCTTCCTAAAACCGTTCTACAAAATAACACTGCAAAACTTTACTGGGACCGTGACATCATTACTGACCGTACTATACTCGCCAATAGACCAGACATAACACTCACCTTAAAAGCTCAAAAAATAACATACTTAATAGACATTTCAATTCCAAATACGAATAACTTAAAACAGAAGCACACAGAGAAAATTCAAAAATACATACAGATGAAATTAAGCAGATTTGGCACCAGGAAACCGTCAGAATCATTCCCATAATCATTTCATCTACTGGTGTCATACCAAAAACACTTAGTCTTGCCTTAAAATCGCTAGATCTAAATAAAAACACATACATATCATTACAAAAATCAGTAGTTATAGACACATGCTCAATAGTCCGTCGCTTTTTAAATCCAACCACCCTCACGCTCCAAAATAACGAAGACATTCACACAACCTAACATGCAATAACACACATATACACACACGCACACGCATACAAAACATATACGCACTTACAAACACGCAAACACGCTCGCACACTAAAAACACTTGGACCAGGATACTTGGCATAAGCCCGTACCTGATTCAGTAAAACCGACCCATAAGGTCGAGATCAACAGTTACTGTATCAAATAATAATAATAAATATCCTTTATTAATTAACAAAATTATAACAAACAGTACTATTAGTTCTATATAAGTTTCACTGCCACCTAAACTAGGAATTTCCGGTGCGATAGTTGGCAGTCCTTCCTATATTATTCCTATAATATTATAATTATATCATTTTTATGTGCAGGCTGGTGTGTGTATGTGTGTCGGTGAGTGTGTGAGTGCTTTTTAATTGACCACTTTTAACATATTATCACAACCTTCATAATTTAGTGTTTCAAGCCACTTTAAAATTTCATGCTTCAATATAGAAAAATATAGAAAACAGATTTATTAATCCATATTTTTTTATTAATAAATAGGGTGTCTTGCGCCGAGTTACTTCTACACAGAGTTGTATAGAGAACGGATAGACATGATACAGATATTACAAGATGCAGTATATTTCGGATAAGGTTTTAGTATATAATATATTATTTATAACTCATTTGGGCCCAATATATTATTACCCGTGATTTTTTCGATTGATACTGTAATGTTTACAGTTTCTAAGTTACGTTGCTATTTTGTACGCATTAAACAAGTCGAAATCGATCGAAATTATTTTCTCGGAGCGACACGAAAGGAGATAATAATTTAATTAACTAAAAGCTCATCAACCTTATAAACAATTTTCCCGGGATTTAATTGGGCTACTCAGGAAATAAATGATTCCATGTTTAATGCGATGTGAATACTCCTGGGTCCTTGACCCATTTTGTGCCTTGACCCAATTAAGACCGTAATTTCCTCGCACAAAATGCGGTGGCACCTTGTAAAATCTATTAACCATAAAACCTTGTATAGCTTAGATACATGTTTCACATAAACTTGAAAGTGCTATCGTTAAAAGCTACAAATGGCTTCGCGATGAAGATAGCTTTTATGGTTTGCCATCTTTAATAAAGATTTTTATTGCTCAATTCACTAGTCACGGTAAAACATTGCTAATGGTCCATTGGGATTTTATTAACAACCCAGGATTACGATTTTTACACTTTTAATATGCATCTGTTGTAATTTTTTTTTGTAATGATTTACGCTATATTGTTTTGTATTTTTGCTCGTTGTTGTACAACAAGTTAGTGTCCCCGAGAAGGAACCTAACAGCTTATTAATAGTGGCATTCTGTCTCGTTTTTTTTGCCGATTTACTGTGAATGCTAAAAAGCTACAGCTAGCATTAATGTCACTTCAGAAAGTGTTGGCGCTGGCGGAAGATTTTGCCTTGAATGAGAAATGAGCTGAAACACGTTTATGCCGCAATCTACGGCGTGTCTTTTAAGGTATATTGAATGCGCCAAAAGAAGAATAAGTTGAATAAATTGACATGAACGTCTGTTATCATTATGAACATTTAAATTAAAACTTTGCTCAAATAATAATACTATTTATCGCTACATACTAAATTGGAAGGAGGAGGGAGGAGGGTTTTGTCGCTTGATTATAAGCAAACAGAATTCTTAATATTTCCAATTACATAAATTCCCTTCCTCCTACTTTTTATTTACCGTATAATTTTATTTTATTTAACTAGCTTAGTAGTTGAAAAATATCAATGGCAGAGGGCACAGAGTCCCGAAATTCGGGTAAGTCCTAACTCAAGAGACACGGACTTCGTGAAGTTATATTAAGAAATATTTGAATAAAATTTATTACTATCAGGAATACAGCTACAATTGTTGCAATGTCATTGTAGCTGACATTTAACATCCTTCAATACTGCTAACTGCGGACGTCATTTGTCTGCGTTATCTGCGTCATGAGCGCGGGTGGATATAAATACATTGTCAATTAAATTATAAGTGTACTTTAGAAAAAAAAATTGTAGCCTAGTATAATGTCCTAAAAAAATCACGTTGGCACTTTTATTAGGACTGCTTCGTATAAACGTTTAAGACTTCTTTATTGTCAGCATTTTTTCTAGATCGTTTGATCTAGAATATTCGATATTACCTAAAGTGTGCATTTGAACCCTGAGCTCGACTCCATTCATCCACCATGGTTATCGGTTTCGGCTACTATACTTTATGTAATACATTATCTAACATATATATAGTATATAAACCACAGTTTTTCTACACAGGCTCTAAAACTCTAAATATAATGATATATATTAATATATAAGAAGACAGACATTACTTAAGTCCGAGAGTTACTTAAGAACTAACATCACGAGACCCACCCACGCCATGTAATAAAATTTACTTAATTCCTTAGTACGAGGGATGCTTAATCAAATAGAAATAGGTAATGTTTCAGCCAGGCCCCGACGTGGATTGGCACAAGAGTAATGATGCTCTCGTCAGGTGGTTAATATGCATCTGTTGTAATTTTTTTTTGTAATGATTTACGCTATATTGTTTTGTATTTTTCATCTTTGTTGTTCAACAAATTAGTGTCCCCGAGAAGGAACCTAACAGCCTAATAACAGTGGCATTCTGTCTCGGTTTTTTTTGCTGATTTACTGTGAATGATAAAAAGCTACAGCTAGTATAAATGTCACTTCAGAAAGTGTTGGCGCTGGGGGAAGGATAGGAGAGATTTTGCCTTGAATGAGAAATGCGTTTATGCCGCAATCTACGACGTGTCTTTTAAGGTATATTGAATGCGCCAAAAGAAGATTAAGTTCAATAAATTGACATGAACGTCTGTTATCATTATGAACATATAATTTAAAACTTTGCTAAAATAATAATAACTATTTATCGCTACATATTGGAAGGAGGAGGGAGGAGGGTTTTGTCGCTTGATTATAAGCAAAATAGAAGACTTAATATTTCCAATTACATAAATTCCCTTCCTCCTACTTTTTATTTACCATATAACTTTATTTTATTTAACTAGATTAGTAGTAAAAATACCAATGGCAGAGGGCACAGAGTCCCGAAATTCAGGTAACTCAAGAGACACGGACTTCGTGAAGTTATATTAAGAAATATTTGAATAAAATTTATTACTATCAGGAATACAGCTACAATTGTTGCAATGTCATTGTAGCTGACATTTAACATCCTTCAATACTGCTAACTGCGGACGTCATTTGTCTGCGTTATCTGCGTCATGAGCGCGGGTGGATATAAATACATTGTCAATTAAATTATAAGTGTACTTTAGAAAAAAAAATTGTAGCCTAGTATAATATCCTAAAAAATCACGTTGGCACTTTTATTAGGACTGCTTCGTATAAACGTTTAAGACTTCTTTATTGTCAGCATTTTTTCTAGATCGTTTGATCTAGAATATTCGATATTACCTAAAGTGTGCATTTGAACCCTGAGCTCGACTCCATTCATCCACCATGGTTATCGGTTTCGGCTACTATACTTTATGTAATACATTATCTAACATATATATAGTATATAAACCACAGTTTTTCTACACAGGCTCTAAAACTCTAAATATATATATATGTATAAGGTATATTATAACATAATTAACCCTTAGAAGAGATATATATTATTATATAAGAAGACAGACATTACTTAAATCCGAGAGTTACTTAAGAACTAACGTCACGAGATCCACCCACGCCATGTAGTAAAATTTACTTAATTCCTTACTACGAGGGATGCTTAATCAAATAGAAATAGGTAATGTTTCAGCCAGGCCCCGACGTGGATTGGCACAAGAGTAATGATGCTCTCGTCAGGTGGTTAATATGCTCTGCTAGTTGCGTCGGTGCGAGACGTGCCGGAAATTACGCCTTCATGAATAGTCGGGCTTCGGGCTCCTATATCCGAAATTAACTAAGCAGAAAATTGGATAAAATATCTGTACTAAAATCTATTCGAATGGTTTTATATAACTATAAGTGGGATGGAAGAATAATAAATAAAGAGAGTAATAAATGTGGACATGAATTAATTTAAAATATTATACAATTGTCAATGAGACGGTAGACAAAGAATTCGATATGCTGCCCTCGATTGAGAAGGACGTTTTTATTTGTAATTTTTCTAAAATATTAATCGGAGTGATCCGATGACTCGCCATGCGACGATGATGATGTTTTAGTCAAAGCAAAAGTTCGATGTAATACGCTCTCCGGATAAGAGATTCCCATCATCTATTAACTCTCGCTGTATACGATCTCTAAAGACAGTAGCGTTCCTCAAGTTTTTTTTATCACGTATTCTCCAAGGCCAGTTACAATCAGTAAGAAGAGACTCTAGAAAATTGATAATCTCACTATAGGATGTGAAAAAGTTGTAAAATGCTTAACCAGCTCATTTCGAATAAAAAATCGTTCAACATTATAAAAACATTAAAGTTATAAAATATTTGAACACCGCTATGTATTTAGACGGGATTAATCAATTATATGAAAGCTTACGAAATTGTCGCTCAAAAGGTTTGCAAAGCCCTCTTTAGAAAAAGCAATTACCATTCATCTATTCTTTTGATCATGTTAAAATCGTGTTTTGAAGCAGTCTTTCGTTCAAGTTTTGTTCAGATTATGACAAAGCTGTACACTCATTAAATTGCCGCTTTTGTGTAAACTTGTTACCTTGGAAACGAAACAAATTTACGTATGAATGAATAAACTTTGTAAAAAGTAACAAACGAAATTGACTATAAATATTGTAACATAATATAGGTGTTAGAAATTGTTTTTGTTACTTTCAAAAGACTTTTAAATATTTATTTTATGTAATTAGTCGTAGTACGTTACGAATATCTCGTAACGCGTAGCATTTGGCGTAATGTATGTATCTATATGTAGCGATGGAATATTAAGAAAAATATTTGACACATAATAGCCGATGGATACGACTTTGTTTTGATTGACATATTTCGTTAATTGGAAGTAAAATGTTTTATTTAAAAAAACTATTTTCAATTTAAATTAAACAAAAATATATTCCTGTTACTTCGTTTTTATTTTAAATAACTTCGAGGTTTTTCGCGGATTAACAGAATTATTACTCATTGAACAAACTTATTTCTATGGATTTTATCACGGTTTAGTCTTATATTCGAATTCCAAACGATTCGAACACTGTGGCCATGATCACGGCGAAGAATAGGTCATGTGAGATTTTTTAAAAAGGACCCCGATGGCCATCCTCGATGCATGGAGAGGGACTCCGAGTTCTCCAGCAGTATGCACAAGTATCCCTACGCACTGAGCCGAAACACGTCGCAGGGGAAGATACCTGCCCCCCAATCTCGCAGTGCAAAGGCAACACTGACTTTAACAAGAGACCCCACCCTTATTATAGCTCGTGAACTCGAAGGTCCCTTTTTGTCTTCTTTTACAGGCAAGGGATACCATAACCACATTCAGTAAGGCTGATTACTTGGTACTATAAAAAATTTACAACGCCAGGTAATGCAAAAAAAAAAGATTAAGCTGACATAATAAATATAAAAGCAGTTTTATTCAATAATTAATTATACTAATCTATGACTATGTATGTCTATGACTTAATACAGACACGTAAGTTCTAAAAATTCAATTTTAAAATTTAAATCTTTATCTTACTCTAGTTCATAATATTTTAAAGAACTGTAAATGCTTACGTTTGTAAATAACGAGAGGCTTCTGTTGTGGAGGCGTAATGAATGCCTGTCTCTTCCAATACCTATTTATTGTATAAGTAATGTTGCAAGAACAAAGAAATGCGCACGTTTTAATCTGCATTATTAAACTTTGCAGATCGATCGATTTTAATTCAATTAGGGTTTGTTCGGAAAATTTGAACCTTAATTGAATTGAGTCGATTTAATGTACTGATATAGGACTTTTTTTTTATAAAAGTACGTAACCTATTTGTCTAAACACTTTCTTTTATTATGCTCCAATATTTTTTAACTCTCCGATTATTTATAAATAATAACATAATGATATATAAATTCGTGTCTCTTTAACCTTAGCGGAGTGGACGAAGACATCTTTCGCTATCGGCTTTTCAGCTTTTAATAGGATTTCGGGGCTTGAATAAAGGAATCAAGTTTTTTTTTTTAGTCATGGACGTTTTGACCTAGTATCTCTGCTGGTCTTAAAAGAGGTTCTATTGTAATATTCGATAAAATTTAGGCCGAAAACCCTCAGAGTTTGGCCACCTCCTAGTTCGGTTGTAAAAGTGGTACAAGGCATTAAATAACCTACGAAATTCGATTTTTTTTTTACAAAAGAAAGTTTTTAGGGTATATAAAGACACTTTAGTTTTTCACTTCAAATTGGTTAATGAACCTTCAAAAGATAATTTTGAAAAAACTAAAAAACAGTAACGTTGTTTTTTCTTGTTTTGTCATTGTGGTTTGGTTTATTCGTTAAATACGATTCGAAACAGGCCTCTATTACCAGAACGATATGCAAATTGCGTTCCAGTTAGCTAATCGAACCAACAATATGGTGCTGAAGCCCCTACCGTCACACTCAGATAACATGAGATAACACTGAACTAAAAGTGCGTTTCGGAAACGGTTTTTTATTATGTTCCACATTAAAGCCATTAGACCTTTTATTCAATGCGGGTGGCCGAAAAAGAATTAGGTACCGGTCCATAAAATTATTTTGAATTGATATTGGGGCTTTTTTGTGGGTATTAAATGCGGACTTACAGTAATATTATTTTATTACAGAAGTACTCCTCATGGGTAGGTCTTTCCCCCGGTGCGAAGTGTCCGTTACATTCTGGGACACCCTTTATATTAGATTTGACGATGAGGCAACTATGTATGTGAAGGATCCTTTGAAATTAATTTTCACCTATTTCCAAACGTTGGAATTGTTTAAAACTTTGAACACGTATTCCCCAACCTTGACTTAGTCTTAACCGGGATAATTGGAATAGAATATAATAGAATATTGTAGAATAGATAAATTTTACATATATGACATGATATGGCAAATTTTCTGTCAAGTTCTTTTAATGCTGACAATGTGAACAAAACGTATATAAATCTTATTTTTATTTCGTATTTTATTTTCGAACTGCTACAATCTTTCTGAAATCAATGTACTGCGTAGATTAAAATAAGTTCGTAGTAACTAATTGTGACCATAAATGATTTATGATACCAATTTGATTGGCGAGAACAGTAACGGTACGAATATCATGATATATTACGACCAAGAATAAATATAAAATGCAAATTCTTCTATATTGAAAAGTAATACGTCCCCGTTCAACGGATGGCCTTACGAAACAATACAGGTCAAGGTTACTGGAGCTTTAGATAGTGGTTTGCTACGGCCTACCCCGGGGGTGATTATGTGCATGTATGCAACTTTATTTTAAAGAAAAATCATAAAACGAACAAATACAGTGAGAAAAATTCTGTCATTTTAAGTAATAAATGGCAAATAATTATTAATTTGCGTCATAACAACGGCAATATGACGCATTCTACACTGAACACCAAGGAGGTTTCATAACGAAACCTCCATGGACGATTCTTAAATAAACTTGGGTAACAAGAAAATAATACTTACTTAGTAAATCGACGTGACGGCTGGCATTGTGAACAGTTCTATATTATTTGCCCGAAGCACGAGAATGTTATATTATGTGCGAACAGAATACTTTTCGGGGACGTGCGGTGGTGCATGTCGTGGGACAGCGGCGTGCGGAGTGATATGCGTACACAAGAGCGGTGTAGCCATGCGCGACCGCCCACGTTCGATAACGCGCGCCGACGCGCCGCCCTTAGCCTCCAATACTCGACACTCTACGTAGCACCTTCTTTACTACGCCACAAATTTTTGCCGCAAATTTAATAACATCAAGAAAGAAATAGGATATGCTTAATGAAATTGTTTTTTTTTTGGAATTAACAAAATCTAGAACATAGCTGGAAATAACGTCTCTTATCTCACAGAAAAAACAAAAATGTTAGTAATATAACTGACAAAAAAAAAGAAATATTGCTAGCTTTCTTATTAAAAAGAAGAAGAAAAAAAAGTTTAATTAATGTTTAGTTAGGTTCTGATTAATTCACTTTCGTAATATTACTACGATAATTCGGAAATACAAAGAGGTCATCCACGCGTTTAATATTTGATTCGATTTAAAGTAGGTATTTGTTTTTGCTCGTAAATATATTTGTCATCACCAACAAAAAAGTGGTAAATTTAAATAAAGACAGTCACGTGGCGTCTAGAATCTTATTTAAGTTTTTAGCATACTCAGTTTGATTTCCATAATTCATATATGATTGTTTTACGAGCCTCGTTGTGGTTTGAGAAGTTTTAATTCATTTGAATTAATCAATTTGAATTAAAACTTCTCCCTATATGTATGTACAATATATACATGTATACATAACGGAGAGGAAGAGAGAAAGAAATTTGGTTTCGCACCTCTCTTGCCTTTACAGTAATATACAAAACTTAATTATCTCTCTTTGTATCTAACTTTCCTTCGCCTTACCCGATCACACTTTCGTAAAGCATTCGCCAGCTTATTACCCAAATCAAGCGTGCGTAATGGAGTTTTTTTTGTATTTTTGAAATACATTCGTAAAACTGCTAATATCTAACTAAAATCCTATTGCATTTAAAATACTTACATGTACAAGAATGTTGAAACTAATATTTTAATCGCGGTTGAATTTGATTTTAATCTCTTCATTTCTAACGCTATACAATGTTCATCGTGAGACTGAGATGTATATATCCTTTATTATGTGATTGGTATGTCCAACACGACAATGTACCTGTAACCATGAGTACTGTAAACTTAACTTAAAGTATTGTTGTTGTTGTTATTATATTGACTTTTTTATCAATTGAAAAACTAGGCTTTACTTTTCTGATATACACCTTGACATATTATTGACGCCTTAGTTTAAATTTATATATATTTATTTGTAGGTACATAAGAAAATTTAAATCTCATTGTTACAAGTTGATTGTAATTGGGAACCCTGACGTATATACATAAACAGCACTTACGTTATATGAAGCTGAAATCTCCTCTCCTGCTAGATTTTAATCACAAGTCGTTTGGTCGTTAACAAATGACATGGAAAGCACTGAAAGTATTAGTGACGTAGATGTTTGCGCAAACACTGACAGGTCGCCGCCTACCCTTGACCGATGTAATACGTATATTGGAGAGAGGAGACTTAGATGCAACCACAACGAGGCTCGTAAAACAATCATATATGTATTATGGAAATCAAACTGAGTATGCTAAAAACTTAAATAAGATTCTACACGCCACGTGACTGTTTTTATTTAGATTTACCACGTTGTTGTTGGTGAGGACAAATATATTAACGAGCAAAAACAAAAACCTACTTCAAATCGAATCAAATGTTAACGCGCGGATGACCTCTCTGTATTTCCGAATTATCGTAGTAATATAACGAAAGGGAATTAATCAGAACCTAACTAAACATTCATTAAACCTTTGTTTCTTCTTCTTTTTAATAGGAAAACTAGCAATATTTCTTTTTTTCAGAAATATTACTAACATTCTTGTTAACCATTCAAACTAAGCTTAAGCCTGTGCTAGGAGATGGTTCACGTCGAGTCGAATGGTGGATTCCAACCTACGACCTTACGATTCGCACACCGTACCCTAAACCATTAGGCTATTGACGCTTCTGAAACTACTCTTAAAGTACATCCTTTCCAATAAAAAATGAATCATCAAAATCTGTTGGCGTGAAATTGAGTTATTCGTCCATTGTGATGTGCATACTTTATGCAAATTTAACACTTATATGCTTTTCTCAAGGATGCCATTGTGAGAATTGGACCAAATTGAATGGAACCTTATTTGGAATGGTAAACAAGAATGTTAATATTTTTGAAAAATAAAATATTTTTAACGTTTTGTCAAATTCGTTCAATAACTGAACAGCCCGGGAACAAATAAACAACTTGCAGAAATACAAGAATGTTCATATAAAAATTTGAATTTAGAATCCTAATACCCAATAAGTTTATTAAATCTCTATGTAAAAAGTTTTTTTTTAAAAGAAGAAGATACTTTTTGTCACTATGGCAACTGATCAAATATTAATATGAATTATCATAGTACAACTGAACTAAGAATACCAAAACTAGCGAAAATCCACAATTTATATAACACGATTGTAATAGCTAACATAGAGTCTAGTTGTTGTTGAATATTTTATGGCTTGGTATCAAGACTTTTAAGCCAAGTCTTTTTTAAAACACATACACTTATTTCTTATGTCCAAGATGAAAATGCACTTGCGAGTCTAGATATGTCATAATTTCAAGGCTATACCCACTTTTCACCATTATCTAAACGACATGACAGATGGAACAAACAACACTGTTCATTTCAAGCCATCGAAACTTCATTGTAATTTTAAAAAATAATGGCATCAATTCGCGACGCTAGATATGCTAGCGACCCATAAGTATAAATCAAAAATAAAAATAAATTAGAAACCAAAGAAATACTTCAATCTGTTTATTTAATAAATAGTGCAAAATAGCATACAATTGGTAAAAAAAATGGTAACATTAATTTATTAATGCGTGTTTTATTTTCCAGTATCTTCTTTGAGAGATACAGTTCTGTTGAAAACCATCTGAAAAAGCAAATGCTTATTAATATCCAAATATTTATTCTAAATAATAAATATTAATGCAATTACAGTTAAAAAAAAAGAATCTAGCATACTTTTTATTAAATTGTATTTATTAAATATTAATATATATTAGCAATATTTTTCTAAGAAAATAAGCGTAAGCTTGTACTAGGAGATGGTTTACGTCAATAGTCAAATGGCGATTTCCAACCCACCACCTTACGATTTGCAGACCGGACCCCAAACCATTAGACTATTGACGCTTTGATATTAAATACATAGTTACACATTTATTATATTTAAGTTTTTGTTTAGTTAAATTAATTGGATTTTCAAATAATTCAGAAATAATAAAGCTTGAAACGAGCTTTGTTTTGTGATTGCTTCGTGAATAAGTGGTTCGACTTACGATCTTAGGGTTGCAAGTTTGGACCGTAATATGAATTATCGTTTTTTTTGGAGAAGCGGACGACGAAAGCTCTGTCTACCCCGATATGCGATTTAAGTATCTCTCAAAAATAACGATCTATGGTACGGTTATAATTTTTATACATATTGTTTTTACTTACTTATCGTTTTTTTTTAAATTATGTTTAAATGTATACAAACAATTCGACATAAGCTTACCTTATAAGAAGTGGTATCAGGGTCCACAGAGAAAAAGCCGATTCGCTCGAACTGAAACTTGTCGTACACGTTGGCTGTTGCTAAAGAGTGATCTGCAAATGCGGTCACCACTTTCAACGTGTCTTCCCTGCAATCTGATAGAAACCCACCAGGTACTTCGGTGGCATCCTCTGGGTTTTTATGCTTAAATCTGAAATTTCAGTAGAAAAAATAAGCTCTCACGTTCTTTCAACACTAGCTTTAAGACAAATTTTAATAGCCATCTACTGTTCACTATGTTTTAAGTGATATATATGACAGGCGGCAAGCCTATCACCATACACAATAATTAGGTATTAATTTCAAATTCTGTCGCGTCGCCCGGAGATCCAGATACACGTTCTTGAGGATCCGGACGACGCGATTACCCTTGAACAGGCTAGATCTTTACAAATCGACAAAGCGTCCATTTGCGACCGTCTGAGTACGCGAATAATCCTCGCGCCTCACCGCTATTTTATGGGCAGGCCCTGCCCCTTATGTCAGGAGTGTCTTCGGCCACTTCTTCTCCCAGCGCCAACGCTTCCCGAAGTGGCACTCAAAATTAGTTTTCCTATTAATTGTCCCTTATATTATCCGTGGAATAGCAATCGACCGAGTCGTGGTTCGGCCCTCTCGGAATGCTTACGCGTAACATAGTAACCGTCCAAACCGAGGTTACCCCTGACCGGGGAGATCCTAAACCCTCGAGTTTATAACGATAGAGGTTCAAGCTAAGCGACTTAAGAGCTATGCAACCTCTCAATCTGGTGAAGCAGTCAAGGCCAGCTTCTCTGGCTAATCTGTGTAATTCGTCTTAAAAAAAAAATTAATGATAAATAAGTAAATTGTAGTCAAAATATACTAACAAAGGCTCATAGAGTCTCACTTCAGTAGCAATGGGATCGGATACCCAATGTATAAAAGCTTTCGGTTTCTCTGCGGATGATACAGTTTCTGCTTCACACTCCACCTCTACTACTCTACCTGCTTCATCTTTAATAACTTTTGATACCTAGAACATAGGATAAATCAAGATTCATTGCACAACAATATGAACAAAGCATTTTATACATCAATAGAGATTGTTCTGCCTTACTTTGATAACATATTCAGAATGCCTTAATCCTACACACTGTGTGGGAGTGAGGCGTCGGTAACCCTTTTCTGGTTGTTCCTTGAAGTCAGTATATTCAATATATAACACCTTATTAAAGGTAACTTTATGAGATCCTTTCTCCGGCTCTGTTGGAAAATCTGGCACCATATACACAATAGGGCCGTTGCTATTATAGTTGGTAATTGTGATTTTCAGGGGCTCCAGGACAACCATTGTTCTAAAATAAATCAAATCATCTATTACTTGACATATTTTAGGCATGTTCATCTACTATTTTTATTTTTACAAAATAATGGAAATGGACATGATGTTTAGTGGTAGTTGCTGACTGGCTGGCCACTGAGCTACCAAGGCTCTTCTGAAAATTATCAGGATACTAAAGAAATACTACAATACAAATGATGACCATCACCAGGGAATTAGACATAGCCTGTCTAGATCATTATAGATATCTCTAACCCTCCCATTGCCATAGGACTTTGCTTGACTGGAATCCTATATTGGAAGCCGTCGGATGCGCATGATATATTTAAAAGAAATCATAGTACAACTACAATACCTGGGTGCAGTAACATTCAGTATGTCTCTCACAGCAGCATCTAGCATGACGGGGTCTACTGCTCCCACAGCTCGGTAACACCCAAACCAGCGCAGAAAGAGTTAATAGCTGCGGCTGGCACGCCACGGCGACGTAAAGCCGTCAACGTGTACAGCCGTGGGTCATCCCAATCTGAAAGTAAATACCGTCACAGCTTTTATATATATAAACTTATGTCCCACTGCTGGGCCTTCTCTGTTAAGTGATAAGATAATATAAGGGCATAGACCGCCACGCGGCCCTGGTGCGGATTGGCCGACTTCACATGTCTTAGAAAAAAATTCTAAGACGTGTAGGTTTCCTCACGATGTTTTCCTTCACCGCCGAACGCGTGGTAAATGAGCACATAAAATTGCAGCAGCAAATGTATTGGTGCCGGCACCGGGGATCGAACTCGGGTTGCTAGCGTACTATGCAACTTGAGGCAACCGCCCGGACACTGAACTACCACGGCTCTTAAAGTAAATACAATAGAATACAAAATGTTAGGATATACAGATACATTCTGGACCGTTTATTGTTTGTAAATTTAAAGAATGGCAGACAAGCATAGGGATTATAACAAATTATACAAAAAAACATGTTCGTTTCATTACAATTGTTGATGTAATAAAATTAATGTGGGTTTTGTATTTCTTTTCGTTTATCCTATTTGAAAGAGCATATTCACATTCACTCTCCATCCATGAACTCCCAATTAAATCAGGGCATAGAAAAGATAGTAGACTTGAAACATTGACACACTAAGAATTATGCAGTCTACAATCAGATCTTAGACCACCCTTCTCATTATGTCTGGTTTAATATACCACAAACTTAGCGATCAATTTCACCCAAAGATGTTTTATGAAATTATTGAAATAAAAAAATAATCCCTAATTTTTGTACTTAAAATGATGATACAAACTCAACATGCACAAGGAGATATCTAGATGTTGGAAGGATCAATCATCTTCAGTATAACTGTATGACAATTCATAATAGAATTAAAATTAATCCTGAAGCTTGGTTATTACTCATAAAATGATTTTGTCATAACTCATTTAATTTATACATACCATTTACAACTCTTTCATCAATGAGCTTGGCTATTTTCCTTTTCGAGACAACAGTGTAATTGACATTGAGTCGTCCATATTCCCATTGGACAGGGCAGTAAATATCCAAAGCATTGCACAGCCAGTAATATGATGACCTGGACATAAAATAAGTTTTGAATAATATAATCCATGAGAGGCCTACACAATGAATTTAGATTCTGGTCTACATTACTCTACATATTTTATGAGTATTGTAAATACCGATTTGATACTATACAATGTTTTTTTTAATCCCCTTCTAAGTTTTGTACAGTCTCAATCTCCTACAAGTTTTATTGAGTGTCTGGAAAGGGTATTTTTTTTTTTAAAAAAGAAATTCTTTTTTTTCAGAAATATTACTAACAATCTTGTTAATCATTCCAACTAAGCTTAAGCTTGTGCTAGGACATGGTTCACGGCAATAGTCCAATGGTGGATTCAAACCCACGACCTTACGATTCGTAGGTCCTACCCTAAATCATTAGGCTATTGACGCTTTTAATATTGAAGATTGCTGATATAGTAAAGGACTATAGATAGCACTCAGAAATAAGGAACATAATCGCCTTTCCAAGGGTACCAGTGCTTTCTTTATTTATGATGAGGTACACCCATAACACCTATAATGATTTAATCATTATTAGGCCTAGATCCATTAAGACCTAAATCCAATACTAAGATATTATAATAAATATTTAATATTATAATCACCCACCTACGAGACTGAAATTCTTTAGTACAAAGTGAATGTGTGATATGCTCAATACTATCACAAAGACAATGAGTGTAATCATAAGTGGGGTAAATACACCACTTGCTGCCAGTGCGGTGATGAGGTTTGAACTTAATTCTGTATGCAACCGGATCCTGTTTGCCTTCCTCTAAAGTAATTTTCATTCTTAAGGTGGCATCGCCTTCATCTATTTTCCCGTTTTTCATATCCTGAAATATTTGACATAACATTACAATTATCTCTCTAATTATATTATACAGTAAAGTAGATTCAAAAAGGGAATTTCTGGAACTGGTTTGGAAATTATAAATAAAATTTAGAAACCTGTTATAAGAGATAAAAATAAAATACCTCGAACAGCTGTAAGCTCTCTTCAATAGGTCTATTTCTCCATGGTGAGGGAGGTGGATTGAATCCTTTAATTTCTTCTGACCTTTGATGACATACATATGCAAGGTCTTTCTTAATCAACTGAACTGCCCACACATACAATTGATCAAAATAATCAGACGAGTGAGTTATCTTGTATGGTTTATATCCTAAAATACATAAGTGTAAATTAACATACAGATTCCAGATGGTAATATCAAAATGTGTAACAGAACAAATTACCTAACCACTCCACCATGTCTTTAATGCCAACAAAGAATTTCTCTTCTTCCTTTTCGGGGTTTGTGTCATCATACCTCAAGAAACACAAGCCGTCTTGTGCAGCAGCATAACCAAAGTTTATATTGATAGCTTTAGCATGCCCTATGTGTAGGATCCCATTTGGTTCAGGTGGAAATCTTGTCCGTACCTTCCCTGAAGTTATTTGTAAATGTTCTTGAAGTAATTTCTTAGTGTTTGGAGTTACAATGTAACCATCTGACTTATAATTTTCTCCTGGTGCATGGAAGGGTAGTTTTTAATAAATCCATCATTGATACAGCCCCACCAGTTGATACAGCTCCATTAGACTTTTCAAGTACTTCTGTAAAATAAAATATTGAGTATTTAGAAGCTAGGAAGATGAAAACTTTTTTTAAATTTATTACTTACTTTCTTGTATACCATTTCAAATATGTATATTTTTGAGCTACAACATGGTTTATTTAACTCTCGATGCATTTATTATTTATCATCAGAAACAATTATCTCTCAAACTATTCTTAATCTTAAAGTGACTTTACAATAATTAATATTGGAATAATTTACAATTATTTTAACAGCCTTATATGTATGTCATGTTTCTATAGATTTCTATATATCAACAGTATTTCCAGCACCATAAAATGCAAAGTTTGACTAAATACCAAAAAGAAGTTCTAGAAGTACTTGGTTCAGTTTCTTCCACTGATTTATAACAAACCCTGAGTCTTAGAAATTAATTGAGCCTTCTTCATTTGTAGAAAATTATGAATGACAGTGTTTAGTTGTATTATAGTTGTAATCTAATGTAAAATGTTATGTGGAATGAAATAGTTCAATAACTAGTACACTTGCTTTATTGAGACAGTGTAATGTTGTACAAAGAATAATTTTAAAGAAAACTGTGACAACTGCAAGTCCTCACCATCTTTTTTACAAAATTAATTTCAAGTCAGATTATGAACTAATAAAGTTATTGTTTACAATGCCAAGTTTATATGATGAACAACTAAATTATTAATTATGAATTAAAGATACAATAAGGTTCAGGTAAATCAAAATAAGATATCATTGGAAGTACTTGCTGGGTGCCGCCATGTGTTGCTAGCTAACATGTCATTGTGGATTATTATATGTTGATTTCACAGAAAAATATTGTCACTTCATTACAGAAAGTCATTAAACAAACAACTTTTTATATTGAAGAAGGTTTTGTCTCTCCTTGTATTCTATTAACTAGTAGTAACTCACCTTGCTGATCATTTTTTTTACTTTTCTTTCCACCATCTCCATCTTTTGTTTTCTTTCCACCATCTCCACCTTTTGTTTTCTTTTCAGTTTTAGGTACTGGTGCTAAATCAGCTTCAGTTTTAGGACCCAATAAGTCTAAAATCTGAAATTGTGTAATTTCAATAAAATTTAAATGATTGATAATAATGGATCAAAAAATGATACAATTTCTTTACGTTAAACAATATCTGTTGAAAAAAAGGATATTTATAGATTGTAATTGACATAAAAGCAGGTAAAGTATATTAATCCTAATACCTATTTCATTAATTCAGTCATGTGCATGCATAATCATAGCATGAAGGCACTCCCAGGGAAAGTTGTTGTTAAGGCTTTTTATTAATAAAAGGCGACTTGCTTAGAAACTTTATATGGAAAAAGGACAGAGAGAAATTTTACTGAGACGTGATTTTAATTCGGTCTCTCTGTGGCAAGTGTTCGGCGGCCGTGGTGCGTAAGGCCGTCGTGCGTGCGTGCGAGAGGGGCGACAGCTGACTGCTCCCCCTGCACTTCATCTCTCCGTCACCCCTAGCGGTCATGTCGTCAAATGCTCGTACAGTTATAATAGACAGTGTATAACTATAATTTACTTAATAATAAATTTACTTAAAAAGATAATTATGCATAAATATTAGATATTTTTTTTAATTTATTAGCAACAACAAACGAATACATATTGAGACTTAATCTAAAGAAAATAATTCATCTAGTAAAAACCAGAATAGACATGTAAACAACATTGTTATCCACATAATAATAATGTCCACAATATGTCTTTACTATAGAACTACACACACACTCTTCAAATTTTTTTCCTTATAATTTAAGTAACCCAACATTTAATGTGTCCAAACTCTTTTAAAGTTGTTTTATAACAGTTATAGGAAAGGAATAACACTTCAAAAGAATCTTGGAAAAATATGTTAATATGCATTATAAGTATACCTGTATATCTACTTCACTTTTGATAGCTTTTCCATCAGCCCAACATAATTCAGCTCTCACTGCTTGCATTATAGTACCAGAGTTAAATCTGTACCTTTTATCCAGAAGTTCTTGTTT
Organism: Meandrusa payeni; assembly: GCA_029286785.1. Classification (NCBI taxonomy): domain Eukaryota; kingdom Metazoa; phylum Arthropoda; class Insecta; order Lepidoptera; family Papilionidae; genus Meandrusa; species Meandrusa payeni. The sequence continues at coordinate 2,721,628 of JAGSMX010000013.1, forward strand.
GTACTGAGCCATATGTTTTTCCACAGCCTGCTCAATTTGTTCCGGTGTTATTGAGATACCAATACCACATGCAGCTTCAAACTTGCCAATGTCAACAGAACTTTCATTTACTGAGTTCAGAAGATACTCGAGAGCAGCATCAACACGCAACGATGAATCCAACTTTCCGTCAGCTATATACTTACAGAGGAATATAAGTTTTTCCATTATTTGTGGCTTAATTTTAGTGGCCAGATGATAAAGCAACATACCAGCACCTGTCGGTGCATTCTGGAGATCCACCTAACATGTTTAAATAAATTAAATAAAATATTAAATGGGTCCATATTATTCATTTTTAATTATAACTTTTGCGTACTAACCTCGTTCAACGCGGCAAGTAAGATTTTTGTTACATTTACATTTTTTAAAGTTTCCTTTGCTTTCTGCTCACTTAAACCTAATAATTTTAACTTTTCTATGCTTTCTTCTGACGTCATTTTTGATAGAATTTATTTATTTAATAACTATATGATTCCAAATCGGCTTTTATATAAATATCCAGCAAGTGGTTTGTATGATGATTGACAATTGACACTGACATTCAACTGTCAGCCAACAGACTGCCAGCAAATAACACGAAACAACATCGATGGATAATTCCTTTTTAATTAATAATTATAATTTTTACTAATGTAGTAGCATTATTTATTATAATATAAAAGCGAATATTAAAATTACTAAGTAAAAAATTCCAACGCACCTGCAGATCCTTCGATAGTGTAGACATTTATGAGCAACGGTAATCACTAAAGATCTGGGGAGCCTCGTTTGCCCTTTCCTATAAATAAAAAAATAATGGTCAGAACAACAATATGATGCCGTGATTGTCTTGAGCAGAATTCCGCAGTACTTTTCGTTTTATTATTATATGTATTAGCTCGATCAATCGCTTCATTTAGATTTCAATAAGATAGTTACGCACTAAAAGAAACCAGTAGATTCAATAAAATACATCAACAGGTCGTATGCTACTCTTCGACATTGATGGACGGCAGAGATCACTTTACAATAAATTGGTTGATAGGTTTAGATTATGTATGTGGCACATTGTGGCCATTCCCTTTTACATCGTTAAACTGATTCTAGATTACCTAAACCTGGAAAAAAATCATGGATAGTGTTAATAGTAATTGGCTTGTATAAACTGTTAATTACTGTGACAAATGAATACAATACAAGTGAACAGTAGCAGCTTAATGGGTCGGGGTTCGCATTTCAGGCGGACTGTATGTACCGTTAAGTTTTGTTTGCTCTTTTGGTTTCTTACATAAATACAAAACAAAATAATATAATACAAAAAATCACTTGCTTCTTAGATACAAAATTTCAGTCTGGTGTATGGCGATATTATTAAATGTAATCAATACTCATTTATAATATGAAATCAGTCCAGTAATACACCTTTTACTTGTTATTATTCCTTCTTATAGCAAGCTGTCTATTTTTATAACGATTTTATAATCGATGGCAATGAATTGTCTTTTTCTTTTCCTGTTCCTGTTGTTTTCCAAGTATACGTTATTGTTGTTTGTAAACTCCAAAATTAGTATTACGCCAATATTATTACTACGCCTTGCAGTCATGTGAATTTAAAAAATATATTAACAATTTTCTTCAATCTCTTATTTTTTTTCGTAGCTCTGAGATATTTACCATAGGAGGTTGACAGAAAATTATGTAAATCGCGTTAGATTCAGCCGGAAGGCGCGCAGGACTGACGGCTCAATGATCTGCACTTAATTCCATTTGTCCTCAATTCATATTTATAATGCCGATATTTGCGGTAAGTTTTATAGTGAAAAAATAGAAACGATATTAATTTATCTATATTACTTGTAGTTACTTTCAAAGGTATAGTTTGAGTTCCAGCTAAACTTGCAATGTTACTTCCTGTTGCGAAATTACGTGTGCATATCACAGATAATGTAATTTATAGCCATAGTGCTTAAAGTTAAAATTAGTTTTAAATGTTTATTTTGTAATTGTTGTAATGTAACATAAATTTCTCAAATTTGTTATTAAAATGATTAGATTTAAAACAACTCTTTTGATAGACAGAGCAATCGCCACTTATACATAATTTAGATTTAAACGAGAGAAAACTTTATCAAGTGATCATTTTGGACGTAAAATCCCATAAAACGGAACCTGTAGTAAAGCTGCATTTGAATCCTCATCCCACAATCGTAAGTAAACTACTGAGCTATCACTGCTCTGTTATATAATATTCTACCATAAATAATAAAATGATATTTCAATCGATCCGCAATGGATTAAGTTATCGATTGTCATATCATTGTTGTTGGTTGATTGGTTAAGGAAGTTGGCAACATGATCTTATTGCGGCAATTACACGCGCGAACGGAAACCAAGACACATGTAATAAATAAATAGATTTTTTTCTGATTTTTCCTTTTATGTTACAATGTTACGGTGAAAAACAAAGAAGGATTTCAATTCGCCTGCATAATGACAAGCCACAATTATTTTTGTTATATCTCTCGTAATTTAAATGATTTAGTTGAGTTAATTTTTTTTTATTTAGAAGCGGATATATAAACCTATTATAGATAATTAGCCTAAGATAAGATAACCTATAAAAAACTTACCGCGATTGATTGCATTGCATACCCATTAAGGCAGAATCGGATAAATGGAAGGCGCTGGTCTCCTTCTGTGAGTCAGTAATGACGCAGAAGAAGACCGCTGAACGGGATCGGGAGAGGGCCGATCCGATGGCGCAGGCGGGCCGTTGGCAGACCCGCCCGCAGCCCTGTAGTTCTGGGCTCTCAAGAATTAGACTACGGTATCCCCTGCCTGTCGTAGAAGGCGACTAAAAGGGGCCTCGGGTTCACTGAGCGACAAGGGTGGGGGCCTTTGTCGTCCGCCAAGGTGGACCGTGAAGTGCTCTCCTTGAGCACAGGGCAGAGAGGCTCCGGTGCGTTCCTCTGGAGATCCCAGAGCCCCTCACCATGCACCGAGGAAGAGCCACCGGGGAGGTTTTAGTGGGTAAAAACTCCACATAACCGCCGTCTTCTGAGGAAGGGTATCTTTTTGAAAATTTCCTCCCCGTTAACAAAAAAAAAGGATCGGATAAATAAAAATAAGGAATTCTAACGAATGGTGGATTCCAACTCAATAAGCTTTCACATAATTTGTATTTATGTATAGTGTATTATGTAATATTAAGACTAACAGTCAAGTACCCTCAAGTTTTATTATAAAATTCGGATATCATGTAGTATTTTCATTGTCTACCGGGATCAGAGTTCATTATATTATCATTTATCTAGTGACGAACCGTGAGTTATACTACGCTATTGAGGAGACCGCTAGAGCACGGACGACAAAATTATTTTTCTAACATGTATTCTAAAGAAATACAGTTGTTCTGTAAATATTTTGTAATAAATTGTATAAAATTTTCCTTCCATAATGTTTTTAAGAAATTATCGTGTTGCTTCCATAATTGTTCCATTTCAATTAACTTTGTCTGCATAGTAAACTTCACTATATCTTACGAATTCATATGTATCATTTATTTTTTCTTGTCCACCTAAATTCAATTATACCAATGACACTTATATGACACTATTGGAAGTCCAACGATACTCATAAAATTGTATATTTCACTATTCTACGTTCCATAAGCGAATTCCAAATTATTAATTAAATCTTTATAAATTAAATTATAAATTATCTAAAATTATTAATGCTTATCAAAACAAATTTAAAAATTAGTTGTGCCGATGCAATGTTATTTCTTTTAATTTTATTTGGTTATTTTAAGACCTTTGAAACACTGCAAAAGCGTAATGAGACAATAAATATAAGTTTTTAAACCTGACCGAGGAAGGCAGAATTAGGAATGCACTCACAGCTTGTTACTTAAAAAATGCAGCAAGTAATAGTTAAGAAATAAAATGATTATAAAGGAATCTTTGTACTTAAATCTCACATTTTTACATTGTTACACTATATTGTGTAAATATATTATATATTGTTATACATGGTTTATGTAATATTATATTCGTGTTCTTTCTGTTATGGTCTAGTCCATGAATCCTTTGTACAACACTAGATGTTATCAAAATTGAACTAAGCGTGGGACTGACACACCTGATAATTTTCATATACGCACGTAGACATGTTTAGTATCTCATAACAAACCGCGCCCGTCGTTCATAACACCTTGTTTGGGTGAGCTTTATGACATCGCGTATACGGACATCATTACCGGTTATGTCACACGTGACTTATTTGAAATAATAGATTCATCCCTGAATAATTTTCGTGAAATGGAACAGTTATTGTACGTATATTACATTTACTTAAAAATAATGGGTGCAATTAGTTATGAAAATTAGCAAAAAATATTGAAGTACAAGTTAAAAAAATATGGATACTAGACGAGAAATCAAAAATACATTTATATTATTCACTTGTATATTTTATTACTGATTTCCTAATTGAAATATACAGAGAAAATTACCAATTACCCGGGTTTTTACAGTAGTTTTCTTATTGGATCTCTTACTCGTGGGTGTCTGCCACAACCTCTACGGAAGCTCTAGAATCCGTAGCGCCGGCGGTCGCGTTTTTCGTATAATATAAAATGATTTACAGAAGAACAAATGTAAAAGGGCCCCGAGGCTGCTATTTGTCAGTGACGTATTATTATGAAACCGATATTTAACGCTCATATAAATTAATTTCATCCTTACCAAATATGTGAAATCACGGATATACGTCGTAATCACGTAATATTGCCACCAATGAACTAAAAAATTACTAAAACTAGCAAATGTCGACCATTATGATGCCAATGAACGTATATTTTTTATTTAATTGGCTTAGCAGACTCTGGGCTCGGAATACTGGCATAATAACAGTGTCACAATGCTTAGTCGCAACGTTCACTCTAGCCACTAGTAACAATTATAAAAAGTGATTTATGCCATTGTGTTTGAAATAAATGAGCATTAGAACTAGGCAGAAAATTCATTATGACCGTTGCCTCATAAATAGTTCACTACTGAAATTGTCTCTTCCAATTTGATACAACCTACGAACTATTTACAGCTGTCTACGGATAATAGCATTTATCATGGTTGTTTGAATATTTTTTGTGCTATAATTTTTTCTTTATTCTAATACGAAAACTGTGATTATTCTATATGTTATATTTACACATACACACATTTCAACACAAACATTTTTACATACAGACAGACTAATATTGTCTCAACCTTAAATGTTAGTCTCGTGTTACTAATATTATTTTCAGATGTATTCTAGACATATTGAAATAGGAAATCGATTTCCCAGCGTTGACTTGACTCGAGTAAGGGATTCAGTTAATGATGTATTAATGTAAAATATGCACGGAAATAAACTAACATAACATTTTTTTATTTTTTATTTACAGCGCGAGATTGAAATCATTATTACGAAATAACGTAAATCTATGTCTATAAAAATTTCAAGCACCTTTTAATAGGCTGGACATGAAGTGAGTTATCAAGTGCCAATTAAACTCAGAAGTAGGGAAACAGGATCGTAGTAATTTGCTTATAATATCATCACTACCGAGACCGGCACGGTAGCGGCAATAGGCAACAACGCCCGAGCGCCCGACACTCGCGGTGCGAGCGCGCGTTACCGCGGATGTGTGTAGCGCCTTTCTCTCTAGTGTTTTTTATTTTATTATCTGTGCACGATTAATTTACGCGCGTTATGGAACACAATTTATTATTTTTACGTATATAAATGTTAAGGCGCTATATACTACTACTACTACATTTAATTAATTTATATGAATGAAAACCTGCATTTACAAAATGGGATAATAGAAAATTCTGAGAAAATATTCGCTTATAACATTGTAAGTATTTCACTTTTTACTAAGTTGAATTAAATGTTTATCAATATAGAACATATATAGCAATATGCTTATAAAAGTTTACGAATGGCATCGTCCGACATTTACTCAAAATATAAAGTTCAATAAAAGCAATTAACATTTTGATCAAACCTTTGTTTTTACCTTTTATAGTAAATCTATAGAGCAATTTTTATCTTGTTAATATTAATAAGATAAAATTTACTATAATGTTACATGTCCGACTATAAATAAACATATTTTTACCGACTTTTTAGTCAAATACTAGTGGTACAGAAATACAACCGGACTAAGATAATAAAAAATATATTTTATGTGTTCAAAACGCCGTTTTCACAGTTCGAACCCGAATAACCGAAATTTATGATTTATAAGTAACTTAAAACTACGGTTTAAATTTAAAAAAATCACCAGATCCTTATAAGAGCCGGGGCAGCTCACTGTCCGGGCGGTTTCCTCAAGTTGCATAGTACGCTAGCAACCCGAGTTCGATTCCCGGTGCCGGCACCAATAAATTTGTTGTTGCAATTTTATGTACTGATTTACCACGCGGTGATGGAAAACATCGTGAGGAAATCTAAATATCTTAAAAAATTCTAAGAGATGTGAAGTCTGCTGAAACGCAATAGGGCCGCGTGGCGAACAATGCCCTTATAACCTCTTAGGCCTATGCACAACATTGAATGCTTTTAGCAATTAATTTCTTTTAGTACTTAAGAAAGCAAAGAAAAAAACTTATTTTTAAAAGCTGGGATTGATCCCCTAACCATAATATCAAAAGTCAAATACTTGGCCATAAGGCTATCACTGTGCTTCAACCATTGCTCATGCAATATTATGACCTAGAGGGACACACTTTTTAGTCAGGTAACACAGGTCTTTGATGTTAATATTAGTTTGTATATAGTGGATACGTTGTCGAATCGCAGTCGGGGTGTTGTGGGTTCAAATCCCAGCAGACATGGTGATTCATGTTAATATCAAATTAATAGATTCATATAGTAATCGATCATATGTCTGAGAAAATATTCTGTTGTGTAAACTTTATCAAAGAAGCAATGATAGCCTTATATTTCTATCGAGGGAGAACTGTTGCAAGATACCCCGCCTTCTGGGGAAAAAGTGGCAGTTACGTGAGGTTTCTACTAACTAAAACCGGCTATCTGTGGTGCATTGGAAGAAGAGCCGGGATCTGCCGGACTCCACTAATTGGAAGTGCACACACTCGCTAGGCGAAGGAACACGGCGCCATTTCCTTTTGCCTACCTCCCAGGTCCACCAGATACACTACTGCGACAAAAGCCGAACTCGTATTTTACAATAGGCAGGGGATATGTTAGCCTGATTTTGTAAGAAGTATGTTGCGATAGCTTAAAGGCCAAGTAATCTTTTGTTCTATGTTCTTGTTCTCGCTCGTTTTTTTGTATTAACGGCGGATTTTCTTAATGAATAAATAAATAAATATAATTTATACATTAACCTTACCAACCAGTTCTGTCGAAATTTGGATTCTCCAACCATACCACTAATTATGTCGTAGTCGTTTGTTCTTATTGAATTTTAGTCCTTGTAATGAACAATTAGCGGCACAAACGTTTGTGTTCGTAACGGCTGCTTGATTATACTGTTTGTATAAAACGGATATCGTTAGCTCGTTAGTGAAGCGTTTCGTCATGATTCACCACCGAATTAATCTGGAACTCGTTTCACGATGCAGAGATCAGGTTAATTAATACCAACTAAGCTAAGATTGTGATTTATAAATCTATTGCAGGTTTCTTCATTCACAAATTCTAGTAATCGACGTTCAGACTTATATGTATTACGAAAGGACATAAATATTAAAAAAGCTCTCACGTCCTTTTTTTACTTTAGCGGGATAAGCAAATATATAACAGGGCATATCATTTTCACCTATATTGTATCAAAAAAATGAGCCTTAAGTTGGGCACAAATATTGTTTTTTTTTATGACGAACTACACAGATTGGCCAGAGAAGCTGGCCTTTACTGCTTCACCGGATTGAGGGGGGCATAGCTCTTAGGTCGCTTAGCCTGAATTAGGGTCCCCCCGGTGAGGACCTCAGCTTGGACAAATACTATGTTACGCGTAAGCATTATGGATTTGTAAAGATCTAGCCCGTGCAATGGTAATCGCGTCGTCCGGATCGTCAAGAACGTGTCTCGGCCTCCGGGCGACGCGACGGAATTTAGTATAGGAAGGCTTATAAGTGGCGGCACTTACAAGAAGTTTGATAGAATGTTTGATGGCAGTCTCGAAAAACAGTCCAGATAACTGCATATGGCCTATTGTCGGTAACCGTGTATCAACATGGAGCTCGCGACTATGTACGAACCACGGCGCACCCGTGCCTCGTCGCAGAAAACAATTCTGAATTGTAACCTTAGGATATGTCATTAATTGTTTGAACATAAAAAGCGGGAAAACAAGAACGGAAAGCTAGTTACTATCTCGTTGCTAAGCCTTATAAACTTCAATGCTATAAGCTGGGAAAGTCTAAACTAATAAAATTTAAGTAAAGCATAAATCAAAAAGCAGGGAATCAAACGTTGAAAAATATAAATCGAACTCAATTTATAATTTATCGTTACCCTCGATACGGAATGGCGCAAACAAAAACGAATAGGGACGAGGGACGAATGACCTGTATACTAAGTAAACCGCAATATTAATTTTCACAACTGGTGGATGTCAATATTGATTTGTTAATACTTGGCATTATTTCATATTACAATAATTTATAATGAACTTTTAGCCATTAGGCTGTTACTGCTTAAAGGAACTGTCTCTTAAAATTATATCATAAACTTAGTATAATATTTGTATTTACAGTCAAATAAATTAAGACAACCATTATTTAATTTTAACTTAAAATTTTCATTACCATAAAAAATTTAAGTTAAAATTAATTTTCTAAGTACCCGTACCAGTAATACAAAAGATTTTGAAACAACTTGTATTATTAGTAAAAGCTAAATAGTTGTAAAAAGAATGTAAAAAACATTTATAACAAAACTAGCGTACCCAGCCCGTTTCGCGGGGCTAGATTTTGACAATAAACTTACATCAGTAAACAGTTACACACGCGACGCTATAACTTACCTTGAATACTTCAAAATCCTTAATTATTATCTATCATATACTTCAGTATACTTTATTATACTTCAATATACTCCATTGTACTTCAATATGGTTCATAATGACATAAATACACATATACATGTGTCAATACAAATTTGGGTTATAAACAATAGAATATCATCATAGTAAATTATTATTATTAAACAAAAAAAGCTGTATTTGACATTTGAAAAAGAGGAGTGCTCCGATCGTCAACAAACTTTACAGGATTACTCGCCAGGTCAATCTGAAGATTACCAGAAAGTTTCATTGAAATCGGTCCAGCCGTTTCGGAGCCTATAAGGAACAAAGCCTTTCACTTTCTTTTTTATATATATATCTCTGTTGGTGTTATAAGATTAAATATACTTGGAACGTATTTATATTGCCTAAATACATTATACGTAAAGATATGTCTGGGTAAAGTTTTTTATAAAGGCTTGAACTGAAAGCACTAAGACGTGTGTCCACCTTTCAAGGTGGCAAACAATTTGTAAAAACTCAGGAATCAGCCGTATAACAAGTCATACTTTACGTTTAGATTTTATATCAATATACCCGTTTGCCTTCGTTTCTCTTTTGCTTCTAATCTTTGAATCTAATTTAATCCGATGTTTATTTAGATCAGGGTAATTGCCGGTGTGTCCATCTTCCTCTTATAGGTAATATGTGTGTCATTCGCAATTTAATATTGCAAGTACACATTCGGAGGTGATCCAAAAAGCCCTATTTAATATAACTTTGGTTTCGAGCTATGCCAGAGTGGACAGTAATATGAAATTATATTGTGATATTTTGATAGGCTGATATTATTAACAAAATATCAGTCTATCAAAATATCAGAAATATTCTTTTATTATTAAATATTCTTTTATTTACAACAGATTTGCGATATTTGTTTGAAAAGAATATCGTATTTAAAGAACGCAGACCGCTGTAAGTTATCAGAAAAGTTACTGAAGTCGACTTAGTTCGACCTTGCTTCGAGTCGTAGTTTCCTTCAATAAATCTTTATTGCTCCCGCTGCCTGCCGGCTTCAAATTTGGACCTTTAAAATTTAATAATTTTCATGCACTATGGCAATATAGGATTTGTTTTACTTTGGCAGAAGTAATTAGCCATCTCACCTGTGAAATTACTCGAAAACACCGTTAGACCACTTAATATATGATATCTTCCATGTGTTAAAGTGGACTTGAAGAATGCTTTTTTATCGGGTTTCTATCGTTAGTAAAATAATTATATAAATATCTAAGACCTAATACGCCACGCACGTATATAAAATGATATTATTCTGTTATTTAATATATTAAGGAAGTTCATCGTATAACGTTAAGGAAGTATCTAAAATGTCAATAATAAAATTATTTATTTCAGGTGATCTCAATGTCAGTTGTATTAAAGGAAAAAGTTTGATCATGACAACACTGGTTACAATGAACAGCGCCACTTCGCCAAAATCATCGCTTGCGAAACTGGTACTGTATCCGAAACAAAAACCTTTCAAAGTCATGGTATTGGGCCAATCAGGAGTGGGGAAATCAGGCAAGTCCTATAAATAAAAACTTTATTAATTACTTCGGATATTTCGGATTTTAGAATCTTTATTTCTCAAAAGAATTCACTTCATAATTCACTTACATGAGAAAGTTACAATTAATACTAAAAAACAATAAGTCTACATATAAGTGTATTTATATGTATTATTTCGGGCACACAACATAACCCAAATATAACGGACGAGGTCAAAAAGTATATCTAATTATTTCTTCTTCATCGTATTCTTCATTTCTGAAGGTCGTGCTTATCCTGAAGCGCTTTCAGCGAGACGTCGACGAGCTTCTGTCATCGCGGTCGGAATGTCGAGTCCAACTATGTTTTTATTTTGGTCAGACCAGCGAGTAGGTGATCGGCCCCGTGATCTTTTGCCCTCGATTTTCCCTACAACAACCATTTTCTCTAAATTATCTGGTTGCCTTCGGGCAATGTGACCTAACTAGCTTCCGAGCCTCGCTCTTGCGATGGTCTCGAGCGACAGGTCTTGGACGGCGGTCGCCTCCTTATGTGAGACGGTCATGTCCCAGAAGGAGGCTGACGAGCGGGTCAAGGAGAGGAGCGCAGAGGCTCCCCCCCTCCGCAGGCGACGTATCGGGGTGCGCAGGAGGCGTTACGAACGCCTCCTCTTGCCGCCCCCGTAATCCGAAGCGGGGCCAGGATGGGTACCTGGCTCCAGCATGCTTCGGCGTCGTCGGGACTTCTCTGAGTGCCGGAGAAGTCCCCTTTGAGGATGAAGTCCGGTCTTTGCCGGGACCGGCCGGTCGTTGGGGTGTCCTGTCGCTGACAGATCCGGGGCACCCCGCTCATAACGGCTGATGGCATTCGCGGAAGGTTTAGTGGGTAGGGGCTGCCCAGGCCGAGTCCCACACATCCCTCCGGGCCCACCCAGGGTACCGGAGGATGGTCTATAAAAAGATTCCCCCGCGTGAACAAAAAAAAAAAAAATTATAACATATACAAAAAAAGTAAGTCATATATTTGATCAAAGAAATCCAAATTATTACTAATCTTTAAGAGATAATAAGTGATAGCTATTTAATAGATAGTGTCTTACGATCTGGTTGGACTCCTGTTTGGCTTGGAAAACTAAATTTTTCGAAATATTACGAACAAGACCACCTGATAAAATGTGTGGTCCCAGATACTACTACCTTTCACATATAGGATCTATTAAGTGACCTAAATGGAAGTGAAAAGCGATTGCTGTCTTCGTCTGCCCTGTTAGGTTTTGAAGGTTAGGTCATGAGAGCATATTTTTATATAACTAGCACGGTTAAAAATATAGGGTCCGCCGAAAGGTGATGTTGATTCTTTTATGAATAAAGCAAACCAATGAGTATGGGATTCAACTAATGGTTTATATTTTTGATTTCTAATGAGCTAATAGTGCACTTAAGGTTATCCATATAACCTATATTATACAGGCGGATGCTTTATTATAGTCAATACTTGTCTTTGGTATGTTTTATATGGTGGTAAAAGGTGAAAGCGAAGTACCAGTATTTACCAGTACGCTTTCACCCTTTTCTATTATCCAAGTATTGATTTGTACAATTATTGATTTTACGAGTATAAACAAAACCTGACTGAAAAGACTGTCTTCGTTGTATTTCTGAGTTGTCGTCCTACGATAATTCTAAAATACATATGAAATGGAATTAATCAGAACCTAAGCAAACTCTCATCAAATTACCCTTGAAGTACATTCTTTCCAATAAAAATCAATGATATTGATTTATCCGTCTATTTGCCGCGCACATACTTAATGCAAGACTTACGTGGTTTTGTGATGCCAATGTCAGAATTTTACCAAATTGAAATGGTGCAATATACAAAATCGGTTCACCAAGTCCAAAGTTATGAGGTAACAAACATACGAGTAAAACAATTTACAGACGACTTGAGAATCTCCTCCTTTTTAGAAGTCGGTTAAAAGCAGTTATTTAACAGCTTTCACTCAAGTGTCATGGTAACCAAATACTCCCTGTATTTGGTTATCTTGGTCTTTGTCCAGGCGACTGTGAGACATCAGTCCACCCCACAACTAGGGGATAAACTTAAGCTCGTTATGTGTATAAAACAAATTTTGAACGGATGCTACAAATATTTTTATATTATATGTCTTATATTATGTGTTTATTTTACTGATGCACAATTGAAGATCTTGCCAGTACTGACCCGTTTACTATAGGAAATATATACATGTAAAACATTTTATTACTGCAAAAAAATGGGTTGAAGTATAAACATCGATTCCTAAAATCGGACATGAAGACAGAATAGTGAGTTATTTAATGCATTGGTTCACATATAAACCGTGTCAAATACGTTCGTAAATTTTTCCGAAATCCACTGTCTAATAATGTCGAGTAAGGTTTACAGAAATTGATTTTAGACACGTCAATGTTTTAAGTATGTATTTTTTTTACTTAGTTCCAAACTTTGGTATGTAAATAGTTGTAGACTATTAAAGTTTTTACGAACATGTTCTTCGAACAGACTATTAACGTAAAATCCATTCCCAAAAAAATACTTTATTGGTCGTACGAATCACTTACTATCAGACGAACGTTCTTTTCGTTTCGATACTATATGTTATAGGAACTATCTTAGTTAATGTAATCTAATATTTATATTAATCTAACCGTGATTTATCTTTTTCCGAGAACTTTCAACCTAAACTGTAAAAGTTCAGCTATAAAAAATTATTGGGCAGGATTTTTAAACAGTCAACTTTTATTATTATACAAGATATTGTGTTAGTAATTTCACTAGATGCTTTAATCTTTAATCCGGAATACAGTAATGCATTTTCTACTATTTGGCGGCAGGAGTAGACGCTATAGTGGGGTAACAGTCTAAACACATAGAAGTGAGACTTACTATAGGAAGTTTCGATTTCTTACGTAAAAAGAAAATAGATATTTATGGCCAGTGCAGTGCAATAAGCACATCATCTATCATTGAATCCCAATAAGCTCGATACTAAACGAATAACATGTCTCCGTCTACCTGGTTTGGGTCAAAAAACGTAACACCTATGTTTAACATTTTCACAACTTTTTTTTTTTAATTTAGTGTACGTTTTTATCGATACAGTAATGCATAAGAAAAATATCGTAAGCATTTTTAAAAATTTGTATTGCTATTTGTTCGAGTGGTACATTTTCATTTTGTCCGAAAACTACGTTACTTTTCCATTTCCTTATTTCGTGAACCAACGAAAATCCGGCAAACAATGGAAATTGTTTCTTTTGAAACGAATAAAGTAACAGAAAGGAAATTAATTTTGAACAAACTCTTCTTCTTGTATGCTTTTAACTCTTGCTCTACAAATATGAATCTAAAAAATATTTCCTAGCACCTAAAAATAAGTTATTTATTCATTTTAAATAAGCAGAAAAATCAATCGTTTTTAAATATTACTTTACTTATCATATTCTAAAAGAGGATCAGAACTAAATATCAAGTACAATAATAATAAATATATTATATATATGTGTAAATTGTATAGTTATATAATAGCGCCAATCAGACGGATAAATATGTTAAAATACCAAAAAAATGATGAACACCTATAACTGTAACTGTGAACAATGGTGAAGTTATTAATCTTAAAGGAAGACTTTGATAGAGCATATGAATCTCATTTTAGGCGGTCTCCAAAACAGAAGAGTGTCTACTTACAGCAGATACCAGCTCACGGTGTTTCGTACATTCCGAGATGCCGATTTATGGAACCGACTGATCGTCTCCGGTAATTGAACCGAGATTTCATCCTGCGTATTGCTATCACGTGAAATATTGTTGACGAAGCTGGGCAAGCACTGATAAAAGACATATTGTAGCTTTGGACTTGAGAAAAAGGCACGCTAGGAGGATAATTGGTGACAGTTGAAATCAATTAGCTCGTTCCTAAGCAAGGGGGCTAATTCAATGTTTTACTTTACACTTAAGATCAAATAGGATCGTAATCGAGTAGCTGCTTAGTAATAACAAAAAAATAAATTCTGCACGTAATCTTTAAAATTGCTTCAAAATTCTATTACAAGAACTACATTATCTTTGTCTCATTTTTTTTTAAAAAGAAAGCTAGCAATATTTCTTTTTTTTTCAGAAATATTACTTTCTTGTTTTTTTTTATTGTTGTTAGATCGCAACCACAGACCTGTTTCCGTGCTCTTTTCCAATGCACTTAAATTGTTCACTCTGCATTTATTAAAAGAGTGCCACTTCTACAGTCACTATTTTCCTTTTTCGTTTTTTATTATATATAATGCCTGAATTTGGAGGTGGCCAGAGATCACTCCGGTTCACGCGTCGCAGACGCCCCGCTGCATTGCTATTAGCTTCCCGCGACCGCTGTGTCCCTGCTTCTCATGGCCATTTTTAGTCCACTATCCTCTCCCTTGATGCGGCCATTGCCTTTGTCATCTGTCTTCCTGTGGCGTCGTCACAGTCATCTGTATAATAGACACAGCTGACGGTGTGTCGGGATATCGCCACTACAGCATGTTAGACGCTGTCGTGCAGTTGCAGTTTTTTCGTCACTGTTCTGATGACCACCACTGATCCGTACGTGAGGCCTTGGGTCTCGTGCACGGTGCAACATTCTTGTTAACCATTCCAACTAATTAATTGCTTGTGCTAGGAGATGGTTCAAGTCAATAGTCAAATGGTGAATTCGAACCCACGAGAATTATTTAAAAGACAGAGGCTAAACCTGTAAGGTATATTAACCTTACTTTTATATTTAAATTATATTAACATTATTAATGTTAAAAATAAATTTAAAATTGCGAAGTGATCATCCAAAATGTGAAGTGAAGCCAGGGCGAGTCACTACTCATGGTAAAAATGGCAAACATTAGGTGAAAATATTAGGACTATCAGTAATGAAAGAACCTTATTATGTGACGTGACGCACCATCTAATTCACTTAAGTGTCACATTAGTTTGGTCCTTCATCTATTACTTTTAAAAGCCAATCTAATTTACTTGACTAAAATACGATGGACATTTTATTTTAGATTTGCTAAAAGCGATAAGGTATGTTAACGATTGAATATATGTTTTGTTTTGGTAAGCTTCGTGGTCTTTAATTTAGAATGCTGCGGATAAGGATCTTTGATACTCTATAAATAGTGACTCTATCTGAGAAGTAATGAGAACCTAGTATTCTTATGCTTAAAGTATTGACCCCAAGATCACGGGTTCGATTCAAATCGTTAAAAATTTTATTTGTATAATTCACAATTTTTTTGAGACCTAATGCATTGTACTTCGTGTTTTTTACACTGCACCCGAATCTTTCTTCGCCATTAATCGATATATTGTTCGCAGTTACAAAATTTACTTGAAGATACTTAAGTGTGGTTAAAACCGACGCATGTCCATCACCTTACATAATTTACAAATACTCTCACGTTCGTTGAATCTTTGTGGGGTACACAGAGATAACAATAATTTATATCCGATTTTCATCAAGATTATTAGATCCTATGTGTGAAATAAATGGGCCCATTAACCAAATAAAGATATTAATTATTCTTCCATTATGTAAACGGTCGCAGGTTTATATAATTCATACTAATTACATTATTTAAGAATAATTATGAAATACAAAAAATTAAATGCTAAATTCTTTGAAAACTTGGTAAAACGTAGAACCTTTTTCTATATCTGTCCATACTGATTGGGCTACAAAACTTGATGGCTTATTTTTTCCATACTTAATACCAATATTTTCAACATTTTATACCAACTGTTTCGGTTTTAAAATTCTCGTCTCAAACATTTGAAAGCCCGGCTTTAAAAGTTCAATACAAAATAAGAAAAATACACGTGTAGGATGTAAACAAATAAAAATTGTTTCAGCATTGGTAGTGCGGTTCATTACGAGGCGTTTTATTGGCGAATACGATCCCAATTTAGAAAAGATCTACGCTTACCAAACAGTAATCGACAACGAGATGGTTTATTTTGAAATACTCGACTCTGCTGGAGATCCTCATGTGAGTTTCATACAAATAAATGTTTAATTGTGTAAACATATGTATTTTGTTTATCTAATAGTGGCACACCAAATATAGCTAATCAATAGCCATCCATGAAAGCCAAAGAAGAAATAGCAATAAAGCTTAATACGATAAAAACGATATATGGTGAACTGACTGCCAAATATTCGTAGAGGTACTAAAAAAGATGAAGATGATAAGTAACTGTCCATGGAGATTATGAGTCGCCGCCTTGCATGCTGTTAGAACCGTGGAAACTCGTCCACTACTCTCTTCAAGTTGGGAAGTTGATATAACTTGAATTCTATCCTCAGTATTGGCATAAATAAAATAGCGAATACTGATTTACCACTTCTGGAAAAACATCGCGAGGAAATCTGCTTATGTCTAATTTCTTCTTAACATTTGATGTATCTGTCATCTGTAGTCAATATTATGAGGCGGTGGTACACACCCGGTCGTTCTGGCCCATTCTTTAACAGTAGATGCTCCTACAGTGACTCTACAACAGTTGCATTTTTTTGTAGAGTTTTTGTTGACTTGCTTCGTTGTGACTGTACTTTTCAAACGACTTCAAAAGGTTCTTATTTCGTCTGTATTTTGTTACTGCCGAACTTTGATTTGGGTGAACCGATTTTAATGATCCTTTTTTACTTGAAAGCTGTCTGTCCCCGTGTGGTCCAATAAAATTTGGTCCAGTTTTTACAGTGACATTCATGAGAAAACCATATGTCTTAAATTTCCATTAGGTATGTGCGCCACAAATGGACGAATAACTCAATATCTCGCTAACCGATATCGATGATTCATTTTTTATTGAAAGGATGTACTTTAAGGGTAGTTTTATGAAAGTTTGATTAGGTTTTGATTAATTCTAGTTAGTAATATTCCTACGATAATTCGGAAATACAAAGAGGGCGTCCGCGAGTAATAGCGATTATCGTTTGATTACCTGAAGTCGATTTTGGTTTTTACTTGTAATTACACTGTTTTCATTGGGGATGTGGGTAAAAAAACACACGGCCCACTTGAACTTAATTGATCCTGACGCCCACAAAATCTATTAGAAGATATGTGTGATAGATTGAAGGTGTGGCCAACCTAATTTAAAGAGTTGGATGCCGGCACCTCGCCAGGCGAAGAAATGCGGAAGTATAAGAAGAAAACTTCACGTCGGTATTCCGGGAGTTCATGGTACTTCCTCATCATCCTACCGTCATGGCCGACCCATTCGTACGATGGCGGAATCCGATGCAATGGGGTTACCACTGTTCGTTTAATATGTTCATCAATGTTAACAGCGTGACTGTTCACTGTGTGGATATGTTAATAAACTAATTAAGAAAACATTAGTGATTCTTCATTGAAATTTGAAAAAAAAAATACAGGAAAGTGAATATACGAATTTGGAAAGTAACATTCGCTGGGCGGAGGCGTTTATCTTGATGTACTCTGTCACGGACAAATGCTCCTTCGACGAGTGCCATCGGCTCAAGTTCCTGATCAATTACAACAAGAGACGCCGCCGACTGTCACCTACTAAGGTAAGGTTCTTTTAAATGACTTTTCTGTTTCATTGACACATAATATAGCTCTGTAACGCAGTAAACAAAGGTAGCTGTAGTTGGCGGCAAATAATGCGCAGAAGTCGCAAATATAGGTATCACAGGTGAGTCAAGGGTCAAATCTCCTGTCGTCCTGACGCACTCTCCCCTACGCACCGATACGACATCCGGTGTACAGTCATTTTCTACATTTTCTGTTAATTTTGTTTTTTTTGTTGACTGTTTTTTTTATTGATTTGTTATTATTTTATTAAGTTGTGCTGTATTGTATTTTTATTTTATTACTTTATTTGTGATTTTATATAGTGAATATGCCAATATAAAAAGTACAAACAAAAACAGTATTCGTAATTTGTAGAAAGGAATAATTTCGCGACTGTATCCTTGCGCAGCTATCCTTTCCACTCACCCTTTCGCTAAACGTTAGTTTACGAGTTATTTACCGCCAACTCTACCACTATAAGATTTTGTAAGTAGATTAAAATTTTTAAAATGTGTTTTTATACATAGAGGAATTCCTTGTTAGCCGATCAAGATTCTCCAGTCACTTCTAATTGATTAGCTACAAAATTTACGGGTGTACAAAATTAAGTCATTAAAATTTAAAACTTTTGAGCCGTACTACATCAAAGTTCAAGTGCTCGGCTCAATTTTCATAGTACTCTAGCAACCCGAGTTCGATCCTCGGCGCCGTTATCAATTAAATTGTAGCATTTTAAGTGATTGTATAGGAGTTCTCGGAGGTGTAGGAAAACATTACGATGAATCCTGCACTGAGAATATTTTTCTAAGATATGTGGAGTCAATCCGCGAAGTTGGTCGCTTAGTTTTTTTACTTTTTATATAATTAGTATTAAATATTTTTTTTAATAGAAATCAGGGACTATAATCAAGTAGTTCACTTGATTTTGAATTACCACCGCCTATCGACACCGCTGGTATCGCGATGGAATTTTAAAAAGGAGTTGTCTTTTTTCTTGAAGATTCTTGGGTTTCTGGTCTATTTCTAATTCTACTAGTATACAACCGGGTTGTCGCTCTTTTTCGAATGTACCTCAACAGCAATACTCGTCTAGAGGTACGCAAGCGCCAAATATCTTGGCCTATCGATCGGGATGCATTCGGTGAATATGACCCGCCCACTCCCGTTTCAATTTACAGCGGTCTTACAACCGGCGACTGCAATCATTCTTCACGAAGTCTACTTGCCATGTTTTTTCCTCTGACTTATTATACTTATACATTATATACCACACCGCAGTTGCAATATATCTTTCTAATATGCATTATTTAATGAACTATGTATTTATACATATGTGTATATAATATACTCTAGGTATATTATATACACAAATGTACATTGTGATAATAATCTTTTTGACAAATTCCTACAGTACTACATGACTAATAATTATAATCCTATAGGGCCATGGCCTGTAAGTTACAATTTTTCGAATAATTTTTTATAATCATGTTACATAAATATTAACCATGACCCTAAATAGAGCAGAACAACTTCGTAATAATTAACTTTTTTTATTGAAGTCCAATAATAATACTTTAACAGATACATAGTGTTCAAAAAAGTTTTTTTTAAGTATATCTGAAAATTTTGTTCAGTGTTACGTCATGTTACATATTATCACTCCCAGTCCGATCTTTTGTCTATATTATCTATATTAATAAAAGGGAGACATCTATTGCCCTCTTTTCCAAAAACTACACGAAAGAATAGATACGGTAAGCAATAAACTATAAAATACAGCGATTTTCGGAGAACATTTTCACTCACAATATACTGTTGGCTTACTCCTTACCTTTAATTTAGTTTAAAAATAATAATTTTCTATTACAAATACGTTCCATTTCAATTTTATGTAATAAGATTATTATTTGATACCATGTAACTTATTATTTTAATGCCTTGTAAATCAATTACAAGCTAAAATAAAGCACAGTAAAGTTAAGACGGTTATCCTGTACTTTATAAAAATAATTAACCTGATATTATTACAACAAATTAAAAAATCCATTTATATCATATTTCTCTCACGTGCTCTTCATTCACAATTCTTCGTACAGCAAAGGACTGGAATAGTTTGCCCGCGTCTGTCTTTCCTTCCGAATACAATGTGGGTATTTTGTATGGGTGGTAAGAGTGGAGTGAATAGGCATTTACTAAGCTAGTGCGCCTTACCATCCAGGACTGCATTTCCACTTGACATCAGGTGGGATCGTGGTCAAGAACTTGCTTAGAAAGTATAAAAAAAAGACAGAGACGGCTTTCACTATCCACTTATCACAGTTTTGTAGTTATAAACTTTTTATATATTGTATAAAAGTTTATTTAATAATTTTTATAAAATTAATTAATAGGAGTTAATTACTCAGTAATTAACAATTATTACTATTAACTATGGGACCATAGGTGGCATGTGGTAAGCCCATCGCGTGCATTTTGTACTTAAAAACCGAAAATACGATATTGGTACAAACCAACTGGGATTCTGACTGGAAATCTCGACTATCAGATCCTACGTCTAACCGCCCACTAGGCTATTACTGTTTTTTATATACACATAATATATATATATGTTATAAACTTGTATATATGTGTATATATATATACACGTTTATAACAGTATCCGTGAGCTGTAATTAAATACCGCTTATGCAATACAGGTCAAATAACCTATAGCTTTGTATGTAATAAACAAAGTGGTCTTTGAAGAGAAACCATCGGATCGGTAGTGAAAGCATCTTACGTGAAATTAATTAACGACCCCTTTGTATTGTCTCCCGCGGTTACCGCGCGGCACAAACAGGTTTCGAGTTTCCGCTTATTCTTGAAGCGCTATAATATCAAACAAACAACAAAATATTCTTAGAAGTTCTATAAAGAGGAATAAAGTAAGGAAAATATAAGAATTTTCCTCACTTTAAACTTATTTTACTTATGCTTTTTAAAAATGAAAACAAGTTTCATATGTTGCTCGTAATCTTACCTTTTTCTTGGCTCTTTGAAATATTTACAACTTATTACATGTTATGATATTTAAACGGCTAGTTCATTCGTTTTCATGTTGTAAGGTGGTTTACGATGGTCAAAACACACGCAGTTTTTCCATCCTTTTTAGACAAAGCATAAAATTAGAATAAAGTACCATTCAAGCCCTCCGAATGAAAAGTGCGAGTAGTTCCGAGAGTTTATATTTGTTGACCT
This sequence comes from Meandrusa payeni, assembly GCA_029286785.1. Taxonomy (NCBI): domain Eukaryota; kingdom Metazoa; phylum Arthropoda; class Insecta; order Lepidoptera; family Papilionidae; genus Meandrusa; species Meandrusa payeni. The sequence goes on from JAGSMX010000013.1 coordinate 2,743,075, forward strand.
AGCGCGCCTTACTATTTAAGTCTGTATTTCAATTAACATTTGGAATGGTCAGGTATATAGAAATTTTTAATAAAAATAGTGCCTACGTATGCCAGTGACTGTTTTTGGTTTTCTTATATTCGTAAAATATATTAGGTTTGTCTCTAGAATTTCATACAAAGCAAATCTAGCAATAGGGCCGCGTGGACCGTGCCCTTTACAGAGAAGTAAAACAGAAGCTATTGCATAACAGTTTGACATACATAGACTGTAACTTTTCGGAGGTTTTATATTTTTAGTATTTTTTGATTATTATAATCAATACACATACACGTACCGTGATATATTATATTTGATGGGCCGTATGCCATTACGAAGCCACAACTTTCCCTCAAAGAGGGGCAAATGACCAGGTTCACTGAGCAGTCGTCCTACTTCGTCACATTACTTTTTCTAGATTCATTCAGAAGCCTTTGCAAATTTAATGCCCTTTATTCCATCTTTTTTGTACACCGTATTGACATGCTTTCCGAAAATAAACGTATTTTACTTTTGTATAATGTTACCTTTTTCATTTCTATTGAATTACGTGGAATAAAATTCTCATAACCTTTCCCTTTGTCTATGGGATTAAGGAGTTAGGGGTATAAACATTTCCTACGGACCCCTACACAGCGACATTGTCAAGATGGTTATTAATATTGTTTGAAGAACGCAATTTACCATATTTTCTACAGTATTTATAATCGGCTTACGAGGAATATTTCAATAATATTAATGCATTATTACGATATTGGAAATTGACGTTGGCTGTAGGAATCCTTATCTCGGCTCTAATACTATCGCTCCTGTGTTCATATAATAGGAACTGAAGTCCCATTAATACGGTTCTCGGCCCCGTGTCTGCTAAACCAATTGTGTTAAAATGAACGTTCGCTGATAGAAAATATGTCGATTTTTTCTAGTTTTGGTAATCTGCTAGTTCAATTGTGCTATGGTTTTCCAATGGCGTACCGCTGAAACTCTACTGTTAATACAATTGTTGCTATTTGTTAATTTCGTACATAGTGACATTTTCCAAATACGCCGATATTATATTATATCGTATTATATCGTACGTCACTAGTAGAATACGGTTTTTAGCAAAATGACATGGGTCCTTGCTATTGTTACTGAATTTTCATGTCCAATAGTTAACAGTATAAAAGGATATGTTTTGCTATGTGATTGACAATGTGCACTGTTCACGAAATTTAATTTATGCATGCACGGCAAAATCACGTTGCAGCTCCGGACGGAATGTCCCAGGGACGGATCGATACAGCGCGTAGAACCGGGAAATGCTTGCTACAGTTTTGTGCCTGAACTCTGAAAGAAGGGTTTCAATCCATTTTGTTTGTGCACTCATTGTACCGTTATTTATAAAATATATATTGTTTGTATATTTTCTTAGTGTCATCTTTGCCGAGGTAGCGTAATGTATCAATGTGATTGGAAATTTAAGTTTACATAGTTACAAAAATATTAATAAAAGCAATAGTCGTTAAGAAACCAAATAAAGAAATGTTCGCCAATTCACACTGCGGCAGTGCGGTGAATATGTCAATGTGTAAACGAGGTAGTTTGTGTTGTACGAAGCTTATACAATCAGACATACTTTTCGATTAAAGCGTCTAATCAAGCAGTGCCACAGCTCCTTTAGGCTCTAGTCAGAACGTTGTCGTGTCTGTAGTACGCTGGAGCTGATATATCCTCTCGGGAGGACTTGCTCTAACTTTTACAAAATAGAGATTTGGGTGCCTCATTACTCAACTCGGTGTAGCAATCTCTTTAAATATATATTGTGTATAATTATCCTAGGATAATAATCGAATTCGAGTTTCTCAAACTAATTGATGACATACAAGAACTCCTCGACTAACAGACACATGACATATATTAAGTTGCAAAACGTACCGTGTACGTGTTGTACGAACCGACAAGCAGAACGCAAGGACGACTTTATAAAGGCCACAAGGCGAAGCTGTATTCAAGCCGCTTACAACCGGTCCTTTTGGAAATCCAGTGGATGTCCTACGTCTGAAATAATGATGAAAGGTGTAATAAATTAATTGTTTTTCAGGACAGCGTACTAGAGACGCCGGTGGTACTAGTGGGCAACAAAACCGACCAGGTCGGCGACCGTATGGTCAGCACTGAAGAGGCCCAGAGGCGCAGCAAGGAAATAGGCTGCGTGTGTTTTCACGAAATCTCAGTCAGAGAGAGCATCGACCAGGTGAGTAAAAATAGCGCTACTCTTCAAAACTGCGGCCCGAGTTCATCGCGTTTAGTTTGATCCCACATAAATCGGTCAAAGTCATGCGCGTATTTATATCTTTATAATGCCGGTTATTCATATTGTCCTACTGATCAATATACGACGAAAATGTTTGTATCGCCAATGATTGTTATCCTTTGTTTTGAGTTTCCATATTACAGATTATTGCATCTAAAAGAGTCACTTACTTATTCCTGTGACTAGTGGCACACCTCCTGTCGAATAATAAACTACTAGACCTAATTCTAAATTTTTTAATTTAGTATAATTACTACATTTTTTAATATATATAATTTCGAAAGCTGGGTTTCCATCTTACCCCTTGACGGTTAAGAGTTCAATTCCAAAGAGTTTCCGCGGGCGTTTCTAAGTATAAAATAATGGGAAAATAAAAAACGTGATTCTGTGAAGATTTCCTCCCCGTTAACAAAAAAAAAACACCAATGAGGTCGTAAAAACTTTGGTGGATTAACTTTCATCTTGGTTTGTGACATTGATATATTGTTAACAAATATTACCAAAGTATATAGGTTTTGGTAGTATTAATGGAGTCAGATCAATCACGAAACATTACTTCGTAATATACAGAAGTTTAATGTCTGTATAAATATTTTCGGACTTATTTTTCCGTTGCCTCGGAATGTGCGCATTAAAATTGTCAAAGACATTTGAATACCAGAAAATAAATGCTTCAAAATCGATGATCCATCAAAACGTACGATCTTACTGAATGTTGCTTCGACGATAGTTTTAACCATCAAAGCGCCGGCGCGACACGTACGCCGTACTGGCTCACATTAAGAAAATTAATGGTTATTGTCACGAACGTGAAAATAGTATAAAAGTCGGTAGCGTAGGTTTGCTATTAATGTACCTAGTATACCCTGTATATACGGTACGCACGCACAGATTCACAAATGACCACCCGACACCATATTATAGTCATCTTATATGCCGGTGCCTGATAAATCAATTGTGTCAAATGAATGCTCAGTGACATCACGGACGATTTTTGCTAGTATCACTATGATTTTCCAATACCACTGATACTCCTATATCATTACCACTGTTGCTTATTTGGTAATCTCGTACATAAGAACGATATATTTCAATCAATTAATCAAAGAATTCAATTGAAAATTACATATCATAATATTTAATTAGTAGACTACAGTTTTAAGAACAGTAACAATTGGATTATAGTTAGTCAATCATATTGAAATGTTATCGGCAAATAGCAGGCCCGGTGCCTGGTTGTGGAATATAATGTCTTTAAGGTCCTAAATGTGTCAAAGCGTGAGCTTATCGCTAGAAACTCTGTAGAGATCAATGGTACAAGTTGAGTTTCAACCTGTCAAACCCAAGTACAATGCGTACAGAACGTACGAGAAGAACCAGGGAGGCAGCAATGAAAGCAGAGAAACTAATAACAATGCAACGGGGCGTCTACGACGCGTGAGTATAAGTATTGTCCAACGCCACCTCCAAAGATTATTAAAAAAATTGTAGTAACTATAGAGGTAGCCAAACCATGCATCTATGATCGAATTTTAGAGGTATCAACCTTACTAGATAATTGTTTCCGCCATACCCAACTATTACTGAAGTACAACGGTAGTCAGGGCACAAACGTAGTATTGTGGATCTAGGCACGCGTTATTTGACACATTCTGGCTCTTCACAATGGAGTCTATAATATTTCCTACGTTCACTCTCCTTTCTATGTCATCATATCTACCATCCTATCTAAACACGTATGCCAAAAATATAAAAACGCACTTGGTCAATAATTTCTCCTATTCGTATAATATATCTTGAGAAAAATTTATATAGTATAGATAAAATAAAAACAATCAATAATAGTACACTAAAACCTATATTTTGCGTACTTTACAGCATTTTTCGTATTAGATGCGTCGTTAGAATCGTAAATAAGATTTAGGGTCACATTAACGAAGCTTTAGGTTACGTAAATCAATGATTACGACTGAATGCTGTATCCGATAGATAGCGTAGAAGTACTATTGTTTTTAATTTATTTTTTAATGGATATCTCTCCAGTCACGGAGATCGGATCTAATAAGTTTTGATGGAAATTATGCTATTGTTAGCTCGCAAAAACGAATTTTTAACTTCAATATTGCGTTTCTTTATTTTTTTAAAAATATTATAGTTTTTAATAGCCTAATGATTTAAGGTACGGTCTGCGAATTGAAAGGTTGTAGGTTCGAATCTACCATTCGACTGACGTGAACCATTTCCCACTACAAGCTTAAGCTTAGTAGGAATGGTTAACAAGAATATTAGTAATATTTCTGAAAAAATAAGAAATATTGCTAGCATTCTTTTTTTACAAAAAAAATAGTGCCGCATAGTAAATATTGCAATAGCTAATTAAATTACAAATAAATTTAAATATATAGCTGTGATAGCTCAGTGTCCGGACGGTCGCCTCAAGTAAGTGCCGGTTTCGGCACCAATGTATTTGTTTGTTGCAATTATTAGCGCGAATACACAGTTCACGTCAATAGTAGAATGGTGGATTCGAAACAACGATCTTACGATTCGCAGACCGTAACCTAAACCATTAGGCTATTGACGCTTCGATTTACACGCGCCCGGCGGTAAAGGAAAACATCGTGAGGAAACGTGCGTGTGTTATAACATTTTCTAAGACATGTGAAGGCCTGTAACCAACAGTGAGATATATATTATAGGCTGTAACTTTAACTTTTTTAAATTTCGATACTAAATGTATTAAAGTTTGCATTTTTTTAATACTTTCATTATAACAAGGTTAATATTGCATATTTCATCTATGACTTATTATGTCTTTTATGCATGTTATAAGAATGGAGGTGTATACTTAATTTCACAATAATATTATCCATAATGCGATTAAGTATTTTTCAATACAATTTTTTTTTTGCAAGGACAATATATGACGGCCGCCTGACCATTTGTACCACACTATCTAATGATTATTTTATACTGGGTATTAACTTGCTTTATAGATGGTATATTTTAAGGAGACGGCTAAATGTTTCATCCAAACTCCCTTCGAATTCACTGAGCGTAATTTATTATATGGGCTTAGGAAACGACGATGACGTGTATGTTTGTGACTCCGTGTTTGCGGAAATTTCGGAGCATTGTAAAGTTTTTTTAGTGATACTATATATTAAGCGATTAAAAGTACAACATACATAAACAAACAGAATTTCTAAATAGGAAGAAACTTTAAGTTCAATTCGGAAAAATGCCGTAAGAGACACTGTGATAGAATAATATTCTGTACGTATTTATTACTTTTATACGATATTCATGTGATTGTGCACACCACCTTATAATGTGCTAGCTAAGAAGTTGGTCGACACATCTGGTGACCAGAGGGCTGGCTTATACCTTGCACAGAGGCTAAGCAATGACTTGCGTCGAGTTACTAGCGATAGAGGTTCAGGTTAAGCGACCTAAGAGCTATGCCACCTCTCAATCCGGTGAAGCAGTCAAGGCCAGCTTCTCTGGCCAATCTGTGTAGTTCATCATTAAAAAAAATCTGTAAACCTACTCGTATTAAGTATATGGTAAATATTTCTTTTTTTAGTTAGTATTATGTATTGTTTTATATGTATATTTAAGTTATATTTTCTAGTTATCTTACGACCATAAAATTATAATATTTGGACTTCTTACTTGTGATTGTTGTACATTGAATATAAGTAATGCAACAATAACCGATATTGTCAGCCAGGAACGAGTGTCTGTTGCAAGATACGCTACGTCCTGAAACTTGAACCTTTTTAGAAGCCAAGAATGATTTGTTTTTACCATCTTTACCGTCTGAGAAATACCGTCAAGAGTAATATCCCATTATAAGATTCAGTAGTGTACAAGCTGTACACTACATACAAAAATATACCACTTCCTACCAAGAATTAGTCGTGAGGCTATTGAAATTAAATAAAACTAATTTTAACAGAAAAGACAGATGATATCACCTGCTTGGGCAGCATCCCACTGATTGATGAAAATTATTACACTTTCAGCTAATAATTACAGTTACACAAGGACCGAAAGTATGAGCGATGCTCAGTATTTCTCTAAGGGATAGAATCAGAACGAATAAATTCAACGGAGAACGAAGGTAGTAGGAAGAAGTGGGTTGGTCACTGAGTCAGACGGCAGATGGGGGAAGAAAGTCGTAGGTTGGAGGTCTCACAATGGTCGGTGAAGTATAGGGCGCCCTCCTTCCAGATGAACCGACGACTTAATAAGGATAGCTGGATCGTGTAAGGTGGATGGCATTAGGGAAGGTCTATTTTCAGTAGTGGATCGACACAGACTTACGATGATTATGATGATGATAAAATTAAAAATATAATGTTGTTGTTGAAGTTTTTTATGTTAAAGGAAATATTAATTTACTTAGCTAAAACATTTTCTTAAACTATACTTAAATTTATGCTTTGATATCGTAGAACCAATTTCCGTTCTAACGACGCTTTACGGCTCTTCAGTATCCTTTGAGAAATCTCTAACCTGATACTTGAAGTGTACGCTTTAACTCTCAATACTTGATACTTGTTTCTAATAAATTTATACTACAAAGGGTATGAATAACTGAGAATGTTTTAATTTTTTTTCCCGCGACGTTGATGACGACATACAGAGACGTGGTAGCTCAGTACCCAGGCGGCTGGCTCAAGTTGCATAGTACGCTAGCAACCCGAGTTCGATCCCCGGTACCGGCACCAACAAATTTGCTGTTGCAATTTTGTGTGCTGATTTACCACGCGCTCGGCGGTGAAGCAAAACATCGTGAGGAAACCTACATGTCTTAGAAAATTTTTCTAAGGCATGTGAAGTCTGCCAGTCCGCACTAAGACCGTGTGGCAGACTATGCGCTTATACTCTCTTCACAGAGAAGGCCTGTGCGCAACAGAGAAACGTATATTATATTTATAAAGGCTGTAACTTTAACTTTAAGTACGATATAACTTGTACGCGTTCGAAGTCTCTCCAAGTAAAAAAGTACCTTCGGTACCTTAAGAGATTACTGACAATCGTACTACTGTCACAAACACTTTAAAATGTTCATTCATTTTTCATTTGCCTGCTAAAACCATTAGGCTATTGATGTTTAAATTTACGATTCTGCGTTGTTTGATGTATACTACGATCGCGGAGAGGTGATTTTATCTGGATCCTGAGAACGTTTCGTAACCATTGTTAACAATGACGTCAAATGGCTTTATGGAACATTGATCCTTTTCACACCACGCGATATAGACCGTGAGTATACAAGCCCGAATGTTTGAATACGGCTAAAAATAAATGGGGAGGAAGTAACTTTTGTTATATCCTGTTTCATTATTTCATTTTGTGAAGAGTTGAATAAAATCAGTTATTTTTCCTGTTTATAACAAACAAGTTCAACAAAACTCTTCTTTGTTGGATTTCCGACTTGCTTCTTCTTTTTGGACAGCTATGGTTGTTTAATATCTTTTCTTTTTGTTTACACACTGTACTGTACTATACTGTTCAATTATATTACAACGATAAAGACTTTTTGACAGAGTCCTTCTTGTTTCACTGAGATAGAGACAACAATGGCTTTCGAGAATTCATAGGTTGCAAACAAACACGATCTCTTCTTAAATAAATCCCATTATACGTCAAGTTTCAGCATTTATGAATTTTAAACCGACTTCAAAAGGACGAGGTCCTCAATTCCTCTGTTTTTATTTGAAATCCGGTACTTCCCGTGTGTCCCATTTAAATTTGGTCCAATTATGACAAAATTGAATTTGCATCAAGTATGTGCACCACAAATGAACGAACAAATCACGCCAATGGATTACAAATAATTCATTGTTTTTTATTGGAAAGGATATACTTTAAGAGCAGTTTTTTTTTTGTGATTTTGCCCTTTTGGGCATGTCAGCCCCATCATACCCTTTTTTTTTTTGTTAACGGGGAGGAAATCTTCAGAAAGATACCCCGCCCTCTGGGGGGAAGGCGGTGGATCGCACCGGAACCCCTCTGCACTGTGCTCAAGGAGAGCACGTCCCGGGGGGGAGGTTACTCCCTCCCCCCGTGCCCCCGCAGCGCAAGGCGACACGGGCCAGCCGATGTCGCCTTCTTCCCGGGTCCACTTTGGTGGACGACTCAGGCCCCCACCCTTGTCGCCCAGTGAACCCGAGGCCCCTTTTAGTCGCCTTGTACGACAGGCAGGGGATACCGTAGTCTTATTCTTCAGAGCCCAGAACTACAGGGCTGATCATACCCTAAACTATGCACACACACCTTGGTAAGAGTCATTTAATGATAGTTTAGATAGGTGAGGTTCTGATTAAGTCTGATTTCTTAATATTCCTACGATAATTCGGAAATACAAAAAAGTCTATCCGCACATAATAGCGTAAACAATAAATGTTTGATTCTATTTAAAATACATATACGAGTAGTTTAATCTAACATTTTAGTCCAAATGGATCAATAACATGAATAAATTACAGTCCAACCTTGCCTATTTCGTCTAATTATTTATGTAGTACAGCAGCAGTGACAAATTGAATCCATTTATTACTTTGGTACCTTTGAAAACGAGACGTCAAGTGTTCTAATTCGGAAATTTTCTAAACATAGGGGGATGTTCAGAAGTTTTTCTCATCATATCATCGTATCGTAGCATCGCATCCGCAGTAATTTAACTTCACGTCAGTCAATTGGGTTTTCAAATAACGTGTCGTGAGTTTGCCTCGATATAGATCGTCAATGTTGATAATACATTAAAAACATTGATATTTTTCGTTTTAATTATATTAACATGAGATATACAAAACAGTTTTTTCAATACGATATCAAAACCAATTAATTTTTCATTGTTAAAGTACGTAAAACTTAAGTAATTAAGTCCTCGGGCGTTATAACTATGAATACTGTTAGAAGTTGCATGGAATTTTATAAAGGAGAATTTAAGCTTTAGATAGGAAAACAAGTTAATAAGAAACTAAGAAAGGAAACTCTATTTTTCAGAAATATTACTAACAATCTTGTTAACCATTCCAACTAAGCTTAAACTTGTGCTAGGACATGGTTCTCGGCAATAGTCGAATGGTGGATTTGAACCCACGACCTTACGATTCGCAGGCCGTACCGTAAACCATTAGGCTATTGACTACAATATAATAAGGTTAGACGTAAATTTAAACACTCATTTACGACAGGTTGTATATAAACAGTCATAAAAAAGCAATTATTTTTATTCACCAAGACTTGTACCCCGCTACTATTTGCCAATGACATCTTCACAATACGTTTCCCCTCACCGGGGGGACCCTTGTGTCGAGTTACTAGCAATAAAGGTTCAGGCTAAGCGACCTAAGAGCTATGCCACCTCTCAATCCGGTGAAGCAGTCAAGGCCAGCTTCTCTGGCCAATCTGTGTAGTTAGTCATAAAAAAAAATCTTCACAATGAAAGCAACCTACAACAAGTAAAAAACTAAACTATTATGACTAAATTGTCATTGTTGCTATAAACCGTAATTTACTAAATGATTTTTAGATTTGTCATTAATTTTTTTATTAATTTGATTAATTTAGTGAAATATATTGTCATATTTAAAAGATGTCATTATGTATAAGATTAACAAGTATCAACAATTGAAATAGTATTAGAGTGTGTGGTACTCCATTGGGAAACCATAGCGGCATAACTGAACCAGCGGATTAGAATCATTATAACAAAAACGACAACTGTGATGTCACTGGACGTTCATTTAGACACGATTGGTTAAGCAACTTCGAGGCGTTGTTGTACTGTTCTCTTTCGTTTTAAATATGTTTTGAATAAAGCACTGATAATGTCTATTTTCGACAGGATATTCGCTTTACCGCACTTTTGAAATGTGTAATTACCAATTTAGTCAATTTCCTTTCCATTTAAAATTAAGTCGGGATAAAAGAATTAATTTATTATTAATTTTCTATTCAAATAAGTAAGTAATAATATATAGGACACTTCCTGCATGCCTCGTCAATCAAAAGATTTTCCGGGTGAGAGGCAATCCGATATTTAATAGAATTTAATTAAAATTATATAAGACTCTGTGAAAATTGAACAAGAATTTGTGTGAATAAAAATCTTCACGCTCGTATTTTATGGTAAAGACACAATACCAGAAACGTAGTTTTGTGTTATATGTAATACTTGTGTGGCGAGTTCGTATGTTTTTTATGAAACATGTGTAACTGTCGATAACTGATATGCCTGTAGTGACTGAGGTCTAAGATAGACGCCAAACCAACAATTGTCTCAAGTTACCCTTTATAAGCAAAGCGACAGGAAGTTGTAATTTCTAGCCGATATTCCACTGTATTCTGTTGAAAATTCTAATTATTTGTTACTATAGAAGCTCACATCGTTACCTTTATGAAATATTAAGGTCCGATGATTTTTGAAATCACATTGATGCTTTCAAGGTATAATACGTACATTTAATAATATAAACATAAATTAGATTATAAATATAAATCACAGTATTGTGTAATTTAATAACATATATTTAAATTATAAGTACAGTATGCGTGTAGTGTGAGAAGTACAATTTTTCTAAAATTACAGTATTCCTAAAATATGTATCTAAAATTGGCTACGATTCTCTTCATGAACATTTCAATACCTACTTAAATTGGATTTAATGTGACATTCAAACGAAATGCAACTGAAGTCTTAATACTTCCATTGCTTTTTTATATATAGCAAGATTTCACACGGTGTGAAGGTCTGAAGAACACAGAGAGGAAAGAAATAAAAGAAATAAGGTTAATTTCCATAGTGTTCTAGTTACGATGAGACCATAGAGGTTTAAAATTCCTCAAATCTTGCATCGATGAATAATTTAAAGTACATAAAAATCACTTGCTAAGATTTGTGCCCGGTGAATAGCTAACGATATGTATACCAATATGTCGAGAGAAAATCATGCTCAATTTGTTCTCTTGAAAATAATTTGCAGATACTTTTAACAGCTTCATTGGAAATATTTTCTATCAAAAATGGTTCACAGTTTGAACTGTTTATTTATAATCTACAAAACTTACGAAGAAGTATCATTATTACACATCGTTTCATTATTTATTATAAACAAAACGGGCTGTTAAAATAAACATGGTCTGTCTGCACATTTTATATTTAAGACGTCTGAATGATGATTTTCTTACATCCGCTTTTACGGTTCAATTAGGATTATTTTGCAACGCTTCAAGGTCTTTGATGTTTAAATAATTGTCATTGGTATTCGACTAAAATGGCGTAGAATTTACATTTTATATTTAAAACTAGTATATAAATTATATTGGCATAGAAACGTGGTCTTTTACTATGGGCCTCATAAGTAAGTTCAACGTCGCACAACGAGCTATGGAGAGGGCTATGCTCAGGGTATCTCTACGAGATCATATCACGTATGAAGAGATTCGTAGACGAAGGAAATTAACCAATAAAAGTAACCGCGTAGAACAGGTCGGCCACGTGTTAAATTAGGTCGAAAACACCACGGACCGGCGCAGGCAAGGTGGTCTGACGACCTCATAAAGACCGCAGAAAGCTGCTGGATGCAAGCCGCTTACAACCGGTCTTTTGTCTTCCCTTGTCCGGAAGGGTCAGGGACAATGTTGGATTGTTGATTTGGATTGTAGTGATGTGCCACCGAAAGGGATACGAGTTTACTAATATCTTTATATTCTCCTTAGTTCTTAAGCAAGTGGACCTGATCTTGTGGGGTGTAATTCACGAAGAATAAAGAAGTTCCGGCTACTGAAGTAGCATCAAACACTAAGTCTGTGTTTCTTAACAAAAATAATCACGGCTTTTTTATGGAGGCTTACTTGATATTAAGTGATAACCAAATAACCCTCACCATTAGACATATTCCAATAAGAATGCTTTCACGCTTACAGTACTGGTCGAAGTTGAGGTCCCGTGTTACTAATAAATTCAGGTAGAGCACTCTGAGGTTAAAGGAAGTAATTGTGAAAAAAATAATATGAACAGGTGTGGGGAGTGTTCCGTGATACCCGTCGCTTCTGGCGCGTGGGTAGCAAGTGGACTAGAGGCCGTCAAGATGCCAGCCTGCATTGCACGTCGATAGACCGCCCGCTCTGCCGTGCCTCGTCTGACTCAGCACCAGAGCCACCGGTAACACCATTTTGTAAGTTTCTATCTTTAAAAATGGCCGTCAAGTAACTACACGGTCATCGACTGGTATTTGTCTACGAATATATCGATTTCTATGCAAATAACATAATATATCCAGTAATTACGTCTTTCTAAATGTGCCGTGTACCGTCTCACCTAATAAGATAGTAGTAAAAGATGGATTAAATAGTGAACATCCCAATTCCCAATTCACAAATCTAGTCTAATGCTTTCGCGCTTAGAGCGAAGTCCTAAGCCCAATAGCATAATAATAGCCCATAGGTCTCTCACTCTAAGCCAATCAGCGATAAAAACTTCTTCCAATTCCATACATTAAATGGGACTTTTTTAGAAAAATAGACACCATTATATATTGCCATACGTATCTTATTAATACATTAATAATCACTAATGAAATTACATATGCGAAAAGAATTATGAAATACCCGAACAAAGCACTTTGCTTCGCCTGTCATTTTTTGTACAGCAAATAAGTGAAATAGTTTGTCTCTTTCCCTCTGATTACAATGTGGGCAAATGCATATTTTCAAGTGTAGACTAAATATGCATTTACTTTTTTTCACACGGGGGAATCTTTTTAAAGACCATCCTCCGGTACCCTGGGTGGGCCCGGAGGGATGTGTGGGACTCGGCCTGGGCAGCCCCTACCCACTAAACCTTCCGCGAATGCCATCAGCCGTTATGAGCGGGGTGCGGATCTGTCAGCGACAGGACACCCCAACGACCGGCCGGTCCCGGCAAAGACCGGACTTCATCCTCAAAGGGGACTTCTCCGGTACTCAGAGAAGTCCCGAAGACGCCGAAGCATACTGCTTCGGATTACGGGGGCGGCAAGAGGAGGCGTTGGTAACGCCTCCTGCGCACCCCGGTACGTCGCCTGCAAATATGCATTTACTAAGCCAGTGCCCTTTAGTATCCAGGACTGCATTTCTACTTAACATCATAACTTAAAAAAAATATTGAATACTAAATTAAACTTAGGTTTAGTAAATAGAAATGGTTTAGCCTGAAAACGCGTCCAATTTGCGGTATTACTTTACGCATCGCGCATTTCTGGTGTAATATAGTAGAGCTAGCAGTTTGTATTCGCCTGTCACGTGCGCGCTTTAATTAAATTCTAAAAACAAGTAACACCTATTTAATGAAGACAATTCGTGACCCACATTCAAATCCGTGTCCAAATGAGGAAATATTGGAAGTTACCGCAGTTCATATTAAGTTAATTAAGTTTAGCTTTTAAACTTAGTACTATCCTGTTTGAAGAGATGTATTGTACATGTATGTTACTGATTCCATTGTGAAATAATATTTTACTTGCAGCTGTTAAATCTATGTATATAATAGAGGAAGTGTGTGGGTTTGTCCCATATAGGCTCCAAAACGGATGAACTGATTTCAATGAAACTTTCAGGGAATCTTCAGATTGACCTGGCGAGTAATACTGTAAAGTTTGGTGACGATCGGAGCACCTCCTCTTTTTGAACTTTCAAATACAGCTTTTATTTACTATGATGATATTCTACTGTTTTATAACCCAAATTTGTATTGACACATGCGTTGTGTGTACTTATCGTCATTATGAACCATATATAGTACAAGTGAGTACATTGCATGTACATGGGTGTAGGTAATGATCTTCATCCGCTCGAGAAGAGAATGAATACGGAGAGAAATGAATAATTTAATGTATTGTGAGAGTTAAATTGAATATTTAATGATGTAAGTTTATTGTTTAAATAAAATAAAGCAAAATCGTAAAATAGTTTATATATTTAAAAGAACAAGCATATTTCCTAGTAAAACCAAAAATAGACTTCAAATAGAATAGGAATATTATGGAATAGAATTAATCAGAACTAAATCAAATTCTACTCAAATTACCTTTGAATTGCGTCCTTCCCAGTAAAAAATGAATCATCGAAATCAGTTGGCACATACTTAATGCAAATTTAAGACTTATTAGGCTTTCTCATGAATGCCTTTGTCAGAATTGGACCATATGGAAAGCACCATCTTTCAAATAAAAAAAGAATCATCAAAATCGGATCCCCAGTCGAAAGTTATGAAGTAACAAACATAAAAAAACCTACAGACGAATTGAGAACCACCTCCTTTTTTGAAGTCGATTGAAAATGAGATGGGAAACAAGACAATCACGAACTAACTAAACATTTTCAGGCCGCCGTTGGACCGAAGTGGAGTTAGACGAAGAGCAAGAGATAGGCGTAGTCCGCAGCGACTCGAACTCATCGTCAGGATTGTCAGAGGGCGCGGAGGAGTTCCGCGCCCGGGCCAGCACCGACTCCCGCCTGCCGCCGCGACCGGCGCGGCCCCGGCACCCCGTCCCCACGCGCACCGCGCCACCGCCCGTTAGACGTATGAGTGTCTCCATGAGGGGAAACAACGCCAGCACTTACTGAGACATTTTTACATCTTTATTTCAGACCCCACACACAACCACCAAAGCCCCACAAAACACAAAACCTCACGGTTAATAGGGGTCGAAACGCGGTAGGGCACGCGTGGTCTAGGTGCAACTTGGACCTTTACAAGTTCATTGTCACTTTACTTATTACTTATCTCTCGCCCTTAAGAAAGAAAACACTGTCGAATTGAGTCTGCGTACTAATAAAAATAATGACAAAACTATGAATTTTTTCTAGTTTTTCAACTCTGCATATTTCCACTTTCTACCGTCGATATGTCCTTTTAACCGTAGCTTACCCAGTGAAAGCTATGTTTGTATACCCCATACAAATATAGCTTTCACTGGGTAGGCTCATCAAATCATGAGTCACTAACGTACTTTCATACATTTGTCACATCAACTATATAATAAAAATCAATCAAAATTGTAATAAAAGACTGGTATTCATTAATATACAACGAAAATTTATAAAGCTTTGGACAAAAATATTGGCCTTAAATTTGAAAAAAATACTTATTTGACCTACTAAACGAAGTTACAAACATCACGAGTATACATAAATAAAAAAATACAAACAAATTGGGCACCTACTCTCTTTTTAGAAATCGGTAAAAAAATTGTACACGTCGTTAGCGACCGTATAATCATATACATATACGATTACATTTAATATTCATATATATATATGTATATATTAGCTCTTACATATTTTTCACCCTAGCGCGATAGAAACAGCACTCAAAGCTTATTAGATTCCATACATACATACAAGTGGTGCATCTATCGCCATACAATGGGCACAAATTTTTTCTAGTAATTTTTGTACATAAGAAACCAAATCACGAATAAAGGAAACGATAAGGTCCACCATTAAATAGTCCGCTATAGGGTATTATATAGAAGGCACGATAGATTCCATCCATTTTGTTGACCTTCAACTCAAACACTTATTAAAAAACCTATAAAAAATTCAACTTACAATACAACCTATAGAGATATAAAGCGTCACTAACCCAATGGTTTAGGGCACGGTCTGCAAATCGTAAGGTCGTGGGTTCGAATCCATCATTCGACTATTGTCGTGTCGTCGCAGTGCAAGGCAATACGGGCCAGCCGATGTCGCCTTCTTCTCGGGTCCACTTCAGCGGACGACAAAGCCCCTAACCCTTGTGCCAGTGAACCCAAGGCCCCTTTTAGTAGTCTTCTACGACAGGCAAGATACCGTAGTCTTATTCTACGAGCTCAGAACTACAGGGCTGTGAACCATCTCCTAGCACAAGTCTAAGCGCTTATTTAGAACGATTAATAATATTTGTGCTAAATAAATATTGGCATAATTTTTTATTAAAAAAACATATATGTCCTACAATTGGGCACAGGTTCTTTTCTTCTCTGCAACGAGTAAGGGGCATACTTCACCAATGGCCCTAACGTGTATTGACAGACTTCACACGACGTAGAAAATTTTACAACATGTAGATTTTCTGATAATGATTTCCTTCGCTATCCTGCGCGTCGTAAATATTTACAATAACACAACAAAAAAATTCACTGATAAATCGAAGTCGAGTTGCCTCAAGTTGATCATAGTACTACGCCTTGGTGAAGGAAATCATCGTGAGGAAACCTGCATGTCTTACAAAAAATTTCTATAACTCCTAGATAATGTAGTCTTTAAGTTAGATAATACAGGCTGTAACTTTAACTTTACATTTTATATAGGGACTAAAAGCTATCTCGTTTAATATTAGTGGTATATCGGATCTTACAGGATTCAATTTAGTACATTAGAATCATTTGTATTATTGTAAAAAATTGAAATCGGTGTAAGCAAAGGGTATAAGAGTAACCAAAGAACGAATATTGTAGTTTGTTTATTGTACATACACACTAACGCACAGACACACAAAGACACATCCACACACACATAAAAAAAGATTTAAATGATAACATTGCGGTCTAAAATGACGGGAAGGGAATTTAAGAAACTCCTTGTTTTATATATTCTACAATTATTTTATGCAAATATACTATATTATTTCACTATATATATATTGACTATTAATTTATTTTAAAATTTTAGGTTACATTTTCACAATATTCATATAAAATGTAAAATACACAAAAACATCATTCATAATTAGAGCTTTGAGTAAGTCATTAGTGTTAAAATGAACTTTCAGTGACATTAGAGTTGTCGAATTTACCAAATTTAAGAAATTTGCTGGTTAAAAGCCCGACATGCTATTTGCTAATGACGTTTCACTATTACAGTCAATTACAGTCATATTAATTTACACTCCATGATTACCAAATACGTCAAATACAAAACAAAACAAACCCCATATACTGCGTGTGCGTGTCGCAATAATAAAAGAGATGACTTACCACCTCGATGTCCTGGTCTCCGCTTGCAGGCTGGGTCAATCTGTCAAGTTGTAGACGAGTCAGTAAGTCAACGTCTAAACACGCGAGCAATGCGCTGATGCCCGTAAGCAGTTTCAAATCAAATAGAAGACGTCGTTAATGACGCGCCGCGAACCGATATTTAACAGCATCCCTGTACGCTAAATTAATTACACCGAACGGTTCTGCAACTGGAGAGATATTGGGGAGATAGTGCCCTCTCCGCGCACTCCTGCGCTGCGTCCGACAGCGAGGGTTTACCAATTACCCACGTGCGCGGAGATATAAAAATAAAAAATATCGTCGCACCGTCATCCGTGTGCAAAATTAAGGGTCGGAAATAAAGGGTTGGTTAAGAAAGTTTGAATATCTCGGAAAATAAAGACGCTAGGTAACTGAAATAAATTGTGCATGATAGACAATTAAATATGCTTAAAATAAAATAAAATATTTTTATTAATTTATTTATATTTCATTAAAAAACAAAAAACTTAAACGAAAAAGGATATGTTATGTAAACTTGGATAATACAGTATTTTTCATAAAATTTTATTTGGATTTTATTTTTTCGCCTGGAGACAACCCTAAGTTCTAAAATTTAAATAAAAATGTTTTTAATGAAATATAAATAAATTAATAAAAATAGTTTTATTTTATTTAAAGTATATTTAATTGTCTATTATGCACAATTTATTTCAGTTCGTAAATTGTTGTCATAGTGAAATGTTATTGGCAAATAGATTCGGGGGCCTTTTAGTTGTTCTGTAGATAATTATTGTTACATGTTGTGTATACGTTAGCTTTGTTAGTTATGATAAGATAAACATACATATTTATTAAGTAGATTAATTATAAATGTAACTTTATATAGCTTTTATTAAAATTAAGTGTATTACAACATAAGATATTAGATAGATAGATTCGATATAGTATTAGCCTACACTCAATAAGTGTTTAATAAACAGCTCTAACGTGTTTTTAACCCTTGCGGGATAGACAGAAACAGCAATTACTGTGCAATTGTCACTAGGCTTATTAGGACCATTAGGGCACAATTTTTTTTTTAGCGAGTGATTTTTTTGTACTTAAATAACCGAAAAAACGGCAATTCATTTTTTTTGCCTTTTTTGCCTGGTATCGGACTGGAATTGGACTGGGTTTCGAACCGACGACCTCCAAATCTTAAGTTGAATCGCTTAGCCACTACACTGAGTATTGTAAGTAAATAAGTTAATATTGTGTTATTTAAACGATTAAACTAATGTTCACTTTATAATAAACTGCATTTTTCTATTTTCTCTCTCTTTCTCTCCTTCTCTTTCTTTGCCTCTCTCTCTCTGTCTGTCTCTAATTTAGCCTTTAAAGCTTCATTAATATAATCAATAAACACCTTCACCATTGTCTTGCCCACCTTGCCCCGGCGCCTTGAAAGCTGCTGTAGCTTTCAGAGCGATACTATAGCTTAATTTTTATACCTGCTATATATACAGGCTGTCCCAGAATTTAAAGATAGCCTCGCAATCAAAGGAAAAAATCCTCTCATGAGGAGTACTCGAGTAGCATCCATTTTATCACAGCCTGTATACGATGATCATTTCTGCGTCTAGGGCGTCTTACCATTCATGCATTTCTTACTACTACTTAATTTATTCATTATCAACGATCGAAGACTCAATTTCTGTACTAATGAGACTTTAGTTTCTTCTGAAATACTAAAACACCTATTCAAATTTTTAAATATGAGACCTATTTATTGAGCTTGAGAAAAAGTGGATAGCTATTTATCTGTCTACCCCGCTTTGTTTAAAAAGACGTGAGTCACAGAGTAATTGAATGCGTGTAATATTTATATTTCAATGCAGAATAGCAGTCCAATTGAGGCGAGACAATTCTATTAATATATCACTTACGAGTAAAAATTCCTTTCGATAATTGAAGCCAGGATCTACCTTACACCAGCCCGGTAATCGGTCTCCCACGGTCGTTATTTATTCAAATCCCTTGACCTAATTATGTGAGTTATTCGTTCTCTTTACACAACTCCTGCAATAGTGTTGCAATATACCTGCTCTATTCCGGTAACTGTTTATTTAACACAGTTCAATTAAATATATGAATAACCGAACAACATTTTAAAATAACTTCGACTTACGACACATAGACGTCGCTATAATGAGTTCAATAAATTATAAATGATTTTAATTTTTATTCTGATAACTGTGACCGAGAGAAAATATTTTTTACACGGTTTTAGACAACACGCTGCATTCTCTCTCTCTCTCTCTTGTATTAGTGCCACATAGCACAGTCCCCAGTAGCGGGGCCGGCTTTCCAGATTTTCGCTTTCCACTTCCCTCAGTCCCCGACATCGTATTGGAAAAATCTTGTGTGAAGGGAAAATCAAACTTTTTCACTTACAGATAGTAAACTTACATTCGTTTATGTGGATCGCCATTAGTTTATTAAAGAGTATAATAGAGATAACGGAGTAATATTAATTTAAAAGTTAAATTGACGTATGTCCCACTGAAGGACTCTCTCTGTACAGTCTGGGACTTCACATGTCATAGAAAATTTTCTAACGCATATAGGTTTCGTCATGATGTCTTCTTTCACCACCGAGCGCGTGGTAAATCAGCACATAAAATTGCAACAAACATTATATATTGTTACCGGTGTCGGGGATCGAACTCGGGTTGCTATGCTACCATACTACGCAGCTTGATGTGAACGGAGACTGAGCTACCATTGCTCATGACTATTTATTTATATATTACTAATCAAAGAATACGTACAATAATGATAGCGAGACAATGAAAATTTCAGATGTGCTTTATAATTGCTTTATATAGATTGTAAATTATGTAAAACTTAATGTTAGATATTGGGTATCTTAATTTATAAAAGCCTAATTGAATAATTTTAACAAATTTTAGGAAACATTACATTATGGAATAATATGCTATAATTTATTTGAATTATGGAATTTATAACATAATATAATTTTTATTGCCTGTTTTTATTAAAAATGTAGTTATTATTGAAGAAAACCTTTGATATAATATAAAATAATGTTATATACGCATTTATTAATATGATTATACATAAAATAATAGAATTACACGCGATGTAATAGTTCTCTTGAATAAATGTATGTATATTATTACTGAATTATTTATTATTTATTTAAAAAAAGGTTCACAAAGGTGGACGTAAACAGTTGCATTTTCTAACAGTCAAGGTGAGAAAAAAAAACATTATTGGCCGGTGTAATCATCAAAAAATAGATAAGAAATATTTCATCATTGTGTTATATAGAATCGAAATCAAATGTTTATATTATGAACAAAAGCCTTTACAAATTCATCAAAAATTACTTTTTACCCGACAACGGCGAAGCAAAAAGGGGGTGATTAGTTTGACAGGTACGTATACGCAATATTGTCCATTTGCTTATAAAAAAAACTGTTCCCTCATAACTTCTAAGCCATTCATTATAGTCATATTAATATTTTAAAGTGAATGTTTGTATATATGTGTTAATAATATGTGATACTCTTTCACGCAAAAACTACTGAATGGATTTAAATGAAACTATAATATAGTTACAGATATAGAATACAGTTACACATCGGCTATATAATCTATAAAGATATAGTGATTACCAAAAACATAACGATAAGTAAAAAAAAATCCGCCATCTGCTAGCTATTCTGGCGTGCGCCGCAAAAACTGTTAAGGTTACAATAATACAATGTTTGATGGAAATGTTTATCATAAATAGTACTACAAGAAAGCGAAAACATATAGCTATATGTACCAGCCATTATCACCAAAATAATGAGGGGTACGTATACAAAAAAAATGATAATTTATTTCTAACACTCATTTGGTAGTAACAAATTGATACTTATATCGAAATAAATACTTTTATCGTATCTGTTTTTTAAAGTAGATAAACTTTGTCTTTTACAATTCATCAATCTTACAAGTATTTGAATAGTTAAGACGATAAACAACGGAGTGCGTGATATTATGGTACTACATGGTTACTATTAGAAAGTAAACTGAGTGACTTAGTTTGGGGCGCTTTCACGCCCTAACTATTCAATCGATCATCATTACATTTTTCATATAATGGGAACAGAAACGGACATACTTTTAAATCGCGGGTAAAACCGCGGGGCAGAGGTAGTCTGACATATATACGATTTTTTTTACCCTTATAGGATGAAGGGCAAACGAGCTTACAGCCCACCTGCTCTTAAGTGATCACCGTCTCCATGAACATCCACAGCATCACAGATGGTGGATGATACATGCTCGTTTGCCTACTTCTCCTATAGGTAAAGAATGTTTAGTATCCTGAACTAAATGTTCCAACGAAAAGAATAATCACCTATTAACTACGAGCATAGGTAACTAAGCGACATGCCGACGCCAATGGAAAATCCATGTAGACTTAAGGTCAAACGGCACGCCTCCTGTACAGATTACATTTATCACAATAATGGAGTTTGTTTACGAAAGCCAATCTCTTTCTGATCCTAGATAAACATGTTACGAGACAAATTATATTAGGTCCTTACACATGAAATTGTTGTCTTGTTGTAGCAGCCACTAGGATCTCAAATATCTTCTCTTTTCTTGGTCTTTGGAAATCCAACTCAGGAATTCCAATTTTATAAGTTAGGTCGGATTCATGTTTATTTTTTCTAATTGTGGCTCTAAAATTAGTGAATTGATTTATTATGCGGGGGTGAGTGGTAAAGGCTGTCATATCCGTCCGTCAATTAAACTGATTGACCAGATTTGTGTACGTCACAACCACCGTTAAAAAACACCACCACATAAACAACGTTAAAAAGGGCAGGTAAAAAATATTAATCTTCACATAGCATTTGGTCACGCAGCCCTATGTGCAACTCTGCGTACAATTGTTTTCATATACATTGAATTTAAGGCTAAGTACAACACCTTTTTAAGTCAACAAACATAAAAATTTATCTTTATCTTTTGAAGTACAAGATAAAATACTAATGAAGACAGCATGGAGCAATAAAAATGATTCATACTCTTTCCTTATTAATGTCAACATCGTAAAAACGTTGAGAAGAGCTCTTGATGTAATCCTATAATATGTAGGTTAGTAAAGCAGTGCAACGTCGCACTTACAGACCCAGTCCCGTCCAATTCATCACTAGGGTCACCATAAACATCTTGAGAAAACCCGAAATTTTTGATGAAATTAAAAGAAACAAAAATGATAATATTTGACAAGGTGATTGATTACCAATTTTTTTAAAAAAGCGATGACTTGTGTACAATTCATGATAAGTGATGCGCCTTGAATACTTCGGTACCTATAAATACAAAATCTCAACACCGCGTTTACGCTTACATTCTCAAGGCATAAGATTACAAGTATTTTTAGTCCAGAAACTTCACCAGCTATAACGTTCTTCAAATCGCTAATCATTCTATGTATACCATCGCAAGGCGGCATAAATAGATTACACAGTAATACCCATGTGCCGCATCAACATACCGAATACAAAACAAAGTTTTTTAAATATCCTGTAGCGGAAACACTGATTTCTATTCCACTCCAAATTCTATTGTTGCATAAGTCTATAAAAAGGTGGATAGTGAAGTCATAAAAGAGTACAATTGCGAATAGCCAGTGTATGCCTCAAGTTGTAACGCTGGCAACCTGAGTCCGATTCCCGGCGCCAACACCAATGAATTCGATTCTTGCAATTTTAAGGACTGATTTACCACGTGCTTGGCGATGAAGGAAAACAATGTGAGCAAGCCCGCATGACTTAGAAAATTTTCTAATACATGTGAAGCCAAGCCGCACAACTATACTCCTTTTACAGAGAAGGCCGGCCCAACAATATGTAGGCTGTAACTGTACCACAATTGTACAATTACGTGTTCGTTTTAAACAAACAAATGTAGAAATCTAAAATATCTATTAAACTCTTCCGATAAATGCGGCACTCGTGGCTACCCTACTGCTTCGCTGCCGTTCTCAGCATTCGCGCTACGTGTATACTCAGATGATATTATAATGCTATAAATCTACGAGTTTATGAGAGTTACAATTATACCCATTTATAAATAAACTTTACAATTTTTTTTACAAAAAATCATACAGACAATAAAAGTGTGTCCCTTACGATCCTTACGATCCCACGACTTACGATCATTTAGTATTATAAATATACCATTATATAATAAACTCTCATATCATTTAACTTTAGTAGGGTAGACAGACTAACAATCGTTTTTAACGAGCTTTGACGTACACTAGGGACAAATTTTACTAAGTGACTTTTTTGTAAGCACAAGCACAAGCCGTATTTCAAACCAAGAGGTTCAGGCTATGCGACCTAAGAGGTAGACCTCTCAATCCGGTAAAGCAGTAATGGCCAGCCTCCCTGGCCAACTGTGTTAGTTCGTCAA
The DNA here is from genome assembly GCA_029286785.1 of Meandrusa payeni. Taxonomy (NCBI): domain Eukaryota; kingdom Metazoa; phylum Arthropoda; class Insecta; order Lepidoptera; family Papilionidae; genus Meandrusa; species Meandrusa payeni. The sequence continues at coordinate 2,766,898 of JAGSMX010000013.1, forward strand.
AAAAAAATATTTCAAACCACCGCTTCTTTACTATTAGAAAATATTAAAATATTTGCAGTGTAAGCTCTGACGTGTTTCTAACTTTTCACCAACCTTTTTACTTTTCATCAACTGTATATTTTTAACTTTTTATAGACAAAAAAAATAATTATTATATCTTAATCCACACTATTGATTTGATCGACCAAAAGTATGGCTAAAAATAAATGAGCGTTAAACTGAAAGATTATTACGGGAAGGGGACACGTAACTCTCATGAATTGTCCTGTCGATTATCTTCTATTCCTATAAAGTGGCTGTAACTGTCTTGTTTGTTTACTAGGTTGAGCATGTGAGTGCATTGTGAGTGCAGGATTTATAGGCCGTAGCTGCGGAAGACTAGCGCGACGTCTAAAGTCTAAACCGCGACGCAGAGTCTATTATGATATAAATAGTTCGCTACGCTCGCGGTACGACGCGCGTTAGTGCAATTGCACTGTTCACAATACTGCAGCTCGCCTACGCCCGTACTACGTATCTTTCAATTGAGCAATAATAATACCATCGGTTATCACTCGTTACTGAGTTATTGGGAGTATAGAGATGTCTCAATGTACAACAGAACAAATATATTAAAGAATAAAAACAAAAACTGACCGAATTAATCAGAACCTAATGATTTTCTCTCAGCTTTCTAATAAAAAGAATCGTCAGAATCGGTCAAACCAGTCGAAAGTTATGAGGTAACAAACAAATAAAAACATCCGGACGAATTGAGAACCTTCTCCTTTTTTGAAGTCGGTGAAAATACAATAGCGCTAGAGCAATGGTAGCGGCTTCGTAATTACCACGACTTCAAAGAAGACTTGTTTGTAGTGGAGGTATATTATACTTCTACTTTGTCTGGTATCCTTTAGCAGGTGCTTACGAGCTACCGTGATCTATCCTGTAAAACAACGAACTGTCGACACTAAATAAAAACGACGCTTACAAATTTTGAGTTAATTAATCATTTGTATCGTACTATCAAATGCGGTTAACATAGGTTCCAATAAACTCTCGGAAAAGTGAATTCAGATTGTTGTCGTCGTACCTTGTTGTAGAGACTTCCTTCGAGAGTAAATCTGGTCTGATTGAAATTAATTACGCTTAATGCAGACTCGCAAAAAAGTGCTTAACAGAAATACTAATCTTTCTTGTACGCCTCTGAAACATGGACCCTACGAGAGAGCGAGAAACAGAGGATAGATGCGCTCGAGATGTGGTGCTGGAGAAGAATGCTGAGGATACCTTGGACTGCATTCCGAACTAACCAGTCAATACTTGAAGAACTCGGCATCAAGCAGCGTCTGTCTTCCATTGTTCGGGCTCGGATACTGACATTTTTTTGGTCATGTCTGCAGGCGTAATGACGAATCCATCGAACGCCTGGTAGTACAGGGTAAGGTGGAGGGCACCAGACCTAGGGGAAGATCACCTATGAGATGGACCGACCAGATAAGAACGGCTATGGATGTACCGTTGCATCAATGTGCGAAAAAAGCAGCGTACAGGGAGGAGTGGCGGCGGCTTGTGAAGCGGGTCACTGATACCTAAGACGTGATAACCACGACGAGTCTGTAAAGACTCAAGCGACGAAGAAGAAGAAGAAATACTTCAGGGATTGGAAACAGCAGTGGCACAATTGTATTATAGCCAAGGAGGTTTATATTGAAGAAAACAAAAAACAACCAATGATGAATACTTAATGAGATAAATACAGTCACTCATTTTGAACAAATAGCAAACATTTAAATACAGGAAATTATAGGGAATAACGATTTGAATATTGGAACATAACATAAATAAGCTCTCAAGTCCTGTTAATCCTATCAGGGTAGACGGAGACAGCTTTCGCTTTTCACCTTCAGAAAAAACGGCATTTCATTGTGATAAGCCGGGAATATGATTCCAGTAGGACCACTAGGTTACAGCTGCTTACATATAGTGCGTTATATATACTGCGAGTTTTTGCGATATCATTAGAAAATCACTATCGTAAGAGGACAAGTAACGCAATTAAATCTTCGTGAGCGCTTCGAACTCAAACAGTTCGTCGGCCGCGAACCTTCTATAACAATTTTTTAGCAATTCTTTTACCTGTACAGCTTTATCTATGGAATACTTTGCCGATTGAGATTAGGGAGGCTTCGTCAACGTAATGTCTTCAAATCGCGTGTATCTGAATTCTTTTTCAACAATGAAAAATTACAAACTGATATAATTATTGTCGATATATATATTTCATGTGTATGTATATTATTAAATTTATATAGAAGTATCTATGTAAATGTATATTTATTTATCTATATAATGGTTTTAAAACGCTATTTTTAGCGGCACTACTCTTAGCCTGCTTTTAACCACTAAAGGTTGCCTGGAAGAAAATGCTAATTAGCATTAAGTTCGCCTTTGTACATATTATTTGGTGCAACAAAGGATTTATCTATCTATCTATCTAACTAATAAAGATTACACAAAGACGAGAAACATTAGTAAACACTTATTATATACAAGTATACGTATATATACTACAGTCAAGCTTTTGAGAAGCAATTAAAATGAGACTATGTTTAGTCTACAGACAAAAGTTTTGTTATATTCCTCTTTGGTGTTTACATAACAGATGATATGAGCAGTGTCGGCATCTATCGTCTTGAATCTTTGATTCAATACAAATACGGTAACAAGTGCACCTAATAGTACCACCACTTTAAGTGACCAGGACCGCAGTCATAACACCAGAAAATTGCAATTGATCGAAGTAACCCAGCTACATACAGAGGTATGCATATTCCTGTATAAAAACCGTCCAAGCCGAGGTTACCCCTCACCCTTGTGTCGAGTTACTAGCAATAGAAGCTCAGGCTAAGCGACCTAAGAACTATGCCAACTCTCAATCTGGTAAAGCTATCAAGACCAGCTTCTCTGGCCAGTCTGTGTAGTTCGTCATTAAAATAAAAACAAATCCTGTATAAATAATTTCACTCCCATATTCTGGGAGGTCGTGGTTCTTCCTTCCTTTCTTTCCTAATTAAACGAATACACAACAACAACCGAAATCGCAATTTAAATTTTTGAAGTAAAACTTTTTACGCACGCTATAATGGGGAGTAAGCTGGTGAATGCGTTACGAAACGTGTGATCGGGCGAGGCGAAGAAGTCAAGTGAGCAGAAGAGAGCAGCAGAGCATTATCTTTATGCATAAATTATACACACATATACACGTAAAGAAGGAGCTAAAGAAGATTAACTTGTAGGTTATTGCAATAAAACATGAGATACGTAAGTTCCTATTGCGTTCTAAATAAAATCACCTTATAGTGAAATCTAAGACTAGCAAAACGCTACTAAACAATAGGTTAGTCACAATTAACTACACGTCGTATGTAATGCTAAGGATGCCGGGTTAACTCGTGATTAATGAATATTTTATTGTACGCACCACCCACGAACATCTACGTTCGCAATAGCCGCGGCATCAAATGCAACATTACTGCAATTACGACATCAGCGAAATCTTAATCTTTATACATGTGAACCGAAATCTTTAGGTCCAAGTTTTTAGGGCTGCGCGCATAGCTAATATTTAATATAGTTGTTTTAAAAAAATATATTTTGGCACTCCACCCCGCTGATGGTGGCGAGTTCGAATCCCAGACTCATGAATAGCCATTTTTTCAGTATTCAAAATAAAAAATATACCGACATAAGCACTACTGCTAGAAGTGAAAATTTGTAACAGAATTTTAGTTAATCACAATTATCAATAACATCAATCTGGCTTTCTATCACACATCTATTGACACTACTAGCAAAAATTATAAACATGTTTATATGTTTTGAGAGCTATATTGTGCCACTTACGACCGATCATTCAAGAGCAAGTTTGGCTTCGCAAGTGTTGGCTGGCAACACATGACACCCTTTTTTTTTGTTAACGCGGGGAATCGAGTTATTAACCATCCTCCGGTACCCTGGGTGGGCCTGAGGGATGTGTGGACTCGGCCTGGGCAGCCCATACCCACTAAACCTACCGCGAATGCCATCAGCCGTTATGAGCGGGTGCCCCGGATCTGTCAGCGACAGGACACCCCAACGACCGGCCGGTCTCGGCAAGACCGGACTTCACCCTCGAAGGGGACTCCTCCGGCACTCAGAGAAGTCCCGACGACGCCGAAGCATGCTGGGGCCAGGTTCCCATCCTGGCCCCGCTTCGATTACGGGGTAGCGAGAGGAGGCGTTTGAAACGCCCCTGCGCACCCCGACTCGTCGCCTGCGGAGGGAGGGAGCCCCACGGCTCCTCCTGACCTGTTGTCGGCCTCCTTCTGGGACATGACTGTCTCGCAGAAGGAGGCGACTGCCGATCAAGACCTGTCGCTCCGTACCATCGCAAGTGCGAGGCTCGGAAGCGACAGGTCTACTCCACCGATGGCGGATGCCAAGTCGCAACGCTGCGCTGCCCATCTCGGGCACACCTCCAGGGTGTGCTGGGCAGAGTCCACCGCAGCGCCACAATCATGGCACCGCTCATCAGCCTCCCGTCGGGCCGTCCGACACAGGTAGTCCCCGAAGCAGCCATGCCCCGTGAACACCTGCGTCAGACGGAAGGTGAGAGGTTTGCGCTTCCTGCGCATCCAACGTTTCCAGGACCGGGCGCAGAGCACCCGTTGTACGTAAACCGTACGGGTGATGCGCCAGGTCCTCCTCCCACCTCCGGCATAGTGCTACCTCACCTAACCGACGGATCCGCCGGACCTGAACACATGACACCCAGCGTAACCCATAGTTATGCATAATAACTACTTCCAATGATATCTTAGTGATTTACCTCAACATTTGTTTAATCGTCATCAATAGATGGCGCTTATGTCGCATTACATTGCGATGTTGTTTAGCCACTTTGAGAACACCGGGCCATGTAAATTACAATTACATTAGTATACAACAAATGGCGTTATGCCATCTGTTGCATATGTTGCCTTCCGGTGTTAAGAGTCGGAAGGCGGCATTAATAGCGGCTGCCGAACATTTCTATCGTCACTTACAATTCCAAGAGCACAAGAATATATAGTACAAGTCAGTCCAGCGGTTGTCGCGGTGCGGTTAATAATTTAGTTGTTCACCACATTAACTTGGCATTGTAAACAATAATTTAAGTTTATTAGTTCGTAATCTGACTTCTAATTAATTTTGTAATAAAGATGTCGAGGACAGTTGTTACAGTATTCGTTAAATCAATTATTTGTACAACGTTACGCTGTCTCAATAAAGCGAGTGTGCTAGTTATTGGATTATTTCATTCCACAAAACCTACAATTATAACTCAAGTCATATCAGGGCTCATGCCCGAAGCTAGTTAAGGTCGCCGTCATCGGTCACGGTGTGGACAACTATTAACTGTAAGATCATGACAAAATGTAAATACAAAATTACAATGTACATTGCATGCACGCACTTCTAAAACTTTGTGCCCGGTCTACTTATGATTACTTGCTTAGTAATTATAAAATAAACCAAACACTATAACACAAATTCTTGTAACCTATGAAACAGTAATTGGAGATACACAGATAGATCTCCCTATAGTGTAAGTCGGTTGGAAATAAATTACGAGTGTGCAGTGGACTCCACAAATAAACAATAGATATGAAGAAGCTAACAGGCTACAGGATCGAATCTCGGGATGGCAAGTCATAAACTGCTTTTCATATTCCGAGCTGAGCGATAAATTTACAACTCAAGTTTTCTCTGTGCAACTTTGTTTATTGCACGTATGTCTTAAAGCTTCAATAGTGTTTAACACATAAATATGAGTATTTTGCAACGGGCCACCGGTTCCGTGCTATTTGCAGATTTCTTGTTTAACTGGAACGTAAATAAAGTGTATACATTCACTGTATGTAAGTCGTTAAAATCAACTTCTTGGAGCTTTAAATACGCCTACGATCAGTTATCCTACAACGTTTACACTGGAATACCGAGAAGATCAGTGTAAGGGTGGTCGTACTTCGTGCGTTCTCGAACAAAATATTGGTATAAATGTATGAAGCGATACTTTCAACTTTATGACCACAGATATACGGTTAGAACTTTATATCGCATGTTAACATGTATATTAATTTATAGATTAATACACCTAGTAACGGCCGAAGTCGAAGTTTCCTGTCAGGCTCATAGTTCCTCATAATAGAAGTTCAAGCTGAACGCTGTAAATGTTCGACCAACTCTCAATCCGGTGAACTTATAGAAGCTGGGAGCTAACAACGGCATCGAGCCCTAAAAAATAAACATACAAATATGTATGATTTTTTTTCATTTTACATGGAAATAATTATTGAAGAATGATTTTTTATACATAATTTGTTTAGGATTACAGGAGGAGAAAGAGACGGCAATTTATGGTTACTTTTCATTTAGCCCATCGCTTTAGCGTTGTACAAATTGTAGCAAATTATTTTTTATACTCAAAAAACCGAAAAACGGAAATTCATTGGTACCAGCTGACTAGAATTCGAAACCCCGACCGAAGAAGACAATAAACATTATACTACAATGTGGATGTTTTCAAGAGTAGGCCGAATAGGCTAGTGCGCCTTACCATCCAGGACTGTATTTCCACTTAACATCAGTTAGGATAGTGCTCAAGGTCTTGCTTAAATGAATCCTTATGATATCTTGATTACTTACATTTGGTACTGTCTTAGGTCAAGTAAGCTCGGGAATATATCAACAGCGATTGGTCCCGTTTTGCTCCAGATTAACGAGGATGCTAAAGGATTTCTTTCCCCTGGACTGAAGGGACGGACAGAAATGACTGACTGCATAGCTCAGTGCAGAGGGACAACGAGGCTCTCCTGTATCTTTTGAAGATTGAGAATTCCTCCGATAGCAAGTAACTACTCAAACATAACGTGACAATATTAGATAAATATATACGACTAGTCTACGGAAGGCAGGCTAAAATTTGCTCGCATCAAATAAATGATATATGAGATGTCAAAGGGCGGCCACTAATAGATATTTCAATCACTTAGTTGCATTTAATGAGCCCTTGTCTATTGGCTGTTAATAGGGGAACAAAACAGACGGCGTTATAGACAATATCTGGCCTTGTCACGTTCTAGATTGTTAACATCAATCAAACTCATTTTAGTTTCCATTCTGTAAATAGATTATTGCTGCACCAATTTGTAACAACAAAATTAGGGCAATGGTTTATTAAGATAACAGATTCGCGAAGGTCTGTCTCGCCGGTTTTGGCTTGACGCCGTCCGCAACTGTGCTTATGACACTTAACACAAAACTTTAAATACAACAGATTAAACACAAATCAACATCAAAAAAGAAATGAACAAAAAAAAATAAAATGTAACAATATATCCGCGTTACATTAAGAGCAATCAACATATTATTGTGTATGTAAGAATAAAATGTTACTTACCTACCATATTTTAAATGTAATCTTGCAGTGTTGCTTTTACAAAAGTAAAAAACAAAATATTGTGAATTTTCTATGGCGACTATTATTCAAATTTTGTTTCTTTTAAATAAGCTGTTTTTACAGATTTTATCTCGGTTTTATAGTTTTAAATTTCTGAAATTTTGAAAGGGGTTTAATATTATTAGGTTATTATAACTATTAGTTTACCGTCTCATTTAAGTTTAATATATGTTCATTCATTCGCTTCTGTTTCAATTTATGCAAATATAATTTACTTAAATTAGCAAAAATCACTTCAACAATAATTTTAAAAGTAAGTCCAGCGAGCCTTCTCTATTTAAATAAAAAGAAAGCCTGTAATAAATTACCAAAAGAAAAAGAATAATCTAGGTAATTTAATTTATTACCAGATTGAGGTTTTGAAAAGTACATTTAGATATATTTTTATTTATGTTTTTAACATAAATAACAATATATCTCCTATAATATATCCTTTTACGAGTAATCTTTATTTTCTTTCATCATCACCATTTCAACCGTAGAACATCCACTGCTGGACATAGGCCGCCCCCAACGATTTACAAAGGGACCGGTTGTAAGCGGCTTTTCTTTAACTTTTTAATATTATCCATTGATTTCTTTATCACCAAAGAAATCAGTTACGTGTAGAGCGTTGCACCAGGCACTGCTAAATGATCTCTTTGAACTTCGTAGACTGGCGCACTAATAATTGTTACCGCTCTGCCCAGAAACACCACGGCGTGAGCTCTGAGATTAATAGCGTTATGGATAAAGGGTGCAGTCAATAAAGTTGATCCAATTCTGAATTAGATGATTCATTCGGATGACATTACGCTTCATCTCAAGTTCACATCAGATCTGTTTGCTTCTGATCTTCTGATCGCTAAATTCTTTACATGTCCGTTAAATTTACGTCCCATAATATACTCCAAGTGAGAAAAAATAAGTCATGATGTTTTTGTTCGCTATTATAGTTACATAATAATATTATTATGATGAATTTCGAAATTAAACTTCGCCAGAAGTCCGTCTGGCGTGCAACAAAGTTCCTAAACATAAACCAACTGTTGCCTAATGTTGGGTCGTAAACTTGTACACAATACACAAAGGTGCACAAGATATATATAATATCTATACACAAAGTATGTATTTTCTTACCGATTTTATAAAACACAAATGCTCACAAAAGAACACCAATTCTTAACAAGGTATAGGAGTTAAACAACTTTATTTTCTAAGAGAAACATAGATGAAACGTCAGTTCAATTTCAATAATGTCGTCTTGTTGGATATCGAATATCAAATCGTCTCAATGTTCCACTTATTGTTCAAAGTGAGTTTGCCTGATTGTTAGTTAAAGTTCAATTATATCATACCTACTTTTTATCCATCAAACGAGTCTGGTGGCGCCAGGCGCGACGCTGACAGCTTTCAATCTTATCATTCCAATTCGAGTGAATAATAGACACGGGCGATATCAACTTTGTGACTACGTAAACACGATTATATCTGCTCATCTATACAATTTTGTACAATACAAATTTTCCAGCACTCAAATATATTTCTATAAGCCTTTTATATGTTCGTGTAGTTGTCTCATAGACGATAGAATCTCTTTCCTTTTTAACTAATGTCAAAAAAGAAATTCGTTTGTATTTTGGGCCGTGGCAGAAGAGTCTCATGTTCCATCGTGATTTACGTGTGTGTGAAGTGTTTGTGGGGATTGTGTGGCGGCAGATGAGGCCAGATATTATGGCCCCGCCAACATGCGATGATGATGGATAATCTAGGAATTTTAATCGGCGCAATTGAGATACAATTCACCTGTCCATTGGAATACGCGTACGCGTTAGATGTTTCACCAAATAAAAAGGTGGATTACTTTAAAAAAATATAGGTGCGTGTACTTATGAACGCGAGTACGAAGATATACTTTTTTTACATCATTAAAAGTCGTTTGAAATTGCATGCAAATAATTAAATACAATAAAATAATAAAAGGGCTGGAAAAGAATAAAGTTCGGTTTAAATTTAAATAAATAAATATTATATAAAATTACTATTTTAATTTATATCAAAAAATATAACATGCGAATAGTTAACCTCAATTATATTGTAGCACTTTGGAGAGAAAAAATATATAAGATTTTTTTTCTGTGCAGCTTCAATTACTGTCATCATTTTTTCATAAAGCGCCTAAAGAAGAATAACTTCAAAAATAATCTATAGTACCTTTTGCTCTTTCTGCTAGATACAAAAAATATAACAAAAAATGTGTATTATATAACTAATATATCATCTATATATGATCTAACATGTGTTACAATCGTGAAGCTTTGAATCGGGAGTCGTCAAAAGCCAGACCGACCGACCACAGAAAGCTAAAAGTCCACAGACGACACAATTACAATGCAATTAATTCTCATTAACACAGAGAGTGCCCCATTCGTCAATAAATTGTCATATTGTTTGTAAATAGACCTGCTATATTGAGCACTACAAACTGTAGCAAAGAATTTTGTATTTATAGTGGGGAGAGTCAGTGACATGTAGCCAGTGTCTGGCACACAGTCAGTGAACCGTCCGTAGCGGGATATTCCATCCCCTGCAGTTTATAAGACAAGACGCTGAACGTTGATAGCGACCGTCTTATTACACGTCCACTTCGAATCGCACCTCAAGATAATGTTGAGTAAATATAGCCTTGTGAAATAATAATAGGCGTCCGAGATAATCGTGTTTTGGTAACAAAGTAACACGTGCTTATAGAAACATTGTTATTCTGAGAGACCGCCGGCGGAGTGGTTCGCATTTCGTTCGTTTGCTTTAATGTAATATCAATAAATATTTTTTATTACCGTATACTTGAATTGAAATTAAACCTACCTTACGCCAAAGGTTACGGTTTTTGGTCGTTGTGTGATTTGTTTTTGACCTTTCGTCGTCGTATTCAAAGGTCAAAATAAAACCACGATAAATCAGTAAAATTAGTTCTATTATACTTTATAAACATTTCTTTGTGGTAACTTGATTTATAATTGTTACAAAAATGGCTAGAACGTGCGCGATAGTAATATTTTTATGGATAATTATAGTGTGCCAAGATTTAAAATAAAAGTGGCGCCATCTAGTTCTTTAACTTTCAAACAAAGCTGTCGCATTAATTCACGCCTGAGTTTTTGCTCTTGCATGAATGGGGTGTCCCTCAAAGAGTACCGTCATAAAAAGGAGCTTGTACTTTCAAGTTTCGCAAAGTTAATAAGATACTAATGGATTAATTGTTCATATAAAGGTAGGCAATGCAACTTCGATAACTTCGATATATATTTGTGGTCACTTTAATAGTTATTTGATAGATTGTGTGATATCTATCACGTAAGTTGCATGCTCGTCGCTAAATGACTAAAAAAAGGGCCAAAACCTTTTTAGATAAAAGATTTTAGTTTGATAATTCTTACTAGAAGCGTTATATCACCGCTATAACATTAATTAATTTGATTGATTGATGTTGACATGGCCATTAATGATGCTTGATGTGGCTCTAAATAACATTTTTATAACGAATAAAGAAGTACGAATAAGTTTGTCTATTATTGAGCAGTTTTTCGATTTTCTGGTGTACATGTAGTTCAAATAAAAGAGTGAGCGCTTGAGATACATAGCGCTTAATCAGAGCAGGCAGAGAGCTATATTCATTTGCAGGTGCATATACATAAGAACCGATAGTTTTTTTTTTTTGGACAAACTATCACAGTTGGCACAGAGAAGCTGGCCTTTACTGCTCCACCGGATTTGAGAGGTGGCATAGCTCTTAGGTCGCTTAGCCTCAACCTCTATTAGGTGGTAACTCGACACAAGGGTCCCCCCGCTGAGGGGTAACCTCGGCTTGGACGGTTACCATTATTACGCGTTAGCAGTCCAATCCGAGGGCGCCCGAGAGGGCCGAACCACGACTCGGTCGGTAGCTATTATTAACGAAATCTATTGGGACAATCTAAGCTAAACTAACTTATATGCCACTTCGGGAAAAGAACCGATAATAACGTAGACCTCACCAATTTAGGACCAATGGTAATCCTGCTCTCATTAATTTGTAAATAGGCCAATGTACCTCCACAAATACAAACAGGACGCAATAAAATGCAAAACGAAAAACTATATGCCTTTTTTGTTGAGATGAGTGAGGCGACGAAAATTTAAGCCGCAAAAATCGGTGACAAAGTCGACAGAGGACGTAGGCGAATTTAAATCGAATAGATTGGTAATATAATAATCCTTAATATCCTTTCTCCCTTCCTATATCTATGGATGTTGAAGCAGCGGGAGACGTGTGCCAAAGGCCGCATAAAATGGCTGAGTCATTATTTGACTGAGTCGCGGGCAGAGTCGGATTTGCAGTCTTGGCCGCCCTAGGCCTTAGGTCACGTAGTAAGTACCAGTTTTATAGCACCCATAATAATGATTTTTTATGACAATTGGCCAGCCCTAATATCTGTCCGCCCTAAGACCGGTATTCCTGGGCCTTAGGGCAAATCCGTCACGTATACACTTAAGGTCAGTTGAGATTAAGGTTAAGCACTTTAAAAAAATTGGCAGTCATAGGCACTGCCGATAGAAGTGAAAACTTATAATTTTAGTATTAAAATTTGAGATTTTATAATGTTTAAATTAAAATTATAAAACTAGTGTAATAACTTGTAGGTCTTGTAGAACGAAATAGTCCAATAACTAATACACTCGCTTTATTTACACAGCGTAACGTTGTACAAGGAATTATTTTAACGAATACCGACACAACTGCGCGTCCCCACAATCTTTTTACAATATTAATTATAAGTCAGATTACGAACTAATAAAGTTTTATTATTGTTTACAATACCAAGTTAATATGATGATTAACTAAATTATTAATTATAAATTAGGGATACAGTAAGGTTCAGGTGATTTACCAAGATATCATTAGAAGTAGTTACCAAGCAGAACAATCGCTAGTGCCAATTACATAGTACGTAGTAACATTAGTGTTCACATCTATTGACACGCTGAGCATTTATAAATTGTTTATTTATTATTCAAATATATTACGGGCTGTACAAAATCGTGGCAAAATAATAGGTTGTCAAATATCTCCCTTCCGCCTTTTTGTCTTTTGAATTTCGCGGCTATGTACAAAGCGCTACAGAGCTCGTATCTAGCAATACTATACATAATTTGAAAGGTCTTGACATAACCTACAAAACGACGCTATGCATAATTAGTTTGGATATTGCGTTCAACAGTTATAGAAGTGTAAACTGGAGTTCACTAACGCCGAAATTCGCGCTATTTTAAAGTTTTCCTTCGTTAAAGGCAAATCCGCTAGAAAAACGTTCCGTGAGATTAATGGTGTTTTGGGGGATGGTACTCTATCACTTCGAACCACGGAGGAATGGTTTCGACGATTCAGAGCCGGTGAAAACGACACCATGGATAAGCCAGCCGGCGGAAGACCTGTGACGACAAATACCGATCAAATCATGGACTACATCGAGTTAGACCGGCATGTGGCATCTCGTGACATCGCCCAGGAGATGGGAGTTAGTCACCAAACCATTTTAAACCATCTGCAGAAGGCTGGATACAAAAAAAAGCTTGATGTTTGGGTGCCGCATGACACAAAAGGCGGAAGGGAGATATTTGCATGTTCGTGACCCGAACCCATAAGATTTTCCTCAACTATATGTTACCAAATAGCAATGTTGCTAAAGAAGTTGTCACTGTTTACAAAATTATAAAAAAAATTGCATTACATATTATGCATCAACTGCTGATTATTCGATTCTTGAAATAGGACACTGCATTGATAACGTGCATTTTATAACACCAAGGTTACGCGTGTTCTATTTTTGTTGTTGTTTTTATGAAAGTTGTAATTTTATTGAATGTTTACTGTTAATAATTACGAACAGACACTTGATCAATTATAGATTATTATTCATCAATATCTCCATTGTGGTCAAATATGTTGTCATATTAATGAATAGCAATAAGAAATTTAGCACAGATCTGTTCTTCATTCATATCGCAAAATATTACCATGTATAATGTTTTAAACAATTTTATTATTTTTGTATTTCTATGTTTGTTACATGTTTCAAGATTGTCAAGTCATTGTAAATGCACCTTTTGCAATGTACTATACGTTTCATTTGTTTAACTTCTAGGTATGTTCCATTTCCAGACAATTTAAAATTTTATAAATTACGAAGCGATGACAAATTTATATTAATGTCGCGTTTCCGCCATGTTCAAAGCAGATTCTCCACTAATAATTATAGGAGTTTCTTGGATCACTTCTATTCCCAGCGCCACCGTTTCGCTAAGTCGCATTAGCTGTAATCTGGGGGAATGTGGCCTACGAGTGATACCACGCCGTATACGCGTAAGAGGACCATTGTACTACGTCACTCAAAAGAAAGGTCTAGGGCACTCTAAGAGCATGGCCATTACAAACCGGTAAAGCTGTTAAGGCCTCTAGATATCCCAGATACCAGAATTTCCCTCCCAAGAAAATATTTTTTTTCCTTAGCCCTAATAACCCGAAAAGGATCATCAATTTAAAATTGAAATTATAATAATAATATGTTTTAATGATATAATAATAATATGTTAAATGAACAGTTAAAAAACTAAACTATACACATTTGATCGTTAACGAAGATTTCATTAGCAGGCGTCAAATTAGATTTCGCCGAAGACAATCAACTCGAGCCCTCTTAACACACGTGAGTCATTTAATCATTTAGATTGTTGCTGTGGTTCATTGTCAGAACACTTCGAGCTTTCAACTTGATTTTACTTGAGTAATGTCGTCATATGGTTATTGTCAAAGTGGTAAATAAACTCAACAGTATTTTAAGTAAATAATAAATTGAAATAACATTAATTGCAACAATACTATTTTTGTAGTTAATTAATATTGTCAACATAAACTCTAAGGCTGTATTATTTTTAACTTCGGGTTTTTATGTTTAGAAATTATACTATAAGTGACACTCATGCACGTATTTGCGGAGAGGATAAAATAAATAAATACTTCTAATCAGAGAATTACGGGTAATGAAGCATCAGAGACAATTGTCAACAAAGTACAATGTTTTATTAACATTAGAAGATTGCCCTACATTTGATTTTTAATGGTAACAGACATATACGCCGTCTGTACCGCGAAACCTTTTCATGGCCGATTACCCCTGTTATTCTGAAGGATATGCAATCTGAATGTTACATTTTAAACAAGGAGGCGACTGAGAGGGTGGATCTTGGGCATTTTAGACAAGGTAGCATTCTGGATGTACCCTAGAGGGCCAAACTACAGCTCGGTCAGATTAAGCATCTCTAAGTAGCGGAGCCTAATTCCGGCTTCCAAGCCTACACAGTTTTACAACCTCATCAGTGAAGAGGTTGAAATTTTATATCTTTTTTATTATATTCTTTAACACTGGTAAAAAATTATTAAATAACTTACTACTAAAGTAGATCTAGAATGCCTAATAATCAGACCGAAGACTCTACGACGACAGAGACATTACTGGGCCTTCTCCCCCGCAATTCTTTTGGTATAGTTTGTGTTGCGTAGGTTACCTGGTGTTAAGTGGTCCGTAAACTAGTTTGATCCTGAAAAAAATGATTTTTGTACGTACTTATAAAACTTTGCGAATTATATTAGACATTAGTGTATCTATTTATATTAGTTAACGTCAACTGTTATTCGAAACCATAACGTAAATCTGACGCTGATCGTTAGAATTATGTTTTTTTTTACATGAAACCATTAGCTCAACGTAATTGTTTAATTATCATCGTATTTCGAACTGATAAGAATACAAACTGAAAAAACTGACTTCGCAACAATCACGGAACGAAACCAATAGAATATGAGCACGATGGTGCGTTGTTTTAAGACGAAACATGGCTCGGATCGTATTCATTCATACGAGCTTGCTTTCGTCTTTGAACGAAATATTATGAATAGCATTCATTCTACAATCACACAATTGTGTTCCTTATATTTATATCACTATAATAGTGTGAAACGCAATAATAAGATTTGTATAATCGATTTTTTATAAATAGATAGATAGATAGATAGATAGATATAACTTTATTGTACACCAAAATCAAACAAAAGGCACTACATAAGTAAGGTTTTACAGTTTGTTGTACAATGGGCGACCTTATCGCTGAGAGCGATCTCTTCCAGGCAACCTGTGTATGGACAGGAAACACATGAACAAAACAGGACGATGGCGTTAGAAATACAAATAAGATAACAATACATATAATTGACAACCTACACTAAATATACCTACATAAATAATTTATCATTAAATATACTAATACATAAAATATTCATATATCATAGTTCCGACTAAATCGATTGATAATGTTGCGCTAGCAAATTTTTAAAAGCAGGTAGGGATTTAGCAAGCCGAATGGAATTTGGAAGGGCATTCCACAGTCTAGTAGCCCGCAATGTGAATGACTTCCTTGAATATATTTTTACTATTAAACTGAATTATAATTAAACTGAAAAACTACAGAAAAGAAAGACCTAATGCTTATATCACAATATACACTGTGTTTCGGAGTAAATATGAGTATAATATTATAATTTTGATAACTTATCGGGAACCTATATTCTGTGTTTTAATAAATACTACTTTCAATTCAAATTCGTTCTATACGATTGACATTGAATTTATCGCTTATTACCTAATATTTTATACTACATACGTCTTACAAAAAAGGGTCGAAAGGCGATCAATCAATAAAAAATAATAGAATAGCGTCAATAGACTAATGGTTTAGGGTACGGCCTGCGAATCCTAAGGTCGTGGGTTCGATCCACCATTCGACTATTGCCGTGAAACATGTCCTAGCACAGGCTTAAGCTTAGTCGGAATGGTTAACAAGATTGTTAGTAATATTTACGAAAAAAAAAATTGCAAGCTTTCTTTTTAAAAAAAAATTAAAAAAAAATATTAATAGGTGAAAATAGATATCTATGTCTTTTTTTAGTTGAAAACCAAAAGCTAAAAATAGTACCAACTACAGTAAAACCTAGCTACTAACCATGAGAGCAATTGATCTTTGCCAATATTATTAAAAATCAAAAAGAAACGTCTTAAAAAGCAATTAATGATCTTAATTCTAAAGTTTATTTCCTTTATAACACAAAAGTGCTCTTTAAAATGTTTTGTAATTTTCTATGCTGTATATATTTGCGCAGTTAAATACATAGTTTAAAAAATAAATTTGTAGACAATGCCTATCGCATAACATCAGACACAAAGTTCACCAAGTTTTTGTATGTACAAAACTGTGATGTTGGTGTGCGTGCAGAAGCTTTGCAAATTATAAGACGAGAAAGAAGACAGCTTATCTCGATCCGCGTACGTAAACACCGCAGCCTCCCAGACAGCAATAAAAATCAACGACGACTAATCAAGATTAAAGTATGGTTAACTAATTTTATTTACCTTAGGGAGATTTAACATCTGAATATAAAGACGAATATATCTAAGATAAATCTTAAACACTAAATTCTTGTATCTCAGTCACTACTGAATAGAAGAAATTTAAATGTTAAACGAAGTTCCAGCAACATATATGCAGTATTTTGAACTAAATACTAGCGGGGTAGACAGGAACAGCTCTCGCGGACCCGACGCTTCCGAGCACGAATGTGAACATAAACGAGAATACAGGCGCCAGCACTTCGTAATATTCTAGTGATACTAAAAAAGCGAAATTTGATGTTTAATCCGTCAATGATTTGATTTGATGTCGATTTTTATTGTTACTCGTAATATACTTGTTGGAAATTATGCACAAAGTATCTTTCTCACCGACATTTCTAAGGTACGGCGGTACTTCACACCGGGACTGCTTTTAACTTTGTATAAAGCACGGATTCGGCCTTGTGTGGGGTACTGTTGTCATATCTGGGCAGGTGCAGCCGAATACCAATGCGCACTAGATTCCATGGAGAGGCGGGCCAAAAAGATATGTGACCAAGATCTACAATTGATGTATTGAGCAATGGTGCAAGGTGGCCAGCCTTTCGGTGTTTTACGGATTATATTTTGGAGAGTGTGCACAGGAATTACACGAATTAAGTCCCCAATCCCCATTCTATCTTAGGATGTTTAGATATAGCGATTTGAATCATCGTTTGTACGTACAGCAAATCATCGTGCATACCGCAAAGGAGTGGATCAAGTTCCCGGCGTTAGTCTTTCCGTTTAAGTACGACGTGGAAGCCATCAAGAGTAGAGTGAATAGGTGCTTACTAAACTAGCGCGTACCATCTTTCGACTACATCACCACTTAACATCTGGTAGGATCGTGGTCAAGCTCTTATTGCTCTAGCAATATAGCCAATATTTTTTATTTATTTACTATTTACACACACACACACATTTTATATACCGACATGCACATACCCAAATATATTAGATATGTATTATCATTAATATTATTCCATATACATTTTCCTACTTCGGTCCTTCGGTACACATCTCCCTGCTAGACTAATACATAGCCTGTATTAGGGAGATGTTGTACCTAACTTCAAGTTTATTATGAACTAAAGTTTATTATATAACTTTTGTGATAGTGATCAATGTTCATAATCATCATCATCAGCCTGTCTATCCACTGCTGGAAATAATCATTCCCTAATTTCCTTCCACCATATACGATCCTCCGCTTTCCGCATCCAGCCACTTCCAGCTATCCTTATAAGGTCATCAGTCCATCTGGAGGGAAGGCGCTCTACACCTTTCCGGAGGCACCATTCCAAGACATTCCTCCGTTCCGGCACTAACTCGATAAACCACTTCAACTTGTTGGCTTTCAGAGCTATATCGACGAGCTTTATTCTCCTTTGAATTTCTTCGCTTCGGATTCTATCTTTTAGAGAATATAGCTTAGCTAACCGATCATAACATGCCAATGTTACTCCATTCAAATTCTCCCAGCATTTGTGGCCGGAGACTTTTGCTTCCTTTCTTTTTCCACTGACTTTCTTTCACATTCTTCGTCTTTCTTTCCCCGCTCAATACTTTTTTTATTACAATTTGTGCTTAATCTTACATTCTTTGCTTTTGGACTATTTCTAACTTATGACCACATTAGATCAGAACACGGTGATGTAAACTTATACAAATGCCAAGTGCAGATTGCTGAAACATGGAGGATCGACGAGAAGCGGGGCGGGCAGGTGGCTGGCGGGGCGTGCCGCGTGCGCGCGCCGCCCACCGCTGTTATAAGCGTGCGCGGAGTGTTCGCCGGCACAGCGTGACCTGCGCCTGAGAACGACGCTCTAGCGTGCGGTGCGACACGTCTGCGGCCCGCTCCACTGCCGCGCTAGATCGTCTCCTGTAAGGCACTTATTGCTCTTGACGCGATACAAACCGCAAACATCGCTCCCGTGCTTACAACTGACCGGTCGCGGTGCACACCTCCACTGCTGTTACGAATGCAAAAGGTAAGCATATGTTTCTCTATTGACAACTATTTTTTTAATTCAAAATAAATATATTTATAACAACAAAATAAGTTGGCAATGCAATTGTTTGTCTAGTGTTTAAAATAAATACGAGCATTTTTCATTAATAAAAATTGTGGTATTACAATACAAGGATTAACTTAATAATTATATATTTTATCAAATAAAATAACAACATCAAATTAATACAATTACGGTTTTATAATCTTAACGGCCTTCTTTACGCTATAGTAAAACATTAATAAGATTGAATGAAAAATTGTCGTAGTGTGACAATCGTTTCAAAACGATCTATATTTCATATAAGAATGTTCATTTTTTAATCTAATTTAGATTTAATAAAACTTACAAGTTACCATAAATATTATTTTTTCCGTTAAATTAATAAATCACGTACACTAGTGTCAGTAGTGACTATTTTATTACCTCATATAGTTGCTGGCATTAGAAACTCCGCAGAGGATTCGCGGAAACTCGAACGAGTTTTCCCGTGCGAAATGCATGTTGCCGCCAATTTTAAAGTGAAGACAAAATTAAAGAAAAACGAGTTTAACAGATGCGCTTATTAGATTTCTCTCATATTTAATCTGTATTAAAGCTTACGATTATATCATGCTTATCTGTATTCTAACCTAATTAACCTCTCATCGCAATCATCCGCAACTTTGTTTTTTCACGCTTATCGCTCTATATTAGAAACAATAAAGTTTAATTGTGCAGAGTTGGTTTTTAATAAATCATTTCATAACTTACCAACCAGCTTTAAATAGATGAACTTAATGAATTTGGTAAATTATGAATTGATAAGCTACGAAAACAAAACGGTTGATTCGAGCTCAAAAATTCGCAAACAAATACGACCGCCGCGAAATTGATGAACTTGAGGTCATCGTTTTAAGTGGGGTCGAAAGCGTACAGCGTACGGCCAGTGGCATTTGATCACCTGTGACCTTGTCCCGTGCCATCCGTCTATCCATAAATAACACAAGTATAATTACGGCTAAAAACTAAAATCGACTTAAAATCAAATCAAATATAACGGATCAAGCATTAAACGCTAATTTAAATTGGATGCTCTCTTTATTTGTAAAGTACCATACTTATGTTACGAAGTTCTGGCGTCTGTGTTATATTTCTTTTTCCACATATTCGCTTGTTTTCGTTAAGGAGCAGCATATCATGAGATTGTCATAAACCTTTTTTTTGTTGACGGGGGGATATCATCAACATGCTGCTGGACCAGGATCCGCCGCTCCGCCTTCCACGCAGAGCACGCTGCGAGCGTGTGCTGCGCGGAATCCCGGACACAGCCACAATGGTGGCATCGCGCGGTCGGTTCGCGCCTTATCCTGTTCAGGTACTCACCGAAGCACGAGTGCCCTGTGAGTACTTCGAAGCTAGGCAGGAAAGCATAGACAATGCGGCCAAAATGTCGGGCGGTGGAAACCGAGCCAGGATAGTGACCGCCTCGTGTGATACCGTACGGTACCCACATGCGATCATAATGGCCATCTTGCACTGCAGGCTAAGGAGCTTAGCTCTGCAGCGCCGGACGCCCAAGGAGCGGTGACACTACACGGGCGCCCCATAAATGGCCATGAATCGTTC
Source organism: Meandrusa payeni (assembly GCA_029286785.1). NCBI lineage: Eukaryota > Metazoa > Arthropoda > Insecta > Lepidoptera > Papilionidae > Meandrusa > Meandrusa payeni. The sequence continues at coordinate 2,787,543 of JAGSMX010000013.1, forward strand.
GATTCCACCGTAGAGGCGGCCCCCAAGATTAGGCAGCAGTCTATGCAGAGCACCCACTGCCTTCTCGATCTTGGGGACCAGGCGCTCGAAGTGCACTTCGAAGCCCCGGCGACTGTCCAGGATGAGGCCGAGATATTTATTTATCTACCAACATCTCCATCAACAATCATGCTTCCGATGTTCAGAAGTTCCTTGGCGTATCATCAAAACCGATTGTCCTACACTAACAAAGTTAATATGGAACCGTATTGAAACCATACCTAATCAAACAAAAGTTAAATAAAAATTTTCTCTATAAATAAGATAGCACGCTATTAATGCACAAACATATAAAAAAATACCAGCGAATTGAAAAACAAACCTACACACATTGTTTATTTTTAGTACTCTTCTTATCCGCCTGACATTAATAAAATTAAAGATTATTAAATAGTATGAATGGCAATGCTATGGATTTTAAAGGTTTAATACCGGGTTTTTCCGACGTTCAAAGTCTCTGTATTACAGTTTCCGTAAAGCAACGTTATATAACATCAGAAGAAATGGAATTTATCTAAGTATATCTTAAATATTTATATAGCAAAAAGGGTTAAGGAGCATACATATATTGTTATCACATCTGGTACCTTGACAACAAAGGAATCGTAGTTACAATTGTTTGTTGTACAATAGCTTCGGATTTAATAAATCCAGCGGATTATCCCGACCTTTTTTACAAGCAATTAATTACCAATTACGTTGCGTAATTATAATTATTGTTCTACGATCATAAATGCGGCTCATCTCCTGAAGATGTACATCGATAGAATCCCCTGCAATAATTTACTCTTGGATTTTCAAGCATCTTAATCGCTTTATAATCAGCTCAGCTCAGCGCTGAGTAAAGTGAACAAGGATTATTTACTCCTTCTACTTAATTTCAAATATAGATGATTTTTATCATTTTAATATAGTAAACAAAATTGAGTATTAGATTATATATATTAGATTTTTATTAGATTATGTATTAGATTTTTGTCAATGCAGACATACTTCATAGTTGTACACAGACTGTCGTGTGTGTCGGATCACCTTGCTTGAAATTACAAGACACACCTAGTTTCCCCGTTGAATTAGCGGAAGATTCTAGACTGTGATGTAAGCGATAACGAGATTGACCTCTCGACACACGACTTTATTGCTATCGACACGGCTGAAAAAAAAACAATCGCCTGGTTCGGAGAACACGTGGAGAATACTATTCAGGTCTCTCGTAATAAAATATGTGTTACCGACCAAGTGTCTGGCTTAATGGTTCTCAAACTGGAGGCTACAATTTTATTTTATTGTTTTGAACTTTACTACCCGTAGCCGTGGTAGCTCAGTGAACCGTAGTAGCTTAGTGGCCGGGTGGTCGCCTCAAATTGCCTAGAACGCTTGCAACCCGAATTCGATCCCACTTTTTGTTGCTATTTTAAGTACTCATTTACCACGCACACGGCGGTGAAGGAAAATATCGTGAGGAAACCTTGAATACTTTTTTTGGACTGTACATTTATTATTAGACTGTATAAATGCCATATAAAGGTAGTATTGCCCACACAAAATTACGTAGTCCTGGGCACCGCTGAAAATGACCGCTGGCTCGTAATATCTCCTAGTTTGTTGTTGAAACATAAGTTACCGACTTTCAGAACCATCCGACTATTAACGCTACTGTTTTTAAAATACTATTATTAATTATGTATTTAACGTCTTTAACCCAAGCAGCCTCGACCTCTACCTAAATCGAATATTTCCTTACAAGACACACCAAGTAGAAAACCTTTATAAGTCGAAAACACTATGACTCAACATGTTTGGCGTCTTGCGTTTAAGTTCAACCTACAAAATAACTATTGAATTTTTTTTTTAGAATTAGAATTTTAAATTAGTATTTGTATTAAATGATCGCATCGTATAAAAAAATATCTATCAACACTAGCCTAGTGTGGATAGTTTTTAATAATTTATAAAGTGAAAGTGACTGCAGTTTAGAAAACATTAATAATTAAATATGTCAAAGTTTGGAAATCACTGTCCTGTTATACGATTTATATGAGTGTTTCGGACTCTGTACCAAGTGGTAGAAGGCACTGACCTCCCGCAAAACGTCAATTGTGGCTCCCGTCTACTGCACACTTGACCCTACAAACTTCTAACTACACCTTTGTCGTAATAACCTATCGTTCACCGACACAAGAGAGCTAGTCTTAATTAAATTTCTAAGCAAAACTAATTTCCATTATAATACCTTCTCCCGTTTCAGTTTTAATGGATAGAATATTCCCAATACACGCATTGGTTAAGTGCAAAAGTTTTGTGATTCAAATGTACTGCATATAATTTATATGTATGACTTATTTTAGGCTAATAAGGTACTATATAATCTATAACAATTTTATATCATAATAAAATAAATTTGTGCGAAATAAGTTTTAAAGTAACTATTATTTACTTGAATATATTTTTGTGTATACAACAAAATATTAAAATTAAGCATATACAAAAAACATATGTATTTCAAAAACATATTTATGTTTGGCAGGTGCCTGGATGTAAACTCTATTTATTTATTTTTTTATTTATAATAGTATGCACAACAATTAATTTAATCATATACATAGAAAAATAGAAAACAAGTATACACTAAACCGATAAATTAGCAAGTGCATAACAACATTATCAAAAACAATTTATGAAAGTTAAGTTAGGTAAGTACTTTCAGCCCTGTAGTTCTGGGCTCTCAAGAATAAGACTACGGTATCGCCTGCCTGTCGTACAAGGCCAAAGGGGCCTCGGGTTCACTGGGCGACAAGGGTGGGGGCCTGAGTCGTCCACCAAGGTGGACCCGGGAAGAAGGCGACATCGGCTGGCCCGTGTCGCCTTGCGCTTCGAGGGCACAGGGGAGGAGAGAGTAACCTCCCCCCCCCCCGGGACGTGCTCTCCTTAAGCACAGTGCAGAGTGGCTCCGGTTCGTTCCACGTTGAGATCCCGGAGCCCCTCGTCATGCACCGAGGAAAGGGCCACCGGGGAGGTTTTAGTGGGTAAGAACGGGAAGGCGGCGGTTATGTGTATCTTTCTGAAGATTTCCTCCCCGTCAACAAAAAAAAAGTTAAGTACTTAAATTACATAGGACATACCTTCCAGCGGTTGGTAGCTTAATTAGCTAAGTTAGTTCGTACTCATGTTTGGGCTTTCTATACTATTAGGTACATTTTTGCTTGTTAAAGTTGTCCTTGATATATAGCCCGTAAATAAGATCAATTAATATCTCGTCATTATTCCAGATGCGGTGAAACCGCAAGCAAGCCCAGTAACAACTGAAAGAACTATTAACACTCGAAATAGACAAAGTGACAACGCAACTTAAGTCTTGAGGTTTGATTTTTAATTATAAGTTAATAGATAGAAGAACCTTCCCGGTTTCGCTGTTTGATTTAACTTAAACACTGTCAAACATAAACCTGTCACTGCACGACACACTCAACGCTTATGATGTCAGAAAGAGATACGCAAAATAATTGAAGGGAATAAATCTCAGGATTATGGTAACGGGCAAGTTGTAAATCCATAGAATGATATAGCTTGGACAATTTCTTGCAAGAATATTGATCGATATGGCCGGGCCTAAATTTTAAAATGTGACTTTTTGTACGTAAAAAACCGTAAAAGGGAAACACATCGGCCGCTCAAACCGACTGGTATTCAAAATCTGGACCAGAGGTCGGCAATCCGCGGCTCGCGAGCCACATGCGGCTTTTTAGTATGTAAAGCTAGGGCTCTTTAGTACTAACTTTATTTATGCAATAGCTATTTATTATTGGCAATAAAAATGTTAAAGTTTTAAATTGTGCAATTAAATAAAAAAATATAATACATATACCAAAATAACACTTTTTACAATTTTTGTCTGCCTGTCTGTTTGTTTTGGCTAATCTCAATAGCAGATAGATAAAAACTATTTATTAAAAAATATTCTAACATTAAATAATAAATTCTTGTATTGAAAGTCCCATCAAAATTCCGACAGATAAAAATTGTAAAAAAATTTACTTTGGTATACTCGTATACAATCATATAGACGTGGTAAAAAGCCGTTATTTGATAATATTACAAACAGGCAAACCAATTTTATTTATACCGTGTACAGTTAGTTGTTATACAATAACCTAATAAAAATAGTTCCAATTAACTGGTAAGAATTTTAATTTGACTTCGACATAGATAATTGACCGGTCGCAACATAGTAACACAACTAAGCGCATACATACTGTAATATCTATGTAATGGCCGCAATGTTAATCAGGCGTGCCTAGATAAAACGAGACGCGCAAGTCTAGTTGCTACGCGGCGACTTGATTACTAAATTGCCAAAGGCACTCGAATCTAATGACAGTTCTAGGCAAAAGTACGTACAGTCGCAGGCCGAAAACGTAGTTCCTTAGTAACTTTTAGAAATGAAGAACTAAGCAGACAACTGCATAGAAAATTTATATTTGCTTGATTAAAAGGTAAAGGGTATGCGTAAGCATTCCCTCTGAAAAAAAGTATAGAACTTTGAAAAAAAAAGAAAGAACCAACAATCTAGTTTTATGTCAACATCAGCCTTATTAGCTTAGTCATTACAAAATTTATTTTATTTCAGTCAACTCGACTTTTCAATTCGTCACTGATAATTGCCCTAGTGCAAACAAGTTTAAGGTGACGAACCTTCCTAGGTTCCTAGAAGGTTCCTAGTTCGGATGTATGTTTTTAATGTAATTTTATCATTTATAGACCGATTTTGTTGTTTTTTAATCGATATTATTAAATAGGTCATTGAAACTCGGATTCCGAAGTTATAGCAGGTATCTCTTAAGATTGATTGAGATAGGTTTACGATAACCTACCCGGGAAGAAGGCGACATCGGCTGGCCCGTGTCGCCTTGCGCTGCGAGGGCACAGGGGGGGAGGGAGTAACCTCCCCCCCCGGGACGTGCTCTCCTTGAGCACAGTGCAGAGGGGCTCCGGTGCGTTCCACTGGAGATCCCGGAGCCCTCACCATGCACCAAGGAAAGGCCACCGGGGAGGTTTTAGTGGGTAAGAACCCCACATAACCGCCGCCTTCCCCCCAGAAGGCGGGGTATCTTTCTGAAGATTTCCTCCCCGTGAACAAAAAAAAAAAAGGTTTACGATAACCTAGTGCTGAGGGGTTCCGGTGCGTTCCTCTGGAGATCCCGGAGCCCTCACCATGCACCAAGGAAAGGCCACCGGAGGGGTTTTAGTGGATAAGAACACCCCACGTATCTTGTTGAAGATTACCCCCCCGTCAACAAAAAAAAAGGTTTACGATAACCTAAGTGAGTAATCAGAAATAAAAGCAAGCGTCCCTGAATAGCAGCGTAGCCACTAACGGAAAGACGTCACTATCACCGATCATTTCTAGCGCAGATTTGACTTCAGTTTATGTTTTACCCGTAAATGTGAACTTGTTATTCCAACTGTACATAACGGCACGTTAGAGGTGCGTTCAAATTTCGCATTAGACGATACATAAATCAGCTGAGACTGGAGCGTCGCAAGTAGCCAGCAAGGCTGCACAGCGGCGAGCGAGAGGTCCATGTAATTATTCAATCGAGTGCACGAGCACCGGCGCGGGAGCCCTCCGCGACGCACGCGCCCCACATGTGACCGATTGACTTGCTCGCCGGCGACACACGATCACTTGCTCAATACGATCTCTGCTACTCAAACACTGCACGGCAACAAGGAAAAGATCGCTTCACGTACTCCGTCGATTTTTTCCTTTAAAAAATTTGACAGTGTTTCTAAAATAATTTCTTAATTGTCAAAAATGTATGTAAATAAGCTCTCACGTCCTTTTAACACCAGCGGGGCAGACAGAGACTACTTTCGAATTCATGTTTATTCATTCACTTTAAATTTTTACTTTAAAAAATTTACAGAATTTCTGTCGTAATTGCTTATCTGTTGTCAATAATTTAGATTATATTAATATGCTCTCTCTCTCCTAGTAGAGTAGATAAGAACAGCTTTTGCTGTACAATTTTCAGTAGGTTTATTAGGTCTCATATATCTCAAGAGATGAACCCATCGCCATACACCGGGTACAAAACGGCAACGCATCGGTATATATCGAGTGGGATTCGAGCTAATCGAGCTGTGGGATCACGTCATCGTTAATAATAACTGTCGACCAAGAACATCCACAAAAAGGGTTGCAGGTGCGTTCCCAGCCTTTAAGATGGATGTGGGCTATTTATTTGAAGGTTCCTAAGTTGTGTCGACTCGGAAAACCGTGTCCACAAATTATTAAACTTAATAATGCTACACAAATAAGTAATCCATATATTTAGATGTTACTAGCGTACCCAGTCCGCTTCGCCGGGATAGATTTTACTTTATTTTATTAAAACAATAAACTTACATCATTAAATATTTAATTTAACTCTCACAATATATTAAATTATTCATTTCTCTCCGTATTCATTCTCTTCTATTCGCTTCTCGAGCGGGTGAAGATATCATTTCATCAATATCATTCTTATCACTTATACAAAAACATATCGGGCTCAAGTTAATGTCAGAAATAAAAGAACGACATATGGTTTGTTTGATAGTTCAAAAAGAGGAGTGATCAATCTGAAGATTCCCTGAATTTTTCATTGAAATCGGTCCAGCCATTTCGGAGCTTATATGGAACATACCCACACACTTTCTCTTTTATATATATATAGATTACGTAAAATTTCGCTTCATAATTTGCAGACGTTAATATTAATTTATTTGTCTTATACCCAAGCGGCTAAAGCTCGTAAAAAGATTCATGTCTAAAGAATCAATAAAAGGTATCGTGTGGTATTCAAAAGACTCAGTTAACATTTGAAAATGTTACGTACATGCGGAAATATCTTATATACATTTATTTAGCAAAAAAGATTACATCGAGCGGACCGGACCTCGAGGTGACACAGGTCGGGGACGTGTTTACAACTTGAATACACTTCTAGAATGTTCTAATAAATATATGTATAAGATATAATAATTTGAATTCAGTAATAAAGTTTTCTCTCCACATATTGTTATATAGATTACTAATATCACATAATTCTATTCAGCTTGCGGCTGTTCTTAGATTGGAGGGTTTTTAGGTTTGAATGGAATGAGAAGGCTGACATCTACCTGAGGCTGATCTGAGTGAGCGTCTCGCCATAAACCAAAAACAAATTTTAATATGTTATTAATTTCGACGTAAGAAACTGAGAAATAAAACCATTAGTACAAGGCCCTTGAGATTCGCCAAATCGTAAGTGGAACGCTTAGTCACTAGGCTATCACTGTTTGGTGCTTTAACTAACAAATAATTATGTGATAAATAGTTATACCATTATTTCATTGTATTCTCAGATATTCCGTTTAATAATACAAATCAGTTAAACCCAAGCAGCCATTACAGAAATTGAACTTAGTCCAGATCGTGAGTTGAACGCTTATTTCCGGCTAATCTCTGGAACGGCTGGACCGATTTTGACGCGACTTTCTCTAGTTGATGTAATAAGGAGTAACTTAAGCTACTTATATTTTAGAAAAAAAAATAGTTTTTAATCGCGGGGCGCAACTAGTATTTTTCTATAGATAAATACTAGTTGCGCCCCGCGCTGTCGCATCCTTGTGACAGCATATGCTGAGACGGTGTCCGATATTGGCATCATATGTTTTGTATTATTTGTCCGTGTAACTTTAACTGTGTTTTGTCTATTTTTCATTCTTTTTTAATGTGTGTTATATTCAGTCTGTGAGGTGTTTTTGTATTGTGATGCCAATAAATAAATGTCTATGTCTAATTGGTAATAGCAATCATTAGAATTTGTTAATTATACGTATTATCTCAGACATGCAGATTTTTCTCCACCGCCGAGCGCTTGAGAAATCAGCACTCAAAATATCCAGAAACAATTTCGTTGGTAACGGTTCCGTTAGTCAGCTCGATTTGCTAGCGTACAATGCAGCTCGATGCGACTGCCTGGACGTAGCCACCGCGGCATCTACAATCATTGCTGCAGGAATATTTAATCTAATCATATTCCCAGAGCGGCTCCTATTGTCATAAATATAATCATTACAAAGGCAAGTAGTATAAAACACTGCAGTGTCGCCGCTAACTGCATTGCGTCTCTTAGTGTTTCGTAATCTATTTTCGCCTCCCTCGAACGGTCCCGTCGACGCCCTCGCAATCAACTCAAGTGCGGCCTTCCGTTTACTATCCATCCTTCACACTATCAGTAACGTGCACGCACTGCACGACTCCTCGCCCTGTCACTTTACTCTCAATTGTTTTTGTTTAACGTCAGCCTTGATACATTAAAACACAGCATCTGCTACTGGTTTTATCAACCGACTTAAAAAAAGAGGAAGTTCCCAATTCGTCTGTTTTTTTTATGTTTGTTGCCTCATAACTTTGGACGAGTTGAATTGGGAAGAATTATCAATATTGGTTCACCCAGAATCAATTCTTTTAATTTGAAAGCTGGTTCTAACTATGTGGTCCCATTTAAATTGGTCGAATTCTGACAATGGCTTATACTGGGAAATACTTATGTCTTAAATTTGCGTTAATTATGTGCGCGACAACTTATGGAGTAAGGTGGTGAATGCGTTACGAAAAGTGTGAAGGGTAGTTTATGAAGATAGAAATAGAGACAGTTACGTTTCGTATATCTAAGACACAGCACAGGCCTATTGGCTATATTACACTGTAGGAGCAGTGCCCTCGCACATTTTCATTCTCTCTTGAACAATCATATATATTATACATATAGATGTATCTAAAGATCTTTACTTCATTCGTATCGTCTAAATGACACTCGTTTTTTTTGGTTTGAAATGATTTGGTTTCAATTAGGTCACATATGGATTTTGTTGACATAGTACCTTGGTTTCACTTCGTTTTTGAGTGGTACTCGTAACTTGACGTAGCTATTTTGGCGCCTTAGCACGCTGAATCTGTATTGGCGTGATTCACTCAAGGGTTCTTAAGAGTGAACCTCGGTTGGGGTCCCTATTCTTTTTACGTTTTAATTCTGACTGAAAAATCTAACTTTTAAGTATCAAAAAAGTAAAAAAAAAAACAAATAATTTTCCTTACATAATTTCGTATTTTATACATTTTTAAATACAGAATCAATCATTTAAAGATCTTAATAGTTATCACCATATCTATGGTGTTTCTTATTCGACAGTGTCAAGGTAAAACAAAAATGCACAGAAAATCAACAAATAACGACAAGTTTAAATAAAAATGATTTTGCACCCGCCCTGACTATTCTTGGAACAGCACTTAAGGAAAGGAAGGAGCTGATTTGCATTTTTATGAATGAGCGGAGGAAGGTGAAATCATCTTTGTCTGACTTGCCGTGTAGCCTCGACTTACTCAGAGAAAAATGCTTAACATTTACACGTAAATAAATCAAGATCCACTACTTTCTCACAGCTGGATGAAAAGCGGAGAAGGATTTCTGTCTCTGTATACCCCAAAATGGATTTAATTTACGCGAGAGTTTATATATATTACCATAGAAGTGATATAATTTTATGTACTTATCATAATTTTTAACAGCAACGTACTGGCTCTGAACATAAACAAAACTGTATATACAACCTTTATCAGCAGTGCGTCCGCCCTACCTCCCCAATTATTTTCTATTATATATTCTATAACTAGTCTAATTCTGACAGCAGTATCCATGAGGCAAAACCATAGAAGACTTAAATTTGCTTTAAGTATGTGCGCGACGAATGGACAAATAACTCAATATCATGTCAACCAATTTCCATGATTATTTTTTTTATTGGAAAGTATGTGCTAAAGGGTAGTTTGATGAGAGATGGTTAGATTCTGATTCATTATATTTCGTAGTACTCCTACGATAATTCGGAAATACAATGAAGTTGGAGTCGGTTTTCATTTTTACTCGTAAATATACTTGTTAACCTACTACAAAAAGGAGGTGGATAGTTCGTCTGTATTTTTCATGTTTGGATTTTCTGTCCATTCACATCACTGTGGTTCCGGCGATAACCTCCAAGTGTGTATCCAAGATTATCTCACACTAAAAGTTCACGTTAAATATCTTGGGCATCTATAACTTTTGTTTTTTTTCTAATTAAAGAATGGGGTATTTTTTAAATTTTCTTGAATTTTAACATACTCCTTTCCATTCCTCCATTGGCTGTATATAATTTTATTTTTATATTGCACTTTGTTATAATTTAACTTTTCACAAATAATATAAAAATGAACAAAAGGTCATTGGACTACAAATGCACGTCATATTGCTATGAATCCGTCAGCATTTTAATCATATTCCCGCAAACACAGAGTTACTCTTTCCCGCTTTCCTTAATCCGATGTAATTCATGTCCAATTTTATCGTACAAAGCGTCTTACACAAAGTTCAAACAAACAAGAACAAACACAAGAGACGCAATACACCGAGGCCTAATAGCAAACATTTATAAATTAATAAATATATCAATCAATCTCTTATAGATAGAAACCTTGACAAAAGCCAGAGTTATTCATATATACACACACACCCACCCACACTTACACACACACGCATATATATATATATATATATATATATATATATATATGTGTGTATGCGTGTGTTTGTGTATATATATACATATATATATATATATGCACAAACACACACAAAAGCAGTTCCACATATTTAATACAATTTCAAAATTTTTATATTTAAAATTAAAAAAAAAAACCTATTAAAAAATTGAAACCCAAACTTTGATTGGAGGGTGGCAATAGCATAATAGCAGCGACACAATAACCTATTATTAATGTTGCTATTATCGTTCACGACAATTGTACTGTATCAAACTTTGTTATGGTTTTAAATAAAGATTTTTATTATTATTATATACCCAATTTCGCTGGTCGGATCCATATACCGTCGCCGTCAGATTTAATTTAGTGGATCTGATCAGTCCTCGAACCTCAAGTACGCTTGTACGTTGAGGAGTTAAGTATTTTTTTTTAAATTAACAACCATTTATGTCCCACTGGTGGGCATATAACACTTAACTATAAGCAAATAACTATTTTGGTGAAGATAGTACAGGCATTGTCCGTCACGCAGCCATAGTGTGGATTTGCAGACTTCCAGCCCTGTAGTTCTGGGCTCTCAAGAATAAGACTACGGTATCCCCTGCCTGTCGTATAAGGCGACTAAAGGGGCCTCGGGTTCACTGGGCGACAAGGGTGGGGCCTTTGTCGTCCGCTAAGGTGGACCCGGGAAGAAGGCGACATCGGCTGGCCCGTGTAGCCTTGCACTATGAGGGCACAGGGGGGGAGGGAGTAAACTCCCCCCCCCTGGGACGTGCTCTCCTTGAGCACAGTGCAGAGGGGCTCCGGTGCGTTCCACTGGAGATCCCGTAGCCCCTCGTCATGCACCGAGGAAAGGGCCACTGGGAGGTTTTAGTGGGTAAAAACCCCACATAACCGCCGCCTTCCCCCCAGAAGGTGGGGTATCTTTTTGAAGATTTCCTCCCCGTTAACAAAAAAAAAAAAAAGGATTTGCAGACTTCACATGTCTTAGAAATTCTTTTAGACGTATACATTTTCTCGCAATATTTTCCATCATCCAGCATTCGGTTCATATTCTAAAAGTAGTTATTAAGTATTCAGGTCATTAAGATAATCTAAAATTCACTGGAAAATACATAAAGCAACCAAAAATATGCAAGTAATATTTCAAATGATCTGCTGATATTGTAACAATGTTAAAAAGTGATTTGTTTTTATTGTTCTACTTAGAGAAAATGCATTTCACCGTATAAAATGACTATACTTAGGAAATGAAAAGTATCGGTGTTGGATTTCAAAGGGCGCTACCAGTATCGTATTACACCTGCCCTTCACTATAAAAGCACAAGCTTCTCGAATTACTTGCATTCACTGCTTTGTGAGCGTTAAATACGTTTTAATATGTACATTACTAACATCCAGCTTTTGGTGCAAACTTGTTAAAAGTGGGTAGTTTTTTTATATTACATAGGCTTTTATTATGTATATAACAGAAATATATAATTCTGTTTTCGATTTTAACGACTATATAACATTATTTATTATTATTACTGGAAATTTTGTTCCCTCTTACATACTAATTTTATAACAGGCTTCAAATGAGAAGATAGTTCTCAATTCGTGCGCTTTTAATTCACTCAGAGCTCCGTCATTCTTATGAGTAGATCCATTTTTTTTCTTATAAATGGTTTACTTTCAATTAGACCATTGGCATTGGACTCGCGATCTTCTAAAAACGTTTGGTAGATTATTTGTTGATAGGAGGATTAGTAAGTTTATACTAGATACTCCAAGACTAGGTAAATGTTCCTCAACGACAACGATCACGATTACGGGAAGCAGAGAGTGTAGACGATGTTACTACGGAAATAAAAAGTGCATCATTACGTAGTAGCGTTTAATTCGTCACTAACGATAAGACTTGCATTTTTTGTATATTTCTTTCTTTTGAATTATTTTTTAGCGGATATGAAGTCCATATTTGTATTTACTTCTAATTATACTTCTTGATTCAATGAAATAAATTGTTCCAGACCGAAATATGCTAGTGTCGAAGACTGTGCAGCTGGCGGTGCTGGCGGCGGCGGTGCTGTGGGGAACGCAGACGGACGCGGCCGCCTCCGCTGTGAAGCTGTGTGGAAGGAAACTCGGCGAGATAATGAGCAGAGTTTGCCATGCTTACAACAGTCCCGCCTGGGATGTACCTACAGGTAAGTCTTACATAGGGTGCACGATATATGTCGATATTACATAAAATATCGATATATAACGGTATATATCGCTTCAATCCGATTATATCGAATCATCTAAAATCAATATTTAAATCTATATATTATATTTATGCGAAAACCAAACATCGTATGTATGTTACTACGCTCCTACTCTCCGCGATGGCAGTATTAGTTGTATAAATTTTATAATTTGTACCGCGGTTTTTTGGGCTTCTTAATTGTAAACAACCGATACGGAAAATATAGATATATTTTTTGCATGAACATCCCTAGTCTTGAAAAAGTTTTATGAAGCACAGGGAATCGAGACTATATCATTCAATTTGTTTATCTGTACATCAACTAGAGCTTCGAAAACTAATGTCTTTGAAACGCATGTATTTCGATACTTTTTACTCAAACAGGAAAAATGACTCGTATATATTATTTTTTTATTTATAGTCTTATATATGTATATGTATTATGTGTACATGGACGGATATTTATCTCGCATTCCAAACCATAAGGTTATTGACACTTGAATACACCAATCGACTAGAACATTTAAGGCTTTCCGTATCTAAACACATTAGATAAAAATGTTTGTTAAAAGTGAATATCTTTTTTTTGTTACTTTCCACAGATAAAACAGAAGTATAAGGATATTTTGATGATAGAGTCCAATTGCGATTCGAATGGTCCTTTTTATGTAATTAAATTACAAAGCTACCCTAATCATTAAAATAACGGTATGCTCCAAAGGTTATTTGTATATATCATTCTTAATATATTCATAAAGAGCAGTAATGGAGACAGACTTATAGACTTGCGACATGAGAAACAACTGCTCGTTTTCTTGACTAGAAAATTACTTGGTATAATTGGTGCGATGTGTGTTTGTCTATCTGTTATGAAAATAGCGCCATCCTCACATACTATTAAAAGACCAAATGTACACATAATACACACAAGAAAGTGACACAACACGAGTATTACCGCAAAGCGGAGCATTTGCTAGTGATAAGAATGTGATCTAGGACGGCCGTTAACATTTGACATTTTTTTACGCACAGTTATAATAATTTTGTATAATAGTATTACAATAAATATATATCAGCAATCGCCTGGTAACTAAAGGCTCCGACTTGCGATGTGATGGTCGCCGGTCGAAACCATGGTCTTTAGCAAAGAATAACCGTTTTTTGTACAAAAAATCACTTTATGAAAGCATGTGTCACCTGTCACATATGGAATTTAATAAGCTTGGTGAAAAGGGGACAGCGAAAGCTGTTTCTGTCTACCCCCCTAGGATTAAAAGGAAGTGTGAGCTTATTTATTTATATTTAGACTAGCATTACTTAATGTCATCGCTTTATGTTTTTTACCTCATAACGTCGTCATTTGAAAACCTATTTAAATTTTAATTTCGAATAATATCCCCTATATTGCCAATAAGAATAAAATGGGACCCCCATTTTAGTTTGAAAAATATGATCCCAACCTAAATATCGACAGACGCAACAAAATAAAATTTGCTCAACCGAGCCATATAAAACAAACTTCTCAAACAAATTCTTTTGCTTCTTAGGTTCCTACCTATATAATAAAATTAACCAAAAAATAGCTATCTACAACTTGCCTAAAGCTAAATGTAAAAAAGTCCTCATACCTTGGCTACTAAAGCTCGACTATACTACCGCAGAAAATTTGTTAAAAATCTCATCATAAATTAAATATCATATAAAGAACACTACACACACATACATGAACTACACAACACCACGCATACACTACAGAGACACCACACAAACTCACCACACATTCACACACACACCACGCACTTTTTAGTTAATATTAATAATAAAATTACAGAACAATCATAAGTATGGTGGGGGGCTGGTGATCTGTCTTACAGGGTATCCTAGTTCAGACAGTCTTTCACAAATTTAAGAACTACGTAAACTGTACATTTAAATTTGTAAAAGATGAATAAATAAATTTATTATTTATTATTATTATTGGCATTGGAACAAACATCACTAGGATATACTGAGAATCTCTTAAAATCTATTAGTATTTAAGTCGTTATTGGTTTTCATTAAAAAAAATATAGCGAAATTATAATAAAATAGTCATAGTGATATATGTACTAGGCTTAGAAACTATATTCATTTCAATAGTCAAATTGGATAATAATAATATATATATAACGTATCAATCGATCGTATTTGTTTTAGAAATTTAATATTTTTAGAGCAAATATATACTGTGTACTAAAACATTCTTTGTAACACGATGCACCATATGTAAATATCATGTCTATGTATTATTAGTACAGATATACTAGATGAATATTGTAATAAACAGTGAAGATGACCTTCTAAATCGCACTTCCTGATAACAGCTGTCGATAAGCGGATGCTGTCAGTATTTATAAAGATTTAATTAGATTTTGTAAATAAAGTAGGCGTGTAATTATTAACAATCTGCCTGGTTGATTAGCACCGATCATTAAAGCGGATATATTTATATAAGCCTTAATGGAGCTAATGCTTGGTCTTAGTTAGTTAATTTATGGTAATAGTCCTTAAGTAATCTTGTGCGTAGAATTTTATTTATTTTATAAGGTGGCGTAACGATCAGGGCATTCACCTGAATAAACGACACGTCTTTCTCATTACTCATCCTCGCGCGTTACCGGTATTTTATGGGTCCAATAGTCCCAACCCCTCAGATGTTAGGAGCGTTGCTGGAGTTTCTTCGGTTACTTATCCAACCACCATTCCCGAAGTGGCTCAAAATTAGTTTATATAATTTAACGTTTATATTATTTATTTTTTAACAAAATTAGTAATCTAAAGGGCATTCAAAACCTTTAGATTATCCGTGGAATAGCAACCGTCCGAGACGTCGTTCGGCCCTCTCTGGTGCCCTCGAATCGGAATGCTTACGCGTAACATAGTAACCGTCCAAACCGAGATTACCCCTCACCGATGGGACACTTGTGTTGAGTTAATAGCGATAGAGGTTCAGGCTAAGCGACCTAATATGCTATGCCACCTCTCAATCCGAAAAGCAGTCAAGGCCCGCTTCTCTGACCAAGCTGAGTGTTTCGTGTTAAAAAAATGCACGTTAGTAAAATTATGTGCAATTGAATTTATTTATTCTTATTATAACACCTTAAAGTAAGATTCCATTTCAGCCCTGTAGTTCTGGGCTCTTAAGAATAAGACTACGGTATCCCCTGCCTGTCGTAGAAGGCGACTAAAAGGGGCCTCGGGTTCACTGGGCGACAAGGGTGGGGGCCTTTGTCGTCCGCTAAGGTGGACCCGGGAAGAAGGCCACATCGGCTGGCCCGTGTCGCCTTGCACTGCGAGGACACAGGGGGGGGAGGTTACTCCCTCCGGGGATCCCGGAGCCTCTAGTCATGCACAGAGGAATGGCCTTCCCCCCTGAAAGAGGGGTATCCTTTTGAAGATTTCCTCCCCATTAACAAAAAAAAAAGATTCCCAAATGTTGCAAAGATTGCAATTAAGGCTTTTGGACAGAATTAATTTATGTAGTCAAGTAACAGCCATATGTGTGCCACTGTTAGTCACGGACTTCTCTAAAAAGAGTATAAGATTGCCACCCTATCCCAGTGCGGATTAGCAGTCTTCATAGAGCATTTCAAACCCGGTGAAACTATTGCGGTCAGCTTCTCTGGACAACAAACGTAGGTTAGTCATAAAAAAATCATAGAGCATTGCAAGTAGGCAGAAAAATCACCGGCTTCTATTAATGAATTAATGGAGCGACACGAACGGAAAAGTACCATTTACTTCCTGAATGCAGGCGTGAACCTTTGAGAGGTGCCGGCTTCATAGGAGGCAAAGGACCTCAGATCTTTATAGTATTTGTGGGTTACGATTTATTTAACATCGGATTAGGAGCACGCTCGTATGGTCCATTTTGCCGTAACTATCCAACGATTGTCATAGTTCAGGATAGTAGAGCATGCAATCCAAGCGTGTTCAGGTCACGTAAATATGCACGTGCAGTCCCATAAAGCCATACAAATAAGTTATGTGTCTTACTCAGATTAGCATTACGTAACTTAACATTTATCTTAAGCGTATAATTACCATCTTGGCCCTGTATGACCCTACGAACTATAGCTTTCTCGGTGATTTGTTTTACTAATTGATTTTCATGACTAATACTCACGCTAGGGCCATTACTATAGCCGTGAGAAACTGACAGTCATAACAGATCGGCAGTAAAAGCTAAAATATGTAAGCATATAGCAAATTGATGCAAATTTGAGACATATGGTTTTCTAATAGATTCCATTGTCAGAATTGGACTAAATTTAAACCACACGGGAAGCACCAGCTTTGAAATAAAAAATAATTATCAAAATCGGTTCACTCAGTCGAAAGTTATGCGGTTAAAAACCATTTTAAAAAATACAGACGAATTGAGAACCTCCTCCTTGAAGTCGATTGAAAAGCAGAAAGATAGTTCTCTTTACGACTTCACAAGGATTAACAATCCCAACCATAACATTGCGATGGTACCATAAGAACTGGTACATGAAAATCACATATAACGCGCGATATACATGTGTAAGTATTCTCGTAGTTAACTTTTATCAACGCATTCAGCGACCTCTTGAGTGTTTACATCTAATAATCACAGGAAAACAGGCGTCTACTTAGGTGCACGTCCTCTTATTTAATATGACCCCACAGTCTGTCTTTATCACTTCATCACGAAACTTTTCCGTGACATGTAACGCTAGGTCGTTTTTTTTAATAAAACAGCAAAAACAAATTAAACACCAATGACTATCGACCTTTGCGGAAGAGAATGATGAATTAAAGAAGATGGTTTTGTATTTGAAGTACTAAATCTGATACTAATGTAAACAAAAAGATAATGTATTATATGTGAAATACACTCGTGAGCAAAAATAAAGGGACGGTTAAGAAATTTGAATATCTTGGACGATAAAGACGCTAGCTAACTGAAATAAATTGTGCGATAGATAATTAAATGTCCTTAAAATAAAATAAGATATTTTCATTAATTTAATTATATTTCATTAAAAAAACAAACTTAAAGAAAAAGGATATCTAACGTAAACTTTGATAATACATTAAAATTTATTTTTATTTAAATTTTACGACACATGGAGGCAACACTAAGTACAAATACTATAACGTTTAAGTTTATATTTTTTAATGAAATATAAATAAATTAATACAAATATTTGATTTTATTTTGAGGATATTTAATTGTCTATCATGCACAAATTATTTCAGTTAGCTAGCGTCTTTATCTTCCAAGATATTCAAACTATCTTAACCGATCCTTTACTTTTGCTCACAGCTATAGTATAACTTTGATAAGTATAAGTAATCTTTGTAAATCTTAGTTAAAATGTCCCTAATGCAGTGTCAGATATGCAATATTACCGCGACGAGATAAGACCATATTCCGCTGCCTCTCTGGTAACGTAACAAGATAGTATTAAGATAATCTATTCTTAGACCTAAGAGATCAATCACCCTGACTTAAAATCCGTGGCGTATTTGTACTAAACACAACCAGCCTTTACTTGTGTTATGTTGAAATATATGGGTATACAATAATATATGATTTACAACGTTAGTTCTTATGCTAATTATGTATAATATATACGATTACAGGAAAAGTCAACGAAAATAATAAAGGACGTTATTATTCAGGTAATTCCTTATTTATTTGCCTCTATAATGTGCTATCCGAAAGTTTATCGTTTCGAAATATTAAAAAAGATATTTTTCTGCCATAATTTCAACTTAAAACACCGTTTTTTTTTGCTATTTTTATATAACGCGTACAGTTAATAAAAAATCATGAATATAAATTATAAAGCATAAAATGTTAACTACTACTATGTACTGGCCGTAATGCATTTTTGTTAAAGATGCCAATAAATTTTAAATGTATCAACATTCTCTTTAAAAATGCTACGCTCTGTATCGTAATATATCTACCACCAGGTGAATTTCCTCCTCGATTAGCAAACATTACAAAAAAACAGTACAATTATTTCTGTTATCTTAAAATATCAATTTGCACGCTTCTAGTATCTTGTCTTCTAACAAACACAATTAACTTTTTATGAGCAAAGTGATAAGCTAGGCTCCTATAATGAAAACATTGTCATAGTGCGATGCTAAGGGTCTGTTAATCATTAGTACGCACAATAGATTATGTTCAACACTAGCTGTAATAAAACATAGCGTAAATAGATACAAAATAAAGAAACAAAAGTAGAATAATATAGAAATAAGTCATAGATATAATTTGAAATAAAACGAAATTAAAATAGATATAAAAATAAGTAAAGAATATATAGAAATAGGTCTTGGTAATTATAAACGAAAGAACAAACAAAAATATAAGACACGATTTAAAAATATGTTAAACAAAAACATAGCCAAACACGCTAGGGGATATTAATAGTATTAACCATCAAATAAAAAAAAACACTTCTCATCAAAAACACTCTTTTTACAGTGAAAATATTAAGTTGTCATTTTTCGTACGTAAAATACCGAAGAAACTGATCGATTGAGATTATAAACCACAACCGTGAGATGTATAAAAATATTATTATTTTTTAATATCATATGTATTTATTAAAATAAATTATATTATTTCTCAGTAAAAATATGGAAAATTTCAATCCCTGGTGGATTGAAATTTCCACGTTGTTGTTTCCTGCCACGTTGTTGTTTCAATGACTAAAATTATCAATTACTTACACACCAACACTAGAATATGCGATATTGTTATAGTTAATGAGATAAAAAGACAATTAAACGTGATAAATTACTACATTTACAGTCAGATAGACATTTAGTGTAATAGTAGCAACTATCTGGGGGTGGTATGAAAGACGAAGCAAAGCCTATCACTAGGATTTAAGGATAATCCTTAATCCTCCTACTATAACGGAAAACATTCTAAACATCTACATTTTTATATATGTAGATATTGCGTTTTCTACGCGTTTGGTTTTGTACTGTACTGTAGTTAATCAAAAAGGCATTAAGAAATGATTTGTTACTTGAACTTAGTATACGGAATAAAAATAAACGCGAATTTGTTCATTTTGCAGTGGTCGAGCAGACCGCGGCGGTGGTGCGGCGGCGACGGCAAACCGGTATCGCCGACGAGTGTTGCATACATGGATGCACCTACGAACAACTTAGCGAGTACTGTGCAATCAAAGCTATGTATGTATAACAAATTATTTCCTATGCTATTTTAAATATAGGCGTTTTGAGCTTGAAACGTGTTGAGGCGCGTCGAAAATGATTACTGTAGCATATTGGCTTACGTGAACTAGTCGTAAAATGTACTTGTTATTAACACTAGAGAGTACAAGAGAACAATATTTGCCTACAAATTATAGTAAATTAACATTCGATTTTATAGCAGTACGGTAATAAGTGTTCTCACACACTTTTCGCTTACCTGATGAAATATAAATAAACATATATATATACTTTTATTTATTTATAAACTCTTTATTGTTTACACTTATTAACTAAAATTAAAAAAAAGAAAATATAATTAAAATACATAAACAATGGGCGACCTTATCGCTAAAAGCGATCTCTGCCAGGCAACCTTTGGATGGAAGGAATAATAAAAGAAGCGGCGGGAGTTTATAAAAGTAGATATACTTAAATACTGATAATAAATATTTACATACAAACATACATATAATATATATATATATATATTATGAAAAGAAAAAACATGTGTAAAAAGTATTACATATAATATATTTGCATATGTAACATAACAGTATAAATGATGTTAGGTGGACTTGTCTAAGTAAAACTTTTTAACTTTGTAACTTTATACTTCTGTTGTTTGAGAATAGAGGAATGAATCAAGACTATATTCCAAAAATACATAATTAAATGTAATACTGCAAAATGTTACTATACTTCACCGAAATTCACCGCCGCGCCGAGAAAGCGGAGTATCTTTTAAAAAATTTCCCGTCACCAACGAAAAAAAATGCTAAAAAGGTGCGTCCTGGATTCTGAATGAACTATTTCTACCAACCACTGGCAAGGATCCCGAAAGGGAACCTCAGTTGGGACCGATAATCTCTATTCACGAAGGTATCAGAAGGCAATGGAACTACGGCTCAGTCAGTTGCTTAACTTGGATTACGACTAACATCTCAATCTAAAACATTCATCAGCTTGCAGTAATTAATTTATTTTTAATAAAAAAAATTGGATTTGTCGTAAACAACCAAGGAATTCGCTGATAAGTTCTTGACATTTGTGGGATAGCGAGCAAAGGTTGACCTTAAAGAAGTTGTGCCCCATAAAGATTAGCAATTGTAAACACTGGCTGAGAATAAAACTTTTTTAAATTGTTTGATAACAAGCAAGTAGATACAGTACTAAAAATATCAAATTTTTATTATGCTCTTTTTAACTCGTGCCAGCGGGCCATTTAAAAACTTTAATCAGTTCCAATTTTATGTAAATAACCTTTGAAGACACAAGATATACACGCTCATGGCAACCGATAAAAAAATTGCCAAACAACATATTACATACAGTCATACAGTACTAAGACCATAAATTTTAGGAAATGTAGGATAAATGGGATTTAATAAAGCAAAATATGTTAGGCTTGGTATTTATTTATAGGTTAGTATATATATATATATATAAACTAAAGAGCTATTCTTGTTTCACTTCGACATATTTTACCTTATAACTATGACCGCACTTGACCACTTTAAAGGTCAACAAAAGGCCACACAGCGAGCAGAGCGTAACAATAACTAATCACTAATCCTAACTAACAATAACTAATCCCTCATGTCTGAGGATCGTGGTCACTGATGGTGACCACGATCCTCAGACATGAGGGACCGACACTAGAGAGAGAGCTGTACAGCACTCAATCTATATTCTCGCCAGACGCCGCGAGTCGAGCGCGGCGCGCGATGCTGTGTGTGTGTCCTATATTAACTAGTACATTACAACTGCCAATTTCCCGCCAACATGCTTGACCTTAACGTTTATGTGTTGTTATTACTTTCAAGTGTTAATGTTAATGTGAGCAATAAAGAATCTATTTATCTATCTATAATTTGCTTACCAAATTGTATAATGATACATGCTATTCGAATGGATTTTTAATAGAATATTACTATTTTTGTCAACTAAAAAGACGGCTACGGATGGGTAAGCAACAGTATATGCTAAAATCTTATCTGAACCACGATGCATGTCTATAACTTCTGTAGTTATTGCAGTAAAACATAACATGATCATATAAATTATAATCGCAGCATAAGTTAGTTCATCTGACAAGGACATCGCTAGTTCCGTTTTCGCATGCTTGCTTGCTTCCCGTTCATCGACTTTAGGTCGTTCCTTGCGGTTCAATAGTCAATGCTATCGGAGCTTCGTGCGATTTTTTAACCGACTTCAAAGTACATCCTTTTTAATAAGCAATTTATCATCGAAATCGATAATGACATTGCGGTATTCGCCCATTTGCGGCGCACATAGTAGATACAAATTTAACATTTATATGGTTTTTACATGAATGCCATGTCATGTCAGAATTGGACTAAATGAATTGAAAATGAAATGGGATCACATAGGAAGCACACGTTTTCAAATAAAAAAAAGAATAATCAAAATCGGTTCACTCAGTCGAGAGTTAATGAGGTAACAAGGAAAAAATATATACAGAAGGGAAGAGAATTGAAACCTCCTTTTTTGAAGTCGGTTGAAAATAACAAATTGAAAACTTCCTCCTCTTATGAAGTTGGTTAAAAATGTGTCTTTCTCTCTTAATTTCAGTTCGGAATCACCTCTGGACTCCACAGATTCGCACATGATCGAAGACCGGTCAGCCGAGTCGAGCGGGACGGGCGCGGGCGGTGCCGCGGGAGCCGGGGAGGCTGCAGCAGCGGCGCGAGCGCCGGCGGCGGTAGGCAGCGAGCGGTACGCGGGGCCGCGCGAGGTGGGGCGCGCTCGGAGTGGCGGGTACGGGCGCGCGGGCTGGCGCCGCCGGTGTCGTTGCCGCGGCCGGCGGCGGCGCCCAACCCTCACGGGTAACATGGTGTGTTTCACGTTCGCCGCCCTTTTGTTCTCTTCTGCTCTTTCTAATAAAGCCAACTTTGAAAACCCTTTTTTTCTTCAATTACCTAAATACATTAGCGACATGGTCCTTTTACTATACTATTTTAAACAAGAAAGCCCCTTTTCCAAAACGAAATGACACGTCAGACACCAAATTTAAAAATATATCTCTAGTCTTAATCCCATTGATACAAAATATTTACCAATATAAATATACGTATATTATATATACTTGCAGTTGGTTAAGTGTGTAAACTTGACATCTATCAACCTTCAAAATGCAATAAAATAAATAGACAAAATTCAGTAAATATCAAGTGACAACCGATGATATTTACTACTATTATAAAATAGTTATTTTGGTAACAAATTAGTAAACGTAACACAACTCTAACAGTACCTTAAAGGTTTCAAATAACAACTTGTGCCGGTCCCCTAAATTAATTTAGATTGCGAAAAGTTAACGGGGTTTAAGCTATTGGAAAACTTAATCTGTATATAATTCGCCCACTTTCAATCAACACCAGATTCTGAATATCTTATCGATAAGTTGGTTTTATTAGAAAGAAGAATGGTTGATTTTGATTCAATAAAAACATGAAATACGATTGGATTAATAAGAGAAAATTTCAGCTGTAACATATGGAAATTTTAGAACCAAGAGCATAAAATAATTGGAAATTAAGAGAACAAGATAGCGGTACCTAACCCTCATACTAATGCTTTCCGCATGTTTACTAAGCCACGTAACATTCGTCACTCACTTGCACGACAAAATTTATGATACAAACTTGTATAATTTACACTATATTTAAAAAAATCCTTAATCTATACTAATGAATGGGGAAATGTTTTTTTCCACCTTTCACTGCAAAAGGAATAGTCGCGATGCATATATCAAAAATACAGCATGATTTCAAGGTTTTAAGTATAATAATTTTTGATTATTCATTTGGTATCTATATTTTTTAAAATAGAACAATGTTAATTTTCTATTACAATTTCATTATTATTTTTTTTTAATTTTTCAAGCATTGTTTCATTTGACTTTAGGTAATTCAACATAGGTTGAAATAAAAATTTTGAAACATTGCAATAATATACTAATCTTTTATCTAAAATTTCTTAATCATAACAAGAGTTTGTTCAGACAATGCACGGCAGCAGAGGGATATAGAGGAGAAGAGAATATTCAAGGAAAATTAACTAATTTTTATCCCCAAGGTTGACCGTTTTGAAAAACTTGGCAATGCTAATACTAACAGGCTTCGCATGAAGTTGATTTACTTAAAAAAGCATGATGCAAGTTAATACCTACATATATATTAAGTTTTTACATTAATGATTATAAACTTAACTGCTTAGGATTTCATAAAAAACCGAAATTAGGTAAATTATACTTAAAAATGATTCCAGAACATTCCAGAGTCTGTTAAATTGAATCACATCACGTATTTGTTCAATTCATTTAAAATTAACACAGATTTTGAATTCAATTAAATTAAAATTTCCGTTTTTCTTTTAAAAAAATTTCTTCTCATGAATATTAAGGAAAATGTTACCATGTATATAATATAACTCAATTTTTTTATAAGTAATTTTTAAAAACAAAAACAGAGTAGTATTAATTAGCGTATTAACCAGAATTAGTTAGTTATTAATTCGTAATTGGGCATAACAGTATTTCTAACGAGTGTTTACATTTAACTAACAAAATTAAGCTTGTCATATGCAATCTTAATTTAAAAAGTTTTGTTTTCTTTAACCAGGACATCATAAAAAGTGCAGCGCGCGCTGCGCCCGTGGTGGGCACCGTGTCGCCACTGCTGACTTGGGGCAGAACCCTCAACACTGACTTGCCATCGGTTAACAACGACCGCTACGCATATGTTATATATGCATAGATTATCACACCATATGTAATTAGAAGCATGGTAAAATGTTTTCAGCAAAAGATTGTATCTACTTTCAAGTAATTGGGACCGTAGAAGTGACATTTATACGATTTGTTGTGAAAATCTACACAGATCTTGCCAGTGATCACAACGGGTTTTCGTCCAAGAATCTATTATAAGTGTGCATTTATGTTAATATTTGTTTGTGAGTTTATTTGGATGACTAAATGTCGTCAAATTTCAGTGTAATGAGACATTGGTGCGTTGTGAATGTGTCTTGCTTTTTATAATTGATAACGTGTGCGTGTACACGAAAGTTTTTGCTTGTTGTGACTCTTGTTATGTGGCGATATTACTACGGCTAGTCAGTTAAGAGCAGGAAGAATACTAACAAAACAATAAAATAGTGTAATTTTTAATATTTTAGTAATACAAACGCCAGATTATTATTTTTATTTAAATATTATGATATCATCACCGTCATTAGTATCACGTTATAGAGCACTGCTAAACAAAGATTTCACTCAGACACAAATGTTGGCCTCCACAATTCATCCATTCAGAGGGCCAAAGGAGTTTTATACCTAGGGCGCCTACTCACTTGGTGTAAATTTAGAATCTTTCGTTAAAACCGTCAAAAAATTATAAAAAAACTTTCAAGAAAGTCTAATTATGGCAGTCCCTACCTAAATTAGTCTTCAGTGTAACTTTTATGTCATAAACAAACATAAACTTAGTGAATAGATATTTTAAAATAGTAATAATATTTATATACAAATCATCCCAAATTTCCATGATTAAGATTTCAAAACATCACAATTCTTTCAATGCACAGACTGGTATTAATTTTAATTCAAATGCAAATAGAAACCACAAGAATTAACATTTAATACAACATATGTGCAAGGATTCTAATGCTCATAACTGACATACAAATTTGTTTACCTACTTATGTACTCATAATAAAAATGTTCAAATTATCATCAAACCATAATTTCAAGCTTTAAACCAATACCTGATTGCATTGTTATTAAATTTACAACTAAGCTAGTACTATATTATTTAAAAATTAATGTCATAATACAATTAACTCGAGTTATGAGCCAAAAACAGACATCAATTTTTAATTGATAATTAGAAAAATCTTGTTATTTATATATCATACTATGCAGTTCTGTTGTCAATTTTTTCATGTAATTTTAAAAATAGTCAGTACAGGCTTAATTTATTAGAACTTATATATAAGTAGGTATAGTATATTATTAGTAAGGTAATGTTATGCTATGTCTACATGTAACGCTTTATTTCACAATTTCGCTCTTGGCGCATATGTTTTAAGTTGTTTTGTGTAATTGTAACATCTACCACATAAGATTTGAAGATCTCTTAAGCATCTGTGATAATTTCCAATTGATAAAAATAAAACATTAACTTATAAACTATTTAGTAATACCACAATTAGAATAAAGTCTTTCCTTGCCATGTTAGAAACTTTGTGTTTAAGTTATTAAAGTAGGATAAAGTGACTGAAGTAATGGATGCTGTATTAAATCTCACATTTCTTTCTATTTACTTGTTTCATTTATTTGTACCTTACTATTATATATGTCACAATAGATAAATAGATGTATTTGAGGTATATAAGGTATGTCGGAATAAAAGGATAAATGAGAGCGGTTAAAGAGGGTAGACTGATCTTTAGTAATATAACCACATTTTGAATAGAATGTGGGTATATCTATATTGACATAGAATAGTTATAATATAGAGGGCCTTGCCGGGCTTGAGAGAGGCAGGGCGTTTTTTTTTATGACCAACACAGATTAGCTAGAGAAGCTGACCTTGACTGCTTCACAGGATTGAGAGGTGGCATAGCTCTTAGGTCGCTTAGCCTGAGCCTCTATTGCTAGTAACTCGACACAAGGTTCCCCCGGTGAGGGGTAACCTCGGCATGGATGGTTACTATGTTACACGTAAGCATTCTATTCCGAGGGCGCCCGAGAGGGCCGAACCACGACTCGGACTGTTGCTATTTCACGGATAAAAGGGCAATGATTTTCCATATTGCTCTAGAGAAGTTGAAAAGTGGGTGATGTTAGCATATGGTTTGCTAAGTCTACACAAAAAAATATAACGTAACATATAAAAAATAATAAATAACTTACGTGGATTGTCTGTAGTTCAGCATTACGACTCCAACAAGTACTTCCAGCTTTGAGAATCATTGTGTTCTAGTCAGCCCAGTCCAGTCAGACACTCGCACACAAACAGTCCAAACACAACTATCACAAATTCGTATTTTAGATATTCATAGTATCGATTATGTTATACTGAGATGTCACTAATATTATTTTTGAGTAAGTAGGGTACTTTTGGCATGCCACTAAACAAAATCATAACCATTGAATTTTTTCGTCTCTCATGTGAAAATTCATATTTCAAGTTACGACATTTCCGCTTTCTTCCGTCGATATGATTCTGAATATTCAAATGTTAAAAAATGTCCTAATAGTATGTAAGGATAATACTAGTGTTGAAAATCGTTTATTTACATACTTACAAGTAAAATAATTATCAAATTAAGCTACAAATTAGAAATTTCAACCTTGTCTGCAATGCACTCTTGTTCATTTTTATCACTAATATTTTCTTGTTTAGGTGATTTATATAAAAAATTTATATAAATAACATATTTTACAATCAATATACAGAATAAAGCTGTGCCTAGTCATAGTGGACCTCTATCCCCGTCTTTATTGTTAGTATCCTGTTGAGAACTGTTGTTCCCACTTTGGGTGGTTTTCTCTCGCAAAGGCAACAATTGAAATCTTAAGCTGTTGCCTTTGTTCCTTTTTTGAACAACTTTTCCAGTTGATTTAGTATTTTTCTCTATTGTCAAATATATTTTTTCCTGTAAACATACAAATAAAATGTATAGAAGCTTAGTTTTATTTCACCATTTATATACTATTGATTTTATACATAGTGACTAATTTCACATTAACAGTATTGTACTAAGTGCCACATTGGATAATAAAAAAAAAATTACCTGTCAATTGAACCAATTTGAAATAGAATAATTGGTTTCAGATAAATAATCAATAATTTATTAACCAAAACCTTATCTGAAATATGCTGCATTATTTGCTATAAGTATCATATTTGCAGATAAAGGTAAAATTCTTAATTTACCATTTATTAGTATAACTTTTCTTATTTAAAGGTTACCTTAAATTACAAAAATCAAGCTTTAGAATCACTCTTGTTTTATGTGTGATGGTCGCTTTATTCCCACAGGTTTATGCTTTTGAGACAACCAATGTGAACCTTTAATATAGTTAAGCTTATTTCCCCTCCTTTTATCTAATGATTTCTTCCAGGTTTAATAATAAATCTTTAAACCCCGTGAACCAAGGTTCCTTTTACAACAGGCAGTGGATACCATAGCCTTATTCTATAAGCCCAGGAATCTAATGTTATAAACCAGTTTTTTCTGTTTTACTATTTACATACTTAAATAAAAAAATGAAAAACAGAAACTCATTATTACAAGCCCTCTTTACTTCAAACCCCATCAAAAGTCGAACTATGACTGCTTCCTATTTATAGAATAAATATTATGTAGTATATTAATTCATACCACACTTTCTGCAACATCATTGTCTGTGCCGGTAACAACAACTTTTACTTCATATTGCTTTTCTAAAAGCTTAATAATTTTATTCACACCCGTCATAAGGTCATGTTCAGCAATTCTAGAAGATAATGTGATAAGTTTTTGTCCTTTTATAAGCTCTTTTTCTTTTGATGCTTGTTTTTCCTTCCTCTTAGCAAGTTCCTCCTCATGATATTGGGCATTAGTCAATAATCTGTAAATTAATATTTGTCTTTCATCAAATATCTTATTACGTATAAGTCCAAACACTTGCTTTAGAAATGCTATTCCTAGAACTGTAAGCAAAGATCATAGATATCCACAGTGCAATATCAAGATCACCTCTTTCACATTCGTCACATTTAGCAAATAAAAAAATGAGGAACTTATTTTTTTTATTTTCTTTCTCTCAAACTATCTGTCTTACCCAAGATTTACTCCTAGACATTAATGAATTGAGAATGAATGTAAATGGAGCATTGCGGATGACCAAATTTACTTAATTTGATATCAATAGACATCTTGTAATTAAGTATAGCATTCTTTTTTATTATATATTTTGAGATATAACTTTTATCATCCACATAAATACACAAGTCTTTGTTTTGTATAGGAACAAGTTAAAATAATATTATTGTTATCATCATCATTTCAGCCCAAAGAAACCCACTGCTGGACATAGGCCCCCCAACTATTAAACAGTAATATTTTTATGTAACACATACACACAATATGATGAAACAAATTTCTAAAAAGATTTTCTATATGTATTTCCTACAATTACTCATAGAAACAATAATACATTTCTTCAAAAATAATTCAAATCTTAAAAAGTCATTTTCATCTGCCATTCTAGCAGATTAAAATGATCATAGTAAATATTGATGAGGAATGTAACCTTCATTGCTGGTTGCAGAATTAAGAGATGGACATAATTTGAGGAAGAATTAAAATGATATACAGACTAATACATACTTATAAACTGGACGCCTAGTTTTTGTGTCAATGTCTTGAATTTTAATTAATTTTAATTCTCGTCTAACGGATAAACTCTGAGCGCTCTTTAGGTCTGTGATACTAACGGAATTATCAGATCCGATTAATGTTATCCTACTTTCAACATTCTTCTTCTTCGGTACATCTTTTCCGTCCGCTGTTATTCTGCTTGTTATGGTGTATGGTCTACAGCCAACCAAGCGACGCAAACTAGGCAGTACAAAAATTTTATTCATATTGTAAAATATATTTTGATTATAATTCAATTTGATATTACATATTACATAAAGTTCGTTTTGAAATTAATTCTACTGTACCACCTAGATTTCAAAAATATATGACAGATGAATAATTGTAATTATGTCAACAAAATAATATTATTTCAAGCTTTTATGGCCTGGTAACAAGACCTTTAAGCCAATCTTTTTAAAACACACATTAATTCTTACGTCTACGATGAAAATGAAAATGTGTCAACAAAATGTCAAAGGCAATTGGTATAGATTTTAACAATACTTTTTTACTTTTGATAATGTTTGCGCGACCGCGGTAGCGCAGGCTGACTTAAGCAAAAGCTTAGCTTAAAATCGAACACGTGACAATTTGGCTATCACTGTTAGTGGTAAAAATGTAACATCATAATTAAGATAGACCGAACATCGAATTACTACGTGCCATTTAAGGCTATTTCTTATCAGAAAGGTACGAAATCTAGGTTTCATAGATCCCCGCAAGCATGAAGTATAGCGTAGTAAGCTAGCATAAGAGCAAAGACAATAATAGTCCAGTAAAATTAGGGCATCACCTCGGAATGAGAGATGTGAGCTAAGAGTGTCACATCACAAATAATCAACATATAGTAGGGTAGGTGTCTGTGTCTTCTGATATTTCGTTCGAGGTCGATTTTTTACACAGTTATTGTATATATCTCGTTTCCTTTGGGTGTTATGTTGTTTGTATGTATTACAAATGTTGTAGAGTATTAATTTCTCTTCAACTTTTGTTTAATTTTTTTTATCTTGAACGATTTTCGAGATAGAGGGCAGAATGCCCGCAGTATTTAACTATTCAGAGGTCAACCTGTAGAATAAAATGATTAATAATAGCTGTTCTAATACCCGTTTTATTACAGCGTGAAGTGTGTCCAAAACGTTAAAATTTGCACCAAAAACACTTTTTTCATTATTTATTAAAACTTTTATTGCTTGTCAAATTAATGTTGTTTTTAAATTACTGAATTCTTATTTTTATTATCTTATTAAAATAACTTATTCTTGGCTATCTGTGTCCATATGTTGTCTATGCTGCCCCAGGACTTAAGCATAAACAATAATAATAAGTTCTTCTTTTTCGTTTGACAGTGAGACGGCGAGATGGTAAATATCTGTTTTTTTTTTAATCTTTAATAATATTAATAATCATTAAAGATTAATATTAAAGAAATTAAAATATTTCATCTATTTTGTTTCAGTCGGCCCACAAGACATTTATTATCAAGCGAAAGCTTGCGAAAAAACTCAAACAAAACAGACCAATTCCGCAATGGGTTCGAATGCGTACAGGAAATACAATTCGGTAAGTGTAGTGATTCATTGTTTCCTATATTTCATTAAGTTTATTTTTATCTTAAGTTATTTAAAGAAAAGTAAAATTTACGTTCGGACCATATAAAATATACAAACATTTTACAAACTTAGGGTGCCTCCAGCAACGGGTTAGGGCCTTACGAATTTGGGGTTAGGACAACTTTGAGAGACCTGGCGATGCATGCCGTATCCAAAATTTCAAGTCTATTAATTTTAAGAACATTCGCAGAAACTACAATCAGGACAATAATCGTCGAATTTACATCTCACAACGCCTCACCTTTTCCACGAGGGTCTGGTCATGTGAGATAGTATTATAAACGACCAACACCTGTCGCTGTTTGATCTGTCAACAATGGTTGAACAGAAGTATAACATACCTTCAATTCAAGTTCGACTTCTGAAACATTAATCGCATTTTACCGACTGGTATAGACCCATTAGTGGAATAAACTGCTGTAGTGGCTTTAACACTTGATTTTAATCAACAAATATGAGTAATAATAACCATCTAAAAATATATTATGTTTGGATATGGTTAATTGATTTTGTCCTCATATTTTGAATTTACATTGCAAAAAAGTAAATTAATATTAATGTAATATACTCTATATTACATTAATATTAATTTACTAAAACTTAATCTTTCCAAAAAAAAATTGTAGTTTTTAAATGAAAAATTTTCAAGAACATTTGATATTTAATATTAAAGCGGAATGTTTTATAATTTCAGATACAATGCCAAGAGGCGCCACTGGAGAAGGACTAAGCTCAAGCTGTAAACTGTTGTACTTTACATGTTAAGCAATAAAATCTTAAAACCTTACAAGTGTTGTTATTCTCTTTGACATATAAGCCGAGGCATGTAATACTCCCAATACAAATTAGTAATTTTCATGAAATAGCAACAAGTTGTATAATTACAAGATAATTGTACAAAGACAGTAGTAAAAAGAAATCCAGTTCACATACAATATGAAAAAATATTTAGGCTACATATTGTCCCATTGTTGGGCACAAACCTTGGTATAGATATTATAAGGGTATAATTTGCCACCTGCCCTGAATGTGAGAGGGTGGACTTCACAGGAAAAATTTTCCATAACAAATCCCTTATGAAGTTTTCGTTCTGCATGTTGTTAAAATTGCAACAATATTGTTCCCGACATGGATCAAACTGCTAGCACTGTACAACTTGAGATGAACACGAGCTACTACCACTAATGATTTCAATTCACAAATGAAGTCCATACCTTATAATAAAAAGGTTGAAATAATGCTTTCCTCTCGACATGTCAAGTAATACATCATTTTTGTGTTCCTTAATAACATCTTATCACAAACATATTGCACTTACACTTACTTTTCTTATCCAGAAAACTGCTTTGAAATTTTGACGTCCGTATTTCTAGGATCGTATGAGTTTTTATTCGATTATAAAAACGTTTCCGAAATCCATTCGATCGTCAATAAGTAAAACGATCGCAATATTTTGAACCAATCGTTGTCTACCCGCAAAATGATCTGACGACCTCATAAAGGCGGCAGGACGCAGCTGGATGCGAGCCGCTTACTGCCGGTCATTTTGGAAGTCGTTGAGGGAGGCCTATGTCCAGCAGTTGATGTTTTACGGCTGAAATGATGATGATGAACTTTTGGTGTCTCTGCTAGTTCTAGTAGGAAAGGAAAGACGGAAATAACCTATATTTCACTTACCTTCATTAATCATATGTATGGATAATAAATTTCATACTCTGTCATTCGCGGCTTATGTATAAAATATATCATAGAAAAGGGAATGAAATTGAAACAAGTCTACAATCACAAGTACAATACGATTTATTATTCCCCCAGTTTTCATGTCTATGTACACAATATTCTTATAAATTAATAATAACACGTGATTCGTCGATGTTAATATAAAGCAATACATACAATAGTAAAGTATCACATTTCATAATACTGACTGCAACTCAATCCAATTGGAATATAAAACTGTGTCAAGTGGTATCTTCTTTGGCATCCTGTTCTGATTTTTCTCTTTTTAATGCTTCGGAATGCATTAGTAACTCTTCTAACAATAAGACATTGTCTATCAACTCTTGACTGCCAGTCGGCTGGAAATATAATAATAATATGAAATAAATATTCAATTTTTAAATAATGATATTTTTAAAAAAAGTTGTTTTATATTTATTTATAAAATTTAATTGTATATCTTATAACTAGAAAACATAAGGATCATAGAAATAGAGATTGAGCTACGGTATTATGGCTAAAAGCGTAAATATAGTAGTCATCAAGAAATACCTGTTGTGCGCTAACAGAGCGGGCCATAAGCTTCTGCCGGTACTTCTCCTTCCTCTCCTGTTCTCTCACGCTGCGGAGACGATCGAAGTCGTCGATATCATCATCTTCACCGTCCACACCGTCCACGTCATCCACTAAAATATAAATTATACAATCAGCACATAAAATTTCACCAAAATGGGTGGGATGCAACTCGGGTTGCTAGTGCAATGCAACAGGAGTTGCCCTGTAGTCGAAATTGGACATTAACCCAGGAATTGGAGTATCCAGCCCTGTAGTTCAGGGCTCTCAAGAATAAGACTTCGATATCCCCGCCTGTCGTAGAAGGCGACTAAAAGGGGCCTCGGGTTCACTGGGCGACAAGGGTGGAGGCCTTTGTCGTCCGCATCTTTTTGAAGATTTCCTCCCCGTTAACAAAAAAAAAGGAATTGAAGTATTATAATCAGACTTAACTCGTAGCTCGTAACTTATTCGTTCATCGGTCACTCATTATTTATTACAGTTACTATATCGTTGCTGGTGTATGGTATTGTTTTTTTATTAATTTAATGCATACTTTAAAAAAATATGTGTGGGGAATTTCATAGCCCTCCGTTTGCACAATTTTTGTAAGAAGGGGTGCAAAGTTTCTGGTTCATGTATATATTATAATGATGACGGAACCTGTATGTAGCATATATAACCAAAGTACTGACTGAGGGTTTGGCTGCCGGCGGCGCTGAGCGACGGCCCCACGTCACTGTCGAGGCGCGGCCGCTCCAGCCCAGGAAATGAGTCCTGCGCACGTAACGACTTAGCGGCCGGGCTCGTGTCCCCGGCGTCCCGCGCGTCCTCCCCGCTCCCCTTCCGCGCCCAGTGCGTCGGTGCCGAGGACGACAAACGCGTACCTGTCATCATTTTATTTCTTTATTTTATTCGGATGTCGTATCTTACTTATCATGTCTGAAATAAGTATAACTAAACTATTTAAGCCATCATCATCAAAATAGTTTTTGCCACTTTTGTTGAAGTATAAATAGGATCAATATCAGAAGAATAAAATTAATGAGGTCCTGAACCTTAAGTGACCAGCGAAGAGCTATGCCACCTCTAAATCCGGTTAAAAAGTAGTTAAAAAATAAAGAGAAAAGAGAGCAAATGAGATGGCCTAATTGGCTATGCGGTTCAACATAAGATCTAATGGTTGCGAATTCGAATTCCATTCGGCTTGTACGCTAATATTGCCGTTTTTGGGTTGCATAAGTACAATAAAATCACTAACAATTCGTGCTTGGTGTATGGTGATTGGTTCAGATCCTGTCACATACGGAACCTTATAAGCTTCGATAGTTTCAATATGCATACAAACTCTTTTAAAGATATACATATCAGTTCTTTCATTCGAACACCTCGATTGCTAAAATATACTTTACACAATACTACACTATCATGTAGTCAAACGTTGATAGTTATGGAATGCTGTAATTATTTTATAACATGACGTTTTAAGCTTAAATATATACTTAGAAAATACAGGAATAACAAATAAACTCCAGTATGGCAAAACATTCCATACTTTCTTTAGATAAGTTGAAACTTTAGCATTTATCTTAATCGCGGTAATACTGATTGACAGATCGCAGATGAGATAATAGATATAATAAAAGAAACTGATTCTGAGAAGAATTTTTATGATAAAAGCAAAATGCTCTTTGAAAATACGACGTATTATATTCGATTTTTTTTGACATATTGGCCAGAGAAGCTGGCCTTGACAGCTTCACCGAATTGAGAGGTGGCATAGCTCTTAAGACGCCTAGCCTGAACTTGTATCGCTAGGAACCCAACACAAGGCTCCCCCCGGTGAGGGGTAACCTCGGCTTGGACGGTTACTATGTTAAGCGTAAGCATTCTTATCCGAGGGCGCCCGAAAGGGCCTTACCGGGACTCGGACGGTTGCTATTTCACGGATAATTAAATTCTATGTGATATAACTCAATACCACGATTACACCACAAAATTAAAACAAAAAATCAAACAATACAAATCTACTTTTTTTACGATTTCAAAAACATTAATCTCTTATAGTGCTTTTTTTAAAGGAATTGGCTTCATATATATGAACTCTCAATTTTACAATTATTGAAGAATCTCACTATTCATTTTCCAACTTACTTTTATTTGAAAAACTTATTGTCTTTTACAATTTTTTTAAAAATAAAGCTAGCAATATTTCTTTTTTTTTTTCAGAAAACATTACTAACGTTCTTGTTGACCATTCCAACTAAGGTTAAGCACAAGCTTAAGCTTAGTTGGAATGCTCACATCAATACTTGAATGGTGGATTCAAACCCACGACCTTACGATTCGCAAACCGTACTCTAAACCATTGACTAACAGAGGCTATTGACGCTTCAACATTGACACATACTCGTAGTATGTATATACAATTTTTTTTTTTAGAAAGCTAGCAATATTTCTTTTTTTTTTCCTGAAATATTAATAACAATCTTGTTAACCATTCCAACTAAGCTTAAGCTTGTGCTAGGACATGGTTCACGGCAATAGTCGAATGGTGGATTCGAACCCACGACCTTACGATTCGCAGGCCGTACCGTAAACCATTAGGCTATTGACGCTTTTTTTTTCGTTAAATA
This sequence comes from Meandrusa payeni, assembly GCA_029286785.1. Taxonomy (NCBI): domain Eukaryota; kingdom Metazoa; phylum Arthropoda; class Insecta; order Lepidoptera; family Papilionidae; genus Meandrusa; species Meandrusa payeni. The sequence continues at coordinate 2,823,627 of JAGSMX010000013.1, forward strand.
TAAAATTTCGTCTAATATAAAGTCCGGGTCCTATATCTTTATGTCATTTTTATTGCAGTAAAAGCTTTTTTTTCTAGAGGTCGTCACAGGCCAAGAATATACAAATACTTTTCTTAAGACAATACAGATTGCGATAAAAAAAGTGTGTTTGAATGACAATGTTACATCCAATGCTATCTTATCTTGAGTTTCAGCAGATTAGCAATGCATATAGTTCTGCTTTATTATTCTTTATTCAAACAAGCAAACAAACCAGTAAAGTTCTGTCTACAGTAATAAATAAAATTGGAGTGTCTGTTTGTAATATATAACCGCTACTTGCATATGAATGTATTGTGGAATATATATATACCAAAATAAAATTATTTACAATTTTTGTCCTGTCTGTTCGGCTAATATTTCAAGACAGGATTTTCACTGGCAGATAGCTGATGTAATAATGAGTTACTTTTATTTTAGAAAACATTTAAATAAATAGTTTTTAATATAGATAGTCTGGCCATACTCACTGGAGCTATGATTGGAATTTTTTGAGGGAACGTTGACAGGATTGCTCGGAGTTGGTGGTCCTTGTGCGAATAAGCTCATTGCTGTGGGCCTGGAGTTTAAAAAATGTTTACTTTTAAACATTAATTCACAAAAATAGTTACTTTTCTACAAAAATTGTCTATTAGCCAAAGAGAATTTCTAAATAACCGAGTAAAATAACATTCATTCATTCGTTCAAAATCACCCTGGTAAGATAACTTATATATTTTTATATTTGTTTTTACTTTTTTTTCTAAGGTTGCACCCGTGACTTTGTCTCTCAACCTACAACCCTAAGGTAGACTGGCAGAGAATGCCTTCTGGCATTAAATCCTCCTTTGTACAATTTTAATTTGTGCAAATAAAGATTAAATAAATAATAACTTAACACATAGACTTTTAACAACATAAATAATACAGGAATAACAAAACGTATAAAATATAAATAATCTCAAAGTTATACACAAACATTCTATTAATTATTATTATATTATGCTTATCTGTGGAGACATTTTTTAAAGATATCAAGTTCAAGTTGTTCCCTTTCTTTTATATTCACTGATCATCATCTGTCTCTCAACATCTACCACAGGAATTGCAAGTGAGTTGTTGACCTTTAAATGTGTTGGAATTTTATTAACTAGATAAAGTAATGTTCACACAAATATAATAGGTACTGCAATTGGTAGTACAGTACCACTGTCTTGTGTGTTTTTGTACTAGAGTACAATTATTTTTCTCAAAGATACCTTTTAGAAGATTAGTCTAAAGAAAGATTGTGACGCGACGCTTTTGTGTGCCACAAAATTTTAAATATTTGTCGTCAAATTTTAGATATATAATAAAGTTAATATATATTACAATAAAATGAACATGTAATTAGTACCTTAATAAACGTACTGTTATTTTTCTAGGAAATATTATTTTATTTCGCACGTTTAAAATCTTTGTGTGCCGCATCTGAAAAAAATTTAGGAATCACTGCTTTACGCACCTGTTCTCTTGTCGTTTGGCCATGCTGGTGATGGTGGCCTGCTCGTCCACCTCCTCGATGACTTCGTTGGCGATCTTCATACTGCCGCCCGCCGCTGACGGCTTGTTCAACGTGGGATTGCTGGCTGATATTACAAATCGTGTCGCTGGAAATATGAAAAGAGGAAAACCTTTAGAAAACTTTGAAAAACCAGTAGCTGCAGGGGTTTATCATTTTATTAACTGACTTCAAAAAAGGTGGAAATTTTCAATTAAAAAAAACATACAGACTGTACTGGTTTGATGAGAGTTTGGTTAGGTTCTGATTAATTATATTTCGTAATATTCCAATTCTATTTGAAGTCGGTTTTTCGTTATACTCTTAAATATACTTGTCAATTAAGGAACAAATGGCTAAGCAGAAGTATCGATGTGTTACAATGCTTTGTAGCACATCGATACTTCACATACACTTTTTTTGCATTTGTAAATACTATATAAAAATAAATATTTAGAAAATCTAAATGGAAAATAAACTGTAATTATTATATTCTCTATAAAAAAAGTATATGCTTTTGCTGCCTTGCAACTATTAATAAAAAATATAATAAAAAACAATTCATACAGCACTCTTCACAGCTTAAATATGCATATTTATTCAGCAAGATATATTTATGTTGTGCTTATATATTATGCTCTCAATCTTAACATTATATGAGGGAATCAAAGATTGAAGAAGGAAAATAAATAAAGCATTAAATATTTACAAATCAGGGCAGTCGTTAACATGAACACCATAAAAATAATGGGTTCAACGAACTCTTATGTCGCGAGCGAAATTCTAATTAAAATGGCTGCCATTCTCGTCATGCTTTTCAACATTATTGTAGTTCGTAGAAACAGTTATATCAAATTGTAATAAGAATAATGATTATAATATATGTTATATGTAGTAGGTAAATAATTATCTATGGTTTATATTAGCTAGAGTATGAAAATTTAATATTTTAATTATATCAAAAATAATTTGGTTAGGACTTGAAAATCATGTTTTATGGCGGTTAATTTTATTATTCCCATACAACAACTATGACATTGGGACGTCAAATACCTCAGTTCTCTCCCTCTCTCGATCCGAAAACAGTAGTTTTATTAAGTAAATAAAATATGAACAGTAAAGTAAAGCATGCTTCTTTACTTCTGAACTTACAATCTGCATCCCTATCCAATAATGTCCACATTTGGAAAACTGTGGAAACATTTATTTCATTCTTGTAATTTTTTACTTTTATGCCTATAAGGTGACCATTCGTATTATAGTATTGGTAGCTTTCGGTATTATACATATCTTTTGGTAGATACGATTAAATTTTTTTCAACTGATTAACGTTCTGTTTGAAGTTGTGAATTTTGTGAAAATAAAGATAAAAAAAAAGTAGTTAAAAAGGCACAAGATAGTATTAATTTATACTGTATAGTCTGCACTTTAATTTGCTATATCAAGGTTTTATAATAAAAAAAACCCTGTAAATAGATTTAACTCCCGCATCGAGCTATATGTAGACACTACTACGACTACGAGTCTACCGAAAATTTATTAGTGTGTGTATCGTAAATAAAGGTATATTTACGACACACACATACCTGTTTAGGTATAGATGTTTTAGATCAATATTTGTATATGTTATTTTACTTTTGCTTTATTAAATTTATTGTTTTGTCCTCTATAACAAAAAAAAAATTAAGATTTTTTTTAAAATAAAAATCAAGGACATGTACACCTCGTAGAGAGATTCGGAATTGACAACTGTGTGCCAGATATGAGTGACTGTAAGTCAGTAAACTCGACAACGCTAGAACGTAATGGTCAGTGTTCACGGTAACATTCTTACCTCCATCTGTTTGCGTCGACACTGGCGCAGAAGGTTGTCTTTGGTCTTCCTTCGAGAATAATCTCTTCAACATGGAGGTAACGGAGTTGACTCGCGTCATGGGAGTCTGTTGCAATGATGCCATGGAATTACTTGAACCCATAGCGTCATCTTTTTTGCCGCGTTTACTGCCTCTAGACACGATGAAATGAATGCCCGATACAGCGTCGTCGTTCATTTGGAGTTGCTGTGATGAAATAAATAATAATATTTATATATAAATAGCCAAGTAACCGTGTTCCTTGTTTTAGGTATATTTACAGTACAATATATAAACAGTACATTTACTACACGCAGGTGTGATTATTATATAAATGACTCCATCAACTGTCATTGATTTTGTAACAAAATTCTTCACTGCACCACATTTGTGATCGTCCAAGGAATTAAATGGAGCGTCACATCCAATCTCATATGACACCTAATTTTAAAAAACCTAATCTCTTTCTATTCCACTGGGGTTGGAAAGACGTGTGTTTGAAAATTCACTAGTAATCATAGATTTTGTTGAAATTATATTGATACAGTAGAAAGCGTTTAAAAATTGTGACAAATTCTTATCTATTATTAGTAAATTTCACCTCTTCCCATGTTTGCGGCTAAGAATAATATTTTTCAGACTTAAATATATATCCTCATCGACAAAAAATACTTTTTAGAAATGTCTGAGATTTATGACGTAAAAAACATAATAAAATACAACTGAATTGATAACCTCAGTCTTCAGCGGACGGTAAAAAAAAATTAAGGTAACACTCTGTATATATTCCACTAATATAGGTCTTCTTTAGCGAAGGCCTCTCCAGCGGTTTCTTCTGTAACATGAATGGGCCGTTACAAGCGCTTTATTACGTCCTCGCAGAATGTCTGCGTGAAGTGGGAAAATTTTATTTCCGCCTTTCGCCCACTGTAATTACACCTGTAGTGACTCTGCTAGGTGTCACAGCCTAGCACTTAGCATCAAGTCTACAGCGTGGATGTTTGCCCTTCTCATTTATGAATAAGAAGTACTAGTAATTTACTTAATAAAAGGTTATCATAATATTTTACAATCACAAAAAACAGTAGGGCGTTATATACAGCACCATGTTATGATTCAAATACAACAAACGATAATTAAGTAACACGTACAATTATAAGAAAACAAACCACGTTATTAGCACCGAAACATCACTGAAATAGTCATAGGAAGCTAAGTTAACGAATAGAAAAATATTCACGTTGTCCATAATTAATTAGTTTTAAAAATTAATAATGCATATGTAATTAAAAGCACAGTTAGTAGATTATATACAGTATAGTACTTTAGTAATATAAAACAAATTAGTTCCCTAAAGAGGAGCGACAAAGTTAAAGAAAAAAAAGATTCAACGACATAATACAAGAAAAATATTTATAAAATAAAGAATAAGAGAGATTTAGTACGGGAGATAGAGCAGATAGCAGAAACGGGGCAGATTAATCCGTATTAGATATATACATACATAACTCTCTTTATTCTGGACGTCAAAGAATTTTTAATTAAAAACATACTATAAAAACTTTGTTTTATAACTAATGTTAGTTGTCTCCTTGGAGGCTTTTACAACTTCATCAGGTCGATAGATGGATCTTCTTAGATCCATCTATCGACCTGATGAAGTCATCCCGCTCTAGCGGGCAGCCTTCAACCTCAAAATCACGTGCTAAAAGTTTGTTCACGCTGTAGGGCGATGGGTTCACCACATTTTACTGTGACCTAATAAACTTGGTGGAAAGTGAATAGCGAAAGCTGTCCCTCTACTATGTTCAAAAGGACGTAACAGCTTATTTCTTTTTTCAACCGACTTCAAAAGGGGGACGCTCTCAATTCGTCTGTATTTTCCACTAGATGAACCGATTTTGATGATTCTTTTTTATTTGAAATTTGCTTTCCGTGTGGTCCCATTTAAATTTGCTAAAATTCTAACAATGGGATCCATGAAAAAACCATATGTCTTAAATTTGCATCGAGTATGTGCGACACAAATGGACGAATAACTAAATATCACGGCAACGGATTTCTATGCTTCATTTTTTTATTGGAAAGGATGTACTCTAAGAGTAGTTTGATAAAACTGTAAAAATAGTTTGGTTACGATCTACTTGAGTTTGATTTCGTAATATTCATAGGATAATTCGGTAATACAGATAGGGCGCGTAATAGCGTTTAACGTTTGATTATATTTGAAGTCGGTTTTTGTTTTTTACTCGTAAATATACTTGTAAAATATTACTTTGTCATGTTTATTTTAAAGTGAGTTATATGAAACATGTTTGTGTTTTATTATATTTAATGTTATTTTTTTAAATTACCAGAATCTAGATTGTAATCTTGGCTAAGGAAGATAAGAAAAGGTAGAAGAACTTCCTAATACGATTGGAATTCAACATAAATATACTATATCACGATTACCAATAATCCAGATATTTTTAGATAAAACTTATCTAATATTCGTAATATATACATTAATCAGATTACGAGTACATTCGGCTCTATTCATGATATGATTTTTGACTATTCGTTGCTAAAGATAATGTAGATTAATCTTGTATCCGTACGATTAATAGAAATACGAAAAATTACCGTTAATCATTCGCAATAAACGAAAGTTTTTTAAATCATTAGAATAATTCTATTGTTGATTTCATTAGCTCTTATATTATTGTGTTAATTAATTTATGTTAAGTAACATAATTTCTTTTTTCATATAAAATTACATTAAAATACCTTCTACAACTTTACATATATTCTTGAGGAAAAATAAATGAGGATGGCTGCTAGTACCGTCTAAAATTAATCCCCCATATTTTTGTTTAGCTCTAAAATTGATAACATGATATACTTTCAATATAAATTACCGACTTTTTAGCATTTCCTTTCAATAAAAAAAAAAAAGAAAATCGACTTTCACACTATAGAAACCGCGCGCGAGATATTAAGCCTCCCTATTTTTTTTATAACGAACCTAGCTGATTGACCAGAGTCGCAACAGTTTCACCGGATTTTAAAGGTGGCAGAGCTTCTACGTCGCTCATCCTGAACCTCGCATCTGTACTCTCTCCTACCATGCATTTTCAATACTATTATTTCTAACAATACTTTACCAATCCAAGAGTTTGACCCACATCAAAAAGTTATAGACAGGAATGTAGGTGAAACAATATACAATATAATATAAAACAAATTCCTCAACCGCAATGAACACCCCGTTCACCTAGCCTCAGTAGTAACAGATTGCGGTGACGTCATTGGCCACACCGTCACACTGCGAAGCTCGATACAGTTCCGGGCGTGCAGCATGCTTTAATAATGGGCAAATCTAACCTCGGGCGGGGCGAACTTGTAACTCACGGTGTTCGAGGGGACCATCTCCTCGATCTTGACGCTAGACGGCGCCACGGTGACCATGCTGCGCTGTCTCACCGGAACCGCCACTCGAGCTGTGGAAGGTTCTGGATGCTCTTCCCTCTGGTTCTCCGTAGCGATGGTGTAAGGAAGCTCCGCCGGGAATACTTCGTCCCAGTACTGATCCTTGATTAGCTCGGGATGTTCGTGATGCATTTCATCAACGATCATATATGATACCTACAAAAATACATTAGATTAGATTTTTTTTGTGATTAATTGCAAAATGTTTGCTTCCTTGTTGCCATATCCAGTTCGGTAACGTAGCGAGGCCCTTGTACGGTATGTTAGCTACCCTAACGCGATCTATGTCTATTTATTATTTTATTGTATATAATATATATCAATCTCATAACTAATTATACACGTATCATATTTATTGTACTCTTATTGTCTGTTGTCTGTATAAATTCCATATAAATATAGTATTGCGCGCGCATGATTTCATACTTACACTACTTATTACGGTTTCATATTTTGTGCCAATACAGAACAAAAAGTTTCAGGAACAAAATTAAAAGATGTAATCCCAATGAAACCAATCACATTAGGACCTCGTGGAACCTCGAACTATTCATCCAACACAGCTAGAATACATCGTTTTGTTGGAAAGTGTATTTATCTGTAGCATGTGTTCGATGAGACATGCAAGATATTATTGCCAATAAGTCTTTACTATTTTTAAACGGTTTTGTTTAGCTCTAAAATTGATAACATGATATATACTCATACTTTCAATATAAATTACCGACTTTTTAGCATTTCCTTTCAATGAAAAAAAATTAAGAAAATCGACTTTCACACTATAGAAACCGCGCGCGAGATATTAAGCCTCCCTATTTTTTTTATAATGAACCTAGCTGATTGACCAGTTTCACCGGATTTTAAAGGTGGCAGAGCTTCTACGTCGCTCATCTTGAACCTCGCATCTGTAAAGGTTGGCCGGCTGGTTTTATAGAATCCTACCCTGCATTTTCAATACTATTATTTCTAACAATACTTTACCAATCCAAGAGTTTGACCCACATCAAAAAAAGTTATAGACAGAAATGTAGGTGAAACAATATACAATATAATATAAAACAAATTCCTCAACCGCAATGAACACCCCGTTCACCTAGCCTCAGTAGTAACAGATTGCGGTGACGTCATTGGCAGCCCATCACACCGTCACACTGCGAAGCTCGATACAGTTCCGGGCGTGCAGCATGCTTTAATAATGGGCAAATCTAACCTCGGGCGGGGCGAACTTGTAACTCACGGTGTTCGAGGGGACCATCTCCTCGATCTTGACGCTAGACGGCGCCACGGTGACCATGCTGCGCTGTCTCACCGGAACCGCCACTCGAGCTGTGGAAGGTTCTGGATGCTCCTCCCTCTGGTTCTCCGTAGCGATGGTGTAAGGAAGCTCCGCCGGGAATACTTCGTCCCAGTACTGATCCTTGATTAGCTCGGGATGTTCGTGATGCATTTCATCAACGATCATATATGATACCTACAAAAATACATTAGATTAGATTTTTTTTGTGATTAATTGCAAAATGTTTGCTTCCTTGTTGACATATCCAGTTCGGTAGCGTAGCGAGGCCCTTGTACGGTATGCCAGCTACCTAACGCGATCTTCGTCTATTTATTATTTTATTTATATCAATCTCATAACTAATTATACACGTATCATATTTATTGTACTCTTATTGTCTGTTGTCTGTATAAATTCCATATAAATATAGTATTGCGCGCGCACGATTCATACTTACACTACTTATTACGGTTTCATATTTTATGCCAATAAAGAATAAAAAAAAAGTCTCAGGAAAAATTCAAAGATGTAATCCCAATGAAACCAATCACATTAGGACCTCGTGGAACCTCGAACTATTCATCCAACACAGCTAGAATACATCGTTTTGTTGGAAAGTGTATTTATCTGTAGCATGTGTTCGATGAGACATGCAAGATATTATTGCCAATAAGTCTTTACTATTTTTAAACGGTTTTGTTTAGCTCGACCCGTACAGAATTTATTTGTTAAACGGTTATTCCTAAACATCTTTAAAAATTTCTCCAAATATTCTCTTTATAAGTAGTCAGTGCCCAACTACGGAATAATATTTAGGCTGTAACTTTACTGCATAACAAATCTAATAAGAGTCTTTTCTAAACGACCCAAGTGAAAACTAAAAAATTGCGAAGTTTCCAATTATAACTTCTAATTCGCTAAAGAAAGGCGGTGGACTTAAAGTAACTTACATGTCCATACATTCGTAGTCACTAAATTAAAAGTTGCAAATATGTTTAGAATTTATTTTCCATAGTACTATTAACCTCAATTAGTTACTTCTTAACCACTTATTTTATCAAAGTACCCTACGGAGGCCGTTATGTCACGTCGATAAAGTGTTCACTATCTTTATAACCCTTGAATCTATTAGTGTTAGAAAGCATACGGTGAATCACACTAATTTACTTCTAGGTACAGAAAGGTATAAAAAAGGATATCAGTAGAATAGTTGCATGGCATGATGCTTACTCATTAATTTCACGGGCAAAGTTATGACAAGGCCAGTGGTGAAAGAGCACTATTGTAATTTGCTGGTAACACGGAATATTATTTTAATAATGACGTAGTTTCAAATTTTTATGACTAACAAACATTATTTGGATTTGTCAAGTGTAGGAAATCTCATGTACTTTTAACTCTAGCGGGGTAAGACAGAGACTATTTAGAGATCTATCTATAGCTATCCAGGGCTTTTCACTAAATCTAGATCTAGTGGTTCTATAAAATTTCGGAGATTTTATTTATTCAACTGAGATTCGAAAAATCATATCCGAGAAGTTTAACCTAAACCACCATGCTTTCACCGCTACCTGACAAATGCTATCGTTAATAAAAAATATTTTATGGATTTTATTCATTGCCAGTTGCAATGATAATTGATTTGGACAGAATCCAACTTATTATTTCCGCCTCTTATATTCTATGACATTCGTTGCATAGATAAATTGAAAATGAAATGCGAAATCCATTTCGTGATGAATTTATAAAGGTTTTTGAAATAACAAATATTTGAACTATATTTGCTGTATTTTACTATATATGTTCTTGACCAGCATTGCTATAGTGCAGTGATTCTCAACCTTTTTTGTTGCGGCATATATTTAATGATTTCAAAATTTGGCGGCACACAAAGAAAAAGATAAAAAATATTTACTTACTACAACACACTGCATAAATAGTTTATTACCAAAATTTTAAATATACGAAATAATAGTATATATTCATGTTAAAAATATTTTTCATTGTACCATTAACCTCAATTAGATACTTCTCAACCACTTATTTTATCAAAGTACCCTGCGGAGGCCGTTATGTCACGTCGATAAAGTGTTCACTATCTTTATAACCCTTGAATCTATTAGTGTTAGAAAGCATACGGAAAGTAAATTAGTGTGATTCACTCACACTAATTTACTTCTAGGTACAGAAAGGTATAAAAAAGGATATCAGTAGAATAGTTGCATGGCATGATGCTTACTCATTAATTTCACGGGCAAAGTTATGACAAGGCCAGTGGTGAAAGAGCATTATTTTAATTTGCTGGTAACACGGAATATTATTTTAATAATGACGTAGTTTCAAATTTTTATGACTAACAAACATTATTTGGATTTGTCAAGTGTAGAAAATCTCATGTACTTTTAACTCTAGCGGGGTAAGACAGAGACTATCTAGAGATCTATCTATAGCTATCCAGTTGAGGGCTTTTCACTAAATCTAGATCTAGCGGTTCTATAAAATTTCAGCAAGTGATTTTATTTATCCAACTGAGATTCGAAAAATCAAATCCGAGAAGTTTAACCTAAACCACCATGCTTTCACCGCTACCTGACAGATGCTATCGTTAATAAAAATGATTTTATGGATTTTATTCATTGCCAGTTGCAATGATAATTGATTTGGACAGAATCCAACTTATTATTTCCGCCTCTTATATTCTATGACATTCGTTGCATAGATAAATTGAAAATGAAATGCGAAATCCATTTCGTGATGAATTTATAAAGGTTTTGAAATAACAAATATTTGAACTATATTTGCTGTATTTTACTACAGTTTAGAACATTTTACTATATGTTCTTGACCAGCATTGCTATAGTGCAGTGATTCTCAACCTTTTTTGTTGCGGCACATATTTAATGATTTCAAAATTTGGCGGCACACAAAGAAAAAGATAAAAATATTTACTTACTACAACACACTGCATAAATAGTTTATTACCAAAATTTTAAATATACGAAATAATAATATATATTCATGTTAAAAATATGTTTTCTTGTTAAATGATATAATTTAATAATATTAACATTATTATATATTTGCAAAATTTGGCGGCACACAAAAGTGCCGCGGCACAGTGGTTGAGAATCACTGCTCTAGTGTATTTCAATATTAGGACGTTGGTATTAATAATAAGACAAGATGCTTATACCACAAGAAGCAGAGTGTTTCGAACAAGGTTTTAGTATATAAGATATATTTTTGATTATTCATCCGCACCCTATATTTCATTAAATTAAATAAAATTAAATAAATATTAAATAAAAGTTTTTACATAATTAAAAGGATAAGTTAAACAAAACATGTGTCTAAGTTCCAGAAACCCCGAGTGAGTACTCACCTTAAGCATTTTGAGCCGAAGAGGAATCGGGCATGATAGGGCATACTCACCACTTGGTCAAACGCTTCTAACGGTAAATGGGAATTCTATGGAAAATACTATCCTTATGACACTTCGAGAATCAATGGCTGAAGAAATGCTGCTAAAAGAAGTGGCAAGAAGAAATTCTAGCTAGTTTGTATCTATCCTAGACTGAGCACGCATCATCGAGTGGTCTGAACCCTATACGTTCTCTAGCAGACTTACGGGCTGTCTGAAATTGGCACTTATGATAAACGGATTGAATTTTTATAAACGTCACTATTCGTGGTTTAAAATAAAATTAATGCTTAATCACAATTTTACTATATTTTAATGACTCAATTCTCTAATCTTTGCATATCTCAGATAAATCGAGTAGTAAATTTGTACATTAGGTAGAATAAAAGCAGATAAGACACGCACCTAAAACGGCACAACACTATTAAACGTAAAAACAGTTCTAAAATGTAGTTTTCGAGATAATGTAAATGTCTTCAATTAAAAGTAAATTATCTTCAATACGTACATTTTTACATCTACTGTTTTGTTAAGAGTTATTTAACTACGTTTATACAGTCAACTGTTCTTAATACGATTTTAATCGTCGAAAAAGAACAACAACATAATGTATAAATCCGTAGAGATATGCATGAGAAATTCGATTGAAGAATCTGACGGTCTTCGCTCAGATTGTTGCCACCCACCAGTTATCGGTTTTCTATCGGGTGCATTTCGGCGAGTGTGCGGAGGTTTTGCATTACCTAATACCCCCCTCCCCTTTCCATCACCGAACGACTAGGCGCGGCGAGCAGATCCACCCTTACGTCGTAGACATTCCATCAATACGCACGAAGCGGTTTGCCTCCACCTTCCTTATGCGGACCGCTAAGGAATGGAAATCTGCCGCGTTCAGTCTTTCCTCACGGGTACAATCTGGACACCTTTAAGTCCAATGTGAACAGACACCTTATAGACTCACGTGCTCCATCCTAGGCTTTATCTTCGCCATCAAGCAAGACAGAAGCCAAACGTGAGCCTATTTACAATTAAAAAAAAAATCACGGCTAAAGTCTTAGCTTTTCTTTAATAATATTAACACAAACCTGTAAGTCCCTGTCAATCAGCCAATTCACTTCGAAGTCGTCGTCGTCTTCCCCAAATGGATTAATCAACGACTCCGCCACTTTGAGCCAGCCCATGTAGAAGAAGAACTCTAGAGTGGTAAATATTGGGAAATAGAGGTCTATATTGCTTATATAGACGTCGCTGTGCGATGACTGTAGCTTGTTGTCCACCCACTGGCTTCCCAGGGCGGACGTTATGAAGTATGAGTACACTGCTATGGTAACTACCTGAAACAGACTATTGGTTTAGTGCTTTCCAACCATTCAGCATAATTAAGTGAGGGTAAGGGTAACGGTGTGAAATGAAATATTTATTTTTACACACATATTAGGGATGTTCATGCAAAAAATATATCGATATATTATTCGACATAATATATCGTAATGTTGTATCGATACTATGCGGTACATTGTACAAATATATCGATATTTTTAACATATCTTACCGTTTATTTTTATTTCAGTAGCCCAAAAATAATTATAAAATTTATATAACTAATACTGCCATCGCGGAGTGTAGTAACATATAATATATACGATATTTGGTTATCGGATGAAATATATCGATATAAATATCGATATTAAGTGATATATCGCCTTTATATATCGACATTTTATGTTATATCGATACATTTCGTGCACTCCTAAGACATACACATATTTATTACACACATATAAACACAAACGTTGACATATTATTTTTTTTATAATATGTACAAACTGTACAAATTTTCGATATAAATCTCCTTGCTGTCTAATCAATAGCCTAGGTACTATACCTGACCCTAAGTTAATGTTACTGATTACTTAAATATTAATAATTTTTATGTGATTGGGCGTGTATGTTCCTAATACAAGCTAATGGTTAATTTAATAGAAAGATTTAGTATACCGTCAATGTGAAGAAAAAAATTATATGCAGTTTAATTAATTCTTTAAACCGAAGGGCTAGTGAAAATTTTAAGGAACTCCGAAAAGCTTAATTGTTCGGAATATGATCCGGGACATGGACGCTGGCAAACAAAAGATCGATTGGAAACATTTTAAGTATGGTGTTTGTAAAGGATACAAGAATGGTACAGAAAATTAAACAATAATTTGATCAATATCAAATTACTCTTGGGTTAGAATTTAACACCCAGAAGCATAAAAATTCATGTCACGGATTCGGCGGCAAAGTTGAACGACCGTCTAGAGCACCGTTAAACAAATAAACACTTACATACTTTTAACGATGAGTGATTGTTAAGTGATTTTTATATGGAATAAGAATGCTATTTATTGTTTAATATATAAAGAGGCTTGATCAATGTTTGGATAAATAATGATCTTTTAATGATATAAGATTTTAAAGAAAGAAGAAGAAAGAAAAACAACAATTTTTATTCAGTAGTAGATTAACATATTAAATAAATAATTTTAAACAAAAGACAGATGAAAGAAAGGATAAAAATCCGACACTGAAAAGGCAGGCCGCTCAGCTATGTGCTGCAACAGAAAGTTACAGCACTATTCGTTAGAACCAATCACACATTTTGTACAAGTTTATTCTATATATTATATTATGATACTAGAAAATAAACTGTAGACCCAACACAACGATAACAATAACTAAAATGAAAGAATTCTTAATGATCAGTTAAATTTGAAGCAATAATAAATTGTACATGAAACAAACATGCGAATGCGCAGAATGCGAACTATAAGGTTGTGATTCGTCCATTAAACGACTTTTTTTCTGACTTGTTTTATACGTAAATTGTAAAGGTTATAATGGAAAAAGTGCCCCTTTCCCCGGAAGTTATTAAGAAATTTGTGAAGGAAATTTGTTGACGTAGAGAGGGAATCCCAGTAATAACGTTCCGATTGTGAAAATTGTCATAACGCGATTGTCAAAAACTATTTACCAAGCACTTCAAGCACCTTACATGTGTAAATAATACATTTTTTTGGGAAATCTAAGAGTAATTTTTCAAAGTATAAATTAATTATATATTTAAACTGATAACCAATAATAGATCTTCCGGAATAGTTGAAATTTACCGCAAACAAACATTTCACATTTGTTTATACAAATAAACATAGTCTAAAAACACTAATTGCTATGACTTATCAAAAAAATCTTTTTAACACAAACGCGCTATACGAAAACAGCAACTATCCGTATTTTATCGAGCTTATTACTGGACTAACTAGGGGCTAACCCTATTGTCATGCACCGATCCCAAATTAGAGTATTATCTATTTTAGAATTATCATTGATACCTTCGGATTGTATTTTAGATCAAAATTGGATTACTATTAGACTTTAACTACATAATATATTATATCCGGAACAACATTTTCTATCTGCTTCATCACCGCTCAGGTTACTAAACCTTATTGCAACTGGGTTCTGTAAATATGCAATGCTTTTTGGTGTACAATAAGTATATATCTTCTTCCTCAGATCGGTTTCGTCAATGCTGAAGGTCGTAACCGTCTCGTGGGACAACCTGTCGTTGGTAATCCGTCGCCACTTCTTATCTGCTGCCGTGTGCAAGCATTGCTAACCAAGGTGCTTAGGTGGCGAGAATTTGGTCAGCCCAACGTTAAGTCCGATAATACAAGGATATAGCCTTTAGTCCTTGTATTATAACTGGATCCTATAAATATGTAGTTCTTTGTACAAAAACAATATTTAAAAGTAAATAAGGCAGGCCCATTTGAGTAACAGTAATTGCATGTCTTTGGTTCCTAGTTGCAGTTATAAAAGACCGGACTGAATTATTGCAATCGTTAAAATGTCACTCACCCCATGCTTTCTTGGCGTGTTTTCAGAAAATTAACAAGCACGAACTACATTTGTGTACCATGCTATTGATATTTTGTATTACCATGTCTTTGCGATATTTTGGTCTCTTTACATCGACAGTTAGCCGAATAATTTGTGGATCAAATCCGATTAAAGTCCGGTCGGTCCCCTAGAGTTGCATAGAAGGCTAGCTACCTGAGTTTTATCCCTGGTGCTGGCACCAATTCAATTGTGAGAAGTTTCCGCATGTATTAGAAAATTTTCATCGGCAATCTGCACTCCCTTACGTATACTTCGACCCAATTATTGATCGTAGCAGATTCTTTTCCTATTTTTTCAACCAGTGCCAATGCTTCCTAAACTGGCTAAAATAATAGTATACTCTAAAAATTTTAGCAATCCGATTAAAGCGTCTGATCGAGCAGTGATTCAGCAGTTTCAAGCACACTCACAACTTTTATACTTTTGAATGAAGTAGAAAATTGTAAAGCGAACCAAATTACATATAAATATGCATGCATAAGCCCCGTGTTGATTATTCAGAAACAGGAAGGAAATATAATAATATTATTATAACTTTGAATAATAATAGAAAGAAAATAATAATAAAAATATCCTATTATAATATTTACGTTAAAAGCCTTTAAAATGGTAATTAAGAACCATCTTACCTTAGCCACTAAGTCTAACAACAAAGGTCTTCTTTCGATCATTGAGTGATATGCTTTATGACATCGGAACGTGGAAACTCCGGGATAGTCATTTAGAAAATCGCAAGTGAGTCATGCTTCTAGTTATTCTATTGGATCCGATATAGATCGAAAGTAAACTCGAATTAACAAATTGAAATGGCAATAAGGGCGACCACTTAATTTGTAGAACCGATAATGGTTTTATTAAATTATCAATTGAGTAGAGTGGTACATTGTAAGACTAGATTGGACCGACAATCTTCGTAGCGTAGGCTGCGTAGGTAGTGATAATGGAATAAGATTGGATCATCTTGCGGAGCGCATGTACATCTTGACCATACTTAAACTCGAGTCTATACTTAACCTTTTTTTTATATATACGTATTTCAATAAAATACGTATACCTGATCTTTTGGTTGAATTATATTCAAAAGATATCAAGAAGGGAAATCAAGAACCATTATAAGCTTACCTGTGTATAAACTAAAGGCACACTAATGGTGTCATAACTGAGCAACAGCCCAGCCTGACCTCTGAACTTGTTCAATTCGTCTATAATAGTTTTCACGGCGAAGTCATCCCTTATCCTTCCCTCTTTTCGAGCTCTCGTCACAATACTTGTCGCCCACACTATGGGTAACCTAAAATTGTTTAATAATACATCTTAAGGCTTATCATCTAAACTTTTTATAAAAGTTATGGAAAATGAACATTTGGCTCACCTATAAAATTATATTTGAAATGAAATTCCGAAATGCTAGCATTATTTTTAAAAGATATGCAAAGTCTAACGACTCTTATGAATGAAGATATCATTTATCATACTCAAACTGTAGCAAGTGATTAAAAAAAATAGATTAAAACTTACCAATGTTTAGAGGGTTTTGGAAATTTGGCATTAAGGTTGTCGAGTATGGTTTTTTCGTTGTCCAGTAATAGACCGGCTTCGACCAAGTTGTTTAATGTGGGGAAACGTTTCTTCACGCGTGGTGAGATCATCGTCAGAACCATAGTTAGACAGAGGCATACGTAGCGTACAATTGTCCGCCGCATCAATCGCCCACGTTCATCCTGAGAATAAAAGATTCTTTAAGAATCTGAATATATAAGTGTAGGATTACTGTACAAAGGAAAACCATATATGCTTACATGCCATGCCATACGTACAAGTCTAAATATATATAAATTAGAGTACAGATATGTCACACGCTCTTCTTCAGGGAATGAGTAAGAAAAAATAGAGAAACACGCAGAGTTAGTTTACATACAAAGTTAGTTTAAATTTGTGGTCCTGGGCTTATATATAGAATTAGGTTATGGTTTTCTCTACCTGTCATAAGAGGCGACTAAAATGGCCATACGGTTCACAGGTGACAAGGTTGGGGTCGTTTGTCGCTGCAAAAGTAGACCCAGAAAATCCGTTAAAGGTATGAAAATATGGACAACACAACAAGCGTTACTGGTGCGTTGGATTATGTAGTAGACATTTTACTAGAAGGTTCCCATGCTGTATTAGTTCGCATAAGCCGCTGTCAATGGTATTGGCGAATCGAAACATAAAAAGAAACAGAAAGATAAAGAACGTAAGTGTTAAATTTTTTGCCGGTGCGTTGCATTTTTTCATTTTTGACACGGTATAAATGATAATTTCAAATTATTTTAAGACACGTCTTATTTCCACACTACAACAGAGTCATGTAATATTTCACTGTATATGTATAATACATATAACACTGGAATAAATCACAGTTGATCTTTCCATGGTATGTATAAAGCGACTTTATGATCGGCTGGAAACTTCAATGATACAATCAATGTAAGAAGTTCATGCTTGTACAAAATATAAAATGCTTGATTGGCAAACTCAAAACCTAAATTGACTTTTAATTTGGCGTGTAATCTTACATGAAAGGTGTCTTTGCATCGACATGTGCACGAGCCGCAACTCGAATGTACCATCGTAAAATTCACCAGACAATCGTATTTGATACGGGCTACAAAAAACCGCTTAGTTGATAATTATATTGGCAAAAACATTCAAGGTTAAATTTACAACGCTTCATCCAGCTCATTGTTTCAGGCAATGTATTCTTATTTAAAATATATTTTTATATGAGGTTATTGATCATTTTCTTTTGTTCTCATTTCCCAATACTAGTCAATGGAATCAATAAATCACGGAAATTACCATACGAAATAGTATTGGAAATATATGCGGTTACAAGTATGTATACGAGAAAAAACAAAAACCGACTTCAAATTTAATTAAACGTTAATCACTGTTACGTGCGGACAGGGGCAGGACACATAGCGCGTAGAACAGATGGCCGATGGGGCCGAAAAGTTCTCGATTGGAGACCACGGACCAGCAAGCGCAGTGTGGGACGTCCACCCGCAAGGTGGTCTGACGACCTCATAAAAGTTGCAGGACGCAGCTGGATGCGGGGCACTTACAACCGGTCCCTTTTATGTATATATTTTACGTTGAGGGAGGCCTATGTCCAGCAGTGGATGTTTTACGGCTGAAATGATGAATGATGATGATGACGTGCGGACACGTCATTATATTTTCGAATTATCGTAGGAATATTAAGAAATAGGATTTACCTAACCAAACTCTTATCATCTCTGTTTTGAAGTACATCCTTTCCAAATTAAAAATGGACTATCGAAATCGGTTGGCGTGATATTGACTTGTTCGTCCATTTGTCGCCCACATACTTAATACAAATTTAAGACTTGTATGATTTTCTCATGGATGCCATTGTCGGAATTGTACCAAATTAAAATGGGACCACACAGGAAGCATCAGCTCTCACATAAAGAATTATCAAAGTTCACCCAGTCAAAAGCTATAAGATAAAAAACATTAAAAAATAGAGAAAAATTGAAAGCCTCTTCATTCTCTGAGTCGGCTGAAAATCAATTATGATTCTAATCTTCGACTATCAAATCGTAAGTCTAACGCCTTACTACTATTAAACGGCCAGTTTCTATTTTTTTTTTTGGCTGTGTAATATTTAGTTAACATTTTTAATAAAATGCTATAACCTGAAAACCTACATTAGTTAGCAAAAATAAAGGGTCGGTTAAAAAAGTTTAAATATCTCGGAAGATAAAGACGCTAGCTAACTGAAATAAATTGTGCATGATAGACCATTAAAAATCCTTAAAATAAAATAAAAAAAAATATTAATTAATTTATATTTCATTAAAAAACATAAACTTAAACGAAAAAGGATATCCTACGTAAACTTGGATAATACAGTATTTTTCATAAAATTTTATTTTTATTTATATTACAGTACTTAACACTAAGTACTAAAATTGTACTGTACTATCCAAAATATCCTTTTTCTTTTAAGTTTATGTAAAACTATAGAAGAAAAATTGTAGAAGTCAAGAAAAAAATGTTAATCATTTCCGCGTCGTTTAAAAAGATTACTGAGGAAAATGAAAGCAACGTAAAATTATATACGGCTGTTTGCTGAGTATTCAGAGTATAAAAACCGCTGGGATTTCAAATTAGAACTATTCATCCAACACAGCTAGAATACATCGTTTTGTTGGAAAGTGTATTTATCTGTAGCATGTGTTCGATGAGACATGCAAGATATTATTGCCAATAAGTCTTTACTATTTTTAAACGGTTTTGTTTAGCTCGACCCGTACAGAATTTATTTGTTAAACGGTTATTCCTAAACATCTTTTTGAGTAAGTGCTTATAAAATCCGTGAAATAGCTACTGACCGAGTCGAGGTTCGGCCCTCTCGGGCGCCCTCGGATTGGAATGCTTACTCGTAACATAGTAACCGTCCAAGCAGAGGTTACCCCTCACCGGGGGGACCCTTATGTCGAGTTACTAGCGACAGAGGTTCCGGCTAAACGACCTAAGAGCTATGCCACCTCTGACTGAGACGCGGCTAACACCAATCTACTCAGTATTGACAGATGTAGATAATCTCTCAGTGACGAAACCACAGGGTCCAAATTACCTATGCTTTTTCTACCATATGACAAGTGTAGGGTACACGGTGAGTTGTTTCTCTTGTGAATCGTTGTTTCCCTTCAATTAGAATGTTTCCTCAAGAGTAGAGTTTATATAGAAATGTATCTCCACTTAACAACAGTTCACTTGGAAACTAAAACACATTTTAAAACACGATGTTTTGAACATGGTGGAGAAACTATGGTAACAGGACATATTTCTCACTGATATGAATTTGCAACCGGCCTGGATATATACTTTTTTGCAAAATAAAACATATTGTATATAAAACATGAAGAACAATATAAAGATATAGGAGGGATTAATGTCCTTGGCTTATATATGTAATGTAGATAACCTGCGGTAATGTAGGTAACGTGTTCGACTGAATTTATGAAAAACAATTTTCAATGGTAATTTGCCGTTTTGACGGTGAAGGAAATTCCAGAAGATTTTTCCTGTCTGTTTGCAGCTTAAAGGGAACTTAGCAATGGTAACGTTAGCGGCCTTTGCGGTTGTATGACTAGGTCAGTTGACATCGTATTCTAAGTAACTTTAATAAAATCCAAGCCATTAGCGATCTGCTAATCAACAGTGAAAGAGCGTGTTTGTAGTCTGACGCCCTGCTCTTGGTGAGACATGTACAAGTAAATGGGTAGCAGAAGCCATGTATGTCGTAGCCGACTCGATAAGTTACTGCGGTCTGCCACCGGCCCGCAGCCCTGTAGTTTTGGGCTCTCAAGAATAAGACTACGGTATCCCCTGCCTGTCGTACAAGGCGACTAAAAGGGGCATCGGGTTCACTGGGCGACAAGGGTGGGGCCTATGTCGTCCGCTAAAGTGGACCCGGGAAGAAGGCGACATCGGCTGGCCCGTGTAGCCTTGCACTGCGAGGGCACAGGAGGGGAGGGAGTAACCTCCCCGGGACGTGCTCTCCTTGAGCACAGTGCAGAGGGGCTCCGGTGCGTTCCACTGGAGATCCCGGAGCCCCTCGTCATGCACCGAGGAAAAGGCCACCGGAAGGTTTTAGTGGGTAAAAACCCCACATAACCGCCGCCTTCCCCCCAGAAGGCGGGGTATCTTTTTGAAGATTTCCTCCCCGTTAACAAAAAAAAAAAAAACAACTTCCTACTACTGTTGTCATGATAATACGACATATAATTCATTAAGACGTAAAATGGTTAGTCCTTTTCCCTTCAATGTTATACAGAATACATTTCTAATAAAATTCTAAATGTTTGATAAATATCAAATCGGTTGTATTTTTTAGATGTTTGTTGCACAGTTCTTTCATTTTTAAACCAATTTTAAAAATTATTTTTTTTAGAAAGGGGAAACTATCAAAGGGGTCTCATTTAATATTATTGACTTTTGGGTTTCGAAGATATACTAGTGAATTCGAAAAAATCAAAAAAGAGGATTGGTAATTGAGATATTTTTTATTGTAGATTTAATATAAAATTTTACTCGTGGAGAGTATGCACAGGAGTTACTTGATCTAATTCGAGCAATATTTTTTGTATTGAAATGCGACGCCGGGCACAAACAGCTAGTCTATTGTAATTTAGAGTACGACTAAACTCTCTTGCCAAATTGTTCAATCGTTCTTCTTATCATATAGTGAATCAAGAAGCAGGTCGTCAGTCAGCTGTATGGCAATACAAATAGTGAGTAACGAAGAACGGAAATCCAATAACTAAGGGCACTTCATCTTAGTCATCACTTGCCGCAATGTGATCACATCTTGCCACAGTGACCGCATACCGTAACAATGTTTGTATGCTGCTTTTATACAAATGTAACTCGTAATCTGAACTACGCCGAATGACAAGCAAACTAAATCAATCACGCTGTTGACCTTTGAAGAGATTATGGATTTCCATGTTTCACAGTCCTGGTGACCTGGCACACCTCTCTAACATCTTGCACATCCATCTTAGCATACATATTCCTCAGTTACGTGTACGTTGACGTGTTCTTCCTTCGTTCGTTACCAATGGTCTGTATACATTCGCGGAGGGCAACTTATAGCGATGTCAAACATTTGCACCATAATTTTTTTTTTAAATCGGGCATATTAAGTTATCTCTTAATTAAAACTGATAAGGTCTAACAGGAAACTTAATAGTTACTCAGTTATTTTTTTATTTTATTTGACAGGATGTTTAAGAGACAAAGCAATGGACTCTAGAATTTCCACATGTTGTGTTAAGCAAGATTAAAGTACAATAAAGGTATCATACGCGGGACTTGCGTTGTTTTGGTGACATCCCGTCCCTTGCGTGTCCTCTCAATTTACGAACATTACATTCGCTATTTTGTACATTTGTTTTACATTATGTTTGTAGTAAATTACTAGTAATAATGATAAAAAGACAAATATTAATATATGTGATACAAAGCACTGAGAAAGCTATACAGTGGGTGAAAGCTGTTAATATAAAATAAGGTCGCACGGGAGTTTTAGTCGGCGTTAATAGCTTTAAAATTATTAACTAGTTGCCGTTTTCATCATCATATACTTAGACTATATACAAAAATAAAAATATAAAAATCATAAATACACATTCGTAAGTCATAGCAAAAATAATAAATAATTATAATGTAGGCCATGGAATTAAAAGAATTTATAAAATATATACAACAATAGAGAACGAATTTAGATCTTGAACCACAATTGCACATACACCCTCGCATGTACCCCCACGCACACTATTCTTTCCACAAACACACTTCCACAATCATATAAATTATTAATATTTAGTTACTTAGATAAACTCTTAGTTACGTACAATATCTCCCTAATACAGGATTTTTTTTGACTAACTACACAGATTGGCCAGAGAAGCTGGCCTTGACTGCTTCATCGGATTGAGAGGTGGCATAGCTCTTAGGTCGCTTAGCCTTAAGCTCTATCGCTAGTAACTCGACACAAGGGTCCCGGTGTCGGAGCGATTAATACAGGATATGTATTAGTCTAGCAGGGAGATGTGTATCAAAAATCTGAGAAACAAATTGTATATGAAAAAATAATATGTATGTAATAAATTTGTGTATGTACATATATGTGTGCAAAATGTGTTTGTGTATAAAAAATTAATATTTCATTTTCGGGGTTTCCCTTGGGTTATGGAGCAGGAATAATGGTTATTATTTTGATTAAAATAAAACCGGAAGAAGTTAGGGCGAGGTACTACTGCGTCGTTAGCATAACAAAGTGAAGCAATAGAAGCTGATTCCCTTCTTAGACGGACAATGTGACATCTGATTCACAGTACACTGTCGCATCACACATCTGTTATCTGACCGTGACTGTGTTTGTTCTAATCATCGGAATAAACAGCGTGTCGGAACTTACGTAACATAGATATGGCGTGGAACATTATCTAAGCAGATTAAGTGTTTTTTTTCTAAATTACGTAAAGAAACGCAGTCTTATCACGAAAACAATATCGATGCCTTTAATTATGAGAAATATATAATAACTAAGTAGAAGGAAGAAGTCTAATTGGCATATGTTTATGAATGTCGTAAATATTTGAGTTATCAAAGTATGTTAAGGACGCTTAATACTTATATAGCTGTAAAACATTTTCTTCCCGAATTTTTTTTATCACTATTTTTTAAGACAAAACGCCAAATAAGCGTGTCACTCATAAGACTGATGTTCTCATAAGACTAATGTAGCAGCGTAATAGCAGTTATGTGTTTATTAACTGACTTTTAAAAAGTAAGAAATTCTCAATTCATTTTCTGCATTCTTATGTAGTGGAAAAAGGCGTTGTTTATGATTATTTTTGTTTATAAAGGGTTATGGTCCCGTATTATTTATTTCCCGGAGAAAACTACTGATAATCGTATCGAAGAATACTTGTTGATTGAGATTTTGGTAGGTTTATGACAATCTAAGACTAAGGGTAGCCACAAATGTAGAAGAGGTAAGAGATTATACGCGCCAGAATTTCGTAATAACTATGATACTTTAGATATAAAAGAGTAAGATACAATATAACTTGTGATTTTGATTTCCCTATATGAGAAAAAACAAAAACAAAGCACCTGCAATCCCAGGTGTTTGTGAGCGGCGCAATAACTTAGCAGCTGCGTGCGCGTTTGCCCCCTTTTCCCAAATAATCAAAAGCAGGTTTTATTGTACTTAAAACTCAGTGTTGCTAGTCAATTATTACCCATTATTTAATATCACTAAGAAATAATATTTCGCAACGAACAAATATAGGTCTCCTATCTATACATATAAAAAAATTGTCTGTTTCACTGTTTTGTTTAAAGTTTCGCTTTAACTTAGGTCACTTTTTTTTTGAAAATAAAAGTGCAAAACGATTTTTGTTGTTGTTGAAGATTTTATGGCCTGGTAACAAGACCTTTATGCCAAGTCTTTTTTAAAACACATACACTTAATTCTGACGTCTAAGATGAAAATGAAAATGTAAGTTAGATGATCCCCACATGAGTCCTCGCGCCATTGTCTTAGACATCTAAAAACGATTTTTATTGTTTAATTCCACAGCACAGCTAGTCTCAAAAACTTGTGATGTCGGTCTCAAATAAGTCCATTGGTACTAGCGGGATGACATTCGAATCTCCGACCGTCGGATCATAAGTACACCATTTTGTCATTAGACTAGATCTCCGCGATTTATATAAAAAAGATAAAATTACCTGTCCGTGAATAGTCGCTGATACGAAGACTGCAATGGAATCAGGCCATGGTATGGTGGTGTACTGGTTCCACCATCGGTTCATCACCACTGTCACGTAGAAACCCAACACAAAGGACAGCGGTATCACGTTGCCATGGAAACTGCAGTAATTCACTACGCCTTCAAACATCCTGTGTGAGTACAGCGAGTTGTCAATTGAAATTAATAAAGGTAAGTGACTATGTAAATAATCCTGAGCGATATCAAATATGATTTATATGTCTAGAATATTAGATATATTATCTAACAGCCACGTGTCCTTGTGGTCCGACCACTTGTTGTTTGGGATTTGAATCCTATTCTAGACCAAATGTTCGTGCTGCTGAACAATGTCAATGATTGGGATACATTACAAATAGTGTTATGTCAGTCTTATTATGCTTAAGTTGAAGATGAATTTGGTGTGTTAGCCTATTTCGTTTTATCTTTTCGACCGACTTTAAAAAAGGAGAAGGTTCCCAATTCGTCTATTTTTTTTCCCTTTCGACAGTGTGAACCGATTTTGACGATTCTTTTTGTTGTTTCAAAGCTGACGCTTCCCATTTGGTCTTATTTAAATTTGGTCTAATTCTAACAATGATATCATAAACCATAAAAGTCTGAGGTTTGCTTAAAGTATGTGCCACAAATGGACGAATAACTCAATATAACACCAAGCGATTTCGATAATTGATTTTTATTTGAAAGGATGTATTCCAATAGTAGGTGTGATGGTGAAGATAGAATTTGTATTTCTTTCGCGCGATGAAAGAATATGAATGCGGGATGGAAGACAGTATATATGTACTCAACGAAAGATCTTCGATAAAGATATACGTCATTCCAGTAAAGATAATGTAGTAAAGTTTATTAGGGTATTTCTTAACGTGAAAGTTTTTTGAGTAATAGCTTTCAAATGTTTACTAAAGGAATGACTAACTACAACTCAACCTATGCCCACATGATGGGAAAGGTGTCAACGCCTAATTGTTCGGAATGCGGAAAAGTTGAGGACGCTTACCACATAATGGTCGAATGTGTCCGGAACGAAGCGGAAAGAGTATTATTCACGGCGAAATTGAATGTTGATTTGTCGCAAGTGGGGGTGTGTAATAGCATTCTTGCCTTTCCGGAGTCGGATCAGGCAAGAATGCTATACCGCCTTGTTAGAGCGGGCCTGAAACGCAGGTCATAGTCATTTTGAGTATTCGTGTTTTGATGTTGTGTGTAGTGTACTTAATATTGTATTGTTTTACTGTTGTATAAAAATTTATTATAAGATTTTTTATGAGGGTGATATGATCAATTTTGATCAAACCCTCTATAATAAACTAAAAAAAAAAAAAAAAACTACAACTCAACCTTGTTACAAATAAAACTTTTTATTGAATACACTCACCTTTTCGAATTTTCATCTAAAAGTAGCCGGTATGTTAAGTTGAGTATATAATATGATAATAGAAACACGAGTAGATCCAGCCATACCAGCTTGTATATACTGCCCCGCCATCTGTGAACAAAATGTACATTTTAGCCTAGCTTTTGTAACAACCACTTTCTTAGAATAATATAGTATATATTTAGTAAGTGGTCCGACTCCTAAGGCTTTAGCAAAACGTAAATATTATCATTAAAGTCATGTACGATTCATGATAGCAGTTGAGATTGATGTTTTTTTATACTTTCTAAGCAAGTGCTTGACTACGATCCCACCTGATGTTAAGTGAAAATGCAGTCCTGGACGGTAAGGCGCATTAGCTTAGTAAATGCCTATTCACTCTACTCTTGAAAATACCCACATTGTAATAGGAAGGAAAGACAGACGCAAATTTAAAAAAAAGCTGAATTTTATATCAATTTGTAGAACAGTTGTTAGACCGACTTGTAGCTTAACTAACAATTCATTTACAACAATTTAATTGCCTTCATTAAAGACACAGTCATACGACTGATTATATCGCACTGAAGTTTTGATTACGTCATTATATACATGATGTTACAGAGTAATGAATAATAATGGTAGCGAGTTTCCGTGTACGGATCCAATGTACATCACGATTTTATACACTGGGGTTCAGCAGAAATGCTTCAAAGCTAATAATTACACCTCGGCTACGTCACTCGCCATTAAGGCTATTGTGAGTACTAGTTAATGACCATATTCTAGTTTTTTATCGTTTTAATGGCAGTGTTCTTGAACAACTTGCATATATCTAAGCCCTTTTTTTTTTGTTAACGGGGAGGAAATCTTCAAAAAGATACCCCGCCTTCTGGGGGGAAGGCGGCGGTTATGTGGGGTTTTTACCCACTAAAACCTCCCAGTGGCCCTTTCCTCGGTGCATGACGAGGGGCTCCGGGATCTCCAGTGGAACGCACCGGAGCCCCTCTGCACTGTGCTCAAGGAGAACACGTCCCGGGGGGGAGGTTACTCCCTCCCCCCCTGTGCCCTCGCAGTGCAAGGCTACACGGGCCAGCCGATGTCGCCTTCTTCCCGGGTCCACTTTAGCGGACGACAAAGGCCCCCACCCTTGTCGCCCAGTGAATCCGAGGCCCCTTTTAGTCGCCTTCTACGACAGGCAGGGGATACCGTAGTCTTATTCTTGAGAGCCCAAAACTACAGGGTTGGCATATATCTAAGCCCAGCATATCCCTGTCTGCCTCATAACTAGGAATAAGGTTTAAAACCAATTTTTATAACGCTATAATATGAATGTCCAATTGCTGCCATCTCTGAGGAACTAGACCAGAACAAGAAGACCATCGAAAGGTCTTCTTATTGTTTATTGTGGAAAACCTTCACTTGTCATAAAACACGACAGATTCCCTATAGACCTCTAATTTGAATCAGAATCAACAGATAACTCACTCTTTTCAAATGTACTCTGAGACAAGTAACATTTCTATTAAAATTATTGTTTATTTCACGTATTACAGAAAATAGTTATTATTTAAAATAAAGAGTGAAAATGTAGACGTAGTCAATCATAGACCAAACCAGCGACAAGAAGTCACGCGCGGTATTTATGAAGTTGTATACTCTAACCGTAATTAGTAGCATAAATATTTATACTGTACCTAACACTTGCCGACTAGCTAACTCTTCATCACGTCGGTTTAAACTATAAATAGTTACTGAACACCTACACTATTTTTACATTCTTCATACAGCTTGAAACTAGGAGAAAAATAATACAGAATGTACCAGCTTGTTGAATGTTTTGTTTCCAGGCACTCATGTCAGTTAAGGATCATACAATTTCAATATAATATGAGGAACATAAATCCTTCAGGACCCCGATTCTACTGTTTGCCAATGGCATTCCATTACGACACCAACCAATTACAATTCAATTATTATAGTAACAAAAACCGCAATCATACTGATTATTTTTTGATTTTTTATAATTTTTTTATATTGATTAATTGATATATCGACATATTTGGAAGATGTCATTTGATTAAATGAATGATATGCATATGACATATTAACTAATAGCAACGATTTAAACAATATTGGAGTAGTGATTTTTGAAAACCAAAATGGCAAGACTAAATTAACAGAAAAAATGTTATAATTAGCGTTTATTTATTTACTTCAGTTAAAATTCACTTTATGTTTAGAAATATATCACACACATATCATGTTTATATTTTATTACACCTGCATACCTAAAATGTAGCCGTGAAGTTTTCGATTTTAATACCCTACAAAAAAAATTAAGAACGGTTAATAAATAACATTGAATGCAGCATATATATTTTTATATGTTTATAATACAGCCAAAAAAAAATATAATACCCAATTTCAAACTTTCAACATTCCAGTTAACTTTCAACGCAAATTACCTTTCATATAATGAGTTTTACGAAAAAATATAGTAAGAGCAACATTTTAGCGCTCTATATTACACTGTCTAACAAAGCTTTTTGTAATTGATTATAAATAATAATCTTTATATCACCTTGCACCACATTAAGAAGTCTATATATTAAGTGCTATCGGTCACGCGAACGGTACGCTTTGTTCGAGTACGAACGTTGATAACAATCGTTTTCAGTGTTGCAAGGAAATCTATATATGTACATTAGATAATAGGTATGCGTAAGGAATACGTTTATGTTTTTTCATCAAACGGTGTCAAGTACTTCGTGTACAACTGGGACGTATCTAGAATAGAATTAATGTCTAAGGTCAAACGTAACTGGACGAAGGCTTCAATGAAGTTCTGAATATGGCGAAATAAATGTTTGTTTACCGACAATTATGGATTGCATTCTATCATCACTTTTATTGGAGTTACTGTTAACTCTCATACCAGTAGGTTGCATTCAATATGAATCTTTTAGAAAGACAATTCAGTGAAGTAGATTTGGAACAAGGTTTTTACTCCCCACTCCTTAGATGTTAGGAGCGTTGCTGGAGTTTCTTCGGCCACATCTTCTCCAGCTCTAGCGTTAATGCTTCCCCAGGTGGCATACTAAGTTAGTTTAGATTTTGAAAGTCCTTTAGATTATCCGCGAAATAGCAACCGACCGAGTCGTGGTCCGGTCCTCTCGATCGCCCTCACATCGGAATGCTTACGCGTAACATAGTAACCATCCAATCCGAGGTTACTCCTCACCGGGGAGACTATTGTGTCGATTTACTAGCGATAAAGGTTCAGGCTAAGCGATCTAAGAGCTATGCCACCTTTGAATCCGGTGACGCAGTCAAGGCCAGCTTCTCTGGCCAATCTGTTGTTCGTCAAAAAAAAAGTTTTACTCATCTTCCACTTCGCCTTCATAGCCCACAGTTGTATTTAAAGCTAGTTCGCTATTTCAATATCTAGATAGTCTTCCGATAAAAGCTACCATCCGAGTCGTGGTTCAGCCCTCTCGGGCAACTGTAACCAAGCCGAGGTACCTGCTTAGGCCGCATAAATGTGTTAAAGTTGATATCGAATATTATATGAGCAAATCATAGACTGAATCGCAAGTTGGTTTGAGAGACCAACGCGGTGTGAATATGGAAATCACAGAAAGGATATTACGTCATGCTCTGACGCATCATGTCAGTGGGCCATGTCGAGGCGTGGATTGTGTGAATAGCTTAATTTTATAGTTTATCACGACAATCAAGTGCCGGGGAATGATACACATTCGTACAACACGTAAATAGACAGTGTAAAGTAAATTGCCATTTTGATTATAAACAAGAACTTAAATTGTCTCGGCAACGCTAAAACGATAAAATATAATATTTGTACTAAGCAGTATTTTCCAATGTTTAAAAAATAACACTCAAGTCCTTTTAATTCCTGAAGGGCCTGACAAAGATAGATTGACCCGATCCAATTTCTACCGAACTTAACAATGACATATGTGACAGAAGGTAATGTTAAGAAACCGAAAAGGGCAAATGTCATTGGTGCTAACTTTCGTTCGTACAATCTTAAGTCGAACGCTTAACCTAAGTTATTGTGTTCAATATGTTTTAATTTTAGTATGTCAACGAGCAATAGGATATAGAGACAAGAAGATATATAGGTATGTATATATAGGTATGTATATACACGTAGTGTTTCTAGACAGGACTGGATTTATCAACAAGTATATTTAAGATCAAAAACAAAAACCGACTCCAAATCAAATTAAACGTTAAGCGCTATTACGCGGAACCCCTCTTTGTATTTACGAATTATAGTAGGAATACTACGAAATATAATTAATTAGAACCTAACCAAACTCTAATGAAACAACTCTTGGAGTACATCTTATCCAACAAAAAATTATACATCGAAATCGCTTGGCGTGATATTGAGTTATTTGTCCATTTGTGGCGCACATAATCGATGCAAATTTAGGATTTATATGGTTTCTCATAGAGCCATTGTTACAATTGAACCAAATTTAAATGGCACCACCTTTCAAATAAAAAAAGAATCATCAAAATCGGTTCACTCAGTCAAAAGTTATGAGGTAATAAACAAAAAAAAACAAACGGAGAAACTTTTTATGAAGTGGGTTAAAAAGAAAGGTGTGACATCTGGTAGAGAAATACCGTAATTCGGCCCTCGGATAAGAATGCTATAGATTCGATGATCCTCTCTAGAGCCCTAGCGCACAGTTATTTAAAAAAAGGGATATTAAGATCGCTAAATTTTCGCTGACAACCCACCAACTTATACACAATTCAATCGTCGTTGTGCCAAAAACTATAATTTATTAATTTTATTTTTTGAAAATTGTTATATCAATTGCAATTAGTTCAATTGATATAACGATTTCTCAGATTTTCGCGAATGTGTCACACTGAAAAAAAAACAATTGTTACGGATTTTATTGCCGTTTAATTATGATTTGAAATTCTCGATTTTCATCCCCTTTGCAGTACTTATTATTTTATGGGGGTATTGAATAATTTATTTAAATATAACGGCATAGTCTGAAGATGTTAATATTGTTGTACTACAATGGGTACGATATCGGGAAATCATAATGGCACAACAGCAAAATTGATTCTTTGATGGCACTGAACGTTAATTTTGACACAATTGCAGGTTGGTGGAACTGAAACCAATAACTGATCCAATTGCTCATAAAGTCGTATTACGTCGCGCCACCGATTCTGCCCTAAGTCCAAGTGTTGTTGTAATTTTTTCCGTTATTTTTTTCGATGTATTAACGTAATCCAAAGTCGCAGTAATAAAGTGAAAGATATCACATAAGAAAAAGTGAACCGCTTGCCCGTTAGCCCAACAAACAAATGTTAAACTATTTCAACAGAAACATAGATTATGTATATTTCTGCGGAAATCATTGAAAATGTAATGAAACGATGCAATATTACAGCGAAACAATAAAACAATGATATCAATGAATACTAATTATAACATTGAAAGGAAATAAGCATTATCACGAGATAACCAGACTCATTCTTTCAAGGTCACAGCCTTGTATTTATCCTCAATGAGAGATGAATCTGAACCGAAAATTTTACTTTACAATGAACTGGTCCGACGTAATCTTGAATACAGCATATTAAAACCTTATTTCGTAGACTAACAACGATTTGGAGGTACACAACATGCTTTTTTGGACATTCAAATTATGTACAAACTAACTTTTAAACGTATTACGTAAGATCATAACATTAAGTTGTTTTATTACGTTTTAAAACGACGTAGGCTTCCGTTATACAGGTCTCATACAGCACCATCAGCCATCAACCTTATTGAATTAGGCTAAGCTACCCCTGCCTAATATAAAAGACGACTAAAAGAGTCACGAACAATAAGAGTTGACGATGTTGTCGTCGTAAACCTAAACCCAGAAGAGGAAGAGACATTGCTAGATTTCGTCCTTTTTTCGTGAACATTCCTCAAACCCGAACTAAGCTCTTTGCTTCCTATTTTATTTGTAAAGCAAAAGACTGGAATAAATACACCCACATTAAACACACCACATTCAAGATTAGACCATACTCATTAATATGCATTTACTAAGCTAGTGTTACCATATAGCAATAAACTTTTGACAATTTATAACTTAAGCTTCCTGTCTGTATCGTAAATGTAATTAATTTAAATCACCCGAACAGCTGATTTTTATCCGCTCAGACGGGAATAAAACACAGAACAGAAATAAAGTTATGAGTAATAGAAAAAAATGACTAGATCGGCACCGGATTCAATTCAGCTAAGTACTTACCTCAGAGCTCGCGCTTAGCATTGGGTAAACGTTAATGGGTTCGTAATATAATTACTTGCGTGAGTCAGATGACTTCAAATGAATATATATTTGGCATTCGACCACATGTAAATATAGCCAACTCATTCATACTGAATCCTTCTTCAGAAGAAAAAGATTCGTAATTCGTAATTTTTGCACTCATAGTGCCCTTTAGGAACTTTAGATGTTTTCTGTTTCTGCGTTGGATTTGTTTTTAAACATAACTTAGACCATGTTAATTTTATCGGGATAAGTCCTTGTCCTCCAAAAATATACCAGGGAACACCGTTAATACACAGATAAATCGCATTGAGGAATTATTGAGATTTAATTGAGACATTGATAGATACTAACTCATTTTTATTTTAATGACGTACTACACAGATTTGCCAGAGAAGCTGGTCTTGACTGCTTCACCGGATTGAGAGGTGGCATAGCTCTTAGGTCGCTTAGCCTGAACTTCTATCGCTGGTAACTCGACACAAGGGTGCCCCCGGTGAGGGGTAACCACGGCTTGGACGGTTACTATGTTACGCGTAAGCATTCCGATCCGAGGGCGCCCGAGAGGGCCGAACCACGACTAATATACTACTATACTAACTCAACGACATCCAGCACGAATGTGGAAGAAGAAAGAAAATATAAGCTCCAGAAATTCTTAGTATAACTATGACACTTCACAAACAAAAAACGCTTTGTTTTGTTATTCTATTTTAGAGAGTTGTTTTGGTTTTCAGTCGTAAATATATTCGTTTTTAATTACCTTCTTCCAATTGCTCCGCGAAGTTTCCATTTTTCGGTTTTATGCATACAAAAAATTTAGGTGATTGCTAGTGACAATTTGTATCCCGTGTAAGGTATATTTTCCACCTGTCACACTTGATATAAATTTGGTGACAAGACAACAGAAAATCTTATTTTG
The DNA here is from genome assembly GCA_029286785.1 of Meandrusa payeni. Classification (NCBI taxonomy): domain Eukaryota; kingdom Metazoa; phylum Arthropoda; class Insecta; order Lepidoptera; family Papilionidae; genus Meandrusa; species Meandrusa payeni. The sequence goes on from JAGSMX010000013.1 coordinate 2,857,118, forward strand.
TATGTAACATGAAACGCTATGTTTATATGTGGCTTATACTTGCCACTTCGCCTTGAACTTAATAAAAGAGTAAATTTTAATTTTTAAGTATAAGTAATTTTTTTTTATTGTTCCCCCAACGTGCCAGGCCTTGGTGGCCAGGTGGATTTGCGACAAAGCATAGCAACGACAATAAGATCACCCCAAACTAATAAATAAATAAGCCTGTAAACTTATTAATAAGGGTATAGGTAAAACAAAAGAACTGTGCACACATGGTACTCTGCCTACCCCTCTGGATAACAGCCTTGCACATTGCAACATGCTCTAACGTATTACTGTACTATAAGATCGAATAGGCGGGCAGGTAGTTAATACAATACTCATCAGTGCTGCTTTTCAAAACACATAATAAGGCCTGCCTATTTAAGGTTAATTGACCTACTCCGTATACGTAATCTGTGTTACGAGAACAAAGTAACTATTATTTAGCTTTACATATATGTCCTTCGCATTGTATCTTTAGGTAGAAAATTGCCCAATCTTAAGCACGAAAAAGTCTAGAGCAGACATCTCCCACGACTTCTTATTAGTTTTCAAACGTGATATGCAGATCTCTCATTAAACACTGGTTCTAGGCTGCAGGTAGATTCAATTGATAAAATGTCCATCGAAGCCCAACAAATCGTTCAATCCCTAAATTATTATATTTAGAACCAAGAGCTTCGAAGACAAGTTTATTTTTATGGTCGATGTTACAAAAGAGTAGTCATGCAATAAAGCATTAATAGACGTGAATACGCCGTGTATATGTGATGATGACCGTCTTTTAAGAGGATGAGGTAATCGCATAATACCACTAACATAGCCTATTATCATTAATTAATAAGTCACGTATTTTGCGGAAGCTAAACTGCAGTTGTAAATATTGCCATAAATTATACAGGCAGGCAAAGTTAAAATGTACTATGCAATGTTTTAATATATATAACCATACAGATTATATTTTGCCAGGACCCTCTAATTATCTGTCCATTACCTCTCAATAAGATCTCATTCGGTCAACACGATTTTGTTTATTTAAATCTTCTTAATCGTCTCCTTCATTGCCGAAGGTCGTGTCTAGCACAAAGTGTTGATCTGATTGAGTTGAGTGTGATTGATTTATTTAGATACAGATACAAAAAAAAAGTATTATTATAAATGTGTATTTTGACTAAGCCAATTCTTCCACGCCATAAAATCAAGGCTCCCACGTTGTACTTGGACGGAAAGACTGAAAGACTAAGAGGAACATGTTTTTTTTTAATTTGTGACTGTAATTTGTTTTGTAACATGGCTTTTTTTAGAAAATTGTATCGCTGTTGCAATAAATTTAACCCGTAAAATTATTTTTATGGGTTTTTACACTCCAGCTTCTACTGTATAATTACAGGATATATTGATACAATAGAAGTAGCCTGATATACCGTAATAATTAATTGATTCATCTCATCTATTCACAATAAATCTTTCAACTGATTTTCACAACTAAATCTCATTTATTACTACTTTTTTTTCGTAAGTGTCCATATCCTGTTACCGTACTACGCTAGTATATTATATATTATTTTAATCCAATGTGGTGAACTAAGTAGGTTGACCACTAAAACTACGAAAAGTCAAGTAACGTAATTTTAGTAAAACTATGTCGTACGCGCGCGGAATTCGATATGAAATTTGCACGTTAAAAGACGACATTGATACCAATTTAATTACGTTAATCATTCCTATTAAGATTCTAATTATTTTTAGTTTTGATATCCATAACAAACAATTGCTTCGTTGTTATTAACGGAACTAATGACCATAACGGAAGTTAATAAACGTGTATAAATATCCATTGTCTTGCTTTATTACAATTTAATATCTTATATTGCTGCGTTGATATAACAAAAAAGAACCGTTACATCACAGAAATTCAAAAATAAGATTAAAACACGATAATATCCGTAAAACTAGTTTTTTTTATTTACGTAATATTCGCGTTAATATAATGAGTCATCAGCATTTTTGCCATTGAAACGAAATAGTTAATATATTTGTCTACCCCAATTAGAGTGAAGATTTAATAGCTTATATTCAATCACTTGTTATGTTGAGATAAAAATATCTTAACTCATGCGGTTTTAGAATCCTTTATAAATGAATGTGAATAGATTCTCAACTACCGACTGTTATTGACCTCTAACGACTCACGAACACTATGTGAAAATTAAAACGCAGTAACGAGGTCAGAATGAAGGAAAAAACAATGAATAAATTTAAAAAAAAACCTTCAACTCATTGTTCATTCCCGAAAATTTCGCAATCGAGTCTTAAATTTTTTGGAAAAATGCATTTTATATCCATACTGCTAAGTGTTTGACATCTGAATGCCGTCGGTCCGTATCACAGGTGCCTTTAAAAACTCTTACCATTTGTATATGTAAGTCTTTTACACTAAATGAAAAGAGTAGCTGCAGAGAGAATCTCTCTCGTTTATGTAACTATAGTTTTGGACGTGTTATATTTTTAAATCAATCATTATAGCGATAGAATCGGGGTAGATTCTATCGCTATTCGAGGATTTAGTGCACTTAACGGAAAACAAAACAAATTGATGAAAAAATAAATTAACGGAACAATAGTGGAATTGGATGGGAAATGTTGAGTAATAAAAAACAGTATGAAAATAAAAAACACTCACATCCGCCATGTTGAGGGGTAAGCAGAAATTGCGGTTGGCCATTTCTCGCGATCCTGGCACCCTGTTTTTCTTGAAGTATATAACTATAGTTAGTTCTAAACGAAATGGACATAACGAACATGAATGCACATATTAGATGATATGATAGATGTTATGTAGTGTGTAGAACATATAATACTTTCCCAATTATAAAATCAAGTGTACCGTCATAGCGTATTATTTGTTAAAATATCTGCGCTAGAATGACAATAGGTACATCGGAAAAAGAAAAATAATATTATGACTGTGCCTAAGTTATGATTCGTATAAATAATATTGACATACTCTACTTAAACATAGGTTTTTTATACTTCATAGAATCACAACTATTTATGTTTCCTATTAAAATAAAATACGTAGATGCTCATATGTCCCACTGTTGGGGCAGGCCTTCACTGTAAATAGAGTGTAAGGGCAAACATAGTCCGCCACGCAGCCCTAGTGAGGATTGGCAGTCTTCACATGTCTTAGAAAAATGTTCTAAGACATGTAGCTTTCCTCACGATGTTTTCCTTCACCGCTGAGCGCGTGGTAAATCAGCACATACAACTGTAGCAACAAATTTATAGGTGCCGGCATCGGAGATCAAACTCTGGTTACTAGCGTACTACGAAACTTAAGCCCACCGCCCGGACACAGCTACCACGGCCTTGTGTACCACGGTATAAAGTAAATTAAACCATCGCGTTTACAAATTTTCGGCCACTAAGCTCCAACTCTTAGACTATAATGTTTACTATAGATTATATATATAAAGTATAGATGTATCGAATCTGACGACCTTATGACGCTGGATGAAAGCCTTGTCCAGCAAACAGTCCAGCAGTGAATGTTCTACGGCTAATATGATGATGATCAAATCAGAACAAGCCAATTTGATTGCTCAGGCTTAGCTTGGGGAAAACTTGCCGGGAAGAAGACGACCTCGGCTGGCTCGTGTCGCCGCACTGCGACCTCCCCCGGGACGTGCTCTCCTAAGAGCACAGTGCACAGGGGCTCCGGTGCGTTCCTCTGGAGATCCCGGAGCCCCTCACCTTGCACCCAGGAAGGGACACCGGGGGGGCTTTAGTGGGTAAAAGCTCCACATAACTGCCGCCTTCCCCCCAGAAGGCGGGGTATCTTGTTGAATATTTCCCCACGTCAAAAAAAGGCAAACTTGCATGAGTCCTTGCTCTGTGAAATCTCTGCATTTGAATTTATAGTACTTCACGCTAAGTTTACACTGAGCGCATACTAAGCTAGAGCTTGAGATAATTCGTAAATTGTTCCTATTCGCATATGTTCTTGGTAATTATTGGTATTTTAAAAACCTAATATTCCTAGAATTATTTAAGTATTCGGTAAGTAAACGATTTTCGTGACTAACATTTTGGTAAGCATACCTACTCGTAACTATATATATATGCAGACCTATCTAAGTAAGCTAAGCCTGTCAAAGTCAAAGTACGCTTTATAAATTGCAGCTTAAGTATGTTCTAAGCGATTACACTTAGGAAGGTATAATACTTGCATAGATACATAGACTTGGGGCGAGATTTCCTTTCGCGGCGCTTTGCGTCTAGATCAACGAGACGGTTTTTTTCAAAGTCCGTCACACCTGCTTTGACACAAGAGCGCCACTCTGGTTGATTGAGGCAAAGCTCTCCCACTTGTCGGTCTGTATGTTACAGGCAGCTAGATGACGCTTGAGCACGTCTTTGTAACGCAGGTCTTTCCGATCTACTCGACCCTCTGAGTCTGCGAAGAGATGTCGGTTCTCTTTGCATCCTGTATCGCATTTACCATGGGGAGTGTTCTGAGGAATTGTTCGGAATCATCCCAGCTACCGATTTCCATTACCACACATCTCGGCAGAATTCCAAATTCCACCGCCACCATCATGATGGTTGGCGTTCAACGACTGTACGTTTTTCGCGTAACTTTCTCCCACGCACTGTCAACTTGTGGAATCAACTGTCGCCAGCGGTGTTTCCGAACGTTTACGATTTAGGGACCTTCAAGAAACGAGCCTATTCCTATCTCAAAGGTCGGCAACGCACCTACAGCTCCTCTGGTGCTGTGGATGTTCATGGGCGACGGTGATCACTTAAGATCAGGTGAGCCGTATGCTCGTTTGCCACTTTTCATATAAAAAAAAACGTACTGCCCGCCGCGATTGCGTTTTCCGGCCGATACAATAATACCACGTTACCATTGTAAGCAAACAAGTGGATTCGATCTTATTTATTGCTTATCGCAGGTTTAATAATCGAAAACGCCGATGAGATTAAAAAAATTAAATATACCTGTCGTATTATTTATCAAAGCAGAACATATATTTTTTTATGAAGTAATTGTTACACGATTATTGGACCATCGTGTAAGTAAAAACAGTTCTCACAGCGCGATTGAAGTTATATTCGCACGTATTGTATAAGGTCAATAGCACGAGATTTTTTACGTCAACCATATACAGGTCCAGTGTTGTCATATTTTATATCTGTGATTGCGTTAATTGAATAAATAAGCATACTTAAGTGGAAAAAGAATCGATTGAAATGACTTTGGCTACTCACAGTAACTGGTGTCAATGTTATGTGTATATAGAAACACGTGGCACTATCTTCACATCTATACTAATAATACAGTAGGATCAAATCGAAAACTTCCATTACTCGAAATTTCAACTTCAATAGTTCTAAATACGAATCATACATATAGGCCCTCAATAACTAATTAATTGGCGTCTCCCTTAAAGTTCGACTTATATATAATCTACTGTACATAAAATTCTTTGTATGTATGTTTGAACTTATTTACCTATAAGAATAGCCGAAATTGACTGGATGCGGAGAGCTATTTGACATAGATATATTCTATATTGGCACGAAATAAAAACATCAAAAAGACAAAAAAAAATAAAAAGATACAGTTAAAGGAAAAAAAACTGACAAGAAGTGCATAAGACATGAGGCTGGACACCGTCTCAGCATATGCCGTCGCATCCTTGCGACAGCGCTGATTTTCAGCGGTATTACGCAAATATCCTTTTGGTTTGGGTTATGGGTTACTAAACATAAGATTGTGTCCCACTATTTGACTATTGACGTGAAAAATCTGCTAGGTTACTTTGAAATGGTTAAAGAGATGTGAAAATATGTTACTAGATCTAATCAAAATATAATTAAAAGTGGTAGGACTAACGCGGCGGCTTCTGCTTTAACACGAATCGGTTGACACAATCCGGGAAGTCGCACGATTTAATTCATTCAAAATACAAGCGTTTTGTAGTATCACCTCTTTTCTTAACCGGCTTAGATACAAAGACCGGCAGAAATAAGGCTGCCCCTTTCTAAATATTGGGTTACACGCTTCTCACCACCTCTAGTATTCTGTGTTCATTAATATCAGGCTCATATATATTTATTTCTATATAAAAAAACATATATGAATACGTGATATGTGCGAACGTGTTAATATGATCGCTTTCATACAAAAAACATTGAACTGTTTTTGGTTCCTTTGCAATGACCGACACTCGAAAGAATTCGATTAGATCATACAATAGTTTTTGTGGGACGGCATCAGTTAATGTCCGCTGTTCAATTTTTTTATTTATATTACTCGGGGATAACTTTTTTTTTTACGTAAAGTTAATGCGAAGCTAAAGTGGTCCTTTGAATATAAACCTAATGTAATATATTCATGGCGAATTTAAAGCAAGATAAGTGATGTATATTGTCAGCTTGGACTCAAGCATACTATATAAGCGTTTTAAAACAAACTTTTTACAAATTATTTAAATAATAATATATAATATATGCAAAAATATGTATTAAAAATCTTTGACACTATCTGACGCTGCTGTCACAAAATTTATTAATAAATTAAATATTACCAAATCTTAATTTCTTAAATGTTTAATTTTAATTACTATTAATTAAATTTCAAAAAATATTAAAATAATCAATAATTCACACTAAAATTTATATATAAAATAAATTCAAACTTTTTTTAACCATAAAAAATTATTTATAAATACTATTTTTTTCCCATAGACATTTTACGAGTACGTTTTAAAAAAATCCCAGGTGTCTGGGCGCAAGGCGGTCGGACTTTAAATTCGTGACATCGTATCCTAGGTACACACATTCCAACAAAATTGAAGTATTTTTTTCTACTTCACTGAGCACAAATTTGCGTTCTCTATCTCTCTCATACCGCGCTCTCGCTTACACACTTTGAAGAAGCGAATTTGCCGCATCGTGCACTATCGGCAATTCTCGGGAACTCTCGACGAGACATTTTGCGCGAATGACATCCAGTTTTCATTAATTTAAAAGACGTTGTCACGTCAAAAATTACAACATAATATAATACAAAATAGGAAACCAATCAAAGCGCAAATTTATTACAATATTACTAATATTGTAATAAATATGCAGAATATTAACAGACAGCCGAAACAAACAAGGAAACATAAAAGGCACCTCGACGATAGCTGGCGACGTCGGGACTGCCAACAATGGGGAGTGATAGAATAAACGGGAAAATGGCTCATACATTTTATGTCGTCATTTAGTATGGGATGTAAAATGATTCACGATGTAAATCCCAATTATAAAAACGATAAGAATCATTATATAATACCAAATAAACGAGTATTACGTATTTTTAATGAGGAAGTAATAATTAAAACACGTATTAGTCTTCAAAATACTGCTGTTATCAAATGTATGGAACCTCAAATCAGAATGCTATCGCTCGGTAGGATCTTTCTGTATAACATACCAGGATGTTCTAATTTCAGCAATCAGTTTCAGTTTTTGGTTTCGTATGTAAAAGAACAACAATTTTTTGCCCAGTTATGAAATGTTACCATAATACTGCTTGCAAAATCGAGACAGTATTAAAATGAGAAGAATAGTAATTTATCAAATCAGTCATAAAATATTTATTTCTCAAAATAAGCCGTGCAGGATGTTCACCACATGGTAAGGCTGCACCCAAAATAGTTCGTAGGAACGACTCTCGACAAACTCAATAGCTTAACGGTTTGCGAATCAACCAAAAAGAGTTAAACCAGTCATATTAAATGGTTGAATGTTATAAACAATTTCTATTTCTAATTTAAAAATCCAAAGATAATGTCATCTCCTTTTGCATGAATGGCCAGACATCAGCGTTTGCGTTACCTTCTTCGAAAAACGGAAATCTCATTGGTGAATACAGGCTGTGAGGTTCTAGTCCCGACCATCAGATCCGAACGTTTATTCATTTCCATTAGGCCTATCACTGCTAATGATATATAATTTCTCTAAAAAAGGCGAAGACCAACAAGAGAGATTAAAAACAACTATTCCTCTATTTTTAAATACATTTATTGCGATCGATAGATACGGGATCCTTAATAATTGAAACTGGTATCAACCGCATTACCGCATGATTTACTTTAGGATAATACGATCACGTTACGCGCCCACCTATTATTTCTAACGAATGCCGTCAAATTGAAAAACGATATTTCGATGTTATGACTTCTTCGTTCAACCGTCTTAAAAGCAAAATTGAAATATTTTTTTATTATGTTGGTAGTAGGTTTAAGTGCGATGCAATGCCTTTAGAACGATGGTACTTACATATTATAAAATAATGGTATCGCGGGTCGGAAAAAAATAGATAATGATTTCTATCGATGATTTGCAATTGTTACAAATTGTAAATCGATGAAAGGTTTCACCGAGTATATTTTTTTTAACTTTCTGACGTTTAAATTACATCAAATAGCATATACATATATTACCGAAAAATATATCCTTAGACAACATTCGATTTTGGTGGGTTTTTGGTTATTTGGGTGCATTTACCGAACCACGTGACCTTTATTTAATAGAATTGTACCTTTTATTTCTGCCTTTTCAAAAGGAATTACGTTTTGAAACAATTTAAAGCAACATACGCACGTTATCACGCAAATATCTTTTGTTTATTTTTGGATCGTCGTCACACAAAAGAAGATCATCATATGCTTTTCATTCGAGTCGAGTGGCAAAGCTTTCTGGACGATCTTATGGCCGGGGGTCTGATAAACTTATGAAAACTTTTCATTAATAATGAAATTAAATGTTGACAGGGTACAGTGTACAAAACAAGATGGAAGACCTAATTTTTTTAAATCTTTAAAATGGTAGTAAAAGCTTTTACAACAAGAGATGTGAATTGCGAATGAACTACGCCTGTGATATTATATTTACTTATTGTTGTAGAATTTCGTGTGGTTAATGAAGGTTTCAAATAATTATCGGTAGTAAGACGAGAGTCCAACAAGACAAGAGACAAGAGTCCATTAATCATCAGTAGTAACGAGGCATCAGTCAGCATCACGTTTCTATTGTTCTTTTGCTCGTATCATATCCCTTATTCTTAAACTAATAAGTATATTACAATGAACTCTTTTTCCGCTTTGTTTCTGTCAATGTAAACTTAAAATTATCTAATAAAATATTACAAAAGGGGATAGAAATTACATATACGACAAGGCTTCGGGAACTAGGGTATGCGATGAATAATAAATGTCCCCTTACTTAGCAACGAAGAATAGCATAATGATGTCGTGTACTGACAATTATTATTTCTTCAACGGCCTAACATCAAGCAAACTGTGGAAGCAACTGTTACCAGCGGTGATTCCGGACCTAAACGATTTGGGGACCTCCAAAAAACGAACCTACTCCTTTACCAAAGGCTGGCAACGCAACTGCAGCTCTTCCGGCGTTGTAGATGCTCATGGGCGACTGTGATCACATAATATTAAAATTAGATATAAACAAACTCTGTATGTAAAAACGATGTGACGAGCTTCATAGATTTAAAACTGCTTTTGGATTATGTATTTTACGAGACAATGTAAGGAGTGTCGGCATTGGATCCTGTATGACGTATTATCTTACCGGAAGGCTAGAGGCGTTGCGAGTAATTTTTAACAACGGTGTGTAAAATTTGTTATTTTAACATGCCAGAAATATTTTTATAAAAAAGAGGAGCAAACTAGTCTACAGCTCTCCTGATCATTAGTGATCATTGTCGCCCATTTACCTCCACAACATCAGGAAGTAGCAGCTGTGTTGGTGGCCTTTAAGAAATTCTTTACTTGAATGCCACTAAGTTGAATCGATTCGAAAACACGTTGGTAGTGCTTAGAACGAAATAACGTGAAAACGTACAATAATGGAATGAACCAAAGTGTGTTATTTTTTATCTGTTCAGGTAATTTCATAAACCATTTCGTTTGACGCTCAATTTATAATGTGAATGAAGTAAATTTAAAACAAACTGTGCATCTGTAATCGTTTTAAATCGTTATACCCGTCTTATTGGGCCGAGACTAATTAAATGTGTGAATCCAGATACATATTGCAGAATTTGAGTATGGTATTCCGAAAAATTTAAAACGGCTCTAAAAGAGTAAAATGAAATCACATAACTCCGTATGACAGTTTTGCGACTATTATATCTGACTTCAAAGCCGTGGAACAATCATTGGGGTGATCGGCAGATGTTCCACTGGGTGTCCCTTATATGGACGATTTTTTTGTTAGTAGTTTCCTGCGGTTCAAATATCCTAAGGTTCTAGTAAGCAGCCCTGTAGTCCTGGGCTCGTATAATAAGACTACGGTATCCCCTGCCTGTCGTAGAAGGCGACTAAAAGGGGCCTCGGGTTGACTGGGCGACAAGGGGAAAACAAAAAACTTCTATTAAGATTGTGTGAGGATCGCCGTCAGTCTCCGCGTGACAGGATGAGATGGATAAATCGAAATGGAATTACAAGTGGCGGCACTTATAACCACGGAATGCGTAACGGAAGTTATGTAAGTTGCCGACTCCTGACCCTAAGCATGATACTGGTACCAGTGGATTGGTCTTGCACGGAGACCAGACTTTGTTGATTAGACATGTTTTACATGTCGTTTACTAGTAGGGAGATAAATTAATTTTCAACGAGGAATCACTTAAGAGCTCGAAGACCATATAGAATAACTGTAATTCTCTTGTAATTCTCTTCAGTTCTTGTAACCTCGCCCTGACAGCAGGCAGCAATATTTGGGATCTTTGGGAAAGAGCAGGTCGGTTAATTCAGATAGGCTCCTTCCACCAAGGTTATTTGACAGTTACTTTTTTTTGTTAACGAGGAAGAAATCTTCAGAAAGATACCCCGCCTTCTGGGGGGAAGGCGGCGGTTATGTGGGGTTTTTACCCACTAAAACCTCCCCGGTGGCCCTTCCTCGGTGCATGGTGAGGGGCTCCGGGATCTCCAGTGGAACGCACCGGAGCCCCTCTGCACTGTGCTCATAGAGAGCACTTCCCGGGGGAGGTTACTCCCTCCCCCCCTGTGCCCTCGCAGTGCAAGGCGACACGGGCCAGCCGATGTCGCCTTCTTCCCGGGTCCACCTTGGCGGACGACAAAGGCCCCCACCCTTGTCGCCCAATGAACCCGAGGCCCCTTTTAGTCGCCTTCGCCTTTGACAGTTACTAGCCAAATAAGTTAAATATTTCAGGCCTATTGGAACGTATACAGATATTTTCAGTATTGTATAATTAAAAACAGGATAATGTAAAAAAAAGAGTCCAGTTTCACAATTATTGGTTCCTTCTTCCGTTTCTTTAATTAATGAAGTAGAAATATAGAAACAGGCTGTACAAATTCGACACAAAAATTAATGTGTTGTACAAAACATAATTACAAAAGTTAAAATATTAACTATACGTTTCTAAATCCCTGTTGTCAATGTTGTAATATTTTTTATACAATGTCTTAAGAATTCCAGAGTAAACAGAATCTGAATAAAAATAAATGAAATTGTAAAAATATTAAAACAAATCTTACCTGTATAAAACTTTTAAAAATGTTCCAAAACCTCGACAAGTAGCTACTTCACCGGTGTATGTTACAGTCATTTTGATTTATTTTAACTTTAATCACATCACAGGATTAATTACCACTACTACACATTATGGAAAACAAAACTTCTAACGTCGAAAATCAAGTATTCGATTTATTTTACAGGACGCGTGTAAAAATTTATAATACTTTTTGTGAATAAAAATTGGGCAACCATACATTGAGGTGTACAAGAATGTTATCACAAAGGCACTGAAACAAGGACCGCATTACTAACAAACAAACACGCAACATTACACCAAATTAAATTGAACACAACCATATAAACAGAACATTGTCAGACACAATCGTAGTTGCGGAGTGAAGTAAGTAACAAGATTTTACCCAGGGCAGGTGATGGGCTTAGCGTAATGTTGCCACTATGTAACATTTGATTGCCTTAATACTCGAATTTAGTCATCTATCTCAGTCAAAAATATGTTATTCGTATAACACTTAATAAAATTAGAAGTTAAAACAAAACGCCATTATTAAAAGGAAATACTGTTCCTTTTTGTTGTTTATCATATTGGATCATTATTGAAAAAAACTTTTTGGTCAGCATTCTCCTATTTCTACAACTTTTAAAATTAAAATAACTTTAAATAAAAATTAAGTATGAAACCTGTTTATAAATATTTAAAAAATTGTGATAAACCGCATAGGTTATTATTTTTTTGGTATTTAAAATGGAAAAAATGATCAATATTGTAGTAACATTAAGTATTTGTTTAAAATAAGACACCCAAATATCATTCACAAGCTAATGAATACTTAAAACAAATTTAATTCGGGGAATCCCCACGTGATCTGAATTATTATTTTGTAAAAACTAATATATTACCGCAAAACTGGTATACATATCTTAAATCAGGCTATTTTTAGGCTTAGGTTTGCATATGTATTGTTAATACCTCTAAGATATCTATTATTTTACTTTCTTGGATTGACTTACAACTTGGCAATAGTCTGACAAATTGCAACACTGCAATCATATTATGACATGTTTTGTTAATAAAACAGTGCCACCTATGATTAACTTGTAGAAAATTTGTTGTTTAAGATGTAAGTGCCCTACACTAACAAAGTATGGGTAAAATTAAGGCGATGCCATTGTAGCTGTTACATAATGGTAAACTCGGCGGCCCTACTTATTTAGGACATAAATGTTCTCTCTACAATTAATTCAAGTTTACTGGTAACTTAATAATGCTTACAACTTCACATGATTATTAAATACGTTGGATTGTGATAGAAACCTGACTCCTGAAAACCCGACTTTGTACTTATGCTTCAGTTGGACTTAGCTAAAAATAGGAAAACAGGATGTACACAATATTTCACTATTTTAGTGAAACTGACCTTTTAATGAAAAGTAGCAAACTATTGAAACTGAACCAAGGTTTGCATCGAGTGGCAATCAATAGTAGAAGTGGCCAAGAACCACAAAATAATGTAACGCCCGAATACAAAAATTATCCTGGATACATTCTTAGAATAATAATATGATACGCCCTGATGTCATTTTTTTGCTGTGAATAAAATTCAGTACGATCTTGGGGGTACTCAAATATGTGTCAGGTAAATTATAGAAAATTTGGCTCGCTTTTATTCGTGTTACCAATCTTTACGCCACTCCTTAATTTTGAATTCAATCATTACGAAGATTATTTGTCGCCGACAAATTAACTTCAATGCTTCAAATAATTATTGGTACGTACTACTAATACGCATATTATAATAGAGTGCTAAAATCTTATTACAAATTTCGGTCGCGATTTGTGTTTTGAATTTAGTTAATGATCCTTCGTGACATGACAGAGAGCACCCACCTTATTTTTAAGTCCTCTTAACACTTCAGATCACCTAATTATAAGTTATTCCTGCAGAATATATACTGGTACATCTGACTCTTAAAGTTGTAAGAAACATGTATGCGAGGCTATGAAAAATATATTTAAACAAATTAGGCGAATAAAAGTATGATTTATATGTACCGCCACTTTTTTGTAGTTGTTTAGTAATTATAAGGTGACGTATTTATTTAATAATTGCCAAGGTGTACTTTACTTTATTCTCTTTATTTTTAAACTGTTATTGTTATAGAGGGCGGCACTTAGACGTAAGGTGTACAATCTGTATCGCAAACAAAAAATAAGTGATCAGTCCTCACTGGAGTTAGGAAAAGTATGTCCTCGTCCTCCCTTTGTTTTTGACAGATAAGTTGTGTTTTCATTTATATATTGAAATGCCTCAATGTTGCGCTGTTCCGTTGTGTTCAGAATCTAAAGGAGGCCACAAATTTCCCCAAGACAAAGAGAGAACACAGAAATGGTTGAATGCAATACGCAGACATGATTATGAGCCATCCCAATATGCCCGTGTTTGCAAAAAACACTTTAAACCAGAGGATTATGAGAACCCAAAGGAACCAATGAAACCCAATTGTAAGTAATTCACTATTATAATGTTTTACTGCCAATCTTTTAATATTTTTGGTTCTTTGTAATACTTATCTTTTGGTACGCAACTAATATATTTTGATAGAAAACGACAGATTATATATATTTAGTACAGATACGTAAAGCGCTATATTTGTAATATTAAATTAATACCTACAACTCGCCAAAAAAAAAAGAAAAAAAATTATTACCTAATATATAGTAGTTTGTCTATAAACTCGAAAAATTACCACGAATTTGATATAGACAAATAGGTAAATATTGAAGTATCATTATAATATTGTTTGTTTATGACATAACAAAAACTTATACATTATGTGGTGGATAGTATGTGTCAAAAATTATGTATGCTTGTACCTAGCTACTTTGTCTACAAGAATAGGATTCATGTGTAGTAATAGATTCATAAGTTCAAAAGTAAATTTTAATGCAAGTACTCATCAACTTTTCTTCTATTAATAAGCACAAATTGAATATATTGTACCTTTATATAGTTGTGATGATGCTTTGTTTAAATTTCACCTACATTACTTACTTTTAATTTATAACAATATTAGACACTTGTCAACAAATTTTTTTGAGAAGAATTTTTACAAAAAGTTTTCATTAGTATTCTTCTTAAAATACATTAATAAAATATGACATGAAGATATAATAGCCTATTTGTTTTATTTACCATTGGAAATTTCTGGAGTCTACTCCCAGTAAGCTAATGTAACCAACACTCAAGCAATAAAACCTAAGTTAATAATTCCTGAATCATGTATTTGTATAGATCACAAAAATTTGTTTATGTAATAAAAACTTCTTTTAACCCGTTCTAAGAGGCTACCTCTTTTCATCAAGCATGTTTGGTCCCATATGTGACAGATGATAAGTCTGTCATTGCTAACCAAAGTAAATATTTTTTTTTATTTATAAGAAACTGAAAAATGGAAATGCATTGGTAATAAACTTCCTGGGATTTTGTCCAGCAACCATAAAATTGTGAATTCAGTCATTCATTACTCGCTTACATACATCATTTTTAGTTACTGTAGTAAGCTTAGGTGTAAGTACAGTGGAAAATTTTCATGGCCTTACTAAACTGCCAATAATGCTCCTGCAGCTCCTTTGGTGGTGTGGATGTTCAAGGGCAACTGTGATAACTTAAGATTCTGAGGGTGTTCCTCTTTAAATTTGACAGTTGGGTTTTAAATCTCATGCAAGATCCTAATAAATGTAATAAAATATGATAAAAGGATATATTAATTAAAGTATTAAAAAATCAAACACCTCTTTTATAATTACAGCAATACTTCTTCTAAAGAAAACGGCAGTTCCTAGTATATTTGAATGGACTGAGGAAAATGATATTTCTGGTGATATGAGTGAGATATGTTTTGAACAAGCTCTTAATGACATAGTGGAAACAGAAAAAAAAGAAGGTATTGATGCCCATGGAGAACAGTCTGATTTTGAACCCATAGGTATTAATTGACTTATGCTCAAAAACAGTTTTTTTCATTAATTTACTGGTAACTTGGTAATCATATACTGCCATAAACAGGCTAAAAATGTAAAAATTGACTGCAAATTTCTGGAAAATCGTCCCTTTGGAATCTACGTCATTTATGACCGATGGACAGCCCTAACTAACTAATCCGTTAGCTAGATCTAGCTGTCATTGCTGGTGCATACATTTTAGTCTACCCTAGATTAAAGATCCTATTTAGTATGTTACCCTATATACAATGATGAATCAAATATAAACGAGCCTTTATTGGCTGAGAGTTGGGATAGGTATATATGTATGTGGGTAGTTGTCGCAAAATGTTTAAAATATGTCTGTGGGTGATCCATACTATTTGGTTCGTCACAATGAGTGAGGGCAATGTGCCCATCTCTATTGAGTAATGCATAATTATAAAATTCCCTATCCGTGTAACTGTAAAATAAGTCGAAATTTACCACGGACTGCATGCTCACCTAAAGGTGATGCGATAATGCCCAAGGGTGAAGATTTGGTATAATGAATTAAAGGAAGGCCGGGAAAATGAATCAAGTTCATTGCCCTTGTGCTTGTAACAACTACAAATGAAAATATTAAACAAATATGAGAGCTCCTCGGGGGATCTACTTCTTACAGTGCTTCAAATATGGTAGCATTAATGTAAATGACCATGTGCCAGTAAAAACGCAGATGATTGTCAGGTGATGTTGAAAAATAATTTATGGAAATGTAAATGTTACCTATAAAATAAATTTTGGTTCAACAAAGGCTCTTTTATATTATTGATTCACCATGTACGTTAGTTTCCTCTGGCAACACTGTGCCAAACATTAAAATGTAAATTATTTCTTATTATTGTTTAAATCTTCAGAACACAAGTTCTAACGATACTTTTTACTTAACTTTACTTTTTTTATAGCAAACAAGGCAGATGCATTAATGTATTTCAGACTCATAAACATTACCAATTGATAAAACAATACTGGCAACTCTGGTTGTTAATAGTAACCTCAATCTTGTTTCGTCCACGTATGTCGTTTATTGTTACAAGGTATATTTTCTAAATAATTAACTATTAAAATTTAACAATTTCAAACAAAAACATACACAATTTATTCCTACATAGTAAATGACGTAGTTATGTCTTACATATCTGTTGCAAGTATGGCGATGTTCCCGTGTGCGTGTTTTAAAGTTTTTGATATCTGTGCAAGTCTTTAGCGGTAAAATATATGGTAAGAGATAGTACTACTATACTTACCTATTCCTGTTCTGTTCGTAATGTCAAAATGGCCGAATTTCTTATTTCTAGCAAAATTTAGAGATCTCATTTGTAGTCTTCTCACAGATTTTTATTGATTTGTAAAGTGTTCGTTAAGTGATAAAAACCCGTGCATAAATTTAGTTAAAAGTGTTACTGTTGATTGAACAGCTAATTCCACAATGAGTGAGACTGGAAGTGAGAATTGTTCCGATGAAAAGCCGGTTGCTATTAAACTTAACGATGTTGTATTCCCGCCTTTCCCAGGTATGTTTTAATATTTATCGAATAATAAACATTTCTAAATATTGATATATTTATCATTCACTTACATGATCTTACATTTTACATTTATTCACTTTATAATCGTTAAAAAGAGAGAATAAAAAAAAAACATTTGCAAATTCATAATTTATATAAATTCTAATTAAACATAGACAGTATACTATTTTTTGAATTAATAAATTATACAATTTTATTTTATTTAACTGTGAATTGCAAAAGTAAACCATTTATTCTTACGTGATTTATTTTGTTTACAATAGTTTTTTTCTGATTTTAAACTAGGATATTTAAAGGCATAAGATAGCTATAATAAGCAGTATAGTATATAAATTTTTGTTTTAATTGTTAATATTCTCAGGATTCTATTAGCTTTTAACGTGATAACGTTTTATAAATTGATGAATACTGGATGTCATTCGCGCAAAATGTCCCGTTACGCTCGAGCCGAGAGTTCCCGAGAATTACCGATAGTGCACGATGCGGCAAGAGCCGCATCGTTTTAACATCGTTCAAAGTATGTAAGCGAGAGCGCGGTATGAGAGAGATCGCAAATTTGTGCTCTGTGAAGTAGATAAAAAGGTAAGTTCAATAGGATTTAATGAGGAAGATGATAAAAGATGTACAATAGGATAAAATAACAAAGATGTACAATTAGATTCAGTTGGTCATGAACAATTGATAGATGAAGAGTAATGTTAAGTGTAAGGTTTGAATTGTGAAAATGGAAGAAACTTCTGAAATATCAATTGCAGAGTCACCAACAAATGTTGCTGCTAAGTCAAATGCACAGAGACAACGTGAATACAGAAAGCGCGTTGCAGCATCCAGAACTCCTGCCCAGGTCAAAGCTGCCAAAAAATTCGAAGCTGAAAGAAAATTCAGATATAGGCAACAAAAATCCGCTAATTTGTCTCTTGAGAATAGCTGTGGTATTCGTCGACAACAATGTCAAACTTTAGCAGCAGAACCAGCACAGATTGCTCTACAAACAGAACCAGCTAAAATCGTTCTACAAACAGAACCAGCACAAATCACTCTACAAACAGAACCAGCACAAATTGCTCTACAAACAGAACCAGTACAAATTGCTCTACAAACAGAACCAGCACAAAGTTCTCTACAAACAGAACCAGCACAAATTGCTCTACAAACACAACCAGCAGAAATTGCTCTACAACCCGGTATATCAAATTATATCAATCGACAACAATCACAGATTGCATGGGATAGGAAATTGTATTGTTTGAATGTAAAATTTAAATCTATGTTTTGATGTTACAATATCTTATAAATTGATGATAGCGGATGGCATTCACGTCAAAATGTAGCGTTACGGTAGTGTCCCGCTGCGCTGGATCCGAGAGTAACCGATCATTCACGATCAATGTACTGCGTGTTTGAATGTGTGTGAGCGAGAGTGCAGCATGAGAGAGAGGTGCGGAGAAATAACGTGATTGTACAAGTAAGATAAATAATTTATAAATAAGAAAAATAAATATGCGACCAGCCTACTCTGTCGTGCGAAATAATGTAAATTATTATGATAGATAATAAATAAAAAATAAATTGTGTATTTCATTTTAATTTTGTAATACATGTATATTGTATACATGTACGTATTTTTTCTTTTTTTTATAAAAAGAAAGCTAGCTATTTTTTAATATTTATAAAAAGTAATTATTACCATTCTGGTATGAAAAAATTTTCAGACCCAACAGATAGCGATTTTGATGACGACATTACAGAAGAAGAAAGGAATTTTTATAAAGACAAATTTAAAGGTAATGTAAAATTGTATATTTTTAAAAAATGTTGTATATGATTTTTATGTTATCATTTCTATCATGATTCTCAACTGATCCAATTGATTCTCAAATCTCAAAATGTTAGTTTATCTTGTATGTATATATATATCTGTAATGAACAATGAGTTTGGTCCAATGTTACATTTATCTTTTCTTAGACAGCACAGTACTGAGCAGTTGTTCCAATATATTTCTCATAGCCACTGCTAATAATGCCTGAAGGAATGCATTTTTGAACTTTTTCAGATTTGAATACTATAAAAACACAAAAGTTACACTGTTCTTCCTGCGATAGACATTTGGGATGTTCTGCTCGCAATGACTCTCGTATGCGAATACATCCTATGCTCCGA
This sequence comes from Meandrusa payeni, assembly GCA_029286785.1. Lineage (NCBI taxonomy): Eukaryota > Metazoa > Arthropoda > Insecta > Lepidoptera > Papilionidae > Meandrusa > Meandrusa payeni. The sequence continues at coordinate 2,876,439 of JAGSMX010000013.1, forward strand.
ACCCTCGTGTGTCATGCATGTCAAAATTTTTACAATAGTGGAGAGTTTATAAAGGGTGATGATGGTTCAGAGCTCTATTGTCGTTGGTGTGGCCAAGGCGGACAGGTCTACTGCTGCTCTGACTGCCCCCACGTGTTTTGTGCGGTAAATGTTTTATATATATAATAACCATCAATTTTCACATATGTTCTTTGAAAATGACTAAATTATTTGGACTCATAACTATGTCATGTTGTTTCAGAAATGTATTAAAAGGAATTTAGGATTAACAAAAATAAAAGAAATTGAACAAACTGATGACTGGAAATGTTTCAAGTGTAACCCGAAATGTTTGTGGGATCTTCGTGCCATTTGTTGGGCAGCTTTACGCTACTGTGATCAAAAGAATAAGTAATTACTTTTTTTTCATTGGTATAAATTTTTTTGGTTGTTTTATTTAGCATAAACACTTGAAATCATCTCTAACGACTATATTATGTACTAATATGGCTTTTTACTAGTGCTTATTTGAAAGAAAAAATATATGACACATACTGAACAAAAAACCACACAGATTAGTGCATAAATCATCTAAAAAATTGTGTACTCACCAAATCCATTGTATAACAGCTGAATCTCTGGGATAGGTATTTATAAAAATAACTAGTTAACCCCGGAAATATTGTTTTGCTATATAAATTATTTAGTGATATTCACACAATAGTCATAAAATAATAAAATGATTACTATATGGTCTATGACTGAAAGAGGAATAGAGCGCTGACGATGAATGCCTATAACAATTACAAAACACCAAACATCCATTTTTTGTAATCAAATTATTCTTGATTATCTTAACTAATATATTCTTAATTAAATCTTCATCAAAAATTATGCCAAAAAAAAGTATGGTTTACCCACGCAAGTGCAAGCCACAAGTAATTATCTAACCGGGGCTCAATTGGTGTGCCTTAATTGCCGGGCATCAATTTTATTTTTGATTTCATATGAACTAGCATGGTATTTCTCAATATAATCAATGTTCGTGTTAACCGATCCGACCGGCTTCCTCATGATTATTATACTACTATACTTATTGAATTTTGATGGCATAGAGCACCATCAATTGCAAAAGTCTGGTGTTTGTGGAAAAAAATGCGCTTTCCGTTTTCAAGATAACCGACGGATGGCTAAATGAATAAGTGCTAATAGATCTTGGTCATGAATTGGGAAACCAAAGATACGCCAAATAGATTTATTGATATACACAAAATTTGGACTCTTATGTATTATAAAATGGCAAATCAATAAAAAAAATTGTCCAAAATAATAAAAAATATTTAGAATTTTTTATAGTTTTATATTACAATTTATGTTACATTTTGTCTTGTTTTCAGAATTGCATATAACACTCAAGATCTTGATTTAAAGGAATTATATCAAAAAGACTGTGCATTAGATTATTCTGAATGTTGTAAATTTAAAGTAAAGAAAAAAGAACCAGTTAAAAAGAAAGAATTAGATGTTTGTATTAAGAAGTCTACTGCATCTATCATTTCTAAACTATCTCCTGCAATTCAGGTTAAATACTATTTTCTTTTGTATGGTGTAATACATTAATTTTGTTATATTTTACAAATGATGTCCTTGTAGAAATAGTAATGTGTGAATAATATCTTAGGTTAAACAATTTGCTTCCATTATTTCTGATGATAAACAGGACAAGAAACCACAGAAAAGGCCCGCAAGCCCAAAGTCAAAACCAATATTTATAAAAAACCCATTGGCAATATCTGGGCCAAGTGTCTTAAACTCTACCTCGCCTATCCCACAGCCTAAGAAAATTCGGGTACGTTTTGTAATTTGATTTTTCAATTTTTATTTTTAATACATTACTATTCGTTTTTTTTTATGGTGAACTATACAGATTGGCCAGAGAAGCTGGCCTTGACTGCTACACCGGATTGAGAGGTGGCACAGCTCTTAGGTCGCTTAGTCTGAACCTCCTTCTTAGATGAGGGGTAACAACGGCTTGGACGGTTACTATGTTACGCGTAAACATTCCAATCTGAAGGCGCCCGAGAGTTGAACGAGAAATATGAGCCCATCGCCAGACACCACGCACAATTTTTTTGCCAGTGATTTTTTCTTAAAAAATCGAAAACTGCAGTACATTAGTAAAAGCTGACTGGGATTCTAACTCTTAAGGCTATCCCCGCTATTGTATATATACCTTTTTTTTTATTGTAGATGAAGTCTAGTGTCTGTGTAGTTGTCTCCCTCGTTTTCGTAAAGCTTGATACCAACAAATATGTCTTGTGTGGGCAAGACTGTGCAAACTATAAATTCTTAATGTAACTTTAGGCTTAACCTAAGATGTGTGAAATATTAATTTTTTGTTTATTTAATTTGTAAGATTTTGTCATCATCGGCTCTAATGAATTTTATATAAATAGTGCCCTCTGTTTCAGATGACGCCTCCTCCATTAATAAATACCAGATACAGTAGTGACAAAAAAATCAATCCGATTCCAATTACACGGTTCAGATCCCCCAAAGCGGCTGGAATACCCATTCTTTCACAATTCAATGGCAACTTTAACAATTCAAATAGTTTAAATCAAATAAATAATTGCAACAATTCATATGCCTTTAGCACTATGGCAAATGACAACATAAATTTATCACTGGATAATTTGACTCAGGTAATAAATAAATTTTTTACTGGCTTATTATTCATTAACCAGCTTCAAAAATTGTGCTTTGATACCGTAGCATCCGTCTGATACTACGAATTTCATGTAACTTTATTTCATGATGCTCTTTTCTCCTCACTTCCCCATCTTCTCGCGGATACCCAGGGCTCGGTACAGCGGTTGCAGTTGGATAATAAAATTATTTGAGAGCCTATTTCGTTTTTATAACATTTTATATCTTGTTATTTTACAGGGTTTGGACATGGCAGCTGTTGCAGCAATGTCAAACAATCAGGACGATGATGTTGTATGCACACCTGATTTACCGTTAGAACCACTATGTGAGGTAATAATCTAACATATATTAAAAAATATATATTTTTCAAACATTGTTAAAACGTTTTTCAATATAAATGTAACAGGTAACAGAGGACAATGCTGACGACGATGTACAGTGTATGACACCGGGACCAGTGGCAGCGCCTAAAATATCTTCTTTGCCACCACTTGTGGCCCGCAAGGGAAAATCTTTGCCAGATTTAGCACCAGAGAATATTATACAGATGACAGAAAATGACGTCACCGTTAACGCGGCTACGGGCGGATTGAAATTCCGCGTCGACCCTCAAACATTATCATCCAATAAAATGTATCGATTACCCGATGGTCGAATTTTTGCAATTAATCCTAATACAACAATGCCTGGTGGATATTCAGCGACCATTGTAGCAGTTACTGAAGCCATGCTAAATAAATGCGCTACCAAAGGAGCAACATTCGCTGCAAAACTAAGCCCAGTCACTACACCGGTTTCAACGTCGCTACCACCTACGAAACAATACGGTATCAAAGTGACTCGAGCAAGTGTAAAACGTAACGCACAGAAAATAGTTAAAGTAAGCAAAGGCATAGAAAGTTCTAACCGAGAATGCGATTTGAATGTACCCATTGAATGGTACAGATATAATCTCATTGATGCTGTTGATGCTTTGGAATACTCCTTATCGAGGCTACATAAATTGAAAAAAGAAGCAACAACCATGTATTTAAGAACACGGTCCATTAATGAAATGCGAAATCTTCATAAAACATTAGATCGATTATTGAACACTTCAGTGCGCAGATTCAACGAGGTGAGAGATAACGTTAATAAAGAAATGAAACAATACATCGCAAAGAAAAGGGGCATTTCTAACAATTCAAGTGACGAAGACGATGACGTTGAGATATTGCCTGATTTAGAAGATAACGATGACCCCATTTTTATTGATGAAAATTCCCTAGAGCCCACTGTAATTGAAACCCAAGAAGTAGATCTGACCGGACCTAACAGTGAACACAATAACAGTTCTGACAAATCAAATGATAGAAATGACAGTGTTTCCAATACAATCAGCGATTGTCTCAATGTGGACAATGATGATTTAAATAGTATCTCAAGTAACATCGCAATAAGCGACTATAACGCTTTTGGCGAGGCACTTTCGCGACATAAACTAGGTAAAGATGACGAAGAGGAAGAAGTTAAAAAAAGAAATGATAATTTAGATGTAAGCTCATTAGAAAACCAATCAAAAGATAAAGAAATTAACGGTGAATTGGATGGGCCACGTGAGTCTAACGAAGATAACGTACAACAAGATACTGGGGAAAGCGAATCGGGAAACGACGCCAAAGGTCAAAAGGATGAAATAACTCAAGATTCAGAAATAAGTCTAGTTGAGGAGGATTCAGAAAAAAATATAAGCAACGACGTCACAGTGATAACAGCAACAACCAATATGGAAGAATCCAATAAGACGGATGCCGCGGAGCAACTAGAGGACTTATAAACAGATTACATATAAAGTGGCGAGGAGTACATATTGTTATGTAATAAGTTATCGTGAAATATATAGCATAAATTTTATTTATAAGCTTAAAAATACAACTAACTTGTAAGAAAATTATGTAAATGCAATCTGTGTTATATCCTATGTAAAGCTAGCTCGCCAGTGTTACATACCAGTAGCCTATTAATTTAATTAATTAGATCTAAAAATATTTAGTCATAATTTTTATATCAGCTGTTTAGGACATGGTAAAGGACCCGACTCTGTTAAACATTTGGTGACATCTTCTACTTCTACTTATTTTTTAATCTCGTACATAAAGACATCTTCCAAATATACATCATTCAATTACATACATACAACAATGTTAAATAATCAAATATAAAGTTTATTTGAAAATTAGATGTAAAAAAAGGATATTAGTAGATTACGGTTTTGGCACAATGATAATTGATTTGTAAGGTTTGTTTCATAGTGAAACTCATAGTTAAGAATTTGAGACATTTAATGGGATTATTTTTATTCTTTACTAATGTTTATCTTGTCTTTACTTAAACGGGACTCCATTATATCGCAGAAATGTATTTTGTTATTCTAATATCAAAAAAAATATGGGTTAAATTAATTTCAAGTCTGTATGTATATTTTTTTCAGTTATATTTCATATTGCCTCATTAAAAAAAGTTTTGAGTTGAATAATATCTGTCCACAAACAAAGTGTACAAATAAACAGTAAGTGGAAGTAATTTTGGTGATTTTGTACCAATTTCACTTTTCATTCATAACATTGTCCTGAATTCAATCATTTACTTTTGCTTGGTCTTAGATGTAATTAATTAATTAAATAGAAAATAGTTAAATATATATATATATATTTATATATATTCGTAGGTAAATATAATATGTAAAAAGCAGAAAATAGCTGGACCTGGAGAACTTGAGACTTCACTCGGTTAAAGTCTTGTGCAATTCTAATTGCAAGATAGTGTCATTGAATATCAGCTTGTCATCTGTTAGTTAGAAGCTTCAGCTGGCCTGTAATTTCTGTTTTTCCTCTAAGTTCTTTTATTTACTTGACGTGACACGTGACAGCTTATTTATCCAATTATTTTTGGGGTGCTTATACCTTGTTGGTGACGATACAAAAAAACGTACGATTGGAAACTTCAGAATCAGTACCGTATCGTTAGCGAAACGTGCTCGTTGGATTACTTGTAGTTTAATTTATAAACAATAACCGCAGATTGTGACTCTGCCTTTTTTTTTTTGTTTACGGGGAGGAAATCTTCAGAAAGATACCCCGCCTTCTGGGGGGAAGGCGGTGGTTATGTGGGGTTCTTACCCACTAAAACCTCCCCGGTGGCCCTTTCCTCGGTGCATGACGAGGGGCTCCGGGATCTCCAGTGGAACGCACCGGAACAGGTGACTCTGCCTACCCCAAGTTTCAGAAAATAACTGTAAATGACAACTCTAGTTGTCTCTGTTGCTACAATGTATTGTATGTCCGTTATTTTACTAATACAAATATTTTTAGTTTTTTCATATTTTGTGATATATCTACTAACATAAATAATTTCTTATTGAAATACGTCAATAACGTAAAAATTTAAAACGTTTGCGTTATGAGTGTAAATATTCATGTATTGTTTCTGTAAGGATATCCTATTTTATGCCTGCTCTCGTGTAATCGAGTATTAACTCTAATTATTGCTATTGAATGGAATCGTCCTTCCATTCTATAGTAATACATATGCAATTCATATATATGTATTATGGGTTGCACGTAAATACCATAGTTTTTAACTATTTCTTGTCACTAATGACTTCAGACTATCAACAAAGCAAATCGATTTAATTTGACAATTTCAATTGATAGGGTAACTAGATTGTGTACTGGGTTTTAAGTTTTATGCCTATATGAACAGATATACACACAGGTCGCTTAATTGAATCTCTCTAAATCCACTGATGACAGCGAACAAACTGAATAATTTTTATAAACACATTTCAGTTACGATACAGTAAGAGATTTCTAATCCCAAAAACTACCAGTTCATTTTTATAAAATTTTGATATGAAAAATTGAGTTGAAAATAGTATACATTATTATTTGACGAAATAACTTTCGTCAATTAACTTTCATGTTTGAAAGTTAAGCTAGATTTAAATACAACGAAATAAATCAAAAATGCCGAAAGCTTTAAGTTCTCGAAGTGTCTCGCGCGAGTTTTTAATCTTGGATTCAATACCATTGGAATTTAAAATGTAATTATAATAGTGAAGGCAAAATGAAAGTGTAGATTGAAAGAATGTGTGCATTTGGTGTTAGTATTTGTCGAAAGCAGAGACCAGGGAAAGTGGTCAATATAAATTAGATTGTAAAGAGATTTCGTACATTCAAATATCGGTAGAATGTTGTCATGATATAACATTTGTTTTCGAAAAAGAAATATACAGTTGTATAACAATCCTGGCTTTTTATTTTCCGTTCATCCATTCCATCAGAAGTTTATAGTACAGTTTACGAATCGCAAGATCGTTAGTTTGAATCCACCATTCTACGGTTCATCTAAAGAGTCAACATGGATGTTGGTAATTTGCTTAATTCATTTTTAATTGATTTTTTAAATTTGATTTTTAATAATCAATATACAATCATTAAAAATAAGTTACCGGTCCTGTGGACAAATGCTGTTTCAAACTGAAGAGGAAAAAGTTCGTGACCTTAACTGAATGGCTAGAGGTATATATAAATTTACAACAAAGGAGTGCCATTGCATACGCTACCACTAGTCTGTGGAATTCCTCGTGTGTAATGTGAATCGGTAATGACTACACTGTAAAACTACGGTACGGTTATAACCACAAGTTCCATCACATCTAGCCGGCTAACCCATTCCATCCTACACGTTCGCTCAACCGGTGATCTGCTAGATCTAGGCTATCTAACTCATTGGTGGTGGCTGCTCATCCTTTTGATGACGTAGTGTCCTTTCTACAGGCTATATTAGCAATTAGAGACAACAAATAAATTACGTTATTTAGGACGACACAGTAAAAAAGGTTTCAAATATAAATCTCTCGATCTCTACAACTTATTAAAATATTATATATTAAAAAAACACACTCGGCCTTCTTTAGACGCTAGAAAATTTGTAGAAATAAGTTTTCGTGTTGTGTTATGTAATTATATCAAAAAAAAATATTTTTAATTTTTTTATGCTAAGGTATGTAATCTTTTTATAAGCTTATTGTCAGTGTATTTTAAATTCTCAATGAGAAAGTAGTCGTGAAAGCTAAAGAAATTGTTTCTGAAAATGTTCGTCTATTCATCAGTAACAATTTTTCTCACTGATCCGCCACGTACACAACTTATAATGATCTCTTTCTAAGTCGCTTACATCGAAGAGCAATTTGAACCCTCCACATTTCACGAAAGGAATTTCGCTTCTCTAAGCATATTAAATTTCAATAATCGAAAAAATTAAATTCCTATCCACTCTTGTTGTTAGAAATGTATTCATGTAAAATTTTCACGTAATTTGCTTAGCAAATACAACCGTTATAAGAAATCCGCTCTAGTTAGCCGTTTTCTCGACCTCGATCTAGCGAAGTATAAATAAAATATTTTCTAAATTTAAAACAAAAATATAAATAGATTATAAAAATAAAACTAAAAGTTATATAGTTAGTTATAAAAATAAAACTATTGGTTGCGATGCCAGATCGCCTAGCTTTTAGTTCAGTATGTGCCTTCCGTGTTGATATACGGTACAGTGTACTATTCACCAAAAGGTTCAGCTTAAACACAAAAGTATTGCGCGCTGTACAAAACGGGGTTGGGATCCCGCGGCACAAGCTCCCTGATACTGCGTGTCGCATATAATAAAAGATGACTTACCTCCTCGATGTCCTGGTCCCCACTTGTAGGCTCCTGGTACACTGTTAAGTGTCAGTCGAGTCAATAAGTCAATGTAGTTCGAAGATACTATTACATACTTTGAAAGCGTGATTTACGTCGTTAATGACACGCGAAACGATAATTAACACCGAACCTATACATTGAGGATATATACCGAACGTTTCAACAACTGGGAGGCAACTGGGAAGAGACTGTCCTCTACGCACTCGCCAACCTATTTACCCACATATGCGGTGAAAACAAAAAAATATTAAGTTACCGTCTTCGTTTAACAAAATTGTTACCGCGAAATTTTAAATTAGCGATATTCAACTATAAAGAACCGAACCGAAGTATATTGCAAACACACAGTTACATAAGCAAATAGGTAAACGCAATAAAAGAACAGAACAATTGTAGAGCGACTTTCAACCTTTATTTTTGTAAATCCAACGACTTCAGCTATTTAAAATTCATTTGAATTACACAAATCTCAAATTTAATGTAACAAACTACACAGATTGACCTTGACTGCTTCACTTGATTGAGAGGTGGTTCAGCTTTTAGGTCTTTTAGCCTGAACCTCTATCGCTAGTAACTCAACACAAGGGTCCTCCCCTGAGGGGTAACCTCGACTTGGACGGTTGCTATTTCACTGATGGTTTGATGTCAAGTTACATGTTTAACATTCCGTTATGCATCTGCATAACGAATTGGAGCTCGCTGTCCGGAATTTGCTCAAGAATATCTGATATCTATTCGTGAAGATTAGAAACAAAACTCCAATAACGTAATTTAGACACCATTTTATTTAATTAAAATATACTTAGAGATTAAATATTAAAATCATACAAATGCAGAGAAGGCATTCAAAAACGGCTCAAAGCGAAACCTGATCAAATCAGAAATATTAGTAAAGTAGTATATATCACAATAATGTACTTATACGAGTTGTATTTATTAAAACAACAAAAATAGATTTAAATGCAGAAGTTAAATTGACTCAGTAACGGAAATGCCCTTTCCTGGATCGCTCCTCGTGGTACACGCGCATGGGGGAGTACGTGCCGTTTGACGCTCCATTGGCATTCAAACCTGGAACAAAAAAAATTAACTCTCAATTCACTTTATAAACCTACAGACAGACAATGCAACTGTTGTACGCCTTTAATCAATCCTAATTTTAACAAGAGTTTTAGCGGACTTCAAAAAAGTAGGAGCTTCTCTATTCATCGCTGGTTGGTTGCGCTATTTTTTGTTTGAAAGGATTTAGTTTCAATTAGGTTCCGAATAATGTTACTGGCAACTTTAAGTATTCAATTATGTTTTTTTTAGCGGATTTTCATTTTATACCTAATTATTTTCTATTATTAAGGTATTGAGAGGAGCCAAGATAACCTAACCTAAATGTGATTGAATAAAAATTTACTAATACCCGATTGTCTTCACCACACATACCTTTACCGTTCAGTTGTCCATCGACGGTGCTGGCTTTAAAACAAATTCGCATATGTTATATTTCAAATGTGCTATTTATGGCAATCTAAATTAATAGTCTGTAGATTTAAAGGATTGTAAATTGTGAAAATTGGCTGTTTCTAAGAAACAATCTGGTGGACCAGATTGACGACTTGAAGTACAACTATATTGAGAAGTAAAAATAAAGGATAGTGGCCAGAACTTCATAATTTATATAACTGTCAGCAGCTGACTTGACAGATGCGATTCTTTTATTTATTTATTTAAGACATGCACTTATATTTACAGGTTTGACCTAATACGACAGTAATGGCGACAGTGATGGTGTACGCTTGTGCTACTTGTGCTAGTGTACCTTGCAGCAGGTTGTGTGGCGGGGCGGCGGGCGGCGCAGCGCAGCGCGGGGCCAGCAGCAGGTGGTAGAGCGCGAGGTAGACCGCGGCAGCCAGCAGCGACACGACGCCCAGCGCACGGTATATCCCGCGCATGGACTCCAGCGGCTCCTCCAGGGTCACCATGCCGCCGACTATCGCACCAATGCAACGACCTAAACACATGAAATTCACTATGTATATCTATATATATAAAAGAGAATGTGTGTGTGTTTGATCCGTATAGACTCCGAAACGGCTGGACCGATTCCAATGAAACTTTCAGGAAATCTTCAGATTGATCTGACGAGTAATGTTTGGTGTTAAAGTTTGGTGACGATCGAAGCTCTCCTCTTTTTGAACTGTCAAACAAGCGATACGTCGTACTTTTATTTCTGACATTAACTTAAGCCCGATATGTTTTTGTATAAATGACAAGAATGATATTGTATTTACTGATATATACATGGATATAGGTAATGATCTTCTCCCGCTTGAGAGGAGAATAGAAGAGAATGAATACGGAGAGAAATGAATAATTTAATATATTGTGAGAGTTAAATTAAATATGTTAAGATCGAAGTTTATTGTTTAAATAAAATAAAGCTTAATTCAACCCCATAGTTCTGGGCTCGTAGAATAAGGCTACGGTATCCCTTGCCTATCGTCGAATGCGGTTAAAAGGGGCCTCGGGTTCACGTAGCGACAAGGGTGGGGGGCCTTTGTCGTCCATTACAGTGGACCCGGGAAGAAGGCGACAACGGCTGGCCCGTGTTGGCTTGCACTTCGAGGGCGCTGGGGAGGGATTAACCTCCCCGGGACGTGCTCCAAAGCATAGTGCAGAGGGGCTCTAGTGCTATTCCATTGTAGATCCCGGAGCCCCTCACCATGCACCGAGTAAGAGCCAATGGGGGGGTTTTAGTGGGTAAGAACCCCACATAACCCTGCCTTCCCCCATAAGGCATATCTTGTTCACGATTTCCCCTCGTTACAAAAAAAGCTAAAGCTTAGTTGTAATGGTTAACAAGAATGTTAGTAATATTTGTGAAAAAAAAACATTGACAGATTCGTGATTTTGACAGCTCAGATTTGTCCAGACAAACATTGATACCAAGATCGTGAGAATTTTAACCCTAGCGGGGTAAATTTTATTAATCATGTCCTGTTTAAGCAGAATTATAAAATTCTTGCTTACTTACCAATACAGAAATGTGCGATAACGGGCAAGGCCTGTCCCGTAGTAGTATACTTCTTAGGCACCAGATGTCGGAAGTAGAGCATCGCGGTCACCCATACGAGGCTTAGTGTAAACACCTGTAGCAACTCGCAAATAACAACCCACCCGTACGATGTACTGAACGCTAGACCTGAGAATAAAAATACTGCCTTTGTTATTTTGTTATAAATAAACTTATATATAATAATTTTTATTTTTGACGAACTACACAGATTGGCCAGAGAAGCTGGCCTTGACTGCTTCACCGGATTGAGAGGTGGCACAGCTCTTAGGTCGCTTAGCCTGAACCTCTATCGCTAGTAACTCGACACAAGGTTCGGACCCCCCGGTGAGGAGTAAACTTGTCTTGGACGGTTACTATGTTATAATATAACGGCAGAAAGGAATGTCGGAAATGTATCTCGAATATGCAATTTTATACCAGAGTTGAAAAACTGGAAAAATTCAATGTGAACAAGACTGCCTTTTAACAAAAATTTCTTCTCATTCTTTTCTGCTTCTTTGATATAACAACAAATTTTAATTACAACTAAAAAGTGTCGGCATATAAGTACTGCGTATGCTTATTCCTCATAGAAGCCACAGACACCTGTGATAACGTCTTAATGGAAAAGTCTGAGTGCCTGTTAGAGTAGTATACGATACAATCATTAAGACCTACCGGTGTAGCGGAGGCAGTAGAAGGTGAAAGCGCTGATGAACACGTTGGAATGTCCCACGTAGTCCACGAGGGCCTCCGCCCACCAGAGCGCAGGCACGGCCGGCAACGCTGCTTCAGTCATCACAAGTCCCACTTGAGAAAAAGTGCCGTTCACTTCCCAAATAGTCCTAGAGCAAACGTTATATTTTTAAAACGTATTTATTTGAATTTCTTTTAATAATAAATAAAATAATCTACAAATAAGCTAAAAATGAACTGGAATATAAATGGTTTTTTAAATGACTGTCTTACCATGACCGTAACGTGTACGTTACTACGCGCACTCTTTCTTTTATTTCTGTAGTATCATAATAATATATATATTTTTTAAATGACGAGCTACACAGATTGGCCAGAGAAGCTGGCCTTGACTGCTTCACCGGATTGAGAGGTGGCATAGCTCTTAGGTCGCTTAGCCTGAACCTCTATTGATAGTAACTCGACACAAGGTTCGGACCCCGGTGAGGAGTAATCTTGGCTTAGACGGTTACTATGTTACGCGTAAGCAAGGGCGCCCGAGAGGGCCGAACCACGACTCGGTCGGTTGCTATTTCACGGATAATCTAAGAGACATTCAAAAGCTAAACTAACTTTGAGTGCCACTTCGGGAAGCGTTCGATAATAATATTACTATAGAATATATATACTATATTAATAAAGAATTCTCGTGTTTATATTCTCTTCTTTTTCAATAGTCGTGGAAGTGTGTGCAGTGAGGAGTACTTGACTATCATACACAGAAAATAAAACAACATATTAAAGCACATACACATACATGTTGTCACGCGTGTTAATTTTCAATTTATTACAACAAAATATAATACAATTATAAAATTACAGTATTATTATAACTATGGTGTGGGGGGGCTGGTGATCTGTCTTACAGGGTACCCTAGTATAGACACCAGTCTCACAAATTTAACAACTATGTAAAACGGTACTATAATTTATATTTTCTGTAAATTGCATTAGTTTGTCATACACAAATGTCATACTTTAATAAATAATTTTTTGTGCGATTTTGGGGATGTAACTCCCCAAAATATTATTATGGATTTAGAAGAGAACGTGTCTATTATTTGTGTCTCGAGATGGACGGAAATGGCTGTGACACAGTTTACCAACGATCTGTTTTTTTTGTCAATTTCTTATATTCATTTCTTTTGTATTTTTAAGAAATAAATATTATTATTTTAATATAAAACTTTTAAAATATTTTGAACCCCCTGAAAACTAATTGAAAAAACCTTTTTCTTTGAAACAATAGTATTAATTTTCAAGTTTCTCTATGTTGAATTTTTTTTTTGGAAAAGGGCTCACCTTAAGATCACCCTCGCCCATGGACATCCACAACACCAAAAAAGCTATAGGTGCTATGCCGGCCTTTGAGAAAGGAATAAGCATACTCGTAGGTAGTAGGAGTTTCTTGAAGGTCCCCAAATCGTTTAGAAGCGGAAACATCGTTGGTGACAGTTGATTTGTCGGGTTGAAGTTAATGAGTGTATAAACAAAAAAAATGAAATAAGAATCTCCTTTTTGAAGTCGGTTAAAAAACTAATAAAAGTAAACAAATGGTGTTTGTATTTGTTATTCAAATGATTGTGTCCAAGTTATTTGTGTGTACGTATAGATTTGGCGGGCGTACACGCCGGATGTCGGGACGTTGAACTCACCAGGGCAAGTAGGAGTCAATGGTGCTGCAAAGCGTGCCCAGCAGCGCGACCACCGCGAACACTGCGGCTGTCTCCGCGCCGTAGCGACGCACCGCGCTCAGCGGCACGGCCAGCGCGCCCGTCGCCGTATGCCACCACCACTCCGGCGCGGACAGCGGCATGCCGCTGCGCATACCACACATAAAGTTTAAAAAAGTTAATATTATATATATGTGACTGAGCATTTTCGTGTGTGTGTGCGTGTGTGTGTGTGCGCGTCTGCTGACATGATGTTAAAAACTTAGACAAGTGTATAAAATTTAGTGTTTAATATTTTTTTCACTTTGTACTTTATCTTACGAAATTGCGCAGACGGAGGAGGAGCACAGAAGGGGGAGGAGCAGAGGAGGAGGAGGAGAGATGAAATTTCCAATACTTAGTTTATATAGGTAAGGAAAAGCTATTTTTTGTTTTTTGATACACATAAACGCGGGTATTATATGGTAGTATAACTGATAGGTGACAGAATAACTCACGAGCTGTGAATTATGTGTGATTTCAATGCTCCAATTCCTGGCTTAAACAATTCGAATGTGAACTTTAGAGCGACCGCTAGTACATTTTTAATCTTACACTAATGTCACACGAATTCATAGTGTTTATTTTGAGTAACCTGAACAGCAACTAAACTCTGGAATAGAGTTGTGTACATAGCTACTAAGAGAAATGTGAGAAAAGAGTTGGAAAGTAGCATTGACCACTCTGACATCCGATTGCGAGGCAGCAGACATCTATGTCTTCAAATCGCCTGTAGCTGAAAACTTATGACAATTTCGTATGCTAAGCTTATATACGTTGCCAAACAGCCAAATTGCTGTATGCCTTTTAATCGAATACATTTTTAATAGAATCATCATAAAAAACAAAACACAGGAAAATACAAACCTGTCAATGAGAAGAATTAGCGCACCAATGAGCATAAACACAGCGTGCATTATGAATGGCACTAAGTAAGGGTTATCTGGCATTTGCTCTGCGGCCAGGCCCGCCAGTGGGGGGAATATTGCCAAGCCAATGGTGCCGAATGCGAGTTGGCGGCCCACATCGCCTCGCCCGAGCGACGTTTCTCTCGTTGCTATGACACACGCAGCTCCAAGCAGCGCCAGTCCTGCAGTTGGCCATATATCTGCTATCGCTCTAAGATAAAAAAGATGGCATTTTATAAGTTTGGTTACTATATAAAAATATATTACACATATACATTTTTAAGACTAAGAATTCATATACTTTCTCTAGATAACATGGCTACAATGTGCAAAATGGCGGAGCAGGTCGAAATCCGATCCTGGCTCAAACCGCGATTAGGTTAGGAAAAAGAACGTGGCTCCTCTTCTGTAATGGCGTATTGTGTCACTCTGTCTAGAAGATACCGGCGAAGAGAAGAGAAGAACGTGGCCGTGTAGAATCGTCATTTAAAAATAAAATAATACAGAGATGGATACCTAATACCTTAGTATAAAGTACGTCCAGAAAGTGTAGGCCGGGTCCCCAATCACCAAGCGGCACTCGGCGTCAGAGAGAACGCCGTCGGGTTCGTCGTAGGGGTCTAGTACCTGGCAGCGGACCGCCGGCCGGCAGTTGCCGTCCAATCTGTTGATCGCGGCTAGACGATCATCCGGCACCAGACATTGGAACGGTCCGCCTGGTCAACAATTAAATCAATATATCAGTAATGGTGTTGCTTAGCAACGTATCAATAAAGCAGTCAATATTCATGTTTTTTGACGAACTACACAGTTGGCCAGAGAGACTGGTCTTTACTGCTTCACTGGATTGAGAGGTGGCATAGCTCTAGCATAATATAGGTGACATAGCTTTTAGGTCGCTTAGCCTGAACCTCTATTAGCCTGTAACTCGAAACAAAGGGCCCCCCGGTGAGGGGTAACCTCGGCTTGGATGGTTACTATGTTACGCGGAAGCTTTCCGTTCCGAAAACAATGCTCAATGAAAGTAATGCTCTCACGTTTAAACATATATATGTATAATGTTGACTTACGGTACGTGCACCAGTTGTCGTCAGTCGTATTTTCGTTGTTGAGGTTTGTGTCGGTGATGTTTTCATGGTCTGGTTGCGGCGCGGTGAGTGTGAGTGGTACACGCAGACGGTCCGCGTGCTGCATGTACACGAGGCACTGTCCGTCCGTGCACAAGTGGGGTGGATTCCTCTCAAAATCTGGTCCCTCATCACCATCGTCGGTAATCATCTCGGTTGACGGCTTAAACAACAAAATTATTTTATAGCACATAATTTCACCAAAGTAACATAATTTCACCACTTTGCACAAAGATCACTAAGATTAGATTAGATTATATAGAGTCAATATGGCTGGAGTTCGCTGAAACACGGCTACAACTATCTTTAATTAATTCTTCTTTTAATTGGAAGTGGTAAAAGTAGCCAAAGAATCTCCAACAACGGTGCTTTTATTAATTTCATTTCATTAATTTACCAATTTGCAATTTATATGACGGTATTTTTAACTTTCAATGTTAAATGTCACTGAAAGTTTCTTACATAACTACATATTTGATATATATAGACATAGACATTTATTTATTGGCATCACAATACAAAAACACATCACAGACAGAATATAACACACATTAAAAAAGAATGAAAAATAGACAAAACACAGTTAAAGTTACACGGACAAATAATACAAAACATATGATGCCAATATCGGACACCGTCTCAGCATATGCTGTCACAATGATGCGACAGCGCTGATTTTCAGCGGTGCCCGGGACTACCTAAAGACGTGCGCGCGCAATACTACTTTTATATGGAATATTATTATACAGACAGTAAGAGTATAATAAATATAATACATAAATAAAACAGTTAGGAGATTAAAATATATTTTATACAATAAAATAATAGATGAAAAAATTATAAATATTATTGAGTCAAAATAAACTAAAATAAATAATATGATAATTAAACGTATAAAGTTTAAATTATATAATTAAATATTGAAAATATTGGAAACAACAAGCCACCGATGTCGCGGGGATATTATCTTTTTGTATCTTTAACATCAGGTGTTTTAATTTATTTTTAAATGAGTTTACAGATTTACTCTCTCTTATGGGCGGTGGCAAATTATTCCAACACTTGGTGGCCAAGTATCTGATAAGACCTTTTTATAGCGAACGCTAAATTTAACGAAATACACAGATTGGCCAGAGAGCTTCACCAGATTGAAAGGTGGCACAGCTCTTAGGTCGCTTAGCCTGAACCTCTATCGCTAGTAAATCGACACAAGGGTCCCCCCGGCGAGCCACCTAGGCTTGGATGGTTACTATGTTCCGTAATTGGTATACACAATAGAACGTAGCTTAAGTAAACGTGGTAATTCCTATTGTATGTGTGTAACAATTAATCTCAAAAAGATAAACAGCGAAGAAACAGACATTTAGCATTCAACTTAAACTTCTCGTTCAATTTCCAGCGTAAACTTAAATCTCTCTCTTCACGGAAACACATAATGATATTATGCGAATCACTCCAAATAATGGAAATCAAATTACGAGAAATTACGTCATTTGCAATTGTATGCCATTAGCAATTCCATTCGACTTCTATTTCATAATAAAAAAAAGTATGTGTGTGTGTAATACTGTTGTTCTATCTTATCCAATATATAAATTAAAAAAAAACATACGATCGACAAATTTTGTTACGAAATGTCGCTTCCAATTTCACAGGCAAATAAGGCGATTGTGACGCAATGCATTTGTTATGTGTTAGCTAGCAACACATGGCACCCAGCGATTATTATGTATAGTAACTACTTCCGATGATATTTTAGTGATTTACCTGAACCTTATTGTATCTTTAATTCATTATGAATAATTTATTTGATCATCATATTAATTTGGCATTGTGAACAATAATTTAACTTTATTAGTTTCACTTCTTATTAATTTTGTCTAAAGATTTTGAGGACGCGTCGTTGGACGGTATTCGTTTAAAAACGAATGTATTAGTTATTGGACTATTTCATTCCACAGGACCTACAAGTTATTACATCCGTTAATCAACTACGATTTTAATATATGTCTAAGAACGGTAGTTCAAATTCTAGATCTGTTGTCTGTGGCGTTTTAATACAAGGTTACTAAAACAAGTTACTAAAGTAATAAATATTTGCACCTATGATTTTAACATGCTTCGAATCATTATACCGCGTTTAGCCTTATTATTCAATTGTTAGAAAACTAACTAAAGTGGACTGCGAATCCCACTTCTGATGTTGTAAACTACTAGTATATAAACTAAAAAATAAAATCCTCGACGTCAGGTTATCGTAACTTTTATTTAATTCAAATGAAATTTACTGAAGCTACCGTCGGTTCGAAAATACTCTACTACGAGAAGAACCGACAAGAAACTCGTAGGACGTATTCTTTTCAATATAATTGGTTCAGTACAAAAGTAAATAACAAAATTAAAGTCGGGCAGCGAGCCGACACGAATTTACAACGTAAAATAATATCGGAAAGATCTCACCAAGACGACGCCTGGACCGCAAGTGCCCTGAGGTCGGCAAGATCTCCGTTTTTATAGGCCGCGTGTCAGAAACATTTTCCTAATATATTTTCCTACTACCCAACATTTTTCATATTATCCAACACGGCCTTCCTGCCAGGAGTCCGTCCTCGGGCTCCCTTAACTCTAATCTACTTAAATATCTAACAAGGGCATAGATGCTCCGGCACAAGGCTGTGGTCCCCGACGGTCACCGGATCACGCTGCTCGGCGAGTGTCTGTATCCCAGATGTACCAGGTTGTAGCTCCGCGCTCGCCGACTGTTCGTTTGCTGGTATCAGGAGTCCACTCCACGCCACGGGACCATGTATTCGTCCGCCGCTAGCGCAGACCTCCCGCAAGTGCCAGACAGAAGTCGCAGCTCGTAGCGCCCCGAAGCAGAATCTTCACCACTCGGCAGGGACCACGCATGCCCGAGTCTAGCTTGCCAGAAGATTGTGCCTGCTCGTTTACAAATACCAAAAAGTTAAGCTCGAAGCCCCGACGAGGGCGCCTCCTCTCATGACGCACTCGTCCTGCGCAGCCTGGCCTCGCCGCAAATGTTCCCATGTTCGCTGTCGACTCATTTCTCGCAACGCTTCTCTGCCAGAACAAGAGCCACATCACGAACCAGACCACGAATAAGCGGTATCGCGGCCTCGATACCAACTCTGGCCACTCCCGCTGTCGGTAATTGGCTTCTACTCGAACCATGTTGAGTACCGTCCTGCAGTACCGCTCCATCAGATGAACATCTACCCCGACTCCCCGGACCCACTCGAGAAAGTCAGCACCCTGGAACACACACGCTCTCCACCGGCAACAATCAATCTCGGGGCCCCAAACAGGGAAATCACATTTGTGAAGCGACGCTTAATCCTGCCCGTACATAGGGTACAAGAGACAAAACTTCGAAAATGCGTCTACCACTCTCTTGTAGCCACCCTCGTGAACCGGCTCGTCGGTCAACACACAACAATGCAACCACGCGCAACTTGTTGCTCGATACCCCAACTGCCCAACAGTCGTCGGCTCAGGTGCGTTTGTCAATGCTTTGACCTTATCAGGGCTCGGCCGTACCTGACCCTGACCTATACTTAGCCCAAGGTACTCGGTTTCCGCCTTGAACGACAATCGCGAAAAGAATGCGTAAGATCCTCCCTTCCTGTCGGTTGTGGCTCAGTCAACTCAATGGGTTGCTCAATGTCGGTGATTATTGGCAAATCTCGCACGGTGCGAACAACATTTGCCAACAATCATAACGATCCAAACCAGCTCCAGGACAACTGACCAAGTCAAGTTTCCAAGCTCAAAACAAATCAAACGGCAAAACAACTGGAGACAATTCAGTCAAGGGACCGACCCCAAGACAACGTATCCGATGCACTCCAAGATAAACCGTTGTCCCAAGCTCGAGGTCCCTCCCGGGATAACATGTTATCCTGGTCCAGAATCCCCTAGAATAACCTGTCCGATGCACTCCAAGACAAATGATTATTCTAGGTCCCGAGCCTAGGGTAAAGTGTCCGATGCACTCCAAGACACTATTACTCCAGGCTTAAGGGCTCAAACCCCAAACAGCGCGCCTAATGTACTCTTTTTCTCATATCAGGAAATTTAGCATCACAAAATCTCAAGAAAAATAGAGTGAGAAACTCACCATCAAAGAAAACAGAGCACACATCAAACTAAAGAAAATTAAGCCAAGCCGAAATGGGCCCTAAAAAGTACGAATCCCACTTCTGATGTTATAAAACTAACTAAAGTGGACTGCGAATCCACTTCTGATGTTGTAAACTACTAGTATATAAACTAAAAATAAAATCCTCGACGTCAGGTTATCGTAACTTTATTTAATTCAAATGAAATTTACTGAAGCTACCGTCGGTTCGAAAATACTCTACTACGAGAAGAACCGACAAGAAACTCGTAGGACGTATTCTTTTCAATATAATTGGTTCAGTACAAAAGTAAATAACAAAATTAAAGTCGGGCAGCGAGCCGACACGAATTTACAACGTAAAATAATATCGGAAAGATCTCACCAAGACGACGCCTGGACCGCAAGTGCCCTGAGGTCGGCAAGATCTCCGTTTTATAGGCCGCGTGTCAGAAACATTTTCCTAATATATTTTCCTACTACCCAACATTTTTCATATTATCCAACACAATTTTATTAGCCATTGGAATATTTGTGTTAAAAAAGACTTGAATTTAGCTCTCGCTTTATATATTTTTAATGTAATATTTTTAAATTTTTAAGAGAAAGGGCGTCTAATAGCATTATATTGGTTGGATTAGGAGATCGTTTAGACACTGATTATTAAAATTAATAGTACATAATTATAAACTGAGCATATCACCGCTGGTAAGCAAAAACGTAGTAAGTGACACATATGGCCATTTTCACTTTTTACGTCGTTGGAATCGGAAAAAAAAGGCGCGTCGAATGATATATGACTTGTAACGATTAGATGAAAAAAAGCGGAAATAGGATATTCAAAATTGACACTTCTTTTATTTTTTGTACCGTAAAACGATGTAAACAACAAGAAAACTCTAGGTTAATAATATATAATAATGCCGTGGTACAATATTTATTCTTATACGATTCTTCAATTGCTTATACGATAATTTATATAAAAAATAATAAATATTGTGTCCAAAATTTCCACTACAATCCACCCGATCACAGCGACGAGCGGTCGTGGACGAAGAGGGATGGACGACGGTGGGAGCGAGACGGCAACAGCCGTCGGCCCCCCCCGCGCCGCCCTCACGCACACGTCGCACTAGGAGTGCGCGTGCCGCTGCCCCGACGACCGCAACTACGGCGGTCGTCGAGGGAGCGGTTCTACGCACTCCCGCGAATCCCGCCCCCAAAAACACGCCCTCCAATACCCAGGTGTCATCCGACTCCTCTAAAAAGAGGAAAAGGAAAAATAGGCGTAAGAGGAGGAAACAGACCACTGTTTCCCCCCCAGCCGCGGCACCTGTAATTACCGCAGAGGTTACGGCACCTATAGAGGCGCCCGTAACAATCACCACCAACCCGATGGAGGGAGTCGAGAGCGTCTCGGCCCCCTCTAACATCGTTCCCACGCCCACCGAGGGCGTCTCTCAAAACACCTCAAACAAGCCGATCGCGAATTCATTTCAGGAAATCGCAAAATTAATCGCGCCTTTACTCGGGAAGTACTAGCCGCCGTAGCGGCCGGTGCCGACCCTCTAAACGAACCTCCGGTGGCATTAACCGGACTTATAGCTCGCCGTGATGTCTTATAAGCCCATAAAGATTATATACTGGAACCCTGGCGGAGTGAGGGCAGAATCGCCGATCTGCGCCTTCTCGCACAACTGCACGACGCTAGCGTCATACTGTTGGGCGAGACTATGCTCGCCGGGGTCCCCATTTAAGGTGCCTAACTTTTTCGTATATAGAAGAGACGAGCTTTCTCCTGCCGGACGACCGTACAGAGGTACGGCAGTTTTGGTCAGAAGAAATTTAGTCCACGAAGAATTAGAGCTACCTAATTTCGAATCCACACGTACAATAGGTATTAAATTAAACGCAGGAGGTAGGAACATTAGAATATTCGCGGCGTATCGTCCCCCCAAATCCGCGCTACACCCATCGGACGTCCATGCGATCTTCGACGGCAGCTCGCCTGCCTTCATAGTCGGCGATTTGAACGCTAAGCACACAGCTTGGGGTTCGAACACCGCTAACAAGGTCGGGCAAGCTCTGTACGGAGACGCCGGCGCGTGGGGATACGAAGTGTTGGGGCCTAGCGAACCGACACACTATCCGCACACGCCGGAACATCGCGCGGACGTGTTAGACATAGTATTACACCACCTGTGGAACCTTCCGGTCACACTGGAAGTTCTACACGATGTCGATACAAGTCATCATCCGATCCTGCTAACGCTCGATACGCGAGTAGTGAGTGTAGAGCACCAACCGCGCGCCCATCGGTAGACTGGAGCGCGTTTTATGAGAAAATCAAAGAGTTCACCTTTAGCGGACCATTATCGTCGGCAGAAGAGGTCGATGCGCTCGCCGTCCGTATTAGTGAGAGCATCGCTCAAGCTAAGGATGTTGCGACGTGTCCCTCGAACCCGCAGGTTAGCAGAGGTGGACTCCCGCTTAGGATACAAGCGATGATTTCGAAAAAACGCACTCTCAGAAAACTTTGGGCGCGCACTCGCTGCCCGCGTCTCAAGCGGGAGCTAAATTCGTTAAGCGAGAAAGTAGCGATTGAAGTGAAGAACTTCAGAGGAGATCAGTGGCAGCTGCGCATAGACGCAGCCAGCACTGACAACACATCACTCTACAAACTCAATCGCATGCTCTCTCGCCCTAAAACACCCACGTGCCCCCTTATAGACAAGGACGGCAATAAGTGCTTCGACGCACAAAACCGTGCGGAAATCTTAGCCGAGCACCTAGAGTTGCAATTCACTCCCAACATACCTAACTATAGTGTCCGAGGCGTAAAAGCTCACCATAAGCGTGTTGAAAAGCGAGTCAAGGAACTACTAGTTACCCCACCCCCCCCCCCGCTTCCCGGGGACACGTTTTTCTCGCCCTCCGACGTAAGGAGGGCCATTAGTCGCCTCCCTCTGAGGAAAGCGCCTGGTCACGACGGTATCCCAACCAGTGCGCTCAAACAACTCCCGCGAGGGTTCGTAGTAGTAATAACTCGGCTCTTCAACGGCATACTTCGCACCCACCATTTTCCACGGATTGGAAAACCGGGAAAGTAATAATGCTTCCCAAACCGGGAAAAGATCGTAGGTTGGCGGCGAGCTACCGGCCCATAACGCTGTTACCGCACATCGCCAAACTTTTCGAAAAACTGCTGCTGCAGAAGATTCGTCCTCACGTCCGACTACGTGAGGAACAACACGGTTTTCGTAACGGCCATTCAACAACCACACAATTGGTCCGCGTGCTTCATTTTCTGACCACCGCATGTAACCGGGGTCGGAGGGCGGTCGGGGTCTTTCTCGATATAGAGAAAGCCTTCGATCGTGTTTGGCACGCCGGACTATTGTACAAGTTGCTCGACATCGACACCCTACCGCGCGCGTTAATTCGACTCGTCGCGTCCTACTTATCCGAACGCTCGTTCTACGTGAGCATCGAGAACGCATTCTCGACGTCGCGACCGATCGCCGCCGGTGTACCGCAGGGGGGGGGGAGCCTGTCCCCCCTTACTGTACGCGATTTATACAAACGACATTCCGTGCCCTAAGGGCCGCCACGCACCGATGCTGGCGCTATACGCGGATGATTGCGCCTACCTGGCTTCTGCCATCAAACCGAGTAACGCTGTAAAACGCTTACAGAGTGCGCTCGACGCCCTACCGCGCTGGTTGGACAATTGGCGTATCGCCGTCAACGTCGGTAAGACGGCGGCGCTAACGTCCAATTACGGCGTAGATCTCCAGCGACTGCGTCTTCGTGGACAGGTAATACCTTGGCAGTCGGATGTAGTCTATCTCGGATGCAATGGCCCCTCAGGTGAATCGTATGATTCAAAGCGCCAGAGCTGCGAGAGCGGTATTGAGACCAGTATTGGCATCTCACTTGCCCGTCCGAGCTAAACTCTCCGTCTACAAGGCTTACATTCGTACACGATTGACGTATGCCGCTCCAGCGTGGTACGGATTAACTAGTAATAGTGCAAGGACCCGCATCCAAGCACAACAAAATATAACTCTTAGGATGATCCTAAACGCGGGGCGTTACGTCAGAAATGACGTAATACACCGCGATTTAGGCATCGAATCGATACACGAATTTGTCACGAGACTAGCTCGTAACCTATTCGACCGCGCGGACAACGGTCCGCACGAACACCTGCGCGGGTTCGCCCGCAACACGCGCGTCCTCCCGACGTGCGCCGTAGGTTCAAATTCCCCTATTCTAGGGAGATTTTGAACTCATAGGCCCCTCTCGACCTCCGTCTCAATCGAGACCGAGAGGTCGAGAGGGCGTAGAAGATAGATTCGTCGCGGCTGACGCTTGAGGGATTAGCCCCGACGTAAAAATAGTTATTCCTAAAAAATCCGTTCCAAAACGGTACCCAAGACCAGGGGAGCAGTGCGCCCCTGCGCTGATAACCCGGGTAATGGGGTAACACCCCGAGGCCCGTACCTGCGAGGTTCCCGTGAACCTTGTAGATGACTCGACTGTACTGTCCAAAATTTCCAAAGTCCACAAACAAGAAAGTTATAATTTAAAAAAAAATTAATGTTTTTCAGCTCTGGTGAAAAATTTCATTTTTGTGGGTTACTATTGTTTTACACTTTTGTTTTCCAGCGTCGATATAAATAAACTGAGCAACTACTGATGCTGCATTCACAAACCATTAGAATGTTACGGCTGCACGCCGTTCGTTGCAGAAATGTGCCCGCTCTAGTTGCTTATCGGTGAAAGCATTCTTTGCAATCAGTTGTCGGTTGGTTGGACACACACTTAATTGTAATTTCCGTGGAAACGTACGTACCGGAAAATGTTAGCTTATTGTAATGCGTTTTTATAAAATGCTTATACGATAATTTATATAAAAACAATTTGGAAATTTATAATTTCATAGACTGATGTAGTTATCGTTATTCGTTTTTACCAAGCTTAATAGGTATACCATTAAAAATTATTACAAGTAATTTTTTGTACATGAAAAACCGAAAAAAGAAAAATTGGTACTCAATCCGGCTGAGATTCGTAACCCCGAACATAGAATTGTTAAACCAATAGCTATCACTGCTATAATAAACTTGTATGTCTGTATATTTATATACATGTGTATTTATAATCTATTTGTATAAAATAAATAATAGTATAAAGTTATATCAAGTACAAGCACATACGGTGGCGTTGGCGACGCTGTTATACATGGGGCTTAGCGTAGTTGTAGTAGAAGTGGTGACGAAAGGCTCCGTCAGCCAGCTCATGTCCTCACCGGCGCATCCATATTCGCACGCGCCCACAGCCAGCACGCCTTTCTGAGGAAAAATATTAACACAGTTATACATATCCCCATTGAAATTAACTGAATAAAATTGTAATATTCTCGCATCATCAAAGCGTATAAAGTTAGTCCTTGTTATAAACGTATTCGTAATTTACCTTTTCCCCTGGCCAGGTGTTGCAGCGCATGCCCTCCGTGCACACCTCCTGCATTACGTATGCACCGTCCGCGTCGCACATGAACAGAACTTGGGGACGCCGCGCCTAAATTAAAACATAATTTAACACAACCATTCGTCCATATTGAAGTTGAACGTTAAAATAGTTCAGTAACATTACAATATTTGGGCTGTTTATTTTGAAAGTGTAAGTCCATTTTCTCTTGTTTCATGGAAATTAAAAGTTAACATGATATCGATGATTATGCAATTGACATTTATCGGCCAGTGTCAAATTGAAGAAAAATGTGATTTTTTAAGAAAATATACGTGGATTAATTAAAAATAAAACAATTACATTAAACGTTAATCTTAATTTAAATTCATTTTAAATATCATTTAACGATATGGTACAAGCGGTCCTACATTGAGCATGAATTACGTGATAAGGGATATATTAATAAAATATAGTAGAGATTTGACTTTAGATAATAATTAGATTTATAATACACTCGGTTATAATACGGATAAGAAAATCGATTAGTAATTAGTAGCAATCTTGAAAGGCTCTTACATCGTGTCGCTCTGTGTACGGCACGGCGAGTAGCAGAGAGTAGAAAACGGCGCTCAGTATCAGACAAATGGCGGTGACGGTCCGCAACAACCTGCTGGACCCACTCGGAGATGAACTACCACCTGTCGAGCCTCGTCCCACCGACAGTCTGAAATAAAACAAGCCTTTAGCCTTGTTGTTATCTATAATCCAAAAGGTACCAATCCTGTCATGCTAGCTTTAGAATTTCATTGAATAAGTTTGATCCATTTCTAAATTATTACGGTTTTCGACTACAGGGCGATGTTTAGATTTAATACTAGCTGCGCCTCGCGGTGTTGCCCGCTATTAAAACCTATATATTTATTTATTTCTTAAATTAAAGCATAGGTTAAAGTAACCTAGTAGTTACTCATTATTACATGAGCCAGTGAAAGTCCCATCAAAATCGGTCCAGCCGATCCGGAAAGAAAGACAAAAATTGTAAAAAATGCAATCTTGCTATACGTACAGTACATATATATCCATATAAATGGCGTTTTATCCATATAAAAAATATAATTAAATAACAGATACTTCAATTTATTTGTATAGATTCTTAAATATAGGATAGTTTTTTAACTGGGCCCAAGTTAAAATTAATCTATTGACATAATATATGTTAATTCTATTGATGTAATTACCGTCGGCAAAACAAAACCACGTGTTGTACAGCTGATAAAAATCACGTAAGAAAAAACGTGAGTCAATCGTGTTACTCACTACAGTTCTTATATACGTAATGTAAACAGAAATAACATTTATTTCCGCATAATGATGAGTAAAATATTCAATTCACATCTCGGGCGCCTGGTATTAGTCATTTAATCGATGAATGACTGAATTGTTATTATTATTTACATTTGTTTTGTTTTTCGCCCGGCATCGTTGTTTCTTTCCTGCCGGAGATCGATACATGTGTGATGCTTTAAAACAGAGGTGGGCAAACTTTTTGGTTGACAGACCACAAATTGTAACGTCAAAAAAAAATAACGGGCCAAAAGGTTTATGAAATCTGTTTAACAAAAAAATTAAAGACAATTTGTGCAATTTGGCAAATTACACAAATTGCTGGTGGCAATTTTATTTGGCTTTTTACGTAAAATATACGACGTTATAAACTTTTAAACAAACCAAGAATTTTTAATGGTTTGAAACGTAATAAACACTACTGATATAAATAAATACAGAAAAAATAACTCAAAAACCTCTCGGTTTGTGTCGGTAAGAAACTAAAGCGCAACACTTAAAAAATATACATATTTTTTCGTCCTTTAATTAATTTGGTTGTCGGCTTTGCGCCTCTGATCATTATGTCCCTTACGTACTAAATACTAACTTGTCAACCAGCGGCCCTAGTATAGCTGGCCCGAGAAGAGCAATGCAAGGCGCGACGGCTGATATAAGGCGTGCCTCGGCCCGGTCCAGGCCTTTCGCCAGCATATGCAGAGGAAGGAACGGATATATGCATCCTATTCCTGTAATAAACAGTAATTATTAAATAAATACTATTTTAAAAAGCGTCCATTTAACCGCAAAGAAGACACAGGCACTGATCGTATTCACTTTTCGAGTATTAAGTCACATATGTGTCAGGGGGTGAGTCCATTGACCAAGCAATACGATGGTTAGCATACATAGCTTAATATCAATGTACAAAATAAACGTGCCTTGTCGAAAACAATCATCACGTATGTATTTCACCCCAACATTTATTTATTTATTTAATAAGGTACTACAATAGCAATACACAATCATACATTAGTAATAAACAAGCTTACAAATGACTATGTGTCATTATGTATGCCAATAACGGTACATCCGTTTAGTTTCACAGGGTTTTCTATATAAAAGATGTAACTTTTTTGTAAAGAAAAAACAACAACAGCTTTTTAAAATTTGCCAATTCAGTTGTAGATAATTTTCAATACGAAGGTAGGCATACATAGATACAAGCAAGACAAAACTGGTTGTTTGTAACCATAGAATACAATAACAAACGCCTTTATTCTATATCTCATTTATACAAATTAAAATTATTGTTTTATTGATAATATACCCTTGTGTCGAGTTACTAGCGATAGAGGTTCAGGCTATGCGACCTAAGAGCTATGTCACCCCTCAATCCGGTGAAGCAGTCAAGGCCAGCTTCTCTGGCCAATCTGTGTAGTTCGTCATTAAAAAAAATAGTTATCAATAGTGAAGTGGATAATTTTGTGTTTTTAAAGTGAAGTTTTTGTTGTAAAGAATATAATGTTGTATAAGATTTATTCGGATAATAAATCGCCAGTTTTTAATATTATATATATATATGTTTTCCTTTATACAAACTTGCCTATGCCCACGAAAGTATCTCCCCAATCAGAAGTAGAGCAATCTTAAATAGTACTACTAATTGCGAAACAAGCACAGCAGCCGGTGTGATATGTTGCAGCCATTGGAAAAAAAACGACTAACAGACGCTCTAAATAACTGTGCGCAGTTGACGTAAACATTCGTGATATTATCTCAAAAAGCTTTTTTTATATTTATTATACAGCTCTATTATTAGTTATTCGAGTAATTTCATGCTCAATAATAAATACAGCAATGTATACACTGCTCGGCAGATACACTAAGTTCTTTTTGGAATGTGCTTCATGCCGTTAACCCAGATGCATTTACAGCTTTATTGAGGGAGAGCCAATTTCTGAAGAATAACTAATTTTTATCCTTTTACGTACCTAGGCAAGCCTAATCAGAACAAGTAATAGACGCCCCAGGTAATTTGGAAAAGTTTAACATTCCTTACATTTGATTATATTAAAGAATTTTAGCATAAAGGGCATGCTTGGCTTGGCCTCTTCTACCACTTGAAAAACACAGGTTTCAAATTTTCAGTTTTTATCATGTCAACAAAAAAGAGTCTAGTAGTTTCTTCCTTGTAAAATCACTTTTTGTTTTGCTATTGTTTTATTAGATATCTTTGTGAAATTGTTCTCTAATACTAATTGGACAGCCCTAAGTACAGGTCCGCATTGCAGTAGCGATGTACGAGGTGAATGATCCCTAAATCATTCAATACCTGGAAACCGACGTTCCCCTTACAAGGAAAGTTGCGAAGCTATACACAACGACGCCCCACAGCACACACCGGTTTTGGATACTGTACCACTTTTTATCGCAAGTGCGGCAAGTTCATACAACTTCCTTCGAGAGACACGAACTGAATACGCACCCTATGTACGTATACGTAGAACCGGTCGTACATGCAATATGGCTTCGTACGCGATATAAGTGTGAGAAATAAAACGTCGTTATATATTGAACGTGTATAACTACGTGATTGATTTGGCTGATGTTACGACTTACTACAAAGATATTGAGAAGCATCCTAGATGTAACTGAATGAGAAAAAATAACAAAACAAGAAACAGGTTGATGAGTACAAATGTGAAGCTTAAGAGGTTTACAATCAGAATTGCCCCGGTGGTTTAGAAATTTTGAGAGGAAGATAGAGTTTTTGTTGGTAAATGCAAATCTTTGGTAGTAAATACAAATCTTCCTGAGACCTTATTGTACAAGCCATATCTCGGATTATGGCTTATATTTGCCTTTAATATATTAAACTATTTCAACCATGATGTATTCATTAACTCACCTGAGAGAAAACAGAAAAGGACGCCCTTCAGGGTAATGAGGTTCTTATTGACGAGGGGCTTCATTTTTTTTGTAGTGTTTGTTATCTTCGTAAATTAGCCTTTACGCATCTTGCATCTGCAAATAAAAAATAATTTATCCTATAATATATAACACGTATATTACATAAAATTTGACTTCGTGAAGAATACCAAAATGGAAAGAGTATACTATGCTTGGCATTTCTCTATGGGATAAAATTTGGAACGGAAGAAATTCGAAGGAGAACAAAGGTAGTGTATATCGCAGTAAGTTAAAGTGGCAGTGGGCCGGTCACATATGTCGTGCCTGTGTACGACAGATCGGGTAAGAAAATGTTGGAATGGAAGCCGCGGTCGGAGAAGCGTAAGGCGCCCTTCTTTCTGATAGACCGACGACCTTATAAGGATTGTCGAAAGTGGCTAAAACCACACTTAATCGTCAAAGACGGTCTACTTTTCTCGTCTTTAAAGGTGTCAACCTCGATACCAAAAAAGGCCTGGCTGTGAACTAGTTCTGTGGCTGTAGTGGAATAACCGTTCATCAAGCTGACCCTTCTTTGTCGGTCCCTCACTTCTGAGGATCGTGGTCACTAGAACGCCTCAAATGAACAATCTGCCTCCATCGGTTTCGGTCTGAGGCAGCCCTTACCAGCTGGTAGAGATTATGAGAGGAGATGGCACCTTTAACTTGGTCAGATCATCGTGTTGGCGACCGGCCTCTTGTTCTCTTGAATTCTGTATTGCCAACGATGACCAGCTTTTCAAAGTTGCCATTCCCTGGCAACCTAAGGGTTGGCAAGCTGTCCCATTATTTTTTTAATCATTTAATAACTAACATTTAAAGTTATTAATATTCCATGAACTATCAACTAAAACGAGGCCATGGTCCCGCCGCGCCCACTGCTTTAGTGTAATGAAGTACGAACACAAGGCACGTTAGTAGGTAGTTTTAAAATAGTTGACGAGGAATGACGCGATCGCATATTGTGATCTCATAGTGACACAGGCCGAGGGCGAGCTCTGAACTAGTGTGCGAGAGGCCTAATTGCGGAATCGTCGCCGCAGATATGTAATAAATTGATCCATACCTAACTGTTTTATTCTTGTACTGTTGGTCTATTATCGCTGGGTCAGCTCTATGGTATGATATTGTGTTAAAGTGAATGAAATGGGAGACTATTTTAGTGCGTATTTATAAACTTGAATTATAATCCTAAATAAAAATTGAGATATAAAAGAACATACGAGTATATACGAAGTAAGCAATTTTAAAATGCTTTTATTAGCTTGACCCGTATCGTAAAATAATATTTAACTTTCCAATGACCGATGGCAATCCAATGACTTTATATTTTTATCGTCGTATGATGACCAGAATGGTCACGATAAAAAAACGTTTAATTAATCTTTTAATATATACAACCTTGGCTTAATTAAACCCACACGTACTTTAAACCCATGATATACAGACAGATATAGCAGTCGCTGTATGGATCTTTCCAAGCATATTCCGTAAGCCCATACACTGGGAACATTCATTTTTGTCCATAAGTAAATGATTGAACAAGCCGGCGGTCCAAACCCTGACCGCCAGATCGTCGAAAGCTTAAACGCAGCGATGAAATGCTTACTTATTTACCAATGTTATATTTTTAAAATGATAAGATGAAGCACATATAAAACATTAAACAAAAATTTAGAATCGTTTCTTAAACTTTACACTAATTAAATATATACTTGAAAAACTTTATTTTAAAAAGCATTTTTCTGTTCATGTTCATTTTAGCTGACATCAGTCCACGTCGAATTACGAGAAAAACAGCAGCATAATTTTTCTCGTAATACGACGTGGACTGGACTGGACGTGGAGGATTGGGTAAAATTCCTTTCCAAGACTTTTGTAGAGTAATCAATAAAACTTTAATTTACTCAATAATCAATTTCATTTCCCACCGTGTCTTTATAATCGAGTTAACAATGCATTCTTTATAAAAACCGTGTTGATTGTGACCACACCGGGTCGACCTCGAATTGTCCGTCAGACAATAATGGAATGTCCGTTTTGTTTACACAATCGCTAACGATTTCTTCCACAAAATTCTGTTACTAGAAAAATTTTATTTTAATGTCATAAAAATCATTCGTGTCCATATATTTCTTATTATTATGGGGTACTTTTGATGAGGTAGTCAGAAGTAGCAATTGTCAAAATACACTTTTTAACAAAATTTCTTCCGATCAACGCTTTTAATGACCAACGCCACCAACTTGAACACAGAAAGAACGCGCGCTACAGTTTGGCCTTAAACTTAAAGTTTTAGCTACTTTAATATGAAACCTTAATCTGACATTGCACCACAAGGTCATTTGAATTTCGGGTGAAAACGAGCAACGAAATCGCATTGAAAGGCACGTAAGGGCTAACTGTGTTGCGTTGTTGTACACACGTCCACGACTTTCACACGAGAAATCGGGCCGCTCATGGCAGACCGCCAATGTGATACCGATTCGTAAACTGTTATTTAAAACCGACAGTGAATGTAAACATTAACAATTATACAGCATACCTTTAAAAATAATTTGTCAACAAATCGGGCTCCGAATGAATATGTTATTACGTCGCACTGCTTGCGAAACTCTACAATCATTTTTTTGTCAACTATATAGCTTATACGTGTTCATTCTGTGGCCCCGAGTCTGCTATTTGCTAATGACATTTCAATATGAAACCAACCTATTACAATTCAAATGTCATTGTGCCAAAAACCTCTAAAAAATAACATATTAGAAGTCGTAATTTTTTAATAGAATTTTTGATTATTCGATATTGATTAATTGATTGAAATATATCGGCATATTTGGAAGATCGAGGTTAATAAATAGCAACAATTGAGACAATATTAGAGTCAGTGGTTCGCCATTGGAAAACAATAGTGCCATGACTGACTTAGCAGATAAATAAAAGTAGCAAAAATACTCTTATAAAAATGTCACTAAATGTTTTGGCACAATTGGTTGCGTAACTCGATATTACTACATTTATATGTATTACATATTTTCATTGCAACCAGTTGTTATTGCAAGAAACAACGATTAAATGCATTTTTTGTAAAATATCAGAAGTTTGTTTATTTAAAGCAATTACTTTCAAAACAATATATTGCGACTTAGTTATTCACCGTACATGGACCAACTGTATATAACGATATTTCTGAAACCAATTTCGCTAATACTATCCAAATTAAAGTAGTTAAGATAGAAAGCTTCAATCCACTGGTCTTCGTTTATAACATGGTTGCGTGCTTGCCCGTCGTTAATTATAATCGCAGAGGTGAACATGGCTGATAGCCTTGTAGGAAGACTTTGTATGTATGTTTCTATTTATGTGATTTAAGTACTATCGTGTTTTCTGAATAAGAAATGAATACAATGTGATAAACTGACTTTACGACGACACGCAATACTTCATTTAATTAATCAACTAATATTATTATCGTGGGACACAAAAACCTATGTTATTATTATTATATTTTTATTTATTTTTAAATATTAGGTTAAGTTTTTACAATATTTATATAAAAAGTAAAATACACAAAAATATTATACAAAATATAAAAACATTATAAAAACCTGACCGAGTGTGTGCCCCCGGCAACGAAGCAGGACCCAAGCGAGCAGTGGTTAAGGCGACTCAGAGAGAAACGTCCTGTCGATGCGTACCGTGTCCAAGACTACTGCCTTCTGTATCTGACCTTACACCCAGCCATCTAGCGAAAGTCTCTGGATATGTTGATCGAGACTTTTTTTTATTATTATGATTTTAATTATTTAAAAATAAATGTTATTGTTATTACTTTAATAAATCTGATTCAAGCTACTAATTCGAAAAGGAGGAAGCTATCATTGCCTCAGACGTAAGAAGCATAGAACCATGAATGGTAGCACGAAGACGTTATACTTTGCTCTTAATCAGATAAGTACTGCGTGACGGAAGTTAACATCAACTGCCGTAACAACTTTAGATGCAGGCTATTGTTAACAAGATACTTTCATGTATTATAGATATATGTGTTTATGGACAGATAAATTAATATTACGTATATAGCAACAGATAGTATCTAAACTGAATAAAATATACACACAGAAATTAAGATAGTTACATGAAAAATAAAAAAAATACTACCAAAGCAAGCTTGTCTAGTTTTTAATAATTAATTTTAATATAAATAAAGAAAAATGTTACATTAATAATTAAAGTTTCCTAAATGTAGCAGTCACTTTTCAACCGTAATAAATTAAATAATAACTCTGTTTCGATTTTGAAAACATTAAATAGAAAATGTTATTTAGAGATCAACTTTTGTTCTATAGATTATTCTATAAACAAAATTCAATTATCAAATAATATTATGTATAGAGTTGCCGCCATACAATGTACAATAGCTTGATTAAAAAAGTCATCCACTAAAAGACAATTTGATATGTTTAAGGTGATTTTCGAAAAGGGACTCTATAAAAATGATTACAGAGAAGGCTTTGGCCAAAAATTTTTATATGCTTTTGTCTTAAAAATGCATATGATAGAGTAAAAAGCGATGAGTTATGGCTAATATATGTCAATACAATATGTTTGGATTGAGCAGTATTGAAGTCTCTACAGGGAATCTAGTGCTTTTGTTAGGATCAACGAGGCTTTCACAGCTAGTCTGTACCCATTATAATGTACAGGCCTGTAGCATTCTGTAGAAGTTTTAATATCACATACCTTCTACAGACCTAATAAGCGAGACAAGCTCGTGAGAGGTTTTTTATTTATGAGAATGCTCCCGGCATTCTTCTTCATTTGACATCTCTTTTGCCGCTGACAACGAATGCCTCTTATATTGTCATAAAATTACCATGGTTTTGCATAATGATGAAGGTTTAGTTACCTCTATTTAAGTATGTTAAGTAATTATATACACGAGGAAACTAATTTCGCACGTAATGATTTTTATTACCGTGTGTACGCAGTTGTCTTGAAAAAATTGATGGGAGCAGTGTGCCGGGAGTGTTCGATGCCGTCACCGCTATAATCGGCGAAGGTCCGTCGCCTGTGCGTGACGGGCGACGCGTGCCTTTGACTCGAGGTATTAACAAAATGTGCTAAAACATTAGAGTTGAATACACAAATTGGATTAATGTACAAGATAATATTTTAAAGCCCGGTGGTTTTTATAACTTAACCGGTTTGAAACATGACCTAGCTCCTAACTAGAAGTTGAATCGTGAGGAACTCAGCACAAGGGTCCCCAAGACGATATCTAGAAGGGCCTCTAGTATATTGACATTATAATATTGAAATATTTGAAGGTAAATGACAATATAAGACTGGGTAAGTAATCCTTAATGATAACGAGCGCAAACGCGAACAAAGATAATATAGGCGACAATAATTTGCAATATACATAACTCGTCCACGCGTAACGATGGAACGAATTACGGACCACATTTTTAACCAATTCAAAAAAGGAGGAGGCTCCTAATTCGATTTTTTTAGTTTTTTCGGTACTCAAAGAGCTTAATATACTCAAAGGTCATTAATGAACCGATATCGAATTTATTTTTTTGTTGAAACGATTTGGTTCAGTTAAGTCACATGTTGTTGATGACATAGGGCGTTGCGTTCCGAAGATTTGCCAGGGAACTCCTAAAAATTGTATGGAAGAATAGTTGTTGATTGTGATATAGGTAGTTTGAAAACGAGAAAGGTCTTTTGTTTTTGGTACTTCTGTTTTTGTTTTTATGAGTTCACTTTGGTGGTGTGTGGTTGAAAAAGTATTGTCGATGTCATTGTGTACATACTGCTCTCTGTTACGTATTTCGTATATATAAATAAACAAATAATTTGAAAGCAAATCTTTAATTTACGTGCAAATATTTTGCGTCACAAGTGATCTTCTGTTACAGTAACTATTTTCGTGTAGGTGTCGTAGATACATTTGTAAATAATAATAATTTTAACAATGGAATAATTATGTGTAACAATGAATAGAAATATTTAAGGTCCAAGTCACGTACGCTTACTTTATGAGAAGCTATCTTTGATCGGAACCGTCACTTAAAAGTAATTGCATCCGTCGCACTTCATAACAGATACGTATTAATTTATTTCATCTTTATTTGCACAAAATTAAAGTGTACGACTTAATGCCAAAGCTTTCTCTGTCTACCTTGGGGTTGTGTAGTTAAGACAAAGTGTATTTGTTATAAATGACAAGTGAAGTCATATTTAGAAATGATTTGGCATAACGAGGAACAAACATATTGCGGAGCATATACATGGGCTTCCCGTCACGGAATATGTCAATCTATTTTATTTTATTTTATTCCTATATCCTATGCCATATTTTTAATGTGCATTGTGGTTTTATGTATGTAGATAATGTACGTTGTATTTCAAACTTAACCACATTAGTCGTAAAAGAACATAACTTCTAATAAAACATTATAGTTACTGTGAAAATTACCCACAATTAGTGCGGTAGATATAATTAAATTTGTTAGAAATTTAAAATAATTTTATTATTTTATCCCAATACAATTGAAATGTTCATTATTTTGTGTCTCATAGACTTCTGCAATGTATTGACCAAATATTTTGGGGTTCGATGTTACAACATCTGCGGCAGATGTTTCACTGCTTACGGGGCAGGTGACGAGCGATATTCATAATCACACATATTACAATCATTTTTTTACTCCTCGCCCTTTACGCGAAAGGGGTAGGCATAGATCACTGACTTCCAGTTAGTATGATTATGGCACATCTCTTTCGCTTCATTCACATCTATACTCGTGTTTTTGTGTTTACTCGTGGGCTGAAGTTGCTCCTTGCGTGCCCCTTTTAAATACTTCGCCAATTTGGTCGACATAACTCCTGTTAGGGTGCCTTCGATCTATCCCTCCACTCATTACGGCCGTATAAATTTTCTTTTTCATTCTTTTCTCACTCATCCTTTCTAAATATCCTTCCTTAATCGTGAGCTTCCTAGGAGCGTAAAGAGATAAAGGCCAAATATATTTTTCTTGTTTATTAAGTCCATGAATGAATGAGTCTATCAAACGGCAAATATCTGGTATACATTTCGCAAAGTATCATACATATGTACCCATATGTTCCAATATACATAACATTTTTCAGATATGAGGCATGTATAGGACTTCTCAATCTTGGTGACCGACAGTGCAGAGGGACGAGGATATAGATCGATTAGATGTAATTCCCGTGCACACTCTTCAAAATGGATTCTGTAAACCAGTGAACGGCTAGCCACATTACCTATGCTGTTTTACCAATTGAATTCTAGAAATTTATTTCATATATCTATATCTGAGTGAGTTGTTAGTAAAACATCATCGCGACAACATAAATTAAATGCGTGTCTAGTGCAGTCGTGATAACCTTTGTCTTCTCCGTTCGTGATAAAATGAAAGGGGTCTATTAAAAGCAATAAAATAACAACGGCGCATAGAGTTGACTGTACATATTTATGTTATATATGGTATATATAAAAATAACAAAAGAGTAGAGAGAGAGAGAGTAGGGACAACTCAGAGGACCCAGATTTCTTTAAATCTGTATCTATCCAACATAACGAGGGATGAGTGATCAAGCCACGGACACATTATAGTTCCGGGCTCATTAAATAGAACTAAGGCACGCCTGGCTACCGTGCACAACGTTATAAATTGTATTATTTCGTGTTTTTGGCTATAAGGGTCTTCTGATTATTCACTATAGTATGGACGAAGTATTTTTGTTATCATCCCGTCTCACCTTCCAACTTACAGGCAGTGTATTTTACTTATGTTAACATGCGCTTGTGTATAACTTTTTCCATTGAACGGACGTAACGTGTCATGGACAAAAATAATGCAAGTTGTTTATGTAAAAGGCAACGCGGCCATTATACCTGGAAACACCTACGCTCTCACTAAATAGCGGTTTAGAATAACAGCTTAAAGCAGCTGTATTCCGTGCAATAATTTATGAAAGCCGTTAATCCATTTAGTGTTAACTAACCGCGAGCACTTTCTTTTTTTAAATCTCTAGCATTATATTAACATAGACTCATCCCTATGTCGGAGACAATAATATTCGTGGTAAAAAATCATGAATTGAAGTTACGTGGATGTTTATTATATGGCAACCGTAATAATGATGTTTGTTTCAATTTTTAAATGCGAACACGAAGCTGTATTAGATACAATTCTGAGTTTTTCAAACACTGTACAAATATTGCGGTCCTCCTATCTTTCGATCTGGCATTGTACCTGGTACTCTTTGCTTGGAAATTTTGTAATGAATCCACTATTTTAAATTAAACTGCAATACAGATACAGAGAAACACACTCATGCCTTAGACACCAAGAGGGTGAGACGAAAAGAACGTCCAATTTTAGTCCAATTCTGACAACGGCACCCATGAGAAAACCAAATGTCTTAAATTTGAATTAAGTATGTCCGCGACAAATGACGAATAACTCGATATCACGCCAACCGATTTTGATTATTAATTTTTTATTTGATAGTTTGATGAGAGTTTGGTTAGGTTCTATTTCGTATTATTCCTAACATAATTAGGTATTCCTAATTATCGTATGAATATAAAGCAGAAAGTCAGGTTTGAAGTCGTTTTTTGTTTTTACTCGTAAATATACTTGTATAAATGAATGCTCAGAACTGCAGAGTGTTTGTAGAGCTTCTTCTTGTTCACAAAATCTGGTGAACAGTTGGTCCTAGAGAAGATTAAAGCTCGGAGATGCACCAAATTTTCAAGAGGTATAGCTAGATAGACTTAGTGCCTGTTCATCATATTTAAATAAATTGTTTTGACCTCGGATCACAACTTAATGATATTTGACTCTCTCTATCGTGAATGCCCGCTTCTGTATTTTTTTAATTTAAACTCGTTATATTGATATCGCGGGTGGATATAACTTAATATTTTTCAATTACTTTTATATTAATAGAATATCTACAATACTATTTTAATTAATAGTAATATAATTTTAGAAATACAATCATATTATAATATACTTTATATATATTAAATACTTTTTTTATTTTATTTTAATTGGAACAACAAACGAATACATATTAAAAGCTTATATATAGATAATAAATACATTAAGTATAAAGAGTTATAAATATGTAAACAACACCGTTATCCACATAATAATAATAATGTCCACAAAATGTCTATAGCACTACACACACTTTAGATCTGCATTTATATCTATATTCACATATTTAAAATATCCAGTTTCTTTTTAAAGTTTTTATACATCAATGTTGGCGAAATGGTCATTATACTGCTTCATAATCCTAGTCAATGGAGCGCGTTCACCGGCGTTGGTTCTCGTAATAATGGGAGAAAACATTTTGTGAGTGTATGTATCACGTATGCGCTGAGAACTGCTAGGAACACGTAAGTATATATTATTAATTAGCTCTGTACAATCGAATTTATTATGGCAGATTTTGTACAGAAAAATTTTTGTTGTGTCAAATGTAAACGTTATTAAAAAATATGTCACGTATTTTTATCAATACCAGAGGCATAATTACTGTTGTATTTAGATTCGTTGCAACAAAGTGACACAAAGAGCAAGAAGCCGTTGTATGGAAGCATCATGGCCCACTTAGAACGTTACAACTTGCACCACTAATAAAAATACTTGCTCGCTAACTCGTCTGACAACGCAATTAAAATGGCGTTTTTTATAAAAGAATGCTAGCAATATTTATTTTACAAATTTTATTAACATTCTTGTTAACCATACCAACTAAGCTTTAGCTTGTACTAGGAGATGGTTCACGTCAATAGTCGAATGGTGGATTCTAACCTATGACATTAAGTTTCGCAGACCTAAACCACTATTGACGCGTATCTATTTATCTTATGTATTTGATGTTTAACCACCTTTAAAGAAACATGAGGTTAACACAATTCATCTGTATTTTTATATTGGTGGTTTGAATTATTTTTTGGTTTGGAAGGGTTTGGTTTTTAAGTTCTACATTATTTTTTGTATTAGACTCTGAGGTCTGAAGATAAACCAAGGGATCTTGAATCGTATGGGAGATGCTCGTTGATTGAGATTTTGATTATGACAATCTAAGACTAGATAGTACTTAAAGATAACGAACACAAATGTGACAGAAAAAGAGAAGATCCCAAGCGCATAATGGCTGAAGCTTAAAGTTTATTGAGTAATTCTACTTCGTACCGGACACTCGATTAATTGTAGCTTTAATTAGAAGCCGCATGCGTCAGATCAAAATCCGTCGTTATACTACGATCCTTAAGTAAAAATGATAGGTATACCATTTCATGGCCGGCGACAAAAGGAGATTAAGGAGGTTTACTACTTTTGTTTACTACTATTGTACCCTGGTCCATAGCCATAAAAATTTACATAAATTTAAAAATTAAACATATAATTGTTTACAGTCCGCAATGTCGAGCTCAAATGCTCGGAGCACTAGAGCACCAGTGCAAGTACACAATAACAAACCCGTTTTAGAGATATTGGAGCACGTTTTGTATATAAAAGCTTTCTTGTTATGTCTATCTTGTTACGCCCTTACTATCCCGTTAAATGACCCAGACGTCACGCGATCAAATGAACAGAGGGAGACAAAGGCATTACTTCAATAACCGTCTAATACTTGCTTTCAGTAGCACGCGCGATCCTAACAAAACTCTCTAGCGTCTTGTTATAGTTTTATTTATTTGAAAAAAGAATCATTTTCTAAACCGGTAAATAATTTTATTGAATATACTCTGTTTGTTAAACAGTTAATCGATTTTATTATATATAGTAATTTTCCTCAATTATCGATTAAATAATCTCCTTGACCATTAGAAAACTGCATTATCCA
This sequence comes from Meandrusa payeni, assembly GCA_029286785.1. Classification (NCBI taxonomy): domain Eukaryota; kingdom Metazoa; phylum Arthropoda; class Insecta; order Lepidoptera; family Papilionidae; genus Meandrusa; species Meandrusa payeni. The sequence continues at coordinate 2,917,198 of JAGSMX010000013.1, forward strand.
GACTAGGTTATATTTTATTCTATTTAGCCTACGTCATATAAGCTTGAGAAAATCGTTTGAAAATTTTAAAATTCTCTTAGAGCCGCGATATCAACAGAAGTAACATTCAGTTTGACAATTCTTCTGTGACATGTTGTCATAACTTTGTACTTCATAACTTTCATAACATAAATTCATCTTAACGTGCAATATTTAAATTCACCTGGGCGACGCCAAGCACGGATAACTGGTTATTAAATAATATATTCCTATACTTTCTTAAAACATTACTTCCCCTGAATGATAGAATAAGAAATTGTGTGGCATGGGAAAAGAGTGGTTTATAAGAGAATGTTCTGTCTAGTTCTGAGAAAAATACGTAGAAGAGAATATAGAAGGAGAGATGAAAAAATTAGGTAATTGGGACGCAAAACTGTGTTGTGATGTCGGTTGGGTACGTCCTACCAGATTGGTGATATACTAAAGTAGGGTGACGTAAACAATACTGGTAACCGATGAACAAGTATACAAAGATGTGCACGGATCGACAGTGTGTTAGTGTCCTAAAACTGTCCAAAATCCTTAATCCATGCTGCCTATCCCTCTGGGTCAAGAGCATGCATATTTGTCATTATTTTTATTTTTAAAACATTTCATAAATAATAATTCCTTGCGAAACCAGCCTATGATCTCTAGATTGCATGTAGGTTTTTCGTAGTAATTTTGTTCATTTAATGTGAAATATAAGAAATTAAAAATATTTTAAAGAAAAATAAAGAATTACACATAATAGACTAATTAAAACATGTGTTGGCCAACCGGCGCACGCCAACCGCTTTGACCGTTATTTTATTGGCGGGAAACTTTTTACTGGATCACCGACGGAAGTGCTGATCTTTTGTTATTAGCATAAGTGCAAATGTTAATGTTGCCATCATTGAGTTAATCTCATTATAATTTTAAACTTAATACACGAAGACTGACTTAATGTCAAAGAGTTTCGAATCTTCTTGTTCGAATTCTTAAGAAAATAAGTAATGAAAAATATCGTTATGGCGAAGTGCTCTCCATCTGTCATATATGGGACCTAATATGCTCGGTGAAAAGCGGGTAATAATGTCTATATCTACCCTGCTACTGGTAAAAAGACATCGAAGCTTATTGTTTTGAACAAATATATGTCAAAAGTTAAAATTCAATATACAGCCACATAAAATAATAGTACTTACAAGGTTAAAAAATAAATCGCATGTCGACTTATGTTATTATGCAACCCTATAGTGTTTCAATCTATTTTTATAACTCACGCGAACGAATTATGGATCCCCTTATTATGTAGTTGAACTAGGTCAACAAATTTTAGATGGAAAAAGTAATAGATTTAGATTGAAAATGATGTATTATGTAAATTTATGTGCATAAATAAAACAAGATCTATTTCATTATAACACAACATTAGACACACATTTTATCATGTATTTTTTCTAGTACGTCAAAAAAAAAAGGTTACGTAATTGGTAACTACATAGCTTATATACATTATGTTTACTTTTACTTAATTTATATGTTTATAATGAAACAATAGAAGAAATATTGATATAATTTAAAAAGTATTTACTTTAGTATCAAAACGATACTTTCGCGGAACCATAAAGTGGACCATAGTGTTTATATGCGATACAACCTTTAGAAACGAGGAGTGCTGGGTACTGGTATTAGCATAATTGGAGGTCGGCGGCGGCGGGACCGGTTTACTGCTTCGAATATTGCTGGAACATGACGTCATCGGTGACATCATCACCACATGCTAACTTTTAACAAAATCGAAAAATTAAATCGCTTCCGACGGTGAATATGAACGAGTGATGTCATGAAAACAATAAGTTATCATTTTATTTGATATTTTGTATTTCGAAAGTTAAAATGATTACGGCATGATAAATTATTCAAGAGACGCGATTCCTATCAAACCTAAACTAATAACCCAAGTTAAAATTCCCATTTAATATTTGTAACTTTGCGCCAATTTACTACTTACAATAGAGTTTAAAGTCGAGCGTCTTGTAGAAAGAGTTCTACCTCTTAATCCGATTAGCACTAATAGCGCTACCAATAACCATGAACCATTAAAAATTAAAAAAATAAGTTGTTTCGTGTTACAAACCTTATACAGCAGTATTATCAGCATCAATATTAGAAGTATTATCCTGTAATATCTTAAAGTATTATTTGATATTTTAGTTAAAATTTCAGTTTAAGTATAACATTACACCGGTGGCTACGGGTTCGCCTTTTTTCGCGTTTCGGCTCCTGCATTAAAGCCATTAAAAAAATAGGAGCGCTAACGATCACTGGAATGATGAGTCTTTATTAATAACGGTCAACACGAAACATGTTATTTAGGTCGACCGGCGCACCCAGTTGCCCGACCCTCACCCCATGTTCAACCCACGGCCCCTTCTTACAAATATTTAAGAACCTGTAAGGTATCTCTACACCCATTTATATCGATCAATAAAACCCATAGAACGTCTTAGATATACTTTAAGAAATAGAATATGAGTTATCCTATAAGGATATAATAACTTAGTCAAATTAAAAAGTAATAAAATAGAAATTACATAACAAAAACCAGGCGTAATAAGAGACTATCGGCATTGTAGAAGACCAATTCAGAAACAATCATCGCCAAACTTAATTTGGGGTCACCAGATTTGGCGATAAATCTCTAACTCGTCTATGTATATTTTCTTATTATTTGTTATTTATTTATATTTATATTATGCTGTTATAATAACAGGAATATGTGTCTGTGCAGTGGTAGTAGATTAACTTTGAGAGTACTGAAATCATTTTAAAATTATTTCACAATAAAAAGTAAATCTACCGACATAGAGAGATAAACTCATTACAGATGAGATTTGAAAATCCGAGCGTTAGATCATTAGTCGAATGGTTAGCCACTAGTTTGTCACTGTTATTATTATATCTATTTAACCATAATAGAGAAGAATGTCGGATTAACATCCCTTAGTATCAAATTAAACTCATTTACGGATAATCTAAAAGAAACCCCTGAGAACAGACAATGTAGTATAATAAATAAAATATATTTTTCTATTCGGGGTATAAAATCCACCCGTAAGAAATACTCAAATAATATTACGCGAACACCTTACGTATAAGGCTAGAAAGGCAAATAATCGAAATATACAAACGTAAAGAGAGCGACCAAACGGCACGAAAGGCAGTTGAGAACGACGCGATCTGAGGGTATTGACTTCGAAATGTCTTTGGCCCTATTTTCTACACATGCAAGAGCGGCGTGGATAAACAAAAAATAATAGTTACATTATATTATACGTAACAAATGGATGGAATTATTTAGATTTTAACATAAATGTAATAAGATAAGGATGCATAGATTTCTCTTTATAGCACACTAGAAAACCGACTGGAATTCGAACTACGAACATCGTAAGTACGCTTATCCGGGGTAGAGTCTCTCTTATTGGTAAACAATGACATGATTTTTAATCGATAAGTTTCGAATAAAATTAATTCAGTGTAACAAAAAAAACACATAAGTTATGATCTCAAATGTGTTTAGCGGTTCCACGGTTTTATGTGCGACGGACCGTGTAAGTGCCGATTTTTGTACAATGCATTTTGTGTCATTAACCCCGTAGACATACATGTTCATAACAAAATTACAACATAAGCATAAAATATGTTTGATCTGGTAGATACATACTAACATTAAAAATTGCCGTTAGTATGAATGGGTGGGCAGCACCAGCAAAGACAAAATATGTAAATTACAGAATGAGACTATGTATAAAATAATTTTATGTTTATATATAGTAAAGTCAGAGTAAAAAAAATAGCTATCCGGAATATTAACATTGGACTTTTATGGAAACACTCACATCATGTTAAATTTAAGAGAGGATAGGTGTGAGGCGTATTTGTACGTAAATATTAACATATCTTAAATACGTTATAAATTTATAAGTTAACTTATTGCAACAGACCAACTTCAAAAATTAAAGCCTGTTTTTACTGTGTTATCGAGTCCGATGTTTTAAGCACTAAATATTTTTACACTTTCAAAATTATAAAAATTCAAAATTAATTATGGTAAATATATGAAATATCCAAGCAAGATAAATCCGCAACATTTAAAATTTAAGCAAGCAATAAATAATTACCTACAACAAGTGCAAACAATATATATTTCCTTCACTAAATATTTTAGACACTTCTTCACTGACCACAAAAGAGCATGACAACATTAATCACAATTTTGGAAAACATTATTTAGATGAAATCATACGATGTTAATAAGAAAACTTTTTCAACTCAAATCAAGAAACGCGACCGCACTTCTGTGAATCGCAACACAGAAGTAACGAAACGAGCTAACGAGTAACATTTTTACGGTCACATAGCTAGTAGCAGAGTACACCATTTGTTTTCGTAACATTATACTGCTATTACAGTAATATTTGGTACGCGAAAGTTAGCTGCTAATAGCACAATTTAATAGCGTTTAGTTTTATAATGTTGCTAATTAGCTTGGACAATATTTAATGTCAAACCCAAATATTTAGTTATTAAGATTTGTTCATTTACTTCTGAGAATACGTAATTTCTGAAATTAGAAATATTTTATATTTAACCTACTCGTATCTTATATTTAAACACTTATAACTGATTTAAAACAATTTGTAATTTTTTGTGAAAGCAACTTCTAGTAATGTCATTTACCTGTGTCATTGTACGTTTCAGTGCGTCGACTTTGATTTTAGAATAGAGAAATATTTTCCACTATAGGAATCAAAATCAAAGTAGAAATACGGTTTTGCTAATTAAATTTGTGATGTTATGTTTTCTTTAAAAAGAAAGCTTTTACTATCTTATGACTATTAATCCGTATCATTAATAATTCTATAACACAGTAAAGCAAAAAACAATATAGAAAAGAATGTTTGTCGAAATATGTATTCAAAAATAAATTGGCCTTACATACTTACGTATCAATAAAAAGTGTGTTATGGCTCCTGGTAACAAAGAGCGCCACCCAGGACACACGGGTACCATACCAAAAACGAAAGCAAGAAATAATTGCAATGTTCCCCAAGAAGCTGTGACACCAACGAGGAGAGACATGACAACAAATCTAGTAACGGTAGTGCGATAATTCTTCAATTATTTAATAAAATATATCATATTTCATTTTAAATAGATATTTTTGGTAATTTAAGGTATAAATTGATACCTGTAATTTGTTTGCCTTATAATACTACTGTCAAACCCTTCAGTCTGAAGTTTTTGCAAACCACATGTTCCATGGTATTTTTAGAATCTTGGGAGAGTTGAGAATTTGGACAATGGCCAATTTGGTTCAGTTTCAGATACATGTGCACAAATCAGAACTCTGTTCTAATCTAATAATATTCTAAAGGTATTTTTTACATAATTAAACCTAGAATTAGAATGTATATATATTATGTGCAATATAGAATATTAGCCATATGGGAGCTTGCTTTTCTAAATTCAGTCTGAAGAAGGTATTGGTTCATTACACATCCAAAGAATTTTATAGCCTATATACCTATGTGGATTCTAAATAAATTGCTTTAATCTATCTTGTATTGCCATTAACATAAAGATTTATATTCCTACCTTTTAGACTACTTTAGATTGGGTTCCCGTTTCTGAATACAATATAAGATCAAATTGTAATCAGTCAAGAAAACAAACCAATAATATCAATCATTCAATAATACCAGATCAAGAATTGACAGATTTAGGTAAGTATTTAATTTTGTGAAATGATAATGAAAAAGTAATTAAGATGGTTAATATATATGTTCTTTTGATTCAAGACAATTCAGTTTCATTTGAAAGTGGATTTGGAAGATTTGTTCCAGTAAGACCCCAACCGCGTGTGTTGCCCTTGACAGCACAGAATCGAGAAAACATTTCTGCTGATCATAATGATGATGGTGCAGGATCTTCTATTTCATCACACACAATACATCATTTCCAGAATGGTAAATTGTTTAAATATTATGTTCCCGTCATGATCAATTCATTTTTATAAAAATGGTTACATATAAATCACAATGCATGTATGTTGTATGGACTTTAACTTGACTACTTGTTATGTATTACTATTATGTGATGTCTGGTTGTAATGTATACACTCTTTTTAGTAGCCCCATGCATAAAGAAAAAGTTGGTTGCTGCTTACCATTGCTTCTTTCATTGCATTTGAAAGACTTTAATTATAAAGTCTTCTAAAGAAATATTTGGAATTATAAATAGAAATTTAAAATCCACTGCCCTCTTGTCATTATAGATTACTATGTTTTGTTTTTTGTGTAATTTATAAGCATACATTTGTGTGGAATCAGCTGTCATCAGTCCAGCTAGCAGAACCAATATTAGGTCCAAGAAATTAGCCTCTCTGGTATTAGTAAACACTGAGTGTACATGGACATTCATAACTAAAACTTTCCCTAACTACTTGAAATATATCAGCCATTGGTTTTGTATTTTAGAGAGTTAGTGATTTTTTTAAAAATGGTTTGACTTAGATTCCATATTAATTTTGTTGGCATTGGATCTTGAACTTTGAAGATATACCAAGGTATACTAATTGTTGAAGAATTTTTTTGGCAGTGTTAAGTAATGTGGATGTAGAAAGGGAATATAGTTGTCTGAAATTTGTAATATAACTATCTTAAGTTGAAAATAAAATATTTTTGTTTTGACTTATAAGTATACTTGTTTAGGTTTAATTCCTCACTCCAATCATGCTGCAGCAGCTGTGATGATAGTTAACCCTACCACACTAAATGCTGTAACTGGGAATATGTCTCAACCTTTTAATGTAAGTAATTTATATAATTTACATTATCATTAAAGTAAACAGAAAAGTGTATTCAAAACAATTGAAATTTTTCACCTCATCTGTAGCTTTAAAGATCTCTGATACGTGATTTGTCCAGTAAGTTATGAATTTCTATAAATCATGTTGATTTAACTATATTTCTTTTCACAAATAATGTAACTGAACTATTCACAAGTACTGTAATTGAACATGTAGTAAATATTTGATTACAGTTATGTAAGAATTTTAAAAAGAAAATATTTTGATAACAAATATCAAAATATTTTCATTCAATAATCATTAATAAATAAAAGATTTAGATCAACCTAAATATGTTTTGTGAAAAGTCTATTTAAAAAAATGTAAGGCGTCACAATATTTACAATTCATCTGAGATTATTAGTTGTCAATAATAAGATATAGTTATAGTAATTAATCTACTCTTCATAATAATAAAATGGTAACGAGATTTTGGGGACAGCTTATTGAAAATTGAAGTGATACTTAAGATTTAGCCAATAATATAATTTCAGGCACCAAATCAGAATAGAAATAATTTGACAAGGAATTTGAATTCTACACACAACACATTTGAGGGAAATACACACGCCAGTAATAATAATATTACTCCACCAATTTCCAATTCAAGAACTAGTACTAAAACTGTGAATTTAATGAACAACATGTATGATCAAGGTCATGGAAGCTTTAACAATTTAAACGAAAATAATCAGGTCAGTAGCTCATTAATAAATTTTAGAAATTAAAAAGTCATTTAATTTGAGGGAGATGGTTCGCGATGTGTCTATAATTCTTTTTTAACATTTGTACAATCATAGCACTGTCATTTATGAACCGATTTTGAAATGTTTGTTTATGTTGTAGTGTGTTCTCCATTAATTTTTTACCTGTAATAAATATTGTTGCTTTGATTTCAACAGGATGTTGTTGTGAGACCTGTATCAGTTCAGAGTAATGGTTCAACATATAGTGAGAATGAATTGTGGCAGAATGAAATTAAAAATAAAATGGAAATGTCCCAAATACGCCTGTCAGCCTTAAAACAACAACAAAAAGGTTGTTGAAATACCAGGTATGTGTTCTATGAATGTAAATTAATTTTTAAAAGTGCCTTAATGATTATTCAATACTCTGTTTAAATTTTTCAGGCTGAAGCTAAACAGCAACTGGAAGAAATGAAGGAAAGACAAGGGCAGGAAATAAATCAACCAGCTCCTAATGATAACTTTACTGGCATGCAGGTACTCTTAAAAAAAATAAAGTCAATGATTTAGGCAACAACTGTGACCAGGTTTTGTGGATCCTTGTTACAATGTGTGGCATTATTTGTTGTTGATTGAAAAATATTCATAGCATGCATTGAATGCAGACACTCAAGTTTATTAAATGTACATTGTTCAAATATGTGTGATTTGTTTAACCATGTCTAATTTTATTAAAAGCTTTACCACATCCTCTTTTTAAATAAAATATTAGGTATCTGAAATTGTCATTCCAGATTCAGATTCTAATGTTTTTATCTTCTGCCTAGGGTTCTCCCATCTAAAAAATATTCTTCAAACTTCATTTATTAGGTTATAACTACAATTTAAAATTGGTTATAAGTATTAACTACAATTTTAGTTAATTATTTGATCAAGCACTAATTTAATTATTTTTTATTATTTTAACCTTTTACATTTTTTGTGCATTTTTACTTTTCAAAATTAACCACTTCAAACACTAATATTTCTTTCTGTTGTAGTGTGTTCTCCTTTATTTTTTTACCAGTAATAAATATTGTTACTTTGATTTCAACAGGATGTTGTTGTGAGACCTGTATCAGTTCAGAGTAATGGTTCAACATATAGTGAGAATGAATTGTGGCAGAATGAAATTAAAAATAAAATGGAAATGTCCCAAATACGCCTGTCAGCCTTAAAACAACAACAAAAAAGGTTGTTGAAATACCAGGTATGTGTTCTATGTATGTAAATTAATTTTTAAAAGTGCATTAATGACTATTCAATACTCTATTTAAATTTGTCAGGCTGAAGCTAAACAGCAACTGGAAGAAATGAAGGAAAGACAAGGGCAGGAAATAAATCAACCAGCTCCTAATGATAACTTTACTGGCATGCAGGTACTCTTAAAAAAAATAAAGTCAATGATTTAGGCAACAACTGTGACCAGGTTTTGTGGATCCTTGTTACAATGTGTGGCATTATTTGTTGTTGATTGAAAAATATTCATAGCATGCATTGAATGCAGACACTCAAGTTTATTAAATGTACATTGTTCAAATATGTGTGATTTGTTTAACCATGTCTAATTTTATTAAAAGCTTTACCACATCCTCTTTTTAAATAAAATATTAGGTATCTGAAATTGTCATTCCAGATTCAGATTCTATTGTTTTTATCTTCTGCCTAGGGTTCTCCCATCTAAAAAATATTCTTCCAAACTTCATTTATTAGGTTATAACTACAATTTAAAATTGGTTATAAATATCTCCTTTTTCTAATTAAGTCTCATAGAGAGTCTGCTCGAGCCTTAGGAGAGGCAATTGTTGCTGCATGTCCTGATGCTGCAGCTGTGGAACGACGCCTTGGACAAATTAGAGAATACATACGAGTGACATCGTCTCTTGTGGATACCATGCGTAACTCTGAAGACGAGGTATGTTTACCAACTCTAATACAATTTTTATAAAATAAAATTTAATAGCAAGTTAATAGTATAAGTTTTATATTCGAATTTCTAATGTAGGCATATATAGAGCATACAAAAGAAGAATATGATGAGCTCATCCAAATGATAACTAAATTAAAAGATAGTGAAAGTAAGTTAGAAAGTTTGCTAGCTAACAAGACTCCTGATAATATGGAAGTACTTTCTGAGAAAGCCGGTGGTTCTACTAATCTAGTGGAACCTGACACTACTGCTTCTGACAATGTTTTTGACGACATTTCAACTGTTAATCAAAACCTGGATCAGGGTATAAAGAATAATAATGAAAATAATAGTGTAAGCAACAATCTTAAGAAAGTAACTAACATAGAAAATGAACAAATAAATAAAACAATGACCAATTCAAAAAATAATGAAGAAAATATTAATAAAGATTTACCAAGGACAAATGAAATGAAGTATGCTGAAGATAATAAACATAATAATGGTGTTGAAATTGAAGAAATAGAAGCAATTGCTTGCAGTGAAACTGAAACCAAATTTAATGATCAGCGTCGCAATGATGAACTAAGAAAAAATATAATATCATGTGTTGAAAAAGCAGCCATGATAGAAGAAATGAAAAATAAAGTGACTGATTTAGGCAACAACTGTGACCAGGTTTTGTGGATCCTTGTTACAATGTGTGGCATTATTCGTTGTTGATTGTAAAATATTCATAGCATGCATTGAATGGAGACACTCAAGTGTATTAAATGTACATTGTTCAAATATGTGTGATTTGTTTAACCATGTCTAATTTTATTAAAAGCTTTACCACATCCTCTTTTTAAATAAAATATTAGGTATCTGAAATTGTCATTCCAGATTCAGATTCTATTGTTTTTATCTTCTGCCTAGGGTTCTCCCATCTAAAAAATATTCTTCCAAACTTCATTTATTAGGTTATAACTACAATTTAAAATTGGTTATAAGTATTAACTACAATTTTAGTTAATTATTTGATCAAGCACTAATTTAATTATTTTTTATTATTTTAACCTTTTACATTTTTTGTGCATTTTTACTTTTCAAAATTAACCACTTCAAACACTAATATTTCTTTCTGTTGTAGTGTGTTCTCCATTAATTTTTTTTACCTGTAATAAATATTGTTACTTTGATTTCAACAGGATGTTGTTGTGAGACCTGTATCAGTTCAGAGTAATGGTTCAACATATAGTGAGAATGAATTGTGGCAGAATGAAATTAAAAATAAAATGGAAATGTCCCAAATACGCCTGTCAGCCTTAAAACAACAACAAAAAAGGTTGTTGAAATACCAGGTATGTGTTCTATGAATGTAAATTAATTTTTAAAAGTGCCTTAATGATTATTCAATACTCTGTTTAAATTTTTCAGGCTGAAGCTAAACAGCAACTGGAAGAAATGAAGGAAAGACAAGGGCAGGAAATAAATCAACCAGCTCCTAATGATAACTTTACTGGCATGCAGGTACTCTTAAAAAAAAATAAAATAGGATAAACAAGCATACAGATCACCTAATGTTAAATGATCATTGCCCGCACTCTGTAAAATTTGTATTCTCTAAATTTCAATGTGCATCATTCACATACATATATAAGAAATCTTTGCAACTTAAGCTGTATACATTCTGCCTTATCCTCCTCCTCGTTGAGTGTTTTCATTGCTGAGGGTCGTGCCCTCCATGAATTATGTGGCGGCAATCGCATTCCACCTTTTGCGGTCTTTGGCGGTGTGAAATGCCTTGTGGACTCTTGTATTCGTGTTGTTGCTGATTTGGTCTGTCCAACACATTGGGCTTCTACCTCTTGGTCGTCTTCCCTGTATTTTGCCTGTGACCAGGAGTGTTTCCAGTGTATCGTTTTTCTTGGCTATGTGACCGACCGTTGACAGGCTAACGGTGACTCCCACTTCCCGGAGAATTGACACGTTTGTGCGGTGGGTTATCCAAGGTACTCGTAACACTTCCTCCAGCACCACATCTCAAATGTTTCAATACGAGATCTGTCTGCCTTCTTGAGGATCCAAGCTTCTGCTCCATAAGCGAAGATTGGGAACACCAGAGACCTCACCAGATCAATCTTGGTTTTTAGTGAGATTACCTGCCTGCTCGTGTCATGCATTGCAATAAGAACAAACCATTCCTAAATGATCTTAATTTTTGATTAAAATATATTTTTCCTTTTAACAGAATATGACTTTCGCCGGTAATTACCACCAACCAAACCGAATGTATGGAACCAATCAGATTGGTGTTGCTACTACACTACCCCATACATCAGACATAATAAACAGTGCTCATCAAATAACTAATAATATAGAGCCTGATCATGGACATTCTACACAATCTACTCACAGTCAAGATGAGAGATTTTCGATTAGAGATGGCAACATAGCTAGTAGCGAGGTAAGTCAATACTAATATTTTTAACTTTACTTTCCCTTCTTGCCCGACGCTCTCCAACCTATGTACACAACTTAGTCTACAACAATGTCACCAAAACACTAGACATTAGACACCTTAATGTACATAGAATAAGGAAAACGGTATCAAAATGGTTGCTCGGCCTCAACCGTGATCAGACTGAAAGAATCCTTGGGTAGCTGCACACCAAAAATTAAAAAACACACAATCGTTAACATAACTACACATACACCCATGAACACACAGAGTGCTCCGATCATCATCAAACTTTACTGGATTAATCGCCAGTTCAATCTGAAGAATCAAGCCGTTTCCGAGCCTATATGGAACATATCGAAACACTTTCTCTTTTATATATATATATATATATATAGATTATCTTTTCTTTTTTTCTCTTCTTTCGTTTCATGGATTTTTCTTCTCTTTCTTTTGCCACATTCAACCCATTGGCTTTTGCGAACTCTATGACTTACTTGAGTATGATAATTTTAAAAGCCAGGTCATTAACAGTTGAGCTACATTGTATTTCAAAACAACAGCAGGAAGTGATCAAAAATAATTGCAGGAAGCTGCAGGTGGGGGCCGCGATAGTGAAGGCGAAGAGGACGAAAGTTCATTGCATGAGCGTGGACGACTCCTGCAAATTAAATTGCGGGAATTGCAGCTTAAAAAACAACACATGGAGAATTTGGTAACTATCAGCATCATTTTGTCCATCATTAGCCTCTTTGCAAATATTACCGAGAGGCACTATGCAAAATCAAATGCAACTTCTTTCTTTTTGCATAAATTTTGTGTAGGTCATCATTGCATCTTAAGTTCGGTATATACTCCATTGTCAGACATAGTACAGAGCGACAAAGGAGGGGTACAAAACTGCAACAATTAATTTCAACCGAACACTTACCAGTTGTATTAGCCATGTTCTGTTGTTAATTTCATTTTTTAAGATTGAATCTCTTAAGATAACTCGTTAAATTACACCATTTCCACCATGCATCAGGCATTATGCAGTTACTGGCCACAATAATTCTTTTACTTTATTCATTTACATCTGGAATCATTGTGTCTTGTCTGTGTATTGTAGTTTATAATCCATTGACACTGACTACTTTTCTAAAGATATTATACTATAATATTTATGTTACAGGTTTCCGAATTTCAAAAACTACAGATGGCAACAGGTCTAGCTAGCTCTCATAATACTTATTCCAGTTCAGGTGAAGATAGTGGGGATGAAGAGCCTTCAGGAAAATGTATGTTTGTAATGTTTAATTTTATATTATTGCTCTCGAGAAAGTATCAAGATGATTTAGACTGGTAGGTTAGACCCCTGCCGCGTTAGAAAGAGAAAGCTATCTACTATTAGGTTCCATTTTTAACAGGGAATGTGCTAGCCATCTACCAGATAAAGATTTTTTGTACATAAAATTCAGAAAAACAGGCACTTTTTGAATCGATATTATATTGTATAGGGAAGATGACTGGATGCTGCATGATGAGATTTTTAAAATATATAGATAAAGCCAAAAATATATAATAATTCGTAAAATTAATTTTATTTAGCAAGTAATATAAGAAGTCGACCATAATCATATTATAATCTATTTGTAACTAGAATAGAGAAAGACATAATTGGCGTTTTAGGTAGTGGCGTGTACAATGATAAAGTGTGAGGGAGATAAATCTATGCTACAATAGTGACTAGTATATCAGTAGCAATATCCTAGGCCAGGGGTCGACAACCCGCGGCTCGCTAGACACATGCGGCTCTAGTACTATCTTAATTTAGTACTATGTATTGTTGGCGAGAAAAAAAATTGTGGCTTTTTAGAATTTTCAAATTGTAACTTTCGACTCAAAAGTTTGCCGACCTAGGCGTATGTATATCGAAGAGATTGGTGATATACTAACCATGGTCGACTGTAGAAGTACTTGGAAGCGACGAACGTATAAAGATGTATAAAAGCGTGAGAGGTGAACGGACTTTTAGGCCCAGGACTCCACTATACTGTTTTTAAAATTTTAAATTATTGAAAATAACGTATTACGTACTTATGTACCTCGTATCTAATAAATGTAAATTTATTTTAGGTAACAACACAGCTGGAAATATGAAAAATGAAAATAATAGAATGGAAATTAAACTTATTGTCTCATCTTTGCATAAAGCTAAAGGTAATTGTTTTTTTTTTTTCATTATTTTCCTGCAGTTTTTATGACTATATGAAATATTATTAATGTAATCGATTTTAGATTTGATGAGATCGATGGAAAATTTTGAATCAGACCATCTATCGAATGCACTTGAAGAGCCTTTCCCCATTCCAAACAACGCAAATATTCATGACAAGTAAGTTTTTATTTAAAATTCTTTAAGTCACAGTACAAGTCGTTTTCTATTTGGCTTACTACGATTTTTCTGCATATATATAAACTACAATTACATGGCATCCATATATTAAAATAAACTAGCAAGAAGCTAGCTTTAAATAGCCATCATTGTTTATTTTCAGTAAGCTTTTTTTAAATTGGGTTGTTACATATGTTACTGCTTTGTTTTAAAGTATATAAATTATATTCATAAATATTGATGGGCGGCTTTAAATTATGCTGGCTAATGATGTTTTCAAAAGTTATTTGTGTTAAAGAAAATATGGTAAGCTTCAAAGTTTCTTTTTATGTTGGTTTAAAGACTTGGTGAAAAGTATTTTCAAACTAAATATGCAAAATAGTCATATCAACTAGTTTTTTGTAAAAAGCACCTTTTAATGAGATAACTATTTGTTATAGCAAATCGGAGGGTGGTGGCAGTATGGGTGACTGGTCGAACGAGGGAAGCGTATGCCGCGTTCGCAACTCATTGCCGCAACGACACAAATTTACCAACGAGCAACATCACCAGCAGCAACAACACCACCAACAGCAGCTTCATCAACAACAACTCCAACAACAGCAACTACATCACCAACAGCATCTTCAACAGCAGCAACAACACCAACAGCACCTAAACCAGCAACAACATCAACAGCACCTCATCCAACAACAGCAGCAACAACATCAACAGCACTTAAACCAACAACAGCAGCATCAACAGCACTTCAACCAGCAACAACATCAACAACACCTCAACCAGCAACAAAATCAACAGCACCTCAACCAGCAACAGCAGCAACAACACCAACAGCATCTTAACCAGCAACAGCAGCAACAACACCAACAGCATCTTAACCAGCAACAGCAGCAACAACAACACCAACAGCATCTCATCCAACAACAAGCTAGTAAGATACTTAAATTGCCAGTGAATTGTTATGATCTCTTTCAAACTAGAGTTAAAATAAATTCTTATTTTTATTGCCAAGCAGGCCATGAAGCGAATCTCGCAAGTCTTCAGGAGTTGGCACAGGAGTTGAGGATGGAGACTGAAAAGATAATGGGCGAGCGCGCACGTATTAAAGATATGGTCTCAAATAAAGGTAAGTGTTATGTTACTATTCTGACTCTCTACTTAAGTAATAACCAGAAAAGTATTTTTTAAGGTTTTAATTAAGCAATGGTTACATATATACAATGGTAATAGATATATTTTTTGCACTATTATAGTGTCCGTGGTCACGTAGGAACCATTTGACATTCTAAAATAATGGTTTTGTAGGTTTCCCTACAAGATCCAATACTTACATGAGAAGAATTACGAATCTGTTGGGTAAATATCAAGGTTTTTTATGGAAAAAGGAGACAATTGGCTATATTACCCAGTGACATGTGAAGGGTTTTTATTTCTGGTCACTTACTGAATGATATGTAGAAATACAGTCTACCTCCACATCACGCCGCTATTACGACGTCGCGGTATTATTTTTTTATTATTAAATCCATTCCATTTGTGCAATGGCAGAAGAGACGTCAGTGGTATTTGTATTTCAAATTAAAATTACTAAGAAATTTTCACGTAATTTTTTTTTTACTATCCCAAGGGAAGCAAGAAGACGTCCATAATTGAATGGTGATAAACCAATTTGGCATTTGATTGTTCATTCACACTCACATAAGTTTATTACATTACAGAAGTAAGTAGAAAGCAAAAGAAAGTTAACGAAGAAGTACGATCGGGACCAAGCAGTGCCCCAGGTCCCGCTGAGAGGCGCCAGATGCAATTGCGCGCTTTGCTCGCCGACAAACAACGGGAGCTGGAGGCGTTACTCAACAAAGAGGTGAATGCTGTTATACCTGCTTACAAAACCAACTTCAAGTCATATCAAACGATAATAGGTATTACGCGCGGATGCTCTCTTTTTATTCCCGAATTATCGTAAGAATATTACGAAATTGAATTATTAAGAACCTAACCAAAGTCTCATCAAACTATCGTCGAAGTACATCCTTTCCAATAACAATGAATCATCGAAACCTTTCCAATAGAACTAATAAAATGCTCGTTCGCTGCTGGGGGACCCTTATGTCGAGTTACTAGCGATAGAGGTTTAGGCTAAGCGACCTAAGAGCTATGCCACCTCTCAATCCGGTGAAGCAGTCAAGGCCAGCTTCTCTGGCCAATCTGTGTAGCTCGTCATTAAAAAATCGTTCGCTGCACTAATTAAGTCACATAAATGTCATACGAGATATTCAATAGAACAGTCGAGAGAGAATTTAGTAATAATCCATACAATACGCTCATACCAACATGCATACACTCACGTCCGTCACCGTGAGGGGCAGAGATCACGAACTTCTCCGTACTGTGATCTCGGCACACCTCTTTCGCTACGCATGCATAATCATTGGATAACGATACTGCCCCTTTTTTTACACGTCGCCAATCTAGTCTTTATTATATGTACACTGTATAATGTAAATATCGTAAAGATTTAAGTGTGTCTGGATTTAGCTTTTTAATTAATCACGTTTAAAATCACAAAATAAAGATTTTCATTTCATTGTTTCATTTCAAACGTTCGGAATTGGGTGTTCACGGGAAATACGTATAACGATGACTATTATTAATTCCATCAGGTGCCAGGTGCTGTCCCCGAAGTTCAAAAGAATCCAGATTCACGCGCCATGTCTGTTGCAAACCAGTCCTACAATAGGTAAAGTTATGTTAATTTTATTTATTTCTCAACAATTTAAAAAAAATTCTATACATGACACTGATGTTCAGTGTTTCTATTTATTCTGTTGTTATCAAATATAAATACTTTAAAAATAAAAAATAATCTTTTTTATAATTATACTACCCTTGGCTTGTTATAACTTTTGTTTATGTACAAGTGAACCTAATGTACATTGCTAGATAACGAATAAAAAAAAATAAAAGTTTACTGAGACATTTGATGAAAAAGACAACGAAAATCGCTCTCCAATTTTCCCACAGTTTATTGGGTTCCAAATGTCACTCACATTTCGCGGTTTGCATTATTCGAGCATACCGCTAAAACACAAAATCGATAAATTCAAGCTTTCATTGTATAGAAATATTACGGAGAAATTTTCACGTTTTTTTATTATCCCAAGGGAAGCAAGAAGACGTCCATAATTGAATGGTGATAAACCAATTTGGCATTTGATTGTTCATTCACACTCACATAAGTTTATTACATTACAGAAGTAAGTAGAAAGCAAAAGAAAGTTAACGAAGAAGTACGATCGGGACCAAGCAGTGCCCCAGGTCCCGCTGAGAGGCGCCAGATGCAATTGCGCGCTTTGCTCGCCGACAAACAACGGGAGCTGGAGGCGTTACTCAACAAAGAGGTGAATGCTGTTATACCTGCTTACAAAACCAACTTCAAGTCATATCAAACGATAATAGGTATTATGCGCGGATGCTCTCTTTTTATTCCCGAATTATCGTAAGAATATTACGAAATTGAATTATTAAGAACCTAACCAAAGTCTCATCAAACTATCGTCGAAGTACATCCTTTCCAATAACAATGAATCATCGAAACCTTTCCAATAGAACTAATAAAATGCTCGTTCGCTGCTGGGGGGACCCTTATGTCGAGTTACTAGCGATAGAGGTTCAGGCTAAGCGACCTAAGAGCTATGCCACCTCTCAATCCGGTGAAGCAGTCAAGGCCAGCTTCTCTGGCCAATCTGTGTAGCTCGTCATTAAAAAAAAAATCATAGCTGCACTAATTAAGTCACATAAATGTCATACGAGATATTCAATAGAACAGTCGAGAGAGAATTTAGTAATAATCCATACAATACGCTCATACCAACATGCATACACTCACGTCCGTCACCGTGAGGGGCAGAGATCACGAACTTCTCCGTACTGTGATCTCGGCACACCTCTTTCGCTACGCATGCATAATCATTGGATAACGATACTGCCCCTTTTTTTACACGTCGCCAATCTAGTCTTTATTATATGTACACTGTATAATGTAAATATCGTAAAGATTTAAGTGTGTCTGGATTTAGCTTTTTTAATTTATTTTTTATTTCATTGTTTCATTTCAAACTTTCGGAATCGGGTGTTCACGGGAAATACGTATAATAATGACTATTATTAATTCCATCAGGTGCCAGGTGCTGTCCCCGAAGTTCAAAAGAATCCAGATTCACGCGCCATGTCTGTTGCAAACCAGTCCTACAATAGGTAAAGTTATGTTAATTTTATTTATTTCTCAACAATTTAAAAAAAATTCTATACATGACACTGATGTTCAGTGTTTCTATTTATTCTGTTGTTATCAAATATAAATACTTTAAAAATAAAAAATAATCTTTTTTATAATTATACTACCCTTGGCTTGATATAACTTTTGTTTATGTACAAGTGAACCTAATATACATTGCTAGATAACGAATAAAAAAAAATAAAAGTTTACTGAGACATTTGATGAAAAAGACAACGAAAATCGCTGTCCAATTTTCCCACAGTTTATTGGGTTCCAAATGTAACTCACATTTCGCGGTTTGCATTATTCGAGCATACCGCTAAAACACAAAATCGATAAATTCAAGCTTTCATTGTATAGAAATATTACGGAGAATCTATTTTTGGTTTCCAGTGAACAAGAAGAGCCAGAGTCAAGATCAGAACAAATGCCACTGGATTCGCAGACATCGAGAGAAAACGAAAACTATCGGGTATAATATTTTTTTACTTTCCGAATATATTACATACTTAACAGTTGGTTTGAATTTTAATCAAGAACATAATGTAAAAGTGTGCCTACAGTTATATTACTATTTTGATTTTTTTCTATTCCAATAACCTTTTTTTTTTGTTAACGGGGAGGAAATCTTCAAAAAGATGGTTATGTGGGGTTTTTACCCACTAAAACCACCCCGGTGGCGCTTTCCTCGGTGCACGACGAGGGGCCCAAGATCTCCAGTGGAACGCACCGGAACACAGGGGGGAGGTTACTCCCTCCCCTCCTGTGCCCTCACAGTGCAAGGCTACACGGGCCAGCCGATGTCGCCCTGCTTCCCGGGTCCACCTTAGCGAACGACAAAGGCTCACACTCTTGTCGCCCAGTGAACCCAAGGCCCCTTTTAGTCGCAGCAGGGGATACCGTAGTCTTATTCTTGAGAGCCCAGAACTACATGGCTGATTCCAATAACCTATTGTCACTCGCTATTATTCGCTCCAGTAACTTAATATGAAAGCTCTTCCTCTTAAGTAAATAAGCAATATTCTTTCAATTCAGGGATGGTGGGAATTTAGATTGCAACGTAGATAATAAAGGATATATGTCATTGTTTTAGGGCGGTGGAGACAACATGATTGGAGGCAGGTCCATTAACACAGTTCCTTCTTGTTTGGAAAGCACTTATGGCAGCGATACAGATAGGTACCTAATCATTATTTTAATATTTTACAAACCTCTAAATATAATGTCCACCAAAAATAATTTTCAATTATCCTTATTAATTTTTATGCCAATCATGAGATAAAATTGGTAGTGGTATTTATAATTATTTGATCTATTATTGACCAAAAATAATGTTATTAAATTTTCGTTGTCAAGTAATTAAATGCTTATAAAAATCCGACTGTGACCATACGCCATTGCAGCTGCTACTGCTGTTACATGAATAAGTCTGGAAGTACCAGTACTACATTAGTAACGTAGTAAAGTCGTGTATGTCTCATCTGCTGACGTAAAGGTTCGGTATCGCCGCTGATGTCAGTTGATTCCATAGATTGACTTGAAGAAACTTCGAGAAATGGACATGTCCATGAGGAGTCAGAAAAATTGTTCGAAATCATGCCGGTTACAGATTTCCGTTACCGCACATCTCGGCAGAATTCCAATTTTCATTGACACCATCTTGATGGATGGCATTCCACGCACTGTCAATCTATGGAATATACTGGCATCAGCGGTGATTCCGTACCTTTACGATTTGGGGACCTTCAAGAAACGAATCTTCTCCTGCCTCAAACCTCACACCTGCAGCTCCTCTGGTGCTGTTGATATTCATGGGCGACGGTGATCACTTAAGATGGAGCCATAAGCTCGTTTACCACTTTTTCTATTAAAAAAACTACTCTAGTGCTGTATGTATTCGTGTACGGCGCTGGTCACTTAACATCATGTACATTATCGTCCGCACATTCTGAAATTAAATTGGTTAGTTAGAATATTTAACGCTGCAAACCAGCTCATTGTATCCTAAATGTAATGTTTTTGTTACAGTGCTTCAAGAAGCAAATCAAACCAGCGGAATAGACCAAGGCGTCGTCAGCCTCAAGATCGTCAGCCAGATGAAAATGTAAATATTTTTTTTTACAATATGACATGGTAGGCCGGGAAATCGATGTGTGGCCCGTCCGGGCCGTCGACGGCGGGGCCGAGGTGCTTCGGCAGGTGCACAGACGGGCGATGGAGGTGTGGCGCGTGCGGCTCCCAGAGCGGCGATACACGCGCAACGCACGTCTGTGCCTTACTGCCGAACTTCGAAGCCTGGCAACGGAAGTTCCTTTTTCTATTGCCAGGCTTCGAAGTACGTCAGAAGTCAGAATGTACGTCACGTACCGCCTGACACAGGTACTCACCAGGCACGGGTGCGTCGGTGAGTACCTGAACAGGATAGGGCGTGAACCGACCGCGGAATGCCACCACGAATGAACACGTTTGCCGTGTGTCCTGCGTGGAACACGGAGAGACGGATCCTGGTCCGGCAGATCGGGCAAGACCTCTCCCCGCCGGCGGCAGTAGCTGCTGCGCTGGCGGGGAAATCTAAATGGAAGGCGCTGGTCTCCACATCGGCTGGCCCGTGTCGCCTTGCACTGCGAGGGCACAGGGGGGAAGGAGTAACCTCCCCCCCGAGACGTGCTCTCCTTTAGCACAGTGCAGAGAGGCTCCGGTGCGTTCCACTGGAGATCCCGGAGCCCCTAGTCATACACCGAGGAAAGGGCCACCGGGGAGGTTTTAGTGGGTAAAAACCCCACATAACCGCCGCCTTCCCCCCAGAAGGCGGGGTATCTTTTGCAGATTCCCTTCCGGTTAACTAAAAAAAAACTATGACATGTTAGCAATGTATCACATCTAAAACCGATCATAATACACATTTCAACGAGGTCGTAAGATCCCAATGTAAATTTTAGCGACACAACCCGCGCAATTAATCCTAAAATTAAATGAAATAATATTTTCAGGCATTGCAAGCTAACAATTCATCTCCCAACATACGCCACGACGCGAGACCTGAAACATCCAACATACAACAACATGTTAATATGGTTTCACCTGGGGCTCCAAATGGTAAGTTTGGTCACGTATTTTCTATTCGAAAATTAAATACAAAAAAAATAAGAAAGACCACAATAACTGACTAGTTTTTACCGAGCTAATAAGTCTCATATATGACAGGCCAACTCTGTCCCTGTACATAAGCATACACCGGCACATATAGTAAAAAAAGATTATGTTGGTATTTAAGAAATCGTAAAACGGAACTGGGGGATTAAACGTTTCTGCTCTTTTTAATTTGAATTTGCTCCAATAAAGAAATTGGTCATTCCACGTTTCTAGATCCGTATATATCGTCTTTGCATTAATATACTAGACCGACAGACTATTTGAATATTTAAAATATGAATATTGAATTCTAATTATCAACCGACGAACAACCTTACTTTCGTTAAGTTTTCTTACATTTTACAAATGTTCAACTCGTTTTTTTAAAAAATGAACTTTGTGCCAATAATGGAGACAAAAAATTGTAGAAATTTTTTCAACCATTAATAATTTTTATATATAGATTTGTATGTATGGTCGTGATGTTGTTTCATATTTTACAAATACCGGTTCCGGTTACCTTTCCAAAGCTATAAATGCGTTTCTAAATTTACAGACTGTCCCATCCAATTTTGTCCCATCCTACATGGATGACAAAATTGGACCATTACACAGCCCCTTCAAGACTTAAAAAGTAAATAGGATTTTTTTATTTTAGGTGACAACGCAACAAACATTCCGTACGGTCCTCTACCACCTCAATCTTGGAATGGCACTAAATCTAACCAGGTAAATAATCAATTGTTAACATTATCTTATGTATATTTGATTCAATTGTTTACTGATATATTGGTAGGTTTATGGTTCAAGACTAACATAGGTTCAAGAATAACATTCTCCTTACTCTTTACGCGTACGCACGAATGTCGAAGAAGAAAAGGAGCATAGGCGCCAGAACTTCATGTTACTGGGATACTTCAGATATAAAAGAAAGCTTCCACATATTGCATAGAAATCTTAAAATTAAAATTACAGCCTTTACATAAATATAATATATGTCCTACTGTTGGGGGCGGGCCTTCTCTGTAAAGAGAGTATAAGGGCATAGTCCGCCACGCGGCCATAGTGCGGATTGACAGACTTCACGTCTTAGAAAAAAATTTCAAGACATGTAAGATTTCCTCACGATGTTTTCCTTCACCGCCGAGCACGCGGTAAATCAGCACATAAAATTGCAGCAACAAATTTATTGGTGCCGGCACCGGAGATCGAACTCGGGTTGTTAGGCGTACTATGCAACTTGAGCCTTACGACACAGGCCGTACCCTAAACCATTAGGCTATTGACGCTTCAGAATTTTAATGTTTGGTCTTTTGTGATTTCACATTCTAATAATTTTTAAGCTCATGTATTGACGATATCACCGTCTCTATATAACATTGGTGTTACAGGACATGCGTACAAACCAGTTCACTCAGAACAGTCACTCCCAAACAATGGAGCGTCTGCTTGGAACGCCGCAGTTGTCTTACCCACCGACAATGCCTTACAACATGATGATGCCCTTTGGTGAGATTTTATTTATTTAATAAGGTTTTCCAACAGTCAGTACATTTATACTATGCTAATTGAATATACCCACATACACTCTGTGATTGCCTCACTAATTATAGGAAAACACAGCATTCACAAATAGATACAACTTACAAAAGATTTAAATAATTATGAATTTTTTCAAAAAGTAAAAAGTTTAATTTTAAGGCTTAGGTTAGTTACATATTTATATTATTTTGGTGGAGCAAATAGTTTTTTAATCCTATTTACAGATTTTACCTCTAAATCTATGTCACTGTAATCCCTATAAATAGAGTACATCCGGTACAAAGGACAGTGTGCCATCAAGTTTGTTCTATGTCTAGGTAATTGGAAGAGCTTATATTTTTGAGTGTTTGTCGTCTATTAGGCACGTTAAACAGAACTTTACACAACAGATCAGGACAATCAAGTGTACCTGATATTAGTTAACACTAACATGATAATTCAAGAACTTTTATAAATTTATAACATATTTCCCATCTATTATATGTGTGTTTGAGACGAATCTTTCCCCAATAATTTCTCCACATCTACTTCCTCGTCAATTTCTAGCCTTCCACTGCTCTCTTGGTCTTCTATGTCAAAATCACCAATCACTCGTTATATGCTTCTATGAGCATTTGATGCACTTCAGCTGCTGATTTTTTTTTAAATTATAGAAATACATAAATATATATGCTAATGAGCACTTAATGGTATAAAAGAGTTATGTAATTCTGGTCTTTCAGATTTTTTGATTCTACAAACTAATTCTCAAGTTAGTCACCATATGCGAATTCTAACGTAAACCTCGTGCCACGCCATCTTTCTCAAAATAGCGGAAACTAATTTGTACATCTAATATTTTTACAAAATCCACAGCACTTAGATTACAGTAAATATCTACAACTTTTATTATACTGAATGCTAGCAAAGGGATTCACTATTAACTTAAGGGATTGATTACAATTTATTCATAATACTTAGATTTCATAATGTGTATGTTTGTGCACTTTGTTCTTCCACTGTTCTCTACTCTAATGTATGCTACATATTTCTTAAATGTAGGTTTTCAGGTATAAAATACCTAAGCACTTCGTCTGAATGCAAAGTACATATGTTTATAAGGGTGAGACCAAACGATTGGATTTATAGGTGTTTCTTTGTATATTTTCGGAACCTAAGGACGACTACCAATAAAATTAACATGGGGCCTAATTAAAAGCAAACCTTTTTCAAACAATAAATCAAAATCGATTCATAAACGACAGGACTATGAATGCTCAAATATTTATTTCGTAATAAAGAACTCAAGAATACTGCCAAATTAGGCTGAATCAGCGCTATATTGTATTCTAATGATAATAAGATCGTTGATCACTTGATCTCTGGCCAGTTCTTTAATCTTTTTCTTGCATAAAAATAAAAGAAATGTTTCAATAGGTATGGTTGGCGGCTGCGGTTGTGGATGCGGTTTGTGGGGCGCGTGGTGTTGGCAGCAACTCGTTATGCAACAGAGGGAAATACATCAACTTAGAGAACAGCTTAATCACGTAAGTATCTTAATATGATTTCCTTTTATTTGCCCAGACTTTGTGGAATAGGAGTACGAAGTGGTATCATAATTTAAATTTTGCAAAGGGGTCGAGGGGACTTTCTTTAGCGCAAACGTTTTGTGTTGTAGCCCGGATAACACCATCTTGATATAGACATGTCGTATCTATCATAGCAAACCATCAGTTATCGATTACGCCGTTTCGTTGCTTCTTATTAAAAAATCGTGGTGCCATCTTTTTCGTATCTTGAGCACACTCTTTTTCTCAATAATATAAATTTATTCGTTCATTATTTTATGTACCTTTAAGAACGATTTGTAACTTCGATGTACTTTTTCCCATATTTTATAAAAAATTCGACCTTTTAATATTATTTTTATATAAATAAAATTTTAATTATTTGATTTCTGGTAATCATAAGGCAAATAAGACAAATTTATCAAATTATTTTGTTACCGGTTCTCAATATATTTACAAAGTTGTTGGATTCAAAAGGGTTAGTTACATACGGCGAAGTTAATATAAGCTGTTAAAAAATACTATGTACCGTTAACTGCAATTATAGTCCGTTGTTGCCAGAACATATTGTTTAACGATATTAAGTACTTAACCACATTTAAAAGTTACAGCCTGTATATAATATAAATACATGACCCCATGTTAGGCACACACCTTCTGTGTAAAGAGAGTGTGAAGCCAGTCATTGGAACTGACTGAAGGTTTCCTCACCATGTTTTCCTTCTCCGCCTAGCGCGTGGTATAACCGCACTTAATACTTGTTTATTGTAAAAATCGTTGGGTACAGTTGGAGGAACGTTGGCGAGCCGAGACTGCCTCACACACCCTGAACAATCAAGTGCCGCCCGGTAACCGTGCCAATAACTACTGGGACAACTTCCGAAGGTAATAAAATACTTTACACACGTTAGTTTCATTTCAACGTTGATCAAATTATCATAATACTTAATTTTTTTATTTCAGATATTAGAAACAACACAATTCTATCTATTAATTATTAATATATTATATATAATTTATATATGTATTTATCACTGCAGTTCACATACACATATGGGTGAGCGTTGTGTGAGTGTGTCCCTACCCCTTAGCTTAATAATATTTTTACATATAAATATATTTAATGTTGCTCTTATACCAAACATTTTGTAAATTTTGTTTCATCTAAATAATAAAAGTATTATTTTTTCACTAATATTTTATTTTTATACTTATATGAAAATGTGGTAACAAAATTAATTATTGTTTACAGCTATTCACGTCAAAATCTACTCTCAGCTAACAGCAAGACCAATGCGGATGGTCATTTAGGTACAGGACCAGCTCACAATCCCCACCCTCTGGTGGAAAGATCACACAACACATTACATCACACATCCTCATCTACTTCACCCTCTATAACACCTAAAAGAAACACAAATACAGCGAGTTCCTCTCAAGCCCCACCCGCCGTACCAACTGCTCAAGTAAATAACGACGAAGTATCGAACAGACATTCACGAAGAAACGTTACTTACGAAAGATCTCTCTCCTTTTCATCCGCTCCCGATGTTTTAAATGTCAACCAAAATACCGAGGCGGAGGCAAGCACGGCATCCCACTCTAGAAACATTGATGATAACATCACTTCCAATATAAACATTAACCGCCAAGAGAGTGCAACGGCCTCCTTCAGGAACCTTAACATTACAAACCCGATACCCGAAATAATACAATCGCATTCAAACAACTTAAACAATTCTGCGAACAGCAAGAAAAAGTCCTCATCGAAGCTACCTTCAAAGAACTCTACAAATAGGAGAAACTACAGTTTAGATTTTTCTCAAACTAGTAACATTAACATAACAAGTACATCTGAAACGCCTAATCCTAATTTGGCATCAACTAGTCGCGAGGTGCAAGAAAAGGCCACGTCCAAATTATTTGATCTTCTGAGAGAAAATGTTTATTCTGAAGTGACTACTTTGATTGGAGTTAATGAATCTCATCCAGATTTTTTGATACAATTATTCAGAGAACTGCAATTGATCAGTTCTGATCCATTAAGACAAAAAGTTCTGCAGTCAATAAGAAACGTCCTGGCACAATACAGTTCGATTATAGAGAACCAAGGCAATGACAATGAGGAAAGCTCTGAAACCGAGGCAGTTACAACGTCTGGAGATGTGAGCAATTATCATGAATGTAATTCCCACTCCCTTGAAAATGCATGTGCAAGCACTACTCAAATTGACAACAAAATCGTTCGCTTTTTACTCATAAAAAGCGAAGAGATATGCAGCACTGAGCTAATAGAAACATTGGCGTCGCTCATTCTTACTAGTGCACCAGAGAGCAAACAATCAAAAAAGAGACTTAAAGAATTACTATTCAAATACGAGGGCATGAGAGTCTGTGACATATCTAGTGACATAATAGAGAATTTGTCATTATTTATTTCTGGGAGCAGTGAAGTGGATGAGTCTGCTCATCACACAAGTGAAATATCCGAATCCTCTGTCCTTCAAGATGTAGCCGGTTCACTAAACTTGTTCAGTTCAAGCGAGACTCAGTTGCACCAATTGAATACCTGCCCATATGAGATGTGGCCTGGACATGTTCACATGGATATTGATGGAACAGATCTAAATGAAAATGGCGCCCGATGTAGTCAGGAGGATAAAGTTGATCTCATTAATTGTTCAGAAATGCATAATGGTGATTTGGCTGAAGCTGATCAAACTTGCCACGCAGATATCGGAGATAGTGGTGTGAATAGTAATGATGAAGTTTCAAACAATGCGGAGGGCCTTCCTGATGTTGTAGACACTGATGAAGTTACGCCTACAGAGGTAATGCAACATGTTCTCTACTGTAGATGTTTACCCCTCATTAATTGTGCTAATAGAAATGATTAAAATTCTCTATCGATTATAAACCATAATTATACTTTCTCAATGCAAACAATGAAAGTTCAAATTTATACTATGTAATAACATTAATTTTACAATTTAATTATATACATACTCAAACTGATTTTCCAAAATGTATTCTCCAGATACGATAAAATAAAAACCAATATATAAAATGGATTTTTTTCTTTCACACTCCAGCTACCGCTTTTCTTGAATTGCATTTTAAAAAATAAACAGGATTGAAATTAAAAGTATAATATCATTTTTGCAAACACTTTATTTGAAGCCTAGTTAGGCACATTTATATTGTATCTAGCTGTCTATAGCTAAATATTCAATGACAGAAACTTTGAATTTGTTGATTTTCCTTCAGTTTACATCAAACGTAAATATAAATTTCAAATCCAGAATGTAAATTGTTGATATGTTTATATTAAAGGCGGAAGCAGAGTGGCTCGGGCTTGACCGTGTGCCAACAAGGCTGCACATGGAAGAATCATCTGAAAAGCAAAAAGGTGATATTAATTTCAAGTAAGATAAGAACAAACACCCAAACATGGAACAAATGTTTTTATTCCACTTTTGTTTAGGTGAATACTGAAAGAAAGTAAATAATTTATTAGATCTTCCTCAGCATCTGTAACAAAAAAATAGATAAACAGAAATTAATTACAGTTTTTCTTTCTTACAGATTAAATATCCCAAGAAGTTTCAGGAATTGCAGGCATATTTTTCTAATAAATATTTAATGTTTTATCCTATTAACTATAAAAAAAACTGTCAATGTTTACATGTTGTATTATTTCATGTAATATTTATTTTAATATACTATAATAAACATTACATATGTACAATATTTTCTTTTTAATTATATAAATAAAAAGCTTCCCATTTCCTAAGTGTTCTTTATTGTGAAACACTGAAGAATGTTTTTTTTTAAGAAACATAAACATTGTAACTTAAATTTGATATCTTTCCAATTTAGTTTATCACACTTTATCACTAATATTAGTCACAGACATGGCAAAGATGAAACATATGCCCTCCATGCAGGTTCCAATATAGGTTTTCCAGTAAATCTTCAGCACTTGAATTAATTCTTGAGTTCTCAGTTGTCTCAGGTTCAATATTTTTCTTTCTTTGTACTTCTGCAGATAAAATGGACATGCTGAATTAATTTTTTTGTCATCACTCTGAGATCTGAATATTATTTAAATCATATGGACCATGAGACAACGAGATATATCTGGATTGTTGTGGGTTGGTTGTAGTAAACGTGGATTGTGGGTGGAGGTCGATGGCACCATACCCTCTGAAATAAAGTCAAATTTCGTCACTCTATGTCTCAAGTGCCAAAAGAGGGAAGTCTCCAGATTAAGTTTTGTTGACATTTCAAATTCTTAGAGATATACTTATGTACATACTTAGTTAACTTCCAAACTCCATCAAAAATTTGTCCATGGTACACTTTAAACTCATTGGACTCTTCTGTGTTCCCAATAAGTAAAAGAAAAAACACTACTTAATATCATAATTTTAAGAATCTGATCTAACACACATTATAACATCTTCTGAAAATCAATCTTGATGTCTTTTTAAATTATGTTTGTGTACTATGGTATATAACTATATGCTAACAATCATGTAACTAAACAATTTAGTTACATGATGATAACAGAATACTTTTAAAATTTCTTCGCAAACATTTTGAAGGTGTCGTTGAAAACATCCAAATAATATTGTAATTTAAAAGTCCACCAGTCCAGTATTAACCAGTGTTCTATAAGAAAGCTATATCTGGTAGTGTCTCTTTCCTATATTAAAAATATGTTAATTCATTACTCTATGATATATCTTGTATAGGTTTTATTCTCATTACCATTTAAACAATATATTTTTTGTAAAAAAAAAATAAGAAAGAGTAACTACCGAGCTTCTTGCCTGCTCTTAATTTATGAATATTTTATCAATACTATCAAGGATTAATACACCAATTCATTTTTGCAAAATAGAAAATTAAAGTATAAGGAAAATGTTGAGCAATAGAAATTTATATTGTAATTTATGATTTAGCACAGTGGTCAATATTTGTACTGTGATGAAGATATTCTATAATATATATATATATCTTATAGAATGATGAAGATATTCTATAATATATATATATATCTTATAGAATATCTTATAAAATACCCTGTATTCTTATCCTGCATCAGACATTACATGATAGTAAAAAGTAGTTATATGTATATGTATGAAATGGTAATACTGAGAAGATTCAAGCCATATGTTAAAGTAGAGAAAAGAGAGTAAGAATACAGTAACAAATATGTCTAATATAAAATAGAATTTATTACACAACATATTCAATGTTTATCTGTTGAAAGTAATTTGTTGCTATAATAATGCAAAATATTTAAACAGTAAAGTTGCCTACCATGTCAAAAACCATTCATCCCTAGCTAGCTTTAAAAATAATTTCAAAATCTATTTATTGTTTTTACAATCTTTCATAAAAAGTGCTTGACCACTATCCCACCTGATGTTAAGTAGAAATGCAATATATTTAAACTTTTGTTTTACTAAACTCTTAAGAAAATTCATTCATATTTTTTAATGTCAATTGAGTATCAAATATTTTCAGAGAAGATTCTGAAGTTTATTCTTTTTTTGAAAAATAAATTTCTTTGAACCAAAATTTTGACAACTCCCAAATATATGAATATCGATAAATTTTATTTTAAAACTTAAATAAAATTTTTCATGAAATATGACATATTTAAATGGTTCTTTTAATTTCATTTAATTTACCGTAAATAGTATAGTAAGCTTTTTAAATAACTTGTAAATAAACATTCTTCATTTCTAATGTTGGCACTTTCCATAACAATGATGTACAACTATGTATTTAGCTTTAACAATATAATTATTTGTTTTACAATAAACAACCATATATGCACATGACTTACCTTACATTGAGAGCATTGCTTACATATCGATCCTTTATATCACCATGCTAAATAAAGTAGAAATTTTAAACATATTTAGCATAAAAACAACTTGTTATATTAAATAATCATAATGGAAATAATAAAATGATGAACAAAAAAGTATTTTTGAATTTAGTTAATTGTCCATAATCAATTTATAATTTAAAATAATTACTTAGCATGCATTAATGAAACTGTGAATCTCCTACTTGAAGTGTTAGTGGATCAATATTATTTTAAATAAAAAACTAGATCCATAAAATGTTTATGAAATATCAAAATAAGTAAACAAAAAATATCCATAACTCTCAATGCAACAGGTGTATCAAGTGCATTCACAATACTATGTCAGTATATTTAATACAGGTTTTATTAAATGTTAAAATATATATTTAGAAATAACAACAAAACTTTTAATTTAATAATAGTGTAATTCACATTTTATTGTACGAGACTTCCCACATCATTCAAATAGTGACTACACTAAATTCCTGCTGCATTGTTTAAAAATTTATGTTAACATAGTAGCTAATAAATTTATTAATTACATTATATTTCTTGTTTTTAGAATATAAGTAGAAATGCATAATAAAACAATTTACGAAACCTCATCGAATTTAAGCAAATATAGCGATGACTCATGAAAACGTCACCTGTGTTGCGTTCGTCGCTCATTAATAATTATTCAATGAGAAATCGCAAAGAAAATTTTTGAAATAATTACCTTCTCGCAGCCGCTTGCTTTCAGGATAGGCGCAAAAGTCAGCACATCGCTTCTTTCCATTTTTTGGTGAAGAGCTCGACACGAGTGGAGGTTCTTCCTTCATCTCATAATCAGTGATATAAACGCTTCCTGAGCTGTTTGCTTCATGATAACCGTAGTAACAGTTTTTAGATATATGTACATTCTGACAGTGACCTATTAGCTGATTCGTAGTATCATTACAAACTGGAGCAGGTCTTATGGCGTCAAAATTATTTTTAGCGTCCTGCATGTGAAATAAGTCGATGCTGCTTGCTGGCATTTCTGTTAGTCTTGCAAAGTATTGATATATTTTTAAAAGTATTTCCCGTGCCTCCTCGATAATTTTAGTGACTATAATTACGTTTTTAGTATCAATAAACATAAAACTCGGACTTAATCTAACATTAATTGTTCCTGTTGTATTTTGTAACCTCAAAATCAACTCAATCAAAGTCAATTCAAATTCACGAGTCAGTCAAACGGTGAAACGACACCCGTTCTCCGACGTTGTTGAAAGAAATTAGAGTAATGGATAAAGTGCACTAAGAAAATCGATTTTCGATAATCGGAAAATATTGATGTTGCAGTAAATTCAATGTTATCGTGTTTCGTTTTTATATTGCTTTATTCACAATATGTAATAAATAATCAAAATAAATCCGGCTGTAAAAATATAACCATCATAAAAAAATATTGTTTATATAGCAACTTTGAAAATATTGTATATTTTAAACATGTAATAAATGCTTTATTTTTTATAAAATTGTGTCCATACACTAGTATAGTGTTCGACATATAACTTAGCAAGAATTTAGTCTAGTGGAGACTGGAGATAGTTCGCGTATGTACACTTATCTAATGCATTTGGCCACTGGAAGCCTAAGTTATTTAAAATTCTGCGCAAACAGCACCCAAATCTTTTCCAATTAAAAATTATTTTCAAACCTTTTCTTCTGTGGCCTGCTCTTCCGTAATTCGATATATTTATTAATCGTTTTATAATAATTATACACAAACGTTTCTGTAGGTATCGGATATTTTGCCGTGATCTAAAGACAATGGTAGATGATTAAAACTCCCCTAACTATATGTCCAACTTCCCTTTGGTAGTTTCTTCCATACGTTTTTGTTTTATTATTTTTATACTACCATGAACAGTTATTGTTCTGTCGTTAAAATAAATTAAAACCAATGGCGTGCTCGTAACGATCCTACCTCGTTCACTCGGTTCCGATAGACCATATCGATTCTCCAGAGAAATTTAAAAAAACGAATTCTGCGCATTCTTGTCAAGTTACATATCATATCGGTAACTGTACAAACAACTTAACAATTAAAAGAGTTAAGAGTCTGTGCTGTATATATTCTTTGTTCATTTAAAAATATCTATTAGAAACGCTGATTATTAAATTAAATATATATTTTAGATAAAAACATTTGGAAGGAAATGGCCGAGATATACAAGTTTGTATTAATACAAACGTGAAATAACCTTAAAATGAACTGTTTACTAAAAATATTTATGTTTACAGACTCATACACCCGGTAAAGTATTTTACTGATTATATCACTCGAAATATTCGTCCTGATGACAGAAAATTCAACGAACATCGTAACATAAAACTAAACGTTAAGTCTATTAAATCTGCAGAAGCAAGTGGAGTAGTTAAATGTGGAAATACTACAGTAATTTGTGGCATAACATTGGTAATACAAATTATAATTATTTTAGAATATAATAAATGAAGCTTGTAAATCATTGCTAACATAATTTTTAGGAGTTAGCTACGCCAAAAGCTGAAGAGCCAGATTCAGGATTTTTAGTGACAAATGTGGAACTGCTTCCATTGTGCTCTTCAAAGTTTAGACCAGGTCCACCGTCAGATCACGCACAAGTAATTAGCAACATAGTATCTGATATAGTTGTTAATTCAAAATGTATAAATTTAAAGGATCTATGCATTGTAACTGACAAACTTGCCTGGGTAGTGTATTGTGACATTGTTTGTATTGACAGTGATGGGAGTCTTGTAGATGCTTGTATATTAGCTTTAATATCAAGCCTTAAAACATGTAAGTTTTAATATTTTTATTCTCAATATCTTTAAACAACAATAAGTCATACTTAAAATGACTTATGTAGTCTTGATTGGTATTCTCTTAGAGTGAGTGTTTAAAGGGCCGGCAGAAAGTAGCCTACAAGGTGCTGAATAAGGCAGGCATATGAGATTGTGGAATTTTACTGTGTTATATTAATTTTCATGACTTTCACTGTCTATAATTGAATTGACAACTGTTAAATAGATATTCACTGTATAATTCTCACACTATTGGATCTCAATATAATCATGCTTGATTTTTAATTAACCTATTGTGTCTTTTTAATTTTTTTAAAGTGGAAAATACTACAAAAATAAAAAAAATATAGTTCTGTGAGAAAGCAGGGTTATAAAATATTTATTTTTAGTAGTAACAATTTCATGCATATTTATTTCTTGCACTTAATATTATACAAATAATTGTAATTTCTAAATAACTGGCATTGTGCCAAATAACAAAAAAGGCCAGTTAGTTATCAGTTTATTCTTTTTAAAATTATTTTTAGTGTTTTGCATTATATTTATATAGCGTAAAGTTTTGTGTTTCACTTTGTATATTGAATTAAATTTCTCTAGTGTGATAATTTAGACAATGTTGTGTTCATCATTTTTTATCTTTATTCCAATAAATAAAGATTAAAAGTTAAGGGGTCTTTAGGCTTGATGTATTTGAACCAAAATAATACACTATAAGCATAGCTTAGGCATAGGCTGTAAGCTTAGCTAGTAGGGTATTTTACTCAAATGGCATAGTATGTAAGTAGGTAGCTGTGCCTATTAATGCCTATATATATATATAAATTTTCTACAGCCTACTCTAAGCCTTACATTAATATTGTTTGCAAATTTTAATATATTATATTTAATAATTTTAGTGACATTACCAATGGTAACATATGATCCAGAAACAGAAGATATCAATGTTGATACTGACAACAGATTACCTTTGCAAGTAAATGGTTTACCAGTTACTACAAGTTTTGCCATATTTCCATTTTGCGAAAGGTTTGTATTATTTTCTTTTATTTTAAAGGCATTGATATTTTAAATAACAACAACATTACACAACAATCATAATTTTAGAAGTATATTATTAGTGGACCCATCTGCCTATGAAGAGGATATGTGCGGGGGCAATGGTGCTAACTTAATAGTATGTTGGAACAAAGGTTTTCTATGCAGTACACTAAAGTTTGGAGGGAGTACACTTTCAATAGAAGATGAAAAGGAGGCATTAAAAATATCAAAGGAAAGAACAAAGCTTGTAGAAAAACTAATTGAAACATGTATATCAAATGAGGATGATTAAATTTTTCTTTACAATAAAATACTTTGTTTTATTTGTATTAATATTACTAGTATAACGATTTAATGATAAAAACATTGTATAACCTGTGACTTGAATGAACAAAAGTATGCATAAAAAATTGAAATAAGTATATTTAGTGATTTAGGCATGAATTAATTTGGAATTTGATTGAAATGGTAAAGGAAGGAAAATAATGAGGTACAAGCAATATATGCACCAAATAGAAGTAGCACTAGGATAGTGATTGACAACTTTGTCATCCCAAAGGGCCAAATATAATTTAAATTTATCCAAAGAGACATGTATATAGATAGAGCTTTCCTATAGTAGGACACCATACTACGATTAAAAGTACACTCTCGAGCTTGCATTTGTCCGAGTCTTAGTTTAAAAGGTAATTAAATAAACTTCTTGTCACACATCAAAATATAATATTTATATAATAAGTAATATTCCGTGGCTATATTAAAAACTTCCTCAAAAAGTCGCTTGCGGCTCGCGAGTCGCTGGTTGCCGACCACTGCCTGAAGCTGACTTTTACTGCTTCACTTAAAACGTTTGTAAACAGACGCTTTGTAAAGATTTAGCCTGCGCAATAGTGATCGCGACGAAATTGAATTGAGAATGGCTTGTAAGTGGCGGCTCTTACAAGAAGTAGCGTGTAGGTTAGGCCGAACGGTGGCATTCTGGAAAAACTCTCGAGATGCCTGTTGAATTGGGCTATCGTCGATAGCCCTGTATCTACGTGAAGTTCGCGATTGCGTACGAGCCACCATGGCGCAACCGTGGTTCGTCGCAGAAACGATTCTGAATAATATCGCTGCGCTCTTATCCTGGTTGATTTGGGATATCGGTTTTTCGGTATCGGTTCGGGATTGATGGGTATCGGTTGGGGACTGGAGTGTTTGAAATTACAAGTAGTGAAATAGAAGAGTTGCTGTTAGAATAATAACGATTTGCAATGAAAATGGCAATTTTCTATCTGTCATGAGACAATGTCAACACTCATTCAAAATGTCACCACGTCTCAAAATATCAAAATATGTTATCGAGGTAAATTCTTAATTTATGTCTTGTTAATATATATACAAGTTTGGATATATCTATAAATGTTATGTTAACGTATGGTCCTTTTCTTTTCTCAATAAATTATGATAATTTATTATTTTATATAGAAATTAAGGTTGATTCTATACGTCATCATTTAAGGAGTCAACTCTTACTGAGTATTATTGCATGTAATCGTCATAATTAAGAATTAATTAATCGGTGTACAATATTACTTATGATTTCAGAGATTGTCTCAAATAGAGACGAATGAGAGTACAGGATGTTTGTATGGGCTTATGTACGACGGCATCCTACTTGTCGTAGGACTGAGTTTAGAATTGTTTGAAAATGAAAAAAATTCGTATAATCAATTGCTGCTTAACTTACCTGCTGAGATAGAACTTTGCGGTGTTATTAAATTTAACGATTCATTAACTATAGAGAGTAAAACAAAACAAATATTGCAGGTAAGATAAAAGCAAAACTATTTTATGCCATATGTTTATTATATGAGTTACCTTTGTAGAAGTATTGAAAAACACCATAGCAATAGAACATATATACCTAAATAAAACTAAATAATAATCCAAAAAATCTTGTTCCTTGTCACAACAAAATTATTGGTGAATAGTCAGTAATGCATATTTGATTAAAAAACTTTGATGCAATAAAATTTGTCATTGAAGTACGAATTTTTTATTTAAGAAGGTTTTTGCAGGATTTATAATTTGTCAATAGGCTTTTATTTTTTTAATGTTACAGGAACAAAATATTCATTAGAGTACAAAAAATAACCATATTTTATAAAAAGTTTTTTTTTTGCATTTGCAGTAATTTTTTTCCCACTACTGGGTATTGGCCTCCCTTTTTTCGCGCTAATTTTCTAATAAGAATGCCTAAAACAATAAACATTAATTTTATGAAAACAAGAAAATGAGCACTAAGTTAAATTGGACTTTGTTCTACAATAAAATATTTTTTGTGGCACCTGAGTAGCATGAGGTCTTGTACAATGTTGCCAAATACAGTTACAATTTTTTTATTTGTCTTTTATGAATTTTTATATTTGTTACTTTTTAGTGAAAAAGTAACAAATATAAAAAGTCAGATGGGACAGATAAAAGTTGTAAATTAATTCTAGAATTATGTATTTCAATAATTATTCATGTTTTCAATATTTGAAACTTTAATTTTAGGATGTAGATATAACGGATAATCCACTTGTTATAATTATCAGTAAGAAGAAAGATATCATTGCACATTTCTTAGTCCATGACAAGTTTGAAGAGACAAATTTTGAAATAATGGAGTATGGGGAATTATGGAAACAGTTTCTCCATGTCCGCTTAAATACAGTTTTGCCACTTACATGTGAGGCCACTATAGCCGGTGTGAAAAACATACTTCAAAATAAAAGAAAAAAGGTAAATATAAAATTAACTAGTATCAGTATAATAACATTTAAATATAAAATAAAAATGTTTTTATATCTAGATTATTTTTATAACCACAATACATAATTCACAAAACATCTGTACCATTTATTAATTCATTACAATTACAAGGTATTATTACTTATTTGTAAGCATTGTATATCAAATTGCTGTGTTATTATGTGCTTATTTATCTTAATTCATTTGTAATATTGCTATAATGTAAACTAAAGACCATTTTATTTGGTTTATGTGCATGTGAAAAAGTGGAAGAGATAATATTCAAAGGCTTTCCTAGATCTTGTCATTTAACTGACATTTGTTTTCAGATAGCTTCTGGCCAGGTATCATTTCATTTAGATGGTACATCTGTCTATTTATTTGGTATAGCATCAGATGTTGGTGTTACTGGTATAAGCACAGAAGTAAACATTGGCGAATTAGTGGACTCTTTAAATCCAGAGCAACCAACTAAAAAGAAAAAACTCAATACACACACTTTGGTATGTTATGAAAGAATATTTTATGAAAACTTTATAAACTTTATTGTCCTATATTTGTCAATAATTTCAGGTAGTAACATTGAACCACATTAGATTTTAGCTTGTACTTTAAAACTTCTAGACAATAAGGTGCATAAAATTGTCTAGGTAGTCTTTTCATGTTAATCATTTCTATTCTATTACCTTCTTTATATTTAGCTTTCTATATAGCTAAGCTTTTTTAGCTTTATTTCATTTCAAAATGTTTAGAAGTCATACTAATTTTTGATGATATTTCCAGGATATAGTTCCAGTGAATTTAATTCTGAAAACTACAAAAGATATATTATCAGATAAGCTTGTCAAAACTGCTGTTAAAATGATGACTACACAAAGAAAACGTAAGGACAAATTGCATTCACAGTATCCACTTATTAATGCATTTTTATTTCCAAAATGTTAGATGCAATTATTTTAAGAATTGTGTGAATTATTTAGTTACTCAAAATAACAACTTTTTACAAAAACGTAAAATTATTACTACAGATTGTACTGGTTTTATAATACTTATTATTAGAATTTAATGTTTGTCTCAGCAATATTGATTTATTTTTACAATTTCAACCCCCTATCAAATGAGAAGCTCTTGAAAAAATTATTTTAAATTATTCTCTTATTAAGTCTTTACACTTTAGGACTTTCAATTTAATAACAATTTCTATAGTGGTGTAACCAAGGACCAAACTAGGGTTGCTATCATAACATGAATTCAGTGGTGTTTAAGAAATAATTCCCAATGGTTTTTAATAATTGTTTATTTGCAGCTTCTTTTTGCATTAGTATGCCTTTGAAAATAGACACACTGGCCATGATACATCGCAACACTAAGTTGTCTGATATGTACACGGTGTTAGTCGAAGCAGCGTGTCGCTCGCTCAGGTTGCTGGAGAGTGTATTGCTTGAACAACTGGGTAAGTAACTTGATAATGAATTATGTATTTTCAGGCATATCTTTATTGATTGAGTGGTTTCATCCAAGACTAGATAAGTTCTCTTTAATGACGATGACCATATGGAATAAGAAAGAGAATTAGCTCCTTAACTGTGTAATATAACTTAAGTATGATGGAAATGGAAGACAGAGTCCACCCATAGTAGCATTTAATGTTCCCTCCGTCACATTTTATTAGATTTTGTTTTTACTGAAGTGTGTTTGTGTTTTCTATTTTTGCAGGTCAAGAAGGCATTGGTGACGGAGCTGGGTTGCGTTTGCCCGAAACATTCCATTATTTACCCCAAGAAATAGGCCATTTTATAACAAGAGTTGTACCCAAAGGAATACCAGATGAAAGTATGGGTAAGTATAAGTGGTACTGGTAGAATATCATATTGTGAATGATGATGAAACATTCTCTCGCAAGGGCTCGTAGTTCGAGTCGGTGGTGAATGATCTTGATTGTCAATAGATGGGTCTCTTTCATACATATAGATTTAGACATACCTAGATGGCCGTAGTCCAGATATGTGGATGGCAATCTTCTATGTGCGGTAGAGCTTCTGATTTGTAAAGCTTTAAAGGTAGGCTGAAGAAGTAAATATCTTAAATAGTAACTAATGTCTTTATTATTGATCAATTGCAGAAAAGGAGAGAATATTACTACACGAACAGCTGGCGCTGCCAATAGATAGGCCTATGTTTCGAAGAGGAAATGCATACATGACTTATGGTGGGCATTTATTTAATCCCCACGAAGCCATACCACTGCCACCCATGGCGCCCCATTTAATTGTGGCATTAGTAAGGGGTCGCTACACTTACCACCACTATATGCAAGACAACTTCAATGATGATGGATGGGGTTGTGCCTATCGTTCAATGCAAACAATATTTTCATGGTATAGGTAAGGTTCATTTAGATTCTCAATTTTATACACTTTAAAATGTAATATATATTATATCGATTTACAACCCAAGCCAAAGTTACTTCTCAGGAATACTTGCTTATAAAGTACATAAAAAAAAGAGTTACTCATTATAGAAGTGTATGCAAAGCGCTCTAAGAGCTCGGTCGACACGCAATCCGGCGAAGAAACCGATCCGATACCAATTTTTAGTAAAAAAATTACCGAAAAATCCGTATTTTATATGTTCACCTCTTTAAGCAAGGATATTGTGTTGCAAGAAATACTGTAAACACAAAACCTAATGATCTCGGAAAGTTTTTTTATGAAAAAATGCTTTATAAAAATATTCTTTTAGGTACCAAGGTTATAATACAACAGCTATTCCGACACATAAGGAAATTCAACAGTGCCTAGTTGACATTGGTGATAAGCCAACCTCATTTATTGGCTCCAAGCAATGGATTGGGTCGACTGAAGTTATGTTTTGCCTGGAGACTCTCCTTGGTGTGCTGTCTAGGATCATATTCGCTAACTCTGGGGCAGAGTTGCTGAGTTACACACATGAGTTGATTCACCATTTCCAAATAAATGGCAGCCCTATTATGATTGGTCAGTAAGATTTATTTTTAGTAAACTTCAATAAGGTGGTTCGTAATTCATCTGTATTTTTATTTGTACTCATATATGGAAATAAAAAACAACATCGGCTAGTAGCACTGTTTAATTTTTGATCCACATTGATTATGATTGAGATGTTTGATTTAATTTGAAGAATGTTTTTGTTTTTTCCCATCAATATACTTGTTATTTTTAAACTATGATAAGCAGTAGCCCAGTATTTACAAGAACCAAGTAGTACATAATTCTGTGTCAATAAATTAGTTGACTTATGTTAATAAATATGGTGTATGTGTCCAGCAACAGAATTCTGTAAGTGTATTAAAACACAGCATTTACTATTGGGGTTCAAAAACTTGCCTTAATTTACACCTTATTTACTTTTACACTAAACTGTACTAGCTACTAAATATTCCAGGTTTAACACAAAATCTTGAACTTCTGATATTTACGTGTTTGGTACTCAAGGAATAACACTACAAGGATTTACCGTTTTTTCACAGTTTAATCTTGTCTTGAATTCCCGAGGTTTCAAACATTTAAAGGTCGCGGAGACACTTATTTACTTTACTAAAGCATTCTCCCGCACCACCTTCAGAAATCAGGCATTATAATAAAAAAAAATCAGTAACTGTAGAGGTAGTACCCTTAATAAAAAAAAAACCAAAGCAACCAATTCAAGAATATTACAAAAGAGCACGGACATAAGTCTTTGGTTGCGCTTTATTGAAATAAAAAAAAAACATTTCCAGGTCGTTATTGCAGAGAGTCAACTCAAAAAAAAAGGGACTTAAAATGCAACATTATTATTTAGAGTGAATTAGGGTTTTCTAAATACATTCATAGACAACAAAATACTTTAAAATATGATATATATGAAATTATAAGAGATATTAATGCATATGTATTGCTTTTATTCCAGGAGGCGGAGTATTAGCACATACAATTCTAGGTATTGAATACAACACTGAGAAAAATGAGACACGCTATCTTATCCTTGATCCGCACTACACCGGGGCTGATGATCTATCAACGGTTATAAGTAAAGGATGGTGCGGCTGGAAAAATTCAGATTTTTGGAATAAATCAGCTCATTATAACCTCTGTTTGCCACAAACTAGACCTTGTATTTAGGAGTAAAGGTATATTACATGAATGCATTTTTTTTAACTATAAATACATACTTTCCGGATTTGATAGACTAATTAAAAGAATTGCACAGACAAAAAAAATTCTCATGTTTCAAGTACAACTGATTATTTGCAATAACTTAACGGTTTTATTTTTCTGTACTTATTTCATTGAAATATTGCACACAAATAGATTTTTTTTGACAATGCAACAATAAAGAAAAGAATTAAGTGAATATACAAGCAAACAAAAGTTCCATTGTGTCACTACGATTTTCCAATGGCCGATCACTGATATTGCAGTATTGTTACAATTGTTGCTATTTGTTAATCTCACATAATGTTATCTTCCAAATATTCCGTTATATTTCAATTAATCAATATCAAATAATCAAAATTTGAATTAAAAAATGAACATCAAAAATTTGATTTAGTAGATTACTTATTTTTTTGTGTGATAACAAA
Organism: Meandrusa payeni; assembly: GCA_029286785.1. Classification (NCBI taxonomy): domain Eukaryota; kingdom Metazoa; phylum Arthropoda; class Insecta; order Lepidoptera; family Papilionidae; genus Meandrusa; species Meandrusa payeni. The sequence continues at coordinate 2,959,191 of JAGSMX010000013.1, forward strand.
TTAAATTATTTAGTAATTTAATTTGTTATCACACAATAAACAATTGATTTAGTAGACTTTTTTCTGGTTTGATGTAATGGGGTCTACTGTTGTAGAAGTTTTATGTCATTTTTATTACAGTTTATCGTGTTTATAAGTTTTATTACATAGCTCAATTACAGAAAAAATATTATAAGCCCTTCAGATAGTTTGCTTTAAAATACATTTCAGTCTTATTATGGATTCAAAGAACATTTAAAAGCTTATACAGTATAATGTCATATATTTTTTTTTTTAAACTTGCAGAAGAGCACGATTATAGAAATAAAATTGAGATGCACTAATTAATATAGTATGTATTATTTTAAACGTTCTAATTGCACTGAAGAATATGTTTAGTTGCATAATATTAAGTTTGGTTAATTTTAATATTGTGACAACAGTAAGAAATGTGTAAGTTAAATGAAATTGTTATATTTTGTACCAATTAAAATTATCATTTGAAATTAATCATTTAAACGTAAGCATCCCTCCATCACTTTGCGTTGATTCTCCAACGGTTAAAAATATATGTAAACTCTCCGTCCTTATTTACCCTAGCAAGGTAGACAGGGATAACTTTCGCTGTCCGCTTTTCTTCAAGCTTATTATGTTATATATATCAAGTAGTGAGCCCATCGACGTAGACCGAGCACAAATTCAAAACTTAAAAATAATGTTAATGTAATTATTTACCATTAATGTATTTATTTCATTCTACAGCAGAGCTTGTGCATGAAATAAGAAGTCCTTAAAAATTCGCCGTCACGATAAAGTGACGGAAAATTACCATTACCTCGCAAAAGATCGTTGTCGTATAAAGAAGCTCATATGGAATACTGTTCGCATCTCTGGGCCGGGGCTCCCCAATACCAACTTCTTCCGTTTGACCGTGTACAACGTAGAGCTGCTCGAATAGTCGACGATCAGGGTCTTTCCGATCGACTCGACCCTCTGAGTCTGCGAAGAGATGTCGGTTCTCTTTGCATCCTGTATCGCATTTACCATGGGGAGTGTTCTGAGGAATTGTTCGGAATCATCCCAGCTACCGATTTCCATTACCGCACATCTCGGCAGAATTCCAAATTCCACCGCCACCATCTTGATGGTTGGCGTTCAACGACTGTACGTTTTTCGCGTAACTTTCTCCCACACACTGTCAACTTGTGGAATCAACTGTCGCCAGCGGTGTTTCCGAACGTTTACGATTTAGGGACCTTCAAGAAACGAGCCTATTCCTATCTCAAAGGTCGGCAACGCACCTACAGCTCCTCTGGTGCTGTGGATGTTCATGGGCGACGGTGATCACTTAAGATCAGGTGAGCCGTATGCTCGTTTGCCACTTTTCATATAAAAAAAAAAAGCAATTCTTGGTATATATAATCTGTATCGGAAACAGGTCGAATGATTTTCAAGAAATTTTGTATACAGCACCCCTGTATTTTGGTGGCTATAAATCGTTCTGGTTAGGAATTTGTTTTAGAAAATGTTATCTTATCCGCGTATACCGTATTATTAGTTCAGTAGATGTGTTGTTAAGCAGCAGTCGATCGATAAGTTGATGAGTGTTTGGATTGACGTTATACGAAGAAAATTAATTGTTCACTTATCTTATTTATAAAATACTAGCGTACTCAGGCTGCTACGCCGGGCTAAATTTTTCTTTATTTTATTTAATTAATAAATTTACATCCTTATATATTTAATTTAACTCTCATAATATATTAAATTATTCATTTCTCTCCGTATTCATTCTCTTATACTCTTCTCGAGCGGGTGAAGATCATTACCTACACCCATGTACATATCAGTAAATACAATATCATTGTTCTTCCCTCTTCAAAATCCTTAATTATTTATCTTTACACTTCAGTATACTTTATTATACTTCATTGTACTTCAATATGATTCATAATGACATAAATATACAAAACTCATGTGTCAAAATAAATTTGGGTTTTAAAACAATAGAATATCATCATAGTAAAGAAAAGCTGTATTTGTTGACATTTCAAAAAGAGTTCGTCATTGAAATCGGTCGAGCCGTTTCGGAGCCTATATGGAACATACCCACACACTATCTCTTTTATATATATAGATATGTTTACTTAAAAATGCCGAGAGAATCTATAAAAATAAATTGAAATAAAAAGAATTGACAATATATTTGTAATATGTTGGTTTCATAGTGAAATGTCATTGGCAAATAGACTCGGGGCCCCTTTAATAGACCTATCTAAGGAGTGTTGGTAACATGGTGGTACGTATTCCCAATGAAAAGCAATGTTAAGCATATAATTTTATTTACACCAATCTATACACTATTAGAATACCTTTAATTCCTAAATAAAACCATTATATACAACAAAATCACAGAGTACTAACTTGAGATGAGTAGGCTAAACCTTTTTATTGGTCACATCAAATAAGCACCTTATATAAACATCGTCTACATTCAAGTAATATCTATTATTTGTACTTTAAGGAACAACAAAGAGCTGAACGTTACTATTGTAACTTACAGACTTAAAAAAAAGGACGAGGTTCTCGATTTGTCTATATTTTTTTACTTCGCGACGTTTACTTCAAATATCGATTTTTTTTATAGGATTTGTTTTACGTCCCTTATGAATTTCATTTATATAGGACTTTGGGTTCCGAAGTAACACCAGGGGTCTTTTAAAAATTGTTTAGAAGAATGCTTATTTTTTTTTTAAAGAAAGCTATCAATATTTCTTTTTTTATTCAGAAATATTACTAACAATCTTGTTAACCATTCCAACTAAGCTTAAGCTTGTGCTAGGACGTGGATCACGGCAATAGTCGAATGGTGGATTCGAACCCACGACCTTGGTCGCAGGCCGTACCCTAAACCATTAGGCTATTGGCGCATACATATTACGCTCATTGATTGTGATATTGGTAGCTATACGATAATCCAAAAGTACTCGATAATGACAATCACGAATGAGGACGAAGAAAGTGTGATACTTTTGAAATTGACAAAAATAGGGCGACGGCGTGTAACGTTTTTTTTTAACTCGTTAATATACTTGTTTAGTATTTAGCTAGATACTATGTAACTTCAACTATTTTCAAACGACTTCAAAAACAGACTTTTTTTATGTTTGTTACGTCATAATTTGCGACTAGGTGATCCGATTTTAACGATTTTTTTTATTTGAATGCTGGTGCTTCCCGTGTGTTCCCAATTCTGCTTACAAGTAAATGCGAAAAATGGACGATTACCACAATATCACGTCGACCGATTTCAGTGATTCATTTTCACTTGGAAAGGATGTAACTTCAAGGGTACTTCAACGGTTCTGATTAATTCTATTTTGTAATCAATCCGTTTTTGTTTTTACTCATAACTAATTATATTTGCATAAATTTAACTATTATTTAAACTTTTTATTATTTAGTTTATTTTTTAGTATTAGTTTGTTGGTTTCATTTATCATCCAAAATATTTGTGAAACTCGTAAAATGTTTGTTGACTGAAATGTGGAAGAAGAAAGAGAATATCGATTCCAGAACTTCATAATATAACTATGATACAAAAGAATCATGCGGAGTAGCGCTTAATCCGTCCTTAACGGCAAGACCAGGAAAGTAAACCATATATACATTTTATAAGTAATTCGCCAACTCTTGAACTTAATCGTAATAAAACATCTCCTCGAGAATTGCTAGTTATATGTTTATTGAACCGTTGTTACTGCTCTTTTAACGTTTTATTGAAATATTACTCATAATTTTAGATAAATACATGTCTACGTGTCCAATATTTTGTAATTTTTGTTAGGTTTTCAATAAATCTTAATGGTTGATTTGAACCTTCGACCTTATGTTTCGCAGACCGTATCCTAAACCATTAGACTATCGACGAAATACAATATTTATAAGCTCTTTCTTTTAATACTAACAATCGCTATCCGCTTTTCATGGATATTACTAGGCCTTATAGGACTAGGACGGATCCATCAAATATATCGGGCGCAAATTTATACGGAATTAAACTATTGACACGGTTATCGCAATAATTTAGGTCACTTGTTTAGTGCCGTATGATAATTTTACCAAAGCCATTTTTATAAATTAAATAAAAACGTCTCACATCTTTTGAACCTTAGCTTGGTAGACAGAAACAGCTTGCGCGTTCCGCTTTTCAGCAAGCTTATAAATTCCATATGGTAGTGAGCTCATCACCATAAAAAATTTTAGCGTTTTTTTTTTAACTTAAAAAACCAGAAATTCAATTGCACCGGCAATTCATCGGTACAAGCCGACTGAAATTCGAACCAGGTACCATCAGATTGTAAGAAGCACATAGCTAATAAGCTTATAAAGGCACAAAGCCGTTTGAAATATGAATCACATTCCTCTATACCCAAATGGTTATTGTTAAAAGTTCACTTAATTAAACTTAAACAATTAACTGTGTACAAAGTAGAGCTTATAAATTATTATCTCAACATTTAATATGTTACAAGAAAAAAATCAACAAGAGTGGAGTTTTGATCTCACGTTAAGTTATAGAATCTCCAAATCGCAATGTCGTATTTGGGGAAACTTTTTCTGAAAAAAAAAAGAAATTAGAATTAGTAATAGCCACGATTGATGACCTTGAGGTTTACGGTAAAAGACTTACCCTTAATTTTAACTCTATTCTGTCAATCTCCCCTCCTAACATATCCACAATGTTTTCGCCATGTTTCAGTAGGAATGCTTCTACATTATCTATAGTCTCAATTTTCTTTATATCCTGAAAGACATTGAAAATAATTTTTATAACAAAACTGAATATTTTTTTAAAATACAAAGCGATATACGAGACTCGGGGACCAGGGAACTGTCCCCGAGTCTCTGATAAATCAATTGTGTCAAAATTAATGTTCATTGGTGGATATTTGCTATTTCTAGTAGTCTTACGGCATTGGCGCGTCAATAGTGTGTTAGTATTTGACGTTCTTTGGTAATGATGGAATGAAAATTGATATCACTGTAATAGATCGGTTTTATAATGTAACGGCACTGGCAAATACAAGACTCGGTCCTCTGATCGCTGTCGTCCATGAACATCAACAACCCCGTAGAAGCTGCAGGTGGGTTGGTGGCATTTGAGAAAGTAGGCTTGATTCTCAAAGGTCCCCAAATCGCACAGGCCGTCGTAATGAATGCACCGCCGGTGACAGTAAATTCCACAAGTAGATAGTGCGTGAAAAAAATTACACAGAAAACGTACAGTCGTGGAATGCCAACTTTCAAGGTAGTGTCGATGTAATTTGGGATTTTTCATTACGTGCGGTAATGGAAATCGGCAGCTGGGATGATTAATATGTCCTTGGTAAAGTTAAAATCATTTTACCTCTAATAATACATTTAAATCATGTTTCTCTAAATACGACCGCGTTAAGGCTCGACCATCAAAATCCACTTCGGCCTAAAAGAGAAAGAAAGATAAAAATAAATAGATTATGGTAATGAAAGCTGTCTCTTTCAATCCCGTTAGGGTTACGTGAGAGCTTATATATTTTTTAAATAGTAGTAGAATTGTGACTAAGTAAATACTTACTTTGTATCTTATTAGATTACTTCCTATATCTATGCCCTTAACATCATGAATAGCCCTTATCATAAAATCTCTTTCCAACACACTGTTTATTTCATCTAACTGCTCTTGTGGAATGGATCTGAAAAAATATTACGTATAATCAATTACAACCACTATGAATTTTATTTTCTATAATTTTTGTAGTAATGTTTTTTTAGAAAGAAAGAAAAAAACAATATGTGCCTTACTGACACCGCAAGGAGATTTACGCATACTTTACCTGCCAACAAGGGCGCCTACATTGCTCAATATAATGAATGAGGCAACACCGCCCAATATAGTTCCCACTAATATGCTACCAACAGCATCAAATAGAGGATTGCCAGTATACTGTGAAATTGCCATACAACTAGCTGCCACCACAACGCCCGCAACGGCAGCTGTATCTTCAAGTAGTACAACATTTACTGAAGGATCAGAACTACGGACAACTGTAACCAAAATATGTATATAATAATTATTTATTTTTATTCAAATAGATTTTAAAAAAAAAATAGTTATAGGTTTTATTGTTTTTTGTATTGGTAATTTGCATAAAGATAATTCGTTACACATTTTTACCATAATCTCTCAAAGACATGTTAGCTTCCTTTGCACCCTTTCGTATTGCACTTAAAGCCACCATTAAAGTTGCACCTTCTGACACAACAGCTCCACCAAGTACAAAATAAGCCTGTGGAATAAAAGTAGTTCCCTCTTAAAAAATGTATCATGATTTTTAAAGTAACAATATTGAATTGAACATAATTGTACAGAAAAAACATACTACAATAATAAAAAAATTATTACCCAAAAAAAATCGTGAAGTGGCTGTGGGTCCATTATGCCGACTACACCATGGTAAAATGACAATCCACTTCCCACACAGAATATTCCCACTCCAGAGATAAGGGAAGATACATATCTCATATTTGTGTAACCATATGGATGGTCTGGATCGGCAATCTAAGTGGATATAAATACTAAATGAACAAACATATGTTATATAATTTAATGCTACAATATTACTATTTCCAGTATGATTATTTATTTTTGTATTATTTTTACAATTGAAATTATTTATTAATATTATGTTAATAGATAAGGTTATATTATTCAGCTTTTGCTTTTTGTCATTTTATTAACTACTCTTAAACTAAATACTGAAATCAATGGTGTGATCATAATTACAATCATTAGACACCAGTATATTTGTGATATTTTTCTTATGTTTAGTAGCTACTGCTAGCTTAGGGTTTTTATAATTTCATTTCATTGTATGTCAGCCATACAAGAATATCATATATTTTTCTTTTATTTTAATATTGGATTTAAATTGAATGCTAATACTAGAATTTTCTAAATATTTATATTTATAATTAATAAATATATACGAATTGGAGAGAATAAATGATAGGATATGTTTGCAAAGATAAAACTTATTTCTAATATTAAAATAATATTTTCATTAATAAATAAATTATACATACTTGCACAGATTTATGTATTCCATATGCAAGTATGAGTTGGTTGACAGTGTCTGCAAGGGAATGAATGCATTCAGAGAACAAGCTGTGGGATCCTGTGTAGAACCAGGCACAGAGTTTAAACAGAAAATTACATCCATTTCTGCAATAACAAAATGCTAGTGAGCCAATTTTATTGTTAGCAATAACAGTATTTTCTAATATCCGTTATTCACTTACATTCCTATTGCTGTGAGAACTACTCTCCCTGATCTGGTTCTTAAACCTAATTCTTCACCTTGTTTTAGACGCTTGTCACTCATTTCTCTACGATAATTTCTTAATCTTCGTTTTACAGTGAAAACATCTGGAAGGAAGAGCACAATGATTATTCTATATTTATTTCTTAAAAGAAAATATAAAGTTAGTTTAATGTTTATTGGAATTTGGTCATAAGGAGTCCGTTAATTATTACTAAAGCAATGGTAGCCTAGTAACTATTGGTTGGACTGAAGGTCAGAGTCCCATTGGGCAGAATCCATGGGATTCTATATACCAGATTCTTACATAATAGTAAAATAATTTGTTGTGATGCTTAATACCACCATTTCTGTCCATACTAAAAGATTCAAAAGGACTTAGGTGCTTATTTTAATATTGTTCATAAGACCCAATACCTTGTTCATATCTTCTTCTATCTAGTTCTCTTCGTAATAACTCCTTCTCCAAAACTTCTCTTGATCCCCACACCTATGAATTAATCAACTGTTAAAGATTAAACTTCTATGAATGAATAGTATGTAATGATGATGAATGAAATATATAGTGAATTAATTATATATAAATTATTACTTAATGAAACTATTATAATTTACTATATATACATATATATAGAGGATGAACATATTCTGTCTTTTGATGTATCTTTCAAAAAGGGGCAAACAGTAGACTATATATATTGTATATACCATACCTCTATAGCCTTAGCCTCAACATCTTTACGGTAATGTACAGTGATTGGTGGTTCAGATTCATATGGTGATCTTCGAAGTACTTTAGGCAATGATTCTAAATCAGATTGTTTGAGCAAATACTCAGTCATTGCACGCATTGGAGTTATAAAATTACGCTCAGTATATGAGGCCGAAAAATCGATCAATAGCCTTTTCTTAACTGAAAGAAAATTAAATTAAATAAGGCAATATAATTAAATGTAAATTAATCATGAACGTTTAATACCTTGAGGAGCTATTTCTTCTTTAGTTGCCGTAGGAGGCTTTTCAATTGTGACTTTTGTAACAATTTTATTTTCATCTGTCTCTGTTTTAACTACAATTTCACTTATATCTTTTGTTAGCTTCTCATTTGTATCTGAATCTTTTACATTTGCAGACTCCCTTTTGTCCAAAACAAAAGCTGATGTTTTCAAATGTCGGTTGAATACATTTCTCATGGAATGTATTAGAGGACCTGTTTGTAGCATATGTCCACGATATCCAATACATATGTATCTTAAATTTAATACATGATAACATTGTTTGCCGATTTTTCTATAAATTAATGCACCCGCCGAAGGCAACATGATCTTTATAAATAAAAAATCTATGTAAATTAAGAGATACTCCTGCAACCGCCTGTAATATTTTCTACAAAGCTATTATGATGGTCATTCTCTTTTCAAATAGAATTTGAAATTTAAGAATACTCCATATGGACCTTAATTTAAAACAGTTAAAACTTAGAAACTAAGAGAAATCCTGGTGTAGAAACAGATCACAATATATTTAAGTCTCATACCATGACCAATTCATGACATTTACTGTCATTGTCATTTCTCATATAATAAATGTGCCATAATCTAATAATTTATACTTTGGACTTATGCCTTAGCTATATGTCGGGGCTATATCATAATATCTTATTAAAACTATACGTTAAAAAAGAATATGAGAGCAAGGAAAATAAATTTAGTTTCTTTGAATTTAGAAATGAATGCTTATTTTCATATGTTACTTTCTATTCTTAATTGATGGCCTCCAGAGTAAATATGGGACAGGTGGTAAGTCCTTATATTATTATTCATATTCTTAGCAAGTGAATTTTTAAAAGTTTCGTACGAAAGACCTAATCATACAAGATACCACTGCACCGTGGTTCGGCCCTCTCTGGCACCCTAGGATCGAAATGCTAACGCGTAACATAGTAATCGTCCAAGCCGAGCTTAATCCTCACTGGGGAGACCCCTGTGTTGAGAACTAGTAACAGAGGTTCAGGCTAAGCCATCTAAGACATATGCCACGTGAAGTAGTAACAGTCAGTGTCTATGGCTAATCTGTGTAGTTCCTCACAAAAAAAGTAAAATTCATGGTATTTCTGAATTTCAAAGCTAGCAAAGTTAATATTAATTATATCGTATAAATACTTTCGTATACCAAATATTTTGATCAAAATTTTTCTGAATTGAAATTTTTGCCACAAAAAATGAAAGGCAAAGGCTATGAGAACATAATGCCATAATTTGAAATGTCAACTTTAACGCAGTTGACCACTCGATGACAGTTAATTTTGACAGTTCTTTTCGTTTCGGCAAGTGTCCGTAAAGGTGTGTTTATATTTGGTAATCTTTACAAATCACATAAACCTTTAAATTATATAATTTTCCATATTTATTTCTGCGTATTGTGTTATGTGCTGTATTTAAGAAAGAGGTTATTTTAACTTTTCCGTTATGTGATTTCAGATTACAATGGCAAAACCAAAGGGGGAAAGGAAGGGTAAATCCGCAATAAATGAAGTGGTTACCCGTGAATACACGGTGAATTTACATAAACGCCTCCACGGAGTTGGTTTCAAGAAACGCGCCCCACGGGCAATCAAAGAAATTCGGAAGTTTGCCGAAAAACAAATGGGTACCCCAGATGTCCGTGTCGACACTCGTTTAAACAAATTTCTTTGGTCCAAGGGTGTCAGGTAAGCTAGGTTTTATTATTTAAAACATTTTATTTTGAATAGATAACATGGTTTTGTTTTGATAAACATTCATTGTTATATTGTTTACTGTATTCAATTTATAATGTATTTCGTAAGGGGACAACTCAAGATTTACAATATTTTAATTTTATAAAAGGATACACCACTGCTTTATATAAGGATGAATGAAAGTAACATTATCTTTGCCCACTGCACATACTGTACAATAAAAGCTTTGACTTAAAGTTCCACAGTTTTTTTGTAACTCTTACAGTGTCTATAAATATTTATTAATATAGCCATTGATATGTCCTTTTGTTAAGTTCACTTAGAACCCAAATATGGAGTTTGAGCATAATACATAATTGGATATAAATTTTATTCATTAGTGTTATAATTTGTAGGTCTCATAGAATAAAATAGTCCAACAACTAATACACTCGCTTTGAGACAGCGTAATGTTGAACAAAGAATTATTTATAACGAATACTGTCACAACTGTGCGTCCTCGCAATCTCTATACAAAATTAATTAGAAGTCAGATTACAAACTAATATAGTTAAACTATTGTTTACAATGCCAATTTCATGTGACGATCAACTTAATTATTAATTATGAATTAAAGATACAATAAGGTTCAGGTAAATCACTAAGATATCATTGGAAGTAGTTATTATGCATAACAATCGCTGGGTATCATGTGTTGCCAGCTAACACTAGATTAAAAAAAAATCTCAATATTTTTTATTACATTGGGAGGTTTTGGTGGATGATTGTGCAATGGCTATGTTTAGTGACTTGTATACTTATTATTATTGATGCCATATTGTACTAAATCTAAATGCCATATAATTTGGCCAGACAACAGAAGACAATAAAAAATAGAGGCAATTGCATATTGCTAGAGCTATAAAAAGCATACTATTGTTAAAAGACAATTTGCAATAACCATATGATGAATAAAAGAAACAAATGACAATTCTTAGAAGAATATGCAAATGAAGCCACAGAAAGCTCTGTTGCATATCATTGAAGACCAGAGGCTTAGTGCTTATCCACAATTGATTGAATATCCAGTCCAATCCAGTGTCATATGGAAGTAATAAGTTTGGTATAATATAGAATAATGTTGTCATATCTATATACGTGAAAGCTTGTTATCTCACAATAAATCTATGGTTAGGTAATGACTCTGCAGTGTGTTACATCAAATGCAGTGATTCTCTGCTTTCCATATCTAATAAACTTTAGGCATTAAGTGAATCTATTAGGGAAAAAGCTCTCACACGTATCCCATACTTACCTTTCATACCATAACATAGCTTGGTCGATAGCTGTGGCTTTTGTCAATCAAAATGATCCCTGCATTGGTCTTTGTGTTTGTATGTGATGTGATTTGTGGAACAGGCCTATGGTCTGGAGACCTAGTCTACACACAATATATCAAAGGGACAAAATTAAGAGTCAATAACAACCTTAACAATAACAACAAGCAAACAACTCATACATTCCATCATACAAACAATATTATTGACTTCTCATATTTATGTCAGTAATATTCACATAAATAATATATAATTCATTGAATGGAATTTTACAGGCCTAAGATTACTTCTGTGACAGTGCTTAAATTATTATATATAATTTAAAATTGTGTTTTTTCTTCCAGAAATGTTCCATTCCGTGTTCGCGTTCGGCTTTCGCGTAGACGCAATGATGACGAAGACTCAGCCCACAAATTATTCACACTTGTGACTTACGTGCCTGTTGCTTCCATCAAGGGCTTGCAAACAGAGAATGTTGACGCTAGCCAAGAATAAATCTTAATATAAGTTTACATAATTGTTTTATTTTAGAAAAATGTTACAATTTCTTTTTATTCAAGTTCAAGTAAAGCTTACTGAAGAATTTTTGGCAACATTGAACTTAACATGTACTGATGGCCCATGTTGCTATATATGCAATGAGCAGTTTATTGCCAGACAAAAGAAAGATAATTTGGTGCATATCTAAAAGATTATAAACTTATGTTGGATTGGGGTTTTAGTCAGTGTGAGTCTGACAATGTTTTTTTCCAAGTGGAATACCTATGTATATCCACCATATACATAGGCATTCCACGCTTATAAATAAAAATATTTTTAACTTGACTCCCATTTCCATAAGATGTGCCGTTCGCAAACCAAGTCATACTAATAAGTTTACAACTCATCTGCTAGCTTATCCTTTAGTAGATGTTTATGGGTGGTGAGATCCCTATGAGCACTAACGAATTTCTGCTAATCAATAAAAAAAAACACCCCTGTGTAATACGACAGCTTAATAAATTGGTAATTCGATCCTGTCATTCTTGCATGGGTTGACTATGCTTTAATAGATACTTTCCCATGCTGACTTCATTTCGATCATTAAGTATGGCCTAGTTTACTTATTGACTTTTATTAAAATTTTGAGATTATATTTTATTACTTTACAGATGTAATTCATTAAGGTCATTTAATAGAAGTAGACTTACATTTAGTCAACATAAGATGGATGATAATATTCTATATAATATAAATTCATGTATAGTGTACATGTGTAGTATAAGAAGTAATTAATTAAATATAAATCAGTAAAAATTCACTATGAAAGTGAGAGTTTCGCACCCTTGAGAGGTAATGTTATACATATTTTAGGCGGACCCGCCCTCTTCACAGAAAGGCGTAATTTACAGGGTCGTGTGGAGAAGAGAGCCCGATATATAGTCCGACAATTGGGACGGGCTTTTAAATGAACACTGCAGCGATTTGCCGCTGTTACCATGATTTACATCTTGCACGTGTACTGTAATTTTAAAGGAAATCTTAGAATACGAGTATTGTACTTGTATTATAAGTTTTACTTTAAAAAATTAAATTACAAAATCTTATCCTGATTATTCTAGCACAGCATTATTAAATAATTGCATACTAGAGATATAAATTGCTTCACTTCTAAATTTGTATGTCGGCGAGAACCTTCCGTTTTCAAATACAAAAATTTGAATTAATGCGCAAAAAAAGTTAAAAAGAATAAGGAATTAAAATACAGCGTACTAGTTTTCTTCTGAAAATATGTATTTTTTTTTCTTTATTCCAATTGTAGCTATAAAAAAAATGTGAATAATATATTAATTTTAATCAGTTTAATTTTCGCAAATTAAAAAGTTATCGTGTTGCCTGACTCAATTTTTTTTTAGATTTCTGACGCACCGATTTTGAAACTGATACTGGCTTGAGAGAAAATGCTTGTGCCCGCACAGCTGTAGAACTGTGTAAGGTGTTACAGTAACTTTAATATTTTTAACTTTGATTAATATATATAGATATAGTATATTAAAGAAGTAATAAGTAGTATAAGTGTGATAAGAAAGACGTGAGAACTTATTTTGTGTATTCGACACTAACAAATATGCGATATCAGTGTAAGGAAGGAGAAGGCTGAATTTTGATTATGTGCACCGGTGGGCCGTGAATGTTAGGTTAGTTGTATTTATTTAGGAGCTGCCTTGTGGCGGTCGTTCGACTAACAATAATATTGTATTGTTTATTTAGGGCGAACATTATATGTGTGCTATTCGGTACATGAAATACGTAACAATGGAAGTGTAGCAGTTAAAACGGTTTGATTATGATTATTCAAATATTTTAAGGATATACATCTAATCGAAAAAAAGCGATATACGTTAAAGGTCGTTTAACGTATATCGCTTCTAAAGCATTCATTCTTTTGATAAAGGCGGTATAATAGATTTTGTATATTTGCATGTCGGCGAGAGCCTTCCGTTTTCAAATACAAAAATTTGAATTAATGCGCTAAAAAAGTTAAAAAGAATAAGGAATTAAAATACAGCGTACTAGTTTTCTTCTGAAAATATGTATTTTTTTTTCTTTATTCCAATTGTAGCTATAAAAAAAATGTGAATAATATATTAATTTTAATCAGTTTAATTTTCGCAAATTAAAAAGTTATCGTGTTGCCTGACTCAATTTTTTTTTAGATTTCTGACGCACCGATTTTGAAACTGATACTGGCTTGAGAGAAAATGCTTGTGCCCGCACAGCTGTAGAACTGTGTAAGGTGTTACAGTAACTTTAATATTTTTAACTTTGATTAATATATATAGATATAGTATATTAAAGAAGTAATAAGTAGTATAAGTGTGATAAGAAAGACGTGAGAACTTATTTTGTGTATTCGACACTAACAAATATGCGATATCAGTGTAAGGAAGGAGAAGGCTGAATTTTGATTATGTGCACCGGTGGGCCGTGAATGTTAGGTTAGTTGTATTTATTTAGGAGCTGCCTTGTGGCGGTCGTTCGACTAACAATAATATTGTATTGTTTATTTAGGGCGAACATTATATGTGTGCTATTCGGTACATGAAATACGTAACAATGGAAGTGTAGCAGTTAAAACGGTTTGATTATGATTATTCAAATATTTTAAGGATATACATCTAATCGAAAAAAAGCGATATACGTTAAAGGTTGTTTAACGTATATCGCTTCTAAAGCATTCATTCTTTTTGATAAAGGCGGTATAATAGATTTTGTATATTTGCATCTGAGATCGTGTCTACACAAGAAATAAGCATTTAATAATGTCGATATGTGATAATGACGTTTTAAACATGAAATGGTAGATTTCATGTTTAAAACGAAATTATTTTACACACAAACACACATTTAAATAATAATAATGTTTATATATTTTAAATACCACATTGCGGAGATATTAAAGAAACGTAACTGTCGTTTGTATCGTTGTTTCTAATCTGCTTGTGCCGATTGGTTTCAAGATTAGGGTACAAATTCTATTAAATTATTGCTATATTTATATTATAAAAATGACAGGGATAACGCCCAAATAATAATATACAACTCTTCCTTACCTCTGAGTGTTGAAAACCAGACGCCTAAGAAAAGAAACCACAATGTTTGAAGGTGTTTTAACGATCTTTCTGTAGTCACTATCTCACATCGATAGTTTGCGAGATTCGTATTCTGTTGTTGCCTTAAGTTGCATAGTACGCTAGCGACCCGAGTTCGAAACCCCGGTGGCGGCACCAATAAATTTAGTTGTTGCAATTTTATGTGCTGATATACCATGCGCTCGGCGGTGAAGGAAAACATCCTGAAAACCTACATTTCTTAGAAAAAAATTCGAAGACGTGAAGTTTGCCAATCCGTACAAAGGCGGCGAGGCGGGCTATGTTCTTGTACTGTCTTTACAGTCAAGGCCTGTGCCCAAAAGTGGGGCATATATTTATATAAAGGCTGTAATTTTAACTTAATAGTGAAATGTAAATTGGTTGTAATTTTAGACCCAATGGTTGACTTCACTAGATGAATGGCTGTCTGGAACCAACGACCTATGTTTCCGAGATCCTAAGTTTTTTTTGTTATCTAAATATAGAAAAGATGCCCTCATCTTTTGGGGGAAAGGCGGTGGTTATGTGTGGTTTCTATCCATAAAATTTTTGTTCTTCCAATTTGCCCAATGGCCATCTTTGGTGCGCTATAGGGTTCCGGAATTTCGAGCGAAATTATTATTGTATTGACACGATAAATCAACTTCCTGTCATTAACGAGTTCAATGAAAAGTAAAACTATGTAAGGATTTTTAGAAATTAATGGAAAAATTGTCTGAATTAGTCTTTTGAGTTTAATTTGGGTGTCTTCACGAAGACAGTCAAAAGGCATTTACTATGTTTATGTCTTTTAAGATTAACAACAAAATCTCCACTTAACATCTATTGAAATGTCGTTTGCTCGATTGCCATTATTATATTAAAAAAGCGATTACACATTTATGAATTCATTTATTTACCGATGATCCGTTATTGTAAGCTAATGTAAAATATTGGTTAAAAGCTTATCTTGTGACAGGTGAATTTACCAATCCTCATTTAACTCGACGTCTGATAATGTCAATAATAAACGAATACCACAATACGATATTGCTTTTACCTTGACACGATGATTATACTAAACGAGTCCAGGAAATTTGTGTAATGTAATTTTTTAAATGCAAGGGTAATAAAATATGATATCGTTAATGATGACGTCATGATATCTAAGTTGCAAGCTAAACTTAGTTCTCAATAGTATTTTTTACTTAATTGAATAATATTGTTGCCCCTTTTCTCGACTTTTAGTCGGTGTTATGTATCCATTCCGTCTTGAGACTGAAGTCTCAAGACGGAAAACAAAAAAAAAAACAACAGAATGACACTCCACTTCCAATCGCTTTTATATAAATACTTAAATATAATATAACATAAACTATCATAAATGCACGTACTATTTTTACCCTCGAACTATTGGGTTGGTCTGTTTATGTATTTATATTTAATTGTATTTTAGAGAATGTTTATTAATAATATACGTAAGATATTATAAATAAATATAACAATCTTTTCGTAGCAAATACCGCAGTTACCGCACTGGGTTTTCCCAAAACGAATCGACAATAAACTATTTTCAAAGCCTGACTTTGTAAAGTATCGCGAAAAGTTGAACCATAAATGACGGTCCACGGAGATATCATTTGGATAGTTTGTGGTGTTATGTTTATGAGAAAGCGTCGCTGCTGGATACAATAACTTAAAAATATATTATTCAGCGTGGATTTTTCAACGAGCAATATCACAATTTTGTATTATATAAAACGCTGGCCTAGTATAATATTGAGTAAACGAGTTTTTCTTTTAAAGGCCTCTTTCATATTTATCAAAAAAATATTAATAATGAATATTATACAGATATATAAACGGTCCCTAATAAGACAACGAACTTATGAGGGTAACTAGAAGTGGGTGGATGCGGAAAGCAGAACATCGTGTATGGTAAAAGGCGTTTTGAAGTTCTATTTTTACAGTGAATCGCACCGCAGACAATAGTAGTGATGCCACCTTGGAGACTGCGGCAGGAAGATAGCTCCATTCTTTAAGAAAAGAGAGAGAAGTTAATTTCCACAGTACGGCCGGAAGATATAAGGTTGCGCTGTAAGTATATCAATATATTTTTCTTGTTTTCTTAAGTAAATAATTTGGATAATCATTTGTGGTACCATGTCGCTACTGTTGCGCGAATTTTCATACTCTTCATTTGGCATGGTTCTTTACCATATTTTAACTAACCAGATTTTAATAGGAAGCGTCTCGGACGTTTGCAGTAGACAGAAGATTCTATTTTAGCGGATTTGAAGATATTTTGCCGTAGAATACATCTAATCTATCTTTCTATAGTCAAAAGTCACTTTGACACTGGCTCACAATATTGCTAAGTTAACATGTTAGATTTTTAGGGGTAAAATACATTTAGAAGTGTCAAAAAGTCCGATGTAAAACTGAATCCTTCATTATGGAAATAACCGTGTCCCCCACTTTCTCTCGTGATACGCAATACAGCGAACACAAACGCTCACAAAATAAATCGACCAGAGCAATGGAAAACTTCAATTTGCAGTAAACATTAATTTGGGTCAGGGCCTATGTTCTCACGTAATCACATTTTATTACAGAAAGTTCCCAAAAAACTTCGGTGACAAATATAAAGAAGATTCGAGGAAAAATTTATTGTTTATCTTTTCTATGTACAAAAGTACATTGGTAAACTAAGTATTAGTTTTAAAGTATGTGCTATCAACAACATATTTGACTAAAATACAAGAAGCACACTATCTTATTTAATATTTGAAATTACATTTATAGATACATGTCGACCAGTATTGATCTCCTAAGGTCAAAACGCGTCAGAACGCGTAACATAGTAACCGTCCAAGCCGAGGTTACCCCTCACGGGGAAGACCCTTGTGTCCAGTTACTAGCGACAGAGGTTCAGGCTAAGCGACCTAAGAGCTATGCCACCTCTTACAACCACAGTGAAGCAGTCAAGGCCAGCTTCTCAATTTGTGCAGTTTGTCATAAAAAAAACTACATGACATAACGTCACACAGTGCTGGTTTTCAGCCTACGCCGTCCGTATTCGTACTCACAACAATCTCCTTAATAAGTCTCACGTGAATTAGTGTATACTTCTACGTTTCATCCGAGCGAGTGAAATGTCGCCGATATAACTCCTTCAAAAAGGTTATTTAGGGAAGGTACTTGGTGGAGGAGAGGAATTACACCAATAAATATACGGCACTAAAATTCGGTTAGCGTAAGCGGTAAGCGTTAAGGCGCAAGAACGTGAGCGACATGCACTGTGCGTGGGGACCGTTTTCGCACTGTTTTTTGCAGAGTGCATTAGCAAAAAATGTGTGGTGGCGGACGGCGCACTGTACCAAAACCGGTTCTAGTTATGACGTACAATACGTGCCGCTCCGTCCTGATGTCCGTAACATTTTATTTATTTTACATTACATTATTAAATTAAATTATTAATTAAATTATTATTAAAGGTAATACATATGTAATATAGTATCCGAAAATAAATTATCAAAGTGGTGAGCGACTCGCTACATCACCCCCTTCCAGAGACCGTCAAGGGCGATAGTAATCAGGAAATTTTACAGTACGTCCAGATCTCGTTACTCTGACAGCATCTTCAGTAACTGGTATGTTGTGTGTCTGAGTTGTAGTGTGAAGTGGTTGTGAGTCACGGAGTATAAATGCTGGTTTGAGGCGATCTATGCAAACATTGACCTTACTACCATTTACCAACAATTTGAAAACTTTGTCTCCTCGCTCTAAAACTTGATGTGGGCCAGAGTAAGCAGGCTTCAGCGCTCCACCAACGGTGTCGTCTCGCAAGAATACATGTGAAGACGATAATAATTCCTTAAAAATAAAACAAGATCGTCCCTGACCATGACGTGAAGCTGGTGAAGGATGTAAGTTCCTGGCAATATGATGCAGTCGTGACTTAAAATCGTTCAAGTCAACGGTGCTTGCGGGTTCTGGCTGGAAAAATTCACCTGGGAGACGTAATGTTTCTCCGTACACGAGTTCAGCTGACGAAGCCTGTAAATCTTCTTTAAATGCGGTACGTATTCCTAACAATACGATCGGTAACGAATCAACCCAATTTTCAGTGGCGTGGCAGACTATGGCAGCCTTGAGCTGACGATGTAGTCTCTCCACGAGTCCGTTGCACGCAGGGTGGTAGGCGGTAGTTCTCCTACGCTGAAAACCTGCGAAATCAGCAAGATGCTTGAATAAGGTTGATTCAAATTGCCTGCCGCGATCAGTGACCACGTCAAGCGGGCATCCAAAGCGGGATATCCATCCACTTAATAGTGACCTTGCGACTGTCTCAGCGGTGATGTCTAGCAGCGGTATTGTCTCAGGCCAACGAGTAAATCGGTCGATGGCAGTGAGACAGTATCTATAACCTTGAGAAATTGGAAGCGGGCCTATAAGATCAATATGGACGAAAGAAAATCGTGCCCGTGGAAGTTTGAAGTTGCCGATAGGAGTAGACACGTGACGAGTAATCTTCGAACGCTGGCATGCAAGACAACTACGAGCCCATTCTCTGCACTGCTTTCTGACGCCTGGCCACACGAATCTGTCCGTCACTAGTTTGACAGTAGCTGAAGCACCTGGGTGACTAAGAGAATGCAAGCTGTCGAAAACCTGACGTCGAAATGCGCAAGTGATAAATGGTCGTGATGTACTGTTGCTTTCGTCACAGTACAGGGTCAGCCTTGTACCTGGCAGACTTACAGGCCTGAGACAAAGTGAGGTGTTACCGTTCAATAGTAACTGCAACTCACTATCAGTCTGTTGGGCTGCTGCTAACTTCTGCAGATCGACTGGTTGCACTACTTCCTCCACACGTGAAAGGGTGTCTGCGACAATATTATTCTTCCCTGCAATGTGTCTGATATCAGTACTAAACTGTGATATGAGATCAAAATGACGGAATTGTCTTGGAGAGCAGTGGTCCTTACGCTTATTGAAAGCATAAGTTAGAGGGCGGTGATCGGTGTAGATCACAAAGTTTCTGGCCTCTAACATATGTTTGAAGTATTTTATACTCTCGTATATGGCAAGCAATTCGCGGTCATAAGGTGAATACTTGACCTGCGAAGGACTCAACTTGCGCGAGAAGAACGCGAGGGGCTGCCACGCGCGGTCCTTGAGCTGTTGTAAAACGGCACCTATAGCTTTGTCGGAGGCGTCAGTGACCAAAGCAAGCTTTGCATCGCAATCTGGATGCGCTAATAAAGCAGCTTTGCTTAGCTCGTCTTTGCACAAGTCGAAAGCGTCCATCTCCTCTGTCGTGAATTTGACCGGATGCGAACCTTTGACCGAACCTGTCAACAAGGCGTTTAAAGGAGCCTGGTACGATGCAGCATTCGGTATGAACCTGCGGTAAAAGTTGACCATGCCGAGGAAACGCCTAAGTTCCCTGACGTTCTTGGGAACTGGGAAGTTTTAATCGCTTCCACTTTGAGGGCAATGGCTTGGTTCCATCAGACGTGATGCTGTAACCCAAGAAAGTAACCTCTGAGACGCCAAACACGCACTTTGAAGGGTTAATCACCATGCCGTAATCTCTCAATCTAGCAAACAGCTGGTGCAGATGCATCTCATGAGACTCCTGATTCTTAGAAAAAATTAAAAAATCATCTAAGTAGGCGTAAGTAAAGTCCAGTCCCCGCAACATCTCGTCCACGAAACGCTGAAAGGTTTGGCTTGCTCCACGAAGTCCGAAGGTCATGAAGGGGAATTCGTACAAACCAAACGGTGTAGTTATGGCGGTTTTCGGGACGTCTTCGGGGTTGACAGGGATCTGGTTGTAGGCCTTAACCAGGTCAACAGTAGAGAACACCTTACAACCCGCTAGGCTGTGCGCGAAATCATGTATGTGACGAATGGGGTACTTATCTGGCGCTGTTCTAGCGTTCAGCATCCTATAGTCACCACAGGGCCGCCAGCCATTGTCCTTCTTAGGTGCTAAGTGAAGTGGAGAAGCCCAGGATGACTCGGAGGGCGACACGTACCTGCCTGCAACATAGACTCAAACTCGGCCTTCGCGATTTTAATTTGTCTGGAGCTAACCTGCGCGGTGAACAACTGACAGGAGGTCAGATGTTGTGCGTATATGGTGTTGTGTGTTGTGTTTAATTGTGCGGTGAATTCCTGGTGGTCGCGTAATCTCAGGATACTGTTCAAGTATCTTGTGATATTGTGTGTTACCAGTTACTACCTTTACTGAAGATATATCAGTGGACGAAACGAGCAAAGCCGGGGCAGCAAGGGCTGTCTTACCATCTATAAGCCGTTGATTTTTAACATCGACTATTAAATTATAGTAAGACAAAAAATCTACCCCTATTATGGCCTTTGTTACGTCCGTTACAATAAATTGCCAAGCATAGTCACGGCGCAAGCCTAGGTTTAACACGATGTTATAATAACCGTATGTTAAAATCTTTGTGCCGTTGGCTGCACACAACTCATAATTTGTTGCTTGCCTATTATGTAACCAAATGCCAGGAATAACACACAAATCACTACCAGTGTCTATAAGAAATTGTATCTTGGAACGCTGGTCCGTGACGAATAGGCGACTGGTCCCAGGGCAGCCGTCGGCCGCCATCACTAGCGACTGCCCGCAGCTTTTCCCTTGTAGTCGCACGGTTTCACACAACGGTTGGCTTGATCTCCAAATCTTGCATGGTACCAGCAGTTCGGAAACTTGCGGTAACTAGACTGTGATCGGATCGACGTCGACCGTCCGCGACTTTTCGAACTACGCGCCGTTGACCTTGAACGCGACCTCTCTAATTTTACAGATAAAGCTTGCACTTGCCGAGTCAACTCTGCAATTTGTTTTGCCATGGAGTCTGATGAAGAGGATACAGCAGATACTTGTGGGACTGACACTATGTCTTGAATTTGGTCAGCCAACTCTGCAACTTCTTCTAACGGCAACTTCGCTTGAGCGGCTACTATGGTCTGTGTACCACTGGGAAGACGGCTGCTCCATATTGACCTAAGGAAGTCGTCCGGTACACCAGGTCCTGCCAGCTGTCTAAGGTGGCGCAGAAACTGAGATGGTTTTCTGTCGCCAAGTTCTTCTCGGGTCAGAAGCTGGTTCACTTTTTTCTGACGTGACTCCGACAGCCGTTTGATCAGGTGTGTCTTCAGCTGCAGGTATTTGTCTTTCGCCGTCGCGAATGTTGGTGATATTATTATGTCTTCCACTTCCGCTGCATACGTCGGATCCAGTTGTGCGAAAGCATAGTGAAATTTCGTCTCGTCTGTCGATATATTCGACAAGGAAAATTGGCTTTCCAATTGCGCAAACCATAAATGCGGTTTTTGTGGATAAAATGGCGGTACGCGCACGCCAACGCGATGTAGATCTCCAGAACCTTCTCCGGTATTTGTTTTATCCTGCATACTGTTCAACAAGGGGTCACCACTTTAGGGAAGGTACTTGGTGGAGGAGAGGAATTACACCAATAAATATACGGCACTAAAATTCGGTTAGCGTAAGCGGTAAGCGTTAAGGCGCAAGAACGTGAGCGACATGCACTGTGCGTGGGGACCGTTTTCGCACTGTTATTTGCAGAGTGCATTAGCAAAAATGTGTGGCGGCGGACGGCGCACTGTACCAAAACCGGTTCTAGTTATGACGTACAATACGTGCCGCTCCGTCCTGATGTCCGTAACATTTTATTTATTTTACATTACATTATTAAATTATTAATTAAATTATTATTAAAGGTAATACATATCTAATATAGTATCCGAAAATAAATTATCAAAGTGGTGAGCGACTCGCTACAGTTATGATATGTGTCTGTGGGACATGGAAAACAATAGGTGAGCCATATGCTCGTTTGAATATCATTATAAAAAAGTAAGATTCTATTACTAAAAAAATACTTATGGTTTAGTAATTTTACTTTCACCCAAATGCAATTATACTGTAGTAGAAGATTACTTTTTTTTCTGTTCACTGACTAAACTGAATTGAAATAAATAAAACAATCTTACACAGCCGATCGAGCAAATATTTCATCGAATTATCGCCTGGAAGAAGCAAAGGATTTTTCCTTTATGTGTTCTATATTGGTAGATACAACATTTTAAACGCTTGTGATGTGATTTATCATACATTTAGCTACATTGTAAATTATGTGACGTTAATTAAAAGAGTCTATTTAAAATATAAGATTGTGTTTTATATACGTTTAAGGTCATACTTGCAAGATTGTAATCGGCAACTTTTTGGTGCAAATTTTAACCAAATACGCGCAATATAAGTGTACTTTCCTTGATATGCAAATAGACGTTTTTAATATCCAAAATCTGAATTAAAGATCTGAACGATTGAATCTTAGGTAAACGTACAGAGTATATTGAATTTATTAATTTCATTATAAAATAAAGAGGACAATATTAGAATAACTAATTAATTTGCTTTTATATTACGGGAAATTAGACCAACAACTTTAACGCGAAACGCTTTCAACTAATTAGAATACTAATGGTGTACCTGTTTTTAAGGTCTATTAAATGAAACCTATTCGTTGTAAACTGTAAGTGGTGCTTTAAGTGAAAATATGTTTTTTTACCTCAATAATTAATATTAACTTTGGATTATGTACTTTTAAATTATATATTTCGGCGCAAAGACGGTATTCAAACTTCGAATAGTTAATAACTCAAAGTAGGGTACAAAGATAATATTGGTGACATGTTAGTATAGATAGAGTAATCAATTTTTGTCTGACTTTGTCTGTTTGTGTTCCACGCTTGAGCGAACAATACTGAGATTAAATAATCAAGCGTGTGTTGCGAACTTGTGATAGTTGTTGTGTTTGGCAGTTAAAGTGTGTGATTCCTCTGGACTGGCAAGAACACAATGACGTCTCAAAGCTCTTTTGGAGTTACTTGCCAGAGCCGTAATGTTGAACTACGGTCGAGCCACGTAAGTTGTTTACTATTGTTGCATTACAATTTGGCGTGTTGACTTATCGTACCATTTTTTTTTGGTGACGGGGAGGAAATCTTCAGAAATATACCCCGCCTTCTAGGGGGAAGTTATGTGGGGTTCTTACCCACTAAAACCTCCTCGGTGGCCCTTTCCTCGGTGCATGACGAGGGGCTCCATCTCCAGTGCAACGCACCGGAGCCCCTCTGCACTGTGCTCAAGGAGAGCACGTCCCGGGGGGGGGGGAAGGTTCCTGTGCCAGCCGATGTCGCCTTCTTCCCGGGTCCACTTTGATGGACGACACAGGCACCCACCCTTGTCGCCCAGTGAACCCGAGGCCCCTGTTAGTCGCCTTGTACGACAGGCAGGGGATACCGTAGTCTTATTCTTGAGAGCCCGGAACTACAGGGCTGTGACTTATCGTACCATATGCTAACGTCATCCACTTGTTCTTTTAACTCTTTCGTCTATACACACATACTGTATATACTTCGCTTACATATTTTTATCCTGTTATAATATTATACATATATATGTGTATTATATATCATAGTACGTTATAATTATTTTTATTTATGGGAGAGTTAATTTTTTATATTTACAAAATCAGTGATAGTCTAGTGGCTAAGCGGTCAAATTAAGAAATCGATGGTATGGGGTCTTAAAACCCAGCCGGCTTGTATTAATCAGCTTTTATTGCTGTATTTGCAAACGCCGTGACGCTCAGGCTTTCTGTGTAATATCGAGTAAAAATGATCACAGGTTATTTCAGTTATCAAAATAAATGTTTGCTCTAAAGAAAATGTTACTAAAGAAAAATACTACTAAAAGAAATATATTACTACTTGATATATAAATTAAATAACTGCTGCCTTAGCTTTCCAACAAACCTAGTTTTAATTTGCTAAGGAATAATTGGGACATGTCTAGATCAGCTTTGGAATATTTTGCTTAAGAATCTATTGTCATATTTTCTGGTTTTTATTAATGATGGTCATGTTCTTGTCCTCCATTTTTTGCATCATTTATTATTTTTAAAATCTTACTAGTGGTTAGTCAGATACTAATTTATTATGTATAGTAGACTATTAAAAAAGGAAAAGTAACAGCCTAAATGTATATAAATGTCCCACTGCTGGGCTCCTCTGAGAAGAGAGACTGAAGAAAGTATAAGAGCATAGTTCGCCACGCGGGACGGGCAGACTTCACATGTCTTAATAAAAATTTCTAAAGTAAACATGTAGGTTTCTCCTCAAGATATTTTGCTTTGCCGCCGAGCACTTGGTAAAGCAGCAAATTAAATTGCAACTAACGAATTTTTTGGTGCCGGCAACGGGATTGAATTCAGGTTGCGATTTGACTGGACCATCCAAACACTGAGCTACCATGGCTCTTGCAGTATTAGTTTTGTAGAATTAAGATTTTTAAAATACAACCAGAATAACAGAGAGCAGTGAAATAGCTTGAAAAAAATCACAGAGTATATAAACTTATGGTGGCTTAGTAAATTCGAACACTTAGCAAAAACAATGCAGGAATAGGATAGGCATTAAGATTCAATGGTCCGTATCTAAATGGTTGTTATTTCGAGAAGGTTTGCCAATTTGCATTTCTTTTATCGCTTAGGTATTTTAAATGATTATTATTTTGTTTTTATAGTAATTAATAAGCGCTAAAATACAAATAATTACTTCTGTATATTGTAAATTTTACAGTACTAGTGTACACATATCTATTACAATTTCGCTGGTGGTTTAAGTGCTCAGTTATCGTAAGCTTCGCGGTAAAAACAAACATCTTGAGGAAACCTGAATATCTGAGGAACACACATGTATAATTCACAGACATGTATAATTTGCTAATACACACTAAAGCTTCTTGATATGAGGAAATAAAAAAAAAGAAAAATTAAATATTATATTGAAACATTACACTTTTCACTAGAGATTAGTAATGTACCCAAAAGTGGGACACATTTATGTTGCAATGGTATTCAGAGGAGTTTGTCCAAGAAACGGTCTAAAATATGTGCAGAAGTTTCTGCGTTTACCAATGAGCACGACTGCTTCAAATGAGTATTGGGCAAGATGTGAACCTTGTTTAATTTCTGCTATTCCAAAATCCGCTTTTTATGGGTATAAACTAGCGTCAAGCGCTCCCGATCCCACCTGGTGTTAAGTGGTTATGTAGTCGAAAGATGATACGCGCTAGTTTAATAAGTGCCTATTCGCTCTACTCTTGAAGGCTCCCACGTCGTACTTGGACGGAAAGACTGACGCTGGCAACATGTTCCACTCCTTTGCTGTACGCACGATGACTCAAATCGCTTCGTTCGGACGCGCGGAACATCGACTATGAAAGGGTGGAGACCCAGTGTCTAAACGTCCGAAGGTAGAATGGGGATGGGGGAATTAACTCGTGTAATTTCTGTGCACAGTCTCCAAAATGTCACCTGTAAAACACGGTAAGGCTGGCCACCTTGCGCCGGTGCTCAAGACTGTCTAGGAACAGGCTTTCAGGCAATACTTTTGTATGTGACAAATAAATACTATTTTCATAGGAGAACGGGCACGCTAACGGTTCGTCTTAATGTTAGTCACCGCCTTCCACGAACACTTGCCGCTGAAATTTCAGGTGAGTCAGTCTTTTTATAAAGAGTTACAGCCATCATCTCTTTCACCAGGCGAGACGACATATGACATTATTATTACAACGGTATTCTGCTTGTCGTATTACTTTTCCGATCAAGGCAGCCCATTCATGCAATACCTGAAGGCTCAGCCTCTGGCGGATTTTTTGAAATTACAAACAGATTTTCACAAAATAGTTGAGTGGTATACTTGAACCTACAACTTTACGTCGCGAAAACCTTGACCTAAACCATTCGCCTTTTCAATCGACTTCGAAAGGAGGAGGTTCTCAATTTGTCTGTATTTTTTTATGTTAAACTGATGTTATTAAAATGTTTAACTTTCGACTGGGTAAACCGATTTTGATGGTTCTTTTTTTCATTTGAAAGCTGGAGCATCCCGTATAGTTCGAAATTTGGTCCAATTCTGACAGTATCAGTTTTAAATTTGCATCAAGTATGTGCGCCATAAATGGACGAATAACTGAATATTACGCCAACGGATTATTCATTTTTTACTGGAAAGGATGTACTTTAAGAGTCGTTTAGTAAAAGTTTGGTGATGTTCTAATTAAGTTTGATTTAACCGAAAACATATGAGCGGACCAATTAAATACAGTGTCTAAATTTTATGTACATATAAGGAATCATAGTGTTGAATAAGAAAAAAAATGTGGACAATATTATTATGAATGTAAAATTTCCAGCCGTCGTTTAGGTTCTTTTGTGTACATATAAGTATCTTAAAGGTCACGTTGTTTCACGTGAACGTTTTGTTTGAAAGCTTTTGCACTGTTTTGTACTGCAGTTTAAAAGCACCTCTTGTAGATTGCTTTTCACTTTATACGCTGTATGTGAGATTTTTCCACTTTTCCTTCTATCGCGGTTGTTTTAAAATAGCCTTACCTTGTTTTTCAATCTCTGCTCACTTCCAAGCTACACACACATAACTACATATTAAATATATATATATATATATAGTAAGGAAATCCTACTAGAAGGGTATAAAATCGGCGCGCAGCTCCGGTGCGTGCACATTTGTCGGTTGTCATTCGTTGTGGTGACATTCAAGGACTCTTAAGTGTTAGTGTTTTAAGTGGGTACATTCGAGACAATTGTGATTGTTACTTAGTCTAATTTCCTTATTGTTTTTTTTTATGTGATCTTTATTCAATTTCCTAAATGTATATATATGTCATACTCCCTCGGTTCGCAAGCAGTTATTTTGTTAGCAATAAAATTAATATTAAAAACTAAGTACTTTTATCAAAAAGGACTACTTTTCATGATTAGTTATAAGAACTAGAGGTAGTTAAGATTAATAGGATAGTACTCGTAAATACAACATGACTAACGTTTGTTCTGTACCGTAACTTTGTGTACTGAAAGTTTTCGGTCGGTCACAAAAAAGCTTGCAGCTACGCCGTTAGAGTCAAAAGGACGTAAACTTATTTTTTAGGCATGGCAAATAAGACGTACGAATGGTGAGCTGGCTAAAGAGCTAATATTACGTAGACCATATAACCTAAGACTTTAGGCAATTGCGTCTTAACTATCGATTACTTGTAAAATCTGTGCAAAAAGATTATTTACTTCTTTTACTAATATCATTACGTTCACTATTACATATGAGTTATGATAAAGTTAGTCAAATACAGAAATGTTTAACCTTCATTAGTACCCTTAGATGCTAGGAGCGTTGCTGGAGTTTCTTCGGCCACTTCTTCTCCCAGCGCTAACGCTTCCCGAAGTGGCACTCAAAGTTAATTTAGCTTTCGAATGTCCCTTAGATTATCCGTGAAATAGCAACCGACCGAGTCGTTGTTCGGCCCTCTCGGGCGCCCTCGGATCGGAATGCTTACGCGTAACATAGTAACCGTCCAAGGCGATGTTACCCCCTATCGGGAGGACCCTTCTGTCGAGTTACTAGCGATAGAGGTTCAGGCTAAGCGACCTAAGAGCTATGCCACATCTCAATCCGGTGAAGTAGTCAAGGCCAGTTTCTCTGGCCAATCTGTGTAGTTCGTCAAAAAAAAAACCTTCATTAGTGAAGCTTAATCTTTCGAATATAGAATATATACGATCGTGTCATTAAAAGTTGTGAAAACTACTGATGGTTCATGTTTTCGTTTGTAAAAAATTTGATATTAAAGTTATAATTATAACAAAATGGGAATACAATAATTTGTGATAAAAGTGACAATGGAGTTTATACTTGTATATATGTGACATATGTATGAAGTGTGTAGTTTCAGCTTCTCAAATTGTAATCCATTATCCGGAGTATCTATATCGTACTATATGGGATAGTCATAGATATTTTTATATTCATAAATAATTCATTCTTAGAGAAAGTGCAGTCAGTGGGCACTTCAAAGTATGGAGAGCTCTTCATAAATTTTATACTATGGTCGCTTGATACTAAAAATAATTATAATAAAAAACAAATGCTTATTTTATATAGCAGCAGTGATAGCTCAGAAGCTAAGCGTTCGACCTTATGCCAAAGAAATATTTTGTCGGCTTGTTCTAATGAGTTACTGTTCTCGGTTACTTACGTAAGAAAAATTAATTGTTTAAACTAGTGCTTGTTGTAAGGCTGTCTTATAATGGGACTTAATAAGCTTGGTGTGAATTGGAAAGCGATTGAAGTCTCTTTGCCACTACCACCACATATTAATAACTAAAACAAAAAAAGGGAAAGAAAGGGCAATCCTACACAAAAACTATTTATAATGACTACATTCCGAAAATGTACAACAAAATTGATTGGATGAGAGATGATTCTCATAACTTTATACATTAAAAGATCATTTTTTTTTAACAATAGATAGATAGCCGACCTTATTTATATGATTGCATATAATAAAATGCAATCATATAAATAAGTTCGGCATCATTTTAAAAAATAAGTAATTGTATATTTTACGGAAATAAATAAAATAACACTTGTTAGTCAGAAGGCAAGTGCATAGAACTCGCAGAACACACTCGCAGAAGTAAGAAGTATAATTTTGGCAGTAGTATCGATGGAAAAATACATTTTATTGTATAAATAAGATGTTAAAATAAATCTTAATTTCCTATTCTTTAATTTAATTTGATATATTAACAGCTATAACAACGAAACATGAAAACTTCGGTGTTCAATTTTGATTAAGTTGAAATTGTCTTACACGTGTAATTAAGTCTTACTAACTTCATGCGTTATAAGGCTCGCTATACTTTGCATGTAGAAGTGGCTTGTTAGGGAACGAGTGTTGTTCAACTGGGAAATACACTCTGCAAAACGGTTTTAACGCCAATTACAAGCAATTCCGTGTTTGGTAACTAGACATAAACTTAATGGTTTGGGTACGGTCTGCAAAACATAATGTCGTGTGCTGGGAAACCCTAATCCCACTGTTGTCGTGAATTCTTCAAGAGAAAGTGTTTAGTGTTAGATGTAGTGTGCAAAATATTATAATGGTATACGGGAATTTAAGTAATTTTGTTGAGGTAGTAAACATATTTTTTTTAAATTTACGCATAAGTTTTGATTGCAGTATTATAAAAGTTAGGAAAAGAATAATTAAAATTAATTATTCTACACTTTTTGTTAGTTTGGATATTGGACAATTATTATGTTTGAACAATTTTACATCAATACGTATATATAGTTTACGTCTAGTTTTAAGCGAACCTTTGTAGATAGATTCCAAATTTGTACTAGTTCTGATTATTCCGTTTAAAAGGTTTGTGAATGATGTATGTATATATCTAAAAATAAATCCGTTTCCAAATTAATTATTTATGTCTCGGTCAAATAATTGTTTTTTTTCGATATGATAAATTGAGTTTGGTTTTCTATTATTAGTCAAGTTGACAAAAAATGTAGATATTATTGCAATTTGAAGTCGTTTGAAGGAATTTTAGTAGACAATCTCTAAATAACTAAACGTCACTATAAATCACATACATATGTATAACTTTATACAAGTTGTTCGTGAGAGACGGACATCAAAAGTTATCTCTTACACTCGACTGGCTCTCGACAACTGCCTCGCCATTTCCTGAATTCCGATAACGGGAAATGACATGTGAGAAATTGTTTTCATTTGAAATTTATGTCATAGATTTTAAGTTCTTTCGTAGTATTCTGATTACAGAATGGTTATTTATTTATTTAATTGTATGATGTTTTAATGGATAGATTATTAGTCGCATATAACTCTGTACTCAATACAGTTTTGTATATTCGCATACTTCAGCAGGCAGTAATCAGGTCGGTTTTGGGTATTTGATTTTGAGTCAAGGTTCGAATATGTGGGAGATATAGGAATCTTTATCTTAGGCATGGCAAAAGAGTTTGTGCGAAACCGGTGTAGGTCTTGTGAGATTTGGAGCAGTCCATCAAGTTAATAAGTTATTTTATTTGTATAATCTATCTGACTTGTTGCTATTCGCTAGAGTGTTGCAATTTTCAAAATAGTTCAGACCTAGATAACAATTTATTATAATATTGCTTTTAATATTTTACAAGTAGAATTGATTTTAATTAAAAAATAACGTATTTAATAATTTATCAGAAAAATTCCACTTGGCTAGGAATGATAGAGATATTATATGATTTAAAAATGTAATGAAAAATTAAAAATGTCATACATTATATTTATATAAACAAATTCTGTCTCATGATTACTCAATGGATGTTTTGTTTTGAGAACGCTACAAATACCTAAGGTTTCCACACATTATTTTTGTAAATTTCGAAATAATTACGCTTAAATACATAAATAAATAAATATTAAAATAATATTCGTTTACGCGTCTATCCATACATTATCGCCATTTTATTATACAATACACGGGGAGCGATTTAAACACGTTTGAAATCGATACGTAATTCAGTGTTTCATGTAACTGCACCAATGATGACGTGAATAATGAATGGCAATTGATTGTTAGTGGACTGATTGATGGCTGACATGACTGACCGCTTTGAATGCACATGTTAGTGGTAGACATGTATTAAACTCTGTTCGGTTCAGCCATAAGTAAGATAAGAATTTAAGATGATTTGTACGTGGCTGTTTGAGTTGGATGCGATTATTTTTTTATTTTAATTAAATAATCAATCTGTTATTCACTTCAATCAGTGACAGCTTAATGTCTAAACATTCTCCTTACGATCATGATTTGAGGATCGGCTCATACCAACGAGATTTCTGTTAAATAAATAAATAATAAATCTTTATTAGTCACCATAGAAAATGTTTAAACAAAAAAACGTGAAGGCCCTGACTCCTGAGCTAGGTTCTATTGGACCTGTGTTTCAGGGGTCAGTGTCTTCTCCCATTTGAAAAGCACAATAAAATACAATAAAATATGAGCATAACAAATCATAACAATGTTTTATAAATGTTTGTGTGTGTGTGAAAATTTGTGTTTGTGTAGGTCCCTCAGCTTTATATTATATTAAATTTTATTAAATTAGGAGGCGTTCAGTCTGAATATAATTCAAATCTAATAAATATTTTTTACAAACTAATTTACATTTATGATTCGACAAAGAATGAATTTTTAAGACTTTATTTAACCTATTGTACAAGGAAGTGGCTCTGAAGCGAATGTTGTTTGGTTTCTTAAGAACAAAGAATCACTTGCTAAATTTTGAGAGAGATGACGGCGATGGGATTACCTTCTCACATGTAATAATAAGCTTGGTAAAAATATTATTCACCGTCGTAGGTTAAAAGGACACGAGACATATTATTTTAGATATCTCCAACCAGTCAATCGATTGTAAAAATCATACGCTGTGTTTCTTTCAATTAAACGTGTATTTCGAAAATATATTGTATTTTATAGATACTAGAAATAAGCATTCCAATTAGTTGAAAACGTTTCGCATTCCAATTGATGCCATAATTTCATGTAACATAAAACAAACCAATTAGTAATTTCGATATCGCACCTTTTTGTATTTTATTTTATGAAAATGGTACCCAAATTCGATCATACCTACTCATTCATAGTTTTAATCAGTTCATACTAATTATATATAACTTAAATGACTTTTAAGAATCAAGTGCTTTTAGCGACAAGGTTTTTTTTTAATTACTAAGCAAGTATTTAACCACAATCCTACCTCATGTGAAATGGAAATTTAGTCCTCTAAAACAAGGCAGTTTTCTATTGTCCGAGTCATGGTACAGCCCTTTCTGGCGACCTGGGAACTGAATGCTTTCTTTATAGTTTTAATAGCTAATTTACCAAGCTTTCGGCTGGAAACGAAAACATTGTGAGGAAACCTACATCTTTAAAAAAAAATCTAACACATGTGAAGTCTGCCAATCCACACTAGGGCAGCGTGGCGGACATATCCTTTACTGCCCAACAGTAGAATATACAAATAAATGCTGTAACTTTTTTGTTGTAAGCACTTCCTCGGGTCTCTTGGGATGTCCACAACAAAAAGATTAAAAACTATCGTGCATCTCGAAGTCATCATCCCTAGTTTCATTGCATAATCAAATTTTATTGCAAAGATGAAGTTGAACGGTTAACGTTCTGAAAGTAACTATCGCTAACTGTATCGGGGGTCGTGTGTATAGTTACCGGTTTCGACGCTAGGAGATAATTGGCGGAAATAGATCCAAACCAATTATCCATATACGAGGTTGTTTCATTTTACGAGATTTGAAATTGATTATGTTCTGAGCTTCGGATACATTAAACTTTAACTGAATTTTCAACAAACGTCATTAATAGTAAAAGCTTTTGTGCTAATTTCTCATTAAGAAGTTTCCTTTAAACAATTGTAAGTTGAATAAAAAGGGATCATGTTAAAAACATATCTCTTTTCGAATCGTTTTCATGTATTATCTTTCGAATTGAAATTTTGTCCGTGTTATAATTCTCGGTTTTAATATTTAACACATAATTTATTCGCAGTTGATGTATGCTGTAGTGGGTACTTCGGAACATTGAGAGCTCTTCACAGTTTAAGTGGCACATGTATATTAGCCGTCGAGGCCGGCTAACTGTGTATTGAAGTGCGTACTCATATACTGTACAAAATAATTATTAGTGCTTTAACAAATCATAATTAATTTATGTACTGAAAAACTTCCCACATTTGAATTATGGAAGGGAGTGAGTGATATGAAAGTAGAAAGAACCGATGGACACTGACGGATTATTTCGTTGAATTAAATCGGTTCAAATATACTTGATATTTACGAGTAAAAACAAAAACTGTCTTCAAATACCACTTTCTTCTTTGTATTTCCGAATTATCATAGGTATATCACGAAATAGAATTAATCAGAACCTAACCAAACTCTCATCAATATACCCTTGAAGTACATCCTTCCAGAATTTATGTTCAATTATTTTTTTTTTTAAATGAAAAGTGGCAAACGAGCATACGGCTCACCTGATCTTAAGTGATCACCGTCGCCCATGAACATCCACAGCACCAGAGGAGCTGTAGGTGCGTTGCCGACCTTTGAGATAGGAATAGGCTCGTTTCATGAAGGTCCCTAAGTCGTAAACGTTCGGAAACGC
Source organism: Meandrusa payeni (assembly GCA_029286785.1). Taxonomy (NCBI): domain Eukaryota; kingdom Metazoa; phylum Arthropoda; class Insecta; order Lepidoptera; family Papilionidae; genus Meandrusa; species Meandrusa payeni. The sequence goes on from JAGSMX010000013.1 coordinate 2,993,349, forward strand.
CGCTGGCGACAGTTGATTCCACAAGTTGATAGTGCGTTGGAGAAAGTTACGCGAACAACGTACAGTCGTTGAACGCCAACCGTCACGATGGTGGCGGTGGAATTTGGAATTCTGCCGAGATGTGCGGTAATGGAAATCGGTGATTATGTTACGAAAAACCTAATAGTATTATGTGCTTGATTTTACGTAGATATAGTTTGAATAATTATAAAACTAGTTATTTAGTTATAGTAGATTTGCTTTCTGATAGTCGGGAATTTGAAGACCAGCCAGATTGTAGTAATGATACCGCTTACCTTTTATGATTCTTCAGTAAAAAAATTAACTGGAACGTCCTTTTAATACAAAGAAAAACTGTCGTCAGCAATCACCTCTTCTCACCGAGGTATTAGTTCCCATACATGGTAGGGGGGGGACAACATCGCCGCCGCCATAGCCTGAGAATAATTTACCAATTTTTTTTACATAATACACTGAAATATCGATTATTATATTGATTGGCTTGTACCAGACAAGTCGACTGTTATCTAGTCAAATGCTTATTGTCTATTGCTTGATAAAAAATACTTTCTGATATATCTGCTCAGTTTACGGCGTTGGGTATACTGTTATCTGTCATATGTATTTCGTAAGCTGGATTCAGTGATTGGAAAAGATCGTTAAACACATACATTTATTTAAAAGTAAATGCTTAATTTGTATTACAAATAAAACATCTTGTTAGTTAAGATACATACAACTTGAAACTCAAAAGGAATTGCCGAGGGATTGACCCGGATTCGGACCACTCAAGAGATAACATTGTTACATACGGTTTTACAATTCTACATTATCCTGGATAACAATCATATTACGTAAATGCCAAAGCCTATATAAGCGTAATTCTATATCAACGAAGTGGTGTTATATAATTTTATCACGCTTCTACTAACATATTTTAAGGTTTTCTTTGTTAAAAAGATTTGCAGTCCATTACTACAAATTTGTAAAAAAATACAATATAATCTTTAGATTTAACACAATTTGGTATCAATAAATAAAAATAAGTTATAGTTATATCGCTTCTTGACAATATATGCGATGATTTGTCATCCTAGCCGATATGTCCGAGTACTCTTAATCTGAAATAAACCGCACCAATGCAAGACTTGGAAACTCTGATAGAAATCAGTACTACGTACAGTACAGTATTACGTAAATCGAGACAAACAAAATGTGTAAATATAATTTAACGGTAGCATGCAAACAATTACCTATGACATTGGGGTGTTCATGCGAACTGTAAAGTGCTCGAAAAGTCGAGAATTAAATAAAAAAAAAATTAAACAGCTTTACAAGTATGTAAAGTAGTAGTCAAACGCTTATCCACAAAGATATCATATTAAAGTATACGCGAGAATTTATTGTAAAAAATTACGTCTTATTTATGTACTTATACCCATTCATTTCACGCGAAGTAATAGCGCTATTTGATTTGGCTTGAGCTCGATTTCAATCTGACAGTGCAGCGAGTCTCCATCCACTCTACTTGCTATGAATAGAAGATAAAGCGCCACGGATATTCTTGCAGCATTGTGAAAATACACACATTTCCAACCATGTCGCTTTATACTGTCTACTATATAGTGCAGGGGAAAACAATTTCTTCTTTTATTTTTATTTATAATTCATTATTTTACCGTAAAAAAAAGCGCCATTTTGTTAAATAACTTTTACATATTAAGAGACTATGGTTGTTAAAACTTTTCGCTTTTTTAACCCACCTTATTGGAACTGTTCATAGTGGATTTTCTTGGGATTGTTAGTGCAGTTGTTCCCTATGGATTTTAGGAACATACACCAGACATTTTAGGGGCCGCTAAGTCCTGCAGGCCGCTATAGTCTTTTCAAACTATAGTGAAATTACTGTGGTATTTATTGGAGACGTGGTTCTAATGCAGTGTATATATTAATAAAAATTATTTATTAAAAGCTTCCTCTGACATGGTTACGTATGCATGGATCGCGAGAGGACAAATACATATTCAAATTAATTTGACTGATGGATCATAAGTCCACTAGAGAAAAATCATTCCTTTTTTATTTCGTATTAACTTTCCTCGATCGTATTTGAAATACAATTTGGAAAAGTGAATCATACTTTTGTCAGTCTCTTAACGCCTGTAATAATTCAAGCTCACATAACATTAAACACTTCTTGTCGAAATACAAATGCGACTAGTATTATAAGGTGCTATAAATTGTAAAGTAAATGGGGCAAAATCGCTCCAATCTGCATTTAAAAGGCCATCGCAATTGTCCGACGATAAATCCGTTTCTATACTCCATGCGACCTTGTAAATTATGCCTTTGTGTGAGTAACGGTAACATAGAATATGTATGACATTAGTTAATTATTTTTCATAATTGTTAACTCGTGCAAGCTAATAACTAATATGATAATCAAGTGATTTTAAATTTTACTAGCGGTAGAATCCCTATCCTACGTTGTCCCTAACAATGGCCAAAATGTTTTATTTTATAATTTACATTAAGTATTTACAATTCTGAGCTATATGTACAAAAGAACGTTATTGGAACGTATTTTTTTTAAAGAATAGTAGCTTTATTTTTTTTAACAAATATTACTAACATTAAAACTAACCTCAAGCTAGGAGACGTTAACCGTTACCGGCCCGCAGCCCTGTAGTTCTGGCCTCTCAAGAATAAGACTACGGTATCCCCTGCCTGTCGTACAAGGCGACTAAAATGGGCCTCGGGTTCACTGGACGACAAGGGTGGGGGCCTGAGTCGTCCAACAAAGTGAACCCGGGAAGAAGGCGACATTGGCTGGCCCGTGTCGCCTTCCGCTGCGAGGGCACAGGGGTGAGGGAGTAACCTCCCCCCCCCTCGGGACGTGCTCTCCTTGAGCTCAGAGGGGCTCCGGTGCGTTCCACTGGAGATCCCGGAGCCCCTCGGCATGAACCGAGGAAAGGGCCACCGGGGAGGTTTTAGTGGGTAAGAACCCCACATAACCGCCGCCTTCCCCAGAAGGCGGGGTAACTTTGTGAAGATATCCTCCCCGTCAACAAAAAAAAAAGGAGACGTTAAAAGTCGAATGTAGACTTCAACCCAGGCCTTATGATTTGAAGACCTTACTCCTCTAAACGATATTGACGCTGTAGATTTTACATTTACATTTAAAATTATTATTATCTTGGCGGTATTAGTTGAGTTAAAATAGGTCAAGTTTCCTAGAAAAACGCTTAATTCAGGTGTTCGAGGATCCACTTGACTAACAGCGCTGATTGCGTACTTAAAAATACTTTCTATAATTTCACAAAATAAAATGAATATTTTATCAGCTTATTGAAGCGTTTGCATCTAGATTTTGTAGTTTAAAATAAATTTTAATCGAAATCTTGTTTAACTTTTAACAAAAATTAAAACGATTCTGTAAAGCTGTTCTCAGATATAGCGGAACAAACAGACAACATGTAATTTTAATAAATCATATTCTCGACATACAGTTCGAATGTAAACAAAGCGTTTGTGAACAAAGCCATTCGAATACAGAAAAAATAAATGACACAAACTGTAAAGGGGAACAATTGCTCACATGTCATTTCCTGTCATTGGAACTCAGGAAACGATGAGGCGGTCGTCGAGAATCACTCGGGTGTAAGAGATAACTTTTGCTGTCCATCGCTCGCAATCAACTTTCGCTCACTATTTTTACATCGTTTTGAAGTGTTTTCTTATATTCGAAACATATATTTTACAATATTTTAGCGATGTTTTCAAAGAATGCAAAATACTTACCGAGCACCTAATATACAAGACAGGTTGAAATAAATCAACTTGCAATTTGACGTTGTGAGATCTGTGAATAATATGCACCACTTCTAAGTCAATAAATCGAATACAGAAGTCGTTGTTAACTAACATATCTTTCAGGTATGATCTAAAGCGGGTTTTTCTACGTCTAATCAAAAAAATCCGGTTTATTAAAAATAAAAACCTAAATATTTCTTCTAAATAATGAAAAAAGTTGTGTTAGCTAATAACACATGGCACCGAGCGCTTGTTAAGTATAATAACTATTTCCAATGATGTTTTAGTGATTTACCTGAACCTTATTGTATCTTTTATTCATATTTAATAATTTAGTTGATCATAATATTACCTTGGCATTGTAAATAATAATTTAACTGTAATAGTTTGTAATCTAACTTCTCATCAATTTTGTATAAAGATTGTGAGGACGCGCCGTTGGACGGTATTCGTTAAAATAATTCCTTGTACAACGTTACGCCGTCTGAATAAAGTGTATTAGTTATTGGACTATTTTATTCCACAAGAGCTACAAGTTATTACAGTTGAATTTCGTTGTATCGAATTTTTGCCTGTAAGTACAGAATAGCAATTATTCTTTGGTACTCTCAATGTTATACAGTATGTAATATCTTTTTCTTTGCTTGTGTTTGTAGTCATATAATGCCTATTTTGTTTTTTCTCATTAAAAAATCTTATTTCATTTTAGCACATTAAAAATTGTTCTTAAAGATCGACTTGGTATAGAAGTATATAGACAAAATAAGTATAGAATAATTTTAGTAATCTTGTAATAATTTAAGGATAATATAATTAAAATTTCCTGTTTTTTGTGAAACGATTAAACTAAAAATTAATTTTGACACTGTTGATTTATTTAAGACACTGGTGAAACAAAAGTAACCTCTTAAAATTAAGTCGTTTTTACTGATTTTATCTAGAGATTATGTTAGTCGAGTTAACAAGAAATGAGGACAATTGTAAAGTAGCCCAGCTTGGAAACCCCTTTTAACATACGAACTGGTCCCAGGAGGTCTGTAACTAATGCAATTTAAAGTTACTTCGAATACCTTTAAACAATAAAATGAATTTTAATTTGACTTTACGTTAATCATGCACAAGATTTTTATATGAAGGTTTTATTTGTAGATTGATAGACAAATAATAAAACAAAGGTACAAAAATAATATTAGGAGTCACTGGTGACATGTCAGTACAGAGTAATCAGTCACAGAGACTGACTTTGTCTATGGCTGTAGATTTGGATTAGTTTATGGCTTCAGTTATGTCTCCATTTATTACCTAATCTATGTCGGTTAGGGAAAGGGGCTTTGACGCGTTAATGCAAAGTTTGAGTAAGAAAAAATGGGCGTTCTCTAGAAAACTTGTGATTGTTGTGTTTAAACAGTTAACGTGTGTGGACCCCTCTCTCCGTTCTTTGAGTCGATAGTTGTCGTTGAACACGTCGAAGCTTCGTTGGATTAGATTTTGTAGCCATAATGCTGAGCAGACAAGAAAAAAAAATTATTACACAATGTCTTCTCACATGTTTTTTATGTCTCTCTAGACCCAATTCTAAAGCCCAAGCGGTAAAAGTCTCTAGAAGATACTAGAATAATTGTGTATGTAAAAAACATCACATTTTGCATTTTTTTCAGTTTATTTCTAGATACTAACTTTTCTGCTTTCCGCTGCTGTTTCGGTTTTGGATTAAAGATGTAGATATACATAGATAAAAGATTATACGTTCGTTTTGGAAGATGAAGGAGGAAACTGCAGTGAAATTTACAGCGTTATGGTGGAACTATGAATAAAATTGCTTGTAATAGACGTTAAAATCGTGTTGCCACTCTGCAAAATATTTCCTAGTTGAATACAATGCGCTTCTCGGTATTATGCTACTTTTACACGTTAACAACAGCGTGCTTTTTCAGCTGTTGGGTGTTCTTAGTGAGATTTATTTAATTGTCCATTTGAGAGAATACTCTATCTGCAGTCTCAAAGCTGTATCGATTATATTTGTTTTTCAACGATGAATTCGTTTTGGATTCTATACAATAGCAGAATGCTTAGGAGAGAAAATGCGACCTTGTAAATACTCTGCGATTTACGTACATAATAACGTTAAAGGTACGGGTTTATATGTCCTACTGTTAAGCACGGGCCTTCTGTGTAAATAGAGTATAAAAGCATAGTCCGTCACGCGGGCTTAGTGCGAGTTGGCGGATTTCACATGTCTTGAGAAATTTCTAGCACTTGTGGGTTTCATCACGACGATTTCGCTCCCCACCGAGCGCGTCGTAAATTGGCACTTAAAATTGCAACAAACAAATTCTTTGCCTCCGGCTGCTAGCGTATTATTTAACTTCAGACTACCGCCCGGATACTGATATATCACGGCTCTTGATTAACACTCGTATAACGATCGACTTAAATTTAGATTTTTCCTTACAAAAATCATTTGCTTAAATTGTGTCAGTTGTCTGCTGGTACCGTAAGCCTTTATATTTTATATATTTAAATGGAAATAAAGGCTTAACTAAATGGTTTACAATTTTATTATTTAGCATCAAAAGCTATTAAACTATGAATCATAAATTATGAAATGCTTTCAATACTTTGAAGCGCACACTGCACTCCATCGAAGTATGAATTATGCATTGCTTTTGAATCGACCGTCCGTTTTGGTAATTTTAAAGTCTCTTTTAACTGTTATATTTTTACCCAGTATATTAGTATTCAGTATTCGCCGGGCTAGATTTTGCTTTGTTTTATTTAAACAATAAACTTACATCATTAAATATTTAATTTAATTCTCATAACATATGAAATTATTCATTTCTCTCCATATTCATTCTCTTCTCAAACGGGTGAAGAACCTTCACCCATGTACAGATCAGTAAATACAATATCATTCTTACCATTTATTCAAAAGCATATCGGGCTCAAGTCAATGTCTGAAATAAAAGTACGACGTATGGCTTGTTTGACAGTTCAAAAAGAGGAGTGCTTCGATCGTCACCAAACTTTACGGGATTACTCGCCAGGTCAATCTGAAGATTCCTGAAAGTTTCATTCAAATCGGTCCAGCCGTTTCGGAGCCTATACGGATCAAACCAACATACTTCCTATTTTATATATATAGATATGTTTTTTTATTCGTACGTGGCATACTATCATACATGTAGATATACATACAGGTAGTCCTTTTTTTTATTAGCCTGTGGGGAACGTACCTAGCCGCGTAAACGCCCCCCGGGGGAGGGACGATTTATGTCGGGCCCTCACCGACTAAACCCCACAGGGTGTTCCTTCACGGTCGCGTATGGTGGCAGGGCCACGGGAACAGAGAGACATCCGCGGCCCCGCCCGCGACTTGACGCCTTTCGGCGTCTCCTGCACTGCCCTTCAGGCAAAGCGCACCCGAACACCTAAGGCGCGCCTTCCTCCGTAGGCCTTCGCAAGCGGGTGACAAACCCCTCCGAGTCGGTCACCTGGAGGCCATGGGGGCCGGGAGTGCGAGTTTGACCTCGTCCACCCAGCCCCCAGCGACGGTCAAGATGTTTGGCCCCGCTGTTAGCCAGACGGCCGCAGCAGGAGGGTCACCCCTCCCGCCGCAGCCCCTCCACGCCGCATTAGCGGTGCGATACCGCTGAGTCGCGGAGGATAGGGAGAGTGGCAACGACACACCAACACTCCTCTCCCCGCGACTGCAGCAGCCCCTCCACGCCAGCCCTTCACACGGGCCGGCAGGTGGGTTCCTCTTAGCTTCACCGTGGGGAGGCGGACCACGGCTACTGAGCCCCCCCGGCACGACAAGCCGGGAACCCTTCGGGGGGGGGGAATATACAGGTAGTCCTGTAATTCAGCCTCCAACCGTAAGTGGGTTTAAAGTGACTGTATGATAGCGGACAAAAATAATAAAAAAGTCCATTTCATTTATTACTACTAAACAAGTATTATTTCTTGTAACTACTTTTTCACTAATAAATGAAAGAAGCAAACTTATGAAAGAAAAAAAAAAGTTATTTTTCATTAATTGGGTTGGTAATAACTTTCATTTAGAAAAATTCAGAACTTTGTACGAATTGGAAACGTGGAGTTTTAATTGGTGGCGTATTACAGGACTTTTAATGGTGCTCAACGTGAAATTGCTTCCATAAGGCCAGTGTGCAATTACTTGCGTGTTGTATATCAGTTACACGTATAAATGTTAAATAATGATATAATTTGAGTCAAGAAAGCTGTTAGTCAATTTTATTTTTATGAACTTCTGCCGCGTTTTATAAAACGAATTTAAGACAATGTAGTGAGTGATGTGATGACGTTATAATATTAATAAGTATATGATATTTATTTGACGTTGTTATATCTCTACTGTTTTGTTTTTTATAGGGATCCATTGTCCAACAAATAATAGTTTAACCCGTCTTTTTAACACTAGCGAGTCAGATGATAATCACTATCAAGCTTATCATGTGCTATATGCGACAGTGTGTGTCCATAGTCTTTTATAAATCTAAAAATCGTAAATCGTAGAGACCTTATTTTTACACATTCAAGAAATTCAGCGTGTGCGTACCATTTTTCAACAGTGATGTTTAAAAGTTTTGTTTTTATTACGACTACTCTGATGCATTGTCAATATATGCATAGCTCACTGATAAATACCGATTACCTGAGAAGCCCCATTAAGTTGCTACTAATCAAAAGCTAGTCAAGCGGTGGAAAATATAATTAAAATACGTGAAAAAGAAAGAAAGCGTGTATATATTTACGTTTTAAAATAAAAATTAGAATTTATTTCGTTGGTTAAAGAACAGCGCTACTTTATCGAGTGGAATAAAAATAATAATTGCTATCAGTACGAACGAGTTTTTTTCATTAATAAAAGGGTTACATTATATATTGCCTTGTTTCTTTCTTCAACCCCGTCGAGAGCAACCAGTTGATGAAATGTTTTCTCAGCTGTGAACATGATTGAATTTTGTTTATCGACCAATCGTTTGAACACGATAAAATTCATCGTATTTATTTGATGTTACACAATAATACGAGATTTTTCGATGTAGACCTTATCTGCGTTTTAATATTTATGAGGACGCAGTCCTTTGTATGAGGGTCTCCAACTTTGTTCGTTTCGGATGTAGGTAAGGGCATGTGTTAGCAGAACAACTTATAGAAACACAAGTGAATAGAAGACCCAAATGCATAGGTATAGTTAACTATACAAAAAATTAAGAATTCTTATTTATAGTTCCTTCCCTTAAATGTTAGGAGCGTTGCTGGAGTTTCTTCGTCCACTTCTCCCAGCGCCAAGGGCAAAAATGGCACTCAAAGTTGGATTAGCTTTTGAATGTGCCTTAGATTATCTGTGAAATAGCCACCGAACGATTCGTGGTTTGGCCCCCTCGGGCACCCACGGATCGGAACGTAACATAGTAACCGTCCAATCCGAGGTTACCCCTAACCGGGGGGACCCTTGTGTCGAGTTTCTAGCAATAGAGGTTCAGGCTAAGCGACTTAAGAGCTAAGCCACCTCTCAATCCTGTGAAGCAGTCAACTTGAGGGGGGGTAGATTTCAATTCATCAGCCCTGTAGTTCTGGGCTCTCAAGAATAAGACTACGGTATCCCCTGCCTGTCGTAGAAGGCGACTAAAGGGGCCTCGGGTTCACTGGGCGACAAGGGTGGGTGCCTGAGTCGTTCACCAAAGTGGACCCGGGAGGAAGGCGACATCGGCTGGCCCGTGTCGCCTTGCGCTGAGCAGGGGGAGGGTAACCTCCTCCCCGGGACGTGCTCTCCTTGAGCACAGTGCAGAGGGGCTCCGGTGCGTTCCACTGGAGATCCCGGAGCCCCTCGTCATGCACCGAGGAAAGGGCCACTGGGAGGTTTTAGTGGGTAAGAACCCCACATAACCGCCGCCTTCCCCAGAAGGCGGGGTATCTTTCTGAAGATTTCCTCCCCGTGAACAAAAGAAAAAGGTTTCAATTCATTCAGGTCATCATTTTTAATGATTAGCAAAATACTCGAAAATTACTATTATTAATAAACACAATAATATAAATCTAATAATGTCTACATAATTATAAGTTTTATTTGTTTTTATTTGTCTGTGTCTGGAGGTGGGCATAGACTGCTGCGACACAGTTATCAACTACTGTAGTAGTTTACGAACGTTCAGTATTGTTATATTTCCTTTTCTTTTGTCTAAATTTTATTTTATTATTTTATTTATTTAAATAACGAGTACCCAAGAACACATGCTAGGTGCTGGTTCTCTTGTCGACTTAGTTTTTTTAAGAATTATCATACATTTACGCAGTTATTCTGTTGTTTTTATTCAATATTGTACTGGACTGTTATGTTGATAGCCAGATGTCGACTATAACCAATTGGCATGTGTATTGGTTTTGTTGTTATTTTTTTTTTAATTGTTTCTTGACTTACTTCTGACAGAGTTCTAAATAGTTATCAAACATATTGCAACGCGCCTTTCATATAATGTTCCTTCAAGTCGTATAGTACTTCCATCTACGAGAAGCTACGCAGCTACGAGTTCTGTAATGTAGTAAAGAACATACACGATTCGTAGCCAAGACGTAGTTACACTATTTATTGATTGCAATTCCAATTTGCTGTTTTCGAACTAACCGCAATGGTAGAAGGTTTACGGGGTACTAATTATTTTGGCTAACAGGTCCGTTTAGTGAATGTCACAAGTTACCAGCGTGTGGACTAGCTTGTATATGTACATTACGAGCAAAGCTTAATCTCCTATTCAAAACAATTTGCTGCATAAACTTTTGATAACACACAACAAATCTTAATGAAACAGTTATTTATAAATAATAATATTAATTATTGAATACATAATCATGCACATGCATAACACACAATAGGAGTAACTTGTGCTAAATCTTTGGTCAGCAACACTGTTACATTTTGGTCCAAATAAACATGATCCACTGTTTAAACAGTTACGGTTATAAAATAACTAACTGCTTATTTTTTTTTGTGATGTAGTTGGTACTTTTTCGGTCCCATAATAGTTATAGCCAATAACCAATTGCGACTTCTAATTCCAGTCGGCTTGTAAAAATGAATTTTTGCTTTTTTTTAAGTACAAAAATATCGCTTCTTAAAAATTTGTGGCCAGTGTAAGGCAATTAAATTACTCTCTGTTACATATAGGAACCTCATAAGCTTAATGAAAAGTAGACGACGAAACGTCTTTGTCTCGTCTCTGTCAACCCCGATAGGGTTACAAAACACGTTAGAACTTATGAATCATAATAAATTTGCAGGAGACGAGCGCAAATGTTTTACGGTCATGTTATTAAAAAAAATCTGAAGCTAGAAGAAAATCTGAATATATTATTCTTTAAAATGTCACTTCATATGGACGAGGAGTAGCTTTTACCATCAGGTGAACGACCACTTCGCTTACCTTCATGTTTTATAAAAAAAGAATAAGACCAAAAGAAACCGTCAAGGATAAGAGATTCATGTATAATTTGTGAAGAATTACTTTAGGGACTTAGAGAAAGCTGTCTCCTCCATATCGTCGTTACTCGAAATAGTCGCGTGTGCAGATAATTGGTTTGCTTTTGTCTTAGTCTAGTGTTTTATTCCTTTGTGTCATCTACAGACTGCAATAAAATGTGTGTAAGACCATGAAAAATATAAGATAAGATAAGATTTATTTATTTGCTGAAAACATGGTATTACTTGATGTTATACATATCATTACAGACAGACCGACATGTTTCGCTTATTATGATTAAGCATGCTAATTAAAATTTATTATAATTTTTAATATAATGTCAATAAATTATGAATTATATAAGTCAACATTTCAGTCATTGTTTCCGTCATAATGACTACTTTTGAACTACTACTAACTATGAGAACAGACATTTTCAACAAAAAAATTCGGAAACTCAATATATTTTGCCTAACAACACAATTATACCTAAAATTAACTTTTTAAAAATAGAATAGATAGCTATTTCAGATACGTTAACACATGTTTTGGATTAATAAGTGTAAAAAAATAATTTTGTTTAAATTTGTACGTAGAAGTACGGCATGGGCTCCTCTCACAACTCACATGGGTTCTAATAAGCTTAGTGAAAAGCGGTTTGGGGTTGATATCTCCGTCTACACCGCTTAAATTAAAAATATATTGAGGTTTTGTGTTTTATGTTTTACTTATCAGAGTTTGATATTACTTGAACAATAACTGAATAGCGCTTATATTGTAAATTATGATCGTAATATTTTCAATGCTCTATTTTTAGTATAGTGAAAAGTTTAACCATAACGGTCCACGGAGATAACATTTGAATAGTTTGTGTATATTACCCAAGCGCCGCTGTTCGATACGATTTATATTAAAATTTATTACAACAATAATTTTTCATTGTACTCAAAGGTTTCTTTCATTTAAAAATGAATGTTGAATTGGCAACACTGTGACTTGTGAAATAATGGATGATAATGCAAGACAATATGTTAAACAAAATTGTTGCGATAGAGACAGTTTGAGTAAAATTGTAGAATGAAATGTATTAGTTAGTATATGTATGTTCTTTCCCATTGCCTTATCTATATACAGAATCTATATGATTGTTGTATTATACTTATATATCCGATATTCCACCATAGTTAAAATTGTCATTGAGTGGTTTGGTTTAATTAGCTCTTTGATATAATATAATAGTCTGTGGAAAATAATATTAGAATTATATTAAATTGTGTGATACCTTCTTACATAGTTATATAACAGCAGCAATCCGCTTAAAGTTAGTTAAAGTTAAACTTATAGCTTTTTAAACATATCCTTCAAAGACAGCCCTTCTAAGACTTCCACATGTTTTAGAAACATTTTCTAAGATATGTAGGTTTCCTCACGATGTTTTCCTACACCGCCGAGCGCGTGGTAAATAAGCCTATAAAATTGCAACAGCAAATTTATTGGTGCCGGAGATCGAACTCGGGTTGCTAGTGTACTATGCAACTTGAGGCAACCGCTCGGACACTGAGCTACCACGGCTCTTGCGATACACTTGAAATAATTTATGTTTTATACTCGACATACGTCGACGGAATAGGATAGTTACTGACACAAGCCTGCTTTGGGTTTGAGCATTTGATTTTGCGATCCTATTGTATCCCAGCTTCATTATAGCTCTGAAACATTTGTTTTTAGTTTCAGATTCCAGTTGCATGTTGTTCTGAAATAACTTATAGTAAGTTTGCTTCGTTAATCATTACACCGTGGAACTGTTACGAACAATGTTCAACAACGAAACTTCGTCTGTTAAGTACATAAGGGATATTAGCAGTCTGTGTTCATTTTTAGTGCCAGTATTTTATAACTAAGCTAAAGAAATAACATTTTATATACATACAGTGCAGTGCGACTGCTCTATATAGAGAGTTAATTCTGAAACGGGATTCGTGGCAGTATTCGGATAAGTTATGTGGATAGAAGTCTTTGTTTAGCGGTGGAAGGTAGAATAGCTCAAATGATATAGAGATAAAAATGTGATAAGACAGAAATTCATTAGAAAATACAAATAACTTGAGATGCGAATTCATAATCTCCAGGCCGTGAATTCGTTAATCAGCGTTTCAGGTCGTAGCAAATAATTATCTTATAAGAAATATCTAAAACCCTTCGTGGGGTAGACCGAGACAATCTTTAGACACCGGGCATAAATTTTTTGCAAGTGATTTTTTTGTACTTAAAAAACTGAAAAATGGCAATTCATTGGTACAAACCGACTGGGGTACAAATCCAGGATCATCAGATCGTAATTTGAACCGATTACCCACCATGTTATTACTGCTTTTCATAAATTATTTTAATTGTTGTGAAATTTTTAAAATTTCTATGGTATAAAGATTATGAAGATAAATTCTTTCTGTTTATGAAAGTTGACGAGCTTAAAGACGATTTAACAAGAGACTTAAAGTTTTGTTTAAACTTTGTATATTTTTGTTATAAATGCACTTTGTAAAATACTCTGTGAATTAACAGCTCTTGGAAGGAATATAATATTACAACACTATTTTTTTAAGCTTATTTTACAACACCATACGCCCATACAAAATATTAGTGATCTCTATCACTATCATCTAAGGTATACCTTAGTTTCCAAGTCTGTGAAGGTAATAAAATTTTTTTTAGGAATACAAATTCTCAATAAATTTCTCCAAATTGGTCACTAACGAATTGAATTATTTGGTTTGAAGCATAACAAATCGAGATTCTTGGTGGTAATATGAATTAGTAACAATTGGTTCCTAATTTCGTTAGACTCTTTTCCTTTTAACGATTTCTATTGAATTTATCTGTATTTTTAAATATATAAGCAGTAAAATTTATTTTTTTGCAAATAGAGGAAACAAGCAAGCCTCCGAAGAAACTTGATCCAGCCACACACCGCTGTGTTTAACGAGGAGTTCGACTTACTACGACTTGCTACGACTGAGGTCTTGGTAAATGTTTTTTGATCTGTTACTAAGGAGAGTTGAGTGATTTAACGGAAATTACCTGTCAAAGAAACCCGTTGTAGCTCAATGTCCAACCTGCTGCCCTAGTTGCATAGTACGCTAGCAACCTGAGTTCGACCCCTGGTGCCAGCATTGATGAAATTGTGTGTTGAAATGTTAAATACTGATTTAGCACTATGTTTTCTTAAGAGAGGTCTGTTCCCAACATTGGGACATTTTATATCTGATACTTTCTTTACCTATCAAATCTTTTGTTCCAAATACTGTTTGATTTGTTCAAAAGATATACGCGAGTAATCTAACACCGTAAACGTTTTTTAATATGTCGACATTTAAGTACCCAGAAACAGATTTAAGATTTGTCGAAGGAAATTGTTCCATTTGGAATTTAAAAGCCCGTCATTATCACCGGGATATAATTCAGAGAGAAGTCTCCGCAAGGCCCTATAAATTTTGGTCTCGTGCGAATAGGGTGTGCCAGCTTTAAATAAATACTTCCTCGTTGTTCTAATATAAGCTTCGGATTAAATCTTATTTCTTTACTCACTGTGATTGTTTTGAGAATATTTAACTGTTGTTATTTGTTAGCTATTTGGTTAATTTAGTCATTATGTGGCAATAATAAAAATATTCGGTCGGTTAAGAAAGTTTGAATATCTCGGAAGATAAAGACGCTAGCTAACTGAAATAAATTTTGTATTATAGACAATTAAATATCCTTAAAATAAAATAAAATATTTCAATTAATTTATTTATATTTCATTAAAAAACTTAAACGAAAAAAGATATCTTACGTAAACTTGGATAATACAGTATTTTTCATTAAATTTTATTTTTTTTAAATTTTAGTACTTAGTGTTGCCACCATGTGGCGTAAAATTTTTCGTTTAAGTTTAGTAAGTAATTAATAAAAATATTTTATTTTATTTTAAGGATATTTAATTGTCTATCATGGACAATTTATTTTAGTAAGCTAGCGTCTTTATCTTTCGAGATATTCAACTTTCTTAACCGAACCTTTATTTCGACCCTTTATTTTTGCTCACGAGTGAATTTTATAACAAGATTTTTTATAACAAGAAGCACACGAGCATGTGGCTCACGAAATGTTTGGTTAGCGCTGCTGCAAATACCTACGAGAGAAATTGCTGGGATGATGCTGTAGGCCATAGAAGAGGAGGTGGTCGTGTTGTAGATATTCATAGCCGACGGTGATCACTTAGTTTGAGGTGCGACAAAAGCTCGTTTATTTAAAATACAACATAAATCTGCACGTCCTTCTATATAGGGCAAGTGCATATTTTATTAGAACATCGCACGTATAGCTTAGCGTAGCTTTTGTGTAGAATTTTTCATAGTAGGTCACGTGTAATCCTCGGAGGTTACTGTAAAGTGCCTTAGTTACGAGTATAAGGATTTATATAATTGATAAAAAAGTATAATTGATAAGAAAAATAAGCTAAACGTTCTAATTTATTATCTTATGGTCGATGGTTTGAACTGAGATTTTATACCAATGCCTTACAGTTTTTCGCTTAACATAAACTGACTTGATAAAAATTTTGCCGAGTGTATAGCTTGGTGAATTGCGATTGTCTCTATTCACCTCGCTAGGATTGAAATTTCTTTTTTTTAATTTATTTATTTTTAATTTTTATTTAATACATTTTACATTTTTTTATGCCTGTAAACTAGCGCTTAACCATGATCCCACCTGGTGTTAAGTGGTGATATAGTCGAAAGATGGTACCCGCTAGTTTAGTAAGTGCCTATTCACTCTACTCTTGAAGGCTCCCACGTCGTACTTGGACGGAAAGACTAAGGCCGGCAACTTATTCCACTCCTTTGCTGTACGCACGATGAACGATGACTCAAATCGCTACATATAAGATTATGCACATTAAAACGCTTCCTAAAAACCTATTACACATTAGGTTTGTCTGGATGCTCAGCCTTCAGTTCTCGTACAATTTCGCACACACCCATAGTAAGCGAAGACGCCTCAATGCGTGTGACCGTTCGAGGCAAAGTTTAAAGTTTGTTCGTGTTTTATAGTGTACACTCATTTTCATAAGTGCGTAATTTTTTAAACAATGCTAGCAATATTTTTTTTTCACAAATATTATTAACATTTTTGATAACCATTAACGTTAATAGTCGAATGTTAGATTAGAACCTGCGACCTTACGTTTCGCAGAATGCACCCAAAACATAAACTATTTGCTTAAAAACTTGTACAACAACAACAAATTAGCTATCGTTTTAATTTGATTTATTTGTTATTACGTATAAGCTTGATAAATTTGTTTTATTTTATAGAACCGTAACAGGTTCCAGTCGGAAGGGTAGTTGTGTAAGCGATTGAATTGTTACCTCAGCGGGCCACTATTTCCGGTTAAAGTTTTCTCATAGCCTCTCAAAGTCCCACGGCTCATTCTGGATTCTGTAGGCACTTTCCTATGTGCAGCGGGTTTACAATGGTATTGAGATAAATAAATTTTGACTCTAATTTTAACTTATACGTCCCTTTTTACATACTAAAATGCGTTTTATTTCTACATATAAATCATTGATTTACAAAGTATTTTCGGCAAAGAGTAAACGATCGTCCATTACACAATATGATATTAGTTTTTCACAGACACGCATGGATATTCACAATACCATAGGAATTGTATTTGCGTTGTCGGTCTATCAAAAATAACCATTTATGACACATCTAGTGACATCGATAATTTAATTAATGTTTCGTTTTTGTTTTGTTTGTGTTATATAAAAAATCACACAGGCGTAAGGTATCTAGCCTTTCGGTTTTCTACAGATTGCATTTTGGAGAGTGTGCTCAGGAACTACATGATCTAATTCCCCCATCCCCTTTCTACCATCGGACTTCTAGACTCACTGTGAAATTTCATCCTTTTATTGTGAACATTCCTCAAGCACGAACTAAGCGCTTTGCTTCGTCTTTCAATCTTCGTACAGCAACGGACTGGAATAGTTTTCCCGCGTCTGTCTTTCCTTACGATTAGAATGTGGGTATTTTCAAGAGTAGAGGAATAGGCATTTGCTAAGCTAGTGCGCCTTACCATCCAGGACTGCTTTTCCACTTAATAACAGGTGGGATCGCAGAAGCACTTGCTTAGAAAGTATAAAAAGAAAAACAAAACTTTTCTATCCATAAACGAAGGATCTCAATTCTATTTTACAAATAAACTTATTCAATTCTAAACCGTAACAAATTTTAAAACAACTAATAAATTAGTTATTGCAATTTTATGTGCCTATTTACCACGCGTTTGGCGGTGAAGGACAACATTGTGAGGAAACCTACATGTCTTAAAACATTTTTCTAAGACATGTGAAGTCTGCCAATCCGCACTAGTGCCGCCTATGGACTATGCCATTATACTCTTTTGATAGAGAAGGCCTGTGCCCAGCCGTGGGACATATATAAAAGGCTGTAACTAACTAACTAACTTATTATTTTTACCTAAAAGCAAAATACACACAAAATTTGTAACAAAAATACTAGGTTTCATGTTGCAAATATCAAATAACATTCTCGGTGGGCTGGTTTTTGTTATTTAACTTTTCGTGTTGGTTTTTCGCGCAGATCAAATAACTTTCCGTAGCTATTTTTAAATTTTCTTAACTATTGTAATCTTGTCTAAATATATTTACACTGTTCCCCTAGTAGTTTTTAATAAAAAAAAAAACAATTTTTTATTTAATTAAATAAATAAATATATAACTAAAAAATTAATTCAAAAGCATTTTGTTTATTTTTTAGGACATTTATTTGTAATATATTTGCATTACTAACTACAATACTTCTTTATAAAATAAAATCAACGCACATATGTTTGCATTTTACATGTTTAAATCAATTTGTACTGTATTCATTGCGGTGAAATAAAATGGTGGTGATAAAATAAATTCGTATAAATGACTGTCGAGTCCCTTGTGCGTTGGATCGACACGTAGACAAGTGGTGTGAAATAACAACTGCTACTTTCCTGCTACCAAATGCGTGTACTTCGTTTACAGTTTTACAAGCAAGTGAATTTTAAAATGTGTTCTTCGTCCTGCCCAACGGTGGGGTTGCGGTCGTGGTCGTGGTGCGTTCCGATTGGTCGACCGATCTTCCAATAGAACCAATCCTGTTTTCAGAGTGTTTGCGATGTCCTCACTAGAGGGCACCAGTGGTACCAATACTGAACATGCCCCGGCCTTGGAAGTAGATACCGAGCGACTTTCAACAGGATCTTCATCTGGTAAACAGTGGGCAAATTTTTGTGAATGCCCGTCGTATGAGCCCCGTCGCAGTTCGAATGTCTGCCACACGTGACACGCCATCCTTGCCTGGAATCGTCTTCAGCACTCGACCTAACTGCCATTTTAGTGGAGGCAGGTTATCATCTTTGATGACGACGAGAGTGTCCTGCTTCAAGACGTCTGTGTTGTCGCGCCACTTGGATCGCGTCTGCAGGTCGGAGATGCATTCCTTCATCCAGCGGGACCAAAAATGCTGTCTCATTTGCTCCACTCTTTGAAAGCGAGTGAGCCGAGATGTTTGTACGTCTTGTACGTCAAAGCAGGCCGGCGCTGTCAACGGACGGCCTATTAGAAAGTGTGCGGGAGTTAAAGGCAGGAAGTCATTCGGATCTGCGGACATTGGAGATAAAGGGCGGGAGTTTAGGATGGCTTCAATCTGTGCTAATACTGTGCTCAACTCCTCGTAAGTAAGATGTGCGTTTCCTACAACACGGCGTAAATGATATTTACAAGACTTCACCCCAGCCTCCCACAGACCACCAAAATGAGGAGCATACGGGACTATAAAATTAAATTTAATTTTGTGTGATGTAGCAAAATCTCGAATGTCTGTATGACACGAAGAAAGAAATTTGGCGAAATCGTTCATAGCCCCAACAAAATTTCGACCATTGTCCGAGAAAATTTCCTCAGGCTTTCCGCGACGTGATAAAACCGCATCAACGCGAGTATGTAAGCTTCGGATGTCAAATCTGTAACTAGTTCTAGATGAATAGCACGCGACACTAAACATACGAACAAGCAAATGTAACATTTTACAGTTTGAGCACCTCTGCCCTTGCGGTTAATCATAAGAATTGGCCCGGCGTAATCGACGCCGCACTTTAAAACGGATGCGTGGGAGTAATTCTTTCAGAAGGTAAGTTTCCCATAATGGGAGTTAGCGTCTTGCCCTTCAATCGCGTGCATTTTACACAGTTATGCACTACCCTTCGCGCAAGATTGCGACCATTGATAGGCCACCAACTCTCGCGAATATTGTATAACAGAGCTTGCGAAGCTGCGTGTAATAATTTTGTGTGCTCGTGCTGGAACAGAAGTTGCGTAAAATGATGTTTTGAATTTAATAATACTGGGCGGCGTTTGTCGAATGAAAACTCCGTAGAATACTTCATCCGACCCCGACACGCAGTAATTTGTTGCCATCGACAAATATACTGAGCTTACTCAGTTTGTGCTTAGGTTTTAGTGAAATTTTATTAATTAATTGATTGCACTCTTCAGGAAAGGATTCTAATTGTGATAGCCTGGCAAGTACCCTCTCCGCTTCGTTTATCTCATCGATACAAATTCTACCTGTGCGTTTATTAAATTTGTTTCGACAGTTGTGTGTAAAACGGAGCATGTACGAAGCCGCGCGCACCATGCGTGAGAATTGTGAAAATCTCGTGAAAGGGAAAAGCGATATTTTCTGTGAATCCGTAGCAGTGAAGTTAAACTGAACCTTAGGTTTGATTTCGGGCAGCTCGTCTGTATACACACTTCCACTTTGCGATATGTAAGTGTCGTATTCGTTATATAAGAAATTCGGTCCTGCCCACCAAGCTTCAGATTTGAGTAAATCGTCCAACCTAGCTCCGCGCGAAACCAAATCGGCTGGGTTGTCCTTTCCGCGAACATGACGCCAAGGTAGTTGTTTCGCTAGTTCATGTATTTCGGCAACTCGATTCTGCACGAACGTTTTCAACAGGTTGGGGCTCATGCGCAGCCAGCCCAACACTATCGTCGAGTCCGTCCAAAACACGGTGTGGTCGAATTCGCGGTTAAGTGACTTAATTACCTTGTCATAAAGTCTAGTTCCGAGTAGTGCTCCACACAACTCCAATCGAGGTATACTGACGGGCTTTAAAGGTGCGACCTTCCCTTTGGAGCACAACAATCTAACCGACACGGAATCATCCATGTTAACGGTACGTATATATAGGCATGCACCATAGGCCGCCTGTGACGCGTCTGTGAAAATATGCAAAGATACGTGCTTATTAGTCCGGCTACCTATTACGTAACGTGGAATACGTACTGTGTTAATTATAGATAACGCTTTGACGAACCGGTCCCAGGTCTGTGTGACGTCACCGGGTACTGGGTCGTCCCAGTCGATTTTTAATAGCCACAAACGTTGTAGTAAGATTTTAACTTGCATTATGCAAGGGCTAAGTAATCCTAACGGATCGAAAATCTGCGATATGTGTGATAGTATAGTGCGTTTGGTAACTACCTTACCATCACGATCACTATAATCATACTGTGTGTTGAAATGAAATTCATCCGATGCGCTGAACCAACCTAAACCTAGTGTTTTAGAATTGCTCGTTGTGTTAGAGGAGAATTGTTTCAACTCATCGCATGAACCCACCAATGACTCATCGTCCGGTGTGAAATTAAATATCCACTTTCTTAGTGAAAAACAACCTGACTTTAGTGTGTTCGTGGTCTCGTTGCAGAGAAATATTAAATTCAATTTGTCGTCATCGCCTGTCAATAAATCGTCAACGTAAAATCTTGATTTATGATTCTCTGTACGTCCACATTGTTGCTTTCCTGTCCTAATTGCTTCAGACAGCGAACGCTCAAGAACGGCGCTGACGCAGTGCCGTACGTCACCGTCTTCAATCTGTACGTACTGAGGGGTTCTGAGGGCGAATCTCGCCAGAGTATAAGCTGTAGGTCTCGCTGCTCCTCGGCCACTAAACACTGGCGATACATTTTCTCGATATCGGCGCAGGCGACGTACCGATGCCCCTGAAGCGTAACAGGATGCCCAATAAATCACCCTGAATCGCTGGACCAACACGCTGAAGGTCATTGAGCGATGCGCCCGATGTGGTCGGGGCGCTGGCATCAAAGACAACCCTCAACTTGGTCGTGGTGCTGTGTTCGCGAAACACACCGTGGTGTGGTAAAAATAGTGCGGTGTACCGTGTGAAAGGACTTTAGTCATGTGTCCGAGGCTCTCGTACTCATGAATAAAGTCGCTGTACATTTTTTATAAGTAGCAGACCGATGCAAGCGCCTTTCTAGTGCTAAAAGCGTTTTCAGCCTGAGCATATGAGTCGCCCAGGGTGTCAGGTGACTGTTTAAAGGAATGGACACGCAGAACCTCCGTCACCATTGCGTGTGGTGGTTTTGACAAAGTGATTCTCGCATTCCTGCTCCTCATCAGTCTGTGTGACCTGAGCCCTAGATATTTCTTCGAGTTCCCAAAACTGACGTAGTAGTTGGTCTGACGATTGTGTGAAATTACAAAGTACTTGGTTGTTATCAATGTGCGCTTTGTGATAAACAGGACCTGAAAGTATGAAACCTAGCTTTGTATTTTGTAAATAAGGACCATTAGGTAACCTTATTTTCTCGTGTGAAATTATATCCCAAAATATATCAGCGCCAATCAAGATGTCGATGTCTCGATCATCTAAAAAGTGTGGGTCGGCTAACTGAATGTTACTAGGAATTGAAAATTGTTTATATGTAACATTATTCCTGTTTGACATGACAGAAGAAATGTGTGGTAAAACTATACATTTTATTTGTGTGTGATAGGGATTTATTCGTGATTTAACATCCAGTAAACAACTGTGTGTGCATTGCGTAACTGAGTTACCTACACCTCGAACTTCGTGAGTGGACTGTAATAATTTCGTGCGTAATAATTTTGAAAAAGATTCTTTTACAAAACAACGCTGTGAACCAGAATCGAGTAATGCTCGTGCTAAATGGTAAACATTATTACTATCTGCTATTTCGACTAATGCGGTTGACAGCAGTACCGGTTCCAGCCTTTTGTGTGATACTTGTTGCGAGCTTAGATTAAAGAAATGTTGTTATTATGCGCGTGACCGTTGACTGAATGGGAAGGGGATGCGCGGGAACTGCGGAAGTTGCAGAGGGCGTGGTCACGCCTCGGTTCGCAGCCAGTGACGCCGCGGGCGCATGGGCAGTATTTAATGACGCGTGATTGATGGCTACCGTATGTAGGTCATCACAGTGAATCAGTGTGTTGTGTTTTTTATTACACCTTTTGCACGGGCCGTAAATACATGCATGTACAGCATGACCAGTACGCAGACAGTTCTCGCATAGTCCCTTATCACGTATAACCTTCATTCTAGCATCTAAATCAGCCTGAAGAAATTTAACGCACGAATAAATAGGGTGATTTGATTTGCACATGTAACAAGTGTACCTTGACCTTGACTTAACTCGATCGTGCGTGTGTGGCTTGTCGGTAGAAACATAACAGTGAGACTTCTGTTTGTGACTTCAAGTGGATTTCTTAAAGTCAGCTGTGGTTGTGTCTTTGTTGTGTGATACCTGCAATGATTCTAGCATGTCTGCGCGACCTTGGAGGAACGATAACAAGTCAGTTAATTTTATTTTAAACTTTCTATCATTGGGATAAAGGTTACTTTTGTGTCGTTCCCACTCGCGTTCGGTACATTTGTCTAACTTAGACACGATTAGGTATATAACCAACGTATCCCAAGTGTCCGTAGATTCTCCTAACATTTTTAACGCGCGCAAATTCTTGAGAGTGCAATCAATTAATTCCTAATTAATGTATGCGATTCTTTGTTTAAAGATGTGGCAGTAAATAACGCCCTAACATGATTTTGAATTAGTAAACGATCGTTATCGTATCTGTTCAATAGAAGCTCCCATGCAACTACATAATTATTAGAAGTAAAATCTAGTGAATTAATAACTAATAGTGCACTGGAGCTTAGTGAACTTTTTAAATAGTGGAATTTTTGTATGTCACTAAGCTCCGTGGAATTATGAACAAGGGAAAGGTAGGCATCTCGATAATTAATCCAGCTGTCGTAAGACCCTGAGAACTCGGGCATAGGAATGGTCGGGAGTCGAACATTCTGGTAGCTACTTGTGTTACATATTTTAGCTAGAGAATTGACATCCTTAGCCAACAACGACTCGATGTGCGATTGTGCTTTGTAGTATAAATCCTCAAATAATTCGCGTTGTATTAACTGCTCATCCAAATTTGACTCCTGAACGCTTTCCTCAATAGAACTCTGGACGTCGTTAAATTCTTTAAACAGATCAATAACTCCTTTACTGCGTAATTTTAAATTTATAATATCACTTGCGGGTACATTATCTATATAAAGATTAAGATGGCTAGTAAATTTTGTGAGCCTTGCCTTAAGGATACCACGTTTTTTGATGAGGTTTCTGAGCACGTGCTCAGTCCGCTCATCAACCCCCCTGTAAGGGGACTTGTCGCGTTTATATTCGGGGTCTATGCTCATTTTGGTGATGTGTAGGTATAACTAAGGTGACTTACTTGTAATATGTGCGATGTCGAGCTTTGTGCAGGATGACGCGACAAATGTAACGTGCAGGTAGTGACGGTTGCTGAAATTAATGTTGAGCACAGTATGAGACAAAGGAATTTGGTATAGGAGGTTGGAACAAAGAAGGCCGTACCGTGACGTGTGTGTTTCTCACAGTAGTGACACCTCCAGTTCTTGTGCCCTACGCGTGCCCGCTTCCTTTGTCCTGCCAGCGCCTTCCAGTTGGTCGACAGGATGATGTGGCAATTTCTTCCAACGGTGCTGCTTCTCGAAAGACGTCCACGTGGAAGATGGACCAATATTTGTCTTCGAAAGGACCAGTATCCGTTGAGATGGACCAATATTCGGCTCGTAAGGACCAGTATGTCGAGTCCCTTGTGCGTTGGATCGACACGTAGACAAGTGGTGTGAAATAACAACTGCTACTTTCCTGCTACCAAATGCGTGTACTTCGTTTACAGTTTTACAAGCAAGTGAATTTTAAAATGTGTTCTTCGTCCTGCCCAACGGTGGGGTTGCGGTCGTGGTCGTAGTGCGTTCCGATTGGTCGACCGATCTTCCAATAGAACCAATCCTGTTTTCAGAGTGTTTGCGATGTCCTCACTAGAGGGCACCAGTGGTACCAATACTGAACAATGACTAAAAACAAATATTAAAAGTAATTTAATTATGCCTAATCCACAATATATTAATTAAATCATGAATATTTATTTAAAATAATGATGAGTCTTAGTTACTTATTTGAATAAATAAATAATAATAATAATAATAGAAGAAAAATATATTCTCTTTTTATGTTATATCTTTTTTTTATTATTTTGTTTTTTCAATATTTTTTAAGAGATTATTAGGTCCCATAAATGTCACGGGGATTAGTTAGTAGACAATGGCCAAATTGCTAACATTTTTATAGGGTGTACATCTCAGTGATAATAAATAATAAAATAATATATGAACTCGGAATAATGAGTTGATTTTTATTTATTTTGCTCGAGTCGTTACAGTAACATACAAAGTTCTAAACACTCAAATTCATCGTACAGGCCGCCTGGGATTCAAATTCCAACCGAAAGAGAATTTTTAATTATAAAAAAAAGGTTAATTTATCCTTATTTTAACACAAAGAGGCAGTGGTGTTAATACTATGTTTGTTAATAAAGTATAACACTTTTTTTCACCGCCGGCATGAGACGTTTTCAAGGCAAAAGTTATGGATGCTTCTGAAATAACAACAAACTTTGCATCGTTAATCAGCGTTCGTAGAAGTGTTACAAACAATGTTCAATTACGAAATTTCATCAACTACTTACGTAACACATAGCGTGCTGTAGTGTGTCGTATTAATTTTCAAATTCCTATTTTTGCGTGTTCATTTTTGCATGATATTTTTGATATACAAACTTTAATTTGGATTGTTTTTCCACTTAACAAGTTGATAACTATGACCAATGAAATAATAATGCATCCGATTTATGTAGGTAATGAACAGCCTCAGTTTTAATCCAAGCCAGCTTAAGTATTCGTTTTTTGGTTTCTTAAATATAAAAAGAAAACAATTGTTCCCGTTGGACGGCGACGGATTTGGCATTACATTTATGCCGCTTGATGTATTACCTCGTTAGGGATAAAAGTACGTGAGATTTTTTAAGGCAATCATTGAAATTAATCAATCAATCAGCCCGTA
This sequence comes from Meandrusa payeni, assembly GCA_029286785.1. Lineage (NCBI taxonomy): Eukaryota > Metazoa > Arthropoda > Insecta > Lepidoptera > Papilionidae > Meandrusa > Meandrusa payeni. The sequence continues at coordinate 3,019,015 of JAGSMX010000013.1, forward strand.
TCTTCTCACTGCTGTGTATACGCCTCCCTTTTTTCACGCCATTCACTTCGGTCCTGTGCTGCCCGAAACCATTGCGGCCCCGTTGCCCTGACGATGTCATGCGACCAGCGGGCTGATGGTCTGCCACCTGATCGGCGTCCCTGTCATGTAATTGAAATACTTGTGCGAATTGAAAATCTAAATAATGTGTGGCGACATTTAAACCATATACTCGTATATATATAAATTGGATATGATTGATGGATTTATGTATATACAATTAGTATAATAGCTGGGACTAACAGCTATACACAAATATATGTCATTTGTACCAAGCCATTCGCTGATTAGCTGATAAGTTAATAGAGGGATATCTACTGATGGACTTAGATCTTTTCAAAGATTGCCGAAAGGAACGATTGTAAGCGGCTAGCATCTAGCTTCGTTGTACGGCTTTTATGACGCCGTCGGAACACTTTGTGGGTGGTGTCCTACGCCGATCCTTGGGCCATAACCTTTAAAAATTAGGGAATAAATATAATTACATACAATATTTTTATCTCTTGTATTAACGTCACATACAAGACAGTCAAGTGGACGAGTATTATGAGTGGGATATGTAAACATTGACGATTGTTCTATTACAGTTTTAGGGAAGGAAACGAAGAGATGGAATTCCAGCAAGGGAAGTGTAGAATATAATGCAAGAAAGATCATTAAATGTCCGTGTAGGAACGATGGACATATTGAATTGTCTAATACAATGCTCTTTTATTACATGGATAATTTATTTCATAATCAAACATTATTTTCTTAAATAATCTTAGCACTTAAATTATTTTTATAACTAATATAAATATATCAATAGCTGAAATCTTTTAAGAGAATTGCTCCGTTTAGAATTTGGAAGCAATGCTAATGATAGCATTGGGATATTTATTATTTAGACAAAAGTCGCCCGCAAGACCCCATAAATTTGTCTCATGCGAATAGGCTGTCTTAAATAAATAATATTGCACCGCTTCCGCATGTACTTATAAATAAATTGAAATCGAGTACCAAAAAATTGAAATAGTCGGCGAAAATCAAGAATCTTTAACGAAAGTTAAAGCGAACATGTTTTATCTATTTCATTTTTGTCTTGAAAGAAACTTTATTGAAAAACTCATTAATTTTACGAATGTGTGTAAAATATTTACAATTAGTTATAAATTTGGGGTAATAGTAAAAACTAAAATAATTTAGCAATAAATGCAGGCAGTTATGAATAAACTCGTTTAGCTACAAGCAATAAGCGCAACTGTATATATGGCTCGTACAGAACGATACTCAACGTAAACACCGTAATTTCCTTAAAAACTAGATTTTTTAATGTTAACATTTTAATTTATAATTATTAGTCCATTACATATTACTACATATATTCCAACTAAACTTTAGCTTGTGCTAGGAGATGGTTCACGTCAATATTCGAATTGTGGATTCGAACCTGCTAAACCATTAGGCTATTGACACTTAAATCACTGCTCATATTATCTTATAAAAACGCTGTTCTCTTGACTGCATTAGCACTGCATTAACGAACTAAAATAGTTTAAAAAAATAGCAATTCAAAGCTGAATGTATTTCCATGTCTAACAACGTTCGCTCGGCCGGCGCAACTTGTAACATGTAAACTACGAGAGCGATACAAGTAGTTAACTTTCTAATTTACTACAATCTATTTGCATTGGAAGTTTTAAAAGCTTCTGAACTTTGGTGTACTAGCATTACTCAATTAATTTATTATAATAAATACGAAATATAAGACTAATATAAAAAAAAACTGTATCTTTTTTCACTTATCGTCACCTTTACGAGATACCTGCCGCTTCAATTTGTGCAGTAAACTTGTTTCAAATGTATAAGTGTTACTTTTTTTGTGAAAATTGCAGGATATTTTTTTATTATGTAAACATAATGTGAGCTACCTTGCGTTGAGCAAGCATCGCACACAATATATTTTATATTTTATCATATTATTAACAGCAATACATCAAGAGCCTTAAAGGTAAATTTATTAAAGACTTACTGACTTTGTTTCAGAGATTCACTTTTAAAGGGTTTTTCCTCTAGTATAACTCACTTGTTCTAAACTGTACACTAATTGTCTACAGAGAGAGTTCTCTCCTTGTTATACTAAATTTCTAGTATATGCATCTTTTTCAAAGACGGAAGCGGAAACGGCCTTGGTTGCCGACAACCGATAAAAGTACTTTAGTTGACTAAACTAAAGTACTTTTATTTTAGTCAGTCCATTAACTTTATAGATTATAATATTTAAAACTAAATTGGCATTCAGTAGGACCAACTGTCGCTAACAATAAATATAATTGTTTATTTTTTTGGGGTATGGTCTTCTTCTAAATCTCGTTTATTTCAGTTCGGATCAAAGCAAACTGTTAGAGCCTCAAAAGTTGATTGAGATTAACCCGTTTGTAGAAACCATTATTGGTAAAATTTTATTCCAAAACAAACCTTCGATATATCGCTGGGAATAAGTTCAGATATTTTTATTAATCGTACTTTTTATTAATGCATAGTCATTTTAATTTATGTTTCCTACAATTTGGCATGAAAGATACAGCTGTAATTTAATTTATTTACACGCTGTTTCATTCCAAACAAAGGTTCAGTATTCATTGAAGTGGGATCCAATATTCGGTCAAGCGAAAGAGATAATACCCTCGTTTGCCCTTCCTTATGAAATTCTCTGACAACCTTTCCCGTTTCGATAATTGTATTAAATTTTGTGACCTTTTACGAAAAATAAAAGAAATTTTATAGCTCAGTTGGTAAACAAAAATTAATGATGATAAAATTCTATTTCCTATTGGGTAATAACCAAACGTCTACGTGGCATACCTGAGCTACAGATCCCGTCGCTCTACAAATATCTGCTAAAGATTGCAGGTGTGTTGTCAACCTTTTACAAAGACTTGGGTCGGCGACACCTCGCGTACCAGGCGAAACGCAGAAGCATAACATAACATTTTAAAGCTAATGATCTTTTTGCAGAAAAACGCGAAATAGATCCATTATTACCCGACAATAATTTTTAAGTCCGGATTTTAGATGGTGTGCTTTTTATGTATTGGCGAGTAATAATTAGAATAGTTTTAATTTTCTTATTCGTATTTGCAAAGAATCTAAACAATTATAGATAGTGCAAGTTATTTAATTAAACTAATTGTACTGTATTTTGGAGTCGTGAGAAAGTCCATTATCTCATTCCATCCCCCGAGTACCGTAAAAGTCGAGTAACGGGAATCTTGGATTAGTAAAGCTCAGCTAGTAATCGTGTACTTTTGACAGATGGTAGTTTATCTTACATACTGTAATTTGAAATAATTTTACAATCACAATTACAGTTGCTAGATTACTTAAAACTGACCTATTATATATAAATTTACGTGTTGAATTAATATAGTCGAAATGCAAAAAATAATTGGTTGCTAGTTGACTAGATTGATGATTTTTCTATTAATTAATGATGCCTTCCGTTCTATTAAATTTTTCTGTATAAAATATGGAACACGTTTCTGTACAGTTCCTTTTCTGCTCACTAGCTCTCCAGATTTTATAATGAACGTTACTGTCTAGTGTTAGTTGCAGTATAGAAATAAAGTGATGTAGAAAAATATATATATTAATTAGTTTATAAATTAATTCCAAAGTAGATTGTATAGTTCATCCTCATTAGATAAACACAGTCACAGTAGATGTTCTTGGGAATAGCCTTAAGACAACTAATGGAAGCGAACCGCATGGGTCGACATGGTAAAGGTTTGCACCCAAATTGTACCTTACATGTGTAAAACTAACTTAAGTTATACATATTACGGGCTTACCTTAGTGGGATTATTAATATTAACATCTTCAATAGGTATTTATAAATTAAGATGCGCGTTTGTATACTTATTTAAATCAGCTCGATTCTGCTTCTACCCTCTCTCTTAGCCCCGTATGTAGCAGGGGAAATCCCATCGTTATGAATCTGTCAGTTGTTGTTTGTTCGTAAATTCAAAAACAGAAATTTATTAATAGTATGGCCTAGTGAACGAAATTATTGACGACAAATTACAGCTCATGGTTTCATTTCCCAGTCGGATCAATTTTTAATGGAATGCTGGCTTAAAAGTATAGGTTTTAGTAGTCTGCTTATTTGCAACAGACGATAGCAAGTATGTCCTCAGTAAGGTAATAGTATATATATAACTTTAAACTTTAATTAAAAGTATCTAATATAAAAACGTAAACATTACGCAAAGTAAATGACTAACGAACAAGTCTTGCTTCAGTTGATTGACTGCGTCAAAGTAAAATAAAACGGCAATCTTTAACAGTCGATTGAACAAATTTTTCATCAAATTTTTATTCGAAGAAAACTAGCAACGTTCTCCTTCGGGCAAAAATGGTGGTTGCGTTGTTAAAATTATCTTCAATCTAAATGTATTGAATGTTGTAATAATATCAAATGTGACTACAATACCATTTTGAATGTGTCTTCGGGCGTAATATTCTATAATTAGTGTATTAATATAATTTATATAATTTAATTAATAAACCATTCACTCCTTGAAGGAGTTGTTCCCAATTGAGTTGAATCAAAGGTACCAGGCGACTACGATCAGTAACATAGACTAAATGTGACTAAAATACTAGTCCGCCATAACCAAGTATACCAAATAAATCACGGCTTTGTTCAATTAAAGTAGATTTTTTTTTTTATAATTTCTAAGCAAGTGCTTGACTACGATCCCACCTGATGTTAAGTGGAAATGCAGTCCTGGATGGTAAGGCGCACTAGCTTAGTAAATGCCTATTCACTCTACTCTTGAAAATACCCACATTGTAATCGGAAGGAAAGACAGACGCGGGCAAACTATTCCAGTCCTTTGCTGTACGAAGAATGAAAGACGAAGCAAATCGCTTCGTTCGGGTTTGAGGGATGTTCACAACAGAAGGATGAAATCCCGCAGTGCGTCTAGAAGTCCGATGGTGGAAAGGGGGTGGGGGAATTAGATCATGTAGTTCCTGAGCACACTCTCAAAAATGCAATCTCTGATAAAAAATACTATTACGGAAACTGTATATTTGTACGTTTTCCTTATACTACGCAAATGCCCGACCATAATTCTACGTGTTAAATGGAGATAGTCATATGTGGTAAGACTCAGTAGCCTAGTAAATGCGTATTCCCACTTTTTTGTTCTTTTACGTGGGAAGTCACAAACTATCATATGGCTTTCCTGTTGTTAAGAGCGACCACCGGTGGACGACGCAGAAGTGTAAACCTCTACTTACAAATAGAATTAACCTAAAGTCTAAGCGGTCAAACGGTCAGTCTGTTGCAGGCTTGAATTACAGTTTGTAACAATGAGTGTCCTGATTCGGTTTTTTAAGTATAAAATATAAGTGAAGTATGGTGTCGAATGTACTTAATATTCCCGAAAGCAGATAGAAATAGATATTTCTGTCCACCTCGATGGGGTTAAAAGGATGTGAGAGCCTATATTTTTAACGTCGGCACTGCGACGCCGATCGTAGCTATATGATTCGTACCACAGCAGAAAGTGCTAAGAACAATTTTAGTAAACTTTGTGAAATTTTCACATTTTTTTAAAATTCCGTAACCGAAGCTTTATCGTTTGTAGTCGAATGTTGAATTTTAAGCAGTATTACTGTCGGACACTGCTTCTTTATAATATTATCAACAAAAAACAAAAATTAATAAATCTAAATACATTTAAATTAAAAGATACGTTAAGCAACTGGTTAAAGGATCTTGATTATGAAAAGTGTGAAAAAACTAATTCTATGATTGTGGTACACACACACACTTGCACACACACACACTCATATATATACACACACTATATGCATAATTATTATGTAAAATTAATGTATATTTCTAATTTGTGCACAATTGAAACATAATGAGTGGGTACTGTTTCCTAGAATACAGGTTTTCCTAGTTTAGGAGATAGGACGACAGTATTTTAAGTGACTATAGCTATATATATACGATAAAGATATTATTATTATTATTATTAAAGCTACCATATTATGATATGCAGACCGTAACTATAAGGCTTTTTACGCCTTAAAATCTCTGTTTAGTGTAAAGACTTAAAAAACGATTCTTTAAACGTGTTATACTCTTTAAAAGCTACATAACGATGGGGGCACGAATGAACGTAGTGTCAGAGCGGGATCGGTGTCACTCTGATTATCATAAGATGTTCCCATGAGACCTCCATGAACGTCACGCTCCACATACAGGTCCTTACCCTTTTCTAAAGGAACAACGTCACGGCATCGGTTCTTTCTTAACGAAATGGAGCAACCATTTCATTCGTGACTTTTGTAAATGAAAAATAAATATAGAAATTCAAACTGTTTTTGGTATTGAATTATTTTATAGCAATAATAGTTAAAAATCATTAACATCCTAAAAGCATTTGACTTAACGTTTCTCTTGCCGTACAATAATATCAAATATTCTTTCTGATATTATTATACGGATATTATCATTGAAATGGTCTACCTGACCACTGGGGTTCAATGTAAATAAATAATCCAATATTTAGAACCTTGATGTTAAACCAAATTTTCCACCTTTTCTAAACAAATAGCTATAATTCACAATTTATATAAGATACAACAATTAATAATACCATTTTGAAATCTTCTTTAAGCGCGTAATATTTTAAAATAATGGTTCACTTGTGGTTAAATACTTTTTTAACGTTAACAGATGTTTAAACTTTATCATACTGAATATTTTTCACAATTTTTTCCCCAAAACATGCATTTAAAGCCTTCTAACAAAAAAGATTGTAAAAGTAGAAATATCATTTATTGCTAAAATTTGTTATTGTTAAAATCGAACAGAATTCTTTAATTTGTGTCCGGTGTACACAAATCTAAAATAGGGTAACATTGAAATGGTCATATCTTTGGAACTACGTGTTTTTTTTTCTAAATGGCCATTAATTTTAATATGACCCATTATAAGGTTATCCATTAATTACCGGACATCCGTGGTTTTTAGCTTTTTTCAAAGTAAGTCAGAAATGCTTCAATTTTTAAAAAATTAAATCACATTTTTCTCAAGAGATTTAAAAACGATTAAACTATGGATATTTTTTAATATTAAAACAAATTATAAATTTCAAGTCTTAATTTAAAAATACAACACGGAAAACGATATTATTTCAATATTTATTTGAGATTTATCGCCTATTAATTTATTTAGCCTAACGAAAAAAATATATAAAACTTGGCTGGTAAATTATTTTAAAAACAAAACGGTTTTCTTCGTTCTCCAACAATACATTACAACTAGGAATATATTCCAAAAAACTGAAAAAATATCATTCATTCAAACCGATGACTAAATTCGTCTATTCTTCAACAAAGTATCATTCAAATGGACTCCGAAGGAAAGTGACAGAAGAAATATGCGCTGGAAACTCGCTTGTAATCGGCAAGACATTGACCCAAATTCGGTCACGCTCGAGAGATAACATTGTTAGATCGTGAGTTACAATGCTACTTTATCTTTTCAATATATCCCGTTCGCCATTATCTGGGGTCGTGCGTAACCACCGTATGTCGTTTGATTTGGAACATCAAGTATTGGGTTCCGATATATACGTTGAAACTAAACAGACGGAAGGAAGTTACAGTCGGTTAAAGGTTTATTTATTTATAAGTAAATAGAGCCGTAGTCGTGGTAACTCAGTCGCCTTAATTTGAACAGTACGCTAGCATTCAGAATTCAATGCCCGGTGCCGTCACCGTCCAGTTTGTTGTTACAATTTTATGTGCTGATTACATGATGCATGAAACATCTTGAGGAAACCTAAATGTTTTAGTATGCACTTATATCCTCTTCACAGAGAAGGCCAATGCCCAACAGTGAGACATACATTTGAAAAGGCTCTAACTTAAATAGAGCCGTATTGAACTCCATGTTTACACGTCTATAACTGTTGAACGCAATATCCAAACTAATTATGCATAGCGTCGTTTTGTAGGTTATGTCAAGACCTTTCAAATTATGTATAGTATTGCTAGATACGAGCTCTGTAGCGCTTTGTACATAGCCGCGAAATTCAAAAGACAAAAAGGCGGAAGGGAGATATTTGACAACCTATTATAATAACAATACATATGTTGGTGAGATTTACTAATAATGAATTTTCTTAAATCTAACCAAGGAAAAATTATTGCATTAAAATATTGCGGCCATATGTATGTTTTGATGTTATTATAAAAACAAAGAAGCTGGCGAGTTTGTTAGGTTCTATATGAACCTGAGCTTACAGTCACACATCTTACGATAAATTTTTTGTACTTATAAATGTTAAAAATATTATTGTTTATTTATTATAACATTATTTGACAAGTGATACATTTCGATCAGGCCAACAAATGTATGAGTTTAAAAGCAATGTGTAAAGTTTAACAGTAACAGACGGCTGTCGTGAAAACTATTTCAATTGTTGCTGCTAAAATTTACGACCGAAGAGATACCGATGAATTATTTTGCGCGGAAGAAACACATTTACACTGTAAACAGATCTTTTTTGTTATTTAACTTATGTAATATTTTCAATGTCATTTAAACTTTAAGCTGTATTAATATTGATTAAAAAAAAGTAAAAAAATACTGAATCACATGTCGTAAAAGCTTTCTTTGCGTGCAAAAAGCTTAGAGGATATTAAGCGTTCTGGAGGGATAGTAATATAATATGAGTCCTTTCAGCGCTGAGGAATTGTCGATGTGTTCTTGCTTAATCTAAGCGTGTTGAAGGCACATGTGTTTCAAAATATCCTTAGGAATATAGTAATGTCTTCAATAATTTATTTTTATCTGGAATAACGAAATTATAATCACTTTACAATTTTATGTGGTATACTGATTCTTATTGGCTTATGATATACGTGAATAGTTGTGTGGTCTACCTGCAAATTTATATTCAGTACTGATACTGACAAGCTGACTTACGGTACTTAGCGATTGTCACTTATTTATGTTGGAAGCAAAAATACCAAATACGGTCTTCTCAAAAGTATCAAGCCATTTTTACCTCAAGCGATGTCATTAAGTAGAAAAGGGCATGAAATGTTTTTTGTATGTGAACACTTTTGAAGTTAAATACACAAAAATACAAGTAAAAGTCATTGTTATGGAAGTCAACTTGATTAAATATATAAAAGCAAATTATTTCTTTTGTTTTAGTTTGTCCAGTTTTCCTTGACGAATGAAAAAAGTTCTTCGTTTCAGTGAGACGTTTTTTTGCGGTTGCCTTAATTTTTTTTTCATCGTTTAATCTTGTACCTTGTAGACTAATTAGATGAATGCTTAGAAATATTAAAAAAACAGTTTAATTATTCTGCTATTAGGTGTAAAAAAGATTTTTCCATTTCACATCGGTAAAGGTATTATAAACAAGTTTTACTGTTTAATCCTTTTTTTAGCTCAGATTCATGACCAAATGGCTTATCTTCTAGCTTCTAGAGGTCTCTATTGAAACTCTATTATAAGTAACCTAGCGCAAGAGATCTTTTTGGTAATAGAAATAGGTTCATCGGTGACAATCAACTGGACGGAACACAAGTGAGATATATAACTTTAATGGTTTTATACGAGAAGGATAAAACGAACGTTGAACGAACAAATCAGTAACAATATGAAATTACTTCTCATTGTGACTTGTAAACCACATAACCACATTTTTCGCGTAACTTTCTCCCACGCACTGTCAACTTGTGGAATCAACTGTCGCCAGCGGTGTTTCCGAACGTTTACGATTTAGGGACCTTCAAGAAACGAGCCTATTCCTATCTCAAAGGTCGGCAACGCACCTACAGCTCCTCTGGTGCTGTGGATGTTCATGGGCGACGGTGATCAGGTGAGCCGTATGCCCGTTTGCCACTTTTCATATAAAAAAAAAAACCAACAAGTATATCTTGCTCAAAGTTGAAACTATGTGTTTATACATGTATGTGGCCGCAAAATTATTATAAATGAGAAAACTGAGTAGGTTTCCGTAAGTGAACTTAACGTTATAATTTCATTTATAATATTTGAACAGCTAGCTCAACAATCAGCATATCTGATTATCGAGTTTCCTGTTAAGAATATTAAAAAGAAAGATGGCAGGAACAGAGTGATAGAATGTGTTCATTTATTTATACATATTTTAGCTTTTTTTCCAAAAAATAAATGTGTACAAAAAGGCTTTCTCTGCCAATCTATGTAGAGATAAATGTAAATAAAAAAATTAAAAATGTAATATTTTTAAATAAATATGTACTATCGCTTATACGCATAAGTAACAGCCTATATGCCCAGTGTTGGGGAGAGCCTATTACTCCAGTGCAGATTAGCGATCTTAAGATTCTTACAATGAGTTCTTTCATCGCCGAAAAAGTTGTAAATCAACACTAAAAGTTAATGACGGCACCACGGTTCAAACTCAGGCTACTACCGTACTATGCAACATGAGGAGAGTGCCCGAACACACAGCTACCACGGTTATGTGATTAATACGTATTTATTTTTTCTAAGAGACTAAATAACAGAGACTTACAAACCGTCTGGGATACGAACCCAAGCTCATTCCGTAAGCTTAGCCTATACCTCTGACTAGTCCTTTAGAGTAATACGGTTGTGAAACAATGTTTTTCCAAAAATATGTCCGTATTGGAAGTAGAAGCCCATCTACACGTTAGTTATTTTTACGTGCGTCATTAGAGGCCGCACACTAACAAACGAGTAATTGATGAAATTGTAGGGAGGAAGGCCCTTAAGCAATCACTTGTAAGAAATACGAGCATTTAATTACCTTGAGGATTAATCTTTTCAATGTAGGGGTGAAAATAAAAAGAATTTTGTGTTTGTACATTGGTTAGAAAACATATGTATATATATTCGAATTCCAGGCGGTTTGTATAAATGAATTTTTCGTTTTTCAAATACAAATAGAGAAAAATAAAATAAATGTAGATTACTAATATTTCTGTATAGTGATGGGTTTCTTTCTTGCCACAAATTTCAGCTAATTAGCCCAGTGAAATGATATACTACCAGAAAATAGTACAATCTTGCAATAAAAGGTAAGATGAATAAAACGAGGCATTATTTTTTTATTATTGTTTCCCTTTATTATTTGAAAATTGTTATTTAAATTGAATTTAGCGTTTTGTTAAAGAAAATCTTTTTCGATAGTCCAGTAATATTGCGAGCTGGAAATTACTCAATTAAAGAAAACCAACCTTTCTCATTTCATTGACTGCCTGAACCGACATTATTTAGAACAAAATATAAGTTCTCAAATCCTTTAAGTAAAGTGATTTATTTACCAAGAACAGTTGTAATTCATAATGGCAGTTGTACTAAGAAACTAATGTTTTTAAAGTAAATACAGTAGCTTATGGAACGACATGCAGATATCACGTACCATATGTAGACTGTATCTACATATATATCTATTTGTATATTTTAGTTTCTGTTTTATGTAGTAGCTCACAGTTTGTTATTTCACAGTCAACTTTATGCATATATATTTACGTAGTATATTCTGAGCTCCGTAAATGCTATTCTAAATAATGATATTTAAACGACCGAGTAAATTTAATACTGGTTTTAAATCGTTGCGGTTACTTACTGTTGATTACGCATGGTGGCTATATTTGTAGTAGGGACAGTCAATCCGCTTTCCATTAAGCTCATTAGGACTCATACATGACAAGATGTGAGAAATGAGGCCCAATACAGTAAAACAAAAATAATATGTAACCTCATTTAACATAGATATCGGGTGCGCTGTTGATCGATTGTCTGGAATAATTATAGGTATCGGAAATGGAAACAATGTGTATTGATAAAGGCGGTAATTAATTAGATTGAGTACCAGCATTTGACCTAAATATGTCTACACAAAAAGGACAACGTTAAATTCACATGTGATGTACAATTGTACGTATTTATGTACAATGAATTTAAGTAACAGTAAAGTTTCATGGACTATACCTTGACTTTTACCTTGGTCATACCTACCAAGCCAAACAAATAACCTCTATGCACGCCGCTAAAAATAGGGTAGTGAAGACTACTAGCTTTTTTTTAAGCAATGTTATGTAATATAAGGTTGTCAAATATCTCCCTTCCGCCTTTTGTCTTCTGAATTTCGCGGCTATGTACAAAGCGCTACAGAGCTCGTATCTAGCAATACTATACATAATTTGAAAGGTCTTGACATAACCTACAAAACGACGCTATGCATAATTAGTTTGGATATTGCGTTCAACAGTTATAGACGTGTAAACATGGACTTCACTAACGCCGAAATTCGCGGCTTGGCCACTGTTTGGGACGATTCACCGGCCTTCGACCACGACCGTTTTCGCTTGATATTGTCGTATGTGATCCATTTTTCGTCGCCAGTCACCATCCGCTTCAAGAATGGGTCGAGTTCGTTCCGTTTCAGCAGCATATCGCAGGCGTTGATTCGGTCAGAAGGTTTTGCGTCAAATCATGAGGCACCCAAACATCAAGCTTTTTGTATCCAGCCTTCTGATGGTTTAAAATGGTTTGGTGACTAACTCCCATCTCCTGGGCGATGTCACGAGATGCCACATGCCGGTCTAACTCGATGTAGTCCATGATTTGATCGGTATTTGTCGTCACAGGTCTTCCGCCGGCTGGCTTATCCATGGTGTCGTTTTCACCGGCTCTGAATCGTCGAAACCATTCCTCCGTGGTTCGAAGTGATAGAGTACCATCCCCAAAACACCATTAATCTCACGGGACGTTTCTCTAGCGGATTTGCCTTTAACGAAGGAAAACTTTAAAATAGCGCGAATTTCGGCGTTAGTGAAGTCCATGTTTACACGTCTATAACTGTTGAACGCAATATCAAACTAATTATGCATAGCGTCGTTTTGTAGGTTATGTCAAGACCTTTCAAATTATGTATAGTATTGCTAGATACGAGCTCTGTAGCGCTTTGTACATAGCCGCGAAATTCAAAGACAAAAAGGCGGAAGGGAGATATTTGACAACCTATTATATAGTCTTAATAAATAAAGTAATATATTTTCACTGTTGACATTAAGCAGACATGATACAGTTTTTGATAGAATGCTAATAGTTAATTTGTTGAATGTTTTTTTTATAAATATTTCTAACATTTGTCTTAACAATTTCCAACTAGGCTTTTAAGCTCGTGATAAGAGATGGTGCACATCAATAGTGGAATAGTGGATTCGAACCCACAATTTTACGATTCTTAGAGCGTAGCCTAAATCACTTCAATCATTAGGCTATGGACGCTTCAAATTCATATAGTTGGAAAAACAGCGGTATAAATGTAGTGAGAAATTATTTTCGATTAAATTCGGATCTTTATCGGAATACGATGACACAACTGTCAATAAATGATCATATTAAATGAGTGACATTTTCATATCCATTAATATTGAGTCATTTGAGAGAGCACGATAAATACGAACTTTTCCGAAAAATTACGAAGGAAAATCTTTTCTCACTACTACTATACCTACTTATTAAAAGTTGTATACCGCCGGGAGGGGGATTACGAACTAATATTTGCATTTTGGAAACATATAGAAATTATAAATGAATAATAAAGTTAAATTTAATATGATATCTGGATTTATTATTGTAATCATCCTAAGTTGTAACGGTATAAATATATAATAAGGGAACAATGCGTAAGGGAATCTCACAATGTAATTTGTTTTAAAGGGTATACGGCCCGTAGCGCGAATTATTAATCTGTGGAACTAATATTATTTTAGCTAGGAAACAATTGGGTTAACAGGAGATTACTCTATGACATAACTCAGTAGAAGGTGTTACGCGTCGTATATCACAATCGATTATATTACTTCCAATCTATTGCTTTTGAAAGCAAATAATGCTGATACGTATATTTGAAATGGCGTACGTGCGAATCGTTGTGTGTATAATAATTTCACACCAAAAAGAATTAAGAAAAATGACGTAATTTGATACCAGCTGTACCCCTATTTTTTGCGCCTCTGTAACGACTATATACTAAGCTTTACCGCACTCCGTTTCTTTGCGTTTATGCACTTTAGAAGTACGCACCGTTTATTCTCGTTCAGCTGAAATCTTATCTCATATCTGTAGCATATAAACGCTTAAAGGGACCTCGCTTCTACTTCATATCGGAATTCTCGAACGTCATGAAGACCTACTCGCGCAGCAATGACGACTGTTAAACTGAACCTACCACTGTTGGATTTTTGTGCTGGAATTATTACTAACTGTTTCATTCCGGTCATCCTTACTACTAAATATAATTTAATACTTTGTTCAAAAATAAACGAAAATTTGAAACAAATTCTGGAATGCATTGTATAAAAGATACGGCGATCTGCTGATCGTAAAAACATAATTAAAACAAACGGAATCAAATCAGATCATTAGATGAATGACCAGACAGAGGGACTATTTGCCACTTTTCTATCGAATATAATAAAAACACGAGTGTGTTCCATTTATATGTATTTATATAAATTGTATGTATAGTATATACACGGTTGTTTAAGAGAGATAGAGAGAGAGAGAGAGAGAGAAAATGCAAGTGCGCACTGATACACTCTCTTGCTGTTACAGTGTGATTTAGAAAATAGGAGTGTGTTTTAGATATTCGAATTGTAACTCTCGCTCTTTCTATTTCAGTAACTTATATCTAATAAAGCATGGAATATGAGTAATGTATTTGTAACAATTTTAAATCAGTCAATAATTTAATAGAGCTTAAAAAGCTTCATAATTTGGGCCAGGAATATTAAACCTGTCTAACAGGAAGACGTAAAACTGACAAAGTTCCACTCATTTTCAAATTGCTCAGCAATAACTCATGATAACTTGAAGGGGGCCATAAAAGTATCAAATACAGACCCGAACGAGGGTCTGCGGGCCGTTTGCGATCGTGTGCCCGCTTTCATCATTGAATATTAAAACATCGTGTTAACCTTTGACTTTCGAACTGCGCTCTGACAATATGCAGATGATAATAAATATTAATAAGAGTCCATCGACAATATGCAATAATTATTAAAATATATTTGATACGTCAGCTATCGGCTGTTTAAGCCATATTTTGTGTAAAAAAAAACAATATTGAATGCTGTGGTGCACCCGTAATTGATACTCGAACTTGACCAGCGTACTGTAAGTAAAATTGGAGAGGTAATTAAAATTTTGAATATAAAATACATTTTAGAGAATGTGAAAAAACAAATGGTAATTAACCACGTATCTAACTCCTTTGGGGTTACATGAATTAATTATATATTTACCATCGTACATCAAGACGTACAAATTTTCCATCCTTATTTGAAGAAATATCACAAAGACGGACAAAACACTTTACTTCCTTTATTATGTTCATAGCAAAGCTTTGAATTATTTTGTCTGCGTTAGCCGTCTATTACAATGTGTACAATAACTACGTGTATACACTATTACGTGTATTATTTTACTTTAGAGTACCCTTTAGTTTTGAACTACTAACTAATACCTTTTTTTTTTGTTGACGGGGAGGAAATCTTCAGAAAGATACCCCGCCTTCTGGGGGAAAGGCAGCGGTTATGTGGGGCCCTTTCCCCCCTCGGTGCATGACGAGGGGCTCCGGGATCTCCAGTGGAACGCACCGGAGCCCCTCTGCACTGTGCTCAAGGAGAGCACGTCCCGGGGGGGAGGTTACTCCCTCCCCCCCTGTGCCCTCGCAGCGCAAGGCGACACGGGCCAGCCGATGTCGCCTTCTTCCCGGGTTCACACCAGTGAACCCGAGGCCCCTTTTAGTCGCCTTCTACGACAGGCAGGGGATACCGTAGTCTTATTCTTGAGAGCCCAGAACTACAGGGCTGACTAACTAATACCTAATTTAACTTAATAATAGTTTCAACGATGGTTAAGACCCTGTTTAGCATTATAAGAAATATTTTATACAGGTCACCGCTACTATAAGTTATATAATGTAAGCTTAGCTTAAAAAACTAATTAACTTGAAAGAACTAAGACGAAATACTTTAACGCACTTGAAATTCCAGCTATACTCAAACTTGGAACGTACTTATAATGATACAAATGCAAACGATGCTGCAATGCATTCCACGTGATAGTGTTAAAAGTGTCTTTAAATTTTGTCCGGGTTCTGTTGCTGCAATTATACCCGCACTCAGCTCGTTGTTATTACTGAAAACTTCTTCGAAATAATTTCAAAAATGTTTGTGTTATTTTTCTCACGAAAGTGCAGTTTTTATGATTTTTTTATTTTTTTTACATTAAATGTAAATAGTAGCAGCTTAGTAACTAATTGTTCGAGTTTACCTTATTATATGGCCAAGTTCGAATACCAGCCTTATAATTTTAAAACCAAAGAATACATAATATCTAATTAGCTAGGTGAAAAGCGGACTTTGCTTTTTCTGTCTACCTCGTTCGGCTTAAATAAGAAGATAAGACAAAAAATAGCTCTATACTCTAGTGGCTCAGCGTTCAACTTACATCCTCATAGTTGGGTTACAAAAGACTTTTCGTTTTCCGGAATCTCATGAAAAAAAAACATTTTAGCTAAGGTTTGTGATTGGAGCAAAATAGGTCCGTCCGCTGATTACAAAGGATCTTAAGAAAGTTGGTGAAAAGAGGGTAATTATAGTTACATCTATCTACCCCGCTTAGACTAAAAGCATGAAAGAGATTTATTTTCCAAAAACGTACGTTGAATGACTTATTCGGAATGGCATTTTAGATCCCATCATTCATCGTAAGCCGCAAAATTTATCAGTTATTGGTCTTAGCCACCTCTCTTGATATTCCAACATTTATCATGAACACCCATCCGACGTGAGTGGGGTGCGGATTCATTATAATATTTATGTATGCAACACCAACAGTTTCTTTGTGTGCAAGCTTTTTTAAATTAAGGTTTCATTTTGCCGTATCTGCTGTTAAATGTGAATTTCGTAAAGCGTTTGCGTAAAATCAATTTATTTGTGTCAATTGTTTTAAACTACACCTAAACCTAAAGTTTGGCTACCAGCTAGCGGAACTTGTCCTGGTCTTTCCCGAGGGAAAATACAAAATACATAATAATGCCTTTTCCAACCAATATAAACCAACAGTTCCTTTGTATGCAAGCTTTGTTTTATTAAGGTTTCATGTTATATCTGCTGATAATTATGAATTTCGTAAAGCGTTTGCGTAAAATCGGTCCATCTGTGTCAATTCTTTAAATTACACTTAAAACAAAAGTGTGGCTACCAGCTAGCGGAACTTGTCCTTGGCTCTCCCGTGGGAAAAAAACTAAATAAATAATTATGCCTTTTTATACGACTGCCTTACTAGTAACTTTGCATTATATTTACTTGCAAGCGATAATATCTGCCATAACTGATGGTGTTGTTTGACTAAGTTGTTGTTCACTTTTTGATAATGGACAAGAGTTGTTTGGCGAATTGCAGAACCTCTAAGTGGGAGACCTTTTCTGGCCAATTTACCCCAATCATGACTGCAAACAATGTTTTGTAAACAGCGATAATTTTAGAAGCATTATAAGTATGGTATACTTATAATATATAAACTTATCTTATAAGTATACCATATATAAATATACTTATCGACTCTTGTTATTTTTTTTATTTAACGTCTTATCTCTGCTACCATATCCAAGTTTAAGTTGAATTAGTTGGGTGACAAAAAAAATCCTATTGTTAAATACAAACACGTGTGGAGCATCCATACATCGGAGAATACATGATCTTCGGTTAACAGTAAAATATAAATTTTAAAATAGTGAAATACATTTGTTCCTACACGAATGTTGTCAGTTCACCAGTTTTTTAAAGATTCATGAGTACATTAAAAAAATAAACAACAGTTACGTAGTAAAAATAAACACGAGGGAATATGCACTTTAAAGGAAATAAATTCACAAACAATTCCAACTCAAGCGTGTTAAGCACGCACGAACCGTGGCTCCGTACTTTTATCACTAAGAACTTTCCAATAATAGGTTCACCATGACAAGGCAAATAAAAAAACATAAGCTCACACTGGAGACTTGGTAGTTTAGTATCAAGTTGCATAGTACGCTTGCAAGGCGATCGATCTTCGGTACAGTTAAAGTTACAGCCTTTATATATATAATATATATGTCCCACTGTTGGGCGCAGGCCTTCTCTGTAAAGAGAGTATAAGGGCATAGTCCGCCACGCGGCCCTAGTACGGATTGGCAAATTTCTCATGCCTAAGAAAAATTTTCTAAGTCATGTAGGTTTCCTCTCGATGTTTACCTTCACTGCCGAGCGCGTGGTAAATCAGCACATAAAATTGCAACAGCAAATTTATTGGCGCCAGCACCGGGAATCGAACTCTGATTGCTAGTGTACTATGCAACTTTTTTTTTTGTTATCAGGGAGGAAATCTTCAAAAAGATACCCCGTCTCTTGGGGGGAAGGCGGCGGTTATGTGGGGTTTTTACCCACTAAAACCTCCCCGGTGGCCCTTTCTTCGGTGCATGACGAGGGGCTCCGAGATCTTCAGTGGAACGTACCAGAGCCCCTCTGCACTGTGCTCAGGAGAGCACGTCCCGGGGAGTGAGGTTACTCCCTCCACCCCTGTGCCCTCATAGTGCAAGGTTACACGAGCCAGCCGATGTCGCCTTCTTCCCGGCTCCACCTTAGCGGACGACAAAGGCCCCCACCCTTGTCGCCCAGTGAACCCGAGGCCCCTTTTAGTTGCCTTATACGACAGGCAGGGCAAAATACCGTAGTCTTATTCTTGAGAGCCCAGAACTACAGGGTTGAGTGTACTATGCAACTTGGGTCAACTGTACTGAGCTATCATGTCTTCGGTGCAGGCATCAATGAAATTGTCTTATGAAATTTTAAATGCTGGCGAAGGAAATCATCGTGAAGAAAAGTGCATCTTATTGTAAATTTTCTAAGACGTGTCTCGTAATGAATTGTGTCTTAGTGTAACATTATAGAGGCTCATTTACTTAACTTCAGTTACATATAGGGACCCCTGAACAGTCGTCTGGAGTACCATAAATTCAACGTTATTATAATTTATGTAATACAATCAGCTTTTGTCTGTTGTTGACCCCAAAAATTAATTCCATGCATATGAAATTTTGTTACTGACTATTAAAAATTCATCCATAAATCTAGTCACGCCACCTTTTCTCTTTATGAACACAGAAGTTACATAACCACGGGCGCCAGGTTTAGCTTGATAAATTTTAAAGCTTTGAAAAACGCCTCTTCTAATTAACTACCTCCTTTTCTTAAAATTTCGTCAATTTTCTTTTAATTTTAGTAATTTTTTAAAAGCTTATGTTGGCAAATTAATTAAGCTTAGATGATAGTTCGACTAATGCTCTATAACTACAAGGCTAGGTTTCCCTATCAGACAAACTACTTCATAGTCTAATGGTAAGGGAAACTGCCTGATCTTCAGTTCTATACCGACAAGATATTTCACTAAATTGCGAATGTTTTTTTACATTTTTTATGCATAAATATTGAATTTACATGTTTTGAGAAAACTGTAGGTTGCAACTGGTAACATCGACCAAAATCCAAATTACTGTGTCGTACGCTTTTTAAAGAATTATTAGGAAAATTAAATTAATTATTACTCTCACAACAGAAAAGTAAATGTATATACAGTAAATGAATACGTTTAATGTAAGGTTGTAGTACAAAGTATTTCTAACAAACCAGGGATTCCTTTATCAAATGATAAAAATTATGCTGACTAATTATTACCTATTTTTCAAGTACATAACTGTGCCTATAATGGGATGAATTTATCATTAAGGCCTTTTGAAAAACCTTTCATAAATTTCAAACAAAATACTTGAACCGTTTCGGTATTTGAAAGTAACAGAGCTAAAGACATTTGCTAAGAACCCTCTTTGAAATTTGAATTTGAGCGGCATATTATTCTGGAAATGACTGGCTATAAAGACTTCAAACGCGAGCTAATCGTAGCTTCCGACCTTTCAGGCAGTGAAGAAAGGCCACAAGTACTAGACAAAACGCTCACTTCCGTTACGGAATAATTTTAATTTTAGAACGATTTTATTTTAAATTTTCACAAGATTATAATAACTTAATACACTAAGAAAATTATGAAATAATTATTTAAGTTGTGTATGTTTTATGCATAAAATAAATACTGACTTACTAAAAACTGCATGAATTTTATTTTAAAGTGTAACGTTTGTATAATAATTAATAATTTTAGTAAATTAAATAAGAATTACACGTTATTAATTTCTTGAATTTATCCGATCAGATATTTACAGTTATTTTTACTGATTATATTGGAATTGAAATAAATATTACGAATTAAAATTTCCACATAACCTGCGCAGTGCTAATTATCAAGGTGGATATCAAACTGTTCTGTCTCTATTCCCAGTCTCATATTAATTATTTAATATAATAAGTAATGTATTTTAAGGCATTTTCAACATTATTTTCAAATAATATTTCCATTTTCAGAATTAGTTTCGCACAATGTTGGTCTTTTCAGTGTACATAAAAAATAGAAATTTATTTTTTCTGTTAAAATAGAAAAAAAAAACAATAAAAAAGTTAAATATTTGTTATGTTAAATATAATATGACGAAATCTACCAGAGTAAAAAACGATCTAAACATCCTTCTGTGATATATCTTTGATGTTTCTATATATCATGATCTTTGTAGAATTTACTGGTAATCAAGTCCATTACAATTTAAATAATAGGTTGTCAAATATCTCCTTCCGCCTTTTGTGTCATGCGGCACCCAAACATCAAGCTTTTTTTTGTATCCAGCCTTCTGCAGATGGTTTAAAATGGTTTGGTGACTAACTCCCATCTCCTGGGCGATGTCACGAGATGCCACATGCCGGTCTAACTCGATGTAGTCCATGATTTGATCGGTATTTGTCGTCACAGGTCTTCTGCCGGCTGGCTTATCCATGGTGTCGTTTTCACCGGCTCTGAATCGTCGAAACCATTCCTCCGTGGTTCGAAGTGATAGAGTACCATCCCCAAAACACCATTATTCTCACGGAACGTTTCTCTAGCGGATTTGCCTTTAACGAAGGAAAACTTTAAAATAGCGCGAATTTCGGCGTTAGTGAACTCCATGTTTACACGTCTATAACTGTTGAACGCAATATTCAAACTAATTATGCATAGCGTCGTTTTGTAGGTTATGTCAAAAGCTTTCAAATTATGTATAGTATTGCTAGATACGAGCTCTGTAGCGCTTTGTACATAGCCGTGAAATTCAAAAGACAAAAGGCGGAAGGGAGATATTTGACAACCTTATAATGCCTAGATGTATGAACAAAGGAGAAGAACTAGATGAAATATACCTAATTTTTATTCCTATATTACTTGTATGTTTATATTATCTGGCTTGGCATTAAAAATACCAGCTGTCATTAAAACTTAAAACGGTTCATTTTCCAACGATGCTCCCGAGGTAATGTTTCATTGTGTTAACTGCTATAAAATTGTCGTAAAAATTTATAAAGCTACTCAATAAAACGCACATTTAGAATTTCGCGAGATGGAATATTGCTCTCGGTTACAATGAAAATAAAATATCTATGCTCTCAAGTAATATTTATGTCCGACCGTCGTCCGTATATCATCTACGCTTACGTTACATTATATAATAGTTCCAAGGTGTTATTCGTCGGAGATCGTCCTGCACATGTGGAAATTCAGTGGTATTATTTAATGGTATTACGAAGTATAACTCACCCATACCCGCGCATTAAACACGCTAATACATAATACTCAATCCTTTTAAGATTTGTATATTAAGAATAAATTTGTTTTTTGCGATTTGCTTCTTCTTTCATTCTTCGTACAGCAAAGGACTGGAATAGTTTGCCCGCGTCTGTGTTCCCTTCCGATTACAATGTGGGTATTTTCAAGAGTAGAGTGAATAGGCATTTACTAAGCTAGTGCGTCTTACCATCAGGACTGCATTTCCACTTAACATCAGGTGGGATCGTAGTCAAGCACTTGCTTAGAAATTATAAAAAAAAAATTATGAGTGAAAACCAAAACTGACTTCAAATCCGACTTTCTTCTTTGTATTTCGAAATTATCGTAGGAATATTCTAACCAAACTACCCTTGAAGAATATACTTTTCAATAACAAGTATATTTACGAGTAAAAACAAATCGACTACAAATCAAATCAAACGTTGAACGCTATTACGCGCGGACGCCATTTTATATGTCGGAATTATCGTGAAAATATTACGAAATCAAATTTAATCAGAAGGTAACCAAACCTTTTTTTTTTGTTGACGGAGAGGAAATCTTGACAAAGATACCCCGCCTTCTGGGGGGAGGCGGCGGTTATGTGGGGATCTTACCCACTAAAACCTCCCCGGTGGCCCTTTCCTCGGTGCATGATAAGGGGCTCCGGGATCTCACGTGAAATACCGGAGCCCCTCTGCACTGTGCTCAAGGAGAGCACGTCCCGAGGGAGGTTACTCCCTCCCCCCTGTGCCCTCGCAGCGCAAGGCGACACGGGCCTGCCGATGTCGCCTTCTTCCCGGGTCCACTTTGGTGGACGACGCAGGCCCCTACCCTTGTTGCCCAGTGAACCCGAAGCCCCTTTTAGTCGCTTTGTACGTCAGGCAGGGGATACCGTAGTCTTATTCTTGAGATGGTGGAGGGTCTCGAGAGACCTTGGGGCCGGCCAAGGTGCTGCGCGGGATAAATTCCGCACCCAGTCGACCCTCTCACCAGAGTGCTCCAGCCGGAGCTCCTGGGGAGGATAGTCGGGGAACTTTTCCCCGACGCCCCCGCGGGTATACTCCCCAGGATGGCTCGGCAGACGCCGGACGTCGACGACGTCTCGCCACCCGTCACGGAGGCTGAAATGGAGGCAATTCTGACTTGCCTCCAGAGTAGCGGAGGGCACCGGGTCCGGACAGGGTGCACGGAAAGGTTCTGGCCCTTTCCTCGTGCACTCCGGTCAGGCCTTCGGGAGCTGTTTGACCGCTGTCTGCGGTCTGGACAGTTCCCGAGGGCCTGGAAGGAGGGTCGGCTGTGCCTTCTCCCGAAGGACAGTCGGCCCCGGACTCGGCTTCGCCGGTTCGACCAGTTGTGTTGCTGGACGAGGCGGGTAAGGCCCTGGAGAGGGTCGTGGCTCGCCGCCTCGTCCGGCATATTGAAGAAGGCCCGGGCCCGAAGCTCTATGAGTACCAATTCGGGTTCCGGGCCCGCCGGTCGACCGTCGATGCCCTCAGGCGCCTGCGGGCAGTGACGGAGGAGGCGGGACGTCGGGAGAGGTAGTGCTGGCGGTGTCACTGGAGCATCGCCAATGCTTTCAACAGCCTCCCACACTCAGTGATACAGGTGGCACTCGAGTACTTCGAAGTGCCCTGTACCTGAGGAGGCTGTTGGGCGCCTACCTCTCCCACAGGAGGGTGGCATTCGAGGACCGGAGGGTCCGTAAGGTGGAGGGAAGCCAAGCGCGGTGTCCCACAAGGATCGGTGTTGGGGCCGATTCTGTGGGACATCGGCTATGACTGGGTCCTGCGGAGTCGCCTCCTCCCCGGGATGGGTGTCATCTGCTATGCAGATGACACCCTCGTATACTCCCGGGGAAAGGAGTTTAAGGAGGCGGCGCGGCTGGCGGAGGTGGGAGTGGGCCTCGTCGTCAGCCGCATAGAGAGGTTAGGGCTTCGGGTCAAGTTGGAGAAGACCGAAGCCCTCCTCTTCCGCAGGACGGGGCGTAAAGGACCCCCTTCGGGTGCCACCCTCCTCATAGGAGGAGAAAGGGTGAGGGTGAGCTCCCAGATTAAATATCTGGGACTCACCCTCGATGGAGGATGGACCTTCGGACCCCACTTCGCACAGTTGGGGCCGAAGGTCCTGAGGACGGCAGCCGCGCTGGGAAGACTCCTCCCGAACCTCGGAGGACCCAGCGCGGTGTGCAGGAGGCTGTACTCTGGGGTCTGTCGGAGTATGGCCACGTACGGTGCCCCCATCTGGGCGGGTGACCTGAGCCGCGGCAACCTGTCTCAGCTGCGCAGGGCGCAGCGGGTTGTCGCGGTCAGAATCATTCGGGGGTACCGTACGGTCTCGTGGGCGGCAGCTACCTCGCTGGCCGGCGATCCGCCGTGGGAGCTCGTGGCAGGGGTTCTCGCCGAGGTGTCCGACTATGTCTCGGATAGGAGGGCCTCGGAGAGAACCCTTGCCAGAGGAGGTCCGGCGGATCCGTCGGCTAGGAGAGTGGCACTATGCCGAAGGTGGGAGGAGGACCTGGCGCATCACTCGTACGGTATCCGTACGACGAGTGCTCTGCGCCCGGTCCTAGAGCGTTGGATGCGCAGAAAGCGCAAACCTCTCACCTTCCGTCTGACGCAGGTGTTCACGGGGCATGGGTGCTTCGGGGACTACCTGTGTCGGACGGTCCATCGGGAGGCCGATGAGCGGTGCCATGATTGTGGTGCTGCGGTGGACTCTGCCCAGCACACCCTCGAGGTGTGCCCGAGATGGGCAGCGCAGCGCCATGACATGGTATCTGCCATCGGTGGTGTAGACCTGTCGCTTCCGAGCCTCGCTCTTGCGATGGTCTCGAGCGACAGGTCTTGGACGGCGGTCGCCTCCTTCTGTGAGACGGTCATGTCCCAGAAGGAGGCTGACGAGCGGGTCAGGGAGGGGAGCGCAGAGGCTCCCCCCTCCGCAGGCGACGTATCGGGGTGCGCAGGAGGCGTTACGAACGCCTCCTCTTGCCGCCCCCGTAATCCGAAGCGGGGCCAGGATGGGTACCTGGCCCCAGCATGCTTCGGCGTCGTCGGGACTTCTCTGAGTGCCGGAGAGGTCCCTTTGAGGATGAAGTCCGGTCTTTGCCGGGACCGGCCGGTCGTTGGGGTGTCCTGTCGCTGACAGATCCGGGGCACCCCGCTCATAACGGCTGATGGCATTCGCGGAAGGTTTAGTGGGTAGGGGCTGCCCAGGCCGAGTCCCACACATCCTCGGGCCCACCCAGGGTACCGGAGGATGGTCTATAAAAAGATTCCCCGCGTGAACAAAAAAAAAAAGTCTTATTCTTGAGAGCCCAGAACTACAGGGCTGAGGTAACCAAACCTTCATCAAACCACTCTTAAAGTACATCCTTTCCATAAAAAGTGAATCATCGAAACCCGGTGGCATGATATTGAGTTATTCATCCATTTGTGGTGCACATACTTAAAGCAAATTTAAGACTTATATGGTTTTGCCATGGATGCCATTGTCATATTTGAATCGACAATAGCCTAATGGTTTAGGTCTGCGTATCGTAGGGTCGTAGGTTCGAATCAACTATTCGACTATTGACGTGAACCATCTCCTAGCACAAGCTTAAGCTTAGTTGGAATAGTTAACAAGAATGTTAGTAATATTTTCTGAAAAAACAAAAGAATTATCGCTAGCTTTCTTTAAAAAAAAAATTGGACAAAATTTTCACAACTGGTGCTTCCCATGCATTTCCTTTACCACAAAAAAGAACCATAATTTCAAATAAAAAAGAAAAATCAAAATTGGTTCACCCAGTCGAAAGTTATGAGGCAACAAACAAAAAATACAAACGAATTAAAAACCTCCTCCTTTTTGAAGTCGGTGGAAAAAGGATTTGATTCGAACCTAATTTGATAAGAAGGCGGGCGTTAGTAGCAGCAAGACAGATTTATTAATGTTGTTATTATATTACAGTGTAATTACATTATTCAAATTTAATTCAATATATTAAAATATCAAAGAATTCAATATATCATAAATGACAACTAGTGCCAAATAAAGAATTTTATTAATTAATTTATTTTTAAAAGCCAAAAAACACCATGTAAATGTTATCATTACTACAATATCAGTTACTAGTGAGAGTTCGTATTTTTTACTCTTTTTGGGTTCCAGGTTAATAGGATCTAGGACTACTAAATTTTTTCGTAGTAAGAAGTAACTAATTCGCTTTGTATTTCAACAAGCCTATAGAAATGGTGACGTTAATCATGGTTCCAAATGTAAAAAAGTCGGTTAAATACGCAGCATCGATCTAGTTAACCGTAGTTATTAAAGTACGCTTCCGGTTTCGTGCCGTCTACGTGCCAGCCCGGTCGGTTGCGCGCATGCATCGTACTCATTGATACGCTTTTATTTTGTCTGAAGTCCTAAGTAGGTCACCTTGTATACGCTTCATACGCGGAATGTCGCATAGCAAGTACCATTATACTGTTTCAGTGGGCACGTTTGCCACAATTTGTTTACTTTGAATTCACTTCCGCGTAATTAAATTTGAAAAGACTGTTGAAACTTTTTCAGAAAATTCATGAGTTACTATTATTAAGTATATGAAATAAATATATATATAAACTTTCACGTTCTTCTGTGTCTAGCGGGATCGACAGGGACAGATTTTGTTCTTCGGTTTTCACCAAAATTATTAGTTTCCACATCGTGGTCAACCAATACCGCGATACAACGGGCAACAAAAGTTATTTGTTAATTTGTCGCGCACATACTTATTAAAAATTTAATACTTATATGGTTATTGCTTTTTTGAAGTCGGTTGAAAACTATAGCAAATATTTCAAACATGTATTAACAAGTAACTTTATTGTAAAAGAAAGCTTATTTGAACAATGCATGACATGTTAATTAACGTCAAATGTGTAAGATCGTGTTGCTGGGTTTAAATTTCAAAGCGTCCATTAGCGTCCAGTTAGGCGGGCGGCGTAGCGCCTAAACCTTGCTTGTGTAGTTTTATAAGTCTATTTTTAACAATCATTTTCAAAGATCATTATCATAATATATTCGCTTCCATGATCTTTTAACCCTAACCGGGCAGACAGATGTAGCTTTCCCTGTTCAGTAAGTTTTTTTTCCACTAAATTAATCATCAAATTTCTAGAAAACGAATTTTTTTTCTTAAAAACATAAAAAAATAGGCAATTCATCAGAACAAACCGACAAGGAATCGAACTTAATTAAAAAATACATTTGTTGTTTTGGTTATTTTTAAATTTTAATTGAATACCAAGAAATCAACTAGAATATATAAGGATAGAAACAGAGAGAGTATTCGGCGGTTACAAAATATAACATAATTAAAGAGAAGAAGTTAGTTTTATATTTACGCGAATGTTACCATTAAACATGACCTAATTTGCGATTTTATTTTTATTTTTAATTTCCTCGTGTCATGTTTTGTCGACAAGTGACAATATGAGACGGAAAACAAAATTATAATCCTGACACTTTTTATACTAAATTATAATTTGTTTTACATAAAATATTTGCAAGTAAAAACAAAGACATCCTTCAAATCAAATGCGATGGACCTCAATTTAAAATAAATGATACTAAGCACATGTCACATTTCTGGCGCCTATACTATTGCCGTCAAGGAGAAACTTACCTAGTTGTAGGTTGTCATAAGCCTAATAATATCTCAATCAATAAGCGTTTCTTCATAAGATATTTAGGAGTACCCTGGTCTCCATCTAGTCTATATATCTTTAGAACTTACGGTACTATGTCAAAGAAATATTTGCTCAAGATCTTTTAAACAAAAAAAAACAAAATCAGCTGATAAATGACGTCGCAATGAGTGCAAAAATATTTAAAAATACAAACAAATTGCGAAACTCCTCCTTTTTTGAAAATATTTAAAAACATCGCTTCGTGTGCAGGTCATCCTGACCTATATTAATATCGTTGAGCACATTAAAATACCTGAAACAACATTCAGTAGACACTGATTGTTGTTTTTAAGTCTCCACTTAGTTTATGTAAATAAGTTTTGGCGCTTAGCACGGGAAACATTCAGCAATTTCAACGTAAGGCGACAGCAAGCTGCACCTTATCGCAGCACCCGCGAAGGACGACACGAGATCCTATAAGCTGGGAGGGATGCTCGAGGGGCGGGCGGCCTCGTCAGTGCTGGCCGTTTCGCCGTCGCGAGCGAACGTTGCCGTCGCGCTGCCGTCGCGTTCCCTTACCGTCGCCGTTCTGTCGCGACCAAATCGTGAACCCTAATTCAATTAAGTGACACATAAACAGACACCGCAGGTGGGATTTACAATACATTTCCGTGGAAACAAGTATGACACTTGTGTTGCAGTTCAACGGATGCGGGTACGAGAGTTTTTTTTTCTGTAAACACACTGTACTTGCGTGTTTTGTAAACTTTTTTAACTAGAATAATTAAGATACCTGTCATTATTAATGGCAGTTGTGTTAAGGCATTATATAAAAGTTAAAGCAAGAATATTTCATTGAATATAAAAGTAGAGCGATTTCATTTCGATGTCATGATATTTCAAGATAATTCTTTAGTCCGTTTGCGCTAATGGATAGTTGCGTTTACCGCCTAGAAGGTATTTTATATTTAATAATAGTAACCTACAGTTACTTAATTAACGGTATCTTTCTAATAAACAGTATTAGTTTAGTTTTTGTTTGATTACTGGTGACCATAGCCTTTAATTATTTATAAATCAATAGTAGTAATATTTAATTTTTCCTCAATTCACTGCTAATCTAGAAGAACATCTTCACTACGGCATAAATATACAACGAAATCTTTTATATTTAGTGCTTATATTACCTTTTTGCTAATATGACAACTCCGTCTCTTACCGCATTAAGAAGGTGAGGTTATTTGTACATATGTTTGTTTTTATATATATATTTCGAATTCGGTATGTAATGGGGAAGTAAGATATGTGATGCAGTTATAGCTTAGTGGCAGGATGTTTTGCTTACAATCTGACGGTTGTCAGTTCGTATGTTTTCTTCCTTATATCCAATGAGTTCCGGCTTTTCAGATTCGTTGATAAGATAAGATAACCAATGATAATACTTGCTAAAAGTTGTTCAAGATTGTAAAAGGCTCACCTGCTGGTTACATCAAAAACTAGGTGATAAGCAAATAAATTATACTATTTTATACTTCCTACACGTTGCTTGAATTACATAAATATTTATTATATGTTTAATCAACTTTATTTTATTTTAAATTCGCTACGTCTTTGTAACTGTTAATATTTAAACTACGTCAACTTTACTTATCATGCTTTTGAACTAACTGTATTTCGAACACGTGTTATGTAGACTAAAGAAGAGGCGACCCTAGATCTGCGTAAAGCAGTTTTAAGACTTGTTTAGAATAACAATTTGTAGTTACATGCAGCGAAGAATTAAGTATTGATATAGACTTGGTGGACGTGTGCAAGCGATTTTTTTATTATTTTACTAGAAACATATGTTGATATATTTTTAGGGGAGAAGAGACAAACGGGTAAGTGGCACACGACATTTTAGGTGTTCTGTAACTGCCCTAAAATACCTTCTAAAGAAGCTGCAGGTTCGTCGACGCTCTATATTATGAACAGTAGGAGTATCGGCATCTCATACAAGGGTCGAGATAAAAAAACACTACAAAATAAACTCGTCCACCACTTTTCTAAAAAAATGTAGCATTATTTGAAAATTCTATATGATAGAGTTAAATATCTGTAATTGATTTGAACGCGAAGTCCACTAAAACACACTTTAAGCTCGTTTTTGTAATAAGAACGAATGGAATTATGCAAAAACTAAAAGTCGTTTAAGGAATGATGGCCAGTCGAACCTTCTTTTCCCGGCACAAAGTTGTGCAAAAACATTAAGATAACGTTCTCGTAATTATTGGTAGGCCGTTCAGCTTTTTATAAGAGGGTTTCGTTCCTACCCTTTTTTATTATCGAATCGTTCACATGAACTGATTGTTAAAGCGAAACTCGTTTTAAATTATATTCCCAATTTAATTAAAAACCGTACATGTGTGCAGGATGTAGGTCGAGTGTTATTTTAGACATTATATAAAATGTACTTGAATACGTATTCTATGTACTTTCTCTCTGGTGTGTTTAGAGTGGGCAAGCGACCACGTGGATCATAAGGTGAAGTAGCTTTGTTAGTATCTTGTTGTCATCTTATAGTAAAGAGAATGTGGAGGAAGCCAGCAGAAGTGTCTTCGGACATCAAGTCAGACGCAGAAGTATAGATTTGACATCCTATATTTTAGGTCGAGTGTAGTTTGAGCTAGTGTGTTATAATATCTGAATTATGTAGGTTTTAAATGTACTTACTACTAGTAGCCATAAGACTTTATTACGTTGCACCAGGGCTTTAGGCATGTTTAGCACATCATATGAAACTGTCTTGAACTATAAAAGGGACTGAAGCGTATTTGATGAAATAGATTTATTCAAAAGGATTAATTAGTAAAAATTTTTTAGTTTATAATCTTATTAATTGGGGTAATTTCCACTCCAATGCTACATTTAAATTTTCCTTTGAGGGTCATTGTTGTTCAATTCCTTTGTAAGTCGTGCTTGAGCGTATCAAACGCTTTGCTATTGTCCGCAAAGACCAGAATAATATCTCAGAGTTTAAATATTCCTTTTAGTCTTCGGTGTATCTAGACAATAAAAGAGAAGCATTTTAGCGCCTCGAAAACTATTGCTTCTCGTAGAAAACTCTGTGGAATCGGTATAAATTTTACAAATATATGCCAAAAACTTTCTCTACAAATGTATTTGTTTTATGTTTATTTATTTGTGGTTTACAAAATGCTATTATGGACAACATTATTACTTTTTTAATTTACTAATGTTTTTATAACACTTCAAATGAACGCACCTTTTAATAACATTGAAAAGTTTCACAGTTTCACGTCTTGGTTTTATGGATACAAAAATTTATGCGTCTTACCATGATACCAATAGAGTCAAATAGAGAAGAAAAAAGTTATTAATTTATATCTAATTTTAAATAGTTAATAGTAACCTAAACTACTATAAGCCTAATATAATAATAAAATAATGACATTTAATCTTTAATAGATCTTTTGATATTTGTATGATTATCTATATATATAAAAGAGAATGTGTGTGTGTTTGATCCGTTTAAGCTCTGAAACGGCTGGACCGATTTCAATGAAACTTTCAGGGAATCTTCAGATTAACCTGACGAGTAATCAAGTAATGGTGACGATCGGAGGTCACTTTTTGAACTGTCAAATATAGCTTTTATTTACTACGATGACATTCTAATGCTTTATAACCCAAATTTGTATTGACACATGCGTTGTGTATATTTATGTCATTATGAAGTATATTGAATTACAAATATATAAATATAAGTTTAAAAATCGTAACAGAATATATAAAAGAGAATGTGTGTGTGTTTGATCCGTTTAAGCTCCGAAACGGCTGGACCGATTTCAATGAAACTTTCAGGGAATCTTCAGATTAACCTGACGAGTTGGTGACGATCGGAGGTCACTTTTTTGAACTGTCAAATATAGATGACATTCTAATGCTTTATAACCCAAATTTGTATTGACACATGCGTTGTGTATATTTATGTCATTATGAAGTATATTGAATTACAAATATATAAATATAAGCTTAAAAATCGTAACAGAATATATAAAAGAAGAAACATAGAAACTGAAGAGCGTGAATCACGGCTTCAAGAAAAGCGTGACAAAGAATCTTCATCTCGTTTATGAAATAACTAAAAAATAATATATAAAAAATAAATGGAGTTTATTTATATGTGTGTATCCGTTTATAGCGTAATTAATATCAGCCCTTATTTTCTTTTTTCTACCAGTATAATTCCTAAGCCTTTCAATTAGTAGAAAGAAACAAGTACGTCGTAACATTTGCTAATACACACGTGGATTACATTTATTATAACACCCTTCCCATTCAATTCCTGTTGGGTTTTATCTGCTGTTCCGTTTAATTATAAGGATAATTTCACTCTTGCTTGGTTCTTTTCATACGAGGAAACCTCTTTTGGCTTGATTGCTTCATATGAAGGCTGCATACTTGTTATAATTAAAAATACTAATGACTCTTTTTTGGGTTATATCAATTATAATTTTACAATATACCCGTTAATACTTGTTCACACTTACGTATGGACTTGCATCTGTATAAATTATATTTCTGGAAGAGGGTAACGTCTAAGATCTCTAAAGTTTTAGTCTTTTCACCTAATTTGTACTAAATTACCACTTTTTATAACACTTCAAATGAACGCACCTTTTAACAACATTGAAAAGTTTCACAGTTTCACGTCTTGGTTTTATGGATACAAAAATTTATGCGTCTTACCTTGCTACCAATAGAGTCAAATAAAGAAGAAAAAAGTTATTAATTTATATCTAATTTTAAATAGTAACCTAAACTACTTTAAGCCTAATTTAATAATAAAATAATGACATTTAATCTTTAATAGATCTTTTGATATTTGTATGATTATCTATATATATAAAAGAGAATGTGTGTGTGTTTGATCCGTTTAAGCTCCGAAACGGCTGGACCGATTTCAATGAAACTTTCAGGGAATCTTCAGATTAACCTGACAAGTAATCAAGTAAAGTTTGGTGACGATCGGAGATCACTTTTTTGAACTGTCAAATATAGATGACATTCTATTGCTTTATGACCCAAATTTGTATTGACACATGCCTTGTGTATATTTATGTCATTATGAAGTATATTGAAGTACAAATATATAAACATAAGTTTAAAAATCGTAACAGAATATATAAAAGAAGAAATATAGAAACTGAAGAGCGTGAATCACGGCTTCAAGAAAAAGCGTGACAAAGAATCTTCATCGCGTATATGAAATAACTAAAAAATAATATATAAAAAATAAATGGAGTTTATTTATATGTGTGTATCCGTTTATAGCGTAATTAATATCAGCCCTTATTTTCTTTTTTCTACCAGTATAATTCCTAAGCCTTTCAATTAGTAGAAAGAAACAAGTACGTCGTAACATTTGCTAATACACACGTGGATTACATTTATTATAACACCCTTCCCATTCAATTCCTGTTGGGTTTTATCTGCTGTTCCGTTTAATTATAAGGATAATTTCACTCTTGCTTGGTTCCTTTCATACGAGGAAACCTCTTTTGGCTTGATTGCTTCATATGAAGGCTGCATACTTGTTATAATTAAAAATACTAATGACTCTGTTTTGGGTTATATCAATTCTATCATTTTACAATATACCCGTTAATACTAGTTCACACTTACGTATGGACTTGCATCTGTATAAATTATATTTCTGGAAGAGGGTAACGTCTAAGATCTCTAAAGTTTTAGTCTTTTCACCTAATTTGTACTAATTTACCACTTTTATTTAATGGATTACTTTCAAAGCTAGAATAACTCGATGCTAAACATAGTTTTAGACGTCACGTATAAAATTTACCCTAATGTTTCAATGGTTACGTTTGACAACTCCGAAAGCGTATTATAGTTTTGAGAAGATATTTTAGGTGTCTGTCTCTTTTTATGAAAAGGGGCACACGTGAATCAGTTCATCTCGTGTTAAGTTAACGTCGCTCTTCACATATTCAACATCAGAGGCGTTGATGTTGAGCCGCTAACTTTTTTTTAAGTTTATGGACCGTTAGATCATGGATTAATCTTAATATTATTAACCTTCCGTTCCTTAAATTACATAATGTAAGTAGAATCTTTTCTAATGTACTTCCAAAATTCGTGTAATAGGCACACAAAAACAACAACAGCTTAAGTTCGTTCATGCGCTGCCCCAGTTTCTCAGGAGGATAATCAATTGAAAATAAGTGGAAATATTGTGCTTAGTGGAAGTCAGTTTTGTTGGCGTCCACAAAGCAGCCCTTTCGTGACGGTTAAGTTTTATAGGATCATGTCACGAACGGGCGCAGAGTCGAAGAAACTCACTTGTGTAGGTGATACTTTGTCTTCGGGTCATGTCCCCGCTGTAAGCATTGTAACAGGCTAGTTAGCACGATATGTTTGTATTCGTAGACTATAAAATATAGACATGAGTTCCAAAATATTGTTGCATACAGATTGAAGTCTCTATTACTTGTAACATAACTAGACACAATATGTGATTGAATAATACGCATTTTAATCTTATATGTAAGTTTAATTTTTATTATTATCAAGTTAATCAATGTCTTTAAACTTTTACTGTTGACGGAGGGAAATCTTCAACAGGGTAACCCGCCTTCTGAGGGGGAAGGCGGAGGTTATGTGAGGTTTGACTCATTACAACCCTCCGGTTTGGTGCATGGCGAGATGCTCCCATATCTCCACGGGTCGCTGTGACACACGTTCCTTTTTAAGGTTACTGCTTTCCCCGGCACCGTCTCAGTGCTGAGGCGACCGGTCCACTGCAGCGGATGACGAGGGCCCTAACTCTCTTCGTCCGTAAACCCGAGGCCCCTTTTAGTCGACGACCGGTAACCTACAACAACTATGACAAGAGATGTCATACCTTGTCCTTGTGCCACTGTCAAATGTTCGAAACGACGGGATTTCAAAAATAAGATTCATTCTTAAGCGTAAAATTCGTAAAAGTAGTTTTATTTCATAAATAATATTCGTGTAAATATTAGAAACCACAATATTTGATTATTACGATGATTATCCGGTTATAAAATTACTTGATTGCTTTGTAACGTGTTTTAGGCTATTCTTTATACAGGCTGTATGTTGTATTTTTTCTCTATAATATTGTATTTTAATTTCGTGGTACGTTTAACTGGTGATCCGTGATCCGACTGGTATTTTTATAAAGTCAAAATGTAAAAAGTAGATTTGTTAGTAAAATATTTCACACAGGAACCAACAACCTGTTTCCATTTAATAAATCATATCAACGTAGATTTCGGAGAAATATTTACGTATTTTACGTATTGGTAACGCTTTCTTTATCCTCCTTGGCACTATTATATACATATTTGCACTTAAATCACGTCATATTTTATTTTCATTTATTTATATTAAGTTAGTTATTCTGAACACAGTAAAAAGGTCATTGCCTTAGGATTTTCACAACAAGAGTGAAATTACACGTTTCAGTGACTGTTAAGTTGAAAAACAAGGTCATTGAATAGCATTATTTCGTGGAAATTTCCACTCTTAATGATCATTATACGACATCGAATACACAGTGAAAAGGCTAGATTTTCTGACCTTCGTTGGGTACTAACATTTTATTTTAAAAATGTATTTTTTGATTAAAAATTTGAATGTTATCATTAAATCATTCGTCGTCTATTCCAACTTTTCTCCAACTAACCCCAAACATCATAAGTAGAACACAAATCACATTCCAGTCGCCTTTTTTCCGTTATATGGCGTTGAGCTCTCACAAATACCATCTCTGCCTAAACCAATAGGGCTAAAAGGACGTGAGAGCTAATTAATTTTATTATACTCTAATATTTTTTAGAAGATCGTTGACTTTGATTACATAAATTACATATACAACAATGATTGTACATTGTGCACTTGTGTGAATTTAGTTATCACTACTTCAAGCCACCCCATTTGGGCGATACAGCCGTGAGGGATTATTTAAAACACCTCAAATGACAGTAACAAGGTGTTATATACAGAAACTCCGTATTCTACAATCTGTGTAGAGAGGCTTAGATCTTAAGCTCAAGAATCGGAAATCAAACGGAATCGGAAACGAGAATATTCGCAATAAAACGAGATTATCCTGTTTTACCGCAAATATTCTAGTTTGAATGTCGAACGCAGAGAAAACTGTCAGAACACATAAATAGAACTGCCTTGGTAATCGATTGGAAAAAGGAGGCTTTCAAAACATATTTCTATTATTTTAAATTGAGTACAAGTACTCTGTACTCGTCCTTGTCACTACTGAGACTGCTAGAGACTACGCTCTACTTATTTACTTACTTCACGTTCTTTCTCCCTAGCGGGGTAGACAGATGCATCTCTATATATTAATAAGAAATAAATTAAAGTATTGTAAATATGTTTTGAAAGTTTCAAGAAGACACCCGAATTGTAATAAAACGGAAACATTGACGCAGGAAAGTTATTTGCCAGCCCTGTAGTTCTGGGCTCTCAAGAATAAGACTACGGTATCCCCTGCCTGTCGTATAAGGCGACTAAAATGGGCCTCGGGTTCACTGGGCGACAAGGGTGGGGGTCTGAGTCGTCCACCAAAGTGGACCCGGAAAGAAGGCGACATCGGCTGGCCCGTGTCACCTTGCGCTGCGAGGGCACAGGGGGAGGTAACCTCCCCGGGACGTGCTCTCCTTGAGCACAGTACAGAGGGGCTCCGGTGCGTTCCACCGGAGATCACGGAGCCCGTCGTCATGCACCGAGGAAAGGGCCACCGGGGAGGTTTTAGTGGGTAAGAACCCCACATAACCCCCGCCTTCCCCCCCAGAGGGCGGGGTATCTTTCTGAAGATTTCCTCCCCGTCAACAAAAAAAGGAAAGTTATTTGCAAGACAGAGTACAAATAATAACATCTAAATGTTTTACAAAAAAGCTTTAAACTTACGAATTGACTTTCGAGACGCACGTGGTACGACAATCAGGTTACCAAACCACGTTGTCAGAAGCGTTCAATACAATATGGTGGTACTTGACCTATCTAATATAATACAAGTACTAAGTACAGTTGCAGTCACGAGGCTTTAGGATGTATGAATTAACTTCTGCAAATAGATTTTCATTACGGCTATTCTTGGTCATTCCTAGAGTAATATCAATGATACTTGATATAGTGCTGAAGTACTCATATTAACATAAGAGACTCGCATTGTAAAATGCATGCACAATAAGTTTTGTTCGGATGCAGTGCTAATGGCACAGATCATAAACATTTCCAAACTCATGAAAAAATATTTATGCATCACCCAAGTATTTGGTAGACTAAACCGATATAATTTACGCAAAGACTATTGAGTAAAGTGCTTTGGTAGAACTTTTTTTATTAGCTTCTTAAAGGAGAAGGGGCAAGAAAACGGCTCATCTGCTTTCAAGTGATCCTACTGCGCACAACGGTGCCTGGAAGATTACAGGTTAAACTTAAGTTACTAGTAATATGACATGGGTCGACGGTCCTCACCCGGCAAAACGCAAAAGTATAATAAACATCAATTTTACGCCGGTATTCTTCAAGTGCGTGGTATTTCCCTGATTGTGCCAACTCATTCGTGAGAAACCATTGCAATGACCCAACGATTTTTTAAAAAAATTTTTTAATCATTCAATGACATAGCGATTGGTCACTTCAAGAACCTTCGGTCTTATGTTGCGCATTTCGTACTTACCCACATGTTTTTATTGTATTTTTCCTTTTAAGGGATTATTTTAAAGTACTTTTCTCTATTTCAAATCGTAAATTTTATCACTGCCTACTCCTAGGGGATAGTAGCGTAATTGAATTTTTATCTCTATTAAATTTTTCTTCACAACCATTAAGTTTTAGGAAAATGTGACGGTATTGTATAAGATGATTACATAACGAGGTTACAAAATCTATAAATATAACAAACAATACGATGCAATAACAGGAAATAAGTAATTTATCTTAAATTACTTCTTTCCGGATTGTTTCATTTTTTAAATACATAGCTGCACAAACGGATCCGATCACAGATGGTGTATCAAAACTTTTTAGTGGCCTCGTTTCAGTTTATTATCAAAAAGTTTCATTAGGGAAAAGTTGATGGCTGTTCGCCGCTTTATTGTCCAATTCATTTGTCTGGGAACGGGCGCAAACCGCCACGGTAAATAATGGAAATGCTGCGGACTCCAACGCCTCTTGTTGTATTGCCGGCACCAGATTATTGTGCTCTAAGTTTGTCTTGCTACTCGTTATATCCTAACGGAATACAACGAGCAAACTTTATTATTGTAATAACAACTCTAACTAAGGGATGATGCTGCTAAAGCGCTTGTTAATAAAATTAGCAGTACCTCCTACCAACATTAGGGCCGATGCAATTAATTAGGATCTTAGTATATGTCGTCTACCGGGGTTTGTTTTCAAATCTTGCTTTGTGTATATATTGAATAATACATATAAGCTGTCGCGTCTTTTTGCCTCTTTTTATAGAGGTGGATCATGAGGTTTTCAAAAAACTTATTATGCTGTGTTTTTGACAGGTGGCAAGCCCATCGCTATACACCGGGTACTGGCTTTAAGCATGATGAGATGGGATTCAAATCCCCGATTGTAAGATCAATAAATATGAATATCATAAATATCAATAATATAAAGCAACTCCAATCAATTACGATCAAGTTCTCTCCGATCGTCTTAAAACATTGGTCTCGTCACGAAGTGATATTTTGTTATCGTATATGTTGCGTCATCATTCTTATAGTTACAAATTCGTTTCCCGCTCGTTCACAGCGTCGGAACTTCAAATTAAAAATAACATCTTGATGGCTTATCATTCCTCATTTGTATGTCTTTCTTGAACCGATACGATAAAAGGACCTTCAAGACATAGAATCTTTTTTCTAAGGTCCGTAACGCTCCTGCATCCCCTGCGTAGTTGTGATCTCCATAGGCGACAGTTATCATTTAAGTTCCATTTTCGTAATTTTTCTTTCTCGTGTTCTACGTTCAAAGCCAAGCTTATCTAGACAATACAAATTGTGAAATAAAAATGTATTTGTAGTTAAATTCCTGGATTCACAGGAAACTGATTGTTGTTTGAAAGTTTTGAAGCGTAGTTCGAGACAAAAGCTTTTGTGTTTCTTATTGTATTGTAAAAGTTTACCTGCTGTGTAAATTTGGGGCCAAATTTTATTACATGGTCAAGTTGAATTTTTTGTAATACTACATCTATGTGTTTGTATAACAAATTGATAAAGCGAAATATTTGTGGGTTATGTATTCGAGTTTTAGATATTTATAATCTATATTGTAGATTACTCATCTGGAACTTATATTTTTTAATTTTCTGTTATAAATTTAGATGTTAGATTGATTGGTTTTAATTGTTATTTTGTAAATCAATTGTAAGGTAAATAAGTCGAAGGCAAACCAGCGCGGATCACTAGTAATATATAAATAATGTATGGTTATAGTATTCTTCAAATAGACGTAATAATAGCTGGGTACTAAAGTGAACACGTTAAAATAATGTTAATGCGTCATAACAATGATAAATGCATTCAAATTGTAGTACAAAGGAAATTTCACGTTTGTTTCTTTGGAGCAGTTGAGTGAGTGCAAGTGGCGAAGACTTTATTCACTGCCCCGGCAGGCGGAACTGTTGGCTGCGAAATATAAATTGCACTCACAAATTACCTCTACGTTTTATGACACGGGCGTGAAAAAATTGTGACCCATTTGGGTTAATTTTTTATTTCCTAAAGCATATTGTACGAAAAAAAGCACTAGCTTTTTTTGAAATCAAATCAAATGAAATCAGTGGTGGTTAAAAGAAGTACAATGTCTTCATGTACTCCTTTAAACGATTACTCTCGTCTGTAATTTTGTAACAATTTCTTTTCTATCCTATAATATTATACTAATAAGCAACGGAAGGCATTTGGAACTTCTTGAAGGTCTGCCTCGGTGTCAAATGCAGAAAACGACGTGTCAAAAATCCTAGTCTAGCTGGCTGTAGTTATTTTATTATTTTGAATGGTGATTTTGTTTATGGTAGGCAGTTTCAATAACAGTCGGTTTGTGCCAATGAGTAACAATAACAATACCGTAAGTAAAATTCAATAAAAAAGTGTAAATAACTATCTTTCTACACTTGACTGATCAAATGATTACCTGACATACTTTCTTATAGCCTTTGTAAAGAAGCTACGGCATTATGTTGAGTTCGACCGACCGCAATCTATGTGAATATTACATTTGCCTAAATCAACATTAAATGAGAAAGGCCACTAAATAAATGAATGAATGAATGAATATTCTTTATTGCGCAACAATTAAAAACAAAATACATCACAGAAATAGTAAATACAATTTTTACATTAGACAAGGTCATTGCATGCGCAATGGGCGGTCTTATCGCTAAGAGCGATCTCTTCCAGACAACCTTTGTATGGACAGAAACTTTCGTCTAAAAATATTTTAGTGGGTCTGTGATTATATTTATTTTAATACAAAACAACAATATACATATATATATATATATATATATATATATAAATATATATTCATACAAATACCGTATAAAAAAAAAATATTTATAAAGATAGATAGTGTCTATGTACTAGATTCTTCAAGGCTGTCAAGGATTCTGTGCATCTTATGCTTTGTGGCAGAGCATTCCAAAGTCGGACTGCTTCCACTGAGAAAGATTTGTTCAAAAATTTTGTAGCATGCTCTGGCATTTTGAGTGTCATTTTCTCCGATGATCTTAAAGATTGTGAATGTGAGTCGTGTAGAAACATAAATAGTTTCTTAAGATAGGAAGGGTAGGTATTTCCTACCCTTCCTATCTTATTCTTCCTAAATACCTGAATGTTTATGCAAAACGAACTGACACCGTTTCTCTATCCGCTTTTTCATAAGCGGGTTACATCAGAAAACCCGTTTGGCATTCAGCCACCCACACTGCTACGTGTAGATGCTGGGTTGTTCTAAATATCTACTTATTACACACAAATGTTGAGGCAAGTTGCCATGACAGGATTTAAGTAAACATCGTTTTTAAAACGTTTTTTAAAACTTCATAACGAGTTTTGTTGTACATTGTTAATAAAATGCATTAATTGTTATACGCGAATAAGATACTCACGTTCTTTACTTTGTTCTGTTACCGCTGGGTGGAGTTCATAAAGATCACTATTTTGTACTTCAATAACCTAATGTTTTAGGGTACGCTCTGCGAATCTATAGGTCGTAGGTAAGAATGCACCATTCGACTATTGACGTGAACCATCTCCAACCACAAGCTTAAGCTTCGTTGGAATGGTTAACAAGAATGTTAGTAATATTTATGAAAAAAAAACAATTAAAAAAAAAATTGAAACACGTAAGCAAACACCTGTTTATCTGTTCGTAGTATTTTTGTCGTTGGCTTTCTTTAATTTGGTTGTTGTTAACAACAAGAGATTAAGTTGTTGACTAAATTATTTTTATCTCTCTTTTCTCATTAATTAATAATTCATCATAAATATACACACAATATCTGTAAGAAAAAAATGTTACGAATTTGAGACTTTAGAATAATCGGAAGTAATATTTCGGTTCAATGGGTAGGTGTGGAATGGTTCGTTAGTTCTGTTGTCGTGTTGATCGGTGGCGCATTCTCCTAACGGAAAAACTAGTACCGGCAAACACAAATCACGCTTTCTCTGCGCCACTGCACTCCGCTATTTTGCCGCTCCTGTGACAAGTTAGAATGGAAAACGTGCTACTCTGCTTATATCTTTTTTGTTAAACAAGATTCATGGATTTCATCTGTATAAACGAAATGCCACTCATATAATAACGACTTGTTACGAAATATCTAAAACTATGTAATCTATTGATTTGAAATGTACTCCTAGTTAGTAGTAGTTATTTCACGGAGACGCTCACTAAGAACGGATTTTACCCAAATCCTATCCGTAATGGAGTTTTTATCAACCATCTATAGATATTTATATATAAATGTATCATCGCCGTCAAGAAATAAATAGTGCTATGCAAGCAAAGCTGGGGCGGGTCGCTATTTATGTATAAATAGCTCGCCTTTTTAATAAGACATGATGCCAACATTGCACACCGTCTGTTGCCTGTGCTGCCGCAAGGATGTGGCAGCGCCGATTTTCAGCGGCGCCCAGGACTATCCAATGTCGTAGATTAGGGCTAGTTTCTTGATTTAGTCTATTGTGTGCTAACTTCAAAAATCTTAAATGAATATTACTTAAGACACAATTATAGCAATAATGGCCTAGAGGCTAAAAACGTGAAAGGCTGAAACAGTGGAAAGAACGTGAGAACTTATTTTTTTAACTGTTACAAAATCCCATGAAAGTTGATATAAATTCCTTCAAAATATTTTTACCAGCATACAGGGCTTGTGTAATGTGAAATATTATCGGACCGGGAAATTAAATTTTTGAAAGTAATCCGGTTTCTTGTTTTTTCTAATGTAATTCTGCCAGCTGTGCAGGGTTACAAAATTACTTATTTATAAGAACAAATGGCGCTCTTTTTGTATGAAATGAAAGGCTGCATAGACAATGAACGGACTGAAGTTTACTATTCATAAATGTTTCTTTAATTAAACTTTTTATTGACTTTAATCGCAATCTTTTTAACTTAGTCAGGTTTACGATTCCATTCTCGCTTGAAGGTCCCTTTGTGCCTATTGTTTACGAACTAAGTAACAAGAGACGAGAACAGTCGCCGAGGATACAAACAGCGATGAAAATTAGAAGATAAAATGAAAGTCTTAAATAATATATTCACTTCTTTGTCAGTTTAATTCTTAGTTTGCTTTTCTTGTTTCCGGAATGCGTGTTGAAAATTTGACAAAGTTTATAGGTAAAATTATAGTGAGGAAAAAATTAAGGTTTATGATACGGATTACGAAACGTAAGTTCAGAGGTTCAATTGAGAAGTCGAATGGGGAGCCTCCCCATTCTTTTTCTTTCACTATTGTCATGAATCTATCTCAAGTTTAAGCGTATTTGAAACGATTAACGAGAATATTAATAACATTTATAATAAAATTTGTTAGCATCCTTAAAAAAAGCGACACCATTCGTGTATTTTTTATTCTTGGTACCCTAAGCCATTAGGCTATTGATGCTTTGTTTTCCTTGTTACTTATTTTTTGTGCATTTTTATTGCAAACATGCAAAGGATAGGTGTTGACTTCTTCGTTAATGTAGGGCCGTAATGGTAAAAAGTTACGTTTTTCCATTCGACAATGAAAAGAATATTTACGCTTAAAAATTTAAAACATAATATCTCATGTATTAATAAAATGACTAAAAATTATGTATTTCTTCAGTATTTCTGATATCATTTTATAAGTAGGTGTATTTATCGGCGAAAGGTGAGGCCATATAATTTATTTTCTTTAAACTCCTGTCGTTCCAATGCTGGTGTGCGTTCACCTCTCCGTCGTGTGGTGGATATTTACAATAAGTACTTCGCAGATGTTGATTTGTTTTCATTGCCTACTACTAAATTCAGAAAATGTATTAAATACAGCTTATTTAGTTAATAAGTTATTAGTTCATTTATTTCCGTATTCTTCTCCTTAATTTAAATTTTGTTGATAGTGTTTTTGTTTTTAAAGTGTTGCACGTTAAAATAATAATGATAATAATTTGCGGATAATGTTGTTGGTAGTGCAGTTACATATTTCATTTCTATTATGTTTTTTATAATATCAATTGTGCTATTGTTTATTGTCCGAAATAAAGAGAAAAAAAAATGACGGGTAAAGGCTGTCGAGAGTTAGATCTAGTGTATGTTGATTATTAGGTCAGATACAAGTAGTAGACAGCTATGGCAGTATTTAAATAATGAACTTTACTATAGTAATCTTTAATACGTACATCGATAACATTTATTTTAGTACCAATTAAGCAGATTGTATGTTTTTATTAAGTGGCAATTCTATTTTTTTAGATTATAAGACATAAGACATTCGACAGCTTGTATAATTTATACGTCTCGTATTTATTTTAATCAAAGGCGCAAACACATTTAGCATGCAAATATTTCTTCTATAAAGGAACAAATACGGTATGAGCCGGGAGTTTTCATTATAGTATCTACATAAATGGAAAAACAGTGTACGGTTTGTGTCATCGCATATTCATTGGGCATTTTCGTGAGTCGACCTCTCAAGATTTGCGCGTCGACTAAGTAAACAAGGTCTAATGGAAGGATTTTAAGGCGGTTTGGTGACGGCTTGTGAGGGTGACATTCGGTCTTCGACAGTGTACTAATTCATTAGGAAATGGAAACTTTGAATGAAACTTCTCGTGGTAAGTTATAAAGTTGCGGCACTAAGACCACTAAATTTCAAATTAGTTAAAATATGTGATGATGTATTTCATTATTTTACAAAAGACTACCTGCGTCCCGCAGTGTTATTAGCGATTAAAAACTATATTTTTTATATAAAAGTAGCCAGTGAAAGTCCCGTCAAAATCGGTCCAGTCGTCCAGATCTAGCTGGAATAAATCGCGAGAGCAAAAAGACAGACAAAAATTGTAAAAAATGTTATTTTGGTAAATGGACCGTATTTACATTCATTTACACTTAGTATTTCAATATTACAAACAGACAGTCCAAAGTTATTTATTTGTTTAAATAAGTATT
The DNA here is from genome assembly GCA_029286785.1 of Meandrusa payeni. NCBI lineage: Eukaryota > Metazoa > Arthropoda > Insecta > Lepidoptera > Papilionidae > Meandrusa > Meandrusa payeni. The sequence goes on from JAGSMX010000013.1 coordinate 3,063,277, forward strand.
TGATATATATTGTATATAAGTTGTATAGGTTGATAACGGCAAGGAAGCATAAAATGAAAGACACATAGTAGTTGACCACAAATGGTATCAACAGTAAAATGGTCTCAACGGAAAGATTCTACTCCTCACTTCGATACTATTGCATACCAATACCAGATACAAAACTCGATATATACGAACAGAAAGATCGCAATAAGCGAAGACTTCTAACGTGCTCAACATGCTCCGTTAAACTTCTATCTCGATAATAAGATAAAACTTTAACAAGCATTACACACCTTGCATCGAAATGTGAATATTTTAAAATCCTCAAATAAAAATAACCCTTTTAATCGAATTACAGTTATCTTCGGGAATTGTTGATATTTTATACATTAAAAGCTGTTACGTCCTCTAGTTTTTTTTAAAGGGATAGACGGAGACAGCTATCCCCATCCGCTATATACTAAGCTTTTTAGGTCCTATATGTGACATGCTAATTAGCATTTTCTTCCAGCTAACCTTTAGTGGTTAAGAGCAGGCTAAGGGTAGTGTCGCTAAAAATAGCGTTTTAAAACTATTATATAGAAAAATAAATATACATTTACATATACATAAATAGATACTTCTATATAAATATAATAATATACATACACGTGGAATATATATAACGACAATAAATATACCAGTTTGTAATTTTTCATTGTTTGAGTAGAAAGTATTCAGATACACGCGATTTAAAGACGTTAGTTGACGAAGCCTCCCTAATCTCAATCGGCAAATTTATCGGGATACAAGTGGTAAAGATTTTACAAAGACTAATAATTTTCCGAATTCGTTGGAAATGCCAAGAACGAGGGTAAGAGCGGCAGTAGCTCAGTTTCAGGACGTTTGCCTTAAGTTGCATAGCAAGACTTAGAAATTTTTTGTACGATATGTGAACTCCACCAACCCATACTAAAGTTTTTTTATATACAAAATAGGCTCACATTTTGCTTGTATCTCGCTTGATGGAAGGCGAAGATGAAGCCTAGGATGGAACATGTGAGCTTATAATCTGTTCACATTAGACTTGCGTAGCGGACTTCACCCTGTAACTCTCTTAGAGGGAATGCCTCTGCCCAATAGTGGCTTATATTTCTGCTATTATTTTAATAATTATTTGAAGCCCACAGACACATATTTCTAATACATTTTATATGATTTGTGTTTATATGTCTCGTTCTCTTTTTACATAGCTTTAACAGTATTACTTCCGTTCTTACATTCATCACACACACACACTTCCAGCATCTACTTATTAGTGATTCACCAACACTTACAATCGGCTTATTTTACCTTATATTTCTAAATTGAGTAGTAAACGAAAATAAATACATTACATGTAATCGGATGCGATCAATTTGTAATAAAAAAAATGATTATTATATACCAAAAATTAGTTCCAGATGAGATGCAATAAACGGTAACAAAGAAATATATTCGTATTTATAACTATACATATAATATAATTAAAGTACAAATACAAGTGATTGAAACCTGTAATTTATATCTTATCATTATAATTGATTCGTCTGAGTCTCCAATTTATTTTATTGTTCCCACTTTATCGCTATCGTAATATAAGGAAATGAAATGGAACAAACATCGATTCTTTCTTGATTATTTTCGTATAAGAGGCTTCATTCAGACTTTTACGACTATACACATATGTCTTCTGAGAGCGATAACTTAGTCATTTTATGTTCACCTTCTTGCTTAGATGTACTTACTTCGGTAAGTTCAACGTGCACGTCCCAGTGGAGAGTCATAAACACACATATCCATTTCCATCTTCCATTTGAATACATTTTTTTAAGCCTCATCTCCATTAGAAGGGCAAATTCGACCTGAATCTCGTTTTCATATGCCTTTTCACGGCGCCGCTAGACGTCGTCAAAATATTAATTTCGCGAAAGCTGGCAAAAAAAAAACTTTGTTGTTTTTATCTGGTGCGGAGATGAGATCTCTTATCTTTTATGATGTGCTAAGTTTCCTTATTTCATGTGTTTTACGTAACATTTTTCGTCAGCATGTTTGGTAAATAATATCTAGTCGTATGTATGTAGCCAACATGTTAACAAAGCGTAAAGAAAAAGTTATGCGTAACGGTCGTGAATCGTAAAGGATGTCTGAATCGGTCGCTAGCCACAGTTTATAGTTTTAATATCGTGTGGTTTGAACTTTCCAAAGTTATGATGGAGACATGCTGCCCCAGGTAATGCTTGTCTTTCCCAATATTTTTACCATGACATCACATTCAATATATATTTTTTAGTGTTATTATATATAGTTTTTATTGTTATTGTTATTAATAACGTAGCGTTAGACTTAAGAATACTTATCGACTTCATCAAAAATAAACTAAAAAGTCGATTTCGATATGATACTTAGCTTACTAGGTCTTAAATCGCCTAATAAGCCAGGTATCATATCGAAATCGACTTGTTAGTTTATTTTTGATGAAGTCGATAAGTATTCTTAAGTCTAATAAGCTACGTGTCTGCTGGTGAATCCATCTCCATACACGAGGCACTAATTTTAGCAAGTGATTATTTTGTATATACAAATCCGGACCCGTCGGATCGTCAGTCAAATACTTAGCTCTTAAGCTATTGGTGTATCTTAATAAGATTGATATAAATAAATAGCAATTTTACCGTGTTACGAGTGTAATGCGCTTTTCTGCGTTTTAAAGTAAGCAAATGGGCATTATAAATAAACATTTTATTCGAAGTACTACGAAGTAAACGTACAAAACACAGACGCTTGGCTTAGGCAAGCGTAAGTTATTTTCGTTTTTATATTTTCTTCGAGCCGCCCGGGGCGCCCTCTCTCGGGGCAGATAATTTCGTACGGGCTACGTGCAGCATCCCCCGCTGTCAGTGCCAGTTGACCTGGAGTAGCTTATAAGTCACAAAAAATAAAATAAAGATCTGGGTTGAATTCTTGAAGGGTGAATTGAAACACGTATATGTTAAGATAAAATAAAAGTATTTATTGAAAATATGATTTCATCTCTATTAATTTTTATTTGAAATAAATCACCAAGTTTTTCGATATTTATGTTATTTCTTGTACAACAAGTTAATGTTTTTTTGTTTGTATCTTACTTTTAAAATATCGACAAAATAAATTGAAGCCGCTAATTGGCTACAAGATTTATTTATAGTTACAGCCTTTATATATATAATATATATGTCCCACTGCTGGGCACAGGCCTTCTCTGTAAAGAGAGTATAAGGGCATAGTCCACCACGCGGCCCTAGTGCGGATTGGTAGACTTCACATGCCTTAGAAAATTTTTCTAAGACATGTAGGTTTCCTCACGATGTTTTCCTTCACCGCCGAGCGCGTGGATAATCAGCACATAAAATTGCAACTGCAAATTTATTGGTGCCGGCACCGGGGATCGAACTCGGGTTGCTAGCGTACTATGCAACAAGAGCCAACCGCCTGGACACTGAGCTACCACGGCTCTGCGATTTATTTATGAACAAGATTTATTTGTATTGGTTTAATTTTCATTCAGCAGCCTATCGTGCCTTAATGATTTTGGAGGTTCTTAGTTATTCTGTCGTTGTTTTGTATGTGCATTGCGTATAAATTTACGGTCGGGTACGGTGATAATAGTCCGAGATTAGAACCTGACAATTCTAGTAAAGTGTTCTTTTATGTTTATGAGATTACGTGTACTGAAAGTTAGTGGTGTTTTTGTAAAGTGAAAAATTTAAAAGGGACGAGACCCTCGTCTGTGTAGCCTTCAAAAAACAATGTCGCTCATAGTAAACTCATTTTCCTAAAGAAACTCTTTTCAACCACTTCAAAAAAGGAGAAGGTTCTCAATTCGTCTGTAATTTCTTTTTTGTTTGTTATCTCATAACTATCGACTGGGTTAACCAATTTTGATGATTCTTTTTTTGGTTGAAAGCTGGCGTTTCCCATGTGGTCCCATTTGTCAAATTTGGTCCAATTCTGACAATGGCGTCCATGATAAAACCATATGTCTTAAATTTGAATTAAGCGTGTACGCGACACATGGACGGATAACTCAATATCTGATAACGCCAACCGATCAGATTCAATGATTCATTTTTATTTGAAATTATGTATTGTCTGTGCATGTATGTTCTTTAAGTGTGAGATGAGAGTTTGGTTGGGTTCTGTTTAGCTCTATTTGGTAATATTCCTACGATAATTCGAAAATACACGTTTAACGATTGAATTTGATTTGAAGTCGGTTTTTGCTTTTGGTCGTAAATATACTTATTTCAATAATTCTTTTTTTTTGTCAACAAAAAAAAAGAAGAGGGCATCAAGACGATTTAAGTTGTCGTTTTCATTTACTAGTCCTTTAGTTCGATACTATTTTGATAGTCATGTTTAAATTTTGTTACTAAAACATATGAAAAAAATATCATGATAAAGTAAAAGTTTAGATACACTGGACAACTGAAGACTACTTACATAAGCAAACAAAATGGATTAATTAGTATAAAAGGCATGGTAGCGACGAAAAAAGGTCATGAGTTTTGGTTCGAGGACACCCGGTCATAAACTAGAACGGAAGGTGATGCGACGTGAAGGCGACTATCGGCTGCGTCCCAGATCTGAGACTTTTTATGACCAGGACAATATCGACCCTTTTCGAACAACTCCAAACATTACGGAAGCGTACACGCGAGTGTAGAACATATTGACCTTAATTGATTGCTACGAATTTTCGGGTAACTTAACCATCAACCATTAACCACTTAAATGGCTACTTACTTCATGGTGTATGAATACAATACATCTGTTTTTTGGTTATTTAGCAATATTCAATATTGCAGTGCTTATTGTTTCTTTACAAGCACAGTGGAAAAGTTTTAGATATCGATTTGATTGCCTGGAGTTCAAATCTTCCATTAGTAGCAATAACTTTTTATTTATCAGGTTAGGAAACAAATATTGGTGCTTGGTGTTTGGTCATAGACTCCTACTCTATCACGTTTGAGGCTTAATAATCTCGGTAAGAAAAATTGAGACCGTTATTTTCAGTTTTACGTGAAATATGTTTTTACCCTTCAGCTGTCCAAGTAATTACAATGAGGAACAATGTCATTACTCTAAATCGTATCTCGTCCTCGTTCACCACGTTCGGCAGTAACATAAAAGAACTGTTCGTCTTCATTGGTGACAATTTTTTAAAACACTTTTGGCATTTATTAATTTACAAATTAGTTTTTGATTTTCCTATAAATTCGTTGATAATATCAAAAAGGTTATTTTTGTTTACGGTGAAATAGAACAAAACAATAAGTATTTGGAAGGCAGTTGGGAAATCTATAACTCAATGCCAAGTTTCTCCAACTTTGCAACTCGTATTGAAGTACTTCGCTCGGAAAGAAGTTGAACCTACCATTTCGTCGTTCTAAAGTTACCTGTAAACAAAAACATTTCCCACGTTAAAACAAATAACAATAATGAGAAATTTGGTAAAGTTTTTCTAGAAAAACTTCTAAAGATGTTTATACCGAATTTGTATTCTTCGTGATTTAAAATAGAATGTTGGTATATATGGTATAGATATACGCATAGGAATGATAAAAGTAAATTTATTTTAAAACATTAATCATGGCGTAATTAAGGATGTAAAATTTTTTAATTAAAAAAAAAACAGATTAAAAAATAAATAATATAAACGTTACAAACTTAAAATAACCTACAAAAATGTTAAGCGTCAAGAACAGTTTCCAATTTGCAGGTGGTGAACTTTTATGTCGGCAGCATTACGTGAGCTGAAACATGAGCAATATGATTAAAAATGAATTATGTGGCGCGTAAGGCCAAGGGTGGAAACAGAATATCTGATACAAAATGTCCTAATAACTTTTTTTTTCTTATTTAATGAAAAGCATGTTATATTTACAGTAGAACTAAGTTTGTTTAAAAGTAAGCTCTCACATCCTTTTAACACTTTTTATCGGGTTTAGACTGAAACAGCTGTCGCTTTCTTTTCATCGAACTTGATAAGTCCTTTACGTGGTTTGATGGGTCGGGGGGGGGGGGCTTTCACAAAAATTTTTTTGTACGTAAGAAACCGAAGTATGAAAACAAAGTAAAGCTGGTGGATATTTTATAAGGTTTCTTACCGATTCCAAAGTTTTTAAAAAGAAAATATCAATGATAGCCTTCCGGACAACTGGCAGTTTTACAATCTCAGCTGGCTTGTGCTAATGTGTTTCCATTGTCTTAAATAAAAAAAATCTCTTCTGCGTTATGCGTACAGCAAAAGATTGAAATAAGTTACGTCGATCTCTCTCTGCGATTTTTCTATTGTATTTATTACTAGGACTGTATTTCAACATGATATCAGGCAAGCAAAGCTTGATCACAAGTATATCTTAAAAATGATAGTAATCATTTTGGTATAAAATGCTGTCTACACCTTGTCTCATCGCGCTATTTATTATTATTATTATTAAATATGACATTAACATTTAATAAAAAAATATATTATACCAAAAGCTCTTCTGTTTGCATTATTATTGAACAATAAAAAATGAGATTTTAGGGCGAAAACAAAAATTTTATTCCATGAGGAAAAAAATCCAAAAGGCGTCGACTTTAATCTTCAGATATTAAGCGCAATAACTCATACAATAGGCATTATAGCATTGCCCAGAAGGCATAGGTGTATAAAATGATATGTGTCTACTAATAAGTGTTAAATGTTCCGATGGCCACGTGATTCAGTGCTTAGAGTATCGGGTTGATGGATTGGGAATATTTAGTTCGATTCCTTGTCTTAGAAATATGTCTAAAATAGAAACCATGAATATATTCTTATTCCGTTCTCAAATGAAATGTCTCCTTATTAAAAAGTACTCCCCTGAATCCCAAATAAAAAATATCTTCATATAATAAAAACTTTTAATAGAGTTTGAGACAGGTTAAAATTTTCAGCTTGTTATCAATCGTGGAATCTATTTGATACACATTATTAATCTTTCAATATTAATTTTCCTACTTTAAAAAGGTCACTTTATTGCAATATAAGATTGACTATATTGTCTCATGTATAATTACTTGACTGTTTTAATTAAGTTGAAATTAGGCAGTAAAAAAAACCACTTTTACACAGACGGACACAGATCATGAGCTTTTTTTACTCTTGTTAAAAGTTTCAACTTGGAGCAGTGAGCAACTGAACTACTGCGGTTTTCTCGACCTGAATAGTTTAGTGAAATTTACTGAACAACCGGCTGGCCGCGAGCCGAATGTTGCAGTTAAATAATTTGTGATAACCGCTTTCATTTATTCAACTTTAAGCCGGAATTTCCCTGAGTAATTTGACAGCGTATTTAACGCTTGGTATGTTAGTAAAAAGTGTACATTTCAGAATAAGATTAATATGTTTGCCAGTGAACATGGAGAGCAACTGAACAATGGTACAAAATTCTTGGCCTGAATACGGTCTCTAGCTAATATGACTTAATAGTTATACGTTTATAAATAGATTTAAATTGAATTATTAGTTTTTAAACTTGTGTATAATAGATATACAAATATATAATTTATATTTTAGCACAAACATTGTTAAATTCTTAAATATAAATTAAACATTTAATTAAATGAACAAAGTTTTATTCTAGTTTCTGAATTCACCGAACTCATTATCATTTAGTGGCGTTGGCAGGAATCCTGTCCTCACCGTGAGAGTAACTCCATTTCCTGCTACGTGCTACGATTACTACGGCGTAGCGAGTTGTCGTAGCTTGCATAGTGACAAGTGCCTTCCATTGTGAATAATTGTTCGCTAACTTTTTTAATCGACATTACTGGATATGTAGGTCGAGGATTTCAGACCTTGCGCTCTATTCGTTGCCATTGCTGCATTAAAAATATGCGTTGCACAAAAAGCCACGCATTTCCAAAACGAATTCCATGAAATCAGTACTTTTCCAAAGAATATAATTTGACTAGGTTTATAAACTATTTTTATCTATATTTATCAGGCGTTTGTGAAAGATAGTAACCGTAAAATTCGTAAAGGTTAGATTGGCGTTGCTCGTGTTTATTAACGATCATGTTTATTTGTACAAGTAACTTAGGTGAATTCGGAAAAGGTTGCTCTAGCATTGTAGGAAAACAAAGGCTATAGCTGCAACATTCGTCTATATGCCGTTCAAATGAGAATTTTAATTTTTAACATGGTTTCTACGGGAAGATTTTGTTTTTTACTGGCAAAGTGTCAACAGCCTAAGTGTGCGGTTTGCGATATAAAGCCCTTCACCTAGTGACGTATTAAATCTCATACCTTATTTTAATAGATAGAGGAATATTATTTTTCAGTAAATCACTTGGGTAAGTGAGATGCTGTCAACTCTTTAAAATATAGATGTTATTCTTCCAAAAAATATTTCACTACGACACAATAAACGTACACACAATTGAGTGACAAGAGAAATGTTTATCTTGAAAGAGAATTGTAAACAGAGAGGCAAAAAAGTATTTTGGACAAATATGAGTGACAATATCGGAAGGCGAACATTTATCAATCAGTGCTCAAGACTGGCGGCCATATATTAGTAGATGCATGGCCTTTAAAATGGAAATTTGTATCCTTTCGTCTATTTCCTAGAACCATTGAGGTGACTGTTTCTTAACTTTTTTAAAGTTCATGTAATTTTTATAAAGAAGTAAAGATATTTTAAAATATTTTTAAGTTTCACCCAGTAAATGATATGGTAGTCAGTCGTAAAAGGTTGATATACACTCGTGAGCAAAAATAAAGGATCGATTAACAAAGTTTAAATATTCGGAAGATAAAGACGTTAGCTAACTGAAATGAATTTAGAGGTAACACTAAGTACTAAAATTTATATAAAAATAAAAATTAATAAAAATTCCGTATTATCCAAGTTTACGTAAGATATCCTTTTTCGTTGTAATTATAATAAAATCATATTTTATTAATTTATTTATATTTATATTTGCACCATAATTTTTGCCCACGGCTATAGCCGTATAATTTGTTTGTACACACAAAATTAACTCTCGTTAAGAGTCTAATGCTCGTTTCATTAAAAAATCCATAAATACTGTAAATAGTCATTCTATCTTAGAATATAATGAATTTGAATTGTTCTGATAGCTTTTTATTGAGAGAAACATGTGCTTCTTTGATATTCTGACAAAAATACTATTACTACTTTTTACCTTTACATGTTTTATGGTTGACTGTCGTTGTTTCCCAGAAGCCTTTTACAACTTCACCGAATTGAGATTGCCTTCACGTTTTATTCAGGTTCTACAAACTACTCTGAACTTTCTAAAAAAAAAACTGTAATGATAACAGAAGAAATTAATGTAAAAAGTATATATAAATTTTATTCCTCGTAATTTTAACAAATGGTAATCACCGCTTTAAACACCCACAGTACAGTGGTACGGTAAAATTTCAAAGCACGCAATTTTAAATGATAGCGTACGCACGTGGTATTAATGTCGTGTGTGGTTTGTAACTTCCATAGCGTGCTAATAGACAATATCCGCGTCCGGTTTTTGCTATAAATAGTACCGTTATTACGAACAATAGACGATTAGGAATCACGCGTGAAAAAGAAAAACGTTCTCGTTTTTTTTAATACTATTTAATGTTGGATTTGTGTAAAGGGTTTACTTTGTTATCTTGAGCCTTTAATTGACTTATTATAAGTAAGAGTAATTTTTATTAACTATAAGAAGATTGTAGTAAAATGTGTAGGAATACAAATAAATAACTAAGTTACTATTAAGTAGAATATGCGATATTTTCCTATGAAAGCTACTAATATGTATTAAAAGAGTCAGTGCGGACAGACATTTTTAACCCAGGTTGTGTAGACAGAGTTAGATCTAAGCAGCACGGCTAATAATACGAGATAAAGGTGAGCCTATCAACAAATTGTAGCAAGTTTTTTTTTGTATTAATTAAAAAAACTGAAATCTCAATGGTATTGATATTATTTAAAAAAATATTCTCAAAAAATTTGAACAACAATGAACGGATTGGTGATGTAGAAACACCTTAAGCTCAACATTAGCTGGCAATAATGAAGTGAAGGAGTTGGAAAGAGCGTGCAAGGTATTTCTGGACCATGTAAATGGAATCTTTCTATCTTTTACTTTTATATTGATAATAATTATGCCCTTGATTACTAATAAGCAAAAAAAAAACAGAAGATAAATTGTTTTTTTAAATTATAAAGTAAGGTTAAGGAAACATTTAGTATTTTAGCTACTTAAGAAGATAAGTGCCAAGGTGATTTATTTTAATAAAGTAATTAAATCTTTTGGTTCAAGTGTGCACAAACGAACGAATCTCGATTTTAAAATAAGGTGGTAGAGTCCAAGGATGTAACAAGCGATGGGCGGTCGGCCGTATAATGGAAATGTTCTCGGAGAGATGAGTAAATTTCAATTAAAATTTATCGTACGGAGTCCTTTATAATATATTGGGTTAAAGCTGAATTAAATAATAGGGTGCGTGAAATAATATTAAAGATATACTTTACATCTATTGTCCTAATGCGGAACCCTTACGATGTTCATATATAGACCGAATATAACATGTATAAAATGTGTATGCATATATAAATTGCAACTCAACTAATGTTAATCGTTATGCAAAGACACAAACTCAATAAGGGAATGGGAGTTATATGGTATAGTGTTAAAAATGTAGAATGAATTTGAATGCGGCTAAATGTTTTTACTACGTGTAAAGATGAGAATGTGCAGACAAATAGAACAAAGCATAACCAAGGGTAGTGGCCGGCGCAAAAATGACGGTATCAATTAAAAGCAGGCTACGCAGAGACCCTGGCAGCCGGCTGTCATCCATCACGAGGGGGCGGGCGCCTGACACGGACAAATGAAGTGCGATTTGATCCAACGCCCGCCGCCAACACTGCTGATCCCACTTTCATTCACAACTTATGCAGTCTCTAAGAAAAACAAAGAACCCGAGCTCATTAGGACAGCTAAAAAGACTTATGTTTTATTCAAGCTCCGGTCGAGAAAAACGACTGACCGAAGTAATTTAACTTTTAAACGAGTGACAATTGTACGATTCAGAACATTTTAATAATGGAACCTTTCGACTTCGAAAGCAATTAGTACGAACTGCAATATGATTAATTGTTTGTCAGTGTATTTTATTTACAGTTTTTTAATAAGCCGTTTCAACCCACATTTTTATGCATGAAGCGGCGATAAGAAATGTTTTCAGGAAAATGACGCAAACATTATTTTACAACCAAGGCCTGCTTTATGGGGTGATATATTTTCATTTATATCAGGCTCAGCATGACATAAAGTATGAATTTACATAAAGGTTTAAAGGAAATCAATGTTTATGGTTTATACCTGCAGTGTTTATTTTCATAAATATTGGATATGGGAATCTATTTTTGTAAATCACACGCTAAGATAACTACGTAATATAAATATGTGTTTGTTAAATGATAATTTAAGGGATTTCATTTTACTTTTTGATAGTCACATAAGTTGTATACAAATTTATATGTAAAATTAATGTGTTTTAATCTAAATTAAATATTGCTTCAATCCAAGTTGGTTGAGAAGTACCTTAGGGTCTCGATTACCACAATTATCGGGAGAAAAAACTTCATGCTGACATTCTGGGACGTCTTATACTTTCTTTACAGAATCAACCTATTCTTTCTATTCTTACGACAGCAGAAACCACACTGCATAATGTAATTCTGTAAATTGCAATATTTTGATAATATTCGTCTTTTAAGTATATACATAGTTTGCATGTAAGCAGTGTTCGTGGGAATCAACTAGCATTAAAGGCTCCTAGTGCTTAGATTTTGGTCACTATAAGAATTGTTGCTTGACGCAAAAAAATCGGATTTGTTTTAAAAGGTAGTAACTGAAAAAGCACGTTCATTATCATCTCGCCTTAATATGATGAGTGTTGGCAGTGTTCCCGCTCTCCTGCCATTGGTAATTCTGTTTTCGGCTACGTGCCGGGAATCGTTAGTGGCTGCTGGGTACTGTCTGCTAATCCCGGCAACTTTGATGCTCAGTTTTGTAAATTCCAGGAATTATCTACAGTAAAGTCAATTGTTGTAACACAGCAGAAGTGTCGATGTTAGTATTATGAAAACTTTCACGTAGTGCATACATCAAATTTAAAAACTTGTAGGTTTTGTGGAATGAAATAGTCCAATAACTAGTACACTCGCTTTATTGAAACGGCGTAACGTTGTACAAAGAATTATTTTAACGAACACCGCCACAACTGTGCCTTCTCATAATCTTTATACAAAATAATTTTTCATTCAATTCTGATTACAAACTAATAAATTTTTACAATGCTTAGTTTATGTGATGTTCTGCTAAATTATTAATTATGAATTAAAGATACAATAAGTTCAGGTAAATCACTAAGATACCATTGGAAGTAGTTATTATGCATAACAATCGCTGGTTGCCATGTGTTGCTAGCTCATGCAAAGTTTGTTATTACAATATGAATAAAATAAATGGTATACAATTTAAGTAGCAGGTATTTAAAAGGGTTGATTTTAAATTCCTATTGCATATATCTTGTTTTAAATTGTAGACAGTTTCCAAGCCGTCGGAGCTTTGAGCCCTAACATTTTAACACAATCTTAAGAACCCTCAGACGCTAGTACAAGAGTCCTCACAGGACGATTATGCGCAAAAAGGGGCTTAAGCTAGGTAGAAAGTTTGCAAGAAGACAATCGAGGCAATATAATTGCACGTTAGGAAGACCTTACGAGAATGTGGCACGTAATTTCTGAAGGAAAGTATCTAAATTCAGTGCTACCAGTATGAGCCGAGTGTATGAGCGAAGCGTATATAATTAAATGAATACAACTTAAAAATTCTTTATTGATGTTATCAATTTTTGCAATGTAATATGAAGTAAGAAACATTGTACATGTCATATATACGCACACAAATATATCCGACAATATTAAAGGTATAAATAATTCAAGCTCACGGCAACTAACTATCCTTTGCTGTCAAAGGGCAGAAATTAAATACCTATTTAGATCCTAACGATGGACGCGGTAAAATTTGGTAAAGGGTAACTAAATGTCAATGAAGGTATTATATTCATTCGTTTTCCATCAATAATTACTGGCATTCTGTATTTAAAAGAATATTGCAAATAAATTAAATAACGGCAACCCTTCCATAACAAGCTAAGTTTCGTCGGAGCTTGTTTTTTTGGCGAACTAACACAGTTGGCCGGAGAAGCTGGCCTTTACTGCTTCACTGGAATGAGAGGTGGCATAGCTCTTAGGTCGCTTAGCCTGAACCTCTATTAGATGGTAACTCGAAACAAGGGTCCCGAGAGGGCCGAACCACGACTCGGTCGGTAGCTATTTTATTGACAACCGGAGCTTGAGAGGTGGCAGCGGTGTTATGAATCATAGCTTGACCGCGGATTAGACGATGACTCTATGACATCCAATAGGACCTTACAGTAGCTAGTAGATTCTCTATCCACTATTACGAATCATTGTTGCATCATAGACAAGTATATTTACAAGCAAAACAAAACCGACTTTAAATGAAATGAGACGTTATAACGCTATTACGCGCAGACGTCCTCTTTGTATATCCGAATTATCGTAGAAATATTACAAAATAGAATTAATCAGAACCTAAGCAAACTATTCTTAAAGTACATCCTTTCCGATAAAAATTGAATCATCGAAATCTATTTGTAGCGCACATACCTGATGCAAATTTAAGACTTGTATGATTGTTTCATGGATTCCATTATCAGAATTAGACCAAATTTAAATGGGACCACACAAGAATCTTTAGCTTTCAAATAAAAAAAGAATCATCAAAATCCTTTATTGCACCAAATAAAATGTACAGAGGCGAATTTAATGCTAATTAGCATTTTCTTCCAGCTAACCTTTAGTGCTTAAGAGCAGGCTATGAGTAGTGCCGCTAAAAATAGCGTTTTAAAACTATTATTTAAATAAATAAATATACATTTACATATACATAAATAGATACTTCTATTTAAATATAATAATATACATACACGTGGAATATATATAACGACAATAAATATACCAGTTTGTAATTTTTCATTGTTATGTGGTAACAAACATAAAAAGAAGAAAACATACAGAATAATTGATAATCTCCTACTTTTTAAAGTGATACACCTAACATATAATTTATAACGACTCTTGCTTTGTTGTATATAAGTGTATAATGCTTCTGTACTCATAAGGAAAGTTTAAAAAAAAAATGACAAATAGGTTTTTATTTCATTCTGTTCAAACTTATCTGACTAGATTTTTATACATTTATATAAATATAATAAAATAGTATGAGTGTCATCGCGAAAAGTCATACAACTCAATTCATTTTATTGATACTAACCATTTCCCATTCTTAGCCAGTCCGTAATACATGACTGCTGGATGAGAGTTTACTTAAATAATTAATATCATCATATCAAAATATCTTTCCCAATTGATTATTAAGTACTGGGTGTACTCAAAATGTTACTACCAGGTTCTGTGACCCCTGAAGGAAAAAGACGAAAACAAAGAACAGAATGAGAGACAAGACACAGAATAAAAAGAGTAATTAGGACAAAAAACATTAAGCCGCAAACATTAAACAGTAGGCCGCAAGGTGGGAACATTGATGTGATGGAGGAGGAGGGTTTTTAGTCCGTGAGACTCGGACACTCCTTGGCAGTACGGGCTGCCCAGGGTCCATAAGGGATTTTACCTCCTCGCGGAAAAAAAAAAGGTTCTGTGACCCCTACACGACGCGGTTATTGTACAATACCCTTAAACGTGAATCTTTTAATGTAGAATAATTAAAGCAAAAATATAATAACTCATTTTCTTCCCTGTAATTAAACACTTATTCGCAAATGATTACCAGGCTCTAGCCTACTGCGTGCGGCTCAGTTAATCTCCCGCAGAAAACAATGTTTGAAACCATTAAGCGAAAATTATTTACTGACAATGTATAATTGTGGACCCGCGAATTATTATAAGCGTTAAGTGTAAAAGGCAAAGTCGAAATATACTTCTTTTTTTTTTATTATTATATTGCAACCACAGACCGTGCTCTTTACCGACACACTTAAGTTGTTTACTCTGCATTTGTTAAAAGTGCCACTTCTACAGTTACTACTATTTTTTTTTATATATATATAATGCCTGAATTTGGAGGTGGCCAGAGATTTGGGTTCACGCGTCGCAGACGCCCCGCTGCATTGCTATTAGCTTCTCCGCGACCGCTGTGTCCCTGCTTCTCATGGCCATTTTCAGGTTGTAGTCCACTATCCTCTCCCTTGATGCGGCCATTGCCTTTGTCATCAGTCTTCCTGTGGCGTCGTCACAGTCATCTGTATAATAGACACAGCTGACGGTGTGTCGGGATATCGCCACTACATATACTTCTTTGGAACGAAACACTTATCATTTTGTATCCATAGAAGTTTTTATTTGATTTTTTGTCTCTTTTGCCTGCTAATTTGAATAATTCTAAACCGACAACTCGGAATGTGACTATATTTACTGATTACTTTGATTTAAAATTTTAGGTTAAAATAATTCAGTATTGTTCAATGTTATGTAGCAGTTTATTATCCTAATTATTAAGCAATCGTTAATGGTTTCGATCACTTAGAGCTGATAGTATGTTGTGCCCTTTTGGTTAAATTAACGTTTGACCTCATACGCATTAGCGCTGGGGCGAGAAGGTTGGATATGTCAAATATAGCAGGTAGAAAATGTGTTGTGACATCATGAAATAAATGAAAAATTGTTTTTATGATGTTTGATATTTATTTTTCAATTCGTGTATGTGAAATGTGAAAATGTTGTATTGTGTATAAGCGTTTTGTGTTTCACGCAAAAGGTGGAATAATTTCAATGGAATAAAACATTTTTATAATATAATATATAATTTATTGCTCTAAAGAAAAGAGTGGAATGTACTTTGAAGTTAATCAAACCAATAATGTTTGTGTTTGTTTGTTACAGGTAATGGTTTAATTTAATATATAACGGACAATAGAAATTAAACGCGTAAACAACATTTCTTGTCTGTTGGTCGTCAAGAATTTCCTTCGTCTGCTGCTAACTATGGATGTCAAAAAAATATGACCGTACCATTAAGATATTTTGACTAAACACTTGTAACTAAATCTATATGAAAATTTTTAACTTGTTGCATAATGATAAGTGGTTCCAATTTAAATCAAAATATTTGAGCTGAACAAATTCTTGTTAAACTTTTTCTAAGAGATGCCGGTTTCATCACAATGTTTTCATTCACAACTCAGCCCGAAAATCGAACTTGGGTGGGGATAGTATTATGCAACTAAGATCAATGACCCGGATGGTAGCTATAGTTCTAGTACAATAGCATCGTAGCAAGCGTAGTAGATGGCAATCTCAGCTCAATCTTCCTATTAATGGACCCTGTTATTTGCAATACATCATTTGTCTGCAAATTCAAGTTAAAAAATACTTAAAAAAATATTCCTAGAATCATTAAGTAAAGTCAAATTTGCATGCTACATGCGATAATAGATAATAATGAAACCTGATTATAATTGTAATTCTTGTCTTCTTCAAATAATCCTATAAGGCATGTTGTTATTGAGGATCACACATCATTCAAAATGCGTTTAAATTTTTAGTTTACCCACTGACGTGATAGGTGAATTCAATTTATTTTGTATTGTTTGTCCATTCAACCTTTTGTAAATTAATGTTGTATATAGACCACTCGAAAAGATTGCACACTTGGGGAGTAATTGCCTTAATTGCTAGGTAGGTATGATGATAAGTTTTTTTATTGACCTCGCTAAAGATACGTGTTTTTTGTAGGTCCACTGTTTTGGTCCCTGATATAGAACGATCTTAACTGATATAGAGGCGTCAATAGCCTAATGGTTTAGGTTACGGTCTGCGAATAGTAAAGAGGTAGGTTCGAATCCACCATTTGACTATTGATGTGAATCATTTCGTAGCACTTTTTTTTTTTTGTTAACGGGGAGGAAATCTTCAGAAAGATACCCCGCCTTCTGGGGGGAAGGCGGCGGTTATGTGGGGTTTTTACCCACTAAAACCTCCCCGGTGGCCCTTTCCTCGGTGCATGACAAGGGGCTCCGGGATCTCCAGTGGAACGCACCGGAGCCCCTCTGCACTGTGCTCAAGGAGAGCACGTCCCGGGGTCCACGCAGTGCAAGGCTACACGGGCCAGCCGATGTCGCCTTCTTCCCGGGTCCACTTTAGCGGACGACAAAGGCCCCCACCCTTGTCGCCCAGTGAACCCGAGGCCCCTTTTAGTCGCCTTCTACGACAGGCAGGGGATACCGTAGTCTTATTCTTGAGAGCCCAAAACTACAGGGCTGTTCGTAGCACTAGCTTAAACTTAGTTTGAATGGTTAACATTCTCGACGTTAATAATATTTATGAAAATAGAATATTCCTAGCATTCCTTTTTTAAAAAAAGTGAAAAAAAATGAAAAAGCTAAGCGTGCCTTACGTAACTTTTAGCTACCACGTTATCACTGCTTATAAAATAAAAAAAAATAAACAAACTTACATATTGCTGCTATTATTTCTGTACACTTGCTGTTGAAGGAATTTTAATAGAGGAAATGATATACGTAAACAGCGACAATGTCGTTCTAAAATACTAAATATTCATAACATGGTTCTGTTTCGAGGCAGTCTCTGAGGCAGTTAATATTACTACTTAGCACGTAGTAACAGCACATTTGCTCTTGCAACTGCATACTAAACATTTGCAGGGTGCGCTTTGATTACTTATTTGTTCAAGCATATACCCAAAATAAAATCTTTTTTTAACTAACTCGAAATATGCATATACAGCCTTCCCCATTCATGTTACAAAACTTGTTTTTAAGTAGGCTATTCTATGCGGTCATATAAAGTTAAAAGTTAAAGTAACATACTTAAATATGTCCCACTGCTGGGCACAGGCCTTCTCTGTAAAGAGAGTATAAGGGCAAGGCCATGCGGCTCTCGTGCGGATTGGCAAACTTCATATATCTTAGAAATAATTTTTAGGATTTGTAGGTTTCCCTTTTTTCCCTTCATCGCCGAGCGCGTGGTAAATCAGGACATAAAATTGCAACAGCAAATTTATTGGTGCCGGCACCGGGGATCGAACTCGGGTTGCTAGCATACTACGCTAACTTGGGGCGACGGCCCAGACACTGAGCTACGACGGCTGTCAATGCGGTCATATAAAATCATCTTATTTATTTCTTCATCTTTCGCGTCTGATTGGGTTTCTAGATTTTATTACCCTTGTTAAATAAAGAAAGCCACGTACACTATACACAAGCTTCATAAATAATGCTAGAGGAATTGCAGGTACGTCACCTGCGATCCTTTGCCCTATTTGCGATATAGGGCTTCTTTCACATTTTAATACAGTGTATATAACTATTAGTTACGCCACATTTAAAATGCACTTAACGTTGAACGGTGTTAAGAAAATAAAGTTAATTTTCAGAACAATGAAGTTTCTTTGTAATGCAATGTAGGACGACATCCCACTAGACGGTGCGACGACCTGTCCAACTTTGTCGGAAGCAGTGAGATTTAGGTGAAACAGGATAGTGCGTTGTGACAATCTCATTTTTATGTCATTCGAATTAGTGTTAACAGTAACTGTATAGATTTTATATGACTTTTAATTTAGTTTCTTCGTTTCTTTTTTATTTGTCTAGCAGTCCACTTTTTATTAATATTATAATAAGTCCAAAATGTAGATGACGAGTGTTTCTAGCGTGAGCGTGATTACAATATAGCAATTACAATTTAATATAACGGTGCGAAATATTTTTTCCCTTAGCTTAAATATATTTTGATTGGATTCATAAAAATGGGGTACGTAATTTAGTGCGTTACCAACCGAGCGTAACAATTGCAATTCGCTAAATCCTACTGGATTCCATTTGCCCGCACGGCGTGCAAATTAGTGACCGCTGCATAAATTGCGACTTGAAATATTCGTATCATGAATTATCAAAATTAAACTTTTGTTCTATTAAGTTACTATATCAATTCGATGTATAATTGCATTAATTAATTAAAATACACATTTACCATAACAAGTAACATTATTTACTTGTATATATATATTTTTTAATTATTTCTAAACAAGTGCTTGACTACGATCCCACCTGATGTTAAGTGGAAATGCAGTCCTCGATGGTAAGGTGCACTAGCTTAGTAAATGCCTATTCACTCTACTCTTGAAAATACTCAAATTGTAATCGGAAGGAAAGACAGACGCAGGCAGACTATTCCAGTCCTTTGCTGTACGAAGAATGAAAGACGAAGCAAATCGCTTTGTTCGGGTTTGAGGGATGTTCACAACAAAAGGATGAAATCCCGCAGTGCGTCTAGAAGTCCGATGGTGGAAAGGGGATGGGGGAATTAGATCATGTAGTTCCTGAGCATATTCTCCAAAATGCAATCTGTAGAAAACCGAAAGGCTAGCTACCTTACGCCTGTGCTCAAGACTGAGCAGATTGGTTTCAGCTGCGTCTCCAGATAGCCTTTTAGCCCGCCTCTCCACCGAGTCGCATTTAACAGCGCCTGCCCAAATGTGACAGCAGTATTCTTTCTACACACGACCGGACTTGAGCTTTATATATACAATATAATAAAATATTAAAAAATGTAGTGCTATGTCCTGGCCGTCATTGCTTATTTCATATTGTTACGAATGGGTCGGCATGGTTGAGGAAGTCTCACGAACTTACCGAATACCGAAGTGAGCTTTTCATCAAATAGGTCATTAACAGCTTCCAGATGAGTAATATTTAGTTATATTTTATATTAAAACTTTCTCCGAAACACGCTGCATCATATTTATCCCTTTTACAGTTTTAATAAAAGAAAGCATCTCTCCACGTATTAATTCAGTCTTCTAAATCATCTGACCGTGACCACTCTTATTTACTTGTACTCTAAATGATTGAATTGAAATTCTCACAACGACGAAGAACATGTCTTTTTATAAATTCTGCACTACAATTTAAAAAATTGTCGTCTTATGGTTAAAGTTAAATATAAAATGTTGGTTTTACGTCTTAAAAAAATATTGATAGTCAAATTTTGAATAAAATATTTAACAACAATATATATCAAGTGAAATAAATTCCGATGTAAAAAGAAAATTTGTTTTCATAACTTTACGATTACCGTTGAATGCCTTCTACAAAAACTTTTGCCTCGCATATAAAGTATGAAAGGAATTTCATTAATTCCTTTAGAAACTGACAATTTATAAGAGAATCTTTCCAAAAGTTGTTAATAAATCGTGATAGATCGGGCTTACACGTATTAAGCGTAATTGACAAACATTAGACATATTACAATTTAGAGACTATTTGAATAATTAATTGGCTTGATTTTAGGTCACCGACTCATCTAATAAATGAAGTGCATATGGGCGCAAATCGCCTAGTATCGAAAATACTGTTTTGATTTATCATTTTAATCAAATTTGGAATAACTACGCATTAAATAAAAGTTTAGCGCCATCTGAGATGGGACTGTGTAAGAACGATATTTGTTCATACGAAATTAACGTAATCATGTTAAATAAATCATTGAAAGTTGTGTTAAATTCATTTACATATTTATTGTGAATATTTAACTATATTTCATTAATTATTTGTAGTTATTTTATTTGTTTGTTACAATGGAAGTCAAACATTCCGTAACGGTTTAACTTATTGAGAGATCAATATAAAAACGACTGTATTTTGTAATAACGGGACATTATCGTACCGACCGTCGTGATACAACAAAGCAAGCCGACATTATCGTACCGACCGTCGTGATACGACAAGCAAGCCAGCATTCTCGTACTGATCCTCGTGATACAACAAGCAAGCTAGCAAGCGGAATCTGGAGTGGGTACTTCATTATGGATTCCGACAACGA
Organism: Meandrusa payeni; assembly: GCA_029286785.1. Classification (NCBI taxonomy): domain Eukaryota; kingdom Metazoa; phylum Arthropoda; class Insecta; order Lepidoptera; family Papilionidae; genus Meandrusa; species Meandrusa payeni. The sequence continues at coordinate 3,084,318 of JAGSMX010000013.1, forward strand.
AACCCCTGGCTTAACGCCGACATGCACTAAAATACTATAACGAATAACAAGACCACAGAGCAGAGAATTTTTTCAATGATTATTCAAAAACTGATATGATGATACATATATATATACTACTACTATAAATATAGACAATGTTGAGAATATCAACGGCCTTAAGATATCGCCATTGATTATAGTATGCCAGTAGGGTGCAGTACAGTCGAGTGAAATATTCACCCCAAGGTATTTCTTAAATTAATTCTTTTTTATTGTGTAGACTAAAATAATGTGTAGATAGATCTCCTTAAGATATACGATATGCTATACGAAATTAAGGCATAAAAGTTGTTATTTTAGTACTTTATATAAACGTAGTGATGTCTTTTATTGCAGTCATATTATATATTGCGATTTTATTTTAACCCTAGATAGCAAAGCAAAGTGGAAATGGCAAAATATACGCTGACAGGTATTATCAAGGCACAAACTTTAGAAGTGTTTTTATCTCTCTCTCTTCCCATTCGTCCCACATGGTACAGGAGTCACTTAGCGCTGTCCCCGACATCGTCTTTGGTAATCTGGCACTTCCTCATGTCTCTCGACCCACCTTGTCTTGAGTCATCTAGATCTTCGACCGGGAAGGGAAAGTTAGAAAGAATACCATAGCAGCCTACTCTCCTGCATCTTCTTATCAGTGTCGCGTACACCCAGGCTTCATCGCATAAGAATTTATCTAAGAATTAGAAAAACTGAATAATAAAGACTGTGATTAGAACCTGCGAACAATAGATTGGAAGCCAAAAGTTGGGTTATTAGGTTAACACTCTTTTTCAAGTCACATTGTATTCGCTAAATACAAAATAAGCATAATAAGATTTTTTTTTAAAGTTTAAAGATATGGAAATCTTTATGCTCTAAAAAAAATACTCATCGTAACCTAAAATAAGTAATTACTAGAAAAATTCCCAGCGTGTCAAAGTATTTGTGTAGTATTGTCACGTTGTGCTGAAAGTAGATCGTGATCTGTTTGCTAAGTTTCATTTATTTCTGTTTCTTTACATTACAGTTATGATATTACAAAATAAATCTTTGAATTTTTTAATATTAAAATAGTTTAAAAAGAATTTGAATTTAAGATATAATTATTTAATCGATTGTTTATTTAATATCTCTTATATCCTTTATTCCATCTATATATCCAATTGTAAGTTAGAATATTGTGTTTTGTATAGTTGAATTATTCAATATAAATATGTCTTTTTATTAATAATATTTTTATTGATTTTACATAACATTTCTTAATAAAATGTAACCCGCAGGGGCTTGTGTAGAGAAAATCTAGACTTTAATCAAATCCTACTTAAAATAGGGTTAGGGATTCACGATGACATTCTATGTATGAATTAATATTTCAGAATTGTGAAAGCTTGATATTTTATGATATGATGCTTCAAGATTTGAATACATGTGGTGATAATGCATAAATAGCTTAGCACATTAGACGTAACATCGTAGCCAACTTTTAGACTAACTTCTGGCTCGTCTTCTGGCTTATTCTGGAATCTTTAAAAATTATATTTACGTTGCTGTTTCAGCTAGTGTGTCAGTACAATCGGGGATGTATTGTGGGGGTATATTTGCATTTTTCCACTAAGAGCCGACCTTATATAAGAAAGATTAAGCCTTCGATTACTGCGAATCTTTCGTATATACGGTCTGCAGTTCAAGAATTTATAAGAGTATTTATAAGGTTTGTATTCGTGAGTGACGATGATCATTTCAATTAGGTTAAGTATGCCGTCCTATGCTCTTTTATCCTCTGTGCTATAAAACAAATAGATACACATAAAAACATTTGATACTGATTTATTGATTATTAGAATACCGTTAGTCTAAAAAAACTTAAAAAATATTAATTAAAACTATTGGTTGTGTAATATTTTTACTCTATGGCTGAATTGTAATTGTATAGGCTCATAGTCCTGCCGTGATGTATCACGGCATATCTCACGTGCCAGTCACGCAGACAATTAAATCTACGCTTCACTAATTTACGTGTAACACAGCTGCACAGCGGTATTTTGAAACCGAAAATTCACCATTGTTATCGTGTCATATAAAAGTACAATATACCATGTTGTACAGTTTTTTAATTGTAATATGGAGATATGAGATTACCCCTTCGTTTCTTCCATATCTTTAGTACATCGATGCAAAAGATTGTTATTATTATATATCAACTACTCATAATAAATATCGAAAATCATCATCATCATCATCATCAGCCTGTATCTATCCACTGCTGGAATTAGGCCTTCCCCAATGCCTTCCACCACATGCGATCCTCAGCTTTCCGCATCCAGCCACTTTCGGCTATCCTAACAAGGTCGTCGGTCCATCTGGAGGGAGGGCGCCCCACGCTGCTCCGACCTATGCGTGGCCTCCATTCTAAGACTTTCCTCCCCCATCTACCGTCGCTGACTCGGCAGATGTGGCCAGCCCACTGCCACTTCAACTTGCTGACTTTAAGCGCTATATCGACTACCTTCGTTCTCCATCGAATTTCTTCGTTTCGGATTCTATCCCGTAGAAAATGCCGAGCATAGCTCTTTCCATCGCTCGTTGTGCGACTTTCAGCTTGTGGAAATATCGAAAATGCATCCGTATAATTAAGATTACTGAAATACATTTAAATGTCTTTACATAATAATAACAAATTTCTCATATTTACGCGAATATTACTAATTGTATAAAACTGCTTTTTATTTTTTTATAAAGTATTTTTACCGGATATTTTAAAATTCCCGACGTTTCGAACTGCGGTTACCTCAGTCAGCCTCTTCCCTTTTCCGTGTTGATCATTACTATAGAACGCAGTGAATATAGATAACTCACATTCATATTTATATATTGAAATAGTTTCTTGTTTCATAGAAATTATTAAACGTCCATTTTAAAACCCCAAAATTACCATAAAGAATTGTTTATTAACGGGATATGTGGAATCGTTAACCTCGGTTGTAAACGGGGGAAAAAAAAGAAAGAAAAGCTAACTTTACTTTGTGTTAGGCTGCGTCTTCGTAAGATCGTGAGAGAATGGCGAATGCGACGGAGAATACATGAATAGCTTTTGTTTTTGAAGCTGCGCTATTTAACTCGGGGAACAAGTGTAAGTAGAGGGTTAAGCATTCACACAATTTTGCTCAACAAAAGCATGTTTTAAAATCTTTCTTTTATTTATATTATAGCTTTACTATGAAAGGAGGGTGGATAGATGCAAGCGGTCCCCTTATTGTTAACTGAAAACACTCCACCCGCGCACATAACTAGAGATCAGGTGCGTTTCCTACCTATATTACGAAGAGTTGGGTCGCTAGTACCTTACATCTTTAAAATCACCTTAAAATCTCTATTTTTTTGCTTCGTAAGTCAAAAAAATCAAAATTGCCCAATGTGATGTGAGAGAACTCCATGTTACAAATCCTTTTAACTTTAGGTGCGTTGTCAATCTATTACAAACAATTGGCTCGCCGACACCTCGTTCACTAGGTGAAACGAAAAAGTATAAAATGTGTTATATTAACGCCGGTATTTTGCGAGATCGTGGTTCCTCACTGATAGTACCGACCCATTTGTGTAACGACAGAAACAGTTGCAGCGGCGTTACCGTTTTAACAAATTTCAAATTGAAAATTTATTACCATTCTTACTAATCATTCTAAAACGTAGAAGAAGATATTTCACCTCAATAGTCAAATGGTGGATTTCAGCATACGTTTTGCTTTTGGTTTGCAAACTGCGCTGTTTACCATCAGTTTGTTGCCGCTTACCTACAATAAACATGAATTAAAATAATGCACTTGTTTATTGATATTGTGATACTCATAACACCGTACATCGTAAAGTTTGCTAAATTCCATTTGCACTAGGCTTTGTATGCGAATAATTTGCATCTAATGGTCTTATTACATTTTGTAATTATGGCCTCAATAGGTGAGCGGTTGGGGATTCTGCTTCTGAATTTGGGAATCCTTTTTTTGTTGCCAGCGGGTAATTCTCCATCAAGGGGGAAGGCGGGGTTATGTTTTTTTTTTATGCGTGTAAACTAGCACTTGACCATGATCCCACCTGGTGTTAAGTGGTGATATAGTCGAAAGATAGTACGCGCTAGTTTAGTAAGTGCCTATTCACTCTACTCTTGAAGGCTCCCACGTCGTACTTGGACGTAAAGACTGACGCCGGCAACTTATTCCACTCCTTTGCTGTACGCACGATGAACGATGACTCAAATCGCTTCGTTCGGACGCGCGGAACATCGACTATAAAAGGGTGGAGACCCGCCGAGTGTCTAAACGTCCGAAGGTAGAATGGGGATGGGGGAATTAACTCGTGTAATGTATATGTGAGGCTTTTAATCATTTTACCCCTCTCGGTGGCCCTCTTCGGGGCATGGCGAGGGGCTCCGGGATCTCCAGTGGGAGCAACTGTGTACTGTGTTCTGAAGCACGTCGCGGGGAAGTTATTACCTCCGCCAGCATCCTCGCAGTGTAACGGCGACACGGGGCCACCAGTGTCGCTCGTAAACTCGAGGCACCTTTTAGTCGCCCTTTACGACAGGCTGGGGATACCATAGCCTTATTCTAGAAGCCTAAGACTACGGGGCTAGAATTGGGGAATCGTATGTCAAGTTCTGATCAATGCAAAACGCTAATGGTTTTCCAGATGAGTTTTTCGTGCGTTCTTGCGTAACTTTCTTCCATGCACTATTAACTTAAGAACTTGTTCATGAAACGACCCTACTCCTTTCTCTAAGGCTACGCACCTTGAAAGGGGCAGCCCCTCCTGGGCTGTGGATGTTCATGAGCGACGGCGAACACTTAAAATCAAGTGAACCGTATGCTCGTTTGCCCTTTTCGCTTTAAAAAGTAGAAAAAATATGATCCACTTACCCCAAAATAAAGGAAAAAAAAAGAAATAAAGCTACCTTTATTATTGGATTATTTAAAATATTTTTTCACCAACTAAAGAGTCACGTCGGCCATGCGTGAATCAGTGTAGATATTTTAAGTCTGACATATTTGAGACCGTTATATCGCAATATGCCAGAGGCCATAAGATTGTCTTGGTTTTGTCATTTGTCGCATTGGTCGACTTTTACGACACTCACGGGATGAAATAGAGTGATGTATCTCGCATGCCGCCGCCTTACGTCGTCTGTACTAATTTTATGATAGTATGGACAAGACCAAGAAGATATTCTACACTGTGTCGTGACAAGTACAATGAAATTTTGTTATCCTTTCAGCCTTTTTCTTGGGCAATAACTTAATAATGATTCCATTATAGCAGTAAATTCTTTTGAATTAGTAACATTTTTTATTAAGTACTGATAATAGATATTTAGTAAAATATATAGATAATAAACAAGGAAACTATAACTTGATGTACCCTCGCTATTTATCAATTGCCATTTGAAATTTCATTAAATTTTCGTGCTGGTATAACTTTCTAAAGTTATCGTAGATTTTTAACAGTCATAAAGAGTAAGCATAAATGTAATGGAATGTATATGTTATATGTTATAGGCTCCAACAATAACATGTTCTTATCCTCCGCTGACATAAAAAAAGTCTCACCATTTATCAGTATATATTTCGAACCAAAAAACACGTTTTGGTGTAGGCAGGGGCCTCAAAAATCTTTTAACTTTCAGAGTTTCGGTAATAAAAAAACCTATTTTTATACAGAAATGTTTTAACGTATTGCCTTCTAAGTTACGTGAGTTTATCTTTTTACAGCACGTTGATAGCTTCAAATAGTTATAACCATTACACGCGACATAGTTGTATTCTAAACCATTTGAAAGCTACGAAACGTTGTTGCCGCTTCGCTGAATTATTAAATGCCCTCGCGTTGTGACTGTGACGTGTCGTGACGTTTATCGCTGGTGTATATTTATGCGTCGAGATCATATGAGCGAAATCCCTAAAGGCATAACGCATTGGAGCTTCGATTAGTATGATCTGGATTCATCGAGCGTTAATATATAATGAGCTTTATCACACATTCAACAATGTATTATTGTAACGTAAAGAACTGGTACTGTACTGTATTTAGCTGTAAGATCTAGTACATATTCGCAGAATACCATTGTGTTGTTCTACGAATCGGACAAAAGGCAGAAATATTCTGTCCGATGAGGCTAATTACCGTTTTCTCTTTTGTTTTTTGTCGTAAACCAGAAGCGCATCTGGTGCTGTTGATATTCATGGGATGTAGTGATCACTTAACATCAGATCAGGCGCATGCTCGTTTGCAGTTTCCTCTACAAAAGACGTGTAAAAGCTATATGCTAAGTGGCGTCATATATTGCTTAAGACCCATTAACTAAAGAGAATAGACGGTACGACGGTACGACTGTTGTGACATATTTTGCTACATAAAATAAAAAAATAGTTATAAAAGAAAATACGTTAATAATAGCAAAAATATATCAATGTTTTTCATAAATGACAGCACTATAAATGCATAAAAATACTGACGAATGACAGAGTGTCCTATCTCTCCTATCCTCGTTTTTGTGAAGCCGGCTAAATAATTATATGTCGCGGAGACGTTAGATCCATCTGATCTAACGACTCCGTGACGATTCTTTACTTAGCTTCCGTTTTATTACTCGTGCCGAACAATAATACAAAGACATTAGTGACAGTAAGTGTCACATATGGAGCTGTGTTGAGAATACATACTGCGAGCAGTGTGCGCTACGCAGTTTTATAGCTATAGCGAATGTAGCTCACGTTTCTGATATATTTTGTAACTTGGGTTGTTTGTCTTACTTTGGGAAGAGAAATTCCGTGGAAACGTAAACCTTTTTGTTCACAGTTTAACTTACTTATCAATGATGCTCAGTGCATTTGTATAATGGAAACACTTTCAAAGTGCAATTTCACAAGTTGGTCTACAAGCAATTTGGGATCCGAACCCACAACTATAATATCGTCTAATCCAGTGATTCCCAAAGTGGTCTATACCGATCCCTAGGGGTCTATAACAACCTGCAAGGGGTCTACCTCAGCGAAAAAAAATTTGGGGGTCCATGAAATGAAAATGGGGTCCACGATAGTGGATCTCAACACATACAGTGAAAGTGCCTATTTACCTATTTCTCACTAAAAATATTGAATTATTGCTTATGTTATTTTATTTATAGTTTATTTTATGTTTATTTAATGTTACGTATATTTTACATAACAGATACAACATTTTATTTTGAGTAGTTTTAATTTAAATTCAATTAATAAATGCATTGCATGCAATTAATAAATTAACATGTGTCATCACTAAACTTCACTACAGTTAGAAATTTACAGGAAATCAATATCATGTAAGTAGGGGGTCTACCCAACACGGAAAAACATGGAAAGGGGTCTACGACACAAAAAAGTTTGGGGAACTCTGGTCTAATCGAACACTTAGCCATTAGACTAACACTCACACACTTTCTAATTTACAAATGACATCTTAGTTATGGATTTTCTTGATTAAATACACAACATATGTATGAAACGACCTATAGAAAAATTAACGATAAATTGACATTGCGTACAGCAGTAAGTAAGAATTGTAATATGAGACACAAGATTGAATGCATGGTCACTGATCTTTTCATTTTGTAATATTAAATTTAATATTAACAGACAAAATAGCGGGAATATCATCTTTTAAATATTATTTTATGAATATTTAACTTGATATGAAGATTCCAGACAATAGAATTTGCTGCATAAATTTAATTACAGTGTAGTTTTATGAGACCACAAATATGCCACGCATGAGCCGCCGCGGTCTTTTATACCATAATGTATACTGACTGCCTCAGTGCGCGGAATTGTGCAAACTAGAAGCTCAGGAATTAAGAGCAGAGCCATGTTGGTGTTGGCCGTAATATAATGAGATAAGAAAACACGCCGCGTTCTAAGACGTTGCTATTCTGTAAATAAATGCTTACACAAGCCGGAAGAAATTTATGCACGGATACGGCTTCACTGGAGAAAAACAACTAACCCAGTGCTAATCCTGGGTAACCTAAATACTTAATGTACTGGACCGGACCAACTTGATCGTTTAAAATGAATAAATATGAAATTTAAGAAACATACTATAGCAACCACAAAATTGTTTGTATCATCACATAAAAGCGGTTTTAAGTCACATGTTATTAGAGTTAAAATAAAACATTAACTTAGGTTTATATATATATATATATATATATTATATATATATGTGTATATATATATATATATTATATCTATATAAATGTAAGCTTTCACATCCTTTTTACTCAAGCAGGGTAAACGGCTTTCGTTGTCCTGTATAATTTACTTTTAATCATTACTGATTTATACTAGCTTAGCTTTTGCTTAGATAGCTATTGCTGCAAAAAGTATAAAACAGTTAAACGTGATATTTATTCCATGTTATGCAGCGTTTCGGAGAAGATTTTAGTATAAAATCTGTTCTTGATAATGCATCTGGAAACTATGAATATATTGTAAATTCGAACAATAATTATTAAAGTATTTCTTATCCGTATTAATGTTTGGTAAATCAATTTCAAGGTAAAAATAACCAAAGCGAAGCTATCGCTAGTAAAACAATTTTGCCGCTTCATCTTTTAGATATATGATTTTTTTTCCTATATCCTTCTCCAGTTCTTGTTGTATTGATCAGCGGTGAAATGAATGGCCTTAGAAATTCTGACTTTACGAAGATTGCGAACATCGCCTCATCGCTCAATATGCCGTGGTTTCGACGTAAGAGGACCCTTTTCACGCATAATTTAGCCGTTGCGGTCGCAAATACACGCGCACACCTCAATGTCATTTCGCAAACTTGTGACTTGTTTATAAAGTAGATAATGGAAGAACATCGTGTAAGTAACTTCGGTTAAGTTGTTCAAATTAATACACTCTATTTAGAACTGGTGCCTTATCATCATACTGTTGGGTTTATTCGTTCAAAGAGCTTTAACTCTAAATATACAGTAATAAATGCAAACAAGATCAATTAAGTTATCACGCTTGATTTACAAATTACAATGTGTATCTTTTTTTTTTGGTGACGGGAAGGAAATCTTCAGAAAGATACCCCGCCTTCTGGGGGGAAGGCGGCGGTTATGTGGGGTTCTTAACCACTAAAACCTCCCCGGTGGCCCTTTCTTCGGTGCATGACGAGGGGTTCCGGGATCTCAACGTGGAACACACCGGAGCCTCCCTGCACTGTGCTCAAGGAGAGCACGTCTCGAGTGGGAGGTTGCTCCCTCCTCCCCCCCCCCCGTGCCCTCGCAGGGCAAGGCGACACGGGCCAGCCGATGTCGCCCTGTGAACCCGAGGTCCCTTTTAATCGCCTTGTACGACAGGCAGGGGATACCGTAGTCTTATTCTTGAGAGCCCAGAAGTACAGGGCTGAACAGTGTGTATCTATTTCAACTAGTGGATGAGTATAAATAGACGAACACTTTTTGTTATATTAATATGGAATAAATATTAAAAGTTTTAAAACAAAACCGACAACGTCGACTTTAAAATAATTATGTTTTAACAGCTTTTAGCGTTGTTTGTAAACTGAATACCTAATAAATAAATTAACACTTTAAATATTTTAGCTTCAATAAACAATTTTGTACATTGTCTATCAAACGTCGTATCGAGGGAGCTGCCGGAAACTGCCAAAAGCGGAGCGGCAGGCGTAACAGAGAAGTCGTAAAATATTTATATTCGTGTTGTTTGTGGTTAAAATTTATTAAAACAAATATAGAACACTAAATAAGTCCTAATAATATTTTTATGAAAAATAAAATACACATAAGGCTCTGTCCACTTTTAATTGAGCTTATTGAATCCATTATGTTGAATTTTAAAATGTTTTAATCGGATACCCAAAGTAACAAGCCGGTTAGGATTTGATTCTTTGTTTTTATATAGTAAGTATAATTTTTATGACCTCATTCCTATTATAGTATTCATAAATATATATCCATAAAAATATCTATGGATTTCACAAACGTAAAAAGGACCTAAATAGGGCGTATATATGACAAGGGGTGCGGACTAATATTCGATCCCACGACCGCATAAGTCAAACATGTAGCTCCTAGGTTATCACGGCTTTGTATGTATATGACAAAGAATAGAATTAAATATTATATTGTTTATAACACCAATGTCCACGAAATAATCCTTAACAAAATTTAAGCGGTAGATAGAAAAAGAAAAAAATAGTCAGGTGATTAAAAAATGAATTTGAAATATGTTTTATTCTTTGTCGAAAATAAATTATTTAAGTGTTGACGTTGTTATGTAACTATATAAAAAACGAAAACAAAAAATAACGATATTCCTGCAATTCCCTGAATTGGAATGAATTAGAAAAATCTCTGTAAAACCTTTGTGAATATAACGGGGCGGAAAGTCCCCGCACCTGCCTTTATGCTCGCCTTGTATATTTAATGACGGTCACATAGCTATCTGATTTCACACGGCCTTATGATTCTTTTGAATAGAGAGATTGATTTATGGATATTTTATATAAAAAAAATATGTTGTAGTAACCGCCATTTGTTTATTTACCCAATTATCTTAAATTATTATTTTTCAGCCAATCTTCTTCCAACGCGATCGCTTCTCGATAAGGATTTTTATAACTATTGGAGTGGCGTTATAGTCTTCCGATAAAGGCTAAGCAATTGAGTCGTGGTTTGGCCACCTTAAACGCTAATGCAATTACAGCAATCTGCCAAGCTGATGTCGCATCTCGTGGTCATTTTTCAGGAATTCCCAATAGCCTTAAGTTAGCGACCTAAGAGAGACTGCCGGTCTGTTGCGGTGAGGTTCTAAGGTAAAACAATGTAGATTCTTCAGTAGATACATACATTAGTTTGCAGCGAAACATATTTGTTTACGATTCAACAAGTTTACATAGACAAATAGATACATAGATATACAACAACATTTACTAGCATAAATCGTCTGCGTGACATTTCTTTTTTGTTGTTGGCTAATAAATTTACCTTCGTAGTTCTGGAACACGAGTATTATATTACAAGATGTTTCATGACAAGTATATTTACAAGTAAAAACAAAAATCGAATGCAAACGTTAAACGATATTACGCTCGGACGCCCCTTTGTATTTCCAAATTATCGTAGAAATATTATGAAATAAAATTAACCAGAACCTAACCAAACTCGTATCAAACTACTCTTGAAGTACATCCTTTCCAATAAAAAATGTATTATCGAAATCGGTTAGTGTGATATTGAGTTATTCGTACTTTTGACTTTTTTTCGCACAAATTTAATGCGAATGACTTATATGGTATTCAAATGGATGCCATTGTTTGATTTGACTTGAGACAACATAGGAAGCGCCAGACGAAATGAGAACCTCCTCTTTTTTTGAAGTCGGTTAAAACATGGGCGATGATCAAGCTGAGACATTCATGTTAAATCGTCATTGCAGCACGCTTGTTTCGCGCTTAAATTTTCACCAAAAGCACTGTATAAAAATAGAACTGAAATAAACGTAGAAAGTGGCCGTGAGTTCTAATCCTACTGGCTTATACCAATTAGCAGGATTTATGTGTACAAAAAACATACGCACGTTGTTATTTGTGTTCGGTCAACTGCGATATGTTAACTCTTTGCTATCTAAGTCCCGCTCTGCGCTTAATAACGTTAAAGCTTATTATTTTTTTTAAAGATTTTATAGCATAAAAAGCTCCGTGTACGGAGAAGCGCTTACTGCCAGTCACATTTGGGTCATAACAATTGCTATCCGTAATCCGTAAAAATAGTATTATTCAGATGATATTAAAAGAGAGTCGTAGTAGCTGAGCGTCCGGGCGGTCGCCTCAAGTTGCGTAGTACGCTAGCAACCCGAGTTTGATCCCCGGTTCCGGTACCAATAAATTTGTTGTTGTAATTTTATGTGCTGATTTAACACGCGCTCGGCGGTGATGGAAAACATCGTGAGGGAAGCTACATGTCCTAGAAAAAGTTTTCTAAGACATGCGAAGGCGACATCGGCTGGCCCGTGTCGCCTTGCACTGCGAGGGCACGGGGGGGGGAGGGAGTACCTCCCCCGGGAAGTGCTCTCTATGAGCACAGTGCAGAGGGGCTCCGGTGCGTTCCACTGGAGATCCCGGAGCCCCTCACCATGCACCGAGGAAGGGCCACCGGGGAGGTTTTAGTGGGTAAAAACCCCACATAACCGCCGCCTTCCCCCCAGAAGGCGGGGTATCTTTCTGAAGATTAACTCCTCGTAAACAAAAAAAAAATAAGGGCCGCGAGAAGGTTTGTGCCCAGTTGTAGGACATATATAAAGGCTGTAACTATAACTTTAAGTGATATTCAGGTAAATATGTGAAGTCAGGAAATTAAAAAATTATTAAATTAAGGTAGAAAAATAAGTATTTTATACTATCAGCTAAATCAACTCCACTATAATGATACAAACACTGCCTGACATGAATATTAAAAAAAAATGATTAAAATATCACATTAGTCGTCTTTAGACGTCTGAACTGTCAGCAATGCTATAAACGTAAAAAAATTAAAAATGAAGTTTTTTAACTGCAATAAAATTCATACAAGTAAGTTTTGTTCAACAAGATTTACTTTTCGAAGTAGAAATCAGTTTATGAAGTTTATTCAATCTATATTTTTACGCCGTTCCTTGTCGATTATGTTTCATTTCTAAGAAACTTGTCTCTGGAGTCAAGTGACAGCTAGTGTATGATAAATTATATATTAGACATCTTAAAAACTTTAGGACCTCTCAGGAGTCTGGTAAATATTTTATCTTCGTACGTTTTAGTATTCTTCGAGCGTTTGCATCTCGTTAACTACTTCAGACAAACGTGGCGCTTTCAGCCAACTCACTTCTTATTAAAGTTTGTTAGCTTACTCTTGTACAGAATTAACAGTATTGTTGTGTTTAAAAGGATTAACGATATATTACTCCGGTACATAGGTTGAATGAAAAGGAGTGTTTTTGTGAAACAATAATTTTCAGCCCACTTTTATCGCGTTTTACGCATTAAATCGCTGTAATGTTCATTTTGGCAACCTTATATCATAGTTGTTCACTCAGTTACACATAGTTTATCACTATTGTAATAAGCTCTCACGAGTTTTTACCAAATATTTCAGATACGCAAAAGGTAGAGTTAAAAAAGTTACACATTTTATATATGTCCCAGTGCTGAGCACAGGCCTTCTCAGTAAAGAGAGTATAAGGGAATAATCCGCCACTCGGCCCTAGTGCGGATTGGCAGACTTCACACGTCTTAGAAAGGTTTTCTAGGACATGTACGTTTCCTCACGTTGTTTCCCTTTACGCTGAGCGCGTGGTAAATCAGCATATAAAATTGCAACAACAAATATATTGGTGCCGGCACCGGGGATCGAACTCAGTTTGCTAGCGTACTGTGCAACCCGAGGCGACCGCCCGGATACTGAGCTAGCCCGGCTCATAGAATATGAGCCGTAAGCCGATCAGAATTGATTACTATGGGTTATCTAAAGGAGATATACATTTACAATTCATGGTGATATGGTCTGTTATATACATCATGATTGTTACGTAACATAGACACAACATAGGCACACTTACTTGTTACGAATTTAATAAGATTTAGCCAGTGTTGGTTATAGTTATTAATGGTAACGTTCTTCTAAATGCTTGGCCTCAAGGCTACTACTTCTTTAAATATAAATTTTGTAGCGTCAATAGCCTACGGTTAGGGTACGGTCTGCAAAACGTAAGGTCACGACTATTAAGATGAAACATCTTCTAGGGTAAGCTTTAAGTTAATAACTAAGAATGTTCATAATAATTGTAGTAGTCTTGAGCACAGGCGTAAGGTAGCTAGCCTTTCGGTTTTCTATATATTGCATTTTGGAGAGTGTGCTCAGGAACTACATGATCTAATTCCCCCATCACCTTTCCACCATCGGACTTCTAGACGCACTGCGGGATTTCATCCTTTTGTTGTGAACATCCCTCAAACCCGAACGAAGCGATTTGCTTCGTCTTTCATTCTTCGTACAGCAAAGGACTGGAATAGTTTGCCCGCGTCTGTCTTTCCTTCCGATTACAATGTGGGTATTTTCAAGAGTAGAGTGAATAGGCATTTACTAAGCTAGTGCGCGTTACCATCCAGGACTGCATTTCCACTTAACATCAGGTGGGATCATAGTCAAACACTTGCTTAGAAATTATAAAAAAAAAATTGTAAAAAAAATCAAAAGTACCAAGAGCATAAACAGACGATAAATAAATATCATACACAATGAATATAGCAATGACATCTAGTAAACTGACTGTGTCACAGCCGTTTTTAAGTTTTTCCATGTCAGCAATATTCCCTTATGTTAATCCCTAGCGCCATTTGTAAAGACGACCCAAAACATCCATAAGAGGGGATTAAAGCAGCACAAGCTGCCGCGCAAACAAAGACGTTCTCACTCGTCCTTTTTTCCTTTACTCCTTAAAGCGATCGATATACGATGTAAGGATAGTTCAATTGTAATTTCAATAACATTATAATCTCTATTTAAATACTCTCACGTACTCTTAAAACTAGCGGGGTAGACAGAGACAGTTGCGCCGTTTTTCACCGAGCCTATTAGTTTAATAGGAAGCGATGATAATTTTAATACATATATTCTTGTAGTACAGTAATTAAGAACATGTCATTACTGCTATTTTTTTTTTTTTATATGAAAAGTGGCAAACGAGCATACGGCTCACCTGATCTTAAGTGATCACCGTCGCCCATGAACATCCACAGCACCAGAGGAGCTGCAGGTGCGTTGCCGACCTTTGAGATAGGAATAGGCTCGTTTCTTGAAGGTCCCTAAATCGTAAACGTTCGGAAACACCGCTGGCGACAGTTGATTCCACAAGTTGACAGTGCGTGGGAGAAAGTTACGCGAAAAACGTACAGTCGTTGAACGCCAACCATCAAGATGGTGGCGGTGGAATTTGGAATTCTGCCGAGATGTGCGGTAATGGAAATCGGTAGCTGGGATGATTCCGAACAATTCCTCAGAACACTCCCCATGGTAAATGCGATACAGGATGCAAAGAGAACCGACATCTCTTCGCAGACTCAGAGGGTCGAGTTGATCGGAAAGACCCTGATCGTCGACTATTCGAGCAGCTCTACGTTGTACACGGTCAAACGGAAGAAGTTGGTATTGGGGAGCCCCGGCCCAGAGATGCGAACAGTATTCCATATGAGGCCGCACCTGTGCCTTATACAGTTTATTAATGAAAGTGTGGGTCCTATGGTATGGTTAATAAACACAAAACTATTAATGCATAAAAATAGAAATGTTGGTTAATTTTACGTGGAATTCCTACGCCTACGGTCAAGGACGACGAGTGAGGTATGTCGAATTCTCGCTTGATTGAATCCTTAGGATATTTTGTGTGAGGCTATATGGTATGTAGCTCTGCCGTCAACAATCAGGCAGGAGGAGTCTACGCTTTATTAATCAGTTTCAAGAGATGTGCGGAATCTAATACAAATGCAAAATTGGATTTTTCGGTAGGGGTGTACTAGTTAAATTTATATCGACCAGTTAGGTGGCAAAGTAAAGAACGGCGCATCCAAAAGTACTAGAAACCGACTAATATGAATGCGATGTATAGATATGGACGAAAGAGAGATAAGTATGCCAGCAACGTGCTAAATGAATGCAAACTATGCCTACCTTTCTGGGTCAACACCTAACAGCCAAAAGAGGAGCTCCTCAATTAGTCTGTATTTTAATGTTATGTTTGTGCTTTCATAGCATCGTTATTTATGAACCAATTTGGTTTACTCTATATGGACATCGAGAACGAATGTAGAAGAAGATAGAGTATACGGCCACCTGAACTTCGTAATAAAATATGATATTTCAAAAACAAGTATATTTACGAGTATGTGTAAAAACTAATATCAACTTATTTTATTTATTTATTTAATAAGGTTTTCCAACAGTAAGTATAATTGAACTATGCTAATTTAAAATACCCACAAACACCGTGTAATTGCCTTACTAATTATAGGAAAACACAGCATTCACAAATACATACAATGTAAACAACACTAATTTCTAAAAAGAAAAATGAACTAACAAAGAAATAAATAGCAAAAACTTCAAACAATTTCTACACGAAGATGATTTCCGAATTATCGGAGGAATATTACGAAATAGAATTAATCAGAACCTGACTCTCATCAAACTAAGGGTAGTTTAGTTTAGTTTTAGTCAGGTTCTTTACATCCTTTCCAATAAAAAATGAATCATCGAAATCGCTTCGCGTAATATTGAATTATTCGTTCATTTGTCGCGCACACACGTAATGCAAATTTAAGACATATATGGTTTTCTCATGGATGCTATTGCCAGAATTGGAAATAAAAAAAAAGAATCATCAATATCTGTACACCCACTTAAAAGTTGTGAGGTAACAAATATAAATAAGAAAACATACAGACGAATTGGGAACCGGTTTATAAAATAGATCGTTTCATTCGAGTTTACTCCTAATTATAATTATTTATTTAAAACATATGCATTTTTACACAAAATAAACAAGCACAAAAATTACACGAGCACAACTCTCATTGAGAATAAAAATTGTAATCGAACGGTCAGAAAGTATTTTCGTATGCCAAGTTTCAAACGGAATACTATCGTTGCAGGCATAACTCAGTCCGCGCAATCACAACGTCGGTCGCATGCCTATTTGCGTTTATAGGTACCATTCATGGCGCTTCACACAGAAACGGAATAGATATAGTGTTTTGTTGAATACATAGTGAAAATATGTAAACTTATATAGAACATAAAGTTGGGAAACTATATTTTTTTAGAAATTGATATATTTCAAATCCAATGATTATTCTTTTTAACCATAAGTACAAATATATAGAGAACGAGGATTGACTCGTTCGAAATGTGGTGCTGGCGCAGAATGCTGAGAATATCCTGGACGGAACGTCGCACAAACGAGACAATCGTCAAAGAGTTGGATTTAACAACACGGCTTTCAACGATCTGCAGGCAGAGAGTCTTCAAGTTGTCGGCCACACGGTCAGGCGAGACCCAGACAATCTGGAAAGGCTGATGATTACTGGTTGTGTGAAAGGAAAGAGAGCGAGAGGGCGGTCTTCTACAAGTTGGACACACACAACTCAGGACGCTACGGGAGCTACCCTTCAATCATCCATCCAAATGGCGCAAGACAGAAATGTCTCGAAAGAAATGGCGGCCAGGGCAACGCACCATAGTCACGTCCCTCAGTCATAAGAAGTCAAATATTTATAGCGCTGTAAGCTCTTATGTGCCTGTTGTTAACCCAATACTACTACACACCGGTTTTTACATACATACATTATTATACATTATTGTATAGTTTATATTTGGTCAGGCGGCTTTTTTGTACTTAATACATCTAAAAACTGACGGTCAGGTCGTAAATCGTAATTATACGCTTAGTAAACCTTATAATTATCAATGCTTACATTTTTCTATTTTTTTATATATCATTACTAATCTATACTTAATTATCTTAATCTGCAAAAACTCTAGAATTTATTCAAAATTATTAAAGTAAAATATATACATGAACAAGTTATGAAGAATTCTCGATACGCGTGTTCGTCTCTCACTTGACCGAGTTTTTGACAACAATGAAAATTATTTCTAGATGTCGCATTCATTATCACCAGCGCACTTCGCACCTGAAGTTTTGCTCTCTACATGTCGATTATAATTAAAATTTTTTGATTATAAATAAAAGTTTTTTGTACAAATAAAATAAGTTCAATGACCTAATAATAATTTAGTCTAGTCGCAAACCCGCTATTCTAACTACTGATATTGAAAGGCTATTAGTACTCTTATCGTCTTTCTTGTCTTGTTTTCATGTCTTTTTGTATACATTAAATAGAAACTGCTTGTAGTAGAACACAGTATTTAAAAGAACTTATCTAATACTCATTTTATCATTTCATTATATTTTTTTAAAATAATTTCTAAGCAAGTGCTTGACTACGATCCCACCTGATGTTAAGTGGAAATGCAGTCCTGGATGGTAAGGCGCACCAGCCTAGTAAATGCCTATTCACTCTACTCTTGAAAATACCCACATTGTAACAGACGCGGGCAAACTATTCCAGTCCTTTGCTGTACGAAGAATGAAAGACGAAGCAAATCGCTTCGTTAATACAGTATAATACAGTAAAAAGGTGCAATAACTACTTACTCCACATCTGCAGTCATATTCACAGACTGTACTGTGGTCCCAGTTACAATATCTATTTCTCACAGGAATGATAGCCAACCGGCATAACTCAGCCGCCTGCATTTCTGTTAAATGGTATTTAGTACCAGCATACTTGTACACTGCTCGGACCTAAGACCGTTTACAATGTCATTAGGTGAAATAACTAATTGTCCATTTTGGTGAAGTGCAGCAGGCTGGTAAAAATCGATAACGGGTTTTTGCATATTTTTGCCTTGTTAGACACAAATCGCTCCACCCGTAAGATATTA
This sequence comes from Meandrusa payeni, assembly GCA_029286785.1. Classification (NCBI taxonomy): domain Eukaryota; kingdom Metazoa; phylum Arthropoda; class Insecta; order Lepidoptera; family Papilionidae; genus Meandrusa; species Meandrusa payeni. The sequence goes on from JAGSMX010000013.1 coordinate 3,102,922, forward strand.
GGAGCGTTGCTGGATTATCTTCGGCCACTTCTTCTACCAGCGCCAGTGCTTCCCGAGGCATTTAAAGTTAGCTTTGGAATATCTCCAGCTTTTCGTAGTAAAGCTACCGTTCAAGCCAATCTTCTCGGGGGCCCTTGCGCCATCTTCCTCTGAATAGGTGTGCAGACTAAGCAACCTAAGAACTCTGCCACCTCTCAAACCTGGAGACGCTGTTGCGTTCTGCTTCTCTGGCTAACCGGCGTAGGTTTTGTCATAAAAAAACACAATTGTATGTATTTATTTTATTATACAAAATAAATACCGTAAAGATAAACTACTAATTATAACAAACCTGACTTCGAATCAAATCAGTGACAGTTTCTTATTATTATAAACTAGCGTACCCAACCCGCTTCGCCGGGCTAGATTTTGCTTTATTTAAATTAATTAATAAACTTACATTAATAAATATTCAATTTAATAAATTATTATATAAATTAATAATTTAATATATACAATATAATAAATTATTCATTTTTCTCCGTATTCATTATCTTCTATTCTCTTCTCGAGCGGGTCAACATAAATATACAAAACGCATGTGTCAATACAATTTTGGGTTAAAAAATAATAGAATATCATCATAGTAAATAAAAGTTGTATTTGACAGTTCAAAAAGAGGAGTGCTCCGATTGTCACCAAACTTTACAGGATTACTGGCCAGGTCAATCTGAAGATTTCCTCAAAGTTTCATTGAAATCGGTACAGCCGTTTTGGAGCCTATATGGAACATACCCACACACTTTCTCTTTTATATAAATAGATAATTATTTAAAAGAGCATTCGTTGTTCAAAGAGAAATATAATCCTACTAAATTTGTTAAACGATAAAATATTCTCAAAATGCTCGGAACTTAGTTTATTAAAAGAAAACATGGCAAAGTAAATCTATGTATGTAAACCTTTATAGAGGGGGCCGCTGCTGTTGTTATTTTGCCATTGCATTTTTAATGACTATCGTAATACATTTAAACATAAAACTGAACTATTAAATTTGAGGTGTTTAGTATTATATATATATATATATAGTATTATTTATTTTATTTAAAGCGTTTGTAATCTTATTAAATAAAAGATTTGAAAAGAAAGGTAGATAGGGATAAAGAAAATCATAAACTAATTTCAATAAATGTTTATATTTTTAAAATATATTATAATTTTGACAAATTTCTACATTGTATAATTAACAACGCAATATATACATATATATATATTTTTTTATATAATAAGCGCTCACGTCCTTTTAATCTTAGTGAGGTAGATAGAGATAGTTTTTACTGTCCTATTTCAGAGCTTATTAAGTACCATGTTATGTGACAGGAGGTGATCCAAACGACATATACCGTGCAAAACATTTACAAAAAAAAACGGCAATTTATTGGTACAAGCAGGCTGGAAGCGAACACTTAGTCGTAAGCTACTTATCCACTAGGTATTTTTTTTATTCTAATTATACCCTTTATTTAAAAAAATCAATTTAAACTAACTGAGCACAGCGGAATGTTGTCACAGTCCAAAACGTTTGGACCGATTTTGATGAATGGGTTATCCTGTGAGATTTGGTAGCGATTGGAGTAACAGATAATATTTTTGTTTATGGCAATTTCGTCACACGACTAGCCCTATTTATCTTCTGGAAGATAGCTTTAGAAAACTAGTCTTCCCGTGTGATACAGGGTAATTTTACCTGTTATTTCACTATTAATCTATGTTATTTCACTGAAAGTCCATAGCATGTGAAATTAATGAAATGAATTGAAACTAATAATTAGAATAATTTTACTTTGTTTTCTCTAAGGGATAAGCTAATTACGCTTAAAATTAATTACACGTCCCTTTGAGAGCTTTCATTTAGGGTTAATTAAGAATGAAACACTGATGAGATTTTGATTGAATCAAGTCTACAGAATTACGAGGAAGTGTTAGGTACCGAGCTTAATAGAAATCCATAATCTCTGCTCACACCACATGAGTGCGTGAATAAAAAGTTGATGATATCTTTATATTTATAAGGAAGTGCCTAGAAATACAGGATCTGTTTTATTGTGGCAAGTGACGGTACTTTTAGCTGGTTATGTGGCGGAAACTGGAGGTGGCGTTAGGGAATCTATTTCCGTTGTTAAAGGATGTTACGGATACTTACACGACGAATATTATAGACATCATAATACAAAAACACATTACAGACAGAATATAACACACACTAAAAAAGAATGAAAAATAAATAAAATACAGTTAAAGTTACACGGACAAATAATACATAACATATGATGCCAATATCGGACACCGTCTCAGCATATGCTGTCGCAAGATTGCGACAGCGCTGATTTTCAGCGGTGCCCGGGACTACCTAAAGACGTGCGCGCGTAATATTACTTTTATATGGAATTTATACAGACAATAAGAGAATAATAAATATGATACATGAATAAAACAGTTATGAGATTAAAATATATTATTAAGTCAAAAAATAAAAAAATAAATAATATGATATTTAAACGTATAAAGTTTATATCATATAATGAAATATAAAATGTCTCTCTTCCTTTTACAGTTTATTTATAATTAAAATATAAATATGCTAATATATTTTACATGTTGCTCGCCGTGCTATCACTCTATGACATTTAATATCAAACTCAAATATTATTTTAATTTTAGTTTTAGAAAAATGATTTTATATTACACTAGTTCCGTCCCGCGATTTAAAACTATTTATTTAAATTTTTCTAAAATAACAGTAGTTGAAGTTACTCCTTATTACATCAGCTACCTACCATCCGAAATCCGAAGAAAACGGTTTAGCCATTCCAGAGATTACCCGGAACAAAAGAACATACAGACAAAAAATTTCATATACATGTAGTAAAATTAATTATTTTAATATTACACTCCAATTTTATTCATTGGTATATGTTATTTGTGAAAATCTAATTCCTTATTAAAGTATGAAATATTCGATGCCCATGATCGAGCCTCAGTTTGACAATTTCAATCATCAATCAGAATACTATAAAACTAATAGTTAAATCATAAGATTGGTCAGAGACCTAAAAGCCGAGGATTGTAGATGGCCAGACCTGGTAGACCTATTAATGATGATATTTATTTATTCTTTATTTGCACACAATACAAAAAAAAGGTACAAATAGGCGGACTTAATGCCAATAGGCATTCTCTGCCAGTCTACCTTGGGGTTGTGAAGAGACAAAGTAACGGGTGCAAGCTATATGAGAAAATAATAAATAAAAGAAAACTATAATAAATGCATGCATTTATAATATACATACCTACTTACAAATAAATTAAATATATAAACATAATAATTATATATAATAATAAATAGATACATATATATATATAATTATAGATGGATAGGGACAGCAATTGACAAACTATTCCTTGCTTAGGTAAAGCTTCCATAGTAAATGTTTGACAGTAGATTTAGTTCCAGCTGTACGTATATTTGTTGGCAGATATCGCGTGGGGTAGTTAAATTCTATCTGACGCATGACTCTATAGAACAAACACTCAATAATATGCAAACGCTCGTTATTTGTGAAAGTATAGTTAAAAACGAAATCTATTTCAACTAATTATAATTTATGTATTGGGTCAGATTCTGTATGAATAATTTAACTAGCAGTGCTATTTCCAATTTTACCTTTTTTTTTTGTTTGTTTGACGGGGAGGAAATCTTCACAAAGATACCCCGCCTTCTGGGGGGAAGGCGGCGGTTATGTGGGGTTTTTACCCACTAAAACCTCCCCGGTGGGCCTTCTTCGGTGCATGGTGAGGGGCTCCGGGATTTCCAGTGGAACGCACCGGAGTACAGTACAGTACTCCCTCCCCCCTGTGCCCTCGCAGCGCAAGGCGACAAGGGCCAGCCGATGTCGCTTTCTTCCCGGGTCCACTTTGGTGGACGACGCAGGCCCGATTAATCAGAACCTAACCGAACTCTCATCAAACTAACTTTGAAGTAAAACAGCTTTCCAATAGAAAATGAATCATCGAAATCTCTACAAAATGGCACTCATACTAAATGCAAATTTATGATTTATATGGTTTTCTAATGGATGCCATTGACAGAACTGAAGCAAAATTATATGTGACCACACGGAAATTATCAGCTGTCAAATAATCATCAACAATATCAAACAAAAAATACAGACGAATTGAGAACCTCTTCTTTTTTAAAGTCGGTTGAAACAGTAAAAACTAAATAGATTTAGAATACTTTCAATTTTAAGTATATCACAACGGTGCACAGATTGAGGTCGGGACACTTTCCGGCAAAATTTTTTGCATATCGGATGCGAAAGGCCGAGTCAATTCCGTCGAACTGTAACATTTGCCAAGTAGTGGATAATGTGCACCATATAAAGGGGGAGTGTGCCAAACATGAAGCGGAAAGAAAGTCATTAATAGATAGTCTAAAACTAAGGGAGCAATATGTAGGTGTTTTCTTAATGCAGCTGTCTGACCCGACCTCAGAGGGAGAGAGGAAGCTGGTGGCTATGGCCATACAACATTGATGACTTTCTTTCTCGCTTCATGCGACCAATGTGCGTAGGTTAGGGTATGATGGGGCTGACATGCCCAAAAGGGGAAAAGTCCCCAATAAATAAAGAAAAAAAAACTTTAAGTACACAATATAATTAGAAGAGAATGTTCAACAACCGAAAAAGATATATATTTGCGATGTCTGTGTCCTAGTTCTATCGTATTAGCTATAACTCAGACGCCACGAGCCCGATATCGGTTGCCGGTTGCACGCCTTCGTGCATTTACAGGCTATTGATAGATTTTAGGTGTAAAATGTAACCACAATGTATTTATTTCCAATTTATAATCAAACAGTACAAAGGTCGCTACGGAAATATCTCCTGTTGCATGTGTGCATAAATGGATCGGCATGAAGTAACAGAACCTCGCAGGTTACCGGCGTGAAGGAGAAATATACTTATGTGTCTCTGTCCAAAAATACTTTGCCCGACTGACTCTACTTAAAATAAGTTCATAACTCACCAGCTATACCATTAGAATGTGTTTGTGAGTTATGGCGATCACTTAACATTAGATTTGTCGCGTTGGTCTTTGCCACTTATGCCATCAAAATATATATTTTTATTCGCACAAGAAGGAGCTAATGCTGTACTTTTTTTTTTTTCACGCGGGGGAATCTTTTTATAGACCATCCTCCGGTACCCTGGGTGGGCCCGGAGGGATGTGTGGGACTCGGCCTGGGCAGCCCCTACCCACTAAACCTTCCGCGAATGCCATCAGCCGTTATGAGCGGGGTGCCCCGGATCTGTCAGCGACAGGACACCCCAACGACCGGCCGGTCCCGGCAAAGACCGGACTTCAACCTCAAAGGGGACTTCTCCGGCACTCAGAGAAGTCCCGACGACGCCGAAGCATGCTGGGGCCAGGTACCCATCCTGGCCCCGCTTCGGATTACGGGGGCGGCAAGAGGAGGCGTTCGTAACGCCTCCTGCGCACCCCGAGACGTCGCCTGCGGAGGGCCTCTGCGCTCCCCTTCCTGACCCGCTCGTCAGCCTCCTTCTGGGAGCTAAAGCTGTACTAAATTAAACACGAACAACCATTTAATAGCACAGTGGTTGAAGATTTAGGTCTATAACGATTATTTAATTGTACATACGAAGAAGAGACGAAGTACTAATTCAGTTTTATTTGTGTTAAGTATGGAACCATTTTTAGCCATTTAGAACAGAATTCAGTGAGGTCGTAGTGCTTTGTCAGTCGAGTGGGCTCGCTTATGCAACTGCAAAAGCCGTTGCGAAGCTCTGCCAAAAAATGTATAAATATATTCTGTTGTGTTCATTTAACTTGTTTTTGTGCTGACTTGTTACAATTAATTTTCAGTCTCTTAAGTATAAAAAATCATTAGCTAAGATTTGTGCCCAGTCAGGGGGGAGGGAGTAACCTCCCACCCCCCCGAAAAGTGCTCTCCTTGAGCACAGTGCAGAGGGGCTCCGGTGCGTTCCACTGGAGATCCCGGAGCCCCTCGCCATGCACCGAGGAAGGGCCACCGGGGAGGTCTTTGTGGGTAAGAACCCGTCAACAAAAAAAAAAGATTTGTGCCCGGTGAATGGCAACTGGTTCACCCTGTCACCTATGGGACCTGAAAGAAGCCTCCCTAAGATTTTTAATAATGGTACCATGCTACTAAGTTTTGCTTCATTTCTTTTTGCTTTGACATGTTGATGATGACGCAGCTCTTTTGTGAAGGCAGGCTTGCATAGCCACTATTTTTGTTATGACCACATTAAGCAGTATTGCTGAAATCCTATTGGTCCTATTCATTATCCTGCATGCTGCCATATCCCTCTGGAAATAGATCCGGGACAGTAGTTTTGTTAGTATATTCGGGATGCTACAGTGGTTTGGGCGTGTAGTAAAGGATGAATGTGTCGAAATAATTTCTACACATGTATACAATTATTCCTAATTCACAACAATAACAAAAGATAATCGCACAAAGCTGAATAAGCAATCACTAAAAACAAGTTGGAATATTATGCTCTAACAACTACTCTAGTTGATTGGATTTCGGCTGTGTGGATGGCATTAAATTGCATTCCAATTGAAAATAATTCAATCTGACTAAAACATTTGCCTATTAGAACGTGATTACTTTTCGAACTACGATGTTGTTGACGGTCGATTCGATTTCAAAATAAGGCAAAATATTTGTAGAAACATTTGTGTCCAGATTTTTATACTACCTCTACATTGAATTTAACTAATATGATCTTACATCACACTGATACCATTAGATTTAAGTAGACCAATGTGAGATAAGTTTCTGAAATTTAGGACGTATAGTTATATAAGTATGTACGTCCCTCTGCATAAATCGTTGAGATATATCTGTCACTATATAATGCTTAAAATTTTCGGATATCGCCTTAGTAGCTAATAAATTTATTGAATTACCGAGACGCATCATAGACGTACATTAAAATTCGAAGCGAGCAGTCTCTGGTCAGGGCCATATTTGTTAAGCACATTATCAGTTAAAAATACGTTTCAATTCTTTATCAATACAATACAAACACTCACGGTCATCACTCATCTAGGTGTGGTGTTTGTAGGATATAGATCATGTATTTTCAATTATTATGACCCTGATACTCCTCTTTCGCTTCATTCACCATATCTATACGTATGCGTACTAATAATCATCAAACTGGTCGATATACTTTAACAATTAATCTAAAGATTCACCTTTTTATAAAGGAATATAGCGTATATTTATCGGGACAATTTATGTGATCAGTTCCGCTTGTAATTGTATTGCATTCGTGACACTTGAGTTCTATTTATTGTTCACTTAACCGAAACACGAAGGTCCCCGAAGGTGACATTAATCTATTTACAATTAAGCTAATGTTAGTTTCCGATCCCTTTGCCGATAAATAAAAGAAAACAATGGGTCACATGAATTTATTTAGGCAATTTTCGTTCTGAGACTGCGTCTATTTTGCTTTAGTATATTAAGAGAAAAATCGTAAAGATTTCCGCGTAAAAGAACGTTTAAGGCTAGAATTCGAATACATAATATTATTTACTTTTAAAGCGGTCATTGTTCTTGTTAAGACGTTGATATTATTTTGTTATTGTTCGATAAAACTTTCGTCAATGTCATTACAATATTTGCTATCAAATTTAAATGTTATCACTTGTAATGTATCTGCAAAAATGCAAAGGGTGCCTAAGTTTCTGAAGATATATCGGGGAATTTCTAAATGTTCGTTACTAATGAAGCTAGTTTTGGGTTTTGAAAAAAATGACATATATAACTAAGTTCTTACGCCCTTTTATGGCAGATAGAGACAGCATTCGCTGTTCAATTTTAACCAGCTTATTAAGTCTATATGCGACAGGTGCATCGCCATACACACGTCTTTTGGCCAGTCATTTTTTTGTAGTTAAAATTAATACCAAGCCAAAAAGTGGTAATTCTTTGGTACACGGACGACTGGGTTCGAACCCGAGACAATGTTAGCCATAAGAATATCACTGCACTTTAATATGTATATTACATTAATATATATATGTTATATATATTAGATAAAGTTTTAAACATGTCAGTCTTGTTAGTCTTCTAATTAAATGTCTTGTGTTAATTGACCCTTAGATAAATTAACGCCGACCTCACGACCACATAACAGGTAGAGTGAACGTGCCCGTAAAAGTTAGTTTGCTCGTAATTTGAAAACAAATGCTGGCGGGTATCCTCTAACATGTTAATTTATTTAGCGCAAAGAGGATTCAGTAAAGCTAACTTTATTGTACAAATTAAAGTCACCTTTGAAATGATAATGTAAGAGAAATTTAAATTAGTACCTATTATTTATTTATCGAGAAACATTTAACACTGTGAACATGGTTGAAGTTTCAATGAACAATTTTTAAGCTAATTGTGGTGTGAGTGGGTTTTTTTTAGAAATAATTATTATAAGAGTATATTTACCTTTTTTAAAATTCATCAGCTCGGTGAAAAACGATCACGAATTGCCTCTCTCGTCTAGCTAATTAAAGAAGGTTGCTGAAATTTTTTCAAAAGTTATATGAAACGATAGTTTCATAAAAAATACATTACTTTACTAAAAAAAACAGCAATGAAACACAAAGTCCATAACAGCTGATGTTGACGTTACCAAACGCCGGGGCGCCGAGGGGTAGCGGCGCCAAAGAAACGGCGAAAAAAATCTTTTATGGCGATACCAGCGCCGCGCTACGCCGCCTCCTCTCTGCGCCTGAGCATCAGCTGTCTTTGACTTTGTGTTTTTTTAAACATATGATTTTTTCCCGTCCAATCAACAAAGTTTTCACTGTATATTATATTTATTTATATATATTACATAAATATATAATATATAAACTAAAGCTCACTTATTTTTTTTCATAATCGTACGTTTTAATAATTCTCTTTGAAACGTAGTATTTTATCGTAGCAATTCTCGAATTTTTCGAACCACCACTGCGTGCCATTTTGAAGTCATAAAGTCAATAGCCAATGTATATTCATGTGCTGAGCTTCAAACGAAATACTGACGTTGCCGCCACAATTCAACAACCGCTACGAAACAATGACAATGCCTACGTATGACACTTAATTTTGTTTTGCAATATTGCAATCGATATAGCAGAGATTTACTAATGATAAATGCACGCACCTTAATGACTACTGATGTTTACCGATTACCGTTACTATTACCAAGTCGATATCTCTTATCTATATATTATCTGTAACGGTTTTATAATTTTTGATTTTAATGAATAAATAAATCTCAATCGATAGCTGGGACAAAACATCCAGGACTCAATTCAGAAATAGATTACTCTCTATATTATTTACGTAGTTACTACTGCAGTCGAAAGAAAGGCCTAAATTGTTAAAATAACGACGTATTTTAGGATATACGTATACATTAAACACACTTTGTAGTAATGATATTATCATATGCCAAAGCAAGATGGTGGACCGATCTTTTTGTACGATGTTGTGCAAGAACGCAAAGTGTGAAAGCTACGAGTATTAGGCATTGTGGGTATCTTTCTCTATTCTCTTTTACCTTTAATATAATTACGTAAATACAATATTATATATACAATTAATACTTCATTAACATAATAATTATAAACATAAATGTAAGTAAGACTTAGACGTATGGTTTTTTTAACATCGCATTAAAAAACAGTGCGAGAATATTCATCGTTTCGATTCTAATTACCTTAGGCATATTCAAGTTATTTATTGAACTTGTCATGGAATTGTCATTCTTGTGTCATTGAGGATTTATATCTTTTATATCCATTACGCAATATTCAAAATAAATATTTGTACACACATGGGATCGACATAATAAAAAAGTTAATATATTTCAGGCTCTCAGTACTTCGATACTTTTGTTAAAACGTGATAGATTGCTCGATCAATCAATAACTAATTTCGGACTTATTTGTGTACATTTATTCAAATACTTTTTCATTACTTATAAATGCGAAAGCCTTGTTATTTGTTGAATACATAAAAAGGTTTTATTAGTGCAAATTTATTAGGCTGTCTGATTTATTGTTATAAAAGTTTATATCGCTGTAAAATAGATTTCACTTGTATTTAGATGTATAATATCAAAATTTAGCGTAGGCAGTAAGAACTTCTTGATTATCAATGATATTATAATGATTATTTAATAACATAGAATTTACAAAACAATCGCGACTACTACAAGAAGATACATAGATCTTGGCATTTTTTTTCATGTATAAAGCTTTTTTTTACACGTATAAACCTAATAATGGTCTTATTGGTACAAACTAGATTAGAACCGTAGAACGGTTAGCAAGCAAGGTGATAGCTATCAAAGTGATAGACTTCTAGGTAGGTCTAGTATATAGACGCTACATATGTTTATCAAAATACTTTATTACACATTAACTAATAAATACATTCCAGTAATAAAAAAAATGACATATGTTAATATAATTGCATGAGCAGTCTTTTCGCTAAGAGCGATCTTTTTTAAACAACCTTTACATGAACAGAAATTTGTTTCTATAAGTGTTATAAGTGGGTCTGTGATTATCTATATTTTTTTGTATATAGAATAAAAAACCCACATACATGTTTGAAAAACCAATTAATCGCCTACAAGAATGTTAGCTTATTAATAAAAACATTACAGTAAATATGAAATGTATGTTGAAAAATTAGTGTAGGCGGAATTAAACATGTGTCGATTTCTTATAATATTTCTTATAATTTGTAATAAGTTTACTGCTATTTTCATAATATGCATTTAAACTTCCTACCTTCGGCTATAGTTTATAGATACATAGGCAGCTATCAAGCCAGAGTGAAATAGACAAGTTTGCTCTCGTATCCCGTATAGTCGTTATTCGGTGCAGTAGCTTATTCGCAATTTTCAATCTATAGACTACCAGCCAAGCATTTTTGAAGCCACAAAAGTGTCTCGTTTACTCGCAACGTCAACGGCTTATCAAAATTCATTCTGTGCAATATCAGTAGCCGGAAGTAACGCAGGGATGCAGGTATTTATATGAAATTATTTGAAAATATTTTATTAAATTTAATTTTGAGGCGATTTCAGGCGTGGAATACGATAATTCTACGTTTGTAAATATCATATAATATATATATAAAGTTTTGTGAAAGTATATCTTAAAATTAAGTTAGTATATTCTATAATGTCTAGTATTTTTGAAGGGAATCTTAGATTTAGGGAAATAGCGTGCAGTAGTCCCACGTTACCTTCTACACTTTTTATGTGGAATTTTGTCTACAAGACTTCTGAAGCCGTTACTGATTGTTTGTCCAGTTAGGCTTGAATAGATGCCCTGTAGTTCTGGGCTCTCAAGAATAAGACTACGGTATCCCCTGCCTGTCGTACAAGGCGACTAAAAGGGGCCTCGGGTTCACTGGGCGACAAGGGTGGGGGCCTGAGTCGTCCACCAAAGTGGATCGGGAAGAAGGCGACATCGGCTGGCCCGTGTCGCCTTGCGCTGCGAGGGCACAGGGGGGGAGGGAGTAACCTCCCCCCCCCGGGACGTGCTCTCTTTGAGCACAGTGCAGAAGGGCTCCGGTGCGTTCCACTGGAGATCCCGGAGCCCCTCGTCATGCACCGAGGAAAGGGCCACCGGGGAGGTTTTAGTGGGTAAGAACCCCACATAAACGCCGCCTTCCCCCCAGAAAGCGGGGTATCTTTTTGAAGATTTCCTCCCCGTCAACAAAAAAAAAAAAAGAATAGATATATCGGCCATTGGCTCAATCGCCGGATCACAGCACGTAGGGTTGCCAACAGGTCGAGTGAAGATGTTAATTTCGGTCTCTCATCATTCGTTTTCTTATTTCTGCACTTTCATAAATGTTTTCAATATAAATAAATAAAACGTTTTATATCTACCGAAGCAATTTTTCCCAAGTGTATAATACCTTTCATGTTATTGCTATCTTCGTAAAGTACTACAGTAACAAGGACATGAACATAAAATACTTTGCAAAAGTTAATGAATCCGGTGACGGAATAAGTTTTAATAACTCCGTGAACTAATCTCATTACATAATTCACTAATTCCCTTAAATCCCTGAAGTATGATACGAGTTCTCAACTACCATAAAATGAATTCGACGTCAGATTTATTATCCGGATGACCGGAAATCTTAGAACTTACGACCAGTTTCCATAATTCTCATAGTGCGCTTTAATTGCAAAAGTAATTACCTTCAAATGGGTATTTTTTCTTATTAAAATAATTAATTTAAATAAACCAATGAAAGTATGTGTAATACATCTATTTGATGGTAAGTGGATCACTTATCCTGATTTTATCAAAACAAGCTAAATAAAAAGCACGCACACCCCCAGAGTTTATGGATGTACATTTTTCACGATTCTGTATGTATTCTTCATTTCCAGAAAAGTTAATACTCTTCATTAATATGACACTAATTTGGTAGAATTACATTGGAAAAGTCGTACCCCAATGGCACTGCCAATCATTATTGTAACCTAAACATTTTTATGTTTTTTTTTTCATACTAGTCGTGTTAGGTATATGCAAAAACCATTGCAGATAGAATCACGAGCTAATAGTCTCCCGCACAACATACAGCCGAACAAATTAACTTCTATCGTCACAAAGGAACAGACTACCAACACCTTCACTGAACATGTCAACTACATCAAAGACCACTTAAACAATTTTTATAATACTCAATTAACAAAAACCTAATCATCCTTAAATATATACAAAGAATAAACGTATTGATATGATTCATCTCTTATTTTATTTTGAAATGGTTATAAATTTGCTCGTAAATTTCTTGAAAATTGAGTGAAATTTTTGAAATCACAAAGTCTTCACGTAAGTTTTGGAGCAAGAAGCGTTAGATTATTCCTTTATACTAATCATATTGTGCTTTTACGTTCTTTTAAGTGTTCTAGAAATGACAAACGCTATTTACACGAAAATCGGTATACATAGACGAGATGTCATAATTTTGAGCGGTCAATAGAGGTTCAGGCTAAGCGACCTAAGAGCTGTGCCACCTCTCAATCCGGTGAAGCAGTCAAGGCCAGCCTTTCTGGCCAATCTGTGTAGTTCGTGTTAAAAAAAATAATTTTGAGCATGTTTATCACAATTATGTATTTTTCTGCGTAAATAACGACGATTTAATGTCGTTTGGTGTATGTTAACCTTCTTTTTTTATGGGTATAAACTAGTGCTTGACTACGATCCCACCTGATGTTAAGTGGTGATATAGACGAAACATGGTACACGCTAGTTTAGTAAGTGCCTATTCACTCACTTGGACGTAAAGACTGGCGCCGGCAACTTGTTCCACTCCTTATCTGTTAATATTGTAATGACTTCTAATAAGGCTGCATTATTTATAAGTTTTTTAAACAACCAAGATAAGGGATAAAAAAGTACCAAGTGGTTCCAGCGCGGTTCCTGATAAACCTTGTAAGCATTTAAAAGAAACCTAGTCTATCCGGCATGGGTTTGTCAGTTAGGGTCGTACCATGAAACAAAGGCTGTTTTGATAGGAAATATTAAAAACTGCGACGTCGACTCTCGTCCCCTCTTGCGGCCTCTTACTTGCAGCGTTGTATAACAAGTTACACTATACGTGCCACCCTCTATGTTGTCTTAAATGTACCGTTTTCTAAATGTGTATTAAGTGCAGCTGACTTGACACTCTTACACGCTCTGTTTATACTTTAATATATACTATAATATTTGTATGTTACAAAGTTAACTGGCGTTTTAAAGGTGTTTGTTAAGTTATTAAAAAATATAGATTTTATAAGTTGAACTATTTTACTTTGCGATCTACGAATGGTCTGACCAGGTACACCTCGCCGAATATCGCGTGAAGATATACTTCTACCTTCACCCGGTGTTACGTGCCGATTTTATTATTTATTAAATCCATAAAGTTAACACTTTATACGAAGCAAACCATAGAGTTGAAAAATTTCAAGTTACAATAAAATTTGAAGCGTTTGATGTACCATGTGATAGTTATATCGTCTTCTGCTTATTTTAAAGATTTCAGACGCTTTATGTAAGATAGGTGAGGTTGTTCTCAAATTTAAATTTTGTAGACCATTTTTAAATTATAACGTTATTTTTTACAGATTTCTTAAAGATGGTATACCTCTAAGGTCGCTTAGCCTGTACCTCGATTATATAGCAGACACTATAAGAAATTTATTTTGATAGTAAAAATGTAGATGCAAGCTCTAAATAATATCTTAATAGGGATGAAAATAGAGAATTGCAAAGTCTTTAAAGCTAATGTGCGCAAAGAAGATTGATCCTGTCATCTATCCATTTTATTTATAATCTGTTAAATTATTGGAGCGTATATTGAATGAATGTCTCGTAGCTTACCTAAAGAACAATGGTACATACTTAGCTATGAATGGTTCATCGAATACTTAATTGAAACCAATTTGCTAAGTCTTGAGCACAGCAATAAGGAAGCCAGCTTATCGGTTTTTTAATGGATTTGGAGAGTGTTTACAGGAGTATCATCTCTAATTCTCCTTTCCAGACGCACGGCTGGCTTCCATCCTCTTGATGTTTGCTTCTCTGATCCGAAAAACTGTACTGCTTAGTTATTAAAGGACTAGGAAAAGCGTTTTTTTTTCAGCGTGCAGTGTTAACAAGAGGAAGAGGTACCATCTAAGTTTGCATCTCCTCTTAACATTAGGTGGGATAGCAGTCGTCGTAGTCCACCCTGCTTAAAAATTATAAAAAAAAAATACTTTTGCCTTGACTTAATAATATGTATTATATTAAAATTAAATTTATTACCTTAATTAAAATTTTGCTTTCTATTGTAACTCTATACTATAGATCTACGACCCCTCCTCCTCCTCCTGTCGGTTTCCTTAGTGCTGAGGGTTGTGACCATCTCGTGGGAACAGTCTGACTTTGATGACCCGTCGCCATCTTCCTCTGTCTGCAGCCGTGCGCAGAGCATCGCTAACCGACGTGCCGACCTCGCGGTCTTGTCCCGTCAATTTTTCCAGTAACAAGCAACCTTTCCAAGTTGTCACTTTCTGGCAATTTGACCAAAGTATTCCTGTATCCTGCGTAGGCATATGGTGGACAGCCTAGCTTTTACAGATATACGACTATAGATCGAAAAAACAAAGAAACAGATAATCGGGTAATAGTGAATTATATATATATATATATATATATATATAAAAACTGAGATTTATGGAAGTATTGTCAATTTGTTGACATGATTTAGTTACACTTTTATAATAAGATTTATAGAATCTTGCGAAACTAATAATATGCCTGTAGGGTGTTTCCCTCCGCCGTCAATTAAGTTAGCCATCCGATCCCTCTTTAAGTGAATTAAAACAGGGTCCTAACGTTAGGTCGCGATAAATCAAACGTATTTTCAAACAAACATAAATGGGGTCACGAAATATTTATTTTTTATTTTATGATTAACAAACTAGAACTAAATAATGATTTGTAAGTTTGAAATAATCGTGAAATAATTATTAATTAATAATTAAATTAAAATTTTCACTTGGCAAGACCTTTGACAGCTGTCAGCAAATATTTGTCGAAGAAGTTATTCGTGATAACAACACTATAATAATATATTTATAGTTCTTCTTAGTTCCTATCACACTGACATCTAACACGATTTTTTTAACGCAAGAAGGCTTTGGAATGCGCTGCCTTCAAATGAACGTACAGTACTAAGGCAACATTCAAACGCTTACTCTGGAATCTATACTTAAAACCTGTAGTCGGTATTTAAGGGCTGGTTTACTACTCTACTGGCGAGTTATTATTATACATACCTATTTTCTAAAAAACTTGATCATCATGATAACGTGATGCAGACGACTACGCCATTATTTCGCTTACAATTTCGACTTCGTTCAATGCACCTTTTTATAGGGTATTGGCATCGTCTTGTAAGTTAGAATTCCAATCGAGATTAGATTTCCTTCGGTAGTGTAGCGCTTTCATTTTAGAGCTTGCTTTTTATAGTTATTTAAGATATCTATATACATAAAAGTAACCGAGTCAAAAGAAACCCATGATGTAAGCTATTTTGTAAGCCTGTAATTATAAAATTGTTGATATTTAGATTACAAATTCCTCCCTCTACGCATGTATATACATCAGTAAGCGGTGCTTTGTGCACGGATATTCTGTTGTAATCCGCCATGCTGGTCGAAATAACTTCATCCGCTACTAACTTTTTTTTTGTTCTGCTTGTTGAAACGTACCTAACTGCGTACTCGTCCCTCGAGGGAAGGATGAGTTATGACGGGCTCTCCCCGACTAAACCCACAAGATGTTTAACAATCGACGCCTATGGCGGGGCTACGGGAACGCTCGCGCACACATCCGCGGCCCCGCCTGCGAGGACGAGCCTCCCCTCACGATCTAGGTAAGGCGCGCCTTCCTCCGCGACCTCTGTAAGCAGGTGATGCATTCCCCCGAGTCCATCACCTGGAGGCCTTAGGGGCCGGGTTTACGAGCCATTGTTTCATCATCAAGTATTTCATGGATCAAGCCGACGCAGTCGTGCAACAAGCAGCACAAGCCAGTGGTCCTACTAAAACACGTTCAATCTGCAGAAACTGTAATCTTTTTACTACGGACTACTTGTATATAATAGATTAATAGACTTTCAAAAGGTAACTAAAGAGTTTTACTGACTTATTTTTAAATTATAATATTAATTTCAATCAATATATTATATATGTAATACTATCTTCTAGCAATTAAGGAATAAAAAAGTACCATTTATCCCACAATTATGATTTGTGGTTTCATTAGTCATTTGCCCCTTATAAAAAGTAAATAACATTTTACGTATGGAATAATCTGTTGTTGTTGTGATACGTCTACACCAAAACGTAACTCCGTAAAAAGTTTTTGTTGTAATAAAATAATTAGCATATAGATAAGTTACACCTACTATATCAAAATTCGTATTTTAACTGTGATTAGGGTTCTAAAATTGTGAAGTGACACAAAAATAATGGAATAGTATTTTAACTTAAACGTAAAATTTCACAACACGATTGTGTACAAAGGTTGTTTAGCATTGTCAGTAAACATTATGTAAAAGTTTTAACAGAAAGTGCTCTGAAAGAAACTGATGTTAAGATTTATTTGCAATCATTTCACTGATTACTTCTTTTGTTATTTTATTGCCATAGTTCATAATATTTAGGGCAAGCGAAGGTAGCAGTAACGATAATTGTAACCAAGCTTGGCAGGTCTCAAAATTGACAGGGGGTAACATTATTGCGATAAGCTCAGCAAGTGATTTATGATTTACACTTAAGAAAAGCTTAAAACTCATTAATATGAGTACAAGGCGTGGAATTTTAACACCCTTAGCCATTAGGTAGCCACTACTTTGTTCGTAATTTCTCGTCTCTTAATAGCTTTGTTTAAATTTATTCAGCGCCGAGAGTATCCGGACGTTAACTTAATTTTAAGTTAAAACCACCTTTTGGAATATTGTTACTTATCGCCGGTTTAAATGAGCAATAAATAAAGCGGACTAAGCTCTCTCAGAAACGATAATTCAATGTTATTGTTTTCAAACATCGACTTAACAGAATGTCCTCGCAATAGTAAGTGTAGAAGTAAAATCTGTTAAGCCAGGTCGATGATATAATATAATGTCAAAAAAATGTCCTAATAAGAATTATCCTAGATTTCGACCTAGAATGTTATCGCTTTTATCTGATTCAAATGTTTTGGATGGTAGAAAATGAAACAAACTCCAAACGTAACAAAAACAAAACTGCAATGCGTCTATAAATTAAATTTACCACGCCTGTTAAAAGCCATAAGAAGTGGCTGTGCATTTGCGATTGCAGTGTTTGAAATATGGCAGGAACAGACCGTATCTGACGTGAAATACGGCACTCTTGAATATATTGTATCCTTTGCACCTGTAAAACTTTATGCTACTTTTGAGTATTGTTTTAGTGTTATTTTTGGAGTTTAGACAATTTTTCTTTTCTTACTCGAATATCAGAGAGCATTGTGGGTGCCATCCTAGTGGCATATTTTCAGGACCCAACAGTATCATGTCGTCTATAGCTTAACATATTCTCTGAAGGAGATTGTACTTCCCAGCAAAGTAGATTAAGATTAGCACAAGACCAGAATTTTTCTTTTTCATTCCCTACATATTGTAGAAAAATTTCTAACCCAATGTATGTTCTTCTCAGTCGTTTCCGTCATTACTGAAACTCTTGTCTAGTCCGAAGAGTGGATTGCTTGATTGACGATCATCTTCCACGTGTAGAACTGTAGGTGTCCTTACTATGTTTTCCTTCAAGCCGAGCTCGTGATAAATCAGCACTTAAAATTGCAACAATAAAAAATCACTGGTGCCTGCATAGAAGAACGAACTCGGGTTACTAGCGTACTCTGTAATATTACCTACATAAGATTTTTAAAACACTAGATAAATAAATCCTTTATTGCACCAAAGTATATGTACAAAGGGGAACTAAATGCCATTTAGCATTTTCTTTCAGCTAACCTTTAGTGGTTAAGAGCTGGCAAAGGGTAGTGCCGCTAAAAAAAGCGTTTTAAAAATACTATATAGATAAATAAATATACATTTAAATATACATATATAGATACTTCAATATAATTACAATAATATACATATACATGGAATATATAAACGACAATATATTTACCAGTTTGTATTTTTCATTGTTTCAGTAGAAAGTATTCAGATACATGCGATTTGAAGACATTAGTTATAAGGAAATATTTGATTTTAACCCTTTGATATACGTTTGGAAATTAGCATTTAAAGTATAACTTAGTAATATAATAGCAAATATACTGCTATCGGTGTCCTCAAGGATAAATAAGGGTCCTTATAGCATTGTAAGCGACCGTGATTACTTCGCAACTGAACAAAGTCTCTTCCAGCTTTAATGACAGTAATAATTTTGGCCATAATCGGCCGCATGTCGTTTTGTAGGCACCTTGGGATTCGGCCTCGATTTTAATCATGCTCTAGTTATACGCGTCAATGAACAACAACATAAATCTACATATATACAACTTTAGTAACACGAGCCGATGTAAATAAGAGGGTGTATAAAGGAAACAAGTCAATATGGACACATTTTCATAACACTCAGGTCTGTTATCTGAAGGTGTAAACAGATTCTGACACACCTCCTGCGCTTCGTTACACATGACACATTCGAGCTTCCCCAGTTAAAGTTAAAAGTTAATGTTATAGTCTTTATGATGTATATAATCTTTATATATATAATGTTTCTCTGCTGGGCGCAGGCCTTCTCCGTAAAGAGAGATAAGGGTATAGTCCGCCACGCGGCCTTAGTGCGGATTGGCAGACTACACGTGTCTTAGAAAAATGTTCAAAGACATGTAGGTTTCCTCACGATGTTTTCCTTCACCGCCGAGCACGTGGTAAATCAGCACATAAAATTTCAATAACAAATTTATTGGTGCCGGCACCGGGAATCCAACTCGAGTTGCTACTACTATGCAACTTGCCAACCGCCCGGACACTGAGCTACCACGGCTCGAGCTTCCCAGTAACCGTAAATAATACAAATAAATCACGTACTACGCGTTCAACGTACGTTCGTGGTAAATATCCCATGCACTTAAAATCACTGTAGAACGATGACCGATTTAATTTAAAATTATAGTTACAAGTGATTGTTATTACTATAATTCCTACTTTACTACCGTTTCCTAAAGAAAAAATCATCGTAATCTTCATTTTATGCCATATACGGTACCATATATAAACATTAGAACTACACATGTAATTGTGTTAATGCAACCGATAAAACGAATATTGTGGAAGAACAATGTATGTAAATACTTTGTAATAAGTTACCTGTAATCGAGCTAGAGGATTTAACTTACAGCCCTTGGCTACGGCTTCGATAAAGCTCGCTCTAGTAAATTAATTAACGAGGAGAGAGCTAAATCAACGGGGACAATGTTGTGTGCTACAGTATCGTTAGTCTTATCGGAAGAGTAAACAATAAAAGCTAACAAGCTGGAACGAATATTATTCGGAGCAGTCAAAGCATACGATTTTATTTCAGTCCACTTCAGCATTCTCACTGCAATATAGCGAAACTAGAAAGATTTTTTTTGTACTCGCCACAGAAATAACCATTTATTTTATGGACAGTCGGCAACAAAATGAAAATCTGTTTACGAAAAAATTATAGCCTAGTGTATAAGAATTTGGTCTACGATCTGATAGTTAATGTCTCGCCTGCCAGTTCTTACTGACTGTAAAAGTATTTCATCCGTGGTAAGTGGAGGTTACCTTAGTTAAGTCATAAAATAGTTGATATACTCGGTGTACTATAGGATTGCTAAAGCTATTGCTATCTACCCCGTTAGGGTTAAAAGGACTATAATTTATTTTATGCATGGCGATTCAAACCTTAGAATTAAATTTTAATCATATAAACAAAATTCGTTATTGTTTGACCTTTTAAAATAAAGTAAAAGGTTTTTAACCAAGCGCGATAAATTACTTTGAGGAATGGACGCGTATTTACTTAGTACCGCGAATATACAATTCATATAAACTAGCAGAAGACTACCTGCAGAAAAACATCAATAAGAAACAATTTAAAACGCAGCTACTAAGTACCTATGCTGCCGAATATTGTAAATAAATTAGTGTATAGATTTATGGCTGCAGTTTTCGCCAATAAACTGCTCTGGCAGTTTGGCGAAATAATTTATCTAAATGTTTTTGAATATATATATGAATAATAAATTAAAAAAAAATATTCTAAATCGTATGTAACGTTTAACTTCTCTAAAATTCCTAGTAACAAATATGTATGCTAATGGAACAAGTTTAAGCTTCGGTTCTAAGGCGGAGCGGAGATTAATCTTCGATAACGGCTGAGAGAGAGCATTGGCGAAAGCCGATAGTGCGGTATTATAATAATTCACTAAATACGTGGATAGATTTAGCTACAGACAAATTTAAATGAAGATTAAAAAATGAGCTGAAACAAGAGAACAGGCGTTTACATTACCGCACATCTCGGTAGAATTCCAAATTCGACCACCAACATCTCGATGGTTGGCGATCCACGACTGTACGTTTCTCGCTACTATCCACGCACTCTCAACCTGTGGAGTCAACTATCACCAGCGGTGTTTCCTAACCTTTACAATTGGGGAAGAAACGAGCCTTCTCTTATCTCAAAGGCCGGCAATGCACCTGCTTCTCCTCTAGTGCTGTGGATGTTCATAGGCGACGGTGATCACTTAAGATTAGGTGAGCCGTAAGCTCGTTTGCCACTTTTCCTATAAAAAAGGCGTCGTATATTGAGTATACTATCTACATTTAATTGCCTTACAAGCGAAGTCGCATGAAAGGGGCCATAGCAAGCGTGATGCCGTTAGTTTAAAATATGAATATCAATATATGGCGTATAATATATTTCAATTGGATCTCCTGTTAATTTTAATGACATTAGAACTTGGGTTCCATAATAGCTAAAAATCGTATAGAAACATGTTTGTTAATTAAGACAATGGTAGGTTTCTGAGTCCCACGTGGGCGGCAGCTACTGCGCTTGCCGGCGATCCGCCGTGGGAGCTCGTGGCGGGGGTTCTGGCCGAGGTGTCCGACTATGTCTCGGATAGGAGGGCCCTCGGAGAGAACCCTCTGCCAGAAGAGGTCCGGCGGATCCGCCGGTTAGGTGAGGTAGCACTTTGCCGGAGGTGGGAGGAGGACCTGGCGCATCACCCGTACGGAATACGTACAACGGGTGCTCTGCGCCCGGTCCTGGAGCGGTGGATGCGCAGGAAGCGCAAACCTCTCACCTTCACGGGGGATGGATGCTTCGGGGACTACCTGTGTCGGACGGCCCGACGGGAGGCTGATGAGCGGTGCCATGATTGTGGCGCTGCGGTGGACTCTGCCCAGCACACCCTGGAGGTGTGCCCGAGATGGGCAGCGCAGCGTTGCGACTTGGCATCCGCCATCGGTGGAGTAGACCTGTCGCTTCCGAGCCTCGCACTTGCGATGGTACGGAGCGACAGGTCTTGGTCGATCGCCTCCTTCTGCGAGACAGTCATGTCCCAGAAGGAGGCCGACGAGCGGGTCAGGGAGGAGCCGTGGGGCTCCCTCCCTCCGCAGGCGACGAGTCGGGGTGCGCAGGAGGCGTTTCAAACGCCTCCTCTCGCTGCCCCATGTCGAAGCGGGGCCAGGATGGGAACCTGGCCCCAGCATGCTTCGGCGTCGTCGGGACTTCTCTGAGTGCCGGAGGAGTCCCCTTCGAGGGTGAAGTCCGGTCTTGCCGAGACCGGCCGGTCGTTAAGGGTGTCCTGTCGCTGACAGATCCGGGGCACCCGCTCATAACGGCTGATGGCATTCGCGGTAGGTTTAGTGGGTATGGGCTGCCCAGGCCGAGTCCCACACATCCCTCAGGCCCACCCAGGGTACCGGAGGATGGTTAATAACTCGATTCCCCGCGTTAAAAAAAAAAAAAGGTTTCTGAGTCCCAACTATAATATAGCAATGATACTTCGAGAATTGACAAATGAGAACGAACAAGAATGGACAAAGCGTCAATAGCCTAATAGTTTAGGGTACGGTCTGCGAATCGTAAGGATGTTGCTACGAATCCACCATTTGTTTGACGTGAACCATCTCATAGCACAAGCTTAACCGTAGATGGAATGGTTAACAAAAATGTTAGTAATATTTATGATAAAAAAAGAAGTATCGAGCTAACTTTCTTTTAAAAAAATAAGAAGCATGTGTAGTACCGTTTTATACGAATCTTATAAAACTATTATAATTTTTGTCGGTTAAATTATATTTTTATTTACAAGTTTATTTTTAGCTTTAGCCTTTATTTGAAGGCGTCGGCATTTGATGTTACACGTAAATATACATATTATTAATTATTTATTAAAGAATTAGTTGGTAGCGTAGTTTTAATTTGAAGTCGTTTTCATATATTTAGGAATAGTACAACTATTCCTAAATATATGTTCCTAAATAACATATATTTGCTTGCTTAAGATACACCACAACTAGCAGGAATGTACCTCTTAAGATGTAATGAGCTTCTTATCACTATAGTGTTCCCCGTACTCAGTATTCGGAGCGCTGTATTGTTAACCAGCTAAGGGAACTGGAGCCTGGCTTGCTTGTGGAGAGATGCATTCACAATTAGTCCTCAGTAATGACGAAGCCTATTGATGTCTCGTGGTGAATGGAAGTTGTCTGTGTCTCGTATTAGGCCAGAATTGCAACATGAAATCATATACTAGATGCT
The DNA here is from genome assembly GCA_029286785.1 of Meandrusa payeni. Classification (NCBI taxonomy): domain Eukaryota; kingdom Metazoa; phylum Arthropoda; class Insecta; order Lepidoptera; family Papilionidae; genus Meandrusa; species Meandrusa payeni. The sequence goes on from JAGSMX010000013.1 coordinate 3,126,366, forward strand.
ATTTCAGCTGTACATCTTTTATTAGTGTTATGTTTTACGCATGAGTCGGGCATTCCAAAATTGAACATAAAAGAACTATTCAAGTAAACGTAGTAGAAGGTTACAATCAAATATAAAAGGAGGTTACAATCGAATAAAAATGGAGAAAATCTAAAAAGCGCGTAGCCGCAAACAGTCTGTAGCTTGGGATGATGGTAATTATGTGTTTGGTCACCCTTAATTTTTAGAAAAAAAAATGTATTAAAGTTGATGTATCTATTTATAAAAATAAATTTAATTCTATAAGCAAATTTTTAAATTCGTTTGATTAAGACGCAAGTACATGGAGTTATTCGATTCGTCTTAGATACTCTGTGCAGTATTAATTTATTGATATAACGATATATCAAATAATACTCTTTTTCTCTGTGTTAATTTCTCTGTGTAATACTATACGTACCTCCATTGCTAATTGGACTGGTCGATGCATGCTCCTACCGCCTTCACAAACCAACGGCACAGCCGACACCACATATTAAGGGTGTCTATCTTATGGCTATCCTGACTTCGCATAGTTCAGGTCTCTGCATCAAATAGTAGAAAATAAACACAGTTGCAAACGATCTTGCTAAATACTTATGCTATGGAATGCTTTTGCTTAGTGCAGAGATGACCCGGGTTACACCAAAAAGGAACTATGAGTCCTTCAGAGATTTTTAATCTGAGTTACAAAAAGATTATTATAAAATGTAACTGTTAAGAAGGTAAGTTGAAAGTTGTAAATCATAAAATGTCAAGATTACTGTTCTTCTCCTTCCCATTTGGATTTAAAAGCGTAAGTGCTTGATATTATTTCCGTGAAACATTTATGAATGTCTAATAAATTCCTTATAGCGTAATTGGATAGAAGTCGGCATACCTGCCTACAAAACGGTTATTGGTTGGGATTCCGGTCAGAGGCGATATTTGTGCTAAACTCAAATTATTGGTTTTGCGGATCTGCACGAATTGCTACCGACTGGTCTCGGGCATTCAGACGGATGTAGCGAGGCGAGGTCGGCTGCGTGACTTCTGCGGTTGTGACCGTTGTCAATATTCGATGTTAATTTTCATAACAAATATCTAAATTGATCGGAGATGTTAGCATGACAATCATTTGAATTAACTTTACATATACTGTTATATAGGATGTTACTAAAATCTATTTTAACTTTGTCTATAAATTAGGACTATACAAATTAAACAAAGCCGTAAAGTATACTTCTTTGATTGATAGTGAGAGACTTTTATGCTAACGTAAAGGAAATCACTTCGTTAAATTAAGCAGGCCTTTTAGTGAACGCTTTGATTGATGTTTGTAAGCCCTTTGTCTCGATTGAAATTGGGAAACAAATAAAACGTTGAGAACATTACTACCTGCATTTAGATATATCAAGATATCAGGACTACTAGTTTCAAATACATTAACAAGCTTAAACGAAGTTTCAATCGTTACGTAGATAAAGATACTCGTAGCTCGTATCCGATGTTCACCAAACCCATTAGATCCCAAGTGTAAGCGAAGGCTGTTCGCAATATTCGTAATTTTATTTCGTACATAGAATTATTCTAACAAAAAGCTATCACTGTTTTCGGACTTTTATGAAACATAATGTTATACAACATTAATAATAAACTTCTCTGTAACATGTTTCATCCTTTTAACTCGAGAATAAGTTAAATAAAGTGTTTTAAATTACTAGAGGGTGTTAAAATGTTGGGTTCTAAAATACAATTTATCTTCAAAGGCCCACCTTACAACTGTTATTATGTAAATGAGAGTTCACGAATATAAAATACATAATACCGCTTCAGTTCAACTATACGTAATGAGGTATAAAACAAAAGTTATTTTATATTTAAAGAGTTTTTTTTTATATGAAAAGTGGCAAACGAGCATACGGCTCACCTGATCTTAAGTGATCACCGTCGCCCATGAACATCCACAGCACCAGAGGAGCTGTAGGTGCGTTGCCGACCTTTAAGATAGGAATAGGCTTGTTTCTTGAAGGTCCCTAAATCGTAAACGTTAGGAAACACCGCTGGCGACAGTTGATTCCACAAGTTGACAGTGCGTGGGAGAAAGTTACGCGAAAAACGTACAGTCGTTGAACGCCAACCATCAAGATGGTGGCGGTGGAATTTGGAATTCTGCCGAGATGTGCGGTAATGGAAATCGGTAGCTGGGATGATTCCGAACAATTCCTCAGAACACTCCCCATGGTATATGCGATACAGGATGGAAAGAGAACCGACATCTCTTCGCAGACTCAGAGGGTCGAGTCGATCGGAAAGACCCTGATCGTTGACTATTCGAGCAGCTCTGCGTTGTACACGGTCAAACGGAAGAAGTTGGTATTGGGGGAAAATAAAAAGTTATTATTATATTATTATTCGATACTGAAGCAATTACTTTTTAACAGGCACTCAGCTCCTCTGTGGTGATAGCCTGGCGACTAAAAATAACTTAATCGGGGGTTCAAATTAGCTCGTTCGAAGTTCCCACTAGTATGGTAATGTTTTTCAAATTAGTACATAGGCAATCACATATAAAATAAACAGCTTGTCCAGCAGACTTCGTTCATTTAATAAAATGATGAATTCATATTAAGATTTGCTAGAAAATATATATGCGGCTCACTTGATGGTAAGGTAAACCCGTAATACGAGAGGAATTGCGTCTGAATTTAAGAAGCGAAGACTCGCAGCCAAACCCTCTAAGGTATCCTCGGGTCAGATTGCATGAATAGAGTAATGGCCTACTCCGAGATTCCGTCTCGAAGATCCCAGTTCTGAGTTACTCTGACAGACGGTCAGGTTGAAGCGGTCTAAGCGCTCAGCCTCCTCCCAAAAATTCGTTGAAATTAATAAAAGCAGGTGTATGAACATCTCTAATTCGTCAGTATTCTGAGAAATCGCGTAGTATTACTCGATCGTCCCAACCCATTCATGGAACAGTAAAAGCCGTTGTTGATTCGATTGTTGAAAATGATTTATTACTATAGCTACTGTATTTTAATAGTACGTTTAAATACTAATAAAACAGTAATTTTATTGTCAAATACCCAAAAGTCGGTGTAGAGTATGAAAAATACAACCGACCTTTATCATCAAAGGTGGCACCTAACTGGAGTATTATGTAAATGAAGGCTCAGGAACATGAATTGGAGCCGCCTTCCTTGTCTTCATAATGAAGTACTGGTACTAACGTCTATATATATTTAGTAACTATGTTAGTTAAAACTTTCAATTGACGAAAAGTAATCAAAATAACCATGAAATAGATAGATCTTGTCCGAGAAGGTTTACAAAAAATATCTGTTAAATGGTTGTTTTAGAATCACCATTGATTCTATTGTGAAATCACGATGGCAGTCGTAATTATTTGGTCAACGTGATTCCGTGTACAAAATATTGTAGATGAATTTAAAGCCCATGGTCAAGTTTAAATAGATTGGAGATCCCGGAGCCCCTCACAATGCACCGAGGAAGGGCCACCGTGGAGGTTTTAGTGGGTAAAAACCCCACATAACCGCCGCCTTCCAAGGCGGGGTATCTTTCTGAATATTTCCTCCTCGTTAACAAAAAAAAAAGTTTAAATGGATGGATTCATTCGGATTCGTTCCAATTACACTGCTTCCTAATATATATATATATATATATATATATATATATATATATATATATATATATATATATATTTATATATATATATATATATATATATATATATATATATATATGTATATGTATATATATATATTTTGTCTAGGGGTGTATTTAAAGAAAACTGAGTTAGAAAAACAATATAACTAATTTATATCTTTTTACGATGATTTTTATTTCAGACTTTGTTTTCATCTCGTAAATATTTGTGGTACTCGTAGTATGCTAGTGGTTCCTACAATTTCTACGAGATGGCGTTGAAATGAATGTTTATAATCATGAATAAAGTTACATCGGGATGGAATGAAGTGAAACTTAATTATAGGTTTTTGAAAACACTAACAATAAACAATTTTATTTACATAAATGACCCTGTAATATATATATATATATTTTTAATAACAATCAAACGATCAACTAATATTTTATTCTAGTTACCATCTGAAATATATTTAAATTACGTATTTATTGTACGTCAAAATATAATTATAGAGAGGGTGTAAATTTAATAATTAATATTAATAGTTTTTACTGCATAATAATGAAGTAAAATATTTAATATTTGAGAAAATATACCGAAAATTTTTCGTTGCCGTCACATAAGGAAAATGTGAAAAAGGATTTATCAGCACTTGAGGCCGGACCTTCCGCGCGCTATAAATTTTATTGCGTTATGATTTAGGAGCGCGTTTATGATTTTATGGTAAACATTTTGTTCATTTCTGTTCGTTGTTCTATTTTGTTCTTTTGCTATATGCATTGCAGATAATACTAGACTAAAATATTCTTAATAAATAAAATATATTGTTTTATTAATAAGAAATAGATTTAAATCTTTGAATACACTATTACAAGATAAGTTTTTTTATGCAGTGTGATTTGAGGTACCAAAATTATTATAGAATTTTAATAAATTTTAATTGTTTATTACACATTTAATAAATATACATATACATAAAAGTATGTGAATATAGGAAGTATACAAAATCGGTACATTAAATTATTTATTCTGACGAAAATTGATCAATTTAATCAAGACACGGAGGGCGTCAATCAGGCACCTCGTTACTGGAACAACGTTCGATTTTCTTTCGCTGAATGAGCCTAATTTTTAGAACCACATTTTGCTATTCTTTTACCTTGATTTGTACATTATGCTAGTATTTCTTGACAGTTGTTTCTATTATTTTCAATTTTAATGAAAGAGCAATAATGAATGAAATAGACATTAGTTATACATACTTGCCTTTCTAGGTTATAAGGCGGTTACGTTACGGTATCTCCATCGTGTCGTAGAAGGCTCGAAGGGGCCTCGGGATGACGGGGCCCGACCCTTGTCGTCCACTACAATGGACAGGCGAAGTAGGCGACACTGGCTGGCCCGTGTCGCCTTGCACTACGAGGGTGCAAGGGGAGAGATTAACCTCTCCAGGATGTGCTGTTAAGCATAGTGCAGAGGGGCTCCGCGTTCTACCGGAGATCCCGGAGTCCTTCACCATACACCGAGGAAGGACTACTGGGGGAGTTTTAGTGAGTAAAAACCTTACATAACTCCGATACTTTTAAACAGACTTCAAAAAATGAGGAGGTTCTCAATTATAATAGCACTTAATCATAAGTTAATAGAAGTCTTACGATTTTGTAATAATAAGGATGGTTGTATCGAATTTCTGAATAGCGTACCGCTCGCTTGTTATTTAGACGAGCAGTCCTTAATTACCTGGTTGCCTGTTTGCTACTGACAGATCCAATTATACGTAAGTCGGAACTGTTTAATCGCAAGGATGTCATAATGTTCCGTCACAAAATAATCATTTATCAAGCTAATTTACTGTAACAAAAACTTTGTCCCCCTTTTTTATCTTTCAAGGTAAATTTTACGTAATCACATTTCAACGTTTTCATTCTCGGGTTTGGTCTAGAAGCGACCAAACATCGCTTATTATTATGGTTAGTGAATTAAGTAGTGAAATTAGATTTAGTTAGGTTTAGTTCACCAAGGTGGACAGCGAAAGTTGTCTCCCTTGGTGAACCTCCTAGGGTTAAAAGAACATGAGAGCTTATGTTTAATAAATTTAATCCAAAACACGATAAGCACGTGTATTTAAACATTAACACATCGTTAAAAACATCCGCACTAGTTCGTCTCAAGCCTAATGTAATTTAAAAGTGAATTAAAACTATTTTGAGTAATATTCTGTTTAATTTATTTCGTGTCAATATTTCTGTCACGTAAATGATTTTGCACGACAATACAAATGTTAGTTACAATAAAAATGTGATAATGATTCTCTAAAACGCAATTCATCTGATGTTTAATCGATTTCAAAAAGAAAGTCGAAGGCGAAGGTTCTCAATTTGGCTGTATTTTTTTTTAGTTCCGCAGACGTTTATGATTTCTTTTTGTTTAAAAGGATTTGGTTTTGATTACGTCCCATTTGATCTTTATTGTCATAGGAACTTGAGTTCCGAAAATATATCAGGGAACTTTAAAAAATGGTATGGAACGAATGCTTGTTAATTGTTATATGGGTAGGTTTATGAAAATTGTAGACTTTGTAAGTAGTAACTCGTAAGTACGTCGTAAGAGAAGAAAGAGGGAGTTATTAATTTTATGTGCCGATTTACCACGTGCTCCGCGGTGAAGGAAAACATCGTCGGAAAACCTACATGTCTTACAAATTTTGAAGTCGTGAAATTATGTCTTTATATTCTGCCAGAGAAGGCCTGCGCCCAACAGTGAGACAAATATATTATATATATATATATATAAAAAGGCTGTCACTTTAACTTCGGAAATAGGATAGTGTAATAGCGTTTAATGTTTAACTCCAATTGTAGTCTGTTTTTGTTTTTACTCGTAAATATACTTGTGTTGATAAGTATAGATTTATTTACAGGTAAACTATTTAAGAATTAAAACTATTTCTATCGGTCATTCATATATTTTAAGTTAATGACAAACCTAAATAGTAAACTTTAATTTGTTTTCGATTATCAGTACTTTATAAATCAAAATCTATTCAAACTTACTTCTCTTTCTGAAGCTTCTGTGCTTTGAAAAATGCTTGAGTGCAGTGAAATGAGGTCTGTGTTATATTGGTGAACATTGACAATACTGAAATACGTAATACTCTAAAACATAATTAATTTAGATCACGTGTAGAGAGAACAGTTTTTTGTTAAGAATTTTTATTCTCGTTTTTATTTGTGTGACAAATTCTTTATCAAAATTTAAAAGTGATAACGAAATGTTCGATATAGACACGTTTGTAGTAACCAGCTAATTAGATTTCTGTAGAAGCACGATGACAGGAAATGAAACGGTTTCAACTTACTCATAATTGGATCTGTCAACAGCAAATCAGCAACTGGGTTATATCATACAGCTAGCTTTACCGCAAGCAGTGAGCTGTAGACGAATTCGATATTATCCTGTTACTATGCTGTCAGAATCAAATTGTGTAAGGTAACATGAGTTTAAATTTAAATAAGTATAATTGCAATTTATATACATCTTTATAACCATTCCAAAACAATATACTGAAGGGTCCAAAGTAAAATGGATAGATTGTTTATTGTTCCACTTTTAAAATTAGTAAAATCAGTTAAAGTTATAACTAAGCTTAACATAAAAGTGAGCAAGGCTTTCAGGTAACCATTTAGGACAGTAGAGGTAAAATAAAAAAAATATATATAGAGTAGAATAATAAGAAAAGTTAAGAAATAAATAAATAACAGCAACAATTTAGCTCTATTTATGCCCAAACTATTTAGGCCCCCGACGTCTTAACTAAAATTGACGCACTAAATATGACCACACAGGAATGGCTATTTATTTTTTCTACACTTACGTTGCTAAAATGTTCCCGATGCACAAATTCGCAACTAGCAAAAACATTAATATAGTTTATCACACAATAATATCAAAAAATAGACGAGGCCAAATTATTTTAACTTTCAAGGATTTATATTATCAGTAGGAAGTTTTTTTAGCTTGCGTGCCAATCCTCTAAATATCACCGTTAGTTATAACAACCAAAGCTTATATAACTGCCTTCACATAAAGTTTTCAAGACAATTATTGATCGGTTCAAAATGTTACCATATGATCTAATAACGTTAAGTTCAAAATTATGCAGTCGTTCAATATGCGCCCTTCAATAAGACACATTCTTTTGAAATATTAAAAGAAGTGGCGAAGATTCTAAATTATTGCACTGCTATTAAACAATAACAAAGTAAAATACGTTTATTTTTCTTCTACTAAGGTAACGATAAAAGCACCAAAAATTTTATCCTTTGCAAACTCTCTCACCACCAATACTTCCCAGATCTTTATTTAATAAATAAATTATATAATGCCCTTCCATTCTCTTTTATGTGTATTTAACATTGTTTCTATTGTTGTATGTTCTAACACTGAAATTTCAAAGTTTGAAACTGTAGTGTAATATTGTCTTTGGAATTTATAATAATAATAATAAAATTATCGGCAAAGTAATGACTAGAATTTCTAGTAATCTTATTGAATCATCTCTTTGAGCCATAGTTCGGCTTCTACGATTGAGACAATTCACTTCTACCGGCAACAAACAAGTATGCCGAAGTCTATGCCTATCTCAAATCGATTTGTAATAGCGTGAAATATGTTATAGCAGATAATTTGTCTACGAATGCCAATTTCAATTTCAAATTCTAACCCTATTGTCCTGTAACATTGAACTGCGGATGTACGCATTCGTCAATAACTAACGACAATAATAATTTGGAATTTGTTATGATGTTTTGAAAAGAACTTCTGCTTCTTATGGCGTGTTATAGAGAAAATCGTATATATCTATAACTTGCAAAGACGATGCAACTTTTCATTGCATCGGGCGCGCGTTTAAAGGATAAAGTTGGAAACAGAAGTTGCACTCTCAATGTAACATACTAGGAAGTGAGCCGTAGAGAGTCGCTCTGTATTGAGCTTGTTATAATTTCACAGCAAAAACTTCAATATTGCTAAACATATAAACATAACTATTATATACAAATAATTGTTTTATTTTTAATATTGTTCTTATTTATAATCGGCAGAAGTTCGATTTTACATTATTTTAAAGTTGAGGGCTTCATATCGTTTTCTTACGCAAAAAATATCATATGGCCACATACACCAGGTGTACATTTTAGCCAGTGATATGTTTTGGATTTATGGGACCAATGCTCGTTGAAAAGCGATTGCTATCTCTATCTAACGCCTAAAAGAGTTTATTTCTATATTTCTAAGCTTATTTCTACATTTTGATTGAACGTAGTTTTTTCACGTTTGAAATGATATACAATCGTTGACAAACCATTGAAATAAATAAATAGATGGGCAAATTTTCGCCTACCGATGCAACACATTTTATTTTATATATAATACGAGTATAGCAGTCAGATCAGAGATCAATCTAATGACTATCACATTATTTTAAATACATAACAAATATAACTTGTTACGTGCATACAGTGCAACTCACACACACACACACTTTTTATTTGCATATTTTTATTAGTCCATAAGCGTTAGATTTGTACTCCTAATATCATGATGTGATGTAATTTAGGAAAACTCACGGGCTTGCAGTAGTCTTACTGCAATTATTCTTTTATAGACACTTGCTCTATAATCGAAGAGGAAAGCTGGCGCCAGTTAACGTTATTGAATAGACGTCGTTTGCCCTTTCCACCTAGATGTGATTAAGTTAATTGAACTATCACGCACGCTGAAAACCACTAGACACAAGTAATACTGACACTAAGCAGTGTGATTGTGCTCGTTTCGTGTCATTCAACCGAAGAGGTGTGTCTGAAAACGATTTTTTTTTATTTTAGATTGTACAAAACACTAAAATCAAAACGAGTTAATAAGTAAAGAATTCTTTTAAAATATACTCACGCCATTAACCCAAAAGGCCAGAGGTTACGGATATCCAATTTGCAGGTCCAAGGAATCACTGAATAGTATTTTTAAAGTTAAATTCAAAATTGTCTCCAACGAGGTCAGAAATAAAGAGAAGCGTCAATAAAGTAGTTAAGTGAGCCGTGGTAGCTCAGTGTCCGGGCGGTTGGCTCTTGTTGCATAGTACGCTAGCAACCTGAGTTCGATCCCCGGTGCCGGCACCAATAAATTTGTTGTTGCAATTTTATGTGCTGATTAACCACGCGCTCGGCGGTGAAGGAAAACATCGTGAGGAAACCTACATGTCTTAGAAAATTTTTCTAAGGCATGTGAAGTCTACCAATCCGCACTAGGGTCGCGTGGTGGACTATGCCCTTATACTCTCTTTACAGAGAAGGCCTGCGCCCAGCAGTGGGACATATATATTATATATAAAGGCTGTAACTAACTAATAAAGTAGAGCCATGGTACTTGTGTCCGTGTGGTCGCCTCAAGTTGTTTAGTACGCAACCCGAGTTCGAATCCCGATGTCGGCACCAAAAAATTTGCTGTTACAATTTTATGTGGTGATTTACCACGAATTCGTCGGTGAAGGAAAACATCGTCAAATCTTAGAAAATTTTCTAAGACCAGAAGTCTGCCAATCCGCACTAGAGCCGCGTTGCGGACTATGTTCTTATACTCTCTGTATCAGAGAAGACCTGTGCCAAACAGAGAGGCATATAGTGTGTAGTACTATTTTATACGAATCTTATAAAACTATTATAATTTTTGTCGGTTAAATTATATTTTTATTAACTAGTTTATTTTTAGCTTTAGCCTTTATTTGAAGGCGTCGGCATTTGATGTTACACGTAAATATACATATTATTAATTATTTATTTATATTTAACTTTTTGTCATTTATAATATGTTTTTACTCATTTTTTTTTAAAGAATTAGTTGGTAGAGTAGTTTTATTTTGAAGTCGTTTTTATATTTTTAGGAATAGTACAGCTATTCCTAAATACATGTTCCTAAATAACATATATTTGCTTGCTTAAGATACACCACAAAAGGATGTAATGAGCTTCTTAACACTATAGTGTTCCCCGTACTCAGTATTCGGAGCGCTGTATTGTTAACCAGCTAAGGGAACTGGAGCCTGGCTTACTTGTGGAGAGATGCATTCACAATTAATCCTCAGTAATGACGAAGCCTATTGATGTCTCGTGGTGAATGGAAGTCTATGTCTCGTATTAGGCCAGAATAGCAACATGAAATCATATACTACATGCTATTTCAGCTGTACATCTTTTAATAGTGTTATGTTTTACGCATGAGTCGGGCATTCCAAATTTGAACATAAAAGAACTATTCAAGTAAACGTAGTAGAAGGTTACAATCAAATATAAAAGGAGGTTACAATCGAATAAAAATGGAGGAAATCTAAAAAGCGCGTAGCCGCAAACAGTCTGTAGCTTGGGATGATGGTAATTATGTGTTTGGTCACCCTTAATTTTTAGAAAAAAAAATGTATTAAAGTTGATGTATCTATTTATAAAAATAAATTTAATTCTATTAGCAAATTTTTAAATTCGATTGATTAAAACGCAAGTAGATGGAGTTATTCGATTCGTCTTAGATACTCTGTGCAGTATTAATTTATTGATATAACGATAGATAAAAAATACTCTTTTCTCTGTGTTTCTATCGCGCATTGCGGATCGTAATACTATACGTACCTCCATTGCTAATTGGACTGGTCGATGCATGCTCCTACCGCCTTCACAAACCAACGGCACAGCCGACACCACATATTAAGGGTGTCTATCTTATGGCTATCCTGACTTCGCATAGTTCAGATCTCTGCATCAAATAGTAGAAAAGAAATTCAGTTGCAAACGATCTTGCTAAATACTTATGATATGAAATGCTTCTGCTCAGTGCAGAGATGACCCGGGTTACACCAAAAAGGAACTATGAGTCCTTCAGAGATTTTTAATCTGAGTTACAAAAAGATTATTATAAAATGTAACTGTTAAGAAGGTAAGTTGAAAGTTGTAGATCATAAAATGTCAAGATTACTGTTCTTCTCCTTCCCATTTGGATTTAAAAGCGTAAGTGCTTGATATTATTTCCGTGAAACATTTATGAATGTCTAATAAATTCCTTATAGCGTAATTGGATAGAAGTCGGCATACCTGCCTACAAAACGGTTATTGGTTGGGATTCCGGTCAGAGGCGATATTTGTGCTAAACTCAAATTATTGGTTTTGCGGATCTGCACGAATTGCTACCGACTGGTCTCGGGCATTCAGACGGATGTAGCGAGGCGAGGTCGGCTGCGTGACTTCTGCGGTTGTGACCGTTGTCAATATTAGATGTTAATTTTCATAACAACTTTTATAAGTCTTTGATATAGTCGTGGCTAAGTATAATCCTAACAATTTAACTTGGATTAAATTGTAACAATGACTTAATGTTTTTAAATTTAAGTTGAAAAGCTAAAGTAATTAAATAGGCTTTTGTCTGCTACGTTGGGATGTATCTAATTAGTTTAGTAAAAGTTGGATAGTGATCACTACATTTACACGTGGAGTGAAAGAAATGGCAGTTTGTATTTCGGTATAACATCAAAAAGAGAAGTAATTAGGAATATAAAGATAAAGATTGTCGTAATTCATTTCATTTATTCAAAAACGTGCTAAAGGTTGTAGTAGGAGACGGTTGAGTTGTAGTTGAGCTGTAGTTCTGGGCTCTCAAGAATAAGACTACGGTATCCCCTGCCTGTCGTAGAAGGCGACTAAAAGGGGCCTCGGGTTCACTGGACGACAAGGGTGGGGGCCTGAGTCGTCCACCAAAGTGGACCCGGGAAGAAACGACATCGGCTGGCCCGTCTCGCCTTGCGCTGCGAGGGCACAGGGGGAGGAGTAACCTCCCCTCCGGGACTGATGCTAGGAAAGGGCCACCGGGGAGGTTTTAGTGGGTAAGAACCCCACATAACCGCCGCCTTCCCCAGAAGGCGGGGTATCTTTCTGAAGATTTCCTCCCCGTCAACAAAAAGGAGACGGTTGAGTTGTAGTTGAGCTGTAGTTCTGGGCTCTCAAGAATAAGACTACGGTATCCCCTGCCTGTCGTAGAAGGCGACTAAAAGGGGCCTCAGGTTCACTGGACGACAAGGGTGGGGGCCTGAGTCGTCCACCAAAGTGGACCCGGGAAGAAACGACATCGGCTGGCCCGTGTCGCCTTGCGCTTTCTGAAGCACAGGGGAGGTTACTCCCTACCTACGTGCTCTCCTTGAGCACAGTGCAGAGGGGCTCCGGTGCGTTCCACTGGAGATCCCGGAGCCCCTCGTCATGCACCGAGGAAAGGGCCACCGGGGAGGTTTTAGTGGGTAAGAACCCCACATAACCGCCGCCTTCCCCCCAGAAGGCGGGGTATCTTTCTGAAGATTTCCTCCCCGTCAACAAAAAAAAAAAAAAAAAAAAAAAAAAAAAAAAAAAAAAAAAAAAAAAAAAAAAAAAAGTATTTAATAATATACTTAAAAATAATTCATTTTTACGAGTTGATTTATAATTAAAATAAATAAATATTATATATTTATTAATTAAAATAATTAATTTTGAAACACACATTTTTTTAAATCTTTTCGCTGACTAATCAAGGTCTACAAAAGTGTGCAGATAATTGTAACTAAACCCGGTAAGATAGTAACCGCTTATCGTCAAGACTATTAGAATCAAAATGAGTCATGAGGAAACGGAAAACTCAGTGGCACAAGCCGCTTCCAATAATTTGGATGCCTTGCCATTTGATCAAATCTAATTCTAAATAAAATACTGGTAATAAAAGGTATAAACCTAAGACGTTATCAGTCGGACACAGAAATATTGCCGCACAAAGTAGAAACAGTAGTTTTCCAGTATAAAAGAAATAAAAATAATACGAGTACAGCCGCCATCTGTTGTGCATCATTCCTTAACTTTCGACAATAAACTGGGTTACCCATTTTCACTGAAAACAAATTGCCGACCTTTTGCCTTCTTTATGAGATCCTTGTTGCCATTGTTAGCTTCTCCTCGCTAAATTATTTACTTCCTACGATCCTTCCCTTAAAAAAAGCTGTGTTGCATTAAATTTATTTTTAATTTTCTATAATAACTTTTTATAAGTCTTTGATATAGCCGTGGCTAAGTATAATCCTAACAATTTAACTTGGATTAAATTGTAACAATGACTTAATTTTCTTAAATTTCAGTTGAAAAGCTAAAGTAATTAAATAGGCTTTTGCCTGCTACGTTGGGATGTACCTAATAAGTTTAGTAAAAGTTGGATAGTGATCACTACATTTACACGTGGAATGAAAGAAATGGCAGTTTGTATTTCGGTATAACATCAAAAAGAGAAGTAATTAGGAATATAAAGATAAAGATTGTCGTAATTCATTTCATTCATTCAAAAACGCGGTGAAGGTTGTAGTAGGAGACGGTTGAGTTGTAGTTGAGCTGTAGTTCTGGGCTCTCAAGAATAAGACTACGGTATCCCCTGCCTGTCGTAGAAGGCGACTAAAAGGGGCCTCGGGTTCACTGGACGACAAGGGTGGGGGCCTGAGTCGTCCACCAAAGTGGACCCGGGAAGAAGGCGACATTGGCTGGCCCGTCTCGCCTTGCGCTGCGAGGGCACAGGGGGGGAGGGAGTAACCTCCCCCCTCCGGGACGTGCTAGGAAAGGGCCACCGGGGAGGTTTTAGTGGGTAAGAACCCCACATAACCGCCGCCTTCCCCCCAGAAGGCGGGGTATCTTTCTGAAGATTTCCTCCCCGTCAACAAAAAAAAGGAGACGGTTGAGGTCAATTGTAAAATTGTGGAATTGAGCCTCAAATTACATGTTTAGGAGATTGCGTCCTAAATCGTTTGGGAGGCGCTTTTTAATATAAGGTATGTCTACAATACCGTAATATATAACCTAATACTAGTAAACCTAATACTAGGTATACGACATTAACTATATATCTTCAAATATAATTTCCAATAAAACGTTCGCAAGAACCTGCAAGTTCTTTTGAAATAATTATTTACCATACAAAAATGTAACATGTTACTGACTCGTATGTGATATATTTTTATTGTATCGAATTGTATTTTTCTAAAATTGCTTGTTTATTGAAAACTTTACTCTTTAATAATTACGAAAGTATTCCGTTTATATGCGCCATGTTGCCGACACGTGAATGATATAGGTCCTTGTTAACTACTAAACTTTATCGAACTTTGTTATATTGCTCATCTAAATATTAACAAATAATTTCTTAGATAAAATCAAGAGTAAATACCGCTTTATTTGTTTATAAATAAAATTGCATGGAACCCTCTTATGTTAAAATTCACACATCACACAAATGACAAGCTTGTATTTATGTAGAAATATGAATGTAGAAGAAACGGCGGCTCATGTGGCCCAGCAAACTTAACCCATCAGAACAATTGTAAAAGTAAAAAAAAAGTATTTAATTATATATTCTAAAAAAATCATTTTTACGAGTTTAGACAGACATTTTATTAATTGTCATCATAATATACAAACACATTACAAACAAAATATAATTAAAATAAGAAGGAACGGCCAAATAAGCTATGAAATGGGCAAAGAAACTAGATAAAAGTTAGAAATTCATTTTATATGCCAGAGAAAACAATACTGTGAAATAAAAGCAAGCAACGTGTAGTTCTTGCCTCGCAGTATTGAATGTATTGTTTGAAATATGGGAATAAATTCAATAAGTATAAACAAAAGAGTAAATACGTATACTATTTCATGCTTCAAGTGTTAAATTACATAGGAAAATCTGTACCGGGTGTCTGATCTCACTCTCTGTCACATAACGACTATGAAGAAGGGACCTAATAGTCTTATTGAAAAGGGGAAAGCCATTACTGTCTCTGTCTATCCCGCAAAAAGGGTTGAAAGATTAATATTATCGGAAATTCAATCCTTCATAAGAGGTTCAGGCTAAGCGACCTAAGAGCTATGCCACCTTTAAATTCGGTGAAGCAGTAAAGCCCAGCTTCTCTGGACAACTGTGTTAATTCGTCCAAAAAAACCTTCATAGACATAGTAAACTACTCGCTGTCGCTCTTCTCTTCTCGCTACTTCGGTTTCAATGGCTAAAAATTATAATTTTTATTATACAAATTATAAATCTTAATGATTTTGTTCGATCAAATTATAAGTATTTTGGTATTTGAACATATTTCGCCGTCAGGCTGGCTATACTATACTGATACATTAGTTATAATATTGACTAGAGGACCCTTTGGAAAATATTAGTTAATGTCAATATAGTAAACATTTTGTAAATTAGATAAGCTCTCATATCATATCCTTATCCACTTTTCACCCACAAGCCGATTGCCACAACTACACACAAAAATTTTCCATAGTACCTAAAATACCGAAAATCAGCAACACATTAACAGAAGCTTTTTAGGATGATGCGCGTCCATCAGAATAATGGTCAAAGGAATTTGTTCAAGCATTTCCTTATTACACTAACAAACAAGTAACTAACAGTTCACTTCATTGATCTAATGCTTCGAGAGTCTCGTTCCTACTGATCGCCACACTACTTTCTTTCCTTTCATAAAAGACACGAACTGATCGTTTTAATCAGAACTCGAGCTGAAGACGTCATCAGGCACTTCGTTACCGGAACGACTAGTAATTTGCTTTCGCTGACCGAGTGAGTATTCAAACGTTTTCACCGCAAATGCCTCATTCAATTTTCATACTATTGAGTACACCCACTTAATTTTCACAGACAAATATCTAATTATATGAACAAGTATAAATATACATACAAGGCATGGTACGGTCTGTGAAACAAAAAATCGTATATTTGACAACTGACGTTAACTATCTTTTGGTTTGTTTAAAAATATGTTATTATGTTATGCAGATGTGTTAGTATTCTATGTTAACGTGACGTAAACGTAACGTTAATATGTTTAAACACTAGCGTGCCTTATTATTAACTACCTTTATTTCGTCTTGTTTTATTTTTATAAATTTTACCACTTTTAATAAATGAGTAATAATTTTTAAACCGAAAAATATGGGTTCCAAATGAGTAAATCTATAGAAAAACTATATCAGCAATCAACAAAAGTCAAATTAATGTAATTAAATCACTATTATCAAAATAATAGAAAATATAAAAATGTTTAAACACTAGCGTGCCTTATTATTAACTACCTTTATTTCGTCTTGTTTTATTTTTATAAATTTTACCACTTTTAATAAATGAGTAATAATTTTTAAACCGAAAAATATGGGTTCCAAATGAGTAAATCTATAGAAAAACTATATCAGCAATCAACAAAAGTCAAATTAATGTAATTAAATCACTATTATCAAAATAATAGAAAATATAAAAATGTTTAAACACTAACGAGCTTGTTTTATTTTTATAAAATTTTTGCTAATTATATTATTTGGCTCAGCCTATTTCTGTTTGTTGCAGAGAAATGTTTTCTTACGATAGGTCTATCGTTGTTGATTCTTAAATTAAAAAAAATCATGAAAATTTTAACTATACTAAAATAAGCCAGATTGTTTTCGTCAATAATAGAACCTACCACCTAACACCTAATGGCACCTTATGGCATAAAACAAAGACATACTTAAGAGAGACGTGAGATAATTTTTCAATGGTGCCATATTATAAGATTTTTTTTACATTTATTATAAAAATAACAATAATTCTATTAATATACAAACTAATATTTTACAATATACAGGAGCTTTGTCTCCTAACCTAGGTATTCTTCTTCTTCAAATGCCTCTCCATTACTGGATGTTGGCCGTCAGCTCAGCGAACTTATTCCTTTCGTGTGTTAAGCAAAACAGTTGTTCGACGCTGGCAATGCCGGCCCACTCTCTGATGTTTCGCAACCACTTTTTCCTGCGTCCAGCGCGTCTCCTCCCTGCTATAGGTATAGTCTACCTGTATCTCAGGAGACAGTGCCGTCCATGAGCTCCAATTAGTAAATCTTCCGTATATATTACGCGTTCAAAAGAACAGAAGTACAGTAAAATGTTGTGTTGCGTTTCAAATGTGGTCAAAGGAATTTGTTCAAGCATTTTCTTATTACACTAACAAACAAGTAACTAACAGTTCACTTCATTGATCTAATGCTTCGAGAGTCTCGTTCCTACTGATCGCCACACTACTTTCTTTCCTTTCATAAAAGACACGAACTGATCGTTTTAATCAGAACTCGAGCTGAAGACGTCATCAGGCACTTCGTTACCGGAACGACTAGTAATTTGCTTTCGCTGACCGAGTGAGTATTCGAACGTTTTCACCGAAAATGCCTCATTCAATTTTCATACTGTTGAGTACACCTACTTAATTTTCACAGACAAATATCTAATTATATGAACAAGTATAAATATACATACAAGGCATGGTACGGTCTGTGAAACAAAAAATCGTATATTTGACAACTGACGTTAACTATCTTTTGGTTTGTTTAAAAATATGTTATGTTATGCAGATGTGTTAGTATACTTTTTTTTTTGTCAACGAGGAGGAAATCTTGAAAAACCCACTAAAACCTCCCCGGGGGACCTTTCCTCGGTGCATGACGAGGGGATCCGTGATCTCCAGTGGAATGCGTCCTCCTCCCCCCCTGTGCCCTCGCAGTGCAAGGCGACACGGGCCAGCTGATGTCGCCTTCTTCCCGAGTCCACCTTAGCGGACGACAAAGGCCCCCATCCTTGTCGCCCAGTGAACCCGAGGCCCCTTTTAGTTGCCTTCTACGATAGGCAGGGGATAACGAGATGTGTTAGTATTCTATGTTAACGTGACGTAAACGTAACGTTAATATGTTTAAACACTAACGAGCTTGTTTTATTTTTTATAAATTTTACCACTTTTAATAAATGAGTAATAATTTTTTAAACCGAAAAATATGGGTTCCAAATGAGTAAATCTATAGAAAAACTATATCAGCAATCAACAAAAAGTCAAATTAATGTAATTAAATCACTATTATCAAAATAATAGAAAATATAAAAATGTTTAAACACTAGCGTGCCTTATTATTAACTACCTTTATTTCGTCTTGTTTTATTTTTGGTAAATTTTACTACATTTTAATTAACAATAATTTTTAAACGAAAAAATATGGGTTCCAAGTAAGTAAATCTAAAAAATATTTAAATAATCAACAAAAAGTAAAATTCATGTATTTAAATCCCTACTATTTAAATAATAAAGAAACATTAAAATGTTTTAATTTAGTATATTATTATTTTTATTTTCTTCGCTTAGACAAAAGATATATTTGACCTATTCATGACAATAATTAATCCCGTTAAACAAAACAACTTAAAATTAAGTAAATTTAATAATTTTACAATATCGATGGTTTATTATTGAAAATGAAATATAATAAAAAAATTATAAATAAAAGTCTCATAAAACGCGTCGCTTTATGGAAGAATGAGTATCATGCGTATCATGAATATTTATTTGGTACAACATAACTCATCGTTTATTATAAAATTCTGTATTTCATTGACACAATATAAATCTTTCAAATTAACGAGTGAAACAAAGAATAACACAGGAGTGCCAATATAACTATAAAATAACTTATTGTAGTTATTTATTTTATCAATCGACTTTAAAGAAGGTTGAGGTTCTCAATTCGTTTGTATGTTTTTTTTTGTTTGTAGGTAACATAAGTTTAAACTGGCTGGACGATTTTAATGATTCTTTTTTTAATTTGAAAGCTAGTTCTTATTATTATACCCGCGCTTTCAAAGACTATTATTTCTTCTTTTTCTGTATTGTTTTTACTTCTAATAATTTATATGTTATAACAAGATATATTTTTTGTCCTCGTCGGTTATGTTAATGTTATGATGTTTGTAGATACCCGAAATATGTATAATTGTTTATGTGTATTAATAAGTAACTTTCTCGTGTAAGTGATTTTTTTTTATAAATAAAGCTAGCAATATTTCTTTTTTTTTTCAGAAATATTACTAATAATCTTGTTAACCATTCCAACTAAGCTTAAGCTTGTGCTAGGACATGGTTTACGGCAATAGTCCAATGGTGGATTCGAAACCACGACCTTACGATTCGCAGGCCGTACCCTAAACTATTAGGCTATTGACGCTTCAAAATTGTTATTCTTATGAGAAATAAAGATTCTAAAACCTGAGTTCTTTCCGTTTGGTCCCATTTTGATACAGTTGTGTCATTGGCATATATGGTATAAGACTTATTTTTGCAATTAGTAGGTGTACGAAAAATGTACGAATAACTCACTACCACGATTTTTTATTGGAAAGTATGTACTTCAAGGGTAGTCTGATGAGAATTTGGTTAGGTTCTTAATAATAATATTTCATAATATTCTAATTCAAGTCGGTTTTTGTTTTTACTCGTAAATACACTTTCCGCTTCCAAATACACAACATCAAGAACATCTGCTGATATCGCTACTCGGT
Source organism: Meandrusa payeni (assembly GCA_029286785.1). Lineage (NCBI taxonomy): Eukaryota > Metazoa > Arthropoda > Insecta > Lepidoptera > Papilionidae > Meandrusa > Meandrusa payeni. The sequence continues at coordinate 3,146,487 of JAGSMX010000013.1, forward strand.
AGCTTCTGTCTATGCGTATCGCTTTTATATCCTGTGGGTAGTAAGTATTATATAATATAAGCTCTCAAAGGAAAAAAAATGGCACCGGGACTCATCGGGGGATCATCTAACTTACATTTTCATCTTAGACGTAAGAAGTGTATGTCAACAAATATAAGCTCTCACGTCGTTTTAAACGTTTTAGGGCAGACAGTGACAACTTTCGATGTCTGCTTTTCAGCAAGCAAGCACAAATTAATTAGTAAATGATTTTTGTTGTTACTAAAAAAAGACAATTCATTGATACAATCCAACCGATTGTGATTTGAATCTGCGAACATCAGATCGTTAACGAATGCCTTAGGCTATCACTGTATTTATACTTTTTGTGTAAATTTATATTTTCAATGTATTTTTATACTCTATTATTTTATACAATTTATACTCTAAGAAGATATTTAGTATATCTTCTTAGAAATTAAGCCTTTTATATTATTTAAATACATTTTAAAATGATTCGAATTAATTAATTATTTTCGGGTTTTCCGTCAAACGTGATTTCCGGTGTAGAACTTTGATAAAGAAATATAATTTCCTGTCGAAAATGAATATCCTATTGTATTAATTTCTAATAAATTTTGGTTCAGATTGAGCATTGTTGTTAGGACAAAAGACGAAGCTTTGCAACGAAATGAAACTCAATGCCTTCTTTTAATCAATTCACTTAATATCAGTTACTGTTTTATACATTTATTTCATTAAACTATAAATAGCCTTTAGTCTATTTAAATGCGATTAGCTGATCCTTTGATCGCAGTTACTAGCTTTTTATATCTTCCACTACCATTTGAAGCCTTTAAAGGTAAATCCTTTCGTTGTAGATTTTCCAGGAAACCTCACTAATCATGGAATAGGGTAATAGTAGACTACGTGTAGGGAACAACGCACAGAGGAAGCATTCCTGATGTGACATATTATATAGCTTTATTGGTAATTCGTTGTATATAAGTTAGGAGGTGATAGGAGTGATTAATGCGATAATTTTAACCCCTAAATGCGAAAAGTTCTTGATTGGAGACTACGGACCAGCAAGCGCAGCGTGGGACGTCCACCCGCAAGGTAGTCTGATGACCTCATAAAGGTCGACGCAGCTGGATGCGGGCCGCTTACAACCGGTCCCTTTGGACATCGTTGGGGGAGGCCTATGTCCAGCAGTGGATGTTTTACGGCTAAAATGATGAATGCATATGAATCAATAGTTTAATGGTTTAAGGTACGTATGCGAATCGTAAGGTCGTGAATTCGTCGATTTGAATTGTGTCGACTATTGACGTGAACCATCTCCTAACACAAGCCTACGCCTATTTAGAATGGTTAACAGGAATGTTGATAATATTTGTAAAAAAAATATGCAAACGTGAACAAAATATGAATTATTTTTAAGATTAAATTAAGTTAATACTTTAAAATTTAGATTTTTTTTTAATTATAAAACGCCTTATTTAAAATACTCCATAAAACTAGGTTAGCACATTTAAAAAAAATCAAATTGAAAATAAAATTTAGAACCATTTTTTGATAAATGAAATGTTTGACCCCTACGAAGACGTTTATAGCCGGCCTGATAAGGCAAACAAATATACGGGTTGGCCAATTACCATCGGACATAAAGATTGCACTGCTGGACTTGATCCTATTGTTGCGAACATCCCCCAAACCCGAATGAAGCGCATTCCTTCGTTTTTCATCATTTGTACAGCAAAGTCCTGAAATATTTTTCCCACGTCTTTCTTTCCTCCGATTACAATCTGGGTATTCCAGGGTGGTTTCAAGAGTAGAGTGAATAGGAATTTAATAAGTTACTGCGCCTTCCCATTCAAGACAGCATTTCCACTTAACATCAGGTCATATATCATGGTCAAGTACTTGTGTAAATATTTTATTTATACATTTAGTTTTGGCTGGAAATCGAAACTCAGAACTCATAAACATTACGTTATGAGATCTAGGTTTGATGCGGGATATTTTATACAAACGAATATACTGTTTGTACTATAGTAAGTGTATTACAGCGGTCTACAGCTACGAAAGATAACGAAACGATACATACATACATAATAGGTATATAAGGTCTTCGTTTACTGCATGAAACGCAATAGCATCGGTATATAGTGGTATGTAACGGCGGTATTTTATCACGGCAAGCCCTTTTTTATAGAACAGACAGCAAATGCTTAATCGGGTGCCTTCAGATATGTAGGAAAAGCGACGCTCCACTTCTACAATGTTTGTATATAATTATGATAACTTGGTACTAATTAAAAATATTCAAACTTTATGCACTTTAACATGTATTTATGTCTGTTTGTTGTGTAAGCTTAAGGCTGTATATTCGGATATTACGTTATTTTTTTCTCAATGATTACACCTGCCATTATAATTATCACTCTCACCTGGATTGATAGATGAAAAATGCCACTAAGACTCTAAGTTCGCCATTCTGGACAGGACATTATGGTGTTACAAAAAGTACAAACTAAATTAAATTGTAATAAATCTACTTAGTTTAGTGTTTTAGCAGGATTTGTAATTTAGTTACGACCGTATCGTTGATCGAGTTCTTTTCATAAAAGGCGGAAACTTATCGTTTTAATCAGGAGTCAGGCCGGGAGCGTCATCAGGCAGCTCGTTAACGAAATGATCAGTGATTTTTTCGCTGACCGAGTGAATTTTCGAGCATTCGCTGTAACTATCTTTCTATTGAAACTCCGTCCGGTACGACGAAGTTTTGAACGATTATGGAAAATAGTTTAGTAAGTCATTATAATTTCTTTAATACTGAACATTTTTAATGATAGAAGAGCAAATTTTTTTTTTGTGATTTTGTTAAAGGTCACATTTATGTATAATTGTATTTTTACACCCGCACTACACAACTAATTTAAAATAAAAAAATCACCGAGTAGGCAATAATCAGACAGATGTAACATAAATGCTTTTTTATATATATGTGGCATAATTATCCATTTTAAAGGCAAAGTTACTGATTATATAATATAATCTATTTAGTAGAGATATCTATGTATAAAGTAGTAATATATCTATGTATTATATACATCATAATATGTTGACTGTAATCCGTTTCCGCATCTATTATTTATATCCATACCTTTTTCGAAGGTTGGCAACGACAAGTAAACCATGATCATCCCCGATACTGTATTGTGGATATACTTTAATAAAAACGTTTAAAACGGTGAGGGTTGGGGCTTTTTTGGTATATTTCTATAATATGACCTTGATCACAAAAGCACATAACTCACGTTAGGGCGCGGGCTATGCGGACAGGCAAAATGGCCGCAATAATTTGCTTCCAAAGGATCTCCTTACTATCGCTGTGTCAGCATTCACAAACTTATTTGATAAAATACTTTACTCGGCCATTTTAATGAATTTCTCCATCATATATTACCATATTAGATTTATTCTATGAAATAAGCTTAGCAAAATATTCCTTGAATTTTCACCACTGAATTTTTTTCTGATAAACAAATATGAACAGACAAACTCGTACCTATACATAAAGAAGGGAAATAACTATTTCAAAACATTTACACAATCAAATTTAAGGTCCCAAACCCATTTAAGTTAATTGCAACATTAACGTTAATCGTCGTCTAACTTGTTTTGGAATGGTTAATAAATAAATATTCCATATATTTAAAAATTTCGTGGTTAACATTTAAGAACATTACCAGCTGTCACATATGGGACCTAATAGGTCGGTAGTAGCTTGGAGAAAAGCGTACAACAAAAGCTGTCTTGGTCTACCGCGCTAGGTTTAAAACTACGTGAGAACTTACTTATATTTTTAAAAAAGTTACTTGTTATAACCTGTTGTCTGATATCTATTGATGCTCGAATGGGTTAGCATGTTCGAGGAAGTACCTCCAACAAGGAAGACCTGATGCGGAGGTACGTTATACTTCTGCATTTAGTTTGATGTTAGTGACCATATATTGTCAACGCATCTGCAATCATCGACTTCATCTTGCTGGTGTTCCATAACTGTACATTTTTCACGTAATTTTCTTCCATGCTCAACCAACCTGTGGGAATCCTACGTCACGTTTTGCTCATCAAATATTTTAGTTTTCCTCTTTTTCTATAGAAAAATCGCTTCTGTGGTTATTTGTAGGCGTTCAATTGACATCATGAGCCATATACTCGGTGTGTATTCATATATTTTCCACATTTAATGGTAGTTATGATATAACTGTACCATACTTGTACTTCTTCTGTAGGTCCGGCCATCGCTCCAATAATCCTGAGTGACATCGACTTACTACTGAGATTCGAAGTTTCGATTATAATATTGTATACTCAAATGGTTTTTTTAGGTAAAATTTCATAAGATAGCATAAAAATCAAACAATATGTTAATCAGCGCTCCTGGCGGCAGTCCTCGGAACTACTATTTTTATCTTTATGTTAATATCATGTATTCGCTAGCACTCATTTACATGTAATCAAGACAAGTTGAAATAAACCTCTTATTTGTAATTAATAACTTTATATCTATTTAGTAAACATTAATAAAAGCATCATCTACTCGCAAACAATACGCGTTTGTTAAACAGTCCTCGTAGTTTTTACATTTACTGCTAGATGGCGCATTTCTTTATAACTCGCTATGTGGTGTATGAGTTGCCTGTAAGATGGCGCTTTAATGTAAAATAATGCAACTGTTTAGATACAATGTGTCGACGATACAAATAAAGGTTTATATTTTTAAACATTAACAATTTAAACATTATTTAAAGTCAATAATTGCAAGTAAAAAAAATTGTAATTGCCTTCTGCCTAATTTCCAAATTGGTGCCTACAATTTGTTTTTCATTATTCAACAAAACGTTCTGTTGCATGAAGAAGGTAGTTATGTGCGAAATTGACGGGAATTTAGTTTTTCTTGAATCTTATAATTGTAAAATTCGTTTTGTGTTAGTATAGCGCTAATTACAAGTGGCTTTTTAACTTTTTTTAATTTTACTTAATGGTCGCTTTGGCGATCAGGTCCAGCAGTGCAACATAACGAAGTTTGATTTGGTAAGTTGTACAATATTAATTTGGTTGTATTAATTCTATGAATATAAAAACATGATATTGAATGATTTGTACATAGTTAAGAGTTCTATTATACTCCAATCTTGACATATTAGTTATTAGTTAACAATCATAAAATGTAACATAATAAGTCGCATTAGGTTAGCAAATACCTATTTATTCTTTTGAAAATACCCACCTTGTTTTAATGAAGGACGAAAACTTCGTTCGAGTCTGCGGGATGTTCCCGACAAAAGAATGAAAGTTAGCACTGTGTTTTGCTCTCCAGTGGAAAATGGAAATGGTTAGATGTCATTTCTAGTCAATTGCATGTTATTTGACGTTCGAAAACTAGGTAAAGCAGTAGCTGATGAGGAATGTCGGTGATAAGCGTTGAATATAAGATTATTTTCTTCCTTTAGTTACAGCCTTTATATTATATATGTCCCACTGCTAAGCACACGCTCTCCCTGTAAAGAGAATATAAGGGCTTAGGTCGCTACGCGGCCGTTGTGCGGATTGGCAGTCTTCACATGTCTTATAAAAAATTTCTCACGCATGTAGGTTTCCTCACGATGATTTCCTTCACCGCCGAGCTTGTGGTAAATCAGTTCATAAAATTGCAACAACAATTTTATTGGTGCCGGCACCAGGTATCGATGTCGGGTGTTAGCGTACTCTGAAGCTAGAGGTAACCGCCCGGCACAACTACTACGGCTCTCATTTTTTTTCTTCCCTTAATCTTGTTCATAGGCTAAAAGTTTAACGTTCCTCTTTGTCACTGAATATGGATAATTTTATAGATATACAAGTTCAGGAATCTCGCTCGATGACAACTTGTTGTTGAGTCGCTCTTTGACATTTTGTTGTGAATATCGGTCCTTGTTGGGAAACTTTTCAAAATTGGAATTCCAAAGTTGGGGACGACGTGCCGGGTCGCTTCTCGAAGCGAGCACGCTCTGTGTCTCAAAGGAAATTCGACAGTGCGCCATGTATTCACGTGCGAGTTGAATTATCTACTGCGGGCGCAGATTATTGAATTAACCGCGCGTGAAATTGATAAATACTGAATACGAAAAAAACATTTGTTTGCATTGCTTTCTCCCCTTTTTAAATACGTTTTATTGTTTGGGAGCTAAAAATGGGAACTTAGGTAATTACTGCTCATTTCGTAAAATGTCTAAGCCGCCTTTAGCTGTGAAGCCTTTCCCGGTGGGTTACAGATTTCCTTTTCAATTAACAGAACCAACAGGCAGAACCAACATTGCTTTTAATTTTCCAACGAGAGCTAATTTTATTTTATTTACAAGCGTACCTTTTATATAATATATGATTTATTGAACACTTTGTTGTTTGAGGATGGCGCTCTAATGTAAAATAATGCAACTGTTTAGATACAATGTGTCGACGATATAAATAAAGGTTTATATTTTTAAACATTTAAAAGTCAATAATTGCAAGTAAAAAAAATTGTAATTGCATTCTGCCTAATTTCCAAATTGGTGCCTACAATTTTTTTTTCATTATTCAACAAAACGTTCTGTTGCATGAAGAAGGTAGTTATGTGCGAAATTGACGGGAATTTAGTTTTTCTTGAATCTTATAATTGTAAAATTCGTTTTGTGTTAGTATAGCGCTAATTACAAGTGGCTTTTTAACTTTTTTTAATTTTACTTAATGGTCGCTTTGGCGATCAGGTCCAGCAGTGCAACATAACGAAGTTTGATTTGGTAAGTTGTACAATATTAATTTGGTTGTATTAATTCTATGAATATAAAAACATGATATTGAATGATTTGTACATAGTTAAGAGTTCTATTATACTCCAATCTTGACATATTAGTTATTAGTTAACAATCATAAAATGTAACATAATAAGTCGCATTAGGTTAGCAAATACCTATTTATTCTTTTGAAAATACCCACCTTGTTTTAATGAAGGACGAAAACTTCGTTCGAGTCTGCGGGATGTTCCCGACAAAAGAATGAAAGTTAGCACTGTGTTTTGCTCTCCAGTGGAAAATGGAAATGGTTAGATGTCATTTCTAGTCAATTGCATGTTATTTGACGTTCGAAAACTAGGTAAAGCAGTAGCTGATGAGGAATGTCGGTGATAAGCGTTGAATATAAGATTATTTTCTTCCTTTAGTTACAGCCTTTATATTATATATGTCCCACTGCTAAGCACACGCTCTCCCTGTAAAGAGAATATAAGGGCTTAGGTCGCTACGCGGCCGTTGTGCGGATTGGCAGTCTTCACATGTCTTATAAAAAATTTCTCACGCATGTAGGTTTCCTCACGATGATTTCCTTCACCGCCGAGCTTGTGGTAAATCAGTTCATAAAATTGCAACAACAATTTTATTGGTGCCGGCACCAGGTATCGATGTCGGGTGTTAGCGTACTCTGAAGCTAGAGGTAACCGCCCGGCACAACTACTACGGCTCTCATTTTTTTTCTTCCCTTAATCTTGTTCATAGGCTAAAAGTTTAACGTTCCTCTTTGTCACTGAATATGGATAATTTTGCAGATATACAAGTTCAGGAATCTCGCTCGATGACAACTTGTTGTTGAGTCGCTCTTTGACATTTTGTTGTGAATATCGGTCCTTGTTGGGAAACTTTTCAAAATTGGAATTCCAAAGTTGGGGACGACGTGCCGGGTCGCTTCTCGAAGCGAGCACGCTCTGTCTCAAAGGAAATTCGACAGTGCGCCATGTATTCACGTGCGAGTTGAATTATCTACTGCGGGCGCAGATTATTGCGCGATTAACCGCGCGTGAAATTGATAAATACTGAATACGAAAAACATTTGCATTGCTTTCTCCCTTTTTAAATACGTTTTATTGTTTGGGGCTAAAAATGGGAACTTAGGTAATTCCTGCTCATTTCGTAAAATGTCTAAGCCGCCTTTAGCTGTGAAGCCTTTCCCGGTGGGTTACAGATTTCCTTTTCAATTACAAGAACAACAGAACCAACAGGCAGAACCAACATTGCTTTTAATTTTCCAACGAGAGCTAATTTTATTTTATTTACAAGCGTACCTTTTATATAATATATGATTTATTGAACACTTTGTTGTTTTTTTTTATGCGTGTAAACTAGCGCTTGACCATGATCCCACCTGGTGTTAAGTGGTGATATAGTCGAAAGATAGTACGCGCTAGTTTAATAGTGCCTATTCACTCTACTCTTGAAGGCTCCACGTCGTAATTGGACGGAAAGACTGACGCCGGCAACTTATTCCACTCCTTTGCCGTACGCACGATGAACGATGACTCAAATCGCTTCGTTCGGACGCGCGGAACATCAACTATAAAGGGTGAAGACCCGCCGAGTGTCTAAACGTCTGAAGGTAGAATGGGGATGGGGGAATTAACTCGTGTAATTCCTGTGCACACTCTCCAAAGTGTAATCTGTAAAACACCGAAAGGCTGGCCACCTTGCGCCTGTGCTCAAGACTATCTAGGTGTAGATCTTGGTCACCTATCAACTTTTGGCCCGCCTCTCCATGGAATCCAGTGCCGCGAGTTGGTATTTGGCTGCACCCGCCCAGATATGACAACAGTACTCCACTCATGGCGGATCTGTGCTTTATACAAAGTCAAAAGCTGTCCCGGTGTGAAGTACCGCCGTACCTTTGATAGGACTCCAAGCTTCCTAGCAGCTACCTTCGCTTTGGATTCAATGAACCGCCCGTAGTTAAGATTCGCAGACAATTCGATTCCTAGTAACTGTAGGCTGTCGGTAGATTCAGAGATACATTCTGAAAAGTCGGAGCTAATGTGGACTGGCTCCTTTGGCGGTGAATAAACATGATTGCGTTTTGGTGGCGTTGAACTGCACAAGATTGGCTATGCCCCAGGAGGAAGCTGCCTCGAGAGTGCAATTTGTACGCTCTACCATGGCCTCGCGTTCGGACTGTACTTGATCCTGACTGGTCCGCCCAACCGGGAGATATCTCTCTACAATAGTGCTGTCGTCTGCATACCCATAGATGCCGGGCGTCAACAGATCGTTTATGTGCAGCAGGAAAAGTGTTGCAGAGGATGGAACCTTGAGGAACACCGGCATTGGTCGTCATGGGCTCTGATGTAGATCCGTCGATGACGACACGAAGCGATCGTTCACTCAGGAAGTTCTTAATCCACTCAATCAGACCCGGGGACAAGCCATAAGCTGGAAGTTTGCTAATTAGGCTTGCATGCCAAACCCTGTCAAATGCCTTTGAGATGTCGAGGGAGACAGCAATTGCTTCCCCGTTACTCTCTAGGGCTTCGCCTACAAAGTGAGTGACATATACTAGAAGGTCTCCTGTCGACCGGTTTCGGCGAAATCCGTATTGTCGGTCACTGAGGATATCATTTTGTTCTAGGTACGTGATAAGGCGGGAGTTCAATATACGTTCTATACTCTTGCAAAGTATAGAGGTTATTGAGATAGGACGGTAATTAGCAGGGTCAGCACGACTGCCTTTTTGGGCACAGGTTGCACGTTAGCTGACTTCAGGATTTAGGTACTATTCCAGTTTTGAACGAGAGGCGATACAAACGTGTTAAAACCGGGGACAACTCGGCTGCGCAAGTCTTTAAAACAACTGCTGGTATTCCATCTGGTCCGCTGGCTTTATTCACATCTAGGCAACGCAATACTTTTAAGACCTCTTTCTGCTTGATGCGGATTTCTTTCATAGTCTCCCCGCAGCGAGTAATAAGAGGTGGGTTGGCTTTGCCAGTATCTAGACGAGAATTTTCGGCAAAAGGGATGCAAGTAAGTGGGCTTTTCCTTGGCCGTGTGAGCCAGCGATCCATCAGGTTTTCAGTGGCGGCAGTGATGGACTACAGAAGTTCGTCTCAACCGCTTTGGCCAGTGACCAGAAGGCTCTACTTCCGCAGGGTTTCTTAGAGAGCTTCGTGCCGATACGGTTTACATGGTTGAGGCGAGCATTCCGCAACTCCTTGTTGTAGGACTTAGTGGCTTGGTTATATGCTTTCTTCCTGGAACTCAAATCCTGTAATTTGCGTTGTCGAGCTTCGGCCCATGAAAGATATGCCAACTGCTTGCGATTTGCAGCTTTAGCGCATTCGGTGTTGAACCATGGTCGAGCTTTGCCACCGATGGGTATATCTTTGTAGGGAATGAAATACTCCATAGCTTGACATAACACATCGGTTATGGCATCTGCGCATTTTGACGGATCATCAGTAGAAAGCAGATCTGCCGCCAAGGATAAGATGCAAAGAAGTGCCGCATCTCCTCCCAATCTGCAGATTTGTATTGCCATACTCGTCGAACTCCGCGTAATTCGCGGTCTGGCGGAGAGTATGATGATACAGATTTCACCAGACAGTGATCAGAGGTTCCCAAAGGTGAGGCAACCTCTACTTCGTATCTATCCGGATCGGTCGTTAGCAGAAGGTCCAGGCAGTTGGCTGTATGACCATCAACATCGGGCACCCTCGTCGCATTCATTACTAGCTGGGACAGGTTGAAAGACACGGCAAAATTTCGCGCTTCCTTCCCAGCGTGATCGGTTTTCTGGTACGGGTACAGCCAATCTTATACGGGTACAGCCAATCTTGTTGTTTGAGGATGGCGCTCTACAAGAATAGACGTTTAGTGTTTGACTCAATTTGAAGTCGGTTTATCATTTTAACTAGTAAATATACTTATACATATTGACATCGTAATCAAGAACTTATATTTAAAATAAAAATAAACATAAAAGTGAAATGAGGTCAATTAAACCGTTTAATTAAAATTTAAACGGGGTAGACAGACAAGGCAACCGCTGTTTACTTTTCACCGAGTTTATTATGTTCGTATATGACGGGTGACAAATTTATATGAATGTTTTTTTTTGAAACGGACAAGCAAAACTAATTAGTACGAGTACTTGCCAGCTAGGATTTCGAACCATAAGATTCGAACGAACGATTACTCACTAGGCTACTATTTGTATATTTTTTAAATTGTGTAGAAATAATATTTCAAAATAAAATCATATCACCTCATCAAAAATGCGGTTCGTTCTCGGCTAAGAGTACCTCATGAATAGAACTGTACTAAGATAGTGCAGACTGTACCGGGGATGTTGCCATGAGCATTCCGGCAGGCTTACCCGGCCATATTTCGCAGCGTAGGTTTCAAATGGGCGACGTAAATGGCTCTTATCACGAAACCGGCGAAATCTGCTATTTTATACGTCAGCAACCTCGCCCGTCTATACTTACGTAGCAGAGAACAATTTGTAATTACCAATTATCCCGCCACTATTAGAATTGTTTTTGCATTCGGAAGTAATATGTCATTTACACTTATACATATACTTAAATATAATTATATAAAAACGTATGTTTCTACCACTAATGTACATAAAATCACACTTTTATATTTACCGTTCAAGCCGAGATTACCCCTCACAGGTGAGGATCCTTGTGTCGAGTTACTAGCGATAGAGGTTCAGGCTAAGCGACCTAAGAGCTATAGCCACCTCTCAATCCGGTGAAGCAGTTAAGGCCTTCTCTGGCCAATCTATGTAGTCCGTCAAGAAAAAAAATCTTTTATATTATAATAGGCAAACTAGTCAACGGCGCATTTGATGTGATTATCACTAGAAATAATGAAGAAAGGACTAGGCCCTTCTCTATAAGGGTTGAGTAAATTAGGATCACGTACTGGGCGTTAGTCGTATGAAGCGACGTGAAGGACTCAATAGTACGAAACATCAGGGTGGTACTTATGGATTTGGAAATTCGTAATTACCGAAGTTATATGAATGGAATAAATCCATTTAATTCCTCGAAACAAACATGGTACACGTAAACACGAAAGAGAAAATAGACGATGCTAACGCAGAGACAGGGCTAGTGAATCCAGGCCAGCGGAATAAACCCACTAATTCTTTTTACCCATTAAAACCTCCCCGGTAGCCCTTCCTCGGTGCATGGTGAGGGGCTCCGGGATCTCCAGAGGAGCGCACCGGAGCCCCTTTGCACTGTGCACCAAGGGGAGGTTACTCCCTCCCCCCCTGTGCCCTTGCAGTGCAAGCCGACACGGTCCAGCCGATGTCGCCTTCTTCCCGGGTCCACCTTAGCGGACGACAAAGGCATTCAGTATGGTGTACTTATTTACTATTTTACACCTTTGCACGTTTCCAGTTTAAAGCAAATACATTAATGTGATTTTAAAATGTATTGTTGAAAACACAAGACGAACGATAGGGCAGCTAAGCCCTAACTATATCAGGCACGAGCTTTATTGGACTGCGGAAACGAGTCTTAAAGTTGCATTGTGGGGATTAAACACAACCCAATTAACTGGCGTAGAGTCCGTGCCTGCTGCGGCTCGATATCAGATTAGTTGCTCACCGGATTACATTAGTGGACGTCATACTGCGCTTATATACCGTCTTCTATACCCATCCAATTATATCACCATGGCACTCAATAGTCACGGAGATTAGATTCCGAATACGGAACTATGTGTAGCGATTCGATAATGATGTGCAGTTGACGGTACTAATTAACATTCTAACCGCAGTATCGTACGATTTGTTTATAGGTATTATATGTGCTATGCAATTGATATATCTAACTATATTTAATGACGATATATTGATTATAGTGTCTATTCTAGTATTCTAGTGTCTAGTCTATTCTGAATTAATTTTTTATCATTTGAACTTATCTTATTGTTGTCTTGTTATAATATCTGCCATACATGTAACCTCATCACCTGTCCCATACTGGACAAGCTTAGTTAAAAACAGATAGCAAGTACTGTCTGTACAACCCCGCTAAAAACGTTTGTTTTATTATCTTTAGGAATTGTGTGCTTTTACAAAAGAACAGGTAAACAGAAAATCACTATAATTTATTTTTTAACCGACTTCAAAAGAAGGAGGTTCTCAATTCGTCTCTATTTTTTTTCTTTTTTTATTTGAAAGCTGGTGCTTCCCGTGTGTTCCTATTTCAATTCTGACAATGGAATGGGACATGAGAAAACCATATAAGTCTTAAATTTTTATCAAGAATGTTCGACACAAATGGACGGATAACTTATTTTTTATTGGAAAGGATGTTCTTTAAGAGTAGTTTGATGAAAGTTTAGTTACATTCTGATGAAGTTTGGTTTCGTAATATTCCTACGATAATTCGGGTTCTAACGTTTAACCTTTGATTCAATTTGAAGTCGGTTATTGTTTTTACTCGTAAATATACTTGTATTTGATTGCCATTCATGCCATTGGTAAGCCGATCACTATTATGTCAATCACAGAATTTAGCACTTGATATTATGCAATAAGTTCTTACTTTTTACCGGCATATCGCGATAGTAATCATTATCTATTTTTCACCTTGATTACTCGGCTTGGCAAACTGTTATGACTCAGTGTTCCACTTATAAAATGCAAGTCTAGGGTTCGATTACTTTGGTGATGTTGGTTGTCATGTAGAAAGAATGAATGAGGATACAGAGACGAAAAAATATGACGCAAAGGATATCTGCAGAGTCATCCTGCAACGACAAAGAAGTCGTTCCTCATTTCTGAGGATCGTGGTCACTAGAGCCCCTCAAATGAACAATCTGCCTCCATAGGCTTCGGTCCGAGGCAGACCTCACCAGCTGGTCGAGTCCGCCTTCCGATGAACTAGGAATTGACAAATATTTATGAGAAGGATTAATTAATAGAAAAAATGCTGCAAAAAAGGACCCTTACTCAGTCTAATAGTTTACCTCAAAGAAAGAATTCTCGAATTATATAAGAGAAACAGGAATTGTGATATCTAATTAAATGCCCACGTAATTTCCTATTCAAAATGCTGTCCATTGATACGTGTAATGTACCTTCATAATCCAGCCTCTGTACACGGCGTGATTTTCGAATCAATGCGCATATTGTGAATATGCTAATTCAAATTATATTATTGGATATCTAATTACGGCGTCGTCATAAATTAATTAACTCCTAATTGTGTATTGGCCGATAGCTGTCTCAGTTGAAACAATGCGTGTCACATATGACCAAATTGACTGGTACATTCGATTCTGAAATCCAGTCGACCAAGAAATTTGAAGCCTATTTTACTAGCGGGCCTTTATGATCGGAGTTGATTGGTATTCAATAGGGTCCAAATCGATGCTTGTGCAATTGTGAACTTAATTTAGTAACCAAAATGGATGCCCGTTCAATTTTCGGAGTTTGGTATTACGATCATTGAATTAAAATGAACAAAAGGCTTTGTGATATCAATATCAATGGTTTTATATAGATATAAGAATAAGTCGTCACGTATTTTAAGTCCTTTTTAACGGGGTAGATAAGGACAAATTTTAGCAAGTAATTTTTTGTACTTAATAAACTGCAATTCATTGGTATAAATCGATAGAGATTTAAGCCGGCACGCGTCAAACCGTAGCCATTAAGCTGTAAAGACAATTCATTAAATTTTATTTATTGGCATCATAATATACAAACACATTACAGACAAGACACCACCAACAATACCAACACCGACCAATCGACATGGTACCAAAATTGGACACCATCTCAACATGTGCTATCGCAAAGACAAGACAGCGCAGATTTTCAGCGATTCCCAGGACTGCCCAATGTCGTCCGCGCGCAATACTATATTTACATGACATTTATAGTCTAATAATAAATATATTATTAAACTATAAATATGTATAATATATTATACAATACCAAACTTCTATCAATAGTTATTAGATTTATGCATATTATACACAATAAATTAATGAATATAATATTTTAATAACTAAATATATAGAATCTTCAAATATATTAACCGCCACAGTTTAATATCTTAATTATACTACGTGAAATTCTGGCCAAGGAATCAGAAATACGCTTGCCGCTGCACTGGATTCAGCACACGTGGAGACCAATGCATGCCCGACCTATGCTATACGTGATCGGGATGCGCGATTTCTGGCACAAATCATTTGTGTGTCTTTGCTTTTTGCTGGCGTTTTCAAAACTATTTGAGGTTTCCAGTTGAATTGTTTTCCGTTAACACGCCATCCATAATAGCGTTTTTCGCGGAATTTTCGCTCCATATTTTATTGCTCATAATAACGCGATTATTACGGAAGTTCAAAAAATTATCAAGGAAAATGATTACTGCTAAAGTGTGCTTTATTCTTATTTAAATAAAAAAATGACATTTACTTATTTTTTTTCATGCGATCGTCAATCGTGACTAGTGTACTAACATATAATAACCTGGCATATTTAATCAAAACAGCGAAAAAAGCTATATTTTTTTTTTTTTTAAAAAGAAAGCTAGTAATATTTCTTATTTTTTTTTTGAGAAAATATTACTAACAATTTGTTAAATTATGTTAACCATTCCAACTAAGCTTAAGCTTGTGCTAGGACATGGTTCACGTCAATAGTCGAATGGTGGATTCGAACCCACGACCTTACGATTCGCAGGCCGTACCCTAAACCATTAGGCTATTAACGCTTCTTATCTGCTGCCAATAAATTTTGTTAAAATATAAAAATAAGACAATCTATAGGCAATATAAATAGGGTAAGAAAGAACAGACATTAAAGTACGATGGTGTTAAAGACACAGACACGTTTAATTGTGTGAAAGTGCGATCATTGATTAAAATACACGTGAATTTCTAGACGACAAATTCAGCCTCGCATTACAAGCTTAAGCACTAAATGAAGTGGCACGCTTAAAAGATTGTCAGCGTGGTATAAGTTTAAAATACAGCTTTAATACAGCGTCGTTTCCCGCGTACTACTCATATTTTTCATGCTTTCCTCGCTCCCCATTGGTTTAATGCTTATTTCATACGTGATGTGGTACCGCAATCCCCGTATCGTATCTCTTTCTAATGGCTTTCCTTTCGGCAAAGTCGTGTGTTAGTTTAATGCATTTGATGCATTATTCATTACCGGTACTGTAATGTAATAAGTTGTAATTTTATAAGACGTAGTTAGACAAGGAGTTTACGGCATGGCTTATAGTTCAAAATTTTGAATCATAACTAGGTTATATTTTTTGTAATATCTATTAAATTGTAAATATTTCTTTATTAGTTAGTATATGTTATGTTTACTTCATTAGGAATTCACCGACACTAGTATTATATGTTCTAACTAGGTTATTTTCATTGTTTTCTTTTAATTTTTATATGTAAATAAATAAAATAACTTGCGTCCTTTTACCCTAGAGGTGGACAAAAATAGCAACCGCTATCCGCTTTCCATCAAATTGATTAGGTCCATTGGCATCTCTTGAACCCATCGCTAAACATGTCAAACGTTTTAAAAGTACTTTTCTATTACTTAGAACGAAAAAAGAAATGTCTTTAGTAAAAGTATCGCATAAAACGATCATTAATCACACATGGACGCCAAACAAATATATTTGTCTGTGTGGTGGTTCATCATTTGTCTCGGAGATCGCACCCCAAATCATTAAGCTGTTCCTAATAAATTCTCTGTCATTGTTATTTCTTAAAACTTTCATTCACTTTAACAAACAAAGTATCGTATCGACATATGAGTAAGTATCAATTTGTTTAACCGTAATTATAAGGCATCGATGATACGGTCCTAAAATTCAAATTGTATAGAAAGACGTAAAGAGCAAGGTAAATACTGTTTAAACATGAAAAACGTAACAAGTTCTATATCGTATTTTGTGTTTGTATAATGAGTGTAAATACTCAGTGGGAACGGAACAGGCGGGGGTGTCTAAGGGAAGCGGGTGTATTTATTAACGCTGCGACGTAGGCGTGTAAACAGGGAATCTACTTTATATTAAACCCGGCGGTCCATCAGAGCTGCTATTACCCTGCGTCGGATAACAGGCGCTTACAAAGATCTAGAATTACTCCCTAATCCGCGACAAGATCAAATATTTTATACCGTCCATGTCTATATACATAGCTTCTAATTTCTTTGTTCTAAGCAATTTAATGAGAATCTTTTATACGTTATATTATTATTATTTTATCATTGCTTAGTAGGCTATCATGCATTACTTATTTAATACTTCAGTACTCTTTCCACAAGAGAAGACAAGAGTGAAGTAAAAATAATATTATTTTTATTTTAAGTCAGTTGAAAACATTTAATTGATTAAAAAAATAGATTTTCAATTTTAACAATAATTGATGTTTAAACATTTTAGGTTGAAACGTGAATAGCATAATGCGAGTGTTAAATTTGAATAAATTTTTGTTTTCACATTACACCCACTGTAACTCTCATTTCATTTACACTAAACATTATAAGCACAAGCAATAAAACATCAAGAGTTTCAACACTTTATAATTACTCGTAATACTAGCAAAGTTTTCACTATCGGCTCTAACAACTATGTAATTCTATGGAACGTCGGTGAATCTCTAATGAAACTGCTTGTTTATTCTGTCGATACGAAATGAGAGATGAGTGCAGCAAACCTTAACAATCGTTGCCCGCGCCATATTTGATCTCTCGATATTAATTTTCACATCGACCTTAGAGACCTCCCTCGAATTAATATTGTTTAAGATAGGCCTTCATTTACATACAACATTCATGAAATGTTGTAATTAATTTGAATCACCATTTCAGAATGAGTTCGTGTTTATTCAGTAATTGCGATGAGAACGAAGTTCCGAACGAGTAACGAGTCTGAAGATGATTGTTACTGTGTAAATATAAGAAGTAATGTCTATTAGATTGTCGATCGTCGATTCGCAAGCGACGCCGCAGTACAATCCACAGGATTAGGCCTTCAACACGCACGCTAGAACCAACTTCTATATTTATGTTCCTTTCGTAACTAAACAACTTGTAAGCTCTTTATTACAGTTGTTCTTTTCCGTTCACGACATCGTCATTGTTTTGACAAAATATGTAAATTATTTAGATGAAAGCTAACGGTTCCGTTACTCTAAGTTGTTTTGATTTAGTAAACGCGATATTTATTTGAATACACACATTTTCTTTTGTTCTGAGATTGAGAAATATTTTCCAAATGTCTCTCCATTACTGGATTGTTCGATCAGCTTGACGATGTTATCCCAGTCTTGTGCCAAGCGAAACAGTTGTTCAACGCTGTCTATGCAGGTCCACTCCTGGGCGTTTTGTAACCACGCTTCATTTCTACGGCTCATGCACTTCCGTCCTGTAATTTTGCCCAACATTTGGAGACTTTTTTTATAATAAAGAAAAAAATGAGCATTAGGCTTACATGATGTTAAGTGATCAGGGCGCCCAAAGTCACCTAAACTCATACTTAGGGAATGCAGACGCGTTTCTAATCTTAAAGAAAGCGAAGAAAATAATGAAGAGGTTCACTGGCATATTGTTGACCAGGCGTAACGTGTAATATACCTTCACTTCACGTCGGTATTTTGCGCTAATTCCCCGATTGTATCTTATACTTTCTTGCAACTTGCCTTTGCAGTGGCCCTACCATTGTAAATATATTTATTTCTTTTTAATTATTTAAGACACGTTTATGTCATGACACACAGACAATTCGATGTTATATCTAATTAATAGCTATATATTTTTATATATAAAATATTATAGAGATTAATATGATTAAAAGTAACAGTTTGACATATGAACAAGAAACAGAAATAATAATTTAATATATAAGTTAATAAAAACCGTTTACATTTGTATCCATATATGTATAATCTAATCCGTGAACCATCTCCTGACACAAGCTTCAGCTTATTTGGAATCATTATAAAGTATTAATAATGTTTGTGAAAAAATATTTTATATTAAAAAATAAATATTTTTCGATTTTTAGCACATTTTTCGATTTGTTTCAGATGTTTTGAAACAATGGCATGAGTGGGCCGAGGATGGAGCGAGCGAGCCGGCGTGCGAAGGCTGGCTCCTTGAGCGGTCTGTCCGGTGGTCTCGGGAGCGGCGTGGTGGCTGGGGCGGGCAGCGTGCGTAGACAGCGCTCGTTGGAATGGGGCGGCGACAGGTACAGCAGCAGTGATGACGACCGCCCAACCCAACCGCCCAAGATTGCCGACCGAGTGTTCGCCTCGCTCCTCGCTCAAGCCACGCAGCAATTCGATAGTGAGTATAAACATTATTATCATAGAAATAATAGTGATAATATAGCAATGATTTGTTGGGCACCGTTTAGATAAAGGGGATAGGGCTTAATACCATGTCAAAAAACAATAATCTGAATAGGAATTATATAAATAAATTTGTTAATTTCCCAAAAAATCTACATTTAAAACTAATATGCTATCATAAATGTGACTTACATACTAGATAACGATCAATGATGAAAAATCAAAATGAGTGACAGCGTCGGTAGGGGACTTCTTACACGAATATAGATCAACCACATTAGAGATATGTTAAACAGTAGAATTTGACATCGACGAACATGTAAGATGTATGGATTTGCATAAAGTGAGACAGAAGAGAAGACCGTGATAAATGTAATCGCTGCCAACCCCTCTGGGTCTACAGCGTGTATGCTGTTTTTATATATTTTTTTTATATGATATTATATACATTTGTGTTAAACTAATGTACGTGTGATAAAGTTACCAATTACTGCAACAATACTCAAAAAAGCTTTTACGGAATAATATTTTGGTTAAAGAGTGCTTTTAAAATTTTATCAAATAAACATTTCGGCTCATAAATCATAGAAAGTTGTCTGACGCTTGTAGCTTTATTATATTTTGGCCTCTCATGTTTGTAAGGCAACGCGGAGCGTCTGCTACGAGCTACGGCGTAGTCCGGATTAGCTTAAAATTTGTTATTCACCAAGTGACACGGTCGAAGGTCCGCGCTGAGCCCTAACAAGTGGGATCATTAGTGTAGCATTTCGGGGAACGAAGGGGGTTATAAGGGGGAGTAGCGCCGGCAATTGATAGGGGAGCGCCCTGCGGTGAGCTTATGAGGAAAACTTAACACGTAAACCCTCCGCAACCTCCGCTTTTCATCCTTCTATCATGCTAACTACGGAGTTGATGAAGTCAAAGATATATATAGCATCATAATTTTCATATACCAGTGTTGTTGTTTGTTCACTTAGTACGTCGTTTACATGATGTGCCACGACACCCTATTAAACTGGTATATTTATTTCCACAAACATACTAGCAGTAAAATCGTGAAATTTCTGATATTTTATTTATAATTTGATACAGACGACTAATGTCTTTATCACCTAATTGACTACTTATACTAACAATGTGGAAATTAACTAAGGAGTCGCTCTGTTCGTTTTTATTTTGCACAATACCATCGGATGGTCATTTATCTGTAGCAGTCATAACTGCTTTTAAAATGTTTTAATTGTAATTAAAGTCTAGTCAACTACACAAATCTAAGTAATATTATTTATCGGTTCTATATTTTATTATTCTGTAAGTAACTTTTTTTATTAAATTTAAGATTTTGGCAGTAATAGTCCAGTGCCAAAGCGGTTAGATTTGCAGTTACTCGTTCCAATACCAACCGAGTTTTAGTAATGAGTTGCTGGTATTTTTTTAAAAAAGAACGCTAAATATTTTTTTTCACAAATATTATTCATTTACATGACCATTCCAAATAACTTGTGTTAGGATATGGTTCACGAAAATGTCGAGCGTTGGATTCGAACCCACGACCCTCGATTTGCAGACCGTACCTTAAACCATTTGGATATCGACGTTTCAATTTTCTGGCATTCAAAGTACAGTTGCTAAAACTAGAAGCTGTAACCCTCCTCTCCACTCCCACCTCGCGTTGATAAGCTAGGTTGGCAAAATCGGGAAAGTATCAACATCTCGCAGAACACCTGCGTGAACTATGCCTCTACGTTATAGTAAACTTTTACGTTTCTCCCAGTGAGTGAGTCGCCAACTGCCTGCAATAGATTGGAAATATTTCTTTTAGGTACTTTAGAGAGATGATGATGGGATCACTTAACGTCAGGTAAGCCGTATACTCATTTACCCTTTCCGCCGTAGTGCGTGTTAAAGTGCACACACACCAAGATCTTGCTACTGTATGTAGCATTTGAATACATTCTTGCATTCATACATACAAGCACAAAAAAAAATAATTCCAACTGTAATCTAGTCACGTCTTGTAATCAAATAACTATAGTTCAAACTGTTGTTACACGATTATTGTGTGGTGGTGTAAGTGGAGGTATAATTTTAATTTTAACCAGTAATTGTATAATATTATAATAGCCGTAGGTAACATCAGGTTAAACGCTCCTTTGTATTGTCTACTTAAAATACAGTGTAAGCTAGATAATCTGAGACCTGATCTACTTTCAGAAAATAATTATCAGCATAAATACAACGCAAAGTGTCTACGTAAAATATATTTAATAACTTATTTAAATGAACTTCTAAAAATACTAAACAAGGGTACATTTAAATTTATTGGATATATAAATATTTTGTTATTATTTTCTCATAGAGTAAAAACAATCAATTAGCCAGTAATGAAATTGGTTTTCTCAGAACACTTAAGAGATTGAATATTTTGAAGCCATTGAAGAGTTTAAATTGGGTTATTCGACTTTACTTTCTATTTAATAATTTAATTTTAAAGTATTTTAATAAATTTTCCAAATGCTTCAGGAATTAATAAACTCAATGATTTTTACTTTATCTACTCGTATCTACATAAATAACTAGAGTGTATCTTTATTTGAACATGTCTGTTTTAATTCTTACGAACATAAGCCTGTACTACGGTACTACGGACTGCGACGGTTTTTTTTAATCTTTAATTAAAATGAAGTCACTGAGACTTTTTCTTTGAATAATATATTGGGTAATGAAGGGTGTTTTATAGGAGTATTTGTATAGGATAGGGTTATATAGCTAAACCGTGTAAAACAATAACGTAACTAAACTTTACAAAACAAACATTATTATGAAAATTTCCACATGTGTTATGGACCAATGACTATGATCTTAAAGATAAAACATATACAAATTTTCGTGTCGTTGGTTTTATTATATAATTAAGACATTGCAGAAATTTCAGTACGTAATGTTCTGCTGCTGTGTATCAAAATATGACCTTATTTTTTTAGTGCTTTGCTGCCACCTAAGGTATTCGTTGTCCTTTTTAATGTAATTGACTAAGTTAAACACGAGTTAATCACCTGTAATATCACACGTGTATACTGCGCTTTTGGTTTATTGTATGTAAATATGGTTAATTGGATGACTTCATAAAACAAGGGCGAGTGCACACAGTCCGCGTGGTCAAATCGTCAATTACCGCTATATTGGGACCGGCTTGTTTGTGCGTTGGAACGTTAAGTGTACTACACAATACCTACGTTTGCAAGTGTTTACGTTACCCGTTGTTTCGAAACAACACTACATTTTTAAATAAACACTGAATGAAAGAGTGGACGCTTCTATCAATATTTGAATTTCGAATAGGAAGTGTATATATAAAAGAGCACGTAGATTTCGCACCGATCTACAGAAGATACAATAAAAATATGCTTATGATTTCTATTAAAATTAATATTTTCTCAAATTCACGATTTGGCAATTTTAATATGTAATTATCTTTGATTATAAGCTTTCACGTCCTTTTAATACTAATGGGGTTGACTGAGGACAATCACCAAACTCATTAATTCCTTTACCGGTGTTGCACATTTTAGCTATATTTTACAAAAAATCATTGGAAAATGCCAACTGTGTTGGTGTTGAATCTCCGTCAGATTGTCGGTAGCTTACTATATGTATTATTTATTTAATATTTTTTATTTCAATAAGTAATACAAATCTAATATTAAAAACACTTTAAAATACGTGTATATTCATAATTATTAAAACACAATGGAAATTGTAACTTATATTACTTTTGTACTTAGACTGAGTTGCATTGAATAGCAGGGAAGAAATAAACCCCTTAAGAATTCAACCACTTAATTTATATACCTTGACAATAAAGAAAGACTCGTAGTAGAATATTGAAAAATAAAATAAGCCGATATTAATATCAGAGACTGGAAGGCGGGTCGGTTGTAGTTTTCATTTCATTTTGTGTTATTCTTACACAAACGATATCGGTGGTTTTATTAGAAAGCAAGCCCACTAAGTACGCAATATCTCCGACGCTCCGCAAGAATCCTTGCGGAGGCAATGCCCCGTTATTGCATGGAAATTCTTCGGCGTGCAACTTCATTCAGCGACTCCCTTTTGTATAAAGGTTTCATCGCAATGTTCCCGGGTTATTGTTTTTCGAAAGCGAGGGAAGCACCTGATATTACTTTATCCACTTTTGAAAAAAAGTGAGATTTATTCAATTACTCTGTATGCTCTCACAATTGTGGTCGGAAATGAAAAATAGAAATTGACAGCTCTAATACAAGAAATTTAATATTATAAAACCTGATACAAGTGTAGTAATTTGTAGGTCTTGTGCAATAAAATAGTCCAACAACTAATACACTCGCTTTATTCGGACAGCGTTACGTACCAAGAATTATTTTAACGAATACCGTCACACCTACGCGTCCTCACAATCTTTATACAAAATTAATTAAAAGTCAGATTAATAACGAAATAATAAAGTTAAATTATGTGACGATCGACTAAATTATTAATTATGAATTAAAGATACAATAAGGTTCATGTACATCACTAAGATATTGGAAGTAGTTATTATTCATAACAATCGCTGGGTGTCATTTGTTGCTAGCTACGAGTAACAGAAGACCTAATTGTTTTGTAATTTCTTAATTTTGGCAGATTATCCACCTAATACCGACTACAATGTTACGTCTGTAGGTTTAAATTGCGAGCCAAATTTTTCATCTATCAATTCAATTTTTCATAGTCACGTTTGAGACTAAAGAATCTGTCTATAGATATGAGAAGGATAGATATGTTATAATTTTAATACGGTAAAAGTCTCATGTCCAGTCATTTAAATGACATGTAATGTTACCCTTCAGAAGTTAAGAGTGTCAATAACAATCTATAGTCAACAATTTGTTTTAGAAAATATTTATTTTTACATAATATAATTATACACTCGTGAGAAAAAATAAAGGGTCATTTAAGAAAGTTTGAATATCTCGGAATATAAAGACGCTAGATAACTGACATAAATTGTGCATGATAGAAAATTAAATGTCCTTAAAATAAAATAAAATAAAATATCTTAGTAACAATTTTAGTACATAGTGTCGCTAAGTGCTAAAATTTAAAAATAAGTAAAATTAAATGAAAAATACTGTATTATCCAAGTTTACGTAAGATATCCTTTTTCGTTTAAGTTTATGTTTTTTAATGAAATATAAACAAATTAATAAAAATATTTTATTTTATTTTAAGGATATTTAATTGTCTATAACGTAAAATTTATTTAAGTTAGCTAGCGTTTTATCTTCAGAGATATTCAAACTTTCTTAACCGACCCATTATTTTTGCTCATGGCTATATAACATAATATAATGTATATACCGTAATATAGTAAAGACGATAACAATGTAGATGTTTTATTGTTACCTAGAAAATTATTTTAATAATCATATTTAGTATTTAAAGTCACCGTAGATTATACAAGTAATTTTTTTTAATATGTACAAGATATCGAACATAAATTATACGTACGGTCATAGAGTAGAAATATATTCAATTATAGCATTCCTACAAATTCGCAAACTGTGTAATGCACTGAGAGTATTTGAGCAGGCACGTCCGTTCTGTTTAGTGCGCGTAAATATTTAGTTATTGGGATGATGCTGTAAGCCGCGTCGAGAGCGTACATTTCCTGTACTTGATCAACAATTATTGCGTTATCGAGACGGGTATATTTAAAGATTAAAGTGAAATAATTACTTTCACGTAACACTGTCATAATCTAGTCTTATACAGCTATAAATGAAGGTAAAAATTAATCTTCTTTTAGTTATATAGATGGACAGATACTTTATTGCGCACATTTTATACTAAATATAATCATAGTAATAACCAAACTTAACCTATAAGAGGCCTTATCCCTTCGAGCGATCTCTTACAGGCAACCCTGTAGGACAGGAGAGGTAAAATAATAAAAAGTAGGGTAATATGAACAGTCAAGAATATATAAATAATATAAAGAATTGTTTATTAATTATAAACAATTCTTACTATAACTTATAATTTTTAATATATGTGATTAATTTATGGATTAAGCTCTTTTGTATTAGAAGCTAGCTTTCTATGGATCTCCGACGACATTCGAATGTTGTTTTCATTGCTAGTATTTGGTGATCTAATATCAAACGATATCTGTGAATCACAGTTTTTAGCATAATGGAGTTCTGTTACGTTGGAGAATGAAAAGCTTGAAAATATACTACGGTTAAGAATAACAAAACGTGAAGATTCTTTATTCATTTATGTCAAAGTAATAAAATCTTTATAAGTACGAGTATAATAATGCAAAAAGTTCTTAATAAACACTTTTGGTTTAAGATACGAAGGTCATTCTTGAAAAAATACTTTGTGTGCAACATTTCATTTTTATTGAGCATTTAATAAAATTATAAGATCTTTCTCTCCATTAGTAATCTCTGAGCGTACTATCCCAAACTGACATAACTTATCTATATATATATATGTATACACATATATATATATATAAATGAATGTTTGTCTGTATGTCCTTTATAGAATCGTAAACTATGCATTTGATCCTGTGAATTCAGCAAAGTGTTGTACATGAGTCTACGAAGGTTTCTGAGTTGGTAGTGACAGATGGCGTCACCATCATTTCAATAAATTTCATATATTGCCGTGACAGTTGAATTGAAACGAAAACAGCAAACGAACAGCGAATACCCCAATATTTGTATAATGTCATTCCTTTAAACTTATTTTAGTTAGTGACGTGGCATCGCGCGCAGGATACAGCTAGTTTTCTTATAAAAGCTTTAAACGAGTGTAAGAAATATATTTTCAAAGTACATGCAAAACATATTCAGTCTATTGTAGAGCTGAACAAGGTTTTCGTTGAAATTTCTTATTCTTACAAATAAAATGCTTCGTTCGCAAAAGCTTACAATGCTCGCAATGTCAAAATGAGACTCTTAGCATAATGCTACTCACATTGTTGCACTTTGCCCGTGAATGTGATTCCGTCTTAAGAAGATAATTTACAGCAACGAATTTCGAACAATACCATGTCAAACATGGTTGTTTTCATAAAAATTAAAATTAAACAACTTTTAATCAAGGTATCGAATTACTTTTCCCTAATTATTTAGGGTTCCAAATTTGTTGGTTTGGATATATGAAACTGTTTGCGGAAACTCTTCTGTCTATGATTAGTAAAAACCGTCTTGTCAAATTTTAGCTTTGCCTATTCTGGTAGATTTGATAGAAAGCTAGCTTATTTTACTTCATAAACCTAGTTTATTTCAAAGAATGCTTAAAATATTTTTTTTTACCTAAGCTACTAACATTCTTATTAACATAAGATAACATTCCATCTAAGCTGGTGTCGAACATACGACCGTACGTTTTGCACGACAATACACCTAAACCAATAGACTGTTGTCGATTTAAAAAGTCTTTATTTAAGAAACTTGTATCACTTTCCAATCAAAAATGGACAAAGTCAGTACTTTATTCGATATTTAAAGAGTGCTCGGAAAATTTCAATTTTTTATATTTTACGACTACCGGTTTTCAAGCAAAAGTTAGTTGACGTAGAAAATAATGTATATATATAGAAAATAAATAGCGACCGTTATCGTGAACGTATCAACGGATCCAACTGTTCGCTGTATTCTGACACTAATAAAAATGAATCTAATATTAAACTCGATGACACACACAAAACAAGGTCGTGGGATTTTTCCCAGCGGTCAATTCGTAGAACAACAGAAGCTGGTGTAAAGGCTATACCACTATTTGATTTGAGGATAACCATAAGTAAATTTAGATAAAAAAGCATTACTACTTCACTTATTATTATAATACGTAAAGTTGTTTTCGAGTTTCAGACATATAATTTGATATTTTATGACACCGTCAATATTACCACGGCTGTCAATAATATGATTAGTCACTCTACGCACAGGTATTTGTAGCGCTCCAATGCACGAGTGGGCACAGCAATAATGTAATTACATATTTAGATAATCGATGCGTCTGGACTGGGCGTACCAGCGTCTGTTTGCATATCATATAAAATTATAGTTTTTCAGTTTATTTTCTATTCATTTTACGAGTAGACTAAATATTGATACTTGAATCGAGGTTTTTATGAAAGAAGCAGAGACATTTTAATTTCTAAAAGTTTAGATTAGAACAGAAACAAAAAAATCAAAAATGGCTTAGGAAAGGACTTCGTATAAGCTGCATTCTACAAAAATAAGATGCAAGAACATAAATATTATAGACCATAATCTATGGTATTAAAGAAATGCATATATGTTTAAAAAAAGCTGAAATTAAATTTATTAAAAAAGTAGAAAACAAATATAACGTTTTGGTTCAGTTAATAATAATAATTAAATAAAATACAAGTTCCTGAATACGGTTTTACTTGAGTTTTCTATTGAGGAAATAGGAAAACCTTCGAGTTGGTAAATTTTTCTCTTCACTGCGTGTGTTGTGAAACAAAAGCGATACGTTTCAAAACTACCCTAAAATACTCTAACGGTGCTAATAAACTCAAATTGATTATATTTTAAAGTGAAATAACGTTATTTAATATGCAGAAGTTACAATGACATATATTTAATGCATTGTTTGAATTTGCGGTTAATTAACTTTGTACAATTAATTAATTATAATGATTTAATTAGTTCACAAAACCGCAGTATTATAGTGCAATGGACATGTGTGGCGGCGCATCCTCAGTGTGCGAAATTGTACCGTATAGAATAAAAAATATTAATTTATATCATATATTATATTATTTATCGTTGCCTATTTCTACGATGGCTTTATTGCGTTCATCTGTCCGATGAATACGGGATATTCTTCCCACGTCCTCTGAATAGTGACAAACCCATCCTACAAGTCCTACCCTCCCACTCCAAACATCCTTTTCTCGTCCCATAGTCCATCCCTCTCCAAGCATCTTTTCCTATTCCCATAGTTCCTCCCTCTTCAAATATCCTTTCCACATTCCCACAGTCGCCAACCCGCCTGCCCAGTGTGGAGACTTAAGGCAAATCTTCCCAATGAACACCAAAAACTTCATCTTAATTGAGTAAACTAACTTTATAGCAGGCACAATATGGAAAATGATTTTTTTGCACGTAAGAAACCCAAAAACGGAAACTCGTAGGTACAAACCGGCCCGGTTACTCATTATTGCTAACTAAAACTAGTATAAGTTAGTTATAAACTACTAAATTTTGGCAAAGTTTTACGTAATTAACTTCAATGTTTCAATTATACGAGTCGTTCGAGGGTCGGACAGACGTGCATTTAATAACGTTACTGGTTACCTTTGGCAGCGGCTACTAATGTGATTAGTCTCGCCGCATATACGTATTTTTGCACTTAAATGCGAGACCAGACTCCATAAGCTGGATGTAGGCAATTATTGTGCAACATTAACGACCCAGACCTTTGGCGACAAACAGTTTTATAAAAATTATCTTTAAGATCTTAATAATTTCATAGGGCTCCCTAGAAAACTTTATAATAAAACGCCCGCACAGAAATTCACTACAATAAAACTTATTTTTCTCAAGAAGTTGCTGTTGTTAGTCATCTGCTTACTTTTATAATATAAATAAATTTGTAATAATGAAATGTATTAGTAGATAAAGAGGACTGAAAAAATATAGATTAATTTATTAATTTTTTTTAGAGTAAATTACTCTAAAAAATTAAAGATAATCGAAGTTGTTTAAATTTATTTTATTTATTAACATATAATAATAATAATAATAATAATAATAATAATAATAATAATAATAATAATAATAATAATAATAATAATAATAATAATAATAATAATAATAATAATAATAATAATAATAATAATAATAATAATAATAATAATAATAATAATAATAATAATAATAATAATAATAATAATAATAATAATAATAATAATAATAATAATAATAATAATAATAATAATAATAATAATAATAATAATAATAATAATAATAATAATAATAATAATAATAATAATAATAATAATAATAATAATAATAAAATATACACAACATAATACTAACTAAAAGAAATATTTACAATAGCACAGTTTTGTTTTTAATTTATATTTTTAATATATATACATATTTTTAATATATATACATATTTTTAATATATATACATATTTTTAATATATATACATATTTTTAATATATATACATATTTTTAATATATATACATATTTTTAATATATATACATATTTTTAATAATAATAATAATAATAATAATAATAATAATAATAATAATAATAATAATAATAATAATAATAATAATAATAATAATAATAATAATAATAATAATAATAATAATAATAATAATAATAATAATAATAATAATAATAATAATAATAATAATAATAATAATAATAATAATAATAATAATAATAATAATAATAATAATAATAATAATAATAATAATAATAATAATAATAATAATAATAATAATAATAATAATAATAATAATAATAATAATAATAATAATAAAATATACACAACATAATACTAACTAAAAGAAATATTTACAATAGCACAGTTTTGTTTTTAATTTATATTTTTAATATATATACATATTTTTAATATATATACATATTTTTAATATATATACATATTTTTAATATATATACATATTTTTAATATATATACATATTTTTAATATATATACATATTTTTAATATATATATATATATATATATATATATATATACATATTTTTAATAATATTATATTGTAATTTCTTAATTTTGGCAGATTATCCACCTAATGCCGACTACAATGTTACGTCTGTAGGTTTAAATTGCGGGCGATATTTTTCATCTATCAATTCAATTTTTCATAGTCACTTGAAAGTAAAGAATCTGTCTATAGATATGAAAAGGATACATGTTATAATTTTAATACGGTAAAAGTCTTATGTCTCGTCATTTAAATGACATGTAATGTTCACTTCAGAAGTTAAGAGTGTCAATAACAATCTATAGTCAAGAATTTGTTTTAGAAAATATTTATTTTACTCAAGAAGTTGCTGTTGTTAGTCATCTGCTTACTTTTATAATATAAATAAATTTGTAATAATGAAATGTATTAGTAGATAAAGAGGACTGAAAAATATAGATTAATTTATTAATTTTTACAGTAAATTACTCTAAAAAATTAAAGATAATCGAAGTTGTTTAAATTTATTTTATTTATTAACATATAATAATAATAATAATAATAATAATAATAATAATAATAATAATAATAATAATAATAATAATAATAATAATAATAATAATAATAATAATAATAATAATAATAATAATAATAATAATAATAATAATAATAATAATAATAATAATAATAATAATAATAATAATAATAATAATAATAATAATAATAATAATAATAATAATAATAATAATAATAATAATAATAATAATAATAATAATAATAATAATAATAATAATAATAATAATAATAATAATAATAATAATAATAATAATAATAATAATAATAATAATAATAATAATAATAATAATAATAATAATAATAATAATAATAATAATAATAATAATAATAATAATAATAATAATAATAATAATAATAATGAAATGTATTAGTAGATAAAGAGGACTGAAAAATATAGATTAATTTATTAATTTTTACAGTAAATTACTCTAAAAAATTAAAGATAATCGAAGTTGTTTAAATTTATTTTTATTTATTAACATATAATAATAATAATAATAATAATAATAATAATAATAATAATAATAATAATAATAATAATAATAATAATAATAATAATAATAATAATAATAATAATAATAATAATAATAATAATAATAATAATAATAATAATAATAATAATAATAATAATAATAATAATAATAATAATAATAATAATAATAATAATAATAATAATAATAATAATAATAATAATAATAATAATAATAATAATAATAATAATAATAATAATAATAATAATAATAATAATAATAATAATAATAATAATAATAATAATAATAATAATAATAATAATAATAATAATAATAATAATAATAATAATAATAATAATAATAATAATAATAATAATAATAATAATAATAATAATAATAATAATAATAATAATAATAATAATAATAATAATAATAATAATAATAATAATAATAATAATAATAATAATAATAATAATAATAATAATAATAATGAAATGTATTAGTAGATAAAGAGGACTGAAAAATATAGATTAATTTATTAATTTTTACAGTAAATTACTCTAAAAAATTAAAGATAATCGAAGTTGTTTAAATTTATTTTATTTATTAACATATAATAATAATAATAATAATAATAATAATAATAATAATAATAATAATAATAATAATAATAATAATAATAATAATAATAATAATAATAATAATAATAATAATAAAACGCCCGCGCATAAATACACTACCATAATATTTATTTTTCTCAAGAAGTTGCTGTTGTTAGTCATCTGCTTACTTTTATAATATAAATAAATTTGTAATAATGAAATGTATTAGTAGATAAAGAGGACTGAAAAAATATTAAAAATATAGATTAATTTATTAATTTTTTTACAGTAAATTACTCTAAAAAAATTAAAGATAATCGAAGTTGTTTAAATTTATTTTTATTTATTAACATATAATAATAATAATAAAACTTACACAACATAATACTAACTAAAAAGAGAAATATTTACAATAGCACAGTTTTGTTTTTAATTTATATTTTTTAATATATATACATATTTTTTAATAATATTATATTGTAAATGTTTCTCATTTCAGTGAGTGTTATCCATTATTTTATGTGTTTAAATTAGTTTTTACTTATATGCTGAAGCGTGGTTAATTGACCATTTCTCCTTTTTTTAATAAACAGAGCGGCCGTAGGTGGAAGCAATATTGACCCAAACGAACTCGAGTTCGATGTCCGGCGCTGATACCACTAAAATTTTGCTGCATAACTAAGCGCTGATTAGCCAAGTTGCTCCACGGTATTGTAAGGATACCGTGAGAAAATCTACACATCTGAGAAAAAAAATGTTTATAAAACTATTATGCGTTGTCATAAACGAGCAGTGATTGGTGACTCTGTCTTCTCTGCCGGGTCAAAATGATGTCAGAGGTTATATGTTAGATTAATACCATTATAAACTTTGTAGTGAAATAAATAGAGCATTAATATTCCCAATCTTTCTGTATGGAGTCTAGACGTGGACAATTCGAGCACGAGAAAGACAGAGAATAGATGCATTCGAGATGTGGTGCTGAAGGCGAATGCTACGAATACCGTGGACGGCCAAGCGCACAAATGTGTCTATTCTCTCCCAGCTCGCCATAAAGACCAGATTGTCCAATACGTGTCTACAGCGCGTACTGTCATATTTCGGGCATATAATGCGTAGAGGGGATGGCAATCTTGAAAAGCTGGTCATCGTTGGCAATACAGAAGGCAAGAGAACAAGAGGCCGGTCGCCAACTAGATGGTCTGACCAAGTAAAAGGTGCCATCTCCTCTCCTAATCTCTACCAGCTGGTGAGGACTGCCTCGGACCGAAACCGATAGAGGCAGATTGTTCATTTGAGGGGCTCTAGTGACCACGATCCTCAGAAATGAGGGAACGACAAAGAAGAAGTGAAATAAAAAATAGGTTTTTAAACATATGCCTGGTAATTTAACCTCGACACAGCCTCTGTCAAAATGACAAGTTCGGCTATTGCTCAGTTTACTCCCTTTTGGTTACAACGTCGTGACGTTTTAGTTATTGAGTTAGTTTAAGGTAGAAACCTGGAAGCATGGGCACTCGCCATTGCTAAGGCAGTTACCAAGGGCATACAAATAGTAGCGTTCTAATGTTGTTACCGCCTGCAACTTCGGCAGTGACAAGTAATTTGATTATTCCAAGCTTTTACCCGTTAACGTACGACCAGACCGAAATGTCCGCATTGATTTTAATATACAGGCAATTATATCCTGTTACTCATCGCTCTGATATAAGGGATTCTTAATAACTATTTGGAAATAACATAATGGTTCATTCCATGCCTTGTGAAACAAATAAATGCATGTTACATTATGACGATTATGAAAAAAGAGGAAGGAATAGGGTCGCGTAGCCTGGACCTCTATGCCGTTTCTTTCTGTGTACGATTTTCTACTTCATCTCTTTTAGTTTACTTGTAGTGTTTTAAATAGTCTTAGGTATAAATCCAAAACTCACGCCCATTGTCTAGTGAGGGACAGAGACCAACGATTTCCACTTAAAATAATCCTGGCACACCTCTTTCACTTCATTGAAATCTTGACATGTTTTCATGTGCAATCAAATGATCTTAGCTACCGGAAAAATTGACGAACATGTAATCATTGCAAACGATTAATTAAATGAACAACGTAAAAAATTATTAATAATAAAAAATAAAAATATTTATTTATTTACGAATATTTATTACGATTATTAATTTTTTACTATACTATCTCCTATATCTTTGTTAAATTAAATATATTTTTCTTTCTGTTTGTTAAATTAAATTTGGAAATGAAATTGATGTATGACAGTGGGAGAGGGCACTGATTCCTGAGTTACAGGTTTAACTCCTAGTTCAGGAGTCAGGGAGTTCGTGTATTTGTAAGGAAATTTTTGAATAAAGTATTTGTATTTGTATAATAAAGAAGAAGCAACCGTGAAGTAATACCAATTCTAATGTTAACGTGAAGACGGTTTTTCAATTATAAGTTCTAGTATACATTACAACTTTGATTCAATATTTATTCAATAATTTAAATATAACATTGTAAAAGTAACCATTTCACATAACGTTATTTGAAATTCGTAAAGGATATAACTTTTTCGTTATCCAATAATGGCGTAAAATTACTTTTAAGAAATATTATTTTCTTAAAATACAGAGTTGCTTCTTCAGTATCTAAATTAGAGGCACTTAGAATAATGTTATTCATTCATTTGCACTTTCAACTTTGTATCAATTTGCCTAAAGCACCCGAAAGTTTTGTTGTATCAAAACGTTTTTCGAACACAACAAATCCTTCAATATATATATATATATATATATATATATATATATATATATATATATATATATATATATAATATTTTTATCTATTTTTCTAAAAACTATTAAAGACTGTGACTGGGAGTGGTACGTTAAATATCGCAGTCGTCCCTAGGATCGTGACCGTTATAAAGTATTCCATATTAATCGTCGTGAATATAGATAAAAAAATTCAATTCGATAAAAATTAGATTAACCCGCAATTAAAAATCGTAAAAATAGTTTATTTCAAGCCAGTTAACGTGCGCATAATGTTGAACTTAAAATCGAGGACGACAAAAAAGTATTTAATTTTATTAGTCCACTGCACTGGCTTATCGAGGAGTTTAATCGAAGTACGTGCAGAACGTTTGCTCCTTGAGAAATACATGGCTGTGGTGTTGGTGTTATGGATTTCTATACATCTGTCCTGGGGCCAGTTCCTTAAAGTTTGGGCTATTGTTTCGATATTGTTATACATAGTTAGGTTTATTAAAGTAATAATATTAAGATCGTTAAGCCCTATTATAAACATAAAATTAAAAATGGCAACCTTATTCGGAAAGAGTGCCTCATTTTCTCGAGTGCGCGCTATGATCTTCCTGTAAATAGCCGTCCCGTGCAGTGTAGCATTGAATTCATGGGAAGCAAATGGTATAGAATCTTGTGTTTATACTTGAGATTCGAATCGACGGCTGTGTTAATGTAGGACAGGATGCAACAACCCCTTTCTTTTTATACATAAAATGATTCTCATATTTCAAATAGTATTATAATAAATGTTCATTGCATGTCGGGTGGTTTTGAGTTCAAAGGCGGGCGGGGACACTTTGACATCGTTATTGATATATTTCATAGCCGTAGCTGCTCCGTGCAAGATAATATTTATTACGGAAGTGCTGAATATATAGATTTTTAAATGTAATTTAAAGATTCCATCCATTTTAACTAATTAAAATAGCCGCATAACTGTAGTATGCATTCACATTTCACGTAATGATTGCACTGACCAACGAGGTAGGCACCATAGCGGCGATCGACTAAACTCTGAGTTACCACGTCTCTTCGGACTGCCTGTAAACTAAATTTATGATAATACATATTATAGCATAAACTGAATTAAAATACGACGTTAATTTAATTCTGCCGTAACGTTAGCAACTGGCTTTCTTCCCAGATTGTCCTTCGATATAGTTCCTTTCACGCTTTCCTGTCGCGTACTAACAACTACTCGTCGCGTACAACAAGCCAAGACGGGCAGTTACTTGTTACATTAAAAGAAAAGTTTTGTATTTTCTATCAATTTAGTTAGAATTTAAAAAATGAGGCTACTTACATAATTGGAGTGTTTGATTGTAATATTACAATAACTGGTATTTACTACATGCATATGAATGTATATACGGTATATGTGCAATGTTTGTCTAAAAAGACAGTTTTTTTTTCCCACTAATCTCTGGACTGGATTAACTTCGGCTACTTTTATTTTACAAAAATAGTTTTTAATCGCGGGTAACACAGAGGCGCAGCTCGTATAAACATATTTTACAAGTGGATAGCGAAGGTCAGAATTGAAAATTAAATTCATATCTAATCAAACCGCGTACACCCTCATCTGGGCGAGGTCTGTCTGTTCACGAATTAAACTACTGCCATTTGTGGTGTCATTGTCCGGGCGCGCGACAGAGGCGACATGCGGGCTGTTATCACTCGTCTGAAGCAATAGATAAGCCAGCGACCTTTTAATAATACATATCTATGTATTAGGCTTGGAAATTAATTTTACTAAACCTTAAACTATTTTAATTTCTAATGAAAACTTAGACCTTGGAGAGAATTTAATTATATTTTGTTGCTTTTTCACATTTTTATTTCAATTTAATTTTGTATGCAATGAACCTTTTTTTTTTGTTGACGGGGAGGAAATCTTCACAAAGATACCCCGCCTTCTGGCAGTTATGTGGGGTTCTTACCCACTAAAACCTCCCCGGTGGCCCTTTCCTCGGTGCATGACGAGGGGTTCCGGGATCTCCAGTGGAACGCACCGGAGCCCTGCACTGTGCTCAAGGAGAGCTCGTCCCGAGGGGGGAGGTTACTCCCTCCCCCCCAGTGCCCTCGCAGCGGAAGGCGACACGGGCCAGCCAATGTCGCCTTCTTCCCGGGTTCACTTTGGAGGACGACTCAGGCCCCCACCCTTGTCGCCCAGTGAACCCGAGGTACCTTTTAGTCGCCTTGTACGACAGGCAGGGGATACCGTAGTCTTATTCTTGAGAGCCCAGAACTACAGGGCTGCGGGCCGGTCTGCCACCGGCAACCACAATGAACCTTTGCTAGCTTGCTTTCTAAGCTGACTTAAATTGAAAGGTGCTTAATTTTTTTGCATTCTTACCTAAAAATATATTGAAATTTGTGTCCGGTGTGAGTGTGATACGATCGTTTACTGTCATATTGGGGATGTAATAAGCATCGGGTAAACTAATAAAAGCGTCTAACTAAAGAAAAATGAATAATTTCTAGCCATTTTTAACACTTCACACGCTACCATTACATCACATACACTTTACCATCGAGTCAGAATACTATGCAGCATCCAAAGTTAAGGCCTAAGATTTTAGGACCGCAGCAAATTGTATTGTAATGGACATATGAATAACATTAAAGTTATGAAACTAAAAATTAATCTCAAACCAAAACATATGATGCATTAAAATAATCCTACAAAATTTATATTACAAGAAATTCCTAAAATAATTTAGCATCTAAACGTATAAATATCCAAATTTATTCCCTTTATCATTCAAAAAATAATTCATCTACTTAACTTCTTTCTTTTATGCTGAAAATTCTTTGAAGTCGACGAGAGCTCCCAAAAAGTAATTTTATTAATTACGAGTCAGGAATTCAACAAAGTTCCGAGCCCGGGAGGTCCTTTTCTTTCTTGAAACGATCCATTATCTTATGAAGATTTAGAAATTCCTGCGGTAAGTTCCACGGCTCCCGACATTCGAGACCGGAACACTCGTTTTTAAATATGAATGCTATTTACTAATGATAAATTAAGTCATAACTTATAACAATACATTTATCACATTTGCATTGCCCCCGACATTACTGCTTCCGAGTACAGTAACGAGTCAAATTAAAAAAAGAAGCGCTAACTATTGCAGACCGTCAAGACGAGTATCGTACCTTGGTCACACCAAAATCTTGGACGAGATATGAACTCCTTCAACTCGTTTTGACTGGCAAGTCGCTGGCAAAATCTGTGTTAGTCGTAGAAGGAAATCATAGCTGCGTAACATCTTAGAGTGGACCGGAATTGTCGGTACCTACCACCAGAGTACCCTCTATTTCACCTCGCAAGAGAGAGAGAGGAATATGATGAGCTGACTGCCTTACTAGTTGGACTGTTACTTTCATAAGAAGATGTCAAAAAAAATTAGCGACGTTATGGACAAAGGCAAAGGTGGTAGAATACTTACGGCGCTGTAGTGTGATCTTCGCATTCAATTTAAGTACTATGAATATCTGAGTAACATATAAAAATAAACTGTGCAAGTTGTTGAAGTTACCTCTACTTTCTTGACCAAAAAACATAGTATGCACAGTGCCAATGTACGGAAATCGGTAAATTGATATTGAATTTTTTACAAAACAACACATGTAATTTGTGTTAGCATTTTTAATCGTTTCATTTGTTTCTGTTCATTAATTTGAACATAACAACAAAGGGGACAATTTCGTAGCTTAAATTTATTACGCTTTCCTATTATAAAAGTTGAGCAAGTTCTCCGCCGGTCAGAGTACGCGGCGCGGTGCGGCTCCGAGAGAAAACAAAGGGTAGAAGGACGGCCCGCTGCCCTGCGGACATTTTCTCTGTAAATGTTGCCTTCGCTTTGTCGTTTTGTTCAGAGTGAGGTCACTAGAGGGCGCTATAGACAACCTCATTTACCCTCTTTAAGAGGAACGATTGCAGTTTACTCCGTGGAACCGCAAGCTCGGCTAAAGCAGGTTGTTTTAACGGACCATTAATATTGCAGTGTGTAACAGTAGATCGACTTGAATCTAATGCAATCTAGCTAATTGGACTTATTCAAGTTTTCTCATTCTTAAGTAACTACTTTTGTTCGAGTAAGACCGTAATATAAATGTTAACACTTGTGATATGTGGTAACATTATTTACGGGAATCTTAATTATATTGTAATCGCTCTTTTGGTACTATTTTTTATTCGTTAAAGACATATATTCTTGAAATCTAAAAATTAATGTATAATGTTTATGACAGTAACGGTAGCAAAAAGAGCAAGAGCAGAAAACACCAATCACTATCCTTTTTTTACTCAGCTTAAAACGTTTTATGTTACATGATTGTATAGATCAAATCTCCTTCAGTTATTTGACTAGATGCTCGCAATCACACTTAAAATGTGACGTTAGCATTTGTTAGAAAGCATTTAAACGTAAATAATAAAACATTTGTAGATAAAGACGATAATGATTTACGCGCTTCTCCACTTCAGTGTTATGGCTTCATAAGAACTTCGAAGAGTGGCTTGAAGAACTGAGTCAAGCTCCGGTCCCAGTTCACACTCCGTGTCCATCATTTAGACGTGATGACCCCACTCCCGACCATAGACCAGGCTATAGACAAAGCACCAGTATTGCCATAAAGTGATGTTGACAAGAATAATATTGATGGCTTGATGAACCCATAGAGTTTCAACTTTTCCTTAATAATTCTTGTTTTTTAATGTAAAATTAGAATAAATTATATTAATCGAAAAAATTAACATTGCATATTAATCACTGTACAACAGTCATTGTTTCTCCGACATCCACTTGACACTGTAATTTGTCAGAGTACAACTAAACATCAAGATACGTATGAAATTGGATTTACCCCTATCTTGAATAACGATTATAATAGGGAGTAGGCAATTGGTTATTCCGTTTAGCTACCAAGAGGGGTGAATGAATGAATACTTCAGAGGATCTCTCCGAGTTTACGCAATACGGTGAATTGCGTATTTAAATACCAATTCTATTTTGTTTTAATCTAACTCTTGCAAGGCCGACATGGAAGCATAATTGTATGTGTAAAAATATGTAATAATAATTCTGAAATGTTAATCACATACCGACAGAAGCTCTGTAGAGCGAGAAAAGAGCTGTGCAGATTTACAGAAAATAGGGGAAGCAAGTGGTATCATGTTTAATGACTGCCTTTGGGAGATGTTTACATTCAGTAGTAAACTACGTAAGGCTTGAAGCTATGGTTGTATCAAGAACTTACGTTGTGTCATATAATATATGTATGTATGTTATATGTATATATAATATAAGTATGCAAAATAAAAGTCTATTTTGATAGGTTAATAATGAAGTTTCATTTCTCTGTAAAGTGGGGCCCTTATATCTGACAATCAGGCTGGCTAAAACGATCGGTTAAGTATAGATTACATCTTTGTTTTTCCCAGTGAGTAAGATTTAACGTAAGGTACATAAGGTAACCTAACTTTAGATAAATAAGTTGACAATGCTTCAACTATTCTTCTAGCTGT
Organism: Meandrusa payeni; assembly: GCA_029286785.1. Classification (NCBI taxonomy): domain Eukaryota; kingdom Metazoa; phylum Arthropoda; class Insecta; order Lepidoptera; family Papilionidae; genus Meandrusa; species Meandrusa payeni. Next base: position 3,186,379 of record JAGSMX010000013.1, read on the forward strand.
TCCAGTCATTACCGGTCGTGATTATTTAACATTATGTAAACAGCATGCTTACCAATAGTTATAAATAATGATTTCGTGATAAGGCTAGTAAATATAAAGGGCCTAGTAACTTTTAAATATTTTATAACACTGAAGTAAGAATACACGAACACAATGACGAATTTGATAGAGGCCCGACAGAATCAGAGAAAATTTCAATAATCCTACTAGGTTTGCGAAGAGCAGTGCGCACGTGTCTAGGATTACCCGTAATTGATGTGCGCCGTTTCTAATCTCCGCTCCCTGGGCCACGAGAGGCGCGCCCGCCCCCCGTTCGCACAAAAACTTGTATGCCGTGTCAACAATTTCGAATTGTTTTCATACGTCAGTTTGAATATTCAACAGTTATCGTCGGTATTTCGCAAACGGGAGATTTTAAAAGCTCTGAATTTTTAATTCAAACTGTTAGCCGGATTAAGACCGGTCTCCATTCAGTTGAAATTTCGTCGCGGATTTTGAAGTAACGCAATGATTATATTTATAAAACATAAAACACACAGAATGAATAGAGGAGAAAATATACAAGATCTTATTTCACGTAAAGACATTTACGAATTGGCTATCCGTCAAACTTATTCATTCGCTATGTAAGTCACCAGTTTCAAAGTTTAGCTAGTAATTTTTATATAAATGCATATAAAATAATTCGAACCTCAGAGATGAGATTAAAAGACAAACGCATACCAACTAGGCTATGACTGCTAAAAGGCAAAAAAGTTGCAATTATTTAACAAAAGTTATTACCATTATGTAAAGCTTTTGATAATACAAAATTGCTGGCGCCTTGTAAAGTAAGCTTAATTCGATTTAAAAGCACATAACTTCAGAAAACTTGTGGAATTCATTGTTTGATAAGGATAGAGACAAAGTTTAAATGTAATTTCTTTTTATTAATAGAAGAAAAATTGCAAGCTCTCATGTTTTTTCACCGAACTTCTTAGATCAATAATGTGATAGAAGGTTAGCATATCACCGTGTTGCCCGAAAAATGATTGATATAAGACTGATTCTACGGCTGTGAATCAGTTAATATAATAGCAGCTAAAACATTTTTATTGGAGATAATTAAAACAGTGCAATTCCACTTTAAATATTTTTAGCTTTGTGCGTCATATTTCTGTGCATTTCAGTACATCGTACGAGAATCTGAAATACATTAGTACAAACTGAGATTACAACCCCGACCCTCAGATCGCAAGTTTTTCGCTAAGCTAACTAATTAGGACAACAAAGTTTAAGCATCAAATAAATTTCTGACATAATGAAAATATAAATGAGGGTGGTAACTAATTTAATTTAAACTCCTAGCAGGTTATTTTATCATCATAACAGTATAAAATACACCAGAAGACAATTAAATTACGTAAGAAAAAACTTTAAGAACCGTCCTAGCTTTCAGAATTTATTTGCCAAGCGCACTGTAATTTCAGCAAAGGTGCGCTGTTATGTCGGAGTGTTATTCGCGTGAGCTTCTTATCTGTTGATATTTAAATTCCAGCCTGAGCCTCAAAATAGTTCAAATTAAATGGAGCTTGTAAATTAAGTGTTGGTATCACGCAATTCTAGGGAAATAGCTTTAAGTGGTTTCGGTGCGCGATCTACTATTTTATCAGACTTGACTTAATGACTACTATTTAGGAAATGATTGTTACGCAAAACGCTTAATTTTATCGTCACTTTATTGCTGGCTGTGTGATGTATTTTCATTTGGAAGAGGGAGATTACTCGTTTTATTTATTGAGTGGAAGAACTCGTTCTTTACGTTTTATGTCAGATTTGGGAAATGTCGGGGCGAGGTCCAGTCGTAATTAAAAACAATAAAAACCCGCTTCTAGTATACTTTTTCTGCCTCGCTTGTAGCGGAAGTAGCAATAAATGTAAGTTTTGAGAGTGGATAAATCCTGTTTCATTATAACTAACACTATTTAGTACATGTTAAGTAGTGATAGCTTAGTGACCGATGGATTCCCATGTCAATAATTATATATTTCTCAAACTTCTTCGTGAAAGAGGTAAACAAAATTTAAAACATAAAAGAAACTTTTTCATCAAAGGAATAATGTATTTATGCAATAACAGCGTCCTTTCTGGGAAATAACAGATTCTTTCTTCGCGATGAAAATGACCTGAATTAAATTTTCACATTCAATCGTCCCGTCTCGGCTGTTTACCCCCGAGAGCGGTAGCCGGCGCAGCTGCCTGACTGCCTCGTCAAATCTATTTTTAATCATTATAATATTTTTTTTCCTTTCGGATACGATCAAACATTGCTGTGTTGAAATTGAAAAACATGGTAAATATTTACATTGTTTATACTGGTGGTTTACGCTGAGATGGTCGGGGTTGTCACTGTGTGGTCTATATTAGATGGCAATAATTTAGTAGATTGTAGCTAGCGATAACGCGGTTTGCGCAAAATTTTATATTTGGAAATCATTGGTAGCAGAGAAGACTCTCGAAGAACTCATTTAACACACCTTTACCTTTACCACCTTTTTAACACGCCTTTGCCCAATATTTTAAAAACAATTGGGATAGGTAGGCAACACGGAATCCGGAATTCACAATAATTATTAAGTCTTGAATTCTTAGGATGAACATCGTGCAGCGGACAAAAATTCCTTTATTTTTCTTAATATAAATAAAAAAAATCTTTATTTTTTTTAAAATAAAACCTTAAAATCGTATCTCAAAATTTCCTAATTAATCGCGCTATAGGGAACTTCTTCCCTTTTTTATGTCAGTTAAAAGTGACAAATAGTCCGAAGAATTAATATATAGTATGCGTAGTGAACAAGTCAAGCAAAGGCAATAAGCTTCAAACTAGAGTTTCAGTGCAGGGAAATGCAAATGTCTTACAGAGTCTCCGGACTGCACTTACTTCCTCGCGCGGTTTCGCTCGGCATTTAAATGCAACCCAACTTGTCAAAGTTTATCGTTTTGCAAGCGAATGCCCAGACGCCAGCTCGGATTTTCACAACGATTTGAAAACGACAGTCGAGAAAGGAGGTATCATTTTTATTCAATATTTTAAGAGATTGCTTTGTTTACCAAAGTTTTTTTTATCGGGGTGGACAGAGACAGGTAGTTCTCCATTTTCACCTTCGCTTATTGGCAGGTGGTAAGCCCTTTGTATCAGGCACAAATTTAACCCGGTTAGATTGTTAACCACACTCTTATCCATTAGGTTATCACTGCTCCTGCAAGCTGCATCTTACCTTGGTCTTGTCATAGTTGTTATCGTTGGCAATGTTACAAATACAATTACGATTTGAATTTTGTCTTAAAAGCAGTAGGCAATAATAAACAAAATATTTTTTGTGGTCAACGACAAAAATGTAAATGTCGCATGTTACCAAAAATATCATCCTAAACCTGTTTAAAAGTTTCAGCTTGTTGTTGAAAAATTAACAACTAAGATGTTAGTATTAAAGCACTAAGAAATCATGGAAATTTTGACATTAAGCTTTTTAACCAATTATTATTACAAATAATATAGATAATATAATAATAAATAAATAGAGCATACACTGCTTGGAATAAAAGGGTAGGTAGAAATTTTGTATTTCTATTTTGCACGCTCCTCGCCTCTCTCTAGCTTCTTTAATATCTTTTTGTGCGTATTAATCGATTATAAGTACTTTTTATGTAGCTTCCATTTATACGTTATTAATTTAATCTGCGTACATTTACACAATATTTTTTGGCAATATTATTTAAAATCTACTGAAGTACATACTCTAATCGCACTATCCTCTTTCAAATCACACTTTTTCCCTATCGTACAATTCCTATTTTTTTTACCTTATATTTATTTGATGAATTTTATTCATGCATGCGTAGATAGATGCCTGAGATCAATTTTCTATCCGTATGACTAAAATGAAGCGTTGCGTAGTACGCTAGCAACTCGAGTTCGATGCCCGGTGCCGGCAACAATAAATTTGTTGTTGCATTTTTATGTGCTAATTTACCACTGCTCGGCGGTGAAGGAAAACATCGCGAGGAAACCTATATATCTTAGAAAATCTCTAAGGCATGTGAAGCCTGCCAATCCACTTGGGCCGCGTTTTTACAGAGAAGGTCTGTGCCCAGTAGTGGGTCGTATATAAAGGCTGTTACTTTAACATTACTTTCATAATAACACGAAAACGTATCTACTTTCACTTATAAGTCTACGAAGAAGAAGACCGATTTCTCTTCGATTAAATTAATCCATTAAATTTTCATATTCAATCTCGGCTTGTTTACCGAAGGGACGCGTCGTATAACCGACTTCATCCTATTGAGATTTGATACCTATTCCTTACCAGACAAGGGTACATATTACGGTGTAGGAATTGATATTATAAATGTAATAACACAAACCGTCATAACTTCCAAATATCGTTCGGCATCGGATGCTGTAAATAATATGCATAATTGATTTAACACGATTCATATTACACTAAGGAGATACTCTTTATACTTATTTCTCAAATTTACTCATTCGCAGTCATAATTTCAGAAATACTGAGGAGTCAGTATTCCATAGTAGTTGCTGACAATTTTATCTCAAGTACGTACGCAGTGCACTGATTGCGTCTTGAATACAGTTTTGTATTTATATTTTTTAATATGAATAACCTAGTGACCCATCGTTGGTTTTTTTTTGTAACAATAGGCATAACTACTGACTTATTCTAAATTCAGAGTTTTATTGCCCCTTGTCCTTTTTAATCTAAGTATAGTATATAGTATGCCTATGCTATTTCTAGTTCCCCTAACGTGGATAGGTTAGGGCAGTTTTTCTCCCATGCCTTTCCTCTCATTCATTCATCCTTCTTATTATTATTTATATTTATTACAGTCTTATATTCTACTTATTGTTACAATTTTTATTTCTACTTTTAATGTACACTTCTTCTTTTATTTTCTCTTTCTTATACTATTTCTTATTACATTCCCATCGTTGGTTAGGTAGGGATCGGTGCGGTGGTTGGTTTTGGTGGATGGTTGATGTTTTGGTTTTAAATATTATACTTTAAGTATTATACAAAGGTTCTAGAATTTTTTTACTTACAAATATATTTAATTCCAAATTAAATATTAAAAAAAAATACCGCTCAAAGCATATTTATACCACATCCAGAAATACTTATTCCATAATCTATTTGTACTATACCCTGCGAAACAATTATTGATTTTTATTTCGTTGTTTAATTTGATTTATTTTTCTCAATCTAATTTTGTAAGATATGTTTTATTTGCTAATTTAATTTTATTTACTAAATAACATTGTCGTTGTAGTAATGTTGTGTTGTAGTTCCCTGAAATATATTTTTAGTAATATTATATTTTTTCATGTAAATGATGAATTCATTGTTATGATAAATAAAGATTATTAAATTCGTAATTAGAAAAAATTAAAAGATTTTACGTGGACGAATAGCAAATGAGGATGTGGTCGTATTTTTGCACCGAATTGAAAATATCTGCTCCATTGCCACCTTATTTATATAGAATGAGCTTGGGTGGTTCGTGATTGACGAAAGTCAATATTTTAACTATTCCAAAACAGCCACAAACATAAGGCTATTTAAACTTCTGTTCAATAATAATTTTATATATATTTGTTGTCCAAGTTACTAAAGGAAACTGTTCACTAACGGGACCCAGACTTATGGTAAACATGTGTATACAGAAGCCCCGGTAAGTTGTAACTTTGTCACTAAGTTTCTAAATTACATTACAATACGGTAAAATTTTAATACAGCGGAATAGATTCAGCAACTTTTTTGCTAGCTTATCAAATTATTTGCAAATTTACTTATACATCCCCATAGTGAGCTCTCCCTGCACAATATTGCATCTTGAGAAACTTTTCAATAAGCAGCCAGAAGTAGGAAATTGTGAAATATTACGGGCAATGCAGAAGCGAATCCCTGACTCGAATGCCTTCCTGTCGGAGTCGATACAATAGTTTATATATTTTTATGTATCGAAGGTAAAAAGGCAATGCGGTGTTGGTACCTAGACCAGGGGTCGGCAACCTTTCGAGTCGGAAGAGTATAAAATTACAATTTACAAAATTTCTAAAAGTTTTAAAGATATTTTTTTCTTGCCAACAATATATAGTACTTGCGTAAACAGAGTTAGTACTAATAAGCCGCAGATTGCATGTCCCGTGTCTAGACTAATGTACGGTAGCGAAATTTTGGTATGGCAGAAACAGCAACAGCCTTTGAAATGCGGTTATTAAGAAGTATATCAGGTATGGTCTAATAAGTACTATACTGATATAATACTTTAATATTCTACGTAAACTATATAATATAAAACCTAAACAAGTATATTTACAAGTAAAATCCACTTCAAATGCTATAACGATCGGACACCTTCGTATCAATCACAACCTAACCAAACTCTCATCAAACTACCCTAGAAGTACATCATTTCCAAAAAAAAATAATCATCGAAATCGGTTGGCGTGATATTGGGTTGTAACACATACTTAAAGCAAATTTAAGACTTATGGTTTTCTCATGGATGCCAATGTCAGAATTGGGCCAAACTGAAATGTGATCACACGTAAAGCACCGTCATTCAAATAATAAGTTAAAAGAATCATCAAAAAGACGAACCACGTCAAACTCAGTCCAAAGAAAAAGCATACAGACGAATTAAGGATCTCCTCCTTTTTTTAAATTGGTTGAAAAGTTAAGCTTCCTAGACTACATATATTATAAACGAGCAATACTTGTATGTATATATATATTAACTAAATTTCGGAAACGAGTCTAATGATTTTCATTAAAATTCATATGCAGAGGGTTCCGGGGGTAATAAATCGATTTAGGTAGGATATAAACATTTTTAGGCAAAGAAAACCATGGTTTAAGCCAAAGATGTCTCCCATCCGATTCAAGTTCCTTCTTTTGTGATATAAACTATTATTTGGAGCCGTTTCTAACGACGCATTTAACTCCCCCTGAGTTTACAAAAACAAATCATCAACATCAACTCTTGTATTAAATACAAAACACAGCCCGTCATAACTACAAAATATTGCTGGTCTCGTGCATAATTTATTTAGGAGGATCGGTACCGAATCTGGCAAACGGAGATATCCATTACTTACATTGAGCGCTGGAGGTAGACAGGACTGTTTGCAGTCTGCTACCTAACTAATTTAATATCTGCCTGCACATTATTTACAGAACTACCGGTGCTTGTTTGAATTTGTCAAATCTATCACGAATATAAGAATCGAATTAGATAACTAAATTAATATAGAATAAAGTTATACTGTTATTTTTAAATAAATTAAAAAAAGAAGAGATCGCTAATTCTCATTACGTATGAGCTTGTATGAGTGTCTATTTGACGACTTTACTTCAGCCGTATGTTCATCAGAGATAACAAGTAACCGACTTCAAAAAAGGAAGAGGCTCTCATCATCTGTATTTTTTTTTGATATTTGGGTACTCATAGGCGTTGTCCTTTATGAACCCATTTCCATTTATTTTGTTAGAAGGGATTTAGTTTCAATTAGGTCCCTGTAAATATTGTTGATATAGGACCTTGGATTACGAAGATACTAGGAAACTCCTAACAATTCTGTGAAGGAATGGATGTTGGTAGGCTTATAATAATCTAAGACTAAGTAGTCCATAACGAAATCGAGCAATAATTTGAAAGAAGAAAATAAATATAGGCACAAGTTCGTAAAGTATGATACTTATAACTTCGCGAGTGATAGCGGTCAATGTTTGATTTGATTCCTGTTTAAGTAAATTAAATATTCTATTAACGCTCATTCTAACAAGTATATTTACGATTAAAAACAAAAAATTGAAGTCGGTTGATAAAATGTTTTTAATCGTTATTCTTTTGTTTATAGTTTGAAACGAAAATTATAGCGAGGTAAGAATATGACTGAACTAAGAAAATTGTATACCAAAGTTCAAGCGTCAATGATAGAAATCAAATTCTGCTTAGGATGCCGTCGCCGGTTGAGCATAAGTTGGAAAAGTTGTTCGAATGAATACTATAGACTAAAATGTAAATTGAACTGATTTTTGTTACTTAGCAGTTAGTTAAAAGATATTATCGGCCACTTGTAAACTACGAAATGATGATATAAACTTTATACCTTCCTATTTACGTTAATCTTGTGTATTTTTCACCATTTCGTCTTTTATCAAATCGATATGTGTATATCACATGTTATTAATTAATACAGAAAATAAATTTAATACATAAAAAATCCAATACCAAACACCACCATAATATACGTATTTTTGTTTGAACTTAATCTACTCGTCGACTACTTAGTTCCTCGGCCGGTTATTGACCTACCTGACCCCATTCATTCATATTTATGGTCAACTGAGAACTAACTTTACTGCCCGGCTGAAACAATGAATCACTCTTAGTACTTGAACGACCTAGCTAACTATTAGTTAGCTAATGGGGAGTTTCCATTCATTCGTTGGGTGAATTGAATGTTTTAAAATTTAATCAATATGCGGTGTTTTACTAGTACTGGTTTTGTAAATTGTTTTGAGCATCCAGATAGTATGAATTTTAGTCACCATAGAGTTATTATATTAATAATTGATTGAATCGACACAGCATCATAGTTTTTGTTAGAGATTTTTAATAAATTATGTAGGTTGTTATAGTTTAATCAGTACGGTGTATCCCTTCTTTTCACGGATGTAATCGAGTCTCTTTGTACTGGGTACGATCGGATACAGTGGGTAGCAGGCGAGGAAAGACGTGGAAGTGCGTGTGGAGCGCTGCGTGACTGGGTGTATCACCTGGTTGTACAGGTCAGCTGCCATTTTAAAAGCTTATTTTTCTGAGCAAAGTTCAATTAAGGTACACATTTATGCTTATACATTTTCCTCTGCATTAGAGGATAATATAATTAACATCTATTGTAATGTGTATCGTATTCCATATAAATTATTAGTAGAGTAGTCCTTAGCAAAGTTTGTGCATTCTAACTAGGTTTTGTTCTACGATTGTTAGAATTATATAACTACCTTTCTAATGTTATACATTGTACTAATTGACTTTGTAAAACCGTAGTGTAAACTAAGGAAAGGTACTTAGTTTCACAAAGCCTCTGGCTATATAATGCTCATAACTTTCCGTCCACCAACATTCGACTCTGAAATATTAATTCAGTTTCAAGTTAATACAATGTTATGTTTTTAAAAAGTACAAACTAAGTTAAGTGTTGTTAGGGAAATAACAACATCAATAATTTATGTCTCAAGATTCAGTTTAATGGAAATACTATGGCCTCAGCCAGCCATGCCGTAGTCTTTGGCCTGATCTATGGTCGAGGTTAGTGGGATCGTGTCGACACGATGAGTGGGGAATGGCGCTCCACGCGGAGCTTGTCTCAGTTGTCGTGAGGAATTCGGAATTCTTCTGAAGTATTTAGTTAACACTGAAGTGGAAGAGATGGGCGTAGTCATTATTATTTTTATCTTTATATATCAGTATTTAGTGTTCAAAATACTTTAGCGTTAGCTATAGCTATATCTGATGTTGTGCACCAAGTGGAACAACTAAAGTAAGAACTGCAAATATTTAAGAAAAAGTAGTTTTTTTTTTACGGGGGGGAATCCTTTTTACGGACCATCCTCCGGAACCCTTGGTGGCCCTGGAGCGATGTGTGGGAATCGGTCTGGGCGACATCTACCCACTAAACCTTCCGCGAATGCCATCAGCCGTTATAATTGGAGTGCCCCGGATCTGTCAACAACAGGGCACCCCAACGACCGGCCGATCCCGGCAAAGACCGGACTTCTTCCTCTAAAGGGGACTTCTCCGGCAATTAGAGAAGTCCCAACGACGCCGAAGCATTAGTGGGGCCAGGCACCTAGCCTGATATAAAAAAAGGTATATATGGTATGGTATAGGTATAGTGTAGCAGACACAAATAAAGTAGTTCAGACTGTTATACGTACATACGTAAGTTTCTAACGCTTTGTTGTGGTGCTCATGGTCCCGTGATGGGTAATACAAATAATTTAAAAAGCAAACCGTAATATCATTCCTTGAATTACTTTTACTTAAATATATAACATTTGCGTAAAATTGTTGTTAAATTTACCTAAGAACAAGATTATGATTTAAATGTCTGCTAAGGTATCCTAGACTTCACCATAGACACAATAAAAAAGCTACTAACTAACCACTTCTTTATTATGCCAATGGACGTCACAAGATAAACAAAATTTACACATCATTTTGATGAGTGTGTTCTTTATTTATATATTTTTTAATTCTAAATAGGCTCACGTTTGGCCTCAATCTCGCCTGATGGAAGGCTATGATGAAGCCTAGGATGAAGCACGCGAGCCTATAAGGTGTCTGTTCACATAATTTAGTTTATTAATAGAAACCTCGTAATGAAATTCCTTAATATTTGTAATCATTTTATAATTTGGTTTTCTTCATTGAGTTTGTTATTGGAAGAGTTGGACTGTTGTAGATTGGAGATTGTCGGACACAAGCAGATTTTGCTTACTAGAAGACCTCAACTTATGCTAATAATTAATTAAGACATTTGTTATAAGCATGAAATATATAAAAATGAAATAAACAATTTATTTTTATATTAAACAACAAATCAGTAAACATTAAATATTATCAAATTTATAACTAAGAGGAATCAAGATTAAAGGTTTTAACACGCCGTAGATCTTGGCAGTTGTTATGCATAATTGAAAGATAAACCTGTCACAATTTCACTGAAATGGAGGTGGACCACAAGTCCATTACTCATTGTTAGCTATTTTACCGGAAATTCCCAATTAATAATTTCGCATAGAAATAACATTTAAGTTTTAGAAGCGAATAGATAGAAATGGACAGTGGCACAATTTGGCTTTGGAAAGATGTTTCATAGATACCGCATTCTCAAAGGATTCTAAAATTCGTAACAATTGTTAATATCTAAACAAAAATTTGAACAATAGCCTACGGTTTATTGCTATTTACAAGACACAAAGCCGTTGAGTTATTAAAGTAGTTTAACTTTTTACGATTAAAATATAGGGCAAAAGTAATATATATCAGGGTCGGTTAGCTAAATCCATGTAGAAATATTTCTCATAGACAATCTCAAACAAAGATAAAACATTTTGTTTATTAAGAGTATTTTATATACTCCAAGCAAACGAATGGTAGTATTTAATAATTATTATTTAACACACATTACTAGGTAAATAAAAGGGATTATTAAGGAGGGTATTGTTTTGTACCAGTCGCTTTCGTTTGGACAGCTTGTTTGGCAAAGTAGTGAGGCGAACAGGCGCTGCCTGGGGCCTCAGGACTCGCTCTCTCGTATTCAGAGACCTCGGGCTTTCGTACACATTATGTTTGTTATTGTTTTGAATTACCTATTCAAATAAGCTGCCTCACAAATTTATAACTTTTTACCCTTAACTTCTACATATAATATTGAAGAACATGCTCAAAATGACGAAAATTTTACATGTGACAGACTTCGTAACTCAGTTCGATATTATCCCGGTGAAAGTGCATTTTCTTTCTTTCCTGTTTTATACTGATCTGTAAGAGATTAATTTATCATAGATGATAAATAACTGGAAACCTGTTATTTTCACTGTCTTCAGATTTTGAAGAGACGAACTCTGCTGTTTTAGATTTTAGACCAGCTCATTTTTTATTTTCAAGGAACTGAACTAATTTTAAGAGAATTTCAAGAAATACATTGTACAAACCATTGTGGCCTTAAGTACATAATACATCAATTGATTTACATTCTACTATTTGATTTTATTTTGATAATTACATTGTGTCACCCTATATAAGGTTTCTTAGAAAGTTTTATAAAAACCGATTTGTGGTGAATTCTGTCCTACATGAACCGGTAACGACATTAGTCATTGAGGTCGTTGTAAGTTCTGGAAGAATTCTTAAAACTAAAACGAGCTATTATTTTCAGATGAACAACGTCGAATTTACGGTTCTGAGAACGGGGAAGTTCCACCAAGATACATCAGCAGTCCACAACGTCAAGCTTCACCGTTTCCTTTAGAAAGTACCAATCGAAGATTCTATAGACGAAACAGAAACTCGAATGGTGAGTGAAGTGTAGTGTTGAACATCAAACACGTGTGAAGATAAAGTTTGATAACAAAAGAATAATAAATGATAAATTAGATAAAAATGTTATGGTTTAGAAGCATTAAAATAATATTTCAGCCTTTGTGATATAATAAACAAAAGAACAATATTCTATATCCGGCTCTCTAACTATATTCTATATGGGTTAGATCAGGGGTCAGCGACCTTTTGAGTTGGAAGAGGTCAACATGACAATTGACAAAATTTCAAGAGCCACAATTTTTTTTTCTTGTCAGCAATAAAAAGTATTTGCTTAAATAAAGTTAGACCCAGAGCCGCAGTCTCACATCCAAAGAGAAACCAGGGTTAGATAAATACAACGCCATTTATTGAACATGAGCAAAACACTATTTTGACTATTAACGTAAAATGTAGGATTTATTTATTTTGGTACAAACAATCTTGTAATATAAATTAAGTTACACAAAATAATGTTAAATATTGACCAGGAGTACATAAAAATTAAGAAAGGAAAACAGAATAGATAATATAAACATAGAAATTTAAATATATACAATTACAATAATTTAACTAGGAGATTTTTTAACGTTTTTTGAGTAAGTTATGAAATAAGTCAAGCTTTTTTTGTTAATTTTATTTTTACTGTTAACCAAGCCGAATAATAGATCGTGGCCGGATAAAGCTAGATTAATTTTAAATCTTCTAGGTGACTATTGAGTATTGAATAATGTAACAAGTTGAAAATTAAATGCAGGTGAAGAAGTGTTCACTGCTGATGTTGGTGGCGGCGGTACATTATCGCGCCGGAGTCGCCGTCCTGATGATTTCCCTCACGACTCTGCCAATCGTAATCCCCGCCACTGTCACGTAAATGGTAAATATAAATATAGTTGGATGCCTTTATTAATCTTTTCATTTTGTATCTGACAATGTCACGGTTAAATTTAAAATTTCATTTCGCCTATAAAATTCACCCACTGGGGACCCTCGTGTCAAGTTACTACAATAGAGATTCAGGTTGAAGGATCTAAGAGCTGCGCCACCTCTCCATCCGGTGAAGCATTAAAAGTCGGCTTCTCTGACTAATCCGTGTAGTTCGTCCCAAATAAATCAAAATTAATACACATGACAAGAACACAACGATGTCTCGAAGCTCTACTAGAATTACTACTAGGAGCTGTAATGCTACAAAGCGCAGCCGAGCCACATTTGTTATTTTTTATTGTCTTTCTATGTATCTTGTTGTGTAGAATTAGCGTTTGCTAACGTGACCCACTTGTTTTTTAAACCTGCCGGGACAATAGGGTAACCTATTGTACTGCCGGGCCCAAGCCCGGATAAATGAGGAGGGACACTAAGTCACTAATTTACAAATATTTGTAAATATTGATATACCCACATTCTATTCAACATGTTGTAATGTTAGTAATTATCAATCTACCCTGGTTAACCGCTAATATTTATCCGTCTATGCGAGCATACATTATCTTTTGTCTATCCTGTCATAAAACAATAAAAAATATTTAAATTATAGTGAATGTAATAGTTGTTTATTTGTTTTACTACAAATTTTTATATGTTGTATGTCATTTTAACGTGCCTTTCCTTTCACTAACAGACTAACTTACGAGTAAGTAACCCATCCTGGAAACTTATTTATTGCCCGTAAACACATAAACAGGACACAAAAAAGAATTCCGTTATTATTGGTAACTGTCATTTCACGTCAAGTTACTTAAATTGTTCCGTTTCGTTCAGTAACGGATGTTTTTCAATATATAAGCAAATTTGTTTCTCTTGAGGAAACAAACAAACTATGACAGCTGTCATTTTAAGGGATATGTGGGTGCTGAGATAAATTTCTCAAAATGGCAGTATATTAATAAAATAACAAGACCTACCATATCAACAATGAACGTAAGTTTGATTCCAAATATTGATGTTGATAAATGAGTTCTTTCTTAGCATCTCAGATTCTGAAGCATTTAGTCCTTAAACCCAGAACTCTTAAACCTTTATCAGTAAAGGTTCTGGGTTTAATTGTTACTTCTTACATATTTTTATAAACATTTTCGCGACAAGTTAAAACATTTTGACCGGTGTTGCGATGGACTCACATACTTTTGTTTTTTTAAGTCGGGGAAAATGCCTGCTCTCGCGAGGAGAAAAGAGGTTATAGACTCGCACCGACTAAAACCTTACGGTGTCCTACTCTGCGCCTTTAGACGGAACCACAGGAACGCTTGCGCACACTACCGTGATTAAATTTAACGTACCTCTGAGCACATAAGAGTAAACGGTTCTGACCGAGTATTTATTTATACACAAACGGAGGAATGTCTACACCCCTCTATTGCTTTGTGTTCACATAACTTTCATAAATATAATTAATTATACGTAATTCAGAAATGCGAGGTATGACTAAGGCATTACACACATTCAGCAACGCCAGATTCTACTTTAGTTATTGTAGTTAGGCATTCTGTATGTAGGGTATCTATTATAAATGTAATGCGAAGGTGGGTGCATGCCTTTGATAAGGATGCTTCGCATAGTTTCGCTTGAACTGACGCGCGTGTCTGGGACGTATATAGACAGAATGAGGCATTGTGTTTATTTTGCCCCTTTACTTTAAAACGATTTTGCTAAATAATAAGGTTTTGTTGAACAAAAATACACTAGAGCATGTGTGACGCAGCTATACTGAAAAAATTGAGAAGATCTTCAACGTAATGTTGGCTAATTCATCTTAATCATTCTGAATCAATTGAACAAAAACACTGTTGGACAAAAACCTTCCCCGATGCCTTCCATCATATACCGCATCCATATCGAATAAAGGTCGCAAGTTTCCAACCTTTAACCTTTTGCTTTTGCATATCGTCACATATCGAGCACAAATTTTACAAATGATCTTACTGTACTTAAGAATCAGAAAAACTTGTGTTCACTGTGTTTTTATCTATCGTGAGGAATGGAATTATTGATTCTGTAAGATACAGATCCTCTTAAACTTTTCTAGAAATGAATTTCTGTCCATTCAAAGGTTGTTTGGAAGAGATCGTTCTTAGCGATAAGACCACCCATTGCGCTTTATATCGTATTAGAAAAAAAAATTGACTCAAAATAATTTAATATGACTGTTTTACACAATTTCCTTTTATTTATGAAATTAAACTTATTTATATGGATTTTCTAACGTCTACGCTAGTCTCATATCTTAGACGTACGTAGTATCTTAGACTTAGAAATATTATATCATTACTAGCAAACCCGGCGAACTCCGTTTCGCCACCAGATCTTCGTTTTATGTAACATTTCGTTTGGTGATTAAAAGATGAAGAAAAATTTTATTTTTGTTTTATATTTGAAAAGGAAAATTTTTATTTCATTTCACAACAGTAATGAATTAATTTCGATTACAAAAATGAAGTGTTATTTACTTGAACTTGTCTAAGTAAATGAAAGTGAATCCAAAGTAAATACTGAATCGAAGCGTCATACGTGTCCGCAAATTATCCGTTTCATTGAAGTGCTCTTTGGTAAACCACATTTTTTGTTTTTTGGTCTGACGTTAACACAAACAAAGCGGATGGTTTCCCAACTCGTGAACACGCAACGTATAACTGCCCATGTGAAAAACAATGATTTTCTAAATTTATCCCGCAAACACTAAGCGATTGGCCTTGCGACTTGTTAATTGTCATTGCGAACGCAAGGCGAACTGAAAATTGCAATCGTTTGAACTCAAACGGAAGATCAGTCGGAATCATTGGTATTCGAGGAATACATACATTTTCACCTGCGTACTTTCCGTCAATAATTGTTGCCTCAATCAAATTCGGTATAAGTCTTTTTACCGAAAGTCGAGTACCGTTGCAAAGTCGCGGTGGATTCAAATTACGCAATATCATAATAACTGTACCAACTTTGAGTTGCAAGTTATGTGGTGGAAATCCTGGTAACTCCAGAGAGTTCAAAACTCCGTTGGATAATTTACTACATCATCGGGATTTGTTATGGAATCAACGGATTTGTATGTCACCAAATCGCCAGCAATTTTGATTGAATGGTGAAATTCAGTGCGTGTACATCATTATTCTTTGCGGCAAGAATTGCTCGTTGACTTAACCAAGCATAATTCTGATAATTCTCACTAATGTTTGGGAAAACATTTTCAATAAGAGCTAATTGAGAGTCTACAAATCGGCAAAGTCGTTGGCAAGAGTAATTAATCCAGACGTCACATCAACTGGGACTTTTCCATTTCAACAGCTCACAATTGTTTGGAAAATTGTGCAGCACTTTGATCATTTTGAAGTTGAACTCTCATATTAGTGGTTAGCGATAATGTTTTTACGTTATTCCATAAAGGTGATGCCTTCAGGCAAGCATTCAATTCATCTGCAGGCGTTCCACGGGAATTACTGGCAACGTCTGCCTGAAATCGCCTGCCAACAATATCATCAAGCCGCCAAAGAGGTTGTTATTTCGCCGAAGATCCTTCAGTGTGAAGTTAAGTGCTTCAAGTGATTTCTTATGTGCCATTGTGCACTCATCCCAAACAATGAGCTTGCATTGCATCAACAATTTTCCCATTGCACTGGATCGGGAAATATTGCATGTTGGAGTATCAATTGTGTTTAAATTGAGTGGCAACTTAAGCGCAGAATGTGCAGTACGACCACCATCTAGAAGAGTCGCCGCAATTCCAGATGATGCTAACGCCAAAGCTATGTCACATCTTGATCGAATAGTGGCCAAAATCAATGAAATGACAAATGTTTTCCCTGTTCCTCCAGGTGCGTCCAGGAAGAAATTTTCATCATCACTGTAGTTCGCAGTGGGATCATATTGGAATGCCAAGCGATTGTATGATGCCAATGATCTTCGTGTGCTCACGCGTTGTCTCAATCGGGCATTTTCTCTTATTATATTTTATCTTTCTTCGCTTAAGTTCTGTGAATACACTTGTTGCTGGCTTGCATGTCTTGTGCGGCAGCCGATGTTCGTCACACGTCGTCCTCTAGGCATTTTGGGCTATAGACAGAGTGGTGAATTTAACCTCAAATGCACGATCCACATAATTTACACAGTTCAACTTACCACCTTAAAGAAAAATGCCTGCTGTTGAAATTTAATAAAAATTTGCACGATTTGATGGTAAATGTAAGGAAACGAATAACTAATTTTTTACTTTTTTCACAATTTCACAGTGAACATAATACCGACCGAGGGCAGCAATATAAATCTTGAAGTTTGATCCGTGGCAAAAGTCGGCGGCCGGGATGGTGACAATCAGTAGCCGCCTCTACCGACTGCTGCTAGAGTTTTCCTGATGCGGTTTCCAATTGCAGGGCTTGATGCACTTGGTTGCTTTGTTTTCGGTTAACTGAGACTGATCAGCAACTTCTTTTATTAAATCTTCCGCCGAAATAAAAAGATAAAAACTGTTACCGAAAATAAATGTAGCGATGCGATGTAAATTTCTAGTAAAAAACATTTTCTCAAGCTTTCTGTGTGTCCGTGCGGCGTTGGCTGGTGCGGCGTCGGAAAAAATCTTCACACCAAAAAATTCTTCTCGAAAAAAATCTTCGACACGAAGAAGAAGAAAAAAGTCTTGCCGTTAGAAGGATCACGTCGGGGTCACCAATTTGGGTAATGTGGCATCAGAGCGGAATGCCAATCCCAATATTACTTTTGCACGTGTTCTTGACCTTCTAGTATAGTCCGCCGGTAAATAAAAATATCACAGAAATGTTGAGAATATTGAAATTATATTTGATACGTTTTGTTACATTAGAAATATATTTACATTCGGAAAAGTCTAGATAAAAGTGTGTAATGAAAAATTATGACATATGTCTAATATAAAATTTTTCTAATTCTAAATTCAATATAAAATTTTTCTAATTCTAAATTCAATATAAATCATTTTGTCGTCTAAAACCTCTTTGGTGGCTGGCGAATGCAAGTCGCCACATCGGTTTGTCACATGAAATTAACTGAGCAGAGAACAATGAGTAGCTGTCAAACAATGTATCACGCACCGGCGTCATCTACTTAAAATATTGGTTTGTAGTACATGCTATGTATCAGAGATGGCGCTGTATGTGAAAAAAGATTTTCCCGCTTTTCTGATGAAATTTTTCCTGAATTTTCCTTATAAACCTGCTATAAACCTCATGGAGCCCGAGACCTTTCCAACGAATGCAAAACCGTGGAAATCGGTTCATGCGTTCTGGAGTTATAGCGTCAGGAAGGAAAACCCGACTTATTTTTATATAGTAGATATAAAATTTACTATTACTGTGAACACTTGTTAATTGTTGTGCAACTAAGAATACTCATTCCTAGGGCTATGAATTTATAGTTAATATAAATAAAACTTCTTCGTTTTTTTCTACTTCCTTTATTGTTTAATTCAGGTTCATCCAGCGGTGGGCAGAATAGTGAACGGGAGTGCGAATCCCCTCCAGAGCCAGCACCGCCCGAGGTGCCGCCGCGCGGACCCTCACTGCACGTCACTCTCCGCCACAGGACTACTCCGTGCGATCCACCCACTGATTCCGATCGGCTGTTCCTGTCTGAAGGTAAGTAAAAACAGTTGTCTTTTAAATTTTCATCTTTAGTGTAAAATTACATCGAGAATACTTTTATAATTGAGATCTGAATTACTCTACATTTATGTAATTGTGTGCATACATTTTTATGGTCTTGTTGGGGGAGAAAATACTGGTACCAACTAGCTATACATATATATAGTTAGTTATTGATACCACAAATGAATACAAATACAAACATTCATGCCCATCTTCCGGAAAGGTAGGCAAAGATAAAGGACTTTCGCAAAGTACAAACTCAACATACCTCTTTGTTTCATTTACATCCATATATCTGCTGATATATAATAATCGTCGGTTAAAGTTACTCGTCAAGTCGTCAAGAAGAGTAGTCGTACGTCAGTGAGGGGTATCCTATTCATTTATCATTTATATTTCGATAGAAAGCGCGCAAAAGCTTTTTAAATGAATGCGTAGGATTTTATGCAGCAACTCTTTTTGTAATCAACCGTAAGAAGTTACGTCGCTATGTCGTCGCGACATCTATAAAAATTATCATGATATATTTTATATTTAAGCCGCTTTGATATTAGAGAAAAGAGTTTAAGTTTGCATCAATTAGGTCAAGCGAGGAAGGTAACTTACGATCTAGCTTAAACTTATCTTTGTTATTATTTTATAACTCTCTATTCATCCCACGTTGTCACTACCGCTGTAATGTCGTTACGTAAACGTCGGGATTTAAAAAATAACATCAATCCATGATAAGATCTGTAAAATAATTTTACTCATTAAGTAATATTAAAAGGCAGTACTAATTTTTCGTATAAAGTAGTTTATTAATAGTCTTTAAACATGTTTGATGGGCACGAAAACTCTTGAGTCCGCCAAGTATTTATTCAGGAACTATCGAAATCTCATCAGAGCAAATACAAACATAATACATATGAAATTATAGTACATGTATAATACAGTACAATACTATTATACGTATTTTGATAGAAGACACGTGAGATTATATTTATAATGTAATATTTACCTACACAAATATAATATAAGTATAGGAATACCTAAAGTTTCCTTTCGGAGTACAATACTGCAAGCTGCTTCATTTCACGAGCTGAATAAAGTTTTACTAGCACTCGTAGGACAATTGAATTTCGCCAGACCTATCCTGGCAAATAACTGACGTGCCATTCTTTCACTTGCAAGGATGACGTTATAGGAACTGTTGGTCATTGCTCACATTCCAAAACAGTACAATAGACGCGAATTTGTCTATACTATATCCTCAAATGAGTAATATATATTGTGTTCATGATCCCCTCTTCGAATTCAATGATGACATCTTTTAGAAATTATATTTACTTAGTAGCACGTACATAATCGTGAGGAAACTTACTCAGGTGGTCAAGGGTCAATTCTAATACCTCAGGGAACGGTCTGCGAAACATAAGTTCGTAAGTTCGTTCGTGAACTGAGCTGGTCACTAGTCGAATGGTGAACCTTTTTTTTTTGTTGACGAGGAGGAAATCTTCAGAAAGATACCCCGCCTTCTGGGGGGAAGGCGGCGGTTATGTGGGGTTCTTACTCACTAAAACCTCCCCGGTGGCCCTTTCCTCGGTGCATGACGAGGGGCTCCGGGATCTCCAGTGGAACGCACCGGAGCCCCTCTGCACTGTGCTCAAGGAGCACGTCCCGGAGGGGGGAGGTTGCTCCCTCCCCCCCTGTGCCCTCGCAGCGCAAGGCGACACGGGCCAGCCGATGTCGCCTTCTTCCCGGGTCCACTTTGGTGGACGACTCAGGCCCCCACCCTTGTCGCTCAGTGAACTCGAAGTCCCTTTTAGTCGCCGTTTATAGTTAGTTTTATACCGTAGTCTTATTCTTGAAAGCCCAGAAATACAGGGCTGCGGGCCGGTCTGCCACCAGCCCGCAGTCGAATGATGAACCTACTACAACTTCTACACTACAACTACATCCTTTAAGACAACATTTACTAGATCTTACTACAATTTGAAACATTTCAATACAATTTTTAAATGTGTTCAAAACCATGACGCAGTCTGTAAAACAATTGTTCAAATTTTGTTTTATATATGTTCCGCTCGTATATTCTACGTGTTATAATAGTTCCAAATAATCATAAAATTTAAATGATTGGTTACAACAAATCTTTACCATTAACAAGTTTATATAAGCATGCAATAACTCGCAACCACCGTTGTTAAGGGAGCTCGCAATTCTAATAAGTTAGCTAATTAAATTTCCGCCGTAAATGAACAGCCAAGTTGTGTTAAGTAGGGCCTACTTGTAAAGGTACTTCGGTGGAAGTTTAATCGAGTTGCACCGTCCGCACGAGGCCGCGCCGTACCAACTTGCTTCTGACTGACAAATTAACCTCTTGATCTCGCTGCGCTCCAGGCGTCTGTTCTCAATATATTTTTATTTACTTCTTGTTTGATTTAGAAGTTGTTTCGTTTATCTTTCGAAATACGAGGATAAACAACTTAGCTTTGGTACGAATTTAGCTTAACTTAATCACATTACTAATGAGGCTGAATAGTCTACGACTGACCGAATAATTATTACTATGAAATTTAATATAATTAGCCCAAGGAACTCCTCCACGATCCCTTGCAATTGGGAACCATTAGAAAAGAATATTTTTACACGTTTTACTTTTACGTGTAATGTGATTGATAATCGCTACATCATTGAGATGCCGTGGTATCTCAGATTAACCGGGTTTGCCACTTGAAGACAGGAAACCATCATAATGAAGTTTCAGGCTGGCCTAAAAATCCGGCTATAACCTGAAGTTAATGCGTTCAGGCTTTCAACGGTTGGCAATCTATAAAAAAATATATTAATTATACTGTGATTTGTTGGGTTCTATTCTAATTAGACAATAAAATGAAATAAATCTCCTATCAATATATTTAAGTGAGGATATTTGATTGTATTTAAATAAAATTTATTTATAATAATACACAATACATTTCCCCTTATCGTTTCTGAAAACAGCTGCAAATGATTTCGGATTTAATTCCTTTGTTCCTGTAAATAATAGTTTCCGTTTGTACGTGGAAAACATACCCAATAAATAATAGAGATTAATACTTATAATATCATTTAGCAACTTACTAGTTAAAAGGAAAATAGTAATAAATTACCACTTTGAATGCAAATTAAACATGTCTTCGATGTTAGAAACGGGGATGTAACGTATACTTCGCTGACAACCCGAATAAATATGTTTTTAAAAACTAGTTAAATTACGGCAACTGTAACATAAATGTAATTAATATAATATGATTTGATATTTAATTATAATTTATAGAGATAAAACATACTGAGATAAAACTACTTTATATAAATAAAATAATTTGATGACGACTTAAAAAGTGAGGAGATTGTAAATTCGTCTGTATGTTTTCCAGTTTTTCTATTATTTTTTATACCACCCTGTAAACACCAGTTATGTCCTATTCCTGTTTGGTCCAATTCTCACAATGGCATCCATGAGAAAACCATAATTATAACTATTAATTATTTTAAGTACTTCCGTGAATGGACAAAATGGACGAATAACTCGATATCACGCTACCCGATTTCTATCATTTTTTATCGGAAGGAAATATTTCAGGAGTAGTTTGATGAGAGTTTGGTTAGGTAATGATTATTTCTATTTGGTATTATTCTTGCTATAATTCGGAAATACAAAGAGAGCGTCCACACGTAATAGCGTTTAACGATTGATTCCGTTGAAAGTGGGTTATTGTTTTTACTCGTAAATACTTGTATATGCAATAGCAATAGCACAATAAATTCATGCAGCCAGGGGTCCAGTACTCACGTTCGCTTCGTAACGAAAGAAGGAAGCTGCTAAATTTGATTTGGAGCGGCGCTCTACGCGGGATGAGGAGCTTTGATGTGGCAGGCCCGCGTGGCGCGACCCCTCGCGGCCGCACCCCGCTAAAATGGCGCGCACTTACACAGAATCTCTTACCGTAATTTAATTTTTATGATAGCGCATTGTAAGTGTCCCTGGGAGGGTTTTATTTTGATTTGTTCTTTCACTTAGTACCAGGCGACGGCGCTAAAATAATACTGGGCCGTAAATTTTATGAATTTAAATTAAGGTTTTAGTAAAACTAAACTGGGATTCGAGGAGCGAAGTCTATTTGCAATGCTCACTTGAATCCTTCAAAAGAAATAAATCGCGATAAATAAATATACTTAAGCCCATGACGTAGGTGGGATTGAATGAATTAGGCAAATCTTGATTCGAACAAGAAAATAGCTTCAAAAGGTCTTGAAAGTTTAATGGAATCGAACGGGGTCCGGCCGAAGTAGTCGGAAGTTTGCACGGGTGACAAATTGGGCACTTGACCCGCGCGGGAGTGCCTGTTTCTCGAGGACCGTAATAAGTTTAACTTAAAGTAAACTATATTCCATTCCCTCTAATTTGTACTCTCACTACTCAGTCCCAACACTTTTTGTTACATTAAATTTGCCGTGTCTATTTATTCGCGGACTGTGTTGCGAAACTGCTCATCAGTGTGTTTTTGGTAACTGTTTATTTAATTTTCTGGATTTTCACTTCAAACAACTGTATAAATGTTCAAGTTATTGTAAATTCCGATAATTGTAATATTCTATATCACATCTAAGTAAAAGAATGTGAAAATTCTAGTATTAGAATTATTTTTGAAGTAAAACTTCTTTACACACGATTGACTTCTGGAGTAAGCTGGTTGAAACGTGACGAAAAGTGTGATGGTGCGAAGAGGAGGTAAACGGAAATTAAGAGGGAGATATATGTTAGTGAAAATAGAAAGGAGAGAGAGTTATGTTTTGTATATTACTGTAAGGACAAGAAAGAGAAATGTGAGCACACATTTTCCTTTTTTCATAGGCATATTTTTCATCGGTGCAAGACTATGTTATATTTGAGGTTCAGGCTAAGTGACCTAAGAGCTATGCCACCTCTCAATTCGGTGAAGCAGTAAAGGTCAGCTTCTCTGGCCAACTGTGTTAGTTCGTCCAAAAAAATAAACTGTATTATATACGGTATATATACCGAAATAGTTATATTTTGTTGCACTCAGTCGGTCTTTATCGGAGCTGCCTACAAATGCGTGGAAGGAGCTTAACTCTAATTTTAATATTTGTTTATTTACTGTGTGTGCACCAGGCTGCTTTTTATTTGTCTTAATTTTAGTAGTAAATATGTACAAATATGATTCTTACTTAGATTTACAACATCAAATTGGGTTATCTGTGACGGTGTTATAATTTTTGTTGTTTTAAATAAATAAATAAATATAATATTTACAAATTTTATAATTTTTGTCTGTTTGTCGGCTAATATCTGGTACGGTTGGACCAATTTTGACAGGACTTACATTGGCAGATAGCTGATGTAATAGGAAGTAACTTGGGCTAGTTTTATTTTAGAAAAAAAAAAAAATGTCTTAAAAATTTACCCAAACTCGTGTAACTGTAATCCTATGAGGTACAAGTAATTTTCCTGATAATGACCTTGATATTACAAGCAATTCGCTACTACTGTTGTAACGGTAAATAAGTTAACCTCTTGTATTTTCGCCGCAAAAATACAACCAAGATGTGTTAAGTGAATTCTCAACGCAATTTAATTTTATGAAATTGTTTCAATTTGCAAAGGCAACACGGTTCTAGTATAATGTATTCAAGAAATAAAAGCCAAAGAAGTGTGTATTCAATTTAAAATCTGTTCACACCAATTAGCCCGGAGCGCGCGGCGCCGTCCGTGGTTGCAGATGCAATATCATTTCGTAGCCAGCAATAAGAATCTACGTCTCAAGTTTCCGCCCAGCATTTCGAAAATTGAAACCTCACAGAGTCTTGCTTTAATTTAATTTTTATCTTTGCTGCATTGTTGTCTCTCCAGAGGTGCAAATATTTAAGTTGCGCTCTACGTAGCTTACCGTAAGTTTGACCAAATTATTATGCTACTATTGCTTTGAAAAATACGAGTACATTACTTGTTCGTAACTCTATGTAACGATTGTTTAGAGCGTCTTGTCGTGCAGGGCAAAGTAGAGGGAAGCAGACCACGAGGTAGATCGCCGATGCGATGGTTGGATCAGGTGCGGAGTATGGTGGGTGCTCCCCTCCACGAATGTGCCCGATTGACGACCAGCAGGCGTAGGTGGCGAGACGTCGTGCGGCGGGTGCTGTCTGCTGCCCAACCCACCGGATCATGATGACCACGACCACTCTGACAAGAGTGAAGCGACCAAGAAGAACTCTATGTATACAAGCCGTGGTTGCTTATTGTCTGTGCGTTCGCCTCAAGCCTCTTGCGTTGCAAGTCTACGCTAGCAATCCGAGATTAACTTTAGTAGCAATCAATTAGTTTATTACAATTTTAAGTGCTGATTTACCACGCTCAGCGGTAAAGGAAAGCATCGTGAGGAATCCTACATATATTAGAAAGTTTTCCAAGACATGTAAAGACCGCCAATCCATGCTACGGCCGTGTGGCGGACTATTCCCATATAGAGTATATGGGATTCACAGAGACGGCCTACAAAGCAATACATATCTGTTATAATACGAGTAGGAATTATTTTACCCTTTACCGTCACAAAAAACAAATGCTAATTATATCTGTTTAGCAATTCCCACGTTCGTTTTTAATAGTATTAATAGCCGCAAAATTCCAATTATTGCCTATAACGCAAATGCAGAGTTTGCGTTATTGGCAGTAATTGGAATTTTAGTTAAACCGTATCATGGAATATATAACTATTACCGGG
Organism: Meandrusa payeni; assembly: GCA_029286785.1. Taxonomy (NCBI): domain Eukaryota; kingdom Metazoa; phylum Arthropoda; class Insecta; order Lepidoptera; family Papilionidae; genus Meandrusa; species Meandrusa payeni. The sequence continues at coordinate 3,211,904 of JAGSMX010000013.1, forward strand.
AAAATATCTTACTTACTAATATCTTACTTAACTTTTTTTTGCTACCGGGGAGGAAATCTTCAAAAAGACACCCCACCTTCTGCAGGAAGGCGGCGGTTATGTGGGGTTTGACGGCGAATGTGCATGATGAGGGGCTCCGGTATCTCCAGCCCGAGGCCCCTTATAGTCGCCTTCTACGACAGGCAGGGGATAACGTAGTCTTATTCTTGAGAGCCCGGAACTACTGGGCTGATCTTACTTAACTTACTTTATATTGAATCAGCTGATAGGAAAATATATATTTTTTAAATCTGTTTACAACGACATTAAGTGGAGATGTCCCTCCTGACTTAGACGGCGCAAGATCAGCCTTTTCTTTGAAAGTTAATAACAATAATTTTAACCATTTCAAAACGAGCTAGAAAATGGTTTATGTCAATAGTTAAGTTGTTTTCTTTCATTTATACTGCATTTTACCAACAAAGACTGTATCTCGACATTACCACAGGTTATTTTGTCCAAATATTTGCTTAGACTACTTTTTTTTCATTTTACTGAAGCGTGAAAAGAAGCTCGTCGTTTGTTACTCTTCTTCTCCTCTGTCTTTGACTCCAATGGGAATAAACATGGCTCAGAAGTGGCATAGAAGTTTTAACAGATATGCAGGTTTTAATTTTACCGCTGAGAAAGTATCACGTCACCATCAGCACTCAAAGCTGTAATTAGGAATTTTATAGGTGCGAATAACGAGGATCAACATCCCATTGCTAGCATATTTTCTAACTTAAAGCGACCGCCTGGACAAGGTTGCGCTATGTCGGTCGCCTCGGCGAGGTCTTCGACCTCCAGGGCGGCCAAAAAGCGGAGGAAGCAGAAATCTCCACCGCCTGCCTCTGCTGAGGAGGATGATGAGGCGGAGATCTGGGACCCGACGGTGGCCCCAGCCAAGCGGAGATCGAAAGCCAATCTCCCTAGGTCGGAAGATCTAGCTAGGGAGATGGCTGAGCGGCCAACGGAGGACCTATGCAGTCGCATAAGGGCCTCCATGTTGGCCGTGGAGAAGATCTCCGACAGGTCGGGGAACCTCAAGGGCACGTACGTGCAACATTTGCGCGTGGCGGCCCTCGAGGCGGAGGCGGCGAGCTCTGAGCTCGCTCGGAGGGTGTCGCAGCCTCCGGCTGCGGACGCGCTGCAGCGTGAAAACGCGCAGCTACGTTCGCAGCTCTCCGACCTGACGGCGAGGGTCGAGCGGCTGACGCAGGAGCTGAGCGCCTTGCGTAATCGCGAGGCGTCTCACCCTCCGCCAGTCGCGGGCCCGAGCCGGGCTGGGGGTACCAGTGGGTCCCAGGAAGCGGGGCCGAGTAAGGCCGCTGGTGCTAAGCCAGCGGTCTTTAAAAAGCCGCTGCCGCCGGCGCTGGTAGAGCGGGCGTCTTCGGAGAGCCGGTTGATGGAGCGCATCAGCGCTCTTATCGACCGGAAACTCTCCGAATACATGGCGCCCGCACCAGCGGCTGCCGGCAGGGAGAACCGCTCAAGCGGCACCGGCCCGACGACCGCAGCCGAAGGCCAGTGTGCCTTCGGCGCAACAGGTTGAGGCCCAGCCGTCACCCGCAGGGGAGACCTGGGCCGTGGTCGTCGGCCGGAAGGCGAAGAGGGCTGCGGGCAAGGCCGCCAAAAAGGCGGCCCCAGCACCGAAGCCCCAGCCTAAGAAGGCGGCCCCGAAGGCAGCGGCGGCCGAAACCCAAGGCGAAACCTGGAAGGCTTCCGAGCACGGCGGCCATTACGGTCACCGTGCCGGAGAACAGTGACGCGTCCTATGCCGCAGTCATGTCAGCCGCTAAACAGCGGATTAAACTGGCAGACTGCGGCATAGAGACCGTCCGCACGAGGAGGGCCGTCACTGGGGCCCTCATCCTAGAGGTAGCGGGCGCTGACTGCTCGGCCAAGGCTGATGCGCTGGCGGCCACCATGAGGGAGCGGCTGGTCGACCTGGACGTGCATATTGCACGTCCAGTGAAGACCAGCGAGCTGAAGTGATGGACTTAGACGAGTCCATCACTCCAGCTGAGGTGGTCGCAGCGGTGGCCGAGCAGGGCGGCTGCCAGGCCTCGGACGTGAAGGTGGGCGAGATACATCGCTCACCTTTGCGTCTGGGGTCGCTGTGGGTGCGGTGTCCGCTCGGTGCGGTGCGTAAGCTGGCGACAGCGAACCGCATCCGCATCGGGTGGACGGCCGCAAGGCTGGTGGTGCTCGCCGCGAGACCACTGCAGTGTTTCCGGTGCCTGGAGCAGGGGCACGTGCGTAGCACGTGCACCTGCGAACAGGACCGGAGCACGCGGTGCTACGCTTGCGGCGAGCCCGGCCATAAGGCCCGGCAGTGCACGGCAGCCGCCCTAAAGTGCCCGCTGTGCGCAGACCTTGGTCGCCCGGCCAACCATCGGTTGGGGACCAGGGCTGCGCACCGAAAAGGGAAAAAAGGGCACTGGGTGTGGCCTTGGGAGGTAGGCAGGCTCCTCCCAAGGCCACACCCAGTGCGCCGGAGGCCATGGAGGCCCCACCTTCGGGGTGAAGGTGAGGATCCTCCAGGGCAATCTGAACCACTGCCGAGGGTCGCAGGACCTGCTGATGCAGACCCTCGCGCAGTGGTCAGTGTCTCTGGCCGTGGTGGCAGAGCCTTACCGAGTCCCGGACCATCCTCGCTGGTTCGGTGACGACGGAGGCTCTGTCGCCATTTACTGGTGGTGGCGCAGGGGACCCGCCCTGTTCCTTACTCGTTAAGGGACAGGGCTACATTGCGGTGCAATGGGGTCCCCTGGCAGTTGTGGGCTGCTACGTCTCTCCCAGCTGTACCCTCGCCGCTTACGAGGCGTACATGGATGCGGTGGGCGACTGCGTTCGCAGATGCTCGCCGCGTCCAGTGCTTGTCCTGGTGACTTCAACGCTCATTCCAGAGCGTGGGGTGTGCCAGGACAGCGCGGGAGAGACCGTGCAAGAGTGGGCGGCGGGACTGGACCTCCGGCTTTTAAACCGGGGTCCGTCAGCACCTCCGTGCGTTGGCAGGGGAGTCGGTCGTCGACTTGTCGTGGGCGACTTCCTCTGCCGTACGCATGGTGTCGGGATGGAGAGTGGCGGAGGAGGTGGTCACACTATCTGACCACCTCCACATCATGTTCGATGTGGCCCTCCGTCCTCCCGCAGGTGCTGCCCGCCGGCACGGTAGCAGCCGACCGCGGCGATGGTCCCTCAAGCGGCTCGATGCTGATATGCTCGAGGCCGCTGCCATCGTCGCGGCATGGACAGAAGGGGTCTTGCCCGATCCCGAACAAGAGGCGACCTGGTTCCGGAGCACAATGACGTCGATTTGCGACGTCGCGATGCCCCGGGCCGGGTCCCCCAAGCTCCGGGCGGTGTACTGGTGGTCGGAGGCCATAGAGCAGCTTTGCGAGGACTGCTCACGGGCCCGACGCCGGTACACCAGAGCCCGTAGAAGAAGGCGAGCCACAGCCGACGAAACGGCGAGAGCTTATGCGGGGTATAGAGGCGCCACGATCGCGCTTCAAAGCGCGATCAGGGAAGCGAAGGCTCGATCCTGGAGTGAACTCCTCGAGGGGCTGGAGGGACCCATGGGGCTTTAAGATTATGTACTGGGCAAGCTCAGACCGTGGGTCCCTCCGGTGATGGAAACCCTGGATCCTACATTCGTGGAGAGTGTGGTAGACACACTCTTCCCAAGGATCCAGGGACTCACTGCACCCCCAGCGATGCCGTCGGACCGTACCATCTGGTCCGACGAGCTGGGGTGACTGCCGAGGAGTTGGATCGAGCCACGGGGCGCCTCAGGGCCCGCAATACAGCACCCGGCCCAGACGGGATTCCCGGAAGGGCTTGGGTGCTGGCTCTCGCCGCCGGCCTGAGGGGAGACTTAGACGGCTGTTCACCAGCTGTCTCGAAGTTGGAGTCTTCCCTTCGGGCTGGAAGGAGGCTAGGATGGTGCTGATAAAGAAGGACGGTAGGACCGCGGAGTCTCCCTCCGCGTACCGATATATGTCTGCTGGATGAGGCGGGCAAATTATTCGAAAGAATAATTGCCGCCCGCCTCAACTCGCACCTGCGGCAGGTAGGCCCCGACCTGTCGGAATGCCAATATGGCTTCCGGCAGGCGCGGTCGACCGTTGACGCGATCCTCCGGGTCCGTCAACGGTCGGGGCAGGTAGTGACCCGGGGTGGCGTGGCGTTGGCCGTCAATCTTGACGTAGTCAACGCATTTAACACGCTGCCCTGGGGAGCGATTAAGGAGGCATTGGTGTTTCACCACGTGCCTCCCTACCTGCAGCGCATCGTCGGGGCGTACCTGCATGGCAGGTGCATCCAGTACATGGGTCGGGACGAGTTCCATCGGAGGGAGGTGAATTGCGGGGTTCCGCAGGGGTCTGTGTTGGGGCCCCTGCTATGGAACCTCGCATATGACGCGGTCCTGGTCGGTCTCCCCGCCGGCGTGAGTGTCGTCTGCTATGCAGACGACACGCTAATCATAATCCGACGGGGAGGATTTCGATAGCACCATCCGGCTCGCCGAGCTTGGGTGGCATGCGTCGTGGACAAAATCCACGAGCTGGGTCTACGGGTAGCGCCTCACAAGACTGAGGCGCTATGGTTCCACAAGCTCCCAGAGCTAAGGAACCGCCCAGCCGGTCGGTTCGCGTAGGTGACGTGCTGGTCCGGGTGGGGTCGGAGATGAAATATCTCGGCCTCACCCTGGACAGTCGCTGGGGCTTCGAAGTGCACTTCGACCGCTTGGTCCCCAAGATCGATAAGGCAGTGGGTGCCCTGCACAGACTGCTGCCTAATCTTGGGGCCCCAGGAGGGAGTCCGCCGCCTCTACGGAGGTCTCGTGCGATCCATGGCCCTCTACGGGGCGCCCGTGTGGTGTAACCGCTTCACGGGCGTCCGGCGCTGCAGAGCTAAGCTGCCAGCCTGCAGCGCAAGATAACCATTCGGATCGCACGAGGATACCGTACGGTATCATACGAGGCGGCCACTATCCTGGCTCGGTTCCCGCCGCTCGACATTTTGGCGGAGCTGGACGCGCGTGTGTACACGCGCGTCCGGGCCGTCGACAGCAGGGCCAGACGCCCCTGGATGCGGGAGAGGTGCGTCGGCAGGAGCACAGGCGGGCGATGGAGGTCTGGCGCGAGCGGCTCTCGGAGCGTCGTTGCTCGCGCCAACGCATCGTCTGTGCCTTCCTGCCGAACTTCGAAGCCTGGCTTAAAGGAGGAATGACGCGCACGTCACATACCGCCTGACACAGGTACTCACCGGGCACGGGTGCTTCGGTGAGTACCTGAACAGGATAGGGCGCGAACCGACCGCGCAATGCCACCATTGTGGCTGTGACCGGGATTCCGCGCAGCACACGCTAGCCGTGTGCTCCGCGTGGAGGCGGAGCGGCGGATCCTGGTCCAGCATATCGGGCAAGACCTCTCCCCGCCGGCGGCAGTGGCGGCTGCGCGGGGAGATCTAAATGGAAGGCGCTGGTCTCCTTCTGCGAGTCAGTAATGACTCAGAAGGAGACCGCAGAACGGGATCGGGAGAGGGCCGATCCCGTTTGGAGATGGCGCCGGCGGGCCGGTGGGAGACCGGCCCGCAGCCCTGTAGTTCTGGGCTCTCAAGAATAAGACTACGGTATCCCCTGCCAGTCGTAGGAGGCGACTAAAGGGGCCTCGGGTTCACTGGGCGACAAGGGTGGGGGCCTGAGTCGTCCACCAAAGTGAACCCGGGGAGAAGGCGACATCGGCTGGCCCGTGTCGCCTTTCGCTGCGAGGGCACAGGGGGAGGGAGTAACCTCCCCGGGACGATAACTCTCCTTGAGCGCACAGTGCAGAGGGGCTCCGGTGCGTTCACTGGGATCCCGGAGCCCCTCGTCATGCACCGAGGAAAGGGCCACCGGGAAGGTTTTAGTGGGTAAGAACCCACATAACCGCCGCCTTCCCCGAAGGCGGGGTATCTATGTGAAGATTTCCTCCCCGTCAACAAAAAAAAAAAAAAGGCTCTATGGAAGGCGCTGGTCTCCTTCCGCGAGTCAGTAATGACCCAGAAGGAGACCGCAGAACGGGATCGGGAGAGGGCCGATACCGTTCTGCGGTCTCCTTCTGAGAGATCTCCTTCGGAGATAGCGCAGGCGGGCCGGTGCCAGACCGGCCCGCAGCCCTGTAGTTCTGGGCTCTCAAGAATAAGACTACGCTATCCCATGCCTGGCGACAAGGGTGGGGGCCTGAGTCGTCCACCAAAGTGAACCCGGGGAGAAGGCGACATCGGCTGGCCCGTGTCGCCTTTCGCTGCGAGGACACTGGAGATCCCGGAGCCCCTCGTCATGCACCGAGGAAAGGGCCACCGGGAAGGTTTTAGTGGGTAAGAACCCCACATAACCGCCGCCTTCCCCCCGAAGGCGGGGTATCTATGTGAAGATTTCCTCCCCGTCAACAAAAAGAAGGTTCTTCTCTCTAAGACAAACTTATTTTTGTAAAATAGTCTTTATTAGTATTATTTTATAATAAAAGTAAATGCTATTTTTTTACAAAAGTAGCTATTTTCGATTTAGAATAAAAGTGGAAAGCGTATTCGTAAACTTTTTAACTACCCATAAAAACGTGCTCTGTTACGATGGAATCCGACATTGTCCTGTTCTGAGTGGGTCCTACTTGATTCCGCGGTGCTCGTGCGGAGTTTTAAACATCCCCCATCCGGAAGCCACTTAAGTGCTCATAAAACACTCATCCAACTATCTATCTAGATCGCTTTCTTATTTCTTTTATGGAGTTTCATGGATTGTTCCTTACACTTTAGTAATAAACTTTTTGACTTTGTTTTGTCTATTGTGTTAGAAAAAATAATTTAAATTAATAATTATATGAAATAATATAATATAAATACGATTCGATATTACATTCCTTATTTGTCTTTAAGTTACAATGTCAACATATCACAATGTTAATATCAAGAAAATTATTTATCTTTTGCAACATCAAAACTGATTATTAATTTAAAATTAAAATTTATTATATTTTGTAATAAATTATACCAAAAGTGGTACAATTCGTTATAAAAATTATTATACTTATTACAATATACTTACTATACTCGTTGCAAATATAGGCTGCACGTTTTATGAAATAAGAAAATATAATTTTTTTTGAAGGTATTTAAATGATTGATATGTTGTTTCATTAAACATTGACGTAACCTTCATAATGGAACATTAAAACGTTATATATTTCAGAACAAAGAGTGTATTTTTCCCTATCTATTTGGAGTCCTAGGAATTTCTCTAATACGTACGTAATGTATCTGATGTGTATTTGGACTATATCACCGACAATAACACTCGTTTTGTGCTATTTATTTTTTCTCCACCATTAACTGCCAATTGGCTTTCTCTATTCTAGTCTCAACTTTTTAAGTCCTTATCATACAATGTCGAATCCTATCATTCAAACATAACTATTATCCTAAACATATATATGTGATGTGTTATCCCATTCTCGCAAGTAAGGGCATAACTTAAATACAAGTATATACTAAAAATTGTCAAAGAAATTTATAACGAGAACTTTCTTATGCTACTTTGTTATAACTCGCTAACTTTATGTTACAGTAAATCAACATATGTAAAGGCAATTTTCGTTGAGTCGATAGTAGAATTCGATATTCTGCCCCTTATCCTAAATAGGGTCCTAACTTTAAGTCGCAAGCTTATTGTCGCTTTCACGCCTGGACGCCGTGCCGAGAAAGAGCGCTTTGTAGAAAGATTCCATATATTTTTGTCTTTGTACATAATATTTATTATTTAGATCATTTCGAATTTCTAGCAAAATTTGATAATTTTAAAATATAAATTAAAAACTTATTTATTATAGCATAAATTTATTTTTAAGGCATTATTAATAATATAAGTTTGTACACAATAGTTTTTCATCGTGTATAATATTTCGTTTGCCAGCACAATCCAAATAAAATTAATAAAGCTTTTAGAAGCTTGATTTACAGGATAAAGGGTATACGACCATACGACTCATTAGGCGTTAAGTTATCACCACCACCCAGAAACTCAAAGTAATTACGTGTTCATTATCAGCCTTTCTTTTAAAAAAATTAGGCCGTTGTCTCATTAGTATTGAATTAGCAATGTATATTAGATTTCCGAAATTCTATTCATAATGAGATTCATTTACTTACTATAAATTGAATTAAATATACTGTACTTATAACAATCTTTGAACCGATGGCAATTACTTAATATTATTTTATACATGATATTATAAGTATAATTTCTCACAAGAGGAATAAAAGAGCAAATGTGTGATGCGTCACAGAAACATGCGAGTATTTCGAAGTTTCCTAGCCTGGCACCGCGCAGATCCATCCACGAACAACGAAGTGAGCGGGCTAAATGATTGATGGCGGCCCTTCAAGTATAAACTCGATTATCCGTTGAGACGCGAACAACTTACAAGTTTTATATAACGATGGATCAGGATTATTTGAAACTTTCCCTGGAAAAAAATCGACTCATGACAATCATATTTGAGTTGAATATCAATGACGTACACTTTTCGAGGACACGAATGCGAAGGAAAATATTTTTTCTTAGTAATGAAATAAGCGAAAAAAATGCTTATTTTCTTTCAAAGACTTTCTCGGGCATAATGTAAAAGCCAATAAAATTGTGAACAATGGAATAGTTCTAGGATTTTAATGAGATTGTGACAATAATGCGACAACTTCAAAAGTTTAATAATACAACTAATTACTATTATATGGCCTAGTTGCATAGATACCTCTTACAAATACATATAATCGTCGATAGCCTATTAGTTTGGGGTGTGGTCGAAGCTATTACGATATAGGCATCTACCAGCTCGTTATTTGTTTTGCATTTTAGTACAGAGTAAATATAAATAATAATAATTAAGTATATAACATAAAATCCAACCGCGATAGAACCTCTAAAGCTGCTTATACTGTTGCACCAAGGTCAGCACGTTTAATGAAGGTATCACGTCGAATAAATTTCCTTGTTTATCGTCGTTGCTTGTTCTGATTTGTTTTGATTTCATTTGATTTGCGGAGCGCCGTTAGACTTGTTCTAAAAAAATCTTTACTAGCTTCTACTCAGTCTATCACTATTGTAATTAAAATATACGTAAGGTAAAATAAACAAAAAGTACAGACGTATGAGAGCGTCGTCTTTTTTTGTTGTTAAAAACACTATTTTAGTTTTTTATTTTATTTTAACTAACTGAAAATCACGCTGTGCTAGCCTTGTGACAGCACATGCTGATACGGTGTCCAGTGTTGGCATCATGTCCTATTTGTCTTCTTTTTTTTAATGTGTAAATATATTCTTTGTAATGTACAAACAAAATGTAACACACATGAAAAGTATATACATATATCTAAATACAGCAAGTAAAGACAGGTAATTGGATGTCGAATACAAAATACACGTGATATTGATTAAGTACCTTTATGATATACAAAGGCGTAAAACATGAAAGGTCTCCATTCGCATACGTACGCTAGTTTGCGGACTGGGCGTCGCGACGGAGGGAAATTGTTTCACCGTTTATTATTCTTGAGTTTTAATCAAGGAAGAGAGTTGCACTGAAAGCGCCTGGAGACCGTCCACCGGTCGCAGTGATACGCCCTGTCCACATTAATCTCGTGTAAAATATCTCGCAAAAAGCTTATTTCATATTTTTCACTTCCCTTTTGACTTACTAGACTCTTCTAATATCACATAAATGGATGGACTAAAGAGGAGGAGGAATAGAGAATAGAGTATTTTAAGAAATCAGACGCGGTTAACGTTAAAAAAAGAATATCGAATAACAAAATAGATTAGAAATACGTAGATTTTGAAATTAAAGAAATGAAGCTATTTAAAACAATTACTAAGCACGAATAATAAGGACCGTCATGTTTGAGAGCCAAACCCAAAATTCCAACGTTCTAACCGCCCTATCATGATTGATCCGCCTGGTAGGAGTATTACTTAAGACTATATATATTAATATCCACGCCACTATATCTCTATTGCACCACGGATATATAATAAAATCCCATTCGACCTTAAATATCTCACAAGGCTTAACAGTCGTAAGTTCAAGGGATTGTTATTAAAATGGTTGCAGAATCAGGACTACACCCAAATTGAAAATATATTACTAACCTCATGATAACCACACACTCACTCACACAAACACACACACACACTACACATTCGCATAACTTCTCAACTATGACTGTAGTTCTTTCCCTTTTTTTTTCCTTTTGCACACATTTTTGTTTTTTTCATATATTTTTAATTATTAATTATCGTATAATTTACTTAACTTATATTAAAAACTTATTGTACTCAGGACTTACTGTTTGTGACTCTGGAAGGCACTGTCTCCTGAGATACAGGTACACTGTACCTAGTTCAGGAAACAGAGCTCCTGTATATGTAACATGTTTGTTTTTGTGATATTAATAAAGTTAATAATATGAGTAACATTTCACATATTAAAATAGGTACAATGAATTTGAATAAAAAATAAGTTACTGCCTTTTATATATGTCCGGGCACAGGCTTTCTCTGTAAGGAGAGTATAAGGGCATAGTCCGCCACGCGGCCTTAGTGCGGATTGGCAGACTTCTATATTATTTAAGTCTTTATATATTAATGTGAGAAACGTTTCACATATTAAAATAGGTTTATAGAATTTAAATAAAAAGTAAGTTACAGCCTTTTATATACGTTCCACTGCTGGGCACAGGCTGTAATTAGAGTATAGGGCATAGTCCGCCATGCAGCTCTAGTGCGCATTGGCAGACTTCACATGTCTTAGAAAACTTTTCTAGAACATATAGGATTCCTCACGATGTTTTCTTTCACCGGCGAGCGCGTGGTAAATAAAAAGTTAACTTATCGCCTTATGCTTATGGCCTTATCGCTATAAGCGATGCAGATTTCTTCCATGCAACTCTATAGGGCAGGAGTGGTTAAATAAATAAAAAAGTGATATTACTACATTGTTTTGTTATCATCTTATTATTCATTATACTTTTGAAAGATGCAGAAAAGTAATCAGTTGCATGACCATAGTCCACCAGCTTTCTCGCTCCCTCTGAGGTCGGGTCAGACATTAAAAAAACACCCACATGTTATTCCCTTAGTTTAAGGCTATCTATTATTGACTTTCTTTCCGCTTCATGTTTAGCACAAAGACCTCCACCTCCTGATTTTTTGAAGTCGGTTGAAAATAATCACACTCAAAATAAAACAAAATAAAAATGATACACACGAATGTTCGCGATTCTGGGCCGTTAAGATAAATAAATGTTTCAGAATTTTTGTGTTACCACCTTTAAGTAAGAACTCAAACAAAGCAATCCTCTGTACAGTAGAATAAGGGTGTGTACAAATCGTTTTCTTTGATAGAGTGTGCGCGCTGTGCTCACTCGAGCGAAATAATTCGAGCCGTTTGCGCGCTCCGGCCTTCTCCTCCCCGGAGCGTCTTCTTTTGCTCTCAAATGCGATTTAGTCAGGCTACTTTGCAATCTGTTTATTACGTAGTTTTGTTCCCTTTCAAGCCCGGTAAAAGACTTTCAACTACAGGTGAAAACGATGTTTCCAGTTTACTTTCGTAGATCAATACTTCGAATCGCTAGGATATGAATTAAGCTGTATAGTTATTCATGGATGTATATTTTATTTAATAGATGATTTATTTATATAAACAGATAACAAAGAACCAATTGAAAATCACCTCTTTTCTTGAAGTCGGTTGAAAAATGCCGCTCAACACATACGAGCACTTTGATTTCAAGGACTGAACTGTAAACATAATCTTTAACTACTTAAAGTACATTACTATTTTAAAATTGGAACGTTTTTTCTTTCTGTTACCGAATTATTCGCAAACCAACGCTTGCTTATCGCTGATAAGTATTACATTTTAATACTTATCAGCGACAAAACACTGTTTCCTAGACCACACATTCAGCGTAAGTTTGTTGAATTAGTTGATATGGGCGGGCTTCATAATGAGTAATTTTTTCTGATTAAAAGTTACACCCGTATTTGAAGGTCGTGCATTTTATAGTGTCCTATATTTTATTGGCATTTTTTTAGTAAAAGGGGCAAACGACTCGTATGATCTTAAGCGATCACCGTTGCCTATTAACATCCACAACATCAGAGAAGCTGCAGATGTGTTGCCGGCCTTTGAGAAAGGAGTAATCTCGGTCCTTGAAGGTCCCTACATCGTATGTAGACGTTCGGAAACATTGGTAGTTACGGTTGATTGCCTAGGTTGATAGTAACAAACAACAATCAAGCAAACATTTTTATTATCCCACAATATTTTCAGTAGCAACTTACTTAAATTACAATTATGGGCGGGGGACTGGTATCCAAACTAAGAATAAACTTATGTGATGGATTACCAGGCCCAAACCCCACGGATGTGTTCTAAACGTTTAAATCTATTGGAGAGAGAAGAAGAAGGAATATAGATATATAACTATATATATACATAATAGTTAAGTGTCATATGTCTGTGTGAATGTGTATGTTATTTTTTTACATATAAAAATATGACTAAAAATAATAAATATTTAAGAATTAAAATGCATTATATTTTCCGTTTTATTATAATTTAAGGATTTTAACCAATAGTGCGATAATTTAAGCGATAGTGCATATATCATAGTGATAATTTGACTTATTTCCAATCAATTGCTCAAAACATTCCCCATGGTAAATGAGATAGAAAAGGCAAAGAGCTTAGATATTTCTACCCTGACCTAAAAGGTCAAGTCGATCGGCGTGTTATAAAATATAAATAGAAAATATTTTTAGAAATCTTATGACATTAAATACATTTTAAAGTGATAAAACAGTATCACGGCACCTATTCCGGTCATGTCGCGCAACAAAGTATCAGGCAGCGCTACTCTCATTTATACTTAATCCTATTTGATATATTGGTCCATTAGGAGCGCTGTCCCAGCCCGCTCCTCGGCGAGATTGTAAGAAAATAGCAACTAACGACGCCGATACACCTTTATAGACGGCCAATCGTGTCAGACTTACTCGTTATCGAGAACAATTTCAAAACAACTACGCAACACGGGGATAATAAAATTGATACCTTCCTAGCAGTAGTGACAAAGCAAACGGATAGAAGTTAATATATTGGGGTACGTTAATTATAATTTTTTTAAACTTAAACGTCGTTAAGATTTAATATTAACTACGTTTAATTTTTGTTTGTCTATACTTAACAAGTATATTTACGAGTAAAAACAAAAACCCGTCTCCAAGTAGAATCGGAATATTACGATATAGAATGAATCAGAACGTAACCAAATTCTTATCAAACTACCTTTGAATTTTTTTGTTTGTTTTATGACGAACTACACAGATTGGCCATAGAGGCTGGCCTTGACTGCTTCACCGGATTGAGAGGTGGCACAGCTCTTAGGTCGCTTAGCCTGAACCTCTATTGCTAGTTCGACACAAGGGTCCTCCCGGTGAGGGCTACCTTTGAAGTACATCCTTTCCAATAAGAAAATGAATCATTTAAATCGTTTTGCGTGATTTTGAGTTATTAGTTCATTTATCGTGCACATATTTAATGCAAATGTAAGAGTTATATGGTTTTCTCATGGATGTCATTGTAAGAATTGGACCACACTGGAAGCACCAGCTTTCAAATAAAAAGAGAATCATCAAAATTGGTTCATCCAGTCGAAAGTTATGATGTAACAAACATAAAAACACACATAGACGAATTGAGAACCTAGTCCTTTTTAAGGAAAATTTAAGGCATACTATATATAACAGCTTAATTAAACCGCACTTACTATATCTTGTTGAAATATGGGGTGCTGCTTCAAAAACAAAACTTTCCGAACTTCAGATATTGCAAAATAAAATTATAAAAATTCTTTACCGATTCCCTTCCTTAACACCGACTTCTGATCTCTACAAAACGACGAAAATATTGAATATCAAGCAATTATATAAATATAGTACATGTATTCTCATTAGGAAAATTATAGAAAAAACAATTAATACTAACATCTCTTTTTCTAAAAATACTAAAGCACGCAGCAACCGACGCGCTAGTTTCCTTGTAATACCAAAAGTTAGAACGAATTACGGTAAAAGATCAATTTGTTTTGAAGGAGCATAGTTGTATAACAAAATACCAGCACACGTCAAGAGGGTATACACACTTGGCGCATTCAAAATGCAACTTATTAAATTCCTTAACGACAGCTAATCGTTCCAAAGCAAATGAATGCATTAGGAGTTCTTCCATATGACAGCGAACTTATTGTTTTTATAATATTAGTTATTTTATTGATCTCATGTAAGTGACCTTTAATGTCTATAGTGAAAATAAAGTTTCTAAAACCTAAAAAAACCTACTCCTTTTTTGAAGTCGGTTGACCAACTATGCAAGTACTGAACCGATTATTATAAATTGTTTACAATTAAGAAGCTACATTAAAATATCATCGGCTATAAACGGACATTGTCTATGCGCTGATTTATAGACGAGAATGAAGCGAAGGAGATGAGGATTGTGATAAATGGAAATTCACTGTCTCTGCCTACCCTTTTGAGTGACGGGCGTGAGATTGTTTGTATGTGTATCATTAACTAAATATTCTTTTGGAATTACAAGATCAAGGTTTCGCCCATCGAAACAATTTGTGATAGTTAAATATGGGCAAAGTATTTTAGGGTTTTAATTGAAAACAGTGAACTTGAACGAACGTGTTAAGAAATGTAGGCACAAAAGATGGATTTGGGAATTTAATTTCGCAGTATAATCCAAATTCGAAAGACGCGTTGAAATGAAATTCTTTTTTTGGTGCTGATAAAATTTACGAAAATAAACTCAATACGCGCTTATCAAGATCCGGTATCAATCTATTATGTTTGCGCGGTTCCTTTCGTCTCACAATGAAGGCGGGGGAGCCTTTTAAAGTCGCTTTTAAACGTGATACATTATCAAAGCGTAGTCGCTATAGAGCTTTTCGCGGTATCGTTGGAAGCGACTCACGGATAAATGATTGATAGCAATATGGCGTCAGAGCGAGCTATCACGCGCGACTTTCACTTACACTGAAAATATTTTACACGTACCTATCCAGGCTGCCAGTTGAATGCTAAATTTAAGCCACTACTTTTATTACACTATTTTGGGAAACGTTTGTTTGTTAAAAGCCGGTTTCAATCCACTGACAGAATGAATATATTTTAGTATTTAGATTTTTTCATTCATCGTGTAAAATATAAAAAGAACACATATTGAAACAACTTTTTATGTAAGTTTTAAAAGCAATTTACGGAAGGTTTCCCGAATTTTAATTTAAGGTACCTCATATATATTTACATATATATATATACATACATATTTATATGTTTGTGTATGTGTGAGTCACTGTTGTGTACAGATCTTTCTCTGAAAATAGTATAAGGACATACACTAGGACAGTGATTCTCCGCAGGCGACGAATCGGGGTGCGCAGGGGACGTTTCAAACGTCTCCTCTCGCTGCCCCCGTAATCCGAAGCGGGGTCAGGATGGGAACCTGGCCCCAGCATGCTTCGGCGTCGTCGGGACTTCTCTGAGTGCCGGAGGAGTCCCCTTTGAGGGTGAAGTCCGGTCTTGCCGAGACCGGCCGGTCGTTTGGGTGTCCTGTCGCTGACAGATCCGGGACACCCCGCTCATAACGGCTGATGGCATTCGCGGTAGGTTTAGTGGGTATGGGCTGCCCAGGCCGAGTCCCACACATTCCTCCGGGCCCACCCAGGGTACCGGAGGATGGTTAATAACTGGATTCCCCCGCGTTAACAAAAAAAAAGGACAGTGATTCTCAACCTTTTTTTGTTGCGGCACATATTTAACGATTTTAAAATTTGGCGGCACACAAAGAAAAAGATAAAAATTATTGACTTACTACAACACACTGCAAAAATAGTTTATGACAAAATTTTTAAATATACGAAATAATAATATATAATCATGTTAAAAATATTTTTATTTTTAAATGATATAATTTAATAGTATTAACATTATTATATATTTGCAAAATTTGGCGGCACACAAAAGTGGCGCGGCACAGTGGTCGAGAATCACTGCACTAGGACCTTGTGCCGGACTATGCAAGATAGGATATGATATCACATTGGCAGACTTTGAATATGTCAATGTATGATGTTTTTAAAATATTTTCTATAAGTATGTAGATTCTTCACGATATTTTCCTTTACAACCGAGCTCAAAGATAGTACCTAGTGCTTTCTCCACATTTTATACTAAATAATCTAGGAATCATTAAAAACGTTGTCTCGTGGGTTCAATTTCGGGTAAGTTCTAAAATTGGTAGAATCTGCACCCCACTTTCGAGTTACAATAACTAAATGTGCCCTTGTTTTGCCTTCATATAGGGTCTTACGTTAAGAGCAAATATATCAGGCTGAGTTTGCTTTGTACAAAACTTTAAAGAGCCACGAAGGTTCATTTGAATGGTATTCTGTGTATAATTTGCATACTTATTTACATTATCTCTGCAACACACAAGTGGGGCCCTTTCATTATCAAATTTGCAGCGAAAGGGAGGAGAGGAGCACGCCACGGGAATACCAAGTTAAAGTTGAAAGTGATTATCAACAAATTCCATGCAAAAAACGGCGCCCGATTAACACCGCAATAAAACTATGGGGGGTCCGCTTCTATTTTGGAATTTAAAGCATTGTGCCGACAAGATTAGAATAGGCACCAATTTTTCATTAGATGGAATTGAAATATAGATGTTTTGTTTATAAATGGTTTTTGCTCTATTTTGCATATTACGATCGCAAACCAGTCTACAGCCAGTTCAATCTTTGTATCAAATAATATCTCGAATTGGTACTTTAAGGCTACATGGTTTTCGATTAGACTTTTATGTTATATTTTTTGTTATATGTACCTATATATATATGTTTTATGTACCTATATATATATATATATTTATATATAATAATATATATATATATAAAATATAGGTATTCTAAGCGGTAATAGTCTAAAAAACGATCGTTGGTAGGAGATTTGAGTCCATGGCGACTTGTACCCATTTAGTTTAACGTTCGTTTGGTGTGGTTTGGCCCTCTTGGATTTCTTTCACCTTAGAGTTGTCGCATTTATATTATTGTCCCACGCCTAGGTTCTCTCTCAGGGGCGCTGGCGTCAAGTTAATCAGACTAAAGTTTGTGTGTTAGTGTGTTAGCTATCTTGGTATTTCAGAACAACATAACTGTCTAACATTATTAAACGAGGATGATATTGAGACGCTTTTGGCTATTGACGATTCATAATTACATTTGGGTCCTACTACGCTCGGGTTCCTGTTTGGTTGACTATCACTTAATTGTAATAGGTTTCCGACCCGTCCTTTTATTTTTTGTGTTTTTATTTAAGCTTAATATCACGGATTATTTATTTGCCTATTAATTGTATTTTTCAACGTAGATCTGATAAATAACACATCAATATTATTAATGCAGTTCTAAAGGGATTAAATTGTAAAATATCAAATAGCAATTTATATTAAAGAAATGACGGCTTAACTAACCCGCGCAGCAGAGCTTCAAACTTTTGCCTTCAGTTCATTGTGGACGAAATAATGAGAGTGCAAGATAACGAAGGTTTTTTCAAATTGGGATGCAATTTCATCCATTTTTTGCGAGATTTACTTGAGGGTTGTCGACGTGGAGATAATTAAATTCAACCCTTTCACCCGCCCAAGCAGACGAAAGTCCCGTAAATTAGAAAACTAAACTGAGGATCTCACCCTCGTATTCAATTAGCTGCTAATCATATCTGGAGGGTGTGAACGGATCGATCGGATCGTGCTTGTCTCTAACTTGAACGTTGCTTTCTAATTAACTATTGCATTCATTTCTCATTTTATCACATACAATGTTTAATACAGCTACATGTTATAACTGCAAACAGCTGGACGAAGTCCATTACGTGGCACCAGTGTGGATTTGCAAAATAGTTTTCAGATATAAAAGTATATAGAAAACGATTTATATAATATCATTGTAATATATGTACTAGGATAGAATGGAAACTCCTGGCCAATCTTTAGTCGTATTTTTTTAGGGAGGGTGCAAATTAGCTTGTGGTTTACCTAATTTCTTGTAATTATAACAGTATTTGATATTCAATAACATAGTGTCTAATAAAATAATATAATATTTTGCTCTTTAAATTTCAATTCAATTATTAATAAGATTTTTAAGACAAATTGAAAAAAAGCATAATGTGAAGATAAAGAAGGAATTAAGTAATACACCTTACTATAAAGAAAAACAAATATTTATAAAACTATATCATCATCAGAGACAAATTAAGTAAAATAGAATAAAAGTAAAGCATCAGCTTATATATAATATTAAAGGTTAAGATTGTTAGAGATTGTCCACCACGTAGTCCAAGTACAGATTAGCGGATTTCACACGTCTTAAAAAAAGATCCTCGAACGTTCCTCACGATACTTCGAGGACGTTGGAAATCGGCAATTACAATTTTACCAAACAAATTTTGACACGGCGCCAATTGTAAGCAAGTATATTTTTATTTTCCTACAAACGAAAACTCATTTGTACAAACCAGCTGTAATTAAGAAATTTAAAGTTGACGTCGAGTCACACCAGACCATCATTGTTCGTATACACGTAATGTTTATAATTTAATATTAGTTTATTTTTGTTTGTACAAAGTTTCATTCCGGTAAACTACGTTAGCGGCAAATAGTTGAAGAGGCACGTGTTGTTATCGCGCGCCGCTCTCCAAGAATGCGAGCGATAGAAAGTTCCCGGCTCGATTATACTGCGCAAACATCCATGGAACACCAAACTATTGACCTGAGCCTCCACACAGACAGCTTTTAATATCGCAAAATTGCCTCGACATCATTTAGTCGCTGCAAATATTACTTTAATCCCACAGCAATAAAGTTTAAGCGTCTGCGCTTGCGGGGAATGCAATAAAACCTTTGGAAATTTGAGACGTGCGAGTAAATTCTTAGACGTTTCTTTCTAACTTAAGACACATGGCGTAGGAGTAAAGGAGGCCCGTCTCTTTCTAGGAATGTCATTGCTATATATTGCAAAGGCGGCTACAAGCCGACGGCGATGAAAATTCTTGGTACCTCAATGTTATCTTATGAGGCACGTTTACGTTTAATATCATGTTATCATAAGTAAGAAACACTACACCGTAACTCTTAAGCATTAAGTATGCTTTATAGCATAATGTTATTTCTACATTGCTTAGTTTCTATACCAAAAATAACATCTCGCATAGCCTGGTATGTTATTCAATTTTCGTATTCTTACTGTTAGGCTGCCGCTAAATGTCTTAAAGAAGTACTTGGTTGCACACACCACTTTTATTTTGGAATAATAAAATTCTGACATCCGAATCCCTGATTTTTAGAGTGAACTCAGCTCCGCGAAATTCTGAATTAGACTGTTACGATTATAATGTAAAAACTATACAAGTGAGCTTGACAATGGAATAAAACAGCGTCGTTTGGAAAGGTGCTCAATGGACTTTGTGTCCATACTATTAAGGGTTATATAATTACGTACAAAATTTGTACTTAAAGTTAATACTCGAAGTGAGTTTTAAGCATAACCAAGTAGACAAAAATAGTAAGCGGTAATCTGTTTTTCAACAGACTTGTTCGGTCGTGTATATGTGAAAAAGGGCTAGCCGATAGACATATATCCGGTAGTCATTGAGTGATCTAAAATGTTTTTTGTCACCGAACTGAAAACCTTAAGGTTTATTTATTTATTTATTTATTTATTTATTTATTACACCAACACAATGAACATTTTTAACAAACAATACATAAAAGAGTGAAAAGTTGTGAAGTTAATGCCATCGCAGTTATAGGCGTAGATTGCAAGCAATTAATTGGCAGTGACAATGTAAGATAAAAATAAAATTAACACAAAAGTAAAAATAAATCTAAATTTGAAATTAAAATTAACTAAAAAAAACTATTTGTAGTTTAGTGAACGTTTATACATACTTATACTAGGAGAAAAGAGGTCGATATCGTCCGTTTTGAAAAGTTGAATTCTATACTAATTCTATTTAAGGGCGCATTCTTACCTAGGTTCGATCGGAATAAACTGATTCTCAACAATTGGTATCGTGAAGGTCTAGGTAACCGCGACGGTACAGTAAAAGCTACGGCGGAGAGAAGCTCGGGGGTGTCAAAATGCCATTTGCAACTTTATAGAGGAATGTGAGGTCTAGCATGCGTCTTCGATCCGCAAGTGAGGCTATTCTGAAATAATTTAATCTCTGTTGGTGTGACGAAAGGACCTTTCCCAAATTAGCAGAGTATGCTAAATGCCATAAAATCTTTTTGGACGCTCTCGAGTCTATCGATATAAACTTTGTAAAATGGATTCCAGGCGACACTGCAATACTCCAAGCCGGAGCGAACAAACGAGTTAAACAAGAGTATTTTGGTTTTATGTGATTTGAAGTCCTTACAATTGCGAAGAATGAATCCTAGATTTTTGGAGCACACTTTATCAATATGATCCTTAAATTTTAGTTTAGTGTCAAGCAGGACTCCCAAGTCTCTTATTGTTTGTACTCTCGCTATGTTTTGTGATTTTATTTTGTAACTAGTAGTCAATGCGTTATTTTTATTTCTTGAGAACCGCATGCAATAACATTTCGAAATATTTAAATCCATATAATTAGAGTCACACCAAGCAACCAAGCGGTTTAAATCTTCTTGTAGAAGTTTGGTATCAGCACAAGAGTTGACAGTGTTATAAAACTTTAAATCATCGGCAAATAAATAATACCGTGAATGATGAAAGCAATTTCCTATGTCGTTTATAAATATGTTAAATAGCAATGGACCGAGATGAGACCCTGAGGCACCCCAGAACTCGCTGAAAAGTGTCAGAGCAGTAACCATTGACCACTACTTTAAAGAATCTATCCAAAAGATATGATTTGCACCAGCTCAGAAAAGGTTCAGCGATTCCAACATCAGAAAGTTTTTAAAAATAATTTGGTGATTAACTCGGTCAAAGGCCTTGCTGAAGTCGGTGTATATAGCGTCAGCGGAAGAGCAGTTGTCAAAATTAATGATATGTCATTAATAAACGAAGTTAGGTTGGTAGCGGTAGATTTAGCACAAACGAAACCATGCTGATTTGGGTTGAATACCTGCTTGAGATGCCAATACATTAAGGGATGGAGCAGTTGTTCGAATACTTTAGCAAAGATCGGCAGAATGGAGATCGGCCTGTAATTTTGACTTGGTCTTTTGGCCGCTTTTGAACAAAGGGACTACTAAAGCTACTTTCCAGTCAGATGGGAAAATACCGGTACTGAGCGATTTATTGTAAATTAGACACAACGGCTTCGCCAAAGCTGGAGCTGATCTTGCCGCAAACACCGCTGGAATACCGTCGGACCCTGCACCTTTGTATAAGTCAAGTCTTTTAAGACCTTTAAGACTTGATCATCCTTAAATTTTATAGTTGTCAAAACTACTGGTTAGTTGAGGGCAACTCTCGAACACTGAGGTGGACACGTTAGAAGAGAGAGCGTAATTGGACTTAAAATTATGAACGATACGATACGATAAAAGCTAGCACAGAATTGGTTCCTCGGGGACCTTTTGTCCAATTATTGGGAAACGTAGGGGCTCATATTGTTGATCATTATAAATACGACGTGGAACCTGTCTTTTTGCGTATATACGTGAATGTATGTAGTAGAGCGATGAGGGTAAACAAATTGCGATACTTGCGGCCCTTATTATGCGTCACATCAATCATAGAACCCTCAGTGAACCTGCCTACAACTCAATAGCAGGTAAGATTGCATTTTTATTATAAATTCTCGATATATTCCAGAAAATTGCGGGCGTATTTTTTTTATTTTTTTTAATGACGAGAATGAAAACAAAGTATGGGCAGGAACCTGGCCTTGACTGCTTCACCGATTTAAGAAGGTGGCATAGCTCTTAAGTCGCTTTGCCTGAACCTCTATCGCTAGTAACTCGACGTAAGGGTCCCCGGTGAGAGATAACCTCGGCTTGGGCGGTTACTGATGTTGTAATTTATGTAACGCGTAAGCATTCAGATTCCAAGGCGCCCGCGAGGGCGGAACCACGACGCGGTCGTTTGCTTTTTAACGGATAATCTAAGGGACATTCAAAAGCTAAACTAACTTTGAGTGCCACTTCAGGAAGTTTTGGCGTTGGGAGAAGAAGAGGCCGAAGAATCTCCAGCAATGCTTCTAACATCTGAGGGGTGGGGCCTGCCCATAAAATAGCGGTAGCGCGCGAGGATTATTCTCAACGTCCGACAGTCGCGAATTGGCGCTTTGTGGGTTTGTAAAGATCTAGCCTGCGCAATGGTAATCGCGGCTTATAAGTGGCGGCACTTAAAAGAATGTTTATTTGAGAGCTTAATACCTGTATATACCTAGTAACATTAGACATGAAAGGGTACTGTAAAAAATATCCTTATTTAGAGATGTCCATATTAGATAATAATATGACGTATGACAAAGTATGTAGGTACTAAAAAAAGGACCGGATTAGGAGTAGCCATAACGGTCGTGGCCATTAGATCTAAGATCGTAGAAGAAGCGAGAGAGCTACGTTAACATCGACTTAAATATATATTGTACAAGTACCACGTAAAAGTGATAGGGGACATATTTAGGTTTTATATACTGCCAGTGCTATTACGTGGACAATGTTTCCTATACGAACGTTTTACTACAAATAATACAAAGTCATTTCGGTTTTCCTATTTATAAAAACGGGGAGTAACTTTATTACGGACTGTTTACCATGGCAGATGATAAAAAAAGTAATCGACGCTGTGACGTCACAGGCCAGTGAGCCGAGGCGAGCGGGGCGAACGCAGCGGGCGCCCACAACGATCCGCAAATACGAGAGATAGCCTCGTCCGGAAATTCAATCAAGCTCGCACGGAGATTCGATCAAGATTGGGGTAATTAAAATAGCTACCTTTTTACCTAAACATGACTCACTGGTTTATGAGAGCCTGTTACGCGGGGAGAGTTGATGAACGTTATAATCTACTGCTCGACGTAATATGCAGGTAGAAAGGGGAACTATTTACATTTTCAACCAAGACAACCTGTATCTTCCTGTATTTTTAAATAGAAATCATACTGACCTCGTATATTTACACGAATAGAACACGTAGAATAAAACTTATTTTAACTTTTTATCGCGGTTAAATATTATTTTGTTTTATAACGCGGAATTGATTGAGAGAGTAGATAGCTTGAAGTTCACTTTATTACTTACATAAAACTAGGTACAGTGAGTCAGAGTACAACCTACACTGAACTTTAATGTGGGCAAGAATGTTATTACCGCTATAAGCGATCTCTTACAGGCAACCCTGGACGACAGAAAAGGTAAGATAAATAAATAAATAAAACAATAAAAGCAGGTTAACCAGAAAAGTCAAGAATTATTTATAATATTTAATTACTGAACTCTTTTTTATATTACAGTAATAATTAAGTACAAAAATATAAACTTACATATTATAAAAACTTACATTGAAGATAAATTTTAATAAATATCATTTGTGGATGTGGTACATTTACCCTCAATATGTTCCGGTTAAGCAATTTTCTGGTCGTAAAATGCCTATATGACATCCATATTGTCTTTAAGCAGTAATAAGAATAGACGTATATTAAGAAATACTTTAATTATAGTAGATATAGCATTTTATGTTGCTACTTTAGAAAAAAAACTTGGACGTCCAGATGATTGATCTTGTATGTAGTCTCAATAGCTCCTCAAAAAAAAATAATGGGTCAAGATTAGGTGTTTTTTATTTACTTTAGAATTTAATTATTTGGTTTCATATCAATAGCCTAGTACTAGTAGGTATTTTTATAATAATAAATAAAATTGTTAAAATTGACTTTGACACACATTCCGCGCATTGAAATAAAAGATAGAAAACTGTCAAGCTAGAAATAAAGTATGCTTTTTTCAACCGACTTCAAAAGGAGTTTGCAATTCGTCTGTACCATTTTTTAATGTTTGTTATCTCATAATTTTTGACCGAGTTAACCGATTTTGATGATTCTTTTTTTTATTTGAAAGCAATGACATCCATAGGAAACCATAAAAGTCTTAATTTTGAATTCAGTATGTGCGCGAGAAATGGACGGGAAAATCAATATCACGCTGATTTCGATGATTCATTTTTTAAGTAGTAGTTAAGTAATTTCAAGAGAGTTCGGTTAGGTTCTGATTAATTATGTTTCATAATTAATTTCGATGATAATTCGGAAATACAAAGAGGTCTTCCGCGCGTAATAGTGCTTTATGTTTGATTCCATTTGATGTCTTCATAAGCTTTTGTTTTTGTTAAATTTCAGTAATTTAAATTAAATTTTTTAAAATATTCTTGGTAACTAAACACAGTCCATCTAACTTTAAAAGGAAAATAAATATGCACAAATGCAATGTAGTTCTATCGAGTGAAAGCTTGTAATTATAAAACCGTATTCAATTGGCGGCTCCTAGCTGTACGCGAGATAGCGAAAGCACTCAACTTATGTATTGTCCACTATAGAAATTGAATATGGAGCCTATGCGACGACGTGGTTGGAGGTAATTAAAAATACGTCACTCGCAGCCGACCTTTCAATTCGAGCATGTGTCGAAATACGAAATGAATCATTTCCCGTTTATATTTGTACGTTACCATCGGAACTCCGATCTGTTTGTTGTTATTCGGCAGATCGAAATATTTATCGAATGAATGGGGAAATTCAGTTTTATAGCGCGCTTGTATTGCACGCAAATGCGGTCGCCTGGTATTCACTGTTTTGCTGGATTTATTTTATTAAAATAATTCAATTATTTTTTATTAAGCTGTACTCGTTCATTATGCTACTTCCTATCGGAAAAAATTTAATTTGTAAACTTATATTTACAAAATCCATAGTTTTTTTTAATATAAATTCCTCACTAAAATTCATTTACGTAGCTTGGAAATACGAGATTTCTACTAGTATTTGAACGACATTCATAACCTTTCAGTTTATTCTTGGCCGACCCTATATGAAATATAGTATTAATTAGCATATTATGTTGCCGATATTATTTAATAATATGTTTTCTACCTCAGTCTTCACCTATTTCTGGTACAACAGACTCAAAACGTAAAGTAACAATATACAACAATATTAAAATAGAAAATGCTTCATAGCATAATTAAGTGATCAATATATTTCCGCCACAACACTTGACAACTTTTCACACTGGCTGCAATAAGTCTGAAGAACTAAAACGAGCCAGCAATACATTACTCGTGGAGGGCGCATCTGGTCATCCCTGGTCGAGTGCTGAGACTTGATTTATTTACAGTATCCATCACTCTCCCCGCTCGACTGATACCTTTTGTCTCTCCCTATTTTTCTAATCGTTTCGTACTTTCAATGCATCACACAAGTTGAATTGGCAATGGGCAGAGCACATAGGCGTAGAACCGATGGTCGATGGCCGATGGGGCCAAAATGTTATCGATTGGAGACCACATGGAAATCTTTGGGGAAAGCCTGTGTCCTACGGCTGAAATGATTATTTATTATAAAAATATTTATCTATCTAAAATATAAAGTTATATATATATATAAGCCACAAAATGGAAAGGACCAGCGGGAAAAAGAAATGTTGGTCGACAAATAAGACGGTGGTCTGATGAAATAAGTCACATCGCCGGAAATGACTGGACAATGTCAGGCAAGGACAAGCAGTCATGGAAAAGATGGAGGAGGCCTTTACCCGATCAGGGGTCCAAATAGCATAAACTAACACTAACATAATTTATAAGTTATTTCTTTAAGTCTAATAAGTTAAGTCTTTTCAACTATCAAATTACTAACAAAAACTGTATATATATATATATATATATATATAAATATATAAATATATAAATATATAAATATATATATATATATATATAATAAAGCCATTTAATCCAAATTAGCATTTCCGTTTTACATTATAATATATGTAGAATGGCAGGAACGTGATCGTAATTTTCTGTAGATTCTTTATCGTTATTAGAATTCACTTCATTAAAATGAACGCTGGCGTGAAAGCTTTTGCCTAATACACCTGTCCGTTTCAATTCCCTATGAGCAGCGCTCCCAGTCCCAACCAATTTTGTGTTACTGGGATAAACTTGTTTAGCATTTAAATTATATTCTCGCCACTGATTCAAACAACTGCGCCCAGAATTAATAACGCCGAAAATGTTTAGTCACACACAATTTTGCTAGATTTTCAGATTGCAATTTGCATGTTAAACGTCAATCCGACGGCTATGCGTTGATCCCTATCGCTGAATATTAATGCGGCTTGGAGATTTTGTTTTACTTTGTGGAAACTCGATTATAATGCAAAGTAGCTGACAGCGCTGGTGCCACTACGATGGGTGTGCGTCTCTTGCTCGTTGTCTAGACAGCTGCCATTAGGAGCAAGTAGTCGACTAGTAAAAACTTAAACGAGTTAAGAAACTAATCAATAAATATATCGGTGTCTTGCTAAAAGTGATTCGTTATTTTTATGCTTATAGATTAGAAGATAATTTATTTTGATATTAATTTAAATTAAAAATAATAATTTCAATTAGGAAACCACTTGACCATATCTAGGTACTCTTTGGTTTAGTTTTAAAAGGCAAATACCGAGGGAAAATACGATGAAGCTGGTAACACCGTAACATGGGTCAGAATAATAGGTAGTTAGGTCTTACAAAAGTGACGGGTGCTTCCACTTTAAAAATGATATTGATAAATTTCGGGCAATTTGTTTTTACTAAGAAAAAGCCCACACTTGTATGGATATAGCAATTATCAAAATATCGATGTGAATTGTGAGTATGCGAAATTTCTGAATCAATTTCTGAAATCACCTGCTGAGTGAGGTACCAACTAAACTCTTAGTAATAATAGCTCACGCTGTAGCAATAGGTTCAAGCTCTTGTAAACGTTTGTTAGCGGTGGGTCACCATCAGTGAAGCCGGCCAACGGCTTAGGTTTATCACGAAAAAGACGTGATTTGAAACGTATAATATTAATATTAAAATAAATATTTTAAGAAGGTTTTAGTGGTTTTTGTAATATGTGGTATTAATTTAGAATAATTTCATTTAACAACGCGTTCAGAGTTCTATTGGGGTTGCCCCATTTCTGTAGTGCATCGGGGATGTTCGCGGATGCACAGATGGCATGCTTTTTTGCGACAATGCGCAAGAGGAGTGCATCTCTGGTGCGCAGGGTGCGGACCAGCTCCAACAGCATCCTGAGCATCATCGCTCAAAGGCTTGACTGTGTTTATGTAAACAGATGCTGCGCCGTCTCACATGGGGTAAGGTATTCATAAGCATAGTTAAGCCTTTTGTATAATATTATATTTCTTTATTTTATATTATAATCAAATAGTTATAATAATAATTTTATATTTAGTAATGATGAGTCTTAGTTACTTTGAATAAATGAATAATAATAATATTAATAAACGTATATCAGTATGCAAAAAGCTGCCGTACTAAATACATGTCGAATTGTCCGGAAGTTCTTGCAGGATGAATCCGCTAACTTAGACAACCCTCAAAATGAAACCCACTTGGCGTAGGCCCGTGGTTTACATTAAAACCGAAACTCTCTGGTTTCGAGAAGGAGAAAATCTCAAAAAAATAATAATAATAGTGTTTTTGTACAGTTTAGTACAGATAGTAAAATAAAGTACCTTTTTTCCACATAATATACTATTATTTTTGTTGTAACAAAGGGAAAGATTTTGCTTTCAATGTTTTCTACGTGAAACGCAAGAATTTTAGGGGCTATAACAGGTCACACCCTACACGATGTGTTTTAATAGTGTTTACACTGGAAGGGAGAGTTCCACAAATATTAAATGTAGCGTAAATGATTTATTGCTCCTTTAAATAAACATTAATGTGCAGCAATATAAAAGAGGCTTTTGGTGTAAAATGTTTTCTCGAAGAAAATTCACCAATGTGTAATGTCAATACTAATTCCTTGACAGCTTTTAAGAACCTAGTACATAGGCACTATCTATCTTTTTAAATATATTCTTATATGGTATTTGTATGAATATATATTTATATATATATACTTATGTATTTGTTGTATGTTTAGCACATTTATTTATGTATTATTATTAATAATATGTGTATATATTGATAAATGCGTATGTTTATATATATGTATATTATTGTTTTGTATTAAAATAAATATAATCACAGACTCACTAAAGTATTTTTAGACGAAAGTTTCTGTCCATACAAAGGTTGTCTAGAAGAGATCGCTATTAGCGATAAGACCGCCCATTGCGCATGCAATGACCTTGTCCAATGCGAAAATTGTAGTTACTATTTCTGTGATGTATTTTATTGTTAATTGTTGCGCAATAAAGAATATTCATTAATTCATTCAATATTAAGTTATCACTTTTATTACGTGATTATAAAATTTGTGATTGATTTATATGCAATTCGTTTATAATCGAGAAACTAAAATTCATTGGTACAAGCAGACTGGGTGGTGTACTTCCGACCAAGCCATAATATTTATATTTTTTTATCGAAGCTGCCTACAATTGCGAAGAAGGTATTTGACTCTAATTTATTTATTTATGGTCAATGCATCAACCTGCTTTTTATTTGTTTTAATTTTAGTAATATATATTTAACTTAACGTTTTTATAATATCAAATTGGATTATCTGTAACGGTGTTATAAATTTTGTTGAATTAAATAACTAAGGTCCAATAAAAGTACCACTGCTATATTTGTATCAATATCCTATTAGATAACAGTGTATTTGTTAGGTACTTTTTTTATAAACATTAATAACGGTTAACGACAACAATCAGCGCTAAAAGCACTATTATGCCTCAGTACGTAAGCTTTTTATAAGTACATTTAGTGAAATTTTGTCTGCGGGACCTTGATACTCTTCCAATACTGTGTTACCTAAGTTTGCGTATCTTTAGTGTTTTTTTCCCTAACTTATTTATGAAAACTTGTTACCTGCTAATCTAGTGATATATTTGTAAATTAAATAAGAAGCATTGAATAGATGTAAGTTTTCCTTTAATAAATAAATAAATAAATAAATAAATAAATAAATAAATAAATAAATAAATAAATAAATAAATAAATAAATAAATAAATAAATAAATAAATAAATAAATAAATAAATAAATAAATAAATAAATAAATAAATAAATAAATAAATAAATAAATAAATAAATAAATAAATAAATAAATAAATAAATAAATAAATAAATCAATCAATCAATGAATAAATAAATAATTGATGTAGTTTGTATGTTTGACAGTAAGGGTAAAAATATAAGAAACCTTCAGATTTTTTTAAAGAGAATGCTAACATATTTGGTATATTATATTAATATTAACTAATATTACAAATAACCATTCAAATTAAGCTTTAATTTGTGCTAGGAGGTTTATTTCAAAAATCGAATGATGAATTACGACATTGCGTTTTGTAGACCGTACCCTAAGCTATTAGGCTATTGACATTTTTAGGTGGAATTACAAAAAAAATACATTGTTTGGGAATTCTGTTATTTATTAGGAGAGTTAGCTTAATTAGCAAACTTCTACTTCGAGCACAATTTAACTATTCACGCGTTTTGTACTTACTTTAAGTATATTCTTTTAAATTCACATTTCTAAAACGTTAGTCTTCCATAAAATTCATGAGAATATTATTCTGTAACAGGGCTTATTCGTGTAATTCACTCAAAGATTATTCTTAGTAAAGAATACACAGTTTGAGTCAAACTTTACGGATCTTAATAAAATTACGTACCTAAAAGTTTAACCACCTGTTTAACAGGGGGGCTGGGGTGTACCGGGTGAGAAGGACACCAGTGCTCTTCCCGAAATTTACCTACTTGCTTTAATTAGGCTTGTGTAGGCTTACGGCCGGTCATTTTTCTTGTTTAGCCGTAATTGATAAAGGGCGCGCCGGCCCGAATGGACGGCACCAAACCTGTACTTTGCAGTGTCTTATACTTTTGCTTTACTTACTTAAGCTACTTAATAGCATAATAATTTATAATTATAAATAATCTTTAATTAAAGAAAAGATCACAATTAGGGATGCTCTCACCCTACTTTTCTTTTCCCTTATCAATATAAAATTTTGAAATGAATAATGAAAATGGTGTTGCGTACACCATTTTCATTTTATTTAACTTAGGATAAAGTAAAGTACATATCTTCTTTCTCATTCCATGACTACTGACTATCGTGACCACGTATAAGCAATCTCCATTGAGTGCGGTCATAGGCGAAGTGGACCGTACGCTGCATTCTGCCTCCCAACGTCTTCGTGATTGTGTGCGACCATTTCGTAGGCGCCTTTCTCTGAGTTTGCAGTTCATTTTGTCTAAAATGATCTGCTTCTCCAGACAGTGCTTTGAAGACCGCATAACGTGTCCAAAACAGCTGAGGCTCTTTGGCGGCATATTTCAGTCGTGTGGACATTTAGGCTCTTTCATTATGGCCTCGGTTCACGTGGCAGTCCACGGTACACGGAGCAGCCTTTGCCAACACCATACCAATAATACTGACTTTAAAATTAATCTGCACTAAAGGATAACGTAAACGTTTTACTGTCAGAGATAGATAAAACGATACGATGCATTAAAGCTCTCTTATATTTTCGAAGTATCTTAGGTATGTTACGCTGTTATATTTCCTTAAGGAGTATCCTGATATATCTTCGGAACCTAAAGTCTAATTCCAACAAAATGGGAACCCTTTTAACAGAACTACCCTTTAAACAGAAAAAAAAATAAAATTGGTTCATAAATGTAGGCCCTATCCATTTAAAGGGAATATTGACTACGAGTAATTATATCGATTTACTAATTTAAAGGATTGTTCAGCCTCCGGTGACGTGTCTAAATAAAAATCAATTGAATTTGTGTTATAATTTTCAATCATAAATTATAAAATCTTTACAAATAAATTAAATATAATAATAATAGAGTGTCCGTTTGTAATTTTAAAATAACCACTTTTTACCGCATGCAAATAAATGTATATACTATACATATACAAACTACTTTAACTATAATAACGTTTTTATATATGTCTGTCTGCCTGTTTGTTCCTGGTAATTTCTCGAACGGCTGGACCAATTTTGACGTGACATTTACTAGTAGATAGCTAATGTAATAAGAAGTAATTTAAGCTACTTTTATTCCAGAAAATTTAATTACCATATTTTTAGTCGCGGGTAACACCGCGGGCGCAGCTAGTTATTTAAAATTATAATAATATAAAATTATCGAATTAAAATAAAATGACAAATATAAAACTAGCGTACCCAGCCTGCTTCGCTAGGGTAGATTTTGCTTTATTGTATTTAAATAAACTTACATCATTAAATATCGAATTTAACTCTCACAATATTTTAAATTATTCATTTCTCTCCGTATTCATTCTCTTCTCGAGCGGATGAAGATCTTTACCTACACCCATGTACATATCAGTAAATACAATATCATTCTTATCATTCATACAAAAACATATCGGGATCAAGATAATGTCAGAAATAAAAGTACGACGTATAGCTTGTTTGACAGTTCAAAAAGAAGAGTGCTCCGATCGTCACCTTTACAGGATTACTCGTCAGGTCAATCTAAAGATTCCCTGAAAGTTTAATTGAAATCGGTCCAGCCGTTCCGGAGCCTAAATGGAACACACACACACACTTTCTCTTTTATATATATATAGATATATCGATCACTTTAATCAAAAGATACGAATTTACTGGACAAATTAGTTTACAAACTTTAGTCTAATATTGCCAGCGGAATCGATTTAACAATGGACGTCTGACAGTGAGCCGGTGAATAGGTTTGATACCGTTTTTAATCGAATAGCAGCGCTGATTTAACGCAATTGCTGAGGTTGCATCCCCTTGGCGCTCCACACTGCCAGTCACCCTTCAACGAAGGGGGAACGTTAATATGAGGATATGAGAATTTACTGTTTAATCCAGCTGCAGGCCAATTTGTTAATATTTTCATTCAATCCACTTAAAAGCAATCCGTTTATGTAGTTCATACTACACTATACACGGAGCCGTGGTAGCTCAGTGTCCGGGCGGTCACTGACACACTCAGAAATTTAGTATTGCAATTTTATGTGCTGATCTATTACGCGCTCGGCGGTGAAGGAAAACATCTTGAGGAAACCTAAATGCCATAGAAAAAATTCTAAGACAAATTAATTTATTAATTTGTTTCTATAACTATTTTCTATTTTTCTTTGTGTAATAAATTAATAATTACACAAAGTAGTGGATTATATAAAGGCTTTGTAACTTATATTATATATACTCTATATATAACATAAATGAAATAGTTCCGTTTTTTGTGTATTGCGTATGTGGCGCCAAATGTAAATTTCATCTTTAAGAAGAACATTAAAAATGTTGCTTTAGAAGTATTTCATTTAGTTCTCAACAGTGGGTCATTGGTTGAATTCATATGGCTGAAATTCAGACTCGAGACTAGAGAAATGTTAAACGCTTAGCTTAGCTTAGATTATACCATCACTGCTTAAGTGAACGGGAACTGATGATGCTCTAATGTCGTTTCCGAGATCTAAATAAATAAATATACATATGCAAAATAAATTTAGTTGCAACTTTACTCCCGTAGATCGGTAAGGTCGGGTGATTTGATTTGGTCGTCGAAGTCCCCCATCTCGATGAGTTTCTTTTAGAGGGAGCCGGCCGTGCCTACAGAACTGACGCAAGACCAATATTGCTGAGGAAATTAGTTTACGTAAAATGTAGAACAGCAACGAAAAATATCTAGAGGAAAAATGTAGACGGAATATTGAAATCAATTCAGTTTGCCGTTTCTATTGCATCACGAAGTCATCTTCGAGAATTTAAATGATAAAGAAGCCTGTACAGTAATAGATGTTATTCGTCGTAAAATTGTTTTTAGATAGATTTCGGATTTTTTTGGATTGATTTTTTTAACACAGTAAGAGAACTTACATCATTAAATTTTTAATTGAACTCCCACATTATATTCAATTATTCATTTCTCCCCGTATTCATTCTCTTCTATTCTTTTCTCGAGCGGGTGAAGATCATTACCTACACCCATGTACATATCAGTAAATACAATATCATTCTTATGATTTATACAAAAACATTTCGGGCTCAAGTTAATATCAGAAAAAAAATTACGACGTATGTTTGACAGTTCAAAGAATAGTGCTCCGATCGTCACCTAACTTTACACGCTCGTCAGGTCAATCTGAATTCCCTGAAAGTTTCATTGAAATCGGTCCAGCCGTTTCGGAGCCTATAAGGAACAAACTCTCACACATTTTCTTTTATATATATAGATTATATTAAATGTTTATTATGGTAAACATATTATGAAGAGATTTAATTAAAAATTTAAAAAAAATATAAGCTGTCGTGACTTTTTAAACCTAACTGAGTAGAGAGCTTTTGCTGTCTACTTTTATTCCCATATGGAATATGTAGTGAGCCCATCGCCATACACTAGCAAAAGCCGTTTAACAGACTATTCCTGATACTGAGATTACAGAGAGTCTGTGCCCAACAGAGTAATTATATAGGTTATTAGTTTACCTTATTTTTAACCTAAATATGGACTATGGACACGAATTGATAAATATATTTGAATAAAATCAATATATTTCCGTGGATGAGTAACAGACATATGAATTTTACGCTTACCGAAGTGGCATTTAACGTCAGCGTAGCTTAGAGCTTATCAGTGAACAGCAACCGATCGAGCCGTGGGCACTCTCTGGCGCCCTCGGGTCGGAATGCTTACGCGTAATATATATTATTAACCGTTCAAGGCGGAGTTACCCCTCTCCGGGGGTACCCTTGTGTCGAGCTACTGTGATAGAGGTTCCAGCTACGACCTAAGAGCTATGCCACCTTTCAATCCGGTGAAGCAGTAAAAGTCAGCTTCTCTGACGAAAATGTTCTAATATGAAAAATAAATGAAGGAAACACAAAAACCAATAGCTAGTTTTCCCTTGAATTTATTAATTTTGAATCCTTATCGCCAAAAACCGTACGCTAATTTTACCACGTGATTTTTCGCACTAAAATAAACCA
Source organism: Meandrusa payeni (assembly GCA_029286785.1). NCBI lineage: Eukaryota > Metazoa > Arthropoda > Insecta > Lepidoptera > Papilionidae > Meandrusa > Meandrusa payeni. The sequence goes on from JAGSMX010000013.1 coordinate 3,246,255, forward strand.
CAAAACGGAATTATAATTACTAAAAGCTAGTTTGGTTGATTTTGACCTAGACATTAAATATTATATTATATATGGTAGTTTAAGCAGACCAACAAATTTCAAATTAAAGCACTGACTACGACCAGTGATGTATACATTCCTTCTTCAGTATTAATTAAATTTATACTTTGACTTCACAGCGCATATTTATTACGCCATTTATGGTTTAAGGTCCAACCCGACGTTTCAATTAGGTATACGTTGTATGCTATGTCGTTAGTAATGCAGAAGTTCCCACCTTGTGTTTTCATTCTTACCATGTCCATATATTATTTATTATATACATACGAGTATACATTGCTTCCATTTTTTTGAACTTAAAGTATAAACATTAAAATTTATTTACGAAGTGAAAATGTAACTATGTTCTTTATTGACCAGAAGGTAATTTCTGTTACTGTCACTGGTTTCTTTTTTATTTTAAAAAGAAAGCTAACAATATTTTTAAAAAATATTCTCGTTAACCATTCCAACTGAGCTTAAACTTGTGCTAGGAGACGGTTTACGTCAATAGTCGAATGGTGGATTCGAATCTACGTCTTTACGATTCGCAGACCGTACCCTAAACCATTAGGCTATTGACGCTTCAATATTGGAGGTATAATATTAAAGTAACAAATTGATACACAGTTCACCTGTGGATAGTTCCGTATGACCCATAGATCATCTATCCTTAATAACGAAACGAGATGCATATACGATCCCAGAGGACTACGATGGAAAGCGTCGTTAGCTGTAATTGGTCTCTTGTTACATTTAACACTTCAACCATAGCACCAGTAAGATTTTACGTTAGTATTCTGTGAAGGCGTGACTTTTTTTTATAAATTCAATGCGTTCGTGTTACATTTTATGTATATATTATCAAGAAAAGCTTCAACATTATGTTAGGGTATGGTTTTGAAGCATCAGCCCTGTAGTTCTGGGCTCTCAAGAATAAGACTACGGTATCCCCTGCCTGCCGTATAAGGCGACTAAAAGGGGCCTCGGGTTCACTGGGCGACAAGGGTGGGGGCCTTTGTCGTCCGCTAAGGTGGACCCGGGAAGAAGGCGACATCGGCTGGCCCGTGTAGCCTTGCACTATGAGGGCACAGGGGGGGAGGGAGTAACCTACCTCCCCGGGACGTGCTCTCCTTGAGCACAGTGCAGAGGGGCTCCGGTGCGTTCCACTGAAGATCCCGGAGCCCCTCGTCATACACCGAGGAAAGGGCCACCGGGGAGGTTTTAGTGGGTAAAAACCCCACATAACCGCCGCCTTCCCCCCAGAAGGCGGGGTATCTTTTTGAAGATTTCCTCCCCGTTAACAAAAAAAAAAAGGGTATGGTTTTGAAGTTGATTTGTTTCTTGATTGCCGATTTAATTTTTTCTATAAAGTTATATCTCTCTACCCATTATTGACGTTAACTGTAGCAATAGCTTAAACTTATTTGGAATGATTAACAAAAATATTAGTACTGAATAGTATTAAGAATTAGTAGTAGAACTATTTTTTTTTACTTTTTTGTTATGCTTACTTACTTTATTTTATGTTATTAAGGTAGCTGTAGTTGTAGTGTAGTAAAAGTAGTTGTTATCAGTTAAAATATTAACAATACAGTTATTAATTACAAACATCGTACGTACAAAAGTATTAAATAATGTTTATAATTAACTGAGATGCAAGATATACTAAAAAATGCATTAGTATTACAATTTTGCTCCACTTTATTTGTTACAATTTTGTTTTGTGTGCTAAAAAAATCTGTCATAGAAATATTCAAAATAGGGGACTCTGTGTAACGTAGAGCTTGTCAATACACTTTTTGTTCGAATATGAATGTGCAGGCAAAATGAACCACGGTGTATAACAGAGGAAATATGAATTATATTTCGTACATCTAGCGGTTTTACTTTAAAAATGGAACCCGTGAATCATATTCATAAAAAAACTTATTATTCTTTCTCACTTATTATATTGTTGACATGAGCTGGCCTGAAAAAATATTTATATATATGAAATTTTTGTAAACTTTAGTAATAAATGTGCCAGACAGTACTAATCCCTGACGCCGCCTTACCACACAGAAATGAGAATAATTAATTCTACAGTCGTAGTAGTAACTTAGCTGCCTATAGCTCCCATTAAACTACATTAAACAAAACGGCAATTTCACAATAAATACGAGTACACAAAATAACATCTCTCAAAGTGATAAAAATATATTATTTTGTTTACTAAACAGTTTTATAATCCAAGATAACAAATAAAAACAGAGTGACAACTCTCAATCTTAAAGGCCTATTGAAAGAAAGTTGTATTATTATTATTATTATTCATTTATTCAAATAAGTAACTAAGACTCATCATTATTTTAAATAACTATTAAATAATAATCTAAGACTAAATTATAAGATTAAACTATAAAATGATTATTATAATTATTTGATTATATTATAAAATAAAAAAAAATAATATTATATTATACTATAGAGCGGTACGGATCACCAACAAGAAATGCCGTAGATCACTTAAAATTTACAATTTAATTCGTGTTTTTTCCTGGGTTTTAGAGTATTTCTCCATTATTGCTCACATTAAAGCTTCCTACATAATATTAACAAAAACAACATTTCAACGTGTTTGAAGTACATGAATTGTAGTTAACCATGAGCGGTTTAGTGTCGCAAACCCCTTCGTTGATTATATATGTTCATCCAACCTCGAAGATGACACAATAGGTGCCGCCCCAACCGACGTGAATGGCATCCATTACTGCAAATACACTCGCAGTATGAATAGTCGCACAACCTGTGACTGATGTCCCGTTACCGTCATATGTTACCAATCAACGATTCTATTAAGATAAGTCACACTTGAGAAACTATTGCTGTTAATACCTGACTTAAAATTAGATTTATGTTACTTGATTCAATATCTATTAGAATCAATTTATTTAAAGGTTGTTTATGTACAACATATGTATGTATATATCAAAGCGTGTAGCGAGAGCTTTTGCAACTACTAGATAACTAACTTTTCACTCTCAAACATAACTGGATTGCATTGTTTTAAAATAAATAAATAAAATTATAAATTGGAATCCTGATCACAGACGTTGATTAGAAAAAAATGTGGTCACGCACACGTGATTTCACAGCATTTAGTCATTGTTAAAATACTAAAATTGACAATCGAGACACCAAAAAAGTCTCTGACTTTCGGATTTTAGGCTGGTGATCAAGAGAAGCGACAGAGCTGTGCGCGTCATAAACGCCATCGCAAAAGAATGGTTTGGGTCAACTTTTAATTAATGGATGCTTATGTGATCTTTCATAATATCGAACCAGTGATTCCCTTACTCTCTTCTATTAAAAAAGTAATGAAGCATTGTGAAACAATATGCTCATTTTCTTCATAATAAATAAGCATACACGATATATAATCTAAATATAGCATCAGCTACACTCGGCTTAGTTAACGGCTCATTGGAGTGAAACTACTAAAACATTATCCTGGCTTTATATGAAGTGAACTACCTATTTACCTATAATTTTATATAGTATTAAATAAGTTAGATAAAAATCGTTTTACTTTTTCTGTTTTATCACATTTGATTTTCATAGCATTTGATTAGAAATATTAATAACTATTACAATACTGTAATTTCTTTTACGAGTATATAGAGACTATATAATGTCAAGTAAAACTATAAGACATGTTAACATTACGTAGTAAATCAAGAGCTTGTTGTTAAGTATTTATAAGATGATTTCTTGATACAATTCTGCGAACGTTAACAAAGAAAGCCTAAGAAATACATATTGCCAAGTCAAAAACCAATTTTCATTTACATTTTGACAGTAGACACATGTGTACAAAAAAGAACATGGAACGGCTCTACGTTTCGCACGGGATTCTATTTTATGCCCAGTGACTACATTTCGACTTTTATTTTTCTGCAGCGCATTTCACAATCAACGCATTGCAGACAAATAGAGTTAGGAGAGAGATTATGAAACGTATGATGTTTTTTCATTTCTTTTATCGGAAAGTGAATTGAATCACCCTTTTGTTAAATGTATGAAACGTTGATGTATCGCCAGTTTGTTTAATATCTATATCTAACAAAAAGTTTATTGAATTTAAAGACAAATTTGACTACTGCATGTAATGGTATAAGTATTAACAGGTGATATCAACTTAAAGCAAAAGATCATCAAAGCCTCACTAACAATGTTAAATATTCTCTTAATTTGATATATTTTTATGACGAACTACACAGATTGGTCAGAGAAGGTGACATTGATATATTTGTTTCACCGGATTGAGAGGTGGCATAGCTCTTAAGTCGCTTAGCCTGAACATCTATCGCTGGTAACTCGACACAAGTTTCCCCGGTGAAATCAATTTGATGGTTACTGACATAGTATGGTACCACACACCAACACTCCATTGGGACAAAAGAACTTTATTGTAATATCTCTAATCTAACTCGTATTTAAAATTTCATAGACTAATTTTTCCATTTAAATTGAGGTTTAAATTACGACTGTTCCGAATAAACAACGATTAACTTTTTTTTTTATGCGTGTAAACTAGCGCTTGACCATGATCCCACCTGGTGTTAAGTGGTGATATAGTCGAAAGATAGTACGCGCTAGTTTAGTTTAGTTTAGTTAGTAACTTACAACTGTGTCATATAAAATGAATAAAAAATTGAATGTTTAACTGTAATTGATACGTAAATTGATTATTCAATTTGTATCAATTAGGTAAACATATTTATTTTTATTAACAGAAAAGTGGGAACTTATCAGTGACCAGTGACCACGTTCGTAATTTAATTAAAAACATGACGCGCATGCAAGAAATCGAATATTAACTACGAATAATGAAGTACCACGAACTGTTTGATAGGGGTCACTTAATTATTTGCTCAATATTCATAATGTATTAATAAAATAATTATCTCACAATCCAGACAGATTCGCATCATTTAATTATTGAATGAACACAAAATTGCTGCTGGGAATAATTTCATTGATCAGCAAAACACGGTACATTTTCTTTTAAGTTAATAATATTAAAATAGTGAAATATTACAATGAGTTGCCGTGTCTGTAAACTTACTTGATTTCGTTGTACTTCAAATAAAGATCAAAAATTTGTTATCCAACCACTAAGTTGTCTAATTTAATTAAAATGAATCCATTTAATATAAATATGATTAAAAATCTCTCAAATGAAGAAAAAATTTAAGACGAGAATGTTCCTTATTCTGAGATAAACAGAAGAAATAAGAGCACGTCTGCTCATAATGTTTATATGTAACCCGGATCGTAAATATTAAACATGGCTTGGAGCCAAGTTGCAGTCGTGGCGCATCCAATTATATTTCAACTTAAAATTATGTCAAGACTTGATTCTGGTACAAATTAAGGCATAGCTTATAACCGCAGGTTGGGGAGGAATTGTGAAATAAAACGATGCCAATGTTTCATAACAAGCAAAAATATTAAAGAAAGTAATTGTAATAATGGCTGGTGAGAGAATGGGGTCATTTTATTTTCTAAAGTGAAAGACAATTTTTAATGACGGTAAGACTATATTATGGCAATGTTTAAAAAAAAACTTTTTTACCTATAAAGTAGCTGCTGTATAATAAAGACCCGCTTATTCAGTGTCTTTAGAGGTTTAGGCTAAGCGACGTAAGATCTATACCAAATCTCTATCCGGTAATAGCTCGTATATTTCACGCGCACTAATAATCTCAGTTCGATTTCTAATGCAGGCACCAAATAATTTGTCACCTATAATTTTTATGTTTTATGAAAACATTGTAAGGAACTCTGAGGAACGTATCTTTACCTCTGTCATTTGAAGGGGGATTTCGAAGGCATTGGAACATTTATATGTAGCAGGCAGTTTAACCGGTGGTCTCGTTTTAATTTGGTACGGGACCATCTGGCAGTGGTATCCATGAGAAAACCATATGACTTTAATTTGCGTTAAGTATACGCGACAAATGGACGAATAACTCATTATCACGCCAACCGATGTCGATGTTTACTTTTTATTGGAAATTCTACTATATCTGATTAATTCTATTTCGTTGTATTATTCATACGATTATTCCGGAATGCGAGAGCTTCCGTGATAACTTTTAGCGTTTAAGTCTTACTTAATATACTTGTATTACGTATGATGTAGAATAAAACATTCATTTAGCGTTATTAAACTTTGTGCTTACCGTCTGTAGCGTTGATTATTTGTGCTCACTAAAGCACAGGAACAACACAATGGCCGATGTAACCACGTAAACGGCAGCCATTACGGTAAAGAGCGTCACAGAATGAATAGCCGTCCAGTCGCAACCATGTCCTTTCACTGCCTTTTGTTATCAGTCTACAACGGCACTACAATTATAAAGTTGTTATTTACGGCTGTGGTAATTAATTTTTAAAAACGGTATTACGTAAACGGTAAACGTTATTTTTATTTGAATTTAGAATAGTAAACCTGTAATGTATAAATGTAAACTCAAAAAATACAATCATTACATTACTTTATTAGCGTTTGTAATAATACATATACTATATCTCCGTCTATACTCTCAACTCTATAAAATGTATCATTGGCCAAATTTATCACGAATTTTTCGGACGCAAAACACACAGGAACACGATCGAAACACCATTACTCAAAGATTTTCATTTTCATTTAAATATTCAAAAATGTGCATATAAAAGTGGACCATGGCATCCATTTTGTTACACTTGGCGGGGTGGGAAGAGATAGAATTCGGTTTTCACTGACCTAGTTATCTATTTAATAAGGTACACTACACAAACATTAGAAATAAACTGGTTAACTTAAAAGTATCTCCTATGTCTCTTGTCTATGTGTGGTGATTAGGTTCCATATGGAGGTGACCAAATAATAATCAAATCATAACAATAAACATATGGGAGTGTGTACGGTTAACTGGGCTTTATTGGTTGCTCAAACACACGCAGCGAAAATAGCTATTTTACCGATCAAAATAATATGAGTTTATTTTTATAATCAAAAACAAAACGAATTGGTAAAACTAAGATTCGTTCTACTAGGCCGTAAAACCTTTCCCCTACTTACAACTGACCTTTATACACTTTAAGCCGGTTTAAAGTAAAACTACATGGATTTAGCTAGATCGGAAACCCTTAAGTTCTGAGTATATAACTTAGAATAGTTTCCTAAACTAATACTTGCAAGTTAATAGTTTGTGGGTAGCACAAATAAATGTTTTTAGTGCGAAAAACGTTTTTATTCAAAAATTGTATATAATAGCACGATATAACAATATATTATTTATAACACTGCTTCATAAACCATTAAAATATGTACTTACATTGTTGCTGTTGAAAGATGCTGATACCTGTAACTCTTTATTATAAAAAAAACGCCATCGGGGCTCCAGGAAATATTTTATCTTATAATATTGAGTAAAATAAGGTTTAATCCATGCTTTCCAGCCCTGCAGTTCTGGGCTCTCAAGAATAAGACTACGGTATCCCCTGCCTGTCATATAAGGCGACTAAAATGGGCCTCGGGTTCACTGAGCGACAAAGGTGGGGGGCCTGAGTCGTCCACCAAGGTGGACCCGGGAAGAAGGCGACATCGGCTGGCCCAGGGCACAGGGGTGGAAGGAGTTACCTTCCCCTCCGGAACGTGCTCTCCTTGAGCACAGTGCAGAGGGGCTCCGGTGCGTTCCGCGTTGAGATCCCGGAGCCCCTCGTCATGCACCGAGGAAAGGGCCAACGGGGAGGTTTTAGTGGGCAAGAACCCCACATAACCGTCGCCTTCCTCCAGACGGCGGGGTATCTGAAGATTTCCTCCTCGTCAACAAAAAATAAGGTTTAATCCATTGCTATCCACGCAAAATATTAAACTCGTAAAATAGTCTAATCTGTATGTTCAATATATACGAGTAGTATAGAGAGTAAGCTTAAGAGGGCTAAGAAAATATTAAGAAATATAATATGTTAGTTATGTTAGATGTTAACTTTTAGACCAGATTGTGGTCTCGGTGGCCTCGGGAAGATTTCTATAATATTCATTGTAGAATATACGCTGAAAAACTTAAACATATATTTAAGAAACCGACCGACCTTTTTTTCTGAATATAGTGAACGGAGACTGTAGTATTTGTATTGCTTCCCCATTCTTATATCGTTCCCTGATCCCAACCGACTTTGTGGCAATACAGGCTTCAACTTAATATCCGAGTCAGAATTAAGCATTCTGCTATTGACAGGAAGTAATATCACGGTTACAAAGTTATGCTGCACTTGGAAACTTCGCCCGCGTGGTGAGTCCGAGCCAATCATCCTAACTTACAGTTTCCTGTCGCTTTTTAGGTGTACAAATAAAATATTTTTGATCTAAATTACTTCGTTTAGTTTATCAAAACAATGAATATTTATTATTTGTCCATGGTAACGAACACTAGTGAATATTACTCACATGTTTGCAATGAAAAATTCACGATTTTTGTATATTTTTTTAATAAATATACAAAAAAATTACCTTTCAAACAAGCTCTTCATAATGGATTTTTCCTTAGTAAACTTTAAATAATTTCTAAATCATTATCCATGTGGAAAGATACGGGTTTGTTAAGTGAAACGACTAAGTGGCCGTATAATATTCGTACCCAGTTATGAGTAGAAACCCTTAGCTTTTTCAATTTACTTGCATGTATAATTTCTGTAGTTTTGAATGCATGACCTGCAGCCACTGTTTCGCGACTGTGCTTCTTCTGTACTTGAACACTTAATAACGTTAATTATCCCACTCAATATTTACCAGCAGTCATTCGACAGTATTAATTATAAATATCGTGCCAACGGCGTTACGATACAATAAGGTCGTAACGAATAATAAAGTGGCCAGAGTGACAGTCACCCGATATCGGGTCGCTTGATGTTATCGACATGCCCATTAATTATTTAATGAAATTGATATTTCTATATTTATCTGCAGAGATATTTCTGTGATAGCTAAGAATATTTTTAATAAGTATATATTGTGATTTGAACCCTTAGTTCCTTTTAATTGTGATAGTAAAATTCGCGCTAAAAAGTTGGTTAGTGGGCTCTCCAATCTTATCTGATTAATTTTTTTATTAAGCAAAACCCAAAAATATAGATAAATAAATAAGCTAAATAAAAGACAGACACAATTATAGGACAGATACAATAAATAATTAGGGCCTATAAAGTTGAGTACATAGGCCAGGCACAAATTTTTAGCAAATGATTTTAGAGTAGAAAGGTATTCTTTTCGTTTCTAACCCATTGTCGATAGATACAAGTTAGCTGTGACAACCCAGTTTACGGTGTATTATATACAAGAAAATTTTCTTGCAACATAAAGTATAATGTACCTCTATTTTTATCTAGAATTCTGTGAGATATTTGGAATGAAACAGAAAATTCATTTCTGTTTATTTCATAAGGTATCTTATAACCGCAGAATTGAGCCGTATAAATAAATCTTACCATTATCACTTTTAATATCACTATATCATCTAGAATAATATAAATTCCGAACAAAGCGAAAACATTCTTAGTAGTGAAACTCACATAGGAATTTTCCGAGTTATTTGTTAAGTGATGTTTATAAAAGTACTCCAACTTTACAGACCCTTGCCTGTCTAATGGAGCTCTGGTCTTCCGGTACGGAGTCCAAGAGGCATTTAATCTTGCGCTGAATTATGTGTTGATGTCAGGGACCCGGAAAACGTTTCCCGCGCTTGCTTAAGTAATCCTAGTTTTCCTTATATTTGTTTGACACTTTAGTTCTTTTATTTAAATAAAATATTAATTTAGCTTATATGTAAAATTTACACAAAATTATTCGTGAATTATACTTTAGATTTTATCATTTCAATTATAAAACGCTTGCATTTTTGTTTCAATTATTTAATCAAATGACATCTTTGTAGGCTTCAATAGCTTAATATATGCTATGGAACGTTTAATTAGACTGTTCACGGTAACCGAGCACAAACTTAAGGTTATTTGGAATTTCAAAAAAATTCTGTTAGAAGATTTTGTAAAAAAAATTGGTCGGATTTAAAAACAAAAGCTAGTGAGACGCGTCAGACTTTGGACAACGAGTATGAAACGAGATGTGTAAGACGCTCTCACCTAATATTAAGTGACTACACTTTCTAGATAAAGTAATGGCTGAATATAGAATTAAAAATATAGGCTCGTAATACATCTGCGTCATCTCAGGTTTCCCTCCTTATCATGTAGAGTAGCTCTCTAACCTAACAAACAGTAGAATGTATAAAAAATCCTCTTTAAAACCGATACCGAACGTTTTAACAAACTGAAATAAATAACTCACATAATACTATACTGTATACTGCAATGTAAAATGCATTATCGCAACAGACTAGTATATCAGTTCACGTTAAAAACCGGTAGCGCAGTTAAGTGAAGTCAGCACTGTATTCCCCGATGTAATTAGAGCGTAGCCGCTTGAACGGATAGGGTAACAATGACCTATGCCCGGTACTGACCCGCTCCCGCTTGTGTACTCCCGCCCACGCATCCGCTTCCGCTCTTGTTAAACAAGTTGTTACGCCCGACTCCACCAGCAATAAACAACGACCATGTGAGCTCCTAGTTAGCCTAACCGGTTTATCTCAACGAGTTGAAAACAAGCGCAAAGGACTTTGTACGTAGCGTGGATACAGTAAGGTGATGATATCAGTTTTACACGTAGTAATTATTTTGAACTTCAAAGCATTAAATTTAAATCACTTGCTAAAATGTGTGCCAGATGTATGGAGCTGATGACCTGTCACACATGGGACCAAATAAGCTTGGCTAAAGTTGTCAGCTACATCTGTGTCGTTTACTTATTGCAATTGTATACATAATTATTGTGTGATTTTTGTCTACAATGGGTTGTCGTTATTGCGTATTATTAACTGAACATGAATCGGTAAAATGGTATGTAATAATTGTTCTCTGGATTCAGTACGTTGTCCTCACTATTTTTCTTTTTCTTGGTATCGAGGGGTAAATCTTCAAAAGATACTTTGTCTATTGGGGGAAGGCTCGCTAAGAATAGAAATCTTAGATGATCTTGCTGGATTGGGCGGGACTCCGGAATCACTGACGGCATCGTCCAGGGGAGGAATTTCTCCCCTAGCATCTTTTTAATTTTTTTTACATAGGAGGCAATGCTGTTATTTATACATGCCCGCTGGGGAAGCGGGCAAGTTATGTCGGGCACAAGAGGCCCGACTAAAACCTCCCATGGTGAGCAGTCCTTCGCCAAGTTGGGGCGAGATGGCGTCGCACTAGCATTCACCATCTCGTCCCGGTGATAGGGCAGGTGACAAAAACCGGGCCTCCTGTGCCTGTGGGGGTCCCCCAAACGGGTCGTGCAAGCCGGCGGAGAGTTCCCCAACATCCCGCCATTGCCCCACTATGCAAGGTTCAAACAGGAAACACATGACCATTGCTGCCTTCCTTCCGGGTCCTTATTTACTGCTATAAGAGTACGCTTATCGCACTCTTAAAACAGGAAAAATTCCTTATTCCGTAAGCCCAGGTCTACATGGCTGATAAAATCGTGCCTATAACCTCCGGATTATCAACCGCCGTTAGCCAAACGAATTTACATACTAATACACATAAACTATAGCACACATTAGGGCGGTATTAAGTGAAGATGTAGTCCTTCTGTACTGTTATTTAGATTATTTTTAACTTTAGCATCTTTTCTTTTGTTTTGAAGTCATGTATTAAAAAATGTCTTAAATGTATTTTATAATTAAATCTTATTTTCCCGCCACAATTAATAAATTATTCCACACAACGCTCTCGTGTAACTATGACGTTACTCAGTTATTTTGCAACTCCGCAACCCAAGAGCCGTCCTGCGGTAATTCAATAACGCTTCCAGGCAAACGCAGTTACGGTCAATTAAAAGTATGCCACTCGCTCACCGGTCGATGGCGAATCGAGTTACCATCCCAGCGGGAGCGAGCCTTGAGACGAGCCCAAACAAACACCGAAGAATTCTTAATAATTAAAGTGCTCTAGCGAACTATTTTCATTTATCACTGGAACTGAAAATAATTAATGAGGCAGAGAGAAATTAAAGTTTTGTCAATTTTACGACAAAACTTTACGTAATTACGTTGTTACTGAATAAAGTTTGATTGAAAAACAATCGTGTTCATTCTTTTAATATCGTTACAAATTAATTTGTGAGTTATTTCGAACAGGGAATTGGTCATAATTAGTTTGAATTAATTTTAACAAACTTTTGTAACGTAACAAATTATACAAAAAAATGTTATAAGTCCTCTAGTAATTTAAACACTAGCAGAATAACTGGCTGTATTCAGAAATTGCAAATTGGTGACAGGGGAAGAGCACTATTAATGACAGTTCAGATATTACTTTATTGATAAGAATCCGAAAGGATTTTGAAGATTTATTAACAGCTAATTCCTCTGGGCTTTTAGTTTTTACTTTTAAAAGTTTTGTGCACATCCGTGGGGTTGTGGGGTTTAGGCCTGGTGATCCATCACACAGGTTTGTTCCTAGTTTGAACACCAGTCTCCCGCCCATAATTGTAATTTAAGTAAGTTCTTATTGCTATTATTGTGGGACAATAAAAATGTTTGTTTGTTTTTTTTAAATAAGGGACATCAGCTTGGGCCGCTAGCACTTAGGAGAGCATCGGTCTCGAAAATGCCCGAGAGAACTGTTACACGGTTCCATCAAAGCTAATCATCCTGTTTAGTTAAATGATTATTATATGTTATCACTGCAAGCAAGTTAAATATACGAAAACACTGATAGTTGTGACTTAAAAAATTACAGACCTTTGACGTTCTGCCTAAAGCGGAGGGAAATGGAAGTGTAAGTTAATGTGTGTACAAAGCGATTACACGACAATGTTTACATTGGACATTAAGGTATCCAATTTAAAGTTGAAACGGGTCTGAGCTCGCGAACACGACATTTCTTCTCCCGTGCGTCTGAATGAGACAGTGTCATTAAATTAAACTTTCATTTGTCTTCATTTGCTAAACAATAGCAATTATACAAAGCCCCACAGCGGGCGAGTAATCAAGCGTCCCTTTAATTAAGTACAGAAACAGTGCCAAGTAATTGGATCTGAACAACTGAGTAAACAAATCGGAATGGAAGCTAATAAATCTAGCAAACACCTCCTCCGGCATCTCGCGCTATTGAGATTGTCCTATCAAAAGTAATGCTTCGCTAATCACGGCGCAAACCAATCCATTACGTAAAAAGTTAAGTCATATTTGAGGCTCCCAACGCAAATATTTTTCACGTGTCTACACAGAGTCTACATGAGTTCCGTCCCAGCCAACATAAGTTTTTATGAATTCTTTCACAGGCCTTCCTCCACGTCTGCCACCCTTTCCATAGTGGTAATATTAAGGGAAAGAAACAAAATGCTAAAATAAAATGAGCCAATATGTTCATAATGGCACCCTTTCAAAAAAAATCAAAACTAAGCTGATTCTGAGAGCAATTACCATCGCAAAGTTAAATAAATAAAATGGTCCATGCCAAAGCTACATTCTAGAGTTTTATCATCATTGGTTCAAATACATTAGAGAAAAAAAACTTTATGAACTACGCAGAAATACAATCATAGCTCTCACAACAAAAGAATTATTTAAAAAGAGTTTTTTTTTAATTTATTAACGCATACCAATTTCTTTATTTGAAAGTTTTCTTTATTCGTAAAATCGATTAAAACTCAATCGTTAAATGACATCTGTTTGGCACAAAATCGATATACCTACAAATATTTAAATAAAACACAATTTAAAAACGGACACGGTCCACCCAGCTTAAAACAATATAAACATTAATTTTACAAAGGTTTAAGCTTAAATAAAAGTTTAACCGACTGGAAATATTGTAACTGCATTTCCAACGGTAGCCTGCGTGTTCAACACACACTAATGCAATTCCCCGCACGGAGTATATGGGTACGAGTATATGCGACGGCATATTCATTTCCGTCTTCTTGCATTTTTATAACCTTTCCTATGTTATTATTTACCACTACAGACATATAGGGTTGTTCATGCAAGTATCGATTGTTTTCGTTTTTGTGATTTCTTCTTTGTCTATTTTAAGACAGAAAATATTAAAAATAAATTGTCATTTATTAACAAAAAACAAATTATATTTAATGTATTAATCAAATTAGGGAATATTAAATTAATTCAAGGAAATCGTACCAACCGGAGTCCTTATATCACAAAATCTTGTTCTTTTATTCCATATCTAATTTTCATTCCCATCCCTATTTCGCAGTTAAACTACATCGGGACATACCCGTACATATTTATATTCATGGTCTGAGAACCTTTTTATCCCGCGACGAAATAGTTCTCAGCAATTTTCATATATGTTCTGTGAGATGGCAACAAACAACCTTACTTTTCTCGTTGTTCGCGATTTGATTGCAGGGATTTATTTTTATGATCAGATTTATTGTCGATTTCAGAAGGATTCGCTTCTCGGCAAAATTTATAACACAAGACGTAGCCTAAAATTAACTGAAACGTGGTAATATAGTGATTGTATTTCTTAGTAAACGCATGTATCTCAATGAATAAAACTTTATACCTCTCAATTTCATGTGTGAGATGACTTTCAAATAAAAAAGAATCAGCGTAATTATGCGGTCACACACATAAAAAAATACAGACGAATTGAGGAACTCCTCCTTTTGAAGTCGATTGAAAATTCTTTACAACATCATTTCATTATTAGCAGGATGTATCATTTACCAACAAATAAGGTCCTATTTCTATCTTCGCTTTATTTTATAAAAGTTAAATTATAAAAATAAGACATAGAAATCTAAACATATAAATAAAATTGTAGTGTCTATTTTAATATTCAAATATTAAGCGTCAATATAATATCTAAGGTACGGTCAGCGAATCGTAAGACCGTAGGTTCCACCATTCAACTATTGACGTGAACCATCTCCTAGCACCTTAACCTTAGTTGGAACGGAAGAATGTTAGGAATATTTCTGAAAGAAAAGAAATATTGCTAGCTTTCTTTTTCTTAAAAAATAAACCACTTTTTAAATTGAATTTTTGTCTGTATGTCTGTTTATTTGTTTTTCCGGCTTATCTTTTGAACGGGTGGACCGATCTTGACGGTACTGTAATTGACAGATAGATGATAGCTTAGATTCGTCACAAAGTAAATAGAAATAATTGTTACTAAAAACGTTTGTTGGATCAGCTAGCATGTAATAAAATATTATAATTTATGTTTACGGGCTTCATGAAAAATGAACTAACAAATCTTAAACCTTTAAATCTGTGGTGAGTTTGTGTGCTATTACTCTCCCGAGAGATGGCCGCACTACCTCTCAGTGGGATGCCGAACAAACAGGTAATACTGTTAGCTTTACGTTAACATTTTTACCCACTTGCGGTAAAAATTCATAGACTACCTACAACAAGTAGTAATTTAATGCTACCTTTTAAATGATTTAAAACTAATTTCTAATACACATAAAAATACATAAACACAAACAAACCCCAATATGTTTACTGTATTTTTATAGATTTTTTTATAATTTTAATAATATCAGCATCATTTTGTAACAATGTGCAGGGCAACGTAGAAGGAAATAGACCACGAGGTAGTTCGCCAGTGCGATGATTAGGTCAGGTGCGGGGTATGGTAGGTGCTCCCCTCCACGAATGTGCCCGATTGACGGCCATCAGGCGGAGGTGGCGAGACGTTGTGCGGCAGGTGCTGTATGCTGCCCAACCCACCGGAACATGATGACCACGACCACTCTGACAAGAGTGAAGCGACCAAGAAGAATGTAACAATATCCAACAATGAGTTGCTGAGACCAAGAGCTTCTGTTTTTTTTATGCGTTGCTCGGTGGATTAAGAACAAAATACCCTAATTTATCCTGGTATTACCATGCTCAAATATTTTAAAGAAATAGTTTGTGCACCAGTACAAAAAAAACATAAACATACAAATCGATGGGCATAGCGGGACATGAAGATATTTCCTCGTTAATAGATGTAAAAAAAAACTTAAAATATAGTTTACTGCAAACAAGCCACATATAGATTCACCTTCACCATGTAAATAGTTTAGTGATAGTCGACCCTCTTTCAACAAATGACAGTAATTTCCAAGCGGAAATGCATCGAAATGGTAAAATGACTTGCTAAGCGTCGTCCATTTGCTGAGATTGCTTCTCGGGCTAAAATTTCATGCTAGAATATTTAATGTTTCCGAAAGGCAATCGCCACCATCATATATATATCTAAATTATACCTACACGTTTAGGTCGAAGCCTGACCGTATCACTGCTTAAAAACTTCGCATTTAGCATTCATTTATTATATGTATCGTGCGAATGTAATCTTGTGTTAAATAAAATAATGTAAGAAAGACAATTATGTCCCAACAACGATAAAATAATTATCATGTATGAATGAATGAGTGAATTTACTTTACTGGAATAACAATTAACAAGTACATCATGGTATAATTGTTCGATATAATTGCATGAGCATGGGTCTTATCGCTATGGCGGGGAAATCTAAATGGAAGGCGCTGGTCTCCTTCTGTGAGTCAGTAATGACGCAGAAGGAGACCGCCGAACGGGATCGGGAGAGGGCCGATCCCGTTCGGAGATGGCGCAGGCGGGCCGGTGGCAGACCGGCCCGCAGCCCTGTAGTTCTGGGCTCTTAAGAATAAGACTACGGTATCCCCTGCCTGTCGTAGAAGGCGACTAAAAGGAGCCTCGGGTTCACTGGGCGACAAGGGTGGGGGCCTTTGTCGTCCGCCAAGGTGGACCCGGGAAGAAGGCGACATCGGCTGGCCCGTGTCGCCTTGTACTGCGAGGGCAGAGGGGGGAGGGAGTAACCTCCCCCCTCGGGAAGTGCTCTCGTTGAGCACAGTGCAGAGGGGCTCGGTGCGTTCCTCTGGAGATCCCGGAGCCCCTCGTCATGCACCGAGGAAAGGGCCACCGGGGAGGTTTTAGTGGGTAAAAACCCCACATAACCGCCGCCTTCCCCCCAAGAAGGCGGGGTATCTTTTTGAAGATTTCCTCCTCGTAAACAAAAAAAATGGGTCTTATCGCTAAAAGCTTTCTCTTCCATACATTCTTTGGATAGACAGAAATGCCATTCTAGAAAGGCTTACGTTTATTATTATCCCCATATCTTAATCAAATCTGACTAACAATGTGCTCATCGGGGTAAGATTTGGTGGGATAAGACAGCAAACTAGCTCGGAGTACTATAGAGTTATTATATTGTAGTCACAAGCGCGGCCGTTCAATTTCGAAGCGAACACTTAGTTTATACATACAAATAGGACCAATTCACGAAGTTGCAATATAAATTGAAGGATCAGCGAACCTGACTCCAGACTACAGTATTAATTGAATAGATACGTCCGTTGCTTGCCTCAATCCAACCTTAATCACACTTGAAAAGGCTTGATAGAACCCAACTCCTCAACTAACCAGCTAATATAGTGCAGCGTATAGCACTTTGATTTTGATCTTGTTAACTGTTTGCGTAGCTGCAATGAGTTTTAAAAGGGGAAACGTTTTTCTATATTAGTATTTATCTCCAATGAGTAATAATACAACGTTTTTATCGAAAGATATTTTTGCTTTAAGATATTTTATCGTTATGCTTTAAAACTTTATATTCAGTAAAAAAAAAACTTGTTTTGTATTTGTATTTGTAAACATTATTCATATATTTTTATAAAATAGCCAATGCAATCCTAAGAATTGCATTTATATTATCTGATATTATTTTTTTTAAGATTTCCTAAACTATCGTTTCATAGTACGTATTCAAAATGAAGCGTCCTAACTCAGTGTCTGCACGACCTCTTCTGAAAAGGGGTGAATTGACCACAATGCTATCTATACAGCTATGTGCTTTTTACCGAGCCTAATAAGCCTCGAAAGAAATTACTCTTTCTTTCTTACTTCGGAAATAAAGTAGAGAGTCATCGCGTAGTTCCGTTTAATGTTTATAGCGTTTAATCCGTAACTGATTTGATTTGAAGTCGGTTTTAGTTTTAACTCTTAAATATACTTATATTAAAGAGCTTTTCTAAGTTTTTCTTCGACGCCTAACGCTAGTACATCAGCATTTAAATATGCAACAAACTAATTAATTGTTGCCGGTAAAGGATCGATCTCTGGTTGCTAGCGTACTATGCAACTTGAGGCGTCCGCCTAGATACCCAGCTACCACGGATACGTAGGGAACCTACACGTGTTAGAATATTTTCTAAGATACGTGAAGTCTGACAATGACCAACAGGAGGACATATATATAGGCTGTAACTAAAAAGAGCTTTTAGAGCGCAAATAAAGTACCTTGATAGCAGTGAAAGCAATTACATTAGCCGCAAGTATTCGTTCATATTTGCAATTAGCGACTGGTCCAAAAACGTGCAAATCGTTAACCGCCACTGCCGTGCGCCGTGTCTTTGCATATTCATAGCCTGCTTAAAATATTTTAATACGGGTCGTCCCCGCGCTCACATCCGCAACTTTTTACTAATGTTGAATGAAATGAATAAAATTCCAAAGCGGAAATTACTTTCCAATGGGTGACGCGAAATATACTCTGCTACTTTATTTAACTCGTATATTCTTAACATTTTATTTTAGAGTTAAATTTAGGTTTATTATTTCAACAACAATATATCTGATTTGTGCTATTGAAAAAGGTGAGATGCCCGGACATTAAATTCGTGACAACGAATCCTTCAACAAAGTGCAATTGGCACAGACTAACAATATTCATGTATTAGAAAATTAAAATGAATATACAATTTATTTTTTTTTTTCGCACGACCGAAGAGCTGGTCGCATCTTTTTTTTCTTATTTATTTATCTTACTAGTTCGGTGATTTTATTTCTCCGCTTTCACTTGCTTACTTTCGGCGCTACCCCCTCTCTCTCATGCCGCGCTCTCGCTCACACTCATTCGACACTCAGTACATCGATCGTGAATGATCGGTTACTCCTCGCTCCAGCGCAGCGGGACGCGACCGTAACGCTACGTTTTTAGTGAATAGCCACCCACTATCGTCAATTTATAAGACGTTGTCACGTCAAAGAATCTCCAATATCTTGACCACGAATCCACCTGACGTTAAGTGGAAATGCAGTCCTGGGTGGTAAGGCGCACTAGCTTGTCACAACGGCTTTTAACTACTGAATTATGATCAATTTCAGAGCTGTAAAACCCTTCGTCTTTTCTCTACGTGAGCCGATGTGCCATACTCTAGTTCGCCCAACGTGGGTGGTTAGGGATTCTACTTCCATTCATCTCCATGTTAGTTGTTAGTCATACAAAAATTTTACAGTTTCTAATATTTACTTTGATATTCCATTGTACATACAAATACAAAGTATACTTTAAATTACTCTACATTTCCTTTTTTACTTACTCTACCTTACTCTACCAGGCGCACTAGCTTAGTAAATGCCTATTCCTTCTACCCTTGAAAACATAGATTTTACAAAGATTAGAGTGAATACAGAGTGTATATAAAGTGGATGGTAAGACAATAAAATACATCCATTGCTACTGTATGTAAAACGTAGTATATTTATAAAAGACTCTACAAGAAAATACTATAAAAATAGAGTATTGGATAACATTGAATATGCATTTGGAAAATGAATACAATATTAGGATATGTTCAATACAACCATAAATGTTGCTATTTAGTGACTATTAAAATCATTAAACTTTTTCAGTAAATAATTTCAAAATAAATTATTAACATTTGAGAATTTACAGAGCAATTAACAGCATAAAAAAAGGTTCTTTAACACAGCTAGAGAAGTGGAAAGAATAGCTCCCCGTCGAGTGCTCTCACACCAGGCCCATTTTATTGTTACGGAATTAAGCGATTACAACATTACATCCCTCGTCGTTATCTGAATTCTCTAATGTTTTATAATTTTCCACTCTTCGCTCCCTGTTATCGAGGATTTCTTCCGCTCGTGCCCTCTTCCTTCCGCGGAGCCACTTTAAAGGGTATTTATGTATAAGGGATCCTTAATTGGTATTGGTACAAGTTTTGATTACTTCGAAATTCTATGGAATCATAAGTCGACTTTTGGGGGTCGATTGAAGGGTTTATTTTTAATTTAGAACTACAATTCTTAATCAATATATATCTGTAATTTTTTTAATATTTTTTGTAAAAGAGTGTTAACAATTTTTTTTTCGCAAATATTAACATTATTGTTAACCATTTTAAATAAGTATAGGCTTGTGTTAGGTGATGATTCACGTCCAGAGTCGAGTCGCAGACCGAGCCCTAAACCATTAGGATATTGACGCTTTTTGGGCAACAAACCATTTAGGCATCAATATATAATATCAATAATTTCTGCTGAAGTCTGCAAAACGTAGGTTCAAACTTATTACTAAACTTAGGTTCAAAAAATGTTAAGCTTTGGGGTATCCCACTTCAACACCAATGCAGTAAAGAAAATTAATAACCTTAAAAATATATAATCTCGTATCCAACGATCATGTAGCGTGAATGAGAGCGAAAGAGATACCTCTCTAGCTGCGCCATAATAAATATCCGGTAGCTATATCTAACTCGTCTGCCTGCCAAGGTAACGAGTGCCTTTTAGATAGTATGTTATACGAATAAAACGTAATATATTTTAAACCACAAAAAGAATCTCGTTTTAATGTAAATTGCAAATGACTACCCGTTTTAATCGTATGACATTTGAAGTTTCTGTTACATTTTAATTTAATAATTATTTACTAAATAATTTAAATTTTATTTGTGATACATTGATTTGTGATGAAGGTAAGAGATAATTAAACTATAGACTCAATGTAGAGAGGGACTATATCTCCTCCTGTCGATAGAAATTTAAATGTAGCCAGCGAGAATTTTCAATTAGCGACGACGTTGAGGGATGGTTAACAATTGTCTCTGTCGGCGTCTTCAACGATCTCATCCATCCACATTTGAGTAACCAAGTGAAAAGGCAATGATCCGCGTTATTACCTCTCCTTACGCATAAACTGTAGGACCGATTCGCTTTGTTTTTATACTCTTCCCCTGCGTTATCTACCAACATTGTTGTAAATGTTATTTTTGTAAACATACATTGTTTTGACTTCGAATAATATAACTAAATATTACGTATTTCCCACAAAAAAATTGTTATTTCGCGTGTCGAATTTTATTCAATTATTCTTATAATTTAACAACACCATTGATCGGATTTTTTTAATATAAAATAATATCTTCTCACGGCCCGATTGTTAAAAAAAATAGAACCAGGTATAAAGTTTTTCAGGTACAGAATTTTTAACCTAAAAGTGGAAAACTCATTTGTAAAAAACATCTGGCATTCGTACCTGGGTCCATCAAATCGTAATTCAAGTGCTTACCATTAAGTTATCAAAATCTAAAGTGTCTATACCATTGTAACAATAACTATTGACGAGGATAACCCTTTTGTTTCTATTGATATAATATATCCATAAAAAATATGGAGGCCATAAAATTGACACACAATTATTAATATACCGGCATCATTATGTCACCGACGTTTGTCGGCTTAATATTGTCCCCTCTGACACGTAACAACATTCCATTATGTCATATTCGGACCGTAATGACGCGCTAGTATCAGAAAATAGCCCCTATAGCAAATGAAATGGCTCACAGACAGGAATATGTGATCCCGGATATGCGATATGTAAATGTTTCATAGCACCGTGTTTCAGCGAAATTACCTTTTTAATACAACGCTTTGAATAAGCCACACTATAAATTCATGCTCGTATAAGTATCTACGGCGGCCAGTAACGTGTGTTACTATGAGCGAATAATTATTTGAAAATAAAATCTTGAGTGCAGTTGATATCTTGAGGTTAAGACATCGACTTTACGATCCCATGGTAGGGGTTTCCGTTTATCAGTTTCTATCGTCAAAAATCACGTACTACATGTATATTTACGAGTAAAAACACAAACCGACTTCAAATCTAATTAAACGGTAAACGCTATTACGCGCGAGCGCCCTTTATATATTTTCGAATTATCGTAGGAATATTACGAAACCAAAATTCAATCAAACTCCTCCTCCTCCTCAAAAAAAAAATTAATCATTGGAATCCGTTAGCTTTATATTGAGCTATTCGTTAATTTGTGCCGCACATACTCCGTGCAAATTTAGGACATATGGTTTTCTCACGGATCCCATTGTCAGAATTGGACCAAATTGAACCACGCGGGAAGCAAAAGCTTTCAAATAAAAAGAATCATCAAAAACGGTTCACCCAGTTGAAAATAATGCGGTAACAAACATAATAAAATACAGACAAATTGAGAACCTCCTCCTTTTGAAGTCGGTTAAATATTTATGCCCGGTGTGTGTTGATGGGCTCTCCACCTCACAAATAATGATGATATAAACTTGGTGAAAAGCGAATAGTGATTGCCGTCTTTGTCAATCCCACTAAAAAGGGCTAAAAGACAATACTGTATTTGTTAAAAAATATCGATAGATGGACTTATCCATTATCCATATAACAACTGAAAAATAATGTGTATACTTGTTGTCAACATATAAGTGGATAATTAAGAAATAACCGAAAAAACTCACTTCGATAATCCATAAAACACTTGTGCTTAGAATAGTTACAAATCATTATATTATATTTAATGTCACTATTCAATTTGTAGGCTATAAAACAAGTATACTAATATACTAGTACTAAATTACTAAATCATTTTGATGTGGCTGAAGGCTACGATAGTATAATTGTCTATAGTAAGACTTGCGTGCTCCAGCGATTCCCATAAGCTGATAAGTCGACGGTAGGGAAAAATATCATGAAAAAACTACACATATATCTGAGAATTTTTTCTAAGACGAAAGTGTCTAATGGACTTAACAAAAAACTATTTTTCTCGACGTGACAAGCAAGCTCTTCAAACATTCACCAGATATTTATTGAGACTAAATTGAATAAAACGATCTCACTTAAAGTAAGAAGTTTTGCTTCTTAGGTAACCTTATTTTTTCTAGAAATGGTCTCATTCAACTCAAAGTACACGTTTTAAATATAAGCATATAGTATTGTAACAAGCGAAAAGTCTATTACCTGAAATAAACGAATACAAAAGAAAGATATTGTGTTTACGCAGCATTCGGGGTTACGATTATGAAGACAAGTCGGCACCGTGCCCACGTTGAACGAACACGTTATTGGTTAGCCGGCGCAAACATTCGCCCTCGTCGGGACTTAATTTTCGAGACCGACACATGTCAGTGTATATCAACGCCATATCCAAGCTATTAACATACACCGCACAAAGTGAACCGGTGGACGGATGCCCTTTACAACTCATAAATAGGCGACATGACAGGCCCGGGCGTGGCCGCTGTTTGATTAAAATGTAACTTGGAAGCGCTTAAAGCGCTCTCTTTTATGGAATACGCTTTAATGATGTTTATAAAACAGAAATACGACCTGATGTAGCTTTTAAATAATATTTGGTTGTCAAGTAGAATTGTTTTTTTTTCGAGAATGCGACTCACTGATATAGAGGTAACAAGCAGTTACTTATTGATATAATAGTATATTTAAAAATTATGAATGTAACTGTGAAATAAAATAAACAGAAAAGAAAATAAAACTTGCTTAACAAAATACGAGACTACAGTATTACTTTCAAGGAGCGTTAAGAACTTGAGAACTTCCAGCCTTTGTGATTAATAATTAAGAAGATACGAAGTCGTTGTTTCGTTAAAGTTCAAAAATTAAAATGGCGAAATTCATTCCTAATTAGGATTCCGCCTTTAGGCTTTCTCTTTCTTTTCTTTTCCTTTCTTGTAAAATTCAATAATCTTAAAACAAGGCCGATGTTATAAAATAATTATAAGGCCATGCCATGCCATGACGTAACAGATTAGTATCGATGAATGCGTCTTACTACAATATAAGTTCTCGCGACCGCTTGGGTCACCAAGCGGAGTAGACAGACGAAACAATTGGAATATATTTTTGACTTATTTTTTAGTATCAGTGATAGCCTAGTGGTAAAGCGGTTTGGCTCACGATAAGCTTGTACTAAGTACAAGTCGTACTTCCCGGTTCCGTTTTTCAAGTATAAAAAATCCTTTGCTAAAAACGTTTGTGCTCTAAGTGTTGCGTTGAGTTCACAATCTGTTACATATGGGACCCTATAAGCTTAGTAAAAAGCTGTCTTCTTTGTCTACCCCAGTAGTATTAAAAGGAAGTAACAGCTTCTTATTTTAATAATAATGAGTAAAAAATCGCTTAATTTTTGGCATAGAAAGACATTTAATATGTTATTGAACGTTTAATTGTAAAACACATTCCAACAAGGTCTTCAATCATAGACTTAGGAAAAACTATTGAAAATGATATAAATCATTCTATATATAATACAAAAATTGCCTGGAAAAAAAAATACCTTAGTAACTTACCTTTTTAAAGAATTCACTCAAAGAGATTTTCCTTTTCAGCTGCTCTTTACACCTATTCGAAAGCAAAAGGAATATAAAAACGTGTATAAGTCTTGATAATAAAACCTGTTGCTATCGCAACGAGACGACGGCATAGAAAAAAATTGCCAGACGCAGACATGTTTGCAGGGCGCATTATATTGCGAGGGTATTATTAACCATGACAACCGACGTCCCCCGCTCTCTACGGCTTTTTCCAAACATCACCCAGTTAACAATCTCTGATCACCTATACAAAGCAGTCTATAATCTTTCGTTTCAAGCGTCTGCCATCTCTCCCGACCGTTTCTAACTGAACCTCCCTAAATTTGCAAGTCTCAAAATGCAGGGGTGCGTCACATGCCAAATAGATGACGGGATTATTTCTGTATTTGACATAATCATAGTGACAAATTTATCTTTAGGGTTGTCATATTCGAAGTACTCGCATGTGGAGCTCTTATGCAAAGACCATATTTGTGGAGTGAAAAAATTACATTTACCCTTACGCATTAAAAATATGGTAAAGCACCGATTTTTTACATCTACGCCTAAACATCTCGTCAAAGCAAATCCTATTTTAACTAGTGTATGTAGGTATATAACGAAAACATTTGGTTTGGCTTTGTTTCAATAATATTTTTTACAAAAAAAAAGATAAACCGACTGTCGGCAGATGCTTCCCCCATTGTTCGATCGTAATATTATATGAAGTGGGACGATACTAAACTATAGCGTGAATTCATTGAGCGAATCGGTCGAATACGTATGACCGCATACCCCCTGTAAGAGGGTTGAGCGGAGATTATAGACCTAGCCCGACATTTACCCTCATGACTTTCGATTGTTAAGATATTACGTTATTAACTTACGCATGGTGGAATTTAAAAAAAATACGTCATTAATTCTTGTGCGTTAGATTCATCACAACATTTTTAATGAAGAAATATGGCTTCGAAACTTTCGTGGTGGCTTCCAATTCCAAGCGAATAATTTAACGGGATTTTGTCACCGCAAACGGTAAAGTTAGTCTAGTCGACATCAAAAGTAATTTGAAAAGCATGACAGGTACATATCGCAAAGCTCTCGACACGAAAATTGCAAAATTATCTCGCGTCTTTATCTTCAAAGAGATGTCATCTCCATCTGCGAGGTTGGGCCAGTTTCAAACTTGTTTGCGGCACCGCTGGAGATCGTTCTTATTAAACATGCTGATATTAATCCCGGCTCACCTGTGTGGAGCTTGAAAAAGAAATGTGAATAGAAATTCTAAAGGTCCATTATTCATTGGTAATTAACGTTTGACAATTTTAAATTAGGTAAAGTTTTATTTTTTTACTTAAAGTTTTCAAAACTAATTAGTTAGGGATTTAATTTTATGACAGCGCCAATAGAAGCTCGTTTTCACTTTTCGGACTTCGGCCTCTTGGTCTTTTTTCTTCTACTTTTGCCCGATCCCTTCTCTTCGAATCTTTCTAGATTGTTGGCATCCCTCCTTACAATGTTGCCAAAATATCTCATTACAC
The DNA here is from genome assembly GCA_029286785.1 of Meandrusa payeni. Classification (NCBI taxonomy): domain Eukaryota; kingdom Metazoa; phylum Arthropoda; class Insecta; order Lepidoptera; family Papilionidae; genus Meandrusa; species Meandrusa payeni. Next base: position 3,272,422 of record JAGSMX010000013.1, read on the forward strand.
GGTAAACATGTAGAGGATAGGCGTTGCGTGTTTTCTGTATTTAGCTCTTTAAGGATCGACAAGTTTGTCCGGTGGGCTGTCCATGGAATTCTTATAAGGCGGCGTCAACACCACGTTTCGAGCGTCGTTCCTCTATCGGACGGCGGCCTTAATTGGCCAAGTCTCAGCCCCATATAGAAATATGGAAAAGACGAGTGTGCGGACGAGGTGTTTTTTAGACCGGATTGAGATGTTTCTGTCTTTCCATATTTTGTCGAGTTGGCACATTGCTGTCTCGGCCATGCCGATTCGTCTGCGTACCTCCGTTTCGCAGGTGCCTTTATTAGTAACTATCGACCCGAGGTACTGGATCCACATAATGGTCAACAGTTTCAAAATCCTGAAGCAGATCGGTACTCTGCGTAGCATGCTTTATTGGGATAAAAGATCGAATAACTGAATGTATTTATTTATTTTTTTAATTTCTTTAAAATAATTTAACTTAATTTTCTTTCTCCTGTTCCGTCCTCCCACCACTTGCTCCAATTTGCTACTCAGTTACATTTATTTTATAGTTTTTGTTCCCTTACTTCGGCCAGGTGTCACAAACAGTAGTTGTCGATTGAAATTGCAGTTCAAAGGGCGAACGAAACCCCTAAATGAAATTTGTATGTAACTAACGCCTTGTCACGGTCACGTGGCCTTTGCTCGTGTTATTTCATCTGGGGACTAGGTTTCGAGAAATTTTCCATTACGCTCTACATGCTTTTGAGAGCAAAATTAATAGCGTGATAAGTGAAGCGTGTGTTTTTCGTATTTGTAATGACTATTTTTAAATATAAGAGTATTTAAACGACGCCAGGCACCGCACTAGTTTTTTTTGTCATTTATACCGACACATTTTTTTCTTGTTAACGCGGGGAATTCTTTTTACAAACCATCTTCCGGAACCCTGGGTGGGCCCGGAGGGATGTATGGGACTCGGCCTGGCCGACCCTACCCACTAAACCTTCCGAATGCCATCAGCCGTTATGAGCGGGGTGCCCCGGATTTGTCAGCAACAGGGCACCCAACGACCGGCCGGTCCCGGCAAAGACCGGACTTCATCCTCTAAAGAGGACTTATCCGGCACTCAGACAAGTCCCGACGACGCCGAAGCATCAGTGGGGCCAGGTATCCAATCTGGCCACGCTTCGGATTACGGGGGCGGCAAGAGGAGACTTTGGCTATAACGCCTCTTGCGCACCCCGATAGGTCGCCTGCGGTCGAAGTGATACCTAGCGTGAAGTAGATATATTAAATTTGTATGTTTCGTAAAGTGAGTTATCCGATTGCTAAACCTAACTCTTATAAAAAGGTAATCAATACACCTCCAATTTCTCTAGAATGTTTATGTTTGCAAGCGCTATTATTACTTCAATTTATAAAACACCCCTATAAGCTGGCACGCAAAATGGTGTACCTCAAAATACATCCGGGTTTTGAAAACCCCACGCAGCGTTGTGATCATCATTGAACTTAAAATAAATTTTCATAACCAACAAACTACCAGTGTCAAAAGCTATTTTGTGTGCGACGGCTTGAAGTTTTGTAAATTAAATCGGTGGTTCCGAGCTATTACACAAACTGTCAGCGCAGGTGCCCTGCTACGCTGTGCTACGCCGAGCTACGATTTGCATTTGGATATACTCCTACTAATTTAACTTCTCTGTTTGTTTACTCAAACTAAACAACGCCCGTAGTTCCTGACTCACGGGAGCCAAACTATCCCGTGTTATTTTCATATTATACCAACAATTACCTCATATCATTTTCAAACTTTCCAATAGCTTAACAAAGCCTGGATCAACTACTATGCTGGAAATATATGGTTTATAACATTATCTGAATTGCAATTGCGCACTTAACTAATTAACAAATAACTATAATCATTTATTATTAAATAAATTAAATAAATTTATATTAAATAAATGTCCTTTTAATATCCCAGGGAGTTGCGATGGCGTATGACGGTTTAACGGGCTTACGGACGGTAGAAATCTCTGACTAAAATTGTACTCCAATTGTACTATATACTATTTACTATCCGGCTGCTCTCTGCAATATTTTAGATCAATATAAATGGTTTTAGCAAAACATGATGAAAATATTACGCATGAAAGCTCTCACTTAGCAGGAGAGGTTATAAATATAATTTTTGTGTAATCCCCACTACCTTTGCCATATTTACATCTACATTTACGAGTTGTAGGTTACGAATACTGCTAGTCTGGCCCTTATACAATAACACAAAAATTTGATCGGTAGTTCAAATTTGAATTGCAAAATTGAACTGATTATACCAAAAAGCATTATAACAATTCAGGAAAATAACACCTTTGGGCATATGCCATCCAGTATTGCGATTTTATATCAGGTGTTGTTATGGTTAAGCACTTGCTTTGAAAGTTAAAAAAATATATATTCACAAATGTTAATTGCTGAAAAAATCTACAATTGCATTATCATTATTTTAAGGGCTCAAACTTAAAAACGGTTTATATTTTATTTATACACAAGGAAAATATATTTGTACAATGTAATTGTTTCAACGTTGACGAAATACCTTCGCGCCAATGTCAGGTTTCATTTGCCTACGCACACAGCGCAGGAACAAATTAAAGCCATTGTGTTAGATGGATTATGTAGCGCCGTCCATTTATATGTAAAATAGTGACGCGTGGATCGAAGCCAGCCGACCGTGCGCTTCCCGCCGCATCACAGACACATGCCTACGGTCTACCACCATTTTACCTACCTATAATGTTTTTAAAGAAACATAAGAAAATAACACATTCAATATTAATTTTCAGAAATTTAATCATGGCGCAAAACTAATGACAACCCTAAACGAAAATAAAAATGCGAAAAACATAAGCTCTGATCCATATCCTGTTAACCCTAGCGGGAGAGAAGACAGCTTTTGTTATCCAACCAACTTACTAGCGTACTATGCAACTTGATGCGACAGCCCGGATATTATGCTACCACGTCTCTAAAAAAATTTAGCAAGTCATATTTTTACTCAAAAACCAAAATTCAATTAATTTCAATGTACAGCCCGCCTGAGATTTGAATTTGCAATCATCAGATCGTATGTCGTACCGCTAAACCAAGAAGCTCTCACTGCCTTGAAATTTGTGAACTAATTTCTCTGTACGATATTAAATTCTTTAAAATAAAATAATATTGTACTTAAAGAAGGCTAAAAATAACATTGTAATCCAATGTCTGCTCTGGTTAACTAGGAAATTGGTAAAAATCGATTGCGAAATCTCCACTCAATAAATGCACAAAAAAAGACCTGGAAGAAAATTATGTATAATTTGGTAAAAAATACCCACGACATCCATTATCTCGAATAATAAGAGGTGGTTAAACGATCAAGAATCTAAAGGGTCTAACTTCGTCAGTTTTTTTGTACGTATATTACCACAATTTTAAAAACTTATTAGATTTTATTTCTAATGGTTGTACATTCAAATGTTTATTAAACTCCTAATTGAGTCCTCGCTATTGGTCCCAAGCGTCTCGTTTATTACTGTAATATTACTACTATTAAATTTAGAAAAATGTCTATATTAAACAATATTTTAAACATTACACAGTTCTTTTTTTATTATTTTAAATGATCATGACTTACAAGAAATGTTAGCCGTTTTACTCGCCTGGCGAAATATACAAGGTTAATTTACCTATAATGTTGTATTTGACAGCGGTATTTTGCGAAACTTCAACATGTATCCGCCCGATGTTCTTCAAGTACGAAGCTAATTAAGATTTCTGAAAAATATAAAATTACAGCATAAAATTTTCTAACCTTAAAATGTTTGAAGAAAACTACGCTGTTGTACTATTATACTGTACTGACACAAATTCAGAATTTTCGAACGTGTAAAACGAACGGCGGGGAAATTCTGTTGGTTTTGACAGACAGCAACGGTGTAGAGGCGAATAAAGTTTTCACAAACACGCTCTGAAATATCGCCACTCGCAGGCGCCTCGAACACCGACTTTAACGTATACCAGAGCTGCGATATCTGTGAGCATTCAGTAGTCATGAAACGTTTGCGGATGTAAAATGTCAAACCGCTTCTACACTTTATGTTTGTCTTGAGTAATTCAGGAATTACACCGTTTTCTGTGCTCATTCCAAGCAAACTGCTAACACTTTGAATTCTCTTAAAGGACACGGATACAAAATACTTGTTTTTGTATTTACATATTCATATATGCAAATATAGTAAATGTTTTTCTTTTAGATTAAAATTCCCTTTTTAAAATAATAATAATATTTTTTATTTTACTTTCACAAAGGTTACAATTGAAAATGACATTATATTACAAAATGCCTCCTAGCCTCCTTTGTGAGAGACTGGTATCTGCACTAGGTTGTCCTGTCAGACAGATTACCAGGCCCTCTGCCACGTGATTAAATGAAATAAAATTATTTACTTGTAGATAGACATAAAATCGAAATTGTATTGATAAATAGCTTAATATTCTATACGGAACAATCGAATCTTGCCACTCGGTCTTTACGAAACTATATAGAAAAGCAAAACAAATTCTTCTAGAAAGCAGTACAGAAATGTAAAATATTTCGTATGTGTAGTGTTGAGTAACATCGATGCCGTCTACAATTTATACGATGATAATAAATCGCGTTTTCTTTATTTTGTGGCCCTACATCAATGTCGCGCCTCGTGGAGGTCCGTGCCGCAGACAAATCGCGTCGCTACTTGCATAGCGTTCGTTAGCCGCTTGTTTCTGTTCACACACGTATACACATATTTACATTTCAATGCGTTTGCTGTGGCCACGATTGGCTTAAATTCAATATATTTTTTTTGGTTGAAGCTAGGCTTGACCGAGAATCAAGTAACTTCTAATTGCATACCATCCTGAAATGCAGTCTACATACTGTATTTAATGTAGTTAAAGAAATAAGAGGATGCTTTTAGTGATGGTTAGAAATATAACACATTTTTAAAGTGCTTAGAGCTAATGTTATATTACCCTATGCCTGTCTCCAGGACTAACTTGTCCAGTAACTCTCCGCTGTTGCCTGCGGTTCGGTTTGTTAATACCATCTCACTGCACATAGATATTTTTCGTTGCCCTGAGTCGGTTTTTATCGAAGCTGCCTGCACAAATGCGTAGAAGGTGTTTGACTCAAATTCATATATTTATTGTCAATACATCAAGCTGCTTTTCATTTGTTTTAATTTAAATAATATATATTTAACTTAACATAGTTTTTACAACATCAAATTGGATTATCTATAACGGTGTTATAATTTTTGTTGATTTAAATAAATAAAAAATGTTTTGTAAACCGTGCTCTAAGCAATTAAAGTATTTTTCTTCTTTCAATTTTTTAATGCTGGCCAACTAATAACTTAAGTATTAAATAAACATTTGCTACTGCTACTATATACTTGCTACTATTTACGCTCAGTTTGTAGTGATGTGCTCTCGTCTCATAGTTATTAAAAATAAAGAAAATAAAAGGGGAATGTGTCTTAAAAAAAAGTTAATTATAATCGTATCAGACTTTTTTTCATAAAGTTTCAAGATTATATAAAATGAACAAAAGAAAATATGTCTGTTCCTAAATAAATATATATATATATATAATTCATTGTTAGATTAAACATTAAAGGCTGTGACTGGCGGACGATATCTTTTAAGATATGGTTTTCTTATGAACGCCATTGTCAGAGCTGTACCAATTAAGTGACCACACTGGAAGCACCAGCTTTCAAATAAAAAATTAAATTTCTAAATCTGGTTCACTCGGTCGAAAGTTCTGTTCTGGTAACAAAAAATAAAAAAAATACAGGCGAATTGAGAACCTTCTCCTTTCTAGAAGTCGGTTAAAAAGAAAGGATCAATTCGCTTATACAGACGTGCAACAAATTACCGACATCGCGCACGATGGATTATGTAAAACGACACCTATTTGTATGTAAACTAATGGTGAATGTCAGAAGAACGGGGCGCTGTGTCGGCGTCGGCGACAAAGACATGACGCGGTGCAGCCGACCTCGTACTATTTTGTACTCATATTTCTATCACCGCTTATACGCTCCTAGTACCTCGGGTATATTCCTAGTGTGTTTGTCAGTAAAATGTAAACATATTTTGATAAATGTCTGCAATGCAATATGTAAACATTTCGTCTTTCGACAACTTCCATTGTTCTGTTAAATAATGCTACATAGAATTTTGTACATGCAATATTCAAATATTGTAATTGGGACGATTCGTATAATGCGCTTACTGCTACACATAAAATTCTCATCGCATAAATATATATTTTCATTACAATAAAATGGTTGTATTATAATTTGAAATTACTTTTACGCCCAAAATGTAGTCAATAACTATTCGAATCTTTATATCTTTGAATGAAAAAATTACGATCTAAAAATTGTATTTTTCAAACCTTTCATGTCTTTTCTACCCGAATTAAAAAGGCAGGGACAGTATCGCGATTTAAACAAAATTTTAGGTACCACGTGTAAGCAACAGAGAATCGACATCGCCATATACCAGGCAAAATTACTAGAGATTATTTCTACTTAAGTAATAAAAAAAAGAAACACGGCCTCTAAAACTGGTACCCCTAATTATCAAACCGTAGGCCGAGCACTTAGCCTTAAGCAAGCATTGCTTAGATATAAATAAACGAAACTACACTAAACAAAAGATTATTAAAGCTCAGTAGGACAGGTAATCTATCTAAATAATAAAAAATCTAAAAATATCAATGTATTTTCTTCATTGATTTGATTCACTTCATTTAAAAAAAATTGCGTTCCATGTCCTTCTATTTTCTACACAAAGTTTAAATTGACATACAGACCTGTACTGTACTAATAAGTACTGACTTCCTTTTAACACTTTTTTATCATTTGTCACTAAGAGGCCTTTGTTTTTAGCGGGCACGAATTTTAAAAAGTCGTTTGTTTTGTACGTAAATAAGTTGACCACGTAATCAAATACAAGCCCCAGACGGTAAGTTTGTAAAGTCAATAGTTAAGCCACTAAGTTATCACTGCTTACACAACTGTACTTACAAAAAATAAAATAACCGAAATATCGGCAGTTTCATTGAGTCAACATTATTTTTTCATTACTGAGATCAGAATATTTAACGAAATATACCTGCAACAATACAAGAAGCCGCCAGTTACGTAACGAAATAAAGGTTATCAGAGCACCGCAGAGAGCGTCTTAAATGTTTTGTGCCCCAGTAATACGGGTATTCGGAAGACTGTAATAACAATATGGGGCCTGGCTTTTACAACACAATATCAATGTTATATTACATAGAACATACTCTTTTTCATCTTGTGAGGAGCAAGTCAAGATTTCATGCGTAATATTTAATAAAACTTAATCGTATAATATGTCGATATGTCGTAAGAAAATAAACAATTTCTAATTTGACTGTCTGGACTGAGTGGAATTACAATAAAATTTTGGATTTGAAATTGAACTTGAATTAAAAAGTAAACCATTACATTTATTTAGTTACAATACTAGCACGTACTTGTTATATCGGTACAGAATTTAATAGAATTTTCTTTTTCTTTACGGGTGGAATCATCAGAAAAAGAGACACTGGGGGAAGGCGGGGTTATGCGGGGTTCTTACCCACTAAAACCACCCTGGTGGCCCTTCCTCGGTGCATGGTGAGGGGCTCCGCGATCGCCAGTGGAAAGCACCGGAGACGCCTTCGTCGCGGGTCCACTTCAGCAGACAACAAGGGCCCCCACCTTTGTCGCCGCGTTTTGTGACCATCATACGTAGACTGAGTACCGGGTACAAATTGTAGGAAGTGATTTTTTTACCTAAGGAACCGAAAAATAGAATCTCATTATATGTAAAAGCCAGTTAAGATTCAAACGCGGAACTATTCCATCGAAAATTATAGGATTTTTCTCAAAAGAATAAATTGAAACTAATTAATTAAAATAATATTAAAATAATCTCAAAAGAATAAATAAAACTAAGAATAAGTAGAAACCATTATTTTAACTAAATGAACAAACTTTCATATACTTATTTTTACTTCATACAATCACTAGGGATGTGTAAATTTTGCGACATCACTTACCTATCCGTTGCTACGGCTCAAGTATTGACCTAATTCAAATGCAAACCCTAAAAGTAGAATATTATACAGGAGTCTAGTTTTGAAATATTTTAACATATTTACAGAATAACAATGCAAGCAACGTATATATATAATTATAAAATGCGATCTTAAAGTTGAGGTCGTGATTTCTATACAAATCATTTCTCGAAATTCTCTGTTTTTAAATTAAATCATGGCTTCTCAATGTTCACAGAGCACTATTTCCGTTGTAAAAACTAAAAAAAGATGTACTTTTGTATATAATAATAAGTTGATTATTATTACTATTAATATTTATATTAATTATTTATGACCGATACAACACAAAACAAACACAATCCATAAAAAATTAGTATTGCTTTTTTAAATGTTTGGCGAACATTATAAAACAGCTGTTTTCATTTTGTAGCTACTCAACATTTTCATTATGAATGAAACTGTCATATCTGAGTTTAAAGCTCTGTTGAAAAGCGGGATCCAGTGGATTCTTTGAATGGCATCTGTTATCTGTCGCTGCGAACATGTTGCTTGTAGTTGACTGTACCTACCACAGACAACCAAAAACTATTGTTTTATTTCTCGTTGCCTGTACGTACCTTTCTGTACGAACTCACGTCTATTAAATAATTTTCCACATTATACAAATATGACATAAACATTTGCTATTGGAAAAAAATTATAATCATTTTTTTATTTAAAACTTTTTAACGAAAGTGACAGGTGACATGTGACTTGTGAGAGGTGATGATGAACGGAGACGTAGACATAGAGGGCGACTTAGACTTTTAAATAAGAGATGTATTGTCAAATAATATATCAATCTCAATGCATATAGATACGGACGAAATGGGATAGTATAGTATCTAGTCAACCAAATTGATTATGTTCAATCTGATTTATTCATAAGATTATTTCTAGATTAGTCTTTGATATCAATTTAATAGATTTTTATGATGATGAGATTTTTCATTGTTTCATTTGAATTTGAAAAGTCATTAAAGGACAAAATTACATTAAATAATATTTAATTATTCAAAGATGATATTGGAAGCGATGGAATGCTTTGATGATGCCGTATTCAATTAGATTGAAATAGAAACGTGAAAAGTTGCTTAAACGGACTCATTCTAAAGGGAGAATTAGACTAGACACAATTCAGATAGTTCTTAGAAAACTTCAGTTACTTCAGTCTGGAAAATTTCAGCAAAAGTATATACCTACTTTGTCTATCATATCGTACAATTGCGATATTACCACTTGATTGTTTTCGTCTAGACACCCAATAATCCATAAAAGTATATAGTGGCATTTGATTGAAAATGCCTATGAAATAAATTGTACTTTGCTTTACTGCTATCGATTTGAGTGATTTAAATCTTACGTAAACTATCTTCCCATTAGGGAGTGTGTAATAATAAATAAAAATTACTACACCAGCGTAAGTATCATTGAAGTAAAGATATAGTCGTACCAATACCAATCACAATTTTTTTACTGGATAAAAACCTAAGAAGAAGCCAAACTTGAATTGGAAGGAAGCTTATATACATACCGTAACCCAGATTTAATTATCATTCTTTTAAGTTACCTTATATTTATTTAAATACTTTAAATAAATGATTTATTTCTAACATTTCATTTCTTTAATTTTATTTATATGAATAAAAAAAAACGTAAAGTATTTTTCATACGTACTTATAGGTGATTAGGATATACGTATGCGGATTTTTTTTATAAATTTAGTATCAAAATATAAATATAAAGACCGTCAAATTTCACCTTCCTAGCCCCCATCTTCCCAATTTAATTGCGATATTTGTACGAACAATATCCAAATAACTTTCTGACTTAACAACCACATTATTTACTAGAAATAATTCAAATGGCGGAACATTTTAATTATTTTTCGCATGCTGAATCAGTTTTGTATAACATTTTTCGTCTCTTTTTTATAAACCGTGTGAGTATATACGTGCAAGGCGACCTCAACACTTGCATTGATTCTAAAAGCGTATAGAATGTCATCGAATACGAACATTATTGATATTGGATATCAATGCACGAGCTCAAGCTTTTCCCGTGTTTGATATTGCATCTTTCCTTCATATTTGTTCTTGTTTGTTAAAGTATTACTTGGCGTTTTCCTTTATTATTTATATAACTCGACGACCTATTGAATCAGTGATAATTTATTTCTCATTAAAATAGATATTGCATTTTAACAGGGGGGAGGGAGTAACCTCCCCCCCCGGGAAGTGCTCTCCTTGAGCACAGTGCAGAGGGGCTCCGGTGCGTTCCACTGGAGATCCCGGAGCCCCTCACCATGCACCGAGGAAGGGCCACCGGCGAGGTTTTAGTGGGTAAAAACCTCACATAACCGCTGCCTTCCCCCAGAAGGCGGGGTATCTTTTTGAAGATTTCCTCCTCGTTAACAAAAAAAAAAGATATTGCATTTTAAACCAGCCTGATAAAAATCTAGCATTATTAATAAGCTCCCATATCGGTTATCTCAAGACTAGTACGAATTGTAATTGATACCGATCGTTCACCAACCTTATTAAATTAGGAACAGAATGACTTATTTATAAAAATAAATTTAAAATTTTAAGACAGAGTGAATGAAGGATGTGTGATTTTTAGTGCCTTAAGTTTTAAATTAAACTCCAAGTTATGTTATGTTTCACGTGAGATCTGTGTGCGCATGCTGAGCAAAGTAGGAAACGCTAAGTAGACGACGATGGCTAAACTTCAATTTATACAGAGTAAACTTTGCTGGCTGGTACTTTCCATATGATAAAAAAGTCTTAAATTTGCATCAATTGTGTGCGCTACAAATGGACGAATAACTCAATATCACGCCAACAGATTTCAATTATTCATTTTTTATTGGAAAGGATGTACTTTATGAGTAGTTTGATAAAAGTTTGGTTAGGTTATAAATAAGTTTGATTTCGTAATATTTCTACGATAATTCGGAAATACAAAAAGGGCGTCCGCGCGTAATAGCGTTTAACTTTTGATTCGATTTGAAGTAGGTTTTTGTATTTTATTCGTAAATATACTTGTCACTTAGTACGATTCTGGCATACGACTTTTGTTTCATTTACATTTCATACCTGCCCCTTTTTTAGTATATCGCCAATCTGTGCCGAAATACCGTCTTCTAGGGCATCCTCTATAGCCTAAAGCCTTTCTTGATTCTATTCACAACACTCTCACCAAGCCGAACTTTTCCCTAACCATGCAATTACAATTATAAATTAAGAATAATAAAGTCATGTAAAAAATGTTTTTATTACGAGTAAGGTAAACTGAAAAAACGATTAATCATGCCTAATCTTATCTAGTTGCTATCTCTATATATAGTTTTAGTTCCCAAATATTTAGACCGATATCCCAGTAATGATAATAAAATGTAACGTCATAAAATTGTTAAATTAAGCAATTTATAAACTAATAGATTAGGCACATAAAATTTCTATTCGGTTACTTCGTTATCGTATCACGGAACGTGATTCAACGTAACCTGAATATCAGTATAACCTAAAAGACGCATCGTTATCAGGCCCATTTTCCTCCGGCCCTTGCCGTATGTCAAACGTATAGGGTTACACGACATTCAGTCTCGGCTCCTTAATGGACACTTGTAAGGCCAAGTGAGACTTTTGAAGCGCGGTGTTTTGACACCCTATCCTACGAAAGAATGGGCTTCTTATAGAATACACGAAAATGATGATACCGTATTGACGGGTAACGTTATATTGGCGTTGTTTATTTTCTTCTGCGAAGAGGTTGTAACGGAATATATTTAACCCATTTAAAATAAGCGTCTACTATATTATTTCACCGTTTTGTGTCGTGTCATTATTCTTCAATGCTTCTATTTTTTGAAATTAATATTGAGGCGTTCTACAAAATATCTTAAAACATCCGTACCGCAAAAACTAACTCCACACATCATCAAATAAAACACCTATAGTAAAATCGAAACTTCAGCGCAAAACTGATTAGGTTAATTATCAAAAATATGGATTATTTTTATCAATATTTAGTCTATTACAAATTTACCGAATTGCTGAGTATATCATTTGGTAATCTGTTGGCATTCCACGATGCACGTGATTCTGAATTACATGATAGGTCCTATACAAATCAACGACAGAACATTGACCCCCAAGAGCTTCACAAATTGGAAGTAAATCTTCTCTCTACCTCAGAATGTCAAATAAAAAAGCGGCAAAAGAAGAGCGAGTGTATGATGTTACTGGCAACCATGCCGGGATGGTAAATACTCAGTATAGTGATATAGTCGAAAAATGGTACGCGCTAGTTTAGTAAGTGCCTATTCACTCTACTCTTATATACATTATAATGGACATTCTAACAAAGTATATATTAGGAATATTTGACGTAGCAAGCAAGAGGTCAACATAATTGCGAATATATTTCTGTAATATGTCAGTGAATCTAATTTTCTTTTATATTAATTACAAATCTAATTACAATAATACAAACTTACAGATAATACTACCTAAAAAAATATTTACAATATAATAGGAATTTTAAAAATATTTACAATATAACTCTGCCAAACCGTCGTCGCTTGGCAGCGTACCTAGAAGTAGTATGGCAGTGGCTAAGCATTGCCACGTTGTATGACAATGCTTAGCCTCTGGGCAAGACATAAGCCAGATTTGTCGATCAACGACTCAGCTATCACAATAATAGAGAATATTTTATTTGAAAGCTTATGTCAATATAATCTATAAAACTAAGCAAAATTTTATGTTTATTTAAATATTTATACATTTAATCGTAACACTGCAAACTAAAAACCTAAAATTAACCCCGGTAAAATACTAATAAAAAGACCTCTCTAAATTGACCCTATCTCTAATTTATTTTAGTTTCATCACAGATTAAATACTATCTGTGAACTTTAATTATACTGAAATAAATTTGTCCCATAAAACCTCACATAAAATTCAAAAAGCGACCGTTTTAACTATCAGCTAAAGTTGTAGGTACAATAAGCGTACGACGGAGCTAGACACCTGCTCGCTACGGATGTTTACTAATTGTCTGTACGAAGAGATCTCGATTTAACAACCGAGAGGAACTTAGACGAGAAATAGCCTCTGGATGCAATTAGAGAAATGAATCGCGTGATCTCCGGCTTTATCTTTTATCCCAGTAACTACCAGTAATAACTGCCAACCAGGAATATAATGGAAGTAGAAACATTCCGCGAGGATAGAATTTCCTTTGTTGCAAATTCCCTTTGATAACTTACAGACACACTTACAGAAAGTACTTTTATGATACTTTCAATTGGAGGTTCTAAAATGATAAAAATTTATGAATATTGTTATCAAAGATTTACCACCGGTCATCAATACAGATACTATTTATATTTGTGTTTTTGGATTGTTTCAAGAATACTGTACGCAGACACGACAAATTTTAAAACAACTGGATTGATTGTTTGGTTCTAAAATAAAAATTAATGTAATCAACTTAAACTTAAGTGTGAGAATAATAAACATTAGGAGTTAAAGAGTAAAATCGCACAATACTATTTTAGAGAAAACAATTTTCCGTCACTTATTTCATTTCAAAGCCAAGAGCATAAGAATTTCAATCTAATTCAGTATTCAAGTTATTTAAAAATAAGAAAAGCTGCCGAGTTCCCGGCACTGATTCCGCGGAACTAGTTTACCTAAAGCCTTCGCGTTTTTGTCACCGCCCGTAGTACATTTCCGTGTAGCATTCCCCTCGGAAACAGCCTTTCAGTGTTCACCTGTTATGTAAGGGAAAATTCCATCCCAAAGCGCCGTCTAACGTCACCTCTAAATACTTGAACGTCAACGCAAGCTAATATCTTTTTACATAAGCAATGAATTTTATAAAGTTTTTAAAAAAATATATACACATGTTCCATACAAAAATGTAGTTTTACTCTATAATGTTGGCAACCAAGAGTATTTGTCACATTTACTAAAATTTCAAAATGGCGGCCGCCATACAGACATATTTTCTTAAATCTCGGAGCGGTAAATTGCCAATTGAAGGGTTAATTGATATAAATAGAATTAGTTTTTCCTTTTTAGATTAAATTGAGTTTATGAGTCTATTTTCGGATTGTAGACATCGAAAACGCGTAGGTAAGTGAGCCGCCGTACCGCAAACACGTTGTTCACGTTGCTCGCCTCCCGGATGATATTACATTTTCCCATATTGATGTATGATTTATGAAATGTCTTCGGAAGAAAATTATCTGACACGTACCCCGGTTGTGATACAATATCATTGATCTTGTCTTCACCTCATTTTAGTCTTTACTGTATGTTACCATATTCGGAAATGTTATTTTTTTTGCCTTTTCTTCTATAGTTTTTGTTTAAATTTTAGTGTTGCCTCCATGTGGCGATATAATAAAAACCAAATAAAATTTAATGAAAAATACTGTTTTATGCAAGCTTACGTAAGATATCCTTTTTCGTTTAAGTTAATGTTTTTTAAAATATAAATTAATTAATAAAAATATTTTATTTTATTTTAAGGGTATTTAATTGTCTGTCATGCACAATTTATTTTAGTTAGCTAGCGTCTTTATCTTCTGAGATATTCAAACTTTCTTAACCGACACTTTATTCCGACTCTTTAATTTTGCCCTAGAGTGTATCTGAATCCATTTGTATAACTGTGTTTATCTTTAACGTTAAAATTTTTTAGTAATTTTCTCTCGAAATAGGTAGAAGTAAATTCGGAACGTTATAACGATTAACGTTTCATCGGTAACGATGGTATCGGATATTTTAGTAGATTCATTCCTTAACCGAGAAGTACTGATTTAAGCCAACGTAAATCATGTTTTGTCTTTTAACTATGGCAGTTTTCTATGATAGACCGACGACCTTTTTAAGATAGCTGGAAGAAGCTGGATGTAAAAAGAGGAGTAATTTTCTATAATATTCAATATGAACTTATTAACTACAGAAGATAAGGCAGTGAATGTTCTCTGTTGATTAGGATACGATATAGGTTAACACGTGTTAAAGTATAATGACGAAATATTACATTACGGGATTAAAAACATGAACAGGACCGACAACATAAACCAAGGGTGAAGATTAAAATTTATACGGAAGGTATAAATAACAGATTCATTAGTAGCACACATCAACTCCAATGTTCATTACACTGTCGCGCAAAATTAAAACTGTACACAAAGAAACTTGCTGGCGTGGCGGCTCGACTTTCAGAAACCTCCATATAAAATTTAATTTTAATCTGAGGGCGCAAATAAGATAGAATTTCACCCTTGCTTATCTGGGTTACGTAACGAGCCTTGCGTAACCACGTTGCAATGTTTCGTTAGGTAAAGGCAGGGAAACGTTTAGGAAACATGATTGTACTATGTTCAACGTACGCTTAAAGGACAAAATAGTTATTTGTGCGTTTATACGATCAGCTTACTATGAAGCAAAAAACAGATAATAATTGACCGATATATCAGACAAGAATGTAAAATACCTTTAAGTTCATCCGTTCCACCATAACTTATAAAGTGCGTATGATAATTTGACAAATGACGTATAATTAGAAGCGTCTTGATCACATGCTCCGTGAAATAGCAACCGACCGAGTCGTGGTTTGGCCCTCTCGGGCGCCCTCGGATCGGAATGCTCACGCGTAACATAGTAACCGCCGAGGCTACCCCCCACCAGGGGGACCCTTGTGCCGAGTTACTAGCGATAGATGTTCAGGCTAAGCGACCTAAGAGCTATGCCACCTCTCAATCCGGTGAAGCAGTCAAGGCCAGCTTCTCTGGCCAATTAGTTCGTCAAAAAAAATGATCACATGCTGCACGAAATACGATGAATAGACTTGGACTCTGACCTGAATGGGGCTGTCTCTGGATATGAACTGATACTGATAATGATGGTGATAATATATATTAATAATTTAGGATTTAATAAAAGAGTTGTTAGTCATTTTTACATAACCATAACTTGGAACGTTTAGCAACGGCTACGACAACGAAGATTAACATGTGACTATCAATTTGTTTTATAGTATTTTTGTGTAGTACCTCTTACAATGTACAAATATGTATTTTTAACTGTGTTACATGTATAAGAATATGAGATTAGAGTCAGAAGGTTTGGCTTTTTAGTTTAATACTAGATCACTTCTCGACACAGATTCTTGTATAAGTACAACTTGGTATTTGCCTTACCTGTTTACGCTTTGCGTTTAATCAATTCTTACTGTGTTAAAAAGTCAATAATCAAAAGTCAATAAATGATAGTACGTAACGATAGTCTTTAGTACACCGTTCGACCGTTACGAAGTCGTAAGATAGGTCCACCTGTATTACTAAACCTATAATAGATATCGTATAAATTAAGAGAAAAGCGGAAATTAAATCTGAGTCGCAAATTTTTCAAGATTGTTCGTGAGAAAAGGAAATAAACAAAAGATATCGATAAAGAAATTTCTATTCAGTGGTTGTCTCATCTTAATAAGAAAACGTGTATCTAATGTTGTGTTAGGTATTCGCATCTGTACGGTGCGCGGTGTCGTAATAGCGCGGAATCACAATATCTCGTTATACGCGAGTGAAACAAAGAAAGAAGCGCGTGCCTTGAATATAGTTAAAGCTCTGCTACTGCCCACGAAATGGCTTAAGATTTTCGAAGATGCATCTCAGTCCCTAATATACATTAATTCGTAGACTCGTTCGGAATTTTAAAATCGATCCTATTTACTTTTATAAAACTTTTTCAATTTCTATATTACTTCGAGAAGGAGAATTGTTGTGAAGCATTGTGTTATAATTGTAGGTTTCGTGGAATGAAATAGTCCAATAACTAGCACACTCGCTTTATTGAAACAGCGTAACGTTGTATAACGAATTATTATAACGAATACCGTCACAACTGCGCATTCTTGCAATCTTTATACAAAATTAATTAGAAGTCAAATTACAAACTGATAAAGTTAAATTATTCTTTATAATACCAAGTTTAAGTGATGTTCAACTAAATTATTAATTAGGAATTAAAGATACAATAAGGTTTAGGTAAATCACTAAGATAGTATTTATGTAGTTCAGATGAAAGTAGTTATTGTGCATAACAATTACTGGGTGCCATGTGTGTGGTTAACTAAAGAAACGGTTCTACTAAAGATGAAATGGTCGCGAGATGGAATCCAATTCTTATCTTGAATTTCTCAAGTACAAAACATCACTTAAAGTAAACTATTTTTGTTAATATATTATAAAACTAGTTTCTATCGATAAATTAGATTATTAAGTAATATACCTTATTAAGTATATAAAATGTTGGTATACTTGCAAAATTCGGTGGACTGTAGACTGCTCAAGTCTCATCGTAATTAAATATTGATGATTTAAGAAAACTTCTTCTTCTTTCGTCTGAAGCTCACACCTAAGAATAAATCTAGGCTATTAAAAATGTGTAACGAAAAAAAAAAAATACAAATAAAGTTTTTGCACCGAAAGTATAATAGTTCATATACAGAGTCATTATAATTAACAAACGACTAATTTACATACTCGTGCACTAATAATGATTCATTTGTATTCTTATTTATTCAAAATTTAATTAAGAATGAAAGGTGAAGGGACTTAACGCGACCCAGTCTACGAAGGTCCTTAACCTAATTCTATAATTCATTTCGCCAGTTCACTCGTAAAATTTTAATGGTTACAGTAATGTGTGCGTAAGAATGGAAAGCAACTGTTTCCTCGACTCGCCTTGAGTCTTTAAAAATTAGGTTAACATGACTTACGAACATTAAAAACATGCCTACAGTAGTGGTACCAAATGAAACGTAAACTTGAAACTGCAACAAATGTACTAAAAATATAAAGGCACCTCCGCCTTATCAGAGGGAGTTCCTATCGCAGGGGCGTTTGGATTTGGACCCAGTTGGTAGATATAATAGTAATCGAACACTTTCATAAATAATATCTTCTTTTAATTGATTATTGCAATTGTTAATCACGTTTCATCGAGCACGTAGTTGTAAACGTCACTGACCAAACGTCTGCTCGCGTCAACGCTCAAATAACCAACCGACCAACGCTCTCCTCGTGGCGTTACCCCCACCGTACGGAAACAGAACTGTCAACTGGTCACCCCACTAGCGCTCGGTGCTACGTTTTGAAATTAAACAGTGTTGCTAGTGATCAAAAATTATAGTTAATCATAGATGGCGTTAGGGATGCACCGTCAAATAAAATACAATCGTGTAAGCGTTGGAGGAGTTTGTTGGACAAAAAATTTTTTGATAAACAAAAATGCGCAGATGTCGGGAAAAACAAAATTAAAAAATGCGTACTGCCCATCAGAACCTCCTCCTTATTTGAAGCTAAACATTACCAGAATATAATTTATAATTTTTAATTTATCATCCAATTTTGTTCAACAATCTTCCCAATGCCATTTTATAGTTTTGGGGTGATACTCGTAGTACACTCCAATTCAATACCAATAACGCAAATACCCAAAAAGCTTATTTTAAATTAACTGATAAAAAAGGCTATAATAATTACAAGAAAAATTTAATTAAATCACTGTTTTTATTGTCACGCAAACGTAGTACGGAGCAGACAAAGCCACGCGTCCTTTTAATTTGCTTCAATCTAACTGCAGATAAACTACTACCTCTAAGATCCCTCTTTATAGCAATGTACGAATACGTCGATAAAGTAAGGACTGAAATAAATCTGTACTGCGCTCATTTCTTAATTGGATTCTCGAGTTTGTTTATAGTCATCATCATTAAATAAATGGTTTTACGACTTTTACTCCGTTTGTAGGCAGTTGATAAACAAAAATAACAAACAATTTAATTATATTTATCTATAAATAAATGGAGGAATTTGTTGTATGGTCTATTTTTAATTAACATTTACCAGCTGTGAGATTATTGTGGTGCCATTGAGTACAGAGCAAACGTGGCATCGATGTCCGGCGTATTTTATGGTGCAGTTTTACTTCGTCCAGGCGTCGCTCGACAACAAAGAACGTCGGTGATTGGCGAAGGAGTTTTAACAGCATCCATATATCTCTGCGCATCCTAAACCTTACGAACCTCCGGAAGTGCCCATAAAGCGAACATTAAAACGACGACTCTTTTTACACTTTATTATCATTGGATGTGAACGTCGGCTTAGATTCTATCGCAATTTACCACGCCGTGAAGAAGACACTCGCTTGTTGGACGAATTTTATAGTAAAATCAATATAACTGACTGTGGCCTCCCTGGGAAACATCATGACTTATGAACTCGAGTTTACGATAGACATTAAATAGCGATTTCACCATATTTACTCGGCCTCAAATCTTACCGATCAAAAATCTTTTTTTTGATGTCCGCTCCAAAATCATAACGCATCTTGTGACGGGTTTAGCGCGGTTTGATGATCTCGGCATACAGACATCGAAGGCGTCCTCCATTCTTAATCAATTATATTGTTATGCTAATACCGTATTGTGAGTTATGGTCACATTGACGCCCGACGCCCGCCGGATTGTGGAGATCGAGTTACCCAAGTTTCGACCAAGTTTTAAGACCCTGCCGAAGGCCTCTCACTAACTATCTTCCTTAACGCTTTAGTTAAGAAGCGCCTTATGAGAACTTTGACGCTGAGATTGAGGAAGCTATTACGGGATCCGTTCAGATAGATATAAGCAGGATGTCACTTCCACGCTCGACTTTGTGAAGTTGTTTACTTTGATGGCTCAAAGTTTTGACTAATTTATCTGAAGAGAGTAAGTATTAAATGTACGTGAAGTATATATTTTTTATTTAGTTACATATATACATAATAAAATATAAAAATTACTTTTTAATGATAGAAACGGAAAACAGAAACACGACAGTAATTTAAAAAAACAAGTATCCAGACAATCCCGATAATACCGCCTAAGCGGACTCGTTCGAGGAGCGTTATCCAGAATTACATTAGAGGAAAGAAAGGGAAGATTAAATATTATCTCGAACAATATTTGTGTAGTGCACTATACAGTTGCCAGTAGAGTTGGCCATCGGATCGGGCAGGCAGTGGTTGCATCCCGTTCTATCATTACTTCCGCCCCGCTCTCAACTGGGGCAATCGATAACACGGCGCGGGGGGTGGGGAGCACACCCCCGCCAACCCGCTGTCCCACCGTAAGCATCATTCGTGTGACAATCGCTCACGCTTCGCTCGTCCGTTCGTCACTAGTGAACACGGCGCGCTTTTCTGTGTACAGAAAAATTCTGAAGATGGTTACCGATAACATTTATAACTAAAAATATAATTCAAACGCTTTCAGGAATCATTTTTTTTTAATTGCTCTTGTGAACAGAAAACAGCGACTACAGAAATAAAACATAACATGTGCTACAAAATTGAGAGTTATGTAATGAGAATAAGAATCAGAAAATTAACATATTAATTTTACTAATAGTCAAGATGTGATTTTTAAACATGACATACATTATAATATTTTTTTAATTTATCCCATCAATGAAATTCCACAAAAACGAAATAATTCTTTAATATACTTATAAGAGCCGTGGTATCTCAGTGTCCGGGCGGTCGCCTCAAGTTGCACAGTACGCTAGCAACCTGAGGTCGATCCCCGGTGCCGGCACCAATAAATTTGTTGTTGCAATTTTATGTGCTGATTTGCGCGCTCGGCGGTGAAGGAAACTTACTTGTCTTAGAAATTTTTTCTTGAACATGTTAAGTCTGCCAATCCGCAGTAGGGCCGCGTGGCGGACTATGCCCTTATACTTGTGAAGCCATATTCAAGAAAAATAATATTTGTCGAGTGGTTTTTAAGTTAAAATGGAAAACTCACTCGTGTAAATTGCCTAGAATTAGATCTTCATTTAGGTCATAATTTCTTAAAGTAAAAAACCGGCTAATGGAGCAAATTACGTTCATCGTTCCAACTTGACACTAGGCCCCACAATCACTGCACCTTTTCTAATATTTATTACATGTGAATATCATATGGCGCTTCTTTCCTCGCCTTTATTGCTGAGTTCCCCTCCCTCGTCTTAACGTATATAGGGTCATGAGGTATTAATGCAAAGTAGCTGCGTCTTCGTACATATTAAATCTTGAAGCGAGATATTTTATAACGTTTTTAAAACTAATACGTAACCCGATACGTAATAACAACTTCTATGTTTGTGTATATTTGTGAATCGATGTTGTTCGTACGTTACGTTACGTTGATCGGCGCTCTCCAAACCTGGAAACTAATGATCAAATCCCAAACGATCCGTATTAATGAAGCGATTCCAGTATTGCATCTGTTACTTCTGTCCTGTTTAATACCAAAAATACAATTGAAGCATTTAATCTAGACTGATTTCAGCTCTTCTATGGAGTCTCAAGTAATGGTCCATGCTGATTTTCAACCAAAATCAAAATCGTGTCTTATTAATTTTTTTAATAATTGTGCACTTATGAACGGTTTGATTTTTTTGTTTCAAAGTATTTTGTTTCAATTAGATCCCATATGAATTTTAGTAGCGTTGAACATTGGGTTCCGAAGATATACTAAGGAACTCTAAATCGTACGGAAGCATGCTTGTTGATTAAGAAATTGATCAGTTTATGACAATCCAAAACTAGATAATTACCTTAACGACAACGAAATTGTTGACGAAGATATTAAGTATAGATCTTCGATATATAACCATGATACTTCAGAAGTAAAATAATAGCGTCCGCGCGGAGTACCTTTTCAATTTTGATTCTTCACGTTTTATTAGATTTGAAGCCTATCTTTTAAATATACTTCAACGTGTAACGTTTTCGTTGTAACAAAAGTTCAGGCCGCCTCAGAGGGCTCTGAGATTTTTTTTTGGACGAATTAACACAGTTGGCACAGAGAAGCTGGCCTTTACTGCTTCACCGGATTGAGAGGTGGCATAGCTCTTAGATCGCTTAGCCTGAACCTCTTGTGGGCTCTGAGAGTCTCCTTTTGTTTTGATAAATGTTGCAAAAGCATTCGAACTAACAAGGGCCTTTATTTATAAAAAAGCATGTCCACGAAGAATATTTTTGTATCTTTGTCGTTTGACCACTAAGACGGAAATGGGCGCACCATCTTGTCCGGTTCAAATAAACTCTGGGGTAAAGTTTATTCAGCCAACTCAAGTTGTCTTAACCTCGGACCATATTAGGACCACCAGAGTTTGTTTTGACTTCATTTACTATAGTTAAATTAAATCAACATTTTAGAATAACAATCGATGACATGAAAAAATTATAGAAAAGACTTATCAAAAATGTGCAACTATAGTATTAGATAGAAAAAATCATTAATCTTGTGCAGAATGTTCCTGTGAAACAGCAGGCGTCAGGGCAAGACCTCCACAAATGGAAACGTCGATCGTATATTGTCGTAGGTTCGTATCCATAATTCGACTATTGACGTGAATCATCTTCTAGCACAAGCTGAAGCCTTGTTGAATGGTAACCAAGAATGTGAGTGATATTTGTAAAAAAATAGGTACTCTTAAAAAAATCGTACTGGCTGAGCAGCGACTTCAATGGAACCATCTCTTATTCAGCAACAAGTGGAGTATAAAATGGATAACTTTTGCTATTTCCGCTTCTCTGCTTGAGATATAGACATAAAAATACTTAAATAAAAACATTTATATTAAAATATTTTTCAAGTATTATTAGTAAATTTAGGGATATAACGGGTATTTCAAAGTCACAATACTGATCGTTTGTTCGTGACAAGGTATTAATTATACGTATTTCCACTGCCTAAGATCTTACTACTGAAAGCGAACGTATGCTTTCCGAGGTAAACATTTTCCGTAATTGCTTGAAAATAAATTAGTCTGTATTCGAATATGAAATATAATATCATTTTTTAAATAAATTATGAAAGATATATTTTATCTATATGTGTTGATTACTTTAATTAGTAATTCATATTATTTATTCCAACAGTCAAGTAATTTAGGTCCAATCAAAATCATAACTATATATACACTATTTGCGTAAAATTATATCCTGACAGATAGTAAAAATAAATCTTGATACTATTAAATGTTCCCCGTTTTATTAAACGACTATATAATTAGTGCTTTCGTCTACCTATCTTGTTTTAATCTAGACAATTATTGCATGTTATTATTGTTTTGATTGCTAGTGTACTACTTACAAATCTATGACGTAATTTACTCAATTTTTTATTTCTATAATATTAGCGCCTTATATATAAGGCTATAGTTAAAAATAATAAATTTAAGCATACAATTGCCTGAAAACACTAAGTAGTAATAGAAAGAGTGCAAATGTACTAAGTAGTAGGTAAGACAATAATTACAAATTTTATCAAATAAATTTGACATAAAATTGTATAGGATCAAAATTTACTTTGCAAACAAATTCGCTAATTTACTTAAACGCTTTAAATTAACATATTGAAAAGTTAACAAAGTGGATAGGTTCTTACGAGCCCACAAAGTCGTTACATTATCAAAGCCCTCCCTTGCTGTGTGTGGTAGGTGGAAGCGAAGCGGTCGCGACGGGCAGGGCTGAAGAACAAAAGCCTCACGTAATTAGAACGACCGCAGCAATACATAAATAATTTGCCTCACGTACCGCTTTGTTCGTCCAGAACAGGTTTTTATTTAACGCTCTTGTATCAAGAACAACACTTCGTGCGCCTTTGATAACGCCAATCCGTTTCCTTTTATCTATATAAAACTTGCATGCGTGCATTCTTTGTTCTAAGACCTTGTAATTATTTTATAATAACCATTGCGTATTTAGTATAGAAAAAATTCAAATTGTACACATAATTTTAACATCACAAGCTGGAGTATAATCATTCGACACTTGGTCTGGTGTTGCAAATTACCATCTTGCTTTTGTCTCACTGAAGAACGGGCGCCTAATGGCTAATTAGTAACACAGTTGCAATTAATCTGCTCAGTCTTGAGCACGGGCGTAAGGTCCGTACGTATTTTGTATTGATCTGCGAGTTGAAATTACAGAGTTTAATTCCACCTTCTGTTTTCTATCATTGGACATAGCCAAGCAAGGCGGTATTCCATATTTTTAATGTATGTGTCGCGCTTTGAAAAACAACAACTTGCTTTTGATACCAGATCAATCACCTGAAGTTGAATGATTTCCGCCCCCACACAAATAAAAACATTTGGAGTGCTTGACTTTCATTAGTTTTCGTAGTTACAGTTAAATGTCTTATTTTGAAGAATTTTATTTATAGATCAAATTAGTTTTTTAATAAAAAGCTATTAACTTTTTTGAAGAAAAAACTGTTTCACGTATTTTTCGGCCGTTTTTTTATTGTGCTAAGGCATTTTTAAAAATAAAACTCATTTTGCACATGTTTTGATGCTTAATTTTGACAGCGAAGCTTTAAGCGAAAATATGAACATAAAGGTAAATTATTTTCACACGTCATTGACAACCATTTCGCAGAAAGTTTTAAATGTTGTGCCAGCGCATCTATTTCTTATAGGGTAGCAGCTATTCTGCTCTTATAAATGATCAATGATTACATAATTGAATTGTGTGCCTATGGCACCTAAAAATAAATATTTTCAAGAAGATTTTTTTCATATAAATGTTAGAATTAGTGAGTACAATGAAATGGAAATCCCTAAAACAGTTATTTACTTCCTATTCTGTCAACAACGCTATGTCTCCGATAAAGTCTTAGTAGCTTACTTGTACTTGCCGTCATCTAAAGATATTTTCAACCCCTTTTTAATGGCACTCAGAAAAAATATGCGAAAAACAACGGCGGAATGTTTGACTTTACATTACAGGAATTTCGTTTTCGTGTAAAAGGAAAAGAAAATTTAGGCTGGTCCGCTTAATGAAACAAATTTTCAGAGCGGCGACATCTAAAACCTTAAGCCCTTTGTAGTGCGCTGGGCGGCCGCTTTGTCCCGAAGCCGACGACCCGCGGCGACACGCCTTTGTGCCGCTTACAAATATTGCTAATTACGATTAATAAGGACCTTCCACAGCTCCGTCCGCTCTAGTTCGGTTATTATGTTTAACGTGAGTTTTTAATCTGCTGTCCCTTTTGTAGATCTACCTTGTTATTTCTTTGTATCCTTTCGAAAAAGGACGTCGACTTCCGAAGGACGATCCTTTCGTATTACCCTCATTACAGGAAAGAAGTCAATCAGATACAATTTTAGATTTTGTGACATATCGGGTTCGAGTAGTCGTGTCAAATTCAACATTTAATGTTCAATTTATTAATAAGGTGACGAGTTTAAATATAATTATAAACCGTTTTTGTCATATATCTATTAATAATCATTATCTATAACATCTATTTGTTAACACGTTGAGTTTGCATAAAATAAAACCAAAGTTAAATATCGTAATATAATCTGTGATGTCTCTATGCCTTTTATTTTAATCACAACATATGTTGTTCACTTATTTGATATAACTTATGATCATAACGTGACCTATACTGTATTGCTTGACGGTATTAAGGAAAAATCGGAACAAAATTTTATGTTCGTCGCGCGACACCCCCCTAATAATGTCTGCTTAAGGGCGGCGGTAACATGGAGTACACATTTACGGTCCGTTAAATGGGGAAAGCTTTTTTCGTGTTTAGTGTCACAAAAACTGTTATTAGCTTGAATTGTGTTAGGAAAAGCCCTTTGAGTACATCTAAAGAAATAGAATGATTTCGTAGCAAACTTGATGCAAGTACCTTGTTTTTGTCTCTCCGTTGAGTCCCTTCGTATGTTAAATTTGAGAAAGCTTGCAGCTTGTTTTTAGTTGTGTTTAGTGTATAATTTTTAAGGAACCCTTAACATTGATAAATACTTCTGATTCATTATGTCTATTCGAATTTCTAATTTCTTATTACTATCTAAAAAATACTTAATTTTTTCTGGAAAGAATTTAGATTAAACCCGAACATAAAACCATCTAGCGTCATATTTCTAGGCTTTCTTATATAATAACTTCATCAACCGTATATATAAGTAGAATATAAGTTAACTCATCTAAACAATTCTTTATTTTAGAACCACCACGGTATTGTATACGTACTGGGTTGGGTTTCCTCAAGGTACGCTACTTAGCCCGATCTTCTATTTTCTGGCACCAGTTGCATTTCGCTCTACCCAGCTCGTTTGCAGACATTTTTCTTTATGCTTTAAGCAATATCTTACAAACATGTATCACGATTTCTTGATGCTGACCAACCTTTCCTATCAGCTGTTTTATTTAAATTAATGCCCCCATTTCGAAACAAATGATTAATCGCTTTTATTTTATTTACTTATTTAGTTTTGTATAGCCGCCGACATTAAGCACATCAAATGAATTTGCCTAGTACCTACTAGGCAGATTCTTTTTTTCAATCAGATCAAGTTATTCCTTATTTAATAAGGCTAATTTAAGTCAAAAATATATTTAAAAAAATATTGTAGTTCTTAGCTGTACTATAACAATAAGCCATAAATAGAAATAAAGGTAAAAGTAATTAACAATGTATGAATTATCAACCAACTAGTTCAATATATTATCAGGCATATATCATAATTAACCCAATTATTGTTTCTGTATTCTCTGTCCATCAGACTTATGATTGAGCGTCCCCAGCTCCTTTCAATAAATGCAGGCTTCTTGACTGACAACCTTAATGTGAGGTTTGCGTGGACGGAAATGGACATTTTGTATTCGTGCTGGGAAACAACAACGAGACATTTAAAGTGTCCCTTCGGTGTCATTAATAAAATAACAATGATTTTCCTTTAATTTTTAATTACTCTTTTTAAGGTTAACAAAATACTAATAAGAGAAAATGAAATATATTTATGATCACACATTTTTTTGTAATATACTAATATTTGCATTATAAATATCTCAATTCTCTTAAACTCAAGCGGGGTAGGTAGACAGATATAGTAATTGATTTTCGCTATTCACCAAAGACAACATTTTGACATATGAAATCCGTAAATCTAATTTACGGGTTTTATCGCATTTAAATCCTGTTTTTGTCCGAACAAGCGACCGAAACCTTGAATTGTACAGTAGATAATTTCAGTCAGTTCAGTCCCCTCGTGGAAGTAAGTGATAAATGCATGATAAATGCGTAAATATGAAAATTCAGTATTAAGTTACAAAATGAAAATGTTCTTTATCTTTAATGGAAAAACAATGTAACAATATAAACCGATTCATTGGTAAACTCATACAAGATAATTAATTTCACTAGCGCGACAGTTGTGGCCGCACCCCGTCTCAGCCGCGCCCAGCCGCAAGCCACTAAAGTAACGCCGAGTCATTTCATGCTCCGAAATCTGTGACGAATGACACACGCCATGCGCACGGCCTATCCGCTAACACTGTTTAGGTAGCCACGGTATCGTTGCCAACCCATAAATCGTTTATATTTAATGGTCTAAACATTCAGCCAAGATACATAAGCCTTTGTAACTTGGTGACTAGAATGTCGTCTTGATCAAAGATGCGGTAAACACTGTTAATCCCACAAACTTTGGCCTCGCTCCGCTTTTCTGAAAAAAAATAACATCCAAGGTATGTAGGTGTGACCCGATCACCGAACACAAATTTGAGCAAGTGACAGTCTTATGGTAAGAGGCACTGATATTATTTCTCATCACTTCCCGTTATGATAGTTTTGTAACCCTTTTCTACGTCTGGTAATCCTGGATCAAAAAAAGGTGGTTACGAATCCGGCTACGATTAGATACTACGACCAGATCGTGAAGTCGAACGTGTATAAGGCTACGAAATTAAGAAGAAAATAATAAGTACTGGCTACGAAATTATTAAAATTAAATTTTTATCGACTTTCAAGTAAAAAGTATTCTTAAAATTCTTTACTAATTCACACATTTTTTTAAGAACTTTTGTTATTTTATTTCATAAAAAACATCGAAAAATTCTCTCGATAAGAGTTTCAATTTCTTCCACCGCCCCAAAGTAAATATAATAATAATATGAGAAATTGTAATTAACAAGTGTATGACTAATTATTTAAATAAGTTCTTTTACATATCAAATATTAACTAGTGAATACAAACTAATTTAATATATAGTTTTTTTTTAAGCAAAGAATGCTAACAATTTTTTTTTCATAAATATTATTAACAATCTTCTTAACCATTCCAAATTAGCTTAGGCTTGTGTTAAGAGACGGTTCCCGTAAATAGTCGAATGGTGGATTCGAACATACGACCTAACGATACGCAGACTGTACCTTAAACCATTAGGTTACTGATGCTTACGAGATACACATATAATTATATAATAATATAATAATAATAATAAAGCCATTTAATCCAAATTACCATTTCCGTTTTACAATACAGTTTTGTTAGTAACATGAAAGTTGAAAAGACTTAAAGAAATAACTTATAAATTAGTGTTAGTGTTATTTATGCTATTTGGACCCCTGATCGGGTAAAGGCCTCCTCCATCCTTTTCCATGACTGCTTGTCCTTGCCTGACATTATCCAGTCATTTCCGGCGATGTGACTTATTTCATCAGACCACCGTCTTATTTGTCGACATATAATTATATAGTTTTAGTCAAAAAAGGAACCCGCAACCGTCAGATCTTAAGTGAAACCGTTTACCCATCCGGGTATAACTGCTTACAAAATATTTAGTAAAGAGAGATATAAAATACTTCTCTTTCCAACTACTGGAGCAAAACCCGATTTATTATGCAAAAAATTCATAAGGAAGCAAGTTAAATGTAATAGAAAAAAAGCTATAATTGTTTAGCAGGGTGGACGCGGGAGTGACGGGGCGGGAGTGAGGTGGGCGGTTTTAGTTCCCGCCACATTGAACGCGTTGTGGGATCCAACTTATTAAGCGATTTGATCATGCGAATAATACCCGCCTTATACATTTTATTGCGTTCCAACCAGAACACTGGCCTCTAGCGATATCACTTTAACGATTTCAAATTTAATATCTGCTCAACAAGTATTTCTTATTTCGTACGAGTATTCTATTCCTAAGTTTATAATCCATCTAGCTAAGTTATAGTCTTTTTTTTTAAATAAGGACCTAACTGCGCTCCGCGGTGTTAACTACGATTAAAAAGTATTTATTTTATTTTTATTTAAATTGTTTTTTAAGCAGCCTAAGTTATCGGGCGACTGTTCCAGAGCCGGAATAAACAGAAAAAATGTAAAAATGTTATGTTGTGTATGTTATGTAACGTGTATATGTCATAGGCATTTAGTAAAAACACGGTTATTTTAATATTACAAATTTTCCAATTTTTAATTATCTGTATAGATTCAATGTAGATCTGTGCAAACAAATCACATGAAGAACGGTTAATATAGAACACGACGCACTTTTTGATATTTTTAAAAATAGTTTTCAAATAATAACATCTCGGTAGGCTTATCACTATTACTATACGGCGAGAGAGACGTATAGAGCCATGGTAATTCAGTGTCCGAGGCTTGGCCCTAAATTTGTTATTGCAATTTTATGTGCTGATTTATCACGCGCTCGGCGGTGAAGGAAAACATGTGAAGTCTGCCAATCCGCACTAAGGCCGCATGGTGGACTATGCCCTTATATACTCTCTTTACAGAGAAGGCCTGCGCCCAACAGTGGGACATATATATTAAATATATAAAGGCTGTAACAACAACAATAATATACAGTGTGAAGTGGTATATTACACTAGTTCTTCCAATGACATGCCGGTAGTCGTACTCTTAAGGGAACAATCTCCACATTTCCTCTTGATGCTTTCATCCTGGACGTTGAAGATTGTCCAATAAAAATAATACCGAATGCAAACACAAATATACTATGTTTATCGGTGCTTTAAAAATAATATTTTAATTAAATAGATAATTCAGTCTATAAAAGGTATCAAATATAAAGCAATTAAAAATATATTTCTTTTTCAACTTGGCAAAGTAACAAAAAAAGTAGGTCACAAGAACTCACCATCGACATAATTGTACATCGTATACTTTATATAATAGTTGAATGGTCACAGTTTATTAATTCATAGCTATTTATAACATTACAGATTTTTTTATACTTTCTAAGCAAGTGCTTGACTATGATCCCACATGATGTTAAGTGGAAATACAATCCTGGACGGTAAGGTAGCTTAGTAAATGCCTATTCACTCTACTATTAAAAATACCCACATTGTAATCGAAGGGAAAACCAGACGCAGGCAAACTATTCCAGTCCTTTGCGAAAAATGAAAGATGAAGCAAAGCGCTTCGTTCGGGTTTGAGGGATGTTGTGAGGTGATGTGCACAACAAAGATGTAATAACAACATCCAATTAATTATATGTATAAGAAAATAGTTTTCTAATACAAATTGACCATTTAAGTGATTTGGTTATTATCAAATTTGACACATAGTAGATCAAAAATGAGGTAAAAATAAACAGAAGTTGCATGAGGATGGCCCTTCATTATGCAATATATTGCGACGATGTATCGAATTGTATTAGTATGATTGTTAATATGATAATTTAACCGTAGTCTCTATTTATATTAGAAGTATACATGAGCTGATGATGAAAAAATAATCTTACAAATTTAATTAGAAATAATAACATAACGTAATAGTAAATAGTCAATTAAACGAGCGACTTTATTCAGAAGATGGAGTTTTGATTTGAAAAATTACTCTTATTAATTTTATAATTATATATCGAGGGAACTTTTCAAGTTTCTAAAAAAATAAACAGGCCTGGAAAAACATACAAACAATTTACTGTTTTCGTTCTCAGCACGTACAATTCAAATTACGAGTACTACTACTAAATTATATCTCAAAAGGCAATGTGCTATCAACCCCTTATCCCTTATAAGTGCATTGAAATCACAAAATATAAATATATTTATAGTTCAGACGTGCGTTAATGTCTGCGTTAAAGTTTACTTTAACAATTGATGCGAACAATAACTTGTCAAAATGCTTGGATATTTTACCTTTACTATTTCTATTTACTTCAAGTTATTCGCCTTTGGTAATCGAAGTGTGGGCTCAATAACCGTCCACCTGAAATTCAATCGAGTAGAGTGCACGGTCTTATAGTAAGATCTCCTTGGAGGTATTTTATTGAAATGTTTTGGCTGTTGACAACGCTTGAGCGTACTGGTACGAACACCTACACTTTCTTTAGTGCACTCATTTGTTTTATGCTCGCGTCCGTCCGATTAAATGACGCTCTCGAAATTTCAACAAAATAAAATGTTTGTGACTTTGCTTCACTTAACTTTCTTATCTTAAATAGACTTAAGGGATACCCCTGGACGAAGTCCAATAAGTCACGCCTCACGTACGTAGAATATAGGAAAGTAAAATTGCTTTTGCTCATAGATTGTGTCCTAACGAAAGATATTTATTTGTAAAGTAAGCAAAGTTTTATACCAAAATAATAATAGGTATATCCATGGATATCTGATTGGGCAGCATTTTGTACTGAGAGCTAAAAGTTAAGATAAAAAAATACGGGCTTTTACAGATTTTACAACCATAGCTGGGTAGACAGATATAGAGGAAAACTTATTTGTACAAGAACCTGAATTAGAATCCTCAACGTGTTTAAAATTATTGTTATTTTGTAGTACAATAGCTCTGTTAAATAATAATGAATTAGAAACACGCGAATCCAGTTTGCGAAAGGCAAACCGAATGCTTTACAACTGAATCGATTTTGTCTTGAAACTATTGTCTAATCCTTACTTAAGAGTTTCGGTTGGTACATAGACAAGTCTTGTTTAATTTTAATTAATCTAGGTTAATGTTTGAAATCACTTATAGTCTATTAGTACATTTAAAAGTTGTGTTTAGTTCAAAAAATATGTATAAATAAACACAACTTATATTTTCTTTGTAAATATCGACAATAGCAAGAGATTAAATATATACTTGTGATATACTAGCTAAATATTAAAACTTACGCTCTTCAAATCGTAAGTTTTAATATTATGTTTGAATTTTGCAATTAGATGACCGTTTTTCTGTATATTATATATAGCCTAGCAAAAAATTACTATGAATTATAGCGATTAATATCTCTGTCTCCTGCTCGAAGATCGTAAATATTTGTTTTAATTCTCTATTTCAGGACCATCATCACTTCAAAATAACAACAACGTCAACGGACTTTTAACGATAGTCGAATTGCTTATATCTATGGACCTCTAGCAAATTTGTACAGGTTACCCGTCCAAGTTCCATCTAAAACAAGGCGTTCTGGATGCTCGCAATTGTTATTTGGACACTTTAATACTTTCAAAGGCATGATTTATTAGTATTCCGGCCGAACAAACTAAATTGGAAGTAAATAAAACAATTTCGATAGCACCTGCCCAGGCTCGATTTGTTTTTCGTGAGCAAAGAACAAAAGTTTAACTATAATGTGTTCTTGCGAGTAACTAATGGATGGCAAGTTTCAGCTGTAGGTACTTAAGCGGCCAATTCTTGACTCGAGACTACTTTCTAAGTATACATTAGTGGGCGCCGCTAGGTGCTTTCTTGGCAAAATCTTAACTATCTACTTAAGTCAGTGTCAGTGGGAACTCGTGAACGAATTGAATAAGCCCCTCTTACTCTCCACGCTTCCCTTTATCTGCTTTCATTACATGAGCTTCACTCTGAAATTTGGTTCAATTACGCCGTAATTTGGTAAATTGACGCGACATTTTATCGGCTTCTTCGATGTTTTGTTAGGAGATGGATAATTTGGTTGTTTTTTCAACATGAGCTGTATTTTATTTCTTCGTCGATATTATTAATGGTTTTTCATTATATAGTTCTTTTTTATATTTAACCTGATGCCGTTAACTATTTGGTGCTGCTAATTTGAAATTTAGATGCAAGGTTTTTTTTTGGTTTACGGCTTGAGACTAATTAAAAGTAGTATGATAGTCTCGCCGTCTGTTTAAATGTATTATTGATAATTTAGTGAAAATTGACTATTAAAATAGATTTTTTAGTACTATATTTTCATATAGTTTCAGAGCTTTATCTCTGATCATACTAACTATTACATGGCCATGAGACCATATTTGTTCAACAACGGTGACATCATATAAAATCTATCTCCAACAACACGATATTACATTGAATTCTCTAAAGTTAGCCGCTCACAGGTTATGCTAATGGCTTGGTAATTTTGCAAGTTGTAGGGAACTTTCCAAAGAGAGTATCTGAGTCCTCGGAGCGCGCTAACTCAATTAGGCTTGCTCTGTTTACTGTTTCCTCCAAACGAGTTTCTCATCTGTGCACTTCGGATGCAAATAAGAAAAAAATATCATTAATCATTACTGTTTCACGAACGAAATTAATAATAACGTCATTTCAGTTCCCGCGTTATTATGATTTCATTTCGGAACGGGCGCGTTAATATGCCGCTATAAATGCTTTATTGCACGCACGTTGTCAATTTCGATGAAGGTTCACTTCCGTGAATAACTGACCAATGAAACGGGCATTGTGTCGCTAACTCACCCTCAAAGTAATAATATAGTACACCGCTGTGTCCTCATAAAAATATGTTTAATGACATCGTAAACATTCGATATGTTCATGCGGCATTGCGCTGAAAGCGTACTCCCGCTCAAAGTCTACATTATATGTATCTATAAATCTGTGAGTGTTTCATTTTATTACGCTCCATGCTAACATTATAGGCCCATTAAATATTGATATTTCTTAAGACATTTCTTCTTAGGAATTTGCTAAAATGGTTCGTCATATAGCCAATATACGAGTATAACGAAACAACGAGAAGAGGAATTAAGGGTGCAGTTGCCGTCTGATCTGCGTTGCTCTAGTAAGTGTTTGTAGATGAGTCACCACTTTTTTAATTAAGCAATTTGACTAAATTCGTATTTGCTCTTCACGCCGCCAAAACTCTCGACTAAGGTCTTTAGGTCTACCTAAGCTCGTTCCAAACCCTTGGCACAATTGTCCACGGCGATGGCCTGGGGTTGCCCACTACCTTCCAGTTTTACAATTCTGCTACTGTCAGTTTTACTATTTGTTAACCCTGTTTACATTGTAAAGGGTTTTACTCTACTGAAATAGTAAAAGTCTAATGAAATAGAAGAACATTTTCGTTCCTTCAAGACAGAGCCTTACCAGATGCCCTAGGTATTATTATTATATTTATTTATATTAGTATATTACATTTATGTATAATATATTAGTTAGTTACAGCATTTATATATGTCCCACTGCTGGGCACAAGCCTTCTCTGTAAAGAGAGTATAAGGGCATAGTCCGCTACACGACCTTAGTGCGGATTGGTAGGTAGCAGAAGGTTGCTAGCGCGTGAGCTACCACGGCTCTTCTCTCATTATATAAGTACTTGACAACAAAAGACTACTGCAAAATAAGTGTGTCAGGACTGTGCAAAATTAAAATCTATGATCTACCTCTCTATGCGACAAACATAAATAATTATACTATTTATTATTGAACCCTTACACCATTTAAAGCTTTACCTTTTTTGTAGGCAAACAATAATGTGAACTTTAATTTCACATACTAAATTAACACCTCAAAATTATGGCAATGAAGCGTATCCTTTCCAGCGATACCTTTATTAATTGTTTCTTGGAAAATGTATCTTTAAATGAAATTTTCACAAAGGCCGATTTTCCTATTGAATTGTCTCGAAATTTTACCCTAGCCCTGCGCGCTCTCGCCTCACACCCCTCCCCCCTTTCTTCCAACGCTATTAACCGCAAGTTTCGTTATTAGCGACTGCGTTGGAAAGTTATAGGGGAATCACCTTCATTTAAGTTAAGATTAAATTCTTAGTTCGTTAGAATAACGAAATGTTAACAATATTCTCAACCGTGACAAATATAAACTGGCATAAACACGTATATTTCCAATTAAAATAGAAATTCTCTTCCCGTTAAGTGTGCTTGGAATTTTATTGGAAGACGAAATAAGATTAATAATCATTATGCATTGTCTTGTTTTGCTATCGCCTCTCACTTCCTATTAAGTGTAGAGAGGAAGAGAAAATGGCAAACACCGTTTTCCTTTCACAAGCTTATTAGTAGTATATAGTTAATTGATATAAGGGATGAGCCCAATGATCGACCCGTAAAACCGGACATTCAATTTGAGTGTGATTTTTGTACCTAAAAACCGGTAGAATACGGTTGTGATTCGATCCTCAGTTCGCCAGATCGTTACTTGAACGCTGTAATCGAAGGCTCACTCATGCGTCACGTTTGTACGTTCTGATATGTGTAACAAAAATTGACATTATAATACCCATCTCAAAAATGTTATACAAATATACCCTAATTTAGGAAGGGCAGAAATTTTAAGAAGTACCTGGCAGCATGATTTTCAATCTAATCAACCAGTCTATTCATAAAAAGTGGTATGTTTACGTACTGGCGATGACAATTATTTTTATTATTGATTGTACATATTGCTTTAGTAAAGCTATATAATATATATAAGTAGATCACTCTTCAAAATATTATCGTTTCAAAAATATACATCTTCCTTTACGTCGAAGTTGCTAATTAAATGTAGTTAAAAAAGTTGTTCACAGCTAACGTTGAACAAACAGAAGAGGGTGACGGTAAACAATAAATTACACACAAACTTTGTGAAAACTTTGTACAATCTTCAAAGGCCCGTAAACGAGATCAAGTAATTTAAGGCGCAATAAGCAAAATTACTCTGGTATTGTTGGCTTCTAAACAACATTAGAGAAAATCGTTTTTGCGGATATGTTTCCTGAAACTTACGCCAAACGATAATTCTATTGTGAATATATTAAATACGGTCTTATATTGCGATACATTCAAAAGAATTCGTATGAGAACGTCGTAGCACTTGGGGTGAGCTGATGTCCGGCCTTTTTTTGGTATTCAGGACGCGATGTTACGAGGAAAATTAAGGTAGGCCTCACGGACATGTGCACTTTGATTCCGTGCCGATTTTTCTATGTAAAAATAGCGGTCACCTCATATGGTATTCATAAAAGCATCCACACAAGACACTTTATGCTGTCTTGTTGGCTGTCAAAATGTCAAAGCTCGTTTTACATTCAGTTTTTTATACCCAGTGCTTAGAATTTATTTTTGCAACGAAACCATAAAGTTCTTTGTTCTAGAATACGTTCATTTACATTATTGTGTGCTGCAAATACATTCTGACACTGTTATATTACTGTGTAAGGTAGATAACCTAGTAAGAAAGTTATTCCAAGTGATTGAATAATCGGAGGAACCTTTTTCCTTTTATAGCGACAGATTACAAAAGGCTAAGGAAAGCTAGCATTATTCTTTTTTTTTCATAAATATTACTAACATTCTTGTTAACCATTCCAACTAAGCTTAAGCTTGTGCTACGAGATGGTTCACGTCAATAGTCGAGTGGTGGATTCAACGACCTTACGATTCGCAGACCGTATCCTAAACCATTAGGTTATTGACGCTTCATGTTCTCTCTACATTACTAAATTAAAGTTTAACGTAATATTTTTTTAAAAATTCGTAATTTCGTAATTTATACATTGTTTGTGTCTAAACTATTAGATACTGAATAGGAACGCATAATGCCTCAACAAATATAGCCAAAATAGAAAGAAAATAAAACAACTTTCAAAGACTGATTATGCGGTATTAGCTATGGTAAGCTGTAAATATGACTCAAACTCACTTTCGTAGTCATATAAGTCAGACACTTCCTTGTATTTGATACTTTGGTGACAGTAGTAGTACGAGTACAATGACATTCATAACGCTATTTGATTCTACAGTATCACCCCAGTCAGCGTTTCGGAAAACTATTAAGCAGCAAACAATGAGAAACGTTTCTCAGAATATGAGACATAACCTATGATTAATGAAAGTGCTTTTAACATTTGTTATTTGAACAACAATTAGTTGGCTAATATGAAACTAAATCAGAGATGGAACATTTTTGTTTTCTTTGCGTTCGTCGCCCGGAAGCACTTCCATTCCATCATAACTTTCGAAACTTATCTTAGTTAGGGACGATCAATTTTCATTCTCCCCCGATAACTGGATCCAAGACGTAATTAAAAAAGAAACCAGCTGTACACAAGTGAGAACTGACACTGCTTTAACAGACGTATTCATTTATCTTTCTACAGTGTAACTTTTGCAATATCATTTATATTTCTATTATATCTTTATTAAATACGAACATTATAATATAAATAGAGATCTGTCTTGTTTACACTTTAGCTTATTTTATCTTGTAATTGATTTGCCCAGTGTCGATATTGATAATGAACAATAGTTGACAATAGAAACATCAAACGAATAAAATGCTTTTTTTTTATAAACAAATAGGTTAGGTCAGTTAAGTTACGTTACGCAATCCACTGTACGGTTGTACGGTTACGCAATCCACTGCCTATCATAGACGGCGATTAAAAGGGGCCT
Source organism: Meandrusa payeni (assembly GCA_029286785.1). NCBI lineage: Eukaryota > Metazoa > Arthropoda > Insecta > Lepidoptera > Papilionidae > Meandrusa > Meandrusa payeni. The sequence goes on from JAGSMX010000013.1 coordinate 3,310,094, forward strand.
CGGGAGCGACAAGGGTGGGGGCCTTTGTCGTCCACCAAGTTGGACCCGGTGAGAAGACATCGGCAGGCCCGTGTCGCCTTACACCGCGAGGCCACAGGGGGGAGGGAGTAATGTTCCGCCCGGGACGTGCTCTCCTGAGAGGACAGTCAGAGGGGTTCCGGTGCGTTCCTCTGGAGATCCCAGAGCCCCCTCACCATGCACCGGAAGGGCAACCGGGGAGGTTTTTGTGGTGTGTAAAGTTAGATAATAAAACTTGATGTATCTTATGGTACACTTAAAATGACAGGTCTATCATTTTTGTATATTTTTTTTATTATTATAGATAACCGAAAAACAGAAATTAAGCTTTTCAGCTATGTATAATTCGGGCTTCTAATCGGGATTCTAAACAACACATAGCCATTTAGCTTTTCAATAATACACAAATATTCAACTAAGTTTGTTTGAAAAAAATAAAATAAAACATCAAAAGCGGCACCACGCTTGCTCTCCAGGAAGAAAATTTTAAATTTCTTCATCTTAAATATTTCACTAACTACACCCTTTGTGTACCCCGGGACAAGTTATCCGTACTTGGATCAAATTGGAAGCCAAACCTATTTAAAGATTTTTAATGTGACCTCCTTTGTTAACAAAGGAACATCACATCTCAATAGTAAAAACACTATAAGAAGTTTTTATGACGAGTGAGCCTTTCCTGAGCTGTGATTTGTTTGATCGTATTTAATTCATTTTTGTAACACATTTAAAATTTTTAAAGCTTGTTATTCATTGTCGTAAAGTAGTTCAGATGTATGGACAGGAAGTTCTCAAAAATGTCTGTTGTCTTTCAGTACCGAAAGAACAGGTTTTTTAGAAAAGAAATCAAGTAAATAATTCATTAGTTCGTCGATAGATAAGAAACAGAGGCATCGCGCGAAATGGCCGCCAATAAATGTTTGACTACGCGTCGTGAACGCGACGTCGTGAGAGGCGTTCGACCCTGGGTCCAACATCCATCATGCTCAGGGGTACTTCGTAGATTGATCGCCGGCGCCGACCGCTCGCACCAGCACAAATATAGAGCCGACCGACCGATGAGACACTGAGACAAAAATGGCGAAAGCAAACAAATGCGCTGTCGATCGTCTGACATCAGGATTGATGGTCGGAGCCGCCGCGGTGGCCGCACGACCGCGCGACCGCGTGGCCTTCTCGCCCACCGTCACTGAATTAGGACACCCTCCACATTTATCGCTTAGTACCTGTACATTCATATGAACATTCGGCATTGAAAAAACAGATATGTTAGACGATATTATTACCATTTTATTTTTAAGGTCAACTTATCTAATTAAATTTGTAAAATTATTCTCTTGGATGCAACTTAATCATTTGAAAGCCTATAACCAGCAGAGAAATGATGATGATCTTAGTATTGTAATTCGAAGAAAATAATTATTTTTTAAATTAATATCAAAAGACCCGTTAGGACAACTTCGATCCTGAATGCTAGCACTCAGTAACGTTCCAAATCAACATTCCTTTTTTAGCAATTCCTGCGTTAAAATTCTCATAAAAGTGGTTCAAGCTAAAGGAAATTCAATTTTATTGGCATATGCTATTCATCATCATCCTTCACATATTTAAGCGAATATTATTTATTGAATAAAACAATTTTTAAATATTTCATCGCGGTCTAATGATATTTTGAATACCAAATTAAAAAAAACTAATGTATGTAAATATAACAGCAGCGAAATGGGCTGAATAAAAGCGCAAGGGAAATTTCATCAATGATCGATGAGTATGCAGAATGTGAAGATGCGACTGAGTATTGGCATTTCGTCCGCTGAGGACCGGTGTAATCGGATTTCTCTGTGTGTCTGCTTATACGTACATGCATTTAAAGTGCAGCCGAATAGAAATAAGATACGTAATGATATCGAAGCGACGTTCAGTTCTATTCAGACGACATTTGATCTCTCTGTATAATTATCGATCGTAAAAATTGAATTCTATTGGTTGAGAATTAGATTGAACATTTTAGAGGACGTAATGATTAAAATCAATAAATACATGTTTCGACAGGTTGGGAAATATTAAAAAGATGATTTAAAAGTTTGAATTTATACAATGAGGTCCAAATACCCGTACATTTTTCAGAAATTACGTATAAGAAATCATATTAAAATAACTACTAATACATACAAGCACCCTTGGTTTTTAAGTTTATTTTCTTTGATGAAATAGATGAGGTGAAATCTTGAAGACATAGAACAAACGTTCTATGTATACAATTAGGGAACGCTATGATCAGAATTAATAAAGACATGCTTCGACAGGTTGGGAAATCTAGATAGGATGATTGAAGAAAAATCCAAATCCGTTTTATGCTATTCAATACCCAATTTCAATACCCATACTTCTAGAATTCCAGAAACTTCGTGTAAGAAGTTATTAAAATAACTACTGAATTAACAATGAATAAATCGTTTCGTATTCATTTCGAAATAGATTTAGAGCATTAGTTACCCTCATGTGATAGGTTAGTCAATTTTTAACAAATAAATATACTATATGTATATATATATATATATCATTCTTTCTCCACCACTTCTTAAATACCTTTAAAATTTTTGTGCAAACCCGTGATGTGTAGGCCTAGTGAACCATTTAACAGGTTTGTTCCTAGTTCAGACAGTCCCCAATCCCGATTATAATTGTAATTTATTTGGTAGCTAATGAATATTGCGGGACAATGAAAGTTGTTTGTTTGATTTAATAATCGTGAGGTCCACAATATTTAAAAATAAACAATTGGTTTCAGAATTTGTCATGTCTGAAGGCGGGCACACGGCCAGTGGCACTTATCCAGCGCGCTCACCAATGTCCAGTTCAACCACCGGTCACTCCAGCTCCAGTCACCACAGGTAAGTGATACTAAGATACCACGGATAATTTATTTTATTTTATTTGGAATAACAAACGAATACATATTAAGAAATAAGAGATAAAAAAAATCATAAAGTAAAAAGAGTAATAAATATGTAAACAACACCGTTAACCACGTAATAATAATATCCACAATATGTCTATTGGACTACACACACTTTATTATTTAGTAATTTATGCACATCTCACATTTAAAATATCCAGTGTCTGTTTTAAAGTTATTTTATAAGAGCTAAAGGAAAGAAATAACACGTCAATGTTAGCGAAAATGTCGTTATAATATAATTTAGTTATTATTTACAGTATACGTCAAATGAAATATACACGTCTCAATATGATTATATTAATACGTAATAGACCTCCTACTACTACATATACAATGACACCGGTCACCTATATTGTACCACTTTCGACCGAGTGTTCAAAAGCAAGCTGGGCTTCGCAAGCCAAATCAGGGCTCATGCCTGAAACTAGTCAGTATCGCCGTCACCTGTTACGGTGTGGCGACCCGATATATTAATACGTGAAGCAAAAACTTTACATACCTTGTTACGACGAGTGTATTTTTTAGTAAAAACAAAAACCGACATCAAATCGAATCACACGTTAAACGTTATTACGCACGGATGCCCTCTTTGTATTTCCAAGTTATCGTGGGAATATTAGGAAATAGAATTAATCAGAAATTAACCTAACCAAATTCTCATCAAGCTACCTTTGAAGTACATCCTTTTTAATAAAAATGAATCATCGAAATTGCTTGATAGTGAGTTATTCGCCCATTTTTGTACACATATTGAATGCAAATTTAAGACATATGGATTTCTCATGGATGCCATTTTCAGAATTAGACCAAAATTATGTTGTTGTATGGGGTCTGGGCAACGGTTAAGTAACAGATAAATAATAAGTGACAGATAAAATATTTAAAAAAATGGGATTTCGTTGCTCCCATAATTATAATTTTTATTAACGTCAAATTTCGACTACGACCGACGAACTAGGCCGACCATTAGTCTTCTTAAAACAACTAACATATCTAAATACACAAAAAAAAATTAATTATTGTTTCAACATTTAATTTAATTAATACATTAATAAAATACACGTAAAAACCAATAACTAATTTATCAACATTATTTTGAAAATAAAACAAAAAACGTGAAATATCAGATGCGAAAATTCTGAATGCACTTCAAAGCAAATGATCCCTCTCACGCCAATGGACAGGTTCGAGCAAAAAGCTTATAGCTTTTACGCAATAAAGTCACCGAGTATGCATATAAAAGCCCACAAATTTAATCAAGACATTTCTGACGATAAAAGAGTGCCCATCGGCGGACTGATAAAACCTTTATTAATGCACTTATATTCTAAAATTTCCTTTGAGCTTTTCAAACCCTCCGAAATTAATCTTAGCTCTCATCAAAAGGATCGTGAATGTTCCGCATTCCTACAGCGTACTGAATGAAAGAGCGACAAGCTTCACTGACTCATCGAGACAAATTTCAACGTGTCAAATTCAATAAAATGCCTTGTGTGGCCTCTAATTAAATATAATAGCCCGTGCCCTTAAATTGTACCTACAATTTCTTTTAAAAGAGAAACTCAAAGCTAATAAAAAATTGATGGACCCTCCTTTCGCCGCGCCTCTCGCGCCCGTAAAAGTGCTGTGACGTTCCACATTAATTTAAAGTTATCCACGAGAAAATACTTTAAACTTTAGAATTGAAAATGTACTCTAATTTACATTTTTAATCCTAGTTCTGTGTACTGTGCAAGCAAGGGGAATTAGTGGTTTACTTAATGAATGGGCACGAAGTTTTCTTTTTTGTCCCCCGACCGCTAAGAATTTACAAAACGTTGCACGGTCAAGTTTCTAAATAATTATTGCCGCTTTTTTAAATACTAAACACGTGAGCAAAAATAAAGGGTCGGTTAAGAAAGTTTGAAAATCTCGATATAAATATAAATAAATTTTAATTTATTTTTGCTAATATATTACGTACTCTTGTGCTTGAATGTACGCTTATCTAACAAATAATAAATAATGTATCTATTATTTGTTTAGTTTTTTTTTAAAGAATTTCACAAATATTATTAACATTCGTGTTATACATTCTAAATAAGCTAAGGCTTGGCTGGTTAGAACCCACGTCTTTACGGTTCGCAGACCGTACCCTAAACCATTAGAGTATTGCAATATTAATTAAATTTAAAAAAAATTGAGGTTATTAAACTACGGTATCTGTAAAAATTTTAAAATGTTATAATAAAATACTTCGAATGAATATATTAACATAAATACCCTTAGAAATAAGTCCCTTTTTTTAGTAAACAGAAGAGGTAAGCCGCAGTATACTGCCAAAATCTTGAATCTTGAATGACTGCTGATGCCCACTATTCCCATTTTGGATATTCGCAAACGTAATTCAGTTGGCGACCCGAATCTTTACCCGATTTTTTTTCCACCAGTTTTTGCGAGCCGAGTAAAATTATTTATTTGTAGGGTAGACTTACGTTAGTAACATACAAATTGCTTATTATTTTTAACAGACTCGTTGCTGGTTTTAATGAATAAGTCTTTTTTTATTATTAAGGTTGTACATAATTTATAACATCAGATCATGAAAAGAACGTGTATTTTTTTAATCTGCAACAATACAAACGTTAACTTAGCATGCGAAGAACGTAGATATAGAGTTCATTGACTTCAATAGAAAATCACCTACCTTTAGGTTTCATTGCATTTCTGTAATATGCATCGCGTTAAACTAACCACATGTATTTTATAAATTGGTTTATACACGAGTTGTAATATTCTAATTTACAGTTGTCTTGTATAGATCGTTCAAAGATTAATAATAATAATAAGCCGTAATCAATATCATCAATACATGCCGTCACACGTAAATTCCTTAATTCTGACCCTATCTAATTTTCTATAATTTCATTACAAGTTTGCTTCATTATTACCCTCTACTCTAATATACTACTATGTACTCTCTTATTTTCACCCTCTAAAAAGAGGAGATACAACAATGTTGTAAACATCTTAATAATAAATTTGTCTTACTCCCACATTACATAATACAGTTTTATTACAATTACATGACAAAATAGGTGGATGTGGGAGTCAGGAGATCTTTGTAATGATAGGATTGAGAATCTTGTAGAATTCTTACCTTTTTTACGGATTTTTTTACAAATTTACGGATTTTTAGAATTATTCGGGCTCTTTAAATCTCAGCCTGAACGGCTATTTTAGTTTTCAAGAGATGTTCGTACAGCAATGGATTGGAATAGTTTTCCCGCGTCTGTCTTTCTTATCGATTATAATGTGGATGGTTTCTAATGTAGACTGAATATGAATTTACTAAGCTAGTGCGTCTGCGTTACCATCCAGAACTGCATTTCTACTTAACATCAGGTGGTATAGTGGTCAAGAACTTGCTTGAAAAGCATAAAAAAATAAAAAATGGTGGGTTTCAACCTACGACGTTATGTTTCGCAGACCATCGTAGTTTTAAAATTGTAATAAAGTACAAAAAGAACGATATTACGTGTAATAAAAGAACGTTAGTAGTGCGATTTCACGAGTGCAAGGCGGGTGAGGTATTTCCCTAGTGACGTCACAATTTTACGTAATTAACGTACACCGCTGTCCGGGCGCGCTGTGTCGCCATACAGTACTCCTGACGTTATCCAAATGCATTACAATATAGCTACGTGCTTCGACTGCGAGCGTGCATTCGGAACGTCCGTCCCCAGAGCTTTGTTCAGCATTAAATAGTCTCGCTACTCCTGGAGTTGCGTTGCCAACTTGTAGGCTTATCGCAGTAATACACAACTTTACTCTTGTTTTTTACCATTTTACGCTATCTCTCAGAAAATTAAAGGCAATTTAGCGCATATATTACCTATTTAAACGTAAAGCGAAAGCTTTTCTTTCTTGTTTATATTTATCACGGTGATGGTTCTTGATTAAAAGTGGGCCCAACGATTAGCAGTAAGAGGTCAGCTCAGTTCAGTCTCAACTTGTACCAATAGTTTCTGCTTTGCCGAAGAACACAGAATCATACACATAGTACATTAACGTAGACAATTTTAATACTTTACAATTCATATTATTGAAATTATATTTAATTAATCAATTTATTCATTCATCTACAACAGAACTAACGTGTATTATTACATATATCTCATTGTTGGGCACAGGTCTTCCCTGTAAAGTAAAAATTAAGACGTTGTCCGCCACGTGCCCCTAGTGCGGATTGGAAGACTTTACGTTTCTTAGAAAAATAACACATGTCAGTATCCTCATGATGTCTTGCCGTCGAAAGCGTTATAAATCAGCACTTAAATAAATTAATTGCTGCCGGTGACGGTATCGAACTCGGGTTGATATCGTACTACGCAACTTGTGCTGACCGTCCGAACACTGAGCTACAACGGCTGTTTTCACATACGTAATTGATTTTTTTATTCCAGAATCCACAGCACTTACGTTATAATACATTGTATATCATCATTCACTATACTGACTGCCAACAAAGGGATTCACAATTTGTTTATAAGGGTTTTAAGTGAGGTCGTCAGTAATATCGTGATGTGAATGCTTATGTCTTGTATATGTGGTGTGTGTGGGTACGAGGTGGTGGTGAGTGTATATAGACATAGACATTTATTTATTGGCATCACAATACAAAAGCACATCACAGACAGAATATAACACACATTAAAAAAGAATCCAAAATAGACAAAACACAGTTAAAAATAACACGGAAAAATAATACAAAACATATGATGCCAATATCGGACACCGTCTCAGCATATGCTGTCGCAAGGATGACGTCAGCGCTGATTTTCAGCGGTGCCCGGGACTACCTAAAGACGTGCGCGCGCAATACTACTTTTATATGGAATTTATACAGACAATAAGAGTATAATAAATATATGTAACACGCTCACTCACCACACACACTGTATGTGTGCACTATGTACTACCAATGGCCTCAATAACACATATCTCAAATTTAGGCTTTCTGGCATTGAATATGTCGACTGATGCCGCAATTTTCTTGTTATATAATATACATTTAGGGTACGGTGTACTAAGGAGCTCTGCGCATAAGTCGTGCTGGTATGTGGAAAACTGAAAAATGAATGAATTTTGCCTAATATCATTCACCGAGTGGAATGGTATAAGAAGTACTTTATCGTTCATTGAATTTATTACTCACTCACCGTACCTGAAGTATGTAGTCAACCGGGCATAGTCCTATCTCACCTGCCGAGCACACAGGGGACATGGAAATGCTTTAGTGAATCTATTTCCCACGAAAACCACTTAACTACTTTTTGCGCTACGCGAGGGTACAATGCAATTTTGTATTCTAGAATTAGCCATTATTTTATGTGTGGGATTTCCTGAATAAAATTCTTTTTTTGAGAATTTTTTGCCTTTTTTAAAAATAAAATTGTTAAATTAAATATAAATTATTTAAAGAAAGTTTCAGTAAATTATTTATTTAATTCTTGAATCACATTAAACTTTTAAGCTTTTATTATTTCAGTATTATATCAATAACAATAAATAAAATTGTAGTGTCTGTTTGTATGTATATTGTTTGAATGTATACACGGTACTTATACCAAAATTATTTTTTTTACAATTTTTTTTCTGTGTGCAGGACTAATTTTGACGGGACTTTCACTGGGAGATAGCTGACGTAATATGGTGTAACTTAAAACTGCTTTATATTTTCTTTATAAAAATGCTTTAATAATTTAATAATAATTTATTCGTGGTTAACACTGCAGGCGCAGCTAGTTGATTCTATATTATGTACATAATGTTACTTTGCCAGATAAAATACTAAGCATAACCATAATTTATATCTAACTCTTCCAGTAAGCGGCAGAAACAACTAGAATGTTAATTATTCTTATAGTATTACTCGTAATGAGCAAACTTAATGGAAATTGCCACTAAAATGAAATTGTGACGTGGCGATGATCGGAATAATTAATGAGCCTTACCCGTCGTATCTTGAGTTTCAACAGGACATGCTGCGGCGTTGGTCATTAATGTATTATAGGGGTACGACCCCATTCGCTACAATTTCGCTTATTCACGATACAAGACCGCCATTTCCTGCCAGGTTAGCTTCTAAATTTAATAAAATATATCGACCTATCTTTAAAGTAAATAAGACTAAGTTCAAATGTTGTTTACCTTAATAATTGTGAAATAATTTTATTTTGAATAAAGACGAGATAGCGGGTCATTAGTTTTTATAAGAGCAAACGACATTAACAACCACACTGTAGGAGCTGTAGATGCGATGCCGGCCTTTGAGAAAGGTGTAGACTCGGTTAAGGCAATCAAATCGTATAGTTTCGGAAACATCGCTAAGGAAACCCAGTTAGCGTGTTTTCATCACTCGTGAGCTACTGGTACATTAAATGAAGATCAGATGCGTTGCCAGCATTCGAAAATAAGCTCCCACATCCTAGCAGGGATCATGATAGCATACGCTACCCGCTTTTTACCGGAATTTCTACACGCTTTATGCCAAATGAGACAGAAGGAGAGCCTTTGACATACACGGGGCACCTTTGGTTTTGTACGGACTAACTAATGCTTTCGGACTTTCAAATAAATAAATTTGTTCCAAATTATGTTAGTAATACTCGATATATGGTACTTTCTGCCATAAAGTTGGTTAAATAAACAGTACTGTTAATGTCCGCAACTTTACAGCTTCCATTAATTTATTTAGTACCACTATAAAATAGAAGTATTATGATTAACGAATTTGAAAGCATATTTATCGTATTTCAATTACACAATCTCACCCCTCGGGAAGCAACTACTTTCAAATTGGTGAGTCACGGCGTTCATTAACTATTGGAACAAGAGCGAAAGCAATGAAATTACCCCTTTTTACAATGTGTTAAGTGGATACCAACCGCATCCTACCATCAATCATAATTGTTCCCTGTTTAGTCCCACCTAACTAAATACAATTGAAAAAATGCCCTAATAGTATTTGCTTATAACTACTATTTCGTTTGGAAGAGTCCACTTTAATCCAATAAACGACAGAGTGAATAAAAACCCCGCAGTGTTATTTAAAAGAAAAAGTGCAAATTAACTTCCGGCTTATATTATATTAAGGAACCAACATGACACATGAACATCCTCAGTACTAGAGTAGTTGCTAGTGCGATGTCGGCCTGTAAAACTAAAGTTTTTTAAAGATTAAGGGTTAAATAACTTAATAGCTTAGGATGTGAACTGCGGAACATGTCCCCGTTAAACGTAGCAATTATGGTAAAAATTCAATTGCCTGCAGAACGCACAGAACGTATAATAACTATTTCTCTGAGATTGATATTTTTATAGAAAGTAAAAATCTGTTTAAAATTAATACAGATCTTAGGTAAAAATAGGGCATTTTTGTTTTGTTTACAAAGAAGATATCTAGATTAGTTGAAGACACATATATTTCAAACGTGTCTTAAAATAACTTATTATAAAAGAATTAAGTCCAAACTTGGCAGTAAACAAGAAGATTGTAATTTTAACACCTAAGTGCTGTGTGACTTTGTAAATAAATAAATAAACTTATGGCTGTAGTATTTTCCTATTGATGTAAACGGTTTTGGGAATTGTGCTAAACAAGCTCCCTTGTTTAAGGCTGTCAGCGCACATGCAAATCGTTTGTATCCACTTTCCCCAGTGATTGTCCGCAAATAAACAATTACAATATAACCTGTAATTGTTTCTCTTTAAGGGGAGATGTAAAGTAAAGATATAAAACCTCTTTACTTATATTATTTTTTTTGTTTTTTTATAATTTGAAATGTAAAATGTCACTGTAATATAATGTGTCATTTAGATATAAGATAGAATTGGAATAAGGATATTAAATGTTGTTTCTCTAAATATTATAAAGAAACGCAGTTTTGTCTTTTATTTCAAACAAACATAAAGACATTATTCTTCTTCTTCTTAATCGTCTCCTTCATTGCTGAAGGTCGTGTCTAGCACAAAGTGTTGATCGCTCGCTTCACGATTAACAACTCAACTCATACGCAGTGAGGTTGCTAGCTCCGTGCGAACCAACCAATCTGACTTCTGAGTGCCTGTTGAATCGGTGAGCGCCTGCCTACGACGACGGACTGGGGTCCTCGTGCTACTTTCGAGTAGTGCGTTGTACCACCAGACCCGAGTTTGCCCTCGCGACTCTATTTAGTAGAGCTCTGGCTCTCCGAAAAATATCAGTAACCTTGGGGCCGTAGGACGCAAGCCAGAACTATTCTACAAGTCACCGTGCACCGTATCTTCGCCGGATCCAGTGTTCGCGTGCCTCCTCGGCAAGATTCTCTAATTGTATAATCTTTTATTATTAAAAGACATATACAATCAGCGAAGATTCCCGAGTGAGCGGGATGTCCGACGGCCGTAAGAGGCCACCCGACCCCCCCCCGCGGAGGGGTCAAATCTCCGCATCGCAAGCGGCGAGAGACCCGCGTCTAGCAAGACACTCGTCGTCAGCAGCCAGCCAATCAGCGCGCCCGTCGTCGCCGCGCCCGTCATCGTCGCGCCCGTCATCGCCGCGCTCCGCCGCCGCGTCGCGTCCGGCGACACCTACATCGCGTCCCGCGACACCTACGTCGCGTCCGTGACGCCGACGTCGCGTTCCGTCGCGACCGTCCGCCACACCGCCGTCGAGCTTGAGTGCGGCGTCGAAACCGCGCACAGGAAACCGCCCGCGTTGCCGCCGCGTATTAAAACGCCGGCGAAGTCGCGGGACAGTGAATCGAAGCGCGCCCGATCGCCGCCGAAAACTCCGGCGCCCGTACCTAAGCCTCCCGTTAGCGAACTGGAAGCCCCTATGGCTCGTTCGCGCACGGCAACAGAGCTCCGCCGCGCGGCATGAAAACGTCGCGTCAACACACTCCGCCCGGTTCCGGATACCGAGGCGAAAAAAGTGCGCGAAGGCGTCCGTCGTCATCATCCGACTCGTCCTCTGAGGAAGAGGACAACAACAACATCGCGTAAAAGTAAGGGCGCCGCAAGGTAAGCCCTTTACATTCACCGCTCCGGTAACACCGGTAAATACCTCTTTCTCCAAGCCGGAGACCTCAGCCTCACCCGACGCCTCCGAAGAGTGCGCGGAAGAGGCGGGCGTCTCCGACATGGAACGGAAAATATTCCTGTAGCCGGCTGGCGGCACCATTGCGCTGCCAAAACGGCAGCTCCCCTCCCTCTCCATAAGAGCACCCACCCCGGCGCCAGCTGGCAGACCGGGGAAAGCGCCTCGGAAGGGCGACCCAAAGCGGGGTCATATCCGCCAATAGTGGCGGAATGCCTCCCCAACTGGGTCACTCATTTCGAGGCCCATGCATCACTAGGTCACCCGCCGAACGCAAGACCGCTCGGCAAAGGAATTAGATTCCTACCCCAATCTCCCGACGAGTACCGCGCCATACAGCGGTACCTCGTAGACCTGGCCGAGGTTGAACCAAGCTTATCTTGGTTCAGCTACACGCCAAATAAAGAGCTCCCCACGAAAGTAGGGTTGAGGGGCCTGCCGGCCGACACGCCGACGGAATCGATTATGTCTGCACTGAGGAAGAAGGACTTCCCAGTGCGGTACATTAAGTCCATCCCTCCGCGTAGAGGCAAGCCAGGCGCCCTCTATTTTGTACAATTGGACCACCTCACCCAGAGCGAGCTCTCTGGGCTTTACGCCGTAGATGAGCTCCCAGGTATGCCCGGCCTCGTAATAGAGGCGTGGAAAGGAGGATCGGCCCGGCGCAATGCCACCGGTGCCAAACTGGCAGCCACGCCTCTGCGACGTGTCACCGCCAATCCAGGTGTGTGAGGGTGTGGTAGCAACCACACCGCCAAAGAATGTAAGGTGGCGAAAGACGGCACCCCAAAATGCGCCAATTGTAGGGCGAACACACCGCTAATGACCGCAGATGTCCGGTCATGAAGAAGGAGGCGAGGAAGCGAGGCATACGCTTTCCGGAGCCAATTCCTCTTCGATCCCAACGGCGACTCTAAATATTATAAAGAAACGCAGTTTTGTCTTTTATTTCAAACAAACATAAAGACATTATTCTTCTTCTTCTTAATCGTCTCCTTCATTGCTGAAGGTCGTGTCTAGCACAAAGTGTTGATCGCTCGCTTCACGATTAACTTCCACGTGTCCCTGTCCTCGGCGGTCTTCATGGCTTTGTTATTGGCAGGCCTGTGAGCGTCTTAACTGCGTCTGCCCACCGTGTGGGTGAGCGACCGCGTGCTCTTTTTCCGTCTACCTGGCCAACAACCATTAGCTTTTTGAGGTTATCCGGATTTCTGCGAGCAACGTGTCCAAAATATTGCCGCATGCGCTGGAAGCAAGACATTATAATATATATAAAATATAAAATATTTATACCTTTATTCACCGTCACGTAAATTGAAATGAAACAAATGAAAGCGACAATTCTAATAAAATATACATTTTACAGTCTTTTGAGATTAAATTGAAACTAAAATGGAAACCTTAGAAAATCAGGGATATAATAAAATTTAAGTATTAATTATTCATAAAAGTTTACGTAGCTGTCAGTGCTGATTGGGCTGATTCAAATCATACAAATACTGGACCGTGTTAATTAAGCTCCGCTTCCGCTAAAATTGGTTATTTTCTACGGAACAATTTTTATATATTCAATTTTAAAAAGGAAGTTCTACTACCATCTTTTATTATACTTATCAATTTGGCTAGACAGATATAGTCATCGGTATCTGCGTTTCAAATAAGAAAGTGAAAGGAGGAACCATCATAGACAGCGAGCTCTAAATCACTAAATCAATGCCTTAATATTTGTAAGTGATTTGAAATCCAAAAATTAAATTTTTACCTTCAATCTCCAGACCATAAACCAATCGTCGCTTTTATATTATAGGTAAATACCTTAAACATAAATAACAATTACATTATTACAGATTAAAAAAAAATACATTATTAAAGAAACAAATTGCGCTACTCTTACATAAAGTATTCCTACTTCGTGTAAACCCTGAGAGAGGCCTGAGGGCCTACCTCATCCACCGAGTTCAGATAACTCAAAAGCAGTTCATAAGTTCGGTTAAGTGAGCACCATGGTTCACGTATTACCCTGAACAACATATTCATTAAAGACGTCCGACCTTAGTTGAATAGCTGATGTTGACATCCCACTGATATTTCGACTTATCAAAACCGTTTTACGTAATACACATCCCGTAGCGGTCCAGAATTATCGTCACACTGTTCAGAGACTAAGGCAAATCCAGGGTATAGCAGGCAACACTAAGGCAAATCCAGGGTATAGCAGGCAACACATTATTTAGATAAAATAATATCGGACTGTGTTTCTGTTCGCGACCACCAGATCAGTCGCACTACTTTCAATTAGGCTAGCACTCCTTTTTTTATTCATAGCATTAGTCATTAGGACTCTAGAGTGCTTAAATACGCTGTTGTAAGCAAATTCTATAATATGTACATTTATTAGATTCAGATTCAGATTTTATTGGTAATTTAATAAATTACAAGTCATTTTTTTACTACAAATTATTACAAATTATTAGTATTACAAATTACATTAGATAATTGAATAGAAAAAATAGTACATCGAAGAAATAAAATAATAATAATAATAAATATCCTTTATTAATAAACAAAATTATAACAAAAAGTATTACTAATTACACTTTTTTGATGAAAATGATTTTATATTTAAGAAATAATATGATTTAGCTTAGTGGGTCCATAAGTAGAAACGTAATATCAAATATTCGCCAAGAAGGGTAATCTTATGCTAAATAAAATATTAAATTAGCTTTTAGTTATACACGATCTTCTTACTGGATTTATTATTTTATTACACGGGAAAGTATTTTATTCTGTACATAACTAAATCGACATTTCGCAAAATTGTATATTTATATTATATTACATGAAATATTCGACGAACATATATGTGCTCTGTCGATTAAACATGACTTAAAAATACCCAATTTACAAGCACACGATAGATGTGACTCGTACACAAATCTAATGATTTGATGATATTTAGCTTTACAAACTTTTGGAAGAAAATTTATTCGTAGTAACGTTGGTGTGTTTCATAGAGTTGTTTCAACGTGCCTATTTTTAGATTTTTAAAATGATTTTTTATTTGTACAGTTACTAACACTGAAAGACCGATATTTAAGACTTTTTTAATTACTGGTATGATTGACTCTATTAATAACTATCAGTATCAAATACTAGCACGTATCAAAATCAATCTTCTTTTTCTTTTCATTATTGCAAATAAATCCAAAAAATTGGATATCTACAAAAAAAAATCGAGTAAAGAAAAACTCAACCAAAATAAGCGCCGATAATGCTCATTCGAACTGTTAATTCGTTTCCCATCAACCCGTCACTCACTGAACGAAGGAAAAAAATAAGTCAGCCGGCAGCGAAGTGACCACACACGGACTGGACTCACCCCGCGCCCTTCCGCCTACACTAAAGTGAGTGACGTCCCGGCCTCAAAGAAGCTCCATTAACCACCAACTTTAAGGGGCTCAACGAAGATGCGAACGCGTCGTAATAAATAAAGCGGTTGAGACAGATAAATTATCTTTGACTCGCGCACAGCCACCCCTGACAAATTATCTGTCATAAAAGCTAAATACAAATTTGTTTAGAACTGGAAAACTTTGTAAATACCAGCACGGGATTGTACTGTATCGTCTCGTAAATATGAATCATCTGAGTTTTTATAAGAAAATGGAGTTTCGTAATGCCCTGGCAAAACGTTTACGGCCCTCGAATATTAACTTTATATTGCGAAATCAGCGGCGCAAAAATTTACAGGATATAGCTAAATTGGAAAGAGCAGGGGGATGATGTTGTTAAAGTTTTAATTGCTTTTATCGCGGGCTTTTGCTTTTAGAGCCTGAAAATGCGTATGACTATGTACATTTATTGAGTTACCGCTTATAACCGAAAGTGCTTTTAAAATACAATGCTCGTGAACAGTTTAACTTGACACTCTATTAGTTACGTGAAATTATATTAACATTAATTAATTAATAGTGTAACCCCGGCGGGTGAGGGCAGAATCGCCGATCTTCGCCTTCTCTACAACTGCGACGCTAGCGTCATACTGTTGGGCGAGACTATCTCAAACCAGGGTCCTCATTCAAGGTGCCTAACTTCTTCGTATATAGAGGGCCAGGCTTTCTCCTGCCGGACGACCGTACAGAGGTACGGCAGTGTTGGTCAGGAGAGATCTGGTCCACGAAGAATTAGAGCTACCTAATTACGTAACCACTCGAACGGTAGGCATCAAAATAAACGCGGGAGGTAGGAACGTTAGAATATTCGCGGCGTATCGTCCTCCTAATTCCGCGCTACACCCATCGGACGTCCACGCGATCTTCGACAGCAGCTCGCCTGCCTTCATAGTCGGCGATTTGAACGCTAAGCACACAGCAGGGGTTCGAGCGCCGCCTTAACAGATCAATCGTTATCTCCGGTACACTGGAGTTCTGCACGACGTAGATACCAACCATCACCCGATAGTGCTAACGCTCGATACGCGAGTGGTGAGTGTAGAGCACCAGCCGCGCGCCCATCGGTAGACTGGGCGCGTTTTATCGGAAAATCAAAGAGTTCACCTTCAGCGGACCGTTATCGTCGGCAGAAGAGGTCGATACGCTCGCCGTCCGTATTAGTGAGGCATCGCTCAAGCTAAGGATGCTGCGACGTGTCCCTCTAACCCGCAGGTTAGCAGAGGCGGACTCCGCTTAGGATACAAGCGATGATTTCGAAAAACGCACTCTCAGAAAACTATGGGCGCAACTCTGCCCGCGTCTCAAGCGGGAGCTAAATTCGTTAAGCGAGAAAGTAGCGATTGATGAAGAACTTCAGAGGAGATCAGTGGCAACTGCGTATTGACGCAGCCAGCACTGACAACACATCTCTCTACCAACTCAATCGCATGCTCTCTCGCCTAAAACACCCGCGTGCCCCTTATAGACAAGGACGGCAACAAGTGCTTCGAAGCACAACATCGTGCAGAAATCTTAGCCGATCACCTAGAGGTGCAATTCTCCCCTAACTTACCAAACTATAGTGTCCAAGGCGTAAAGCTCACCATAAGCGTGTTGAAAAGCGAGTCAGGAACTGTAGTTACACCTCCCCGCTTCCCGGGGACACGTTTTCTCGCCCTCCGACGTAAGGAGGCCATTAGTCACCTCCCTCTGAGGAAAGCGCCTGGTCACGACGGTATCCCCACCAGTGCGCTCAAACAGCTCCCGCGAGGGTTCGTAGTAATAATAACTCGGCTCTTCTTCAGCAGCATACTCCGCACCCACCATTTTCCACGGGAATGGAAAACCGGTAAAGTCATAATGCTTCCCAAACCGGGTAAAGATCGTAGATTGGCGGCGAGCTACCGGCCTATAACGCTGTTACCGCACATCGCCAAACTATTTGAAAACTGCTGCTGCAGAAGATTCGTCCCACGTCAGGCTACGTGAGGAACAACACGGTTTTCATAGCAGCCGTTCGACAACCACGCAATTGGTCCGCGTGCTTCATTTTCTGACTCACGCAAGTAACCGGGGTCGGAGGGCGGTCGGGGTCTTTCTCGATATAGAAAGCCTTCGATCGTGTTTGGCACGCCGGACTATTGTACAAGTTGCTCGACATCGAAACCCTACCGCGCGCGTTAATTCGACTCGTCGCGTCCTACCTATCCGAACGCTCGTTCTACGTGAACATCGAGAACGCATTCTCGACGTCGCGACCGATCGCCGCCGGTGTTCACCCGGGGGAGCCTGTCCCTTACTGTACGCGATTTATACTAACGACATCCCGTGCCTAAGGGCCGCCACGCACCGATGCTGGCGCTATACGCGGATGATTGCGCTTACCTGGCTTCGGCCATCCAGCAGAGCAACGCTGTAAAACGGTTACAGAGTGCGCTCGACGCCTACCGCGCTGGTTGGACAATTGGCGTATCGCCGTCAACGTCAGTAAGACGGCGGCGCTAACGTCAATTACGGCGCAGATTCCAGCGACTGCGTCTTCGTGGACAGGTAATACCTTGGCAGTCGGATGTAGTCTATCTCGGATGCAAGATCGATCGCAAGCTATCAATGGCCCCTCAGGTGAATCGTATGATTCAAAGCGCCAGAGCTGCGAGGCGGTATTGAGACCAGTATTGGTATCTCCTTGCCCGTCCGAGCTAAACTCTCCGTCTACAAGGCTTACATTCGTACACGATTGACGTATGCCGCTGCAGCGTGGTACGGATTAACCTGCAACAGTGCAGGACTCGCATCCAAGCACAACAAAACATTACCCTCAGGATGATCCTAAACGCGGGGCGTTACGTCAGAAATGACGTAATACACCGCGATTTGAACATCGAATCGATTCACGAATTTGTCACGAGACTGGCTCGTAACCTATTCGACCGCGCGGACAACGGTCCGCACGAACACCTGCGCGGGTTCGCCCGCAACACGCGCGTCCTCCCCGACGTGCGTCGTAAGTTCAAATTTCCTATTCTGGGAAATTTTGAACTCATAATTTATCGACCTCCGTCTCAATCGAGACCGAGAGGTCGAGGGCCCGTAAGTTAGATTCGTCGCGGCTGACGCTTGAGGGATTAGCCACGACGTAAAATAGTTATACCTAAAATCCGTGTTAAAACGGTACCCAAGACCAGGGGAGCAGTCGCCCCCTGCGCTGATAACCGGGTAATGGGAATTGCTTGAGGCCCATGCAGGTTCGTGAACCTTGTAGATGACTCGACTGACTGACTGACTTCACGATTAACTTCCACGTGTCCCTGTCCTCGGCGGTCTTCATGGCTTTGTTATTGGCAGGCCTGTGAGCGTCTTAACTGCGTCTGCCCACCGTGTGGGTGAGCGACCGCGTGCTCTTTTTCCGTCTACCTGGCCAACAACCATTAGCTTTTTGAGGTTATCCGGATTTCTGCGAGCAACGTGTCCAAAATATTGCCGCATGCGCTGGAAGCAAGACATTATAATATATATAAAATATAAAATATTTATACCTTTATTCACCGTCACGTAAATTGAAATGAAACAAATGAAAGCGACAATTCTAATAAAATATACATTTTACAGTCTTTTGAGATTAAATTGAAACTAAAATCGAAACCTTAGAAAATCATGGATATAATAAAATTAATTATTAATTATTCATAAAAGTTTACGTAGCTGTCAGTGCTGATTGGCCTGATTCAAATCATACAAATACTGGACCGTGTTAATTAAGCTCCGCTTCCGCTAAAATTGGTTATTTTCTACAGAACAATTTTTATAAATTCAATTTTAAAAAGGAATTTCTACTACCATCTTTTATTATACTTATCAATTTGGCTAGACAGATATAGTCATCGGTATCTGCGTTTCAAATAAGACAGTGAAAGGAGGAACCATCATACACAGCGAGCTCTAAATCACTAAATCAATGCCTTAATATGTGTAAGTGATTTGAAAACCAAAAATTTAATTTTTACCTTCCATCTCCAGACTATAAACCAATCGTCGTTTTTATATTATAGGTAAATACCTTAAACATAAATAACAATTACATTATTACAGATTAAAAAAAAATTACATTATTATAGAAAAAAATAATATTAAGAGAAGAATAGAGTTAACATAAAGTATTCCTACTTCGTTTAAACCCTGAAAGGGGCCTGAGGGCCTACCTCATCCACCGAGTTCAGATAACTCAAAAGCAGTTTATGAGTTCGGTTAAGTGAGCACCATGGTTCACGTATTACCCTGAACAACATATTCATTAAAGACGTCCGATCTTAGTTGAATAGCTGATGTTGACATCCCACTGATATTTCGACTTATCAAAACCGTTTTACGTAATACACATCCCGTAGCGGTCCAGATTTATCGTCACACTGTTCAGAGACATTATTTAGATAAAATAATATCGGACTGTGTTTCTTTTCGCGACCACCGGATCAGTCGCACTGCTTTCAATTAGGCTAGCACTCCTTTTTTATTCATAGCATTAATCATGAGGACTCTAGAGTACTTAAGTAAATACACTGTAAGCAAATTCTATAATATGTACATTAAATTCAGATTTATATTTTTTTGGTAATATAAAAATACAAGTCAATTTTTTACTACAAATTTTTATAAATTATTAGTATTACAAATTACATTAGATAATTGAATAGAAAAAATATTACATCGAAGAAATATAATGATTTTATATTTTATTTTTAAGAAATAATATGATTTAGCTTAGTGGGTCCATAAGTAGAAACGTAATATCAAATATTCGCCAAGAAGGGTAATCTTATGCTAAATAAAATATTAAATTAGCTTTTAGTTATACACGAGCTTCTTACTGGATTTATTATTTTATTACACGGGAACGTTTTTTATTTTGTACATAACTAAATCGACATTTCGCAAAATTGTATGTCAATTGTATATTTATATTATATTACATGAAATATTCGACGAATATACATGTGCTCTGTCGATTAAACATGACTTAAAAAGACTTAGATCTGACTCGTACACAAATCGAATGATTTGATGATATTTAGCTTTAAAAACTTTGGAAGAAAATTTATTCGTAGTAACGATGTTTCATAGAGTTGTTTAGATTTAGATTTTTAAAATGATTTTTTTTGTACAGTTACAAACACTGAAAGACCGATATTTAAGACTTTTTTTAATTACTGGTATGATTGACTCTATTAATAACTATCAGTATCAAATACTAGCACGTATCAAAATCAATCTCATTTTCTTTCCATTATTGCAAATAAATCCAAGAAATTGGATATCTACAAAAAAAATCGGGTAAAGAAAAACTCAACCAAAATAAGCACCGATAATGCTCATTCGAACTGTTCATTCGTTTCCCATCAACCCGTCACTCACTGAACGAAGGAAAAAAATAAGTCAGCCGGCAGCGAAGTGACCACACACGGACTGGACTCACCCCGCGCCCTTCCGCCTACACTAAAGTGAGTGACGTCCCGGCCTCAAAGAAGCTCCATTAACCACCAACTTTAAGGGGCTCAACGAAGATGCGAACGCGTCGTAATAAATAAAGCGGTTGAGACAGATAAATTATCTTTGACTCGCGCACAGCCACCCCTGACAAATTATCTGTCATAAAAGCTAAATACAAATTTGTTTAGAACTGGAAAACTTTGTAAATACCAGCACGGGATTGTACTGTATCGTCTCGTAAATATGAATCATCTGAGTTTTTATAAGAAAATGGAGTTTCGTAATGCCCTGGCAAAACGTTTACGGCCCTTGAATATTAACTTTATATTGCGAAATCAGCGGCGCAAAAATTTACAGGATATAGCTAAATTGGAAAGAGCAGGGGGATGATGTTGTTAAAGTTTTAATTGCTTTTATCGCGGGCTTTTGCTTTTAGAGCCTGAAAATGCGTATGACTATGTACATTTATTGAGTTACCGCTTATAACCGAAAGTGCTTTTTAAAATACAATGCTCGTGAACAGTTTAACTTGACACTCTATTAGTTACGTGAAATTATATTAACATTAATTAATTAATAGTGTAAATTCCCGCGAGGCCAGGTTTAGATTTACAGGCCCACCGTTGGGGGTTCAAAACGATTCGATTTATTCCAATGAGCTTCTCACATTATGAATTCTCACGACCTTGGTACCTAATAAGATCGGTAAAAATAGCAAATAAAATGTTAGGGAAGAGAGTATTTTAATTACCTTCATTTATTTTTAAACATAAAGGCTAGAGATTATTTCTTACTTCTTAAAAAACTTTGGTATAGTAATCAAGGTCAGACTCTCTTTTATGTATGTATATTATACTCGCGAGAAATTATACTTCTGTAGAATCATTAAAAAATAGTTTTTCATAAATAAATAATTACAAAAAAATAATAAAATGACTGGAAAAGGTTAGTCAACACAGTCAACGAAGTTCAGATTAAATTAGAAAATTGAATAAATATTATATTCAATAATTCAGGAACTACATGATCTAATTCCCCCATCACCTTTCCACCATCGGACTTCTAGACGCACTGCGGGATTTCATCCTTTTGTTGTGAACATCCCTCAAACCCGAACGAAGCGATTTGCTTCGTCTTTCATTTTTCGTTCAGCAAAGGACTGGAACAGTTTGCCCGCGTCTGTCTTTCCTTCCGATTACAATGTGGGTATTTTCAAGAGTAGAGTGAATAGGCATTTACTAAGCTAGTGCGCCTTACTATCCAGGACTGCATTTCCACTTAACATCAGGTGGGATCGTAGTCAAGCACTTGCTTAGAAATTATAAAAAAAAAATAATAATATTTTAATTTACATAAATGCATCATACATACGGATAACCTTACGGTTAACCTGAATTATAGTTTAGCACTTGGAAAAGTTTAAAATTACAACTGTTTTTCACTATAGCTTATGAAAAAATGATGTGTTACTGTCATCATTTTTTCTTAACGCACCGAAAGAAGTGTAACTTAAAAATATGTACAAAACAGTTTCGGAATTTTTACTGAAAAATAGTAAGCGTTCAATCAACCTTACAACTGGGAAGGTTTTTTAAATAAATATATCGTGAACACGACACGAACAAGCTGCGTTGATATATTTAAAATAGTTTGTTTCAGTCGTGAACAATATGTCATAATAACGAAGCGGCGCCCCTCGTCCGGGCTGCATCCAGTTGGCCCGCCATTGTCCTGTCCTATCCAATTACCATGGAACATGTCAAGAACATTGATGTGGACTGATGTTACCTATTGTCACTAATTATTGCTGCCTTTTGTCCGGCGAACCGTGTAACTTGTTGCGAACTGTTTCATATGTGTTTTTCCCTTATCGTTATGTTTTAGTTTAGTATTAGAAGTGAACAAATTTACTACGTCTTAGTTTGGCGTTAGTTTTTTTTGTTACCCATTTACTGGTACAAGAGAATACTATTTTTTTGCAAGAACCTTGTATATCACTGATGTTAAATGATCACAGCTAACCACGAATACCTGTTGGAAAAAGGAATTGAATAAATTACACTTTTTATTTATTGTTTCAATGCGTACAAAAATGTACAAAATATAAATAGCATTCTATTTAACCATTCCAAAACAAGGCAGGTGATTTTTCAAGTAAACATTCGAATGGTGGGTTTGAACCTACGACCTTGCGTTTCGCAGACGCCACTCCAAACAATTTTCCTCCATTATGTTTTTGGTTTTTCACACCTAATTTTTCCATTTCTTAAGTAGAAAATGTCTAATTTTATATAGCCTAGTGTTTTTTCGTGTATATGTTTTTATATGAATTTTTGTTTATGTATAATAAAGATTAAATTTATTATGTAAATTTAATGTTTAGTTATTATTAAGTATATTTTGTTTTTAATAAAGAATAGAGAAAATTATCAACACTCATTTCCATTTCATATCAATTAGAGAGACCGGCAACCGCTAACTAAACCAGGCCCTCGACTCATTGTCATTCTAACCGCCAATTACTTTTTTTAATAAACTTACATCAACAAAAAGTGGAAAGTTTCCCTTGCAGTTCTGAATATAATTATCCGCTGGATAATAACCGAAAGAAAAAATCGCGCGCTAACGACCTCCGGAACAAATCATGCGTCCACAAGCAATCCTCTTACGTTAAGCTTCTCTTCCCCTCCCGAGCATATATAAGCCGAGCAATAGAGATATGATAGACGTTATTAATTAGATGTCGTTACGTCTTATGCCGTTTCATTGTGCGAATGCGGAAAAATTCGCGGTACGAAAGAGGCTTCCCCTCGTCGTGCCCTATAAGGCTGAGTTATGCGATGCTCACAAACCAATAGTGGCATAAAATTGATTAGTAATGCAGTCATTCGTTATGTTCTCTTTTCGTTTACCGCTTTTTAATATGGTGTTTAACGCATCTTTAATTTAAAAAAAAAAACGTACTTTATGTCATTACGCACATATCGTATTTATTTTCTTTTAATGACGAACTACACAGATTGGCCAGAGAAGCTGGCCTTGACTGATTCACCGGATTTAGAGGAGACATGGCTTATCAAAGTCATCATACTAGCATAGTATAGCAAAAGACCTTGAAGGTTTGTAGGGAAAAGCGAATCTTTTTACGGAGCATTTTAGTATATGCAAACTATATCGTTGTTCACCTCTTAGCTGATGTTAAATATACGCCCTGTTTATTCACCAGTTACCCATGTGTTTTTTTAATAATAAAAGTATTTTATGATTATTGTGTCTTTTGACTAAACATTCAAAGAATTTGACAGTCAGGATTAGAGTCCCCGTTCGGCTTGTGTCAATAAATTTCCGTTTTTCGATTGATTTTTTGTTTTCTCTTGAGAGCTTATTTTATTATTAATTCTACTAACGTTTCAATTCACAAATAAGACAAAACAAGTAATAGAAACTAACCGAAAAAATTGTTAATACGTTTTATATTTAATACATTAATTCAAATGTCTTAAAACGATTATTTAGCACATGAATAACGTGAAATATTATTCATTTTGTTTCTCGTAATCTAGTTGATGCACTCAATTAGATTTACTCGCGAAGTGCGCAGTTGGCCGCAATTATTTCACAGCAACCGGGCGGTGATTGAATTTTATTTTGAAACAGCGCTACCAGACCGCCGGTTCTACTGTTACGCGCCATTTCATGCGTAATTTGATATTCGGATGACAAATTAGTTGGCGAACGCCCGGTACCCTACGCTGAAATTACAGGGCGCGGCGGCCCGTGCCCGCCACCGCCTCCGTTCCCCGCTCCGCCCACGTGCCCGCTTCCGCTCTTACAACACACGACAAGCCGCCTCTAAAGTCGGCAACTTCTACCAACACCGGCACCTTGTCTCCTCTAATTATGGTTTCCTTTTACATACCCTACTTTGATTCTGCATCTGTAAACACTAGGGAGACCAACATTGTACAGATAATGTAGTACTTTGTGATTTATAAAAAGATTTTAAAAATATATAAGATGCAAGTGTGACTCGTAAATTGACAATACATGCTCGTGTAGCTAACTTTCCTTTATTATCTTGAAAATGACAGCTTTTTCTATACCGTCACGATTTAACAATTGTTAAGATGTAGTGTACGCAAAATAAACTTTTTTTTTTGTTAACGAGGAGGAAACCTTCAGAAAGATACCCCGCCTTCTGAGGGGAAGGCGGCGGTTATGTGGGGTTTGACCCACTAAAACCTCCCCCGTGGCCCTACCTCGGTGCATGGTGAGGGGCTCCGGGAACTCCAGTGGAACGCACCGGAGCCCCTCTGGACTGTGCTCAAGGAGAGCATTTCCGGGGGGGAAGTTACTCCCTCCCCTCCTGTGCCCTCGCAGTGCAAGGCAACACGGGCTAGTCGATGTCGCTTTCTTCCCGGGTTCACCTTGGCGGACGACAAAGGCCCCCACCCTTGTCGCCCAGAACCCGAGGCCCCGTTTCGTCTCCTTTTACGAGAGACAGGGGATATCGTAGTCTTATTCTTGAGAGCCCAGAACTACAGGACTGACGCAAATGAAACCTAGGGACTGTCTTGTGTTTTCTTGTGCTTTACGAGAATTTAATACATTGATAGATTACGTCTTTTAATTTTTTCTACGAAAATAATTTTGCACATACATTTTCTTCCTATTAATTTTGTTAGGAGCAGGCTAATAGTGCCTACACAAATTATGTATTGATTATATAGATAAATAAATTAATCTTTAAATTAATACTGAACCTTATACAGTAAATAATGTATGTATCGTTTTTCACAATAGCCGTGTTGACAGATAAATTAGGGTGGCGTAGTGGCCAAGTGATGATATCTTCGAGAAGAGATTCAACACTTACCCTCTCCTCCCTTATAATTTATGTATAAGCAAATACATCTTTAGGGATTACTTACATTTAGACAAATAATTTTAGGCATTTAGTCAAAATTGTTTTACATGTACATTTATATCATTACATAATTTAATAATAAACTGAATGTGCCTTAAAACCTGTCCGATAAATCCTATGCTAAAACCTATTTCTTTTGTACTAGAAGTTAGTTGTATTAGAAAATAATTGTATTGTATTGAATTTTTTGGAATAGTTTTGCGTCAATGTCAGGCAAATTAACATTATTTTATTGATTGGTATATGCTATATATTATATACATACTATTATTATATATGCAAACGTTAGGAATTGCTCAATGTACAGGGGATCACATAAGATAAACTATGTTCGAACTTACTTAAAACTAAATTAACTAAAGTAAGCAAAGTCCCCCTTAATAATATAACATTTTCAAACAACAAAACAGCAAATACGTAGGTACTACATAAAACTAGACCGTTTTCAACTGAATACTAAATCTAAGAACAATAGCTTCAACAATGTTTCCCTTCCCTCCCGGACCGTGATGAGCGGTAATTGGACTAGCGTAATTAATGCTTGCTTGTAAAACCATCATCTTATCATCTCCGAAAGGGTATTAACGAAAAACACGACTCGTGAGAGAGGCGAGAGGGGCGCCGACTTGCGGGATAGAGACAGACAGCCATCTTTAGATGGTTATTAATATCTTTAGACGACTCAGGGAAATACGCGACGGCCTCTCAAAGGGTAAACGTCAAAACAAAGCAATTATGAGATGAGGTAATTAGGTCGGTACATAATCTTAATAATTTACCTGAACCTTATTGTATCTTTAATTCATAATTAATAATTTAGTTGATCGTCACATGAACATGGCATTGTAAACAATAGTTTAACCTTATTAGTTCCTAATCTGACTTCTAATTAATTTTGTAAAAAGATGGCGAGGACGCGCAGTTGTGACGTTTGACTCGATATAAATAATTCTTTGTACAACGTTACGCTGTCTCAATAAAGCGAGTGTATTAGTTGTTGGACTATTTTATTCTACGAGACCTACAGATTATAACAATAGATATATAGATAGATAGATATATAGATAGATAGATAGATATATAGATAGATAGATAGATATATAGATAGATAGATATATAGATAGATAGATAGATAGATAGATATATAGATAGATAGATATATAGATAGATAGATAGATAGATAGATAGATATATAGATAGATAGATAGATATAACTTTATTGAACACCAAAATCAAACAAAAGGCATTACATAAGTAAGGTACATTTTACAGTTCGTTGTACAATGGGCGACCTTATCGCTGAGAGTGATATCTTCCAGACAACCTGTGTATGGACAGGAAACATATGAACAAACAGGACGATGGCGTTAGATATACAAATATGATAACAAATCCATACATATAATTGACAACCTACACTAAATATACGTACATAAATAATTTATCATTAAATATACTAATATATAAAATATACATATATCAAGTTGACCAATGACAAGTATTAAGGGAAAATTTCTCTATTTTTTTTAGTATTTTCTAATGTTAAATAATGAGCGAAAGCTTTCTGAGAAAATAACGTAAAGATTTTTCACTTGATGACTGGTCGTCTTGACAGATTTCGCGGTAATATTACTCTTGATTAATAGTCCGACGCTGTTTGGAAGTCTCTTGGTAATTGTTTCCCTCATAATTACATTCTAAATTTGAACTATAAGCACAGTAAACAAGACCATATGTTTGTATTTATGTACGTTCAATAGCCTAATAGCTTGATGTGTCTACGGAATATAAAGATCGTAAATATATTACGCATAATATGTTTTATATATTGATTATATAGATAAATAGATAGATAGATAGATATAACTTTATTGAACACCAAAATCAAACAAAAGGCATTACATAAGTAAGGTACATTTTATCGACCTTATCGCTGAGAGCGATATCTTCCAGGCAACCTGTGTATGAAAATACAAATATGATAACAAATCCATACATATAATTGACAACCTACACTAAATATCCGTACATAAATAATTTATCATTAAATATACTAATATATAAAATATACATATATCAAGTTGGCCAATGACAAGTATTAAGAGAAAATTTCTCTATTTTTTTTAGTATTTTCTAATGTAAAATAATGAGCGAAAGCTTTCTGAGAAAATAACGTAAAGATTTTTCACTTGATGACTGGTCGTCTTGACAGATTTCGCGGTAATATTATTCTTGATTAATAGTCCGACGCTGTTTGGAAGTCTCTTGGTAATTGTTTCCCTCATAATTACATTCTAAATTTGAACTATAAGCACAGTAAACAAGACCATATGTTTGTATTTATGTACGTTCAATAGCCTAATAGCTTGATGTGTCTACGGAATATAAAGATCGTAAAAGACCCAAAGCAATTCGACTATTGATCCAACGCCAATCTCGTTAACAACTTTTGTAAAAAAATAAAATTAATTATAAAAGAAAATTCCAACAATAGCATGCCTGCAGCATGTTCGGTGCTAATAGATCGGCATGATCATTAAAGTGGATTAGGACCTCTCGGAATGATTTGCGTTTCTCCAGAAGGTGTAATTCTTCATGTCCTGTCGGCCGATCACTTAACATCAAGTAAATGTGATAGGGAAAGAGCACCTTTAATTAATTCAACAATAGATTTGTATTAGATTTGCAATGTTTATCTCTCATTTCTCCTTCTATGTATATTTTTCTTCTTATTAATCGTAACGCAATATGTCCGAACGTGACACGTCCTACAAATGTCACTCTAAATTTTCGTCCAGTTATCGAAACGCCACCGAATCAAAAATATCGAAGCAATATAAGCGTATGATTTTTTATCGAGTCTATGAAATACTAAACATATCACAGCTCGGAAATCTAGAAAGTAATTTCAAACGTCCTCGCTATACGTTTATGGATTGAATTTCACAAAAAGAGAACACCTCAATTATTTCGAAGTCTGCCGTCGAAAGGTAGCTTGTAGTCGCTTTGTCACACTTTGCTTCACTCTCACACTGTGAAAAAACCGGGGGTGCAAAGAGCGAGCGCGTTTATGAAGAGTAAAAGAACAATTTCGTTAGGTGCCCGTAGGAAAATTCGCTGACTTCAAAAGGCATTTAACAACGCTTTTTTCCTCTTTGTCGACTTTGAAAAAAAAAGTATTTTTAACAAAAATTATTTTCACTGATACTGCATTAAAATAAATTGTCTTAATGATTTGTTTTTTTTTTCTTTCTAATTTTTTTCAGTTGTGTAACTCTTTGATTTTTTTTAACATAAAGATATGAATTCATAATGCCTTTTATATCGACATTAAGTGATTATTATTTCAAAAAATTTAGATTTATATTATATCAATATACAATATAATGAAAGCATTTTTACCAAGAAAAACAATCAAACGTGCATACGGCTCACGTGATGATAAAATTTATTTTTTTCCCGAAGTGGCACTCAAAGTTAGTTTAACTTTTGAATGTCTCTTAGATTATCCGTGAAATAGCAACTGACCGAGTCGTGGTTCGGCCCTCTCGGGCGCCCTCGGATCGGCATGCTTACGCGTAACATAGTAACCGTCCAAGCCGAGGTAACCCCTCACCGGGGGGACCCTTGTGTCGAGTTACTAGCAATAGAGGTTCAGGCTAAGCGACCTAAGAGCTATGCCACCTCTCAATCCGGTGAAGCAGTCAAGGCCAGCCTCTCTGGCCAATCTGTGTAGTTCGTCATAAAAAAAAATTAAAGTTTCCAAAAGCAACCAATGGGTCGGCACAATCAGGCAAATACTATACTGTACCGTACTGTCACGGAATACAGACGTGATCTTCTTCGTCGTTCCCTCTTTTCTAAGGTTCGTGGTCACTAGAGCCAATCAAATCTTAAGTAGACAATCTGCCTACATCGACTTCGGTCTGAGACAGACGTGAATAGGAGGTATATTTTACTATTGTGTTTAGCTCGGTGTAACTTTCTGTAAAAGAATTGCAACGCTTTTTTTGTTATGAACTACACAGAATAGTCAGAGAAGCTGAGTTTCACTGCTTTATCGGATTGAGAGATGTCACAACTCTTAGGTCGCTTAGCCTGAATCTCTATTCCTAACTTAACCCAATGGTAAAGTCTGCAATCCATTAAGTGAATGTGGGCTGGCGTGATCATTTCAGGATTAAATAAGATCATCGCCGCCAATACCTACCAGAGATATTTCAGGTATGATGATAACCTTGTATGGTTGAGGTATTGTAAGCAACCCGATTAAAGCGGTCTCGATTCATTTTTCTTCGATTTTGTGTTAATAAATCATTTAATTACAACTGTGAATAAGATATTATTTGATTTAACTTACGTTGAAAAATTGCACATCAATAAATAATATTTGCCAGTCACGTAGATCCCTAAGCATGCGAGCATTTTTGACTTGGTGTATTTATTCGGCAAAAACTTTAAATTGCTTCCGACCCAGTTCAAACGTCTATTGAACCAATTCGCCAATTGCCTTCGTTCGAAGCTTAAATCTCTAAAATCATTCGCATTTCTAATATATTGGCTCGAAATGTCTACGTCAACGAGATCTTTTGAACATACGTATAAATAGAAGAAAATGCTTTGAATATTTAGCTTGGGGTTCCATATGTATGTAAGGCTTGTGTGATATTAAGGTAAAAATAAATGCGATCTCTTTAACGCCTGCTCGAATTTTAATAGCAATGTTACGTAAAGATATATTGTTAATTACAAAAATTATAATTTTTGGAAAAATACAAAATATTAGCAATAACATTTATTTTGATCAAAAATTAAAAACATAATACATACGCCATAATAGGATTCCATACGAGGTCTGCTAAATTAGAGAAGCACGCTTTATTCACTCATCTATGGCTATTACTCAACAGTTACAACCTTATCAATAATACATTTATATATTTTTACAAATCTATATTAAAATTTTATTAACAAGATGTTGTAGTCACCAGTAGACTCATTCAACTAGCATGAAATGAAACTTAAATATGGTTTCCACCTCCAATTGGTATTAGATTCTGAACAGCATTTCGCATTTTTAAAAATTAAATTACGTTACCTAGTAATGTTCTCCTTTAATCGAGCTATGAAACGAAAAACTTATTGGCACATCACTAAAGCATAAACCATTTGTTTTAATTTTATGATCATAAAAATACTTTTAAAAAAATACACAAAATGATGAATATATCTTAATCTCAATTCTAATTTCATAACTTGTAATAAATCAAAACAGGGTACTGACATTGTTGGGGATGAGCCAAGTCAATTTGCTTTTTTTTGTGATAAGGGTTGCGATTGATCTCAAAAAACTACGAGGCTTCTTTATGAGAACGATTCGAAATTAAATTAGTTCTCACTTTCCTAGTATTTCGTCGTTTATCAAAGCTATTAAGGTTTTCATATTCCAACCAGTTCCAAGAAATGTTCATACAAATAAGTTAAAAGCATCAAGGCAACGTCTAAGTACTCGTATATAAACTGAGGAAGGATTTTCGGAAATTCGATCGAATAATAATTTTCAATTTCAATTGAATTAATATTTATTCATTCATCTCTCCAATTATGAATAAATATTAATGAAACATTTTCCCGAAGTTCAATCTAAATTATTTTTCTTACCTTACGTTTCGTAGAAGGCATCCTTAGCCAAATAAAGACACAAATGCTTCGAAATCAGTTAATACGTAAGTCTAGATGATAAAGTACCTAGCAACGTCTCTGAACTCCTTTGTTTCGTTTTCCAATCAGCCATATAAAAACATAATATGCATATTATGTTTACGATCTTTAGGATATTGACGGTGATCAATAACAGAGTACACTGGAAGCGGGGGCCCGGCTTAATGAGAGCGGCTGGAGGCGTTCGCGCGTAGCACCAAGCCAGCCGTAGCAATCTCGTCGGCTTAAACGTGCGCACCGGCAGACAATGTGCCTCTCATTAATACGAGATATCAGAGAGAGTGTGATTTTTTGTAAGCTTAAATATAGGAAAAATTCACTGCCTGTGTGAAACTCAAATTTTAACATTCACCATTTTTTAATTATTACACGATATTAACGGCATTTCCATGTATTTTATTAACTTACTTTCTTCTGTTTTGTTGGTTTGGAATTTTATTATAGTTTTATAGCTTTCCAATTATTAACAGCTTTTAAACCTTCATAAAATCGTATTCTGGTTGGCAATACTTTTTTTACATTATTAGTATAAAAATCGAAAATTTATTTAAAAAAAATGCGTTTTTAATTTCATTTAAATTCACAAATTAGTGTCAACTGGAAGAAAGCGTTATAACACCTAAAAAATATTGTAATGATACGAGTATTTATATAGGGGAAAATTTGAAAGATGCACCAATATTTTGCAATATCTGGCAATCAATTTGACAAAGTCGTATCTTATCGTCTACCATGTTATCCTTATACAAATTCTCTCAAAGAAACAACAGTCCAAAACATCGATCTGATTATACAAAACTTTGCTACATCTAATTAATAAGATAAGTAATCAAACATCTAGCTAGGTGTAGAAATTAAATTATTTTACCCTAGCAATGGCCGTTTCGCTGTTGTTAGATGTTCAATGGCGACAAGTCTAATGCAAGCCTGCCAACACTGCGGGCGGCCAGTAATAACCTCGTCGACTATTTAAATTAAGCTTAGCGAGATTAATTAAACCGAAAACGGGTGGACGGAGTCGGTACGGCGCTCTGTCACAACCGTCAACGGCAGCCGCCGCAGTTTTATTCTCGCACTAGCGCCATCAATGTGAGACGCAATCGAATTTGCCAAATGACGCTCACACTAAATTGGTGAAGAGTGATTGATTGAAACGCTCCGCAGCTAAAGCATTTTACATCGGGAATAATTGAATCTCAATTTTTCCAGTGGGGGGAAGCGCGGGAACCCGATTACGTTGAAACAACGAACGATGTGTGTTGCTCCTATGTTTAAGATAAATTGCCCTTTAAATTAAATGCTGCCATTACATATTCGAAACATTCTGGTAAAGGTTCAGGCGCAGAACGCAAAACAAAATTCTGAATGCAATTATGACGCGATTTTAGTGTGATTTTACTACTTACATCTGATAACAATCGTTTTAAAAGAAAAAATGGTACGATGAATATCATATGATTCAACTGTAACGCAAACCATGATATATGCCAAGATCGTTCGGAATCATGTTCGCATTAATTTTGCTTATAATCATTAACTTACGTTAAAATTATATAACCAGGAGCTTTATGATCTCTACCAAGAACTGCACGTGACTGGGCACATCATATTGAACAGACTTAGATAGGCTGGTCATGTGCAGAGAATGGATGAAGCCAGGATACCCAAGGCAATTATGACGAGGGACCCCGAAGAGGTCCGAGTAGACCAAGGTTTCGTTGGTTAGACGATGTCAATCGAGACGCCAAAGAAATTGGCATAGGAACCTGGAGGACTACGGCCATGGATAGACCGAGGTGGAGGAAGTTGCTTGACCAAGCCAAGGCCCACAAAGGTCTGTAGAGCTTATAGAAGTGAAGAAGAAGTACGTTTAAATTATAAAAATGTATGTTTTCCAAAATAAGAGGAACTAACTGTAGCAAAGTTAGTTTAAAATTAAATTACTGACTTAGGAGCGCTTTAAAGTACGTACACAGTTCTCATTTTACGCTATGCGCCTTTCCAAAGATTTTAATTCAATAACATAGTTAGTACCCACGGACGTCGACCACAGAGGTGGAGGTTCCACTGACCTGACACACGGTATTAGCCTGATTAGCTGTGAAACGGGCGCGCCGCCCCTGCAAAAAGCTTTAAAAATGTCGCCTGTAATTCAGTTACCGGGGCACCGGTATAGAGTGCGACGGCCCAACCATGACTCCTGAATTGTCTACTCGAATGCACCATTACCTGTTAGTTTTCGAATAACTTAAGTACATAAGTAACATTACCTCTTTCGAGCCTGCATATATATTAAAAATTACTTCTTACGTCCTTTAAATCGATTTTTAGCGAGGTAGATACAGACTCAATCGCTGTCAATTATACACAACTACTGTTATCTAATCCACTGTTGTATTTCTTGTCAAATCGGGTGAAATTGTTCTTCTCTGACCAACCGGCGTAGGTTCCTAAAATCTTCTTACAAAATGGATTTTAAAACAACGCAGCTAGGATTTACGATTAGAAACCCAGAAAATCGTAAAGTTTTTAGAACTGAATATATCTGACTTTTTAGTATAGTAACAACCTATGTATGGACTTAGGCACTCTTAGTCATCTCGCTAAGACTGTAAGGCCGTAGTTTGCCACGCGGCCCTAAAGCGGTTTGACGTCACATGTGTTAGAAAAACATTCTCTGACATTCTCACGATGATTTTTACGAAGAAAAGGTTGAACCGCCCACCATTTGGTCAGTCAGCATTCAAAACCGCAATAACCAATGTTATTAGTGCCAGCACCGGGGATTGAACTAGGGTTACTACGGGTACTGAGTACACGGCTTAATTAACACGAATTTAATAATACCGTTGTGAAAAAAGATAGTAATATACATATACAATGAGAGTGAACATCAAAAAAATTTGGAAAGGTATTCATGGTAGGGCCAGTGTAACCCGACGATAATTAGATACGGCGCGCTTTTACAGTGGTGCGGTGCTGAATACCGGCTAAATTGCCGCCCTTCCAATCCTGTTTACGCCGCGATGCCACTACCGAAGTTCGTTTGCCGATCATTATATGCTTTTTTGTTTTCATATATTACGCTAGTATTAACACTTGCGTGACGTTAAACTGTGTTAAGTTCTTTTATTATGATATACTCCAGTTATTTCGCTGTTTCGTGTGATTTAAAATTTAAAATATTTTCAAATTATTTTACAATAATTATATACATATATTATTGATTATAATTATTAATTATATTACACTTCTTTAAAAAGAATGTTAACAAATTTTGTCACAAATGTTAGTAACATTTTTACTAACCATTCCTTACAAGCTAAATCTTGAGCTGGGATACGGAGGAATACAAAATGAACTAGATTACCCTAATGGCTTATATTTATATCATTTAGGTTTCGGTGAGTTTACAATTTTCGGATACGTCAAATAAATAGTGATTGCTTCCCCTGTCGACTCCGGTTGAGTAGATGAGGCTAGGTATACCATCAGGCTAGAACGGAATATTTTAACTCTAATATATCAAAGCTTGAATAAAATTGTGAAGGATAATAACGTCTGGCTACAATAAGACTATCCACCATTCCATCAAGTTGATTAGCCACAACTCCGGATAGCGGACTCCCTCTCGCGATGTTATTCTTTTAGTGCACCTGTAGTTTAGCTTGATCATTCAGCCGTTACCAATAAAAACACTCTACATAAATATCTTTATGTAATAAATCTGTTGTAATTATTTGTTAACAATTAATTCATGAATACCTTACTGTAAGGATGGTGCTCTGTGGGTCCCTTTAAAAATAACTTTTATTTGTCTGTAAAGAAGATATAATACAACACACTACTATTTAGAAAAAGGATACTAATCGAAACGAGTATGGAGGTTTACTGCCGTAAATTAGCTAAATAAATAGATTTTATTTTAAATCAATATTGCTGACGTCTACAATGGTTCAATACAGAGTACACAACATTACCATCACTGACAAATTAAAAGTTCCAAGCAAGCTCTTTTATTTCCAAAGCATATTTGAAAGAAAAGAATGCGAGCAGTATTTTTTATTCATAAATATTACTAACATTTTTGTTAACTATTACAACTAAGCTTGATATGTGCTAGGAGCTGGTTCACGTCAATGGTCAAACGGTAGATTCGAAACTACTTTACAATTTGCAGATCGTATCCCAATCCATCAGGCTATTGGCGCTTTTATGTTTATAAGTAAGTTAGTTATAGTGTCTACATTCTCTTGCTTCTTCCATCCTACTCGGTATCGTTAGGAAGTACTTCGACTATCATGCCAGTTCTCTGGTATATAGGAACCCAAATTCGTATAACAATAAAATTTATACGGGACCTAAAAAACGAAATCGGTTTATTAATGATCAAGCTACGAGTCCACAAATATACTAAATAGACGAATTGAACACATACTTCTTTAAAGTCAATTAAATAAGATAGCACATAGTAGTTAAAACTATTAAGTATGCCTTTGTACATGTATTTTAGTGCTAAAAGAGTCTATCTATAGTTATCATAATAAGAGCTAAATTTATTTAATAAAATATTTGAATGCCGTGATCATAAATTCTAGAACAATAGAAGTAAGTGAATTGCGGCAGAAGCGTTGTCTCGAAATGGCTGTATCTGATAAATCCGGTAGTTTGTTATGCGGACGCCTGCGTCATTTGTCGCTGAGGACACCGCCTTAGTAACGAAGAACGCGTCGTGACCGTGTAGGCGTAGCTACATCCATGTACGAAAAGATATGTGTAATACATTTTTTTTTATAAAGAGAAAAAACCGTGGCATGAAATCTCTAAAATTGACAACATATAGATTGTTGAATGCAATTATTTTTTATTTTTTTACTACGATCATAGATGACAGATTCACACGTAAACTTCAAAACATTCCTGGGAAGTGGGTGAAAATTAATTTTAAAGATTCCACTATTAAAATATATCTATTTTGTCATAAGTTCATAATAAAAAGCAGTGATAGCCTAATGGCTAAGAGTTTACATACGATAGCATTTCCCTACGTTTAAAAAAAGGCTGATAATGGATTAGGCAAATACTAATACCCCATGACTGAGTGTAGGCCTTCATTTTTCTTCACCCTCCGTTGTATTCGTCAAGTCCAATACCTTTTTTTTTTTTGTTGACGGGGAGGAAATCTTCAGAAAGATACCCCGCCTTCTGGGGGGAAGGCGGCGGTTATGTGGGGTTCTTACCCACTAAAACCTCCCCGGTGGCCCTTTCCTCGGTGCATGACGAGGGGCTCCGGGATCTCCAGTGGAACGCACCAGAGCCCCTCTGCACTGTGCTCAAGGAGAGCACGTCTGTGCCCTCGCAGCGCAAGGCGACACGGGCCAGCCGATGTTTGCCCTTTCTTCTTCTATCTTCATGGCTCTCCTCTTAATATTACCTCTTTCATTAACATAATAAATACCCTAAAATATTTTTTATGTTTCTAATGTTATAGAGGATTATGGGATATATTACATTTTAAATATCGTTGACAATACATAAAATACAATTTATAATTTTTATTTACGTAGAAGGAGAAAATTTACATTCCGACTGAGTTGGAATCTCATACGGCTTTTAGGCTTTTATCCTAGCTAATTAGAATCTATGAGAACCAGATGATTGCTTTCGTCATCTAACCAGTTCCGGTATTAAAGGACATGAGTGACAGCTTGTTTTATTACATAGTACATATAACTTAAATGTTTGTCTTAACTTAGGACATGTAACGATATAAAGTGATTTACTATGAATGAATAATACAGAAATGAATCCGTCGGAGGTCTTTTGTGTGTGGACCACAAAACAAATGAAAGCAACGTAATTAAAACGCAAATGTATAAATAAGCGTGTTAATTAAGTGAATGAAGGATTGGGATCACTTTATGCCAGTCATAATGAAATGAGAGTGCTTTGGAATGTGTGTGTAGCCTGTTTCATTAACCACGTACAAAATGGCCAAACATAAAAGTACCGATTCTTTTTCTTTTATCTCTTTACCGATCCTTATCATCCAAGTATTTTAAGTGTAACGAAAGAAGAAATCAAAGCTTTATCTTTTAAATTTTTCTAGAATTAGCTTTCTGTCAGCATAATTACTTGAAAGGAATATACCTATATAGTAATAATAAGCTAATACGAGTATTTAAGCTTAGTTTTTCAATGTAAACGTTTTTACATTATCACCGAAGTAAGAGGTGAACCTCTATACACGTAACATTAGGCAAGGATCCAGGTTAGGGAATCTCGGCTATCGAATGGACGTGACAGAATCTATGTGTGCGTCTATTTGCGAGAATGTGTGTGTGTAGCCTGTTTCATTAACCACGTACAAAATGGCCAAACATAAAAGTTTAAAAGTACCGATTCTTTTTCTTTTATCTCTTTACCGATCCTTATCATCCAAGTATTTTAAGTGTAACGAAAGAAGAAATCAAAGCTTTATCTTTTAAATTTTTCTAGAATTAGCTTTCTGTCAGCATAATTACTTAAAAGGAATATACCTATATAGTAATACTTGTAAAAGCTGTTATAATCAATACTTACCAGTATATAGTAATAATAAGATAATATTTAAACTTAGTTTTTCAATGTAAACGTTTTTACATTATCACCGAAGTAAGAGGTGAACCGATACACGATGACAATATGACATTAGGCAAGGATTCAGGTTAGGGAATCTCGGCTATCGAATGGACGTGACAGAACCTATGTGTGCGTCTATTTGCGAGAATGTGTGTGAGAATATGCGAATTGAAATCAATACGCATATTAATTTACATTTTTATTATTTTTTCATATTCGATTCGATTTGAGCTAGTTTATAATTTACTAGTTGGTTGTTTAGATGTCTAATATCTATCTTATATAATGTACACAAAGTTATAAAGGCTTTTTAATAAATTATTAGGTTTATCTTGGAATTTATTTAGTATTGGAACACTAGTTTTAGTTTTCACAGGTTTTTTGACTGCAAACTAGCGCTGTGCTACATGTGTGAGCACAGCACTGATTTGCTGTGTCAACCCTTTTCGGCACAAGATCAATTTTGATCTTTTTTTTTAATTTTCACAATTTTAATTACTGTTGTTTATTTTGTCTTTTGTCTTGTTTTACCTGTGCACATTGTTTCTGTGTTCTTTTGTCGAATAAATGTTTATTCTATTCTAATCTATTCTAGTAACAGCTCTCTCATCCAGTTCACAGATTTTGTATAAATAGACATGAAATTGTTCATCTGACATCGTGAAGTGGTATACTGAGATTTTCACAAGATGCGCAAAACCGTGAACAGGCACTTTACATATTTTAGCATTGCAGATGGAATGTAACCATACTCCTCTTAATTTTAATAAAAGACACAGTAGTTTTAATCTAATTTAATATTATTTTAACGGGGTATTATAACCATATATAAATGTATATCTATTTATTTATAAAATAAAGCAACAAAACGAATATTCACTTAATGCACTCTTCACTCTGCAAAATGTTGGTGCGCATTTACAAGTAAAAACTAACTCGACTTCAAATCGAATCAAACGGTAAAGGTACAAACCTTCGTGATTTCCAATTATCGTAGGGATATTACGAAATAGAATTAATTAGAACATGCAACTACCATGGAAGTACATCGTTTCCAATAAAAAATGAATCATCGAAATCAATTGGCATGATATTGAGTTATTCGTCCATTTGACGCGTACGTACTTAATGCAAATTTAAGATTTATATGGTTTTCTTATGGATGCCATAGTCCAAATTCGACCAACCTTCAGCCCTGTAGTTCTGGGCTCTCAAGAATAAGATTACGGTATCCCCTGCCTGTCGTAAAGGCGACTAAAAGGGGCCTCGGGTTCACTGGGCGACAAGGGTGGGGGCCTTTGTCGTCCACTAAGGTGGACCCGGGAAGAAGGCGACAACGGCTGGCCCGTGTAGCCTTGCACTGCGAGGGCACAGGGGGGAGGGAGTAATCTCCCCTCCCGGGACGTGCTCTGCTTGAGCTCAGTGCAGAGGTGCTCCGGTGTGTTCCACTGGAGATCCCGGAGCCCCTCGTCATGCACCGAGAAAAGGACCACCGGGGAGGTTTTAGTGAGTAAAAACCCCACATAACCGCCGCCTTCCCCCCAGAAGGCGGGGTATCTTTGTGAAGATTTCCTCCCCGTTAACAAAAAAAAATTCGACCAACCATCTTTCAAATAATAGAATCATCAAAATCGGTTCTATCAGTAAAGTTACGAGGCAACAAACATAAATAAAAACATACAAACAAATTGATAACCTACTCATTTTCTGAGTTCGATTGAAAATAACGCATTTACGCTCATCCATCAATCTATATATCTTTAAGTCGTCTCATTACCCTGCCTTTTATCCGATAATATCGTCCTAACAACCGTTTCTCCGGTCTTGGATTCCGACTCTACAGTAATTCGAGTATAAATATTTTTCTCGTCGACTCATCCTCTACGCTAGGAACTTACTGCATTGAGAGTGGGCGACCGGATGTTAATATATTAATATGTAGTAGTTAGCTCCGTCGACAGTGATGTTATTTGATGTTGAAGACATCGTGATCATATCATGATGAAAAACCGTGCTAGTCGGTGGGTTACTTTGATAGAGACTCTAAGCTCGTTGTGATTTTTATATTGCTTATTAACGGCGTAACATACTCAAATTTATATACGTCGGGTTCTTGAAGTAATAATGTATTTCCACAAATTCTCAGCGACCTTTTTCCGGCGTAATATTCAGGGATAACATTCTTTTGAAGAAATTCCAGACAGTGGTAGAAAAACCAGTTGTTTTTATCTTATAATAATTTCTGTTACTAAGTTTTACGGTCCTATTTTTACGTCAATTCCTAATTTAATATGATAAATATAATTCAAATTATGTTAATATTACTAAATATATGCAGGAGCGCATCCGACCCCTGCTAAAATTATGCAGCCGCTACGTTCGCAGCCCACGCGCTTTATTTATCCAGTGAAGGAGTTAAATTGCGTCGGCGCATACATTACGCATTTAGCATTTAACAGTCTCCGCAACTAATACTTTCCCTCATTTAAAATGCTTATAAATATCATAAATTAAGGGCTGAAGTCACCTTCCGCCTTACGACGAAGGGTGGTTCATATTAATTAATTTATGAACGAGGACTTGTAAATAGTGGGATTTTTATCAAAAAATTCTTAAACAAGCAATATTTCTTAGTACTCTTATTCGTTCGGTACTCAATTTTTTTGTTAAATGTATGAGATATACTTAAAAGGAAAAACCATTATTTAATATAATTCATAAAACAACGAATCATTCCGAGACTTTAATCCCCAACCCAACTCAAAGTTTTAAGGTATATTGACATAGAATAGCAATAATTAACTGCGAAGAGATGTCAGGGCTCTCTGGGCATTCTTTATTGCCTTTACTATGGTGGGTATACGAAGGAATTATTCGGAATCGTTTCAGCTGCTGAATTCCAGACACTATCTTTATGGTTGGCGTTCCATGATTGTACGTTTTTCCCGTAAATTTCTTCCACACACTAGCAACTTATGATTATGTTACACTCCTTACATGGGTCTCGATGATCGCTTAAGATCAGATAACAAAATGACAGTTAAATTTAATGTAAAGCAAAACCACGACCTCTGTTCTTCCGTCTACGTCTTGCAGTGGTGTTCAATTTTTTTAATAGTAATTTGGTTAATATTTTATTTTTTTAATCAAGTAACAAGTAACCCTAATTAAACCTGAATATCCTCACTGTTCATTTTGAAGTTCAACAAGAATGAACTAGGAAGAGAAACACGACGTATATGTCAACGTATTCCAATTAATTACTTCGCTACTAACTCTATAAGAGCTTGATTAAATATACATATATGCATTGCGAACGTGCAGAGTGAACGTCGCACTGGATACGTGATACAATGAAATGGCTTAAGTTGGAATAGTCAAGAGTCGTACGTAACGGATCTACGCCTGCAACTGTTTAGCGGCAAACATCCGCTCCGCACCGATGTCATTCAGGCTTTATTTCCCGTCGGATAAATCCCAACGCTGCGAATTGTAAATACCGCCAGCTCAATGACTGGTTGCAATTGTTCTAAGTATTGTTGTAATTATACATACATAAAACTCTTCCATCTTTAAACTACTTTTGCGCCATCAGTTCGCACAAAATACAATCACAGGCCCACTTAAAATATTTCTAGAAAAAAATCTATGTCCATCCAAAGGATGTCTTTAAGAGATCGCTCTTCGATCGATAAGACTTGTTACTTAAGATAAGTTGAGCATACAATAATTTTGTTATATATGTATATATGTATAAATTTAATAATATGTAAAATGTATTATTTCTGTGATGTACATATTAATTATTGTGCAATAAAGTATATTCATTCATTCACATCGATTTTTCGTGTCCAAAATTCTGTTTTGAAATTTGAATTTAATTTATTTGTAACATTTAATGTTAAAATATTTCTAGAAAGCAATATAGAGAATGGATATTTTATTGATCCTCGCCATGTTTATACATTTACTTTCATTTTTATGGACTGAATAAATAAATAAAAGATGTTTAAATAAAATATTTTAAAAATTACAGAATTCATTTGTGACCTAATTGCAACTAAAACTCAAAATCCGTTAAAAAATGAGGGTGCTATGAGTGCACCAACATTATAAATATTTAAACGAAAGAACCTCCCCATTTTTTAAGAAGTCCGCTAAAAACAAAAGATGTACTGTAACAAGAGAAGTAACACGAACGAAACGGTTTGCATCCACCTACCTTATAAACGGCTAAGGAATGGAACTCTCTGCCGCGATCAGTCTTTTCTAACGGGTACAATCTGGACACCTTCAGGTTTAATGTGAACAGACACCTTATAGGCTCACATGCTCCACCCTAGGCTTCATCTTCGCCTTACATCAAGAGAGAGAGCAAGCCAAACGTGAGCCTATTTTGTATTAAAAAAATTAATCGAAGCTTACAACTGTAAAATAAATGTGAATCTTTATTTCTAACTTCGCAGAAAGGTAGAAAATGTTCACGTTTATTCGCAACCGGAGGGGACTTATCGGCGCGTTTTTCAAATAACGGCATCAATTCCGTACTGGAATCCTCCTGTTATCTCTTTTTCTTCCTGTAACACACAAAGAGCTCTCTCATGAGCGGCATTTTAGCGTTCCAAATGCTCATTTTGTTTTCCTACAAAACATTATCCTGTACACACGTGCGGGGGTCACCGGAATACCAAAACGCACCTGTAAAAGTACGAATATGATTACCGCGTCGTTACATTTTAAATCCTATTAGCGTATCCACTGACGAGCGAATTTCATTTTTTGTTCCACGTAATTTCCATCGGAAAAAAAGCAAGCCTGACGAGGTGGCTTTATCCAAATAAATTACATTTTTATGCGTCCTCTTTGACGTTAGCATCATAGACATATACCAGGTTAATCTGACGGGAATTTTTATAATAAATTCTTACAACCGGTAAAAATGATCTCTAAATGAACTCTTTTGTAAATAAAGATTTCCTTCAGAGGCACTCTAGTTCGTCGGATGTTGGATTATGAAAATGAAATCCACTTTCTTTTACCTTCTATGATGCTTTGCTTTATGAACACTTCCATTTTAATGATTAGCTTTCTCCGCCATTTTTTTACGTTCTTTTAAATTCTCAAAATTGCGTACACGTAATTATCCTAATTTGAATTATATTTGAAGCGATAATCAGCACTCGAGTTTCTATCCCTTTGAACACAGAGATAGGAATATTAATTCCTTAAAAACTTAAGTCGTAAACGGGAAAGATAAAACGCTTATGGTCGTAAATCTACCACGGATTCTTTTTATTTCTAAATTGATAAATTCGAAGAAATCAATACAAGTTCAAAGAATACAATTCAACAACTGTCAAACAAG
Source organism: Meandrusa payeni (assembly GCA_029286785.1). NCBI lineage: Eukaryota > Metazoa > Arthropoda > Insecta > Lepidoptera > Papilionidae > Meandrusa > Meandrusa payeni. The sequence goes on from JAGSMX010000013.1 coordinate 3,353,747, forward strand.
CCATACGTCGTACTTTTATTTCTGACATTAACTTGAGCCCTGCATGTTTTTGTATAAATGATAAGAATGATATTGTATATACTGATATGTACATGGGTGTAGGTAATGATCTTCACCCGCTCGAGAAGAGAATAGAATAGAATGAATATGGAGAGAAATTTAACATATTGTGAGAGTCAAATTAAATATTTAATGATGTAAGTTTGTTGTTTACATAAAATAAAGCAAAATCTAGTCCAGCATAGCGGGCTGGGTATGCTAGTATTTAATAAACATGTCAAATCACGGATCAAAAGCCGATTATATAAATAAACTAGTGTGCCCATATAAAAATACTCGCACTTTCCCCTTTACTTTTAGCGAACGATTCTCATTACGAAGTTTTTTAATCGTCCTTTGTTCCAATGAAAAAAATCCAGTGCGATGGCAGTGGAGACGACGCGGCGTGTCCCCTGCTCGTAATTAAACTGACACCGTCCCAGGGGACGAGTTTTGAATGTTATTAGAATCTCTTTCGCGCCGCCGCCTCTGATTGGAAATCCTTTATTTCGCCACACGAACACTCTCCAACTATCGTCCCACAACATTTGTATTCATAGATTTAATATTTAGATGTAAATATAGGCATAGACATTTCTTGATTGGGTTTGTTTATGCTGATCTTTACTTTTGAATTTAATTTAAATAATTCTCAATTTATTTGTATTTGTATATTTACGACTGTGATTATTAATTTTTCAGAAATTTGTGTTGAATTTATTTTTATTCCACGTATACTTCATTGATGAAGTTCGTGCTTGTTTTGGTATGCATTGAACGTAGTAACGCTCTGTTCTCTGCTTGTTTTAGGACATTTTGAGTAGTGGGACCCTTTATGATCTCTGTACAACAGTTTGTTTATCCAGATAGTCCCGTTGTCTCCAATTGATATGACAAGAGGAGCTGAGAACTCTTAGTTGGCACATATTGTATAATTTTATCGTCATCATCTTGATCTGTAATGGATCTGTTTATCCTTTATGCAGTCTCTGCTATAGAATTGATCATAACTGTTTTGTTTAAAAATTATTCATTAGGCTATAACTGATATAGCATACAGCTCATGTGTATTAGTCTTTACCTCCAATTTCAATGTTACCAACATAGAAACTTTAAAAAAAGGATGTAGAGACATTTACTAAGCAAGCCTCGAATGCTAATGCACTGCAAACACACTGCTTTACCATCTGAGACTATATGTGCACTACACATCAGCTGGATTTGTGACCAAATAAAAAAATAAACTTTAAAAAGGACGTGATTAATAGAAATTAGAAAAACTATACTATCATATTTTTAAGTTGCCGTTCTTATAGAATTGTATGATTCATTAGGCCACTGCCCTGGTGCTCTCTTCAGAGAAGTGCTGTATCTTAACTATAGGCTTACAAATCAGAAAACAACATTGCCTTTAGACTTTATCAATTTATATATACTTGTGCTTGAAATATGACTTTAATCCAGGAACTGGAACATTGAAATCAAACATTATTCGCAGCTCGTAACATATTCGGTGAAACTGTCAGTCATTATTCATCATAGTTACTTAACCGTTGCCGCGCAACCGTATCATATGCACGTATACGCCAAACGCTTATTTTGTTTAAAAACTTATATTACGAAACAGAATTAATGAAAAATTCTACATTACGAAATACAATAAAAAAAATAAGAAAGTTTGATTCGATTTTAAGTCGATTTTTATTTTTACTCGTAAATATACTTGTATTCCTTTTCTTGAAATACTTTTTGAAATATAGTATAAACGGGTGAAAACTTCACACCTTAAAGGAAACAGAGGCGGTTGTTGACAAGGGCCGGCTACAGGCTGCAGGCGGCCGCTCGGTCTCGCCAAACAGGCGGAATTTGTTTAAACAGCAACACATCGACGCGTGTGCTTTGAATTAAAATTAAAGGTTGAACGGAAATCGAAATTCAGCGGCGTGTCGCGCAATTTTTGTACATCATTATTTTAACTCGTGTTTGCCAAGTTTCTTTTTTTATTATATTCCACGCAACGATTACAAATAGCGTCGGATAAATGTTACCGTAATGATTTTTTATTCGGCTTTATTTTGTTTGCACTCAATGCTACATGTTTCATGATGTGAGATATTTTAACTGTATTGTTATTTATTTAATATACAATTTATTTAAGTTGAAATAAATCGAATTTTACTGATTAAATTACACCTTAATATTGGGTTCAGAGCGCTTTCCTGCGTTCATAGTCATGAGGGACGGTATTAGCAGGCTACCATCCGATTTGCAATGGCGTGTTGGACTGTAAATTCATTTAATATGATATACAGGATTATTACGTATCAATATATTTGTATCTAAATATATTTTTATTTATCTATATAACATTCTTAAATCGCTATTTTAGTGCCACTACCCTCAGCCTGCTCTTACACATTCAAATCACAAATTTCACCTTTGAACAAATATTTTAATGTAATAAAGGATTTATCTGTCTATTCCAAGTTGATGATAGAGGGTAAGTCGTAAACATTGAAACGTTAAGGTTATTTTAAATTATAAAAAAAAACTGATAAAATTCGAAAAAATAAGTATTATTTGACGTATTACAGTTGCGTTCATGTAAGAAATCATTTCTTTTACACCTCTTAAAGAAGTGATTGCCTCCTAGACTCTTAATGGTTCTTTTGGGTGTCTGATTTCCAGCCATTTTTCAGTCTCGTAAGTAAAAAAGATCAATGTCTTTTTCAATCATTTTTTAGCTTTGAGATCAGTTCTGACATTTAAAGCATAATAAGGTTATAAGCACTTAAAATTAGACAGCAAAATATGACTCCGTTTGGAGTACTACGCTTAAAAAGATGTGAGATGTCATTAAAATGATTGTGAAATTTTTAAAGCATACGAAATCTATCAATACGAAGTCTGATTACATAGCATACGCATTTAGCGAAAATTATGTTGTAATTAATTCTCCTAAGACATGGTTGTACTACAACGGTCCCAACTAAAAATGTGGTCGGATCTCTTTTCAGTTTTGGTAAATCACAACTCTTTTACTTCCAAATAATTTTTAATTTGGTTAAAATTTAAAATAAAGCTTTGTATGTACTCAATCAAAACTATGTCCATTAATGGTTTAATTTTTCGAAACTGGTATATCAATCGGCTCAATACACCAGCGTGCAATAACATTAATCAGAAAAAACGTGACATTTCAATCACTTCGATGACGAAAATTCAAATTATCACACTGAATTTCCTTTCACAAATTGGGTGGATTTCATAAATTTAGAATCGTTTTGACGGGTTGCGTGTTGGCTCTCCGCCAAGATGCCCGCTACTTTCTCCCAAGTTAATATTTCTTTCCCTTTCTGTCTGACTCGCCATAGCACGTAATAGGGAAGGCAGATGAAACACATTGCCACTTCCGAGAACCCGTCGATTTCCAGTTACGTGTTCAGAACGGACATCGGAAATATTTTATGACTGATAAATTGCTACACGATTGATGACTTTAAGATAGCTGCCGAGAAAAGACTCCCGACTGCGCAAGTGATATACAAGGGATGTCTACATCATCAAAACGTCGATAACCTAATGGTTTTAAGGTACGGTTTGCGAATCGTAAGGTCGTGGAATCCAATCCACCATTCAAGTACTGACGTGAACCGTCTCCTAGCACAATCCTAAGCTTATTTGGAATGGTTAACAAGAATGAAAACAACAATTGCAACACTGTTCATACACGTAATTAAGTAGAAAATACTTGAATATCATAATTATTACCTGTTGCAACACAGCTATAGCTATTCTTTTAAGAAATGAAAAACTTTAAAACTTCATTTGCAACTATGAGAAGGAAATAATAACGCTATAAAGCAATTTTATTTAATATTATTAAAAGATAACAATTAAAATTTTATTATCTGTATATTTAACGTTTGCGTGTTGATTTATAGTTACAAAATGAACGAATTTGACTGTTGAATGTTTATTCAGAAAATGGCGTGCATTATCATTTTGTTCGTCACCTGTCATTACGTATGGGACAATATCGACCTAGGCGGTGTTTTACACCTTATGAAAAATTAAAATATTAATTATTTAATCGATAGAATTGAAACAACGGAAGTTGGGACGGTCCACGGAATTTATAATTTTCAATGTTCATTCCAAAACGTGATCTGAAAATTAAACCATATGCGTTGGCGTTATGAAGCATCTACTTGACAATTTATAATCAGGTTTTATGATTTTTGGTTTTATTGTACTTATAATTAAAACCACTGTTATATTAAATATACATAAACCAGTGACAGTCCATCGCATATCGATCTTATCGTCGAATATTCCAATCCTAATCGGCTTGTACCGATGAATTCCGTCTTCCGGATTTTTACATATAAAAATTGACAAGTCTTTCTGTTTATTGCATGGCCAAGCTGTTGGTATCCCGTTATATGGCCATGGACTCACTGTTTGTCACATTTGGGACCTAATAAGCTTGGTGAAAAGCGCATAGATTGTTATTATGTATACAATTCTTCCAAGTACAAGGCCCAAGACCCCGTGGCAGGCCCAAGAAACGTTGGTTGGACGTTGTTAAAGCGGACATGTTAGTGAACCACCTAACAAACGAGGATGCCGAAGACCGGGCAAAGTGGACGAGACTAAGTAGGAAAGCGGACCCTGGCTGTAGGCCGGGAAAACGCTAGGCAGAAGAAGACAATTCTTCCAAGTGTCTTTCAAGTACTGAAGGTTAACCATCAGCTCAGCAAACTTATTCATGTCTTGTTCCAAGTGATAGCTGTCCTACACTGGCTTTCCTAGTCCACTTCTTGATTTTTCGCAACCTTTATTTCTACGTCCAACATATCTTCTTCCTGCGATTTATTATGTGTTGGAAAAGCTCATATTTCTCGTTTGTCCTCAGATTTTACGTTTTCTCGTTGATCGTCTGCAACGATTCGCGCGCGCGTTTTCCGACGTGTTGTTTATGTTTTGTTTTGTATGTAAACATAACTTTACATACAAAACAAAACAATTTCTTTGCACAGCCCTTGGATGTCAATGGCGGCATTGACATCCCAACCAATGGTTATATAAATTAAGTCCAAAATTTCCTTGATTTTTCCCCTTCTGCATAATTCGTTCAAACGATAAATTTATAGTGATGATATTATAATTGAGTTATCTGAAATAAAATTTAAAGGGTGGCAGAGCAGCTAGTGAATCGGAAGCGCGATGCCGACCGGAAACTGCGTAGCTCCAAATTCAATTTCCACCGCCGGTGGCCTAATAAATCCACTATTGAGTGATTTTATTCGGAAAATATCAACATGTGAATTGTACACAAAGACTATATCTTACTGTTCAATATTACTTCGTTATTTCAAGTGGCAAAAACATGTGTCAAATTTGGCAAATAGTTTTTCGTACATTCGTGTACGCGCTTATCTGTTATAAAAGACTGAGTCCGATTTAAATTTATATACTAACAAAGGAATCATCATCAATCTCAAATTAACCGTGACGCTTAAAAGTTGTTACAGTTAGATAAGTATAAAGAAACAATAATTACCTAACCTAAGATATATATGTACTGGTTATCTTATATCAACAGCTGTCACACTTAACATATTCTACAACTTATATTATTAACTAGCGTACCCAGACCGCTTCGCCTGGCTATTACTTTATTTTATTTAAACAATAAACTTACATCATTAAATATTTAATTTAACTCCGTACTCATTCTCTTCTAGTCTCTTCTCGAGCGGGTGAAGATCATTACCTACACCCATGTACATATCAGTAGATACAATATCATTCTTATCATTTATACAAAAACATATCGAGCTCAAGTTAAATGTCGGAAATAAAAGTACGATGTACGGCTTGGGCGTGGCAAATTTGAATTATCTGTGAATTAAGGGCATTAATAAATACTTTCGAAGCAATAGGTATTTTTAAACTGTTAAACATAAGTATACACAACGCATGTGTCCATACAAATTTGGGTTATAAAACAATAGAATATCGTCATAGTAAATAAAAGCTGTATTTGACAGTTCAAAAAGAGGAGTGCTCCGATCGTCACCAAACTCGGGGACACAGGATTACTCGCCAGGTCAATCCGAAAATTCCCTGAAAGTTTCATTGAAATCGGTCCAGCCGTTTCGGAGCCCATATGGAATATTTATTTCTTTACAAAGTCACACAGCAGTTAAATGTTAAATTTACAATCCTGGTTAATTAAGCATACTGCCAACTTTGGACTTCATTCTTTATAACAACACACCTTCCATACAATAACATACCCTCACACTTTCTCTTTTATAGATATAGATAAAATTATAGGATAAAATAAAACTACTTTTCGGATTTTATCGCAGTATAATCTTCAATGAGTAAAATCCTAATAAATTTAAGAAGTCTGTACATAAATTTAATGATTTAGAATAGTCGCAAATGCACATATACATAAACTTATACTAGGAGCAAAGGATCGATGCATTCGAGATGTGGTGCTGGAAGCGTATGTTAAGGATACCCTGGACTGTGAAACGCACCAATGCATCTATCCCAAGCCTGTAGTTGGCTCTGATTAGAATTAAAGACTCGTTTGTCTACCATATGCCGACAACGCATCGCGCTGGCGTATTTCGGATACACAATGCGCAGAGGCGACGAAAGTCTGGATAAACTAATCGTAGTTGGGAACACCGCAGGAAAAAGATCTCGCGGCCGTTCACCAATAAGGTGGTCCGATCAGGTAAAAGACTCGTCGTCCTCCAAATTTTACAGTGCTGTAAGAGACGCACTGGACAGAAGCCGGTGGAAGCAAATCATCCGCTCCAGGTGCAACCCTGATGGTGACCACGAACCTCAGACATGAGGGACTGACACTAGAGAGAGAGATACTAGGAGTACAACATAGGAGCCGTGATAACAATACCCACCTACATTTCAGAGCCACAGTTAAAGATTAATAGTAAAGAATTAAGGGTTAAAAGCAAGGTGATTTCTTATTCACCATCCATTTGATAGTAACAAAATATAATTACTGCATGTACTTTATGTTCAAAGAGTCTCAAATTTCATTCGAGTTGATTGAGTCGAGTATGAAGACCTATAAAGGAGGGAGAAAATCCAGAGCTCAATGGAAAGTTGGTTCTGTCTAGACCGTTCCAACTTCCAATTTGAAGTGAATCTTAATAATAGAGTATGCTACAAGAGGCGATATTCTTTGTGATTCCTATCTGTATTATATTAGCCAAAAAGAAAACTAACATAAAAGGAGGCCCTATAGTTTCCTTATTATTGAAAGCGAAAATAAATTTATTTAATATCTTTAAAAATTATTGCTCTTTTTTTTCTTATAAGTTTAGATTTAAGTAAAAAGACATTTCTGGCTCTCAATATTGTTACGACTTAAAAACTTTGAATTTTTTTTTCTAGATTCAAATTAGGAACGGTTTTATTATGTTTGAAACCTCTATCGATTTCTCGGACATTGAAGGCTAGTACTATATGTATTATTAATACGATGCTGACAAGTTTATTTATGAGTAAAAAAACTGACTTAGTAGAAGAATTCTTACCACATTTTTTGATTATTTTTTCAACGTACAACATTTTCAATATTTAGCGTTAGTTGAAACTGAAAATGATTGTTAGCTGCACTATCGATTTCTAATACAGTCGGCGGGAGACGCTGTGAGCGGCAGAATCGCGGGGTTGCGTCTTCATAAAAGGAATATCACGTGCAAGTGCCCAACAAAGCGCCCAGTTCTCTGTGTAATTCGATATTCTCGGGTTGAATGATCCCATATCAACGCGGAGAGCCTTAATTCAGCTCTCCTCGTGACAGAGGCGTAGTGCACTTGGGCGTAAATAAAAAGTTGAACGTCGCTGTAACGAGAGAACCGCCGCGGCGCACAATGACGCTAGACAATGTGTTAGCGGAATGACACTCTACAGGCACTAGGCGCGCCCTTGCAACCTTAGGGCGAGGATACACCATGCGGATTGACAACATGTAACACCCACAATGAATGACATACAAGTAGTGTACGTAAAATGGGTAAGGATTTGTGAAACACTTAAGTTGGCGTATCATACCATGTGTCATTGCCTTAATTTTAGTAGCTATAATGTAATAGTCAAAGCTACTGCAACAAGCAGATTAACGTCTAAAACGTTCTTTGTGGTATTGCCCTTAATATTGTCGTAATGCATCTCTTGTATAAAAATCTCAAGAACTTTCTCACGCCCACAAAAAAATGAATAATTTTTCTTAAGCGCATTTCTATTGTGGAGTCGATACAAAAGGTTTTCACGTTAAATTTACGATTTTATAATTTAAGCTAGTGCGCCTTACCTTCCAGGCACTGCAGTTCCGCTTAAAATTATCGTATAAGATTTATTAAACGCAACACGAAAAATGGAGGAAAAGTGAGAAATCAAAACGCTGTAACGCTTTAAATTTAAATATAATTAAATGACATAAATGATTACAAATTATTATATACCATATATATAAAATATCTCTTACATCCTTTAACTCCAGTGGGCAACAGAAAACGCCGTTTTTCACTAACCTTGTTAGGTACATGTGACAGCCTATCGCCATACATCGGACACAAATTTTAGCAAATGATTTTTTTTACATAAACAAAAAAGCGAAATTTATATAATAGCTAAGAGACTTTTGTATCTCAGTATCCGGAATGTCGCCTCAAGTTGCCTAGTAAGCTAGCAACCCGAGTTCAAACCCGGCTGCTATGAGCAGCAAAAAAACAATGCAAAATTTCAACAAGAAATTTTAAATGCTGACTTACCACTTACTCCAGTAAACCATCGTGAGAAAACCTGTCATAGAAAATTTGCTAAGTCATGCGAAGTCCACTAGTTCGACTAGGAAAAAATTGAGCTTTGCATTTGCTCTAATACTCTCTTTAAATGTAGTAGTGAGACTTATATAGGCCTATTGTTACTTTATTTTATACATACTAGCTGAGATTCGAACCGCCGACCATAGATCTTAATGTTGAAGATTATTTGTAATGTTGTATATTTACTATGGAAGCTTTACCTAAGCAAGGAATAGTTTGACAATTGCTGTCCCTATCCATCTATACTTATATATGTATCTATTTATTATTGTATATAATAATTATGTTTATTTATTTAATTTATTTGTAAGTAGGTATGTATATTATATATGCATGCATTCATGGTTTTATGGTTTTCTTTTATTTATTATTTTTTCACCTAGCTTGCACCCGCTTTCTTTGTCTCTACACAACCCCAAGGTGAGAGAATGCTTTCTTTCATTAATTCCGCCTATTTGCACCTTTTTTGTATTGTGTGCAAACAAAGAATAAATATGTACAATACGAGTATCTTCCTCAAGAATATACGAGTATAAATATAGTAATTATTTTTTTAGAATGTAAAAAGGCGAACATTGTTGAACGATAACATACCGTTTTAAACAAAGCTTGTTTTGTCAAATTAACTATAAACATTACGTTAAGCTTAGTTTAACTTTAATGGCATGTTCTTTGGTAGTTTGTTATGGTAACAAACAACGATTGTATAAATTTAGTAATCGCTTGGAACCCGAAACCGGTTAACAACTATTTGATTTTTAAAGAAATCAATTATAACTGATATACGCTGTTAGTTACGGAGACTCTAAACTGCCAGAAAACACGAGGGTTCATTGACACATTCCATCCAATCTCTTCCAGTCAAAACTCGTGTATATTTTATTGGTAAAGTTATTTTAGTACGTCTGTTACATGTGGCGAAATAGCATCATACGTTACATAAAGTTAGTTCTAAAATTTTATACCATGTTTTCGCTTTCTAGTGTTAATATTTGTAAAATTTATCCTTACTCGGCTTCTTTAATGTTGCCAAATGTTACATTTATTTAAGTGAATTATTTTTATATTCTCAAAAAAATACTAGCATTTATTCTTATACGAATTTCTAGTAGCAGAAATTTATATCATATTTATAACTTCTATTCTTTAATCCTTTATTAAAAGTGTAAAAAAAATCATACTTTAATTTAGTTTTTCAGTTTCAAATTATTTAAGATTCACAAGTCAGTGATTGTGGGGTAAATTGTAATGCACAATTTGTAATGAGCGTTCTAGTAGAAATGAGAGCGAGCTCGGAAACATTGCAGCCGTTCATTACCTCTGCGGTTGTTCCCGTACTTATAGATGGAGTACCCTCGGACACTGTCACGGAACTATGAACAGCGTCCTTTGCTTTAATGGAGAAATTATATTTATAAAGCCGTGAGATTAATATTTTTTTACTTATAAATGGACTAGGTGTCCATTTTATTTATAATTTTGTACTAAACGTCATTTTCTTCCCGGAAAAATTTGGGTAAGCGCCCTAGAAGCTTATTACTCTACATAAAAAGTAGGATATTACCGCCTTTTAGTCGTCACGTTAATCATGATATTGACAAGTATGTCCAATCTCTATATATATTACGATTTTCATAGAATTTATTAGATCTCCTGTGTGACGGGAGATGAGTCCATTGCGTACACAAACTTGATTAGAAACTAAAATTCCATTGATCAAGACGGCAGGATTTCAAATCACACACATACCCGATCAAACTAAGCTTAATTAAAATGTTGCCACTATAAAAAAAAATCACTGAATTTTACGTTTACTCCGACAACACAAAGCACCAAAGCTTGCGGAATTCGTATCTCCGTGGATACCTTATACATAGTTCTATATTGATAGTCTACCCGCGGTATTTCCGCGTTTTGTAAAAAATGCAGAATAATTTTAAAAACTTCAAACGTCTGCTTTCGTTTTCGTTGTTGCTTTTTTTGTATGTAGTGAGACTTGTTATGGATAAACATGTACTAGATGTGATTCTGAATTAAAAATGTTAATGTCACAATTTATCGTAGCAGTTATTTGTTATTCGGCGCATTAATAGAATCGTTATTAACTTGTTCTGTGTGTAATCAGCCTCTATTTTTGTGTTGATTAATTAATTATTTAAAAATCGTAAGAACATTATTGGTATAAAACATGTTTTTAAGTTATTTCCACTTCTGAACATAAAAATATCTAAGTTAAGTTTTCAAAAATATCATTGATCTGGTAACTGAAAGATTTTTCAGTGTACCGTGGAAGTTACATATATGTTTTCCGTTGTTACAATCCGACAAACAGATATTTGTGAGACACTAAATAAATATTTTTTTATAAGCATTGTAAGTAGCACAGTTTTTTTACGTCGTCTGCTTGGTATTAAATAAAATTTCTATTAACAATCTTTTAGTCTATATTAATGAGTAAAACACCTAAATAGTACCAAATTGTACTGTTTAGTACAACGCCTTAAACCCAAAGCTTTTGAATGCGACCACTGCAATCAACGTGGTTTTTGCTTTTTTTTTTCGAAATTTCAATCAAAAATCGCCCCTCACAGCGTATTTTTCGCTCTTTGTTTATTAAATATTAATGAAAAGCATCGACTGCCGCCATTGTTATAAACACAGCGCCTCGGTTGTAATTTACATGCCAGCTATCGCATTAACGATGACTGAGCGGCTTCTCTTAATTATCATTTTGCACGGTTCGTCAAGCGCTCGCTCTGCCCTGTTTGATGGTCATGTTTGGTAAGCTTTGAATGTTTTTTCTATAATCATAGTTGACAAAGATTAAAAACATCAGTACCTATGAGTTCAACAGTCAAAGATATACAAAATTCTTCATAAAATTGTATATAGAGTAGTGTAGTAGTCGGCAACCTTTGCGCAATCAATGCACAAATAAATTTTATGCATTCTATTCTATCATTTTATTTTTATTATATTCTACTACTTGTGTTGTTGTTTTTGATGTTGGCAACACATAGTTTACATCGTTCATTCTTTTCCTGTATCGCATTTTAGTTGTAAAATAAACTCTCTTCAATTTTGTGAACCGATCAAGGCTGCATCAATTTACTTCTCCGCTCCATATCCATACAAGACACAGCATAATAATAACGTGATAAATAATAATGCCATGTCAAAATAAATATTTTTATAAGCATTGTAAGTAGCACAGTTTTTTTACGTCGTCTGCTTGGTATTAAATAAAATTTCTATTAACAATCTTTTAGTCTATATTAATGAGTAAAACACCTAAATAGTACCAAATTGTACTGTTTAGTACAACGCCTTAAACCCAAAGCTTTTGAATGCGACCACTGCAATCAACGTGGTTTTTGCTTTTTTTTTTCGAAATTTCAATCAAAAATCGCCCCTCACAGCGTATTTTTCGCTCTTTGTTTATTAAATATTAATGAAAAGCATCGACTGCCGCCATTGTTATAAACACAGCGCCTCGGTTGTAATTTACATGCCAGCTATCGCATTAACGATGACTGAGCGGCTTCTCTTAATTATCATTTTGCACGGTTCGTCAAGCGCTCGCTCTGCCCTGTTTGATGGTCATGTTTGGTAAGCTTTGAATGTTTTTTCTATAATCATAGTTGACAAAGATTAAAAACACCAGTACCTATGAGTTCAACAGTCAAAGATATACAAAATTCTACATAAAATTGTAAATAGAGTAGTGTAGTAGTCGGCAACCTTTGCGCAACCAATGCAAAAATAAATTTTATGCATTCTATTCTATCATTTTATTTTTATTACATTCTACTAGTTGTGTTGTTGTTGTTGATGTTGGCAACACATAGTTTCCATCGTTCATTCTTTTCCTGTATCGCATTTTAGTTGTAAAATAAACTCTCTTCAATTTTGTGAACCGATCAAGGCTGCATCAATTTATTTCTCCGCTCCATATCCATACAAGACACAGCACAATAATAACGTGATAAATAATAATGTCATGTCAAAATAAATATTTTCCAAAAACAATTTATTAAGATACTGTTACTTGCTAATCTTAAATTGTTATTGACACTTTTGCCTTATGAAAAGCAACACAAACATTTGTACGCCCTTGTGTCGAGTTACTAGCAATAGAGGTTCAGGCTAAGCGACCTAAGAGCTATGCCACCTCTCAATCCGGTGAAGCAGTCAAGGCCAGCTTCTCTGGCCAATCTGTGTAGTTTGTCATAAAAAAAAAAAAAAACATTTGTACGTCACTTAGTCAACACGTGACTATTACTGTATTAAAATTATAACCCTTGCATGTACGATGTTTTTGCAAAAAATCTAAATGAAATTCTTTTTGTAAAATATTATATATAAATGTATATATTAAAAAAAGCAGCTATAGATACATATAGTAGTTGATTATCTGATATTAAATTATATTTCTAATTCACTTGTATCTTGGTTTGAATCCGTGGTATCTTCGAGTCATCGGGATGTCGGAGGCTGTATGGTCGCAAATAAAGGACCCAAGCCGTGGGAAACCCCTATTTCAATTCTAGGAGTCACCCTTGAACTAAGTTACTCATAATAGAAGTTTATAACAGTAGTATTAAAATAAGTATCATTAAAATAATGCGACAGCTTTTTAAAATTATCTTTTATTTAAAAAAAAAAACGAAAAACGAAAAAATACTTTGTAAAAAACTGATAAAAGCCATTTGATATTAGAATCCCCGGTAGATAGTCCGCCTAAATGCTCGAATCATCACATTAACATTATCAAATCAACTCTATCTTGCCAACGGAACATTATTACTTATAATATTAAATAATATATAAACAATGGCTTCTGTTATCTCAACCAATTGTATTTTTCTTTTCTATAAAATAAAAAAAAAAGATTCGACCGTCAATTGTTTGCGTAGGTAAGAGCGGCTTATCGAGTAAAAGGTACCTGCTTGTGATACAATTTTAGTTCGTATTATTCTCCCAACAATTGTAATACGAGACAATATTGGGTGTATCAACGTTCGACCTTATCGATTTACCCGCTAAAGAGGGCGAAAGGAATCGTAAATAATACATGGGAATTAACGAGATGAAATCCTTTAGATAGAATTCCAATTGTACTCGATTTACGTTTATTGTCCAATTGTCTGGATATATTGTAATTGTTTGTGTACAATGTCATTTTCTATTTTAATTCATATATAGACGTCATGATAGTTGAGCGGCATTTGCTTTCTTCATAAACGCTTTTGTCTACATAACAAGTCAAACAAACATACACTCACGATTCTGTCAGGTTACAAGAAACATTTAATAATACAATCATCAACTCTTTCGATCCAATTGATTTTGATTTATTATCCCATTAGATAACCTAACCTAACCTTTTCGATCTGTTCAAAATAATAATTCGTATTGTAAAATTTCAACCTTCTACTTCTAAAACTAGAAATGAGTGAGAATTGGTAATTTTATTCATCAAAATATATATCACAAAAATATGTTAAAAAAATTATGAAAACTAGTGTTAGTCTACAGATTAGCTAGTTAGACCTAAAGTGATTAAATGAAAACAAAAGAATAAACGAAACGATGTTACAAAGAGACATGAACTTTTTTAATAAGTACAACAGCAGAACAGAGCATAGAGATCAACCCAAGATAATAGATTGGATGCGTTCATATTTCAACAAAATTACGCAGTAAATCTTATGTGCGAATAGATCATTTAATACTAGTATCATAAAGTAAAGGAGCTGCTCATTTTGTCAGATAAAAAAAAAAAGATTCGACCGTCAATTGTTTGCGTAGGTAAGAGCGGCTTATCGAGCAAAAGGTACCTGCCTGTGATACAATTTTAGTTCGTATTATTCTCCCAACAATTGTAATACGAGACAATATTGGGTGTATCAACGTTCGACCTTATCGATTTACCCGCTAAAGAGGGCGAAAGGAATCGTAAATAATACATGGGAATTAACGAGATGAAATCCTTTAGATAGAATTCCAATTGTACTCGATTTACGTTTATTGTCAATTGTCTGGATATATTGTAATTGTTTGTGTACAATGTAATTTTCTATTTTAATTCATTTATAGGCGTCATGATAGTTGAGCGGCATTTGCTTTCTTCATAAACGCTTTTGTCAACATAACAAGTCAAACAAACATACAATCACGATTCTGTCAGGTTACAAGAAACATTTAATAATACAATCATCAACTCTTTCGATCCAATTGATTTTGATTTATTATCCCATTAGATAGTCGCCTAAATGCTCGAATCATCACATTAACATTATCAAATCAACTATAACCTGCCAACGGAACATTATTACTTATAATATAATATTAAATAATATATAAACAATGGCTTCTGTTATCTCAACCAATTGTATTTTTCTTTTCTATAAAATAAAAAAAAAGATTCGACCGTCAATTGTTTGCGTAGGTAAGAGCGGCTTATCGAGCAAAAGGTACCTGCCTGTGATACAATTTTAGTTCGTATTATTCTCCCAACAATTGTAATACGAGACAATATTGGGTGTATCAACGTTCGACCTTATCGATTTACCCGCTAAAGAGGGCGAAAGGAATCGTAAATAATACATGGGAATTAACGAGATGAAATCCTTTAGATAGAATTCCAATTGTACTCGATTTACGTTTATTGTCCAATTGTCTGGATATATTGTAATTGTTTGTGTACAATGTAATTTTCTATTTTAATTCATATATAGACGTCATGATAGTTGAGCGGCATTTGCTTTCTTCATAAACGCTTTTGTCAACATAACAAGTCAAACAAACATACAATCACGATTCTGTCAGATTACAAGAAACATTTAATAATACAATCATCAACTCTTTCGATCCAATTGATTTTGATTTATTATCCCATTAGATTTTTTTTTTTGTTAACGGGGAGGAAATCTTCAAAAGATACCCCGCCTTCTGGGGAAGGCGGCGGTTATGTGGGAGTTTTACCAACTAAAACCTCCCCGGTGGCCCTTTCCTCGGTGCATGACGAGGGGCTCCGGGATCTCCAGTGGAACGCACCGGAGCCCCTCTGCACTGTGCTCAAGGAGAGCACGTCCCGGGGAGGTTTTCCCTCCCCTGTGCCCTCATAATGCAAGGCTACACGGGCCAGCCGATGTCGCCTTCTTCCCGGGTCCACCTTAGCGGACGACAAAGGCCCCCACCCTTGTCGCCCAGTGAACCTGAGGCCCCTTTAGTCGCCTTATACGACAGGCAGGGGATACCGTAGTCTTATTCTTGAGAGCCCAGAACTACAGGGCTGGATCCCATTAGATAACCTAACCTAACCTTTTCGATCTGTTCAAAATAATAATACGTATTATAAAATTTCAACCTTCTTCTACTTTTAAATCTAGAAATGATTGAGAATTGGTAATTTTATTTATCAAAATATGTATCACAAAAATATGTTAAAAAATTATGAAAACTAGTGTTAGTCTACAGATTAGCTAGTTAGACCTAAAGTGATTAAATGAAAACAAAAGAATAAACGAAACGATGTTACAAAGAGACATGAACTTTTTTATATAAGAACAACAGCAGAACAGAGCATAGAGATCAACCTAAGATAATAGATTGCATGCGTTCATATTTCAACAAAATTACGCAGCAAATATTATGTGAATAGATCATTTAATACTAGTATCATAAAGTAAAGGAGCTGCTCATTTTGTCAGATAAAAAAAATACGTGAGCCAGTTTAGGTCATAGTGATTCGGCAAATATAATATTGATGCTGGTTATACCATGTTTTCCCGCGTAACCCCTAACAAATAAGGAGCAAGTCTGGCAACATCTGCGACGGAACTGAACTTCAACTAATAACGCAACCGTAACTTCTGTCTGTAGCAACCTGTAATGAAGGCGGCTGGTACTGTCTGATATAGACCCGTATATCTCTCGGCGGGCACAAACATCATACACCGCCGCGTATAACTTTCGTCGATGTAATAACAACTCAATTTAGTTACTGAAATAGAACGCTAACGTGTAACGCGTTAATTGGCTTCTAATAGGGGTAATATCTGTCGTAGGTGCAACGAAATAAAACTTTACGATGTGTTTAAATAAATGCATAAAGGTAGTGGTAACCTGGTGACTTAGCTGAGGACTTACGATCTCATACTCCGAAGTTTGAATCCCGAGAGAAGCTGTTTTCTCGATTTTTTTAGAAAAAAAAATTACTTTCTAAGATTTGTGGTGTATATATGTAGCGATGACGTCAATTAAAGACCTCATAAACTCGGTGAAACCGCAAAATAAAATGTGAAAATTTGTTATATGAACATAATATAATATATGCTAAAAATATAATATAATATATATTAAATAATATAGAAACATGAATTCCTTGTTATAATAAACCTCCAGCATTAGAATTATTAATTAGTTGTCTATTATCAGACTCGTATCCCTTTATTCCGTTTGCGTTAAAAAAAGCTAGAGCTTATTTTGATACGAAAAATTCTACTAGAGCTCTTGTTTTCCTATAATATAAACCTAATAAATATTCAATAAATAACTTTCCAAAACAAACGATGTTATAAATATTAAAGTAATAAACGTACAATGTAAACGAAACAAATGTTAACAATCAAATACAAACAAAATTCCTCTATAGTTTTATTTTGAAAGGTATAATAATGGAAAGGACAGATAAGGAATCCCTGTTCCCTAATCAAATATTCGGGGGATCCTTCGTAAGAAAGAAGCTGTCTCGGGGAATATCTATGCATAAACAACTTTATTGATTCTTTTTACGAATAAAACGATTGAACTACGTACAGTAATCCACTTTAGGACGCAGTCCTGTCTGTTGCCAGGTGAACGAGACATGAAACTATAATGGCGATTGCCTAAAATTCTTTTAGGCCAATTTAAAAATAGCTCACGTTCTTTTGACCCCAGTGGAGTAGACAGAGATAGCATTCGCTATTCACCTTTAACCGGACTTTACTTTTTTTTTAATAAAAATAATGACAAAAATATTTTTATCACAATTACTACTAACATTCTAGATAGGAGATAGTTCAAGTCAATGGTCGAATAGTGGATTCGAATGTACCTTTTACAGACCGTCCCCTAAATCTCTAGTCTATTATATATTTTGATAAAATTCTGAAAAAAGGGATTCTCATTTATCAACTGAATATGTCGCCTTACGAAAGTCGTCATGTATGGGTATCATAATGAAAACTATGGAATATAGAATAAACAATTCTTAATACCTAAACTACTACTAGAAGACTGGAACCAGATCGCA
Source organism: Meandrusa payeni (assembly GCA_029286785.1). Classification (NCBI taxonomy): domain Eukaryota; kingdom Metazoa; phylum Arthropoda; class Insecta; order Lepidoptera; family Papilionidae; genus Meandrusa; species Meandrusa payeni. The sequence continues at coordinate 3,371,969 of JAGSMX010000013.1, forward strand.
ATTCTAACGCTTATCCATTAGGCTCTAAATATTAATTTTATTACTTTAGAGGAGAACACTTTGTATCGTGTAGGAGTCCACGCACTGTCAACTTAAGGAATCATCTGTGACCAGCGCTGTTTCCGAACCTTTACGATTTGGGGACCTTGAAGAAACGATCCTACTCCTATATCAAAAGCTGGCAATGCACGTGCAGCTCATTTGGTTCTGTGGATGTTCATGGGCGAGAGTGAGAAGTTAAGATCAGGTGAGCCGTAAGCTCGTTTGCCACTTTTCCTAAAAAAAAGGAGGACCGTCACCTGAGGCTCTTTTTGGAGTTGACAATACAATGTGAAAAGAGTGTTATTTATTTTGATTAAGAGGGAAGGAACTTTTTTAGCTTGTACTCGAAACGGTGGTGGATAAAAAATTAACACCAAGAGGTGAAAATTGTAAAGAAATTATTGTGCATATCTACCCCACAAGAAATAAAATGACGTTAGAGTTTTGTTTTATACAAATATATTATTATTAACCGTAGAATACGTTTTCCTTAACACAAATACTAACCGTGTTGTGACAATGCTCTCGCAGCAACGGATGCGTGTCGTACAAAGAAAGTTTCATGCGTCACAAATTGTAGAAGTGTTTAAATAGAGAAACATGTGGAAAAAATGTCGAAGAGCTTGTCTGCAGCGTGTCGTACCCGAATTCCTTGCACAATGCATCATTGTTGTCAGACATAATACGCGGCATTAACATTTTATATCTGGTCCCATGTCAGTGATGACGATTTATTGTTACGCGGCTCTACAGTACACGATATAATTAATCCCGTTTTTTTATCTACTAACTCGATGATTTAAGCTCTGTTGTGAAGTTTATTTTGCGAAGACATCTGCCGACGGTTCCATTGTCATTCTACTTTGTCCTCAGGTAAACCACATAATAGGTATTATCTCTAAAGAGTTGACATTTCTCTTCCTAACCTTTTGTGGAGTGTATGATATCGCTTGTTTATTTAGGAGTTTTCTTTAGACGACAGCCTCTTCATTAAGCCACCTGTCACGTACGAGTTTTTTTTATAGATAAAGCTAAACACAATCAGATCCTGATTGGCATTACTTCAGAATAATAAGAGAAAAATCTTCTATGGGCAACGATATTAAATATACGATATAGATTAAATAACAAATTAGGACGATGGCAAACAGATACAAATTCATCACCGTGGTACTGATTATTTTAAGTAGTCTATGTCAATTAATCTTTTTAATCAATAACGCTATTAATTGTGTGTCGAGTCACGGCGCATCAACCGGCGGAACCATAGCTAGGCGGCGGTCGAACGCGATCATCTATCTGGTAAACAAAGAATTTATTGATGTCGTATAATTTTATGTTCTAAACAAAGGATCGTCAATGTTCCGAGATCCCCTATTCACCTCCCCTCCCCCCAAACGCACAATTCCCCCTACCCCACACTTTGCTCAACATGTGTCCACACGTGTATTTTGTTTGTGTTCCCACTGTTTAAACAGTTGAAAACAACGATGTTGTTATAAACAAATGTCGTTAACGTCAAATATTAACGTCTTTTTTTAAAAGACCCAATGCCTATTTGTAGGTCACATTTCACTTATGATCAAATAGTGATTTTTCTCGATGTGGATGATAATGATTTAATATACTTTTGCCGATATTGTGAATGATATATGATTTTTGTACACATATTTATGTTTTATATAGATAGGTATATAGCGATATAAAGCCTGGGCTTAAAAATACATAACGGATATATTCTACAAAATAAACCGCAGATATCACATCCCGGTCTCAACAAACCAAAAGCAAGTGTTAAAATCAATTGGTCAAAGTCATTTTGTGCATTCAAAGCGGTCTGGTTATTGTCGCGAGCGTCGTACAATACCATTGTGATGTCGGACTCCCACTGCGCAGCCGGCATCGCGCCGCCTCCAATACAGAACTGTTACTTCTAAGAAAAGAACTCACAACACCTCATTACCGAAACGAGATACAATGATAAGCAACAGAATATTACGCAGACACGGTAACGGTCTTCCGAACGAGTAATAAACTCATAAGCACTGTTTAGGTCAGCGTCGACAATATTTTAAAGTCGTAAAACTAAATTGCGGACGTCCTGAGGAAAGTAGAACGCGCTATCCAATCCTAGTTTGCAAACAAGGGAAGTTAGGGCGCGGTGCGGGCGCCGGCCGCCGCTCGGCAAATAAGTACGGCCCGCGACGATAAGACGCCATCTCCTGTGACTCCTATTTAAACAGGGAAACGCTCACAGATTAAATCTTTTGCCTGTTTATTTCCCCTCCCCTTAGTAGACTTTCGGATACTAAAATACATCTGAGACCGAGATGACAACTCGACTTATCTCTATCGGCCGTAATCTAAACGAAGAACGAGTTTTTTAAAAGCCCCAGTCCGTTTGCTCTTTCGCTAGCGAACACTGGCGGGATTATAAGAGCTTTTAGCCTCGCGTTCTGTTGTGCCGCAACCCGCGACACGGTTATTAAGGTGGCTTCTTTGTTTGAGTATTCGACGATTCAGCGCAAAACTTCCGGTAAAATATTAAAACAAGAACGTTCAGATGCCCCCTGTCTGAACCATATAACTAGTTTGTCTTTCGTCATATGCATTGTGCATTCGCTTTAAATCCCTTACACCCTTCACAATTAGTTAATCCTTGTTAGAAATCGTAATAAAGTAAAAATGTATGTCTAGTTTCACCTCACGAATTCATTATATTATAATACAATCAGTAATTATAGCTTTAACGAGTCCGCCCTTAATTTGTTAGGCGTTTTAAACGGCTTTGCCCATTTGAATCGCAAATTTCTTAGAATATTTCCAAGAGTGTCCCTGGCGTTTGGAGGACATTATCTCTTCATAAAATTCAAGATCATTGTTATAATATAGCAGGGTATTTCTCTTTCGACGATAATGTAACGAAGATCTCTGAAGAAATTATTTTTTGCAACGAAACGTGCAAAGGTATTCGCAAAAAAGATAGAAGTCATACTTAGCTAACAAAGTAACATTAATCAATATAAAACATTAATTGATTAACACAAATGAAACTTGGGTATAACTCCAAGCTTAGCAACGGTTTAATGAGTTGTTTAAGAAAGATTTTTCGTTCGAACAGCCATTGTTAAAGTTCCATACTGTATTCGTATGTGTTAAATAGTGACACAGAGAAGAGAACATCGCCAAATAATGTTTAAATGTGAGCATATAATTACATAAAAGTTAAAGTTATAGCGCATATCTCTACCACTGCTGGGCAAAGGCTTTCTCTGTCAAGAAGGCGCAGTTCGGTCTGGTGCGGTATGGCTGACTTAACTTACCTTAAAAAAAATTATAACACATATAGGTTTCATCACGTTTTCCTTTAACAACATGAGCGTGGTAAATCAGTACTTAAAATTGCAACAAACAAATTAGCGTACTTTACAACTTGACGCAACGCCTGGACACTGAGCTACCACGGCTCTTAAAAATAAGATATTTTTATAATAAAACGAATTATTCCTAAAGTGAGTATAACGCAAGGAAAGAGTAATCATTGATCTAAATAAATGTTATGGTCTGTTTTATTTTTAGATTTTACTATCGGCCTTGTCACTGTCTGTGATAGAGCTTAAAGTAAACAAACATGATATAAAAATGTTTATTTATGTCTTCGAACGAACATTTGTCTTTGTTCGTTCGTAATTCTAGCAATAAATTGTAGAATGTGCTCGGGGACTGCTTTTTACTTGAAATACTAAAAAACGTTAGACCTCTTACGTACTCATAATATTAAATTGAAATTAAATTTGTTTATATCGAGGCGACTCTAGTCGATTTTATACAACAAACTTTATGGTGAAAAGAATGAAGTCAGCTGTTCTGTCAGCTTAAAATAATAATAACACCAAATACCGATGAACAAAATATGTGGAAAGCATTGTTAATATCTGTGATTAAACTAAACAATAAATTCGATATTTCAAACAGTTGTTTTTTTAATTTTATTTTAGTTTTTTTATTTAAATTTACCACAAGTATATTTACGAGCAAAACCAAAAACCAACTTCAAATCGAATTCAACACTAAACGCTATTACACGTGGACGACATCTTTGTATTTACGAATTATAGTAAGAATATTACGAAATGGAATTGATCAGAACCTAACCAAATTCGCATCTAGTTTGATAACGTATATCCTTTCTAATTCTAATGAATCCTCGAAATCGGTTAGCGTAATATTGAGTTATTCGTTCATTTGTGACGCACCAGCTTTCAAATAAAAAAAAATCATCAAAATTGGTTCATCCAATCGAAAGTTTTTTTTTTTGGACGAACCAACACAGTTGGCCAGAGTAGCTGGCCTTTCTGCTCCTTCACCGGATTGAGAGGTGGCATAGCTCTTAGGTCGCTTAGCCTGAACCTCTATCCGGTAGTAACTTCCCCCTGGTGAGGGTAACCTCGGCTTGGACGGTTACTATTTTTACGCGTTAGCTGTCCGATCCGAGGGCGCCCGAGAGGGCCGAAAGTTATGACGTAACACCCACCAACCTTGAGAATTGCCTCCTTTACTCAACCGACCTCAAGTCGGTTGAAAATAAAACTCGTTGAACTTTACTAGTAAAACACCAGCTAATTATTACAAAATCTTCTTCTTACGCAGCATAGGAGTAGTGCTAATAAAGTCTTAATTGTCATGGTAAGGTCACTAAAATACTTTACCTTTAAAAACATGATTATGTTAGCTTATTATCCGGACAGACTGTGAATCTAATCGAGTTGACTTACATTGCTTTCACTCTCCGTAACATCTACGAATCCCGCATTAATATTAAATCAGGACGCGACAGTGCCGACGCTAGGAAATATACGAATCTTTTACAACTAGCATGTTATTCATGAGCTCGTGTGCCGCGTATTATCATAATATACTATAAATAAAATATTAGGCTGCTTGAAGACGTATACCGAACAAATAATTAATGAAGCCATCTTCTCTAGGATTATGAAAATGTGGGACGAACGCTTTTACGCTATTGTTTTTGGGAATTTTATACGTCTCTGAAATAAAAATGAAGCAGTAAATTTACTTATCTGTGGCAATTGATCAACGAAACGTCATTTCAATTTTTACGACACAATCATTTTGTTGGTAAAACTGCTTGGGCGCCAGATGGCGCTTCCATTTACTGCGCAATCAACTTTTATGTTAAAAGTAAGAGTAATTGCTATTTACTTCTATCAAATAGGTCAATGAACCTTACCTGTTACAAAGGATCAACATAGTATAAAGTAACTATGGCTGAAAGACTGATTTATTGTCTTTAAAAGTTGAATGTCTTTAATTGTGTAAATGACTTTAAAAATCCAATTTCAAAATACCTTGAGACTGAAAATACAATAAAATGTAAAGTATTTTTATTAATTCTATTTGAAATACCGTAGAAGCTTTATTGCTATTAAACTAAATAAGAAAAGCTATATATAGTTTTAACCCTAGAGGAGTAAACAGATATGGTAATCGCTTATCGATTCTTTTACTGCAAGCATCTTGACGTTAAGCAACCACTAAATGTCAATAGCCTGAGGGTTTAGATATAGTGTGCGAATCGTAAGGTCGTGGGTTCGAATCCACCATTCGACTATTGACGTGAACCAACTCCTAACATAAGCCTAAGCTTATTTGGAATGGTTAACAAGAATGATTACAATATTTGTGAAAAAAAAAATAAAACAATATTGTTAGCATTCTTTTAAAAATTCTTAAGCCTTACTTGAAAAAAAAGTTCGTTCAGTTGGTTATAAGCTGGTTGGCCAGAGAAGCTGATCGCAACATTTTCGCCGGGTTTGAGAGGGGCGAACCATGACTCGAACGGTAGCTTTACCAAGAAAAATGATCTTTTTGCTAAGCTTATTAGAAATTTCATTTCTAAAATGCTAGTTACACTTGAACTATAACTTGAAAAATATGGCACACATTCCATATATATTACATCAATATATGTATATCTTAACCAAAGTTGCTTCTTCATTTTATTAGAACAATTTTTATTATATATCTTACTAACATACAGAATAAGATCTCATAAGGCTATTAAAGCATAAGAAGTTGGAAATCAAAACTCTCGCTTCGTATCTGAAGCACGTAAACTCCTAAATAGGTGGAATTCATCCGTGCGGTTAATCATTTGATGTTGAAATGGGGAAGCAGGAAACACCCTTCCACACTTTCCTAAGTTACTCTCTAAAGTACACACAGATTTCCAACTTTGATGCTTAAAAGTCTTGTAAATGTTTCACATTTAAATTTTAAATAATTATTGTGTACAACTAATAACAATAAAATAAATTCTATTAATCGATAATACTATTTTTTAAGCGCTATGCGTTTTATTGACCATTTAAATTGCGATATAACAGTCATGTTGGATCATCAATGAACTACTATGTTTCAGATTTCCTCACATATCAAAAATTATTAAGTACAAGTAGGCCCAGCGTACTTCTTCTTCTGCCTAGCGTTTTCCCGGCCTACAGCCAGGGTCCGCTTTCATACTTAGTCTCCTCCACTTTGCCCGGTCTTCGGCATCCTCGTTTATTGAGGGCTAGGCGTCTATTGCCAACATAGTCAGACGGCCTGCGGTATATGTGGCCATACCATCGGAGACGACTTTCCTGCAGTTTGTCTGCTACGTCGCGGACTTCAAGGCTGCCCCGGATGTGTTCGTTTCTTATACGATCTAATCGCGTAACGCCACACATCCGGGCCCAGCGTACTATAACGTGAAAAAAACTATTGCTATTTTCGTTTGCAAATACAGTGACACACAGTAGAACACACACACAGTAGAACATAGTAAATGATACTAAGCTATCATCCAGGACTGTATTTCTTACTAATATTATTTTATACTGATTGATCAATTTTCGCCTCCAATCTCACTTAATGGATAATGGAGATGTTGAATACGTGGAAGGCGAGATAGATAAACAACATTTACTTGCGATATTGAATACTCCTATATTGCATTAATTCAAGTACTGTCTCATTGTGTGGAGTGGAGTGATTATGGGAAATGTTAGAAGTCCATTTACTATTTGTTCTCATAAAATGTCTTGAAATATTATACTAAAAAGCCTTTAATGATCTTTATAACATCTGTAATTTTATCAGTTCTTAGTTAATTTTCATTACACAGGCTAAAAAAGGATACTTAAAGAAATTACTACGACATAAATTCCCCCGTTGACAATCTGGTAGTACGATTTGGAGTTAGATAACATTCAAACGCGCAGTTAATGACGCGTTCCAAAGATGTATATCGCTATGAAGTTACAATGTACTTCTAAATGTTACATCCGTTACATTTACCTAAATAAATAATTAAGGATCTGGGTGTTATAAAAAGAAATAAATTCTAAGAATAAAACATAATATACCAATATTTAACAGTATAAGCAGAGATTAAATCATATACATACATAGATTTTGCGAGGTCGTCTTCCTTCATTTTTCTTGCTTGCAATTTTGTTTTAGTGTGTTAACTTTCCAATATGCCCAAGTCCAAAAATATAGGGTAAAATTATTCAAGGAGATTATATTTTAGATGTAATTTTATCATCTATTATTCTGAAAAGAAAAACTTGCTATATTGAACTGAATAAAGCAGTTAACGCTTGCTGTATCTATAGTAATGAAAAAATATGAAAACAATATTGTTCATCTATCAATATTTAATTAAATGGCAATACTGTTGCTTTGTGGCTTCAGCGAGCCATGCCTTTCCAATTATTATTTTAGATAAAAATATTGCTAATACTGCTAAATTATAACAAACATACAGGTAGGTAGAAATAATAAATGTAACGACAGTTAATAAAGGAAGATATGAGATTCAATTCAGAATTAAGGGCAGTATTGAAGTACGCTAACAGAGCTAATAGAAATATATGAGTATATTAATCCGCAATATCTTAAAAGGGGCCGTCAATATTACCTGGAAATGAAGCAATACTTGAAATCGATGGCAAAGTAGCGACAAGACTGTACAGAAGCTATACAGCAAACAGCGTTACCCGAGGCGCCGGAAGACGACACAGCGGAGCGCCAATCGGTCGCACTTCCGTCTGATTACGAAGCCTTTGTTGTCAGCCCTCATTCACTACTCATATTTACAAATCTGGATTAGATTCTAAGTACAATTTGTACGTTTTGTACTTGCTTTCATGTATTTTTGTTACAAAACTCTTTCTGTTTGTTTGATTGAATGTATAAAATACTCAATAATAAACAATAACCTTTTTAGCACAATTTGAAATGTAATATAGCGGGTCAATATTTATTTTCATTGAATAAAACTACTTTATACGGTTCTTTTGAGAGATTGAGTCCTCTGACTCCCGTGAAAATGACTGGTGTAACGTGTTTGAAACGTAGTCACTACAAAAATACAATTAAATCGAAAAAAAAATCCATAAAAGTAGTGTTTTAGTTTTAAAATATAAATAGTATAAAAGAGTATGAATGTCGTAGTAAAACGAAAACATCTAATATAATTATTTATTTCGTTTTGTTAATAATTATTATTGATTTTTATTAGCGATCAGCTCAAGGATTGTTACATTTTTTATTAAAGTTAGATACAATTAAATGAGAGTACATACTCGTAGCTATATGACGGCTTGTCCACAGTAAAGCACACTCGACGCTTTCAGATCGATGTGTGCAGTTAATATATGTCTATGCTATCTAAAATTCGGTACGTAATAATTAGAGAAACGGACTCGATGTATAAAACATTCGATTGCAAGTCGAAATAGTAGGATTTTTTTATTATACCTCGGATTAGGCTTTTCCGCTAGGTGCGATATTATTAAGGCTTCAGATTGTTTTGGAGGACCGTGTTAGAGCTCGGTCTAAGTGCAGTCTAAGAAACAGAAACTCATTTCAACTGGGCCGGTTGGGATGTGAAGCGCGACCGCAAGATCAAGAAGTTGAACACTTTATCACCGGGCTATCACTTCTTTTTTTTATTTGTACGGTGAATTTTTTCACTCCTAACTATATTGCATTACAATAACTTAGCCGAGCCGTTGTAACTCGACAGTCCGGGCGGTTGCCTTAACTTCCATAGTACGCTAGTCAACCAGTCGATCCCCGTAAGCGTTTAATTCTAAGGCATGTTAAGTCTGTTAGTCTGCACTAGGGCCTCATGACGGATAATGATCTATATCTCATACAATCTTCACAAAATTGGGGCTTATATATTTATATATATATAAATCCCATCCATAAATGTATACAGCTGTCGCGTAATTCAACGTCCAACAGTGAGTGAGTGGTAGGTGGTGTGAAAAAATGCATGTCATTTTTTGTTTTTGTTATTTGTAATACCGTCACTTACCCACTCACAGTTGGACGTTGAATAACGTGACATCCTGTATATCTATTAGGTTGCAAGTTTAACTTTTTAAATATGAACTTATGTTTTCATAATTAAAATGAACGTAAAGCAATTGTACTTTGCCAAACTAGCAGTTTAGCATCCAAATATTACGAAAAATTAAATATTACACAGCGCACATATAACACGGTTAACATCTACAACCCTTTGCTTCAGCCCCCGAAGGCGTGGCTCTCGTGGAACAAACAAACGGAAGCGAAATTGAGAGGAGCGCCCGGAACTGGCGGTATACCTTTTCATTACAGAATCCCTTTTTAATTACCACGGCACAAATAAAAATTGTATTTTTTTATTTCAAGTAGACGTAATTGAAAAGGAAATTGCCGGTCGGAGCGGCCGTGCGGCATCGAATAAAACTTTAATATATTGCATAGGATGCTTTGATCTCAGCACTTTGAGAGCATTAAAAGGCAGAGATACAATCAACTTTCCATTTATATTTGCTTTCTTATGTAAACAGAACCATTTTATATTTATCTTACAATTGTGTCAGAGAAATAACGACTCGAATAGTCTAGGGAAACATTGTAAAGTAAAGGAAACCGAGGAATGTTTTTAACGTGTAAGAGGGCGCTTTCCAAAAAAATACGTGAACCTAAGAGGAGCTATAAATTATATGTGAAATAATAAAGGGAGGAAAAATCTTTCAGCCACAAGCGTTTTACACAGAGACACCCCCTCATGTCACGTGCCGAATAAATGACGTTTATAGCACAATCTACGTTCGCTGGCAACGTCTCCTCAATGAGCTATATTTCCTTAAAATATCAATCATCCAATTCATTAAAATATTTTGAAGAGAGCACAAAATTGGATACCGATGAACAGTTTTTGAAAATATTTACAAATATATTTTTACCAGTTAATGGATCTCTCATTATGTTTAAAGTCAAAGTTACAGACTATATACATATTATATAATATATCCTACTGCTGGCGCAAGTCTTCTTTGTGAAGAGAGTATAAGAGCATAGTCCGCCACGCGGCCTTTTTTTTTTTCTTCACGAGGAGGAAATCTTCAGAAAGATACCCCGCCTTCTGGGGGGAAGGCGGCGGTTATGTGGGGTTTTTACCCACTAAAACCTCCCCGGTGGCCCTTCCTCGGTGCATGGTGAGGGGCTCCGGGATCTCCAGTGGAACGCACCGGAGCCCCTCTGCACTATGCTCAAGGAGAGCACTTCCCGGGGGAGGTTACTCCCTCCCCCCCTGTACCCTCGCAGTGCAAGGCGACACGGGCCAGCCGATGTCGCCTTCTTCCCGGGTCCACCTTGGCGGACGACAAAGACCCTTGTCGCCCAGTGAACCCGAGGCCCCTTTTAGTCGCCTTCTACAACAAGCATGGGATACCGTAGTCTTATTCTTGATAGCCCAGAACTACAGGGCTGCCACGCGGCCCTAGTGCGGATTGACAGACTTGCCCATGCCTGAGAAAAAAATTGTGTAAACTTGTAGGTTTCTTCACATTGTTTCCTTTCACCACCGAGCACGTGATAGCACATAAAATTGCAACAACAAATTCATTGGTGCCGGCACCGGGGATTGAACTCGGGTTGCTAGCATGCTATGCAACTAGAACCAACCGCCCGGACACTGAGCTACCACGACTCTCTTATGTTTAGTACAATACATTGCATTAACTGCAATTCACTGTTGTATTAAACGGAAATGTAGGTGGTTTTCAGCTGTATAGGGCGGGCAACCTCCGCTGATCGGCAATAAAAGCTAACCGCAACAGCTTTACTGAATTTGATAGGTAGTAGAGCTTCTTTAGCACTCTATCTAAACTAAAACCTATTTGTGGCAAGAAAAGTGTTACGTCTCAACTGCGTGTTTATTTGGTATCATTTTATTAGGTAATTGCAATATCTGTCAGCACCATTTCGGTTATTATATCAATTAAAGAACAATGTAAGAATGAAAAACAAATATATCACCAATAAATTGCTTCAGCTTTGCAACAGAGAAAAAAGCGAATCCGCAAAGGTAAGACATACGGTCAAAGGGAAGATAATAAAGCGTTATATTTTCATTCTAATCGGAAGTCGGGATGAGCCAGGGGACTCGACGGGGGACGGGGAGGTTCGATATCTAAAATTACAAGCCGGCAGAGTGCCTATCTCGAGGTACACCGTTCTCCATTCCTTTATGTTCAACTGCCACTTTCAGACATGCCTTCCATTCAAACTATAAAACGTTCACTTCATACATAACGAGAGATTTGTTTAATAGGATACATGTTTTTTTATACATTGTATGATAATTAAAGTTGGTACGTGTTACCAACATTGCGGGCAGTTATTGTACGGAAGGAATCGACTTTATTGTTTTCAATGTCGTTTCGTAGCTTTCTTCTATGCATATAAATTGTTAACATTATTTAGTTATCTTTGAATGCAAAGTTATATATATATATATTTTAAAACTTTCTAAGCAAGGGCTTGACTACGATCCCACCGAATGTATATGGGCTATTGTATATATTTCAGGATATCTATATATGTCCATATCCAATGGCGATTAGAAAGTGAGTATTGAATTAAAGGAATAGTCACATGGAATGTATTTACTGTTATAAAAAAAAAGTTTCAATTTCACTTGTCATTTTCCATTTAAATTCGTATTAAATTATTTTTACATACAAACCTGTAATACGTTCTTAATTACTTGGCAAAAAAGTAAATACAACTCATGTTAAACCCATTTTTATAAGCGTGGCGGCTTATTTTTTATGTATAAAAAAATCACTTGTTAAAATTTGTTGTCCGTGGATGACTCACCACCTGTCACATATGGGACCTAATACTAGCGAAAATCGGATAGCGATGTATGTATGGAATATGCACAATAGTACTAATCAGTATTATATAATAGGGATGTTCATGCAAAAATATATCATAATTTGATTCTATTTAAATGGCCCCAGTATTTTTTTTTTTTTTAATAAGGAACTACACAGTTGGCCAAAGAGGCTGGTCTTTACTGCTTCACCGGATTGAGAGGTGGCATAGCTCTTAGGTCTCTTAGCCTGAACCTCTATTAGCTAGTAACTCGATACAAGGGTCCCACCGATGACGGGTAACTTCAGCTTGGACGGTTACGCGTTAGCAATCCGATCCGAGGGAGCCCGATAGGGCCGAACCACGACTCGGTCGGTAGCTATTTTATTAATTAAACTAAATGGGACAATCTAAGCTAAACTAACTTATATGCTACTGTATTCTATTCTGTTCTATTTTTATTCAAATTGTGAACAACAAATAAATGAAAGAAAGGGATGTATTTATTTAATTTCTTACGATATTTGTATAATGGACGAAATATGTCGATAATATCGGATTAAGACGATATATCGATACTTTATGAAATATCGATATATATCGTACTATACTATAAAAATATTATTTATTTATAATCTATATGAGAGGCATATTGTCGTAGTGGAAGTCATGCGTAATTATTGCGTATCTGGGCGGATAATTTGCGGTCGCGTGCCGAGGAAGCATAAGGCTTGCTCAGACCAGAAGCCTTATCGCTCTGGCACAGTTTGATTAACACCTGCAGCTGCAACGAACACGTGCAGAACATGCTACGAACGTAACCACTGAATATTATTTATTTTATGTGACATACGTATATACAAAAAAGCAACTAAACTATGGTCTTAAAAATGTCTTTTTTTTTGTTTTTATTCATTACAAGCAATTGACCGCACACAGTAAAATCAGATCTATTACCAATATATAGAGAGAAAACTCGTCGTTATCAAATCATACCACGATTTCAATAAAAGTTGTAAATGATAATTACAAAAGTTTAACCTACAAGATAATTCGAATGTATAAGGAAAGCAATCGACCGAATAGTCCAATTAATGATCTTGCGAGCAAGAAATTGAAAGTTTAAAATTAATTAAATTCCGCCCTAAACCTTCAGAATTTCCTTAACAACAGATTTTCCAGACTGGCAAAGAAAAAACAAGGCGTGTTTACGATCGCAGGGTACGCTTCATTAAACAAATATGAGTAATTGGTGAAAACATGTTTTTTACGTATTTCATTATTTTTCGATTTTTTTTATTATAACTTGTTCTGTATTACTAATCTATTGAATGACAAAAGAATACAAGTCCTGTGGAGTAAAAAACAGTATTGATTTTTTGGCGAACTACAGAGGTTGGTCAGAAAACCTGGCCTTGACTGCTTCACCGACTTTAGAGGTGGCACAGCTCTTGGGTCATTTAGTTTGAACCTCTATAGCTAGTAACTCGACACAAGGGTCCCCACCCGGAGGGGCTTGAGCGGTTACTACTGTTACACATAAACATTCCCGGCCGAGGGCGCTCGGGAGGGCGGAGCCACGGCTCGGTTGGTAGCTATTTCACGAATAACCTAAAGAACAATCTAAGCTAAACTAACTTGAATACAACTTCGGGAAGCGCTGGCGCTGGGAGAAGAAGGAGCCGAAGAAATCATCGCTAAGCATAAATAGTACTGACTTAACCTAAAGGGGTAGGCAGAGATTATAAATTTCCATTTTTCACGATTTTGTCACTCCTCTCTTGCTCTTCCACAAGGTCAACACATTTTACTGTCAAACAAATTAGAAGTAATTATCCCGGTTATGCGTTACCATAAATAGTTGTTAAATATGTTAATCTAACGATGTGACTGTTAAGGAAGAGTGATGTCAGAAGTACTCGAAACTGTCGATCATGTATATAAAGATGTATGGACGTGCATTAAGCAATAGAGTAGATGAATGACCGTGAAAAGTGAAACTATTATCTTTGTCTACCCTTTTGCTCGAAGGAGTGATAGTTGCTTGTTTTTTTATTATTATTTATTTATTGTTTGTGCTACGATCATCACTGTATTACGTACGTACCGTTCTAAAGTTTTCTAAAGTAAGCGTTGTATAAAATAGTTTTATTCAATGAGCATCACGACTGTCAGGATCGAAGTAATATTTCCATAATTTATGACAACAGCTACGCGATGTGATGCGCGTACAGCGAGAGTTAACGCCGCAGAACGAGGCCCACCAATATGAACAAAGCAACCGAATCGAACGTAATAAAAATCACTTTAGCATTGCGCCGCGACAGGAACTGATGTCTATCGGCATTGTGACACATGATGCCGCCTCCATATATGTCACGGGGGAGAGCGCTGCGGCATCGAGTTCACTATTATTTTTATACGCCACGAAACCAAATTGATTGTTAAACATTGCGTCTACATGCGGTATTTAATGATGTAGGCATCGGTATCGTAATGCTATCGATCGTGTCATGCCTTGTCTATATTTTAAACGCACATTCTAATGTTATTCAAAAAAAGTTCTTATGTCCTTTATACACACTTATTACGGGCTTATGCTAGAATACGGTTTCAATAGTCGAATGGTGGACTGGATCGTACGACCTTAGACTATTGACGCTTTCACATTAGTATCTTTATCTGAGCTATATTAGGTAATAAATTCATGGATAATTATCCGAAATATTTGTCTCTAAAATATTTACCAACTGATGACGGTTTGGCACAGTTATATTTTTGTAAATATTTTGTAAAATCTTTTAAATTGTAAATATTTCTTTATTAGTTAGTATATGTTATAATCATTAGCTATTAGTAAATCACTGTTTCTTTGATTTAAATAAAAATTTGGTTATTTAAAAAAAAAAAAAAAAAAATTACCAACATGCTTTTATTTTTATAAATAATATTATGTCAAGCGAGACGTTGCCCCACTTGTACAATTGCTGTAGTATTTATTTGAGGGTGCATAATTGCGACACGTGACTTTTGCCCAAACGCGAAATTTGCTAACAGGACAATTCTTTAATTCGATTCAAGCACAATCCATCGTGAGTAATTAGTCAAATTATTTTCATAGAATCATCACTTTGAGAGATCGTCTTTCGAAGAAGTGTCAAGAATAATAGACTGTACGTGTGTGAATTCTGTGTATTTCATAATTTAATTGTAATTAGAATTGATTGTACATTTAAAATATTCTTACCATATCACTTTAATTGGATACTAAGGCTATTAGGACAATCCTATTAGAGCTCATAACCGTGCGTTTGTCCTAATCGTCATCTTAACAATAAATTGACTAGTAATTACCGTGTATTTGATGACGGTTCATGCAACTACGAGTCTTCTTCTTCGACTACACTGAGGGTGTTTTAAGAGTAAATACGCATTTATTAAGCTGCTATCTAATAATGTTTTTCCCTTTAACAATAGGTGGGATCGTAGCCGAATACTTGCTTTAAAAATTATACAAAATTAAACATAATAGTGGTGGTTTACATACCACTACCGTTCATCGCGTAATTTCTTACCAACTGCATCCTCATTAGTAGGTCAGCGTTTCCTACAATCCGTCGCATAGACTTAGGCTCAAGGAAAAGTGTTCCCTCTTCTTTCTCGTAATTCTGCAACAACAGGTGAGCTGTATGCTTTTTTGCGCCAATTCGTGAAAGAAATGTAATACACGCTTTTTATATTCGTTGTTCCCATTAAATCAATCAATTCGTAACTCCTCCACAATTCTAGAAGGACGGTAATATTTTAACATCTGATTGACCGCTTAAAGTTACAGCCTTTATATATATAATATATATGTTCTACTGTTGGGCGCAGTCCTTCTCTGTAAAGAGAGTATAAGGGCGTAGTCCGCCACGCGGCCCTAGTGCGGATTGGTAGACTTCACATGCCTTAGAAAGATTTTCTAAGACATGTAGATTCTATCACGATGTTTTCCTTCGTGGTAATAAAATTGCAACAACAAATTTATTGGTGCTGGCACCGGGGATCGAACACGGGTTTCTAGCGTACTTTGCAACTTAAGCTAACCGCCCGGACACTGAGCTACCACGGCTCTATAAGCTACTCGTATATATATCTAATATACTGACCTCTTACGCACTTTTTGAATTTATAAAAGTATTATGGAAAAAGCAGAAAATATGCACTGTATATATACATGTTATTTTTTATGACGTTGAAATCCTTCTAAGTCTTCTCGGATTCTTTAAACTTATTCATTATTCATAATGTAATCAAGAAAATGTGGGTAAATTAAAATAAAGATAAAATAAAACGCTGGTGCATAAAGAATCTGTACATGTAGAGCAGAGCAAAGCAGGTGACTGGAAACCATTATCTTTCCACCTGTACAGGTAGTAGCGAACACATCGGATTTCATATCCAGCTCGTAGTTTGAGACGTGTCCATTGACGCGTGAAAAATGGAGGTGGCGAAGAGGCGAAGGCGATGCATGATGCTTAATGACGTCGACGGCGCTTCCCAGGGCGGGACCCTTCACACCCTACTTTTTTATTTCAACTTCACCTTTTTTATGTCACAATGCGAGTTTTACAGCTTTTATGAATTTCTTCATACAATTAAGTCGCACCCTCCCGCTGATGGATACGCGACAAGCGACGGCTGTTAAGGTTTTGTTATTATAAATGACACAATTAGTTACACGCAGAGGCGTAATTGAAAGATAACTGTTAACGTGGGATTCAAAACGTTTATATCAGATGGCGTACGTAATAAATCCGAGCACATGCTGTATGCTTCTGACGTATACAAAGCTTTTCATTAACTAACCAAATACAAGAATATCATCGTTTCATAATTTGAATTACGGTTACAATAAACCTTTAATACTTTAGACTAGGTTATCAAGTTTGCTACAAATATAACAATACATAAAAAACGAGAAAATTGTTAAGTGGTACTAGTAATCGAATCTTTCAACGTTAATTTTGATAAAATTAACCAGAAGTCTTAAAGTTGATAACTTTAAGACTTCTGGTTATGATCTTCCAATGTGCGTAACGTAGATTTATTTTCTAAAAAAAAAAGTGCCAGAGTTCTTAATGCGCTCACTTTAAACGTCTTTTTCAGTCACTTGCCGAGAGTACCTAAGCGCGTTAATATTCTGACCCCAAGGCTTTTTAGGTGTTAGGTTTACGTAAATGGTTTTGTCAGTTGCTACAATCGGTTAGTTATTCTGGTATCACTTCTACTCGAAGAAATCTTTATTAGCCTTTTATACTATAGTCTGCCTATCTACTGCCATATAACTTTCCCGTCATTTTATATCTATGTGGCATACATGCTAGATAGAAGATCATAAAATTGTTACCAATATATATACATAAATAACCTATAAAAGTTTACATATAATGTTGCTTAGACAGACAATTTAAGACGACTTAGTATAATATCTTATATACTTATAGAGAGCCGTGGTAGCTCAGTGTCTGGGCGGTTGGCTCAAGTACGCCAGCTAACGAGTTCGATCCCGGCGCTGGCGCCAATAAATTTTGTTGCAATTTTATGTGCTGATTTACCACGTGCTCCGCGGTGAAGGAAAACATCGTGAGGAAACCTGCATGGCTGACAAAATTTTGGTGCAGACTTCACAAACCTTAGAAAAAAATTCTAAGGCATGTGATGTCTGCCAATCCGCACTAGGGCGGCGTGACGGTCTATGCCCTTATACTGCCTTTACAGAGAAGGCCTGCGCCCAACAGTGGGACATATATTATATATTTAAAGGCTCTAACTTTAACTAGCATATTATCTATATAGTAACAAAGATTTTAATATTATTTCTTTGTTTTGTAAATATTTTAATTGGTTTTCATTTTATTATCTTTATTGACCAAACCTTCTTTAAATTATACATAACTTAATTCCTATCTCAATCGATAACTCTTTTAAAGTGACCTTAATTGATCCGAATTCAGCTAGCGGAAAGGGACCTATTTACTTTCCTTCACCTCAATTTTTTCGTCCGTCCAATGCGTGTAATAAAAAACAGGCGCTCGTTTGTCCGTGATGAACGATGCCAGCGACGGGGAACACGTAATTGGGTGTCGAAGTCTAGAGCTAAAAGCATACACGTGTAGCAACCGATCGCCGCGCCATCTGATAGTCTATTGTCTACGCTTTATCAGGCGCGGTGTACACGATAAATCGTCCGTGTAGCATTGGGTCCGGTTAAGTGATGTACACACTTGCTATCGAGTTGCGTGAAATATTGTTCCGGTATGTGAATAGACAAAGAATCCTATAATACATCGGTAGCGCTTTAAGGGATAATATATTTAATTCCACTTGACACCTTTTCGTTTTATCTCATTGTATAATTGTATTGAGGCAAAGTAATTTGATAAAATAACGTAGAGAAAAAAAATAAGTATAATTGGGGTCGGCATAGATTACGGATTCCATTTAGCATTGTCATGATACACCTTTCTTGCTTTCTTTCAAAAAATCTATCAGTACTGTAACTCACCTGAAGCTCCTGCGGTGTTGTAAATGTTTATGGGCTATATTAGATGATCCGTAAGCCCGTTAGCCCCTTTTATATAAATAATTATAATAGAACTATTGCGGCTTCTGCTATTGCATAAATGTGCTGACTCCATCTATCATTTATACACCCTTATTAGATACTTTTGCGCATTGGCCAGTGAAAGAAGTGGCGAGTGTGTCGCATTTTAAAATATTTTACTTTATTGCTTTGACCCAATAAGTACAACGCTAGCACAAATATTTACTTGAACAAGACTGTATTAACATGTATATAATCGCCTCTAGTTAAGGGCATCGATGATGGGCGGGTAGAAATAATGAGGGACGAAAACAAATTTTATAAAGCAAAATTACATGACATTGTCGTATGGGACGTCTAGGGGAATGTTTATCGATAAGATTGGTGACACATAAAAAGGGTAACGTCGAATGTACTCGAAATGGTCGCAAGAAGCGTGGTCGTTAAAAATTGAATAATTATTATGTATTTAATCTCTGCTTACCTCTGTGGGTGAAGAAGTAGGTGTTTTTATTTTTATTTCATTCCCTAACCACGCTTTCTCTTTCCCCTTTAAACATCGGCAACGCATTTGAAGCTCATTAAATGTCACGGGTGATAATGAAAGAAAGGCGGTCACATAGCATTTGGCGATTCCCGTGCTGGTTTGCCTCAGTCTTCTATAAAAAACACACATTTTGAGATAGCATCTGCACAATACAACGCTAAATACTTTCGACATTATTATCGGAAGACATTCATTCCAGTTGGATCTTTATTATGTTGCGATTTTACGACTCGGCCGTAAACAAGACAACGATAATAATACGAGAGCAACGTCCCAGGGACATGTTACAACGTATACGTTTATTGTCCGAGTTGGTCTGCATTCGGAACTGAGCGCACTGGAGCGAGAGGTTGCCCGGAGACTGGCCACTAACTGCACCGTCCATAGCTCCCATTGTCCGTCGCTCCTTATTTCTCTCCCATTCACGCTCCACGATAATGGGAATTTTTGAAATTGCAACAATACACACACGGGCCCGCTGCGACGGCGGCAGTCGGAAATTTTGTTCTTGTTCTCCCTTCCGCGAGTAACGACGTGTATTTCCAAGACGCGCGTCCAACGGTTTATTATTTTCGTACCATAAAGAGCCGGTTGGAAATTTTCAAGTAAAGCTCACCAGCTATTATTAAATTATTTTCTACTTTGTCTGCGCCGCTACTTTTAACTTTTCTCATAATAGGAAACCCACCACTGTTCCTTACTTTAATTTGTTTTGTTAAGCAATACGTTTTACTTTGTTTTGCACAGTTTTCGACGTCACTTTTAAGTTTCTGCCTTATATTCATGGCATAGTTTTTTTTATTATTAAATAATCCAGCCAGATCATTTATGTCATGTTTAAAACTTGTACGAAAACACTAATATTTGTCACTTTTAAAAAAGTTTTCACAAAAGAAAACATACCACTGAAGAAAGTTATATCATTTTATTTATAATACACTAAAAATATTTAAATCAGAATTGATTAGGTGTAATCTCCTTTAATTGATCAAATGCTATTAAAAAAAATCTGAACCGTAACCAAAAACAGTTTAAATCGATAACGTTTATTAGTTGTTTAACCGCTTGCCGTGTTCAAATGTTAACACATTATAATTCTCGAATGACGTCACACATACGTCATTAATCAATACTGTCCACCTGTCCATCGCACTGGCGACATAAGCCCCGAGTTACGGAAACGGAAGCGCACGCGTCTCACACCTGGCCTCTATGACCTGCGCATCCTTTATAAGCCTTAAAAGTGTATAGAATGAATTATGGTCAACACCTAGTGGGTTTCGGTGTGGAATGACTAAGTGAAATTAGTTCTAATGAAGATTTATTATGTTGCATTCGGAGATTTTAACTGTCTGTTCTCTATTACGTGCACCTTATGAATCCATTTTGGTTTTTATTGCTAGAAGGTGTTTATTTTCGTTTAGGTTGTGTTAATTTTGGAGCTCCAGCCCTGTAGTTCTGGGCTCTCAAGAATAAGACTACGGTATCCCCTGCCTGTCGTATAAGGCGACTAAAAGGGGCCTCGGGTTCACTGGGCGACAAGGGTGGGGGCCTTTGTCGTCCGCTAAGGTGGACCCGGGAAGAAGGCGACATCGGCTGGCCCGTGTAGCCTTGCACTATGAGGGCACAGGGGGGGAGGGAAAAACCTCCCCCCCCCCCGGGACGTGCTCTCGTTGAGCACAGTGCAGAGGGGCTCCGGTGCGTTCCACTGGAGATCCCGGAGCCCCTCGTCATGCACCGAGGAAAGGGCCACCGGGGAGGTTTTAGTGGGTAAAAACCCCACATAACCGCCGCCTTCCCCCCAGAAGGCGGGGTATCTTTTTGAAGATTTCCTCCACGTTAACAAAAAAAAAAAAAAAATTTTGGAACTTGGGTTATGAACATATACCAGGGAACTCCTAAAAAGCGTTTAGAAAAATGGTTATCTATTGAGTTATTGGTATTTCAATCACAAACGTAAGCTATCTTTAAATTACAATACTAACCTTCCTAAGGAATATAAACAAGAATAGGTTCCCAACCTAATCCTCGCTTAAGAAATATCCATGTTTGCGATTTCTATCATACATTTATATAAAATCTGCAAATCCGCAAGTGGCCTACGCTACGAGATCAGAAAAATAGATCAATGCCCATGCGTGAGAACTTTACACACTATTAAGTAATGCAGAGTTTAAAAATTACATATTCTTATAAGTATAAACCATAGAAATAAAATTCGCTTTAAATATTCTACTACAGACGTGATAGCTCAGTGTACCTCAAGTTGCGAAGTACGTTAACAACCCGAGTTCGATCCCTAGTGACGGTACCAATGAAATTGTTTGTTGCAATTTAAGTGCTGATTTGACTTGGCGGTGAAGGAAAACATCGTGAGGAAACATGTGTTAGAAAAATTTCTAGACACAGTCTGTCAAACGCACTAGGGCCGCGTACCTCCTAGTAGCCCACGAAGGCCTGCGCCCAACAGTGGGACGTGTATGTATGTATATATAGGCTGTTACTTTAATTTTTATTCTACTACAATTCTTAGCTAACAATATCTAAATCATTATCAAAATCTAAATATTCTTCAAGGCATAAAATCTGGTCCAAGTTCGACTTTAAACAAATTGCAGGCAAAAGTTGCTTTTGAATTTAAATCATGTTGATTTTAAAAAGTAATATGTATTTATATTTCACGTCTCGATTGAATTCAGTTTTCAAATTCGCCTTGTTTTAATATAAAAACTTTGGTCTGACTCAAAAGAGGTCGCACTGAGAAATATATGGAGCGGTCTACTCTTTACATAATACATCATAATGCTGTCGAACGAGTGTAACCTTACCCTCGGTCTTCGTTCCCTCAGCTGCGTCCATTTTCATGCATATTATTTCTTACGTTTTCTCAGTGTTTCACGAATTTATTCATAAAAGAAACTGCATATAAATTTAAAATTAAAATAGAATTAGAATTTAATTTGATATGAGTATAAAACAAAACATCAAATTGGATTCATATCTTAATTTATTCAAACCTATTTGTTAAAAGAATTGGTATAGTAATCGATCGGATTGCTCGTTGTATATACATAAATACAAAGCGATGAATTGTTTAATTTATATTTTAATTTATTTTAATTAAAACCACGATTTCATAATATGTTTATTAAAATAAAACAAGTCCAAGTAAAACAAAACTGTCCATTTGACTTTAAACAAATTTTAATAATTATTATAACTTAAAAATACTGCGTCCTCTTGATCCTAGATTGGGGCTATAGGGGATGGCTATTGCTATCCATTTTCACTAAGCTATGTCCTGTATGTGACCCCATCGCCTTACAGCGAACACAAACAAGTGATTTTCATAATATATAAGAAACCACAAAACCTTAACCACGAAGTCTTACCAACCGGCCGGTGAACCCTCGTGCGCTCAAATCATAAATTATACGATGTTACCCACTAATAATAATAATAATGAAAAAATCGTAGAATAGATTTTTAATTATTAAAATGTAAAATGAGTAAATAATATAAAATTAAATGGAACCCAACTACGTTGTATTGAAAGTGCTTTAAGAGGTTGTAATTATTTGGCATCCATTCCACCATTATTAAGGACTTTTGAAATGTTAAAAAATACATTATTCAGATGCATAATATTCAATGCATACGAGACTGCTTAAACAGACAAAATAAAGACACCAATACAACGAATATTACTTCCCGATGCCGGCAAATAAGTAAAAGAGTGAGGGGAATTTCCAGCAAAACACAATGGGATTGAAGTGCAGTTAGTTACGTCGTTTTGTAACCGGCTCGCGTAAGGGAATTCATAATACTCATATGGACTACGTTCACAAGAATCGAATAATAAATATGGTGATATCTTTAAAATCGTTCGTTAAGATACTTTTTATTAATTAATTGCCTTTTAAACTTTATTGTATAAACTTTTCGAACAAAACGTGTTTTACACTAAGTTACCATGCTAAAATAAATTGTTAGGTAACGTTGTTTTGTAACACCATCTCGTATAGTTTTCATGTACCGGTTATATAATATTAACATCAGAACAAAGGCTCGATTAGTTAGAAATATTTTTCCCAATCTTTCTGAATGGAGTCGAGACATGGACAATTCGAGCAAGAGAAAGACAGAGAATAGATGCATTTGAGATGTAGTGGAGGCGAATGCTACGAATACCGTGGACTGTCAAGCGCACAAATACATCTATTCTCTCCCAACTCGCCATAAAGACCAGACTGTCCACTACGTGTCTACAACGCGTACTGTCATATTTCGGGCATATAATGCGTAGATGGGATGGCAACCTTGAAAAGCTGGTCGTCGTTACCAATACACACCATGTAAAAGGTGCCATCTCCTCTCCTTAACTCTACCAGCTGGTGAGGGCTGCCTCGGACCGAATCTGATGGAGACTCTAGTGACCACTTTGTTATTGTTGTCAGCTTTGTGTGTATCTTCATAAAGTATTTTTGAGATTTTTTGGGAAAATTAATTTCAAGAATAAACAGGGCTCATCTGTTCTTACTCACCTATTATTCCAAATATTCAAGTCGGCATTCGACATCACGTGCGACTGTCTCTTGTATGCAAAGGGCGCGAGCATTCCCCAACTCAACATGCTCCCCGCGTGCTCCGGCGAACTACTTCGAAAATTGACTTTCAATGGAACTTTTCGTTTCCACGTCAACTTTCTACTTTTACAACAAACATAGCGAGCTCCAACAAAAATGCAGAATATTTGTTGTAACACGTGCAAACAAATTTCATGTTTGCATAGACCTCGTGTATATTAGAACTCCACATTTTTCATTGCCCTTGGGAACTAAAGTATGAAAGTCTACAGCGTGGCAAAGGAAGTTATGGAACGCCGCTAACATATTTTAACAAGTTCCAGAAACTAATGCAATATAAATGTACCGAAGGTCTGTGGGAAGTAGGTCATCCTCGCCTTTGATTACGACGAATGGGTACATCAATATCGCTGAAATGCTCAGCCGTAGTAAGGTGACCTAAAATTTTTGTCGTCCCTATTGTTACCTGTAAGGAGAATACACGCCATCTTAGCACACTCATATTCATGGAAGACAATAGTTTAAAAATAATGCTGGCAACTCTTATACTGCGAAGGTTTTTTACCAGAAATTAAAAAAAAAACTACAAGTTTTTATACTAATTATTTTATTTAGAATGGTAAGGACAATGCATCGGCTATTTTACGAATGAAAGGCCACCGAGAAAGTCCACATAAATTCAATTTTAATTAAAAATCTTAGGAAATTTCTACGAAATATATTAACATTTTTTTAACTATTCCAAAACGAGCTAGGATATTGTTAATAATAGAATGATAAATTTGTACCTTAGACCTTATGTATTGCAAACTGCATCCTATCTATTAGTTAGTGATGCTACAGTTAATTTGTCTCTGCAAACAAATTCAAGACTTATGATATCACTGAAGTTATTTTATGTCAAATACTAAGATTATGTGTTTGACGTCTACTATGTCAATTATATTAAAAAAGCTTAAAGGAATCATATTGATAAGTACAAAAGCAAGTAATGCAGTTTGATGATAGAAGCTTGTTGAAAACAAACAATTTAAAGCTAAGGCACTCTGTAATTGCTAGCATTATCGGCGGGAGTGCCACCCCACAAAGTGCAGTGATTTTCATACGACAGTGATGGCCGTCTGTCTCCAGTCGTCGGGATAATTCAGTGTCATTAGGGGTAATCTTTTTGTCGTGGTCATTGTATATTTGCTTACCTTTAAACACGTAAGTAAACACCATTCTATTAGGTCCTATGACTATAAAGATATCTTATATAAACATATTCTTCGTACAGTCAAAATTGCTGTTTATTTTTTAATCAAAGTTGTCAAAATATCCTATCCTATATGATAATGTAAAATATTTCTAACCTGACCAAGTTAATTATGATTGACATATATTAAACATCAATAGGTTGTGTTACAATTGTAGATTTTGTGGAATGAAATAGTCCAATAACTAGTACATTCGCTTTATTGAGATACCGTCACGTTGTACTCGTACAAAGAATTATTTTAACGAATACCGTCACAACTAAGCGTCCTCACAATCTTTATACAAAATTAATTAAAAGTCAGATTTCGAACTAATAAAGTTAAATTATTGTTTACAATACCAAGTCAATGTGACGATCAATTAAATTATTAATTATGAATTAAAGATACAATAAGGTTCAGGTAATCACTAAGATATCATTGGAAGTAGTTATTAGGCATAACAGTCGCTGGGTGTCATGTGTTGCCAGCTAACATTTGATTGATCGAATGGTTAAGACACTGGTAGTACGATTGGGATCGCCTGATGACATAAAAACTATTTTGGAATACTTAACAAAAATATACCTTAATGAAACGCGGATAATGATTTTGATAACGAGCTCTGTTTACCCCTCTTAGATTGAAAGGTCGTCATAGTTTATTTCTACTTCATTGTCCGTGTCAAAATTGAACATTAGTGACTTTATTATACATACCTGTCACCTTATTAAGTACAATTATAGATTTAACTTTCACAATAGCCAGTACCAGTACCAATTATCTAGTTCCTACAGAGATATAATTAAAGAAATAATAATAATACTTATTACCAACGAAGTAGAAACGGTACTTACTGATCTCTTAACACGATAATGGTAAGAAATATACCTAAAATCATTCATCTTGCATCATAGCTTTATTTGATTAGTAGAATTAACTTTATCTGTCGTTTGTCATACGTTAAGTAGCAATTAGGATATCATAGAAGTCGTCATTCAATTTTCGGTCGCCCTCGTACTAAGTTTACGGTCAAACGGTAAATCCGTAGCGTGCGGAACCAACCGCGCCGATTCGATTTGCCCGACGTGATAGTCACACATTCAGCTCCCGGCGGAGCGTGTAAGTGCTCCATTCACTACAGCGCCCATTATTAATACATCCACTCCCCACTCGTCTCCTCTAGAGACCCTCATTGTGTACCGAGTTAATCCTCTGTCCGGCAAAGATCGTAGATCGACCGACCGTACCAACTTTGCGATGCGTAATAGGGTCTCACTGTTAAATGTCGCATGTAATTTTTGGTTTGCTATTGTAATTATCTATCGAATCGCTTTTCTAGGGAAGAGTTCGATTAACGTACAACGCTCCGGTGAACTGATTGATTGGTTAGTTGATTCGTTTGTGTTCGTATCCATCAGTTTGAGCGACACACGATGTCTGTAGATAGTTTGGTGAGACATGGTATACTGCAAGTTTGTATTTATTTTTAATCAAAGTTGTCAAAATATCCTATCCTATATGA
Organism: Meandrusa payeni; assembly: GCA_029286785.1. Taxonomy (NCBI): domain Eukaryota; kingdom Metazoa; phylum Arthropoda; class Insecta; order Lepidoptera; family Papilionidae; genus Meandrusa; species Meandrusa payeni. The sequence goes on from JAGSMX010000013.1 coordinate 3,398,721, forward strand.
TAATGTAAAATATTTCTAACCTGACCAAGTTAATTATGATTGACATATATTAAACATCAATAGGTTGTGTTACAATTGTAGATTTTGTGGAATGAAATAGTCCAATAACTAGTACATTCGCTTTATTGAGATACCGTCACGTTGTACTCGTACAAAGAATTATTTTAACGAATACCGTCACAACTAAGCGTCCTCACAATCTTTATACAAAATTAATTAAAAGTCAGATTTCGAACTAATAAAGTTAAATTATTGTTTACAATACCAAGTCAATGTGACGATCAATTAAATTATTAATTATGAATTAAAGATACAATAAGGTTCAGGTAATCACTAAGATATCATTGGAAGTAGTTATTAGGCATAACAGTCGCTGGGTGTCATGTGTTGCCAGCTAACATTTGATTGATCGAATGGTTAAGACACTGGTAGTACGATTGGGATCGCCTGATGACATAAAAACTATTTTGGAATACTTAACAAAAATATACCTTAATGAAACGCGGATAATGATTTTGATAACGAGCTCTGTTTACCCCGCTTAGATTGAAAGGTCGTCATTGTTTATTTCTACTTCATTGACCGTGTTAAAATTGAACATTAGTGACTTTATTATCTATACCTGTCACCTTATTAAATACAATTATAGATTTAACTTTCACAATAGCCAGTACCAGTACCAATTATCTAGTTCCTACAGAGATATAATTAAAGAAATAATAATAATACTTATTACCAACGAAGTAGAAACGGTACTTACTGATCTCTTAACACGATAATGGTAAGAAATATACCTAAAATCATTCATCTTGCATCATAGCTTTATTTGATTAGTAGAATTAACTTTATCTGTCGTTTGTCATACGTTAAGTAGCAATTAGGATATCATAGAAGTCGTCATTCAATTTTCGGTCGCCCTCGTACTAAGTTTACGGTCAAACGGTAAATCCGTAGCGTGCGGAACCAACCGCGCCGATTCGATTTGCCCGACGTGATAGTCACACATTCAGCTCCCGGCGGAGCGTGTAAGTGCTCCATTCACTACAGCGCCCATTATTAATACATCCACTCCCCACTCGTCTCCTCTAGAGACCCTCATTGTGTACCGAGTTAATCCTCTGTCCGGCAAAGATCGTAGATCGACCGACCGTACCAACTTTGCGATGCGTAATAGGGTCTCACTGTTAAATGTCGCATGTAATTTTTGGTTTGCTATTGTAATTATCTATCGAATCGCTTTTCTAGGGAAGAGTTCGATTAACGTACAACGCTCCGGTGAACTGATTGATTGGTTAGTTGATTCGTTTGTGTTCGTATCCATCAGTTTGAGCGACACACGATGTCTGTAGATAGTTTGGTGAGACATGGTATACTGCAAGTTTGTATTTATTTTTTATTTTTACCAATTTCAGGCCAGTGCTTATCGTCAATCCCTCCTGATTTTTAGTGGAGTTTTATTGTATTGTATACTTACTAATACGTATTCACCCTTCCCTTATACGTTACAAATTCCGTGGCAGCTAAATTATTATTGTTATGGTATGGTGTATTTTTTATAAAAAAAATATGTAACAAGTTTATTCCTGCATAAATAATTTTTATTAATACAAAGTATAATTTTAATTTCGTTTATTTAACAACTGCTTTAGATATTCTCTATCAAAAGTGCTCGGATTGTACTTGTGAATTTTAGTTTTCGATTTCTTACGTTCAAAAAGTTGTGCCCGGTGAATGATGACGACCTTAGTGATAGATGAGACCTAATATACTCATTGACACCACCCATGTTTGGGTCCACGTGAAGCTTATTTAATTAATCGACGTCAATATGTATAGATAAATGTTAAAATAATGATTCACATAACTTTATAAAAGCAAATATTTGCAATCAAATTATTATCATAAGCCGTGGTTCCGTTCCAAATTTTACATCGATTTTCATACGACAGTGATGGCCGTCTGTCTCCAGTCGTCGGGATAATTCAGTGTCATTAGGGGTAATCTTTTGTCGTGGTCATTGTATATTTGCTTACCTTTAAACACGTAAGTAAACACCATCCTATTAGGTCCTATGACTATAAAGATATCTTATATAAACATATTCTTCGTACAGTCAAAATTGCTGTTTATTTTTTAATCAAAGTTGTCAAAATATCCTATCCTGAATGATAATGTGAAATATTTCTAACCTGACCAAGTTAATTATGATTGACATATATTAAACATCAATAGGTTGTGTTATAATTGTAGATTTTGTGGAATTAAATAGTCCAATAACTAGTACACTCGTTTAATTGAGACAGCGTCACGTTGTACTCGTACAAAGAATTATTTTAACGAATACCGTCACAACTAAGCGTCCTCACAATCTTTATACAAAATTAATTAAAAGTCAGATTACGAAGTAATAAAGTTAAATTATTGTTTACAATGCCAAGTCAATGTGACGATCAATTAAATTATGAATTAAAGATACAATAAGGTTCAGGTAATCACTAAGATATCATTGGAAGTAGTTATTAGGCATAACAATCGCTGGGTGTATTTGTGTTGCCAGCTAACATTTGATTGATCGAATGGTTAAGACACTGGTAGTACGATTGGGATCGCCTGATGACATAAAAACTATTTTGGAATACTTAACAAAAATATACCTTAATGAAACGCGGATAATGATTTTGATAACGAGCTCTGTTTACCCCGCTTAGATTGAAAGGTCGTCATTGTTTATTTCTACTTCATTGACCGTGTTAAAATTGAACATTAGTGACTTTATTATCTATACCTGTCACCTTATTAAATACAATTATAGATTTAACTTTCACAATAGCCAGTACCAGTACCAATTATCTAGTTCCTACAGAGATATAATTAAAGAAATAATAATAATACTTATTACCAACGAAGTAGAAACGGTACTTACTGATCTCTTAACACGATAATGGTAAGAAATATACCTAAAATCATTCATCTTGCATCATAGCTTTATTTGATTAGTAGAATTAACTTTATCTGTCGTTTGTCATACGTTAAGTAGCAATTAGGATATCATAGAAGTCGTCATTCAATTTTCGGTCGCCCTCGTACTAAGTTTACGGTCAAACGGTAAATCCGTAGCGTGCGGAACCAACCGCGCCGATTCGATTTGCCCGACGTGATAGTCACACATTCAGCTCCCGGCGGAGCGTGTAAGTGCTCCATTCACTACAGCGCCCATTATTAATACATCCACTCCCCACTCGTCTCCTCTAGAGACCCTCATTGTGTACCGAGTTAATCCTCTGTCCGGCAAAGATCGTAGATCGACCGACCGTACCAACTTTGCGATGCGTAATAGGGTCTCACTGTTAAATGTCGCATGTAATTTTTGGTTTGCTATTGTAATTATCTATCGAATCGCTTTTCTAGGGAAGAGTTCGATTAACGTACAACGCTCCGGTGAACTGATTGATTGGTTAGTTGATTCGTTTGTGTTCGTATCCATCAGTTTGAGCGACACACGACGCCTGTAGATAGTTTGGTGAGACATGGTATGCTGCAAGTTTGTATTTATTTTTTATTTTTACCAATTTTAGGCCAGTGCTTATCGTCAATCCCTCCTGATTTTTAGTGGAGTTTTATTGGATCGTATACTTACAAATACGTATTCACCCTTCCCTTATACGTTACAAATTCCGTAGCAGCTAAATTATTATTGTTATGGTATGATGTATTTTTTATAAAAAAAATATGTAACAAGTTTATTCCTGCATAAATAATTTTTATTAATACAAAGTATAATTTTAATTTCGTTTATTTAACAACTGTTTAAGATATTCTCTATCAAAAGTGCTCGGATTGTACTTGTGAATTTTAGTTTTCGATTTCTTACGTTCAAAAAGTTGTGCCCGGTGAATGATGACGACCTTAGTGATAGATGAGACCTAATATACTCATTGACACCACCCATGTTTGGGTCCACGTGAAGCTTATTTAATTAATCGACGTCAATATGTATAGATAAATGTTAAAATAATGATTCACATAACTTTATAAAAGCAAATATTTGCAATCAAATTATTATCATAAGCCGTGGTTCCGTTCCAAATTTTACATGGATTTTTCATAAGGGTTTAACCCATCAGCAAGACTATGTTTAGTAAATTCCCCTTTGTTGATCATATCGGTGTCACCAAAGCAATTATGAACGAATTGGTTGCCTTTAACTTGATAGTGTTTGTAGACCTTTTACATAACTAATGCGTACAGAATTAAATTCTTATTATTAAATATTTATGTATATAATATATAAGCTGCCATTTTTTATTTACGTTAAAGACCCATGGCCTAAGATAGAACGTTGAATGTTAACCATATTAGCATGAATTCTTCTTAATCGTCTCCTTCATTGCTGAAGGTCGTGTCTAGCACAAAGTGTTGATCGCTCGCTTCACGATCAACTTCCACGCGTCCCTGTCCTCGGCGGTCTTCATGGCTTTGGTTATTGGCAGGCCTATGAGCGTCTTAACTGCGTCTGCCCACCGAGTGGGTGAGCGACCGCGTGCTCTTTTTCCGTCCACCTGGCCAACAACCATTAGCTTCTCGAGGTTATCCGGATTTGCATTAATAGCCTACGCATAAGCTTATATGAGTCTTACGGTACGGTCTGCGAATCGTAAGTTCATAGTTACGAAACCACCGTTTGACTATTGACCATCTCCTAGTACAATCTCAAACTTCTTTGGAATGGTTTATAAGAATATTAGTACTAAATAAAACTAAAATATTCATAGCATTCTTCAATCAAATTTTAAGATACATTAAATTAGTGAAAATAGTAACAGCTTATATAATGTACTACAGTTAGGTAAATACTTTATTTCTAAAGATAGTGTTAGCAAATAATTATACGGACGGTAGACTTCACATGTCACATGTCTTAGATAAATTTCTCAGGCATTCAAGTTTACTTATAATGTTACCTTTTTTTTTTGTTAACGGGGAGGAAATCTTCAAAAAGATACCCCGCCTTCTGGGGGGAAGGCGGCGGTTATGTGGGGTTTTTACCCACTAAAACCTCCCCGGTGGCCCTTTCCTCGGTGCATGACGAGGGGCTCCGGGATCTCCAGTGGAACGCACCGGACCAACTGTCGAGTGCTGGTATATCCACGCTTTAAATTACATATTGATAACCCAACCGTTAGATTTACAATCGTATTAGAGAAATCTGATGTTTGTGATAATCGGTTTCATACGTATAAGAAAATCTAGGAAAAATGGTACCCGGTCTATAGCGGTGGGTTCACCACTACGCCTCGGACGATGAGTTATCACGATTTAACGTCGCTGGAACCTGGCATCCGGTTTCCTCACATCTTATTGTATATTGTGTGAATGACCGTCGCAACAAGTGAGTTCCATTGTATTTCAGAGAATACTTAACGTCTCTAAAATACATTCTTCGTTCGCATGTCTTATAGATTTCATATTAGGCTGATTCCATATTACGTGACATTTATTCGCAACTGAACCATTTAGCATTTTCCACGTAATGATATTTCGTAATAAAGTTGAATTCATAAAAATGAGCTTGTAAATTGTTTCCAATTTTCTTTCACAAGTGCGATTAGCGCCTACTCACAGACGGCCGCCTGCAATCTCTTTCGCTTTCAAAAAATCGTAACCTAAATACGGGAGAACAGTACAATCTTTTTTATAGGATTAACAATTTTTGAAACTCTGCTCGACAGTTTAAATTCTGCTCAACAACAATTCGAAATACATTGAATGAAAAATTCGCCGATATTTAAATTTGTTTAAATGCACTAGATTTACTTTTACATAAGAACTTTTACTGAATCTACATACAAGTATTTTATTTTATAAAATTAGACTGGACTGAAAACCTTAGTTACTTTATATGTACCACTGCTGGGCACAGGCCTTCTCAGTTTTGAGAGTACTAGGGCATAGTCCACACGGCTCTAGTACGGATTGGCAGACTTCACATGACTTAGAACAAAATTCTAAGACATGTAGGTTTCCTCACGATGTTTTCCTTCTCCGCCAAGCGCGTGGTAAATCAGCACATAAAATTGCAACAACAAATTTATTGGTGTCGGCACCGGAGATTGAACTTGAGGCGACCGCCCGGACACTAAGCTACCATGGCTTTCATTTATAAGTATTTCCAATACAGCTTTACTTACAAACGTCATAGAGAAATTTTACCGACGTTGGATTTTATTTTTATAATCTCAACGTATGGTGTACAACAATAATAGGTGTTTTACGGATTTTATTTATTAATTTTTACTCTAATCTCCTCAGACGCTTATAGCTTTAAGAGTCTAATTTGTTTGGTTTTGTTTTAATTTTATTTATCACAGGATACCAAGCAGCTAGCAGAGTCTATCTTCTTTTTTGAAATTAGAATATTCATGCGTTACATTATAACATGTCAACATAAGTACGTACAATACTTGTTTGTGAATGTGAGTTCTTTTACAAAAAGCTTACTAAAAGAGCCATTAAAACCTTGTGACATGTGATCCTATTGTAAAATAAGTAACAAAACAATATTTATTTGAAAAACAATAAAACATATAAAGCGGTATTATAAACAAATAAATTTAGGAGTAAAAACAAAAACCTACTTCAATCCGAATGATACGTTCAACGCTATTATGCTCGAACGCCTTCTTTCTATTTCTGAATTATCGTAGGAATATTACGAAATAGAATTAATCAGAACCTAACGTAACTCTCTCCGGTCTTTTTTTTTTTGTTGACGGGGAGGAAATCTTCAGAAAGATACCCCGCCTTCTGGGGGGAAGGCGGCGGTTATGTGGGGTTCTTACCCACTAAAACCTCCCCGGTGGCCCTTTCCTCGGTGCATGACGAGGAGCTCCGGGATCTCCAGTGGAACGCACCGGAGCCCCTCTGCACTGTGCTCAAGGAGAGCACGTCCCGGGGGGGGAGGTTACTCCCTCCCCCCCTGTGCCCTCGCAGCGCAAGGCGACACGGGCCAGCCGATGTCGCTTACTTCCAGGTCCACTTTGGTGGACGAATCAGGCCCCCTTGTCGCCCAGTGAACCCGAGGCCCCTTTTAGTCGCCTTGTACGACAGGCAGGGGATACCGTAGTCTTATTCTTGAGAGCCCAGAACTACAGGGCTGAACTCTCTCCGGTCTATCTCATCTCACCCTTAAAGTACATCCTTTCCAATAGAATTGAATCGTCGACAGCGATTGGCGTAATATAGAATTATTCGTCGATTTGTCGCACATACTATTTGGTTTCACACGGATGCCATTGTCAGAATTGAAGCAATCAGAATTGAACCAATCACACTGGAAGCCCCAGCTTTTTTAAAAAAAAAGAATCATCAAAATCGGTTAACCCAGTCGAAACTTATGAAGTAACAAACATAAAACAATACAGAGGAATTGAGAACCTCCTTCTTTTTTGAAGTCGATTTAAAAATAGCAAAAACTCAATTCTTTATATGTTCCTCAATGCAGTGAATAAGAATCACATTGAATTTAGAAAAATAGATGAGTTGGGAATACATGAAGGCGTACAACAGACAGCGTCTAGCGTGCAACGTCGCGACGGCGCGGCCGGATCCCCGAGGAGTCGCAGAACGGAGCTCGGCAAAGCAATTGAACCAATTTAATGTCGTTCGCGTCCATTGACGGGCTCCCGCGCTCTTAATTTGAAAATAGACGCCATTGTATTGCTGTTGCGAAAATATTCTACGCGGGGCGATGTTGACATGTGAGTTCTAGAAAAAGCTACTTATGTCATATATACATATATTACAGTCGAAATACTACACTACTTGAAATTTGGCATAGCTACCCATTTCACGATTCAGATAAGAACGGATTTTCCGTAAGTCATATATATATATATTTTTACACTTTCTAAGCAAGTGCTTGACTACGATCCCACTTGATGTTATGTGGAAATGCAGTCCTGGATGGTAAGGCGCACTAGCTTAATAAATGCCTATTCACTCTACTCTTGAAAATACCCACATTGTAATCGAAGGGAAAGACAGACGCGGGCGAACTTTTCCAGTCCTTTGCTGTACGAATAATGAAAGACGAAGCAAAGCGCTTCGTTCGGGTTTGAGGGCATACTAGGCATTTACAAGGCATACTCCCAATCTACTAATATAACATGGTATCCGTCCAAATCGAGGTTACCGCTCACCTGGGGGACCCTTGTGTCGAGTTACTAGCAATAGAGGTTCAGGCTAAGCGACCTAAAAGCTATGCCACCTCTTAATTCGGTGAAGCATTCAAGGTCAGCTTCTCTGGCCAATCTCTGTAGTTCTACTAAAATCTACTAATAAAGCAACACGCGCTAGGCAGCTATGATAGCCGTTGTCAAGGTTGTAATCATATATTATACAGATTCGGAAAAATAGTCAATTCTTTACATCTAATTAGCACATATTAAAACGAAAAGACAATGGTTGTTTTCTTTATAAAAACAAAGGGTAAAATGAGTGGCAGTATTATAAACAAATATATTTAGGAGTAAAAACCAAAACCTACTTCAAATCGAATGATACGTTCAACGGTATTATGCTCGAACGCCTTCTTTCTATTTCTGAATTATCGTAGGAATATTACGAAATAGAATTAATCAGAACCTAACCAAACTCTCTACGGTCTTTTTTTTTTGTTGACGGGGAGGAAATCTTAAGAAAGGTACCCTGCCTTCTGGGGGGAAGGCGGCGGTTATGTGGGGTTCTTACCCACTAAAACCTCCCCGGTGGCCCTTTCCTCGGTGCATGACGAGGAGCTCCGGGATCTCCAGTGGAACGCACCGGAGCCCCTCTGCACTGTGCTCAAGGAGAGCACGTCCCGGGGGGGGAGGTTACTTCCTCCCACCCTGTGCCCTCGCAGCGCAAGGCGACACGGGCCAGCCGATGTCGCTTACTTCCAGGTCCACTTTGGTGGACGACTCAGGCCCCACCCATCTCGCCCAGTGAACCCAGGCCTTTTAGTCGCCTTGTACGACAGGCAGGGGATACCGTAGTCTTATTCTTGAGAGCCCAGAACTACAGGGCTGAACTCTCTCCGGTCTATCTCATCTCACTCTTAAAGTACATCCTTTCCAATAGAATTGAATCGTCGACAGCGATTGGCGTAATATAGAGTTTTTCGCCGATTTGTCGTATATACTATGTGGTTTCACACGGATGCCATTGTTAGAATTGAACCAATCACACTGAAAGCCCCAGCTTTTTAATAAAAAAAGAATCATCAAAATCGGTTAACCCAGTCGAAACTTATGAAGTAACAAACATAAAACAATACAGAGGAATTGAGAACCTCCTTCTTTTTTGAAGTCGGTTGAAAAATAGCAAAAATTCAATTCTATATATATTCCTCAATGCAGTGAATCAGAATCACATTGAATTTAGAAAAATAGATGAGTTGGGAATACATGAAGGCGTACAACAGACAGCGTCTAGCGTGCAACGTCGCGACGGCGCGGCCGGATCCCCGAGGAGTCGCAGAACGGAGCTCGGCAAAGCAATTGAACCAATTTAATGTCGTTCGCGTCCATTGACGGGCTCCCGCGCTCTTAATTTGAAAATAGACGCCATTGTATTGCTGTTGCGAAAATATTCTACGCGGGGCGATGTTGTCATGTGAACTCTAGAAAAAGCTACTTATGTCATATATACATATATTACAGTCGAAATACTACACTACTTGAAATTTGGCATAGCTACCCATTTCACGATTCAGACGCTCACTAAGAACGGATTTTGCGTAAGTCATATATATATATATATATATATATATTATACTTTCTAAGCAAGTGCTTGACTACGATCCCACCTCATGTTAAGTGGAAATGCAGTCCTGGACGGTAAGGCGCACTAGCTTAATAAATGCCTATTCACTCTACTCTTGAAAATACCCACATTGTAATCGAAGGGAAAGACAGACGCGGGCGAACTTTTCCAGTCCTTTGCTGTACGAATAATGAAAGACGAAGCAAAGCGCTTCGTTCGGGTTTGAGGGCATACTAGGCATTTACAAGGCATACTCCCAATCTACTAATATAACATAGTAACCGTCCAAATCGAGGTTACCGCTCACCTGGGGACCCTTGTGTCGAGTTACTAGCAATAGACGTTCAGGCTAAGCGACCTAAAAGCTATGCCACCTCTTAATTCGGTGAAGCATTCAAGGTCAGCTTCTCTGGCCAATCTCTGTAGTTCTACTAAAATCTACTAATTAAGCAACACGCGCTAGGCAGCTATGATAGCCGTTGTCAAGGTTGTAATCATATATTATACAGATTCGGAAAAATAGTTTAATTCTTTACATCTAATTAGCACATATTAAAACGAAAAGACAATGGTTGTTTTTCTTTATAAAAAACAAAAGGGTAAAAAAATGAGTGGCAGTATTAACTATACAATAAAATAGAATAAATACAAAGATGATACCAAAATTACAATCTCTTCTCTGTTTATAAGAGAAGCAGATGTTAGCGCGTACGAGTTTATCTTGTCTCGTGCTATTCTTAGAATTCAAATAACTTTTTTAAGGCCATCGTAAACGCGCATCGCAACTTATAACCTAATAAAATGAAATTGCTATTTGAAATTGACGTTTACTGACAAAATAACTCATTTATTATATTTATTCCCACATAGCACATAGCAGTTATTTTGATTGCCCTGTTACCTTTATCCTTCCTCATTGATTTCTTATTATAGAAGATGAATAGCTTATTTTCGCAGCTGTACTTATTTCAATTTAGAATCGTATCGTAAATATGTATAATCGCCTTGGACGTGGAACGTTGTTGCTGTCAAATAAGTATTAACTTGAGTAAATTTATTATTTGTATTAAAGCTGTAATAAGACAAAATTATTACATCTTTAGAATATTTAGTGCGTTTATTGAAAATAAAACTCGTAAAAAATGTACTCGCACAATTTTAATAGCAGAGGATAATATTTAACATTATCTATCTATTGATTAATTTGAATACGTGATCGACGTACGGAACTAAAATATTAGTTAGTAATTTATGACCTTCCCCCGTTCTTCCAAAGCTAAGAATACGCTTATGCTTAAGAAGGTACAACACAGTAGTTGAATGGTGGATTCAAATCTAAAATTTTAGGTTTCACAGACCACACCCTAAATTACCAGCAGCATCCCTAAATCTATAAATATGGCAACAGGATACTGACGCTTAATTGTATTGTTATATTCTTATACAACACCGCAGGAAAAAGATCTCGCGGCCGTTCACCAACGAGGTGGTCCGTACAGGTAAAAGACTCGTCGTTCTCCAAATTTTACAGTGCTGTAAGAGACGCGCTGTACAGAAGCCGGTGAAGGCAAATCATCCGCTCCAGGTGCAACGCTGATGGTGACCACGATCTCAGACATGAGGGACCGACACTAGAGAGAGATATTCTTAAAACAAAATAATATAAATAAAAACACGAACGAACGGTAGGCAGAGATTACAGATTTCCATTTAGACCGGTATTAACATACCTCTCTGACCTGGTCCATATCTCCACATCTTTGTACATTATCAATATGAAATACCTTCGCTTGAAGCGTCGTCTACATGAACTGCTACTAGCATTTGCATCATCGTTCGTCGTCGTTCGTGGTAAATCAGCACTTAAAATTTAAAGAAACAATTTCATTGCACTAAGTATCGAACTCGAGTTACTGATATACTATGCAAATTGAGGCGACCGGACACTGAGCTAGCACGCGCATCGTTCATGTAAAACGCATTGAAATGGAAATAAAGTAAACAACAATATAGACGTCGGAGTATAATATACTCAGATTTTATAGGTAAATAGTCGTAAATATTTTATGAGTCCTCGCACACGTATAAACGACGATTATGATAAAAACGTTGGAACGTTTCGTTTGCCGCTCACGCTGAAGTTACCTACCACGCGCTTCATTTAGCACTCGAGTGTGACCATGTTGTTGATAAAGGAACAGAAACGGATTTAAACAAAACTACCAGTTCGATACATGGATCTCAAAGCTCTCACATTTTTTAGCCGATTTTCACTGTTTTATTTGTGACTTCTAATACTTGTTATTAAAACTAGAAAATATAACCTAATTATACATTATAGAACAATACATAACGCTAACTAAAAAAAGAAATATTTACAATATAATAGGTATTTTACGAAAAATATAACTGTGCCAAACTTTCGTCGCTTGGCAGCGTGCACAGAAGGCTGGTAGCATTGCCACGTTGTATGGCAATGCTTAGCCTCTGTGCAAGGTATAAGCCAGCCCTCTGGTCACTTACTTTTATTTGTTATTGATTTATTGTACAACATTTACGTGTAACAAATTTATTTACGAGTACAAACAAAAGCCGACTTCAAATCGAATAGGAATATAGAATTAATCAGAACCTAAATAAACTCTCATCAAACTACTCTTGAAGTACACCACACCTGTCCAATAAAAAATGAATTATCGAAATTGATTTTTATTTTTTATTTTTTTATTTTTTTTTATGTCATAAAGGCTTTGAACTACTGAATTATTGTCAATTTCAGAGCTGTAAAACCCTTTGTCTTTTCTCTACGTTAGCCGATGTGCCATTCTCTAGCTCCCCCAACGTGGGTGGTTAGGGATTATCTATGTGTCTTTCATTCGTCTCTAGGTTAATTGTTAGTTTTTACAGTTTTACAATTTTATATATATTACAAATTTCTTATTTTACTTACATATTACGATTACACTTTCTTCTTTATCCTTATCTAGTCATACATATTACTCTACATTTTTACTAGATTCTACTCTACTTCTCATTTCTCTCTTCCTACACTACTTTACCTACATTACAAAATATCGAAATTGATTGTCGTGATATTGAGTTATTCGTCCATTCGTCGCGCACATACTTAATGCAAATTTAAGACTTATATGGTTTTCTCGTACTTGCTATTGTCAGAATTGGACCAAATTACCATACGGTACCACTAGCTTTCAAATAAAAAAACGAATTGGGAACCTACTCCTATTTTTGAAGTGGGGAAGAAATCAAGTCAAACGCGACAGTTCAAACATTAAACCCTACTAAGTATCGCGGTCATATTACCTAGTTCTAGCGCCTATCCTTCCTTCTTCGTAAACATTTGTTCCACATACGTACCAACGTCTCAATCAACAAGTCAATGTCAAAAGCCAATGGTCCTACGCCAACCAAATATATATTATTTAATTATACCCTTTAATTAAATATTAAAGGGTATAATTAAATAGTAAATTAAATATTAACCCTTTAAAAATCAAAATCATCAATCACGTTCATAATTGACGGTGATAAGACAAAGAAGAAAAAAAGACAAATTGATAAACTTCTTTTTTATTTGGTTACTACAAATTTAAGTACTTGGGCTTATTAGTTACTCTATAGTCAGGAGGAATCTCTGTATTTATTAATGAGCTTCCATTATTCGGTTTCTAAGTACAAAAAAACTTCCGGACGCCAGTGTAACATTTGGAAGCTAATAAGTTAAGATTAAAAAGCTAATAAATAAGATCTAGTAAGCTGCCCCACTAAAAAAGGGCGTGAAAGCTTATTGAATTAAATACTTTGAAATTTATATAATAAAGTATTTTTTTTCGCTATTTATCGTTTATCTTAATAAAAAATATATCTTTAAATGTTTTCCAAATTGACATTATGGTATATTGTATCCCTATGTAAGTCTTTCACTGTTTATGCCTACATACTCGCGAACACTGTTTCTGAGTACACGTATTCACAATTTGCAAAGCTTCAAGCTTAATAATGCATATATCAGATGGCACTTAATACAAGAGTCGTAAGGTCACAACAAAACAGTCGACGTTAAAAAATTGAGAGAGCGCTTCATCCTAATTCACAGGTACGAGGCCCCTACCCAAACGCAACGGTTACAAACAAAAACTCATTAAGTACTGGAGTTCAAAAGCTTTTTACTAACACATTGGGGTTACATTATGAATGTGAAAGCGATTGTGAGCGAAATCTTCTTAATATAAAAAGGGTCTAAGTGCATGTAATTATCGTGTTTAACGAATATTCTACGACTAATTGACATGACTTTATTCTTTTTCAATATTTAATTGTTGGTGAAATTTAAATATGCTATTGAGGTGTTATTTTTATCGATTTATGATGTTCATAGTCGAGGTCCATACTCGAAATAATATAGTAAGCCGAAATAGAAATCCGCTGGTCGTCAAGATATCATAAAGATAAGTTAAACTAGTAAGAGTAGTGGCGGGGTCAACTCACTTCGCTCTGTCCTAGATCATCATGGAAAATTTTGCAATTAATCATGTTTCTCCACACTGTACTCCCCCACCTTAGTCTTAGGTCTTCCACTGGATCCTTAACCGGGGAGGTGAAGTTGAATCGCCAAATTTCCAATGTAGTTGGAACTCTGTTTTCGTGCAAATACCATTACAACCTACTCGCCCTAGGAGTGCACGATAGATGTTCGATATTACATAAAATATCGGTATATGGACGCTATTTATAGCTTCAATCCGTCATTTAATATCGATATTTAAATCGATATATTTCATCCGATATACGAAATATTTTAATAAATTAAATTAAAAAGCATTCCATTCTTTCTTTTATTTGTGGTTGACAACTTGAATAAAATAAAACCCTTACTTGCGCTGCAATCACAAAGAGTGTATAGTAGTACGTTACTACACTCCTACTCTTCACGATGGCAGGACTCATTGTATAAATTTTATAATCTATGCATGTAGTCTGTACTACTAGCAGATTCAAAACAAATAGTCTGGACTGGTACCCGAAGCGAGAACCTCTCAGTTATGCGCCGAGTACTCTATTAGTACAAAACTTTTCTAATATTTAATATTAAGCGCTAATTAATTATTAACAAATTTCGATATATGAAAAACATCGATATATTTGTACAATATATCGCGTAGTATCGATATAACCTCACGATATATTATATCGAAAAATATTTCGATATATTTTTCGATATAATATATCGTCATCATCATACTTGCAATGTCATATATAAATAAATAAAAATAATTCTTAAACCTAAACACGCTGTCTTCATACTTAAGAATCCAAAATAAATAGCGTAGTTTTAGCTCCCCATTTTACCATGCTTTTACCTTGATCTCAGTGTTGTGGAACTAATAAATAAATAAAACAGTTACAGTAACAAAAAGGTAACGTAATTTTTTGTAAATATTTATTAAACTTTTATATATAGATATAACTTAATTGTACACCAAAAAAAAAGATCTTTTCTATAATTTTATCTTTACTAACAATCCTTTATTACGCAGACAATTATCATCCTACTAGTTTTCTCCGTCAGGATAATGTAAAAAGTTATAATACTTTTATCTAAAACAAAAAGGTTCGTAGCAGGTTTGCTACAAAAAAATTTGTAGACCCCTTAAAATTATTATAAAAAAAAAGAAAAACCTTTATCCGCGAAAATTTGCAATAACATTATCATAATTATACCGCTTTAGTCGCTCAATCCAATTTTTTAAATTCGCTTGAGGGGTCTAAGTGGACTGAAATGCTTACACATTCGCTTTAGCAGATAAGCCGGCGGACTAACGACGTCACCTTCGAACGCTATCTTAATTGCCACCACCTATTTGGCGACTTTTTAGCTGGACTCGTGTCTACTATTTACAGCACTAACGTACCCTATTACATTTCTACTTTCCACTTCTTGTAAGATATATGCTACCGCATCTTTCAACATATATGCGGTAGACAGATTTAGAAATCGCAATTCATGGAGCTTATTAAATTCCAAATGTGACAGTTAAACAATCAATAACATCAAGTATTTTGAGACCCTTTTTTCATTTCGCACAGAGTAGCCCGAAAGGCTTCTGGTAGAACACAGTTCGATGCTTATATTAAAAACAGCTAAAGAAACGGGATCAAAGTCATTCCACGACAAACCGTGTAATGTGTCACTTTAATACGACTATTAGGAGGAATGTTAGAATACTTCGTGCAGGTAATAGGCACGGTCGACATTGCTTATTGTACGAGGGTCGGCGGCCATCTTGAATTGGGGGGGTCAAATTAAATTGACATGTGGTCTGAGCCAACGTATTGTGTTTGTCACCAAGCATTGTGTCGTCGCCCCTAATTATACAGGTCCGCTGATAATACGAGATTAGACGGCTGCAATCAATGTAACGCCCGCGGCAAATTTAAATTGCACAGATTTACGGATTGTACCGCGCCATAAATAAAATTCATATCCCCCTGAACATTTTTACGGCCAGCTTCGACATGCTCGTACCTTAAAAGCATATTTCAATTTAAAACCTAAAGATTTTGCTATCGGACCGTAGGAAGTGTGAGGCAATAAAATACATTGGATTTGGGAAGGTACATTATAAATCCATTGTCTTTTCTGAAAATCTTTCCTTTACAATTTTATAATCGTATTAAAATAAACAATGAATTTACTGGAAAATAACGCGATATCTTTTAAATGGAACATTCAGTACGATGTCTTGAAATTATCGCTTTTCATAGAAAGCTAGCAGACGCCACGTCAGCGGACAACGTTGAGCTTAGCATATCGCTTGAGCTCACCAAATCCGTATGACGACATTGCATAAACCGTCTCTTCACTCCGCGTTGAAGCCATTATCGAACCCTAACTCTATTTAAAAAAATGACCATCCTTAACACGTACAGCTAGGGAAGCTGCTCGCGAACAAATACTTAATAGGATTGGATAAAGATGGCGGAGTAATAAAGCGTGTTCAGTAATGTATTTATAGAAGATTTCCCGACATCAAGCCGGTGCACGGATCGCCTTCAATTTACTGTTCGAGATTACGATCCGCTCCTGGAACGTGCTGATTCTATACAACTTCCTGATATTCATTCTGTACTAAAGATAAGTTACATTTATATTTGACTTTTATTCATACGAGAAAATTTCTAGTAAACCGATTACCTTACCACGACTCCTCTTTCAAATAAATTATAATTACGTCCCCACATCCGTTAAACGTTTTAAAATAACCCTCACGTGGCGCATAAAAATCTCACTGTTGTCGATTCTCGTGATGGCCAATGAAATATCGATTAACATCAATTTCAATAAACGAAGCGGTTTCCTGATAGTTACGCGTCTATACCTGCGGGCGGGGTTCGAAACCCTGGTTGCTAGTTGCAATGAGATTTTTCTTTTATATTCTTACGTACAAAATATAACTTATTCTAAATTAGATAATAACAGAAATTCCTCTTCATTTATTATATGACTTACGCCCTGAGGGATAGACAGAGATCACAGACTTCCCCTTAGTACGATCCTGACACACCGCTTTCACTTCATTCACATCCGTACATCTGCATACAAACAAAATCGTCTGTAAAGGTAACTCCTTACCTCTTATTTTGAGTTAATTAATCATATTAGATTTAAATATATTATGTGATAGTAAATTATAGGGATCGGGATTGAAATCGAAATATATTCTAAAAGCGAAAATAATAACTTATTTATTAGAAGAAAAAAACAAATTGACACAAATTTGATCGATATGGTGACTGGCTCTCCCCTCTGTCACATTTGGGACTTAATAAAATAGATGAAACGTGATAGTCCAAGTCATTTCTGTGTGCCTTTTACAAGATTCTAGCCGGATTGTAATAATGAACGATTTTCATATTCTTACATATAATCATATCACTTCGTCATCTCATATGAGACCGACTAAACTTGATAAAAACGGATAATAATTGTTATTTTTGTCTACCAATTGCACGCAAAAGATTTTTTACCCAATTTAATTACTATATCAAACAATTTATAGATACTCTGTTAATTACTTAAGCGGTATAATAAGATACTATAATTATATTTACAGTTTGACAAACATTTAAAGAAGCCCCTTTACCTTACTTTGTTTAAGCTGACTTTGCGCTCTGTCATTCAGCTGACCTTGTTAAAATTTATGGGGAGATTTGGTCGTAAAAAGCGGAAGTTAAGTCGCTAAATAAAGACTGATGGGATTTACGAGTATGAACGGGTAACATTACTCTGATACCAAAATAAACGAATGTAGATAATGGACGTCGGGATCAATACAAAGTAATCGCGAGCGGATCCAATAAGCCCGACCAAAACAACGGGGGGTCGCATCGGACGAGATCGGAGGCTGCGGGCCGAACATGGGGAAACAATATGGCGGCATGCAAATAGCTCGGCCATTATCGCACCTGGGCAGCGCGAGCCGCCCGGCGAGTAAACAAGATTACGAGAATTGAATGGCTAATTAGGGGAAAGAAGCAGCCCCAGCTAGCGCGCTGACTTATCGTGCCTCGTCGCTGCCATATTTCACGAGGCTTAAGTCTCCTTTATTGTTCGGCCGCCTCTTGTTTGGGTAAAGAGGCTTGTTAGCTTATCCGGTGTGGCCTAGGTGGAGTGCATTAACTGGCGTCACAGCCACGGTCCGAGATTTAGTGCGCTACGAAGACACAAGTTAAATAATAGTCTAACTAAGAGCATTTACAAAAGCGGAACCTAAGCAAACACCCGTACGTGATCCATTTTAATAACACACGCGCACGTTTCTGTTAGTTAAACTAATATAGCAAGTGTAATTTTTTAACAGAAATAGCAAAAAAATTGACAAAAAAATCTAGTTTTAAGCAGTCGCTTTTTTATTTCTGATATGTTATAGTTATATTACAGAGTCATGGTATCTACTTTTCACATTCTAGTTCGTTAAGGAGGGTAGCAAGGAGCTTGGATTGTCCTAAACCCACCAATATCACAACCACAAAAAAAAATTATCAGGTTTTTAGGAGTGCAGTGTTGCATCTTCTGAACACATGGTCTAATGGAAATAAATTTAAAACGAGATTCAAATACCAAAAAACCTATACACATATTGAATTACGCAGTTACTAGGTAACTGACATAATAAATATACAACCGAAATAATAACCTCCTTTTTGAAATCGGTTGAGAATAAACATATCACCGAGTTGATTGCGAGTTACGTTGTTACGTTTTACGCCGAACGTTTACAACTAAGTTACGCGACGGAATCGCTCTTTCATTATCGATATGAGGCCAAGTTGACGGCCGGCATCACACGAGAAGACACTTAATCATTATTCAATTAATTAATTAGTGACTTTTATAGATAATAAAGTGAGCATATTTACGAGTTGGGTTCGTTAATTTTATGTTATCTGTGTAATTGTAGTTGCCTCTGGCATTTGCGGCGTTATTCTACTTTCAACGGGTCTGGTGGCCAATGGTGTAGTTCAAATTATAGCGTGTGGATGCGTTCATCACAGTTAAAGTCATCGTATTTTTTCTTTTAACGTTTACGACGTCACGTACATAGGACACATAAACTATCGTTAGTTATGAGTGCGTCACATTTAAATACCGAATTAAATGAAATACTTAAATTCGTTTTGAGTTAGTGACTTTGTGTGAGCTACCTTGCTCAACATCGCACACAACATATTTTATATTTTATCATATTATTAACAGCAATACATCAAGAGCCTTAGAGGTAATTTATTAAAGTCTTATTGACTTTGCTTCAGAGATTCACTTTTAAACGGCTTTTCCTCCAGCATAATTCACTTGTTCTAAACTGTACACTAATTGTTTACAGAGAGAGTCCTCTCCTTTTTATCCTAAATTTCTTGTATATGCATCTCTTTCAAAGACGGCAGCGGAAACGGCCTTGGTTGCCGACAACCGATAAAAGTACTTTAGTTGACTAAACTAAAGTACTTTTAAATTTGTCAGTCCATTAACTTTATAGATTATAATATTTAAAACTAAATTGGCATTCAGTAGGACCAACTGTCGCTAACATTTGTTTTGAGTACAATATGAAACACGCCATTATTGTCAGTTATTCGTTTGTTTAAGCGACTTCAAAACCAGGAGGTTACCCAAATTGGTTGAACTTTTTAATATGTTTGTAGTATTGCCATTATTTATAAACAAATCTTACAATATTTTTTTTAACTTTTTTTACTTTTTAGAAAATTTTTAAGTACAGATTGGATTTTACATCGGTATGTTAATGGAGAGGAATATCGAGCGTGAAGATAGGATTTAAATACAGACAGCTTATTTTGTTTAAAGCCTAATGAATTCACTGACAGACTCGGTGATCATCTACCAAATAACATTTATATAAAATTGAGATGTCTGCTTTGTAATATTAAAATAACCGCTTTTCATTACATTCAAATGTATGTTCATACAGTACAAACACCAAAGTAACTTTTTTTACAATTTTTTCTATCTGTGTGTTTGTTCCGGATAATCTCTGGAATAACTGGACCGATTTTGACGGGCGATAGCTGATGTAATTAGGAGTAACTTAAGTTACTTTTATTTCAATCAACAATAGTTATTCGCGGGTAACACCGCGGGATGCAGTTAGTATGTAATGTATGGTAACCTTTTTATTCATCTATTTAATTCATTTTTCATAATATGATTTCTTAACTAAAGTAGAATAGAAATAAATTCTTACAATACTACAAAGTTTTATATTATATATGTATAGTAGCCTCTTTTCACAGGCGTACCGTAAAAATCAGTGAAGGGACATGAGGGTTTTGAATATTATACGTGGATAGTCTTATAAAAACTTGTCATGTCAGGCGGTTTTATAGCTACTTTATGCTTTGCTCGAGTATAAAGCCAGTACCGTCCTTATACCAATAAATTTCATATTAAATTAAAAGGATATCCTTGAACAAATTCAATTTCAAATTCGTGTTCACTGAACGCTACATCTAATAGAATAAAAAAATCAATAATTCGAACACATGAAGTTTTTAATTTAAAAGCGTACGTTCAACCAATATCCTATCCAATATATTCCGCTGATCCTCAATTACATTTTTCTCATCTATGATTTAAAGAGTTGTGCTCGCTCGCGGCAACGTCGTTATTTAATTACATGCGGTGCTTGTCACTGAGCCCACACAACCTCCTCTAATACAAGATAAATGAATTATATTGAGACAGGTACACGGCTACATTTTGTTTGCCCCGGTGTTTCTTTATTCTCATTAAATTCGACCTGTGTTCGAAATAGTTAAGTGTATACAGACATCGAAGCTTTTAAAGTGAAAAGGTAAATTTTGTAGTTCGGTTTGTTGTACATCTTCGTGCCTGGAGAGATCGGTCACTTCTCAAATACGAGAAAAACTGTACAAGCATTTCGTTGTTTGTCAGTGTTAGAAGGTATAAACAAAAATGTTTTCTTTTTCAACCGACTTCAAAAAAGGATAAGGTTCTCAATTCGTCTGTATGTATTTTTTATGATGGATTAATGTAACACCTCACAGCTTTCGAATGGTTGAACCGATTTTGATGATTCTTTTTATGTTTCAAACCTAATGTTTCCCATGTTGTCCAATTCTGATAATGCCAACCATGAGAAAACCATATAAGTTCTAAATTTGCATTTTGTATTTCGCGACAAATAGACGAATAACTCAATATCATGCAAACCGATATCGATCATATATCATTTTTTATTAGAAAGTACGTCTTAAAAGGTAGTTTGATGAGAGTTTGGTTAGGTTCTTAGTTTTATTTAGTATTCTATATATATATATATATATATATATATATATATATATATAGTTATTCTATACTAAATATCCGCGCGTATAACCGTTTAACTTTTGATTCGATTTGAAATCGGTTTTTGTTTTCACTTGTAAAAATACTTGTTATTTCGACTATGCATTTTAGTATAAAAACTACAAGCTCTCAAATCCGTTTAACCCTAGCAGGGTAGACAGAGATAATTTTTGCTGTCCGCTTTAAACTAAGTGTACTAAATCCCATATTATGTGTCTGTGAAGTCGCCATACACGGCGCATAAATGTTTAGCAAGTAAAAAAAAAAATATGGCAATTATTTAGTATAAGCCGAATGGAATTTGAACTAGTGGGAATTCGTAAACTAACCACTTAAAATATCGCTGTTCTTTCAAATACAGTTTACTTTTAAAATTTGATATAGTATAATATAGACAGATTGATAGATAAATCCTTTACTGCACCAAAGCATTACATATGCTGCTATGCTATGCTATGCATAGGCGAACTTAAAGCTATTTAGCATTTTTTCCAGATAACCTTTAGTGGTTAAGAGCACACTAAGGGTGTGCCGCTAAAAAATAGCGTTTTTAAAAATATTATATCGATAAATAATATAATTGACTAAATTATTTAATGGCCTTTTTTAAAACTAAATTTACTAATAACAATGTTCCTCTGACGCCGCGAATAAAAACTCATTAATTTGGATAGAGTACTCAGTGACCTGCGATGTCGAAAAGCCAAACACTTTGTCTAGAAGAAGGCAGAAAGTTCCATAATTTCTTTGCCGAGATAAGAGGCGAAAGTTCACGCGGGTGCGGAGATTTATGACGTCACCGTTGCCCCTTTCACTAAATAATAAAAGGCCCGCTGTAAAACGCGAAGGGGGCATAAAATTTTACGTCCATACAACCCGTTGGTGTACGTAAACGGAGCATGTAAGGCACGTCGTGTTAGGACGCCAAATCTCCATAAAAGGCAATCAGTGTCGGCACAATAGTCCGTCGCCTCATAAATTGTACGCCAACGTATGCTTAATTCATTCAATTGTGTTTTATTATTAATATACCAACATTTAGACGTAAATATTAACATGCAATGATCAATAGTACTGTCTTGCTGTGTATATGAATTATTTTGTAACTTAATATAAATATATATTATTTTATTTATTTATTAGATTTCTTTTGTACATGTGAATATTCAGTCACATGGAAGAAAAAGATTGGATAAAATAATGTTTTACTCATTGGAGTTAAACATTTTTTTACTAACTATTCAAGCGCTTTCGATAAGGTGTTTAACGACCTGTTTGGCCCCAACAGTAACCTCTTTTTTTTACGGGAGGAAATCTTCAACAAAATACCCCGCCTTCCACTAAAACCCCCCGGTGGCCCTTCCGGCCGGTGTATGGTTAGGGGTTCCGTGATCTCCAGAGGAACGCACCGGAGCCCCTCTGCACTATAGTCTTAGGAGAGCACGTCCCGTAGGGAGGTTACTGCCTCACTCTCCGGGACATGCCCTTACAGTGCAAGGCGACCAGCCGATGTAGCCTTCTTCCCGTGTCCCTCTTGGCGGACGACAAAGGCCCACACCCTTGTCGCTCAGTGAACCCGTGGCCCCTTTTAGTCGCTTTCTACGATAGGCAGGGGACACCGTAGACTTATTCTACGAGCCCAGAGCTACAGGGTTGAACAGTGCCTAATGTGATGAATCTGCACTAATCTACTTAGGTAGATGAGAATTAAAAAAACAAAACCACGATAAAGCGAAAACAAAATAGCGATAAAATAAAGAAGCATCGCAGTCTCTGCAGTCTTTTCTGTATTGTGAACATGAAACCCTCGAAAATATTCTTGTGGCCTATGCCACAATATGTCATTTAAGTATGAAGCCTTTAGAGTTTTAAACCCACGATAGCGTCCAACATGCTGTAATGACGATATCCCGACACACCGTCAGCTGTGTCTATTATACAGATGACTGTGACGACGCCACAGGAAGACTGATGACAAAGGCAATGGCCGCTTCAAGGGAGAGGATAGTGGACTACAACCTGATAATGGCCATGAGAAGCAGGGACACAGCGGTCGCGGAGAAGCTAATAGCAATGCTGCGGGGCGTCTGCGACGCGTGAACCCGGAACGATCTCTGGCCAACTCCAAATTCAGGCATTATTAAAAAAAAAGGAAAATAGTAACTGTAGAAGTGGCACTTTTTTAATAAATGCAGAGTGAACAATTTAAGCGTATTGGAAAAGACCACGGACACATGTCTGTGGTTGCAATCTAACAATTAAAAATAAAATAAAACCATGTACAGTAAATATTAATGTGATGTATGGATATCTTAATATTTGGGTCTACAAGAAGTTCAAGTTCAATTAAAATCAAGTGTTCCACATTATCTTATTAAATTAAACAATATCTTATCCACTGGAGGTAGCTGTATCTAAAAAATAACATGAAAAAGTTGGCAACATTAATAATTGTTTACAAATTTTCTGTGTTTTTTTTCCTGAAAGTTCCAATGTACGTTACGCTTGAACAGCACATGCCATTTTCTGTTTACAACATTCTTGGCTGCGGAATCGGAAATTTATAATCGACAAAAATATGTTCTGGAAACAGACATTGTTTTCGTAACAAACGATGTTAATTTAAACATTGTTTATTATTTATTGTTAATTTAAAAAGTTCTATAAGCTTAATTATCCTTTAAAGCTTATTCGGTTTTGTTATTTGGTTCTGTACAATCATGAAAAAGGTCGCTAATGTATATTAAGGTGCGGTGGGTACCAGGTCCCATAAGAAGATAGTAGAGAACTTATCTCTCACACAGGCCACAAATATTTTGCAAATCAATTTTTGCACTTAATAATCGAAAAAACGGCAAATCGTTGGTACAAGCTGACTGTGATTCGAACTCGCGACATCACATTGCAAGTTGAACCGCTTACCCACTAGGCTATCACTACTTTCTGGTGCTATAGTATTTCATTGATCTATAGGGGCCGTTATAGTTTTCGACGTGCCAACACTGAATATTGCCTGACTTCAAATTTTCAAAATGTTCAAAACATTCTCTCACTAATTCAGAATCCCTAGCGATGGTTTCTTATATTCCATCGACTTACGGTCTGTGGTATATTTGACACCGTTGCAGTCAGCAACAAACATATAGACATAGACATTTTATTTTCTGGCATCATAATATACAAACACATTACAGATAAAATATAACACAAATAAAAAAAAAAAAAAATACAATTAAGGAAAGAAAGGACGAAAAAATAGGAGATGATGCCAACATTGAACACCGTCTCAGCATGTTATGTCGCAAGACTACCACGACGCTGATTTTCAGTGGTGACCAGGAACACCCAATATCGCACACGCGCAATACATGGTGTTTATAAAGAATCGAATAATGCATATAGAATTAATATAATACGTGTATAAATAATTATTAGATTTATCTTTTCGTCTCTAATAAGGGATGAGCTCTTTCTACAAACATAAGGATTCTGTATACAACAACTCAAACAAAAAAATACAAAAGAACTTTATTAGTTCAAGCCGGCCGGGTTTCGAATCTCCATTCGTCAGATCCTTATTCAAACGTTGATTAAAAACTAGGCTACCGCTGCTATAACAAAATCTAAAGAAAATTCTGATAACGCAGTTAAAATATTATAGCAAAATGTATCAACACGTTAAAAGAATTAACAAAAACCGTCATCAAAAATACTTAGTGTCACTAAATCGAAATAAATAAAGCGAATCGTCAAGCGATAATATCGCAGTGACATAAAATAATTAAAAAAACAAATAAGTAATTTGATCACGCGCATTGCATTTGCAATAAAACACTTTTGAATCATTTTCAATTAGTACTCATTTCCGCTTTTCTCTAATTCTCTTCCACCTTCCGGTCTTGGGTTCCACGCTAGTTAATTCTTAATCCGTTTCTAGCCATTAGCTTTGCACAGGCACTGACCCCGTTCAATATCTCTATATATGCTATTTATTTCATATATTAATCCGCTGTACATTTTGTGTATTTTTCAACCGAATTTAAAAGACGTCATTTGAAATGTTTGTGCACTCCTAGCTTTGTCGTTTAAGAACTTATTTCGATTTCTTTTGTTTAAAAGGATTTAGTTTTAATTACTTATATGTGAACTTTTTTGGCATAAATCCTTGTGATACCAGGGAACTCCTAAAATAGTACGATAGAATTTAATTTCTTAACATACGTAATATAACTATGATACTTCAGAAATAAAAGAGAGCGACCGCGAGTAGTAATAGTATAGTATAGCGTTTAAGGTCAAGCCAGACAGCGAACGCGCCGTAGCGTTGGCAGGAAATTGGCAGTTGTAATGTAGTAGTTAATATAGATCATCACACACAGAGCTACAGAGACAAAAACTACGCCCCGCTCCACCGCACTCAATCTGTATTCCTGCCAGACGCCGCGGCTAGTCGAGCGCCGTGCGCGTTGGCTCTACTTGTGATGCTCTATATTAACTATCCCGCTTTCTGTGTGGCTTCACCTTTAATGTTTTATCCGTCACGTTTGATTACATTCAGAATCGTTTTTTTTATTTTTACTCGTAAATATACTGAACATGTGATGGCATACATTTAAAATAAATTAATTTTTCACCGACTTCAAAATTTTAATTCGTCCGTATCTTTTTATGTGTGTGCATTAATAGCCCGTCATTAACGTCAGAAACCTTAAATATATAAACCAAAGGTAGGACCTTAGGTATACCAGAAAACTCCTAAAATCGTATAGTAGAATGAATGAGTTATTTGTAATTTTATAATAAACCAACACTATGTAAGTCTCCTTAATGCCAACGGGCACAAATATGGAAAAATAATAATGTAGGCGCCAGAACTTAAATATAAATATGATATATATAGGCAATAAAATAAATTTTCAGTTCTGTGTGAGTTCTGGAAAAAGGTGATAAAGAACATGATAAAAGGAAAAGCAATTGCTATCTCTTACTACCCCTCTTGTCTTAAAAGGGACTTGCTTGCAAGATCTAATAATAGTCTACATAATATAACTAAACTGCTGTTTATATGTTTACCTAGGTTTTGTGGATTAACTGGTTAATATTAATTTAAAAGGTTTTTTCTAAATACCGAGTAACAGATTACGTAATTTTAACAAACGTACCGGTAACTATATCGGTAAATACTATATGTATGGAAGGCGCAACACTTTATGAAAATGGAATAACAAATACAATTTAACGTTTCTTTTAAATACGAATACAAGTTTTATGGTATACAGTTATATCCATTACGAAACCGTTGGCACAATATCGCCTTTCAAAAAATACTGAGGGAACATTTTCTTTTTGTTTCTTTTGCTTTGTGTTCCGCTGATGTTTTAGATCTATTCAAAACTGCAAGCGCCGAGCAGCTTTATCATTTTATCGGATACTTTGAGAATCAATATGGCCCCTAAAATATCTTGAAAAAGGTAACCATTTCGATTGTGACATCTATTCGCGAGCAATGGTGCGAATAACTAATGCTTTTTTTCGTTTCATTCAATTCGGTTTCTTATTTCCAACATAAGATACCACGTGCACAACTTAAAGTTAAAGTTACAGCCTTTATATATATAATATATATGTCCCACTGCTGGGCACAGGCCTTCTCTGTAAAGAGAGTATAAGGGCATAGTCCACCACACGGCCCTAGTGCGGATTGGTAGACTTCACATGCCTTAGAATTTTTTTTTCTAAGACATATAGGTTACCTCACGATGTTTTCCTTCACCGCCGAGCGCGTGGTTAATCGGCACATAAAATTGCAACAGCAAATTTATTGGTGCCGGCACCGGGGATCGAACTCGGGTTGCTAGCGTACTATGCAACACAAGCCAACCGCCTGGACACTGAGCTACCACGGCTCTGCACAACTTAATTTAATAAGCTCTAAGTCTTTTAGCGCAACGGGGGAAGACAGAGATATTTATCTGAATTAGATTTATAAATATTTTAACAGTGATTATTAAGCGTGAAATTTTCTCAATCTACAATACACCGAACCTGAATATTAGCTATTATACTTATAAATCCAAGTTTACACGCAATAAACACACATTAACTTTGTCGCCTTTACTTTCTTAAATATTAACAAGAGAGACGATAATGTGATAAAGAAATACCTATTATAATTAACAAAATACCTCTTTCACATACAATAACTTGTAATACGACCAAATGGGCCTATTTCGCTTACTCTCTAATTACATTCCCAAATATCAGGACTCTAAAGTGTTTGTACGCTGCTTTAAAACCTCATTTACCGTTTAACCTAAAACAGATTTTATCATATTGGGTAATTTTATCATGTAAGGATTTAATAGAATATTATAGAACATTCTATTAAATCTTTACACGTTAATATTAGCTTGTTTTTTTTTAAATAATTTCTAAGCAAGTGTTTGACTACGATCCCACCTGATGTTAAGTGGAAATGCAGTCCTGGATGGTAAGGCGCACTAGCTTAGTAAATGCCTATTCACTCTAATCTTGAAAATAACCACATTGTAATCGGAAGGAAAGACAGACGCGGGCAAACTATTCCATTCCTTTGCTGTACGAAGAATGAAAGACGAAGCAAATCGCTTCGTTCGGGTTAGAGTTTACAGTTTCAATTAATTTACTCGTATATGAGTTACGCGTTGTTACTCGCGATGAAAAATTATTTATTTAATATATAAAACAAAAATAAATTTTAAAAAATCTGCCCAGCGAGCGTCATCCAGAGATGTCTGTTAATCTCTAGCGGACGGCTAGGTAAGACAAAAATAGTGAAAAATGTTTTGATATATGTACCATATGTACATTCATATGCCTGTAGTAAAAAATGGTTATTTTAATATTACAAATAGACGTTCCTATTTTATTTATTTCTATAGATATGGCTCAGTCCATCAGTACAGTGGCATTATCGTCCAATCGGTAGAGAGCGGACACGGCGCACGGCGCAGCCCGGTGACAAACAAGATTCGAGCTCGCCGTTTATGCGACGTCATGCCCCTCAATAGAAATACTTCGATTTACGTTTCTCCTGTATTTTTCGTGCAACGTCTTTTTTTATTTCCTTCGCGCTCAATTTGTAACATCACCGTGCCAGTAAACATCCATTCCTTTTATGTATCTACGAATTAAACTTGCCTGTTATAAATATAACAATGTGATTTGCTAAAATTATGCTAGTATCAAATAGCTATATTGGAATCTATAGCCAAGTAGCTTGTAAAAACTATGACATAAAGACGAGAAGTATTTACATTAAAGTTCACCAATAATCGCTATAAAATACGTAAAATTGAAATGTGTCGTTACAGCGCGTTTGAATTGATAGCCGCAAAAAATAAGGTCATTAAATAGCTAAAGGAAAGAGGGAGAAGAAAGCAGAACAATAAGGGTCATGACCACTCATGTCAGGGAAACAAGAACATAATAAGTCACATTGGCTACCTCATTACGAAGAATATTGACCTTTGTTTCAAGAGAAAAAAAAATAATGGCAGCTGTATTGATATTTTTAAGGGAATAGCGTAATGGTTTAGGGTACGGTCTGCGAATCGAAAGGCCGTGGGTTCGAATCCACCTTTCGACTATCGACGTGAATCTTCTCCTAACAGAACCTAAGCTTTTTATTTGGAATGGTTAATAAAATTTGTGCAAAAAAAATATTGTTAGCATTCTTTATAAAAATAAACTGGTAATGGTTGACAGACACTTCGCTAAACCTTTCGAGCTGGTGGTCAAGGGTTCGACAATCAATCTCCATGGCTTAATGTTATTAAAAGCAGCTAAGACATGATTGACTTTTCAATTAACGTTTTCGTGTTTTACTACTCTTATCAATAATAATCCATACAACAATACAATCACGGAGTAAGGGTACACAAACGTCAAATCAATTTACAGGGAACTCGGCCAACTGATTAACAAGTACTCGAATGTACTAACAACGATTAAAATAAATTAACACAATATTTACTTACTCGTGAAGTAAATCGAGAAACGGAGACCAGATTGTGTTGTAGACAATACTTTCACGGTAGGAAGGTGGCGGGCTAGGGGGACCATTTGTATGCGTAAAGGAAGATCGAATTTCGTATTTGTTCGTGGGGTCGTTAACAGCACCTTCGCGCTTGTTTATAAAGAAAGCAAAACCCTTCAAGCAGCACGAGGGAGGTGGCAGCGGTGCGCCGCGAAACCTTAGTACTACTTAACTGCCACGGAAACACAATTATAAGTTTAACATGGCTATTATGTTTACATAATTAAATTCAACCGAAAGTTAAAAATGTCTGTGTCCATAGAATGGAACAATTTGTCATCTCGCACACACTTTTATTATTTTTAATTATTTATTTATTTTAATTGCAACACCTTAAGCTAAAGTTCGCAAAAGCAAACTAAATGACATACTGGCAAGTGTATTCATCAAAAAAAATATCAATAGACATAACGCAATGTCAAAATAAATACAAAAACACAAAAAACATATGATAATATATGGTATAATCGTTTAAAGTGTTCTTAACCTTTTCCTTTGAAGTCGATTAAAAACTCTTTAAAGAAATGTATCACATATTTTGTCACTGTATGAGTGTAGAGTGAATTATTCTGTTGTTGTCTGCGGTTAACGATGTGAATTTTTCAACAATCTCTGTATCACACGGCGAGGGCATCCATGTTTATGGGTCAATTTCTCCGAAAGCTGTCGCTTGGTTTTATTTTTACAACCTAGATTAGTAGAGCACCATAGGCTTTGCATACGCGATGTCAAGATCACGACGGCGTAGAACTGTAGCACCGCACCGCGGGTGTCACCCTCCCCCAACCCCTAAACTCCACGCCACCCTCCTACCCCCAAACGTTCGCACCACGCATGCTCCAATTATAATCTGCTTAGGGATGTCTTTTGTCGATTAAAATATTTTCGCAAAAAAATATACATTCAAAAATTCCACACTCTATTTTTCTAAATAACATTCAAAACGATATACCAGAGGGACCAATAACATAAAACATTTACAGTGACTGTGGATCCATTCGATTGGTATGATAGAAAGCGATTGCTTTTCACGTCAAATGGCATATACAGCTTAGAGAGCTTCTTTCAAACTACAAGAGCTTTCATGTGTCTAGCGTGGCAACTGACAGGGTTAAGCGCGATAGCTGCCCATAGTGGATAACTCGATAGCTCAGAGCGGGATAGGGCGGCATTATCTGGCGGCGAGATGCGCGCGCAGCAGCGTCGCGAGGAGGGCTTCAAACCGCGTACAGAGGGCGAAGAGACCGCGCGCGTCCCTCCCGGCCTCGCTCACTCGCCACGACACCCCTCACGGCGAACGGTACGCTCGTTGCTCGGTGCGACCTGCTCCGCGGTCACTGACCGATACCACCAATCACATCTGCCTCCTATGTAACAACCAGCCGGCTAACGCGAGCTTTAACGTTGCCACCGCATCAGGTACTGTGGATGACGTGAACCCGAACCGTATGCAGTAACCGTGTGTCTGACGTATTTGTTTTTTTTTTCATTCTCTGTGTTTATTGTTTTCTATGTGATTTCGTACCGCTCTGACTGCCGTTGTGCCCGACCCGCGGTAAAAGCGTGAAGTGCGTTTCCAAAGGACTGCTTAAAATAACTTCAAATTTGCGGTGTCTATGAGTAAGGACTGAATAAAACATTTTTTTTGTAATTATTTACAACAGATCACACTGCGTTTTTCTTTTTGTAGTTAAAATGGCAACCTCAATTTTTTTTCATAACTCACTCTTGCATGAAGTTTTTACGTGCTGTGTTAATCGTAAATTTCACTAAACATCCGTTATATTACATGATACTAAAGTAGAACAATTTTAACTTCACCATTGGTTTGATAAATGTTATTAGACATTTATGCAATTGTATTTTATAATATTTTTTTCAAAATGCCTATTATTTTTGTAAATTATTCAAACTATTATAATTAAAAACTTATTAAATTATGTAACATGGTCTGGGAATTTTACTTCAAAAATATTACCAATTATTAAATAATTCATAAAGGTAAATTATACCGAATGAGTTTTTATGGCCGGTTGTGGATATCGGAATAATTAAACAAATAAAATGACCCGGTCAAACCTTATTGTTTATTACTAAATTTATTCACGAAACCACAATTATTTTATAAAATACCTTCTTACTCTTACTCTTCTCTTATTGCTCATAAGCAATAATTTTTATAAATTCTTTTTATTCTTATCCATTCAATAAAGCAAATTCCCGCAGATATTATAAGTATGAACGGGAACTGTATTTTTTCAGAACTTTAATTATTATAAAGTTAAAATTACAATCTATACATATGTCCCCACTGCTGGGCACAGGCCTTTTCTGTAAAGAGAGTTTAATCTCTTTCTAATGCGGGTTGGCAGACTAAGACATGTAAATTTCCTCACGATGTTTTCACCGCCGAGCGCGTGGTAAATCATCACATAAAATTGCAACAACAAATTTATTGGTGCCGGCACTAGGGATCGAACTCGGGTTGCTAGCGCACTATGCAACTTGAGGCGACGGCCCGGACACTCAGCTACCACGGCTATTAATAATTATAGCTTAATTATAAATACAATTAGACATATAAATAAATATAGTATATTAAAGTGATATAAGAAAAAAAAATTGAACATGCTTATTTCAAATTCCGCCTAACCCTGAGTGCGGGGTGAGATGTTTTTTTAACAATTCTTCATTCTTTTCTTCTTTATTTTTTTATTAACATAGCTACTATATCATATTAGTGGCTTTCCTCTATTATCTTTTTCTAATCTATGGCTGAAGAATAAATGTATAGGCCCGGTGTATGGTGATAGGCTCAACTCTTGTCATATTTGAGACCTAATAAGCTCGGCTAATAGAAGAGCGGGTAGCGATTACTATCTTCGTCTATCCTTAGTGTTAAAAAAACCGGACAACCGAATTTTTTTATTTCACTCATTTAACACATCAATTATAGACAATTTTATCATTTAATCTAATAAATATTGAAAGTTTTTATTACATTCTTTCTAGAGATCACATTATTTTTATACTTTCTTCTCCTCCGGTTTTTCTTACTATCTCATCCTGTATTTATCTCATCTTTACTTCTTCTCTTCCACCACCTCATCTTTTATAAAAAATAGGTTTAAATTCGACCTTAATCTCGCTTTTTGGAAGCCAAAGACGAGGCCTTAGATGGTACTTTGCCTAGAAGGTGTCTGTCACCTTTGGCCTTCTTCTCTTTTTCTTACTTCTTACATAAACCCTGATATCGGATGCGCAAATATGTTCTGCATTCCTTTTCTGGTTTTCTGTTTCTGTGTCTTCATAAGTGCATATACATATAGTACATACATTTGCTAGTTTTTTCTCTGCAATAAAATAAAAAAATCTATAAAAACAGATATAAATATATGCACTATAACTGTGCATTAATCAATTTAGCGCTAGTTAAGCTAATGGCCCGTTGATTTTACAATCTGGTGGTTGATTTTTTTGGACTTATCACATTTCGATCTTTTTTATAGTTTCTTTTGATAGTTATTGTGCAAAACACTGCACTTAATTTTCCTGATGTAAAACCGCAGTTTCTACGAATTATGAACACTAAATTCGACCCGTGTTACATTTAAAAGACAGTAAGCTGAAGTAAAACATGGATAAATAATGCTCTCTGTCTACCTCAGTAAGAACAAAAAACGAGAGTGCTTGTTTTTGTAATTCAGACAATCAACAACTAAGCAAAGTGCCGGCTTGCTTGCCCTCGCAAGATATCCGAAGACTTGACCTCGGACCCGGACGTCAATTATGTTCGACTTGTTCTCGCAATTATGTACTCCGTCTAAATTGCTGGAAAATTCGTCGATCATTACTGCCTCCGCCGCGTCTGATATGACATGTGACTAAAATTGCCCGCTCGCTTTGCCCGCTCACATGGTAATGTAGCGTGACCTAAATTAGTCATGAGGCAGTAAAAAATAAAACATAAGCCTTCCATCTCTACTCTTAGGTAGATTTTTTTTAATAAATGTAAATATCAGCAACAACATCAAATTCATAGGTGAGTTGCCAACTGAGTTGAGAAGGTTTCTAAGTTGTCTCATTAAATAAAACGATTTCTTATTTCGAAATCTACAAATAAATGCTAAACTTCTCTAATGCCACTTGAATCTTTTTGCATTACTACTGACAATAAAAACAAATTAGCTCCTTAATCTACTAATATTAAGGTAATGAGATTACTTATACCCTCTCTATTATTTATTTACTCAGTCTTTATTGTACACAAATTTACATAAACAGAAAAACTATCTAAAACATATACAACAGGGCAAATTTAAATATAAAGAGAGACACATTTGTTACATAAGGAATCTAAAAACTCTGTAAAGAGATGATATCTATTTCGGCATACTCCGTTAACATTATATACATATATAGATTACAGTATATAAATAGCCTCTCGTTTTTTAACACATTCGCAATAGGAAGATTCTACCGTTCACCAAGCTTATTGTCACAATTATGATAGAAGGTAAGCATATCTCCACCAGTCAATTAAATAACTAAATATTTTTTTCAAGTATAAATCGTAATAAACAGAAATTCATTGGTACAAGCCTTCTGGGAGCCTAACGTAGCAGCTTTTCGTAATTATTTCTGTTGATCATTGTCAGGTCTACCGTGTCTAATACGACAAGTGCCTTGGCGCGCCCGCATACACACGTTCACACGCTAGTGTGATGTGACTTTAAAATTGGTCATAAGTCACCTAGTTATAGTACCAGCAATTTATTTCGTATTTGTTTCATTATTTCTTTCCATATTTCGGAAAACTAGAGAGCTTTTAAACTGAATGAAATAGTCTCAAAATTACATCATAGACAAGAAATACATTTTAATCATTTATTGAGCTGTTATAATAAATTTATTCACTGATCTATGTTAAAAAAAAAACAATTTTTAATGAAGCTTTTAAAACGTATTATTGCGATAAATGATGAAGATACCAAAGAATAAAGATATTATACAATTATTTATTTTAAAATTACACGTTTCTTTATTCGGGCAATTTTGTTAGTCACACGGCACACAAATAAATATGACACGCACATATTGTTATTGCTGGCTCTGGCCTAATGTCTTCGACTAATGCGACGGTGGCCCGACAAGAGGACAATTTCCGGGCCCGCCCTACCTTCCCGCCATTACGCTCTAGAAACAATTCCATAACCATTATAATCATTAATGACGCCGCGGAATTCACATCCAGTATCGTCCGTTTACATTGATTTTCTTTTACTGCTATTATCTGTTGTTTTTCGTCGCTTCTGGCTACCGAATTCGATTCTTCAGTCCAATCCATAAATAATTTGCTAACGTAATTTTATACCTATAACTTAATTATATTATATATAGTATATGTAAACTTTTTAGACGTTTTTTAATTACCTTTTACTTGAAAACTATAAAATGGATAAACATCATACTTGATGGAGTGTATTTCGAATAAGTTCTTAGACAATTGCCTATATTATTTTGTTTAAAAATATCACAACTATGTAATTGCTAGATATTATTAGTTATATTGACAAATTTCTATTGATTATTATCCAATTTGACACTTGGTGATTAAAGTATACGGTATAAATGAGCCGTGGGAGCCCAATGCCGGGGCGGTCGCCTCAAATTGAATAGAATTCTAGCAACCCGATTCAATACCCGGTGCCGGCACCGACAAATTTGTTGTAATTTTAAGTGCTGATTAACCACGCGCTCGGAGGTGAAGGCAAACATTGCGAGGAAACCTACATCTGTTAAAAAATTTCTAACCCATGTGAAATCTGCCGACATGCACTAGGGCCGCGTAGCGGGCTATGTCCTTATTCTTTACAGAAAAGGCCTATGTCCAACAGTGGGACATATATATCTTCATATGCTGTTACTTTCACTTTTTTTCAAATGATTATAACGTAAAATAAGACGAAATGATACGAGGTCGGTTCTCTTAGTATAGTTTATACTATAGATAATATAATATGCCGCGTAACAAAAGTTAAAAAATTAAGTAGCTATGAGTCAAAATTAATTATTTTTACTTTACTAATGAGATTAGCGTTTTTGAAGAAAAAACCATGTTGACAGATGGAGGGCTCGATGACAAATTGGGCGTTAAAAATAGGTAGCAACGGCTCGAGAGAAAAAATTATGAATAAGAAAATACGTTTCTCTAAATCTATTTCGCGAAGAAATTTGTTTTGAATGGTGCACTCCAGTCCATCGCTTATAGCGTGCTCGTTCGAAAAACGACCAAAGCTCTGCCTGTCGGATGTAATATAACTGAAAACCTTTGATCTTATATTTCTTCATTGGCAAATTGTCGGTGCACTCGGAAAGTAATTTATTGAGTTTATTTATGGAATTATTTTTAACATAGAAATGTTGGCAATTGGTACTTTAATTTAATTTGTGTAGTCAGTCTAGAATAGTAATAATCGTTCGTAAACTTCGACAGTAATTCTGCGAATTTCTGAAGACTTTTGAAACATCTTAACGAAATTTGATACAGCCAAATCTGTCGATCAAAAATATTAGTAATGTTATCGCTTTTATTCAAAATTCTAAAGTCTCGGTGAAGTTTTATTTACTATTAATACAACTAGTAGATATTAACTTTCTTGGATTGAAACGAAGAAAAATAAAATACTTTTTTGTATTCATACGAAAAAAATAAAATGTGCTTCTGAAATTAAAATGTTAAGGTATTTTTTATATACATTTTGCAAGCAAAATACTAGCAGATATACCATTAGTATGTACCATACCAACAGTTGATTTTATCATAGTATAGTAGTGATAACGGCTAAATATTCATATAACAATCTAACGACCCGATGTTTACATTGTTTTAAACCTCAGATCGGCTTGTACCAATGGTTTTCGATTCTCGCCTAGAATTTCTGGTGAAAAATAAAAAACCTATTAATATCTCTGGCTACTTCATTAGAATTAAAAGGACTTATTTATAATATAGTAAGAAAGTCAAGTCACAGTCGGAAGCAGAATAAACATTAAAAGTACCATAATTAAAACATAGATATAAATGATGTTAGTTTGATATTAGAATATATCTATAGGTATAAAAAGAGAAAGCATGTAGGTTTGTTCCCTACAGGCTCCGAAACGGCTGGACCGATTTCAATGAAACTTTCAGGGAATCTTCAAATTGAACTGCCAAGTAATCCTATAAAGTTTAATGACGATCGGAGCACTCCTCTTTTTGAACTGTCAAATAATGTCAAATACACAATTTATTTACTTTGATGATATTATAAGATTCTATTGTTTTATGACTCAAATTTGTATTGACATGTCTTGTGTATATTTATGTCATTATGATTTTTTGTATAAATGATAGGAATGATATTGTATTTACTGAAATGTACATGGGTGTACGTAATGATCTTCACTCGCTCGAGAAAAGAATTGAAGAGAATTAATACGGAGAGAAATGAAAAATTGAATATATTGACAATGCAAATTAAATATTTACTGATGTTAGTTTATTGTTTAAATAAAATAAAGGAAAATCTAGGCCGGCGAAGCGGGCTGGGTACGCTAGTAGATAAATATTTCAATTGAGTATCGAGTAGCATTACGCAATTGTAATCCAACGAGCAAAATTTCCATTGTGATACATTACGCAAAACCACTATTGCAACTGAATTCACTTGCCATTGAAATACCTAGTAAATGATCCGTGCTGAAACAATAGGTTACATCGTTGAGCGGATCCGATTCGCACGCGAGTGCGTATTGCTCCCACGACAATTACATCAAATATAGTGTGCAGCAAATCATATACTCCGAAATGAGGCATAAAATGCTAGCCGACGCTTGGGAATGAGAGAAGCGTGTGTAATTACCCGACGAGAATGTGGCGGAGTCCTGCGGCCGGCGGAGTCTGCCCGTCTCTAAACTAGGAATTAAGTGCTCAGCGAGCGCTGTTGTGTCCTTAACTCGTTAATTACTCCCGGAAACTTAATGTACGTGTTGCAAATTTCCCTAACTAATGCAGACACAAAAATTGTCATGTCGCTTTAATTCCAGGCCGCTTCTGGCACTCGACCGACTTTAATTGTGCCCATTTCCATGTAATGTTAATTTTAATTAAAACGTGGTTATTGGAACGAACATTTTTTTATACGCGAGCCTCCGACTTTTAATTTATTTTATTTTCAATTATTGCCTTTTTATGATGCAAAATATCAATATGCCTGATTTACCACGTAAAGGAAATCATCGTGAGGAAACGATCACATGTGAAAAGAGCGTGGCCTTGCGGAGCGGACTATGGCCCTACACTCACACAACTAGGATACTACGACAAGGGATGACTTTTTAAAATATAAATCTACCTGCATAGGGGCTGCAGCAGCTCAGTGTTTGGACAACATAACTTTGATCCTCGGTATTCGGGTTACAATGTGTAAATTAAAATATAAAGTAAGTTAGTATACTTAGTAGGAATGATAGGATAATGCTCGAAATTATGAAAGAGGGACTTCTTCATATAGCATGGCCTAGTTAGTACCAGCAATCGTCCCCTTTTACCAATTATATAGGATTACATCAGGATAATATTAAAACTACTAAGAAATCAGCTTGTTTACCTGGCCAAATTTAAACTAAAGTTATGATTGAAAGAGTTATAAATAAAGCCAAGGAATATAGGAAAGGGTATAGAAAATATAGACCGTACAAACTAGCGTTTTGATAAGGGATGGGGTGCGTAGGGCACTAAAGGCCGCTCTAGGCGAACGTATATCGACCAGATTGGCGACATACTAAAGAAGGGTCACATGTACTCCGAACTCTCGAACACGTATGCGAATATTTATGCATTATATTCACCATGTTAATAATAAATAAAGATATTGTTTAATCGCTTAACGACAATACTTCCGATTACGTTCGATGTCGCCCTTTTTCAAAATATGACCAATCTCATCATTGACATAATTTGTTCTTAAAATGTTTAAGGTTAATGTTAATAAAAAAACCCAAGTGCTAAGCTGTAAGTAGTTTAGCTACTTACGACCTGATTATCGGGGGTTCGAATCCGTCGAATACAAAAACGCTTGCTAAAAAGTTGTGCCGTGTATGACTATTGGCTTACCACCAGTTACGACTGTGAAAGCCGTCTCTGTCTACACCGCTAGAGTGAAAAGGCTGTTAGAACTAATTTATTTAAACACCCTTCTAAAGGTAAAAAATGAAAGATTACTTACTTGTATTTAACTTTTTTTAAACTTTAACAAAGAGTGTTTTACACTCATCTCCTCGAGGCATCTATTAAGACAGACAGGAATGGTTTCCCACAGCGCGCTCTCGGCTCGTCACGGAATCAATATAGTCTTTTATCTTATGAAACGTGCTCCACATACGCACACTAACACACACTAACGCGCCATCACTCACACAACGAGCCTCTAGGGCTGCTAACGCGAGAGTAAACGAACAAATATAAGGCAAGATAGCGATAATTAATCCAAAATTTCTTCCCTCCAGCACGTGTTTGTTCGCACGGTCTCTAAAACTCCGGCATTTAATTAACGTCTGCTCTACAATTTGATACGAGGATTTCGATTCAACGTAATTTACTGTCACTTTCTGTCGGAAGGAAATACCAACATTAATATTAATTCGAGTTTCTTACATTTTATTATCAATGCTGTGAACGCAAATGTCGAATGTGAAAAGATAAATTGGCATTTTTTTGTATCTATACGTAATTGGAGCCTTTACGCTAATTAAAATAGCTGAGTAATTTTTTGTGACGCAGTTGGCTGACGGGTGTCGAAATTTATTTGGGACAGGGAGCTGAGATTAATTTGGTTCGTACTAAGAAGTGCCCTGTTAATGTTGGCGTGAACATTTGTAAAACGTATTTATTAGTGAGCAACTCCGTTCTCGTTGGGCTGCACTATAAAGATCTTATAATTTAAACAATGCAGCGTTAATTACAGTACGGTTATTGCCTCGCGTTGTTTGTACGACGTAAAACTGAGACGGAATTGTTTACAACCAATAACAAGTCTATTTTTAACTGAATCTCATCAGGCTCCATAGAGAAACCAAATAGCGGGCGTACTTTTGATGTTATGTATTTCACTTTACGAGTGTTAAATACAATTTTTCTCTCGTAAAAAAAAATATTCACGCCCTTGGCCCAGAGAAGGTAAGCAAATATTGTGGATTTCCATTTGCTCTAAACCAAACGTCATTTACGTCTATACATATTCGCATGTTTATCGACTCACACTAACTTTCGCAATACTTTCTTCAATATATCACGAATTTGGTCTAGGTGCAGATCTAGGCTGTCTTCTATCGACACTCATTCACTTTTTCGTCTTTCTTATCTCTTCTTTATCACGCAGTGTCTAATTCCATAATCACATCATAAAGTCATACTTACCTCACAATTCTTATCCGATCTCTATGTCATATTCCCTCAAATAGATATAAAAAGATACACATAAATATTAGTAGAAAACGAAACTGGTCTAGCTAGTTTAGTAGTAGAATAATTTCTAATTATAATCTCTTCTGCGACGACATTTTTATCTTAGAATAGGACATATAACGACTTTAATTATGACATCGACAACATGCGATTGCTCGCGAATAACGGAGCACGTATAAGTTCAGGTGCAAGAACAAGTCCCCACATCTATCAGGCCGCATAGAAATACGTCACCAGATGTCGATGCCATGGGAAAACGATCATATACGAAGTCGTTCCCTTCCTAGTTGCCTTATATGTAGCAGACTGCAATTGTATAAGACGTATACATTTCTTTACTCTAGAATTTATTTACCTCTTGTTATTCTGTCTATATAATATTATGTGACATTTAGGTTACCTTAAAATCAAACTTAATTAATATATTTATAAAATTCTAAGATTTCTCTTATTATATTCTAGTTTTCTCTCTGTTCACAAGATAAAGTATATTTTATTTAATAAAAATAATTAGTACAACACCTTAACCGGATGTGATATAGAATTTTAAATAAATGGGAAAAAATGATCTGTCTAAAGTATTAGAAAATCATAGCTCTGATAAATTGTTGTTAATAAGCAGTAAGATGACTCAGATATCAACATTGAATTCTATAACTTGTTGAAAACAACTACAGAACACTGAAACAAGAACTTTAATATCCAAAAGGAAATTTGGAAAATAGGAACAAACGAGCAGAACAATAAGCCTTATCGTTATTATATTATTTGTATATAGTTTCGTATAATTAATTTTAGAAATCGTTCCTTATAATGTAAATGCAGAACCTCAACCTCCGTATGCATAGTCTTTATTGCTATCTATCTAAATATTACGAAGTCCAGGATACTGTAATAACGGATAAAAGATAAATCTTAATAAGGTGAAATTCATGTCGTATCTCATTTTGCTTCGACTTGACTTCCCTTACGATTCTCAATTGCTGTAATCTCTTATTGATCTTTGCCATTCCGCAATAAATAATCCTTAACACGACGTAACATGACGCTTAGCTGAGATATTCGAGTTCTATTCAATTTTAAGATGCCGATTAAAGTCTTGCTTTTTCCATCTAGATCAGTAATTCATTTAATGTTTTTGCAAACGTTATTTGATTTATTGCTGTTCGGTATACTATAACTTAATGGTTCAACTTGAATATTTAATAATAATAAGTATATTAAAATATACTACTACAATAATATCAAATCCTTGTTTAGACCAGAAAGTACATATTTGTACCTGAAAGGAAGTTTTTGTACTCCTTTTAATTAATTATATTAGGGTCCCGTACGAGTATAATATTCATATTGTTAAAGTTTATATCCATATATACGGATGACTTAAATTTATAGATGTAATTTATAATATCAAATTTAATTAAACCTCAAGAGTATGTTACATGCTTTTTGAGAAAGGGAATAATAAATACTGAAAATAATTTTTAACTAAACGCTTTTAAAACTTTAAATTTAGAATTACGATCGAATATCCATCACTTCCTTCTACTTACTAATGATTTCTACCTACAGTTAAAAATGTAAATAATTGTTCCACAGTCTATATTCTTTGATAATTATAAAAGTTAAATCTTAAAGCTTTTCCCTGACATAAAACAAACTTCCATCGTATTTGGCTTTATATTCCCCAATGTTTGTCAAAACATACTTAAATCTGTCAGAAGGCGCTTAAAATCAATTTATTATACAGGTACTTGGAGACATTTCGGCATCGGGCATGTTTGCTCGCACGTATATATATGTAAATCTCGTTCGTTGCTTCTTCGAAAAGGGCGTATGGAAAACTCTAAACCTTTTTATATTCTTATTCCTTATCCTTGCGGGATAATTCGAGCCCATAGGACAGGTTTTTACATAATTTCCCCGCAACCCTTTCTATGAGGAGCATTCGCTTTTGCAAAATTCACATTTTTTCCTAGCGAATTTCCATCGAATACAGGGACGGACTTTACCAAATTAGCGAGAGATCGATAAATCAGACGTGTGTTAGGGTGACGCGATTTAAACGTAAACATTCCAATGAAAAGAGTAACGGGTTCACGTATTCGCCCACAATATATGTGAGTGTAATTGTTTGACATGCAAAGGGTCTGAGTTCGACCAGCCGCTCTTAGTTGGGGGAGCCGAAGTCTATGATATGCAATTTACGTTAAGCCTACTCTACTTGCACAGCACAAAATAACATGCGAAAAGAGTGATGTTTTCTGATTCAGAATTCAAATGTTAGCAAATCTCCCATGTTGTTTAACATGTTTAAGATATTAGAATTTGAGCTGTGATAGCTTAGTAACTGTATAGTCAATTACATTTTCAAAAATTTGGCACATGATCAAATAGAACAAAATAAACCACTACCTCCTTTAATATTAGATTAACAACATTTTACAATTTTGCACAATGCGCTCTCATTAACCCGCTTTTCATTAAAATTATTGGGTCTTTTATGGAATGAGAGGTGAAACCACCACCGTCAATACAGACACTCATTTAAGCAAGCGATTGTAGTCTAAGTAAACAATCGCAAAACAGGAAACTCATTGACAAAAGCCGTGTCATTACTACTTATTTTATTTTGCATTTAAATAAAATTTAATGTCGGCTAAAGATAACTTCAAATAAACGCGTCCCTTCAAAGTCCTTAATCCTTAAAACCTCTCTATTCACACCTAATATAATACGTTCTTCGAAATTTTAAAATTCAACCACATCACTCTGTCGTACACGGGCTGAGCGGATCGCGCTTTTCATTCTGTTACGTCAGGTCTATTACTTACATATTTTGTGTGCTTTGGTATTTTTTGTTCCCCATCTAATAACTCGACAAGCTTTTGTAGCACCTCGGCGCGGGCGCAAAAACTACAAAAGACGGAGGGTCGCGGTGCGGGACCGACACACGCACGTCCCGACGTTAGTCAGTCGCGATTACTCAACGGGGCAGGTCACATCGGGAGTCGCCAGTGTAAACATCGCGACACACTAATATAAATTAATTCGCAGATTAAAGTCTCAAAATATGACGATCACGAACGTTTAGACTCTATGTGGTGTTATATTAAATAAATATATCAATGAACATTTCAAATGACAGTGCAATAAGATGTAAGTGGTAGACGGGACGCGAAGAAAAGTGAGATGTCGACCACCGTGGCCGATATCTAAATGTGCAGTGAATTTAGGAACTGGATACCGTCGAAAATATGACGATGAAGTCGCTGAAATACAGCGAAAGGGACGAGATGATGGAGGGCTTCAGCCCGGTCCCTCCGCCTCTTCCCCGACGTCAACCCGTCAGGAATATCTACGCTGAGCCCTTCGTAGA
The DNA here is from genome assembly GCA_029286785.1 of Meandrusa payeni. NCBI lineage: Eukaryota > Metazoa > Arthropoda > Insecta > Lepidoptera > Papilionidae > Meandrusa > Meandrusa payeni. The sequence goes on from JAGSMX010000013.1 coordinate 3,442,396, forward strand.
TCCTAGGTAAGTGATTTTCAATCAAAATTAAAAAAATATTCACTGTTATTCCATAGTTCGCTTTTTCAACGAGCATTTTTCATTAGCATAGAATTATTGTGTATTTTTTATTTTGATTACAACGTTTTATGAGCTTTCTATCAAATTCCACAATGTAGCTGTTTATATTCCTCGATAACAAAAGAGATTGGTGCGTTGCTTTGAACGTTTATCTACGACATAAATTATAGAAATCAAAAAAACATTAGGCAGCGGTAAGATAAAGCTTGTAACAGTCATCGTTAAGCCATTCACGCAATAAATTACAAAGCTTTTGATAAAACCGACGACATTCGAAGCCCAACGTGAAACAAACGCGTGCTTTTGAAAATACAAACCGTAGGATACCACTAAACTAATATTGGCTTCGTGCAAAAGTGTAATGTTACGTATTTGTAGGGGGATAGAGAAAGTTCGCAAACACTTTGTAAAAAAACAATAGGAAACCGGAGAAAAATTTGTAAGAAACGTATAGTGAATAAAGAAAGCATTTCGTTGGGTCGAATAGGTGAATCAGTTTGCACTTGTTTACCTTCACAACCCCAACATTTTCCACCCCCTGTACTCAACCAAGCAATAATAAAGAGCCCGAAGCCAGAAAACATCATATACCGTGAGGCTATTGAAAATACAAACGGCATAGAAACCCCACAAACCTCCAAAGACCTTCTAACATTATTAACGAAACTTTTAGAACTAATTTTCAGCCCTTGTTGGGGTTCTTCTTGGAGCCGGAATAGTAATGATTAAAAGAGATTTTACGAAAGTAGTTGTTAGTGAAATACAGTAGTTTATTAAAGCAAAAAAATTTAAAATAAATATATGTAAATAAAAAATACATACATTAAATAAACAAATATAATACATTATACTTCACTGGGAAAAGAAAGCAGAAAAAAGAACTTAAGAGAGTATAATCAAATTATGAAAGAAAACAAAATCGTATCGTCTCGTATTTATCTAAGAGTGACAAAAATAAAAAAGTAGTCCATACCTAATAATTGAAACTATTTAATACAAACAAGTTAAATAGCTTCACATGCGATAAGCCCATAGCGGCCCAAGCTAGCGGCTTTGAGACATCAGATGAAGTTATGTACTTAGGTAAAGTTTAAGACTCATTCCTATCATTAATAATTTTCTTCTCTTTCGCTTTATCCATATCCATACATCTACGCGTATATATGCGTTTCTCATTCAATAAATCACCAATCTATTCGATCTAATACTTCTGTGGTAGCCTCTACCATATACTTCGCCAGTATATATTTTATTTGTCACTCATTGATTCACAGAGCCATGGTCATTGTCCGGGCGGTCGCCTCAAGTTGCGTAGTACGCTAGCAATCCGAGTACGATCCTCGGTGCCGCCGCAAATAAATTTGCTGTTGCAATTTTATGTGCTGATTTACCACGCGCTCATCGGTGAAGGACAACATCGTGAGGAAAACTAAATGACTTTGAAAATCTTTCTAAGTCATGTGAAGTCTGTCAATCCGTACTAGGGCCGCGTGGCGGACTACTCTCTTATATATGACACACATCATATAATTTCATATAATATATATATATATATATATATATATGTATAAAAGCAGTAACTCTAAGTCATTTATTTAAATTTGAAATTAATATGTATCACAAAACAAATATTACAAATATCTGAGCATTCATTATCGCCGAGCCGAACACGGAGTCCATCGGAGGATGATCGGCGTTTATGTATCGATAATAAATAAGGGTGCCGATACACTACAGCATTCAGATTGTGTGCTAATAGCGGTGGACTAGATAGGGAAAGAGCGGATGTGCGGTGCTATATTCCACCATAAATCATATTTTTATACTTGGCTCGCGCTACATCGCCGCCGGCATATATTCGGCAGTTATAACCATCTGCGACACCCCAATCGCCGCTTGGCTTAATTTGGACAGATACCGAGGGCATATCCCTAATATTAATACGAGAGAAACCAATGCAAAATATCCGCATTATTGCCAATAACACATATTGTGCTCTTATCGTAAGCTAAACTGTTTTTCTTGTATTTGATTTTTTGCGAAACTTTTTATTACAACGTACAAGAAAAATATTTAATGTATAAAAGAATAATAACACACAGACTGTTGTTAAATAAAAGCTTAAGGACACGTCTGGACAGAGTAGACAGAGGTCGACTTTTAGCTGTAAAGATAAGAACTAGTTTTAAAAAAATATTATTTTTTATAACATTTGCGTATGGTGTGTAAAAAATATATAATCTAAGTATCAGCCTGTATCGAACGCTCACACGCATTGAGGCGTCTTCGCTTACGATGGGTGTGTGCCTTCGTTTGCAAAGGATGCTCGCAACGGCTCGTGACGAGCTGTTGCGGTGTTCTCTTTTTATATCACTTATACTGTAAAAATGGACGAAAACTGAATGCTGAGCGTCCAGACAAACCTGATAGGTTTTTGGGATGCGCTTTATTGTGTAAATTTTATTTGTAAAATGTATTAAATAAATTTAAAAAAAGTAGCTAGACAAGACATACAGATGTCTTGTTTAGCTACTGCTATAATGTTTTCCTACGACCTCACCTATTAAAAAGAAATTTTCAAACGTTTAAAAATTTTATAGTTAATATAAATAGTATTGGAAGTAGCCGGGATAATCTATATCACTTCTATTAGTTAAAAATTCGACCTACGATCTGATGGCTGGAGTTAAAAAATCCAAATAGTTTTTAAATCATTTATATTCAAAAAACTCCATTAAATTTCTTGATTTTGAAAAGATCATAGGCTACGACTTATTTGTGTCCATTTACCTATATACATCTGATTAAAAACTTTGGAAGAAAATAGAGGTTGTGAACCTTTTGACCCTTTACTTAAAAGCAGTAGCAATCGCTATCATCTTTTCAATAAACTTAAAGTGATTGGGGCTAGTCCATCGCCAAACATATAGCATACATTTTAGTAAATATTTTTTATACTAAAGAAACCTAGAAAATGGTTTGATTCTACAGTCAAGCGCTGTCACTAGCAGCACAGCTTTTGCCTACAGATTTCAGTATCTCTACTTAACCACATTGGATTAAAAAAAAGCTTGAAAGAAAAACGACAATATGAAACATGTGGTATATTTGTCTAACATATCACATAAAAAAACAATCAAAGTCTATACTAACGTTTAAAAAAAGCTCATCGTAATAACACCAGGCGAAAGGGTACGTCGTGTTTGTCTAAGTCAAGTTGTAATTCACAATTCCTCATGGATAATGACAGCAATTGGACATGGTAGCGCGGTGATCGATAACGGAAACGTTGTTTGACGCCGTATACTAGTTTTATAAAGAATGTAATTTCCTTTGAACAACGTGCTAACAAGGCACAACAAGTCAACTGCATATGACGACGGTTAAGTGCACGCAACAATAGGCGTTAGATAGCATCGTTTGGCGCCCCTAAGTATTCGGTGCGCTTCGCCGCACGGTCAAATAAGGAAACGTTGTAAAGTGCATGCCCGTACCTGTCATTATACGTTTGTTGTAAACAAATAGAAAGATACATTGATATACAACTTATTTTAATTTCTATACGTTTCGATTACTTAATAGCATTTAGCATGGACTACGATATTTTACTTCCTAATGTCTACTTGTTGGTTTTAATTATATTCTTATTAAGATGATGTTCTGACGATCGGAGAAGCACTTGCAGCATTGTAAAAACATCGATAAAATCAATTTCGACTTAATGACGATGAGGATGTATGCTAGTTTGTCCATGAAAAAAAACTTTTAATATTAAACATTTCTTAGAGTCCGAGTATCCAATAACAAGAGCGTTACCGCGACCTCTATGATTTTGAGAAATCCAAAGAAATAGAAACACTAAAAAACATTTGAAGTCCAATCCATTTGAAGTCGAAGCGTCAATAGCCTAACGGCTTAGAGTACGGCCTGCGAAGCGTAAGGTCGTGGGTTCGAATCCATCATTGGACTATTGCCGTGAACCATTTCCTAGCACAAGCTTAAGCTTAGTTGGAATGGTTAACAAGATTGTTAGTAATATTTCTGAAAAAAAAAGAAATATTGCTAGCTTTCTTTTTTAAAAAAAATCGCTATGGTTTAATAAATCAAATATCTAATATTTTCTAACACTTATAATTACATGTCTGTAAACAATTTAGATACAGTATACAAAAGTGCGATGAGTTTAACCACTTAATTTATTATTGAATCTAGCATTTAAGAATCTACGTACAAGAATACACAGTGTAAGATAAATTTCCATTTACATTGCAAATCATTGTTTTATTGCTAAAGTCAGAATAGTTATTGAGTAAATAAAACTTCTTATTCAGAAAAACCTTTGGAAGGTACTTTCATATTCAGCTATCCGTACCGTTGAAGTTTTTGAATAATAAAACGGACTCTCAAAAGTTTAAAAGCAAACCAGATTTACAAAATCTTTCGCTTCGAATATCTTTTACTTTCAAAAGTATTAAATATCTTCGTTATTGTTGGAATATTTCATATACTCAGCTCTGCTCTTGTTTTTCTTAATTTCAGTTTGATTTTGATTGGTTTTTTTAAACTTTCTGTTTAATAAAATGTTTTTAATAAATACATACTTTTTCTCTTTCATAATAATCTCTCCCTCTCGGTCCCTCATATCGGAGGATCGTAGTCACCATCAGGGTTGCATCTGGCGCGGATGATTTGCCTCCACCGGCTTCTGTCTAGCGCGTGTTTTACAGCAGAGTAAAATTCGTGTTTCATAATAAAAGTCAAATTCTAAAAAACGAATAATGAATGCACAGAAAATTTATAAGAAAATATTGCCTACATTGGCGCAGTCTAGAAGAATATACGGAAACCTCTGGCAGACCAGATAAAAACGATTATAACGTAAAGTTGTGGAGGTGGAATGGAAAGAGGTGGAGACCTTTGTCGTCCGCCAAAGGTCTCCACCCAGTGAACAGCCGAGGCCCCTTTTAGATGCCTTCTAAGACAGGCAAGGGATATCGTAGTCTTATTCTATGAGCCTAGAACTTCAGGGATGATATATGTTATAACTTATCACAAGGGTTCAAAACTACAAATTCTGGCGTCAAAATCTGTCTGTCATAATTTTTTTCGTAAAGAAATCCATTCTAAAGGGAGAATTCTGGTACTTTAAAATCGTGACACGAACGCCTTAAATCGCGCAGTACTCTTTTTCTTTTTACCAAAGCTAAGGTCTCTACGGTCAAACCAGTATACATAATTTCAAGCAATAATCTGTTTCAACCAACAAAGGAACAAGCCGCGACTTCGATCCAAAATAAGAAATCGAATGTTGCTTGCCTTAAATATGGTAATCCAAAAAATCAAGTAGACTAAAAGGAATTGGCAAATGAATACCTTATTCAAAGGGAGGATTGGAATAAATAAAATACCAAGGTACGAATAAAGTTTACTTTGTCCTAAATATAGCTTATAAATTTTTATTTATATACAATATATAATATAAATTACTATTTTGTCCAACATTTATAAAATATTTAAGTACTTATTTTTTCACAATTTAATTGATACTAAATTCTTAAATTAATGAACAAAAACAAATAATTACAGTCAGAGCCAAGATAACTGCAGATAAATAAGTTGACAAGATTTAAACCATCTTATCCCAATCCGCAGGCCCACTGCCAAAGAAAAGAAATACACGTATAATTTTATGTCTATAAAATAATATTCTTAATAGATAAGCTGTTACATGGGAATACGCCATAGTCCTTTCTGGTTCAGCTTAAAAGCCCCCACCTAATAATCATTAGTCCAGTATCGACCAGCCGGAACACAATGAACATAATTCAAAAACTTTATGCAGTATTCGCGAAGGATTGGATCCGGAACGAAGTGATCAGACATAGCGCACTAGAAGTAAATTACTCGTAAAATAAATAAAAACTCTATCATAAAACTGGTGAACCGCAACCTGTTTTTTTTCGTTACGTACACAAATGAGCACTTTTCCATCAATAACTACATCTCCACTTAACATGAGATGTAATGGTGTTCAAGCATCTAATAACAGAGAAAAACGAATAAGGATTTTCAAACCGGCATCCATGTTGAAAAACAATATCAAACACTTATGGAAATACGTCCGAGATAAATCATGTGTATAATGGAGCAGCGAACACAGGCTCTTTGCAATCCTTACCCACGCAGTGTAATAATAAAGCTTGTCTTGTAAGCTGCCAAACTAGTCCTTTGTTCAACTCAGAACAGTAGCGATTAGGTAGTAATTGTAGATCGTTAGACGCTTCTAGGTTTGCGGAATGTTAACAACAACCCTATGGTAGACGCTAGAGACAATCTTACGGTTTGCTGTGACGAAACTGTATGCTTGATATTGTCTCCCACTAAATACTTTGCGTTCTTGATTAAATTTGAACAGAGCGACTATGCACATATATTACACGGTAACACACGAAATGTGTGACATTCACAGCACAATTTTAATACATACACGTATTTATTAAGAATAAGTAATTTTAATTTTACGTTCCATAGGTTATTTTTAAGACTAGATATTACGACTAATCTTACCTGAAATGTTAGGGAAAGAGATACGATAACAAATTCACTGAGTTCGCTTCGGTAATCACAAAATTGAAAACTGTTTTATTACTAAAAATTATTACTTCAAATATATTGTTGCATCAAAATATTGATATTACATCAACGTGCCTCGAAGACAACGTTTAAATTTTGTTATCTTACTCTCACACCGCTTTAATTTAGTAATTTAAAGATTATCCTTAATGCTTTTTAACATAATGACTTAACACAGTGATCAATTGTTCTGTAGCTGTGCGCATCGTCTTATTAATAGGCCGAATAATTAGAGGAAACGCCCCATCAAGCTAGCACCGTATGTCCTCCTCTTGTGCGGCCGATAAAAGGGGCACTGAAGTACCGACACCGAGCGCTTCAAACCACGCACAGGACTACACAGGAAATTCAATTATCTTCTTTCAACTTTAATGCACAATATCGACACAATCATTTCATTTAGTTGAATCTTGCCGCTTCAATCGTTCATAATTGGCCCCATCAAACCTTACGATTGCGCCGAGACGACATCTGTTTATTGTTAGTCTCACGCCCACTACAAAAAAATCACTAAAGTTTGAAAAATATAGTTCATTAACGTCGCCGAAGACATTTCTAATAAACTTACTTTATTGCCGTGATGTGTTTGTATTGCTGTGTGCAAGTGGCAAGATTGAATTAAGATGGCCACAATTGGCTCAATTAGATGGTGAAATAATCGGCTCATGACGCCTTTGTTGATTGCTATGAATCATTGCGTAGAGCTAGACTTTCATTTAAGTTCACTAACGCACATGCTTCATGGGAAGTTTCATGTATTTTACCAAATGCCACGTGTGTTTGCATTTTTGTTTTATAGTAGTACAGGATTATTACCTACTCAGCATTGAGTGAACGGGAAGGAAAGCTGCACATCGAAAAAGATATTCGGAAACGTGTATTGTGTCCATTCTGAAGCATTGCACGCTGTCCTACATTTCGAATATTTCTATTGTGAGTACGACCTGTGATCTAAAATGGGACACGTTATTTTTATATTTTTTATCTACACACGGGCATTATATTTTTGCAGACATTTTTTTTTTGTGAAAAATAAAAATATATTCATAATATTCATTCTTTTTCCATAAACACAATATTTAACGGTATAATAAATATGCTATATAATTATTTCTTGTTAAATTACACAAATAAAAATAAATCTACAATAAAGTATCTAATAGATATAAACAAGCAACCCCCCATTATTAACCGAATTCGAAAAGGAGGTATATGTGTAATGGTCGTCACTTATAAACAATTTTTTTTGACGGAAAGGATTTACTTGTTCCTATGTTAATTTTTTTTCATTAGATCTTCCTGATCTTCATATACATATATGGACTCCTGAAAATGTATAAACAAATAATTGTTAATTGAGACATTGGTTATGACAACCCCAGACTAGATTTTTACTCCTTAACGACAATGACCGTGAATGTGGAAGAACAATGACAATGTAGAAGCCAGAACAACGTAACATAACTACGATTCGGAAAATTTCGGAAATCAAAAAGAGCGTCCGTGCTGTTATAACCCTTCATAGTATGGATACAGAGTCCATTCAGCACTTTTCCAAACGACGCTGTTTTATTCCATTGTCAATTCAGCACTTTGCTCACTTGTACAGTTTTACATTATATTCGTAGCAGTCTAATTTAGAAGCTCGTGGAGCTTAGTTGTCTCTCAAAATCAGGGATTCGGGAGTCAGAATTTATTATTACAAAATAAAAGTGGTGTGTGCCACCAGGTAGTTTTTTTTAAAAGACATTTAGTGACGGTCGCCTAACTGTGCGTTGAAGCGTTGACATATTCACTTACGTTTATAATTTTTAGTAGAATTCTTTTGTTACTTTTCAGTTCATTTTTCATTTAAGCGTGTATTTGAATTGAATTCGGTTTTTGTTTTGTACTTGTGAATACACTAATATGTCGTCTCTGCCTACCTCATTAAAATAGGGTTAAATGAACTTAAGAGCTTGAAACAATGTATCAACATAAACAAACTGACTCAGATATCCTTCAAAGTAATCATAAAAGCGTGACGTTGTATTTAGAGCAAAGGATAATCCAGGATTGTACAAAACTATTCCGCTGTCACAAAGTTGGACGTAAATCTTTCAAGTTGACATCGATCGACAGCGAGTGCGTTCCGGAGCTATCCCGCACACACACAGACACACAAAACCCCCCATATACAAACTCCTTGCTTATCTTCCTCGTGTTAGTAAACAAACCACTTTCGTTTGAATAATTCACTCGTCGAGGTGAGGCCTCGAATACAATGACGATACTGTAATAGTTTCCGTTTTGAATAAGAGATGCCCATTGTCTCCGTCCAATATTGATTGGGTTCGTCTCTATGCGCTACTGATGCCAGCTTTTGAAATCGTGTTCCGGTTGAACATTGTTTAAGATTTTAGTGTCGGATATTCAACCGAGTCTCGCAATGGATAAATATGTATGATGTCGCAAGGCCCTCGGGACAAATCAAATTTTAAAGTTCTCTTTCCGTAGTTATTATTTATGTATTCAAACGACTTTTTTTTAATAATCATAATTTATGTCGTTTCTTTTTCATAGATCAAGTCGGCTTTACAATAATGTTTTTTATATTATCGATCATTTAATATGAAAAATGAGCACTTATAACATGCTTGTAATAAATTTTTGTCACTTTTAGGTTATAAGGTTAATGAAATTCAGTTTCATGGAATAAATGTTGGCTTTTCAAATGAGCTATTATGAGTTGTTTGCCTTTTGAATTCTTAGAAACATGAATTTTTTTTATTCTTATATTGCAACCACAGACCTGTGTCCGTGCTCTTTTCTAATACATTTAAATTGTTTACTCTGCGTTTGTTAAAAAGTGCCACTTCTACAGTTACTATTTTCCTTTTTTTTATATATATAATGCCTGAATTTGGAGGTGGCCAGAGATCGTTTTAGGTTCACGCGTCGCAGACGCCCCGCTACATTGCTATTAGCTTCTCCGCGACCGCTGTGTCTCTGCTTCTCATGGCCATTTTCAGGTTGTAGTCCACTATCCTCTCCCTTGATGCGGCTATTGCCTTTGTCATCAGTCTTCCTGTGACGTCGTCACAGTCATCTGTATAATAGACACAGCTGACGGTGTGTCGGGATATCGCCACTACAGCATGTTGGACGCTGTCGTGCAGTTGCAGTTTTTTCGTCACTGTTCTGATGACCACCATTGATCCGTACGTGAGGCGTTGGGCCTCGTGCACGGTAAGGATGCGCGAACCTGACCCCGATCCGTATCCCTGGTTGGAATGGGATTCTTTTTCCGTCTGGGTGTATACCAGGTATAGTGTGTCGGGGAAGAATCCGAAGAAACATGACGTTAGGATGTTCCCTAGGGACTACTAAACGAGGAATAATAACGCTAGGGTAATAAAGGCAACTCTTTTGGCGAACTTCTCATACCATTATACCAGTAGTACCGTTATACCAGTGGTGTAAAATAAGAAGTCGAGAGAATAGAAATCGGAAAGTTATTGGTATATATTAATATTTATAATTTATGTCCTGAATATGACAATAAAGATCCCATCATATATGGCACCTTAAATTCGAAAAAAATAGTTCATTTATTCGTTTCTCGTACATTCGTATCGTATGTGCATGCCATCGTCCCGCATTTCTTGTTTACCCAAAGGTCGAGAAGGTCTTTCTCACTTTATCTTAACATAGACATCAAGACACACCATACGTTTCTATTCTTATGATAGGGACATCCCTCGGGCACGAACGGAACATTTGACTTCGCCTTTTCTTGTGCGTGCGACAGCTAAAGTTTGGATCAATTGCTGTGTCCGTCTTTCCCACCTATTACAGTGAGTTTAGCAATATAATGAATAGCAAATTATTCAGCTATTTCTAAGAGATAACTAAGAATTCTTTAAAAACAAAGTGCAATGTCCTTAAGAACATAAGATCAGTGAACGCATTCTTGGAAAATAATTAAGTTCTAAATATAGGGCGTAATATTTGGCCGTGACAGGCGGCGCATATTCAATCTGTGGTAATGACATGACAGACTATCCGACGAATCAACGCCGGCGCAGGGATATTTCGGTGGCACGCGATCAGTACCGGACGCTTATCGGCATAGGGTATTTTAGCCTAACCCGTTTTAAAAATAAACAAACCGCCCTGCCGTCCGAATAAATACAAACCACGCTTTGACACTGCAGCCTATAAATAAATGTAATGAATAGGCGGCTGGCATGACCGCGGTAATATGTAATGTCGACGTATCCTCGCATGGATTTATTTCGTTCTTAATTTGAATATTTATACATCAGAAGTCCATAGCCTTACTTCCCGGCGTGTAAACAAACAGTTCTAAAAGCCATGTCGTATAAAAAGCGGTCACGAAACGATCCCATGAATTAATCTAATTTCGGGGTACTGGGTTGTACGGGGAGAGCACAATACATCACGGATGAAGCTTATATCGAATGCGAGTGATTGTTTAACGCGCACGTAACTTTTGTTATGATCGACGAGATTTCGATCGAGAGATCGACTTATAAGTCGAAGAACAATCTAGAATTTTCTTCAGGATAACCTTTATTTTGTATCCTAAGTTTAACAAATCTGGTACTCATTTCGACGCCATGTTATATAAAACAAATACCTAATAATAACTTGAGTTATTCTCAAGTCAATTCTCGGTTTAAAAAATATTTACCCTGATTAATTGCTAGAATTTAACACTTATTTACAACAAAAATTAATCTGTATTAATTCGCAACAAATAGATAAGCAAGATATATATGTTTGTTTGAGAGTAATGGATTTGATTTGGTGTTTTGAACGATTCTTTTATCATTTTAAAGCTAGATTGTTCAGAATTAACATTAGCTAATTATTGTTTCACTCATTCATTTTGTTTGGTTCATAAATAACTGTATTTAGCCATATATAATTACCAAGTGGAATGAAAAAACGCTACCTTACGTTATCTGTATACACCGACTAAATGAACCGTCATACAAAATTTATATGTACTACATAAATAATAGCTTTTAGTAAAAGTATAAAAAAGGTAAAATAAGGGATTTTATGTGTGAAGCTTTAGTGAAAAAAATTCATTCATGGCGTCACCACGGTACACAGCTAGTGTGAGATAAAATTATTGGATCCATTATTAGATACGAGTTTATTAACATAAAAAGTTACGTTTTCAGTGCGCGTTAGCTAAGGGGCAGACCACACAGGATGGATCCATTTGTCTAAGTTCCATACTCGAAAGATAACAAACGCGCTGCACGCTCTCGGCTTCACTTATCTAAACACTCAAGCCGTAGCATACACAAACAAAGCTTCGCCCTAACTTACTTTTTACCACGAAACGCCTTTTCTTTTTACCCTTTAGGACTTCGCGGTACCGTGGCTCGCGTGTCGAGTGCCTTTGTTTCTGTCCGGAAATTCATGCATTTTGCCGCAATGTGCAGTTAAGGGAAGACACATAGGTACGATACCGGGGAATGTCTTTTTGTTGTTTTATTTACGACTGTAGCAAGCAAGCATCGCGCCGAGGTTAAAAATAAAATAACATTAAAAGAGCAACGTCGCGTTCGCAATTCACACGTATATCTAAAAATTAAATGAATGCAGTCTTCAACGCGATACAATTTTATCGCGATATTAAATGCATCATTTTAAACGTTATATAATGCTTAAATTATTTCAAATAAAAAAAAATCCTCTTTACACCACTCTCATACGTGAGTGAAGGCCCAATGCCCTACACAGACTTTTTTTGTCTTAACTGAAATTCATATGTGCAGGTCGGATGTGGATGGGATTCCAACTATTGTGAACAAATATCCTATTCGGTGTATAAATAATTATAATATCAATCTCACACGAAATTAGTCCGTTAAACATCTCAAATCTAGCTGCTCTATTATTCTCTAGACTAATTTCAAAAACGCAAAAATCATGTCAAAACAATCACTACATATTCCAGCAAGATTACATTTTATATATAAATAATAAATGCGTGCCTCAAAATATCTCAAACTTAACACTAAACACATCAGATATGGACACTACACATAATATTGAAGTCAAATGCGTTTCAACTTAAAGATGACCTAATTTCTACTTGACGATAACAACAAATTACATTCAGCAATAAAATCATACGACAAGTACCTAAGAAAAGAAGACGCCGTCGAAATCCTTTCTAATAACAGTTTTGGTCTTGTCCAAGGTACACGTCATCGGGCGTGACTAACGAATGGCTCGCCCTACAGACCCTAAATTCCGAGTCGTAAGTATCACTGACAGCGACGGAGCCCGATATCAACGAAGGCTGCCGAACATTACCATAACTCCAACCGACCCATAAACGTAATTAGAGACACCAATAACATCCGAACGCTCCGAGATATATTAATCTGTTTTCATTTGAAAGGGTTGACGGTTCGAAGGGAACGTTAAATATGTAATACGTATTATACGATCTACGGAATCCTGATACGGCTACAAGAGCTAGAGTTTGAAAACAATCGTAACTTCTAAATGCGTCTGAGATTTTGAATAGGGCTCCGCATTCACGTGGGTGACACGGAATGATGATTACAGAGAAACATGTCAACTTAAAAGTTCTTAACTGAAATACCATAAATGCCACGAACACTTTCGACGTCCTACTTTCAAACTATTTAAATAGAAAGATTTTACAAAGTACAATTACCGTAGATACCAACTTTTCATTGCAGAGTTATTTTTTTCTTTGTGCAATCAAATGTGTTTTCGTGCACACAACAATATATACACAGTGATTAAATGGTATAAATAAATTTACGAGTAAAAAGAAAAACGACTTCAAATCAAATTAGTACCGGATTAAACATTAACAGCACTACATACGGACTCTATTTCCAAATTAATATAATATAGTATATTAATATAACAGCCTACGAATCGTAAGGTCGTGGGTTCGAATCCACCATTGGACTATTGCCGTGAACCATGTCCTAGCACACTTAAGCTTAGTTGGAATGGTTAACAAGATTGTTAGTAATATTTCTGAAAAAAAGAAATATTGCTAGCTTTCTTTAAAAAAAAATATAGTTATGTTATTATATCTCTCTTAGTCCATATTTTTGTTTTTTGTCGTTAAGGAGTACTTAGACAGTCTTAGATTGTTATAAACCTACCAAAATCAATATCAACAAATATTCTTTAATCATTATTATTTATCCAGGTACATTGTGAAACGTTTGGTTCATAATTAACAACGTAATACTGTAATAATTAACTAACATAGAATAAAAAAGCTAATTATGAGATCCGAAAGATTATCTAGCAAAGACATTTATTCTCATAAGATTCCCGCTTTTAAATCATTGATTAAACATTTTCCACTAAACCTGTTTCGTTTCTTGTAATAGCTAAATGCCATTCGATATCACCGGTCATTAGAGGGCGTTACAGTCGTTACCCTTGTAAATATTCAACGACTTTGCTATAAAAGCTTCGCAATTCAATCGGTTGGGTAGAACGTGAACAATGACCCAATACCCTTATCATTTACGAAGAGTCGGTCAACCGTGCAGTTCTCGTTGCAACTAAAATTTCTCTTCAGGGAACCCTTAAGTTTAGACAAACGACCACAAGTGAGCTTACAACGCAACCAACAAAACTTAAATCTAGTTTAAGAATATTTATGGCCCAGGTACGAGAAATATTTTAACATTTACATTTATATTGGATAAAAAATTTCATAAAAATAAAGTAGAATAAACGTGTATCTGTTTGGTCACATTTTATTTTGATGAAAAAAAAATTATTAACAAAAGAAAACTATACTACAGTCTGATGCAAACAAACGAAATAGGCTCTTTCGTCCATTAAGCCTAAAGCTTATTTTGTCTCGTATTGGGTCTCATGTACAAGTGGGTAGTCTATCGCCATGTACACGGCACAAATTGCATCAAGTAATATGATCGTATAGTCGAAATCTCGCTCATTAGAGTATCATGGCCATTACAAACATACAATTAAAACACATATACTTCCGAAGAAAGGTCGGCGACGCACCTGCGATTCTTTCCGTTAGGTGTTGTGGGCGGCGGTGATTACTCAACATCAGTTAAACCGTGTGCACGTTTGACCCTTCTCATGTACAAAATCATTAAACTTCTTTGGAGTATCAGTAAAACACTACCAACGCTTACAAAAGTGTATTACAAGTAAAAATCAAAACAATTTTAAATGTCAAAACAATTTTAAATCGAAATCTACGTTAACATCAACATATCGCGCCTACATTGTCCATTTTGCACTAGAAATACTTTACATGTCTTGGATTGTCATAAACCTTCGAATGCCTCGATCAACAAACAAAATGGAGGAGGACATCCTTGGTGTTTTCGGAACCCAACATAATTTGTATGGGACTAAATTGAAAGTTAACCTTTACAAACATTTTCAAAATCGATTCGTAGCGAGCTCTGAATACACAAACTTAAAAATATACAAAGTAATTTAGGACGTTCGGATGAAGTCGATTAAAATCATAAACATAAATCATAGATAATTTCTACTCTTGTGCTCATATCACAGAAGTGATAGAAGCGACCAGAGAAACGTACACCACAGTGATTTTATTTTCTTTTTGTCCAAGTTCCTACTTTGTGTCCTTTTAGCGTCTCATATGTTTCAATGTGAAACTTTTTACCGTACGATGTTTTGCAAAAAATGCTCACAAATTCAATTCAAAGAAATTTTACCAGTAAAAAAAATAATGAAAAGAACTAATTACAAGCTCTCAAGTCCTTTACTCCAAGCATGGTAGACAGAGACAGCTTTCGCAGTCCGTTTTCAACAACCTTATTATGTCAATTTATTAGCAAATGAAATTCTTATACTTAAATACCGAAAAACGATTAATTGACACAAGCCAATTGTAAAAAATTCTAACAACAACTCGTGACCACGATGAACGAATAGGTTTTTAACATGCAGAATATAAATAAATAATTGGGATTCAAATCCGCGCTCATCAGATCAAACCATTAATCGAGCTACTTTGCCACTAGTTTATCTCTACTAAACACTATAAAACCGATATTATAGGTATATCCAGAATCAGTAACGGAACAATTAGAAACAAACCATCTATCTAACCACACAACTATTAAAAATATAACAAGTACGCTTTCATTTGTGAAATTATTCCAAGCAATAAATTGTGGGTTGATCAAATGGTTCGGTGTAATTTCGAAATTGAAACCGAGCGTGTTTAATTGATAAAACATAACACTCCGTCATGGACTCGACCAAATTTCATGGGGCATGCCAAAATGGAAATGAGACAAAATGTCAATAGGGCTTGATACCAATAGGGGATGTTTAATGTGGTATAGGGGTAGCGAAGTGAAAACTATTGCACTATCCTCACCACATATAGAAGAAGGTCGACAAGTCGAATTACGTCGTTATTTTTATTTTTAATTTACTATTCAATAAAGTTGACTACGACACAAATACCACTACACACTCTTTTTTTTTTATGACGAACTACACAGATTGGCCAGAGAAGCTGGCCTTGACTGCTTCACCGGATTGAGAGGTGGCATAGCTCTTAGGTCGCTTAGCCTGAACCTCTATTGCTAGTACCTCGTACCTCGGCTTGGACGATTACTATGTTACGCGTAAGCATGCCGATCCGAGGGCGCCCGAGAGGGCCGAACCACGACTCGGTCGGTTGCTATAGGTATATGGTAGACTACACACTCACACACACACTAATATAGGACAAATGATTCGAATAATTTACGGAGTCAATGTTAATTTACATTGAAAGTAATAATTATTTTTTGAGTTTACAGTCTCTTTATAAATTGCGTAATTAACCCACTTAATATTGTTTTAAATCTAGTGTACACGTATCTGCATATTAATTTTGTCTATTGAAGTTTCTTAAAACATATTTGTCTATGACATTTCTCCACAAAACTGTTTTTTTACGTACATGTCAAGTTCATGTTTTCCACTTGCGTCTTTTCTCCACCAATAGTGTATTTATTAATGATATTATCTATGTATATGAAGTATTTTTTTATAACTTATGTTTCGCAATATTTCTTATTTGAGATTTGTACCAATCATTGGACTATAAACGTGAATCAGAAAATAATAAAAACAATTTAGATAAAATTTGACAGCATTCTTGTTAAACAAGGGGGGCCGGCACGAAAAGTAAATTTTATGATATCACAGAATTTTAGCTTGTTTTAAAGGTACACTTCTGCGTCATGTCTTCTTTATTATAATACATATACACTACGTATTCTACAGTCGGAGGGTTCTCGTTTGACTTATTATAAAGGGTGAAAGAAAAGTAGAAATAGAATATGGGGTATATTGAACTTCTGCGATCACTGCACTTCAAGGAAGTATTCTGCGAGGTCGTGTTACTTCCCCGATCATGCCGACACTTTCGTGTAAAAGGAGAAGCTCGTACTCTTACCACTGTTAGATATTTTTCAATTCACTTTTACAAAACTGTACCGCGCAATTAAGCTTTATAACGCCGGAATTCTTCTTATGTCTTTATTTTGTTAACTTGAGCTGTACACTTTTGCATCTTTCTCATTCCGCCAACATAAGACACAGCAATCTTCCCGTAATGAACCACTGGCAACAGGGTACAATTTCTACATTCACTTTATTTTTACGAGTGTCTTCAACTCGATATGAGAGTTCTTACTGCAATTTTTATTATAATACAAGCTTAGTTTTGAATGTCAACATCATTATATACGGACGATAAAGTTTTATTAGCTTCACTTGGAGTATCGAGCAGGGAATAAGTCTGAATTATACGAACCTATATTATGTACACTAGAATTAAGTCAGTCGCCACTGGGAATTCAAATGAGATGAAGCAGCGCTAATGTCTTATTGATCGCTGTGAAATGGATCTTATTTGTCATTCATTAAGCTTAGATCGAGAAGATGTAGTAATGGCCCCATTTATATCTTTAGGTGAGGCTGTGGGGGAAATAATGAAGTCCATTACGATTAATTCAAAAGATTTCTTATAGTGACTAAACGACGCTTGACCTCCATCCCAACTGATTGTAAGTGATAATGAGCTCTAGGATGATATTGGAAGGGCAAAAAGGCGTGAAGGAATGGAACAAATTGGTTACACTTAAATAGATTTATATACTAACGTATATACTTGCTACATTTGTGATACGAGATGAATCACTGCCCATATAAGACGATGTTATTACTTCTAATCAGTAAAAACATATTTTAATTTAAGAAAAAAAAGAATGATAATTAGCGTTCGACTTGCAGTCTGACGGTTCACGGTTCGAACCACAACCTGTGCTTTTACGTTTTACGGTTACCTCAGTAAATGATTATATAAATTGTAATAAATTATTTACCATCACAGTTTCAGCTTACTCAACTGCAAAATTACATGTCAGATTTCAACCGACTTAAAAAAGGAGGGGATTGTCAATTTGTCCGTATGTTTTTTGTTTGTCACCTCATAACTTGCGGCCGATTTTGATTATTCTTTTTTCGTTTGAAGCAGGTGCAATGCTACATATCAATTGGTTAAATTCTGACCATGGAATCCATGAAAAAACTATAAAAGTGTTAAATTTGCATCAAATATAAATATCGCCATAAATGGACGAATAACTCAATATCACGCCAACCGATTTCGATGATTCATTTTTGGAAAGGATGTACTATATTAAAAGTAGTTTGATAAAAATTTAGTTGGGTACTGATTAATTTAATTTCGTAATATACCTATGGTAATTCGGAAATACCAAGAGTACCGCACGTAATAGAGTTTAACATTGCGTTGTACACCACAACACAAGTGGCACTCAAAGTTAGTTTAGCTTTTTGAATGTCCCACACATTATCCGTGAAATAGCTACCGAACGAGTCGAGGTTCGGCCCTCTCGGGCGCTCTTGGATCGGAATGCTTACGCGTAACATAGTAACCGTCCAAGCCGAGGTTACCCCTCACCGGGAGCCTTGTGTCGAGTTACTAGCGATAGAGGTTCAGGTTAAGCGACCTAAGATCTATGCCACCTCTCAATCCGGTGAAGCAGTCAAGGCCAGCTTCTCTAGCCAATCTGTGTAGTTCGTCAAAAAAACAGCGTTGTACACCAGCGACTTAAGTTCAAGTACTATTTTAACCACTTTCCCTGTACATATATAAAAAAAAAAATTCTAAGTGTGAACATCTTAAAAATACCTTCATTTATAGTTTCTAAACTTTATAAAAAACTTATGAAATATATCAAATACTTCTATTAAATATGTGGAATGTAAACGAACCGAAATTTGGAATCTATTCTCGACCCGTATCAGACATGTCTAAAAGCTAGAGCGATCCATTATCGTTCGACGCGGGGGGGAATGGAATGTGATAAAATTTTTCAATCAGGCAACCGCCGAAAAATATTTACAGTGTAACCCGAGGCAGCAGAGAGGACAATATTGTAGAGCGATACGCGAGAGGCCCGCGGCGTTGGCGGCACCGGCCTTCCGCCTCTTTGTGCCTCTGTCGAAATAATATTGAACCGGGGTGAAATACGAGCGGCCGCCAGGGGCACCTCCTGCGAACCGTTTTTCCGTATCGCTGAACAATGCCGAACGTTTACTTTAAGACTTGCAATTCTCGCTGCGACAAAACACGTTAATGGATATCTATTGTTGAATAAAATCGTTTTGATAACTTTGGCTATAAGTTTATTCAATTTATTCTACTCTAGATTACTCAACCTCTAGACTTCGGTAACAAGAGTGATTTATTTAATTTATTATTTATTGAACACCAACACAATAAACATTTTTACAACACGAAAATATAAAACAATCAAATTGCATGCTTAATGCTATCGCATTTATAGTCGAAGATTGCATGCAAAGAATAAATGGCGACCAACGATATTAAAATGTTACCAAAATAACACAAAAAAAGTAAAATTAAACTAAAATGTAAATTAAAAGTACAAAAAAAAAGTAATAACAGGTTAATAATTACAGGTCAATGATTTTTAAATTTATAAATACTTTGAGTAAAGAAATATATATTGTTAGATTTTGTTTACGTGTTAATTTTTCTAATTAGTTTACGCATACACTACAGAGACACCACACAAACCCACACACATTCACACACACACCACACACTTTCTTTCTCGCATGCTAATTCTTAAGTTAATATTAATAATAAAATTACAGAATTATCATAAGTATGGTGGGGGGCTGGTGATCTGTCTTACAGGGTACCCTAGTTCAGACACCAGTCTTTCACAAATTTAAGAACTACGTAAACTGTAAACGTATAAGTAAACTGCGAATTTAAATTTGTGAAAGATGAATAAATAAATTTATTATTTATTATTATTATTATTTAATGTGCATTTTTATCTTAATTCGACTTGTATACACCACTTCTATTATTGCTTAGTAGCTATACGTTCAACGATCTTTGACGGTCGGGTATTTGATTTTTTAATGATCCCACAAAAACTAGCCAGAGTAGCTGACTTCGACTGTTTCACCGGATTTATCGGTGACATAGAAAAACTTACATTAATGAATTTCTAGATGTCGGTTTCTAAATAAGCTATTGAACTGCAGTAGTGAGTTAAGTCCCTGATCGTATTATTTTTATTCCGATCTCCTTGGTATGAGTTTATCTAGTAGGCTTTAGAATCCCAAGTAAGGTGGCAGCATTCCACGTATACTTTTTAAAATTTAGGGCGCTTTGTGCTTGGAATTTTACTGGTAGAACTAGCTATAAAGAACACTCATTGAGTGTTCTTTTTCAGGGATTGGTTATGCTAAGCTTATCAAATTACATGTAATAGCGAGGGCTATCTTATAGCTATAGCTTAGTTACTTTTGATCTGCCCCGCTTCTCTTCAGCTTATTTCAACTTATTTGCAAGATATCATATTGGATAATAAACAATAGAATTACATACATTGAATAGAACGATATTTTTTTTAAAACAGAAACGGGTTTTAAATAAATATTCAACAATACATTATATATTTAAATCTTCTCTAAAACACGCTGCTTCATACCACATGAAGCATACGAGTAAGTACCGTACCTATCTCTTCTGTAGTTGTATATTTATTAGTATCGATATTCTTAATAATTAATAAGGTTATATTTTTATTTCATATAGTATATTACATTGTTATACATAGTGCTTCAATAAATAATTGTCACGTACATGTTACCGTTGGGAAAGTTTTGCACGGCGGACCCCTGCTACGACAGCGTTGTTGGTCTAATGGAAAATTTATAACTAACTGCGCTTGAGCACAATTATTTACGCGCGAATCCCCGCAGTCTAGCGCTGCCTGTAATTGGCCGCTTATTCTGTATCGCGTCCATTCATTTGAAACGATAAAGCTGCCTGAGGCGCTGTACCTGCAGTGGGCACTCGATGCCACCACCAGATATCACGTTCAGATAACAATATTTAATGCGACGCTGTAAATATGAAATACCGCAACCGTACAATAATTTAGGCCTCGTTATTCAAAGTGACTTATAATTTGTGATCAATATCAATACATATTTTATAATACAATGTACCCAGCCCGCTTCGCAGGACTAGATTTTGCTTCATTTTATTTAAACAATAAACTTACTATTAAATATTTAATTTAACTTTCACAATATATTAAATTATTCATTTATTCTCTTCTCTTCGAAGATCACCTACCTACACCCATGTACAGATCAGTAAATATCATATCTATCATTTATAAAAAAACATATTGGGCTCAAGTTAATGTCAGAAATAGAAGTACGACGTATCTATGGCTTGGGCGTGGTAAATGTGAATTATCTGTGAGATAAGGGCATTAATAAATACTTATGAAGCAAGAAAAATTACAATTTTTTTAAATTAAATGTGTGATATTACCAAAAAAATATCATAGTCACCAAACTACACGATTACTCGTCAGGTCAATCTGAAGATTCCCTGAAAGTTTCATTGAAATCGGTACAGCCCTTTCGGAGGTTATACGGATCAAACACACACACATTCCCTTTTATATATATAGATATATAAAATAATATAATTATTAAATATATAATATAATTAGATATCTCGAACGACTACGTAATAAGCTTCCGACGCATGATGTATTTCCGAGAAAATTATATTTGCTAAATTTAAGCGAGTGGTCGCGCACTAGGCACGATCTGCACTCTCCCATTCATGAATCAACTTCAGCATTACCTAACCCAGCCTCGAAGCGGCTAAAACAAACATCAGGCCATGAGAGTTATTAATAAGGAGGGGAGTTCAACGTTTCCGAGAGTGCGGTATGCTGAGACAAGTCGGATTGCACAAAGTGCAAATTTATTTAGGAATACCTTACATATATTCTAAAATCTGAGATGAATAATGTAAATTACTAACAATTCACCTCTTCTTCTTTGTATTTTGATAAATCGATAATGTTGATCAAGTGATCACCACTGCAGCTCATTTGAAAGCGTTTTTTTTAATAACTGTCCCGAATTTTTTTAATGTAAAGCGTCATTCGCCTAATTGGTTTAGGGTATGCGTTCTGCATACCCTAAAGAACACAGTTTCGAATCCACATTTCTACTATTGACGTTAACCATCTCCTAGCAGAAGCTTTAAAATTTGTTGGAATGGTTAGGAATAATGTAAGAAATATTTGTAAAAATACAAACATTGTTCGATTTTTTTTAAATAATTAATCATCGATTTCACGTGCCTAAAACTAGGCAGGAATCTACCAGGTGTGTTCACGTGAATAGTCGAATACTAGATCATATGTCGGACCTCAAAACAACAAGGTATAGATGCTTAAAACAAATGAAAGAAATGGCAAAAATAAATGAAATATATGAAAATAGAAAACGAAAAGCAAAGTAAAACAATGTACGCACGACCTAATAAATAATATTTATACGTAACGTAATAAACAAGGAATTTCCCACGAGGAAAAATATGATAGAGAAAGTAATTCCCTTACAAATGTCACAACTCGATGTTTATACCCTTGTATGTTTTAGTTCGCTTTGTTACTAAAATATCCGTATTAATTTTGTCTTGTTTTGTAATATGTTGGTCGAAGGGAATTATAAATCTTATCGATTGTTATCAATTATACATTTAAATATTACAAAATTTATTCTAAGAACAAGATTCCATTTAAAAGATCATTATGACTAATGCATTTTGGTAATCTGTTGGGTGTGATCACGTCGGTGCTGCCCCGCCCAGGTACATTTTTATCCCATTCTATTTTTAATCTTATAATATTACGTGGACGCCCTAAGAATAAAAAAAAAGAAAATAAGAAAACAATTCTTATTTCGAAGATAGTGGATACTCGTTGATATGTTGGAGCGTAGATAAAATATAGAATCAATGAATATTTGATAGATAAGATAATGTATTCTTTCTATAATGATATTAGGCTCTCTCGTCTCTCAACCCGATTGGAGTAGATATAGATAAAAATCGTTAAGCATTATTAACCTTACCTCTTAAATCCTAAATATATATTGTATTAGCGTAAACAGCCCGCTTCGCCGGGTTAGATATTGCTTTATTTTATTTAAACAATAAATTTACATAATTAAAAATTTAATTTAACTCTCACAATATATTAAATTATTCTTTTCTCTCCGTATTCATTCTCTTCTCGATTGGGTAAAGATCATTATCTACACCCATGTACATGCAATATACTCCATTGTACTTCAATATGGTTCATAATGACATAAAATACACAACGCATCTGTCAACACATATTTGAGTTATAAAACAATAGAATATCATCATAGCAAATAAAAGGTGATAGTTCAAAAAGAGGAGTGCTCCGATCGTCACCAAACTTTACAGGATTACTTGCCATGTCAATCTGAATATTCCCTGAAATATCCATTGAAATCGGTCCAGCCGTTTTGGAGCCTATAAGGAACAAACCCATACACTTTCTCTTTTATATATTATATGTATAATATAAGGTGTGATCTACATACACAAACCTAATAACGGAAACGTATTATTTAAGGCTATCATAGCATCGTATCAATCTCGTTTATTATCCTTTTCTCCAATATGTTTTCCTCAATATTGTTCTTTTTAAATTTCAATTATGTTATTCTTAATAAAATTGTTGTTTTCTTTTTACAACGTTACGTAGAAAAAACTCAACTGTTCAATCTTTATCCATAGTCATTTAATGTTGATATTTATGTAAGTATGTTTCGGTATTTATTTCACGTATAAAAATAAAACCTTTTTTAAAAATTTCAATTACAAATACAAAAATTATTAATGTAGCATTTTTATAAAGACATTTCATTTCAAAGTAAAGTAACGGATGAACCAGTAAACGGAAAATAAACAAAACCCGATCTGTTATTCAATTTTTTTCCATTGCAAACCTGGAGTTTTTCCCAGGCGTACGGATCGACAGTATTTGATCAAAAGAACACTGGGTCGCGGAAAAATATAACAGAACTGGACTTGTATTTTCAATACTTTTTCCAGAACCATAACTGTATAAGACAAGCTGGGAGTAATGTTTAACTTATAAATGAAACAATATTTTCAATATGTGTAGGGATCAATAAGTATATTTTGAAATAAATGAATTTCTTCATCAAATGTTTTTTTAATTTTGATTACATTAAACCTACAAGTTAGCTTTCATAGTGTAACAAGCTGATTTTAAAGCTTTTCTACTCTTTGACACTTCAACTCAACATGACAAATTTCAACTCTTTTGGAAGCAATTGCTACTGACTTCCATGTCATCAAATTAGCCAAGTCATGGCGTGAAACTAACCAAGGTGCATACAAATTAAGCCACATATTATTATAGGATAGAGTAAATTTATTCACATATTAAACATGGTATCTATTGACCAATTACAATTTGCTAATAATATAATTAATAGAATTTAGAACGAGAAATCTTCTTAGGTGATGACCACTGATAAACTGTTTCGTCTGGAGCAAATCCTAGTAGTACAATCATAGCTTACAATAAATAATTAATTATCGTCTGAACTGAACCTATAAGTAAAATTAGTCATCGTAGGACTCGTGAAATTGGTTTTACTCAGCTTTCAAAATAAGACACTAACAGACATTGCAAGTAAAAAGTATTACCGATTAATGTTTTTATCGATTTGCATTTTAACGGTGCTTAACGATAATTTTATTCCCTGATACCGAACGCAATTGTCAGAGGAGGAAATTGGCAGAACGAGTCCGCTATTGTTATACATTTCGTTTTAAATTGGGGGCTTTCTTAAATTTACACCCATGACTTGCAACGGCAGTACAGGGGTCGACGGGTGCTACGCAGTCAGAACTGCCGCCATCGATTGATTTATATCTGGCGTTTCCTTCGTTATTCGGTCGCACATGTTGCTGTTAACATAAGGGAATGTCATTATTTAAACGTGCATTTCACGATACCCGTAAATACCACGAATACCAATCGAATTTATATCCGTGGACAAGAATATCTCTAGCGTAAATTGTCAAACAGCTATGGCGTTTCATAGGGCCCTTGGTACTATCATGGTGTTCAAATTTCTACAATCGATACATAAATATGCCAGCTATTTTGCCTTAATAAATTCATTTAAATTCAAACTCAGTATATGAATTATATTATTTCTGATGTAGAATCTATATCTAATCAATCTTTATGCTTTTATCACATAAATAATTTACTTAACTTACCCACAATGCCTGCACACCGCGACCTATACGACTTGTGCTTTTATCGACGCCGTCTTAATAGTTTTTCATTCCTCATCAATATGTTTTTCACTGAATTTCCTTCGATGTAAATCAACCGCTGGGATATTAGTACCAATGATTTTCGAACCGAAGCGAGTTAAGGACCTTCAAAGAAAGTATGTACTTACAACTTAAAAACCGGCTATGCAGCTATGACGTAAGAACGCTGTTTCTATAAAAAATACCTTTTTTTTCTTTTTTTTTGTTAACGGGATGGAAATCTTCAAAAAGATACCCCGCCTTCTGGGGGGAAGGCGGCGGTTATGTGGAGTTTTTACCCACTAAGACCTCCCCGGTGGCCCTTCCTCGGTGCATGGTGAGGGGCTCCGGGATCTCCAGTGGAACGCACCGGAGCATCTCTGCACTGTGCTCAAGGAGAGCACGTTCCGGAGGGGGAGGGATAAAAGACATAGACATAGACATAGACATTTATTTATTGGCATCACAATACAAAAAACATCACAAACTGAATATAACACACATTAAAAAAGAATGAAAAATAGACAAAACACAGTTAAAGTTACACGGACAAATAATACAAAACATATGATGCCAATATCGGACACCGTCTCAGCATATGCTGTCACAAGGATGCGACAGCGCTGATTTTCAGTCACCTTCGCAGTGCAAGGCGATGTCGCCTTCTTCCCGGGTCCACCTTGGCGGACGACAAAGGCCCCCACCCTTATCGCCCATTGAACCCGAGGCCCCTTTTAGTCGCCTTCTACGACAGGCAGGGAATACCGTAGTCTTATTCTTGAGAGCCCAGAACTACAGGGCTGTCTATAAAAAAACCTACAGGGGAGTTGGTGATGATCTCTTTGCATTGTCTAAATTGACAATCCATCGACACGTTGCGACAGAGGTCCAAAATGCTATGCATAGCATTTGGCTCTTAATGACCCCTAACCGCACAGCTATTGTGACTTTCGTATATCCTATTATTATGTTAATGACTGAAAACATAAACACAGCAAATTGTTTTTGAATCGCAGCTGTTAACTGTTACATTGTGTATATAACGAAGAACATCAAGATACCGAGTATCAAATAATCAACCTTATGTTCATTTTAATTGACCTCAATTCCATTATTCACAATAATCACAATGCGGCATTTTAAAACGCGAACAATCGACAGCGTTCAAGGTTGTTTATTGTCTTTCATTCAATACAGCACAATTAGTTGGAGGATCTGAAACGCAAAGCTCCACCATAATATTACAATGTATGATTCATTTCAATGTCGATAGCATCTTCAACGTGCTTTCGCCCCTCGCACTAAATATAGGGGGCGTGTATGAAGTCCGTGGTGGTAAAAAAATGAATAGTTTGCGGCGCGGTGCACATGTATAGAAGAATTAAAATGCTTCAAATTACTTTTTTTATGTAATTGTATACGCAATGACGCCACGCATCACGTGTGATCTTTGCCATTATTGACAGCTGTATTCATCCAATATGAAGATCTAGCGTACCAGCCCAGGTTAGATGTTACTAGATGAGGCAAAATATATATATAATAAATTATTCATTTCTCTCCGTATTCATTCTCTTCTCGAGCGGGTGAAGATCATTTCCTACACCAATGTAGACATCAGTAAATACAATATCATTCGCATCATATCACGCATGGCTTGTTTGACAGTTCAAACAGAGGAGTGCTCCGATAGTCACTAAACTTTACAGGATTACTTGCCAGGTCAAACTGAAGATTCCCTTAAAGTTTCATTGAAATCGGTCCAGCCGTTTCAGAGCCAATATGGAACATACCCACAGACTTTCTCTTTTATATATATAGATTAAGATACGTAGTTGACATTGGTTAAATAACGTTATATTGTTTTATCCTTGTACGGTAAAGCCAATTTAGCTCTGACGTGGCATTCTTATACTGGCAGTGTTATCTATCTCACTTTACTATGTTTCATCTATTTTTTAGTAATATTTATAATTACAAAAAGCAAGGCAAAATCCTCTTGGCATCCGGATCCTTTTAAAAGATTATAAACAAATATCAGACACGAGGCTCCTATGTGGGTCACTAACTTCACGTTTGTTTGGAATATTTCCTAGACCTCTAAAGGAAAGCAGACCATGAAAATGTTAAACTGAAGATATGTAGAAATGAAGACAAAACGTGTAAAAGAGGAATAGTTTAACCGCATCTGTCTTTCCATCCGATTACAATGTAAGTTTTTTTCACACAAGAGTAGAGTGAATACGTATTTCTGCTTACATCAGTTAGGATCGTAGTCTAGCACTGCTTAGAAACTATAAAATAAACCTGAATTATATTCAAGAGTAGAGTGAATAGGCATATACTAAGCTAGTGCGCCTTACCATCTACGTCTGCATTTCCACTTAACATCAGGTTGGATCGTGATCGGACACAGCTTAGAAAGTGTAAAAAAAGCCGGAATTAAATAAAAAATATCGCGATTAAATTTATATTTAAAGATTATTAAAAAACGATATTATAATAAGAAATGATAGCCCCACACAGACGGAGAAATGAATTGAAATACCCATAACAATAAATAATCTCGCGCTAAAATATGACCATCCAAACTTTAATCTTCATGACGAAATTAAGTTCATTTCGATTATTCCGGCTTAATCGCTCTCCAGGTAATCACGTTCCTTATTCGCTCGTTTGAATACAAATTCTGAGGGAATAAGTATTGTTCAACTTGTCCTTGTAGAATTGAAGCCTCGTTAATTTCTCCGTCGTGCACAATACGTGCCACCTCTTGCCGCTTATTTATTAATTACGCCATTTTCCTTTAAGACGAAAAAAAGAAAATTAAAAAGTGAAAAGGAGGCATTCCCTTTTGGTACTTTTTTCTGGAATTAGGTTAAGAATTTAAAAATTACCCTTTAAGTAAACGAGATACAGATGCGACTTCTACAGAAGGTAATTCTTGCAGTATCTGTTGCCAGTTCTTGTATTACCTTCCCATCTTATCTTGTTAATACCATTCGCCAGTTTGACCTCAGCAACTTTTGTGTATGTATTATGCCCCATCATTTACTGACACAACACAAATTTATTGTATAAGCTGGTAACACCTATATTTCTGATTTTTATTTGTACAGGTCTACTGGTCCTTCGTACCGGATATGAACCGGCTATCCACATACGACCAGCACCTACTCGGCCAAAACACACTAAGCCAAATATAAAATCCTCATGAAACTTATTATTTCTGAAAATCCCCGTCAGTGAATGAATGAAAAACGAACGAGAAGTGGACGTACCATTTTTTGCCGGGGTTACAAAACACTAGGCATTTAAACCAAAGCTAGCGGCTTATATCGATTTGCTTCTTAGTACTTAGGGTTCACGGCAATGCACACCACCCTCCTGTATTAGGGGATGAGGCATCCCTTTCATACTATCTCTGTAATATAAACCGCGAGAGCACAGGCTTCTCTTATTACCTTTAGCTGGAAGTTTTGTATTGTTAATGAAAAGTTTCAAAATTACTATTTTACTTTAACTAACTTTTTGTTTAACAAACTTTTAAACTGAGTTACAATTTTAATAAACACAATCATTGTAATTATAAATAGCAGGTAAGTAGCCAGAGTATTAAATTACACCCGAGTTAATTTTAGCAAGTTTTTCTTTGTATTATATCTCAATTCCTAACCACGTTAGTTTTGAATGCCTATGATTTGAACCCTCAACGTTTCTAAGCCCACAATTAATCACCTAGACACACGAGACTATCGTTGACTGTTCTACTAAATGTAGGAAAAATAAGAAAAGGACACAGAGAATATTTGTAAATAATCTACATATTTGTATATAATTAGAAGAACTTAGCCCTGCATGCTAAATTTCATGAAAATCGTTGGATGATTCTCTTGGTCTAACGTCAAACTCATTAACTTACTGTTTTTTGTTTAGCAACGCCATCTACTAAAGTATATTTTGTACACCCTATACCCGGATAAAACGACATTTTCTAATAATTAAAATAAGCCCTGCATGCTAAATTTCATGAAAATCGTTGGATCCGTATCCGACGTATATATATATATAAATATTTATATACAAGAACGTTTGTTGTTTCGTATAATGTCAGTAATATATTTGCAGATACGTTGAAAATACAATTTTTTTTAAACAATCTCTCTACATCAGGGCCCTTGTATGCTTTTAACCTCAAAGATTAATATAAATGCATTAGAGCTATGATTGATATTTTAAACTTTACAACTTCATAAACACTTAATTCTCAACTGTCAACATAGTTGCGTCATTTACATTCCGTTTATCGAGTTTAATTTCTCTAAGGTCAATGGCGTTCTTGATGTTTGACATCAATTAAATTCGAGAATGTTTCACGTCGTTTTTTCACAAAATTTACTGCTGTATAAAAATACTTAAAACTTAATTAACAAAGTGTACGCAAAATACATAATTTAGACATAGCATTTTTCTGTGGATAAAGGTTTTGTTTACATAAATTATAATTATTTAAGTATTTATTTTTACAAAATCCACAAAAATTAACGTGTATTATACTTACGGATTTTACAATAGATAATATAAATAATAAAATATTAGTTTGTGATTTATTGATGTGAATGAGTGAGTATTTTAATTTAATATATACCATAATATTTATAATTACGTAATATTTTTTTTTCAAAATACTTTCTTTAGATTATGTAATAATAAAAAAAAAACTTAATATAAAACAACTTCAACAGCCGAGACGCAGTCGCTAATCTGTACTAACACTATATTTACAAAAAATCCTAAACCAATTTCAAATGAAATTTACGCTAAAACGTACTCAAAAATAAGTTTTTGAGTAATTTAAGTTATAAAAATTTGAGAGAAGAAATCCAACGCTTTCTTTTATTTCCGAAGTATCATACTTATGTTACGTAATTCTGGTGTCTACGATTATAATATCTTCCTTCTTTCACACGAACGCAACACTTCTTTTGACGACGAGTTTCTTACTCGTAGTACGAGTACTTACGTAACAATATCTCAGTTAACAAACTTTTTTCACAATGATTTTTAGGAGTTCCTTGGTATAGCTCCCAAACCATAATTCCAATTCCAATAAAATAAACATTACTTCGTGGCGACTGGCATTCGCCAATTACCAAAAATTATTTTTAGACGATATAATTACTTATATTTGGAATAAGAAAATTTTATTAAAGACACATGTCAACGTTTTTCTTTACACACTTTTTATTCTAGACTTTCCAAATTTATATATTTTTAGTGAAACAAATTTATAAAATATAATTGCATTATTCTTCATTATTCTGTGATACCTTTATTTACCGGCGGCACACTAGAAGACAAATAACACGTGTAAAAATAATAAAAGGAGGCATTCTTCCCGAATGCCACATTTCCAAAACCTCAAGCCTCATCCTTTGAAGCCGGTTAATGAAATAAACGTATTTGATTTACTTCCATTACAACGCACCTTCCAATCCATTGAGAACCTAACGATCGTTTTAGATCTGAAATCTTTCCAGCTAGACTGCGCCAAGCTATATTTAAGTACGCTATACAATAAAAGTACATCGGCGTGCGTCTCATTCCCGCACGACTGTGCAAGATAAATGGATGGAATCGCCACAGCGGCCGCACTCAAGGAGACGCGTTCTCACGGCCCGTGCCTGTCGTGCACTTTTTGTTTCGCCTGGTTTCCGAGTTAGAGGTCGGTGCATCCCGTTCCGATGCTAGAAGTGACCGTTGCACGCGCGATTACGAGCACAAAAACTGTGCGACCGTGCGTACCCATAGACGAACGAGTTACATCGCTACCTGCGCCTCGGACCCACTCTGACGTGCAAACATAAAAAAAACTCTTAACCGACGTCAAAAAAGAACTACGTTGTGTGACTAGTCACACAACACTCAAGAAAAAATCAAAAATAGAACTGACTTTTTTGTTTAAAAAGTTTTAATTAGGTTTCCCTTGTACAACGAAAATTAATTGTGGTAACAAAATTATTGTTGACATTGAACCTTGAGTTCCCAACTAAAATATTCAGAACTAAAATCGTGT
Source organism: Meandrusa payeni (assembly GCA_029286785.1). Taxonomy (NCBI): domain Eukaryota; kingdom Metazoa; phylum Arthropoda; class Insecta; order Lepidoptera; family Papilionidae; genus Meandrusa; species Meandrusa payeni. The sequence goes on from JAGSMX010000013.1 coordinate 3,473,988, forward strand.
AGACTATAGTCGTATATACTAACGAAATATATTATATGTAAATAGAAAAATACGCGCGTAGCGAATATAGACGACAAATTTTCGACTATACTACTTCCCAGCGAGAACCTTCGCGCTCGTCGTCGTTCACATTACCGTTGTCAATGAATGTATGAATCGTTTATAGTGATATCATGGAAGGATCGTATGACAAGTATGGTTTGGTTAGTGTGTAAACTGGTTGAGAGCTCTCGCGTTAATTAGACGTGGCTCTCGCTGCGCAACACCTCTCGTCGTTATTTACCGCTTCATTAAGAGCTCACTCACGACCGTTGCCTGTCAAAATTTTGAACGTACGGCACGACTGACGTCGCTTGAAATATAGTCATATTGTTCTACAAGTCAGTAGGCGCCGTTAATCGTCTTATGCGTTTCTCTCAAAACTCTCATTCAACCTAACTACATAGCGGACTTCATTACTCGAGAGTCATATTTACGAGAAGAAACAAAAACCGATTCAAAAGTCGAATCAAATCAAATGATACTGATCAAATATTAAGCGCTACTGTGCGTGGATGCATTCATTGTTTCACATTAGTGCCCGTTGTTGTATAGTTTTAGATAGTCATGAACCTACCAATAAGCATTCTTCCATATGATTTACCTCGTATATCGGAACCCAAGGTCCGATGGCGACATTTAACCTATTTCAAACCAAAAATTTTCAAATAAAAACCAAAAAGTAACTTCAAATCAAATCAAACTTGACAGATCAAACGTTAAATGCTACTGCGTACTACTGCAATCATGTAGTCAACCAAACAGTACAATTTTTTTTTCACTAAAACCTTACCGGACCTTTCCTCGGAGCATGACAAGGGGCTCCGGAATCTCCAGTGGCACCGGAACCCCTCTGCACTGTGCTCAAGGAGAGCACGTCCCGCCTTCTTCCCGGGTCCACCTTGGCGGACGACAAAGGCCCTCACCCTTGTCGCCCAGTGAACCCGAGGCCCCTTTTAGTTGCCCCTAAGACAGGCAGGTCTTATTCTTGAGAGCCCAGAACTACATGGCTGGCAGTACAATTTTCCCTAACATACATTACGCCACAAAATTTCCTACTACAAAAACAAAAAAAAACTTACGCCTTGCCCGTCTCGGTAACGCGCGCAATTGATACAACTCGGCCAGTAATGACGCCCACGCCAAGTAATAAACAATAAAAACACAAAATGACGATGGATTTAACAAAATCAATTTCGTGTACAGTTACAAATGGTCCGCATAATAAACTGTTAATCGACGTTCTCCGATTACAGAACTCGGATTTAACTAACTGTTACAATATTTTATTAATCAAAACCCACGTAAATGAAAGTCGACAAAGTTGAAAAAGATAGACTTTAAAGTGAAGACATTACGCTATAATTAATGTCAGATAGTTGATGAAAGAGATAATATAATGATTTGTTTATAACGTTCGAGTATAAAACTATGTGACATTATAAATGTAATAACAAAACTATATATCTACCATCTTTTTAAACCAAACGGGGTAAAGACCAGTAGTTATCATATAGCTGTGTCTCACATGAGACGACAGGTGATAAGCCAATCTTATCGGTTCCGGAGCACAAATTATAACAAGTGATTTCTGGTACGTCAATAAAAGGCATGCGTTCACTGTTTCGAACTTAAATTAAATGGTTCGATTTTCCCGATCGGCATTTTTGTGCAACTTTAACACGATAAAATCACGAATTACAAAAAAAATCCCACTCGTCGCCAGTGGTACATCAATAAAAGGCATGCGTTAGCAATTGACTGATTTATTCAAGTTGAGAACCAGATATCCTCCACAACATTATTATATCTAATGTAGGGTAAGACGTTGCAATTTCTTATACTAAAGAATATGATAAATGGGCAATATTGGTACAAGCTTTATTTCAAACTCTCAAACGTCGAATCATGTAACGCTCGGACACTAGTCTATAACTGCTCTTTGTTTATTACGTATAAACTACTTATAATAGCCGACCTTTGGTGGAAGAGTGAGGAATTGGACCGCCAAACCGAATCACACTTGCAGAAGTGGTGAAAAAAAAAAAGAAACGTAGTGGTGAAAGCAGTTTCACCACTACGTTTCGAAAAGAGCTTGTAGCTAGTGGGATCTTATATTACACTTCAGTCGCTTTCTTTTAACAAGGACACTTAAAGAATTTTTTCCTTTACAATTGACAGAAATTGTTACTCATTTATCAACTAAAAAAGGTTAGTTAGCTATTTTCAGTATCCTAAGGCGTTCTCTTTGACCAGTACTGTGATTTCTGTCCATAATTTCTTTCTTCGCTCGTTCCCCGAGCGCCGTTCAAGGAAAATTACAGTCAAGTGCCTCCTCGAAACAAACCCTTTACGAGTCACGCTCCGGCCCCGCTAAGTTCTGACCAATTATTTATACTTTCTTATTACGTCACGGGCAGGGGTCATTACGTTCGCGTCAGTTGGTGAGCGCTTCGGATAACCAATACACCATATGTTGGCTGCCTTTAAAAGTTTAAATTTAGCCGTGACAGCGAAGTTCGAGTAATTGATTAATGATCACTCGGGGCGGACGTGTTTGAATGGCTCGATTCTTTGTTTTTTTAGGTTGGAATCCCTAATAATGATACGTTTTGATTGTCTAAAAAGGTTCGTAATAACACACCGCTCGCCATATGGCTGAAGACACGGATTCATTTTGCAACAGTTGTTCGTAATCTATACGGTTTTTTACGCCGCCGCGACAGGTTGCGGAGTATAGGAAAGGAAATTCCAGATTTTTATTCCGATGCCTCTATGGAACGCTAGAAACGTTACCGTTATGTGCTGTGAGTGTGGGAATAGAATTGATATGTTAATAAGACATTATTATAGAATATCTCGTAAAAATTATTATTTTATAATTGTTGATAATTATTATATACTTTAATTTATTTTATTATTAGAAGATAATTTAATCATAATATCTTTTAATAATTAAATTTCATTATTAAAAGATTTACGCAGGTTGAATTATATTATGCAAAAAACAGAAACAACTATACACAAATTAAATGCGCTTACTGTTAAAAACTCGTTACTTTTTTATACAAAGAAACCATTTTATAAAAAATAAGTTTTAACTTTATTTATAATTTCGATAATTAAATTTTCTTGTACTAAAGTTGACTTTTTAATACATTAACATTAACATTAAAAAGTTACAGCCTATATGTCCCACTGGTGGGTAGAGGCCATCACTATAAAGGCAATGTAAGAGCGTAGTCCGCCACTCGGCCCTTTTTTTTTTGTTAACGAGGAGGAAATCTTCAGAAATATACCCCGCCTTCTGGGGGGAAGGCGGCTGTTATGTGGGGTTTTTACCCACTAAAACCTCCCCGGTGGCCCTTTCTCGGTGCATGGTGAGGGGCTCCGGGATCTCCAGTGGAACGCACCGGAGCCCCTTCGCACTGTGCTCAGGGAGAGCACTTGAGAGCACACCCCCCGGGAGAACACAAATATCTTAGAAAATTTTCTTTCGCCGCCGAGTGCGTGGTAAATTAGCTCCAAGTATCGAACTCGGGATGCTAGCAACAACTTCAGTCGACCGCCCGGAGACTGAGCCTCCACGGCTCTTCTCCAACATTAAAAGAAGACAAGTTTAACAATGAATCAATCTGAAAGTCACTAAACATATTCACGTAAGCTCGGTAAACATACACCAAAAGGAATAAAATAAACAGAAAAATGACACATTTTATTTGCAGCTCGAATTTTCAGAGCCGTCGTTGAGCATTGAATGAAACACCTAACGAAGCAGTGGATATTTAATCCACTTCATGGTAAACGTACATTTAGCTTGCTGTGGATTCTTGACAGCTCTAATTAAGTATGCGGTAATAATTTATAACTGCCTGTGTGTGAACTCATTCGTGTTTTTAAAAACGGCGTAATATAAGAGAAGTGACGTAATTAAAGTCAAGTTGCGGAAGGTACTTTTAAAACTTAAAACATTATATTTTATAGGGTAAGACACATCAATTACAACACATCTATAACTTGAATTTACTTGAAAATTCTATATGTCCTTTTATATGTAACTTTTATATGATCATAGATTTGTTAATACAAAATAGCGCAAAACTATAACCACGCAAACGCATCTAACAGCAAACTAAAAGACCTAAGCTTAACAAACTCGTTGAGATGAAAACTTTGACAAGGTTTTTACGTGTTTCGATTGTTGCCTGCTAACCGATACAAGTACAAGACTAGTCTACAATACGATTTTATGGTTTGGTTAAAAGAGGTCTTCACCCTACTAAATGGTTTAAGGATACAGTCTGCGAAATATAAGGCCCTAGGTTCCAATCCACTATTCGATTATTTATGTGAACCATCTCCTAGCAATATACAATTTAAATAATATATTTGGTTAACAAGTATGTTAGTAAGATTTGTGAAAAAAAATAAAACTAAAGAAAGAAAAGATTAGAAAATTAGAACATAGACGAAGAACTAATTGAATATCCTACCCACCACCTCCCATGGCCCCACCAACCTCGCGGTTATATGGGCCGAAACGCGGGAGGGTACGCGTGGTCTGGCCGTGTGGCCCCACACGTACCTTCTTGACTCCCTACAAGTTCTTTATCAGGGCCTTTCTCCACCATTCGGAGCTCAACCCCTTAAGGGGCTTTACGGCACGCAACTAATTGAATAATCTTTGTTTCAGGTTGGCAGGTGCGGGAATGCCAGGCATGGGCGGTGGCACTCTGGGCAGCGGACATTGCCAACTGGCCAACCAGCCTCTAGTGATGCCAGTGTTTCCGCTTCGAGCGACGCAGCCCAGCCCCGTGCCCGTCTACTCGCCCTCCCGCTTCCACATAGACAAGCGCTGCCAGCACCGATGCACGTGGAAATGTCTCGCCATAGCCATGATATGCCTCTGCGTCATCCTAGCGGCAATGCTCGCTTACTTTATAGGTGAGTTGATTTAAAACAAATTATTACATCAACCAATCATCTGTCATAAATACCCAAACATCAATGTTGTTCCATTGTTAAAACATAGCAAACAATAGTGTATTAACAATTATGTACGAAAACGGAAACACGCTATATGTTATTGTATATGTATCATGCGAATCCATTATGTAGTTTTAATAAAAAAACACCTCTCCATGTATATAAATAAAACTGAATGTTGCTAAGCGACAAACTCGAGAATGGCTCATCAAGTTCGATCAATTTTTTATCGTGTGTTTCTTAAGACACATGGAAGGTTTTAATAATAAAAAAAATTCACTTCATGACCCATGTAGAAATTTTAATCCAAAGTCACGGTGTATGGAACTAGAAAACTCCACACCATCCTCACTTCGCAAATACCTCAATGCCTGAAGACAAAAGTCTTTAACCATGCGTGCTCTCAGCGATGACCTACGGTGCAGAGACTTGCACTCTAACCGTTGGGCCGGTCCACAAGCAGAAAGTCGCACAACGAGCGATGAGACCTAGCTCGACATTTCTCTAAGGGATAGAATCCGAAATGAACAGAGAACAAAGGTAGTCGACATAGCTCTTAAAGTCAGCAAGTTGAAGTGGCAGTGGGCCGGCCACATCTGCCAAGTCAGTGACTTGTCAGGGAGGAAAGTCTTGGAATGGAGGCCAGGAATAGGCCGGAGAAGAGTAGGGCGCCCTCCCTCCAGATGGACCGACGAGCGAAAGCGGAGGATGTGGTGGAAGGCCTATTTCCAGCAATGGATAGATACAGGCTGATGATGATGATGGAACTAGCAGCAGAAATCATAATCGGCAACAATAGCTATAACTACGATATCGTCGACGATCGATTACAGATAATAAAAGATCAAGAGTTATAAAAATAAATCAACAAAATATCGAAATTGATAATCGTTGGATTGATCCTTATTCACCAATTGTTGAAATATAATTTAACGTGATCACTCGGAAAAACGTTATTAACTTGTTTAATGTTTGACGTAACGAAGTCTGTCCGGGCAGCTAGTTTATTAATATAGATTTGTAACTCTCAAAGGGTTTTAGTTAATCCAAAATTTAATACAAAGCTACAAGGAAAAGAACAACTATATATCATCGTTCATAAGGTCCCAGCGGGTCGCCCGAGTGTATCGTTAAGGTGTTCTTTTAATCGCTCACATCGAATACCGATCAAATTATAAGCATTATAAATCTCTTTTTATTCGTTGGCTTTATTGAGTGGATTCCGTTTGAACTGTCATTCCTTAATTCCTTTTAGACAATGTCATTATTATACGACAGGAGGTTTACAAAAGACATTTTTCGTGTTACTTTAACGTATTTAAAACTGACGGCAGCTAAGCTTGTTACGATATAAAAAAGAAACAGTCACCACCTTTCCAATAGTCGAGTATTCCGCTTATAAGGGTACTATAATACCTTCTACTGCTTCCCAAATCACATGTCAAAATTTGTACTCAGCGTAAGGAGATGAGCTCGCGGGATTTAATAAGCTAAATGACAAAACTTGCGCTTGCATAGAAAGTGTACAAATTAAAATAAAAGATTACATACAATTCAGATTTTAAAAAAGCGATAAAACATTCGTACATTTTATCCAAACCCGAATCCACAAATAACATTTTTCATTGTAACCACACGGCGCATACAAATGAGTCGATTAAACATCGATGTTGCAATGAAAGTGGACGTGAAGCATTAGTCTCTCAACATTCTTTGTTTAGATTTCAAACCCGGCATGCACATAAAAACTATTCAAACATTTAAACGTAAATATAAATAACGCGCCTAACCTAAGTCAGCGTGGCCCGGTCTCTCGCTTCTGTGTTAGCGGTGTAATAAATAATCTCACACTTCCACGTCGCATATCATTTCACTACGGATATATCAGGCTCGCAATCCCGGCCTATCCGCGAAACGACCAATCATAATTTACGTATACCATACCTAAAGCTCCATAAATCGCGAAAGTAATCCTATCTCGATTTAACCCAGAATAACTTTTTATTTGCGACGCGATAAAATATCTTGCGCGCGGCTACGGTTTTCATAACCGCCACGACTTTTTTATTTATTCAATAAAATAAAATTTAATATCTATGTAATGCTTTCTTATAATAAATAATTAAAGCACTCACGCACCGGAGGGGGTAGGTAGAATTAATGGGTTCCACTTTTGCACGATCCTGTCACGACTGTCTTGCCTAGCTAGTTTTTTTATGGCTGATTGCCGTCGTTAGACCGAGGACTTTAATAACTTGACGTCGAATTGTGAGATTTCTGAGATCTTAAAACTTCAAGGGTCACTGCGATTCGAGGTTCCCCTATGTCGGTGAACCTTGATTTGAACGTTTACTCCAGATGCGGTAGTGTACTTGGGTCTTCAAGGAGACCGTTCATGTTCTTAAATTTCGATTACTTTTAACGTTGCTCTCCTTCAAAAGATCACCATATCTGGAATATACATTCGCCTAGGACATCACCTATTGACATGTCACAATTATTTTATCATACATCCTTTCTACATGGCTATATCACCATGGCAATACCATTCTGTATTGTGGTCACAATGTCTAGGATGATCCACACTATTGTAGAAATAGAATATGTGAACAATAAGACAGTAAAGCAGCTTCACACGAATATATTGACGAAAACAAAAACTTTAAATCCAATGTTAATGATTATACACTAAGCGCTGAATTTCTCTATTACTTATGGGCAGGCCCCACCCCTTAGATGTTAGGAGCGTTGCTGGAGTTTCTTCGGCAACTTCTTCTCCCAGCGCCAACGCTTCCCGAAGTGGCACTCAAAGTTGTCCTTTAGATTATCCGTGAAATAGCAACCGATCGAGTCTTGGTTCGGCGCTCTCAGGCGCCCTCGGATCAGAATAATACTTAAGCGTTCACATTACATTATAATCGTCCCAGCCGAGGGGACCCTTGTGTCCAATTACTAGCCATAGAGGTTCAGGCTAAGCGACCTAAGAGCTATGCCACATCTGAATCCGTTGAAGCAGTCAAGCCCAGCTTCTCTGGCCAACCTGTGTCATAAAAAAATATCGTTATTATTCCGGAAGTATCACAGTTATATTACAAAGCTATTTTCTATTTCTTCTTCCACATTCGTGCTCAGTGTCGTTAAAGAGTACTTACCCAGTCTTGGTATGTCATAAAATCCACATGGCTAAACCATTCTTCCATACTATAGTAAATTATAGAAAGTTTACTGTAGTATTAATAGTACGCTTACTTTATAGAATTAGAACTATAACCCCGTTCACCCACTTGATGGGCGTGATTTATCTATAAATCTATTTCAGGGACTAATTCCGTTGACCGCACGCGAGTGTTCATAACGATAAAACTTCAGACCGCAGACACGTTTAAGAGGTCGCAAAAATAGCATCAAAGTCTAATCCGGCCGCAACCGGAGTGATACCTACCTCTGCCCTATATAAGATTTGTGCCTCCACAACGCATGGCCTTACTATTGAAACTCGAATGTAAATAGAACTGCTGAACACTTAAGACATTACAAATGCATTTTTAATTCCCTTTAGAACCCTCTCAAAACCCCTCCTGGTGTGGATCTGTTATCCCTTGGCTAAGGGCTAATAGAAACTAAAAAAACAAGCATTAAAATAAATCAATATTTTCTTACAATCTAGCCGTAGTTTTATATCCTAGCTGACTATCTTCCATTAATGATATTTCCGTTTATTCATTTTTTAAGCCCAATGTTGGGCCATTATATTTGGTTATATATCGGATATATATAATATAGGATTCTTCTTCTTCTTCGTCGCTTGAGTCTTTACAGACTCGTCGTGGTTATCACGTATTAGGTATCAGTGACCCGCTTCAATATAGGATTAACGATTGCTATCTCTATCTATATTATTAGGCCCCGTTAAGATTAAAGGACGTGACACTTTATTTATTATCTTTAAATCAAATAACATATTTTAAAAACTGAGCACATTTTAACTTTAAGCAAAATTTTAGGATGTGTAGCAATTTGCAAGCATTTAATGTAAATTGTAAAATATTTAAAGGCAATTTTTGCCATACAATTTGATAAAGAAATAATAAAACGATTTCAACTAATCTTTTTAAATTTTCTTTTCAACTCTATCTTATCCTGTAATGAATCTGCAATCTAATTTCAAAATTAATTTAACCTGTCATCAAGTTTTTTATTCCACATTTGAAAATAGAACAAGGCATAATGCATATGGTACGAGCCGTTGGAGCCATTTTATCACGACGTCACGCAAAGCTCCTATTACGTAACTACAAAACCTTCAAAGAAACAATGCACTGTTTGCTGCAAGCTACGACTCATACTGTAGAGATATTTTAATTCCATTTCTAGCAAAAAATTAACGAACTATAATGTTCGCAATTTTAAGGTCTCGTACCAGCCAGCTTTATAAAGCGGAAAGATGATCACAAACTTAAAATATAAAAAATGTAATGATATATAAAGATGTAACAAGATAAAGAGCCGTGGTAGCTCAGTGTCCGGGCGGTTGACTCTTGTTGCATAGTACGCTAGCAACCCGAGTTCGATCCCCGGTGCCGGCACCAATAAATTTGCTGTTGCAATTTTATGTGCCGATTAACCACGCGCTCGGCGGTGAAGGAAAACATCGTGAGGAAACCTACATGTCTTAGAAAATTTTTCTAAGGCATGTGAAGTCTACCAATCCGCACTAGGGCCGCGTGGTGGACTATGCCCTTATACTCTCTTTACAGAGAAGGCCTGTGCCCAGCAGTGGGACATATATATTATATATATAAAGGCTGTAACTTAAACTTTAACAAGATAAAAAGACACTAGCCTAGTGGTCAACCTTATATTTCGTAGACCGCACCCTAAGCTATTAGGCTATTGACGCATGATTAATATAAAACATGCGTATATTTGTGTTTTTGTATTTAGTTAGACACAAATGGGAACTAAACTCAATTAATAATAATAATAATAATAAACCTTTATTAGTCACCATAGAAAATATTTGAACAAAGAAACGTGAAGTCCCTGACTCCTGAGCTAGGTTCTATTGGACCTGTGTTACAGGGGTTAGTGTCTTCTCCCATTTGAAAAGCACAATAAAATACAATAAATTATGAGCATAACAAATCATAACAATATTTTATAAATGTGTGTGTGTGTGTGTGTGTTGGTGTGTGTGTGTGTGTCTGTAAATTTGTGTTTGTGTATGTCCCTCAGCTTTATATTATATATAATATCAATTTATTATATATATTATATAATATCAATTTGAATTTTAAATAGAAAGAATTCCAGCCCTTAAAGCTATGTGCAACATAAGGCAAATACTCAAAACTGGAAATGGATGTTATTTGTTCTGCAAACTATTCGGACGTTCGAAAGCTAACGGTTAAAATCCATTGGATATGCTAATTGAATCAATTTTGTGCCGCAACCCGCATGCTAAGGCGGGAAATTGCACTTTAAGTTCTTATTTGCTCCGGACTAGATAAAAGCAAATTTACTCTCGCCATTAAAAGCAGCGTGTTGCGAAATTCAATTTTATCTTGTCTTAACTGTAAATTAAATTTGTATTTAAACATGGATTTATTAGCGGGGTGTTACTTTCTACTTCATTCGCTTTTTTCACATTTTTCAATTCATTAGCTCTTTCTTATGAAATTTTATTTAAATACAGACTAACCGTCTGAAATATGCAGAACATTATACAGCCAACGTTTTTAAAGGTGTTCTGTGAATTATAACGAAATTGTTGCGTTTCTGTAGAATCATACGAAATTAATAAATTGCAGCTGGATTTATAGATGTTAATAGAATCGCAAAGACGATTGTAATGTATAGAAACTAATATATAATGTGAAGATAATAACAATTTGGTTTTGTTTAGACAAATTGTTATTAACAATTTCTCAATAACAATTTGTCACAAATTTACGTTTAAGTAGTACATAAAAATGTATCGAAAATGATGTGTTATTAATCGATAACCTATATAACAGCTAAGTTTTAACAAGGTTTTTGAAACATAAATAACAAATTATGTATGCATACATGATGTGCACATCAGCATAGAAACCCTAGTCCAGCCCTGTAGTTCTGGGCTCTCAAGAATAAGACTACGGTATCCCCTGCCTGTCGTATAAGGCGACTAAAAGTGGCCTCGGGTTCACTGGGCGACAAGGGTGGAGGCCTTTGTCGTCCGCTAAGGTGGACCCGGGAAGAAGGCCACATCGGCTGGCCCGTGTAGCCTTGCACTATGAAGGCACAGGGGGGGAGGGAGTAACCTCCCCCCCGGGACGTGCTCTCCTTGAGCACAGTGCAGAGGGGCTCCGGTGCGTTCCACTGGAGATCCCGGAGCCCCTCGTCATGCACCGAGGAAAGGGCCACCGGGGAGGTTTTAGTGGGTAAAAACCCCACATAACCGCCGCCTTCCCCCCAGAAGGCGGGCTATCTTTTTGAAGATTTCCTTCCCGTTAACAAAAAAAAAAATGAAACCCTAGTCAACATAAAAGATATGAGCTGATTATTATTCACATTTACAAGATTTTTTTGTACATGATAAAATAATTGCCGACGTCTATTTAATCGGAGCAATTAAGATATTTGATATATATATTTGATATTCCATTATATAATATTTGCACAAATATTACGTATTCAAATACACGTTATTGTAAAATTAGTCATAATTTAAATATTTTATAATTATAATTTATATCATAGGAATATTCATAATCTATATCGGTTATATTTATTGTACTATTTTATATTTTGTATATTTAACATGTTCGATGTTTTAGTGTACAATAAATAAATAGATTCGTTTTTTTTTAAATCTATTAGAGAAACTTAAATTAATTGACCCTTAAATATTGTACGTTGCAATTGAAACAACACAATAAACTTCTGGGCATAACACAAACAAATCCAAATAGATCAAAAGAAATGTATTACGTTGGCGAGGATGTAGCATGTTTGCAACTATAGTTTCAACTTAACTTAACCCGCAGCAGAGTTTAACTGTTCAGACAAACACCAAATAACGCTCCGCAAGCACGCCACGAGTAGCAACTTCGTCACTTTAGGCAACTCATCGTCGGAAAGAAAGGTTTCACACCAAAACTTCCACTTGCACAACAAACAAACACACCCATTGTTTTAACATTATTAATACTACGTTGTACTCCTCTGTTGGAGCTCTGCTTGAAGTGGTCGAGATTGTATTGACATCTTTTGTTAAATACACGAACTCTTGACGACCACGCCGCATGAAGTTAATGACGTCATTGTTAATTATGATTTGTTTGTATTCAATTTCAAATATAGTTTTTCTATTAAATCATCATTTGTAATTTCATTCATCAATTTATTACTTACTACTAACTATTTATAACCTCTTTTTAACCCTAACGGGGTAGACAGAGTCCAGTTTTCAGATGTGGGTGGTAGTGAAGTCGGTTTTTGTTTTTACTCGTAAATATACTAGTTCGGTATCAGTGCACAAGTATAATACACATAAGTGTGTCTAACAAATAGGGATCTGAATGGTCAGGATTCGAATCCCAGCGAATGTATTAACTTGAAGTTATTTAACTTGCTAAAATTTGTTCTCCGATTTACATCGCTGGACTTACCCCTATCACATTTGGAAACATTTCGGTGAAGAAATTGCGGTTGGTATATTTGTCTACCCCTCAAGCGTTAAAATGACGCGACTTTTTTTCCTTTTGCCGACCAGAAATGTAACATCATTGTACTAAGATCTTCAATAAAAACTTAAAACTGCGTCTATGTTAACTAGTTAAAAAGAAGTGAAAAACATCAAGAAGATATATGATACATGTCATCCGCTCCTGATAAATAAATATAACTTAGTTACTTTTCAGAAGTTTAAGGGGAAGAAGTTAATTAAATGGATCTGATAAAATGTTTGGCAGGTGCAGTAGCAATGGCGGCCAGCCATTTTATTTTACGATTTCGATTTACAATTCAATAGTCAATTTACTCACTTGCAATCGAAAATCATCATGTTTCTCTATACTAAAACTTTATCATAAAACCGATTCAATTAATTTATTTATTCATTAAACAACAACAATCAAATTATAACACCGTTACAGATTATCCAATCCTGTGGTTATAACTAACAGTTATTTATTTGAATACTACCGACCGTTCCGGCTTGGTTGCTATCGCTACATCGATAACTACTAATGGATCAGAAAAACAAAACAATAATTTTTTATCTAGACTAAATTTCATGTGATACCTAGCTTTTTTTTTTAATGACGACCTACACAGATTGGCCAGAGAAGCTGGCCTTGCTGCACCGGATTGAGAGGTGGCATAGCTCTTAGGTCGCTTAGCCTGAACCTCTATCGCTAGTAACTCGACACAAGGGTCCCCACTTGGACGGTTACTATACGCGTAAGCATTCCGATCCGAGGGCGCCCTAGAGGGCCTACTAACTTTGAGTGCCAGTTCGGGAAGCGTTGGCGCTGGGAGAAGAAGTGGCCGAAGAAACTCCAGCAACGCTCCTAGCATCTAAGGGGTGGGAGGGTAATTTGAAGAATTTTTTTTGTTATTGTCGAAGGTACAAATCCCGGGGCATGTACAAATGATTTTCCGTTTTCCGTTGATTACGTACCAAAAATTACTTAACCTAAAATAAAAAAACGACTTCAAATCGAATCAAATATTAAACGAACGGGCGCCCTCTTTGTATGTTGTCGTATGCCCGAATTATTATGGGATTATTACTAAATAGAATTAATCAGAAAATAACCAAACTCACATCACCCTTACCTTTGAAATACATCCTTTCCAATAAAAAAAATAATCTTCGAAATCGGTTGGCATATACTTAATGCGAATTTAAGATTTAAATAGTTTCCTCATGGATGCCATCATTGATGCCAGAATTGGACCAAATTTAATAAAAAAGAATCATTCAAATCGGTGCACCCAGTCGAAAGTTATGAGGTAACATACATAAAAAGAGCCGTGGTAGCTCAGTGAGCCGTGGTAGCTCAGTGTCCGTGCGGTTGGCTCAAGTTGCGTAGTACGCTAGCAACCCGAGTTCGATCCCTGGGGCCGGCACCAATATTTATATAATTTGTTGTTGCAATTTTTGTGCTAATTTACCACGCGCTCGGCGGTGAAGGAAAACATCGTGAGGAAACCTACATGTTTTAGAAAAATTTTCTACGGCATGTGAAGTCTGCCAATCTCTCTAATACTCTCTTTACAGAGAAGGCCTGCGCCCATCAGTGGGACATATATAAAAGCTGTAACTTTTAACATAAAAAAACATTCAAACGTATTGAGAACGGAGAAGGTTCTCCGGTTCAGGTCAGGTTTTTTGAAGTAATTAAGTTTTTAATTAAGTAGTTAAGTCGGTTGAAAATAATTAATATAAGAGCTAATAAGCTTAACAGACAGCTAATAGTATCTCTAAGCTCTACCCGCTAAGGTCAAAGAACGTGAGACCTGAGATTAAATAATCAACTGAAGGGTGCGTACCACCCTAATGCAATTTACGATGAGACTTAAGTATGAGCAACTTTAATATATATTTCTTCAAAGTATTAGCCATCCAATTAAGTACGAAGCTAAACTTGGCCGGAGAGAAAGTCCGACTTTGAAATAGCACATAAAATGGAACATTACATTTTCTTCGTTTCTTTAAAGTAATGTAATGAACCGGCCCGGAATATAAGGTGTTTTAAGTCAATGGTTCTTATCGTATCGGATCTCGCTTCGTTTAGATTCCCATTAAATTATGGGTAGAGGAGATAAGAAATGCATGTCGTTTAAACTTCGAACCGGCGGCAACACTTACATTTTAAAACGAAATACGTTTTCTAATTAAATGACGTATGCTTTTATATCACCGCGCTTAAATTCTTAAGATATTCTAAAATAGACGGCGTCAGAAACAAAACGACAACGAAGATTTTTACTTTATTTTTTAATCGAACCACCTTTTCTCACATACGACTGTCATATTCCCGGCCGGTACTATTTTGACTTCACGAAGTGGCACTCAAAGTTAGTTTAGTTTTCAATGTCCCTTAGATTATCCGTAAAATAGTATCCAAGCCGAGGTTACCTAATGGTACCCAAGAGCTATGTCACCTCTCAATCCGGTGAAGCAGTCAAGGCCAGGCTTTCTGGACAATCTGAGTAATTCATCAAAAAAATAAATCAG
This sequence comes from Meandrusa payeni, assembly GCA_029286785.1. Taxonomy (NCBI): domain Eukaryota; kingdom Metazoa; phylum Arthropoda; class Insecta; order Lepidoptera; family Papilionidae; genus Meandrusa; species Meandrusa payeni. The sequence continues at coordinate 3,489,241 of JAGSMX010000013.1, forward strand.
TCATCTGATTTTGTCATCAGTTTCTGTTAGTATGTGAAGCTTGACATCCTGTACCACTTAAAAATCAAATGAAAATAATTGAATAATAAAGTAACGATATCCTAACGGCTAGACGTTCGACTATACTTTCTTGTAGTTGGCCGTCGAATCCATACCAATGAGTACCCTTTTTCTTTTTTGTACGTACAAAAACAATTGCAGGAGAATAAACGGAAACTGAGTACGTAGAAGTATAATATACCACAATCTATCGCTGGTATTGGTAGTATGTAGAAGTCGTGACGATCTCTCAGGATACCGTTCTATCCTGACTGAACAACAGCAACAGCAACATCGGGTAATGGCGACCACTGTTAGAAATTTAAACGAAACAACATCTTAGTTGTGGAAAAAGCATGGTAATAATTTATAGTAACAACTTTTTTTAAACGTTACGTGCCAGTCACACAACACTTACGTAAGCTTGAAATCTATTCTCATCCTTTTTACACTTATCTGATCTTGAAAGTCACGAAAACCCTCGCAAGTCTGTGAACATGTTCGAGTTTATATACAATCTATATGTTTTAGATACAGATCTATATAATTAATATCAAAAGAATGTTTGTTAACCTAAAGTGTACTTGTTTGAATATCGAATCATTTCGAGGCACCCGTTAAAATGGACTACTAAAATACAGAGCAATATTTGTGCTGCACGCCTCTGGGCGTTCCGGATACATGGCGAATAAAAAGCGTTCCTGCAGTTTATAATCCGACATAAATCTACTCTGTGTCGGTAGCTCTAGCAGTGTAATGAAAAAATTCGTACCATCTGTTGCACCCTTCATTACATACATGCTCGATGAATGGGGAATATCGCCGCGTCAAATTTTTTAATGTAATTGAAATTTAGAGGACTCCAAATGTTTTATTAAAGCTCTCCCATACAGTGTTAATGTTAAAAGTAATATTTATATGTCAATTGGATATGTACAGTCAAGATACGAGAATCTTCGATAGTTTTTAAATTAATTTCTTTCTCAAATTATCTCAAATAAGCGATGAATGAAGGAAAAATGACAAAGAAAATATATAAACCAGAAGTGTATGGTAGGGTTGGTAGATGGCACTCTGAGGTCGAGGTCGGTCATATCGACGAGATTGGCGATGTATTAAAAAAGGGACAGGTAAGAAGTATCCCCAAACAGGTGTGCCTTAAAACGTTCTTACTGAAGTCTGTGATGTCTGCCTACCCCTCTGAGTAATGGGCGTGTGTGTTCGTATTTGTTATTTTATTTGTATTTTTCTCAAGTCCTAAACTCTTAGTAAATTTAAAGCTGAAATACAAAGTAGACAACTGCAAATAATATTGTACTAAAATACTAACGTCTCTTATTTACACGAATGTTACTCATTAAATATTTACAGCGGTAATTTTCACGGGAGGGCACGATTTGATAACACTAGATAACTTATTTGACCAATCTACTTGCATCATTATCAAACCTTTTTTAATTTCCGTTATGAAATTCAAATCATATGCCTTAAATTTAACTGTCATTGTGTGACTTTAAGGTGACGCACCAATTTACCTCGACTGTATTATACAGATACATAGGGCCAATACTTGGTTAATGCGCAACGTGCATTGTAGGTCAATGCGCAAAGTGGAACAGACGTAAAGCATTAATCTCGGACGCGCACTGCGACCGATTAACTAGAGCCACTCTTAACGATTTACTTTATATTAACTTTTTATTTGCTTCTTAGAACGTAAGAAACTTCAACTTAAATTTCGAATTTCTTACTAACAGTTCTATACTATAAAAAGCAGTAATATCCTAATGACTAAGCGTTCAAATTTACTATCAAATCATCAGTTATTAGAATCGTTTTTTTTTATGACGAACTACACAGATTGGCCAGAGAAGCTGGCCTTGACTGCTTCACCGGATTGATAGGTGGCATAGCTCTTAGGTCGCTTAGCCTAAACCTCTATCGCTAGTAACTCGACACAAGGGTAAAATTATAATCGTAGCCAAAACAACATCTACGACTAACAGTTGCTAACTTGCGAGTTTATAGGTACTAATAATTTTGGTGAAATTGTATATTAATTAGACACAATAAATACTGCAATACTTTTTCTATTGCAGTATTTATTGTGTCACTGTCTGTTGGTTACTTCAATTCACATATGTTTAAATATGTAAACAGTATAATTTATTACGCTAACATTTATAACGTAGATGACTGAAGTTGTCTTAGTTCTAACAACGGCAATCGAGCGTAAAAAAAAATATCTCATTCATTTGCCAACGCGATATCGATCTTGGGTGTTCTTCACTGATTAGTATTTTTTTTCTTTTTAATTTATCAATATTTTAAATGATAGCAGGAAAGATCATGTCTAGATCATATTTGTATGCTTCAATTAGTGAGTAGTCTACACAGGTTTTATCAAAAAGAATTAGTTTGCGATAAAATTGCTTTTAGTATAAAAATGTCTTAAAATCCAATTTTCACTCTCAACCAGCATAGACGAAAGTGTCCACGCTTTTCACCACGACCCTCATACGGATTTCGATCACAGACAAGGACGGAGTTATAATATTCGGTGTATATTGAAGGAAGACGGGACGACACACGAGCGGCAAAAGATTTATCACGTGACTAATACCAAACGCATCGACGGGGCGACTCGCTCCGTCCCCTGGGACTCCATCAAACGAGTTTCGCTCCCCTATGGCACGATGCAATCTATGCTGAATCGTATTACAATAAATTGTATTAACTCGAAAAATAGTACAGATAGCAAACATCGTCCATCTGCACACAATTGTCCCGTGCATCGCTCAAACGGCGGAGTCGACGAGAGCCCTCCATTTCCTCCTCACAGCCATTCTATGGAGAAAATTTATAGGTTTTACGAGGGATCATCGGCAAAAGTCGCGGCAACCGCATTGCAATATTTCATTTTTGCGAGCGGAAATTACGACATTTCGGGCCGTTTTTATGTAACATGACATTCTTTATGAGGCATTCTACAAGTATTAGCTGACTTACATATAAATATATTAAATGTGTTTGTACGAATCCGCTATAGATGGTTTTTTATATCGGTTTCGTCTCTAAAATTGGTGCCTACGTCACTGGACCGATATTCCCAGCTCAAGAATTTTCAGTCAACAGTGTCGCATCATTTGGTAAATCTTATTTTACTAGAAAATACATTAAACTTTTAACATAATTAAATTGACTTATTGAATTTTATGCTTAGCAGTGACACTCTCTTTTCGTAAGGCGACAGGCTTTTAGGAGCACTTTTAGAATAAAATGACAGCCCTACGGAGAACACCTTCACAAAGTATTAATGTAAATTAGCTACGCACCACATAAGTTTAGATAATACATAAGCACACTCTGAAAGAAATTATCCGTTTTCTAATATAGTGTTTTCCTTGTAAACAAAACGCTCGGAGGGGGCCTTTTTGTTCTGAAGCTTTCCTAATGGTGATAAAATGGAAAGAAGAATATGTTCTCTGTAAGCTATTTACTCAGTTATTTACGCTTATTTACTCAAAATATGCGCGTAATTGATATAATTCAGTGGCTATTTTTTGGTTAATGATTGTCTTAGACCACAGTACGTTATGTCGCATATTTATTCAGAGGTTTATAAAAGCAGACTTCATTCCTTACTTCTCTTGCCTTCGTATATGTTGTACGTAAATTACTAATGTAAGGAATAAAGAAGTAGTAATATCATGAAGCACTTTCTTCCTTGTAAGCTCCCTCTTGTCTCTGTCTGAGTGTCTCTTGTTTGTCTCCTAGGGTTTTGTATAATGATGCTCGCCATGTCACAGGGTCCCTAGACGTGAAGGCCCACAGGTTTCGTAGCCTCAAAGATTTATTATGTGTTTGCTGGGGCCTATTCTATAAACGTATCCTTACTGTCTTAATTCTCTATGATGCAATGTTGTAAAAATATATCTTCAAGTGAACAGTGTCAATTTTTAACCAATTCTTTCAGTTGGATATTAGACATGACATGACCATAGATGACCATAGACATGACATGTGGAAAGCACGCTGTTGACGTTATTCATCGTGTAGTTTGTTCTTGATTTCATATGGTATCTTATTGTCATATCTCATCATTTATATACTTAGAACAGTAAAATCTTCTTCTAAAAAGATCAAATGTACGTACTGGCACCAAAAGGTAATTAAAAATAAATGCAAGCTGCTTCGAATAAATGAATTATGTCAGTAATCTTGTATCGACAAAGAAGGATTTAAAAATAACTTTCGCTCAAATGCACTCGCTCGCTTTGAATATAAATGACGTATTTACAATATCGGCAAGTCGATAATAGTTATTGCCGCTAACTATGGTAGCCGTCGCCCTCTAACTTGCGTATCTAAATTGTCCAAAGCTGAAGGCAAACGGCCAAATGGCGTCAACGCATAGCGATCCTTATCTGTGAGTAAATCTCGGGGATGGCCTGTCGACTGTCGAGGGTCGAGATGATAACTTAATTGCTCTGACACCGCCCGGGGTTATCCGCTGACTTACGGGGTCGTGGAAATTACGACTGCCTCGTTTCAACTTTGTTTACCTATAAGTAACACAGTTATGGTGAAACTTATTAACACTTCATTATCATTTATATCTTACGTTATTCTTATATACTTTAAGTATACAAAAACTAAGATAAGTTAAAACAATCGATGACAACAAATAATTTTTGAATTTCTGAACATAGTCTTTTTTCAACTTATTCAATGAATGATTAACAGTAATTGTTATAATAACAATGTTACACGTCATTTAAACCCTAACGGAGTAGACAGCTATAGAAATACACAAATACGAAGCTATAACAGGGGGTAAGCCATACACAAGCCATGGGCCTTAGGCTTGAAACAAGACATATTCCAATTAAATACGCACGCACGCTCACTTTATTGTATTACAATACATAATATAAATAAGCGGTGGGTATAGGAGAGGAACTATGAGAGTGATTTATTTATTTTAATTAGTAAAATAAATGTAAAAAGACAAAGATATGAAAGAAAATTTATGAGGATGCAACATGCACTTAATTTAAAAGACACTCAGGAAGCAGTTTCATTTAGTTTTAAATCACACTTTCTATTATACAATAAATTAATATCGTAATAGCACAGCTAACTATTTATTAGTAATAAATTAGCTGTGCTATGACTCTGGATAATACGATAAGGACATTGTGTATCTTCTTAGAGGACTGTGTAGAATTGAGAAAATTATGCTTCCCTAATTAAATGAATGAATTAAACAGCACCGAAGGACGTTTACGGTACAAAAACGAGAGGTAGTGTTAGTCCTACTAAATGCTAATTTAGTTTTAATGCATAAATAAATATTATAATCTGTAAAATATATTTATGAATAAGAATAAGTTAATGGAGTGACTAATATTGTAGTAATAATAAAACCGATAAAAGTACTTTAGTTGACTAGCTACTAAAGTACTTTTATCGGTCGTCGGCAACCGAGTCCGTTTCCGCTTCGGTTTTTGAAAGAGATGCCTATACTAGAAATTTAGGATAGAAAGGAGAGAACTCTCTCTGTACACGAGAAGTGCACAGTTTAGAATAAGTGAGTTATGCTGAAGTAAAAGCCCTTTACAAGTGAACCTCTTAAGGAAATTCAATGTCTTTATTAAATTACCTCTAAAAGTCTTGATGTTTTGCTAAAATCTACCAATAATAACTGTTGTGTGCGTTGTTGAACAAGAAAGCTCACAGTAGTATCAGAAAGGGACGCCCTAGGTGTATCGATCATGTTGGTAACATAATAAAGGTTGTTAAAAGTTCTAAAAACCGACGAAAATGTATGGAAGCTGGAGAAGCAAGAGGTGTCTAATGGCATTGTAAAATAGAAAACCGTGATCTCTGTCTACCCCTCCAGCTCAACAGAACTTTTATTAATTTATTTTTATCATGTTACAAAATATTTAGTATTTTGATATTTATATTCCATATAGTATTCTGAAGCGTCAATAGCCTAATGGTTAAGGGTACGAACTACGAATCGTAAGGTCGTGGGTTCAAATCCACCATTCGACTATTGCCGTGAACCATGTCCTAGCACAAGCTTAAGCTTAGTTGGAATGGTTAACAAGATTGTTAGTAATATTTCTGAAAAAAAAAGAAAAAAAAATGTATAGTAACCTTTATGTTACGTAATCTTTCAATCATATTCGCGTTCTCGCTTATTTCAAATGACACGTAGCAAAAAAGCTTTTATGAAACGATGTTTTCACCTATTACACTTATAAATGCCAAGGAAAAATATGTATTTCACGATTTATTACACGTACCTTTTTTTATAAAAAATAACTTTATACCAAATTGTATCATTTGTTATCTTTTTCGTTTAAGGGATTGATGTTTTATGTATTCTTCTAGAAGATCATTTCAATTATCTACGTAAATAAAAGAAACTTTTCTTTTTGGGGACAGTAGTAAAGGTGACATTATTAATGAGTTGAAATATGAAAATAGTACTTAATATGTGATATTAAGCGGTAGTAGCCCTGGGCCCGTTTTGGACTACGATATAAAGGCCAGGGACTCCAGACCAACAACACTAAAACGTATTGTAGCCCTCGGTATACGGACTTGACTAGAATAAAGTTTATCACCAAAAAAAGACAGAAAATGGTTTAGTAGCTTGGTCAAATTTGTAACACACGCCAGCTCTTTTATATTGTGCCTTTTACCTTTTGCCTGTTACCTAACTTAAAACGATGTAATTGAAAACTTTTTGGTTAATTATATTATTATTTTTTTTTAAATCCAAAATAAAATAGGATAAGAATAACGCCCAAAATAAAGTTATTTGAACAGGAAACAATTCTTTTCTGCTTGAATAGCGTAAGAACAAGAGAAAACGTTAGTAATCATAAAGATTGACTTATGACTCCAATTTCGCATGTATAACTAAGCACGAACTGCTGCCCTGCACGCCACAACGAACAAAGTAAACATCCCATCTACAAATCCCCGTTACTCGCAGGCTTCTTACCAAACTAATAAATGTACACAATAAATTCTCTTTGCATTACAATACCAGGACCGTTTGTATGCCCCTTTCTAAATTTCTGTTTGCAAATTTTGTTTTTAAAACGGTCCACGAGGCGGGGTTGAGTTAAAAAAATACTCCGTAAAAATAGTAAAAGAAAAATCCATTCGGTTGTTTCCACGTTATTTTCAAAGGTGTTTCACGCTTCGCTTACTCCGTGTTATTGGAGCCCGTGCTCCTTAGTTGGAACCGTGAAAAAATATCCAATTAGGCAGCGTAGCACGGAATTCGATCGATTCGATCACTGGCAACTGTCACATAATGAGAAGACAACGACATTCCCGGGAGCAAGAAATAGTTGGGTGTAACCGAACCACCTACGTGCTCGCCAGAATCTCGGCCCGTGGCAGCGAAACCGATTGATTCGTCACACCGCCACAAAATGCGCTCGGGATGTGCTCCGCCTAATTAAAAACCGACGGGACGTCACGACATCTATCCTATCCTATTCATGTTCCATAACGTCACATTTTAAAGCGTCATCTTTCACTGTAAACCTAATTAGATGCCAAATGTGAACATTGTTACTCTTAACGGCTTTGGCCTTTTATTTTTAATGTTTAAATTTGTCCTATAAATTACGATTGTGCTGTCTGTAACATGAATTTGATCATACTTTGCTAAAGATTACATTTATTTGAACATATATTCATCAAATTAGGTGATTTTTATAGCCTTAGCTCATCGTCACCCAGTCTAATGTCTGATATTATTTTAAAATTTTACAAATCAGAAGAATTCTTTAATTTTCATCAAAACCGTATCACTCAAAAATAAGTTCAGTTTTAGTTACTACTACTGGATTTATGATTCGATTAGACGATTGAAAAAAAAACAAAAAAGCATTTTTGTATCCTTTTTGTAGTTTTGGCAAAAATGAAAAAAAAATCTTTGCATTTATTAGTATACATGTAGAATTTGTGGTAACCTACAATGACAAATATAGTAATTGTAGCATCTATAATGAGCTATCTTTTTCCTTTTGTTACAGCTCTATCGTCAATTAAAAGTAATATAGACAATTCTAATTGTATTCTGGTACAAGACGTAAAAGCAGTAACACACGCACAAGGAATTAGAGACTCACTATCTACATCTTCACCATCGGATGGTAATGGCCTGAACCTGTGTTCTTCACGTATTTTAATTTCAGTACAACATATTATAACTAAAATTTTAATTTTAGAATCAATATCAACCTCATCGCTGGGCGGTTGGTCAACAACAGCAGAAGCATCAATAGAGTCTGCAATTATACCTCAACAGGCACAACAAGCTGCACCTCCGCCTTGGTCACCGGCTTTAGAAGTTAGAGAATTTGACGAACTGCACAGTGCAACTATACCCGCCTACCAGTTTTGGAGTTCTGAATTCCGAAACAAACAGCCAGCCTACGTTAGCCTTAACTTCACCGTACCATGGGGTGCCAATTTTGCTGTCTATGGCAGACGAAATGTCGCTCCGAGCGTTACTCAATACGATTTTGTCGAATTCATACGCGGCGGAAGAGTAGATCATAGGTTGCGAAAAAGAAGCACATACAAAACTAACACTTTCGATCACAGTGTCGATAACTGGGATGCACTACTGGGAACTATAAGTCCATTTCACCGCTGGAACCACACAATAAGCAAAAGGTCCACAGACATGAGGGTCAATGTCAGTATACTGCAATATCTTGACACAGGAAGATGGTTTATTTCGATATATAATGATGAATTACAACCACATAGTGTTGAAATGATTGTAACAGAAGCTGAAGGGGTCACAAATTCTTGTCCTGATGATTGTTCGGGTCATGGATCTTGCTATCTTGGAAAATGTGAATGCATGGATGGATTCGAAGGTCACGACTGCTCTAAAAGTATGAATAATATTTATTATCTCCCAATATACATTAATAGTATGGTACATGATTGTGTTATAATGGTCTTATTTTTTTAAGGCGTATGTCCCGTATTATGTTCTGGGCACGGAGCATATGCAGGCGGAATATGTCATTGCTCTGAGGGTTGGAAAGGTGCCGAATGCGACGTGCCGGCGCACGATTGTGAACCCGCCGATTGTTCCGGGCGAGGACAATGCATTGCTGGCCATTGCCATTGCAAACCCGGATGGAAAGGGCCTAAATGTGATGAAGGTACTTTTGTTTACTTTTTATTAAGTTAATTCCTTAATAAGCTCAAGCAAACCAAAATTAACTTTATTATGATCGGACATACATTACACTGTTTCACTTTTTAGAGGATTGCTTGGATCCAAGTTGTGGAAGTCATGGTTCATGTGTTCGTGGACGATGTGTATGCCGAGCTGGCTGGCGCGGTGCCGCCTGCAGCGAACGTGATGCTCGGGTACAACGATGCTTACCAGCATGCTCCCAACGTGGCGTATATGACCTGGACGCCGGAAGATGCGTGTGTGACCCATTGTACACTGGCGATGACTGTTCTCAAGGTGAATGTTCAATCAGAATTAGAAATAAATATGTACTGTAATATATCAACAGAGCTCCCAGAATGAGTTGGCTTGATCGGGGAAGTACCACCAGCGTGGTGCCCTAACTCTTTGTAAATAGGCTGGCAACGATCAAATGACCCTCATGCTCGTTTGCTCCCTTATCCAATAACAAAGAAATGAGTAAATAGATTTATAGCCAAACAATTGCAAACTTCGAACCTACTTCAAAGAAAGGTGAAGGCTAACAATTCATCTGTATTCGGTTGGGATAGCACCTTGGGATCCAAAGATATACCAGGTAACTCCCATAGATTGAATGGAAAAATACTTGTTGATTGTGATATTAGTAGGTTAATGACAATCTCAAACGTCATTAACCTACCAAAAGGTAAGAACTGTATAGCCATAGCGAGTACGAATATGGAAGAAGATAATGTAGACACAAAATTTACGTTTTATAAGTATAAAAGAGAGTGCCCTTGCGTAATAACGATCAACGTGAAAGACGTTTGATTCGATTTGAAGAAAGTTTTTGTTTTTACTCGAAAATATACTTGTAATATTCCATCTGTATGACAGTGGTTTGCTCATTGGATTGTGGTCCGCACGGCGTGTGCGCGGAGGGAGTCTGCCGCTGCGATGAAGGCTGGACGGGTTCATTATGCGACCAACGGCCATGTGACCTACGCTGCCATGAGCACGGCCAGTGTAAGAACGGCACATGCGTTTGCACGCAGGGCTGGAATGGAAAACATTGCACTCTACGTAAGCCTTCTTTTCTACAGAACGTTTTATATCACTTACTTTTATTAAGACTTTATTGTTAAGATGAAATATTTTATTAAGAATTATCTTTCATCTTAACAACAACAATAAGAAGAATGGTCTTGGAAATAATTTGTATCAAAACTTTACTGCGCAATGGTGGTCTTGGTACTCTGATACATAAAATTTTGAAATTTATCAAAAATCATTATACCGTTTTTGTAAGCGGCCCAGAGACCATAAACAAAACAAGAGACTATGGAATGAAATGAAGTAGATGTCACAGTGAATAGAATTATCTATTTTAAATTGAAAAATAACATACATACATATATAATAGGTATCGATATCGCATTATAATAATAAATAACTTACCCTATTCTCCAAAAATATATAAAAGACACTGCACTACTACTAGCGTAGCTCACGTAGTGTACGTACCTAGTACATAGATTTCGGTAATCTTAAGTAAATCGTGTTATTGCTTTTTCTTTACAATGTAAAATAAAATATATTTTTATGTAGAAATTACACGATATGTTTATGTTTAGCTGGCTGTCCAAACGGTTGCTCTCGTCACGGTCAGTGTCTCTTAGAAGACGGCGTCTATCATTGTTCATGTGCTGACGGATGGGCCGGCACCGACTGCTCTATCGCTCTCGAACTGTCATGCAACGACAACGAAGACAACGACGAAGGTAATGTAACTGTTTCATAATGTTCTTGTTATTTCCCTTAAAGAATATGTAGTACAGGAACTTCCTAATACGGAAGTACCCGTCTTTATCGTGCGTTTGCTGACGTCTGACAAAAGAACTACCATTTTGAAGATGGCATGACGGACTGCTCGGACTCGGAATGCTGCAGCCGGCCGGAATGCGCAGAACACATCATGTGCCTTGCGTCAAACGATCCCGTTGAAGTGCTGCTTCGCAAACAACCGCCCTCCGTCACCGCTTCCTTTTATCAGCGCGTTAAATTCCTCATCGAAGAGAACTCTGTTCAGAGTTACGCGCACATGGACGAATATTCTGAGAGGTAAGTGTATAGTATAAATATATATTGTGTTTATAAACATCAAATCATTTCCTGATATTAAAGATATCGTTTAGGACTAACATAATTCAAAGGAAAATCAACGATATCTGTTACATTATATCGATTAGTAACTGAAATTCCTGCACTACAAGATAAAATTATATCTCATTGCCATACAGTGATCTAAATCTGTAAAAAAAAAGATACAAAATTCATTCCATGATCTAATTAGGCCGCCCTTACCATTTTTAATCCCGCTCATTTTCCTAAACCTCTCCGAGGATTTGGTGTGTTTATTTTAAGTTATCTCATATACTGTACTTTCTGAATTACTATTTATTTTACCATCTGGTGGAAGTGTTTTGATTTTCCTGTGTTTCATCGCGTGTGTAATAAAAATCATTATTTGCGAGCCCCCGCATGATTTTTGTTTTAAAATTACCCTTACTTTTATGTTAAATTTTATTTTTAATAATTTTATTTTTCACACCAGATCCGATGTGTTGTGTATTGTCTAATGTTAATCCCTTGTGTGTGTCTAACCCTACCTGTTTGTCTAAATAAAAGAAATGCGTCTTAATATAATGTTAAATGGAATAATACGATTGAATGAACGCTCAAAAGCTTCCGAACAGTTTTGTTTGTCTTCCCGTCAGTAAATTAACAGCTATTTTTGTAAGGGCCAACATAAACGGCTCGAATCATGACAGACTATTATGAAGAATAATAAGACTTGAAAACGAAATTGGCGTAAAAATAACAAACATTTGGATAGCGTTTATTAAGTCTGTTATGATTCTAGTTAAAATCATCGATTTAAAATATTTAGCTGCCTTATTTTCGATTGTCTATAAATCTATAAAATATTATCTGATCTCTCGAAATATTAAATAAGACAAAGCAAAACTGAATAATATTAGTAGTCAACCCACCTCGCTTTATATGCAAAAGCGCCTAAAAAGTTTGTTTGCATTAAAACACAAGTCGCTTCACTATTTTATTTCAGTTGAAAAGTCTAGAGGGTTATATTGCGTTCTGGCATTTGTTTCATTAAACCTTAACAAACGTAACACTTGGCGGAGTTCTTTCATGCATTCACTATCCAGCATGTTCCTCTACTCCGTGCAACAATAGACTCATTATATGATTGTAACGTTTATTTTTTTTAAATTGCTTCTTTATAAGATATAAATTAGAGTGATGGTGTTGTTCTAATGCAAACGGGCTTGGCACTCTAGCCAGTACATTCGCAAATTAATTCGTAAAGATCATTTATAAAGCAAGTGTTAAAACGCAAAGTAACCAGTATTAGACGAGTGCAATCATTGGATTGCAAAGTCGGGGTGGTGTTGCACTGAGGGATGTAGGTATCTGTGTAGTAATCTGTCCTGTCTTTCTGTGTCCCTGTGCCGCCGTGTGTCCGCCACTCCTAGCGAGTTCTGGAATTCCTTTACACCATGGTAAGTGTCAGTCAGCCCGCCCTCGCCCCTCAGTGTTCAGTATCTGTTAACCTATTCCCTTTTGTTGCAACTCCTGCATATGTGTGTTACGCCGGCGCCCGCCGCGTGTCCGCTAACTGACACGCGAACGGTGCTACTGATGCTTCTCACTTTTTGTTCAATCCTTTGTCTGTATTCGTTTCATTCTCTATGTGTATGTAACATCTGTATGTCTGTCTTGAATGTTGCTTGTGGTTGTGGCAAAATTCATTCAAGATAATTCATGCCCAAAGGCTGACAAGAGTAAAATACAATATGATCTATGTCGGTAATGATTTGTCGCAACCACAATAGTATTTTTGTAATGTTTATTGTTCTCGTCTACTGTGCTTATATTATTATAGCTCACATAATAGCATACTCTTGCTATACTATATAAAACTTAGGAAAATCATTTATGCTTTCACGCAGAACGTAATTAACACATCTCGGTAGGCGTAGGGCTTGTAAAATACGAATAGAGTCGCGAACTTTATACTGTCAATTGAGCAAAATTTCAAACGAACACGCAAATTTAGCTTCAAATAAACTTACCCTTTTATGTGTTCCTTACCCTTTGTCTGCGTCTTTCATCTGTGAACCAACCCTTTACCCTTTGCCCGAGCTCTATATGTGTTTAGATCCTTACCCCTGTGACTAACCGAAACACAAATTTTAAACGTATACTTCATAGCGAGATCATAGCAATCTCGTCGATATTGTACATTACAACCATCGCTTCCATCAGTTGGTCATCATTAATAAGTTTTTTATTTTGATCACTGTGAAATTGGTGCAATCAACAAAAAAATTAGCATGTGTCTCTATTATAAATTAAATAAAATGTTTTCAGTTCTCTTTTCAGATCACTGATTCAATGTAACCATAAATTACTGTGTATTTATTTCTATGGGTCTATTAAAGTATTTTAATTTATTACTTTATGTCCTAGATTTGAGTTCTATTATTTAATACTTTATAACTGGTTTCCTTAATGTATTTTCTCCAAATGTACGTGCACTGTGTTAACAATTGTTAATTATTTTAGATCAGATCACAACATTTTTGATCTAACACTGCCTATTTCTTAACATACTCTAATAATTCAATACTTTTTAATACGTATCATTCTCATTATATTTAAATTCATTTATTATTGCGATTTATTTGGATGACAATCTTTGACGTATTTTATAACTTGAATGCAATCACAAATAAACAAATGATCTTACAACATAAGCTACATTATTAATTTACGAAAGAATAAACTTTATTGCACAACAATCAATTTTACGTATTAGTATAGTAATATGATATTATTGCTTGTCCAATGGTGGTCTTTTCGCCAAGAGCGATCTCTTCTTGGTAACGATTGCAAGGTCGGAAATTTGAGTCAAGAGTTTTCTATTGATCTATGATTGAATTCAGTTTTTAATAACAAATTATATTAAATAACATAGATCCATATATGTATATATAGAGAACTTGGTTCCCATTAAGTCACCAGATCCTCCAAGATAACAGAAGTTTTTTACAAAGGCACTGACTTGCTGAGTGTGCTATTGAAACGCCCCGCTAGATTGCCGCTGATGTCGTCGTTGTATTCATAAAAACAAAACACATACAAGTGTAAGAGCAATCAGAATGAAACAAAACGACAGTGGTTGTAGGCAGGGTGGGAAAGGGCCACGCTATTTACGATGAGAATAGACTAGAAAAAAAACGCTAACTACAGTTAAAGCAAGTCGTGTAATGATGTGATCTTGAACAGATAAAAGTGCTTTACAAGACTTGCACATCACCTTTATAACAATAGAAGTAATCTAATGATATTTTTTTGTTATATTCGAATTATTTATCTTTTGAAGAGATTTGTCAAAGTCATAAAACATGTCTGAGTTTAGTTTTAGTTTTTTGTTTGTTTTTTGCACCAATTTCCAGTGTGAAATAATGTCATTTTATTTACATCAAAGAAAAAGTTATCTGAAAGGAATAAATAATATGGTTTGTGTGGCAGCTGTAACATGCATTATAATACCTACATATATACGTATCTAGATAGATTTCGGTTTTCATACAAAGTGTAGATTCACTAATTAATTTTGTGTTCTCTTTGCAATGTTTTAGATATAATTTATGTCGAAAAAGAAATCTACTCTAGATATTTAGACTACTCCTGATACGAGAATGTGCAATGCTAAAAACTTCTTTTGTTTTATTTATTATTCAGTTTTTATTTCATTCTTCACTTTCACAGAATTTACAACAATATTATTAAACGCATCAGCACGATAACTTCGCTCAGTTTATGATCGAGGGAGATTACAAGGTGATGTGCTTCAAATTTTAAGATCAAAAACGATTTATCTTCATCAAATATCAATGGATTTATAATATTTTATATAGTGTTTATTTTGATTAACGTGTTATTATGGTTTTTGTATTATTTTACCTACAATATATGAGACAGTTAGCAAGAATTTATGTATTTCATATTTATATTCATAGTTTCTTTTGCTCTACAAATATAAAATAATATTTATTTTAATACAGGTATAAATATATATCGATAAAATTTAAGACCATTAACACTATCGCGATATTTAATTTTACGTAGGTTGAATAATTATTAACATTTTTAATAATAATAATTTAATTGGGTTGGGTAGTATATTTTAGACATATAGAATAATTTAGATTTGCAATACAAGATGCTGAAAAACCTTATATGTATCTCAAATTTCAATATTACCACCAACAACTAATGCGCTAAATCACTCATAATATGTGGAGGTTTAGACTAATCACCCTAAGACCTTGGTCACATTGGCATCGCGGTGAAGTTGTACAAGCCTTTGGAATTTACGGCAATCAGTCTTAAATCATTTAGAATATTGACACTTCTTGGTCCCTTAAATAAGAAAATTAAAGGTGGTTTTTATATCACTATATATACATAAAATCAAAGAATAATAAAAAGAAGAAAATAAAATCAAAGAATAATTGTTACTTCAATGATTTACAAATATCGTCCATAAAGTTACAGCATGTATATATGTACCACTGCTGGGCACAGGCCTTCTCTGTAAATAGAGTATAAGGGCATAGTCCGCGACGCGGCCTTAGTGTGGATTGGCAGAGTTCACATGTCTTAGAAAAAAATTCTAGGATATGTAGGTTTCTTCACGATGTTTTCCTTCACCGTCGAGCGCGTGGTAAATCAGCACAAAAAATTTCAACAACAAATTTATCGGTACCAGCACTGGGAATCGAACTCGGGTTACTAGCGTAATGTACAACTCAAGGCGATCACACGGACACTGAGCTACCACGCTCGTATAACCTATAATTAAAATCGTACGTAAAATATTGCAGTGTTAAAGGATTTTTTAAACATTTTACGTTAATGTATTTTAATAAGGTAATTGAAACCTATTTTTATCGTTATTCAAATTAAAATTCAACATCATACTATATCACAATAATTAGTTACATTGGAGAGATCACGCTCAGAGACCTTCAATGCTTGTTATATCATATTGTATAACCCCTAACCCGCTGTCGATACTGAATCACCCAGCATTATGTAATCAATAACTGCCTTTGTACTTGTAATATAACAAACCAATACGACCAATACAATCTTTCAGTGATCGATTAGCAGAACTATCTGAAATATAAAAATTTGAGCGACATGATATAAGAATGTCGTGATGAATAATATGTGTGTAACGGTTCAGCGTTTGACTTACGATTATACGGTCCGGGTTTCAAAAGCCAGTTTGTACCAATGAAATTTTAATTTAACGGTCTCTTAAGTAAATATAAATAATTTTTTTATATTTGTATGTTAGCGTTTAAATTCTATTTAAAAAATAAGGGTGTAACTCAGTACATGGGACGAAAGTAAATTTTTACTGTAATTTCCATCGTCGAATCTAGATTTAAACAAAACAACGATTATCAGTTCGTGCTCTTCTCTCCTGAGCCAAGCTATTTCTGTATATTTATCCGTTGAAATCGTTTCGCATTAGTTTAGCACTCAAATTCGACGCTCAGAGAAGTTTCACTTCTTTTGAATGTAAAATATTTTTGAATATATGCACATAAAATAACTTTTGTTTCTAGTTCAACCGAAACAAATTTTTTTTAAATTCATAATGCATAAATAACACACCACTGTCTTAATTTTCAAACGTATATACGTTCATTTATATACAATTTGAGAACTTTAGGTACACCACGAAAAGTTATCTAAGCTCTGGCGATAAATAATTGTAATTTTAAATTACATGTTTAGATTAATCTTAGAATTTTTATTAACATCCCAAACGTGGTAAAAGAGAACTTCATTAATTTGATTCTATGCATTAGGTTCCATACCTTTCGACTCAATTCAGTAAATATAGATGTCATATTACAGTTCATCTGTGTGCAGAATTCAATACAAATCTAATGAGTACATATTTGTGATATATGTGTTTATGTGTGTAGTTTAATGTTACACAGGCTTAAACATGGTCGTAATGTTACTTAACGACCGCATCCGATATCGAAGCAATCAAAACGAATATCTTAATACAAGCATTCCTTTGATTGTAAAGTAATAAACTAAAATAACATCCCATAAATGTCTCACTTTGGGAGTAAGTCCTCTCTAAAGAGAGTATTAGGTCATGCGCCACGCGACCCTAATGTAGATTGACGGGCAAATTTTAGATTGCTGTGGCAGCACAATATCAGAACGCTTCAAGTTGCATAGTACATATACCCGGGTTCAATTCTCTGTGCTGGCGCCATAATTATGTAAAATAATTATGAAAATGTTACCTGCAATTTTAAGTGCTGATTTATATTGGGTATAAGCTCCACAGTGAAGAAACACATCGTGGTACCTTGTGTGCGATGTTTTGTGTGAAAATTTGAATTTGGTTTGGTTGTAGAGATTTCAAATATCTTAATGATGATGTTTTATTTGACAGCATCATTAAAGTAATAAAATAAATTGCAGTTATTCAGGAATCATATTACTAGTGGCCCAAATCGAATAGGATTCCGTATAATAAAAAATATACATTAAGCTCATTGGGTTAAACATATTTTTGGAATGTGTCACGCACAATCGGTGTTAAAATCATTGTTATGATGGACTTTAAAATGCAACTGTTTATCATGTCTATTTAATAATAATGAACAACTAAAATAAAACAACCGAAATGTAAAGTATATATATTATTTCTAAATTGCTAACTGCGATTTGAAATCACATCTGGAAATGCGCCTAACATGTTTGGGGAAACGTAAGATTAATCGAAAGAGCATCTCTAGTTTAATTTATGCACACAGATGTGCGCGCAGCTCGCTTGTTTTATTGCATTTAATGTTTGAATCCGCCCGCATCTGCATTAAAGCTAAACATAGGACAGGAAATGTTTCTGATATTAACTCACTATTTTGGAAAATCTGCTAAAGGAAACATTCATTTTAATATACGATAAGACGTGTACTATATTTTTCTTCATTTGGGTAATGATGATATTAATTTATCCCTAATGAGAAAGGCAAAATACTTTAGTCCATACAGCCATGTCTTGAACAGAAGAATTTTGATAGTTTTAAAGGCCGAAGCCCACGTCTTTATTGTTTTAAATGTAATGTAAATTAACAGTGACACAATAAACAAAAGTTGCAAAACAATAAAATAATTAAAAATTAAATCTGAGGCCAACACCATCCACAGATTAAAAAATATAATGGTATTGGGTGTCTGTCATAGATTAAGTAACGCAGAACTTGTAGTTTCCCTCTTTAAAATATTATGTACCTATTTTTTATGCAAAAGTTGTTCTAAAATGATTTATTCGAGTAAAAAATATATTTAAGGGACTAAAATATTATATAACTATTATTTGTGAACGGCTGATTCTCATATGCGTTTCACCGGCATTCTTAAATAAATTTTATTTATAATATAATCGTAATTTTGATTACTTCTATATTTTATAATTTCAAATTTTTATATTATACATATTTTTATACACTTTTAGTTATATTCTATTTGTCTGTTGCATTTTGTTAAATATATACATATAGTATTTTTATACTATAACACATACAATAAATCACAATTTATATTACGTTCTATAAAAGTACACACGAATGAATCTATAATGTGTATGAAGCATGAACCAATAGTTAAATAAATAGTTAACTGGGATCAACGAAAATAACCTTTGAAGCATATTGCCTTGTAAGCTGTGCACTGCCCTCTGGTGTCGAACTGACATAACTATAATGTGTGCAGCCGAGTGTCGGTGATGCGAGGGCAAGTAGTCTCGCCTCAAGGGCTTGGTATCATCGGAATACGGGTCTCCGTGGATCGCGAGGCGCGCTTTGGTTTCACCCTCACTAGACAGGGAGGATGGTGAGTATCCATATCAATTATAAATAATGATGGTATTAGTGTGTAGTTTATTTATTATTTTTAATTAATAACCGTGTGCTCAAACAGGGAAAAACAAATGTAACGTGTGCGTTTAAATTTAGTGAATTTAAGTTGATCGTCTTATATTCACTGAGATGGTATTATTAACACACAATTACAGATTGGTATTAGTAACGTTATCTCAAATTTTTGTTGTATTTTATTTACCTCATTTTACATAAATAGTATATTGTTTTACAGCAATGACTAGTTGGCGCCAGTTTGCATAGAACATAAAAGACCATATCTTGTATACGACTTGTTCTATTAAACGTCTCATAGATAAATATCTGACGATTGTCACCTAACTGGATATATTTTTTTAGTTTACGTATACGTCTAACTCTTTATGCAGCCTTCCTTCAGCGAGTCGCTAATTAGACGATGCAAGGTATTTTACTTTATATTAATGGTAGCTCCGTAAGGTTGCTATATAAACATAAATTTTAATATTCAATCTATAAAAATTTCAAAATTCACTTGGCCTAATAAAATATAATAGGCTTGGTGAGAAGCGGATAACTAAAGCTATCTCTGTCTAACGAATTATGGTTGAAATGACTTTTTATTATTAAAAGAAATCAAAACACTACAACAAAAAATTTCTATATTAATCTCTAGTCTTGTTATTTTACATCTTACCGAAACTTTAATCATAATAACGTGCTTAATAAACGGCATTTTGCTTGTAACCATCCTGTTATAAAAAATAATTACAAGGTTACCCTTATAAAAGCTAAATACACCAGGTGAAAGTAACGGAAGCCCGGGCAAAGCACAAAGTAATGCAGCAAATACGAACAATTAAAACACAGCTTGCCTTCTAGTGCGGTGCCCTTATTTTAACATCCAACACTATTTCCTGACATTTCATTCGCAGCGAAATATTTAAAAGAAAACTTGAAAAAAATTAAAACTGTTTTTTTTAACATGAAATGATTTTTGGTTGTATCTTTTTTAATTTAATAAATGGACGTTCATAACCTCAATTTCCACAGATTCAATAAATATTAGTAATTTGGCAATGAGATGACAGCATCCTATGGAAATGTTATTTGTAAAATTATTAAATATTGTTTGTGGCTTTTGATGACTTCACAATTATTGTAAATATAACATTTTAGATTTTTATAGGTTAAATTTTCTAATATTTGAAAGCATTCATTTGAAATAGCTGTCACAAACACTTTAGCGCCTTACATTTTGGGGTTGCCAAATGACCTGCTTGACAACCGGTGTTATTTCGTATTTACAACTCGTCAATAAACGACTTAATATTTAAAATACAATACCAAACTTTTGCCCTAATCCGTAGTAAAGATACTGAAATATAATAATAATTAATGTATAATTTATGACATGTAATTAACGTAATATTCCACACAGAATCGCGTGACAAACAGAAATATTTGAACAAGAATTACATGCTATATGAATATTTTAACTAAATGCCATTCATGCGTCATTAATGTATAATAGCTGTGACTGAATCCCGAACATTATGAATTCTTTATATATAATCGACTTACACGGCAGCCGAAACGAAAACTTGTACACGAGTAGTATGCCATAGACAGGAAAAGAAAATTATCCAATGTTAGAATTAATGTTATTACTTCAATATATTTTTATATATTTTTCACAAAATTCCATAGAGGTTAATACGTCTAAATAATCAGAATAATCTACAGAATCAGAAAAACAAATGAATTTCCGCAAATTTAATGGACACAACTTTTAGTGGCCAGATAACGAAGTAATTAAATTACCTAATTGTTGTGTGGAATAACTAGCTAGGAGAAAACCAAATTTAAGTGGTCTATTCGTTGCTACTCTTCGGTGGATTTTTTGAAATCGATTAAAAAGAAAGATTGACTTTTAACTAGTAAACTAATTTTGATTAATAAAATGCAATCAACATTGTTCATTAAAAAAAAAATAATGCACGTCTATGAAATAATAAACAGTCAGTAAAAATGTTGTTTATCAAGTCATTCGACTATTAAACTGCAGAGGTCGGAGTTGTGGCGCCTCTCCACCTTCTTAAATTTACGATATCGTGTAGTAACTTAATTGTTTTGAGCATGCGCGCTGAAACTATTACGTAAACGTTCATATGCGAACTATTATCATCTATCTTAGTCACATAAACAAGTATATTTACGAGTAAAAACAGAAGCCGACGTCAAATTAAACCAATGAAGGACTGAATTACAATACAAGTACGCACGGATACTCTGAAGTATCACCGCCGTAACCGCCCACACACTGGCTACCAAGCCTCTTAGTTATATGTCCAAGTTATATTGTGTTTCTTTACGGCGTAAATACCGATAAATGAGGACTTACCTTGTATTGAATTGTCATGAAATATCTCAAGCATTCTGTTCCATACTATTGTCTGTTCATTAAAACACCTTCAGAACCCAAAGTCCTGAGCCATTGTGCCCCCTATTTCAACCGCACGCGCCCCCAATTATTATTTTCGCTTACGGGGCCACTTCAAGACTTAGACGGAAGTGTATGCGTAATATTGATATAAATTATCTATTTAATCTTGTATCAAAAATGTTTTCAGGTTTGATGTACTTGTAAATGGAGGTGGGGCTGTGACCTTACAATTCCAAAGATCCCCCTTCAAGCCTCTACGAAAGACGGTATTCGTCCCATGGAATCAAATAGTTGTATTACCTCCAGTACAAATGGAACTCACCGATGACAACGTCAAAGTCCCAACACCAAGGTACTTCTAATAATTTATTATTATATTTATGGAATACAATTATTATATAAAAAAACTGCTGTCTCCTTAACTAGATTCTGACTTGCGATAGTAATACAAAATTATAAATTAATTTCAGTTAGTACTAAAAATAAAAATATCTCAATGAAAATTACAATTCATACATTTTTCCTGTTTCGATTATAGCGGTACAGAAATGATTGTGTGTGTCAAATTACGTTACGTTACTTAGATTCGTTTAATTTCAATGTAGGTAGGCTAATAAAAAATAATAACACACTCACTTTCGCTAATTGAGCCATTGTAAGAAGATTAACGTTACAAACGAAATAATAACGCAATTAACAAAGGTTTCTGTGACCACAGAGCTCCACCTCGGCTCGATTGGTCCCCAATGCCTCAATGGTGGGAGGTGGAAACGCCACCATGCGCTGCCCACGATCACGAGCGACTCCGGCCCGAAGTCGTTGCGATGCCACCGTTGGCTTCACCCGCTGCCTCGTCAGCTACTACCAACACAGTGATATATCCTGAAGCACAGGTATGTACAGTTGTTGTAACATCTGGTGATGCTGTTTTAAAAGAAAAAAAGATACAAGAATTCCCAGCCGCTGTACCTCTATCTAATATATCATATCTTATATGTATTCTCTATATAAATAATATATATTGGCAACTATAAAAGCATGTCGGTACAAATTAGTTCGATGAAAGTGACAGAAGATTGCAAGCAAAGTTCGATATTTACTTACGTACGCTTACGCTAAACATCAAAAATCATACATATCATAACTCTATAACAAATCGGAAAAGAAACTTTAATATAAAATATAAATTATGTGGTGTTTAGGTTTAGTAATATATGTATTGTTTAGGTTTTGTCTGTTTAAACATTTAAAAGTATGAAAACATGAGTAGGACAGTAAAGTGGTCTTCAATGTTGCACTTTTAAAAGACCTTATATTCATACCAAAGGATCTCTAAAATTAAGTTCTTTTTGAGATTAATTACTTTGAAAAGTGACGATAGACGATTTGTGCAACCCGAGTTCGATCCCTGATGCCGGCACCTACAAAATTTAAGTGCTCATTTAACACGTGCTCTGCGGTGAAGGAAAACATTGTGAGGAAACCTGTTTCTAATAGATGTGAAGTCTGCCAAACCGCACCAGGGCTGTGTGTCGAACTTTGCCTCTTTACGGAGAAAGCCTGTGCCCTGCGGTGGGACATATTTAGCACATAGGCTGTAACTATAACTGTAAATTTGTAATATGATCAAATAAACCGTAGTGTAACGAGAACGAATCCTTATAAAACGTCGGACTTGGTTGATATAAGTTGATATAAAACTGCTTGTGCAATTTCTCAGATCGTGAGCGAATCCATCGGAATACCCGGCTCCTCTGTGAAGTTGACGTATCGCTCGTCGCAAGCGGCGGGCTATTTGTCCTGTGTGCACGTACAGCTGACGCGACGTGTGGTGCCTGCGTCGCTGGCTCGCGTACACGTCCGCGTTGAAATTGAAGGCTCGCTGCACACACACACGTATGAAGCCGATCCTGACCTAACTCATGTCTTCGCATGGAACAAACGGAACGTTTATAAACAAAAGGTATGCTGCACTTTGAATAAAATTATATAGCGTAAGTATGATATTAAACATCTCTCTTTTTGCAAAACGCAATTTTAAATATCAAATTTAGGGGCAAATTGGAATTCGGCCATCTCGGGAACTTTTTAGTTGAAATGCTTTTCAAGAGTCCTTTACAGGTTCCATAGAGGTTCATACTAATTCGATGGTCCTCCCGAAGTGGCACTCAAAGTTAGTTTAGCTTTTGAATATCCCCCAGATTCTCCGTGAAATAGCTACCGACCGAGTCGAGGTCCGGTCCTCTCGGGCGCCCTCGGATCGGAATGCTTACGAGTAACATAGTAACCGTCCAAGCCGAGGTTACCTCTCACCGGGGGGACCCTTGTGTCGAGTTACTAACGATAGAGGTTCAAGCTAAGCGATCTAAGAGCTATGCCACCCCTCAATCCGGTAAAGCAGTCAAGGCCAGCTTCTCTGACCAATCTGTATAGTTCGTCAAAAAAAAAATAATCGATGGTCTTTCCGTGAAGTTTTCGGGTTAACAGCAGCAATCAGTAATACAAAAGTAACTATGGATGGACATTTTCAGATTTTAAGTGATGCTTTGATAGCGATCAGATCAACAATTTTCTTTTCTATTTTCCGTCCAGAAGTATATTATATACATTATGGACTGTGGAATGCCCGTGTTAAGTCCTTACTACGTTTTAAAAATTATGTAAAGCAGCATTATTATTCAAATTCGTCGGAACTTGAAATAGTCTTTTTTTAATTATAGACCTTTCTAGGTGTTTTATCTATATGTTAATAATTTAACTTTCTAAAGGATTTTAGCTTTTATTTTTTTATACTGTACGCTATCATCCTGAATTGCTATTGTCCTGTTCATGCAAAGGTTACCTGGAAGAGATCGTTCTTAGGGATATATTTTTGCAATTTGTTTCTTGTATGTACAATTAAATTATATCTATCTATCTATACTTCTTTAGTTAACTAAGCGAAACTGTTAGTAAAATATAAAGAGTCGTTTACATCGAAAGGAATTTGCGTTACAAATAATTTAATGCCTATATCGCAATAACTTTTCCAGGTGTACGGTCAAGCGCATGCGAAAATCTCCATTGGTTACGAGTATTCCTCTTGTTCGGCCATTGTGTGGGAAACACAAACCGCCACCTTGGCTGGGTTCGACGTTGACATATCAGACATTGGCGGCTGGGGCCTTGACATACATCATCATTATAATTTCCACGAAGGCATATTGCAAAAAGGCGATGGAGCGCTTTTACATTTGAAGCGATATCCTCGAACTGTACAGGTATTTCCTTCGTAGTTATCTACACTAATATAAATCCGGCCGTTTTTTATTATCCTTTACTGGAAAAGCTGGAAAAATTGACATGAGTATACAATATATTGTTGATTACTCATCTAGAATCCATATTGTATTGCTTTTCAAAATAATTTTCTTCTACAAATTCGATCTGTTTGATTGACATGCAATCACATTTATAATCCGATTTGCCATTTGTAAATCAATTATGAAGTAACGTTAAGGCAGAATTGAATTCTGTCTTTAAGAGGACCTATCTCTGATATCTATATATATAAAAGAGACAGTGTGTGGGTATGTTCCATTTAGGCTCCGAAACGGCTCGACCGATTTCAATGAAAACTTCAGGAAATCTTGATATTGACCTGGCGAGTAATCCTGTTTGGTGACAATCGGAGCACTTTGAACTGAACTTTTTGAACTGTCATACAAGCCATACGTCGTACTTTTATTTCTGACATTGAGCCCGATATGTACAGGGGTGTTCGCCCGCTCGAGAAGAGAATAGAAGAGAAACAATACGGAGAGAACTGCATAATCTAATAAAGCAAAATCTAGCCCGGCGAAGCGGGCTGGGTACGTTTATAATGTTTGTATTTCGTATACTTATAATTTTTTAGTAAATTTAATAAATTCTGGTACGTTACAGGTTGTGATGGGTACTGGTCTTCAACGATCGTTGGAATGTCCCGACCACTGCAATGGAAAAGCAGCAGATTCGCGTTTACTTACACCCACAGCGCTAACCTCCGGCCCCGACGGTTCACTTTATGTTGGAGACTTTAACTTGGTGCGACGAATAACACCCGAAGGCATTGTTACTACAGTTCTACAGTTAGAGTAAGTCTATCTTCTTCATCTTGATCTTTATTACGAATTATAAAAAATAATCCAAAAATATATTAGTTACCACAAAATTAATACGCTTTTAACTAGCCATTTTTGTAACATCAAGCTCTAATGAGATTTTAACCCTACATGCGTGAAAAGAGAGCAATCGCTGTCTGCTTTTCACCTAATTAGGGCCCTTATGTGTAACCTAATACTGGTAAGATCTATACATAGACATAACACCTACTCACACTGACTCAACTACACACCCGACTTGGGTTAAACCCTGACAGGGTAGAAGATAGGGATAACCATTACTGGACACACATCACACACGTGGTTCATCCCTTGGCACAACTGGGACCTCCATATGTGTTAAGAGAATCATACAAAGAGCAAACATCTTTGTTTTTTTTTACATAAAAAAATAAAATTATCGAAATCGTGTTCAGAAAGATTAACTATTGGGCTATCTTATGCTTATAGTATACTGTTATAGATTTGGAATTTTAATTATTTTTTCAGAACTACACAAGTCGCTTATCAGTACTACATTTGTATATCACCAGCAGACGGGTATCTTTATATATCAGACTCTGAAAAACATCAAGTACGAAGAGTGCTGGCGCTTGAAAAAGTGAGGGATCCATCAATGAACTCGGAAGCTGTAGTCGGCAATGGTGATCGTTGTGTACCTGGTGATGATACAAATTGCGGTGATGAGGGGCCTGCAGTCAAAGCCAAGTTGGCTCACCCTAAAGGTAGCTTATTATTAATTTTCAATGTAACTTATTATGTACTTTAATCAATAAAATATGTTTAAAGTATGTTAATGGAACTAATATAATCTATTTGTTTTAGGCCTTGCTATTGCAGCAGATAGAACGATGTACATCGCAGATGGAACAAATATCCGCGCAGTTGATCCAAATGGAATAATACATACATTAGTTGGTCATCACGGGCATCACAATCATTGGTCGCCAGTTCCATGCCGCGGAGCTATCCCTCCATATGAGGCTCAATTACAATGGCCTAGTGGCGTTGCTTTATCACCATTAGATGGCTCTTTGTATTTCATAGACGATAGAATAATTTTAAAACTAACCGTAGATATGAAAATCAAAGTAGTGGCGGGTCAACCTTCCCACTGTCGTCTGGGCAGTGATGGTAAACCAATCAGCAAAGTAACAAATAAAACAAACACTGAATTCCGAGAAGATTCTAGCCTCGGAACTATACTGGCCATATCGTTCGCTCCAAACGGTATTTTATATGTAGCAGAGTCTGATTCTAAAAAGACAAATACTATCAAATCAATCGATCCGTCTGGAAAAATTTTGCATTTTGCTGGAAAGTTACAAGAAAATCTAAAAGAGTTAAGTTGTGAATGCAACTCTTCACTTTCGGCTACGGTAATTCCAGTAAACCCTCGTGATGAGGGTGCAGGTTGTCCTTGCAAATTAAGCGTAGTTGCCGGGGATGAACCACCAACAAGCACTGAAACCTTATTATCATCTAACGCCAAATTTCAAACAATTTCTGCGCTTGCCGTTACCCCTGATGGCGTCCTTAATGTTGTCGATCAAGGTAATTTATTTGATACATTTATGTTGATTTATTTCTTAGTCTACATATACATCATTTGTACTTAGTACGTTACGTTTTTACTTAATTTGTACTCTTGTTCCAGGCTCTCTTCACATATTGGCATTAAAACACTACTTACCCTCACACGATGAGAATGGAGAATTCAGAATTCCGTATCCTCCTACTTCTGAAATTTACGTTTTCAATCGATACGGTCAACATATCACAACGAAAGATTTGACTTCCAGTAAAACTAGATATTCATTTTTGTATTCCAAAAATACAAGTTTTGGAAAACTATCTACTGTAACAGACGCTTCTGGAAATAAAATTCAATTACTCAGGGATTATAGTAATATTGTGAGCTCCATAGAAAATACTCAAGATCATAAATTAGAACTGAAAATATCCGGTATTGGCTATCTAACAAAAATTACAGAAAAAGGAACGTCAGAAATAGAATTAGATTACGACGCTAATACTGGATTACTTAATAGCCGATCTGGGGTAAGGACATAACGACTTCATATTTATTTTAAGTAGAGACCTATTTTGTATAATTAATACAAAAATTAATATTATTTATTTTTTAGGCTGGGGACACCGTAATTTACAATTATGACGAATTGGGTCGAGTCACAAAGATCATAATGCCGTCAGGAGAACAAGTACACATTACATCAGGCTTAGCTAAAAATTATGGCCTGGCGGTGACCGTTTCGAATCCATCAAGTACGATTCCAGTAGGAGTAGCGAAAAAGTGCGAATATGTTTTACACGGCCAGTCTTTTAAACAAATTACCATAAACAATGGCAAACAAGTAACCGAAGGCCGAATTTATTCGAATAACACGTTGGTTATTGAAACACCGTGGTCTGGGAAATTTGAAAGTATAGCAGCAGCTAAACATCCATTGCTGGAAGCAGCGCTACCCATTGAAGCTGAAATGCTTCATATGTGGTCACATCAAAGTACAACATTTGGAGATGGATTAGTGAATAACATGTACTCTCTTTATACATTAGTTGGAGATGTCAGAAATCCACAACAAACTCTTAACCGCGAAATATGGGTTAATGATTCCCGTGTTTTGATAATCGAGTTTGATCAGTTTAAAAGTCGTGAGACTTTCTTCAATGCTGATAGGAACCCACTATTTACTATTGCTTACGACGTGGCAGGTTTACCACTCTCTTTTACACCCCATGGAGCAGGTGTACCTATAAATATTTCATATGACCGATTCTACAGAATCAATGGCTGGAAATGGGGAGTCACTGAAGAGACATACAATTATGATCCTCATGGCATGTTATCAGAAATAACAAGTATGCAAGATGGCACCAAATTCATTTATTACAATGAAGGCAATCTCGTCTCAAAAATTTCTTTAGCAAGTCAACGCAGTTTTAAATATTCATATGATAAGAGTGGTGGCTTGACACACGTGCTTTTACCATCAGGGACAAACCATTCCTTTAGCGTTCAACCTTCTATAGGATTTTTAAGAGTGACGTACACACCTCCAGGATCTTCTAAGAAATATTTGCAACACTACTCCCATACAGGTGAATTATTACAAACAGTATTTCCTGGAGACGGTGCTCGAGTTATATATCGATACTTCACAAGTAATAAGGTATCTGAAGTTGTTCATGGTGATGGACAAACACAAATACATTATTCTGAGACTAGTGGACTCCCGTCTGAAATACTGCATGTAGACAGGGATGTAGATTATCGATGGGAATCTACATATGCTGGCGGTCTTCTAATGGAAGAGAGACTAGATTATGGAGCTAAAACTGGTCTTAGTAATGCGAAAATTATATACGATTATGATAATAATTACAGGATAATATCTGTACAAGGTCGTATAGGTGGGCAGACGCTTATACCTCATCACATAGTTTATAACAGCAAGACAGGCGCGCCTGAAATATTAGGACAGTTTACGGTATCTAAACAAAAGTGGAACGAGACATCAGTGTATGATGGAATTGCTATGTTCTCGCGAGTTGTCAATGATCAATTCCTAGAAAAAGAAGTAACAGTTAACATTCATCGAATGGAAGTTTTCAGAATGGAATTCTCTTACGATAGACATGGTAGAATATCCCAAACTCGAACTCATACAAGAAATGTTGGTGTCAATACCTATACGAATGTTAAAAATTATACATGGGATTGTGATGGTCAATTAACCGGATTGGAGGCTCAAGAACCTTGGGGATTCAGGTATGATGACAACGGGAATATGTTATCTTTAACATACAGAGGGAATACCATTCCTATGGAATACAATGATATGGATCGAATTATTAAATTTGGTGAGGGCCAGTATCGTTATGACAGTCGCGGTTTAGTATCACAAAACGCTAGAGAGGAACGATTTCAATACAATTCCAAGGGCTTATTGATCAGAGCGACCAAGAGAGGAAGATTTGACGTTCGCTATTATTATGACCACCTAGATAGGTAAAACATTTTTCTTTTTATACACATGTATATTGCTTTTACATTAAAATAAGTAAATATTATAACTATATATGTTTTGTTTGTAGGCTTTCTACAAGAAAAGATAACTTCGGAAATGTAACTCAATTCTTCTATACTAACAAAGAAAAACCTCATGAAGTAAGCCATATTTATTCGCCTCGAGAAAATAGATTCATGACTCTTGTTTACGACGACAGAGGCCATCTTATATACACTCAGGTAAGCAAAATATATAAAATGTATTTATTAAAACCATTACTGTAAACATGAAATAAATTTGTTTATTTGTCTGTTATAGGTCGCTCGACACAAGTACTATATAGCAACCGACCAATGTGGTACGCCTGTAATGGTTTTCAACCAATATGGAGAGGGCATTAGAGAAATCATGAGGTCTCCTTACGGTCATATTGTTTATGACTCTAACCCTTACTTATACCTGCCAGTTGACTTCTGTGGAGGACTGTTGGACCAAGTGACATCTTTGGTACACATGGCGAATGGAAAGGTGTACGATCCATTAATTGGCCAATGGATGTCACCACTATGGGAAAATCTTATCGAAAGAATACATAATCCAACTCAATTGCATCTGTACAGATTTAATGGGAATGATCCCATAAACGTTCGACCTCAAAATAAAAAGCCTATAGGTAAATATTTACAAAAATCTATTCTATCATTATCATAATATGGATATCTAATCTGATAGTCTTTTGTTTTGTCTACAGATCATTTGTCTTGGCTTGAATTGCTAGGATATGACACCAAGAGCTTGGCACCGCAGCTCTACCCCGATGAACTGCCAGGAGGTTCAGTAATGCCGAGCATCCCTCGCGGGCGTCCTGTGTGGGGCTCTGCACCCGTGGATAGCAATCCTGGTCTACCCTCAGCTATGTCCCTTCTTCCGAGTGTCTCTATTGAATCCGGTTTCTTGTCGCACATGTCTAACAAGCGAATAGCCGATTTTAGAAGTCTTTCTATACCAGCAATGTCTGCGCTCAAAACCGATGCACTCAATTTAGCTCCGAAGAGGATTGGTTCCGATTCGGAACCACCATTTGGACGTGGTATTCTGGTATCTCGAAATTCGCGAGGCCGTGCCGTCGTCACCACTGTGCCATCGGCCAACGCTATTTATCGAGATGTATATACCTCCGTTTTTAATCGATCTCATCTTCTACCTTTCTCCTTCGTTGTCCACGGAGATCAACAGGACGTGTTCTACTTCGTCAAAGAAGACACGTGGCGAGCGGCCGACGACAAGCAACAACTCAAACGTATGCAGGGAAAATTAAACGTAACTTTCCATGAAGTAGCCGAAGGCGGGAGATCTTACGCCGATGTCAAAATTCACGGTCACACAAGTATTGTGAATTTAAGATATGGCACAAGCGCAGAGAGAGAGAGACAGCGTCTTTTGCACCATGCACATGCCGCTGCAATCAGAAAGGCGTGGCATAGAGAGCGTGAAGCATTGCGCAGCGGTCTAGGCGGCTCCCTGGACTGGTCGGCTGCAGAATTAGATGAAATTCAGAAGGCGGGCTCGGCGGCTGGATATGAGGGCGAATATGTGCATGACGTGGCGCGCTACCCTGAACTAGCTGAGGACCCGTACAATATTCGCTTTGTGAAGAAGAGAAGCGACCGCGCGGAGCGGCGCCGACGGAAGCGCGAAGAGTGCCGCGCGCCCTGGTGGCTCGCCCGGGACGACCTCTGCTAGTGACATGCCGCCATCCATATGCCAAATCGTGTGAATGTAAATTGTCGTGGTTGATAGATGATGGATGGTCGCGTGTGTGATAGTTATGATATATTTTGTAAATAGTTTCTATTAATTGTTAATTGTTGATGTATGTATGTACGGTAGACGCGAATCCCTATCGCTATGTAAATATTAAATTTTAATTTGCAGGGAGAGAAAGGACCTTTTGAGAGGACTGATATAAAAATAAATGTAATGTATGTATAAATAAGACAATTTATGTGAATATGAAATTATTTATACTTATTTATCGGTAAAAAGCTTCGATTGTGTCCAATGTTCTTATAAAATTTAGATGAAGACTATTTGAAAGAATAATAAAAAGGCATACTTTTTTAACCAAAATTAATTTGAAGTTTTTGTTAACCCTTGAAACCTTTAAACTGAAACTGACAGATTAATTAGATTAGATTAGATTGATTTGCTCATTATATGAATCGGTGTTACAAATAATGTGTGTACATCGATTACACACACCTCCGACATAATATATGACTTACGCATTACAATTGATATTAAATGTATGTTCCATGAGGCTCACTGATTTCAAATGTAACCTGTCTTTTGGGCAATCACGTCGTGTTCATATAGCATGCTAATTTTCCATGGCTTCCAAACAAAAGCCCGACAGCGAAAAATTTCAAATATAGCAAATTCGAGATCATTGAGACAAATATTTATCATAAAATTTGGCAAAAAATTACCGTACAGACAGAAGTAGATAGTGTTAAAAAAAATAAAACAAAAAAAATTGTGTAAAAGTTATTTTTATTTATGTTCGAAACGTCAATATCTGAACAACGTACACAAGTTAATTTTTACAATATTATTATTTATACAAAAATCCATGTCAACGCGTTCATATAAATTTTATGATACACCTCTATGCAATAAACACAAGAATGCCTATTACATCTTATAAAATAATATTTACATTAACTAAGTTAAAACAAAAGTACTTAGTTGACAGATACCGGAAACTTTATACAACCATCGACTGAATAAATTGGGTTCCTTTATCTCGTATAAAAATCTCCATTAAAAATATATATATATATATTCATGTACAATTTATTATATCTTATAAATAAACATTTACATTCGGCTAAAAGTCTGAGTTTATTATACAAAAGGAAACTACACATTGAGCTACAGGTCCGTAAACAAATGAGATCAACATTACGCACGATTATTCGCATGTCCCGTTGTATGCGAAGCCTATGTTGACGGCAACACAAACAAATCTAACTCCGACATTCTGACATCCACGCGGACCAAAATTCAAGTTAAAATTCAAACTAGTATAAAAAAAAAACACCACTGCAATATACAAAGAGCGTTAGAGCGTAAGTTTATTTATAAGTACGCAGTCTATGTCATTGAAATTGCAAAACTACTACCAGGGCATATAAACATGGAATTCTATATAAATACTAGAAAGGATTTTGAAATACAAAATCCTGTGAAGCACATTGCATATCAATAGCCCAATAATTTTTTTTTTTATTTTAATGACGAACTGCACAGATTGGCCAGAGAAGCTGGACTTGACTGCTTCACCGGATTGAGAGGTGGCATAGCTCTTAGGTCGCTTAGCCTGAACCTGTATTGCTAGTAACTCGACACAAGGGTCCCCCCGGTGAGGGGTAACCTCGGCTTGGACGGTTACTATGTTACGCGTAAGCATTCCGTTCCGAGGGCGCTCGAACCGAACCACGACTCGGTCGGTTGCTATTTCACGGATAATCAAAGAGACATTCAAAAGCTGAACTAACTTTGAGTGCCATTTCGGGAAGCGTTGGCGCTGGGAAAAGAAGTGGCCGAAGAAACTCCAGCAACGCTCCTAATAGCGGTCCATAAAATAGCGGTAACGCGCAAGGATTAATTAGCCCAACAATGTCACTAGCTACCTCTAAGCCGAAACACTATATAATAGTATAACTCTCCTGCTATGTGGCAGAAAGCATTTTAGTTTTGTAGTACATTGACAAGTTTCGTTATATTATAGAAACTCGCAAGGATTCGTAAAGGACAGGTGCTTTAAAATAATAATAACGATGTCAATGATCCAAATTAAATTTTAAATAATTTTTTGATGTAAAATAGTAAAGTGTAATGTCACAAAGCTTATTAAATTAAATCTTAAAAAGAAACAATCTATTTTTTAAGATTGACTAAATAATTTATATATTATATTATAATATTTTAATTTAATTATGAACATTAAGAGCCGTGGTAGCTCAGTGTCCGGGCGGTTGGCTCAAGTTGCATAGTACGCTACCCGAGTTCGATACCCGGTGCCGGCACCAATAAATGTGTTGTTGCAATTTTATGTGCTGATGTACCACGCGTACGGCGGTGAAGGAACATCTTGAGGAAACCTACATGTCTTAGAAATTTTTCTAAGGCATGTGAGAAGGCCTGCGCCCAACAGTGGGACATATATTATATATATAAAAACTTTAACTATGAACACTTGACTTACTTAAAATAGTCTTTGTTATAAGAAAATGTCAGTTCCGTACATATAAATGAATTTACGCCCTTGGTGATTTTACTAAATTTCTATCGAGCAAACGCCGATAATACGCCATATTGGCACATCACTTTATATTACATGGTAAAAGAGAATAATTATCAATGCTGAAAGGAAACAAATTGGTTGTCACTTGTATTTAACATAAATTGGGGGCATTACCAACATTATTCTAGTATAAAAATGTTCAAGGCGTCTCTGATGATTTCTATTATTGTCATTAAAAATAAAGTATTATATAGAGGATATGATTCACAACACGTAAACGCTAATCACAATGACATGCAACAACAAATTAAATACATTAAAAAAAACATATCCGTCTAGATAACTTCTATTCTGAACACATTAAAATTCACATCCACAGTTGATTTGAACTCGAGGCTTTATTTACAACGTACATCTTACGTAGTGTAAAATATGAAATCACTTTGACTTCAGGAACATCGGTCACCACATTGTAATATCAGCATTAACAACGGCCTTCACGTAATTAGATCGTATCGCTTTAAAAACAACTCGGCTGTGTTAATTGTTCATTTCTATGGAAGCTTATAATATAACTAACAAAATAATTATTGCTTACATTCGGAATTTGATCTGTTAATGGTAGACTATTCAAACACCCAACCAATCGGCCGACTTTCGTCGTTTAAAATAGCAACACGCATAACGCCACAATAACAGAGAGACGCGTCGACATCGCAAGTTCTCGTACGAAATTTTATAAATATTCGGATGTTGGTATTTTTAATATTTACATGGCATCACAATGCTCATATTGCTCTCTCTGTTTAACCCGCTCGAAATGTGATAGCTAGTTTTTTTTTTACATGTAGAAACATTTCAAATAGCGGATTGTATTAGGCACTATCGTATTCTTCGAAAAAAAAATTGCTCAAATTGTGACTTTAAAAAGAAAATTATATTAATAAGTACATATTATATCGATACACAATATTAAACAAAGTCACTACCAAATTTGTCTATGGTAACCAATTTTAAAATTATTTAAGAAAATACAGAATGAAATTATAACATTTTTTTTATGACGAACTACACAGATTGGCCACAGAAGAAGGCCTTGACTGCTTCACCGGATTGAGAGGTGGCATAGCTCTTAGGTCCCTTAGCCTGAACCTCTATCGCTAGTTACTCGGCACAAGGGTCCCACGGTGAGGAGGACCAAAGAAATTATAACATTAAAGAAAGTCTTATATGTATGTTGATTGTTGGTTGACTGATTGACAACTACGCCGGACTGTGAGGTGGCCGGTTGATATTAATAAAGACATCCTAATTGTAATAGAGAAGATAGCTGGATACTACAACCTCCTTTGGATTTTATGATTAATAACAAAAAAATCTAAAACCAAGCACACCACGGTATCACTTTGAGATATTGTAAGATGATTTCGCGTGAATCGGAACAAATATGAGGTTTAAAAATGAAAATCATTATTAAGCCACGATAAAATCCGTAAAAATAGTTTTCTTTCAAAGTTTAACATTCGCGTAAATATCATTAAATTCTTTGACATACATTCTCCTGTCTGTCCGCTCCAGACTGTATATAATAATTATTGTCATCGTATTGATAAAAGCTTATTAACAGTTGCATGGCATGCTCCTAAGATTTAGATCTTTGAAATTTAAGTAGTGGAATAGAGACAGTTCTTCTTCTATCCTATTGAAAGGGTATACTTTGTCCATTGCTAAGGACGTGCATTAAAGTTATAAAAAATTCAATATACAATTTGAGTCAATGAGCTCTCAAGTCCTTTTGATAGAGGAGACAGAGATATACGAGTAGCAGTGCTAAAATTTGTGTCCGATATACAGAGAAGAGTTCTTACGTGGAATAAATAGTCACACATGACACTTGATAAGTTTGGTGAAAAGAATTCTCTCCTAGTCCACCTAGCTAGGCTAAAAAGGACT
This sequence comes from Meandrusa payeni, assembly GCA_029286785.1. NCBI lineage: Eukaryota > Metazoa > Arthropoda > Insecta > Lepidoptera > Papilionidae > Meandrusa > Meandrusa payeni. The sequence continues at coordinate 3,525,412 of JAGSMX010000013.1, forward strand.
TATAAGCTATTTATTATAGCAACGGTATTTATTAAAGAACATGCGCTAGTACTGTGATAATTTGAAAAACAAACAAGAAAATAATAACTTCAATATATACTGTTTATTAAAGCCAGCTCTGATCAATACCTATAGATATTTTTGGTCTCTATTGTATCATTTTACCACCTGTCACGCTAAGCCATCAAAGCAGAACTGTCTAACTCTTTTCTGGTCACAACAGCTAGCTACAGGTTCCTCTCCTCATCCCTAAAGCATAGCTTTCAACCCTGTCATTCAGCCCAAGTTGGCATACTTACTAACAACTGTACCTCCACACAGGTAAAATATTATTTACTATTTCAATTTATTCTTATTTTTTTAATATTATAATTGACACAAACATTCATTTTTTCACATTAAGCGGTCAAAGCCTTGGTACTAATTTGTTTTCTTTTATAATATATCACGTATCAACTAATAATGACGGTCAAAATCGGAGAGCGGTTGCTACCTCTGTCCACCTGGATTACGTTTACTTCTTTTTTATTTAATGAAGTATCAAACATATATTCGAGTAGACATTTGATATGCTCAGTAGATAGATACAGTGTTACGACTGCATGCCATTTGCAAAGTGAGAAATTCAGTTTTACGCAACGCACTGGTCACATATCTTGGCTTTCAAATATCTCCCTCTATAGGCTAAAATCGCGACTTAGTCAATTTTATTGTGACTTACAAAGAGTCCTTGGTAAATCTATCCTGACTCCACGAATTTGGTGGTGAAAACCCAACCCCTCGGCTAAACCCACCACGTTAATTTAGTAGTTGCTCTATTTCAGCCCTGTAGTTCTGGGCTCGTAGAATAAGTTGCCCTGCACTGCGAGGGAAAAGGGGGGAAGAACCTCCCCCTCGGAACGTGCACTCCGCAGTACGCAGTAAGCGCACAGTGCAGAGGGGCTTCGGTGCGTTCCACTGGAGATCCCGGAGCCCCTCACCATACACCGAGGAAGGGCCACCGGGGTGGGTGGAGGCGGGGGCTAGAGCATTAAAACAGGTTATCTAACACACAGCATAATTCCCAATAACTTGTTCACAGAGCTCACAAAATTACGACGAAAATTATATGGCACTTATATGTTAAAAAGTTATTCGGTCTCAAGCTATAGTAAATAGTATTTATATGTATCTAAAATCCGCCCTAGTAACTGACTTATTTACCAAGTGTTACATAAGATGATGACTACAGTTGCGTAATAAACATTATGTTACATACTAAAACGAAATACGTTGCATCTTATAATATAAGCATCATGTATATCGCTTTTATAGTTTTTGCAGAAAAAGGTGACAGCAATAAACACATCTCTCCATTTAATAGTATAGATTAACGTACTCCAAAGTTACTATTCGTTGTAATTATATTATAAAATAATACCCGATTATAATCTATCAAAAATTCACTCTCACTGTAATTAAAGAGAATAATCAAATAATATTGTAAAGACCTACGAACACATTTACGGAAATATACCTATTTTTCTGTCTGTTTATATATCCGTCTCTCTCTCTCTCTCCCTCGCTCTCCTTCCATCGTCTTGGGAAATCTCGCACTCTCTCGAGTCTCTAGACATTACACACACCTTGTCTTGGGTCATCCTCTCGATCTTCGACCGGGAAGGGAAAGTTGTAGTGCTAAGTTGCCTGCGTATTCGTATCCGTTTATATGTACGTTATTCACGTAATGAGCTTAAGCTATAAGAATTAGCTTTAGAAAATCATTTTCTTTTTCTTATAATTGCAAATTTGACCATATGTATTGCAAAAACAACACAAAGAAATTAACGCACTGTAATGATATATACCAAGTGTATATTTACTAGGATAAATGAAAACCGACTTCAAATGACTACGTACTACGTACGCGCTACGCACGGACGCTCTCTTTTATTACCAAAGTTACGTGCCTTACTTCGTCCACATTCATGCTCGTTGTCCTTAAGGACTACTTACCTGGTATTGGACAATGAAAATACCAATATTATTTACAACAAAAAAATTTCCGTCGAGTTTCGTCTATCTTCGGAAACCAAGGTATAATGCCACTAAAATTAACAATGGAACCTAATTTAAAGATTACCATTTCAAACAAAAAAAAGGTTCATAAATGATGAAGCTATGAATGTAACGACTTGAAAAGAGAAAGAGTAGAATAGAAACGGTGGAGAACTTTGAATAAATTATGCTCCATTAAAAATGCTTCGAACAAATTTAGATCGAATATCGGAAGTCCTTATGGCGATTAGCGGATCTCTAGATACTAAGAAAAATGCATTCAGATCGATCGAGGATATACTTTTTTAACAATCCGATACATCACTAAAAGAAGTGAAAACCGCCAGATACAGTTTACTGTGACGACTCTATTATTTAAAATATAGATTGTTTCTCTCTTAAATCGTCCGTGAGATACAGTTAGAAATAATGTTAACAAACTTACAATGAACTTAACATTTCATTTTCAAGTTATCTCAAGTATCAACTACTTGAAATGCATTCAAATCCAGTTCTAATCGGCAGTAACAAGTATAAATAAACATATATATATATATAGATATATATGTGTGTGTGACAATATATTGTAACTGTAAAGTAAACCAGCGCTAAGATCGATAATACTGATTATACATAAAGAAGCACCCAATCGATTTTTCGGACTGTTATAACAATTATTTAATATTTAATTAATTATTGCATGGACCTAAAGACTAAATACGACCTGCTCCAACTCATCCAAGGATAAATCAAGTGTAAGCGACGAAGACGCATTTCGTGGCCACAATTAAAATAGCCTTAATGATAACCAACATCCGGGAGGAGATGAGACCTCAGGCAGAATAATGGAGCTTAAGATTAAAAATATAAAAGGCAGTCTTAATGTCAATGATCAAACTCTACCAGTATTCCTAGTTGGAGTTTTGACTCTATGACAAAAGAAACTGTTATTTCTTAAACAAATAAATATATATAAATAATTAAAACCAGTGTTTACATAAATAACAATAGATTATACTCGATATGAATACACGTAATTATGATTCGGCTCTTGCCTCCGTTGTATCAGCGTACAGACTTTAAAAAAAAAACCGTCCAATATTAACGGGCAAGTTACAGGCCAGTGTTGCCTGAATTTCATTTTAAGTACCATATCAAAATATTCCCCCACAAACAATGCGATAATATTTGCGAACAACCAACATTACGGAGTTTTTGATAAAACAATTTTTAATGCTTAGGCAACAATCACTATTAATCAGATTTCCAAAAGGACAGAGATTTTGTCCGTTTTGTTTATGTAGAAATATAACGATAAAATCTGCTAAATAAGTGAAATAAAAGTCCGCTATGATGATGAAATGAAATTGGCTTATTGAGAATTTTATGGGTTAAGTAGACTCAGTTGAAATTGTTGTCAGAACTAATTTTACTGTTCATATATAAATTGTGATAGATAAAAGCGATGCTAGATTAGTGGCATTCGTTGGTATCAAAACATATTGGTTTGTAGCAATAAATTCCCGTTTTGTGGGTTTTTAAGTACAAAAAATCGTATGCTAAAAGTTTGTGCCCGAGTCATATGGCAATGAGCTCTCCAGCTGTCACATATTTCACCTAATGAGCTTGTTAAAAAGCGGGCAAGGAAAGCTGTCTCTATCTAGCCCGCTAGAAAGTCACGTGAAAGATATGACCAGCGGTGATCGTTTTAAGAAACAAACCATAAATTTCCCATCTACTCACTACAGCATAAAAAATGGTCGGAATAAAGGGTCGGTTAAGAAAGTTTGAATATCTCGGAAGATAAAGACGCTAGCTAACGTAAATATACATAATAGACAATTAAATATCCTTAAAATAAAATAAAATATTTTTATAAATTTCATCTTAATAAAAATAAAATTTAATGAAAAATACTGTATTATCCAAGTTTACGTAAGAAATCTTTTTTCGTTTAAGTTTTTTAATGAAATATAAATAAATTAATATAAATCTTTTTTTTTATTTTAAGAATATTTAATTGTCTATCATGTATATTTCAGTTAGCTAGCGTCTAGCTAGGTCTTTTTCTTCCGAGATATTCAAACTTTTTTATACGACCCTTTATTTTTGCACACGGCTATATTTTTTAAGTAGAATTAGAACTTTATGTCTATGACAGACATTAAAATTAACAACAAAAATTAGTAATACAGCCAAAAGGCAACAAATTTCATTATAGCAGAATTTACGATTTTTTTTTGTCAGAACAGAAAAGTTGACCCATATTCTTTTTGTAATTATAACTTATCTTTCAAAAATACACCTTCAATTCACCTGGATAAACGTTGTTTGTTCACAATTATTACCAAAAAAATAAAAATATTTACAATTATAAACGAGTCTAACAAGAAATAAAATCTTCATTAATTACAAAATGGATTGGAATCAGTAACTATTACAACTAGTTGTAACGTTTAGTTATTCACACTTTTGTCATGATACCACGTCCACTGCACGCCAGCTTCACATACGAGTTGCCATTTAAATAATACATCGAAACAATAAAATTAATTTGTGACTGTCGTATAAAAAATACATGATTTTGTGAATTCAAAAACAAATCGGCAAGTCTGGAGTCCAAAGGAATTTACTTCATTGTATTAAAATATTTAACGCTGACAAATTTACAGTTAATAAGTTTATTTAAACTATTTAAATATCTTTGAAAAGGCAATTAATGGTAACATATTTTTATGTACAGTCAACATCACAATATCAATGATAGATAAGCAGTTCGACTTAGGATTTAATGGTCGCAGGTTCGAATCTCAATCGACTTTGCCAATAAATTGCGTTTTATCGGATTGTTAAGAACAAAAATGACTTAATTAAAAAAAAATTGGATAGCGATGGACTATCATATGTAGGACGTAATAAGCTTGTTAAAAACGAACAGCGAAAGCTGTCTCAATTTACCCCGGATGTGAGATTTCGGTATAGACTACGCAAATTGTTGTAAGAACACAAAACCGAATGTCACGTATAAGATTTTCTTATGAAAATGAATAATCTACAACAGAAAGTTGCCAACCTTCAAAAAAGTATTACACTGTTTTGTGCTAGTTACAGGCCATTTATATGTCCCACTGATGGGCACAGGCCTTCTCTTTAAAGAGAGTATAAAGCAACATACATACTTTGCAACGCGAGTCTAGTGCGGATTCGCAGACTTCACATGTCGTGGAAAATTTTCTAACACTTGTAGGTTTCCTCACGATGTTTTCCTTCATCGCCGAGGGCGTTATAAATCAGCATTTAAAATTGCAACAGATAAATTTATTGGTGCCGGCACCGGGAATTGCTAGAGTACTACGCAACCTGAGGCGACCGCCCGGACACTAAGGTACCACGGCATAGAACTGTGCAGTCCTTCCACTACCAACCTGACGAGTCAGTTGTCACCAGCGGTGTTTTCGAACTGATACAACTTGGGGACCCTCCAGAAACGAGCTCACACCTTTATGAAACACCGGCAACGTACCTGCATCTCCTCTGATGCTGACGGTGATGAGTTAAGAACAGGTCAAATAGTGTACTGGAATTCTTTTCAAATTCAAAACATCAAGACGCTAAAGTATTTTTCTGCTAACTGTGCGACATAACTATAAGATGAAAGATCGCTTAAGATCAAACATTAAATAAATTGCAAGTTATTAAAGTCTTGAAATGAACAAAGCAACCGACTCTAGATATATAATAATCGAACTGTGTTTTAGAAGAAATAGACGGGAATCAGAATAAGTAGAAATGACGTTATTTATGCCAAAGTCCGGGCAAAGTGTAGAAGGAGAACGTATTCCCAGGCAGAAGAAGAAGAAGGAGGACGGATATACTATTTAGGTAGTAAGAGTTGGGTATAACAGAAAGAGTAATTGGGTATTTAGAGACTTTAAATGGCAGGATTGTAAGCTGTATTGAAGTTGTGGAGTTTAAATTACCGGAATAGAGTAAGGTATGTTAAATTCTAGGTAGGTAGAGTGAGATATGAATGTAAAGGGAAGTAATAGTCAATTTATTTTATTTTAGTAAGGTAAAGATACCGAACGTGAAAGGTCCGAAAACCAACGTACACGTCAGCGTATATTTAGATGTATAGGAATAGTGCGGGCTTGTGCTGAGTTTTAATATTATAGATTGTATTGGAAGCTGTGTTCTTAAATGATTGACGACGATTGTTTCCAGCTAATAGATCAATTCCAGCTTACCAGAGCTAGTGAAGTTACTGAGCTATCTTACGTATCGAGGTGACGAGCGCTAGCGCGGTGCTATCCGCTATCATATATTTAAAATAAGGCTCGGATGCTGTGTCTAGGGATCATCTAGACATCACTTACCATCAGGTGGATGTTAAAGCTTTATAAGTCCTTTGATCTTGAACGCTTATGTGTATGTGACGCTGACTGTACATACGTTTAAAATAACTCGTCCTTCCTATGTGTGTGTTCACGAAAGCACAAATCAGTTCACGTCCGTAGATTTCACTCACCGGCACATTTGTTCACCGCTCATTGCGTCATTATTGTATCATAAAATAATTTAACTAATATCTGCACATATTTACACTTTATCAAACTAGTTCGGCAGTGAGCTGAGGGTTAAGTATTTACTATGAACTGTCCGGATTCGATTTCCGTCTCGCTTGGTGCGTGTTCAGCGCTTGTGTCTGTGTTTGAGTTAGAAACTGTGTTGCACCTGAAAAAAAAAACGATACGCTAGTTTTAAAATTATAATCTCTATTGATGGATACTTTCTTTTTTTTTCTCTTTATTTGGGACAATAAACAATAGCACAATTGATATTATAAAAGACATAATAGAAATAAAATATGTAACTGCACTACCAACAACATTATCCGCAAATTATTATAATTATTATTTTAACGGACGGTCCGAGTGCCGCCCAACTATAGCCGACAGCTAGACAAGTATATAGATTAGGATATGGTTCTCAGTTCTCTTTCAGCCCTGTAGTTCTGGGCTCGTAGAATAAGAGTACGGTATTCCGTGCCTTTCGTAAAAGGCGACTAAAAGAGGCCTCGGATTCACTTGGCTACAAGGGTAAGGCCTTAGTATCCTTTATCGTCCGCCAAGGTGGACCCGGGAAGAAGGCGACATCGGCTGGCCCATGTCACCTTGCACCCATGTACCGAAGAAGGGCCACCGGGGGGGTTTAGTAAAAAAAAAGGATATGGTTCTTGTCAATAGGCGAATGGTGGATCTGGCGTTACGTTTCTCAGACCATAGGAACATGACATCCATGAGAAAACCATATCAGTCTCATATAGCTCAATATCACGTCAATCGATTTCCATTATTCATTTTCTATTGGAAAGGCTGTACTTAAAAGTAATTTAATGAGAGTTTGGTTATATTCTGATTACTACTATTTTGTAACATTCTTACGATATTCGGAAATACAAAGAGGACGTCCGCGCGAAATAACGTTTAACGTTTGATTCCTCTATCTCCTATGTCGAGTCTGGTAAGGGGTAACCTCGGCTTAGGTGCTGACATTGTGCCCGAGAGTGGCGAACCACGCCTTAGTTGGTTTTTTTTTCATGGATAATGGCAAATAAGTACATATAGCTCATAATTTGTACCTGCGGTGGGTTGTGGGGGGCGCGGCGCTGTGAGGGCTGGTTGAGGGGTGGGTGCACTGGGTCGCGTCAGCCTCGCCGGTCGCGTCCCTCGCACCACTTGTACGGTTCCTCCCCTCACTGCGCCTTTCACACCCCCCGCCATTAGTTGCGCTGGATGGTAAAAAGAACATGTTAAAAATGTTCTCACACACATAAAAATGGCGCCCACACATTCATATACGTATTTTATATTCTAATATTTAATTTTTAATTTGTTTAGTAGTCGTAATAACAATGGGAGAGAGCGGTGATTCCTGAGATACAAGTTTAATCACTTGTCAAAAAATAATTGAATAAAGTTTATTATGTATTGTATTCCACTGACATAAAAGTTTTCGTCACTTTGAGAGTCACAAGAATTTTCTAGGCAAAAAGATTAACTTCTTTGGTAGAGCCATTTTGCTGTACGAATCGATCGATTACCAGCGTAACGTGAATATAAACTTCATTTCTGCGTGTCGCTAGTGAGCTAGGTGCCGGCGGCCGAACTCTTCATAGTAGGTCAGCTACGTACCTGCAATTTATTTTTAATGACGAACTACACAGATTGGCCAGAGAGGCTGGCCTTGACTGCTTCACCTGATTGAGAGGTGGCACAGCTCTTAGGTCACTTAGCCTGAACCTCTATTGCTAGTAACTCGACACAAGGGTCCCCCCGGTGAGGGGTAACCTCGGCTTGGACGGTTACTATGTTACGATTGCTGTATTCATATCCGAGGGTGCCCGAGAGGGCCTTTCCACGACTCGGTTGGTTGCTATTTCACGGATAATCTAAGGTACATTCAAAAGCTAAAGTAACTTTGAGTGACACTTCGGGAAGCGTAAACGTACCTGCGATTGCGTCTGTACATGTTTGCTGGCGGTAGGATTACGTCTTAAGATCAGCTAATTTGATTTGATTCAATTGCTCCTTGCAAAAAAAATGCCACATTTCTATATGTTCTTACTATCAACACAATAAAAAAGACGAAATCTTCAAAACCGTATTAGTGGTAATATAGATCGATGGATACGACTTTGTAGCACACCAAAATCAAACAAGAAATAATTTGTTTTATAATAGGCGACTTAATCGGTAAGAGCGATCTCTTCCAGACAAACCTTTGCATAGATAGGAATTATTAGAACAAGTCGAGACGGTGGCATATAGTATACAAACACAAACACCCACATGTGGAGGGGTACGTAGGGATCACAGACTTTAGTACTATCCTGACACAACTCTCTCACTTCTCTCACATCCGTACATCTGCACATGCATCGATTGTCGGTTAAAGTTATTTCTTATATAATCCTTTATAAATTTAATATGTCGCCAATTGTCCTTTATGGTGATTTCAAACAGTACAAAGTATGAGAACCTTGTAACTAAACTACTTCTTCTTTGTCGTTCCCTCATTTCTGAGGATCGTGGTCACTAGGGCCCCTCAAATGAACAACCTGCCTCCATCGGTTTCGGTCCGAGGCAGCCCTCACCAGCTGGTAGAGATTAGGAGAGGAGATGGCACCTTTTACTTGGTCAGACCATCGTGTTGGCGACCGGCCTCTTGTTCTCTTGCCTTCTGTATTGCCAACGATGACCAGCTTTTCAAGTAACTAACTAAACTACACATTCTACTATACCATCACGACTACCTACATAATGTTAGACTTACCAATCGGTAATGAGAGTACCGACGGTTGGTTTGTGAGGACGACGGAGGTGGTCGGAGGTACCGATACCAACAGCCCGCTCGGCGCCCCGGACACGTTCAGTGACAGAGATATAGGCGCGGACAGACCCGGTATTTGAACCTGAACGTTCTGCAATCCCTGGATGCTCTGAAGACCCTGTAGCGACGCTAAACTTAAGCCCTGCAATAAAGAACGGATTCCATTTAAAACAAAACACTTTGCTGTAAAAACTCAATATTTTTCATGAATAGATGAATTTTGAATCATGCAACAATTGACGTCTTAGATAGATGCGTTTTCATGTATTTTTTCGTGCTATAAATTTTGACAAAATTCTAATCTATCAAATTCGTTACCTTATTCCATGAGTTTGAGTTCATCAAAATAAAACCCAAACAATTCACGCCTTTATTTCCCGGTAAACGATTGATACTTCCAAATGTTTGTGTGTGACAATGTTCTTCTGATCCATAGACTTATTATTATTAAAAAAAAAAAAATCTAGCCAATGGACAACAACAGGACCCTTCTAACTTTATTCAAAAACTCTGAATGTTTCGAGAATATTCGTTCACGTCATTGGATTAGTCGTTGCAGTTTTACCGTTTGATTTTATTTATTTATTGATTTCCGTCATTTCATTGGAATAAATCTACAAAATTTAACTTACACCGCCGTATCGTTCCGCTACTGTACATTTTTGACGAAATTTAATATAATCACATACAGTTTTTTGTTGAGACAGATGCAATAAAGGTATTTTATGAGTCGATACGACGTACAGACCATACTATAAATTGTAACATGATGCATGCATATATGCTCGCCGCCATATTTAAATCTATTCAAAAAAATAATAAGTCTATGATCAGTGTCGCAATAACCCTAACCCACTCAGCCAATTATAGTACATCTATTAACGCGTCATAGCTTTATTAAAAAATACAATAACACCAAAAGCACACAACTCTTTTATTGTAGTTTTAAATCAGAGTATTGCGGACTACTTGTTGTAGTTTTTGAAACATAAAGCTACCTGTAAATGGCATACAGGTTGCGGTTGTGATGCTGGCGAGGCGATAGGCTCTGTGCCCATTAGCCTCTCTAACAATGCACTCTCACTACTTGATACGTTCGTCGTGTCGTCATAAGTATATCCACTCATTACCTGCAAAGAGACGGCACGACGTTTCAACATATATTTTAGACATACATCATCGAAACAACCATAGTCACGAGAAATAAGTGATCACTGGGTAGTCAACCGTATCGGTGGTCGGTTAATTTCAGTGTAATATTTTAAGACAACAAATAGACACTGTATAAAATGACATATATTACGTGATAATAGTTTTAATATTAGAGGTTAAAATTAGCGATGTATGGTGTTGCAATGACAAAAATATTTCAAATTGTTTACTAAGACACCAGTCATAGACAAAAACGGAAAATAACAATTTTTTAAACACTTTTCTCTTTCTTATTACAAACGAACTTATTTCAAACTTCTAAAGGTTCTCTCTATTACTGTCTAGTACTATTATTAATTTATTTTATAAAACAAGTATTAAATTTTGATTTTTCCCTTCTTTGTCTATGACTGCCATCTTTCAGGCAGTATTGACTTTCCAAAATCATACTAATAAGCAATTAATTTATTGAGATTTTACATCGTCAGAGTCTTCAACAAGTTTGCCATCATAAAGCATTTTTATGACGAACTCCACAGATTGGCCAGAGAAGCTTGCCTTGACTGTTTCACCGGATTGAGAGGTGGCATAGCCCTTAGGTCGCTTAGCCTGAACCTCTATTGCTAGTAACTTGACACAAGGGTCCCCCCGGTGAGGGGTAACCTCGGCTTGGACAGTTACTATGTTACGCGTAAGCATTCCGATCCGAGGGCGCCCGAGAAGGCCGAACGACTCGGTCGGTTGCTATTTCACGGATAATAATATAAAGCAATATGAGCCAATTAGTTCTATAGCAAAAATGTAAGCACAGTGGCGATGTTCTCACTCTCTGCCTGTCAGATATGGGACCTAATAACCTCGGCGAAAAGAAAACAGAGATTGCGAACTCACTCTACTCCGACAGGTCAGTCTAACTTGTTTGTATTTACACAAATATTACTAACATTCATACTAAAATTCAAAACTAGTTTTACGGATGAACGATGAATTGACAGATAATTCGACTTTTCGGATTTGATCGATTCGAACACTTAAAGCGGCTGTTTTTTTTCCTCAGTTCTCGTCAAATCCGTAAAAGTAGTTTAATTATACATTACAACAACAATAATCATGCAAAAGTAATTAAAAACTAAATAAAATAAAATTTGTAAATCTACGACAAAAAAAAAACTAAGCTAATTTCAAACATTGAACTGTTGATACGGTTTGATATTAATTTGAAATTCCTACGTTTCTGTATTTTGCATTTGTTGTAGGATACTGTGTGTTTTTAATTTCTTTGATTTTAATTCCGATCGACGTAAGCTGATAATATCGTAAGGTCCGACAGTTTCATTCTTGTTGTAATTAAGATATTTTGTAATTTCTTTATTACATCTGATAATATGATATAGTCGAAAACATTAACAGACGTTTTATAGCGTCAATGTTACAACATATAATTTAGACCATCACAAATAATTTTATGATCACATCCTTTAATTTTAAGTCTTTTTTTTTAATGACGAACTACACAGATTGGCTAGAGCAGGTCGCGTAGCCTGAACCTCTATCGCTAGTAACTCGACACAAGGGTCTCCCCCGGACAGGAGAAACCTCGACTTGGACGGTTACTATATTACGCGTAAGCATTCCGATCCGAGGGCGCCCGAGAGGGCCGAATCTCGACTCGGTCGGTAGCTATTTCACGGCTAATTCAAAAAGCTAAACTAACTTTGAGTGCCACTTCGGTAAGCGTTGGCGCTGGGAGAAGAAACTGCAGCAACGCTACTAACATTTAAGGGGTGGGGCCTGCCCTGTTTAAGTCTTATTATATTGACCTTACATAGAGATGTTTCTTGGAATTTTCTAGAATTATTCTGCTAAACTTCATTTTCATCACTGAGACTTTCCAATAATATAAACCTTTCATTTAGTCGCCAGATTTATAATTATTAAAAATATATTAATAGGTTCTTCTTCTATGTTCAGTGTCGATAAAATTCCTAGCCTACGCACTCAATTATGTATTAGATGACGCGAATTTTTGACGTGCGAACATTAATAAGATATACAATAACACAAAAAGCACACAATTCTTTGATTGTAGATTTATAACATAGTATTGTAGACTACTTTTTGTAGTTTTTGAAACATAAAGCTACCTGTAAATGGCATACAGGTTGTTCTGATGCGGGCGAGGCGATGGGCTCTGTACCCATTAGCCTCTCTAACAACGCACTCTCACTACTTGATATGTCCGTCGTTTCATCATAAGCGTAACGACTAATAACCTGTAAAGATATGGCACTACGTTTCAAGACAGATTTTATATACATATAGTTACCGTAGAAGTCGATTATTGTGTGTTTATTCAGCATGAGATTTTAAAACAGCAAATACTGTAAAATGGCTGTTTAATGTGACACCAGATTAAAAATTGAAGTCGTAGTTCAACAATGTGTGTGTATCGTGTTGCAATAACAAGAATATTCCAAAAAATTAACTAAGATACCAGTCATAGACAAAAAGATTTTTTTTCTTTTTTTATTCCCCATTTGCCTTCACTTTCCGGTTCAAAAGAAGAGAACTTCATATGTTATGGCTAGCAAATATTAATGTCACGAAGTAAATAAAATTATTATTACCTTATTTATCTGCGACTGATATCTTTCAGGCAGTATTATAAAAAGTAAATTCTAAGTTCATAAAAAAAATTATTAATGTTGGCTAAGAAATTATTTGAATCACCAACAGCGCCATCAACCATTAAGTTTACCATTATAAACCGATCGAGAATTAATCGTTTGGTTATCTTAGTTACCTAAAACGTTTTACAACTAAATTTCAAAATTCAGAATTCTGTTCTAGTTAATTCCCATCCATAAATAAGAGTATTTAAAAAAAACGTCTATTTATTGACAAATCGTAAAGGTTGACGACACATAGGTTTGATGAAACTTGGTTACTCTGAAACTGAAAATATATTAAAAATTAAATGATTAGCAATATTCTACACATCTACATACCATACGCACACATACACACACGCACGCACACACACAAAGTCACATACGCACACTACAAAACTATCATATATTCCTGTTACATGTTTATATACACATCTAAACTCAAACTTCACCATAACGAATTAGCTTAAAATTGTGTATTAATTAGCTATGTACACTACCTTTGATAATGTAAAGGGGTGGAGGGTTGATTACTTGAGACACAGGATCCGTCCCAGTTCAAGTGTCAATCCACCATAATCTTTCTGTTATTATGTCTCTTGTTCCAAATGTGTATATGTTTTTAATTATATAATTATCTTAAGTAACTACTGTGGATTATGGTGAGGAATAAATTATTTATTATTATTATTTTTTGTCTATTGATAAAAAATGAGTAGGCAGGTTATTAATAGATGAAGGAGTATAATTCTCAATATACTCTTTTTAATTACTGGCCATCAAATATTGGCCTACAGCTCCTACATTCTCCGCCATGTTGAAGCGATATAAGGTCGCGTTCACATTCACCGTTTCACCGCTCAATATACTCCTTTACATTATAATAATGGTATAATATTAATTTCATTCTATATAGAACTCCTTCGATGGCGAAATTTATAATGTCTTACTTTTTTACAAATAAAATTTTAAATTCCAGCATATAACTAGTAAATTTCAGCTTTATTAAAACTTTAAAATAATAACAATAGTAAGGCAAGCCTTTTAATGAAAAAAGTTTGAAAGAATCATTTTCAACAGAAGTAGAGCTACGGCAGCGGCAATTGGCAAAACGCTAAACCGATTGTGTCAAAATGAACATTCTGTAACATCATGTTGTTGATTTTTATTATATATTGTATTCTAGTTCAGCTACTTATTTACGCCTGACTACTGACAATCCAATATTGTTCCAATTGATGAGATTTGTTAATCTTGTACGTAATAACGTCTAACAAATGTACCGATTAAAAATTACATGTCAAAAAATTAAATTAGTAGATTACGGTTTTTGGCACAATGACAATTGAATTGTAATAGGGTTGTTTCATAGCGAAATGTCGTTAGCAAAATAATCGGGTCTCTGGTGTGTTATAACATGCAAAATGCATTTAGAATAACATGCTACGTATGCTATTGCACATTGTATACATTTTTAATTTGTAAGGATTGTATAGAGACAAGTATATGATTTCTAGAGAATTTCTAAGGTTTTTTGATTCATACCGTTTTGAGATACGGTTTAATAACCCATCGTAGTGGACAGTACTTTTTTTATTCTAGTATAAGTAGTTAGCTATTAGTCATTTGGTAATTCTATGAGAATTAAGTAATTACTTATAGAATTAATTCGCAAGCGAGCATTGAATATCATAAGTAAATCTTTAGAATACCTATTATTGATACCGGCTACTCAAAGATATGTGTATATGGTAATAGAACAAACAATACAGTAGTAAAACAGAGATACGAGCCAACCGATAAGCAAGCCAGAGAGATTTCCGTTTTCCAATGTAGTAAACAAAAAAACGCTTGCTAAAAATGTATGCTTGGAGCATGCTTTTAAGGGCTGCCCCAGCTGCTGCACCAGCCCTGTAGTTCTGGGCTCGTAGAATAAGACTACGGTATCCCCTGCCTGTCGTAGAAGGCGATTAAAAGGAGCCTCGGGTTCACTGGGCGACAAGGGGGCCTTTGTCGTCCGCCAAAGAGGACCCGGGAAGAAGGCGACAGACAGAAACAGACGATAACCTCCCCCGCTCCTCCCCTCCGAGACGTGCTCTCCGAAGAGCACAGTGCAGAGGGGCTCCGGTGCGATCCTCTGGAGATCCCAAAGCCCCTCACCATGCACCGAGGAAGGGCCACCGTGGGGTTTTAGTGGGTAAAAACCCCACACAACCCATACCTTGTTAAAGATTTCCCCCCGTCAAAAAATGGAAAGGCTTATCCTATTCAGATGTCTACGACTAACCTACTAGGGTTAAAGCGACGTAACGTCTTTTTTGTGGCATTTATAAAATGAATATGATTATCATTCTACTATTATATTAGGTTATATAATTATAAGATTAAATGAAAAATGACCTGTTGCGTATACGTAGGCAAGGCATGCGACGCTGTAGTTGTAGCGATGAGCCTCGCGCCAGCTATGGAGACTGTACGACCGAGCAGTTTGTGCGCGTCTATCGTCCCGTCCACGGCGGCGCTGCCGTGCGTCGCGTGGCTCGCGTGCGTCGAGTGGGTCGGGTGCGTCACGTGAGTAGCGTGTGTCGCGTGCGTCATGGCGGCCGGCGCACTGTTTAGTAGGTTAAGTATCGTTGCATTGCTGTTCGCTGTACTGGCTACCGCCTTTGCGGCGTTCTGACTCGCTGCTGGAATGATAAATTGTTGATCTATATATATATAAAGGGAAAGTGTGTGGGTTTATAGGCTCCGAAACGGCTGGACCGATTTTAATTAAACTTTCAGGGAATCTATAGATTGATCTGATGATATTCGATTGTTTTATAACCCAAATTAGTATTGACAGATGCATTGTGTATATTTATGTCAATATGAACCATATTGAAGTACAATGGAGTATATTGCATGTACATGGGTGTAGATAATGATCTTCACCCGCTCGAGAAAAGAACAGAAGAGCATGAATACGGACAGAAATTAATAATTTAATATATAGTGAGAGTTAACTCTAATTAAATATTTAATGATGTAAGTTTATTGCTTAAATAAAATAAAGCAAAATCTAGACCGGCGAAGCGGGCTGTGTACGCTAGTTTATTATAGAATTGAACGATATTGTCAAATAAACAAAAAAGATGTTTTATTGATCCGATCGATAACAAATCGCTCTTGTCGCCGTAAAAGTGGCGCCGGGTGAAAAGCAACACGGAGTAGTCCCGTTTTGCTTCAGCACAGCTTGATTCTTGCCCTTGGACGTGCTTTGGTTCAGTGCAGAAGGTCGGTGATGGCACTCCGCTGAAGATCTCGGAGCCCTTCATAATGCACCGAGGATGGCAACAAAAACAAGGTTGAAGTATATATATTTAGGTATTGCGTCTAGTGCTACAAGGTAACAATTGTATTTTGTGAATACTGATAGAAACAAACCTTGTTGGAATTGTTGTGCTGAATTCATTAGACTAGTGACGAGTGCGTTTATGGCTGGATTCGTTGTTCTCGGTTTGGTGACGGTGGTTTTCTGTTGCGTGGTCGACGTATTCGTGTATTGAATATTTTGGACCTAGAAATGCCAAAGTTATTAATAAATTATGCTGATAAGACTCAGAAAGTGGACTAAGTGCATGGGGAGGACAGTGACTGTCTACGAAGGTTATCTGTAACATGTTTGGTGCCCATAGCTAACAAGTTCCGACTACAGTTGTCATTGCCTGTGAATCATGACCGACCGCCAACCAACCAATCCATGATTGAATGTTGTTAAACCTATTTTATACATTTTTTAGTAAATAAGCTCTCACTTTCAACCCTGATACTTCAATTATAACAGATTCAATACTGATTTTCAATCGTGATAGACAGAAATAGTAATCGACACCCGATTTCACTGATTTTATTATATCTTTAATGTGTCTGATAATGAAGGCCCCATTATTATATATCGGTCGTAAATTTTAACAGGGTTTAAGTTAATGAGATCTCGTCCAGTCAGCTTATTTCGTTAAAAATTAATACTCACTTGCGAAGTTCCGGCCGAGGACATAAGTGGATGTTGTATGTGTATGATCGCCGACTGCATTTTCTGAGGGTTCAGAGGTTGAGGTGGATTGGTCAACTGTTGCGCCAGCAGTTGATTTGTTGACGCCTGCGTCGAATGGATATCGTGTACCTTTGGATTTTCGTAAGTGTCAACATTGTAATAGGATAATAAATCGCAATTTGAACTTCTGACTCGATTGTTTCTGTAAGAAATTTAAGAATTTTGGATTTTTTCACATAACAATCCATTATAATGTGATATACTATTTGTACATGTGAAAAATATAAGCAATAGTGAGTCCTACTGCTGGCAGTTTAGACACAAGCTCCAGACAGTCATAGTTTAGTTCTCCATCTCTCTCTTCTCACTCTTTATATTTATATCTACACTCCTTTTCGAAGGGATCTTGGTCAGATTAGTTGAAATCAGATTACATTTTCATTAGAAACACAGTACAGCCAAGGTAATAAAAACGTGTCAAATAAAACCATTTTTAACCGTATATACTCTTTATCGACGGTCCCTCATGTCCGAGGATCATGGTCACGTGGGTTGCATCTGGAGCGAATGATCTAACCACCGCTACTGTGCAGCGCGTCTCTTACGACAGAGTAAAATTTGGAGGACGACGAGCTTTTTATCTGATCGGACCACCTTGTCCGTGAACGGCCGCGAGATCTTTTACCTGCGGTGTTCCCAACTACGATCACTTTTTTTAGACTTTCGTCGCCTCTGCGGATTGTGTGACCGAAACGGTATATACATTCTTGCGTATATGCGATAGGGATAGCTCAATCTTGGAGATTGCTCGCAATGTTTGATCAATAGGCTTTATTATTGCCTTCCAATACAGAGAGTATTCTATTAATCTTTTTCAGTTATTATAATTATTATAAATTTATTAAATAAGAAAAAAATGCGATTCCGATCAATACCTGTGGAGAGAGTCGAGGTGTGGTAGGTGAAGGTTGTTGCTTCAGTGCCACGTCGTTGGCCACACCGGTAGCTGCGACCACGCTGGCCACGCTTCCAAGGTTGCCCACGTTGCTCACGCTTCCCACGCCGCTAACGGTGCCTACGTTTCCTACCGCGGGCACGCTACCGACAGCAGCAACGTTGTTCGCGGTCGCGACAGTGCCCACATTGCCCACCACCGCGCCCACAGTCGCCACGCCTCCAACGTTACCCACTTGTTGTAGTTGAGCCTGCTACCGCAAATATTAATTATTATTATTTATTAAAATTCAATTATTAAGATCTCATAATTCAGATAAAACAATTATTACGGAAAATAAAATACGGAAGTAGTTTACTATTAAACATGCATACAAGTCAAATAAAATTATAAAATATCAGATCATTATTAACACATCACTTGAGAATTGAATTGTCATTACAATTGATTTGCCTATGTTATTACTATTATTTTTTAGTCAGTAAATGAAACATGGCACAAATATTCAAGCACTGACAGTCAAAACAGCCTGCTAATACCTTTAATTCGTGAATAATATACATACAATATTAAAAATTAGCGACGTTATATAAGATTAAATGAAAAAATAATTAGTGTTCCAATAAATGTCTAAGTCCACTAACCAGAATGGGCAGCTGCCTCGCATTCGTATGGGCGGTGGGCGATGGGGCTATTGCAGATGTCCTGTAAAGCAAATTAGTAGCTTTGACGTCACAATATCTTCTTTACTGATGTACTTAGGGCCATATGAACTACCTAAGGGATTTTCAAAATAAGAACATTAAAAACACACCACTGCGATGCCAACAATGTTTCTAACAATGCCAACTTTTTATCCTAAAAACTACTTCGAGCCTATTGGGAAGAACATCATAGCTGTCAATAGTAGCTAAATAACATTCTAATTCAACCTTGTTCCTGAAGTTCCTTACACATTTAGAATTCCGTGATCTTCATCACACCTGTAAATATGAAGACATCTACTGTTTCACCGGGTTTTTGAGAGGTGATACAGCTCCTAGGACACTCAGTCTGAACCATTTTAGGTCGTTAAAGTTAAAGTTACAGCCTTTATAAATATAATATATATGTCCCACTGTTGGACGCAGTCCTTCTCTGTAAAGAGAGTATAAGTCCGCCACGCGGCCCTAATGCGGATTGCCAGACTCATGCCTTAGAAAAAATTTCTAAGACATAGGTTTCATCACGATGTTTTCCTTCACCATCGAGCGCGTAGCAAATCAGCACATAAAATTGCAACAACAAATTTATTGGTGCCGGCACGGGGATCGAACTCGGGTTGCTAGCGTACTATGACACTTGAGCCAACTGCCCGGACACTGAGCTACCACGGCTCTTTAGGGATAGCTCTAGCATACCGATCCGAGAGCGCCCAAGCTCTGCTTCGTCTTCCATTGTTCGTATAGCAAAGGATTGGAATAGTTGCCCGTGTATGTCTTTCCCTCTGATTGACCGGTATCAGAACTCTCAGGCTAAGCGATAGCCTGAACATTTATGTATATTTGTATTGTCATTAATTTGCTCGAATTTCTTAAAAAAATGTTAAATAATAGCAATAAGGCTACATCGTTATTCCGGAAAGGTACCATTTATGCTATGCATACCAACACGCTTTTTATGCTATTGTGTATGCTATACATGACAAGGTAAATGTAATATTTGCTACTATAAATGCTATGTATGGTATGGATGACAACATCTATCGTCTCCCCTGGCCTCATCGTCTAGTATTGCAATTTGACCTGTCTAGAACTGTACAAGGCGCAAGTACGGCCTCACATGGAATACTGTCCACATCTCTGGGTTCTACAACACCAACTTCTTCCATTTGACCATGTACAACGTAGAGCTGCTCGAATTATCGACGATAAGAATCTTTCCCATCGATTTCTGCAAGGAGTTGTCGCATTCACCATGGTGAGTGTTCTGAGAAATTGTTTGGAACGTTCTCAGCTACCGTCCATAACAGCAGAATTTCAAATTCCATCGACACCAACTTGATCGTTGGCTTTCCACGACTGTACGTTTTTAGCGTTACTTTCTTCCACGTACTTTCAACCTGTGGAACCAACTGTCGGTGTTATCGAATCAGTACGATTTGGCCAACCTGCAAGAAACGAGCCTACGCCTTTCTCAAAGGCCGGCAAAGCACTTGCTTATCCTCCGGTGTCGTGGAGGTTCATGGGCGACGGTGATCACTTAAGATATAGCCGTTAGCTCGTTTGCCCCTTTTTCCTATAAAAAGCCATGGATTCGTCGTATGCTTCAATATATGTTAAGTGTGATCTATAAATGCTGGCATGTATATATGTTCTCTTTTAAATACAATAGTGATCATTTTTACGTACACAACTGGAACTGCTGTCGCGTGCGTTTGAACAGTAGAACTATTAGCACCGATGGATCTTTGTTGTAACAATAATTGCTGCCCCTGAAAATACAAATTGGTTAGAAAATGGAGGATATATAAGACATGTAACTTTGTATCTGGATTATCGATTTAAGTGTCAAAGTAAAATGACATTTAATATGCCCATTACAACGTGTACAGCTGTGAAGGAAAACATAGTCATCTCTGGTGCGATTTTAAAGACATTTGATGTCTGTTAATGTCTAACTTGATCATCTGTTGCAAGACCAAATAAGCTATGGTGAAAAATAGAAATAATTTCTCTTAATAGTCAATCTATATATCAAGTCACTAAAAATTCATAAGTTTTAGTTCAGTTTCTCCAGGTTTAAATTAACATCTCATTAAAGTCTGCATTATAAACAAATCACTCTAGGCTTAGTGTATAAAAAATTAAAACAGACTAAAGGATTCTAGATTTCAAGAAAAATGTACAGTAATACTATTACAAAGCAATGGTACCATAAAAGCTGGGAATTAGATTTTCTATCGGCAGTGGGGTTGAATACAAGTAGGTTTACCAATGAGCAGGTTCTTGTGTATTCAATATCACTTGCTAACATTTGTGTCTGTTGTACAACGCCAGGCTCAATTCTATTACATTAAGCATTATTACCTCATAAGCTTGATGAAAGGAAGATATGTCTAAGAATATCTATCCCAGACACAACAGCTATGAATCTAGCAGAAAATACACTAGACCTTTTATATTAATGAAAATTATAGTCAAAGTTCATTACATTTTTGTTTACCATTTCTCTCATGCCACCAGTGAAAGATATTCTCGGTAACTGTCCAGGTACTATGTGTTTTATCCTAACTGATTTGCGACCTTCTTCCGTAAATATCTCCGTAAATTGTTGAATATATTTATTGGCTTGAAGTCTTGACCCTGAAATTTATTAAATCTATTTTTAATAATACACGGTACATTCATTTTAATATGATATTGAATAGAATTTTATATGTAATTTGCATTTAATATCCTGATGTCCGTGTGTGTGTACTTTACAGTATCTCTGTAACATTTATATGATGAAACATTGTAATGTGACAGAAGGTAATATATTCAATGCTATAGGTCTATATACAGTCCACATTCCTATAGGATATTTTGTCAATAGAAATCTTACCTTTCCTATTCCTTAATTTCTGCATAAAATTTAAAGGAAATCTGAATGTCCAATGTCAAGGATAAATTACATACTTTGTAGTCACTTTGCTTCTATAAATTCTGATGCCAGAACACCTTGCCATACTTTTACCTCTCGATATGCATAACTTGAAATATTAAAGTTCAAAAATTGTTTATAAGACAATATCTGTAATGCATAACTTAGCTTAGAACAACACTTACCTTTTTTTTTTGTTAACGGGGAGGAAATCTTAAAAAAGATACTGCGCCTTCTGGGGGGAAGGCGGTGGTTATGTGGGGTTTTTACTCACTAAAACCTCCCCGGTGGCCCTTTCCTCGGTGCATTACGAGGGGCTCCGGGATCCAGTGGAACGCACCGGAGCACCTCTGCACTGTGCTCAAGGGGAGCACGTCCCGGGGGAGAGGTTACTCCCTCCCCCCCTGTGCCCTCGCAGTGCAAGGCTAGACAGGCCAGCCGATGTCGCCTTCTTCCCGGGTCCACCTTAGCGGACGACAAAGGCCCCCACCCTTGTCGCCCAGTGAACCCGAGGTCCCTTTTAGTCGCCTTCTACGACAGGCAGGGGATACCGTAGTCTTATTCTTGAGAGCCCAGAACTACAGGGCTGGAAACAACACTTACCTAAAGTGAACCTACATGCAGCACCATTTCTTTCACCTTCAACATGATCCCTATCAACATACAACTCTCCAAGGAACTCCTGATCGGACGGCCTTTGTAAAATAGAAAGTTTTATATGGAAGAAACCAGCTCCAGCATGAGGTGAAGTCTTTTCAGTCTCAAGCACATATTCTTCAACCAACTGCGGTTGACAATCCGAAGTCGCTCGCGGCCGCTCATAAAAGCGAGCCACGCGATGTGGTGCATCACATTCTGACGGCGGAACTAATGGCACTGAGTCCATTCTTGGTGGCTCTATCGGTTTGAACACCTGTGAATGATGTTACAAATAATGAAAAAAAATTGTAAGGTTATAGAACATTAAGCAATTACTTATCAGTGACATAGTAACAAAATTGTCACTATAATAATATAATAAATAGAATAGAAAGAAGAAATGTTTGAA
This sequence comes from Meandrusa payeni, assembly GCA_029286785.1. Taxonomy (NCBI): domain Eukaryota; kingdom Metazoa; phylum Arthropoda; class Insecta; order Lepidoptera; family Papilionidae; genus Meandrusa; species Meandrusa payeni. Next base: position 3,548,325 of record JAGSMX010000013.1, read on the forward strand.
TACTGTAAGTATTACTTTATTCAAAAATTTCTTTACAAATACATGAACTCGATGACTCCTGAACTATGAGTTAAACCTGTATCTCAGGATATCGGTGCCCTCTCCCACTGCCATTCATCAATTTCATTTACAAATTTAATTTAACAAAGATATAGAAGATAGTTTAGTTAAAGAAAATTAAATAAATATTCATATATAAATAACGTGGACGTTTTGTAGATTGAATATGCGTGTGTGTCTGTGATGAGTGTGGTATTTATAATATAAGTGGAAGCTTAATTTCTTCTGTCTGCTTATAATCGAGTGACAACAGCCAGTTATGTGTGTAGTTATGAGTGTAGTGTGTCACTATATCACTGATAAGAAAAACAGCAGGTTTTGTGAGCACAATATGTGAGTTTACTAGAACATTTGGGTTAATATACAGGTTTATATATATAACTTAATACTATTATTAATATTAAATTATAAATAATGAATACACCTTAATTAAGAACAAATAATATTACCTCCGGCGGTTTCTTCGGGAATTTGGACGTGAGTCTAGTATGTGGAACAGATTGTCTGCTGTTCTTAGCTCTTTGCCTATGAATCAATTCCAACAATTCTAAACCATGATAATGTGTGAATTGGTCCAATTTTCTTTTTCTATTTACTGCCACCTGAAAATTACATGGTAAAAATTTATGTTTTGATAAATAAAAATCTTTTTAGCCCACCAAGGGTAAGCAAATGTAGATAAACATATCATTGTGTTGGCTGCTATATGAATTATTTGATATTTGAATTACCTGAGAGAATCGCCGTGCTTGTCGCCGTATTCTGGGCGTATTGAAAAGTCTTGGGGCAGCATGTAATCGGGCTGCTAAGAGACCTACTGCTGGTCTTGGGTCTAAACACAGAGGAGGTGCTGCCGCATGCACCAGGGCAGCCTCCACTGCTTCAAGAGCTCCCCTCTCTTCGCCTACCCATCCACATTTCCCTCCAATACACATAGCATCTGTTATTATACTCTGAAACATTAAAAATAACTTTAAATTAAAGTCAAAAATTAGTTAAAATCTTATCTATCTATAAAATCCTAAACTGAAATTGCGATCAGTTCTACTAGTAAAGACATAATTTTTAATAAGTCAATTTAAAGGCTTGATAAGAATGTATCTATATCTAAATGTGACCCCGCAGAAAATGAAATGTTATAAAGGATTATTAACTAAAAGTAAAAAATACATAAATTAAATGAGCTATTGAAATTTTACCTGATTAGTTGGCCTCAGTAATACATGGTGTGTATCACATAGAAAACTAGGATATGCCTGCCGATAGTCTCGTATTTGGGCAATAATACATCCAGAATAGAAAAGAGTTGAGTGCTCAGACTCTAACAAATCAAGAAGGACTACAGGTAATTCTTCATTATCTATATAGCTGAGCAGTTCTTCTTCTTCATATGGCCACCGAGGAGTCTCTATTAAAGTCTCCTCTTGATTTGATATCTGGTTGAAACACTTATCCAATTAAATATAAATTTAACATTAACAACACAAGATTTTTATTCGAAATAATATATAAAAAATAAAAAGCATTGATATTCTATATAATTATAATCTAACAAACCATAATGTTTCTTAATAGACATTACATTTAATTTACTATGTTGTTTTCCAGTATGTGTCGCTTACAGTTTTAAATTATGTTCCTGGCACAATTGATACATTAGGATTTATGCTTCTATATATACAACAAAAATTTGGAAGCAATAAAAATTATCAAAAGAATTAATACAATTTGAGTTAAACATACTCTTTACTATATAGTATCATAATGGTGTCCAAGGTAATTTATTCACCTGATCTCACTTTTTACAGCTAATTATAGTAATATCATAATAGTATGGCACATGAGTCCTTTTTTTATTTAAAAAGAAAGCTAGCAATATTTCTTTTTTTTTCAGGAATATTACTAACAATCTTGTTAACCATTCCAACTAAGCTTAAGCTTGTGCTAGGACATGGTTCACGGCAATAGTCGAATGGTGGACTCGAAACCCACAACCTTACGATTCGCAGGCCGCACCGTAAACCATTAGACTATTGACGCTTGAATCTTGTAGAACTGTTTAATTTTTAATTTATTTGTATATAAAGAGAAAGAAATAGAGTATAAATTGAAGGCCAATTACAGCATATCTTTATACAGATTCAAATTAAACATAATAACTCACAATTGCATCTGGTGGCTGTATATATTGTGTATTCCCATTCACTTTCAGAGATAATGAGTAACCTTTATTACCAGGATATAGATTTATTATTAAAGTATTGAGATTATATGTTGCTAATAACTTTTCCAACAAGTATGATGTTGTTTTAAGCCCTTGCTGTAAAAAATAAAATTCATAAATAGAGCATAACTTCATAAGACAATAGATACTTATCTACTAGTGTAATATTCTTTAACTTTCATTAACTACATTTGTCTAAACCCTTATCTCTTACATCAATATACCTCCCACATATTAATAAAAAAAATATTTTTTATGAATAGTTAATTTACAGATATTGTTCTATTCAAACAAAATAAATTTTATTTAATAAATTTAAGAATGGTTAATGGAAATTCTAAAACCAATTTAAAAAAATAAAGTTCACCGTCTTTTGTTACTAATAATTATCATTTGCTCTTATTTTAATACAGTGACAATGAAACTGTCACATATGTTTGTAACAGTTATGGCAAATTCCTATTTTTTATATTCTAATAAAACAGTAGTAAACAACAAAAAATTATAGTAATTAAACATTAAGGGAAATTAATATAAATACTCACATAACTTATTTGTGACGGTTCATCTCTACTTAATTCATTGTACAACTCATGGAGCTTTTTAAACAAATCAAATTTTTCTGTGATCTTCGTAGTGGTTAAATTAGTAGAATTTCTTTGAAACTTCATTCTGCTATCATCAACAGTTTCTGCTAAGTGCATTTTTTCATGGGTCCAAGTCATTTTATGGTCTGGAACACCACTGTCAAATTGTGTTAAGTTTGCATTCGCATGTTTCACCCGATTAAGTATGACCTGAAATGTAGGTATTCCTCGTTATTTGAATTTATAAACTTAATTAAATCCTAAAAACAAATTGAAAACCTATTATAACACTTGCCTCTGCTTCCAATGCCGCGTGAATTAAACCATCCATAATGTCATTAATTAAAAAGAAATATATAAGTGGCAGTTGCGTTTTTAAAAATATTATTTCATTTTAACAATTTAGGCCTGAGTATTAAGTCATGATTTATAGAAAACTAATACGCTTTATTTATGTTTCACACTGCATGACAGTAAAATAACATGTCCAATGTCCATCAACATTTTTGACAGTTCTGTCGAAAGTTGTCAGTGCTGGTCAACAGATAGCTTCACAAACTTGAGCAACAACCGATATCTAGGAAAGAAATATTATTTTGAAAATTACATTTCATTATATATCAATACAAAAAAATCAATAACTTTATTATTTAATTACAATGAAACCACTTTTTCAGATTTTGTAAGGAAATATTTAATTTCTATACTAGTAATTAAGTCTTGACATTCAACTCTTATAATTAATTTTAGAGCTAAATACATTTTTATTTTCAATCAGTTTAGTGAAAGTAACTCCAATCATATTTTACATTTAGTAGTTACATGTAATATTACAGGAAACATTGAATATTTCACCTTACAATGTAAAGAAAAAAAGTCACAGTCACTGACATAACATCACATTTAAATTGACAATGTTACAAGAACTCTTACTTATCTAACAATATATTATATGTACTGAATCAGATCAGTTTTTTATACTTTTATTTAGTAACCTTTTAACCTAACAATACAGTCTACAACTTTATTACCCACAAGAGTGACATATCACACAAAAATGTGAAAGGTCACTTGTTACAGTTTGAGGTCATGACTATGAGAAACTATACAGCAAATAGGTTAAAGAAAGATTTGTTTTCGCTTTGCATTGGGTCAATAGCCTAATGGTTTAGGGTACGATCTGCGAATCGTAAGGTCGTAGGTTCGAATCCACCATTCGACTATTGATGTGAACCATGTCCTAGCACAAGCTTTAACAAGAATGTTAGTAATATTTTCTGAAAAAACAAAAATATTGCTAGCTTTCTTTTTTAAAAAAAATAAGAAAAAAATATATTCTTGAAATTTTTATATTCATCGTACACTTTGTGGATAACAAAAGGCAGATAGGAAATGTTGATGACAAATTACAAATCCAAACCTAATAGGAATAAAGTAGAACCACTACTGCAAAGCGAGGTATAATTCCAATTTCATAATGGTTACATCACAAGCTTCTACTGAATTCAAATATACTTAGTATGATTGTTTCCCTGAGACTTCTGCCTCGCCTCCGCAGTCGTAGAGCATACAAACTAAATATTCAGTCGGTTAACACGAAATTAACGTTATTAGATTATTACAGCACTTAAAACAAAAGATAGATACATAGCTACAATATCTTTAGAATACTAGTTGTGGATATAGCTGTAGTAATTATCAAAGGTTTGAAGACATTGCAATGTCTTCTAAATCAGTTTAGCTCAATTGATTGTTTTTCTTCGCTACATAGATCTTCAAGTTGATCTAGGATTTCTCACCATTGAGGATTTAGGGACCCAAGCTTGTAACTGCTAACAACCATCTCCCAAAGTAAAAACAGTATAAAACTGTTTTACTGTTAGAATAAATTATATAACTGTTATCTACTTACACAAACAGATTTTGTAGGCATTTTTTTGTGACGACCCAACACAGATTAGTCGGAGAAGCTGACCGAAACAGTTTCACCGGATTTAAAGCGAATATAGTTCGCTTTGCTTGAACCTCTAGATAGTTACACTGCTTAGGAACGGTGGTGACAGGAAACAGTGGAAACATTGATGGGATTGTCCATTCATTCATAAGAAAGTCTTGCATTCTGAATATGAGTTGATTGACATGCAGTAGTGGCTCACTTTTTTCCCCTCTACCGTACACAAATTTTATTCCATATTTCAGTGTGCTGCTATGTCAATCTTCGGTTAGATAAATAAATGAAGTTTATTGTGATGAATAAAAATATGCATATATTACACAAAAAATTTATTTACAATACACTAATTGTCATTAGAAGCCATGTGTCTTATGAGATTAGAAATAAATTTATCTATTTTTCGTACATCTTGCTGCACCTCAGTTTTATATTGTAGACACTGAAAAATATAAAACATAGAATATAAATATGTTTTATGCTGATCAATAAATAGAAACTGCATACTTTAAAAATATTTTTATAGAAATTCTTCTTTTCCCTCAGTAGAGGATTGTGACCATAATATAAATTATGTACATGTAATTAATTTTATTGATTGGCTGTTATATTAATATGTAAAAGAATTTTCCCATAAAATGATGTTTAAACTATGTTAAATGGTCAGCAGAAATAAGCAATGATTATCCCTACATTTACTTGCATTCAGTTAAAAATGTTTTTGTATATGGTTTGGCTTGTCACACCTGTCCTGTGAGAAGATAGAATTGACAGTGTTTTCTGATCCCTTTTTTTGTTCTATGACTCTGAATGTGCAAGTTTTCCATTTGTAATAAATATATTATTTATATTTGCTCTACTTTTAATTTAAGAAATCTAAAGCCAATGAATAAATCACCCTGAAACATGTTTACTATTTACAATAGTTTTTTTAACAAGTTTAACAGGGCTCATGGTGGACAAGTGGTAAGCCCATCACCATTCCGTTTTGTTTATATTATTAATAATAAAACAAAACATGTGTTATATAGATTTAATAAGTTTATAACATTAAAAAATACTCATACCTTCTTATTATCTGTTATTTTTACTAAAAACAAACCCTTAGAATGTGAATATTTTATACTGTAACGAGTATTTATTGGATCACGTAAATATAGCATCTCAGCCGACTTTTCAAATTCTTCCCAATTTGGTATAAAAGTCATATTTAGTAACCTAAGTTAAAGGATTATATCAAAACAAGAAATTTTTATAGCAGTACAACTCACACGTTGACGTTTCATATTGGAGTTGGGAGTTGGAGTGGACAGATCAGTAATGCTTTTTCTTTGTCTTATTTACTCTTTACCTCAAACGTGACGACAATCAAAAAACTATTTGAATATAAATAAATAACATTAATAATTTAATAAAAATCCAAAAAAAACCTAGGAAACGTTATCTCATTAGTTTAAAGTCATATATAACGGTATAAGCAAGTAATATCGTTTTGATTCGTTTATTCAATTAGATCCTGTAAAGCATTATTAATTTTCCGTACATATGATTTTACTCGTATAAAAATTCTACTAGTGACTTGAGTTCTGTTGAATATTAGTAACTTTTTTCATAGACATTGATATTTTATAATGTTTTAATTACTTTTTTATATTTAATATAACTTGGTATCATTTAGTTTTTTGTTACCGCACTATTTACAGTATATGGAATAAAGCCCATTCATAAGTATGTGTATGTATGTATTAATGGATGTATTTATACCACACAAAATACTTTATAGTCTTACTCGTTTTTCGGATTCCTGTAAATTTTCCTAAATAAGCAATACATTTTTTGCTTTCTACATATACATATACCAGGCAGTTTTTATAGAGTATTTTTTGTAAATAAGAAACGCAAATAAAAAGCTCGATGACTCAATGATATATAAATCTCCTTTGTGAACTAGAAATTAAACTCCCGATTCTTGTGGTCTTATAGAGAATCGATCTCAGCTTCAGTAAGTAATATTCATGAAATAGTTAACTTATTTCGTAAGTCCGACTTCGCGCTTAATGCTAACATGGCACTTATCTAGCCAGATGCTGATTTCAAATTAAATCATAAAAAAAGATAAAATATCTCACAGCTAAGGTAATAAAACACCCAAGGTGAAGATTTTTTATTATGGCAACATTGTACACGAGCTTATCCAGCGAAGAAAATCAATACAACAGTGATGTCTTTTTAAAATGAGAACCTGACAAAACATTACTTTTAATTCATCGAAGAAACCATTTTATTTAAAAAAAAATCTGTTGAAGCTTGATGCTCATTTTTTATTTATTTACATAGTGATGAATATTCTCTTAGTTACGGCGTGGTAGAACAATCTGCGTGTTTCAGTATCTGCTTTATTCGCTAAATATCTACTAAAGGTTAGTAAATCCGTTAAATAATATAAATTTGTTATTTTTGTTCATAATTATTTTCAGCACGTTGCATATGAATGTAATATATCGACCTTCGCCATTGTCTGCATCGTGCATGGTGCATTGCGTTTTTCATATGTACGTAAGCCGTAGATATGTACCTATGTATATTTCGTTCCTTATTAATTTTGATTCCGCATTATGTATATTAATTTTGATAAAATTTGGATATGGAATTCACAATAACGTTGGTAAAAAAAGTATAAAATTTGAGTAGCCATAACTACACTAAATTTAAAATCTTGGCTAACAAACGTTTGCTCTAATAAAATAAATTTATAAAATTTTAAGAATGTTTTAGATTTACTATACTTTGTTACATATTTTTTTAATAACTGTTTTCTAAATATATTCTTTTAAAATGTTTTATAGGTTGCCCATTCACCATTTCCTGATAGTTTTTATTAACTTAATATTTTAAATTAAATTAATTAATAAACTAATAACTCAATTTTTTTGTGGTTAATATATTGATTGTTATATTAAAGAAAATATTGTATATCTTAAAAATAAAAAAAAATGATCCAATAAGATAATTTTAGGTTAAAATGTTTTTAAATTTTAAATTAATAAAAAAAAAATATTTATTATAAATATTTAAACACATTTAGACTTAGATCTTCCTCTTAGGTTAGTATTCATTGGACTAATGACAATCTAGGAGTGGACCCTAAACTTAATACAGCTAGAATATTAAAAATAATATGTGAAATCTTTGTTAAACAATTTTATATAAGATATAAGAAAAATTACAATTAGTTTATGTATATATTATATATTGTAAAAAATCTTAATAATAACAGTTTGTGGGACCAAATATTTTAAATAATTATATAGATGAGCAGTTTTGATATATGACCATAATATTATATTGACCATATCTTACTGATTTGGTCTATCATTATACCATATTTATTTAATTTTTTGGTATACTCCCTGTGTAAAATATACAAGCAAATATTTTTGATGAGTTAATCTACTTAAATAAAAATTATAATGCATTGGTTCAGTGATAAAGAAATTGATCAGTCATGTAGTGGTGTAGGGCTGATTATTTTAATTCAAACCCTCTAATTTAAATTAATCAGTCCTAAGAAACACTGCAGTTTTATGTAAGCACTTGACTGAGATACTGTTCTTATGAATTATAAAAAAATGGAAAAGAGTAAAATTTACCATATTCATAATATTTAGTTTTTATTAGAATTGGATCAGAATCAAAGTTATATTTGGACTAAAGTTATATTAAGATATTTTTGAACAATCTACATCAAAATGTTTAATGTGAAAATTTAGTAATAATTAAAAATAATTGGGTAAATTATGTAACCAACAGACTTATTCTGACGGTTTGTAGACCTCCATGTTTTCTTTTTGGTTTATTAGGGCAGTGCTAATTGCCATCTCATGTACATAAACACATATCTGCTTGAGTTGGGGAAACAAACCTTGCCCAGATCTATTTCCAAGTCTATCCTGGTTAGTATTACTTAATTACTCAAATTTTATAATAGTGACCAAAATTTAAGTCCTTAAAACAGTATGTTATAGGTTATAATTTTATTTATCACAAAAGAAGTTTCTTCTGTTCTAATAAAAATAATTAAGAAGTAACTTAATTCAAAGAAGGGGTAAAATCCAGAGAAATAGAGTTACTATCACATTTTTCATCTAAGTTTATACTTAAAGATTGATTTAGTTTTAGATTTTTTTAAAGCATTAAATTGTTTTAGTTAATAAATGCTAATAATAGGATTTCATTTAAAGAATGAACAAAAATTTTTTCTACTTAAGCCAAGGAATGAGTACCATTATGAATTGTTTCACATCATTCAATGAGTATAAGAGTTGTACTAGCAATATGCTGCATTCCCTATTGATCATTCAATCTTTTATGACATATAATTAGTTCCATGGTATTATAATATCCTGACATCATCCTCAACATTGATGACAATGCAAATGACTTTTTGGACTTGTGGCATTTGATTTGCTGGTTCTTGTCAGTTTGAGCAACTTGCCCAGTGACTGGTTTATTATATATCAGGCTGTCAAATATTTTTAAATTTTTACATTACCAATATGTTGTAGATACTTGGTGAGCACATTCAGTTCAAATTATATACCATCATAATTATAAGTGAAAATGGAGGAAATAAATGGAGATATTTATGGTGATGGTTTAGTCAGTCTCGGAGATGAGGGTTCCTTGGAATCTCCTGAAAATGGCAAGCAAGATCAAAACTGTAAAATATGCGAGTAAGTTACTAAAATATTTTATTCTAAAGTGGCTTAGATCTACTCATTACCCTCAAGCCTAGATTTCTGTAACAGGAGAAACATTAACATTTTTTTGCAGCAATAAACTTTGCAGTCCCCGTGTTTTGTCTTGTCTCCATGTTTTCTGTGAAGCCTGTATCGACAAGTTAATGGTGAATGAAGCAGGCGATTCCCTGAAGTATGATTTGGCTGTAGAATGCCCCTTGTGCAAACAAGAAACTAAGGTGGTAATAATTTATTTTTAAAAATGTTGGTTTCATTAATTATTATTTTTCATTTGTATCTATATTTGTTTTATAGATGACTGGAGGAGGAGCGGCATCACTACCTTCTGATTATGTTCTCACTAACATCTTGGATGTTTCTTCTATGGATCAATCTGTTGTTTGCACATGCTGCAAGAGCAAGGAACCGGCTGTTGCCCGATGCGCTGATTGTTCGCATTTTCTTTGTTCCAATTGCAACTCGGCGCACGAGTTTATGAGGTGCTTCGAAAACCATCGAGTTGTGCCTTTTGATGCTCTAAGGTCGTCTAAGGAGAAATCTGCAGTTCATAAGCCAATTTTCTGCACTCGCCATGTTGGTGAAAGTCTTAAGTTTTATTGTTGCGAATGCGAAGTCGGCGCTTGCACCGAATGCCTAACTGTTGACCATAAAGTCGGAGAACACCGCTGTGAAAGGATTGTCGACGCTGAACCAAATCTTCGCGCCGAACTTAGAAACTTGATCATGCAAGCAAATGCTAGAGCCGAGGCTGCCGGTAGTGCATCCGCTAGATTAGACGATGCTCTTGGAGATCTTCAGCGTCAGCGTGACGAAGCAGAGGGCATCATCAACGAAGCATATCGTGCTTACAAAGCTGCCATCGAGAGACGCCGCGAAAAAGCTTTCGAAGAACTCGAACGTTTACACAAAGAACGAGAATTAAAAGTAATGGATTTATTTGATCGCGTTGACAAGACTGTCCAGCGATTCGATTGCGCTTGCAATTTTGCAACGAGGCTGCTTCAGCGTGGCGACGGCACTGAGATCGTTATGTTGAAGAAGACAGTTACCTCGCAATTTGCGCGTTTGTTGGAAGGAGCACCAGAGTTCGATGTTGATTACTCTTTGGAATTTGTCACAAATATAGAAAATTTTGATGCGGTGACCGAGGAAACGTATGGAACATTCCGTACTGAGGCCACGCGCGCCGAAGAAAGAAAGCGTGCCAGCGAGTCATCTGCGATCGTTTCTCTTCCATCAAACACCCATTCTCCCGCCGTTTCTTTAACTAATGTTCCGGTGTTTGATGATTTTCCCCTGGGCAATGTTAGAAGAGTGACTGGCGTGTCCGTTCCTGGGAGTTTAGTTGGTGTCCCTGGAGTAGGAGGGGTGCCTTCTATCGGTGTGCCAGGTGTAACTTTACCAGGGGTCACCAGCACCAGCGTGATGCCCGGCGTAGTGAATGTGAACAGTGTGACAGGGGTCGGCGCAGTCCCTGGCGTAGGTGGAGTACCAGCTCTGCCATCTATGGTAGAATACAATTTGCAACAATTGGCAAGCATTGCCGAGAAAGATGTGCCACCCCCGACGCACGCTTCACCAGCCCCACCGTTTACTCTCGCTGAGTTACTAGCTGGTGACCTTAATTCACCACAAGCATTTAATAATTTACAAGCCCTTGCTAAGCTTGGTTTGAATACTGGTAAGCGCAATGGAGTCTTATAGTCGTATGTAAGATAGTTTTTGATCGTGGAATTATAACAATATATTTTATTTCTAGAAGTGAATGGGTTTGGTGTAGGGGGCATTGGAGCAGTGGGCCCCCGTGGGGTATCTCCGGGAAGACCGCTTCTCACTGCGGCAGAAGAAGCAGCGCTAGTTGCGCCCCCGGCTCCGCTTGTCCGTGCTACAAAAGCTACACCCATGCACATAAGATTCAAGTTTGGACAGCTCGGCGGGGGCAAGGGGCAATTTAACTCACCGCATGGATTTTGCCTCGGTAACGACGAAGACATCATTGTGGCTGATACCAATAACCATCGCATAACCGTTAGTATTTTCTTTGGGATTATCAAATATAAAAGTCTTTGTTTATGCAAATCGATAATATTCTATACCATCACCAAATTCCTGCTTGGACGAAAGTGGTTCTTCTTCCGGTATACTTAATCTTTAACTTAACATCTAGAATTCAAGCTATTGGGCTTCGAAACACGAATTATCATATAATATTTAAATCTATTTAAAGTGCGACCGAGTATGAAGTATGGTGGTACGAGTTATGGTTATGCTTGGGGTTTCTCTATGAGAGCATATCAGGAATGAGATCTGTAGACAGACGAAGGTAACTGTATAGCCCACTGTGTATGCAAGTTGAAGTTGCAATAGGCAGGCTATATAACAAGTAGGTGAGATGGCCGATGGGGCTGAAAAGTTCTCGATTGGAGGCAAGGTGGTCTTTCGAACTCGTAAAGGCCACAGGACGCAGCTGGCTGCAAGCCGATTAGAAACGGTCCATAAAACAACAAAATCGTTGGGAGTGGCCTATATCCAGATTTTATTGAGGCTGATTATTATAACTGATTCTTGATCACTGTGCGTTCTGAAACTGGGTATCCGAAACTCATTATCTAATCGGTCCACGTGAGTAGAATATTTTAGAGATTAACCAAGTGGTATGCCTATGGTTCAATTTAAAATTAACATTTTGACACCAGGAAATCAACTTATTTACTTTAACGGAGCTTTTATCTACTAAAGCTACCTTGCAAACCCCTGATTTGTCTTTTCCTTAATTTTTTTGCTTAATCTCTTTTATCAATATTTCTTAAAGTAGGCTTTTTGTCGGACAGACCCTAAAGAAGAAGGGTGGGGTCACTTACATAATGATTTATTTTACAAGTATATTTCCGAGTAAAAACAAAACCGGCTTCAAATCTAATCAAACGTTAAACGTCATTACGCGCGGACGCCCTCTTTGTATTTCCGAATTATCGCAGGAATATTACGAAATAGAATTAATCAGAACCTAACCAAACTCTTATCTACCTACCCCTGAAGTACATCCTTTCCAATAAAAAATATCGAAATTGGTTGGCGTAATATATGATGACCATTTGTCGCGCACATACTTAATGAAAATTTAAGATATATGGTTTTCTCATGGATGCCAATGTCAGACTGGACACAATTAAAATGGCACCAGCTTCGAAATAAAAAAAAGAATCATCGGTACACCCAGTACGAGGCAACAAATAAAAAAAACATAGACGAATTAAGAACCTCTTATTTTGAAGTCGGTTGAAAAGGAACTTTTTTTCAAGACTTGAGTACTGAAGTAGTTCGCAGAATTAAGATTACAGAAGACACAGTTATTTTCACTTGCGTATTTTATTCTCACTTCACCCAAAGTCACATGACGCTTCTCCGAATCACGTCATAACATGCAAATTGTTTTAGTTCATACAAATGGTTTGAGTAATTGGTTAAGATTCAATAGTCCCAAAATTACGTCATTTTAGCAATGCTATAATTATATGCATACATAGTGTTAGTTCCTTGGAGGTGAAATTGGCATTATCGAACTTGCCACTGTAATTTCAAATAATCTGGCGTTTGGTTAGGAATTTTTAATTAAATGTATTTAATAAGGCTTGTGTATTTGTTTCGAATTTAGTGATTTATTTGTTTTCGGGCCTTTTGTTTTTATTTGGCATTCTTCTCACTTCACAAAATTTTCATAAAATGAACAGCATAAAATATGCGTTATTTTTCACACTGGCACAAAAGCTGCGGTAATTACGTGGAAAAAAGTATATTGGCCTAATATAATATGTAGTTAAGAACGTATACGTTAGTTGCTTCCTGGAAAGTGGAAAAAGGGGGCTCCCCTTTTCAAATAATTTTCATAAGCCGATTTTTGTACGTAAAATATTTTTATAACGATGTTGTGCTTATGTACTATATATATCTATGTTTTACATGTTATATTACAGATACCCTGTATTCAATCATTGTCAATACCACCATTTATTATAATACTAAAACATTATATTGTAACTTTCTTGTAGTCACTATTTGTCAGGATCTTTTTTACACACAAAGATTGTTCCATAATGCAACTGTTCTTTTATAACATTTGTATTTTATATACTTGTAAATATAAAAAATGTTTTTTTTTATTTGTCAAATTAAGAACAGCTTTACCGGACCGAATTTCATTTAACATAATTTCGCTCTTCAGGAAACTTCTCAATGGAAGTGTATTGCTGATACTTCTTTACAGTGTAAGAATACTTCTGAGAGGATAGTTGAAAGTTTAGAGGCAATGGTTTATTCTAATAAATATATTTTGACTTTTTTTTATCTGTAGGTGTTTGATAAGTCTGGCAATCACAAGTTCAACTTTGGTGTGGCTGGCAAAGAGGAAGGTCAGCTGTGGTACCCACGCAAGGTTGCTGTGGTTCGCGCCACTGGGAAGTTTGTTGTCTGCGATCGTGGAAATGAGAGGTCCCGCATGCAAATATTCACTAAAAATGGTCATTTCCTAAAGAAAATTGCTGTAAGTATTCTTTTTAATAATTATTATTATTGTAATTTTTATTTCAAAAAAAAAATTCAAACATGTACAACCTAGTTCGATAATAGCCGCAGTAGTAAGAACTGGCGCAGCTATTAACGTCCATCTCCAAGCAATTTATACAAAATTCCAAATTTACTAAAATTAAAAACATATATGTAATTTAGTTTGATCGAGTGTATGCGTGAGTGTGTGTACAAGGTTGAAGTGTGTTAGTGTATGTGTACGTATGAGTATGAAGTAGGGGTAGATTACTGTGAACATCTTTGTATTTAAAATATAAATAGATTTTAGACTTTGATTATTCGATAGTGAGAAAGCGCCGACAAGCCGAGCATATATAAATAGTCTATTGCGCGATAGAAAACATGGAGATAACCACCACATGGGCCAGCCGATGTCGCCTTCTTTCCGGGTCCATTTCGGCAAGCGACAAAGGCCGCCACCCTTGTCGCCCAGTGAACCCGAGGCCCCTTTTAGTCGCCTTCTACGACAGGCAGGGGATACCGTAGTCTTTTTCTACGAGCCCAGAACTACAGGGCAGAGAACCTGGATTAGGTTCCATCCATTATTTTAGTTTGAGATTATTGTAATCTATTTTACCAATAATGTTAAGTCCCAAATGTAACTAGGAATAACATTACCATTATCGAATTAATAGCCTAGCCTTGTTATAATATATAGAAATAGAAGTATGTGCGTGCCTTTAATTCTTTAGAGTGATTACAAATTTGAAAGTGATAAAATAAATGGTATTATTTAAGGTGCGCTTCATCGATATTGTCGCTGGATTAGCCGTCACCGCCGATGGTCTCATTGTAGCTGTGGACAGTGTGACTCCTACAGTGTTTATTCTGTCTGAAGAAGGCGACCTCATGAGTTGGTTTGATTGCAGCGAATGCATGCGGGAACCATCTGATATTGCTATCAGCGGTAAGATCATTTTCATTTTAGAATCTATTCAGGACAAGAAGTACACTTACATAATTGAGTTTCAACAACGATAACCTTACTGAAGGTGAACTTTATTTCCAGAAGTATTATTCTTAATTTAACTAAGTTTTCATTATTCTTTTTACTTGGGGAAACTACTCGCTCTCCGAGAAAGGTATGTCAAGTAAGGACATCGGACATCGTCAACCCCAAAGTGTTCCACCATCGTCCTACGTTGGGGGTTACGGGAACACACTGGAATACGAGACGCCCCATTTCCAGTCGTCGTTAGCAGGCGACGTACTCCTCTGAATTAGTCGCCATCACCTAGCGGAACTGATAGGAGTATACCTCTACTTATGAAATAGACGTGGTTGATATATCGTGTGGAATTGTGGTATGGCCCTCGACTACCACAATTACCAGACGAAAATATCAAAATAGTTCGCGCCGATATTTGCGACGTTGCGTTTATTTCCAGCAACAACAGCAGCCGCTATGGTTCTACGGTTCAAAGAAAGCTAGCAATATTTCTTTTTTTTTCAGAAAATATTACTAACATTCCATTCCAACTATGCTTAAGCTTGTGCTAGGAGATGGTCCACGTCCAATAGTCGAATGGTGGATTCGAACCCACGACCTTACCCTAAACCATTAGGATATTGACGCTTCGACATTACAATTGTGTAGGCAATTCAGAAACAAACAATTCAATAAAGTCAATTTTAATTTTAAATTAATGAGTATATATATAATTCCAGGTAAAGAGTTTTACGTCTGCGATTTCAAGGGGCACTGTGTGGTTGTGTTTGATGACGAGGGCAGGTTCCTTCGTCGTATTGGTTGCGAGAATGTCACCAACTTCCCCAATGGCATAGATGTGTCTGATGCCGGTGATGTACTCATCGGTGATTCGCACGGGAACAAGTTTCACGTGGCTGTGTTCTCCCGCGACGGCGTTCTTGTTACTGAATTTGAATGCCCATATGTCAAGGTTTGTTATTATATATTACTGTTAATCATTATTTTGTCGAGAGGTTTCGCATAAATGATTTTTCCTTTCAACCAACTTCAAAAGAGGACGTTCTCAATTCTTCTGTATATTCAACTGATTTAAAAAAGTACGAGTTTTTAATTCGTCTGTTTTGTTTTAATGTTTATTACCAGATAACTTTCGTACTAGGTGAACCGATTTTAATGATTCTATTTTATTTGAAAGCTGATGCTTTTTGATCCAATTCTGACATTGGCATACACGAGAAAACCATATAAGTGTTAAATTTGCAATAAGTGTGTGCACGACAAATGGACGAATTACTCAATATCATCATCATCAGGATCAGAATCACTTGTACGCGGCCATCTTAATGTTAAGCAATCACCGCCGCTCACAAACTACCTCCCATGTACGCATTTGCCGATCTTTTATGAAGAGTTAAGGTAAAATAAACGTGGGGGCTCATAAGCAAGCTCAAAGTCGCACAACGGGCTATGGAGAGGGCTATACTGGGAATATCTCTGTGAGATCATATCAGGAATGAGAAGATCCCTAGATAAACGAAGGTAACCGACGTAGCTCACCGGATAAGCAAGTTGAAGTGGCAATGGGCAGGGCACATCACGCGTAGAACAGTTCTCGATTGGAGACCACGGACTGGCAAGCGCAGCGCAGGACGTCCACTCGCAAGGTGGTCTGACGACCTCATAAAGACAGCAGGACACAGCTGGATGCGGGCCGCTTACAACCGGTACTTTTGGAAATCTTTAGGGGAAGCCTATGTCCAGCAGTGGATGTTTTACGTTAAAATACAGAAGTATAAATAATTTACGCTGGTTATCGTGTAATCCTCTTGGTCCAGCTGAATGGCTTTGATAGTAGTAAAGACGTTCTCGCCCCAGTGACAGACCCGGTTTAAAAACGGGCCTCCTGCGCCTCTGGGAGGGTAGCCATGCTCACCAGGCTACCCCCCAGTCGGGTGGGGTCGTGCAAGCCAGCGGGGAGTTCCCCAACTCCATGCCAGCTGCCTGCACTAAGGAGGTTCGAAGGAGCGGGCAATTTGCCTTCTAACGCCTCGTCGTCTTCGCCGGAGCGGGTCTGATAGGGAGGCGTTTTCCCTTGCCCGCTCCGGACGAACGAACGAACCTACACCTTTCTCAAAGGCTGGCAACCCATTCCCCCGTTCATGGGCGGCTGAACATTTAAGATTATATAAGCCGTAAGCTCGTTTGTCTCTTTTCGTATATAAAAACCTTTCAGATATTTCTTCGGTATATAAGAACCGAGGTATGATGTGTGGAACTTTTGCATCAGTATGTAAAGTTTGGGTTTGTTTCCAGGTTTCTCGTTGTTGCGGGTTAAAGATAACATCGGAAGGTTATATCGTCACTCTGGCTAAGAATAATCACCACGTTCTAGTCCTCAACACCCTATATATAGTCTGAGGCGTATATATAACTCGGCGACAGTAAGTCTGCATACGACAAGATCTCACATTTATTCCCTTTATTTTTATATTTAATTGCTGATTTTACAAAGCTTAACTTTTTGCTAAACCAGTATTTGACTACTTATTTTTTTGTTATTTTGTGTTAAATTCGCATTAGTCTGATTTATGTAACATTGTCCATAAATGCAGTGAACTACAGTGATCCCAATTTTTCCTATTTCATGATTATTTTATCGTTAAGTTGTTGAATTATAGAATTTTAAGATTAAATTGGTATCACTGCTTGAGGATTGATGTAATTGTTCCCAAAGCACTGAATACTTTCGTATTGTTTTGGTTTACATTCGTGTCTTCGTTTATATTGCGGTTGCATTTAGTTATAGTAACAGAAAATCCAAAGTTTAGGCTTAAATATATTCATTTTACCTTTTACTTTTTTTAACAATACGTTCCAGTCAAAAGATGCGTTTTTCATATTTGGTGGGATCTAATTATACCTTTTATCTGCCGTAGCTGTTAAATTTGTATTGAATTATATTAAGAAGCCAAATAATCGTTTTCAGCGTCTTATATCGTTAATGTTATCAAAAAAAAAATAAGAACCTCAAAGTATTTGCAGTTTTCTGTCATCCTACCAAATACTGCTGTTATATAATGAACTCGAAATTCACCCGTTGACTGACTGGAGTTAGTATTTCTTTCTAAATTTAGCAGCTGGTATGGTTCCTAGTTCGAGTGAAGTTAATAATACATGTCAATTAGGGGTCCGCGTAGGAGTGTCGCCTTGAAACTGTTGCGTTGCTCCAAAATTACTCAGACGTTTGTAACGCAATCACATTCAATGATCATTTCCACGCTACTGTTGAAATGTATTTGTAGCACCAATGCTTCTGCCCGATTGGGCTTACGGTCGCGATAAAAACCGCCAAAGCGACATCAGTACGTTGTCGCTTTACCAGATTTTTGGGTGTGTACGTTTGTACGTCCCCCAAATGCTACTTTATTTCCATTATATGTCTAAAATATGTTAGCAGAGACCATCATTGTGTGATTGCTTGTACATTTCTAACGCACAATTGAGTTTATTATTAACAAAATGTTTAGTCTTATTTACGACCAAAGGAGGCGACACTGTAAAAACGTGCCATCTAGTTTAGGTTAATTGCGTATACAATATTATATATTGTCCGTTGAAATATATTTACCATTTACAGAATTCTTGTGTCTATACAAAATGTTTTCCATGTACTCTTGTTTTGAGAGCCTATATTTGAAAGGTTTGCCCTGGTTAGGCTATTTAATAATGATATTTTAGGGTTTGGTTGTTATATTAAAAAAAAAAACTACATTGGTGATTATCTGACAGATAAGCAATATGGTGGCCACGATTCTATAACATTGCAATAATTTTTGTACAACGTAAAATTTGGGTAGTTGAAGAAATTTTATCGAAATCTAGTTTATATAGCATTTTCGTGTACATTTAGCTGTGTGCATTGGATATGGTCGGCGGACGAATTTTAAAATGTTGCGTGGACTGAAAATATATATACATATATAAATTATATACTAATGTTTGAAGCTTTAGTTTAAAAAAAAATGTTAAACATGAGTTTTTCATGAACTGTTTTATTTTAGATAGAAATTTATGAACAACACCAATTATACCGGGATATATCGATACTATATATGGGTGGTACAATTCCATTGCAGTTGCTCAAAGTTTTTTTTGCATTAGTTGTAAATAAAATATTTATAATTCAGTCCACTAATCAGATCTGTGAACAGTTTTGTTAACGTTGTGACGGTAAGTGGTATAAATGGTCGGTATATTCGTGAATGTGCCATCGTAAACGTTTATTTCCACAAATATCTATGTATGTTCAGAATTCGTACACAGTTCGCCGAAAATTATATATTTTTCTAGCTATTCACATTTAATGATCTAAATTGAGATTCATAATTAGATTTACTTCGTCATTTATAAAATGCGATATTTCAATTTTACACCCGTCATTGTGTAATGTTCGCCCAAGTTATGTTTTGGGCGGGCGCGGAGAGACAAAGCCTAGGTAACAATATCCTACGGATCTGTATTGTAAATCTGGATAATGGTCAATTACAATTTCTAATTTAGTTTGAAATTTGTAAGATTGTCTTCCAACTCGCGGGCCGTATGTTGTTTACATTCACTTTGAACAATGAAACCAAAATTACTCTCTTCGTTTTTAAATATGTTTCGTTGTTTGACCATTATTTAGTTCTGCAATATAAACTTAAGATTCAAGTTTTCAAAAATATAGTACTTAACCAGACCACCTGAAATGTGTGATATTTTGTTGATATATTAATTTATGCCATGCTCTCTAATCTCTGTTCTGAAAACAAAAAAACAGCCAAAGCAATTATACTTTGCTCTTAGCAGATATTAAGTGCTAATAATAATTTGAACAATTTAAGTTCCTGATTTGATAAGCAATTTAATTATATAATGAAGCACCAGTAATTTAACTTCGCTTTAAGAGGAGCGCATCTCTTCATCACAGTGCAGAACGCAAACTAGTGTGTGTTGCTGAGCCATATTATCATTCAATAAGCTCATTGTAGTAATTCATTATTATTATATAATCTAACCTATGTACTTAATTAGTAATATTTATTTTGTATGTTGTGTATTGGAACAGTTGTAAAATACTAGCAACATTCAATGTGATATGAGCAATATTAGAGAGACATTTATCCACGGAACATACACAAAGAGATGCTACCACTGGTCCGTGGTCCCTCACTTGCGTGACTTTGGCTTCTGGACACCGAGTCTGCTTAACCAATTGTGTCAATGAACGTTCAGTCGCAGTTGTCGCTAGTTGTTTTAATCTGCTAGTTCAGTTGTGTTTCTATGGTTTTGAAATAGCGTACCACCGACACTCCACTCAACAATATAGTTTCATTTGTATGCCGTTGCCCTGGATGGGCCCGGAGGGATGTTTGGGATTCGGCCTGGGCGGCCTATCCACTAAATCCAATCGCGAAAGCCGTTATAAGTGCAGTACCCTGGATCTGTCAGCAACAAGGCATTTGAACAACCGGCCGGTCTCGGCAAAGACCGGACTTCTCCCTATTAGAGAGGGGGTGGGGGAGAGGTCTTTGTTTACACAATGTCAATAGAATTTTAATAGGTGTGTCGTATTAAATGTCATTGGCAAATAGCAGACTTGGCGTCCAGCTCTCTCGTCTCTCCCATCATCAGTTTTCTGCCAGCGGCGTCTCTCTGTGTACGCGCCGTACTATTAACCGGCACACGAAGACTTCAACATTGAAAGACATGTGGCAGTGGCAGGCCGCGAGGAGGTTGGGGGCTGCGATGCCACAAACCAGCGGTGATAAATTGAACCTGACGTTGAGTCTGAATCCTCTATTTATTAGTGAGTAACTTTTGGGTTTATTTTTCATATTGTTTTTTTTAAGTTATTTGTTTCAGGATTTTTGTCCCGATAGTATTAGGGAATTTTATTTTCTTTATTTTAACTAGGTTAAAATGAGTCTATACATACCCTTCGCGGATGATAGGTGTGATTAATACTCTGATTTCGTCATTTTACTGTTTCGTTTTAATATGTTCCGGGCCTATATTGAAATAGTATTTTGGCCACGTGTGTTTTTGGGCCTTTAGAGTTAGGAATATTTACTGCCAAATTATTTTCATATGATATTTGTGCATGCACATTGTAATTATTTTATTGTATATTATACGTAAAGATTAGTTACTAATTGTTGCCAATTTTTTTTGTTTTATTAATATTCAGGGTTTTAATATTATATAATGTTCAATTTTTTTTAATTTGTTATTCATTGATCAAAATTTTTGTGTTAGTGACGTATATTAACCGAAACGGAATTTTCAAAAGCCCCAAAGGGAGCGTTTGACGCTATTTATTATATTGCTTAGGGTTGCATAAAATTATTAAAAAGTGGTGTGATAAGTTTTGGATAATTTTACAAATTATACTATTTTATGTGTGAATTTCAATATTAATAAATTTGAAGTGAAATATCATATTTATATGTATCATTTTCAAGTAATGTTGTCGGCGTTTGTTGTTCTGCCGAACATTTGAACGTATTATCTTTTTTTTAATAATTTAATTACTTCTTTGGTGATAACTTGTTGACAATGTTTCCTTTGTTCTTGCCATGTATCTTATGTAGGAGTCAATGTAGAAATTTTTGTAGAGGTTAGTACTTTGAATTGATATACAAGAGTATCCCACGGGCGGCCGAGCTGGTGGCGTCGAGGAGTTTACGAGGAGCGGCCAGTGGCAGGTCAAATGGTATCTATTGTCCATTGACTTTACTTGATAATAATTGTATCATTAGAGTACATTACAGTAGCCTTTCTCGGGAATCTTTAAAAGTTACCTATATACACTTTAAAAGCAATTTTTTGGTAAATATATTCTCTTGAATCTATATTCCCTTATGTATCCAGCAATAAATTACTTCTGTAGTTGTAGTTATCACATTATATGGCACTGAAGGCTGCATGCTCATCCGTTTGGAGCTCGTACTTATTCATTAGCCGTTATTACATAAGGTTTCTTATAGGACCTTTGATAGATTTGGAGTTATTCGCTTGTAGATGTATTCAGTGCCAGTTAATGCGATAGTGGTAGGGTTCGCAGCGCACAAGGTGAGCTCTATAAAGTTACCCTCCCTATTGGAGGTGGGCGTATTGCCTATTGTTTGTGGCACCAAGCACAGCTCGTTAGTTTCGATGGAGTTTGTGGCAGTAAATTTCAACATATATATATTTATATGTTTCGGACCGTATAACAGAACTTGGGCGGGTTTCAGATGTTTTTTTTTTAAACTCATTGAAGTATATTCGGTCTGGTTAGGACACTAAGCTGATCACCTGCTTGCCCGACAAGTATAGTGATCTCTGTAATAGATAACTTGCAGTGACTTTAATCTAACGTATCTGGAAAGTAGTAATAAATGCCATTATTGATGATAGATGTTTTTGTTCGTTTACAAGCATGTTTATGTAAGACGTGAAGAAATCGTTCAACCCACCTCGCTATCGTTCGGTTCTCGTCTCCCCTGTTCTGAAACATTAAACATGAGGTTGTGAGCTCTGTTCCCGTTGGAGTTATTAAGCCACGTGAGTGCTTGTGCAATAAATATCACAGTTTGGACCTAGGCTTTTAAATTATTATAGATTATATACATTGTTGAGCTGATTATAAAAATTTAATATATTATTATACCTTTTAATATTGTTAAAGAATTCTAATTGCATTCCACATCTAGAGTGAACGAATTTGAGATGACCATTTTCAATCTACATTATACAAGTTATTATTTTTTACAATTGTAGGATTATTAGCAGTTGCCAATGTTTTTTCCTTTAGTCAGTAAAAGTACAAATATTTTAATATACAATTCTTGGTATTTACGTATTGTAGTGTCTTATTTTTAAATAATTTGATTTCTATAACTGTAAGCATAATTTTTTTCGTAAAGCGGCCATTTGGACATTTTTTCATCTCGCAAATTGTTCAGTAAAAACAAAACATATCATACCAAATGTATACTGGATCCTCACTGACGCGCAGTGTCACACAATGTACTATTGTAGTGCTAGGGAGTTCGCAACTGGCGATTACAATGTATGTTTTGTGTGCATTCATCTCGATGTGAGAACAGTGTTTGTTTTTATTCAAACCGCTACTCCCCGTGATTTGCTGTATTCGTTTAGATTTACACTGAAATGGCTTTGTTTTCAAATTAGTTTTTAAGTATTATTTTAGGTTATTACACTTATAAGTTTTTTTTCCTTTTCTCTAAAAAAAAAAATTAAACATTGAATTTTAATGTAATTTGCATAAAGGTGCGCATATGCTCCGAATGCATATTTTAATTTCGATCCAAAGATTTCTATTATTGATTTATAATTTTAGTTAATTTTTTACTTCTTGATACGAAAATGACATTTGTGGAGTGTGCATTGGTTCTTGATAATAGGGCTGCCGTGTACTTTGTAGGGTTGGTGCAGCCGAGCAAATGTCGATTATATTCTCGTAAGAATATATATTGCTCAATAATTTAATTCTGTTAAAAGTATTTTACACTTAGTATTGTGGTTCACGCGGAAGTTGACGTTTGTACGAGCGTGGACTGCGGTGACTCGATATATATCTAGCAGACAATACCCTCCGTAAATGTTTGAAAACATTAAATGTTAAAGTTTTATTAGATGTAGTTGTTCGCCTTGGTGGCATCTTGCCGCGGGCAAGTTGCGCGGGCGTCGGCGCCCACCGGCCTCTGAAAACATTACTCTGCCACTCCTTTGCGTAAGAACACATTTATTTTACGTTTCCAATAACATCCTCTGACATATTCGTCTGTGTACAATGTTTACAAGAAGTATGTTTGTGCGCAGTATAAGTAATGTTTCAGCGACCTCTGGTGGCGTACTGACTAAATAAATTAGTGTTTTGTCCCACAGTCAACGAAAATCGTTATTCAATACAGGAGTCTCCGCTGCATTGTGCCTAGATCTTAGAAGTTAATGGTTACGAGGTAGAGTTAATCTCAGATATTTTGGCTCTTTGAATATTCCATGATATTATTTTGTTTTTCATGAAAATGTATTTACATTATATACATACACTTAGTAATATTATATACATTGCGTAGTTTGTAACTTGGTTTTATTGTAAAGTAAGATTGCCAACTGGTTATCTTATCCTTTTCGTCCGCGGCACCGTGAAGCTGTAGGGGAATTGATTTTATTCATAGTCATCTTATTAAAACTATAGCTTTTATTAGTCGCAAGTGGACGGAAAAAAGTTTATTTTTAACTAGTTGCACATCTTAATTTGACCAAATGCATTATCCGCCGAAGTTACATGAGAATTTGTGCAAATTGTTGCATTGGTGTTTGTGCCACAATTGCCAACTTTCACGTAATTTTGCGGAGTTAATTATTAAGTTTTTCGTCGTGTACTGTGGCCAGGTAAACAACAGCAGAGCAATATAATTCAGAGCCTGCCTAAAATATATTTTATTTAGGTATATACATGTTATTATTCACATATTACAGTTTTCTCAATATTAGCTTGTATTTTAATTAAGAAATAATCATATTTAACATTGCCAGGTGATCAGCAACCTGCACTTTAATATTTTTGGAAACTATTGAACTTAAATTGTACTGACTTTATAAATATATTTACTTCAATAAAGATTTTCCATGCCACTAAATATTCGTGTTTCATTTAAAATTTCATCGCTACGTAATATATACCAGCAAGGTACACTGTCTTCTTATATTTTATATGTTTTAATTAAATTCTTCTTCTTCTAAAATCTTGATGGTTGGCGTTCAACAACTGTACGTTTTTCACGTAACTTTCTCCCACGCACTGTCAACTTGTGGAATCAACTGTCGCCAGCGGTGTTTCCGAACGTTTACGATTTAGGGACCTTCAAGAAACGAGCCTATTCCTATCTCAAAGGTCGGCAACGCACCTACAGCAGATCACTTAAGATCAGGTGAGCCGTATGCTCGTTTGCCACTTTTCATATTAAAAAAAATATATCTGGAAATGAATGATTCTATCCTAAGCCGAGGTACTGTTAAATACATCGCGAACCTACGTATCTTAGGTTTGTCTATTAAGATTCACTCCAATTGGGTATCACGTGTTCATCGGTAATTTTCTCAAAAAAGTTTAATTTGCCTGCATTTTTTGCGCCGTCATATATAAACCAATTTAGTTTTCTATAGTTTGCTAGGCCAGATAATCGTATTCTAATTGATCTATAGTTAAAAGACAATTTTATTATTTCTAGTATTCTGTATTCTTTAAAATTGTAAGCTAAATTGTTTATTAAATCGCTGTTGACAATGCTCGTTATCAAATTGCTTTGTTTCTAATGTAATCTTATGTTACTGTTAATTTTAGTATCAGGGTAATAAAATGACTTCTTTGAGCCAACCTGATGTTCTATTCTAATGCCGAGCTGTTAAGTTAAATTCATTAACTTTATTTGGATGATTTTAATAGTTCTCTAAGTAGGGATATTTATATTTAGCGAGGTACACACATTTTACGTTGTTAATTAAAACGTTTAGTATCTGAGGTTTAGGCTAAGCCAAGAGGTATGCCACCACCTATTCAATCGTGTGAAACAGTAGAGGCCAGCTTCCCTAGCCATGTTGTGTAGGTTCGTGTGAAATACATAATAATTGTATAAATAAAACTATATCAATTGATAAATATTTTTATTGGTCATAAAACATAATTTTCACTGGTAACAATAACATCACATTTTAGCTAATTTAGTCGACAGTCTTTTGGAGTGGAAAATATTTAAAGTGTACCAAGTACATACAATACGGTGCAATCGTTTTTTATGGTAAGCCATTTCAAATAGAAATGTTTATTAATACATAATTATATAACGGAAATAGAAAGTGACAAATAAGGTCTGGTTTTAAAATTATATTTCGGTTATATGTAAACGAGTATGTGCTTTAAAGAAATCCATTTTAAAAACTGGTTCAAAAAAGAATTTTAGATTTTAGAAGCGATTTAGACGAAATTAAATTCCACGATGGAGAAAGATTTGTTTTTAAATTGTTTCAAACATATTTATTTTATAATAGCTGTTTTCACATATGTCCACATAACAAACACTCGCGTCCGTCAAGTAATGTGTCTCTTTGTTTCCAAACCAATGGTCACAACTCCCATCATCAACACACTCTGCTTGAATAAAACCCAACTGAGATTCCTTCCTAGGTGTCTGTGCGCTAAGCTACTCATAATTATAGAGGTTCAGTGAACAATTGTCTGGAGAAATCACTGTTAGCAATAAGATCACCCATGTGCATATTGTAAAATTTGTTGTTTTTGTGATGTCAGTTTTAATTATTTGCAATAAAATTAAATTAAAAAAAAAAAACGCTCAAGAGCTCAACTCTAAATCCGATGAAGTTTTATAAGCCTTCAGTAAGACATAATTTTAATTACTGGATCCCAAGCCGGTATGACAAGCCATATCAGTGACGCAAAATCATTCTGATTTTGATTAAGACTTAAAGGACATTCCAAATTTATATAACCCATACTTATATAACAATAGATTTTATTGCTCTTATGTTAAAGTCGCTTTTTTATAATATCTCAGTTAGATAATCACATTTTTAAAAACATTTTATATTTTCATAAGCAATTTATACTAAATATGCACTATGTGCTAGATTTGTAATTGGAATATTTAAAAGACGTGTATATTATTAAAATCATTTATATTATACTAAATGTTAAAAAGTTATTTGGGCGCAGTATAAACGCATTCGCCTGCTATCCAAGTGGACAACACTTTAAGAGTGTCGGGTTCCATGATAACAAAATCAGCATCGCAGCCAAAGTTTAAGTTACCTTTGCAATTTTCAATACCGAGAGCTTTGGCCGGATGAAGTGAGGCAGTCTCTAGCGCATATTCGAGAGAACAATCTGAAAGATAATTAAATTCACATTCGTTACTAAAAAACGTATAATTAACGCGCGAGTTGAATGCAGTCGGAGGCATGAGGTATAGAGCGGAGCGCTTTAGTGCTGTGACATTTATTGATTTTTATGACGAACCTATAAAGATTAGCCAGAGAAGACAGTTATCGTACGCTTACCATTTTTGCGTTAATAAAGATGTTGTGCTCCCGTTTTATTTCTTTGATTTATTCAAGCACAAAAAAGTTTTAGGCATAGCGATTATATATTTCTGAAATAATTATTAAAAATATGTGATATTTTTTCATCATTTTAAGTTACTAAAATGGTAAACTTAAAGCATTGTTTAAATCTACCGATACACTTATTATGTTCATTAATAATTATAATGAGGTCACACCACTATCGCATTTCTGAGCTCTGCCAGCAACTCGCGCGCTACCTATATATAAGAATGGATACTTTTTTTTAATTGACATTGAAGTCATACATACCAGTGGCTTCTTTAAATTTAATAATGCACTCATCGAGGGCACTCGTGCTTCCGCAAAGTACTTTAGTGCCGGCCACGTACGCCCGTCCTTTCTCAACGTTGACCGCTTGCGGACCAATAGAATATGTACCGTCGGGCAACCCTTGAGCCGGCACAGCATCGCTCACCAGAACTAAGCCTGCAATGTAACAAACTGCTAAGATTCCTGTTTAACCTTTAACAAAAAAAAAACTAGTTTAACGGATTTTATTGCGGCTAGATTTTGATTTCAAATTTCTAACAATACGTGCACTTTACATTGCTCATGGTCACGGGGAAGGTGACAGTTGAGAGTCCTAATGTTATAGTAGTTTGCCGGATACAGAAGTAATTTCACTTGTATTCACAGGTTTTTTGGCTGAAAAACAGCGCTGTGCTACAAGTTTGAGCACAGCTCATGCTGAGCCAACCCCTTTTCGGCACAAGGTCAAATTTGTTTTTTTTTATTTTTCAATTTTTTTGTCTTATTTTACCTGTTGTTTCTGTGTTCTTGTGTCGAATAAATGTTTATTCTATTCTATTTATAGATTAGACAATGATCAATTAAAGTTGGGAGTAAGAAGGACGGAACGCAGAGGGGATCTTCCGTAAAGAATTTTACAGGACGTCAGAGTTTTTTTTTAAAATATCAAATCGCGCCCATGACCATCATAGTAAACTGCATGAAATTTCTGAGATTTCAAATCAAGATTAAGTGTATATAATCCGTAAATCTAGTTTTATTGAATGCGTACATTTGCGTAAATACAATGAATTAGGTAGCTTTCTTCAAATTTAATAATTCTATTGGTTTAAAAAAGGATGCACACCATCAGAGTTAGTCCTGCACGCAATACGGAGTGCTGCTGGATGAGTATGAATGCCGTCCGATATGATGCCGTAAAACACTTGCTTCTCGGTCGACGAAGCAAGAAGTCCTACAAGTCCTGGATCACGATGATGAAACTAGAAACATAGCTATGATTAACAATGTTCTTTGTTATGTGACAAAATACATATTGTTATTTGATAAACATGACAATGTATGGTGTTTAACAGGGGCGGTAGGTATAATAATGAGACGAAGAACGTAAACGCAGGTAATAAAGTGAATGAAATTCTACATGCGATTTTGAGCAGCCAGATTGTATCAGCGCAACAACCCTTGATATAGTAAAAGTGAACTAGGAACACATTAGGAGTATTCCTGTGTTGCCTTAACACATATTTTATCTCATTTGGGAAACGAACCATGGAACCTGCCATGTAGCAGCTCTAAAGCCGATTGGTTATGATATTTTTGTATTGGTTTTGGATGTGGTATCACATATATTGCCAAAAATAAAGGATACAACAAATTTCTTATATTATAATCTATAAAACTGTTGTTTAAATTATTACTTACTGGAAGCATTGCATTGAATAAATGTGTTATCAAGTTAGCCCCACATTTAACTGCTTCTTCACCGTCTGCTAGATTGGCCGAGGAATGACCTAGAGCCACTTTTATTCCAAGCTTTGTCAGTCCCTTGATGGCGTCTAAGGCTCCCGGTAGTTCAGGAGCTAGGGTTACAATAGTAACATTCTTTAACGGGCCGTAGACTTCGCGTATAGATTCCAATCCCTGAAAAATAATGATCAGATTGGTATCTGCCTGTCGTAGAAGGCTACTAAAAGCGGCCTCAGGTTCACTGGATGACAAGGGTGGGGCCTCTGTCATCCGCCAAAGTGGACCCGGGGTTTTAGTGGGTAAGAACCCCACATAACCCTGCCCTCCCCCTTCCTTTTTTCAAGTTACCACTAGACTAGTTTGAAGTTTCCAGTATTCCATGATTGATCTAATCATTTTATTTGTTACTGAATATTAGGAAAAATTGTAGTAAAAAACTGTCTATATTTATAAATTATCATTAGCAACCTTAGTTCTGTAATTTTATTCTCTTTGATTTTGTGTACAATAAAGTTATATATATTTGTCTATAGTAATGCTTAATGCTAAAAGATATATGATATTTAACATTTCATAATATAATATCTGTTTGTGTGAAATAAGATACACTTATATCTTTATGAATATAACAGTGTTGATAAAGAGTTCAACAACCACGATAGCAAATTATAAACTAGGTCATGATATGATATCTATCAACTATTCTCAGCAATATGCATTGCAAAATATGTTTAATCTGCTTTGGAAAGTAAATAAAAGTTTTATTTCATCATAATATTTAAAAATTTCCAGAATCCTTACATAAACAAAATAGTGCCATAATTTTTTTCTCATATTTATAAATTTCGGCATAACTATAATTAAATCTTTTGGTGCCAAACTTTGTTATTTGCCACTTAAGTCATAGGAGTCATCAGTAGGTTCTAATTTTTCAGTATAGATAGGCTTCATTTAAAATTCACTTACTTTATCCGGATTAATAATGTAGTTATCTGCATGAGCACCTTTTTTTGCTAAACTGATAAATGGACCTTCAAGATGTACTCCTAGTATTGTTGCTCCATGTTTTCCACCAGGAGCCTTCTTGATACGAGGAAGAATTGATTTATATTTCTCTCTGTCCGAAGTCACCATTGTAGGGCAGAATGATGTAACACCGTGTGACAAGAGTCCTTTTGCCACTTTTAGCACTCCTTGTTCAACATTTTCAGCATCAAATGAGAAGTCAACACCCCAGCCACCTATTTGGAAAATCAATTACCCCATCAACATAATCGAGCACAAATTTTAGAAAGTGAAAACCATCAGATTGCAAATAAAAAAACTGATTTTGCTGTAATTACACAAAAGAAAAGAGAACCAATTTTTAAGAATGAATATCATAATAACCAATTTTTGAAATTAGAAACAGTTTTTTGAACTTTTTATGGTAGGAAGGGCAATGAACATGCAAGTGGGTCAACACATGCTGAGTAGTCAACACTTATATACTTTCATAACACCAGAGTTGGAGGTGCATTGCTGGTATTCTGTAGGAAAAAAGCGGAGGGCTTCTTTGATCCCTCGAAATAGTATTACTGAATAGTAGACTTACCATTTATTTGTAAGTCGATAAATCCTGGAGTAATGAGTAGGTTGTTACAATCTATGGTAAAGTCCGCCTCCAGTTGTTCAACGTAAAACACTTGCTCGGGATTTACTATTTTACCGTCACGAATCCATAAATCTTCTTTAATAATTTTTCCTTCGCGAAGAATATTGCAGTTATGGAATCTTGTTAAACCTGATTTAGGTTTCATATTGAATTGAAATTAATATAACTCTAACTAACACTGGGATGAATAACTCTTAAGTAAAGGACCGTTTATAACGGGACTGAGATACAGTTTATACCAAATGAAAACAAAAGTAACGTCTTTCAATATTCAAGAGGAATTGGAACATGATAGCTAAACATTTAAAATATTTTTTTTGTACGAAACATTGTCAATACGACACTGACAGTGACAATGACATATTTATTTTTTTACTACATTTTGGCAAAGAATCATAGACGGTTTTTCGGTTCGAACGGTTTAGGTAAAATTAAGTTTTTACGTATTAGAAAATTTTTATGACTAAAACTGACTAATGGTGTTCTAGAAATTAAATGCAAGATACGAAACAATAATTAGTCAAAATCGAGAAATATTTAAAAAAGATGGGAAGCTGATTTTATTTAGAATGTACTACGTTGATCAGCCAAGAGGCATCAACAGTTTCACCGGTTTTCTGAGAGGTGCTTAGAGTGAACCTCTCTAAGGAGTGACCTGGCGCGAGGCCACCGAGGAGACCTCGGCTTGGACGGGTACTCTAATGGCGATAGTTTTCCAACCCGAGGATCCCCGAGGGGATCGTACCACGACTCGGTCAGTAGTTATTATCAGACACTATAAAAATATTCAAATAGCTATGGAAGATGATTTTAAACACGTAGCAGTCTTATATACCAAAAAAACGGGAAATAAAATAAAGGACGTCTTCCAACGAGGCCATGTTTTAGGACAAGGTGTCTTGGAAAAAAAAATTAATTAAATGTTTGCTGTCGTTAACGGTCTATCTAATGTATAAACTTAGTGTTCCTAAATGTTTCAGTGGGGTATCTACCATGTTACACCACTACTACTAACATATTCTTCAGCAATATGGACTATTAGTATAATTTTAAACTTGGTGAGTTTCTTGTACTGAAAATATACGATTTTCTATTTCGAAAATATGGTCAACTTTCTTTCATTTCCGATTATAAGAGACGTAAAATTGCTCTACTCCGCTAGACGTCCTTTTTGACCCAGATGCTTGGGATAGATAGAAAATGAGATATTAATGAATATTATCGCTATAATTTTTTCACTGAGCTTATGAGGTCCCTTGTGACATAATTTAAGTGATTTTTTATGATCCATTAGGGAAGGTCAGGGCATATAACGCGTAGAACAGATGGTCAATGGGACAGAAAAGTTCGCCACTGCGTCCTTGGACGGATTTGAGTATTCTACTGAATTATTTACTATATAGGTCTTTACGACGAGAGTGAATAAAACTGGTTAATATCCAAAACGCATTTCATCAGTTTAGCAATAAAGTACTGCGTGACTTGGGTCATTAAAGACTTTTAGAAACCGAGCGTACAAGTATTGTTTGAGTTACGTACTCTAATTTGATTCTCACATTGTTTGTATTGAGTATTAAGAACCATATGTAAACGAATATTCGTTTTATGTGTCGTATAGCGTCAATATGTGGTTAAATGAAAAGTTAAACGATTTTGACTATTACGAGTATATGTGATTATAATGTGTAACCACTAGAAGTATTTACACTCATGTAATAGGTTGTGGTAGCTCTGTGTCCGGGCGGTTGGCTCAAGTTGCATAGTACACTAGGAACCCGATTCGATCCAAATTTAAAGTATAAATTATACAAAAAAAAAATTAAATATAATTATATATTCGTGGTTAGGCATTTACTGAGCATGTAAAAAATTACTGAAAAAAGAACTTTAAATTGACTATAAATGCTACTCTATTTCAGAAAGCTTCCATGGTATATTCTTGGAATATATGGTTTAATACCAATAAATTTAGAATGGGTATTCATTTTACAATCCTGTTTCTGGATCCTTAAATTTCTTTTAATTCCATTTCATGCATAACTCTTTGATGCTGATGTTTCAATTTCAAATGACGCCGTCGACGTAAATTACTGTAACAAATCAAAAGTTTTGGACGTATTTCAAATTGGCATGAATAACTTTGCAATACAAAAGTTTTTCAAAGGATTTTTGTAAGCAACAGAATTTTCTAACGCAACATACATCATGCTCTTCGTCAC
This sequence comes from Meandrusa payeni, assembly GCA_029286785.1. Lineage (NCBI taxonomy): Eukaryota > Metazoa > Arthropoda > Insecta > Lepidoptera > Papilionidae > Meandrusa > Meandrusa payeni. The sequence goes on from JAGSMX010000013.1 coordinate 3,581,203, forward strand.
TACTTACGAAACAAGATGAAATAGATGTGTCGGAACAGTACTTAATAGAGCACCGAGATAGATGATGGCTTAGAAGCGATGCGACTGCGCGGACCGTTGAAGAATAGAGCGCGTAGCTCGTAGAGCGAGGCATCAGTCGGGATCCTCAGGCTGAACACTACCGTAGCCTCTGTGTAGCTGCTGCCTACGCGAACGACGTGATGTTAACATACGCGTGATCGCATGTATAGTTTTTTTATCAGTGAAAGTTAATTGTGATAAACAAACGGACAAAGTGAACTATTATTTGAAAAGTTATTCAGTTTTATGTTAGTTGTTTCTCTAATGGCTGCACTTTGTTTAACAGAAAACTTAGACCTAAGGGATTCAAAGTTTCGGTATGTCTGTTAATACTCCTTGCTAACTTTTTTTGCGTGTTGGTAATTTTTTTATATTGCAATATTTTATATTTTCCTTTCTCCAAGAAACAATCGAAATATTAACATGATGTATGTATAAGATACTTTGAAACAAAAGTATTTCTATTGGATTCGTGTTCGCTTTTCTATAATTTAACTTTATTTCAAAAATTGTTATTTTAACAGTAATTTCTCTCAATCGCTAAATGTTGTATGTATGATATCACATTATGAAATTAATCGTTTAAACAGCTTTTTACGCTCATAAAATCCGTATCCTTTAAGAGTTCCACTTTGAGTTATTTGCGAGCACAGATGTTTAATACTGTTGTGTTTATTTTTAATTATATGAAAAGTTCAAAGCTTTTATATTTAAAAAATAATCCAACACTCGAGAAGACTTTATTGTTTTATGTTCGAAATATCGTTTAAAGTAGTTGATATAGTATTTATTGTCATTTTCGATGATGACCGATTAAAATCTTAACTTAAGGATTTATAAATTATGTGTTTGTATTTTTTTTGCAACATCAGAAACCTTGATTCTCCATTTTTTTATAGCATATGTAGTGTGAATTTATTGCGTACTTTGTATAACAAAATCATTATTGATTAAGTTAATTCCGATCTAGATTGAAAGAGAGACACAACGTAAGAGATTTTAGGTCATCAAATTTGCCACGATGAGTATTTCGAGGAATATTTCGGCACTATTTCAACTGCAAATTTCCACTACCGAGATAATTCAATTATAGATTAATAGACGTACAAGTTCCATCCATATCTGATCATACTGGCACTCTAAATTTTCACACTCATTTACTCGCTTTGATTTGTTATATTAAAAGACATTATTTATATATAATGAGAATTGGAAATAGTATTTATGAATATTGGATTCCCAGAAAATTTGTTGTTTTTGTAAAATTCATCTAAATACTATATTGTTGTTATAGATTCGTATCTAATTTCATGCGAATTGAATTATTTTATATAGCAAATTTTTGGATCCGTGGTTGTCAAATATTATAAGGATACCTTCATGTCTGGGAAGTATTCCGAGAATATGATTACTATAGAAATCGTATAGATGTTTTTACAGCATCTCACCTTGAATAAATAAACGTGTAAAGAGAATACTACATTTGTTCCATTGCTGGGCCTTATAACAATACAGGCCGGCAGTGATCTTAAACATATTCTTTAACTTAACTTTATTAGAAGTATATCTAAGATAAGTTAAAGTAATCAATAAATAAATGACTACAATGTGTTAAGAAATTGTATTCAACCATTTTATTTTTTGTCAATTTTAATAATTTGGTTGAATTATTATCAAAGTAATTACTACTTTACTATTTTCAATTAATTATTATTTGGGACAAGAAATCCCTGTACAATATTGTAGGAATAATATTGTTCATTTCGCCTTCTAACAGATTATTACATCTTGATAAATTTTGATCTTCAAGGAAAATAGGACGGACGACCAAACATAATTAGTCAAATAGGATTTCGGGTGGAAACGTTTATAATACAGATTCAGATTTCATTACAAACTTTCCTTCGGCGAAAACTCAATGATTGCGGCAAAATGTACATTAACATTTTATTAACATCAATTTCGAGATAGCTTAAAAGAAGAATTTTCACTGTAAATCTATGAATTATATGTATTTTTCATTGTATTATTCACTGTAAATTTTAAAAAATGCTAGAGTTACATTTGTATCGAATAGAAAGCCAATTAATTATATGGAACGCTAATCGAAAAATAATAAAGCACAAACACATTATCTTTATTATCATCAGCCCGTATTCACCGCTGAAAAAAAATACGGCCTGATGAGGGCAACACCCAGTGATTGTTATGCATAATAACTACTTCCACTAATATTTTAGTGATTTACCTGAAACTTATTGTATCTTTAATTCATAATTAATAATTAAGTTGAACATCACATAAACTTGGCATTGTAAACAATAATTTTATTGGTTTGTAATCTGACTTATTTTGTATAAAGATTGTGAGGACGCGCAGTTATGACGAATACCGTCATAACTGCGCGTTAAAGTAATTCTTTGTACAACGTTTTTTTTTTTTTTTTGGACGAACTATCACAGTTGGCACAGAGAAGCTGGCCTTTACTGCTTCACCGGATTTGAGAGGTGGCACAGCTCTTAGATCGCTTAGCCTGAACCTCTAGCTTTGTACAACGTTACGCTGTCCCAAAGCGAGTGTACTAGTTATTGGACTATTTCATTCCACAAAATCTACAATTATAACATCTTATTTAAACATAATTTAATCACAAATACATCAAACGTTATTTTTTTATAAACGACAGGTGCATTTTAAATTGTATACAGTACGCAGTGACCCCAGAAACTCTAGCAGTTACAAGATAAACTCACGGCCCCACAAGTCGATCTATCTTTCCATTAAACTGAATCGAATTTAAGGTTATAACATAAATCTTACGACGATATCTGTGTCAACGAAATAATTTATTACTCACAATCCGATAAACGGTGTTCGAATCCTAACTAGTTTGTATTGATTATTATCAAATACTGTTAATGTCTTTTGATATTGAAAATTCCTTTATAAACTCACACTTTAAAAAGCGGATAGTAATTATTGTTTCTGTCTATTCCGCAAGCGTGAAAAGGTCGTAAGTGTTGAAGTATACACTACACAGTGTATATTTAAACTCACAAATTTCGTCTTCATAAATTGGTGCTCTTTTGCCTACGTGATAAAAATAATTCACACACATAATTCTAGAAAGCATAAACTAATTTCGCCTACATTACAAGAACATGGGTTATAATGGTAGATAAAATAATAATAATATGAAGGTGTAAACAACAATTATACGGATCATAATTCCGCTGAACTGAATAAATAAACATTTTAATATAATTTTGGAATAGCGTAATTTACACCGGCGTTGCAAAATAGCTGATTAGGTGTATTGTGAGGTATTTTAAAGTATACGGTACCAGGATACTTCGCTTTTCTCCCTTCACTTTGAGCTCTTGAATGTTTTATAATGAACACTACGCGCTTTCAGACGAATCCTACTGGGTCTTTCCTTATTTTTGTTTTCGTTTTTTGGTAAAATTTCCTTCTCGGAAGATATAGCTTGTAGAGTATTATTAATACCTTTTTGATATAAGCTAATTGATTTTTATTAAGTAATGTCGTAAATCATTATTATCACCCATTTTTCTTTTTCCGAATGTGCGTTATTTTCTTTTAATTATAAGTCCATAATAATTAATTTTAGGTTATTGTGAGACGTTAAGATCTACTGATTGAAAAGGGAAAATTATGTTAAAAAGATAAAAAGATAATAAGGTGGGGTCCAGAAAATGAAATAGACCTGATTACATTGAAGAAATCTTAGGAGTACCCTGATTCGAAAAAAAATGTGTACGTGTCATTTGTTTCGAAGTTGTCAATTCTAAAGGACAATTAAACCGCGCGGCATATTATCATCATACTAATACATTTTATATATTGATACAATAAGACATATTTGCATGCGCAATGGGCAGTCCTATAGCTATCTTTTCTTGACATTTTTTGGATGGGCAGAAATTCCTTTCTAGAAAGGTCTAAGTATGTCTAGTTATTTCTATATTTGAATTTTAGGTGTATAGTATATATAACTATTTATACTATTACACACACGTACATACTATTGATGACACTATGAGAAGTCGGGATAGTCGTGTGATAGACGCCTTCGAGATGTGGGGTTGGCGAAGGCTGCTCTGTATACCATGGACTGCCAACGAGTCCATAGGGAAGAAGCTTAAGATCTCCACACGGCTATCTGAAATGTGCCGCCAAAAAGCCCATAGCTTCTTTGGACACGTTATGCGGCTTCAAAGCACTGTCTGGAGAAGCAGATCATTTTAGGCAAATTGGACGGCAAGCGTGCTCAGGGAAGGGCGCCTACAAAATGGTCTTTTTTTTTTATGACGAACTACACAGATTGGCCAGAGAGGCTGGCCTTGACTGCTTCACCGGATTGAGAGGTGGCACAGCTCTTAGGTCGCTTAGCCTGAACCTCTAAACAAAAATAAATTAACAAAATGGTCACACACGATAGCCAAGACGGTGGGAGGCAGCATGCAGCGTGCGCTCCACTCTGTCTATGACCGCACTCAATGGAGGATTATACGTGGTTATGATCCTCAGTAGTGAAGGATCGAAAAAGAAGAAGAAGAACATACTATTGCCAACAATAATACATAAATATATTATGCTATGTATATATATACTTTATGCATAGATTTATATATACTTATACACTATATAACAACATATTAAAAAAGAAAGATAATGTTTCTTCACTAGGTTCTTGAAGGCGGACAAGGAATTTGTACACTTTCTGGCAGAGCATTTCAAAGACAGAATATTTACTGAACTATGCGGCAGCTTTATATTTATGTGTTTTATTAATTTTACCAAATTAATTTCTTCATTAATGTAACTCTTGATACATATTACCTAACATAGAACCTAACCTCCCCCGGGAAGTGCTCTCTATGAGCACAGTGCAGAGGGGCTCCGGTGCGTTCCACTGGAGATCCCGGAGCCCCTCACCATGCACCGAGGAAGAGCCACCGGGGAGGTTTTAGTGGGTAAAAACCCCACATAACCGCCGCCTTCCCCCCAGAAGGCGGGGTATCTTTCTGAAGATTTCCTCCTCGTTAACAAAAAAAAAAAAATGTCTTACTTGTTTTAAAACATTCAATTTTTTTTCCAATTTCGATTACAGCCACAATATTCGTTTTCAAGCGGCACTTTCCCACTTAACATACTTTTTATGCTCCACGTCAATAATTTTATTTTTATGTGCACTTTTCCATTCCCAACTCTTACTGCGTATATACTTTATTCACCGACAAAGCGTTAAGTCTTGCCATACGGCACATTATGAATTGCCACAACTGAAAACAGAATCTCTCGTATATTGTGTGCTTTACAACGCCTCGTCGTGCTATGTTCTTGTAATGTGAAGTTTGAAGAGATAATATAAGGCTACAATAATAATAGGTTGTCAAATATCTCCCTTCCGCCTTTTTGTCTTTTGAATTTCGCGGCTATGTACAAAGCGCTACAGAGCTCGTATCTAGCAATACTATACATAATTTCGCAATATCCAAACTATGCATAATTAGTTTGGATATTGCGTTCAACAGTTATAGACGTGTAAACATGGAGTTCACTAACGCCGAAATTCGCGCTATTTTAAAGTTTTCCTTCGTTAAAGGCAAATCCGCTAGAGAAACGTTCCGTGAGATTAATGGTGTTTTGGGGGATGGTACTCTATCACTTCGAACCACGGAGGAATGGTTTTGACGATTCAGAGCCGGTGAAAACGACACCATGGATAAGCCAGCCGGCGGAAGACCTGTGACGACAAATACCGATCAAATCATGGACTACATCGAGTTAGACCGGCATGTGGCATCTCGTGACATCGCCCAGGAGATGGGAGTTAGTCACCAAACCATTTTAAACCATCTGCAGAAGGCTGGATTCAAAAAGCTTGATGTTTGGGTGCCGCATGACACAAAAGGCGGAAGGGAGATATTTGACAACCTAATATCAATCTACTAGAGTGAATTCATAATATACAATATCGTTTCCAAAAATATTGTTCTGGCAATCAACAATGTGATTTGGGTTCTATGGTAATGTGTTGCAGTGAAAGTTGGGTATGGGAAAAACAATATGAGAACAAGTTTAATGATCTTGAAATGCGGTTATTACGGTATATGGAAGTGTGACTCTGAATGACAAGTTAAAGAAGTGTGTGATTAGAGAAATATGTGGCTTGAAAGAGGATGTTCGGACTAGAATCGAGAAAGGTTGGGTAGGCCGGTAGAGGGCGAGCTAGAAGTAAGTATATTGATCAGATTTGCGATGTATTAAAAAAGGGGCTAGTAAAGAGTACCCTTAACCGACAATCATGTATGCGTAGATGTATGGATTTGAATGAAGCAAATGACTCACATCAGATGTCAGGATCAGGCTAAATGGATTTGTAATGGATTGACATCCGAGATCTCTGCCTACCCCTCCGGATGGCGGGAGTGTTTGCACGTTTATAGTATATAATGTTATTAAAGTAATTTTTGTTGCGACGGCAAAAAAAAGGAGTTAACCGTGTTGGGTTCTGACAGTGACTTATGTGACGTCCGCCCTTTCTGTGCCCCCTTGCAAATGTCGCCACTCATCCTCTATTTAAATAATTATTAAAATTTATTTTCGAAAACGGTAAAAAGTGTTGCTTTTATCAAATTGACTTGTCGAAATATATTTTCGCATTTCGCCGTGACCTCAATCAAATGGAAGGAAGAAATCATTGCGTAAAATCTATTCTTCTCGAGAAAACTGTATTTCGTAGTAAATTGAAGCGAAAGCGAACATTGGTACAATTAATATTTGCAAAAATACCCCGGGGGAAAACACATTTCGCCGTTAGCTTTCCTTACAATTTTATTCACATCAACAACACGGTAAGTCACAATTGTTGGCAAAATATAATTCCCTTTTTCTCCCCGCTAATGTACATCGTGTAATTTTTATATTACTTAGAATTACACTCACATAAAGCTTCTTCCATCGTAAATAACATGATTTTCAGATAAAACGTTTCGAGTTTCCTTCTACATATGGTCCAAGATACTTAATAAATTGGCATTCGGCTAAATTTCAAAATCATTTAATGCATGTTTATGCCTTTTCATTTAACACGCGTATAAAGAGTAGCTATAACAGCTAGCAATTGCTAAGTCTATCGACCTTGTGGAAGACAAGTGACAATTAGAAATGTTTATAATTTTAATAATATTTTTATTTCATATTTTTGTCGCGGATCACACACATTGCACATTGAGCCCAGCTCTTGTATGTTACAATTTTAAGTGCTCGCTCGGCGGTGAAAGAAAACATCGTGAGGAAACCTACATGTTGTAGAACATTTTCTAAGACCTGTGAAGTCCGCCAATACGCATTATGGCTGCGTACAGACTATGCCCTTATACTTTTTTTACTAAGATGGTCTGTGCCTAATAGTGGGTCATATATAGGTTGTAACTTTAGCTCTTTAACTTTTTTTTTATTTCATACGATGTTCAAAGGCACCATTTATATTTTAGCCCTCTTTTCGAAATAGAATATAAACCGCTACCTGCCTTAATTCTGACATACCAATTTCACCAGTTCCATCAATCATTCCTTTCGTCAGCGCTCTCTCGTTTGGAGTGTTTAACGTACGTCGGCACGTTAGTAGGTCTTAAAATAACAGTAATCCAACCGCGAAATTGAAAACTTCTTTGTATTCGCATTAGATTTTGTAGCAGAAAATAAACGTTGGCAAAATATTGCCGGGAATGTTGAAAAAGTAATTTAATTTGGAGAGTGAAAGGGAATTTTTAATTATTGTGTTTATCTGTATAATATTTTATGGAGTTTCATTATAACGAAGTTGCTTTAGATTATGCGGTTAATTGATTGTTGTTATAATTAACTTTGGCAATATTCTGGTTAAACAGGTAGAAGTATTAATAACCGCTATATAAAGGCAAATGGTTTTAGAAGGATATAGGTTTTTATTTTACTTTTCTTAGTAACACTTTTGAAGATGAATCATGAATCTAGAAGAGAAACGGTGATAAGATGATGTAGTTTTTGCTATATGTAGTGTAGCTATGTTTTGTCTTTTTAGCCGAAGTTATCGTTCTATTTAGATTCTTCGTGTACCAAGCCCGATAGACTTACGAGATTGATTCAAATATCAACAACCCAATTATACCATACCATTAGAGAATCATAGTGTATAATTGAATTAGTAGATTACTAAATTAACAAATATCAACAAATATAATGCCAATAAACATTCATTTGGACACAATTTTAATAGCACAATTGGCCCATATACTCCTTGACTGTTTATCTCTTAAAAACTAGCTTACAGCGGACAACAAGTTGTGTAATTGTATAAATACTTTAAACATTTGTAATAAGTATAAATTGTTCAGTTATTTAATAAATAATTTATAAGAATTGAATGAAATAGCAAAGCTTGTCATCGCTCAAGTCGATCGCAATCTGTCTATAAATGATGAAGCCCAACAGAGTCTATACTCGGCTAAAGCTTTAAAACTACTTATCGGATTTTAACGTTGTCCCTACTAATATTCAAAAGTATGTTGTTTTTGTTTTTGCATTTGAATTTACCATCTCATGGTCGGAATTAATTCGTTTCTTTTGTTTCTTACGTACAAAAAATTAGTTTTGTGCTGGGATGTTGTGGGGAATGGTGCTACATGTAATATCTTTTTTTTTGTTAATGGGGAGGAAATCTTCAAAAAGATACCCCGCCTTCCGGGGGGAAGGCGGCGGTTATGTGGGGTTTTTACCCACTAAAACTCCCCGGTGCATGACGAGGGACTCCGGGATCTCCAGTGGAGCGCACCGGATCCCCTCTGCACTGTGCTCAAGGAGAGCACGTCTTGGAGGGAGTTTACTCCCTTCCCCCCCCCCCCCGGGCCTTGTCGCCCAGTGAACTCGAGGCCCCTTTTAGTCGCCCTCTACGACAGGCAGGGGATACCGTAGTCTTATTCTTGAGAGCCCAGAACTACAGGGCTGGCTACATGTAATATCTAAAATAACAAATATATTTGCTTACGAGTAAAAACAAAAACTGACTTCAAATCGAATACGACTACGAAACTGAATTCATCAGTACCTAACCAAACTTTTATCAAAGACCCTTGAAGTACTTTCCAATAAAAAATGAATAATCGAAATCATTTGGCGTATTATTGAGGTATTCAACTATTTATCGCGCAAATAGTTAATGCAAATTTAAGACTATTATAGTTTTTTCACTGACGTCATTGTCACATTTGGACCAGATTCAGATTTCTGTTATAGTTCAAATTAGAGCCACTCTTCTAGAAGCACCAGCTTTCAAATAAAAAAATAAACCATCAAAATCGGTTCACCCAGATGCAAGGTATGAGTAACAAACATAAAAAAAAAATTACAGACGAATTGAGAACTCCTTTTTTGATGTCGGATAAGAACATAAGAGCTTATATGATAAAATCATTAATGTATAAAAACTTGAACTCGGTTATGACAGTAAAATCATAGCATTGTCCCATGAAGGAGCCAATAAGCTCGGTAAAGAACACATAGCGATTTCTATTTCTGTCCCGAAGTGGCACTCAAAGTTAGTTTAGCTTTTCGAATGTCCCTTAGATTATCCGTGAAATAGCAACCGACCGAGTCGTGGTTCGGCCCTCTCGGGCGCCCTCGGATCGGAATGTTTACGCGTAACATAGTAACCGTCCAAGCCGAGGTTACCCACCACCGGGGGGACCCTTGTGTCGAGTTACTAGCGATAGAGGTTCAGGCTAAGCGACCTAAGAGCTATGCCACCTCTCAATCCGGTGAAGCAGTCAAGGCCAGCTTCTCTGGCCAATCTGTGTAGTTCGTCATTAAAGAAAAATCTATCTCTACTAACCTTGGTTAAAAAGACTTGAAAGTTTGCTTTGTTTCCTAAGCACTTATTTACGAAGATTTACGGCTATAATATTTTTGAATTAAATGCAAAAATAGAAGGAAAAGCGCGTCGTTTTTAATCAAGACAAAAAACGCTCTACCCACCTGACGGTCGTAGCTTAGTGGTTGGCGTACTTGGTTGCTACGTTGCAAGTCCTTAAATCTATTCCACACGAGAAAATTAACCAGTAATATTTTGAAACTGAACATGTTCTTTTATTGGAAAAGAGGCAAACTTATTCAACAAATTTCTGATCCAAAGATTGGACATAAATAAATTATGGTCGGAGTTCAAATCCTGACTGGCTTGTACCAAGTGAGTGTCCGTTTATCGGTATTTTTTTAATTATTATATAACCCCAATTGGGGTCCTGTGATCCTGTTGCTAAAGGTAATGTTTGTTACATTACTTTGACGTTGGTCCTATTATTAGGTAAGTTTTCCTCTCCCTTCTTCTGTTTCAAGGATTTGTATTCCTTTCGCTACTATCGACCCGTCGGCTCTTGCGGCTATCGCCATGACGAGCTCGCAGTATTCAAAGAATTCTTGTCTGATATTGTCGGGGACAACTTTGCTAGTTATGTTGTCCTAGGTGACAACGGTATCTATTCTGTGTTCGCAGTCGTGGCGGTATATTGCGAATCTTGGACAGTGTACGATGATGTGAGGGACAGTTTCCTCGCTCGCCCCATCGCAGGCACAGAATGGATCCACAGCTAACTTATATGTACTCATTACTTTTATCGGTAATTTACGTACAATCAATCTAAAGCATAGTGTACCAGGTTAATGACGATGGCGGTAGCTTTCTACGTAGAAATGCATCTTGGTATTTTGATAGTGACACTAATTTAAAAAAGCAAACCTCCATTTTGGTGATTCTCGTTATTAACATTGTTGTGATGACTTTTGACAATAAAACGTGTTATGTTGTCATTTTCGTTTCGTTATTCATATGCGTGATATATAGATATAAACAGGCGCATCCAGAAGCGAAACGTCGCAATTAAGGAAGTTGGTCGTACGCAAAATAGAATGTATAAAAATCAGAAGCGTATTTCGGTTACGTATTATGATTTCAATATATCAAAGAGACTTTGCAAAGAAGTCAGATGAATAAGTTATTTTGAAAGACACGAGACGTCAAAGTTAACGTCAAACCTGTAGGGCTTTTCTGTAACAAGATTATTGAGCGGCTTTGTGATATTTAGAAATATTAGATTCGTAATACAAATTTGCGTTATTTATTTAGAATTTTATATATAGCGTTTAAAATCGAAAATTTTTAACGCATTGTTTTATATTCATGAATTTCGTTCGTATCGCATTGAATGACGTAAAGTTTTATCGTTTCATATATTCGCGAAACGCCAGTAGCTATCATTTGTCAGGTATTGTATTCCTGCGGGAGAAAACATTTATTTGCTTCGCTTGCAACAATTTACATGAGGGACGTCTCACATTAATAGTCCACTGTAAACGGTTTTTTATACCTTTTACATGTATGCTGGGTCTTTGTCTCAAAACTAAAATATCATTCCTAAACATCACACATTCGTTAGTTCACCAAAGTGAGCTTCTATCTGTATACAAGTTTGAGTCCTTAATTTAGTTTAGACTCTAACTGTCCTCGTAGAGTAGACATTGATTCTCCTGAACATCACAATTAAATTGAGTCAAATGTCAATCGTTACAGATCGTCAATACATTCGGCGTAATAGAAGCAAAGGAAAATCCCAACTTACCGCTTCGTAGAGCGTTACTCGAGCGAGGCGAGCGGTAGACTGTACGACAGTTTTTTTTTATATGAGAAAGGGCAAACGAGCTAACCACTCACCTGATTTTAATTGATCACCGTCGTCCAAAGCCATCCATAATACCGGAGGAGTTACAGGTGCGTTGCCGACCTTTGAGAAAGGGGTAAGCTCGTTTCTCCAAATCATGTAGGTTCGGAAATATCGTTGGTATCAGTTGATTCCACAAGTTGATAGTGCGTAAAAGAAAGTCACTCCAAAAACGTGCAGTCATGGAATGCCAACCATCAAAATGGTGTCGGAGAAATTAGGAATTCTGGATTCCTGGAATAGAAAGAAATATTTAATAGATCACAGATACGATAAGCGACAACCAGTCAAAACAATTTCACCCACGACTGATTACATGTGATCAGAGATTACCATAATGAGTAAGTGGTAGTACCACTAACTAACTAATACGTATGTGTAATTAATATACGCGGTACGTCAATGTTTTGAGGCAGGCTTCCATAGTCAAATGGTGGATGATCTCTCGTGGATATATTTAAATATGGTATATACTACTATTTGTTATTACGCATTATATGACCAAAGTACTGGGGCAAAGTACGAACTACTCCAACTCACCATCCATGAGAAAATCCAGGGTAAACGACCACCTCGAAGAAGACGTATTTCGTGGCTCAGAAATGTCCGGACATGGTTTAACATGAGCACAGGATTCTTGTTCCGTATAATGATAGCCGATCTCCGGTAGGTGATGGCACTTCAGGAAGAAGATATACTACAATGGCGCAAATGTACTAAATCCATGTTTAGTCTGCCTCTGCATTTTACGCATATTAGCAATTCTTTTAGAGACCTGGCAAGGCAGTTAGGATATATTGAATAAGCTTTTTACTTTACTTTTATTTTTTATTTACTGAAAACCGTAATAAGCTTTTGCATTCCGCTCATTAGGCGAGGTAGAAGAAAAACATAGCTTCATAAATGTGAAAATCCACCGGTCTAACGTTTATAGCCTTGGCATAATTTAACCGGGATATTACTTTGTTTAAAATCGTACAGCCCGTTTTACTACGGGAACGAAGTGAGTGGGAGAATGCATTTTTATTTCTACAACCGAGCATTCTAGGTATTATTTAAACAAAGAAATAAATTAACGAAATTCGTTCCGAGATCTGTTAATTTTTGAATGAATATTAAAAAGGATTTTAACATTTAACAATATCCGTTCCCGTTGCATTTATTATGCGGGGAAGGTTGATAATGAGGTTGGAAAAGCCTTCCACTGACCCGGGCCGAGGGCTGCGAGCGGTCATTCGTGTATGATATATGTGAATTTTTATAGGCACTTTACTATGCATTTAATATTTCATGTTGACATTGATATAATCATGATGGCACATTAATTTTATAACTGCAGAAGATTTATATGACGTTAATTCTCTTCATTTATCTTAATAAATAACAATAAGCATCAATAACCTGATGGTCCATCCAACCACCATTCGACTATTGACGTGAACTTTTTGAACTTAGTAGGAATTATATAATTTAATTCTTCAACACTTTTGTTTGGAGAACCGTATCTATAATACTAGAACACCTTTTCACCACATCTTTCTGTGCCTTACCTGAATAAACCATCAATTCAGATGAAGATTTCCGGCCTTGCTATGACTTGGTAAAATACTGCTAGGTCGGTTTCGCTAAGCCAACTCAAACTTACATTCTCATATAGATCTAAATCAAATAAAAGGACCAATCCAACTCGATTTTCTAACTACATCAATAATTCAAACAGTTTGAAAGAGTCAAACGTAATATACATTTCTTACTAAAAATTTAATATCTGACTTTTCTTTTCAGTAAACAAACCAAAAATACGATAGGTAGCATCTTCAAACACACTTTCGTTCTTAAACTGTGCAAATATTATTTCTCTTTCAAATACGTTAATGGTATTTACTTTCGCTAGACTTAAAAGCGCCGAATACACACAGAAAGTCCCGTGGCTTAATGATTTTATTTTTGCGGGGACCTTAATTAAAATATAAATGTACGAGAACAGGAAGGTAATGACGTCTAATAAGCTTTTTGACGACAATGGGGACACTAAAGGCGCGAAAGGTGGCGGTAAGGGACAACCCAAAAAGAGAATTTTATTAATATTGTTCCCTGTAACCATAACATTACGGCATCTGGCTGAATAAGCACTTTGTAATGTGTCTTATTAGGATTAGGCTCGTTAATAATAATTTTAGATACATTTCGTTTGGACCAATGCAATCGCACCTTACGAAGTTTTATAATTATTGTCAACAGTCTATCGAAGAATTTTCCTCTCAATCCGTAAATTATATTAAGGGTATAAAACACTTGTATACTGTTAAAATATTTATCTATATTAAAACATATATGACATGAATATTGACTGCCTTATTGATACGTTGCTAAGCAACACCATTACATCTCTCTTATATAAAACCAAATAAACTAAACTATATTGTACCTCGTCACCAATTTCAAATAATTCATATACTAGCAACGTTGCTTAGCAACGTATCAATAAACCAGTGAATAGTCATGTCATGTATGTTTTAATATATATACATATTTATAACATACATGACATGATTATTCATTGCTTTACATATGCAGAAAAATAAGTTCTTTCGTAATCTTTTATAAGTAAAAAAAATTTTTTTCTACTGGTGAAGTTACTCCGTGAAGGCTGTGAATTCGTTGCGATTTTTTTATTTTTTCTTTGACAAACAAATGAACGTCAAATATATCAGAGTATCTAAAAAATATAATTAATTTTATTTAAATATAAAACAATAAACATTAATTGACATCTTAATCTTATCTAACAAATACACTCGTGAGCAAAAATAAAGGGTCGAAATAAAGTTTAAGAAAGTTTGAATATCTCGGAAGATAAAAACGCTAGCCAACGCTTCATGGTGGCAACACTAAGTATTAAAATTTTAATAAAATAAAATTTAATGAAAAATACTGTATTGTCGTATCTTACGTAAATTAATCCTTTTTCGTTTAAGTTTATGTTTTTTAATGTAATATAAATAAATTAATAAAAATATTTTATTTTACTTTAAGAATATTTACTTGTCTATCATGCACAATTTATTTCACTAGCGTCTTTATCTTACGAGATATTCAAACTTTCTTAACCGACTTTTTATTTTTGCACACGGCTATCTGTAAGATTATAATTATACAAAAATTAAATATATGAAAACAAAATTATGTTATGAATAAGGTAAAAAGATAGTGCTGATTTTCAGCCAAGCTCAATTGTAATCACACGCTCTCACGCGTCTCAAAACAACTACAAGCTACAATAAAATTAATTGCTTGCTAGTACTACATAAGCTATGTTATCTATTTTTACAAATATACAAATAATACAATTTCACATTCACTGTTTTAAGCAAGAAACATCAATTAGTTTTTCCCGAACACGGAAAACTTTAACTTCTTTTACTGTTGAAATCGTCTGAACCAACTCTTTCATGAGAGTGCTTTCGTTCTTTAGCAATTAATCATTTGTCAGTTTACGGTGGTTTGTATTTCTTAGCTTTTAAATTTTAAACTTTCAAAGTATATGTTCTATTGAAGGAAAAAAATAATTGTAATTCCATTTTCAACAAGTGCTGTATTTATCACTATACTTCTGATACAAATTTTCAATAGTGATTTTTTGGATACCCAATAATACTAAAACTGATTAGGATTAGAAGTTCCTATCATCAATCACGTAGACAATAGAAACAGGGAATCAGCGGTCGCGGAGAAACTAATAACATTGCAACGGGGCGTCTACGACGCGTAAACTAGGGCGTTTTCCAACACCACCTTCCAAAATCAGGTATTAAAATGACTGGGCGACAAGGGTGGGGCCTTTGTCGTCCGCTAAGGTGGACCCGGGAAGAAGGCGACATCGGCTGGCCCGTGTAGCCTTGCACTATGAGGGCACAGGGGAGGGAGAAACCTCCCCGGGACGTGCTCTCCTTGAGCACAGTGCAGAGGGGCTCCGGTGCGTTCCACTGGAGATCCCGAAGCCCCTCGTCATGCACCGAGGAAAGGGCCACCGGGGAGGTTTTAGTGGGTAAAACCCTACATAACGGCCGCCTTCCCCAGAAGGCGGGGTATCTTTCGAAGATTTCCTCCCCGTTAACAAAAAACACAGCAGTACAAATATCAGCATGCAAAAAGCTGCCGTACTAAATACGTGTCGAATTGTTCGGAAGTTCTTGCAGGATGATTCCTCTAACATAGACAAGCCTCAATATGAAACCCACTTGGCCGTGGTTTTAATTAAAATCGAAACTCTCTGGTTTCGAGAGAGAGAAAATTTAAAAAATAATAATAAAATGAAAACACTGTAGTAACTGTTGCGGTAGCACTCTTTTAACAAAACAAAGTAAACGAAGTACATAAGAGCACGGACATAAGTCGCTTTATTGAAAATAAAAAATAACACTCTAGGTGTTTTATTTTGTATTCAATGAAGCGAAAAAGAATTAGGCAACAACAACTTACAACAGTTAAAAAAAATATTTACCATAAAACATAATTCCAAGCATTTAATGTTAATATTAAGGTGGATCAATATCCTCTTGCGTTTAGTTTCAAATGTTTCTCCTTTGCCTCGATAACTCAGTCCCTGTCAACCGAATTGTTAATCTCGATCCATCTATCTCTAGGTCTTACCTCATTCCATTTCATTAAGTGATCCCTTCCAAGATGTTACTTTTCTAGTTTACTTTTCATTACCCCTTTACGTAAGACTGCCTATATATTTAAAGGCGTTTTGGGAAAGTGGCATTCGGGTGGAACGCCTGCCTTTATTATTTTTACACGTCGTCTTTGTCTTCTAGTAATCATATATAGTAGTATTTTTTTTATTATTTCTAAGCAAGTGCTTGACTACATCCCACCTGATGTTAAGTGGAAATGCAGTCCTGAATGGTAAGGCGCACTAGCTTAGTAAATGCCTATTCACTCTACTGAAAATACCCACATTGTAATCGGAAGGAAAGACAGACGCGGGCAAACTATTCCAGTTTTTCTTTGCTGTACGAAGAATGAAAGACGAAGCAAATCGCTTCGTTCGGGTTTGAGGGATGTTCACAACAAAAGGATGAAATCCCGCAGTGCGTCTAGAATTCCGATGATGGAAAGGGGATGGGGGAATTAGATCATGTAGTTCCTGAGCACACTCTCCAAAATGCAATCTGTAGATAACCGAAAGGCTAGCTACCTTACGCCTGTGCTCAAGACTGAGCAGATTGGTTTCAGCTGCGTCACCAAATAGCCTCTTAGCTCGCTCTCCACCGAGTCTCTCAGAATATTGAAATTATATTTTATAAATTTGTTTCACTAAAAAGTACAATTTGGAAAAGTCTAGGCAAAAAGGAAAAACGTTGACATGTGTCTTTAAAATTTTCTTATCCTAAAATAATAATTTTATCCTCTAAAAACACTCTTTGCTAATTGTTAAATGCCAGTCGCCATGCCATGTTAAAGTTTATTATAGCGTATTTTACCGCGATTTAATTTTGTTTTTAATTTTATAGTGTTTTGAGGCTGCTGTTAGTTCAAGGTTAAGCTTATTTAAAATGGGTAAAAGGATTATTAATATCATTTATAACAATTTTTTTAGGTTTTCTTTAAACAAATTAAATATATTTGTGTACAAGTTTATAACCAATGCGTGACGAAATACCGGGTTTTCATATATCTTTACTAACTCCAATTTAATCTTTAGCCCTTCCTCGGGTGAAGTTATAAGCCACCTCTGTAATGATCGTACTAATTAAATATTCTGCTATTACTTGCTTTTTGGCCCGGAATCCCACAACGACCTCAGAAATGTTCCCAACTACGAATACACACATCGCCAACATCCAACATTTGAGCATCTTTTAATTAATATATAAGTACAAAGTTTTCAAATTAAACAAATGCGGACTCAACGATTTCCTGTATTAACTACTATAAATTGTATGGATTTTATTTTTTTATCGTAGTTGAATTTTAACACATGTTGTATAAGGAACACGGCTGATTTGGAATATCAACGCCCTAAGAAGTGCGAGATTGTTGAATAATCTTCTACATTTAGATTTATTAAATAACATAAGATCGCATAAAAAGGAAATAAAAATAGAGAGTAGATTAAAAATTGTGTTAATCCAAAAAATATAATTACATTTATCGATAAACCAAATTTGACAGTACACCCATGACCATAACTCTTTTTTTTGTTAGCGCGGAGGAATCTGTTTATAGACCATCCTCCGGTACCCTGGAGTGGGCCCGGAGGGATGTGTGGGACTCGGCCTGGGCAGCCCATACCCACTTAACATTCCGCGAATGCCATCAGCCGTTATGAGCGGGGTGCCCCGGATCTGTCAGCGACAGGACACCCCACCGACCGGCCGTTCCCGGCAAAGACCGGACTACATCTTCAAAGGGGACTTCTCTGGCACTCAGAGAAGTCCCGACGACGCCGAAGCATGCTGGGGAACATGACTATAAGCTTACAAGATTGTTCGTAACATCCGAAATTTAAAATCACAATCAAATTTTGGGTATATTAATATAAATATCCAAAACGGTACTCTGTACTTTTATGAGTTCATTGAACTATCTAGGTTTCATCAGCAGTTCGAATTTGTTCGGTGTGAGTAACGAAAGCATTAATGTCTCTCATTTAATGGTGCCAACGAAAAGAAATGTGAACCCGATCCAACGTTCGAATTGCATTTTGAATTTATTATTCAGCAAGAGGACATTTGTCAGCCGCTTGAGTGGAATAGGAATTCATTCTCGTAATAAAATTTTTACTTACCTGCATTTCACGCCTCCACAGACACATATTTTTCCAAACTTTCGAATTTCACGTAAAGTTTACAAACCTTTGTTCGAGCAGAGTGCGCTTGGATTTTGCATACTTCCATAGAAATTTTACATATTTTTTAAAGTGAAATTTGAAATGATAGTTTTTTAAATTGATAAGTTTAACATAATAGATCTAGTACGCCGCAAGGGGACGTCCGCGCTTTTATCCAAAGTACGTGCAAGGGTTTTATTTTGCGCCCGGGGCATTGTTGCAAAAATACTGAGCTTGGAACCGAGAATCGCGTTGAATGTTAAAAGGGCGATGAATGGATACGATATCCATTCGTAATTTACGCCATGAAGATATCTATCCTAATGTTCTTTCATGCACCCCTCTATTCTGTTCCATTGTTAATAAAAGTTAAATCTTTTTAGTATTATGCAGTGATAGTGATTTAATTCTATGATAATTTTAATTTCTATACCTACCTACACATACGTTTTACAAAATTGCTCTATGCTTTTGAGAATCTAAAAGTTTTTTTAATACAAAAGATTCAGTTCAAGCTGGCGAATGTCACTCTCGTAAGTGGTTTTACGATTTAAAGTTGGTCTTGTCAACATCACTCCAGTTCTCCCGGCTGTGTTGAAATTCTGTGATTAATTTTGTTCTGTAAGCTGTCCCTCTGCTATTCAACATTGCTAATTTAAGTCGCAGTACAACTTACCAAACTTTATTTGCCTGAACCGTCTGCATCTAATGTAACCTAAGACGATAGTCGGTTTCTATAAATTATATTGCATTATTACATTGACTTACAATATCTGCTGTGTTCTTTATACAATAAGTGTTAAAATTTAACCACGATAAAAAATTAAATTCATACAATTACTTTTATTTAAATGTGTAACAATCGCGTTAATATAGAAAATCATTAAGCCTGCAGTATTTGTTTAATGTAGGTAATGTATTTCTGCGATTTTACTTTCATTCTTGTAGCAAATGGAGAAATAGCCAATGACATAGATAGTTCGCAATACATATCACGGAGAAACACTTTGGTGGCTAAACACGTTTTAACAATTCAATTAACGACGTATTTTGTGATATATTTTTATTGACACTTGTTGTAATATATTTAACTTAGTTCACAATGGCATTCTCTATCAGTTAAAAGAATACAGTGGCAGGTGTAATCATCAAGGAAAAAATAAGAGACAATGAAATATCAAATACAAATATGTACATAGACATGCACAGCATATATACACGAATACATGTGAATATTCATATACTTAACATAAGTATATAAACCTAGGTAAATACATTTTTAATATGAATAAATAAAAATTACAATCCTAGATAAATCACAGAGCTTTTAAGTTGAGTTGGGGGTCATGAGGTCTGTAATGTATATGTGTAATGAGGTATGTAAAAACTATATATAATTATATAACTATGTATGTATTGCGCCAAAGTAGGTTAAAAGGATTGCATAACGTCGAATCACAAATCATAAATTTTAACTTTTAATTGTTTTAAAAGCCTAGTACTCAAATTTGAAAATTCATTAATTCCAATGATCATGAATAATTATTGGATGTATATAACTAAAATACATTCAATAGTTTATAGCTCATCTTATATTGAAAGTAGCACGTATGGCAACACATCGAAGGGTATATAGGGAATTAATAATAAGCATGCGTACAAACAGTGATAAGAGAGCCTTTCCGTGCCCATTTAATATTTAATGCTATGTGCCAAAAATGTATTCCGACCATCATAGCAGAGAAGAAGGATGAATTCAAAGTACGCGCGTTTACAAATATATAATGGCACACTGAATTCTTCTTCTTAACTTTAAAAAAGGAGCTTTACAATTCGTCTCAATAGTTTAACAATATCTAGTTCCGTCAGTAATTGAACCATTTTGATATTTGTTTGAAAGGATTTACTTTCAATTAAGTTCCGTATATACACCACTATTATTTTAATTACCACGCGCTCGGCGGTGAAGGAAAACATCGTGATGAAACCTACATGTCTTAAAACATTTTCTGTTGCATGTCAAATCTCTTTACTAATAAGTTTTTGTATATAATCTAAACATTCGAAACGAATTATTCGTTATTCAAAAGAGCAACTATAATACAATTATCTAACAAGTTCGTTAGAATGATATATGTTTTAAAAGTGAAATACACGAAAACACAGTTACTTAAGTTAAAGTTAAGGTTAAGGGTTAAATGTAACGTAGACTTTTCAATAAATATTTACATTGCCATTATGAATTGGAAGTACGAGTACATTGCTTTTCCAATTTCTCAACAAGATCCACGAAAAAGGTCTAATGAAATTAAAATGTTTTAAAAGGTTTTTGCGACTGAATAATAATGGGAGCGCGGTTGTCATTCGGAGCACTGCTGTAGACAGCTCACTTGGCCCGGGGGAGGATTTCTGAATTAAAACACCCAACTGTATAATGGTTTAGGGTTGCGAATTTTTATTAATTTTTTTTCTGGTAAAATTTTTATTGCTGGCTTATAAATAAATGAATGTTTTATTTGGACAAAAGAAAAAAAAAAACAATACTGAACGTTCGTAAACTGCTACAGTTGATGATAACTGTGCCGCAGCAATTTACGTCCACCTCGAGACACAAACATTTGAAAACAAATTAAACTATAATTATGTAGATATTATTAGAAGACAAAAAAGATAAATATAAACAATTGGGTGCGCGTGTGCGTGTGTATATTAAAATATATATATGTCGGCACGTCGCCATAATTGTGCTGAAATGAGCCACCGATGACTGGCGTCCGTGATGATTTTTACAGATGACAGATTACGCGCGATGGTTCAACTGCTCTATCCGCCCGCCACCGTAGATGTGTGTCACTTAGCTCGACCGAATGGTAAAACGTTGACTTCATCGAACGCCAACAGACGGCGCTAGCGTTCCGTGTTCCAAATGCCGCCAATGTCGCTAGTGTGGTAGCGCTAGTATCGCGTCGGTTACGACATATATATTATCGTTATCAGTGTTTAATTAATAAAATAAATAATAATTTTTTAACGAAGCGTCAATAGCCTAATGGTTTAGGGTACGGCCTGAGAATCGTAAGGTCGTGGGTTCGAATCCACCATTCGACTAATGCCGTGAACCATGTCCTAGCACAAGCTTAAGCTTAGTTGGAATGGTTAACAAGATTGTTAACCATTCCAACAAATTTATTTCAGGAAAAAAAAAGAAATATTGCTAGCTTTCTTTTTAAAAAAAAAAATTGGTGTATGTGTTTTGGTATATGTAAATTAGCTCGCCGTCAACCGGACAGTCTTGAAAAGCTAATTCTAGGTGGCTGTGTCGAGGGAAGAAGAAGCAGAGCGGCCACTACAGACGTACTATATTACAGCAGTTACCGGAATAAAACTCCAGGCAGCTATCCACATGGCCCAAAATAGAAAAGAGCGGGGAGTGCAGGTCAAGAGTCGCTCTCTTGGTGGTCACGACCCTCAGCGCTGAGGAAACGACAGAGAAGAAGAAGAAAGAAATTAGCCGTGGTAGCTCAGTGTCCTAGCGGTCACTTCAAGTTGCATAGTACGTTAATAACCCGAGTTCGATCCCGGCGCCGGCACCAATGTAATTGTTTGTTGCAATTTTAAGTACAGATTAGAACACAGTTCCTAGGGTTTACCTTACTGTCATGGCACTTCATCAAATGGTATTAAGTAGACAAATATAAACTATTTCGTCCTATATTTGGATTTTATATGGCGCTAGCTTCCCCCTCTAGCTTCCTTCTAACTTCCAGGGAACCTGGACAAATCCTAGATACAAATAATTAATTTGTAAATTGTACATGTAAGATTATGAATGAAACTATATTGAACTATTTTATTATTGAATAAAGTCTACAATTCTTAATTTAAAATTTTTTATAGTCACGCAGTTACCGATCTCTTAAACAAGGCAAAATTTATATTTAGTCGACAGCTCGCCGAGCCCGCTAACACGGTCGGCTTTTTAAAACAATTTTTAGTCGTTGGCATTTAATCAAAGAATACGCAGCACAAAAAAAGAAAAACATTTACCCTTTCATTATACCTTAGCCTGAATAAAAAACGAACCCATAAATTACGTAGGAGGATAGCTTCAAATTCGCCAAAATTTTTCACCTCCAAATTAACCAGTCGACCTTCCGAGAAGTGTTCTCACAAAGCATAGGTACTGTTTAATATTGTTTTATATTGCATTTCACATAAAATAAATTATTAAAAAAAAACGCCACGACCGCATTATACTAATGAAGCGTATACTACTCATAACACAAGCCAACTCCTATTTGGAATGGTTAACAAAAATGTTAATAGTATTGGTAAAAAAAAAAAATTTCAAAAAATCATCTGTACACAGTAATTAACATTTTAGGACTGACTATTATGAATACATAGTGGCCTCATCATAATAATTTCAGCCATAAGACAACCATTGTTTAATAGAGGTCTATCCCACGATTTTCTCAGTAATGAGTTATCGTCAAGCCGTAATTATGTATATACTTATAAATGTTCCAAAGCGTCCATTCGCGACCGTCGGAGGTTGCGAATAATCCTCGCGCGTTACCGCTATTTTATCGGCAGGCCTCACCCCTTAGATGCTAGGAGCGTTGCTGGAGTTTCTTCGGCCACTTCTTCTCCCAGCGCCATCGCTTCCCGAAGTGGCACTCAAAGTTAGTTTAGCTTTTCGAATTTTCTAAGGGACTTAGATTATCCGTGAAATAGCTACCGACGGAGTCATGGTTCTCGAGTCATTACCTTGCGGGACGTCCCACACCGCGCTTGCTGGTCCGTGGTCTCCAGAAAATGAAATAAAGGATAGTAATATAATACCTGTCACAAATTAGACTTAATTTGTTGTAATTAAACTTGATGAGAAACGTATAGCGATTCATGTCTTTCTGCTCCGCTAGAGCTAAATGAGAGGAGACCTTAGAAATTTGTCAAACTGTTATTATATTAAAATCAACTCTCGCATAGGCGATATCCATTTAACCGAATAAAAGAGAGGAGAACACTTGCGATAAATCACATTTTTTGAAGCTCGAATAATACATGAAAAAGTTATCTTTCTCGTTACGGGTCACGGTCGTTTTTCAAATTAATTATCTAACTTCGGCTTAGCAAATCCAATATTTCACGGAGTGGATCTTCGGTTTGGCAATGAGTGATTATTCGGTTAGACAATGGGCTTTCGATTAATAGTTTTTTTGAGGACGAATTAGAAATATCTATCCATGAATTGTCGATAGCCTCACCACTTGTCCCAAATGTGACAGGTGGTGAGGCTATCGACAATTCATTGGTACAAGCCGACTGGGATTCTTCTTGTAATTTTAAATGCTGATTTACCACGTGCTCGCCGGTGAAGAGAAACATCGTGAGTAAACCTTTCATGTCTTTCACCTTTCAATTTTCTAAAAACATATGTAGTCCGACAATCCGCACTGGGGCCAGCACTTTTCACTTTTGCGGACTACACCCTTTATTCTCTCTTTACAGAGAAGGCCTGCACTGTCGTGGTAAATAATGTATAGGCGGTAATTTTATTTAACTTTTAAAGATTTTATTGTTTTTATCTTATGTTTGAAATTTTGAAAACTTTACAAAGGTCAAATAACAGTTTATAGGCAATCTGATGGCAAAATATGACTAACGATTATCAAGATTACCACATCATTTCATCATCATCATTTCAGCCGTAAAACATCTACTGTTGGACATAGGCCTCCCCCAACGATTTCCAAAAGGACCGGTTGTAAGCGGCCCGCATCCAGTTGCGTCCTGCGACCTTTATGAGGTCACATCATTTGCTACCATCTATATACATATAAATAAAATTGGGGTGTAAAATCTGGCACGGCTGGCGACGGCTGACGGCTGACGGGTCTTTCACTGGTAGAGATAGCTGTTTTAACAAGGAGTAACTTAGGCAACTTTTTATTTAACCGAATCCGCTGCCGTGGATTATGCAGCGCCCTTATGCTCCATGAATATTAATGTAATAAACTAAATAACTTTTTTATTAAATTCCACTTGGATGAAGTCGCGGGCACAGCTAGTTTTAACTAAAATTATACTAATAGCTTTTTTTCCATTATCCCGTTCTATTACAAAGAGAAACATTAACGTAAACCATTATAATATACGGACGTTACGTTACGTTTTACGGAGATAAATGAATGGAGGGAAGGGTATATTTGTAAAACACATTAAGAGCTGTTAGTTGACACGTTTAACACCTGCTGTGTATAGGATTACGTGTGTCATGGAAAACCTTCCTGCTTATCTTGTTTTATAACATATTGAATAAACGTACATTGAGTAAAGGGAGAAATTAAATTTCGGAACAATCAACTGAAACATTTACAAGAATAAGAAATGTGCTAGGCTTCTCTTTGAATGGATTAAAATTTTTACGGTAAATTGTGCCTTATAAAAACATAGGTAGATAAACCCTTTACTACACCATAATATGTACAAAGGCGAACTTAATGCCATTTAGCATTTTCTTCCGAATAACCTTTGGTTGAACCTTTGGCAGGGTAAGGGTAGTGTTTAAAGATAATGTGACTAGGCCATCCGATGTTAAGTTGAAATGCTCTCTCTCTCTCTCTAGTGTCGGTCCTTCATGTCTGAGGATCGTGGTCACCATCAGGGTTGCATCTGGAGCGGGTGATTTGCCTCCACCGGCTTCTGTCCAGCGCGTCTCTGACAGCACTGTAAAGTTTGGAGGACGACGAGTCTTTTACCTGATCGGACCACCTTGTTGGTAAACGGCCGCGAGATCCTTCCTGCGGTGTTCCCAACTACGATCAGTTTATCTAGACTTTCGTCGCCTCTGCGCATTGTGTGTCCGAAATATGTCAGGATTCGTTGTCGGCATATGGTAGACAAACGAGTCTTAATTTGTAGTTGGCTTAGGATAGATGCATTGGTGCGTTTCGCAGTCCAGGGTATCCTTAACATACGCCTCCAGCACCACATCTCGAATGCATCGATCCTTTGCCTCTCTCTGGCTGGGATTGTCCACGTTTCCACTCCATACAGGAAGATAGGGAATACCAAGGCACATCAATCTGGGCTTATGTTTATACAAAAAGTGTATTAGGCTGGGTGGCAAGCGTCCAGGTCAGGCGCTTTCCACTAAACCGCTCTGTATGTAGTACAAGTCCATAGTGAAATAAATAAATATTCATGACCTTGATTCAGAAGGGTAGGCAGAGCACTTTTGCTAATAAGTTTCTTCGGTTCCGACTACATTTTACGTATCGTAATACAGTATCTTCTTTATTATGTCATCAATCTGATTATTTCACACAATCGTCTCGTGCATTCTTTCTCTTCCCGTTTATTTGATTTTTTACTTAATTTAATTTATTGTATATTATTTTATAGCAAAGATTTTTTCATCTCTCGTTATTCATCCTTTCCACATGAAAAAAAAACACCAAATCATAGCTTTTGGTTTTACCAGACTTCAAATATAGAAGAAAGTTCTTGAAGGTTTCTTTATACTTCTCATAGGACAATATTTCATTCGAACCGAGATGCTATATAAAATATATAATATAAATTGTGTAATCACTTAGCAATAGATCAACATTCCAAATTCATAAATTACAAACGGCGCAACCACTGGTCGAACTTCGTTAAGTTTCGTAATTCCTAACCGTTCCAAATTGGGTCCGATAATTCCCAAATATTAGACCCAACTTTCCTATACAAGTTAAATCAAATTTTACTTCTTGTACAAATATGCAGACTATGAAAGTAATCAAATTTTATGTATACTAATTTTATAAGTGAAGAAAATAAATGATAGTGGGGAAGCTTTCGAATCTGGCGGCCAGGGGTTCAAACCTGTTTCGAACTTTTGTTTCTTAAAAAATATATATCGTTATCTTTTTTTTTTAAAAGAAAGCTAGCAAATATTGTTATTAACATTCTTGCCACCCCCAAATAAGCCGAAGCTTTTGCTAGCAGATGGTTTACGTTAATAGTCGAATAGAGCGTTTGTAACTACGGTCTTATGTTTCTGAATCTGCTCCTCAAGCCATTAGGCTATTGACGCTTCCAGTAATCGCATCCATATCTATTATCCATGTCCATAATTTATGAAATTGTTCTTTGTAATTTGTTTGTGTATTCGTTAAATAAATATATCAAATGTAATGTCTTTATATGTAATACACACCCCGTATTTCAAACTATTTTTTTATATCTAACTGTACTATCTACTGTAACTTCGTAAAGGGAATATCAACTATATTCCGCCCGTAAGGCGTTTTAAAAATATTTATTATTCTAATGTTCTATAAAAAAAATACAATTTATCCAGGGCATGTCAGCGGCATGTCAGGGTCTCATTAGTGGAAACGACGCGGACCGTCGCTCCTATGATATATTGTGTGTTGCCAGAAAACCAATTAAACTTGTCCACTACACGGACTGGTGCAAATTTCCCAAGATTAATTGGTGACTAAACATTTGTTGTCGGTACTGAATTTGTTCTTCATTAGTTGTTTCTCGCGATTGTCGCAGAAGTTTAACTAGTCTAATTAGGTAATTCCGGTGACGCTATGTTTAATACTCCACATGCGAGCGTTGGAAACTTCGTGTTACAACTATTTGTATTTTGTCTATAATAAACACAGAAGTAAGCGTTGAAGGCTTAGTGCCGAAGCATTCGAATTTACAATCTTATAGTCTGCAGTTTGAATCTTAGCCGAATTGTACATTGTTTGTTTTAAATAGCCCTTTAACGACTCCTGCAGGTTCTGTTGATTCCATTTATTTATGTAGTATAGTTGGTTTACATTCAGTAAGGAATGAAATGAAACATATTAAATTTTAGATCGTTTAAATAGTGAATTGATTAAATACAATAAAATTATTAAAAACTATTTCTAACGTACAGAAATCACTTGCTAAAATTTGTACCCGGTATCTGATTTTCGACCTGTCGCAAATATCTTAATAAGTTTGGTTAAAAAGCAAACATTACTTACTTTCTCTGTCTACCCCAATCAAATAGCTCTTACTTTATGTGCGAAAGCTTTTTTATATACATAAATTCCGGTTTTTACGTATAGTTTGAGACACAGTGTGAATTTATGAAACATTAAACAAAAAGTTATGCAGTAAAGGAAACCGATCGCCAGCTGTTTGTGATTTGCAGGCGCGGGTCGCAGACCGCAAATAGTGCGCGTTTCCACTGCCGCTGTTAAACGTTATTTGTAACAAAACATATAAAACGGTTTTTATTGAGCAGTTTGTTTTATTCTTTTCTTATTCTTCTTTTTACTGCTATGAAAAACCTATTTATTGGCAAATATATAGGAGACGATGTGATCGTACTTCCGTGATGACTTATCTGATCGTACTCTCGGACAATCTCGAGTCTCTATGCGTATAGCGTTTAGAATGTACAAGAAGTAAGGAAGGTAGTCTAGGACCGGGCATAGTGATTTACTTTCTTATAAACCTAATTCCTAGTTGTGGAGCAGAGGGCATCCACAATGTGCCGCCGTATTTTTGTCCCGGTCCATCATCGACCAACCTGATCGTCTTCATGTACGCCGCTATTGGTCACCGCCACGTTTCTTGTTTCTTGTGGGATTCAGTCCAAGGCCTATTGGATCAATACATGGACTAATTGGTCTTCGTGCTGTTATAACCCTCAATAGTATGGGCACAAAGTCCATTCAGCACTCCTTCAATACGACGCTATTTTATTCCACTGCAAGTTAGCACTTTTGCTTACTTGTACGGTTTTTATATGGCAGTCTAAGTCAGAACCTCGCGCTTAAGTTCAAGCTCAGTTTTCTTCAAATTTAGAGATTCGGGAGTCAAACCTTTCAGCCACACTCTTTGTTTTTTAAAAAGACATCCAGCGACGGCCTAACAGTGCGTAATTGAAGTCCTTAATTTCCTTCTCCTTTCGGTCTCCGTTCGTTCTGTGTTTGTACTTATTTCATCAAAGCGAGGTAAATTAAGGAGATATCATATATTTAATAGTATCTCGTGTAAGAATGTTCTGCTGGAATAAAAAAAATAATATATGTTGTATAAATTCTGTTGGATTCTCTTAACACCCGTTATACTCGTATTTCAAGCACGTCACGCCACGTTTGTGCGAGTTGTTCCACTAACGAGTACAACTTATATAACATCATATAAGTTTATGTGTTTGTTTATTTTTCGAGTTAAAATCATTTTTTATACATTGCAGTGACAGACTAGCCAAAGCGCTCGGCTTGATCTTTGATTTACGAATTACAACCAGTAATTATTATTATAACTTAATTAATAATTAATATTTTTAAATTAAGTAAAATTATTTATATAATTATATTTAGATAAAAATAAACATTGGCTCCGTTTCCATTTTTCGGTTTTTTACTATTGATTGATATTTAATTCTCTATTATGCATAATTTATTTCAGTTAGTGTCTTCATCTTCCGAGATATTCAAACTTCCTTAACCGACACTCTATTTTTGCTCACGGCTATATTTTACGTTTAGAATTAATTATATAAATTAATTAACTCACGCAAGGATATTTAAAACATAATTTCTATGGAGGGTTTAACTGTTTTTATGCTGAGACTAACGTTTACAACCCTTTGTTCGGACCCATGTTACAATAAAATCGTCAGAAAAACCTTCATATGTTACGTCGCCTTATGTGTAATGGTAGATTATTGTTCAAGAGAAATGCGCACATATAAAGAGTACTAATATATGTGCCTTGTTATAGTAAATACTTTTTCTTATTAATATAAATTTAATCTATTATTGTTTACCTTTAGTTTATGTCCTAAGTTATCAGGATTAGATCCCACGAGAGGAGCCTGAATTAGGCTCTTTAATTTCAGCTAGCAGATAGAAGTGTGTGAACAGCTAAAAGTGAATAGACTTCGAACCGTGAATAGGCATTTACTCTATTGCGCTTCGCTATTAAGAGCTATATCTCCACTCAATACCAGGTGGAGCAGTGGTCAAGCCTTAATTCTTTAAGCAGGCATCTCGACGGTTTTTCGAGACTGCCACCAAACATTCTAACAAACTTCTCGTAAGTGCCACCACTTATAAGCCTTCCTATAATAAATTCCGTCGCGTCGCCCGGAGGCCGGGACACGTTCTTGATGATCTGGACGACGCGATTACCATTGCACAGGCTAGATCAAATCCACAAAGCGTCCATTCGCGTCCGTCGGAGGTTGCAAATAATCCTTGCGCGTTACCGCTATTTTATGGGCAGGCCCCACTCCTTAGATGTTAGGAGCGTTGCTGGAGTTTCTTCGGCCACTTCTTCACCCAGCGCCAACGCTTCCCGAAATGGCACTCAAAGTTAGTTTAGCTTTTGAATGTCCCTTAGATTATCCATGAAATAGCAACCGACCGAGTCGTGGTTCGGAATGCTTACGCGTAACATAGTAACCGTCCAAGCCGAGGTTACCTCTCACCGGGGGGACCCTTGTGTCGAGTTACTAGCAATAGAGGTGAAGCAGTCAAGGCCAGCCGCTCTGGCGAATCTGTGTTGTTCGTCATTAAATAATATAGTGGTCAAGGGTGGGTCCTACCCACCACACGTTCTTCAGATCCATGAGATTATCTCGTTTTGTGTCGTTAATCTCTCACCAAAACAGATTTTTTGCGATGGTCTATTCTACATCTTCTAATAAAATGGCACCCATTTTTTTTCTTATTCTTATTTTATTAAACAGTATTTGTTGATGATAAAATATACAATACAATGTAATAGCCGATGTAGTTTCTATTTAAAAAAACCACACCGTAAAACCTCCTTAATGACCTATTATTAAAAAAGACACGTTAGTTTTTTTTAATTTACTTTGTAATAAAAGAAAACTGGGCGACATCTTCCTTTATTTTAATGTCAGGAGCTAGATGTAAAAGATTTTAAATATATATCCAGCATTGATATTTCAGAAATTATTTTCTTGAACAATAGAAAGCACTGTATATAAAAAATAAAATCAACAGAATATTCATCATATTCAAGCAACAAACGATGCCTGAGGGTTATGCGTCTTTTTTATGGCTGATTGCCGTTTTTAGCCTTAAGGCTTTTACAATTTCACTTGACCGACCTCTTAGATCGTTCAGAGTTCTAAGTAAGTAAGGATCATCAGATGGAAATACACAAACTGTCCCTACCCCTATTCATATAAGAGATGAGGGACACTTATATCCATTTGTTTATTGATAAACATTTTTATTATTAATATTTGTTGACACAGAAGTCTCACTTTAAAAAATATTAACAAAGGACTAGTTTGTTTATGTTTCATTACATAAAAACGTATATATTACACTTTCGATGATAAGGTCAGATACGGTGAACCGAAACATCTAGTAAAGCGTCTAGCGAGCGTCAATAGCCTAATGGTTTAGGGTACGGCCTGCGAATCGTAAGGTCGTGGATTCGAATCCACCAATAGACTACTGCCGTGAACCATGTCCTAGCACAAGCTTAAGCTTAGTTGGAATGGTTAACAAGATTGTTAGTTATATTTCTGAAAAAAAAAAAGTAAAGAATGGTGAAGCGTCGCCACGCACAAGTGACTGCGTAACTCGTATACAACTGTAAACTCTCGGTCGTGAATTAATAATTTTCAATGAGTAATATTTGCGTAAATATGTGAAGTGAGTTATCTATGTTAACTTATAATTATCTTTATTATTTGTATTTCATGTAAAAATGTTTGTCCACAGGTTCGCGTGATTGGTGTAATGGGGATGCGTAGGTGAGGGCGCAAGGCGGGCGCCGCTAATTGCCCGCGCCCGCCCATGGCCTCCGCCTTACTAAGCAGGTTTACAATCAACAACCAAACTTAATATTAACTACTTAAAACTCTTTGAAGTGCTATACAGGCACAATCCTTCGCTGTAAGGAGAGTGTTAGGACATAGTAGGTAGACTCTACATGTCCTAGAACTAAGAGACCCAGATTTACAAATGATGTTTACATCACCATTGCGTGCAGACAATTTTACTTCTACTATGAAACTTAAGACAACCGCCCGAACACTGAGCTACCATTGCTCTGTAGCACTAACGCAAGCCTAATTGGAATGGTTAACAAGAACATGATTAGAAATATATGTGTCTTAAAAATTTTGATCGGTATATCACATACGACCTACGAACTCCTACTGAGCTCGTTTTCATGAAGTCTATTGATCTAAGGCTTTCCTTATCCTTAGCTTAGGTTTAGGCTCTCCTTATATCAGTGTCTGATGTTGATTGCCTTTAAGTAATGAAGCAATGCTAATTTCTTAGCACATTAAGTGACAAATTGTTTTTGGGGTAAGTTTTTTCTATGTATATAGTAATAAAATATCTTTGATAAACGTGTGAATAGGTTGGTGGTGCGATTGCTGGTGGCAGCTGCGGCATGGACCACATTCAGCGCCGCGTCGACAAATGCTCAACTGCTGGCTTCGACGTTAGTACCATCCTGCCCCACTCAGTGCATCTGTCTGTCACAATCTCAGGTATACTATATGTAAATTATAATACCCTTAATTCGATATTCGGCAATAATGGGGAATGCATCATTCTTTTTATTTACACTATCAATTTCTATCGTTCAGACTACCAACAAAGGTTTACATGATTATGATTATTTTTAATGATGTATTGAGTGTTTGGTTTTATATATAAATGCGTAGGTTTAGTGTGTGTTTGTTTATTATGTACTGCCAATGGCTTCTATAACACATTTTAATCTCGGTTTTCTGCTGTTTGAAAACGTCAACTGAAGCTGTATTTTTTTTGTTGCACGTACTTAGGGTACGGTATAGTAATGTCTGCGTTTTATCTTGCTCTAATCTCGATATTGCTAATTCTTTAAGCAACAAGAATATTCACGGAAAGTGTTGAACTTTTGTTTACGCAACCATCTTCATAATATTTTTAAAAATCGTATAATTGTTGTCTTCGCTAAGGTAGAGTCATAACAGATGACTTAATCATAATACTTATTAGGTTCTATATGTGAGGAAACGTTCACAAACTATAGCAATGGATTTTTACATAAGAGAAACGATATCCTGTGGTTTCGTATAAGAGATTTGAATCCTGATCATAAGAATAAAGTCGAATGCTTAACCACTAAGCTTAAATAATAAATCTTTTATTGTTGTGTGAAGTCCAATTTTATTTATACTTATTGGTTCAAAGGGTAAAAACAATTCAATCACGGCTTCAATCAAGCGATTCGGTTGTCTGAAGAGGAATATTTAGTTTGATCAATAAATAGGTCACAGTAATTCGAAATGTCACGTATTGTTTTTGGGCGAAACTAATTTTCTGATAAAATGTAGTATTTGTGAGTCGCAACCTTTTCGTAGGATTTACTTATTCAGCCCAGTTCTGGGCTCTCAAGAATAAGACTACGGTATCCCCTGCCTATCGTAGAAGGCGACTAAAAGGGGCCTCGGGTTCACTGGGCGACAAGAGTGGGGGGCTTTGTCGGCCGAAGAAGGCGACATCGGCTGGCCCGTGTCGTCTTGCACTGCGAGGGCGCAGGGGGGGGACTACCTCCCCCCCGGGAAGTGCTTAGGTGCTCCGGTGCGTTCCACTGGAGATCCCGGAACCCCTCACTATGCACTGAGGAAGGGCCACCGTGGAGGTTTTAGTGGGTAAAAACCCCACATAACTGCCGCCTTCCCTCCAGAAGGCTGGGCATCTTTTCGAAGATTTCCTCCCCATTAACAAAAAAAAACGATATACTTATTATCATCGCAGGTAAATTATTTTCATAATAACCTGAACTGGCCCCAAAAAGCCCCTAATTGCTATTCTGTCATTCGTGATTAAAAATATGTGGATCACTATTACAATGAATTACGCTTGTTGAATTTTCGTTCAATGATTGTTTTATTATGTGTACAATTTTCCGCTGTGACTTGAGACAATAAGAGCATTGTCAGACTTCAAAATCACATTTGGTGAAGAAAGAGACTGAGAGGTGAGATACGGAGAAAGGATCATAGCCATTAATGTTATATTATAATTGAAGACGCTATGAGTGCGCAAATATAGTAGTTATATATATAAGTTGGTTAAAAATTAAGCGTCTGCGCGCAGTAATGTTAAATCTATTCTCGACGGAATGGCGTATCATTTTTGCTCCTTTTGGAGTATTTTTAGTTGTTTGTAATTGTTACTATGTCATTAATGAAGCGGAATGTTTATAGGTAGCATTGTTTTTGTTTACAGGTGGTATGTAACAGCGCAACACTACGCGGTGTTCCAGCGGCGTTGAGCACAAGTGTGATGCAGCTGTCGTTGTCGCGAACAGATCTCCGCGTGTTGCGATCGGACGCTTTTGCACATCTACGACAGCTGCGTCGACTCTCCCTGGACGCCTGCAACCTTACCAGAATCAAGCCGTTCGCTTTCCGCGGCCTGCCCCGCCTCGACGAACTGTACATACAGCATACGCCACTCACCACAGTCGACGCCTTCGCCTTCGCCGCGTTACAGAACATCAGCTCTATAGTCTTGACCCACAACAAGATTGTACAAATCGAAAGCTATGCTTTTGCGGGAACCAATTTTATAAAACTTATATCCCTCCGTAATAATCCGATTAAACGTATCCTCGCTCATGCTTTCTCAGGCTTAAATGATGTTAATCAAATAGAATTACCTTCTGGTATAAGATCTATAGAGCCTCAGGCATTTGTTGGCCTTGAGGGGGTAGGTTTGTTAGAGTTGGCTTATATGGATTTACCGGCGCTACTTCAAGATACCTTCTTTGGAATGACACGCATTGGACGCCTTGCGTTAAGGGAATCTGATCTGGGAGTGATACGGGCGGGCGCTTTCGACGGTCTCCGCCATGTGGATACACTTGAAATGTGCAACAACAAAATCGATGGTATTGAAGAGTTGTCGTTAGTACAGAACAACAGTGTCCATACGTTTAAGCTGACCGGTAACCATATGTTAGAATCGCCAGAAGCAGTTGTGTTGGAAGTAGATATTGTTGTAATACGTGGTAATCATTTGCCGTGCGAATGCGGTCTGGATCCGATGTCCAATCCGCTGGCTCTGATGCAGGACTTTGCTGATGAGAACTTCTGCATATCGCCGTTGAAAGTCCGCGGGCGTAGTTTATCCAGCGCTGCGGGTGCGGCGTGCCGGGGCGAAGGGGGAGGTAGTGCGAGGGCTAGGGCCGCCGCTGGGGCTGGTCACTCTACCCGCTCTGTGAATCCCCTCGCCCCGCCACGACTAACCCTAACAATCGCCACGATCGCTTTCTTAACTAACAGCTAACCGCCCTCGGTGTTCAATTATATATGTGTTTATATGTGTCTGTAAATATTGTAACATAAATGAATATAGAAATGCGAAATTTTACATTGAATGGGTCCGTTCATTCAGTATACGTTGGACCATGATTAAAACTTGCCTTTGGAAAAAATGTGTTTTATTTCTGAGCTCATTCATATCGAACCTACGCTTCGGTGTACAAAGCTTTTTGCAAAACTTTGTTTCATATTTTCGTATTTAATTAAATAATCAAAAGGCTGTTCCTTAAATTTTACAACTAGTTTACTATTTCAGAGCGCAGTTTAAAAGCGAGTTTATTTTATATTTAATAGCCGTGACAGCCCTGTAGCTAAGCGGTACGATTTACTGATCGTCGCAAATTTGAATTCCACTAGGCCTGTCTATTACCAAGTGACTTAATAAGCCGAATTTATTAAGTCACTTCATAAAAATTTGTGGCCTGTATTTTTTTTATTAATTACCATCGCATATAAGCGGAACGAGCGAAAACTGTCTCTATCAACCCCTTTAGCTATAAATGAGCTTTACTATTATATTTATATTTATTATTATTTATTATAGTGTACCTAAATAGGGGGTGGGAAATAACGGGGTAACCTTTAGGGTTAGATCGTAAGAGCTTACTGACATTTTATGTAGAGCAGTGATAGCCGATAGGCGTGGTTTATATTTGTATTTGGTAGCCTAGTGATTAAGCATCCGACTTTATGATCCCTAAAGTGGAGGGTTCGAATATGCAGATCCTTGAAAATGACATCAATCTTTTCTAGGTAATCCTGTAGGACAGAAGAGCTGAAATAAATAAATAGTGGGGTAATAAGAAAAGTCGAGAAATAAATAAATAACAGCAAGAATTATTTACGATTAGGTCAAAGCTTTAAGCGATACATACAAAAATATATATATATTATACAAATCTTACATTTCACATATTTTTTTATATAAATAATAATATATTTACAACAATCTAAGGAAAAAATTCAATTCTGGGAGTGACTTTACTGAGAAGATAATAATGCAGTTTAGAATTATATATAAAATGCCTCTCGAATATCACTTGGTAGACCATTCCTCAGGTACCAAGCCTTCACAGCGAAAGGATCACTATAGTAGCCTGAGAGTCTGGCACGTGAAGTATATTTACTATACCCAGATCGGAGTACACGGCTTTAGCAGCAGATACGTTCTGAAGAATCTAAAGAATGAATATCTTGGTACAAGCCACTCGACTGGTGTTTGAAGTTAAGCTACAGTTGGACGTCTAATTAATTTCCTATTATTGTTTTCTTCTTTATATTAATAAGAATTTCATATTAAAAAATAAAACGTAAAAAGTATCTTTAGTTCTTACAAATAGAAGCTTATTAATGGAGCGTTGTTAGAAGAGGAATCTCGGACTAATTAAACTCATAGAAGTAACTTTTTTAGCATTCAGGCACAAGAGTTATACAATTTTAATATAACACAAGCAAAAGTAGTCAATGGAAGTCGTATCAACGACTATTCAGTATTTTCAACATTTATTTTTCGTTATTTATAATGACATACTACTGTGACGACTTTTATATAACGTGCTATTGCGAAGAGCCTGATTAATAAAAACCACCAATCACCACGAAATGGTTCACGAGGTGACCGTCAAATGGAATGTGGAGTCGACGATCATTGTCTCGATAGACCTTTGTGCAAATGGTCTTATAGCGAAAAGTCTGGAACATCTCAAGAGATTTTAGCTAGATGGCTGGGTTAAGGATCAGATACAGAAGGCGGTACGGATACGACACGCATCGTTAGGAGGTTTCTCTCTATGTCGCCTCAACCACTCGTCGATCTCTTGAAGAAGCTATTGTAATTTTATTGCAAAGTGGTTGATTTGTATCTATATATATAAAAGAGAAAGTGTGTGGGTATGTTCCATATAGGCTCCGAAACGGCTGGACCGATTTCAATGAAACTTTCAGGGAATCTTCTGATTGACCTGGCGAGTAATGTGTTTGATGACGATCGGAGCACTCCTCTTTTTGAACTGTCAAACAAGCTATACGTCGTTCTTTTATTTCTGACATTAACTTGAGCCCGATATGCTTTTGTATAAATGATAAGAATTATATTGTATTTACTGATATGTACATGGGTGTAGGTAATAATCTTGAATGAAGAAATGAATAATTTAATATATTGTGAGGGTTAAATTAAATATTTAATCATGTAAGTTTATTGTTTAAATAAAATAAAGCACAATCTAGGCTGGTGAAGCGGGCTGGGTACACTAGTATCCTATATTAGTATATAGTAAGAGATATGAAATGTAGATCATTATGTTCATCGGATGCCAATCAGATGATCGAAGTAAACTTTTTATTAGGTGTACAATTTAGGTCAACTTTTATTTTAAACGAATGGAGCGTGAATTTTTATGCGGCGAAACGTACTGCAATTATTTAAAACGACGTTTTGTATTGTTGGGAAACATGATGTCTGTATGCCATTATTTATATGTCACTTTTTATGACAGTCATTTTAACGTAGACGGCGTTTTATAACCGAATCTGGAGGCAGAATTGTGTGAATATTCTTGAACACTCTTAAGCGTTTAATGGCGTCACATTGCTAACTTGTTTAAACGTAACCATCAAAGCAAACCACCTAAAGCCCCACCAACCTCGCGGTGTTCTGGCCATGTGGAAGATGTGTGTAATTCTACAGATATCTTATCTCACTACAAAATATTTGTCAAGGTCTTTTTCTTTTATTCAACTCTCACCTCTAAGGGGCTTCATAAACATTTAGAATAGAATAGAATAGAATAAACATATATTCGACACGAGAACACAGAAACAACAGGTAAAACAAGACAAAAAACAACATAAACAAAAGTAATTAAAATTGTCAAACTCTAACAAAAAAGAACAAAATAGAATATATATATATATACATATATATATATAAACAAATTTACACCTCTTGCTTGACGGCACCACGCGATTCTCCGTTATTGGTAAACGCACGGCCTGCGAATCGTAAGGTCGTGGGTTCGAATCCACCATTCATAAATGCACGCCTTGTTAGTCAGAAACTGGAAATAAAGGGTTTACTAATATCTTGAAAAGATGCAGTGAAATAGATAAATATTTAGAATTCAATTTGTGAAGAATTAACGTTCTTATTCACAGACAAGTGCTTGACCACGCTCCCAATTGATATTATGACTAACTGAAAATAGCCTCTGTTGCTATGGAGCTTCTTGATATCAGGCAAAAATAACTGTAAGGTAGTATAACTAATTTCCATTTCATTTGTTTTTAATATTTTTTTAACATACTCTAAATGAAACGAACGTTCAAATAAACACTGAAAATTATAAGTCACTACAAGTATAAGATGGAACTAAATAGAGTGTGTTTTCATCAAATTAATAGATGAACGAAATTGTTGTACCGCGTTCCAATTTAATTTGTACTCCCTTTAGTCGTGGGTGCTTAAGTTTGGAACAATTCAATCAATATATGACATTGCGCCTGTGTGAGTTAATAGGGTTATACGAAAAGGATTAATTTTGTTGACAAAACAATCAGACTGAACGGTTTTAATAATACTCGAATTGTTCGCGGACAAAGCTGATCGTTTGATAATTTATTGAATAAGCGTATGCTATCTCTAATATCCAACTTGTTAATAAGTTAGTTTGGATTATCTGTATTATGTAATACATCGGTGTAATATATGGGAAAGGGTATTAATTAGGTAGAGTACGAATAATTAATACGTGAAGCGAAAACAATACTTTTTTTAAAGAATACGATTGCGTATACGGTATGATGATTTATATAAATTTATTTTAACTAAATTATTTTTTGTGATTTTAATTATTTATAGATATTTGATTTTTCTGAAAGAAATATTAAATACATTAAATTTCGAATGCAGAACGACGAAGAAGCGTTAAATATTTGCCCGTCGCCTGCTAAAAGAGGCGGTGTAGGAAGGCACTTCTTGCCTGGAGTGATATTATGAAGGCTCGTCATTCCATTCAGCGCACGAGCGTTTCCGTAGCCAACATGCGAAAATGGAACATCTTTGGGTTTTAGTCGATGCAAAGCCGACATAACTCGCCCTTCTCCTAGAGGGCGCGTACGCGTTAGACCAAGTAAAAAAAAGATAATCATAGCTTGATAGCTTGAAAGCTGATAGCTTGAAATAAAAAAAATGATTTTGCCAGAGTTTGGCTAGAGAAGCTGGCCTTGACTGCTCTAACAGATTGAGAAGTGGCATAGTTCTTTGGTCGCTTAGCCTGACCCTCTATCGCTAGTAACTCAACACAAAGGTTCCCCCGGTGAAGGGTAACCTCGGCTTGGAAGGTTACTATGTTACGCGTAAGCATTCCGATCCGAGGGCGCTCAATAGGGCCGAACCACGACTCGATCGGTTGTTATTTCACGTATAATCTAAGGGAAGATAGATGAAATACTTACTACACTTGTAAGGGTTTTACTGTTAACATATTGCGATATAATGGCCATTAGGGACACTTTAAATTTATAGCCAGTACTGGGCCAATATCTATTTGTACGTGTTGAAACAATCCGGCACGAAGTGCTCATTACCCAGATATTGATCGACGTTAAACTCCGGCCGGGCTCCAGACTCGTGTAGTAAGTACCCAACAATTATGACGCTGTCTTTTGAATGTAAAAGAAAACCCTATAAAAACTAAACCTTTAGATAAATAGATATACACATTATTGCTCACTTTACACATATTGAAGTATGTGCAATTAATTTGAGTAAAAACTGAACTTAAACGCGGGCAATGGCGGACTTATCAATATCGATCTATAAGCGATCTTTTGTAGGCAACCCTATAGGAAAGGCGAGGTAAAAAAGAAAGAAATAAATGGCAACAATATTTTTTTTAAAGAGCTTAATAAATTGTACACTACAGTAACGAGGCCAGTGATTATTAGGAAATTTTCTGTGCTATTACCTCCGCAAACCTTCCAGTTTCAATAATATTCGATACAATAAAATCTGAAAAGATAATTTTGTAACATTATAGATATCATTAGATTTTTCTTACTCAATATAATCTGTCTAATTGGCACATATTTTGAACCCGTTGTGGTCGAAAGTAGAATTAAGATTCAACTAACGTAACAGCCTATATGTTCTATGTGGGTACAAACACCTATTCTCCATTTATGTTGTAAAGTCTATGATAACACCTAGCTGAAGTTTATGTAAGTTATCTCGACACGGTAGAACAAAGACAGTTTGTTCTGTAACTAACGGGACAATAACACGGACTGCGTGAATGTCTCGACTTGGTTGATAACCGGATGATATCAGAAACAATTGTATATTTATAATGTATCCCACAAAGAAATCTTCGCAAATAATATGTATTTTTACGGTTAATATCGAACATCTTTATAACGGCACTTTTTGTACTGATACGTGGCAAAATATGAGATGAACTTCGCCTTTATATTTATGTAAAATGTTCTTTGAAATCTCCTCTTAATGTTGAGAGGTGTGAATTACTTGTGACGCTGTAAAATGTTGATGTCCTTTGCGGATAACAATTGAAAAGAACAGTCCTCAAGTAGGCACTTGACTCACTCTCGGATACTTTTCTTACGATAAGTCGAAAGGTACGTTTTTGATATTGGGATAGAAAGATGTGTAACTATAGGGTATAAAGTTGAACAATCATATTTATAAATAAATAAATGCATTTAGGCCGTTTACAGTCCTGGAACATAGTCTAGCGAAAGAAAAAAAAATCAGAAGTAATCGAAAAATAAATTAAAACACCTGATGTTAAAGTTACAAAAAGATAATATCCCCTTGATATCGGTGGCTTGTTGTTTCCAATATTTTCAATATTTCATTATATAATTTAAACTTTATACGTTTAATTATCATATTATTCATTTTAGTTTATTTTTGACTCAATAATATATTTATTTATGAAATTTTTTCACCTATTATTTTATTTTATTGTATAAAATATATTTTAATCTCATAACTGTTTTATTCATGTATCAAATTTATTATACTCTCATTGTCTGTATAAATTCCATATAAAAGTAGTATTGCACGCGCACGTTTTTAGGTAGTTCCGGGCACCGCTGAAAATCAGCGCTGTCGCAATCTAGCGACAGCATATTCTAAGACGGTGTCCGATATTGACATCATATGTTTTGTATTATTTGTCCGTGTAACTGTGTTTTGTCTATTTTTCATTCTTTTTTAATGTGTGTTATTCTCTGTCTGTGATGTATTTTTGTATTGTGATGCCAATAAATAAATGTCTATGTCTATGTCTAAATACAAACTGACCGACATAACGAAAGCTTTGTGGAAATAATTAAATAATACTACGTATAAGTAATAAGCATCATAGAATACCGTTTGAAATCTCCAACAAAATAATATTTTCATAAGTTAACAAAAGATCTCGAGACGACTTATTCCTTTGCTTACAAGGGTATTAAGGGAGAAATTCTTTTCAAATTGGAACGAAAATTATAATAAACGGTAAATGATTCGTGCAATTGACAGATTTGGTTTTCTAGAGAAGGATTTATGAAAAACATTTTAAAATATATTTTATTGTGCTGTTGTGAATAAGTACAAAGCGTAACAAAGCGTACAATAAGTTTAAATCATGTTGAAATTGTGACATATATTTGGGAACATAACCTACTCTAATACCTTTTAGTGGTTAAACGCGAGTCCCTTTTTTATACGTAAGGAAATGTTTGGAAATCTGCCCCGCGGAAGCAAGAGGTTTATGTCAAACATCGACTAACTCCACGGTGATACATTCAGAGGAAACTACGGACTATACACTTTCGTAGTTCCGACGGCGTGGCTCTTGACAAACCACATCTCTTGTTTGGGATGAACGCCGGTCCTTTTTTTAAATGCCTACGCATATCCACCCTTATAGGGACAAGGATGTATTATCTCGGACTCGCACCGACTAAAACCTCT
Source organism: Meandrusa payeni (assembly GCA_029286785.1). Classification (NCBI taxonomy): domain Eukaryota; kingdom Metazoa; phylum Arthropoda; class Insecta; order Lepidoptera; family Papilionidae; genus Meandrusa; species Meandrusa payeni. The sequence continues at coordinate 3,623,229 of JAGSMX010000013.1, forward strand.
ACGGTGTTCACCTCTATGCCTATAGAACTACGGGGACGCGTAAAAGAATAACGCCGGTCCTAGTCTATTACTGAAGTTTTTTTCGCAGATTTAAACGATGTATGCACTTAAAGTAGCATTTTCTCAGCATTACATCTGAATAGATGACAAAATACAGCTTCAATACGAATTTTAATTCCCGCTTTCTGAGCTACCTAAGTTCATTAATATTAAAAGTAAGTTATAAGTTACAATAGACGGTACTTTCTCTGAGAAATGAGGTTAACGCGTACTAAAGCGTGTATGATATATGAGTAAACCATTGTGGCTGAGGGAATTCGTGTACAATACGGCTTTTAAAATGTACCTTTAAAACGTAAAAACGTTTTGCGGTATTAGAATAGATAGTATATATATATATACTCGTATATAATGTAGTCATACCTGTCACTCAGTGTTAGAACTACACTGTTCTTAAAGCGTATACAGTTCCTCTGGTGCTGTGGATGGTTATGATGGTGATCACTTAAGAACGTGAGCCGTAAGCTCGTTTGCCTCTTTTTCTACAGAAAGAGCTACAGCAGTCTAAATTACTACAGTAAAAATAATTAAAATAAATGGTTAAAAAATACTCAACTACGGTATAGATTCAAGACGTGTGATTTAAGTTCATACTTTAAAATAAAAAAGCTCTCACATTCCATTTACCCTAGCGAAGTAGACCATAGATTGTGACTGGTAGAGAGCACGTCAAAATAATTAAAAATAGACGTAACCTACAACTATGACATTGAGACGTCAAACACTTCAAACGAAGTACGCTGATATTGTAAATTAAACATTTGTTAATGTGAGTTATAGTAGAACAAAACAAGTTTTGGAAATGACAGTTACAGAAAAAGCTATAAAAATAAAGTGACATTACAAAATTACCTTGTGTTAAAACGGAGATGATGGCGCGGAAGGCAGTTGTCTTCAACAGTTTAACCGTTATTCTTCTGAAGTGAGTAGTACCGCCGTGACACTGAAGCGGAGAAGTGCGTTAGTCATTTAGTCTTTATCTACATCTATTGTTTGTGTGTGGCACATTGTGGCACATAGCGCGTAGAACAGATGGCCGATGGGGCCGAAAAGTTCTCGATTGGAGACCACGGACCAGCAAGCGCAGTGTGGGACGTCCACCCGCAAGATGGTCTGACGACCTCATAAAGGTCGCAGGACGCAGCTGGATGCGGGCCGCTTACAACCGGTCCCTTTGGAAATCGTTGGGGAGGCCTATGTCCAGCAGTGGATGTTTTACGGCTGAAATGATGATGATGATGATTGTTTGTGTTCTAAACACCTGTCGTTTGCCGTGCTAAAGTCGTATTTTGTGTGTGATTAATTAAATAGTGGTGTTTGAACAGTTAAAGTGTGTGGACCCCTTTGGGTCGATAGTGATTGAACATGTCGAGTGGTTAGTCGTTAGTTGCTGAAGCCGTAATGCTGAACTACGTGAGAGGTATGTGAGTTATTATTGTTGCTCTTTTATTTTGTTATGTTGAGAAAGCGTACCATATGCTAACGTATATCAATAGGGAACTTATTGAGCCGCCGGTGCCATGCCCATAAAATTAGGGACACTAATTTGAAAATCGAGTGGGTAATCAAAAAAATTCTATTTACTCACATTCTAAACAACAAGCGGTGAAAATAATCATCAATCTACCCTATTTACGCGAATCGCTCAGCTCATCACCCATATATATAACATCAGTAGTGGGTCTATTGGGTTTTTGAATACCCCTGACAAATAAATATTTTCTAGCAGTGGCTAGTGACTAAGCCGTTCGACATATGCTCTGGTGGCAGTGAATCTTAATCGGCTTGTACCAATATATTGTCGTATTTTCGGTTTTTTAGGGCCAAAAAACAATATGTCCTCTTTGTATGATGATTTGATGGCGAACCCCACCACCTGCCATGTAAAGGGAAAGTAAATAGCGAAATTTGTTTCTGTCTACCCCGCTTTAAAAGGATGTAAGAGCGTATATTATGTACTAAATATGTCAGGCATTTAACAATGAACATTAAATACATAAAACTCGTTTCATTTAACGCATAATATTCGCGTAAACATACGCAGTAATTACTTATATATTTAATACTGTCGTAGTAAAATTACATTTCGCACGTACCGTAAAAATATAAAAAGAAATTTATATTTCTAAGCTAACAATAGATGTCGAAACGAATTATTTCTCTTCTTACCGAGGTATAAAAACCCAAATACTTTTTAAATTAGAAGGGACATGAAAGTAAGCAACAAGAAATAATCCGTCCCATTGTAAGGCATGTAGTCACAGATACGAGTACGTTTTGATATTAAGTCGCTTTAATGAGAGCCACCCTTAGAGTATTCGGGCACATACAAATTACTGTATGACGATAGATATATCACTAATGAGTATTTCTTCCATGCGTGTGCCGCTTAATCAACGCGTATATTCCACCCATAACCATTTGATATGGGATATCTTTTGTTTTTATTATCCTGGAAAGATATAAAACGTAATAGTGCCGTAAGTCTCTCTCTTCCTTGGTGTTGGGATCAGCTTTCCAGATTTCCATCTTGCATACTTATGTCTCTCAACGTAGTGTCGACTCTCCTTTGTCTTGGGTGATGGGACTGCGACCGGGGGAAAGTTGTGCCAGGCTCCTTACGTAGTCAGGGCGCCTCCCTTTGTACCAGCCAATACCGTCAGTCTACTCTTAATTTGTAGTACCCTAAGTCACCTTCCCTAATTCAATGAAAGGTACGAGTACAAGTCTTTCCCAGAATCTTTTACCGACTTTAAATAAGGAGAAGGTTCTCAATATGTCTGTATGTTTTATTGTTATGTTTGTTACCTCATTACTTTTGACTGCGCACCGATTTTAATGATTCTTTTTGTTTGAAACGTGATGCTTTCCATATGGTCGATTTGGTTCATTTCTGACAATGGCATCTATGAGAAAACCATATATATGTGTTAAATTTGCTTTTGGTATGTGCGCCACAAATGGACGAATAATATAATATATACAATATCACGCCAACCGATTTCCATCATTTATTTTTTATTGGAAAGAATGTACTTTAAGAGTAGTTTGATGGATGAAAGTTTGGTAAGGTTCTGATTAATTTTATTAGTTAATATTCCAACGATAATTCGGAAACACAAAGAGGGCGACCACGCGTAGTTACTTTAAATCGAATACTGTTTTTCTTTTTGCTTCTAAATATACTTGTGTAAAGTGTTTCTTTGGTCTTATTATGAAATTCGTCTCTTTTATATTTTACCATAATATAAAAATTACGTCACAGTTGCTGGGGTTTGTATCCCATCTAAGATAGATATTTTTTGAAGAACCTAGGCTGATAGGCCAGAGAAGCTGGTCACAACAGTTTCACCTGGTTTGAGAGATGAAAGAGCTCTTAATCGCTTAGTCTGAACCTCTATTAGAAGCAACAGGGCGCAACGGCCCCCGAGAGGGACCTCAGCTTGGAACAATTATTTATTATAAAATTGTAAGCTCATATAATATTTTAATCGCAGACGACTATAGGAAACGAGACAGTGGTTCTCCCGCTTTCTTCAAACACATTAGTGGGCCGCTGGCGGGAAGTTGGGGAACTATCTGCCGGCTTGCTCCGATTCCTCTGCCTGAGGGTAGCTTTGTGACGAGAACTGCCTCTCCACAGGCGCTAGTTTCCTAACGGGGTCTGTCACCTGTGCGTGATGACAGACCCCAATGCCAATGCGAGCCCATCTCGTACCATGGCCGAGAATCACTCACTATAGGAGGACTCTATTCTAGACCGTGCCCGTCATTATTCGCCCTTCCACGTTAAAAAAAATATCAAACCCATATTAATCGAATATAGAGAGAGATAATTCAAAAAATATTGACATTACAGCGCCAGCTAGCAATCGCTAATTTTATCCGAAATTGGAATACTGGAAACGTTATACTCAGAAGCACTCCAAATAGAAAAGGCAAGTGTCACTTATCGCCTAATTACTTATTTACGATGCAAACAACGTCTGACCTTTTGCAACATTAGCGAATGTTCATTACGTATTCTACGTAGTACGAGCCTTGGTCTTGATGCCCTTATTAATGTAAAAATAGTCTCGAGTTATTACGTCGTTTTTTTTCCCTTCAGTAGGTCTATTGCTGCCACTCTATCACTAGTTACTATTGTGTTCCTGGTTGTAAGACGCTGTAGCGAAATTACTGGGCAAAAGAGACTTGAAATTTTATATATCATAGAGACAAGTGCAATTTTTTTAAAGATAGCTAGCAATATTTCTTTTTGACCTTTTGACATTCTTGTTAACCTTTCCAAATAAGCTCATGCTTGTACTAAGAGATGGTTTACGTCAATAGTCGAATGGTGGATTCGAATCTACGACCTTAAGATTCGCAGACCGTAGTGTATGTGTTAAAGTGTAAATTGCTGTACTCACTTGTGAGTATAGCAATTTAACACAAACACTTTCACGGATCAAATGACTAACACAGGTTATTTTGAAGTTATTTGGGTCCTCTGGCTCCTGTGCACATAATCAAAGACGGAGTAAAGTGCTTTGTCAAGGCTCGTAGGATGTTTACAAGATAAGTATGATGTCTAATAGTAAGTAGTCTAATAGCTTCCGAGACGAGACTAAATGAAAATAAGTACTTAATGCTAAGACATAATTTAAGCAGATAGAAATTTAGAGCTGAATATTTATGAGTAATATTTACGGAAACATAACACAAGCATTACATAATAAGCAACGCCTTGACGAAAACGTATGGTGACAACGTAAGGGAATGTATCATCTTGTAGGCACTGTCCCGCGGGTATCGTAAAGCGGGACTAAAAGGGAAACGTTCTAGCTATGTGCCTTTTTATGAATATACATATAAATATATTTTTAAATGGCGCACAGTAAGCTTTGTAGAACAGAGAATGTAAGTTTTATCGTTTCTTGTTATGGAGATTATATAATAGAAATTTACAGTGCAAATTGACGTGTCTTATATTGTCAAGAAATTATTATGTATTACGTAAACAACGAGGCTATTAATAATAAGAATAAAATGCGATAAAATACGTTAAGGTAGTTTTATTAAATTACTGCCTAACAGTTTGACTTCTCTTGTCGAATGTTGGTGCGAGAGTGATGGCAGACCCATTCTATTTTTCTATTTTACAGACAATACATGTTTGATTATACATAAGCGCAGGATGCTAGCTGATGTATCCAAAATTTCAGCATACGATTTTACGAACAAAGACGTAACATTTCCAACGTTTTTATCATTCATTTTCTTATAGGAAAATGGGCAAAGGAGCTTACGTAAATTTGTACGTAATATCGTTTACATGTGATATATACAATTAATAAATATATATGTACTTGTAGAAATTTAACAACCATAGCAGTTATGAACGGGTGAATCGATCGAGACAGGATTAATTTCAGTCACATGACAACGCAGATTTAATAACGTTCGAATTGTATCCGGGCTGCTCAATCAATTAATATAATATGAATTGATTCCACTAAGTAACAAGTTCAAATTAATTTATTGAAATCTATTGGAGATTTATCTTATAAGAGATTGCATAACATAAGCGTCCGAAAACGCTTTATCCTAATATGGTGTCGTAGTCGAGGTGGACAACTTAAGTCCTTTGAAAACGAATTTCACGAGAACTTTATAAATTGGTGGCAAGTGAGATTAAAATCGTGTAAATGTTAAAGGTGAATGCGGTCACCTCGTGTGAATTTTATTGACTATGTTATTTCAACTAAGTAATAGGTTTCCATGACTCTTTTTAATTCTATGATTCCCTGAAGCAGACCAATGTCTGACCTGTATCAGATAGCCACATACAGATGAGTAGCAAGATCATTGTCACTTTCCTCGATAAGAAAGGAAACAATTGTTATTCCTGTGAATCTTGATTATAAAATATGAAAATTTATGTTGGTATCACGCTTAATATATATTAAAAAATTTGGAACGGTTATAGCTGTGTCGTATGGGCCGGTCACTTTGTGTTGCTGATGCAAAGCGCATGCCATTAGCAAACGGTACATGAAAATTAGAGAAAAAATTCTTAGACATGTTATATGACATTTACTCTCTTAACAGAGAAGACCTGTGACCTATATAGGCCGTTACTCTTATTATATTCAAAATAGTTTAGTATTTTAACGAGAAAACGGTCTATTAGAAATAAACTAAACATAGTTCTAGTTGGCGTATAGATTGCTTTGCTCTACTGGAAATTCTCTGTTTGCGTTGAGTAGCGTTGACCTCGAGTGCTTTGATGATTGTGAATATGCGATAGTCTCGCTCAACGTTTCACGTGGTAATTTCCTTTAAGATGTATTTTCTATTCATAGCAATTAAAATAAATTTCATTTTATTGAAATAAAATTGAATTCATTGAAGTTACTTCTGGTCTGAAAATAAATTTATTATTTATTTAATTGTGAATTATTAAACTATACCTTTAATGAAAAGATGAGAAGCGTCAATAGCCTAATGGTTTAGGGTACAGTCTGCGAATCGTAAGGTCTTGGGTTCGAATCTACCATTCACCTTTGACGTGACATCTCCTTTTTTTTGTTAACGGGAGGAAATCTTCAAAGATACCCCGCCTTCTGGGGAAGGCGGCGGTTATGTGGGGTTTTACCCACTAAAACCTCCCCGGTGGCCCTTTTCTCGGTGCATGACGAGGGGCTCCGGGATCTCCAGTGGAACGCACCGGAGCCCCTCTGCACTGTGCTCAAGGAGAGCTCGTCTCGGCCGGTCTGCCACCGGCCCGCCTGCGCCATCTACAAACGGGATCGTCCCTCTCCCGATCCCGTTTGGCGGTCTCCTTCTTTGCCATTATGGACTCGCAGAAGGAGACCAGCGCCTTCCATTTAGATTTCCCCGCCAGCGCAGCCGCTACTACCGCCGGCGGGGAGAGGTCTAAGGTCTGTACGACAGGCATACCGTAGTCTTATTCTGAGAGCCCAGAACTACAGGGCTGTTTACGTGAACCTACCTAGCACAAGCTTAAGCTTAGTTGGTATGGTTAATAAGAATGTTAGTAATATTTCTAAAAAAACAATATTGGTAGTACAGTAGTAAGACGAAATCTCTCCGGGCGAAACACAGAAGTGCTCAAATGTACAAGCCGCTAGAGTAGTTCACTACTGTAGTAGTGAATTAGATGAAATAGTCACGTTAATATTCGAATGGTGGATTTGAAGGTAACATCCGTTAGATTACTGAAGTTTATTTTTTTCAACTTAATCAATCTTACGGAGGATAAGAAGTAACGGAAAATAATACCGTGTTTTTACATAGCTACTTACTTACGGTTTGTTACACAAGTTACAAATTATGTCTTTGTATCTTTCCTTTCAGCCTGTGCCGAATATTTCAAGTAGATAAGTTAGCTTACATTAATTATGCTTAAGCCTGGATCGCTAGAGATAAAGAGCTTTCTTTATCGAAATACTTTACGATCTTTTATTGTTATGTCTAACTCAAAAAGGTCTGGGGTGGATGGTGGTCTACGCTTAATTATACTTCCCATGTGTAAATTGAAACGACTTTATGAAATAGGTATAACTAGGTATTAACTAATTAATGCAATGGTAATTTGTGCAAGCTTTATTCACAAAGAGCTGTGATAGCTCAGTGTCCGGGCGGTACGGACCGTAATAGAGTTGGAGTTCAATAGAGTTGGGCTTCTGCTGTTTCTGAATAAATAGATGTTACAAATTTACAGCTTGTACTAGACACAGAAACAAGTGCGTAATGAAAGAGATATTACTGTAAACACTTACAGCCTTACAAATAAACGTGGTATAAAGATAAACTTAGGAATAAATTAAGAATAAGCAAAATTTGTACTAATAAACCAAGAATACGTTATACCTGGTATAACGTTGACGTTTTTGTTCTTATCGTTATTCCGACGTTATAACGACGTACACCCTTGTTTAAGTCCAGTAAAACATTTAAAATACCACGATTTGTGTTTGTGTTCGCTCATTTAAATTAACTTATTATGAAATTAAGGCAATGCAGGAAGAAGAAACAGTAAATGATTTAAAAAATATCATTCAGACTCCAAAAAAAAGTAAAAATATTAAAAAGATGGGAAAACCCTTTTGATTTATTTGTCGATGAACAGTTTCGATTAAAATATCGGTTTTCTAAAAGTGGTATAATATTTCTAGACCATTTATATTTGAAAGGTCTCTTTTCTGTTCTGTGGACAAGCGTGGAAGTGGATTATCTTCTATATATAGAGTATAGAATATTTTTATAACCGCCACACATTGACAGATACATTACTACACTACTACATAGACTGCAATTATTTTTTTAGTATGGTTTCTCTTTGATTGCGCTGTTGGCAACTCGTGCATTTGGACGTAAAGGAAGAATAGATAAACCATAGTTATTCCGGATTTATTTGAGGTAAAATAATCTTACCTTATTCTTAATTTATTCCTGGTTTAACTAAACTTAGTTTAAAGGTGGGATAAGTATGTTATAACTCATTTTTATTTATAAGACTGTTATTGTTAAGTTTGCCATTAAGTGAATGACTAAACGGCTTGCGATGTTTTTCGCTTTAAGCACTCTAATATATTTTTGCTATTTAATAATAAAATCCTTGCTGAGACATGTACACAATATCAGACATTTATTAAAAAAATATATAAACATAAGGAAGAACATAGGGAAGCTTAACTTTGTTAAAGTTTTCTTTGAGCAAACGTTGAAAGCGAGGGAGACCAAATTGGATCAAGGTATGTACAGTATTTCTATATAGTTTTACTTTATAATGAAAGTATAAATACAAATACTCACGGATCCACTTAGTGCCATCCTCACACACATCTTTCGTGTCATTTACACCCTTACATCTGTGCATACATGATCAAATAATCAAATTATATAGCCGGGTCCCATCTCAGGGTCCTTGCACCAAGTTAATCCATAACAGCCCTGTAGTTCTGGGCTCTTAGAATAAGATTGCAGTATTCCCAGCCTGTCGTAGAAGCAACTAAAAGGGGCCTCGGGTTCACTGGGCGACGAGGGTGGGGGCCTTTGTCGTCCGCCAAAGTGGACCCGGGAAGAAGGCGACATCGAGAGCACAGGGGGAGGGATAAACATCCTCCCCGGGACGTGATCCCCGAAGAGCACAGTGCAGAGGTGCGTTCTTCAGGAGATCCCGCAGACCGTCACTATGCAGCGAGGCAGGGCCACCGGGGCACCCAGAAGGCGGGGTATCTTATTGAAGATTTCCCCTCTGTGAACGAAAAAAAAGTTAATCCATAAAGGAGGTTCAGGTTAAGCAGGTGTGCCACATCTCAAACTTAATCATAGGTATCCCATAAAACAAAAGTATATTATAGTAAAATCGGAATGAGTTCATAAGAAGATGTACTGACTCTATTAAATACGTGATTCTTAATAATAGGATAAGAGCCACTATATCCAAAAAGGGGAAATATTCACCTAAAAAGGGATGCTGTCATGTGCAATAGTTATGATTAATGTATAATTTATATTCATCATACGTTTACTAGGGAAAGTACAAAGTGGCACGAAAAATGTTTAAAAGCTTGTAGCTAAGAAAACACACAACGAAACGTTCAGTCGTTTTTTTATCTGTGGCCCCATTGAGTCTTAATGCCGTGCGCTGGTCGTCGCAGCTATTGTTTTGTAACCTTTTCTGTGGTTTAATTTCTCACGTTCGTTTTATAACTGAACTTTTCCTGAAGTAAACAGTGCGATTGACTTTTTTTTTTTTTAATTCCGTTTCTGATGGCGATGTAAATAAATTTGTCCGGCGTAAAATTAATCAACTTATGAGATGATACATTGCATTACCATGTACCGGCCACAAATTTTAGCAAATGATTTGTTTTACACTCCCGGACACATATGTCGGCCCACCTAGTGTTTTAAGTTTTGAATAAAAAAGTCTAACTTTCGCGAATTAAATATCGTTTTCCCCTTCCGTGGATCGTGAAAACAATGAAGACACTCGATTATGTTTTTATAATTATGAATACAAAATGAAAAAAAAAACATACTATCGGGTTGGCCAATAAATCAGCTTCAAAAATGCATAAAACTTATTGCTCCACCTAACATTTATTATCAGCTAAAGACCATCAAAACTTAAAACATAGTGGGCCGATAGATGTGTCCGGGAGTGTATTTATCTTCAAAATATGTCTAGGAACATTATTATAGCAAAATATGTCAAAAACAGATTCATTGTAGTCACTGTAAGTCGGTGATAGTAATCATGAAGCTGTGTTGCCAAATGGGCAACTTACAATTTAACGGTCTCACTGGCCGGTCCATTCAACTGAGAAAGCGCTAGTTTGTTAACTTTTGAGCCGTCGTTTCGCACACGGTTAGTGTCGTTCTTTTAAATTTACTGCTAATTAAACTTTAAGAAATCTTTCGATTCTTTCATTTCACCATTGTCCTGTATTTATTTAATTACAAACCTCATTAGTATTTATTTTTATCAGTTTATCTTTCTCGAAACCGCCAAGTGAGTTTTATTTTCATGATTATCTATGGTAACTTTTTCATCTTAATAACCGAACAATTCGAGGTGTCTTAGGTACAACAGCTTTTACGTACAGTTGTAAGCCAATTTGTTTATAAATGATGGACGTGTTTAGAGATAATACCATAGGCACCAATAGTTTTTGTATATTACGTGAGCTAAGTACACTTAAATGTAATATTTAGGTCAATTTATTTAATTTATCTTGATTGTTATATACGGTTTTTTGTGTTACAATTACTCTGTCAAAGTATTCCATGAGTATTTTTAAAGCTGATTACAGTTACTATAGGCGTTAATAATTTTACCTGAATTATAAGTAGTCAAACTCTTAGTGCATTCGAAATGATTTTGGTTCTGATGAACGAAATACGATATTATGACTAATTTAGCGCAAGGGTCTCGTACTGGAACCTCGGCTCGACTCTAAAAGACTGCCCGAAAGGGACCAACCACAGTTTGATCAGACGCTTTAATGGACACGTTACATTACATTATTATTGCTTGTTCTATATTTCTTCTAGAGAATGGCTATGTTCTCTTTCACTCAGTATCAGTCGATAGTATAACCTATGTTCTGGTTTTTGTTGACCTGAATTCCAGTCGACTTGGTCGATCTTTGGTAATCTTTTTATTACAAAAAATCACTTGCTGTAGTTTGTCGCGGGTGTATAGTGATGGACTCGTCCCCTATAAACCTAATTAACTTATTCAAAATTGGATATACATTGCCATTTCTACCTTCACCGGTTTAAATAACGCAAAGGATTTATATTCTGTAACAATATATTACAGTAGTAACAAAAATAGCAGCAAAAGAAAACAATAAGGACAATTTGCTAACTTTTAATTTCATACTTTTTTATCTAGACATCCAATCACAGAACTAGCAGGTAAGTAAATCACGCAATACGTGCCTATCCCCGATATGGGCTTAATAACCTTCGATCTCTGAGTCCAATTTGATTAATGCCAATTGATCTGAAGTAATAAGTATGAGCTAGTACAACATGTTTCGATACCTAAAATATATTTTGTAATGTAGTAACTATATATGATAAAATTCTTTGTCGCTAAAACACGCAAACATTTGTATCTATTAATAAAAACAGACATCTGTATTACAAATTTAGGATTATGTTTTTATGGTGTACGTAAATTTGGGACGCTTTAAATCTTTAAAATATTTCCTATGACTATTTCGAAATCTCTTGTTGTCTATCGAATCACCTCGTTTCGGATCCTATCATTCAAACTACGAGCTTAGTGATTTTCATGGATAGTGGTATCGCCATATGGTGGGCACATATTTGTCATGGTTAGTGGTATCGCCATACACTGTGCACAAATTTAGCTAGTGATTTATGCATTTAAGATATTGAATTGTAACTCATTAGTGCATTCAATGGGATTTAAATCCTTGACTTCTTATTGTCGAACGTTTAGATAGATAACTGCTTACTGCTTCTTTGGTTACGTTTATGGTAAACGAGGTAGTCAATTTTAGTCTTCTTTCAGAGATGGTCGTAGATGTGGACTTAAAGGGATAATGTCTCGTAAGCCAGTTTCAGTGATGCATGAGTTTTATTGAAAAAATACGTAATTTTAAATTTTATAGCAGATTTTCATTGAAACCTTATTACAAAGTGTAGCAATGTTGACATTGGTCAAACAAAAGTTCAATTATATTTTATCGAGAAATTAATATTACCCATTTAATGTAATTTTATATATTAATAGCTTATATAGCACACTTAAACTATAAGTAAGCATGATAGCCTAGTGGCTATGCGATTCGACTAACGGTCTGATGGTCACGAGTTAACATTCACAAATTGGCTTGTACCAATGAACCGTCGATTTTTAGTTTTTACTGTACAAAAATTTGACTCGCCTACAATATTTGTGTCCGGCGTCACATTTATTATAAGCTTGGTAGAAAGAGGACAGCGAAATCTGTGTCTGTCTAACCCATTAGGGTTGAAAGGACGTGAAAGCTTATTTTATTTATTATAAGCTGTTATATCATAGCAGTTAAGCATCTGCTTTAAAATCTGAAGGACGGGGATAGAATCTCTGTCGACAGATACCTTAACGTTTTCGCTTACTTGAGTATATGTGCCCGATGTATGAGGATGAGGTCTACCTTGTAGCAAGTATGCCATAACAAGTGGAAAGTAGATAACGATTGCTATATATGTCTATACAGCTTTACTATCAACGACAAGTATATTTACGTGTTTACGTTATAACGCGCGGACGCCCTCTTTGTATTTCCGAATTACAGTAGGAATATTACAAAATAGAATTAATCAGAATCTAACCAAACTTTCATATAACTTGAAATACTCGAAAAAAAATCATCGAAATTGGTTGGCGTGATATTAAGTTATTCGTACATTTGTCGCTTACTTACTGCAAATTTAAGACATATAATTTTCTCATGTATGCCAAATTAGAATGGGACCACACGGAAAGTACCTGATTTCAAGTAAAAAAGTCATATAGGTTCACCCAGTCGAAAGTTATCAACCAAACATAAAAAACAGACAGACAAATGAGAACCTCCTATTTTTTGAGGTCAGTTGAAAAGTATCACCATTAATGATAATAATAATAAGGATTCAAAATAAATAAAAATAATAATAAATCTTTATTCACCAGTCACCATAGAAAATGTTTGAACAAAGAAACGTGAAGTCCCTGACTCCTGAGCTAGGTTTTTTTTTTATAATTCCTAAGCAAGTGCTTGACTACGATCCCACCAGATGTTAAGTGGAAATGCAGTCCTGGACGGTAAGGCGCACTAGCTTAGTAAATGCCTCTTCACTCTACTCTTGAAAATACCCACATTGCAATCGGAAGAAAATACAGACGCGGGCAAACTATTCCAGTCATTTGCTGTACGAAGAATGAAAGACGAAGCATGTGTTTCAGGGGTCAGTGTCTTCTCCCATTTGAAAAGCACAATAAAATACAATATGAGCATAACAAACCATCACAATATTTTATAAATGTGTGTGTCTGTGTGTAAATTTGTGTTTGTGTATGTCCCTCAGCTTTATATTATATTAAATTTTATTAAATTAGGAGGCGTTCAGTCTGAATATAATTCAACTCTAGTAAACATTTTTTTACAAACTAATTTACATTTATGATTCGACAAAGGATGAATTAAGAACCATTATTAACATTTCGTCGAAACTTTAATGAAATTATTCACAATGAGTATCTTATATCATGTATTATTATGTATCGTATTCATCATTTTTGAAATCCGTGCCTAAATTCATAAACAGAAAATTATTTTCTTAAGCTAACAAAAGATGTTGATTCAACTTATTTCACTGCTTACAAAGATAAAAAAGCTGAAAATCTTTTGAAATTGGAAGAAAAGTAAAATAACAAGAAATGATCCGTACAATCGAACGGCGTATTTATACTTTAGAGTTTTCATATTTAGTGGTTTTATAAAGGGTGTTGAATTTTACTTATTGTATTTTACTGTAATGATAATATAAAATTTGTATAAGCATTATGCCTTTGTGTATTGTTTTTTTGTTCGGTAAAAAGAACGAATGATAGCTGTAAATGCATAAATCTTTTGCATCAAAATACAGGTATGTACAAAGACGAACTTAATGCTATATAGCATTGCTTTATGCGCTGAAAAACAGCGCTTTCGCATCCTTGCCACGGCATATGCTGAGACGGTGTCCAATATTAGCATCATATCTTTGTTCTATTTGTCCGTTTTTTATTTCTTTAACAGTTAAAGTTAAAGTTACAGCTTTTATATATAACATATATGGCCTGCGCCCAAAAGTGGGACATATATATTTAATATTATAGAGAGTATAAGGGCATAGTCCAATACGCGGCCCTAGTGCTGATTGGCAGACTTCACATGCCTTAGAAAAATTTTCTAAAACATTTAGGTTTCCTCACGATGTTTTTTCCTTCACCACCGAGCGCGTGGTAAATCAGCACATAAATGGCAACAACAAATTTATTGACGCCGGCACCGGGGATCGAACTTGGGTTGCTAGCTACTATACAACTTGAGCCGACCGCCCGGACACTGAAGTACCACGGCTCATTCTTTAACTGTATTTTTTTTATTGATTTTTTGATGTGTTTCATATTTTGTGCCAATAAGGAAAATGTCTATAGCATTGTTTTCCAGCTAACCTTTGGTGGCCAAGAGCTGGCTAGCAAAAATATTTTAGCATTTATTTTTATCGTTTATCTTTAAAAGTCTAACTTAATAGGTTTATCATATGTTAAAGATAATTCACTTCAAGAAACATGAGATAAATATAATCAAATTCTGTAATAGATGTTAACATCTTAGCAATGAAAGACTTTAAAAACCACCTTCAAATATTTTCTTCAAGGTCTGATTTTTTTCACAGCTTTCAGTAAAATGCTGAAAAAAAAATGGATTTGTATTATTATTATTATCGAGACTGTCGTCAAGTCACCACCCACTCATCGTTTGATATTGAATTACTGGACATCCTGTATATGTGTACATGTAATAATAATAATAGTTCATTTGTTTTCTCAGGTTGGTTTAACAATATTCCTCGAATTCAAAGTCAATAGAATTCAAAATACACGATTCATATATATCCCTTATTGATTGATTCTGTGATGATTTCATGCTTGATTTGATCTGAACAGGTGCGAGCTTCAGTCGTGTGTATGCTTTGACCTGATTTTACAGCTCTAAGGCAGTTTCCATACGTATGCCTTAGCTATGTGAAGAATTAGTCCTATTTCTAAATTATTAACGTCGTAAAACATTCCTATTACATTAATAAAGTAACTAAAATTATGTCACTTCTATAGTATCCATAAAATACATACTTGTCAGTTCGGTTGTGGTTATTCGCGTCCAAGTACAAATATGTTAACGATCTGGTCGATATGTGATGCCTAATCATCTAACGTTACTACGTTAGTAATATATAATAACGTTAGTTGAGTTTAGTATTAATATTCATCAATCTCATTTTCTTGTTGATTTAATTTTACATCAAATTGTTAAAAGTAAAAGTTACAATCTATATTTTGACTCATTGTTAAGCACAGGATTTCTCTCTCAAAAGAGCATAAGGGCATAGTCGTCCACGCGCCCCTAGTGCGGACTAGACGGACACATGTATTATAAAATTTTCTAAGACCTGTACGTTTCCTCATGATGTTTTTCTTCATCGCCAAACGCGCGGTATACAATATACAGATTCCTTAATGCCGGCATCGGGGATCGAACTTCGCTCACTCTTTGATCGTTCCTAGCGTATTATGCGACTCGAGGCGATCGTTCGGACACAGCTATCACGACCCTAAAGAATATTCTAAATAAGTAGAAAATATGCATAAAAGTATGACTTAGGTATCAAATGAGCATTGTAACTGTTATGAATGTGTCCAAAGCTGCAAACGACAGTTTAATTGTTGCCGGAAGAAAAGGTCCAACTCAGTCGAGTACTATTAATATAAAATCACAAAGCTACTAGACAGAATCGGCTATCAATAGTTATTCCACCGATATGCTTGTATTGTAATAGGGCTTAGTAAAATTTGTCTTTGATTTGTCAATTTTGCTTTGCTTTTACAATAGAGATTGGTAAAATACAAATAATTTATCGATTAACAGTTTAAATAAGTATTTAGGTATAATTCCAAATTAATTTTGAAAAAAGGTTAAATAATTGTAAAACTTACTACTTACTGATTATACTGACTGACCGTATTTAGCGTGAAGTTCACAAAAAGTAAAAGAAAAACGAACGTGAAACTACGAATAGCTTTGAGAACAGTCGGGTACAATAGCCGATACGTGCGGGACAGTGAAAATGGCGATTCATTTGTGAAGGGAGGAAAACGATTAAGCATTTCTTTTATAGCTTTGTGCCTTCGAATAAATGTTTAAAGTATATTAAGCGTAATGCATGTAACACTTTGTCCGGCTTATAGCAAATTATGTAAATATTTTACTGAGGGAAGGGGCTAGTTTTACTAGAATAAACATTGGCAGCTATAGGATGTCGATAGATGTGATAACTTATAACGTAGAATTTTTGTATTAAAATTTGAAATTGTTTGACATATTGCTCTCAATAATTTTAGTTTAACTACTGTATGATAGATGTCGCTGTGTGTATTCAGAAACATGTAAAAATAGTTTTAACACCTTAGGGTAAGAGTTTGTCAGCCCTGTACTTTTGGGCTCTCAAGAATAAGACTATGGTATCCAGTGCCTGTAGAAGGCGACTAAAAGGGGCCTCGGGATCACTGGGCGACAAGGGTGGACCCTATTATGACGTTCTGGTGCCTATAAATTATTTATCTTTTTACACTTTAATACTCGCTGTCGTTTTAAAGTACGTTCCTAGTCTTAGATTATAATAAATCTATCAGTATCACAATAAACAAGCATTCTTTCGTACGATTTTAGGAGTTCCCTGGTTTATCTTTGGAACCCAAGGTCCTATGCCAAAAATTCGTATAGAACCTAATTGAAACCAAGTCCAAGTCAAACGAAAAAAAAATCGTAATACGTTCATAAATGACGGAGATGATATGATGACTATGAGAGTATAAACATTAAAAAATACAGATATTTTGGAAACCTCCTCCTTTTATAATATATATAATATATTATTATAATTTATAATATATTAAATAGTATAATATACGTTTAAAAACATTATAGCCGTGTATAGTTTTAACGCAATTTATAGAAATAGTATGCTTGCGTGCGTCAAGGGGGATATAATCGGCTAAGGATTAATTTGAGTGACAAAACACACTGGCTGAGCAGATAAAATAACGCTCCAATTGTTTCCGTCCTGACTGATCTGCGATCATTTATAGGATTTACTTTTGTTTCAGTGAAAAGGATCACTATATCAATGGTTTACCGTCAAAGGCGTGATTTCAAATAATAATAAAATTTTATATGAGCTTAAGAAAAGTTTACAATATTGATCGTAAACTGCAAACAATATTTTTTTTTTTATAATTTCTAAGCAAGTGCTTGACTACGATCCCATCTGATGTTAAGTGGAAATGCAGTCCTGGATGGTAAGGCGCACTAGCTTAGTAAATGCCTATTCACTCTACTCTTGAAAATACCCACATTGTAATCGGAAGGAAAGACAGACGCGGGCAAACTATTCCAGTCCTTTGCTGTACGAAGAATGAAAGACGAAGCAAATCGCAGTGACGCAGCAAATATAAGTGACTAACCTAAAACTATTACCTAGACATACATTTATTATAAAATATGTTATCCATTTTTATTGCAACAATTTTACTGTAGGCATGCCGGTATTTGTGTGTGGTGTAGGTATCGTGGAATAAAATAGTCCAACAACTAATACACTCGCTTTATTGTTATTGAGACAGCGTAACGTTTTACAAAGAATTATTTAAAACGAATACCGTCACAACTGCACGTCTTCACAATCTTAATACAAAATTAATTGGAAGTCAGATTAGGAACTAATAAAGTCAAACTATTGTTTACAATGCCAAGTTCATGTGACGATCAACTAAATTATTAATAAGGTTCAGATAAATCATTAAGATATCATTGGAAGTAGTTATTATGCTTAACAATCGCTGGGTGTTATGTGTTGCCAGCTAACATTCACGTCAATAGTCGAATAGTGGATTCGAACCCACGACCTTATGATTCGTAGACCGTAAAACATTCGGCTATTGACGTTTTAACATTAATTACTTAATGGACTTTTTAAATGGAATTAAGTTCACTAAATAATTTGAGGTTAAGATAAAGTGCAAGAATAAAATTCGAAATCATGTTACATGGTAAATGGTATGTTTTACTTCTTTCATAAAAGTTACTTCCAAGTTATAATACATTTGTTCTGGTCTTACTTCTGTGTTATATCGAACACAAAGTTTTTCCTCTTCGCGAGAAAAGCTTAAGGAATTTAATAAATCACCATATTTGAACTGGCGTATTACTTAATTTAGATTTTTTCGTTTCACCGTTTAACGAGTTTTAATAGCGGTAATAAATAGAACATTGAAATGGTAATAATTTAAAATCGTATGTTTTATTATCATTGTTAAAAAACGTTATGATATTATATTCTGATATAGGAACCCAACGTAAACCATTATCTTAACTTCTCTTTCCAAACGACATCAAAAATGATTGAGGTTCTCAATTCGTCGTTATGTTATTTTATTTTTATGCCTATTACCTTATATCTATCGTCTGTCTAACTATTGTAAAATAAATAAACTCCACTTAAGTATCTCAAAGTGTAAGCACATTACGTTCACTAAAAAAATTAATCCAATTAAGCATAACTATACATTAAATAGTTTCAGCTTGACGTCGGTCTCGTTAATAAGAGACCTGGGGATTGTTTTTGACTCAAAATTATTTTTTAATGATCACATTACGCACATAAAAAATAAAGCTTTTCAACTTTACGGATTTTTGATGCGAATATGTTCTTCTTTTAAAATCATAACACATTCCTAATTTTATATAAAGCTTTAGTTAGATCTCAAGTTGAATACGCCTCAGCGATATGGAATCCGATGTACAATAAGTACAGTCAGAAACTGGAGTGTGTTCAACGTAAATTTTAACAACTTCATATAAATTTTGTATTTTGTAATCTGTGGGTGACGGTGTTGTTTGTACAATAACCAACGATAAGTTTATAGTAATTTATAATTTTTCTATAGACTTTATTTTACTTTATTGCTCGTACTTTTCTGTGATTTATTATAATTGTACAAATGTTTGTTGTCCTGAATAAATAAAAAAAAAAATTGGACTGTGTGAATCGATTTTCATAATTCTTTTTTATTTAAAGTTGATGCTTTCGTGTGGTCCTATTTAAAACCATATTTCTAAGTCTTAAATTTGCATTCAGCATGTGCGGGACAAATGGACGTTATTCGTCCAATATCGCGACAACCGATTTCGATGATTCATTTATTATTGGAATGGATGTACTTCAAGAGTATTTGATGAGAGTTGGTTAGGTTCTGAATAATTTCTATCTTGTAATATTCCTACGATAATTCGAAAATATAAAGGGGCCTGCGCGCGTAATAGCGTTTAATGATTTGAAGTCGGTTTTTGTTTTTACTTGCAAATATACTTGTCTTATTAGTAACTAGCTATTCTATGACCTAATAGCCTAGTGGCTAAATGATTCGACTTACGATCTGGTGTTCGCTGGTTCACAGTTTTTTAACTACAAAAAAATTGTGCTCAGTGTATGCCGATGGGCCCAATACCTGTCACATATGGAACCTAATTTAAATAACTTTTTGATTATCCGTGAAATAGCAACCGACCGAGTCGTGGTTCGGCCCTCTCGGGCGCCCTCGGATCGGCATGCTTACGCGTAACATAGTAACCGTCCAAGCCGAGGTTATCCCTCACCAGGGGGACCCTTGTGTCGAGTTACTAGCAATAGAGCTTCAGGCTAAGCGACCTAAGTAAGAGCTATGCCACCTCTCAATCCGGTGAAGCAGTCAAGGCCAGCTTCTCTGGCCAATCTGTTTAGTTCGTCATAAAAAAAAAGGAACCTAATAAGCTAGGTTAAAAGCGGACTGGTCAAAGCGGTGGATCTATCCCACTAAGGTTAAAAGGACATGAGAGCTTATTAAAAGCTATTCTACGACAATTTGACATGGTACTAGATTTAGTTTTCTTTGCACTACAGTAATCACGTACTACCGATGAATAGCAAATTTCTTCCCTCGAATTTCAATGTGTTTTCTCGAATAGTTGAGTGAATTGAAAATTGTTAAGCTAATACGCTTTTCTAAGACTGCATTTCCGCTGAACATCAATTGTTTGTGATTTGTGATCGTATCATCACGTCGCGCTGGATAGGAAAGTAAATAACAAATTGTCAAAGTAACAATTTACTATGTAATATTCGGCTACTTTTGTGGTCTATTTAACATGTCCGCTTTAAGTACATTTAAGGCCATTTATTCAATTTGATTTCCTAAAAACGTCTCCTGCTTCAAATTTTAATTTCTTGCCATTTTATAAATTTATGAAGCATTTTCTTGTAATTTTGTTGTTGAACACTTGAAAGCCAAGAGTTTGAAAGGGGCATCATAATGATTACCTGGGGAACAGGTAGAAAGAATCTTCATGTGGCGCGACGCAAAGCTTTCCTAATTTCAACTTTGCAATGGAGCATTATTCAAAGAATTTTTTTATGCTCGACACGTGATTTGTGCTACCCCCTGTATAACATTTTATTATACCACGACGCGACGTCAAAAAAGCAACTAAAAGATATACGATAACAATTATACATCAATCATTTATTATTAATAATTAATAATTAATTAAGTGTAAATTAATAAGTCTATAAATGTTAATTAATATAAAAACCTTATGTAATAATTTACTTTGAGGCGTCAATAGACTAATGGTTTAGGGTACGGACTACGAATCGTAAGGTCGTAGGTTAGAATCCATTTGACTATTGACGTGAATCATCTCTCTGCCTAAGCTTATGTGGAATGGTTAACAGGAATGTTAATAGTATTTGTAAAAAAAATATTGTTAGCATTGTTTTATTAAAAAAATAGTCTATATAGTGTAATGTAATGAATTGAAAATTACGAAATTTCAAAATTTCTTTATAAATTATAGACTTAAATATTATGTACATACTCGGCAGAAAATGTTTACCTCGCGTATCTCGAAATTAGGATCTCAATAATTCCGCAAACCTTGCAGAAGTAGTGCAAGCAGGACCTCAAATTGGTCAATTTAAAAAACAAAAACACGCAACGTCTTAGCAAATGACTTCTTAACGTGGATAGCGAAAAGACTTGGATCATGTGCAGAAGAAAGAGCTAATCAAACATTTATACTGGCGTGATTTTAACATTTAAAAACAAAAAAATGAGAACCTCCTCTTTCTCTTGAAGGCGGTAAAAAAATGAATAGTAAATCTACTAAAGATAGTAAGCATGTAGAGCAGCTCTGTGAGGAAATAAAACCTAACGCTTAGCCATTTTTCATCCCCTACCCCATTGAGCTTTAACGTCCTGTCGCTGCACGTGACTGCTATTGTTTTAGAACGTTGTCATTTAATTCCTTGTTCTGCTTTTATAACAGAATCGTTTAAAATTCTAGTGGACATTGTAGTTGTACATTTTGTTTCCCTTAGTAAAACAGGAGCACTTAGGGCTCAAACTTGACCTTATGATGAGAGTTGCCTCCGTATGGATGGAAAAAACAAAAATTTCTTTTGTTCCATCTATATGTGTGTATCTCTCTGAATGATCGCATATCAACATCGAAATTCGCCAGAAAAAAGTCGAAGACGTGGGTATACGATCATGAGACCGAAATGGCAATGGGCGGGATACCTGGCTGTGAGAGAAGACGGTCGGTGGACCAGAGCAGTAACGGAATGGTGGACAAGACAGGGATGCCGATCAGTGGGCGACGAGATCGCCAGGGCAGCGGAGCCGCTATGGTTGGGCAGCATAGGATCGAAGTGAGTGGCGCGAAAAAAGGGAGGCCATTACCCAGCAGTGGGAAGATACGGGCTAATTTGATTGATATGTATGTATTTGTTTACATATGTATAATAAATACAAATTTGTTAAAGAGAGAAAGAAAATGTGCGCACTGTTCTCTCTTTTACTATCTTGAATAACTTATATCTCTCTCTTAATTGCATAGTATGCATTCGCCTCGCTTGATTACACTTTTCGTAACACATTCCCAAGTCAAGCGTGCGTGAAGAAGTTATACTTCAATAGCACACAATTTATTACGGGTCTTTTACTTTATTCTTCACCTTTTACAAAATAAGTACTTTAAGTTGATAATTGATAGTTGTTCTTCATAACATTTAGTATATTAGTATCATGAGTACGATTTAAGCTAGCAACGTGAACAACATCAATTGGCATTCGCTACAGTTAAATCAATCATAGTGTTGACAGACACACAGCTCGGTTGTGCCGTTACGAACGTGTGTGTATTGTTTCTATACACATGAAATGCACACTTTGTTCAATACAAATTTAAGAATATAAAATTAAAAAATATAAGTTCTCATGTGCTTTTAATCCTAGCGCGGTAGACAGAGACAGCATGCGCTGTCCGCTCACCAAGTTATAAGTCCCATATCTGACAGGTGGTGACCCTATAGCAATACACCGGGCATAAATTTTTAACAAGTGCTTTTTTGTTTCCTAAAAAAACCGACAATACATTGGTATAAGCCGATTGGTACAGCCGTCAGATCGTAAGTCGTACCGCATAGCCACTAGAACATCATTTACTATCTTGATAAAATTTGTGTTTCTCGATCAAAATAGATAGCGATCGATATCTCCGTATAACTTACAAGGATTAAATGGACGGCAAAGCTAAATTTTTTAAATCTCTTTGTAACAAAACAATTTTTTTTTATTATTGGCCTGTATGTAACTATTGTTGCACCTTACTTGTCCACTTTCTTAAGCCTTCCATGGTATATATGTCACCCACGTATGTTTTCACACAATAAGATATTCCGAGCATTTGAGCAAGTGAGTACGGATACATTTTTCCATTGAAGATGGAAGTGTATAGACATTTTAGAAGTATGTAGGTCACTGTTTTTATTAGAAGCAAGTTGTACAGCTAGTGGAAGTACTAGGCTAACAACGTACTATTATATATCTGGTGGTGACTAGAGAGAACAGCCGCATCGTATTGTTGATGGCGGAGTAACAGTGTTGGGTTAATGACCTACTTGTCTCGCTGAGTCATTGTAAATAACCTAGTGTAATATTTTTTCTTTTCGTCTTAGTTTATGTTTTACAATAATAAGTGTTGGGTTAATGACCTACTTGTCTCGCTGAGTCATTGTAAATAACCGAGTGTAATATTTTTTCTTTTAGTCTTAGATTATGTTTTACAATAATATATCTCATTAGATTTTTGTTATATGATATGTTGGCTAAAATATTAAATTGGTCGCCGGTGAATGTAAAAAAAATATGATAAATTTTCAGTGCTTTCTAAGACTAGTTTGACGAGTTCTGAGTACAGAGACGTCAAATTTCTTAATAAAATGGATTACTTCGTTAAAAGTAATTACATTTCTGGTATCGTATATATATGGAAAACTGTCGTTTTAAATTGTGTTTATCTTGCGAAAACATGATTCATTCCCTCCCGGTCAATACTGTATAATTGGAACGTAATCCATTGCATTGTCCATGACATTGTCAGAATCGACTAAATTAGACCACACGGTAAGCAATAGCTTTTAAATAAAAAAAGAATCATCAAATTGGTTTACCCAGTCGAAAGTTATACGGTAACAAACGTAAAAAAACATACAGACAGAATTGAAGAGAAACCTTCTTTTTTGAAGATGTTGAAAAACTGAAAACGGCAATTCATCGGTGCAAGCTGACTTCAAATCAATCTTCAGAGTTAACTTGCGCCTTTTCACTTAAGTTCTACTTGCTTTTCACATGCTCTTGACATATTTTTATTGTGGTTGACTTACAATTAGTTAGAAATGTTGAAATGAATAGACTTTAGAAATAGGGGAAAGTCTGAATGTTCCACGTCAAAGTTATTTACCATAGCAGAGGCTCGTGAGCTGCGCTGACACGGTTCGCCACTCCTATGATTGATTGCGCGCCGCCTGGGAACTAATTAAAGTTGTCTACTGCACTGGACAGAAGAACCTTTAGCAAGATAAATTGAAATCTAAACATACACTACTCCGAACAAATGGAAGTTAACATCAACGGAACATATAAATCGTTCCCGTGTTCATTTACACTTATTGTAACTCATTAAACTAAGCTTTTGCAAAGTTGCCCTGTAGTTCTGGGCTCGTAGAATAATAATAATTATTTATTATATAAATAATAAATATAATATAAATAGAAAAACTACGGTATCCCATGCCTGTAGTAGAAGGCGACTAAAAGGGGCCTCGGGTTCACTGGCCGACAAGGGTGGGGGCCTTTGTTGTCCGCTGAAGTGGACCCGGGAAGAAGGCAACATCGGCTGGCCCGTGTCGCTTTGCACTGCGAGGGCACAGGGGGGAGGAATTAACCTCCCACATTTCACTCGAAATCTCGGAGCCCCTCACTATGCACCGAGGAAGGGCCAAGAGGAAAAAGGGGTTTTTACTGTGGGTATCTTCTTGAAGATTTCCCCCCCTCAAAAAAAAAGGTTTTTCAAAGGCGAACTTAATGCCCTAATGGCATTTTCCACTAGTCAACCCCGAGTGAGAGATAAAATATAGTATGTTTTATTAATAAATATTAATATAATAATATTAGCAGATATATACAAAAACCTACGTTAATACATACATATAAAGAGTATAAGACAGACAGACAGTACGTAAACATGAGTGCTATACGATATTTGCCCCTATGTAATGGCGACGGACTAATTTCTTAAAAATATGCTTATTCCGTCTCTTTGGACATCTTCCGGTATCTAAAACATCATTATATTAAGGAACAAATTACAATCTATTTATAAAAAATAAACAAGACATTTCGTTCTTTTAATCATTTTTGGATAAACATAGACGACAAAAAGCAATCTATCGCTGTCCGATTTTCACCAAGCTTATTAAGTTTTATTTGTGACAGGTGTTGAGATCATCGCTATTCACTTTCATTTTCAATTACACCAATTATTTTACGAGTATTTAAATAAACTTAATAAAGAAATATAATATAGATTGCAAAGCAAATATTTGCAATCTAATACAAATTTAATTAACAGCTGTAATCTACTCGCTATTTGTCACACAAAACTGTATCTCTACTTAATGCGATGCCGATAGGATAACAGTCAAGCTTAGGCTTTACATAGACATGACTTAAAGTAACCTCCTATTCATTTAATGTGAGTCGTTTAGTCCTAGTTAGAAGGTTGTTTATGTAAAAATATCTTACAAAGTTTTCGGAAAATTTCTGACTGGAAACCTGATTGGTTTCCCGTGTAATGGTTCCGATTCTAGTTTGAAATTATGCGAAATTCAAAGTGCGGGTTAAGTGGCCACACGTTTCACATCCCTATTCGAAGCCCGGTGGTTTATTAAATGATAGATCTTTGTATATTCATGGTATGTGTGGCAGCCACAGAAAGCTATTTTCATATTTAAATCGAATATGTTGATTGAATCTCCCTACCGTTGTGCTATTTAATAATTGTTTATAAAAAAAAACAATTAAAATTTTGATTACGGTCTTAACACTTGCGACCTCTTTAAGCACGATGTTACGCAACAGAGGGAAAACCCCTATTTAACCGACAAAAAAAAGGAGGATGCTCTCAATGCATGAGTTTATAACATTTATGTACCGATTTTGATTTCTTTGGGTTTGAAAAATAGGAAGTAATTTGACATAGAATCTTCGGTTCTACATATATACCAGAAAATTCTCAAAATCGTGTTGCAAAATGCCTATTGATTGAGGTAAATCGTTTTTTTGAAAATTAAATCTTTTTGGTGGCCCATTTCTACTATATAAATTACCTCCGGATTGTATGACTCGTCTAACTCTATAATCAACTCGCTCTTTGAACCAGATTATTGATCCATGACTAAGCAATCATATGACGCACAATTTTCTTGGTCAAACACTATTTGACTTAATGTTTGTTGGTTAGCTATCGCTATCTATTGAACTGATAATAGGGTATACGGGCATGATAGACAATTAAATATTATTTAAATAATATATTGTTACTAATTTATTTATATTTCATTAAAAACATAAAGGTTATCTTACGTAAACTTGTATAATACAGTATTTTTCATTAAATTTTATTTTTATTTAAATTTTGCCGCCAAATGGAGGCAACACTAAGTACTAAAATTTAAATAAAAATAAAATGTATAATGCACAATTTTTTTCAGTTAGTTAGCGTCTTTATTTTCCGAGATTTTCAAAATTTCTTAAACGACTTTTTTTTTGCTCATGGCTTTATAAGCAAATATTGACGTATATATTATATATATATGGTAAAATTTTATTTACTCGAAACATTTACCAATAATATCGAACTTTACATCCGACATTCGTCTATCAACTCGAAACATTTAGAACTAGAATTTTGTGGCCGGTTAAAAAACAATCGCCTGAATTCATCAACGGCCTCTATAAAAGTCTCAAATTTTCATCCACAGGCCATTTTTAAAAATAAGTCATGCATATTACGTATTGTTTTAACAACTGTGTAGGAGAGCACGTTGTCTTGGTAACCCCGAGCTAGGTTTCTTGATCAATTCGCATTCCACATCCCAAAAGCTCAGGGCAGATAACTTACGAGGAACTGTTCTACGATATTCTAGTGGAATTCTTGCTACAGCAAAACTATATTTTATTCGTTATTTCCTCCGCAAAATATTTTTTATGGATTTTTTTTATTGTTGTTAGATCGCAACCGCAGACCTGTGTCCGTGCTCTTTTTCAATACACTTACATTGTTCACTCTGCATTTATTAAAAGAGTGCCACTTCTACAGTTACTATTTTCCTTTTTTTATATATAATGCCTGAATTTGGAGATGCCAGAGATTGCTCCGGTTCACGCGTCGCAGACGCCCCGCTGCATTGCTATTAGCTTCTCCGCGACCGCTGTGTCCCTGCTTCTCATGGCCATTTTAGGTTGTAGTTCACTATCCTCTCCCTTTTATGGAAAATTAGTCTGCTTTACGGATATGTGCAGATGAATATCCTCTTAATTTAGCATTCTACTTTACATTCTTTAGATTTTCCTTTTCCAACACAAAAACTAGTATTTGTGTATTGGGTTCTTACGTACGAATAAAGTTTCTTACTAAATTTTGTTCCCGGTTTTTAGTGATGAGCTCCTTACTTTTTTAAAATCTTAAGTCTATTACGGTACGTAACTTGTAATATACTTGCAGTAATCTCCGTCTTAAGAATTATTTTCTGTAATTCTTTAATTAATTGTTTATGATCTTATAATAATTAGACAATTATTGCGTTCAAAATTTATTCACTGCTGTCTTGTGTTTTATTTTCTTGTATTGTGATTGTGAAACACGGCGAAGTGAACGCTCGCGCCTCAAGTGATTCAAAAGCCCTCCATTGCCGGCATCGCTGGAGAATACCGTTATTATACTTTTGAAGTATTTTATGTAACTAAGGTTTGCAGTGGTTAAATAAATTGAATGCAACTGTATTTAGATATCAAACAGTGGTAGCCTAGTGGCTAAGTTTTCGAATGCGATCCTTAGATCCCGATAGGGATTTGAATCCCAGCTGTCCGAATATATGGCGTTTTTCGATTACGAACGTATTAAGAAAACACTT
Source organism: Meandrusa payeni (assembly GCA_029286785.1). Classification (NCBI taxonomy): domain Eukaryota; kingdom Metazoa; phylum Arthropoda; class Insecta; order Lepidoptera; family Papilionidae; genus Meandrusa; species Meandrusa payeni. The sequence goes on from JAGSMX010000013.1 coordinate 3,651,204, forward strand.
GCTAAAATTAGGGGTCAAAGTAAAAAAAACATACAAACAAAATCAACAAATGGGAACCAGGTTCCTTATAAAAATATTAGCTTTGAAACTCCATTCTAAATAGAAAATAATTCGGGTATACATTTTTTTATCGATAAAAATCAAGAAAAGTACCCAAAAAATATCTTAACACACTTATTTTATTTCACTGATTGATCAATGTTTTTAAAAATTGACAATAAAAATCTTATGCTTTTATTTAACGTTACGGACGTTTTTTGCCGGCTACTCAAGTGTACCCCCTTTCGCAACGCACCATAAGAAACTTCGTTCCAAAATTTTGTCGAAGAATTAATAGTAAAAAATCAGGAAAAAGGATAGGGATATCCTAATCAATTTGAGATATTAAATTTACGGACTATTCTCATATGTACTAAATAAATAAAAAAACAGTCAAGCTGTTTCGGAAGTGTGTTATTGCAAGCACCGTGGCACAAGATTATTATATATTCGTGTATAAATAAAAAAATAGTATGAGCGATTTGATCAGAATATCTGTGTCAATTTTATTTTAATGTAATTAGCTTCAGGTAACGAACGTGCGTGGGTAAATGGAAAAAGGTTTTGCGTTTAATAATACTTATCTAGAGATCGATATCTGAAACAATAGACATAAAGCCTTTCTACACATTTTGAAAGGAATCTTGAACAATAGCTGATATGGCCACTACAATGAAAAAGCTCAGTGAGCTCGGTGACTCGAAAAAAAAGGAATGATTCAGCGCTTATTCTTTGTAACTCGCTCCACAATGTTGTAATTAAGTAAATTATATATCAGGGAAAAAGTCGCATAGCCTATCCGAAATAGTTCCGAAATAAAATGAAAAAAAAACATTAAGTATATAAATTATTTGACAATATCGAATCAAAAGTAAATGAAAGTAATAAATAATTACTATAAATTTTATATAACAGTTATAGAGATTTTTTATTACATATTAGATGGAAAGAAAACCCGTAAGAAAAATATGAGTGTGCTTTAGACTACACGACTTAAGCAAAACTTCTTTTGTTCCATCTATGTGTGTGTACGTATATACATATATTTATAAATGTATACATGATTGGTCAAGAAAGAAAACGTGCGCTCGCACCTCTCTCTCTTGCTCCTACACTAAAATTCGTAACGCAACATTTTTCCTAACGCCCTCGTCTCGAATTCACCATATTACTCCCCAAGTCAAAAGTGCGTAGAGAAACTACTAAAAGAAAAACTACTAACTATGCTATTTCCGCCTGATTACTGAGCTACTACGGCTAGTAGTTTTTTTTTTAATATATAACCAGCTTATAGATTTTTACTCTCGCCATAAATACTGTTACGATAATGAATAGACAATAATAATAAATAAGAATTTGAAGGCTTTCCGAAATGAATATGCATTGCGTTTTCTCATTTTCGCGCTAATATAAAAAAATTAATAATACATGTAAAATAAAGATATAAAACCTCTTTACTTATATTTATTTCTTTTTTGTATTTTTATAATTTGAAATGTAAAATGTCACTGTAATATAATGTGTCATTTATATATAAGATAGAATTGGAATAAGGACATTAAATGTTGTTTCTCTAAATATTATAAAGAAACGCAGTGTTGTCTTTTATTTCAAACAAACATAAAGACATTATTATAGACATATTACATTTTATATGTTTTTTTTAAATAAAGCTAGCAATATTTCCTTTTTTTTCAGAAATATTACTAACATTCTTGTTAACCATTCCAAACGTATGCTAGGAGATAGTTCACGTTAATAGTCGAATCCAGTCGCGCCCTCGACCTTATGATTCGCAGACCGTACCCTATTGATTTAGGGTACGGACTGCGAATTCTATGCCAATTCTTTAAATCATACAAACGTATGTGTGCGTGTGAGTGTGTATCACTCTACTAGTAACCAGACATGTCAATAGTGTATTAATTTTTCTATCTAACAGTTAACATTTGTATGAATATTGGAAAGAAGGCGGGAAATTCAAATGACATATGTAAAATTAATGGAGTGTAAAAATACTTGTGTATGGTGCAGTTTCACGTAACAACTGCTAGAATCCTGTTATGCAAATGACATGAAACCTCTCAGACACCACATATATTCCGCGCAGTGAAACACTAGACACTGTTTTACGTGAAAAATGTTTTGTAATATTTGACTGAAAAAAGATGTAATGGATTGCTTTTTACATCGCTGTATTTAAATAGAATTATATATTACATAAAATTTGATATATGAATTATATAAATTGTTAGTTAATATTAAATCAGCACCAACGTAAAAAGTGTAAGGCAACTGCTGACCTATCAATGTACTGTAGGATAATGTTTTTGAAAATCGTTGGGGCATGGGCCAAGCATCTTTTAAAGCGTATATAACGAGGAGTGTTCCAAGTATTGTTTAGAATTATCAAGATAAATCTATAAATTCCACCTACACTATTTTAATGGTTTTTATTTTACTACAGTAATTTTCGTATGTTGTTAGCGGCTTTTACGTATTTTTTTTTAAATTATGAAATAGAGGTCGATTGGAATTGCTAATGGCATACAATTCCAAATGACGTCATTTAGTTTGATTCGCATTATTTGAAGTGATTCGCATAATATAGTTATGTGTTTGCGCAGTAAGAGAGATTTAAGTTGAGGTTGAGTGCTAAATGTCTGTTTCTTCGCTGTTTATCTTTTTGAGGTTATTCACAATGTACACGATATGGATTTTGAATGAATTGATGCAGCTTTCTTTTCTTATAATTTCTGAGATGACATATGATTCAATGGAGAGGTCATTGCAAATTGATTCATGTTTAGTTCTGGTGCGGTGGAATATGGGACAATGTTTTATTAGGTGGACAATGGATTGGGAACTTGAATGGTCACAAGGGCACTTGTCGTCATTGGTGATTTTGAACTGTGTAATTGCGAAGTTAGGTTTGGTTTTTACGTATTATACGACTTATGGATCACACTTATCGGAAGTTAGGAAATATAGCAGTGACATTTACGTTGTTATAGGTGTGTAGTAGTAGGGTTTTAGTGTTAAAAAAGTTCTTACATCCTTTTAACCCTAGTGGTATAAGCAGAGAGAGTTTTCGTGGCTCGCTTTCCTCCAGGCTTATTGGGTCCCAAGTGCGACAGTGTTTAGTGTTTGAACTAACGTTTTATAACCGCAATAGTCTCTTGAGTCCTTGTTCTTTGGTTAGTGTTCTTTTCTTAGCCATTTTTTTTGATAAAGTAGTTGTATTATTAATGCAACGTAAGCATAAAGCTAAAGGAAAAAAATATGTCTCTGGCTCTATGTCTGAAGTGTATTGAAGTTGATTATTTTGAAATTTTATAAATAAACGTCCAGAGTTACACTACAAGGCAAAAATTTGCAGAAAATCAGAGGAACTCGGTGATTTTATATTCAGATAGCTTCGCTTGTTGGGTAGATAGAAATTATGCAAACACAACACATAAACTCGTCGAAACGCATACCTAAGTCGAGTTCACACTCTTCGTGCGGTCTATTAGTTGAAGCCCCACTTGAATTTTAGATTAAGGAAATTTCGGCGGTGCGAAATGTTTATGAAAGGTTTGTTTTTGTATTTAACCTACAAGTTGTGTGTTGATATTTTACATTGGTATGTTATAATAATAATATATGAACCCTAAATCGCATAAACCAAAATTCATAGCAGTGATAAATTGTTTTGTTGACGGGGGGGAAATCTTCAACAAGATTTTCTAATGAAGGTAAATTTTAATAATATTTTGTGTAAATAAATTATATGAGGTTGTTACTCATTAAAACCCCACCCGGTAGCCTTCTTTGGTACATGGCAAAGGGGTCTGGTATTTCCCGTGGAACGCACTGGAGCCCCTCTGCACTGTGCTTGCAAGCATGTCCCGGCAGATTTCTCACTCAACACGCTCGCAGAATGCAACGCGGGGTCACCAGTGTTGGCACCACCAACCTTGACCCAAGGCCCCTTTTAGTCGTCTTTTACAACAGGCGGAGGATACCGTAGCTTTATTCTATGAGCCCAAGACTACGGGGCTGAGCAGTGATAACCTAGTTCCTAAGCTGCCTGACTTACGATCAAATGGTAGCGCAATCGCAATCCTAATTGTGCCTGGTGTATGGCGATGGACTCACCTCCTGTCACATGTGAGACCTAAAAATCTTGGTTAAAAGCGAATATCGAGAACCTTTGTCTACCCCACCACATATATAAATAGGCCTATAATAGGCCCATTTGATTGTATAATTCTTTTTATGCAGCAACTTTGCTTGGGAGTAATTTGGGATACATAATTTTTTTCACAGGTAACACACAAACAAGTGTCACAAACATATTAATAAATAAAATACGGTCACTCATACAATTTCAGACAATAACAGGCAATTTTATGTAGGTGGTTTATTTATTACGGATAGTTTGTGGATTACGCAGAGCCTGTCGAATTCAAACTTTTTCTCTTATTTTATTGTAGCTAGACCGAGGCGTATTCTCATTACTTTTTACAATTTTAATCCTACTCAACGTAAAATAATTTAGGTAATATTTACACAAATCCAACGAAAGAACAAACGACACAGATACCATAAATAAATATTATACTTTTTGCTATTGAAATATTTGTTAGAAAGCTGGCAACACGTGACACCCAGCGATTGTTGTGCATAATAACTACTTCCAATGATATAATAGTGATTTACCTGAACCTTATTGTATCTTTAATTCATAATCAATAATTTAGTTGATCATCACATTAACTTGGCATTGTAAACAATAATTAGTTCTACTAGTTAACTTTATTAGTTCGTAATCTGACTTTTATTTAATTTTGTAAAAAGATTGTGAGGTCGCGTAGTTGTGACGGTATTCGTTAAAATAATTCCTTGTACAACGTTACGTTGTCTGAATAAAGCGAGTGTATTAGTTGTTGGACTATTTTATTCCACAAGACCTACAAATTATTACAGTAAATGGAATAAGAAAGACTCACGTAGAAACTATAGATTTATCATAGTTCCCACGATATTGAAGAATAATGCAGTCAGTATGTACAAATTTTATCAAAAAATATTCACGCTAGAGGGAAAGTTTTCATTGTAGCGTAAAAATTAGAGAGCATTGTGCACTGAAACAATAGCAACCTCATCGTATGTAGCGTGCCTCAGCGAAACCAATGAGCAAAAAGGAAAACCAGCCGCCAGTGCTTGTACCATTTCTGTGGAATTTATATGAAATTACACTTGTTAAGTGTTACTGCCAATCATGTCAAAATCATTAAATAAAAAAATTGCGTGCCGTGACACTTGTGAGCAAAAATAAAGGGTCGGTTAAGAAAGTTTGAATATCTCGGAAGATAAAGACGCCTAGCTAACTGAAATAAATTGTGTATGATAGACAATTAAATATCCTTAGAATAAAATAAAATATTTTTATTAATTTATTTACATTTTAATATTTAGTGTCTTAAAATTTAATGATAAATACTGTATTATCCGAATTTATGTAAGATATCCTTTTTCATTTAAGTTCATGTTTTTTAATGAAACATAAATAAATAAATAAAAATAATTCGACGTTATGAATATTACAAACAATGCATGTTTTGTCCTACCGACATTCTACCAATCGAATCCGATACGTCGTAATGCTGCCCCGTAACACAATTAAAATCTCGCAGCGTTTTCTGAATACTGACTGATGCGTGTTCATCATTGTTGTTGTGTTGCGTTGTTTCGATTATCCGTGAAATAGCAACCGACCGAGTCGTGGTTCGGCCCTCTCGGGCACCCTCCGATCGGAATGCTTACGCGTAACATAGTAACCGTCCTAGCCGAGGCTTCCCCTCACCGGGGGGACCCTTGTGTCGAGTTACTAGCAATAGAGGTTAAGCGACCAAGAGCTGTGCCACCTCTCAATCCGGTGAAGCAGTCAAGGCCAGCCTCTCTGGCCAATCTGTGTAGTTCGTCATTAAAAAATTGGGCTTGAAATCATGACAATAAAAACGATAATTCTTATGGTACTTATTACCTAGATTATTTAATAAGGGTACATAAATCAGTTGTCTCTTAGATTGAATATTTACAGTTTCAAAAATAAGCGTGTTAAAGAAGAGGCAGCTTTAATTTTGATATTAAAATTTGCACGCTTTGCTTTTAATATAACTTCCTTTAACCGACAAGCTTGTAACATCTACAGAGAAGTACAAATAAATTTAAACTTGCGAAACTCTCTAATTGTTTTCATTATGCAAGTCGTATGCGTACGAATGAAATTCCATGAAAAAAGTGATGTATTTGATATAAGTTTGTTATTATGAAAAGCATTGTTAGTCTAGTGGTTTAGCATTTGACTTATGCGTATACCTGCCTCGCAGTTTTTTATCGGGTGCATTTCAGCGAGTGTTTTTGCATGACCTAATATCCTTTCCATCACCGAACGACTAGGCGCGGCGAGCAGTCCCACCCTGTAGCAGCAGTCCCACGTCGTAGACATCCCATTGAAGCTAAAGCGTCAATAGCCTAATGGTTTAGGGTACGGCCTGCGAATCGTAAGGTCGTGGGTTCGAATCCAACATTCGACTATTGACGTGAACCATGTCCTAACACAAGCTTAAAAAGCTTAGTTGGAATGGTTAACAAGACTGTTAGAAATATTTCAGGAAAAAAAAAGAAATATTGCTAGCTTTCTTTTTTTTTTAAAAAAAAATTGTAGCGCACGAAGCGGTTTGCCTCCACCTTCCTAATGCGGACGGCTAAGTAATGGAATCCTCTGCCGCGATCAGTCTTTCCTCACGGGTACAATCTGTGCTCCATCCTAGGCTTCATCTTCGCCTTCCATCAAGCGAGATAGTCTGTATTTTTTAATGTCTGTGCACTCATTACGCCGTACTAATTTTTGAACCAATTTAGAAGTTTTTTTTTGTTTTTAGACATAGACATTTAATTATTGGCATCACAATACAAAAACACATCACAGACAGAATATAACACACATTAAAAAAGAATGAAAAATAGATAAAACACAGTTAAAGTTACACGGACAAATAATACAAAACATATGATGCCAATATCGGACACCGTCTCAGCATATGCTGTCGCAAGGATGCGAGTGCATGAAGGACAGCGCTTATCGGTTTCCCTTCAACTAGGTTACATGTTAACTTTGTTGCCATAGGATTTAGTTAAGCACTATGAAACAATTTTATTTGTTAAGTAATTTAATATATGGAATACACTCACCGTACTTAAGCATGGCTTAGTTTAAATGTATACGTCGCGTGGGATGCGCAATATTGCTGTGAGGACGGGCGCCAAGAATCTCCACATAGCGCGGCGCAAACATATTGCAATTTAAGTTTTTACCAAACGACTGCAACGTTATTTAAAGTATATTATATTAAGAGATTTGCAACGAAATCATTTATTTATATTATAAATGCAAGTTGCTGTGGGATCCTAGAGATTTTTTGAGTAGGTATGTTATATTAAAAATAAAAATATATTGATCCCACGGAGATACCATTTATACACGTCCTAGACCGAGAGAGGTAAGCAGAGATGAGGGATATCTTAGCCACACATGTTGTGTTCCCCAGCGTGTTTGGCTCGGGGTATTTTTAACTTAACATTACTTTACTACTTATAATTTGTCTACTTTATATAAAACGTTTGTTTTTATATTAAACATTTTACGTTTTTTGCCTAACACGTTTTTCGCGTAACTTTCTCCCACGCACTGTCAACTTGTGGAATCAACTGTCGCCAGCGGTGTTTCCGAACGTTTACGATTTAGGGACCTTCAAGAAACGAGCCTATTCCTATCTCAAAGGTCGGCAACGCACCTACAGCTCCTCTGGTGCTGTGGATGTTCATGGGCGACGGAGATCACTTAAGATCAGGTGAGCCGTATGCTCGTTTGCCACTTTTCATATAAAAAAAAACTAATTTCTAATTCCTTATTTCTTACATACATTTTTCCTTATTATATCTCTATTATTTCTATATACATACATTTCTTATTTTTATTTCTAATTTTTCTACAACTTATTTCTATTTACAATTCTGTTTTATAATCTAATTTTTTCTATCTATTTACACTATGTTTTGTTTCTTGCTATTACTTTTTTCACTACATCTCTACAGAACCTTATAAATATGTCTATCTTATTCTTATCGCTAATTAACTTTCTAATATTATCTAAAGTTATTCTTTCATTCATCTCGCTTTCACACTCATATCTTTTAACATTAAATTCCGGGCATTCTGTCAAAATGTGCAACACCGACTCGTGCACTTGCCATACATGTTAAAACGTCGAGATTTTGAGTTTTTTATTCTTGAAATCTTCCTTTCCGAATGTGAAATGTGCAATGTATAAAGTGAATGAAGAAAAAAAAAAGAGTAGAAAAATTGAACATGATATTTATATCAAGTCAAGCTAAAGTGTTGTATTCTTTTCCTAGTGTATAAAGCTTAAAAATAATAACACGACTTTAAATAACTTTTTAGGAATAGAACGATTTCGCTAAAAGTAGAATTATTTATAACACCGAGTTTCGCCCAACGAGTGAGGTGACTGTAGACCTAATTATTTTTTTAAATACCGGCAATGCACCTTCAACTCCGTTGGCTACTTAACAATCGTAGATAGTTGCGTTCTCTCAAAGCTTGCTCTTTATAGTATAATTTAAAAATATATCCAACTTCTATTTAACAAGGACATTACGGTTTGATGGTTTGCCTCTAATCTCATAACAAGAATTTGGCATACTTTAAATTTTAAACTGAACTATTTAGTAATTAAAATAGAAAGACGCTTATATTCTTGTATCCCCAGCGGGGAAGGTGGACACAGTAATGTCTATTGTTTTTTGCATAATGACCTCATCGCGATACACAGTGCATAATTAGCGAATAAATTTTCCATACAACAAAGAGAAAATCATCGATTGTGCCGGTTCGTGAAAATATAAATAAATATAAATATTTTATTTTAATTAATAATATTACAGTACCATCAGCTTTCCTGCTTTTCGCTTTCCATTTCGCTCTGTCCCCAACATCGTCTTGGGAAATCACACACTCCCTCATGTCTCTCGACACTCCCATCTTGTCTTGGGTCTGCCTCTGGATTTTCGTCCGGGAATGAAAGCTGTAGCGCCAGGTTCCCTACGTAGTCGAGAGGCCTCCTCTTAACCATATAAATATTAATACAGTTCATAAATTAATAATAATAAATAAACAAGTGGATGTAATAATTTAGACTGCGGAGTTAATGGTGTAATTAAGGTGTCCAAAACCATTTTGACCATTCTGCGGTCGAGCAATTGTTAGGGTACAGGGGGTGTGAGACCGAAAAACGTGTAATTGTAGGCTTGTGGTCAATTGAGTGGCAAAATTCTTTATATATATATAGTTGTTCCATCGATTGAAAATATCACACTATTTAAATATGTAATCATCTTGTAAAATCGACTTATTTTTTTTTAAAAAAAAAAAGCTAGCAATATTTCTTTTTTTTTTCAGAAATATTACTAACAATCCTGTTAACCATTCCAACTAAGTTTAAGCTTGTGCTAGGACATGGTTCACGGCAATAGTCCAATGGTGGATTCGAACCCACGACCTTACGATTCGCAGGCCATACCCTAAACCATTAGGCTATTGACGCTTAACTTATAAAAGATGGATGCATTATGTTGGGTAAATTATATCATGCTGGTAGCATCTTGAATAAAAAATTGAATTGCATAATTCTGAAATGGACGATGCGACAGAAATTTAAAAGAAGTTTCAAAGGTTTTTACGTATTCGAGTAAAGTTAAGTACTAGAATAAATTACGTGAAACAGCATTATAACGTTGGTTTATTCCGTTGTACTTAATATAAGAACTAGAGGTTTGATTATTTTTCAGTAATTCCATTTTACTTGCAAAGGAAACTGTATTGGAGGACAGTCAGTAAATAGAAATATTTAGGGGATTGTGGTAGATGATTGTTGCTAACCGGAAACATATTTATAAGAGATAGAGCTTCAAGTGTCCGTGGAAATAGCAGTGATTTTATGTAGTTATAAAGGAGATGATCTGTAATTAAAATACAATTTACTATAAAAAAATAAGCTCTCACGTTTACGTCTTAAACGTAGCGGAGTACACAGAACTTTTGCTATCCGGTCTTATTTGGTCCTGTGTATGACAGGAGGTGAGCCCATCGCCATTCACCCGGCACTTCATTGATACAGGCTTACTGGGGTTCGATCTCTTATCCATATCAGGTCGTAAGACTAACCATCTTGCTAGTAGGCTAATTTATCTGACCATAATGTATTTCTGAAATAAAGCGGTTCACAGTACGGAGTACGTATCATAACTTTAAGTACTAACTTAAGTTAGTTATGAAAAGATTTCAACGGCAAATAAGATTTACTATAAAATATTTGCGCCCTCGTGGAGCGGATATTTTCAATAAAATCAAGTATCATAGAGATTGTTTTCTCAGTAATATTTGTATTCAACTGAAGTATGTGTATTGGCGTTGTGTGTACAATCAATGAATGCTGTGGAGTTTTATCCATGTCACATCTTTCTCTCGAATGTCTGTAAGAGATAGTTATATTTAATACATTAAATGTTATTTTACACGCTGTTATTTATTATAAAATATTTAACTATGTTATATATATTTTCTAATATCTGGGCGTAGTTCGTTAATTAACCTAGGCACGATGTATCTTGCCGTGCGTTCGCCGTACATATATTTTGCGCCTATATTCTTTTAACATAATATATTTTATTTTCGTATAAATTGATAAGATTTTACAGTTATTTAAGTTAAAGTATAAAGAAAGTTATTTTTTTTTATAATTATAACAGCATATGATTTACCGTAAAAGTAAATAAATTAATAATTACCTTAAGACCGATTTTAGTCTGCAGTGACGCAAAAAGGAATTTTTTACTTAAAGAATCGCATGATACAAATATTATTTATTATATTATAATATTAACAAAAGCGGTTATTTAAATTCTTTATTTTTATAAAACCTACTTATTTTATAATTTAGAGAACTTGAATCTGTTGAAGGAAAGCTCCAATCCGACCCCATTCGGCTGTGATGTGAGCGGCGAGATGAATGTTTGGAGTGACACGAATGGAATGTGTACGTGAGAAAGTTTGGAAGTAGCTACTGCCGATAAATTACTATGTCGCCCGACAGCATAGTTAGGGCGTCTTAAACAAATACCAAGCTCTCGCGTCCTTTTAACCTATCGGGGTAGACAGTGACATCTTTCGCTGTCTGCCTCTCACCAAGGTTATTAGGTCTCGTATGTGACAGGTAGTGAGTTCATTGCCACACAATATAATAACAGCACACGTGTCAAAGTTTTTTTTAAGAATGGGATAAAAAGTGTAGAAAATATATATTTATATAGTAAAATATGATGTAAAATATATGTACAAAATCTTATATAGCTAAATGTACATTTAAATATGCATCATCTATGCATTTTTCATGATCTGATCATTGACTGTGTCCACTTATACTGCATTTATTTTTTAAGTAATTCTTGGCATCGGATCGAGCGCTTATATGTTTGTTTAATGAATTTGAAAGTTTTTAATCAGATTTTTTAGTTGAAGTTGAAACTTAAGTTTTACTTAAGGCTGGCAATCTTTATGATCGGGATAAACAATATTTTTTAGCAAACAACTCGTGTTCTTTGAACGAATTGCTTCCATATAATTTACTATTCCATATGATTACGAAAACATATCACCCTTTGCGAGCGTTTAGAGGTGGAACTGTACTGTCTGAAATTCAGACATAAGTCTGGTGTTAATATTACACTTAGATTATCTTTCGCTAAGTCACGTTACGATACCACCATACATCGCACACAAAATGTAACAAGTGATTTTTTTTATACGTGATTATACGAAAAACTTAACTTGTATTATTATTGAATGGTTTTCGAATCGGCATAGGTGTAAGTAAAATCTTTAAAAGCGTCGTTTCTAACAATATTAAATCATAAAGCAAATGGTGTTCCTAGTAAAAAATATTTTCTTAACATATATATTAGTAAAGTTATTTATAGGGATTACAGTGACATTGATTGATTTGATTGTGGTAACATCTGTAAATAGGATTAAAAACTATTTGCTCAACCAAAATTACCAAAATAATATAAATATGTAACTAACCGAAGCCTTAAAATTTAACGTTTTATATATACTTTTTTTTCCTTTTTAAAATTATTTATTTCTTTTGTAACTTGATTTTTTTAGAATTTAGTTAAGTAGTGTTGTTTGAAAGTTGTATCTATTTGTGAATACTGTACTTTCCTATTTGTAGGAATACTTATAGGATAAATTAATTATATGAATACTTGTATGAGTGATAACATTTAATACAAGTGTTTGTGGGTATATTAAATTAGCATAGTGTACTTGTACTCACATTTGGAAAACCGTATTATTAAATAAAATAAAAACCTAAGCTAGAATTCCAAACCAAGATGTATGTTCACAACTTTTTTTATATGAAAAGTGGCAAAAAAAATGTCACCTGATCTTAAGTGATCACCGTCGCCCATGAACATCCACAGCACCAGAGGAGCTGTAGGTGCGTTGCCGACCTTTGAGATAGGAATAGGCTCGTTTCTTGAAGGTCCCTAAATCGTAAACGTTCGGAAACACCGCTGGCGACAGTTGATTCCACAAGTTGGCAGTGCGTGGGAGAAAGTTACGCGAAAAACGTACAGTCGTTGAACGTCAACCATCAAGATGGTGGCGGTGGAATTTGGAATTCTGCCGAGATGTGCGGTAATGGAAATCGGTAGCTGGGATGATTCCGAACAATTAAACAAAGAAGCACGCAAGCTATTCCTGGTTTGCTTAACGTGTAATAAGTAGTAAGCAATGAAAACTCTCATGGACTTACATTACATATTGGTTTCCATTAACATTGGGTTGACCGAAAATAAGATATTACCAATAAACTGAAAGTCCCAATTTCAGTATTGTTCATGGCTCAATAAAGATTTATACGAACAATAACCGGCTTTGTTAATTTTATTTCACTTTGTGCCTTTTTATATTGATCGAATATAAAAATAAAAAGGCACAATTTGACTACAGATATAGCGAGAAAAGATTTTCCTTCATAGTTTTCGGAAAAATTCGTATTTATAATGCTCTTTCAAATAGCTTCAGTACCTATCTTAGAATCGCCATCGTCCGCATCAGCAGACCAACATATATATCTATAGTGTAAAATATAAAATTTTATAATATATTAGAAATAGAAATAGAAAAACATTTATTCGACACAAGAACACAGAAACAACAGGTAAAACAAGACAAAAAACAACATAAACAAAAGTAAACAGAAACAACATAAAAAAAAGAACAAAATAAAAATTTTGCCGAAAAGGGGTTGGCTCAGCATGTGTTGTGCTCACACATGTAGCACAGCGCTGGTTTTCAGCCAAAAGACCTGTGTAGACCAAGACGGGCACGATACGGTTGTGTATTAATATGGTGTACATTACATAAACTTTCATATATATTATACATAAATGTATATATTAAAAAAAAACAAAATTAGTATTATTATGTATATTAAATATTATAATAAGTGTGAAGTTTACAATTCATTCCAAAGCGAATACGTACACATTAAAATCTTAACTAAATATGTGAAGCAATAATTATAATGTCACGTTGTTGATTTGAAAACCACCCCGGTTTTTAGTGGTGTTAAGTTGCATAAGTTGCCTAGAGGACAACCAGCTTCGACTATTTGTGTTTTTAAAAAATTGCGTAGTGTTTCCCGTTGGTTTAAAAAGAAAATATTAGTGCAAACAAGACTTGAATGTGAAGCGATGGTTTTGTTCATTGCATTCAGTTTTTTGTGGTAAGAGATCCCTAAGTTGCAACGCAAACAAGGTTTTCTAAAGTTTAAAGTTTAACTCTTAGTTCCTACAACGTGCAACGCTTACTTAATTTGTGATGCGCCATCACAAACTTAATATTTTCTTTTAAGTGCAATTAACGACTTCTTGAGTATTATTTATCAGAAAAGTAAGTAAGCTAAGTAAAATCTATTTTTTCTAAATTAATACTTTAATGATAAGGAATTTTTTTTACTTTACCAGTTGCTTGTCTTTTGTAACTAAATCCTTTTTTTTTTTGTTGACGGGGAGGAAATCTTCACAAAGATACCCCGCCTTCTGGGGGGAAGGCGGCGGTTATGTGGGGATCTTACCCACTAAAACCTCCCCGGTGGCCCTTTCCTCGGTGCATGATGAGGGGCTCCGGGATCTCACGTGGAACGCACCGGAGCCCCTCTGCACTGTACTCAAGGAGAGCACGTCCCGGGGGGAGGTTACTCCCTGTGCCCCAGCCGATGTCGCCTTCTTCCCGGGTCCACTTTGGTGGACGACGATACCGTAGTCTTATTCTTGAGAGCCCAAAACTACAGGGCTGGTTGTAACTAAATCCTTAATTAACCACGGCTCTGTTTTTTGAACAACTGGTATTTTATTTATTTACCTATTATTTTAAAAAGTATACACTTAGAATCATAAGCATCTAAATGTGTAATTTTTCTTAAGTAAATGAATTCTGTTTTAAGAAAATATATTTCTCAAAACTTTAAAATAAACTTTCAAAGTTATGTATTGATTTATGAAAGTTATGATTTTTTTTGTAGTCATAAGATGTCCACTATTTTAATGGTACACTAATCAGCATATTTGACGTAACGTTAGATAATAAAATTACATAATCGTGAAAATCATATAAAATGTTGGAATATTATCTTTAGCGTTAAATTAGTGTCTAGTTCATGTTTAATGAAGCTGGATCAAAGGGTGCAAATGCAATCATTTAGTAAGCGGCGCACGTACGCGACCCCAACTGTAGGAAATTGAAACTTTATACTCGAGCCCACTTTATTTCACTGTTGGAACTGGTATGTTTCAAGCGAAAAATTTAGTTATTTATAAAAAAAACATGAATGCTCGCGATTTTCTCGCTGTCAGAAAAGGCAGGGATGCTAAATATCCCGTTATTTTTACTAAGCATCATGTTGTAAAACTTTTAAGCATTCCGTTTAACATTTACTAACCCCAATTCGGGACGGTGACGTAATTGCCCCCTCTTTGGAACTACGTGTAACATAGTCCCCGTCCAAGCCGAGGTTACCCTCACCGACACCCTTGTGTCGAGTTACTAGCGATAGAGGTTCAGGGTAAACGACCTAAGAATTGCCACCTCTCAATCGGATGAAGCAGTCAAGGCCAGCTTCGTTTTAATCTGTGTAGTTCATCATAAAAAAAAATCCACTTCATGTTTAATAATGCGCTTATCACCTAACACTTTGCAAATTTCGCAATTAGCTGAGTTAGTTTTATACAAAGTCATATTTTGCATTTTTATTTCAAATGGATATTTAAATATAGTAGTGATATAACTATATAATACACTCCCCGACACACTATACCTAGTATACACCCAGACGGAAAAAGAATCCCTTTCCAACCAGGGATACGGATCGGGGTCAGGTTCGCGCATCCTTACCGTGGACGAGACCCAAGGCCTCACGTACGGATCAGTGGTGGTCATCAGAACAGTGACGAAAAAACTGCAACTGCACGACAGCGTCCAACATGCTGTAGTGGCGATATCCCGACACGCCGTCAGCTGTGTCTATTATACAGATGACTGTGACGACGCCACAGGAAGACTGATGACAAAGGCAATGGCTGCATCAAGGGAGAGGATAGTGGACTACAACCTGAAAATGGCCATGAGAAGCAGGGACACAGCGGTCGCGGAGAAGCTAATAGCAATGCAGCGGGGCGTCTGCGACGCGTGAACCCAGAACGATCTCTGGCCACCTCCAAATTCAGGCATTATATATATATTTAAAAAAAAATAAGGAAAATAGTAACTGTAGAAGTGGCACTTTTTAACAAATGCAGAGTAAACAATTTAAGTGTATTGGAAAAGAGCACGGACAGAGGTCTGTGGTTGCAATATAAGAATAAAAAAAAAAACTTTTAATACAACACAAAAGGTCATTCAATTTACTAAAAAGACGCAAAGCATTATGATTTCGATGTAAAAAAAGACTGGATCGAAGGTTGAAATAATTTCGCAAGCGCCTCACGTCCGCAGCCCGAATGGCAGGAAATTGAAACTTTATATTTTAGCACATTCTATCTCACCATTGAACCTGAGCCCTTCAACCGTGAAAGCTTTCTGAGCAATGTAGGCCGTAGTGGATTACCTCATAATTTTAATATTTCTATTGATTAGTTTCGATTATAGATTACAAATTAGAAGCAATACAGGATTTGTGATAAGTTTTAGAGCTTTTAAAATTAGCAAACATAATCTACTAACATCTCTCTATCTAACCCAAGGTTGACTTCTAGATTCATGAGAACTCCATTAATGCATTAAATCAGCCTTTTGGAACCTATTTTTTGTTATCGAGGAGGAAATCTTCACAAAGATACCACGCCTTTTTGGGGAAGGCTGCGGTTATGTGGGGTTTGATCCACTAAAACCTCCCCGGTGGCCCTTGGTGCATAGTGAGGGGCTCCGGGATCTCCACAGTAACGCACCAGAACCTTCCGGGGAGGTTACTATCTTCACAGTGCGAGTCGACACGGGCCAGCCGATATCGCCTTCTTTCCGGGTCCACCTTGGCGGAGGACGAAAGTCTCCACCCTTGTCGCCCAGTGAACCCTAGGCCCCTTTTAATCGCCTTCTACGACAGGCAGGGGATACCATAGTCTAGTCTACTGGGCTGACAAGTTCTTTTGCAAGCTTAGTTTAAGGTGTTACAATAAATAATAACTTAATGAAATAGAACGTGATTTTTTTTATAAAAACTTACATAAGGGTTCATAAAATAGTATATTGGTGGAGTCAATGACCGCTAAGTTAGATGATTTTGCAATACCAGGATACTGTTGGGTCTTGGGGTACTCGTAGGTTCCATTTTCAAAAGACTCCATATGAAAGGACACAGGTAAGAGAGTTAATTCACTGAGTTAATTCACAATTTCCAAGATCTTAAATATTTATCATCAAATAACAACAACAAGGAACAATTACTTCTACAAGTTTAATTTAAACACATATAGGACGCTAGTAAGCATGAAAAATGCAGTGCTCTCTATGTCTACTAGCGTTAAAATTAGTTTTTTTAAGTATATGTTAAAATTTTAATTATATTTGGAATTGGAGAGAAGGTCCTATGCCGTAGCAAAGAACCTAACAATGTTTGAACAAACATACAAAAATACAAACGAAATGAGTACCTCCTTTTTTGAAGTCGGTTATAAATTATGCAGCATCCATATAAATATACACATCAAAACATTATTATCAACGTGACTATTCGAGTTGAATAAAATCAAGTGTACGTTGATTGAAGCGTTGATTAATCTTAACAATGCTATAGTAGAAAATAAATGAGAGTGCTATTACGGATTTTTAATAGAAATACGTTTTTTTTTCACGCTGTTGAATCTTTATAACAAAAGCCATTCATCCAATATGTTTGAAAAATATTAAATATAATTTTAACTAACTACGTTTTGGCGTATACTTATTTGTTCGGGTTATGTTTTATCCGAGTAATCGAACGATAATTAAAATGCTTATACTAGGTATAGATGTAGTGAGAAATTTCCTTCGGGAAAACTCGGAATACTATGTCACCCGAACTCTCAATGAATGATCGTATTAAATCAGTGACATTTTTATATTCATTAATATGTAGCTATTTGGGAAAGCCCGATTAATACGACTTTTTCCGAAAAATTGGGTAGGAAATTCTCACTATATCTATAACTACTATAATCATAATATTAAAGTGTACTAGGACAGTGCAAAGTAGATTGTCGTCACTCGCGTGGTGGCAATTATCTTTTCATCATTGTTATGGCTTTAAAAGAGTTATCACATACAATAAAATAATTTGATCAAATAAAATCGTCACAATCGCAACCTATTTGTAACGTGAAAATTCAATCTTCGAACAAGAGGATTCTATTAGCATATAAATGGCGTGTCATATTTTACGTAAAACCGTGATGTTTTGAAATACAAATGGAATTGTTATGGCATATAAGTCGATTGACACTGATGACATAATTTTATTTAAAAAAAGATTTTTTAATTTATTTAATCTCTTTTTAAGAAGCTTACCATTTGTGACAGTGGTTGTAGTCAAAAAAACATAGTAGGAAATTCATTGGTACAGGACAACTGGATTTCAAAGCCCCGACATTCAGACTTTAAATTTAACTGCTGAGCCACTGGGCTATCACTGCCTAGGTTACTTCATCGTCATTAGCCCGTATCAATCCACTTCTGGAAATGCCTTCCCCAATGCTTACATGGCATCCAGCCTCGACCTGCTATCCTATTAAGGTCGTTATGCAAGCCACATGAGGGCACACTCAAGAGCCGTGTGACCTGGCTCATGACATGTCAGTCCCGAAGCGTCGCCGTAGCCGAAATCGGGATGGCATCATCATCATCATTAAGGTCGTGGGTTCACCTGGAAGAAGAACCACCTGGCGGAGAAGCGTAGAGCGCCCTCCCGCTATGCTTCTTCAACCCATGCGGGGCCTCGATTCAAGACATTATTTCCTCCCATCTGCCGTCATAGACTCGACAGAAGCGGCCGGTCCCCGCAATTTCGACCTGCTGACTTTAAGAGCTACGAGTATGTCGGTATGTCGTACGTTTGTTTCTTCGTCCGTCCTTCAAATTTCTTCGTTTCGGATTCTATCTCGTGGAAAAATGCCAGGATGACAAGAGCTATTCATTCCATCGCTGCGGCTGTAAATTTCTGAAACAGCACAACGGTCAGAGTCCAAGTGTCTGCGCCAAAAGATTAAGCACCGATTAATTGTATAGGTAAATAAAAGTTTTTGTTAAGTGTGGATTTTTTTTGATGAACTACACAGATGCTGGCCTTGACTGCTTCAGCGGATTGAGAGGTGGCATAGCTTTTAGGTCGTTTAGTCTGAACCTCTATCGCCAGTAAATCGACACAAGGGTCCCCCCGGTGAGGAGTAACCTCGGCTTGGACGGTTATTATATTACGCGAAGCATTCCGATCCGGGGTCGCCCTAGAGGGCTGAACCACGACCACACTATTTCATAGATAATGTAAGGGACATTCAAAAACTAAGCGTGTAGGACGCACTGATTAATTAAAGGTATTTCTTAAGTGAGAATGGTACGGAGTTAACCCAGTACAAATGAACAAATAATGTACGAGCTCGCGAAGTGATTAGCCCAAATAATTTGAACACGACCAATCATACGAAAATGATTCTCCTCTGACGATTCGACAAGTAATAACACATTCATTAATTATTTGGTTGTAATGACGTTTCTTGCTATGTTTTCTTTGACTTTGTCTTACGCTTCTTATTGTAATTTGTCATAATAAGAATAGAATTAGGACGGTAATACGAATGGTAACGTTAAAGTTGGTATAAGAAGAATCAGCCCTGTAGTTCTAGGCTCCCAAGAATAAGACTACGGTATCCCCTGCCTGTCGTACAAGGCGACCAAAAGGGGCCTCGGGTTCACTGGGCGACAAGGGTGGGGGCCTGAGTCGTCCACCAAAGTGGACCCGGGAAGAAGGCGACATCGGCTGGCCCGTGTCGCCTTCGCTGCGAGCACAGGGGGGGAGGGAGTAACCTCCCGGGACGTGCTCTCCTTGAGCACAGTGCAGAGGGGCTCCGGTGCGTTTCACTGGAGATCCCGGAGCCCCTCGTCATGCACCGAGGAAAGGGCCACCGGGGAGGTTTTAGTGGGTAAGAACCCCACATAACCGCCGCCTTCCCCCCAGAAGGCGGGGTATCTTTCTGAAGATTTCCTCCCCGTCAACAAAAAAAAATGGTATAAGAAGAATAACTATTTTTTTTGTTTGTTTTTAACAGATACCTTCTGGGGGGAAGGTTATATGGGGCTTTTACATAATAAGAATAACCAGTTCTAACCAAACTATACGTTAGTAACTTCTCTTAATAACAATATATGCTCTCTCTACTACTACTCTTGTTATTCTACAATTCTTCTACTTCTCGTAATAAATGTACATTCCAAAAAAGGCTGAGGTAGAGTTCTCGTAAGTGGTTTTGTTTTTTTTTTTTTTAAAGAGTGTAATTTTATTACTAAATAAACATTAGTCACGTAAGTAGTCGAATAGTGGATTCGACACGCATCCTTACGTTTCGTAAATCATCCTCTAAATCATAAGCCTATTAAGATATTTTTTTTTGTGGCGGTTAATTTAGTATTTTTGGGCTAAAAGTGATAGCTTGTATTACCAATGACTTTCTATTGTGTACAAAAAATATCATTTGAAATCTACGCCATGTGTTTGAGGTTCACTAACCTTTTGGCATATTTGACGTAATAAATGAAATGCTTAGTTCAAATTTCAAGGAGCCTTGTGATTGCTATCTGTGCCTACCCCGATTATAGAACTAAATCTTAGCTTGATTAGTGCTATACTCTGCCTAATACAATTTTTATTGATAAAATTTGATTCAAAGTAATTTTTATATTTTATGGATATAAGATATTCTTTCAGATAAATTGTTCTTTATTTCACAAGTGAGAGATTGATTTTCTTTGAGCACCTAAATTTGTTATCGTTCCTAAGCCATTGCATTAGTTCCTTTTTCGTTCAATTTATTTAAAGACTCTGAAAATGTCTACTTTCAGGTTCAAAGAAAGTTTTACTTCTATTATTTTTTGTACTATTGTTGAACTTCAATCTTGATATAGCTCACAGCGTCGAACCAAAGTAAATTGAAGTCCACTGTGCAGTCTGGACCATTCCAAACGGAATGTATTATTCAATGAACAGGGTTTTGACTTTGAAAGGAAATATTTTTTTGTATTTAAATCTGGTGGGCTAGGCTTAGAGTAACTATACTTTTGTTAAAAACTGGCTACCAAATATGTCTAATAATGCTATGGTAGATTGATGGTCAATGTGTTACAAGTTAAATTTATAGCCTATATTTGTCCCACAGTTGGGCACAGGCCAGAGAAGCTGTCTTTTCCTGCTTTACCGGATTGAGAGATGGCATAGCTCTTAAGGTCGCAACGCCCGAACCTCTATAGGTAGTAACTCTACACAAGGTTTCCCCCGGTGAGGGGTAAACCTCGCAGAGCAGCCCTAGTGAACGATGGCAGATTTCACATCCTTAGAAACCTTTCTATCACTTAAGGTATTCTCACCGTGTTTTGTTAATTTATTGAAATTTTCGCACAAAAATTAAGTTGTTTCGTAGGCTCCTTATTTTACGGATTCGTCCCAAACTAATAACTCAATAGAACGACCGGTTTATCAAAGTAATCAAAGTAGAAGCTGTAGTCGAAAACTTGTTTGTACCGACTTGGGCTTTAGTTTGCCAATTTTTCCGACACTCGAATGTCAATTATAACGTACCACGTAACTGTCTATTGAGTTAATCCTTATTAAATAATTATAGTAGATCGGATATATTGTTAAATTTTCTATCGGATACAATGAAAGCCTAGATATACATGTGTAGGTGTGCCCAGATATGTGTGTGTAGTAGTCACAAACAAAATAGCTTTTCTACGTTAATTGTAAATTTAATGAAGATTATATTACTGTACTGTGTGTATATTGAAGATTTATAAATAAATTGCAGACACAACTAGACATTGTTCACAAATAACATAGATTAGTCTTATCGATTAAGAAATAAAATTATTATGATATGTGTACTAATTTTTAAATAATTTTAAATAAACAGATAACATCGTTTGAAATGAAATTTATGTGACATAAAATGTACTTTATTTTTAATCTCATTATTAAGGAAAAGGGTAACATATATTAAAAGCAATTCATGCTTCAAAGTTTAGTAGATTTATAAAATTACCATATTTAAAATGAGAAAGGCAACATCGGTTCGGCTGGGGTTGCCTTTTAATGTTTCGTCGCCATTTAAAATAAAAATGTTATGATTAGCATTGACCACATTTTATTCTACATATTATTTATCTTTTATATATAAAAAATTGTACTTACAAAGATAACTTAGAATTTGCAATTCTACTTATGTTTAATAAAATACTAACACGATTACAGTGGAGAAATGATTCCAGCTGAACCGGCTTGTCCTCTCGGCATATTTTCGAACCCACGTCTTCTAGATAGGAATTTCTTAATTTTATGTGATATGTTGCATTTAAACTTCGAGTACAGGATTTTTTTTATAGGAGAATGGGAACGGTGGGAGAGCTTGCGGCTAACCTGATGTTAAGTAATAGCGCCGCCCACAATTATCTACTTAAGGTATTGCCGTTGCGTTGCCAACCCAATTAAAGGGTTTGATCACTACTCTTGGTAGTAAGGACGAAGTATGCATACTATACTTCGACTTTACTTTCCCGTATCGTAGCGACCCATTCGTGCAATATCGGGAACCGTTGGCACTCCCCTTAGTGTATTTTTTTAAAATTTATGCATTTAAATATCGCTATCATTATTTATAAATGCAACTTGATATCGACTATAATTTTTTCTTGTAAATACGAGTATAGTTTTAAATTTATGACATAATAGAAATACTTCTGACATTAAAGTATAGGTAAACTGGTCTTCATAAATATCCAGGTAAGTAAGTTAAATGAACTGAAGTGCGCTTAAGTGAGCAAAATGGTCTTTGCAATAGCAAGTGGCTTTAATGCCGTTACTCACCAAGTTATAAATCCCTTTAAGAGCGTGCAGCTTAGAAACTAACGTTTTGAACATTTGAAGATATTTTTTTACGTTAGTTTGTTGTGTGTTTTTAAGGGGAAGTATAAAAAAAAAGAATTCATTCATACTCTTTCGTCTATACAGATATTATCGTGCAAAATTCCCGGCTGGAAATATTTGTAGTGGCCGATAAAATTCATTCAGATTCAAGATGGTGGCGTAACAATGCAATTCATGGCAGAAACTGGCGTCTTTCTGACGTTTGATTGAGAACTGCAATTTTCTCTCGCTCTTGATGTTTTGTTTTTCTTTATGTCTTTGTTTCAAGACCTGCAGTCATAGTACAACCGAAGGTTACAAATTGGGAGAAACTCAAATATACATATATTTTTTTAAAGAAAGCTGGCAATATTTTTTTTCAGAAATTTTACTTACATTTTAGCTAACCATTCTAACTAAACTTAAGCTTGTGCTAGGAGATGGTTGCTTGGATGACTTAGAATCGTATTCGGTCAATACACGACAGTTCTAAGTTGTATAACTTAATTCATTATACCATCTGTTTGAGTTTTGTAAGTAAGCTCGTCTTCTTTCGGTAAACAAGGCACACGCGTACTCTAGTTGGACGCAAATTTCTTATCTAACGAACATAAGCCAATAAATTTTCCTCAGAAAGTTTTTGTATCAGTGATCTAGCCTATCCTTTTATATATAATATTATCCTAATATATTTTTATATATAATCCTTTGTATATGAGAATGTTCATTACATTCTCAATTTCAAGTAAAACGCCTTTCGTTAGGATAAGGTTTTGCTGAAAATCAGCGCTGCTTAGCTGGTTTTTATAATTTTTATTAATTTTAAATACTTTTTTTCTTTTGTCGTGCGTTTCTATACTTGTTATGTTTTTGTGTCGAATATTTTTTATCTCTCTCCCATACTTTTAATCTTAGCAAAGTAGACAAAGACAGCCATCGCTGTCCCCTTTTCACCAAGTTTATTACGACCCATTTGTGATAGGACGTGAGCGCATCGCATCAAAGTCACCATGTACGATATACGAAAAAGCGACTTGGGAATTGTACACCCGACCATGATAATAGAGTCGAACTCAGCCACTGTAGCACATTGACATATAAAAAAAAAATAATACAAATAAAAAATAAAATAAAATGTAATATAATTCCTCTTAAGTCAAAATTTTGAAATTAAATGAATTGAAAATTCCGAAATGTATATACATATGTATATTATTTACTTATAAATCATGCATACTCAGCACAAAAATGTTTATCTAGTATTCGAGATTCTGAACTCAAGGATGCTGCAAAGCATAGCACCATCATTGCAAGCAGGACCTTAAATGAGTCAATATTAAATAAAAAAAAAACACTTCGCCATTAGGCTTAATATAAATATTTTCAAACATTTAAATAGTTAAAACATTATACGAGACATCCGCTGTCGTTTCACTTCTACTAATTTACCTTATAAATAATTTTCAAGTGTCAAATTTGTATTTGAAAGTTAGTATTATTTTTGTAATAAAAATATAGGTTTTCGATGGGTAATAACATTATATTATATACTACAACCTTCTTCAAAACACGATTCACCTTATCCATTTTGTAGTTTTTGCTAAAATCCTCCCAATTTATTAGTATACATTATCACATGTATTTAAAAATTATTTACACCGCTTACACGTATCGTTTAACAGTGGCATTTTTAATCAAGTTTCTTATCAATAAACAGATTAAATATTTAATAAAAGTAAATTAAAATTGGCTTTATATATAACAATACATGTTACTCTAAGTTAGCTATTAAATTTTGAACAATAGCCTCGATATTGCATATTGGTGAAAGTTCTGAACTGCGATCCGGCCAGTTCTCGCTATTAGATCACACAATTTCCCTTGATTCACGTTGCCAGAAACTTTGAGGTTGTATAAGTTCATTTGGATAACTATGACACCAAATGAACTCTATATATCGGATATAGATATATATTACTATACGTTCTCACATCCTTTTAACGATACCAAGAGGACAAAGATAACTCTTACTGTCTGCTTTGCACCAAGGTTTTTAGGTCATAGAATGGGATCTCTTACAATCACGTCACGAAGAGGGAGGTTAATCCCTCCCCTCCGTGCCCTCGCAGTGCAAGGCGACACGGGCCAGCCGATGTCGCCTTCTTCCCGGGTCAACTTTGGCGGAGGACAAAGGCCCTTACCCTTGTCGCCCAGTGAACGCCTTCTACGACAGGCAGGGGATACCGTAGTCTTGTTCTATGAGCCCAGAACTACAGGGCTGACTCACAATCCCTATAATAAGTGTTTGTGAGTCAAATCTGCGTTTGCCCTGTTCTCCGATAATAATGAATTTCAATGCAGACTCTTGTTTTCAATAGATTTAAAATAGATAACAAATAAAACGTGTAATTCATATATCTTTAACTACAGAAAATGCAATGCAAATAAACACTTATCCAACTAGTGACAAATGAGACTTAATAAGAAGGCAGAAAAATATAGAGCGATTATTATTATTGTCTACCCTCCTGAGTTTATGGACTTGAGAGAGACTGTAATTTTTTAAAAAATGTCTTCTCGTATATTACCATTAGGGTAATATAATATTTCAAAGTATGCATTATGCCTTCATGCTGATGTCTACAATTTAAATAAGCTTGATATATACTCTGTGGAATCACACATCCCATTACGGTCCTTATAAGCTGGGAAGCATCGCTCTTTGTCTCTGGTAACGATTATTTAATACCATTAAGATTTTAAAGCGCTTGCAATCTCTTATGAGGAATGTAATGTCTGATATGAGAATGGGTAATAATCGTGTCTGTCCAAGGCTCCCTGCAGTCTACGATACGTAAAGTCGTAGCTTCAAATCTACCATTCGATTATTGAAGTGAACCATCTCCTACAAGGTTAAGAAAAGTTTGTATGGTTAACAAGAATGTTGGTAAAATTTGTGAAAAAACATTGTTGGCATTGTTTAATTGGTACAATACAATATTAAACAACTGGGGAATTGTTCGATCTTTACTCGGTAACCTAATAGAAATATAATCTTGTTTTCTTGAGAGCTTCGTTTTATAGGTCACGTATCTATCTAAAGCTTATGCGCTTCGTTGTGAAAAATATAATTAACGTACGATAATTGGTATTGCGAATAAAAATCTCCCTCATCCATATAGCATTAGTGGCGTAAACAGACATAGGAGTCACTATCTACTTTTCGCAGCTTATATGTTACAATCGGTAAACAGTTCGATTTACGATTTACGATCGGTCACGAGTTCGAATCCGCAGTCGGTTTTTAAGAACAAAAGTACACTTGCTTAAAATGTGTGCCTCATGTGTATAGCAATGGGCACGTCCCCTATCATACATGAGACGTAATAAGCTTGGCTAATAAGCTGATGCGACAAGGGTTGAACCTGTTGTCATTTCCTGCGAAAAAACTCTGAATGTGATTTAATTGTACTAAAGAAACCGAAAAAATAAGATTTCGGGATTAGGATTTGAACCTTCAACCACAATGCCGTAAGTCAAACGCTTCCACACAATCCGTGCATGTATGAAATGACTGGCATAACTAATAGCAGTCACTTCATACATACACGGATTCGCGGTTCGAACATTAAAATCGTAAAGTCGAAATCTTACCCATTTAGCTAACATTGCTTAGTTAAATTAATACAACAAATATTTTATAATTTTATTAATTAATTAATAATAAATTAATTTATTTTATTAATATACAACAAATACTCATAAAATATACATATGTAACAATGTACCACCACCACTTTAATAGCTTCTGTTAAATACTTGTGATTACTTCCAGAACTTTCTAAATTGTATTTTTTCAATGATTTAAACGTACATTCAATACTTTATGAGATAGTCGCAGTTTGCTAAAGTTGACAGAAGTTTGCCCACAAAACTTTTGTCAACACTTGAAAGCTTAATGCTTCAGCGGCTGTATTGCATCGGATCTTAGCGTTTTAGATCTTGAAAATATCTGTGGTTTGAAAAATGTGCTACATAATTTATAAGCTTTTATTTTCGTTTTTTATAGGAACCACAAGTGCCTTCTGAACAAAATGCAGGTAAGTTGGCAACCTATTAAATTATATAATGAAAACTTTGGTCACTGACATAACACTCACCGAGCGAATCGCAATGTAACTTACCTCCCAGTATCCGTATCTTTACTTCACAAAAGTATTATTACGAGGTCGTAGTGCTTCACCGATTCATACGACAACATTATTTTTTTTTATGACGAACTACACAGATTGGCCAGAGAGGCTGGCCTTGACTGCTTCACCGGATTGAGAGGTGGCACAGCTCTTAGGTCGCTTAGCCTGAACCTCTATTGCTAGTAACTCGACACAAGGGTCCCCCCGGTGAGGGGTAACCTCGGCTTGGACGGTTACTATGTTACGCGTAAGCATTCCGATCCGAGGGTGCCCGAAAGGGCCGAACCACGACTCGGTCGGTTGCTATTTCACGGATAATCCAAGGGACATTCAAAAGCTAAACTAACTTTGAGTGCCACTTCGGGAAGCGTTGGCGCTGGGAGAAGAAGTGGCCGAAGAAACTCCAGCAATACTCCTAGCATCTAAGGGGTGGGGCTTTGTAGAGATCTAGCCTGTGCACTGGTAATCGCGTCGTCCGGATCGTCAAGAACGTGTCTCGGCTTTCGGGCGACGCGACGAAAACGACAACATTAGTTGCGGCACTGATGTTCATTACTTTGTTTTTCTTTCCGTACTTCTATCGTATTCTTAAGAGGTAATAAAAAAGCCTATTATTGAAACCATAGATAATGTTACTTTATCATTTATGTGCCAAAAAACATGTTACTTGAATTTGATCATGATCTTGTTTTGGAGTGCGTGGAAGAAGAAAATTGAATGAATTTAATTGTACTTAATAAACCAATGTTAATACTTGTAATTATTAAATAACCAGTGACAAATAACCAGTGTTAAATAACCAGTGGCAGTGGGCTGGCCACATCTGCCGAGTCAGTGATGGTAGATGGGGGAGGAAAGTCTTGGAATGGAGGCCGCGCATGGGTCGGAGAAGTGTAGGGCGCCCTCCCTCCAGATGGACCGACGACCTTGTAAGGATAGCTGGAAGTGGCTGGATGCGTAAAGCGGAGGATCGTATATGGTGGAAGGCATTGGGGAAGGCCTATATCCAGCAGTGGGTAGACACGGGCTGATGATGAAAATAATTAACCAATTAATATTAATTTTATAGCATTAAACAATTTTATACGATGTTGTTATTGTGTGATCACATGTTTCATTATTATTGGGCTGTGACATGCCAGTGCGGCGTCCGATTTTTTTGTTATAAATATTTCGAATTTTAATCAAAGTAATCGAAGGCCAATAATTGAGACTCGTTTCACTCGCAACATCAACAATGGAAGTAGAATTTCGCGTTGTATCGGAAAATATGAAATTCAAACTTGAATAAGCTCGTCAGCTTAATTTTGTCAACAGCTGCTTAAAATGCGCGATACGTTTTCAGTTCAGTTAATTTGTATGTAAAGAAATACGGCTCTATTATGGGAAAGGTTGAAATAATGTCATTACAGCACGTGGAAGCTAATAACGAGATACTACGCCATACATATGTTGCTAAATTCAAATGACTTCATACATAGACCATTACAATAACAACAATAAACATTACACAATTATTTATTGTCCAAAGAAAACTAAACGTGCTTACCTTTGACCTGAATTTGAGTGATCCCTAAAAGGAACACCAGATGATTTTTTTATATTTACCTTCTATATGTTTTATACTTTTAAACCAAGTGCTTGACCACAATCCAACTGTTAAATGAAACTGCAATCTTGGATGGTAAGGCGCACTAGCTTAGTAAATGCCTATTCACTCTACGTTTGAAAACACCCGCATTGTTATCGGAGCGAGAGACAGACGCGGAACTATTCCCGTTATTTGCTGCACGAATTATTTTATACGTATTCCTTATTATACACGTTTTGTCTTTTTACAATATATATTTTTATTTATATATACTTTTTTATTTAAGTATATTCTCTCTCTTCTTTTATTATTTCTTTCCATCCATAGGCCGCCCATTGTTTATGTATTTTTGTATTGAATGTTATTTTTGTTTTTTATTATTATTTTAAAAGTACAAACAATAAAGAGTTTATGACTGAATGAATATTGGAAGACAAATCAAAGCAATTCGTTCAGGTTTGATGAACCACAACAAGAGGATTAATTGTTTTGTTGTTGATTGAATTGTGCGACTTGTAGTCCGATGGTGGAAGTTGCTCGTCTGCTTAGGCCTTCAGAATAACTGCCGTAGTAGCACACACCACGTACTCTCTGAGTTATATTTTATTTGTCAACTGCAATATAATAATTAATTAATTTTTAATCTATTATTTTATTGTATAAAATATATTTTAATCTAATAACTTTTTATTTATGTATCATATTTATTATACTCTTACTGTCTATACAGTAATATTCCATATAAAAGTAGTATTGCGCGCGCACGTCTTTAGGTAGTCCCGGGCACCGCTGAAAATCAGCGCTGTCGCATCCTTGTGACAGCATATGCTGAACGGTGCCCGATATTGGCATCATATGTTTTGTATTATTTGTCCGTGTAACTTTAACTGTGTTTTGTCTATTTTTCATTCTTTTTAATTTGTGTTATATTCAGTCTGTGATGTGTTTTGTATTGTGATGCCATTAAATAAATGTCTATGTCTATGTCTATATCCTCTATAGAATGCAAGAATGGATATCTCTCATTGTGATTTAAGTTTCTCTTTCGTTCACAATAACAAGTGGAACATTAGAGATGATTTACTTCAATAGTAGGTTTCTTAACCCATTTAGGGTCTTACTTGCACTGCTATTGACAACCTTTGCAGCGTCTTTGAGTTCCCAAAATTCGTAAACAAAGAAAAAAAAATGCTTATTGCGATTTGTGACTTGTTTATGGTAACGACCTTACCCTATGTATTATGAGACATAATAAGATAATAGTTTTTTTAATTTTTATTCCACTTATTTCAGGATATGTAACATTACTAATATAAAATTACCCGTATAAGTTGGGGGATAAAATAGACATTGCTCTGATTTGGTATCAACGGACTGAAGTATTAAATTTGCCGCGTGTCAAAGATTAGGATACCAAAGCTTTTTCATTGTCAGTGAAGTCAGCGCTAACGACCGACCGAGGATAATTTATGAGCCTAAGAACTTTGCTTAGCGCATTTCGCGTGAAGATTGACAACTACCCGACCACCTCTCGTGGGAACAGATTATTAGGTTGTAGAAATCCGTGTTTATAACAAACAAAATAATTGGTAGGCGTATTTATTACCTTATAATTTGTCGGAATTTTTTATAGCAAAAGGTATAAATGATCTTGGAGCTCATCTGATCTTAAGTTTTAATTTCTGAACATTTGCGAAAAGTACAACTTTTCCTATTCTTATGTACAAAACAATCACTTAAAATTGATGTCAGTATGTGACTTTAAGCTCTATTATTCGTTATTTTTTCAGCGTTATTTATTACTACTGTCTACCACGTTGTATATTAATTATATTTGTATGACATGATAAGTTCTAATCTAGTTTATTTATATGTAGTTCTGATGGCTTGTTAAACTTAGCGGACTAAATTAAGATAGCAATCTCTACAAGCTCTATTTCTGACAAGACAAAATGGCATCTCTTTGACGTAAATCGACTGGGAATCAAACTATTTGTTCGTAAGTCGAACGCTGCCCGACCAGAAATTACATATTTATTTCTTCCTATTTTCTTTATTTTCTATTCTATATTATTGAATATACTATATTTGTCTTTCCTTTCTTCAACTCACAACTAACCTTTGACCCTGTCATTTGTTTTTCACCGGATCCGCTTTCACTTCCTCCTACATTCACATCCCTCATTTTATTTATTAGCGTCATCCTAACCATCAGTCTTAACCTTTACGTCCCAGCGAATGGAGTCGTTTTTCAACTCACAATTTGTAGCGCGCCATTCTGTTTTTTTCCAACGAAAAAATTAAAAAAATACACCGGGCAGTTTAACAAACGATGACAGATGGTATCCGGTCTTTCGACGATAGTTAAAATATAAGAAGATAAAATTATATACACACAAAGTTGTTGTCACAACATATAATTTAGCAGTAAATAAAATAGCAGTAAAAAAATGCAACGGCTTCTGTTGCTGCAGCATAATACGATGCAAAGTTGATGGCATATTATAGGGCTATGCGGACGCTCTAAGACTACTGAAGCGACGATCTTCGCAGGACTGCTCGCTGGATAAAAGTGGGGAAGCATCGTACTTTGCGGCATACTTTTGGAGAGGCTTATGGCCAGCAGTGGACTGTTGCCGCCCCATGACAATGATGATGATTCTACTGTTGCATTTCGCCTGGTGAGCGAGATTCCGCCGACCTAATTCTTCATAATAAGTTAACAACGTACCTGCGATCCCTCGATCCCCCAATAAACGTGTTTCTGGTTGCCATTCGAGTCAACAGCCAAGTCGCCATTTGTGATCAATGTAGCGATGGACTCACCATCAATCATATATAGAATATATTAAGCTTAGTGAATAGAGGGTACCAATCACCGTCTGCCAAACTGGTTCCAAGGACATTTAAATAAAATGGGCAAAAATCTTTTTCTTACAATGCAATATGGAATCTTATAATAAATTTCTTTCACTTCTAAATATATTTGGTAGATCAAATTCACTTCGCAGATAAGCAGTATTCCAATTAGCATTGCGTTGTGACCAATGACGTGAATCTGATTCAATTAATTCCACGAGCTGACGGCTCGTTTAATTAACACAAGCCTCGTTAATAATTAACTCTGAATGAGACGAAAATTGTTAGTGCAAAAAGGTCTTCGTATCTCATTTATTCTGTGTCAAATGTTAAACAAAATGCGAAGTGAACAAAGAACCTCGCATAATTACACATAAATTCTAATTACATTGAAGAGTAGTATTCATAAATTAAAAGTTGTCTGCAATGGTCCGAATACTAATCGTAACGTAACGTAAATTTAAAAGTATCTAAAAATAGAATTTATGTTGGCGATAGGCTGATGTATTGTTTCTATGTATACATTTTATATTTCCATTTTGTGCAATGATTATAACGCAGGTATTCTATTAGAAAACTTCTAATAAAGTGCCTTTGTTTTCTGGATTCCTAGTGCTTGAAATTATGTAGACGACAGGTCAGGATATGGTCTCAGGATGA
The DNA here is from genome assembly GCA_029286785.1 of Meandrusa payeni. Lineage (NCBI taxonomy): Eukaryota > Metazoa > Arthropoda > Insecta > Lepidoptera > Papilionidae > Meandrusa > Meandrusa payeni. Next base: position 3,683,384 of record JAGSMX010000013.1, read on the forward strand.
AGCTGGATACAAGCCGATTACTGGTGTCGTTGGAAATAGTTGGGGTGGGGCTATTCCTAAATCTACGGGTGAAATTATATAATTATTATGTTTAACGTAATATATTGTATTAATAAGCACAGAGAGCAAACGAGATTCGACTTTTGAATCCTATAGTCGGGGTATGGAATCCCAATCGACTTGCACCGGTTTCAATGTTATAGATGTTATGGGCACATCACTTATCACATATGTGTACTTACTAATCTTGATGAAGAGCAGAAAGCGATTGATTTCTTCGTTTACCGTTGAAAAACAGCTTTATAAAACCTTAGAGATTTTAACAAAAAAAAATTGCAGTAAAAGATCATTTTTATTTCACATAAATGGAATAAGCTAATGAGAATAGTGTCTGCATATAAAAATAACACACCACAAAGGAAGCCTTAACAGGTATTAATAAAAGAATTCCAGCCCGTAGCGGTGGTTACATTTAAAAAAGTAGGTTAAGATTCCAAGCGTATATTTTAAAGGACTTCTAAAGTGCAATAGTTTTTACTTGGATCCTTTTTTAAATATAACCCAACTTCTCTAACTTTTCTAAGTTAGAAGTACTTGAAGGTGTAAAATATAAACATAAAAAATTACAAAATTTAATTTATATATATTTTTTATTGTTTAATTAATTTTAATTTAATTTTTGCTAACCTTTTCATATAATGTTAAGTTTACCTAAGAGATGGTTCACTTCTTTATGCTACTGATGCCTAAATATATATTATTTATTTATACAGCATTATTCATTTATACAGCAGTGGAATGATGGCAAAGAGCAACTGTATATGTAAAATAAATTTTATTTTATTTAAAACAAAGAAAGCTAGCAATATTTCTTTTTTTTTCAAAAATATTACTAACATTCTTGCTTACCATTCCAACTAAGCTTAAACTTGTGCTAGGACATCGTTCAAGGCAATAGTCGAATGGTGGATTCGAATCCACGACCTTACGATTCGCAGGCCGTGCCATTAGGCTATTGACGTACTATACTTTTTTATTACATTTTATTGGTTGTATCAATTCACAAGAAGTGTACAAACTGATACTCTTAGATTTTTTTTTTATGACGAACTACACAGATTGGCCAGAGAAGCTGGCCTTGACTGCTTCACCGGATTGAGTGACGGACAACACACATGCAAACGCACACTAACGCTTCGAACGTACGCGTACCCCACACACACGTGATCGTGCGTGGGCCCGCGGTCCATCCATACGAGTGGCGCGCTGGTGGCGAGTCTCGATCAGAGAGACACACGCACACACAAAACACACTTGCGACGCGAAAACGTATATGAACGCTTTGAACGCATCGGTGGTGAGATACTCTTAGATAAAACTGTTTATTCATACATATAACTTTCATCGACGAAAAAATGGAATCTTACTTTATATATATTCTACTAAAACAAAAATCGTAGCTATATAACAAAACCGTAATTACGTTTTGTAAAATTCTTGTCCATTGCGAGTTTTAAATGTAAAAAGTAGATATCTATCTAATCTCTATATGTATTAAATATAATAGTATAATCCATCTAAGTAGATATAATAAGTTTATTTTTATTGGGACTTAGAAAAAGACCCCGAAAACACACCCGACGACACCCGAGAACTCACAAAGAACCCGATTAGCGGCATTAAGGCCTGTGTGTGTTGACTTATAATTTTATTCAAGAAAGTCAAGAAAGACAGAAGATGTGTTTCACTATGGCACTTCAAGAAATAAAGTAGAAATAAATAAAAGAAACTAAATGTTATTTACTATACGGCAGAATTCCAAATTCCATCCACATCATTTTTACGGCTTGAAACAAAGGTAAACAAAGTACTTATTTACCTTTGTTTCCACGCACTTCCAACTTGTGAAATCAGTTGCCACCAGCAGCGATACGACTTGGAGATTTCAAGATACGTGGCTACACCTTTTTCAATTGCCAACAACTCACTTGCATTTCTTTTCGTGTTGTGGATGCTAATGGGCGACGGTGACCACTTAACTACATGTGAATCTTAACCTAAATTGCCCTTTGTCTTATTAAAAAGATATCATCATAATAGCTGGTATCGGTGCAATTGTTTTTTGGCTTTGATTTGTATTCTATCGACGTATTTTTGTTGGCAGTGTGTAGACAATCCATTAACTTTGTTCGAGGTTTTATTATTTGACACATATTGATCGTGGAGAAACGTGTTACGTGTGATATACGTGAAATATATCACATGTTTTATTATCAAATAAATTTTTGTTTTATATATTTGTTTTTTAAAAAGGAAACTAGCATTTTTTTTTTATAAATATTACTAACAATCTTGTTAACCATTCCAACTAAGCTTAAGCTTGTGCTAGGAGATGGTTCACGTTAATAGTCGAATGGTGGATTCAAACCCGATTAGCAGACCGTACCCTAAACCATTAGGCTATTGACGCTTATATATTGTACTATATAAGTTATAATCGCAGTAATAGTATCCGCAGTAGCCGCAAGATTTATGCCGCCGTATGCCTGAGAAACGCCTCTAAATTGGTTGGAACCGAAAATAAGATTTACATTATAAACATTTTGTTAAAAATCTTTGTATTTTGTTTTAATTGTTTTTTGACACCGTCAAGTTGCGTATTACGCTAGTAACACGGGTTCCACCACCAGTGCTAACTAATGAAATCGTTGAAATTTAAAATGCTGATCTACTGTGTGCTCGGCGGTGAACATAAAACAAAAAATCTTCAGAAACTGCATGCCCTAGAAAATTAAATTAAATTTTATTTATAATAATTAAATTAATATATAATTATTTTATTTATGATATATTATATATAATATAAAAAAAATATTTTAAAAATTTTCGATAAATAAATTCTAGCCATTACTATAAACAACCTCTGGGTAATTCTAAATGTAAGAGCAATCAAGAATTCTACTCGAGAATTCTACGAAAGACTTTTTACACTCCTAATTATTATCTGAAAATGGAGGTACTAACACAAAGTTTAATGTTTAGTGTCGGAATTGGGAACGACTGATCTAAATTCAAAAGCAACCGCCACACTGCGCTTCGCCACTGCTCGCCAAACGTTGGCACATATTAAAATTTATATTAGAAACTATACTCTGTGCCAAATACTATTCACACACTTGCTATGTGTACACTTTTTTAAACAACTGAGCTTTCAAATAGAGTAATGCGCGGCTATTGTAAGCTTAACCTAAAAAGCAGCGCGACTGGGTTAACACAGAAAGTTTAAGCTGACTAAGCTAAGTTTAACAAAAAATAAAGAAGGTTTAAGCTGCTGAAGTGGGTTGATAGAGAGCGCCTTAGAAGTGAACCTGGGAAAAAGGCGACATTGGCTGGCCCGTGTCGCTTTGCGGGGGTGAAGGACTAACCTCCTCTTCTGGAACGTGCTCTGCGAGAGCACAGTACAGAGAGGCTTCGGTGCGTTCCACAAGGCGGAGTATCTTGTTAAGATGTCCACCCCGTCTACAAAAAAAGGGCGCTTTAGAAAGATGTATATCAACTAGGCATAGATAGACATAGGTATATTACTAGGCGACGTAATAAAAAAAGGATTACCCTTAACTGAAGATTATATGTGCGCGTATGTATGGATGTGAATGAAACAAAAGAACTTGGTTTCTCTGTTTTTATTTTTATTTCAATTGGGTTACTTATTTCGGATGAAATAGGAGCATATCAAATCTGTTTTATTTGGTCGGTGTATTATTAATAAAAGTAGGCGCGACAGTCAGAATATTTTGTTCAAAATTTTTAGTTAGTAATAATTCAAAGATAATCAACCTGCGTTAGAATTAACGTTACCACCATTAGATTGCTTAAATCATGAATATTTTTAAAAAATATCCAATTTTGACGGGGTCACTGTAACAGCTTCTGCTGCGCCAAAAATGTGTGCGTGAAGTGACCCAACATTTCGTAGTAGCAGCAACGCATTTATAGTTTATTTAGTAGATATTTTAGTAGGCTGCGTCACACACAAGATCACTTGCGAGGTGAGGTGCGAGTTCGTTTGCCCCGTCCTCGAGTGAATTTTTTTTTAATTTGAATTTTGAGTATATACATTTTAACTCCAAATAGGTCGCCAGGTTGATTAAAGAAAAGAGACGATAAAGTTCTTGGAAAGGATCAGCATTTCGACGTTGGAAAGCAAAAATGTAGTAAGTGACACATATGGCCATTTTCACTTTTTTCGTCGTTGTAATCGTAAAAAAAAGAATTGTAACAATTAGATGAAAAATAGCGAAAATAGGATTTTCAAGATTGATACTTCTATTTAATTTTTTGTACTGTAACACGGTTTTCTTTTATGAAAACTCTAGGCCGTAATGCCGTGGTACAATATTTATTCAGCAAAAAATAATATATATTGTGTCCAAAAACGACAGCTCTATCAAAGTCCACAAACACGAAAGTTGAAATGTTTTTCGCCTCTGGTGAACAATTTAATTTTTGTGGGTTACTACGTTTTTGTTTTCCAGCGTCGATTTATAGATGTGAGAAAGCATGCCAGGATCGTGTTTAATGGAAATTGATAATCTGCCTTATCCTCCCGGTCAAGGGCGCGAGTCCTCTAAATTATTATTCAAAGCATTTGCTTTGAATATATTCACAAAATGTTTGCGAGCGCGCAAAATAAAATAAATTCACGTTACAGGTGGCAGTGGAACAATGCAATCTTGTGCAACAAATTGTGTTATTGTCGCGAAGTCGTTGAAAATATTCCATTTGCTTATTTCTTGACTTGTTATTACTTCTTGACTTGGGGAAGGCGGCGGTTATGTGGGGTTTTTACCCACTAAAACCTCCCCGGTGGCCCTTCCTCGGTGCATGGTGAGGGGCTCCGGGATCTCCAGTGGAACGCACCGGAGCCCCTCTGCACTGTGCTCATAGAGAGCACTTCCCAGGGGAGGTTACTCCCTCCCCCCCTGTGCCCTCGCAGTGCAAGGCGACACGGGCCAGCCGATGTCGCCTTCTTCCCGGGTCCACCTTGGCGGACGACAACGGCCCCCGCCCTTGTCGCCCAATGAACCCGAGGCCCCTTTTAGTCGCCTTCTACGACAGGCAGGGGATACCGTAGTCTTGAACATCATATACCTAAACAATAGAAATATATGTTCACATTTTTGTTTATCCGTCGTGGCCTAAATTATCTATATCGAATCACCCAGTCAAAAAGTATGCGGTAACAAACATAAAGAAAAACAGACGAATTGATAACCTTCTCCTTTTGAAGTCGGTTGATAAAAAAATTTTTTTTTTGTTAAAAAGTAGTACTTACAAACTCGTAAAGCTAGCTATAATTAAATCAAAAAACATTTTTACTCACGATGTTTAGATTTTCTCTGGTATATCTTCGGAACAAAATTAATATAAAAAATTCCAAATCCATTCATAAAGGAGCTATGAGTAGCACAGCAGCCTACCACATCGGTAATTTGTAAAAATAAAATTGAATATATTATATTAGCCTCAATTAATAAATAAAATTTGCTTAAATGTAACAAATCATTATCTTTATTTGACATCTCATGGTCTTATTATCGCAGATAAGAAAAATAAAAAAGAACATCTCTGTTTATGGTTTTGTATTTCATTTAACTTTTAAACAATACCACAGACAAATAACAATACTCGAAACAGAAGAAAATTACAAGTGTTCAAGCGAACGTCAAGACAAGAACGCTATTTGTTGCACAGAATTGCATTGTTACGGCGCCAACTTGAATCTGAATTCGTTTTAACGTCGTCCACTGCTGATATTTCCTCCCAGAATGTCAAGTCACAATAAAATCTCTTTTAACTTATTAAATGTCTTTTTTTTTAAGGAAAACAATGTGAAATATTATATTATATTTAATTAAATATTTTTTATTTTATTTATTAAACCAAATTGCAACATCATTATATTATAATATCATCATATCATTATATATATTACAGTGAAGCAAGCACACCGTTCCAATACTTAAGTTACAATGACCGTATTCCGTGTAAAAATAGTAACCGTCCAAGCCGAGGTTACCCCTCACGGGTTCTCGAGTTGACACTTTGTGTCAAGTTACAATCTAATAGAGGTTCAGGCTAAGCGACTTAAGCGCCATGCCACCTCTCAATCCGGTGAAGCAGTAAAGGCTAGCTTCTCTGGCCAACTGTGTTAGTTCGTCCAAAAAAAAACCGTATTCCTTTAAATTTATAATTGAATCGGTGGCATACAAACTACATACAACTAAAACATTTGTCACGATTCGTCGGATAATAATATAATCCTAATATTGACACTTACAAGCAGTTAACAGCTTACTTAATAGCTTAGTTGCTAAGAGATTCGACTTACGATCCGATGGTAACAAGTTTGAATCCATCCATCCAGTCGGCTTGTACTGTTTTAACAAAATCACTTGCTAAAATAATTTGTGCCCGGCGTATGGCGATGGGCTCATCGTCTGTCACACGGGGTTGAAAGGAAGCGTGAGTTTTTTTTTATTTTTTTAAACACTTTATAGTACAAATTGGCCGTAATACTAGTATCTCTATAGTGAATTAAGATCGTTATTGTAGTGGTTTAAGATCGTTCTCGTTTAATAATCCCAGCAGTCCATTAACGACGCTATTCAATTCAATGTTACAATTAAACTTTTAGCCTTTTTATTGAATTGGGCAGGGACTGTTAAGCGTTGTAATGAAATAAGAAGGCACTAAATGAATTTCTACGTCCCACTTTTAACTCGTTATATCTTTGTTCAATATTCTTTTTGAAGTTAATTATTCAGGAGTACAGCTAGAAAATCGATACAACGGTTTCTTTTAGGTCACACATTGTTTTTGTTAGCATAGGACCTTGGGTTCTGAAGATTTACAAGGGAACTCTTAATAATATTATGAAAGAATGTTTGTTAATTGAACTATCGGTGACAATTAAGTAGACTAGCAAGGTACATACTTTTTAACCTCTCAAATACGCATCTTTACCGTGCACGAGGCCCAAGGGGATCAGTGGTGGTCATCAGAACAGTGACGAAAAAACTGTAACTGCACGACAGCGTCTAACATGCTGTAGTGGCGATATCACGACACACCGTCAGCTGTGTCTATTACACAGATGACTGCGACGACGCCACAGGAAGACTGGTCACAAGGGCAATGGCCGCGTCAAAAGAGAAAATAATGGACTACAACCTAAAATGGCCATGAGAAGCAGGGACGCAGCGGTCGCGGAGAAGCTAATAGCAATGCAGCGAGGCGTTTACGACGCGTGAACCAGAGCATTCTCCAACACCACCTCCAAAAATCAGGCATTATAGAAAAAAATAGTAACTGTAGAGGTAGCTATCTATTAATAAATCCAAAGTAAACAATTAAAGTACATAAGAAAAGAGCACGGACACAAGTCTGTGGTTGCGCTTTAATAATAATAAGAAAAAAAAACCTCTCATATAATATGCTGCCGGCAACCACAGCTAAGGAAAGTACATATCTCGCCAATAACTTGGGATATAAGGCCAGTAAATCCTTTTGTTTTAGGTCAAGGATTATTGCTGGCTAGTATCTAAAATAAAAAACAATAGTGTGTTAAAGCGGGTAGAGTGTAGCGGTGGGCGCAGCATTCCAGAGGTTAACGATAACGAGCAAGAATTTGAAATAAGAGAATGTAGGCACAAGGACTAATAATATGTACAAGAACTAATATAATTATGACACTTCGTAAATACAAGAGTAGTAATACGCCCGAAGACGTAGTGGTTAAGATGTTTGTTTTTTTTAAGCTTGTGCTAGGAGATGGTTCACGTCAATAGTCGAATGGTGGATTCGAACCAAAATAAATTGTAAAAAAGTTTTTCCAGTCTGCAACATTTTATTTTATTTTTTTTCGAGACTGCCACCAAACATTCTAACAAACTTCTTGTAAGTGCCGCCACTTACAAGCCTTCCTATACTAAATTCCGTCGCGTCGCCCGGAGGCCGAGACACGTTCTTGACGATCCGGAAGACGCGATTACCAAATCACAGGCTAGATCTTTACAAATCCACAAAGCGTCCATTCGCGACCCTCTGAGGTTGCGAATAATCCTCGCGCGTTACCGCTATTTTATGGGCAGGCCCCACCCCTTAGGTACTAGGAGCGTTGCTGGAGTTTTCTCGGCCACTTCTTCTCCCAGCGCCAACGCTTCCCGAAGTGGCACTCAAGTTTAGCTTTTCGAATGTCCCTTAGATTATCCGTCCGTTACATAGTAACCGTCCAAGTCGAGGTTACCCCCCACGGGAGGGACCCTTGTGTCGAGTTACAAAAAAAAAGCTTTTTTTTAATTGACGAACTACACAGATTGTCCAGAGAAGCTGGCCTTGACTGCTTCACCGGATTGAGAGGAGGCATAGCTCTTAGGTCGCTTAGCCTGAACCTTAATAAGTTAAAAGATAGTTATTGTTTTTACTCGTAAATATACTTGGAAAAATTTTCCATACGTTTGATATTCGAACAGTGAATCGATCTCTGTTTATGACATAGAAATATTTTCAATAGTGTTAGAGGAATTTCGTTTTTACTGTGCTCCACGATCGGGGTACTTCATAATTAATAACCATAAAGTGGAGGTATTTTTCTTCTTCTTTTTCTTTCCCTCACTACTGAGGATCGTGACCGTTGCTACAGCTTGCTGCCTCCCACCGTCTTCGTGATTGCATGCGACCATTTTGTAGGCGCCTGAGTACGTTTGCCATCCATTTTGCCCAAAAAGATCTGCTTCTCTAAGCATAATATACCTCTGTATATTATTACTCTTCATCAGTATTTGAATATGTGATCATACCTATAAAGAATAGGTACATATATAGATTAAAAAGAGATGCATTGTCGGATGTTTTATGGCATGAACGAACTGTAACATCTGGGAATTGTCAAGCAAAAGTTGCGACTGAGTTGAATATTGCGCAGATAATGTTCCAACACCCAAAGGTACCACTAGTGATGTCATTTTACATAGACAGATTCAAAATTACATAATTCATATATAAGTATGCTACACGATAAAATGCAGCATTTCATTAAAGGTAATTACTGGCTTAAGAGATTTTTAAAAACTAGCTATTAATACTTAAATATAAATTATTTGAATATATGCTTTTCTTCTTTAACCCTTTATTTTTAGCGGAGTAGACAGGGACGTAAATACGAGCATGTTATCTTAAAAAAAGAAGAAAATTTAGTCCAATGGTTTAGGGTACGGTCTGCGAATCGTAAAGCCGTAGGTTCGAATCCACCATTCGACTATTGGCGTGAACCATCTCCTAGCACAAGCTTAAAGCTTAGTTAGAATGGTTAACAAAAATGTTAGTAATATTTCTGAAAAAAGAAATATTGCTAGCGCTTTTTAAAAAAAAATGTTGCGGCATTAGAAAGACATAATATATTTTTTATTTGTCATTGGAAAAGATAAGCCGCTTTTTCATCTTTATAGTAAATTAAATACAAAATAATAGTATTTTTAATTATAATATTATTTATAATAGATATTTATTTAAAAGAAAGTAAAAAATTCTGTTTTAGACTTTTCTGGTTCATGTTCTTTTATGAAAAGGAAAAACGAGCACCTGATATTAAGCGAACACTCGAGGACATTTTTTTAATTTTTGTGTTGCCAACCCCTTAAAAATTCTTTATTGTCGGACCTCACTCACTGCGCTTAACATAAAAGTATTATGTGTAATATATCTTCATTTAATATCGGTATACTGCGACAGATCAAAGCATAAATGATTTTACACACAAGTTCGCCCTCGTTGAACTCGAAACGTGATTTAGAACGAATTTGCGATCTAATAATGGCCGAGCTTTTAGTTTACAACTTTCACAATATTCATTATGGACGCCATTGTTCAAAATTTGATAGTTCCAAGCAGCCGGCAATGCAATACGAACATTCACACCCGTTACCCAGAGGGGTTTGCAGATATCGGAATTTGTAAAGAATATAAGGGCATAGTAGCGACCATAGCGCGGATTGGCAGACTTTACATGTCTTGGAAAATTTCCTAAGACATGTAGATTTCCTCACGATGTTTTGCTTCACCGCTGAGTGCGTGCTAAATCGGCACTTAATTTTGCAAAATTTTTGCACCGGATCGAACCCGTATAGGCAATTCTACTTTTTATGTTTATTTGCCGATTAGCATATATAAATACGTATATTGGTACTTACTCTGTAGAAGTTGGTGACGAAGTTGGCTGGTATTCAAATCTGTGACTATCAGATAATAATAAAAACATCATGAAACATTAATCAAAAATGAAGAATCCTGTAATACTTAACTTTTTAATTCAATAAATACTTCTGAAGTTGAAATTTTAAATATATGCTTTCAGTTTCACGCCATCACACCGCCGGTAACAAAGCCGTTGCTCCCTATTTTTCGTATTTGAAACAAATGCGGCACGCCGCTTGCCATCGGGAGATTCGTTGCATTTTAAACAGATTTCGGTTGTGCAAAAATTCGTGAAACGGGTACAAATTAAAACGAGTAAAGCAAAATGGAGATGGAAATCCGTATTGTTCTTCGTACATTTATAAAAAAATGCTAATTAAAAGATAATATATATTTTTAAATAAAATAATCTGTGCATAGTGGCTAAGTTTTCGATTTTAAAATCTTATAGTGAGGAGTTCGAATTCAAGTCAACTTTTTTTTTTGACGGGACGGAAATCTTCAACAATATACCCCGCCTTCTGGAAGCCGAGGGATTATGTGGGATTTTTACCCACTAAAACCTCCCGATGGCTCTTCCTCGGTGCATTGTGAGGGGCTCCGGGATCTCCAGTGAAACCCACCGGAGCCCCTCAGCACTGTGCTCTTCGGAGAGACGTACGCGGTACACAGGCTGGTGAATGTGTGTTAAATATGTATATATAACACTACTATACTACTATGATATTTAAAGGAGTTAAAGGCATGGCTTTATCGTAGCAAATAAAAATATTTTATTATTTTATAAAACATAGTAAGTAATGGAATATAGAAAGATCAAATAGTCATGAATGGACAACGCTTTGTCAAATTTTATTTTCACCTGAATGAACAGTCAGCGGACGTCGTAAATTGAAGTGAAAGATAAAACGTGATGTATGGCGAGGTAAAACGACATATGAGAAACTTGCGATGTATTTTTACGGAAGACGGCTTTTACGAAACCAGCTATTAATTGGACACCGTCCGTAATGAGACATAGATAGATAGATTTTTTTTCTTTTCATATTCTCTTTTATTTTGTGTTATGGAATTCAATTAATATTTTAACTTATTTCTAACTTATTTTAACTATATTCTAACTTAACTGCAGTTACCATAATAAGTGAATTCTTGACAGCTAATCACAAGTGGTGTTAACTACAGAATATTTTTAGAATATTTATTTATTAACAGATTTGATTACATTTAAATAAATCACACAAATTAAACGGACATCCATGTAACCATTTTTTTTTAATGACGCTATACACAGATTGGCCAGAGAAGCTGGCCTTGACTGCTTCACCGGATTGAAAGGTGGCATAGTTCTTAGGTCGCTTAGCCTGAACCTCTATCGCTAGTAACTCGACATAAGGGTCCCCCACCGGGGCTATTTCACGGATATTCTAAGGGACATTCGAAAAGCTAAACTAACTCTTTGAGTGCCACTTCGGGAAGCGTTGGCGCTGGGAGAAGAAGTGACCGAAGAAACTCCAGCAACGCTCCTAGCATCTTAGGGGTGGGGTTATTGCTATTAGTCCAAAGGAATTGGAACCCGCGACCGTTAAATCGTAAATCGAAAGGTTAAGAAGTTAAACTAGGCTAATTAATAATAATGAAATTTGTAATTGGGTTTCAATAGTTCTAAATAAGTTTGAGTGTACAATGATGACATAAAACTATTCCTAACATAACTGTTATAGTGATATATGTCTATAAACATATCTAGCCGCATATTCTTAACTGCCGATAAAATGTAAACTTTATCCCATCTATAAACATTTAAGTGCCACAATAAAACGTTACAACTGCAAATATTATTATGGTTAATAAACAGACAGTTATCAAGGCAATAACAATTTTAGGGCTAAACATAGTTATACCCTCTTAATCGTTATCTATGCCTATTTGACAAAAGATATTCTCAGATTGATATTACAGTTGTCAAGGGCGCAATAAATGTACTTACCTTTTTTAAACGGTCGACAACAAATTGCACATTTTTCTGATGTTGTATTAAGTGATTTTGATTTGTTTCTAAAATAGGAAGATAGTAAGCGAAGCTTCATTAATCTTCGAAATTTATTTATTTATTTAATAAGATACACCAACAGCATTACAAAAGCATACATTGTTGTAATAATCAAGTTTACAAACTAAGTCCTGTTGTGTAAGCCAATTACAGGTGTACACAACATTCGCTATAAAGAAACGTAACGATTTTATTATTAATACTTACAAAAATATTTTATTATTTTATAAAACATAGTAAGTAATGGAATATAGAAAGATCAAATAGTCATGAATGGACAACGCTTTGTCAAATTTCATTTTCACCTGAATGAACAGTCAGCGGACGTCGTAAATTGAAGTGAAAGATAAAACGTGATGTATGGCGAGGTAAAACGACATATGAGAAACTTGCGATGTATTTTTACGGAAGACGGCTTTTACGAAACCAGCTATTAATTGGACACCGTCCGTAATGAGACATAGATAGATAGATTTTTTTTCTTTTCATATTCTCTTTTATTTTGTGTTATGGAATTCAATTAATATTTTAACTTATTTCTAACTTATTTTAACTATATTCTAACTTAACTGCAGTTACCATAATAAGTGAATTCTTGACAGCTAATCACAAGTGGTGTTAACTACAGAATATTTTTAGAATATTTATTTATTAACAGATTTGATTACATTTAAATAAATCACACAAATTAAACGGACATCCATGTAACCATTTTTTTTAATGACGCTATACACAGATTGGCCAGAGAAGCTGGCCTTGACTGCTTCACCGGATTGAAAGGTGGCATAGTTCTTAGGTCGCTTAGCCTGAACCTCTATCGCTAGTAACTCGACATAAGGGTCCCCCACCGGGGCTATTTCACGGATATTCTAAGGGACATTCGAAAAGCTAAACTAACTTTGAGTGCCACTTCGGGAAGCGTTGGCGCTGGGAGAAGAAGTGACCGAAGAAACTCCAGCAACGCTCCTAGCATCTTAGGGGTGGGGTTATTGCTATTAGTCCAAAGGAATTGGAACCCGCGACCGTTAAATCGTAAATCGAAAGGTTAAGAAGTTAAACTAGGCTAATTAATAATAATGAAATTTGTAATTGGGTTTCAATAGTTCTAAATAAGTTTGAGTGTACAATGATGACATAAAACTATTCCTAACATAACTGTTATAGTGATATATGTCTATAAACATATCTAGCCGCATATTCTTAACTGCCGATAAAATGTAAACTTTATCCCATCTATAAACATTTAAGTGCCACAATAAAACGTTACAACTGCAAATATTATTATGGTTAATAAACAGACAGTTATCAAGGCAATAACAATTTTAGGGCTAAACATAGTTATACCCTCTTAATCGTTATCTATGCCTATTTGACAAAAGATATTGTCTGATTGATATTACAGTTGTCAAGGTCGCAATAAATGTACTTACCTTTTTTAAACGGTCGACAACAAATTGCACATTTTTCTGATGTTGTATTAAGTGATTTTGATTTGTTTCTAAAATAGGAAGATAGTAAGCGAAGCTTTATTAATCTTCGAAATTTATTTATTTATTTAATAAGATACACCAACAGCATTACAAAAGCATACATTGTTGTAATAATCAAGTTTACAAACTAAGTCCTGTTGTGTATGCCAATTACAGGTGTACACAACATTCGCTATAAAGAAACGTAACGATTTTATTATTAATACTTACAAAAATATTTTATTAAATGATAAAGTAATAGGAATATAACTACTAAATTAATTAAATTAGCCAAAATCACTGCACAATTTTTAACACTAAGATGCGGAAGACCTTGCTTGGATTGGCTATTTATAGTAGATTCACCTACTATAAATAGCCAATTTTCAGAATAACATTGCGCGGTGATTAGCGACGTGAAACTTTAATTAAATTAGTTTCTCGGGCAGACGAGTCGTTCAATTATTACCGACCTCGCTTAATAATTAACACTGAATGATGCGAAAATTGTACGTGATAAAAAGGTTGTCGGTTTTTTTTCTTTTTGTGGTCTATTATTTGTTTTCTTTATTTTTTAAATATTTTTCGCGTCACCGACATGTTGACATGTTCCTACTGCCTGTCTCCAGGACTAACTTGTCCAGGAACTCTCCGCTGTCGCGCGCGGTTGGGTTTGTTATACCATCTCACTGCAGTTTGATATATTTTGTTGCACAGAGTCTGTGTTTATCGAAGCTGCCTACAAATGGTGGAAGGTGTTTGACTCTATATTCATATTTATATATTATTGTCAATACATCAAGCAGCTTTTTATTTGTTTTAATAATATATATTTAACTAAGTTTTTAAAACATCATATTGGTATTATCTGTAACGGTGTTATAATTTTTGTTGATTTAAATAAATAAATAAATAAATGTTAATGTCGCATTTATATTTTGTCATGATCTTGTACAGCCCGTTATATATATGGATAATAATTTAACCATTTAAAAATATATATAAATGTTGGTAATTGTATATAAATTATGAACATTTAAATTTTACTACTTAAATTCTAAGCTATAAGTTGTCACTTCTATCGAGAATCTCTGTACTACCAATTTTTTCTAGCCATTGAATCTCATTTGAAAAGAGGACAATTATTGTGACCTCATGTTAAGTAATCACCACTGCCCACAGACAGATATGATACATACACAATAAGATGCAGCGTGTTACGTGATTAGTAATCGGGAACTAATATTTATTGAGTAAAAAACTAATAATTCTACTAAAAATTCTATCGGTTGTTATGTACTATTTTACTATCTCAAATGAGATTGAATTGGAAAATCAGTTATTAGGTAAACTTAACCAAAGTCAAACGATGACGGAGTCTGTTTACTACAGTGTAGTTAAGAAAAACATAATCTTAAAAAAAAACCATTCAATTGTATTATTCTATTCTATTAGCTGTGTCTGGAGAAGCAGATCATCTTAGGCAAAATGGACGGCAAACGTGCTCAGGGTAGGGCGCCTACAAAATGGTCGCACATGATCATGAAGACGGTGGGAGGCAGCATGCAGCGTGCGGTCCACTCCGCCTATGACCGCACTCAATGGAGGCTGCTTGTACGGGTCGCGATCCTCAGCAGCGAGGAAACGAAGAAGAAGATTCTATTAGCTGTGGCACTTGACTTCGATCAGACAGTCATCGTTAAAAATAGTAGTTTGCTCAAATGAGCATCAGATTTTGACCTACTATTAAACATGAACGTACGCAGATGAGTTCATTCTTATCCCTTTGTCAAATTTGGCCCCATAAGATTGATTAAAAACGGCCAACAATTTCTATATCTGTCCGCTTCACAATATTTTTTGTAATTTATAAGTACTAGAGACTTAACAAATATAGTTAAATGGACTCGAGAGTACTAATACTGTGAATGGATTTTAAATTTAGTCTTCAAATAAAGATTAATAGCTACTGTGCTCTATCTAAATGATGATGTATATTTCCCTTAAACTAATAGATAATTTACGCTTCCATAATATATACCGATTTATAATTAAACCCGTAACGTAATTCAGACATATTGATGACGGGGCACTCAATTGAATATATTATAACGTATTCAAAATTCATCCGTACCGTACCGTGTCAGATTTATCGCTGAAACGAAAGAAATCGATTCACTAAACTTCAACTGAATTTAAGGCATAAAAATTGGTAGTATTTTATTATATTTCAAGTAAAGATTTTCCTCTTCCGGCTTCCCAATGGATTTCAAGTTTGTCGGTCAGCTAAGAACTTTCACATATAAAATTTCCATTTATTTCGGTCTGTGCAGTTACGTGCATTGCTTTCTGATTATGTTTAATGCTGGTTATATTTTCTGTATTGTTTCATTTATGTATGAGTACTTATTCATATTTGTTAGCATATAACATCTACATATCTATATATCACCACACGACGAACTATCGATAATATACCTTTAAAACAGAAGAATAACGAAAAATACCTAGGACTAATAATCAACAACTATTTGGAATTACCAAATAGATTATATAAAAAATAAACTATATAACTCTCTTCATTAACTGGTTAACTACACAACATAAACAAATGTTTACCTCGGCTATACAATTTATAATTCTTTAGTAAAATCGCGTTATATTTAATCGAAGTCTGGGGCAGTGACACGAAAACCAAACTTAATGAATTACAGATCAAACAAAATAAAGTGGTATAAAGTTTATACCAATATCCATATTTGACGAGCACTGAAAAGATCTACAATGAAACCAAAATAATGACTATTAGTCAACTATATACCTACAGTACATGCATTATAATTAGAAACATTATAAACAAACAAATTAGCACTAACATATCATTTGCAAAGATGTCACAGATGAATAAACGCAGTACTCGGGGAGCAAGTTTACATGTTCTGCCAAAAGTACGAACAAACTATGGTTCAAAAAACATTACATACTAAGGAGCTCAACTTTACAACAAGTTGCCTCCAGCTATTAAAAATGTGAGGTCATTTAATATATTTAAATCTTTGTTAACACAACATATTTTGGAAAACCGTGTTAAAATTAGCAAATAATGAATAACGGCGATTAGTTATAGTTATGTTATAAGTTAATATTATTCTCATGTAAGTAACTTTGTAAATTGTGTGAGACTAAAAATCTTTAAACCTTATCTGCTACCTACAGATTTTATATTTAAAATAATAACGTTATAGACAAATAACTTTGTATATTCGTACTTATTGATGTACATATGCGACTATGCGTTTATGTACATCAATACGTACGTATTTATCTAAATAATTCGTTACGTCTCTTATTTTTTCCATTACACCTTCTAATATTAGTTTTTCTCACCAAGGGTTGGTAGAAAATGTCTTTATTTACGCTGCTAATAAGTGTAAATAAATATAAAAAAATTATTATGATATAGATACACATAAATTTAAACACATAAAGACCATTTACAAAGTAGATTATGTGAATGCCACATTATGACTACAAACTTGTCTATTGAAGTACGTACGGGAGCAGTCGTCAACGTTCTCATCTTCCGCGTTAAGTTTACGAACTACGGTTTTGGTGAAATTAGTTTCAACAGCTACTCCATGCCGAAAATAATGTTTCTCTAACATTATGCGGCTTAGTTTCAGAAGTTACTTATGAAGTATCTATAACGTTTAGTTATATTAATCTGTATTAGTTAAACTGTATCTTATAAATTAAATTAGTTATAAAATAGGATGCACAATTACAAAAATTAGTTCTAATTATGTCTAGAGAGTTACAAATCCTTTCCACCGATCGACACTAATAGTCCAGGATTTAAATTTAATATTAAAATTTCAAAAAGTGCCAACATCTCGCCGCAATTCTGATTTCAAAATACATCAAGCAGAAAATAAAATTAAAAATCATTACGATATACGCCACCCCAGTTTGCCTACGTTTTTAGTTTGACCACGGCCGTTGCTATAAGACCTTAGCATAAAGATTTCTTATTAAAAATTTACTATTATACTATATTACTAATTTAATTAAAAACTAAGTCTTGTTATTACCTTGATATGTTAACGATTTTTGACTTCTAGGTACAAAAAAATCATTTGTTATTTTTTCCCTTTATAACTGTTACAGAACGAATCTAATAAGTGGTGCTTATGTAAGAATTAAAATTACAGCCCATAATACATATGTCGCGCTGTTGGGCACAGTCCTTTGCCTTGGTGTAGGTTTCCTCACGACAGCCCTGTAGTTCTGGGCTCTCAAGAATAAGACTACGGTATCTCATATCATGCCTGTCGTAGAAAGCGACTAAAAAGGGCCTCGGGTTCACTGGGCGACAAGGGTGGCCTTTGTCGTCCGCCAAGTTGGACCCGCGAAGAACGCGACATCGGCTGACCCGTGTCGCCTTGCACTGCGAGGGCACAGGGGGGAGTGAGTAACCTCCCGGGCAGTGCTCTCCTTGAGCACTGTGCAGAAGGGCTTCGGTGTGTTCCACTGGAGATCCCGGAGCCCCTCACAATGCACCGAGGAAGGGTCACTGGGGAGGTTTTAGTGGGTAAAAACTTCACATAACCGACGCCCCAGAAGACGAGGTATCTTTTTGACAAAAAAAAAGGTTTCCTCACAATGTTTTCTCGTTTTAATTGATTGATTGTAATAAACAATTTCATCGATGTCATCATCTGGGATCAAATACTTCGATTGCTAGCATATTATGCACCACGCTTCTATAAAGGTGTGTAAAGTGAATATCATATGCTTACTCTGTCTATCCCGCTACGGATAAAAATGAACGTGAGATGTCTTTTTTGAAAGAATAAATACAACTATACAAGATAGAATATTTCCAACATATTTTATTGCGATCAAGATAAGTGTCAAATAATAAAACCTCCAACAAAGTTTATGGATTGTCTACACACTGCCAACACAAATACTTCGACGGAATACAAATATTACTGAGAAAACAATAGCGACGATACCCGCTATTATTATCATCAATTCCTTTCGTACGAGAATACAAAGATTTTTTTCATAGTAAATTTCAGTTTTCTCGTAAGCTTTGTTTTATTTTATTGAATTTCTATTTCTTGGTCTATGTAACCTAGATCAATGAACACCGTGGCGTATGCCGTAATACTCTATCTAAAGAGAGAGTCACTACACGTAGACTATAATATATCTTGTAATTAAAAGACACTGCAGACTTAAAAGTTATAGTCTATTGGTTAAGCGTTCTAGATGACCCTATGTTTGTGGATTCGAATCATAACCGTGTATTTTTTACATGTATTAATAACCATTGGGCTAACCGCGTTCTTGAGTGGAGACCGCGAAGTGGGACGCCTTAAGACTAGGCGGAGTGACGATCTTCGCAGGACAGCTGGCAGGAGCTGGTTTAGAGTGGCTGACGATCGTGCTCGATGGCATGCTTTTGGAGAGGCCTATGTCCAGCAGTGGACAATTTCAGGCTGATGATAATGATGATAGAGTTTTAGTTTTTCGGTTTATATATTTATGAAAAATAAAATTACGTGTTAATATCTATTCCAATGCTTAATTTATGACGACTGGTTCAATACTGTCACATAATGGATCTATGAGCGTGAAAACAACAGAATGGTTTCTCTGTCGACCCTGGTAATGTTGAAATTACGCGAGAACGTTAAGTTCACTTTATTAACTTTCTTTACCCATTTTATAAGCGTCTACGTTAATTGTTAAATAAATAAAGTTTAAAGTTCTTTTTGGTGAAAAAAAAAACAATTTACACTTGTATTCACTAAATTCTTACTTGTTTATTGTTTCGAGGAGATGAGTGAAGTTTATCCGCAAAACTTTTGTTAGCACTTTAGAACTTAATGTTACAGCGACCGAAATGCATCTCCGTTATATAAATCTCAACTTTCATTAGGTTAGATTTCGTCCCCAAAACTATTTTATGAGAGTTTATTTGTTAGTATTAAAAAAACTCTCACGTCCCTTTAACACCTAGAGGGATAAACAGAGACGTCTTTCGCTGTTCGCTTTTCACCAAGTAAATAGGTGGTGAACCCATTGACAAAATTTTAACATATGATTATTTTTTCATCCGACTTCATACAAAGGAGGAGGTTCTCAATTCGTCTGTATGTTTTTATGTTTGTTATCTCATAATTTCTGACTGAACTTCTTCCACTGTCAAAACTTGACCATTTTCACCAATTTGAAGATTTTGGTCCAGTTCTGACAATGGCATTCATGAAACAACTATATAATTCTTAAATTTGCATTAAGTATGTGGGCTTCGAATGGAGAACAAACTCAATATCATGCCCACCAATTTCGTATGCCTGTATCAGACATTGGTTTTAAAACAACGTACAAAAAATTCCTACAGTCGAATCAACAGAACGATCACAAAACCTAAAACAGCTAGCTGCAGGCTGCTGGCATGTTCTGACGCGGCGCGCGAGTACCGAGGGGGTAGGCTGAAAACCAGCACTGTGTGACATTATGTCTCGCAGTACACGCTGAGCCTATTGCCTTTTGCCATTCCTTATAAGAGATTTTATTTTTTATTTTATTCTTTGTTTTTTTCTTTCCATAAATTTTTTGTGTCTTATTATTCTATGTAATGTTTTTTTTTTCAAAGGATGGTAATAAATGAGCTTTATTATTATATTTATTTATATTTACTATCGAAAAGGATGTACTTCAAAGATAGTTTGATGAGAGTTTGGATAAGTTCTGATTATTTATATTTGGTTATATTCTTATTCGATTTGAAGTTCGGTTTTAATTTTAACTCGTTGTACTTATAAAATCGAAAAGCGACAACTCGTTGGTACTAACTAACGGTCATCGTAAGTACAACCGTTAAGTTACTAGACTGTCATTGCTTTACTTATTACAATGTCAAAAGTGTTTCAATTATTTCTAGTTAGAAATGGATCTACCACTAACGGTAAATAACATCCTTTTACTACACCACTTTCCCAAAATGATGATTGGAAACTACAGGTGGAAAGAATACATAAATTATAGCAGTGCTACTACGTGTAATAAAACTAGGCCCACAGAGAATACAGACAAGATAGACGACACGAATTAATTCTGCTTCGTTTTGTTCCTCTTATGGCTGCCGCGTAGATTAAAGACGAACGAGACTGTTCATTATTACAGATATTGTAATTTAGTAAGAGTTTGGGGTGTTATAGTATTTAAAAAATAGTGCTTGAAGTTTTTCTGACAAGCTATAAATGATTGAAATGCCTTTTAATAACTAGTTTTTAAAATAAAGCTGCCAATAATTAATATTAACACAAATTTTACTAACATTCTTGTTAACCATTCCAACTAAGCTTAAGCTTGGGCTAGGAGATGGTTCGTCAGCCTTGTAGTTCTGGGCTCTTAGAATAAGACTGAAGAATAGAAGTATCCCCTGCCTGTCGTAGAAGGTGACTAGAAGGGGCCTCGGGTTCGTCATCGGCTGGCCCGTGTCGCCTTGCAGTGCGAGGGAACAGGGGGGAAGGGATTAACCTCACCCCCGGGATGTGCTCTCCGAAAAACACAGTGTAGAGGGGCTCCGGTTCCACTGGAGATCCCGGAGTCCCTGACTATGCACCGAGGATGGGCCACCGGGGGGGTTTTTCATCATCATCATCATTTCAGCCGTAAAACATCCACTGCTGGACATAGGCCTCCCCCAACGATTTCCAAAAGAACCGGTTGTAAGCGGCCCGCATCCAGCTGCGTCCTGCGACCTTTATGAGGTCGTCAGACTACCTTGCTGGTGGACGTCCCACACTGCGCTTGCTGGTACGTGGTCTCCAATCGAGAACTTTTCGGCCCCATCGGCTGTCTGTTCTACGCGCTATGTTACTACTACGGGGGGTTTTTAGTGGATAATATCTTGTTGAACAATTCCCCCCATCAAAAACAAAGGAGATGGTTCACATCAATAGTCGAATGGTGAATTCGAACCTAAGACCTTATTTTCAAGACCGTACCCCTAAACTATTAGACTATTGATGCTTCATACTGAAGTAAGTACTAATTGTAAATTTCAGTTGTAATTAGTACTACTAGTACTACTTCTGTCTACTTGGATGGGGTATAACAATAACTTTAGTGCAAAGTAAGATGCGAGAACTTATTTTAAAACAATCCACTTCTTTATTCTTATAGCAGTAGTTGACAAATCGGGCACGTAGGTCTCCTAGCGCTTGTTTCACGCTATGAATGTGTAATTCAGTTTGTCACGTGATGATAAGCTCGCAAAACCAATTTCATTCGAAGGCGTCTTAATGTTATAAGCAACTAAATCCAATGTTATTATGTATTGTTATAATCTTAATTGTAACATGCTGCCCACCATCTTAAGATCCGATCCGTTCGCTCACAAACACGTACTAAAGAAATTGCTTTTTTTTATGCCGAACTACACAGATTGGCCAGAGAGGCTGCCTTGACTGCTTCACTGGATTGAGAGGTGGCACAGCTCTTATGTTGCTTAGCCTGAACCTCTACTGCGAGTAACTTGACACAAGGGTCCTCCCGGTGAGGGGTAACCTCGGCTTGGACGGTTACTATGCTACGCGTAAACATTCCGATCCGAGGGCGCCCGAGAGGGCCGAACCTCGACTCGGTCGGTAGCTATTTCACGGATTTTCTAAGGGACATTCGAAAAGCTAAACTAACTTTGAGTGCCACTTCGGGAAGCGTTGGCGCTGGGAGAAGAAGTGGCCGAAGGAACTCCAGCAACGCTCCTAACATCTAAGGGGTGGGGCCTGCCCATAAAATAGCGGTAACGCGCAAGGATTATTAAAGAAATTGCATGTGCGTACCTTAATATGGAGTTGGTTCTCCGAGTTGTAATGGGTTGGTCTCAAATTCCAGACTCGGGGCCTAGATCGTGGGGACCTATTCTTCCAACAACAGTTTGCTATTTCAGTGGCCCTACCACTGTTGAGAGAAAGTTTTGGTGGTCATTAGGAAACGTTATCAGTGCTTATTTAAGGTCTCAATTAAAATTACAATCCCGAAAATATGTCATTATTTATAACATAAATGCATTTATTGGACTATTTGCGGTAGATGTCCAATAATGCGTTAATATGGTGTAGGAATATTTTATTAATAACAGAAACTCTCACATTCTTTTTCTCTCTTATAGAGATAGCAATCCGCATCACATAAGTATAGCACATCTCTATACACCAACTTATAAAGTGATTTTTGTGTGCTTAGGATATGGAAAACTCGTTACTAAAAGACGGCTGTGTTTCAAACTTCTTCCATGTTAGCAACTAGTTTATGACTGCTTGCCTTATATTTGTAATAACGCCGTAATGTCAAAACTGCTAAATACAAAAACAAAAAACAATAAAATGAAGAAACTCGTTGAAGAGTATTAACGACGGCTCAAGTTTTATTACAGATAGCCGCGGCTTATTTCAGATATAATTGGTTTGTTCGTGGTGTTTTTTACTTGAAATTCGTAATGTCTGTTGTAATAAAATAAACATTATGTCAGTATTGTCTTCTAAATAACGTATTTAATACTTTGGCTTAAACTGCAAATGAATATGGTGGTAATTTACCTGATTTTATTCTATATAACATGTCTAAAATTTTGACTCTCAATCGTAGTAGTCAGGGATTCGAAACCTAGCCGGCTTGTACCTGTAAGTTCTCCGCTGCTTCAGCTGTAACATATGTGATCTAATAGACTCGGTGAAAAGTGGATAGTGATTCTTCTCACTTTTTAAAAAAAATATTAAAAAGACAGTTAATTGTGCTTCTTTTTTAGCAATTGTACTTGTCTGTCACAAGAACAATTGGTAAAATTTTCGTTCAAAGAGTAAAATGAAAACTAATTGTCAAATTATTTATAAACTTTCTTTGCTAAAACTTTCACTCAAATTTATATTACGAAAATTGTTTTTAGACTGTAAGTTTAAATAATAGAAAGGGGGCGCTATTATAAACACTTTGATAATAAATGTTTCGTCCAAAGAATTAAATTCAAAGGGTCCTAAAACATGTTTTGTTCTATTCTCACTTTATTTGAAGGTACACAATTCATCAGGCGAAAAGTTGGAGTTATTATTTTAAGCTAGGACGTTTAAAATTTCCTGTTGTAAAACTCGAACTATGTGCCATAGGTACTTTGTATATTGTCAAATATTGATTTGTATTGCACTCTATAGCCACAAAGATTGTTTTCCAAGTGTAAAACTGAAAATTATCAATGAACAACGCCAGCTGCGCTTTAGTTTGCTCTTTGTCTTACTGTCAAATGTCTAAATAACTAGGCTAAAGCTCATTCCATATTGTCTTATTTTGCAAGCACTATGAATATTGAAATCAAAAATAATACATCATATAATTGATGTCTTATATGACAATAATATAATAATATATATGATTTTGTCAATAGGAAAATATATTAGGGATATCTAAAAGTAAATAACATGATGCTCATTTGATTCTGAATAAGAAGTATACTTTATAACTAACTTACAACGTTAAATGAAAAAAAGTTATAAAAGGTCGAGTGCAAATAGTGTTATAAAACAATTTTTTAGTCTCCATCCGTTAATTTTTATGTGCCTTATCGTGACTAGATATAAAAACTTTATCTCTTGCTGCGCTCGCTTATATTACAAACAAATAATTTGATATTTAAGAATACATAATCGATGAAAAAGCAAAAAAAGGCTATTGCGGCAAAAATGGAAATCCGTGATTCTTTTTTTTTTGAGGGGGGGGGGGGCTGCGATATTTTCAACAAGATACCCCGCCTTCTGGGGGGAAAACAGGGTTATGCGGGGTTATTATCCACTGAAACCCTTCTGGTGGTCCTTCTTCGGTGCATGGTGAGGGGCACCGGGATCTCTAGAGGAACGAACAGGACCATTCTGCACTGTCTCTTTGGAAAGCACGTCATGGGGTTAAAGTTAATCCCTCCCACCCGTGTCCTCGCAGTGGAAGGCGACACGGGCCAGCCCATGTCATTCTCTTCCCGGGTCCATTTTGGCGGACGACAAAGGCCTCCACCCTTGTCGCCTAGTGAATCCGAGGACCCTTTTAGTCGCCTTCTACGACAGGCAGGGGATACCGTAGTCTTATTTTACGAGCCCAGAATTACAGGGCTAAATATTATTGCGGTCGGAATATGTTGACATCTTGCAGTGGTGTTTTAGATTGAGAATTTTGCAAGACGAATAAACTGCGATAAAATTCGTAAAAGTATTTTTTATGCACATTAAACGGAAAAATCACTGCTCACTGTGGGGTGCCAATGGATGGGTATGTTTAAATTGTATTTCCCCGCGTAAAATAAATATTTATATATTATATATAGTAAAATAGTATAATATAATATTATATATAGTAAAATAGTATATTTAGTAATAAAACTTTGTATCTTTGCATTCATAGTTTGCCATTTTTTGTTTATTGTTTTAGCGTGTATTATACCATATCACGTACCATGCTTGGCTAAACAATATTGGTCATCTGTCAATATTCAGTAAAATGTCAATACTGATATTTTGTCTATGGACTCGGCCAGCCATGACTTCGTCTATGTCCTAGTCTATGGTCGGGTCGGGAGTAGGGTCGTGATGATAGCTAGTGGAGAATGGCGATCGTAGCTGAGCTTGTCTCCGTTGTCTTCAAGCAGCAAACCCTTCGGAGTTATTCTGAAGTAGTTGGTGAAGTCAAAACACTGTGGAGAAAAGCGTGGGATCATTATTGTCTTTTTTTATCTAAATATGTGATATTATGAACATATCATAAATATTTTGGTGTCACATTCTATGTGTGATGATTCGCACCAAGGGAAATATGATCAAGGCAGATATGATATTTCCTTACATATGTCATTGAGTAATAAAATAAAGTATAGCTTGGCATCTTTTTAACTTTCTGCGTATTGTCTGCTTTAGACTTAGATTGGATTTCTTTGTTCATTAGAAGTTTGTAAATCTTTAAATGTGTTTATAGAAATTTCTTTATCGAAGTTTTTTTAATTTTTTCTAGGACATATAGGTTTCTTCACGATGTTTTCCTTCACCGTCGAGCGTGTGGTAAATCAGCACATAAAATTGCTACGGCAAAATTGTTGATGCCGGCAAAACTCTGCTTTCTAGCATACCATGCAACTTAGGCGACCGCCCGGACACTGAGCTACCACGGCTCATAACGACAGTATTAACGTATATTTCACCACGTCTTTCTCACTTAAGAACTTTCAGCCAATATTAAAGATTGTTTCCCTTTTTAGATTATAGTTAGTTAATCGTACGTTTTTTGAATGGAACTCAATTTACCGTGTAACTAATAAGCCGATGGATGTGCTCCACGTTCCGAGCGTGATGTGAATTGTCAATGTTTACCTGCTCGACCGATTTGTTCAATTATTTATAGGGCAGTCTTCTTCCGTTAAATACGGTTCCCGTATTATGAGCATTCTTCCGAGTCGCTAAAAAGACTTCTTTAATTTTAATTGATGACTTATTGAAGATCGAAAATTATAAGCAAGGTGCATAGTACACGAAAACAAACAAAGTAAACATAGGCATTCATATTTACAAAGCAATATTACACATTTATATTTACAAAAAAATCTAAACAAAAAATTGTGAATAAGCTTTTATTATTTGTTAATAAAATTAACTTAAAAGTTCGAAGCAAATGAGCTGTATTTTAACTACGGAGTTCCTATGGCCGCCTTCCAGCTCCATAATTATATCAGCTCTGTGTTATAATATATAAAATTAATTTTAAATTATTTTTATTATAATATATAAAATCTTTTTTTAGCTGATTCGGTAACAGGGAAGTAGATCAAATTTAACTTGCAAGATTTGATTACCGACCGACAGACAACGGGACGGGCATTCGTTGATATACGGTAAAAATAATAAGCAGCCTAAAAAGCCTAAGTAATGTGAATTTTGTGATAGTAAATGAATGAATACAAAACAATGGGCTTACTAAACGCATTTAAGTTGCATCGTTCTCTTCGCTTCTGTAACAAATTAATAATTAAAAGCAATCTCGTTTGGAAGCATGCCAATGTTTACAAATAAGATGAAAATGCGGAACATCGACCATCCCCGATTCGCTTGTTAGGACCAAATCGATACCGTTCACGTACTCGACCCTTGCTTATTTGATTATTACTTTCAACTCAATATTTACAAAATTTATTGTCGATTCAATTCTCGTTTTCGTTCGTGCTGTCTCTGTTTATTTGAAAGTATAGAAATAGCTTTGTATTATTTACAAATCGAGAAAATGTTTTCTTTTCCTCCTTTTTTTATTTATTAAAAGTAAGTGCTTGACCACGATTCCAGATGTTAAGTGGAAATGTAGTATTCACTATATTCGGAGGTCGGAGGTTAAGAGAGACGCGGGCGTTCTATTCCAGTCCTCCGCATTACGAATAATGAAAGACGAAGCAAAGCTCGTCGTTCGGGTTGATTGAGACAGCAGTAGCAAAGCAAGAACAATGTTCTCTTCTTGTTCGATCTTGATTTAAATTAGTGATTGCGCCCACGATAAGCTATTTTTAACATTTATAGAGACGGCTTCAAAAAAATACCCTTATAGGAGCGGTTATGTGAGGTTCATCTCACTAAATCGGTGGTCCTCTTCAGTGCTTAGCGAGGGTGACTTGAGCCGCTCGGCACAATGCTCATAGCACGTCCGGGGATGTTATTCCCTCCCCCAGCACCCTCGCACAATCACAGTGCAACACGGGACTATCAGTGTCGCCTTCTTCCCGGGTCCGTCTGTAGCGGACGACATGCATCCGGTCTAACCTAGACCCTGTGAATTAACGGAAATTTTTCGTGTGATAGCGGATCGCTAGGAGGGAATATATTTAACCCTAAAACACTGAGCAATTAATTTGATACCATCTACTTAAAACTATGGAACTTTAGTAGAAAAAGCCAATGTGTTAATTCAAATTCGTCACCAGCTCAAATAAACATAGTATATTAAAATGTTACGCTAATGTTCAAAGTGTTCGTATGTGGCAAACGTTTGCATATTATTTGCATACAAAAGGCGATCCCGGTTTTTATAAACCAATTTATTTGCATAATAATTTAGAAAATTCGTTCCCTTGTGTAACTTCAGAGGTCTAAATTTATCGGCTTGACGGTACAGAAAAGGTTAATTATTCTGATTTGTATTGAAGAGTATGTTTGTAAATTACCGATGTTAAAATTCTAAAGCGAAAGTTTCGCCATGATATCGGAGGCTTCGTATATAATATACATAAATCTATTAACTATTTGTACACGTATTATATTTATTATTAGGGTCTGTATAAATGCCACGTGACTACCTTGTATTGCGCGCGCACGACAATACGCCTCATCATGTCCTATTTTTCCGTTATTTCTGCCTTCAATAGTATTTTTATTATTTTTCTTTCTTTTTAATCTGCGTAATTTTGTTTGTATATGATATCTATGTCTAAATTTAATTCTGTAGCACCCTGAATAGTTGTAAGTACTATTTATTATGTCTTATTTATAATTTCTTTTGAAAAATCATAAAAAAGCAATAAGTTTTCTGTTCTGCTGTTGAAATAGGTTCAATATTCCCTACTCTAGAGACCTTTTGAACAGTTAGGCTTCCTGTCGCCCCCCCTCGACTCCGTCTCAACCGAGATCAAGAGGTCGGGAGAGCGTAATTAGTCGATAGATTCGTCGTGGCTGACGCTTGAGGGATTGGCCTCGACGTAAAAATAGTTATTCCAAAAAATCTATCCTAAACGGTACCCGTGAACAGTTGCCCCCTGCGTTGATTACCCGGGTAATGGGGGTCATACCCCAAGGCCCGTATCTGCGAGGTTTCTTGAACCTCGTAGACGACCTGACTCGACTTGTTCTGCTGTTGAGCAAATTTGTACCAGGTATAACGTGACGTGATTTACCGCCTTTTGTATATAGCACCCAATATTATAAAAAGTGATTGCCAAAATTATGTCAAAAGTTGATAGATATTGTAAAATCTATCTACTTTAGTGTAGGGTTAAAAATGCAATATTTTTTATGGTTTTCTCTTTTTTACTACTTTTTTTATATCACATATCACTTAAATGTATTATACGTTCGTTAGTGAAAAAATATCAAAACTTATTCTATTATAAGCGCGTTTAATAATGATCATCATAATTATTCAAATTGTAAAAGGACAAATGACAAACTGATCACGTAATTCTCACAGCGCTTGTTTCATGCCACGAATACATTATCGATTTTGTCACGTAACGATAAACCGGGTAACCAGTCTCCCTCATAACCGTGCTAATCCTATTACGAGCTTATTGCATTCCAATAGGTAGACAGGTAAATTATTACAATGATGATGTGTAACAACAGAAAGTTGAGCGGCTGCAGGTCCGGAATTCTATTTGCTACTGTCAATTGAACAAGACGTACGAAATATATAATTAAAAGTTATATTTATGTAAAAAATTATAATATTTATTTTCTTGTATCAAACCTCCATAGTGGAGTCTATGGAGATTTGTTGTGAAGTCAATGAAAAATAACTTGTCAGTGGTGTCAATTAGAAAAGTATAGAAGATGTCATAATTTAATTTATAGTTTAGCAAAAGCAGGAATAAACTTTTAATGTGGTTTCTTGGATTACAGAGCAACACAAAGTTATTCTTGTTTTTATTCTTTTTCCGTATACGTCTCATATTAATACTATAAAAAATAAGCTCTCGCATTCTTTTAACAGTAGCTGGGGAGACAGGCACATCTTTCCTTGTCCGCTAGTCACTGAGCTTATTAGTTCGTAAATGTGACAGGTGAGCAAATCGCCTTTGGTTACAATTTGTTACCAAGTATTTTATAGTGTTCAGTAAAGTTTTCAATATTTACAAATGTCTCAAACTAAAAGGATACATGAAAGACGTAGTGCGAAAATGATTATTTAAGATATTCCAGGGGAAAAGGATAGACAGCGACATTTTCCTTGTTATTTATAGCCTCCATATACTGCACCTTATCTCAGATTGTCTAATAAAATATTTTTTATGATTATCCCGCCCTTACAAAAATAGTGGGAAAGGAATATAATATTACGTGAAAATTCTCTTTACACAAGATATGAGAAGAATATATGAAATAAATGATAATCATGTAAATATAGATTTTATCGATGTAATACAATGTAAAACAAAAATTGATGCGTCAATAGCCTAATAGTTCAGGGTACGGCCTGCGAATCGTAAAAGGTCGTGGGTTCGAATCCACCATTGGACTATTGCCGTGAACCATGTCTTAGAATAAGCTTAAGCTTAGTTGGAATGGTTAACAAGATTGTTAGTAATATTTCTGACAAAAAAATATTGCTAGCTTTCTTTTAAAAAAAATTCAAAGAATTAACACAACAATATATTCTGAACAAAAAGTATTAAAAATACAAACAAACTCAAATTTATACTCATATGAAATATATGAAAGCAATAATATACCAATCGAATAAATTTATTATATATATATATATATTCATTACATTAATTTATATTTAAAAACGACTAAATCATTTATTATTAATTAATTATTAAAACTAATTCGATTAATTTGTCTATAATTATTAGATAGAATTTATTCAATCGTTACTATTTTTTTATGTTGTTTAGATTAATAAGGTCGCATAGTTTGAACCGCTATAAATAGTTACTTAGCATTAGCGTAGAGTCCATTGAGGAATTACCTTTGCCCTACCGGATACTTTTTACGCGTATTCCGATCTGAAGTCGCCCGAGAGTGATAGACTGTTGGTTGCTTTACCACGGTATTATTCAAAAATGAACATAAAACTAACAAACATAAGTAGTATTTAATAAATTTCACAATTTGCTGTTTTCCGAGCGTTTCTATGTTATTTAACGTATACTCGTATTTCAATGCCAAAGGCAATCACTTTAAGCCAGTCCATCAAAGCCATGTTTAATTTAAAAGCGACAACAAACTGGCTGAAATGCTGAAAAGAAATGCTCGCTTGGTATTGACATCGAACTATCGATTTGCCACACGTTTGTCCACCGTACATACACATGTATTCCATAAGGCAGATGTTTCTGAATTTTCTGTAATTATTCCAATGTGCTGGATACTTAATTATATAATGTGAACAAATTTGGGAGTTTGTTAATATCCCAAAGTTAAACTACATAACAATATCGTGAGAAAACCTACATGTCTTAGAAAAATTGTAAGCTTGAAGTTTGCCGAACAGCACGGTGGCCGCGTGGCGGACTATGCCCTAATACTGTAATAAGGCCTGTACCCTGTGCCTGGAACTAAACTTCATGTACTCATGTTCCATTTCTCTATTCGATTTATTTTTATTAATTTTAACGTTCGCAAAGGTCCAATAAACATCGTTATTCTTGCGAGATTATGGTACCGCTCCAACCATGCCGACCCATTTATACAACAGCAGAAGTTGTAGATGCTGGGCCTTTTATCATTTGAAAAAGTCTATCTACATCAGCATTATACATAATTATACTCTTGCAAAAAAATAATGAGTTAATAAATATGTGGAGAAATAATAATTGGTTGCAAATACATTTTTTGAATGTTAACAATTTTTTTTTTTCATAAATATTACTCCTCGTACATCTCCTGTCTTACAGGGTTGAGATAGCTTATTGTAATAAGGCCACCTTTGCCCACTTTTACGTTAAGTTTAGCCCTTACCTTAATTAATTGTATTTACGTTAAAATGTGAGCAATAATCTAATATTCTTGTTATACATTCCAACTAAGTTTAAGCTTGTGCTAGGAGATAGTTCACATCAGCCCTGTAGTTCTGGGCTCTCAAGAATAAGACTACGGTACCCCCTGCCTGTCGTACAAGACTATTAAAAGGGGCCTCGGGTACACTGGGCGACAAGGGTGGCGGCCTGCGTCGTCCACCAAAGTGGACCCGGGAAGAAGGCGACATCGGCTGGTCCGTGTCGCCTTGCGCTGTGAGGGCACAGGGGGGGAGGGAGTAACCTCCCCCCGGGACGTGCTCTCCTTGAGCACAGTGCAGAGGGGCTCCGGTGCATTCCACGTGAGATCCCGGAGCCCCCGGTCATGCACCGAGGAAAGGGCCATCGGGGAGGTTTTAGTGGGTAAGATCCCCACATAACCGCCGCCTTCCCCCCAGAAGGCGGGGTATCTTTGTGAAGATTTCCTCCCCGTCAAAAAAAACGATAGTTTACGCCAATAGAATTTAATTCGAAATTCGACTGATGTATTCGAACCTACGACGTATCGTTTCGCAGACCGTACACGAAACCATTAGTCTAGTGACTTTTATTTTATTAATAACTATCTGACCCCGCAAACGTTGTTGTGCCATACAGACAATATAAAACAACAATATAATACATAAAGTTGAACTTACGCAAACACCATTTGAAAAACTTTTTTCTGTTGCCGTATGATCTGTTTGAAGTTGGCTGAACAACTGAACGTCATTCTGTCTCATTCACTCACTTGTATTTAACGGGGTTTTCTGACTTTAATGTTAAAAAATATTGTATTTTATATTCAAACCTTATCCTATACAAAAGTAAGAATCGTCGAATTTGTTGCAGTTATTCTGAAGTTATGCGCGTGTGTTAGAATCAGGAGCAGTTAATAATATACTTATTGTCAGTATTATCGTTTTATTTAACTTTGATATTTTCAGATTCATTGTAACACATACATCAGATATATTTTAGTAAATAACAACATCACCATAAATATAGGTATATCACCTTACTCATAGTACATGTACAATATATAAAACAAGGTAAATAACAGGAGTACTTAACTTATATACTGAGGCGCTAAGGACGAATAACACTAACAACACTTAATAGACGCCACCGAAGAACAACTCTAAGAGGCTCTTTAAACTGTACCATTGCTCTTATACTATGTGGAGTCAAGGACACGACTTCTCACAATGCTTTACATATTTAATAATCTTTGGTTGTAATAGCACATACATTAATAACTAATTATTCGTATTTTAAACAATGTATACTATATGTGTCGAATGAAATGAAACTAAACAAACTAAACTGGCATTTGACATACATATAATCTAAACATCGGAAACCAATCTTTCGATAGTCAATGGAGCAACCATACTACAATTATCTCACACGTGCATACATTTCGGCGATTCATATATATCTATAAAGATTAATTTGTAACGAGCAATATATAAATAGGAGTAAACTATAGTCGCTAATATAATTTACTCATTCATGTTACTCATTTTTTTTTTATGACGAACTACACAGATTGGCCAGAGAAGCTGGCCTTGACTGCTTCACCGGATTGAGAGGTGGCATAGCTCTTAGGTCGCTTAGCCTGAACCTCTATGTGTTACTCATTTCAGCGACTATTCTTGAGTCGGATTGTCACAGCCCTATTTTGTCTGTCAGTTTGCGGGTAGCAAGTAAGTGAGTTAGTCGAGTTTTGTGAACGTTGTGTGCAGTCGAAAAATAAACCTCGACCAATATTTCTGCGTGTTAATTTACCCAATTACTTCTGAGCGTCATAAATAATTACGTATATTGACTCATTGATAATAATAAATACAGCAAAATTAAATTTGTATAAATTAGATGAATTACACCGTAACTATTGTGTTCGTAGTGACGTCACGGGACGTACGCTGCGGGTGCTTTAATTAATTGAATTACGTCATGTTTGGATTCCCTGAACGCTTAGAAATTCTAGTAAATGTATATTTATGCTAAACCTACAAACTGCCATGTTTTATTTAACTATGTTAGAAAACTTAGAAAAAGTAACCTGTCTCGTAAAACCCGGGTAAAAGAGCACATTGCTTGAAACATCGATTTTATAATAAGTGTTCACGATCATGTTTTAGGCAGCCCTTGTTTTCACGTAAGATCCGCAAAACCATGCTTTCAAAAGATCATCAATGTCTTGCTATTGGATAAGCGGGCAAACAGACATGCGCTTCACCTGATCTTAAGGAATCCCGCCGCCCATAGACGTACCTATTATAAAGTGTTGGTACAGCGACACTTCGCTGAAAACTTACACATTATACCTGTATTTCGGATGGTGGTAGTTTCCTGATCATGCGTAACATCAGAAATCGTTTCAGTGGCCCTACCTATTAAACTACGAATTCTACCAAGGATTATTCATGTGGTTGTTGAAATAAACAAAAAAAAAACATGCTGATTCTAACAGAATAATGGTTGGACGACGCCTGAAGATCAATTATTAATACAATATAATCTTAAGATACTGTGGTTTGCGTATATCAGAAAAAATACGAATAAACTTATAATATAACGGGATGACGTCAAAAGACCACCGAATGAGCATAATCTAAGAATTTTTCTGATGTCATTACTTATCTGTCATATACTCTTTATACGAGCCATGGTAGCTCTGCTTGGCCTACCCGAGTTTGATCCCCAGTGCCAGCACTACCAGTAAATTTGTGGTTGCAATTTTATGTGCTGATGACGCGCTCGGAAGCATCGTGCGGAAACCTACATGTCTTAGAAAAAAATTCTAAGACATGTGAAGTCTGCCAATCCGCACTAGAACCACGTGGCGGACTATGCCCTTATACTCTTTTTACAGAGAAGGCCTGTGGCCAGCAGTAGGACATATATAAAGGCTGTAACTTTAACTCTTTGCTTGTATTTGATGATGTCCTGCCGATTTCGGCTACGGCGACGCTTCGGGACTGTCATGTCATGAGCCAGGTCACGCGGCTCTTGAGTGTGCCCTCATGTGGCTTGCATAACCACTCTTCCTTGTGAAAGTGCGCCCGCATTGGGAGCACGTAAGCACACCGTTATTGATATTGTAGGATATGGCAGCTCGTGGTCGGGCCTTCAGGGTGTCACGCTTGTCGTCTAATTCAGACTTACGCTTCTGCTCAAAAGCGTACACCCTTTCCCTTATGAGGTTCCGCCACTCAGTTCGCTGAGCTGCCATATCTTTCCACTGCGACGTATTTATATCGCATCTTTTCAGGTGTCTTTTCAGAACGTCCTTGTATCTAAGATATTGACCCCCGTGCTTTCTTTTGCCGTATTGGAGTTCTGAAAAGAATATGCGCTTCGCCAGTCGCTCCTCCGCCATGCGTGATACGTGACCGCACCAGCGCAGCTGTCGTCGCATAAGATAGGCTTCTATGCCACCCACGTTAGCGCGTCGAAGCACGTCGGTGTTCCGCACACGATCTGACCAACTGATGTTTAAAATCCTTCGCAAGCATTTGAGGTGGAATCGGTCGAGTGTGCGAATATGGCGTCGGTATAAGCACCACGTTTCGGCGGAGTAAAGAAGATTTGGCAAAACTATCGCCATGTACACGGAGACCTTTGTAGCTAGCTTCAAGTCGTGCGAGCAAAATACCCTTGAGCATAGTCTTCCAAACGCGACAGAAGCAGCACTAATTCTACTGTTGACCTCAGCATCAAGATCGCACCTAGATGTGATAGTGCTCCCCAGGTAGCGAAATTTATCTATCTCCTTCAACATATCATCACCGAGTTTTAGGGCCAGATGCTCGCGGCCTATTGAGTCCAGAGACATTACCTCAGTCTTCTTGACGTTGATTTTAAGGCCAAATTTGCAACAGGAGTCGGCAAATACAGTTAGAAGTTGCTGCAGACCAGCTGCAGAATCCGCGACGAAGCACAGGTCATCAGCATACATGACTTCCGTAACTAAAGCGTACGAAACTTTCTCTTGGGACCTGAATCTGGCCAAATTAAAAATATCTTTGTCTGTCCGAAAGCGGATACGTACACCCTCCAAGCAAGTTAGTGTTACTTCACGGACAACTATGGCGAAATACATTGCAAACAGTGTAGGCGCCATTACACATCCTTGCTTCACCCCACAGGTGACGGGGAAATAGCTTGAATGTTCGCTATTGCCAGCAATGCAGCACCTCATATTGTCATGCAGCAGTCTCGTTACTTTAACAAACTTGCTCGTGCAGCCCACCTTCTCTAAGGCAACCCATAGAGCCTCCCGGGGCACACTGTCAAACGCTTTCTCAAGGTCAATGAAGCACAGGTATAAATTTTGACCCTGTTCTCGACTTTTCTCCTGCAATTGCCGAATTGAGAAAATCGCCTCACAAGTACCCCGATCTGGTCTGAAGCCAAATTGTGTTTCTGGAAGGATTTCTTCAGATAGTTTCTTCAAGCGATTGAGCAGTACTCTTGCAAATACTTTTCCAGGAGCTGACAAAAGTGAGATACCTCGATAGGAGCCGCAATCGGAGCGATCGCCTTTATTCTTGTAGAGGGCACTAATTCTAGATGTTATAAAATCGCTCGGAACTTTTTCTTCATCCCACATTCTAGCAAAAAGTTTCCATATAACAACATGCAGCTCATTGCCGCCATATTTCAAGAGCTCACCTGGCACTCCATCAATGCCAACAGCTCGGTTATTCTGTTGTTGTGTTATGGCAAGAACAATCTCTTCTAATGCAAGTGGCTCGTCTAGCTCGTGCCGTGTTGAAAGCTGTGGTAATGATTTTATATATTGTATATCTACTGCGCGATCCACATTCAGCAGAGTACGAAAATGCTCGGCCCATCTCGTTAGCACATCCTCTTGATTTGTTAGAAGACGTCTGCCGTCTACTGACCTGAGAGGTACCTTGGCAGGACGCATTGGGCCAGTCATCTTGCGGACCTCGTTGTAGAACTCCCCGAGTTGATTAGTATCTGATAGCCACTGCATACGTCGAGCCTTTTCTTGCCACCATTTTTCCTTCGTATTTCGGCAGAGTCTACGAAGTGCTTGACCACTTGCCCTCAGCTCCACACTTGCATTGCTCTGTTGATTACCGTGTAGTTGTCGGAGGAGCGAGCGGTGTTTATTAATAGCTGCTGACAAAGTTGCGTCGTTCTCGTCGTACCAATCTTCGTTTTTACGGATTTGCTGACCTAAAGTGTCCAATGCAGTGTCCAAGAGGTGAGCCGAGAGATCCCGCCAGTCTGCATCAACATCACCGTTGTTATAAGTTGAAGACGACATTGCCAGATTCTCCATAAATGCCTGCCTTACTCGGAGGTCTTCTAGCCTCTTAACATTTAAGGAGGTAGGTTTTACATGTCGAGACCTACGAGGCGGATGAAGGCGGAGTTTAAGTCTAGTTATTACTAAGCGATGGTCAGTCCAACAAAATGCGTCTCGCATTACGCGGGTAACTTGCACCTGTGATATGTCACGTTGTCTTACGATTGCATAGTCAATCAGATGCCAGTGCTTAGATCTCGGGTGCATCCACGTCGTCTTGTACTTAGCTCGTAGTCTGAACATGGTGTTCGTCAACGCTAAGTTAAATCGAATTAACCTCTACATATCTTCATATTTGTATATAGTTATCATTAGTTAGAGGCTTTATGGAGGAAACAAATATTGAGCCATTTTTCTTCAAAAACCTATTGATTGAATCCGAATGAGTACACTTTCGCACTGGAGCATCACTTATTCAAAGAAATACCAATCAGGTTGAACCTGATTATTTTTTGTTTCCACTACGTGTGTACCAAAAGAAACTCTCTCGGGGAGTTGATGTTTGGTGGCCACGGCTTATTGCTTTATTTGTACCGAGAGTTTGTTATTACTTTTGTAAATGTTTACAAACAATCGAATTACTTTTCTAACTTAATTCTGTTTTGAGTAAAACTTCTGCACGTATATCGTAATGTATTCAGTTTCCCAAGATAAAGGTACACTGCCTCTCGGGAAATTATTGGCAAAATCTCACCGCTCTCCTAAAGACAGTTTGTTTGGCTCCTTTGTGCTTCGAATCAATCCCACTTCGAATTTGCATGTTTTATACGACGAAACGATGGGACGATATATTCTACGAACTTCGGGAACGTTCGAAAATAAAATTATACACATAGATATCGGAACGGGATTTTAACCACAATTATTATAATTTAAATAATTAATTAAATTATAATTAATAAGTCTGACACATACTAAAGGCTTTAATTTCTATTTTCATTATGTATTGTAGGAATATGGCAGCTCAACAAAATAAATGGCGAAATAATATTCGTGAAAATGTTCGCACTTTTAGCAGAAGCGTATCTTCGCGATCTGTTATAAGCGTGATGCTGTAATTACTTAGCCCTATAATACATATGGTATTATAGCTAGTACAACTATAATATGCTTACGATTTAATGCGGGTGTACATTTACAACAAGTAAAGAGTGCCTATGCAAACCACTGGAAGGCACATTTGTGTGCAGTGGCGTGCGTGACCTAGCTCAGGACATGAATAGAATTTCTCCGAAGCGTCGCTTTTGTCGATATCGGCAGTTATCAATCAATTATCTCAGATAATTAAACCATATACCTTGTGTCACAAACTATTAATAGAAATATGAAGGCAGTGATGAAGAAAATAGATACAGAGCACAGCTTATGCACGTTGATTAGCTTGACGCAGTTAAAACCTCAATATACTGAGAGCTTATACTGCGTACATCGGACCAATACTTATATATAATTAATATTTAACGATTGCAGGCCAAACAACTATGAGATAAGGGCGTACATTACATTAGTACCCTGTAATAAGAGCCAATAATAAGAGCTGTTTAGCGCTCGACACGTCGTGAATTTAAAATCTTTAGGAAACTAACAGTATTTATGTCCCACTGTTAAAGGTTCAGGCTAAGCGACCTAAGAGCTATGCCACCTCTCAATCCGGTGAAGCAATAAAGGCTAGCCTCTCTGGCCAATTGTGTAGTTCGTCCATAAAAAAAGTCCGACTGTTGAGCAAAGAAATTCTTTGTGAAGAGGGTATCCCAGTGAAGAATATACGCATAGTCTAATACATGCAAGTTTCCTCACGATTTTTTCACCGCCTAGCATGTGGTTAATCAGCACATTTTTTTTGTGACGCACCTACATGGATTAGCCGATTAGAGAAGCAGATTTTGACTGATTCACCGGATTGAGAGGTGACATAGCTCTGAGGTCGGTTAGTCTGAACTTTTATTATAGTAACTCGACACGAGGGTTGGCTTGGGCTGTTACCGTGTAAGACATTGTAAAGCTGACTAGCACATAAAATTGCAATAAACAATTTCATTGGTGCTGGCATCGCGGATCGTTCTCGGGTTGCTAGCATACAGTGCAACTTGTAGCGACCACACGGCACCCTGAGTTACCATGGCGTTGTTATATGAAATCAAATTTAAATTTTATTGACGTAAAATTATTTTTAAAGTGTAAGCCATTATTTGATAAAAATATATAAAAACAGTTTGTGCAAATAAAATAGGCGAAAATATGCTTCGTGTATCGTTCTTATTTACAAAGTAAAGACTGGCGGGAGTTCACGTAACTTGTGTACGGCGCAAGTGTAATTAATTAAGTTAGCAACTCGCTAAGTTTGATCGCTCTATGCAAGTCTGGTGCATATTTGCGTACAAAATATTAAGAGAACATTTTCAACGCTTTGACTATGTAATCGAAACTATGTTTCTGCGTTGTCACGTAAATTTAAAATTACTGTTAAAGTTATAAGATTATTTTTAGACACGGAGAATATAATTTGAAGAAAATACCATGTAGTAGAGGTCATTGCATTAAAGTTTGGGTCATAATTTTAAAGAAGCTCATAATACGAAACGTGAAGCAGTCAAGGCCAGCTTCTCTGGACAATCTGTGTAGTTAAAAAAAAATCTAAGGATGAAACCCACAATTTGAGTAATAGTTGTGATTTATCAGGAACATTAAATATTAAAAAAAATTTTCAGATTCAGTTTTTTTTTAATTCTCATCTATTCGAGCACTATGCATGGATGGGATAGCGGTATGAGGTGTTTGACGTCCCAATATTGTATAATTTTAATTATCTCCTTTAATAATTTTTAAAACGAGTTCACAGTATCTGGAGATGTAGGAGACGAGCCTTCTCTGTGAAAGTTAGGGCGTAGTCGATTATAATACACAATCCGCACGGTAGTGAGGAAACCTACATATTTTAGAAAAATTCTGAGACATGTGAAGTCCGCCATTCCGCACTAGAGTCAAATTGCGGGCTATGCCCTTGTACTCTCTACACAGAGAAGGCCTGTGTCCAACAGTGGGACATATATAAGCTGTAACTTTAAATTCTTGTGTTGCTAATTTTTTTTTAATATTATTTACTACTAAAACTGAGTAATTTATCTATCAGTCAGTGCGGATGTTTACTCGAAAAAATGTCGGTTATCTTATAATGTTATTCCCCTCAGTAATGAAAGGGGAATAACATAACAAGGCACGTGACGTGTCTGAATGGCTATCTAACTTCGAGGATGTTATAAATAATAATGAATTCGATTG
Organism: Meandrusa payeni; assembly: GCA_029286785.1. NCBI lineage: Eukaryota > Metazoa > Arthropoda > Insecta > Lepidoptera > Papilionidae > Meandrusa > Meandrusa payeni. The sequence goes on from JAGSMX010000013.1 coordinate 3,723,592, forward strand.
TATAATTATGGGAATTACTTATATCTAGCACGTAGTTAGGATGTTACTTATAAAATCAACAATGATGTAATTCGAAAGTGAGAACTAAAAACAAAAGACAATTTCTTCATAACAATTGTATGATAGAAATATATCACAAGGACGTTTATATATTGATAAATATGAGAAACATTTTGTATAAATATGTTCATTATTTTTTATTTTCGAGATATTAAAGATTATAGATATTTACTATACAAATAAAAGAGAATGTGTGTGGGTTTGATCCGTATAGGCTCCGAAACGGCTGGACCGATTTTCAGGGAATCTTCAGATCTACTTGACGAGTAATCGTGCATAGTTTGGTGACGATCGGATTTCAAATACAGCTTTTATTTACTTTTATGAAATTATATTGTATTGACACATGCGTTGTGTCAATACAAGGTACACTGAAGTATATTAAAGATAATAATTAAGGATTTTGAAGTATTCAGGGTAAGTCGCCGCGAATATATCTGTTTGATATGTACATGGGTGTAGGTAACGATCTTCACCCGCTCGAGAAGAGAGTGGAAGAGAATGTATACGGCAAGAAATGAATAATTTAGTATATTGTGAGAGTTGAATTAAATATTTATGATGTAAGTTTATTATTTAAATAAAATGAAGCAAAATCTAGCCTGGCGGAGCGGGCTGGAAACGCTAGTTATTTATAAATTATTTAGAAATAAACGTACGTATTATGTAAAACACACAGTTTTATTTATATGCTTATTATTTACATATTTATTACAAATAAATATGCACAAACTCTTGTGAAAATAAGGCAATCTCTCTACATACATATTCAAGCGAGTCTCTAAAAAGCAAATCATGAAAATTCATGTCACTTTCCCTTTCATTTGCTTGCAAATTTTTTGTATAAACAGGTCAATATTAAATTTGAACCTTAATTTGAGAATTACATAAAGGGGAATTATTAATACATGACATTATTATTTCATACTTATTATGACTTATATCCGTAACACGTAGTGGAATTAATATATGGATTTTAGTTGCAGCTAAAGTTATTATTAAATAGTATTAAGTTGACGTAATAAAGAAAAACTTCCTTTAAATACTTGTGTAAAGGATAAAAGATTTCAATACAGCAAAGAAAAAAAAATCATAAACGGGTAACGAAAAGAATGACAGACAGACAGACAGTGACAGCAACAGGTTGATGAAGCAAAAAATATGCTTGTTATCTTAAGTTAGTAGAGTTCCAAATAAGTTAAAATATTTTCTAGAAGATGATTCGTATTAGTAGACGATTAGAGTTTTTCTTTTATATTTTGCAGACTCTAAACCATTATAGCCTATATATTCTCGTAGATAGCTCTACTAGACAATTATAATGCATAAACCATTATGCATATTGATGTATAAACTAGATTATTCATTGTTGCCCAGCCCTGTAGTTCTGGGCTCTCAAGAATAAGACTACAGTATCCCCTGCCTGTTGTATAAGGCGACTAAAAGTGGCCTCGGGTTCACTGGGCGACAAGGGTGGGGGCCTTTGTCGTCCGCTAAGGTCGGGTAGAAGGCGACATCGGCTGGCCCGTGTAGCCTTGCACTGTGAGGGCACAGGGGGGAGGGAGTTACCTCCTCCCCCGGGACGTGCTCTTCTTGAGCACAGTGCAGAGGGGCTCCGGTGCGTTCCACTGGAGATCCCGGAGCCCCTCGTCATGCACCGAGGAACGGGCCACCGGGGAGGTTTTAGTGGGTAAAAACCCTACATAACCGCCGCCTTCCCCCCAGAAGGCGGGGTATCTTTTTGAAGATTTCCTCCCCGTTAACATAAAAAAAAAAATTCATTGTAAGGACTCACAACATTTACACAGATCAGATTCAGAGGTGATATAGGTCTTAAGTCGCCTGGTCACCTCCATTGCTCTCGACACAATGGTTTCCCCGGTGAGGGTAACCTTGCCTTGGGCGGTTATTTTTTACGCGTAAGCATTCCGATCTGAAGGACGTCTGAGAGGACCCACAGCCCGGTCGGTTGCTTTTTCATGGATAAACTTAGGGATATTCGAAATATACACACAAGATTAAGTGTGGCATACTCCGGGAAGCGTTGGCGCTAGAAGAAGTGGCCAAAGAAACTCCAGCAACGCTTTTAACATGTAGCGGGTAAAAAAAGATCAAACTAATTATGATATTATAACAAAACTTATAGCATCATAACCGTAAGCACAACTATACGAGTATAGTTCACGTTAACAAAGCATCCAATAAAAATGTGTCAAGTAAGTCAAAGTCAAGTTTTCGTTGGAGGAAATTCCTCACGGAATACAATTATGCAGATTTACTACTTTGAAAACATGATGCCCAAACTCTGTTGCTATGCTTGTTTTTCCTATCAACTCTTACCTTATGAGTGTGAACGCTTTTAGGCTTTAAGCAAGGATTTTTAATACAACCTCGTTACAGAGCCATAGTACCAGACAGGTAAATACAAAGAAAGAAAGCAAAAATGTATACCTATTTGTATTTAGTCGATAGCTAAAATAGAATTACCACATTGAATATATCAAAGCAATTTATAAATAAAATACATTCTTGAGCTACGTCCAGTTGCGCTTACTGTTTGTATTTATGCGAGTTGCTAACTGCCGGCAACTATTAATGTTTTTGTTTAGTTTTTACGATTACCCCAAATTTTGTAACTAGATCTAAATATAGATAATAGAAAATAGAGATATCTAAAGACTCGTAAGTGAATTGTAAAATTCTTGAGTTTTTTTTAATAAAGTTTCTTTAACCCCAATTTAGAAGAACACGAGCAGTTCGCACAGGGGGCACAAATTATCTATAGCAATATGTCTTCTGATGGAGAGAAAAAATCTTTGTTCATTCGCATGATTACCAGCTGCGAAAACCTTAGTATTGCTTTAAAACTTCATTAAAATCGGTGATCACTAAACGGTTGGTTTTTATATGCTTCAAAGATTGTTTTTATCTGTTTCTTGCGTCAATAACATGAACCTAAAAAGGATCATCGACACACTTCACCTTCATTGCACACTCGTCGGTGCATAGCGGATATCGTAATTTTATTAAGTATGGCTCAAAGTTGCATGGATTGTCCTGAATTAACAAGTTTTTCACGCACTTTTCTATCTCTTCTCGAAATCTAAGATCCAACTGTCCATTATAAACTCCGCCTAATAATGCAAACTATATGCTTAATAACTATTTTATTAGAGCATGTAACGAATTCAATAACCTTTGTAAGAAATACAATAATGTCGAACTATTTCACGTCAGTGATGACTCTATACGTAAGCTTTTTATAAGTATATTTGGTGAAGTTTTGTCTGCGGAACCTTGATGCGATTTTCCAATGCTAAACTAGTGATTTATCTGTATATGATTTAAGAAGTATTAAATAGCTGTAAGTTTTTCTGGATTAAAGAAATAAATAAATAAATAAAATCGCATTAAAAAAGAACGAAGTAGACGTTACGTCGTATTCAAATTTTTATACAATCTGACTTTAATTACTATTATATTCTATTACTATTCTACGATATAAAACGCTTAGAACAGCATTTTTAAGATTCTAAGTGTCATTTACAAGGCCCAAGGCCTCACGTACGGATCAGTGGTGGTCATCAGAACAGTGACGAAAAAACTGCAACTGCATGACAGCGTCCAACATGCTGTAGTGGCGATATCCCGACACACCGTCAGCTGTGTCTATTATACAGATGACTGTGACGACGCCACAGGAAGACTAATGACAAAGGCAATGGCCGCATCAAGGGAGAGGATAGTGGACTACAACCTGAAAATGGCCATGAGAAGCAGGGACACAGCGGTCGCGGAGAAGCTAATAGCAATGCAGCGGGGTGTCTGCGACGCCTGAACCCAAAACGATCTCTGGCCACCTCCAAATTCAGGCATTATATATATATAAAAAAAAGGAAAATAGCAACTGTAGAAGTGGCACTTTTTAACAAACGCAGAGTAAACAATTTAAGTGTATTGGAAAAGAGCACGGACTCAGGTCTGTGGTTGCAATATGAGAATAAAAAAAAAAAGTGTCATATACAAATTTGGGCCTTTGGTCATGTAACTACTATTTCATTAAATTGGCAAGCATTCACTATAGACAATTATTTGCGCAAAGTGGGAAGCGAGTTTACAAACAAAAGTGAAGATGAATAACGAGCACTCCGGTTTGCGGAGTTTGCTCCCGTCATTGTGAGATCCAAGTGCCCTAGTCATTACTAGCTGCGTTGTAAAATAATACTTTTTTACTGTGTTTAGAAAAAAGTTTTAGTTTTCAGTTGCTAACTTTAAAATTAATAATAATAGCACTAAGTAAATACCCTTATCTCAATTGTCGTTTCTTACGAACGGTCTTTTATCGAACACTCACGACAACCATCTCAAGAGACTTTCGGTAGATGTGTGCGTCAAGGGTCAGATAGATAAGGAGTACATTTGGACATGGTACCCATTGTTAGAAGGTTTCTCTCCTTTATATCGCTCTAACCAACTGCTTGGTCCGTTGCCGGCGGCACCGAAATATTGATAAACTACCCTCGCCACCATTCCAGAGACCACGTTAATTTGTTGTCCTTATGTACAAAAAATATGATTTAACTTACGAAATCAAAAGGCCGATAACTTAAAACTTTAGCACGCCATATAGCAAGTCCTAATTAAACTGGATAAGACAGGTTAGCTAACTATGCTCCGGTGCGTTCCACTGGAGATCCCGGAGCCCCTCGTCATGCACCGAGGAAAGGGCCACCGGGGAGGTTTTAGTGGGTAAGAACACATAACCGCCGCCTTCCCCCCAGAAGGCGGGGTATCTTTCTGAAGATTTCCTCCCCGTAAACAAAAAAAAAAAAAAAAAGGTTAGCTAACCTCAGCCCTGTAGTTCTGGGCTCTCAAGAATAAGACTATGGTATCCCCTGCCTGTCGTAGAAGGCGACTAAAAGAAACCTCGGGTTCACTGGGCGACAAGGGTCCCTCACCCTGAGTCGTCCACCAAGGTGGACCCGGGAAGAAAGCGACATTGGCTGGCCTGTGTCGCCTTGCGCTGCGAGTGCACAGGGGGGGAGAGAGTAACCTTCCGCCCCGGGACGTGCTTTACTTGAGTACAGTGCAGAGGGGCTTCGGCGCGTTCCACGTTAAGATCCCGGAGCCCCTCGTCATGCACCGAGGAAAGGGCCACCGGGGAGGTTTTGGTGGGTAAGAACCCTACATAACCACCGCCTTCCCCCCAGAAGGCGGGGTATCTTTCTGAAGATTTCCTCCCCGTCAATATAAAAAAAGGTTAGCTAACCTAACATTTTCTTATCCCTTTTATTTATTCTCAAAATATTTTCTTAAGTTGGCTCATCAAAAGTGTTTCCAGTTGAAAGATAAGACTCTTGACATTTGATCTCCACTATCAAACTAATTGCATTAAGAAAATAAACTTCAAGTCCTTTATAACTTTGGTAATGCGAAAAGAATATTGAAAACGAAAATTAATAAATATAGAAATTATATAACTAGACTAAGAGACGAGACCATTTAATTACTTTAAGATGTTATTTTTGTTGTTATGTGTAACGTGATGATACTCACTTCCGATATCGGTAGCAGCGACGCTTCAGGACTTCCATGTCATGAACTAGGTCATGTAGTTCTTTGGTGTGCCTTCCAGTGGCTTGTTTAGTTACTCTGTATATCCCCATTGAGCGTGAAATCCCATCGTTGTTGAAGTTGTGAGGTATGGCCACTGTTGGCCGTGCCTTCTGAGCAATAAATCTGGGTTTCATAGATTAATTTTATTACACTTAAGTGTAATGTATACTGGTCATCATCTCAAATTTTTAAATTAAGATTCGTAGATAAAACAAATTGCCTAATATCTTCTGTTCGAAAAGGTGTTATTTGAGACTCAAGTAGCTTGCTTAAAGGAAATGCCGGGAGACGGCTCGATGCATATAAAATTATGCGGGAGTGATGAAGGCTTGGATCATTACCAATTCTCACCCGGGAGTTGTGTCGGGCAGCTGAAATACGGCTTATTTCAGTTATATAGTCGAATTACTAGGCATAGAAGAAAGAAGTTGAATAATCAACTTCAGGAAATTTTCTTTGGAAGGAAAATTTGGAAACGGGGTAGAAATGGGACATTTTTTTTCGCCCTCCGAGGGCAATAGGACGCTTGTGTTTTTTGTTAGCCTATTGTCTAGGAGACTTTGTTATTTGTTAGCCTTACCAGCACTTACAACCGACTATTAGGTAGTATAATGTTACTCTAGTATTTATTTCATTACGTCATATTAGCCGTGAGCAAAAATAAAGGGTCGGTTAAGAAAGTTTGAATTACTCAGAAGATAAAGACGTGAACTTAAATAAATTGTACATGATAGACAATTATATATCCTTAAAATAAAATAAAATATTTTTATTGATTTATTAATATTTCATTAAAAAACATAAGCTTAAACGAAAAATGATATTTTATGTGAACTTGTAAAATACAGTATTTTTCATTAAATTTAAATTTTAGTACTTTTTACAACTAAGTACTAAAAATTTAATAAGTAAAATTAAATAAATTAATTAAATTTAAATAAATAAGTATAAAAGTAGTGTGAAATATAAATTCTTATGTTTTTTTAGATTAGAGTAATAATGAAATTTAGATACCTACCTATTTTAATCTATAAGGCCAAAAGGGTTTACAGCCAACGATTCTAAAATAGACTAAATGGTCTCAATTTTTAAGATGAGATGTTGTAGAGTTCCGATAGTACGGAATTGGTTCGCTTTATAAAATATGCAGATAAGATACTGGAATTGATTCCAAGCGCAAAGGAGGCGATCAAACAGTAGACAGGCAAGATTTGGATAGCAATTTACCGTGTGTGTGTTTTTATATGAAATTTGAAGAATAAATATATTTCGTGTATATTGAAAGTGTCCATTAAATCCCCATCCTTTTTAAATATCTCGTAATAAGGTTGCATATTATATTTTTAAAATACAGCGCTACTGCAATCTATTACATACCGCAATTTGGCCCTCTCGGAAATCTGTTAACCATCGGTGTAATGTTTTTTTTTTGTTATAGAGAGTTAAAATCTTCATAAGATAGACTTTCCTTTTTGGCGCGGCGGTTATGTGAGATTTCTACTCAGTAAAACCCCGGTAACCATCCTCGATGCATTGTGAGGATCTCCGGGACCTCCACCGGAATGCACCTCTCCTGTTTGCCTTGAGCTGAAGCAGGGGAGGATTTCCTCCTACAGTACCCTCGTGGCTAAGGCATCATGGGACCACTACACCACCATTGTCACTTGTAAACCCAATGGCACTTTATAGTCGCCTTTTATAATTCTATAAGCCCAGGATTACAGCTAATCAATGTTAAGTTCTACGGTAAAACCTACATTCCCAGAAGCTGTTTACTTTTTTTAGCTGTCTCTGTGTAGGATTCTGCGTATATTACAATATAAATATTATGGACAAAAAATAAATGGCAGATCTGTGCGGAAATATATGAAATCTTTTATATGGTAATGCAATCTCATTGTTCGGAAATTGAATCTTCAGCTTAAGAATTATTCATGATAGGTGAGACTTGAATTTATATTAGTACGTGGTAGTTTATTAACTACTACTATCTTCTCCTATCTACTACTATTTTAATATACAACGAAATTTGTTTGTTAAAATATCGATATAGAACAAACTAATTATAGAGACTAAGATCAAGAGTTTTAATAAAACTCTTGATCTTAGTCTTACAGTTACTTAACAGTAAAGTTAGTTAACAACCAGAGTTCGATCCCTGGTGTCGGCACCAATGCATCTGTTTATCGCAATGTTATGGCGATGGCTAACACATAGTAAGGAAACAGGTATGTCCTAAAAAAATTATAAAAAATGAGAAGTCCACAAACCGCCAAGAGGCAGACAAATACATAGGCTGTAACTATAATTTTAATTATACAAAGTAAAGTTATTAATTAAATTTAACGAGGATTTTCATTTATCTATCTATCTATTATCATATGTTATTATGTTTAATTATATATATACAGTTTTAAAGATAAAGCTTTTGGCCGAGTTGTTCCACTGGGAAGCAACCTTTTATTTGTATTGTGCTCTCTAACTTTTAGGAACAACTGGCGTGTAAGTTCACACCGCAATAGGATTACCAAGTGACCTAAAAACCTACATGGGTGAATTCTATCGCGTTTTCAAAGTAAATATTCATTTACAAAGATAAAGAGAAAAAGAATGAAAAAAATAAAGATAAATAAAGAACTTTAAATTAAAATCCCGAAATTTGATATTAAACTATGTTCGAATCGATCCGTTTACGCTACAAATACAAATACATGACGATTGGTGCCATAAAAATAATATTCTTTATTATATCGGAAACAGAACACCAGAAAGACTAGTTACAATTTTTATGGGCTATAAGTATTAATACCATTTTTTTTGCCACCACCTAAACTATGAACTTCCTGTGCGATAGATGACATTCTGATATCTAAATCATCTTTGTGTCTCCTATGTTCTTTATGAATAATCGTTACATCTAAACATCTGTAAACTCTCATATGTAATGCTTATTTCTTTAGCTAATTAAAGCCAAGTTTCCTAATTGGTTATTCGTTATTATGTATCACATTCCTTTCTCCCATGACTATTTATGTATAAATAAATCTTTATTTGTTTATTTATTTAGTTATACTAAAATGTCGTATCAAAAACAAATTACAACAAACATAAATACCGTTTTGAAACTTCTTTTAAGTATAAAATATACCAGTTCCAGAAGATCCAGCTCTTCCTTAATCATATCATATTTTTAATAAAGTTCATTAATTTAAAATAATCATCTGTACGTGTGAGTGTGCATATGTGTCTGGGTGTATGGATGTGTATTTACTTAAGATTATGTATGTATTTAATTTATTTTAATCATAGGCATTTTGAATGTAGTTTGTGTGAGTGTGTGTTTGTGAGTGAGTAATTAGTAAGCCTTATAAGCTAGCTTAAATAAAGACGGATCGTAGTTGTTATCCTTGTCTGCCTGGCTAGGATTAAAAGAACGTGAGAATTTTTTCCTTTAGGCACAATCTTATAGATTATAGATTAGTAATGTTCCTAACATTTTTAATTTGGAATTTAATTTTAATTAATCAATTATTACTTTTTAAATATTATATAGAATTAATACGAGAAAACATCATTTTCTCGTATAACAAAATAGGCACTTCAAAATCTTCCAAAGTGAATTAAAATTGAACAGGTTTATAAACCTTACAAGTAAGATTTGCTTTTATCTTTAAATCACAGAAATCTGCCAACAGTATTAACCTAATAAATATAAACGTAAATATAATCTTTATAAACGGTTCTATTCCAAATAGTATATTTAGTTGGCCATGAAGTTACAAGTTTATGTCACTACAAATAGATAAAGAAGAAAAATACTTATTTTTTAATTAATACACCATTTTTTTTTGTTTACGGGGAGGAAATCTTCAAAAAGATACTCCGCCTTCTGGGGGGAAGGCGGCGGTTATGTGGGGTTTTTACCCACTAAAACCTCCCCGGTGGCCCTTTCCTCGGTGCATGACGAGGGGCTCCGGGATCTCCAGAGGAACGCACCGGAGCCCCTCTGTACTGTGCTCAAGGAGAGCACGTCCCGAGGGAGGAGGTTACTCCCTCCCCCCCTCTGCCCTCGCAGTGCAAGGCGACACGGGCCAGCCGACGTCGCCTTCTTCCCGGGTCCACCTTGGCGGACGACAATGGCCCCCACCCTTGTCGCCCAGTGAACCCGAGGCCCCTTTTAGTATCCTTCTACGACAGGCAGGGGATACCGTAGTCTTATTCTTAAGAGCCCAGAACTACAGGGCTGTAATTAATACACCATGATCCAGTTCAAAGCTGCGTTCACGTACTAATTCGTATAAAAAATTACTTTTAATTTTTTTTTAATAGATTAGAAAATATGATTATTTCTCATTTGTACAAGTAATTAATTGAAAAATTCCTTATAATAATATATAATCAATAAATAAATAGATATTCGAAAAAATGAATACGGACAATACAATTCATAGTTTTATTCTCAAATAAGCAGTTTAGAAAAATTGGTTGTAAAGCCAGTGTAACTAGCTAAGGGAACAGTGTCGTTAAGTTTATTTCGCTATCGACCAAGTTTACAAGTCACTGCCGCTGCCCGAGAAAAGTTTGGCCATCAAACTCTTTCTATTATTAAAGTTTGACCAATCTGGAAAATATGATAAAACGATTGCAATACGAGCAGTCGAATATTATAGTTCAAGTCTAAACGAATTGAATATGGTGGTATGCGAATAATCGTTACTTTATAGCAATCAAGAAATCTCTTTTAAAATACTAAGATACACTAAGTAAATATTATCAACATTTGAGAAAAATGAGCTGTAATAGCTCAGTGTCTGGGTGGTCTTCCCAAGTTGCGATGGACTCTATCAACCCGAGTTCAATCTCCAATGAATTTGTTGTTACAATTTAAAGTACTGTATTTACCACGAGCTCTGCGGTAAAGGAAACCTACATATCTTCGAAAATCTTCTAAGACATGTGAAGTCTGTAAATCTGCGCTACCACCGCGTACCGTATGCCCTTTCCTTTCTATACAGAGAAGGCCTGTGCCCAACTTTCGGACGTTTTATGTTTCAATAAAATCATTCTGAATATATACCATACAAGAACTGAAAGCCTGTTTCTTTGAATGTGGGTCCAATAGGAAAATAACGTTAGTTATAAAAGTTCGATGGCGAAACTTTTCTCGCGTAACGACCTCCACTTGGAAACTTTGTGTATAGAAAAATAAAATAGGAATAACGGCTTCTGTGCATATCGACTCTTGCATTTCAACTTTTAATTTAGCCACGGCTGTCGTATTAAATATTTACTCGGTTGTTAAAATTATGTGGTTATTTTAGAAAAAAAAATTTTTCGTTTAGTTCCACATTTATATAATACTTTTGCGTAAATATTCTTTGCTCTACAATATTTTTTCAACGACTTTTTTTTCTTTTTTTTTTTTTATATGAAAAGTGGCAAACGAGCATACGGCTCACCTGATCTTAAGTGATCACCGTCGCCCATGAACATCCACAGCACCAGAGGAGCTGTAGGTGCGTTGCCGACCTTTGAGATAGGAATAGGCTCGTTTCTTGAAGGTCCCTAAATCGTAAACGTTCGGAAACACCGCTGGTGACAGTTGATTCCACAAGTTGACAGTGCGTGGAAGAAAGTTACGTGAAAAATGTACAGTCATAGAACGCCAGCCATCAAGATGGTGGCGGTGGAATTTGGAATTCTGCTGAGATGTGCGGTAATGGAAATCGGTAGCTGGGATGATTCCGAACAATTCCTCAGAACACTCCCCATGGTAAATGCGATACAGGATGCAAAGAGAACCGACATCTCTTCACAGACTCAGAGGGTCGAGTCGATCGGAAAGACCCTGATCGTCGACTATTCGAGCAGCTCTACGTTGTACACGGTCAAACGGAAGAAGTTGGTATTGGGGAGCCCCGGCCCAGAGATGCGAACAGTATTCCATATGAGGCCGTACTTGTGCCTTGTAAAGTTGCAGACGGTGGGCAGGCGTGAAATACTGTCTCGCTCTGCTGAGTATGCCAAGTTTTTTGGAGGCCAATTTGGCTTTGCCTTCCAAGTGACCACGAAACTGAACGACACTCGATATATCGACGCCAAGGATTCCAATGCTGGAGGATGCGACCAAGGGAGTGCCCTCGAACTGAGGGGAGACGATAAAGGGAGTTTTTTTTTAGCGGTAAACACGCATACTTGTGTCTTTGTGGGGTTAAATTGGACTAGATTTAGTCTTCCCCAATCTGAGACCCTGTCGAGAAGAGTTTCGACTTCGGACACAAGTTTGTTCCGGCACTCTTCGATGCTTTCCCGAGAAGTATTGGCACGGCCTGTGTACATTGCATCACCTGTGCTATCGTCTGCATAGCAGTGAATGTTGCTGATTTGCAGCATATCATTGATGTGCAAAAGAAACAAGGTAGGAGACAGTACACAGCCTTGCGGAACACCAGCGTTCACTGGTTTGGAGTCCGAGCATGCACCGTCAACAGCGACCTTGATGCTACGGCCTTCGAGGAAGCTGGTGATCCATTTGCATAACCTCTCGGGAAGCCCGTACGATGGAAGCTTTGAAAGAAGCGCTCCGTGCCAAACCCGATCAAAAGCCTTCGCCACATCCAAACTAACTGCCAGGGCCTCCCCCTTGCTCTCAACTGCCTCAGCCCATCGGTGTGTAAGATAAACCAAAAGGTCACCAGTTGAGCGACCGTGACGAAAACCGTACTGACTTCAAAAGACTTCTCACTTTGTGAGCATTTTTTTAATGTTTCTGCACATCTAGCATCGTCATTTATGAAGAGATTTCTCATTTTTGTCGTCTGAAAGTATTGGATTTTATTAGGTCCCATATAAATTATGTTGGCATAGGATAGTTCCGAATATTCGATATTCTGTTTCAGCCCTGTAGTTCTGGGCTCTCAAGAATAAGACTACGGTATCCCCTGCCTGTCGTACAAGGCGACTAAAAGGGGCCTCGGGTTCACTGGGCGACAAGGGTGAGGGCCTGCGTCGTCCACCAAAGTGGACCCGGGAAGAAGGCGACATTAGCTGGCCCGTGTCGCCTTGTTCTTTGCGGAGTTACCTCCCCCCCGGGACATGCAGGTTGAGCACAGTGCAGAGGTGCTCCGGTGCGTTCCACGTTGAGATCCCGGAGCCCCTCGTCATGCACCGTGGAAAGGTCCACCGGGAAGGTTTTAGTTTAACCGCCGCCCGGTATCTTTCTGAAGATTTCCTCCCTGTCAACAAAAAAAAGGATAGTTCCGAAGATATACCACGAACTCCTAAAAATAGTATGAGAGAAAGCTCATTTATCTGTTTGATCTGAGACTAGGTAAGTACTCCCTAATGACCAGGAGCATAAAAGGAAAGAAGAAAGAGAATATTCTATAGAATGTTCTATCCGTCACCTTTAACATCATTTGAAGTCGGTTTTTGTAATTTTACCAACAATTTAAATTTACCTGCACATTGATATCATATAAGTCAGTAAAAGGGACCGTGTTTGTTTGTTTTTCTGTGTAACACTTATTAAATGTAACTTTGGACCGTAGTTAAATTTGAATTCTCAGTGAAAAAAATAATCTACAACAGTATAAAGGTAGCTATGAGTATAACAAACGAGGGAATGGTTGTGTAAACTTTTCAGTTTAATTTCCTCTGGGTAATTACTACATCAGCAGCCTCATACACAGAAACTGATGCCAGAATCTATTTCCCGGATTGTAATGGCACGGCTCTGGAATACTAGTGACCTTATTTGTACCCAGTTAGGTAATACTGGCGCACTGTATGCTTGCTACGCGTGCTTTGAATTAAGAAAGCTTACCTGCTCTCCCGTCTTGCTTAAATGTACCTTGGCGCCTTAATAAGCTCCATTTTATTGTACTCTACGGCATACTTTGAGATACAAAACATTTGTAACTATTTCCCTTAATGTTAACGAAATTATTTTCACGAACTCCATACAGTTTAAGTGATCATTCTGTTGATATAATTTATAATCTACTAGAAACTTACAGCGGCGTTGCACTGTCAGCAGACCGCAGAGAGTGAGTCAGATTAATATGTAACTAAATGTTATCTTATTTCAAGTATTTTTTACATAATTTCATTCCAATCGTCAAATAGTTTTGAAGCGTCAATAGCCTAATGGCTTAGGGTACAGCCTGTGAATGGTAAGGTCGTGGGTTCGAATCCACCATTCCACTATTGCCGTGAACCATGTCCTAGCACAAGCTTAAACTTAGTTGGAATGGTTAACAAGATTGTTAGTAACATTTCTGAAAAAAAAATATTGCTGGCTTTCTTTTTAAAAAAAAACATCCTGTAAATATTTAAAATACTAATAATCGATACGTGTAATGTTATAATAGGGATACATTAAATAAATAAAAATAGAAAGATAAAAAAATAGAAAAAATAAAAAAAAAGAAAGCTACAAATATTTTTTTTTTAATTCAAACTGTAATATGTGATATTTTTTTAATTACAATATGTGTCATAGCATGTGCAAATTTGACCATATGGTTGATGCACAGCTTATAAGAATAGAAAATTAAATAGAAATAATGGATATATTTAATATAAGTACTGTAGTTATTTTAAAGTTGAATATAAATGGTTATAGTATATGAAATGTATTTGCTGTTTTTTTCCATATGGGTTTAAGTAATTTTTTCCAGAAGTGGCTACCTGTGTCTATGTCATTGAACCGTTACAACTTAAAGACTTTTAATAAGAAATGTTTTTGATATTGATGATGATTAATTTTATAATTTGATAGAATTAATATTACAAGACGTACAGGCTCGTACGCATCAAAAAAAAATAAAAAGAAAGAAAAAAGTTTTTTGGTTTCATATTATTTACTGTTTTCTACAGATCTACATAGTATTATAAAAATAGGTAAAACTAAACTTAAAATCTAAACAACTTAAGATATTTATCACTGAAATTAAAATAAATATTACAGTATAATAATATTCTAAAATAATTTAATAAGTGCCTTATATCTTAATTATAAGCTAAGCTATAACTTAATAATAACTAAGCTATTTGTTGTGTCGCCACTTTATTTCCTTGTTATGGCTATTAATTGAGGTATTTACTGCGAATAAACTGATACTTAGTCATGCAAAAATAACAACATTTTCCATTAAAATACGAGTTATAAAGGGTTCTTCTTTTTCTTTACCATAAAAACCTTTTTGCTGTATATTACAGTTTTGTAAAGTATTAGGAACATTGGTTATAACGCCCAGAACTAAATGGAAACAATTAAATTTTGTTGTGTACATTTTATTCATGTACTAAAAAAAATATGACGGCATATGGAATGCCTGTCAATTAGATAGATAAATAGATATAACTTTATTGTACACCAAAATCAAACAAAAGGCATTGCATAAGTAAGGTACATTTTACAGTTCGTTGTACAATGGGCGACCTTATCGCTGAGAGCGATCTCTTCCAGGCAACCTGTGTATGGACAGGAAACATATGAACAAAACAGGACGATGGCGTTCAAATACAAATATGATAACAAATCTATACATATAATTAACAACCTACACTAAATATACGTACATAAATAATTTATCATTAAATATACTAATTCATAAAATATACATATATTATAGTTCCGACGAAATCGATTGATAATGTTGCGCTAGTAAAATTATATAGTAGTCATTGATTTCGAGACCTATGTCTCTTTTTTATGTTGTAGCTACAACACCTTTGGAAAGTTTTATACATTGCCTATAAAATAATGCTCGCCGCTTTTTATACGTTGGGGGCAGCAGCAGTTTCTCACAGAGAAACAAAAGGAAATTGCCATGATCTATTTTTGTTACGTCTATTACACTAAAACGAATATTCTCTCTTTTTTAACCTGAGCTGTATACCATTTTCGGATTCTGTAACTATTCTGTATTTAAACTGCGGCTCTGTGCCCGGTTCTCCGGGTAGGATTTCGTACCGTCGTAAGATATTTGATAATGTTGCTTTCATAGCCACCCAGGCGTACCGGAAACCTAAACAAAAAAAAATATTGATTTGTTGTTTTGAAAACTATTTGTTTTTATAAATACAAACGATTATACACCTACCGATGCAATTCCTAGGCCCAGCACTGAATGGTACAAACGCAAATTGATGCATGTTGTTCAAAAACCTTTCTGGTTTGTATTTCTCTGGTTCCGGGAACATTTTGGGATTTTCAAACATTGCCTCATAAAATACAATCACCGCAGTTCCGGCTGGAGCAATTCGACCATCTGCAAGAATTTTAAACAACATTACATTATCATTAATACCCAAAATATAAAATTATTACCACATTTCTATTTAATTTTAAATAAGCAGCTTCAATTACAACAAATACAACCAACTCATTATTCAAGGAAAAATCTAGTGTAAACGACAATCTGGAAGAAAACGTATTTCGTGGCTCAAGATGTTCCGGGCATGGTTCAACGTGAGCACAAGATCCTTATTTCGTGCCGTTGTATCAAAGATTGAAGTAGCCTTAATGATCGCTGACCTCCGGTAGGTAGGAGAATACACCTCAAGAAAAAGAAGTATAAATTAATTTAACTCTTCTCGTGCTGCGGCTATTAGTAGAGGAAAGTTATCACTCAGCATCAATGAACCACTTTCTTTCCTTTTCTTGTAAAAAGTGCTGCTACTACATTACCTTTAAATTGGAGATCGTTTTTCAGTTGCCTTCCAATTTTCGTCACCGTGGGTATTACGCGAATGCTTTCCTTAATAACTGCCTCAAGGTACTTCATTTCAGTTAAATCGTTATTAGTAGGTTTCTTAGTTATATCATTGTTGAAAACCGACAGTTGCTCTTCATATACCATCTTCTGTATTTCCGGATGCTTAGCTAAGCAGTACAGGGTATGACTCATTGTCAATGTTGTTGTATAATGACCCTTAAATAAAAAAAAAACTAAATAATTAGTATTTATAGCGTATAAACGCAGCTAAAGCCAATCTGTTCAGTCTTGAGCGTAGACATGCGATGGAAGAACCCTTCAGTTTTAAAAACATTACAGGTGTGCACAAAATTTACAAGATCTAATTATCGTCTGCTTTCACAAATCAGACCTCAACATGGAGGACGGGTTTCTATTGCTATGTAAAGAACATTCCACGAATGAATTGGAATAGGAATACCTACTTCAGTCTTTCCTTCTAATTACAATTTACTTTGACATCTTACCAACGAAGACTATACCTCTACTAAATTTTAAAATTTCATATGCTTTCTCGAAAATTTTAAAACACAATATCTGTATGGTTATATTTTTTGGTTTATCAAATCATTTACCATCACATCATCGCCTGAAGTAAAATCATCGTCACAAAATCCTTTGATTAATAAACATAAATTAACTCACCGTAAAACTTACTAAGCTGATCTCCTCATTTATTACATCATCGGGTATTGAGTCCCCATTAATAGACTTACTGAGTATAAATTTATCCAAAAGACAAGCATCGTTTGATAACTTTTCAGCGATCAATTTGTCTATTTCAATGTTAACGTTTCTGTTGTTGTTCTTTGTGTCGTCGATAAGTTTTTGTAATATTTTTTTCCTTTCTGCGATAATCTGGAAAATAAATTTACATTATACACTGCCTATATTTGGTGGGAAGTTTGATCTATTTATTTTTATTTAGTATTTCATAAACTATCACGCCCATCAACCAGAGTGATCCATGCATACCTTCTTCTCTTCATTCACATCCTACTGCCTTATACTGCCTATATACCTTTATATAATTCACTTGTCACAAGTTATTTTACACATCGGTTTCTTGCACTCTTTATTTGTCTTTTTACCAGTTTGTCGTCAGTCTACGTACACTCTGGTAAATTTCTTTTTTTAGTGCGCCATCTGTCGACTCTACAATTTCTGCAACTATTTTTTTCTTTCTTTCTTCATTAATTCTTTCTTTACGTCCGAACAACCGAGATCATTCTTCATTATAATCACAACATTTTCGTTCAAGTCACTCTCTTATAACGTTATCGTAAGATTGTATATTAATTGTCAATACCTCTGTACTCTGATCCCGAATTGTTTTAATTATAGCCTTCATCTCTTTGTAGTAGGGTGATAGAACGAAAAGTGCGTGAATGTTTCTCCAGTAAGAAAAATAATTGGTTGTGACGAAACTAATAACTCTGTAAAAAAAGGATAATGTATAACAAACAGAAACATCTGGCCGCGCCGTATTTGGCTTCTGAATTACTATAGAATTGAACTGCAATCATGCCTAGAGCGCACTTGTTAAGGTTAAGTTGCTCATAATAGTTTCATACTACACTCGGCAATCTAAGGCGTCTCAATCCGGTATTATTTAGGCTATTGGCAATAAGCCATATTCTACACAAAGTCTAAACCAAACTGTACATAAAATAACAAGAATTTTTTAATGTAGTAATGTCCAAATTAGAATTTTATGCAAAATTTTTGTTAATTTCACCAGAAGACTGCCCGACTGCCCGTTAGGAAAGACCGCAGAATTAGTTTCGCTATATCAAGCAAAACGTACTGTTATTTATGTTATATTTAATTAAAAACTACTCACTGTCTACTGGCTTCCAAGTAAGGATGTTTAGGATCGTCAAGTAGATGAAAATTAACACCCATAAGTGAATCTGTAATATTCATAAATTTTAATTTTGATAATATATATGTAATATGTCTATTATAAATATGTAATAAATTCAAATATATAATTTAATAATTTAAAATCAGTGATAGCCTAGAGGTTGAGCGTTTATCTTACGGGGGTCGTGGGCTCGAATTCCAGTCGAGTTCCAATGAATTACCTTATTTTATTTTCTAAATTAAAAAAAAAACTGGCTAAAAGTTTGTTCGATGTATGGTTCACCATCTGTCCCATATGACACCTAATTTGATTGATGAAAGCTATCACTGTCTACTAAAAGAGTTGTGAGAGCTAATTTTTATATTTTTTCAAAATCCTTCAAAACTTACCGCATAGTAAATCGTACATATATGGCCTCAAATAGCGGTATACGTCTACACTTTCTGTACCGGAATAGTTGTCAAGGATATTAAATAGATTTTCACAATAATTATTCACGTCTGTGACTCTTTTCTCCAAAGTTTTATATTGAAAACTTGGGTTCATAAGCTTACGTGTAGACCGCCATCTTTCTCCTGTCGGAATGAAATAACGTGTTATACAAAAATAGTATTTGTATTTAGCGAGTTTTATAATAAGTTTTTAATCGTTGAAACTAATAAATTATTGGATCATAGTATATAATAAAATCCAGTGTATTAAATAAATATGACCAAACCACAAACTAGAATGCTAGACACTCTTGTTTTTAGCATGAACTTTTTTTTGTTTACAATATTAAATCTCTATAAAATTAGTAGTAATAATAATAAAATAGTATATTATTAAAATGTGTAAAATTCATGTAAATATGATGTATCAATTATTTTAATAGCTTTTTTTTTAGCTACATTTAAAATTTACTAAAATCAATTATAATTTAGAGGTCTTAATAATATATAGGTCTCTCTGAATTGTTTAAGGAGTGCAAATATATTTTAAATATATTTGTGTATGTTAAATGAGAAGTTATGTTGTATTGTAGGTATATAATTACATGACCTACCTTCTGAAGTGGAAACGGAGTTTCCGAAAAACGGCATCATCGCTACGTTCCGTTCCAATGGTTTTGAAAGTTCTGAAGGACTGCTTAAAATCGTCTAAAAATTTAAAAAAATATGTGAGTTTTAAACAAAATGTGACCAGTATTTTAAGATCAATTAATATGAGAAACACATATGGACTAAATAAACTATCTCTTACGCCTCTAATACACGGAGTAGATAAGAACAGCAATCGCTAATCGTTTTTTGTCCCAGTTTGTTAGTTCAGACATATTTTGAATTCTAAGATTCCAAAGAGCTCTTAAAGCGAGTTATCTAAATGAATGTCTTTATAGTTTTCCGATAAATACTCCGGACCGAGTATCGGTTTGGCCCTCCCGGATGCCCTTGGGTCGAAATGTCAGTTACTCCCTAAGATTTAAATTTTACAAATTCACTGAAACGGTAGAGCGTCATGGTTGATCAGCCTAGATTACGCCAAGAAAAAAAAATACACCAAGTGTTTATGTTATTAATAACTTTAGTTATTTCTTGCATAATATTTAAACGCTCATGTGAAATCAAGGCAGCAATTGTTCTGGTTGTCTAAGAAATAAAACCTTCATATTAAAAAAAACAACGTATAATTCAAGTTCACTATTATCCGTGAAATAGCAACCGACCGAGTCGTGGTTCGGCCCTCTCGGGCACCCTCGGATCGGAATGCTTACGCGTAACATAGTAACCGTCCAAGCCGAGGTTACCCCTCACCGGGGGGACCCTTGTGTCGAGTTACTAGCAATAGAGGTTCAGACTAAGCGACCTAAGAGCTGTGCCACCTCTCAATCCGGTGAAGCAGTCAAGGCCAGCCTCTCTGGCCAATCTGTGTAGTTCGTCATAAAAAAATCAAGTTCAAGACTGGAATTCGATCCAAAGAGGTCCGATCCTAAGGATACATCTAGAAATTAGGCTAAAACAACTTTGTTCGATATATACCCATTTCATTATGAATTTATAAGTCAGCACTCTAGTATTTTAGAGACGGCGTTACGTCCTCGCTTTCAATTGTTGTCTTAGGATAAAAGCTCAAGTTAGAAGCATTTAAGATCTATCTATATTCTATTTACTCTATACATTCAAAGAGAATACTGGCCACTTGCTGATGTGAACAATATATAACTGACGATGAATAGACGGATAAATTAAGCACCTAAGTATTTATACACTTATTATTTTATAGGCAAAAGGGGTAAACGAATATGCGGTGGCTCACCTGTTCTTAAGTGACCCTATATACACCTGCTAAACGGATGACAGGTGCGTTTTCAACCTATTATAAAGAGTTGAGTTGCCGGAACCTCGCTCACCAGGCCAAACATAGATAACAGATAACATAACCACGTCACGTTGGTATTGCGTGAGGTCGTGGTACTTTCCCGATAGTGCTGATCTGTTCGTGTCCGTGTTGGTAAACATGCTAACAAATTTCTAACATTTTACTACTTTTATGAAATTTATAAACATATTTTTAACCAATAAAAATTTCTACGAAATAGTC
Organism: Meandrusa payeni; assembly: GCA_029286785.1. NCBI lineage: Eukaryota > Metazoa > Arthropoda > Insecta > Lepidoptera > Papilionidae > Meandrusa > Meandrusa payeni. Next base: position 3,744,478 of record JAGSMX010000013.1, read on the forward strand.
GTCACTAGTCGAATTTACGTCCTTTTTATCGCACCGTATTCTAAGGCATTAGGATATTGTATATTTAAATATTTTATTATAAAGTTTATTTGTGTTTACGAATGCAAACTGCATTTAAAAAAAGCTTGCGAGAAAGCCATGGAAAAGGTAAATTTGTCTTTAAACAAGTAAGTTATTTGTTAATAAAATGCACTAAAAATTCGAATAAAATAAACCTTAACTGTGCGTCGTTTAGTTACGGAGTTCCCTTTAAAGGAAAGGAGTTTTAAGGAGAAATTTTAAAGGAGTTATGGGCACCTTCCAACTCCATCATCGTATCATCTCTAAGTCATAATAATGTTGTCATCCGATTGATACATGCATGCAAAATTTCAGCACAATCGCAAACGTAGATCAAATTTAACTTGCAAGATTTGATTACAGACCGACAGTGGATGTGTCCAAAGAGAATTTAAAATATATCCAAGAGAAGCTCGAGAAGTTTTCCACAAATTTTAAAAATTAAAAAAATAACTAACATTCAAATATTTACTATTCCAACTAATCATAAGCTTTTGCTAGGAGATAGTTGGGTCCGATATAACTCGTCTTTACCCCGGTGGACGAGTACAGGTTTAGGTACGTTTCCGACAGGCAAAAAAAAACAATAAAAAGAAGGAAGATAGTTCACGTCAATGTTCGAAGGGACCTACAACCTTACGTTTCGCAGATCGTGTGTGTTTGAGACGATGTTTATATAGCATCGAATAACATTTGTTCAAATTTTAACATAAATATTATTTATTCCTTACCCCGACGTCATCAGCATCAGATAGGAGTACCCACTCTTCGCTCCCGACAGTTAAACGGAAATTAGTTTTTCCATGTTGCCTCCACATGTCCATTAATTTATTTGATGCCTCTGCAAAGAAAATATTTGCTTAAATACCTATTTTTAACCGACTTCAAAAGGATTCTCTCGATTTCTTAATATTTTTAAGTATTATACAGACCTCATTCATAAAACATAAACGATTTTATTAAGAACAAAACAAATTACGTATATATTTTTGAATTGTCATTAAATGTACACGACACAAATGCGAAAGAAAAAGGAGTCATTTACATACAGCTAAAACGAGCAACACAGACTAACGCTTTCCGGGGTAGGTCACGCTACGCGGCTACCAAAAGATGGAACAACATTCCTCCACTCATCCGGTAAGAGCGGACTATAGGCGCGTTCAGGTATAAAATGAAAACATTATTAATAGATTTAAGAGGTTCAGGCTAAGCTCTTAGCTATGCCACCTCTCAATCCGGTGAAGCAGTAAAGGCCAGTGCTCTGTGCCAACTGTGTTAGTTCGTCAAAAAAAAAATCGATTTAAAAAAAGATTAAAAGTTGCTCCGTTGTTCTTTTGTCATTTTGCTTACATATTTTATTTATATATTTTCATTTTCATTCTAGTTTTAAGTTTTGTGTTTTCCTTTCACATCAGTTATAGTTGTGTATGTTTTTTTACTATTATGTTTAAACTTAATCTTAGGGCGAATCGTCCAATACCAGTCCAGACTTTTTTTTTTATGACGAACTACACAGATTGGCCAGAGAAGCTGGCCTTGACTGCTTCACCGGATTGAGAGGTGGCATAGCTCTTAGGTCGCTTAGCCTGAACCTCTATTGCTAGTAACTCGACACAAGGGTCCCCCCGGTGAGGGGTAAACTCGGCTTGGACGGTTACTATGTTACGCGTAAGCATGCCGATCCGAGGGCGCCCTAGAGAACCGAACCACGACTCGGTCGGTTGCTATTTCACGGATAATCTAAGAGACATTCAAAAGCTAAACTAACTTTGAGTGCCACTTCGGGAAGCGTTGGCGCTGGGAGAAGAAGTGGCCGAAGAAAAAAAGTCCAGACCTTACCAGAACCGGGGATACATAGGTATCATGACAATACCAGCGTTAGGCGTTACATTTGACACAATACTGAGCTGATACTTAATCGATCCAACATCGCAAAGTAATAGAATTACTTTACCGTATTTATTTTTAGTTAATTTAGAATTTAAAAATTTAAAAAATGTATTCTAAATTAAAGAAATGTTCTATTTTAATTTTATTGTAATTCTTTTTGCTGGCTAAATAAATTATTATTCTTTTATTTATTTTATTAAGTTAAGTTTTTACAATATTTACATAAAAAGTAAAATACACAAAAATATGATACAAAATTTAAAAACATTACATAGTGTGTGGCACCGGCTAGAAAGCAGGGCCCAAGCGACCGGTGGTTAGAGCGACATTGAGAGAAACCTCCTGACGATGCGTGCCGTGTCCAGGAGTACTGCCTTCTGTATTTGACCCTTGACCCAGCCATCTAGCGAAAGTCTCGTAAGATGTCTTTTCACTATAAGACAGTATGCAAAAACGACTTTAGGGAAAATGATCGTCGGATCTACATCCCACATGGCAGTCACCTCGTGAATTATTATTATATGTATATGGCAAGCGCATCGAGAAATATTAATGGATAACGTAAAAGTAAATTACCACAAAAAATAATTTACATTGATAAAAATCAGATAATCGACTTTGATTAAGTATACAAATCCTGCTTAGAATTAGAAGCAATCATCTAAGACATAACAAAGTAGTCTTATCTGCTGTTATCCGATGTAAATTATCGTAATGGTATTATTTTATATTAATAACATAATGATACCTGCAACTTCGTCTGTGTTGTTGTGTTACCAATATGTTTTTTTTTTCAGTAGAAAGGAAAAACCTAAAAGTACACTGTAACAGTGTAACAACTTGTTTTAAATTGACCTTAAGTTTTGTTCCATTGCACAAATTGGGAATAATTTTCAATGGAATCACAATCAAGTACACTAACTATAAATAAATAGTTATGAAGCCTTAGCAATCAATGAAAGTTTGAAAATGAAGCCTTGGCAACCAATGGCATCAATGAAAATTTGAAAATGAAGCCTTGGCAATAAATAAAAAAAGAAGATATTTCATATCACTAATTGGTCTGTGTATACGGGTCTTTCAGACTTCCAACTTTCAGATAAGCGAAGCGATGATCTTGTAATGTTTGATAGCGATAGAATCAACATAATGTTTTTTTTAAACATATTTACGCAATATATTATGATAATTATTGTTAATCATGCGAAACCAGAGCACGTTGCTAATTGATACTATTCATAAGGAAAAATTTCAAATGAGTGTTATGACTCATGCGATATAAACAATAATAATCAATCGCATGACATAGACAAAATTAGCAAACAAGCACATCTTGAATTTCTGTGTCAATAATTTTTAGTAGCTTTTAATGTTTACTATTTTCTATTTATACAATCAACTACACTTGCAACCAGTTGCAAGTAGTTATTAAAAATGAAAAAAAAAACACTAAACGTGCATAAAAAACGTGGTCATGTGCATAAACAAGGAAGAGTCAACCAAAACGTAAATAGATTTATGTCATATTTATGGTTTTGTTTTACGTCGCAGGTTTTTTTTTATTTATTCTTAGATTGCAACCACAGACCTGTGTCCGTGCTCTTTTCCAATATACTTAAATTGTTTACTCTGCGTTTATTAAAAAAGTGCCACTTCTACAGCTACTATTTTCCTTTTTTTTTTAATGCCTGAATTTGGTGGTGGCCAGAGATTTGGGTTCACGCGTCGCAGACGCCCTGCTGCTACGTCGCAGGTTGAAACTCATTAGACTATTAAGAATGGTGATATATATTTTGCTTCTGCGTTTCGACCGGTATATTAGACTGGCGAACTTAGCTAAACATACATCGACAATTCATCACGGACGGTCATAATTTGACATGAGTTACATGATAGCGTATTTTCTTTTGTAAAATAACACTTTTATGAAAATCACAAAATAAATCTTTTACAATAATCGTTTTTAAATTTAGTGAACTTCCGAAACAGCAATAATTACTCACCGTCAGCGTCAAATCCAAGTTCTAAAACATTTCCTATTAGCGGCAGTGGACGATTTCCAGGAAACTGGCTTAGATTTTTCCATCGCCGCGTATTTTTTTTCAAAACATCATGTATCATAACCAACACGAAAAGTAGCACAACAAGCGATATAGCCACTATCATTTTCAACTATGTACGTAGGCTCGAGATAATTGGTGTTAAATCAAAACGGAATAATCCCCGTTATCTTAATCACTGGCTTTGTCTGGTATAGCTCTATGACAGTTGACCGTCTGCATTCAGCAATTTATATATTTTTTGTTATCGAAACTTTATCTTTTCTGTACTTTTATCTGCATATTTTCTATTACCAAAAAAATGGACCTTATCAAATATTTTTGAATAATTTTTCAAATGGAAAACTTCACAAAATGTTATAAAATTACACTTTTTGTATTGTCGCAGACTAAAAGAGCCGAGAGTGCCGGCTGAAAGCAAGTTTGTTTTAAAAAAAAACACAGCGACAACATGCGTGTGCAACAACCGAGATATGGCTGCACAACTGATTCAACTTTATGAAAGTTCATGTTATATAAAGGGAGCAATTACAAGCGCTTGTTTCCTGTAAGATGGGAAATCTAAAACGATTGAATCAGCTTACCGCTTGGGTTTTATCGGGGCGTTTAGATTTTTTTATTTTCCTGTAAGATTAATTCTAATCCTGTATCTATTTTTACATTACATGTTGTTATAATAGCTTAATAATAATATTCATGTTATTGAATATTGTTTTGAACTCGAGGTTACTTACCTTTATGATATATACAGCCGTGAGCAAAAATAAATTGTCGATTAAGAAAGTTTGAATATCACGGATGATAACGACGTTTGCTAACTAAAATAAATTGTGCGTGATAGACATTTAAATATTCTTAAAATAGTTTTGCGTTATCTTGACGTAAAGGACTATAAATTCGAATGAGATTTCACTGAGCCGGAACTCACGCAAGTTTAGCCTGAGCTGAGTCAATGCACGCTTCTTAAATTTCAGCCTAAGTGCATTTCCACCCACGTAAAAAATGAATCAAAAAGACCATTCGAATTCCTTAATCTCCTGGTTTGTTATATTTATATATCTATAGTTAAAGAGAAGAAAGATATTTTTTTTAGCTTTCTTTAAGACAATCCAACATAGTTGAGTCAGTAGTATCTGCTTTTACTTCAATAGCTACAATCAGGGAAATATCATCGTAAAATATAAGTATATTAAACTTTAGCGTTTTGCCCGATGGATGAGGTATCCAAAGGCTTAACCCAAAAAAATCTTGTGCCATTCCTCTTGCATTTTTGTGTTCATCGACGACTTTTGTCACTTAACGTCTATCTGATTGTAAATCGAATGCACTCTGCTATTACACTAAAAATAAAAATAAAAATATTCTCAATATAAAATAAAAATATTCTTACATTTATTAATATATCAGGTTAATTAAGAAGCCAAAAATGATGGTAATTAAATTACAATCAATCAAGGTTTAGGTATGATCAACTCATTTGTGAATGATCCGATAAAAATATCAATTAAAATATTACTTTTTCCTGTTTGTTAACTCATTCATACTTGCAAAAGAATTTCTGTCATCATAATGACATATATTCTCTTCCAAGTTTGTTATCAATCGACTTCAAAAAAAAGAGGACGTAATCAATTGGCTCGTTTGTTTTTTTATGTTTATTAACTCATAACTTCGTACTGGTTGAAGCGATATGAAAGCTTCACATGTGGTCACTGTGGTCAATTTGGTTCAATTCTGACAATGGCATAATGACAAACCCATGTAAGTCTAAATTTGCAATAACTATGTGCACGACAAATGGGTAAATAATTAATAATTAATAGCGATTTCGATGATTCATTTTAATTAGGATAGATACACTTCAAGGGTATTTTATGAGAGTTTGATTAGGTTCTCTATAATTCTAATATTTCTACGATAATTCGAAAATATAATTTTACTTGTAAGTATACTTGTTTTAAAACAGGTTGGCTTTAGAAGGAATATCTATATAACAGTTTGGTATGTAAGTGGAAATTGATTTTACATTCATATAAGCGTATTTAAAACCAATACTAATTTTGAAATATCATCATACCACGAATTTATTTCTTAATATCTTCATTACAAACTTATTTAATGTCGCAGGAATTAAGCCAAATGATATTTGTAGATATTATGTAGGTGAGCGCCGCGTGACGTCAGCCGTAATTAAACGGCACCGTTAATTGGAGGCGTACGTGATTGAAATACGTGATCGTTAATGTTCGCATTCTAGTGTTGTTATTGGACTCAATTCTGTGCAGTTGTGATTGAATGCGTGTTTAATACGCTATATAGCTAACGTTATATTATACAAGCAGTGATAGACTGATGGTTATTGGCTATCATACGATAAAGTTGTGATTGAAATGCTTGTTTGATACGCTTTATTGCATATGCTATGTATCAAGCTGTGTTCAAGCTGTGTGTGTTTTAATTCTTATGTTAGGCTTTTTACAATATTAATAAAAAAAGCGAAAATCTCTTGAGGTGTTTTGATCGAGACTTTTCGCAATAGAAACGACTATCGGGGCAATGATCGTCGAATTCACATCCCATATGGCGGTCGTCTCGTGGTACTTAGTGAGTTTTCCCTTTCAGCTTTCACGAGGTTGTAGGATCATGTGGGATGACCTCGACTTGTCACTTCTCGATCTGTCAGCACAATATCAGTTTTATTGACGACAATAGTCCTGTCAGCGATGATCCCAGTATACCGTAACATGACGATTTTCGAGAACCAGCGCGTGTTTACTTATAGTACGGCACTTAACGAAGATTATTATTATTATTATAGAGATAACTATGCAATTGATTTAAGGTTTGATATAATCAAAGTGATAGATACCGTTATTACAAAGTTATTCCTTTTTTATTGTAGATAAAAATAGATGTCAGTGGCAAAGTAAATCCGATTAAAGCTTATTAATAGACTAGAATAATAGAAAATTATTTATTATAATATTCGTTTTCGTTTTTTTTTTGTTGAAAGGAATTGTTTTCAATTTGGTTCCATGTGAATTGTTTTTGGGGAAGGCCTAAAATTTGTAACATAACATAAAAGATAAAACATCTAAGATATCTAGTTGATCGTGATATCGGTAGATTTCATGACAATCCAAGACCAGATTCGTACTCTATAAGAGCAACGAGCACGCATGTAGAAGAAAAATGCCACACTTCTTAGCAATGTTAGTTTAAAATAAATTTGAAATTATTGAACAAATGAGTGAGTATTACATCATTTTTTAAATTACATTAGCTAGGCATGTTTTAAATGTGTGACATTTTAATGTAGTTATTATTTTTATACCACGGAGAACGAAACTTACGGGATGAAACACTAATATATCTGAAAACCATCTCTTAAGTTTTTCATCTGTGCTTAACTAAATATTAAAATAAATAATAATAAATCTTTATTAGTCACCATAGAAAATGTTTGAACAAAGAAACGTGAAGTCCCTGACTCCTGAGCTACGTTCTATTGGACCTGTGTTTCAGGGGTCAGTGTCTTCTCCCATTTGAAAAGCACAATAAAATACAATATGAGCATAACAAATTATAACAATATTTTTAAATGTGTGTGTGTGTAAATTTGTGTTTGTGTATGTCCCTCAGCTTTATATTATATTAAATTTTATTAAATTAGGAGGCGTTCAGTCTGAATATAATTCAACTCTAGTAAATATTTTTATTAAAATTATATCACGTTTAAAATCCTATCTTTCTTGCAATATTTATCAGTAATCAGATTTACTAAATTCGGTTATTTGGGGCTATGGCCATAGAAAATACTCTAAATTAATAATAAATGGTCTCGAAAACTATGACATTTTTATTAAACTTAAAATGTGATATTCTGGTAGGTAATTAATAGGTCTATCCCTTATCGTTGGTTTCTGGGAAACCCTGAAAAAGGCGTTAGCGCGTAATAGCATATGATTATTTTGAAGTCGGTTTTTGTTTTTACTCGTATATTTAACTGTTGTCATAACAATTAAACGCATGTCAATTAAAGTGTAATTTTATGTAGAATGATAGATGTTAGAGATAAAGAGGGTCTATTGTCCATTCAGTCTCAACAAACAGCCCACGAGACCTCGAGAGCCTGTGGGCCGAATTACTCCCGGAAGGGGTTTAGGCTAAGTGATGAGCGTAGTGCTTTGCCATCTCTCAAATTCCATTGAAACTTGGTAGCTTTTCCGACCGAGAAAGTAGATTCGCTCGTAAAAAAAATGTCTAGTAAGCACTATGAAGAGTGGAAAGCGATTCTCTCTGTTTTTTTTCAGTTAATTGTATCGGTTTTTCGGAGCTGACACTGTGTACTCCGCTAGTCAAAAAGGCGTAGGTGCATATTTCTTCTTACAATAATTTTTCATTAAATATTTTTTTAATCATAACATTATTTTAACTTGTTGTACTATCTTTAATATACCACATCTTAATATTCTTCTTATCGTTATTAATTGACATGTTTATCACATACGTGTAAAATGACACATCCTCGTATCGTGATTATTATGCATTTTCATAGATTATAATAACTCAAAAACTTCTGTTTCAGTAAATTGAGGTATATATACTAGCGTAGAAAATAAATTTATTAATAAATTTGGGTCATAAAACAATAGAATATCATCATATAAATAAAATCTGTATTTGACACTTCAAAAAGAGGAGTGCTCCGATCATCACCAAACTTACAGGATTACTCGCCAGATCAATCTGAAGGTTCCTTGAAATTTTCATTGAAATTGGTGCAGCCGTTTCGGAGCCTATAAGGGACAAATCCACACACTTTCTCTATTATATATATAGATATATTGTGAGGACGAAGGCTTCGCAGGACGTATATTTGTCTATATAATAATTCCCTAAAGCGAAGTTAAATTTGGCTTATTAGCCATATTTTCTCTATTCAAATTAAATATAAACGTTCTTTCTTTTAACGTTAGCCTTATACCAGTGTCTGATTTTGTAAGCTGTGTTCAAATTCTGGCCCAGTGCCAAGCTCAACGGAGAGAATTTCATATCTTCGCAATATATTTGATAGTGCAGCTTTCATAAATATCCAGATGTACTAGAAACCTAAACAAAGACCTTTATTAACTATACATAAATCATATAATGTTAACATACATAATTTAAAAAATAATCGTCTACTCAAATAATTTACAATGATGAGAGTTCGGAGTTGCTTAGTATTCTGGCTACCCGTGATCGATTGGTGATGTATAGATATCTATAACTGCGTCTTTGAATTCAAAAATTCTAAGATTAGTGGTGGTTTCGAATCCGCACTGGGACCACGTGACGGACTATGCCCTAATGCGAAGCTATGCTTTACTCTATTGGGAAGGTCTAGGCCTAGAACTAGTGTCTATATGGGATATTATTTGTATTCCAATAAAATGAACAATGAATCGCAAACTGAGTTTATTAGAGTCGACCTACTGATTTAATTTCCTGACCAATTACAAAAGAGTACAAACGAAAAAACCTTTCTATCATGTGTCGTAATGGGTGTTATTATCGTGAAATATATAAGTCATAGACATAGACATTTATTGGCATCACAATACAAAAACACATAGACTGAATATAACACACATTAAAAAAGAATGAAAAATAGACAAAACACCGTTAAAGTTACACGGACAAATAATACAAAACATATGATGCCAATATCGGACACCGTCTCAGCATATGCTGTCACAAGGATGCGACAGCGCTGATTTTCAGCGGTGCCCGTAACATACATATTACTGAGCCTGCTATTTGCTAGTGACGTTTCATTATGAAACATATCTATTACACACACGATTGGTAAGCTAGTAGTACGCTATTGGTAAACGATAGTAGCACCAATGAACTAAAAAACTACAAAATGCTATAATCGCATTGAACGCTAGTTTAGTTCAGTTATTAGCAGACTCATGCTCGGAATATGATTACAATAACCGTATATATATAACAAAAACTTCGGTCGGGTCGGCCGTAACTATCTGCACTAAAACATCATATATATAATAAACATTTATAATTTTTCAGTAAAAATAAAATTGACAATGTAAAAGCCTTATATTCAGTGACTGATTAAACGCTATACGGCCCAAAACATTTCGAATCACTATAAAGATTACAGAATTAACCAGGATTCGATGGAATTGAAGACTTTTTCGTAGTCCACAATAGTTATAACCAGCCAAAGTGTATCCCATGTTCCTTTTCGAAACCCGGCCTGCTCCGCTGGTCCGCAGTTATCAAACCTTCGTGAGATGTAAGATGATTCGTGATATCCCTTAAATATTTTTTTTCTCCTTAATTAAAAATCGTTTTTAAAAAAAAGCTATTTGATATTTTTCATTGTTTACCTTATTTTAATTTGTAAAACATACGTAATAGCATTTCGAGACCATCTGCAATTAGTGGAGATTTTCTGTGAGAGCACTCCTTAACTATGTTCCGGTTTGCGTCCAAACTAATCAAGTTGGCGTTAGCACGTCGAGAGTTCCTACCACTCATTAATTTCTTTGAAGTCTCAACTTCGTGCCGCAACTTCGCCACTGCTTTTTCTCTGTCAATTACGAAAAATTACCTTGTAATCATTAGGGAATTAAAAATGTGTTCAAACACCATTAAGCAGGACTTTTATAACATTAAATATGAGCTTATTAATCTAAGAAAATAAATAAAATTCGTGCCTGATTGTAATATTAAAATAACCGCTTTTTAATATATATATATATACGAGTATATATGAATTAATACATATATCAAAATATTTTTTACAATTTTTGCCTGTATGCGGCTAATCTCTGGAACAGCTGGACCGATTCTGACGGCACATTCATTGGCAGATAGCTGATGTGACAAGAAGTAACTTTGATTACTTTTATTTGAGAAAAATTCAGTTTTACAATTTTAGAATTTTTCATTCAGTTCCACATGGAGAAAGTCGCGGGCACAGCTAGTTTAAAAATAAGATTGATAGGTGTTGCGCCAATTTGTTTTACAACAAAAATTAAAAGATAAATTAAAAATTTATAAGTCAATAACACTAAATCTAATTAATATCTAATATTTGAAAGTTAGTTACGCTCTCTTCTCATTGTACAGTAATGGGCTAATCCCCTGCTATATATTGGTCCTAATAAAGTTGGTAATATAATGGAAGCGATTAAAAGTCGTGCGAGCTTATAATACAATATTTTTACACGCTTTTACGAGCGTATGTAGGTCTACGTATATCAATGTAATGGAATAAGTCACTTTAATTTTCACCATTGTGGGTAATTAGGACGAAAAAAATAAATTGCAACTCGAAAAGACCCACAACGGTCGGGGAATACCCGCTAGCAAGAATTCCATACTCTGACAGTGCACACAGAAGGCAAAAAATAAAGCAAAGAGCCTTGCTTGCGTTCGTGAAACCTCATTTATGGGTAACGGTGCTATCAAACATTGTGTAATCTCCAACATAACGATTTCATTTTCTTTTTTATTTAAACAAGAAGTACTGAAAATATATTTTAAAAACAAAATCGTATTTTTTACCTTACCGGGGAAGACAGAGAGCGAAATCTGCATTTTACCCCAAATTTGGCAGACTTCACTTAAACGTTGTTAAGACTCAATGTATGTTATTTTATGTCATACTACGACTTGATAGACTACGATTCCATCTGATGTTAAGTGGAAATGCAGTCCTGGATGGTAAAGGTCTCTAGCTAAATGCCTATTCATTCTGCTCTTGAGACACCCACATTGTAATCGGAGGAAGAGACGAGACGAGGAGACGATGCAAATGAGATGCAGGCAAACTATTCTAGTCCGTCGCTGTACGAATAATGAAAGACGAAGCAAAGCGCTTCGTTCGTGTATGGCGGATGCCCACAGCAAAAGGATGAACTCTAGCAGTGCGTCTTGAAGTCCGATAGTGGAAGTGCTAAGGGAATTAGATCATATAATTCCCAAGCGAACATTTCTTTTAATTTATTAAATTAGTACAACTACTAGCTAACCTAATGGCATTTGACTTCACGACATTACGAACGGAAATTTAAGTGTGAATGCAAACATCAACTGCTAAATTTGTGCCTGGTGAATGGCGATGGGCTAACTATGTCTTATATGGGACCTAATGAGGTTGGTGAAATGAGGACTGTGATTGCATTATCTATCTACCCCGTTAAAAAGGGTTAAAACGACATGAGTGCTACATATGTGTCAAAGCATATAGTAAGAGTGTATACTATGCCGTTGCTTTAGATTAGTGTAACCTTTAAGCGTTCCAGATAGAACATGCAAGCAATGAAGTTAAAGATAATTAAGACGTAGATATACTTGGAAGCGTACAATCCATTAACGAGCTCCGCACGCTGCATCCGGAATACCGTCTCACATATCTCAACTATTCATGTTCGTCATTATTACGTATTCAAGTTGGGATAAGATAAAATAATTTCCCTCAGCCCTGTAGTTCTGGGCTCTCAAGAATAAGACTACGGTATCCCCTGCCTGTCGTATAAGGCGACTAAAAGGGGCCTCGGGTTCACTGGGCGACAAGGGTGGGGCCTTTGTCGTCCGCTAAGGTGGACCCGGGAAGAAGGCGACATCGGCTGGCCCGTGTAGCCTTGCACTATGAGGGCACAGGGGGGAAACCTCCCCCCCCGGGACGTGCTCTCCTTGAGCACAGTGCAGAGGGGCTCCGGTGCGTTCCACTGGAGATCCCGGAGCCCCTCGTCATGCACCGAGGAAAGGGCCACCGGGGAGGTTTTAGTGGGTAAAAACCCCACATAACCGCCGCCTTCCCCCCAGAAGGCGGGGTATCTTTTTGAAGATTTCCTCCCTGTTAACAAAAAAAAAAAAAAAATAATTTCCCAACAACTCTAATGTGCTACGTATCGACGTTATTCGAAAAGAAATTTATGCAATCGTTTATTTTCAATGTAACACAAAGACATTTCAAGATATGTTGTAATTTTATGTCCTTGTTACAAGAAAACAAGATTTAAAATTATCAGTCATTATTAATTTTATGATTCAGATGACGTCACGTGCACAGGATTATTGCATCATCTTTTCGTAGAAGTCACTCAATGATGAGCTAATATGGTAAAAGTTTCTAATGCTATACATATAAATTTCATACAAATATATAATTTGTGTGTATACTTCCAAACGTATCAAACTAATTTCCAAATGCTTTTATCTAACACCAAAACAGGCTATACCATGATCAAATTTTTCTGTACAAAATCTGCCACAATAAATTTGATTGTACAGAACTAATCAATAATATCTACTTTCGTGTTCCTAGCAGTTCTCAGCGCATTCGTGATACATACACTCACAAAATGTTTTCTCCCATTATTACGAGAACCAACGCCGGTGAACGCGCTCCATTGACTAGGATTTTGAAGCAGTATAATGACCATTTCGCCAACATTGATGTGTTATTTCTTGCCTTTTCCTCTTATAAAAAAACTTTAAAAAAGAAACTGGATATTTTAAATATGTGAATATAGATATAAATGCAGATCTAAAGTGTGTGTAGTGCTATAGACATTTTGTGGACATTATTATTATTATGTGGATAACGGTGTTGTTTACATATTTGTAACTCTTTATACTTAATGTATTTATTATCTTAAGCTTTTAATATGTATTCGTTTGTTGTTCCAAAAAAAAAAAAAAACAAATTTGTAATGAAGAAAAAATGTGTAAATGGCATTCTAATATTACTATTTTAGAAAGTAAGTATATTTACGAGTAAAAAAAACTCTAGTTCAAATTATCTTTCAAATTATTCTAACATATTTGATTTATTTGAGAGCAAATGCTATCAAACAAAATAAATTAAAAGGCATATCGGCACTTTGACGAGACTGTTAGTGTACACATATTATAGAATTTATAATTTATAACAGAAAAAAAATATATGCGACCAGCTCTACTCGGTCGTACGGAATAATGTAAATTATAATGATAGATAATAAATCAAAAACGAAAATTTAATTTTGTAATACATGTATATTGTTAGTCCGTGCCAAGTGCTCATTTGCACACAATACAAAAAAAGGTACAAATAGGCGGACTTAATGCCAGTAGGCATACTCTGCCAGTCTACCTTGGGGTTGTGTAGAGAAAGTAACGATATATATAACTTTATTAATAACTTTATAACTTTATTAATATCACAAAAACAAACATGTTACACATACAGGAGCTCTGTTTCCTGAACTAGGTACAGTGTACCTGTATCTCAGGAGACAGTGCCTTCCAGAGTCACAAACAGTAAGTCCTGCGTACAATATATATATATATATATATATAATTATAGATGGATAGGGACAGCAATTGTCAAACTATTCCATGCTTAGGTAAAGCTTCCATAGTAAATGTTTGAAAGTAGATTTAGTTTCAGCTGTACGTATATTTGTTGGCAGCGCATTCCAAAGTCTTATTGCGGTAAAGGTAAAAGATTTATGCGTAAAATCAGTGTGACAGGAAGAAATATGGAGAAAATTACTATCAGTGGAACGTAGACAACGGTGTTAGGGTATTGTTCTTGGATTCGTTGTCACGAATTTAAGGTCCGAGCGCCTTGCGCCCAGACACCTAGAATTTGTTTTGTATAAACTGGAAATATAGGTATATTTTCTAAATAACGTAATAAAAACAAGTAAATAAAATTTAAAAACAAAAACCGACTTTAAATCGAAAAAAAAGTTTAGCGTTTAGCTCTTACGCGGCGCGGATGCCCTCTTTGTGGTTTCTAATTATCGTAGAACGTAACTCTCATGAAACTACCCTCATAGTGCATACTTCCCGATAAAAAATAAATTATCGTATTTAGTTATTCGTCCATTTGTCGCGCACATACTTAACGCAAATTTGAAACTTATATATAGGCTTTTTCATGGATGCCATTGTCAGAATTGGACTTCGTAACACATGAGAAGCAGCAGTTTTCAAATAAAAAAGAATCATCAAAATCGGTACACCCAGTCCCAACTTACGAGGTAACACAGGAGATTCGCAACACACCGCCATGACTGCGAACACAGAATGGATACCGCCATCACCGCGAACAACATTGTCAGCATTGTTGCCTCCGATACCAGAGAACAATTCCTGGAATACTGTGAGCTAGTTATGTTTTTAGCCGCAAAGGCTAACGGCTCAATAGTAAGAAGAGGAACGAAGAAATATCCTTAAAGGAGGCAAAATATAAATAAATATATATATATTACAAAGGGACCAACGTTGTTGCACAAATTTTAGCAACAGGCTCATAGGGCCCTAAATGAGGTCAAAAAAAAACTTATAAGGTAACAAACATAAAAGGTAACGTACAGAATACAGACGAATTGAGAACTCCCTCCATTTTGACGTCCGTTGATAAATAATGCGATTGACACGCATATACATATTTCGCGCTACAATACATTTTAAATCTGTACTAATGAATTATCTATATAATAGGTTGTCAAATATGGGAGATATTCGGAACGTTTCTCTAGCGGATTTGCCTTTAACGAAGGAAAACTTTAAAATAGCGCGAATTTCGGCGTTAGTGAACTCCATGTTTACACGTCTATAACTGTTGAACGCAAAATCCAAACTAATTATGCATAGCGTCGTTTTGTAGGTTATGTCAAGACCTTTCAAATTATGTATAGTATTGCTAGATACGAGCTCTGTAGCGCTTTGTACATAGCCGCGAAATTCAAAAGACAAAAAGGCGAAAGGGAGATATTTGACAACCTATTATTATTTCTATAATGACGAAAGCTATAGCATTATATGTTTGATTAAACTTTGCCCTATTTAATTAATGTATTATTACGACCTTGCCCGTGGATTTTGGCCAAGCATTCTAATTAATTTGGAAGCTAACCCTTGCTGCTGGATTAAATCAACTGGAACAATAACATTGTTAACGTTACTCTACTCTGGGTTAGTACTGCGCCTGTTATATTTGATACTTGCTTAATTAATAAAATTTAACGACCCGCTAAGGACCGATTGTTACTATTATGGTTACACAAATGTACATTATAACGAGTATTCAAATTTATGAGCCGCGAGAACTGAGCGGTCGTGAATCAATGCAATTAGCCCTTCACTGTGTTGTATAATCATGTCGTTTGCGTAAAACTACAGAACATAAGAGAATAAACGTCAATAATGATTTATCTCGAGACTGCCACCAAACATTCTAACAAACTTCTTGTAAGTACCGCCACTTATAAGCCTTCCTATACTAAATTCCATCGCGTCGCCCGGAAGCCGAGACACGTTCTTGACGATCCGGACGACGCGATAACCATTGCACTTGTGTCGAGTTACTAGCTATAGAGGTTCAGGCTAAGCGACCTAAGAGCTATGCCCCCTTGCCACCTCTCAATCCGGTGAAGCAGTCAAGGCCAGCTTCTCTGGCCAATCTGTGTAGTTCGTCATTAAAAAAAAATAATGGTTTAGGGTATGGTCTGCGAATCGTAAGGTCGTGAGTTCGAATCCAGTATTCGGCTATTAAAGCGAACCATCTCCTAACACAAGCCTAAGCTTATTTGGAATGGTTAACAGGAATGTTAATAATATTTGTGAAAAAAATGTATTGTCAACATTTTTTTAAGGAAAAAAGAACAATTAATGTGTTACATGTAAGCGTCACATTAAAGTTGTAGGTTTGAATCCACCATTCGTTTATTTATTTATTGGAGACAAACAGAAACAAAAGATAACAGACATATTTTAACAATTACGGTATACAAAAATTATTACAAATGCTTCCTTCAAGCTGTCTCACTGAGAACAAATTTGTTTTTCGAAAATCATCGATACAGTATAGCAGCAGCATCGTGTTAGCATGGGCAGGATAACAAATATTAATGATTGACACAAGAGTAGATGATAAGAAAGAAAAATAAATAAAACAAAACATAATAAATAAATAAATATAAAGTAAATTGAAAACTGTTCGCTATATTTGCTATGAAGCAGTGACTTTATCTGGGCTTTATAGGCAGAACGAGAGGTCGAGAACAAATCTAAATTATTATACATTGTGTTGTGGAGGATCGTAAGCTCGTGAGTTCGAATCCAATATTCGGCTATTAACGTGAACCATCTCCTAGCACAAGCCTAAACTTATTTGGAATGGTTAACCAGAATGTTAGTAATAATAAAAAACGAAAGACATTTACAGGTGCACTACGCGCGGATGCTCATTTTTTTCCGCAGTATAATAGTTAAATTAAAAAAAAATTAACGGCTACATCCTCTATCTCCTGTTTCTTATTTCACAGTAGTCCTCGTGGTCTTTAAGGAGTACTTGCCTAGTCTTCGATTATCAAACAAGTATATTTTCGTGTAAAAATAAAAACCGATTTCAAATCGAATCAAACGTTAAACGCTACCATGCGCGTATGCCCCCTTTGTATTTCCGAATTATCGAAAATATTATTATTATTAAAGTAAATCCTTTTCAATAAAAATGAATAATAGATATCAGTTGGCGTGATATTAAGGTATTCGTCGCACTTCCTTTATGAAAATTTAAGACTTCTAATTATATTTCATGCAAATTTAAAACTTTTATGATTTTCTCACAGATGCAATTCAGAATCGGAAAAATGGGACCACAAGAGAAGCATCAGCTATCGAATAAAAAAACCAATATCTAATTCACCAATCATACTTCCTATAAGGGTTTCTTGGTATATATTAGGAATCAAGGACGTATGCCACCAAATTCGTATTGAAATCAAATCCCAGGAAACAATATTGTTAATTAGCTTTTTTTATAAATACAACACTTAGCAATGTGTATATTTCGTTACAATTCGTTTCTTCAAGTTCCCCAATTTCTACAGCTTCAGAAGCAACGCATGTTACGCGAAATATATCCTTGTAATAAACCGGCATCAGTTATTATATTAAAATGCAGTTGTATTTCCGTTGCATCGGCGGACCGCATACATGTGCTTTGTATTTACATATCATAATAATTAACTAGGTGCCCAAGCTCGGAAGGCAGCGTGGCAGCGCAGACGGGAAACAAACACGAGCTTAACTGTGCTCGTGAAGGGGATTCCCTTTTAATTAAACGAGTTTTAGACTCCATTCTAATCGATAAGGATCAAAGTATATTAAAAATAGAACTTAGCCTAACCAGAGACTTACTTGTTACAAAAACTAGTGATTTAAGTCCACGTAGGTAGGTACCTATGGGGGTAGAGAAATTGTACTTTACCATTTTCGGCAACAGCGACGTTTCAGAACCCTTATTAAAATGAAGAATTCAAATAGTTCTTCATTTCAATTAGAGCTTTCAAAGCTCTTTTATATACCTTGCGTTGCCAAGACATTCAACGAGCACTCAAACTCACTTCAAAGAGTACTCCAGCGCCTCGGAAAGAACCGCTAATTATTGCAGACCGTCAAACAGAGAAAAGTACTAAAGCCTACCTAAAGCCTACCTAGGACATGTCTTGCGACACGAAAGATATCGGCTTCTCCAACTAATTATGATGGGCAAAATAGCAGGGAAGAGAAGCGTTGGACGTAGGAGAAAGTCGTGGTTGCGAAACATCAAAGAGTGGACCGACATTGCCAGCATCGAAAACTGTTTCGCTTGGCACACGAACGAACTTATTGTTCGCCGAGCTGACGGCCAACCTTCAATAATTGAGAGGCATTTGAAGAAGAAGTCAAGAAATGCTGCGAATGTGCGTATCATATCATCTTCGTCATGATATTTCTGTTGTCAGTTCCAACTCCCGGTATTCGTAAATCACGTAGACATATTACCAATCCATCCATCCAAAAAAAACCACATCAGATCGTCAGAAACTAATCCTGACTTCAATCAAATTTTTGTATCTTTTTTTTACATTTATAAATCACTAATGATTAAAGCTAGACAGCTTGTTATATATTTTCCTGTTGATTCTCTATTTTAAATTTTTAGTTATTAGGACTACTTATTGGTCACTTTTTTTTTCTGTTTCGCATTAGAATTGCTATGTATGAAAAATGTCATGTAAAAAGCCTAAGTATCAGGGTGGCCTCGCCAAACACGATAATATTTCAATTCTACTTACGTTAAATGATGAATTTTACATAAATTACTCAAAGTTGAAGTTTACGGAATACGTCTATATGTATCAGACTATTTGTATCTGTATTATATCTTATGACTATTACACTTTGACTATATATAGTATAATAAGGCGTTTTCAATTTAGGATTTAAAAAAGTTATTTTATACCATTAGATGGCGCTTATATCATTTTATTGTACTTAAATTTATCGTTTAGGCTGTATATAGTACACAGACGTCATATTTGTACATTAAATCGTGAGACATTATTAACATAATTCAAAGTCAGTCTTCGTTATTCCTTTTTAAGCGTGCATTTGTATTTGTAAACTTATGTTTTAATTTGTTTGTATTTTTGTTTAAATAGAGTTAGTATTTATATACCCGTAAGCTAAATAGCTTAATTTACAATCAGACTCAGTTTTCTCAAACAAAGTTTTGCGCTAAATCACAAGTTTGTTATGTTGTATTTGCTCATCTTTGAATCAACTGTTTGCTATGTGGATTACTCGGAACACAGGAACTGAATAAAGCAATTGCGACAAGTGTAATCTGAAAGCGAACGGTCTAGAGCTTGTCTGCACATACCGGCATTATACGCTGGAATAGAGTAATAGGCAAGGAGCAGGATTTAAGCTTCAAAGTAAATATGTGTAAGCTCTCTTCGAATAAAATTGTCCAGTAATCATTCCGATATGAAATAAAATGAGCTCTCAGCGTCCTTTTAATCCTAGAAGGGTAGACAGAGACGGCTTCCGGTGCCCGCTTTTCACTAGTGTTATTAGTTGCCGTAAGTGACAAGTTGCCGTAGGTGAGCCCAACGCCATACACCAGGTAGAAATTATTGCGTTCAATGCAAGTGGTTGCATTTAAAAACCGAAAGAACGGCAATTCATTGGTACAAAACATTGGTACAAATTTGATCTCGTGACCATCAGATCGTAAGTTGAAGCGCTTAGCCACTTCTAATATAATCTCTTTGGATCTCATTATACACTTTTGCCGTGAAGTTCAACTTCTTTTCGTTTAACAAAGATTTAAAAATTCTTCATTGTCTTTAGAAATTATACAAGTTTCACTTATCATCTAATAGACTTGCTTTGGAATAACATGTATGTCGTATTAAGCATATATATAATAAGGTATATATTAAGCATGCTACGTTGCTTAATATATACCTTATTATATCTAAATAAAAATGATAAAATCAATGTATTATATCCTAAGTCAAGTAAAAGTCAACTAAAAGAAGACATGCTTTGTCTTAAAAAAAAAGAGACAAAACTCACCAAGCGGCATAAGTGTGGATAGAAATCTCTAACTACTGTTTTTTTTTTATGACGAACTACACAGATTGGCCAGAGGAAGCTGGCCTTAACTGCTTCACCGGATTGAGAGGTGGCATAGCTCTTGGGTCGCTTAGCCTGAACCTCTATTGCTAGTAACTCGACACAAGGGTCCAGACACAAGGTGTTACGCGTAAGCATGCCGATCCGAGGGAGCCCGAGAGGCTATTTCACGGATAATCTAAGAGACATTCAAAAGCTAAACTAACTTTGAGTGCCACTTCGGGAAGCGTTGGCGCTGGGAGAAGAAGTGGCCGAAGAAACTGCAGCAACGCTCCTGACATCTAAGGGGTGGGGCCTGCCCATAAAATAGCGGTAACGCCCAAGGATTGTTCGCAACCTCCGACGGTCGCGAATGGACGCTTTGTGGATTTGTAGAGATCTAGCCTGTGCAATGGTAATCGCGTCGTCCGGATCGTCAAGAACGTGTCTCGGCCTCCGGGCGACGCGACGGAATTTATCATAGGAAGGCTTATAAGTGGCGGCACTTACAAGAAATCGTTAGAATGTTTGGTGGCAGTCTCGAAAAACCGTCGAGATGCCTGCTTAAAGAATTGGTACTACTGTTCATCAAGTTTATTAAGTACTACGGGTATATCTGACAAGGGGTGAGACCATAGCCACACGACTACACAAATTTGGGCATGTTTTTTTTATATTTTCAGAAAACGAAAGCATTCTGGGACTCGAATCCTCGAACGTTATATTTTTAACGACTAACGTAATAGGTATATATTGAGGAAAAATATGCAGTAAGGAAATACGCGTCAAGTAACATTACGCTTTTGCATAAGGTTCAAACCTGACAGTTACCTAGTAATTAACCGAGTGATCATTTCGCAAGTAAGCAAGTTTTGTGCCGAAGTATCCTTGTTTGGGTGTACTTCTCTTGTGTATGTTGTATGCATGTATGTGTTTTTATGATGCAACGAGTCGCGTCAATGTTTCTTATAGCATTACCCTGATCACGTGTTCAATTATCACATAGTCATTGTCGATGCCATTGTCAGAACAGTAAAACTTACAGTTTTGTTATTTGCTAGTGATTATAGGTATATTTTTATAAAAAAACTATGATTACTAGACGTATATAATAATCAATAAGTCTATTTTTCCTTTAGCTTAAAGGGAAAACAGACTTTAAATCAAATCTACAATAAAATTACAGTAAAAAATGTATACTTCGTTTTATTCATTCACATACGTATTCTTAGTCGTTGAAGAGGTTTTATCTAGTCTTCCTATTCATACGTACTAGTCGTACCAGTAGCTCAATCGAGAAAAAAATTCTATACAAAGTTTTTTGGAATTTTTCTGAAAACGGAACCCAAAGTTTAAAGAATTTATACTTCGTTTTATTGATTCACATACGTATTCTTAGTCGTTGAAGAGATTTTATCTAGTCTTCCTATTCATACGTACTAGTCGTACCAGTAGCTCAATCGAGAAAAAAATTCTATACAAAGTTTTTTGGAATTTTTCTGAAAACGGAACCCAAAGTCTAAAGAATTTATACTTCGTTTTATTCATTCACATACGTATCCTTAGTCGTTGAAGAGATTTTATCTAGTCTTCCTATTCATACGTACTAGTCGTACCAGTAGCTCAATCGAGAAAAAAATTCTATACAAAGTTTTTTGGAATTTTTCTGAAAACGGAACCCAAAGTCTAAAGAATTTATACTTCGTTTTATTGATTCACATACGTATTCTTAGTCGTTGAAGAGGTTTTATCTAGTCTTCCTATTCATACGTACTGGTCGTACCAGTAGCTCAATCGACAAAAAAATTCTATACAAAGTTTTTTGGAATTTTTCTGAAAACGGAACCCAAAGTTTAAAGAATTTATACTTCGTTTTATTGATTCACATACGTATTCTTAGTCGTTGAAGAGGTTTTATCTAGTCTTCCTATTCATACGTACTGGTCGTACCAGTAGCTCAATCGACAAAAAAATTCTATACAAAGTTTTTTGAAATTTTTCTGAAAACGGAACCCAAAGTCTAAAGCCAATAATTAAACCCTAATTGAAGGTATCCCCTTTTAAGAAAACATTTTCGATATTGGTTTATAAATCTGCACAAAAATTAAATAAAATACCACCAAATTGAGAAACTCTTCCTTTTGAAGTCAGTTAATAAATTTATATAAAATTTATGTATAATATACAGTTAATACGATTCAGATTACATATAGAAGAATTGCTCGTTTAAAGGTATTAATTTCCTTTGTTTCAGGTAAACTTGCAGCTATACAAAAATATTTTTTTCAGACAATTCACTATCAAGCAGGTAGTATAATATATTATAATCCAAAAATAAGTACTGTTCTAGCAATTATACAAGACTTATAATACGCACTGTACTTTAACAGATAAAAGAGTATATTGCATAGGTTGTCTGTTCAGCTTAGGCTGGCGTGGAGTTCGCAGACAAAGTGAAAGATGTTAATTTAATGTGTGCAACGGTGTCACTCGGAGCGGACCGTGGGCCCGGCTTTCAAAGGACCAGGGGAGCCACGGATTCTCTATTATGTAAATTTGCACGTAATTTCCTCGGCGCTGGTCAGACTTTGTAACTGTACCCATCGTGCTGCTTCTCGTTTATACTCACCGTAGCTTTTCGACCGTCTATACGTAAAATATTTAAATTTAATAAAAAAATTAATAATGTTTGCTATATAAATAAAATAATATAGCACAAATATTTATAAAATTAAGAAAAAAAAGGAAAACCAAAATTCTGTAGTCTCGTAAAAGATAATTTATAGTCTTTTCGTTGAATATTTGTTATTCGTAGAATTAAATTTGCACATACATCGGACAATAGCAATTAGTTCTAAACAGATTCTTTTAGATTCAATAATTAGTTTAAGATATATAATATTAACGAGTTACACTAATATATTGAATCTACGGTAAATATATATATAAATTGACAAATATTTTTCTATCCGATTTTTAGGAGTACCCTTGTACTCGTATGGAATCCAAGGTTCTATGCCAACACAACTATGGGACCTAATTGAAACGAAATTAATAAATTTCGGTGCTACGACTGCATAAACATTATTTAACATTGTTAAACGCTATTTATTACGCGCGGAAGCCATCTTTGTATTTCCAAATTATCGTAGGATTATCACGTATAAAAAATGAATCATCGAAATCGATTGGCCAGATATTGAGTTATTCGTACATTTATCGCACATACTTAACGCAAAATTAATACTTATATGGCTTTTTCATGGATGACACTAACAATGGCGAATTGGACGCATTAAGACCAGACACTGGAAGCACCAGCTCTCAAAGAAAAAATAATTAAAAAATAAATTGATTCACTCAGGTGAAAACAATGAAGTAACAAACATAAAAAAAAACATAGAGACGAATTGAGAACCTTTTTGAAGTCGGTTGGAAATAATAACAGTCATAGATTAATTTTTGTTTCTACTTTCTAAGCTAGTGTTTGATTATGATCCCTCCTTGTGTTAAGTGGAAATGCATTCCTGGATGGTATGGCGCACTAACTTAGTAAATGCCTATTCACCTACACTTGAAAATTTCCACATTGTAATCGGAGGAAAAGACAAACGCGGGCAAACTATTCCAGTCCCTTGCTGTACCAACAATGAAAGATGAAGCAAAGCGCTTCGTTCGGGTTTGAGGGATTTTTACAACAAAAGAAAAAAAGGAATTAAAACTGTTTTTAAAAATATATATATTTAAATATAAATGTACGTATACATATATTTAAATGTGTTTAGCTTATGTACGCGCATCGTGCTTTCGTCGACAGGTCATTATCAAACTAACATAAACATTTGCGCACTTGAATTGTTAAGGCCTGTGTCACTGATTCATAGATTACTTTTTTTGATAACGAAATGACCGTGTATAGAGAAGTTTAATCGATCGTTGATCAGTAACGCGACCTTAAGTATAAAAATTAGGAAATAAAACAGAATTGTAAATAGAAATAAGTTGTGTAAATTAGAAACAAAATAAGAAATTTGTGCGTGTATATTAGTATTGTGTAAAGTAGACAAATTAGTTAGTAGTAAATTAATGTTAAGATAAAAATACCCCCAGCCAAACATGCTGGGGAACAAAATTTAGTAATAAATAATAAAAAAAAAAAAAACGCAACCTTAAGAACTGGTCAAGGTTATACTGCCCGATTGGGCGACTTAAAGGGGCCTGGGGTTCAATGGGCGACAAGGGCAGCGGCCTTTGTCGTCCGTCAAAGGACCCGGGAAGAAGGCGACATCGGCTGGCCCGTGTCGCGTTGCACTGCAAGGGCACAGGGAGGGAGATCCCGGAGCCCCTCACCATGCACCGAGGAAAGGCTACCGGGGAGGTTTTAGTAGGTAAAAACCCCACATAACCGCCACCTTCCCCCCAGAAAGCGAGGTATCTTTTTGAAGATTTCCTCCCCGATAACAAAAAAAAAATGTTATCCCTAAGTAAGATCTGTTCCAGACAACTCCAAAGTTTTTGCAATGAAAGTTAGCAAAAAATCGTCTCACCATGTCATGTTCGATATCAACCATCTTTCCACCAATTATTCACCTTAAGTTTAACATCAAGGAGTTTTAATGTCGATCGCAGGTCCTTTCGCAGTGCCTACGAGTAGCTAGCTGGCGCTAGCTTCCTATTGGATTTGATGATGAGCGCAACCGTGACCATGACTGCTCAGAATTCTGTATCCTACATAGCAGATCGCGTTGCGAGTGTGAGTGAGTGATGAGTGAGTCGCGGGCAGTGGGACATCTTTAGATAAACATCCTTTTTTCGTGGGTTTTTTCGACATTATCTATCTCAAATCGCCTTACAAAGATTACAATAATAATATTCAGGCTCACACACAAGGTTCAGGCTCGTAAGGTCGGCCAACTGACTTAAGAGCTAAGCGTCCTCTCAATCCAGTTTCTCTGGATAATCTTACATAGATTAGCCAGAGAAACTGGCTTTCACTGGCTAATCGGGTCGTCATGGAAAAAGTTTTAATCGGATTACGATCATACAATATACTCATATGCTCAGTTTGATAGCATATTCAAAAATGTGTAACTTTGTTAAATACATTTTAATTAAATTCACGAACTATGTTAACATGTATTGCGTACTTGAGTTGTTAAGGTCTGAATCACTGATAAATAAGGGTTTCTTCTATATAGGAATGACCGCATGTTGAGGTTTAATTGAGGTTTAATTGTGATCTTTGAAGTGGGCAAAGTTATCCTCTAGTTTATTTCCTTTTATGTAAACCAGTATAATAGCAGTAAATTGTTAAGTGTATAAATAGGAAACATAAGATTGCCTGTCTACCCTGTTAGGGTTGAAAGCACTTGATAGTTTATTTATATAATGATAATTCAACGCTTTATTGTGTCCCTATTTTATAAGTAGTTTTAGACTGTCATACCTTAAATTAACATTAAATGGTATGCTTTTACTTGAAAATAGCATAAAAAGTAATATATATAAGCTCTCACCTCTTTAACCTTAGCGGAGATTCGAACTTGCAACCATCAGATCGTAAGTCGGCAACCCTCACACCCTGAACACTATCGGGTTGAACGGTGATAGCTGCGTTCCTCTATTCGCTAAACTGTGACTGAGGAGCCTGTCCAAGAAATCATCCACAAATTTTACCAACTGATTTATTTTGAAAGAGGTGTATCAGAATCGTAGGAACCTCATACGTACGAGAATCACATACGTTGCTAACTGCTTAATATTATAAACAAGTTATTTTCTGATACCTTCTGTTTCAAACCCTACGCAGTAACATTTTTGAGTTACCCTACGTATTACAATGTAGTATAAACAAGACGAGAACATTACTGGTACTAATCCGCAGATGAGCCACGGCTCCAGTAGAAACAGCTGCGACAACGACGACGGAAAACGAAACAAAAACGAGATGAGAAAGGTTTGAAAAGTCGTATTGTGGCAAGTTTGGATGAAGCAAGCCGAGGGGATGCGTTCCATTGTGTCGCGGCCCCATACTCATGCTCTATTGCAGCTTAAATGGAACGTTGACCTTATTGATCCACGGATATATTTACAAGTAAAAATAAAAACCTACTTCAATTCAATTCTACTCTAAAATCACGTTTAACAATCAGCGACAAACGCAAGGAAAGGCTCAGTAGCTCTCTCTTCAACCGACTTCAAAAAAGGAGGAGTTTCTCAATTTAGCTGTATGCTTTCTGTTTTTATTTGAAAGCTGGAGCTTTCATACAAAAAGAGAATCTTCAATATCGGTTCAACCCAGTCGAAAGTTATGCGTTTAAAAACATAAAACCACATACAGACGAATTGAAAACCTCCTCCTTTTTTGTAGTCGGTTGAAAAGTGAATATATTTACAACAGAGATTATGGTTATGTACTGCAATTGATGTTCTGATAATTATGATAATTTACCGCAATTTTATTACTATTCGTGCCAATGAATCGAAGCACCAATAGCCTAATGGTTTAGGGTACGGCCCGCGAATCATAAGGTCGCGGTTTCGAATCCACCATTCGACTATTGCCGTGAACCACCGTTGTTAGTAATATTTCTGAAAAAAAAAGAAATATTGCTAGCTTTCTTTTTAAAAAAAAAAGTTTCAAGTTTTATCAATACAACTGATATTTTCAACTGATACTACAATACACTCACCATCTTTGTGATCTAATAAGCATCATGAAAATCGCTTAATAAATATTTCTGTGTTCACCGCTTAAGACAATATAATCAGAAGAACATGACAAATTATTGTTTAATTAGTAAATAATAAAGCAACAAGAGCGACCAGATTGACCGAGTACAACAGAAAATAATAATTTAGCACCGTAACATTTTCCATAATCTTCTGTTTCCGCTGCAACTGCAGATAACCTCAAGCAACGCAAATATAGTAACCCTGATAGTGATTTCATATTTGTTACTTTGGGTCCGTGGGGTGCTAGTGCACACCACCTTTTCAATGTTATAGTATAGAGATTGTTCGACACATGTGGTGACCAGAGGGCTGGCTTATACCTTACACAAAGGTTAAGCATTGCCATACAACGTGGCAATGCTACCAGCCTTTTGGGTACACTGCTAAGCGACGACGGTTTGGCATAGTTATATTTTTTGTAAATATTTTTAATTTTAGTTAGTATTATGTTATATCTTACGTCTATGTTATATTACATTATATACATCCTTTTTTATTAAATATAAAAATAACAATTAAATTATAATTATTAGGTTTTATATGAAAAGAAACTGCAAGCAGTCACAGTTCTATCAAATGTTTTGTGTACGTACAAAATACGGCAACACGAAAAGAGGTGATTGAATTCCCATCGCGTTGCCGACGGGCGCACGTGTTCCGCGACCAACTGTTCGGAGCTTCTGCAAAAAGTAAAAATGGACGTGCTCGTACGAAAAGGATCAGATCACTATTACGCTTTGCGAGTACACTCTCTGCAAAACTATAGCCGCGAGCAAATTTAAAGGGTCGGTTAAGAAAGTTATGAATATCTCGGAAGATAAAAAAAAAATATTTTTATTAATTTATTTATAACTTGCCTCCAGGGCGACACTAAGTACTAAAATTTAAATAAAAATAAAATTTAATTTCTAATGCTGTATTAAAAAAATACTGTATTATCCAAGTTTACGTAAGATACCCTTTTTTGTTTAAGTTTATGTTTTTTTAATGAAATTTAAATAAATTCATAAAAATATTTTAATTGTCTATCAAGCACAATTTATTTCAGTTAACTAGCATCTTTATCTTCCCAGATATTCAAACTTACCTAACCGACTATTTTTGCTCACGAATGTATGTACATGAAGAATAAGGGTGTATGAAGTCAACTATTAATGAAGGAGGAAAAATAGAATGGGTGCATTGTGTGCAAATAGAGAGAACTTGTAGGGTAGCGGAGAGATAAACAAACAATTTACAACGGGGAAGGGTTATCGAGCAATTTATTTACTAGCATCCGCTATAGCTATCATTTTTCCATCAGCGTAACACAATAGACTAATGTCGGATTTTATCCCTTTATACGGTGAATACTTTAGTTACTGATTTCTTTATGTTTATTTTATGCCGCAGGTGTTTTATTATATGACCGTGTTTTTGGAAATTATTTTTAGATACGAATTACATAATGATGAAATATGAATATAAAAACAATATAACAACGCGTTCAGGGTTCTGTTGGGGTTGCCCTGTTTCTGTAGTGCATCGGGGATGTTCGCGGATGCACAGATGGCATGCTCTCTTTTGCGACAATGCGCAAGAGGAGTGCATCTCTGGTGCGCAGGGTGCGGACCAGCTCCAACAGCATCCTGAACATGATCGCTCAAAGGCTTGACTGTGTTTATGTAAATAGATACTGCGCCGTCTCACATGGGGTAAGGTATTCATAAGCATAGTCAAGCCGTTAGTATAAAATTATATTATATTTTTTATATTATTTTTATAATCAAATAACTATTATAATAATTATATATTATAATCTTATTATTTAGTCTAAGGTTGTTATTTAATAGTTATTTAAAAATAATGATGAGTCTTAGTTACTTATTTGAATAAATGAATAATAATAATAATATTATTTTCGATCTTACCGATATAATAAACAAAATATGAACTGGTTTTTTTAATAAATTTTATTAGATAGAGGTGTGGTAGCTGTGTCCGAGCGGTTGGCTCTTGTTGTATAGTACTAACTAGTATAATTAACATTTTTTCAGCTTATTTTTAAAAAAATCAAAAAAATTACTTTCGCGCAGTGTTTTAGTCATTTTTAATTTAATTAATATATAAAAAATAATATTAAACTTCCCTTTTTACTGTATCTGGCTAGATAGAGATCGTCGTATAACGTATATACAAAGCTAACGAGAAATAAGCACTCATTCCATCAAACATATTCGCATTTGGAACTCTTTTTACACGGCTCTTATATATTTTTTATCGCTCAATGTCGTCATTGAATTAGAGTGGTAGCCGAGATATTAGAACACTGAATCTGAATCTCAACTTGAGTCATCAAACTAGACGTGATAGCATTTTGACTTAATAGGCCAGAGCAAGGCGGACCACAGCACGGTGAGGCGGTTCTATCGGATTATTGGAAATTCTAAAGAGAATTCTACGTCTAGTATTCCTAGTAGTGCTAGAAGATACTCTCGTAATTTTCGTAAACGAATAGCGACGAAAATTGCGCATATAAGGGCAGTACGCTCGTGTTCAAAGAAATTATTTCATCTTAGCCTGAGCGAGCGTCGACATAGCGTCGTCCAATTCATCTTAGACGTGACAAAATTTACGATTTCAGGTGGGATTGCAAATAGCGGCACTGGCTATCAACGGTTTGTATTGACCGTGTCTATAGTATTGTATTATTTAAATACATTAAAAAATAGACATACATAATAACGTTATACGAGACTTCGAGCTTAATCTGACAAAATTAGATCAAGATCAATTCTGATCGATCAATTCCTATCTAGAAATCATTCTAATAGCTCGCATATAATACTTACGCATTACTTGATGTGATGATTTTTTGTAGCTTATGTATGTTATCACATAAAGGATCAGAAAGCAAGGTGAAGAAAAGATAGCGGTTGATATCTTGAAGAATTTTCTAGGAGTATTTGTCCACCCCGTAATTTTACGAATTCTCCCTCGCTTAACTTGGGCTTATCTTACCTTATAACTAATTTATCAAGGATATATAAGGTAAGATAAGCCTTATTAGATAATAAGATAACTGATAGTTATTTCATTTTTTAAAGCATAAAAATACAGATTCAAAATGACTATTCTGAAATGGTGCCTGCATTTTATAGTATAAACATCATATCTATCCCTTCTATTGTTTTAAGTGATATTAAGTGACAAAATACCACAGTGAAAGGCGAGAGAAAACGTCTGTTTATTTATTAATATAGATTAATTACGAACTAAGTACAATGACGGATTTCCTTGTAAGACCACGGAATCCTAAAAAGTGATATATTTTCTCAAACGGGTAACCATTGAATGCTAAAAGTGCCTATCAATTCTGCCTATCTATACAATTATATAAGTACCGTCATAATGTGGGTTTTCCGAATGAACCTTTGTCTGTAATCGAAACACTAAGCCGGAGTGATTTAAGATTATTGTGTGGGATAATGGCGTTCATTTACGTTACTACGAAGCTCAGGTGCGGAAGCCGTTTTTTTAATCGCGAATTTATGTGTATTGTAATTTTTGATAGCTTCGTAAACAATGTTCGGGATAGCTATTTACAACAAAATATTCCAATGTTAGTTTTAATCTTTTAGTAGATGATGTAAGTCGTGGGTGCGACTAGGTTGTAGGCTTGAAGTCCAGCTTTTGTAAAAAAAAAAAAAAACACTTCAATTTATTTTCCGTATGGAGATGAGCTCACCCTATGGTAAATATGGTAACCATTATATTTACGAGCAAAAATAAAAACAGACTTCATATCGAATCAAACGTTAAACTTTATTATGCAGAACGCCCTCTTTGTATTTCAGAAGTATCGTAGGAATATTACGACATGTAGATGTTCATGGGTAGCGTTCTTCACAATCTTTACCTGAACCTAATCTTTTGTTTTTCCTTGATACCTTTAATTCATATTTAATAATTTAGTTGATCATCATATTAACTTGCCTTTGTAAATAATAATTTAACTTTATTAGTTTGTAATCTGATTATTGTGAGGACGCGCCATTGGACGGTGTTCGTTAAAATAATTCCTACCCACTAAAATCTCCCCGGTGGCCCTTTCCTCGGTGCATGACGAGGGGCTCCGGGATCTCACGTGGAACGTACCGGAGCCCCTGTGCACTGCGCTCAAGGAGAGCACGTCCCGGAGGGAGGTTACTCCCTCCTCCCTATGCCTTCGCAGCGCAAGGCGACACGGGCCAGCCGATGTCGCCTTCTTCCCGCGTCCGCTTTGGTGGACGTCGCAGGCCCCCACCCTTGTCGCCCAGTGAACCTGAGGCCCCTTTTAGTCGCCTTGTACGGCAGGCAGGGGATACTGTAGTCTTATTCTTGAGAGCCCAGAACTACAGGGCTGCTGTTAAAATAATTCCTTGTACAACGTAACGCCGTCTAAATAAGGCGAGTGTATTAGTTATTGTACTATTTCATACCACAAGATCTAAAAGTTACTACAGTAGTTAATTTTCATTCTGGTCGGATAGAAACGATAAGCACAACCATGTCGACGAATTTGTAGAGATTACAGTTGTAGTATTACTGCATATGTGGCGATGGGTCGAATTCACTGCATTAGTGTCAATTGAGTGGTCCACTATAGGTTGCCGCTTCAACGGTCTGTTCGGCTTACCGCTCACGTTCACGTTTTGTCAATGTAATCAAATTACCAGCAGATTAAAGCTCGTCTAGCTTGTGTGCCAAAAATGTTATTAAATAAATAACAATAACAATAATACGAACAGTAAACTTGAGTATTTTTAAATTGTTACGTGGTCTGGCTGTACGCACGTACATCAAAAAACGGAGAAAGTTTTCAATTTCTTTGCGTTTTTATTTATCTGTGCACTCAAAGAGCCGTCATTTAAGTACTGATTTTGATTGTTTTGTCCGTAAGAGTTTAGATTCCATTAGGTTCCAATCGGTATGTTAATTTTGTAGCCGAAGATATATCAGGACCGCAAAATGATGTGGAATGAACATGGTTGTTGATTAAGATTTTGGTATGTATTTGAAAATCCAGGACTACAAGAAGTACGATTGTGGAAGAAAAACGAGTATGAAGACGTCTGAATTTCGCCGAAAAACTTAATGAATAATATTTGATCGATTGTTTTAGAATATTTGAAAAACCACAGTCCCTGTGTTGTATTTAGTTCGTCTATTCCGTCAACGACTTCATTAACTTCTACGTTGATTTTTAGCGTAAAATTCATTTGAAATCCGTTATTGTTTTTACTCGTTAATATACTCCCTTGTTCTCTTTTATTTATTATTGTACTTCTTTTTAGCTTTGAATATAACCTAATTACTAATCGTCCCACTTTACAATTACAATTTAGAATCCAGCAAGTTTCTACTTATCGAGTCCTTACCTCAATAAAAATATGTTCCCGATCTATGTTTGAATAGGATATATAGATAATCTAGAAATTCTACTAGAGAACTGAAGAAAGACTGGAAAAGAAACAGTAGGAAATGAAAAAAGTATTTCCTGTAAAACAGCGGAACCTAGAAAGGTAATAGAGATAGTCGCATATATGAACAAGTAGATTTGGTTTGATTTGAAAACATGCCGGGCAACAAAATCAAGCCTAACTTGAAGTCTGAAGTAAGAGACAGTCGGCCATAAAGTTAAAAATAAAGGTATATTGAAATAAATATCGACCTGTAAAACCCAATGACATTAAGATACACATTTTAGATAACGATTAAATATATCGTGATTTTCTCATTAATTTTTTTCATAAAAGCAGAGTACAAAACTGTCCATATCCGTGTTGTTTTTCGGAGCTTGTATTTTAATCAATTATATAAATCTTTTCCTTGATTCATATCTAAAAATAATGAACTTTGATTAGAGAGTTTTCAAATAACAACAATTACCTAAACAAGAGGATATTTTCCATATTGTTTATCCGAAATGGATTCATATCAATTAATGGTACAATTTCAAAATTGCATTTAGTATTTCTGATTATAAATAAAAATTATCCTAATTTGCTACTAACATAAGAGAATTTTTTAAAAGAAAGTGTCATGGGTATAAATTATAACTTGAATCTAACTACGAGTACATTTATACAAACTTACTGATAATACTAACTTAAAAAAATAATATTAAATCAAAAACTTCACTTTAAAAACTAAAAATTATCCACTTTACTATCGATAACCAAAAAAATAATTTTAATATTTAAAAACTAAAAATAATGGGTATAAATTGAAGTTTAATTTTACAATATTTTAAAAAATTATAAAGTCACATAACAAAATTTTTGTCCGATATGTTGCGTTCGGTAGTAAATATTCAGTCATTGTTAGAAATATAACATCAGAATCTTGCACTGTGGAGATTCAAATACCAATCCAATCAAAAACCTTCATATTTTTTTAATTTCTTATCAACCGACTTAAAAAAAGGAGGTTCTCAATTCGTCCGTATATTTTTTACCTCATACCTTTAAACTGGGTGAACCGACTTTGATAATACCTCTTTTATTTGAAAGCTAGTGATTCAGTTTAGTTTATTTTTGCTTTAATTTTAGACCAATACTGACAATGAAAAATCTGGTCGATGAAAAAACCATATATGTCTTTTTGCATCAAGTATGTTTGCTTACTTACTTACGTATAACTTAATATTACATTAACTGATTACGATGATTAATTTTTTATTGGAAAGGATGTACTTCAAGAGTAGTTTGATGAGAGTTTGGTTAGGTTTTGATTAATTCTAACCCTGTAGTTCTGGGCTCTCAAGAATAAGACTACGGTATCCCCTGCCTGTCGTAGAAGGCGACTAAAAGGGGCCTCGGGTTCATTGGGCAACAAGGGTGGGGGCCTTTGTCGTCCGCCAAGGTGGACCCGGGAAGAAGGCGACATCGGCTGACCCGTGCGCCTTGCACTGCGAGGGCACAGGGGGGGAGGGAGTAACCTCCCCCGGGAAGTGCTCTCTATGAGCACAGGGCAGAGGGGCTCCGGTGCGTTCCACTGGAGATCCCGGAGCCCCTCACCATGCACCGAGGAAGGGCCACCGGGGAGGTTTTAGTGGGTAAAAACCCCACATAACCGCCGCCCTCCCCCCAGAAGGCGAGGGATCTTTCTGAAGATTTCCTCCTCGTTAAAAAAAAAAAAAGGTTTTGATTAATTCTATTTCGTAATATTTCTTCCTATTCGCAAATGCAAAGAAGGCGGCTGCTCGTAATAGCGTTTAGTGTTTGACTCGATTTGAAGTCGGTTTTTTGGTTTTGCTCGTATATATATTTGATACATCTCTTGATAATTTTTATGCTGGAAAAGGCCTATGTATTGTTCCCTATTAAAGACAATTCCTATCAAAGAAGTCGTGAACGTGGAATGTTTTCGTTGTAGGCCCTGAAGGCTTTGGCAGTAAGAGCGTGGCATATATCAGAGCATCCCCAGGAGGAAAAAAATTACTAGACGTTTGAAGTATTCTTTATATTAAATACATTGCTGAAGGTATACGGTCAATGATTTTACATGCTTCTGATTAGTGATACGTAGAAAAAATATTTATTGATATGATTAACGGTTATTTTAAGATTTGCGATAAAAAGATCCAAATATACACTGGCGACTATACCGATTAGATAAATGGTTAGATATAGGTCGAAATTCCATGATGTAATTGTATTTTTCCGATAATGCAGTATTTGTTGGCATTATACACTTTCGGACAAAATTTCACCGCGTCAGTTTTACTGAATTGCCGTTTCTTCGGCTTTTTATTTTCATAAAATCACTTGCTACAATTTTTGTCCGATGTATGGTTTTGGGTTTACGACCTATCACATATTGGACCTTTTTTTGACTAACCACACAGATGGCCAGAGAAGCTAGCCTTGACTGCTTTACCCGATTGAGAAGTGGCATAGCTCTTAGATTTCGTAGGCTGAACCTCTATACATATTGGTCCTAACAAGATTGGTGAAATGTGGCCAGCGAAACACAGACAGCTTTCGCGGGGGTTGTACTGCTGCGGTTAAACGAATGTAAGGGCTTATTTTTAAAGTATTATTAGATGAAGAAAACCCTTTTATTCATAGCTATCGACGAGTGTTAGGAACGTGGGTCGAAATTTATGAAATGTGTATATAAATTATACGTTTCAACTCCATTAAATTAAATAAAAGGATTAATACTTCATTTCGAATGACAAACACATTGTAATAGGTTTGTGGTGAAAAAGTCACCAAAGAATTTTAAAATGTTGCCAATAAATTATTATTTACTGAATGAGTTTCGTGCTGTTAATTTTGTGTGATTTAATTGTTCGTTCATATGAATAACGATGGACCACAATACGACCACTATTTATTATTAATGCTGTATTTATTATTAATGTTGGTTAAATTCATTAAATTTAGTTAATCTAGTAAAAATGGTAAAAAATTTAAAGTTGACAATTTTACATTTATAATCTTGTGTTGGAACAACAAATAGTCCAAGAATACTACGAATACGAATGTGTAAATCGATTCTACGGATTTAGTTGTTTTTTTTTATGTAAAATGAGAGGCAAACGAGCAAGACGGGTCACCTGATGGTAAGTGATTCACCGCCGCCCACAATCAGCAGCGGCGCCAGTGCGTTGCCTACCCTTCAGGTAAGAATATGATCTTTTCTTGAATAACCCAATGTCGCAGTTGTTGGGGAACACCGCTGATGGCAACGAGTTCCAGATATTTACTGTGCGTGGCAGAAAACTGAATTGTAGAATTAAGAGGTCCAGAAAATGTGACAGTAAAAGCCTAATGGTTTAGGGTGCGGTCTGTGAATCGTGAGGTCGTAGGTTCGAATTCAACTATTGACGTATACCATATCCTAGCACAAGCTCAAACTTAGTTGGAATAGTTAAGAATGTGAATTGTGACAAAATAAATAAATATCGTTTATATTCAAAATTGTCTATTCTATTGTAGAACTTTGATAACACGATTATATAACGGTGTTAGGCAAGTTCGATGTTCGATATCGGCACTAATGAAATTAATAATTGCAACTATAGTAGTTGCTAATTTATCACGTGCTCGGAGTTTGAGGAAAACGATGCAAGGATATATATATGCATGATAAATTGTGATGTCATTGAAATATTTCTTGAAAATATCAAGTACACCATTTCGCAGAATAGCCTAGTATTTAAAGAAGGCCGGTAATCAATTTATTCCTTCTTCTTTTGAGTCTTGGCTCATTGGTATTTGTAATATTTTCCGCCACCTGTAGAAATTTAACTAGGAAACGGCCGCGGTATCTCACCTGCCTAGCACAACAGTAGATCTGATCTGTGAACCCACTTCTGATCACACGAGTGCAGTGAGAGTCTGACATCACATTGCAGTCCTGTCGTCGGCTCAGTGATGAAGTGTTGCATTGCTCCCCGCGGTCAACCAAATACCATTTCCAGGATGAGCTCAGAGAGCCCAATGCAATCTACTCCGAGGGCCTGTCATGTCACCTATCTACCTTTATCATGACCATGTGACGGCTACTGAACCCCCCAGGCGGTAACCTAAAACTACTGGAACAACGAATATTAAACGCCTCAACCCCCCTCTCCCCTCCGTGAAAATAACCGCTGTGAAATGCACCAAAGGTCGAGATTTCACAAGTATATTTACGAGTCATAACAAAAACCGACTTCAAATGGAATCAAACGTTAAGCGCTAGTACGCGCGGACGCTCTCTTTGTATTTCCAAACTGTCGTAGGAATATTACGAAACAGAAATAATTAGAAACTAAACGTACTACCCTTAAAGTACAACCTTTTCAATAAAAAACGATCGAAATCAGTTGGCGTAATATTCCTAATATTCTTTCACTTGTCGCGCGTTTACTTAATCTAAATTTAAGACTTATTTGGTTTTCTCATGGATGGAATTGGACCAAATTCACCGAAAAATAACATACAGACCATTTTTTTAAACCTGCTCCTTTTTTGAAATCGGTTGAAAAATAAGATTAAAACGCGATAAGATCCATACAAATAGTTTTATTCAATCAGCTTAAGTAATTTCCTATAAGGCAGCCAGCGGGCACTGAAGTGGCGGTAACGAGATTCCCGTGCAAATAGAAACCTGTATGTTGGTACTACTGCTAATGGACTGCTGTGTAGAGCTTATTGATTGGGTTGTCCTGTGCACCAGGCATACACATCACGTATCAAGTGAGCTAACTTCATTATCCATCTCAGACTTATCTGATTTAATCTATAGTTGTGTTGGCAGCTCAGTGTCCGGGCGGTTGCCTCAAGTTGCATAGTACGGTAGCAACCAGAGTTCGATTCCCGGTGTCGCCACCACTAATTTTGTTTTCATTCATGCGCTCGGCGGTGAAGGAAAATGGCGTGAGGAAACCTAGGAAAAAAATCAACGACATGTGTTGTCTGCCAATTCGCATTAAGGCCTTGTCGCGGACTATTCTCTTACGCTCTCCTTACAGAAAAGGTCTGTGCCCAACAGTGGGACATAGTCGTATATAATAAAGGCTGTAACTTTGCGTCGGTGTGTGTTCCGTTCACCAGCGTCCATAGCCTAATGGTGTAGGAAGTGGCCTGTAAAACTTAGGGTTGTGGTTTCAAATTCACTAATCGATAATTGACGTAAACTATCATCTACAGACTCTTTTTGAAATGGTTAAAAAACAATTTATTGGGAAATTTCGTGAAAATTTGTTTAAAAAACCAACAGTAGTACCAACGTACTTCAATATTGCAATGTCATGGTCGAAGGTTCAATCCTAACCGTTTTGAATGAATGAATGAATGTACTTTATTGCGCAACAATAAAAAAAAACATCACGAAAAAAATTTGTATACAATTTTCTCGCGTTATTGCATGCGCAATGGGCGGTCTTATTGCAAAGAGCGATGTCTTCCAGACAACCTTTGTATGGACAGAAACTTTTGTCTAAAACCGATTTTAGTGGGTCTGCGATCATATTTATTTTAATACAAAAAAAAACACAGTTTAGATATATATAAACATACATATTTATCAATATATACACTTACTATTAATAATAATAATACATAAATAAATAAGCTAAACATACAACAGATACCTAAGTATATAGTTTTATATGGTACCAATGTTTTGCCGGTTTTCGATTAATTACGTAAAAAATTGGGCTCACCACTTGCTGACACTTGGGACCTAAAGGTAAAGAATAAAGGTCTAATTTTTTACCATAGTCTACTGGATTAAGGATTTTTATGATCTACAAGTATGAAAACGTTAGCACCTTTTTCTTGCCCAAAGTAATTACCGCGTTTCAACTACTTTAAAAGATATATTTTGTGAAACAATGTGTATTTCCAGGCGTGCCATTTTAGTACTTCTTTTTCGTTTCTTTCTATTTCTTCGTATTTATACTATAATATATTGTGTATAGAATAGGTAATTATAAATTACCAATAAAAAAAATCCACTTTGATTAATGTTAATCAAATTTTTATAACACAACTTATTGCAAACAAGCCAAATGTTATAAAAATGTTGACATAACAAAAAGAATAACTAACAAACAAACAAGCAAATAAACATTTTTATTTTCCCACAATAATTTCAATAACAACTTACTTAAATTTCAATTATGGGCTGGGGACTGGTGTCCAAACTAGAAACGAACCTGTGTGATGGATCACCCCACGGGTTTTAACAAAACTTTTAAAACTATTGGAGAGAGAAGGAGACGGTTTATATACATAAATATTTATAAATAAATAAAGGTATTTATATATATATAAATATAGATATATAATTGTTGTTACCTGTCATGTGTGTGTGTGTGAATGTGTTTGTTATTTTTTACCTACAAAATATGCCGAAACTGATTAATATTTAGGTATTAACTTGTATTATATTTTCCATTTCTTTATAGTTTAAGGATTTAAACCAATCAGATATTTTGTATAACTAAATATAATATATAAACTGAATATATAGTATTGTATAATCCTCCAACATTATATATTGTAACCACATTATATACATCAAAGACAACAGACCAAGTAAATAAATATATTCAGTTTTTAATTAAGCACTCCATAAAAGGCTTTTAAACCTGTCAATAACTATTGCTTTTATAAAAGGCTACAACATGCTCTTTCAATGTAGAATGAAAAGCCGCACTATGGCGCCGCGTTAGTGAATCGATCGTAAAATTTTTACAAGTCCTGAATACAAAAGCTATTAATATCATTCGGCAAGTTGATCTATTATTAAAATTTAATTCAGTGGTGACACCAAACTGGCTAAGCAGGTCGACTTACGATCTAATGGTGGCGAGTTCCTCCTGGGTTAAATCTATATGCTATAAGTAAAGGTCTGTGCCCAACAGTAGTAACTTTTCATGGTGATATAGCTATGAAATAGCTATGACAGTCTCTGTCATAACCCGTTAAAAAGGGTTAAAATCTCCAGAGCTTTTTAACACCACAATATAATTATAAAACATTTAATAACTTGTGTCCCTTTTAATCGTGTAACATTACTTAATTGACAGTTAATTATTTTAAACATTATGCAAATTATTATTGTTTTTCTTAAAAGTATCCAAACGTTTTGGTGTACAGAGACATATACTTAGCTGTACTTAGTGTTTATATATAAAGAAAGACAAGATTTGATTGTCGCAGCTAACTATTGTCTCTTGGACTGTTTTAAATTACTCGTAACTTAAAAATATTTTTTAACAATAGACATAGACATAGACATAGACATAGACATAGACATAGACATAGACATAGACATAGACATAGACATAGACATAGACATAGACATAGACATAGACATAGACATAGACATAGACATAGACATGAACATAGACATAGACATAGACATAGACATGGAGCATAGACATAGACATAGACATAGACATAGACATAGACATGAACATAGACATAGACATAGACATAGACATAGACATAGACATAGACATAGACATAGACATAGACATAGACATAGACATAGACATAGACATAGACATAGACATAGACATAGACATGGAGCATAGACATAGACATGGAGCATAGACATAGACATGACATAGACATAGACATAGACATAGACATAGACATTTATTTATTGGCATCACAATACAAAAACACATCACAGACTGAATATAACACACATTAAAAAAGAATGAAAAATAGACAAAACACAGTTAAAGTTACACGGACAAATAATACAAAACATATGATGCCAATATCGGACACCGTCTCAGCATATGCTGTCACAAGGATGCGACAGCGCTGATTTTCAGCGGTGCCCGGGACTACCTAAAGACGTGCGCGCGCAATACTACTTTTATATGGAATATTAGCACTCCTCTGTTATAATTTAAACCAATTTTTCTTCCTTTTATTTTCCACTGTGCTTCTTCTATTATTTCTTTTTATTATATGTGCACAAATTAAATGTAAAAGTACAAATTAAAATAAATTTTAGAAATTAAGTATTTGCTTAGCGTAAGCCCCCAGTAAATTACTATAAATTTCATTGTTGACTTAACTAGTAAGATAAGCCTGAGTTAAGTCAAAGTACACTTTATAAATGTTAACTTAGGAATATATAAGATAATATTATGGTAGTGTACGTACCAGATGTTTAAAGACGACTACTCGAACCGTTCTATGTTCCGTAAGAGTAACACTATCGAATTGATAAGCGAATGATTATATTCTAACACTAGGTGGTTTTGATGAGAAAGACTTACGAAAAGTGCTGGGTGTTAGATTGTGTGTTAGTGAAATGTTATTTTAATCTCCCATAGAACTATTCCCGCTCTTCACATTTGTTCTTCCCCAAGTGGCACTCAAAGTTAGTTTAGCTTTTGAATGTCCCTTAGATTATTCGTGAAATAGCAACCGACCGAGCCGTGGTGCAGCCCTCTCGGGCACCCTCGGATCGGAATGCTTACGCGTAACATAGTATCCGTCCAAGCCGCGGTTACCCCTCACCGGGGGGATCCTTGTGTCGATTTTCTAGCAATAGAGGTTCAGGCTAAGCGACCTAAGAGCTATGCCACCTCTTAATCCGGTGAAGCAGTCAAGGCCAGCTTCTCTGGCCAATCTGTGTAGTTCGTCATAAAAACAAAAATAATCTCATTTGTAATTGCTTTCGTGGTACGTTTTACTATTGAATTATTTTTGCACCAAGTCACTATTAAATTAAAAAGAAACTTACAAATAACAAATAGCTCCATTTTCTATATAATACAAAGTGATTAAATTTTATGAGCCATAAAATCAATTCTAGTCGAGTGTACAGTACAATAACGTAAAGCTTAGTATAACGTTTAGCTTAAAAGCGCTTATAGTCGTTACCTCTTTTATATGTGTTTTAGATCAAAGTCTAAAAATAACAAAATTGTCATTGTGTTTGTTATTTTTGGAACCGTTTATTTACATACTTAGGTTAAAAATAAGATAATTATGTTAGTTAGTAATATGGAATAGTCCCGTTCATTAGCACAGCGAGGGCACATGGTGAGAAATTCCTTCTCTAGAACGGTGCTTCGGTTCAGTGCAGAAGGCCATCGGTGTGTTCTATTAGATCCTCTCATAATGCACCGAAAAAGGCCACCGGGGGTTTTGAGTTAGTACAATTTTTATTTAACTATGTAAAACTGGTGCGACCTCCAAATAAGGCACCGCAAATGGAACTGGATTGGCCACACCCTACGAAGTTCCACATTCACAAGCAGGCCCTTGATTACAATCCGCAAGGAAAGCGCAAGCGCGGCCGTCCTAATGAGACCTGGCGCCGCACAGTTGCAGACGAGGCGAAGAACATCGGGAAGACATGGAGCGAGATAAAGCGTGAAGCCCAATATCGATTGCGATGGAAGATCACTGTATAATCACTGTAATGTAAAGGTGGTGTATCTTTTGGAGGTTTTTCCCACAATGGCGGAGAAAGAGTTAAGATGCGGCGCAATAAAAGTCTGACTAGAAAATGCCCGAGAGCGCCAAACCACGGCTCGACCGGCTGCTTCATTCGGTTTAAAACAAAGCGGTTGTATCAGAACTTAACAGACTGATCTGATAATGTTATTGTTCAGAGTGGAACGAGGGTCCCATTACACAGCTAACAATTACATTAGGCAGGTATTAGATTCTGTAACCGTTTGCATAAAGATCGGTATCAATCCAATACAATTAGAAATCGGCGGGTTTTACATTGCTCTTAGAGCGAAGATAGGCTAATTTTCCTTTTTTAATGATACGGTTTTTTCATGAAAACCTGGGAAATAAAACACATAAACACATAGCCAATTGTAAGAATATAACTTCTCACATCTTTTCAATCATAGCGTTAAGACTGTAAGGTTTAATTGGATATACTTAAAATTGTGTCAAAATTATTCAGATAAAATCAGGGATCTATTTATTACAAACCATATTTCGCCCTGAACGCCACAAGGATTCAGCCACCGCTTAATCTCGTGAAGGCAAGGGCAGTAGTCGTCATTTAGGTGGACTGCTCGTTAGTTCTAATTCTCAAAAAATAATAAGAAGATGCTGAGTCGTCTTAACCCACATTACAACTGAGTTCTAAATTTTCAACCGACTTCAAAAGAAGGAGGTTTTTCATATTCTTACCTGAGCGATAGGCAACGCACTGGCGCCGCTGGTGACGTGGGCGGCGGTGAATCACTTACCATCAGGTGACCCGTCTTGCTCGTTTGCCTCTTATTTAACATAAAAAAAAAAAAAAGTCGTCTGTATTTTTTTTTGCAAGCTGGTGTTTCGAAAATGAAATATCGTATCGTCTACTCTGTCTATCGTATCATATACTTATGTGGTTTTCTCATAGATTAAATTGTCAGAATTGAACCAAATTGAATGAATAAAAATGGGACCACAGTGAAAGCACCAGCTTTCACATAAAGAATAATTATCACAATCGGTTCAACCAGTCGAAAGTTATGAGGATAAGTTATAACAAGCATAAAAAAACATACAGACGAATTGGGAATCTGCCAAACTGTTTATCTAGAATGCTTCACTGTCTATTATTATCTGGTTACCTACACTACGTACTGAAATACATTCTTTGTAGTATTTTTTAAAGAAAGAATAGAATTATCATAAAGTAACATCAAAATAACTTTTCTCAGACTCGCCTAATTCTTATTTTCTTATAAGCGAGAGAGAATCCATTGTAAGGCAATTCTTTTTTAGAATCTCTTGTTTACAGTAGAATTTCGAAGTAACCCGAAATTGATATTCATCCCCCCTAAATAAGTAATAAGTTTTTAAAAGAGATCATATTACTTTAACGGTTTCGTGCAATATTTCTATTAAAAAATTTATGATGTTATTTCGTGAAACTAATTGAACTGTCTAATTTGAAAGTATATTTTATATACTTTTTAAAAAGTATACTTATTCACTAGGTAAAAATCATATTATATCTCAAGCTTACGTGACTTTTCTGTGAGAACCCATTAATTTGTATTTATGGTGGTACAGTAACTCGACTGCTGCAAAGTTATAATTCTTAAAAAATAAATTAGCAAATTTCCTTTCGTAAAATTACAATGACAAATTAACAGGCGTTTGGCTGCTCAAAGTATTTACATAATTTAACGTCTTTAATGGATCAAGTCACTTGAACATACGCGTTATTTCAATCAATATTTTGCGTATAACAAACACTTTTCAGTCTGATTGAAATGCAGTTTTCAAATGATTTTATATGTGTACTTATAGACATTTTTATGCATGGAAGGGGTTTGCCCTTACAAACCGGAACTTGCGGACCTCATAAACAGCTTCTAAGTTTATTTTTATAAAGGAGCTACGTCCCGCGATTAAAAATTATTTAAATTTCTCTAATATAAAAGTAGCCTAATTTACGTGTTACTCGTTACTCCTAATTACATCTGCTTTCTGTCAACGAAACGATCGGTCCAGCCGTTCCAGTGATTAGCCGGAACAAACTGACAAAAATTGTCTTATTTGGATATATATAGCGATTATACATTCATATGCAGGTAGTAAA
Source organism: Meandrusa payeni (assembly GCA_029286785.1). Lineage (NCBI taxonomy): Eukaryota > Metazoa > Arthropoda > Insecta > Lepidoptera > Papilionidae > Meandrusa > Meandrusa payeni. Next base: position 3,788,748 of record JAGSMX010000013.1, read on the forward strand.
AATCATTATTTGATTATTACAAACAAACACTCCAATTTTATTTATATGTATAGATTGAAGTTCTAGTACCCTTACTCAGCTACTATTGCACCGACAGATCGGCATAATCGCAGAAGGACGACGTGAACTCGCAGATTACCTACACGGAGTTATGTACTACTGTCTTGCCTAGTGAGCGACGTGCCAGCGACCTAACTCTTCATAATAGTTTGGAAACGCATTTGCAATCACTTTAGTCGGTGTAGTTAGTTTTTTTTGGACGAACCATTACAGAGTAGCTGACTTAAACTGTTGTATTGAGAGATGGCATAGCGCTTAGGTCGCTTAGCCGCTATAGCTAGTAACTTGAGACACTTGGGTCCCACTGGGGTAACCAGGGCTTAGACGGTTGCTTTTACATGGATAAGGTAAGGGCAACAAGCTGAAGTGTAGCAAGTAGGTAGTAGGTCACTTAAGATATAGTGAGCCGCATGCTCGTTGGCAACGTTCTATAAATAAGAGTAAGAGTTTTAAATATATTAATACAACTTTTTTAATTTGTGTATTCTATGAAACAATCACTTTAAATAATACCAGATACTAATTAAGTGAGCTTCATAATGCTGTGCTGAAGTTTTCGATTCAGCTTAGTTGGAAACAAAAGTTTACCCTCAGGTAGGCAGAGCAACAAACTATCGAATTACTGGCGCAAAGTTTGTAATCGAGCTTTCAATTTTATTACCAAACTTTATCATCAGACTTCAGAGAATCCGATGTTACTACACTAAATAATGAAATTAACATTTTATGTTCACTATCGAATAAAAACCATTTATTCGTGCTTTTTTCTTCAGCCGCAAACCATCTACTGCTAGACATAGGCCTCTTCCAACGGCTTACGGCTTTTATGAGGTCGTCAAACTACCTTGATTGAGGACGTCCTACGCTGCGCTCGTAGCCCCGTGGTCTCAAATCGAGAACTTTTCGGCCCTATCTCCCATGTGTTTTATGCGCTAAGCGTCCTGTCCATTGCCACTTGCTTACCGGGCGGGCTATGTTCTTTTGTCTACGGTCTCCTTATTCCTGATATGATCTCGTAAAGGCACCCCGAGCATAGCCCACTCCGTAGCTCGTTGTGCGACTTTGTGCTTGCTTATGAGGACCATAGTTATACACCACGTTTCGTATTTGTACTTAAGCTAAATTAAATAACAAATAAAATGACAAATTTAATAAAGCATTAACAGAAAATGTAGTGTGTAGCTTTTAGTAGTCTTACTTTATAGTAGTGGCAGGGAAAGAAACGACCATACCGTTCACCCCTTGACACAAACAATACCACAAGAGCAAATGCGTTATCTACCTTTTATGTAGGCTTGGTCCTTTTGGTTGTCTCTCTCGTTAGACAAAATGCAAAATATACCTAAGCTCAGGGGGTAGTTTATCAAAACAACAAACGAGAGGCACGATGTTTTGTATCAATTCAAGAGTAACCTCCATCACATTTGTATTACGCTAACTACCTAACTTTCAACTTCGCCTAAGCCTTACTCCATGCAACACAAGGGTCGCAAACCGCTTGAGGCAAATTGTCCCAAATTAACCGGAATTATACCAATATTTTTAAAAATTCTTGGCACGTTTGCTGTATACGAGTACAATTCAAAGACGATTCATTTGAATCTATGGGCATATATTTTTGAGACTGTGCCCTAAGTTATTAGACTAATAAAGCGTAGATCTATATGAGTTAATAGATGCATGCGGTTGAGCAGATTTAGAAACGACCTAAATTCATTCAACACAAAAAAACATATGAACGCTAATGCAAATATAGTTACAATTAACTGGCAATCGATTGAAAGGAATTAAAAATAATTATATAATGGGCCTGTATAAAAAATCTTAGTTTAGATTAGAGATTTGCTTAAACATGAATAAACTTAATACATTAAAGCACGAAGTTTGAAACATCATCGCATTCAATTAACGCAATTAAACCACTTCTGTGAGCTTTGCTCCGTAAACAAGATTATGCTTGGGATAAAGCAAGCAATAATAACGCTGACACAGCTATAGAATTAGGGTTAAGTAATATAGTAGCTTAAGATACATAAAATTACAACTTGATAATTTTAGCGGTAAACATTATCAAAGTTAAGATTCCCTAGTGCAGATTTCCTTTAAGAATTTCTAGTAACGCTAATTAGTCTATTTTAGAACATCTCTAGCCTTTTTATTGGTGGAGTTGGACTAACAAGCATGCTCATAAACACCAACAATGGTTGCAGATTGCGTTGCCAACGTTTATAAAGAGGTGGGTTTCTAGCACATCGTTCGTAGGTTCAAATTCTCCTATTTTAGGGAGCTTTTGAACAGTTAGGCCTACATCGCCCCCCCCCTCGACCTCCGTCGTCTTCGTGACGCTTGAGAGATTAGCCTCGACGTAAAAATAGTTATTCCCAAAAAATCCGTCTTAAACGGTACCTATGACCAGGGGGGCCCCCCTTGCGCTGATTACCCTGGTAATGGGGTCGATACCCCGAGGCACGTACCTGCGAGGCCCCTTGAACCTTGTAGACGACCCGTGATGATGATGATGAGCACATCGTTCTTCAGTCGTAACGCAAAAGTGTAATATTACTACTTCACGTCGATATCCTGCATAGTCGTGATACCTACCCGATGATAGCGACCTTTTCGTGGAACAGCAGAAGCCGTTGCACTAACCCTACCACTGTTACATTGTTGGGGTCTATAGTTGACCATAGCTGGTCATTGTTGACCATAAATTCAAACCAATCATTTCATTTTCAAAAAAAAACTTTTTTATGGATTTTATGGCGGTTTAATTATAATTTAAATTTCCCGGCGAGTTTCCTCTTTTCGAGCATCTTCGCAGGAGTTTACGGTCACGAGAGAGATAGACATTATTAAATTCCGATTAAAACTGTAAAAATAGTTTTCTTTCAATGTGTAACATACGAATAAATATAAGAAGCTAAAAATCGATTATTGATGGGAACCATCTCCTTGCTCGTTTTGTAATGGTTCAAAATACTAAAGACTGAAACTTTAAAGAAAATATTGCAATTTATTACCAATGTCCTTCTACTTCAAATCCATTATAATAATAATAATAAAATCTTTATTTTCAAAAACAAAAAATAAATTATTAAGGCAGTATTATTTTGTGGATGTCTTGTTTACATACTTATTACGTTTTTCATTTACTGTATAATTTTTCTTTAGATTAAGGCTTATTATAAAACATTTTATTGTTCCAAAAAAAATTATATGATGATTATTCAATTTATTTTAATTCGCCACGTTTCACAGTTTACACTTTTAACTTTATTAAAATTATCAGATTATTAACTGAAAAATAGTAATATTTAATGAGGAATTATTTGGGAAATTTTGAATTGTGTCACGTACTAAACACAAACTATGAAAGAGTTTTACTACGGCTAAAATAAATGGTTCAAATAACAATTTCACCGTCGGCTGTGTAGATGTGAGAAGTAATTTCTTCTGAGATGAGGGTCAAGATGGAAAGAAATGTAATAGACATACAATGTACGTCTGGACAATGTATGATTGACGTGCACCGCTGACGTCATTTCTCAAACATTTACTTTCGGATTATGTTCTAATAAATCTGTACTCTCACCAGTACTTGAATACAAAATATGCCCTCGCCTTACTGGATGATGTCAAAAGAGTACCAAATTTTATGACACACGAGAAGCCAGATTTTAAATTAAAAAAAAAGAATAATTAAAATCGGTTGACTAAGTCGAAATATATGTTTGTGACGAATGTAAACAATTCAGAAAGTTTTTTTTACAAATGAAGCGTCAATAGCCTAATGTTTATGGCCTTCGAATCGTAAGGTCGTGAGTTCGAATCCACCATTAAACTATTGCCGTGAACCATGTCCTAGAACAAGCTTAGCTTAGTTGGAATGGTTAACAAGATTGTTAGTAATATTTCTGAAAAAAAAAAAGAAATATTGCTAGCTTTCTCTTAAAAATAAATACAAACGGGTATAAGAGTGGTGACAAAGTGGCGTATTCAGGTAATACACGTAAATATAGCAATAAATATAAACTTTTTAAAGCAAATCTCGCAAGCTAGAGTGCAATTCCATTAAGAAACTTTGTCATCAAAGTTTCTCGATGCTGCACTTTTTCATCCATTGGAGATTTTATTTGAATTGAATACGCCTTTAGAATTGGATAACAGCGAAATTTTATTTAATTGAAAGAAATTTATATGTTTTATCTTAATATATAGCCTAAATAATTATAATATATATTATATTATAATTATAACTTATAGCGTATAACTTAATATATTTCCAAAGAAGTTCTGTAATAGTTCTGAGTGAACACATTTTCGTAAGTTTTTGTATGTACATAAGAAACGAGAGGAATTACTCAAGAACTATTATAACAAATCGTGCTTTCTATGATCTAATGATGTTGTCGCTGCTAGTCGATTGCTATCGACTTTTACAGCTTCATCGGTTTCTGCGCTCGCGAAGACCTGAGTTCGCGAGCTAGATAGCTAATCTAAACTAAACCCTAACTCTACCCTAACGTACTATAATCTGCACGTTACGGACTGCCATGCCGCCGAAAATTTCTTCTTAACACTGGATGTTGGCTACTTGATAGTCGCAGGGAGGTTCGGTCCTCTTCTGCGCATATCGTCAACTGTTTCGTTTTGCTATGGGCGGTGAGAACCGCCTTGAAACGCGGGTGTCGTAGTGTGTACGCGCTGTGTGGTCCTATTGCGCCGAGCTCGAAAGCGAGGTCGGGTCGCAGGTGTGGCGTTGTTTGATAGTGCTTGCAGTAGTACGTGGCGAGGCCTCCGTCTGCGTTTAGTGGTGTTTGGATCTGGTGTGTAATTGACGGTTTTTACCACCAGGGGGTTTGAGTGCTTTTCTGCACTCTCGAAGTGGTGTTGGGCCGTTTTTTGGATGAACTCTGGGATAGTTTCCAATTTTAGGTCACTGTGGAGGTCTATGTTTCTTTGATACCATCTGGCGCCTGTGGCTCTCCGGATGAAGTGATTTTGTAGTGTTTGCAGTTTTTTTTAACCTGCTTCTTGGAATGTGGGCACAAATCGTGCTTTATTGTAGTGTTTGTGTTATGTAGTAGTATATTTGTAAAGAGAGAAAGGGACAGAACAGAATATAGATTTAATATTACAAGTTTACATGTATGTATTAGTTAAGACAAAGTTCAAGTTTGTATATTAGAATTAGTTGCAGCTGTGCTAAATTTATGCAATTCATATCCAGGTTAGTTGAGCTTAGATAATTTGATAAAGCTTTTTGTACAACATATGCTTTGATGCCAGCGATAATGCAGTATAAGTTGTGTAGAGTAAATAGATAAAATAATAAAAAAAAACTTGTAATATTCAATTGGACTACAGCTATTTTTAACGGCTTCAAAAAAGTATGCTGTTGGATTTTTTTTATCTGTGCTTTATATAATTATTTTATTTTTTTCTGTTCCAAACGGTTTATTTTCAATTAGCTCGCATCTTAATTTTTTAGGGACAGTTTTTTTGGGTTCCAAAGATATACCAGAGAACGTTTAAAAATTGTGTAGAATTTTTTTTATTTATTGTAATATTTGTAGGGTTAAGACAATCTAAGACCATCTCCGGTGCGTTCCACTGGAGATCCCGGAGCCCCTCGTCATGCACCGAGGAAAGGGCCACCGGGGAGGTTTTAGTGGGTAAAAACTCCACATAACCGCCGCCTTCCCCCCAGAAGGCGGGGTATCTTTTTGAAGATTTCCTCCCCGTTAACAAAAAAAAAAATCTAAGACCAGGCAATGTTTACGACGACAACCAACTGGCGTTGAAACTTTGTAAAATAACTGTGATACTTGAAAAGGAAGTTAACTAACGTAAACTGTTTAAATTTACGTTCATTTTTAGCATGATTTTATTCACCATATTTTATCGTCTCCTTGTCAATATTGTAGTAAGTAATTAATATTTTACCTAAAATATTCAGAACAGTGGGCCATATACAAATTTATCTATTAATCGCTTCAGTTTGGAAACATCACTGGGCACGATATGACCGCAAACACGCCATTGTCATTCGCCAGATTTCAGAGCACGTTAATTATTCCATTGGATTATATAACATTAGGGAGTGTGTCCCAACATAGATTTCGGCTTAAAGACAGTATTCGAATCTCGAAAAATGAAGTAATATCGCAAAGGGATACATATAATACATTTATTTGTACAAATATTATAAGTGACTTCTTAATATACAGTAATCAATAACTGACTTTATCTATGGCTTCACTTGTGTCTCTGTCTAAAACCTGTTTTTTTTTGTTAACGGGGAGGAAATCTTCAAAAAGATACCCCGCCTTCTGGGGGGAAGGCGGCGGTTATGTGGGGTTTTTATCCACTAAAACCTCCCCGGTGGCCCTTTCCTCGGTGCATGACGAGGGGCTCCGGGATCTCCAGTGGAACGCACCGGAGCCCCTCTGCACTGTGCTCAAGGAGAGCACGTCCCGGGGGGGAGGTTACTCCCTCCCCCCCTGTGCCCTCATAGTGCAAGGCTACACGGGCCAGCCGATGTCGCCTTCTTCCCGGGTCCACCTTAGCGGACGACAAAGGCCCCTTGTCGCCCAGTGAACCCGAGGCCCCTTTTAGTCGCCTTATACGACAGGCAGGGGATACCGTAGTCTTATTCTTGAGAGCCCAGAACTACAGGGCTGACTCTGTCTAAAACCTGATCTGACATGATCTATGTTGGATACAAATCCCTTTAAATTAAAAAAAAAACAGTTTCAAGTTTATTTACTTAACTATTTGCTTAATAAAACATCTAAAACAACTTTAAGTAATATTTAGTTTCCAATTTCACCGATTTTACAATTTTCTTTTTTTATATTCTACTTCGTATTGATATGTATGCAATAAAATATTTTGTTCCAAGTTAACTGTGAAATGAGAAGCCACGTCTTGCTTTGCGTCGGAATTTAATATGTTGGAGATATGTACCATTTTAGTTTTGATTTATTCTGAAAATGGTGTCGCGCCTTTCTACGGGCTTCGTGTGTAGAGCCACTTTATTTTCCATCATGTTCGTGTTTGTTCTAATAAAAGTCTATGAAAGGAAGTGCTCCTGAATTATGAATACTGTTTTTAATTTGAGCCATTCAATTGAGACATACAAGGTCTATATTCACCCTATAATTTTGATACATCAAATAAGGACATAACGTGACAATCGCATTACGCTAGCAACCCGACTTCCATCGCCGTCTCACGTTGCAATTAAACTATTAATTTAAATTTATTTGAAAGAAAATACATCTCAATAAATCTGTCGTAATAAAGTACATCTATTGATTTTAGTGAATTTTTGATTTGTCCGTTAGTAATGACCATTTTCTGCAATAAAATATAAAATGCAATAAAACTGACCCAGTGTCGACGTTAAAACCAGTGACACCTCGGGCAAGAATATTGTGGTGTCCACTTAAGGAAATCACAATCGAGTGTTAATTGAGTTTATATGATATGAGTAATTTGAGAACCTTTCTGGGGGGATCAATATGAACGTGGGTTAATATTTTATAATTTTTATCTTTCGTTTATTGTAACTCAGGTCTAAAGACGTAGACGTAGGAAGTTTTGTACCATCTAGGTTTTTGTTTCTTTTTACTTATATTAATATTATTCGAAGCATCCCACCACCACCGGTCGCCCCCTGAAATTTGGCGCGCTGGGCGGTCGCCCCATCATGCCCCCGCCGAAGTTGAAATAAAATTTTACCTGATGTATTACATGTACCTTATTATATTTTGAAGGTTAATAGTTACGGTCTGCGAATCTTAAGTTCGTAGATTCACCACCAATCATTCCACCATTCGAATATTGACGTGAACCATCTCCTTTCTTTCGTACTTTCGCGGACGTTGAGGTTTTATGCCGGACTCGCACCGACTGAACCTCCACGGAGGTCGCCATCAGCGCTAATTAGAGGGCGTGGGATTTAAGGAACGCAACCACAACTGGCAAGCCCTCAGCTGGGCTAGCCCGTCACGGAGGCTTGCGTTAAAATCGCCACCCTCAAAACCCGGATTGTCCGACTACAGAGTACCATATCGTCGTCCTTCTCCATCTCCTAGCACAAACTAAAGTTTAGTTGGAATAATTTACAAGAATGTTAGTAATATTTGTGAATAAATGTGTCTTTAAAAAAATTGTATATACGTAATCCCATTGATATCGGTGGCTTGTTGTTTCTAATATTTTCAATATTTAATTATATAATTTAAACTTTATACGTTTAATTATCATATTATTTATTTTAGTTTATTTTTGACTCAATAATATTTATGTATTTTTTTCATCTATTATTTGTATAAAATATATTTTAATCTCATAACTGTTTTATTCATGTATCATATTTATTATACTCTTATTGTCTGTATAAATTCCATATAAAGGTAGTATTGCGCGCGCACGTCTTTAGGTAGTCCCGGGCACCGCTGAAAATCAGCGCTGTCGCATCCTTGTGACAGCATATGCTGAGACGGTGTCCGATATTGGCATCATATGTTTTGTATTATTTGGCCGTGTAACTTTAACTATGTTTTGTCTATTTTTCATTCTTTTTTAATGTGTGTTATATTCAGTCTGTGATGTGTTTTTGTATTGTGATGCCAATTAATAAATGTCTATGTCTAATAAGACGACAGAAATTAGCTCGTCATACCCCGACAAGATTCAAAGGAAGTGGCACCTTTTTTTTAGAGAAAGCGCAGATTAATATCATCTAGGGAGCTGTCAACCAAGTAATGCTCAACATTTTTTTACGTTGTGAGCAGCACTTAAAGTAGGAAGGAGCATTTCGACACAAAAAGCAACACGTGCTGAGTGGCTAATAATTCTACCTGCGTCTCCCGCGGGACCTCCGGCTGTTCCACTTGTTCATACAAACAATTCTTCAACTTTGGAAACAATGACAGTTGAAATTGTATTATTCATTATTACCTCGTTGTATTTTAACCGACTTTAAAAGGTCGTCAATTGTACATTTTTTTTAATGTTACCTTATTATTTTTGTATGAAAGGATAAAATTAAGAAAATTAGATCCTATTACACTAGATATGCCGTGTGATGAGCCGTGGTAGCTCAGTGTGAGTGGTGGTAGCTCAGTGTCCGGGCAGTTGGCTCAAGTTGCATAGTACGCTAGCAACCCGAGTTCGATCCCCGGTGCCGGCACCAATAAATTTGTTGTTGCAATTTTATGTGCTGATAAACCACGCGCTCGGCGGTGAAGGAAAACATGGAAAGAAACCTTGGAGGAAACCTACATGTCTTAGAAAATTTTTCTGCGACATGTGAAGTCTGCCAATCCGCATTAGGGCGGCGTGGCGGACTATGCCCTTATACTCTCTTTACAGAGAAGGCCTCTGCCCAGCAGTGGGACATATATATTATATATATAAAGGCTGTAACTTTAACTTTTAACACTAGATATTAAAATTTATTGACATTGTGTTCCAAAGATATACTAGAGAATTCCCAAAAAAAGTAATGACAGAAAAATCTTTAAAACCAAAAAAGGCGTGTACAAACATAAATAAAGACTAATTAAGAACCATCTCCTTTTTATCTTAAAAAGTAACAGATAAAATATAGTTTTAACTATCACGAAGCCAGTAAAAAGTTAACAACGACGGTCTATTTCAATTTCCTCCTCGTAATAGGTCACTGGGAGTTCTTTTTTCGCAAAATTTACATAATACTCGAAACGGAGAGCTAATTTAACACATTTTACATTTTATAAATTAGATTGTGCTCCTCCGTCCTTTTATCTTTGAAATGTTGCTGAAATATAAAACATGTAGGCAACTTAATAATATCCTTTTAATGGGAAATATGAGAGTAAATTTTTAATTATAAAATGCGAGCTCAAAATTAGCCTTAATTTGATTATATCAGTGACAAAATCGAACTAAAAATAGCCTAGATGCTAAGCTGTGTTGACTTACTGGGCTTCGAGTCTGCTACACCAATTGTATCACAAGTACATTTACGAACAGAAACAAAAACCGACTTCAAATCGACTCAAACGTTAAACGTTATTACGCGCGGACGCCCTCTTCCTATTTACGAATTAAAAAGAAAATTATAAAATAGAATGAATCAGAACCTAATCAAACTACTATTAAAGTACATCCTTTCAAATAATAAATGAATCATCGAAATGGGTTAGCATGATTTTCGTTAATTTGTGGCGCACAATTCAATTTTAAGACTTTTAGAGATTTTTATGGGTGCCATTGTTAAAATTGGACCAAATTTAGATGGGACCACACAGGAAGCAAAAGATTTAAAATAAAAAAATAAAGAATGATTTTTTTTTATGAAAGTTATGAGGTATTGAACATGATAAAACGTCTAGAAGAATTAAGAACATCCTCCTTTTTTTAAATCGATTGAAAATGAACGCTCAGTGACATCACATTAGTCGATTGTTGTCTGTTGTTTGTTAATTCTGGTCCACCGCTAGTTCAGTTGATCCACTCTGGGATTCCAATGGTGTAGCATACTCGTTAATCTCTTATATAATGACATCCTCAAAATATTTTGATATATTTCAATCAAGTAGATTGCGATTTTTGACATAATGATAATTGGATTGTAATAGGTTGGCTTCATAGTGAAATATCATTCTCAAATAGCAGACTCAGGGTCACACTTTTCAATATACAAACCACCACCAACACACCCGACGTGATGACGAGTGAATGTTTGTACTCGTATATAGTAAAGACGGGGCAGAGATAACGGACTTCCACGATCCCGGCTCGCTTCTTTCGCTTCATTCACATACGGATATGTACATAAAGAACTCGTTTTTTAAAATATCGCCAATCTATATACTTTCATCAAAAAACATATAACTTGTGTCGAATGAATCGAATCGTTTTGAAATAGAGACAATTCTGGTTTTTGATAAAAAAATAAATTTAAACAATTTCCTCTAATACTACTAAATTATATTTAGATCCTCTTACGATAATTTCATTAATAATTTGTGCCGATTATAATTTCCCTTGAGAAAATTTTAATGTCCATTTGTTATTAGAGAACTTAAGGTAACGGTGCGAGTTTCATATTTGAAATATGAAATGAACGTAGAATTATTAATCCATCCCATCTACCTCGCATTTCATATAACGCACGTTGAAAATGTATTTTTCATTTATTTTATGTTGACTTGATATTAAAAAAATACTAATTACCATGATTGTCTCACAGTGCCTCACGATTATGGGACAAATATACGTACTAAAAGGCAAACAAAAGTTACTGTGTCTACCTACCCTTTTTTTTGTTCACGGGGAGGAAATCTTCAATAAGATACCCCGCCTTCTGGGGGGAAGGCGGCGGTTATGTGGGGTTATTACCCACTATGACCTCCCCGGGGCCCTTCCTGGGTGCATGGTGAGGGGCCCCGGGATCTCCAGAGAATCGCACCGGAGCCCCTCTATTTTGTGCTCTTAGGAGAGCACAGTACAGAAGGGGTACTCCTTCGCAGTGCAAGGCTACACGGGTCTGCCGATGTCGTCTTCTTCCCGGGTCCACCTTGGCGGACGACAAAGGGTGTCTATCTACCCCTAGAGTTAGGCATTACAATGATTAACGATATTACATTATTATCTTCTTCTTCTTTTTTGTCGTTCCCTCATTTCTGAGGATCGTGGTCACTAGAGCTCCTCAAATGAACAATCTGCCTCCATCGGCTTCGGTCCGAGGGCAACCTCGGACCGAAGCCGAAGCTGGTAGAGATTAGGAGAGGAGATGGCACCTTTTACTTGGTCAGACCATTGTGTTGGCGACCGGCCTCTTGTTCTCTTGCCTTCTGTATTGCCAACGATGACCAGCTTTTCAAGGTTGCCATCCCCTCTACGCATTATATGCCTGAAATATGACAATATACATTATTATAGTATTGCTAAATCTATATCGGGTTTATATAAACCATTACAGTACTCTAATGAATGATTATGCTTTTTACCTCTAATTGGGGATGTCGATGTATTAAATGTTCCCTCCACAATATACCATTGTTGATTAGCTATAGTAATTTGTCTAACAATAAATTACTGAATAACTTTATAATCATAATATATATACATATGTTGAATTGACTGTTATATCATTCTTTCCTCTTTATATTAATTCGATAATATTAATAACGATTTACTTCGATCAATGATTGGTCTCTCTGTCTAAACTTTACAAGGGATTAATGACGTAAGAGCGTTCTTTAATGCCTCTTATGTGCTTTGAATACGTAGGTAAAACAAATATTGTAGACTTAATGTACTATACTAAATATTACGCAATCAATTATAAATTTACATTCACATTGAAAAACATTTTAAGTCGAGCAACAGCTAGTGAGAGCCGTGTACGGGCGGTCGTCTAAAGTTGCATAGTACGCTAGCAACACCAGCACGATCCCGGGTGTCGGAACCTATGAAATTGTTGAAATTTTAAGTGCTGATTTACCACGCGCTCGGCGGTGAAGGAAAACATCGTGAGAAAACCTACACGTGTTAGAAAATTTTCTACAACATGTGAAAGGCCGCGTAGCTGATACCCTAATACTTTCTTTCAAGATAACGCCTGTGCCCAACAGTGGGATATATACAAAAGAAGTTACAGCCTATATCTGTAATTTCTTTTTTTAAGACCTAGTCAAACAAATATACAATTTTAGTTGGAGTCCCAAATAATTATCTATTCCAGAAAGGTCCTGTCTGTTTCCATTCATTAAACATTAAGAGTACGACACTGAGCCGTGAGTGCTACACGTCTTTAATTACCTCAATAAATCAAGCTTTCATTTTCATAGATGTTATAGAGTCTAAAGTAAAAACAGCATAACTTAACGGTAGGAAATTTGATACAACTTTAAAATTTGTTGAATTAATATAAAAATTATTAAACAAAAAAACAAATGTATTTGGTATTAAACGTGTAGTTTAAGTTCACCATAAACCGTATCTTTAAATATAAATGAAGAGCGTAGAGGGAAAAGGGCTGTTATGAAATAAATTTCAAAGGTTATTGCGAAAGAAAGGTAACAGATGTGGCCTTAAGGGTCGCATATTTACGGTAGGATTGAGCGGCTCACGTTACTCGAATGTCAGATGGAGCGAATAGCACTACAAAAAGGAAGAGAAGAAAGTAAGAGAAATATTAATGCAGCCGTGGGACATGAAGATTTAGGAACATAGGTACCTAAATACAATAAACGCATAAGTGATTGGGAAGCCCACGATGTTCAATTGTCTGGTAGTATCAATAGTACTAAAATAAGAAAGAGAAGAGAGTAAGAGATACGTGCAGCAGTGTAGCACAAAGATTTAGGGAAAGATCATTGAAATATGTGAGTACATCTACTTCAATGTAAGTATCAAGTTCAAGCTCACACGTTTTGTGTCTAGTGTAGATTTAATTTTTATTTAATACAAGTATATTTACAGAGTCAGCCCTGTAGTTCTGGGCTCTGGAATAAAACTACGGTCGGTGCCTGTCGTAGAAGGACCTAGGGTTTACTAGGCGACAAGGATGGCCTCAGCCACTTCAGCGGACTCAGAAAGGCCGGCAAGAAGGCGAATCGGCCCGTGTCGCCTTGCACTGCGAGGGCACAAAGGAGAGGAGGGATTAACCTTAAATTTGTTTTATTTGGGAATTCTGATACGAAGTTTTTGCAATCAGTAGAAAAGCCCGTAGCAAAAAGACCAGGTAGTAGCTACACAAATTTCTAGAAAGTTTAATTTGGTCAAACATTTTCTGGCAAAGAGCGAGTTCGCCTTTGCAATTTTAAAAGTGGTAGAGTCAAACTACAACTATAAAAATATGTATAAATAAGCAAAAACTTTCGAAATCGGAAAAGGATAAGTTAGGAACTCTGCATGAACCATTAAACTAAAAATAGGTTGATACATTTTCAATAAACTTTTAACACAGATACCACTACGTACTTTTACCATATTTTCTCGTTCGTATTTCTTTTGGTAGAACAACAAAAGGCGTGCAATACACGTGGAATATGACCTAAATATTCTCTTACATAAATCTTTACCGATAGCGAAGCATGAAAACAACTTACATGCCTGTAAATAACAATGTGAATTTTAAAATTAGTCACATTAATCGTAAAAATGTACTTTAAGAATTTATTTTTTAATTGTTCTCTTTTTAACTAAAATCAAAAGCAGAATATTGGGAAAAAGAGGTTAAAATGTATTTTTACTCTCTATATTTTTCCTATAGACTAGTGTAAAGAAATACTTTAACAAATACTATAATATTTCATCATAATAGCTGCTTAACTATTTCACATCTCTTGTCTGGTGTCGGAGTCGGAATGTTGGCAGCCGCTAAATATAATTAACTCGATAACGTCTGAATACGTTGCTGCCAACATATCACACCTTTTCGGTACAATGATACCAACATTTGTAGTTAACAAAATATTAAATTACAGATTATAAATATTTGAAACGATATTACATCTATTGTTATAGCTGTGTTAATTTTAAGTATAACTTTTAATACAATAATAATTACATTTCATTTTTATAGTTTAAATCTGTAATTTAAGATTTATTTGAACAAATAGTAAAATAATTATAAATTCCTAATCCAATAAATGCTTTGATCGAAGCTCTCAAACCTATAAATTAGTTTGACATTTGATCATGGGCTAACGAATTATTTCAAGGTATAAATAATGTACGTCACAGTTGTTATAAAATTTAAAGTATTAGGTAAAGCTATTTGAATGTCTGCTAGTGGGTTCGATAAAAGCTACTGACCGAGTCATGGTTCGGCCGTTGTAAGCGCCCTCAGACCGGAATGCTTACGCGATTAGAGTGAGCGACTAAGTCGTGGTCCCCTCTTAGGACATCTTGCTCCCAAAAGACATTCATCTTTTTTAGATGAGCCTCAGTAACCAGAGATTGGCTAGAACTAAGATGTGTTAATTTATATTATAACAATTATTAACAATACCTGCCTAAATTCAAAATTGAAAACTTGCATACGTACATTACATAAACGTAAATGAACTATTTTCCATGGCAAAGCTATGTGCCATAGAACTCGAGTACAATTGCAAAATTGAAAAGGCATTTAATTATAGCAGATCGATGAAAAGAACATTTCATTGCGGAGCGCGGCAGCATTTGTCGAAGACTGCTCCACATTTGTTCTTTTTTGTGACAAACAGAAAGGCGTCAGTGCGGTGCAGTGTAGTGTTTCATCTCGCTGCAGGCAACGCGCTTTTCAATATTTGATGGAAATTTCTAGACACGTCTCTGAACATTTGTTAGATGAATCCATTTTTTAATACATTTTCACTTCGATGTATGAAAGTGATTACTTCGAGCTTAGAATATATTTTTATTGAACTTTAGCTAAATATTTTTGTATTTAAACAATATCTAATTGATCCAGCATTTTTGTCACATTTATATTTAATTATAATTAAGAAAATGTTCTTGTTAAAATATTTTTCTATTTTTGTGTGCTTTATTTATTTTTAAATCTTAGGGTAAATTTTTACAATATTCAGATATAAAGTAAAATACACAAAAATATTATACAAAATATAAAAACATTATAAAAACCTTTTTTTTTGTTAACGGGGAGGAAATCTTCACAAAGATACCCCGCCTTCTGGGGAGAGGGGCGGCGGTTGTGTGGGGTTCTTAACCACTAAAAACTCCCCGGTGTCCCTTTCCTCGGTGCATGGTTCCTCCGGGATTTCATGTGGAACGCACCGGAGCCTCTCTGCACTGTGCTTAAGGAAAGTACCTCCCGGGGGGGAGGTTACTCCCTCCCCCCCTGTGCCCTCGCAGCGCAAAGCGACACGGGCCAGCCGATATCACCTTCTTCCCGGTTGGTGGACGACTCAGGCCCCCACCCTTGTCGCCCAGTGAACCCGAGGCCCGTTTTAGTCGCCTTCTACGACAGGCAGGGGATACCGTAGTCTTATTCTTGGGAGCCCAGAACTACAGGGCTGACATTATAAAAAACCTAACCTTAGTATGCCACCGGCAACGAAGCAGGGTCCGAGCAACCGGTGGTTAGGGCGACATAGAGACAATGCGTACCCTGTCCAGGAGTACACACTTCTGTATCTGGCCTTGACCCAGCCATCTAGCGAAGGTCTCTTATTATTATTATTAAATGATGATAATAACACTAACATTAAAATTCGTTAAATGGTTTCAGAGGTTTGTTAACCAAGGAACGAATCGGGCATTCGGTTTTAATGAAAATACGATAACAATGAAGTACAGAGTTTATCACGTTAGCAATCCCGTAAACGCTTTATTGATTCATTGTCCCTAGAGTAATGAAATGGAATGTCCAATTACCTATACCAGGTTTTCAATGAGTCAACTGTTCCCTGGAAACATGGATGCTATTTCACGGAAGTATGTTTATTTATAGAATTCTTGAATGTTTCACAAGCCTCTCTGATATTTCGTTATACCCTTACTATATACGGAAAAGATTTTATTACCTTAATGTTTGTTTAAACCATATCTGAAACTATATTTTGGTTTTAAGTTCTATATTTTCTTATTTGATCCTATAGTTTAGTTGTCTAGCTTCTACTATACTAGAACAAAAACAAGTATTTATTGAATAAAATATGTTAGTATAAAGCGTCAACAGCCTAATCGCTTAGGGTGCGGTTTGCGAATCGTTAGGTTAGGTTGGTTTCGAATCCATTTCGGCTATTGACGTGAACACAACTAACACAAGCCTGATCTTATTTGTAATGGTTAACAAGAATGTTACTAATAAATTTTTAGCCTTCAATTTTAAAAAAATCAAACCGTTTTGAAGACATTTAAAAATTAATTTCTCAAAACCAAATAAAAAATTAAATTATTTTTTAAAACTGTATTGAGACTTGATTATGTATGCACCGACACACTGTCAAACAATTACTATAACGGTTGATATACAATATACCTAATTGACCTGTTTGTAAATATTTTTAAATTGAGGGTAGATAAATCGGTTGTTATAAGTGGGTTAATTTGTTAAAACGTACCGAATTAGAAAACCCAATAATATACAGTTGTTTAAAATCCTTAACGACGTGAAGTACAAACACAGTTAAACTTGCCTCTGTATCTCAATATTGCAGTAATCCAAAACCCAATGCATTCCACTTTGCGTATCCATTGAATCGTTTAACTAAAGCATTCTTGCTGGAACACACTTTAGGCAAAATTGGAGCGTCTTTTGTACTAGAAAATGTGTTTGTGTTACACATGAACTTTTTTATTACGTTGATCACCAGTAGGGAAAAGAAAAAGCCACATCTACCTATAATCTCACCGTGACTAAGAACACAGTTAAATAAAGTCAAAATACTTTTCAGCTATTATTAGATCTTAAATGTACCCACGCACTGTCAACTTGTGGAATCAACTGTCGCCAGCGGTGTTTCCGAACGTTTACGATTTAGGGACCTTCAAGAGACGAGCCTATTCCTATCTCAAAGGTCGGCAACGCACCTACAGCTCCTCTGGTGCTGTGGATGTTCATGGGCGACGGTAATCACTTAAGATCAGGTGAGCCGTATGCTCGTTTGCCACTTTTCATATAAAAAAAATGTGATATAGAGAAAATTTTATCGCACTTTTGCAAAAATCAAAATAATGATAAGTTATGTACCTTTTAATTTGAATAAATTTTAAATAAAAGTCTAACATTATCTTAGACTAAAAACTCTACAGATAAGCACAAGAGGATGTAAATTGCATTATTCATTACATTAAAAACTAGGTTACTCTTTAATTAACAAAGTTGTAATGAAAGTCTTCAATGAAAATCAGATCCAGTGGATCTTAGATTTAAAGTTATAATTCAGATTATCTGAAACTTTAGAAGCCGTCTTTATTTCCAGTCGAATAAATTGTGCCTTAGTAATTGATATAGAAAGGAATAAAAAGTTTAAATACTTGAGTGGCAGTGTATACTTTATATTTAATATTGGGCATACTTAATAGTCACATTTACAGAACCATTAATCATTCAGAACGTATAGCAAAATCGCAAAATCGAAACATCTAAGAAGTCCGCGTCTATAATCATATTTTAGTCAAGCCATTCCATGTTAAACCCGACATAAAATGGTAGAGAATGCATGCAACGATGACATTAGGTTGTCAAATCCCCTTGTGACCATAGCACTGCGAAACGTTCAAAATGTCTAGAATTTGAAATCAAAATTAAACCCGTTTCAGTTCGGAAATTTGTAAATAGGTTAAAAGTTTGGTAATGTTATAGTCTTTATAAATCCAGTGTTGTCTTAGGCTTTCTCTGTAAAAAGGTCATAGACTGCCACGTACTCCTAATGCGGAGTGGTGGACTTCACATGTCTCACAAAATTTTCTGACAAAAATGTACGTGATAAATCAGCTCTTAAAGTTGCAGTGACGATCGAAATCGGGTTGCTACCACTTCGTATTTAAATAAATTTCTATTCGTATCATATTGACATATTACAACGATTTTTTTTGACATTCACCATTTGATAAATAATTAATATATATATAACAGTACTATCCATCCCGCATAGTTAATAATACGTTATCTAAATGCGTAATAATTTAATAGCGGGACAATTTATTTGTCGGCGTTTATTAATGTTAATATGACAAATAGTGGCATAAATCAAAGATGTCATCATATCCGCAATGCAGCAATGTGAAGTATTAAACAGCTTAGATTAATTGTAACATATACCTGCAGTCATACATAGTCATACATATCTATCAACTGAACATGTATGTATCTCCGCCCACGAAATAAAGTTCCATTAATAAAAATGCATTCGCACATGTCACAAATCTATGTTCATAATGTTGTGGGTTATTTACTTACCTATGACCTAGTGATAGCTACGTAATAAAATAAATAAACATAATAGAAATATAAAGATTATATATTTATTTGTATTTATATACAGTATATGATAACAAAAAGTAATTCGGAATTAATTCCAGCAAACCGAAGAGACGCGTATTACGATGTTCAACTCGAGTATTTGTCAGACTGCTCCACATTTGTTCTTTTTGACAAATCGCAAGGCGTCAGTGCGGTGTATAGTCAATATTTTATCTCGCTGGAGGCTGTGCGCGTTTCAATATTTAGTACAAATTCTCAATGCCTCTACTTTTGTTTGTTTTCTTATCCTTTAAGATACGTGATATTTAATAATAAGAGAGAAAGTACTGTAGATTTACATACTATTGACACAAAAAAATCGGTATAAGTATCGCATTTTTTCTAACCTCACCTTTTTATTGTTGACGGTGGAGAAATCTTCAAGAAGATACCCCGCCTTCTGGGAAGAAAGCGGGGTTATGTGAAGTTCTGACCCACTAAAACTCCCCGGTGGCCCTTCTTCGGTGCATGTTGAGGGGCTCCAGTATCTCCAGGGGAACCCCTCTGATGAGTGATCTTCGGAGAGCACATCCCGGGTGGGGAGGTTACTCCCTCCCCCAATGTGCCCTCGCAGTGCAAGGCGACACGGGCCAGCCGATTTCGTCTTCTTCCCGGGTCCACCTAGGCGGACGACTTCGACGACAGGCGTCTAGTCGTAGTCTTAATCTACGAGAACTACAGGGCTGGACTTCTAAAAAGATTCTAAGAGAGATCGTCATGTCCCGTCACATCTTCATAAGAAACCTCCTTGGGGGATGTTGAGGTTATAGGTGATTTTAACTCACTAAAACCCCAGGTGGCCACCCTCAGTGCATTAAGAGGGTCTACGGGAGCTCCGATGCTATCATCGGAGTTCCTACTGTGTTAGCACTTGACTTTCTCCTGAGTCCTTCTATGCTCATTTATGAGGCTCATTTGCGACAGAGTCCATGTTCTAAAAAGCTCAATTAAGATTAAAAAAAATTATAATAGTTTATTTACAAGGCGATAAAAATACCGAAGTTCGTTATAAATAATCTAACTAAACTAACCTAAACTTCAATGTATTATGTAGATTATTGCAATGTCCACAAATCTAGTTTCAAAGACAGCCCCTTGATGTAAATTCCTATTTGGTAAATTCGCAAGCTATACCGAAATTAGCTTACCTGAATAAATTTGCGGAGGGTCGGTTAGGAGATATCAATATTTGCAATAAGGATACGAAGAAAACTTATTATATACTTTTAACAAAACCTAAACTTAATATTTTGTCGTTTACCATATATATAAATATATAATACTAGCGTACCCACCCCGGTTCGCCGGTCTAGACTTGGTTTATTTTATTCAGCCCTGTAGTTCTGGGCTCTCAAGAATAAGACTACGGTATCCCCTGCCTGTCGTAGGAGGCGACTAAAAGGGGCCTCGGGTTCACTGGGCGACAAGGGTGGGGGCCTGAGTCGTCCACCAAAGTGGACCCGGGAAGAAGGCGACACCGGCTGGCCCGTGTCGCCTTGCGCTGCGAGGGCACAGGGGAGGGAGTAACCTCCCCCGGGACGTGCTCTCCTTGAGCACAGTGCAGAGGGGCTCCGGTGCGTTCCACTGGAGATCCCGGAGCCCCTCGTCATGCACCGAGGAAAGGGCCACTGGGAGGTTTTAGTGGGTAAGAACCCCACATAACCGCCGCCTTCCCCCCAGAAGGCGGGGTATCTTCTTGAAGATTTCCTCCCCGTAAACAAAAAAAAAAAAAGGTTTAATTTATTTTCCAGCCCTGTAGTTCTGGGCTCTCAAGAATAAGACTACGGTATCCCCTGCCTGTCGTAGGAGGCGACTAAAAGGGGCCTCGGGTTCACTGGGCGACAAGGGTGGGGGCCTGAGTCGTCCACCAAAGTGGACCCGGGAAGAAGGCGACACCGGCTGGCCCGTGTCGCCTTGCGCTGCGAGGGCACAGGGGGGGAGGGAGTAACCTCCCCCCCCGGGACGTGCTCTCCTTGAGCACAGTGCAGAGGGGCTCCGGTGCGTTCCACTGGAGATCCCGGAGCCCCTCGTCATGCACCGAGGAAAGGGCCACTGGGAGGTTTTAGTGGGTAAGAACCCCACATAACCGCCGCCTTCCCCAGAAGGCGGGGTATCTTCTTGAAGATTTCCTCCCCGTAAACAAAAAAAAAAAAAAAGGTTTATTTTATTTAAACAATAAACTTACATCATTAAATATTTAATTTAACTCGCACAATATATTATATTATTAATTTCTCTCCGTATTCATTCTTTTCTCGAGCGGGTGAAGATTAGCTACCATGTTCATATCAGTTAATACAATATCATCTTATCATTTCTACAAAAACATACCGGGATCAAATTAATGTCAGAAATAAAAGTACGACGTATGGCTTGTTTGACAGTTCAAAAAGAGGAGTGCTCTTAAAAATATATCGTAATCTATTAGTATACAAAACGATGTATGCTAATATGTTCCTTATGGACTCCAAAACGGCAAGATTTAATTTGATTTTTTTTTTGTTTGAAATGCATAAAACTATGTTAACGTTCGAATTGTGTAGAACAATTTTGTTCGTGTTTTTTTTGGAAACTATATATTTATGATAAAAATTAGTGGAACCCGCATAAAGCTAGAGCAGGTTTTTTTTTATAATTTCTAAGCAAGTGCTTGACTACGATCCCACCTGATGTTAAGCGGAAATGCAGTCCTGGATGGTAAGGCGCACTAGCTTAGTAAATGCCTATTCACTCTACTCTTGAAAATACCCACATTGTAATCGGAAGG
Source organism: Meandrusa payeni (assembly GCA_029286785.1). Lineage (NCBI taxonomy): Eukaryota > Metazoa > Arthropoda > Insecta > Lepidoptera > Papilionidae > Meandrusa > Meandrusa payeni. The sequence goes on from JAGSMX010000013.1 coordinate 3,810,557, forward strand.
AAAGACAGACGCGGGCAAACTATTCCAGTCCTTTGCTGTACGAAGAATGAAAGACGAAGCAAATCGCTTCGTTCGGGTTTGAGGGATGTTCACAACGAAAGGATGAAATCCCGCAGTGCGTCTAGAAGTCCGATGGTGGAACGGGGATGGGGGAATTAGATCATGTAGTTCCTGAGCACACTCTCCAAAATGCAATCTGTAGAAAACCGAAAGGCTAGCTACCTTACGCCTGTGCTCAAGACTGAGCAGATTGGTTTCAGCTGCGTCACCAAATAGCCTCTTAGCCCGCCTCTCCACCGAGTCCAAAGCTGCGAGATGGCATTTAGCTGCCATGGCATGTTGCTTTTTAGGTTGCTAGTAATAAATAAATTTAAATGTATCCGATCGTCTTAACAATTTATTTCAGGTATCCAGGTGTCTTATAGTTGAAGGACGTATTTCATTTCAAAATGTTTAGGCAAGTTAATTTACTAAGACGCCTCGCTTTCTAAGTTTCCCTGGGGAAATTACGCGTTTTGTACAACAGTACTTAGTGAACTTAAAAAGATTTTGATCCATTTCTTCTCAGTTACTTGTTGATTATGACTAACCAAAATATATTTAATAATATTTATGTTACGAGTGGTTTGGAAAAAAAACTTTTATTTTAGTATAGGTTATTTTTACTATATATTAAATAATAATATTAATAAGAATTACGTATTAATAAGAAAATTAAATAACAATAGCTTACTTGCGTCTTTTCCGTTAGGTTTAAAAAAAGGTTTTTATAACTCAGTTTTGTTTATAAGATAATATTTTATTTTATATTTTTATTGTTTAAATAATAAAAAAATTATAAAAGGTTCTCAAGTTTTTTTTAACCTGAAACCGGGTTTTAAATTAATAGCTATTCGTCTCCGTTCATTTCTCTGACCTTTTCATTTTCATATATAAAAATATCTGAGTGAGGTTAGTATTTGGAAACGAAATTTATAAGGTAGCATATGTCACATTTTATCCCAGATGCAAAATGTCGTACTCTAGTACCCATTAACGAAACCATTTGCTTAAAGTATGCTGAAAATTTAACCACGTTAACAAAATTTGACGCTATACAATTGCAAATATTTGATACACAGGTTTGTTTTAGCAACAAATTGGAGACATGTCGCCATATAACAGATATATGTTATGGTCTGACTTAATCTTCATTGATAAAATTAATTGTTTTGTATACTTTATAAACTTTTTAATTTCTATACGTGTGCTACATTGAAGAAATATGCCACAATCTTAGTAAAATGATTTGAGGTAAAAGGTAATTGAGTCAAATAAGCTGTGCTCCTTAGAAATTAATTAAAAGGTTGACATCTTATATGTCACGTTTAATACAAGGCTTCATTTTGTATTGAATACAGTAATTATATTGTATATTACCAAGACCACGTTGCATATTGTTAGTTTTTATGTATTACGATGTAAAATGGCACACGTAAAAAAGAGGTATGTGACCAAAAACTGGTCAGTCAAGCATAAATCTTATCTATATTGATAATCTTCTAAGAAAAGTCGTACAAATAGGGTAGCCTTAAGGGCTAAGCCTTAAATGCAATACAATTTAAAAACCATATAATACACTTGTCATGCAATTCTAATAGCTTCAAGATAAGAACGTAATGTCGTAATGTTTTAATTTCCTTTCCGTGACAGGTCACGTGAAGTTCATTTTTCAAAAAAAATTACATTATACTCGAAGAGTTGGAGATAAATTAACTCATTTTATTTTTCTGAAATAAGTAGGCGTCTCTCTCCCTTTATATTTTTAAAATTAAATTTTAATATTATTGTTTAAATATATATAGTAAGGAAATCCTACTAGAAGGGTATAACATCGGCGCTCAGCTCCGGTGCGCGCGCATTTGTCGGTTGTCATTCGTTGTGGTGCAATTCAAGTACTCTAAGTGTTAGTGTTTTAAGTGGGTACATTCGAGACAATCGTGATTGTTACTTAGTCTAATTTCCCTATTGTTTTTTTTATGTGATCTTTATTCAATTTCCTAAATATATTATATAAAAGTCACAGTGTTGTAACAAAACTCCTTCGAAAAGGTTTCACATATTTTTATGTTTATTCGATATATCTGAGAATAGGACGTAAACTATTCACCCTAAGTGAAGAGGGTGATCCACCCCAATTTTTTTTTCGGACAAGTTTTTTGTGTATATATTTCATCACTTGCAAAAAAATGTGCCCAGTGTTTGGCTATGGGCTCAACACTAGTCACATATGCGATCTAATAAAAGTGACCTTAGTGAAAAATGGACAGAGAAAGCTGTCTCTGTCCACCTGGCTAGGGTAAAAGTGAGTGAGAGCTTATATAAAATCAATTAAATTTCTAGTAATGATTAGAGCAAAAAAGTTAACGAATCATGGCACAAAGATAAGATCAATCACAGATCACACTGTAATTGAAGCTTGACCCGACTTTTTGCAACTGTATTGGAGATTTATCTAAGAGTCATTAGCCGGAAAACGTACGTTAGAAAATCATAGTTACCGTCAAACGTGTCTTAGATCATAGGATATCACAACTTAATACCAAATAAGATGGCTTATTGATACCGGCCTTCTTTATACTCTTTGGTGACAAGTCATGTGCCCGGAAGTGGAATATTTGTGGAGTCTTACTTTATTACTTGTACATATAAAAAAAACTGGTTTACTTGGTTAACTGGTTTACTGGTCTACTTTGGTTACTCAGAGACGGAAAATATATTAAAAATTAAATGATTAACAATACTCTACACATCTACATACCCATACACACGCGCACGCACACACACAAAGTCACATACGCACACTACAAAACTATCGTATATTCCTGTTACATGTTTATATACATATCTAAACTCATACTTCACAAAAACGAATTAGCTTAAAATGTGTTTTAATTAGCTATGTACACTACTTTTGATAATGTAAAGGGGTGGAGGGTTGATTACTTGAGACACAGGATCCGTCCTAGTTCAAGTGTCAATCCACCATAATCTTTCTGTTATTATGTCTCTTGTTCCAAATGTGTAAATGTTTTTAATTATATAATTATCTTAAGTAACTACTGTGGATTATGGTGAGGAATAAATGATTTATTATATCGGCCATTGCGCAAGCAATAATATTGTACAATATTGATATATATAATTTATAATTTCTGTGATTTACGTGTTAATTGTCTTGAAATAAACGAAATTCATACATTAACAATAAGTACCTGGAGTCGATTTTTTCTAATAAATAACTGAATTAGTTAATTATTTATTAATTAATTCTATACGTTTCGGGGAAGGTGTAAGCTTGATTATGTTTCAAGGAGTTACTACGAACCCTAACTTCATTTTATATTAACAATATGTAATTAATCCTATTCATTACTGTATTACAGAAATAATTTTATTATTAGGTTATAGCCTAAGGGCAAAGGGCAACGGCAACCGACCAAAAATTTCATAAATACAAAAAATTGTCCCTTGTCACATAAATGTATCATAATATTTCACAGTAATAAGGGTAGTGAAAAGCGGATTCCAAAAGCTCTCTAAGTAATAATTAACAAAAAATATTTATTCTAGATCACAAAGAGATTTTAAATACGCATAAGCCTATTTTATAAAAAAAAAACGAATTTTCCCTATGTAATGGTAATTACCTTATACAAAGAATAACCGTTGAATTTTCGTTGGCTATGTTTAACTTTGACATCTGGGAACATGTTTTTCAAGGAGGCTATTTAATTTTATGGGTCTTTCCTGTCCTATTATCGTACTAAATTATTATCGAGGGAATTACGTTTCATTTGAATCTCAAATAATCTTTATTCAAAACAAAGTCATTACAAAGTGTACACGCAAATAAGAAAATTAGCTCGGTGGGTCGCCTCACGTTGCATTTTGAGTCTTTATTTACAACGTGCTCGTCGGTGAAGGACAATGTGAGGAAACCTACATATACAAGATAATTTTCGACTGTATGTGCAGCCCACCAAGCCACACACGTGGTAGAGTCTTAATACTCTCTCTCTTCTGTGCCCAACATTGGGACATTACATTTACATAACTTTAACTTTTAACAAAGGGCCACCGGTGAGGTTTAAGTGGGTAAGAACCCCACATAAACCTCGAAGAGGAAAAGAAAGACCCCCTAGAACCTCCCCGTCAACAAAACAAAAAAAAAGTTTATCAACGCCGTTTGAAGACGCGGCATAATTTAAAAAAATAATAATTTAATATAATTTTAAATATTAATTAAAAACAATTAAAAATATTTTGTTAACCTTAAAATATATATAGTAATGAAATAAGTTTTTTTTTTATTTATTTGTTATAAGGTAAGGCGAAGCTTAGGTGAACTCTAGTTGAATTAAATAAATGTTCATAAGATTACCGTCTTTTTATTTAAGCCCATTTTCAAAGATAAAAGGAGAGAACAACGCAGCCTAATTTGTGAAATGTAAAATGAGTTAATTTGAGCTGCTCCTTTTGAGTATTATGTAAATTTTCTGAAAAATGTACATCACGTGACCTGTTACGGAAAGGAAATTAAAACATTATGTTCTTATCTCGCAAATGTTGTATTCGAGTTTTATATACAAAACACCTAAAATTATATTTAATATTATTTTAATATTTCTATTTATTGTAACATATTAAAATAATGTTAACAGAGACCAGGTCTGTATTCCTTGGAAGGCGCTGGTCTGCTTCTGCGAGTCCGTAATGGTCCAGAAGGAGACCGCAAAACGGGATAGGGAGAGGGCCGATCCCGTTTAGAGATGGCGCAGGAGGACCGGTGGCAGACCGGCCCGCAGCCCTGTAGTTCTGGGCTCTCAAGAATAAGACTACGGTATCCGCTGCCTATCGTAGAAGGCGACTAAAAGGGGCCACGGGTTCACTGGGTGACAAGGGTCACCCAGTGAATCCTACGGGGACCTCCGTCGTCCGCCAAGGTGGACCCGGGAAGAAGGCGACATCGGCTGGCCCGTGTCGCCTTGCACTGCGAGGGCACAGGGGGGGGAGGCAGTAAATTTGAAATTGATGGTCTATTACATTAAAGAAATAATAATACTCTTTTTTATATCAATAAATAATATTTACGGATAGTTAAAGTTACAGCCTTTTTATTTATAATATATATGTCCCACTATTGGGCGCAGGCCTTCTTTGTAAAGAGAGTATAAGGGCATAGTCCCCCACGCGGCTCTAGTGCGGATTGATAGACTTCACATCCCTTAGAAAAGTTTTCTAAAATATGTAGGTTTCCTCACGATATTTTCTGTCACCGCCGAGCTCGTGATTAATCAGCACATAAAATTGCAACACCAAATTTATTGGTGCCGGCACCGGGGATCGAACTCGGGTTGCTAGCGTATTATGTAACTTGAGCCGCACGGACACTGAGCCACCACGGCTCTTATTCGTAACGTCAATTATTTTGAAGCACTTGACAAAGTATATAAGCACAGTTTTTTCGCTGCAGCTTCAACCTGTTGCTGTTCATCATCATTTAGTTACATTTTTTATTTTAGTAGGTATGTTTAATTTAATTAAGCTTAAAATATATATAGTAATGAAATAAGTTTTTTTTTTATTTATTTGTTATAAGGTAAGGCGAAGCTTAGGTGAACTCTAGTTGAATTAAATAAATGTTCATAAGATTACCGTCTTTTTATTTAAGCCCATTTTCAAAGATAAAAGGAGAGAACAACGCAGCCTAATTTGTGAAATGTAAAATGAGTTAATTTGAGCTGCTCCTTTTGAGTATTATGTAAATTTTCTGAAAAATGTACATCACGTGACCTGTTACGGAAAGGAAATTAAAACATTATGTTCTTATCTCGCAAATGTTGTATTCGAGTTTTATATACAAAACACCTAAAATTATATTTAATATTATTTTAATATTTCTATTTATTGTAACATATTAAAATAAGGTTAACATAGCCCAGTCTGTACTCCTTGGAAGGCGCTGGTCTCCTTCTGCGAGTCCGTAATGGCCCCGAAGGAGACCGCAAACGGGATCGGGAGAGGGTCGATCCCGTTCGGAGATGGCGCAGGAGGACCGGTGGCAGACCGGCCCACAGCCCTGTAGTTCTGGGCTCTCAAGAATAAGACTACGGTATCCCCTGCCTATCGTAGAAGGCGACTAAAAGGGCCACGGGTTCACTGGGTGACAAGGGTGGGGACCTACGTCGTCCGCCAAGGTGGACCCGGGAAGAAGGCGACATCGGCTGGCCCGTGTCGCCTTGCGCTGCGGGGGCACAGGGGGGAAGGGAGTAAATTTGAAATTGATGGTCTATTACATTAAAGAAATAATAATACTCTATTTTATATCAATAAATAATATATACGGATAGTTAAAGTCAAAGTTACAGCCTTTTTATTTATAATATATATGTCCCACTATTGGGCGCAGGCCTTCTTTGTAAAGAGAGTATAAGGGCATAGTCCCCCACGCGGCTCTAGTGCGGATTGATAGACTTCACATCCCTTAGAAAAGTTTTCTAAAATATGTAAGTTTCCTCACGATATTTTCTGTCACCGCCGAGCGCGTGATTAATCAGCACATAAAATTGCAACACCAAATTTATTGGTGCCGGCACCGGGGATCGAACTCGGGTTGCTAGCGTATTATGTAACTTGAGCCGCACGGACACTGAGCCACCACGGCTCTTATTCGTAACGTCAATTATTTTGAAGCACTTGACAAAGTATATAAGCACAGTTTTTTCGCTGCAGCTTCAACCTGTTGCTGTTCATCATCATTTAGTTACATTTTTTATTTTAGTAGGTATGTTTAATTTAATTAAGCTTAAAATGCTCTTTTTCAAGCTAGACTCTGAAAACCACCTCTTCCATTCAAATTATAGTCGATACTTGATTATTCTGGTCTACAATTAAATCAAGACCGCGACGTTGTGCAAGCTCGCAAAATTAAATGCCCTGGGAGAAATCGGTTAGTGGAGGCGACCGTTTAGGTATTTCCTATTTTCACGATGAATGCGTCCATAAGCAGCAATAGCCTAATAGCTGAGCGGTTTGACTTACGATCGGATGGTTGCGGATTCGAATCCCAGTCGGCTTGTACGAATGAAGGCCTTTTTCCGGTTTTTAAATTTTAAAAAAAATGTGCATTGTGTTATGGCAATGGGCTCACGATACACATCGATCTCAGCGTCTTTGATTACCCCGATGGCTCAAAAGACGTGAGAACTTATGTCAGTGGGTTATTTCGTTAGCGATTTAAGCCCTATAGTAGAAATATTTACTATGAGATATTCGAGATAGATGGGAACGAAATAGTGAAATATCTCTAGGAAACTTTATGTTAGTAGTTATCAAGTATGCAATCTGTATTTGTCACTACAAAATTGTCAAATATTAGGCCTTACCACCAAGGACGGCATTTCCACTTAACATCAGTAACAACATAAATAAAACAAATTCTTGCGCCGATGTGCCATGTGTTCGACATATCTGCTTATGCATTATGCGGGAGTCATACTAGCCAGTAACAAATTCTCATTAAGTCATCTACAATTTATCTGTATTTCGTTTTCTTACAGTGGGTGTAGATCTCTATGTGCTACATAGAACGTTAATAGTACGTAGAACTGTGTCCTTTATACCTTTTTTCATAAAAATAAATATTTTTCTTAACTTCAATTACCCGTTAAAGGTTAAAGCGTAAACAATTCTGAGGAAATATGAAAAGTTTTACAAACACGTTTCACGAGGGACAGCCTTATAGACTTAAAAGTCTATATATATGGAAATACTGTTTCACAACTTATTGAGATTGTTACGTTTGACTCGTGCACAATATCTGTGCGCTTAAAACTTAAAATTATTATTACAGATAATTAAGCCAAAATATTTACCTTTTGTAATAAAATTAATATAACGTGTAGTATCCGTTCAATTTTAATTTTAATTTCAAACGCTTTGAGCGCTTTACAGTGCTGTTTGCATCACGGGTAACACCTAAATTAGCAGAGTTACAAATAACAATCTCTAGTACGTTCAAATTCCCCTATTCTAGGGAGCTTTTGAACTCATAGGCCCCCCTCTCGACCTCCGTCTCAATCGAGACCGAGAGGTCGGGAGGGCGTAGAAGATAGATTCGTCGCGGCTGACGCTTGAGGGATTAGCCTCGACGCAAAAATAGTTATGCCTAAAAAATCCGTGCTAAAACGGTACCCAAGACCAGGGGAGCAGTCGCCCCCTGCGCTGATAACCCGGGTAATGGGGTAACACCCCGAGGCCCGTACCTGCGAGGTTCCCGTGAACCTTGTAGATGACTCCACACACACACACACACATAACAATCTCCATTTCTCCGCTGCGGTTCATTTGTCATAATATTATATAATTAATAAAACTGACTTTATAATATACACTTCTGGCTATCCTTATAAGGTCGTCTGTCCATCGGGAGGAGGGCGCCCTACGCTTCTCCGACCCATGCACGGCTTCCATTCCTAGTCTTTCCTCTCCCATCTACAGTCACTGACTCGGCAGATGTGGCCGGCCCACTGCCACTTCAACTTGCTGACTTTAAGAGCTATATCGACTACCTTTGTTCTCCGTCGAATTTCTTCGTATCCTTAATCGTAATCGCTCGTATTCTTCTTTACGGAATATGTGTTGGAAACGTCGGATGAAATAAGATGAAACTGCAATTAAATCATTAAGTCTGTTTTTTTGGCAAAATATACAAGACCTTGAAGCCAAATATAAACTTTCGTAGTCATGCCGTTAATTTCAATAGTTTTCTCAACCTCCACCTGACCCTAAAGTTTGTTTTGAATTTGAAAGTAATGACGCCCTTTCTTTCTAAACACAAATGCCGTTAATCCTAATCGCTTCGTAGTCTGCAAATAGTTCTAGTGTAGCAGGCGATTTTTTTAAATATCTGTATAAATTTATATAACGAAATAAAAAATTTGAGTCCAGAGCGGAACCTCAAGGAACTTAGTATTCTAGCAACCCGAGTGCGATCTCCGGTGCCAGCACCGATGAAAGTTTGTTGAAATTTGAAGTGCTAATCTACCAAGGGTTCTGCTGTGAAGAAAACATCGTAAAACAGCCGCATCTCATCGAAATCAGCTAATCTGCATTAGGCGCCCCGAGGCGGAATTATCCTATGTATTTTCCTTACAGAGAAGGCCTGTGCCCGGGCACTACTGCTTTTCATATTTTTTTTGACAAACTACACAGATTGGCCAGAGATGATCTTGACTGCTTCACCGGACTAAGAGGTAAGCTCTTAGGTATGCCTAGGCAGAACCTCTATAATTACTAACTAGACATAAGGGTCCCTCTGGTGTAGGTAACCTCGGCTTGGGTCTGAAACTTTTTATACAGCTTAATACGTTTTGTATAATGCGGGGTCAACATAAAATATTCGAATGTACTCTCCTTTGGATGTAAGCTAATAACATCAACCAAATACTCACAATAATACAGAAAATCTGAAAGTAAAAGAATATGTATGAGAGTTGTATTGGCAAGAAGTAGCACTATAGTATGTCCGTATTACCACAAAGGAAAACATAAAACATACTAGAAAGGCTAATGTATTCTTTTATGTGAACTTCGTTATACTTTCCGTCTGCTACACGAACACCCTGCTTTATCATATTACTTTATCTTTTTAAGGCTATATTTTTTAAATACATAGATGAAATCATCAATAATCCTGAAAAACTAATTAAATTCTGCGGAGTAATTCCTGTAAACAAAAAAGTCTAATACAACCTCCTAGCAGAACAATTTTTTCGAACCGAGATTCAAATACCCATTGATCACCCTACGGGTACAAGAAGAATAACTAATAAAAATCTGAAAATACCATCTAATTGTAACATATACGGTAAACGAACATCGCAATACCTAATACCGACACTAATTAATAAACTCCCATAACAAACAAAAAAATACATTAATAACAAAAACATTAAAACTATTTAAAAAAAATATCTTTTGTAACATTTGTGTATGGTGTTTTTTTTTTATTTTTATGACGAACTACACAGATTGGCCAGAGAAGCTGGTCTTGACTGCTTCACCGGATTGAGAGGTGGCATAGCTCTTAGGTCGCTTAGCCTGAACCTCTATCGCTAGTAACTCGACACAAGGGTCCCCCCGATGGGGGTGTGTATGGTGTGTCAACAAAAATAGTATGAACAGCCTGTATCGAACGCTCACACGCATTCAGGCGTCTTCACGTACTATGGGTGTGTGCATTCGTTTGCAAAAAATGCTCACAACAACGCGTGACGACGTGATACGGTGTTCACGGTCAATATTACTAATATTGTGAAATTGTACCAGAACTGACTGTGTTGAGCATCCAGACAAATCTAAAATAGGTTTTTAATTTGCTCTTTAACGTGTATAATAAAAAAAATATATATAGACATAGACATTTATTTATTGGCATCACAATACAAAACACATCACAGACAGAATATAACACACATTAAAAAATAATGAAAAATACACAAAACACAGTTAATACACGGACAAGTAATACAAAACATATGACGCCAATATCGGACACCGTCTCAGCATATGCTGTCGCTAGGGTCCGACACATTTTTAGCGGTGCCCGGGACTACCTAAAGACGTGCGCGTGCAATACTATCTTTATATGGAATTTATACAGACAATAAGATAATAAATATGATACATGAATAAAACAGTTATGAGATTAAAATATTTTTATACAATAAAATAATAGATAAAAAAATCATAAATAAATACATTATTAAGTCAAAAATAAAATAAATAATATGATAATTAAACATATAAAGTTTAAATTAAATAATAAAATATTGGAAACAACAAGCCACCGATATCAAGGGGATATTATCTTTTGTATCTTTAACATCAGGTGTTTTAATTTCTTTTATTATGCGTTTACAGATTTACTGTCTCTTACGGGCGGTGGCAAATTATTCCAACACTTGGTGGCCAAGTATCTGAAACTGCCGCGGAACGCAGCAGATCGGTGTAGCGGAATTCGTAAAATGCAGTTTTTAGCTCTAATTATACAGCTATATGTAAAATGTATTTAATTAAATAAATAAAATTAAAAAATCTTATTCGTGATTATTTATTTAATTACAATTACGACCTGTCGTAGCTGATGTCAATCAAGTAGTCTAGATGTGTACAAATCAACGCAGCTCATGTTAGTGAGGTCGTCTCAAGTCGCTTAGTACGCTAGCAAGCAGAGTCATATCCCGGTGCCGTCACCAATTTGTGTATTGCAATTTTGAGTGGTGGACAACACGCTCGACGGTGTTGGAAAACATGGTGAGGTAACTTACAGGTATTAGAAAATTTTCTATGACGTAGCGGACTATGACCTTATGCTCTCTTTTCGGAGAAGCCAGTGCCTAACAGTAGAGCATAAATATATAGGCTTTACTTTCATTCAGGCAACAATGCTATACCTCGGGCCTGAAACGCAGGTAATTATAGTCATATTTATTATTTTTGTTTTGATGTGCATGTAATATTGTATTGTTATGTGAAAATTAAATGTAAGATTTTTATGGGGGTGATATGATCAAACCCTCCGTAATAAATTAAAAAAAAACTTTAATTAAATTTAAACTTACAGCCTATTTATTTATGTTCTATAAATCATTTTTCTTAAGGATTTCTTTAAGTAATAGAAAAGTTAAAAAGGATATTTCGAATTGGATGAGCAGGTATGTTATAATTTCCGCAGGCGACGAGTCGGGGTGCGCAGGAGGCGTTTCAGACGTCTCCTTTCGCCGCCCCCGAAGCGGGGTCAGTATGGGAACCTGGCCCCAGCATGCTTCGGCGTCGTCGGGACTTCTCTGAGTGCCGGAGAAGTCCCGTTTGAGGGTGAAGTCCGGTCTTTGCCGGGACCGGCCGGTCGTCGGGGTGTCCTGTCGCTGACAGATCCGGGACACTCCGCTCATAACGGCTGATGGCATTCGCGGTAGGTTTAGTGGGTATGGGCTGCCCAGGCCGAGTCCCACACATCCCTCCGGGCCCACCCAGGGTACCGGAGGATGGTCTATAAACAGATTTCCCCGCGTAAACAAAAAAAAAAGGCACGTTATAATTAAGAGACGAGGAAATTCTCAATACTTTCGATTGGGTCAACCCACTACGATAATTGTTTTTTTTTTAATTTAAAATTTCCCATGTGGTCCCATTTAAATTTGGTCCAATTTTGACAAAGGCATGCATGAGAAAACCATATAAGTCTTAAATTAGCATCAAGTATGTGCGCCATAAATGTACGAATAACTCAATGTCACGCCAATCGATTACAATGATTCATTTTTATTGGAAAATATAGTTGGTAGGTAGTTCGATGAGAGTTTGGTTAGGTTCGGATTATTTCTGTTTCGTAATATTCCCACGATAATTCGTAAATACAAAGAGTTAACGTACGATTCGATTTGAAATCGGTTTTGTTTTTACTCGAAAATATTTCATAATTAAATAAACAAAAATTGTTCACCATTTTGTTAAGATTCCGTTAAAATTTTCGTCTTCGTTCCGTCTGCTTACAATATCATAATATTGAAATCGGAAATAGTATCTTTGTAGCTGAGGGTCGTGGTAATAAGAAACATAATGTGGGTCTAACAGTTGATTGACGTCTGTCACGAGTGTTTTTGTTTATAAACATTTATTCTATCACCCTTATATTGAATAGCTTATTTAGTTATAAAATATAATTTAGTTATAGACTGAATGAATAAAAAAATTACGAACCATCTTACCATCCAGGACCAGGACCAGGAGGTATTTCAACTTAACCTCTAGGTCGAGTACTTGGTTAGAAAATTAAAAAAAAATATGTTTATCTTCTAAAAATATTACGTAGATATGTAAAAGAACTATTACAAATCAACGTATATAACATTAGTATTTAAAATTTTCCGTTTCGTTTTCTGTGTAACTAATAAAATTAACAATTTCTTCGATTCATATACAGTGATGAAATATTACAATAAAAAGAGGAAATTCTGTATTAAATATAGCACAATCTACATAAGATCTATCGTGCCCTTCAGCTTTTTTTTTTTTATTTATTTATTTATTATTTTTTTTTTTTTGTTTACGGGGAGGAAACCTTCAGAAAGATACCCCGCCTTCTGGGGGGAAGGCGGCGGTTATGTGGGGTTCGAGAGCACGTCCCGGGGGGGGAAAACTACTGCTTACGGAGTTGACGATGTATGGCTTGATTCCAAGGAGAGAGAAGGTTCAAACAAAAACGAGATATGGAACTATATATGGCCCTTTACATGATTTTCAGTGATAACCGCCGTCCAAGAATAATCAATATCAAACAGCTTTCGCTATTACACGATGAATTAATTAAAAAAATTGGGTATAGCCAAATCTGGTTACGTCAATGTGAAATAAGTGATAGCACTATCCATTTCCCACGGTGAAGAAAAACAGCGTGAGGAAACATATATGTCTTAATTTATTTTTCTAAAACATGTGAAGTCTGCCAACCCGCACTAGGGCCGCGTGGTGGTCTATACCCTTATAATCTCTTTACCCAGAAGGCCTGCGCCCAACAGTGGTACATATATAATATATATAAAGGCTGTAACTTTAACACCAAAAACAACACTTAAGCACATCTAATAAACTATGAATTGAAAAGCTTACTTCCTGTCTCTGTCCATTCGCCAAAAATATAACGTGCGCGCAATAGAACGTGTGTGAGCTTATTAATATGCTATAACTGGTTTGTATATAAATTGTTCCTTACATAAACATAATATTGCTGAACATTTTTTTTCCAAGTACAATGATAGACTCTTATGACTCGACTTTCTACGGAAAAATCTTCTGGAATTGTATAGTTACTGGCTATTTTCGTCTATTCGAACGGAGATAAAACTTGAGTATGCAGTCAATACTTCTGATTTTTAAATTTGTATTATTTTAAGCAGTATCGGAATTTGCCGTTAAAGTCTACTTTTAGACTTTAACGAGAAATACCAATACTACGAAATCGTTTCGTTTCATAAATTATGCAGATAAGATACGGGAATTGATTCCAAGCACAAAAGAGGCCAACAAACTGTACAGGAGGAAAGGAAGGTTTGGATTGGTAATTTCCCGTGTGGGCTTGTTTGCTCATGAAATTTTTAAGAGTAATTTACATTTTCAATATAAAAACTTTTATAAAAGCCTTCCTTGAAACATATCCAAGAACAGACTTCTTTCTAGCATTCACTTCCTTAATAGACGCCTTCCTAATGATTGCATGGTATTCATAAATAACGATTAAATAGAATAGGGTGTTACAATTTAATCAAATAAGAAAAAATGGAGTGAAAGCACGTATCAAAAAATTAAGGTGGGTTGTAATTTTTGACACAACGACAATAAAATTGTTGTTGGTATTTTTATTAAGTATTTTAACGAGTAACAACAAAAACCGACTTCAAAATGAATCAAACGTTTGGACGACCTTTTTTATTTCAGAATTATTGTACAAATATTACGAAAAACAATTAATTTGAATCTAACCAAACTCTCATCAAAACTACCCTTGAAGGTTGTACCCTTTACAATAAAAAATGAATCATCGAAATCGGTTGTCGTGATATTGAGTTATTCGTCCATTTGCCGCGCTATTACTTAATGCAATTTAAAAATTTATATGGTTTTGTCATACATGCTATTGTCAGAATTGGAGGAAATTGGGACCACATGGCAAGCACCAACTTTCAAATAAAAAGAATCATTAAAATCGGTTCACCCGGTCGAAAGTTATGAGGTCACAAACATAAAAAACATACAGACGAATTGATAACCTCCTCCTTTTTTGAAGTCAGTTGACAATAGTGGACAAGGCAAAAAAAGTAGAAAAAGAAAAGGCAAAGCCAATCGTGATCGCATTGATGCCTTCGAGATGTGGTGCTGGCGAAGGATGTTACGGATCCCATAGACAGCACATCGTACCAACGTGTCCATCCTGAAAGAACTTAAAATCAAAGCTAGGCCGTCCACCATATGCCTACGCAGGATGCTGGAATACTTTGGTCACATTGCCAGAAAAAACAGCAATAACTTAGAAAGGCTAGTTTTGACTGGTAAAATTGACGGGACAAGACCGCGAGGTCGAAGCCCGACACGTTGGACTAACCAGATCCGCACCACTCTCGGCACGTCGGTTAGCGATGCTCTGCGCACGGCTGCAGATAGAGGAAAATGGCGACGGATCACTAAAAATAAACTGTTCCCACGAGCTGGTCACGACCATCATTGTCCATGTCAATGCTGAGAAAACCGACGCGAGGAGGAGGAGGAGTGGACAAGGGGCCTTTGGCACGGTTTCTGAGATTCGGTTGATTGCCTTCCTCACTTGTTAGGATAACACACAACCAGAAAACACAAGTTTAACTATTTATTATTTAGCTGCTAAAGTAAAATAAGACTACGATATTGTAATGTATAAATCGGAAATAGTATCTTCAAAGATGAGGGTCTGCATAGTAAGAAACATAATGAGGGTCTAACGCTTGCTCCGACGGGTACTGATTGACGGCTGTCACGGGTGTATTTGTTTAAACACATTCATTGTAAACCCTTATTTTGCTTGGCTTATTAGAGAATAGTGTTGCATTAGGTCAAAATTGGTCACATCCTTCTCCTCCTTGCTTCGTTTTCCTCATTGCTGAGGGTCGTGACCTCCACGAATTATGTGGCGGACGATCGCTTTCCACCTGTTGCGGTCTTTGGCGGTGTGAAATGCCTCGTGGACTCTCCTGTTGGTGTTGGTGCTAATTTGGTCTGTCCAACGCATAGGGCTCCTCCCTCTTGGTCGTTTTCCCTGTACTTTGCCTGTGACCAGGACTGTTTCCAAGGTATCGGTTTTCCTGGCTATGTGACCGAAGAATTCGAAAACCCTACGAAGACAGACAAAATTGACTTTTTCATAGATAACTGCTGCTTCAACATGCATTATGAAATATGGTCAATGTATCAAAACCCCCTTCGTAAAGGTTGCCGAGAGATAAACTCAGCTTAGGCTTTCACTTTAAGCCCGAAAGAATTCTGTCTTGAATATGACTCACAACCGTCTCAATCAGTTCTTTCAATTAAATTTTAAAAATAATATACATCATTCATTCAAAAATAATAAAATTAATCTTTTATTCAATATTTCCGAATTAGACAAAACTATTTTAGTCAATGAATAGTTTTTTGGTGATTACAACATGGGACTTATGTGAACGTCTTAGTCGTGCTCAGGAAAAAGACCGCTGTAAAGTGTTCGAAATTCAAAAATAAGAAAAAAACGATTGGTTTAAATTTCTAATGTTGTCGTATACAATTTAGAGAAGTCAAGAAATTGCTTTTAGAAACCTTGAAAAAGTTAAAACTAAAATAGTGTTATAGTATTATAACCAAACATACTCGATTCGTACCCATAAAGAATATTTATGTTTTTATCCCTGCGTTATATTCCCAACGGCGAGAATGATTCCATAAAATACGTTGATCATTATAGTTAGATAGTTATATTGTCAAGCAACTTTACCTTTGACATGTTAGGGCTACTCAAATTCAATATGGAAAATGTTCAGATGTTTACAAAGGAGAGGTAACTTTCCAAGAGAATCCTTTGGGTACCATTATGTAAATCTTATCTAGTAGTTGGAAGTCAACGGATAACCTTTGTTACTGTTTGTGTTGGTAAATCTTATTAACTGGCTAGTTCAAACACATCGATATTGAAAGTTTCACGGTTTTAAATTAGCGTTTACCCACAAATTATCTTGTCCGTCTACCGACAATTTATAGACTACGTATAATCGACTTTAGTCGTGTAACTCTAAGATACCCTTTAATGCAGCCCTGTTATTCTGAGCTCGTAGAATGAGGCTCGGGTTCACTGGGCGACAAGGGTGGTGGACTTTGTCATCCGCTGAAGTGGACCCGGGAAGAAGGCGGCATTGGCTGGCCCGTGTCGCCTTGCACTGCGAGCGCACAGGCGGGGAGGGATTGACCTAAGTAACCCCCCCCCCCCCCCCGTCCCGTAACGTACTCTTGAGCACAGTGGCGCTCGGGTGCGTTCCACTGGATCCCCACCATACACCGAAGACGGGCCACCGGGGGTTTTAGTAGGTAAGAACCCCACGTAACATAAAATCCCCCCAGAAGGCGGGGTATCTTATTGAAAAAAAAAGTTACCCTTTAATGAACAGTTATGTGAAAGAGAACAATAGCGATGTCGCTCATTATAAAATAACGTTAAGTTAAACCATAATTAATCTAAAAAGTTTCGCGTTATTAAATTATCTTGTCTGTTTATCGATGATTAATAGTTGTGTTACTGTACGATATTCTTCGTAATAATACTTCTTATTAGCGTAAATAATAAATAAATAACCGTTCATTATAAATATAGTACGTATATAGTACAATAGTATGTACAAGCGATTTCAAGAGTAAAAACAAAAACAGACCTCACATCAAATTACTGACTGATTACGCAACAAACTACGCACGTACACTTTATTTTATTATTTCTAAAGCATCATAGTTAAATTAGTTAATGGCGCCATTCTCATTCTTCTTTCACGTTTAAGAACTTCACACCGGGACAGCTTTTGACTTTGTAAGCACAGATCCGGCCATGTGTGGAGTAATGTTGTCATATCTGGGCAGTTGCACCTAAATACCAACTCGCGGCACTGGATTCCATGGAGAGGCGGGCCAAAAAGTTGATAGGTGACCAAGATATACACTTAGATAGTCTTGAGCACCGGCGCAAGGTGGCCAGCCTTTCGGTATTTTACAGATTACATTTTGGAGAGTATGCACAGGAATTACACGAGTTAATTACCCCATCCCCATTCTACCTTGGGACGTTTAGACACTCGGCGGGTCTCCACCCCTTCATAGTCGATGTTCCGCGCTTCCGGACGAAGCGATTTGAGTCATCGTTCAACGTGCGTACAGCAAAGGAGTGGAATAAGTTGCCGGCGTCAGTCTTTCGGCGGAGCCTTCGAAAGTGTGAATAGGCACTTACTAAACTAGCGCGTACCATCTTTCGACTATATCACCACTTAACACCAGGTGGGATCGTGGTCAAGCGCTAGTTTATACGCATAAAAAAAAATTCTTTCAAATTCGTCCTATTCATTATTAGGTAAAATGAGCCGGAGTGAAATAAGGTTCTTTAGTGCATTATATTAGCACGTTCTGGTTGGAATAATGACATCAAATTAGGATTAGGTCAACAGTTAATTCGGTGTAGGGTAAGTAAAGCGTATCGCTCGGATAAACGGCAACAATTAAAATAACTATCTGGCGCACGCCGGACAGGGCATTCGTCGCTGGGACAGCTTCAATTACTGAGAAATACCAGCTTCATTAATTCAACTACGGTAAGGTAAGCATTGGTTTCAACAAATTGTAATGCTCAATCTATCTCTTGCCATCGGTCAAATGGTGGTGGGGTCGGCTTTCCTGATTTCCGCTTTCCACTTCGCTTTGTCCCCGAAGTCAAAATGGGAAATGTTGCCCTTACTCATGACTTCCGCGTGGATTTTGTTTTCCTCTAGAGCTTAAACCCTTCCCGGGTTGGGTAATCTGTAGTGCCAGGTTCCCTACGTATTCGAGAGGCCTCCTCTTAACGTGCCCATACAGAGGATATACTTCAAGAGCCGTTTATTGATTGTTTAGGTTTTGATTAATTCAATTTCGTCATACTAGGAGTATTACGAAATTGAATATATTTGAAATATTTGAAAAGACAAATAACATTTGAATGTTTGTTTCAATTTGAAGTCTGTTTCTGTTTTCAAATTAATTATACGTACGTTTAGCATATTAAGCATTATAACGTGCAATTCTTCGAATAAGTGAATTTGTAAAGAAATAAAATCTCAAACCTTCATTTTGTCTAAAAATCAACCTTACAGCGTTCAAAAATATGACTGGGATATGATTCAAGCTATAAAAATTAGTGCTAAGCAGCTATTGGCTTACATTTATTTCACAGTTCTGATTATTAGTCACAGGTGTAGGCAGCGCTACGTACATTGACCGCAACCTGACCGCAGACATATTACGCGCCGTTTGCTCTTGTTACATATTGTCAACCGCAAAGTTTCAGTTTAATTAATACGCACAAATCACATATCAAGACAATTAAGGACTTATATATACACATTACATATATACACACACACATACATACATATAATTACTTTAAACTAAATAACTATAAAACAAAAACAAAAAAAAATAGATGATATGGTTAAGGAAGAGCTGGATCTTCTGGCACAAGTATATTTTATACTTAAAAGAAGATCCAAACATTGTATACTTGCTTTATATGTT
Organism: Meandrusa payeni; assembly: GCA_029286785.1. NCBI lineage: Eukaryota > Metazoa > Arthropoda > Insecta > Lepidoptera > Papilionidae > Meandrusa > Meandrusa payeni. The sequence continues at coordinate 3,829,967 of JAGSMX010000013.1, forward strand.
TTTTTGTTTTTGAAAATAAAGATTTTATTATTATTATTATTATACATATGGCACATCATATATATTTATCTAATATTTATTTGCACAAAATAAAAGTAAACAACAAGACGAACTTAATGCCCAGGAGAATTCTCTGTCTACCTTAGGGTAGAAATAAGATAGGTACAAATAAAATAAAAATGTTTATTAGAATTTATGCTAATCTACAAACAATATTAGGTTCAGATTTTCTACTAAGCAAGAAATATGTGCTTACATCATCAAATCTCGCTCTTCCAAAGCAAACTTAATGTAATAAAGCAAATTATACGTACGTATTTTATTTTAGAAACCGGCTTGAATTGAACCCTAGACCATAAATTCATAAAGCCGGCTTAGCTATTATTACTATCACTGCCCTTTTGACTAATAGTACTGATATACTACGTATACGTACTTATGATATACATTCCATTTTTTTTGACGAACTAACACAGTTGGCCGGAGAAGCTGGCCTTTACTGCTTCACCGGATTGAGAGGTGGCATTTTTTTTTTATAATTTCTAAGCAAGTGCTTGACTACGATCCCACCTGATGTTAAGTGGAAATGCAGTCCTGGATGGTAACGCGCGGTAGCTTAGTAAATGCCTATTCACTCTACTCTTGAAAATACCCACGTTGTAATCGGAAGGAAAGACAGACGCGGGCAAACTATTCCAGTCCTTTGCTGTACGAAGAATGAAAGACGAAGCAAATCGCTTCGTTCGGGTTTGAGGGATGTTCACAACAAAATGATGAAATCCCGCAGTGCGTCTAGAAGTCCGATGGTGGAAAGGGGATGGGGGAATTAGATCATGTAGTTCCTGAGCACACTCTCCAAAATGCAAGCTGTAGAAAACCGAAAGGCTAGCTACCTTACGCCTGTGCTCAAGACTGAGCAGATTGGTTTCAGCTGCGTCACCAAATAGCCTGAATCTCTAAAAAATTATAAAATTGCAGTCCATGGTATACGTATACTAAGTATAATATACGAAAACAAGTCAACATATTCAGGGTAAACAATAGTATTGTCACAAAACGATTGTACGTATTGTTCACACAATGTATTGTTCGGTACGCAAATCACAGTTAACACCGCATCACCCCCAGAGGTCCGCTCACTGCGCTGTTCGCGTCCACTTTGATTTACGCAACCAACCCTCACAGCACCACAGCTAATAATAAAATAGACAAGATATATAAATGATTAAATTCTGCAATTTTTCTTAGTTACTATTAGTTAGTTATTGTATACATAATGCAACGTAAGTCATTATCATTTTTTCATAGTTTCATCCGCAAAATATTCACTGCTGGAGGCCTCCCAACTATTTCCGAAAGGCCCGGTTGTAAGCTGCTTGCATCCATCTGCACCCCGAGGCCTTTATGAGGTAGTCAGACCACCTTGCCACCATATCCTACTCTGTGCTTGCCAGTCCGTGGTCTGCAATGGAGAACTTTTCGGCCCCATCCGCCATCTGTTCTACGCGCTTTGTGCCCTGCCATTTCCACTTCAACTTGCTTACCCGGCGAGGTATGTCGGTTACCTTCGTTCCTCTACGGATCTCCTCATTCCTGATATGATCTCGTAAAGGTACTCCAAGCATAGCCCTCTCCATAGCTTGGTGTGCGACATTATTTATTGCCTATAATGAGAGACCACGTTTCTGTGCAATATGTCATCACTGGTAACACACACTGGTTGAAGACTTTCGTGTTCCGAATATTAGTACATAGTATATTTTATTATTATTTTCACTTTAATCTATATTGATAGCTAATATTCTATAGTATAAAAGGAAGCCTATAATTAACCTTACTTTGCTTATCTAAATATGTTGTATTAAAAAAATGTAACAATAAACGGACGATAATATTCGCCATAATTATATTAATATCCTTTTTTTAAAGAAAGCTAGCAATATTTCTTTTTTTTTTCAGAAATATTACTAACATTCTTGTTAACCATTCCAACTAAGCTTAAGCTTGTGCTAGGAGATGATTCACGTTTGTCCTGTCGCTGACAGATCCGGGGCACCCCGCTCAACACGGCTGTTGGCATTCGCGGAAGGATTAGAGGGGCTCTCCAGGCCGAGTCCCACACATCCCTCCGGGCCCAGCCAGGGTACCGGAGGATGTTCTATAAAAAGATTCCCCCACGTGAACAAAAAAAAATAAAAAGGAGATGGTTCACGTCAAAAGTCGAATGGTGGATTCGAACTAACGACCGTACGATTCGCATACCGTTCCTAAACCATTAGGCTATTGACGCTTCGAACATTGTACGTATATAATCTTCATTAAATGTACTCGTATATACATATACATATTGATGAGATATAAAAAATATTTTATATTAACAGTAGTGTGAAATAAAATGGGATTAAAATTTGAATCGAAGAAGAGTAGTGCAAACCACCTCCTAAAGCCCAATTATAGTCCCAGTACTTGTATAGTCTGTTCTATTGTACAATGAAATCAAGTATACGAAGTCGCGCAATCTCGCCAAATTTAATTCCCAGAGAGGCAACGGGGATAGGTACAGACTATTTAATTGTTATCGATTTTCACGACAAACGACAATACAATACCTTTGTTTCCGTTGCGTAATATGTTAAGATGTCATGTTTTAATAACAGCAAAGCTATAAGAATTTAGATCCACGATTTGGTAACCTTCATAAAAATACTGATTTTTTAGAAGTACTTTTAACGTTTCCCACGGTAACCTGCCTCCAAATAGTGTCACCATGGAGGCAAGAAAACTTTCACTTAATAATACTTATTGTGATTGAGAGAACTTATTTCTTTTCACCTCTATTACAAATTTAGCCTGAAGGTAAACAAGAAAGTCTTAGATAATACGAAAAGTTTTAAATACACTATTCTCGAGGGAGAATCTCCTAGACTAGAATAGCAATTCCCTAAGATGTTTCTAAGGTGTTATAACCTAAGAATATATAATTTTCATATTTAAATTTCAAACAAAAAAGCACATTCTTTTAACCCTAACAGGGTAGACGAGATGGGTTAATAGCTTTATACAGACCATTAGAAATCTTTTTTGGTACTTAAGAAATCGAAAAATAAATCTGAAAACAGTGGTATGGCCAATCGACTATCACTAAATTTTGTAAGGCATGTGATGTCTATGCTAAGTTAAAGACCTGTGCCCAATGGTGGGACATGTCCATAGGCTGTTACTTGCACAAATAAGTTAACTCACTTACTTTAGCGTCTAAACTTGTCGCTTTGAAATTTAATATGGGAAATGTTGAGATGTTTACAAACTAGAAGTAACTTTCTCGGGCGATCCTCCCTGTACCCTTATGTAAATCACAGGTAATTGGTAGACATCGCAAGGGAACTTTTAGTGGTGTTTGTGGAAGTAATGCTTATTAGCAATGTATGCAGTTTGAAACTATATCGAATAGATAATGCATACTAGCTTACGTTAAACTATTTTCGACTTTGAAACTAGTTTTGTGCGATAGTCTAGAACTGTTTAACGAGGTAAATAGCATAGGCCCAAATTTCGTTACAATGAAAAAAAAATTATGACAACCCTGGTAAACTAAGACTGCATGAAATGAATAAGACATATAGATAGATAGATAAATCCTTTTTGCACCAAAATACATGTACAAAGGCGAACTTAATGCTATTTAGCATTTTCTTCCAGCTAATATTTAGTGGTTAAGAGCAGACTCAGAGTAGTTCCGCTAAAAAATAGGGTTTAAAAATATATATATTACATAGACAATTTAAATATAAATACATAGATATATAATAATATACATATAGATAGAATACCTAAACGACACTATATATACCAGTTTGTAATTTTTCATTGTTTGAGTAGAAAGTATTTAGATACACGTGATTTAAAGACATTTGTTGACGAAGCGTCCAGATTTCAGATTATTCCAGAGTTCAATGTAGGTTAATAAAACTTATAATTTGAAATATATATAGGTAAGCACACAATTTTTTTACCATAGAATTTTGTGTCTCGCTCTTGTCGTTGTCTTGGATTATCATAAACCTATGAATATCACAAACAACAAGCATTCTTCCATACGGTTTTCGAATGAAATCGGATCATAAAAAAATCGCTGTGAATAAATTTAATAAATAATTAAAAAAAAACACAGATTAATTAAGAACCTGCTCATTTCCTAAGATAGTTAACAACTAAATTTACGAATAAAAACTAAAACCGACTTAAAAAATTTTATATTTGTGACATAGAATTTATCAGAACATGACAAATGTCACATCCTTTCCATTAAAAATTGAATCATCATAGTCGTTTGGCGCGATATTAACTAATTCGTTCATTTGGCACATACTTAGTGCAAATTTAAAACTAATATGGTTTTTCGTGTATGCCATTGTTAGAATTGGACTAAATTGGAATGGCACCACACCGGAAGCAACAGCTTTCCAAAGAAAAATCATCAAAATCGGTATATAAAAAATATATCGGGATACAAAAATAAAATAAAAATAAACAGATGTATTGAGTCCTCATATATGACTGAACTGACTTCTCCTTTTTTGAAGTTGGTTGAAAAATCAGAAAAATAATGGACACAGTGCGTCTGATCATGATTTAATTTCATCCTTACGGCAATCATAATGATTTATACGTTTTAAAGTTACTTTCTCACCTGTCCGCAACAGCACGTTACGAAACCATTTATTACGGGGCTTTTACTGTTTTTCAGTGAATTTTATTTCACTCACTAAAAATGATGAAAAACATCTTATGTAAAGTTTGAAAACGTACCATCATTTCCAACTCCATTTTCCTTGTTTCCATTTTATGTATCTGACAGATCATTATACTCCTAGCTATTTATAGCTTTATAATAGCTCAAAATTTTGAGGTTTTAAGCGACAAAAAAGTGACATTGTAATCGAATACAATCGTCCGATCCGAATCCGTCGTTTCTGATTACGAGTATAAAGTTAAAAGTTAAATTTACAGCCTTTATGTATGTCCCACTGCTGGGCATACGCCTTCTCTGTAAAGAGAGTATAAGGGCATAGTCCGCCACGCGGCCCTAGTGCGAATTGGCAGACTTCACATGCCTTTGAAAATTTTCTAAGACATGTAGGTTTCTATAGTATGTAGGTTTATGTTTCCTCACGATGGTAAATGCTAATTTAACAACAGAAAATTGCAACAACAAATTAATTGGTGCCGGCACCGAGGATCGAACTCGGGTTGCTAGCGTACTACGCAACTTGAGCCAACCGCCCGGACACTGAGCTACCACTCTTACTACCAGCTCTTGAGTACGAGTATATATTAACTCAATTTCGCTCAAAATATATTGAATCTAGTCTTTCACTCATCCATTTATATCCATATGTATACATATACATATATTTATATATTTATTACGTCACTTGACTACGTTTGTTATGTCACCGTGTTTTATTCTATGGTAATCATAACAGGTAACCATAATTTGTACAGTAAAGGACTGGAATAGTTTGCCCGCGTCGTCTTTCCCTCCGATTACAATTTGGAGTTTTTCAATAGTAGAGTGAATAGGTATTTACCAAGCTATTGCGCCTTGCCACCCAGAATCCACTCATCCATCATAATTCCACTTAACGTCAGGTGCGAACGCAGTCAAATACTTGCTTAGAAACTATATTTTTTTAAAAAAAACGGCACAAATAATTAAAACTAGTGAGCGATAAAAGTAACCGACATAGCTCGCCGGATAAGCAAGTTGAAGTGGCAATGGGCAGGGCACATAGCGCGTAGAACAGATGGCCGATGGAGCCGAAAAGTTCTCGATTGGAGACCACGGACCAGCAAGCGCAGTGTGGGACGTCCACCCGCAAGGTGGTCTGATGACCTCATAAAGGTCGCAGGGCGCAGCTGGATGCGGGCCGCTTACAACCGGTCCTTTTGGAAATCGTTGGGGGAGGCCTATGTCCAGCAGTGGATGTCTTACGGCTGAGATGATGATGAGCGATAAATTTAATATAACAGTAAAAAAACATGAGTGGCATTGAATTTACTGAAAATTATCATTAACGAATTCCCCTTAGGCTGCATTTAAATCATTTTAATTTTTTTAATTCTTTTGAGCGTGTAGGAATTTTATAACAAACTACACAAACAACAAAATTTGTAACAAAACAAACTTATAAGTAAATTGATGTAAACACCTCCACTTTTTTTTAAATAATATTTTTTTAAATTAAATTGCGGCAATTATGTCGTTTGAATTTTATATATTGTAACTGAAATGTTACATATTCCCTGGAGTATTTAAGTCAAATCGGGAGACCGTACCAATTTTGAGCCTAACGGTTTACGACCAATTATAGTTAATTCCTTTTAGATTTACTGCAGATCGAAAATCGAAATTGTTACCGGGACAGATAACATTTACTGTTATGGTTGAATGTGGCATACCTGTGTAACCGTTTTATATATTTTTAATCAGCTTGAAAAGTTGGGTTGAGGTTCACAATACGTCTATATTTTGATGAAGAGATATGACAATTTTTGGACCGATTTTGTTTGAAAGAGTTTCTGTTGGATTTCGAATATATACCAGAGAACTCCAAAAAAATCTATATTCAAGACAAGATAAATACTCCTTAACTACCAAGAATGTGCATCAGAAAGAGAACTTCGTAAAATATCGATTATTAAAATTTTTTAAACTTAAAACCGGAACTCTTTGCTAGGAACCTGCAACAGTAAAACTGTAAACTTGAACACTATGCCATGCGGTGATCAGTTCTTACTAAATTAATATAGAATGAAAGAGGTGCATACATACAGAAACTACTTCATGTTATGAAACTCAAATTATCTGTTTAGCATAAAGGTAGGAGACAAACAAGAAATTTCGAGAGAATGTACAAAGTTTTTAAAAATACCGTTCCCTAAGGAGCAAGTCCCGAGCAGTGCTATTTCGTACAAGAATACACAAATATAACAGCTTATATTTTGATTTAATTATCGCAATTTATAATTATAATGAGATCTCATTACCCTGTTATGATTCGCTTTTCGAAGTGATCTTGATCAAAGCCTCCCGGAGGACTTAAACAAGCTTTTAAGATGTCCTTGTTACATTAAAATAGACTGTGCATGTGCTGTGTGGATTTAAGTGATATATGTGTGGAATAAAACATCACCAAAGAGAACAAATATTTTAAACAACAACAGAACTAACCCGACAAGTTAGTTAGGTAAAATTTTTGCAACATATGGTAATTCTTAGCAGGTACCACGATGCTCCTTCCTTCCTGACCCAAAAGTTTGTTTCTAACTTAAAAGTAACAAGAGCCTTGTTTACCTAACACGTAATATTTATGTTGATTTCGTTGCTACTATTGTTGTCCACTTGCCATGTAAATACGTTTTGTTAGATACCGTAGACTTATACACACTTCACACCTTAGACACAAAACACGAAAATTTCATAAAACTCTAGTCTACTCTCATCTTCTATAATTTTTGGAATAAATAGTCATTAATATTGCATGGCCATAGCTTCTATCACTACTTTAGGAGTGGGGTCAATTAGTAAAACATCTTTAAAACCGGCTGTATAACCTCCAACACTATTTTATATTATTTATTTAATATATTTTACATACGATAATTACAATACACATAAAGGAGCATTTTAAAAAACTATTTTAGGTTTTTCTATTGTCAGTTCTCATACAATTACTCAACAAAATTCTCAAATCGTCAGCCATTTTATTTTATTTTATTTTATTTTGTTTTTTTTTTATTTTATTTTGTTCTATTTTATATACAATTTATGTTTCCCTTGCTTTTAAGCTATTCATACTTTGTTAAAATTTTGCTACTGACATCTGTTTGCTTCTAAAAATGGGTTTCTGCAGAATACCAGCGCTGATTTACCCTCCTCGGATAATCAGCATTATGCTAAGCAGTGAACCCGGTCGGTTCGGCGTTGCAACGCATAGCCCTGTGTATCGGACCTTTTGGGTCTTTAGTGATATATATATTTATTTTTTCATTTTTAACTATGCGCTTAACTTGTTGTGTTAATTTGTAAATGTGTTGTAATCTGTCTAACCGATTAAATGGCTTATTATTTATTATTTATATTATTTATTTAACAGTTGTTGTGAACATTTTTTGCAAACGAACGCACACTTCGATACAGTTATAGTTAAAGTTACAGCCTTTATATATGTCCCACTGTTGGGCGCAGGCCTTCTCTGTAAAGAGAGTGTAAGAGCATAGTCCGCCAGGTGGCCCTATTGCGGATTGGCAGACTTCACATGCCGTAGAAAATCTTTCTAAAACATGTAGGTTTCCTCACGATGTTTTCCTTCACCGCCGAGCGCGTGGTAAATCAGCACATAAAGATTGTTCGATACAAGCTGTTGTGTAATTAATTAATTCTAATATTCTTGTTTGTTGTGTATGTGACAAAAGTATTATTTAAATAGATTTAAAGTTTTTGTTATTTTTACCTTATCTTTTTTATTTCTACAAATCATAAATGGCGCTATAGATTTCCTTTTTTAGTATTCTTACTTTAATTTGTGTCAGTGTATAGCAATAGATCCTTCATATTGCTAAGTGACAACAAGGACAGGTGAAAAGTCTATTCGCTGCTAATTTTTTCGCTCTTTCCAAAGTTAACAGCTAATAAAAGACCTTTAAATCCGGGAACAAGTGGATATATTCGATATAACACTACCACAAGTTGCTAGCACTACAGGTATCCTTTTTTTTTATACCGTTATTCATATCGTTACCTAGTAAAAGCAAGGCCTGGTGAAAGGTCTACTCGGAAAACTTGATTCTATCTCTGTTCACACCCCGTGGATTATGGTCATGAGATGTTATATGTATAATAAAAGTATATTTAATTGTTAAATAAAAATAACATCTCAATATTCTAGTCTAATTTAAGTCTTACATGTAGGAAACCTATCTCTGGCCACAACATACCCACAAACACGTTGTACGTCCAGAGCCCACTGGTATTGCATAAACCGCAGCCTTCGTTGCCAATTAATATTCACAGGCCTATTTGGTGCTTGCATTGTTCAACAAAAGTGCAATTCAATGTAAATTGCTATTTAATATACTAATTTCTCTTCTTCTTCTTCGTCGCTTGAGTCTTTACAGACTCGTCGTGGTTATCACGTATTAGGTATCAGTGACCCGCTTCACAAGCCGCCGCCACTCCTCCCTGTACGCTGCTTTTTTCGCACATTGATGCAAGGGTACGTCCATAGCCGTTCTTATCTGGTCGGTCCATCTCATAGGTGATCTTCCCCTAGGTCTGGTGCCCTCCACCTTACCCTGTAATTTCTCTTACAGACAAAAAAAAACTTGCTATGTATGTCCACTAACCATTCCATCTAAGCTTATGTTTGTGCTAAGATTTGGATTGCGTCAATAGCCAAATTGAGGATTCGAACCTACAACCTTACCATCCGTAGATCGTACATGTTTATGTAATCACTTAAAGTGTTAAGTAAATAAACCGATCGTGCCTTTCACTTTATTGATTTAATATTATATTATTATAAAAGTAGACCGCAATATTCTATGCAGAATGAGATCTCAGTATCTTGAAGCATAGTTGCGATAAAATCCGTAAAAAAGTACTTTTTCCGCGTTAACAAAAATATGAAAATTCAATATGAATTTATTGTTCAGAAACAATATTGATGGTGCATGAAAATTATGCAAATCGTTTTTCAACTGATACATTAAATTGCCTACAGTTTGAAATTAAACAAAACAGGTGTAACTGCGACGATGGACCATTTCAAATTGGGTCACGGCTGATTTTGTCAGGAGTAAGTAAACGTATCGCGCGGATTAATGACAGCAATTAGAATGGCTATCCGGCATACGTTGGACAGAAATTTGTCGATGCGACTACTTTAATTACCGAGATAAACGGTTACATTCATTCGAATACCAAACAGATTAACTTTTAGACTTTGATTTTTAACCATATTTATTTAATATATTTTACATACGATAATTACACATAAAGGAGCATTTTAAAAACTATTTTAGGTTTTTCTATTGTCAGTTCTCATACAATTACTCAACAAAATTCTCAAATCGTCAGCCATTTTATTTTATTTTATTTTATTTATCAATAAACTTACATCATTAAATGTTTAATTTAACTCTAACAATATTTTAAATTATTCATATCTCTTCGTATTCATTTTCTTCTCGAGCGGGTGAAGATCTACACCATCATGCATCAGTAAACGGATACATTCACGGCGCTATAACTTACCTTGAATACTTCAAAATCCTTAATTATTATCCTTAATATGCTTCAGTATACTTTATTATACTTCATTGTACTTCAATATGGTTCATAATAACATCAATATTCACAACGCATATGTCAATTCAAATTTGGGTTATAAAACAATAGAATATCAAATTGTTAAATAAAATAACATCTCAATATTCTGGTCTAATTTAAGTCTTACATGTAGGAAACCTATCTCTGGCCACAACATACCCACAAACACGTTGTACGTCCAGAGCCCACTGGTATTGCATAAACCGCAGCCTTCGTTGCCAATTAATATTCACAGGCCTATTTGGTGCTTGCATTGTTCAACAAAAGTGCAATTCAATGTAAATTGCTATTTAATATACTAATTTCTCTTCTTCTTCTTCGTCGCTTGAGTCTTTACAGACTCGTCGTGGTTATCACGTATTAGGTATCAGTGACCCGCTTCACAAGCCGCCGCCACTCCTCCCTGTACGCTGCTTTTTTCGCACATTGATGCAAGGGTACGTCCATAGCCGTTCTTATCTGGTCGGTCCATCTCATAGGTGATCTTCCCCTAGGTCTGGTGCCCTCCACCTTACCCTGTAATTTCTCTTACAGACAAAAGAACTTGCTATGTATATCCACTAACCATTCCATCTAAGCTTATGTTTGTGCTAAGATTTGGATTGCGTCAATAGCCAAATTGAGGATTCAGACCTACAACCTTACCATCCGTAGATCGTACATGTTTATGTAATCACTTAAAGTGTTAAGTAAATAAACCGATCGTGCCTTTCACTTTATTGATTTAATATTATATTATTATAAAAGTAGACCGCAATATTCTATGCAGAATGAGATCTCAGTATCTTGAAGCATAGTTGCGATAAAATCCGTAAAAAAGTACTTTTTCCGCGTTAACAAAAATATGAAAATTCAATATGAATTTATTGTTCAGAAACAATATTGATGGTGCATGAAAATTATGCAAATCGGTTTTCAACTGATACATTAAATTGCCTACAGTTTGAAATTAAACAAAACAGGTGTAACTGCGACGAAGGACCATTTCAAATTGGGTCACGGCTGATTTTGTCAGGAGTAAGTAAACGTATTGCGCGGATTAATGACAGCAATTAGAATGGCTATCCGGCATACGTTGGACAGAACATTTGTCGATGCGACTACTTTAATTACCGAGATAAACGGTTACATCCATTCGAATACCAAACAGATTAACTTTTAGATTTTGATTTTTTAACCATATTTATTAGTAATTAGCGAACCCAGCCCGCTTCGCCGGGCTAGGTTTTTCTTTATTTTATTTATCAATAAACTTACATCATTAAATGTTTAATTTAACTCTAACAATATTTTAAATTATTCACATCTCTTCGTATTCATTTTCTTCTCGAGCGGGTGAAGATCATTATCTACACCATCGTGCATCAGTAAACGGATACATTCACGGCGCTATAACTTACCTTGAATACTTCAAAATCCTTAATTATTATCCTTAATATGCTTCAGTATACTTCATTATACTTCAATATGGTTCATAATAACATCAATATTCACAACGCATATGTCAATTCAAATTTGGGTTATAAAACAATAGAATATCATCATAGTAAATAAAAGCTATATTTGACAGTTCAAAAAGAGGAGTGCTCGTCGTCCAAACTTATAGGATTACTCGCCAGGTCAATCTGAAGATTCCCTGAAAGTTTCATTGATATCGGTCCAGTCGTACGGAGCCTATATGGAACACCCACACACTTTCTCTTTTATATATTAGTAATAGATAAAATAATACATAATAGTAACTAAAAGAAAAATATCTACAATATAATAGCTATTTTACAATTTACAAAAATGTTTACAAAAGATATCACTGTGCCAAACTGTCGTCGCTTGGCAGTGTGCCCAGGAGGCTAGTATCATTGCCACGTTGTATGGCAATACTTAACCTCTGCGCAGGGTATAAGCCAGCCCTCTGGTCACCAGATGTATCGACCAACTTCTTTGCTATCACATTAAAAAGGTGGTGTGCATTAGGTTATAGATTATTTGATTGATAGTATAATAATAATAATAATAATTCATTTATTCAAAGTAACCAAGACTCATCACTACATCAAATAACTACCAAATAACAACCTTAAACTAAATTATAAGATAAAAATATAAAATTATTATTATAACTATTGGATTATAATATAAAATAAAGAAATATAATATTATACTAAAGGCTTAACTGTGTTTATGAATACCTTACCCCATGTGAGACGGCGCAGCATCTGTTTACATAAACACAGTCAAGCCTTTGAACAATCATGCTCAGGATGCTGTTGGAGCTGCTCCACACCCTGCGCACTAGAGATGCACTCCTCTTGCGCATTGTTGCAAAAGCATGACATCTGTGCATCCGCGAACATCCCCGATGCACTACAGAAATGGGGCAACCCCAACAGAACCCTGAACGCATTGTTATATTGAACACGGAGAGCGCTGTACGATATTTGAGTATACTTCGCCCACAGACTGCACGTGTAAAAAGTTGTACAGAAGGCTCGGAAGAGTGTGAGTTTAACCTTTAGGGAACAGCGTGCAAATCTGCGGGCCAGCATGTTGGCTCTTACCGACAGCGCCCTCCGCTCTCGTTCAATATCGAGGTCATCCTTTAGGTCGGGTGTCAGTATGTGACCAAGGTATTTAAACTGATAGACCCTCTTTAAAACTTTACTGTCGAGTATGATAGGGGGCAAACTATCCTTACTTTTTCGCCCATCCTCAAAGACCATGACCTCAGACTTTTTTGCATTGTACTGCAGGCCATGTTTTGGGCATATTCTTCACATATGCGGATCAGTTTTCTGATGCCGCAAACCGAAGCACTTAACAATGCCATATCGTCTGCATAACTGACATTGTTTACACATATCCCGTCTATGTGACAACCTGTTCTAGTGCTACTCAGTTTTCAATCAACTCGTTAACATACAAGTTAAAAGCGTAGGAGAGGTCAGTCCACCCTGTCTCACCCGCATTCCAACCTATATGGTAGCGAGAACGCCCCAACCCATCGAACACTATTGATCTGGTTTCCGTACCAAAACTTTAAAATATTTACCAATTCTACCGGTAAATTTCTATCTTCGAGCTTCCTCCATAAGACGTCATAGGATACGAGATCAAAGCCCGAGATAGATCGAGGAAGCAGGCATACACTGACGTTTGTCGTTTTGTGTAATATGTGATGGTATGCTTAAGGCACAACTTATAGAAATTGCTGGGCGAAACATATGTTTTTTATTTATTATCAAATAATTCACACATAATAAAAAAGATATTTCTTGACGCCATAAAAACCGCAGTGGTTTGTCTGTCTTTACGTCTTGTAAACGTAATTATCCTCTAATACGTTACTAAATTCGGTAAGCACCCAGGGAAGCACACAGGGAAGTAAAGACATTTTGTAAACTTCCCTGTTTACAAAATGTTAGATCTGGCATGGAGAATGTAATGGGACGCGCTTCGTTTTGTCGGTGCTTAATATATTTGAACAAAATTATAGTAAGCTCGTCGGTATTACCGTTTAAATCCAGCAACAAGCACGTATAATTAATCCATGTTATTTTTATTGTATATCAGCAATATTAACAGCTTGCGTGAACGGCTTTAAAATAATTAATTGACTACAGGTTGAGTTTTACCAAAGTCGTTACTCTATACCAAATTGTAAGCGTTTTATTTAATAAATTATGAACGTAATTTTGACTATATGTAATGTGTAATGTGGATTTTTATCAAAATAAACATATGAACTTTCTTTTGAAGTTATATTTTTTGTGCTTCTCACCATATTTCCTATATGGTGATAAATATGGCACACTCTCCGAACGTCAAAGAAATGATCCCGTATAATCGTAGTAGTCCAGGGGTTGTGGTTCTGTTCCTTACGGTAATCTTACGACCCCTAGGTGGCGCTGATATCGAACACCTTGAGGTTTCAGTCGATGCGAGTCTGTCATCATCGACCCCGCGAGGGCATGTATGCGTAGCCATATTTGAAATTAATTCCAAATTTGGAAATTGCGGAAAGTGGAGGATCTTTTTTTATAATATCGATTATTTTTATGTAATGTGCGTGTGGTGATTGTTTATATACACGTTTGATTGCGCATGTATGTGTGTCTGTGATACTGAAAGGGAGAGAGGTTAAAGTATTGGGAATACTTTTGTTCAGCAGTCGATTTCTTCAAGTTGATCATAACGATTTGATACCATTGAAACCACGGAATTATAACTTCTATTATTAACTTTTATCAATAAACAATAACAACTCAAATACATCATCTATACATACCAATATCCATTAACGTTAAACATAGAAAATAAAAATTCGAATCTAATCGTATATGAACGAATGAGGCCGGTATTTTCCTGTAATTGCGGCTGTCAGGTAGACAAATTGTCCGTTGAATGTGTTCCAGATAATCATTCTAACTGCCGCTATCATTTTCGGAGATACGTTTAAATTACTAACGCTTAAATTACTATCGGGTTTTACACGTGAACATGATTTTTTGGAATAACATTTGATATCGATTTGTGTAATGTTTCAAGTCTTTTATTTCAATCGGATTCGTAGCTTTTCACTTGTATTACGTCCCGTACGCGACAGAGAAAAGGTTCATTTTCTTTTACAGGAAAGGTGGCAATCGAGCTGAGCCCCGAGTCTATTGCTATCGACGTTTCATTATGTAACCGATCTATTACGGTTATATCAATAACCATTACATCATTACCAAATTCATCAAATACTTACACACAAAAATGGCGTGTCAGTGGTACGACAAAACCATTATGGTATGGATCTAAAAGGCGACTAAAACTTTAGTACACAATTGGCTTAGCTGACTCGGGACCTTACGACTTTACCTGATCTTAAGCGATCACCGAGGAGCTGCAGGAACGGTGCCGGTCTTTGAGAAAAGTGAAGGCACGATTCTTAAAAATCTCCAAGAATTTCCGTTCAATTCCTACATAGCCTGGTAAGTACACCATTCCTGAGCAAAAATAAAGGGACGATTAAAAAAGTTTATATTAAGGATATAAATAAAATAAAATATTTTTATTTATTTATTTAAATTTTATTAAAAAACATAAACTTAAACTAAAATGAATATATTACGTAAACTTGGATAATACAGTATTTTTCATTAAATTTTTATTTAAAATTTAGTAATTAGTGTCGCTACATGGAGGCAACACTAAGAACTAAAATTTTCTTAACCCACCCTTTATTTTTACTCACGTGCACAATATATGGTGACAGACTCACTTCCTTTCACATTTGGACGACGCGTTTAACAAACGCGGAAAGCGATTCTTATAAAGACACGATATCTTTTTTTTTTGTTTTGGTTGTGGGACATAATGGCAACCGCTGATCGAGGAAGAATAACCTGGCTGAATGCCGACGTGAAGTGGAGGTATGTACTCGTATCTGGTACCTAGCGAAGAATACTTTCAGTGACTCAACTCCTTATAATAGTTCGTTGACATCTGCATTCCCTTTAGTAAGTACTTGTGGTTTGCGCCTTTATTTAGTAAAAAAATAAATTGGAAATAAAACGGAGGTACACAATAGCTTTAACCCTAAAAAGTTGGGTAAAATGTTAGCAGTTAGCGGTGTCGGCCAGCGGCTGTCAGGAAGCGACTTGATTAATGGTCGCAGGAAGAAGGCGGCGCTCGATTGCGACATTACCGCAACACGTTGGACAACGCTCACCCATGTCATCCTAACTGGGTGCTAGAGCACCCGACACGAGCTGATACATGTACTGCCTTGTTAGTTCATATACAATAACACTGAAGACTTACAACTTTTTCCTCATAAGTTATTAAACAGGTTAAAGTAGAGGTTATAGAGCGGTGAAGCTGCCCAAAAAACCTCACTCCGTTGAATTCTAAAGGGATAGGCAGAAATTTTAATTTTGCATAATCTATAATCTTCATCATCTTAATCTTAAGTGCCTATTTACCACTTGCTCGAAGGTGAAGTGTTTTACTTCGCATCATCGCACCTTCGAGCATCGCAATCGCGCGGAAACCTGCATGTCTCACAATAAATTCTAAGACAGATTAAGTCTTCAAGCTGTGGCTGCGTGAAGGGCTATGACCTTATGTCCTCTTAATACTATAGAGAAGTCTTGTACGGCACATTGTCAGGTATCTATGTATCTTTAATATAAAATGTTAAATTAGGTATACTGATTTACAGCAAGTAAATTAGTATACCTAATTGAAATCAAATCCTTTTAAATAAAATAAATTTCAAATCAAGACATTATAAGTGCACAAGCATTAAAAAAACTGGCAAACGACGTAAAAAAATCTCTTTACAGTCGTTTAAAATTTGCCAAATTTCAATTGCTCCGTCTAACGTTATAGCATAAATCGCATAACTATCATTGCGTAATATCCATCGACATCACACAATATTAGTTACGCCTGCAAAGCGAATATAAGCAATTAACGGAAGCTGTTTCAGCTTTGCTCCACACCATTGGATTGGATAATTAGCTTATGGAATAACTACATTTATCTGAATGTTTTCGTTATGATTAAGTTATTTAAAATATTAGTTATATAGGTAAATATTTTACAAAGTAAGGCGGCGATATCTGTAGTAGTATTTTCCCATATATTGCTTCTGAATTTATACATATTATCTACGATTTGATTTAGGTTCTCTATTCGTATGCGTGTCATTTAACTCCTCCGTTGTAATATTGCGTGTAGTAAAAATATATTAAAAATTTAAAGGGTCATTCATTATTATTATTAGTAAGAAGACTATCATATTTCTTAACGCCCTATAAATTTATTTACATTACACTTACGTCATGTTTAAATATGTACAAGTACTAAACTTGCTTTCAAATAAATAAAAGCAAGACGAAACTAAAATACAACAAAGGTGTTTTATGTGATTGGATACCTGGTGGATACATAAAAGGTACGTTTGAGACATTTACACCTAACGACCAGTCTACAGGAAGTAATAAATTATTGTATAAAATTTTGCCATCTTTCGGCTAAGTACACAAGTATATTGTTATTTATACGTACATTTGTGATTTACGATTATGTTTTACCTCATTATGCACTCTTTTAACCAGTTTTGCTAAAGCTTCGAGTATTCATTCTTCGTACATCAAAGGACTGGAATAGTTTGCCCTCGTCTGTCTTTCCTTCCGATTACAATGTGGGTAATTTCAAGAGTAGAGTGAATAGGCATTTACTAAGCCAGTGCGCCTCACCATCCAGGACTGCATTTCCACTTAACATCAGGTGGAATCGTAATCAAGCACTTGCTTAGAAATTATATTAAAAAAAAAAATTCGGGGCCAATCCATATTGATTGATGACTAGCCTTGCAAATTAACCTGCTCCTCCATTTCCTCTGTTTACTTTATATTCCGGTACCAACCCATGTTCATTTTGTTTGGTTACCAAGTTTGTTAGGAATCACTACGTCGTTAAATAGCACGCAACACTACGCTAAATCAGCCACATATGAATTTAGGGCTTTTAATATCGCTTTGTTTTAACATTCTATTATTGTTTTCTCATTTTGTCATACACAATATATATTTTTTTATACGGTATTTGTATGAATATATATTTATATATCATCACAGACCCACTAAAATATTTTTAGACGAAAGTTTCTGTCATACAAAGGTTGTCTGGAAGAGATCGCTCTTAGCGATAAGACCGCCCATTGCGCATGCAACGACCTTGTCTAATGTAAAAATTGTATTTACTATTTCTGTGATGTATTTTGTTTTTAATTGTTGCGCAATAAAGAATATTCATTCATTCATTCATTCACTTATGCTTAGGTTAACATACGGCTTACAAACATCAATTTGCGAGTCTAATATTTATAACATCAACAATATGAAACTGCCCAAACGCCTATCACTATATATGATTATCCGCTTTTCGCATCCAGCCTCTTCCGGCTATAAGGATTCTCCACACTAAGCGCTAACTCCATTTTTCCTCCCCTATCTGCCGTCACCGACTCGGCAGATGTGGACAGTCAACTACCGCTTGCTGACTTTAGATCTATGTCGACTACCATTGTTCTCCGTCGTATTTCTTCGTTTAGGGTTTTGTTCCATAGAGGAATGGTCTTTCTGTCGTTCGTTTTGCTACATTAGGTTATTAATAACGTGTTTATATATAATTTATTTATTTTTATATTAATTTATAATTTATTTTATGCTATGCAGAAATTTTTCAGTCTCTTCGTAGGTGAAATTATGGAGAAACGAGTAAAGTAGCTTTTTACACTTATATTGGGATAAAATATGAAAAGGCACATAAAAGTTAACTTTATTATAAAGGTATTTACTTCGATTGAAATCGTATGACATAAAAGGGTCTTGTAAAACACCTGCGAACATCCTCCGCCGGTCTCGGGATTGGACTGCCTCAGCGGAACTGAACCCATGTCTGGATGTACTTAGTCATTGATTTAAAAATCTCTAGATGTACAAGAGGGACGTGCAACTTCTGTTTCAATACTTTCATCAAATTGCTTTTCTTCTTATTCTCTTTTCTATTCTTCTAATAACAACTAGTGATATGATAATAGTTCGATCTTCGCAGTCGTAGGTTCGTATCCCAATCAACTTGTAATGAGTTCTCATTTTTCGGATTCTTACGTACAGAAAAAATCACTTGATGAAATTTGCGCTCCGTGTACGGCGATGGGCTCAACATTTGTGACATATCAAATATAATACGATAGGTATTATATAAAACGCCGCAATGACTTTCTCTATCTACCCCCCTTAAAAAAGAACTTATTTATTTCTTTATTTCATATTACAAATGTAAAAATGTTTGTTTGGATGTTTGATAGTCAGTCACATAAACATGGGCCAATTTAATGGATTTGATCAACCGACAACCGTTATTTGAAATGTGACATAGACCATCAGTTTTCCCCCGGGTTCAAAATCCACGGTTAAACTTTCATATGGACATAGTAATAAGCTCGGTGAAAAGCGAATAACGAAAACTTTGTCTACCCCAGTTGGGTCAGTTAGTGTATCTTATTATAAAAAGTAACTATTTTATGTATTGTATTGATTTATAAAGATATTATTATAATAATAATACTTTATATACACACGACGTCCCTGACTCCTGAACAAAGAATTATTTCTCACTCTCTCTCTCTCTCTGCTATGCATCAAATTCAATTACAAATTAAATTAAGAAGGAAAAAGTAGTTGATTAAATAAATTTAAATAAATATTAATTTTTAAATAATAACTGTGTACGTATTGTCAGTTGAGTGTGCGTATGTTTGTTTACGTGTGTGATGAGTGTAGTATTTATAGTATAAGTGGAATCATAATGTCTTCTATTTGCTTGTGGTAGAGCGACAACAGCCAGTTTTAAGTTTAAAATCTTGTTAATTTTATTGTAAAGATGGGCTTGTAAAATGTAGCTTGTAATGATGTGATTGTAAAGATTGAAAAGACAGCATGGCTATCTTGCTGATAGCCATGCTGTCTTTTATTATTTATTAACCATTATTGTATATCCATTACGTGAGGTAGTTTCGTTAATTTTAACTAACACTGGAATAAATCTTTGGATTGTCAAAATAAGACTACTCTATGTATCATTATAAGAATTGCATGAAAACCTACCCTTTAAAAAGATACGAAACCGTCGACAGTTCAAATAATTAGTGGTAAATTAACTGAACCGTGGAAAAGAGAATTCTTAATAACTATCATCGTTAACAAAAAGCGTTAAAGAAAAATGGCGGGCTAAAATTAAGTTAATAGCCGGGAGCAGGCGGGAGCAGAAACCACCGTAGGATTACGCCGAGGCCATAAAATAGTTCGTGACGTTTATGCTATACCGTTTATTATAAACGAAATCCAACGAGTACATTTACTTGTTACGCCTGAAGTACATTACAAAATTATCACCGAGAAGAGAGTGAAAATATAAGGAGGCATTTTATATAGCATGTCTTTCAAACGAAAAGATTGTTAAATTTAGTTCTTGTGACACTATAGACGTTAAAAATTCAAATTTGACGGGATTTGTAAAGATTTTAATGTAATTAAACACTAGATTGGACAACTATGACTTACCTTTTTTTTTTTTTGTTAACGCGGGGAATCGAGTTATCAACCATCCTCCGGTACCCTGGGTGGGCCCGGAGGATAGTAAGGACTCGGCCTGGGCAGCCCATACCCACTAAACCTACCGCGAATGCCATCAGCCGTTATGAGCGGGTGCCCCGGATCTGTCAGCGACAGGACACCCCAACGACCGGCCGGTCTCGGCAAGACCGGACTTCACCCTCGAGGGGACTCCTCCGGCACTCAGAGAAGTCCCGACGACGCCGAAGCATGCTGGGGCCAGGTTCCCATCCTGGCCCCGCTTCTCGTTCTGAGGGGCAGCGAGGAAGGGCGTTTGAAACGCCTCCTGCGCACCCCGACTCGTCGCCTGCGGAGGAGGGAGCCCCACGGCTCCCCTCCTGACCGCTCGTCGGCCTCCTTCTGGGACATGACTGTCTCGCAGAAGGAGGCGACCGCCGACCAAGACCTGTCGCTCCGTACCATCGCAAGTGCGAGGCTCGGAAGCGACAGGTCTACTCCACCGATGGCGGATGCCAAGTCGCAACGCTGCGCTGCCCATCTCGGGCACACCTCCAGGGTGTGCTGGGCAGAGTCCACCGCAGCGCCACAATCATGGCACCGCTCATCAGCCTCCCGTCGGGCCGTCCGACACAGGTAGTCCCCGAAGCAGCCATGCCCCGTGAACACCTGCGTCAGACGGAAGGTGAGAGGTTTGCGCTTCCTGCGCATCCAACGCTCCAGGACCGGGCGCAGAGCACCCGTTGTACGTGTACCGTACGGGTGATGCGCCAGGTCCTCCTCCCACCTCCGGCAGAGTGCTACCTCACCTAACCGACGGATCCGCCGGACCTCTTCTGGCAGAGGGTTCTCTCCGAGGGCCCTCCTATCCGAGACATAGTCGGACACCTCGGCTAGAACCCCCGCCACGAGCTCCCACGGCGGATCGCCGGCAAGCGCAGTAGCTGCCGCCCACGAGACCGTACGGTACCCCGGATGATCCTGATCGCGGCAATCCGCTGCGCCCTGCGCAGCTGTGCGCGATTGCCGCGAGACAGGTCACCCGCCCAGATGGGGGCACCGTACGTGGCCATACTCCGACAGACCCCAGAGTACAGCCTCCTGCACACCGCGCTGGGTCCTCCGAGGTTCGGGAGGAGACTTCCCAGCGGCTGCCGTCCTCAGGACCTTCGGCCCCAACTGTTCAAAGTGGGGTCCGAAGGTCCATCTCCATCGAGGTGAGTCCCAGGTACTTCATCTGGGAACTCACCTCACTCTTTCTCCTCCTATGAGGAGGGTGGCACCCGGAGGGTCCTTTACGCCCAGTCCTGCGGAAGAGGAGGGCTTCGGTCTTCTCCAGTTTTACCCGAAGCCCCATCCTCTTATGCGGCTGACCACGAGGCCTACTCCGACCTCGGCCAGCCGCGCCGCCTCCTTATACGCCTTTCCCCGGGAATATACGAGGGTGTCATCTGCTATGCAGATCCCGGGAGGAGACGGCTCCGCAGGAACTATGACATACCTTATGTTAAACGCCTCAATCTCTTTTCTTAGTATTAGTCATAGGCCTATGTTCGAATTTAACTTTGACCTAGATATGGTAGCATTGAAATCATATTTACTTAACCGTTGCTAAGCAACCATATAACAACCGTATATACTATATGTATCAAACGCATGGTAGTGTGTGTAATGTTTATGTTAATAATTAAAAACATATCTCCATAAACTATCATACATAATTGTTCAAATGTAATACAACCTCCGTTTCCGCAATTTTCGTAAGAAAGTCTAAGTTTTTGCTTGACGTCATATTTTATTCACGAATAGAATAAACATGTATTCGACACAAGAACACACAACAGGTAAAACAAGACAAAAAACAACAAAAACAAAGTAATTAAAATTGTGAAAAATTAAAAAAAAATGAACAAAGACCTTCTGCCGAAAAGGGGTTGGCTCAGCATGTGCTGTGCTCAATGAACACATGTAGCACACCTCTGATTTTGAGCCAAAAAAACCTGTGAAAACTTAAGCGGACACAATTCGGTTGTCTATAAATTTGGTGTTACATATACTTTTATTTATGTTATACATAATAATTACGGGTTTTAGAATCGTTATTTTCTCATGAGAATAACAATTCACTTACATGAGAAAGTTACAATTAATACACATAAACAATTGTACATATTTCAGGCATCTACAAACAACATAAAATTAACATAAACCGACGAAGACAAAATGTATATCTTATTTTAACATATGAATAAAAAGAAGAAAAAACGATAAAGGTAGAAAAAGAAGAAATAAAAGTAAGTCTTTAAAAGCGCGGATATATTTCTAAATTGTTCAAGAAATAGTATAATACTTGTGAGACGCTCGTTTTGAAGCCCGACGCACAGAATAAAGCGTAGCGTAGCATCGGTCTGGGTGCGGATCGCTGAGTTAGTGCCGTCCGAGGCCGGAACCCAGAGGTTCCCGCCGGTGCAATGCTCCGTTTTACAATTCACTAATTTCACATACCACTACATTTTAAACGCTTTAACACCGCTGAATAACGATAACGTAACTCCTCTTTCCTATCTGAATATTCAGCGGTATTCTGTCCAAGCTTAAATAAAGAATAGAAGTACTGAATTATTTTCATTGCTTAATAAATTCGTCTGAAATAAAACATAGTACATTAGTTTGTCTTTGTACATATATTTTGGTGCAATAAAGGATTTATCTATCTATCTACATTATAGCCAATAACAAACAAAAGCTTATTATTGGTTATAATGGCGTTTAATTGTAAGATATTTATTATTTCGCACAAAAAGATTGCTAAGGGTTGTTTAAGGGACTTACGATTGTTAAGGTCACAGTTAGTTCAAATTCCAACCAGAATTTACTAATGTTACCCCGATTGGTTTCTTATGTACAAAAGTTGTTCTTTATGACACATGAGTTCGACGAACGCAGTTATTTGTTTAATATTCAATTTGTCAGTAACTGTACCGAATCTATTGTATTTTATTTGGCTGAAGCTGAAGATAATGGACGCTTTTATGCAAATGCAGACAATGCAGTGCATCATATTCCAGAGGAGTAAGCAAAAAGGCAAATTGGATAAAAATCCACAATTTCTAGCCGCGTAGGTTAAAGCTTAAAGTGCATTTTAAAATGCAAATTCGTTATGCTAAATTTTAACCGCAGCGTGTTTGAAGCATTACATTAGGCGGTGCAGTATTTGGTATAATGTTTACTTAATTTGTTTAAAAGTTGCCCGCATGCTTGCCTTTCAAAGTGTGTTTTGATCGAACTCATCTTTATTCTATAAAGACATTTACCGGTAGATAAATGTTTTTAAGCAGCTACTTCAACCATTGGAGCTCTAGAGCAGACTTTAAAAATACATAACTCTTAGAGATATTTAGACATAGACATTTTGTAGACATAGAAAAAATATAACACACATCAAAAAGAAAAATATAAAACAATTAAAGGAAGGAATGGACAAAAAGGACATGATGTCAACAATGGACAACATAAACTTAAACGAAAAAGAATATCTTACGTACTATCCACGTTTACGTAAGGTAACGATAATGTTTTTTAATAAAATATAAATAAATTAATAAAAATATTTAATCATTTTGTTTTATTTTATTTTAAGGATATTTATTTGTCTATCATGCACAATTTATTTCAGTTAGCTAGCGTCTTTATCTTCCGAGATATTCAAACTTTCTTAACCGACCCTTTATTTTTGCTCACGAGTGTATTTGATCCGCTTTCGAATATATTCTATAACCTATTGATTAAAGTAAACGTTTTATATAAAAAGGAATATTATAAATAACTGTCGTTAGCAGTTTTCTCGACAAATACGACAGCGAGACCTTATAATACAGCCTCTTTGCTCTATGACATTGCCAAACCTATGGTGTAATAAATGGTTATGGATGTTGGTAACAAACGAAGATTACGTGAATTGTTTGCCTTTTTTGCATATAGATATATAATCATTTCATATTAAATCATCCATCAATAATTAAATGACAACATAGTAGCAACAACCCTCCAGCTTGTATAACCTGTTAGTGTAAGTAAACTAAAGGAGAGCTTTTATTTCCTCAATATAACGAGAGAAATTACTCATACGCTTTTTCATATTTGTTCAATATCCGTACATCAATGCCGACTTAATCTGATCGATATACCTCCTTCTAGCACTCTAAAACTTCCGTAGTATATACTTTGTTCTTCATTGTTTCTACACGTACAATGACATCTAAATAACAATATATATATATATATATGTATTAATCAAATGATCGTTATTACGACAAGTCTGGAAGTAATAAAACATAGAAACTCAACTTGTACAAAAATGCTGCGCGAAACGAAATCGATCGCGCGTACTGAATGCAATATTAAGGTGAATTTAACGTTTGTTTATTTGCATCTACCGCACGGACGTGGCATACAATAGATCAACTGCCAAAAGCAACGCCGCGGATATTACCGTGAGACATTTAATTTTCTACGTGAAAGGATAAGGCGGGCAGAATTTCCCCGAGCATCCTGGAGCGGTACTGCTCAAATTGTGTTACGGTACGCCTTAAATAGGAACACGGACATAGAAGTGCAATGGAATGACAGCTCGGTACTACACCAGATCAACCATTTCAAAATTAATCTTATTTTTCAACTGACTTCAAAAAAGAAGGAGGGGTTCTCTATTAGTCCATGTTTTTAATGTTATAACTTTCCACGAGGTGAACCGATTTTGATGATTCTTTTTTATTTGAAAGCTAGTCCTTAACCTGTAGTCCAGTTCTGACAATGGTATCGATGAGAAAACTATATAACTCTTAAATTTGCATTAAGTATGTGCGCAACTATGGGCTTCATAAGCAAGTTCAAAGTCGCACAACGAGCTATGGATAGGGCTATGGTAGTAGTCTGTACGAGATCAAATCAGGAATGAAAAGATCCGTAAACGAACGAAGGTAACCAACATAGCTAGCCGGATAAGCAAGTTGAAGTGGCAATGGACAGGGCACGTAGCGCGTAGAACAGATGGCCGATGGGGCCGAAAAGTTCTCGATTGGAGACCACGGACCAGCAAGCGCAGTGTAGGACGCCTACGCGCAAGGTGGTCTGACGACCTCATAAAGGTCGCAGGACGCAGCTGGATGCGGGCCGCTTACAACCGGAACCCAAACCTTTTGGAAATCGTTGAGAGAGGCCTGTGTCCAGCAGTAGATGTTTTACGGCTGACATTATGATGATATGCGCAACAAATGGACAAATAATTCAATATCACGCCAACTTTGAATGATGAATCTTTTTTTATTGGAAATAATAAACTTCAAGAGTTATTTAATGTGAATTAGTTAGGTTCTGATTAATTTTATTTCATAATTTTAGGAATACTAAGACATTCGATTTGAAGCCAGTATTTGTTTTACTTTATATATTGATAGTATATGTTTTTCATAAACACCCATAATGAACACGAAATGACAAAAAAGTTATTGGAGAATATTCTAGAAAAGAAATTATGGTTTTTCATATATTTGTAAACTTTTTTGCTCATAGCGTTATTAACCCTACTATTTAAATTAAGTGACTTTTAACGGACTTCATTAAACTCAAATAAGTTATTTAAAAAGCAACTAAATTATAGTAAAATTAGATTATGACATCATAAGGTTATTGTAACCTCAGTAACATAAAGATAGCAATCGCTGTCCCCTTTTCAGCAAGCATTTTAGGTCCTTTTATGAATGGGTTAGAAAGGACGCGACATCTTGTTTTTAATACTAACTGCCACAGTCAATAATCAGCCAAGAGTTTTCGTTCTTCTTTCAATTTACATTCGCAAGATGAAAAGAGTTTTAGGAAATACAAAATGGATATGAGCGTATTTTCTTTATATACGTCTACTCATTTTACTAAGTAAGATTGGACGTTTTAGGATACAGAAAACTTATTAATGTGTTAAGAATAAAACACTATCACAATCGCGTGAAAACATAAACTTACCCAAATGCGTGCAAATAATTAAAAAGAAAAACAAAACACATTTTATTTTGCATAAAAACTACACCTTAGGATTATGTTAAAGATATCTCCTTTCAAAGGTAAAAGTGTAGGTACAGTTAAGAGCACCTTTTATAAAATATTTACATTATATTCTAGTCTTCAAGCGCATCTTGCAACAAGATAATCCCGTACAAGAGAGCTCCACGGGAGCAGAGCGCCCCCGAGCTCCGTGTCCGGATGTGCCGCCCTCCAGGAATAAACCCGCTTCGCTTCCGCATTTAAATTGCGTACACCTTCTCACTTAATCCTCCTGCAAACGTATTTTAGTATGGCAAGATCTTGACGCAGTCGTATGCTCTGTTGAGACGCTACACATGTGACGGATTTTAATAAATATAATGAAGTTTTAAGAATGACTCTGATAAATAGAAGAAGTTATCTTAAATGCTATAAGATGAAATAAATATATTTATATGGCAAAATTTTGATGCTGTCGTTGCTTTGAACTACGGCACTTATCAATCAAGAAATCAGGCAATTATAAATCCGCACATAATGACCCGTGTTAGCTCAGTGTCCAGGCGGTTGGCTCAAGTTGCGTAATACGCTAGCAACCCGAGTTCGATCCCGGTACTGGCACCAATAAATTTATTGTTGCAATTTTATGTGCTTATTAAACACGCGCACGGCAGACGCGATTGGCAGACTTCACATGCCACATGTGGACTATGCCCTTATACTTCCTTTACAGAGAAGGCCTGTGCCCAACAGTGTGAGATATATATATATATATATATATATATATATATATAAAGTTAAGTGACATCCTTTGTATATATATAAAGGATGTAACTTAACTTAATAAATCTGATGAACTTTTAGGAGTCACAGTGATTTAATAATTAATTTTGTGTTATGACATCATTGACTTTATTATTTTTAATCTTTTATTCATTTTCACTTCTCACGCGCGTACATAAATACACGTATCCATATTTCGTACAGTATCTATGTAGTTATGTTATTAATGTAACGACTATAAACGTCAAACACCGGGAGCAAACCAATTGCCTCAAGCCAGATGGGATTCACATCCCCTACCATAAGATCGTAAAGAACGCACAGACTCGTTGGGCGCGCTTAATTCATAATTTTGGACAAAATAAAAACCGTGGTCGAAATTTATTTTTGTTTCAATTTGGTTCTATATTAATTTTGTTGACTCAATACCTTACATTTCGATGATGTACCAGGGACCTCCCTAAAATCCGTGTAATAATATTTGTTGTTTGAGATATTGGTAGGTTTATCATATTCTAAGACTAGGTTAGTAGTCCTTATCGAAAACACTATTTTTTTAATTTTAAAGAATGATAACAATGTTTTTTTACAAATATTATAAAAATTCTTATTTACCATTCCTCGTAAGCTTAGGCTTGTGTTAGGAGATGGTTCACGTCAATAGTCGAAACATGAATTTGAAAAGGACCTTATTATTCGCAAACCGTACCCTACATCATTAGGCTATTGACGCTTAAAGGATGAAAAAAGAAAGATAATATGTGGACCATAATAATTATAATACCATTTATACTTTAATAAAATAATTATGTTGCCGTTATGGAAGTAAGAGCGTTCGCAGGAAGCGTCTAATATTTGATCCATCAAAAATCCCCTTTGATTTGATTTGTTTGTAATGGATTTTTGTATTGTAAATGCGAAATTTCAAATCAAATCAAAGGTGTTGTTTTGCATTTACTCGTAAATATATGTATTTTAAATCTAAAGTGAGCAAATTCATTTTCCGAACGCAAACCGTAAAAGATAATGCCTCATAAATCTACTTTAAAAGGTTACCCACATTGTAATCGGGTAGAAAAACAGATGGAGAGGAGATATTCCCGATCCTTTTCTATTAGCGTTATAAAGAGTGATAAAAATGCTTATTAGATCCCAAACGAGATAAAGGGTTTGTGAAAGGGCTCACTACGGATACCAAATGTACTTACAATGGAATTTATACGTAAGTTCGACGACCTTGTTTCATGTCAAGCGGTGCACAAACAAAACTAATGTTTTATTATTTGACGTATATTCAAGCGAATTTTCTTCAAATTATTTTTATTCTGTTGGTATTCAAACTTGTATTACACAGAATTTTGAATGAAAACACTGACACTTTAATATAAAGTGTCAGTGTAATGACAGACAGAAAAATCATATGATATAACCTAAAATTCTTATCATGTTTTTGAT
Organism: Meandrusa payeni; assembly: GCA_029286785.1. NCBI lineage: Eukaryota > Metazoa > Arthropoda > Insecta > Lepidoptera > Papilionidae > Meandrusa > Meandrusa payeni. The sequence continues at coordinate 3,858,761 of JAGSMX010000013.1, forward strand.
GTTGTTGACATGAACAATATTGATTTTAATTTGTTTTTAATAAAAGGGATAGGTATATAGTCTATTTAAACTTAATTCCATTAATGTCCTTGAACTTCGTTTAGTGGGCCGTGCAATGTATGGAGAGTGTCCCATGTCATTAGCAGGGTTTAAATTATGTCCTACTTTGAGACATAGGCTTTCTGTCTAAAGAGAGTATCACTCGATCGACTCCAGAACGGATTGTGGGACTTCACAAAAGTCTAAAAAAAATTCTCAAAGCGATAGCTTGAGGACGTCCAGCAGTTTTCGTTCACTGCCGAACATAACACAGCACACAAATAATTTTATTGGTTCACTGTGGATTTAATTTAAATCGCTAGTACTATTCAACTTGAGGCGACCGCCCGGAAACTGAGATAGCATGGCTCCGTTAGTCATTAGTATTAGTAGGTACGTAATCTTGACTGGATTTTATGTCACGGGAGTTGGAACACAAGTGTCTCTCACGACTCGGCTTAAGAAACAGTAAGCAGACAGACGAGTGTTGGTATGACTACAGAAGTGTAGTTCATAATTTAAATGTTGTCATACACCTCTGTATTAGGTGTTGCCATTTTCTTTTTAATTACACGTGAGTTGTTCGAAAGCTCTTTACTTCATTTTTTAGCATTTGATACATTGAAAAAATATAATTAAAAATGTTCGATGTTGCCTTTAAAACATATATTAGATTTTGCTTTCATTTACCCGCTGTCCGCTATTTTTATAAAATCCCATGTGTGACAGGTTAGTCACAAATTAAAGTCATTTACTTTTTCATGAAGCCGTAAAACGAAAACTCTTTGGTGCAAGCTGCCTGGGATTCCAAGCCTCGACCCAAAGATCATAAAATTCTCAAGAACTCTTGAAACCCATAACTCAAAGAAACAAATGAAGTGATAGCCGACAAGCTAGAGTAAAGGCTTACGATGATGGTTGCGAAATCAAATTCCAACCTGCTTGTATCAATGAAGTTGCGTTATTGGTTTTTAAGTACGAAAAAATCACCTGCAAAAAACAAAAAATTCAATTATCTTTTTAAAACTTCTATTTTGTAAATTTAAAAAAATCTCGATGTATGGCGTTGGGCTAGGTGAAAGCGGTGAGAGCGATCAGCCCTGTAGTTCTGGGCTCTCAAGAATAAGACTACGGTATCCCCTGCCTGTCGTAGAAAGCGACTAAAAGGGGCCTCGGGTTCACTGGGCGACAAGGGTGGGGGCCTTTGTCGTCCACCAAGGTCTCGTCCACAAAGATACGCCGCCTTCCCCCCAGAAGGCGGGGTATCTTTGTGAAGATTTCCTCCCCGTCAACAAAAAAAAAGGTGAAATCGGAACAGTTGTAGCAACAGTCTATCCAGCTCTGGTTAAAAGATGATGTTTAGTTATATTTTATTTCTACGCCATTATGATATTACTGTTTAATAAATCTCTTCCTTGCGGATAAAGGTCTTAACGCAAAAAATTATAAGGAAGAATTATATCAGTAGGAAAAAATATAGAACATAATGTGTTAAGAATTGTGGCGTAAAAATGTGTACAAAAGCGACTTTACCGACAAAAGGACGGATATAACGTGCTAAGAGTTGCGTGAGGGAATCAAAAGGTATCGCCATCTTAAAACAAAAAAAGGTCAAAGGCCACTTGCATGAGAGCTTTCATTGTATAGAGCCATTGAACGTTGATAAATAAACATGTGAACCTTAAAAATGCACATTATTTTAGCCCTTATTATAAAACTTTGACCTTATTATAAACATCGGAAAAAAAAACTCTTTAATCTTTCCATTTTATTTTTGGGCATTTTCGTCCGTGTCGGACATGTCAGACGCATCATTTTTTTTTGTTTACGAGGAGGAAATCTTCAGAAAGATACCCCGCCTTCTGGGGGGAAAGCGGCGGTTATGTGGGGTGTTTACCCACTAAAACCTCCCCGGTGGCCCTTCCTCGGTGCATGGTGAGGCGCTCCGGGATCTCCAGTGGAACGCACCGGAGCCCCTCTGCACTGTGCATAGGGAAAGCACTGCCCTCGCAGTGCAAGGCGACACGGGGCAGCCGTTGTCGCCTTCTTCCCGGGTCCACCTTGGCGGACCCTTGTCGCCCAATGAACCCGAGGCCCCTTTTAGTCCCCTTCTACGACAGGCATGGGATACCGTAGTCTTCGTCATAGCCTTAATAAACAAAAAAAGAACGAGTTATGTCGTGTCGTGGTGTTAACTACATGACCGAAGTAAAACTTCTTTAGCTCCTTGTACGTATATATATATATATACATATACATATATATAGCTTGACTTTGGGAGTAAGGTGGCATTGCAGACACCTACATTGCGAATAATGTGATCGGACGAGGTTGTGAGGAAGTTTGTGAAAATAGTAAGAGAAGAAGTTACGTTTCGTATATCTAAGACACTATGCAGGCCTATTGTTTGTATCAGAGCGAAAGAGAGCAGGACGCGCGCATATTTTTTTCCTCTGTTGTAAAACCGTGTATATATATATATATTTAATATTTATATATAAGCTATGCATTATGAAGCGTCAATAGCCTAATGGTTTAGGGCACGGTCTGCGAATCGTAAGGGCGAATAGTCGAATCCACTATTCGACTATTGACGCGAACCATGTCCTAGCACAAGCTTAAGCTTAGTTGGAATGGTTAACAAGAATGTTAGTACTGTTTCCTAAAAAAAGCAATATCTTTCTTTAAAAAAAAATGCATTTACCACCTTACTCCCCAAGTCGAGCTTGCGTAAAGAAGTTCAAAAAACCAAATGAAGGAAGAAAGAAGCTTAGGTCTTTTCTTAGGAAATTGAGTCAGGTAGCAATACTAATAAAGCACCCACATATTGTCTACTTCATTAAAATTTAAAGTAAAGGTCATAGTTAATTTAAAGCGTCAATAGTAGTTCGCAACAGATATAATATTATTAGTAATGCTTATTTTCTGCTCCGATGATTATTGAATATTCATTTTACGTCAAAATGTTGACGGCCACTGAGGACAAATATGAAATTAGCATAACACTTAAAAACGAAATGTTAAGCGGGTGTTTGTTTGCGAAGGCGTCATCACGGCCATTAATATTCTCACAGTGCCGTGGTTTCGGTGATTAAGTAGATATTTATAAAAGAGCAGAGATGTTCCTGGACATCATTAGTGAAAGAACAATGGCACGTTTTACTTTACTTTTCATTATTGTTCTGCTATCGTTCACGATTGCGGTGGTGAGTTGTGGGAATGACACCAATGCTACCACCACCCCATCGACACCGACGACACCTAAGACTCCTAAAACGACTACTCCCGATACAGGGGTGGGTAATTATTTAAAATTTATGTTTATTTTTTATGTAAGGGAAAACCGGTTCTTGAGTAATTATCGCCACCAGAAGTAGCGGCGATAACTACTTTAATATTTCACTTTGATTTTTTTGATGATTCTTTATAAAAATGTGTGTATACAGTATGGGCAGTGGCTTTAACCCAATCTTATGATGGCGGTATTTTTTGTTTGTTGGATAACTTTTTCAGACATATATACATGCGTATATACCGTCGTTTACTTAGCTTCCCGAAGTGGCACTCATTGTTAGTTCTTTTTTTAATGTCCCTTAGATAATTCGTGAAATAGCAACCGACCGAGTCGTGGTTTGGCCCTCTCGAGCGCCCTCGGATCGGAATCCTTAGTCGTAACATAGTAACCCTCCAAGCCCGAGGTTACCCCTCACCGGTTGGACCCTTATTTCGAGTTACTAGCGATAGAGGTTCAGGCTAAGCGACCTAAGAGCTATGCCACCTCTCAATCCGGTGAAGCAGTTCAGGTCAGCTTCTCTGGCCAACCTGTGTAGTTCGTCAAAAAAAATTGTTTAATTAATTATTTTTCTTGGATGCATTTTCCCTTTATTTGGGATCGACGCTCATCATGTTTCGGCGTCTAGGCGATCAGTCTTGCGTTGTCTGTATCTCCAATTGAGCTCGTTGCGAATCCTTGACAACCGTTGTCTACCACGTAACCTTAGTGGCCCTCTGCTTTTCTTAATGTCTGCGATAGCAAGGGTCCTCTTTGCGTTCATTATTTTTATATAATTAATTATTCTTTTTAAATAATTTCAAATACTAATAATATCTCGTTTGGTTCCGTTTACGTGTTGCAGTATCGGAACAATATTGTTTGAAATTCTACAACCCTATTTCTCAAGCTAGACGTTTGTATATATACTAATGTCAAAAATAATTATTAGGTAACCAAAACTTCCATTATGTGTTCATTATTAAAATAATTCAATTAAATTTGTTTCCAGATTCTGAGCAAAGTAGTCCACACAATTGAGGAAATACCCAAAGAAATTGCATCTACAGTAAGTATTGTTAATTATTTACGAGTAAAAACAAAAACCGACTTCTAATCGAATCAAACGTTAAACGATACTACGCGCAGAATCATTCGGCCAATAATTCCGAATTATTGTAAGAATATTACGAAATAAACTTAATTAGAAACTAACGAAGCTTTTTCCTTTCCAATAAAAAATGCATCACTGAAATCGGTTTGTGTCATTTTGAGTTATTCGTCCATTTGTGGCGCACATATTTGATGCAAATTTAAGACTTTTATGGATTTCTCGTGGATCCCACTGTCAAAATTGGACCAAATTTACATAGTACCACACTTGAATCACCAGTTTCCTAATAAAAAGGCACCAGAACTTCGTAATATGTTATACTTTGAAGACCCGAGTTCGATCCCCGGTACTGGCACCAATAAATTTGTTGTTACAATTTTATGTGCTGATTTACCACGGCACGAAAACATCGCGAGAAAACCTACAATTTTCTGAGACATGTATGGTCTCAGTCCGGACTATGCCCTTATGCTCTCTTTACAGAGAAGGCCTGTTCCCAACAGTTGGACATATATGTATATATAGGCTGTAACTAACTTCGAAAATTAAAAAGAACGTGCGTAGTAGCCTTCAACCTGTTACGATTTAAAGTCGATTTTTGTTTTACTCATAATTTCCGTTCGTCGAATTGTAACTCAATGCTCTGTTTTCATAGTTATTCAGCTCTATAGCTTTATTATAATTATTAAGCTATATTTAAAGCTCGGTTTTATCCGAGAGCATGACTTCTTCTTTCTTCGCCGATCGTGCCGACCTTTCACGTAACGTACACATATTTTTTTCTATTTCAGGCCGTAGAAGCATTCAAAGATGTGTTTGGTTGTGACTCATGGTTTTGATGCTGATGATGAAAATGCTACTCGTATTTTCTAAAAATGCATGATAATATTAAATTGTGTGAAAATAAAATTATAAAATAAAATGTCTTCGTGTTTTAATGTCTCCTCCTCTGATTGGACTACAATCAGCTACAATATAAAATAATGAAAAAAATAATATAAAAAAAATGATAAAACTTTTCATAACTAATTTATTATAACAAGAAATAAGTCATAAAATTAAAAAAAACATATTATGTGATAGATTGCGAGCCCATAGCCAAAATAATGGGGACAAATTTTTAGCAAGTGATTTTTTGTACTTAATAAACCGAAAAACAGACACTAATTTGTACAATCTGGCTGGAATTTCAACCCATAACCATAAGATTGTAAAGTCGAATGCTTAGCCATTAAACTGCTTATAAGTAATTTACATGGTAAAAACTATTCACAAACTCTTTTCTTCGTAAATAGTAAAGGTAACAAAAGTACACAACCTTGTACGTAATACCCATGAAGGAGCCTCTAGCAGGTATACAATGAAGTGGTTTATGTTGGTTTAAAAGAACGATCGCTTCTTATGTCTCAAACAGTATCAATATGTCCGGCAGACAGACTTTATTCAGGCTTCTAGTTATTGCAGTGTATTTTAACCTGGTGATATGTGGTCCTAATAGTACAACAACGTCTCCAATGCCGACCCATCCGTTATCGTCATTGGACATCCGACCTTCTGGGGTGAGTACGAAACTTACAATAATGACACTCCTGGAATAAAAGTACTAAGTATTTAGTAGTACATTTTAGTTCAAAGTAATTATCCAATTTAACACTTGGTAAATCAATTACAAGGTTTTAAAGGGGATTTTATCTATTTTGGTTCCAATTTTCCATTACAAACTCGTTACTTCGGAAAGAAATAAGTTTTATCTATAATATACTTTACACTAAACAAAAATCAAACAATTAATACACACTGCACTGTCATTAGACTATTATTTATTATTAGTCCGTAGCTAATTTCGGTATGGTTTTTCAACCAGAGCTCTATGGTTCCAAATTATTGTCTCAGTTACGCTGATTATGATTTCAAACGTCTTAATTTAAAATTGCACGTTTTAGTTTAATAGTTTTATAAAATTATTGAAGAATTATAGAAGCTAGATATAAATATAGATAATACACAAAATAAATAAATTAGCTTCTATAAATCTCCTATCAATTTATATTTTAACTATAGAAGCTAATTAATGTATTTCGTAATAAACATAATATGCTTTTATAATTTTTCTTCTTGAACAATTTTTCAATCTCTTTCCATTATATTATTTTTCAGGCTATGGCGAGTTTTTTAAAAATGCTGGTAGACATACCTCTAGCACTGGTGGAGGCATTAAGAGACGTAAGTATATTTTTATTTGTTACGATAGTTATTGAAATGCCTATTTTCCTTTGTTTTGTTTCTAGGGAGCTGAAGGTATTGAAAAAATTGTCCTCGGGTCAATCCAAACATTTTTCTGAAGACCCTCCAACGGAGTACTACAATGAAGATACATTGTATAGATGTAGATATGCCTAATTATGTCGCCCAGCCGCATCCGTCTTTGTATTCGAATAAAGTCTTGAAAATACTCCATGAAGTTTGATGTAATTGGCAACTAAAACCATTTTCCTAGGAAGGCTGTGTACAAACGTTAACATTCATAGTGGTTAAGAAAACTGATTTTGAAAATAAAAAAAAACATTTCTTAGAAGGGTTTTATACATTAAATGATTTGTTTTATAAAAAGATTAAGTAACCATCACGCCATCGAACCAGAGGGGTAGGCGTGTGGCGCCATCTCTTAATAGTTTTTAAGAAATAATCAATAACAGAGATTGATTTTGTCAATCAAAAATGTCAACTGTGTGGTTATGGTGCGACCTAATCTATGTTTGGTCGGGAGTAGGGCTTTCGTTTTGCGATTTTCTTGAGTGAATGTGAAATTTGAATGAGGCCTTTCCCTTCAGAACTTGGAATAGTTGAGTTTGGACAATTAAAGTGTATGGACCTCCTTTGGGCTGACGGATCGAAGTACAGAAGAAACACGTAAGTTATTATTGTAACTCGCTTAATATGTTGTTAGTATTTGTAAGTCTGCCAGAACTATTGGAAAGAATGTTACTTTTATATTAGTATTGTATTATACTTATATTGTAATTCCAATATATTTACTCTGAATAATTAACATCAGTTGTAAATGTCGATGTACCGACATTCAATTCAACATACGGTAATGTTAATTATGATCAATCTGCGGTCTTTATCCGCTCAAATTTATCTGTTTATTCCGACACAACCTACATATTTCTCATATGCATAATCTACCCGTGTATACTTTCGCCTGGGACGTCTTCTATGGACACTTGTACGATTGTGATTTTTCGTCTCCATTTTTCGTTACTCTTTTCTAAATGACGGAACCATCCCTCCTTTATTTATTATTTTTAAGACAGGACCGAGCACGGATCCTTGTGGTACTCCGGCTCGAACGGGACGGAGGGTGGAGCGCACTCCCTCGACGCGGTATCTAAAGGTTCGGCCAGTAAGAAAATCGCGCAATGTGCGCACTAAATAGTCGGGCACCCTGAGCTTGTATAGTTTGTACACAAGCCCGGCGTGCCAGACTTTAATCGGAGCTCACCTTCGCCACGTCCAGGAAGATAGCTCCCGTATGCATGCCAATTAGGGATTTGGCGTGAATGTGCTCCGTGATGCGGAGTACCTGTTGAGTACATGAGTGTTTGGCACGGAAGCCAAACTGCTCGGGTATGGGAAGCTCTCGCGAGTCCATGAAGGCGCGTAATCGAGCTAAGATAAGCCGTTCGTATACCTTCCCCAAAACGGAGAGGAGACTAATAGGTCTATATGAAGTAGGTTCAGTACGCGGCTTACCAGGTTTGAAGAACCCTACGACGTCGGCCTCCTTCCACTCGTTGGGAAAGATGCCGTGAGTCATGGCCGCGTTAAATATTATAGCCAGTAGGCGTACGATATTATCGGGGAAATGTCTAGCTACCAAGTTCGGTATGCCGTCTATACCGGGAGCTTTGCGGGGACGCAAATTTTTTAATATATCCTCAACCTCGGTGCACGTGATCGGTGGGACGGGATCGCGGATTGGTTTTTTCCCCCTACGATCGACCTCGCTCTCGGAAGGCTGTGTACAAACGTTAACATTCATAGTGGTTAAGAAAACTGATTTTGAAAATAAAAAAAAAATCTCTTAGAAGGGTTTTATACATTAAATGTTTTGTTTTATAAAAGGATTAAGTAACCATCACGCCTTCGAACCAGAGGAGTAGGCCTGCGGCGCCATCTCTTAATAGTTTTTAAGAAATAATCACAGAGATTGATTTTGTCAATCAAAAATGTCAACTGTATGGTTATGGTGCGACCTAATCTATGGTTGGCCGGGAGTAGGGCTTTTGTTTCGCGATTTTCTTGAGTGAATGTGAAATTTGAATGAGGCTTTTCCTTCAGAACTTGGAATAGTTGAGTTTGGACAATTAAAGTGTATGGACCTCCTTTGGGCTGACGGATCGAAGTACAGAAGAAACACGTAAGTTATTATTGTAACTCGCTTAATATGTTGTTAGTATTTGTAAGTCTGCCAGAACTATTGGAAAGAATGTTACTTTTATATTAGTATTGTATTATACTTATATTGTAATTCCAATATATTTACTCTGAATAATTAACATCAGTTGTAAATGTCGATGTACCGACATTCAATTCAATCTACGGTCTTTATCCGCTCAAATTTATCTGTTTATTCCGACGTACCCTACGTATTTCTCATATGCATAATCTATCCGAGTATACATTCGCCTAGGACGTCTTCTATGGACACTGGTACGATTGTGATTTTTCGTCTCCATTTTCTCGTTGCTCTTTTCTAAATGACGGAACCATCCCTTTCTCTATTCCAATCAAAACATCCTCTTTTAAGCCACACCTCTTTTATATTTTTCCTCCTTTATTTATTATTTTTAAGACAAGCTTATATTATGCTAAGCTAACTTTTAAAATTAAATACGTGTTTAAAAACAAAAGTGCAGTGACTGATTTTTACTCGCGCGAGCACTTTACGAAACAGCGCCATCTGGCTGTTAGTTTATTCATTTGTAAGGTATTTAGAATAAATGCCATCTTTTGAAAAAGCCTATATTAATAATATTTTTTCGGGAATTTTGTAAACGGCGACATCCAGCGACATAAAATATTAACAGTAGTGACGTCAACTGCTCAAATTGTCTCGTATACATACACAATTAAATTTTTTATGATTTTTTTTTTAAAACGAAATATTTCTTTTTTTTTCAGCAAACACTACTAACATTTTTGCTAACCATTCCAACTAAGCTTAAGTTTGGTGGAGATGGTTCACGTCAATAATCGAATGGTGGATTCGAACCTACGACCTTACGATTCGCAGACCGTACACTAAACCATAAGGCTATAGACGCTTACAAATTAGATAATTATTAGATCTTACATATTTTATACAATGGATTGGCGGCCTTCACCTGTGTTAGAAAAATATCTTGATATAAAACGAACGATCTGTGTAATATCACATTTATTATTACATTTACTGAGTTTGCACATGGCGTAAATATACTTATTGTACAACAAAAATATATTTCGTATTCATCTGAACGATAACAATATAGAACATTTGGATAAGACAAGCACAACAAGCGTACATTGAATACAACTAATTAAATATCCGAGTACGATTGACAAGTTTTGGTAGTAAAATTATAATTTCTCTTAAAACTAACACTTATATTAAATAACTATTGGGCAATCTCTTAGGATCTGCTAGCACTATGAGAAACATAATGTTACCAATCGTAAAATAATAATAACAAAGCATGAACTTGAATATCAAGTTCATATTACATAGCCCTCGAAATAGAATACTCGTACATTACGTACACAAAGCACAGGGCTTTTTTGTGGGGGGAACCCCAAGGCGAATTTTAAAAATATCGAAAAATTGGCTTACAAATTTCAAAAATTAAAAAAAAATATTTTGGTAATTTTTACCACTATTAAATAATATGGGGGTACAAAAATTATGGACTTTCAACTTTCAAGAGGGTTCTCCCGAAAAGAAATGACAAAAGAACTGCCCGCTCGTACATAAAAAATACAAAGACACTGCAATAGATAATTAATGAAATTTAGAAAGTAATCTATTAATTCCATACATATATCAAGTAATTATAATATTCTTTGAATTTTTACTATATCTTCATTAAATTAACAAACATGGGGTGGGGTCATTTAATTCTAAAATAACAAATAAAAACTAATATATGTGGATTATCATTTTAGTAATAGTTTTTTTTTTTTTAATAACATCTGAGATTGTGAAAAATGAAAGAATTAGCTGTCATGTCAATGTCAGAAAGGTGTTAATTAGATACGATGTGTGTTAATTAAAAAAATATATTCAGAAATTGTCTTTCAATTGGTATTCACCACATCTTATTGGGGGCTCGTCCAAAATGCAAATCAATATAGGAATGTAGCGGAGGGAAACGAAGAAAATCGAGATTTCCTTTAGCTTTAGAATACATTTGTCTTTTAAAGCGGAGACGACACCTAAAACTAAGATGCTACCTAAAAAGAAAAACACACGGAGTCAAACGAAGAAGAAATTACAGAAGTTGCAGTGAGAATATTATTCCAAGATTTGGAGAAGTCTATGGATATTTTTACTGGGGATGACACATACCCTGACATCTTTTTTAGAAGAATTCAAAGACCTTGCTGATGTAATGAAATGGATATTACTAAAATTATAATCCACATATTTACCGATATTCTTTTCCATTCCGTCTTACAATAAAATATCACATCTATGTAATAACTTAAACTTACAAATTGCAAACGAGCAATAAACTTACGTAGAACATTTTTTTTTGGAATAGGTACCATCATGATGATAATAATACAATGAAATGTTGATACAACTAATGATAGAGATTACTAAGGAAAGAAAGAAGAAGCACAGAGATCAATAAAAGTTAATTAAGAAAGATTTAAGGCTGGAAGATATTAAATAACACTGCGCCCTCTGGTGGTACGACATGACAATATTCGACTACAAATATGTATAATACTTTTATTATAAGTTCACGTCCTCCTAGCGGGGGTAGACAGAGACTGTTTTAGATCGCCTCTTTTCCCCGAGCTGAGATCACTTTAAACTCGGACACAATACGCAAGTGATTTTTTCTCTGGTATATTACAAACAGTAAAAATTTTAGTAAATGATTTTTTGTACCTAACAGCTTAAGCGAAAAATGGCAGTTCATTGGTAGATGCCGATTGGGATTCGTATCCGCCAGCATCAGATCGTAAGTCGAACTGCTTAGCTACAACGGAATCACTGCGTATAGTATAACTTCAAACTGTGATATTAATATGTGATATTATAGTTTAGGTTGTAGTTTTTTTGTTATTTGTCTTTTTTCTGTTTTTTATTATATTTCTGATTGTTTTCTTCCATGATTTTATAAGGCTTTAGTAAACACCTGTAACTGAGGTAACATTTGTCTTTGTTTTTCTTAAATCTTTTGTAGTTTTTGATCTGTAATGTGGTGTTTACTTTGTTGGTGTGACTTATAAATAAATAAATAAAATACATAAATATTAGAACAGAGATTTCCAGTTATGCCTCAGGAATACTCGGAAGGAACGTAAGTATCGACGTACGCAGTTACTGTCAGTACGGAGTTATACTGACAGATCACATATATGCCAATGATTGTCACACCGTTCCACCATAGGGTGCAGTTTAAATGGTGTTTATTTGACTAGACCATTAGGTACGCCAACGTTTATGTAACTATTCAGATGATTAATCGGTTTCTTATCGATATCGACGTCGAATCTATCGTACGTGGGATTAGTGACGGCGCTGTGTTGTATGTTCTTAAGATTATTCTGTTTCGTTTCGAAAACATCGTCAGTTTCCTCCTCTATACGCGGGCACATGTTGAGATAGGGCGACGTGTTCCCGTCGTGATCTGACTCCGATCCACTTCTTGCTGGCAAGTTGTTCAGAGTCAACATCGGCGTGAGCTCGGTACCATGTGTGGCCGCCTCGGCACTGGTGTTCAGTTTCCTCGCGTCGAAGTCAAATTTAGTTGCTGATGCGGCACGGGGGCTGAAAATATTCCGTGTCGCCGGACTCATTTGCAAATAGCCTTCGTCATCTACAAATAACAATAATAATTAGTTTACAAAGCTTACTTCATTTTACAGCTCAACATTTATGGTAAATATAACAATAGTTTTTGTGTTTGAAAAACAAAAGAACGTGTGAAATCAGGATAGACAGTGAAATTATAGAGATTTTTTTTGACGAACTACACAGATTGGCCAGAGAAGCTGGCCTTGACTGCTTCACCGGATTGAGAGGTGGCACAGCTCTTAGGTCGCTTAGTCTGAATCTCTATCGCTAGTAACGCTAGAACAAGGGTCCCCCCAGTGAGGGGTAACCTCGGCTTGGACGGTTACTATGTTACGCGTAAGCATTCCAATCCGAGGGCGTTCGAGAGGGCCAAACCACGACTCGGTCGGTTGCTTTTTCACGGATAATCTAAGGGACATTCAAAAACTGAAGCATTGGCGCCGAAAGAAGTGGCCGAAGAAACTCCAGCAACGCTCCTTACATATTATAGAGAACATGAAGGTCTAAATAAAGGCGTATTTTTAAATACGCTATTGGACTCATCACGTGACCCATTTTGTCGTTTGATTATTAATGAAAATAATAATGAATAACAGGAGTAGGCTTTTAAATCCGATTGGGGTCCAATCGGATTTAAAAGAAACACGTTGTCTACCGACATTGTCACATACTACCAACGTGAAGGCGAAAACTATAATAGTAAGGTCTTGTGCGTCTCGCACGGTCAGTGAGCTAGCCGAAGTCCTAACCTTTCTTATAGGCAATGCGCCTGTAAATTGCCAAAGCCCTAAATCTGGTATTGACACTGAAATTCACTATGACAAACGACCATGTACAAATCATTGTACCAAAAATAACTTATTTTACTGATTTATTTAACAAGCACTAAATTTAATAAATATGATGATTGTTTGCATTAGTCGTCTGTATTTCAGCATAACATAAAATGTATGCAACAAGGTAATGTGTGAATGTATACATGCGTGTTTATGTGATGGTATTTTATATTTTCATGTTCACGTTTACAATTTACAATTCATCAAACAAGTGCATTAAATATCATTAAAATTGTAGTGACTAAATTAACCCCACCATACAACATAGAAGACAAAGTCCGCAAATCTAAAGCGACATCGAATACATGGAAGCAAAGATTAAGAAATTTAACAGCATTTCTATATATAATACAATTTAATACATTGAAAATCTAACACGTTAGTTACATTGATATCTACATGCTATAAACATTACCGTACCAATGAATTGACTGGTTCGTGGAATCAAAATGGGGTAATTCCATTTCGTCTGACAAAAGGAAAATTAATATGAATGTTCATACGACACAAAACCAAAAATATAATAAGAATTACAGCCAATCTATATAACATCTATAAATGCCTCTCTGCCACCTTAAAAAACTTTATAGATAGACGTAACACATATACCAAAAGTTGCGACTGGGTTTCGGTGGAGGTATATGATATAATGACCATTACTCATTCATATTTTTATGTTAAAAATAATAATTGTCTATAACAAATTCGTTTGAAATGTAAATCATTGTTTATGTAGTGAAAATAAAATCAAGTAAATTGCGGATCCCTGGTTATAAATAAACCAAGACTAAACGTTTAAGGCTCTTCGTATGTCTAACTCTATATATTTGTACGAATCTTCTGATCTTTAATTAAAAAAAAAGATGCTAAATAAATTATAGTATCTTTTTCTATATATTTATTACAATAGACTGACGCAGATTTGTGTATATTTTTCATTGTATTAGAAATAAAGAGCCACATTCTTTCCATTCACTCATTCATTCTATATCTGTATGACTGTCTATTCGTATCATACACAGACTCATCTATCTGCATCATTTATTAACTTTCTACATTTTTTGTGCAGACACAATTTTTTTTTAATTTTGTGTATAATTATTTATAAAATATATGAAATCAGGGCTAAAACCATAACACCTAGTAAATTATATTTATAATATTTACAGACTTAGTTAAAAAGTGAATGTTACAGTCTATATATATATGTGCCACTGTTTGGTGGGGCCATTTACGTAACGAATAAGGGCAAAATCCGCCACGCGGCCCTAGTTCGCATTGGCAAGAAGTGTGAAATTTTTTTTAACACATGTAGGTAATCTCACGGTGTATTCCTTCACCACCAAGCACGTGGTAAATCAGCTCTTTTTTAATTTAAGCAAGTGCTTGACTACGATCCCACCTTATGGTATGTGGAAATGCAGTCCTGGATGGTAAGACGCACTAGCTTAACAAATGCCTATTCACTCTACTCTTGAAAATACCCACATTGCAATCGATAAATGAAGGAAAAACAGACGCGGGCAAACTATTCCAGTCCTTTGGCGTACGAATAATGAAAGACAAAGCAAAGCGTTTCGTTCGGCTTTGAGGGATGTTGACTACAAAAGGATAAAAATCCGCAGTGCGTCTTGAAGTCCGGTTAAAATTACAACAAACAATTCCATTGATGCCGGCGCCGGGGATCGAACTCGGCTTGCTAATGTATTACTCAACTCGAGGCGACCGCCCGGATACTAAGCTACCACGGCTATACAGACTGCAACCATATTATAATTACAGTATGGATGTTGCTTATTCTATTGAATGATGACTTATGATGAATAGTAACTTATTTTATTTCAGATAATTGTATATCAATTTACGATTTTTGACAGGTTTGATTAAGTTTTTTTTAATCAAAATTGTAACAAATCGGAACAATTTAAACGTAATTTATTTACAAAAATATTTAGATTAGATAAAATATAAGATATGATTTGTATTTACCATGCTGTAACTGCGTAGGGGTCGGAGGAAGAAGCTCCTTGAATCGTTGACGTAGATGTGGGGGCTTGGCGTTACCAAGTTATTGTAATCTGGAGCGCACACCATGTCGAGGTAATCTTCCCCTTCTCTTTTGCTGTTCACGTCGATATAGCGAGAGTTGAGATCCACATAATGCTGTAAACGATATTAAAATAAAGTAAATTATCTAACTGCCGACCCCATTATATGATTTGGAGATTGAGCATAATTTTCTGCAAACGTACTGACGATGCGTCCCTTCTGTATCTGATCCTTAACCCTGCCATCTAGCGAAAGTCTCTCGATGTTTTGTTCGAGACTTCGTTATAAGACCGTTCGCAGAGACGTCTACCTGGACAATGATCGTCGAATTCACATCCCACTGGCCCGTGAACTGGTGATTTTTTTCCCTTTCGGCCTTCACGACGTTCTAGTAATGTGGGATGGTCTTATCGTGTCACGCTGATCTATCTGTCAGCACGATATCAGGTTTGTTGGCAACATTAGTCCTGTTTTTGATGACAATATTATTTGCTTATTGTTAGCAATAGCTATTACTTACATTTCGTACATTGTCCTCAAGAAATTCCCCAAGTATTCCCTGCAGTTGAGTAAAAGAGGGACGAGCGGTGGGCCTTTGCGCCCAGCATCGAAGCATGACTTCGTAAAGCCGGTCGTCGGCGTATATAGGTTTCTCTAATCTATTTCTGCGAAAATAATATAATACCTTATATTAGTATATTAACCTGACATACGTCAGGCGATACACTATTTATGAAAATGTAATCGGTAAATACGGGACAATCTGATCGCGTACAAAAGTCACTTGCTTAAAATTAGTGTCCGGTGTATGGCGATGGGCTTACCACATACATATGGCAAATAAGCTTGGTGAAAAGCGAAAGGTATCGCTGTTTATCCCACTACGGTTAAAACGAGGTAAGAGCTTGTTTTCTTTAAATAGATTAAAAACAAATTTTTAAAACCCGAAAAATGTCATTCATCAGAATCAAATACCATAAATGTTTTAATTTTCAAACGTTTACAGACTACTGTGCAATATTTCTGAAAAAAAAAAGATTGCTAGCTTTCTTTAAAAAAATAAATAAATAAATAAAAATAAATAAAAAATAAAAAACTTGAGTCTCTCTCGATACTCGCACGATAAATACGAACTTTTCCGAAAAATTACAAAGGAAAATATTTTCTCATTTAGTAATATAATAAATCTTTTTAACCATTCCAACTAAGCTTAAGCTTGTGCTAGGAGATGGTTCACGGAAATAGTCGAATGGTGGATTCGAACCCACGACCTTACGATTCGCAGGCCGTACCCTAAACCATTAGGCTATTGACGCTTCAAATTAGATAGCTCCATATTAATGGATATGAAAATGTCACTCATTTAATAAGATTATTCATTGCCAGTTCTGGTGTCATCGTATTTCGATAAAGATCCGAGTTCCCGAACGACAATAATTTCTCACTACTTCTTTACTAACTTAATTATTGTTCTCTTTGATAGTGCATTGCAAAAGAAACGTTCGTGCAATAAAAAAGATATAAATGCGATAAAATCCGCGGAAATATTTTTATTTAATCATTATTATGCTTAAAGTATTTAAAAATATTCATACCCTTCAGACAGCCACTGCAATAGTGTCGAGGGACTTATATTTGGATAGGGAGTTTTGGCGAGTGAAAACAACTCCCACAGGACGATGCCGAAGGACCACACGTCCGACTGGGTCGAGAATATGGCATCGGTCATGCATTCGATGGCCAACCACTTCACTGGTAGCGGACTCTGTAATAACATGTTCAAACATAATGTAATATATACTAGTTGCCACTATTTATTTATTTATTTAATAAGATACACCAACAACATTACACAAACATACATTGTTGTAATAATCAAGTTTACACACTAAGTCCTGTTGTGTATGCCAATTACAGGTTTTTTTTTTTATGACGAACTACACAGATTGGCCAGAGAAGCTGGCCTTGACTGCTTCACCGGATTGAGAGGTGGCATAGCTCTTAGGTCGCTTAGCCTGAACTTCTATTGCTAGTAACTCGACACAAGGGTCCCCCCGGTGAGGGGTAACCTCGGCTTGGACGGTTACTATGTTACGCGTAAGCATGCCGATCCGAGGGCGCCCGAGAGGGCCGAACCACGACTCGGTCGGTTGCTATTTCACGGATAATCAAACCAATTACAGGTGTACACAACATTCGCTATAAAGAAACGTAACGATTTCATTATTAGTAGTTACAAAAATATTTTAATAAATTATAAAGAAATAGAAAAATCAGTACTAAAACACTATCGTACTAATATGTAAATAATCGAATTTCGACTATTTATATATTAATATATATTAGCAAGGGACTGAAATCTTCCGAAGGAAAGAAGTTTGCCCGCGTCTGTCTTTTCTTCCGATTACAATGAGGGTATTTTAAAGAGTAGAATGAATACGCATTTATTAAGCTAGTGCGCCTTACCATTCAGGACTGCATTTCCACTTAACTTCAGGTGGGAACAGGAAGCAGGTGCTTAGGAAGTATAAAATTAATATCTATCTGTCAGTAATCAGTAATCATTTGTCATAGTTACTTAATCGGTGCCAAGCAACCATTTAACAACCGCAACTATGTATCAAACGTATTGTAGCGAGAGTAATGTTTTTTAATTAATTTTGTATGCATATTTTAAAGAACATAACATTCTGCACTCCTTCTCTATATTATCTAAAAGTATGGGAGATTTCGTGTAAGGAGTAAGAGTCCGCGCAAGATACGTAAGAACAAAGATTTCTTTACGTAATAATGTAAAGATAAATAGACGTTCAAATAGGGACTTCAAAATTGGTCCGGTTTCCCAAGGTTCGACATAAATAAAAACTATTTTTGAGATTTCGATTTCTAGTAACGAATTTATCGCCGTGTTAATATAACGTTAATTGAGCAAGTGATGCGTTAAAACGCGTACTGCACTTTTACGTGCGCGGACATTTTTTATAAAAAAAAAGAATGAAACCCAAAATTGTAAAAGATTAAGTAGAAATTTATATAACATTTTTTATAACAATTTAAAGGTACGAGGGTTGTATAAATTGGTTAATTTATGCAACCCTCGTATCTTTCACCCGTCTGTCACCCGGTAGGATAGGCAGAAATCACGTACTTCGACTTAGTACGATCCTGATGCCAGTTGCATCATTCACATCCATACATCTGTGCATACATATAATTGTCAGTTAAAGGTACTCCTCACCTGCTCTTAACATGTTACCGATCTTGTTGATATACCCGCCTTGATAGGACGCCCTCTTCCGACCCCAGCTCTCACTACCGCGTTATAAATTTTGTCATTCTTTTCTCATTCATCGTTTCTACATGCCCGAACCACCAAAGCATACCTTCCTCGTTTCCAGTCATAACATGGTTAAGTATTCTGTGGTACATTTAACTGTACACTTACATTTTCTTTCTTTTGGTATTCGTCGTTCTTATAAATACTGCGCGCAAGACCAAAGTCGCAGATCTTGACGATGTTGTCCTCAGCCAGCAGCACGTTCCTCGCTGCCAGGTCTCCGTGCAGGACCTGTGAACACGAAATATAGCATACTTATAGATACTGATACTACTACTTAGTACACAGGTTTTGTTCACAAATAAAACTAACATTCTTATTAACCTTTCCAAGGACCTTTCGGCGTGCCTATCCTTGTGCTAGGATATGGTTCACGTCAATAGTGGAATTGTGGGTTTGAACCTACGACCTTAAGATTCGCAGACCGTTAAACCGTTGATTCTAATACGAGCAGATAATATAAAAGCAAACCTTTCTACTAGCAAGGTATTCCATTCCTCTTGCTATTTGGAAGGCCCAAGCTAGGAGATCTCTTGAAAACAGCGGTCGTGGTGCCCGACCGTCGCTGTAGTCACTTTCGTAGTTTGAACGCCACTCAGGTTGCACATATCCAGTCTCCGATACTGAAAATATATTTAAGCATATTAAATATATATATCTCACGTACTTTGTACTTTAGTGTGATAGAGAGACAGCAATCGATACAGTTTTTTTACCAATCTTATTACCTCCCACATATTTATCACATAAGGACCTAAATAAGTTTGGTGAACCTATCTGGTTACACCTTATTTGTTATTTATAAGGATTTGCAAACAGTGGATGAACCACCAGCATACAAGGTATTAGGCGACCGCTTCCGAAAACGAAGACAGACGATTTTTTTTATGACGAACTACACAGATTGGCCAGAGAGACTGGCCTTGACCGCTTCACCGGATTGAGAGGTGGCACAGCTCTTAGGTCGCTTAGCCTGAACTTCTATTGCTATTAACTCGACACAAGGGTCCCCCCGGTGAGGGGTAGCCTCGGCTTGGACGGTTACTAAGTTATGCGTAAGCATTACGATCCGAGGGTGCCCGAGAGGGCCGAACCACGACTCGGTCGGTTGGTATTTCACGGATACCAAAGACAGACGATAACATTAATAACACCTTTGATGACGGGACGGAAAAAAACCGATCCTCATTAAAAAAAAACATATATAAATATTTTTAAAACGTTTTATTAGCATTATTTAAGCTCCGTCATGTTAGAATAGCTAAATTAAACGATAGTGTAATAAAAATACATTACTATAAAAAAACAGCAATTATACACAAAGTGAAAAACAGCTGATGCTCGGGTCAACGTTCTGGTCAATGTTTATACATTAAAGCTTTCAATCACTATAAAATACTTGTATAATAAAGTACAGTTTTATCTTTCAAGGCAACATTTTACCTTTTCTTCCAGATCTATTAGTATTCCCTGTATTTAGGAATGTATGATCGGTTTCTTGCGTGTGATTTGAGCTGAAGTAGTCCGAATGCATTCTGAAATCGAGTAAAGACATTGTATATTTAATGATAAGATTTCGTCAACTATCCAACCACTATTTAACACACAGGAACTAATTGATACCAAATCCTTTCAAACTGAAGTAAATCGAATATCGCTATAAGTACATAAACATTAAACAATATATAAAAAGTACAGACGAATTGAGAACCACTTTCTTTTTTGAAGTAGGATAAAAGGAAAGATCGTAAAATTTAAAGCTTGGCCACTTTTCAACACACAGCTTTCATTGCTATAAATTTTTAAAAATAAATGTTTATATTTATGTAAAATAATAATAACATTTATTTTTAGTATGAAACCTCCATAGACTCCATGACTGGTCAGTGATGTCAATGAAAAAAAAAAAATAGAATATGTCATAATTGATAAATAACAGAGCAACACATAGTTATTCATGTATTCTTATCCCGTATAAAACGTGTTATATTAATATTAAATTTGAAACAATTATAAATAACTATGATAATAACACTAAACTATGAATGCTGTGAGAATATGTTAAAATTGGTCAATTGACAAGTACTCACATATTAACCGACACACACGCATGCGCACACACACACAATATACCTATGATTAAAATAGTACATATATAAATAGCCATGGGAGGAAGGACTGCCACCTATCGCGCAGGACTTTCCTAGTTATATTAAATTACAGTTAATAAAATATGACAAAAGTTGCATAATTTTATGTGTAAAAATATATAATAAGATTCCAATAGAATTAAAAATGTTAAATAGATCTATATTTAAAACAATATTGTACCAGGGACTACTAATGCCTTAAATATTTATAGTGTTTTCGAATTTCTTTGTTAAAAATGTCTGTTCCCATAGTTAGTAGTATTGACATGTATTTCACAAGTTATTGACTTTATATTAAAAATTACAATAAATTTTAATTTGCATGCTTAATAATAAGCGAAACATGTCGGCCTGTCTGTAATGTATGTATAACATCAAATAATACCATGTTTTCAGCAAATAAATAAATCTTATCTTACATTATATGTTTTAATTTTACTAAATTTGTGTTTGTATTAAACTGTTTGGAGATGGGCGTTAATAGCTGCGACACAGTTTTTACTACTGCGGCTATTATCGAACTGGTTTGTACATGAATTTTTGGTTTGAAATAAAAATTATTTATTATTATTATTAATGTACAATATGTTTATTTTTTTACACATCGTTTTTGTAAATATTAGTTATCCGATATAAGAAATATTCATTAATATCATTTAAATAAATATGGCAGCGAAACTATTAATACTCGCAGTAGAAATTGTAATTAGTATTACTGTTTTTATTTAATAAAGAATATTATATTATATAAACCAACACAATTAAAGTTTTGTACGTACCCAGCACTCCCGGTGCTACACGAAAATCCTTTATTGACTTTACCGAGATTCTTCTCCTTATTATCCGTAAGTTGATCGATAAATACCTCGCGATGCTTCTGCAGGTAGTTGTGGATATTGCCAAATTTACAATATTCCACGATGATAATCAATTCACCTAGAAATACGTTTTCATTTATAACTTCAAATATAGAATAGAATGGAATAAAAGTTTATTTGTTTGGTCACAATGAAACAAAACAAATGCATAAAAAAGAAAAAAAGAAAATAAAATAACAGAAACAAAAATATAATTATGAAATAAAAGTAACAATAACTTAGTGTGACGCAAACAAACGGGATGGCGTTCAGTGTATTGTTATGGAATCCCATAACATTGATTTTTAGTGCCTCCCGCCCCACAACCCCTAGGCCGATAGTGCCCGGACACATGCTTACTAATAAGAATACATAATTATTTATACATATATAAATATATTACATATTAAAATGACAGATATAAACACAGAAAAAAGAACTAAAGTTGTAATTACAATCAAAGCACAATTCATATAAACAAAAACAAAAAAATACAATTCTCTTCTCCCTCACAGAGACAGCCAGCAGATAGATAAATAAAGGGAAGTTGTAGTCACTGACATTAGTCATTTAACTCGCGATTTAATCTTATTTTATAACTAAAAAATTATAGAAGCTTACGTTTTCCGACTTTCTTCGTACATGCACCGAGCAGATTGACAATGTTTACATGTTTACCAAGATGTACCATTATTTTCAACTCTGTAGCTAGAGCTTTAATGTACATATTGTCGGCGGTCTTCTTTACCATTTTCACGGCCACTTCTGTCGTTTCTTCGGCATTTATTATTCCCCGGGCCTGTGCTTTGTATACAACGCCAAAAGCTCCTGCACCCAGTTGCTTTCCTGTTAATTGTAATTGCTCTTTGATTTAGTTTACATAAAACTTACCGTTTCCTAACAAGACACTGTTAAATCATCGCCAGATTACATCAAAATGTGATAGTGATTTGTGCGATATGGGGCCTTCTCAAGGTCACTAATGAAGACCAAACAATCACCAGTGAATTAGAGGAATTTACATGAAGTTTTTAGGGATTAACTTTTTAAAATAACTAAATCTATAACTATAATATTGATTTTGGCCCGTAAAACACAGATTCCCATTCTTAGTATTCGAATATCACAACCGCTAGATTATGTGCACGACTTTGGGTAATCCTGGGCGCCGCTGAAAATCAGCGCTGTCGCATCCTTTGCGACGGCGCTGAGACAGTGTCCAATTGGCATCATATCTTACGTCCTATTTGTCTGTTTTTTTAACTGTATTACTTTTATTTTATTTTCTATATTTATGATGTGTTTCATATTTTGTGCCAATAAGTCTTTGTCTATGTTGTAACCTTAGCCACTGCTATGGATGAACTATCAAGCTATAGTTATATAATAGTCAACACTTATCAATAAGGATAATAAAACTAGATACCTGCCATATTATGGTGTCATACATGTATATGTCGTTAAAAACGAGAATTTTTTGCATCTCTTTTTATCAAAGGTGGTATGATAATTTTAGGGACACTTAAGCTTTGTCATATCAATCAAATTTCAAAGTGAAAAACGTTCAAAGCTGACTTTTTCTAATAAAAATTTCAATAACCATATAATTTTGCTTCTTTTTTTTTATCTTTTTGCGCACAAGTTGTGTTAACCTATAATATGTGCATGCATTAGATTAAGGCCTATAGGTATCTCTTTAAAGTACAAGTACATGCTGTTGGTTGACCAATCTATATATAAAAAGAGAAAGTGTGTGGGTATGTTCCATATAGGCTCCAAAACCTGGCAAGTAATCCTGTAATGTATAATGACGATCAGAGCAATGCTCTTTTTGAACTGTGATATTCTATTGTTTAATAAAACCCAAATTTGTATTGCCACATTCGTTGTGTATATTTATGTCATTATGAACCATATTGAAGTACAATGAATTATAATGTAGTATAATAAAGTATACCATATGGTAAGTTTTATTTCTGACGTTTACTTGAGCCCGATATGTTTTTCGATAAATGATAAGAATGATATTGTATTTACTGATATGTACATGGGTGTAGATAATGATCTTCACCCGCTCAAGAAGAGAATCGAAGAGAATGAATACGGAAAGAAATGAATAATGTAACATATTGTGAAAGTTAAATTAAATATTTAATGATGAAAGCTTATTGTTTAAATAAATTAAAGCAAAATCTAGCCTATCAAGCGGGCTGCTGTACGCTATTTCTAAATCAATATGCAATTTCGAATACCTAAAAGAAGTTTGTCAGGTGGAAATTCAAATCTATCATCGTAAGGCAGAAGTTCAGCTTGTTCGTCCACGCCTAAATCAGGGTTTAGTGACTTTGTTACGCCCTCATTGAAATACAATAAACCAGCCGCTGCGAGTTCTTTCTTGAATTGCTTCTCTTTACGAATCTTCCAGACGAGGTAAACGATCAACAGCAATAATATGAAAACTATAATTCCGATAACGCTCAGATACGCCGCTTTGTTAGTAGATTTTTCTGGAATATTAAAAATTTCGTTAAGATATTAAATTCTTGAAATATCTTAAAAAAGTAATGTATACGTATACAAAACCTTTTATGGCAACATTGAAAAATTCTCTTGAAGCTTCGTTCTTGCTAATAGCAACACATTCGTATTTGCCCTTATTCTCTTCTAGCATTTGTTTAATAATGACAGTGGAATTTATTCTAGTACGGTCCAAGGTTTCCGTAACGATATCAGTATTGGTTTCGTTTAACAAGGGGTTGCCATCCTGTAACAAGGAAAACTGTGTTGCATCTTTTTCTTTTTAAATTTTAAGTTAGTTCACTTCTTAGCTTCACTTTGTAGCCTTTGATGAGGATCGTGACCCTATAAGTGTCCATTGGATGCGGTCAAATACACCCAAAAATATATTCTCACAGCTTTTTTAACCCCTAGCGATATAAACAGACAGCAACTGCTAATTATGGGTGCATATATGGTCTCAAATGCGAAAGAGGAATAAATTTTAGTTATTTTTTTTACATAAAAATTCAAAAAAATCAGAAGCTCATATGTACTAGCCACCTGGGAATAGAGACCCAGACTATTTAATGTTCGCTTTAAAACTGCTCAGATCCGTTTTCCATCGATTGAAAAAATGTCATGACGTCTTAGTACTAACGATGGGTAACTTAAAGATAGTGTTATCTGGCAACACATGACACCCAGCGATTGTTATGCATAATAACTACTTCCAATGATATCTTAATGATTTACCTGAACCTTATTGCATCTTTGATTCATAATTAATAATTTAGTTGATCGTCACATGAACTTGGCATAGTAAACAATAGTTTAACTTTATTAGTTCGTAATCTGACTTCTAATTAATTTTGTATAAAGATTGTGAGAACGTGCAGTTGTGACGGTATTTGTTATAAATAGTTCTTTGTACAACGTTACGCTGTCTCAATAAAACGAGTGTATTAGTTGTTGGACAATTTTATTCTACGAGACCTACAAATTATAGCAATAGCTATCGAAATATTCCACTCAATTTGATATAAGTTTGTGTAGGATAAATAAAAATTCAGTTATATCTATATATAACATCTATATATACGTATATATAACATGTCACTCAAATTATTGTTTTTCTTTCTTTCATTAAATGAATACTTTATTGCAAAACAATAGCTAACATCGATCTCTTAAGACAACCTGGGTGGACGAAGATTTATTTCTAGAAAGGTTTTAAGGAGGTCTGGTACCATTAATTTAAATCATAAAGCTATCAATAGATGATAAGTTATTTCAAAAATCAAATGTCTGTCTGTCCTTCTGAATTATTTGTCGAATACTGACCTTATACCATTCAATGTGTGGAAGTGGCACTGCCTCAGCTTGACAGGTCAGCTGAAGGGGTTGATATGGATACACTTCTTCATTTTTCTCCTTCACTGGTTCAATGATAACCGGCCGTTGAATAGCTGACAGAAGTTTAAATGTTATAACATGCTAATTACAAGAAATTTAATTTATCCAACTTCATATCAACAAATCAACAAATTTTAATGTCAACGACTGTCACAAAAAGTCAGAGAAATTTAAAATATATAATATTCAATTTTACATACATTTTATTTTTATAAAAATTATGAAAGATGTTCCCTAAAACCTCCCCGGTGGCCCTTCCTCGGTGCATGGTGAGGGGCTCCGGGATCTCCAGTGGAACGCACCGGAGCCCCTCTGCACTGTGCTCAAGGAGAGCACTCTCTCCCCTCCTGTGCCCTCGCAGTGCAAGACGACACGGTCCAGCCGATGTCGCCTTCTTCCCGGGTCCACCTTGGCGGACGACAAAGCGACCCTTGTCGCCCAGTGAACCCGAGGCCCCTTTTAGTCGCCTTCTACGACGGGCAGGGGATACCGTAGTCTTATTCTTGAGAGCCCAGAACTAGAGGGCTACTGAATAACATACCTGCTACAGTAATTATTATAGTTTGGCTTTCTTCTGTGTCATCATATTTAACCGCCCCGCACGTGTAGTTGCCAGCGTCTTGTAACGATATATTATCTATTTTTAACTTTGCAACGTATGAAAATGGATTCTCCGAAAATTCCACTGGAACAAATGTTTATCCGTATTAACGATTACAATGGTGGAACGAATAGACGAATTCTGCTATTTCTAAATTTCAAACTCACCAGCGTCCAACATTTCCATGCCGTCAGGTCCAATCCAAGTTAAATTCACGAAGTCATACTTTGACGCGACACAAGTGAAAACAACATTTTGACTTTCGTGGAACCATGTTTGATCGTCGCGTTTAATGCCGAAGCCGCCGGGCAATTCGTATACAATGAACTTTTTAGATGCTGCTACTGAATTCATTGAATTTGTTGCTTTGCACGTTATTTTACCACTTACATGGACAGGTATTTTTAGATATGATTTGACTGTCGTCAATGTTTTATCAGTGCTATAAGGCTGTAAAACATTAAAATGCTTCATTATTATTCTACTATTATTACATCATTATCATCATCATCATCAGCCGGTACACCTTCCTCAATGCCTTCCACCACATACAATCTTCCGCTTTCCGCATCCAGCCATTACAAGGTCGTCGGTCCATCTGGAGGGAGATCGTCCCACGCTTCTCCGGCCCATGCGCGGCCTCCATTCCAAGACTTTCCTCCCCCATCTACCGTCGCTGACTCGGCAGATGTGGCTGGCCCACTGCCACTTCAACTTGCTAACTATAAGAGCTATGTCGACTACCTTCGTTCTCCGTCGAATTTCTTCGTTTCGGATTCTATCCCTTAGAGAAATGCTGAGCATAGCTCTTTCCATCGCTCGTTGTGCGACTTTCAGCTTGTGGACCAGCCCAACGGTCAGAGTCCAAGTCTCTGCACTTATATCACGGAGTTGATAAACAAGGTATATCAGCAAAAAAAGAGACCAACACTAATGTTTTTGGTTGATAATTTAATCTATCACTCATCAGTAGAAGGGCCAGTGGAGCGTCTTTTATTTCTAATGTGAAAGGGTATTTATTATACTTCTATGTTTTGTCCGGCGAAAGAGGTTTCATCGAACAAAACCTTTATAATTGGTTGGCAACGCATATGCAATCTGTGTTTGCAAGCTTGGTTAGCCCCTTCTACCATAAACATATCAAAATATGCTTTAATAGTCAAACAATACGTGAAATAATACAGCTTTGTTGTAATGTCGTGTTGAGTCATGCTGTTTATTCAAACGCATGGACTTTGTTTCATTTGGCTTGGATTTATAACATTTCATTAAAAGCAGTTTTCAATTACTTATACATACCGCTAAATTTTGCTCATCACCTACTTCATTACTGAATATCCAGTCAATACTAGGTACGGGATAACCGACTGCCTTGCATTGTAAGGTGGCAACTGTATTCTCTAGATACTTTCCAATATCCGATCCGAATTCAATAACTGGGGAAGCTGTAGGAGGAAAAATCAAATTAGTAATTAAGCACATATCACAATTAAATACAAGAGGCAATTATATTTTATCAATCGGAAATTTTGCTATCTGTTGTTGTAAACAAAAATGAGTTATTTTGAGAGAATTTAAAAAACATATCGAAGCAAAAAAAATTGGCATTTGGGATAATTAACATATACAAAATTGGCCGGCGCTGCTAAATGCCACCACGCAGTTTTGGACTCGATGGAAAGGCGGGCTAAGAGGCTAATTGTGACGTAGTTAAAATAGTTCAGTCATAAGCACAGGCGTAAGGTGTACAGCCTTTCGTAGTTTCACATAATGCATTTTGCAGTGTGCTCAAAAATTAAATGATTACATGGTATAAACCATCCTCCTCCGTCGGTCTTCTAGATGTACCGCTAGCTACCATCTTTTTCCGAACGAAGCTCTTTGTTTCGCCTTTCCAAATTCTTTCCAAAAGGTTTGGAATTGTTTGCCCGCGTCTCTTTCACGATCAATGCAGATGTTTATAAAGTAAAGTGAATAGGCAGTTACTAAGCTAGTTACCTTACCATATACGACTGCAGTTTCACTTAATATCAGATGGGATCGTGGTCAAACAATTACTTTGAAAGTATAAAAAAAATTGTAGACAAATTATATACCTTTAACTCTTAAATCAAATGAAACATTAGCCGTAGCGTATTTATTGGTGGCCACAAATGTATAATTTGCAGTATCCGCTACCCTCAGGTCTCGTATAGTCAATGTAATTCTTCCGGGAGTAAGTCGTGTAACGTATTTTATTTTATTCGAAGGTAATTCTTTGCCATCTCGGAAGCTGAAAATTATTACAATATAAATAAAAAATAAAACACTGACAATACGTATAGCTAGATGATCGACTTTATCTTATGACTATCGGGGGTATGAAATGCGAAAACATGTGTATTTAATAATGTTGGACCACATGTGACCGCGTATGGGACACATAAAAAGATACAAATATGTACCTCGAACTCAGTCAACTTTTAATTCAGTTGTCGTTAAAAGTCTCTGAGTCAACAATGCCCATTACTCCTAAACAAAGATGATATAGGAACCTTAGTTTTAGGCGATAAGACAAGAACAAAATTTCGATGACCTTCGAAACAACTGTCTTTATGTATCTTTATTTCATATATTACAATAATACTTTACTTGAGCTTTGGCAAATGGTGAATAGCCTTTCGGCGCCTTATCGTCATGATAGTGCTCAGGAATTAAATGATCTACTTCTTCCATACGATTTTCACCATCGCACTCCAAGACCTACTGTTGGATACCATCCTTTTGTTGTGGACTCCCTCTTACCCGAGCGAAGCAGATCAATATTCGAACAGCAATGGACTGGAATAGATTGTCCATGTCTATTTTCTCTCCGATTAAATTGTGTGTGTTTTGCAAGAGTAGAGTTAATAGACATTTATAAAAGTTAGTACAGCCTTACTATCCAGGATTGCATTTCCAATTAACATCAGGTAGGATTGTGAACAAGAACTACCATAAAGTATAAAGAAAACTTACAAGGCTATATGTGCCGGCGGATAATCTTGTATGAAAGCCACAAGTACCACAAGTTTTTGTGTTGTTTCAATCGTAGGATTCGGTAGGACATCTTTATCTAATGTTATGTAGCCAGTAGCTAAAATTCGAAAACATTAATTATAATAAACTTTCAAGCAGTTTAAATAAATTAAACTATATATGTCAACACAATATAAAATCGATAGGATATAGAAATCATATTAAAACTTGAACTTGTACAATGTGTAATATAAGCGTCTGCGAATCTCAAAATTACAATTGAAACAAAGAACTGACCGTACCCTAAATCGTTAGCTTTTGACTCTTCATTTGAGAACGATGAACTACTGTCGTACTAGCTCATGTAATATATACTGGGATACTATTCACGTTGTACATATTAGAGCATTGAAGGCTCTCAAGGTAGTTAATATATTCCTGTTGACTTTATATCGTGTTGCCAGACTATATCTATAACTATTGTGAATAAAACAATGTATTCTATAACATACAATAAATATATAATTTAATATACTTTACCTTGTACAGCAAAATCTTTGAGCCAGATAACTAAGGAATGAGGAAAATTATAAACAAAAGCTTTATTCCCTTTTAACCCTGTCGACGATAACAGAGACAAATATCGTTGTGCTTTCCAATATTTGACAAGGAATGAACCGATTGCCATTGGTTTTTAGTACGTAAAAAACCGAAAAATGAGAATTTTCTTTCGAATGAGATTCGAACTCACGCCCATCAAATCGTAAAAATCGAATGTGTTAGCCAATCAATGCTTTACAATCATAATTTCAACCGTAGGACATGCACTGCTGGACATAGACCTCGAACGACGAAGATAACAAGAGGCAGGCACATAACTCGTAGAACAGATGTCCGTTGGGGGCGAAAAGTTCTCGATTGAAGAACAGCAAAACACAGCAGTCGCAGCGTCCATTCGGAAGCTGGTCTGACGACCTACTAAATTTCAACCGGTCCTTTTGGAAATCGCTGGGGGAGGCCTATGGCCAGCAATGCTTCTTAATATACTTTAAAATAGTTTACTAATAAACTTCCTAAGAGGGAAACAAACTTTATTTTAACAAATTAAAAAAAAAGGAATTGTTAAGATTACAATTTATTAGTTTTTCCTTCCTCAATACTTCCTATTAAGATAGAAAAAATTAATAAATAAATATTCTTAGCAAATAACTGATATCTGACGATAGATTTCTATCTGTTTATCATAATGTTTTATGGTAATTATTAAACATGTAGTATTACTATATTTAAAGTCTGGCAATCCGCTGATGTATTCGCCATTTGATCTGTGATATAATATTAACTGACATTTGTATTCTTAAAGCTTGTTATTTACAAACAAATATTTGCAAGCGTCTGAAAAATCTTATGTATTAACATATAATTGGACGTTGGGTATAAAATAACATTACCTAAATGTTTCTTTTCGAAAAACGCGCTCTCGTCCCCAATGCTATTTTTTGATACGCATTTATAAATTCCTTCATCTCCGATACTCGCATTCACTACAGTTATATTGTTATACAATATACCACCCGTAGTCTCATTCTCGTTGGTTTTATGTATCACCTTTAAAATACAATCATTGTGAGTTGTTTTCTTATTTCTCCAGAAAATTAATTATAAATATAAAAAAGGAAATAACATGTACCTTTGAACTATTATTAGGAATCTTCCAGTTCAACGCCAAAGCGGAATTGCTTTGATACTCAACTGTACAATTTAGATGAAAGACTTCGCCACTAAGATAATGTTGTGACCCACCAATTATTTTAGGTTTAGGTGGTAAAACATTCCAATCTATAAAAAATATTTACGTTTAAATATTGATATATGAAAAACAATTGAAATATATGAATTATCATGAATATCAAAACATCTAATTAAACATTAGAACTGCTATATGATGCCAATGTATGTATAAATTAAAAAAAAAACATTTAAAGCAAACAAATATTGCACGTTTATAATTGAAATTATAAAAAAAAACTATATTAATTCGTGCAATATTATTAATACTAAAACAGTATCAACTAACATTATAAATGAAAATTATTAATATTTTCATATAAAAAATAAATATATATCGCCCATTTTAACAATACACCAAAACTAAAACAATGTAGATACAAAAACCTCTAAAATTCATGCGTCCAATAACTTCGACAGTGTATTAATTGAAATGGGATTGTACACAGATTATAGAGCTTGTCCAATCCTAAAAATTGCTCTGGATTAAAAACGAACAAAAAATGTTAAAATTTGATAGTCTTTAGTTACACTGGACAAGCTCATATAATGTTTTTTTCAAAATATTACAAGTACCTGATTACAAGTAACCCAACAATTGCTAGTATATTGTTAGTAAGTTAGTCATACAATAACATATAAGTGCACACAAAGAGCAACACACCAAAGAAGAAGAAAATAAGGAAAATAAGTCACAAGCAAAAAGCTGTCAACACGAAATAAACTCGGATTAAAACTCCAAAACTGAATGAAACCATCACACCACGCTACCTCGTTATGTGACATCAATATTGAAGCACTCTACTTACGCATACGTACAGATTTCCAATAGGGTTTCTCTCCGCGGAGTCCCACGCATTTGTAAGGGACCTTATTCGCTTTGAGTAAAAATCCAATCTTTGGAGAGAACTTTATAAATTCTGGTGTCTTGTTACTCTGCAGCCGTATTACCAGATAAATAATGAGTGGTTAGTAGGAGTAAATGGATATGTACCAATACATTTATTCGTTTTCAATTTTAACAATTTTTTTACTTTAAAAAAAATAAAATTGAAAAAGATATAGATGTAATAAACCACATACACGATAAAATGGTATTCTTGACATTATCATATTGTCCATAAACTGATTTAAAAAGGCTGATCTATCGTGAATGTGGTGAGTACATTATTATTAAAATTCACACATCATCTAATCACCTACGTTTATGTACAAAAATTTCTTTTCTGTCCAGATATTCTCCTGTCTTATCAGCCTCACAAACCACAATGACTATCGGAAGATCCGAAATATCATCGGTATTTAGTATGAAGCCAATTTTAGAATCATATTGCTCATTATCAATGTCTGGAAAGTCCTGAACATTAAGAAGGTTGTTAAGAAACCAGTTCAAGCATTAAAACATTAGAGTCCATGCTTTAGTGAAAAATTATCCATTTGCAATAAGCATTAGTTCAGTTTTTGACTTCAAACCGTAAATGAGACAAAGTTAATCGTATCTAATTATTTACTAAACATAAAGAAGAATAAAAAAATAGGACTAAACAAAATAACTACGCCTCATTTTGTTGAATACAGTCAAAAATATAAAGCTTAGTATAAAATGATCATGCAAGTACTTTAAGCCAATTTATATGGACTAGATATTTGACAATTATTTACGTATTACGAAATATTATTTAACGAAGCAATTTATTTTATATTCTTTAACCTTTAAAGACTTGCACTATACATAAATATAATTAATAGACAAAATAAATGACGTCTTAAATATGTACGTTTTATATTTTTCATACATACCGCCACGAGCGTAATCTGTATATCTGGTGTCGTAGGTCTACATTCAATTACGACCTTTGACCCGCTTCTGGCATTTACGATCTCCCTCATGGGAGCGAACACGCTATTTGTGCCTAAAATATACACAATGCAAACCATAAACCAGACATTCAAGTTAGTTTGTTCTGTATTTTTATTATTAAAAACCACCCTCACCATTAACGTAAATATAAACGAAGGTGATGTGTTCCGTATCGTTTGGTTCCTCCATTAGACTGTTTAATATATCGTCGCCATTAACGGTACTATCAAAACAAGCGTAGT
The DNA here is from genome assembly GCA_029286785.1 of Meandrusa payeni. Taxonomy (NCBI): domain Eukaryota; kingdom Metazoa; phylum Arthropoda; class Insecta; order Lepidoptera; family Papilionidae; genus Meandrusa; species Meandrusa payeni. The sequence goes on from JAGSMX010000013.1 coordinate 3,891,889, forward strand.
AACCAACTGCAAATTGATCGACGTTGTACAGGTCGAGTTCGATTTGATATTTATATTTAGAATCTGTAGATGCTACTGAGGAAACAGTCTTATTAAAGTTCGATCCAACCATATCTTCTGGTATTTCTTTTTGTTTAAATTCCAATTTAGAGTCTCCTTTGCACGTTAATTTAAAATTTTGACCATTTTGCAATATTATTTCTTTCTTAGATGGAGTGATGATTGGACCATCTATTTCGTAAGCATCTGAAAATGAGAATCGTTGCCGGCCTTTAATATTTCATTCATTTTGCAAGTTTATCTAATAAATTGGTTTTTGACATAAAAATATCATTAAATCCTACGAGTATATCAAGATATATAAATAAAGTTATATAATCTCAACTATATGACGATATGATAAAGTTCAAAGTTTATTTAGTATTGTTATACTTTGGAATATTTAAAGCCCTCCTTTACTGAAGAACACGGCTCTAGTATGGAAAATTACTTATCATCAATTTGTCAGCATAAAACGACTTACACAAGGCACTTTATCATGTTGGAAAAATAAACATTTGCGCCCCTGTCAAAGCTGAGTATCAAATAACAATAATTATAGGAGAAGAAAGTATGACTAGACGGAAAACGAACGACGGCTTCACAATAAGTAGATGTAACATGAGTACACCTGACACCGGTGTTGTCTATCTAAAGCTCTATTAATTAGGCCTATTCGCGGGGTGTGACAAAGGCGCGGTCAACATTCGGAAAATTAATCCTACCACTAGTATAGCATGACCCTCTTTGTTCACTGATAACAATAGATCGTATCGGAGTCTAGAAAGAGCGACCAATTAAGTGATTAGGATCCCGTGGCTTCACTTATCAGCAAATTAATTCCTATCAATTGAAAGCATACACAGTCGCTGTCTGTCTGCTCGGTAACAACTAAATACGTAACACCTTTAGGTTTAAGGTTAGGTAACATCCTTTACATATGTCTCAATTCTGACCTTCTTTTTAAAGAGAGTATAAGGACATATTCCGCCACGCGGCCTTAGTGCGGATTGGCAGACTTAACATGTCTGAGATGTCTTTTTCTAGCACATGTAGTTTACCTCGCAATATTTTCCTGTATCGCCGAGCTCGTGGTAAATCAGAACATAAAATTGCAACTACAAATTTATTGGTGCCGGCACCGGAGGTCGAACTCTTGTTGCTAGTGCACCATGCAACTAATAAGCGAGCAAAAATCAAAGGTCCGTTAAGAAAGTTTGAATATCTCGGAAGATGAAGACGCTAGCTAACTGAAATAAATTGTGTATGATAGACAATTAAATATTCTAAAATTTATTTCATTAAAAAACATAAATTTAAACGAAAATGGATATGTTATGTAAACTTGGATAAAACAGTATTTTTCATTGAATTTTATTTTTATTCAAATTTTAGTTAGTACTTAGTGTTGTGCCCATGTTGCGACTCTATATTATAATATTAAACCCTTTATTCAGACCCTTTATTTTTGCTCACGAGTGTATTTATGTTTAATAGTTAGTTTATATTTTGTATGTATAAATATTAGTTCTTGCAAACATAATTATATTATTTTCTCAGAAGTAGACCCACTATAAATTAGAACAGTTCGTGCTCAGTGCACCGGAAGTCGCTGTTAAAGTATAACAATAAGCATCCGTCTGATAAAATTATGCAGAATGAGATACTTCCCTTCATACAGATACGACGTTGTCAAATCGCTACGAAGTTAACAAAACTAGAATACGCAGGAATTAACGAAAAATCCGTCTACTTTGATCAAGTAATAACTCGATCAAATATTTTCGTAACTTAGCCTTCCATGGCAAAGTTGGAAAATGGCCTCCTAGCCTGCCCGTTATCTCATTATCTGGGTCATCAAGGAGGTTTTAACCGACATAAAAAAGATGATATTTATTTTTTAATGACAAACTAATCAGATTGGCCAGAGAAGCTGGCCTTGACTGCTTCACCAGATTGAGAGGTGGCATAGCTCTCTGGTCGTTTAGCCTGAACCTCCATCGCTAGTAACTGGGCGGTTAGTATGTTACGCGTAGGCATTTCCATTCGAGGGCGCCCGGGAGGGGATGATGAGAGGATGTCTAAATTCCGCGAAACCGCAAAAGTCTCACCGGTTTTGAGAGGTGGCTGAGCTTACGTCACTAAGCCTGAATTTCTGTTGGGAGCACAGTGCTAGGGCCCCAGAGACGGGGACCTCGGCTTTGAAGGTTACTCTAGACGCCTTACCATTCCAGTTCGAGGGCCCACGAGAAGGCGGAACCACGTCTCGAAAATTCGCTTTACCACGGATGTGCCTTCATTTAGAAACCGATTTTGTCTTTTGTTTGTTGTCGGGGAAGTTCTAAAAATCGTATGGAAAAATGCTTGTTGAGATAATGATAGGTTTATGACAATCAAAGAATAGGAAGGTACTCTTCAACGACAATGAGCAATGAGCTCTCTGCTCGTTTAGCGTTTAGTATAGATCCATTATTGAATCAGTAATATGAAACGTCCTTAGTTGTATTTTTACACCTGAATATACTTGTGTACTATTAATAGTTATAAACTGTATGCAGTCTAGTGTGTAAACGCCCTTAATAAATCTCTTATACATTCTATGCTCTATTTCGATATTTTATTCGTTCCCACCTTAACGTATTTACTCACGCGTTATTATTTCCACTTATTAAATGAAGAATCTATGAATAAAAATTACCCTATTATGTCCCTATACCCAGACATAGCTCGCAAGCCCATTCTCATAATTGGTGTACTAACCTAACCTTGTCCCACTTAGAAATCACGTGTCCTCTTTAACACATCGCTTATATAATTAGTTATTAGACAAATTGCTTTTTTCGCTTATCTTTCTCGTACTCTAGATTACCGGACCATTTATACATTTCTAGTTAAAGGTAGTCATATGTTAAACTGGTTCAACGGTAACGTGAAAGGTTATTGGTGTCAACAATAACTTATCTCTTGTCTTCTGCAACCCACTTGAAGTGGCTTTATTGTTCTTGAAATATTTATTATCATCCTTGTATAGATTGAAAATCACGATATGAAAGTGCTGCATCACAATGGACCATGCAAACATATATATCGCATATTTACATAATACTTAGATAAACATCAAAGCTGCTGAGAGCCTAATGGTTAAGCGATAAAAAGTCACCTATTTTTCACGTGACAGGATATCATAAAATACTGTATCTAAATCCTTCATAGTCGTCGCAGTAAATTGTGAAAAACACGTTTTATTTCGACTGCATTAATGATAAAAGCGATGTGATGGATATGAAAGAACCAAAAAAGATTGAGGTAAAACGGTGAAAAAATGGAAATCCGTAATCGATGTCTACGCTTCTACGTCGTTTAAAAATACACTGGCCGTTTTTATTTCATTTTAAATTATAAAAAAGACAGTAAAAGTATCAGTGCAGCGGCTTCTGTGTTGTATAAATAGGCCAGCTCTTTTGCTTTGCGCCTCTCTGATACGTACCTATAGCTAACTCTTCAAAGGATCGCTGTTCTGCTATTCCACTGTTAGATGTTTGCGGTGGTGGACAAACCATTATTTCTTTTCTCTTATCGTTTGCCCCTCACCGTAAGAAAAAATTGCAACCACCGAACGCTGCAATTAACGTATTGACAAAAAAGGTTTTGTCTATCTATATCATGCAAGTATAAAAAAAAGTTGCAAAACTAACAAGGTCGAATATGAACTGTTTTTTATTAAAACAAAAACAAATAAATGCATTTTTGATGGCTAAGCAATTTGTTATATGTAGCGTGCGGACGCTTTAAATTCGCATCCCGTGCGCGATCGTAATCGACTAAGCTTTAACGATATCGTTAAGGGTTAACTTAATAAATATAGCTTAATAATTATTCCATAACGTTACATAACTACAGCATTATCGTTGTTACCGTTATTTTGTTTGTAAGTTTTATCTGGCATTTACTTATAATAAGATAATTGTTTGCAAAATAACATTAAGAATTTATACAGTATTATATAATCTGATCTATACTAATGACAGTTCAATAGAACAATCACTAAATGTTTTAATATAAATTAGTTTGTTTAGTTAATCGTCACCCTTTCCTAATCGTTAACTGATAACTGCCTCAATACGTAGTTTTGCCCATTTCACGTGTACATTACTTGATCAATAAATGATCACAACGCTTTAACCCAATTTAGTTAGGTACAAGAACGTTATTTTTATCTATATTTGTCACCAAAACTTTTAACTAATGCCATCTTAATAAACACCAACACTTATTAGAATGCAACTTCTTATAAAATCAGTTCCAATAGAAGCGTGCTGATACTTTTTACTCGAGGACATATTTATCAAATTTCAGCTTACGAAAAGACTCCCGAAATTTCTTTTTTTTTCATAAACATTACTAACATTCTTCTTAACCATTCCAACTAAGCTTAATGCTGTGCTAAGAGATGGTTCGCGTAAATAATCGAATGGTGGATTCTAACCCACGATCTTACGATTCGCAGACCGTACCCTAAAGCATTAGGCTATTAAGGCTTAAATAAGTAATATAGTGATCGAATTCAGACGTAGTTATATTAGGACTTAGGATCGAACGATCTGAAGGCACCTCCATAAACACTCGGCTATCTTTTCGTAACAATAAAACGCATAGGACAATAAAGATAAATTATTTATCTAATATCATTATCAGTACTCTTTTATGTGTAATGACCGCTTTTAGCCCAAGAGCATTTACAACTTCATCCGAAAAGGAAAATTTACTGTTTTCGGGGACTGTTTTTTACGAACATACACAGTTTGTGTTATAGGTCGCTTCACTTAAACTTAAGAAAGGTCCCCAGCGAGGGTCTCCCTCGGCCTGCATACTCCGATCAGTACCCGAGACAGCCGTATAAAGGGAACTGTTTGGGGACCATAGCATTTGTGCTCGTGACTTCCTGAGAAAGCCTTAGCATGTTAAATAATGTTTCATATGTTCTTTGACAAAACTATGTAGTGGCCATTGTTCACTCTTTTTGATACTCGTTGGAATTTTACCAGATAGTACGAAACAGCATTAATACTTTATGAATGAACTTTATCTGAGGAGTTCACAGAAACTCCATTGTAGTGATAACAACATCCGTCATCGGACGCCGGCCCGGAGCAATGAAAATATGCTTTTTGTTTGATATTTTTTTATCGACATTTCGTCGATAAATACAGGACCAGTAGTTTGAAGGAACTACTGGTCCTATATTTAACGAGCTTTTTTAAATCGATATGGTAAACTTCACTTTTACCACTCGAACTATTACTGGAACTATTTCCATAAAGAACTTATGTCCTTTTAAGCCTGACGGAGTAGACGAAGATGTCTAACAATTGCGACCTTACTTCACCAGACTTCTTTTACTTCCAAATGATATGGGGTGTTAACAACTCTCCGCTTTTTAAAGGACCTTTTTAATGATTGAATTTTTTTGCTATCAATGAGCACTTACCTCGTAATGCCTGGATTATATCAGCGCTTACAAGTTAACAAGAGACGGTTGATCCAAGGGATTTTTTACACTTTTTCACAAAAGAATAGTACAATACAATTTCCTATTTATTTCATAAATAAAGATCTAAGGAATAGACAAGGGTCTTCCCATATCTCAACAATTTTTGCATTTAATCAAGCAATGTTCGATTTTTCGACTTTATTTACTTTGGTTCGAATGAGTTTCCGCTTTGCGCTAGATAATTTTTTTAGATCAGCATTTGTTAAATTTGATAATAATGTCCCAGTTTACGTGCTAAAATAAATAAAAGTATTAACATGTCCTAATAGAGTTGTATTTATAATAAAGCAGCAGATGCCGTGTTTATAACAAAACACTTACTGCCATTAACTCTAATGGAGCACCGCCATAACAGCTCTATGGCAATTCTGTTACTTTGTACGTGATACCGATGACGTAATACAAACACACTGCCCTGTGCGTACAACAATAAACTGAGCAGTAAATTTTTATAAGGAAGGTCTTGTTATTTTTCCTAATTAATGAGGGAGAATAACAAAAACTACTTTGATCGTTGTAATAGTAATCTCTCTCTCTAGTGTCGGTCCCTCGTGTCTGAGGATCGTGGTCACCATCAGGGCGGATGATTGCCTCCACCGGCTTCTGTCAAGCGCTTCTCTTACAGTTACCACCTTGTTGGTGAACGGACGCGAGATCTTTCGAGATTCGTAATAGTAATTACGTGAAGCTAAAACTTTGTACCCCTTCTTACGAAAACTGCGAGGACGGGAGAGTAAAAATTACCCACCTTTGTTATAAATACTGTCTGATAATTGATATTAAATAGTAATTGCAATACTACCTTTTCTGAACATAAAGTCGAATTTCCACTATATCAATACGTCAATAATTAGTATTAATTATTTCACAACTACACCAGATAAAGACGCGATTCTTCTTTAAGTTTTAATATACTGTTGAATAGTCATCGGGAACTTATATCTTTTGGTTTAATAAATATTGTTTTTCTATTATAAATATCTTTGTATCGTCATGTGAGACTGAATTGAAACGAGAGCGGATCTAAATTTTTTAAACGCGCTAATCACAGAATCTATTGAATTATTTTTGCGGATAGGTTAGATTAGATTGGAAGGCGCTGGTCTTCTTCTGCGAGTCAGTAATGGCACAGAAGGAGACCGCAGAACGGGATCGGGAGCCCTGTAGTTCTGGGCTATCAAGAAGAAGACCTCGGGTTCGCTGGGCGACAAGGGAGGGAGCCTGCGTCGTCCACCAAAGTGGACCCGGAAAGAAGGCGACATCGGCTAGCCCGTGTCTCCCGCTAGGGCACAGGGTAACCTCCCGGGACGTGCTCTCCTTGAGCACAGTGCAGAGGGGCTCCGGTGCGTTCCACGTTGAGATCCCGGAGCCCCTCGTCATGCACCGAGGAAAGGGCCACCGGGTAGGTTTTAGTGGGTAAGAACCCCATATTATCGCCGCCTTCCCTCCCGTAGGCGGGGTATCTTTCTTAAGATTTCCTCGCCGTCAACAAAAAAAAAGGTTAGGTTAGATAATTAATGTTGAGGATAGGTATAAAAACGTTCGTTTCGTTTGGTTGTAATTACGGCAAGAATGCTATTCTTCATTTCGGCATTCTGTCTTACATATCTTAAATTGTTTTGAAGACTTAAATATGATGAGTTTAAAGCTGACGTCTATATGTTTAGAGACCAATTAACGCGAGTGAAACCGTGTGAAACAGTTAGTAATACAAAAAATAGCATTGCTAAGTAACATCTGGAATTATTTTTCGTTACGCCAAATTTGGAGGACACGTGTTAGTCTTCGTCATTTCGCCACACGTGCAGTAAGACGTGTTTACGTACATTCGATTATATAGAATTTAGTCGAACTAGACTAAACGTATAACATATGGCGATCGGCGCTCCCTCGTACTGTCGTTTAAATGCTTAATACCGAAACACTTTAATTAGTTCACTTACTAAGAAATTCTTATTTAATAGGGATAAAAACAAATCCTTACTCCAAAGCAAATGAAACATCAAACGTTATTACATAATTTATTAACAGACTTCAAAAAGGAGAAGTTCTCAATTGGTATGTATTTTTTAATGTTTGTGCACTGATAGCACCGTCATTTACATTTTTTTGGTCACAGGATTTGGTTTCAATTAGACAATGACATACAAAATAATCCAAAACTAGGTAAGTACCCCTTAACAATAAAGAACATGAATGTAGAAGTACAATAATAAGGAATAATAGTAGAAATATAGGTAAAATTAAATAGAGAAACTACAAATAAGGACAAAGGACAAAACCTCTATATTCTAGTAGATAAATAATTTATGGAGTGAACAACTGAATTAAGCGTTGTGAGTAGAAGGTAAACGATGCAACTAATTTGATAAAAGAGTTAACGTTCCGTAACTTCGTAGTTAAATTTCAAATTCACATATAAATGGAAACGGTGTCCATTATTTTCTAACAGTTGTGCAAAAGTGGTAGTAGTCTAATGGCTAAGCAACCACAATTCTAAATAACGATATTTTTACGTAACTATTTGACAAGTTTTACTGTGTATAATATTTACTATCTCTGTGTACCCTGCTAGATTTGAAAGGACTTTAACGTTTTATTTATAAAAAAAATGATCTTTATTTGGCGCTTATCTCTTTAGCAGTAATTTGCCAAAAGTTTTTACTCTGGTACTGTTAAAAGGACGGGAGAGCTTCTTTTTTTATTAAATAGATAGACCTTTCCAAAAATTGTAAAATTTATATAATTTTCGTCATTTCGTAACTCTGTTATTACAACAAAAAGTTATAGATCGCTTTAAAAAAAGGCCAAAGCAATCATGATCCGATCGAAACTAACTGCGACGCTGTTATGTCATTGCCAATGTCAAACACGCGTCGTAAAAAGTTTAGGTGGGCCTCGATGGTTGTAAAACGTCCAACGGAACAACATTCGTGAATTGCATATAATTTGGCGAGATTATAACATTTGGCGCGTCAAATTTAACTACTCTAAATGAATAATAAAACATTTAATTTGCATTCGGGGTAGATACAGACACTTTTTATGGCTTGCTGTTAGCCCGTAGGCGCTAAGTAAGCTACTTCTAGTAATACCGATGGCCTACAACTGGCACGCTTATCGTGTGTGTAGTATTGTTTGACGTATTTGGTAATGATGGAATGGAAATTGATACGACTGTTCGATCTCGACTGATCTATTAATCGGTTTCATAATGCAACGGCACTGGTATATAGCAGACAGGGGGCCCTTGGCATTGGTGCATTAGATTTGGGATCTCCAACGCCAGCCCTGTAGTTCTGGGCTCGTAGAATAAGACTACGGTATCCACTGCCTGTCGTAGAAGGCGACTAAAAGGGGCCTCAGGTTCACTGGGCGACAAGGGTGGGGGCCTTTGTCGTCTGCCAGAGTGGACCCGGGAAGAAGGCGACATCGGATCGCCCGTGTCGCCTTGTACTTGCGAGGGCACAGGGGGCCTCCCCTCCTCCTCTTAACCTCCCTCCGGGACGTGCTTCCATGGACCACAGTGTAGAGAGGCTCCTGTGCATTCTTCTGGAGTTCCCGGAGCCGCTCACCATGCACCGAGGAAGGGAGGTTTTAGTGGGTAAACAAAACATAACTACCTAATCCTTATTTTAGATATCTTATTAAAGATCTCCAACGAAAAGTGCCGATTTTAAAAATCCTTTCTTACCTAAAGACTTCCCATGAATTTACGAGCTGCAAAATCTGACAAGTTAAAGAATTCGTCTATATAGCAATGCTTATCCCGTTAAAATAAATATAGAATCTCAGAAGCTAGACGGAAAGCAGATTTCCATGTCTATACCGTTTGGATATGAAAAGTGATTTTTCTTAGGAAAAGGGGCAAACAAAAGCAAAGCTTACGGCTCATCTGACCTTAAGCGTTCACCGTCATCAATGAACATCCACAGCACCGGAGAAGCTGTCGATGCGTTGCTTTTGAAAAAGTAGTAGACTCATTTCTTGAAGGTCCCCAAATCGTTTAGGTTCGGATAAACTAGAGTCTCATCTTGTAATATTAATTTCCATTGCAACAAAACATGTTCCAAATGCATTGAAAATATATCAACAAGTAGGAGTCACGCGTACAAAGTTCAAACTACTTATACAGTTATAAACGACAGATAACGATTTTTACGAAGCGCGCTGTAATAGTTTTAGAAAAATAATATTTATATAAATATAATATTTTTTTATCCATTTATGTATAAAATGTAATGTTAATATTGTATTGTATATAAAATGGCGACCTATGAATCAATAAACAACATCTAGCTTGCATCCGTTTTCCGGTTCCTTAAATCAAAATCGCTTATCAACATTTTAGAGCCGTGAACCCGTGATTAGTGAATACCTACGGTTATTATTTATTTATTAATTATATTTGTATAAATATAATATTTATAATTGTTTATTATCAATGTTTGTTTGCTTTTATTGTATTTATATTATTTATTGTTATCATTGAATATAATATAAAAATATGATATTTATTGATTTAATTTTTAATATTATCCTAGTTTATAAATTATAAGCTAAAATTATAATTTATTACCACTACAAACTTATTATTTATTACGATAGGGCCTAGTGGAAAAGCGGTTGGACTTACGATCTACTGGCCGCGGGTTCGAACCCAGCCGGACCAATGAATTGCTGCTTTTTCAGCTTTTTAAATAGAAAAAAACGCAAAAGATTTGTGACCGTTGAACAACGAAAAATAATTTTGTTTACCCCGCTGACAAGGGTTTTAATGGGGACAGAGGGCATATTTATTTAAATTTATTATTATTATGTCTCTATGAGTTGCCTGAAATATAAATATTTAGTAATCGACGTCATATTCATATTTAAGTGAACACAAAAAAAACTATATTCTTTTACCCGATTATTATACGTATAGAGAATACGTTGCTCTAAACATTAATAAAGGTTTTTATACCCAGCACAAAATTAAGCAATTCTCTCGATTGCCTGTCTGTACTGTCAATGCGCCATCGTTTATCAATCTATTCAATTTGGATCAAATCAGTGCGTTGGTGTGACGACAAAGAGCGTATACACATTCTACGCAATACAATGTTTTGTATGTCGTAATATGTAACCGTTATTCGCCTCTGCTTTGTGGATTATTGAAGTTGCGTATCTCTAACGTATATTATTATAAGAACGTACTGTCACAATGTATAGTATCACAGGTCTAAATGTGGATGCAGTATTTTCCGTTGTAAAATAAACAACGACGGTGTCGGAACTGTAAAATGTTTAATTTTTAATAGATTCAACTTATTACAGACTTAAAAAAGAGGTTTCCATTTCATGCGTATTTTATTTATATATATGCACTGCTAGTTGTGTTATTTACAAATTTATTTTGAATTTCTTCTGTTATAATGGGTTTGGAATCAATTAAGTGCCATAATAATTCTGTTACCATAAGACTGGGTACGGGAGATATACCGAGGAATTCATAAAAATCGTAAAGAATTAATGCTTCTTGCATTAGATATTGGTAGGTTTATGATAATCTAAATCTAGGTAAGTACGCCTTAACATCGAGCACAAATAGGGAAGAAGAAATATGAGTTAGAGAATATAGACCCCAGAACTTCGTAATATAACGTCTACGCTGTTTTTGTTTTTACTTGTAAAAAATACCTGATCATTGATTTTATTTTGTGAAAAACAGTGAAAATTTTTTAATTAAAAAAAAATATTACTACCAAGGGATATAGGGGAATGGCTCAATCTATCTATAATAAGCGGTAAAATGCAGACAGCCATTTACTATCTCCCTACTAGGAAAATATTAAAAGAACATGAGTGTTTATTTCATTTTTTTTTATATAAAAACATTAGTATATGATGTCATCAAATACATAAATAGGTACAATAGTTTGAAAACTGTGTCAGCGGATGGTTACCCTCACAGCGAGATATAAAGTTATTACATTTTACATTGCATTATAGTCAAACTATTACAAAGTAACTGTATTCCTTTATAAAAGGTATATATAGTATACGCATATATATACTTATTAGTATAGACAGAGGCAGTAATTGCTATCACCAAACTTATGTCCCATAACTGGTGGTGAGCCTATCACTATACACCATAAAACACTATACATTTTTAGTACACAAGAAACTCATTGTAAAATTCTGGTACTATTCGATATTTTATTCGATAATTACAAAGGTTTACATTTTATAAATGAAATCAAGCAGACTATCGCTGCAAATATTCACATAAATGTAAACACACTTTGATCAGCTTTGATTTACTTATAAAACGGATATGAAATGGAAAACTGGCCAGCATTTATTGCTCGTGGTTAGAACATCAAATATATTATCTTTTGCTTATTTTTTTGTACATTCTTCTGATAAAAAAAGTTAATTTACGATTCGAATAGATTTTTCTTGCGCTCATTAACTTTTAGACTACTCATGCGACATTTTTCTAATTTATTGACAAAATCTTTTAATTTAAAACAACTTTTAATAAATAAATGTTAATTAAAAATGTTACGGTCAAGGATTCGAATCCTAGCCAGCTTCTCTCGTCAACTTCCCCGACAAATACGTATGTATAATAAATCATGGTAAATAGCATATCCTCCAGGTTAAAAAGGACGATACTAATCCATATGGCATTATCCCACTCTAATGACTTTATCAATAGTTTTGGAAGCCATTTTAATATGAAATAAAAGAGACATAAATATTAATAATAATTAATTTATTCAAATAAGTAACTAAGACTCACCATTATTTAAAATAACTATTAAATAACAATAATTATTGCCTTCGTATTTATTTATATGCCTTCATATTATATATATCACGTGATGTTATCGTCTCTATTCCCTACTACGAATATAGCCACCATGCGTAATCAACAGTAAGTAACCGCAACGATTTAAAACCAGTATTAAATTTACTCCGTCGTTTAAATATCATTATTTAGAATAGCATTTACGGAGCTCCGAATATACTACGTAAATATATATGCATAAAGTTGACTGTGAAATAACAATCCGGTGGAGATGTAAAAAAACTATGAGCTACTATATAAAACAGAAACTAAAATATACAAAAAGATATATATGTAGATACATTCTACATATGGTACGTGATATCTGCATGTAATTCCATAAGCTACTGTATTTACTTTAAAAACATTCGTTTCTAAGTACAACTGCCATTATGAATCACTACAACTGTTCTTGGTAAAGTATTGTTAGTTCATCCGAGACTATTGGTGAGTCACCAACGGAGACACCGAACTCGGAAGCTGGGCCTGGCTAACGATTGCAGCGAGCTCGGAAATTTCGCCGACACTGATTCACCTTCATTCAGTAAATGCCATTCACTTTTATCCCAGACAGCTCTCAAGCGACGTAAGCATTGCTATGTAGCAACAATAAGATAAATGTTTAACGACATATCAAATGATTTTCAAATGTCCATGAAATGCATTTTACTATTGTGAAAGTTAGGTACAGAAAAACTGCCAATAAATAAATGTAATGAGTCACCTCTCTATTATACGCCTCATATTACGGTTTCGTAACACGTCACTTATCATCTACAAACGTTAATGATAGTAAATCCATCTCGTTTGACCAGTCATTTCATTACCGTGCCCAACAAACCAAAACACAATGTATACTAGTATTTGGTGGCTGAACATTGTAATAGATAAAGTTAATAACCTCCTTCAAGTTACTTTTTTTTATTTCAAGTAAATGGTCGTTTTCAATTCATTTTTATTTTATAGTCACAAAATTCTGGCAACTGAGCTTGCCATAATCTGACAAGATTAAAAGGTAACCATTACGTTGTTAAAACGGTTTTATAAAGTCTTTTATATTGTATTTGAAAATACGCGGGGTTTACTAAGTGATGTTTAGTGATCTCCTTGAATGGTTAAAGAACAGACCATTATATTTCATCTTTTTAAATTAAAAATCCTTTTTTTTCTCTGACAGATGTTTTTATGAATAACGCGTAAATATTTCAATCAGCGATAAGTGCTACTTAATCTGGTTGAAGTTTTAATTACTGTTTAAATACTTTATCTGTTGTTAATTAAATAAACTTAATTGATTTACGAGCCTAGTCCCTATGACGGCTGTATCAATTCCTTTTTCTTATCGGTAAAATATAGTAGCTTCGTATCAGAAGTAAACTATTAAAGAAAATTAACTAAATCTAAAATAGTGTATTAATCCATTAAACATTATGTCTAGTCCCATTACAATTTTTTTACAATTCTGACCATTTAGGTCAGAATTTTTATTTACATTCAAACATAAACTTACTGAAATTTAGTTGACATTCTAGAAAGTAGTAGACCGGATAAGGATTGTTCCAAGAATACACTACTATACTATATTTTTACAATTTTTTTCTGTCTGTCTGTTAATTTCGGCTAATCTCTGGAAGATCCTGTCGAAAATCGGTCTGGTCTAGACCTTTCTTTCACTGGCAGATGATGTAATAAGGAGTAACGTTAGCTACTTTTATTTTTTAAAAAAATGTTTTTAATCGGGTGTATATATTATTGATAATTTATAAAATGTTCATGTATATGATTATTAGCGTTTTATTGAGTTTTAATCTATTGATAAAACCAGGAGCGCCTTAAATAAAAGAAAAATATTACAGTATATACATCGTCAAGTTCAAAACAATTCAGTAACGTACGCCAATGCACGGATCATTCTTGCAGGAACGTAAGATAACATTGATGAACCGTGTGTATGGTTTCAATTAACAACGATACATTTTGATTAGTCACAAATTGAGTTGCAGCCTCTAGTTATTAATGTGCGCAAATTGTTATCAAATATTCTGCGTAACACGAACAAAGCCCAGAACTTTAACCCCAAGCTTTATGTAGGTGGATACACCATCCCATATTCTCATACCATATCAACAGCCAAGCATTATTACATTAATTAGCATGCTAACGTAAATAAAAATGTCAGTTCATCCGCAAAAGTATAGTAAAAGAAATATAGATTGTCTTTCAGTTAATTCATGGTTATTCTACTGCTACTAAATCAGCACAATTTCAAAGCCATCCCTTTGTTTTATATCTACATCAGGCATACGACAGAAACGTGTATAAACACAGAAGTCACTCAGAACAACAATAATTGTTTCGATCCACTTTAATAATTGTGGTCGCAAAATTGTACGTAAAATGTGGAGATTTAAACCACAACATTCTTACTAGGCGTATTGTTTTACTAACAGTTTTCTATTTATAACCCATTTGAGACCTCATTTGTACCGCACTCAATAAACTACAGAGCACTGTAAGAATTCTAAGGTCATACTAATGATCGATATAATTTAGTTACTCAGCTTAACTATTAATTTGTTAAAACATTGGGAATAGCTTTGAAATTTTTACTGACATGGTGCAAAAGTTTTCATAGAAATAAAACACCAGTTTCCTAGTGTTGCTATGTTCAAATATAGAGAGATTTTAGGGTAATTATTAATCTCATGTTATGAGAAGATTGACGTGTCTGTTAAAAGAAGTCACTTGGCCAACATTATAGGTAAAATGAGTCTAACCTGTTTGTGTTGCTGTAGTAGTGGTGGTGAACTCAGTTGCGGTCGCGCATATTAAAACCATTCCGCTCACAACTGATAATAGTCGCCTACTCCAGCTGCTAATCATGTTGGTTAATTCTGAATTTTCTATTTACATAACACAAATAGCTGTTTCCAAACACAACGTCCAACTGCAAAGCTCTTATTCCATAATAAACAACTTCAATGTCGCATTCTATTTTAATCTTTTCTTATCCGATTTCACGATCCTCAAAAGCAGGCATTCCACAACGTTAGCTGGTGTTGTCGTAAACAATTTAAAACTTCTGAACACTAACTCATTTCGCATAAAACCATATGCGAATTGATAAATTTTAAACAAATAAAACAATACAACTATTAGAAATATGATTAAAATCACATTCTTAAACTTGACCACTTCTTTGATAATATCAGATCGATTGTTAACAAACGAGGTATAATTTTCAATTGCTATGAAAGTTAACAAGTATTTGATTGCGCGACACGTGATACACTGGAAACGTAATGACTCGACCGAACCGCGGCCACCACTTCGTCGGAATGTCCAATCTGAGGCGCGACCAGTAAAGCGCTCGCATGCGGCCGTCGCGACCTCGCCAAGAGACTAAGATAACACCATACAGTCACAGTGAAAAGGAAAGAGACCGACGATACGAAACAAAGGCGCGTATTGTGCCGAAATTTTAACAGTTTTATTCCCTATAAATATTTTACTAGTACGTTACACGCGTGTTGAAAACACGCATAAAAATAATCAACTCTAATAAAAAAAACCTAAAATTAAAGTCAAAAAGTACGATAATACACTATCGTGGTATAAATACAGAACAAGTGTATTTATTAGCATGTAATTTGCTTTACACTTATAGTGAATATTGCGACTTATCATCGGATTTCCACTAATTATAGTCAAACATTTACTGTATTCTTTTTATAACTAAGCAGTTAACCAAAGGTCTTGATTAAGTTAAGATTGTAAATAAAACGGAGAAAGGGAGAGAGATGAGTGACCTTAACCGTCCCAAACCACTTACCATTTCAATGCAGTGCAGTGAGAGCCCAGTCACTAAAAGTTCGAATTACGATCTAACGGACCGGGTTTGAATCGCTTGGTAAAAGTAATATCGGTTTCAGTACGAGTTTATGTTTCTTGAACTTTTGTCAATTGTAACTTGTACTCACTCCATGTACCATACGTGACCTAACAAGCGGAAAATTGTAAATGATGTAAATCCATGTTAAAGTTGTATAGTGCATTACTACAAGGTGTTTTGTACGAAAATATGAATACAAATATCAAGGTCAAGATAATAATTTTAAATTGGTGGATGTCTTCTTCGTGAAAAGGAATTACAAAGGTCACATTCAAATGTAAAAATAAAAGCTTCAGGAAGTACGTGAATATTCATATTGGTAAACGTTGTTGTGGGTGTTAATTTCGATTAAAGTATCCAAAACCATTGATGTAGAATGAAAAAATGAGAGTCAATGATTTAAGAGCCATTTTCATAAAAATTGCTGCATCAGCTCAGAAAGTAAACAATATGTCGGAAATCGTTTGCAAAGAAACACTAAAATGGCCGCGGCGCCGAATGTATTTGAAAAACGACTTCAATGAAAAGCTAAAAATATCGACGAAAAAATTTAGAACTCTGAACGGTAAGCTCATAATCAATATTCCCTCGTGATTTATTATTATTTATGACAAATTCAAACACAAGTATACTTACAAGTAAGAACAAAAACCGACTTCAAATGAAATCTGCGTTAAAATCGGCGTATAAATCACATGTTTATGAGGGCACAAAAAAAACAATCGAATTAAGAACCTTCTTTTTGAAGTTGAAAATGACCGTCAAATTAAACATTGGAAATTTTTTACGAGCAAAGTCATACGTAGGAAACGTATGACTTTGCTCGAAAAAAATTTATGAGCGAGGAAAGTTCTATTTCTTTTCTTTTTTTCTTCTAAAAACTATAAGTGATAAACTTGTATAAGCTTCACTAAACAGTGATAATCTAGTGACTAAGTGTTCAACTTAAGTATGGCAGTCGGAAGTTGGAATCTGGGAGTTTTTGATTTTCAGTTTCCAAAGTACAAATTATCACCGCTAAAATTTGTCGTCGATCTATGGCGATGCGCTTATCCTCAATACGAAATTTGCTGAGCTTCGATCAGCGATTGCTATTTCTGTTTATCCTACTGGAATAAAGAGGAGTGAACGCTTTATTAATATTTTTCTATTTATGTTTTTTTTTGTAAAAGCCACACAAGATCAAAACACAAGAAAATTAAATTTAGTTTTCCATTACATCGTTTCCTAAACATTTCCGTCGTATGTTTGTTTAGACTATCCATTAAGTTGAAGTTTATAAATTGATTTATTACTTTCGCAGCCTTGTTTAGTAATGTGTCTGTGTTTCACTCGCCATGGGGTAACTTGTTACTATAGTGCTGTATAAAACATCCTCTAGGGACGTCGTAAATTCATTAGGTATGCAATTTAATTACGCCAGGAACGTTGTTTTATATTTAATGAAACATAGTTTATTTTCAGGTAGAAAGGAACATGCAATGACATATAACATCTTTCAGCGGTCATTTCAATCGGATAACTAAACATTCTAGTATTACTACTAACATTACCGCCACCTCGAGATGTGTTTTTTATATATCAAAAGCTTGTTTACTGCTTATAAAAGATCAGAAGATTTGCTCTATGTAGCCGATGCCACCCAACGCTCTCCCAACGTAGGTGGTTAGGGATTTTATAGTTCTTTTCTATGATCTAAGATCCTCGAGATATGGTGGCCTCGGGCGAAGAAGTAACAGAAGAAACTCCAGTGTTTCTATTATTAATAGAGGACACTGTGGAAAATGATGTCCCGGGGAACACTTTCTTTAGCTAATTTACGTAAAGGTAAATTTGTTGCCAATATTTTTAAATAGTAATCCATATAAAGTGTCTCGTTAGGGTTATAATATAATATAACGCCTGGAGTATCACACCAAGGGACCATCTCTGAAGGCATATTATGAATATGTACATTTTCATTTATTTATAACTATGCGCTAACTAACACACAATGCGCAGAGGCGACGAACGCCTGGATAAACTGATCGTAGTTGGGAACACCGCAGGAAAAAGATCTCGCGGCCGTTCACCATCAAGGTGGTCCGATCAGGTAAAAGACTCGTCGTCCTCCAAATTTTACAGTGTAAGAGACGCACTGGACACAGGCCGGTGGAAGCAAATCATCCGCTCCAGGTGCAACCCTGATGGTGACCACGATCCTCAGACATGAGGGACCGACACTAGAGAGAGATAACTAGCGTACCCAGCCCGCTTCGCCGAGCTAGATTTTGCTTTATTTTATTCAAGCAATAAACTTACATCATTCAATATTTAATTTAACTCTTACAATATATTAAATTAATCATTTCTCTCCGTATTCATTCTCTTCTCGAGCGGGTAAAGACCTACACACATGGGCATATAATTAAATACGATATAATTTAGGCATTTATTATACTTCAATATACTCCATTGTACTTCATTATGATTCATAATGTCATAAATATACACAACGCATGTGTCGATACAAATTTGGGTAATAAAACAAAAGAATATCATCATAGTAAATAAAAGCTGTATTTGACTTTTTTTTTTAATTTTGACTGCTTTTCCACGGACGACCAGTCCGTGCCTTTTTTATTTGGATTTTTATTTGTTATATTTGCTCCATTTATAAAAGAGATTGCTTAAAGCTTCAACAATTCGCCTTCGCAATATTTGACAGTTCAAAAAGAGGAGTGCTCCGATCGTCACCAAACTTTACAGGATTACTCGCCGGGTCAATCTGAAGATTACCTGAAGTTTCATTGAAATCGGTCCAGCCGTTTCGGAGCCTATACGGAACATACCCACACACTTTCTCTTTTATATATATAGATAAGCGTAGATATACGGATCATACGTAAACCCCTGGGATAAACGACCTACCCTTATGATTGATGGACATGTGTTTTTATATTATTTCATTCTTTTCTTTTCATATGTTGGTAAAATCTAATAAAACTATATCTTTGTCTATAAGTTAACATGTACTAACTAGGTGTTATGTGGTCCGACGTTTATTTTATCCAAGATTTATTTAACTTAATACCAAAATGGCATTATCAGTATTCCATTACTATGTTATTTTAATATTACATTTTTGGTAAGGTGGGCTGATTGACTATTAGAGGTCGCTACATAATGAATAAATATATTTTTTTAATAACCATAAGCAACATTGCATTATTAAAATTTTATTATAATTCAAATACTGAAACACAATGCACATTATGTTATAATGTATTTCTAGTTTTTTTTAGTAAAATGTGACAAAAAAATGTCTCCCCATTTATAATGATATCACACAAAGGAATAGATAATTGTTGTAAACTTTGTTTGTGTAAAAACAACGTACAATTGTAAATTTAGACATAGTGGCCACAAAATTTATCGTTGGCTGATAACGCAATCACAAATAAATACACTTTGGGTATAAGTTGATATGACATCTCACAAAATGCCACTATCGCTGGATTTCTGTTTGGATTGCGATATGGTGACAGTGATAACTGATAACGGTTGGGATTTGTAATTATTTTTAGTGTAACTCGTTGTAGTTCGACGTGCACTGCGCATGATGATAATGTAATCAGCAATACTTTAGACGCTTTCCAACGTTTTCACACAAAATAGAATAGAATACAATTATATTTACGAGTAAAAACAAAAACCGACTTCAAATTGATTCAAACGTTAAAGGCGCATGCGCAAAATTACGCGCCTCTTTGTACTTCCGAACTATCGTAGGAATTTAATAGAATAAATGAAATGAAAAAATTTGTTTTTTAGAAATATTACTAACATTTACAAAACAAAACTAAGCTTGTGCTAGGAGATGGTTCACGTCAATAATCGAATGGTGGATTTGAACCTACGCCCTTACGTTTCGCTGATTGTACCCTAAACCATTAGGCTATTGACGCTTCTCGTTCGAATTATTGAGAACCTAACGAAACTGTCATAAAACTAACCTTGAAATACATGCTTTCCAATAAATAATGAATCATCGAACTTATTCGTCCATTTGTCGCGCACATTCTTAATGCAAATTTAAGACATATATGGTTTTCGCATGGATGCCATTGTCAGAAACAAAGTGAAGACAAAATTAAAAAGGCACAAGTAGTTTAAAAGAATCATCAAAATCGGTTCACTCAGTCCCAAGTTATAAGGTAACAAACATAAAAAAATACAGACTTTTGCGAACCTCCTCCTTTTTTGAAGTCGGTTGAAAAATGAGATATAATAGCCACATAAACGTGCATTGAATAGGATAAAATAAACGTCGGACCACATAACACCTAGTTAGTACATACTAACTTATAGACAAAGATATAGTTTTAATAGATTTTACCAACATATAAAAAGAAAAGAATGAAATAATATAGAAACACATGTCCATCAATCATAAGGGTAGGTCGTTTATCCCAGGGGTTTACGTATGAACCGTATATCTACGCTTATCTATATATAAAAGACAATGTGTGTGTGTTTGATCCGTATAGGTTCCGAAACGGCTGCACCAATTTCAATGAAACTTTCAGGGAATCTTCAGATTGACCTGACGAGTAATCGTGTAAAGTTTGGTGACGATCGAAGCATTTCTCTTTTTGAACTGTCAAATACAACTTTTATTTACTATGATGATATTTTATTGTTTTATAACCCAAATTTGTAATGACACATGCGTTGTGTATATTTATGTCATTGTGAACAATTTTGTAGTACAATGGAGTATATTAAAGTATTAAAATAGATTTATATTAAAAATAAAAATAAATATATTTTTGTAATTAATTAATTAATCAATGTTTAAAAAATAAAAGCAAAATCTAGCCCGGGCTGGGTACGCTAGTGCTTTTATAACATTTAATTGCAGACGTTGCTAGCATAATATAAAGAGTTCGAGTTTTAAATCTAAGTAATACTGACACAGCGATAACACAACTAATTATTCAATTTATGATCTGTTGGTTTGGGCTCGAATTTTAGCATGAGATTTATTAGATGACCAATGAGATTTACCCCTATGTTATATGCTATATAT
The DNA here is from genome assembly GCA_029286785.1 of Meandrusa payeni. Taxonomy (NCBI): domain Eukaryota; kingdom Metazoa; phylum Arthropoda; class Insecta; order Lepidoptera; family Papilionidae; genus Meandrusa; species Meandrusa payeni. The sequence goes on from JAGSMX010000013.1 coordinate 3,913,283, forward strand.
GTGTGTATGTAGTCGGAGTTATACCAGACTTTAAATACCTGTTATACGAAATAAATTGAAAGCAATTAGAATAACATTCCCGTAGGCCCCCGAAGTGGCACTCAAAGTTAGTATTTCGAATGTCCCTTAGATTATCCGTGAAATAGCTACCGACCGAGTCGTGGTTCGGCCCTCTCGGGCGCCCTCGGATCGGAATGCTTACGCGTAACATAGTAACCGTCCAAGCCGAAGGTACTCCCCACCGGGGGGACCCTTGTGTCGAGTTACTAGCGATAGAGGTTCAGGCGAAGCGACCTAAGAGCTATGCCACCTCTCAATCCGGTGAAGCAGTCAAGGCCAGCTTCTCTGGCCAATCTGTGTAGTTCGTCATTAAAAAAAAATCCCGTAGGCTACAGAGATTTTAACACTAATACATTAGTTTTAAATTTATCAATATTATGAATTTTATAAAACAAATTGTTAATTAATTTAATTGCTTCTTGTTAAATTTGTTTAAAAAACAAAATTGAGCAAATCATAACATCGCCCACCATATATACCCACACTAAACACACCTATCATTTCCACTTTATGATAATATCTTTTTACTTTATGGCAGTTAATAAATACATAATATTTGCGCAGTAATTTTGCCAAATCTCTGTGCATGTTGAAGGTTAAACGCTTTTTGAAAGTATCATAATTTGCATAATTAATGTTTTATATATTAAATGTGTAAAAAATAAGCTCTCATGTCCTTTTTAACCCCGTCTACTTAAATGAAGAATGATGAACAAAGATGGCCGCTTTTAACCGAGCTTAGATTAGGTCGATGAAGTGAAGAGTTTAGCCCTGTAGTTCTCTGCTCGTAGAATAAGACTATGGTATCCCCTGCCTGTCGTAAAAGGCGACTAAAAGAGGCCTCGGGTTCACTGGGCGACGAGGGCCTTTGACGTCCGCCAAAGCGGACCCGGGACGAAGGCGACATCCTTTGCCTTGCACTGCGACGGCACAGGGAGGGAGGGATTAACCTCCAACCAGCAACTAGAAACTAGGGAACTAGCGGCCCGATCCATTGATTAGCAGTATTTGCTATCGCTATCTCCCATACGGGTGAAAATTATATGATAACTTATTGATTTTACAGAATATATTGTTATTTACGTGATAGATTTTTTTTCCAGAATGTATCGTTAGAATAATATTATCAATATAATTCAAGTGTCAAAATTCAGTTTAATGGAAAAACTAATGGTTTGTCTGTGGCCTCAGTCAACCAAGACATTGTCTATGGTCTGATCTATAGTCCGGACGGGATTGGGGTTGTATCGACACTGAATGGCGAAGGAGCTCCCCGCGTAGCTTATTTCAGTTGTCTTCAAGCAGTTAAACCCTTCGAAGATATTCAGAATTAGTGATGTCGTACAACTGAAGTTGTTCTATTATTTGTATTCAAAATACTTATAACTATGCTAAAGTCACATTTTGCCCGTGATGACGTGCACCAGGTGGACATCATCACTGGCAATCTTTCCTTACATCATAGTTAATGTCACTAATAGTGCTAACACATTAGTAAATCTTTGTACGAGTACATTTCAACTTCCTTTTACGTATGACACGAGAAACAAAATATTTTTCTCTTATCAATTCTTGGGCATTGCATCGTTTGTAGTTAAGTTGACTAATGTCTTAACTACTCGTTAATGGCTTCTTAAGTACATGTCGTAATAAGATAAAATGATGCACAGGATTACGCTGTACGCAACATCTTTTGTCACGATACTTTTTTTATAGAGAAAGGGGCAAACTCACTTTAATGTTAACATTTTAATTGTAGGCACGTTGCCGCTCTTTTCCTAGTATTGTTTCGGTCGTATCACTTCTGGCAATAAATGATTCCACGACGTTGTGTGTAGAGGAAAATTAAGCAAAAACAATATAGTTGTGGTCTTCTGTCCTGTCTGTGTATGTATACGATGAACAGTATAGGAACATAATAAATAGAATTATTGCACATGATTCTTCGGAACACAGCGAGTTGCGAGTCTAACGTGGATCTAAAATAGCTCGTACTAACAACGTATGTATATAATCTTCATCGTTCTTTTATATATGTATGTAGGGTATACATAGACAAAAAAACGTCGAAGTGTCACTGGTAAGACATCGGAAAACTATACTGACACAAATTCAGATTATAGAAACTAACAAAAATAGACAATTTTAATATCACAATGTTGATTTTGACACAATTATAATAGCATACTTGGCCAGGTTAAGTATGAACAGCCCTGTAGTTCTGGGCTCTCAAGAATAAGACTACGGTATCCCCTGCCTGTCGTACAAGGCGACTAAAAGGGGACTCGGGTTCACTGGGCGACAAGGATGGGGGCCTGCGTCGTCCACCGAAGCGGACCCGGGAAGAAGGCGACATCGGCTGGCCCGTGTCGCCTTTCGCTGCGAGGGCACAGGGGAGGATGTAGTAACCTCCTTGGGACGTGCTCTCCTTGAGCACAGTGCAGAGGGCTCCGGTGCGTTCGACGTGAGATCCCGGAGCCCCTCGTCATGCACCGAGGAAAGGGCCACCGGGGAGGTTTTAGTGGGTAAGATCCCCACATAACCGCCGCCTTCCCCCCAGAAGGCGGGGTATCTTTGTGAAGATTTCCTCCCCGTCAAAAAAAAAGGTTTAGTGTGAAAAAGCACTGCAGTTACGCTCAACATCTTGAGAAATGATGAAGAAGTAACAGCCAGTGTTTATAGTCCACTCGGCCTTTGGCAGACTTAAAAATTTTTTTCGTAAAATTGCTTTGGAAAAATTTCTAAGACATGCAAATTTCCTCACGATGATTTCCATCACCGAGTACATAGTAAATCAGTATTCAAAATTGAGATAAACAATGACATTGGTCCCGGCAACGGGGATCAAACTCGTATCGTAATTTAACTAGCTATAGGAAAGAATAAGATTATTGTGTGCACTCTAGTGGCGGTAATGGTAAAAATATTGTACGTGTCTGGCCTCCTGCAAATTGAAATGGGGAAATCTAAAAGTAAAATATCAGACTTGATTAGCGTTAATTAAAATACAACATCAATTAAATCGTACGTATGTTGTTACACTTTGAATATTACTTTAACAAATTGGTCTAAATGACAATTGCCGCACACGAAGCTATTGTAGGCGGCTCGCGGACCTTGACCCCTCGCGTGCTCTGGTTAAATGTCGCTAGAAAAATTTGTCGTTAACGATTTTACACCAACCTTTACGTAGGTTCCTACTATTTATTAACCGATTACAAAAAAAAGGGTTCAATTTATCTGTATTTTTTTTAAATATCTGTATACTCATAACCCCTTTATTTATGAACCAATTTAGATTTTATTTTTGATTAAAAGCGTTGCGATTATACTTTGCAACTTGAGGCGATTTTTTTTTTAAATGAAAAGTGGCAAACGAGCATACGGCTCACCTGATCTTAAGTGATCACCGTCGCCCATGAACATTCACAGCACCAGAGGAGCTGTAGGTGCGTTGCCGACCTTTGAGATAGGAAGAGGCTCGTTTCTTGAAGGTCCCTAAATCGTAAACGTTCGGATTACCCAGACACTGACCTATCACGACTCTAACTGTACTTGTAACAGTACTTGCGCTTACATGAATAGTAATTCCGGTTTGACTGATACGGTAATACTGAGGTACATTGATGTACGCAGCGGAAACAAAAACAGGCAAAGTTTTTAAGTATCATAGATATTAGTGCATATTTAATGCGTGTTTTTTTAAGTCCCATAAATGATAAGAATGGTAAAACTCAAACAAAATTGACATCGAGCACAAATTTTATCGTTTAATTTTATAAATAATTGAAAAAAATTACAGCAGTTTACTTGTATTATAATGTCCATCATAATCAATTTATTGTTCTAGCATGTTGCCAGTAATAATATATCCCTTTTATAACAAATAAATATTTTAATTTACTAAAACATTCTGTTAATAAAATACAAATAAGTAATATATAACTAAAGCGTAGTCATTAAGACAGAATAGATAAAGAATTTTTGAACTATTTGAAAACGAAATATACATAATGATTTCAACGAACATTACGCACTATGGACAATTTGTCTGTCAATAACAAGTATATTAGTAAATAGAGTGGATTGTTAAAGACCTGATAAGTTAGGTATTTAGTCAACAAAACACATTGGCTCGAATTATCGAGGACAAACATTCATTTCGTTTATAGAGGGTGGCAGCTAGAGACGGCGGGGTGCTGCTAGGGTGGTGGTGCTTTTACGTCAATCAGGCGACGTCAAGTCACACTCCGCTTCATTACCAAACAAACCTTTCAGTTAACCAGTAATTAGAGTGCTAAATAGGAAAATCAATGTTTAGTTTCAGTAATTAAAATCATGACGTATCGAATAACTTTTAACGAACAATTATTCTATTTACACAAATATATTTCGTATATCCCAAAAATATCGTTATCAAGTTATAATATAGATAAGACTTTGCTTTGTAAGTTTATTTACATGCATGTATTTCCAGAAAAAGCGTGAACAAAACAAAACATTTGTTATGACGATGACTTCTACTAAGAAGGGCATTGTTATTAGTGAGTATAAATATTATTGTAAAACGTACTAGTGCCTTAAATTGTTGCCAGATCATTATTATTGCGCGCAGCATTATTAGAGCAAATACGTTGGACTTACATTAATTGCCATATACTAATAAGCCAGGACTATTCTGGACCCTCCGGGTACTTACATGTGGTATATTAGGCTCCGAGACGGCTCTACCGATGAAACTTTCAGGAAATCTTCAGATTGACCTGACGAGTAATCCTGTAAGGTTTGGTGACGATCGGAGCACTCCTCTTTTTGAACTGTCAAACAAGCCCGATATGTTTTTGTATTAATGATAAGAATGATTGTATTTACTGATATGTACATGGGTGTAGGTAATGATCTTGACCCGCTAAGAAGAGAAGAGAAGAGAATGAATACGGAGAGAAATTAATAATTTAATATATTGTTACAGTTAAATTAAATATTAAATGATATAAGTTTAATGTTTAAATAAAATAAAGCAATATCTACCCCGGCGAAGCGGGCTGGGTACGCTAGTCTTTTATAGTAGCAAGGGAAAAATGACGATTAATATGATTACACTCCAACGTGATTGACTGGCGCTGTACTGTAGAAGACTCTTTTTTAAAAGATCCTTTACTCGTTTTGGAACATTTTTTAAAGAAATATTTTTTTTTTCATTAATATTAATAACATTGTTGTTAAAACCATTCTAACTAATCTTTAGCTTTGACTAGGAGATGATTAAAATTAATAGTCGAATGGTAAATTTGAACCTATGACCTTACGATTCGCAGACCGTATCTTAAACTCTATGGTATTGAAGCTTAAATACTGCAATATATTAACGCATTTCGCATAACGAGTAGACAACACATTGAATAGTAATGGAATCCCAACCATCAATAATATATTATGCGTGAAACATAATTACAACCAATATATACACTGATAATGTCTAATAGATTACTTCCATTGTAATAGGAGAATGTAGCAAATGAATTGCTAGTACCTGCTTTGCGTCATAGTTTGTCGCCTGTTCGCAACTTACGTCAGAGGGCGGTCCCACGGAATAACGTTATAAAATGTATACAGAGCTACAATATAGCTTGTTACATTTACGATAGTGATAATAATACACAAAAACTCTCACAACCCTGTGACCTAAATGAGGTGTCAGAGGCAGATATAAATTTAGTCCTGCGCCTATAATAATAATAATTTATTTATTCATTCAAGTAATATTCGAAGACTGTGTTAGTAATATTTTGAGCTTAAAAAATTATTGTTAGGAATTACACAATAAGATTTAGGATAAATTAAATTATATTATACAACTGGCTTGACTATGCTTATGTATTCCTTACCCTTATCACCCGCCATGTGAGCATCTGTTTACATAAACACAGTAAAGCCTTTGAGCGATCACCAGAGATGCACACCTCTTGCGCATGCTCGCAAAAAAGCATGCCACCTGTGCATCCGCCAACGCCCCTGATGCACTACAGCATCACCAATAAAACCCTGAACGCGTTGTATATAATAACGTAACAAAACAAAATGTAACACGGAGAGAGAGGAGCGCTGACAATCTAGAATAATAAAGTCTGCTAATTTTTTTAGTGAAAAATCTTGTTGGTTCGCGTCACCGATATGCTAATGTTGTATTTATATTTTGTTATGATCTTGTACAGTCCGTAATATATTGGAATAATAAACAATCCATAGTAAATACGTGTACAATTGTAAATTGTTGCTAGTAGTGTCAATAAATGTGAAAACAGATAGATGTTGATAATTTTAAATCCCCGTTATTCTTGTTGTATATTTTTGTTCTTTTATAAAACTAAAAACTTATCTGGTAGACAAATTCCGTGTATCTTACATCAAGGACGATTGGCGTTCCAGGACGTTTTTGCGCATTTTCTTGATCCACGCACCACCAACCTGCCGTATCAACTGTAAAGTGGTGTTTCCGAACCTATACGATGGGGACCTAACTCCTTTCTCAAAGCCCGCCAACTCACTCGCAGCCATTCCGGTGCCTTAGATGTTCGTTGACGATTACATTGGTGATATCGTAAAAGTCGCGTAAGCTGCAAATTTGTACATTACATAAAGAAAGTTATACCATTATGTTGATTAGAGTCTTCTTCTTCTGCATAGCGGTTTGCTGGACCACCAGGGTCCGCTTTCCTGCTTAATCTACTCTACTTTGCGCGGTCTTCAGCATCCTCCTTTGTTAGGTGGGTCTCTAACATATCCGCTTTCACAACGTCCAGCCAGCGTTTCTTGGCCTGCCGCGGGATCTTGGGCCTTGTAACTTGAGGACTAGGCATCTATTTCCGACATAGTCAGGTTGATTAGAGTATATACTCTTAAAGGGGAAATGTAAATAATACTGCGTTTCAAATTAACTGTGTGTTCAATGACAATATCACTAATACTCAGTAATTCCTTGCAGAGTCACCGTTGATTTAGGTTAACCACAAAATAATAAGAATTTAATATTATTACAAATTCCTCTGCAGAAGTGTATAATTTCCTTAATACTCTATTAAAAGGAAACTTTTCTTCCTAAGAGCTCTACGTAAAACAATGTCAACTGCTTTGAATATCTGATAGTTTTTCGATAAAAGCTACCCACTCTCGGGCGAATCATCGGACTCATTGGATCGAAATGCTAACGCGATTTGAATACCCGTCCAAGCCAAGGTCCGCACTTGGAAGCACTTACGCCCCTGTAGCTCCCATAAAAGTTCAGGCTAAGCGACCTAAGAGCAACCTCTTATATCCGGTGCAACCATTGCCATTGCTGCTCTGGGCAATCGGCAAAGGGCCGTCGTAAAAAAAGTTAATACATTGGTAACATTTATCACATATGTTATATATATATGTGTTGAAGCCTATCAATGTGTTGAGACATCAACATGCACGGCATTCAGCCTCGTTTAAATCGGTTTTCAATTAGTAAACATATACAACATCTCAATTGTCATATCTAAGAAAGCTACTGAAAAACTTTCCACGTAAAATTATTATCGTATTCGCAATAAAATTACCAAAATGTACAATAACATTACTATCGAATATTTATTTCATTGAAGCAGTGTTATCAGAGGATATAATAAAAAAAAATGATATTACATAATTCATTATTAATTTGATTGGTAATTTTTTGTATGCTCTGTATAGTACGGGATCTGCGTGGGCGCAAAATACAGTTCGGTGTTCACTTATCCAAGAGGCCATGTTTCCGCTTATACATACGGCTCGCTCTAATTATCAGACAAAAACATCCGCTTCGATGATTAAAAAAATGTAGCGATACACAACATGTAGTGTGTGTACCTACTATTTAATACAAACAAGGAAGATAGTGGCAAACATGAAAAGGATATACTGAAAAGTTTGAGTTGTGTTGGTTTCAATAATAATTAATACAATAACCGCAAACGGTCTCATAGCGATACTTGATCATTATCTTAAGAGACTTTCGCTGGATGGGTGGGTCAAGGGTCAGATACAGAAGGCAGTACTCCTGGACACGTCACGCATCGTCAGGAGGTTTATCTCTATGTCGACTTAACCACCGGTTGCTTGAGCTCTGCTTCGTTGCCGGTGGCACACACTAGGTTAGGTTTTCATAATTTTTTTGTATTTTATATGATATTATATTATTCTTCTGTATATTACTTTTTATAGAAATATTATAAAAACTTAACTTAAGGTATCAAAATAAATAAAAGGAATACAATTATATAAGAATATTGTAGATAATTACAGAAAGACCTGATGGGTTCGTAAGATTCAAACCTACCGTTCTTTATGAACTATGGTGCCGCCTTTAGAATGGTTAGAATTGATGTTAATAAACTTTGTGAAAATTTATAAACATTTTTGGAAATACCACGATCGTTGAATACCAGCATACATGTATATTTTTTATACTTTCTAAGCAAGTGCTTGACCACAATGCCAGCTGATGTTAAGTGGAAATGTAGTCCTGGATGGTAAGCCGCACTAGCTTAGTAAATGCTTATTTACTCAACTCTTTAAACCTACATTGTAATCGAAGGGAAAGACAGACGTGGGCAAACTGTTCCAGTCCTATGCTGTACGAATAATGAAAGATGAACCAAAACGCTGCTAAATAGATGTCCTTATATATCATATTAAACTTCCGCATTTCGCCACGTGGGGCTGACGTCCTCACTCTTAAAACATAAGATAACCTTAGATTTGATCAATAAAAAGTATCGTAGTAATAGTAAGTTCTCCGGCCTGTATTCTCTTTCTTCCTCAATACTTCTGTTCGTTGTCGTTAAGGAGAACGGTCCAATGTGTGTACTGGGGACTAGTGTTGTCTTAAAGAAGTGGAATAAATTAGTTGACATTTCAGTTCATTCTTCTTCTTCTTCCATGCCTTTTACCTTTATTTGGGGTTGACCCTCCTCGTGTTGCGACGCCAAGATAGACGGTCTTGGGTTGTCCGTACCTCTATTTTGGCTCGTTGCATATCCTTGGTAAACATTTGAGTTCATTATTATTTGCAATTGTTTACAATACACCATATGAGCATAGTATTTTGTAGGAAAGACCTAGGAAAATGTGCTCTTACATTTCACCTATGTGGAGAAAATTCTCCCGATGACAAAAGCAGAGTAACAAACAACATCTTTTACTCAATTTCTGTTTGATATATTTCGTTTCGCATTATAAAGGACATTTTATGCTAAAAATTTCAAGATAAAATAATAGCATACTGGATATGGAATACTTAAACTGATACTGAATAATAAAACAACACATATGAGAAAATATGTATTATAATCATATTTTACATTAGTAAAATTAATAACATTATAGTTTTAGTGATTTCGAAAACAACAACACATCATAATTTATTAAATAAGTTAAAAATATGTAGCGCCATTTATTAACAAGATTTTTAAAACTTCAAATACACATAATAAGCAATTGATATAAAAATAATTTGATTAGCAAATTGCTTCAAGCCCTATCATGCTAAAAATGTAGTAAAGTAATTAGTAAGTCAATGTCTACTTAGCACCGACATCTCGAGATGTCACAGCAACGTTAGTGCGAGTCACATTCGTTGTAGTGTTAGCAGTTTTAGCAGCAGTCCCAACTTTTCTAACAGTTTTTGTAGTGGTTGTCGTTGATATTCCTCCATTCTCCAAATGCTTTACATCTGTATTTGTATGGACTTGTTGAGAGCCAGTCTGCTTCTTTTCAAATGCCGCAGTGTTGCTTACACTTCTATCAGTAACTTGTTTGTATCCTTCTTTTTCCACTATCTCTTGGTCATTTTTGCTGTCGTGTGAACCACCTCTTTCACCACTTTCATGCAAATGTACAATTCCACCTTCAATAGGAACAACTTCATTATTTTCATACCTCTCATAGGATCCATTTCTATCTGACGTATCTATGGTGTAAGAACCGCGACGAATTGGTTTCTCAGGTACCCAAACAATCTCCTGAGTTAAACTTTCGTGGACAGGTTCTGGTGTAGCGGTGGTATTTCTGGCTTCACTTGGAGATCTTATATTCGTAACGTGTGTACGAGTATTATAGACGTCAATATTTGATTCGTTCGAGTCATCGATATATTTGTGCGTTGTTATATTGTTCGATAAATTTTCGTTTACATCATTAGTTTCGTGTCGAGGAGTTTCAATACCATGTTTTGGAGATGATACCATTTGTCTTTGTATTATATGCACATCCCTATTTGTATCAGTTTTAACTACATCTCTTTCAATTGGCTGTTGCGGCTCAATTGGTTTCAGTTGACCTAAACGTGGGGAATGCTTAATTCCAAACGTAATCTGTGGTGGTTTGCTTAGCTGCACCTAAAACACATATAACGAAGATTGTCAATATGTATAAGTCAAATTTAAAATGTAAATACTTAAATATTTAGATTATAATTTTTAACCTTTTCGGGGGAGTAGGTGCCAGGCGCGGGTACTCGAACACGATCATCGACAGGTACTTTATGACGTCCTGAAAGCGTGTATATTGGAGTATCCAAAACAGATGGTATACGGTATGTATTAGGAGCTGCAATCAAATAATTAAAACATTATTACACTTAACATTATTCATATACAATCATCAGCATCAGTCTGTGTCTATCCACTGCTGGATATAGACCATCCCAATGCCTTCCACCATATACGTTCCTCCGCCGTCATCATAAGGTCGTCGGTCCATCTGGAGGGAGGGCACCCTACGCTTCTCTGACCCTTGCGCGGCCTCTATTCCAACGCCGTCACTGTCTCGGCAGATGTGACTGGCCCACTGCCACTTCAACTTGCTGACTTTAAGAGTCGACATACGTCTACTCTTGTTCTCCGTCGAGGTTCTACGTGACGACGACTTGCACGACCTATCAGGATTACAGATTTATACTTCTGCGTTTAACCCAATGTTTAGGCCACCGATGTACGACCGAGACGGCAATGATCACTTAATATGAAGTGTACCGGATACTAGTTTGTTATTTATAAAAATATTACTTACCAGGTGAATCAGCAAATTTGTCTGTTTGAATTTTTATCCCAAAAGTATATTGTGGGGAATATGTTAAGACGAATTTATAACCCTTCTCTGGATTGTAAGTCCCTGGAGATGGAACCTTCAAACGTTCATCTACAGGTTCCTTGTGGCGGCCAGAGATTGTATATTGTGGAGTTTGAGTGATTGTAGGGATTTTGTATGAATTGGGTGCTAAAATATAAAAATTAATCAAAGAGTTATAAGTTTAAAATCTATACATAAGCAGTATAAAAAATAATACATACCAGGTGTATCAAGAACTTTCAAGGGATCTGATTTAATCCTAAAGGTATATTGTGGCGAATTAGGCATCATTACCTTATCGGCTTTGTCAGGATTGTAAGAATTTGGAGCAGGAATATTATCTGGTTTTTGCGGATTGGTCTTAATTCTGAATGAATAACGTGGAGCGTTATCCAAAAGAATTTTATCTGCTTTATCAGGGTTATAAACATTAGGAGCTGGAGTGTCATTAATCTTCTTATTGTCAATCTTTGGACGGAATGTAAAAGCTGGGGAGCTTTCGTGGAGGACTTTATCGGCTTTTTCTGGACAATAAGCATTTGGCGCAGGATTAGACGATGGCTTATCTTCTGGTCCTTTTACGCCAAATGTATATTTAGGGACTCCATCTAATATATGCATATATTTGCTTGGGTCATAACAATTAGGTGCAGGCGTGTTGAGTGACTTAGGAAGGGGATGCTTACTGCTGAATGTATACGCAGGCGAATGTTCTGTTATTGCATTGACGCCTTTTTCTGGAGAATAAGCGTTAGGGCCTGGTGTATCAATAATTTTATTTGGCTGACCTTTACCTGATATCGTGTACTTCGGAGTACTAGATGGTAAATTTGGGTCATAACTATTGGGTCCAGGAGTATCTATAGGTTTTCCGTCTGGACCCTTACCAGATATAGTAAACCTAGGAGAGCTGCTCGGTATATATGGGTTATAACTATTTGGACCGGGAGTATCTAAAGGCTTGCCTTCTGCAGCGCGACCAGAGAAAGTATATTTTGGAGCTGTGTCAGGTAAATTTGGGTTGTATGCATTAGGTGCTGGAATATCGGATGGTTTATCCTGTAAACCTCTTCCTGAAATGGTATACTTTGGAGTCCCGTCTAATAGATGAGGGTCATATGCATTTGGTCCTGGAGTATCGAAGGGCTTAATATCGAACCCTTTACCATAAAGACTATACTTAGGTGTCCCGTTTAATAATTGGGGATCATACATATTCGGTGCTGGTGTCTCACTTGGTTTATCTAATGAATTTTTGGGTCTAAAGGTATACGCTGGTGCAGAATCATAAAGAAGCTTATCAACCTTATCTAAGCTGTAAGAGTTTGGCGCAGGTGTATTATCATGTTTTGGTTCTAGACCTTTTCCACCCATAGTATATTTTGGTGAATTATCTAATATATTTATAGATTTTTCCGGGGCATATGCATTAGGAGCCGGGGTATTTTCAGTTTGTTTCACTTGCTCCTTTATTCTAAAGGAATATGACGGCGACGATTCATGCAAAATTTTGTCGGCTTTATCTGGACTATACACATTTGGTCCAGGAGTATCCTGTATTTTGCTTAAAGCTCCTTTTCCACTTATCGTAAATTTCGGTGCTGCATCTAAGATTCTAATACAATTTTCAGGAGCATACGCATTAGGTGCTGGAGATTCGCTTCTTAAAATATTTTGTTCCTTAATTCTAAAACTGTATGAGGGTGATGCTTCATGTAAAACTTTGTCCGCCTTTTCTGGGTTATAGCTGTTAGGAGCTGGAGTTTCATTGATTTTTATGCAATCACTTTTGCCAGACATAGTAAACTTTGGTCCACCATTAAGCATGTGCATTGACTTTTCTGGAGCATAAACATTGGGAGCTGGCGTTTGTTCAATCTTTTCCACAGATTCTTTTATTCGCATGGTGTACGCTGGTGAACTCTCGTGTAGTATTTTATCGGCCTTTTGAGGATTATATGAGTTCGGTGCTGGTGTTACCTCATGTTTTTCTGCCACTCCTTTACCGGCTAATGTATATTTAGGGCCACTTTTAAGAACATTAAGTGACTTTTCAGGAGAATAGACATTCGGGGCTGGCGCATAATTAATTTTTATCGTCTCTGTTTTTGTTCGGAACGAATACGCGGGTGATTTTTCCCTTAATATCCTGTCAGCTTTCTCAGGATTATATGCATTTGGAGCGGGTACGTTTTCAATTTTTTCAACTTTCAATTTACGGGAGAGACTATACTTTGGAGACTTTTCGCGTAGAATTGCGTCAGCCTGCAATTATTGTAAAACAATAATTTAACTTTGCCAGAAAATACATTTTATTGAATTTTCTTTAAATAAAGTCAATTTTCGGTTAGAAAAAGTATATACATAACAATATTATAAATACCTTTTAAATAATTCATGTTCTTTTAATTTACACAGCTTCAAGAATAGTTATATTAATAACTAATATCATATTATTATTTCACATTGTTAAGACATTGAATATTACTATTAATAGAATAAAATTTAAAGGCATTGTGTAATTGTTGTGATATTGTTAGAGTAACGATACTAATTCTAGAAAGCAATGGTAAGATTAGTATGATAACGTAGTATTGTTAGTTACAGACAGATCTAGACTGTTGCTATTTCTTCTGGCGCTGGATGGTAGGAAGCTTGGCCGGCGTATTGCGAGTGACGTATGCCAAATGTATGTGAAGGCGCCCAAGGAAGGTTCACGCACACCTGTCGTAGAATCAAGCGTTAATGTTAGTAGGTGATTATGACAAGAGAATTAAATATTTTTTTTGAAGAACAAATGCAGATTAGCCAAAGAAGCTGAATTATACTGTTTTACCGGTGTAGCTCATCATCGTAGTCTGCCTAAAGCCCGTCTCGCTTAGCCTGAATCTCTACATTACTATTTTTCAATATAGATTTAAAATAAGGTATCAAATAATTTAATATTTATTATTTAATTGAAACACTAGTCGGTTTATGATGTTCCGAGACTAGGTTGATTGATTGTTTTTGTTAATGGCATTTCCATATAGATTTCACCAATATCGAAGTGCGTACGTTAAACTGCTGTAAGAAGCGGGCTTCGTGACGGACAAGGATCTAAACTATAAGGAAGTACGTCGAGACTAGGTTAGTAGACTGGTTAACGACAAGGACCACGAATGTGGAAGAATACATTGAATATATGCTCTAAAACTTTGTAATATAACTATGATAGTTCGAAAATAGAACGACCGTGCGTAGTAGTAACGCTTGATCCGCTTCTGACGGAAAAACGTTTATTACTCACTTTTAACTTAACGTATATTTAATTTTAGTTAGTTTTTCTTTTTAATTACAACCCTAGAATAGAACTTTTACGTATTTTAGAATTCTCTACGTTTCGAAAAAATTAGAGCGATGATTTTCACGGAGGGGACTGACTGGTGTCATAGTAGTATTCTATGAGTAATATTTTCATATATATGAAAAATTAGTATGCAATAATATACCCAAAGAATTAATGATGCAAAGGTTAATTTCCTACAAATAATTAGACACATTAGTTGCTATTGGATCGTTTATATTAGTATGTTTGTTCAAATTGATATCTTACCTTCTCAGGGCAGTAAACTCCTGGTCCCGGTATTGCTGCCGAGGGTTGCTTCACTTCTCGCCTCGGTGCCATAGTATATGCGGGTGGTCTTTTATTAAGTGCCGTTGATGCTTTGTCAGTAGTGTAGGTGCCCGGTCCGGGTATGGGCGTTTTACTTTCGACCGCTTTACCTCGACCAGTGATGCTGAATGCCGGTGCCGCACGCTTACTGCCCTCTTTAGCTTCTCCGAGGACCGGAGGCATAGAATATATGTTCGGTGCTGAAAATTTAAAATCCAACACTTTTAAATGGGCTATTCGTGCAATCGCTGAACATGAAGACTGCGTGAATGTAGTCATGAGGTGTAGTCGTAAAATTTAAATGCTACTTGCTAACGAATATTGAAATATTTTTGAAAAGCATTGCACAGAGTTGAAATGTTATTTAACATACAATGACTATGTTTAAGTTTTTCATTTTTTTAAGAATAAATAGCCTAATGGCTTAGGGTACGGCCTCCGAATCGTAAGATCATGGGTTCGAATCCACCATTCGACTATTGCCGTGAACCATGTCCTAGCACAAGCTTAAGCTAAGTTGGAATGGTTAACAAGATTGTTAGTAATATTTCTGGAAAAAAAAGAAATATTGCTAGCTTTCTTTTAAAAAAATCCTGCAACGAAGTGAGCATTAAGCAAGTTTATTGATGTACATTGCTTTAATAGTGCTGAATGACAATCTTTGAGCAAAAGTACGGTAGTAGTGGACTAATATTGACTTAAAACCATGACGTTCACTATCAAGAGCTTCAAAAATTAATATATTCTTAAATCATAGTAAAATTTTTGAATGAAAATATGGAAGGTGCTAAAACAACTGAAATGAGACTTGGTGAAATGACAATTGCGAATGCCCAGAATGTAACAATGGTACAAGTAAATGTAAAACAAATATTTGTGCAATAGTATGAACTATATGATAAGACAATGTCCAAGATGAAGAGCAGAACACAGAGACATCGACAATAACAAAAAGACGCTTGAAAATTCCGAGATATGAATTAAATAAAAATGTAAAATAAATATCCATAAAAATAAGATATCATATACGAAATTAAATGAGAATATAATAGTGGCGAAAGTAAATGGCTAAAATGCAATTGTGAAAAAAAACGGCTATTGAAAATAACCAGAATGTAACAGCATTAATGGAACATGACAAAGGTGTCAGTGCAAGAATGCGACTATGTGATCAGACAACAAACTACTTGATGAACGAAATAGAACAAACAAAGCTGTCGCTACGAATGGAAATTTTAATATTCTCTTTGAACCTGGCGTTTGGCCACCGGGCTGCGGGGCACTGACTCGAAGACCGATCGAGAATGCTGGAGCGTGGTCTAGTACTGCTCGAGCAGCCTTGCTGGGCTCATAGTCGCAAGGCGCTGGAGTGGGGGGGACGCGCGGAGGTGGCCACCGACCATGTAACGATGCGGCCGGTACCGACGCCCGCCCTGTAGTCCCAACCTAATTTTATATGTATTATGCAAGAAATCTGCTCTCCTATGCCAAAAACTTGATATGGCACCTAATTAATAACAAATATATTAGAAAAAAATCATAATTGGTTCATAAATTAAGTTATTATGAGTATCGCTTCCTTTTTTGAATTTGATTATAAACAAAAACTGTCTTGAAATTAAATCAGGGGACAAATTAAACGCAACTACGCGTAAACGCTCTTTTTCATTTTCAATTACTCTCTTTTCTTCAATGAGTGCAGTGACTTCATTCCGATTCAGTTTATAAAAATATACAGACGAATTCAAAAATTCTTTATTTGAAATGTTTTAAAAAGGAGTTTCTAAATTCGTCTGTATTTTTGAAAATGTTAGTGCACTTATAGCGCCGTAATTTATGGACCAATTTTGAAAACTTTTTTGTTTGAAAGGGTCCAATACGCAACGAACATGTATCCCGAAGTGGCATATAAGTTAGTTTAGCTTAGATTGTCCCAATAGATTTCGTTAATAAAATAGCTACCGACCTAGTCGTGGTTCGGCCCTCTCGGGCGCCCTCGGATCGGACTGCTAACGCGTAATAATGGTAACCGTCCAAGCCGAGGTTACCCCTCAACGGGGGGACCCTTGTGTCGAGTTACCACCTAATAGAGGTTCAGGCTAAGCGACCTAAGAGCTATGCCATGAAGCAGTAAAGGCCAGCTTCTCTGTGCCAACTGTGATAGTTCGTCCAAAAAAAAAAAAGAACATGTAGAGAAAAAAAACGAATGTAGGACAGGATCTTTGTAAAATAACAATGATGCTCTAAAACTAAAAGAGCAATCGAGCAGAGCACCGTTTAATCCTTCACTTAAGGGAAGATGTTTACATTTTAGCGTAGAAATGATTTGATGTCGGTACCTATTTTTTCTTGTATATACTTGTTTAAAAAACTCTTCATCAACGAAAACACAATTTAATTCAATATCAAATATTACGAATATTTATTTTCAGTGTTCTAACAAAAATAATTGTATAATATTTATATTAGAACACTTAGTAGCGTACATATCGTCCGCTTGCAAACATACCAACATAAACTTCTCGACTAACTTGAAATTCCAGTTCACCGAGCTTATCTTCAGAGCTATTTATAAACGGTAACGTGTAAAAAACACAATGTTATAAGACTATAGATAAAATGTGTCGCGCATTTAAAGAAAAATTCATATTACCTCGGCTTGAAGTTATTCGACACACATAAAAAGAAATCCAAGTATAAAACACAAGTGCGATGCAGCAAGTAGGTGATGACGATGCAATTGAATGGATGTGGATGTGCGACTGAGCCTGAGTCGATCGAATTGCCTCTCAGGGTCTCTCCGGACACCTACGCAACAAGCTGACTCATTGCCGATCACCTTCGTGCATACGGACTTATTTGGCGACAACGAATAAACACAAGACGAGCTTACTGCCGCGATCGACCAATGTCGAAGCTTTAACTTGTCCAAGTAAGCACAATATATTCAAATCGGGGTTAATTCTTTCATTCATGAATGTGCCAGTATTGCCTTATACTCAATAATGAAAGGATATAGCATAACAAACCTATATAAGGCGTAGTTTCGCGTAACTTTCATACTTTTGGTAGGTACAGGAAGGTCGCATTTATTTATTGTTAGTCTTAATAAAACCACTTTATGCTTTAGTAATTGCGGCGGTACGACCACTGACACCCCAGACAAAAATATTGTGGCGTCTACTTAAGGATCCAGTGTTAATTTTGCCGACCCAATGTGAACGTGGATTAATAATTTTACCATCCCATTAGCGTCACCCAGACGATAATGACGTGGACGTGAAGGTTATATTGTCTGCCAGACAACCCTGAGTGACAGAAAACTCTAATTACTGGAAGAATCGACACCATACCACATACCTGGATTACTTTGAATAGTGAATATACTTAGGAAAGTGAAGTCTAGTGGCTAAGAGATTCTATAAGGGGTGAAAGATAATTCTTAAGGTCGTGGTCAAGTACAAGTAACATACAAGTTTGCTATTTTTTACTCAACGTTCTGCGATTTTATTTGTGTAAAATATATACCCAATTTGAAATTTTGCAATTCAAGACAGAAGACAGTACTCCGATACATCTAAAGCCATTCCACAATACAAGGGACTATAGTTTTCCCAGTTACTGCAGTTCTAAATATCGATGCGGGATTAAGTGTCCCTAGCAAAGGACTTAAAAATGTGCACCTTGACGTCCGATAATAAAATCTGCTGCTGACATAGGAGAATCAAATCACGCAATTTAGTCATCAAACTGCTTAAACCAGTGGTGAGCAAACTTTCTGGTTGGCGGGCCACAAATTGTAAGAAATACTTTGAAAGGGGCCAAAATTTGACTGAAAAAAATATTTATAAAATCTACTTAACAACATAATTAAAAGCTAATTAAGCAAATTACACAAATTGTTGATGGCAATTATTTTTTTGGCTTTTTACGTAAAAATTTACGACGGTATAATTTTTTTAAAACAAACCGAGAATTTTTAAAGGTTTTAAACATTATAAACACTACTGATATAAATAAAACAGAAACAATTTTACAGTAATACATCAAAAATATTAACAAAACAAAGTGTTGGCGGGCCGGATGAAATTCTTTAAAGGGCCAGATTTGGCCCGCGGGCCGTAGTTTCCCACCACTGGCTTAAACCATTTTAATGACGTTGATTTAAATCGTCGGGCCGACATAAAACACGCATCGCAAACAGGAAGGACTATAAATACTGCAGGCGACATCGTTAATGCAAATTATATGAGTTTTGAATTCATGACCCATTTACACTCTTACAACAACCACCGGACGTTGGGACTTATTCAACAACGTACCGTCGTACCAAACTTGTAAAATGCAAATTAACAGACATATGTAACATATTCTAACAACAAGTAACAATTACCTACCACTACCAAAAACCATTGCAAAAATTAATCCAAATAGGCCGTGTACACATTAACAACTTAAAAAATGTAACTTATTCCTGTAGCTAATGGTGGAATGGAACCAAAGACTAAAGCAATAGGATCTGAAATCCTATGCAAGGACAATCCATATTGAAAATTTACCGCAGCAAAATTAAACAAATTTTCTGTGAACTAATAACTATTTTATGATTACTAACTGTGATTATTAGGGAATTAAAAGGTCAACTTACTGCGATTATAGAGCTGTGGACCGAACTCCTTAATATACAGTGAAAGGATGACACGCGCTATATACCATAGACATATCCAAAGACTGGCTACAGTGATTGATTAGCTGAGACTTTTTTTATAGTAAAATAGGCTCACGTTTGGCTTCTATCTTGCTTGATGGAAGACGAAGATAAAGCCTAGGATGGAGCACGTGAGCCTTTAAGGTGTCTGTTCACATTGGACTTAAAGGTGTCCAGATTGTACCCGTGAGGAAAGACTTGAGATTATGGTGATTATTGAAGGTATTCATGGATGTATTTAACAGTACCTGGTGGCCTCTCCTTCCCTACTTCCATAAAAAATATGTATAAATACATGATGATATTACTTGTGTGTTTATGTTTACCTGTAAACGGTCATTTGGATGTTTGTATCATTATCACACTGTAACTGGACGACATGGACCGTTACGGAAAATCTACGAAAAAGAATGGTAGCCTTTAAAATGTGGACGTATCGGAGGATGGTCCGTATAAGCTGGACGGATAAGGTATCCAGGTTCTTGCCCGAATGCAGAAGAACACCGAATTGGTGAAAATAATCAAGCGGTGTAAGATCTCATACTTAGGCCATATCCTGCGACATAATAGGTACCGCCTGCTACAATTTATTGTAATGGAAAAAATAGCAGGAAAAAAGGGGTGGGAAGAAGGAAAAAGTTATGGCTAAGGAACATCAAGGAATGGACTGGAATAAAAACAGTCGAAGCACTATTCCGCTTGGCTATGGGTAAGGAGAAGTTTAGAAGACTGACTGCCGACCTTCAGTGATAGAGAGGCACATGAAGAAGAAGAACTGGACGAATTTTTATTACATTTGATATGAAAGTCAATTATGTTGTGGAATAATACATAGATTATTTTCCCAGAAAATAAACGTTTCACATACCAAGCATGTTATAATTTTCAGGTACGTACGGCACATAAAATAAACAACGCACATATAAAAGAGGCAACAGATAATAGTTCCGTGGGCGGTCGTCATTCAATTGTCCGTCACATAAATTACAATTATCTAGTTCACGACAATTTCCAGACGGAGTGGAATCAAACGATTTCTAAACGTTGCCAGCTGTCGTTTCAGTTTCGCTCCGGTGAGCAGATTCGTGATACGCTTGTTAACTGCACATACATACATAAACATCCATATATTAACTATACTAACAAGATTTTTACGAAGAAGAGAGAATAAAAGTGATAGAAGCGCCTCACCTCACCTCAAAAGCGCACTGAATTACAAAAATTATTAAAATAAATTAGCTCTCGCACTCTTTAGGCTTGCTGGATAGACGGAGACAGCTTTACGTCTGTGAGCAGTAAACTTATTAGTTCAGATATGTGTACAAATGCAGCTAGCTAGTGATTTTTATCAAATTATTCTTACGAGGCGACTGGTATTTGCACTCGCCACCATTAGAGCACAATAACTGCTAAGCTCACTGCTCGTTTAATTCGTATGAATGTTAAGAAATCATCAACTAAAATATATATAATATATTCACTCTCTTTAGTCGTTAAAATAACCTGCTTATCATTTGTACTCAGTTGACCTCTAAAGTTTTATGTGCTATGAACGAGTCTTTTGGACGTTAGAGATAAATGAGAAAGATAACAGAAGTAAACACAGTGGTGCATGTTTACAAACAATTACTTCCATTTTTTTAGGGTTGTCATTATTGTAATATCAATATAAATAAGTAATATAAGACAATATATAAAAACTAATTTAGGCAAAACCTTATTATCAGTCAATATCGTCAGAACTATGATGATGTATGTATATTTTATGTAATAATATATTTACTTATAACATACTAGCGTACCCACCCCGGTTCGCTGGGCTAGATTTGTTTTATTTGATTTAAATAATAAACTTACACCATTAAATATTTAATTTAACTCTCACAACATATTAAATTATCCATTTCTCTCTGTATTTATTCTCCTCTCAAGCGGCTATAAGTCATTATCTACACCCATGTACATTTCAGTAAATACAATATCATTCTTATCATTTATAGAATAACATATCGGGTTCAAGTTAGTGTCAGAAATAAAAATACAACGTATCGCCTGTTTGACAGTTCAAAAAGAGGACTCCTATCGTCACCAAACTTTACAGGATTATTCGACAGGTCAATTTAAGGATTCCCTGAAAGTTTCATTGGAATCGGTCCTGCCGTTTCGGAACCTATGTGATGTGCATATGCCTATGAACATACTCACACACTTTCTCTTTATATATATATAGATATAGGTATATTTTGTGTAGATTATTTATCAAATAAATAGTTTAGTTATTATATTTGTATCTGTACGTCATTGTCCTGTTTTGTCTATTTCTAGTCCATATACGGGTTAGATGGCTCTTAGCGATAATATCTCATGCAAATAAAAGCACTAAGATCTGTAATGTACTGTTTCATTTTGGTTTACAATAAAGTTAAATCTATCTATCTTGGTATCTAACAAAACAGGGAAAGTGATGCAAGTCATTAAATAAAATTAAATAGAAAATTATTTATTAGAATTTGTTCTGCCGCTACTTAGCAAAGAATAATTACTGATAAGTAATCACTGGTAGATTCCCTGAATGAGTTTTTAGATGTCAATTTTGTATGATTTTAATGTAGCTGTTTCTGAATTACGGGTGAAATTCGATCACGGGGCGACCACCTGTGTAAATAATTAAACACTAACGCTCTAGCTAAAATATATAGTGTACGATTTATGCCAATAGACTACACAAATTCCATTGACATTTGGAACGTAAATAGCTCAGTGAAAACTGCATAGCGATTTCTATACATGAGAAAAAACTCGAGGAGCTTATAATAATATAAGGTCTCCATTATGGGGTATAAGGGATAGACAAAAAGAAAAATCTCTGTCTGCTATCCAATTAGATCTCAAATGAGATGGTAACTCATTAGCGGTACACCGGGCACATATTTTAACATGTAAATTTTATGTATGTAAGAATCTGAAAAACGTAAAGTTATTCGTATAAGATGCCTGGGATTCGATTCGCCGTAAAGTCAAAAGCTTAGGCCATTACTAATTACTAAAATATTTCCTAGAACATTAATGAAATATTAGGTTGGCAATGCACGGTGCATTGTATTTATTGACGGCATACTAGAATATTAAATAAATTTAAATTTAAAAAAAGTACACAAATTAAAAAAAAATCTATTTTACATACGTCCTTTTTTCACTTCAGTGTGCACCAAGTGACAAATTGCATAAATTAAAAATACAATATGTCAATTATACGATGTTACAATATAAATTAATAATTCAGATTCCAGATGAGTAATCAATAATGGAGAAGGTTTTAATAAATAGTAACAAAATCCATCTCCGAAATACGCTGTAACTTATAGTATAACTATCAAATCTGGTCACTAGATTTTTAACTGAAAGGTAACAAAAAATGTCAATTTATTAGTACAAATTATCTACTAATGCAAATAACAAAAAGCAGTGTAATCTGTTGTTAATTGTAATCCTCAATAAACGTAAGCTATTCAAGTTATTTCTACTAACCTTTGGCGGTCATTCCTTCAGTGTTGTATGACGCAGGACCGGGACCGGAGTTAGATTTCCCCGCAGGATCTAGCTTTTGCCCGAAAGTGAAAGCGGGCGCCCTCGGCTTGCGGGACTCTGGTGGTGGTTTACCTTCAAAATATATTATATATAACAATATACCATACTAAATAAAGAATGGCGAAGTCAGAACCGAACAACTACTAGGAACCCACAATATGTGTTGTAAAAGAAAAGATGAAGGTAGCAAGGACAAAGAAAAATGGAAATCCGTAATCTCCGCCTATCCCTCTGGTTCAAGAAGATGAGTGATTTTATTTTATTTACAAATATGTTGTATTGTTATTAACATATGCAAATGGCCTTAAAAATAAAGTCGCAATTACTTCAAATTTACGGGCGGTTTTTTTATTGCTTTTTTACATCGTCCTGTGCGTATTGCCCTTTGCCGCTTTATTTAAAAAAAAATACTTCAACGATAAATTAATATTTACATTTAGATATCTTTATAAATTGGTACAAAAACAAAAGAATGCTCACAAGTCGACTGATTCATGATTATAGGACCAGTTGATACTTATCGAATTACCGTAACACAGGTACACGATCATTCCAAGAAAACGGACCAAAGCTAACCTTATGAAGGTCAACTTCGCCCACAGCCGCTCCAGATGGCAGTCAAATGCAAATTTATTGACACTTCACAAGATATAATGGCACTTAGAGTCGATCTATTTTAAAATTAATTCTTATACACTAAACGCTACATAAGGATGGAAAACTATAGCGAACGAATTGTTCATTGAGACGACATTAAAACAAGAAAAACAAGTAGGAGTGAATGTTTTGCGAACAGCTTTAGCGGAATGATGTCACAGTCTGTACGAACACGAGCGAGGCCGCTGTTTGCGGTGCACGGAGCGATAATCTCACAACCTCCGCATGATGTCAGCGCGAGTTTGCGAATAGCACACCGCCAAAATTGACACAATACTCAAGCTGAGTTGCTGAACAATTTAGCATACAGAATTATGTGTACACATTGCTTATTGACTATACAACAAAACGCATACTTATAGGAAAATTCGATACATTAAAACTGTACTATAGATACACTTAACTAACAAGTGACAATAACTATGAACAACTACGCCGGTGTAGCGGAAGCTCTAGTTGATTTCCGAAGTATCATAGTTATATCACGAAGGTTTAGTATCTAATATCTTTATTATTCCACATTCCGTCCATAACAAGTCTTACTCATTCTTAGTCTTTAACATACTAATATTTCGCTTAAAAAAATATTTTTCTACACGATTTAGGAGTCCTTTATTTATATACCCTACGTATACTTTAAATACCCTACGTATTTAAAGTCCTATGCCAATAAAATAACATAGGACCTAATTTAATGTACACCATCAATGAGAGATTAAACGCTACTACAGACAAACGCTTTGTTTTATTCTCAAAGTATCATGATTATATTACGAAGTTCTGTTATCTGATATCTTTCTTACTCCACATTCCGTTCTTAAGGAGTACTTACCTGATCTTTAAACTTAATAATATCTTGTTTAAAAAAATACGTTTTTACCCGATTTTCCTTGATTTATCTACGAAGCCCACAGTCAATTTTCAATCAGTTCAATGCCAGGTATCGACAATCTTTTTTACCAAAGAGCCAAATTTCATCGACACTTAACCAAAATTTAAAGAGCCACTTTAAGGATCTAGGTAGTCGTTAAGTCTATCATACATAGGATATCAAAAAGCCGCATGTGGCTATCCTATCCCATTAAAAATAAGATATGAACTAATTGTAAGTAAACAACTCATCAAAATTAGTTTATAAATGACAGAGTTATTAGTCTACAAATAAAAAAAAATGCAGAGGAAAAGAAAACCACGTACTTTTTTTAAAAGAAAATTAAGGTCGTTTCGCGTGTCCGCAAACACATTGAGGCAATTTGTTCTAGAATGTGACAGGTGTAAGTGCGCCGTACCCGGGACATATATTTGAGTGAGTGGATATTTCTTTACAATTCTACACAATATGAAACATAAACGAATACGAAATGTACAACCCTTTTGCCTTTGAATTTTCTTCCAGCTTACCCTTTATGGGTTATATTATGACTTAAATATAAGAAACGTCAATAGCCTAATGAATTAGGCTACGGTCTACGCATCATAAGGTCTTAGGTTCGAATCCGCCATTTGACTATTGACGGGAACCATCTCCTAGATCAAGCTTAAGCTTTGTTGGAATGGTTAACAAGAATGTTAGTAGTATTTCTGAAAAAAAAAATATTGCAAGATTTTTTTTGGCTATAAATCAATAAGTGTTTATATTTTAAAAATGTTGTATTATTGAATAGAGTAACATTGAAGGAATTTATTACGGTTTAATCTTATTTTGAATTCTAGACGTTTCGAACACTTTATAGCTGCCATGATCACAGAAGAACTAAATGTCGGACTGTAGTTTTATTCAAGCAGTTTCATTTTCGTCATCAATGTTCTATATTTGTTACTTCGAACATGAAACCAACGAACAACGAAAAGCGGAAATTGATAATGACTGTCCGGTCGGGCCCGGGTGAAGAACGTCAGTGTTTATTATTTATTTATGAATGTGTTACCTATAAGTGACGGCAAGGAGACTACAGCTGGCCCTGGACTCGCCGCCTCTGCTGCAATCGGTCCGCGGCGTTTCGTCGGAGTCCAAGGGTTCTGTCTCACACCCATCGATGAGCAAGAGAAATAGTTTTTGGATAAAATGGATGCTGTAGGACGTGCGCTCGTCGGTCGCAGAGGGCCGAGACTCTGCAAATATATCACATATTTCATAGATTATCCTTTACTTACCAGCAACTTAGCTTCTCCTATTACTAATATATCTTGCTATTGCTAATTTTGTACTGTGGTATACTTTATCATTAACGGAATTTTTATTTGCTTTTTTAAAGATTAATTTGAGACATTAAGAACCGATCTGATTTCACATCAGTTTATTCTACCTTATAATTGACTAACTAAGATGCACATTGGAATTTGTTATAGAGATTCCATGAAATTCCAGATGAAAATTAAATAACATAAAGTCTCACGTCCTTTGAGTCCTAGCGGTTTCTAATTCTAACGTTATTCTGTTTACTGCAGGTTTATATAATATGTAAAGAAATCTTCAAAATTATTTGTCTTAAATAAGTAATTTGTAATTTGTGTCTACGGACTATAACTACAATTACAAAATGAATTTGTATTTCTCGTAAATTAAAGTAATTTTTTGTAGAAATAAATAATTATAAAATTTGTATCTCTAGGCATATATTCAGATTTGTTGTTATATTTTCTGAAATCATCAAATTGCCTGGAAGATCTCTTAGCGATAAGGTCGGCCATTGTACAACGAATTGTGAAGTGTACCTTAGTACTGTAGTTTGCTCCCTGTTTATGGTACAATAAAGCTACATAAATCTATCTATAATATGTATGTGGAGAGCTTCAATAGGTACTAGCATATACTGATATTACGTAAGAAAATATTTGGGATTAGTAGTCATCGACATGGATTTAAGTCGATAAAAACTAGGTTGTAAAAAGTTGTTTTAAAGCTTGCACAAAATCGCCAGTAACAGGCTTATGTCGTGTGGAAATAACATGACATGTGTGTGGCATGTCGGATTTGTAAGCCTTACCAATATGTTGTAATAGATTTTATGAGTAGGTTGCTTTGCTTTTTGTACAGATCTAGAAGCGTCAATGGCCTTTGGATTAGGGTACAGTCTTGGAAATTAATATAATATAGCTCTCAATTTAAACCTATAAATAATAGGTTTAAATTGATCATTATTTAGTTTTAATTTTAGTTTAGTTTAAGTACATAATGAACTAGATAATGTAAAAACTCGACCTCAAATCGCTGCGCTCGCAGGGTAAGGTGCCCAAAAAGCTGGCGGCATTTCCCCGTTTAATGGTTAGGCTCAACCTTTGTCCGAAATGCGCGCCAGCCCTTGGATCCCCTGAGGCGACAATGAGGCATGCGGAAATCTCCTTGAACAGCTGACGGGCTTCCGCACCCCAAGGCCCCAAGGTCTCCATGGCAAAAAGCGGAAATTGATAATGACTGTCCGGTCGGGCCCGGGTGAAGAACGTCAGTGTTTATTATTTATTTATGAATGTGTTACCTATAAGTGACGGCAAGGAGACTACAGCTGGCCCTGGACTCGCCGCCTCTGCTGCAATCGGTCCGCGGCGTTTCGTCGGAGTCCAAGGGTTCTGTCTCACACCCATCGATGAGCAAGAGAAATAGTTTTTGGATAAAATGGATGCTGTAGGACGTGCGCTCGTCGGTCGCAGAGGGCCGAGACTCTGCAAATATATCACAGATTACATACATTATCCGTCACTTAGCAGCCATTTACCTTCATCTATTCTACACATATTGCTATTGCTAATTTTGTACTGTGGTATACGTTGTACTTTATCATTAACGGACTTTTTATTTGCTTTTTTAAAGATTAATTTGAGACATTAAGAACCGATCTGATTTCACATCAGTTTATTCTACCTTATAATTGACTAACTAAGATGCACATTGGAATTTGTTATAGAGATTCCATGAAATTCCAGATGAAAATTTAATAACATAAAGTCTCACGTCCTTTGAGTCCTAGCGGTTTCTAATTCTAACGTTATTCTGTTTACTTCAGGTTTATATAATATGCAAGGAAATCTTCAAAATTATTTGTCTTAAATAAGTAATTTGTAATTTGTGTCTACGGACTATAACTACAATTACAAAATGAATTTGTATTTCTCGTAAATTAAAGTAATTTTTTGTAGAAATAAATAATTATAAAATTTGTATCTCTCATATATTCAGATTTGTTGTTATATTTTCTGAAATCATCAAATTGCCTGGAAGATCTCTTAGCGATAAGGTCGGCCATTGTACAACGAATTGTAAAGTGTACCTTAGTACTGTAATTTGCTCCCTGTTTATGATACAATAAAGCTATATAAATCTATCTATTATATGTATGTGCAGAGCTTCAATAGGTACAAGCATATACTGATATTACGTAAGAAAATATTTGGGATTAGTAGTCATCGACATGGATTTAAGTCGACAAAAACTAGGTTGTAAAAAGTTGTTTTAAAGCTTGCACAAATACGCCAGTAACAGGCCTATGTCATGTGGCAATAACATGACAGTGTGGCATGTCGGATTTGTAAGCCTTACCAATATGTTGTAATAGATTTTATGAGAAGGTTGCTTTGTTTTTTGTACAGATCTAGAAGTGTCAATAGCCTTTGGATTAGGGTACAGTCTTGGAAATTAATATAATATAGCTCTCAATTTAAACCTATAAATAATAGGTTTAAATTGATCATTATTTAGTTTTAATTTTAGTTTAGTTTAAGTACATAATAAACTAGATAATGTAAAAACTCGACCTCAAATCGCTGCGCTCGCAGGGTAAGGTGCCCAAAAAGCTGGCGGCATTTCCCCGTTTAATGGTTAGGCTCAACCTTTGTCCGAAATGCGCGCCAGCCCTTGGATCCCCTGAGGCGACAATGAGGCATGCGGAAATCTCCTTGAACAGCTGACGGGCTTCCGCACCCCAAGGCCCCAAGGTCTCCATGGCAAAAAGTGGAAATCCCAAGGCCGCATATTTACGCATTTTATTGGTTTAAACCAAGTTCTTAAAATGAACGCGCTATGAGTGCACCCACATAAAAGAACTGAGAACCTCTTTTTTACAGACGGTTAAAAATATCGCTGACTATCTGTGCCTAAAACGGAGCAAAATGGTTTCAGCTGGGTAACTAACGTTCTGGTAGGAGCAGAACTTATTCCTCATTGCAACATCTAAGTAACAATTTTCCCTTATAACGTCACTTATCGCGCAATCATTCAAGTTTTAATTGTACATTTAATTTAGCTGCTATCTGTTCAGATCATTGTAATACCGGTTTAAAACATTTCATATAACGAAAACTAATAAATTCCACGAACATTGAAATAACAAAGAATTAAACCGAAACTATGCGGGTGAAGGACATGTACAGAAATTAATGAAACTTTTTACATTTTCATGTTATGGAAACATTATAAATATACAGCAATCTCACGCCAACTGCAGTTAAAACTACGTTAGGTGGTATTGATATGTTTAGTGGTACATTTACAATCATGATGACGTAAGGACCTCACAGCAGATAAGGTAGAATCTATCGTTACAGCAGGTGAGCAGAGCCAAAGAGAAGGCATGATGGTGAATGCTAACGCGACCCCATCTCGCCCGTCATGGAGCATGATGGCTCACCATGGGGAGTTTTAAAAGAACTCGTCCGCTTCCCCGGCGGGCGAGTATGAATAAACGCATTTCTTTCCATGTAAAAAAAATTATAATCATGACGGTTATATCCGAGATATATTTAAGAAATTAAGTTTACGCGCGAAACACTGACATTAATCTAGGCGATAGAACAAAATTGCCCAAATCATCCCGTGAGCTTAGTGAAAGGCGATAGATCCACATATGTGGAAAAAGATATATAGGACGTAATAAGCTTCACGAAAACTGGACAGCTATTGCCGTCTCTGTCAATCGCAAATCATAAAAATAAAGCTGGGACTTGTCAGGAGGTAAGTGTCAGGTGGGGCATGGCGCGCGCACGCTTCGGCTCTACGATCAAGAACAATGAAGACATGGCTTCGGCCTTTAAAACTACCAAAATTCTCCTATTCAAGACATGGCTGTATGGACTAAAGTCTCTTGCCTTTCCCATTAGGGATAAATTATTATCATCATCATCAGCATAAAAATAAAAAAGGGGTCACAAAGGCGTGGGAACTTAAATATTAAAGTAGATAAATATTTTTTACCGCTTTGCTTTGAATCATTGCTGACTTGATTACCTTCGCCGACCGCAAGGATGAGTTTTGCACTGACATTTTATAAAACAAATCAACAAACAGTACTTATTTACAAAACATCATTCCGCAACGAAATCAAAACATAAAATCTTATTCAATCTATACGTTATAATGATTTACGTCATATTAATTTTATCTTTGACGTTTAAGATTTTATGGCATTTTATTTAGTACCAGTAATAAAAAATTGTACAATGTACTCGGGCAATTATATACGCTGATATGTTTAGCTATTATTATTTATTAAGATTTCGGGGACCAATTTATGTAATAAATATTTAACTAAGTAACAATTTGTAGCCAGTTACGTCCTACACGGCGGGCATACCAAATTAACCAATTATTAAAGCTAGTAGTACATTGCTTATCCGACATAGCTCGCCGGATAAGCAAGTTGAAGTCGCAATGAACAGGGCACATAGCGCGTAGAACAGATGGCCGATGGAGCCGAAAAGTTCTCGATTGGAGACCACGGACTAGCAAGCGCAGTGTGGGACGTCTACCCGCAAAGTGGTCTGACGACCTCATAAAGGTCGCAGGACGCAGCTGGATGCGGGCCGCTTACAACCGGTCCAATTGGAAATCGTTGGGGGAGGCCTATGTCCAGCAGTGGATGTTTTAAGGCTGAAATGATGAAGATGAGTAGTACATTTAATTTAAGATAAAAAAAACATAAGTGGCTTTCATATAGTAAAAAAAACCAAACGACGAAAAAATCAACTAGTTCTTTTGAGTTGGCCATAACCTATAGAGGGCCTGAGAAAGTTAATATATTTTCTGTCTCCTTGCTTATTAAACGTTTACTTGTGTTGTTATTATTATTACGTTGTCTATAATTAAAGAAATGACCACAATACAAATTCATCATCTTATACAATGCCAACGCCGATGAATAATCGTGACCTTACAAACAATTTATTTTACGTGTTTATAAATCGTCTGCTTCGTAAATGGTAAACAGAAAATAACCCGGACAAAATGAAGTACCGAACAACCGAAATGCATAAATCTTTTCAAGCATTGCTTTGATTTTGGACGGTTTATAGGTTAAATACGAAATATCCTTCATTGAGATGGCGTCACGGTACTATTTCGGTCGATGTCTGGCTCACCGTTGCTTGTAATTGAATATTATAAGTGTTTTTATCCAATCATCTGTTTCTCCCAGGTAATTTAAATAGGTAATTTAGGTATGTTTACATATCCCACAGTTGGGCATAGTCCTTTTTATACAGAAGGTATAAAATCATGAAGGAACAAAATGGTTTATTTCATGGCTCATACTATGAATTACTCCGCGTAAGGAATAAATAATTACATATTACACAATTTAAAATATCAGTAATATTAACATATCATATTTTAGTTTCCCCCGTTTTAGCCCCGTGTATTTTGACTCATCTGACAAATATGTTATAAGTACATCGGCTAGAGCTTTTTCTTTTGGCTTTCGCAAAAGAACCGTAGTATTATCACCGTACATTGGTCAAAAAAATTTAGCAATCTATTTACAAAAAATAGCTGATATTAACCATGTCTCATGTAATTATAAATAAAAACTGTACTATGTAATGTGGGAGTAAGACAAATAAAGATTTAATTTAATATGTGAATGAAGCGAAAAAAGTGTATTAAGACTAAATGGAAGCCCGTGATATCTACCTACGCTTCCAGGTGACGGGCGTGAGTGATTGTGTGTGCATATTTCAAGTTCGTGCATAAAGTAATGCTTAAAATGGTTTGATATTTGCAATTCACCTTAATCACTTCCCGTCGCTTATATTTTTGCGGAAACAGTTTATCGAAGGTGATGGCTATAATATTCGTTAGGAGGAAATTATTTTTTTTTACAATAAAGTCGACAGGCTGTGCAATAAGCCTGTCGACTTTGTACGATATGTAATCTATTTCATTTTTTATAGGAGAAAGGGCAAATGCGCCTACTGGGTTTGAAGTCTACTGAACTGAAGAAATACAATTGAATTATCATTGTACCAAACATCGTAATCTACTAATTTAATTTGATTTAAATAATAACTGCATATTTGAAAGTTGAATAATTTGTTGCGTCAGTGAAACCACTAAAAACTATATTGCCACAACTGAACTAGCAGATTAGCACAACTATGATGTCATCGAACCTTCAGTTTTGTCATCATTGTTATATTATTATTATTATTCATTTATTCAAATAAGTAACTAAGACTCATCATTATTTTAAATAACAACAGACTAAATTATAAGATTATAATATAAAATTATTATTATTATTGTTTGATTATAAAAAAATATAATATAATATACTTAACGGCTTGACTATGCTTATGAATATCTTACCCCATGTGAGACGGCGCAGCATCTATTTACATAAACACAGTCAAGCCTTTGAGCGATTATTCTCAGAATGCTGTTGGGGCTGATCCGCACCCTCATCGGTGGTGTAGACCTGTCGCTTCTGAGCCTCGCTCTTGCGATGGTCTCGAGCGACAGGTCTTGGACGGCGGTCGCCTCCTTCTGTGAGACGGTCATGTCCCAGAAGGAGGCTGACGAGCGGGTCAGGGAGAGGAGGGCAGAGGCTCCCCCCCTCCGCAGGCGACGTATCGGGGTGCGCAGGCGGCGTTACGAACGCTTCCTCTTGCCGCCCCCGTAATCCGAAGCGGGGCCAGGATGAGTACCTGGCCCCAGCATGCTTCGGCGTCGTCGGGACTTCTCTGAGTGCCGGAGAAGTCCCCTTTGAGGATGAAGTCCGGTCTTTGCCGGGACCGGCCGGTCGTTGGGGTGTCCTGTCGCTGACAGATCCGGGGCACCCCGCTCATAACGGCTGATGGCATTCGCGGAAGGTTTAGTGGGTAGGGGTCTGCCCAGGCCGAGTCCCACACATCCCTTCGGGCCCACCCAGGGTACCGGAGGATGGTCTATAAAAAGATTCCCCCGCGTGAACAAAAAAAAAATGGTCCGCACCCTGCGCACCAGACATGCACTCCTCTTGCGCATTGTCGCAAAAAAGCATGCCATCTGTGCATCCGCGAACATCCCCGATGCACTACAGAAACGGGGCAACCCCAACAGAATCCTGAACGCGTTGCTATATTGAACACGAAGAGGTAAATATTTATAGCAGGTAACAAATCAAGCTCAGTATCCTAAGAGTCTTTCGTGTCACTAATCTACACATACTTTATTATTGTTCTTGATATTTTGAACTGCGTTCGTCCTTTTAATTTCCATGAAACTTAGCCACGTTATGTCGAGTCACGCGAATAACAAATCTTAGTCATTTAATTGAATGCCACATGATTTCTACTAACGATGATGCAATAAATAATTTTAAATAACTAAATAGTAACTTTTATGCATACATATATATCGTAAGAAGAAATCGCCGTGATATATTACATAACAAACTGCTTCGGAGAAATTAGCATATTTTAAAATTCTTCAATAGAGCAACTTTTAAGGAATTTATCGCGGTTTAATTCTAAAAATAATTTTGAATTCTAGACGTTTCGAACACTGTATAGCTACTATGATCACAGAGGAACTGAATGGCGGACTGTAGTTTATTACAAGCAGAATTCGTGTAAATATGTCGATAAAGTATCATATCATAAAATAATAACAGTAGTGTTAATAAAAGTTCTTTTGCACAGCAAAAAATTTGTTCTCAATTCATGGATTAAATCTGATATGAAACAAAATAATAAGTCACCGAAAACATAAAAGCCAATACAAGCATCAAAAGGGCATCGTGTGACTACATGTTCCGTTTGGCGAGGGATCGGGAAAGCTAAAACGAGTGGCCCAAATACGATTTTATTCATTTTTCACGATGACAGCGACTTGTACCAGCTGGTACTGAATTAACTTTTCTTTCAGATTCAATGACGCCCATACAATTCTTTTAATAAAATGTAAATGGAGTTATCGAATTGGCAAATTAATATTAGAATTATATTGCATGTCTACTCAGAAAGTGGTTTGCGGAACATTAATTCACAGGTTCAAATCCTGTTCGATTAAGCACGTGAAACATCTCCGAGATTATTTCAGAATTGATAATAATAAATTAGTGAAACCTCAACTTGGCTCACGAGGTGACCGCCATATGGGATGTGGATTCGACGACCACTGTCCCGATAGTCGTTTCTGCAAACGGTCTTATTGCAAAAGTCTCGATCGACATCTTAAGGGACATTCGCTAGATGGATGGATCAAGGGTCAGATACAAAAGTACTCCTGGACACGGCACGCATCGTCAGAAGGTTCCTCTGTGTAGCCCTAACCACCGGTTGCTTGGGCCCTGCTTCGTTGCCGGTGGCACAACCTTAGTTTTTATAATGTTTTTATACTTAGTATGATTTTTTTGTGTAAATTAATATTTTATATAAATAAAGTAAAAACTTGACCTAAGGTATAGTAACCTAAGATTTAATAAACAAAACGATAATAAAAA
The DNA here is from genome assembly GCA_029286785.1 of Meandrusa payeni. Classification (NCBI taxonomy): domain Eukaryota; kingdom Metazoa; phylum Arthropoda; class Insecta; order Lepidoptera; family Papilionidae; genus Meandrusa; species Meandrusa payeni. The sequence continues at coordinate 3,947,772 of JAGSMX010000013.1, forward strand.
AACAGAGTAATATTTGTCTATAGCCTAATAGTTTAGGGTACGGTTTGCGAATCCTAATAATGACGTGAACTTAGATTAGCTTAGTTGGAATGGTTAATAAGAATGTTAGTAATATTTGTGAAAAAATCACCATTCTTTATAAAAAAAAACTCAAAAAATAAAATAAATAAATGATGGAATTAGTTATGAATGCACAAACAGGAAAAAATTCAGACTAATTAAAATTAAATATGATAATGATGATTTTTCATAAAAAGAATTAAAAAAAAAATAGTTATCTATGTCCAATGAATTCATAATTATATGTGTCATGTATATTTACAACGTATCTATTCGAAGAACACCAATTAATTGTATGCAATTTATAGATAACCGGCCAATACCCTAATTGTCCTAAACGACCTGACCGACCTTGTAGTGGTCCGTTCGTTAACAGATACAATTGAACAGTCTTCTTACATACTACATAGTGACCTTTATAAAACACTAGTGTCTTACACGGCTTTATAATAATTTCTTCATTCTTCATAATAATTTCGAATTCATAGTTCTCATGTAGTAATCTATTTATTTTTAATGTTTGTGTACTCATAATGCTTTCATTTGGGAACTGATTAGATTTTTTTTTGTTTAAAAGGATTTGTTTTGTTCCAATTAAATCCTATATTTATTTTGTTGGCATAGCACCCTTAACAAGAGTACCAGGAGACTCACAAATTGATTTTGATATTGGTAAGTTTATGACAATCGAAGACGAGACAAAATGTATAAGAAGGACAAGCGAAATAGCGTTAAACGTTTTTAATTTTTTATAGTTTTTTACAACTGCTATTTTCAATAAAAGTTAAATCATTAAATATATAATTTTAACTGCTGAAATTAAAACCTGGGTAAATTACACACCTGACTCGAAAAGGCGTTCTCAAAAGTATTCAATCGGCCATCATGTGTTAGACTCGAGGTCCCTAGTGACCTTGAGTAAGTTATTGCAAAGCGACACGTCAGATTAAATTATTCGTAAAAAAAAATTAAAAAAAGTTTACAAATAAATATTATCACTTAGATTACTTAGACTTAACTAACCTTAGATAACTTTAGTTACCAAAGCAGTGCATAAAAATCATAACATTTCATGTAATTAATGTTTCTTTGAATAGCTATATCAGGTCAAGTTTGCATGATCACTTAATATAAGTTAATGGAATAATCAGCCCTGTAGTTCTGGGCTCTCAAGAATAAGACTACGGTATCCCCTGCCTGTCGTACAAGGCGACTAAAAGGGGCCTCGGGTTCACTAGGCGACAAGGGTGGGGGCCTGAGTCGTCCACCAAAGTGGACCCGGGAATTAGGCAACATCGGCTGGCCCGTGTCGCCTTGCGCTGCTAGGGCACAGGGGGGGGAGGGAGTAACCTCCCCCCCGGGACGTGCTCTCCTTGAGCACAGTGCAGAGGGGTTCCGGTGCGTTCCACTGGAGATCCCGGAGCCCCTCGTCATGCACCGAGGAAAGAGCCACCGGGGAGGTTTTAGTGGGTAAAAACCCCACATAACCGCCGCCTTCCCCCCAGAAGGCGGGGTATCTTTCTGAAGATTTCCTCCCCGTCAACAAAAAAAAAAAAGTTAATGGAATAAAACATTGCACGAGAACATTTTTAAGTGTAAAAAAAAAGAAGAGTTGAAAGCAAGATAGGTGTTAAAATAAACGGGAGCACGTTGAAGAGACAAGATGAATTGTTAGATATTAGAAAGTTACGACCTTATAGGGTAGACAGAGATGGCAATCGCTGTTCGATTTACCACCACCTGTTACAAATGGGACCTAATAAGCTTGGTGAAAAATCGACAACAACTATGTCTACCCCATTAAAAAAATACAGACGAATTGAAACCTTCTTTTTTCAGAAGTCGGTTAAAAAGGGTTTACGGATGTGACTAGCTTTTTTATATTGCAATCTATTAATTCCTTAACTATGAGTCTAGTCCGCTCATTGATTTATATTAAGGAGTCAAATGGAACCAAAATCAAACACAATTAAAGTTCATTGAGAGACGAGCATTTGAGACTTACAATCGGTACCCAGACGTGTGGACGAGACACTAACATGTACATTCAACGTTGCAAATAATAATGCACATGCAAAATCTGACCCAAATTATTAATCACTAATAATACAATTCGTAAGAATTATTTACAGACATGCAATAACATCGCCATTTTAGGACTTTAACACGAATAAGAGGGGAAAATAAACTTATAAGCAAAACAAATTACATGGTATAAACTAAACTGTCATTTCTTAAAACTTCAGTATCCGTCTCTTTCTTCGTGGATTGAAATTATTAGCCAGGAGAGTTGAATGACTCTACCGGGTTAAGTGAACGAATTTCTAGAGCACTAGCTTAAACGTCCATTAGGAGTAACTTAATAAAAGGAAACCACGCCCATCGGATTGTAACGAAGGCTTAGCCATTAGGATATTGCTTTTATTTAACTTTTTTTTTATATAAAAAGTGGCAAACGAGCGATACGGCTCACCTGATCTTAAGTGATCACCGTCGCCCATGAACATCCACAGCACCAGAGGAGCTGTAGGTGCGTTGCCGACCTTTGAGATAGGAATAGGCTCGTTTCTTGAAGGTCCCTAAATCGTAAACGTTCGGAAACACCGCTGGCGACAGTTGATTCCACAAGTTGACAGTGCGTGGGAGAGAGTTACGCGAAAAACGTACAGTCGTTGAACGCCAACCATCAAGATGGTGGCGGTGGAATTTGGAATTCTGCCGAGATGTGCGGTAATGGAAATCGGTAGCTGGGATGATTCCGAACAATTCCTCAGAACATTCCCCATGGTAAATGCGATACAGGATGCAAAGAGAACCGACATCTCTTCGCAGACTCAGAGGGTCGAGTCGATCGGAAAGGCCCTGATCGTCGACTATTCGAGCAGCTCAACGTTGTACAAAACGTAAAAAAAAAATTAAATAAAATAGCATTGCAATTCTAACTCTTAAATATTATTTACACTTTCTATGCAAGTGCTTGACCATGATCCCACCTGATGCTTGATGTGTGATTTCTTTCACCAATAGTGCATTCTTTATTTTGTCTCTACACTCTACACAACTCCGAGGTACACTGGCACAGAATGCCTTATGACATTAAATACACCTTTTTTCAAGCTCGTACTTTGTGCAAATATAAATTATATAAATAGAAAGTCAAATAATGATATATTTCAACACAGCCGTATTGTATCTCTATTATCTATGTTCCTAATATCACATGAGGTAAGCCTATCCGTCCATTTATGCGTTGTTGTGGGTGGCAGTTACTAGTTAAGCCAAACCTCATAAACAAGACGTTTATATCTCCCAATAAAGACAAACCACGTCGGAAAGTATAAACCTCTTCCCACGATATAGATTCCAATGCTATAGAAGGATTTTTATAATATGCTAAAATTGACGATAAAAATAAAGAACTATCAAATGAACTAAATTTTTACTTATACCAACATTTAAAAAATTATACTTTTTTCCTATTTAAACAAGTATAAATTGAGACAATCTATGACAGTAATAATATATTTTAATAATGTAATTTACTTTTTATAATAAAATTGTTAAAAACTCAAGATGTAAAAATTAATAAAATCTTTATTGAACACAACTATGATAATCTCATGATACTATCACCAAATAATATATAATCAAGATACTATCATGTCATATCAACTATGTTAGTATCCTTTTCGTGTTACGTTATATGAAATATTCACGCCCTGTCTCCTAATCGCGTATTTTAAGAGAAAGTACCCTCCCGTTATATCTCGCCTTTGTGCACACGTTACACTTATACATATTACATTTGATATTATATCAATGTAAATATAGTTCATTAGACACATATTCTATGTAATAATTGTAGTCACGATGACAAAGGCATGTTTCAATGCTGTACAAAAGTTATGTGTCACATCAGCGCGCACAACTTTGTAACAAGCTGAAAATTTACCGTTTCAATATGCTGCATAAGATTGTGTATAGAAAAACCTAACCTACCCTTTCCTAAAACACCATAATGCAACTGCAACCCGTGTTGTGTTGTAGGTGTTAATAAACGGCACCCCTGTAGTTCTGGGCTCTTAAGAATAAGACTACGGTATCCCCTGCCTGTCGTAAAAGGCGGTTAAAAGGGGCCTCGGGCTCACTGGGCGACAAGGGTGGCTTTTGTCGTCCGCCAAGGTGGACCCGGGAAGAAGGCGACATCGGCTGGCCCGTGTCGCCTTGCATTGCGAGGGCACAGGGAGGAAGGGAGTAACCTCCCCCCCGGGAAGTGCTCTCCTTGAGCACAGTGCAGGCTCCGTGCGTTCCACTGGACATCCCGAAGCCCCTCACCATGCACGGAGGAAGGGCCACCGGGAAGGTTTTAGTGGGTAAAAACCCCACATAACCGTCGCCCCCAGAAGGCGGGGTATCTTTTGAAAATTTCCTTTCCGTTGTTAATAAACGAAAGAAAAAAGATGTTAATAAACGAAGGGAATAACTTAACGTAACGCGAGGTGGTTTTCTGTTTACTCGTACTTTTATAATTACTTAAACAAAACAAGATGACACTACAAAGCTCGGATTTTTCCATATCGGTGAAAGCTGTTTTGACAATAACGGTGTAATAAATTTAATAAAAAATAATTTGTAATCTTACTTCCATAATATATAATAAATCTTTAGACTATTAATAATTATTATCTTGGCCCAAAAATACAAATTTTCTTTACTATATCACCGTAATTCATTGTAAATACTGACAAAAGATGGCCTCCCATTTAAAGAATTACACTCACATGTAACTTGTCATAGTTCTAAAGAAACCATCGAGTACGAATGTTTATAATATTCATATATGCGTGATGTCCTATCATAAACACAATAGCAGTTACAACATAAACGTGACATGTATCACTGTCATGCAAGGTCACATTTTCACATCCTGATTAGAGTTGAGGTGTTATATAACTGTACTGATTATTTTAAAACTGTGATTTAATATACACATACTATGACTTATTTAATTTATTATGTAATATGAGAGTAAAATACGTAGTGATGCGATTATTAAGAAGTTTGGTAGACTTGACTTTTATGACTTTCTTTTTCTCTTTAATCGCTGATAGAAGATGCCCGGAAGGCTTTTTGAGGACTTGGTATTCAGAGGAATGCCTCCTTTATTATTATTAAGCGTGTTCTTTATTCTTTTAATGAGGCATGTGACGCCGCCAGTAAATGAAAGTGTTACAGAAGGTAAGAGTGAAATTGTTTCACTAAAATGGACAATTCAGAAAACAGCCATGGCAAAAGGAAAAAACGTTGATATGTCTTATAATTGTTTTGTTCTCTAAAATAATTTTCATGTAAAATACTTTTTCTAAGCGGCGAATGTAAATCGCCACAGCTTCAACGATTCTACCTGGTTAAGAAGTGGCCTATTTGTTAGATCGCTTAGCTTAAACGTGTTGTGTGACGTCACAATTATGTGAGTAACTTAACAGAAATGTATGACAGGATTACATTTTGAATTAGGAATGAATTGTGTGGTGAAGGAAAAGTATGTCTGGGATGTTAAGGATTTTAGTCAGAATAGAGACAGACATGCCTCGGTAATGGAGTGACGATATATATATAAAACGTTCAGGACGGATGTATAACGACCAGATTTTTGACATACTTAAGATGACCTCAGATAACACGAACATATATGCAAAGATGTATGGATGAGCAATAAATGAGAGGTCAAGACCGTGAAAAATAGAAATCCGTAAACCTTGCTTACCCCTTTGGGTTGATAGTGAATGCTTTATTTTATTGTGTAGTACTACTTTTAATTGATCTTATAGATTTAATGTTCTAATCTCACATAACACTAAACGTATTATTAATAAAAATAACAATCTATAGTTACACTTACCAATAATAGATGCAATCAATGACTCGTTACCGTTAAATATCCGGTTAGTGATGTTAAGAATAACAGATTATATATACGTTATGTGATGGTGTTATTTATTTGCATTATCTGTTAACAGTCGCGAATGTTCGATCAGCCGTGGCTGTCGTCGTGTGTCGCGGTCGGTTCTCGCGGTGCACTGCGGTCGAATGCTTGGCTATTTTGCTATTTGTTTGTTTCGCTATTAGGAGGCTGATGTCGCGTGGGCGCTTCCCGCCAAAAACCAGTTGTCTAGGTTACGCGACGCTAACACCGTCATCGCGTGCTATGTATGTTTCCACTTCCTAGAACCTTTGTAAAGGCATTGGCAACTAGCCGCGCCCTGCGGTGTTACCCGTTCTTAAAAACTATTTATTTAAAATTTTCTAGAATAAAATTATCCTAAGTTACTCCTTATGCCGTATTTCGTTACGCCGATGTACGGTTATTTGCCACTGTAAGTCCCGTCAAAATCTGTCCAGCCAGCAGACAGATAGACAGGCAGACAAAAATAGAAAAAAATAATATTTTGGTATAAGTACCGTCAATACGTTCATATTCATGTTCAAAAGCATTTTTTTAATATAGAGTTTTAATTAGGGTTAAAAATTATTTATTTGTATAGATTCTCAGGAACTGCATGATCTAATTCCCCCATCGGACTTCTAGACGCACTGCGGGATTTCATCCTTTTGTTGTGAACATCCCTCAAACCCGAACGAAGCGCTTTGCTTCGTCTTTCATTCTTTGTACAGCAAAGGACTGGAATAGTTTGCCCACGTCTGTCTTTCCTTCCGATTACAATGTGGGTATTTTCAAGAGTAGAGTGAATAGGCATTTACTAAGCTAGTGCGCCTTACCATCCAGGACTGCATTTCCACTTAAAATCAGGTGGGATCGTAGTCAAGCACTTGCTTTGAAAGTATAAAAAAAAGATTCATCTTTTTCTCTCGTAATAGACACTGCTTACTTCGAACTCTTTTTTCGAGTTTATTTTTTAGTAAAGATGACTGCAACAAATTTATCGATTTAGCAGATCTCAAAGATTGTTTAGCCAGAACCTCTATTAGTAGTAACCGACCTTGGCGTTGGCAGTTATCTAATTCGCTTAAGCTTTTCCACAGATACTTCCAGATCAATTTGAATAAAATTGTCTTTTTCCAAGTTTTGTACTGAACGTAGTAGAAAGATAGTGGCTGAGTGGTACACTTTTTATCTGAAGATCGGGATCTAGCCGACTTGAACTAATCAGTTTCGCCAGAAACGGCTAATTGTATTATTGCTTCAACTATTATATTTTTATTTTATATCGTTTTTAATAAAAAGTCACCGTTAGCTATTAAGTATGTTAGGGGAACTTAATGTATTATTAGTCTTTTAAGTTCGTTCGCAATAGAACAGGCGCATATAAACTCAATGCAAATTGCGTAGCGTTATTCTCAGAAGACCGGGTTAGCTCCAATTTGAATAATTCTCTCTAAATTACTGCGTTGGGCATACGTAAACCTATTCGGACTGAGCGTAGGTTCCTATGAACGATAACATTTATGGAATTTTTATTGCGGGAAGAAATGCAAAGTTGTTATGCGTATAATTTGTCCGTTTTTAACCGACTTCAAAAAAGAGGAAGTTTTCATCGTAACTTGCAAAATCATAGACCATCATGTTCTGAGTGACTTTAATAGACAAATTTAATATGCAGATTAAAAATCAATAGAATAGGAATAGATTTAAAATTATATTAATTGATTTTCCAAATCGATTTTTTAGACTTTTTGAGCAATGTACAATTGTGCGTCCGTAATTTTGATAATACTCGCTTGTTGTCACTGTTGTAGCAGTTAATCCATGGCGGATTTCCATTCAATTATCTTAGTTTCACATTAAAATGTATTTCCACATTCCAATTCATCCTGTTCGCTTGCAAAAAGAGAAGAACAACGTCCGGCGGGAGTTAAATAAAATATCAAAAGTAATTGTAACTATATTTAAATTGTTTTACAATTTAATATTTTAATTACAAAATATGAAGCGAAAGAGGTGTTCCATAATAGTACTACATATGTGTCGGTGATCTCTGCTTACTCAGTTGGGTGACGAGCGTGAGTATTTGTATTTAAATTATTCAGATGTCCATCATTTCCTCCATACGAATGGAGTACGGCACGTCATGTACCATGGTCCAATTAACGGTGTTCGACCGAGAGACCACGTCTGCGACAGTTTGTTCGCGGAACTCGTCCCATCGGCGGGCTGATACAAACTCTTTGAAGAGTTCCTTCTTTGTTGGTATCTATAACAAAGTAAACATGTAGTTTATTTATTAAACGATTTACATAATTCATTTTTTATTGACAAAGTTATATTTTTTGTAAATATTTTGTAAAATACCTATTATATTGTAAATGTTTCTTTTTTTAGTTAGTATTATCTGTAAGTTTGTATTATAGTAAGAGATATTTATTGTTTTATTAATATTGATGATATAAATGTCTTATATAATTTTTTTATTTAATAGTAGTTACATGAAAGTTTGGTTAGATTCTGATTAATTCTATTTAGTAGTAATATTCCTACGATAATTCGGAAATACAACGACGCGTTTGACATATGCTATACGTATCTACTTTTACTATATATTTATTATTAGACTTTGTATAAATGCCACGTAAAGGTAATATTACGTACGACATTGTGTAATCCCGGGCCCATATTGTAAATATTGGCTTGTAAGAAGCTTATTTTTATCAGAACAAAAGTATACAGAACTGATAAATACCTTTACCTTACCATTATTCACTAAAATAATTGCTATCACCGCCATACAACTCGCCCACCGCACGTACATTTTAAACATGACGTAAACCTGCCGACTAATTTGGTAGCAGCCTACGTATTGACTTTTCTTACGGCCATTACGTATTTATTGCAAAAAAAAACTAGCATACGTCATTTTATTAGTAATTTCGCAAGAATTTATTAGCACAAAAGTATTTGTAACTGCCTGGTTCAATGACCGAAGTCCTAAGCCGAATACTATGTAAATATTTACAAAATTTCTAAATAAAATAAAAGAGAAGGTGTGTGGGTAGGTTTCATATAGGGTCTGAAATTTATTCTCTCACCCATGGTTGACTGTTAGACAACGCAGTGAGTCTTCCTTTGTGAACCTTTTTTTACTTTGGGAAACGCCCAGAAGAAAAACGTAGAATAGGACTACGGTATACCCTGCTTGTCGTAGAAGGCGACTAAAAGGGTTCTCGGGTTCACTGGGCAACAAGAGTGGGAGCCTTTGTTGTCCGCTGAAGTGGACCCGGGAAGAAGGCGACATCGGCTGGCCCTTGTCGCCTTGCACTGGGAGGTCACAGAGGGAGAGGGAGTAACCTCTCCCCGGGACGTGCTCTCCTAAGAGCACAGTGCAGCTCACCATGCACCGAGGAAGGGCCGCCGGGGAAATTTTAGTGGGTAAAAACCCCACATAACCTCGCCTTTCCCCGAGGTATCTTGTTGAAGATTTCCTCCCCGTGAAAAAAAAAGGCTAAAGGTGTTACAATAAGTGTAAATAAATAAATTATTACTAACTTTCTTTTCTAGGTAATGCTGGATGCGTGACCAGATGTTCGCGGTGTTCCGTTGCAGGAGCCATATGTTGGGTAACAGCATACAGTCGACAGGAGTGAGTGCTATTATGCGCCTGTCTCGCATGTTCTCGCCAAATCCGAAACTGGAGCCAGGATTAAATTGACATACCTACAAAGTTCAGCCGTATTATTTATTTTTAAATATAAATACCACAATCATCGCACACACACATTCAACCTACAACACGTAGTATAAATTATTATATTTATATAAATGTGTAATAATTTATATAAATAATATTTATTTAACTAAACTACTTTATCTTTGTTAAATTAAATTTGCAAATAAATTGGATGTATGGCAGTGGGAGAGGACACTGATTCCTGAGGTACAGGTCTAACTCCTAGGTCAGGAGTCAGGGACTTCGAGTATTTTTTGTGAAGAAACTTTTGAATAAAGTATTATTATTGTTAAAGAAACGTTTTTGTTTACCCCTTAAAGGGGTTAGCTAGTTAGGGGTTAATTATTATTATTATTTTACCAGGCCCCAGAGTCTGCTAAACCAATTGTGTGCAAAATGAACGTTCATATGCATCATAGTGGGCCGATATTTGCTAGTTTTAGTTGCCACTATGTCTAATAAGAAACATAGCTACTCGTATAACCATAACAGCGACGTGTGAATGTATGCTCCCTATGGATTCCAAAACGGACGGTCCGATTTTGATGAAATTTTCAATAAATATTCATGTCGGCCATAACAGTTGCGTAATAACGAATACGAACTACTCCAAATCATCATCCAAGGCAAAATCCATGGTAAACGACCACCTGGAAGAAGACGTATTTCGTGGCTCAGAAATCTCCGGACATGGTTCAATATGAACACAGGATCCTTGTTCCGTACCGCTGCATCAAAAATTAAAATAGCCTTAATGATAGCCGACCTCCGGTAGAAGATGGCACTGTAAGAAGAAGGCTATTCATTTTGGCCTAAAGGGTGATCCTGTATGTGATAAGTGAGAGCGATTGGCTCAACAAAACCCTTATATATTTGACAACATCGTCCCACGTTACCTATGCATTGATCATTATGGTATATACAATTGAGATACTCGTGCGAAGTCGTCCCATGACCTATCTATCCATCAAGAGGCGAATTGCTGCATTAATTAAGCTACCCGCGAGAAACCAGGATGGGTCATAAGCTAAATATAATAACGTTCTTTAACCTGCATGAAGTAGGTGCGAAGATTCTGAGGCGGCAACTGTTTCACTTCCGGAACAACGCTTAACCTGTAATTTAAGGTAAAGTTATAGCCTTTATGTATTTATGTCCCATTGTTGGGCACTGGCTTTCTGTGTAAAGAGAGTATAGGAGCATGTCGACGCTGGAAAGCAAAAAGGTAGTAAGCGACACATATGGCCATTTTCACTTTTTTTTACGTCGTTGCAATCAGAAAAAAGACGCATGGAATGATATACTCGTATGACTTGTTACAATTAGATTAAAAATAGCGAAAATAGGATTTTCAAGATTGACACTTCTGTTTTATTTTTTCTACTGTAAAATGATTTTATTTTAGAAGAACTCTAGAATAATGCCAAAATAATAAATATTGTATCCAAAAACGACAGCTCTATGTCCACAAACACGAAAATTATATATTTTTTTAAAAAAGTTGTAAATGTTTTTCGGCTCCGGTGAACAATTTCATTTTTGTGGGTTACTACGTTTTTGTTTTCCAGCGTCGATGTGTAGACTTCACATGTCTTACAAAATTTTATAAGGCATGCAGGTTTCATCACGATGTGATTGATAAGTCAGAACTTGATTTTGGAATAAACAACTTCATTGGTGCCGCCACAAGGATAGAGCTCGGGTTGCTAGCGTACTATGAACGGCTATGATCTGTAATTGTTACCATCTAAATCAGTAAAATATTAAGTTGATAACCTGATCGACTCCCGAACGCCTCGATCGGAAGGTTTTAGGAGGTCCTTTTCCTTTGTACTAGACTCGGAGCGGTTAGATGGTAAATGACCGCTCCCGTTGCTGCGTCGACCCTCGTCGTATTCAGTGGAATTCTGTCCGCTGTCGTGCTTCAAAATGCTAGACTTCTTCTTATAAGCACTGGCGTGTATAGAGACGCTCATACTTGTTGAATTGTCATCTTTGACTATCAGCTTCACTGACGGCTCTTTCTCAGTTGATGCTTCGTGTTTCGCAACACTACTTTTCCTCAATTTTTTGTACGCCCCAAAGTATTTCGCGTCTAAATCTTGCTCGCTTTCTTCGGGTGGAACCTATGGTATATGTTTTTGTCATCTCTATCAATATAATAAAAAAAAGCGTACTCTAAAGTCAAATCAAATTAATATAATAGTGAAAAAGAGTTAAAAGGATGTAACAGTTTATTACTTTTGCATACATTACCGTATTCCGATTTAAAAAGTGCTTATAACTTGTAAGACGACACAAACCCTCTCGGCTGTATATTCTCTCTAATGAAAGTAAGTAAAATTAGCTCGATATATTTGCTACCGGTTGTATCACTTGAATATCCTTGACTTCTAGAAATGTCATCTAAATATAGGCTCATTAAATTTTCCATCGTACGCGAAAGATGATTAAAAATGTACAACTCTATTTATTTAAATCTTAACTTTGGTTAAATGATATAGTCGTAAGCCATAAAGTAAAAGTGTAAACAAATGTCCCGTAGACCGGTTTTCTCTCTAAACAGAGTACTAGAACATAGCCCGACACGCGGCCCCAGTGTGCACTAGCAGATACTCGTATATCTTACAAAAAAATAATATTACTCCAACATGGATATTTCCTTTGAGATTTCCATGGTGCCGGCATCTTGGATTACTGTGTTAGAGTAGTTAGAGTAAGTGATATGCGATTCGAAACAAGCAATCGGACCTTGTGCTTCTACTTATCTAAACGAAAGGAAATTGGAATGTATTTTATGGACATCCAAACTACATACGTAAGGATCGTAGAGCGTATAGTAGTTCCGGCCGAGATGCGACACCACAGTCACTTGAATAGACTCGATCATCTGGCAGCGGCCCGATAGGATGAAGTAGACGAAATTGGCCACTCCCACGCCATCGCCGAGCACCGTCTCATTCGTCTCGTAAGATTTCATTTTCGCTACAATACAACCTTCACGACGAGCCACCTACAAGTAAAAATATCTTCCTGGTCTTATTGAAGCTTATTATTTCTACCCACATTGTGACAGGTCTATGCCTATAAATTATAGATTAATACTAAGAAGAAATAAATGCATTATCTTAAGATATAGATAAATAGTGAAATATGTAACAGTCATACGGTAGAAAACTATTGTTTAATAGTGGGATACAAATATAAATAAGTGTCGAAGTATTAATAAGAATAAAACAAAAAAGGTAGAGAAAGGTAGATTAACAAATATCAGGGGAACTAGAAATGACTGGCTATTTTTCCAAAAGCAATAAGAGCAAATGACAAAGTTTGAAACGACTCGGATCAATCAATGGCCAGAGAAAAATAATATTTTTACAAAAAATAATATACAGATTAAAATATCTAGAAAGAATTCGTGTAATGTGCCTGATACTTCTAATCACCCTCTAGCAAATTACATCAATCAGTCATTATCACATAGCAAAGTGTTTACTTATGAAGGATGATGGCAGATTACAGTACTAGTTAAAGTTACAACCTTTTTTATTTATAATATATATGTCCCACAGCTGGGCGCTGGCCTTTTCTGTAAAGAGAGTATAAGGGCATAGTCCGCCACGCGGCCCTAGTGCGGAATGGCAGTCTTCACATGCCTTAGAAAAATTTTCTAAGACTTGTAGGTTTCCTCACGATGTTCACCGCGTGCGTGGTAAATCAGCACATCAATTGCAACAGCAAACTTATTGGTGCTGGCACCGGGGATCGAACTCAGGTTGCTAGCGTACTATGCATCTTGGAGACAACCGCCCGGACGCTGAGCTACCAAGGCTCTTTACAAAAAAAAAATTACAGTACTAATCGAGGACAATAAATGTGTCACCTCATCCAACGCGTCGAAGTAAGTGAAGGCAGACATGGCGCGCTGGACTTCGTCCCATTGCTTCTGGACGGAAGCCTGCAGAACATTTTTGAAGTCGTCCCTCATCAGCACCAGCAACTCGCAGTGATCTAGATGCCAAGGTACGATAACAACAAAGAGCTCACTTCCTCAATGACGCAAGCCCGATTACGTACTGCGCGATGACGAAACACAACAAAAACGTACGCGTTTGTTGCTAAGTTACTCACAAGTTTGATTGATCGACAACAAGTTTACAATGAAATTAATCAATAATTAGTCAAATTTAAATCAATATAAAATCTTAGCTAAAAGAAATCACGAGAAACAGAAATTGTTTTTTTTTAATTAATGTTTCAGGTTTATATAACATGATATACCTTAGTGTTTAAAATATAAGGCTACATATAAATATAAGAAAATAATGCATTTTGATTTTTTTTCCGTAATCACCATTCTTCGTGATCTCAGGTTTAAATGAATAACTATTCAAAATTTCAAATTAATCGGATGATAGTTCTAGTAAAAATGGTTGTTGTAGGGAAAATCGAGGGCAAAAGATCACGGGACCGATTCAGAAATTAAGAATACGATGAAGTAGAATAGTCCTAGGTTCTCGTGATAAGGCAGTCTATGTTGGAGCGTCAATAGCCTCATGGTTTAGGGTACGGCCTGCGAATCGTAAGGTCGTGTGTTCGAATCCACCATTCGACTATTGACGTTAACCATCTCCTAGCACAAGCTTAAGCTTAGTTGAAATGGTAAGCAAGAATGTTAGTAATATTTATGAAAAAAAAAAGAAATGTTGCTAGTTATTAAAAAAAAATGTTATTTCGCTTAAATATGTGTAGCAAATAACAAACAATCTTGCTTTTTTTATGTTCCATACATGTCTTTGTACATGTACATACAGTGACAGTTAGCAAGAAATTAAAATAAAACAGGGAGTGTAAGATATGAGAAAATTCATTTGCGGTGACATTGTTATGATGGAAAAATGAGGTTTGAAAGAAATTTTATAATTGGGAATTATTAATATTTATGAATGAATGGGAAATATTGATTTGTGTTCCTATTTACGCAAAACCATCGCAGTATCATGACATCAAACATAGTCCCTCCCGTGATTGCCTTACAAAGCTTGGAATTGAAGTGATTTTATCCAAACATTTTCAATTTAAAATCGAAATAAAACCGTGATAAATTTCGTAAAATTATTTTAGTATTACGCGTAACATTCATGGAAAAATAAGGAATCTAAATATTTAGCGTCTTGACTAATTGTCTTCTTAACTTAATATTTGTATGCGAAACTAAAGTCAACTTTCTAGGGATTTCTGTTCGAAATATTGTTTTCATACAGATAATTGTTTACTCGTTGTTATTCTTATTCTGCGTAATATGTTAACAATTTTTACATAGAATAAGTGACCACATTGTCACAAAAATAATAAAAATTTAACGACTTCTATATTGAAACGAAGGCATTATCAAGTCATAAGCATTTTCGTCTCCCCATTATTATTATCATAGATGTAAAACATTTAATGTTTTAATCGTCCAAGCTGAGTTTACACCTCACCGGGGGGACCATTATGTCGAGTTACTAGCGATAGAGATTCAGGATAAGTCACCTAAGAGCTATGCCACCTCTCAACCCTGTAGTTCTGGGCTCTCAAGAATAAGACTACGGTATCCCCTGCCTGACGTAGAAGACGACTAAAAGGGGCCTCGGGTTCATTGGGCGACAAGGGTGGGGGGCCTTTGTCGTCCGCCAAGGTGGACCCGGGAAGAAGGCGACATCGGCTGGCCCGTGTCGCCTTGCACTGCGAGGGCACAGGGGGAGAGGGAGTAACCTCCCCCGGGAAGTGCTCTCTATGAGCACAGTACAGAGGGGTCCGGTGCGTTCCACTGGAGATCCCGGAGCCCCTCACCATGCACCGAGGAAGGGCCACCGGGGAGGTTTTAGTGGGTAAAAACCCCACATAACCGCCGCCTTCCCCCCAGAAGGCGGGGTATCTTTCTGAAGATTTCCTCCTCGTTAACAAAAAAAAAAATACCACTTCTTAAGCCGGTGAAGCAGTCAAGGCCAGCCTCTCTGGCCAATCTGTGTAGTTCGTCATTAAAAAAAAAACTGTTATTGTAATTACCAACTGTGGTAACTGATGCAGTCCTCTTGATATTATGCAATAACGAGACCTCCCCGAACATGTCGCCCTGATGCATGGCACCAACTTCCACTGAGACGTATTTCTGCAGCAATTCGTCGAATATCATCTGGGTCACTACAACGTCGCCGCTTACGATAAAGTACAGTGCGTGTGCCTCGTGGTGTTGCCTGACTATAGTGCGTCCCGGGCCGTAGTATTTATAATACGTCACCGCTGCTAGCTTCTTTTTTACGTGCTGTAGATATGATATATTAAAAATAAATTAATAAGACAGCTATCGCACACATCATTAAGATTTGCACCTTCGTATTAATTGGAAGCGTGGTCAGAGACAAATGAAGATCTATAATAGACGACCAGACCAAATCTTTTATAAGTTCAACTCGGAACTCTTGGGTCTTGCTCAATAAAGTATAAGCTGTTACTTTATTTTATTATTTATTTAATATATTTTACACATTACAATACAAATTAAAGAGCATCTTAAAATCCTATTTTAGGTTTGTCCATATTATGCTCTCTCAGTTCTCGTACAATTACTCCTATTACTATTGATATTTACTATTTTTACTATTGTTTGTTTTTTTGGTAACACCCATATTTTTCTAGTCCATAATACTGCAATGATTTATTAATGTATTATTTATCATGAATTATGTGTTGATAGGAGCCGTGGTAGCTCAGTGGTCTCAAGTTGCGTAGTACGCTAGCAACCCGAGTTCGATCCCCGGTGCTGGCACCAATAAATTTGTTGTTGCAATTTTATATGCTGATTTACCACACACTCGGCGCTGAAGGCAAGACATTGTGAAGAGAGCTACATATCCTAGAAAAAAAATCTAAGATATGTGAAGCCAATCCGCATTATATTATATTAAAATATATCATTAACCTCATGATAAACACACACTCACTCACACAAACACACACATACACTACACATTCGCATGACTTCTCGACTATGACTGTAGTTCTTTCTCTTTTTTTTTCCTTTACCACACATTTTTGATTTTTTCATATATTTTTAATTATTAATTATCGTATAATTTACTTAACTTATATTAAAAACTTATTGTACGCAGGACTTACTGTTTGTGACTCTGGAAGGCACTGTCTCCTGAGATACAGGTACACTGTACCTAGTTCAGGAGACAGAGCTCCTGTACATGTAATATTTTTGTTTTTGTGATATTAATAAAGTTATTATAAAAGATATTAAAGCCCCGTGGCGGACTATGCCCTTATACTCTTTTTACAGAGAAGGCCTACGCCCAACAGTGGAACATTTATAAATACTGTAACTTTTTTTTTAAACATTACTACTACACTATTGAATTAGATACTTATAATCATCGCTAGGTTTTTATAAGTGTATGATATTTCGTCATACACTTACTTATAATAAGTTTCTGCGACAAGAAATTCGAGTTTTGATCTTAGATCTCCATATTCTTAAACGAACTAAGCAACTATTCGACTTCAAACAACTTATTACTACAAACATTTCATACCTACAGATGCCAGTCAAAATATTGAAATATATATTATAACTTATTGTTTGGTTAAATCCGTCTTTCAATTAATAACTAGAGATGCATACAAATCTTAAGACCTATTCACAATGAAATTATAAGACGAACGTTTCTTCATGATATAGCAATTAACATTCAACGCTTTATTGTGAATATATTCGCAAGTTTCTACACCATCAAAAGAGGTTCATTTTACCGTGTCGCGGCCGTTCTTTATACCCACGCATTCAGTGTGAATAGGACCTTAATCTTCGTGGTTGACAACACAATTAATCTTCTCTCGTCGTCGAGGATACACGTAGGTGTCTATGAGCTGCTGTAATCATATTTCGTAAGACCTTGTTTGTATACCATCGTTTATTTTCGTTAAGAAAATAAAAACGGATAATATTGAAACTGTCGTGTTGATTTATTATGCATACGAGTTTATATAACCAGGACGAGACAGATTTGGAATTATTTCTAAATTACCCAATTTTTTTTTGGTTGTTTCTCTGCAGGAACATAGAGTAAAAATTCTTTTATTATCTTATGCGATAGCATTTCTATTTTTTAAATGAAATGTTTACTAGGGTTAGGGCTAAGAATTAGGTAGTAAACCTAGCTATTTTTCTGCGTCAAGGAGTCCTTAATATAAATTTTTATACTGGCTGGAACTCTAAACTCGTGATATTTTTTTTAAATATATATAAAGATGGTTCTAATTTTAGTCATGTCATCTATAGAAAATCCATAATCACATTTAAATTAAATACGATGAATGTATGAACACAATATTTGAAATATTTATCGATAACGAATCAACAAGCTAGGGTACTGATAATTTTATGTTGATTATTACCTAATAAACAAATATTTTAACTTACGTTAGGATAGCGTTTAAAGCATTTAAGGCCGCCAATAATACGAAATATATATTTCTTTTCCTCCTCTGTTCGTTCGTCTGCGTGCTTATTTAGAAGAGCTTTATCCTAGAATAATTTATGTATAAGAAAACATCGATTTTGGATTTGGACTTAACTGTAAGAAGTTTATTACTACTGTATTTCGTTGCTATCAACGTCAACATTTACTAAGGCTTATGGATCTGCAAACGGATGACATGTTTTTAGGATAGGACAGAAGTATACAGTATTAATTATTTAAATTTAACAGAATAACATACTATCACACAATGCTGTAAATCTCGGTATGTATAAATACTCAGACACATCAGTGGCGAATACGCTGTTGAGAATATAAATATCGATAAACTAACGTTTATACTTAACAACTGCTTCTTCTTTGTCTTGCCGCGTACAGCTTGTTCCACTCTTCGCTTCACGTCATCCAAACCTTCATATTGTTCAACGGCTTCTATCAGCCAATAAGCATTCGCCATCACCAAACGACCAAGAGCACGAAATAAACATTTCGCGTGAAATTTTCGCTTCATCATTTCTTCAGGGTCCTGAAAATAATATGAGATGTATATGTATGTACAAATTAATATATGAAATGATACTTTATACATAACTTATTATATTTTTGTGGTTTATAAACGAAAACCGCGCACGAAGCCGCCCACATCCTATAAACCTTAGCTGGGTAAACATACATAGCTATCGCTATCCGGTTTTCACCGAGTATATTAGGTCCCATATACGAGCCTATCGCTACCACGAGTTTAGCAATCATCTACGCGCCGTTCTGTCCAACTACAGTTTACAGAATTTCAAGTGTATCAAATTACTCAGTAATCATGACTTGCTTCCAATTAAATGTTGAATAGAGTAGTATGGAAAATGGCTGTTACTGCTTTATTTTATTTAAATCATAGATTACTTAAAGCAAAGCTAGAGCCATGTGTTTGATTTACAATCCGATGGTCTGAAGTTGAATCCCAGCAAGCACACACAGTACAGTAGTCAAAGATTTATGTGTCTATCAATGGACTCGCCCCGTTTTATATGGAACTTAATAAGAGTTAAAAGTGGATATCAATAGCTATCTCTGCCTACACGGCTACTAATAAAAGGACTTGTGAGCTTATTTATGATAAATACATTATGATTCTAAAAATCCTTACCAGTTCCTTCTTAGCACCTTTCATTGTTGATCGATTTGCCATTGTATCTATAAATTTATTTTATAGCAGCAAATAAAAATAATGATAATATCTACAGTTATATTGTATCGTTTATATTATTAAACACCATACTAATACCCACTTTTCAAAAGTAAAACAATTTAATCTGTAAAAAACGTGCACAAATTAAAATAATTATGACATTAACTTGTATAAACTCATTTTTGTGCCAAAAAGGCAAAGTATGTATATTTTTGTTTTATAATTCTTTATAAAACAGAATAAGACTCGAAATTAACGTAGGCAAACTTCTTACATTTTTAAAACATAGCGATAAAAATGTTTGAGTTTATATTTAATTTTTAAGCTGGTTATACACAACATACTAAATCTCAAGTTGATTTAATCAAGATAACTTACTTTCATTACAATATTAGCATCACGCGTTAAGTAGAATATTTTTTAGTTTGGATGATCGATAATACAAAAATATTAAAAATGCTAATTTTAAAACCTTTTTTTGAAATGGACTTAATGATGTGAGCCCGAGGCTTTTGACCTTAATTTTGAGAGTATCAGTTTTTGACTTTATAAAAGCATTGATGCTTGCAATTTTTAAAGTAAATTAATTTTAAATAATCCGTATAATTCAAAATGTAAATGCAAATGTAATTTTTTTAATAAGTATGTTAAGTCAGTTTTTATCTTTATACATGTACTTTTTGACGATAACTTTTATTAAAAATAGTTTCGTTGTAGCATGTTAACAATAAAGCCGTTACTTATGTCATGTGTAATCTGTGGAAGTGATTTGACAAATTAGATTTCAAAGACTGCTATTGCTAGAGAAAGAAAGGTTATTTCGAGTCATATCAAAACATAGTAACTAACTAAAGATTATTAACTGTAAATTACAATATTGTAATTTTGAAGTAAAAACAACTAATTTCATTCTTCACAATGGTAATACTATATTCTTTACTTGCTTTTCACAATGCTTATTTTCTATTAAATTTTTACAATAAATAAAGAAGAATGTTTGTTCTGTAACTTCAGAATTACAAATCCAATATCTAAAATTTCCAGAGTTTCGGGTTGCCGTCTGTGAAAGTTAAGCCAGAACATGCAAACAATTGCACAGTACGTGATGGGCCTTTTGGGATCCCCAACCCATTTGTCGAGGGCTTGAGGACTACGAAACCGAAACTAGGTGTATCACATCCTCTGGAGGTCTCCGAACAAAACGTAAGCACCTACTTGTTGTTATTATGTCCACCTGTGTTATCTTAAAAATTGCTTAATCATGCTTTTCCAACTGTTTTACTCAACTTTACTATGAAACATAACCAGCATATAACCTACAACTGAAATGAACTCTGTAGCATAAAGCATTTAGTACCAGAAATTTATTTTTATGGGTGATGTCACGTAGAAGCTAGCTTAATGCTATTAACATTACACTGACGAGTTGCTTCTTAAATATTATGTGATGTATAATTTTAGTAGTGTAGGTACTTATGTACACTACAAAAATAACTATATGTATATAGACTACATCTGCACAATATTTATGGTCTCATTAATTTTTAGAGAATTGAAGAAAACATCAACTACATAGTGTTCTATAAATATAACAATTGAGAAAAAGTTTAGGTACACCATTTGAATTGCACTATCTCGGCTGAATTATGCTCATTCAATTGTGTCAAAGACAAGTATATTTACGAGTAAAAACAAAAACCAACTTCAAAATCGAATCAAATGTTAGATGCTATTTTACACAGACACCTTTTTTGTATTTTATCGTAGGAATATTACGAAATCAAACTTATCAGAATGTCACCAAACTTATATCAAACTACTCTTAAAGTACATCCATTTCAATAAAAAATAAATCATCGAAATCCGTTGGCGTGATACTGAGGTATTTGATCATTTGTTTGGCACACACACTTGATACAAATTTAAGACATATGGTTTTCTCATGAATCCCATTGTCAGAATTGGACCAAATTAAAATGGGATCACACAGGAAGCACCAGCTTTCGAATAAAAAAGAATCATCAAAATCGGTTCACCCAGTCTTAACTTATGTAGTAACAAATTTAAAAAAATACTGACAAATTGAGAACCTTTTCCATTTGAAGTCGGTTGAAAAACCTAAAACCTGCAACTACATATATGTCCAAAATATCCAATGCATATACAAACACCATCATTTTTCTACTTTCAGTATCACCTGAATGAAGAGAAGATGAACTTGGCAATGTTGCGTAACATCCAAGGGCTTCATGCTCCATTAAAACTCACAATGGAAATGAAGTTTGCCAAAAAGGTATAGTATTTTTTTTAATAAAAATAAGAAATTTATAGGACCTAATATGTGAGGGCAACCCTTATATGTAGAGTAAGCATATAACCATACATTGGAGACAGTAACACTTCCAGCAATTTGTCTTCCTCATTTTTTTGTAGATAACAAATGAAGCACCAGTAGCATAATGGTTTAGGCTACAGTCTGCAAATGGTAAGGTTGTAATCCACCATTCGACTATTGATATGAACCATCTAGTGCAAACTTAAGCTTAGTTGGAATGGTTAACAGGAATGTTAGTAACATACAACGAAAGTATAGGGCTCTGATTGTGGGGAATCAGATTGTGTCACTGAAGGTGTGGTAATACACAATAATTTGTTGGTGCCCAATTTCACTACATAAAAGTGAGAGTTGTTTAAAAAGTAAAATCAAAATAAATTAAGAACCATAGATGCAAAAGCTGTTATTAGGAACCATGCTAGGCTGTGATTGGTAGATTTAGATATTGTGGTTTGAAAGATGGATATTTTGATGAAACAACAGAAAAGGAAACTGGGAAAGAGAGGCAAAGAATGTTTAGGGTGCAAAAGTGAGTGGCAAAATAAAACCATACAAAATGGATCATAATCTCCGCCTACACTCTAGATCAAGAGCCGTGAGTGCATTTATCAATTATTATATATTGATCTTATGTAGTTAATAACAATAAATGCTGCAAATCTTTTTTGAAATATATTAATATGATGGTTTATTACATTTCTGTTGTTTTCAGATTGGTCGATTACCATTCCTCCCGAGTTCCAACCTTCAGCATGAAGTGCTCACCGGCCGGTACATGGATATTGGCTTTGAAGATATTCTCAACACTCCAGAATTGTGTGAAGTAGCTGGTCAGCCACACGCTGTAGTGGAACGATCTCTCGGCTTGCTCTAATACTAATAAAATATACTTAATTTTTCAAATGTACACACTCCTTAATAAAAAGTATACAAAATATATTTGTATTATAATTGTCGGCGCTACTACGGACGCATGATGAGCCGTCCACCATCCGCGTGTGCTCGTAATAATTCGGCGAGGGAACATTATTTGTTATATTTAAATTAGTTTGGTGCATAAAGCTTTTGTACAAGATCACCCAATTGTGTAAAAGCACTCAGCCTGTAACTATTATGCATAACATTGTGCGAGGGGAACCTTTTCTTTAGCTGTTTCTAATCGTTCTGACTGGAGGATACCCAAGCTGACCAAACTTAAATTTGATTGATACCATATCAAACGTAATGTGTAGACGGAGAAGCAAAAAAAGTTGTAAAATCCCTCTCAAGTATTAAAATCAATCATCCTAAGCCATTTGGTTATCGCAGCATTAAATTATTATTTTAAGGAAGTTAAGTATTCTTTACTAATAGTGGTTTAACAGAGCAACTAGTAATTTTATGCTATCGTCTTTTTGGTTTGGGATCTTCTAGGAATTTGTATTTAATGGAGCTGTGGTCACTGACACCTTATATATCTTGAAAATAAAAGTGACTGGAGAAGGACAGAAACAATAATGTAGGTAATGAAATCGTCGACAGCAACCAATTGCAAATTCGGTATTATAAATATGAAGGTGTTTTCTATTGTAGTTTAAAAGTCAATGACTGCTGTTTTTAAATTATCTTAAAAATATATTATTTATGATCGATGAGATCGACGATTGACGCGTACGAAATGTGGTGCTGGCGCAGAATGCTGAGAATATCCTGGACGGAACGTCGCACAAACGAGTCAATCCTCAAACAGTTGAATATAACAACACGGCTCTCAACAATCTGCAGGCAGTGAGTCCTCAAGTTCTTCGGACACACGGTCAGGCGAGACCCAGACAGTCTGGATAGGCTGATAATTACAGGTTATGTGGAAGGAGAGAGCGAGAGGGCGGTCTCCTACAAGATGGGATATACACAACTCAGGACGTTACGGGAGCTACCCTACAATCATCCATCCAAATGGCGTAAGACAGAAATGTCTGGAAAGAGACGGTGGCCAAGGCAACGCACCATAGTCACGTCCCTCAGTCATAAGGTTACGATATAAGAGAAGATTATTTATGATGTGTATCAAAAATAAATTAAAGCAAATGATATAAATTAGAGAAAATATTTATTTCGACTTTTTTCAAATTTAATCGGTTACAATGTTAAGAATTCTCAGTTTACATATTTTCTTCACTTCTCTTATTCCGGTTTGTACCTCTTGTTCATAATCGTTATTGTAACGATTTTCCAAACCATCCAAAATTGATTGCACTTTATTTTCCCTTGCGCAAATTATAAATGGAAATCCGAATTTAGATTTATATCTGTTGGTAAAAGAGTTATTGATTAATTAATAAAAGCGCCATCTAGTATCGTATATTGAAACTATCGTGATCTTAACATAGATTATAAAATAAGCTTTTATTTGTAATTAACAGATGTCGCTTTTGTAAATTATGTTTTAATTGGTGTAAAAATTAATCGTTATCAAAAATTATACGCAAATTTACCGTATGTTTCTAGAGTCCATTAATAATTTTTGCTCTTTGGTGAGGTCATTCAAACCGGCACTACGCTGTTCTTCTGTTGACTCTGGGGTTAATTGGCCTTGTAATGCCAACCGGCCGGCTAAGTCAGGATGCGATTTTAACACAGCCAATTTCTCTAAAAATCATATTTAACATTAAATTAATAGACTAATTTAGGGTGTCACTAAAATTTTCAGACTCAGGTATAGTACCCATCGCCGTATGTCTGAATCAATTTTAGAGTAAGGCGTGCTAGCATTTTAAGACATTCTCGGCTAAAGACTTTTAGCTTCAAGAACAATGGTTACTACTTTGACAAGCCTGAGTATTTTTTTTTTTCAATTATTCCTCACCATAATCCACAGTAGTTACTTAAGACAATTATATAATTAAAAACAGATACACATTTGGAACAAGAGACATAATAACAAAAAGATTATGGTGGATTGACACTTGAACTAGGACGGATCCTGTGTCTCAAGTAATCAACCCTCCACCCCTTTACATTATCAAAGGTAGTGTACATAGCTAATTAAAACACAATTTTAAGCTAATTCGTTTTGGTGAAGTATGAGTTTAGATGTGTATATAAACATGTAACAGGAATATACGATAGTTTTGTAGTGTGCGTATGTGACTGTGTGTGTGCGTGCGTGTGTGTATGAGTATGTAGATGTGTATTGCTAATCATTTAATTTTTAATATATTTTCCGTTAATAATTAAATCAATAAAACACATTATTTAATTTGTTCTAAATATTAAGTATACTATATTTTTTAACACAATCATTATAATTATGTTAATAAATTGTACAATAAAAAAATATCACAATATAATATATCTGAAGTCCATTCATTGCTATTTCATTCTTTTCGAAGAATGAAATAGCAATGAATAAAGATGAATTTCATTCCATACAGAGACCAAACATCCGAGGTGCAACCACATTTTCTTAGAAAGATAATTCTCTATGCACATAATAAACATCAGTAGACACAGTACCACCAAAAACAGTTAAAAAACAATAACCTTCTTCATTGGTATCGTCCAAGTACTTCTCAAATGCGTCACAAAGTTCATTGACGTTTCTGAACGGGCGTAGTTTCCTTATCGCCACTGGCGCACTTTTGCAATGTTCGATTACGTTTCCAAAAGTCGACTCAAATTGAACGTCCCCTAACGAGTTCACATCGGAAATTGTTAGAGATGTCATAGTAATATTCCAGTACAGACGACTGATGCTAAAGTGAACTGAATTGTATTTACTGGTCGCAGCTAAATGACACAATTATCAGTGAAACATGTCGGCCTTATCTTCAGTTGTCATAGGTCATTAGTTATGTACATATATCGCACAATGATTTAGTTTACAACCGACTTCAAAAGAGAAGGATGTTCTCAATTTGTCTTTTTTTTATGTTTGTTGTACTTTCGACTGGGTAAACCGATTTGAATGATTCCTTTTTAACCTAAAGGCTGATGCTTCCAATTTGGTCCAATTCTGACAATCGCGTCCATGAGAAAACCATATGTCTTAAATATGAAGTAAGTATGTGCGTGTTCAATGCCAAAATTCTTCAACCAGTGCGTTCTCCCAGCCATGACCTACGGTGGAAAGGCTCTGACCGTTGGACTGTCCACAAGTTGAAAGTCGCATAACGAGCGATGGAAAGAGCTATAAGAGATAAAGAGAGATAAGAGGATAGAATCCGAAACGAAGAAATTCGACGGAGAACAAAGGTTATCGACAAAGCTCTTAAAGTCAGCAAGTTGAAGTGGCAGTGGGCCAGCCACATCTGCTGAGTCGGTGACGGCAGTTGGGGAAAGAATGTCTTGGAATGGTGGCCGCGCATAGGTCGGAGAAGCGCGGGGCCCCCTCCCTCCAGATGGACCGACGACCTTGTAAGGATAGCTGGAAGTGGCTGGATGCGGAAAGCTGAGGATCGCATGTGGTGGAAGCCATTAGGGAAGGCCTATTTCCAGCAGTAGATAGATACAGGCTGATGATGATGATGATGATGTGCGTGATAAATGAACGATTTCCTATACGGAGATTTTTAGATAGATATTTTCAGGAGTTCTCTAATATATCTTGAACTTTGGGAGGACCCCGAGTCGGTTATTTGCCATTGAAGTTTTACTACGTAACTGATCTATTATAAAATCATATTAGTTGTCGTTCTATTATTACCAAATACCGACACACTGGCGTAGCGGTAGTCCTCCATCGGTGAACCAATGAATGTTAATTTTGTACATACTTGGTCTAGGAGACTAAGGACCATTTCTTCGGCCACTTCTTCTCCCAGCGCCAACGCTTCCCGAAGTGGAACTCAAAGTTAGTTTATCTTTTGAATGTCCCTTAGATTATCCGTGAAATAGCAACCGACCTAGTAGTGGTTCGGCCCTCTCGGGCGCGCTCGGTTCCGAATGCTTACGCGTAACAAAGTAACCGTCCAAGCCGTGGTTACCCCTTACCGCGGGGATCCTTGTGTCGAGTTACTAGCAATAGAGGTTCAGCCTACGCGACCTAAGAGCTATGTCACCTCTCAATCTGGTGAAGCACTCAAGGCCAGCTTCTCTGAGCAATCTGCGAGTTCGTCATAAAAATGTGGTAAGTTCTAAGAGAGTAATAAAGTATATTGATTTACTTGAACTAGGACGGATCCTGTGTCTCAAGTTGATTACTTGAGACACAGGATCCGTCCTAGTTCAAGTGTCAATCCACCATAATCTTCCTGTTATTATGTCTCTTGTTCCAAATGTGTATATGTTTTTAATTATATAATTATCTTAAGTAACTACTGTGGATTATGGTGAGGAATAAATGATTTATTATTATTATTATTATTATATATAAAAAGACCTCAAATTTCATTGCCCTTAATATTAACATGGGACCTAATTGAAAGTAAATCCTTTCAAAGAAATAAAAATGAAAATCGCTACATAAATGACGGAACTATGTGTACACTAATAAACAAATTTAACATATGTAAAAAATTCGCATAATCGACAACCATGATGTTAGTGAAGGTTCATTTTGACTCAATAGTAACAGACAGACCCCGGTGAAGTTGTACGTGCCTTTGGACTAATTACAAAAAACAAATATTGACACATGATCACGAATTCTTACTTCAATAGTAAATGTAGAATTTTGTCGCCACTTTAAAATAACTCAATCGTTCGCTAAGAAGAAACAAAAACGACATTTATATGGCAGCAGTTTGTGGAGCAGGGAGAGAGGGATAAATCACGGAGACGCGCTGGCACGGGGCTCCGCTAACGAGCCCACCGGGAGGCCGGGGCGCCGTGGATCGCGACAAATGGCCGCCGGGGACGCCTGGCAACTCTCGAACGGAGCGCTCTCGCAATATTAATGCGAACCGATTTAATAGACTTTGAAATTTGATCTGTACGCTCACTCTACGTTACCGGGAGCGAATACAAACTGTTTTGGTTGTGATGATGAACTTTCAACCGACTTCAAAAAGGAGGATGTTCTCAATTGGTATAATTATATTTATGAATAATTTATGATTTTTGTCGTTTGAATAGATTTGGTTTTTTCCCCTTTCAACCTGCACATGAATTTTATAGACACATCCTTGGGTTCCGAAGATATACCAGAGAACATGTAAAATCACATGGAAGGGATTTATGATTGATGGATGGCTTGTTGATTGGGATATTGATAAGTTTATAACAATCCAAGACTAAGTAAGCACTCCATAACGACAGCGAGCATGGACGCGGGAGAAGAAAGTGAATATAGGTGCCAGAACTACGTAGTATAACTATGGTACTACGAATATAAAAGAGGACTTTTGAGTGGAGATTTGATTTTATTTATTTATTTATTACACCAACATTTTTAACAAACAATACATAAAACAGTGAAAAGTTGTGAAGTTAATGCCATCGCAGTTATAGGCGTAGACTGCAAGCAATTAATTGGCGAGTGACAATGTAAGATAAAAAAATAAAAAGAACACAAAAGTAAAAATAAAACTAAATTTGAAATTAAAAATTTTGATTTGAAGTCGGTATTTACTCACTCATGCACTCTAAAATACAGTTATTCTACAGATTTTTCCTATTACGTCAACATTTAAACAACCATTTATTTTATAAGATAATGGCAAAAGAGATTACGGGTCACCTTAAGAAAACAACTTAAAATCTTAAGTGATCACCGTCGCCCATTAACATCCAGAGGAGCTGCAAGTGAGTTGCCGGTTTGAAATAGGAGCAGTCTCGTTTCTAGAAGGTCCCCAAATCGATAAAGGTTCGGAAACAACGCTGGTGACAACTGATATTTACAGATATATTGATTTACTGACAGGTTGACAGTGTGTGAAAGAATGTTACGCGAAAAACGTACAGTCGTGGAACGCCAACCATCAAGATGTATCGATGGAATTGAAATTCTGCGGAGATGTGCGGCAATGTAAATCCGTAAAAACAATTCTTTTTTTTCCTTTTTTCATTGTAATGTTAAGTATATAATACACTATAAGCTAACATGCATGCAACTTTCTCGGTCTGAAGCTACAACTAAAAACAAGTTGGGGTTTCATCTTATCACTGTCAAAACTTAACTTTTGCGTTTCACTTGGTGAGCGAAGTATCAGCGATTAAATTTTTTTTTAAAGAAAGATAGGATAATTCTTTTTTTTTCAGAAATATTACTAACAATCTTGTTAACCATTCCAACTAAGCTTAAACTCGTGCTATGATATGGTTTACGGCAATAGTCCAATGGTGGATTCGAACCCACGATCTTACGATTCGCAGGCTTTTCGCTTCGTTATTTATTCAATGTTTGTGATAGGTTGGCAACATGTCTGTAATCCCTTTAGAGGGTATTTGTCGGCGAAGGGATTACCAAAGACACCGCATGCAATTTAGTTTTTGAATGTCTTTAGATTATCCGTGAAATAGCAATTAATCGAGTCGTGGTTCGGCCCTCTTGGGCGCCCTCGGATTTGAATACAGCAATCGTAACATAGTAACCGTCCAAGCCGAGGTTACCCCTCACCGGGAGAACCCTTGTGTCGAGGTACTGTCGATAGAGGTTCAGGCTAAGCGACCTAAGAGCTATGCCACCTCTCAATCCGGTAAAGCAATCAAGGCCAGCTTCTCTGGCCAATCTGTATAGTTCGTCATAAAAAAAAATCACATTAGCGTTCGTTGTCGTTGTACTTACCTATTTTTAGATTCATATTAGATCATAAAGCAACAAGCATCAAGCAGATACCATACGATTTTAAGGAGTTATCTGGTATATCTTAGGAACCCTGGGTTATTTATACTAATTTCGGTCTACTATAGTTAAACCAAATTCTTTAAATACAAAAAAATATCGACAGTCGATAATTCAAAATTGGTGTCTGCGCTATGATTGCACAAAAATTAAAAAAATATATAGTAGACGAATTAAGAACCTCCTTGAAGTCGATTAAAAATTATATATTCCTGTTTTTCACATGAAACGTCTATGATAATATAATTTTGTTTATATACACGTATCCAAAACACTAAAAGCAATCCCATTAAGTGAAAAGTTACGTACCAGTGTCGTAATAATCACAATACACATTATAGCCAACGTTATTTATACGCTCGAGTCATTTAGAAAACAAAACATTATGACGGTGCCACTCCGGAGAAATCAGTAACGTGGTGCTTTTAAATGATATGGAAACAATAAACATAAAAGCTGCGCCACGACGCATGTGATCGCTGTGAATTAATTAAAAGTGGTTTTCATTAGATCCATAAACGTCGTCGGCCGGCGCGCCATTCTGCCGGCAGCCATGTTGTGCTCGCCGGGCCGCCAGGGCGGGGCTTGCGCACAGATAACAAAAGCTATAAGTAAACCGTACGTGCGTGCGTCCGACCGCTGCCTCACGCTACCTGCCTTTCAATACGTGCCAATACATATCTGGATTTTTATCTTCCTTTTTTTATTTTAGAATAGACACTCTTAGTTCTATTGGTTGGTTTCTGACCTTTCTAATAATGCAAAAAATATATGCTATTTCCGTATACCTGTTCAATTGAAAGTTCTATTTTAATTTATAGAATATATTATATGCTGTGGGCCTAAGCCATGTAATTTTTATGTGTAGGGAAAATATTTGTCATAAATAAATAATTACTATGATACTGTCATTATTCTCTAAACTAAAAATCGATAGCGCGATCAATATATATATAAAGCTAGCAATATTTCTTTTATTTAGACATATTACTAACATTCTTGTTAACCATTCCAACTAAGCTTAGGCTTGTGCTAGGAGATGGTCCACGTCAATAGTCGAATGGTGGTTTCGAACCTACGACCTTACTATTCGCAGACCGTACCCTAAAACATTAGGCTATTCGCGCTATATATATATATATATATATATACATATATACCGAGGAGCTACACCGTGACGCTCTCTTGGACGTCTTTGGATTGAAATGCTTTCACGATTAAAAGATTGGCCAAGCCGAGGTGCTGTACTCAGTCAGTCTAAGCGACCTAAGAGCCGTGCCTCATCTCAAACTCCTGTAAATCTGTAGAAAAACAACAGGTACATATCTTCGTACACCTGGCAAGTATCCTATTGTGTGTATCTACTTGGCACATGATCGGGAATTTGATGGGAAAAGCTGAAGCTTTAAAAAAAAAGGTACAGATGAACGATCTGAGAGATCCACCTCTCAATTTGGTGATATTGTGAGAACCTTACCTTACTTACCTCTCTCTAGGGTTAGTATATATCTGAGGATTATGGTCACCAGGGTTGCGTCTGGACGGTCTGCCCCCACCGGTTTCTGAGCATCTTATTTATTACGACCGTGTAAAATTGGACGACGAGTCGATCTTGTGGTTATCGGCCGGAATAAGATAGGATTCGTTGGCAGATGGTGGACATACAACTTTTATTTCGTAGCTGGGTCCGGGACTAATAATCAACAGTAAAACCTTTAAAAAGATACAAGTTAAAAGATCTGAAAGCATATAATAAAATCTAAAAGAGAAAAATAAAAATCACGTCCAAAAACACTCAACGAGGTATGTGCTTACGATCATGTCTCGCTTGAACCAGTTATCGCTTCATATAGATGTCTGGCTATAAAACCCCTTTTGGTAACACGTGATGGACAGTGATTTATAGCAAAGTTGGGGACACGCTATATCTCAAGTTTACTTTAGACAATCCGAGTATAACAGGGCACAATACGACGAATAATTTATTTACACTACAGGGTAAACTGGAGACCTTTATCTCTTTGTTGGGGAGTTTTAGGTCAGATAAAATAGATAATGCGTTTCTTTATGTTGCTTAAATCGTAAAGTTGACGGCCGCGTCGGCGTCATGGGGTTTTATACTATATTAAAGCTGTTAAATTGTGGAAGGGTTGATGCGATGCTAGAACGTTGCTTTTCGATTTGCAACTAGTAGTAACGAACTTACAAAGGTAATTTTAGAATCTTTATGAATAATTGTATTAGTATATTAATGTGTTACTGAGCGGCTAATAACTAAGTGGCTAGATTTCCGACTATATTCTAAAGATATGGTATCTATTCCCAGTTAATTTTGAGATAATTTGTAGAAGCTAAGATCTAACACCGGCATACAGCTATAAAAAAAAGAAACACCTTATTCATAGTCATTGATGTAGTCATCATATTAACCACTTTTGACATCCAATCCTTTGTACCCCTCATCGTCTGGACCCTTACGTTGAGTTACTACGTATAAAGAATCAAGCTAAGCGAGCCGTGGTACGTGCGGTCGCCTCAAGTTGTACAGTACGCTAGTAACTCGAGTTCGATCCCCGGTGCCGGCACATATAAATTTGCTGTTGCAATTTTATGTACTGATTTACCACGCGCTCGGCGGTGAAGGAAAACATCGTAAGGAAACCTACATGTCAAAGATTTTTTTTTTCTAAGGCATGTGAAGTCTGCCAATCCGCGCTAGGGCCTCGTGGACTATGACCTTATACTCTCTTTAGGAGGCCTGTGTCTAGTAGTGGGACGTATATAAAGAATGTAACTTTAAGCGACCTAGGAGCTTTGCCATTTCTCGTCAACTTCTCTAGCTAATTTGTGTAGGACCATCACAAAAAACCTAACCCTCCAAATAATTGACAGTGAAGTCTTCTTAAGATTACGAGACCCATTTTTTTAATCGATAAAGATATTTTTCGCACAAATGGCTCCGAGAGCTGTTCCGGTCAAGCTGTGAAGATCATATGAACTAAAAGCAAAACACGAACCTAAAAAAATATAGAAGTCGAGTTTTGTGTAGATAGAATTCTGCTCCCGCATTTCATGGGATATAATAATTAACAAAATATTAGTATTTTCTTTGAATTTTAGAATCCTCAAAAAGCTTACGTCGTAATTAGAACGCTATGCTACTATAACTGTTTTAACAGTACATATAATAATTTAATTATAATTAAACCGAACCCACTTTAAGATAACGCCTTTGCCACTACATAAACCACTTAAGATTAGACAAATATTATGATATTATAGTGACACTTGTGAAGACGGAATTAATTTTATAAAAATGTAAAAGCAACATCCCAATTTACTAAAATTATACAAAATTATACACATACTGAGAATTAGCATTAACGCTCATAGAATATCTTAGGTATAACTGGTTTTTAGTATATTGTAGATTCCTAAATTCTCTAATGACGCTCTTGCTTGGAAAATGCTATTAACAAGAGTTTAGTACATATAAGCACCGCTGAAAATCAGCGCTGTTGGATCTTTCCGACAGCATATGCTGAGACTGTGTCCGATATTGGCATCATTTGTTTTGTATTATTTGTCCGTGTAACTTTAACTGTGTTTTGTCAATTTTTTTAATGTGTGTTATATTCTGTCTGTGATGTGTTTTTGTATTGTGATGCCAATAAATAAATGTCTATGTCTATAAGGCATATAGGCTGGCATGAGTTATGCTGTATTACTGTTATAATTCGGCGACTTTTTAATTCTGTCTTTATTACATGCATTTCACTTATTAGGCAATTATAAAATTATACCAAGACCAGCATAAAAACCTTGTAACCAGGGTTAGTGACATTTTATTATGATATAAATCGACCAAACAAGTCTACTCTTGTCCTAATCAAAAGTGCGTTTGTTGACAGGGGCGAGGGGTGAACTTCAATTAAAGACGCCTTTTTTTTTGTTAACGGGGAGGAAATCTTCAAAAAGATACCCCGCCTTCTGGGGGGAAGGCGGATGTTATGTAGGGTTTTACCCACTAAAACCTCCCCGGTGGCTCTTTCCTCGGTGCATGACGAGGGGCTCCGGGATCTCCAGAGGAACGAACCGGAGCCCCTCTGCACTGTGCTCAAGGAGAGCACGTCCCGGGGTTACTCCCTCGCCCCCTATGCCCTCGCAGTGCAAGGCGACACGGGTCAGCCGATTTCGCCTTCTTCCCGGGTCCACCTTAGAGGACTACAAAGGTCCCCACCCTTGTCGCCCAGTGAACCCGAGTCCCCTTTTAATCGCCTTCTACGACAGGCAGGGGTTACCGTAGTCTTATTCTTGAGAGCCCAGAACTACAGGGCTGTAATCAAAGACGCCTAGAGTAATCGTCCATTTCAATGTCACCCCACAACGGGGTTTCGTTAAATAAAGTTACTCCTAAATATAGGTTCATAATTTGCAACCTCTCAAATCCGGTGAACCAATCAAAACATTGCAGCGTCACTGGCTAATCTGTATAAATTCGTTACAAAAAAACCTATACAATGCAAGACAAAATAATATTTTTCACGAAGATGTGACTTTAAACTGACTGGAATACTAGCCAGAAAAAATCCTGTCCTCTCGCGAGAATTCCTCCCTGCATGTGAATCAAGTCTACGTAATATAACCAGCGTACTACGCATATACAAAAATAACATAAAAATAAAAAAAAAGAAAACACGAAAATAGCCACAGAGTAGGCACGACCAAAAGCCCGTATCCAGTGCGGTGTTCACACGAGGCGGGTTGATTTATACGCGGTGCCGTGTCGCGGCGCGGGCGCGCCAGGTACCGGCTCGTTTATAGCGGAACTTTAATTTACGAGCGCTCTAAATTACGTGGATTTACTGCGTGCCTTTATTGGCCCGCTACGAACGCCCCCCACCACTCTCCGCCCTCCTCCCCCACTTTGGACTCTTTCCCTCCTTTTGTTCGACGCAATAACCAAAGATATTGATAATTTAGATTAAGGTAGTACAAGAACCTTTACGAGTAAAAACAAAAACCGAGTTCAAATCATAAACGCTGAACGCTATTACGCCCTCTTTTATGTTATGAGTGACTATACATAGTCTTCAACATGGCCGGATTTAGACGTATATAGACCCAGGAGGATGTTCAAAATAAAACCAATTTTTTTGGTCAAGATTTTAATGTGTAACCAAGTAATAGATATTTTCAACATTTAATTCAACGAAACAAATCCGACCCTGGTTATAACTACAATTAATTACATTACATTTACATAACAAGCATTCGTCCATACTAGTTTTAGGAGTTCTCTTATTTAAAGGCGGTTAAAAATAAAAAATAAAAGAAAAAATTGAAACCAACTTACTCAATTCTATCCCTCAAATTGATAAGTTTAACCATAATTTGCATTATTACTAAAGTTAGTTAAAAGTTAAAGTTACAGCCTTTATATATATAATATATACGTCCCACTGCTGGGCAGAGGTCTTCTCTGTAAAGAGAGTATAAGGGCATAGTCTGCCATGCGGCCCTAATGCGGATTGGCAGACTTCACATGTCGTAGAAAAATTTTCTAAGACATGTAGGTTTCCTCACGATGTTTTCCTTCACCGCCGAGCGCAGCACATAAAATTGCAACAGCAAATTTATTGGTGCCGGCACCGAGGATCGAACTCGGGTTGCTAGCGTACTATGCAACTTGAGCCAACCGCCCGGACACTGAGCTACCACGGCTCATATCATTATTACTAATAAACCACAAATACCTACATAGCGTTATTCTGAACTTGCATGCATTGGTTGGTAATAAACCGAATGACAATTGTAATTTTTTACAAACATGTGTTTTTTTAAACATTTAATGTTAACCACAAAAAGTGTATTCTATTTTTGAATATAAACAAAGAAACGGTCATGTTATCATTTAGCTTTGCATTATAATTATACCCAAATTAGATGAGTCATGAAAATATTTCCTGGTTGTTACGCAAACAGATGAGGCGTTTTTATCCCTGCGCTGGAATTTATCGAGCCATCGTGAAAAGCTCTCTCTAGAGACAAGGCCACGTCATATCCGGCATTATCTTAGAGAAAGCGGATGCACTAATACCGGCGACTTCAAAGCAATGCAGCCCTTTGTCGGTGCACCGTCGTAATTGCACGCGCAAAACATAATGTTTATTACAGTGCAATAAACTTAAGATATTGGCAAAAAAATTCTGCACTGTTCTTCAAATATGTTAACGGGACTTTAAAAATACGTACACACTATTTACTGTTATACGTGTTTTTAGAATAATCTGTTTCTATGTTCTAAATTCGAAATAATTAGACCTTACTGGCTGAATGTAAAGTTGTCGACCGTTATCATTTTATGTTAATGAACAAAAATTATAAACTAAATATGAAGTAATAGGCCGAGAAGGCTTTTACAAAAAACGTGCGTCCTTTTTATTGCACCGGGGACACAACGATGTGCGCTTTTTCACTTATCACCACCAGCTTGTGCTTAAGCACCATATGTGATATCCATACAAGGTTTGAAGGAAACCAAAAGTCTACCAATTTCACAATTATCGAACGGTCTTTTTGATTATTGATAATTCTTTGGTCATTTTATAATTGTGTTCCAGGAGCACAATCGGATTACAAACGTTCGTCGTCGTCAAATCGGTTTTCATATGATTTTGTCCAATTACTAATATAAGTGTTTATTTAAGATTGCTAAAAATATTGTATTTATTTAATTAATTATCTATTTAACTAGTGCACTCAATTTTTCGAAAAACTAGAGGCTAAGCCTTTCGACTTACTATCAGGTTTGATCTAATGGTCACGGATTCGAATCGATCGGCTTGTATAAATAAATTGCCGTCTTATGTTTTTTTAGTACAAAAATCACTTAACTACACATATAGGAATAAATATGCTTGGTGAAAAGCGGACAGCGAAAGCTGTCTCTGTCTACGTCCCTAGGGTTAAAAGGTCGTAAAAAATTATTATTTATTACATTTTTATCTGCTTATTTCGGAGACGGTTAATTATGATATCCTTATTAAGAAACATTTTAAAATAAATTGGACTGTGAAAATATTTTTTTCACAGTCCTTATATGGCTTCAAAGACTAAAGCAAAATATTATAGAAAAACACATAAAAACATATAAAAAGTCCACACGACGAAATTATATATGTACCTTTAAGATTACGCGTATATATTTTGGAGTCCTAAGAAACATTTAATGGTCGCAGGGGCCGACCCGACCCCGCTTTTAACTTATAATCTAAGCCTATTAAACATCAAGAAACCCTCTCCGATTCCTTTTGAATGCATTTCCAAGTAACCGTCCGATATAATTGTAAAAAATAAAACTCGGGTCGGACAACAAACACGTTTTACCTAAGCATAATTTGCATTTCGCTCACACCGAAAACATAAGATCTAGATTAATGCTAGCAAAACAATGTCTTATATTAGGAATATAGAGTCGTAAGTCGCGTGCAATGTTTGCGAGATACGATGTTTCAGAATGGGATTTATGTTTTATTGCGTTGGCGGCTGGACAGTAATTGGAAGCGAGGATGCGCGGGCGCTGTAAAGCGGCAATTGACCAGAAAATAACGAGCCCTCGGCCGGTGCCATCGGCAGATACGCGCATATGTCTCTTATCTACAGCTGCCGTACGCCAACTAGTTTATTGTTATAAAATATTTATTTTTTAATTACAAATGAAGTACGGCTATATATCTTACTTTACTCTGTTTTTATTGTCGGCCGTTAATGTGAGTAATCAATAATGTTTACCGCGGTTAGCGCTTTACGCTTGTGTACTTAAGGCACGCTTATAGATAACTCATAATACCTATTATTGTAGAGCGCAAAAGAAATTCTCGCGAGTTTTATACCAATCGCTGTATAGATAGAAAGCTTGCTCTTCCCTCGTTTATCCTCGCGCGTTACCGCTATTTTATGGGTAGGCTCCACCCCTTAGATACTAGGAGCGTTGCTGGAGTTTCTTCGGCCACTTCTTCTCCCAGCGCCAACGCTTCCCGAAGTTGCACTCAAAATTAGTTTATCTTTTCGAATGTCCCTTAGATTATCCGTGAAATAGCTACCGACTGAGTTGTGGTTCGGCCCTCTCGGGCGCCCTCGGATCGGAATGCTTACGCGTAACATAGTAACCGTCCAAGCCGAGGTTACCACCCACCGGGACCCTTGTGTCAAGTTACTAGCGATAGAGGTTCAGGCTAAGCGACCTAAGAGCTATGCCACCTCTCAATCCGGTGAAGCAGGCCAGCTTCTCTGGCCAAAGGAGATCTTTATTGATCTTCAATAAAGATCTCCTTTGGGTTATAAACAAGAACAAAATTACGTGTTAATTTGTATAAACACACATACACACAATGATTATTTAATATCTACACAAAATTATGTCATTAGCATTAGACAATTCTTGATTAAATTATCCTCGAACCTAAATATTTTATGAATCTATCAACGAATTATTTGCACAAAGTATATTAAAAGTTGTAAATCAGTTGTAAAACCGGGCCTTATTAAGTGTGAATATATGTGTACAGTAAATACAAATGGTTATGGACCCGGACGGTGAGCGAATAGAGGAGTCCATACAACTCGATGATGATTCCATAAATTTATATAGTGCATAATAAAAAAGCCCGTCTCGGAACCAACCGACGTCACTTGCTTTTATGGACTGCCACGCGCGTTACACCGTCATTGTTCTTGTCTAACATAGAACAATATATCGGCGCGTCGGAAGTAATTGCCGTGAAATTGGTGAATGGCCGGCTTTATTGGCATTTCGCTTTGATTACATCGCTTCGCCTCGCGACCAAACAGAACCGCCTTGACATTAAAGTCGCTTTATGTCAGGCCAACATGTCGCTAGGGTCATTTAAATTAACATAAAACGTGTATATATTAATTAGCCGATACGTAATCGAAATAACATTTACGGGCTTCAATATTAACGCTATAGTGCCCAAGGTTAGGTGTCGGAGTTACGATCTAACACCGGTTAGTTGATTCGAATCTAATTTTTTTTTAACGCAAAAGAGGCAAACGTTACATGACGACATGGCTCTGATTTTTAGAAATTTAAGAATTTATGATCAGCGTCTACTCCCAGATGGATCGGACGCTCTCGCATTAGGAGTTATGGCAAATCATCCAAACTAAGGTGCTTTCTCGGGAACCCTTGCGTTGAGCTACTCCTGTATAGGTAAAGAACGTGGCAACCTAAGAGCTTGACTACCTGTCATTTAGCGTATATTCGTCGGAAAAAAACACTCCCATATTTTGCTATAAAAATAATATAAACGTACGTCCAAGATCGTACAAACCAATCAAGCCAAGCATCATCAGACTGGAACATTTTCGTAAGCTTTGTTACTGATGATAGGAACCGCCGTCATTTTGTCACGTAATAAGACCGACGAACGTCACGTAATGATCATTTAGTTATAGGTACCTCAATAGCTATAATAGTACGCCAGAACTAAATAAAAAGGAAGATTGAATTAATAAAAACCATTTTATTAAATATACTAACAATTCTCGTTTTCTTTTTTCCCATTTCTATTCATTGACGTTTAACTTTTTTGTTACTATTTATTATCTGTAAAGTATATTTTTTGTTACTGTTAAAATTACAACACAACGCGCGGATATACGGACGGCAATAAATTTCTTCCATTCTTAAGCCAAGTCTAGCAAGCCATTCCTAATTAGGCAGGTGTGAATAAACGTAACACCTACAACAAATTAACATTCTCGAGGAAAACTTCACACAAATGCGCGGCAATTGTTTTTTTTATTCTGTGGCTATTGAATGCTACAGAATATAAAATTGCCAAATATATTTCTTGGTCAAGAATTTTGTTCGTAAATAGAACGTAATGATAACTTTTACGATGTAAATGATTCGCAATGATTACGAAAGTATCGACAGTAAGTATTAAGGGGGTAGACTTTTATAGCAGCCGTTAAAATTATTGTTTAGCCTAAAAATCATTACATCTAATATAAATATTATGTAGAATTAATAACACATTTATAGCAGCAATAGCGTGGTAGATTAGCATTTGACTTACTGATGATCGACTAAAAATCAGAATGTCTAAAATTTAAGTGCATGCAATAATACAAATTTTTATTTGTTTTATTTGTTGTACTGAGACTTTATTGAATTTTATCGCTATATTATGCTAATCTATACAATCTATGGTAGTTTCTGAAGATATGTTGTATCTCATAATATTAATTATTAATGTTGTTATATATTCTTTAGGATATGTATATTTTTATTTGGCTTTATGCTACCCCAGGCGATTTCTGAAGATTTCCTCCCCGTGAAGAAAAAAAACGATTATAGAAATCCGCCATTAGTGGCATTGAGAGAGAAAACACATTGGCAGGTGGTTCTATGTTATAGAGACACATACACTTAGAGAGCTAAGCCTGACTCACCATAATGTAACTTTAACGAAATAGCTTAGTGTATCATATAGTATAATAGCATAGTATTTGTCCACGTAAGGGAACCTCGCATAGGCTATGGAATTTTGGAATTCTTTACGATTGAAGAATTTTTAAAAAAGATCTCGATCTCGATATAATTCTGTTACAAAAACATTCCTTGGCACACGTTGATTTAATACATTTCCAAATAACCTGATACGTGCAATAAAAACATTATCATAATATACAATTAGCTTTAATCTTGAACTTGGAGCGGATAGGGCCCTGCGCACACATGTACACTGTCAATTTGTATACATTAAGCGCGTGTGTGTGTTTGATATATAGAGGGCAATATGGAGGAGCGGGCAACGGACAATCGGGCGGTGTGATAAGCAGATTCGGCGGCGCGTTTCATGTATTGCCTTTGTCCGAGCTTAATCCGCCGCCCGCGCCTGTCCCGCCGCCCGCGCACGCAACTCCGCCTACGTACGTACAACAATCGAGATCTGGGTTTGTTTACTTTTTTTTCTTTCAAAGCGAGTGCTTGACCACGATCGATAGGAATACAGTCCTGATTCCTAAATTATGTAATTATAATCCCCGTTCGCTTGTCTTGTTCATACACCTTTATGATAATTTTAACCTCTAAATGCATTATGGAAAAGTGAACCATTTTTAGTTATTATGAATCTAAGCTTTTTTCGAAATAAGTCAGAAATGCAACATAAACAAAATTTATTTAAAAAAAGTATAAGTCTAGGGGGCCCTCGGATCGGAATGCTCACCTACTAATAGTTACTAGCAATAGAGGTTCAGGTTATGCGACCTAATAGCTATGTCAACTTTAAATCCGGTGAAGCAATAAAAGTCAGCTTCTCTGGCTAATCTGTGTATAATTTGTTTATAAAATACATTAATAAATATTATTTTTAACCACATCTAAAATTCGTCTGTATTTTTCTTTGAATTATTATTTTTTGTTTTTTAAGGGTTTGCGTTTATTTAGATACATATTTTATTGGCAAAAGGAACTTGGGGTTCTGAAAATCTTCAATGAAGGTAGGAACGATGAAAAATCTACCAACTTTGAGTGACACTTCGGGAAGCGTTGGCGCTGGGAGAAAAAGTAGCCGAAGAAACTCCTGCAACTTATATCTAAGGGATGGGGCCTCCCCATAAAATATCGTTAACGCGCGAGGATTATTCGCAACCTCTGACGGTGGCAAATGGACGCTTTGTCGACATCATCTGGACGGTTCGCATTCTACAGCTGTACATTTTTTATTTGCTTCCATGTATGCCTTGTAGAATCAGGTTTCGTTGTTTTGTCTTTCAGGGGCCTTCAAGAGCTTACTCTCATCCTTAAAACTGGCAATGCATTAGTGAATCTTTTGGTGTTGACAATGTGATCTAGTCTAAATCTACTCTCAATTTAAAAATATTTACAAACTGATTATTTGAGTGTATTGTTTTGTGCGGATATCAGTTGTTCTAGTGTAATGAAATCGTTTGACAGTGTTTCGGTGCACATATAGTCATCGTAACAACACATTTTTAAAGATAATTTAAGCTTTTCTTTGCTTTTGAGTAATTAATTTTGTAATGTCTTCAAAACGGTTAGATTTTGTTACTCAAATTCAATAAATACGTGTTTTTATTCTAGTAATCTGGGCGCCTGAATTATAGAAATAAAAGCTAAAATATACATAAGAAATTAGTGGTTTAATAAGGTGAGACGTTTGTATGAATAATCTTCCTTATTTAAATAACAATAAAAACCAATAAACTTCTAAAATGGAATCAGTACAAGACTTACTAACAAAACATTCCATTTACGACTAATTCCACTACATTACCACTGTTAAACAATTGTCTAAAATGATTTAACAGGTCTAATTGCACTGTTATGTAAATGATTCCTCGATGTACTGAGTGAATATGAACAATGAGCCGAGTGATAATACAAATACTATTTTACCGACTTAAAAGGCAGGAGGTTCTGAATTCATAATTTTTTTAATGCACCAACAGAGGCGGTTTATAAGTGAGGCTCCCCCACAACAGAGGCTTCGAAACTTTTGAAAATGAATAATATGCACTGTTGGAGTTTGTTTCAACTGTTTCGAAATCAAACTAATTGGAGGATTTCTTGCCATTATAGACAAGGTTTTCAAACATGATTGAATGATTTTGTCGTCCACTCGTCTTTTATTCCCTGGGCCTCCAAGAATCCTCTTAGTCCGGCCCTGTGCACAAAGCACTCGTAGAGCATTCGTTTATGAAACTATTGTAAATATCTATTGCTAATATATACAAGATGCTCCATCGTGGAAGTATGCTTGTTGATTGGGATATTAGTAGGTATTCGACAATCTAAGACTACGGAAATAGTCCTTGACGACAATGAACACGAATCTGGAAAAAGAGAATTTTGACGCATTAACACTAGACGGTTGTTTTGCTGATGGTAGCTGACATTGTTTAATCCCAACCCTATACTAGCTTCTTCCCCAGTCGGTCTATTAGTCTG
The DNA here is from genome assembly GCA_029286785.1 of Meandrusa payeni. NCBI lineage: Eukaryota > Metazoa > Arthropoda > Insecta > Lepidoptera > Papilionidae > Meandrusa > Meandrusa payeni. Next base: position 3,990,332 of record JAGSMX010000013.1, read on the forward strand.
TCTGATACATAACACTGATACTACTGCCAATCAATAATGTGTTTATATTATTGTGTATCGTATTTTATTTGATGATCCATTTAAAAGCGCCATATTAAGTGATTTTTTTTTATCATCAGGGCCATCGTCTTCTATAAATTCATTCCCGCCTACTATGTTAAAGCCTCCTTGCACTGATCTAAAGCTCGTACCGAGAGGATACGAAACCACTAGATGCTTCCTTCCTCCCGGCTTCACTTTTAACACCCCAAGCCTTATAGCCCGTAAATCCCCTACATTAAGAATTTGGTAAAAGACAGCTAAATGGGGCCGCTGGATTTATGGGTTAAACAGGTGACGGTCGTTGTAGTTTATGTCTCAATATTCGAAGCACTAGATTTTAAAAATGATTATCTTATAAAGTTTATGCAGCATTGCTTTGATATTGAGAGAAAATACAGAATCAAGACCTAATGGTAGCCGGCGCAATCTACATTAGTTAGTCAAACGGTCCATATGTTAACCACGCGAGTACTGTATAACACTGCGGAAATTACGGGAATTTAAATACAAAGTTATTGTCGCTAAATTTTTGAATTCATAATTGCGTAATTTGAATATCGTATCGCAGATACAGGCTTCAATTGATTAGAATTACTTATAAATTGAATGATTATGTTTTACATTTTTATATTTATTTATTAGATGGAACTGGGACATAATTACAGAATAAATTATATATTGATTATTTAGCTAAATATATTAAAATAATTGTTAATAAAAATAATAAAATACAGATAAAAAAACACTTTTACAAAAAAACCATTTAAACAAAATAAAGTAAGATTTACACGTATTTTTGCGTAACTTTGATTGAAAATTCAACTTCCTACAACAAAATATTATTTATTAATTATTAGAAATACGCTCTCGTTTCACTCCGGCTTATGTAACGGAGACAAACTCGAAAGAAGTCAAATTGGACGATAAATAATACAATTATATGTAAATTGAACTAATTTGTCTATAATACTAATAAGAATATGATTTTTTGTCTTATTTTACTGAAAAAAGTACAGAACGGATTTTTTTTTGACAAACTACACAGATAGGCCAGAGAAGCTGGCCTTGACTGCTTCACCAGATTGAGAGGTGGCATAGCTCTTGGGTCGCTTAGCCTGAACCTCTATCGCTAGTAACCCGACACAAGGGTTCCCCCGGTGAGGGGTAATCTCGGCTTGGACGGTTACTATGTTACGCGTAAGCATTCCGATCCGAGGGCTCCCGAGAGGGCCGATCCACGACTGGGTCGGTTTCTATTTCACGGATAATCTAAGGGACATTCAAAAGCTAAACTAATTTTGAGTGCCACTTCGCGAAACGTTGGTGCTGGGAGAAGAAGTGGCCCAAGAAACTCCAGCAACGCTCCTAACTTCTAAAGGGCCTGCCCATAAAATAGCCGTAACGCGCGAGGATTATTCGCAAACTCCGACAGTCGTGAATGGATGTTTTGTGGATTTGTAAAGATCTAGCCTGTGCAATGGTGTGGTGGTGTGTACACGGAAATCTTTTAAATGTCTTCCTGTATTGTACTTTTTAGACATTATTGGAGAATGCAATAGTTGTGAAGAATACTTGAAGAATACTTTCAAGACCAAGATACCTACTCCTTTCTCTAATGTTGGAATGGCGACGGTGATGACTTAAGATCAGGTGCGAACATAAGCTCGTTTGTCCTTTTTCCTATTTAAAAAAAACCGTGGGGAATTATATTGGCGATTGAAATAATAGCTATAGTATAAAAGAAGTAATTAACTAAAAGTTGTATGAATTAACAAGGTCAGTTGATCAAAACGAAAGCAAAATACGGGGCCTTCGACGATTTAAACCACGATAAGAGTTCTAGAAATTAGTCATTCTCATGATATGATACCTGTACAATGACTATCTTATCTACAGTGATAATTATAATACTCAATAATCATATCAATAAAACGTCTCATATAGTCTAGGATGACCAATGTTCTTAAAAAAAACGCGTTTCTCACCTATTTTAAAATATTGTTTGTATTATATCTTCCGCCATTTTCTGTCCCGACGCAAAACCCTTCATTGGCAATAATGTCAATAGAATTTGTTATTACTATGTCTAAACGTCATTATATTCTTAGATGCTTACAATATCGAATGGACCTTAAGCAAGGTTACAACCAGGCAAACCTTAGCGGCCTCCTGGCTGATCAGAGTAGTTACTCGTAATATAAAAATAAACTGGCGTCAGTGCTTAAGTGATCTTAAGCTGAGCCGTAATTTCATGTGCCGTTTCCTTTTAAAAATACATATATAGCAAGGATATTTTAATTGTATATACATATAATGAAAAGTCAACGAACTGAAGGATTTTAGTTCAAAAATCAGTTCCATGCACTCCACACAACCTATACTTATAATATAAAAGGTCCCGTCTCCGTGTAGTCCGTAAACGGGCTCTCGCAAATTGCCTACCGTCAGGGAACCCTGCTAACTACACATTTACTGCTTTTTATGGCGCATAATAGCCGTTCTTATTAAAATATAAGTGGTTTCCCTTCCTTACGCTGCTTCCATACATGATTCTGTAAGCATTTTCAGTAAATGACGTGTTACGTAAGTGCATAGGCGGGGGAGCACTGATATGCAACTGAGTTGGTGTTATAATGGTAATGTAATAGCGGCTCTTACCAATAGTAACGGATCGTGTGAATAAAGACTCAGGTTGTATACTTGTAAAGAATCTACAAAGTTTTAGATACAAGTGTATTTTTTGTATGGATTCGAATGCTGGAAGCTCAGGGCTTCTACAGATTCGCGGGTTTGAAATGTGGCCGAGATTTTAGGGTAGCCCCCTAAAATCTTCAACCTTTATTTGTAACCAACTTTAAACATATATAGGAACATTTGGAGAGAGCCATACTCTTACGAAACGAGCTAAATCCTTAACGCACCTGCAGCTCGTCTGGTGTTCTGGACGGTCATCGGCTATGGTGATTAATTTTCAATTTAACGTTCCTTGTTCTATATAAAGTGTATATATTTATATGTATATCTTCTATTTAACAGCTTAGCGCATAAATTTGTGCCCGGTGATGGATTTTGTCCTTATATGCCTAAAAAAGCGTGTATAGCGTATGCTTTCTGTGCACTAGGGTAAAAAGGACATCAGAGCTTTTTTAAATCTTAGGTATATATAGTCCCAGGAGGCTGCTAGCATTGCCAGGTTGTATTACATAAATCATAATATGATGAAGATTTATTAAATTTACATACATATGTAATATATATATAGGTATATAATTTACCTGTAACGTTCGGAATTAGTACCCATTTGAGAAAATATGGGATCACTTGGTATTTCCTCACGGCGGCTTCTCCGGCCGGCTACGTTTATTGACTGAGCCGTGAACAAAGAGGTTGGCTTTACGACGTCATAAAATACTATTGTAAGAGCAGCGCAGCACGAAATGCGAGGCATTCATTGTTAATACTTAAATAAGATATCCATTTTTTTCACTGTTTAGCCCATTACGACCGGCGTTTGTACATATTTTGACTGCGAACGCCTTTTCAGAAATGAGCTTCTTTGATTCCGCCGACCTATTGTTTCCTCTCGCAAAACTATCACGTGCTGCCTTTGAGCATGCCTCGACAGCGCCCGTGATGCGTCTGCCCCGGCCTTACCGGTGTCTCATTATTGTCTCAATTCATTGTAGAAAACAAAGACAGTGACAATACAAAAGAATCAACCGGTAAATAGATCTGTTTCGATTAGTATAATGAACTTTTTTTTCGTCTTGTGGTAATTTCTCGCCAGCATGAAGAAAAAGAAGGATATTTGATAGACCTTATTTCAATGTATCAGTGCATTATATTTCAATTTGCCCTTGTTCACACGCACTCTGGTTAATTTTACTATTTTTGATTTACCAATTATCAAATATCAACCAAAGGTAAATTGGGCAATGGTTTCGTTTTAAAGCGGATGTCACTATAATGAAAAAGATGGCGTTGGGTACGTTACGTAAATGATATAAACAGTATAAAATCAAGCATAATTATTATATAAATCATTTGAATATAAGAAGCAATGCAGGTAAAGAGTCAGGAGCATACACGAATATCGAAGGCTTTTGATGTATCTTTATAGTACGTTATAAATTAGAAGCACTATAAACATAAATCTTGCCTCACGTCAAATCTCATCGCAACGTTCGAGATTTAAGTAAGATTTATATTAAAAAAAACAAAATCGACTCGTAGCGGTGTCTCTTAAAACTGACCAGTGTCATTAAAGAAAAATAAGAAACCTTACGAGAGTGTCAGTGAATTTTTAACAAATTAATTTAAAATAACGAAATAAAGACCGACATTCGTTTCGACGGGTCCGTCACATTTTATGTCAATTATTTATTAAAGTCGCGATCACACTGTGTTTGGTATGGCATTCTCATAAATTGTCGCACCAATATAACTCAATTACTGGCTGCTTAGAAGTGTATATTGTTGACTAATATATTTTGATAGCGATCGCCTTTAACTTTGAATATATTCATATTACACACCTCATTAGAATTTTCTTAATTTAAAACACATTTAAAACGAAATTATGAAAATTATTTTACTGTAAAAAAAATAATTTTACAGCATAGTAAAATATATATAGGTATATAATTTACCTGTAACGTTCGGAATTAGTACCCATTTGAGAAAATATGGGATCACTTGGTATTTCCTCACGGCGGCTTCTCCGGCCGGCTACGTTTATTGACTGAGCCGTGAACAAAGAGGTTGGCTTTACGACGTCATAAAATACTATTGTAAGAGCAGCGCAGCACGAAATGCGAGGCATTCATTGTTAATACTTAAATAAGATATCCATTTTTTTCACTGTTTAGCCCATTACGACCGGCGTTTGTACATATTTTGACTGCGAACGCCTTTTCAGAAATGAGCTTCTTTGATTCCGCCGACCTATTGTTTCCTCTCGCAAAACTATCACGTGCTGTCTTTGAGCATGCCTCGACAGCGCCCGTGATGCGTCTGCCCCGGCCTTACCGGTGTCTCATTATTGTCTCAATTCATTGTAGAAAACAAAGACAGTGACAATACAAAAGAATCAACCGGTAAATAGATCTGTTTCGATTAGTATAATGAACTTTTTTTTCATCTTGTGGTAATTTCTCGCCAGCATGAAGAAAAAGAAGGATATTTGATAGACCTTATTTCAATGTATGTATTATATTTCAATTTGCCCTTGTTCACACTCACTCTGGTTAATTTTACTATTTTTGATTTACCAATTATCAAATATAATAAATATTTTGTAATAAATAGTTTGTAATAAAAATTTAAACCAAAAATATTTATGGTCCAGATAATATATTATATGGTTACCTAACCAACTTATCTTTTTGAAGATGGGGAATCTTCAACAAGATAACCACATAACCACAAAACCCACATAACACCGCCTTCGGCGTTTTTACCCGCCACAACTCCCCGGTTGCCCTTCCTCGGTACATGCGGCTCCGGGATCTCCAGTGGAACGCACCAGAGCCCGTCTGAAGACATATTTCAATGATACGAGTATTTGTGTGTAGATGGATTTTCGTTAATTACGTACCATAATTATCAAATATAATAAATATTTTGTAATAGTACGTAAAAATGTTCCTCATTATACTTATAAGGATATTATAATGATTTCTTATATTTACACGAATGTTACTCATTCATATATATAATTTTGAGACACGCACATATTTTAAATTACAAACATTGTATGAAGGAACTATTTACATAAATTTACACGTTAATCTTTGGTGTAAGGTTAAAATGAATATTAATGTACCTATAATTATAATATTATGAAAAGTATAATACGCTTTGGAGTATTGCAATAAATTATGCAATGTAAACAAACAATTAAAAAAGTTAATTAATAATTTATTTTTAAAAGTTCCTCAATTTTAAATAATTAAAATAATAACATGTAAGCGTTATAAAACGCATAATTAATTTGATGTTATATTTTTGTAATAGTACGTAAAAATGTTCCTCATTATACTTATAAGGATATTATAATGATTTCTTATATTTACACGAATGTTACTCATTCATATATATAATTTTGAGACACGCACATATTTTAAATTACAAACATTGTATGAAGGAACTATTTACATAAATTTACACGTTAATCTTTGGTGTAAGGTTAAAATGAATATTAATGTACCTATAATTATAATATTATGAAAAGTATAATACGCTTTGGAGTATTGCAATAAATTATGCAATGTAAACAAACAATTAAAAAAGTTAATTAATAATTTATTTTTAAAAGTTCCTCAATTTTAAATAATTAAAATAATAACATGTAAGCGTTATAAAACGCATAATTAATTTGATGTTATATTTTTGTAATAGTACGTAAAAATGTTCCTCATTATACTTATAAGGATATTATAATGATTTCTTATATTTACACGAATGTTACTCATTCATATATATAATTTTGAGACACGCACATATTTTAAATTACAAACATTGTATGAAGGAACTATTTACATAAATTTACACGTTAATCTTTGGTGTAAGGTTAAAATGAATATTAATGTGCCTATAATTATAATATTATGAAAAGTATAATACGCTTTGGAGTATTGCAATAAATTATGCAATGTAAACAAACAATTAAAAAAGTTAATTAATAATTTATTTTTAAAAGTTCCTCAATTTTAAATAATTAAAATAATAACATGTAAGCGTTATAAAACGCATAATTAATTTTATGTTATATTTTTGTAATAGTACGTAAAAATGTTCCTCATTATACTTATAAGGATATTATAATGATTTCTTATATTTACACGAATGTTACTCATTCATATATATAATTTTGAGACACGCACATATTTTAAATTACAAACATTGTATGAAGGAACTATTTACATAAATTTACACGTTAATCTTTGGTGTAAGGTTAAAATGAATATTAATGTACCTATAATTATAATATTATGAAAAGTATAATACGCTTTGGAGTATTGCAATAAATTATGCAATGTAAACAAACAATTAAAAAAGTTAATTAATAATTTATTTTTAAAAGTTCCTCAATTTTAAATAATTAAAATAATAACATGTAAGCGTTATAAAACGCATAATTAATTTGATGTTATATTTTTGTAATAGTACGTAAAAATGTTCCTCATTATACTTATAAGGATATTATAATGATTTCTTATATTTACACGAATGTTACTCATTCATATATATAATTTTGAGACACGCACATATTTTAAATTACAAACATTGTATGAAGGAACTATTTACATAAATTTACACGTTAATCTTTGGTGTAAGGTTAAAATGAATATTAATGTACCTATAATTATAATATTATGAAAAGTATAATACGCTTTGGAGTATTGCAATAAATTATGCAATGTAAACAAACAATTAAAAAAGTTAATTAATAATTTATTTTTAAAAGTTCCTCAATTTTAAATAATTAAAATAATAACATGTAAGCGTTATAAAACGCATAATTAATTTGATGTTATATTTTTGTAATAGTACGTAAAAATGTTCCTCATTATACTTATAAGGATATTATAATGATTTCTTATATTTACACGAATGTTACTCATTCATATATATAATTTTGAGACACGCACATATTTTAAATTACAAACATTGTATGAAGGAACTATTTACATAAATTTACACGTTAATCTTTGGTGTAAGGTTAAAATGAATATTAATGTGCCTATAATTATAATATTATGAAAAGTATAATACGCTTTGGAGTATTGCAATAAATTATGCAATGTAAACAAACAATTAAAAAAGTTAATTAATAATTTATTTTTAAAAGTTCCTCAATTTTAAATAAATTAAATCTACACTATTTCCCGCCCAATTTTGACAGTTTAACAGATAACACATTAACAGATACAACAACAATTAAATATACTAGAGAGACAAAAAGAAAGTGAGATACATAATCACAGACCAAGTAAATATTTTTCGACGAAAGTTTCTGTCCATACAAAGGTTGTCTGAAAGAGATCGCTCTTAGCAATAAGACCGCCCATTGCGCATGCAATGACCTTGTCTAATGTGAAAATTGTAGCTACTATTTCTGCGATATATTTTGTTTTAAATTGTTGCGCAATAAAGAATATTCATTCATTCATTCATTCATATATATAATTTTGAGACACGCACATATTTTAAATTACAAACATTGTATGAAGGAACTATTTACATAAATTTACACGTTAATCTTTGGTGTAAGGTTAAAATGAATATTAATGTGCCTATAATTATAAGCATTTATGAAAAGTATATTACGCTTTTGAGTATTGTAATAAACTATGCAATGTAAACAAACAATTAAAAAAAGTTAATTAATAATTTATTTTTAAAAGTTCCTCAATTTTAAATAATTAAAATAATAACATGTAAGCGTTATAAAACGCATAATTAATTTTATGTTATATTTTTGTAATAGTACGTAAAAATGTTCCTCATTATACTTATAAGGATATTATAATGATTTCTTATATTTACACGAATGTAACTCATTCAAATATAATATAAAACTATTCCCCGGTTTAATTCTGACTTAAAGTATATAATAAAATTCCCACGTTTCGAGAGGCTCGTGATTTGGTAGTGGTGGTAGTCTTGGGTCATATTTTTCATTTGGACAGGACTATCTTATACATTTTATCCAGAGGTTCAGGCTAAGCGACCTAAGAATAGCTCTTTAGTATAGTCGGCGCCCTCGGATCGGACTGCTAACTCGTATTAATGGTAACAGCAGCAGTCAAGGCCAGCTTCACCGGATTGAGAGGTGGCATAGCTCTTAGGTCGCTTAGCCTGAACCTCTATCGCTTGTAACTCGACACAAGGGTTCCCCTGGTGAGGGGTAACCTCGGCTTGGGACGGTTACTATGTTACGCGTAACCATTCCGATCCGAGGGCGCCCGAGAGGGCCGAACCACGACTTAGTTGGTAGCTATTTCACGGATAATCTAAGGGACATTCGAAAAGCTAAACTAACTTTGAGTGCCACTTCGGGAAGCGTTGGCGCTGGGAGAAGAAGTGGCCCAAGAAACTCCAGCAACGCTCCTAGCATCTAAGGGGTGGGGCCTGCCCATAAAATAGCGGTAACGCGCGAGGATTATTCGCAACCTCCGACGGTCGCGAATGGACGCTTTGTGTCATATCACACAGAAAAGTTATTATTAATGGAATATTATTGAAATTGATTAATTAGAAGTAACAACCAGACACGGGAAGGCTTTTGAATGTTTCCTAAGATACATTGTCAAAGTCTTGTAGCTTTTACTATAAAGTCTACAAGCATAGTTACGAGTAAAAACAAAAACCAACTTAAAATCTACGCCCGTTTTGTATTTCCGATTTATCGTAGGAATATGACGAAATCAAACTAAATCTTAACCTAACCAAACTTTCAACAAATTACTCTAGTAGAGAACATCCTTTCCAACAAAAAATGAATCATCGAAATTTGTTGTTGTGATATTGAGTTATTTGTCTATTTCAGGCGCACATTCTTAATGCAAATTTAAAACTTATATGGTTTTCTCCTTGTCAGAATTGGAACGGATTTAAACGGGACGACAAGAGACGCTTCAGCTTTCAAATATAATACGAATCATTAAAATCGGTTCACCCAGTGAGTTATGCGGCAATAAATATTAAAAAATTAATACAGTCGAACTGAAGAACGTCCTTTTTTTGAAGTCGGTTAAAAAAAATCGCTGGCTAGCGGAAGCTACTACAGCTCTAAAATATGGTTAGTAACGGAGAGAGATATACTCAATTAATTTCCATCATGAATAAGATTCACACCAAAAAAAAGCAAAGATTTAAATCTTTTTTTTTCAGAAATATTACTAACAATCTTGTTAACCATTCCAACTAAGCTTAAGCTTGTGCTAGGACATGGTTCACGGCAATAGTCGAATGGTGGATTCGAACCCACGACCTTACGATTCGCAGACCGTACCCTAAGCCATTAGGCTATTGACCGACATAGTTCTACGAGTATGCCGATCAAAGAGGCAATGGTCACATACGTCGCAGACGTGACCACAGCTACCAGCAACGTATGCGCCCTCCGGAAGAAGGAGGTTGATTCGTACTTCCATGGACTAAAAGTCCGAAGTGTCGTTATATGTTAGTGGGTTTACAGGAAGTTATCGCACAGATCTCGGACTCCGTCGGCGCCAACCGTCTTAAAGTTGCTCAGTACATAAGCATAGTTTTAATGTAATAATTTGATTTTTTATGAGATTTTCGAATTTTTACTTCTATGACGCTGTCGAAACATAATATAGCTCGAATGCTGTAATTGCCGCAATCTGTTGTTGCATAATTGGGTGAGTAGTAACAAATCCTAGTGCTCTTGTACGTAAAAAAAGAGGAAAAACAATGTTTTCTTACAAGTAGAAAACAACTGATTGACTAAATTTAATACATATCTACACAAAGTAATTTTACAACGGATTTTTTCGTAGTTAATTATGAGAATAAATAGTCTGCTCGAAATGTGGATCATTCACAATCATTAATAAACTGCGAATTAAATATGTACAAGTTAAAATATAAGAAAACTTAAGAACAGGTGACTGTTAGCTCGTTTGCCCCTTTTACTATAAAAAAATGTCTGCTAATACAAAAATATTTAAATATAGTAATACAAAAATATGTAACGAACTAATTTTGTACCGAAAATCCGCGCCTGGTATCAAAGTATTATGCACATACAAGTTTCACAGGAAACAACAGCTTATATCGTTTAATTAAAACCTTTATCAGCGATAAATAATGCATGATGTGTGAATAAGAACATCTATCATCACTAATACTACACTGTTTACTGGATTTTTTATCGACAATCAAAGTGCTTATTTGGGCGTAAATTAGCTATTAATTACACAATATATTTAACTAAAATATTTAATTGTAGCAGATAACTGAGAGCGATGTCAAAATTACTTTATCTTTCAATTCTTATCACTAAGATTGCGATGTTTAGTAGCGACAGGCGACAAAATTTTGATAATCATAACCGACTTCAAAAAAAGGGTTGTTTAATGAGGCTGTATTTTTTTTGTGAACTCATATTCCCGTCATCTTTTGGACCTTGGGTTACGAATATATACGAGTACCACGGAACTCCTAAAATTCGTGTACCAATAATGTTTGTGGTATGAAATATTACGTTTATGACAATCCAAGACTTGATAGAAGTGACATTAGATTTAAAATGACACAATTATGTCATTAGACCAGATTTGATTTGATTTTTCACTGTAAATATCTTTTTCAAAGCAATCTCTATCCACTATTCACTGCTTCTGGTAAGCCATACACTATATACACGTATAAATTATTGACCATAAAACAATGTATTTAGCTTTTTTGAATATGGTACACAGTTAGAATGGAATAAGTATTTATTGTACACAAAAGGATAAAATTAAACAAGAATAAAAATGTAAAAAAAAACAAAAGAATTTATTATTAACAAAAAAAACAACTTTCGGAAAGGGGTTGGCGTATGTGCTGTACTACAACCGTAACCTATGGATAGATAGACGTATATTATTATTATTCTTGTTTATTTTGAATCCATAGGTTTTTATAATATTTATTTAAAAAGTAAAATACACAAAAATATCATTCAAATTACAAAAACATTATAAAAACTTAACCTAGTGTGTGCCACCGGCAACGAAGCAGGGCCCAAGCAACCGGCGGGAGAAACCTCCTGACGATGCGTGCCGTTTCCAGGAGTACTGCCTTCTGTATCTAACCCTTGATGCTGCCATCTAGCGAAAGACTCTTAAGATGTTGAATTATATATTAGCGTACCCAGCCCACATCGCCGGGCTAGATTTTGCTTTATTTTATTTAAACAATAAACTTACATCATTTAAAATTTAACTCCGTATTCTTTCTCATCTAATCTCTTCTCCAGCGGGTGAAGATCATTACCTACACCCATGTACATATCAGTAAATACAATATCATTCTTATCATTTAAACAAAAACATATCGAGCTCAAGATCATCACTCATCAGGATTACTCGCCAGGTCAATCTGAAGATTCCCTGATAGTTTCATTGAAATCGGTCCAGCCGTTTCGGGGCCTATACGGAACATACCCACACACTTTCTCTTTTATATATATAGATATTTAAAGCATTAACAGGTGTGTCCTGTTTTAAAGTTCAATAATGGTGTATAGTGGTCCGTTTACTTTGTGAAACATGTTTCAGCCTTTCTTATGTTTATCATTAAGTCGGTGTGCCTGTAATCGCTCCGCGTTATATCAACGTATCAACTTGTGCCTACGTAACCAAGATACGGCGGAGTGACGGAGGGAAAGCGGGATTAAAAATTAATTTAGGTGCTTTCATGTGTGCCGATAATCCCGACTTTATCTAGATATCAATTCGAAAGGATTAAACCCGCCTAGTTAAATAGAATGGACGCGATAACAGCTAATTATCAGACGTTTATACTTATCTGAGTACTTACGGACGTTGTTTCATGAAACTGTTAAAAAGTTTTAATCGTACCATCCTAATCGGTACCGTTTATATCTGTTTCAGTATAAATACATAATTTATAAAAAACAAAACACAACAAAAACCGTGTAAGGTATATAATAAAAGAGCCGTGGTAGCTCAGTGTCTTGGCGGAAGCCTCAAGTTGCATAGTACGCTAGCAACCCGAGCTCGATCCCCGGTGCCGGCACCAAAAAATTTGTTGTTGCAATTTTATATGTCGATTTACCACGCGCTTGGCGGTGAAAGAAAACATCGTAAGGAAACCTACATGTCTTACAACATTTTTCTAAGGCATGTGAAATCTGCCAAACGGCAGTGGCCCTAGTGCCATTTGGCAGATGCGTGGCGGACTATGCTCTTTACAGAGAAAGCCTGTACCCACTAGTGGAACATATAGAAAGGCTAAAACTAACTTACTTATGTGTATTTATGTACGCATGTCATTATCAGCCCGTATCAATCCACTGCAGAAAATAAACCTTCCACAATAAACGATTTTCCGCTTTCCGCATCTAACAACTTTAGGCTATACTCATAAGGCGGTTGGTCCACCAAGAGGGAGTTAGAAATTTGAAGCATAGAAAGCTCTTCTCCTACTCCTGACCAACAAAGTCATAAAGTAAAACAAAACTCAGGAACGGTAGTCGCAATTTAAATATAAATAAGATTGTGACGATAATTTTTTATACTTACTAAGCAAGTGCTTGACTACGATCCCACCTGATGTTAAATGGAAATAAAGTCCTGAATGGTAAGACGCACTAGCTTGGTAAATGCCTATTCACTCTACTCTTGAAAATACCCACAATGAAATCGGAAGGAAAGACGGACGCGGGCAAATTATTTCAGTCCCTTGCTGTAAGAACAATGAAAGACGAAGCAAAGCGCTTCGTTCGGGTTTGAGGGATGTTTACAACAAAAGTATGAAATCCTGAAGTGAGTCTTAAAGTCCGATGGTGAAACGGGGATTAGATATGTAGTTCCTGAGCATTAAGTCGAGTCTAGGTCTTCTGTATTTTTGTAATAAAAGGTAACGGAAGAAAACGTTTCTTCATTCATCAGTATTAGTGGTAGCCATATAATCGACTTCAATTTAGAAATTGTGATTTCATTGCTCTCAGAATTGTTTAATTTACAATCTCACAATTTATATATCTAACTGTCGGACTCATGGGGGGGATCATCTAACTTACATTTTCATCTTAGACGTAAGAAATAAGTATATGTGTTTAAAAAAAAAATTGGCTTAAACGTCTTGTTACCAAGCCATAAAATATTCAACAACAATATCAGTCAGTAATTATTTATCATAGTTACTTGACAGCTGCCAAGCGACCAATAACATCCGTAAGTATATTATATGTTTCAAACACATAGAATTATAGTGAGAAAAGATTTCCTTCGTAATTTTTCGGATAAGTTCGTATTTATAATGCTCTTTCAAATAACTCCATATTAATGGATACGAAAATGTCACTCATTTAATACGATCATTCGATGATTGATCGGAGGTCATAGTATTCCGATAAAGATCCGAGATTTCCTGAAGGAAAATAATTTCTCACTACATCTAGTGTGTGCTTTACGTATTTAATACTGATGATGTACGCATCATTGGTCTTACGATTAGCTTGCGACGTCGTCACCACAGCGTTATAGTGCAAACAGTACATCCGGTACAGTCATCGTCCTATTGTCTCAACGTTTCCCTTTGTACCTGACTAATGACTCGCATGATGATTTAATTATAAAGGTTACCGTGGCGGGCCGTGTTGACTCTGTCCTCCAGTTAGGCGTGACGTGTTAACGACCTGTGAGACTTCTGTCAAACAGCAAACAGAGCAAGGGAAGAGTCAACAGAGGGCTTGTTTACGCGCGCCGCTCCTCTGTGTGACTGTCGGAGGGCGACGCGGTGGTCCTCTCTTATTAACTTTTGTGCTTGATAATGTTAAAACAATCTTTGTAATTCATGCGCTAAAGAATTTTCCACCATTCCACTTTCATCGCTTCATTATACAAACTTTTATATTAATACCATCCAATTTTTACGTCATATTTGTTCGATTTAGTGGTTTTATATAATAAGCTCCCACATCATTTCAACTTAAGAGTAGGCAGACATATTATACTATTAAGTATATGGCCCTTTGTGCATTATGTTTCACAGACGGTACCGTGCAAATAGAATACTTGAAGAATGAGACAATAGTCAACTTCGACAAGCACACATAACGTTTATACGTGACCGTCGGCGGCTACGAATCGTGCTATCCCTGTTTTATGGGCAGGCTCCACTCCCTAGATGTTTGGAGCGAAGCTGGAGTGTCCGGTCACTTCTTCAGCAGCGCCAACGCTTTCCGAAGTGGCGTATAAGTAAATTAACTTTAAATGTCCATGTCAGTAAATTAGCTTATCTGTGTAAAAGCGATCTAAAAGCTATGTCACACCTCAATCCGGTCAAGCAGTAAAAATCAGCTGACTAATCTGTGTTGTTCACAAAATTCTAATAAATTATTAATTAAAAATAAATTTCAAATCACAATAACAATACAAAATATGCAGAAAATACACTGTCCACATTATTTTATTAGTAATTTTTAAAGTAATTTTAATAATTCACGTCTAGACAAGCAGTTCGTGATGGCCACTTAGATATTATTTATTAGTTGGTACAGAGCCATTTGAGTTGCAATTAAGAATTCGTTGGGCTTGTTGGTATTGAGTGGAAATAGACTGTAGATATAAACACCGCATCGAATCTGCACATCTTATATCTATGGACTTAAATATAAATGAACGCTAACGATCGCTACATGGGGCACAAATTATATAACAAGTAATTTTTTTACATATAATAAACTGTAAAACGGTAAATTAGTACAAGCCGGATATAGTTAAGATTCGATAGATCGCAAGGCGGAAAGCTTTGCCGTTAGGCTGTGCTAACGAATTATTTTCTATCTATACTAATAAATGGGTAGACGTTTTTCTCCACCTTTTATTGTAAAATCTACAAAGAGAGAGAGAATAGACTTGATACTACTAAAGAAATAGTGTCTGTCGGAGATGGTGTTAGTATGTAATATATTGTCGATTGTTCGTCCGGAACCTAAGTATTTTTTTGTTAAAAAAGAACAGCTATTTCCTACCATAAAGCCATTCCGTTCGATTGACATGTTTGTATCGTTTATTATCCAATTTGACAATTTGGACAATTTGGAAAATCAATTATAAAGTCAGTATAAGTCGAAGTGAAGCGAAAACAGATAGCTACAACATTTTAAAACAACGCAAGGCACATTATCATCCGCAAGTCAAGTCTAATGTCCGATAGTCTTTTCCGTGAAAACGCTATCGAAGCTCGCACTTCGTAGTAATTTTAATCTAGCTCTGCAGTCTTTTGTAAACTGCTTTTAACTGGTGCTCCTTAATTAAGGTGTTAGAATGAGAAATTACATTTGTATTTAAACTTACCGACACTTGACCCTTGAGGACGACATAACATCTACTATAGGTGTATATAATGATAACATGATTGGAGTAATCATCGAAACCGAGGTCTAACAACCAAGTGTCTAACAAAAGATCCACCCGAAAGCTCCGTGACCTCTCAAAATCAACTTCTGCTAATTTTCTGAGCGCCAACGCTTTATTAATAATATACTTAGTTACATATATTAAGAAACTGCGCTATTTTTTTTATGACGAACTACATAGATTGGTCAGAGAGGCTGGCCTTGACTGCTTCACCGGATTGAGAGGTGGCACAGCTCTTAGGTCGCTTAGCCTGAACCTCTATTGCTAGTAACTCGACACAAGGGTCCAACCGGTGAGGGGTAATCTCGGCTTGGACGGTTACTATGTTACGCGTAAGCATTCCGATCCGAGGGTGCCCGAGAGGGCCGAACCACGACTCGTTCGGTTGCTATTTCACGGATAATAATGAAACTACACTAAAGTTATTAGAATTTATTGAACCATTTTACTTCACAGGCTCCTTGAAGTCAATGTGGCGACCATTAAGGACTCATTTTATTTAAAAAATCATAAATATTTGTTTGTTTCTTTTAATTATCTTATACTATTAATTTATTCATATAATAGGAAATAGTTTTACTTTTTCATGAGGTGGTTTTCTTGGGATTGAGATTCACTCCATCCACTATCGGCACGTCGGTTAGCGATGTTCTACGCACGGCTGCAGACAGAGGAAAATGACGAGGGATCACCAAAGACAGACTGTTTCCACGAGATGGTCACGACCCTCAGCATTGAGGAAAGCGAGGAGGAGTTATACTTTTTATCTGAATCTTAATTTCCTACGTTATTTTCATTGCCTCGTGATCGTTTTAACCACGGTAACTACTAGTATTAGAGGATCGGAATATTTCTTATGTATATGAGGTTATCGAAATTTATGATCCTATAATAAATTTTACACCACATTAATTCGATATGGCTCAATGCCATAAAATGTTGAGAAGTGAGGGCTAAACGTTCAACTTAAGATCTCCGGGAGGGTTCGAATTCAGCCAGCTACAAATATTTTTTTTTTAATTATTTGATGCAATGTGAATGACTGTGGGAGCAACCTTTACACATATTTTATAAAATAAGTTCTTTAGAAAGCGGATCGGTAATTACCATTTCTGTGTACCCTATTTACTTTTTATCAAGCTTTACAACATAACTAAAAGAAGGACAGTAAGAAATATTTCTGACTAATTTAATTTTATCTATATTTTTAGGGTCGTGTGGCAGACTTTGCCCTTATACTATCTTTAAGAAAGAGACTTTTGCCCAACACTGGAATATATATAGACTCGTGTACTATTACAAGAGTCTTTTTTATTACACCTTTAAGTCCAATGTGAACAGACACCTTATAGGCTCACGTGCTCCATCCTAGGCTTTATCTTCGCCTTCCATCAAGCAAGATAGAAGCCAAACGTGAGCCTATTTACTATTAAAAAAAAAAACGCTAAAATCGAAGCAAACATTAAACGCTACTATGCGTGGACACCCTTTTTGTGTTTCCGAATTATAATAAGAATATTACGAAATAGCATTGATAATAAATAATAATAATAAAACTGTTTTCAAACTACCCTTGAAGTATAATTTTCCAATAAAAAATGAATCATAAAAAATGGATTTGATAACTCAAGTTATTCGTCCATTTGTCGCTCACATACTTGATGCAAATTTAAGACGTATATGGTTTTCTCAGGAATGCCAATGTCAAACTGGACCAAATTGAAATGGGACCACAAATCTGAGAAAATTTCTGAAATATAAAAATCCTCCCTTCTTAAAGTCGGTTGAAAATTAAATAGGTTCAATAATTTTTCAATTTTTTTCGAATAGAGGAACTAGAATTATAATAACGTGTGTAAAGCTACTATGTTGAAGCCTTTACTGTGTAGCAGAATAGAAGGCGCGAGGAGGAATGCCGCTAAGTGTTGTGTAAACCGACGCTCATTGAGGGCATTTGGAGGGCCGCATCAAAAGCGCCGCGCTCTCCGCCCACCCGTATCATCATCGATTCTAACCTCTCACATCGGGCTTTATTATGATTCATTACAACGTTGAAATTAAATAACAATATAATTACAAAATATACGAAATTAATGATGTTAAAAGAGCACCGAATAATCGTTATTTTATAACATTACTTTGGCGTCATAAAAAGTGTGCTTAAGACCACACGACTGAAATAAAACTTCTTTACCTCCATACAAATATATATAAATAATATTTGTGTAAAATATATACAAAATATAACATGTACACGATTGTTTTAAAGGTTTCTGGTTGAGAGAGCATTTTATGATGTGGAAGAATTACAAATCAAAATACATATTGGTAGCAATGTATTTCTTTGATGTACTATTTGTCATTATTTTTTCTTGTTCAGTTAGGTATCTAATTTAATTTTTTAATATGTAAAAAATGTCTTTTTTTGTAATTTAATTTGTAATTTATATATAAAAATGAATGTTTGTCCGTGCCGCATATACGTATTTCCCAACTGCTGCACCGAATTGGATGATTCTTACTTTTTCGTGTTCGTTAGGTTGTAGGTTTGTATATAAAATAAAATAAAAGATTTTTATATTAAAATCAAATTTTATAAAACCTCATTAAAACAAGTGAATGAATAAGACAGAATGATGTTTAGTTGTTACTAACGAATGATAAATTCAAATGGACCATACGTCATATCATAAATGTCAATCACAGAATCCTGTACTGTCCTGTTCGGTTCACTACTACCGGTACAAAGTTCAGTCAGATCAGCTAGTTACTAAAAAAAGTGTATCTGTATGTCTTCAAGAGAGAAAGAAATGGGGGGTGTCGAGTTACTAGCAATAGAGGTTCAGGCTATGCGACCTGAAAGCTATGCCACCTCTCAATCCAGTGTAGCAATCAAGGCCAGCTTCTCTGGCCAATCTGTGTAGTTCGTCATTTAAAAAATCCATATAATATATTCAATCTCGCTCGTTTTGGGTCCAAAGAAATTCGTATGGTTTCAATTATGTTTCTCCATCTTTTGTTGGGGGTATTTTTTCTTCTTATTCTGTCTCTTGGCACTTCTTTTATTCAAGTTAGTCATCCAAATATATCCTGCCCAGTGCGATTTGATTGACCTAATTCCTCTTCCTACATCTATTATTTTTGTTTTTTCTCTTATTTTAAAGGAGTATTTATACTAAGTTTACACATATTTAAAGTTATATAACTATGATGGGCAATATACATACATGTAGATATCTTCATCTATAGGCATCGTTTCTCATGACTAGTGATCATGGTCATCATCAGGGTTGCTTCTTGAGCAAATGATCTGCCTCCACAGGTTTATGTGCAGGGCTTCTCTTACACCAAATTATACACGGTCGGTGTATAATTTGGAGGTCGACGAGTCTTTAGCATGATCGGCCCATCTTCTTTGTATAGAGTCGCGAAATCTTTTGTCTACGGTGTTCCCAACTACAACGAGATTCTTCAGACTTTCGTGTAGCGATTACGCGCGCATTGTGTGGCCGAAATATGATAGAATTCATTGATGGTATATGGCAGCGAACTATGTACTCGCACCTTCTTGGGAAGTTTGAGTAAGTCGGGTTTGTATGTTTTTGTTTCTAATTTTAAGCGTGATTCCAATTACTCACCAATAAGACGGTTTCTCAGTTTACTCTTGATAATGTTCATGCTTGAAAAAGATTGTTCGCATATATATATGTGGAACCGAAAAGGAAAGAAAGAACAGCAAACACGAGCTTTTCAGCTGGTTTTTAAAAATGAAAATATTATTGCCAGAGCCACATGGGGCTTTGGAACCGCATTTTGCCGACCACTGGGAAAAGGTAAACGTCTAATACATATTATCTAATGTGTTCATTTAATGGAATGATAGTACGCGAATCCCTAAGGCAGCGATCAGCGAGCTGATCATCCAACAGAACTATATTTTTAAAGCTTAAGCAAAGAGTAAGTAGTGACATCTTCTTGGAAATAATTTACGATACATACTTGAGTTTGCTTGAGTCTTATTTATTTGCCAAGCGCGGCGGTGAGGGAGAAAATCGTCATCAAACCAACGATGTGTTGGAAGAGTCCTAAGACTGAATATATATATATTAGAGATGAAACGGATATCCGGTACCAATCCGGTTTCCGGCCTATCCGGCCGGATACCGGATAGTATAATTTAAAAATATCTCATTATTTTACTCAAGGCAAATCAATCATACTCCAATAGGTTATCGACACCGTTTATTTTTAATTTTTATAATCGCACATCAAAAATGTTTGTTTTATTAATTATTAGTTTAATACTCAAAATTAACAAGTGGCAAATTGTGTTGAATAAATACCAAATTTTCCGCATTTGTTGGTAAGAGGCGACTCCGCTTACGTGCGATCCGAATGCGCCTGAATATATCCGATCTCGTTGACCGCGCCAATATTCAAATCAAACTGATCGCGTCAACGCAATAAAGGGCCGAATATGCGGCAGCCGGATATCCGGCGCTCCGGCCTAGTAGCTTGCCGAATATCCGGTATCCGGTATCCGGCCACACTACTATCAGTTTCATCTCTGATATATATATATTGTACCTTAGATTAAATGTTATTTAAGGCAAAGTACAATATTTGTACTCAATAGTTACCAACTCTTTTAATGATTTTACTTGCATTTACATTGCATACGATTTTTTATTACATATATACATGAAACATATATAATAACAATAAGATAATATTTTGGAATTTAATAAATTTAAAATGTTAAATATTTTTTGATTGAACATTCTTTGAGAAAATTGCACAAAGGAAACAAACGGATGTCTAGAACAATTATAATCAAGGTAAAATACGCAATTGAAATTCATATTTAAAAACAAGTAATGTCAGGCCTTCAAATATTATATTACATATATACTGGATTTCGTTCTTTTGTTGTGAACATCCCTCAAATCTGAACGGTACTTTTTCCTTCGTCTTTCATCCGAATAGTTCGATTCTAGGCATGATAGTGAAAGACGGGTCTGAGTTGGGATGTAAGGAATCCCTGCTGAGTCATTGGTACAAACCAATATGTTATTTATATTTTGAAGAAAGGCTATGTTGGAATTAACGAATGGCTGCAACAAAACACTATACAAAACGGATCCGGTGCCATATTTGCACTGAAAACCGAAGAGCGAGAAATTAATTGATATCTTTTGTTTTTAATTTGTTCTAAAAAAATAATAATCGGCGATTTTAATAATTGCTGTATTTATTTTCTAGTGTACTTGTACAACTATGATAATGAACAGGCAAAAAATGTCGATTTAATATCAAAGCTTTCAAACAAAATCTGGATTTTAATTGTTTAATATTATTTGTTTTCATTGCCTACTACTAAATTTAGAAAATGTATTAAAGACAGCTTATTTAATTAATTTAGTTAATAAGTATTTATTAGTTCATTTATTTCCGTATTCTTCTTCTTAGTTTAACTTTTGTTTTTGTTTTTTAAGTGTTGCACGTTAAAATAATAATGATAATAATTTGCGGATAATGTTGTTGGTAGTGCAGTTACATATCTTATTTCTATTATGTCTTTTATAATATCAATTGTGCTATTGTTTATTGTCCCAAATAAAGAGAAAAAAAAAATTAAATGTTATATATAATTTTGAATTATATCTAAAATGGGGTGACGCATAAATGATACGACAATTGGAAATGGATTAACATGGTTTTATTAGGTTTACCAAATGTGTTTCGTGATGGTGCCACATACATACTAACAAATCGGTGTTCACAAACGTTCCTCAAACATCAACACAACGTCTCTATTTAAATACAACAAGCGCAAACAAACATCATTTTACAAATTATCTTAATATTACACAGAATTCGCCTTAGGAGGTAGAGATAGTATAATGCAAGAAGGAAAACACACGGTTAGCACCATTTCAGACGTCCCTGGTATCACAAAACAATAAGATAAACATCCCCAAATAACCCTTTAATTTCAATAAATAAAATGTAACACTGTCACATGTGTCAAAATATAATCAATTTAAATGATTCATTTACAATTATATTTTCGGAACCACATTAGGTTAATACGCCGTGAATTTTTTATAGTGTTATTTTGTAACTGAGATAAGAAATACACCTAATTTTAAGCTATTATATACAGAACTCTTAACAAACTACAAATAATCTCATTCAACATGTAAATAAACATTAATAATTTCTCAAATCGATGATGCGGGAACTAAATTAATTTCACTGGGAATTGGGACAAAAATTATAATGAGATTCATTGCTAAATCTAAATTAAGTACAAGAAATATAACGAGATAAGAGAAAATAAAATTCTTCATTATAAATTTTGATTTTTCCAATAATAGAAATAATAAATTATCACCATAAAATTGCAAGAAACATTTTATTAAACAATAAAACGACCACAATAATTACAATATTATTAATCTCATATTATACGGTCAAGGATTTGAGAAACATTAATAAGCTTAAAAATAAAATCAATTTAATTAATACTTATGTATTATAATAATATAAAAATATAGTTATCTATATTTACAACGACACGAAATCAATTATAATATTGTTTTACATTCGGCGCACAAAAATAAATTCACTAAAGCCATAAGATGGTCACCCAAATCGATAAAGATGGAAGAAAAGTGTCAAGAATAAGTTTACATTTAAGTCCATAGCCCTAGTTCAGGGACTTTATCCATTAAGAGCATGGTATTGTTGGCAATAATTATGAAAAATCTATCATAAGTTAATAAAGCCTGAGAACTAGAGGCGTTTATCATAGGGTGACTGAATTAGGATAGTAAACAACATAATCGTAGGTGTTTTACCAATGTGTACTTTTGTCTCGTACGCAACGTACGTTTAGGACGTACAAACATATTCTCGCGAGAATATTGCACTAATTTATCACATATTTATACAAAGATCAAATCGATTAGATGTAGTAGTCAAAGATTTCACACGCACCAGTGTTTTAACAGTCACTAAGTCCGTAGTTGTCACAATAGTCCTGGTGTTGTTGTCACAGCAGCGGCACTGGCGGCACCCCGGGGACCAGCGGCTCGGGGACGCCTTGTAATACGCCTTGGTGATAGTGGTGGTGATGCATCATACCGTTCATCATCTGCTGGTGATGGAGCATTGTGGCATGATGGAGTTGCGCGTGCTGCAACGACGCGTGGTCCCCTTTCTCCTTCATTACGACCTCTTCGCGTTTCTTAACCTGTTTACGCTCCTTAGCGCGACGATTTTGAAACCATATTTTTACCTGCAACAAAATGTTTAAATTAATAACTAATCTAAGATAATCGTAATACATAAGTATTACGACATACGATTCTTCTAGAATACACTACCGATGTAGTCTAGAAGAATTGAAACGCACAAAAATACTCGCGTAGAGTGATAACTGTGTTTCAGAGCTTTGCTTTGTCTTTCATTATTCGTACAAAGGACTCGAATAGTTTGCCCGCGTCTGTTTGTTTCCCTCCGTTTCCAATGTAGGTATATTTAAGAGTAGACTGATTTTGCATTTAATACATTCGATGTAGTACCTCGAAGGCAGGTTTATCTTTTAGATTGTACATTCTAGATCGACCGTTTATAGTCATGGATTAAATGTTGGTTAAATTTAGCTCAGAGTCCGTGCGGTCACCTCATGTTAAATAGTACGCTAGTAACCCGAGTTCGATCCCCGGTGCCGGCACCGATAAATTTGGCAATGCAATTTTATGTGCTGATTTACCACGCGCTCAGCGGTGATGTGAGGAAAACTATTGTTCTAGATTTTTTTCTAAGACATGTGATGTCTGCCAATCTGCACTAGGGCCAAGTAACTATGCCCTTATACTCTCATTACAGACAAGGCATGTGCCCAGCAGTGAGACGTATATAAAGGCTGTAACGTTAACTTTAACTTTGAAACTATACCTGTCTCTCGGAGAGTCCAAGGCTTGCTGCCAGCTCAGCTTTGCGCCTAATAGTGATGTACCGGCTGTAGTGAAACTCCTTCTCTAGCTCAAGTCGCTGGTGGTCACTGTACACAACACGGTATTTGTCCTTTGTCCGTGTTTTACCTTTAACAAAAAATATTTATGTAAATAACTTGTTGAAATCAATAAACTTTCATCTTGTAAGCTCAAATTCAAGTACGCCATAAGCCTGTGCCGCACTACATTGGTCTCATGCCTTCGCATCTTATTTGTACGGCATATAATTTCAATGAATAAATGAAAATTCTCTACACTTCAGTTGTATATGTTAACAGTTGTATTAAATTCGAAACTGGTGTATTTAGTCTCCAAACAATATTATATTATAATTAATCCTTGCATTCGCGTGTAGTGTAAGGAGTAATGACAAGTGCAGGAAGACTTCAGCTGTCCGTTGACAGCAGCTAAAGTTAGCGGTAATAGTGATACTATATTATATAAGCTTATATTTGTAATTATTTTTGTCTGATATGTTATTCCTTGTTTATTTTGTTTGTTTTAATATGAATAAATAAACATTGAAAAAATTATATCATTGAATTGGATTATAATCAAGAACTTTCGATGATAATATTTCCGAAATAAGCGACGCACGTAAAAAGAGTATTATACAATATACACAAATATTCATCGAGGCAACGAAACAAAAATATTGCATTTTCTTTACCAATGCTATGTTTAATATGAAAATATTTGCGGATAAACCGTCCAGTATTGAACAAAAGAACTTCAAAAAAAGCTTATTGCTTGAAGTATTTCTTAAAGTATCTTATCACATTTTTTCACATCATCATCATTTTTACATTCTCTCAAGAATATACAAATTCTCATGGGAAAGAAATGTATTTTCTTGAGAGTTCCTTATTCCAGTTTTTTATAATCATTTTTAATTTAATTTCAATAGCCAAAAATGCTTCTAAGGGATTTGTGAACTATTGCGAAGGTTTATGATGCTTCACCTTTTTTTATATAATTTCTAAGCAAGTGCTTGACTACGATCCCACCTGATGTTAAGTGGAATTGCAGTCCTGGATGGTAAGGCGCACTAGCTTAGTAAGTGCCTATTCACTCTACTCTTGAAAATACCCACGTTGTAATCGGAAGGAAAGACAGACGCGGGCAAACTATTCCAGTCCTTTGCTGTACGAAGAATGAAAGACGAAGCAAATCGCTTCGTTCGGGTTTGGGGGATGTTCACAACAAAAGGATGAAATCCCGAAGTGCGTCTAGAAGAAGTGGAAAGGGGATGGGGGAATTAGATCATGTAGTTCCTGAGCACACTCTCCAAAATGCAATCTGTAGAAAACCGAAAGGCTAGCTACCTTACGCCTGTGCTCAAGACTGAGCAGATTGGTTTCAGCTGCGTCACCAAATAGCCTCTTAGCCCGCCTCTCCACCGAGTCCAAAAACCTAATCATCATCAGGCTGATTAGCTGTCTCTGGTTTCTTTATTGCGGACCAAATGCGGCTCAAATAAGTATTTTGGTACGAGTAGCCAATAATATAGTTTATCCACTAACAAAACACGTTGGTTGACTTTGTAGTTGTGGACCAACTGCACTGTGACTTCCTCTTCCTTTGTCATGATGGATACACTGATACATGGACTTTATACTTTCATTCTTTACATTCCATAAACTTTGTAGATGAAGCGTCAAGAAGACTTGTTGTGCATCAAATCTAACTGTATCCTACTGTGAACTTTAAAATTTCCAGAACATCTTTGAGAATATTTTTCAATGGAAATACTAGACTACAATTCGTTATTCTTTTAGCGAACTACACAGATTGGCCAGAGCGGCTGGCCTTGACTGCTTCACCGGATTGAGAGGTGGCATAGCTCTACAATCCAGGACAGATGACGAAGGTCGGACAAGTGATGATATTTCCATTGTAATGCGGAACACGCGTCAATAAATTCATCGAGACTTCTTTATTGAAAGGAAGCGAATATTTTAACGCACTAAAGGTAATTCCGAAAAGAAGCAGCATTTACTTGTAACTGTAGGAGTTGTTTATTATGTCTAAGTCATTAATTATTAAGAAAAATTCAAAGGTTATTTTGAAGTTTGAAAGCTTCTTGAATGTTCATATTTGATAAGGATACGTTTTCAAGGAGTAGTAAAATCCCGAGGGTTCGATAAGGTTAATCCAGACGCGAGGAGAACTGAAGCGCCGCGCATGTGGACTTAGTGCGGGGATTAAATGGGGACCACACCGGGAGTTGTCTGTATTATATTTGTATATTATTTATTACTCTTTTTCGACGCCTTCACTTGGTTGGTCGGTCCTACTCATTTTGCGGCGCCAATATTTGTATAATAATAAAAAAAGAGTATAAAAAAGAACCCATGCAAACTTTGTACAACAACAAGTATATAAATTTGATTCACTACTAGGTATGTATTAAACGATTATTAATAACACAAACTAGGACGTCATTAGCCTAATGGTTTAGTGTACGGGCTGCGAATCGTAATGTCGTAGGTTCGAATCAGCCATTCGACTATTGACAAGAACCATCTCCATTTTTTTGTTATCGGGGAGGAAATATTCAAAAAGATACGCCGACCCGATGGGGGGGAAGGCGGCGGTTATGTGGGGTTTTTACCCACTAAAACGGCGGCCCTTCCTCGGTGCATTGTGAGGGGCTCCGCGGTATCCAGAGGAACGAACCGAAGCCCCTCTGCACTGTGCTCTTAGGAGAGAACGTCCCGGGGCCGGGGGAGGAGGTTACTCCCTGCCGCCTGTGCCTTCGCAGTGCAAAGCGACACGGGCCTGCCGATGTCACCTTCTTCCCGGGTCCACCTTGGCGGACGACAAAGCCTCCGGACGCCCCCACCCAGTGAACCCAAGGCCCCTTTCATTCGCCTTCTACGACAGGCAGGGGATACCGTAATCTTATTCTTGAGAGCCCAGAACTACAGGGCTGGTGAACCAGCTCCTAGCGCAAGCTGAAGCTTAATTGGAATGGTTAACAATAATGTTAGTAATATTTATGAAAAAATAAATTGCTAGCCTTCTTTTTTTAAAAAAAATATTATTTATTTGAAATGTAACTTTTATTATATCTGTACCAGGTGGATTTTTTTTTAATTCAAGTAGGTTTTAATACGTTCGTAATTTATGCAACACTCAACCCTCAGTTTATGGCGCATGATTCAACACGTATCAAGTCACAAACAAAGGAAAATACATGGGATTTTTTCACATATCTGATTGTGTCGAAAAATGTTAATTTTTATTTACAATTTTTATCTGCGCTGTAGATTTCTCAACGAGTAAAATTACCAAGATACGTAGATCTGTGTACATAACACTAAGACACAGCTGAGGTGTCTACTTGTTTACACGGAGTGTGTAAATATTCCTTATCTCGGTATTAAGAACTTCATAAATTATGTTTGTCACATGGGAGAGGAGAATCGGCTTGGAATTAGAGGCATTACGTAAACCAGCGCTCGCAATGTATCTACGTACCCGATGTCAAATAGAAGCCAGTACCATTTATTGCGTGTAATTTATTCTTTGACAGTCAGATTATTAACACGGTTTAGGCATTGAATTGTTCGTACAGTGTAGTCTTGTCTTTATATTTATCGTTGTCACATTTCGTTCGCGGACTATATATTAACTATATATAGAAAGATAAGATTAAGGATGTTGAAGATTTTAAGGTTAGATTATTAGATAGATTACAACTATTAGTTGAAAAGGGTTTTGACATTAACTTTGTACATAATATGTTTTAACGTTAACGTATTAATCGTCATTTCCATCACTAGTTACATTATATGACACAGAGTTATGACAACTATCACCGTATATGCAATGAAATATGCTTAATTAGGCTCACTGTTAAGGTTTAACCCCTCAACATCACGATGTTGTCTGGTTTCTTTTTAAAAGATTTACAACTAAACACTAACAGCCAGCATGAACCATAGAAACCGTATTTTTGCACACAAATAATGGTCGCCCTATCGTCAAAATTCGATTTTAACCAAGGAATAAGACAATTGTAACACATAACAGCTCGTAAATTATTCCGCGGATTTGTCAGTTGCCAAGCAACCATATAATTTTCACGTGTGTAATATTCAAATATTTTATTTAAAAAAGATAGCATTCTGTACTACAATCTATAAGTGTGAGAAATTTCAGACGCCTCCGCAAGCGCAATTTTCGTAAAAAAGGTAACCAATTTTACTTCATGTAATAATATAATGATAAATTTATGCTACATTTAATAATAATAAAAGCCTAGGTGTCAACCAGACGACTCTAGGAATATTTTGTCGATCGCGACACAACTTTTTCACTTCAAACGTAATCGATTTAGACGCAATATCCATATTAGCAGTGATAATCTTATGACGGATTATACGAAGGAGTTTTTATACTTTCGTTTTTTAAACATCACTTGCTAAAATTTTGCCCGGTGTATGGCCTCACTGTCACATGTGATACCAAATAATCTCGATGAAAATCGGTAGCGAATGTTGGTACCAGCGGACATAAAAAAATGATGTTTTGGCAAGTTTTTTTAAACGGAAAAAATCATTCAAAATTGGATTCGGAATTCGAACTCGCAATTGTCAGATCATAGGTCGACTTAATTTTGTTAGGAAAACACTGCATTTTACTAGGAAAGGAGGTAACGTCATAGTGCGTTCTTGTATTATCTGTCTTTGACTTAAATGTATTGTTGTGATTTCTTATCTAGTTAATATATAGCTATAAATTACAACGCATCTATGATAACATTTTATATGAAAACTATATCTTTTTACAAAGGGTCGGAAATCAACATGCCGACATGTTGTCTTAAGCGTCTTCGGCCATTGTTTGAATGAAGGAACCGACGCAACCGTATATCTATTAGTAGATAAACTCTTTGGGAGTGCACGAATGACAGAAAATTATAACTTAAATAAATTTCCTGTTAGGGGAGCAAACAAAAAGCGAACTAGAAAGGCAAACAAAATATGCTCTATCTATAGGCGATGCAGTGTTTGATAGTGGGTGTTAATTTTTGTGGCAAACGCGGCCGCGGACGGCTCGGGCGCCTCGTGTCCCTTTCACATGTACATTCTACGGAATTTCTAACGTCTTAGTACTTTTGATTAAATCATGAGGTTTTCTTTGAATAAAAACTTCTTCAACGCTTGACTTGGGGAGTAAGAATGCGTTACGAAATGTGATGCGAACGGAAGTTGAGAGGGCGATATACTCGTAAGTTAAGGACCATAGAAAGAGAATTACGCTTCGTATATTACTGTAGGGGCAAGAAAGAGAGGTGCGACACATATTTTCTTTCTCACTTCCTCTCATAGCATGGCTCGGTCATACAATACACCAAGGTAATAACTTATGTATCGGATAGTGAAAATAATGAATAAAACTATAAAAGAGAAAATGTGAGTTTGTTCCATATAGGCTCCGAAACGGCTGGTCCGATTTAAATGAAACTTTCAGGGAATCTTCAGATGGACCTGACGAGTAATCGTGTTAAGTTTGATGATGATCGGAGCACTGAACTGTCAAATACAGCTTTTATTTACTTTGATGATATTCTATTGTTTTATAACCCAAATTAGTATTGACACATGCATTCTGTATATTTATGTCATTTGAATGGTTCAAATGACATAAATATACAGATACAATTGAAGTACAATGGAGTATAATGAAGTATAATAAAGTATACTGAAGTATAAAGATAATAATAAAGGATTTTGAAGAAGCAAGAAGGATGTTGTATTTACTGATATGTACATGGTTGCAGGTATCTTCACCCGCTCGAGAAGAGAATGGATACGGACAGAAATGAATAATTTAATATATTGTGAGAGTTAAATGAAATATTTAATAATGTAAGTTTATTGTTTAAATAAAATAAGGCAAAATCTAGCCCGGCGAAGCGGGCTGGGCACGCTAGTAAATATATATTACACATTTTATCTGCTCAGTCTTGAGCACAGGCGTAAGGTAGCTAGCCGTTCGGTTTTCTACAGATTGCATTTTGGAGAGTGTGCTCAGGAACTACATGATCTAATTCCCCCATCCCCTTTCCACCATCGGACTTCTAGACGCACTGCGGGATTTCATACTTTTGTTAACATCCCTTAAACCCGAACGTAGCGATTTGCTTCGTCTTTCATTCTTCGTACAGCAAATGACTGGAATAGTTTGCCCGCGTCTGTCTTTCCTTCCGATTACAATGTGGGTATTTTCAAGAGTAGAGTGAATAGGCATTTACTAAGCTAATGCGCCTTACCATCCAGGACTGCATTTCCACTTAACATCAGGTGGGATCGTAGTCAAGCACTTGCTTAGAAATTATAAAAAAAAACATATATAAACAAAAATATACGTTTAGATGGAGCTTAAAAAGTCTTACTTCACTCGTATGGTCTAGAGTACACTTGTTTTTATTTTATTAACTTATGTTTAAATTAAATCAAGAAATGCATAATTCAAACTCTGGATATGTAGTAAGGTTCTTCGAAAGCATCTGAAGGTAAGTAATCTTCGACATCTATGAACATCCACAATACCGCAAGTTAGAAATGTGTTGACGATTGCGTAATTGCCAATGCAGTAATTTTCAACTGACTTCAAAAGGAGGATCATCTTTTTTATGTTTGGTACAACATAACTTTTTACTGAATGAACCTATTTTGATGATTCTTCTTTTATTTGTAAGCTGGTGCTTTCCGTGCGGTCCCATTTAGTCCAATTCTGACAATGGGATCCATGAGAAAACCAACTACCAAAAGTCTTAAATTTGCCTCAGGTGCGCCGCAAGTGGACTAATTACTCAATATCACGTTAAGCGATTTCGGTAATACATTTTTTATTGGAAAGGATGCACTTCAAGAGTAGTTTTATGAAAGTTTGCTTAGGTTCTGATTAAATTTATATATATAATTTTGAATTACATAGAGTGCGTCCGCGTTAATAACGTTTGATTCAATTTGGTGTCAGTTTTTGTTGTTACGCGTAAATATACTTGTAAATAGACATAGACTCTTTAGATGTGGTATAACTAACCTAACCATGACTGTAAATGATATAGAACTAATAAGAATTATGCGAATAATGTACAAAAGTGGTCAGAAACGCGCATATAACCTTTGCGGTGTTGTAAAAATTTCAATAATAAAAAATAATAATTAGATATACATACAATGGCTAACATATAAATTCAATGTTGTGGTAAATACCCACATTGTAACCAAACTAAAAATACTATACAAGCAGCCTTCACCAAGTGAAGTAAGCGGAGTTCTATTAAGTACGATATTGGCACACCTCTTACGCGCCATTCACACTATACATCTGTACATTTTACCCAGGAGGCTCGGGTTCGATTCCCGGTACTGCAAAATAATTTTTTCCTTGCGCGTTACCGCTATTTTATGGACAGGCCCCACCCCTTAGATGTTAGGAGCGTTGCTGGAGATTCTTCGGCCACTTCTTCTCCCAGCGCCAACGCTTCCCGAAGTGGCACTCAAAGTTAGTTTAGCTTTTGAATCTCCCTTAGATTATCCGTGAAATAGCAACCGACCGAGTCGTGGTTCGGCGCTCTCGGGCACCCTCGGATCGGAATGCTTACGCGTAACATAGTAACCGTCCAAGCCGAGGTTACCCCTTACCGGGGGGACCCTCGTGTCGAGTTACTAGCAATAGAGGTTCAGGCTAAGCGACCTAAGAGCTGTGCCACCTCTCAATCCGGTGAAGCAGTCAAGGCCAGCCTCTCTGCCAATCTGTGTAGTTCGTCATAAAAAAAAGTAGTTTGATGGTACTCTTTACCTGCCTAAAAATTGATGGTTACATAAATACAATATTATTTTCATAAGAACGTATAGTCTCATAAGAACGTTATCCATCAAAATCCGCGTCACAACTTGCGTAGTAAACTATCCATCCAACAGGCTGAATGACGAGAATCACAACTGTTATCGTGTTGAGTAGAAAAAAAATGTTGACATTTAACAAACAGCGCGGGCGGGCGAGTGAGGTTTAAGCGAGTTAGACTTTTTAGTTGGCGGTTATCGTCGTCAAATACATGATGATAACAAGGATTCGAGCAGGATATTCCTACGACCGCCATCTTAACCCTTGTGATTTTGCAACTATTCCAGTGTGGATGACGATGAGCGACGGTGACCATTTAACATCAGGTGAGACGTAAAAATGTATGGTCGTTTTCACAATAAAATATAATTAACAGAAGATGTTTCAATCTTGGCAGAGGGGTAACATTTTTCGAGCGTTACGAAAAAGAAGGGAATGGCAATAGTTTAGTAATAGAGGTTCAGGCTAAGCGACCTAAGAGCTATGCCACCTCTCAATCCGGTGAAGCAGTCAAGGCCAGCTTCTCTGGCCAATCTGCGTAGTTCGTCATAAAAAAAAAAAAAGTTTAGTACATGGCAGCCGCTTCAATGGTAACATATAATGTGATTATTGAATCTTTTCACAAAATACACAGCAGAATAAGGCCAAAATCCAAGAGCCTAGGTTTAGGGTACGGTCTGTGAATCGTAAGGGGGTGGGTTCGAATCCACTCTTAGACTATTGACGTGAACAATCTCATTAAAAGCCTTAGCTTATTTGGAATGGTTAACAAGAATGTTAATAATATTTGTAAAAAAAATTGTTCGCAATCTTTAAAGAAAGAAAATTATATTTTTATATTTAGTATAGTCGAAAATATTGTAATTTCCTCTTGCCAATTATCACGGTAAAAGTTTATAAACTTGTCAGTTTGTCGGTCGGTCGTCAGTGATTTAGTGATGTGAACCAGAAAGGCAAGTCCCTCGACTTTTTGGTTTCATATATAAATGCCTGTGTGTATATTAAGTTTGTGTACAATGTACATAGCTTGTATAGCACATTTTTGCAAGATTAGTTTTTAGCTATTTAAATCGTTAATTTTTTTTTGTTGATAATATAATAATTTTTATTAGGTTTAAAATATTAATAAAAATATAATATAAATATTGTTTAATGTTGCCTGTATATATATATATATATATATATATATATGCACATTTCTGCGATAAATGAACAACTACTTAATTCATAACATCCAATCAGAAGTCTTTTTCTAGTCTACACTCTATATGACCAAATAATTGTTAGTCTGTGACCAACCGTTTTATAGTCTGTGTCACAAATATTTAATTCTTAAGCATAGAAAAAAAAATGGCGCGGGGACTCATGGGGGGGATCTAACTTACATTTTACCATATTCATCTTAGACGTAAGAAATAAGTGTATGTGTTTTAAAAAAGACTTCGCTTAAAGGTACCAAGCCATAAAATATTCATCATCATCATTCTTAAGCATATTCTAAATAACGGGATAGACCGATGTTGCATAATATAATTGTAGATTGAATGTCTTGTTATAGACAATAATATAAAGTATTAAGAGACAATTTGAAGTTTAACTGCCCCGTTTCTAATATCGGAGTAATCCGTAAAAGTTCCTACAAGCCACAAGAGCTTCGAAATACATCACATCGCATGGAGATGAAGTGAAAAGTCATAGATATTTTATTATTTAAAATAGCATTTTACAGACTTCTATAGATAATAATTAAATATCCTTTACATATACGTATGAATGTGTTTGTGTACAAAATACTATAAATAAACAATAATATACGTACATGTTAAAGTCATTGCCATTTTTTAAGTAGAAAGTGTTCAGTCATAAACAGTCAACTTAATACACGTTTTTTTTTTTCAATTAAGAAAGCATTATAATTTTTATTATGTTTGTGATCCTTTTTTTTTGTTGCCGGGGGGGAAATCTTCAACAACACCGCCGCAAGGAAAGAAATAAATAATTCCGCTACAATTTTTCCAATATGGTTGTAATGCCATGTGCTAGAGCTGCTTGGAATGACCCGATGAAATAAGCGAGTATAATACTATCCAATCATAATAATTTTTAAAATAAAAATAATTTTGTCCATTTTTTTATTTCTAAAATCTTAACAATATATTTTCCTTAAATGTTTTTTTTTAATACATAAGAAAAGTATAATGTAATTCTAGGAATATTACTCTTTATTATAATTTATATGTTTTAAAATTTTTATTATTAAAAGTTTTTTATAATAAAATATTTATTCAAAATTATTTATGCATTTAAAGTCTACAGCGAGTTTTATGACTAATCAGCATTTAACTTTACAGGAAGCCTGTTATCAACCATATAATTCAACGCAATAGCAATTATTTAAAAGTATATGTCTGGCACAACTAGCAACCACGCTCTAACAACTTTCAACGTTTACGATTTTACGTTGATTACCTCTTCCTTTATTTGATAAGTCATAAAAGCTTGCGGAAATTATTTCTTTCATCAAGAAAACACAAACTGCATAGTTCTAGAACTATATTTTCACTGCTAAAATCCTGATCAGATAGCACAGGCACTAGCGTATTAAATACAAGCCATCCCGAAAATGTATCTCGTATATATAATTCTCATGTGTGTGTTTATTTATAGAGTGTTTGTAACAAATCTCCTCCGAAACGGCTTCACCTATTTTTATGATTTTTTTTTGTGTATATTCCGTAAGCATAAGAATAGTACGTAAGCTATTTTTTATGCACCTGAGTCCACCAAATTTTTTTTTGACAATTTTTTTTTATTTTTTTTTGATTTTGACATTGAAAATACATACAACTCTAAATTTTCACTCTTCTACAACTAACTTCTTATTTTTAACAGCGATATTAATACAGATGTAGTGAGAAATTATTTTCCTTCCGAAAAACTCGAATTTTTATCGGAATACGAACCGTACCGTTAATGAATGATCGTATTAAATGAGTGGTATTATTATATCCATTAAAATGGAGCTATTTGTGAGAGAACGATAAATACGAGTTTTTCCGAAAAATTACGAAGGAAAATCTTTACTCACTACATCTATACTTTTATTTAGTTTCCATATTTTTATAGGCTTTTGCTCTTTCAATCATAGACCACATCCCTACACACCATAAGTTAGTTCATTTTTATATTTTAAAATAATTAAATAATTATATTTAAATATTTTAAAATAGATTAAAAAATATTCTTTAGAAATAATACATAATATGGCAAAACCACATTTGCGGGGTCAGCTAGTTTATTTATATTTTAAGATATCATAAACAAAAAATTGTATAAATCATTGGTTGAAATACTTACCATTATTAAGTTCGTAACATTTACGTAATCGGTCTACATTATTTTTTACAATCTGATTCGTTCATAGAGCTTGTAATTACAATTTGATGAACATCGTTCATAAGATATGCGATATCAGTGCGATTACACGTGTATACAGTATCGGATGGCTTGTACAACACCATGTTGGACGCGATTTGTGAAAGGAAAACAATTAATCGACGGTTATCGTTACGCCGGTCGCTTTGTCGGCCCGCCGAAATCCCGCTTTCAGTAATACGCGATTACCGCGCCCGGCGGCCGATAGCGGCGCCTTTGATCGTGTTGATATAACGCCACGTATATGTTACCTTCTTGTAATGCGTTTTTGATGGACGAGGGCGCGGTCGTTATCGGATTGATAACGCGACAAGAATCACGATTTTGATCTTGCGTCGCGTGAATCGATCGTGAGGATTTCAGATTTCATCGAGTGGTCTCTCCAAGTCGAGATGTACGGATTGAGTAGGTACTTAAGCGGCAGCACTCCCGTGGGGAGGGCCCGTGTGTCGGAGGGCTCGAGGAGGGCGGGCTGGAAAGCGATGCCGCCGCTTTATGTACTGGTTTATGTCTACTTAAGACTACGAGACGACTGTGACGACGTGTAAATATTCCTCGCTAACTGCATTACAGATAGTAATTGAAATTTTGTTACATCATAAAAACAATAACTACTAGTTTTACTTGAATGTTCTCGAGTTATTTGCCAGTTTCTATATGAAACTCACTATCGAGTTACCACGAATAACTCGTCGTTGCAAACAAAATAGACCTAATGGGATAGCTTATCTAACACCAGATGACATCTTTGATATGATAATAACGAATACTAATAGCGTTTGTGATAGTGTACAACACAAAAGAACTAGTGAGATCGAAGTGGAGACTAGAACTGAGACCCAACCCCTAAACTATAAATAACAAAATACAGCTACAGCTACTAAAAAGGTAAAGAATACAACAGTTCTATCAAAGTAATAGGAATCTATCTTCATTTCAATATAATATTAAAAAATATATTACTAATATACATTATTAAAAAATAACTACAAATGATATTTAATTGTAATATGCTCTCAAGTCCTTTATTAAAGGAATAGATAGAGATTTCACCACTTCAGTTATGGCTACGGTTCCTTACGTACGCCTTTTTCGTACGTAAGGAAACAAAAAATGTAATTGGACTGGACCTTGTCATATTTCATGATTCCAAAAAAGATGCAAAGTTGTATCCTTATCAAGTTTAAACCCTTAATGCTAATTCATTGATCCAATAACCAAACATATTCAAGAACAAACATTCAATCAACAGCATCATTAGCGTGTAAGTTCAATACGCATTGCTCAAACAGTCGCCCATTAGAACCAATTGACAGCTCATGTCAACTGTCAACAGTTGACAGCAATTGACAGCCAGCAGCAGAGCACGTTCAAACATCGATTAGTTACGATCACAAACAATAACAAACAATTATCACCTTCTACTGTTCACTTTCTGCCAGCCAGACTCCCCGGGGCGTAACCGCAATAAGAAAGAACTTTCAACACTCATCGCCCCATTTTTCTTAAATCCCCATTCATTCCGACATGCTGAGCGGCCATAACAATAACCTACACGCGTTTAACATCCAATTCATTGAGCGAAACGTCCCAAAACTCCGGCCGTTGCCGATTGGGGAACGAATCCGGACAAATGGAGAAATATTTCCACGAACATTCCCGTCTTTATGTAAACAAGAGTTGACAAACACAGACAGAAAGGTTTGTATACATTGGAGTCGGCTAGGTAGGTACGCTGTGGATACAACGCTATACAAATATAGGAGTAAACACAGCGTTAGATACTCGTATTGATATAACATAACGCTTTATGTTGAGATGTGTTTCAAAATGTAACCAAGTTAATGCGAATTTAATCGACAATAATATTATTACGTTTGTATTTGATCTTTTGGATCTAAATTAGTTATTGGTATAACATTTTTAATAAAAATATTTTCCTTGATACCACAAAGTCCAGAATCAGTGATCAAAATTGGTCGAGTTCTAGGATTTAATTAATCTGTTGAATTTAAAAATCAAATTCGTCAAAAATATCCAATCTAATTAATTTACCAGTGATTATTTTTTTTATAATTTCTAATCAAGAGCTTGCTCACGATCCCACCTGATTTGGTGTTACTTAGGAGTGCGCTTAACTATGTAAGTCTGCATCTCCTCTTATCTAACTTAGTAAATAAGTCCGAAGAAGAAAATTGTACTGACAAAAACTGCCGAGCTAACTTAAAATTAACAGTCCTCATAAAGTACTAACCTGCCCATCAAAACAGTATAGCTTAGGAAACATATGGTTTAAAAATACCTTTGTCTACCCTACTAGTGTTAAAAGGACGTAAGAGAATATATAAGAAAATCAAATATAAAACATACACAACGATACACAAAAAGGTGAAGGAAACAAAGTACGTTATACGTATTACAGAATAACATACCGAGACAAGCATTTAAACTTGCGCTTCTGATGCTGGAAAGTTACAAGTGGAATGGGTCCGCGATGCACTAAATAAAGACAATAGCTTGGCACAATTACATTTAAACGCGACCGAGGCAAAGTTGGCGAAGATTTAACTTGTTCGCCGGGTGTCCCTTGGGCGCCGTTGGCGGTTATTGTCGCCGGGAGCATCCCCCGTGCCAGACTACCCGGATTAATTGCTCACACCATGCACACGATCCCAGGGCACGCGTTAACAGAAATGTTCTTGTGCAAAAATAACGCGAATGTAAGTAACGATAATTGCATCGCCCATAGATAACAATGATTAGGGATGACAAATGCAGGGAACAGCACTCACATTACATACACCTTAACATCCTGATGTATGAGATATAATTTCACTTATAAAGGAACAGAACAAGGCAGCAATTTGCCGAGGAAAACTGCGACTTGTCTTTCTCCAAATTTTACACGAGACGTGTTGGACTGAAACAGGTGAAGGCAGATAATCAGCTTCAGGTGGAACCCTGATGGCGACTATGATTGTATAGACATTAGAGAGAGGGAGAGGGACTGCGACCTATGTACTACCGCGTTGTAAGGTGGCTACTACAACGGCTCCTGTTCCACGAATGCAACTGCATGATCGGGGGCCAAAACCTAGCCGAATAGCATCGCGAGATACCGGCAACCCAACCCTTTATAATCGCACTTAAAGTTACAAAGTTACAGCCTTTATATATATAATATATATGTCCCACTGCTGGGCAGAGGCCTTCTCTGTAAAGAGAGTATAAGGGCATAGTCTGCCACGCGGCCCTAATGCGGATTGGCAGACTTCACATGTCGTAGAAAAATTTTCTAAGACATGTAGGTTTCCTCACGATGTTTTCCTTCACCGCCGAGCGCGTGGTTAATCAGCACATAAAATTGCAACAGCAAATTTATTGGTGCCGTCACCGGGGATCGAACTCGGGTTGCTAGCGTACTATGCAACTTGAGCCAACCGCCCGATACCTTAAATAGGTGCTTACGGGAGGCGGGATCATTTAAGATCAAGTAAGCCGCATCCTCGTTCGCGCCCTATACAAAAAATATCACATTGCTTTCACGGTAATAATTACAATCATATCTGACGTCCCACAGTACTCATAATAGTTCTGGCTAAACTCTCCAATGGTTTGGTTACCTCTTTATCCAATGCAGTTTATAAAAAATCGATCTACTCGTAATAGCGATTATCAGCTAAAATATTTGCATCTTCATAGGTGTTTCTTATTATGCTTGATCGGACTTTAAAGTATATAGATAACTTTTATAATATTATTGACTAATAAAAGAAAATAACAAGAGGGAAAACTAACAAGTATATTTACGAGTAAAAGCAAAAATCGATTTCAAATCGAATCAAACGCTAAACACAATTATGCGCGGACGCCCGTTTTGTTTGTATTTCTGAATGATCGTAGGAATCTCACGAACTTAGAATATAACCAATTTCATTATACTACTCTTAAGGTACATCCTTTCCAATAAAAAAAAGTATCATCGAAATCCGTTGACGTGATATTGAGTTATTCGTTTATTTGTGGCGCACATACTTGATGCAAATTTAAGATATATGGTTTTCTCATGGATCCCATTGTCAGAATTGGACCAAAGTAAATGGGACCACATGGGAAGTTTTCAATAAGAAAAAGTATTATCAAAATCGGTTAACCCAGTCCAAAGATATGCGGTAAAAAACATAAAAAATGGAAACCTCTTTTGAAGTCAGTTGAAGAGTATGGGGCAGATGGTATCGCTAAAATCTCTTCCGTACAACCTTTAGAGGGACAAACAATACAGATATATAAATACGCTATAAACATACATACAACGACTGTACACACTGTACATAGACTGTACATACATACAAGCCGTATGTAGAAGAACTAATTTTCGCTTTGTAGCTTTGATTCTTTTTTTGAATCTTTTTCTTCTTTTGATTCTTCATTGATAAGATTTTAAACATTTTGTATGCTTAGGTATCCAATAGTACTGTAAGGTGACCGTACATCGTTATTTTTAAATAAATACGCATGCGAATCGAATTGTATACACCTACGATGAATTAGGATAATAAAAATCTATTACGTGTGACGACAAAGCGACTGCATGTCTAATCGAAGAAGGATCAATAGGCGCGTCCCTGCATTGTTCTGTCATTGCTCGTACAACCCGAGTTTAAGACAATTGTTATATGGGATTTGATATTCATTAATCGTTAACGATTCAAGTTTAAATGACTAGAAAGTGTTTTTGACATGTAATTGTTTGTCGCGCGTGTTTCGTTTTACGTTCCGATAATTAAGAATAATATATCGATAAAAATAATTGCTTTATATTTTAACTATACTTATCTATAGATCCGTGGTTGCAATTCGGTTTATTTTACCCTCATTACTAATTTACCAAGTGGCAAATCTATATATATAAAAGAGATAGTGTGTGGGTATATTCAATATAGGCTCGAAACGGCTGGACCGATATCAATGAAACTTTCAGGGAATCTTAAGATTAACCTGGCGAGTAATCTTGTAAAGTTTGGTGAAGATCGGAGCACTCCTCTTTTTGAACTGTCAAATACAGCTTTTATTTACTATGATGATATCACCCAAATTTGTATTGACACATTTTTATGTGTGTAACCATATTGAAGTACAATGAAGTATATTGAAGAAAAATGAAGTAAAATAAATCCCTAAATTATAAGAATGATATTTTATTTTCTGATATGTAGATGGGTGTAGGTAATGATCTTCACCCGCTCGAGAAGAGAGTAGAAGGGAATGAATACGAAGAGAAATGAGTAATTTAATATATTGTGAGAGTTAAGTTATTAGTTTATTGTTTAAATAAAATAAAACAAAATCTAGCCCCGCGAAGCGGACTGGGTACGCTATTTGGATAATAAACAATAGAATTGCATGTCAATTGAACGTATTTGTGTAGAACATTATTCATCTTTCTTCTTCGTCTTCTGCCTTTTCCGGCCAGGATCTACTTTCTACTAAGTCTAGTCTAGTCTTCACTTTCCCTGAGTGTGTTATTTGCCAATTAAATTTCACTATAAAACCAATAAATTACAATTACATTGTTATTATGCAAAATACCGTAATCTACAAATTATTTTTTTCAGATATAAATTTCATTTGAATTTAAGAT
This sequence comes from Meandrusa payeni, assembly GCA_029286785.1. Classification (NCBI taxonomy): domain Eukaryota; kingdom Metazoa; phylum Arthropoda; class Insecta; order Lepidoptera; family Papilionidae; genus Meandrusa; species Meandrusa payeni. The sequence goes on from JAGSMX010000013.1 coordinate 4,031,467, forward strand.
TATTTTATGATTATTCGATATTGATTGAATGATTGAAATGAGAATTTAAAAAAAACCATATGGAAACAACTGAATTAGCAGATTACCAAAACTAGCAAAACTCGACTATTGTGATGTCGCTGAATGTTCATTTTGACAATTGGTTTAGCATAAAATAAATACAACTTCAAAGAAATATTAGAAAGAACTATTAGAAGGAATAATAATGACATTTTGAAAGTGTTCTTAATATAACAATGGCATTCACGTTATTTTACGATACGTATACGATACAATGATCGTCATACATTATAACTATTTATAAAATAAAACGGCGTTATTGTGAGCGTTCTTTTCACCTACTAATATTTTAAACAAGACTACATAATCTTTGTTCGAAGTTAAAACAGCTCGTATAAAAAAGGTCATACAACTATTGCTTAAAAAGTGACTGAGTAAATCTAGTTCTATGATTTACAGCGCTATAAAAATTTTGCTTTCAGTTAATGAGTTGTGGGAACACGCTATTAAAACACTATAAAAACAATGTATGTACTTTTATATGCCCATGTGGAAAATTAACGATCAATTCGTTAATTTTCACCTTGGTAATTGAATTTCTTTATGATATTATCGCATATCGTTATGATTTTTTTTTATTTAAGGAGAAGAGGCCTTTTAGCTGACCAGATCTCGGGCAACCGTAAACATTTATCAATAGAATTGCAGGTGTGTTGCCATCCTTTTTTCAACTGATTTCAAAAAAGGACTTCTCAATTAGTCTGTATGATTTTTTTTATGTTTGTGTCCTCATAACTTTCGAATAACAAACGATTTTGGTGATTCTTTTTTTGTTTGAAAGCTGGTGGTCCAATTTCACGAGATAATCACATAAGTATTAAATGTGCATTTATTATATACGCCATAAATGGTACGAATAACTCAATTTCACGCCAACTGATTTCAATGATTTAAAAAAATTAAAAGGATGTACTTTAAGAACGAAAATGTAAGTTTGGTTTAATTCTATTTTTAATGTTCTTACGATAATTTTGTCATACAAATCATAATATACATAATAGCGTATAACGTATAATTCGATTTGAAGTCGGTTTCATTGAAACGTTTCGCAACCAGGCATAATTACTAGATCACTGCTTCTTCATTAAACGGTAAAAATGCATTTATTAAGCAATAATTCCATCCATAAAATGAACAAAAGAATGAAAACAGCGTTGTTATCGCAACAAATAAAATGCTATTATATTAAACTGCGGTTTAAGCTTTATCGATTAGTTTCGCATCAAATCATTGTACCCGATTTTTCGACCTTCCTCAAACCGGACAGCGAAGATAATTTATTTCATAAAAAAAAACTATGAATTTTTTTTGCACGTTCTTAAAATAATTTACGAGAAACAAAAGAACGCATAACACCAGAAGTAAGCACCGTTATGTCATTTAATATGCATTTATTTTTATCGATATGATTTGATACCATGCAGTAATTCTGTTAAAATTTCTTGAAAATACCGGCTATATCGGCTGTAGAACGAATAATTGTTGGGTGAAACGAGTTCTTGAGTGGAGACCGCGGAGGCAAACGCGGGCTGGGACGCCCTAAGTGGAGCCTTCTAAAGCCCACTGCTGGACAAAAGTTTTAGAGAAGCTTTTGTCCAGCAGTGGGCTTTAGAAGGGTGATACTAATGATACTGGATTTAATTACTATTAAATTAGTGTGCAATTTCTGTTACTGTTTCTTCGGTCTGCCATTGGCAAGAAAATTGCCTAGCCAAGGCATTTGCCAATGATATCACACTGGTTGCCTACACGATTACAATTAAATTTTCATTGTGCCATAAACCGTAATATATAAAATATAATTTTTGTTATGTAGTTTTTAATTCAATTAAATAAATAAATATTTGAAAGATGTCAATTGCTTTTTTTCGTCTGAGTGTATTTTATTACTTGTTTTATGATATTGTGATAGTTAAACTCTTACTTCATACAAACGATATGTGATCCCTACATAATAGTAGAAGAATGGGCGGTTCTGCTGGATCCAGTTAATGCGTGTACTAGAATATATCCCAAATAGTTTATTCATTTATCAGGAAGGCATAACATCTATAATTCCCGTAAATAAATATAAGAGGCAAATGAACAGTACATATAAAATTAGATAATTGTAATTTTTGCTTTAATATATGGAGTCAGTTCAGTGTCCGAGCACATCGCAACCGTAAATGTTTAATCCCTGGTGCCAGTGAAATTGTTAGTTGAGCTTATCGGTGAAGGAAAAGGTGGTATGTATCTACCGCATGTAAAGTCTGCCAATCTGCACCATGACCGCGTGGGGGCTATTGCCCTTATACTCTCTTTACAGAAAAGGCCTGTGCCAAACAGTGAAACATATGCATATATTTACATACACTCCCGGACACATCTATCGGCCCACCTAGTGCTTCAAGTTTTCACCGTCTCTAGCTCAAAATAAATGTAAGGTGGAGCAATAAGTTTTTATGCAGTTTTGAAGATGATTTATTGGTTATGCTTTTGGTATGTTTTTTAAATTTCGAATTCAGAATTAAGAAAATTCCAGTCCCTTGTTTGTTTTCAACGAACCTAGGGAGGAGAACGCTTTCTTTAATACGTGAAAATTGGATTTTTATTGATGTTTCTGATTATTGGTTCCATAAAAGGCTACTCTAAGCTTTGAGCCAGTTTTAACCAAAAAATATGGATGCTCGGTCTGAAATTGCCCCCACTCTGTAGCATTTCTGTAGGCCGGGCACAGCCAAAAAAATATGAGTGCACAATTGCATTAAGCTGACGAGTTTATTTACCAGTAAATCAGCTTCAAAAATGCATAAAAACTTGTTGCTCCAAATCACATTTATTTTAGCTAGAGACCGTCAAATCTTAAAACCCTAGGTGGGCCGATAGAAGTGTCCAGGAGTATTTGTAAATATAGACTATAACTTTAACTTGTACTTATTTACATATTTGTTTAATGATATATCATATTTATAATATTTCTAGCCTGTAGTGCAACTTGCCAGGGTACTATGAATGGCTAACTGAATTGTGTGTCTTAATAAAGTGTGAGATATATTTAGCCAACAATTGATATTCAGAAATATAACTTTAATGACAATAATACGATGCCAGAGTAATTTAAAAATATTTATTGTTAACTTTCGGAAACTTATTTATAATTAATACGACACTGAAACAAATTTTAGAACAAAACTTTGTGTTAACATTGCATGCCGCATAAAGATACAGTTAATGTTTAATATATAAAGCCAATATAATAAGTATTTTACGACGCAATAAATGATTGTTCTTGAGCCGATCATAAATAAACAAGTATTTAATGTTTTGAAAGTAGTTTTATTTGAAATCATTAATTATCTTTTATCTTTTTTCCCTTTCAATTCATTTCAATGACAACTAAGAAACAGACAACAAATATAACTTTTAAAATGACACATGTAGGTATTTGTGAAATAAGTTGTCAACAAAGAACAAGTTTTGTCATCGATGTGAAATGTTAAGCGTAAATATTATAACGATATATAATAAGTAATCAAATAATTGTAGGTACTTGTAAAATAAAAACCTGGATTAGGTTGTGTCTGGTAGTTCGGTTTCTTCATCCACTCGTAGGGTGAACGAGGCGGCGCCGGCGGGTGAGCGGGCTGCGAAGGTCTGGACCCGGGCGAGCCTTCCCCGGGGCTGGCCAGGTCGCCTCGCGCCGGCGATGGCATCTCCCCGACCTCTCTTTCCCCGGGCTCCCGCTTCGGGAAGTGATGTGGCTCCGACGGCCATTCTCCGCCGGGGGCTCCGTTCCACGCGCACCATTGCTGCTCCTCGAAGTTCTGGTGCTGCCAGCCGTACCAGCCGCCCGCGCCGTACTGCCCGCCCTTGCCTTGGTACATGGCGAGCGGATTGACGTAATTCACCATGCTTCGTTCACCGTCCGAGCATCGCACACACACTCGCCGTCACAACACTGCCGCTTGCGGGTTACAGTTCACGATGGTGGTGCACCGCACGGAAGGTACGTCGCGACTAATTCCGAGCGTGGCGGAGCGTACGCGCGCAGTGGCGGGAGGGGCGAGGCTGTCGGAGGAGGTGCTCTCCAGCCAATGGCCGTGCCGTGGCCAGGTCCGCCCTAACGCCGGGCGATCCGCCGCGCCCCACGCTATCGCTTAATTTGCCTAATTACGATGAAAATAATGGACACCGCCGTAATGAACTCTACCTAAAACCGCCTGAAAACATTATAAACACATTGATAACGCTACGTTCGCATCTATGTAGGATTTTTTTTGTTTCGCTATGGAAAAATTATACATCCCCTAATTATCTTTAGTTTTGTATGCAAATTTTATTTTTTAGGACGCCAAGAGTACCAATAAATACAACCTTATACAAATAAGTTTTCCATATTGTGAGTCTAGATATATTCCAACTGTTGTCTATGACCATGTAGGTCACAAGGAAAATTTTTTTAGGATGCCAAGAGTACCAATAAATACAACCTTATACAAATAACTTTTCCATATTGTGAGTCTAGATATATTCCAACTGTTGTCTATGACCATGTAGGTCACAAGGAAAATGATATATAAGCAATAATTAATTATAAAAAGCAAATTTAATATTAATATTAAATTTGTTTTTTCACATTGCAAAAAGAGATTTTCTGATAAATGTGATGCTTAAAAATATATGAAGTCGGGATGACCTTGCCTGGATGAATTTTGCTCGATATTTTGTTTTGTAATTAGATACGAATTACATAATGATGAAATATGAATAATTTTTCGATCTTAGCGACATAATGCTGACGTTAATCTGATAAACGTAATTCATAAAAATTAAATTAACTTCAGATTGTATGACCCGTCTTACTCTATATTCACCTCCTGATTCCTGGCCTTAACTGAGTGACTGAACCATCTTTTTGTTTCAAACTTTGTGATCTCTTTCTATTGTCTGTTGCATGAATATCCCTTTTCACATGAATATCGACTAATTTCTTGATTCATTACTAAGCAACCATATGACACACGTATCTTATAAATAATTTTGATCGTAATTTTCTTGGTTAGTAGTAGGTTAGGTCTTAGCAACGCCGTCTACTGCAGTATACTTTGGATACCCTACACCCGGATAAAACTGCATGAAACCTTTTTTTTTGTTAACGGGCAGGAAATTTTCAAAAAGATACCCCGCCTTCTGGGGGGAAGGCAGCGGATATATGGGGTTTTACCCACTAAAACCTCCCCGGTGGCCTTTACTCGGTGCATGGCTCCGGGATCTCCCGTGGAACGCACCGGAGCCTAGCTAGATCGATTTATCGACCCTGAAAACCTCTGCATACAAAATTTCTTGAAAATCGTTGGAGCCGTTTCCAAACTAGATAGATATAACAATTGCTCGTTTAAGGGTATTAGATTAACATTGAATTAATTTAGTATAAAATATTGTACTCCGGTTTAATCTTTTCAGGTTTTTTTATTTATTTTTTTAAAAGAAAGCTAACATTCTCGTAAACCATTCCAATTAAGCTTAGGCTTGTGCTAGGAGATGATTCACGTCAGTATTCGAATGGTGGATTTGAAAACGACCTTACGATTCGCAAACCGCACCCTAAACCATGAGGCTATTGACGCTTCAAATTAGTTTACAACATTATATTTCAGTACTTTACAACTATCGCGGTCACGGATGGACCATAACATTAAAATCAGCAAAATTCGTTTTAAATATTATTATATCACTATGCGCAATTACAGCTTAAAAGGACTAAAAGTTCAACAGCAGGAAAGCGTTACAAACAATCTCAGTTTACTTTCTAATGATGATGATGTCCAAGCTGATGTCGGCCATGGCGACTGTGTCAGTGCAAAGGCATTTTAATTAGGACGCTTCATTCATGTAGTCATTAGGGCTTAGGTTTTCTACCCTCTCGTGTGTTCTTTAGTGGCTCGCGTACGCCAGCTTGTTGCAAAAAGCACGAGAGCACTTCTACATAATTATTCCCCTCACCGGGGGGACCCTTGTGTCGAGTTACTAGCAACATAGGTTTAGGCTAAGCGACCTAAGAGCTGTGCTACCTTTCAATCCGGTGAAGCAGTCAAGGCCAGCCTCTCTGGTCAATCTGTGTAGTTCGTCAAAAAAAACATAATTATAGTGGAATTATATATAAATATGCTTTCTAATAGTAACCATGTTGTACCAAAATATCGCGCCTTTGGTTGTTAAGTTATAACTTATTAAATATTTGTCCAAATAATATTGTGTAATAGTCAAAGTTTAAATATCAGACGCGATTTCATCCAATCGTCACCGAACTTGGCCGGATCACCCGCGGGACTAATCTGAATATTCAAATCAGTGGATTCAGTCATTTTAAAGTTCCAAGTTGAGTCCGATCCTGGCTTGACGATGACGAACTACACAGATTGGCCAGACTGCTTCACCGGATTGAGAGGTGGCATAGCTCTTAGGTCGCTTAGCCTGAACCTCTATCGCTAGTAACTCGACACAAGGGTCCCTCCGGTGGGGTGTAACCTCGGCTTGGACGGTTTCTAAGTTACGCGTAAGCATTCCGATCAGATTGCGCCCGAGAGGGACGAACCACGACTCGGTCGGTAGCTATTTCACGGATAATCTAAAGGACATTCGAAAAGCTAAACTAACTTTGAGTGCCATTTCGGGAAGCGTTGGCGCTGGGAGAAGAAGTGGCCGAAGAAACTCCAGCAACGCTCCTAGCTTCTAAGGGGTGGTTATCCTGGCGTTTGCCATCAATGGCCGAGTTTAATGCATTTTTTTGGAATTAACTACTCTGACACGCGTGCCGGACTATGCTCTGATACTTTAGAACGATAATCTTCATTCTAAAGTGTTACGCCAGTTACTCAACAATACCCAATAAAAAATCGTTTAATATCTTCCAAAAATGATTATACGAGTATTTATACGTAAAAAACGGTTTGATCTATGCCGTTGTAGTTATTGTGCGTACTGGCCGGTTGTCGACGGTCGTATGAAGTTTTGTAGCTTCTATGTTTTTTATTTTTTTGGATGCATCCCACCGATCGCCTCTAAAATGTGTGTCGTCCCGCCATCTTGCCCGCCCAGAGTTAGTAACTAGAATGCCCAGTAATTCCATAGAAGCACCTGATTAAGTCATGGCTTGGTACCTTCGGGCACCACTTACTCAAAATGCTATCCTGAGGCCCAAGCCGAGGTTTCACTCTCGAAAATCGAGGTTCCGACCGAGACGAGAGCTTTAATATTTCAAATAATATACGATGAAGTCGTAAATACCTCCGCACTCACAACGGCTACCAACTATAAAAACAACATACAGATTTAAGCTAATCTCTAAAAGTAAAACAATATCTTTAAAATAATAAAAAACGAACTTCAAAACAAGCGATCAGTACTCAAGTATTCTTAAGCATTTGTTTACTTACCTGGAATTTCACGAGCGGACATTTTTGATGTTATTCTAAGTTTTATGGCCATCTGTTTATCCCAATACTAAAGCCGCCATAAGTTTAGCCTATTGTTTAATAACACAAGGATTCACTTTTATTGCAGGGACCCTAGTATCAGTTTTAACTCGATTTCGAAAACGATGAGAATTAAAATCCCAACTTGCTTGCTTGCTTTTGTCAAATACTGTGATAAACAAAATATTTGTAGTATCTGTAAATTTAATTATTTTCTTATCACATTTTTTTTGACGAAATACACAGGTCTTCTTAACTGCTTCACCGGATTGAGAAGAGGCATAGCTATTACGTCGCTTAGTCTGAACCACTATCGCTAGTAACTCGACACAAGGGGTAACCTTGGACGGTTACTATGTTACGCGTGAGCATTCCGATCCGAGGGCGCTCGAGAGGGCCGAACCACGACTCGGTCGGTTTCTATTTCACGGATAATCTAAGGGACATTCAAAAACTAACTAAGTTGGATTGCCACTTCGGGGAGCGTTGGCACTGTGAGAAGAAGTGGCCGAAGATATCAGTAACTATAATAATATATAAGTACTACTTATAAAAAGTTGTATTTATATCATTGACAAGTAAGTTGGAGCTGACAATATAATAAGTATTTAATAGAGAAAGGATTAGATGAATGTGAGTAAAACTGATGTGTCAATTTCAACCAGTTACTTTCTGGTTCACTTTGAATAAACCTTCACCACATACTTCAGCCACTACTAAATTCTTAGAGCTGTGCTAGTCTAGTATCTTAGCGGTTATATCAAGTTGCATAGAATGCTAGCAACCCGAGTTCGATTCCTGGTGCCGGCATCAGTGAATTTGTTTTTATGATTTTATGTGCTGATTTACCACGTGCGAAGAAAGAAGAATTTAATAATATAAAATTTCCTTAGATATGTGAAGTCCGACTCTTTTCAGGAAAGGCCTGCGTCCTATAGCGACATGACATGATATAGGCACCTTTGTAGCCTAAGCTTTTTTAAATACTTCACTCTCAACATAGAAACCGACATGTGGACACACACAGGGCAGGCACAAACGCATTTTGAAAAAAAAAAAGCTTAATTTTATTAATATTATCTTGATTTTTTAAATTTTACTGATTGGTTTTACTTAAGTACATTAAAGTATTTAGAAAATAACATATAACGTAAAATAAAAGAAAAATCTTTATTTTTTTATCGATAAGACAAATATAATTACATATATAATTAATTAATATTTATTAATAATTCGGTAAAGCGCCACCTGTGATCAGAGAGTTGAACTACATGCTTTATTAAGCTATCGCTATCGGCCGCCGTCTATGCATCTGTATATATTCCGTTATATATGTATTTTTCTTTCAGTTTTAGTCTCACATTTTCCATCAAATCAGTCGCGCAGCGTTAACGAAGTGACATTAATATTAGTTGTAGCTGTAAAATTTTTAGTAATCTGGCTAAAGCAATGAACCAAGCTTACTCACGGGTGTTCTAATTAACAAATTTGTGCTACTCTCATAGACACCGTAATAGTTCCATAAACATAGCAATTTTTTTTTGCGGTTTGCGTTGCATCTTAACTTTTTTGTAGTAAAAATTTAAAATGTATCGAATTTCTTCATTAGATTCACTCATCTTGACGCTACGAAAAACAAATGAAAATCACACATTTTCCTAATTTTGAATTTGGAATTATGTTCTTTAAACTTAAACATTCAATGATACCAAAACCAGCCAGATACAAATGGTATAGCCAATGAGATTTTATTACAGGTTCATAAATACTATAATGCGAAAAGACTTCATCCTCAACCTATTATATTTCAAGGCCTTTTTATTTGTTTCCACACTATCGTAATTTTTTGAAGATTCTGTCGTATACGATAATTATCAAATCAAGAATTGCTCCATCCTTTTTTCAATATTTATAATAAGTTTTCTTCTAGGTAAAAAATTACTCTGTATATTAACGTTAAAAGAACACGAAATGTTATTATTTCAAAATATCTATTACATTCTTATGGTCATTTATACATCCATTGCTGTCTCTAAAAAATAATTTAATTATTAATAAATTTATTTTTTGAGATACCAATGGATGATTATAGAAGACCATAGATAACGCAGGAGTAGTAAAATAGTCTTTGGTAAAGTGGTGATGTCGTTATGTTACATATTCTTTGAAAGACATTCTTTTCTTTTCATAAAGCAGTAAGTGTACGCGTCTGTTTCTGTGATATGTTTATAGTTTATTAACCGAGGTAGGCGACGTGAGATCTTTATAAACATCATTGCCTGTTACAGATATCTACATTGAATACCGTGTCTGCGTATCTGTTAGTAAAATGTCGACTGATACTATTGAAAAATTGTATCAGAATTATGGAATTCTGGCAGACGCGAAAGAAGACATTTCCAAGGTAACCTGAAATGTCCTCATTTGTATTTAAATGTTGTTTTAAGGCCATAAATACAAATTAATTTTGAATTTCAGCACGAGAAAGAATATATGGAGATTTTGGCTGCAGTAAAAGGGTCTGACAAAGAAAAACGTTTAGCGTCACAATTTATTGCAAAATTTTTTAGCAGCTTTCCCAATCTTGCTGATCAGGCCATAGAAGCTCAATTTGATCTCTGCGAAGATGACGATGTTGCTGTAAGTACTTTTTAGTTATTCATCATTATTAATTGCATTCCTCAATTTACGTCATCTAGTAATTTGTAGGTTAATCATTCACTTACATTCTTTATCTAATTCTGTGTTTAAAATAATATGAGGTATTGCACATGTATTAATACCATTATTAGGTATAACAATTGAGTTATATCAAAGTAAATGCTATAAAATATTTGTACATTGCTTATAAAGTAGTAAATGTGACAAGAGATAGAACTATTATGCTTTTTATGAGTATATTTAGCAGTGGATACTTTATTACAAGATTTACAATATATATATATATATATATGAATAAGTAATCCAATATATGTAAAACTATGTGAAAAAACGAAATATAAAAATAAATTATTTCGAACATACAGTACATACTATGACAGGTAACTAATATGTAATGAAAAGGCCTTATCACATAGGCTTATATTTATGGTGCATGTGTTGAACACTGTTCAATAAAATCTTAGATCGGGGTAGTCTTAAATTCACTTTAATTAATTCCCTAAAAAAAAATTTTATACTAAAAAATTATATTTGTATGTTTATATATATTAGAAGGGTATGGTTCTGAATTATGTTTTTTCATACTAATTCCAGATACGCAAGCAGGCAATTAAAGATTTGCCCGTCATGTGCAAAACAAACAAAGAGCATACGCAAAGGATTGCTGACATCCTAGCACAACTTTTACAATCGGAGGATGCTACTGAAATAAATGTGGTCACAAATTCGTTAGTGACTATTATAAAAGGTGATCCGAAAGCAGCTTTGGCTGGTATATTCTCTCAAATACATCAAAGCACAGAAAATGATGTTCCTAATGAAATTGTCAGAGAGAGGTGTATCAAATTTTTGTCAACTAAAGTGAAGCACCTTGGTCGAGAAGTGATCAATAAGGAAGCGGAGGAACTCATCATTGTTGAGTGCAAGAAAATCTTGGAGGTTTGAAACTGGTTTATATTTTATTTTATTTTTTAAGGAAGAGTCATTTGAATCTTTGTTATGCTGTATGTGCCTTACAGGGGAAGGATCTTGACTTCACATAGTTAATGACTCTATGAAGTAAAGGTTTTTATAGGTTTGTTTTCACTCAATAAGTAGGTATTTAGTTTTTAGTTCTAAACTTACAAGTTAGAATTAAAAGGTTGAAGCCAAACATATTGGACTGGCTGCAGATAGGAGAGAGCTGCAAACGGAGTGCCAATGACGGCTGGTTCCCACAAGATGGTCACAACCTATTTAACTGAGTTTTTTTTATTCAATTGTTCATTTACTCTGTATTTTATGGTCATTCATATATATTGGCATTCATGAGTAAGGAATTCTGACAAACATCTTTGCTATTGCTGTAGTAAATATGTATATGCTGTATGACCTGTACTTATTTTTGTAATTTGGTACTAATTTTCTTTGAACTGATTTCAGGATGTTGTAGCTGAAGAATTTGAACACATTATGGAATTATTGACATGGTCTCGACTAGGTAAAACACTAGCAGGAAAAAAGGAACTTATGCAAATTGTGGCAGCTCTGGCATTTACACCAGATGATTGGCATCCTGAAGATCCTGAATATGTAGACAGAGTTATACAGTGCACACAACATGCATTACCTTTGTTTTCTGTAAGTTCCAAGATTTAAAACTGTTATTTTTAAAATATAATTGTTGGTAGGAATTTCATCTTATTTAAAAAATGTTCAGTGCAAGTAAAGCTTAGAAAGCTGTTTAGATACAGCCATTTGCTCTGTCTATCTAGCGTACCCCTCAATATGTGAATGCCTTATTTATTATATATTTAAAAGTAAAATCAGATAGTCACAATTCCATGTTTATAATCTATGGAATGTTATGTTATAACATTTTACATTTCATACTTGCCTCACTTCCTATCCACATGTACACACCCTTCAGTTTCATTACTTTAGTAACTTGGGGTAAAATTTGGCATTTTTTTAATTACTGCTGTTAGTTAATATAATAAGCTAGATAATAAAATAGTTTATTATAAGAAATGTGATTATGTACTTAAATAGATTGTAATATGTGTGTACATTTAGTGAAGTGAATTCTTTGAATTTACTAATGTCTTTCATAATAATAGTGACAAATGTGTATTTACAGGGGCAAATTGACTCCACACAATTTGTTAACTTTTTTTGTGATCATATATTGAATCGCTGGAATGATATTGCTACCTCAGAAGGAAGTGACATAAAGTTGGAATTACTAAAGATTTTCGCCGAAATCACTGAATTTTGTGGAGATTTGGAAAATTTACAGAAGAAAGTGGATTCTGTTTATGATGTTTTAATGGTAAGTAATATTGAAATTTTACTTACTAGTGTTTTTTTTAAATAAATATTATGTAAATATAAAATATAAAAGTAATTATGACATATTGCGTATATGATTGGTTTTTGTAGTTACATACTGTTGTGAAAAACGTAAGATTATTTGTTCTCATATTCAATACTCACGATTGTGATTTTAATTTATGAAATAAACCATATATAATATAAAAATTCATTAATTGCGAATAATTTCTACAACAGAACTATTTACCTGAGGCACCACTTGAAGGTGACAGTGGAAAACCACAATCGGATACTGAAAGCACAACAGAAGATTCCAAATTGAAAACGGAGCCATCGCTACAGTTTTCGCATGTTGAATGCGCCCTTTACGCTCTTCACTCTCTGTGCCGGAAATCACCGGAAGTCATCAGCACTGACCAGGCCAGGCTTAAAGCTCTTCGTTTAAGGCTTCAATACACAGCAAGATTGACTCAAGGATATATAAAGAAGTTGAAGGAAGTGACAAATGTGAGATATGTTTTATACAATTCTTTAAATGATTTCTAAACTGTTATATTAGCTATACAATGTTTGAGAACTTTCCCAGTCACTGTGCTTATTGCACTTAGAATAATGTTAAAAACACAAACTTGTCTTGGACAGACAAGTTTATGTTTGTTGACAACTTGATAAAGTTTTCAAAGATGACATAATTTTTTGACCAAAAGATTTTAAAGTTGTGCATTTAGCCATTATCATTGCGTTTGTCTTAAAAACTTTCATTATTAATAAAATAACCGTGGGCCGGGAGAATGGAAATCAATTTCGAAAAGCATGCAAACAAATTTTCTGTACTGTCATTTCGTTATCAATCTATCCCTTAATTATAATTTCTTTTTTTCAATTACAGAGTAAGAAACCATCTGATGATACCTCTGAAGAAAACAAACTCAAAATTACAGCTTTGAATACAACTTCTAATATAAATACACTCATTCGGGACATATTCCGAACTCCACCCAGTTTTAAGAGCAAAGTTCAATTGTCATTCCAGACCAAAAAGATGGAGAAAGAGGTACTTTTTCCCTGCTTTTTTGAAATATGTATAAATCCATTATATATATTCAATGCACACGAAAATAAACGCCCAATTCTTTAAGCAGGCATCTCAACGGTTTTTCGAGACTGCCACCTAACATTCTAACAAACTTCTTGTAAGTGCCGCCACTTATAAGCCTTCCTATAATAAATTCCGTCGCGTCGCCCGGAGGCCGAGACACGTTCTTGACGATCCGGACGACGCGATTACCATTGCACAGGCTAGATCTCTACAAATCCACAAAGCGTCCATTCGCGACCGTCGGAGGTTGCGAATAATCCTTGCGCGTTACCGCTATTTTATGGGCAGGCCCCACCCCTTAGATGTTAGGAGCGTTGCTGGAGTTTCTTCGGCCACTTCTTCTCCCAGCGCCAACGCTTCCCGAAGTGGCACTCAAAGTTAGTTTAGCTTTTGAATGTCTCTTAGATTATCCGTGAAAAAGCAACCGACCGAGTCATGGTTCGGCCCTCTCGGGCGCCCACGGATCGGCATGCTTACGCTTAACATAGTAACCGTCCAAGCCAAGGTTACCCCTCACCGGGGGGACCCTTGTGTCGAGTTACTAGCAATAGAGGTTCAGGCTAAGTGACCTAAGAGCTATGCCACCTCTCAATCCGGTGAAGCAGTCAAGGCCAGCTTCTCTGGCCAATCTGTGTAGTTCGTCATAAAAAAAAAACAAAAATAAATTCACTGAAAAAAGAAATTTTTTTGCTTTCTAGGTTCAGTCAGTTCCAACAAATGACGTAGACAAGGATTCAACTGGACAGAAACGCCACCGACCAATAACATTTGACAAAGGAGATAAAAAGGAACCTCATGTTAAAAGATCCAGGAGTAATGATAGAAATGTGAAAATGTATACACCACCATCTGGAAAATATAGTTCACGATTAAACAATGCCCGATTTACTACCAACTTTTCGGGCAGAGGGAGAGGGGGCTATGGTAGGAGGGAGTTCCGTAACAATGGAGCCCCATTCAGAAGGCGCAGCAATTTTTAAATGCAAATCAAATTGTGATGCAATATATGACAACAATAAAAGTATACTGGAAACTGTCCTAAAAGAAATTGACTTGTTTCCAAAAATAAAAGCAATAATGGAAAAGAATGATTTAATTTAAAAAAAATTAAATTACAGGGATACATTATTACAAGAATAGTGTATTGCAACTATATTTAATTTTTATAGATATCAGCCGGTGTTGAGTTTGGTCTGCATTGTTTGGGGTCCTTTACATTTCAGTTCCAGCAGCAGAGTACCAGCAGTTGGCTGATTAGAAACTACTCTTCAAAGTGTAAATATAGTTCTGGTCAGATAATATTTAATCTAGAGTCAGCAATGTAAGTATACAATTTGATAAGGCTCTACAAGACAGTGAATACTGTGGACTTGGCGCCATGCAGAGTAGTCTACGCAAGTATATTATGTTGGTTTTTAAAATAATATGTAAGCAGCTGTCCCAGAGCATCAACCTGACTTCCTTGACTATATAACACAAGTAGCATGTGAATACTTGGTAAGTATTATGGTCTTCATTTACAAAGATATATTTTATATTATAGCTTTGGAACGTACGATGGAATGGAGATTCACAACACAATGCTGGAATGAACTGTTTTTTTCGTAATTGGTTTTGTTTTCAGATTTTTTCTCTTAACCCACTTGTCATTGCCAAAAGGAACTCTTGTGGGGGCCATTTTGTCGTCGTTGTTTGATGATTCTAATAATACAAGTGATTCTCGATATATATTTGTTTTATTTAATAAGAATGTTCTATTATCCTATTGTTGTCATTTTTTTATCAACAACTATAACTCAAAATTTATCTCCAAATATGATCACAAATCAATTATGATTAAATATGGAAATTAAAGGATTATTATATGATTAGGCCAACGGCCATCGGCCGCAGAGCATAGCAAGAAATTTTTGTGACATAAAAATTTAACTTAAAACATGACAACAGAATTTAATTTTTTACCATCATAGAGCAAACAAAGCTGCTCAAGTGTTATAATTTGTAGGTTTCGTGGAGTAAAATAGTCCAACAACTAATACAGTCGCTTTATTGAGACAGCGTAACGTTGTACAAAAGAATTATTTAAAACGAATACCGTCACAACTGCGTGTCCTCACAATCTTTATACAAAATTAATTAGAAGTCAGATTAGGAACTGATAAAAGTTAAAACTATTGTTTACAATGCCAAGTTCATGTGACAATCAACTAAATTATGAATTAAAAATACAATAAGGTTCAGGTAAATCATTAAGATATCATTGAAAGTAGTTATTATGTTATCATAACAATTGCTGGGTGTCATGTGTTGCCAGCTAACACAAGACTGAGGGATGAGGTAGCCTGTGAAAATTAGATTGCAAGGAAAATGAGCCCCATGTAGCAACAATGTTATGCTTATGCTTCACCATAGATGTTGTGGCCTACCTAAAGATTTTTTAAGCTAGAGGTTCAGGCTTGATATAGTTTTGCCATCAGTATGCGCCTTACATGCCATGCCGCCAATGAGCGCTGACTCTAAGGCATAGAAGAAACATGTATGTAAATAGATCAAAAATGAGATTCTAACCATATTTATTTAAATCAAAATTATTAAATATATAATAAAATTAAATATTTATCATAAAACTGGGTCTTGGATTGGGGTGATCTTAATGTATTCCAATTTAATCACAGAAAATTATGTGTTAATTGCTTCACACATCCTTTGTGGTTCATCCTCTAATATCAATTGCCAATGTTGTATGTGAACAACATTTTGGTATAGAATTTTAACATCTTAAGCTCCCAGTCTATTAAGCTTTATGAAATAAAGTAAAAAATATAAAAGAATGGATGAAGTCATAGCTAATTCAAAGGACATTTTCAGTGTGTAGGAATTACTTTCAAATATATAATAAATTATAAGCATTAATATATTTATCTCATATTATCAATAACATTACACATTATACGGTCAAGTTCATAACAGGAATCTGCATTGGCATTATCACTAGGACTGCAATCCATATGATCCAATATCTCTGCAGGTACTTTAAAGTTGGTTTCAATTTCATTCTGATCTGGTAAACTTTGGAGTGCATTTTGTAATATATCTTGCACCTTATCTAAATGTTTCTGGAATCTGAAAAATGTAAGAGTATTATCAGGTTATCTTGGACATGTCGTAAGTGTAAATCCATGTGGCTGCCATGAAATGTGTCATAAAAATGTGTTTCTGATGTCTCTTTAAGGCAGGTACAAACTAAAATCAATATCTTAGTGAGAAATCTTTGAGATTTAAAGTACAAAGAAGTATCTCTATTTCAGTTCATTAGTTCCTTAGTCATGCTGCATGCTTACTTACTATCATATATGTATCATGAAAAACAAAAGCTTTTTAAGTTTACCAGTTAATGTTTAATAAATGTAGGTGAGAACAATTACCTCATAGCTGTTTCAACTCGTTGCCTCTTTTGGAGTTCCATCATCACTCGTAAGGTTTCCCTAGCTTGATGCGGTCTAAATTCGTTTAGCAAATGGTGAATATGGATAAACAATAAACTTAAGTCTTCAACCTTTTCAGCTCTTTTTGGAGAATCTGGACAATGGACTAGTAAATCTAGGAGATCTAAAAAATTAACTAACAAAGAGTGATTTAATTTCTTTAATTCACGACGTCTTTCAACATGCATAGGATATAATCGACGGAAGCCCTGAAATAAGATTAATACATTATAATATTGTATATTTATATATATTATTGTGCATGAATATTTCAATGTGTTCATTATGCTCAAATTGTATACAACGAATACCTCGAAATTTATAAGATACTTACTTGACTTTCTAAAGATCTTATTATTGTGTCATCGGCGTTGAAGGAATGGCCAAACATTGAATACGAATCATGCACAATTGGACGTGGAGGCAGAGGTGCACGATTTCTTCTTACATTATCATCCGTATAAAAATTTATGTATTGCATTGGTGGTAAAGGTAAGGAGCTGACTTGTGCAGTATCAGAAGACATTATGCAGTATTATTATAAGAAAAAGTTAATGAGAGTTTCAAAGACTCAAAATATTACAAGAGCTTAGATGAAAACTAACTGAACAATTTTATAACACCAATATATACCACCATAGAATGTACTATACTGTGTTGTTGAATATTTTATGGCTTGGTAACAAGACCTTTAAGCCAAATCTTTTTTAAAACACATACACTTATTTTTTACGTCTAAGATGAAAATGTAAGTTCTGTACTTCATAGAACAAAAGGATAGAGTAAGAATTCAATTCAGACTGACAGCGCTGAAATGTGACAACAAATGACAACAACAACAAATTCTATTATAAAATAATGAGACCAATGAGCAGGAGACAATTTAACATATACAGTAACAATTTGACTATAACAGATTTAATTTTTTTATTGAATATATTAAAAAAAATTAAGCAATAACTCCAGACAGAGATTGTGTTAATGTATACCACACATTGGTATATTGGTCTGGACTACGCAGATATAATAATTAATGTATGCCCAAGACTAATATCATGTAGAAAGTCACGTAGAAAGAAATTTAGCTTGAACACATTTTTTGCGTTCGTTGCTATTAAATGATTCACGAAAGATAAGTTTCTGTTTGCTTAAATACTCCTGTATCCTAGTCTACTAAGTTTCAGTTTATTAATTTTTTTAGATGTACCCATTAGCTATAGTAGCGCCACCTAAATTTAATGCTTTTTGTTGATGGAAACTTCGTTGTTTCTTAACTGTTGAATGTTGTCTGTGGTTTGTATGTGACAGTGTATTTGGTGTGTACACTGTACCTCTCTTTTCTAATCTATAATCATATAATGTTATGGTGATTGTGTTTGTTGTGTTATGGTTTTGGGTGACTAATGTACGGAATTTTCGATAAGACCTTTTTAATATTTAACTTGAAGTAAATTATAATGGTCGGGTGCTAATTGTAACAGGTGTTTATATTTTAATTTAATCATTGTATATATTTTACAGAGCCGGTCCATTTTGGCCGGTAATTTCATGTTCTTTCCTGATTCACCATAATTTAGGGAGTATGAATTTCTTACAAAGTGTGCATTAGGAATGAGAAACGAGGAGATATATTCGAGTCTGGGCTAAAATAGGGACATCTGTTATTAATGTTAAATAAAGAGCGATAAATAGTTTTCCTTGTATTACTGTATGGTTTACGTTTTAGTTATTTAGTGCTATATGTTATAACTGATGACATAAATAACTACATTGTCTTGATATAAATAGTAATATATCATTCACAAAATTAATTATATTAAATTTTTAATAGCAAAAAATATACGTTCATTTCGTACCTTACAATTTTTTGTAACTTTATGCACATAATCATATTTCTATTTCAGATTATAAAATGTCTACCAAAGAGGAAGATGAGGTGATATGCCAAACATTTATGATAAAAAGATCTCAGAACAAGAAACTGTTTACTCCAGTTAATTACAGAAAAAGATTCTTGGTCCTTACAAGGAAAGCTCTAATTTATTATGACTCTGACAACCAGGTAAGTTAGAAACAGAAAACATTATTATAAATATTATTTGGTTATTTACAATGTGTAGTCAATATCAGTTAAAATATTGAAAGCTTAATTGTGTTCTCTTTTACATGCTTTCACAGGATTTTTAATAGATACTAAGGTATGATCTCAAGTAAATATTATTTTTGTTACAATTCACAATAATAATAATTAAGTCTATGTGCTTATTACTATAATTATTAAGGGATGATACTTTTTTTTGGTTTATTAAAGATTGTAGTAGTAAATTTTTTTTAAGTTCAACTTACGGAAGTATTGAGTTTAATGTTATTTCTGCACCGTATTTATTATTAATATAATTTTTTGTTGTTTTAATTATTTATTTACTAATCAGCGATGATAGCATAATTAGAAAAGTGGTTAACTTATGATCTGGGCATGGGTATGTCAATCTAGCAGGCTTGTAATGATTAGGTTTTGTTTCTCCAAGTATGTAAAAAACTATTAAATCACAAAAATTTACCTTTACTTAAGGCAACGGACTGCCAGTTATGTATATTATCTCATATTCTTGTTGATGGGAGAGTTTTTATATATACGTATATAGAAATAAAGTTGGAGTGTCTTTTTGTAATAATAAATAACCCCTTTTTACTACATGATACAAAATATATATTTTTAACTATTTTTGTCTATCCCTCTTTCTGTTTGTTGCGGAATGGATGGAACGATTTTGAATCAGGAATTTCACTGTCAGATAACCGGTGTAATAAAGAGTTACTTAGACTAATTTTATTTTAGAAAAATTGTTATAAATCGTTTTTAATCACGAGTTACACCACGGGTGCAGCTAGTTTTGTATATAATTATACACCTCTATAAAGTTTTTCGGTATACAATATATATCTCTTTAAGCCCAACCTCGATAAATCGAAAACCTCAGTTACACGATATATCAACCCGTCACAGGTTTCAATAAACTCGAATTTCATGACACCCTCACCTAAAGTTCTACTTTCATAAGTAACTTATAAAATATATATTTTCCAACGTATTTAACCATTCTTAATTAAAATCATTATACCAAGGTGTGTAAAACGATATATTATGCATTTTATCTATTAGTATGAAGTAAGATTCATCGTTATTTTTTGTGTGCCTCAAGTTCCGAGATTCCTTTTGCTTTTGTTCAACGCACCTTTTTTTACGTTCAAATGTGACTCATTCCCGTTCCAGAGGTATCTCGTAATGTTGAAGTGGTCACTTTGTAGGCCTTTACGTATTTACCGTGGATGATATATTGGTCATTTAAAAATAAATAGCAGTTGTAGTCTACTATACATTCGACTTACGGCTTAATGGTAGGGGACTTGAATCCTAGTCGGCATGTATCATTCCAATTATGTTTTACGGAAGTAGAAAAAAAAGGATTTTGCTCAAAATTCGTTTCCAGTGGATGAGAGAGGCTCATCTCAACAAGGGTGGGGACCTCTGTCGTCCGCTAAAGAGGACCCGGGAAGAAGGCGACATCGGCTGTCCCGTGTCGCCTTACATTGCGAGGTGCCTCAAGTTATTCCTTCCCCGGGACGTGCTCTCCGAGAGCACAGCGCAAAGGGGCTCCGGTTCGTTCCACTGGAGATCCTGGAGCCCCTCACCATGCACCGACGAAGTCCCATCGGGGGGTTTTAATAGGTTTTTCTTGATTTCCCCACGTCAACAAAAAAAGACTTGTTACTTATGGGACCAGAAAACTCTGTTTCGTATGTTCTGAGGAATTGTTCGGAATCATCCCAGCTACCGATTTCCATTACCGCACATCTCGGCAGAATTCCAAATTCCACCGCTACCATCTTGACGGTTGGCGTTCAACGACTGTACGTTTTTCGCGTAACTTTCTCCCACGCACTGTCAACTTGTGGAATCAACTGTCGCCAGCGGTGTTTCCGAACGTTTACGATTTAGGGACCTTCAAGAAACGAGCCTATTCCTATCTCAAAGGTCGGCAACGCACCTACAGCTCCTCTGGTGCTGTGGATGTTCATGGGCGACGGTGATCACTTAAGATCAGGTGAGCCGTATGCTCGTTTGCCACTTTTCATTTAAAAAAAAAATATGGGACAGAATATATTCATTGAAGATCGTACATCGGTTGTTATCTCTATTTACTTCGCTAGGTTTAAGAAGACTTGAGAACTTATTTGAACTAAACTAATTGATTTTTAATTAAACAATCAGTTAATTATTACTTAATTAAGCAAATAAATAATTAAGCAGTATAATTTGCTCAGTGTTCGAGTTCTGAATGAGTTTATATTACTCTATTTCCTACGTACACAAACATGATTGACCAAATTTTGTGCCCGTTCATTTAGTGCTATTGTTAGAGTGATGTGATGGACTCACATAATATTTGGACTTAATAGTGACAAATGATGAGCCCATCGGCTTCATAGATATGAAGCTAACATTATAGCGATTATGATAATGACGCTCTTAAGACCGGTTTCGACAAGGGCGCTATCTTATAATGAGTATAAGTGAACTTTAACTGCGCACATTATAGTGCTATAACACCGAGAGTTACTCTTTCCATCTCACGTTTCCTTATCTAACGTAATATGTGCGCAATAAGAGCGTTTGTATGGGTAGGCTCTGCTTCACTAAAGCTAGTAACCTATGTCTTGATACTTTTACGATAAAAGCTACCGAACGAGTCGTGGTTCGGCCCTCCCGGGCGCCTTCGCATTGGAATGCTGTCGCGAAATGAGTAACCGTCATGCCAAGGTCCCCTCTGAGGAACCCCTTGCGCCTAGTTACTCCCTAAAGAAGTTCAGACTAAGCAACCTAAGAACTGTGCCACGTCTCAAAAACCCAGTAAAACTAGAGTAAAATAGAGCAAAGGAAGCTTTGGACGTTGTATAAAGCAAATTTATACTCAGGACAAAAACCATTATTTATTATATCTTAGTACACGATATGAGTTTCTTTAAATGGCTCGATAGCTGTTTAACCCGAAAGCTTTCACAACATTAAAATAGATGCGTGTATTTATGTGCGCGCAAGAGAAATCATATTTCTTTCGTATCAAAAAAGTTTTTAATTGCATGCAATTAATTCATTACATTAACATAATAAACGGACTGGAAAATGATAATCAATATAGTCAATAAAGTTCAGTTTGAACATTAAATAAATAAATAATAATAATATTTTAATTTATATTAATAAATAATACATACGAATTGTTAACCTCAATTATATTTGTGCACTTCAAAAAGTATATAATCACAATTTTCTTTTGTAGCTTCTACTGTCATCATTTTACCATAAAGCTCTTTAAGAAGTATAACTACAAAACCGTCATAGGATTATGAACAAGTAGAGATATGAAGCCCTTCGCCGTATACCGGGAACAAATTTTAGCATGAGACTTTATACTTAAAAAAACCGATGAACGGCAATTTATTGGTGGCCTGTAGCAACAGAGCGTCTGTTCTGAAATACATTAGTTTTAAAAATCATTATGGAAGTAAAATAAATATTTTGTGTCCATTAACAGTTATCTGAGTCTTGTTAAGTGCGTGTGCGAAACCGGAAGAAAATCGAATTAGTCACTCGGCGGCCGGTTGTGTAAACTGCTTGTACGGCTCGTACCGGGAAATGCAAACTGGATTAAGAAAGGGGTCAAAAAACTTCCCGAGGGAAGATATTCGATTTATACTAGTAATGATTTATCCTTTTGTATAACCTGCTATAAATCCTACGACAAGTAATTAGCATGCAAGGTAACTGCGACAAATAATGTAGTTACGTTCACTACTAAAATGTGTTCAAATCTACCATCCAACTATTGACGTAACTCCTACCAATAGCTTATTTTGAATGGTAAATTTTTTTTTAAACTACTAACATTATTTTCCAGTTAATGTACGACATTCATATAACATGGTTTAGTTCAATGTGTCGCAAATTAAATAAATCCGCGTCTCACTCTGTCTTTTGGAATCACATGTACAGATAAATGGCTAAAATTTTATCCAAATTCATTGGAACAAGCAATCTGTTATTCAAGCCACTTACGAGACATACATAAGACTTATGGAGATTGGTCTCAGCTGCGTCACCTATTATACACCTACCACTTTATTAAGCGAGATGACACTTAACAGCCTGTATATATTTTCATGTATATCACATAAGTTTTATTATGCGTTACATGTGTTACCTTCTTCTTCTACAAGCTCTAGAGCCCTTTGTGGGCCTTGGCTTGGTCAAGCAAGCTGGTATTCTGCCAGGATCTATTTTAGTCGATCATTCGTCAGCAACAGAATAGCATCGTTTTGTATCCAATTAACTTAGTTCTATACTATTCCAAATATGAGCCCCCGTATGGTGGTGATAAATTCAATTGAAATCATCGCATATGTCTGTGTGACTTTATTTTATTCTATTTACAGATAAGCTAATATAATATAAACAGTACAACAATAGATCGTGACCTTGTGCCCATCCTTTGTAATGTTTTAGCGATAAGATTAGTTACGCCCAGCGTCGGAATATACCCGGATAATTATGTATAGACTAGACCGGATAAAAACAGCAGTGGTGAAGGGAATTACGAATTACGACAAATAGTCTAGGATATAATCTTGTCAGCCCTGTAGTTCTGGGCTCTCAAGAATAAAACGGTATCCCCTGCCTGTCGTAGAAGGCGAATAAAAGGGGCCTCGGGTTCACTGGGCGACAAGGGACCTTTGTCGTCCGCCAAGGTGGACCCGGGAAGAAGGCGACATCGGCTGGTCCGCGTTGCCTTGGGTTGTGCCCTCGCAGTGCAAGGCGACACGTGCTCAAGGAGAGCACAGTGTAGAGGGGCTTCGGTGCGTTCCACTGGAGATCCCGGAGCCCCTCGCCATGCACCGAGGAAAGGGCCACCGGGGAGATTTTAGTGGGTAAAAACCCCACATAAAAAAAAGGATATAATCTTGTAGCATGGCGTGAAGTACGAGAGATGTTTGTACATTTTTCCCTTTTTAAACGATGATAAAACAATTTTTCACCAACATAATAAAATGTTATGAAGAGCAAATAAAGAACCTTGGAATACGATAGCATTATCGGGTCCCATCTTTATTGTCGATATAGAGCTAATATCGCTAAACGACCGCTATGGTGTAGCAATCGAAGTAGATAGAAATATCATAACACATTAATGATGTAGTTCGGTGTGGAGCCAATGTAGATTAAAAGGTTATTTGAACCTCGCAAGAGGTAACCAACTAACCTTTTTTTATGCAAATTAAATTAAAAAAACCAGGCGAGGGAAGCCAGCAGTTTTATAAAGTAAATAATTTCCCAAAACGTAATTGAATGACGTTGAAATATCAGATTTCGAAGGCACATAAAGCTTTTAAACTATTTGGAATCATCACAATATTTTTAATGAGTAAAAATAATAAAATAAGTTTAATTATGAGCAAAAACAAAAACTGACTTCAAATCTCTTTGTGTTTTTTTTTGTTTTTTTTTCGACGAACTACACCGGAATGAGAAGTGGCATAGCTCTTAGGTCGCTTAGCCTGAACCTCTATCGCTAGTAACTCGACACAAGGGTCCCCCCGGTGAGCGGTAACCTCGGCTTGGACGGTTACTATGTTACGCGTAAGCATTGCGATTATGGGGCCTGCACATAAAATAGCGGTAACGCGCGAGGACTTTGTATTTACGAATTATCGTAGTTATATTACGAAATAGAACCGAATCCTATCTTATCCTATCACACTTCTCTTGATATCCTTTGCAAAAAAAATGAAACATGGCGTTATATTGAGTTATTAGTCCATTTGTGGCGTAATACTTGGTGCAAATTCAAGACTTATATGGTCTTCTCATGGATGCCAATGTCAAATTATGGGTCCGGGAAGCATCAACTTTCAAATAAAAAAACAATAATAAAAATCGGTCCAGCCAGTCGAAAGTTATGAGGTAACAGACATAAAAAGCATAAAGACGAATTGAGAACCTCCTCCATTTTGAAGTCGGTTCGAAAGATTAGAAGAAAAATACTGAACAGTTAAAAAAATCCGATTAATAAAATTATACTAGACTCGTGGTGATTATATCTCCTGTCTTACGATGCCTTTGTTCGAGTTTCAATCGTTTCTCAAGAGCTCTTTCAGCACAATGCAACTATGACAGTTTGCAAGTTTTTATCATAATCTCCTGTCTTCAGAATCTGTTCACAGACTAATGCGGACGAATAGAGTAAGCTATCCTAACAATATTGCGTTGAAGTATCTATGTAATTATAATCCTGCAAAATAACTAAACCCATTTACTATTGGCAACAATATGGCAAATAATTTTAGATATTTGCCATATTGATTTTTTAACCTAAATGAGGTGTTTAGTTTCTAAATCTAGCACCGATAAGCCATCACCATGCACCGGATACAAATAATAATTTTTTTTTACATCTGAAGTAATTAAAACATGTAACCATGATGTCATGATGACAGTCCTCTGACCGCTAGAACGTTATTCGAACCCTTAGCCAATAAGCCTAACTATAGTGATCACTTTATGCTGTAAAAACAAGTTGCATGTCGACAGAGGAAAGAAAATGTAGCCTCCAAAAGTTCGTAATATAACTATGACAAATTCAGAGATTCCGTGCTTACGTTAAAACCCTTAATGGGCTGGTTAGTGGTTTAGGTAATTGGTTCGTCATAAAGAACTTGAGTATCTGAGACTAAGTAATTGCTGATGAGATAAGTAACTATACAGAGAATTTACTCTCTTCGGTAGTAAAGACTGTACATATGTGTACGTCTTCAGCATTTCCAGCAGCTTTACGTCACTGAAATAAGGATGCTCCATTGTATATTGCATCCCCGATATCTTAGGTAGTTGCGACATTAAAATAAGCTGCAGAAAAGTCGAATGTCTGGCTACGTACTCCACGTTCGAGAAATGTGCCTGGCCTTTTATAGGTGTTGGACTGGATGTCGTACGAAAAGACATGACTTCCGAAAATCTGAATGTATAGGATGCTAAAGACAAAATGGAGTAATATAGACCCTGGCCGTCACTAGACGAAGCAATATAACTAAATCAGATATAAGTTTTGTCATTTGAAATGATTGTGGTGCCAATATCAAGTGGCAGAGTGGTGTGTGAGTAGGGCTCCGCGCATGTGCGGTTTGGGCGTGTCTGTCTATAGCGAAGTCGCTTGCCGGCAGTTCCGCACCGGCTCCGGCCCTCGCCCCCGCGATACTGTTTCAACTGCTCTGCTATCCTGGTAATACATTTTATTATCTATCTTATACCTATACGTGCCTTGTATTAAAAATATTTTAAACGTACAGTTGATAGTATTGTTTTGATTTACTTTTTAATTCATAAACTACGATCAATGAACCCATTCATGAAATTACGCGTTGCCTTTTGCTAATATCAACCTTCGCCAAACATGGTTAGAACAAAAAAAGATGCCGTTTGTGTTTAATACATTAATAGTGACTTTCATAGGTTTTGAGGCGTAATTAACTTAGAATTGATTGAAGTCAACTATAACTTGTTAGGCTCCAGTTATAGAGGTAGTTTTTAATTACGTAGTAGGAGTAATGCCGGCTTTTGGCACGTGTCGAATTTATGTAAAATTACGAGTTGTTAGTATTAATTTCTTTACAATATTGCGGATTCAGCTGTTATGAAAATTTGAATTACGGTCTTCCTGTTATAGTGCAGCGAATCGCGGGTAGACGTAATATAACCTATTACAACTTAAGGAATTTGTAATTGTTTTTTCATTCCTTCCATACATCGAGATCGATACATCGTCATATCGTCGATTAAATAGAAAAACGACATTTTTAAATTTTTTAAAATTAGATTATTACTAAAAAGAGCCGTTAACAATATTTTTATATGAATAAAACACTTTCTTGAATGACATCTAGTGAGCTTCACGTTTAATTTTTTAAAGTGTCTTTTAGCCATAAATTAAATTTTGAAAAATGTCATTTTCTATTTTATCGACGATTTTAAATTATACTTCGTCAAATAATTGCAATATTATAATACCTGCCATTAAATATATATTTGAAAATGCATCTATTGTATTTGTCCTGTGTGTATAATATAAAGTATTGTAATTTATAGTGACTGTAGGTAATACACGTAAATTTTCAAAATTAAAAGCATTTTAAATTCTGTTACACTATGTTACTAGTTTCACTAACGCGGGAATTGCGACGAGAAATATATAAAATCGTAAATAAATGTAAACTCAATGTATTTACGTGAACATTTTACCTAGCTTGTTTTAGAATGATAATAAAATTTGTGATAATCAGTTACTATCATTAATAAAAAAAGGGTTTGGGTCACATAATCATAATTTATATAGGTTTGAATTTTAGTACAAGGTGGTTGGCTCAAGTTGCATGTTACGTTAGCATCCAGAGTTCGATCCCCGGTGCCGGCACCAATAAATTTGTTGTTCCAATTTTATGTGCTGATTTACCACGTGCTCGGCGGTGAAGGAAAACATTGTGAGGAAACGTACAAGTCTTAGAATATTTTTCGAAGACATGTGAAGTCTGCCAATCCGCGCTAGGGCCGTGTGGCGGACTACGATCTCATACTCTCTGTAAAGAGAAGGCCTGTGTCCAACAGTGGGACATATATATTATATATAAAGGCTGTAACTTAAACGTTTTTTACTAAAAATTCTCTGAAAAACTTTACGTTACTTATCTTGATATATATTTTCATTTTACTTTCGTTACTACGTCGTGCGTACTTTAACAAGATTTTATTTAACAAACAAAAGCTCTTTTTTGTGTGAGAACAAACACGAATGCAATCCATTATTCTTATTGAAATAGAAAACTTGAATGGAACTAGTGGAATCACTCCTCGTAATAAATGGAGGGAGCGACCCTCCGCACTAATGTGTACGCAGGCAGGTCGCGGTTTCGATTCTCGCGGCCCCCTCCCAAATAGGTGCACCATTTCTTTTAAACTTCTAAAACTTTTGCACGTTAGTACCGAACTTGTTTTTATACAACTAAGTTTGCGTGTAATTTCATTTGAACAAACTTTCAAACAGCCAAAGCAAGCTTACTAATACGATTGGAACTTTTTAATTAGCTTTATGTTATTATAATCTCGAAAATTTATTTTGAAAACTTTCTATCATAATAAGGTAATCATAAGTTTAGACAGAAGAAGATTTTCCTATCAGAAACTAGTTTATTAGACTTGGGTGAGAGAGAGAGAGAGAGAGAGAAGGAGAGTTATATGCAGATTAGGAAAGAAGTAACTCACCTCTCTTTTTGGGAGTCCTGCTACTTCAAATACCGGGTGGAATGGAAGAATTAATCCATACTTCACACAAATTCTGTAATCTGATTAAAGTATTTGATAGCACCGTCGTAGTACGGCCCTCGGGTACCCTCGAGTTGGAACGATATCGCGACTAGATTAACGATGCGAGCCTTGGTTCTCTCTCGGGAACTCCACTCATAATAGAGGTTGAGACAGAGCTTTAATAGTATCACCGCCGGATAAATTATAAAAGCCTTCGGACTAGTAGATAGTCTTAATGTCGAAATATATGAGAAGCAGGGACACAGCGGTCGCGGAGAAGCTAATAGCAATGCAGCGGGGCGTCTGCGACGCGTGAACCCTAAACGATCTCTGGCCACCTCCAAATTCAGGCATTATATATAAAAAAAAAAAATAAGGAAAATAGTAACTGTAGAAGTGGCACTTTTTAACAAATGCAGAGTAAACAATTTAAGTGTATTGGAAAAGAGCACGGACACAGGTCTATGGTTTCAATCTAAGAATAAAAAAAAATAAAAAATGTCGAAATATGCTAATACTCGTACTCTGTGAAAGTTTTTTTTCATTTTTAGTCGACTTCAAAAAAAAAGTTTTCTATTTGTCTGTTTTTTTTATTGTTTGTGCATTTTTATTTCGGGTCCGATTTTGTTTCTTTTTCTGGTTAAAAGGATTTACTGAGAGTTAATTAGGTTTCATATTCATTGTTTGGTCAGAACCGTTTTATGAAGATCTACTACGGAACTCCTAGAAACCGTTTAGAAGAATGTTTGTCGAATGACGTACCTACCAAATCTACCAAATTTAGGTGAATCTAAATCTATGTAAGGATAAGAAAGAGAATGTGTGCATCAGATCTTAGTAATGTAACTATGATGAAATGAAATAAAATATAAGATGCGTTTAATTTGTCCCGGTTTTTTTTAAAGTCAGTTTTATTTTAATCGTAAATATACTTTTTACGTTTAATTCCCAGTTTGTTTACCTATCCTTTTGTGTTTATGAAAAGTTTAAAATACTTTGTGTTACATAAAGTGTACTCGATGTCTTTCGTCTATATGGTGAATGTAGTGGTATAAACAATTACTGCGGAGTGCCCTCGGCGAGGCGCGCTAATTGTTCGCGAAGGGGTCTCCTGCATCCTCTCTCATTTTGCGTTTTTGTCCTTTTCGCCTTTTTGTGATCCGCATTGATGTGTTTTATTCTTTTTTCATATTATATTTAAAACATGCCTGATATGGAGTCTAAAGAGATAAAATTGTGACATAATTTCGGGACGTTATTTTTTAAAAAAAATCAAGGTCACTTACATTTTTCCCGCGTTCGAAATGTGGTGCTGGCGCAGAATTCTGAGAATATCCTAGACGGAACGTCGCACAAACGAGTCAATCCTCAAAGAGTTGAATTTAACAACACGTCTCTCAACAATCTGTTGGCAGAGAGTCCTCAAGTTCTTCGGACACACGGTCAGACACCCAGGCAGTCTGGAAAAGTTGATATTACTGGTTATGTGGAAGGAAAGAGAGAGAGGGCGGTCTCCTACAAGATGGACACACACATCTCAGGACGCTACGGGAGCTATCCATCCAAATGTCGCAAGACAGAAATGTCTGGAAAGAACATGCCAGGGCAACGCACCATAGTCACGTCCCTCTCTCGGACTCTTGTGTTGAGTTACTAGAATAGGGATTCAGGGCTAAGCGATATAGGAGCTATGCCATTTCTCGAACCGGTGAAATAGTTAAAGTCAACTTCTCTGACTGACCTTTAAGAAACGAGCCTTCTCCTATCTTGAAATAATCAGGTGAGCCGTATGCTCGTTTGCCACTTTTCATATAAAAAAATCTGGATTCGTCAAAAAAATGATTAATAATTGTACCTGTATCCTCCTACAATCAAGCAATAAAAAATTCAACAGTGGTAGGACCACTGCAATTGTTATGCTTCTGCGTTTATTCTTTTTATTGACGTGCCAGCTATTTTACCCTTCACAATAGGTGGCATCGCACCTGTAATCACTTTAGTTTCTCGGCGATGAGATTCCTTGATATTCAAGCTAGCACATTGTTATTTTACGACCTTTTTCTTTAAAAGAATAGACATGAGCATTGTAATATAGTCTATATACATTATACATTTATAATCTGTTGTTACATAACATGCTGGTTGAAAACGAAATTGTGTTTTATTACAAAAGAATTCTGTAACGAGAAAAAAATATATTTCTGCGTAAAAAGGAAATGAAACCCTTGATATCGTACTCTGCTATCTCGGCCTGGAGCAAATTAGCACTTCGTCAAGTGCGCTAATTACCTACTTGAAATTTTGAAAATATCACATTGCTCACAGACTCCTCGAATCGTCGTCGTTTCATCTTTGTTTTTAGCAATCTCCTAACGTACAATTTCTTTGTCTGCATTTTATCATTCATCCGTTTTACTAAACCAAGAATAATTTTCTTAATTCTGGTTCAAGGATTAGTTTTTTTTTAATGACGAACTACACAGAGTGAAGCTTGCCTTGACTGCTTCACTGGATTGAGAGGTGACATAGCTCTTAGGTCGCTTAGCCTGAACCTCTATCGCTAGTAAATCGACACAAGGATCCCCCCAGTGACGGGTAACCTCGGCTTGGACGGTTACTATGTCACGCGTAAGCATTCCGATCACAGGGCGCCCGAGAGGGCCAAACCACGACTCGGTCGGTTGCTATCACGGATAATCTAAAGGACATTCAAAAGCTAACTAACTTTGAGTGCCACTTCGGGAAGCGTTGGCGCTGGGAGAAGTGGCCGAAGAAACTCCAGCAACGCTCTTAACATCTACACCCCTTAAAATGGCCTGCCCAAAAAATAGCGGTAACTCGCTAGCATTATTTACAGCCTCCGCGAGGTCGCGAATGGGCCCTTTGTGGATTTGTAAAGATCTAGCCTGTGCAATGGTAATCGCGTCGTCCGGATCGTCAATTTAGGAAAATGCTTTTGTTTAAGGGTTGACCTAATACTACAGTTTTAACTAATCTTAGCTTCTAAAACTATTTAATATTATTCGTTACTTACGTTATTTTAAAACTCTAAATAAAGTTTGAACTGGAATTACCTAACCAAGCATAATTTACTCAGTTCTGGTTCAAGCTATATTCAACCTTTATACAAAGGTTTTTCTTTCGAGAACAGTGGTAGCTTAGTGTCCGGGCGGTCGCCTCTAGTTGCATGGTACGCTAGCAACCCGAGTTCGATCCCCGGTGCCGGCACCAATAAATTTACCACGCGTTCGACGGTGAAGGAAAACATCGTGAGGAAACCTACATGTATTAGAAAAAAATTCTAAGACATGTGAAGTCTACCAATGCGCACAAGGGCCTCGTGGCGGACTATGACCTTATACTCTCTTTACAGAGAAGGCCTATGGCCAGCAGTGGGGTCATATATAAAGGTCGTTTACTTTTTCTTTCTTCTCCTAACTTATAAAAATATTTAGTATTATGCCTTAGTTATTTTATTTTTTAAATTCTAAATAAATTTTGTACTTTGAATGGATTTTGATTTTGTAGTCATCGCACACCTATCTCCTCAAATACCAATATCCGTGACCCGAGTACTACTAATGTCGGTATTCTTTAATATGTCACGAGAACATCCACTACCGACATTTCCACTTCTTTTTCTTCATCGGTGTCGCTTTTGACAGAGTGGCCGTGATTACATCATAGATAGAGATATTACTGGAGATGGGGTGAAGAAATTCAATTAACGCTTCAAATACAAAATTAATTAAAACTCGTCGTTGCATTTTAAATTTCAAGTTTGCGAAATACTTATCTGCAGCCATCGATTTAACATGATTAATGCCGGTAATCCGATAGGCGTCCGACACTCAAAGCGCATTTCCTGGGGACAGGAAATCGCTTTACCGTTTCCAATGTCTACAGCGAAAATGAGATTTCTCTTATCATTACTGTAACTGAATCTTGTTACACTCGCTCTTAGTACATATTCTACTTCATATCTACTATTACCTACCAGATTATTTTTTACTACTACTTACCAGAGATATGGTTATGTTTATTTTATTCTTATTTTATAATGTACTTTACTTAAAACTTACAGTTTTTGAACTTTTAAGCTCTCTCAGCGTTGCAATCCTATCGTCTTTAGACGGAGACAGAAAATACCTGTGCACTTATTACCAAGCTTTTTAATATCCAATGCGTTCACACACCGTCACAAATGTTATCAAGTGATATTTTTACTTAGAAGTCGAAAACCTACGTAATCGTTCGTCAACGATCGTTAGAAAAATACGTCAAACTATTTTTATGTGTCGATAAATAAATAGGAAGTTTATACTTTAAAAGGAAAGAACCGATTTACAGCATTCTGAAACTAGGAACGGGTTGACAACACAATTTATCTGTACCTGTAAATCACTACCCATAAGCGACTGTATAAGTAATTCGCTGATTATTTGCAATTATCAGCCTATATCACTTTATTTGGTAGATAATACTTCCTTAATGTCTAGCATCCATCACCACCATTTATGAGGTCGTAGGGTGGGCGCCCTACAATTAGACCTATTGTCCATTCTGATTCCATAGCTTGCCACTTCAGTTTACTGACCAACTTACCTTACCTTACCTGACTCTCCCAAAGAGAGCGCTACTTCTATTAAGGTAATCGATCCTTTCCCGCCGATCCTTTTTTCGTTTCGAATTCTTTACCTCACAAATCTACTTTCTTTTTTGATTTATATTTATTATTTTTCTTGTCGAGGAGTAAACAAATAGAGGACGCTGCTGTATAATCTATGGTATCTGAGTGCACATCTCCGAGGTATCTCTTGTGATGAATACGTATATAATTGAGTTATATTTTTGTCCCGAGGTCTGCTTACAGGAAAATTGAAATTTGCATACCTTCAGGTTCAGGATTTCAATCCTTTACGTAATAACACAGATATAAATAGCTTAGATGTATACAATTTTTTTTATAGTTGTATAATGTGAATAAAGTTTACGCTCCAAATAATATAACCTATTTAAATATTGTTCGTTTAAATCACATCAATTACGAGAAAACCTCTATCTCGAGTTTAAACAAGCTGTTCTAGAAATGTACGCTTTTAAAAATAAATAAAAAAACATACTCGTATGTGTAATTGAAATAAAATCCAGCTAAAAGCTCAAATGCACGAGCGCTGTGCATTGTGTCATACGCTTTAAGTTATACAAGGAGGTGTCCGCATGAGGTCGGGGAATTTTCACATTCCGATTTTTGTTTCCGCTGCAACGAACCCAATTAGTGGTAACTGTAGCGTGAACCGCTTCTGCATTGTGTCACTTTTTTCCGAACATAACCTGTAATTTATCGCGGCATTTATAAAAAAAAGCTTCTTTTATTTTAACGTGAGAACTCTTTTTGTTTAACATGTCCATGTGCTGTTTTATGTGAGCTGAGATTATTTCTACTACTTCAATGTGGGCTTAAAGTTGTGGAATGCTGGCTTCATTTACCTTATTAAATACTATTGTAGAGACAGCTTTAGTTTGTATCGAGGCTTTTCATCGAGACAATCATAGGAGATATATAATCACAACGATAATAGATAATGTTAGCTCAGAAAGAGGTTAGAGAATAAGTTGACAGAGAATAGGTTGATATTGCCCTGAATATTGTTTTGGGGTGGAGTAGAGAAATAAATGAATGCCGCCTTGTTCAGTTCACAATGGATGATGTATTTTGACTACCAAGAGCAAACGTAAGGAAATAACGAACGAATCAAAATTGAATGTAAAATACATTAAGTATTACTAAGTGTGTTAGAGTTGGCAACAGAATAGAGTCGCTATTCGCTTTTCAGTTAACAAATATCCAAGAGACAGTTGGCGAATCTAATATCGCACGATACATAAATGTGACTCGTGTAGCTGAAAGAGAAGCATTGTTAGTTTAAGTTCCTGAAGTGGTGGGGGAGATTAACTTCTCCCGCGATCTCCAGATCCCGGACCCCTCACCATGAATCCAGTAGGGCCACCGGGGGGTTTCAATGAGTAAAAAAAAACGTTCACGAAGTGATATTAACCCACTTATTACTGAATTTATATATGCACGGAAACACTGTCAAACGAGATTCAGATATTTTTTTGGATATTTTTAACGATCGATCGTTATAAGTGGGTTATTGCCAATTGTAGTTACAGTATTTCTAATATTACAAGGGAAGGGACTGATCGAGCCATAGTACGACCATCTCGGTCGCCCTCAGTCAGAGTAACGGTCTTACCGAGTCTCCCTGGTATATCTTATTACTTAAAACCGACGTTCAGGTTGAGAGTGGAAGAAGTTGGAGAAGCTTCCATGCTACAAATATAATATCTATCCCAAAAATTATGTTTCGTAAGTATAAGTCGTTCAAGCTTTCGTATAATAAAGGACGAATCTTTTTGTTCGGGTTCGTGGTACGTGTACAAAAGGACGGAAACTCGTCTCGCATCTTGATGTTCTATGATGAAGGGGCGATAGGGCAATTAATTCATGTAACTCATGCGTACACTGCCGAATGTATTCTTTCAAACACCGACATGTTAACCAATTAACTCCTGTGCTTAAGACTGGTATTAAATGGTAAAAATGAAAAATTAGAATGAATGGGTGAGAGAAACCTATATGGTTGTTGTAATTATATTATTGTGAATAACCGACACCTCTAAAAATATTCGGTTTGGATTACGATCTGATCGTCATGAGTTCGACACAGTCACAGTCCTCTAGTACCAATCAAATGCCGTTTCTAGGTTATTTTAAGTAAGGCTTAAATACATGGAAACCAATAAGCTTGGTAAAACACAGACACCTAAAGTTGTCTCTGTCTACACAAATAGGATTAAACGAACTAAAGAGCCTATTTATTCAAATTGGTGATTTAAATGTTAAAGAATATAATTATCTGAAAGTATTAGAAATGTACTAAATATTCTGCAAGGTACGTCTCCTTTTAAATGGGACAGTGTTTCTGGGAAACGAGGACGGTAGGCATTATTGTGAAGACGGGGCTAGCTCAATGACAATTTTCGCTTAAAGTACGTCTTCTCCAGACTTGTGGTTGTTCGTGAGAGCTACATTATAAATGTGACATATAAAATGTTTCTCATTCGTTTCAAATGTCGTGTATGTTTACCTGACAAATGCATTTTTGTGTAGTGTAAACTAGAGCTTTTTGTTTCTACGATTGAATACTTCACTAATGTGGTATTCCTGTTTCTTTTTATTTACTTGTCTTCATATAAACTACTACTGAAGTGGTATGTACTCTGTGTTCTGTTCTTGACTCTATACTTTTGTTCTGTTACAATATATTATGAAAATATTGTTATAATATAAATATAATGTAACATTCTTACAAAAAATATTATAAATCTTCTGTAAATTATTATTTGACTCCATTTTTATTAACAAATTTTCTTATTCAAGGCAATTAATGTTTGATGTATACTTCTGTTTACACATTATTATAGCTATCTTAAACATAATATATTTTCATAAGTTAGCAATTTTATCATTTAAAAGGCTGACAGATTATGTAATTAGTCTCTGGAACATTCAGTGCTTTTTGTAATAACTCGTAGGTTTTGTGGAATGAAATAGTCCAATAACTAGTACACTCGCTTTATAGAGATAGCGTAACGTTGTACAAGGAATTATTTTAACGAATACTGTGACAACTGCGCGTTCTCGCCATATTTGTTACAAAAAATTATTAAAAGTCAGATTACAAATTAATAAAGTTAAATTATTGTTTACAATGCCAAGTCTATGTGATGTTCTATTAATTATGATATTAAAGATACAATAAGGTTCAGGTAAATCATTAAGATATCATTGGAAATAATTATTATGCATAATAATCGCTGGGTGGCATGTGTTGCCAGCTACTTGAGGTCTAAATTTTTGTGATTGAACTACGCTGATCAGCCAGGCGGCCTTTACAGTGTCGCCAGGTTTTTGAGAGGTAGCAAAGCTATGAGGTCGCTTAGCCCTAACCTTTTGGGAGTAACTAGGCGCAAGGGCCTCCGAGACCACAAGGCCACAGCATTTCGATTCGAGGACGCCCGTGAGGGCCGAACTACGACTCGGTCGGTAGCTTTTATGTAGAAATGTATCAAGAAAGTCAATAAAGTTGAGTTCTTGAATACAAGCAAACTAGTGGGCGACTATAATAACGTGATTCGGGGATCGCGTTCGATGTTTCGCTCAATTGGAGTGCTGCGACAGCCGCGCTAGATTAATATGAATCCAGGTTACCTATACAGTTCACTTCCTCGTAACGAGATGCCGAGGGGAACATCATCGCATGACTAATGGATAGAAAAAAAATGCGGTCGATTTGTAAAGCTCGGTAAAAAATGCGGAGTGAAACCGCGCGATGGTGAATGCGTCATTCTTCTCTCGCGTTGGCCGACTAGAGTAGGTACTTATTGTAAAGCTTGCTACATTTTTTACATGGCCTACTTACAGAAACGAAGCTGATATTATCTTAAGTTCTAATAATATATACTAGTTAAAATACACGGTTTTATGACAGAAGGTTGCTTCTTCTGTGTAGAAGAAATCTTCTTCGTGTCTTAAGCACTAGGTTATCAAAGTCATTTAAAATCGATACAAAAATGATATACAAACAATATTATTAATTTCCTCTACTTCAGGAATTAATATTGTCCTAGCATATTTTCTCAGCCTCAGATTCATACATTCACAAGCGGCTACTTTTTAGCGCTCTTAAAAAGCTTTCTTTAGTATGTCAGCAATGTAGTTGACGTTTTCCTAGTGCGTCCTTTACCAATATTTTATATGAATGTTCGCAACATCATATTTGTACCTCTCTCAACATTTGTATATATTCGTAACAAAAGCATAATTTTCCCAATTCTAGGTCCGAGTATAAACTAATTGTGTCAAAAAGAACGTTCAAAAATATCACAGTTGTAGTTCAGTTCTTGTTTTATTATAAAAGTTGATGTCATTGGAAATGAAAATAATTTCTAATTTCTTTTATTTAAAAACTGTTTTCTTTCCATTGTCCCATCATATGTTTTTAAAATAATGCTAGCATTATTTTTTCGTCACAAATACTAAAAATTCTTGTTAACTATTCCAAAACAGCTTAAACTTGTGCAAAAGTATGGTACACGTTAATAGGCGAATGCTGGGCTTGAACCTTTGACTGTATGTTTACGTATCGTACCGTTAGGCTACGGTCTGCCAATGCCATTAGGATAGTGACGATTCTAACGCGGACATAATATATGTATAGGCTGTAACTTTAACTTCGAAATCGGGTAAGCGCCATAGTGCTTTATTAACCATTTGTTGGCATCTTGCCATGTAACGGCGTACTGCGCCTTGTTACATTTATTTCACTTAGCGAATAGTTGCATCGAACGTTCATGTATTTATTTGCATTGTTGGAATACAGATGTATTGGAATGTTTCTTCGGCAATGGTGTCATTGTTCAAACAAACATGATTGTTAATCGTCTACTAGTGAATTGATTGGTCTCGAAGGCTAAGTCTGATTCATTGTTGACATGATATATTCAATGATAGAGAAAAAAATATGATAAAAGATATCCAAAGCTTTAAAGCAGAATGTGGTGGAGTGTGAGCTTTCAAACTTCACAAAGATTCACAATGTTATTCTTGATGTTTTCCAAAAAAAGGTCAATAAGTTAATTAATGTGAAGGTAATAAATAGTTTCCTTTGTTTAACTTTTTAACTAAAAGATTTAAGCTTGTTTCCCAGTGTTTTACTCCAAGTCGTCTGCGTCTTTGACCCGTCAAGATTTCGATCGAGGCTTTATTCCAAATCGCTGTAAACTTATTATGTACGTCCATCGTCTCGCTCCTACTGTACAGTCACTATCTGAATTTGTTAATTGATTTCTGTTTTCTGTTAATTTTGATTTTTTTATTGATATCGTGTTGTATTGTATTGTGATTTTAAATAGTTAAAATCATATACGAAAATAGTTTTATATTGGTATATTAGTATACCAATATAAAAAGTACAAACAAAATCATCTGGAAATGAATAATTGTGTGCGCGACTGTACACATGCGCCAGCTGCATTTCCCATCCATGTTTCGCTCAGGGTTAGAGTTATTGGGCACCAATTCTACCTATCACTAGCTAAATATATATACAATACTGAACATTTCGTATTGAGACACCTAGTTATAGCACAAAGCAATAAGCTGATTTTTAAAGTAGTCGTTTATTGTATAACAACATTTTCCTCATTATTAAATTCTGTGCAGCAATTGATCGTAAATCTATTGTTAGTTGTAACCATAACCGCAATGCATAGTTGACACACAATAACGAGACTGATTCTTCCATTCAATGTCAGATTAGCCTCTGATTAGTCTAGCCATAGGTTCCCATAAACGAACACAAGTTGTGACATTCATTCAATAGATTGCGTTTAATCCATTGACATCAACAAATATATTTATGAGTAAAACCAGAAGTAACTAGGATCAAATAAGGTCCTTTTTTTTGTTAACGGGGAAGAAATCTTCAAAAAGATATCGCCTTCGACGGGGGGCTCCGAGATCTCCAGTGGAACGCACCGGAGCCCCTCTGCACTGTGCTCAAGGAGAGCACGTCCCGTCGCCTTCTTCCATAAGGGTCCACCTTAGCGGACGACAAAGGCCCCCACCGTTGTCGCCCAGTGAACCCGAGGCCCCTTTTAGTCGCCTTATACGACAGGCAGGGGATACCGTAGTCTTATTCGTAAGAGCCCAGAACTACAGGGCTGAATAGGATCAAATAAGGTCCTATGCCAACTAAATTAATATCAGACCTCATTGTAACTAAATCAACTATAACAAAAAACAAACTCGGTTCATAAATGACTAAAAATAATACAGGCTAATTCAGAACCTAATCCATTTTTTGAAGTCGGCTGAAAAGAAAGACTCTTTCAGACGACTTAAATTGTCGTCAGCATTGACTGTGCCAATACCACATATTTTAGCACGTTTATACTTCCTTGCTTTCATATCTATTTGTATGTTCGGATGAAATTTTTAATAGATTTAAAATAAAACAAGTTATTATTTAATTGTATATCTTAAACTAATTGCACAATTGAAATAAACAGCTCATATTTTTTTTATTATTATGTCGGTAAAATCGAAATTTATTATTCATATTTCATCATTAATAAGAGGTAGGATTTATCAAAAAAAAATACAATGCAAAGGGCAGAGGGGGGCCTTTTAGCTACCTTTGAACAATTTTTAAATAAAATATTATATTTCTCGTATTGTGCTACATATCAAGGTATATTATTTTTTTATGAATATATATGCTATTTGTGGTACAAAATAAAAATTAAATTTAATTGTTTTTACTTATTAAAGTAACAATATTATTTTTTTTAGAAACTTAACTGTCCCCCACTCGTTTACAGTACAGTGCTTACAGTTACAGTATACTTCATTAATTTAATAATAAATAATAGGAATGAACACATATTATATTAGGTGTAGGTAAATTCTCGGACGATGAGCGTTACCCAATTATATTTACATAAAATGTGTAACATAATTTATTCCTTTTTTTATAGAGGCGGAAGGAACGCGGGCGCATTCCAACGGGTACCATTCATACGGTGGAGCTCGCGCAGTTGGGCGAACTGAGCAAACAAATACCGGACGAGGAGGGGGAGAAGAGTCCGCTCTATAGGTACCCATTTCAGGTACGTTGCTATCGGGGACTTGTCTTCGACTTGACATTATGTAGCCGAAATGTTAACATGCGTTCCGTCACATTCGGAATAAACAAACGTCGTTAATTCGCGTATCATCGACCTTATTAGTCTATTATAGTGATACCACGGTGAAAAGCGAAATGTCCTCGGAAAGTATCGCAAATGACTTATTACTATAGATTTGATCAGAGCAAAAAGCCGCGTCGAATTGTCTAGGTCTATGAATTTAATGTAATTGATTTGAATTGAAACATTGATTTTTTAGATTTTATAGAACCGAAAAATTAGAGCAATTTAATGCTTTATTATTTTTAGTGCTACGCAGACTTAGACGAGGCTTTTTACCTTTATAAAGGCTGCTTCTTTGGTCAACTCATCGACGCATTTAATTAAAAACAATTCTACAGCAATAAGCTTTATAGGACAATTTTCTAGATACGACATTACCGCTTTCTACCGTCGATACGTATCTCATATAAGAAAATATAACAGAATATAGTGTTCAATTGTATGTATTGATTCACCATTAGTAAAATTACAACTGATACAAACAGACCAAATAAACAAAATGTACAGTGTGACGGTACAAAAATGGCCATACTAAAAGCAAGGAGTGATAGCCTACTGGCTAAGTATTCGTCTTTACGAACTTATGCTCGGGAGTTCGAATCCTAGCCGGCTTGTTTTAAGGAGTTTTCGTTTATCGGTTCTCTTGAATACGCTTAGTAATTCCATTGTCCTAATGAGGAATATAACGTAGGTATTAAATATGAGTCGTGCGTGCGCAGGTTTCCTACTCGGAGAACAACACCGACTACACGCTGTACCTCGTGGCCGGCGACCACGGCGAGAGGCTGCGCTGGATACACGCCATCAGAACTGGTATGATTGTATACAAGTAACAATAACGATAACAAACACGAATGGATATTTTTTCATGACGAACTACACAGATTGGCCAGAGAAGCTGGCCTTGACTGCATCACCGGATTGAGTGCTGGCATAGCTCTTAGGTCGCTTAGCCTAAACCTCTATCGCTAGTAACTCGACACAAGGGTCATCCCGTGGGAGGTACCCTCGACATGGACGGTTACTATGTTACGCGTAAGCATGGGCCGAACCACGACTCGGTCGGTTGCTATTTCACGGATATTGTAGTGGGCATTAATCGAATGTAGAAGAAAGAGAATATTTGCGCAGAACTTCGTGATAAAATTATGATACGTCGCAAAAGAGAGTGTCCTCATGTAGCATTGAGTACGACACGTTTGATTTGCAGTCTATTTTTGTTTTTACTTGTAAATATACTTGACTATTCTGTATAACTAATTATCAGAAATCATTTATTGTATGGGCCTGTACTTTTAATCAACTACGAAAACAGAGGTACTCTATTTCTGTATCTAATTTTGTTGACATAAGACCTTGGATTCCGAAGGTATACCAGGGAAGTCCTAAAAATCGTATGTAAGAATTTTTAATGGTTGTGATTTTGGTAGGCTTATGATAATTAAATACTATGTAAGTACTCCGTAACGAGAACGAGCATGGACGTGAATTAAGAAAGAGAATAAAAGTTCCAGAACTTCGTATTATAACTATCGTCCTGGATGGTAAGGCGAACTAACTTAGTAAAAGTTTATTCACTCTACTTTGAAAAACACCCGCATTGTAACCGGAGGGAAAGATACTTAGAAACGTTTTATGTTTCTACACGACTCACATTCACAATCTTTAAGATCATCGGAGAAAATGACACTTTTGAGCAAATCTTTCTCAGTGGAAGCAGTCCGACTTTGGAATGCTCTGCCGCAAAGCATAAGATGCACAGAATCCTTGACAGCTTTTAAGAACCTAGTATATAGGCACTATCTATCTTTATAAACATATATATATATATATTTTATATTTTATACGGTATTTGTATGAATATATATTTATATATATATACTTAGGTATTTGTTGTATGTTTATCATATTTATTTATATATTATTATTATTAATAGTATGTGTATATATTGATAAATGCGTATGTTTATATATATGTATATTGTTGTTTTGTATTAAAATAAATATAATCACAGACCCACTAAATATTTTTAGACGAAAGTTTCTGTCCATACAAAGGTTGTCTGGAAGAGATCGCTCTTAGCGATAAGACCGCCTATTGCGCATGCAATGACCTTGTCTAATGTGAAAATTGTAGTTACTATTTCTGTGATGTATTTTGTTTTTAATTGTTGTGCAATAAAGAATATTCATTCATTCATACTCGGGCAAACTCTTCCAGTCCTTTTGTTTACCGACAATAAAGACGAAGAAAAGCGCATCTTTCGGGTCTGAGGAATGCTCACAACAAAAGGATGAAATCCAGCAATATTATTTGTAATGTTTGAATGTACTATCAGTCCATTTAATTATTATGTTTACTTTGTGTTTTCTATGACCAATCTGATTTAAATAGAATTCATCCGATCCTTCTATTTTCTCTGTCTGATCATGAGAAATGTACGTAGCGACTGAAGTTCATTGAGTCACACTTTAGTAGCTTATTTTAAGCCGTGCGTTTTCTAGCAACGCGCTGTTTCTGTTTTAATATCTTAAACCGAATTCTTTTTTTAATGCCATATATTTAATCATCTACCTATATTTGGCATTCTTGCCTTATTCTTAGATAGACATATACACTATGTTTGGAGAGTGGGAATCATTCTTAAAAAAATGGGATAGAACCAACTTATTGTCTTAATAATATTGAATAAATAAGCTCTCATGTCATTTTAGTCTCCTAGCGGGGTAGATAGAGACAGATTTAGCAGTTCGTTTTTCAACAAGTTAAATTATATATATGTTATATATAGCAGCCCTGTAGATCCCGGAGCCCCTCGTCATGCACCGGGGAGGTTTTAGTGATTAAGAACCCCACATAAAAAAATAAAATTGTCATATGTGGACTACGGTATCCCTTGCCTGTCTTAGAAGGCAACTAAAAGGGGCCTCGGGTTCACTGGGCGACAAGGGTGGGTGCTTTTGTCGTCCGACCAAGGGTGAGCCGATCGCCATGCATCAGTAAAAGTTTTTTTTTGTACATATAAAACTGAAAAACTGAAATCCATTGGTACAAGCCGACTTGGATTCAAATTCGCAACCACCAGATTGTAAGTAGAAAGTTATCACGTTTTTTTTTATTTCTTTATTAAATAGCACACAGAATAATAAGCGACTGACGTATATACACGTTAAAGCGTTTCACTTTACGTTCTTGTGATATGGGAGGCTATGTAAGGCATAATAATTCCTGTCCGCTCCTCAGTGACTTTTGAGAATTGAAACTCTATCTACCCCGTTACAGTAAAGAGCATATTTAATGTATTCAATATCTTCTCTTATTTGCAAAAATGTAAACGTGTTGCAAGAAAAAAGTGACCGTTACTTAAAATGAGTTTTAAAAGGAGCATTGTTAGCTTGAGAAGAAACGTTGGAGCACCTTAATCGACACGGCGTCGCGTGAAAAGAAACTGGGAGACAAAAGGAATAACGTAGTATCTTTCCACACCTTTGTTCCTCACTTACTGAAACTTTTTGTACGACTCGTCTATCTTGCTAACGTTTTAATTTAAAATGAAAAGAGGTTTTATGTATTCTGTTTCTATAGATTAAAATTCATACACAGTTAGCTACCAATTCAAAAATACACATGCATGGGTTGAACGAGATATCAAAAGATTTTTATTTAGACAAAGATTTTAAGCTAGATTGTAATGCGCTGCCATAAAATCGCTAAATCGAGCCCCTTAGCCCCTAGGCTGTCACTGCTATATTGCACAAGTCGTCTCAAAATTGAGAGTGACGTACAGTGATTTTTGACGAACTACACAGATTGGACAAAGAAGCTGGCCTTGACAGCTTCACCGGATTGAGAGCTGACATAGCTCTTAGATCGCTTAGCCTAAACCTCTATCGTTAGTAACTCGATACAAGTGTCCCTCGGTGAGGGTAACCTCGACTTGGACGGTTACTATGTTACGCGTAAGCATTCCGATCCGAGGGTTTTGAGATTGAGAGTGACGTACATTGATTGAATCTTAAGATTCAGTACGCCTGATAATCGTGGTAGCTCAGTGTCTGGGCGTTGTCGTTGTACGTATACCAGCAACCCGAGTTATAATTGTCTGACTGTCCGCCAATCTGTACTAGGATCACTTGGCCTTTCCTTCTGCCTTGTAGTTCTGGGCTCTCAAGAATAAAACTACGGTATCCCCTGCCTGTCGTAGAAGGCGATTAAAAAGTGCCTCGGCTTCAATGGGCGACAAGTGTGGGAGCCTTTGTCGTCCGCCAAGGTGGACCCGGGAAGAAGGCGACATTGGCTGGCCCGTGTCGCCTTGCACTGCTAGGGCACAGGGGGAGAGTGAGTAACCCCCCCCCGGGAAGAGCTCTTCTTGAGCACAGTGCAGAGGGGCTCCGGTGCGTTCCTCTGGAGATCCCGAGCCCCTCACCATGCACCGAGGAAGGGTTACCGGGGATGTTTTAGTGGATAAAAACCCCACATAACCGCCGCCTTCCTCCCCAGTAAGCGGGGTATCTTTTTGAAGACTCCCCGATAACAAAGAAAAAAAAGGATCACTTGGCGGT
Organism: Meandrusa payeni; assembly: GCA_029286785.1. Classification (NCBI taxonomy): domain Eukaryota; kingdom Metazoa; phylum Arthropoda; class Insecta; order Lepidoptera; family Papilionidae; genus Meandrusa; species Meandrusa payeni. Next base: position 4,076,335 of record JAGSMX010000013.1, read on the forward strand.
CTACGCCCTTATGCTTTAAGATCTCTTTCTCTCGATCTGGTAAAATTGTAAAACTCTAACAACAGTAATCAGTAAAATCGATACGATGTTTTATACTAAGCGCCTTAACCCATGTTGGTCTCAGCTCACAAAATGTCTTCTACAATAACACTTACAAGGAAATCGATTTTCTGGTGACCGTTATAAATAACTTAAACAAAACCCTCCTGTTATATATACAGCAAATATGTTTTTCATAAAGTTGATTTTATCTTTAGTAGTAGGATAGGGCGGAATACTAAACTTGAACATTTCGTCCACATTTAAAGGGGATAGTAATCGACATTCAGTTCGCTAGGGAGCTTACCCCTACAAAGCCGTAAATCTGTTGAGGGAAACGGCCTTGCGATGTTAAGCGAGGGTTAAATTTTACTTAGCACCAAGTTGAAAATGCTAAACAATTTCTTTATATTCAAACATATTGTTTATTTTTATTTAAATTACTGCTTATTGAATGTTCTTTTTTATATTTAGCAGCGCGGGGTATTCTCTTATACCGATATTATTTTACATTTCAAATAATTTGTTTAAATGTTATATCTTTTTTTGAACTAATTATTTTGTCATTATTATTGTAAAGAAAGCAGTGGCTTCCGCTCATTAATGAATATGAAGTTCGTGAGACCAAGGTCCTTAAAAGCTCGGCAACACGCCTGTAACTCTTTTTGTGTTCGTCACTTAATTATCCGTAACTCCATTATCCGTGAAATAGCAACCGACCGAGAAGTGGTTCGGCCCTCTCGGGCGCCCTCGGATCGAAATGCTTACGTGTAATATAGTAACCGTTCAAGCCGAGATTACCCCTCATCGGGAGGAACCTTGTGTCGAGTTAATAACGATAGAGGTTCAGGTTAAGCGACCTAAGAGCAATGCCACATGCTATGTTGAAGCAGTCAAGGCCAGCTTCTCTGGCCAATCAGTGTAGTTCGTCAAAAAAATCGCCACTTAACTTCAGGTAAGCTAAAAGAGATTCGAGCAAAAATAATATAAAATAATCTCTGTAGATACAAGTATATTTACGAGTAAAAACAACGAACTTTTAATCGAATCAAACGTTAGACGCTATTACTCGCTGCCGTCCTCTTTTTTATCCGATGTATCATAGTTATATTACGAAGTCCAGGCGCCTGTATTACCACATACGTGCTCATTGTCGTTATGGAATTACCTAGTTTTGGATTACCATAAAACTATCAATATCACATATGGTATATCTTTCGAACCTAATGTCCTATGTCAACAACATTCATGTGCGAATTAGGGCCAAATGAATAACACAAGAACAATACAAACTATTATATTAATTTGAAAATGGAAAGCACACAATGCCGAAGCGTCTTCTTTCTTGACAGATCTCTTAATATCTTCCTTCCGTCTATACGTCTCATATTCTTCATCTCTTTCGCACTTATTCATACGGTCTATCACGTCTAATCGAATACGATGATCGAATGAAAGAGCCTAAATCATTCATTCGATCATCGCATTCCCTGTATTACGTTCCATTTCACTCATCCGACATTCATATGAGACCTAATTGAATCCTTTAAAAAATCAAATTTCGTAATCAGTTCATAAATGACGGCGCTATGTGTCGACAAACATTATAAAAAAGTTCCGAAGTATAATATCATAGCAAGAAATTGAATGATATGACGTTAGTATTTTAAGCGTAGATTTGATTTGAAGTCGTTTTTTGTTTAATTACAATTAAATATACTTTGTGTAGTTGAGTGTAGAAAGTTCAGTGGCTCGGAAACCTCGACGCTCCCTCAATATTTGCACGAGGTCAATTTTCCGGTGGGCTTGTCGTAGACAAGGGTAGGTCGATTTATGTACCCTAAATTTGGAACGATTCTGAGGTTGACTGAGGTTGACACAACACCGTTAAAAATAACTTCTATACTTATTACATTAATTCACATGAAACAATTGAAAAAGTATAAAATTGTTAAAAATATATATTACTAAAGTTCTTGTTAACCTTTCCAACTAAGCTTAAGATAAGAGATAATCGAAAGGTGGATTCGAATCTACGTCATTATGTTTAGCAGACCTTAACCTAAACTACTACTACTTTAACATTTTACAAGCTAATTAAAAAAAAACACAATATTCACTAGAATATGTTATTATTAAATTATTGTAATTATTGATTGTCATAGAGCGAATACCGTTTCGTGTGATGCTCAACTGACTGATTGGTAGTTGAAGTAAACAAAAGAAGTCCCACCACGTACAAATCTCAAACAACTTTTTGGCCATCATACGTTTAAAACTGTGCCACATAGGCCCTTTGACTGCAGCAAAAAGTGCAGGTTAACAAGTACAGTTAAAAGTAACATTTAATGTAAAAGATGCACAAATTGTTATGTTGAACCATATTACTAACATTCTTGTTAACCATACCTACTAAGCTTAAGCTTGTGCTAGGAGATGGTTCACGTCAATAGTCGAATGGAGGATTCGAACCTACCACCTTACGATTCGTAGAGCGTACTCTAAACCATTACGCTATTAACATAGCATCATCCGTTAAAATATTTTAACTATCTGTCAGTAATTATTTACCATAATTACTATAACGTTGCCAAATGGTAATGTAATGAACAATAGAAAATAAGAATCAATGGTAAATGTAGAGAAAAGTGTAACTTGTAACGTGTAATGTAAAAATAACCTAAAGAGATGAAAGAAAGAGAAGCATGAAAAAATCCCTAACCACCCACGTTGGGGGGAACTAGTAATAGCATAGGCAGACTATGCTTAGAGGAAAGGACAAGGGGCAATAAACTCTGAATAAATAAATATATAGTCAGTAGTCATGCCTCACGTTACATAAAAAAAACCATTAACAACCGTATCCATCATTATATATTATTACGTGAGGCAAAAACTTTATACCCCTTACGAAAATTGCGCGGACGCAGCATTATGAAATATATAATTTATAATATAGAGATACAATGCAATATTTTTTAATTATGCATACAAAATGCATTAAAATAATAAATAAAAACAATACACACAGTACCATGAGTTTGATACATACTAATGGTCACGTTTATGTATTAATAAGATGTAATTATATTCTTGTATTTTGTATTGTTGTAGTGTGCGTATCGAACTTGCGTCGTGCCAGCTACCACCCGGCGGCGTGGTGCGCGCGCCGCTGGGCCTGTTGCCAGGACGAGCGGCGTTCCGCCGCCGGCTGCTCGCTCACCACCTGGCCGTTACCTGAGCCCGAAATCGAACTCATAGTGCCATCCAACGACTCCACACGTACGTATAAAACCTTTTTACATTGTCCTTCTGATATTTTCTACTTCGGTATTATAAGTGGCCAGTTGCACAACTGTTTTATTTTACTATAAGGACCAGAAATTTATTCGTTATTTACTTTCACGTCAGACCAGTAGTAGCTCAGTGTCCGGGCGGCCACGTCAAGTTGTATAGTACGCTAGCAACGAGTTCGATCCCAGTGTCGGCAACAATGAAATATTTTGTAGCAATTTTAAGTGTTGATTAACCACGTGCTCGGCGGTGAAGTAAGACATCGTGGAGAATCCTCCATGCCTTAAGTAATTTTCAAAGGTATTAAGTATTATTCACGTTTCATATGTTATAAAGGAACTTATGTAAGTTCTTATATGTCAATAAAGATATTCAACATCGAAGCTTGCAACACTTGAGAGGGTGCGAAAAGAAAATACTAGAAGGTCAGAAATCGATTGCAAGTTACATAATAATGTATTTTTTGCTTACGACGTGCAATTGAGTTGACAGCGCTTAAAGTATTATCAAAATAAATGGTGTAGGTAGTGTTAGTACATGTTCACCTTGACACGCTTTCAGCCAATGATTTGGTTAAACTTTATTCACTATACATACTCATTTATATGTAGATTTTACGTGACTTTTTATTGAAATCGAGACCTCGACTTTCTTCATTATGTTCATTGCAACTTTTCCATTCGAAATTTTGGTCCTTTATAAATATTTAAATCAAACCCATTTGCTAAATAATTTCATTCACAATGTGCATATATGTAGGTGTCATCTCGACCTTAGTAGGTGATTAGTTGCTCATGGCGGACTATGCCTCATACTCTCTTAACAGATAAGGCCTCTCAGATAAGGTCCCAACAGTCACCATGTCTGTTGGGACCTTATCTGAGAGGCCTTCTCTGATTCATCTGAGGGAACAAATCGCATTGCTTATGAATTTATTTGGACTCTGCTACATACAGGTTAAAAATATCACTTGCTGGAAGTTTCTTGCATTGCCAGTAGTCTCAACTATCTCCAGTGATTGCTCTAAATTCTCACGTCCTCATCGTCCATTACACCGGGCACAAAATTTGGCAAGTGGTTTTTTGTACAAGTCTCTGGTACAAGTCGACTGGGATCCGAACTTGCGATCATCATATTGTAAGTGGAATCGTTTAGCTGCTAAGTGAATATGTCCTCTACAAGTCGTAATTTATGGGTTTCATCCGAATTTGTCGATCTACCTTAAAACTCCCTGGTTATCTCTATTTACTACTGATAAAATACATGTCTTATTTACTAGGGACAATGAATGTAATCTATAAAAATCATTTTTTTGTAAATAGACTTCTCGCGTAACATTATACAAAAAACAAGTTATTTGACGGTATGACCATACCTCGTGTTGTAGTCACCAGAATAGCCTATAATTAAATGTTAATAGCTTGTTTGGTATTAAATATTTAATTAGGTCTCGTTTCGTTTGTTTTTATGGGGTATAAACTAGTGCTTGACCACGATCCCACCTGATGTTAACCCCCAGATATTAGAAAATGTGTAACTCAAAAACATTAAGAACACGTTAACACATTAGGTACGCAAGATGGACACTTTAGCGCTAGTGACAAACCACTGCGGTTTATATAGCGTTAAGTTATTTATATTTTCTTTATAGTAAAATTGTATTTATAATAAATTAAAAAAAAATCGTTAGCGCTGGAAGGAGATATGATGAATATATCAAACACAATATATTTGAAGGTTTATTTACGTCAACACAGTGTTAGTTGTTAGTGAAAGGAAATTTTGAATTTTTTACGCCGGTACGTATTTCTTTTTAATACACATTCAAACTGACTTGCTGTACCGTAGGAACCAGAATTTATAAATATGGACTGTGTACCACACAAGAAATTATCCCTGCGGTAGTCAGATCTAGCAGCGTAGAACCCCTTTAACAACCTCTCTATACCTCTCTACCGGTATTATAAGTTTTGACAGATTCCGTATTCAATCAATCACAAGTCAATAGTAACAGGCTAAATACCACTGACACACTAAGGATCGGCCCCCTTCGCTGACTAACTTACATTTTAATATGTTTAATTAATTATATTTTTATGATATCTATTTATTTATAGCGGGTGCTTAACAGTTATTGCCCGGCGCCTAAATATACATAATGTTATGTTGGTAATAAAAACTAATAACTGACGATAAAATGTTTTATTGCAACTCAACTGAACGAAATGTGTGTGTTGTTCAAATAACAACTATACTTTTTTTATAGTAATTAATTAATAATTACATTAACTTTAATCATTTCAACCGACTTTACAAAAGGAGGAAATTGTGAATTCTTAATTACCTCCTTTTTTCAATTTTGTTGAAAAGAGTTTGCATTTGATTAGGTCCCATATAAATATTTGTGTCATAGGTTTCCGCAGATATACTACGGGACTCTGAAATATTGTGGAGAAATGTTTAAATGATTAATTGAAATATTGGTAGGTTTGGTTAATGACAATCGGAGAGTGCTTCTTAACGACAACAAGCTTTTTTTTTAATGACGAACTACACAGATTGGCCAGAGAAGCTGACCTTGACTGCTTCACCGGATAGAGAGGTGGCATAGCTCTTAGGTCGCTTAGCCTGAACCTCTATCGCTAGTAACTCGACACAAGGGTCCCCCCGGTGAGGGGTAACCTCGGCTTGGACGGTTACTATGTTACACGTAAGCATTCCGATCCGAGGGCGCCCGAGAGGGCCGAACCACGACTCGGTCGGTAGCTATTTCACGGATAATCTAAGGGACATTCGAAAAGCTAAACTAACTTTGCGTGCCACTTCGGGAAGCGTTGGCGCTGGGAGAAGAAGTGGCCGAAGAAACTCCAGCAACGCTCCTAGCATCTAAGGGGTGGGGGACAACAAGCATGAATGATAATTCTAAAGAGAATATACGAAAAAAGTTAAGTATATTTACGAACAACACGCTATCGTAGGAATATCACAAAAAAAGAATTATTCAGAACCTAAACAAACTCTTATCAAACTACTCTTAAAGTATATCCTTTCCAATCAGAAATGAATCATTGAAATCGGTTACCGTGATATTGAGTGATTCGTACATTTACTTCAGAACTATTCCAAAATAAATGGGTTCACATGGAAACCAGCGTTCAAATTAAAAAACATCAAAATTGGTTCACCAAGTTGAAAGTTATGAGGATAATAAATAACATAAAAAACATATAGACGAATTGGTCACGGATTTGATTTTTGTTTTTATTTCTAAATCTACTTTTTAATTTCACATTCTTCTTATAAATTTATATTGTTATGAATCCAGCACGATGTTTAACAATATAGTATTATTGTAACATGATTGTCTTCTTTGTCGTCACGGCAACTTTCATCGTACGTAACTTTCGAAAGTCATTGCATGGTTTGGGATTTGACCGCTATCTCCAGTTTCAGTGACCGGCCAATACGAAAGCACGGCCATTGTAAAACATTGCTTCGCATGAAAAGTGAATTTTGCGTATCACTCTTTCTCACAATTCATCATCATTCGTCAAATGTAACAGTTGCATATTAATAAATGTATTATTCGGTGTCCGTGTATGGAATATAACTCGTCGATAACTTTGTCGCGGGAAACGCGCCTTTATCATCACAGTTTTAAGTCTCTACCTAAAAATTGCAAGGCTCTATTCATGTCAGGCGCACGATGACGTAAAACTTTCATCCTCTTCGCACTTAGGGCGATCGGAGTTGTTGAAGCGAGAGGGACTATACGCCTGCGCGTAAGCATCGTACGGTGAATGTAGGCCGCGTGCGACCATCTTTAATGCCCTCACTGCTTCGTCTTGGAAATTATAAAACCTCGTCCTCCATGTTTACTATACTTAAATTTTCTTATAATACCACCAGTTGTGATAGTGCGTGTAGTACAAGAGGCCAATAATCTCTTGTGCAATGTTAATAAGATATGAGCTTAAAATAAGTTAACTTGTATTAGGAGTCTCCCGGCTCCCCTAGGACATGGTGTTTATATGTTTTGTTAAAGTCTATTTCTAAGAGCCATTTTATTATTTTACAGTTAAATCTTGATACTATACTGTACTAAAGGATGACTCTGCTAGTAAAGATTAAATAAATAAATATACTACACTAGAAATACATCGTCGATTAAAGACAATTTTTTTTTAAATAGATTAAGACAAAAATGATATTTCTCAAAATTCTAAAATTAGATTATTACTAAAAAGAGCCTACTACTAACAACGTTTTTATATGGATATGGGACACTTTCTTGTGACGTCTAGTGAGCTTTACGATTAATTTCTTTAAGTGTCTTTTCATCCATTTAAAAATATTGTTAACAGTAGGCTCTTTTTAGTAATAATCTAATTTTCCGAAAATTTTGAAAAATGTCACTTTTCTATTTAATCGACGACATGGCCAAATGAGCGGTTTTAAATGGCCGCTTTATTATGAGGTGTTATGTACAGCGCCTTACTAACGCAACGGTACATCGACACGTCGTATGGCAGTCGACGGCGCGGTGTTGCGGCGGACGTCCGTACGCAGTTCCCATGTTGCAGAGCAAAGTCGACGATACGATGGTCACTAAGAAGAAGTCGAAGATACCATGCCTCTCGCTATCCTCATTCCTTCCCGCACTAGAGGGTACGATATAATTCGGCTGACCTTTTTTTTAGCCGTGGCCTCGTCGCCAACAGTTGCGTTCACTCGTTCCGTTGCACTCACTTTCGTGTCTCTATCAGGTGTACCGCAGTGCAATCGGATTGTGTTAAGTGATACCGTGTTTGTGTTTGGAGAAAAAGTGCTTCTGATATTGTGGTTACGGTGGATTGCGCCACATTTGCCGAAACGACACCCAATCCACGGCTGTCATCGGGTGTTTTTCATGAATTGTAATGATGTTCTTGCAATGTGAGATATTCCGGATTTACATTCGTTTTATATAAAAAAGATTCAATTATAATATCGTAACGTATAACCTCTATGCTACAGTTTCAATTTTCCTTTTAACTCGCATATCATTAATTATTTATTTTATTATAAATTAAGGCTTACAAAGGGCTGCGGTTTGGCCCTCTCGGGTACCCACGAGACGTTAAGCTATCTGGCGCTAAATATCTCTTAATAGGGTTCACCTTAGAGCTTTGAGTGTAAACTCTAATCTCTTAACATAATAAAAATGTAAAAGTCTTACAGCGAGTCAACGGCAGATTTAAAATTTATTTTATCCTTTTCGTAAAGTTCTAGAACAACTTTTAGTTTCTATAAGACGTATAAAATTTATACGTAATTGGACAATAAATTTGTCTCCTTCCAGTACTTTTGAGTTAAAAATACATACTTAATTTGTATTTGTTCATTCATTTCCAGCAGTTTTTTTTTAGATAAAATGTATTACGAACCGTTTATGTATCTTTCTTTGATAGTAGCATAAAAGAACCTTATTAATTCGAAATACATTCTGGCCTTTTAAGGATTTTTCTCATTACCTAACCGAGTTTAATATATTTTCGCCAATACGGACGTCGTTGCAAGGATAACCTCTTCTCAACTTGATTACATGCGTTGTGATTTTGTTTTCTCATGTCATTTTTACCTTATTCAATATGTTGCTTGTTTTGAATATGTTTTTTTCTACACTGGTAATACTTACGAATTAAATAAATCAATGGCTTATACATATACCGGAAATAATTTGATGAGTTGATATTATTAGTAGTGATGATAAAATAGTGGTTATTATTATGTTCCATAAGTGACCCTAATTTTTAGCAAGTGATTTTTTTGGTACTTACAAGACGGAAAAATGACACTGCGGAACTAGCGACTATTAAATCGTAAGTGAAACCGCTTAGCCATTAAGCTATCAGTGCTTAAAATATAAACTTATTTGAAAAATACGAGGTTTACACAATTCTTCAGTGTTTTGGCAACCAGTTTATTTTTCAGTTTAACCTTCGACTGAGATCTCTCCTAGTTCCTTCCAAGCTTACCTGTCGCGAATTCATTAAAATAGTAATACGAAGTGAATAAATTAATAACCAATAAACTCTCCCCTCTCTTACCCCATTTGAGGTTGTTAGAGATCGAATTCGCTATAAGCTATATATTTTTTTATTGGAAATTGGGCAAACGAGCTTACGGTTCCCCTGATCTTAAGTAATACATAACGCCTATGAACATCTCCAGCCCCGGAGGAGTGGCAGATGCGTTGCCGTCCTATGAGAAAGGAGTAGTTTCGATAGGAGTAGGTATCTTTAACCGAACACCGGGACTAAAATTTAAGGAGCAATTTTTTGTAAAATTCAAAGAACTGAAAACTTATTATAATTGATCAAACAAACCATCAGGAAAGTTCGACGACCGGCACAAGGGCTATCGCCGCTTCTAATAAGATACTTAAAAAGCCAATGAAAGCTTTCGTAATACTTTTTTCTAAGGTAATATAAGGTAGATAGGTCTTGTATGTACACACCAAAGATACAAAAGCAAGGAATTGAGAACCCGATCGTCAGATGATGAGAACATTGAGCCAGTATGAAAAAAATTACTTATCAGAACTGACAGAGTACAAGGCAGCATAATCTATATAAATAAATACGCTATCACGTCCTTTTGGCCTTAGCGAAGTAGAGACAGCTGGCTTATTATGGCTAATCTAAGCTAGTAAGCCGTCGAAAAGTGGCTAGCGTATTAGCTAAGGTTAGCCATAGTATATACGCTGCCGCCCCCTTATCATCGAATCTACCTATTGTCGATTACAGTTAAGATTTAGATCGTCAAAAAACCAGTGATAGCCTAGTGACTAAGCGGTTTGATTTCGATCCGATCGTCGTGGGTTTGAATCTCAGTCGGCTTATATGAATAACTGTTGTTTCGGTTTTTTATGTACAAAAAGTCACTTGCTAATAAATTGTGCCCAATGTATGTAATAAAGCCACCAGTTGAAATCAAACATCAAAAACTGTCTCTGTCTACCCTGATAGGGTTGGACAGAGACGTGTTTGTATTTTTCTATTATATAATGAATAGCTTACGGTCGTATAATGGGAATCAGTTCAATAAATCGAAGAGATGTTTGACTTTCAAATTATTACTTCAAATTAAATTTTATTTAAGCCTGGGGTAAATAGCGGCATAGATTATTGTCAAAAAGTATTTCAAGTGTTGCAAGCGAAACAATTTATACGAAATAATTTTTGATAGACTGAATGAATTTAGTTGTTTAATTTGAAATTCCATTTTCTGAATTACGGTGTAATTTGTACCACAGGCCTACCCCCAGCCTATTCTTATTGTAGATTATTCTTTATTAATTAATATAAGATTATCTTTTGTTCACAATTTCACTTAAATTTTTTAAAGTGATGATCGATTCTTAAAGTGAAAGCAACGTGATTTAATAAAATACTTTTGGGTATTCTAGCTGTCACCGCGGCGGTCACCATGCCAGGGGGAGGTCCGCCAGCACCTGGCACGCCCTCCACGAAACCAAAGGTAAGTTTTATCATAATCATATTTTATATACATTTATATTATTGGCATTATATACAAAAACATTACAACAAAATAAATAATAAAGAAAAAAAGAACGCACAAATAGGACATGATGACAACGAATAGACGCCGTCTCAGCATTGCTGTGGCAAGCTTGACACAGAGCTGATTTTCAGCGGTTTTCGTTAGTGCTATTTAATACCAGATAGTGACCACCAATGTAAAGACAACAAGAACACGCTTTCCTTTATTTTCAAGTATCAGAGCTACGTAGTTCTAGCCTACGTAGCTATGATACTTTAGTCTTGGAATGTGGAATGTCATAAAAAAAAAACAACCAAAATTTGATCGTAGTTTCCCGGTATGTAGTCGGAACACAGGGTTCTGTTCTAACAAAATTGATTGATTACAATGCCAAGGTTTGCATCCTTTGGTATCTACATCATGGTTATCTCATGATCATATTATTTCCATACTGAGAAACATGCAATATCTTGTTGACATTCTTTGATATCTTTCGGTTGTCATAGAGATAACCGGGGCATCTTATGTATCAATCAAAACTAGTGGTCGTTTTATTGTACAAATTCTACTATACTCTTTTTAAATAAAATTCTAGTTTACTCCGGAAATGGGAAGATTGAAATTATTGTTTTTGATGTCAATAATTATTTATTATAGTTACTTAACGGTTGCTAAGCAACCATTTAACAACCGCATGCCATGCCATTGCCATGCATATGTATCAATCGCATGGTATAAAAAAATATTAGCATTCTGCACTCCTTCTCTATCTATATAAATTAATAAAATTGGAGTGTCTGTTTGTATATTAAAATTACCGTGATTTAAAGTACTTTTTACTACATGCATGTGAATGTATATACGGTACATACACAAAAATTACAATTTTTGTTTATGTGTGTTCTGGCTAATCTATGGAAACCGATTTTGAAGTATCACTAGCAGATATCTGATGTACTAAGGAAGGAACTTAGACTACTTTTATTTTAGAAACTTTAATAAGTAGTTTTTAATGGCGGATAACACCGCGAGGCGCAGCTAGTATAATCTATAAATTTCATACTCGTCCGAAATTATCGTAAGAAGAAGTACAAAGTTTGCTTCACGTATTGATATAATGATGATACTTATAAAAAACAATTAAACGCATTACAGGAGAAACAGAAAACCAAAGTTGTTGTGGCGTTGTATCCGTTCAAAGCCATCGAAAATGGCGACCTTTCACTGGAGAAGGTATGTTCAATTTGGAGCCTTATTACTTTCGCAGTAGATTGGTTAATTGTTTTTATTGCAATTGCTATTGAAGGCTGTTTCGTTTTAGGGCGCCGAGTACGAAGTGGTCGATGACGCTCAAGAACATTGGTGGAAAGTTAAAGACGAACACGGGTTAGTAGACAAATATATTAATAGTTAGCTCGGATATCAACTTTATCATGTAATGCTATCAAATCGAAGTTACAATTTCTTACTTGTTGTGAAAATAATAATCCGTATAAATTTATGTTTTGGCATGGCGACAATATAAAAACTTATTTAGGAGCGAAAGCCAAAATGGAATTTAAAGTTGACTATTTGAATTTGTTTATATTTCCCGATACTAAGTTGAGGCTTAGGCCTTCTTGGTCCTTTTGCGTTCGGAATGCTGTCGCGACTAGAGTGACCGACCGCCGAGCCAAGGCCGCCTCCCGAACGCCTTTGGGCTGAGTAACTCCCGAAACAATACCTGTCAAAACCCTGATAGTAGAGGTCTTCTGACTGATTACCGTAGCTCATACCCAAAGCTGTAAAAGTTTTCGGTCTAACAATCATCTATAGAAACAAGACTCAGTACCATTTGGGTACTCTTAAAGTTCGATGAAACGCGAATCTTTTCCTTTCTTTTGCGTGGACTAAAAGTACAGTAAATACAAATACGATTTATTTAGCGTCAGTAATACATACAAATGAATTACCGTCACTTGAGCTACACCCTGATCCTGTCACCCATGTTTCTATTAAAAATAATGAAGTTATGCCATTAAAATAGACAACAGAATTAATGGGTGAAGAGTTTTTATCCTTGACATAAACAGAGTTACCAATTATCACCTACGTAGCCTTCATTAAAATACGACAATAAAGTCAAAATCGGGCGATGAAATTTATGTTTGAACGCCCATTTTGTTCTCGAAGCAAAATATTTACATACTATTTTGGGGCTAGTGATATGCAAGAGAACAATTAATGGATGGTGGGCAATTATTTTTCAATGACGTAACACAGAACTGTTGCTAAGCAACGGGCGCTGTTTCTAAGGTGATAATATTCTGATGACATGTAAGCTGGCATGCATGAGAATCATAATTTTCAAAAAGATACTCCGCCCTCTGGGGGGAAGGCGGCGGTTATTTGGAATTTTTACCCACTACAACCTCCCCGGTAGCCCTTTCCTCGGTGCATGACGAAGTCCACCTTAGCGGATGACAAAGGACCCCACCCTTGTCGCCCAGTGAACCCAAGGCCCCGTGTAGTCGCCTTCTACGACAGGCAGGGGATACCGTAGTCTTATTCTTGAGAGCCCAGAACTACAGGGCTGATGAGAATCATATTGGTGTAATGCAACCAATATCATTCTCATGCATGCATTGTTTGGGTAGTATGCATAAAAAGCATAATGTTTGGATAGGACGAATTATTTGTATATTTTGTCGTCATCTTGCCCCATCATGGATGAGGAAGGCTCGCCATAGGAGGTTTTAGTCGGTAGGGTTCCACTTCTAGGGTGAGCGTGACAAGAAAATGACAAATCATTTCACTGTTCCTCTGAAAGAGGTGGGTAAGGTGACATAAAGCTTAACCTAAGCTCAGTGAGGCACTGGCAAAGGCTTTGGTGATGTGAAAGAATAGAAATAGATAAAAGATATAGCTGTACCTGAGTTTCAGGCTAAACGACCTAAGTGCTTAATAACCTAATTAATATGTATGTTATAGAAAATTAAATGGCTCTTAGTAATTTTTGTGTTGTTCTTATTACAGGTCCGTAGGCTACATTCCAAGTAATTACGTGAAAGAGAAAGAAACAATAGGCTTACAAAAATATGAGTAAGTACCGCCTTTCTAAACTCTATTCTATGTATATATATTGATTATTAAATCCATATATCTCCTTCGTTCCCTCACGTCTGAGGATCGTGACCACGTTTAAGCACACCACGCTTAACATGATTGTGTGACATCATTCTGTAGGCACCCTTCCCTGAACATATTTGCCGCCTATTTTGCTTCTACACAATGTTTTGAAGACCAACTAATGTGTCCAAAGAAGCTGATTAATTTGGCGGGATATTTAGAGGAACCGTGTGGAAATGAACTATATGTATATATTTGTGTGTATATGAAACGCTATTATACCAAAGAGAAGGGAAGAAAATGTTGGAAAGCGTCGAGTTCGTCTTTGTACATACATTTTAGTGCAATTAAGGATTTGTCTATCTATCTATCAATTCAATTGTTTTCGATGTTTTCATTAGGATATTATTTAATGTTATTTGCAGATGGTACGTAGGTGAAATGTCGCGGCAACACGCCGAATCCTTACTCAAGCAGGAAGACAAGGAGGGTTGTTTCGTAGTACGAAATTCCTCCACTAAAGGAATGTACACATTGTCGCTTTATACCAAAGTGTAAGTATTTCAAACTTTTACACATATTGTTGAGCTAAAAACAATGCCATTTTTCAAATAATGTACAAGTAAAAACATAAATCCGGCTTCTACACATCTACGCGATACGACAAATTTACGCTAAATTTAAATGTTTTATTGTCAAAACAGCGTCCGGCGTTTATACCACAAACGCCGGACGCTGTTTCGGTTTTTATTTTTCTTATATTTTATCTATCTATCTATGTCTCTCTCTATGTATTGTGATATCGGTGTCTTGTTGTTTCCAATATTTTCAATATTTTATTATATAATTTAAACTTTATACGTTTAATTATCATATTATTTATTTTAGTTTATTTTTGACTCAATAATATATTTATTTATGAAATTTTTTCATCTATTATTTTATTGTATAAAATATATTTTAATCTCTTAACTGTTTTATTAATGTATCATATTTATTATACTCTTATTGTCTGTATAAATTCCATATAAAAGTAGTATTGCGCGCGCACGTCTTTAATGCTGTCTGCAATGCCAATAAACCTTGAAAGTAAAAGTATTGATTCACCTATGATGGTGGTGATGGAACACAAACACTAAAAATCACAGGCAAGTTGCAACCCTCTTCTTTTCTGAAGTCATGTTAGGATCATAAACAATTGTTACAATAATACAAGACTAACAGAAGGAGAACAAACGATATCGAAATAGCTCTTAAAGTCAGCAAGTTGAAGTGGCAGTGGGCCAGACACATCTCCATAGCGCGGCCTCCCTCCAGATGGACCGATTACCTTATAAGGATAGCCGGAAGTGGCTGGATGCGGAAAGCAGAGGATCGTATGCGGTGGAAGGCATTGGGGAAGGCCTATTTCCAGCAGTGGATAGACACAGGCTGATGATGATGATGTATGTATGTTTTGTTTATTCGGCAGTATCCACCCGCAGACTAAGCACTACCACATAAAGCAGAAGGAGACGGGCGAGTACTACTTGTCGGACAAGCACTGCTGCGCGAGCATACCGGAGCTGATCAATTACCATAAGCACAACAGCGGCGGGCTCTGCTCGCGGCTCAAGGCGACGCCCTGCGACCGACCGCCGGCCACTGCGGGCCTATCGCACGGTGAGATTTACTTACATATATAGATATAGCTTTATTGTACACCCAGAATCAAAAATGAAGCAAATTACAGAACGTAGTATATTTTTTATACTTACTAAGTAAGTCCTTGACCACTATACCGCCTGATGTTAAGTGGAAATGCAATCCTGGTAAGACGCACTAGCTTTACTACAACTTAGCTTCGCCCACTTCGCGTTACAATTTAGGTCGCCCATTGTAAACTCTTCCAGGGATTGTTTGTATCGACAGGAAATATATGAACAAAGCTGGAAGATGGCAAACAGATACACATATTATAACGAAATACATACATTTTTTTTGCCCGTTTCGGGGCATGTCAGCCCCTTCGTACTATCTCCTAGAACAAGCTTAAGCTTAGTTGGAATGGTTACCAAGAATGTTAGTAATATTTCTGAAAAAAAAGAAAAATAACGCTAGCTTTCGTTTTCTTAAAAAAAATCACGTGTTTTAACGAGGTCGACTTGTGATAATACAAAATTTATTAGTACAACCGACACATTTTTGTATGCGATTTTTTGTAGTTACATACTTTATATAAATAATATCCAGACCAGAGGGCGCCTGAGAGAGCCGATCCACAGCTCGAGCCGGTAGCTTCTCCACGGATTGGTCAATCATCAATTTAAATAAAAAAAAAACATACTGAGTGGTTAAACAAGGCCTCAAGATCGTCCAGTGTGTTACAATAAAGAGAATTTAATGAAGAAAAATGTATCATATTACCTTAATCTTGCTTTTAGACAAATGGGAGATAGATCCAAATGATCTAGTGTTACACGAAGAGTTGGGGGCGGGGCAGTTCGGCGTGGTGCGCAGAGGGAAACTTTTCGGCACAAGGGACGCCGCCGTCAAGATGATGAAGGAGGGCACAATGTCAGAAGACGATTTTATCGAGGAGGCTAAAGTTATGACGTAAGTATAATACAATTTAATGAACCATTCATCAACTTCCCATCGATTCTGTGTCTTTCTCTTGACCTCTTCTAATCTAACCGGACATAAGTAGAGCAAAAACTCAGCTGAGTGGAAGTGACGACTTTAAAAACTGATATCAAGTATAAATTAAAAACGGAATGAGAAGTTAGCTTGAATGTCTTGGATTGTTATAAACTATTCAACAAGTATTCTTCCATACGATTTTAAAGAATTCTCTATTTTTAGTCTTTTTTTTGACTTGGGAAAAGCTTTTTTTTATGACGAACTACACAGATTGGCAAGAGAAGCTTCTTGGTCTTGACTGGCTTCATCGGATTCGGAGGTGGCATAGCTCTTAGGTCGCCTAGCCTCTATCGCTAGTAACTCGACACAAGGGTCCCACCGGTGAGGGTAACTTCGGCTTGGACGGTTACTATGTTATGCGTAAGCATTCCGATCCGAGGGCGCCCGAGAGGGCCGAACCACGACTCGGTCGGTTGCTATTTCACGGATAATCTAAGGGACATTCAAAAGCTAAACTAGCTTTGAGTGCCACTTCGGGAATTTGGGAAAAGAATAATGCAGTTACGAGTTATGTAACTTATTTTTAATCTTCTTAACGACAACTAGCACAAATGTGGTGGAAGAAACGAAAGAAGAAGAGAAGAAAAGAGAGCATCCGCACGTAATACAGTTTATAGTTTGATCCGTCACATTTGCTTTGAAGTCAATATTTTTTACGCTTGAATATATTTATTACATAATGTGTTGTTGCAGAAAATTGCAGCACGACAACCTCGTGCAGCTGTACGGCGTGTGCTCTAAGCGCCGACCCATCTACATAGTGACGGAGTACATGTGCAATGGCTCGCTATTCAACTACCTCCGCCGCACGTCGCCAGAACACCTGGGGCCGGCCGTCCTGTTAGACATGTGCTTACAGGTACTCTATACATTTATACGTTTAACATATACCAACAGTTTCAGCAGTATTTAAAAACAATAATTAACTTCAAATCAAATCAGTGATTAAATATACGCTATTATAAGCGAACGCTTCTATTCCTTCCAACGTTTCATACGTAAGAAGTTTTGACGCCTACATTCTATTTCTATATTCAAATCTATGGTAGTTGTCCTTAAGGTGTACTTACCTTTTTTTGTTTATGGGGATATCTTCAACAAGATACTCCGTCTCCTGGGGGGAAGGCGGCGGTTATGTGGGGCTTTAACCCACTAAAACTCCCTTCCTCGGTGCATGGTGAGGGGCTCCAGGATCTCCACAGGAACGACACGGGCCTGTTGCCTTCTTCCCGACCCGGGCGACAAAGGCCCCCACCCTTTTGACGCCCAGTGAACCCGAGTCCACTTTTAGTCGCCTTCTGCGACAGGCGGGGAATGCCGTAGTCTTATTCAGAACTACAAGGCTGAAGGTGGTGTACATACCTAGTCTTGCATTATCATAAACTTACCAATACAACAAGAATTCATATGATTTTTAGGAGTTTTGGTATATATTTGGAATCCAATGTCCTATGCCTATAAAATGAATAGGTAATCTAATTGAAAGCATACCCTTTTAAACGAAAATTCAGAATCGGTTCATGGTTCAACGACGGCGTTACGAGTGCACAAACGGTAAACGAACATACGGACGTATTGACCTCGATCGACTTCGATGTTCTCACTAAAGACTTTGTGAGGGTTTTAATGAATTTATATTTGTACCGGTAATGTTCTAAAGAGCGACAAGTAATCTAAGATTCCTTTGAAATACGTTCATTATATATTTTCAGGTTTGCAAAGGAATGGCATATCTAGAAAGGCATAACTACATACATAGAGATTTAGCAGCAAGAAATTGTCTAGTCGGTGAAGCTAATGTTGTCAAGGTGAGCCAGCATCATTTCCTCAAATATGATCAAATTAAAAAAAAGCTATCAGACCTTTATTTTTGCGGGGTAGATTGAGACTTGGGACTCGTATTTTAAGGTTAACGCAGCCATGTACATATTTTAGTAAGTGATTTTTATTTATAAAAGAAATTGGTACAGGCTGGTTGGTGATACAAACCGCATTCATCAAATTTTAAAATCAAATTAACATGTGCAATTGATAGCGATTTGGGTTGTGGTTGATATCTTTCTTCATCTGCCTAGCGATTTCCCGTTTTACAACCGGGGTCTGCTTTTCTATTAAGCCTACTCCACTTTGCCCGATCTTCGACATCATTTTGTGATATGTCAGCGAAATCTTGGGCTTAGTACAATGATGTAGTAGGCCATCGGAGTTGTCTTTCCTGATTTTTTTAAAGAAGATCACCTGCCTTAGTAGCATAATATATAGTTATATTAATATACATATTATATATAATATAATATACGTATTAATACCGTTTCGGAAAGTATTTGTCTAGGGAAATTCTAGAACGCTTATAGTTATTAACGTTTTTCTGTGTCTTTTATTATTGCTCTAATAAATATTGTCAATTACGTTACAGGTGGCGGACTTTGGCTTGGCGCGGTACGTGTTGGACGACCAGTATACGAGTTCTGGCGGCACCAAATTTCCTATAAAATGGGCACCGCCTGAAGTCCTCAACTATATGCGATTCTCCTCAAAATCTGATATATGGGCTTTCGGTATTTACTTTTTTTTAATGCTAACAATCTATATATATATATATAAAAGAGAAAGTGTGTGGGTATGTATCGTACATAGGTTTCGAAACGGCTTGACCTATTTCAATGGTATTTTCAGTGAATCTTTATTGACCTGATGAATAATTCTGTAAACTTTGGTGACGATCGGAGAACTTCTCTTTTTGAACTGTCAAACAAGCCCGTTGATATTATATGTATAAAGATAAATGATAGAAAAAAGTCGACCAGACAAAATAGTTTTTCGGTTTTTTTCAGGTGTTTTAATGTGGGAAGTATTTACCTGTGGTAAAGTGCCGTACGGACGGATGAAGAACAACGACGTAGTGGAAATGGTTCAGAAAGGACAAGTACTAGAGAGGCCCAAAGGATGTTTGATTGAAATTTATAATGTAAGTATTTTTTTTTGTATAATTTGTGCAACAGGTGAAATTAACACCTGTTATTCAATCAGTCAATAAAATTCCGGCATGACATATGGACCGTTACGTCGAATCTGTATATATAAAAGAGAAAGTGTGTGGGTACGTTCCATATAGGCTCCGAAACGGCTGGACCGATGTCAATTAAACTTTCAGGGAATCTTCAGATTGACCTGGCGAGTAATACTGTAAGTTTGGTGACGATCGGAGCACTCCCCTTTTTAAACTGTCAAACAAGCCGTACGTCGTACTTTTATTTCTGACATTAACTTGAGCCCGATATGTTTTTGTATAAACGATAATAATGATATTGTATTTACTGATATGTACATGGGTGTAGGTAATGATCTTCTCCTGTTTGAGAAGAGAATGAATACGGAGAGAAATGAATTATTTAATATATTGTGAGAGTTAAATTAAATATTGAATGATGTAAGTTTATTGTTTAAATAAAATAAAGCAGAATATAGCTCGGCAGCGGTATTAATATAACGTTGTAAGTGAAATCTCAATTAGATGTATAGAAATATCGACCTTTTAAGGATTTCGGCTTGTTGAATTCTGATATTTAAAAATTGTATTGCAGGTGATGCGCGCGTGCTGGCGCCAGTCGCCGGACGAGCGGCCGTCGTTCCGCGCGCTCAAGGAGGAACTGAGCGCGATGCTCCGCGACTGACTGCGCCTCCTGCTGTCGCTGCTGCGGCCCCGCGCACCGCCCCCCCACCACTCACCCCTCACGCCCCTAGCACCCGCCCCCGTACCCCGCGTGCCTCCGGCGTCGCCCTCGAGTACCTCTAACGCGATGCACGCGCGCCTCTCCGCCTCCCTACCGCGCAGCCGACGGCTTCACGCTTCGCCCGTTTGAAACGGCTCTGAGAGTTTCGTCCGTTCGAGGTTACATTCTTATAGTGATCATCTATATTTTTACAAAATGTATTAATATATATTTGATTGAATCTAATTTTTCGGATGTTGTTAGACCAGAGGCGTTATAACTTCACCGGATTGAGGTAGCCATGTTCTTAGAGCACATGACCTCGTCCTCTATAGTTTTTGTAACAATAGGCTATAAACCCTTTGTCAATTTGTTCTGAGCATAGTCGTTAACCTATGCTATTACTAGTTCCCCTGGCTAGGACGGTCAGGGCTTTTCAGTTTCCTTTCCTTTCGTTCATAATCTCTTAATTTCTATCTGTCTCCTTATTTCTATTATTAAAACAATTTATTTATTACTATCATTTATATACTATTGTACCTCATCTTCTATTATGAGTAACTTGTTGCAAGGACTCCTAAAAAGACACATCTATATCCATTTTTCTAGTATTTAGATGGTCTCAGAGGCGGCGGGTGACCTAGTTTTGCTCTTTCTCTTCGCTATCAAATATCTGATGTGTATGACATCCCGATGATACAGTTGTTGCACGCTATCGTCAACTTATATAGTTTAAGCCGTTGTGATGTCCGAAAAATTAGTTTTGATTAATACTTTATATCAATTATCCGATAAAGGACATAGTAGAATATTCTAGAAAAAAAGACTGTTTACCTTTCTTGAAGGCTGCCGAGAATTTGGCGTAGTTTGTAAGTGATCACCTAAGCTTACTAATATCGGCAATATTCGTAGTGTTTGGTGATTACTTATGACCAAATCGTGTACAACATTTTGCGTTCTAATACATTAAGAAAAACCTTGCGTTAGGTTACTTAGCTGACACTCCTATTTCTTTGATTCGGCGCACGATTAAATGGTCGCGTATTCGGATCTAAGTCGCTTTGTACTAACGAAATGTCATTTCCGGTTTTTTGAGCACAAAAACTTCCTAAAACTTTGTCTATAGTGATTAGTTCGCCCCTTGTGAAAAGCGGGCAGCGAAAGCTGTGATCTCTGTCTACCCCGCTATCGTGAATGATTACTTATTTAATTTATTTATACTTTCATTATTCAAGTACATACAAGACAATGCAGAATTATTCCAGTATACATGTGATAATTATTTGGCCGTACATTGTCATTAGAAGCAGCGATAGTTTAGTAGCTATGTGATCTCATGGTTGGGGATTCGATTCCCAGCTGGATTGTTTCGTTTTTCAGTTTTTTTCAACAAAATCACTTGCTAGAATATCCTGTCCTGCTCAACATTTGTCACATGTAGTATTTAATAAATTTGGTGAATAGCGGAAAGCGCTAATTGAACCCCTTTAAAAACCGTGAGAGCTTATTTTTATATTACAATCATAAGCTAGTAAGCAAGATAGTTCTTGGCCGGTGCCATCCAACATATATATATACTTTCGTATATTAATTCAAAGATATGATTGAAAATTACTCTTGAGTTTTCAAATGTAATGCTTTTAATCATTCAAAAGTATAGTTACAAGTATTTCTAACAACCGACTTGATATATTTAAGATGATTTTTTTCTGTCCGTTTGTGTCAGTATCGCAAATATCATATAATATAAATTAATACAATAATCATATCTGCAAACGGGTCTATCACATCAACTGAGGCTAATGCGACTTCAAGGTGTGCTTGGGTTAAGTACATAAAAGATGACACAGCGCGTATTTTCCGCCTATTTCTCGCCCATTCTCCCCAACATTGGGCTATATGGTCTATATCTCTCCTATTTTGTGTATATAAGTTCTAGTTTTATGAAAATAACTACGTTTATTAACTAACCTCCACCCTCCCTCTAGCACGGCCCCATTGGCCCCCGTCTCAGCTGGGACTGGAAGGTCGGGAGGGCTTAGAGAATAGATTAATCTTGGCCAATGCTTGAGGCATTAGCCTCGACGTTAAAATAGTTATTACTAAAGATCCGTCTT
This sequence comes from Meandrusa payeni, assembly GCA_029286785.1. NCBI lineage: Eukaryota > Metazoa > Arthropoda > Insecta > Lepidoptera > Papilionidae > Meandrusa > Meandrusa payeni. The sequence continues at coordinate 4,098,833 of JAGSMX010000013.1, forward strand.
CAACGGTAGCCATGACCAGGAGAGCAGTTGGCCCCCTGCGTTAATTACCGGCTAATAGGGTCTCCCCGACGCCTTGTACCTGCAATATTCATTTAACCTTGTAAATGTCCGACGTTACGTTAACTATATTATGTATATATGTTACCGGAAATGTATGAAATTAATTGTATACAAATCCTGGGAAATGTGTAATAATATTTTTTTATTATAACACTTATTGAGACAATCGGGTAACAGTCATACCGTAAAATAATAATAATAAGCATTAATATTAATTATAATATGATTTATTATTATATAAAATATTAGCACGTCGTATCGCCGTAATAACGTTGTTTTTTTATAACGTTCATCTTCAATAAAACCAGTGTTTTTAGCGTTTCTTAATATTCTCAATGACGCCAAAGTCAAATTTTAGGAATTACATACATTTCCTAGGAATTGTATACAATGACGGATTACATACATTTCCGTTAACATTTAAATAATATAATAGCGCCAACCAGGCGGAGAAAAACGTACATAATACTGTACTTAGCTGAAACATTTAGAAAATTATTAGACGAATTTTGGCTCATTAGTTAGAAGAATTTTCATAACTGATAGAGCATTTATAAACAATAATGATTTTTTTTATTTCCTTGTCTATTCCATCTCTATGCTAAAAATTAAAAATCTGTCGCGGTTTAGCCATTAAATACTGTGATATATATGTTTTAAACTGCATCAGTTGTCGTTACTAATGTATTAATTACTAAGTTAACGCACACTCATATATTTTGAAAGAAATTAACTCGTCCAGTTTGGTTGCAAAATAGTATATATAGTCTATGGTCGTACAACAAAAGTTTCAATTGATATATGCAATAGGAATTGATTAATCGATGCCATCAAATATCAAGTACATCATCATTTCAATCATAGGATATCCATTTTTAGATTTAGGCTTCCCCAACAATTCCCAAAACGATTTTAAGCAGGTTGTTGGTACGTCCTGCGGCCGTTATGATGACGTCAGGCCTTGCTAGACCTTGCTGGTCTACAAGATATTTTCGGTCTTATCACAGTTGTCCATATATCCTACGCGCTATGTACCTTGCCCAATTATTATCCGTAACCGAGTCGTGGTGCGGCCCTCTCGGGCGCCCTCGGATCGGCATGCGTAAAATAGTAACCGTCCAAGCTGAGGTTACCCCTCGGCTCGAGGGGACCCATGTGTCGAGTTACTAGCAATAGAGGTTCAGGCTAAGCGACCTAAGAGCTGTGCCACCTCTCAATCCGGTGAAGCAGTCAAGGCCAGCCTCTCTGGCCAATCTGTGTAGTTCGCCATGAAAAAAAAGTACCTTGCCCACTGTCACTTCAACATGTAATCCAAGTACAAGTAATAGAAACTAAAGAATTAAGCTGATGGTGGCTACGTATATTACCCTTTACTTCCATAACAACGAAGTAGCGATTTAGTAAGTAAATAATCGTATAACGATTGTTTTTCATTGACTAGCATTTATAATAAAAAGCAATAAGGTTTTGATTACTATTCAAAAACCCCGAATTAAGCGCCACGTGTAACTGTTGTAGTTACTTGTTTCGTTTCTTTTTCGACCCCTACCTGTTTCCCTAGTATGACAACACAAGCCATAGGTCTTAGATCAGAACTTGGATAATGTCAACACTTCCCGAAGTGGCACTTATAGTTAGTTTAGCTTTGAACGTCCCTTAGATTACCGTGAAATAGTAACCGACGGAGTCGTGGTTCGGTTCTCTCGGGCGCCCTCGGATCGGAATGTTTACGCGTAACATAGTATCGGTCGATGTCGAGGGAATAGAGGTTCAGGCTAAGACCTATGCCACCTCTCAATCTCAAAGCAGTCAAAGCCACCTTCTCTGGCTAATCTGTGTAATTCGTTATTAAAAAAAATTAGATAACCTATAAGGTTAAGGTCAAGGTCTTTACAATGGCATTACATTAGTAAAATAGTAATAGTTTGATTGTCTCAACGCAACAATCACAAAAAAATTCTTCATTGCGATTCTTTTGTGACCCCTATTTTTAGTGACATGGTTCGTTCAGCCTGTGGGCTGTAATTCGCTGTTACCCAAGTTTTTTCAAGCCTCTATCAAATTATGTGTCTTTTAGCCTGGCAAAGGACTACTAGGTATTATATCCTATCCATTATGCCGATATGCTATCCATTTCTTAAAATGTCAAGTTTTTAAATATAACGATTATGTCGCATCAGAGTTCGGCATAAACACGTTTATTTTTCCCAACTCATCGTGATATGGGGGTAAGCAGGGGCAATTTTGACACTGATAGTTTTAAGTTTACTCATGCCTAGATTTTAAAATTTATATTCCATTTATTTAATAATTATTTTTCGTGTTTGTTGTAACAATTTATCGATTATTTTCTATACATCAAAACATCGATATATCGATGTTGTGATTACATAATAGGTTGCCGTAATGTTAACCAATCATTACAAGGAGCAAGACAAAACTAAAGATATTCCATTATTTTTTATTAAATACTTTTAATGACTTTTGACAATTAATACAATTTTAACGGTTTGTTTTGATATATAATTATTATATACGAATACAACGGTACGCTTTCGTTTAGTAAATCAACTCGTTGACAACTTTATACATACGTACCATATACGTAACAAAAATCTACAAGTGATATTGGTGTTTTATGCTATTGTATCGTTGTCTGTTATTCTGTAAACATCAATGATTTCTGTACAATGAATACATTGCTTTCGAGTATCAGAAAACAACTTTCCATATACGAATTACATTATCCTTAGAGTAAATTTGTTTCGTGGAATGGTACCAATTGATTTCTAATCATATCAAATTATTGCTGTGATTGTTTTGTTATCGTCCCAAAAATACCATAAAAAGTATTTTTAATTTACTTTTAATTTTATGTCTATAGCATAAAAAATATTCCTCGACAACTTCATAGATTTGTGTATACTATTAGGCAAATTGAAAAAAAGCTATAATTTTAACGCATTTTTCAATAACGATATTAAATAGGCTTTAGTTATCATTGCCATCTCCTATATTAGAACTAAATAATCGCAATTATTAACCGTAATAAGCTGTACTGATTTATCATGTAAAATAAATAAGGTAGTGTGTACTCATCTTTACATATCAGTTAATTCACTAGCTCAAGAGCGATGATAGCCTAGTGGCTACGCTTCGAACTTAACTTAACGGTCGTGGTTCGAATTTCATCTGAAATTTGTACTAATGATGGTTTCTCTTTTATTGATTCTAAGTACAGAATAATCATGTGATAAAATGTGCACCCCATTATTTCCAAATGTGACCTTTTTTTTTGTTTACGGGGAGGAAATCTTCAGAAAGATACCCCGCCCTCTGGGGGGAAGGCGGCGGTTATGTGGGGTTCTTACCCACTAAAACCTCCCCGGTGGCCCTTTCCTCGGTGCATGACGAGGGGCTCCGGGATCTCCAGTGGAACGCACCGGAGCCCCTCTGCACTGTGCTCAAGGAGAGCACGTCCCGGGGAGAGGTTACTCCCTCCCCCCCTATGCCCTCGCAGCGCAAGGCGACACGGGCCAGCCGATGTCGCCTTCTTCCCGGGTCCACTTTGGTGGACGACTCAGGCTCCCACCCTTGTCGCCCAGTGAACCCGAGGCCCCTTTTAGTCGCCTTGTACGACAGGCAGGGGATACCGTAGTCTTATTCTTGAGAGCCCAGAACTACAGGGCTGGCCAAATTTAAGACCTAACCTAACCTTCAATAGGAATCGCTACCGCCATCTTGTTAAATTTAACCGCGAAATATGTATAATCTATATCACTTTCGTATTCTAGTTCTAACTGTACATACTTATTATTTTATATAGATATAACATAATAATTATTCCGTTGAATTGGAGCAAGCATATTACCATAACTTAGTTTTAAACTTACAAACGGAAGATTATTTTTTATTTCAGAATTCCTTTCAAAGTTCGTGTTAGAATTCTCTTCTCAATGTTACCGTCTGTACACGAAGTCTGAGAAAAAGTTTTTTTTTTTGCAAATCTAACAATGAAGTCTATTGTATACTTTTATATAAGCATTCCGTTCATTGGCGTACATAGTTAAAAATATCAAAAAATGTTTTACCGTCACAAAATCATACTGATAGAAAATATTAAACTAGTCAATACAAGTTCACGTTAACGCACTGTATGATACACATAAACATTTCACATATTTGTAATAGATATATTGCCTTATAACCGGTAACACCAATACAAATACATTAATACTATATAGTTCTAAGGCAACGTTGCCCCAAATCGCTGTAAGTGATGTCCTTATTGTTCAAGGAAACATTTGAATTTATTTCACTTTCTCGTTTATAGAATTAGCTACAGCAGTTCTTGAGTGACACAGATGTGCCAATAAATCTTAAATGAGAGATTACTTTGGATGGAATTTATGTAGATATTATTTTTAAGTATAACCCTGACTGAATATTGTAACATTCACAGTGTAGGTACAGTCAGCATCGGATAGATGTAAAAGTCAAAGTGAGTATAAAAAATTATCTATACATACGCAGTAAGATAGCCATGTCATTTTTCGATAATATTCTATGTTATCTATGGTTTTGTTCAATATGTATACGGCATATAAATGATATCAATCTGTTTGTCTGTAATGTTTAAGTACGCCATGTAGTAAGTACTTATTAATTTCTTCGGATTTTTGTTTTTAGAAGATTCATTATTCAATGACATTAAAGTTACTTAATTGAGACTTGTCTTAGAATTATTTTTTAGACTTGTTAAAAAATTGCGTATTCTGTTAATATTATGTTCATCCAATAATTTTGTTTACTTTCCACGCGTACAACTATTAGACGCTGACTGTAAAAGATTTTTTTAAATTTAGTTTCACTGGTATAGGAAACTTATTTATGAAGAAGTCTTTAACCGTATCTAGGTTTTAAGTTTTGATAATAATAATTTGTGATCTTCAAATGCTTAGTGATATGATAGTATTTATCATGTTTTATATACAATTATTATAATTTTAAACTTTGTCATTTATTGAAATGTAACCAACCCTATAAATATTCATAGATCATGTCAGTACAATAATTTTATTCGAATAGACGCGAATGTTTGATTCCGATGTGTAATTTGCTTAGAAACTGTAAACCAATTGATTTGTATAACAGGTTTTTTTTTAATTTTAAGTCGAATAAATAAAAGCAGTTTAATTTTGTTGTTTCATTAAATTAACACAAAGTCTTCATGCCGGTGACACCAGAACTGTTCTCAGCCTTTCTGGCCAAACAGCTTTGTCCCAAAAAAAGTATTTTTATGCCAAAGATTTTTTTTTTGGACGAACTAACACAGCTGGCCTTTACTGCTTCACCGGATTGAGAGGTGGCATAGCTCTTAGATCGCTTAGCCTGAACCTCTATTAGGTAGTAACACGATACAAGGGTCCCCCCGGTGAGGGGTAACCTCGGTTTCGACGGTTACTTATATGCCAAAAACTCGGAGCTGATGTAATGTCGGTATAGTATGGCGAACAAATTGTCATACGTCTAAGAAAAATGTATTTACCGCCTTCCAATCGATCCGCCCGATTCGAAGTAGCCGTTTACTTCGATTTATTTTATCTATAATAAGCATTACTAAATAATAATATGAATAGCTGTACTAAACACAATACAGTAGTAATAACGTGCAATGAAATGAACCACAGATTATTAAAAGTGATCAAAACAAAAATAGATGCCTATCAATTGAATTAAGAATTATTAGTTAGTTGTTCGGGGATGTATTGGGAAGAATGTCAAAGAAAATTTATATCGCAGTAAGTTGTGTCGGTAGAGGGCGCCCATCGGCTAGAAGGTCGAACAAATTGGCGACGTATTAAAAACGCGTCAGGTAAGGCCGTAACTGATGATTATATATGGCATTACTGTAAACGAAAGAGTTGTTCAAGAAGCTTACTAAGGGGAGGTGACAGATCTCTACCTACCCTCCTGCTGTTCACTTCACTAATTAGATGTCAAAATTGATGTATTTATGGATCCTACACAGAATTGTAACTGTGGTGGGAATAGCTAGTGTTTTTTTACAATACAATCGATATTTATTTTATATTAAATATCATGGTGAATTCGGGTTTTAATTACAAATAAAACTATTTGTCAAACAAAATGTTTTAATAATTAATTAATTAAGCACACCGACATACGTTAGCGCATAAAATATAATTACAATAGTATATTATGATTATGTCATGACTATCTTTTGTACTGAGTAAATTACAGACTAATGCACATTATAAAACATGTATAACACAAAAACGGAAGTGTGAAATGAAAATTAACATAATCAACTAGTCAAAATGAAAAACCGTATTATTTCATAATGTTAATGTATAATACGGTTTTCCATTTAATTCCCAAAAGAATAAATTATATACAGTTAGAACTTATTTCTTAATCTGTATAAAATCGCTTAATTCCGAGTATGTTTATTAAAATATACTGGTACTGCAATGTATTAGAAAAAATTACACTTGGTGTATCAAACTCTATAACAATGAGTTATGTAAATTATTAAAGTTTAGTTTTGGCCACTAAATTAATTAGTTTTGTAACAATTATCGTATATCATCCTACCATTAAATGGTGCTCATATCAATGTATTGTCAAAATTTATCGACTAGGCTGTATAAATTATTTAATTTAGAGGGATATGTAGTAATAGGTACATATAGACAGACGAAAGATAACAATATTCGATTACTAGAGTTGATAAGCCTTGAATATAACATCATCTTTGCCTTTTTTTTAAACATGCTTTTAAAAAATCATTCATTAATTTGATAAGACATAATATATTTGAACCTAATTATAATGAGGTCAATAACAACTTCTTGTATAGATAATACATATTTTAAACAACAGTGTTAAACACTTACATCAATAACAAATTTATTTTCTGTTTTAAATAAAACACTACTGCTGAAATAAATTTGGGCTAACTAGTTTTTGCTTCATGTCATATAAACAAATAGACACCATAAACACTCTGTAAGCTTTCATTACACAGACAATAAATAGGATTACATAGTCATCTTTGTACATTGTCCTCATAGACATATAAAAATATTTTGATTAATTTTTAGTTGAAGGGACCATAAACATAATTATATACTTCGAAAATTCATAAGAAAATAACATTACCATACTTAATCTAATTATATATTTAATTGATAAGATAAATTACTGAAAATAAAGATGTATAGTTTAAAAATTTGAAATTATGAGAAAAAAATAGATTAACAAGATTTCTTTTTTAGTATTGTTCGATTAATACCTAACTTAACTTTTTTTTAAATTACCTAAATAAAACTGTTAGTCTTTTTGGTAAAAGTTTTAAGTAATGGCAGCATGGTTCTAAATCAAATCGCCTTTATAATTCCATAAAGGTATTGTATATATGAACAATAAAAGCACTGAACTTTTAAAAACTATAATATACTTGACTTCTTTTTATTTGTTGATAACAAGCCTTACAATATGACTAGTTGTTTAAGATTACATATCAGTGGGCAAGATATCGGGTATAAGATACTTACAAAGATCCATTTCGGAATTGACAAATGTCACCTTACCAGCTGTGTTTTCATCTAACCTGGAAAATGCAAAAACAATCTATTACATAAGATTACATATAATACCACCAAATATGACTATATCAGAGTATAGAACGTAATGAGAGATAAACTTAAGTTTTAATAAGAAAATTTTCCTTTGTTCAGATATCAGCCAATTTTTACACATCATTATGAAATTGCAAGGAGAATATACAAGTCACTATCTTACCATCCTTTGATTATAGCCCAGCAACCAGAGAAGAAGGTTGGTGCATTAATAATTAAACATACACCAAGCCGCTCCGGATAATGCCTACTTAGTAGCCAAATTAGGTTTTTAAGCACCTGGTAATCCATACATGATAATGTAAAGTTGTTTAAATCAAATACAATGCACAAATTATCCACCACTTCCTCAAAACACTTTTTACTTGCATCTTCCTGAAAATACCAAAGAATACAGAGTATAGAAGAAGTTTGAATATTCCTTGGTCATGGAGGGACTGAATTTTAGTATATTAATTGCTGTGGTGGCTTTACATATTCTGAAAAGTCATAATATTTTATTTGCAGGTTGAAATTTTCAGAATGAAAATGTTGGATCCAGAAACGAACTGTGTTTTCTTTTGTGACACCACCACCATACACAACATCAATCCATCGAGCCAAGACCTTCAAATAAGACATGTATGTTTGAATACTTCTTGGTCATGGAAGGACTGAATTTTAGTGTAATAATTGCTCGGCTTAGGTTTAGTATAAAATCTAGAAATATTCCAGCATAGCATTTTTTTTGTCATCCTTGACTAAGTGTACTTTTATGGTTTATCAAATGTCAAGAAAATATGATGTTTAGAATATATTCACACACAAAAACATGCACAATAAATAAATATTAATTGCAAAATAGTAATTGGAACATACATACTTTGTATATTTTGTATTGGGTTAGAATCGGAAAGATAATGAATATTGGTGTGAGATAGGTGAATTTTTGCTATGTATCTTTAGTATGTTATCTATAGGGTATATCAGGGTCAAGTAAATAGGTTAACAATAACACTGATAATAGTCACCACTGTTTAAAATCAAAACTTACCAAACAATATACAATAAATTTAGTGAGGTCATCAATATTTCTATCACTTGAACTATGGTTTTTAGCGGGAATATAGACAATTGGTCGACCAACAATATCTCTGTGCCTTAGTACCCTTGCTTTATTATTATACTTTTCAATTAGTTCTTTATTTTCACACAGCTGTTCTACCCCATATTCATTTCTCCATTTGTTTGTCTTTATAATGGCCTAGAAAAGTTTGATTATTTTAATTTTATATCATACCATCAAAAGTAATAAAAAACATTTTAAAATATGAAACTTTGCACAAAATATTTGTATATGTAACATATGCTATAAATGTTGAAGAAAATAAAATGTATTTAGATGTTATCAGTAATGTTACATCTGTCAAGATATAAAGATAATAGATAAAAGCACTCTTGCTTACATTATTCCTGGATAATTTTTATTTTGCATGGCCCTGAGACACACATCCCTTTTTTCACATTCTGGCATCGACATCGACCCATACATGATCGTCAATTGCGAGTACTTTTTATATCTTACAATTTTTAACAGTATATTTAGACTAATTAAGGTTTTTGTTTGCATTTGCTTAGCACTGAAATTTATTATTGTATCACAAAATTTACTTCCTCTCCCTTTCTTTATTTATCCTTTCAACAGGCTCACAGAAAAGTACTGATGAAAAACTACCTATTTGATTATATTTGATTATGACAGTTACCTGAAATGAACTATCCACAGTTTTGAAAGCTCTTAGATATCTTCGCAAAGAAAAATCATTATGATATTGTGAAGGATCTGCACTAGCGATCAAATTCATTCGCTCTTTCAGCAGTTTTAAATCCTCTTCGTTAACGGGTTTCAGTTCTTCTGCCATTGTAAAGTATACTACGGTCTCTAAAAAAATATCACACAATGTCCTTACACTTTTACTTTAAAAACATGTGGCAATTTAATTAAAAAAATATAATTTGAAAACAATATTTAGAGACACTGCGAATAGCCTGTATTAAACATTTTGTATGTGCCAATGTGATGAATAGATAAGCTATGATTGGATATGATAAGCCGTATGTCAACCAAAGAGTATAAAGTACTACAGACGTCTTCGATTTCGAAGTAGATTCAGACAAAATATTTACATGACAAACTGAGTAAAATAACATCGATTTTCTATTACAATACACTTACTATGATAATTTCGTTTTAAAGAGTAAACATTTGTTTTAAATGATATTGTGGTTAGTGACTAAAAGAAATAACATTAAAAAGTAATATTATATTATGTTTTAACTAAATATCATGATATATTTTATTTGAGAATTGTATTGCCGTTCTGGCATCACTATTACTGACTATTATGGGTCATCCATCATCTGAAGAACAACATCAGTAACAAAAAAAAACAAAAAAAATTTTGTTCATCAGGCGAGAAGTAGAATTAAGTTCATGAATAAGATTGAAAGCAAAATGTTATTTATTTGGACGAGATTAAAAAGCCGATCAGAAAATATTGTATTATGTATTAGATCCAGCTTTGCGCCATAGAGTACTAACTTAAATAAAATTTATTTTTTTATACTTTCTATCAGCTTTAAATCTTGTGTTATTAAGTAGAGATAAATTTAATTCAAGTACTCAATTAGATTTTAATCCGCAAATCTCGTTATTCAGATCCTTATCAACTTGGTATCCTTGGATTTAGTGTGTTTTGATTAGATAGTAATAATGATATACAATTTACAAGACTATAAAATTAAGGTACGATTATTTCACCTGATGTTATGAAAAAAAAAACATTATTTAGACATCTATATAGCGCTAGTTAATGTTTTTGGATTTACCATACCGTTATAATATCGTTTTAAGTATTACCTAGATTAAAACTGTGTAGTTCATTTATGTCTTTTAAAATAAGTAACTAACTATAAAATTAGTGAATAAGTTCTAACCTAAGTTGAAAGTTCTCATTATGCACCTTAATAGGTAGGAAAGAATGGGTCGGTGCAACATTAATACACGTAAAACTGGAAATAATCAAGCAGTTTCAAGACACATTTAGGCCGTCGACACTGCGTTCATTAAGTTCATTAAGTGAAATTTAAAAGTAGCTCTACTTGATACCGATATTAAGAATATTTTAACAAGAAGATGTCTCTTTCAGAGTAATAACATCGAACAAATAACGACGCATCTGGTATCAAAACATGCAAAAAGCATTAATACGTTTTATCGTTGGTGGAAAGCGACGGTAAATGATGTATCGGCTAAGTTACGTTGACGTTCTGAACGAATTATGACTAATGGTCCATGGGTGTAGGTTCATTTTTTATGTTAAAAATGTAAAAAAAAAACAATTAATATGGATCCTCGTTAGCTAGAATTCTTCCGTAGTACTAATTAAGGCCATCAAGCAGTAATAGTAAATAACCGGCGTCAATAACCTGGTAGTTTACCCTACGGACTAAGAAACTAAACGTCCAAATCCACAAGTGAACCATATTGTTGCTTAACGATGCTACTTGGGGACATTGACGATGAGTTAATAGAGGTTCACGTTGACGTTCTAATAACCGGTCACCTCTCAATTCCACAAATTTGTGGCAACTGAACGCGACTTTATTATTAAAAACTTTATTTTAAAATTTTATTATTAAAAAATTCCTGAAGCTTTTTTAGTTAAGAATAAATTAAGTACATATTATATACATTATATTATAATGTTTAAATGATAATCTCAAATCTAAACTAACGTGATATCTTCACAGATAATTATAATAGGAGCCTGTATTATGACTACGATACGAGCGTAGTTATAATTGCTAGTACTACTGTGATCATTGTTTCCAAAGTTATCTGGAACAACATTATGGTAATTTGTAATTAAAATTTGCCCTACAGATTTTAATCCATAGATTTGTAAAGAAAAAAGCGATACGCTATTCCAGAGAGGTTATTAGATTCTTAACGTGACAGGGGATGAGCCTAAAACATATACCAGGCACATATTTTTTTGCATTTAAGAAACTGAAAGCCGACTGGGATTGAAGCCTTTTACTGTCAAATGCGGTTAAAAAGGCTTTTACCTTCTTACATAAATAAATAAAAAAGAAAAGAGATATATACGTTAGTATCTTCACTTTAAATTCACTTTTAAAAATATTATTAATTTTTGTACGCCTATCAAAAAAAATTAACAAGGCTTATTTATTGATATTAGTGTGGGTTATATATAAAGAACTATATATTATTATTCTCTTTTTTTGTAATTTTAATACATAATGTATGACTGTTTTTGTCCCCTGAAATCGATAAATAAAAATCGAAATATTAAGCTAAAAGAATTAATGGGTGATATAAGGAAATTGAATTTTATTTCTTGTTTTTAACTTTCCATACTTTTTATACGGTTATTCTTTCCATAGTTTTCATACAGTTTCATACATTTATGACAAAAGTCCATTGACGGTGAACGTTGGAAGATGTGGCACTACTCTTCTGAAGTCATCGACGGTGCAACAGAAGCTGTATCCAATATCTACGCGGTCGGGCTGCCAACCAAGCCAGCTGAAAGCGTTATTGTTACGACACCGGTCGGTACAAAACTGCAGAGCTCGTGCCTCGGCCAGGGTATAATGGGGATTGTTGATGCCGATAAACGCCGTTCCAATACGACGAGTCGCATCATACGCCACCTAGACAAGAAACATTTTCTTACTTATATATTATACATGCTAAAATTTCGATTGATGTGTCTATAAATAAATTTGAACACACGTCTAACACTTGCATCTGTATGGATAATTTTTCTGGAACTGACTGAACTACAGACTCGGCCTAGTATAGACGTTAGACAATCCAAAAAAAATATAGATTCAATTTTATTTTATTTCATAATTACATTGTATTAAGAGTAATTATAAGTATTTTATTTGGTTTCAATAAATATATTTTTAATTTTTTTCTAATGTCCGTCACTCACGTTAGCATTAACGAATCTGCATTAAATTTGTCACAGACATAGATTTTATTCTGGAATAGCACATAGATACTATTATATACTTTTATCTCGATTAAATATAGAGCTCCCCTGGATACATTTAATTAAAAAAAATAAGTCCATAAAATTGAAAAGTAGTGAAGTTTCAAGGATTCACCTTATAGAAGTACTGTGGAACTGGAATCTGCTCGACGTTATTGTTAGCACGGTGTAGATAGATATCAACAAATCGGTTGTTAGCGTCACGCAGTTGTGTTACTCCAAATGTTCCTGAATAGACTACAGTACTGTAACCAGCAGCTCCGATACGCGCACGTAGATTCTAAAAATTATTTATAAAGTATAAGATCACTCATCTCTCTAGTACTATATCTAAAATTATGTCTATAGTCAACTACGTAAGTCGGGGGGAGGTACTCGTACTATATCGATTTAATACAGACTATTGTATATATGGCTTAAATATATATTTATATTATTATAATTTTTTACGAAGCTTACAAGTCCCGAATGTTACAGGTGGTAATGCCATTAAACAGGTATATGGACTCTCCCGACGATCCCTGGTAAAAGCCGGCTAGAATTCCAACTTCCGACCATGTAGTAATACTATTATATAGCGTAAGAAGGCGTTGTAAGAATTTTTATATAGTGATAGCCTAGTAGGTCAACGTTCGACTTTACGATCCGGGGTACGAATCCCAGTTAAGTCATACCAGGGAATTTTCGTATTCGCTTTGTTCTTATTAGGTCCCAGGTATAGCAAGAGCTAAACCCGTCGCCATATAATCTTAATAGTTTATTATTATTCACTCATTGACATGATTTTTCAGTAAAGATCAGTACCTGCTCAAGACTGTTCCAGTTACCAGCGTTGAATGGCTGCCACTGAGGAGCGCAATTGATAAAGTAAAATGTAGCCCGTTGCCCAGTCGCGAAGACGTAGTCACTCTTGGCAGCGAGGTGGCCACGCGCCAAGAACTGTGTGCTGGTCACATATTGGTCGGCAAGTGCGTTACCAACATAACCGGCAATGGATATCTTCTGTTGGACTTGTGTGTAGCGGTTGTTGACGTCAACGCCGGGGAAGAAGCTGCCAGCTGCCAGCAGAATACATTATCTATTTTTATAAAAACGTAAATTTTAGAGTAACTATAGTAATAGAACTTTACGAGTATAAACTGGAGCTCATCATACCTTAATGAAGTGTTGAGAGTGTAGAAACACTTTTTTTGGAAGAGCCGTGGTAGCTCAGTCTCCGGGCAGTCGCCTTAAGTTGCATGGTATGCTAGAAACCCGAGTTCGATCCCCAGTTCCAGCACCACCAATAAGTATGTTGTTGCAATTTTATGAGCTATTTACTACGGCGGTGAAGAAAAACATCGTGAGGAAACCTCTATATCTTAGAAGATGATATGACTTACCTAACCAACTGGGTCTATCTACGCCAGTTTGGTGTACTGCATTGGAGGCGCTTTGTTCATACCATACATACAACACTTCCAGACGATTCTGGTCAAAGCAAGACCAGTACAAAGGATAGAAAACATTGTTTACGATAAAACCGACTCTGAAATTAGGCAAAATTTACAAAAAAATATTATCAATAATCTGTATATATTTACAATTACACGAGTCAATTCCTTTTATACCTGATAACCAAATTATTGTTAAAGCACCGATCGTTAGTTCCCACTGCATCGTGGTACGAATGAGAAGAGCAAGTCAATTGACCAAAAGCGCCATTTCCATTTAACCAACCCGATCCGGAAACTAGGTCGTTGTTGACACAAGTGGCGGTCTGTAAATTAAACAAATAATATATCTTTTTAAATACACTTATGTCTATATTCCTAAATAAGAAAAATGTTGTAATAAATATATTAACAATAGTACTTTTGTAAACATTTAAAAAAACATTTAAAGATTGTTGCAATTTTTTTTAAGATTTGATCATTTGAAATCTGTTTTACAAATAATAAGAAAGAATTGCGTGATTAGTTTCCTCTCTGTCGTCTGACTTGAAAGATGATCTTGTGAATTACCAAGAAAGTTATGCTTGGGTGATTATGACAATAGTTAGTATACATAGTAAAGATGAATGAGGAATGTTGTGATAGAAGTGTCAGGATCGTACCAAATATCCGCAACTTCTGCCTGCACCCTTGAGTGACAGTCGTGACTATAAAGCCTTAACAAACTTAAAAATGTTTGTGTTGAATATAGTTTCGTTTCAAATTTGTCCCATTTTAATTTAGTTGGCAAAGGACCTTGGTTTCCAAAGATAAACCATGGAACTCTCGTAAAAGCCTAGACTAGGTTAGTACTCCTTAAAGACGACGAAAATGAACGTTGAAGAAAAAGTTTATTGGTGCCATAATTTCGTAATATATTTTAACGTGGAAAATAACAGGGAGAGTACGCGCGTAGTGGTTTAATGTATGATCCGTCACGTTTAACTTGATTTGAAGTCGGAATTTTGTTTTTTCTTGTATGTATACTGAATATATACTACATATGAAATAACTTACACCAATGTTCACGTTTGAGGCAATATTGGGATGACGAATAGTACGCCCAGAGCCAGTGCATGCTATAATGACCTGCTCTCCAGAGTTGAGGCGAATCTGACCAGTATTCCCGTTTGGTGTCAGGTAATTGTTTCGGTGGATGTATACTGGTTGAGGTTGTCCGAGGTCTCCATTAACTCTGAACGTGCATCCTATTTACAAATAATATAGTTGTTTATTTGAATAACTTTCATCATCATTTCCACTAGATCCGATTAGATCCGATAGAATATCCACAGATGCACATGGCCTATGTCCTCCAACGATTTCTAATAAGGCTGGTTATAAGCGGCTTGGATACAGATTTAGTATACGGCATATATAAGGTCGTCAGACAGTCTTGTGTTCATGGGCATCCTATACTGAGCTTGCGAGCCTGTGGTCACCAATCGAGAACTTTTCGGCCCCATCGGGCATCTGTTCTACACGCTACGTATCCCGAACTCTGTTACTGCAACTTGCTTACACGTTATACTAATTTTAACATCATTATTTTATTTTATCAATTTTTTATTATTAAATAATCAAAACACACTCTTGATAAGGGTCCTGTGCTAATGGTATATGTACCTGATCTGAAATTTTAAACACTTAACTTAGTTGAAATGTGTAACTTTGTATTCTATTTACCACTACGAGCGTCAAACTGCGATTCATTGCCATATCTACGTTGCTGAATATCAAGCCATGAGTCTAAATAATCCTCGAAGTCGTCTTCGTTGAGGACCAGAGCAAGTTGACTGGGTTCTGGCAAGTTATCCAAATTAGCTGGCAGAGACAAAACTCCGGCAAAAACCGCCGCAAGCACGACGAATAAGTGCATAACTGCTTTTTATATTAATTTAATATCTTGTAAATGCGTACACAAAAATCGAAAATTAACTGCGGCAAAAGAATATATATACATAAGTATTATCGTCTTAAGTGGAACGATAAACAATAATAACCTATGATAAGATGATAAAAATTACAATTTGATTGATAACACGCTGCGTGAATAAGACCCGTTTTCTAACTTTAACGGTGTGGGTAGAGACTGCAATCATTCGCTTTTAAGCTTTTTTTTTTTTTTTTTTTTTTTTTTTTTTTTTTTTTTTTTTTTTTTTTTTTTTTTTTTTTTTTTTTTTTTTTTTTTTTTTTTTTTTTTTTTTTTTTTTTTTTTTTTTTTTTTTTTTTTTTTTTTTTTTTTTTTTTTTTTTTTTTTTTTTTTTTTTTTTTTTTTTTTTTTTTTTTTTTTTTTTTTTTTTTTTTTTTTTTTTTTTTTTTTTTTTTTTTTTTTTTTTTTTTTTTTTTTTTTTTTTTTTTTTTTTTTTTTTTTTTTTTTTTTTTTTTTTTTTTTTTTTTTTTTTTTTTTTTTTTTTTTTTTTTTTTTTTTTTTTTTTTTTTTTTTTTTTTTTTTTTTTTTTTTTTTTTTTTTTTTTTTTTTTTTTTTTTTTTTTTTTTTTTTTTTTTTTTTTTTTTTTTTTTTTTTTTTTTTTTTTTTTTTTTTTTTTTTTTTTTTTTTTTTTTTTTTTTTTTTTTTTTTTTTTTTTTTTTTTTTTTTTTTTTTTTTTTTTTTTTTTTTTTTTTTTTTTTTTTTTTTTTTTTTTTTTTTTTTTTTTTTTTTTTTTTTTTTTTTTTTTTTTTTTTTTTTTTTTTTTTTTTTTTTTTTTTTTTTTTTTTTTTTTTTTTTTTGTTTTTTTTTTTTTTTTTTTTTTTTTTTTTTTGTTTTTTTTTTTTTTTTTTTTTTTTTTTTTTTTTTTTTTTTTTTTTTTTTTTTTTTTTTTTTTTTTTTTTTTTTTTTTTTTTTTTTTTTTTTTTTTTTTTTTTTTTTTTTTTTTTTTTTTTTTTTTTTTTTTTTTTTTTTTTTTTTTTTTTTTTTTTTTTTTTTTTTTTTTTTTTTTTTTTTTTTTTTTTTTTTTTTTTTTTTTTTTTTTTTTTTTTTTTTTTTTTTTTTTTTTTTTTTTTTTTTTTTTTTTTTTTTTTTTTTTTTTTTTGTTCACGGGGAGGAAATCTTCAGAAAGATACCCCGCCTTCTGGGGGGAAGGCGGCGGTTATGTGGGGTTCTTACCCACTAAAACCTCCCCGGTGGCCCTTTCCTCGGTGCATGACGAGGGGCTCCGGGATCTCCAGTGGAACGCACCGGAGCCCCTCTGCACTGTGCTCAAGGAGAGCACGTCCCGGGGAGGTTACTCCCTCCCCTGTGCCCTCGCAGCGCAAGGCGACACGGGCCAGCCGATGTCGCCTTCTTCCCAGGTCCACTTTGGTGGACGACTCAGGCCCCACCCTTGCCGCCCAGTGAACCCAAGGCCTTTTAGTCGCCTTCTACGACAGGCAGGGGATACCGTAGTCTTATTCTTGAGAGCCCAGAACTACAGGGCTGCGGGCCGGTCTGCCACCGGCCCGCCTGCGCCATCTCCGAACAGGATCGGCCCTCTCCCGATCCCGTATATGTACCTGATCTGAAATTTTAAACACTTAACTTAGTTGAAATGTGTAACTTTGTATTCTATTTACCACTACGAGCGTCAAACTGCGATTCATTGCCATATCTACGTTGCTGAATATCAAGCCATGAGTCTAAATAATCCTCGAAGTCGTCTTCGTTGAGGACCAGAGCAAGTTGACTGGGTTCTGGCAAGTTATCCAAATTAGCTGGCAGAGACAAAACTCCGGCAAAAACCGCCGCAAGCACGACGAATAAGTGCATAACTGCTTTTTATATTAATTTAATATCTTGTAAATGCGTACACAAAAATCGAAAATTAACTGCGGCAAAAGAATATATATACATAAGTATTATCGTCTTAAGTGGAACGATAAACAATAATAACCTATGATAAGATGATAAAAATTACAATTTGATTGATAACATGCTGCGTGGATAAGACCCGTTTTCTAACTTTAACGGTGTGGGTAGAGACTGCAATCATTCGCTTTTAAGCTTGCTTATTTTGCTCATATATGACAGGGGGTGAGCCCATCGCCGTACACTGGACAAAAACGTTGGCCAGTGATTTTATGACGGTACAGTACAAAATACTTATTGGTGTAATCAGCTTGATTCAAATCTCCGATCATAAGAACATAATCAGAAAGCCAAACCGCTTTGTAGATACTAGTGCTATTCAACCGACTTCAAAACGGAGGAGCTTTTTTTTATTGGCGAACTACACAGTTGGCCAGAGAGGCTGACCTTTACTGGTTCACCAGATTGAGAGGTGGCATAGCTTTTAGGTCGCTTAGCCTGAACCTCTAAGGAGGAGGTTTTTAACGACTGTTTTTTATACCTCATAACTTTCGACTGAGTGAACCGATTTTCATGATTCTTTTTTTATTAGAAAGCTACTGCTTTCCATGTGAACAATGACATCCGTGTGAAAACCATATAAGTCTCAAATTTGCATTAAGTATGCGCAAGACAAATGGACGAATAACCCAAAATGATTCCAACCGATTTTGACGATTATTTCAATATTAGAAAGGATGTACTTCAAGATTAGTTTGGTTAAGGTTTTGATTTCGTAAAATTTCTACGATGATTTGGAAATACAAAGAGGGCGTCTGCGTTTAACGTTTGATTCAATTTGAAGTCTTTTCTATTGCTTGTAGAAAACTAAAATTTATGTTCTTTTTAGTTTATGTTGTTATTATTTACAAAATTACTTAAATATATTTAGTAAGGTGATATAATTGAATTTTATCAATAGAATTATGTTTCACGTCAAAATTAAATCTTGAATTAAAGTAAATGACAGAAAGTATCGTCCAAATCTTCGTAGTTTCGGGTGCTCGTAACTTGAATGGTTCATTTTGTAATTCCACGAAGGTATAAAATTTGGTCCCAAGATAAGCTTAATTGGATTTCCTAAGTTAAGCAATGACTTTTACTTAACAGGCTGTCCCATCTACTAATGAGTATGCACGCGCAGAATTTCGAACAAATTTAGTTAACGATTACACGCTTAATGTCATTGAATAGTTAGTAATGAGACAATTATGTAAAATAGTACAAATTGAAAATTTCCAAAGTAAAAGCTTTAGTAATATGGCAGTAAGTAGTGCAAATAACTTAAGTAAGTACTAAGCTTCATTTTATCTATCATTACTAAAATGATAAAAATTTAAAAATAAATACACGATTTTGAATATAAATTTTTTTTACAAATATTTTGAAGTGGAAATTTCTTTAGTGACGTTGTAATTTGAAGTACGATGAAACGAAAAAGCGAAGTATTTTTTATTATTTAAGTCTTAATGTCGTTGTGTATTCTTGTCAGATTGTTATTTGTATAGTTTTATTTACTTAGTAAAATAGCTTTCATCATAATTTTATCTACGTGTTAGACGTTCTTTTTGTATTTATTTTCTCCGATGAATTCTTTTTTCATTTTTGTTCTGCCGCTGGTCTGGTCATCTAGTCGTGGACTTATCATGTTTCCCGCCATAATAAACCTAACGCTCTAACGCCGCACATATCTGAAATATAAATTAGATCCCACAATAATTTAGTTGACATAGGACTTTAGATTCCCAGCCCTGTAGTTCTGGGCTCTCAAGAATAAGACTACGGTATCCCCTGCCTGTCGTACAAGGCGACTAAAAGGGGCCTCGGATTCACTGAGCGACAAGGGTGGGGGCCTGAGTCGTCCACCAAAGTGGACCCGGGAAGAAGGCGACATCGGCTGGCCCGTATCGCCTAGCGCTGCGAGGGCACAGGGGGGGAGGGAGTAACCTCCCCCCCGGGACGTGCTCTCCTTGAGCACAGTGCAGAGGGGCTCCGGTGTGTTCCACTGGAGATCCCCTCGTAATGCACCGAGGAAAGGGCCACCGTGGAGGTTTTAGTGGATAAGAACCCCACATAACCGCCGCCTTCCCCCCAGAAGGCGGGGTATCTTTCTGAAGATTTCCTCCCCGTCAACAAAAAAAAAGGACTTTAGATTCCGATGATATACCAGAGAACTCCTAAAATTCGTATTTAAAAATGTTTGTTAATTGGGATATTGATGCCTTTAAGACAATCCAAGACGAGCACAAAGTGTAAGAAGAAAAATAATGTTGGTAAAAAACTTCGTAATAAATAAAAGAAAGTGTCTGCGTCTACTAACATTTCATGTATGCTCTGTCAAGTTGGATTTGAGCTTTTAATTTGTACTTTAATAAATAATTTAAATTTAATCGTATATTTATATTAATTAAGCGATTTATCGGTCTTATATTTTATTAAGACAGTTATTAAAACCCTATATAGTATAAATAAGTTTTATTTAAAACATTTAGGATTTACTTTGAAACACAAATAATGTTTTCATTTTTTAACATAATAATGCGACCATCAGTTCAAAGGTACATCGAAAGGTACTGCTTAGTATATTACAGATAAATGATTAATCGGTTTTTTGTTACTCAGCTTGTTACGTATCCAACATTGGTACAAATTATCAGAATTACACGCGATACGATATCTTATAGAATTATTATTTCTGGTTAATTATTGACGTAAGTAATCATGTCTGAATCACAACCTAATTTGTAGAAAAATATTTACACTTTTTCTTAATTTATTTTGGTTAAACAGTCATTTTAATCAACTTCCAACAATAATCAATTAATTTAATCAACTTCTAACAATTCATCCAAATAATTGCAAAATATATATGTAACATACAGACAAGGAGGATTCCTTTTATCTTTGGAACCCAAGGTCCTATACCAACAAAATTAATTTGAGACCTAATTGAAACTATATCCTTTCAATAAAAAAAACAAAATAAATTAATAAAGGCGGGAATTTTGCACTTATTGAGAGCCTCCCCTTTTTTCAAAGTCGCCTACAAATATATTTAATCTTTGAATAATTGAGAATACCGAAGCGTCAATAGCCAAAAAAAAAAATATAGGGTACGGTCTGAGAATCGTAAGGTCGTAGGTTCGAATCCACCATTCGACTATCGACGTGTACCATCTAGCTTAAGCTAGCACAAGCTTAAGCTTAATTGTAATGGTTGACAAGAATGTTAGTAAAATTTCTAAAAAAAAAAGAAATAAAATAAAGATATGCAGCCTAGCCCACGCTCAGTAGTAAGACGTACGTGTAGACCTTCCCCCTTCTAAGTTACCGCGCACTTAGTGTAAATTCATTCGTTTCAGAACTATTTGATCCCGGTGCCGGTGAACTATTCAAAATTATGTTACAAACCTACCTATAAATTTTTTTTTTCGATGGCTGTAACGATACCCATGGGATGAAAACATGTTTATTATTCTTATCATGTTACTACAAACAGAATGGTAATAGAATTTGGAATAAAATGTCTATTCACTTTTTTATTTTAAATCAAAGTAATTGCGCTTAATTAGATGTTTTAAGTGCGATGAATCTCTACTTTCAGTTACTAGTCCGGGGGTAGATGTTAGTCTTTAGATGTACCAAAATATCCCAATCTCATTCTCCTATATCGTATTGAAATAGATGTACATCTCATTCAAAGATAGCTAACTATTGAATGTTAAATATATATACAATAAATGTAGGTGATGCACGATGCCATGAAAATTGTCAGTAATTTCTTAATTTTTCATAACACCGTTTCTTGGTTAAATAGGCAAATGTATTCACGCAAGTAATTATCCGGTTATGTCTAGAACCATATAAAGGACTTGAGTGATAGTAATTAGCAAGACGTACTATATGTTAATGTAGCTGCACCTTTGCTGGCAGAGAGACATTGAGACAATACAAAGTACGTACTTATTTTCTTACGTACAGTACAAAGTACAAAAAAGTAGGGAGAAAATCTAACGCCTATTATAATGTAGTCGGGATACTTTGCTATTAAAAAAAGGTAGGCGAAGAAAAGGGGTTATTTTTAACAACGTTAATTCCTGTTTTTAATGTAAGCTAAATATTGCATTTCTAACTCACTTTAGTAGCGTGCATGCAGGTAAGTAATTATGGTTCGGATATAAATAAGCAGCTGCACGCAAGCTAAACTTAATTACAAACAGTTAATAAAAACAGCCCCTTACACTAAAATTAACTTACCTATGTGTTTTATGATAGCAAAGCAGCTCAAATATAGATCGTTACTTATATAATATATCATATAAGCTCTCACGTCCTTTAAACCTAGTGGGATAGACAGAGACAGATTTTGCTGTCCGCTTTTTACCGACTTTATTACGTCCCATATGCGACAGGTGATGACCTAACCGCCATTGCGCCGGACACACACATTGCGTACGTGATTTTTGTACTTGAAAACCGAAAATGCAAAGCGGTATCCATTCATGCATC
Source organism: Meandrusa payeni (assembly GCA_029286785.1). NCBI lineage: Eukaryota > Metazoa > Arthropoda > Insecta > Lepidoptera > Papilionidae > Meandrusa > Meandrusa payeni. The sequence continues at coordinate 4,121,427 of JAGSMX010000013.1, forward strand.
CTAGGGGACACTTTATTTCCACAGAGCGTAGTTAGATTGTCGGGCCACAGCGTCGCAACCACAACATTTACAATTTTTGTCCGTCTGTTTGTTCCGGCTAATCTCTGGACGGCTTGATTATTTTAATGCGACTTTCACTGGCTGGAGTAAGGATTTTTTAACACCACGGGCAGCTAGTTATTAAATAAAAATGGTAAGTAATAGCAGTAAGAAATATGTCCCCTTTGGCATCTCGAGCGCGACTATTTCAATTTATTTATTCTAGTTTCACTTTAACGTCTTTCAATCCTATCCAGCCAAAGTAAATACGTAGATTGTAACAACAAATTTAAAGAAGGAGAATCCGGAAAAGTCAATCTTAAACAAACTTCAAAGTCGTAGAGGCTCCGTCACGTTGTGTGATTGATTCGTAAACTTAAATTGGAACACCTTTCGTTTGTTTTTGTTACAGTATAGACGACAGCTAACTTTGATCTGATCCCAGAGTATGAATGTCAATTTTTCACGATCGAATGACGAACCATGCAAATATACGAGTACATACATAACCCGGATTCAAATAAAAAGATCGACAATTGTATCTAATCGTTCATTTTTGGCCTAGATTGGGAACCTAACCGTTGCCAGTCTTTTTTTTTTCACGGGAAGGAAATCTTCAACGAGATACCCCGCCTTCTGGGGAAGGCGAGGTTGTATGGGGTTTTTACCCACTAAAACTTCCCTGGTGCATGGTGAGGGGCTCCGGGATCTCCGGAGGAACGCACCGGAGCCCCTCTGCACTGTGATCAAGGAGAGCACGTCCTAGGGGGGGAGGTTACTCCCTTGTCCCCAGTGAACCCGAGGCCCCTTTCTGTCGCCTTCTACGACCGGCATGGGACACCAAAAATATATATATCAAACTTTTTTGTGAAATAAAAATCTAAATAATTATAAATAAAACTAATATAAATTAGTTAGTTAAAAGTTACAGCCTTTATATACATAATATATATGTCCCACTGCTGGGCACAGGCCTTCTCTGTAAAGAGAGTATAAGAGCATAGTCCACCACGCGGCCCTAGTGCGGATTGGTAGACTTCACATGCCTTAGAAAAATTTTCTAAGACATGTAGGTTTCCTCACGATGTTTTCCTTCACCGTCGAGCGCGTGGTTAATCAGCACATAAAATTGCAACAGCAAATTTATTGGTGCCGGCACCGGGGATCGAACTCGGGTTGCTAGCGTACTATGCAACAAGAGCCAGCCGCCTGGACACTGAGCTACCACGGCTCTATAACATATTAATTGTATTTATTATTAATTGTATGTTCAATTTGAAAGCAGGAAACTTAAAACGTTCCCTTATAATTGCATCTGTACAGGCACCGCTAGACCAATTTACAGTAAAGTCTTCGTTAATGACGTAATAACTTTTATTAGATCTTCCCTTGTACAGATTTAGGTCTGTGATAACGTTGTGCAATGGGATGCGTAAGCTGAGAAGATGTCATTTAAGTAAAGGTAGTTTGCATTTGCAAGACGTAGCCTAGAGGAGAATTCGTGATATTTAAATAGGATTTTAGAAGAATTATCGGATTTCCTTTGGATGTAGAGGACATATTTCGTAGATTGTAGCATCATATGGTCTCGATAGGATCAGTCGGATATAGTGCAAAGTGAGCCACGGGATCAGAAAGGAATATAGAACCGATAAAAGATCACAAAAAGAAAGATTCCTTAGTTGCCAAGAATAAGCTGGGGAAGTACCACCGACGCGAAGTTGAGAATCGTTATACCTCTGCTCTTCATCCAGAGAGATAGAGAGAACCTAACTATTCATAAACAGGTTGGCAACGTATATGTAATGCAGGAAGGTATAAGTGGGTGATCATTTAACATCAGCGACGTTGTGCACTTCTGCCCATAAAATTAAAATATATAGAAATCTTTGATTATAACTGTTAGGCTTTCTTTTAAAAAAAAACATGTATCTAATAGTCTATATTTACGAGAATCTTTTCAAAGGATGCAAAGATGTTTGTGACAGCGCTTATTATGTCGTAGTATCTGTTACTTCGATTCTATCTTAAGATAATGAATTTAAAGCACATTTCCAGCTTTTATTTCAGTCATTTTGAATATTACTAAGATGCTAAAAAATTTCTAGTGTCTCGTTCACAAACCAATTAGCGTGGCTACCCGGCGCTCCAGTTTTCCGTCTATTGTTTAACTGAGTGCAGTTGTATGGAAGAGTCCGAAAATAAAATTCAGAATGTCATGATAGTTTCTGCATTTTTCATCTGTACAAAACAACATTTTTTGGTTGCGTGAAACAGGTGAATTTTTAAATGAAGTTATGTGATAACTGCACAGCGTAACGTGCTTCTAAGCAGAATTTAAAGTAAATCATATCACGTATTATTAATACAATACTATAGAACTAGAATAGAACTATAGTTTTTACATGTATTATTTATCAGTTGCTCAACAAACTTATGATTTTTTCAAAGTACTACTCTGTTTGATAAGGTGAGCCACACGCTCCTTCGTCTTTATCCCTTAAAAATATAATACTAAAATAAAAATAACTCTTAACAAAACTGCTTAAAATATCCGAATCATTCTTAAATTACGTTCATAAAAAAAGTTTTTATTTAAAAAAAAACTTAACCCATTAGAAAAATATACGTTAGATTCGTAAATATGTCAATGATATAACATATATTACTTATGTACAGGCATAAGTAGGTTCAATCGATAAACTATACCTTTTTTTGACAGCTCTTAAAAATGTAACATAGTGTTTGATTCCTTAAGCAATAAAATCGGTGTGACATTATTATTATTGACAGATTTTAGCAAAATGTCAAGAGTTTTAGGTGTCATTTAATAAAGACTTATTGACTTTCCTTCAGATGTTTACTTGTATATGGCTTTTACTCTAGCGTAACACTTATGTACTGATTGTCTACAGAGAGAGAGAGAGTTTTTTTTAATGGCTTATTCGTTTTTGTTTTTGTATAGTTGTATTGTATAGTAGTTTTTTCTCTTTATTGTGGCAACAAACAGTCCTTATTGTCTATTATGTTACATTATATATTTTTTACAAGTTTTTAATCGACCAACAGTGCCGAGAATGTTTAGTTTATTATAATTTGCAATTTGCATCCGCGTACAAACTAGAAGAAGCAAACAGAATCCAGTCAGGAGAATTTACTTACAATTAAAGTTTTGAACCTAATAAATGAGTTGCTAAAAATGGTATTCATATTCCTAGATAAATTGGTAAATATTGCTGACAGAATCCATAAATAAATTTATAGAAATTCCCGGAGATAGATTAATGGCATTTGTCAGCACTACAAACTTGAGTGAATTGTTCATAACAGTCTAAACGAGATGAAAACATAAAATAACAAATCTTGGAAGGTTGCTCCTGAATATTTTCGTTCCATCGCTCAAAGCTACGCTTGCCAGTGTATGCATCTCATAAACCATACTTCAAGGTGCTTCAATAAAGAATAAATAAATATTCTAGGTCAAGAAATTCAACTTTATGTAAGACAAAGTAACTAAAGTATTCATACTTTTACAAGTATCTCGTGCCAAGATTTATTTGCATACTTTGTTTTGATTTTACTTACGCCCATCTTTTTAATTTTTAATTTTTGAAGAAAGGCAAGCGCAGTGGCCGGATGATTACAAAAGATAGTAAGCTAAGGCTTAGATTACAGAGACTTACATTACTCACACACATATTACATTTATTTTATATTTATAATTTTTTATTATTATATTATAATGTTGAAGGAAGGCCGAAGACAATATCTTGACGAAATAAATTTAGTAACGTTCACACTGCTATGGAGCGGGTACAATAGGGACTGCGCGCACATCGGCTGCCTACGTCAGACAGTTGATATGTCACCTACTGTCTGACACGGGTACTCACAGGATAGGGCGCGAACCGGCCGCCCAATGCCACCATTGTGGTAGTGACGGGGATTCCGCGCAGCATACACTCGCCATGTGCTCCGCGTGGGAGTTCGAGCGGCGGTTCCTGGTCCAGTAGATCGAGCAAGTCCTCAGTAGCGGCTGCCCTGGCGGGGAAAAGCAAGCGGAAGGCGCTGGTCTGCTTCTACGAGGCCGTAATGCCCCAGTGCGTTCCATTGGAGATCCCGGAGCCCTTCACCATGCTCCGAGGTAGGATTCCCTCCCTAGTAAACAAAAAAAAGGCAGTTGATCGCTGTATTATACCGCGTCGCTTTTTCTCGCAAAATACTTCCCTCTAAATCCGCTGTTTCATATTCTGTTATGTGCCTTACTCCTTCCACTATTTCGTGCTTTGCTTCTTACGTGGTTAACACTATATAAACTGTTTATAAGATTAACTTTTGAACAATAAGATAAAACATTAAGAAGCGTGTTAGTGGTTTCCACGAGCCACTACACATTAAATACGAGCCGCGTTACAACCAAGTCCTACTACGACGTTCGGGGCCCCATTCTCTCTTTTTTTTTCCACATTCGTGCTCGTTCTCGTTAATGAGTATTTACCTCGTCATAGATTGTCATATACCTACCAATATGTCAATCAACATACATTCTTTCAATTAATAAAACAAAAAATAATTTTAAGCCTAGTCCTTTAAAAAATACAAAATTACAGACATATTATCATCATAATATCAATCATTTATCATAAAATCATTATTTTACAGTTTTGCCGTATATATATAATAATTTAGTAAATAATACTGTCAGTTGAGTTACTAAACGTTAATGTCTTTTTTTAAATATTTCTATTAATAATTTGAACAAAGCAATTTTGCCATGCAATGCCACTGGCATGCGTGGGCCATTTCATGCGATAACTGATATTACTAGGAGTTTACAGAACAAAGCAAACGCGCTAGACGGAATGCCTTTGAACTACCGATAGCATTATATTAGGTTCGCTAGAACTACAACTTTCTGTGTCTATATTATATTGCAATTCTTTGTATACTAATAACTTAACAAGAAGATTTACTATACAATATTTTGGGTGGATAATAAAATAATAATTTTAAAGGGTGATAATGGTATATGTTTTTATAACCTATATTATAAAAAATCTGTAACTGACAGTAAGGTTTATCATTAAAGGACGTATGTCTCTATCTACCCTGCTAAGGTGTTATTTCCTGAATGGCAAGGTAAATTACATCTGGTACATTTAGATTTTTTTGTATTTAAGAAACCGGAAACTACTTACAAAGTTTACATAATTTTTAACGAGTATTACGCACGGACGCCCTTTCTGTATTTCCCTTAATATGGTGGGAATATTATGAAATCCAACTTCTTTAGAACCTAACCAAACTTTCATCAAACTACTGTTAGAGTAGATCCATCTGTCCAGCCCTGTAACTACAGAACTCTGGGCTCTCAAGAATAAGACTACGGTATCCCCTGCCTGTCGTACAAGGCGAGTAAAACGGGGCCTCGGGTTCACTGGGCGATAAGGGTGGGGGCCTGCGTCGTCCACCAAAGTGGACCCGGGAAGAAGGCGACATCGGCTGGCCCGTGTCGCCTTTCGCTGCGAGGGCACAGGGGAGGAGGGAGTAACCTCCCCCCGGGACGTGCTCTCCTTGAGCACAGTGCAGAGGGGCTCCGGTGCGTTCCACGTGAGATCCCGGAGCCCCTCGTCATGCACCGAGGAAAGTTTTAGTGGGTAAGATCCCCACATAACCGCCGCCTTCCCCCCAGAAGGCGGGGTATCTTTGTGAAGATTTCCTCCCCGTCAACAAAAAAAAAAAAGATCCATCTGTGACGCACATACTAGATGCAAATTTAGACTTATATAGTTTCTCATAGATGTCATTGCCTTCTTGTCTTTTTTTGTCTCTTTTTTATTTATGTAGAAATATTTATTGTAGATTACCAATTATTTGTATACATTTGTCATAATATTTGTATTTGTACGCCATCGTCATGTTTTGTTCATATATTTCCAGTTCACACTCCGTAAGAGATCGCTCTTAGCGATAGGGTCGCCCGTTCTATTATGCCATTGTGCAACGAATTGTAAAATGTACCTTTGTTATGTAATTTTCTTCGTGTTTGATTTTGGTGTACAATAAAATTATATCTATCTATAAAAAAATGATAGTCAACGCATGGTCTCATTGCACGCACAATTGTCTCGTATCAATCAATTTAATTATTTTTAAAATCCATAATCTTAATTCCAAATTAATCATGATATCGTCTATCGTTAAGTTTTAAACAAAATAATACGTAGTTATAATATTGTATAATACTTATGTTATAATAATCGTCCAACTCTACCCAGATAATACGATTTCATGTATATTTTTAAATAATAAAATTAAAAAATAAAGTTGTAATACCAACTTTAACGGCCTTCTCTAAATGTAATGTCATCTGCAGAAAACCGACATTCAACAAATGTTTTGTAGAGGGAGGACAATGGCATTACAAAGTTCACAAACAGACACACAAACTAAACATACACATTCGTATTACATTGGGTATAAACTTGACTACGATCCCACCTGATGTTAAATGGTGATATAGTAGTGATATAATATCAGTAATAAGATTATGGAATAAAGAATACATTATTTTATTTTGTAGTATTGATTTCATGTATACATCGTCATAACTCATTTATACGTATTATTGCATTTATGTCAAAAGACCGCTGACAGAGAAAGATGGGAGATGTGGTACTACTCTTCTGAAGTCATCGACTGTGCAGCAGAAACTGTATCCAATGTCCACACGGTCAGGTTGCCACCTGAGCCAGCTGAAGGCGTTGTTGTTACGGCACCGGTCGGTACAGAACTGTAGGGCACGTGCCTCGGCCAGGGTGTAGTGAGGATTGTTGATGCCAATAAATGCTGTGCCAAGACGACGAGACGGGTCGTACGCCACCTACAGGAAAACAAACAATGTAATTATCTAATTACATAAATGTAAAAGTAAATATATTTCTTCTTAACTGATTTCAAGAAAGGAGTTTTTCAATTTTGTAAATCTGTATTTTCCGTAACGTTTGTTACATAAGTAGCGCCGCTTACATTCGATTTATGAACCGATTTTATTTTTTTTTTGTCTAAAAGGATTTACTTTAATTTAGCTCCCATATTAATATAGCCACAGGACCAGAAATATCGACCTTGGGTACCTCAGGGAACTCGCAAAGAGAGTATCGTTCGATCTGTACGTTTGATTTGTAGCCGGTATTTTGTTCTTAATCGTAATACTCAGTCATAATTGTTTTGTTAAGTTTTGGTCTCCTATAAACAGAATGAGCTCACATATATTTTAAAGTCCCACATTGGCGTGATTAGTTTTATATTTAATTTATTCGTCACAATACTCACCTTGTAGAAGTACAGTGGAACTGGGATTTGCTCGACGTTGTTGGTGCGATGGAGGTAGATATCAACAAAGCGGTTATTAGCGTTACGCAGTTGTGTCACTCTGAAGGTACCGGTGTAGACGATTGTGTTATAACCGGCTGCTCCGATGCGTGCACGTAGATTCTACAATTATTATTCAAAATAAACAAAAACGTATAAAGTAAGCTATATATTAACTGAATAAGGAATTAGAAGTGGCACAAAGAAAAATACCTGTCCTCTTTCTTATTGATCTTTTTCACATCTATTCAATATGCAACCGAAAAGATTATTGTGGTAGGTTCATTCATATTGACCTGCCTTTTTAAAGGTAGCAAATATATTTACAAGTAAAAAAAAACAACTTTCAATTTACGCTAAGAATTAATTAAAAAGATTAACAATATATTTAGGCCACAAATATTGTGAATCATCGGTGACCTTTAAAAAGGCAGGTCAATCTTTAAAGAAACCAGCTCAGTGTGACTTATAATATGACCGCTGGGAGTTCGAATCCCGTCTAGCTTGTGTCAATGAGTAACGACATCTTTGTTTAACATGTACTAAAAATTGCACACAAGTTGCTAAAATTTGTGTATAGCCACGTCAAATATATGACTCAAAAAAACTTGCTTGATTGCTATCGACCTCGCTATGGTTAAAAGGTTTGAGTGTATATTAATTTATTTAAAATTTTAATTAAAGAAAGGCAATAAGAAGAAAATATCTCAAAAGGTGCTCGGAATATGTTAATATCTAAGATCATGTGAGTCGTAAGTTTTTTGCTTCTTTTACTATAAAAAAATCAGTACTGACCTGTTCAAGGTTGTTCCAGTTGCCAGCGTTGAACGGTTGCCACTGAGGAGCGGCGTTAATGAAGTAAAATGAAGCACGTTGGCCAGTTGCGAAGACAAAGTCACTCTTGGCAGCGAGATGACCACGCGCCAAGAACTGTGTGCTGGTCACGTATCTATCGGCAAGTGCGTTACCAACATAGCCGGCAATCGATATCTTCTGTTGGACTTGAGTGTAGCGGTTATTGACGTCAACGCCGGGGAAGAAGCTGCCAGCTATATAATAAATGAAATATATTCTCAGATAATAACCAAGTTAGTAGAACAAATATATTTACAAAGAAAAAAAACAACTTTAAATTAGCGTTAAGAATTAATTAAAAAGGTAAACAAAATATTTAGGCGAAAAAATTGTGATCTTATCATCGGTGACGATGGAGGTTTAAAAAAATCGTACCTAGCCAGCTGGGTCTATCCACGCCAGTTTGGTGGACTGCATTTGTGGTCCTTTGATCATACCAAACGTACAGCACTTCCAAACGCCTCTGGTCAAAGCATGACCAGTACAGGGGATAAAACACATTGTTCACGATAAATCCGACTCTGAAATTAAAGGAAACGTAGATGATTAATTTTAGTATTATAATACTGCCAAGGTTAGATTAATCAATTTGTTCTGTAATACCTGATAACAAGATTATTGTTGAAGCAGCGATCGTTAGTTCCCACTGCATCGTGGTACGAATGAGCAGAGCATGTCAATTGACCGAAGGCGCCATTTCCATTTAACCAGCCGGAACCGGAAACCAGATTGTTGTTGACACAAGTGGCTGTCTGAAAATATGTGAATATACATATGATATAATATTATGATGAAATTATATTTCCATAGTATTTTTATTCGGACACAGTCAAAAGCAATCAGAAGCTCAATTCTAACTTTTCAATTATTCAATCTTCCTTCTTGATTCTGTTTACAATATTGTAAATTTATTTGTCATTTAAAAAACATAAAAATAAAACAATAACTAACATTATTTTCAAACGATACAAATAAACTTAAACTTGGGCTAATGGTTCACGTAGACGAATAGGTTTGACTCTAGAACTTTACGTTTACCAAACCATACCCTAAAGCAATAGACTAGAAATAGAGAAGAGAAAAAAGATGAATGCTAAAATCCAAGACAGCGAAAGAAAACAGAAAGGAAATAGCATTGACACAAAGAAAATTGGTAAAGGGGCTTTTACGCTTTAAATTTATTTTTATTCTACACTAAAAAATTGTAATTCTAGAATATTATTATAAATTCACTTACACCGACGTTCACGCTCCTTGCAATATTCGGATGACGAATAGTACGTCCAGAGCCAGTGCATGCTATAATGACCTGCTCTCCAGAGTTGAGGCGAATCTGACCAGTATTCCCGTTTGGTGTCAGGTAATTGTTTCGGTGGATGTATACTGGTTGCGGTTGTCCGAGGTCTCCATTAACTCTGAACGTGCATCCTATTTACGATCGATGAATTTATTTATTAGAAAAGTTGTAAAATTTCAAAAATATATTACATAACTACTTTGATTAATTGCATGTTTAATATTGTCTTTATTTAATTTTTCTGTCTTGTAATAACTTTTTATACCAGTTATAATTTTTTTAACTCACGTCAAAATATGCGGATACTAAAATAACTAGTGTACTACTATTAATTAGTAGAATACACGTTTAAAAACTTCTATGTAATTATATAGATGAAAAATAGAATTCATTTAATCTAAGTATTATAATTTAAGTATTTTGCACTAACCATAAGGCAAATATGTGAAAAGTTTTTATACCCCTCTAATAGTCTATGGCAATTATTATCCTTTCCACATTTTTAAATGAAATGATGTTTAAATTCTTAATGAGTCGAATTATCTAAATTTGTATATTATTTACCACTGCGAGCATCAAATTGGGATTCGTTGCCATATTTGCGTTGTTGAATATCCAACCATGAATCCAAGTAGTCCTCAAAATCGTCCTCATTGAGAACCATAGCCAGTTGACTTGGCTCGGGTAAGTCATCCAGATCAGCTGGAAAAGATAGAGCTACAGCAGCAATAGCTGCAAGCACAACGAGTAAACGCATGACTGCTTTTTTATATTAATATCTTAAATTATATTTAAATGGCCTAATAGGCCAATCACGTGTATGGAACAATGTCGATTTTTTGACGGCATCTAAGGAATATATATACATTTGTTTTATCATGATACATGGGAGGATAAACACACACATGAAAACTGATGATAAGGTGATTAAAAATTACATTTTTGAACGATAACGTACATTGCGTGAATAGAACGTGTTGAGCTCATTGTTCCCAGATTTATCAAGATTATAATGTAGTTATAGATTTTGATTCTAGTTTTTAACAAACCTCAAATACTGTTTATCAGCAAATTTGGAAGTATAAAGTGAGTTTTATTATTCCATAGACGAGACACGGGAGAGGTAACGAGATGTTTGCTCACAGTATTTGAATTGAAATTTACATAACTATGCTAATATAACACGGGCCTTTAGTGTATGAAATATGTTATAACTTTAAATGGGAATTTATATGAAATGTATGCTTGAAATGAGTCAGTGAAACTGTATAACTATATAACGTATATATCTACGTTACATATATTTATATATGTAAATAAAGATAAAAAGAATAAGAATTTTTGTATACCTCTGTCGATCCTTTTGTAAGCGTCAATAGCTTAATGGTTTATAGTTCGACCTGCTAAACGTAGGGTTTTAAGTATGAGTCCACCATTCGACTATCAACGTGAACCATCTCCTAGAATAAGGTTTAGCTTAGTTGGACTGTTTAACAAGAACGTTAGTAATCATTGTAAAAGAAATATTTTTAGCATTAAAAAAACTATTTTCAGTGTTCAGCTCGTATTTGTATTATTTTTATTCGAAAGGTCGTGGTTCACTTAGGAACTGGGACTGGGACCACCCAGTCGGGTCCAATTCTGACAATGTCATCAATGAGAAAATCATGTAAGTCTTAAATTTGCATCAAGTATGTGCGCCACAGATGGACGAATAAATCAATTACGATGTTAACCGATTCGGATTATTCATTTCATATTGGAAAGGATGTACGTAAGCGTCGTTTGATAAGAATTTGGTTCTTCTTCTTGGTCGCTTCACTCTTGTCAGAGTGGTCGTGGTCATCATGATCCGGTGGGTTGGGCAGCAGACAGCACCCGCCGCACGACGTCTCGCCACCGCTGCCTGCTGGTCGTCAATCGGGCACATACGTGGAGGGGAGCACCTGATCCAACCATCGCATCAGCGATCTACCTCGTGGTCTGCTTCCCTCTACTTTGCCCTGCACGACAAGACGCTCTAAGCAATCGTTTCCACGACGGCTCACTTAGAATTTGGTTAGGTTCTGATTAATTATTAATTCTATTTTGTGATATTCCTACGACAATTTGTAAACATAAAAAGGGCGTAACAGCCTTTGATTTGATTTCAAGTCGTGTTTTTGTTTTTACTTTTAAATATTATTGAAAAAATATTGATTTCTTGCTTTACTTTTGGTACAAAGAACAAATTAATGACTACTGTTTATCGGCAGGAGTAGGCGGCGCTGTTTTGCAATTCATTTCTTTGTAATTAATAATCCGAAAATCGGAAACACATTTGTACGTGTAGGCCGGGATTCGAGCTGGGAAATCAGATCGAACCCAGTCGATAATTTAACGAAATTTTACCAAAGTTTACTTCGTCTTTTACTGTCTTGTCATAATACTTTTCTCATTACACTTAGAACATTAGACATAGTTATTCAAGGGGAGACACGGCTGAATGTCGTTGCCGAATGCCGGGCAAAGTGGTATAGACTTACTAGGAAAGCGGACACTGGGAAGTAGGCCGGTAAATTGCTAGGTAGTAGAAGAAGATTACTGATAGTCAATATCAGAAACCAATGTTAAATCACTCGCCACGTGAAATAAAGATTGATTTAACGGGATTAGTTTGATAACGCTAAAGTATAATCGTATTTGGTATTGATATTAATATAAGTGATATTAAAGCAAAATTTTAAAGGATTATAGATAAAATAATGATTGAATTGGAGGTCATGAATACACAAATAACGAAAATTATAACATATTTTTTTTTATTTAAGAAAGTTTTGGAAACGACTTCAAAAAAATGCAATAATTTGTCTACTCATAGTGCCGTCACTTATGAACTAATTTTAGCACAGGACCTTCGATTCCGAAGATATTTCAGGAAAAATAGTAAGGAGAATTCTTCTTGATTACTTTTTTTTTACAATTTAATAGACATTTTTATGCTGATTCAGGCAACTTGTTTGTTTAGATTTATTTTCCAATTTTAAATTCTTATCTGGGAATTTGAAGTGGTGAGGGGGAAGTGGAAATTAGTGATCAAATAATCTTATCGTGAAAAAACTTTTTTATCTCTGTACGCTACGGTACCACCACCATGTCAGCAACACGCCTAATTATTTGCCTAATCGAATTTTAATTTGTTATCACTTTCATTATGTCACGCCCCAATCACGAATGTTACATCAAATTTCATTTGGACAAGTGTAACCCAGTCGAAATATCGTCGACTTTATGGGAATGCCTTTTATTAGACTCTGCATTCCATTTAACTGTCAGTATAGTGAGCGAAGTCCAAGGGAGGAAGGAGCACTCCGTTCCTTCATTGACTAAACTCGGCGATGGTGCTGCTTGGGCAGCTTCTCCTTTGGGACGTCAGGAATTACTCCTCTCAGTGCAAAGGGCAAAGCCCTACGGCCACCGCGGTTTTACTGACTAGTAATCTCACATTACCGCCGCCATCTGGGGGAGATTACCAAGTCGATTTTTTTTGACGAACTACACAGATTGGCCAGAGAAGCTGGCCTTGACTGCCTCCTACCTACCTCTATCGCTTGTAACTCGACACAAGGGTGAGGAGTAACCAAGGCTTGGACGGTTACTATGGCTACTTAATCGAAAACAGTATAGTGAACTAAAAGAAATTTTAAATTTGTTTTATTAACGAATTTTCACATATATTATTTTACATCAATATCACATTTGTTCGTATCATTGACGTTGACACCAGTTCAAGTTCCCAATTGAGATATGCCAGCGAGACACAGGTCGTAGTATTTTGGTAATTAAACTGTCAAATCGTTTCCGGATTGGTATGTTGCTCTTCAAAACTGAAGTCATCGATGTTGGACAAATTTGATAGACACCGTCTGTCGCATTCCGGACGATTTGAGCTCGAAACTCTCTTGAAAGCGGGTTCCGTACAATGGAATGATAACATGAAATCTTAAGCATCACTCAGTGCTAAGAGAGACACTAAACAGAATTTAATAAAGATATTCGTAAGATATAAGTTGTAACGAAATTCGTTATAATATACCTACAAATTATTACACGCACTTTTAAATATATTTCAGTATATCAATCGTGTTTTGTTTTCTTTTTTTATATTATATAAATTGGAGTTTAATATCTTCACAGATTTATTATTAAATCCATGAAACTAATTTTTTTCAATTCTCAAGTGTCTGATATCGTATTAAGTATATTTTCGAATATTTAAGGAAAAAAGATTTGAATTGTATTATTCAATCTTTAATTGATTATTTCAGAGCGGTTTATTGCTAGCAGTTAATTATTTAATGGGATATAACAGACCATCATTTTAATATTTTTCCAGTTAAATGTAACGATAAGCAAGGGAACAGGATAATGAACAGGATAGGGCGCGAACCGACCGCGCAATGCCACCATTGTGGCTGTGACCGGGATTCCGCGCAGCACACTAATAGCCGTGTGCCCCGCGTGGGAGGCGGAGCGGCGGTTGCTGGTCCAGCGTATCGGGCAAGACCTCTCAGAAGGCGGGGAGAAGGAGACCGCAGAACGGGATCGGGAGAGAGCCGATCCCGTTCGGAGATGGCGCAGGCGGGCCGGTGGCAGACCGGCCCGCAGTCCTGTAGTTCTGGGTTCTCAAGAATAAGACTACGGTATCCCCTGCCTGTCGTACAAGGCGACTAAAAGGGGCCTCGGGTTCACTGGGCGACAAGGGTGGGTTTATGCCTTTTTTATGAAGGGTTGAAAACAATGTTGGTTGGATAATTTCTTAATTAAAAAAAAATACATAGCTTTGAATGCGGCGTATTTATAAAGGATCCCATGAAGCCGATTTTTCACAATTTTCTTTTTTGAAAATTGTCACAACTTTACACAAGTAAAAACAACTAAAAAAAATCCCAAGTGTTTAGGCGCTAGGCGCACGGACGTTAAATTAATGACAACGTTAGGAAACGTTGGATTACCTGGGAAGGCACACATTATTCCAACAAAATTGAAGTATTTTTTTTACTTCACTGAGCACACATTTGCGTTCTCTATCTCTCTCATACCCCGCCCACTATCGGCAATTTTCGGGAACTCTCGGCTCGAGCGTAACGGATCGTTTTGCGCGAATGACATCCAGTATTCATTAATTTATAAGACGTTGTCACGTCAAAAATCTGAAACCATATTTATCGCAAATATAATCTGTCGCTCCCGCTTGAAAATGAATTGAGGGAATATTTTTTTTTTAACTTAAACCAAAACAGTCCTCAGGAAATAGGTCAACGTTTAACCAGAGTTCTGCCTGCCTTTAAGTGACGGGGCGGTAAGAAAACTTTGACGAATGAAAAGTGCTCTCGAAATACTTATTTTCTACTTCAGCTTCAAGTTTACCTAATAGGACTAGCAATCAAACACTTTGGTAACTGCCAATCGACATGAATTGAAAAGAACGGAAAATCTTTTTTTACTTATTTTTTGAATTTTCAACTAGTTTTGGTTTCTGAAACTGGCCATTTACAATTTAAAAATGAAAAAGCAAATACGGAATTCGAAAATGGATTCATATTATTTTTAAATGCGAGACCGTTTGTCGTCACTTGTCTACGAAAATTAAGAAAATATTTAGTACTGACAAGAAAATGCTTTCTTCATTTACACTTTAATGGTAATAATCTATGTGATTATCTTCATATATAATATATAATACATTGAACATATCCAATATTTACTATTTCTCTAAGTGGAGTTAAAACTATTTATTCGAACTGTTATATTTGTTATAAGTGCATAACAGTGAACGTTAATACGTAATGTTAATATTATAACTAAAACTAGAAAATTTAACTTAACTATATAAATAAAACAATAGATAATACTAACTAAAAAAAAAATTACAAAAAATATAACTGTGCCAAGCCGTCGTCGCTTGGCAGCGTGCCCAGAAAGCTGGTAGCATTGTCACGTTGTATGACAATGCTTAGCCTCTGTGCAAGGTATAAGCCAGCCCTCTGGTCACCAGATCTGTCGATCAACTTATTAGCTATCACTTTGAAAAGGTGGTGCGCACTAGGACCCCACGGACCCAAAGTTTCTAAATACTTTGAAAAAGATTGTTGGATTTATTATTGTTTGTTTTGAAATTGGTTTTCAAGAATCGTCAACTTCATTTCAATCGTAGGACATGCACTCCTCGACATGGCCCTTCCAAAACGATTTACAGAAGGACCAGTTGTAAGCGGCTTGCATCCAGCTTCGTCCTAAATTAGTCTTCTTAATTCTGTAAAAATAGACATTTGTTAATAGCAGTAACTTATATAAATACTTAATTTACATCGTGGTTTTTAAGTGTTTATATTTAGATTGAAAAGAAAAAAGGAGAACGTAGAAAATTTAAGATGCAAAAGTGAGTGATACTATCCGTATGGAGCGACACAGGCGAAAGTAAATGATTTGGATTTTTGGTAAACTTACGAAACGAAAGCCGATTAGAGCATCCTAAACCGCCATACATGCGTAGATACTCGTACATTTATATGGAATTAAGTAGGTATTGAGAGGTAGCGTAGCTTAGGTCGCTTAACTTGAACATCTATCGCTAGTAACTCGACATAAGGGTCCCCCCGGTGAGAGGTTTGGACGGTTACTATGTTACGCGTACGCATTCCGGCGCTAGATAGGTCGCCCGAGAGGGCCGCACCACTACTCGGTCGGTTGCTATTTCACGGATAATCTAAGGGACAAGAACTGACTAGAATAGAAAAATGCTTGGGTTGTTTGGCCATGTACAAAATAACGAAAAAAAGAAAAAAAAATGTCACAAAAATGAGTGGCTGTATCGGTATAAACTTACAGGAGCTCGACCACTATCTCTCTTTTCACGCTGTTTAGGTTAAGAAACGATTTGGAAATTTGTTTTCTTTATCTAAGAAAAGTTTATTCAAAGGAGGCAGAAACAATTTAAGGATTCGGAAAAAGGCCCATAAATAAAGTTCAAAAGTCATATAGGCTGTACAAACTCGTGTGATTGATTTGCTCTCTGGTGAACTTAAATTTGAGAGTTGTTTGTTTTGTTAAGGCGTATATAGCTGACAGTTATTCGTTACGAAATCTAGAATACAGTCGACACCGTGCACCTAGTAAAAAATTGAAAAATTGAAAAATTGAAAAATTGAAAAACATTTATTCGGCACAAGAACACAGAAACAACAGGTAAAACAAGACAAAAACAACATAAACAAAAGTAAACAGAAACACATAAAAAAAAGAACAAAAAAGAAATTGTGCCGAAAAGGGGTTGGCTCAGCGTGTGCTGTGCTCACACATGTAGCACAGCGCTGGTTTTCAGCCAAAAAACCGGACGGACGGACGGTAAGGCGGACACCATTCGGTTGTGTATTATTATAGTCTACAATACATAAACTTTCATAAATATTATATATAAATGTATATATTAAAAAAAGCAGCTATAGATACATATATATATATATATATATATATATATATAAATATATAGTTATAAACATATATATATAAACAAATTACATAATAAATAACATAAATATAGTGTTATATAAACGATTTGTCGTACTTGATGTTGGCGTGGTTACGTTGAGACTCGGTTAAGAAACTTTTCAATTTTTTTTAAATATAAGTAAGTGGTCGACTGTAAGAGTTGCAATTAAAGTTTGCAGTAAAATTACTTCATCGTGCACATCGTAAAAATCGTTATAAATTCAGGCAATTTATATGTTAATCGTGTAATTACCACGACCTCGTAGAATGGCGACGTTAAGTGGATGTATTTAATACTTTTGCGGTTCAGCACAACTCTTGATAAAATAGGTCAGCAACGCAACGTAGGTCATTGAGGTATTTGTGAGTAAAAAACAAAAACACTCACTAGCCTTTGACTCAGTGGGATGAGGCATACGAATTTTAATTTAGCAAGCTCGTGGCACACATCTTTTTTTTTAAATCCCTACATCTTCATATGTGTTCGTCACCTCCCATCTGAGCAAGCCAATAGGAAGTGAAAGCTAATTTTCTTATAAATTCAATATAAACGTAGTAAAAAAACTTTTTAATTATTATTACTTCAAATAGATTTGAATAGATACGGCATTTTCGTGAAACATATACTAGTTTAAGCGAGTTTTCTTTTCTCTAGCTTTACCAAGTCTCCCCTTATCATAGATATTTTGTCCCGAAAAGTTTGCAAATTTACATAGAATTTTTTAGGAGCGTATAACACTAAAATCTTTTCAAAAAACACACAAGTTCGCTAAAAAACATTTACCCGACAGATCAGAATAAATACAGACAAATCAATTTACTATAGAAAAGTTTTAAGTCTCACAGAAAAGCGACAAAGAAAAATAGACAGAATTGTCTTTATTAATACCACATTTTATAACGCTTTACATAAATGTTGGTATTGTTAAAGGCCTTAAATAGCTTTATTTCGTATCACCACCATTCATAATGCGAGTACTTACGGGAATGTACAAAATTCTTCTTGTTCCTATTCAAAACGTTATTCACCAGAAGCAATATTGCGTTTTTTTAAACCCGGTAAAAGTACATCACTTTATTGTGTGCATTTGTCGACGATGTTACCGTTTATTTAGACTCGAGTAAACACTTTTAATAGGTTTTTATTGATTACAAAAAAACGTTAGACCCATTTGAACTCCACGTATCAAATTTGACAATATGGATACAAGAACAAAATTCATATTTAACACACTTTTCTTGTTATCTTTTACTGCAAAAACTACAGAAGCGTTAGACAAACTAGTCATTACATACAGCGTATTAACCTATATTTTTTTGGTGTAAAGAATAACAATTTTCTGCTTAAAATTCATTGCGTTCGATAGACACAGTTCTATTCTTTTTTACCTAATTTAACACTTGGTAAATCCGTTATAAAGTAAAATAAGTCGAAGTGTTATTGTAAAAAACTATAAAAAAATGTCGGTGACGATTCAGGATGTGGTAAGAAAGCATACCGTCGGAAAGAAACATGGCGGACTTAAATATTAATCTCGCATCGGACATGAACCGTGCACATGTATTTCTGCTCTTTGAAAGTCCTGTTTCGTGTTAAACCACGAACTCGCGCTATCAAAGGAACCACCTGTGTATTAGCATTTAGAATTGCAGGGACACTTTACTTTCAAAGCTTATGTAATGCATGAGGCAGCTCTTTAGCCGGACGTGTTAGTTAGTGTAAAATGCATCTCTAAATATTCTTCTACAGGTTTATTTAACCTTTATTGTGGCAGAGTGTATTTTGAAGAAAAGTAAAAAAAATCGTGATATGAATAGACATATTTTGGAAAACCAAGATGTACATTATTCTATAGAGTGCTACATGTATAGTAAGTATCGCATTTTTAGGAATGTATATAATGAAGTCCACATAAGTATAAATGAAATGAAAGACTGTATTTCTGTAGAATATTTAGAGAAACAACATTTGATGTCCTTATTCCATCTCTATCTCTTTAAAATAAATGTCATAACACTGACAATTGTGGCATTTGAATAAATTTTGTAAAGATTGCTTATCTTTACTTTACATGCATATTATGCTATACATTGCTATGTTTAGGGTTAACTTTTGGAATTTTTAACCGACTTCAAAAAAGGAGGACGTTTTTCTGTGTCTATTTGTTGGACGTTTTTATCTGTCTGTATTTATTTATATTTGTTGTTCAACTGGGTAGATCGATTTTGATGATTCTTTTTTTTTATTTGATGTGGTTCAATTTGGTCCAATTCAGACAATGGCATTTATGAGAAAACCGTAAAAGTCTTAAATTTTCACTAAGTTTGACTGCCACAAATGGACGAATAACTCAATATCACGCCAACCGCTTTCGATTATTCATTTTTGATTAGATGGGATGTACTTCAAGGGTAGTTTTATAAAATTTTGATTAGGTTCCGATTAATTCTTGGTATTTAATATTATTGTTACGATAATTAGGAAACCAAAGATGGAGTCCGCGCGAAAAAGCATTAAATGTGTGAATCGAATTGAAGTCGGTTTTTGTTTTTTATCGTTAATATACTCAGTGGACCAACGCGTTAAGCTGTTGCCGGCTTCAACAAAATTGTGAGATGAAATTTTATGTGCTGATTTACTACGAGCTCGTGATTCTCTTTGTCTAGGATTGTCATCGCGCAATGGTTTAAAAAAATGTCACATTGGTAAGTAGCTATTGTTGAAAGGACGTTAGAGATTATATATGTTTCTATATTTAAAATATCCGAGGCTTTAGTAAGCCACAGCAAACAAAACCTAGGCAAACATTGTCGGTAAGATTTCGTAATAACATGTGTCCTAGTTTGCCTAATAAATCCCAAGTGGGTTGCCGTGTATCCATTAACTGGCATCTTAATTAAGCCTGCTGTTCACATGTTTCCCGCACAAGTTCTCAGCTATTTCCTAGATTTACAATCTTCTATACCATGGTATTCAAACGTTGTACCATTATCATCAGCGATACTTTAAAATATTTCGTATTTATGGTTAAACAAGAGCGTAAATAATCAAGTATTGATTCATCGTCGGTAATTCCTAGGTAGAAATTTTTCAAACACCTCATTTTTGTGTAGAAGTTCTATTAACAGTGATAGCCTTAAATTGGATGAGGAACCGGCAACCTTTTGAGTAGGAGTAGTCAAAAATTACAATTTCCAAAATTTCTTATTTTCGAAGAGCCAAAAATGTATCTTGCGAACAATAAATAGTCGTTGCATAAATAAAATGAGTACTAAAGAGTCAACTGAATTAGATGAATATTGACATGTAAGCTTTTCACTTACCACCACATGTTGGGTTTTCGGTTTTCTAAGAAAAGGTAATCGCTTGATAATATGCTCTATGTATCGGTATTGGCTTTACTTCATGTCACAAATAGGACCAAATCTATGAAAGCAGATAAGAATACAAGCGTCAGTAGCCTAATGGGTTAGGGTACGGCTTGCGAATCGTAAGGTCGTGGGTTCGAATCCACCATTCGACTATTGCCGTGAACCATGTCCTAGCACAAGCTTAAGCTTAGTTGGAATGGTTAACAAGATTGTTAGTAATATTTCTGAAAAAAAAAAGAAATATTGCCAGCTTTCTTTTTTTTTTTAAAAAAAAACTATTTCTCTGTATTACAATTATGATTATATATAATAATATCTTCATCTTGAAGACACCTTCGGTCTCATTTCGTATTAGTCAAATGGATCGTATACATGTCAAGAGAGAAGGCACTATACAAAGTTTGTGACCTGTTTGCTTTCATTGGCACCCACACACCCACCTACCAGTGTAAGATAGATAAGATAGAACAATGTCTGCGTCCATAAGAATTCAATAGGGTCGGGACAACAAAGCCCGCTTATGATGACATGCTCTTATAATGTTATACAAAGGCAAATATAACAAATGAATATCGAATACCACTCTTCCACGCATAATGGTCTACTTTGTTCTACTAATGGAACTCGATAAGCGTTTTAGCACAATGCACGCTTTTCATTATAAAACTAGTTTGATGCGATATAAAAAGATTTATCATGATAAGTTTGTACTGATAGCTTACATGCTGAGCATTCGACTCTTTCTGGTTCTTCGCTATTCGAGATTCTGATGGTCGGAGGCGTGTATCCTACTCCATCGATTTGTATTAGCATTCTCCCTAGTGAGTGAAATACCCACGGACTAACTCTTTATTATAATGCCAGTAATAAATTCCTCAGATTTATCTTTCTATACAAACTAAAAAACGTCTTTCGATGTAAAACTGCCGATAGCGAAATACCTTCTACAAATTTCATGATTTATATATTAAGTAGCTACATAAAGGAAAGCTGGTAATCTATTTTCTTACATTAGCTCTCAGTAGACGTTATTTGGAACAGAATGATGCCGTCATAAATAACAAGAAGCGTAAATTCCCTCGCGAAAATATCCAACAACAAAATAGAAGATAACATTTTAACGGCAAGGATTTTATTTTGCTGTAAATTAAGTCTTCTATCCGACTGATCTAATTAATAATAATGCTAAATTATTATTAATTAGATCAGTCGGATAATGACGGATGACTGAAGATGTCATAAGATTCATTCTTATGACATCTTCAGTTAGTTCAGCTGGCAATTATCTTATCTACAAATTTAGTTTTGTTTAAAAGCTCTTTCTTGCGGTCTTGCATTCTTGTGCGTTTGATAATTTCATTATTTACAGGATCTTAAGCAGGTTCAGTTCAGTTCATGAGAAGTTGGCTCAAGTTGCATAATACGCTAGCAACCCGAGTTCCATTCCCGCTGCCCAGCACCAATAAATTTGTTGTTGCAATTTTATGTGCTGATTTACCGCGCACTCAGCGGTGAAGAAAACATCGTGAGGAAACCTACATGCCTTTTATTTTTCGGACTATGCCCTTATACTCTCTTTACAGAGAAGGCCTGCGCCCAACAGTGGGACATATATATTGTATTTATAAAGGCTGTAACTTTAACTTTAAGCAGGTTCAGTAAACTTCTTTATTGAAATTAGTTCCATTCTAATTTAAATAGCATCGTGAATCATCATAAGCGTTAATAGGTGTCCTCTTTCGAGGATTCGTGGTTTATGAAGTCAAAATGAAAAATAAAATCTTATACAGTGGCTATGTCTTCTAAAGTTTGCGATCACGATCATAAGATAACTTAATTAGACCGCAAACATATGCTCAAATTATAATGATAGAATACTGCGGTCTGTTCCCCACGTGGTCTCCCTAGAGATCTGCTCATACGAAGGTTAACTAGTTACTCAATTAAATATACACGAGACGTCAATTTACTTAAACGTGTGACAGGCAATTGTGGCAGTATGTTAGTTACACATTAAATTACCTTTACCATTCTATGTGTTCTATTCAACACTATAGACCTATAGACAACCAAAGACGTCCTACGAGTATGTGTATTATAAAAGACGTCTTTGGTTGGTATTTATCGGCGGCGGCCATTGTGTAGCATCTGGGCTGGAGTCTGCTATTTTACCATTAAACCAACCAATGAATTGTCGCGGTGGCAAAAATAGTCAAAATTATTGTGTACTAAATAATTTTGACTATTTTATAAATTTTAAATAGTCAAAATTATGTTTGTTTTCTTGTACATTACTGATTTTCTTTTTAGTTTTTTCTATTGATTACTTTTTCTAAATTGTTGCATTTTCTATTTTTTAATAGCACATCTCATTCTATTTTTGAAAACTTTTAATTTCCTTGTTAAATTTATTATGTGTCTTTTTTAGCTGTAAATTTATAAAATAAAATAGCGGGGACTCATGGGGGTGATCATCTAACTTACATTTTCATTTTCATCTTAGACGTAAGAAATAAGTGTATGTGTTTTAAAAAGGACTTGGCTTAAAGGTCTTGTTACCAAGCCATAAAATATTCATCATAAAAAAATCATTATAAAATAAAATACTTTTTGTATAAAATACAATAAATTAATTTCAGATCTAAAGCAATGTTGAGCTATGTAGTACATCTGAACGTTATAGTATAGATATTCATAAGCTATTTCATTACGATAACTGATATTACTGGGAGATTACAATACAAAGCAAACGCTTTGAAAGGAATGCTTTTGTACTACCGACAACACTCTACGTATTTGCAAGGAGCACGCATTTCCTACTCTAAATAACGATGGAATTCTCTAATATAATAGAGTTCTCATTATAATAGAGCATTATGGTGAGAAGATTCTATCTCAATTCTAACATAATGCGGTAATTTAATATAGTCTACAAAATACAATGACAGCGTAGTGGTAGTAATTAATGCTTGTCTGCAAGCCTAGTCCATTACCATCTGACGTTAAACAAATGAGAATGAAATTTATCGGTAAGCAGAAGACAAAGAGCTATATTAAAAACAATAAGTACGTGACTTTCGGTCCATCGAAAAGGTGTGTGAGCTTACAATAAAAGACCACTTAGATTTTCACGTCACGAATCTTAATGTCTTGATAATTTTCGGAAAAGAGCTACCGACAGTCGTTTTTCACCCTCAGTTCCCTCATGGGGCACTTCCTTCCATATAGAGAAGAAGTCATTCCATATAGAGGTTAACTTAACCTATAAGCACCCTAAGAACACTGCACCACCTTTCAGTAACTATAAGGATTACCTTCATTGGACCGACAGAATGACAGGTGAAGATTATATTTAGTTTTTGTGATAAACCTTCATCACAAAAACTAAATATAATCTTCATCTGGCGATTTAGTTACTGACTCATTGTGTACAATGTTTCATGGTGACTGCGCATTGAAAACCAATTCCAACATACATAGCTATAAGTGTCAAATTCCATGTACAATAAGTTCAAAACCATAAAAATTCAAAGACTTGTAATTTTGGACCGCCATATTGCACCGCCATATTGGATTTGCCATCGGCACAATGCCGCCAATTTGCTAGTATGACAGTTTCGATACCTTGATCTTTTTTTCTCGATTATAGGACTTTAAATTGATTGTGATATATTTATTTAACTAGTTAAAAAAGTATTATAAGCGTAAATTACACACGCAATTTTTAAATTTCTATCAATGATCAAATACATAACTTATATTTAAATATTCTAGGGACGTTCTATTGTGAACATATTTAATAACATATAATAGTTTAAATAGATAAAAGAACTAAATATCTCGACCTGGCGCACGAGGTGACCGACATGTGGGGTGGCATGCCGGCTGAAGTTTTCCCAATAGTCATTTCGGCAAATGGGTTAATTCCAATAAGCCTTTCACGTCATCTGAGGCGATTGGGACTCCGGGATTTAAACTCTGGGCCAGATGCAGAAAGCCGTGTTGCTCGATACCGCGCGTATTGTCCGCCGATTTCTCTCTCATTCTCCTGACCCTCGGCCGTTTGGTCTCCCCTGCCGAGGGAATCTCGTCTGGTTGGATATATTTATTTATTCTGTTATATCATTTGTGTATGTAAATGTATGTAATATATTATTTAGTTTATATAAAATATAAATTGCTATGTAAATTTTGTATATTTAAATATACCAACAAGATGGAGAAACTTGTTAAAATATAATTATAAGAGTTGGATTGTACGTCCTTGAGTAGTGAGTTTTATTTACAGAAGCGCTTGCTATAGGATTAAGTGAATTGGCCTCCTGTGAATATTTAATTGAGAAACTAGTTAACCGTCCTTTGGGTAGCTCCCTCGGGAAGCTTCGCGGAGAATTGAGTATACGCCACATAAGACGTTTTAACGAGGTCTTGTGTAAAACTTGTACTTTATATGTACTATACATAGTATTTGTAAGTTCATTTTTGGGTCGTACATTATTTTGCTATTATTAATATACCTAATTTAAAACGATGTAGACTGATATAGTAATCGCTATTCGCTTTCCTAGGTTGCGTATGTGGTGAGCCCATCGTCACATACAAATTTAACGTAAGAAACCGAAGTACGAATACTTATTACTTACACGCAGGCCGGGATTCGAACCCACGACCATAAGATCGTAAAGACGAACGCATTGTTATTACGCTATCGCTGAGTACGTATATAAAATACACGTAAGCTGTCGATTTCAGAATGAACCTACGTTAATGCTAGAGGAAGTCTGGTCTTGAGGGAACTATCGCATTAGCGTATGGTTCTTCAAAACGTACATTGGTTAGACTTCCACATTAAAATTCAGAATATGGCGTTAGTACATTTTCCTTAGCTCTTCGAACTCAGGAAACATGGCAGTCAGGTGCCATTGACGTTAATATCTAGATACCTACTATATAAAAAGGAACCCTATTTCTTATTAAATATCTTTGTTAGATCCTTTTCAGCCGCTTTAACATTAATTAAAAAACTTTTCTAATTTCCTATTCATTTGCACCTTAAATGTCTTTTGAAGTAACAGATTCATGGAGTCCTTTTAAAACTTAGACCTACAACACAGATACATTCTTTATTTGAAAATTGTAACTCCGACAACTTCTAATAATATATCGTACCACAAAGTAAACTAAGCGATTCCAACTTTTTGTTGTCGATCTCACGTAGATAGAGAGATAGGAATCACTTTTTTGTACACACCAAATGCTATACAGTTTGTTAACAAAAAACAAAGAAATATTTGAACTGTCTATTAACTAAAAAAAAGAAAGTTATTTTAAAAAGTTAAATAAATTGATTCAGCAAGTTTTGTTGTTAAAAAGATTCATCCTGTGGACAGGTTTGAAAAGTAAGAAGTAAGAATAAACAAAACTAGATTATAAGCTGTCATATTTTCTCCAAACAGAGTGTATACGAGTTGTAGATAATCGGTATTCGCAATGGATGTTATTAGATCTTAAAAGGGGACTATCGCCTTTTGTGGGCCTTCAAATTTAGTTTGCCTTTCTTTTTAAATTTGTTTTGAATTAAGACGAGTGATTAGCCTGGCGCCTCACCGGGCAAAACCAGTTACAAGTTTACTATAGTCTCTCGCCTTGCACTAGTCCTAATCTTTGAATTTTTAAGATTAATAAGTTAAGATAAAAATGTTTCAAAACTTGAAAATGATGTCACCGGAAATCAAAAGTTCAGTAGAAAAAACTTTCATATATTCGTAATAAATGCCCACATCCAGTAATCGAACCATGGATTCGCAGTATAGTACAATAGGGCGTCAATATTGTATAGTTCAATATGTACACAAAACTTTATTCCCATGCCAATTATTCGAAGTTTCGCGAATAAAATATTTATAAGCTACGTACTGGCAACCCTGCAGTGAGACAGATGATTGACGTTCATGACATCCAATACAAAGTTTGTAAAAGTTAATCGTACCGGAAAATAAATAGAACATTTAACAAAAATGATAGGCAGATTAATGTTGACATATATTACTTAATTTAAATAAAATGTATGTAAACTCTCATTCTCATAGAGGCAGCTATTATTAACTCCTAGGTCTACTATTCCTCTTGAGGGACAAAGAACGGTTAATGCAGAATGGTATGCTAGCATTTGTTTGCCACAGGTCGTTTCTGAACTCCGTAAAGAGAACTGCAACCGCCGCATCATCCTCCACCACGACAATGCGAGTTCTCACACCGCCCACAGAACAAAAAGTCTTTAGAGCAAGAAAACATAAAATTATTAGACCATCCCCTGTACAGCCCCGACCTGAGCCCTAATGATTTCAATACTTTCCTAAAATAAAGAATAAATTGCGTGGTCAGAGATTTTCATCACCTGAAGAAGCTGTGGACAAGAAGCTGTGTGCTACAAAACGGCCATTTTGGAGACCGAAACTTCCGAATGGAATGGTTGCTTCAATGATTGGTTCCATCGTATGAAAAAATGTGTCAAATTTCGCGGAGATTACTTCGAAAAGCAATAAATACATTTTTAAATAGTAATCTTGTGTCACTTCCTTGATTCCCAAAATTTTCAGTGCCACCCTCGAATAGAAAAAAATCGCTTTGTGCGTTCGAATCTGGCTGTTTGCCAGCTCATTACATTGAGGGATCTGACAACAAGGCGACACGCGATGATTTACAAATAAGAGAGATCTCTATGCTATGAAATTTTCTACTTCTATATCGCATTTCATCGTTATTTGAAATAACAAATGGTTCAATATTTTTCTGCATTTACTCAAAATATAATAATAACGGAAACAAATAGTGGAATACACTCTTTATAGGATTTAATGTGTTCTAAAGCGCTATGGACATATTTACGACAAGCTATGCTAAGCGGTTAAAGCTATTTTTTTAATTAAAGTAGTTTAAGTTACTCCTTATTACATCAGCTATCGGCCAGTGAAAGTCCCGTCAAAATCGGTCCAGCCATTCCAGAGATTAGCACAAACAGACAGACAGATAAAAATTGTAAAAAATGTTATTTTGGTAAAGCGGTTGATTAAAATGGACGTGAGAGATTGAAATTTAAATTTATGTGACAAGTAGAGTTAAGTAGACTAGATAGTAGCGGAGAGAGAGTAGTGAACAGTAGTTTAGTTTTATTGTGCTGTTTACCTCATTTAGGAACCGGGAATCGCATGATATTTTCTTAATTGGTAAAGTAGGTGTAATTAAAGTACAAATAACTGGATCAGTGTGAAAATCATAGCCGTTCAATTTAAAATATTTCCCTTTGTGGTAGTGTTCCCGTGAAAAGAATAGAGTTAATTCAAATAGCACGGTATAAATAAAAAGCTACAATCTGTAATGTTCACATATAAAAACTTTACAAATCACTCTTGTATGTACAAACTGGATGTTGTACAAACTATATGCGAACAAAACTTTGTACAAAAACTAGCTGTGCTAGCGTAGCTTGAATTTACATATGCAGTGTTTTAGCTTAGGGACACAAAACGTTCAGTGTAACTTTAGTGTACAATGATTATTATAAAATTCATTTTATATATCGGGCAATCAAATCTCAGCCGTCATGTACAATGAGTCATGTATAACTTTATTATATAGCTAGCCTATATCTTTTCTTCAGTGGTTTGTATACAAAAAATAATCTTTTATGAGAAGTTTTTTTTATACTAAATAGGCTCATGTTTGGCTTTTATCTTGCTTGTTGGAAGGCGATGATGAACCCTAGGATTGGAGCACGTAAGCCTATAAGGTGTCGTTGTATTAAATCGATTTATATTTTTAAGTGACCTTAATTTTGAGGCAACAGGAGACATATCGAGATTCCACTAAAAGAGATTCTACTAAACTGAGCAACGATGACTACTTAGCTTAAGTATTGATAGTCAGCCCTGTAGTTCTGGGCTCTCAAGAATAAGACTACGGTATCCCCTGCCTGTCGTACAAGGCGACTAAAAGAGGCCTCGGGTTCACTGGGCGACAAGGGTGGGGGCCTGAGTCGTCCACCAAAGTGGACCCGGGAAGAAGGCGACATCGGCTGGCCCGTGTCGCCTTGCGCTGCGAGGGCACAGGGGGGGAAGGAGTAACCTTCCCCCGGGAGTGCTCTCCTTGAGCACAGTGCAGAGGGGCTCCGGTGCGTTCCACGTGAGATCCCGGAGCCCCTCGTCATGCACCGAGGAAAGGGCCACCGGGGAGGTTTTAGTGGGTAAGATCCCCACATAACCGCCGCCTTCCCCCCAGAAGGCGGGGTATCTTTGTGAAGATTTCCTCCCCGTCAACAAAAAAAAAAGTATTGATAGCAGTGTTCTCCTAACAGAAACATTAAAACTCTTAAGCAACAATTTAAAAAAAAAACGTTTTTAATTGTTTTACGTTGTTGTTGTGTGTTGTTAAACGTTTTTAATAGATATGATTTTTAAAAAATGCCGATGCCACTCTATGGCACAATGACATTATGTTAAGTGGCAATAGTTAAGCGTCAAACAATCTCACTGATGCCAAACACCATTCATCCAATAGTCGACAGACAACATCAATTAACTGACAGAAGAACTAGTATTCATTCACGCCTTAATTGCTTAGTGCTTCTAAAATAAAATTACATTGAGAAGACATCGTAGAACCGTTTTCCACCGGCTATTTTATTTTAATTCTTTAGAAATAAATTAAATTATTTCTGACAACTTAAGTTAATCACTTAATTAAGAATTATACTAACTGGGGCGTAGTAGATTACGATAAATTATTAAAATTCTCTCAAAGGGTTTATACTTAGGAAATTTATTCTACGAGTACTTAAGCTTTTAATGATAACTTTTTCAAGTTGTTTACGCAGACCGATAAAAGGTAGCGGTTATTTATTAATGTAATGTATCGTTATGTTATTTCGTTATTAGTTACAAGATGTCGAGATTATTAGAGAAAGAGAATTTAGATGAAGGGGAAGCGAGTTGAAATTAAGCCGGCCCCCTGTATAATGTCGTATAATGCCAGTGGTAGCCTAAAAAAAAAGTTGTCTTAAGGTAGATAAATACGATATCCAGTCCTGTAGTTCTGGGCTCTCAAGAATAAGACTACGGTATCCCCTGCCTGTCGTACAAGGCGACTAAAAGAGGCCTCGGGTTCACTGGGCGACAAGGGTGGGGGCCTGAGTCGTCCACCAAAGTGGACCCGGGAAGAAGGCGACATCGGCTGGCCCGTGTCGCCTTGCGCTGCGAGGGCACAGGGGGGAGGAGTAACCTCCCCGGGACGTGCTCTCCTTGAGCACAGTGCAGAGGGGCTCCGGTGCGTTCCACTGGAGATCCCGGAGCCCCTCGTTATGCACCGAGGAAAGGGCCACCGGGGAGGTTTTAGTGGGCAAGACATAACCGCCGCCTTCCCCCCAGAAGGCGGGGTATCTTTCTGAAGATTTCCTCCCCGTAAACAAAAAAAAAAGATAAATACGATATCAATTTTATCCTTAAGCGTGTTTCGAAACAAAGAA
Source organism: Meandrusa payeni (assembly GCA_029286785.1). NCBI lineage: Eukaryota > Metazoa > Arthropoda > Insecta > Lepidoptera > Papilionidae > Meandrusa > Meandrusa payeni. Next base: position 4,151,414 of record JAGSMX010000013.1, read on the forward strand.
CGTCGCAAATAAATCATGAGATGTGTTCCGTAGCAAAACTTACAAGGAATTTCGATCACTCACATAAAAAAGGTAGTAGTCGGGAGTGAGAAATGTAAATTTTAATAACGTTATCCCTTTGTCCGTCGTGAAGGAAGAGCCGTGCTTATAAATAATTTAAATAAGACCCGAATTGAAAGTGGGTTGACTGATAGAGATTAAAGTGCCGGCGTGAAATGGGCCATAATATGTATGTTGATTGTGTACTTTTTCATAGGATCACACGAATAATGTACATATATATAAAAGTAAAATTACGAATTGACTTGGACGCGGCCTCGGTTGGCGTTGCGAATCCCGAGCTGGTTTGCACCAATAGATGTTTGTTGTTTAGATTCAATTTAACAAAAAAAATAGTTACTAAAATTTATGCCTTTTTTTACGTCAGGAAAGGAAATTCAGTATGAACCCAGAACTGCTCTTGTTGTCAAGGAGTGTTCAGACTAAATTCTTTCCTCGCCTCCATCACAGCAATATAGTGTGTTTTGCCTTGCAACCAACAGTTAGGGTTTTGTCTTTTTTTTCTACATCATATCTGTTTGTCCGGAGTGTATCTCGTTGTAGTTTGTTCTCGTCTTGTCCTTTCTTCTAGATAGTTCTTCCTTCTTGCTAGCATTAATCTACAATTTTGTTAAAATTTGTGTCCAGTTCATGGCAAAAGGGTTTCCCTTGATTTTGAGAGTTTGTAGACCTTTTTAGAACGAAACGGTCCAGTAGCTACGCTGACTAGTTCTGATGAAATTCCGAGAGAAAGCTGCCTGATTGGCATCCTGGCAACACTGATACATCAGAATAAAGTTGCACAGTTAGTAACCTGAGATCAATGCATCGGTCATCGGATCATTTATTGTAAAGTAGGCCTGTAGTGAGACGGTGAAAGTACCACTAAGATTTACGAAGTGTCGATATTTAAAAAGGTTAAATAGCATTTGTATATTTTTTCAGCAAATAAAGCAGCACTTTTCAGTAGATTAACTTAAAAAGCATTATCCTATTTATGTCCAAATTTTGATCTAAATCGTTTGAGCCATTTCTGAGATACATGAAAAAGTTTGAATATATCTACATAATTTTACAAGAACTGCTCGTTAAAAGTTACGAAAAAGAACTTGCGTTGTTTACATTTTCCATTTATTTCTAATCCAAATGCTTGTTCAGAAAATAGTGACGTAAAAGCACAAGAGAAAATCAATGGAAAAGTTTGTATATGTACCGAAGTGAATAAATCGTGTTCGTCGAGTTGGCTATTTAAATATTCTGGGACCGAAATGTTAGCTCCACCGCACGTTAGCGTGTTTTGTACAAACTCATTCATAATTCATTACAAGTACAAACAATTTCGTTTTCAGTTTCAGACTTAACGAATTAGGTTAGTTGGACATGAAAAAAGAATAAATGTTAGACACATAAGTAAACACAAGTAGCTATGGAGAGGGCTATGCTCGGGGTATTTCTACGAGATTATATCAGGAATGAAGTGATGCGTAGACGAATGAAGGTAACCGTCATAGCCCGCCGTATAAGCAAGTTGAAGCTGCAATGGTCAGGGCACATAGCACGAAGAAGATAGGGCCGATAGGGCAAAAAGTCTCGATTGCAGATTGGTCTGAGGAGCTCATAAAGGCGGCAGGCCGTAGCTGGATGTAAGCCGCTTACAACCGTTTTGGAAATCGTTGGGGGCGGAGGACGCCTATGTCCAGCAGTGGATGTTCTACAGCTGAAATGATGATAAGTATTGTACAATAGAAATTTATGATTTATTTATTTTTATTTATTTATTTATTTAATAAGTTTATCCAACAGTAAGTACAATTATACTTTGCTAATTTAATATATCCACAAATACCTTGTAATTGCCTTACTAATTATAGGAAAACACAGCATTCACAAATACATACAACGTAGACAACACTACTTAACTAATTTCTAAGATGAAAAATTTACTAACAAAGGAAATAAATATTTATGATTTTGTTTTAAAAAGTAAAAAAGTAGAAAAAAATAAAACGTTAAATTGTAAGGCCTAGGTTAGTTACATATTTGGGGGGTGGAGTTGCTCGCGTCCGTAGGAGATACTTGAACCATGACACCCTACACGTGCCCCCCGGGTAGTGCTAAACGAGCAACAAACGTCGGTAGGCTTCGGCCTTACTGAGGGTTCTTCTGGGCGTCCCTCTGATTAGCAGAGGGCGCGCCAGAGGGATGGAGGGCGGGCCCGGTGTTCACTAACCCTGTCACCGGGCAGGTGGTGTGGCTACCCAGTCGCACCACCACTGCCCAAATACCGTAAACCGGGCGGAGTGTCGTTGATCATGTCTAGCGGCTCTGCCCGGAGCGGGGGTCTTGCCTTAATTGGCCGGGCCGCGAGGAGAGTACCTCTATAAAAACTCCCCAATCCCAAGTGGTGAACACAGCGCGACGGGATGCATGGTTGAGGGGCTTGTCAACCGTTACTGTACCGCGGGAACCTGCCGCCACCCGCGTGTAGGTATACCTTCGGGTATACCGAGGCTTACCGGGGCAAGGAGGCTCTGCCCCGGTGGACTTTTATTTCCTGCCATAATCGTGGGAACTATATGGATTTAAATAAAAAACAAAATGAGGAAAGCAGGAGGGTGGAGGCCCTTTTGGGCGCAGTGGAAGGAGACGGAGCCGGGGCGTCGCAACGCGACCCCAGAACCGGCCGGTTAACGGCGCGCAGTGCTGCGCCAGGGAGGGAGAGCGGTGGGGAGTCGGACTCCTCCATAATGTCTGTCGCCTCGAGTAGGTCTACGACCTCCGGGGTGCGCAGAAAACGGAGGAAGCCCGAGTCCCCGCCGCCCGGCCCTGCCGAGGACGATGATGGCATATGGGACCCGTCTGTGGGCCCCGCAGCCAGGCGCTCCAAACCAGTCTCCCTAGGCCCGAAGATCTGGCCAGGAGATGGAGGAGAGAACCATCGCGGACCTGGGCGCGTGCATCAGACCGGAGTCCAAGCGGTGGAAAAGGTCTCGGACAAATCAACCAATCTGAAGAAGACGTTTGTCCACGACCTACGCCTGGCTGCCCGGAAGGTGGAGGCTGCGTCGGTGGAGCTCGCGCGGCGAGTGTCGCAGCCCCCCACAATCGAAAGGCTAGAGCGGGAGAACGCCGAGCTTCGGGCGCGGCTCGCCGAGCTCTCCGATAAAGTGGAGAAGCTAACGACCGAGCTGTGCGTTCTCCGCGAACGAGGTACGCCTCCTACTCAACCTGTCGCGGGCCCAAGCAATGCTCCGCTTGCCGCTGGCCCGACCAATGTTCCGCCTGTCGCGGGCCCAAGCAAAGTTACACCTGCCAAGGGCTCGAGCGAAGCAGCATGTTTTGCGAAGCCGCTGCCACCTGCCCCTCTACAAAGGGCAACTTTGGAGAGCCGCTTCATGGAGCGCGTAAGCGCGCTCATAGACAAAAAGCTCGCAGAGCTCGGGACGGTACTCGCAAGACCTGCAGCAGGGCAGGCCACACCAGCAGCAAATACGTCTGCTAAGAAGAGAGCCGCCAAAGACAAGCCGGCCCAGCGACCGCAGTCGAAGGCCTCCGCGCCTGAGGCGTCCAAAGCCGCCCAAACGTCTCCCGTGGAGGAAACGTGGGCAGTGGTCGCTGGTCGGAAGGCGAGGAGGGCTGCTGGCCAGGTGACGGCCACCAAAATGGCGGCACCGACACCGAGGCCCCAGCAGAAAAAAGGCGGCCCCCAAGGTGGCAGTGAAGGCCAAGGTGCAGAAGCCAGGGAGGCTTCCCACCTCCGCGGCCATCACTGTCACCGTGCCGGAAAGCGGTGTCGCGACATATGCCGATGTTATGTCCGCTGCCAAGCAGCGGATAAAACTTAGCGACTGTGGCATCGACACCGTCCGGCCGAGAAGAGCAGTCACAGGGGCCCTGATACTGGAAGTATCGGGCCCCGACTGCTCTTCCAAGGCAGACGTACTGGCAAATAAAATGCGGGAGGCGCTGGCCGATATGGACGTGCAAATAGCACGTCCAGTAAAAAACCGGCGAGCTGAGGGTGATGGACCTTGACGAGTCCATCACCCCAGCGGAGGTGGCAGCCGCCGTAGCAGAGCAGGGCGGCTGCCAGGTCGCTGACGTGAAGGTGGGCGAGATCCGTCGCTCGCCTGTGCGTCTGGGATCGTTGTGGGTCCGGTGTCCGCTCATTGCGGTGCGAAAGCTGGCAACAGCAAGTCGCATCCGCATTGGAGTGAACCGCTATAACGAGGTCCTAGCCGCAAGACCGCTGCAGTGCTTCCGGTGCTTGGAAGTGGGACATGTGCGTCGCACATGCTCCTGCGACCAGGACCGGAGCAAGCAGTGCTATTCTTGCGGTGAAGAGGGCCATAAGGCGAGGCAGTGTACTGCCAACGCCTTGAAGTGTCCACTGTGCGCAGACCTTGGCCGTCCGTCGAATCATCGGCTGGGGACCAAGGGCTGCGCACCAAAGCGTCGGAAAAACGGGAAGGGGAGTAAGCAGGCTCCCCCACCCAAGGCCACACCCAGTGCGCCGGAGGCCATGGAGACTTCGCCTTCGCTACAAGGCTGAAGATCCTCCAGGGCAACCTGAACCACTGCCGAGGATCGCAGGACCTGCTACTGCAGACCCTCGCGCAGTGGTCAGTATCTCTGGCCGTGGTGGCAGAGCCTTACCGAGTCCCGGACCATCCTCGCTGGTTCGGCGACGACGCAGGCTCTGTCGCCATCTACTGGGGTGGTGGCGCAGGGGACCCGCCCTGTTCCTTACTTATTAAGGGACAGGGCTACATTGCTGTGCAATGGGGTCCCCTGGCAGTTGTGGGCTGCTACGTCTCTCCCAACTGTACCCTCGCCGCTTACGAGGCGTACATGGATGCGGTGGGCGACTGCGTTCGCAGATGCTCGCCGCGTCCAGTGCTAGTCCTGGGTGACTTCAACGCTCACTCTAGAGTGTGGGGGTGCACCCGGGACAGCGTGCGGGGAGAGACCGTGCAAGAGTGGGCGGCGGGACTGGACCTCCGGCTTCTAAACCGGGGGTCCGTCAGCACCTGCGTGCGTTGGCAGGGGGAGTCGGTCGTCGACTTGTCGTGGGCGACTTCCTCTGCTGTACGCATGGTGTCGGGATGGAGGGTGGCGGAGGAGGTGGTCACGCTTTCTGACCACCTCCATATAATGTTGATGTTGCCATCCGCCCTCCCGCAGGTGCTGCCCGCCGGCACGATAGCAGCCAGCCGCGGCGATGGTCCCTCAAGCGGCTCGACGCTGACATGCTCGAAGCCGCTGCCATGGTCGCGGCATGGACGGAAGGGGTCTTGCCCGATCCCGAGGAAGAGGCGACCTGGTTCCGGAGCACAATGACCTCGATTTGCGATGTCGCAATGCCCCGGGCTGGGTCCCCCAAGCTCCGGGCGGTGTACTGGTGGTCGGAGGCTATAGAGCAGTTGCGCGAGGACTGCTCACGGGCCCGACGCCGGTACACCAGAGCCCGTAGAAGAAGGCGAGCCACAGCCGACGAAACGGCGAGAGCTTATGCGGAATATAGAGGCGCCACGGTCGCGCTCCACCTTGCCATCAAGGATGCGAAGGCTCGATCCTGGAGCGAACTCCTCGAGGGCTGGACAGGGACCCATGGGGGCGCCCGTACAGGATTGTACTGGGTAAGCTCCGACCTTGGGTCCCTCCGTTGACGGAATCCCTGGATCCTACATTCGTGGAGAGTGTGGTCGATACACTCTTCCCTAGGATCCAGGGACTCAGTCCTGCACCCCCAGTGATACCGCCGGACCGTACCATCTGGTCCGACGAGCTGGGGGTGACCACCGAGGAGTTGGATCGAGCCACCGGGCGCCTCAGGGTCCGCAATACAGCACCCGGCCCAGACGGGATTCCTGGAAGGGCTTGGGTGCTGGCTCTCGCCGCCGGCCTGAGGGGAAGACTAAGACGGCTGTTCACCAGTTGTCTGGAAGTTGGAGTCTTCCCCTCGGGCTGGAAAGAGGCTAGGATGGTGCTGATTAAGAAGTACGGCAGGACCGCGGAGTCTCCCTCTGCGTACCGACCCATATGTCTGCTGGACGAGGCGGGCAAACTATTTGAGCGAATAATTGCCGCCCGCCTCAACTCGCACCTGCAGCAAGTAGGCCCCGACCTGTCGGAATGCCAATACGGCTTCCGGCAGGCGCGGTCGACCGTTGACGCGATCCTCCGGGTCCGTCAACGGTCGGGGCAGGCGACGACCCGGGGTGGCGTGGCGTTGGCCGTCAGTCTTGACGTTGTCAACGCATTTAACACGCTGCCCTGGGCGATTAGGAGGTGGTGTACCACCGCGTGCCTCCCTACCTGCAACGCATTGTCGGGGCGTACTTGAATGGCAGGTGCATCCAGTATATGGGTCGGGACGCGTTTTACCAGAGGGAGGTAAACTGCGGGGTTCCGCAGGGGTCTGTGTTGGGGCCCCTGCTATGGAACCTCGCATACGACGCGGTCCTTAGGGTCGGTCTACCCGTCGGCGTGAGTGTCGTCTGCTATGCAGACGATACGTTAGTCATGTCCGACGGGGACGATTTCGACAGCACCATCCGGCTCGCCGAGCTTGGGTGGCATGCGTCGTGGACAAAATCCACGAGCTGGGTCTGCGGGTAGCGCCTCACAAGACCGAGGCGCTATGGTTCCACAAGCTCCCAAGAGCTAGGGAACCGCCCAGCCGGTCGGTTCGCGTAGGTGACGTGCAGGTTCAGGTGGGGTCGACGATGAAATATCTCGGCCTCATCCTGGACAGTCGCTGGGGCTTCGAAGAGCACTTCGATCGCTTGGTCCCCAAGATCGATAAGGCAGTGGGTGCTTTGCACAGACTACTGCCAAATCTTGGGGGCCCCAGGGAGGGAGTCCGCCGCCTCTACGGAGGAGTCGTGCGGTCCATGGCCCTCTACGGGGCGCCCGTGTGGTGTAACCGCTTCACGGGCGCCCGGCGCTGCAGAGCTAAGCTCCTTAGCCTGCAGCGCAAGATGGCCATCCGGATCGCACGAGGATACCGGACTATATCCTACGAGGCGGCCTTTATCCTGGCTCGGTTCCCGCCGCTTGACATTCTGGCGGAATTGGACGCGCGTGTTTATACGCGCGTCCGGGCTATCGACGGTGGGGCCGAGCCGCCCCTGGATGCGGGAGAGGTGCGTCGGCAGGAACACAGACATGCGATGGACGTGTGGCGCGAGCGGCTCGCCGAGCCGCGTTACTCGCGCCAACGCATCGTCTGTGCCTTCCTGCTGAACTTCGAAGCCTGGCTACGGAAGAAGGACATGTACGTCACGTACCGCCTGACGCAGGTACTCACCGGGCACGGGTGCTTCGGTGAGTACCTGAACAGGATAGGGCGCGAACCGACCGCGCAATGCCACCACTGTGGCTGTGACCGGGATTCCGCGCAGCACACGCTAGCCGTGTGCCCCGCATGGGAGGCGGAGCGACGGATCCTGGTCCAGCAGATCGGGCAAGACCTCTCTCCGCCAGCGACAGTAGCGGCTGCACTGGCGGGGAAATCCAAATGGAAGGCGCTGGTCTCCTTCTGTGAGTCAGTAATGACGCAGAAGGAGACCGCCGATCGGGATCGGGAGAGGGCCGATCCCGTTCGGAGATGGCGCAGGCGGGCCGGGGCAGACCGGCCCGCAACCCTGTAGTTCTGGGCTCTCAAGAATAAGACTACGGTATCCCCTGCCTGTCGTAGAAGGCGACTAAAAGGGGCCTCGGGTTCATTGGGCGACAAGGGTGGGGGCCTTTGTCGTCCGCCAAGGTGGACCCGGGAAGAAGGCGACATCGGCTGGCCCGTGTCGCCTTGCACTGCGAGGGCACAGGGGGGGAGGGAGTAACCTCCCCCGGGAGGTGCCTCCTTGAGCACAGTGCAGAGGGGCTCCGGTGCGTTCCACTGGAGATCCCGGAGCCCCTCGTCATGCACCGAGGAAGGGCCACCGGGGAGGTTTTAGTGGGTAAAAACCCCACATAACCGCCGCCTTCCCCCCAGAAGGCGGGGTATCTTTCTGAAGATTTCCTCCTCGTTAACAAAAAAAAAAAAAAAAAAAGGTTAGTTACATATTTATATTATTTTGGTGGAGCAAATATTTTTTTAATCCTATTTACAGACGTTACCGCTAAATCAATGTCACTGTAATCCCTGTAAACAGAGTACATCCGGTACAAAGGACAGTGTGCCTTCAGGTTCGTTCTATGTTTAGGTTTTAGGAAGAGCTTAATATTTTTAAGTCTTTGTCGTCTATTGGGAACGTTAAACTGTACTTTAGACAACAGATCAGGGCAGTCTAGTGTACCTGATATTAGTTTTTTAAAAAACAAAACATCCAGCATCGTCCTACGAGTTTCAAGCGAGGTGATTTTAAAATAGTTTAAACGTTCGGAATAAAATTTCAGTTTTTTGGCCATATTACAACTGTAAGATAGGTGGTACATGAATCTTTTCTGAACCTTTTCAATTCTTTTAATATGAATTTTATAACTGGGTGACCAGACAACACTGCAATACTCTAAATGGCTCCTAACTAATGCATTGAACATAAGCAATTTTATAGATGATGTTTTAAAGTTTCTGCATTCTCTTAGTACAAATCCTAACAGCCTTGATGCCTTTAGAACAATGTGGTCGATATGTTTATTAAAGTTAAGTTTAGTATCGAAATAAATCCCCAGATCTCGTATCGTGTCTAATTCTTCTAGTTGCACGCCATTTAAATTATATTCAGAAGGTATTTTGGAACGGTATGATATAATATGATATATTTAATGTAATATCAAGAAAAGTACTGCACGTAAGAACTTTTCATATGACCCACTGCTGGGTACAGTCCTTCTCTGTAAAAAGAGTATAAGGGTCCGCCACGCGACCCTAGTGGGGATTGGCAGACTTCACATGTCTTAGTATAAATTTCTAAGATATGTAGGAAACCTACATGATGTTTTCCTTCAACGCCGAGCTCGTGGTAAATCAGCACATAAAATTGCAATAACAAATTTGATTTTAAATGTTGATAATGCGCGGAAAAAAATGACGGGAAAAACGTACAGTCGATATTAGTTTGCTTAAAGTGACTGGAATTAAAATTATAATTAAACTAAACTAATTTTATTTCAATTAAATTAAATTATTATTAAAGACCAAATTTAACCCTATAAATCTAAATCTATATGTATAGACTATAACGTATTGGGTCGTTGGTTTCACGAATAATGCTATACAACGCTCGACCTAAATAATTAGCGACCATTGATGGAAGGTTTTACTAATGGGATTTTAAGTGGTAGCAATCCCTTTTTATTCCGTACATTAGTGATTCCTGTGTTGAAATTACTAATGTACGAAATACACGAACTATGCGAAAAATAAACGGAGTAAGCGTTTTGTTCACATCGACGCTGGATAGCAAAAACGTAGCAAGTGACACATATGGCCATTTTACTTTTTTACATCGTTGGAATCATAAAAAAAAAGACATGACAAGAATATGTCATAAAGAATAAATACTAGTTCTACCTATATTGAACTTTAAAATTTAAAATAGAACAAATATAGCTGTGAGCAAAAATAAAAGATCGGTTAAGAAAGTTTGAATATATCGGAAGATAAAGACGCTAGCTAACTGAAATAAATTGTGCATGATAGACAATTAAATGTCCTTAAAATAAAATAAAATATTTTTAATAATTTATTTATATTTCATTAAAAAAACATAAACTTAAACGAAAAAGGATATCTTACGTAAACTTAGATAATACTAGTGGCTAAGTTGTTCAAGTTACGTTGTGATAGTTTCGAGTTTTCAGCCCTGTAGTTCTGGGCTCTCAAGAATAAGACTACGGTATCCCCTGCCTGTCGTAGAAGGCGACTAAAAGGGGCCTCGGGTTCACTGGGCGACAAGGGTGGGGCCTGAGTCGTCCACCAAAGTGGACTCGGGAAGAAGGCGACATCGGCTGGCCCGTGTCGCCTTGCGCTGCGAGGGCACAGGGGGGGGAGGGAGTAACCTCCCCCCCGGGACGTGCTCTCCTTGAGCACAGTGCAGAGGGGCTCCGGTGCGTTCCACTACACCACACATCCCGGAGCCCCTCGTCATGCACCGAGGAAAGGGCCACCGGGGAGGTTTTAGTGGGTAAGAACCCCACATAACCGCCGCCTTCCCCCCAGAAGGCGGGGTATCTTTCTGAAGATTTCCTCCCCGTCAACAAAAAAAAAAGTTTCGAGTTCTATGTCAGCATCTGTATTAAAACAATTAATTCATATTTAAAAAAAAAAAAACTAATTCAAGTATAATTAAGTGAACTGACCTGTTTCATGCTTTTAACTTTGTTCGTTTATTCATAATGCATTGCAATATATTCACTAGACTTTAAAGAGAACAATCATAGCTTTTCACTCTAACCACAATAATACAAACCAACTTAGAGATTAAAACACAGTAGAATTTGATCCGCTTATAACGGATGTTTCCGTGTAAGCTGTTGCGGCTTCTCACAATACCCTCAGTTTGATATTGCAATGTGTTTTCATAGGATATAGTATTTATAATATGGTTTTCTTGGTTATTTACGGCCTCGAAGCTATTGATACAATATTTCCTCCATAGGAATTAGGGCAAATGAGTACCTATCGTTAAATGTTCACTACTTTTATTACTACATACTAAATTCATTAAAGAGCACCACAATGGTTGGGTTGTAAGCTTTAAGTCGTAAAGGAAATGAGTGGGTTCATACCGGAGGCCTGGAGGCTTGTGCTCCTAGGGACGGAGCCTCCGCAAGGCAGCTGACTCGCAGGAGGGGCCGCGGATGTGAGCGCGAGCGTTCTCGTTGCCTCGCCAATATGCGACTTTGGTGGACCATCTTGTGGGTTTGGTCGGTGAGGGTCCGACATAACTCGTCCTCTCACCGTGTACTTGTCACTCAAGTACACGGTTTAGGTATGTTCTCACACTCTCTCTCTCGTTTTTCTTTTGGATAAAAAAAATGTTCTCGACATAGGTCTATGAATTTAACGTCGATACTAACCAAAGATCATCAGAATAGCGCTTCTCGAACTGGCCAAAAACCACGCCAAAATCGTTCTAAAAGCAAAGCTTTGATGACTGTTTTCACTACCGTGATGAGAACCACTTCGAATTTCTGACAGGTTACATAGTAAGTAGTACTACTTGTATTAAGTGACAATTATAAAAGAATTCTAGGAAAAATCAGAGGCCAGAATAATGAAGAAAAAACGTCACGATTTCTTCATTACGACAGCGCACTCGCTCAGACATGTTATGGCGAGCAATTTTACCGCAATGATTTCACAAAAAAGTATTTTTACAAGTAAAAAACAATAATCGACAACAAATTACTTCTTAACGTCAAATCATAAATGTCCTATCCTCGTTCTAGTCCTGTCAATAGCGGATTCAACGCACGGACGCTGTCTTATTTCCAAAGTTTCATAATAATACTTAGAAATTCTAGCGCCTATATTCTCGTGGACGTTGTTACTATTACCTAATCTTGGATTATCATAAACCTACCATATGAACAGCTGCCAATCAACCATTATTCTTTTATAGGAGTTTCCTGTTATATATTAGGAATACAAGGTGCAATGGCAACATATTACCATGGGAAGTAATTAAAAGCAAACTCTTTAAAATAATTTAAAAATGGAAAATTGGTTCATTAATGACGGTGCTGAGTGCACAAAAAAAAGATATTTAAGAAATAGGGTAAAAAATAGCGTCCAGATCCGTTTTATAGCTCCGCATTCACCTGATATGGGACAATGTCACTTTTTCCTATTCACACGATTCAAGTTACCACTTTGCTGAAAGCGTTTTAAAACTATTAAAGCGATAAAGAAGCTCAGAAGCTGGAGACGTTTCCGATAAAATGAATTGGAGGAAGCCGAGGAGTTTATTGTGGTTAGATTTCAATAGATATTTATTTGAAGGGACTAAAATAAAAATCGAATAATTTTTTATATTACTGGGTTGTTTCGTTTTATTATATCTACATATCTTAAGATAACCTATTCACGTTTCTATGAGAACTGCATCATGGATATAGATATGATACAATTGGACATGGACTTTTACAGAACTGGTAATAACTACTAAAGCGTAATAAGATAAAAGAATTACTATTACTTTTTTACGATTTTTTTTTAAAGTATAATATTAAAAGAATACCAGTCAGCTTTCTGAACACATAATCTCTAGAACATTCTATAACAGAACTATACATTTCGAGATGTAAATCGCCTTTGAGTTAAATTTGGGAATTTCTTACACCTTTGTCAGCGTTCCTTTTTGTTTAAACTGTATATTACTTGCTTTCTTTCCCTCGCGTTGGAATGCTTTTGATTATTTTCCTCGTGGTTAACATCAAAGCGCGCATATTCAAATATTTTTTACGATTCCAAGCGAATAACGTTATAACAAGAAATTAGTTTCGTTTAAATTTGTGAGTTGGGAAACTACAGTGCTTGAGGAATACGCAGTGGGTTCTGTATAGTTTAGTGGCTTTAAATTCCACCTACGAATTGACTGTCGCCGATTAGAATACCAGAAATATATCTGTGTATAGTGAATGGTGATGGGCTCACCTCCTTTCACATATAGAAACTAATAAGTTCGGTCAAAAATCATCGGCTGGCCCGTGTCGCCTTGCGCTGCGAGGGCACAGGGGGGGAGGGAGTAACCTCCCCCCCCGGGACGTGCTCTCCTTGAGCACAGTGCAGAGGGGCTCCGGTGCGTTCCAGTGGAGATCCCGGAGCCCCTCGTCATGCACCGAGGAAAGGGCCACCGGGGAGGTTTTAGTGGGTAAGAACCCCACATAACCGCCGCCTTCCCCCCAGAAGGCGGGGTATCTTTCTGAAGATTTCCTCCCCGTCAATAAAAAAAAAGGTTATCATAAAATTATAACTGATATTGTTAAATTTCCTAAACCATGTAACATGTTGAATAGTAAATAATTAAAACACGAAGCTAGAAGCTTAATTGAAGGTTCCATCAAGTAAGTTATCTCAGGCTACTTATGTTGCTGTCAGTGAACATTGCGTACAACTTGCCGACAACTTCAAAGAGCTTTTGAAGTCAAGAAGTGGCTTGTCGTTCTATTAATTCGACGTTATGACAGCTTTTAAATCGTAAGTTAAACATTACAGTACTCTTTTCATTCTGTTGTAATCATATATTGAAATAAGACTAATATGTAAAATAATTTTAAGCAATATTCTATTTGTTTCAAGTCGTATGATCCTTTATCTACTTCAAACACAATCATATTACATCACAACACAAAAAGGGGGGAATAGATTCTAAAGTTCCGTAAGTACATGTTTGAAATAGCTGGCTTATTAGTAGTATTTGAAAAGAATTTATATACAAAATGTTACCCTTAGCACAGATCGTACAACTTGGATGAGATGTGGAACCTTGGAATGTTTTTTTTTTATATTTAGTAAAGCGCAACCACAGACTTAAATCCGTGCTCTTTTTTTCTGATGTTCTTTATTTGTTTGCTTTGTTTTGTTAAAAGGAGTGCTACCTCTATAGTTAGCACAATGCTTTATTAAAGATAGGGTTATATATGGTACAGTGAGTTCATGTTAATATTTTTTATATTACTGGGTTGTTTAGTTTTATTATATCTACATGTCTTAAGATAAAATAACCTATTCACGTTTCTATGAGAACTGCATCATGGATATAGATATGATACAATTGGACATGGACTTTTACAGGGCTGGTAATAACTACTAAAGCGTAATAAGATAAAAGAATTACTATTACTTTTTTACGATTTTTTTTTAAAAAAGTATAATATTAAAAGAATACCAGTCAGCTTTCTGAACACATAATCTCTAGAACATTCTTAACAGAACTATACATTTCGAGATGTAAATCGCCTTTGAGTTAAATTTGGGAATTTCTTACACCTTTGTCAGCGTTCCTTTTCGCTTAAACTGTATATTACTTGCTTTCTTTCCCTCGCGTTGGAATGCTTTTGATTATTTTCCTCGTGGTTAACATCAAAGCGCGCATATTCAAATATTTTTTACGATTCCAAGCGAATAACGTTATAACAAGAAATTAGTTTCGTTTAAATTTGTGAGTTGGGAAACTACAGTGCTTGAGGAATACGCAGTGGGTTCTGTATAGTTTAGTGGCTTTAAATTCCACCTACGAATTGACTGTCGCCGATTAGAATACCAGAAATAAATCTGTGTATAGTGAATGGTGATGGGCTCACCTCCTTTCACATATAGAAACTAATAAGTTCGGTCAAAAATCATTAAGTCTACTTAAACGTGAGTGATTATTTAAATAAATTGTTTGAAGGTATGATAACATTCAATAGAAAGAAAGCAACATGATTTATGTTACGTAAATAAGGTTATGTTAGGTTATCATAAAATTATGACTGATATTTTAAATTTCCTAAACCATGTAACATGTTGAATAGTAAATAATTAAAACACGAAGCTAGAAGCTTAATTGAAGGTTCCATCAAGTAAGTTATCTCAGGCTACTTATGTTGCTGTCAGTGAACATTGCGTACAACTTGCCGACAACTTCAAAGAGCTTTTGAAGTCAAGAAGTGGCTTGTCGTTCTATTAATTCGACGTTATGACAGCTTTTAAATCGTAAGTTAAACATTACAGTACTCTTTTCATTCTGTTGTAATCATATATTCAAAAAAGACTAATATGTAATATAATTTTAAGCAATATTCTATTTGTTTCAAGTCGTATGATCCTTTATCTACTTCAAACACAATCATATTACATCACAATACGAAAAGGGGGGGAATGGATTCTAAAGTTCCGTAAGTACAGGTTTGAAATAGCTGGCGTATTAGTAGTATTTGATAAGAATTTATATACAAAATGTTACCCTTAACACAGATCGTACAACTTGGATGAATCGTGGAACCTTGGAATGTTTTTTTTTATATTTAGTAAAGCGCAACCACAGACTTAAATCCGTGCTCTTTTCTGATGTTCTTTATTTGTTTGCTTTGTTTTGTTAAAAGGAGTGCTACCTCTATAGTTTGCATAATGCTTTATTAAAGATAGGGTTATATATAGTACAGTGAGTTCATGTTAATATTTTTTTTATACCTGATTTTGGAAGGTGGTATTGGAGAATGCAATGGTTCACGCGTAAGCGCTCCGTAGCATTATTAGTTTCTTTGCTATTAGTTTCTCTGCGACCGCTGTGTCCCTGTTTCTCATGGCCAATTTTAAATTGTAATCTATTATTTTTGCTTTTGATGCGGCCGTTATCCTTGTAACCAGTCTTCCTGTGGCGTCCTCACAGTAATTAAGACCTTGGAATGTTTAAACTACACCACTATTATGAGCGTAAGTTTGGCGGAGTCTCTTGCTCTAGGCTTAGTATTGTTTTGATTGGACTCGAGAGGGTCAAACACAAAGCTTATTAGACCCATATTTAAATAGATCTCCTATTGAAGTTAATTAGAAATTTTCTTTTATTTAACCGACTTCAAAAAAGGATGAAGTTCTCAATTCGTCTGTATGTTTGTATTTGTTTATTGATGTATTATTTATTTGTGTTGTTTATTTATGGTTATTACCATATAACTTTCGACTGGGTGAAACAATTTTGATGATTCTTTTATATCTGAAAGCTGTTGCTTCTAAATATGGTCCCAATTGAATGACAATGGCATCCATGAGACAACTATATAAGTCTTAAATCTGTATTAAGTATATTCGCGATAAATGGGGTATTACTCAATATCCCGCCGGCCTATGTCGATAATTCATTTTTTATTGAAAAGGAATTGAATAAAAAATGAATCGAGGGTAATTTTATAGGAGTTCATCACAGATTATGATTAATTCTGTTACGTAATATTCCTACGATAATTCGGAAATTCAAAGAGTTCCTGCGCGTGCAAAAACGTTTAACTTTTGTTTCGATTTGAAGTCGGGGTATTGTTTATACTCGTAAATAAACTTGATACAAAGTCAGAAAGTGAAAATAAATAACTAGGAAATTTACTCATTACAATATAGACAAAGTGGCGTGTGAACTACTGTAGGGCCCGTTGACCTACTTACTCTAATAGGTGACAGGAGTGCCTTCGTACGAGATTAACACGTGCGAAATGAGAGAATCCAATTAATAACGGTATCTAATTATTCTAAGAGACGCCTTAAACACACTCATCTCTAGTTTTCGGTGTCAGTAAAGTGAATTGACAGTTTGGGTAAACTAGGGAGGTATTCAATTATTTTTTTAAATTTAACGTTCGTATTTTTAAAAATGAAAATAACGGCTTTGTTTTTGAATATTTAATAAAAATATCACACATTAAATTAATCTTTTTTTTTTTGTTAACGCGGGGAATCGAGTTATTAACCATCCTCCGGTACCCTGGGTGGGCCCGGAGGGATGTGTGGGACTCGGCCTGGGCAGCCATACCCACTAAACCTACCGCGAATGCCATCAGCCGTTATGAGCGGGGTGTCCCGGATCTGTCAGCGACAGGACACCCCAACGACCGGCCGGTTTCGGCAAGACCGGACTTCACCCTCGAAGGGGACTCCTCCGGCACTCAGAGAAGTCCCGACGACGCCGAAGCATGCTGGGGCCAGGTTCCCATCCTGGCCCCGCTTCGGATTACGGGGGCAGCGAGAGGAGACGTTTGAAACGCCCCCTGCGCACCCCGATTCGTCGCCTGCGGAGGGAGGGAGCCCGGCTCCTCCTGACCCGCTCGTCAGCCTCCTTCTGAGACATGACTGTCTCGCAGAAGGAGGCGACCGCCACATTAAATTAATCTTCGTTTAATCTAATTCGGTCTTAAATACCAATTTAAATAAAAATTTCCTATTTTTAGCAATGTGGCAAGCGAGTTTTATAACAGATAGTTATAACGTAGATCACATGAAAAGATTAGAGCAATTTTTCGCTGTATACTTAGTTAACAATGGTCTTAATGTAATTATTGAAGGCTAGTTAACTACCTAACATAACTCCAAGATCTTGATATGACATATTAAATTAAAAAAATTATACTTACCACCAGATATTAGCTTCTAGTATGTATTTAAAAGTATCTTCTAAGACAGAAACAATAATGACATTTCTTAAGCCGTAAGAAGTCCAATATATATGTAAATAAATCTACATGATCTTTTGTGAGTTTTCTCATAGGAGTCGCACATAAGGACGTATATAAATGTCTTTAACATAATTCATTTGCTTCAAATTGTAACCAAGAATATAATACCTTTTTTTTTTTGTTGACCGGGAGGAAATCTTCACAAAGATACCCCGCCTTCTGGGGGGAAGGCGGCGGTTATGTGGGGTTTTTACCCACTAAAACCTCCCCGGTGGCCCTTTCCTCGGTGCATGACGAGGGGCTCCGGGATCTCCAGTGGAACGCACCGGAGCCCCTCTGCACTGTGCTCAAGGAGAGCACGTTCCGGGGGGGAGGTTACTCCCTCCTCCCCTGTGCCCTCGCAGCGAAAGGCGACACGGGCCTGCCGATGTCGCCTTCTTCCCGGGTCCACTTTGATGGACGACGCAGGCCCCCACCCTTGTCGCCCAGTGACCCCGAGGCCCCTGTTAGTCGCCTTGTACGACAGGCAGGGGATACCGTAGTCTTATTCCTGAGAGCCCAGAACTACAGGGCTGAAGAATATAATACCTATAAGAACTTAACATTACTCTTAAAATAAAACTTTTCTGTTAGATAAATGATGTATGTTAAAAATTAAAATTTAAGTTACACCCTATACATATTTGTCCCACTGTTGGGCATCAGGCCATCTCTAAAAAGAGAGGATAAGAGCATAGTCTGCCACAAAGCCCTTAGTGCGGATTGGCAGACTTCTCGTGTCTTAGAAAAATTTCTAAAGCACATATGTCTCCCTCACGATGTTTTTTTTATTTTCTTCTAATATAATAGGTTGTCAAATATCTCCCTTCCGCCTTTTTGTCTTTTGAATTTCGCGGCTATGTATAAAGCGCTACAGAGCTCGTATCTAGCAATACTATACATAATTTGAAGGTCTTGACATAACCTACAAAACGACGCTATGCATAATTAGTTTGGATATTGCGTTCAACAGTTATAGACGTGTAAACATGGAGTTCACTAACGCAGAAATTCGCGCTATTTTAAAGTTTTCCTTCGTTAAAGGCAAATCCGCTAGAGAAACGTTCCGTGAGATTAATGGTGTTTTGGGGATGGTACTCTATCACTTCGAACCACGGAGGAATGGTTTCGACGATTCAGAGCCGGTGAAAACGACACCATGGATAAGCCAGCCGGCGGAAGACCTGTGACGACAAATACCGATCAAATCATGGACTACATCGAGTTAGACCGGCATGTGGCATCTCGTGACATCGCCCAGGAGATGGGAGTTAGTCACCAAACCATTTTAAACCATCTGCAGAAGGCTGGATACAAAAAAGCTTGATGTTTGGGTGCCGCATGACACAAAAGGCGGAAGGGAGATATTTGACAACCTATTATATCTCTCTCGAATAGGATAATATGTAATTTACCTATCTTTAGATCGATATCGATCGGTAGCTATCTTTTCACTAAAGTTATTTAGCTCCCAAATGGGACATGGAGTAAGTCAATTGCCATTCACTATGTCCAATTTTTATTCTTCAAAATACGTACTAAAAAAGGACCTCCTCCTTTAAGGAGCACCTATAACTGATGATTATGTGTGGTACGGTATACATCTAGTTTGGACGTGAAAAAAGCGAAATTGCCTTGCTACGTCACGCCTCTAGTGACTGCAGACGTGGCGTAGCACTTAAGTTGCCCGAAGCAGGGAATGTCGATGTAATAATTTGTGAACACGTTCATTATTTTGCATCTCTTTTTGATTACTTATAATCTCTTAAGACAGGGTATTCTGTAGTCACCTTTCCATAGAGGGTGTTACTCTTAACCTGTGATAGTTTTTGATATAGGTAAAGTCATCAGCCTTATATTTATTTTTGTTCATAGTATATTTTAACAACGCTTTTGGGTTATTAAAATATACCATGTACCTATAACATATACCATTGTTAAAATAAATCAGCTTTTCTCTATAGCTTAGTAGTTGAATCTTTGTTAAAGGATACGGAAATAGTCAGTAATTTTTCATAAACGGAGTTGGTTATAAAATGTTTATATGGCCGAATCTCCGCATCTAAGGTAATCATACTATTCGTAGTATCTTCGTTTAATAAATTAAATGCTATATTTGATTACTTGATCAAAAAGTATCATTAATCCCTTAAGGTCCTCGGAGCAACTAATCTAATAGATATAAAAGTAGATTGGCCAGTTACAAAGGAAGGGTCAAAGCGTAGGTTAAGCGCCGAGCGTGTACAGCGGACTGAGCAAAAGTTAATCCCTTATCACTGCTTAGCCGGACGAATTGTGGGCTTAACTATTTAGGTATATGCGGTATACCTCTATGACCTTACGTAATCTTTAAAACACTTGGTGTTCACGTCGACGTTCACTTGGTCTTGGGTTCGTTTCCCGAGTTTAAATCAAATTTTTATCATTCGCAAAAACTTTTCCTATTTTAATGAGTGCTTTAATTGTCTTATGGTTTTATCTTTGTCTGCAATTATAAGGCGGAAGGTTCAAACACACAATTTATCCATTGACGTGAACTATGTCTCGGCTTTTCAAAAATAACGTAACATTATATATATATAATTATTCTCAATTTAAAAAAAAACAAGTAGTAGACTGTCGCAGACCGTAGCTAAATAACTCAAATATGGTTCTTGAATGCCTTAACTGACAGTGTAATTGAACAATTTAATAATGCCAGGTGCGTTTAATTTCTATGGTATTTGTTGTGTTCCTGGACGGTGGTGACACTTTGAAATAAGCCGTATGTTTGCGAACTTATGAAGATATTTTTTTTAAAAGAACAATTTTTTTTTCACAAATATTAATTATTGATAAACATTCCAATTAAGCTTAAGCTTGTGGTAAGAAATGGTTCACGTAAATAGTGGAATGTTGGATTCGAACCTACGACATTACGTATCACAGACCGTTAAGCCATTAGGCTATTGACGCTTCAAATGATCAGATGTTATGATGTTTATCATGTAGCACAATGTTTGTTGTTATTTGTTAGTTAACGTTAATTTTATAATAAGAAATTCGCAATTTATTTACCTTATAAATATTATTGATGAGATTTAATAAAAAAAATGATATTCTATATCTAAAGAGTGCTAATCCGCTTTGGGAAAACGTAGTTACGTTTTCACTTGGTAGAGAAAATCCGCAATGAGTGGCTTCCGCGCGGTGGGATTAAATATAAAACTAGGGAACGATTTTATTTCAGAGCACAAGGTAAGGAAATATATTCTAAGCGTGCACGTGAAACGTTTCAAATATATCTTATTAATAAGATATATTAATAACGTTATTATTAAATATATCTTATTATTTATATCTTTAACAATGTTTGTTTTGTGTAGCATTTGCACCGTATTTAGTTTAAGCATTCGAGTTTACTATTTTAAGGTTTAGGCGAAATCATATGCGCTTATACCATCTTTTTGCTTGAAGCAGCGTTTTATAGCTTCCTACATACAGAAAGGTACTTACTAAAGTTTGTGATCAGTGTATAGCGATAAGCTTACCACCTGTAACATATACGACCAAAAATTTTGGTGAAAAGCGGACACCAAGACTTGTCTATTTTAACCGACTTCAAAGGAGTTTCTAAATTCATCTATATTTTCTAAAGGATTGACAAATTTATTGATAGAACTCGGTTTGTTAGCATTCTATGCAACTTGAGGAGACCGCACGAACAGTGAGCTACCATGGTTCTGTATTTTTTTTATTGATAAATTAAAATAGACGCTTTATGTTTGTTTTCGATAGACATTATTCGCAAAAAAAAGGTAATTTGTTCACAACTTACCGAGTGCCTTCATAAAGTTCCATTTCAAAGGAAATGTACACTTGTATCACGTAAAATCTTATACCGTGCGGAGTAATCCATTTACAAGGCAACTTCCTTGTGAATTGTTGTGGCTTCTCAGAATACCCTCACATTCCGAGATTATGTACTAATAGTACTATCAAGTGGTATTGATTTGTGAAATTGCCTTGACGTATATATTTTTATATATATATTGATTTTATATGGCATGGATAGCATATTGGCTAAACGATTTAAGAATTATCAATGTAATTTCCATGTTTGTTATATGGTATACCAGCTCTGCTTACATTTTCTTCAAGCACTGAAAAAAATCATTGTTTTGCTTACTGTTTCCGACCGACATCTTTCGATTTTAGGTCTATAGATAGCACGTATTATTTATGCAATAAAGGACCCAATAATCTTAATCGGAAAACGTTTACTATCTAACTATAGGGATATGTGTGAGCCTATTTTGTATTTAAAAAGAGTAATTGCAAAATATATGAAAATGATTTTAAGAATATTTTTATAAAATATTCTGTTGTGAATAATCCAATTTCGATATCAAAGTGCACAATTGAAAAATGGAATTAGAAATTGTCGACTACAATGTCCAATTTATTCTTTCCATTGTAGTCCGTAATTGTAGAGTGGAAACTGTCGTCAAAGTCGAGCTTCCATATATATTAACTAACGGTTCCCACACACAGGACAACACTACTGTGTAGGAACCACGAATACTCAGGGAGTTCTATTAAATTTACATAAAAAAATATTAGTAAAAATTAGATAATTTACGCACTCACGCCCATAACGGAGGTAGGCAGAGATTTATGACCTAGACTTGCTATGCTTATGTCTATGAATGTTCACATCTACTAGTCTTATATAATTCTAATGTATAAGACTAGTAGTAGTACATATATATATGGACCATAACTCAGACACAAAATCTCATTTACGCATACACACTCTAATTGACTTTATAATTTTTCTTTCGATCAAACTCAATTACATATTAATATGTTTAGTAAATTTGGAACTTTTTCTTAAATTCTTTGGAGATGGACGTTAATAGCTGCTGCACATTTCTCACTACTGCGGCTATTATCGAACTAGTTTTTTTGGTTTCAAATAAATATATTATTATTTTTAAATCTTAGGTTTAAGTTTTTACAATATTCATGTAAAAAGTATAACACACAAAAATATCATATAAAATATAAAAAAAATAATAAAAAAATCTAACCCAGTGTTCCACCGGCAACGAAGCAGGGATTAAGCAACCGGTCTTTAGGGCGACATAGAGAGCCAATAATCCTCCGGACGATGCGTACCGTGTCGTTGTGTTATTATTATTTTTATTTATTTTGAATCCTAAGGTTAAGTTTTTATAATATTTATATAAAAAGTAAAATACACAAAAATATCATACAAATTACAAAAAACATTATAAAAACCTAACCTAGTGTGTGCCACCGGCAACGAAGCAGGGCCCAAGCAACTGGCGGTTAGGGCGACATAGAGAGACACCTCCTGACGATGCGTGCCGTGTCCAGGAGTACTGCCTTCTGTATCTGACCCTTGACCCAGCCATCTAGCGAAAGACTCTTAAGATGTTGTTCGATACTTTTCGCTCTATGAGACCGTTTGCAGAAACGACTATCGGGACAATGATCGTCGAATCCACATCCCACATGGCGGTCACCTTGAGAGTCAAGTCGAGGTACTTAGTGATTTTTTCGCTTTCGGC
Organism: Meandrusa payeni; assembly: GCA_029286785.1. NCBI lineage: Eukaryota > Metazoa > Arthropoda > Insecta > Lepidoptera > Papilionidae > Meandrusa > Meandrusa payeni. Next base: position 4,174,162 of record JAGSMX010000013.1, read on the forward strand.
CTTCACATCATGCGGGATGGTAATGGCGATGAGCACCGCCTGTCAGCACAATATCAGGCTTATTGGCAACAATAGTCCTGTCTGTGATGACAGATCGATCCCAATAGAGCGTTGCATGACCATTTTCGAGAACTGGCGCCGGTGTGTATTTATAATACAGCACCTTGGATTCCACAAGACCATATCGAAGAGCAATTTGCTGGTGAATAATTCTGGCTACGAGATTATGTCTGTGCAGGTACTCATCATTAGCTTGATGAGAACAACCGGAAATAATATGCCTGAGTGATCCTCCGGGACGGCGGCATGCCCGACAAATGTCGATCGTTCCATCCCTCAGGATATATTTCCTATAGTTGTTCGTCATCATAACCTCGTCTGCAATTGCACAGACAAAACCTTCGGTTTCTCCAAAGAGGTCACCGAAACGTAGCCAGTTTACTGACGCGACCAGATCAACATCGGGCCCTGTTATTATTATTTTTATTATTATAATTATATCTAACAATACTTTATTTATAAAACAAAACAACAAAAATAGAAGAGTACCAGCGAGGTACCACGTTTTATCTTTTAAATTATAAAAATTAAATAAAAGTCCATTTTAGTTCATAATTTATTTATTGTTCATCATTCAGTGTATCATCAAATAACTTTATTTAAAATAGTGACTTTATTGAGTGCAAAAATAAGTATGTACCTATATAATGATAGAAGTGCTTTCAAAAATCTATTCAAATTACAAATAGTAAATACAAATGTTAGGGTCAATTTTTAAATTTCTATTATAAAAGCAGTCGAAGTCAGCTATTCAAATAGCTCACGACTGAATAAGTTCTCTTTTTCATAAGAACGTTATGTTAACATTGTTCAATTAAGGACAAATAAAGATAGGATGAGTTACCAGTGAGCCGTGGTAGCTCAGTGTCCGTGCGGTTGGCTCAAGTTGCGTAGTACGCTAGCAACCCGAGTTCGATCCGCGGTGCCGGCACCAATAAATTTGTTGTTGCAATTTAATGTACTGATTTACCACTCGCTTGGTGAAGGAAAACATCGTGAGGAAACCTACATGCCTTAGAAAAATTTTCTACGACATGTGAAGTCTTCCAATCCGCATTAGGGCCGCGTGGTGGACTATGCCTATACTCTCTTTACAGAGAAGGCCTGCGCCCAGCAGTGGGACATGTATAAAGGCTGTAACTTTAAACTTTAAAGATAGAATGCCAGTTTAATGCAATATCAATTTAGTTGAATATATCTAATAAACAAAAATAACATAGAAATACACACAATATAAGATACTGCTATAGTTCAAAATTAACCAAACAGTATTTAATATACGAGTAGTATAACTTGTAACAAACTGGTGAAAATATGTTTAGTAGAAACTATTCGTTTTTTATCTTTAACCATTAAATTTCACGGGGTTTAAATGTTTGACATTTTTCTAACAACTTAAACATATAACTTTCAAACAACAACTATATCAATAAATTAACTAACAACAGCAAAAGTTAAACACTTACAAATCAATAGGTTTGTCACCTTGAAGTCAATGATCACTATATTTATTATGATTCGTTATAATTTAAATTTAAAATTTTCATAAGTATCCTTACAAAACTAGCGATGCGGTTAATTAATAATACAAATATGTTTAATACAAACGATTGGAATGCTATAGTATTGCTTGCTTTTTTTATTTTAAAAGCTCTTCAATAAAAAGACACTCCATTGAATATTTTAAACACTGTAATAAAATCTATTTGAAAAAATTAAAATTAATTATTATGACGATATTATTTTTAATATAAAATAGTTTGACAAAAAATGTAAGAATAAAAATTTAATGGAATGTTTCGTAATCAGAAATTATTATGTTAAAATGATGCGGGATCTATCTGTAGAAGTGACGAAATCTAAAACGCTTAATAAAAATCTTGTCTGTAATATTCAGACGGCAAGACACATCTGTATCCAACAGTCGCACCATTTTTAGTCTTGCTTCTGAATTAAGAACTACCCTCTACGTCAGGAAGGACCAAACAACATTCACCTATATATCCAGGACCAACACGATTTCTGTGTGATATAGGCCTAATTCTAGTAATTTGAATGTCGAATATAATAATGTTACACTAATATCATGAATTATTTAAGGTTTTTTTTAAGTACACACTCTTACTTGGCTTATTATACTGAGAAGTTAAATAGATCCGTATTTCCAATGCAAAACTGTGACGACGTGTGGACTCTGTTAAGAGATATTTAATTTTTGAGAATTTTAAAGCTATAACTACATCATAAGTTTATAATAATTAAACTAGCTTTATGGAGATTTCTAGTTACCAGTGTTTGAAATATATTTTATGTACAATATTTATTACAAGTTAGAATTTGGTCGAGAAATATACTAATGACCTAATTTAATTTAAGAGATATTTAATATAATATGAAGGCCTCCAATACAATATGTACAAGAACTAGTAATAAATCTAATAGGAAAGTATCACTAGTGTTTAAAGGTTCAGTAGATTTCAATTGGCCTTAATACATTGTATATATTAATATGAAAGAACACTTCGATAAATGAAAAATATAAACGGGTGTACAGAAAGCGAAATGTTATGAGGAAGTATGTTCATAGGATATCGTGTCTTATGCACTGAAACCATGCAATCTGACAATGATTGACTTGTAGTAATAGATTCCTACATGTTTCATAAAGGTATATCAAAATTTATTTGTTTAACAGTAAGATAAATTAGATATAAACCGACTGAGATGTGATTATATTCGTTGCTTATAAAACCAGTGAACAAAATTCCTTAATTTCGTTGAGTACGATTATATACATATTAAGTAGTACATATTTATGCTTATCTATTTAGACGAATGATTACAAGTTAATGTTACGCGAATACAACTTTACTAGATCGTACAAAGCTCAAGACATCTTCGCTATAATTAGGGACAAAACAGCGAGGAGAGGGCACACACCAATCGAACTTACTATTAAAATGTACTTAATTTTTACATTACGATCAAATTTCTCACAGCTTTGTCTTTCATTGTTCGCCTTTTAGCGAATAGTACGATTAAATTCGTTTAACACTAAAACTATTAGGTACAATCTATACGTAGAGGTATTTGCGTTACAGTCACAATTAAAAATACTATAAAATGATTCAAATTACGCAAAATTTACGATAGAATTTAGAATACAAGTATACTAAACTCGGTAGAGATGACAAACTATACATACTGAATAGAAACTGCATTGATTAAATTTCTTAAATATGATAAAATATATCGAAACAACATTGGGAATGCAAATGTTTACTAAAAATGAAAACTATGATTCAATAATTAACCCCGTGATCAAACCACATATAGAGAAAAATACTTTATAGGAATCAAAGCACGCTCTTTGTAAGAATTAAAAAATTGATACAAGATTGCGTACAGCGAGTCCAGTAGTAAAATGATTTCATAGAAAATAATTGATTATACTGACAATGTGAAGATATTATTAATAATAAAGAGGTATATATTTCTATATATCTATTAATATAACAATAAGATGGGCTTAATTTTAATAAAAGCATATAACATTAACGAGACCAAACATGTCGATGAAATCAATAGCAAAAACAAATGTTTTTTCTAAATAGAAATTACATTTACGTATGTAACTTATTAAAATTGCTTTTATGGAGTTTATTATGGTTTAATTTTATTATTTTATTTTCCCAACTTTTCGTGATGATGACAAATGAGGCTATAGAAATTATAAAATATTGAATTTGAACAAAGCTGGCAGTCTAGAAGACAAAAATATTAACCCATTTTATACCTAATACACGCAAATATAGATCAATACTAAGGGATGAAAACAATTTTTAATTCGGAATGAAATTCTGCACTGAGCACCTAGCTGATAATACGATGTGACCCTTAATTAAGTCAGATCTATTTTAAAATATTATCTTCAAAATATTGAATGTCACAGACTCTAACGAATTACAATTTTATTATAAACATTAGTCAATTCATTGTGAAAATAGACTGAACTGTTTAATTATTTGATAGAAAAGTCATATTAAGTAGTTGGATAAAAGTTGGATCAAACAATTTTCGCAATCAGTGAATACATCGAAATTTTTAATTCTAAATCGAGATAATTAATTTAATTGCATTGTACTATACTAATTCAATAAAATCTTAATTGAAATGTCATTATAATAATTTCCTTATAATTTAAAAATGGTAGGAAGTTAGCGTTTTATATAAGGATATAACCACAAAACATTGAATATCACTTTGGCTTGAGTATAATATTCAATATTACGAAGTCTTTAATAATTTAGATATGACGCAAATCCTTGTACTTGTACTGGTCGTTGCAGATCCTATATATCTCATTGCAAATCTTATTCGCTGACGTTCAGTTGAGTTTTCAAACAGCTGTTTCTAAATCTTCAGAAACCAGTTGAAAATGTTCTTGGCCTGAAAAAGTATCACCGTTTACTAAATATATAAACTAAATGAAATAAAAAAAAATCCATTAGTCGTAAGGCCTGGATCTTTCTACTTAATTAATTGGGTGACAACGCAACTGCAATTCATCTGTCCTCGTAGTAGGTAGAGATCACAAAATTTAGTAATAAACATTGAGTCTGCTAAACCAATTGTGTTCAAAAGGAAAGTTCATTGCCATCATAGTGATCAATATTTGCCTACTATTGTTTATCAATGGCGTATCACACGCCAATCGTGTGTGTTTTAGTATTTGACTTATTTGGTAATGGTGCAATGATAATTGATATTATTGTAATAGATCGGTTTCATAATGAAACATCACTGGCAAACAAAATAACATATTCTACATACAATATGTAAATGGCAAATTGCTTAGAGACTTAGCAATTTTTTGTAATTAGCCTGTAACGGATCATTTTTTTTAATACTTTGCAAGCAAGTGCTTGTCTACGATCCCAACTGATGTTAAGTGGAAATGCAGACCTGGATGAGGCGCACTATCTTAGTAAATGCCTATTCACACTTCTCTTGAAAATACCCACATTGTAATCGGAAGGAAAGACAGACGCGGGCAAACTATTCCAGTCCTTTGCTGTACGAAGAATGAAAGACGAAACAAAGCGCTTCGTTCGGACGTGAGGGATGTTTACAACAAAAGGATGAAATCCCGCAGTGCGTCCAAAAGCCTGTTGGTGGTGATCAACTTTTTACTTACTTTCTAAGTAGGCTGCTAAATCATGGTCTTCGGCACGCAGAGCGAGATGTCTCGGAGTGAGACCGGCGTGGTCTTTCCGCGTCAACGATGCTCCACCAGCGACCAGCATGCAACATATAGCTCGTCTTTTGTGAGCTGCTGCTTTGTGCAAGGCTGTTTGTCCTCGTTCGTTGTCACGCATATTCAGAATGGCAGTGGGTGCAGAGGCGACAAGGTATTTCACGATTTCCTTGTTACCATATCGTGCAGCAATGTGAAGCGCTGTCTGGCCACTAGCGTCAATTGACAGGAGCGAGTACCCGGCTGCGTGTAGATCCTTTACCTGTTAACAGAACAAGTACAAAGTGTATTTACGAGTAAAAAAACCCGACGCTTTCTTCTTTCCGAAATATCATATTTTCAAATTCTGACGCCTACATTGTCTTTCTTCTTCCACATTCGTGGTTATCGTTGTGTTTACCTATTGTATAAGTCTACCAATGTCACAATCAAATCTTCTATACGATTTTTATGAGTTTCCTGGTATACAAGGTTCTTTTAAAAATGCACATTATTGGCCAGGGAAGCTGAGCTTTACTGCTTCACCGGATTCAGAGGTGGCATAGCTGTTAGGTCGCACTATATATCGTTGTCGCATCCGTAGTATGTACCAGCATAACCTAAGATTCTATTCTAGCAAAATCAACATGGGAACTAATTGAAAGGTTTCAATTAATTATCCTATCTTAATAAGAAACCTTTAAAAAGAAAGAAAATTATTTCGGGAATGATTTTTCCGAATTTTCGAAGTTCCAATCATTTCGACGTTGAACTTTTTCGAACATAAGTTTCAATATCATTTATAAATGGCTATTATATTAACTTTATATCTCTATAACTTTATTTTACTATATACTCTAACTTTTATATTAACTCAATAGTGATAGTTTGAGAAAAAAAAAGCATTCGATTCTTCTTCTCAAACTGATTTTTGAAATTCGAATCAAAAGAATTCGAATCTCTGACATAAAAAAAATCTTACCATTCTTATATCTCCGACCTTCGCAGCTTTAAGAAGAGAGTCTGATGTCTTTTCCAATAAATTTCTGAAACAAAATAATTATTTTCAAAATATTTCACTATAATTATAAAAATAATATGGTAAACCTATTAATATCTAGTCATATATTTTAAAACTAAAATTCATTGTAAGTCATCATTCGTTAATCATTCCGATTTATTATTCATAATATCGTTTGCGAAATCACTAATTTGAATTAGAAAATATTAGTAGAAATTTGGATTGGCCAAAATTCAAAACCAGTACTTTGATCGCTTCGGCCAATTAAATGCACCTGGTTGTTTTAAAAAAAAATACCACGGAACTGATGAATTACAAGTTGTCGTGTTACATCATGATAATGCCAAACATTTATAATGTCGTCCAAATTTGCAAGCAAGGGATGTGTTGTCTCATGTAAAGAAGCTTTATACATAGTTCTTTAAATAAACAGATTTCTTAATAAAGAAAAGACCACTTGACACACTTGTATTTCGTAGAGACAGGGACACCTATAAAAATTTATATGACAATGTCAATTGTCTAAATTGTATTTCGGATATGGTAAATATTGTGGATCAACATGACCGATCTATTAATTGTTACCGTGATGTTAACCACTTTAAAATATTCTTTGATACGACAAAAACATTTTGGCCAATTTACTATTAATAAGTTATCGGCTTTCAAAACAAAAGTATATAAAATTAGTCTGATTACTGTAGTTAAGTATCACCTCACCTATAGCCAAACACTTCCTGATCAAGTCCGAACAGTTTTTCGTGTATGCTGCATGCAATAGAAGAAAGTAGAAATAGAGTGCAGGTAAAAGACAAACAAGTGAACTACTTCGTCCATATAGCATAATACCTATTGAATCTAAGTCTACATTCATAGAATCACTCTGTTAATACAATTAAAGAAGATAATCAACGTGTAATTACATACATAAGAAAGATTACAGTTGTCATATAGACGAAAATCAATTCGGCAAAACGTGCAGTGCTCTCATTATAACACAATATGTATAAATAAATTTATCTGCCACACGAACTACTATAAAAATCGTGTAAGAAAGTTTGCTTTACGACTAGCATTTTTCTAGAATAAAGCAACAAGATGTCAAGACCATCACTTGACGACTTCGTTTCTTTATAACTTGAGATTTTGAATTTGAAAACTAATAACGTGACGCGATCCATTTGTTCACATAAAACTAAGGCAGTGTATTGTTAAATTTAATAACTAAATTTCTAATGACCTTTCTAAAACACCACGTCTAGAAGAAGAACTACAATGTGAAAATGTATTTATCTAGTTTGTATAAATTCTAAAAAATACAACTTATATTAGTAGACAGAAAGTGGCATCAATACATCAGCTAGAGTTAACTCATTTTTTTATTAAAACTAGAAAAATTTTGAATATAAATAAAAATATGTAGCATTTTTTTAGTATTACAGTATTTTTGAGAGCGTTAACTTACACACTTTTCGGGACGAGGTCAAATCCTTGCATGATACTGTAAATAATGCTATAAATTTGTATGATTTTTTTGTGACCAAATTCAAGTTATAATCTAAATTATTCACTAGGTTTAATTTCATCAGCCCTGTAGTTCTGGGCTCTCAAGAATAAGACTACGGTATCCCCTGCCTGTCGTACAAGGCGACTAAAGGGGCCTCGGGTTCACTAGGCGACAAGGCCACAAGGCCTGAGTCGTCCACCAAAGTGGACCCGGGAAGAAGGCGACATCGGCTGGCCCGTGTCGCCTTGCGCTGCGAGGGCACAGGGGGGGGGGGAGGAACCTCCCCCCCCGGGACGTGCTCTCCTTGAGCACAGTGCAGAGGGGCTCCGGTGCGTTCCACTGGAGATCCCGGAGCCCCTCGTCATGCACCAAGGAAAGGGCCACCGGGGAGGTTTTAGTGGATAAGAAAAAAAAAAAGGTTTAATTTCATATAAACAGCTGTCAAATTCTCGTTTACTTATTGTTATGAAGATACAATAAATATAAATGAAACTTACGTCTTAAACCTTGCTATTGAGTCGTGTCTTTCTTCATTTTCTTTCACAGGTGGACTTGTACATAAAGGAGGAGAGTTAAGGTCCTGCGTGGAAAGTTTTGGAGTGACTGATCGTGAGATGGGTGCTTTGGGAGATGTAGATAAGGATATTTTGGGAGCTGTTAGTACAGGGGAAGATGGTGCAGTGGCTGCAGCGGATGGCGGCGTTTGTGGTGTTTGTGGCTCTTCTGATGTTCTCGCCGGACTACCCAAACCCGATTCACTTGATTACAGAAACAAAATTATTTAAAACATCTATTGATTTTTTCTTGCTTTCTCCGTTGAGTAGAATTATCAGTTCAAACATAATACACATAGGTATACCTTGCATGGGATTCGGGTACGTCCAAAGAAACACCAGCACTTGGCGTATCCACACTTTGGGATATATCCAATGATACTGACAACCCTGTAGTTGTATCGAGTGAAACAGATGGTCCGGTACGATCGAAAGACGGTGTCGCGGTTGTATCCGGATGAGCTGTGGACTCAGTGTCGGGCGTTTGTGGTGCAGCGTCCAATATATAAATGTTCTCATGTCCGATATCCGTAGCGTAGTGGAGATTCTCTTGAGCTTTATCTATGCGGAAGAAACGTTCTGCCGTAACCGCTGCAAAAAATGTTAAGTAAGTTTTCCTACTCTTTTCGTTTTGTAAATTGATATTTTTATTAACACGAAAGTAAAGATATAGATAAAAAGTACTTGAGTTTGTTGGTTGTTTTCTGATAAGTTACTTTTCAAAAAATTTAGTTTAAAAAAATGATTTCGAGCCTTTGAAGTTCTTAGTAACTTTTTGAAAGTATGTGATTGTTTTAGCGTATGCTGTATATTATATTGAAGATTATTAATTTATGTCTACTTCTATAAAACACTTAACGTAAGGTAGATAATCTATGTTACCGTTAGCAATTATTATACTCGGTCACGCGCACAGAAAATAATATATTTTTTAAATTAAGGATATTAATAGATCAATTTTTTCCAAAGGATAATTATTGACAAATAACATTGTTGCTTTAAGGTCAATGACCTACTTACAAAATATTAAAAGAACTTACAGTCAACAAACCACCAATCGACGATGTTTGAGTATGCTTGAGATTCTTTGATCATGTTCTGAATGAGAGACCGCATTTGCTCCAAATCAGCCGAGGGATTTACTTCTAAAGTGCCAATACGGTCCGCTATAAAAGGAAAAATAGTAAATCTATTGACAACCATCACATAAGTCAAAATCTGAAATATTCACATACAAGAAATGATTAATATACGAATCGAACTTAAGGATTTTAAATTGAAACAAACAAATCAATTTTAGTATTTTATGTGCCATTAAAATAAATGATTAACTTATACAGATTTTAAATGTACCATAATATATTTGTAGTACATGTATATTTATTAACATTTACAGACGTCATTTGTATAGAATTAATTAAAATATAACAATAACTAATGTTATTATTAATACCTGTATTTGCGAGAAGTTCTTTATCGTAGTGGTGCCTCTCGTAATCGGCCATTGTTATGAGATTCACAGTGAGTGATAATTTATCTAAAGTCGTTTGTCTGTAAAAATTAGTTATTGTATATACATTGGTACAGGCATTACATATAGTAATTATATTTATTTGTATACTAATGAAAATAATAATGCAACTTTCGAATGAATTGTGTCAAATTCTACTTTCAAATTTTGATTTACTATTCGATTTGCTTTGTTCCCTTATTTGAATGGGTCAAGATCAAGAGGTAATTTTAATGTGTTAATCTGACAATAAGAAAGTTATTGTTTCTAAGGGAATTATTAGTACTGATTATTAAGAAGCTAATAGATATTTAATAACTTACGGAACCAAGACACGACCGGGTTTCTTCTTCGCAAGCATAATAGCTTGGTTGAGTATTGAAAGAGTAATGACTGAAGGAGCTAGCCGGCAAGCTTCTCCATCTACTTGCATTGGGATAACTTTCGTTGTTACAATTTTCGCTGTTTTGCATTGTGTTATGCAAGTGCCATGACCGCCTGCTTGTAATAGAGGCTGTGAAGGAAGATTCTCTTATGACTATTTTTCTTCCTTAATTGTTAGGGACTTTAGGGGTTATTAAATAACTAAACATAGAATCACATGAAGCGAGAAAGAAAGTCATCAATGTTGAATGGTTATTGCCTCTCTCTGAGGTCGGATCGGACGGCAACATAAATAAGGCCGGCATGTTGTTACTTACTTTGAGGTTCATCATCAATGACTTTATTTCCGCTTCATGTTTATATGACTATTAAAACATTTCTCATCACAGTTAAAAGTAAGTAGATGTCTCAAGAATGGATAGAAAGATTTATAAATCCTTTTCCGAATGCTATTTAGCAGGTTTAAGTTGAAATGAGTTTGTTAATAGTTAACTTACCAATTGATAAGTAGTTAAACCTACAACTTCTATCAGACCATCTTCCGTTGAAGGTTCGTGAGCACCTCCTGATTTGTTCCAAGGATGTGTTCCACCACCGTAACTGAAATAAAATTATACTCGAGTCCTGAACTATTTAGATGACGCGAAATCTTCTGGTGCAACGGCTACACGAGATAGTGGTAAATTATGCAATATAATGCATAAATAGAAAGAATGAAGCTTAAAGGTGATGATTTTTTTGTGATGCATCTATACAGATTAGCCAGTGAGGCTGGCCTGCACTGTTTTACCAGATTTGAGAGGTGGCAAAGCTCCTTGGTTGCTAGGCCTGGACGTCTAGTTGAGAGTAATTCGAATCAATGGTGAGAGAGAGTAACCTCGGCTTGGACGGTTAGCATTCCAGTTCGAGGGCTCCCGAGAGGGCAGAACCACGACTCATATGCTCTACCACGGAAAAGCGAGGGTGATGAAGAAGAAAATTTCATATAGAACACTTAACTAAATTTCTCACGGCATTCCACTTTATTTTTAAAACAAAAGAAATAAAGTTCTCCTACCTTGGAATGTTTAGGAACACAATTGCGTGTACTTTGTGTTCGCGGAGCACGTTTGTTAGATCTTTTCCGTCACATTCCATGGTCACGAACTCAGCAAGTCCCTTCCATTTGCGCTGCATAAGGTCCTTACCGCCAGCAGTGCCATAGAACAACTTGTTTCTAATACGAGAATTAAACTTCTCCGGGTGGGCTTCTAAAATTTAATAACGCAAGCAGTTTGAACGTAGGATAATTGGAAATAATATCTTTAATTCTAATAATCTTTATATTTAAATATTATATACATTATTATTAATTTACTGTTGAAAGAAAAAATTATAATTCTACTTAAATACCTAGAATTAACTTTTGTTAATATGATTAACTTTTAAATTAATTCTCTTTGTAGCTAAATTTAACATTAATCTGCTCCAAAAATATACGTGAACTTATTAATGTAATTAATTACATCTTAAACTTTGTAGATTAATATGTTTAATTTTAAAAAATATTAAATTACGCTGAGCACTCGTCTATCCAACATGAAAGTAGAAGATTGGTTTTTAAGAATTAATTTGGAGTCCCAAGCGATATTAATAATAGAGGACTTTTTTTTTTAATTACGAACTAATACCGGTGGCCCCAGAAGCCTACCTCTACTGTTTCACCGGATTTAAGACGTGGTACACCTCTTATGCCGTTTAGACTGAAACTCTAAACAGAACAAAACTCAGAAAAAAGCAAAATTCCATATATACACATTCAATGTGTTTTAAAATAATGTCTGTTTCTCCTTTTAAACATTTATAATGAAATAAAAGATGTCACTGCGTCTCTGTAAAATACCGAAGGAAAAAAATTCAATGCTTTTATTAGGAATAATTGTATTTTCTCACTATCTTGTTAAAATAAATTACGACATTGACAATAGTGACATTTATAAGAAATAATTTTTAATTAGAAAAAGAATAATACGTTTACAAAAAGAACAAAATTCAAAAGCGATCCTATACAGTTTTAGTCTTTGTACACTTGTCCTTTTTACTCTCATGCTTGGTTGGCGGGTTAGACAAAGACAGAGCTATCCGTATCTATTTCTGTAGATTATTATTACAGTTGCTTTTATAAATATAATTTGAATTAAAAATGTTTAAACAAGAATCATTATAAATATTGTATTCGTCCAGAGTTATTTTAATCATATTATTGAGGCGTCATTAAAACTATAAATATCTAAAAACATTGGTTTAAAAAAATAATTGACGTTCCTTTTCGTTATTAATTTATGATTGAGAGATGTGTTATTTTAATTTTAAATATTCCTTTTTTTAACACTGTCACATGGACTTTTAGTCTTACAAATATAGCCGTGAGCAAAAGAAAGGGGTCGATAAAGAACGTTTGATTATCTCGAAAATAAATACGCTAGGTAATTAAAATAAATTGTGAATGATAGACAATTAAATACCGTTAAAATATTTATTTATATTTCTTTGAAAATATAAACTTAAACGAAAAGGATATTTTACGTAAACTTGGAGAAAACAGTATTTTTCATTTTCATTCAATTTTAATTTTAGTATTTAGTGGAGGCAACACTGGTCTAAGGCTAAGACCTTCGTCTTTATTTTCCGAGATGTTAAAACTTTCTTAACCAACCGTTTATTTTTGATCACGAGTTTATGTAGCAAATAGAATTTCAATTTGCGAACGCAACCTCGTCTAATTACCTCTGGCTTCGTGAAATTCGAGAGCGATGTGTGCATCCACACCAAACGAGAAGTAGTTGTTGACAACATTAAGAGGTAAATCGGGCTTGGCGTTGCTTGTGTCCTCGCCTGATGCGGCCGCGTTTGGCTCAACCGTCAGTTGCCATCGGTCCAGCAACACCGTGTCACTCTCGCCGATGTGCGCCAATATTTTCGATATCGGCTCATCTTCATAGCCCTGTTAAAAATATTATGTTATGTAAATATCGAAAGAGCGTATTTTGAGCGATGTTATATGGCAAGACAGAGATAAACGAGCATATTTACGAGTACAACACGGTTTCAAATCAAATTTACCGTGACGGATGAAACATTGAACAAATCTAGGTGCAGACGGTATTTTATTTTCAAAGTATTATAGTATGGGATCAAAAAAAAGTCAAACGAATTGAGAAACTGCTTTTTTGAAGTCGGTTAATAATAGATTTATTACCCCTCCCCAGCCGAGTGCCCTGGCTAGGTCGTTGCCTGTTCCCAGTGGTAAGACGCCGACAGCTGGCCGTGAACCGATTCGATCGAGTACACTCAACACCCAGCCGACTGTACCGTCCCCGCCGCATGCTAGTACACGCAGATTCGGCACTTTACGAAACATTTCTAGACTGTGAAGGTAACAAAAAAAGTAGTTATTATTATCATTATTAAGTAACATCATCTATATATATGATCACTGGTACAGATCGTGGAAGTTCTGGAAGCACTAAAGTAATAGATAAATTCTTTATTACACCAACATACATGTACAAATGGATTTCGAATCGAATATTTTATTTTATGAAAAATATAATAAACGGTATATATGTTACAATTTGAGTAATAAATTGGTAATTATATATAATAATAAGTAAAAGCATTTACCACGCGCTCGACGGTAAAGGAAAACATGGTGAGGAAACACACACATAAACGTTATAGAAAATCTTCTAAAATTTGAGAAGTCTTAGAAGATTTTCTATGGTTAGAGCAACGTGTCGGATTAGGCTCTATATTGTCTACCAGAGTAAGCCTGTGGCACACAGTGGGACGTATATTATAAGGGCTGTCTATAACTTTAACTTAACGTTTTTGCTTAACCACTAAATTCGTAACTTCGTAAATATCATTTCTAAAAGTACTGATGACACCACTACAAAATAGGTTAGAAATTCTTAAATAAATAATTTGTTTAGTCCCTTGTAGTAGGCAGTAACATATATTTTTTAATAAACAATTACGTAGGTGAAGTAAAATTGATTTTACTTATAACTAACTACGCCCCGCGGTGTTACCCGAGATTAAAAACTATTTATTTGAATTTTCTAAAATAATAGAAACCTAAGTTACTCCTTATTTTATCAGCTATCTGCCAGTGAAAGTCCTGTCAAAATTGTTCCAGCCGGTCCAGATATTATTTTGGTAAATATATCGTCCATGTGGATGTAGTAAAAAGCGGTTATTTCAATTTTAAAAACAGACACTAAAATTTTATTTATATATAGATGTATTTATAAAGTTAGGATAAGCAATAATTCATAAAAACAATTTATTATTTCGTGAGGGTAAACAACCGCTATGAAACTTTCAGATTAATAGCTTGCCAGTTCAGAGTTCACTCGCATCGAATAATTCGAGTTGATAAATGATGAAAGAGCTTCAGGGACACTTTACAGATGAAGCAAATAGGGTTCCAATTGCCATCCGCTGAACAATCGTTCTATTAAGCGGTAGAATGGTGCAGCGAGCTTTGAAGATTTTAATCGCTCTTAGTCATTGCTTTTGTCAGCTAAAGAATGAAAGGATATCCGAAGTAACTGTTCACTCTTTGAATGAGATTGGCTCAAAAGAGATGAATTCATAGCGCACAGTGAACATATCGTTTCTTTTTACAAGTAATTATTTATTCATTGTTATTATCATTCAATTGTCATCGTATGGTATGAAAGTGACGGGACATCTATAGCGCCTTCTGGAGGAAAGGCAGGGTTATGTGGGTTCTTACCCACTAAAAAACGAGGAAGGGCCACCGGGGATCTCCAGAGGAACGCACCGGAGCCCCTCTGCACTGTGCTCTTCGGAGAGCTCATCCCGGGGGGAAGGTTAATCTCTCTCCCCCTGTGCCCTCGCAGTGCAAGGCGACCCTGGCCGGCCGACGGCTGGCCCGTCAGCAAATGTTGCCTTCTTCCCGGGTCCACTTAGGCTTCCACCAATGGCGCCCATTGAACCCGAGGCAGGGGATACTGTAGTCTTATTCTACGAGCCCAGAACTACAGGGCTAAAGGCATATAACCTTTACAAACTGGATACGATGTTATAAAAATGAATATTGCCGCGTTTGGTTCCATACAAAACACATATCATCAAATTCATTGAATTGAAATATCTTTTGAAAATATTTACCCAGGCCCCGGTCCCCCTTGAGTCAAATCGAAAACTTGACGCGGATTCAACAGCCATTGGAACTTTTGCAGTAACTTAACTCCCTGGTTCCCTCCACTCTTCGGATTGATAAAAACGAGCACCGGTTTCACACTCGTAGTTGGTATTGGTTTAATAACGAAAGGCTTGTGTTCGTTCTTTGAATCTTTGCTTTTTTTCTTCGAAGCATTTTTCTTCTTAGGAGATTTCCTCAGCGACGACTTAAAGCTACCGCGTCTCGGCAATTTCACGATCCATGAGGGCGGTACAATAATGTTAGATTGAGAACCTAGAAGAAGAGTAAGGTGTAATAAAAGCAATCACGTCCTTGACTTCACAGGCAGAGGAAACCATTTTAAACAAACCTGGCAACCCTATATCCATTCATACACATCCTTAAATGAACGCAGGCTTATAACTCTTGTTCGCTTTTAATGTGGTTCTTCCTAATTATGTTATTAAATTTGAAAGATATACATTCTTTTACGGCAGGAGTCGGCAACCATTTGTGTTACAAGAGTAAAAAATTACAATTTACAAAATTTAAAGAGTCACATAAATTTATGTTACCAGCACTAAATAGTACTTGAATAAATAAAATTAGTATTAAAGGGCCGCAGTTTCACATATTTAGAGCCTCACGTGTTCCGCGAACTTCAGGTTGTCGACCCGTGGTCTACGGCATCCGCACCTACCATTTATTTTTGCATGATAATCTTTCCTCATCACTCTTTCCTCACTCGTCCATCCAACATGCCTCAATAACCGACAACACCCTCTTTAAAGTTAGACCTTTCTACGAAAGTTCCTAATCCTATCATGAAGAGACACGTCGTAAATTTATGTATGCCAGGGCATACATTATCAAATTAAGGATTTTGTTCTCCGTCGAATTTCTTCGTTTCGGATTATATCCTTAGATAATTGCCGAGCATAGCTCTTTCCATCGCTGGTTGTGCGACTTTCAGCTTGTGGACCAGCCCAATGGTCAGAGTCCAAGTCTCTGCACCATAGGTCATAGCTGCGAGGACGCAATGGTTGAAGAACTTCGTCTTCAAACATTGAGGTATTTGCGAAGTTTGTGTAGGTTATGCTTGCTTAGTTTTACATAACCAAATATCACTCGCATACCATACAATGTATGACGGATTTATTTTTTTCAGCAATTTAAATATAAGCATGTATACAATTTACTACCATAGCAATATAGTAATTATTGGTAATATTTTTTTTTATTACCCAGGGAGCACTCCTCTCCTATTCGTTGAAGGTTGAAACAGCTTTCTTTGTTGTGATAGGCGTCTTTGCACCACGAGCAACTTAGTGCCACAATTTCTTTCGAGCTAAAAGAAAGCTTCGCTTGTAACGACTGAAAACAAATTGTTCATTACTCATACAATATGGCGTGCTGCCTAAATATATTGACATTGTATTCAAATAATGCAAAATAGCGCTAATTTAAAAAAAATACGAAAAATGCAACAACAAGCAAAGCACCAATGTGTTTGCAGTAGGCGGCAACACATTGAATAATACCCACACGATCACTGTTATCATTGGTTACTTCCATAGCCTTGTCTACAGAAGATTGTTTTGTTATGCACCACCCACAGCAGCTGCGCCGATATGACTGTGACAACAGAACAACCATGCAACAAACATGCAAAAATAAGTAAAACAAATATTAAAAAATAAATGCATTAACCATAATACATCAAAAATAATAATCAATCAAATTAATTAAACAATAATCAGAATAATAAATACCTGCATAAATTTGCAATTTATATTAAATAATAAATAAAATAATAAATGTACTGATGAAAGTAATTTAATATCTATATTAGTATTTGTTAATGGTGTAGTAATAATGATTTTAAATTATATTGTAATATTTTAATTTGTCTGATTGTAGGTTGGCTCTAGAATCTAAATTTGGAGGTCTAGGAAACGTTTAATAGCTCGACCACCTCTCTCCCGGCAAATTGTAAGAGCCATCAGTTACAAAATAAGTATGTAATTAATTTCTTTAAATCTCTTCTGTTATTTCTTCAAACAACAAATGACAAAGCTGTATGTAAAAAAAATTAACTAAACGTTCAGTTAAAGTATTAGTTATATATTGTCTAAGGTGTTTTCTTTTGTTTTGATAATATATATTTTAATATTATATTAGTTGTAAATAAGTAAAGAGTGTTCAACTAATATTTCGTGTTACATACATACGAAATCATAAAGCATACATGAAGCTACGAAACACTCGACATTAAAAATAAGCTAAAACAACAAAAAACTAAGAACACACGCCACAAATGTAGCCTGGCGGTACGTAAATATGCATGCCCTATGCGTGCAATATGCTAACACGTCATTAAAAATGAAATTTTAATTTCGCGTTGTGGAGCTTTGGTAGTACGTGCCGTGTCGCATGCGACGCAAATGCAAATGATTTCACAATAAAGGGAAACGTGGGCGCCAGGAAAGGGCGCGGGGAGGGCGGGGTGACGCGACAACGGCATGACGTCTCTATCGCTCATTCATAATCGAAACGACAAACAAATTTTAATAGCTTACAATTTTATGAGTATGTAGTGCGAATCAAAATGACGGACGATTTACTGTGTCAAAACAAATGAAGTGTTTTTACAGCCTTATAGTCCTAGTTCATAAGGAACAAAAAGTTAAACGGCCCTGACCTTTTTAAACGCGGATATCAGGCCTGATTGACCGGATTGTATTATGAGATATGGTTGTAATTTTTATCGTGAGTAATTTGAATGTATTTAATTAGAATAACAAAACACACTATGTAAATTATGGCAGTCTACATTTATTTTTCGATACAATATATAATTTGCGTAAAAGCAACGTAACAGCCTAATAGAGCTAAGTAGCCCAATAGAGATATATGATAAGAAGGTCCCAATACAGATTAAAAAACTTCTCATATTTTTGAGAAAATTTCGTGTACTTCCTCTGTGAACAAAACACTATGTTTCAAGCTTAGCAAATTTTTTTATTCGAATTTTTTTAAAGAAGAACTCATGTCAAAATGAATTTAACATAAAAATTACAACACGATGAAATTTTGTGACGATAAGTTTTGTTCTAAATCCTTAATATTTAAATTTCGAACTATGCATAATCGGTACTCCACTACGAATACGTCATGCCCTAGGAATTCACAACAGATTTAATACGTACTAAGAAGTTATAGAATAGTCTCACAGTTTATATCCTATAAATAAGGATAATACAGCAAATAATTGGCAAAAAACTTGTCGAATTTGTCCATATATTTTCCTTATTGATTCTAGAGGACAATTTTTTTCCAATTGACGCCACATTACTTTTAATACTTTACTGAACTACTCGGAAGCATCACCATAACTGAGTGAGTGTAACTTTAATCGTGTCACGACCACGATTGTCTCATTGCATTTTCATCAAAGGCATCATTTTAGTAGCTTGGGGGATTTCATATTTATTTTTTTAATAGAGATTCGCTCTAGTTTCACTACGGATTTACCAAGTGTCAAGACCAATAAACATATTAGAACGGAATTGTAATAGATAATTATTATTTTTTGAACCAAACTTTATAGATTCCAGATTAATCAATATATGCGACAATTAAATATACTAAAACCTTTTTTGAAACACGCTGTATCTCAGGTATTAGTATCATGTCTATCCTTTCTATAGTTTTTACAGAAAAACGTAACAAACTTTTTAAATTTTTTTTAGCATAGATTTAAACAAAATTCTAAGCATAATATAACGACCATTTAATAGTGATGAAGCTATAGACACTGATGCATTTATTTTATTCAAACGAAATTTTACAATGAGTGGGATACTATCGAAGAATGTGTATCAGTGTGTGTCAGTGAAAGTATGTGTGCGTTGTATTATTTTATAACTTACTAGCACTAACGATGGTTACCCGGGTGAGTTTCGATATTGCATATTGTGATGATTTATATTATTAAAGCTTTAAAATATAACGACTTAAATTAATGAAAACATGTCACGACATATTGGTACAAGTCGATTAGAAGCCGTCGAATCGTAGGTCGTACCGCTTATCCACTAAGCTGTCGCTGCTTGTGTGTAAAGGAGGTAGTCAGGTAAAATAGAAAGAACCCTAACTAACATCTCCATATTATCAGTCTAGGGTGCATTCAAATCCTCTTTAAATGCAGTACTATTTAATGTCTTTAAGGATTTTTTCCAATGATTGAAGAGAGATTGAAATTTACAGGCCGATCAACGCGGGGCACATCTGCTAGTCTTACATAAGAATTGTATTTTAACTTAAACACACTTGTGTTTAAAAATGTTAAATATAGCAAGAAAAGAACTACGTTTTGTTGTCGTTTTTGTACTTATGTAAATCCGTCCAAAACATAATGTAACGCTAGACTGATAAATTGTAAACTACAGCGATGATAATGCATTTGAAAGTGCTAACAGACAAATGCTGCATTTAAAAACTTTATAAGAATTAGGTAAGTATAGAGATTCTCTCGGTTATGTAGAAGCTACGTTCACCGAGAAGCGCCGTCAAAATATTTTAAGCCCTTATTTATGCTATCTAATTAGATATGAATGCTTCAATGCGTGAAAGCTCTTATATTTAATTAAATCTCACTAAATCTCGTTAAATATCAATCGTCTACGTTAACGACATTTCAACAGCTCAACGATGAACACGATTTGAATTAATTAAGGTAATTAAAACAGTGTAACAAACAGTTAAATTTTAAGTAACGAGTTAGCATAGAGTTAGCAAAACTGATAAATAAGTCACACAAGACAATGAAAGAAGTCAAAGGTTAATGCTGAGTGCATGAGACACACGTTATTCGTGAACTTTTCCATTCTCGGGCACTTACCTTGCCGCAGGCTTTGCACTTGCCCTTTTCGGAGCGCCGATGCACCCAATGGTGATGGGTCAAGGTCTGTTCGCGATACTGACGTACGCCTACATCTCGGAAAGTTGGTTTGCAAGTAAACTGCATCCTGTCCATGAGTATGTCGATGCACGCTGTGTGCGCGACGATCTTGCAAGCGGAGCATTTCATGCGAGACCCATGTTTCTGTTTTAGAAAACCGATTTAAAAGGATTTTGTTAGCATATAAATTGTATTTTATTCCTACAACAATGAAAGTCCGAACGAAGTTGAGTTATCGTTCATCGTGCGTACAGCAAAGTAGTGGAACAAGTTGCCGGCGTCAGTCTTTCCGTCCTAGTACGACATGGGAGCCTTCAAGAGTAGAGTGTATAAGCACTTACTAAACTAGCGCGGACCATCTTTCGACTATATCGCCACTTAAAATCAGGTGGGATCGTCAAGCACTGGTTTATACCCCATAAAAAAAGTAAACAACATGTCGGACTTTTCAGAATTTGTTTGCTATGGTCAATAGTAATGGCTTTCTTACTCGCTTCATGTGATTCTATTTTGCTTTTTTGTTTGTTATGTTAAGGGTACGATGAGATTTAGATGTCTGAAACGGACAAAAGTCTCCAGAAAATAAAGAAAATAAGAATAGTCGAGGTTTAGAGGAGTAGGAAAAGTCAAACCAATATAACAACGCTCTAATAACTTTAATTTTTTTTCGTTTTCCCCGAAGTTTAATATTGTGTACGTGTAACGTACAGTATAAAGTTTTTATGGAGAGGTGTGAACCTCTTTTGTTACATGTTATAAATTATTTAACAGCGGAGAGACGGTTTTAGCACTCATTTTATTAAGTAATTTTATTTTACAATTCCCCGCGCTTCTTGATACATTTTATATACAAAGTACTGACGTAATATTAAGCTATCAAATGGGAGCACTCAATTTAGGTTTTGTTTGGGGGATGCTGCAAACGGTCATACTTACCTGATATTAAGTAATGCCGTTGCCCACAAACATTAAAGTGATTAGAAAATGATTGCAGGTTTCAAATCTCCAGCAAAGGGTCGCCGACTCTTCGTATACCGATACAAATTCAGATAAAATTTTAAAAGCTTTTTCACCTTTCATCCGACTTCAAAAAAGGTGGAGGTTCTCATTTCATCTGTATTGTTTTGTTTGTTACATCATAACTTCCGAGTGAGTGAACCGATTTTGACCATTCTTTTTTTATTTAAAAGCTACTGTTTCCAGTTCTAACAGCGGTCAATGAGATATCCATTTGGGTCTTAAAGTTGCATTAAGTATGGACAAACAAATGGACACATAACTCAATATCACGCCTACCAATAGTTAATCTCAATTTTATTGGAGCACTTGAAAAAGTATAATACACATTTTTTTTTACTTTAGCTCTAACCTGTTACTGTAATATTTTTTTGTAACGCGCTTAAAGAAGTATAACTTCAAATGTAATTGCATCATTGAAGATATCGTAATGTGAAAGGGAAGTTATCGATCGTTCTTGTAGACAGTTATCGATCACTTTCAAAATTTACCCCGTTAAAATAATTCCGCTATTCCGCAACAAATCGTTTTTACTTTAGATTAGACAGGGCGGTTGAATTATCGGAAAACGCAACCGCCGGCGATTAGTTAATGATTGTCGCTATAAACTCGAAGCTAGCCCTTTGTTGCATCGACAGTGACAGGCCATCGTTGCGGTAATGGTTGTGGACCTCTCATTAATCTTACATTCAACTAACGACACGTCTACCGGCCGCAGTATAATAGACTGGAACTTGGTAATTGTTGTTGGGGAAATTGTAATTTTCTTTGCAGTGAATAGAATAAGCTTGTTCACCTTTCAAAGGAATTCGTTTTGCATTATGTTTTCCTAGTAGATTGTTCACCTAACATAATGGAATGGAAAAAGTTAATGCGTTTGTAAATTATGATAGGAGAAGTTGCTACCAATTGTTGAGTAACGATTTATTTATACTTGCTTTTTATTGAATTTATCAGAAATAATCATATTTAAAGAAGTATTTACGTGTAGAAACTCGTTGTTTCCTACTTCCAATCCAATCAAACGTGACGATTAAAGAGCTAATATAGTTATATTACGGAATTCTGACACCTATAATATATTTCTTCATCCATATTTACGCTCATTGTCGTTAACGTATCCTTTCTTAGACTTAACAATATCTCAATCAAAATACTTCCAGACGATTATTAGGAGTTCCCTGGCCTCATGTCTATATCTATCATATTTATCATTGGATTTTCCTAGTCAACAAAATTAACATGGGATCTAATTGAAAGAAAATTCTGTCGAAATCGTTATTTATAGGTAAATGATCACGCTATAAGTGCACAAACATTTAAAATAATTACACTTAGACTTTTTTATACTTTTAAAGCAAGTGCCTGGTGTAAAATCATTTTTCTTAACTTGTGGGTAAAATGTCTAGTAATTGAGTAATTTAAAGAAATACAGCGTTACGTTAGTTTTCGCATCTATCACCACAATTACCTGACAATCCGAATCGCCGACATAGCAGCAGTCCCCTGACACGGAAGTGGGAGACCAGAGGTGCTCCCCGCTGACGGCCGTGTCCGTCCAGTCGGGCGTGGAGCGGAGCACCCGAGCTCCCGCCGCCGGCCCCTCGCTGGTTCGTCTGCGACAAAAGATACACCTGATTGAGTTCTAACATCCTGTATAAACAGTCAGATTTAAATTTTGCTATTTAGTGTTTTAATTCTCAAGGATAGACGTAGAAAAATGTTTCATCTGAAAAAACTAAAGACGATTCGCTTACTATTTCTATCTATTGAGGTGGAGACACTGAAGTAATACATATTAATATACATGGTAGATCACAAATCACATAGACAGGATTAGCATTGTCTTTATTATATAAAATAACAATATTTCTGTTTTCGGACTACGCGGGAAATACCTATATGGCATTGTACTACGATCTCGCGGTAGGCCCAAGAAACGCTGGCTGGATGTTGTGAAAGTGGATATGAGAGAGAACAATATAAAGGACGAAGACCGGGAAAAGTGGAGAAGATTAAGCAGGAAAGCGGCGCCTGGTGGAAATCTCCAGGCAGAAGAAGAATAACATTTCTATTAACGCATAAATCTAACATCGTTCATTTTAATATTATAAACCGTATACCTACTATAAACCTTACATGAAAATATTTTACACGTAGTTATCTATTTTGTTATTTTTATTATATACGAACATATATTATTCATTAATACACATATTATATCCTATATAGCGACCAAAGATAGCATCACGTTTTATTATCCGTTCTGTTTTTTTGATCTTACGTCGTATAACAAAAAATTTAGATTTGGTTCTTATATCATTTGAATGCTTCCAATAATCAAAATGTCTGTCTAAATTAATGATAAAATATGTAGGGTAATTTCATAAAACAGGTCAAGTTGTAAATTATGTTTAATATTTGTTTAATTTACTAGTACTTGTTAAAATGCCAATACTGTTATTCAAAAATAAATAAAATGGATTTGCTTTAACTTCCATGGACAGTAACTACTCGTATTTGCTTGTTATGATTTTTATTATGTTATTCTCAAAATGATAAAAAGAGGTTTTGTTTGAATACAATATTATAAAAGAATTCCATTCTTTTTTTAAAATCACATCGCGACTTGATCTGCCACAAAAATATGCCAGATGTAGAAGTAGCGCTCCAGTATTTACTTTTACCGACGTTTGAATGGGTTTAGGGTCCAGAGAAATTATGCAGATTTGAAAGGGAAAATTTAATTTGTTTCAAACCGTACGTACCATACGTGCCTCTATTATTCTATTTATAAAATAGCATTTATCTAATTAATAATATTGTATAAGGTGTTTCGTTTGGAAAATAACTCTCGCTTGATTTTAAGTCGCTTCTTTTTAAGAGAAATAGACTGCATCGGAAATTACTGACCGCATTGTACCAAGAATATTCACCCCAGCTATTAACTCCCTTATCATACGCAGGAATAAATTACAGCAAGCAATTTCTTAGTATATAAGATACCGAAAATCGGAAACATTCCTACAAGCACGCAGGGATTCGAATTATCCACCATTAGATGGTAAAGTCAAACTCTTAATTATTAAGCTGTGACTGCTTCTAAAATGAAGAAGAGTAACTTCCATAATCTATACTCGGTGTATTTCGTTGAGCTTGACAAAACCCGCTGAAAGAAACAGGATATAAAAGATTTTTATACATAATTTTTATACTTTAATTAACATCATATATTTATTTTTATATAGCTACTGATTTTATGTATAACAAAGCCATTTCTTGTTATATATCTATATTATTTACAGTTTCAGCCTATCATTGAAATATGTATGAATTTAATGATATACGAGATATCCCATAGAACGTATCTTAAGAATTGATAACATTAAATTATATATAAGAGAAAACATTGTATACGTAAGCATTCAAGTCCGTCACCTTTAGGAATAAGCTAAGATTATGATTTTCCATTATTCAGGAGCCTGCCATGTCTCCCGGTCCTATTAAAACATTCATACGTTACTTATTCATGCTAGACAGTTACGGGAACATATAACTGGGCCCTTTATCCGTACTTCTTAGACCTAATACCTACTTATATACGTATGACGACCTTAGTGCACAATTATTTATTACATATATAACAATACTTAAGCTGTACAAGTTTAAGTATTGTTGATAAAATTGTTGTTACCAAACTTAGGTAGGTATGCATAATGTCATTATCTTTTGTGCCGAACTTACTCTAATTGGCTAAAAATGTGACAACAACTACGCCGAGACTTTACAACAAGTGGCTCACATGATCTTGAGTGACGACCTTCACCGATGAACGTCCACAATACCGGAGCACCGTGTTACCGGCCTTTGAGAAAGGAGTAGGCACGTTTCTTGAAGATCTCCAAGTACTACAGGTTCGGAAAAACCGCTGGTGACAGTTGATCGTGCGTAGATGGAAGTGCGTGGAAATATCGCATTGCTTAAACGAAAATATGCATAATTCAAAGGTGCCCTATATCTATAGGGCTCCTTTGAATTAAGGTAATTATGCACTGTCCCTCGGCGCAAGGGTCCCCAAGAAGGGAAGCACAAATATACTCAGGACTACATTGGTAAGCCTACGTTTACGGTACATGTATTGGAAGACTGTACGAAATGACAAAATCATATATCAAAATGTAACTGTCCCGTGCCCTTACTTTAGTAAGTTAATACTTTAGTGAAAGTAATGCCTGTAGATTACGGAGAGGTTAAGCGATCAACTTTATTATCTTATGGTTGGCTGTTCGGATCTCAACCGGCTTGTATGATAGTTTTCATTTTCTCTCTATCTCTCTCACAAAAATGAGTAAAAAGACGTGAAAGATTTTTTTTAATGTTTGAAGAATCTGAACCACATGAATAACGTAACAGTTTTTTTATTATTGTAAAATAAGAATATTCATATAGCAAAAATAAATATTTGCATTTGATTAAGAACGTGAGAAACCTAGAATAAAATTAATCATGATACAGGTATAGATTGGTACCTTGCTTTACTATAAAATAATTTACGAAAAGAAATCGGTCATGCAGCATGAACGTGCGATCATTATTTTTAATACGGTTTTAGAAAATGCTGGTGACACACAATTTTAAATGACATATAGAACGTTAAGAAGAATATTGAAAAAATTTGAAATGACTCCGTTCCATTTCCATTTTTCATCAGTCGCTATTTACCCGTCACAGTAAAAACATTAATAGTAAAATTTATAAAAATTGCAAATTAATCCAAAAAGGAAAATATCAATCTTATATATTTAAAATTGTAAGTTACATAACCCAATTGATTCTTGCTACAAATAAAATTTAACCAATCGCAGATTCCAATATCCGGTGCCGGCGCCAATGAAATCAATTGCTCGTGTTTTTATTACGTTTTATTGAAGGGCAGAGCGTAGCAAGAAAAATGTGGAAACCTCCATCATTATGGAAGGGGATACCATGACCTGATGTAATGAACGTAACTATTTTGTTTCAGATTTTTAGTGAAAATGGATTGTGCTCACTGCAACCGTACCATGCATGGCTGTGCTTCTATCAAGTGCAGCCTTTGCGCTTCACAATTCCACCTGGAGTGCGTCAGCAGTGAAAACCTAATACCCAGTACCAACGGCTGGCGATGCTGTAAGTGTAAACCTTTGAACTCAAACGTTTTAGCGACGGGTGCTGTTGATACGATTGTTCATGCGTGAAATTCTAGTGCATTTGATCCTGTTTTGATACCATAGTGTTCCGTTCGGTCCGATTAAAATGTAAAAGTTCGTAAGTTTGCATTTTATTTCTAATTTCAGCCTTTACTAGAACCTTTTTTTAGATTGTGTGTGACACATTTGATACTTTTGGTGAGATATTTTATAAAATTTCTATCGAAAATCTGCGAAGGGAAATTGTGCTGCAGAAATCTAAAGTGTCTTGAAATGTAAGAGCAGGTAAGGAATGAATCTACTAATTTGCAGAAGGGGCCGCGTGCTAGTGTATCGCCTCTAATAAGGCCTGCCGGGGACGAGTCGTGGGGTTATCAATTTTCCCTTCTAGAATTATGCGTAAACCATGATTTAGGCAGGCACTATCTAAGACGTGACTAGTGTTTATCCATGATTTACTTTAAAGATTTTTCAAATTTAAGTTTTTACGTAGTACTTTCGTAGTACTCATGTTTAGGCCCTCGAGCGTCGTGTGGTCGGATTGATTCCCTGCCGGAGACTGCCCTAGGCAAGATTATCTCGGGTGCTCTTGTGAGTTACTCGAGAGGTTTAAGCTGAACGGTCTAACAGTTAAGCCACCTCTCAAATCAAAGATGTCGGAAGCGTCTGGGTTTAGGGGCATAAAATGCATTCAATTTAGGAAAATGCTACGACCCGCGATCTTGCCGTCTTGAATATTTATCAATGCTAGTGGTGGTAGCCCCTATAGTCCTAATTCTTACTATTTATATTTTGTTATAGTATCATAGTTCTATTATTGTATAATGTATGTGCAAACGCACGGCAGCGTAATTTTATTGATTAAATGAATTTTGTATGCATAATTAAAAAAAAATAGCATTCTGCACTAAATAAGTAATTTCAAACTAAGTCCGCGCAATTTTCGTAAAAGGTGTAGTTTTTGTTCTTATGATGAAATTTGTGGTAAATATTTCGTATATATCGTTCCGATATATGAATCCAATATAGGAATGATATATAAAATAAAAACTTGTAAAACAGAACGGTTACTGGATTTTTTCCAAGGTCGCACACCTCTCGCCTCTTCCATGAATAAATCTTAGCATACACGTGCGTCTTTCCGAGAAATTCGCCATTTAGTCGGGGGCGACAATCATTTTGCTTGTTGTGCCATACCCAACTCACTTTTCAAGACGTGAATATTATTTATTACACATTAACTATTGCTATGCGCAACCTATCAGATCTGGCACCCGATATTTCATGCAAGATTTTGTACGTAGTGTTACGTCTGTGTTTAGTGAGAATGTTTTTAAATTGTGGTCTATTAAAATTTATAGCGACGTAAGGTGAATTTATGAAAGATTTATTTTATCTCGTATATTTTACCAAAAGAGCTCAATTTACATGGCGTAGACTGCGATTTAAACACCAAAATTTAGAAGGCGGTTGCATTGGTCTATCAGTGGATTGATATACCCTATTTAACTTTGTTAGCTTTTATTGCAACAGCTAAGGGATAGACATATTTCTTTCGTCTTCATAATATCAATACTAAAGGAATTGATCGTAAGCAGGATAACTTACTATTTCTTATTTGTTTTTAAATAATAGGATTTTATGACAATTTTTTTTGTAAATAAGTTATGTACATATATGAAATATGTAGGGTTAGGCCACTTTTGGGCTGATTTCAACCTTGAATTTTCTTAACGTGGGTTTCAAAGCAGGGTAGGCTGGAAAGAAAATGTAGTTATAATTGAATGCAGTACTAAAGGTTTCAACATGGAACGTTTTGTCGTGGACGTGGTACAATACAGCTGCGAATAGACGCGGCCGAACATTCGAAGTATGATCATTTGATCAAAATTTGCGGGGAGCCTAAAAACCTCTTATATATTCCGTGGACTTAATATATTTGGGACTCAAGTAGCTCAATAGAAGATTGCAAGAGGTATTCTTTTCTATAGTTATGAGAGTGACCCACACATTGTGTACATATTTTTAACTCTTAGATAACCCTAAAAACTGAATTGGTACCAGCTGTTTAAACTTTTTGGAAGTATGTAGATGCTTTTTATTGTTTGAAGACAAATTGTCCTTTAAGTCTGTTAAAACACATGCATACAGTAATCCAGAGGGACCAAAAATTTTTATAAATTCTAAATGTTTCAAAATAAAAGGTACCATAGTCGGACAGGGGTTACTTACCATCTCCAGCTATTCATTTCTACCACCTGATTCTGAGATTTTTTATAAAAAAATGTTATTTAGGTTACAGTATATAATATGAAGTAAAATTACGTCATAGAGGAAACGTGTTAGAAACTGTATATTAAACAGGAGTTTCAGACAAGTAATTGTTTTTTCTTTAGAGATTTTTAATTTACGAGACTGCTACCGACAAGCTAAACTTCATTTAGTTACAGAGAAATTTCACATTTTTGCGAAATTATAATTTTAATGAAAGCCGAAACAAAAAGTAACATGCGTAAATATGCTTTAGTTATGTACACTTTGTACATTAAGTATGTTGAAGGTTAAATGTGGGTAAATATTTGAAACGTTAATTACATGTAGCTAATAACTAGAAACAAGTGTTAATTATATATGAAATATATAACGATAAGTTGTTTAAGTGTTTGAACAAATGGAATTGTTTTACGGCCGATTAGGTTTTATACATATAATTATGTGTTGTGTAAAGATATTTCAAAACCCGCGTGCGTAATGTACCCGGCAAATATACCCGGCGTTTTCCATTTTGTGGGTCTGATAACATACTCCATAGTAGCACCGGGTTTTTGAGAGGTGGCACAGCTCTTAGATTGCCTGACCTCTTTAGGGAGTAGCTCGGTGCAAGGGTCCCCGAGAGAGCCAAACCACGACGAGTTCTAGAATGTTCAATTAGATGCATACAGCATATACGAGTAGCATATCAATTCCTTTTCTTTTTATCTTTTTAAAATATATATTTCTTTTTTTTTCAGAAATATTACTAACAATCTTGTTAACCATTCCAACTAAGCTTAAGCTTGTGCTAGGACATGGTTCACGGCAATAGTCCAATGGTGGATTCGAATCCACGACCGCACGTCTCGCAGGCCGTACCCTAAACCATTAGGCTATTGACGCTTCAATTATATTGACGGCTTATTTATCTAACGGCTCTTATTGGTTACTTTAGATCTTGACAGGTTTGCACTAATTAATTTTCCGTTTTTCCGTAACATAAGTGGTATATATAGGACCAAAAAAATTGCTCCGCTAAAAGTGGACAAATTAATAAACCGAGGGCTTGAGATAATATTTTTTATTATATCAATAATATCTAAAATTTTGACCTCAAGCTCAAATCTCAATCCCGTGGATTTTTATACGCGCTTTTTCGACTGTTTTGAATAACTTTACTACGAAATATTTTAAAGTATACCATTACCACGGCAACGCGTGACCGGGTCTGCTAGTATTTATTTAATAACCAGAAGAAGTAATAGAGACTTACTAAACAAGTTTTTAACATTTTAAATTAATAATCATTATGTATATAAGACGACGCCATGCCTGTCGGATTCCGTGCAATGTCGCTCCCTGGCGCCAGTCAGCCCCAGTAATTCCGAGATAATCTGTACACTTAACTTTACCCGTGGCCTTTGTGGGTGGCGAGTGGGTGTGCTTTGAGGCGAAAAAGAACCTCGAGTGGATTAATCAATTCTTACTTTAGGGTTCTTTCACTTGTGTTCATATTTCATATTAAAATCTCCTATTGCCCACGGAAACAATTACACTTCGATCGACTTTGAAATCTACGTTAAAAATTTATGTAAATGTAAAACGTCTTTACGTCAGCAACAGATTAAACGCTACTCACTACGCACGGACAATCTTTTATTTCCGTAATATTATAGATATATTATGAAGTCTGTTGTTGTTCTGTCTGAAAAAGTCTATGTAGACATTCCTTTATTTCTTCCTTATTCAATATCAATAAGTAGTATTTTTCTAGTCTAACTTTGTCATAAAGCTACTGAAATGTCCATTAAATTGTTATTTATTTTACTATATGATTTCAAAGAGTTCCCTGGTATATCTTTATCCCGAGGTCCAAAGCCGACAAAATTAACATGAGACCTAAATGAAAGTGAACTACTCCCTTTTCAAAGGCTGGCAACGCACTTGCAGATCCTCTGATGTTGTGCATGTACATCGGCGACGATGGGCATTTAAGATCAGGAGGTTGGTTTGCCCCCTTTTAGTATAAAAAAACTTCCAATGTCTTTTTTGCTTAATTAAATATATATATATATATATATATATATATTTGTAATATCATAATTTTATGTATTTACTAGCGTACCCAGCTCGCGTCGCCGGGCTAGTTTTTGCTTTATTTTATACTTACATCATTATATATTTAATTTAACTGTCGCAATATATTAAATTATTAATTTCTCGAGCATGTGAAGATTACCTACAACCATGTACATATCAGTAATACAATATCATTCTTATCGTTTACACAAAAACATATCTGGTTCAAGTTAATGTCAGAAATAAAAGTACGACGTATGGCTTGTTTGACAGTTCAAAAGAGGAGTGCTCCGATCGTCACCAAACTTTACAGGATTACTAACCAGGTTTATTTGAGGATTCCCTAAAAGTTTCATTGAGTTCGGTCCAACCGTTTCGGTGCCTATATGGAACATACCCACCCAGCACGTCCAGGGGGGGGAGGTTACTCCCTCCCCCTCTGTGCCCTCGCAGCGCAAGGCGACACGGGCCAGCCGATGTCGCCTTCTTCCCGGGTTCACCTTGGTGGGTGACTCAGGCCCCACATTTGTCGCCCAGTGAACCCGAGGCCCCTTTTAGTCGTCTTCTACGACAGGCAGGGGATACCGTAGTCTTATTCTTGAGAGCCCAGAACTACAGGGCTGAAGTAAGTATATCCCTAGAATAACGCAACAGACAAAATAAGACTTCATAATTTTGCTGGTTTATACAATCGTCGTTATTTCTTGTTGGATTATACGATCCATAACTTTCATAATTCAAATTTCATTATTAATAAAATTCATCTTACAGCTTAAGCGAGTTCACGCGTTAATTTAATACGGGCGTAAAAAAACTGAAATAAAACCAATACAGCGTTCAGAAATTAACAAATATTTTTATAAAATAAAGAAAAGAATGAAGTGTGGCTTGAAAGTGAATTTCATGACTAGAAGAAATACTTTGGTGGTTCGGACATATAGAACTAACTGAAATAAATTGTGCATGATAGACAATTAAAAATAATATAAATAAAAAAATATATAAATATAAAGAAATATAAATTAATTAATAAAAATAATTTTGTTAATTGTCTATGATGCACAAGTTATTTCAGTTAGCTAGCGTCTTTATCTTACGAGATATTCAAACTTTCTTAACCCTTTTTTGCTCACGGCTAAATTTGGTTTTTCAATACAATCAGCTAAAATTTCACTCCATCGATTATTGTAATTTGTTTTCCCTAAGATGCTGTGATTATGATTATATGGACCGCTGTTAACTTAACTCGGCTTAGATTGTTAACCCGGACCCGACTGACGGAACGCAAATCCGTGATTCGATCAGTTGTTTCTTTTGCAACAACACTTTTTTATAACAGAAACAATTATTAGTACTTAGATTGTCATAAGACGACTGCACTGTCATTGGCATTGCGTGCATAAAATACTTCGATAGACCGGTTTCAATTCTCAAGTCTAAAATACCATAACCGGTTTTATCTGTTTCTTCTGAGAAGACCTGACCTAGATTTAGATGCAGCTACGCGTTTAACTAACAACTTGCTGTTCAATTAAAATTTAGCTTTAACCGTAAATCGACGACTTTTGCTAGATGGAAAGGTGAAGAAGAATTCAAGAAGAAGATAACAACGTAATTTTTTTTTATTTTTAAGCATCAAAGACCTAAAATTAAGGGATGTGTTCTGAGAAACAGGAAACCATCCTAAATTATTTTGTAACGATAAATATATCGAACTATTTATTTATAAAGAACGACACGAATGTGTCCGTAAGAAATATTCAGAATTATTTGTGATATCATTGAGATAAGCGAATTTAAGATATGAATGATTTTCTCATGGATACCATTGATAGAACTGGACCAAAATCCCACATCATCTTCTTCTTCTTCTTCTTCGTTCCCTCACTTCTGAGGATCGCGACCACGTACAAGCAGCCTCCATTGAGTGCGGTCATAGGCGGAGTGGATCGCACGCTGCATGCTGCCTCCCACCGTCTTTATGATCATGTGCGACCATTTTGTAGGCGCCCTACCCTGACCGTCCATTTTGCCTAAGATGATCTGCTTCTCCAGACAGTGCTTGGAAGACCGCATGATGTGTCCAAAGAAGCTGAGGGCTCTTTGGCGGCAAATTTCGGATAGCCGTGTGGAGATCTTAAGCTCCTTCAGTATGGACTCGATGATTCTCATGGCAGTCCAAGGCATACGGAGCAGTCTCCGCCAACACCACATCTCCAAGGCGTCTATGACACGACTATCCCGACTTCTCATAGTCCAAGTTTCGGCACCGTATAGAAATATGGAAAAGACCAGAGTACGGACCAAGCGTACCCACATCATCACTGACCAAAAAATGGAAGCACCAGCTTTCAAATAAACTATCAATAAAATCGGTCCAGCCAGTCAAAAGTTATGAGCCATACCAGATAATAAGTGAAGTAACTAATTTAAAAGGCCGTGATTGTCGTACTTCATTCGGAGAAAAAAAACGGCAGGAAATCTTATAAATTACTAGACACATCTAGGTAGGCGCATCTTTATATTTGTGAAGACGGCACATACGGAATTTGTCCCGACTAAAACATGTTAAAATTCCATAGTCGCATAGTTTTGGACTTTTTTATACGGGGTAAATGCCTATACCTTGGACCTACTTTGAACTATTAGATGCATTCTCAATAAAAAAAAGGAATGGAATAACTTTGTCGATGACCTGATTCTGGGTAGAATATTTTTAACCCCATCCTAAAAAAATACTATGTACGATTTTGCCTTTGATAGGCGGGTGGATATGAAAACATTACACAATGCCGGCACCATTCCATTAGGCAATAACAAATGTTGGCTCACACAAAAATCGAAGGTATTTTTAAAGTAACTGCACAAACAAATGGAGCTAGCGCGCCAAATGACAAACACATAGCTTGCTTTACAAACGAACACAAATTACAACCATACAAAATGTTTACTCAAAATACTGTCATTATTATTTCTGTTTTTATATAAATAAACTAGCTGCGCCCCTAATATAAAAAAAATAAATAACAATATCCTAAGTTACTCCTTATTATTTTGTCTAACTGCCAGTGAAATTACCGTAAAAATCCAGACAGACAAAATAGTACATAAAATGACCTTAACACTTATTTCTGTCGGCGGCTGTAAATCGGTCGCAATTATATAATGCGAAAAGTCCCAAAATCAGACGACAAGGAGACAGTCAAGATTTGAAAAAAAAATTGTATTCAAATAAGACTATCAGAATCCAACTCTAAAGCTCTATCAACTATTATCATGTATCTCTAATACAAAAATCTGTAGTCTCTCTTTGTTTGTACATTTGAATTTTTGCAATTGTGACGGGTCATTCTATCTAACGTTTGAAGTTTCTGTCGCTTGTTGTTGCAATGAGGTTTCCGCTATTCCGTTTCTTGAGTACAAAAAATTTTGTTCGCTTTTTCACTTTCCCAAAAATTTATGAGGTAATAAGTTTAAACCCTATCACATATGGGATAAAATATACTTAGTTATACAATTGATAGAAGATTACGATGAAAAGCGTTGGAAATTATAAAAAAAAATTACGCCGAAATTAATGTGCTTCAACTAAAACTTGTAAAGAATAATAGGTATTGTTATTAATATGTATTTCAATGGGTAAACTGATGAAGCATTGGAGTCATAGAATCGCTAGTTAATAGTCTTCGCCAAAGTGCTAGTCCCCCTGAAGTGTCTACCCCGGTACGATGACGGCCAAGTAACATAATGTGTAAGCGTCAATAGCCTAATGGTTTAGGGTACGGCCTGCGAATCGTAAGGTCGTGGGTTCGAAACCACCATTCGACTATTGTCGTGAACCATGTCCTAGCACAAGCTTAAGCTTACGAGTAGTTGGAATGGTTAACAAGATTGTTAGTAATTTTTCTGAAAAAAAAGAAATATTGCTAGCTTTCTTTTAAAAAATGGAAGGTAATATAACCTTTGAGATTATAATTATGTTGTTAAAGGAAGTACGACTTGGGACAACAATATGGAGTTAAAATGAATCATTCTAGGAACAAGGAACTACTTAATAATTGTAATTAAAGTTTTAATTTTTGTCCTCGACATAACAAAATATAATCAATAAAACTGAGTGAATGATTATGACACGAAAGCAGTAAAAACTTCCAATTATTCATTTTTTTAAATAACGACATAGTACGTAATTATGTCTATATTTTTAAAAATACATTCATGCACATGTTCCGGAAATATAAACAGCGAAGGACTTCCATTATACACGATTCTGAAACAACTTTCTCCTCAATTACGTAGCTCTAAAAAAGCTATTAAATTACTAAATATAATTACAATCACACTTGGATTTAATAATGTTATGATAAACACATACACAGCAGGAAACTGAACAGAGCCAATTATTTCTGTTCAGAATTCCCTATTCGTTGATGTAACGTCGATGCCATTTAATCTCAAGAGGGGTTTGACATATTTGGAAAACCAATAAAATGTGGGTCCCACAAATATTGACGTTTATTGATATGTGAACCCTTTAATGTCGCTGAAATGTGTTGTGCTGAAAACGTAAATATATATTTGGACTATGATACCAGAAATAACATTGGCACTGTAAACTAGATATAGATAAAAATAGGCGATTGAAATAGGAATTACGTTAAGCGTAACGCAAGGTCGTAGGTTCAAATCTGCTATTGATATAAAACGCCTTTATCTGTTGCATAAGTGAATCGTGTGCGTTCGGGAAATTGATGATTATAATCGGAGAAATGCCGATATCGGGTAGAATAGCGGCGTCAATTGTAGGCATTTGTTCTGCTGCATTTTCCCAGATACTGAGGTGCGGGTTCAAACTTACCCCTCTTAAAGACATAAGGGTATTCGTGGATGGCACCGTTAACATAAGCTGAGCTTCATGTGTGTTTGCCGCCTATCCTAAAAACAATATATAAGACCACTCAGTTATGTGACCACAGGGTCATATGCCATTTAAGCTAATTACATGTACTATTCACACTGCTTGCATCGAACCTAATCTACCCACAATTTGAGCTTAAATGTAAAAAATCATATTAGCAACTTCTAAAATAAATTCTACTACATGAGTATCGATGAAACATTAAATAGGCTGACGTATTTAAACCTCGA
The DNA here is from genome assembly GCA_029286785.1 of Meandrusa payeni. Taxonomy (NCBI): domain Eukaryota; kingdom Metazoa; phylum Arthropoda; class Insecta; order Lepidoptera; family Papilionidae; genus Meandrusa; species Meandrusa payeni. The sequence goes on from JAGSMX010000013.1 coordinate 4,210,277, forward strand.
GCCTCGTGAACCAAATTACTATTGATTTTATACCTACACATCTATTTGAAACGTACAAATCCAACCTTGACAATTACGGCCCACGTATAAAAAATGTCCAATCGAAACCTGAATTTCTACCTGTCCTTCGTTAATGGTAACAAAGGTTAATTATTGACGCGTGAAATCCGAACGAAGCAAAGATAGGCTGTCATGTAAATTTAGTATTGGTAATTTGACTCAACGAGGTTTACATTAGTTAAAATAATTTAGTGACTTGATAACATATCATAACTTGTCCAGCAACACGCCTGCCCTCGTCACCTTGAAACTTTACCTTGAGTGTCCCGTGGGCCCAGTAATTTCACTAGCTAAGTATCAGAACATGCTTAAGTATGGTCGAAACAGATCTGTGAGAATTCTATCCACTAACCTACAAGAGGTTAGTTTTATTTTAATACAAAATTAGTCATTGTACATGATACGAATGTATTTTTTTTCACGTAACTTTGATCCACGTACTATTAACTTTTGGAATCGGTTGTCACTAGCGGTGTTTCCGAACTGATACCATTTGGGGATACTTCAAGAACCGCGCCTACTCCTTTCTCAAAGGCCTGCATTTCCTTTCGTGTTGTGGATGTACATGGGCGACGGCTTGCCCCTTCTACTATATAAAAAACAAAAAGTCCACTAATACATAATAGATCATTAACACACTGCCTTTTTAGCTATATTCTATCGTTTTAGAATAGATGGTAAAATTTGATAAATGAAGCATTTTGAGCACTATATTTAAACGTGGCCTCGAATTAAAATGGTCATCCATTGTCATATCTAAATGAGTTAACTAAGTCAAGATCGTAAGTCTGATTCACAGCTAAGCTATTATTGCCATCACTTTTAATAAGCTAATTACATCAAAAGGAGAAATTTATTTATTACTACAGATTCTCATTTCACTAAGGCTTATTTACCAAGTGTCAAATTGGACACAAAACAATATAATTATGATATGTTGAGCAAAGGGAACATATTTTTTTAACCAAAAAGTACAGGTTCAAAACAACAAGTATATTAAACCAGTCAAAACAAAAACCATTATTAAAAGTTATAACTCGTGGACGCCCTCTTTGTATTTACAATGAAGCTATTTATTTATTACCGCAGAACCATACTGTCATCAAAATACCCTTAAACTACATCACCGTTCCAATTAAAAATGAATCATCAAAATCGGTTGCCGTGATATGGAGATTCGTCCACTTGTATATTGAATGCAAAGGCCATGGGTCATTCTCTATATATTGCACGGCCCACTAAATGAAATTCGAGGACAGTCAATAAAATTAAGTAAAATAGATTAAATATCCATTTTATTATCAACAAATTAAAATCAAAATTGTTCATGGGGATACAGAGATATTTAAAAAATATGATAAGAATTTTAGGTTATATCACATATACTGTCAACACACTAACACTTTAACATCATCATCAGCTTAAATATTATTTATTCAAATAACTAAGTCCTACCATTATGCACAAAAAAATATAATAAGCAGGTAAATCGCAACGAATCAATAATACCCACAATGCTCACGAGTGATCAAATGTTAAACATAAACATTAAACAAGCGTAGTTTTTTTTTTGCTTGAGATCAATTAATAATTAATTATTCATCCATGTAATGACTTATTCTACGGATTTAAAAGTATAAAAATAGATATTTGTTTAGATATAATATTTTATATTAATTTTAAAATCCATTAATTAAATATGTTAATATATTTTGATAGTTTTTTGCAATATCATTGTTTTTTTTTATGATGATTTAATGTGAATTTATTATAATATAAATATATTTTACCTATGGCAACTCCTTCAATATTATCAATGTAGCTTAGTCATGCTAATTTCTTTTTATTTATGATTTAATTATTCCACCATTAGAATAAAATAAAATTTTATAATAAATATTGAAATGTTTTTTTTATAGATATTTAATTAATGACCTTAGGAACACGAGTAGCTGCACCGAAATGGCTCATGTCATTGCTATGCAATCTGTAGTTTTTGCAGCAGCAAAAAAGTCTCCTAATTTATTATTAATAGAGGTTTTCACTTTTATGTTTCATTTAATATTGAAGTTATGACCTATATATATATAAGTCCAACTCTAGGGCAAGCACCTTCTGTGTAAGTATAGAGTATATCTGAGAATATAAGGGCGTAGTCCACCACGCGGTTCTAGTGCGGATTGGCAGATAACCTTACAAAACTGTTCTTCAAAGCCGAGCGCGTGGTAAATCAGCACTTAAAATTACAACAAACGAATTAATTGGCGCCGGCTCCGGGGATCGAACTCGGGTTGCTAGCGTACTATGCAAGCTTAGGTGACCGCTCCGATACGAAGCTACTAAATATAAATCGTGTTAAAGGCATTTGTGCAACGGCGTGAGTCTCTTGTGTATAAAATTCTTATCTTATCGTAAAGGTATAACTGTAGTTAGTCATTATTTCTGAATCGATTTACTGCTTCTCATGTGCGGTGATTTGCGGAAATGCAATAACTTATTTACATGCTATGATGTACTTACTTATTTAGGTACAATTATACCTTATACAGACAACATGAAAAAATATGACAACAATTTTTGTTGTTGATAATCATCATGATTTATGAAAATGAGTCCCTTTAGCATCATTAAGATACAGTTAAAATTTGACAATTAAATAAATATATATAAATTTATGTAATATAATAATATTTTAAATTATATCAATAAATAATACATACGCATAGTTAACCTTAATTATATTAGAGCACCTGCAAAAGTAAACTTTGACATTTTTTTCGCGCCTAAACAAGTGAAACTTCGAAAAAGTTAGATCGTGGAAATCAAATATGTAATTAAATGTTAGAAACGAGATTAAAATACCGCAATTTCTGATAATTGCCCTCTATTATACACAAACGTTCACGCCCGTCACCCAGAGGGGTAGGCAGAGGTCATCGACTTCCATTTAGTACGATCCTGAACCTCTTTCGGTTTATCCACATCCATTCATCTGCGCATACATAATATAATAAAGGTACTCCTTACCTACTCCTTTTTTTATTACATCGTCAATCTAGTCGATATACCTCCAACTAGGCTCTCTATTATTTAAAAAAAAAACCAACTAGACTTGATCGTCTTTTACATATCCCGGACGTATTTTATTTTATTTAATAAACTAGATCCATAAATAAAATCACACCAGTAAAACTCAATCTTACTACGTCTCTGACATTACGTCGAATACATTGTTCATACGTAGTTTTAAACCTATACGTGAATTGAATATTAAACGAATTTAAACTTAGCACCACAATTTATGCTATTGCGTTCTATAAAACAAGACATAACTGTTTCGTATAAAAGATCAAGTGACATGTTAAGTCATGCAGTTGAATTGTTTATAGTCGTTATGAATATTCAATGGTAGTTCAGTGTCATTACATAGTACGCCTGCAACACTTTTAACCGTCAGTGCCGCGCACTAATGAAGTTGTTTATTGCAATTTTTCCAACTGATTTACTAGGCAGTGAAGGGTAAACATCGTGAAGAAACCACTCTGAGAAAATAATAGGACTTGTGAAGCCTGTTTAACATATTTTAAGTTCTGACATCATTTTAACCTTAGCGAAGTTAACGGAGCAGCAGCAATATCCGTTAAAAGAGCTTATTAAATTTCATTATATTTCATATATAGTTAAACTTACAGCCTATATATATGTCCCACTATTGGGACTTTTTCTGTAAAAGTGTATGAAGGCAAAACAAAGTCTGTCACGCGGCCTTAATGCGGTGTGGAGATTTCACATATCTTAAATAATTATCTATCACATTTTAAACAAGAACTTCAACAATCAACAAAAAATTTAATTTGTGCCAGCACCAGGGATTGAACTCGTGTTGCTAGCGTACTATGCAACTTGAGGCGACTCGTACACTGAGCTACCATGCCTCCATATACGTATTATACAATCATTAAATAAAATGATATTTATTTTTCATATAGTTTAAAAGGTATTGAAGTATTTGTTATCTTTAATTCACATTTACCATTTGACAGTCATTTGTATGTGACGCTTCATTGATAACATAATGGTGTTACATTCGTTGCTTGCAACTTTTGTCGCATGAACTTTTTGATACCTGAGTGTGGTTAAAAATCATAAGTAATTTGTCGTAACGCCCGTAAAGTTACCTATATAAATTCAAAAATGTTTTAACCTATTATAACTTTTTTTTAATACTTAACCGGCCAGTATTTTTGCATTTGTCAACCCACAAGCACTGATCCGTGACGTCACGATGGAAGCTTCTGGTTCCAGTGGGCGAACATAAACAAATCCGTACTCATTTCGTGTTCAAAACTATTGTGACATTTACAATGAAATGTAATTTAACTCCTTAGGATGTAAAACGTCATAGGGCTTTAATATAAATTGTAACATATAATTTAACAACATTGAATAATATTTTGTAATTTTGTCTCGACGAACCTGTTAGTCAAAGAAGCTGACTTTGACAGTTTTACCGGATTGAGAGGTGTCTCTTAGAACCTCTATAGTAGTAATTCGACTCTCTCTCTGTACTCGAATAAGAAAAGACAAATGAAGATAGTTTAAGCCACAAAAGAGAGTGAGAACACTAGACTGTGAGCAACGTCAAAGGAACTTAGAACTGACGAACACATATATGAGGTTAAAAGATATCAAAGGTACCAAGCTTGCGTAAAATGGAAATACATTAACTCTATTTACCTTCTGGATTATGGCCGCTATAATTATTTAAGATTATATACTTCAGAAAATCAAAACGTATTTTATAATTACCGTTCAGACAATTGTCAAAGTATAGTAGCTTAGCTATTTGGCTATTAGTCGTACTTAGCGATTAGACCACCCAGTCAACTTATACCAACAATTTCCTATATTACAACGTCCAAAAATAAAACAAAATGTTTGGATGACAGTTTTCTTAGTGACCTTGAATCTTGATTAAGTTTTAAATGACACGACTAAAAAAAACAATTTGCTTCGCCAATAAAACCTTGACAATAATCAGTGGAGCAAACATCTAGCAATAACCGGTCAATTGTAACTTGTTATTCACATAATACTGGCCACATTACCGATATGTTTCCAGTAAAACTTTAAGCAATTCGTATTCAGAATACTTGTCATCAAGCGACGTACGTAAAAAAATAAAAATAAACACTTACCGTTTCGTTGGAAAATTAATTACGCTCAAGGTATTAGACGGAACAAATGACAGGCGGTGCGATCTCTGTGTGTTTTATATGACCTATATTTTCACAGAAATAATATCACATTTTAACTCTTTCTAATCTCGATCTCTTGTACTTGACTGCCGATGTGAAACTTTTTATCAATGATAATATGGGAGTGTTACGTGGTGCTATGATATTTCGCTGATGCGTTTCTTTCGCAATTTTTAATAATATTATCACTATTTCCACCTCAATTTATTTTTATATTAAAATAAAAATATATGAAATCTCTGGCATTATAACTAAGAACAAAGCATTTATGTCAGTAGTTAGTGCCTTCTTCTATTTAACTTGTTTACAACAATAACATAATTTTATAAAAATATAAAGAAGATATTTTTTTTTAAAAAAAAGCTAGGAAGAGAAATAATTCTTTTTTTTTCATAAATATTACTAACATTCTCATCACCATTCCAACTAAGCATAAGCTTGTGCTAGGAGATGGTTGACGTCAATAGTCGAATGGTGGATTCGAACCCACGACCTTACGATTCGCAGACCGTACCCTAAACCATTAGGCTATTGACGCTGATTGAACTTTTTTTTTGTTAACGAGGAGGAAATCTTCAAAAAGATACCCCACATAACCCCGCCTTCTGAGGGGAAGGCGGCGGTTATGTGGGGTTTTTACCCACTAAAACCTCCCCGGTGGCCCTTCCTAGGTGCATGGTGCAGGCAGGGGATACCGCAGTCTTATTCTAGAGAGCCCAGAACTACAGAGCTGAACGCTAATTGATCTTGTAGTGAACGTGAAATTTCTCTTGTTGTATTATGTCTGATTCTCTGTTTACATATAAATATTATATATAGATAGACTTTTGTTTCACACATTTCAAACATGAGATAACGTACAATCAATTTCATTGTAAACTAAACTTAAATTTCGGCAATGGCAGCCCTGTAGGGCAGAAGATAAATAGCAGGGTAGTATGAAAAGTCATGAATAAGTAAATAAAAACATGATTTGTTTACAATCGAGATTCTGATAATATTAATATATAATACTGAACTCTATTAATATTAGAAATAAACATAAGCAATACAAACAAAAATTAAAACTGACTTTATATATAAATTTATTTATGTATAATATATATAGTTTAGCTTGCTAAACAAGCGACTTTGTTCAGGAAATGGTTATGCAGCGTCGGGTGTATATAAATATTATTTAAAATATACTATCATCATCATATACTTCATCTGTAGACGGTTGTTTTTTACAAATTAATTTAGTAGGGATTTCCGCAATAGAAGTTTCATCACATTACCAGTAGCGTGATATCTGATTGAGAGATCTGTTTGTTTATAATCTAGTATTAAATAATTACACCATTTAACACATGTGTACCTTTTACGTGTTTTCTTCCTTTTAATCCTAATATTGGGGCACTTTTTAAATACGGAGAACGAGATAGCGTTGATGAAGCCCATACTTGCGGTCGTATCACATATATATATACACAATAGTTCGGTTATTATTGTACGGTTACCGTAGATGGCATAGCGCGGTACGCTGGCGGAACGGTGACTAAGCCGCTAGCGGTTTGCGCGATCAGAGCAACTGCGGCGATCGCGGAGTCTGCGACAACCACGAGTGTGGTTCGCACCACACAACGTGCGTTGCATTGAACGTGACCGACGAGAGACCACACACGCACACACGCAAACATTCGACTTATACCGCCGTGTTAATCCTTTGCACGCAGAAAATAAAATTACAACTTACCCAAAGTAGATACACGTTTTTAATTACATCTATACATATGAATAAAACTAGAGTGTCTGTTTGTTCAAGTATATTTACGAGTAAAAAAAAAGCGACTTCAAATCGAATTAAACATTAAACGCTATTAAACTGGGACGCCATCTTTGTATTTTGAAATTATTCGAGGGAATTTTACGAAATAGAATTAATCAGGACCTAACCAAACTCTCATGAAGCTAGTCATCCTTTGTAAGAAAAATTAATTCGATGATTATTTTTTATTGGAAAAGGTGTATGTACTTCAAGAGTAGTTTGATGAGAATTTTGTTAAGTTCTAATTAATTTTCGTAGAACTTCTGAGTAATAAACATAAAAACGAAGCGTGTTTAACGTTTCATTCCATTTGAATGAAGTAATTTGAAGTCGATTTTTGTTTTTGTTCATAAATATACTTGTCGTTGGACCTGTTGACGGCTTTTAGAACTTAAAAGGAAAGCGCAACGATTTTTAATTGAGTGGAATACTTATAAATGAACATGCAATGTCTGTTTACTGCTTTGTGGCCTTGACTAGCCTCTATTCTTTCACGTAACGCACGAACGGTCATAGTCGTGACATGCAGTATATTTATTAGCACGACCGTTGCGGTGCGCTAAATGTTACATAATACATTAAAACTATGGCAAACGGTTGTGTTGTGTTAGTGTGATTTTACTGTTTTATAAGTGTTATCGTTTAAATAGCAATTTACTAGAGTTCTATGTATTACGTACTGACATCAAAAAAGGAGGAGGATCTCAAACCGATTGCGTTTTTGACCGACTTCAAAAATGGAGTCGGTTCACAATTCTACTAGATTTTTCTTTTCATATTTGTTTGTCTCATAGTGTATTTATGACCCTAATATAATAATATTTTTGATATAAGACCTTGGGTTTCGAAGATATAACATGATCTAATGGCAGTATGTATTACTGGAATTTTGACAATCCCTGGGTTCGTAGAATAGACTACGGTATCCCCTACCTGTCGTAGAAGGTGACTAAAGGGGCCTCGGGTTCAATGGGCGACAAGGGTGGGAGCCCTTGTCGTCCGCCACAATGGACCCGGGAGGAAGGCGACATCGGCTTGCCCGTACAGCCGATGGGAGGGCACAGGGTGAGGGATTAACCTCTTCCCTCCGGGACGTGCTCTCTGAAGAGCACAGTGCAGAGGGGCTCCGGTGCGTTCCTCTGGAGATTCCGGAGCACCTCACCATTTACCGAGAAGGGCCAACGAGGGGGAGTATCTTGTTGAAGATTTGCCCTCCGTAAACAAAAAAAAGGTTTTTGACAATTCAAGACTAGGTCAGTATTACTTATCGTCATCAAGCTCACATGTGGCTTAAAGGAAAGATATTTTAGGCACTGGAACTTCCTAATTTAACTATGTTACTTGGGAATTTTAAAATCCGTGACTGATTTGATTTGACGTCGATTTTTGTTTCTTAAATATACTTGTTTCAAATAAATGTTGCGTTAAACAATTTCATTTTCTATTAAAACGAAACGGCAGCCGCTGTAATGAGTGTTCTCTGTCGTGTTCTGACGACATTAGGTCACCACGCGCCCACTTAATGACTTATACAGCATGTGACTGTTCCAATATAAAATATGTTCACTTGTACCAGACGAAATGAACACAGCTGTGCTAACACTCTATCATCTTTATGTGATAATGGGTTGTAATATACCTTTATTAAATTTGAAATTATACCTTTTTATTTAAAAAATATTTATTAATTAGTAATATAAGTAATTTAATTAATAAGTATTTTATTAGTTCATTTATTTCCGTATTCTTCTCCTTAATTTAAATTTTGTTGATAGTGTTTTTGTTTTTAGTGTTGCACGTTAAAATAATAATGATAATAATTTGCGGATAATGTTGTTGGTAGTGCAGTTACATATTTAATTTCTATTATGTCTTTTATAATACCAATTGTGCTATTGTTTATTGTCCCAAATAAAGAGAAAAAAAAATATCCAATATTTATTGAACTTTATTTTACTTTTAAATTATATTGGGCCTCGAGTCTGCTATATCTCTTAACGGTGTATAAAAGTATATTTACGAGTAAAAAAACAAACAACTTCAAAATCGAATCAAAAGTAAATGCTAATTCTGAATTAAATTTTATTTATTTTATTTTTTATTTTATTTTAATTGGAACAACAAACGAATACATATTAAAAGCTTAAGAAAAAAATACATAAAGTATAATAAAAAAACTAAGAGTAATAGTAACAATAATGTCCACAAAATGTCTATTGGACTACACACACTTTATATCTATATTCACACATTTAAAATATCCAGTTTCTTTTTTAAAGTTTTTTTATAAGAGGCAAAGGCAAGAAATAACACATCAATGTTATTTCTTGCCTTTTCCTTATTAACACGCGTACAAGCAAGTTGTCGTTTGTCACTTATAAGATCTCCAATAAAAAATACTTTGAAATATACTAATAAAACTACTAAAAACCCACTAATAAATTTCTCTTCTTTTCGTTTTCCAACAATTTTTAGGTTCCGTAAATATCCACGCGAGCACAAAGGGTATCGTCGTCCACCCTTTTCTTATCTATTGGAATATCTGAACGATAAGAAACACAGTAGTCCTGTTAGAGTTCGCAAAATACACAACCTCAAAGACTCTCGTATCGGTCTGCTAAAATCAACGTACGCAAATGTTTTCATATCGGTAAAAGGAGAATTGCTAATATACCATAAGTAACAGCGGCTTTTCTAGCATTATCACTTATTGTTATCTGCAATTAATATATTATATGCTAGGATGATCACATACTTATTAAAGAAAACGTTTCTCTCATCCTTGAGGACGGTAAACTTATTCCTGTTCGGTTAGCAATTGAAAAATTGGCAATAACGTTAGTTAATTAATAGCTCTATAATTGAGAACACATCTCGAAAGTGACGGCTTAAGTAGAGATGTCTTCTACGGAACCCTAGCGGTAATTATCTACTAATAATGGAATTTTCTAAGAGCTGGACAACCTCTTAATTTAACGGATAGTAAAATGTAAAAACGTCGACCTTAAAGAACTAGATCGACTTAATCTGTTTACAAGATTAGAGGAGTGGACAATGAAAGAATTGAGAGGTGGGAAGCAAAGGTTGGGAGCTTAGGAAACCTTTGTCTCCCCGGCGATTAGCCACCTAGGCGGTTACTTTGGACGGTTACTGTAGGTAATGCATGCTTATGTACAAAATATGAAGCAAATACGAGCAAAGGCACATTATGTATCAAGCCCATTTATTTATGACTTGTATTCTTAACATTCGTTGTGATAAATTTTAAGGCAAATATATCACGAAAATGTGAGACCAAGAGTTGACTACGCTAAGTGTTAAACAAACTTATAGGTGCTGACAAATCGTGAAATAACCCTCTCAATTATGACCAACTTAGTTGTAGTAATCATTAGATAGGTAATACCTATATACTATAGTACGAGATTACATAGGTCTACGTAATATATTAGATAGACATCAAATGGAGTTGGATAGGTGCCTTCTCTAAAAAGAGAAATTAATAGATAGATATTTTTTTAATGGCGTTGGGTTGTACCAAAATATATATCGAGTTGAATCAACTTCTAGGCTAACGGCTATCTTAGACTTCATCTTCGCCTTCCATCAATCGATATAGAAGTCAAACGTAAGCCTATTGTAAATTAAAAAAAGTGTAATTATATCAGATCATAAGTCCGAACACGTGTGAAAAGTGTGATTATTTTTTCTTAAGAAAGAAAAAACGTAGGAAACAGAAAAATCCACTGGTACAAGTCGGCAGGGATGGACTCCCACGGGTGGATGGCAAGTTGAAGATGGGTATTTAGGCTATCGCTGTCTTAAAATATTAACCAACTAATTATAATTTTCTGTAAACCGACCAAGTTCTAGTAACCTTAAGGCAAATGAAAGAACAACGAATCTCAATTACAAACGAAATAAAAAATGAAATGGGCCGAGGCTTAAACAGAAAATAAAACAGTGAAAGAAAAATATTACTCAGCAGTTAGCACTTAATTTATTTACAGCGACGTAATTTTTTTGTTGAGAAAAACAAAAAGGGCAAAGGTCTTTTAAATGGAGTTAATAGACGCTTTAATGTTTTCGTCTTAGTAATTTATTAAGCAAAAGCAGGTTATGATATCTAAGTTACGATTTAAGGCGAATTTTAAAATTGCTTTTTTGATACGTACACTATAATATTGTTTATCTTTTCAATAACTTGTTAAATATCTTAGATATATTATTATGATGATCAAGCCCTGCTATTGATTAAATGAATAAAACCAATCACTGCAAAACTTCAAGACTGTGAGCATTTTGCGTAGATCAGTGAATTTAAAAATTATAATAAATTTCAACACAGAAATACATATATAAATGAATAATTTAAAGTATCAATACAAAACATAAAAATGTGACAGCCTAGAATTACGATCGTATGGATGCGAGGCATTTTTTCGGTACAAAAAATCACTAGCTAAAATGCATATTCGGAACTCAAGGCTATAGGATCTTCACCAACAAAATTGACATGGGACTTAATTGCAACGTAACCGAACGTTTTTTTTTTTTGTTGACGGGGAGGAAATCTTCACAAAGATTCCCCGCCTTCTGGGGGGAAGGCGGCGGTTATGTGGGGATCTTACCCACTAAAACCTCCCCGGTGGCCCTTTCCTCGGTGCATGACGAGGGGCTCCGGGATCTCACGTGGATCGCACCGGAGCCCCTCTGCACTGTGCTCAAGGAGAGCACGTCCCGGGGGGAGGTTACTCCCTCCTCCCCTGTGCCCTCGCAGTGCAAGGCGATACGGGCCAGCCGATGTCGCCTTCTTCCCACCCTTGTCGCCCAGTGAACCCGAGGCCCCTTTTAGACGCCTTGTACGACAGGCAGGGGATACCGTAGTCTTATTCTTGAGAGCCCAGAAAACCGAACGTAACGTAACGTAACCTAAACGAGCGTAAACATTTCCAAGGAAAAAACAAACACAAGTCATAATTGACGTTACACAAAAGTACAGGCAAATTGAAAAGTCTCTTTTACTGTCTATAAAAAAAAATTATAAATATATGTAAATCTATTAATATGAGTGAAGGTAAATAGTTATATCAGGAGCGTGCAAAATTTATGATCTTTGCACGGTTTGAAATACTTTGTGTATTAAATTATTAATTGAATTAAAATTAATTAAGTATCCATCAAATTGTAGTTTTTTTATCACACGTCATATAAAATCAATTGCAAACTTTTTGGTTAAAGCTAGCTTAAAGCTTGGTGTACTGCATAGCATAGCCAAAGCACATGGCAATAACAAAAATAAAAATAAATCCCAATGGTTTTCTTTTCTTCGTTTATATCAAAAGTTATTGGCTCTCAGATCTATTCCTATTACGATTTTTCGACGATCTGAGACGCTGCATTTGAACTCTTCGATATCGCATTACATAAGGATATCGAGTACGGAATATCAAAGGCGAGTGCTTTGTATTTGTGCAATTTAATGCTATAACATTTTCTACAACGGATTTATTTCGAAAAGGAATGTTGCGTGACAATATTCCTTTTATCTAGTTACATTTATTTTTCTTTTATAAATAAAACAGTGAAATGATAAATGGGGATAGAACTATGGGTTGCTAGCGCTAGTGCTACGGCGACCGCCCTTTCTTAACTACTACGGGGTGATTTCATAATGATTTACGAAATAAAAAAATGATGATAAATGCAATCAAAAAATGTATCAAGAATTATTGCTCAAAATAGAAAGGATTTTAAAAGCATGAAGATAAAATTAATAGTCCGATAAAATTAATAATCCATTTACTTTATTACAATGTGCATGGGTACAGCGAATACTGTCTCTGACTACACCAGGGGTAAACAGTAAACATGAACAAATTTAAAACAGTTTTGTGGAGAAATCAAATTAATAGTTAGATTTTATAATTTATATTAATATTATACATGGTAATTGGTAATTCGATGACTATTTGCGATAATTGTAATACCAATTTGCATTACGCAAAGTGGACATTTTTGAGTTATCATGTTTTTGGCGTTTTTTCAAAAAAATAAATTGAAAAAAGTATTAATTTAAATCAATTTTTTTCGTCTAGTTTTATAAAAAATACTAAACACCGGTTATTTATCAGCATCAAAACAACAATTATCGATCCAAATTTAAAAATTCGAATCGATAAATGATATTATTTAAAAAAATGTATCAAGAATTATTGCTCAAAATAGAAAGTTAGTTTAAAAGCATGAAGATAAAATTAATAGTCCGATAAAATTAATAATCCATTTACTTTATTACAATGTGCATGGGTACAGCGAATACTGTCTCTGACTAGACCAGGGGTAAACAGTAAACATGAACATTAAAGAAATTTAAAACAACAGTTTTGTGGAGAAATTAATTTAATAGTTAGATTTTACAATTTATATTAATATTATACATGGTTATTGGTAATTCGATGACTATTTGCGATAATTGTAATACCAATTTGCATTACGCAAAGTGAACATTTTTGAGTTATCATGTTTTTAGCGTTTTTTCAAAAAAATAAATTTAAAAAAGTATTAATTTAAATCAATTTTTTTCGTCTATTTTTATAAAAAATACTAAACACCGGTTATTTATCAGCATCAAAACAACAATTATCGATCCAAATTTAAAAATTCGAATTGATAAATGATATTATTTCAAAAAATGTATCAAGAATTATTGCTCAAAATAGAGAGTTAGGATTTTAAAAGCATAAAGATAAAATTAATAGTTAGTTGTGAATATCTAAGGCATGAATACTATAACGTGACATTTCTCAATGAGGTATCAAATTAGTTCGTGTATCGAAACAGCCGCATGATTTACGTGTTAATGTTCATATCGACACTGGAAAGCTAAAACGTAGTAAGTGACACATATGGCTATTTTCACTTTTTTACGTCATTGAAATCAGAAAAAAAGACGCGTCGAATGATATTTGACTTGCAACAATTAGATGAAAAATAGCGAAAATTTTCTTTTATTTTTTGTAGCATAAAACGATTTTCTTTTAGGAAAAATGTAGATTGATGCCGTGGTACAATACTTATTCAGAAAAAAATAATAAATATCCAAAAACGACAGCTCTAGGTCCACAAACACCAAAGTTATAATTTTTTTTTAAAGTTGAAATGTTATTTAGCTCTGGTGGACAATTTCATTTTTGTAGGTTACTACGTTTTTGTTTTCCAGCGTCGATATATAACGAGTATAATTACCAGTTGCCACGGTAACAATTCACTAAATTGCTACAAAGCACACCTCTCATTCTATTATACCTGATCGATTCGATAAAGAAATAGTCCATACGCTAGCCGCACTCCTAACCAGAGGTCTTCCCTCAAGAAATTTATGGTATATATATGTCTATATATGTCTATAACAACCCCCTAATTTTTTTATTGCTGAGCATTACCACTTCATTTGTTTGGTTTTTTAAGCAGCGTTTCAAACGTTCATGATAGATAAAAAACATGCAGGGTTCCAGCACATGCTATTCCATCACAGCGTACTCAAGTGCTGGCGCGTTAGTTTCAAGTTTGTTTGTTCCGTCACAAATTAGTCAGAGCTGACTTTGACCATCTCACCGAATTGATAACTAGCACAGCTCTTAGATCGCATAACCTGACTTAGGCGGTTAGTTTTACGCGTGAGCATTCTGATTTCAAAGTCGGTCGTTTGATTTTTTATATACTAAGTTCGTTTCAAGTTTCATTCCGCCGGGCTAGATTATGCTTTATTTTATTTAAACAATAAACTTAAATAAATCAATAAATATTTAATTTAACTTCCACAGTATATTCAATTATTTCTCTCCGTATTCATTCTCTTCGATTCTCTTCTCGAGCGGGTGAAGATCATGTACATTCAATATACTCCATTGTACTTCATTATGGTTTATAATGACATTAATATACATAACCCATGTGTCAATACAAATTGGGGTTACAAAACAATAGAATGTCATCATAGTAGATAAAAGCTGTATTTGACAGTTCAAAAAGAGGAGTGCTCCGTCACAGGATTACGCGCCAAGTCAATCTGAAGAGTCCCTGAAAGTTTCATTGAAATCGGTCCAGCCGTTTTTTTATAATTTCTAAGCGAGTGCTTGACTACGATCCCACCTGATGTTAAGTGGAAATGCAGTCCTGGATGGTAAGGCGCACTAGCTTAGTAAATGCCTATTCACTCTACTCTTGAAAATACCCACGTTGTAATCGGAAGGAAAGACAGACGCGGGCAAACTATTCCAGTCCTTTGCTGTACGAAGAATGAAAGACGAAGCAAATCGCTTCGTTCGGGTTTGAGGGATGTTCACAACAAATTATATGGAACAAACACACACACTTTCTCTTTTATATACATAGATTAGTTATATTATACGTGCTGATTTACCTAATCTTTCATATATATTATTATATTTACTCCACTAAATTATAAAATATGTAAACTTTGATATTTATATTAACTTTAACATGCCATTTGCATCATAATTACGAGAACGTCCAGGAATATTCTACATGGGTGCATTCCTGTACTAATTCACCGAGCGTTGTGGCGAGATTAACTATGCTTTCTAGTCTTTGATCTCGGCTTACTTTAGCACAAAAACATTAAATTACAGAACAGCTCCACCGCTTTGAAGTGCACCTACTGTAAGTAATTACAAATTCAAATATAATCCATTTACTTTATTACAATGTGCATGGGTACAGCGAATGCTGTCTCTGACTACACCAGGGGTAAACAGTAAACATGAACATTAAAAAAATTTAAAACAGTTTTGTGGAGAAATTAAATTAATAGTTAGATTTTACGATTTATTTTAATATTATACATTATGGTTATTGGTAATTCGATGACTATTTGCGATAATTGTAATACCAATTTGCATTACGCAAAGTGAACATTTTTGAGTTATCATGTTTTTGGCGTTTTTTCAAAAAATAAATTAAAAAAGTATTAATTTAAATCAATTTTTTTCTTCTATATTTATAAAAAATACTAAACACTGGTTATTTATCAGCATCAAAACAACAATTATCGATACAAATTTAAAAATTCAAGACGAAAAATGATATTATTTCAAAACTTTTTTGAGATATATAAGCATAAACATAAAAAACCATGCCTGGCATATTATTTTAAAACGATAACCGTTTTCTAAGCTTTCCAATAATGCGTAAAAACTAGAAACTGACTAGAAAGGAAGCTGGCGGAAATTTGTAATCGAACTGAAACTAAGCTCGTTCTTCAAAATTTCCATAAAATTAATTAAAAACAATACCCAATGTATATAAAACAAAACATACAAATTTAATCCTGTATATATAATAATGACATATATCCCCGTAATGTTAATAAAATGTAAAGTAACCGAATTATTTCTACGATGTTCACAGTTATTATAGTATTGTAATTTCACTCGCATACTTCTTAACAACCTAATGAAACAGGAGACGATTATTCGATTCATCAAGTCACAGTGCCTGAGGTGAGCAGGACACGTAGAGAGAATGAAAGACCATAATGCACCCAAGGCTATGAGCAGTTGGAAGCTGCAGCAAAAAAGACCGAGTGGGATGCCAAAACTGAGCTAGAGCGACAGCATCGAGAAGGATCTGAGGGCCATTGGGAACTTGATCTACTGGAGAAGGATAAAAACGAATGGCGTAAGAAGAAATAAATAAAGTACTTCTTGTCCACAAGAATAATCTACATAAAAATGGTTATCTTTTCAGTATATATAACTAGCGTACCCAGCCCGCTTCGCCAAGCTATAGTTTGCTTCATTTTATTAAACAATAAACTTACATCATTAAATACTTAATTGAACTCTCACAGTATATTAAATTATTCCATTCTCTTCATATTCATTCTCTTCTTGAGGGGGTGAAGATTACCTACACCCATGTACATATGAGCAGCATCAGTAAACGGATACATTCGTGGCGCTATTACTTACCTTGAATACTTCAAAATCCTCGATTATTATCTACAATATACTTCAGTTTATTATACTTCAATATACTCCATTGTACTTCAATATGGTTAATAATGGCATAAATATACATATCGCATGTGTCAATACAAATTTGGGTTATAAAATAATAGAATATCATCATAGTAAATAAAATCTGTATTTGACAGTTCAAAAAGAAAAGTGATCCGATCGTCACCAAACTTTACACGATTACTCGTCAGGTCAATCTGAAGATTCCCTGAAAGTTTCATTGAAATCGGTTCAGCCGTTTCGGAGCCTATACGGATCAAACACACACACATTCTTTTTTATTTATAAAAATGTACATATGTCGTGATAACTGGTAAATAAGTTAGTTTATTCAAATATTTTTCATATCATTATATTTATTATCACTTACGACTTTTTTACTACGCATGGTTCGTCATATTATTTGTTAGCAACAATGTATACGTGTCACATCGTTCTAGAACTCGATTATGTTGAGTCGTAATGGCCGTAAATACATGTAACATAAATGACGTACAGTGCTAAAAGCAGCTTAGCTTCAGCTATTTCATTTTATATGTTCACAACATCGTGCGAATTACGTATATTGCTGTACAGTATATGGGCGACTGGACTCAGCCTTAGTAAAGTCATTGGTACTGAGTAAAAGGCTATAGAAATGTTTATAGAGAAATCTATATATATAAAAGAGAAAGTGTGTGGGTATATTCCTTATAGGCTCCGAAACGACTGGACCAATTTTAATGAAACTTTTAGGGAATCTTCAGATCGACCTGGCGAGTAATCCTGTGAAGTTTGGTGACGATCGGAGCACTCCTCTTTTTGAACTGTCAACTACAGATTTTATTTATTATGATAATAATCTATTGTTTTATAACCCAAATTTGTATAGACACATGCGATGTGTATATTTATGTCATTATGAATCATATTGAAGTACAATGGAATACTCCATCTTGAAGTAAAATAAAGTATACTGAAGTATATTAAAGATAATAATTAAGGATTTTGAAGTATTTAAGGTGAGTTTTTTTTATATGAAAAGTGGCAAACGAGCATACGGCTCACCTGATCTTAAGTGATCACCGTCGCCCTTGAACATCCACAGCACCAGAGGAGCTGTAGGTACGTTGCCGACTTTTGAGATAGGAATAGGCTCGTTTCTTGAAGGTTTACTGATGCTGCTGATATGTCTAAGGTTGTAGGTCATGATCTTCACCCACTCGGAAAGAGAATAGAAGAGAATGAATACAGAGAGAAATGAACAACTTAATAATGTAAGTTTATTGTTTAAATAAAATAAAGCAAAATCTAGCCCGGCGAAGCGGGCTAGGTATGCTAGTAATAATATAAAATAAATAAAGGCAACACACTTTTTGAAAATATCAAATACAATTACGAATTCAGTTTTAACATTCCGGAATACCTTAATATTGTGGTGTGTTGAGAAATGAGGCACCTGTTGTGCGCCCGTTTAAATTTATAATCCTCGCAGGAAACTGGTAGAAAATGGAAAATTTATCAACTCAAACATGATAAAGATGAAACGAGTCGTTTAGTTTGTAGAGAAAATTTATCAAATATAAGAGTTCCATTGAATTGTTTTTGTATAATACGCTGTATTAAACAGAAAAAGAGATCCCTTTGTCTTTTAACTCGAGTCAAAACATCTACGCATCAATTTTAAATTCATACGGGGAACGAAATGTGTTATAAAACACAATTTTATTTTATATCCTCATTTTATATTCGCCCAAGTCATAATAAAATTATACGAAAATAAATTGAAAATGGAACAGTAAAAAAGTTAAAGCTTAAAAGGTTTCCTGGACAAATTGTCCCCGGCCATCTTCGCATTCAGGAAAGACTCAATAAAAAGTTATTGACCATAAAACGGCCACACGCCGTCAAATCAGGTCAAACGACCAAGTGAGATCCGTCGAGTGGGATGCAAGCTAGAAATCAATAAACCTAATAAAACTATAAAGAATCGTTTATATAGCCACGGCAAAATATGTTGTTATCGCCTAGTAGAGATAAGCCCCGCAGATTAATAATTCGCGAATCAAGCCATGGTTTATTTTTAATCTCTGATTAACTGTGCAACGCGGCCTTATCAGCCTCGATGGATTCTAGTATGAACAGAAAGAAAGCAGACGTGAATTATGAATTATTAATGCATGTTCTCATAGAGTTATGGTCGGTAAATGTCATAATAAATTTTTAACTGGACATAATGGATACATGTTTTTTTTTAAATAAAATAAGGGTGTAAAAAAGTAGATTGGATATCTTTTATGTGACAATTGTGACGAGAAGCATTGCATAATACAGGGCATTAGGAAACCGCTTCCGAAAACAAAGACAGACGACAGTACTAATGGCACCTTTGATGACGGGACGGAAAAAAATCGATACAAGATGCGCGAGCCGGGTCATGCCAAATGAAAATCTGTGCCTACCCCTTTGATACAGAGAGGTGTGTTTTTTTATTTTATATTATAATACAATATCTTTTTATTTAGAGGTTCAGGCTAAGCGATCTACGAGCTATGCCACCTCTCAAATCCGGTGAAGCAGTAAAGGCCAGCTTCTCTGTGCCAACTGTGTTAGTTCGTCCAAAAAAAAACTTTTTATCTATCTGTCTACCATAATTTAATTTTAATAAGCAATGGAAATAAATCCTTATATAAATTGTATAGATCTTTATAATAATTTTATTTCTATGAATAATGTATTTTAATGGTAAATTTTTTTTTTACATCCTGTAGTGCCCTCATTTTGCAAACTTTATTAATTATTCAACAATAATTTAGAGAGAACTGCATAATAAACTATATCTGACGCAGGAGGAAAGCGATTTAATAAACCCAAAATTCGAATACGAACAACTCAATACCACGTGCACTTGATTGGCGGTACAATTTAATTTCCAATCACGTTGGATGACGTCACGCGAGCCGTCTCTATCCATTCGGTATCAACTACCCTTAACCACTGTGTACGTACATAGTACGTGTATCAATCAAGCATGTGTGTAAAATTTGGTTCTTTGAGAGACGGATTGAGAACCGCCCTCTTTTTTTGAAGTCGAATTAATAGGCGCTAACATGCTTACAGGTCCCTTGCGCCCCGAGTCTGTTATTTCCACTGACATTTCAACATGAAACCAACCTATAACAATTCAATTGTCATCGTAAACAAAAATGGTAATACACTAATTTAATTTTTGATGAATTTATTGAAATGTATCGGATATTTGGAAAATGTCATTATGTACGAGATTAACAAATAGCGACAACTGGGATAATATACGGTGGCACGCCATTGGAAAATCATACTGGAAACGAGCCGATATGAAGGGAGAATAGAGATTAAAAAATATTGGAGTTTGTTTTATAAATAGCATGTTTTTGAAATACCAACAAAATAATGCGCGATTATGCACTATTTACAAATTATCTTAAGCTCTATTTTGAGTATGCACTCAGTTTAATTTTAGCATGTAGTTGTTCGAATGCTGAGTTTTCACTGAGCAGGAACTCACGCAATTAGGCCAAACTTACTTTTTTTTTTTTTTTTTTTGTTAACGGGGAGGAAATCTTCAAAAGATACCCCGCCTTCTGGGGAAGGCGGCGGTTATGTGGGGTTTTACCCACTAAAACCTCCCAGTGGCCCTTTCCTCGGTGCATGACGAGGGGCTCAGGATCTCAGTGGAACGCACCGGAGCCCCTCTGCACTGTGCTCAAGGAGAGCACGTCCCGGGGGAGGATTCTCCCCCCCCCCCTGTGCCCTCATAGTGCAAGGCTACACGGGCCAGCCGATGTCGCCTTCTTCCCGGGTCCACCTTAGCGGACGACAAAGGCCCCCACCCTTATCGCCCAGTGAACCCGAGGCCCCTTTAGTCGCCTTCTTCGACAGGCAGGGGATACCTTAGTCTTATTCTTGAGAGCCCAGAACTACAGGGCTGCAGGCCAAACTTACTAAGCTAAGCCTGAGCAAAGTCATGTACGCTTTATAAATTTCAGCCGTAGTGATCACTGTCGAGAATCCACAACACTAGATATAATATTTATCTAGGTCTAACAGTGTATAAATCGATAATTGATTAATAAATGATCCTGGTTGTGAAATTAAATGCTTTGTTTTTCTATTTAAATTAATATATAATAACAAAATGCATAATAAAGATTATATCAATAGTAAATTTTATAATATCGTATAATAATTAAGACACTACTGTTCCGAATTATTTATGTATGTAAATTACGATCAAAATGTGCATATTTAACGGCATTAATTAAGTTCAAATCGATTTTGTGTTGTGATCTTTCTTAGGTTCAATTCTTTCAGGATTTTTAATAGTTTCTATAGAAAGAAAAATCATTTTCATAAAATTGCTAAATGTAGGTTTAGGACCTATCACATAGCCATTTGCCATTTGTCAAAGTCGGTAAAGAGCGGACGATTGACATATCTGTCAAAGTAAATTAAACTCTCAAGGTACTTTTGTAATTAACAAAATTATCGCATAAGAAGTATCATTTTCATTTAGTAGAACAATCTATCTATATATATAAAAGAGAAAGTCTGTGGGTTTGTTCTCTATAGGTTCCGAAACGTCAGGACCGATTTCAATGAAACTTTCAGATAATCTTCAGATGACCTGGCGAGTACTTCTGTAAGTTTGGTGACGGTAGGAGCACTCCTCTTTTTGAACTGTCAAACAAGCCATACATCGTACTCTGATAAGAATGATATTGTATTTACTGATTGATCTTCACCTGCTCGAGAAGAGAATAGAGAGAATAAATACGGACAGAAATGAATAATTTTATTTAATGTGATAGTTAAATTAAATATTTAATGATGTAAGTTTATTGTTTAAATAAAATAAGGCAAAATCTAGCCCGGTGAAACGGGATGGGAAAACTAGTACGGAAATAGTGAGTATACGGACGTAGAATTCGACCAACTAAATCCCGGAAATACTGCAAATACCTAGGACGTGAGGCTGGCACAAAAAATGCGGCATTTACAATGAACGTTTAGGAGTTGCTTAAAATAACTACTGTTTATTAATTTTAACCAACTTCACAAAGGTTTTCAATTCATTTGTATTTGCACTCATGGCGCCGTAATTTATGGCTATTGGCTATTTAAGTTTTTTGTTTGGAAAGTACTAGGCTTGAATTAGCTCAAACAATCAATTTGTTTGCATATGACTTGAGGTTCCGATATACCTGGGAATTCCTGAAAGTCGTGTGGAAGAAAGCTTATTGATTAAAATATTGGTAAGTATATAACAATCCAAGACTAGTTAACTACACCTTAACGTCAATGAACACAAATGTGAACGAAGAATTCTTATAATACGAGCGCCAGAAGTTAGTTATTTACCTAATAACAAAACCTACCGAATGTCGGACATAATTTTGTTGTCCGTTAAGATTTGACAAATACTGAAGCAAAGGTAAGTATATCAGAAAATGTTGTCTTAAATGCATATTGTTACTGATGTACCCGCGGCGCTTTTATAAGTCGTACGTTATCGATATCATAATATCGACATAAATAACACGTCTGATGAAATGAACGATAATAACCGAGAGTTACGAGCTCATGTAACAGCTTACAGATAATAAAAGAATGTGTATTAATAATTGAATCAGTTTTACCTAACGATTTCTAATTTTTACATTATTTAGTTTTACATTATTTATTTAAATTAAACAAAGTTATTATGAACAAAAACCGACTTTAAATTGAATCAAACGTTAAACATTATTACGCGCGGACGACTAATATCATAACTCCACCTTCTACCTCAGACTTTTCACCAACACAAATACTTATAATAATACATTTGGCGTTATTAATATGCTCTCTCCAGATTTTTAAACCTAGCGGGGTATACCGAAATCCCTGGCCATTATCCATATACGATGTCAGTCACCTAGACATTGCGTTCCCACGATTATAAAGCGATGATGTCAAAGTATGTATTTATTGATTGTTTTATCGTTTTAACTTACTAAGGTAGGAACAATGATAATAGAGAGAGTATTAAGTATTTGAATTTGTAAATAGCCCGATAGAAGCATCGAACAGATCTCGGCCAAATAGGTAGAATGCGACTTTCAAGGTCAAAGTTTAATTTAAAGTGAGGTAGATGAACTTAAAAACTTGACCTGGAGTACCGTCTTGCCAGGGGACTTGTAATAGAGGTCCAGTAGAGGAATAATAACAATTTGCGGAAAATTTTCAAATGTTAAGTATGTTATCTAACACTACACTTACATGGTAAACTAGCTGCGCCCCGCGGTGTTACCCGCTATTCATTTTATTAAGTATGTCTTTTTCTGTATAAATTAATAATGATCGGTTTAATAGACTATACACACTATATCTTTATAAATTATAGCGTATGTGTTAGTCCAATGGATAAGCTATATTGTAAAGTTTAATCAAAATAAATTATGTAGATATGTGTGAAAAAGCCACAAGTTCACATCCATACATTCTCACACACTTTCGCACTATATTAGAAGGATGACCTGAGGATGTTATTTTTATATATAGTTAAGGCCGATATCGATATTTTTTGCCCGAAGAGGCACACAAAGTTAGTTTAGCTTTTGAATGTCTCATAGATTATCCGTGAAATAGCAACCGACCGGTAGTTGTTCGGCCCTCCGGGCGCCCTCGGATCGGAATGCGTAACATAGTAACCGTCCAAGCCGAGGTTACCCCTCACCGGGGGGACCGTTGTGTCGAGTTACAAGAGATAGAGGTTCAGGCTAAGCGACCTAAGAGCTATGCCACCTCTCAATCCGGTGAAGCAGTCAAGGCCAGCTTCTCTGGCCAATCTGTGTAGTTCGTCATAAAAAAATCGATATTTTTAAATATGTCGATGTTTTTTTTAATTAAACATCACTATAGATAGTTGTCTGTTGTGTTCTCGCGGAGTTGTCGTACCTGTTGCGAGCGGGACGTGCCGGGAATGCTAACTCCCCACCGGATGCCATTCTTTTGTTCATATACACTGACGTTTCTTGTATCACATTGCTTTTGCGTTCATATTGTGTTAATATTGTGAGCATATTATATACTAAATGTCCTTTGATTAATCTATTTCTACGAAACAACTATGAATTGATTCAATAAAGAATGATTTTATAAATACATATTTTTTTATTAATTTGCCTGACTTGTATATATCTCTTTCTCTCTTTCGACATCATGCGGTCCATTCCGCATATGAACCCATTCAATATTGGTTGATTATACGAAGTATTATGGACGTTGGAAAGTTTATATTTTCGTAGAAAAAATTAAGAATAATGTCAACAATAAACTTATCTTGATTTTATGTCCTGAAAAATGGAGTAAATGAATTTATCCTTTATCATTTATCGTCATTATAAAGTGTTTTATTTTAGATATAAATGTCATATATTCTTTATTACAAATCGCAATACAAACACTCCGCTAGTCATCTAGAGGGGTAGGGAGAGATCACGAATTTCTACTAAATAAGATCCTGACACACCTCTTATGCTTAGTACGTCTATATTTGTGTGCAAAAACATGGATACTCACTTTTCACAGTAAATGTTGTTATTTATTAAATGTACATTATTTTTATTGAGCGTGAATTAAAAGGACAAATATTTTTTTATTTTTAAATTTTAATAAGAAATTTTTACAAATTTTTTACAAGCCTCTGTTGCATGCAAAGACTGCCACGGCCAGTGTATTACCATGGCCTAAAGACCTAGTCCTCAGGTCAGGGGTCGGCAAGTTGCGTGTGACAAGCTACATGCGGCTCTTTTGATGTGAAGCTGCCGCTTTTTAGTACTAAATTTATTTATGCAATTACTAGTTATTGTTGTCAAGAAAATAAATTGTGATTCTTTAAATACTTTGAAATTTTATCAATTCTAATTTTTGATTCTTCCAAAAGATTACCGTCCCCTGCCTTAGATGAATATCGGCGCGAAGTGAAGGCATATTATGACGGTGCCTCTTCTAAAATACTATTGAAGTACGCACTTGCAATTCCTCTAATAAACGTTTTTCTTAATAAAAAAAAAATAGTTACCTTATTTTGGCAGAGCTATTCAATCGATTGTAGACCGAGAGTTAGTCCATAGTATGTTTAACATTTGACCTTGGGACCACCAGATGCTAAGGCGGACCGGCCAACGGTTAGGCCAGTGTAGCTAATTGGCTTAAATACATCTAATTGTCAGCGTAAGGTATGCGTACGAGATGACTCGTCGGCTATTCATTGACTGACCCCAATTGTCTAACAATAACGTCCGGCCGTGTCGCTCAGCGAGCACCGTGCCGTGATTTTTACGGTGTCAAAGAATTGAGCACACTAAATTTAAATCGTCACGCTCCGCCGACTAAAATCTAAGTGTTCCGTAGTATGTAGATTTCTAGATAATGCATAAATTATGATACACTAACTGCGCTCCCCGGTGTTACCCGCGATTATAAAGTATATCTTTTCTGTACCCCTGGTATGCACAATTTAATGATTTATCTAATTTAAGCATTTGTTTGTTAATCGTCATAACTATTCAGATGTTTATAAAAATTATGTAGTGTAAAATACAAAGTTTAATTACTTTTAAAACCAGCTGCGATTAAAGTATTTATTTTGATATACGGATCAATTGTATGTCAAATGTCACTGTCAATGTCAATATCAAATGTCACTACCAAATGTAAAAACATATTATAATTTTTTAAAGTATTTATGGGACACTATTTCGTTGATAATCTTCTTCTTCTTCTATAAGCTCTACAGCCCTTTGTGAGCCTTGGCTTGGTCAAGCAACATCCTCCACCTCGGTCTATCCATGGCCGCAGTCCTCCAGGCTCCTATGCCAATTTCTTTGGCGTCTCGATTTACACCGTCTATCCAGCGCAGCTTTGGTCTTCCCCGACCTCTTCGACTCTCGGGGTTCCTCGTCATCACTGCCTTGGGTATCCTAGCTTCATCCATTCTCTGCACATTTACTCTACACTCTTTTTACTCTACACACGTTGATAATGGCTTGACATATACAATAAATATAGGCTGTTGTGGGCTTTTTTTATAGGACTATTTATGATACATACTTCAATTATACATTATGTATGTCTAACTCCAACGGTTTTTCTCCTACTTATTGTTATATTTTAAACAATTCACACTATATCTTTTTATATTATAGCCAATGCTTAACTTCGATGTTTATATCATTATAAAGTTCAAAATCCATTCAGTAGTTTTTGCGTGAAGGAGTAACACTTCACACACATCCATAGATTCTTAGAAATTTCATGTTTATAATATTAGCGGGATAAACTTTTGAAACTACAATAGTTATACGTACAAACAAAAACCGACTTCAAATCGAATCAAACATTATTTATTACGTGCGAGCGTCCTCTTATGTTTCCGAAGTTCCGAAGTTATATTACGAAATTCGGTTATAATATTTTATTCTTCCACATTCGTGCCCGTTGTAGTTTTGAAGGACTTGCCTAATTTTTGCGGTCTACAAATATCACAATCAACAATCATTATTTGATATATATGAAGTGAGTCGTAAAGCTTGTCTGTCCTTTCCTATTATTTTCGTCTAATAATATACTTACGGTAATTAATCAAACATTTTATATTCTATGTTTAAAAACTCTTGTTTTTTAAGTTTTTCCTAATATTTAAATACTATATTCATTTTCTTGTGATGAACCTACACAGTTAGCCCCGAGATATTAGCTTGGATGGTTTCACCGGATTCAGTGTAACTCTTAGGTCGCTTATCTTAAACTTCTAGACAAGGGTCCCACTGAGGGTAAGCTCGGCTTGGGCGGTTACATTTTACGCGTAAGCATCCCGATCTAATGAAAAAAGAGAGTTTTATTTTAATTTTTAATACGTTGCTATCACAAGATATTAAGTACTCTCATGTACTTTTTAACTTTATCGGGGTATACACCAACACCTGATGTTAAAGTTACAAAAAAGATAATATCCCCTTGATATCGGTGGCTTGTTGTTTCCAAGATTTTCAATATTTCATTATATAATTTAAACTTTATACGTTTTATTATCATATTATTTATTTTACTTTATTTTTGACTTCATAATATATTTATTTATGAAATTTTTTCATCTATTATTTTATTGTATAAAACATATTTTAATCTCATAACTGTTTTATTCATGTATCATATTTATTATACTCTAATTGTCTGTATAAATTCCATATAAAAGTAGTATTGCGCGCGCACGTCTTTAGCTAGTCCCGGGCACCGCTGAAAATCAGCGCCGTCGCATCCTTGCGACAGCATATGCTGAGACGGTGTCCGATATTGGCATTGGCATCATATGTTTTGTATTATTTGTCCGTGTAACTTTAACTGTGTTTTGTCTTTTTTTCTTTTTTAATGTGTGCTATATTCTGTCTGTGATGTGTTTTTGTATTGTGATGCCTATAAATAAATGTCTATATCGGTGTAAAAAAGAGACATGATAGTAGATCATTATACATCCACGGTAATTTTCGTATATGTATAAAATTGGTTGGTACAAACCGGCTCCAATCTGAATAGATTGTCAGATTTTAAGTTGAACGCTCAACCACCATCATGGATCCGTAGAAACATTTCATAAAATCATTCTATCCCCCGTAAGTCTGTTCGATACAAGCTCTTTAGTGAATAATATGTCAGACAATTATCATTGAATTTGTCAATAAAAAAGAATCTCTTTCGTTGCTGTAAAAAAAGTGAGGTCGAAATTAAAAATTGAAAGCTGAAAAAACCTTAACAACTTTTTTTTACACCAAATTCAATGCAGAATCCACTTATGCTCTTAATTATCTTGTACGAGCGTTTTTTTTTTGTTTGGGAATTATAAAATTTACATGGAACCATTAAGATAATAAAATGCCGGCATATGATTAGATATGATACAATCTGAGTAACAGTGTAAACAATTGTTTTAACAGGTATATTAACGAGTAAAGACAAAATTAGATTATTTTCAAATGATCAGAGTTATATTACACGTATATTCTATTTCTTATTCTATATTTGTACTCTTTATAGTCAAGGAGTACTTACATAGTCGTGTCATAAGCTCAGTAATTTTTTTTTAAAAGTAAAGAAAGTTAGCAATTTTTTTTTCTTTTTTTCTCCTGAAAAATTACTAACAATCTTGTTAACCATTCCAACTAAGCTTAAGCTTGTACTAGGACATGGTTCACGGTAATAGTTGAATGGTAGATTCGAACCCACGACGTTACGATTCGCAGGCCGTACCCTAAACCATTAGGCTCTAATAATATCAACTATCATTCTTCCAAGGTTCGAAATGATTATAGGCGATCCCAGCTTGTGCTAAAATTAATACGGTACATGATCAAATCTTTCAAAGAAAAAAATCGGTGATTGAGGCTGGCATAATACGAGTACACACATTAAAGAAACAAGTATATTTACGAGACAAAACAAATACCGACTTCAAATTGAATAAGAATATTACGCAATAACATTATCAGAACCCAAACTATACACAAACATTCTTTCCAATAAAAAATGAATCATCGGAATCGATTGGCGTGATATTAAGTTATTCGTCCATTCGTCGCGCACATACTTTAAGCAAGTTTAAGATTTATAGGGTTTTCTCATGGAGGCCATTGGCAGAATTGGACTTTTTAAAAATAAATATAATAATTAAAAATCGGTTTACCCGCTCGAAAGTTATTAGATTACAAAAGTAAAAAAAATCATACAGACGATTTCAGAACCTCTTCCTTTTTTGAAGTCGGTAGAAAATACTGATGATTCCTTTTTAGTTGGTTACAAATACCTGACTACTCTGAAGGCAATCTTGGTTTTCCGCTTGACTTTTACGGCGTATCGTCTTCTAGCCACGGCGGCGGCGCCCGCGAGCAGCGCGCCTTCGGCATCGCAGTCGCTCGTCTCCTCATCACAGTTAGAGAACGTCCCCAGCTGCAGGCGCGGGGGCGTCGCCTGCGAGCAGCCCCCGCCCCTGCCCGTGCTCCAAGAGAGCATCGAACTCCTAAGAGACCTGAGCGCCTCCGTTGTACAGGCCCTCTACCTGCCCTGCCACCATGCAACAACATATCGGCGCACCGATATACACACGTCCTATGGTACATCCGATTCAAGCACTACCGTCATTAACTTCGTCTACTGTGCGAAACAATCAGCTGACGTCATCACTACACTGATGTCTATACGCGCCCAGAAGTGTCACAATACGCACGTGGTCCGCCCGCCAACGAACGCGCAGCCGGCTTGCGGGCGCAGTACTCCCGGCATTATTATCACAATGCAAACATTGTGGTATCGCGCCTACATTACCGGCGCACCGGCCGATTCCAGTTGAACCGTTCCGCGTTGATATCACCTGTTATATCACTCATATAAGAAACAGGCGAAACAGAACTATTTTATTCTTTTAATTCTATCGCGCGTTTGTTAACACGGCCGTTAAATTTTGCCGTTCAATGTTTAATATTAACCGCAAAACCAGTTCAAGCGACTACTTTCAAGGTCATTAAACCTAAGTTTTAGGTCTACGTAATAACTATTAGGGATTATACTTTTAAAATTAAAATTGGCATTGCTCTTTATTGTAAATTTATTAGAAATAATTTCTTTATTCTGTGAAATATTAAAGAAATTATTCCATGATATGTATATAGAAATGACATTGGCCGAGTCAACATGGCGTGGCCTTCGGACTGGAATGAACGAGTATAAATATATTATTATAACGCGTGTTTGTAAAATATCACAATGTAATAGGCGTGTTATTTTAAGACAAACACGTATTAATGTCATACTATACCGAACTTGTACCTTTAGTGGTTCAAGAATAAAATAATTCTATCCTGGTAACATATACGAGTGACTTTAAATAAAGCTAATGCAACCGTTAAAGGGACACATTGTTTGGTAAAGTGTAATATTGCAATACAATCCACTAATCACACACGATCCACGAAATTGTATTAATACACACAACGGGTAAAGATTCACGTTTAAATCGACCGTCACATATGTCGTTATTCACTGACGACTTTGGACGTGTTAGGTATAGGGGATATGCGCGTTGACTGAACCGAGTTGTAGGACCCCGCGGAGCGTAAGCGCTTGCACCGCGTGTCTCTCTCACCGTTCAACACGAATACGCCGAAATAGAAATGCTTTTCAACCGACTTAAAAAAGGGGGAGGTTCTTAATTCGTTTATATTTTTAACCGACTTCAAAATAAGAGGATGTTGTCTAATCTGTTTATTTTTAATTTATGAGCATAACTAGGCTATGAAGTGATTTTATTTTTATTTGAATGTGCTTACTGAAAGTAACACACGTCCCATGTCAATTTTGTTAACATTGAACCTTGAAGTCCGAAAATATGTAAGGTGAAAAATCATATAGGAGGAGCTTTATTGATTGAGATATTGATAGGTATTGATAGGCAACGACAGCAACTGCAAATGTGAAATAATATAGACGTCGGAACTTCGTAATATATAGTACTTCGGAAATAAAAAAAGAGTGTCCGCGCGTAGTGGCGTTTAATGTTTTTTAGCCGTCATGTTTAATTTCATTTGAAGGTGGTTTTGGATTTCGTAAATAAACATGTTTTAAGTTATGTTAGGGAGTATATGCGCGGGAGTTTCACGATCTAATTCCTATTGAACATCACAACGCACGTTTCCGTACTTCCGATCTGAACAATCCGGTACCGGGAATGTTTTAATTCGTCTTTTACTATGAGTACAGCAGTTAATGATTGTAATAACTTCAGTATCTACCTCCGATCACGCAGAAAATTTTCTAGAGGAGAATGTACTATGCTAGTACACATTCACAGACTACATCAGGTGGGATTGTACACCGCCCTATAAATTATAAAAATCACTGACTATGCCAATCAGTTATAAAAATGCCATCCAACGGGTTTAAAAGTTTATTGACTAACAGACCTTTATATTTAGTAAGCGTATTCATGAATTTTGAGGCGACTTGATTATTTAACGCAGCTAATATGATGATACCGCCTAATTGACGTCATATAATGAGAAAAATAGTTAAAGAAAGTTGGCCTAAGCGTTCGATCTTACTATCTTACAGTGAGAGTTTAATATTTAACTTAATCCGGTTCCTACGAATGTGCCGCCATTTTTCTATTTCTCAGGTAAAAAGAATTACTTTGAATTTGTACCCAGTGTATGAGACGTCTTCGAGCATTAATATAATATATTAAAGAAATTTTTATCACTTAAATAAAGGTCAATGTTTGGAATCAGTGCGCAAATAGCATATATAATAGAGGTCCTTCGAACCGGATCATAATGATAATAATAATGTATAATGATATTAATAAGCTACGGCCAGTAAAAACTGTCTCTGCCTACCCCGTTGAGCTTTTAAGAAGTGGATTATTTTGTAATTTTTATTTAATTTTGATAATCGTAAGAGTATTTTTATATATGAACATATAGAACATTTATACCTTCAATGTTATCCTATAGTTCCTGAAAATGTTATCCTTATACGGACATAATATATGATTTACCTCTGTACAAAGATAACGACATAAGGGGAACATCAATTGTGTTTACGTATCCTTAGATATTTTAACGTCTTTATCGTGTACCCAATTTGGTCAGATAACGCAGTCCTGGGGGCCTGAGGCAGCCACAAATCAAATTTTTATGTAGGCCGCATAATCTTTTTCACGAAATCGTATAGATTGTCTAACCAACTGACGGTCTTTTAGGATTGTACACTTAAGTCCACTATGGAATACCTTTGAAACAGAGCGTTGATAAAGATAATATGATATAGTATCATGAAAAGGTATGTGTATTTTTATTTGTTTTTTAGCTATTAATTGACGACATTACTACATGATACTAAAAGGCCGTGCAATCTTTGGTAATGCGCTTTACTATCAAAGTAAATTCATGAAGTGTATGAATTCCTCTAATTTTAATATCATCAACATTAAAATCAACGACCTAAAATTCTGGTCTTTTTTTTCAAGACTAATATAAAAGGCGAAATTAACCGCAATACACATACATTTTTAAATCGAAGAGGGATTGGACTTAAATAAGATCAGCATCCTCACCAAAATGCCTCCTGGCTCTATCATGTATATACATACAAAACACATTACGTATGTTACATCCGTTAACTTATATATCATCTATTTAATCCTATCGGAATAGACCACGATGCCAATCGCATTTAACAGGTCAAAGGAATTTATTTGGAATCAGTGCGCAAATACATATGCGTGATCAAGTTTTTTTTTTCAAATATCTATAAAGTTATCGGTCTTTAATATTAGTCCAATTATTATAACGGTTCGATCTACTCCCAACATTGGTCCTTCGAGCCCGATTGTAACGTAAACGTAATGCTTTTTTTCTAACGTAAAATGACAAAACGATGATGATGTTGGTTGATAGCCACACCAATCGAAGCTTTTCGAATGTCCCTTAGATTATCCGTGAAATAGCTACCGACCGAGTCGTGGTTCGGCCCTCTCGGGCGCCCTTGGATCGGAATGCTTACGCGTAACATAGTAACCGTCCAAGCCGAGGTTACCCTCACCGGGGGACCCTTGTGTCGAGTTACTAGCGATAGAGGTTCAGGCTAAGCAACCTAAGAGCTATGCTACCTCTCAATCCGTTGAAGCAGTCAAGGCCAGCTTCTCTGCCCAATCTGTGTAGTTCGTAAATAAAAAAAAACACCAATCTTCGCCCTAAAACAGTAGTATACAGACACAATTGCATTGAGCGCTGCAGTTAGAGAGCTTATATTGTATTGAACTTACGAAACATACCAACGTATGTATTTAGGTGACGAGCGCGATCGCGCTCCTGCACTCCTTTTTAACCGGTTTTTATATGGGCCAACTGTGTAGCATCCAGTTAAGTGGATGCCATACTTATTGTAGCAATACTTAATATTAAAAAAGATGATATAGTTTTATAGAAATATCCCTATAATGCCGTTTTAATACTGTGATTAATTAGAAGGTAATTAAGTAATAACACAGGAAAAGTTTAATAAACGTGGGTTAATTTATAGTTCCTAGGTACATTATAATGAACGACTAACACATATCACGCGCCATGAAGGAAAACGCGGACGATAATATTATTTTACCTTACATCGTATTAAAGTAATATTTCCCTTATTAATAACTATTACAGCAATTTAACGAACAAAATGAAGGGGAAAAGGCGAAACAAGTGTTTTTAAGGGCTATACAAAATAATAACGCAATAATTAGTTCGGATAATCAGGACTTCATCGGATTTAGGACTCATAACAATTGAAATGTTGAAACAGTTTGCAGGAGCGACAGTAAAAAATGGGCCAGACGAAACATAGAAGTATACTTCCGTATCCGATCAATGTGATAAATACAAATAACTAATTTGTTGTTTGTTAAAACAACATACACAATTAACTTAAAACAACAATATAACGAAAATGACATGTACATTAATCTTACAAAGCAGTTACATTAAGACTGAAATGATAGTTTTGAAACAAAACACACGAGAATCGTAAAACCATCTGCGTGAATCAGACGGTAGTTTCCGCTAGCAACAAAAGCCGCGCCGGCAGATGTGGCATTGTAGCTAATCTGTGCGCTAAGTACACTGTAAAATATCCGTAATAAAGCGCGCAGTCAATCGACAATATAGAACGCGCGTAAGCAGTGTTTGTAGCAGATCGACGCTGGCAGGTCTAGAGGCCAAAAATAAACGGAAGCACGCGACAATTTCGCGCGCCGCTGAGGTGTGCGCGAAACGCCGGATTCGCCAAGACATCTGCCAAGTGATAAAACTATATTTAGTCCAAAGTCTGCGCGTGATCGACCACTTCGGGATGGGCGGCTATTTTAAGTACAATAAAGTACTGGTAACACATAAACACGGAAGAAGATAACTTCATTGTTGGCATTCTTCGGTTTTCACACATTGTTGTTTCATCCGTGTCGTTGGGTGCCAATTTCTGAGATATAATAATTCGGTTCTCTTTGCAGCATTTTAAAAGTAGCAGTTTATATTCTAATCTCTCACTTATATTATAAAGTTTGGATTTATCGATGGACACTTGTTACTCAATCGTACCAGAGTGACTGAAGAGATCTTGTTATTTTAATCTGGAATAGCACATAGGATATTTTTTATTTAATCGACTTCACAAAAGGGTAGATAGAGTGAATGGAATGGAGCAATAAAGTTGAACGAGGCTTTGCAAATTAAATGGGTTACCAACAACATAATCAGATACTCTGAACCAAATGGGACTTGACATGGAGACTGCGGGGACGCCTAACCCCCCAGAAATCGTCGTCCTTTCAACCGATCGCCAATCGGCACGATGAAGCCACCCTGAGATTTTTCGCAGTTGGCGGGGCAGCTAACAACGAGGCCAAAAAGGAGGTTATTGAACAGTTATAGTTTAAATTATAAATTAGTTGGATGTGTGCTTCTGTTTTTAAATTATATTGTAATCAATTATTGCCAATTTAGGAAAAGTTAATTTGCAAAATCTAATTGTCTAATTTTATCTAGCCGTGATCCTGTCCTGTCGGGCAGCAACGAGTAGAAAGAGAACTAACAAGAGTTACGGTCCAAGAGGACATTTATCCCGCTTGAGTTGTAGAATCCTCATGAAATGTATTTTCCATCGAGCAAAAGTAAATCAACACTACTACTTTAGAAAACCGGAGATTACCATTGCTCCTATTGGCACTATTTACCATTGAGTATGTCTTTTGAAGTCATTGTGAATTAGACGTATTATTTATTTGACTTGATACAATACTAGCTGTGCTCCCGACGAAAAAGTTGTTCTAATAACTATTTCAAGCGTAAGTAACCCTAGACCACCAAGTCATTAGTCCAATATTAAGCCACGACGCTATCACTATCAATAAAACTAAATTAAAAATAGTCTTCAGTGTAGAAGTGAAACTTACAGTGTCGTTAATAATTTTCTTTAGCTGTAGCAAGTAATTAGAAGTACGATAGCAACCCGAATTCGATCCCCGGTGCCGGCACAATAAATTTGCTGTTGCAATTTTATGTGCTGATAATTAGGATATTACTGTGCTGATTTTGCCTGTACTGTGACGTAATTAAACGTAAACAACAATCTGACCGAACTACTCTGCCGTCATACAGTTCTTAAACTAGTACGGAGTGTAGTTAGTTATCTGATATTGCAAAACTAGCCAAACATTAATAAAAGATACCTGCAAAATAATGTTAATAGATATAAGAGATATTTGCGTAGGTATAAGATATTTGTACATTTAGGTTAAGTTATTATTGATGAACCCTGTAGTTCTGGGCTCTCAAGAATAAGACTACGGTATCCCCTGCCTGTCGTAGAAGGCGACTAAAAGGGGCCTCGGGTTCATTGGGCGACAAGGGTGGGGGCCATTGTCGTCCGCCAAGGTGGACCCGGGAAGAAGGCGACATCGGCTGGCCCGTGTCGCCTTGCACTGCGAGGGCACACGGGGGGAGGGAGTAACCTCCACCGGGAAGTGCTCTCTATGAGCACAGTGCAGAGGGGCTCCGGTGCGTTCCACTGGAGATCCCGGAGCCCCTCACCATGCACCGAGGAAGGGCTACCGGGGAGGTTTTAGTGGGTAAAAACCCCACATAACCGCCGCCTTCCCCCCAGAAGGCGGGGTATCTTTCTGAAGATTTCCTCTTCGTTAACATAAAAAAAAGTTATTATTGATGAAATAAAAGATTTTATTTATATACCACGCGCTCGGCGGCGAAGGAAAACATCGTGAGGAAACCAAAATGTCCTAGAATTATTTTTCTAAGACATATAAAGTTTCCTAATCCGCACTAGGGTCACATCCGCACAGGGAGAAGGCCTGTGCCCTGCAATTTAACATGTATGAAGGCTGTAACTTTCCTTACACTCTGAAAATGAACACTCGTTACCATAAAATATTCAATCAATATTCCATACGTTATTTTACGGGTATTTACATATATTTTCTTTTCTTTTCTCTTACTCTACTTTAACTCTATCATTTTATTCCTATGCTTATTGTTTTATTCCAATTTCTTATTTCTAATTTTACACTTTGTTTGGGCTCTATACACCCCTTGCTATAGCAATACATGTAGAGAGTTCCTTTTATACTACTTTTTATTTCTCTCTATTGCTTTTCTTGCCACATTTTTACAAAATATAAGGAATTTTCGACCGGTATCTTTGTTACTAATAAGTTTGTGTAGGTTATCCATGTTTATTTTCCAGCCCGTATACTCTTCCAGATCGTATCTTTCGGCCGCGTTGATGACCTTACTACTTTTTTTTATGTAACAATAGGCATAACTACTGACTTATATCTAAATTCAGAGTTTTATTGCCCCTTGTCTTTTTTAATCTAAGTATAGTATATAGTATGCCTATGCTATTTCTAGTTCCCCTTACGTGGATAGGTTAGGGCAGTTTTTCTCCCATGTCTTTCCTCTCATCCTTTATATATTTATTACACTCTTACATTCAACTTATATACAATTTATTTCTACTTTTACTTATTATCATTACACAATATTTCTATTTCTAGTATACACTTATTCTTTTATTCTTTTCTTATACTTATTTCTTATTACTATTCTAACATTTGACACATGAAGGTAGCTGCTAGGAAGCTTGGAGTCCTATCAAAGGTACGGCGGTACTTCACACCGGGACAGCTTTTGACTTTGTATAAAGCACAGATCCGGCCATGTGTGGAGTACTGTTGCCATATCTGGGCAGGTGCAGCCAAATACCAACTCGCGGCACTGGATTCCATGGAGAGGCGGGCCAAAAAGTTGATAGGTGACCAAGATCTACACCTAGATAGTCTTGAGCACAGGCGCAAGGTGGCCAGCCTTTCGGTGTTTTACAGATTACACTTTGGAGAGTGTGCACAGGAATTACACGAGTTAATTCCCCCATCCCCATTCTACCTTCGGACGTTTAGACACTCGGCGGGTCTCCACCCTTTTATAGTTGATGTTCCGCGCGTCCGAACGAAGCGATTTGAGTCATCGTTCATCGTGCGTACGGCAAAGGAGTGGAATAAGTTGCCGGCGTCAGTCTTTCCGTACAATTACGACGCGGGAGCCTTCAAGAGTAGAGTGAATAGGCACTTACTAAACTAGCGCGTACTATCTTTCGACTATATCACCACTTAACACCAGGTGGGATCATGGTCAAGCGCTAGTTTAAACGCATAAAAAAAAAACATTTGCTTATTTCTAATCTTGTTTATATTACACTTGTCTTATATCTATCTACCTACTACCTTACTACTTTTAGTAAAGTGAGTTTTAACTTTACTTCTTCTTGATTTCGTTATTCGTTAAATCAAGAAAGAAGTCTAGTATTATTTTATTGAGGCTTAGCGATGACTAAAGCCTAGCAATCGGAATTTTCAGTTGTGTTGTTTAAAAGTTTACTGAAGGTCTCTACCTCGTGGAAACCAAAATCACAATTGGTGAAGATGAATTTAAGAGTTCTGTGAAAATGGAACTGAGCGGCAGAAGTATAATTAACAATTTCATTGGCGGACGCCCCGGGAATGGATCTCAGGTAATGCTATTAACGAAGCTAGAAG
The DNA here is from genome assembly GCA_029286785.1 of Meandrusa payeni. NCBI lineage: Eukaryota > Metazoa > Arthropoda > Insecta > Lepidoptera > Papilionidae > Meandrusa > Meandrusa payeni. Next base: position 4,248,143 of record JAGSMX010000013.1, read on the forward strand.
CGCCCGGCCACCGAGTTTCGAAATTAGCCCGGCTTTTACTAGTTTCAAATTAAACTGTACAATGTAATTGATCAATAAGTACCCATTACATAGAGAATAAGGAAGCATTTGTATTCTATTCGAGCTATTCTTAAAACAATGCTCTTCTACCTTTTATATTTGTTATAAAAACAACCGGTACAGCATAAAATATATTGCCCGCATTATGGTATTCAAATATATTTATATATCATTTTATAATATATTCTATATTATGTACTAAATAAATATAAACACAAGTGTTTATAACAATATTTTCATCGATATTCATATCTGGATACAAGTGATTAGTCTCCGCCTTTTTTTGGTTTTTAGGTTGAAAATCATCGATGAATCACATTTTTTTAATTGATAATTACTTACTATAAGTTCTTCCCCAGCATGTTTGGCTGGGGCCTTTTTATCTAAGTCATAATTACTATCTATAATTTGTTCAACTATACAAAAAGAGTCACGTTTGTAGCACAACACATGCTGAACCAACCCCTTTTCGTTATTTTGAATTTAATTTATTTTTTGTTGATATGGGTTCGAATCCCAGGCCAAATTTGGCCTATTTTCAATATGTTTTACGGTTTAGTACGAATTTGTAACCTAATAAGCTCACTGAAAAGAAGACAGCGTTTTTGATGATTGTCTACCCCGTTGCGTTTAAAAGAACAGGAGAATTTATTAATTTGATGAATTCTCCTTTATGTATATAGAGATGTACTTCCAAACTAGTTTTTTTTTTGTAACAATAGGCATTACTACTGACTTATATCTAAATTCAGAGTTTCATTGCCCCTTGTCCTTTTTAATCTAAGTATAGAACGTAGTATGCCTATGCTATTTCTAGTTCCCCTAACGTGGATAGGTTAGGGCAGTTTTTCTCCATGCCTTTCCTCTCATCCCTTATATATTTTGCAATCTTACATTCATCTTTTATACAACTTATTTCTACTTTCACTTATTATATTTCTATTTCTTATATACACTTATTCTTATTCTTATCTTATAATTACCTTATATCTATCTATCTATCTATGCTATTTTTATATAATGCTATTTTGCTACTTCCAAACTAGTTGTATAATAATGAAAAAATAAGTAACAACCTAAATGGCTTACATTACATTAAATAGAACCTTACTTTACAACGTACAGAAATGAGATAAAATGACGACATATATTAAAATAACGACGGGGCAAGTTGCCGTAAACATAATAACAAACCCATTTTAAGTAATAAGAATTAGTTAATTTTTTTTTACGTTTATTAAAAAAAATTATAGTCTATTATAATAACATAATCTTATCATAATATATATACTAACAAATAAAGAAATATTTACAATTTAATAGATATTACAAAATATTTACAAAAAATATAACTGTGCCAAACCGTCATCGCTTGGCAGCGTGCCCAGAAGGCTGGTAGCATTGCCACGTTGTATGGCAATGCTTAGCCTCTGTGCAAGGTATAAGCCAGCCCTCTGGTCACCAGATGTGTCGACCAATTAATTAATATCAAGTAATATATAATAATTATAAAAATAAATTGGCACATTTCTCTAGCTCCTTCTACATTCGTGTCTTCGTATCTGGTCTATAAATACAACATAAAAATAAATAAAACAACAAAGAATAAGATAAAATTTAAAATATCAAATTCAATTTAAATCCAGAAATAGCGAAAATTAGTACAAAACGTTTTATACTCCATTATCACGAATTAATGAGATGAAAAACAAGATTATTTGAGTAAAAATACCACGAGCACAAATGTCGCGTTAATTATTTAATTTATTATGTTAAATTTAAACATTGGCACGCAATTTAACGTAAAGTTACACGTGAAGAATGTGAATTGGCATCTCGTAAGCCAACGGCAATTTGAAAGTAACGTCCGACACCTGCAAACATTTCGACACGAAATTCCGGGTTGGGAGGGAAAAAAATCTTTCGTATATTTTTCAAAGGTAATTTTATTACAAGTTTTCACCGCTTCTTCTTTGCCACGTAACACATAAGGCTTATGTAAACATGATAACATAATCGAAGTGCGTGTGGCTTAGAAGAAACCTTTGGTATATTTACTTATAATACGATCAGAAGCTTAAATCTTTACTAGTCTATTTACGTAGGGTTGCCGGCCCGTGGTCTTGAATTGAGATTTTTTTAAAACTATCGGCAATCAGCTCTTTCAGTTTATTTATAGATACTATAGATGTCGCGTTGTGAATGTCACGTGGGGCCATGGGAGGTGGTGGGTAGGTATAAAACCTTATTAAGGGCGCAGGATGAAGGTGGATGCAAGCCGCTTTCAACTGGCACGTCTGGAATCCGTTAGCGGAGACAGATATGTCTAGCAGTTTATGTCTTACGTAAGTGGGTAAGGGTTGTATGACAGCCTTGAAATATAAAGTCCAATTCTTTTTTTTGATATGAGCGTTTTACTGGAAATTGTGAAATACTATAACGACATATAGGCTAGTTTTGGTGATGGATATTTTTAAGTGGAAGTTTTTATTTAGGTCAATAAAACATAACATAAAGTGTTTTCTTGAAAAACTAAGACTACTCAGTCAACTACTAGCCTCTCACCTTTGAATTATAAGACATCCTGACCCCCTGAACGGGGGGACCCTTGTGTCGAGTTACTAGCAATAGAGGTTCAGGCTAAGCGACCTAAGAGCTATGCCACCTCTCAATCCGGTGAAGCAGTCAAGGCCAGCTTCTCTGGCCAATCTGTGTAGTTCATCACTAACAAAAAAAAAGGGCACCTGTATATTATCCAATTGGACACCTGCTTTCTACTATGATATGATCAGTTATATTACATTTTAAGAGCTCTACCTACCCAACTTTTTAGAGATGAAGACAGAGGCAGCAATCGCTGTTCGTTTTCATGAAGTCCCTTGTGTGACAGAGTGCATATCACCAAATATCAGTTATTCAATGTTCCAAATTATTCAAATTAATTATTTGGAACAAATTTATCGAGACAAATTATCATACCAGAGCAATTTAATTAAATTAATGTTCGAAATCTTTCATTATATAATTGATTGTCGTAGTAGCGGTCGACAAACAATTAATTAATGATAATGCATATAATACCTTTGTGGATGAAATCCCCAAGCGCGAAGTTAAAAAAAAAAAGCTCATGAGGTTCTAATATTTTACTTGCCGTGCACATATCCAACATCATTATTTTATTATCTATATAGTAGAATAAATTAAAATGAAATATAAAAACATTAATTAGAGGGACATTTTAAATAATTTCATAATTAATCTCTAATAATAAATCCTTTATTGCACCAAAGAATATGTACAAAGGCGAACTTAATCTATTAAATTGTCTGTGATGTGTTTTGTATTGTGATGTAAATAAATGTCTATGTCTATGTCTAATAGCATTTTCTCCCAGCTAGCCTTTAGTGGTTAAGAGCAGGCTAAGGGTAGTGCCGCTCAAAATAGCGTTTTAAAAATATTATATACATAAATAGATACTTCAATATAAATGTAATAATATACATTCACATGGAATATATTAAACGACAATATATATACCAGTTTGTAATTTTCATTGTTTGAGTAAAAAGTATTCAGATACACGCGATTTAAAGACGTTAGTTGACGAAGCCTCCCTAATATCAATTGGCAAACTATTCCATAGTTTTATAACTGTACAGGTAAAAGAATTGTCATAGAAATTCGTGTGACATTCGGGGAACGTTATAAATTTAAATTTGTCATAGAAGACACGACAGATACACATTGAAATACAGCTGTAAAAAGAGGTACTGTTATAATGTTTTTGCACTAGCAGCGTCAGTTGTGAACTGATTTAGAAAGTTTCTCTTTTGCTTCAGAGGATTTGGATTCTATTAGATCTCATTTGAATGTTCTTGGCATAGAAATCTCATGGAAGAATGCTTTTTGATTGAGGAATAGGTTAGGTTTATGAAAATCTAAGATTAGGTCCTCCATAAGGACCTAGAGCACTAATGTGGAAGAAAGAACAGAATGCAGGCGCCAGAACTTATTATAACTATGATAATTGGGTAATAATTTTAATAATTTTTTTAAATAATGCTAACAATATTTATTTTTTACAAATATTATTAACATACCTTTTAACCATTCCAAATAAGATTAGGCTTGTGTTAAGAGATGGTTCACGTTAACAGTCGAATGGTAGATTCAAACCCACGACCTTACGGTTCGCAGACCGTACCCTAAACCATTAGGCTATTGACACCTTCAATGTTTGATCCATCACGTTAAATTTTGAAAAAAATAAATTAAACAATGCTATTTCCCATTGTTATAATTTACTATAATAGTTTAAAAATTACCTCTTTTCATTTAAATAGATATCGATTCAAATGATTGAATATATTATTTTAATTTAAATTATCACGACGGGGGACTAAAGAGCATTAATAATGTAATTTAAAATCCAACCGTTCCACATTTCCATTAATACTATATTTCCTCCGAAACATCGAATGAACATTTTAGCTAATTAAAATGCACGGATGTATTTTATTCATTTCTTATAAAGGGGAAAAAGGACTTGCGGGCATGGAGCTTATTGTTACATTGATGTTAAATGATCACTGACCACTCTAAAGACCTGAAGTAGCATTAGAGGTTTTGAGGTGGGATGGTGGCGAAAGATGTTATTGAAATATCGAAAATGACAGCAAATCGAACCAACCAGCGAGTTCAAGATTAAAGCCGTCTCTAATATGTCTACGCGTGATTCTACAAAATATTGCCAGAACAATAAGTGACAACTTCGAAAAGCTAATTGGCGCAAGAAAAATTGACGTATGTTAGAGGTCGAAGCTCAAGACACTGGACGAGCCAGATCCGCACCACTCAGGGCACCTCGGTTAGCAATGCTTTGCACACGGTTACGATGAATCAACAGATATGATAACGAGCCTCCGCATTAAGGAAACCGAGGTGAGAGAGAGAGGAGCATTAGAGGAATAACAGGATCGTTATTAACTTTTAGAAGGAGTCACCTCACTCACTGAATGAAACGTGGAAATATGAATGAAACATTTTCAATATTAAAACTATCCTGAATTTAGTACAAATACCGGAATTCAAGAGACAGTTTTTCGCATTATTAATTCCAACACAGTTTCACTGGAAAAAAAAATCAAAGCAAATATATTATGAATGAACTCTTTAGAAGGGATATAGATCGTAAATACTCTGAAAGGGAATCCGTAAGTGTATGAATCTCAGCGGGCTCCAAGTGGGGTAATGCCCTCTTGACGCAATTTTATATCTCTAAAATCAAGTGCATATTTCAACGCTGAATGAAGTCATCTTATTCTTAATCTTCTCTTCAGAATTTTGAATACGGTGCTGTCTACCATACGTAAAGTCATAGGTTCGAATCCACCATTCAACTATTGACATGAACCATCTCCTAGTACAAGCCTAAGCTTAGTTGGAATTAATCGTGAGTCAAGCACAAGAATGTTAGTAATATTTGCGAAGAGAAATATATCTAGCATTCTGTTCAAAAAATCATCACCAACTTACCACTTTACCTAATAAGCTTAATGTCCCTATTTACCCCACTAGAGTTAAAAGGACGTGAGAGATTATAATATATTAAAATATCAATATTCTGAGAAAAGACAATCATCATGGCCCACGTTATTTCAAGGAACCACCTGAGCTCTGAATTACGCATAAAATTACGAAAATTTTGCTGGCATAAAAACTCTCCTTGAAATTTTATTCTGCTCATTTCAAGAGAGAATTTTTGGAAACTACCCTAAGAAGTGTTCGATGTTAATGAAAACAATTATCTGATAATAACTTTCTTTCAAAAGCAAATTATACTAAATCGAATAAGATTTCGGTTTAGGTATATTTTAAGGTAAACATTTGCGCTTGTTATTTAGTGGGTAAGGCAGAATTTACACGTATACGACTACGATAAATTCATCGCACAGGTATCCACCAGGTATCACCAGGTACCAGGCTACGACACCGTTCTTTTCAACGAGGCAACACTGGTGACAAATTTGATACTGCTAAGTCATTAATTGTAGGAATTATTATACAATTAATTGTCCGTTAAGATGTTATGAAAACAAGTTTTTGCCCTAATAAATTATCGAAACGTTTCCTCAAAAGCTTTTTATATACTTCTAACATGATTCGTATCTACAACGACATTTTACGTGGAAATTCTTTTGATTTCCATTTCACGGTATTACGAATGCTAACAAATTAACGAGTCCCTTTGGGTTATGTAGAAATCGTATAAATAAAGGCAATGAAAAGACGCGAGCCTCTTTTGAAATTGATTGCTGTATAGGGCTAATCTGAAATTGGCGATATATCCGTGTACTTAATTATATACATAAATATGTTACAACATTTTTTGTACATAAACATAAGATTATTTTGGCAGTAGCTACTTGTCCTCCACGAGACCGTAAGCACAGTCAAGTACTTTAATGTAGGAACTACATTTACGAGTAAAAACAACCAGATCCAGAACTGAATCAATGAACAGAATCAGAACCAGATTAATTGAAAAAAATAAAAAAAGAATCGTCTAAATCGGTTCACTCAGCCTAAAGTTGTCAGTTAACAAACATAAAAAAATAAAGTCGAATTGAGAATCTTACCTAACTGACCTACTCCTATGACTTTCCCACCCTGTCTTGGATCTTGCTCTGGCTCTTCAATCGAAAAGGGAAAGTTGAAGTTAGTTCCTTCGTATTCGAGAGGCCTGTTTGTCGTAACTCAATTCAAGGAATTTTCACAACAAATAATTTTTGTAATTTAAAGAACTGAAAGAATCTTAAACTAGTGTTTATTTTCGAGACATAAATGTCTCTTTTAATTTTGAATACTAGTAAAGTTTTTGTTTATCGACTTTAAAACAGTAGTAGTTTTGTCACATGGTATAAAAAACACAATAAATACATTCATAATTTTCACAATATTGATTAAAAACGGTTTCTGGCATTCTGTTTTCTTCAATTTTTTCTGTTTTTAAGATATTATATTGCCAATGTTGATGTTTCTAAGAAGTGAAATGAATTTTCGTGGAATAAAAATTATTTCACATTAAAATAATGCGGCTTGTTATTAAATCATTTGAGAGAGAAAATTACATTACGTCATAAATAAATGTGTGTTACATTTCCAAGAATATGGAAAAATTCCGTCCTTGCATGACAAATTCATTTATATAACGGTTCTAATATATTACGTACACGATGTATTACAAGAGCTGGGCGGCTTGAGGCGGAGAAGCAATCATAAATTCTAATTTACCATGAGATTCATTCCCTTTACTCCTGATTCAAAATTGGACGCTTTCGAGATAAATAAATTGTGACGGCTCAAATAACACGCATTACAATGATATATCGTAAAACGAACAATTATTACGCACAAATTGCGTAATTGGTACATTGCGATTTTTTTATTGGAGTAAAATCGCATACAAATACATAACATTACCAATATTGTACACATTCTCTTTGGTAGGTCGAAATTACACTGATGCGTTCTAACGGAGATCCCGTTGGGAGAAGCCCAATCCGATAATGAGGGTCACGGCAAGGGCTTTAATAAGGAATACGAGATATCTTTCGAAGATTTCTTCCTCAATATCAAAAAGAAAGGCATGGCAATTGTGTGTAGTTGCAGTATTGACTACTCTGGTGTTAGGTACTTTCTTAGGTTCAAACGTGCGTTTTGATTCATTAATGGCAAGGCAAGGTTCACTCCCTTGCGCTAAGTTTCTCCAATAGAGGTTTAGGCTAAGACTCTCAAAAAATCTGGTGAAATTATAGGCTCTTTCGGGCGCCCTCGGATCGGAATGCTAACGCGTAACATAGTAACCGTCCAAGCCGAGGTTACCCCTCACCGGGTGGACCCTTGTGTCTAGTTACTAGCTAATAGAGGTTCAGGCTAAGCAACCCCTCAATCCGGTGAAATAATAAAGGCCAGCCTCTCTGGCCAACTGTGTACTTCGTCTATAATAAAAAAAAGATGAAATTGTACAGGCTTTCTGGCCAATCAACGTAGATCATGCCCAAAAAACTATCGCTAATGGCCGATTTGTATAGCGTCATCTTTACTTATAGCATACCTTTAGATAATATGTAAATATTTTATTCTAATTAGAGATTAATTGCTAATAATTATTCTTAACACCTCCTTATTCATTAAATCTTTCAGCATTTCAAAACAAACAAAGCGTGCTGTTAATAGTAAACGCGGTTTATCAAGTTCGTGTTACCTCAATAATTCAGCGAATATGGCTCAGCTCCAACGCGCAACAGGCAGCCTATTACAATGAACGAGTGGATACGACCTTGTTTCAGGCATTCAGACTAGGGCTTCTACATCTTTTATACCCCGATTTATAGTACTACCATGAATGTTTTAAGATTCGAACACGATGCATTAGTGATTTTCGTTTTTTTTAAAATACACTAAATCGCTTTTAAATAACGCCTTCCAGAAACCGTATAGGATAGCTACTAATCATTTATACGAGTACATCCTACTAATATCAGAAAAGCGAAAGTTGGTAAGAATATGTGTCAACTTGTTACTCTTTCACGCAAAAACTACTGAATGGATTTTGACGAAACTTTACAATAATATAGCTTACACATCAAAATAACACATACGCTATAATTAATACGTATAAAGTGTGATTTATCCAAAATATAACAATGAGTCGGAAAACATATGCGATCTGTGACCTTACCTAACTACGCAATTGACCATTATGAAATTTTGCGTGCAAAGGGAACAGAAAAGAAGATACTTTTAAATCGCAGGTAACACCGCGGGACGGAGCTACTTTCAAATAATTTCTAGTACACGTTACGATTGACAGTCATAGCATTTTAACCAACAAGCGGGCAACAGTGGGAACAATTACGAGTATATTTGTGCGATCTTTAGCTCCTTAAAGTATAAATGTAAATAAGTAAAAGCGTAAAATGTTATTTTTTTAATTAATTTATTTAAACGCGGTAACGTCAACGTCATTATAAATAGAATAAAAAATGAACAGATATTATTTTAACACAAAGAACAGAGAGGTTTTTCGAAAGGATACTATGAATAAGGGGACTGTCGGAGGAGCAAAGAGTTCTTCCGTCTGGTCTAGTTTCTGGTCTAGTCGGCAAACGCACCGGAAACTCTTAAAATATAGTAAATGTTCATGAACGGCGATGATCCTAATCTCTAAAAGAACATCATTCTGGTTTTTCTCTTCTCGAAGTTAAAAAAACTGTTTTCTCAAGTTGCAAATCAACAGAAGCAAATAATTTTCTTGCAAAACGTTACGAGTAAGAACACGGCGATATTTTACGGAAAAGAAATACTTAAAGAATTTAAAATTTAAGCCACACTCATCATTAAAATAAGCAGTAGAGAGGAAATCGTTCACTAGTGAGCCGGTCTAAGAAGAACATAAATTTCTCTCATTAAGGCTGTCTCCAGGGCTGGATTTTAATTAACAGCTAGAATGCGTCAGAGATATCATCAACTGAATTTTAGAAAATCTTTACGTCGTGCAAATTTTTCTTTCCGCTACCTACTTTGATCGTAATAATGATATTAACTATCAAAAAATATAAAAAAATGTTATTAACTTCCAGAATATTTATAACATAAATATAGATTTAGTTAATATTGCTATAAATATGTAGAAATAGATTATAGAAGGACCAGAGCGGTTCAATGAATAGGTAGATTGATCATTAATAACAATAATAATATGTTGAATAGAATGGGGTACATCGAATTTTTAAAAAAAGAAAGGTAGCAATATTTCTTTTTTTTTTCAAAAATATTACTAACATTCTTGTTAATCATTCCAACTAAGCTAAAGCTTGTGCTAAGAGATGGTTCACGTCAATAGTCGAACCTACGACCTTCCGATTCGCAGACCGTACCCTAAACCATTAGGCTATTGACGCTTTGCCGTGATTGTTACTCGAAGAAGGTAGATGATTACTAATTCGTTTCCCCCTTCTCTTATGTGGGCCGCGGAATGGGATTCTCAACCCCATTGCTGGGGTTACAGCTCGAAGGTTGTTTTAAATTGTACCGAGATGAATTTGCAGCATATAATAATAAAAAAAAGTAATTTATGACCATCCTTATCTACTTAAACTAAAAATAAAGCACAACAACCAGTATCACTAAGAAAAAGTATGTTTCTTCCACGCACTGTTAACCTGCGAAATCAACGGTCACCAGCGGTGTTTCCAAACCTTAACGATTTAGGGACCTTTAAGAAACGATCCTATTCCTATCTCAAAGCCCGGCGACGCACTTAACGCCTCTGGTGCTATGGATGTTTATGGGTGATGGCGATCACATAAGATTAGGTGAGCCTTAAGTTCTCTTTAGCCTTTTTCCTATATAAAAGAATAAGAAAAACAAAAGTCACTAAAGAACGGCAAATGGTAGTAGGCTTGAAACAATAATAATTAATTCGTTCGTATCATTTATCTAAAGAGTCAAGGATAGCAGCAGCAACTAACAACTATACACCGTACCACGTCAGAGATACGACTGCCGCGCCTTAACGGCGATCGCACCGTCTGTGTTGTTGACATGTCGAGCAGGGGAGAATTGGATGTCTCACTATGTGGAGGTGGCATGGTTGTAGCAGACTCATACAACGGTTCCAATGCTGTCGAATATTTAAATTAGTATACAAGTAGGGTAAAGGCTATAGTCGTTGGCCCCTTAAGCAGCTACTAGCAGCAAATATTGCATTTCTGGGTAAATTGAAGGGAATCTGGGTCAAATTAGGTTTGCAGAACATGGATACTATGAGAATTTCGATGAATTCAAAAATATATCATTGTCTCATGACATTGTCAGTAGGAACTTAAAAAAATGTCTTGGTCGGATATAGTTATTGGCCCCAGCCAATTTGGTGTAAACTATAACATTCACAAATACATTAAATCACCGATCATTTCTAAGGGTCAATTAGTTTCTTAGAACCGGAAATGGTAGTAATCATAGCAATAAGTAACTTTTAAGCATTAATTTAAGTTATGCATATGCTTACCCAATTGCTAATTTTGCATTTAAAACACACGTTGTTTACAAAATTTCAATCTGTGCCATAACAGTTGCGGGGATTCGTGAACAGCATTGCCAACATAACCATAATAAATAGCGCAATTTTTTAAATATTTCTTTTGGTCGATTCGCTTATTCAGTCCCTTACTATTTGCGTTTTAGTGATACTGAATGACTGCCTCGGGGCCAACGACTGTAACCTTTACCCTATTCATTAGAGAAAAACTCGTAACAATATCTACCAACGAGATATTACAAAATTAATTTTCTGTTCGTTCATTAGCACGTATATAATCGTTAATTATAAAAGTAATTTTCTCTTCAAAGTTTTCACGACTTGGTTGTAAAAACTTTTTAAATAATAAGAAAATACCAAAATAATACCGCGTTGAAGAATACTAGGTTATTAACTCCTGTTCCAAAGACTTTTTCCACGTAAGAGAACAATGGAGTTCGTTCAAGGTAACCTTTGGCCACTACAGTTGAATAATCTTTAAAATTTCTTTAACAACTATCCGGCCCATTAATCTTTTACCCGATTTTGAAGCAAAAATAAAGTCAAATACGTAAACTAAATGCTAAATAAGAAATACAGAAATATAGTCAGACGAATGTATTTCATATTTTGTAAAAAAAACTTATTCTTAGAGACTCCGTTTCACCCTCGGAAGATTTATAACGGACAGAATTACGTATACACGTACAACTAACTTTTCATAAATATCCTTATTATAATTACGATTCCAATCCCAGTCGGCTTGTACCATTAAGTGGCCGCATTATTTGGTTTTTCAGTACAAAAAAATCACTGGCTAAATGTTTGTATGGCGATGGGCTCACCGCCTGTCACATATGAAATCTAAAAAGCTTGGTGAAAGGTTAAGCTAATGCTATCTTGGTATAGTCTCTAAATCTTGGTAGTGGTATGGTAGTGGTATATTTATATTTTTTACCTAAATAAATATTCGATCACTTATCTTTAATAACTACTCGCAATTCAGTAACATCTCAGTACTCAGTCTACATAAATCCTGGCTGATATTGGACTAAAAATAATTATCCTTAAAAATGCCCAAAAACCTCCAAAAACATTAAATGATAATAAATTCACATATATTTTTAACTATAGCACTGTTGTTAATATTAACCGCTTATTTATCCAAATGCAAAAACCGCTGAAAGCTTAAAATTAAATTTCACGCGAAATTTCGCAGCGCAAAGAATTTCTTATTAGGTCGAATTTTTCACCAAAATTATCTGCAGATATTTGAAGTCGGGCGCGTAGCTCCAAATTACCTGAGACCTATTTATACAGCCACTTTATTCAATATGTCAAAATTATTATTACTTGCGAGTTATAAATTAAGAACGGGACATTTTATGAAGTTAAATGCAAACCATCAGCATTAAATTCGCTTTTTTACGAATAGTTTAGTACAATAATGGATTTATGTCTGTATCGAGTCATTAATCTAGATTCAAAATATCTCATACTACACGCAATTTCTTTATTATGAACAATTCTTGCTCTAATTTATTGAATTGAAGTTCTTTACGCCAAGCTTCGAGGAAATAAGGGTGTTGCTGCACGACCGAAATGGAAAAAATGTAAGACTAAAACCGTAAGAAAAATATATAACGAATGTGCTATAGCCGTATACACGACGCCCGATATCGTGTCTGTTAAGCATTTTAGTTCAGCTCTATTATCACAGGTGGTGCTTCAAATACTATCCAGATGTATTACAATTAAAAGTTTCGGTAACATTTTTTTTATTTGCTTCTATATTATTCGAATGAACTTTGGTCCTACCTTCTCATTTCATAAGATCATTTTGTTTTGTTCATTCCCCTATAATCAGCATCAATAGGGAAATACGGTGGCCCTTGTTAAATTTTTGCAACATTTAACAACATTGTAGCATTTTAACAACAAAAAAAACATTGCACAACATTGTTAAAAAGTTGTCAAATATTCATGGGCCACTGTTGCAAAAGGTCTACAACAGTTTGAAACAATAGACAAAAGGTGATTGTTACGAGTATGTTCAAGATTCTCTATGCTCGAGTAAGAACCAAAAATAAAAGCAATTATGGCCGTGACCTTAGAGTGGTGACGGATATCCATTTTGCACGGTACTATCACATATATCTACTTCTCTCACTCCTGGAGTCTTGGTAGCTAAGTGTCCGAGCTGTCTCCTCAAGTTGAATAGTACGCTACCAACACGAGTTCGATTGTAAAAACTATGCCTGTCACAAATTACTAATTCTTCTTTCGATACCTTTCTAAAAACAGACAAAGTGTCTAAACTATAACTCTAGCTCTTTTACATCTGATCATGCCAAAATTAAAGACGTCTAGCAGGCGCCCTAGATTCAGATTGCTGTCAGCATTAGCGTATTAGCTTAATACTAGCTTAAGGTTAAGCTTCTCGAAGCCCTTGTATTAATAATAGAATCTCAGGCTCAGTATTCAGAGAAAAGAGTTCAGCATCCTCAAATCTGAATCCGGGCAAGCTGTTAATGTCAATTAATAAAATAATGTATTGGCAGTATTGGTAAAATTCAATGTAAATTTTGTATAAAATAAGATTTTCATATGGTATTTTTGTTATTTAATAACTTTATGAAACGCGTGCAGCGTTCAAACATTTTCCTACACTGAAGCTCACTCTGTAAAATAACACGCAAATTAATTGGATTGAAAGTCGAGAGGCCTTTCAATTTTGAAAGTGTTTAACGCACTATAACAATATCGACAGCATTACCGAAGAAAGCTTTTACGAAATGAATATGTAGGTATATAATATCGTGCATATAATTTCCACTGTTACAAATAATATTAAAACGAAATAAAATCGTTAAATGACGATGTATACTGTGTATAAAATTCAATTTTTTGTCCGTGATAGAAAAACAAATCCAAGAGGGTTCTCAAATCTTCATTTCAATTGTCAAAAAAATATTGTTTCCGTATTTAATATTGTATCTGTTAACTTTCTTTTTGAAAATTAAAAAATAAGCTCTAACGTCGTTTTAAACCTATCATAGTCACAGAAAGCTTTCACTTTCCGAATTTTATTAAGTGTATTAGGTCCCATATGTGACAGCTGTTTAGCTCATCGTCAAAAATAGGCCACAAATGTCTAGTGAGCGTTTTTACACAAAAACGGCAACTCATACAAGTACAAGATGTCTGGGATTCGAATTCGCTACCCTTAGATCGTAAGTCGCACTGCTTAGTTATTTAGTTGTTAAGGCAATTACAGCTCATAAAAGTAATAAGATATAAAATAACAAAATACGATCGAATTTCCTGTAAATTAATGTAATTTTATAGAGAAGTAATTTATTTAAACAATAAACTTACATCAGTAAATATATAATTTAACTCTCACAATATATTAAATTATTCATTTCTCTCCGTATTCATTTTCTTCTCGAGCGTGTGAAGATCATTACCTACACCCATGTTAAAAGTTAAAGTTATCAGTAATCAGTAAATACAATTTCACTCGTCAGATCAATCCGCAGATTCCTCAAAGTTTCATTACAATCGGTCCAGCCGTTTCGGAGCCTATATGGAACAAACCCACTTTTACTTTTATATATATATATATATATATATATATATATATATATATATAGATTTGCAACATGGAAGGTTTTAAATTTTATTTATCAATGGATTCCGAACAGATGACGATTTTTAGCCGTAATTTCTATTAAAATTAGGAAAGTTCTTAATTACAATAGCCTTTTTGGACTCTTTGGGGTGTATGTATTTTATGGCACTTCCAGTTTATGATTGCAGATGAGTCCACGTACACAATGAAGTCTGTACACTACTCTATCTTGTAAAGAGTTGTACTTTACAGTAGTTTATTATTATTACTTTTACTATATATTATTTTTCGAGTATAAAACCACAATTGCGTTTCAACAGATACGAAATAATTATTCAAAGCAACATTAACACATTAAAGTGGATGTGAAAATAAGCTGAAAAGCGCTTTAAACTTTTTGTCACAACGTTGGACAGCTTTCAACAACTTTGCTTCCCGCTCGCTGGTTTTAAATTTTTAGCTGTATATTATTCATATTTAAACGTCTGCTAACGAAAATGGTACTTTGATAAATATTATAAAAATAGTTAACACTAAGTTGTCATTAGCTGCAGCAATAAATATATCCGTACACAAATTCCAGAGTAAAAGCAGAAACAACACATGAAATTGTAGGTGCGTTGCTTTAGCTGATTTTTCTCGACCTGTAACAGTCTAGTATGTGTAAAAAAAAATACGAATTCCTCCAAGTATACTGAGAACCTATGCTACACGGCCACACATAAATACACACACATACACAAACACACACACCCACACGCGCAATTCCACATATATAAAACAATTTCAAAATTATAAATTTTTATATTTTAAAGTTGAAACCCAAATTTTGATTAGAGGGTGGGCAGCGGTTAATAGCAGCGACACAATAACCTAATATTAATGCTACGGCAATAGTCGATTGGTGGATTCGAACCCACGACCTTACGACGCTAGTATTTTGCATTGATTTGTATTATTGCTTTAGGCTATTGTACTATATGAAACTTTTTTTTGGTTGTAAATAAAGATTTGTATTATTACTATTATATTATTAACCGGTAATAACGCGTCTTTGACGGTACTTCAACTCTCAAAGCATCGATACGAACTCTTGGATTTAACACTAGATCGCCCTGATACGGCCAACTCCAGACCTATTTCTATCAATGCCTTGTTCTTCTGTTGTCTAAAAATTATGGAATACTCTAAAGATTCCTCAACACCATCAGATGCGCGTGATCACCTGGCGTTTCAGTTGAGCTCACTGTTGAGAAATCTTAATCTATCTATTCCACCAATAGACGGAGGCAATACGTAATAACGTCTCAATAGATATAACAAGCCATTAGCCAAATGGGTCAACCTGTTTGAATTACACTGGATTCACGTGTAATGTAACATGGGAGGAAATGCTTTTATTCACACGTGTCCGCCTGGAAGTCGGCCTGTTACCACTCTAAATAACCCTAACCACACGCCTGGATTTTATGATATTTTATACGACTTGATTTCATGATAGTTCCACATAATTATAAAAATACACATATACATATTAATAAATCTGTAAACGCATTTAAAAATAAATTAAAACACCTGATGTTAAAGTTACAAAAAGATAATATCCCCGCGATATCGGTGGCTTGTTGTTTCCAATATTTCATTATATAATTTAAACTTTATACGTTTAATTATCATATTATTTATTTTAGTTTATTTTTGACTCAATAATATATTTATTTATGAAATTTTTTCATCTATTATTTTATTGTATAAAATATATTTTAATCTCATAACTGTTTTATTTATGTATCATATTTATTATACTCTTATTGTCTGTATAAATTCCATATAAAAGTAGTATTGCGCGCGCACGTCTTTAGGTAGTCCCGGGCACCGCTGAAAATCAGCGCTGTCGCATCCTTGCGACAGCATATGCTGAGACGGTGTCCGATATTGGCATCATATGTATCATTTGTGTTATTTGTCCGTGTAACTTTAACTGTGTTATGTCTATTTTTCATTCTTTTTAATGTGTGTTATATTCTGTCTGTGATGTGTTTTTGTATTGTGATGCCAATAAATAAATGTCTATGTCTAATTATTTGTTTAAAAGTTAAAGTTACAGCCTTTATTTATATAATATATATGTCCCACTGTTGGACACAGGCCTTCTCTGTAAAGAGAGTATAAGGGCATAGTCCGCCACACGGCCCTAGTGCGGATTGGAAGACCTAACGTACCTTAGAATTTTTTTTAAGACATGTAGGTTTCCTCACGATGTTTTCCTTCACCGCCGAGCGCGTGGTAAATCAGCACATAAAATGCAACAACCAATTTATTGGTGCCGGCACCGGCGATCGGGCTCGGGTTGCTAGCGTACTGTGCAACTGGAGTCCGGACACTCAGTCAGTCAGTCAGTCGAGTCATCTACAAGGTTCACGGGAACCTCGCAGGTACAGGCCTCGGGTGTTACCCCATTACCCGGGTTAACAGCGCAGGGGCAACTGCTCCCCTGGTCTTGGGTACCGTTGTGGAACGGATTTTTAGGAATAACTATTTTTACGTCGGGGCTAATCCTCAAGCGTCAGCCGCGACGAATCTATCTTCTACGCCCCTCGACCTCTCGGTCTCGATTGAGACGGAGGTCGAGAGGGGCCTATGAGTTCAAAATCTCCTAGAATAGGGAATTTGAACCTACAAATCCGGACACTGAGCTACCACGGCTCATTATTTGTTTACTTATTATAAACTGCCGTCGGTTCTATTTTATCAACCGACTGGAATAAAGCGAGGAGGTACTCAAAAGTCTGTATGTTTTATTTTATTTTTCTTACCTAAAGCTCGTGCTTCCCATGTTGTCCTATTGCATTCAAATATTTTTGGTTCAATTCTGACTATAGCATTCATGACATAACTATAAGTCTTAAATGCATTATGCATGTCCGCGATAAATAGACGAATAACTCAATGTCACACCGACGGATTTCGTTGATTATTTTTTTAATATAAAGGATGTACTTCAAGGGTAGTTTGGTTCGGTTCTCATGAATTCAATTCCGTAAAATTCCTGCGATAGTTTGGTATTACAAAGAGGGCGTAATAGCGTATAACTTTTTATTCGATTTCGAATCGGCTTTTGTGTTTGCTCGAAGATATACTTGTTTTAAGTACAAAAAAACCACTTGCGAAAATTTGCCTTATGCCCGGTGTGTGACGGTAGTCTCACCACCTATCACATATAGGACATAAAAAGCTTGGTGCAAAAGATCCGCGAAATGCTTGTCTCTGTCTACCCCGCTAAGCTTTAAAGGATGTGAGAGAGTATTTTTTTAATATTGAATTCTGAATCAAAACATACAATTATAACTGTCTGTATTGTGTATGTATACTGAATGTCTGCCTGTATTTCATACATTCGCAGATCCAATTATTGTGTTCAAGAGTTCCACATTTTTTATAGTACACTCTGTATAGATAGATTACATAGAATAAAAAATGGTCGTCCAATTATTTCTACACCTTTCTCTCATTGTAGCTTACGCGTTCCTATTCAGTGTTGCTTGCCAATTTCAACCTTGTAAAGAATCAGCGTTATTCGTATAAATAATAAATAAAAAGGCATTCACACAACCCCTTTGGGGTAAGTAGAGATTACATTTTACATCCATAAATCTGCGAACCCACAATTTCTTTTCAGTTACGAACCTTATTAATGGCATCCGATTCTCACAGATTATTTTTTAGTTTTATTCTTATATTTCCTTTTAATTTTCAGCCATGTGCGAACGTCAGAATATCTATACATTAATTAACGTACATATAACGTTAATCAAAATAAATTTTAAGTTACAATATCATGTGTAGTAACACATATAAAGCGCATTTATGTCGTTTTCATCCATAAAAAACGGACATTTTTTTTCAATGGCTATTTGAGGCTATGGCAAACAAAAAATTAACTGAAAAAAAAACGAAATTTTTGCAAAAAAGTCAATATGTCGAAAACTAAAACATTTTTACGAAACTAAAAATGTGATATAATGGTGGGTAATTAGTAGGTCTATCACCCCTTACGGGTTTCTGGAACAGCCTGTATATAAAAATCAGATAAAATTTTCTGTCTCTGTTTACTGACGTGATAAGTTAGTTTTATTTATTTTTTATTTAAATAGATAAAATTAATGAGTTGCGCTCGCTAAGCTACCTAACAAAACATTAATTAATAGTATGCTAATGTATGGAACGTGCATCGCTGCTCATACGCCGACTAACTTATTAGTTTTAACGAGTCAATGAATCGCTAATAATTCACTTCGACGTTAGACTACCACAGCGTCAACACGTAATTATACGAACATGTAATCGTAGCGAACGTTCAAGTTAGGGCGGGCGGCCAGCTACGAGCGGCGGGCGGAAATTACAGCAACTTGTTTTTATATAATATTTATAGAATAGATATGTATATTTACCTTCTCAGATATTAATAGTATGTACAAATATAAACACCGTAGAACCTTGTAAATCGAATTTCTAGGGAGACGTCAAAAAGTTCAAGTTATAGTTTTCGATTTAGGGACGGACGGATAAAATATGGTCCAAATTCTTAATTTTTTTCCGATATATATTTATATATTACATTAATGTAGTAAAATATTAGTAAATTTCCTTTACGCACTGGTGGAAATTGTTGCAACATTCAGGAACAAAAGAAAAGCGAGAAAACTTAACACTTAACACAGAACCTAACCAAATTCTTAACAAATCCTTTAAGTACATCCTTTTCCAATAAGAAATGACTCATGGGTTGGCGTGATATCGTGATATATTCTTCCATTTGTCGCGCACATACTTATATGGTTTTCTCATGGATAGTCAGAATTGGATCAAATTGGAATGGGACGACACTGGAAGCACCATCTTTCAAATAACTAAGAATCATCAAAATCGGTTCACCCAGTCGATAGTTATGAAACATAAAAAATACATACAGATGAGAACCTCCTCCTTTTTTGAAGTCGGTTGAAAAATATGTAAAAATGTGGTAGAGGATAATTTTGATGATAGAATTTTGTAATATAATAATAATACTTAAGAAATAAAGGAGAGTCGGAGAAGTGTAGGGCGCCCTCCCTCCAGATGGACCGACGACCTTGTAAGGATAGCTGGAAGTGGCTGGATGCGTAAAGCGGAGGATCGTATATAGTGGAAGGCATTGGGGAAGGCCTATATCCAGCAGTGGGTAAACACGGGCTGATGATGAATGATGATGAAAGGAGAGTCCGCGTGTGATAGTGAGAGATTTGTTATGGAAAAATTGTGTAGTTCTGTAGAATTTAACGTTGCTTTTTAATTACGACAAAAATAATTTCAACTTAATTAACGCCTTTCCGCTTGTTACCAAAGTTATATAATTTGTACCGGTGAAGACCGTACGTGAAAAAAATATACAAAGAGAATCGTTGTTAACTTTCCACTGTGAAGTGAGGAATTATTAAATTGTAATAATAATGTATTATTATTTTATTATAACTTAACATTGATTTATTTCGTTATAATATAAAAAGGGTACAAAAAAGCGCACTTGATGCCAAAGGGTATTCTTTGCCAGTCTACCTTGAGGTTGTGAGAAAAATAAAAATAAAACTATAGAAATGTGGGAGTAGTTGAAATTAATGTTAACATACAATATTTGAAAGGTACCCATTATTACCAAATACTAACTAAAAAATTGATTGAAACAATGTTCAAGTGCCAATGGCACGCTACTATATTACAGTGGCAAGACTGATTCATAATTGAAGTGCAGTGCGAAATGTAAATTAGAAGAAATTAGTTAGCTTAGTTGGAAAAGTTAACAAGAATGATAATAATATTTGTAAGAATTCCGCTCTTTCTGGTATAGCGAAAAGGATTGTGCCCAGAAGTTGAACGTAGGGTTATCGATGAAGGCTTTTGAAGATTATATATAAATGGATCTGCTATACCAAATGAATGAAGGTTCAGGAATGAAAAGAAAAAACGGTTACTTTTTGTTTTCGCTGCAAAACAAGGGAAGTTACAAAAGGCCGATAATAAATGTAAGTTTATTCATACTTTAAAAGCGTATTAAAAACAACGCGGCCCGGCGGGAGTAGTTCTCTTCCACCAGTATTTGTAACGTCTTTGTTGTCTTAAAGCACTTAGGTTATTTTGTTCTCGCTTCACTACTGTGAATGTTGCACAAATTTCCACAAGCGCGTTAAGGAAAATTACATATATTTTAGTCCAGCCAAAATATTTTAGGCCACAGACCTTCCTTGTAAGGATAGTATAGGTGCATTTTTTTTTTTGTTAACGGGTAGGAAATCTTCAAAAAGATACCCCGCCTTCTGGGGGGAAGGCGGCGGTTATGTGGGGTTTTTACCCACTAAAACCTCCCCGGTGGCCCTTTCCTCGGTGCATGACGAGGGGCTCCGGGATCTCCAGTGGAACGCACCGGAGCCCCTCTGCACTGTGCTCAAGGACGAGCACGTCCCGGGGGGGAGGTTACTCCCTCCCCCCCTGTGCCTTCGCAGCGCAAGGCGACACGGGCCAGCCGATGTCGCCTTCTTCCCGGGTCCACTTTGGTGGACGACTCAGGCCCCCACCCTTGTCGCCCAGTGAACCCGAGGCCCCTTTTAGTCGTCTAAGTGCATAGCCCAAGGCGGCCCTAGTGCGGTTTGGCAGACTTCACATGTCTTAGAAATTATTCTAATACATATAGGTTTCCTCACGATGTTTTAGCTCTTATAATGATAACAAACAATTTCATTGGTGCCGGCACCGGGGATCGAACTCGGGTGGCTAGTATGCTATGCAGTTTGAGGCGCCTACCCGAACATTGAACTACCATGGCTCTGTTCTATGACATTTTACACTTGTCAATAGTCGGATGATATGATTGTTACCCACCAAGCTTTCACAGACGTCTTTTCAAATCATTACGCAATTAACGAAATTAGCAAAAGACAGAAACAAAATAATTATTATTGTATGATGAAAAATAGCATTATCTTTAACACTTACTGCGGATGCCCATAACGACGATTTCTCATCTTCAGAACTGCCTAAATAGGCCTGTCAAAGTGTTCCTCGAAGGCACTGTTCCCCGGATGTCCGGAACCAGAGGTCCGTGAATAGTTTTACATAAACGTATCTTCGCTAATACAAAATTAGTCTCGCGTACTGTCGATCACTGATATCCAAAATATACAGAATAACGCACTGAAGGAGTTTCGCTTCGGTCAAATACCTAGACCGTCACGTCAAGAGCAGCAACCTACGACTGACGATAAACAAGTTCCACGGTGCTCTAAATAACGTTTTCGCCAAATTTCACTGTTCAATACCTCATTACCAATTAATTGGACTTTCAAATGAATTCACAAAATTTCGTGCCGTCTCCTCTGCCCACACATTTATAATCTTATTATCGTGTAGGCACATTGGCTACTATTATGACGTAAAAGATTCTCATCTCTTCCATCCACCATAACACACTACCACCCACTCACAGACCCTATCATTCGAATTTTTGTTATTAAGTACATTGTTTTTGTTTAGTTTAGACCTTATTTTTAGGAAGTTTAGTCGTAAAATTATTTTTTATATCAAAACTGTTTTAAACTAATTTTCTTGTTTAACCGATTTCAAAATGGAGGAAGGAGCTTCTGAATGCACCTGTATTACTGTTGTTTTTTAAAGATTGTGCGCCGCATACCCCCCTCCTGATTACGAATTTTTGTTTATGAATGGTTTTCACATGATCTTGAGCGCTTAAAATCAGACCTCAAATCCGTACGCAGAGGTTTCCTCCGCCTTTAATTATTCGTACAGCAAAGGACTGGTATAGACTGTCCCGCATATCTTTCCTTCCGATTTCAATGTGCATGTTTTAAAGAGTATAGTATATAGGCAGTAGAAGTAGGCGGAATAATGAATAGGACAGTTAGGCGCACTAGCTTGGTATGGTAAATCCAAGCTAGTACTTTACCATCCAAAGTTGTATTCCCACTAACAATAAGGTCGAATCGTGGTCAAGCACTTGCTAAGTAAGTATAAAAAAATATGTATTAGCGTCATTAGGGATTGAATACGGATTGATGCAATATAAAACCAGCCAGTCACTAAACTACCACCGCTCTATCTTTATACGCTCTTATTTATTTAAAAATACCATCTCAATCCTAACCAACGATGTTACTTAATCCTATCTCATTAATTTTCATTATTCATTGTGCCGTTAATAACTCACTGCGACATCTTCACGATATAAATATAACACAAATATACTGTTTGATTTTAGTCCTTCGTTACATATTATTTACTTATGGAATATCTCAACGCCCTCGTATATTCTAATATCACCAGCCCTGGGTTCGATCTCCGGCAATTTAAAAAATATTTCTTTAATCTGGATATTCGGTCTCGGAGTTTGTTTATGGCAATAAATTTCACTTTATTTTCATTTTTTCAGCGACAAAAAATCACAAACTGAAAACTGTCACATGCCTGGAATAAAAGAAGTTAGTTACTTTTAAGCACTTTTTTGTTTTCAAATTGCACAAGCTATATAAAAGCTTTAATAATAAAATAGCAACTTAGAACAAAACAACAAAAAATCAAAAATTATTAAAATGTCGAGTTGCAAAAGTAATTAAATCTCAAGTACTTAAGTCTGCGCTGAGTGTTCCATGTGAGGAGAAAAAAAAAGTTGTACCTACAAGATGTTGCCTTGATGGCAAGTAATACAGTGGCCTGTGGACATTTAGTGTCATCTCGCGAAGATATACACTCCCGGACACATCTATCGGCTCTAATGTTTTAAGTTTTGTCAGTCCCTATCTAAAAATAAATGTTAGGTGGAACAATAAGTTTTTATGCAGTTTTGATTTATAGGTCAACCCTTTGGTATGTTTTTTTTAAATTCAAAATTAAGAAAAAAATCCTATTGCTCCAAGTAACATTTATTTTTAACAAGGGACTGTTAAAACTGAAAACACTAGGTACGCCGATAGATGTGTCCGGGAATGTATATTGAATTTCCTGTATCTCTCCGGTCACCTTACGACTTGCTTGACAATTCCCTTATATAAAACAAGCTCCTCAGCACATCAGCCTCTAGCTAATTTGACCCTTCTAATATAAATAACTTAATTTGCTAAAATTTGTGCCCTTAGTGGTAGGCTAAATAAAACTTTTGAATCAAATCTATAAGCTTTCACATCGTATCCATCAGGGACATGTATATACATTACTTTTCACTGAACTAGTGGCACTATTACAGAGACAGCGCCTTAAAATATTACTTTAATACTCTATAATAACGGTTAATTTTGGAAAATAACAGTATCGGGTAAATATTAAATGACCTAACAAAACACAACTAAGTGCTCGAAGAGTACAAAGAGTTCGTTATCGTTTTATTTTCAGACCATGAAATAAATCTATGTCGCTTGGAGAACGCCGCCCGCAAAACGCTTATAAAATAATAATAAACTCACCATTTTATGAAATTAAATTTTATTCAGTAAATGATATTCTTAGCGCAGAACATGAAAACAAATATGCTTTTAGTTTTTATTTAAGTAAATTTCAACCACGTTCACCTATTTTCCACTCATATAGGTAATTGTAGCGTCAATAAATGGTTTAAGGCGGTGGTGGGCAAACTACGGCCCGCGGGCCATATCTGGCCCGTTAAAGCATTTCATCCGGCCCGCCAAGACTTTGTTTTGTTCATATTTTTGATGTGTTATTGTAAAATTGTTTCTATTTTATTTGTATCAGTAGTGTTAATAAGGTTTAAAACCATTAAAAATTCTCGGTTTGTTTAAAAAAAAATTATGAAGTCGTAAATTTTTACGTAAAAAGCCAAAAAAATAATTGCCATCAACAATTTGTGTAATTTGCTTAATTAGCTTAAGTAGATTTTATAAATCAAAATATTTTTTTCGGTAAAATTTTGGCCTCTTTTAAAGTATTTCTTATAATTTGTGGCCCGCCAACAAAAAGTTTGCACACCACTGGTTTAGGGTATGGTCTGCGAAATATAAAGTCGCAGATTCGAATCCACCGTTAGACTATTAACGAGAACCATCTAGGAGACGGTTCACATGGTCAACACTTCCTATTAGACACAACCTTCTGCAATTACGAAAATGATTAAGACGAAGAAGGAATTTAGCAAGATAAGTTGTACGATGCAGTTTAAAAGTTAAAGTTACAGTCTATATATTTATGTTCTACTGTTGAGCACAAGCCGTCAAGAGAGCACAATAGTCCGCCGGATTGACACACTTCACAGATTTTCTAAGACATGTAGGTTTCCTCACGATGTATTCCTTTACCGCCGAGCGCGTGGTAAATCAGCACTTAAAATTGCAACAAACAAATTTATTGGACTACACTGGCGATCGAGGCTAGCGTACTATGCAACTTGAGACTGACCCGACTCGTACGATGCAGTAGTTAGCCATTATAACAATTATTATCGAGTATGTAACATTTCTTTAGGAATTCTTTACCAATTTCGTGCGATCTAAACACCTGTATGTATACATTTGAATACAAAGCTACAAGCAATTTACCCTAAAACATAACTTGTTTTTTATGCATGTGAAACTTTTTAAACTTTCTAAACAAGTGCTTGACTACAATCCCGTGTTAAGTGGAAATGCTACCCTGGATGGTAAGGTGCACTAACTTAGTAAATGCCTATTTATTGTACTCTTGAAAATACCCACATTGTAATCGGAGGGAAAGACAGACGCGGGCTAACTATTCCAGTCCCTTGCTGTACGAACTATCAAAGACGAAGGAAAGCGCTTAGTTCGGGTTTTAATTACCTTACTCGTAGATATAAGACTATAGATAGACTGTTGTTGTTGAATATTTTATGGCTTGGTAACAAAACCTTTAAGCCAATTCTTTTTAAAAACACATACCTTAATTCTTACGTCTAAGATAAAAATGAAAATGTAAGTTAGACGATCCCTCCCATGAGTCCCCGCGCCATTTTTTTTCTATAGATAGACAAGTTAAACTAAAGACAGATAACGGTTACTAGGAATTTGCCGAAAATGTTGAATCCAAGAAAAAAACCTTTAAAAAGAACTCTCATAATAATACCGGGAGCTCAATTTAAATGTAAAGTTACTTGAATATTTTGCAAGTCATTGAATCGTTAATAATAATTTGAAAGAAATTCCATCGTTTCATTTCAAGGTAATTATTAAAATTTGCCCAACTACTGAATGGAATTAAATTAAAAACGATGTAAAGAAAAGTAAATTGAACTTTTAAGTGAGCTATTCTTGTATATATATAATCTGAATCTACAACGATTTTCACGAAATTTAGTATGCAGAGGGTTTCGGGGGTAATAAGTCTATTTAGCTATGGTTCTTTTTCTATAAATGTCGTTTTATCCGTTGTCGTTTTATAGGGTACACGCGGATAAATTTTATTTTTAGTCCAGTAGATGGCGTTGCCAAGCAGCAAACTGTAAATCGATGATAGTTTGATTTGATGTTAGACCAAGAAAATAAAATGTTTCCCTAAATTATTTATAAAATACGTGTGTCATGTGATTGCTTTGTGATGAATCAATAGAGTAGTCGATATTAATTTCAAAAAAGATATACCGCACGGAGATAGGTTTTATTGGGTTGCAACAAACAAATCAATGTATCATAAAAACTCTAAGATAAGGAAAGATATGCACACGGCTACAGATCGGCAAATGGAACCAACTACGGGCTGTTTCCAAGAGATCGCTACGACCGTCGGCATTGAGGAAACCGACGCGAGAAAGAGAGAAGATAAGAAAAAGGGGACACTTGAAAGAGAGAGTTACAGCAATCATAATGAAAACTTTGGTGATCTGCGCATGTAGGACGGATGAATGAGGAAAGAGAGGCTGAGAAACTTTGTGAAACAAGTGGCAGTGGCAGTATCGAAAGAGAATGTCATAGGTGAATGTGTAGTGAACGGTACTTATTTAAAATGGGCGATGTTATGGGTACGAGTAGATTTTTTTTTTTTTTTTAACGGGGAGGAAATCTTAAAAAAGATACCCCACCTTCTGGGGGGAAGGCGGCGGTTATGTGGGGTTTTTACCCACGAAAACCTCCTCGATGGCCCTTTCCTCGGTGCATGACGAGGGGCTCCGGGATCTCCAGTGGAACGCACCGAAGCCCCTCTGCACTGTGCTCAAGGAGAGCACGTCTCGGAGGGGGAGGTTACTCCCTCCCCCCTGTGCCCTCACAGTGCAAGGCTACACGGGCCAGCCGATGTCGCCTTCTTCCCGGCTCCACCTTAGCGGACGACAAAGGCCTCCACCCTTGTCGCCCAGTGAACCCGAGGCCCCTTTTAGTCGCCTTATACGACAGGCAGGGGATTCCGTAGTCTTATTCTTGAGAGTCCAGAACTACAGGGCTGTTGGGTGCGAGTAGGTATGTTATAGATACGTGTAGGGTAGTACGATTCCATTAAAACATCTGAATGGTATTGTCGTAATGCATAATACATTACTTGTCGTTGCGCATTTCATTAAACTGAATAAGCATTGTTTGTAACGTTTGCCTCGGGGATTGCTAATTAATTAACGTAGCGGGCTACACAAAATAAAATGCTACATCCATACATGCGTTTACACCCATCAACGCCCATGCTTATTCGTTTTTTTTTTAATTAAAATTCCGTCTATAACAAGACTATTACTATGGGTGGAGACGCAGGCGTAGCTTACCCGGTCAATTATGTAATTGAGGATGTTGCAACAGAGAATTGTTGACCTTGGAATTTCGACCTAAAATTACAAGAAAGAAGACTGTTGAAGGTTGTTCGGACATGTCTTGGATTTGACCTCTAGAATACCCAGTCTCATTAGAAAACTTGACATTGTTATGCCGTCGGAAATAGTTCCACAGACAGCTGAGTGACCTAATATGTTCCATATTTAAATTAAATATGGAATATAAATAAGATCGGATATATTCAGGCGCATTCGGATCGCACGTAAGCGGAGTCGCCTCTTACCAACAAATGCGGAAAATTTGGTATTTATTCAACACAATATGCCACTTGTTAATTTTGAGTATTAAACTAATAATTAATAAAACAAACATTTTTGATGTGCGATTATAAAAATTAAAAATAAACGGTGTCCATAACCTATTGGAGTATGATTGATTTGCCTTGAGTAAAATAATGAGATTTGTTAAAATTATACTATCCGGTATCCGGCCGGATACTGGATTACTATCCGGTATCCAGCCGGATAGTGAAAACAAGGCCGGATAGGCCGGATACCGGATAGTTACCGGATATCCGTTTCATCTCTAATATTTATAACAGGAATTGAGACAACCGCGCAAGATCTTGGTTTGGGTTTCATAAGGACAGTAGACAGGCTATTTCACCGATATTTCATAAAGGTGTTCTTTTTCTTCTTTGGCAAAAAACCGCGAAACGAAATGGAAGTATGAATCACGTGTATGAAACTTTAACGACGACATCAATAATTGGAGGAGAAATGAAGTGAAGAGAGTGAATTACAATAAATCAATCCCAACAATATAGTTGCAACGGCACCCACTAGGCTATGATCGCGTCAGTATTGGGCTTGATTTTCACACACAGCACATACGCAGGCAAAGCTGCTATAAAAAATATGATGTCGCAGTGTCATTATTCACATGTTACAATGTGCGACAGCTGTCGTTGCTAAAATGTATTAACTGATATTAGTAGAGCGAACACAAGTTCAAAGTTATATCCTGTCTATTTTCACAATGTAATTTTTGTATATAAAATAAGACATACATATTTATTGGCATCACAATACAAAAACACATCACAGAATGAATATAACACACATTAATAGAATGAAAAATAGACAAAACACAGTTAAAGTTACACGGACAAATAATACAAAACATATGATGCCAATATCGGACACCGTCTCAGCATATGCTGTCACAAGGATGCGACAGCGCTGATTTTCAGCGGTGCCCGGGACTACCTAAAGACGTGCGCGCACAATACTACTTTTATATGGAATAAAGGGACGAAATACGAGTAAATAAACGTTTAGGGAGTAATATAGTCTGCCTGTAGTTTAGGATCATATAATTTTTAGAGGTTCAGACTAAGTGACCTAAGAGCTATGTCACCTCTCAATTATAGATTAAAAAAAAAGAACAACAAAAAACTTTTTTTATCACCTACGCTGATTGACAAGAGAAGCTGACCGTAACAGTTTCACCGGATTTGAGGGGGTGGTAGAGCTCTTAGGTAGCTTAGTTTGAACCTCTGTTGGGAATGATTCACTAGAAATCATATAGATGGCATAATAACGTTTGCCAGGTAAGCTAGTAATAAATAATTGAGCTCTCATGTATCTATAATCCTAACAGGATAGACAAAGATCAAAGCAATCGGTATCCAATGAGCTATTCCATTTGTGAGAGTGTATAAATGTCCCATCGCTGAGCACAAATTGGCAAGTGATTTAAGGTGCTTATTGTGTTAGATATTCGTTAACTTAAGACTTTGGTGCTATCACCATAATGTCATATGTGTTGTGACCTTAACTGATATCAAGAATCTATCGTAATCTATAAACTCTCACGTTCTATCAATCCTAGCGAGGTGGACAAAGACAGTTTATACTATCCGCTTTTCACCAAGCCTATTATTAGGTCGTAAGTGATAGGGGAGGAGAATCTATTCACATACACAGGCCACAAATATTTAGTTAGATTTTTTTATATTTTCAAAACTGATAAAATAGCAATTCTCTGATACAACCCTACTGGGATACGAACCGCGACAATCAGGTCGTAAGTTGAACCGGTTAGCCTTATACTAAATTCAATCTAATTTATGAAATACATGACATGCACGCAATGAGAATGCAAACTCCAAGTTAATTTTTACAAAGGCTTATTAAACTTAAGTGATTAAAATGCAGAAGCGTGCCATAAAGCAATTTCCGCTTACTTACGAAGCGACTTCAGGGTACCACTGTATATTAAATACCAAATACTTGTACTCCCTACCCGTCTTTAAATTAAAGGGGCGCCTGTCTCTTTGAAATTATAATTTCGTAGATTGTGTTAAAAGTTCATTGGCGATATTGTTATGCTTGAAAAGAGGACATTGAAAAAAAGTTACAGCCTTTATATAGCTCCCACTTCTGGGCACAGGCCTTCTCTGTAAAGAGAGTATAAGTACATAGTCCGCCACGCGGCCCTAGGGCGGATTTTGCAGACTTCACGTGTTTTAGATCATTTTCATTCACCGCCGAGGACGTTGTAATTCAGCACATAAAATTGCAACAAAAAAGTTATTCTGGTGCTGGCACCGGGGATCGAATTCGGGTTGCTAGCGGACTATGCAACTTGAGGCGACCGCCCGGACACAGCTACCACGGCTCTTCTAAAGAGTATAATTGACTTTAAAATGAATGAAATATCATGTACAAAAAAATACTACGCCTTTCAATTTTAATTCTAATAGTTGAAGGTATATAACAAACATACACCTTTTTATGTATATTACATTAAAAGGTGTATTTATTACATAAAAGGATAAACGCGAATCTAGATGGAGGTCGTAGGGTATAGGTATACACATCCATAATCAAATATTCGTCAAATCGGATACTTCCACAATTTTTACCGGTCCGCTTTACGTGTTTTTATTGGGAAGGGTCTACGCTACAGTAATACCGGTTTTTGAAAGGTAACCGAATTCTAGGGGCGCTTCAGAACCTCTATAGGAATAACTCGGTGTAATGGTCCTCGAAAGGAAACCTCATGGGCCGTACTACAGTATATATAAGCACTAAACTAAAAAAATAATAATTTTTCGAATTGAAAGTAATGCGATCGACAATGACATTACTCGTAAACAATCGCTCATTCAAGGATCGCGTGAAAATCACAGCCATTTTAAATTCTAATTTGCCAGCCTCATACAAAGTCGCTATTCAAATCGTCAGCGTGCAAATAAAGAAGGGTCTTTTTCTAAAGCTTTTTTACGTCTGCACGCAAGCCGTTTCTATTTTGGTCTTTTATTAAAAGAATTTTACAGTGACCGTGAGCCGTTTTATGAACAATAACTTTGTAATTTTTACTTTTCTTGAATAAACAATACACGTAGAAGAAAGGGTGTTCATCGTATCGATGTTTCAATTTGAGATTTTTTGAATAGAATTATTTTCCCTCTAACTCAGCAAAGAAGTATTTTAGAACTGTGTATACAATTGAATGACGACTGTGGTTTCTGAACCTCTCAGCCGAATAAGTAACACTAGATCCGAAGTGACGGGTGTGCAAATCAATCGGCACCTTCGCTTGTAATATTCTTGTAATAATATCAATGATTATGAGTACGTTATTATTACATTGGTTTCGACATCGGTTACAAGTAGCCTATGAATATTTAAGTTCAGCGCCCTAAGAGTCTCAGAGTAAAGTGGTGACGATGTTAAACCCTGGACTAAAAAAGGCCATCGAGCATAAAAATAGTCCAAAAACTTTACAATAGAGGAGTTAATAATAGATAAAAAACAACAGTTTGAGAAATAAAAGGACGTTGGTTCGATTCCACCATAAGACTATTGTTTGAAATATCTCCTAGCACAAGCTTTAGCTTATTGGTTAACAAAAATGTTACTTATATTTATGAAAAGAGTATTGAGAATAATTTAAAAATAAATAAAACAGAAATAAGGAAACGATTATGTGATCTGCACTCAGGGGTGAGCCGTTTTAAAGGCGAAATAAATAATTCCATACGTTTTCCTTCTGCAGCCGGACATCTGTTTATGATTTTTACGGTAGTATATTAATTGGAAGTGTATTACTCGTATACATGTACATAGCCTAACAGTTTAACTATGCTATATTAGTATAAATGTTATAGTGTATCCATTAGAGTTAATTTTTTGCCCGGTATATTGCAAGGAGATTCACCTAAATTCAACAAAGCGAATCTGCCTCAGTCTCCACTAAAATGAGTAAAGAAAGAACTTTTATTTCATATCTCTTGAATGCTATGATTCTGTTAAACTCTTTCTCATAACTGACAAAAGAAAATAACAGTAAAATAAAAATATTATTTTCCGCGCAACAAGTACGAAGAAAAATTCCCAAAGCCTTCCGGCATTTGGAGCAATGTTTATGATTAACTCAGTTAAATTTGCTCTTCTTGAATTTATTCTACTTGATAAAGGACGACAACTGGACTTGTGGTTATAAATTGTGACTCCAGATAAAATATTAATTTTGTTTCATAGGACAAGGGCCACACAAGCACATGTCGTCGTTTAATTTAAGATGTATTGTACATATTGTTACGTTCAAAGTTCATCATCAAACAACTTGATTATCCTAACATAAAGTTTCAGCCTATATATGTCGCACTGTTGGTCGTAAGCCCGGGTTTCCCAGTTAGTTTTAACCATCTAATTACTTTTTATCAATAAATTTATGTGGCGTATTGTGATAAATTGAACAATTGTAGCGTTTCAAACAGAATTCACGCAATTAAACGGAGTTAGAGGTTTTTGTCTTTTTTTCTTTTTTTTTTTGTTTACGAGGAGGAAACCTCCCCGGCGGCCCTTTCCTCGGTGCATGACGAGGGGCTCCGGGATCTCCAGAGGAACGCACCGGAGCCCCTCTGCACTGTACTCAAGGAGAGCACGTCCCGAGGGGGGAGGTTACTCCCTCCCCCCCCCCTCTGCCCTCGCAGTGCAAGGCGACACGGGCCAGCCGATGTCTCCTTCTTCTCGGGTCCACCTTGACGGAAAGGCCCCCACCCTTGTCGCCCATTGAACCCGAGGCCCCTTTTAGTCGCCTTCTACGATAGGCAGGGGATACCGTAGTCTTATTCTTAAGAGCCCAGAACTACAGGGTTGGGACATAAGAGGTTTTTGTCTACCCTACTTAAATTGAAATCCTTGAATTTATATCTCATTATATTACAAATAAAACCATTAGGTATTCAAAAACAAAGTAAATGTTTATGCTTTAGCAAAATTGGAACAATGTAGCGATCAAAGTACTGCTCAAACGAATTACAGATCACGCTCCGAAAGCTTTGAGCTTGCGTAATTGAATCAGTGAATCCTCTTTACAGACACATTATGTACCGCACTACCCTATCGAATGACTTAAACATAACGCCCTGTTTGTAATTTGTAGAATTTGCTTGTTAGTCAAACCAGCGGCAAGTTAAATATATATTCAGCCGCACGACATTAACGCTATTCCGTTTGTTTTCGTCAACGCCGTAAACCAGTGGTGGGCAAACTTTTTGGTTAGAGGGCCACAAATTGTAAAAAAAAAAATTACGGGCCAAATCAATCGATATGATCGAAAAAAATCTTTTGATTTATAAAAAAGTCTATATAATCTATTTAACAAAAAATAAATTAAAGGCTAATTTAGCAAATTACACAAATTGCTGGTGACAATTTTTAATGACTTTTACGTAAAAATTTACAACCTTTTAATTTTTTTTTAAACTAACCAAGAATTTTTAAAGGTTTAAAAAAAAGTACTGATGTAAATACAGAAAAAAATTAAAACAAATTAAAAATATTAACTCAAAAACCCTTGGCGGGCCGGATGAAATGCTCTGAAGGGCCAGATTTGGCCCGCGGGCCGTAGTTTGCCCACCACTGCCGTAAACTCTCGACTGGTAAGAAAGACGAAAGTACTTAACCGCAGGACCAAGTACAAAGTGTTGCTTGTATGCGAAAATTTGTAAGTGAATTGCTTTAGCGCAGGTAAGCACACGCTGTTCAAAGTTTTCGTAATACGACTTCAACATGCGCTAAAAGTTATTTGTATGTGAAGTCACATTTCCCGCCTTCTTCATACATTACTACCACTCTGTTTATTATCACTCACAGTTTTATAACCCCAGCATGAAAATCATCAATTGCTATTGCTATTGCCATTCAAGCACACTAGACATTTACTTTACCAAGTCAGTTTATCAGAAATCAAAAAACAGTTGGTACCGGCACTAACTGCCAATCACAGGTTCCACGCGCACTGATGTGTTGAAATATCACTTGAGGGGCCATTTAATTATTCTTATTTTTTTATTTATATAAAAAAAGTTAAATATTATATTACTAATTAAATATATAAATAACTTATCATATCTTAAAAGGCAAAGCCCACTTTAATTCACTGGCTAGCTAAACTTTCTTTATTTGGAACCATCGTCTCTTGTTAGTAGTCAACTAAACGATATTTTTGTTTAGGCAAGAATATAATCGTATACGTATACGCGTATGTAAACTATTTATTGTTTAGGAGAATAAAGAGTAGGTAGAGAATAAATTTATGACATTATGTTATATTTCGCACGTTTCGTCATGGATCTAAGCACGATTACAAAATAGATACTTGCTCACTTGCAATTGTAGATATGTATAAATAAAGAATTAATAAATCACTGAAAATGTATGTGTCGAACCATACAACACTCGAGGAATCTTAATATCTCGGTATTTAGAGAAAAACAACTTCTCCTTCTCAAACAACTTCGCATAATTTATCAAAAATAATCAATTTATTAATTTTGAGATATTTTTTTGTTTTGTTACCACGTAAATGAGTTATTAAGTAAACTACGGTTCATTTGAAAGTTCAGCGCCACAGCAATATTAACTGAGACAAGTTTTGCCGTCGAGCAAACTGCTTACAGTAGCTGGAATCAAGGGTACTTAAATATTAAAAGTACTTTACCGGAGTTTCTTCATAGATTCTTAGGAAACTAATACTATACCAGTTTGGGCAGACGAAGGAAGTAAGGACGTTATTCGACGAATTTCAAATTTCGAAATTCGAAGCCTGAAAACATATTATATAGTCTGTGTCTAATAAACTTCGCTGGACTTTTTGTAGCCAATTTTCCTAACGCCCACGCTTCCTGAAGTGGTAATAATTTTGGTTTTAGCTCTATTATAGTAATCGTACAGAATCAACTAACCAAGTAGTGATTCATCTCGAGCACCATCGAGTCCTAATGCTTTAACGTATAGACTAACGTTCAAAGTGGATGTCCCCCTGGGAGACCCTTGCGTTAAGTACTAATATAAAAGGTTTAGGCTTCTAACGAGTTCTAAGCTCGGCATGCATGGGTCACTATGATAATAATCGGCAACGTTCATATTATTTTTTTAATGCTAACAAAATTTATTTATTTTTCAAATAAATTAATAATATTCTTGTTAAACCATTCTCACTAAGGTTAAGCTTGTGCTGGGAGATGGGTCAGGTCAATAGTTGAATGGCGGATTCGAACCTACGACCTTACGATTCCTAGACCGTCGCCTAAACCATTAGACTATTGAAGCTACAAATACGTAATAATTATTTCGAATGCATAAAACATTATTTTACGTTCTATCTTTGTAGAAATTAAAGAAAAAAATTTTAATTAAGAAAGGCAGTCCTGTAATAAATTTATTAATTAAAATAAAAGAAAAATAAAAAAATAAACATATTTATTGGTTTTGTATTCCACTGACCTTTCATCATCGGGCTGTAGAACTATAGCCACCCCCTCAGACCCTTGGTGCTGTAGTGGTGACGGCGCTTGTGAAGAAGTTAACGAGAGAGCCTTGTAACGACTTTGTTCAGCGGTCGGCAACACGATATCAACTGATCTCGAACGCAGCCCGGTTCCGGGCACTGTTAGGGAATCACCGGTGCCGCTTAGCTCCTCGGCTCTAGAACCTCCAGACACTTTCGAGAAACACGAGTCGACGGAGGCTGCACGGTCACGTTTCAATTCAGGCACCGCTAGATATATGTCATGCACGAACGTGTCTCTGGCCGAATCATTGGCATCCTGTTCTGATGCTCGCACATTTTCAAGAGAACTGCCAGTCGGCTCGACAAAGAAGGCCTCCTGTCTTGATATCGACTTCCGTCTTTGGGGAAGTATTGGCGGTTCGTCGATTGGTGGTTGTAATTCGAACGAGGGTGCTCCCGGCGAAGGCGGCGGTGATTGCGGTGCTGGCAATAGTGTTCTTGGTGGTGGAACCGGTGCTAGTAGGACCCTCGGCGTATCAGTTTCGCTCTCGTCGTCCTCATCATCGTCTTCCGCAGACGAAGAAGCAGCAGGTCGGTCTGGTGTAACACGCTCTTCGCTCTGCCGCGCCAGCCAAGTCTCCATATGACGACAATGGACACATGGCGGCGGTGTGCCCTTACCAGATCTACGTCTGGACCAAAGACGCGGTACCTGTGTAAATAAGTATAAAGCTGTTAATGGTAATTTTTACTTACTAATAATAACTACTTCACTAAGACAAAATGAATTATCGCTGTAAATATGAATTTTAAATTATTGTAAAGTAATAAGCTTGTATAATATGCCTTACTGCATATACCTTCTTTCTCATGAGGGGAATTACGGCATATTCCCTAACGCAAGAACAATATAGTAATATAGTTTTAAGTTATTTATATTAATCAGAATGGTAATTAAATTTTTAATTTCATTAGTACCGGCATCAGGAATTGAACTAACTTATTATGCAACATAAAGCGAACAGTCGACCACTGGTGTATCACGCTTTACCACGGAAGCACAGAAAAGAAATTGATTATTTTTAAATGATATAAGATAAAATGAAGAGAAGCGACGGATAGATTAATAAGAGATGCCGCCTTTCTCATAATTTTTATATTTTTTACGTTCTTGCATTTTGATATTCACTGTCGACACGATGGCATTTTGACTTGTTTCCAGTTATAGTAATAGTAATCTAGAGCAGTGGTGGGCAAACTACGGCCCGCGGTCCAAATCTGGCCCGTTAAAACATTTCATCCGGCCCGCCAAAAGTTTTTTGAGTTAATACTTTTAATGTGTTGCAAGTGGTAATGGATTTTTTTTCTGTTTTTATTTATATCAGTAGGTTTTATAAGGTCTAAGACCTTTAAAAATTCTTCGTTAGTTTAAAAAATAGAGCTTAAAATGTTGTAAATTTTTACATAAAAAGCCAAAAAAATTTGCCACATTTGTGTAATTTGTTAAATTAGCTTTAATTTTTTTTGTTAAATAGATTTTATAAACTTTTTAAAAAATCAAAAGATAATTTTCGTTTAAATTTTGTTTGTGGCCCGCCAACCAAAAAGTTTGCCCACCACTGATCTAGAGACTGGGAATGGGATAGGAGATAAGAGAGACAAGTGAGAAGTCAAATAACGGAGTTGAGGTACTGTATCTCGAGATAGAAATGTAATACAGGATTACATATAATTGTTTTCTTACAGTAGTATTCTGAGAATTATCGGTACTTCCCCGACCTTAATAAAATATATACACATATTAACATATTAAGATTCTTACCTCGAGGTAAGTTCCCGAGTCGTCAGATCCGGCGGAATCGAAAGAGCGACTTCGCCCACCATGCTGAGGCACGGCGAGCAAAGTGCCCGCACTCGAACCGCGCGCAGCTTCCAATTGAATCTCATCGAAGGAAGCAGACCGGACCTATGATAAAAAAACAACAAATGATTACACTTCCACGCGGAGCAAACGACGACTTTTATAATCTAGTTATTACTTGATAAAATGGATGAACACAAGTATATTTATCAGCAAAAGTTTTCGTGCCTACAGTGTCTATACAAATAAAAAAAAATTGAGTGTGAAAATAACAGTTTTTACTACATGCATATGAAAGAATATACTGTAAATGTACCAAATAAACATTTTTTACAATGTTGTCAGTCTGTCTGTCTGTTTATTTCGGCTAATCCCTAAATCTGAATAAAAAAATCCCT
Source organism: Meandrusa payeni (assembly GCA_029286785.1). Classification (NCBI taxonomy): domain Eukaryota; kingdom Metazoa; phylum Arthropoda; class Insecta; order Lepidoptera; family Papilionidae; genus Meandrusa; species Meandrusa payeni. Next base: position 4,285,746 of record JAGSMX010000013.1, read on the forward strand.
GATTTAATTTAAATTAAAAAAAATATTTAGAATGTTTTTTCTTTTTGCATTTTACTGCGCTATGATAGTACCGTAGAGCTACTATTATAAATTGATGACACCTCCAAAAAAATCCTTATATTTTAGCAAATTTATACGAAAACTTAATAAATTACATACTAAAACCTTCTTTGAGAACCCCTCTATCACTAAGCACAGCATAAAATCAGTGTAATAGATTTTTAGTTTATCGCGAACAGACAGACAGTGGAAAGCGACTTTAATTTATACTAAGTAGTGAAGAAGCACGGAACGAATACAGGGCAAAGGTGTGTAACGGCGGGCCCAGCCTCACCATCAAAACTTAAAGTTTTACAATGTATATGTGGTTTGTTCGTAAATACGAGTAGTATGCCTAATCCTAATAAAAGAATAAGATTTTTGTAAATGTTTGAAAAACCGATTGAGTGGAGGTTGCTCTCTCCGGTTACGCTTATAATAATAGCGTTGTTATTTTGGTACTTCACAAATTACTTAAGGGTGAAACACGAAAAGTTTAAATGCGCCATTAGAGAGATCGGATCATTAAGCCCTCTCGGATTTGACCAAAACGCTATCTGAAACAGTTCATTAGGTGACTAGAGAAAACTCCATTATTTATTTAGGACGTGATAATGAGATCGGGAAGGACCAATTGTGTTTGTGGACAGTCTACAGCTACTAAAAGGGATTCTATGTCATCTTATAACGTTGGTTCATTAATATTTATAGCTAATTCTTACTCTAAACTTTTTTGTTATAGGAGAAGGAACAGACAAACTCACGGCTTCTCTGATGTAAAAAACTTTCGATGGGAAATCGATAAATCTGGATATAGGACGATGCCGACGTTTGAGAAAAGAGTTTTTACTAATAATAACTAAATCTTTTCCCTTTCTCGGTTTATAAAGAATAACAAAATAAGTTTAAAATTAAAGTGTAAACTAACACTAGATGAAAAGCGGATAGCGATTGCGTCTGCTTACCCCACTGGGGTTAAAATAATTTAACAGGATAATAAATCGTTAGGGTACTCTCCGTAAGGGCCAATGTTCGAATTATAACATTCGAACTCTTAGAGCGCTTAGCCTGACCTCTACGAAGCAAGAGCTTGATTACTATCCGGCCTGACTTCAAGTACATGTGAAGTCTTCAAATTTAAGGATAGATTAGTTCCACTACATTATAATCGATGGTAAAGGCTGTCGCGACGTAGGCACGTTGTTCGAACTCACCATGGTGAGTGACGATTATTTGAAGCGGATTCCACAAAGAAACATGACTTGATTGAACAAGTGTGTTTCTTTGTGTTTATTTACGTGAAAATAGTAGTGGTGTAGCTACGTAAAACAAGCATGGTATGGAATGCAACGTAATACTCGTCGAGCGAACTAAGCTACTAATACCCCCTCTCCTTTCCATCGCTTAACGACTAGGCGCGGCAAGCAGTTCCCTTACGTCGTAGACATTCCATCAATACGCTCGAAGCGGTTTGCCCCCACCTTCCTTATGCGGACAACTAAGGAATGGAACTCTCTGCCGCGATATGTCTTTCCATACTGGCACAATCTGGACCTTTAAGTCCAATGTGAACAGACACCTTATAGGCTCACGTGCTCCATCCTAGGCTTCTAGTCTTCGCCTTCCATCAAGCGAGATAGAAGCCAAAGGTGAGCCTATTTACTATGTAAAAAAAAGACTGAAAAGGATTCCAAAGAGCGGGCAAATGGAGTACAGGACAGGAGATCAAGGAAAGCCGATCCTAGTTCGAGCCACGATTAGGCTAAGAACAAGAAGATTACAGTAGACGAAGTAAAGCTCAGTTAATATTTACCTGCTTGGGCACCTCGAGGCTGCTCTGCGTCTTCATGTCGGCAGGTGTGGGAGTTCTTGAGCGTTTGAAGGTCGTGCGCAGTCTCTGCATAGCGGGCGGGGCGGGCTGCGCGCGCTCTGCTCATCTCGCGGGCCCGCCCCGCCGTCACGCGCGCACCACTCGCAGACCGCGCACCGACCTCAATCCTACAACGTAGACGCATTTATACAACATACGTGTAAAGCAATTTAAATATAGTGGTACCCCGATATACGAGTGCCTTAACATTTGATTTGACATACAAGCTGCCGAGCGAGCGATATTTTAATTTGAAATGGAAGCAAGATTTGAGACTCGAGGAATCCGAAACCGCTTTAACAGTTCACACCTCAGACTAGAACTCAGTATGTGTGCTTGTTTCTCTTGTTTTCGAGGCATTTTTGCTTTTTCTACATTTACAAAACTTTTGTGCAATGACATTTAATATCAATGGAGAAAATGGCTTAGAGATACGAGCAATTTTACATATCAGCATTAATACGGAATTAATTAAACTCGTATGTCGAGGTACAACTGCACTTATTTTGTATTTTAACTGCCACTACATCTTACTATATCTAGCCACGTTAAAAAATACCATTAATCTAACCGAGCCTGCTATTGTCAGAATTTTCACTATTACAACTGACCGATTACAATTAACTTGCGAGAATGTGTTTTTTGAAACGGTAATCTACTAACTTCAATTGATTATTTGATATTGACTGAAATGTAACGCCATATTTGGAAGATTTCATTATGCCCGAGCTTGCTAATAATTAAAACAATATTGGAGTTTCAAGCGTCTGCGCATCGTCGTGGGTTCGAATACACCATTCGACTATTGACGTGAACCATCTCCTAGCACAAGCTTAAGCTTAGTTGGAATGGTTAACAAGAAAATTAGTAATATTTATAAAAAAAAGAAATATTGCTATTTATCTTTAATTTTTTTTTCACTTGTACGCCATCAAAACGATACTGGCACAATTGAACTAGCAGATTACCAAAGTCAGCAAAAATCGACAACTACGAAGTCATTGAATTTTGACGTAATTGTAATAATAGACTTGGGAGATTCGGTCTATAGTTTCACACTAGTGAATCTTCTGAACTCTAATGAATCTTCATACACTTAGTTCTTTAACACAAGAGCCAACGTGATTCAGACTACCATATCATGAAAGTAAAAAGCGAATACCGATATCATGAGCAAATGTTGATGTTTACTTTCTTTGAAGTAGAAACATACATTCATACGAATCCTCGTAGATAATCCTTCCGTGGTCTTCAGTCGCCGCGGTATCTTCAAGTGGTACCTAAGATAACGGTCAAAACCAACCGAACCACAATCGCTGGAATAACTTAGATAATGTGATATATATATTTTACTGATCGCGATGTGATTGGTATATACTTTACGGAACGCGTTTTACTTGCTAAAAATTTGCGGCCGACTTATGGCCATGGGCTCACCACCTGTCACTTCTGAGACCTAAAAAGCTTTCTGAAATGTGGAAAGGAGAGCTTTCTTTATCTACGCCGCTAAAGTTAAGCTTATTTTTTATTTTGTATTTCTTGGTTAAGGGTTATAAAAATTAAACCATAAATTAAAAAAACAACAAGAAAATTTTGTTTTCTAATTTATGGTAAAATTTTTGTTTTTATACAACTATAGAATGAAATATAAATCAAACCCGTTGAGTAGTAGGTTTTAGTAGTGTAGTGTAATTTACAAGTTCAAGTTGGGTTCACTGGACCCGGGAAGAGGTGGTATCGGCTGGCCCGTGTCGCCTTGCACCGCGAGGGCACAGGGGGAAGGGAGTAACCCCCTCCCACCTCCTAGGATGTGCTCTCCTAGAGCACGGTGCAGAGTGGCTCCGGTGCGTTCCACTAGAGATCCCGGAGCCCCTCATCATGCACCGAGGAAGGGTCACAGGGGAGGATACACATAACCGCCGCTTTCTCCCCAGATGGCGGGGTATCTTTTTGAAGATTTCCTCCCCGTTAACAATAAAAAAGGTATTTACATGTAATAGAGCACTTTTGGTTTTATTTAAAATAGTTTTTTTTTAAATATCATGAAGTAAATAAATTCTCTTTGGTACATAAATTTAGTAACGATCATATAGATATCTTAGTGTAAGAAATTAAGAGCAGCAATTCATCTACAAAAGTGCGGAAAGCAAGAAAACCACTCCAGTTTGGCGAAACTCGGGTCTATTTATCAACGTCAATATTTACGTAAGGGCCCGCCAGACCCCAGCAACCTTTTAGAGGACTTAATTAAATCAAGTGCGTCTACGAGTCCTCTTAATGTCACTACTGCTAAGTTTCAAGCTTATTACAAGCGGACAGTAAACAAACACTTTAAAATTGATCCCGCTAAACAAGTTTATTTACGAGTAACAAAAACCGACTTCAAATCGAATCTATACGTTGAATGCTAATACGTTCTCCTTATTTAAGAATTGTCGTAGGAATATTAAGAAATGGAATGAATCAGAACCTAATCAAAGTTAAATAAAACTTCAAGTAAATAATTTATCATTGAAATCGGTTGGCGTGAAATTAAGTTGAATACTTAATTACACCGTACATACTTAATGCAAATTTAAGACTTTTATGGTCTTGTCATGGATGCAAGAACTGAACCGAATTGGGATCACACGAGAAACACAAGCCTTTCAAATAAAAATGCTCGCGTTTGATTTCGATGTATCGTAGTTGTTTTCTTAAAAAAAGAAATGCTAGCAATATTTTTTTTTTCATAAATATTACTAACATTCTCATTCAAACTAAGCTTATGCTTGTACTAAGTGATCGTTCACGTCAATAGTCGAATGGTGGATTCGAACCTAGGACATTTCGTTTCACAGACCATACCCTAAACCATTAGGCTATTGACGCTTTAAGTTATATTAAATTCTACCGACAACATTCTGTTTCTTCTTCCACATTCGTGGTCGTTGTCGTTAATCACTTATCTAGTCTTAGATTGTCATAAACTTACCGATATCTTAATTAACAAATATTTTTATATACGATTATTAGAAGTTCCCTGGTATTTGTTCAAAACCAAATTTATTGCAAATTAACATAAAGCCTTATTGAAATTAATTCTTTCCAACGAAAAAAAAATCAAGGATATTGAAAATAAAACATGCGGCCTATCATGCATGCTTCCGTTTTCAACCTGCTTCAAAAAAGAAGCCATTAAAAAAAACTATTTCTGTCGTATTAATCAGAAATAGAAATCACAAGCCTTAAACCGAGCTTAAGCCCAAATGGGATAGGATTATCTGTCGTGCCGCCGTCACAAGTTTCAGTGGCGTTTGCTTCAATGAATGGTCCGGCTCTACAGATGAAATAGAACGTCACGAAATACCGACGGGAACTAAATGCATTTCGCTCTGTGAGTCAGCCGTCGGCTTCATATCTCTTAATTTCCACAAGAGAGTGTCTCTGCGACTCCATATCTACGTCTGCATAGTAACTAAGATAGTATATGCACTATGTAGGTATTATATGATCTGAATTGTGTATCACCTCTATATCACCAGACTTTTCTAAGCATATTTTTGTTCTATTTTGTTGATATTTCACGGTTTTCAAAAAGCATTTTGTCTCTACTACTGCGAAAGGCCGATATAATTTCCTACATATGTCTATCCTTCTGATTTCAATTTAGATATTTTGAAGAGAACATTAAAGGATCAGGTGCCGGCACAAATGAAAATGGTTGTAGCAATTTTAAGTGCAGATATATCAAGTGCTCGGACGAGATTTGTGTACAAAAGCCGTCGCTTATATATCATTTATTTACATAACTATAGAAGGAATATTTTTAAATTTATCTCTTTTACTATGTATTTATATATATCTATATATTGGTGCATATAGTTATTATATTTATCTATCTATGTTAATATATATTTTCTAAGCTTGCACCCGTTGCTTTATCTCTACATAACTCCAAGGTAGACTGGCAGAAAATACCTTTTGGCATTAATTTCTACGTATGTGAAAAATATTTGACAAGTAAAATATTCACAGATCACGTGTAAATTCGTCAAAAGAATTTGTACACAGAATGTATTAACAAATGTAACGGGGAACAGGTCATGTGTTAAAAAACAAATTAACGTTTGCACAGAAAGGTGGAAAAAATTGAGCCTCTATTATATCGTTTTTGCAAACGGCAATTCAACGAAACTCTTTTATTCTCTTATTTGCAGAAACATTCAAAATTCTATTTCCCTTTATAAAGTATTTTTAATTGGTCTCGATATTCCAAATACATTTGACAAGGTTTATGTATTAAGATAGCGAATGTAGACAAAAATTTTGACAGTTAGTAATGAAGAAATCATTTCATCGATATTCGATTTTTACACATTGCATTACGGCTCGCTGTGATGTCGTTGATTACAACGCAGAATATATGACAAACAAGCAGAAGACGTGGAGAAGGTGGAGAAGAGTAGGAGGGAGACTACTTCTTACGTTTCAACTGCAATTCCTTTATTAAGTATTTGTGGAATGACTAAAGATAATTTATGCCGCGTTGTTATTTTCCCCCTTCTCCAATTAAAGCGCCGTTAGTTTTTTATCACATAGAAAAAATCGTTAAATAGACCATTATTTTATGCTATGAGCTGAATTATAAAATTTTACTGAAATTTTTGAACTTAAGTTTTTGTTATAAGCGAAACATATCGGCTTACTTATTTATACAACAACCGGTGTCACTATGTTTCTTTCTTATGCCAAGCCGGGTTGGTTGACCGACGAGGTCTGCCTCCAGGCTATCACGACGTCTCTGTTGGTTCTGAAGAGAGAACTCAATAAAGGCGATTCCACTCAAACAACATTGTTTTCGCTACAACAAAATAAGCCAGAAAATTGTTTATCTCATTATTCAAGTACTGAGTTTAGAAATAATTAAGCAATGTCTAGTTTTTTTTTGGATGAACTAACACAGTTGGCCAGAGAAGCTGGCCTTTACTGCTTCACCGGATTGAGAGATAAGGTAGGTTCAAGCTAAGCGACCTAAAGCATAGCTTCTAGGTCACTTAGCCTGAACCTCTGATGTCTATTTAGATGAAGCAGTCTATAACTATCTCACTGTTGGGCACATGGCTAGCCAGAGTATTAAAGCTGTCTATCATTTCAATGGCGGTGCGGATTGACGGACTACGCATTTCAAACTAGGGTTGCTAGCATAACAACGCAACGTGAGGCGACCGATTGTACGCAAACGAACAAAATAATAAGGCTGACCAAATTGAATCTTACATAGAGCCAAAGTAAACCGGCAGAGCTAAATGTTCGTTTGCTTACCGGGTACTGTTTACACTCGTTAGTTCAACAGCTTTTCCTTCTAATTGAAGACTGCTACATTTCTACAAGCAACGATAACCTGATGGCTAAGTTTCAACGGCACACTCTTGTGGACGGTAATTGAAATACAAGCCAGCTTATATTAATGATAAGCTCTCACGACTCTTCAATCCCAGTGGGTAGACAGAGACAGTTTACGCTGTCTGCATTTCACCGAATTAGGTCTCATATGTGGCAACAAAGCAATACCACTGGCACAAATTTTAGTGTGAGTCTTTGTATTCAAAACGCCGAAAATACGGTTATTCAATGTTATAAGCCACTCAAAAACATTTCGTTAAAAAGTTTTTAATGTCATTAAAACTTAAAAGTAATTCTTTTCTTGGTTAAACAATAAACCCTCTTGTATGAATAAATTATAATAAATTAATTAAAGTTTTATAAAATATACTAAATTACATTTCTTTTTCCCAAATGAGTCTCGGTAACTTATAGCAATATGAGTTCTTTAAGTTATTTAAGAGATATTAAAGTAAATAGATGATAAGAGACTTGCCACGAGGATACTTCGTAACAGAAAAACAAATTAGAACTCAAAATAAAAATAATTTACACTTAAATAGTTTATTTTATTATATTTTATTTCAATAGTATATATATTATCTACATTAACTTTATTTTAAATTTAATGTAGATAATATGTACTGTCATAAAGAGTACATTAGGAACTTGTATCTGGCCAAGGAGATCTCGAGGCTGTCATAAAATCCGTTGCCTGGATGTGGTATAAAAGAATATGACTTCCAACAGTTTAATCGTAGAGGATGCCAGAGGCAGGGCACCTAACCTCCCTCCCCCCGGAACGTGGCAGGGCACCTAACCTCCCTCCCCCCGGAACGTGCTATCCGAGAGCATAGCGAATGGGGCTCCGGTGCGTTCCACTGGAGATCCCGGAGCCCCTCACCATGCACCGAGGAAGAACCATCGGCGGGGTTTTAGTGGGTAAGAACCTCACATAACCTTATCTTAAGTAACCGTATCTTCTTGAAGATTTACCCCCTTCCCGTTAACAAAAGAAAAAGGTCACAGATGGCAGTTATTGTAGAAGAAGAAAACGATGTCTTGTCATATTTTAGTCCATTGTCAGAGGACTTAAAGACTTTAAATAAAAACTAAATCTAAGCTAAATAATATATATAATAATCTGAAGCAGTGACGGTGACCATCGGTGGTCACTGAACATTTGCCCCCCTCCCACTTCTCCTATTAGAAAACACAAAATCAAGTTCAGAAACATGATCTCTGTCCCATAGATAAATATTTTCCAAATAACATTACAACTATAAATGAGATAAAAGTAATTTTCTTCGTTTGGCAATCACATTTGATATTCTGAACACATTAACACAACAAATTCATAGCTTAATAAGTTGTAGAAAACTTCCTAAAGCGAACGAACAGAAGCCTTGACGTAACTTTTGGCATTACTCTGATAAAGGGAAGTTAGATTCAATATAATGGGCCCTGATATTACAAAGATAGAATAATAACAATTTAATTTAAAAAAAATATTTGTTATATTCTTACGTCCTAGAAACTGGCAATAGAATCTTCTCTTCTTGCAGCATCCTTGATTTCTATCACGGTTGTTAAGTCAATAACCGTATTACAAGCCATTATAAAACACGAGGCAAAACTGAAACCCACTTCAAATCGAATCCAACTTTAAATACTACACTACAATAATTTTTGTTTTGTTTTTTTTTAAAAAGAAAGCTAGCAATATTTCTTTTTTTTTTAATTTTTTTTTCAGAAATATTACTAACAATCACGTTAACCATTCCTTTTTTTATGCGTGTAAACTAGCGCTTGACCATGATCCCACCTGGTGTTAAATGGTGATATAGTCGAAAGATAGTACGCGCTAGTTTAGTAAGTGCCTATTCACTCTACTCTTGAAGGCTCCCACGTCGTACTTGGACGGAAAGACTGACGCCGGCAACTTATTCCACTCCTTTGCTGTACGCACTTCTATTCCAACTAAGCTTAAGCTTGTGCTAGGACATGGTTCACGGCAATAGTCGAATGGTGGATTCGAACCCACGACCTTACGATTCGCAGTCCGTACCCTAAACCATTAGGCTATTAACGCTTCTTTTTTTTTAAAAGAATGAAGAAGAAGAATAATTTTAGTCCTTTTAATTTCCGAATTACCGTAGGAATATTACTACGATATTGAGATATTTTTTTCCATTTGTGGCGCAAATACATGATGCATATTTAACACTTATCTGGTTTCAACATGGATGCCATATTCAGCATGCGACCACACGGAAACACCAGCTTGCAAATAAAAATAATCATTGAAATCGGTTAAAGTTATGAGATAACACACATAAAGAAAACATACAGACGAATTGAGAACCCCCTTTTTGAAGTCGGTTGATAGTATAATGACAAAGCATATAATTTTCCCACAAGCGAACTATACAAGAAATGCAATGTTTTATCCATACGCAAACTGTACATTCTTCTGACTGCCATAAAGCAACATTCCCTTACATTAAAAAACCTACATAACAATAATAAAAGAATACATAAAGTAAAAATGCCTAATTCAAATCAACTTTTGTTAATAAACATTTCTGTTTTCTTGGACCTTACATATACAACAAAATTAATAGAATATTAAATATTGGAGATAAAAATGTATATAAAACGAAGCATGAAATTTTAAAGTGGCTTGAAACACTAAATTATGAAGGTTGTGAGAATATGTTAAAAGTGGTCAATTGAAAAGCACTCACACACTCACCGACACACATACACACACACCCGCCCGCACAAAAAAATGATATAATTACAATATTAGATATATAAATAACCATGGGAGGAAGGACTGCCAACTATCGCACAGGAAATTCCTAGTTTAGGTGGCAGTGAAACTTAAATAGAACTAATACTCGCAGTAAAAAAGTGTAATTAGTAATACTGTTTGTTATAATTTTGTTAATTAATAAAGGATATTTATTATTATTATTATTATAATTTTATATGACAAGCATGCAAAGCACTCCATGGTGTCAGCAGGCGCATTTATAATATTCATAATAAATATTAAAATAATAACGATAATAATTTGCGGATAATGTTGTTGGTAGTGCAGTTACATATTTTATTTCTATTATGTCTTTTATAATATCAATTGTGCTATTGTTTATTGTCCCAAATAAAGAGAAAAAAAATATCTATACCCAACATTCCGCTCATTCTATTTAATTCATTTGCTAAGGCAAATTGATACGACTCGGGTTATACAATCATCATGTCTTCGTAATATATTACAACTATTACTTTATATTATAGTCACTTCACGCACATCAAATCTCAGTGCTTTATTTGGCTTCAAAGGCTACTAACTACCTTTGAAAGCTGTTCATATGTGATAACGGATTGTCCCAAATTAAACAAAGATAAAAATGAATTTTAATTGTCGAATAAAACTATAGATATAGTTTTTAACTTGTATTTTTAAATACAGAACGTTTTACGTACAATATTCGTAGTAAATGTACTGAAAAAAGGGACAGAAGTACAGTCAAAAAGCCGGTAGATTACAAGTATAACACATTAAAATAGTATTATAAGTTCCTAAAACAATAACAAAACATAAATAATTTTCTAGTATCAGAAATAAAAATATGGTGTAGTATAAAATGCTTGTCTTAATCTATTGTACGTGTATTGTCAGATCGGGTGAGCGTTAAGCGGTTTACATTCACAATACAAATACGCTTAATGTCTTGAGAGTCTAGGCTGTCACACAAATGAGTTGGCAAACAGACTCCAACGAGCAAAGGACCTTTGAGGGCCACTTGAAATTTTATTCAAGCTAACAATTTTCAAAAATCGTCTATTCTTTTAAATAGGACTGATGCATTATTTAAAAATAAAACAAAAAAGAATGCTAACAATATTTCTTTATTTTTCAGATATATTTGCTAACATTGTTGATATCTAATCCAACTAAGTTTAGTTGGATTAGATATACTAGGAGCCCTGTAGTTTTCAGCCCTGTAGTTCTGGGCTCTCAAGAATAAGACTACGGTATCCCCTGCCGTCGTACAAGGCGACTAAAAGGGGCCTCGGGTTCACTGGGCGACAAGGGTCTGAAGGGGGCCTGAGTCGTCCATCAAAGTGGACCCGGGAAGAAGGCGACATCGGCTGGCCCGTGTCGCCCTGCGCTGCGAGGGCACAGGGGGGGAAGGAGTAGCCTCCCCCCCCCCCGGACGTGTTCTCCTTGAGCACAGTGCAGAGGGGCTCCAGTGCATTCCACTGGAGATCCCGGAGCCCCTCGTCATGCACTGGGGAAAGGGCCACCGGTTTTAGTGGGTAAGAACCCCACATACACCTACGACCCTACCATTCGCAAGCCGTGACCTAAAAACCATTAGACTGTTAACTATTCATATTTTTTATATTTAAATATCGTCTTTCCCTGTCTGCTATAAGGGATTTGATAGCTTTTTTCAATTGTTTTTTGAACATGGACCTGAATCCAAGGACTTCACACAAACTTCCTTCCCCTTTTCCCATAAGACATAAAGACAAAAGACGCGCTTCCATTCTTTTGTTGTTAACATCCTGCAAAGTCGGATTAAGCGATTATTTTTTTCTTTCATTATGTGTACAGAAAACCCTTCAAATTAAACGTGACGAAGACATTAAGTACTACTAATAATTTAGTACTACTTGAAAGACTTTAAAATGGAAACTAAAAAAGAGCAGAACGATTTACTCATATGAAAGCTAAAAGAAAAATAAAAATAGAAAGATAAACTTATGAAAGCTTCTATTGTCCAAGAGCCTCGTGCTGAATAGCTTGCGCGTCGTTAGAGCGCAAAAGAGCTCAGCAATTCATACTATTCCTATAATCCTGTAAGGAACGCTCACATGACATTTCATTGCCTCTACAAATCTTGTCGTTCTTATTTATAGCGCAAAGGTTTGGGATGGGATCGTCGAAACAAAAGGTAGCAGCTCGAACACCATTCGACTATTGACGAGAACCTACTCCTAGGTCGTTAAAATAGTAAAATAAAATAAATATAAAGTGATAAAAACCAACAGTTTCAAAAATTTACACAGGTTAAAAACCGGGTTTCGCATGGTGGGCGAGGTGCCGGCGACCCATTTCGAAAAAAATAATCTCGGTATACGATTCCGTTATGAACAATATTATTTCTCCTCCAATTGATATGCACGATTATCGAAAAAGTACATAGGCTGCACTAAAAGTATCAGGAATGGAATATTCCCACTATTCCTCATATTAAAATCTTTTTAATTGCAAACCCCTTGGTTTTGGAAATCGCCAGGTCGTTTCTGCAACCGCCGCATCATCCTCCATCACGACAATGCGAGTTCTCACGCCGCGCACAGAACAAAAGAGTTTTGAGAGCAAAAAAACATAGAATTATTCGACCATCCCCCTGTACAACCCCGACCTGAGCCCTAATGATTTCTATACTTTCCCTAAAATAAAGAATAAATTGCGTGGTCAGAGATTTTCATCACCTGAAGAAGCTGTGGACGCCTACAAAACGGCCATTTTGGAGACCGAAACATCCGAATGGAATGGTTGCTTCAATGTTGGTTCCATCGTATGAAAAAATATGTCAAACGCGGAGATTACTTCGAAAAGCAATAAATACATTCTTAAATAGTAATGTTGTGTCACTTACTTAATTCCCGAAATTTTCAGTGCCACCCTCGTAATAGTAAGTTTAATAGGTTTTTATTTTGTGTATCAATATATTACATGAAATCTTCAGTACGGAACCCTGAAAACGTTGGAAAGAAATATAAGGTAAAAATAATGTTTACTTAACAAGCAGTCTTAATGCGTTCGATTGATCTGCGATCTTTCTGACTGTTGACATTGTCTTCCTAATAACCAATAAAGCAACAATATAAGAAAATTCTTGGATATTTATTATTTATATAGAAAATGACGAGAGAATGTATCTAATAAAATTATTAGGAGTAAGGTAATTGTTAGATTTTTTTTTAATATCGCTATCAAGTTTAACAAGTACAAGTAAAGACAATTTTACGAAATAGAATTAATCAGAACCTAACCAAACTCTCATCAAACTACCCTTAAAGTATACCCCTTACAATAAAAAAAAGAATCATCGAAATCGGCATAATATACTTTCAAATTTATGACTTATATTGTTTTCTCATAGATGCCATTTTCAGAATTGGACCAAATCGGAAATTTGAAATGGAACCAAACGGGAAGCACTAGCATTTACCATAGCGAGTGTTCTGAGGAATTGTTCGGAATCATCCTTTATTCCGATTTCCATTACCGCACATCTCGGCAGAATTCCAAATTCCACCGCCACCATCTTGATGGCTGGCGTTCAACGACTGTACGTTTTTCGCGTAACTTTCTCCCACGCACTGTCAACTTGTGGAATCAACTGTCGCCAGCGGTGTTTCCGAACGTTTACGATTTAGGTACCTTCAAGAAACGAGCCTATTCCTATCTCAAAGGTCGGCAACGCACCTACAGCTCCTCTGGTGCTGTGGATGTTCATGGGCGACGGTGATCACTTAAGATCAGGTGAGCCGTATGCTCGTTTGCCACTTTTCATATAAAAAAAAAGCTTTTTAGTAAAAAATCATCAAAATCCGTTCATCGTCATCTTCATGAGGTAACAAACATAAAAACAAATAGACGAATAGAGAAAGTCCTTTTTTGAAGTCGGTTGAAAAATTATACTATGCACCGTTCTGGTTTTAAAACCTTTTCTTAGGACTTCGTATTACGCACACGCATTTATCAACTCGTGCATTGTTCATGCCTGTGTAGAATAGAATTTTAGAATACAGCAGAGAAAGTATTAAACCGTACAATATAAATACTAATCTCATAATATACTTTTCTTACAATTGGTCTGAGCAAAATGACGGGCACCCAAGCATTTATTCACGCTTACTACCTACTTGGAAACCGAGCCGAGGTAACCCTTTATTTTTTTGTTCACGCGGGGGAATCTTTTTATAGACCATCCTCCGGTACCCTGGGTGGGCCCGGAGGGATGTGTGGGACTCGGCCTGGGCAGCCCCTACCCACTAAACCTTCCGCGAATGCCATCAGCCGTTATGAGCGGGGTGCCCCGGATCTGTCAGCGACAGGACACCCCAACGACCGGCCGGTCCCGGCAACGACCGGACTTCATCCTCAAAGGGGACTTCTCCGGCACTCAGAGAAGTCCCGACGACGCCGAAGCATGCTGGGGCCAGGTACCCATCCTGGTCCCGCTTCGGATTACGGGGGCGGCAAGAGGAGGCGAGGTAACCCCTCACCGGGGGACCCTTGTGTCGAGTTACTAGCTAATAGAATTTCAGGCTAAGCGACCTAAGAGCTCTCCTCCTCCATCCTCCTCTCAATCCGTCAAAGCAGTAAAGGCCAACCTCTTTTGGCGTGTAGTTCGTCATTAAAAAAAAATGGAAACACTAAATAATGTATTCAATCTCACTCTATTACAGGCTATATTAAAAAGTTCGTGTTTTTATCGTTACATAGATTTTTGTGTAACATGCAGTATGAAAGAAGTTTTCACTCCAAAAAAATGTTGAGATCATGTTACAAACACACACTTTATCGTGTACATTGCTCAGCTAAAAGAATAATGGAACGGATGTTTTTGTTGCATTTTTTAAATCATAAAATGTGCTTCAAGAATATATTGTGTGGGAGTCCATTGCATTCTAGTGATAATTTAGAGAAACAGAAAACAGTTTTCAGTATTATTTTACACATGATATGGAACAAGATCACATTTTAAAATAATAAAAATATATAAAGTAATATTTTTAAAAGAAATAAGCTCGTTAAACCCTAATTGGGTACAAGCCCAAGCTTTCATATAACCCAACTGCTAACCAATCATGGATTCCACAAAACGTACCTAAAAAGGTTCCATATAATACCGGACAATAAATGTCCATACGACGATACTACCCCCCAAACTATAGAACACCTAATGAAAGATTGCCCAAAATTCAGTAGAACAAGAATTCAACATATAATTTATTCTAACAACCTTACAATTGACCATACAACTTGACAGAAATTATTCAAAAAGAATCCACAATCTGCACATTTACAACACATATAATAGAAATTTTAAGAAATCTTAAAAAATTCAACAACACATAAACACTCCAATCTTAGCCCAAAAAACAACAAAATAAATAACTACCAAATACCTTAAACTCAAAACACTTGCTCTTATATTTGAACCCTGTATCCCGATAGCAAGGATCAACATAAAATGGCATATATAAACCACTTTGCCTTTAAAAAAAAATCCCTAATTGGGTAGACAGGTTATATATAGTTATTGTTACCTGTTTTTTAAAACCGTTTTATGACTCGTCAACCATTTCAAGCACCCATTACGCAGAATTCAACTGGCAACCTGAATTCACTTTCCAGTAGACCCCAGTCCCAATTATTAAAGATAAAACATGTTCAAGCTAAAAATCTTATATTTTGGTCACCTCTGAATCCGATAAAGCTGTCGAAGCCTCGTGGATATGGCTTAACAAAAGTTTTTACTCTTGTGTCGAGTTACTAGCAATCGAGGTTCAAGCTGAGCGACCTAAGAGCTATGACACCTCTCAATCCGATGAAGCAGTCAAGGCCAGCTTCTCTGGCGAACCTGTGTAGTTCGCCATAAAAATGGTGTGTTGCCGTTTTTTAATGAGAACGAGGGTAAGGAGGCACGAAGGCGACTAGTTTGGACCTTCAAATCTCTCAGCTATAGAGATACAGCCCCATCCCAGGTACGAAGGAAAGGTAGAGGACGACCGCAGGCCACGTGGTGGAGAAACGTTGTCAAAGATGTGCAAAGAGCTAAAATAGAGGTACGAACAACCCAACACCATCTGTCTTGGTATCGCAACACGAGGAGGGCCGGCACCAAATAAAGGGATGAGGCATGGAAGAAGAAGAAAGAGAGAATCTCTGTCTACCCCGTTAAAAAAGAGAATTGAATAGAATTCAATTGAGTTGGCGTGCTCTTTTTTTATAATAAAGTAATGGAACAATGTTGGAGTTTGGAAACTTTGCTCACAGAATACATAGTAATCTATGGTTATTAGAACACAAAATTTTGATACGTACAGAAAATACGACACATGAATGTGAGAAACTTAAATATAGCCGTTATAATTTCGAGACGGTATATCGTACCCATTGTTTATTGTTTACACGTATCTCGTATCTTGCTATACTAACTGGGTCAGCGCGACTCTCGGCTCAGTCCCGACGTCACCATAATACGCTGCATCGGCAATTTATCTAGAGCACAAGGGCATGTCTATTCTCAACAATAATCGAAACTCAACTGTGCATTTAGAACGCCAAAAATAACACGAAATTGAAATGTAAAGGGGAATCATTACAATAATACGTGAAGTAAAATTTTGTACACCTTCTTAAGAAAACTGCGCGGACGGAAGAGTATGAAATTTCCCATACTTATAGGTTATATTGTGAAGAATATTTTTATTTTAATTATGCATACAAAATGCCTTACATCAATAAAAAAAACATTACACATCCTTCCATGTTTGATACATTACAATTGTATACACGGTACATATACCAAAATAACATATTTAGCAATTTTTGTCAGCTTGTTTGTTTTGGCTAATCTCTGGAACGGCTGGACCTACGCTTTCTGGCAGGTCATCTAATAAGGAGTAAGAAACGCTACTTTTATTTTAGAGAAATATAAATAAATCGTTTTCAATGGCGAGTTTCAACCCGGGCACAGATAGTAGCAAAAATAAAAATGTTAAAGCATCGAATGAAAGGGGATGACGGAGATTACGAATTTTCAATTTACAGGTTCCCGGCATTCGTCTCTCGCTTCTTTCACATATATAACTCTATGTACTTACTTCTTACATGTAATCTAAATTGGGAAATAAATCATCTTAAACTATAGACATGAAAAATCTCGCTTTTTAATCTTAATTGTAGAGATACAGCAATCTCTTTCGAATGCTTTTTTGTATGTAAGAAAACGTAAATTGAAATCTCATTGATACAAGCCAGATATCATTAAATAAAAATAATTTACTCTAATTTACACCCAGTGGGCTATAGCGATGGGACTGTTAGTTTTAAATAAGTTTGGTTAAAAACGGTCAGTGATTACTTTCTCTGTCTAATCTTTTAATTATACATATTAATTATACAATCCGGTTGGGATTTGATCTGCAAGCCTTCATGGATATCATAGATATATATATATGATCTATCTATTTAGATTAGATTAGATTTATTTGGAAAAACATGGTATGAGAAGGTCGACATGTAAGTTACTTGATCAAAGTAATTGAGATAAAAGTGGAAAAAATTCAATTAGATATATTTAGATAGAATATCAATAATGAATACACTATTGCTACTAATTTTAATTAATGATAATAATGCAATAAATAAAAATGCCGTATATATTTGTGCCTTTTGCCGTGGAGGCCTTGGGGTGCGGAAGCCCGTCAGCTATTCAAGGAGATTCCGCACGCCTCATCGACGCCTCAGGGGATCCAAGGGCTGGCGCGCATTTCGGGCAAAGGTTGAGCCTGGCCATTCAACGGGGAAATGCCGCTAGCCTCTTGGGCACCCTGCCCTACGAGCGCAGTGATTTGGGGTCTATTTTTTACATAATTTAGTTTTATTTTTAGTTTGGTTTATAGTTTTACCTATTATTTTTAGTTTTTAAATATTAAAATTATTGTTTTAGTTATCGATAGTGAAGTGGATAATTTTTAGTTTTTAAAGTGAAGTTTTTGATTTAATATTATTTTTTTAAGTTAGTATTATCAGTAAGTTTGTATAAATGTAGTTAGATTCAAGTTATAATTTAAATAAATATATTATATTTAAATAGGTTTTGCAACTATCAATATGCACAAATTATAACTATATTACACTAACCGCTTTGAAGACTAAGACTCCGAGCGGCAGGTTAACTGCCCTGAGGCTTGCATACGTTATTCAACTCATTTATATGTGCAAACAATAGCAAATGTTTTATCCTTTGTTGCCGGCGACATTTGAAACAGAGGAAAATAACAATTGAACCGTTATATAAAATAAATACACTGGCGCTTAAGTAAACTATTTTTAGCAATACATTGGAATTATTAAAAATACAATTGTATCTTTTTAACTGACTTAAAAATAAGAGCGCAACACAACAAGAGATACAACACGTCATAAGAGGAGAGAGCAAGTCGTCACTAAAGCTTTTTTGTATATCTAATTTCATATTATATTTATATTATTTATATTTATTATATATTATCTATATTTATATTTATATATAAATTATATTTATTTATATCTATTTATTATTTAGTAAACAAATCGAACTCAAATCGAATAAAACGTTGACCGCTATTACGCGTGGAAGCCCTCGTTGTATTTTCGAATTATCGTAGGAATATGCCGAAATAGAATTAATCAGAATCTAACCAAACTCTGGTCAAACTACTCTCATAGTACATCCTTTCTAATAAAAAATGGCATATAGAAATCGGTTGACGTGATATTGAGTTATTCGTCCATTTGTCGCGTACATACATAATGCACATTTAAGACTTATACGGTTTTCTTATGGATGTCATTATCAGAATTGGATCATATGGTAAGCACCATCTTTCATATAAAAGAAAAAACATCAGAATCGTTTCACCCAGTTCAAAGTTAGGCATATAGACGAATAGAAAACCACCTACTTTTTGAAGTCTGTTGAACATGCACCAGTCAATAATTCGAAGAGAATTTTGCCTTTTTTTGCTTATTCCTAGTAACTATACCAACTACAAAGAAAGGACAAAGAAGTTGTTCGAGTATACATTTGTAAAGGCCTATCTTCAGCAGTCTATTTAGTTTTCTGTACACGTACAAACGGTCTTAATTACATTACAGGTGGAATAAGTTTCTTACGTTTCGAACACTCGTATTTTAGCTTAATGACTTTGGCGTTTCTTTGTTAATAGGCTTAGGGGTCGGAAACGAGTCTACTGAGTAATTACCAGGATGTTGACTTCTTTGAAGTTTGTTTTTATTATATAATTTTGTCTAAGCTTCTCTGAAAACAAGTCAGTAGTCAACAAAGCTTGCGGCTCATTTCATATCAAGCGATTGATACCGCCTATTAGTATCCACGACACCGGAGGACGCAAGCGCGTGCGCCTTTGTAGTAGAAGTATTGATTAAAACAGCTGTTTACACAAGTTGGTTATACGAAAACACATATATTTGTTAAGTTACACTTATTATAACACCATACAACTAAGGTTGACAAATGCATTTTCTATTAATATATAATAATCAACCCTGGGTAAGAAGGAAAAAATATTATCAGGTAAAAGATAAGAGATATTATTAAATATTTATGTAAATACACAAACACAACATAATGTAATAACATATAAGTATTTACCCGCGCATTTCGGGCAAAGGTTGAGCCTGGCCATTCAACGGGGAAATGCCGCTAGCCTCTTGGGCACCCTGCCCTACGAGCGCAGTGATTTGGGGTCTATTTTTTTCATAATTTAGTTTTATTTTTAGTTTGGTTTATAGTTTTACCTATTATTTTTAGTTTTTAAAGTGAAGTTTTTGATTTAATATTATTTTTTAAGTTAGTTTTAAATAATAATGTATACATACTTTTATAGATAGGTAACATATATTTAGATATGTATGGATTCGTGTAAAGATTAATTGATAGATTATAAGTAAACGTGATTAATGCTACACGATGTTTGCATTTAAGTAATTACGACGGACTAATCTTTTAAAAATATGCTTCCTTCCTCCTCCTTGTGTCGTCTTCCTCATTGCTGAGGGTCGAGACCTGTTGCGGTCTTCAGCGGTGTGTAATGCCTCGTGGACTTTCGTATTGGTGTTGTTGCTGGTCTGTCCAACGTATAGGGCACCTCCCTCTTGGTCGTCTTCCCTGTACTTTGACTGTGACCAGGAGTGTATCGTCAAAACCATACGGAAATAGACCGATAGCCTGACGGTGACCCCCACTTCTTGGAGAATCAACACATTTGTGCAATGAGGTGAGGTAGTCGTAACATTCTCCTCAAGTACCACATCTCAAATGCGTCAATACGAGATCTGTCTGGCTTCTTAAGTGTCCAAGTTTCTGCACCGTAAGTGAAAATATAAAAATATGCTTATTCGGTGCTCTTTTCACGTTATCCATGTATGTGTCCCGAGAATTTGAAGTTCTAAATTCTAAAATGATAAATAAAATAGTTTCGTGAAAAGTATCACCTCTCAAAATACACGTGCAATAAAAAATAACAGCATTTACCAGATAGCTGTTTGTCGTATAATGAACAGAACAAAGTGAAAACACCCGTGTCAGCAGATAAAGCGCTTTATTTATGGAAAGAAAACATTACAACACCGGCTCGCCCTCATCTATCTGGATAGAGCAACCAACAGCTGTTCCCGTAAAACCCACAAGCGCAATATTTCGTTAACATTTTTGTGCATACGTATTTTATTTTACTTTTATATTTCGTTTCGAAAATATTATTCATATTTGCTTTAAAAATGGGTTCTTCAAAAGCCCATCTTATATCATATAACATGTACTATGTAAAATAATTATAAGTCCTACTTCTAGTCTCATTAAATATGTCATAATAATAAAAACAATTTTTGGTTGACTTTAGTTGGTAAAATCTTTGCGATAAATTGAATTCTTTCGTAAGTAATGTCATCTTTTTAATCAGTTATTTTGTAGTCCAATAATGCCTTGGTATATGGTTGTTTTTAAAATTGTACAAAGGAAGTTCTCGTGTGTTTTGGTGGTATGTAATTATAATTTTCCTTGCCCACATGAAACTGATAAGCTGACTGTTACGATAGTAGTTAACTTATAAAGGTAATTTTTCGGGTAAACACACGGTCCGGGAAGGTACGTCGCACATTCTTACAAATGCCTTTTTACTTCAGTCCTGAAAACACCTCATATAATACTAATATATGTACTTTATTTAATACTGCCGTACAGACTGATACTGCTTCACAAATTGACCCAAATTTTGTACGATTCTTCAACACTGTCCTCAATATTTCTTTCAACAAATAGTGTTATATAGAATACATTTGGAAACACGATAAAATTCTCAATTTTAGAACTTTTTTTCAACCGACTTCAAAAAAGTAGGATGTTCTCAATCTGTCTGTATGGTTTTATGTTTATTTTTTACGTGTTTCTGACAACGGCATTCATGAGAAAACCATTTAAGTTGTTAATTTGCATCAAGTATGTGCGCCACAAATGGACGAATAACTCAATATAACGCCAACCGACTTCTATGAATATTTTTTCATTGGAAAGGAAGTACTTTAAGAGTAGTTTGATTAGGTTCTGATTAATTATGTTTCGTAATATTCCTACAATAATTCCGCGTTTCACCTTTAATTAGATTTGAAGTCGGTTTTTGTTTTTACTGTTAATATACTAGTAATTTTTTTTTATATTTTTTTTTTAAAAAGAAAGCCAGCAATAATTCTTTTTTTTTTTTTCAGAAAAATTACTAACAATCTTGCTAACCATTCCAACTAAGCTTAAGCTTGTGCTAGGACATGGTTCACGTCAATAGTCGAATGGTGGATTCGAACCCACGATCTTACGATTCGCAGGCCGTACCCTAAACCATTAGGCTATTGACGCTTCGTAAAATTACACCTTTATTTATAAATTCTAAATTACCTCTTATAATTGTATTATCAGATCAGTAATTCAATTCAAGCAATAATGCGATACTGAATTTGTACGCCTGAATTGCCTGTTGAATCTTATATTTCTCACAATCAAACTTCTTTGTTGACTGAAATAAGATATTGGAAAAATTATATTCCTACTACACAAAAATGTCCATGATTTTTGATGTTATATTTTTTATGATATGATATTATGTTTACTTCTTACGATATTATATCGCATATTTATGAGTCACACTTTTGTTTTATTTGAAGTTATACTTCTTTAGGCGTGTTATGAAAAAATGATGACAGTATCAGGTTGAAGCTGCAGTGATAAAAATTTCTGCTTAAATACTATTTCAAATACTCCAATTGAGATTGACCCAAATATCCGAAGAAAGCGCCATGACATGGTATGTGCTGTCAGTGGTGTAGACCTGTCGCTTCCGAGCCTCGCTCTTGCGATGGTCTCGAGCGACAGGTCTTGGACGGCGGTCGCCTCCTTCTGTGAGACGGTCATGTCCCAGAAGGAGGCTGACGAGCGGGTCACGGAGGGAGCGCAGAGGCTCCCCTCCGCAGCGACGTATCGGGGTGCGCAGGAGGCGTTACGAACGCCTCCTCTTGCCGCCCATAATCCGAAGCAGGGCCAGGATGGGTACCTGGCCCCAGCATGCTGACGTCGTCGGGACTTCTCTGAGTGCCGGAGAAGTCCCCTTTGAGGATGAAGTCCGGTCTTTGCCGGGACCGGCCGGTCGTTGGGGTGTCCTGTCGCTGACAGATCCGGGGCACCCCGCTCATAACGGCTGATGGCATTCGCGGAAGGTTTAGTGGGTAGGGGCTGCCCAGGCCGAGTCCCACACATCCCTCCGGGCCCACCCAGGGTACCGGAGGATGGTCTATAAAAAGATTCCACCGCGTGAACAAAAAAAAATCCGAAGAAAGAATCCGAAACGAAGAAATTCTACGGAGAACAAAGTTAGTCGACATAGCTCTTAAAGTCAGCGGAGTTGAAGTGGCAGCAGGCCGGCCACATCTGCCGACTCAGTGACGGCAGATTCGGCCCTAAGTGACCACATCACTGTGGTGAGTTATACATTTATTAAATTTTTTTGTGTTAGATTTTTTTAACATATCCAACTAGACACATCTCATGGTACGGTCCATTATGAGAAGATGACAGACAAAGAAATATAAATGAACATTGGTATACCTAACGTAAATTACAGCTTTCTGAAAAAAAACCTAGAAGGTGAGAAAGGAACAAAGTAGTTGAGGAGTGAAATTCTAAATACAAAATCTTTTTCTAAGAAATAAATAAAATGGACCTTTGTGTTGTAACACATTTCTGCGGCATAGAGACATCGGGTATAGTATTTATTTACTGAGAACGTAGAAAATGTCTATGATATTATCGTAAGTAAAGTGAATCAGTTGTTACATAATACTCAATATATCTGGTTACTAGAATGAAGTTTTCTTTGTTGGATTATCGTTGAGGTAACTCACACGTATTCGTATATCTCGTCTCATATAACGGTAAAGGTACAAAGGTGTAAATACCTCTATTTGATGTGGATTTCATCCTTGTGGTGGACATTCCTCAACCGCTTTGCTTTGCCGATTACAATGTGTTTTCCAGAGTATAGTGAATAGACCGTTACTAAGTTAATGTGCAATACCATATAATATAAATAACAAAAGGTAGGATCGTGGTCAATCACTTCCTTTGAAAGAAATAAAATGTATTATCTTTTCCATATAAAATAAAAAAAACACACACACTTCCGTGCGCTTTTAATATATTCATAAAAAGGGGTCATAGGTTTAAGCGTAATGCTTAGAATTAATATGCTTTATTAGGTAAAACATGACATGAAAAATTTGTTTATAATCTGTTTTATTATTCATCCTTTAGTAGCGAGCGGTTGATTAAATAAAGCAAGATATGACTTTATCCGGCTATTGTTCGCAGTCAGTTTATTTATTTAAAGCCCAGCCGCTGTTAGCCGGATCAATAATCACCGGGTAACAGAACCGTTGCCTCCTAATTGTTACCTAAATCAAATATCCGGAAAGTTAATATTTATTGTCTATTACGAGATTGATACGGTCCATAATTTGAAGTCAAATAATATTGGATATTAATAAACTGAGATGAATACACATTCTACAAGAAAAATAGGAGTTTCACAGAGATCTATTCTAGGTCCTTTTTTGCTTTTTACTGTATTCCAATATATAAACTGTAAATATTCTGTCTGCTGAAAACCCTGCATTCGATTAATCTTAGATAGATCGATAGATAGACAAATCCTTTATTGCATCAAAGAAGATGTACAAAGGCGAACTTAATGCTAATTAGCATTTTCTTTAAGGTAATCTTTAGTGGTTAAGAGCAGGCTAAGGGTAGTGCCGCTAAAAATAGCGTTTTTAAACTATCATATAGATAAATAAATATACATTTACATATACATTAAAAACTTCAATATAAATATAATAATATACATAGACATGGAATATTTAAACGACAATAAAAATACCAGTTTATAATTTTTCATTGTTTGAGTAAAATTATTCAGATACACGCGATTTAAAGACATTAGTTGACGAAGCCTCAATCGGCAAACTATTCCACAGTTTTATAGCTGTACATAAGTGGGCATCAGAACAGCATTTTTATTTGACTTTAAATAATTCTTTTAAAAAAATAATAAGTAAAGTGTTATAGATACACAATACGTAGTATACAAGCATTGTTTTAGTCGTATCTTTAGGATGGAAACTTGAGTGGAATACCCATTTGTCATCTTCAAAAGGAAGACTCAGATCGACTGATTACACCGGAAAGTCAGACTACTGATTAATGACCACAACGATAGCATCCTTTGTTTCCGTTACTTCAGCTTTGATAAGAGCAACTTTTGAATTCTCGCCTGCTCTTTTTATTATGAGATAAGCATGAATTTATTGTTCAAAACCACTTCTCGAAACATCAATTTGTAATTTTATTTTTCCCCTTCTGTAATCATTTTTTTATTTTTAATATTGCCTATTTAAATATTAGATTTAAAGTTAAAGCTTATATTTATTATATGTGTCCCACATTATCAGGCCTTCACTGTAAAGAGAGCATAAGGCCATAATCCGCTACGCCGTGGCACGGATTGGCAGACTTCACATGCTGGGAAAATTTTCTAAAGCATGCAGGTTTCCTTAATGTTTTCCTTGTCCGCAGAGCGCGTGAACAGTACTTAATATTTCAACAAAGTTTCGTCGGTATCGGCACCGGGGATCGAACTCGGTTTGCTAACATACTACGAAACTTGAGGCAACGTTTATTTTTTTTATAAATAAACGTTTATTTATTTACGCTATATTTATGATTTAATGTGGTTATTTTAATATTTGTAAAGTATTGTTTTGCTCGTAAATTAGGTTAAGCAAGGACTGTCAAATAAATGTAACAAATGGTCGTTAATACATTCATAGTGGATCGTGTAACACATTCTGTGACAGTTCTCAGTATCCTTTCATTTCGTCCATTTAATTAAAATTTTAGTTTAAAAGAGTAACACGTTACTGGCTGCTGTAAAGGCATTAATATTATTGTAAAATATTTTTGGTTGTCTGTCAGTTAGGTCTTCTGCAAGGTTCTTCGTAGGACATTAATCCCTTTTTACGAGTAATCAACGCAAAATGTTCCTGCCAATGGTCATAGTTTTTTGTTTATTTTTCTGTTCCTCCAACGTGTTAAACCTTCAAAACCTTACTATTCATTTCTTCTTCTACGCCATTCCTTCATTTTCTAAACCTGACTTCAATACATACTACAATTTTCCTATATTTTACGTTTGTATATTTTCTTTTGTCTCTATTTATTTAAATTATTTTTTTTATTGATTTACTGTTTACCAATTTTACTATTTATTACTATGGCCTTGATTACCGTTTAAGAACGATTATTAAGTTAATAGTTTTCTGGAAGATTCTACAACGATAGTGATGTGCTTGAAATAAAAACTTTTCTTCGGCCACTTCTTCTCCCAGCGCCAACGCTTCCCGAAGTGGCACTCAAAGTTAGTTTAGCTTTTGAATGTCTCTTAGATTATCCGTGACAACCGGCCGAGTCGTGGTTCGGCCCTCTCGGCGCCTCTCTTCGGATTACTATGTTACGCACGCGTAACATAGTAACCGTCCGCTGAGGTTACCCTCACCGGGGGATCCTTGTGTCAAGTTACTAGCAATAGAGGTTCAGGCTAAGCGACCTAAGAGCTGTGCCACCTCTCAATCCGGTGAAGCAGCCAAGGCCAGCCTCTCTGGCCAATCTGTAGTTCGTCATAAAAAAATCAAATAAAAATTAACCCATTCATTCGAATGTGTCAATTCGATGGACAAAATTTATGTTTCGAAATATCGATATTTGATGACTCAGTGGTTTTTTGTTTTTTAATAGAACATTAATTATTAGATACGTCAAAGTTTTCCACAATGATATTTACAAGACTAATTAATCAGTTCACTTTCATTCCTAAAATACAAACGCCTACGACTTAACAAAACAATGCGAAGTTACTTTACACGGAAACCATTATATGTAACAGTAACAGCGTTAATTTGCCGAATTCCGCTACAATGTTTGCACGAAATCGTAATAAATTAAACTCGTTGTGTTGCCTGATTAAATTTTTGAGAGTATAAACATTCTTTTACTCTAATTATTAATCTTACAATTATTATATTATGACATTACTTGTAAAAATGAAAGCTATTAATAGATACGAATTTGTAATTATTTATTAAGAACACGATATGAATATATTATAATTTCTGTAACTTTTGCGATTACAATGAAAGTAGTTGTATGGTTTTCATGACATCTTAAAAATAATTTCTCACCCTTCTTTTCTTATGCTTTACAACTTGTATGCTAACTATAAATGACATATAGATTTCCTTCTTTATAACAAACTGGTTAGCTCGCCATTAAGTATTAAAACATTTGAATTAATTGAATTTACACTACGACTTTTACAATACACGCTCTCCGTCAATGAAATTCTCTTCTTGTATCTCGTACACACAAGAGATTCTTGAAGAATATACTTATGTAATAAAAAACTCTCCTTTTAACTGTAGACAGAGATACCCTTGCCGTTCGTTTATCAACAAACTTATTAGGTCTCACATAAGACAGGTGTTAAGCCAATCATCATCCACCTGGTACAAATGTATGTAAATGTACTTAAAAATCGAAAAAAAACAGCAATTTCTTGTGTACCAAGACTGAAACCATACAAAGTGGCTACAAAATTGTATAAAATACTAAGAATATTATTAATAATTATAATTTTATCTTTATCAAATAGCTAACTAAACTACTTTACTGTTGTACAGTAAAATGAAACGACTTAACAGAATTCCAATACAAACAAGCCTTGCGCTCGAAACTTTTTGCTCCCACATGACAGAAGCTTTACTGAAATGGAACAATACGCAAAACGTATTTGAAAAGGTTTCAGTTGGACAAGCCAAGTGTTCGCCGAGTGCCTTTTGTTTGTTACATAGCATTTCAGATTTGAAGCTTACCGATTTGTATCAAAAGAAATCGGTTTATTTATTTTGTATACGTTAATTTTTATTTAACGTCCTCTTTGGCTACAGTAAACAAACATCCTGAGACATCTTGTGCGTTTGAGGAATAAATTCTTATTTCCAAAAAGTATTATCTATATAAATAAAAAAGAAAGTGTGTGAGTTTGTTCCATATAGACTCCGAAACGGCTGGACAGATTTCAATGAAACTTTTTTCAATCTTCAGATTGACCTGGCGAGTAATTCTATAAAGTTTGACGATCAGAGCACTCCTCTTTTTGAACTGTCAAACAAGCCATACGTCGTACTTTTATTTCTGATATTATCTTGAGCCCGTTATGTTTTTTGTATAAATGATAAGAATGATATTGTATTTACTGATATGTACATGGGTGTAGAAAATGATCTTTACCCGCTCGAGAAGAGAATGAATACGGATAGAAATGAATAATTTAATATATAATATAATGATAAAATCTAGCCCGGAAGCGGGCTGGGTACGCTTTATAGCATAAATAATATTTATTGAACGCCGCAATTCATAAATAAATCACAAAGGGCACAAGAGTGTCAGGCTTACCTGATGTTGAGTAATAACCTTCACAAACACCTATCAGATATTTTTTATAAGGGCCTAGGCCGTCAATGCCTGACTCGTTTGCTCAAAACACAATAATGTAATATACCTCCTAATTTACGCTGCTATTTTATTAGAATGTGCCACTACCTAACTGCTGATTTTTGTCCTTATTAACATTTTTAACCAATTCACAAGTATATTGACGAGTAAAAACAAAAACCAACTTCAAATCGAAACAAACGTTAAATGCTATTACGCGCTGACGCCCCTTTGTATTTTCTTTCTATTTTTACTAGTCTAGTTCTAGTTATTCTTTATATGAAATCTTTGTATTCGAATTATCGTAGGAATATTACGTAATAGAACTCAGAACCTAACCAAATTCTCATCAAACTACTCTCGAAGTACATTCTTTACATTAAAAATAATAATCGAAATCGGTTGACGTGATATTGAGTTTTTAGTCCATTTGTGACGCACATACTAGACGCAAATTTAGGACTCATATGGTTTTCTCATGGGGCATCCATGTCAGAGTTGTCAGAGTTGGACCAAATTGTGAAAAAATGGAAATATGTGGTAACAAACATTAAAAAACATAGACTAATTGAGAACCGCCTTATTCTTGAAGTCGCTTGTAAATAAGCTAAAATCTGGTCCACGTACAGTCAAATCACGAGTTTGAACCCTATAACCTTATTTTTTGCAGACAGTACTCCCAAATTAGTAGGCTATTAAAGCTTCAAACCCCGGTGGTTTATTTATGTAGCTTAGCTCAGCTTTAAAATAAATGGCAGACGGTTCCAACAATAATTTCTTAAAAGGTAAATACTTTACAAAGACAAGTTTTGATAAGACATTGCTAATAAAAATATACATACTAAGTTGGCGATTTTAAAGTAGGTTATCACGACTGTCGATCTTATAAAACCGCTAAGAAACGACCATTAGGGCTAACTATTTGACTCACTCAAAATCACCGGATTGGATTGGAATTGGAAGTTCACCCACCAGGTTATTACTGTTTTATTAATAAATGCCCTATCCAGTACACCCAATTGAAATAAATTTCCCTTTCCTTAAAATGATTTGAAAACGAAACCAATGTCATTATATCATTATAATATATATATTAATGTATATACAATACAATGTTATTATTCGTAGTTACCGAGAAACAGCAGTCTAAAACCCAATTCTATTTTCGACGAACAAATTAATATTTCACATTGAAACATTAATGTAGATTAGAATAATTAATGAAAACGGAGTGGTTTTACTATCAACAAATGAAGAAGTTACATGATGTAATTGGTTAGTATCCAGAATCAATAATTCAGGATATCAAATTATATTCTATCAATATAGCTGTATCATTTAACCCTTAATGTAAATGGCGGTAATAGGGCGGAGAGAAAATTAGCCACGATAAAATCTGTTAAAGATGTTTTTCATTTAAAAAGATTTGCACTTATATAAAAACTGTGAGCTGATTTAAAAAAAATATCTTACTATTCATAGAGCTAGTGAGAGCCGTGGTAGTTATCACGTGCTCAGCGGTGAAGGAAAACATCGTGAGGAAACCTACATGTCTTAGAGCAGTGGGACATGTATAATATTTATACTTTATATAAAGGCTGTAATTACAACTTTAACTCTAATAGAGCTAGAGGCGAATATTACTTGCTTTGAGTCCATAAACAAAATCAAATCCAAAATCAAACGCTGCGACAAGATACTACAGATCATTTTGCGTCCGTAACAAATATTACCAATAATTCCTGAACTCCTAAATGTTAATTGCAAAATAAAATTAATAAGGAATTAAATTAATTATAGCAAAGAATTAATAACATTTTACATACTTATTACATTTTATGTTTGATATATTATTTACTTTAGATTATGTCCTAATATGTATGTATTGAGCCGTGGCAGCTTAGTGTCCGGGCGGTCGCCTCAAGTTGCATAATACGCTAGCAACCCAAGTTCCATCCCCGATATATTAAAAACCAATAAAATTTGTTGTTACAATTTTATATGTTGATTATTACCACGCGCTCGGCGGTGAAGGTTAGCATTGTGAGGAAATTTAAATAATGGAAATTTAATAATTTTTTCAAGCGTCAATAGCCTAATGGTTTAGTGTGCGGCCTGCGAATCGTAAGGTCGTGGGTTCGAATTCGACTATTGCCGTGAACCATGTCCTAGCACAAGCTTAAGCTTAGTTGGAATGGTTAACAATATTGTTAGTAATATTTCTGAAAAAAAAGAAATATTGCTAGCTTTCTTTAAAAAAAAATCTATTTTTTTCTAAGACATGTGAAGTCTGCCTATCCGCACTAGGGCCGCGTGGCGGACTATGCCCTTATTCTCTCTTTACAGAGAAGGCCTGTGCCCAGCAGTGGGACATGTATAAAGGCTGTAACTTTTTTAACTTTTTATGTATTTGTTCGTAAATAAAATAATAATAGAAAATCAGTGTTGGTGGATTTAATATTTCTCTATCCCATTAAGGTAATACGTCAGTAGGGCGTGTGTTATAGTATAATGTTACTACAAAGAACATCGAATACAACAAAAGAAAAGAAATGAAGGCGTATTGACCTATCCGAGTCCTAGACGGTCATTTAGTCGTCACAATGAAGGTTATTTGTAGTCTCATTAGCGAAACAAGTACACACCATAACAGATGAGACACTTCCTTCGCATAACAACGGCGAACTCTGATACTATTTTCGATACCGTCGTCCATTTTGACGTCGGCGCCATCTTGCTCTTTTTCTTATTATATTTCCTCGCATATATTTCATGTAAATGCGAGCAAATTTATATTATGCTAGCCATGTCTGCGTCTCTGTCCGTGGGAAATTTAACGAAAAGTTATTAAGTTAATTTTTTTGCATTTTTATTTCGTAAACTAAAAGTAGCCTAAGTTACTTTTTATTACATCAGTTATCTGCCAGTGAAACTCCCGTCAAAATCGGAGCTCCAGGTTTTTCGGTTCCAGTGATTACCCGCAATGAACAGACAAAAAAAATTTGTAAAAAATGCTATTTTGGTGTATTATGTACCGTATTCATTAGCATGTGTGATCGTAAAAAACGGTTATTTTAATTTTACAAACTGACAGAAAGGTCGTAGCTTCGCACGGGTAACACTGATTATTTTTTGAAGTTAAAACTCTAGTCTTGTAGCAATGAATTGCCGTTTTTACTGTTATTTAAATACAAAAATCACCTGCTTAAAGTTTGTGCTCAGTGTACGGCAATAGGCTCACTATCTATCACATATGAGACATAATAAGCTTTGTAAAAGTAGACAGCGATAGCTGACCCTGTCTACCCTACGTACTGCTAGTGTTAGAAGTACGTCAGGACTTAATATTATATAACATACTAAGATAAAGCCATTTTTAACGTTGTTTTGCGTGAAATCCAAAAATCCAGATCCCAGACTAAGAGAATCCAGACTAAGTGTTAACATTGTAAAATTAATGTACTGAATGTATAGTTGTATAATTGCACAGAAGGAAGAAGACGAAAACAAAGAACAGAGTGAGAGACAAGACATAGAATAAAAGAGTAACCCTTACTTAGGACAAAAAAACATTAATGGTAGGCCGCAAGGTGGGAACATTGATGTGATGGAGGAGGAGGGTTTTTAGTCCGTGAGACTCGGACACTCCTTGGCAGTACGGGCTGCCCAGGGTCCATAAGGGATTTTACCTCCTCGCGGAATAAAAAAAATATATAGTTGTAGAGATACCGTGATGAGCCATTGAGTAGTATTTCACTCATATATGTACAGACAGAAGACAATATCAATATATTATTTACAGCGGATTGTATAACAACAGAAAAGACTGGAAGGAAAATGTTAGTCTATTTCTTCTTTCAATATTAATAATTTGTCTGTTATTTATGACGGTAATATATTGTCCGTAGGATATGTCTCCGTATGTCGAATGCTGTGAGTATGAACGGTATTTTGATTCCATTAGTCTTTTACTTTCGTGATACATTGTCGTTTTTTTGTAATAAAGGGCTCGAACAGTTTATCGCGAATATTGTAAAGCTGTGATAACGTTTGTTGTAATTTTTTTGTTAACGGGGGGAAATCTTCAAGAAGATACCCCGTCTTCTGGAGGGAAGGCGGGGTTATGTGGATCTTGCCCACTGAAATCCCCCTGGTGGCCCTTCCTCGGTGCATGCTTAGGGGCTCCGAGATCTCCAGTGGAACGCACCAGAACGCTTCAACATGTGCTCTCGGAGAGCAAGTCCCAGGGGGAGGTTAATCCCTTTCCACTTGTGCCCTCGCAGTGCAAGGCGACACGGGTCAGCCGATGTCGCTTTCTTCCCGGCTCCACTTTAGCGGACGACAGAGGCCCGCACTCTTGTCGCCAAGTGAACCCGAGGCCCCTTTTACTCGCCTTCTACGACAGGCAGGGTATACCGTAGCCTTATTCTACGAACCCAGAACTACAGGGCTGAAGCTGTGATAACGTAATAGCTAAGCGTTCCTCTCGCGATTCATGAATATTCGAATCACATCCAGCTAATTCTAATAAATCAAGCTATTTGTTGTAATCTTACAAGTATCTAAAAGTTTTATTAAGTGGCATTATAAAATTATCTATATACTAAGCAGGCTTTAGATTATTTTGTATTGTTGTGTGTCTAATAAATAAATGTCGATATACTTTGCCTTGTTATACAATCAAGGCAAATACATACATTTGCGTTCGCCAACATTTAACAAAACTCAATTACAATTTCCCATGAACAGAACTAACGCAAACTCAAACTGACATATGTATTATTTAATGTTCCTCAATCACGACCCACACATGACTTCAACCGCCATCATATTAAGTAGGCAAGAGAGATTAATCGATAGATAACTCAACTGACAAATATACGGTCTCGTGCTGCTTGCTTCAATTAAACGAAATCTACCATAATCCCTTCTATTGCTATGCTAAGGGAATGTATCTTATTAGTTTATTCCCGACTTTTCTTGTTACCTTGCTATTAATTTATTTTACCTGTGTCATACAGGGTTGCCTTGAAGAGATTGCTTTTAGCGATAGGACCGACCTTACCCACATTTAAGGTTAAGTTGAGTTTTTACTTAACTTTAATATATTTATTTTATTGTTTATATATTATACTTTCTAAGCAAGTGCTTGACTACGATCCCACCTTTTGTAAAGTAGAAATGCAGTCCTGGATGGTAAGGCGCACTAGCTTAGTGAATGCCTATTCACTCTACTCTTGAAAATACCCACATTGTAATCGGAGGGAAAGACAGACGCGGGCAAACTATTCCAGTTTGTCCTTTGCTGTACGAATAATGAAAGACGAAACAAATCGCTTCGTTATCTAATGTAAACGAACAAGTCTTGAATATATACACTAGCGACTCGCCCCAGCTTCGCACAGGCAACAACGATCATTATCCAACTTCTGGTGGACATAAAGTTGCCAAAAACAAAAAAATGTATTGATCCGATCCAAAGATCGATCGATCGAGATTGATTGTTTATTTTTTTATTTTATATTTGTGACACAAAATAGTTTATGTTTACAATACGTGTATCTAGTTTTATGGAACAAGGCACCCAAAAAAATTTAGAAAAAGAAAATTGTACGAAATATTATATATTAGCCCATCGTCCAAAACTTCCAACAAATATTCGTCAGTATTTATTCAAGGTGAGCCGAGGAACTTCGTAATAAATTATGTGTTACATTATGTGTCACACGATAAAATTACACCGACCTATTCCCAAACACACCAGAAGTATAACTTAAAGAATAACTTTATACAACTTGCATAATTCAAATAGTACGTTGAAATTCGATTAAATCGGTTTACATTCGTTATAGATGCCGCCTAATAACAATTTAACTCAATTTTGCAACATGAGTTACCTTAGTGCATGGTATTTTAGAAAATATTCAACATTGTTTATCTAAATCACAGGGATTTCGAGCGCTGCAAGTATTCTACAAGTTATATATCTTGAAATCTCCTGGATTTAAGTTGTAATTGAGAAAAAGATCTATATTCCGCTTAAGTTACAGCACGACGAGTAAGCTTAAAAGATTAAACAACGTTGGCTGTGATGTCTGATGTTCAAAGCAAAAAGTACATTATACATTTTACAAAGAACCAATGGAATTTACCTATTAGTAAAAAATAAAGGAGTAATTTTTCAAAAACTTTCAACCCTAGCGGAACAGATGTTATAGACATGACATGTGATCGCTATCATGTTTCCAACGAACATTTCGGGCACAAATTTTACCAAGGGCACAATTCTGTTAGGGAATGCGTCTGTTTTTACAAACCTACACAGATTAGTCAAAGAAGCTGACTTTGCGTGTTTTACCGGATTGAGAGGTGGAAGAGCTCTTACGACACCAGGGTCCGCCAAATAACCTCGGCTTGGGCGGTTACTTTCGGGCGTTATTCCGATCCGAGGACGCCCGAGAGAGACCAAACACGGCTCGGTTAGTTGATTTTCAACCGATAAGCTGAGGGATATTCTAAAGCTACACTAACTTTTTAATCGCACTTCGGGAAGCGTTGATGCTGGGAGAAGTGGCTGAAGAACTCCAGCACCCTCTCTAACTAACGAATATTTTGAAATTCTAGACTAGATCTCTGAAGAGAGAAACAGGGCAAGGAATGCCACACCACCAATGCGCGCCCATTGGAAAGTTCATCTTCGAGGTACGAGCATATGGTAAGTCAGCACCTAAAATTGCATCTAACAATTTCATTGGTATCGGGAATACCCTCTGGCTCCTAGTTGAAGCTGCGGGCGTGCATTAGCCAATTTTATGATAAGCTTAGCTACACAACGACTAAAAGTTAAGAAAATGTTATCAATAGAAAATATTGGAAAATTAAATTATAACGCAAATCACGTTCACTAATCAGAGCACTTCGAGCAGACGTCAGCGTGGAAGCATATCAGGCGCCAAGACGTCGACGCGGTATTTTTGCTGCTCGTGTAAATTTGATCAACGGTCGAATTGTCCGCCAAACTAAGTAAAAAATGTCATTATGTTTATCATCATTACGTATACATATAAACATGCCATCATCACTTAGAAGAGTAGGGTATGTGGGGTAGGTTAGGATTCACTGGAAATAAGGGTAGCGTAAAATGGATCCGGGAGAAAGTCATGGAATGGTCCCGTATTACCTTAGGACCGATCGCTAGGGCAGAGAGTAAACTTACAATATGCAAAAGCGAAGTCAGTTTTCTTTTGTAGTTTATGGGATACGCGAAATTATGCCGGATTTGTGTCGCCAATTCGGTTATTCAAGTACAAATTTACCTAAGAAACTGAAGTGTACTTTGAGCAGTTGAGTATAGCGATGTTCACATATGGCACGTAATATCTTGGTGAAAAGCGTACAATGATCGTTCTCTATCTATCTTGGTAAAAAGAGATGAGTTCTTATTTTTATTATAATAAACAAATTAGCACATCAACGAACTAAATCACTGAAAATCTCAATTACACACGCCAATCAACTTACGTTCTATATACATTTAACTACACTAATGGAACTGTCATGTTTGTTTTAAGGCTTATTACGTTCGTTCATATAAATTCAATACAAATTCCAAGGCAGTTCTCTCTATATTCACTCATATTACAACGTTTACACATTGTCATAATAGCAAAAGCATGTTTCTAGATTAGTGATTAGATTTTTTATATATTAAAAGGGCAAACTAGTTGAGGAGTCACCTAATCTTAAGTGATTATCGTCGCCCAAGTACATCCACGACACCAGAGAATCTGCAGGTGCGTTGCTGGACTTAAAAAAAAGAGTAGGCTCGATTCTCAAAGGTCCCCAAATCGTATATCGAAAATACCGCTTATGTCAACGGATTCCACAAATTAAAGGCAGAAAGGTGGCGGAATTGTGCCATAAAATTTAGCACTGTTATAAATTATTGCTTAATATAGTATATTCTGTATATGTGATATGCTATTTTTTGTAATTTAAAATGATCTGAAGTTGAAGTCTGTTTTTATTTTTACTTGTAAATATATTTGTTTTTTTTTTTATTTTTGTCTAAATATACCACGAAACGCGAATTAAATACACCATAAACTTAAATACGAATATCACGACAATAACCAGGATCAGCACGACTGCCTTTTTTGGAGGCATGTTGCAAATTAACAAGCTTCTAGAATGTTGGCACTTTTCCAGTCTTGAGAGAAAGTGAGTATAAACGTGTCAAAATATGACAAGTCGCGGAGTATGTTGTTCATGTTCATTCACATGTTCGCAAAAAATCTTTAATCGACTTAGTAAACTTTTCTCGCAGTGTGACTTATTTTTTGTAACTAAACTGTTATCATTTTAATTAATTATCTAGAAATAATATATAGAGATGTCTATGTAAATACATTGAGATTATTTTAAGGTTTAAACCTATATAAGCAAGTACAGTTATAGTCTAAAATTACAATAGAAGATAATGAAAAAATATACACGAATTACATTTACAGTGCCGATAACATTATAAACAATATTTCATTTATAGATACAGTCTAGTGGCTAAGGTTTCGAACGTTGAACTCGACTACGTTTCGATGATTCTTGCATACAAGAATATAACTGATAAAATTTTGAATATAAAATGATATCTCCCTGTTCCTCTTCCCATACAAGGATAGTGATTTCTGTTTACTCCACTAGGATTAAATGGAACTGAAAGCTTATTCTATTTAAAACTAAACAAATTATTTTTACGAAATATCATTGGTTCCTTTATTTATAAACTATTACGTAGACAAAACTCTTGGATACATGGAGAACTGATAACTAAAATAGTGGTGACGCAAACGTTAAACAAACACGTCATTAGAACGGCCGATCCGAAAGCATTTCCATGTCTAAGGTGCGTAAGAAGTCCTTTTTTAACGCTAACAAAATATAATTATAAAATATATGCGTTTCTTCTAAATATTAATTCTATATATAACCTTAGTAGTTTGTAGACAGAGACAAGACAACGATCACCGCTTTTGACAAATCTTATTGCATTGCTAGATACTTTAGCAGACGTGACCATCGCCAGTTACTCGGTACAAATTTTAGCAGAAGATCTCTACGTGAAAAATGTTGGTATAAATGGGCTGGGCTTCCAACATACGAACGTAAAACGCTATTGCTGATTTAAAAAACACAAGTATATTTACGAGCAAAAACAAAAACGGACTTCAAATCGAATCAAATGTTATAACGACGCAGACGCCCATTGAATTTCCGAATTATCATCGGAATATTACGTAATAGAATTAATCATAACCTAACAGAATCAAACGACTCTTGAAATACATTCTTTCCAATAAAAAATGAATCATCGAAATCGGTGCGTGATATTGAGTTATTCGTCCATTTAAGGACATATTTAATGCAAAAAGACTTAAATAGCTTTCTCAGCACCAGCTTTCAAATAAAAAAGAATCATCAAAACCATTCGAAAGTCAAAGCTAACAAACATTAAAAATATCCTGTTTGATTCGGTTGGAAATAAATATATGCGTACGTGGGCTTTTCCTAAAAGAATCCGATTTATAGACGACGCAAACCAGCTTAGACTTGAAATCACACTAGGTTCACCAATAATTTTAAGAAAATTCCACAGACATAAAACGTTTTTTCCCAAACCATGACCGACACAGAATAAAAATTACATAATTTATGCCCGTTACAGCTATTTCCATGCGTCATTTCCTTCTAACAAAGGCTAAGCATTCCAATTTATTTTTGATAAAGAATCTTTGAAGTTCACCTGTTGAATATTTAATGTTATGAAATAATACGCTGAGATTAAGAATTTATATTTCAATATTGAGTACCGCAGTTCTGTACTTGAGCAAGTTTAATATTAATTTATGTAAACGTTTGTTTTACAAACCTACACAGATTAGTCAAAGAAGCTGACTTTGCGTGTTTTACCGGATTGAGAGGCGGAGGAGCTCTTACGACACCAGAGTCCGCCAAATAACCTCGGCTTGGGCGGTTACTTTGCGGCGTTATTCCGATCCGCCGAGACAGACCAAACACGGCTCGGTTAGTATATTTTCCACCGATAAGCTGAGGGATATTCTATAGCTACACTAACTTTTTAATCGCACTTCGGGAAGCGTTGATGCTGGGAGAAGAGGCTGAAGAACTCCAGCACCCTCTCTAACTAACGAGTATTTTGAAATTCTAGACTAGATCTCTGAAGAGAGAAACAGGGCAAGGAATGCCACACCACCAATGCGCGCCCATTGGAAAGTTCATCTTCGAGGTACGAGCATATGGTAAGTCAGCACCTAAAATTGCATCTAACAATTTCATTGGTACCGGGAATACCCTCTGGCTCCTAGTTGAAGCTGCGGGCGTGCATTAGTCAATTTTATGATAAGCTTAGCTACACAACGACTAAAAGGAAAGAAAATGTTATCAATAGAAAATATTGGAAAATTAAATTGTAACGCAAATCACGTTCACTAATCAGAGCACTTCGAGCAGACGTCAGCGTGGAAGCATATCAGGCGCCAAGACGTCGACGCGGTATTTTTGCTGCTCGTGTAAGTTTGATCAACGGTCGAATTGTCCGCCAAACAAAGTAAAAAATGTCATTATGTTTATCATCATTACGTATACATATAAACATGCCATCATCACTTAGAAGAGTAGGGTATGTGGGGTAGGTTAGGATTCATTGGAAATAAGGGTGGCGTAAAAATGGATCCGGGAGAAAGGCATGGAATGGTCCCGTATTACCTTAGGACCGATCGCTAGGGCACAGAGTAAACTTACAATAGGCAAAAGCGAAGTCAGTTTTTCTTTTTTGTAGTTTATGGGATACGCGAAATTATGCCGGATTTGTGTCGTCAATTCGGTTATTTAAGTACAAATTTACCTAAGAAACTGAAGTGTACTTTGAGCAGTTGAGTATAGCGATGTTCACATATGGCACGTAATATCTTGGTGAAAAGCGTACAATGATCGTTCTCTATCTATCTTGGTAAAAAGAGATAAGTTCTTATTTTTATTATAATAAACAAATTAGCACATCAACGAACTAAATCACTGAAAATCTCAATTACACACGCCAATCAACTTACGTTCTATATACATTTAGCTACACTAATGGAACTGTCATGTTTGTTTTAAGGCTTATTACGTTCGTTCTTATAAATTCAATACAAATTCCAAGGCAGTTCTCTCTATATTCACTCATATTACAACGTTTACATATTGTCATAATAGCAAAGCATGTTTCTAGATTAGTGATTAGATTTTTTATATATTAAAAGGGCAAACTAGTTGAGGAGTCACCTAATCTTAAGTGATTATCGTCGCCCAAGTACATCCACGACACCAGAGAATCTGCAGGTGCGTTGCTGGACTGGAAAAGAGTAGCCTCGTTTCTCAAAGGTCCCCAAATCGTATAGGTACGGAAATACCGCTGATGACAAAGGATTCCACAAAATAAAGACAGAAAGGTGGCGGAATTGTGCCATAAAAATAACACTGTTGTAAACTATTGCTTAATATAGTATATTCTGTATATGTGATATGCCATTTTTGTAATTTAAAATAATCTGATTTGAAGTCTGTTTTATTTTTACTTGTAAATATATTTGTTTTTATTTTAGTCTAAATATACCACGAAACGCGAATTAAATACACCATAAACTTAAATACGAATATCACGACAATAACCAGGATCAGCACGACTGCCTTTTTTGGAGGCATGTTGCAAATTAACAAGCTTCTAGAATGTTGGCACTTTTCCAGTCTTGAGAGAAAGTGAGTATAAACGTGTCAAAATATGACAAGTCGCGGAGTATGTTGTTCATGTTCATTCACATGTTCGCAAAAAATCTTTAATCGACTTAGTAAACTTTTCTCGCAGTGTGATCTATTTTTTGTAACAATACTGTTATCATTTTAATTAATTATCTCGATATAATATATAGAGATGTCTATGTAAATACATTGAGATTACTTTAAGGTTTAAACCTATATAAGTAAGTATAGTTATAGTCTAAAATTACAATAGAAGATAATGAAAAAATATATATGAGTTACATTTACAGTGCCAATAACATTATAAACAATATTTCATTTATAGATACAGTCTAGTGGCTAAGGTTTCGAACGTTGAACTCGACTACGTTTCGGTGATTCTTGCATACAAGAATATAACTGATAAAATTTTGAATATAAAATGATATCTCCCTGTTCCTCTTCCCATACGAGGATAGTGATTTCTGTTTACTCCACTAGGATTAAATGGAACTGACAGCTTATTCTATTTAAAACTAAACAAATTATTTTTACGAAATATCATTGGTTCCTTTATTTATAAACTATTACGAAGACAAAACTCTTGGATACATGGAGAACTGAGACTAAAATAGTGGTGACGCAAACAAACAAACACGTCATTAGAACGGCCGATCCGAAAGCATTTCCATGTCTACGTCAAGTGCGTAAGGTGCGTAAGAGGTCCTTTTTTAACGCTAACAAAATATAATTATAAAATATATGCGTTGCTTCTAAATATTAATTCTATATATAACCTTAGTAGTTTGTAGACAGAGACAAGACAACGATCACCGCTTTTGACAAATCTTATTGCATTGCTAGATACTTTAGCAGACGTGACCATCGCCAGTTACTCGGTACAAATTAGCAGGAGATCTATTTATACGTGAAAAATATTGGTATAAATGGGCTGGGCTTCCAACATACGAACGTAAAACGCTATTGCTGATTTAAAAAACACAAGTATATTTACGAGCAAAAACAAAAACGGACTTCAAATCGAATCAAATGTTATAACGACGCAGGCGCCCATTGAATTTCCGAATTATCATCGGAATATTACGTAATAGAATTAATCATAACCTAACAGAATCAAACGACTCTTGAAATACATTCTTTGCAATAAAAAATGAATCATCGAAATCGGTGCGTGATATTGAGTTATTCGTCCATTTAAGGACATATTTAATGCAAATTAAAGACTTAACTGGCTTTCTCACGGATGCCATTGTCAGAATTGGGCCAGCTTTCAAATAAAAAAAAAGAATCATCAAAAACCATTCGAAAGTCAAAAGCTAACAAACATTAAAAAATATCCTGTTTGATTCGGTTGGAAATATATGCGTACGTGGGCTTTTCTCTTTATAAAAGAATCCGATATATAGACGACGCAAACCAGCTTAGACTTGAAACCACACTAGGTTCAACAATAATTTAACAAAAATCCACGGACATAAAACGTTATTTTCCCAAACCATGACCGACACAGAATAAAAAATTACATAATTTATGCCCGTTACAGTTATTTCCATGCGTCATTTCCTTCTAACAAAGGCTAAGCATTCCAATTTATTTTTGATAAAAGAATCTTTGAAGTTCACCTGTTGAATATTTAATGTTATGAAATAATACGCTGAAATTAAGAATTTATATTTCAATATTGAGTACCGCAGTTCTGTACTTGAGCAAGTTTAATATTAATTTATGTAAACGTTTGTATTGTCAGTATAAGTAAGTAAATCAACGATACTATTATAATATATACTTTTTTCTATGGGAAAGGGGAAACTGAACATACGGCTCACTTAAGTGATCACCGCCGCTTTACTTTACTGTCCTTTATCCACAGGCTATCCGCCAGTTACAATTAACATTTACGTATTATAATTTCACGTAATCGTTACTGAAATTAAGTTAATATATGGCATTGTTGGGGTATAGACTTGACACGATACAAGCTATAATCTATTATCGGTAGTTAACAGAAACAACTGATCAAGACATTACTCTTGGGCACCCTCCTATGATAATGCTGTGGTGACAAGAGTAATTATCCAAGATTCCCACGCGACACATCGCCGGGTAACTCCTATAGAGGATCAGGTTAACCTGCAGAGCAAACTCTCGAAGCGTCAATAGCCTAATGGTTTAGGGTACGACCTGCAAATCGTAAGGTCGTGGGTTCGAATCCACCATTGGACTATTTCCGTGAACCATGTCCTAGCACAAGCTTAAGCTTAGTTGGAATGGTTAACAAGATTGTAGGTAATATTTCTGAA
The DNA here is from genome assembly GCA_029286785.1 of Meandrusa payeni. NCBI lineage: Eukaryota > Metazoa > Arthropoda > Insecta > Lepidoptera > Papilionidae > Meandrusa > Meandrusa payeni. The sequence goes on from JAGSMX010000013.1 coordinate 4,328,114, forward strand.
AAAAAAAACTCTATTGAAATTGTTGCGGCCTTATAACCAATCAGCGTTAATCCTTTAATAGAAAAAAATATAACTAAAATTTCTTGAAACATTAGTCCGTTGCGAAATTGTAGACGCGATTCAAACGACGCCATGCATTTAAATATATAACATACAATACCAAATAAGTTACAAATTGAAGTTAAATATGACCTTTTCTTAAATTCTATTAAATTGCCTTTATTTTCATTAATTTGTGATAGCGTCCTATTCGAATTTAGGGTTGAACATAATTTGTAAAGCTATTAATAGCTTTTTAATTCTGAAAGAGCGGAGAAGGATAAAATATAACATTATTGCACTAGTAAATAACAATCCTCGTTAATAAATAGTAACGAAAATAAAGCTTATAAACATAGACGGAACTGCTTAAAATAGAGACTTAAAGGGTTAAAACAACACGTCATTAAAACGTTGTGTCTGAGAGCATTTTCGTGTCTACGTCGAGTGACTATGTGTACTATGTGTCTATGACTACTATACAGGCAATAAATTGTGTTTATTCTTTTATTTATTTTCACATCTTAGGTTATTTTTTTAAATATTATAAAAATACATTACAAGAATTATACAAAATATTAAAATAAAAACTTAACACAAAGTGTTGCGCGAAGCGAAGCAGGGCCCAACAACTGACGGACGACGTAGAGAGAAACCTCCAGATTTTTTTTTTGGACGAACTAACACAGTTGGCACAGAGAAGCTGGCCTTTACTGCTTCACCGGATTGAGAGGTGGCATAGCTATTAGATCGCTTAGCCTGAACCTCGTGCGATATGGTCTAAGGGTCAGGCACTTATTCCAATCATCCAACAAACGTCTCTTAAGGTGTTTTTAGAGACTTTACGCTGTATATCTATTATTTATTATTATTGATACTGATTTGATATTTGATCTCATGTTTAAAATTGTAAATTTTCATAGACTGTTGCTGTTACAAGATATCAATGGCTTAAATTCTAAATTTTCTAATGAGATTATGGTCTTTAAAGCTTCTTTCACCCTGTTTGAATTCCGGAAACAGTAAATGATCTTTGTTCACAACAAATATATTTACGAGTACGAACAATAAACGACTTCAAATCGAATCAAACGGATGTATTTTTTGTATTTTCGAATTATCGTAGGAATATTACGATATCAAACTTAATCAGAACCTAACCAAACTTTTATCAAACTACTCTTAAAGTATATCCTTTCTAATAAAGAATGAGTCATTGAAGTCGGTTAGCGTGATATTGATTTATTCGTCCATTTGTGGCGTACAGACTTGATGAAAATTTAAGACTTACAATTTCTCATGGTTCCCATTATCAGAATTGGACCAAATTTAAATGGCGAGCACTATCTTTCAAATGAAAAAAATCATCAAAATCGGTTCACCCAGTCGAAAGGTTCTTCTTCTTCATCGTATTCTTCATTTCTGAAGGTCGTGCTTATCTTGAAGCGCCTTTATCGAGATGTCGACGAGCTGCCTCCACACCACTCTGTCCTCGGCTCGTTGCGATTCGCCGCGTTCATTGCGGTCGGAATGTCGAGTCCCTCTATGTTTTTAATTTGGTCGGACCAGCAAGTAGGTGACCGGCCTCGTAATCTTTTGCCCTCAATCCTCCCTACAACAACCATTTTTTCCAAATAATCTGCTTGCCTTCGGGCAATTTGGCCAAAGTAGTCAAAAGGTATGTGGTAACAAATATATATAAAAAAAAAACATACAAACGAATTGAGAACCTCCTTTTGAAGACGGTTGAAAATATATTGTTGTGGCTAAGCGCTAAGCTAAGTTAAGCGGAAAACAGTCAAAACTGTTTCCAAATTTGAGCTAAAAAAATAGATTGTATCTTTTTGTCGTCGACCTTTTGAAACGAATAAGTTCAACTCCGACGTATTTTGGAAAACCTTTAATACTTTCAAATCGATTCTATTTCAATCACTTCGCCCTTTTTACGGTTCTATGTGTAGTAATAGAACGATGACTGAAGTTTCGTCTATTTTAGTCCTACGACGAATTCTTTGACGTCAATTCTAATTATTTTTTCGAAGTCAAATTAACCTATTTAAAAATATTTTTTCATATATTTTAGCAAATACCTCACTAGACATTTATTTATTTGAGTTGGTGACAGTTGCTCCGTATACCGTGGACTGACATAAGAACCAATGAGTCCAGAAGCTTCCGATCTCCACACGACTCTCCGAAATCTGCCGCCAAAGAATCCTCAACTTCAATAGACACATGATGCGGTCTGCAGGGCAGTTGACCCAATCTGTCCTAAACCGATAAAGATAATGCTACTTAAACGGCTAATCAAAAAAAAATGTTGAAAACTTTTTATTGTTTTAACAAAATATAGATAAATGAATAATTGAATAAGGTATTTTTAATATACATTTATTACTAGACATCATTAAAACGGAATTAATATTTATGAAACTGTAACCTCTCCCGATTATTTCTTGTTTAATTTCTTAGAAACCGCAATTAGCTGCTCCCATTCGACTTGAAAATACACTTTGACATTGCCAAGTCGCTTAACAAACCAAGCAAAAATAACAATCGAATATTAAATAGTCTGGAATAAATTTATTTGCGTATCCGATTACGTTATTGTTTTGCATATATTTTACTCCGTTCTGTTTCTTAAATTAAAGAGAAATGTTAATATAAGATATAAAAATTTCATTGATAGTCTTCGTCTTCTTTTGGTGCCATCTTCTATCGAAGGTTGGCGACCATCATGGCGATTTGGACCCTCGACACAGCAGCACGAAATAAAGAACGTGTGCTCTTATTGTACCATTGGCGTAGATTTTTAAGCCAAGATGTTCTTCTCCTTCTCGAATTTCTTTTCCCTTGTATCTTTCCCTGGATTATAAGCTGTAATCGTATTTGGGATTGCGCATTATATGCCCCAGGTATTCCAGCTTTCGCCTCTTAATTGCGTTAAGAACTTCAACATTCTTTCCAAGTCTTTGCAGCATTACTTCGTTGCGTACTTTGTCTCTTCTTTTTGTTTTTCTTCTTCATTGATAGTACAGCTGCTATATCTGTCTACCCATCTAGGGTTATATGAACTTTCGAGCTTATTTTGCATAATTTACTATTTATTCTTAAATCGATATTTGAAAATCAAAACCTGATACAATTTAGGAGAAAGCTTTGAGAAAAAAAATGTTATGACTTATTTTTCATTCAATCGATGTTTTCGATTAATAAAATTAATTCTTCGACTTTTGAACTAACTGTGTAAGAATATTTATATTTAAAATAACATTATGAAATTCACCCAAGCAGCGAAAGAGATCGTAGATTCTGCCATCTAACGATGTTTTTGGTAACTAGATATCAAGCCAAAGCAAATTCGTCTCTTTAACTGCAAAGCTAGACGAAGAAACTTTATAGTGGAAATGTGAGTATGCCCTGTACGAATGCCCTGGACAAATGGATAGCGATATATCATATTGAATAAAAACAATGTTGATCTAATCAACGTTTGTATAAATGTAAAGATGTGGAAGAAGCGTGAAAGGTATTCCTGGATCGATTAAATTAGGAATCTACCTGCTCCTCTCAGCCAAGAGAGTGTTTTTTTAATGTTCGTCAAATTCTATTGTGGCGTGTCGTCATATCAATAGAAACAAAATAGTTATTTTTCAGAACGCATGTATGTTTATGTATGTTTCGACAGACATAAAGACACGCCACACTATAGAGTGATTTGCACAATTTACAATTTTTTAAATCTCCTCACATAACGCCATCGTCCTGACGTGACTAAATAACATTTTAAACACGCTCGTTGTATTGATTTTTCTCCCCCGTCCAACTAATAATCATTCTTCAGAAATGGGGTTGGGGTTTTGCTAACGGCGCTGTTTTTTTTAAAAAAAAATGTTCTTCGTTATATGTTATATCTTACAAATAATAATATATGTATTTAAAAATATATAATACAATAGTAGTGTATATATTTTTAAATGAACTGGTGTATTCAGATATACGCGATTTAAAGAGTTCAGATCGATCTGAATCGCGACTCATTCAACAATTCAACATATTTCATAGTTGAAGCGTCAATAGCCTAATGGTTTAGGGTACGGCCTGCGAATCGTAAGGTCGTGGGTTCGAATCCACCATTCGACTATTGCCGTGAACCATGTCCTAGCACAAGCTTAAGCTTAGTTGGAATGGTTAACAAGATTGTTAGTAATATTTCTGAAAAAAAAATATTGCTAGCTTTCTTTAAAAAAAAAATTGCTGTATAGGTAAATAATTGCCATAGAAATTCCTGAAACATTCGGAGAAGGTAAAAAATTTATTATAAAAACTAAGTCTGTAATAAGTTATTCGTATTCAAAAATAAAATTTTAAGAAGCTTAAATAATAGAAGCCTATATTTTTGACGTGTAAATCCGCGTGGCTCCGCCGGAACGGATAAGCGGCTCTGCTCTCTTGTCTACAAAAAAAAAATTGTTTGCGTTGTTTTTCTTTTAAATATAGCAGCTGATATTTAGCAATTTTAATTGAATTTTTAGTTATAAATATTGTTATTTGGATCAGAGCACCCATAATTACAGTACTACAGAACTTATATTCCAAATCTAAATACTTTTAAATGGGGAGATGTTGTTTTTTTACCTTTTAAAAGTATTTTTTCAATCATAAATACGCTCGATTGATATGTTATTCTATTGTTTATTATCCAATTTAAAACTTGATAAATCAGTTAAAATAAGCCAAAGCGAAATGAGAGTATATCTCTAGAGTTTTTTAAATAAAGCAATACATGAAAATTATAAAAACGGGATACATTTTCGGTGATTTATCACGAAGCCAATATCAGAATTAAAATTACCTTCGAGTAATCCCTCCCATCAGATTGCTTGCGGTCCTGACAAATTAAAATTTTAGAATTCGGATACACAATCAATTAAAAGTCTGACAGTTTCTGATGAGGAAGCTGGTTTACAAAAGCCAAACAAACCTAACTAATATTAAAACTTTCTCAACATATTCCCTCCTATGAATAGAAATGGAAACGTTACTTTTTGTTATAATTAATCTTCTTTGATAGCTTATTGGTTGAGCGTCGTAATCACGGATTCAAATTAGCATTTAGGAGGTTATGTGGTTTTAAAATTTTATATAATGGTCACAGTCTATTCGGCATATATATTTTTTTTCCATTCCCCCAACATGTTTGGTTAAGGGCCTTATTATCGACATGTTACAAACTATTACATTTATTTGCTTATATTATTCCTATATGTATATAGATTTTAATTTTAAAACAATTCCATTTTTAACAATATTTCCTTTTTAACTTCTACTTTACTTATCTCTTTATAACTTTATAACTTTATTAATATCACAAAAACAAACATGTTACATATACAGGAGCTCTGTTACCTATATCTCAGGTGACAGTTCCTTCCAGAGTCACAAACAGTAAGTCCTGCGTACAATGAGTTTTTAATATAAGTTAAAAAATCTTTATTTCCTATTTCTTATATATTATATTTTATTGACTTGATTTTTAATTTTACATTTTTTAGTGATCTTGGAACATTTTTTCAAATGTTCCTCGATACATCCTTAATGTGCTATTAGGCATATTATTCCTATATATATATATAGATTTTAATTTTACATTTTTTAGTGATCTTGGAACATTTTTTCAAATGTTCCTCGATACATCCTTAATGTGCTATTAGGCATATTTCCCATTTAATTTGAATGTTATTATGACTGAAATTCTTGGTTTTACTATAACTGAAAAGGCAAGTTTGACGGCGATTTCAAGTCAAATGATAACGAAACCTTACAACATGTACGACGTGTCGCGTGACATTGAAATGTCTACGTATTGATTATTTCAGCCCCTTCTATTATTAATCTACTTCAAAGCTGTAATTGTCTCTAAAATGAAACGGGAATATTTGATTAACCTATTGATTTTCTGATAAAGTCCTTTTTTATCGTTTGTAACATTATTTAAAAAGTAACTAAGTATAAATACACATAATTCAGCCGAATTTTCGGTTCTGTACCTTTCGAATATTCGTATTCGGTTTAACTCATATTCGACGCATCTCTAGTAAAAATAAAATTATATACAATGCATAAATAAACACAATGACCATAATAATTAATTGTAACAATAAATAGATACATATTTATTTAAAACAAACACGAATATTTAAAACAATTACTTGTTCTGGCATAGATTCCAGAGAAAGCGTTTGGAGGCAGCCTTAGTTCCAGTTGCACGTACATTTGGTTGCAGCGCATTCCATTCTTATTGCGGTAAAGATATAGCAATTGTGTAAGAAATCAGTGCGACAGGAAGGAATAAATATTTATTACTACCAATGGAAGTGAGACAACGGTAGTGATGACGTCTATGTTAGCTTTGTATCGTTCTAGAATATTGCGTATACTCGGGTATGGTTATTGGCTGATAAATTTATGGCCGATAATTTATTGGCTGATATATATTAATTTATGGTTCGACTGCCTCTTTATATATGGTTTGTAATATTCTCACCTTGAAATTGTCTGGATAGCCTCCTATTTCTAGACGGCGGTTTGTCAGATGTGTTATGACAGGCACTAAGTGCTTGCTTTTTACGTCAAGCGCACGTATGCCATCGTAACGTAACATTTCAGATCAATGTATCGATTTAATTATTGTGTGTATGAGCCAAAAATATTTATTTATTAATTATTTTACAAAATCAACAGCTTATGAATTATACTAAGTATGTCATACGTGAACAGATGGCCGATGGGGGCGAAAAGTTCTCGATTGGAGACCACGGACCAGCAAGCGCAGTGTGGGACGTCGACGCAAGGTGGTCTTACAACCGGTCCTATTGGAAATCGTCGGGGGAGGCCTATGTCCAGCAGTGGATGTTTTACGGCTGAAATGATAATTATGTTATAGGTAAGCAAGATCTAATCCTTTATAGATTTAAATTATGTACACATTTTTTTTCAGTGTTTATCAAGAGCGCTAGTAAGCTAGAGAGATAGTGCACTAATATCTGCGTTGCTGTGTGTGTACGTGTGTATGTATATGCATGTTTGTCTGTATATGCTTAATATTCAAGCTGAGGCAAGGCAAAGGCAGTTATAAATAGATAAATCCTTTACTGCACGCCCAAATAATTTTTTATTATTATTGTTTTTTAGATTTTCTCTTTCTCGAAACCAGAGAGTTTCGGTTTTAATGCAAAACACGGGCCCACGCCGAGTGGGTTTCATATTGATGGTAGTCTAAGCTAACGGATTCGTCCTGCAAGAACTTCAGAACAATTCGACACGTATTAATTATAGCTGCTTTTTGCATAGTGATGTACGTAGATTATTATTATTATTTTTATTTATTTTGGATCCTTAGGTTAAGTTTTTATAATATTTATATACAAAAATATACAAAAATATCATACAAAATACAAAAACATTATAAAAACCTAACCTAGTGTGTGCCACCGGCAACGAAGCTAGGCTCAAGCAACCGGTGGTTAGGGCGACATAGAGAGAAACCTCCTGACGATGCGTGCCGTGTCCAGGAGTACTGCCTTCTGTATCTGACCCTTGATCCAGCCATCTAGCGAAAGTCTCTTAAGATATTATTACTGTCACAATTTCCTATTATACATACATACATCACATTCATTAAAATGTACCATTTTTTTATCAAAATCAAAAAATCATTGGAACAAGTCGGCTGCAATTCGAACCCGTGACCGTTATATCGTAAAGTCGAACGCTCAGCCATTAGATAAGAGATTTAAAAAATATATCTACATTTTAAAAAGGTAATATATTACATTTACAGATTATTTATTGAATTATGTCGAGCTCTTGATTATTCAACTAAAGATAACGAAGCTGCACATTCTTAATTGGCAATCAACAACTGTTCATAATTTTCGTTTTGATTCTGCAACTTGGTAAATGTTGCTTGCTAATGAAAAATCGAACGTAACATGATAATTTATCATAAACGTATTCTGCAACTGCACCTGTACTTTTAACAAGAAAAAAAAATGAATTGAATCAAAACTACATTGAACAATTTATCGTCGTTTAATCTTATTTTTTGTGACATACAGATTAACCAAATAAATTGTATTTTACTGCTTCACCGGATTGAGAGGTGGTATAGCTCTATTGTAGTAACTCTACAAATTATGAAGCGTAATAGCCTAATAGTTGAGGATCATCATCATCGTCATTTCAGCCGTAAAACATCTGCTGCTGGACATAAGCCTCCCTTAACGATTTGCAAAAGGATTGGTTGTAATCGGCCGTATGCCGCCGTATCCAGCTGCGCCCTGCGGTCTTTATGAGGTCGTCAGACCACCTTGCCCTCCCTCCCCCACTGCGCTTGCTGGTCCGCGGTCTCCAATCGAAAACTTTTCGCCCCCATCGGCCAGTTGAGGATACGGTCTGCCAAACGTAACGTCGTAAGTTCTCATCCACTATTCCTGGTTTTGACGTTACGTGACGCTGACGTGAGCCATCTCTTAGCAGAAGCTTAAGCCTAGTTGGGAAGAATGTTAGTAACATTTGTATAAACATAGCTAGCGGCATGTTTTAGTGAGTAAAAATCTCACATAATCGAAGCCGTCCCGCCACAAAGCGGGATATCTTTCGAAGATTTTCCCCTGTAAAAAAAAGTCATAATTGTAACAGCAGGTGACCCCACCGTCATACATGTGCACCATTTTACTAAGTATTCTTTTTATATGTAAGAATCCCAATAAATATCCTTATAGGCCGGACGACCGTCATAATTAAATAAAAAATAATCTCAATTTTTTTTAAAAAAAGAAAACTAGCAAAATTTCTTTTATTTTTTTCAGAAATATTACTAACAATTTTGTTAACCATTCCAACTAAGCTTAAGCCTGTGCTAGGACATGGTTCACGGGAATAGTCGAATGGTGGATTCGAACCCACGACCTTACGATTCGCAGGCCGTACCCTAAACCATTAGGCTATTGACGCTTCAATGAAGCCATTAATTCGTTTGTGTAGACAAACATATGTTTTACGAAATAAATCACTAATAAGTTATAATGTATATGGTTACGTTGTATATAAAATTCTTAGACGAGTAGCTGTTATTGGAGGAATTAAGTCACGATCTCATCTCGAAGTCTTACTTCGCACGTTCTAAACCAATAGCTCCCAGCGGACTATACCTAAGATTAGTGGACATTAAGAACATTTCTAATCAAAGACATAATGAAAAGTCGTTACTCGTTACTCACTTCGTTACATTAGCAACTTGGTAAGATCGAAATGTACATTTTAAAGCTCTTTTACTGTCCCCAAGACAGAAAACTTAGGTCGATCGAAACAACACTAGAGTTTAGAACCACTAGTTCCGCCCACTAATTTCTCCATTTTTCGATTCTCTAACCTTACGTTCCTCTGAAGCATTAAATCTCCTATTCATTTCTCAAACTTTTACAGTTCTCTCAACTCAGGTCTTGCCCGATCTGCTGGACCAGGATCCGCCGCTCCGCCTCCCACGCGGGGCACACGGCAAGCGTGTGCTGCGCGGAAATTCCGGTCACAGCCACAATGGTGGCATTGCGCGGTCGGTTCGCGCCCTATCCTGTTCAGGTACTCACCGAAGCACCCGTGCCCGGTGAGTACCTGTGTCAGGCGGTAGGTGACGTGCGCGTCATTCCTCCTACGTAGCCAGGCTTCGAAGTTCGGCAAGAAGGCACAGACGATGCGTTGGCGCGAGCAACGTCGCTCCGAGAGCCGTCCGCGCCACACCTCTATCGCCCGCCTGTGCTCCTGCCGACGCACCTCTCCCGCATCCAGGGTCGGCCCGGGCCCGCCGTCGACGGAGGCTACTAAACCTAATTCTGTTCGACTTGCTTACTCTTTATCAACTTTTAAAAACCTGTTAAGATAGTATTATCAATAAATATTGTTGGAACTTTGATAAATGTATATTTGATGAATATAGTATATTTATTGTTAACATAATTTTGTAGGTTTAGTGTAAGCCAGCTGCGCCCCACGGTGTTATCCGCAATTAAAATTATTTATTTGAATTTTTCTAAAATATAGCCTAGGTTACTCCTTATTACATCAAATATGTGCTGATGAAAGACCCGTCAAAATCGATCAAGGCGTTCTAGAAATAAGCCGAAACAACAAGGACCAAAGACAGACAAAAATTATAAAATTGTTTTTAAGCATGTACATTCTTATATACGATAATTAAATTTTAATTGTTTAGATTATTCATTACGTATAGTTTCGTTAATTTTTTTGTTCATATATTTCCTGTTCATACAAAGGTTGGATGGTTGCTAGGAGACCACATAAAACGTGTAACGTCGAAACATCGGGAATGCAAAATAATATTAAAACGCTATATAATTCTTAAAAATATATTACATTCAATGAGTAATATTAATAGAGTAATATTCCTGTACATTATGAGAAGTCATTATGAAGTTTTTTTTTATTGCTTGATAAATAAAGGAGTTATGAATATAAGTAATTTAAACATGGTAGAATTAGCTTCTACACTCGCTGACATTTTAAAAGATCATTGCACATTATAGTGTTACGTATGTGCGTGTTAGTGCGCATGGTGATAAGGTCAACTTTCCGATCTTCGAGATCAGACGAAGACCCAAGATAAGTGAGAGACTATAGTGTTGATAGACATGAGGGACGGCAAGGTTTCCTACGATAATGGTGGGGACAGAGTGCTACTACGCCGTCGGGAGCCGTACAAGTCCTCTTAACGTGTCATCGCAGCCTACTCTCCTGCATCTTGTTGGCAATGTCGTGTACATCCAGGCTTCCTCACACTCGTCAAGACTCTAGGCTACGATATGTATAATAGTAAACAATGAAAACAAAACCAAACTCGTTCACTGGCACTCCATCGACACAATACCAAAATAATACCATCAGACAGTTTTTCTTAAATCTATGAACTCTTAAAACATTTGACTGAAATCCATTCTGACAGCGAAGATCGAGATTTATACCGCTTTCAAACGTTCAAAGATCAACATCCGAGACGTTAAACTCCGCCGAATATATTTTCAACGGAAGCGAAACAAGACAATGATGGATTACGTGCAAGAAACAACGGCCATCTCAATACTTTGCATCTTGCAGCATTTAGAAAGTACTCGCAAACCCTGTTTTCTTTTTAATCGACTACAAAAAGGCAGAGGTTTTCATTCGTCTATATTCTTTTAAAGTTTGTGCACTCAGAGTGTTCACCACAGCGGTTTTTTTATGCTGGTTCATTTGGTTGAACATAAATAAAATGCGTATTTTAGATAATTTTCTTTATTATATTATAGACACCCACACTTCACCTCTTACATCTTTCAACAGCAAGCAAGTCGGAAACACATGGTACCAACATAATATAAATCCTGTTCGGATATTGCATCGTACACATAGCGCAGTCTTTTTTTAATCGATTTAATTTTTTTGTCTAAATTGATCCTATGTTTCAATTAGTTCTCATAATTTTGTCGACACAGGACTATGGGTTCCGAAGGTATATCTAGGAACTCTAAAATAGAATGATTGTTGATTGCGATATTGATAGGTTTATGATATTCAATGACTTCGCAACGTAGCTATGTATATTTCCGAAATAAATTTAGTAATTTTTAATTCGCCATTGACGTTCACATTTACGTAAACTTTTTAGCGTGCATTTAATTTGAAGTTGTTTTTTTTTAATAAAAAAATTATAAATTCGTGACATGAAACTCTAGTGAACTACAATGTTACTAACGCACAATTCATGTTATTCCGTCACTCAAAGTCACATAAAACATAATCCCCTGACTGCATTTTTACAGCATTAATTGCATTCATGGATATGTTTTCCAGCCAACTAGATATTAAAACCGATACAATAATAACACATAAAGATTTAATCTTCAGGCGTGAAATTCCACCGGGAAAGACGTGCCAACGCATTTAGATACGGAAACTCTAACATAAGCATCCGTAACGAATGATAATAGCCCCGAGAGAAGCTGCAGAAATACCACAAGCTATTATATTATTGTGAATGTATTGCTCTATGTTTAATAATGCATACAGATAAGTTTAACGACAATCGATTGGTATGTCTCCAAATTCTATGATCTATCATTTTTTTTTTGTTAACGGGGAGGAAATCTTCAAAAAGATACCCCGCCTTCTGGGGGGAAGGCGGCGGTTATGTGGGGTTTTTACCCACTAGAACCTCCCCGGTGGCCCTTTCCTCGGTGCATGAGGAGGGGCTCCGGGATCTCCAGTGGAACGCACCGGAGCCCCTCTGCACTGTGCTCAAGGAGAGCACGTTCCGGGGGGGGAGGTTACTCCCTCCCCCCCTGTGCCCTCATAGTGCAAGGCTACACGGGCCAGCCGATGTCGCCTTCTTCCCGGGTCCACCTTAGCGGACGATAAAGGCCCCCACCCTTGTCGCCCAGTGAACCCGAGGCCCCTTTTAGTCGCCTTATACGACAGGCAGGGGATACCGTAGTCTTATTCTTGAGAGCCCAGAACTACAGGGCTGATGATCTATCATATCTTATCTGATCTTATCTGATGACTATATGAAATTCTGAATGACATGTAACTATAATTAGTGATTAACGAACTGACTTAATGATTCCAGATGTTTCAATGAAGCATTGTCATGTCATCAACCCGATTGGTAGAATGTTGAACATTGCAATGTCGTGTCTAAGACACAGGTACATCTCGTTAGTAGAATTAATTAAAACTTCCTACAGCGCTTACAGCAGAACACAGAATGATGAAATGTACAATTACTAATTGGGAACAGAAATAGACGTAAAAACTTTTGACACTAGAAAAGTTCAAGCATTATCACTGTAACGCATATTTCAAGTGAAAATAGAATACATAATAACATGTCTAAATACATATATAACATAACAGTAAGATATTATTTCCCAAACAAAGTATTAGTTAGTAGCTAGTTAGTTAGCTTACATAGGATCTAATTAGGAATTCTCATTGTTACAACTGGCGTTTGAGATTGTAGACTTGAGGTCTGATATAATCCTGACTTACAAGTCCAAGGGTTCCCCATACCCCGTCCTTCTGCGGATCGACTACACGCTTAAGTGTTCTGTTTAAATAACAAAGCAACAAGATAAGAAATGAAAATAATTATATTGAAGAAATTACTATAAATAACGTATAAAAAGTAAAGATGTAAAGTAACGGCCTATTTATGTCCCACTGTTGGGCACAGGCCTTTACTGTAAAGAGAGTATAAGGGCATAGTCCGCCATCCACACTTAGTGCGAATTGGCAGACTTCGCATGTCATCGAAAATTTTCTAATACTTATAGGTTTCCTCACGAAGTTTAACAGATTGTAAATCAGAATATAATATTACAATATCTTTGGTGCCGGCGCCGGGGATCTAACTCAGATTGCTAGCGTACTATACAACTTAAGGCGACTGTCCAAACACAACTACAAGGCTCAAAATTACGTATACTAAGAACATTTAAGAAAATTCCAATGTGAAAACTGTCCTTCCGATGTCCTCACGTCTTTTTAATCCAATCGATAGTACACAAACACCAATTATTTATTCTACACGCTAGAATCCGACAATCCCATACCGTCACTCTAGTAAAGTGTAATACTAACACACATGACTTCCGTGCTAGTGATACGACTACCAATACGAAAACTAGCAAGTACGGACCACTCTGATGCCAATGAATGTTCATTTTATACACAATTGGTTTAGGTGGTTCGAGGCCCAGTATTTACCCCTTCACGCTTTACTTGAATACTTATGACTTACCGAGGTCACCTCTCAGGAGTCCTTACGCTTAGTTACTTCCCTTAAAAGGCTAAGGATCCTAAGAGCTGTGCCTTAAAATCCAGTGAAACTGTAGAGGTTGCTTTTCAGCTGATGAGATTAGTTCATTCAGAAGGAAAAATTCAGTTCGATCTTAGAGAGCCGGGCGGTCACCTCAAGTTGCATAATACGCTAGCAAACCGAGTTCGTTCCCCGGTGCCGGCACCAATAAATTTGTTGTTGCAATTTTATGTGCTGATTTACCACGCGCTCAACGGTGAAGGAAAACATCGTGAGGAAACCAACACGTCATAGAAATTTTTTCTAAGACATGTGAAGTCTGCCAATCCACACTAGGGCCGCGTGGCGGACTATGACCTTATACTCTCTTTACAGAGATGGCCTGTCCCCAACAGTGGGACATATATGAAGGCTGTAACTAACTAACTAACCGTGACTTTAAGAACGTGTGTCTTAGTAAGTCTAAATAAAAAAAAACTGTTTCTGCTACGTAATTGGCTAATAAAGAATAGATCGAATATTCACTTCGTGCAAAATTATGCAAATTTCATAACAAGATGTTCATATACTAACCAGCATAATAAGGTGTACGCAAATTGTTTAGGTAATATTTTTAGAACAGCTGCACTGAGCTGAGCTTTACTCCTAGGTTTAATACCGTACTGTATTATGAAACAAACATTGACGTCAGCGAAACAGCTATAAGACAATTACGTTGTTAAGATATGATAAGCAAATGGATTTTTATGTGAATATCCTTATGGACTGGACACAGCGATAAAGAGTTTTAATTCTTTTCGCGATTTGAGTGTAGATAACAACAAAAATTGATACTGTATTGTTATTTATAGAAGAATGTATATTAATCGATGATACTGAATCATTATCATTATTGAAGATCTAAATCTATGGCTTACTCACATAGACTTTTAATACTAGCGCACCCAGCCCGCTTCGCCGGGCTAGATTTTGCTTTATTTTATTTAAACAATAAACTTACATCATTAAAAATTTAATTTAACTCTCACGATATAATACATAATTCATTTCTCCCCGAAATATATTACCTACACCCATGTACATATCAGTAAATACAATATCATTCTTATCATTTATACAAAAACATATCGGGCTCACGTTAATGTTAGAAATAAAAGTACGACGTATGGCTTGTTTGACAGTTCAAAAAGAACAGTGGAGCATCGTCACCAAACTTTACAGTATTATTCGCCAGGTTAATCTGAAGATTCACGGAAAGTTTCATTGAAATCGGTCCAGCCGCCGAGCCTATAAGGAACATACCCACACACTTTTTCTTTTATATATATAGATGTCCACACTTTTCCTTATAAGTGAGTGGGCAACAAACTTATTCGCGCTATCGACGCATTCTTGACAGAATGTCACATTAATGATAGGATTGCTGGAGTTTCTGCCACTTGATCAGTAAGTTTAGGCTGACATACCCTAAGTGCTCTCCTCTCAAAAACTCGGTGAATTTCTTACACCACCACACAATCTATTTACATATACATGTCTATTTATAAGATTTTCATTGTTTGCTAATTATAGTGTTTGTCATTTTTATATTGTGTTGTTTTAATTATATTTTAATTTCATCACATTAAAACGTGGTATAGATAGAGGAGGAGGTATCCGAGCACTATTATCTCAAGGGATAGGAGGGAGAGGCTGCACTGAAAATCAGTGTTGTGTGATTCCATAATGATTTACCGAACGCTGATAGTTTATCTATTTATTTTTAATTTTTTATTATTAATTTTTTTACTCTGTTTTTACGTTTTCCTAAAATCTTAGTTTTATATTTCTTAAAGTGTGACCAATTTTTTTACGATAATTAAATTCTATTCTTATCATAAAAAAATATTTTATTCATATCGTAAAAAAAATATTATTCTATTTTATTATCGTAAAAAAATTATAGTTTTTGTGTTACCCTATACATTTAGTTAATCCTTTGTAATACTAGGTCAACGACTATTTCTATCGCCTGGTATTAAATTCTCAATGATTGCACATTTGATTTTACGCTATCATAAATCATAAGGTATGTCAATACAAACGAAAATAGCATCATAAATGTAACTTATAAACATGTTGAAACTTATGCGTAATCGGGAATGATTACGGTTGTCCACGATAAACGTTTCGATACAAGATACAGGATGTTACAAGAAATAAAACGTTATATGCAACACATGCGTGTAAACAGATATAACGTCTGCATAGCACAGTGGTGAAATACTTGGTTTCTCAGTAAGTATTCCTTGTTTCAATAAATAAGCGAGAGAATTTTTATTTGAGAAATGCATATGCTATTAGAATATTATTCGTTAGTCTCCAGACAGGCATTAATCAACTGAAGTCTCGAAGAAACTGTAAGTAAGAAGTGGAATTTTACTTAGACGTCGAATTACACTTCATTCTCGTATCGTATAGTAAATATCGAAAAGAAATCCCATTAGTACTTTTATATATATATATAAAAGAGAAAGTGTGTCGGTATGTTTCATATAGGCTCCGAAACGATTTCAATGAATCTTTCAGGGAATCATCAGATTGACCTGGCAAGTAATCCTGTAAGATTGGTGACGATCGGAGCACTCCTCTTTTTGAACTGTCAAACAAGTCATACGTCGTACTTTTATTTCTGACATTAAATTGAGCCCGATATGTTTTTGTGTAAACGATAAGAATGATATTGTATTTACTGATATGTACATGGGTATAGGTAATGATCTTCACCCACTCGAGTAGAGAATAGAAGACAATGAATACGGAGAGAAATGAATAATTTAATATATTGTGAGAGTCAAATTAAATATTTAATGATGTAAGTTTATTGTTTAAACAAAATAAAGCAAAATTTTGCCCGGCGTAGCGGGCTGGGTACGCTAGTAAGTTATAAAATAGGTAATAAGATAACTAATACAACTCAATCCTATAGTTTTGGGCAACGAATTCAAATTTTTCATATATAGAACATACTTATTTTTACAGAAAAAGTTATAATGGAATACCGACACCAATGCGTCAGTTACTCGCAAACCTCAAAAAGCATTTTCGTGTTAACTTCGAGGCCGTTAAACTCCTTAAGTTAGTAGTTTGTTTGCTTTGCAAATTCACCATCCGAATACTACGGTAACTTGTTAATGTAAAGCGATAGAATTATTCCGGAATGTAACAAATATATTTCCGATAATGAAATATTATTTGTGGAATGTTCTTCAAATTTCTTACTTCAATAAACGGAATAAAAATTATTGTATAAAAATATTTTTAACTTCTTACATTTTTTTATACTGAAAAGGCTCACGTTTGGCTTCTATCTTGCTTGATGGAAGGCGAAGGTGAAGCCTAGGATGGAGCACGTGAGCCTATAAGGTGTTTGTTCACATTGGACTGAAAGGTGTCCAGATTGTACCCGTGAGGAAAGACTGAACGCGGCAGAGAGTTCCATTCCTTAGCCGTCCGCATAAGGAAGGTGGAGGCATACCGCTTCGTGCTAGCTGGAACTGCTCGCCGCGCTTAGTACATTTACAGGAACACTAATTATTTAATAGTATTATTCCGATTTTATTGTTGTTTAACGTCGAGAAATTTAAAATATCAATAAAAATAAAATAAACTAAGTGATTTGTATATTGTGTTAGTGTAATTTTCTAAATAAACCCAATTAAACTGATTATTTTTTAACATAGTCTATATTATTAAAAAATATTATAGTTACGTTAGATATATTAGAGTGACTCACGTTGTTAAGCGTTACACCCACAATAAAATTGAATAATTTTATTTGGATGGATTTATTTATTGCGGCTTAAAACACATTTAAAATAATTTAGACAGTCATAAAAAGTAAAAATTATTTAACTTGGATAGAAGATTAATACGCAATAGAATCATCAATTCATGTAAATTTTTACATCCTGTATTTAACAACAACTTTTGTTACGCGACTAAGCTACTAAGCGACGACTAATTTTCTGCATATAATCAAAACGTAAGACAAAAGCATTAAGCAAACAACCAAGTTATGAAGAACACATTGTGAAATATAATCTCGTTATATCTCTAATCTCGTATATAATTATAATTTAATATAATAATAATATAATAATTACGTATATCGTCGAAATATATTTTATTAACTCGATGACAAGATTACATACAATTCCCTAAGTGATGTTATCTTTAACTTTATTCATATTTAGATCAGAGTCGCCAAGTAATCGTACTCCTTGATAAGAAAGGACAAAGGATTTAATGTTTCGTCAGACCATTGCCTGCTTACAAAGGCCTGTCTCATATTGGTGCGTCTTGTCTGGAATGATATTAAGGAGACTCGTCCTATGTAGGATGGAGCCACCGTAAGGCGGTTGGCGCAGGCGGGGCTGATGATTGTTTGCTTGCTAGTAGTGTAATCGCCTCGGGAAGGCGCGTGCAGTGCCCCTGTGCGCTGTCACAAGCAGAAGAGGTGGAGTACAGAGACAAGAGACGCGGATCATTATGATTAACGTTGTTGCAACTACGGTCGCGTTGGAAAACGTCCCCGTAGTTCCAACGAAAGGCAAGTGAAGCAGCGTTCCCGTAGCCCAACTAATATGCGACATTGGTAGACTATATTTGGGTTTTAGTCAGCTCAAGCCCGGCATCGCCGGAGAACGTGTACGCGTAACTAATTAACGTTAAAGTGAGAAAAATAATATCTCGCCTGAAAAAGACTCATTAAAGTACACGTAAAAGTAGATGAATTTCTGAAAGTATTTAGTAATTTTGAGTACGTTGGTGCTTTTTATTAGGCAGAACTTTTAAAAATAATAGTCGCGTCAACTTTTGAAATTACTTGCCATTATGGTTATAGTACATTTTTTGTGATTATTGATTTTTTACATATTTCTTTCATAACAAATACATATTTCTTTTATGTTATCGTAAAATGTCTGATTTTAATTGTACTTGTGGTCGATAGCGCAGTTATCTCCGCTTCCAATTAAAAATATCAGGCGTCATAACTAGCCTATTTGTCGCGATAGTACTTAAAAATATCACACAAGATCTGATTTTTTCACAGTTACATGGATTTTTTTTTGTTATAATAGCAATGATAGATAGTGGCTGAGTGGTTCAACTTATGATCCGATGATCGCGAGTTTGTACCAGCACCAATGCCTGTCGGTTTGTATGTTCTTTTTTATGTTTGTTATAATTAATTTTATGTTTTACATAACTTTCGACTGGGCGAACCGATTTCGATGACAAAATTTACAATTCTGACAATGGCATAACCATGTCTTAAATTTGTATTAACTATGTGCGCGACAAATGGACGAATAAGTCAATATCACGTCAACCGATCTCGATGATTCATTGTTTTATTGTAAAAGATGCGCTTCAAGTGTAACTACACTCGAAGCGCCAAATTCTCATCAATCAAACTTTATCGAAATCGAATTTGGCTAGGTTCTGATTAATTCTTTTTCGTAATATTCCTACGATAATTCAGAAATACAAAGAGGGCGTGTGCGCGTAATACGTTTAACGTTTAATTCGATTTAAAGTCGGTTTTAGTTTTTGCTCGTAAATGTCGCTGTTGTTAGTGTCAGAAAATGTCGGGAAACAAAAATGTTGAAATTTGACTACATGGGAAGCACCAGCTTCCAAATAAAAAAAATATCAACATCGGTTCGCCCAGTTCAAAGTTATGAGGTAACAAAGAATTGAGAACCTACTCCTTTTTTGAAATCGGTTCAAAATAGAGACATACTACAGTTAGTTAGTGCCTTTATATATATAATATATATGTCCTACTTTTGGGCGGCAGGCCTTTTCTGTAAAGAGAGTATAAGGCCATGCGGCCTTAATGCGGACTGGCACACTTCACAAAAAGTTTCTAAGACATGTAACGTTTCCTCAGGATGTTTTCCTTTACCACCGAGCGTGTGGTAAAGGTGACAGTTGCGTAAGTCAAAATAAATTCTAATATAGATGATTCAATCATTACATCATCAAATAGATTCAAACATCTAGTAGTCTACCTACACTAGGTCGATCAACAAGCCACAATAGGCTAAGAACGTAAACCATACAAGGCTAATTTTCATGTCATCGTATGTTCACATATACGTAATCCTATAAGTGACGTTCAGAAATAGTAACAACGTACGATAGTACCTTGTAATACATTAATTCAATATAGAAAAAACCCTTACGAAGAAATAGTAAAATTCTATACCAGATTCATGTAACTTTATGCTTTGTTTATGTTTGAATAAGAAGCCATTTAACTTAAGACCCCTCTGGGGTTTGACGAAGGAATGACTTGTGACTTGTGAGCCAGAGACCATTGTATATTTGACAAATTCAATTCTTAGACCAGCAGAATATGCAGATAAAATAAAATACAGTGACAGCCAAATAGCTAAGCCTTCGACTTTACGTTCTTATGCAATGGGGTTCAATTTCATCCCGGCTTGTAACTATGAATTTCCATTTTTACTTCCACTTATTACTATATAGTCGTCACGTAAACGTCTTCTTGCACTGAGTTACATATACAAGTACAGTAAATTAACATATAAGACTAACAAGAAAGTACATAACTAACTAACTAAAAGCAAGTAGGAAATACAAAATAAATATAAAAAAACTCACGCTTATCACTGGGAGAAGAGCACGGAGCATTTAGTACGATCCACTTAGTACGACACTGCCACACATCTTTCGCTTCATAAACGTCCATACATCTGCGCATACTTAAGGGTGCCTGCTCCCGGTCGTTATACTCACTTCTGGAGCGCCTTCCACCAACCCTTGTGGGATACTACCAACACTTTCTTTGTCATTCCTTCCTCATTCATACTAAAATAAGAAATATACTAACGTTGTTAATCATTTGACACGATATGTAAGATAAATGTAATTTTATTTTATGATAAATAAAGAAAAATACTCATATTACACTAATGGACAGCTCCGTAACGGTAACGTGACGGGTAGACTTAAGTCGAGCCTAAAAGCTTATTCGGATCAACGTCACTCTGTAATTTACATGTCAATACTTAAAGTAATTTTACGTTGTCAATGACAACATAAAGAACTGGAATAACTGAGGTCTATTTTGTAATACCGCTTATCAGTTCCAGTGACTACTTTCAACAAAGGGAACGAAGGACTCACAGGGAAAACCTAGACAGCGTTGTGCACTGGTTAACTGTGGATGTTTGTGTGGACGTTCTCGAGTCTTCTCTTCCCGCTTTCATGTGGTTTCGCAAACACAGGTAAATGAGATGAGTACTAATAAAGAGAATAATTACGTTATAAAAACGCCGAAGGTGTGTGAAGTCACGCATCATGATTGAAAAGCATGAACTCGAATGACGAGTACAAACGCAGTATGTTTTTTTCTATCCTGTACCTTTTCGTCTGTTTTCATTAAGAAAAAGGAGAAGTAAAAATCAGGCCAGTCCCTTTAGTAAACGCCAAGCCGAGATTTCCTTAAGTACTTTTGTGAGTTACACCAATAGATGTTCATACTGAAGGGTTCGACCATCGCTCAAAAACACGGAAAAACTTTATCAGCTCCTGATCCGCGATAAAGTCACGGTTAACTATATACATATATCCCATTGTGATACAGGCATTCACTGTGAAGAGAGTGAGAGTGAGTATTTATTTATTGAACACCAACACAATGAACATTTTTAACATAATATATAAACAGTGAAAAAGTTGTAAGGTTGGTGAAGACTGCATGCAAAGTATAAATGGCGACATGACTATAATTATAACTAAAAAAAACACAAAAAGTAAAATTAATATCAATTTTAAATTTAAATTAACTTGTCAAAAGAAAGAAAAAAGAAATAGGACAAAAAAAACTATTTAATGACTTTTCAAACATACCTATACTTTGAGAGAAGAGAATTCTTAAATATATGTAGAGAGAGAGATCATTAGTTTTTGATAATGAGTTAAATTCACGCGACCATAATGTTGGTTGGCAGACTTGACATCTCTTAGGAAATTTACGACTATAAGTTTCCTCATGAGGGCGTGCTACACTAATACTTAAAATTGGAACAAATAAATCCGTGGTAGCGTAGATTCTTCCGAAAAAACCATTTGCTTACGTCTCTTCATATTGTGTCTGACTGTATCACTTTCGGGTACATAATACTCCTCGAGCTAATCCCTCCAATCCTAACTCCAATTATAACATCGAATACGGCAATGTTAAAACGTGAACCATTTTTATGAGTGCTCTAAAATTTACGACATTGTTAAACTGTATTTCTCGCGTATAACAACTTCCGCTTATTAGCTGGAAGATGTCGTCGTAATCAAAGTCAGTCCAATATTAAAACTGAATGGTTTCCTATAAACGAAATAATAAAACGCTTTCACGTCGTTTTTTATTCTCGCGAAAGGCAAAAACATAATTATATCATACGTACATATAAATACAACGAAGACAGCAAAGACCGACTAAAAACAAAACCGACTTCAAATCGCATCAAACGTTAAACGCTTTTACGTTGAGACGCCTTCTTTGTATTTCCAAATTATCGTATAACCTAACCAAACTCTTATCAAACTACCCTTGAAGTTCATACTCGGTTAGCGGGATATTGAGTCCATTTGTCGCACACATACTTAATGCAAATTTTAATGTATATTATTCTTATCGTTGTCATGAATGCCATTGTCCGAATTGTACCCGAATGAATTGGGACCACATGGGAGGCACCAGATTTCAAATAAAAAAAGAATCATAAAAATCGGTGCACCCAGTCGAAAGTTATGAGGTAACAACAAACATAAAAAATTTAAAAAACATACAGGCGAATTGAGAACCTCGTCCTTTTTTATGCCGTTCAAAAATCAACAACCGACTACAAATAGAGTTAAACGTGAAGCATAAAAACGCTAAACATTACCTATTTGGAGTACCTGGTCTTATATTGCCATAAACTTACCAATATCTCAATCACAAAGCATTCTTCCATACAATAACTACATATAATTATGAGAAATCGTACACTTGAGTTCAATGACCTTTAAATATTTTACGGAGGTAGAGATGAGACGGACAGGTTAAGTCGTCGACAAGTGCAGGACGGTGTTTAAATATGCGATTTAATATCGTTCACAAAACAGTTCCCGGCTTTAAATCAGGTGAATAGTTTAAGACTTCAAAGAAAAATCCCCACCGACTGTGAAAAACAAAGTCACTGACAGATCAAACGACTCGCTTGTTGTAAAGGTAGTTTGGTTTGTAGGCATAAGTCAAATAAATCACTCAAATAAATCAATGTTAATCATTAATTGCACTAAACGAATGATTATTTTTTTTTACCCGAAACAAGACATGAAACTGATACAAACCATAATTTATTCAATAAAAAAAAAACTTATTGAAAGGAAGAAAAATGAATATTACTTGCGTATTTTTGAAAACACAATTTTATTATTCCTTTTTATTTGCATATTTCGAGACGCTGTGTATAAATAGCTGGCCATTTTACTTGTGAACATTATTTATTAATTTGTAATTTAAATGGAACACATTTATTTATAATTAAAGAGGTTTAAAATTACATTGTTACATCTTTATTAAATTTTTATTAAATGAATTAAAAAAATGTATTAAATGAATTTAATTGTTACATCTTCATTAAATTTTTATTAAATGAATTTACATAATTTTTGTGTTTATAAAAAAAAAACATTCACGTAAGAGCATAAATCAAAATTCCGTTCTAATGTTATAATGTAAAGTTATAAAGCATGAACGTGTTAAAGGCGCGTGTTGAATGCAATAACAATTAACAGAGCGTTTTATCGTAGGTAAATATTTATTTGGAGCATTACTCCGTATTCTTTAAGGTTAAATTCAAAGTTATATTCAGCTTTACAGTCGTAAAATATATCTTTACTATGCGTATGCGATACTAAACTCAGAATAACAGGGTTATTTTAGCTCGTTGTTAAATTATAACGACCTTCAACGGATTACGTCTTCTTACGTTACTATTGTATAAATGTTAGTTATTTCTATGTTAGCATACAACGGTATATATGAACTAGTTTAGTGAGTACTTAAAAATATTTGTTTATGTTTTTTACATGTAAAATGTTTTGAATTATGTTTACATTAAATATTAACAGTTAAAGTTATAGCCCACCGTTGGGCCTATAGGCCTTCTTTGTAAAGAGAGTCTAAGGCCACAGTCTGCCACGCGGCCCTAATGCGGGTTTACAGACTTCACATATCTTAGAAAAAATTCTAAATTATTTAAATATATTTATTATTTAAATTTTATATATTCTATGGTAAATAATCACTCAAAATTTCAATAAACAATTAAATATTGGTGCCGCCACCTGAGATCGAACTAGGTTTGCTATCGCACTGTACAACCGCGACCTCCCGGATACTGAATTACCATGATACTCTCAATATAATTATAAGGTAAAGTAATTACTCACCGACACAACAACAAATAAATAATGAACATCTTATTCTACAATATTAAAGTAGACAATTTCTATAGAGCACATACCTTCTAACTAAAGAGGTTAAGAAGACTTTTTTATAGCATAGAAAAAAACTCTTTTATTTATGACGCACTACAGACAAGCTGGCCTTGACTGCTTCACCCAATTGAGAGGTGGCACAGCTCTTAGGTCGATTAGCCTGAACCTCTATCGCTAGTAACTCGACACAAGGGTCTCCTCGGTGAGGGGTGACCTCGGCTTGGACGGTTACTATGTTACGCGTAAGCATTCCGATCCGAGGGTCCCCGTGAGGGCTGATCCACGACTCGGTCAGTTGCTTTTTCACGGATAATCTAAGGGATTTAAAAGCTAAACTAACTTTGAGTGCCACTTCGGGAAGCGTTGGCACTGTGTGAAGAAGTGGCCGAAGAAACTCCAGCAACGCTCCCAACATCTAAGGGGAAAAAATCTCAGACATGTGGATTTCCTTTACGGTAGAGCAAGTACTAAAGCAGCACCTAATGTAGCAATAAATAATTTAATTGATCATCATTATGTCATATAAGTATATATATTGCCGAACTAGAATTGGTAAAGTACTATGCAGCTTGGCCAGGCGCTGAGCAACCACAATCACTTCAATAGGAAACCTACGTCTAACAAATATGTCCATAAGTAAAAATTAACGTACTTCAAATTAGTTCAGTGACGGGTCAAACATAAAACACTATTACGCATGAGCGCCCTCTTTTAACTTCGTAATATAATTATGATACCTCTTATCATAATTATATAGGTATCATAATTATATTACGAAGTTCTGACGCCTACGTTCTCTTTCTTCTTCAACATCCGTGCTCGTTAAATAATAAAAGACAAGGTTCATAATATATATATTTAACAAAATTAACATGGGACCTAATTGAAATTGAAACCTTAAAAAAAATTGAGAGTGCACAAACATAAAAAAAAAAAAACTGAAAATTGAATGAAATTATATACGTTTATATTGTTTATATATTATTCAAATATATTAAGGGTTGTACAAGATCATGACGAAATATAAATACAACATTAGCATGTCGGTAACGCGAATTCATAAGATTTTCCTCTACCAAAAAGTGCTCAATTCGGCTGTAGAATAGATATATATTATTCGTACATATATACTAATTAGATATAGGTATACAATTAACAATAGCATGTCGGTGATACGAACCCATAAGATTTACCCCTACCAAAAAATAAAATAACAACGAATTGAAAACCCCTTTTTTTTGCAATAAAAAAATGCAGTACGCTGTTATTCTCGTGGTGTAAATCAGAACGCCTAAACTGCCTGTAATTGTTTTTCTGTTTCTTATCTCTCGCTGTTTCAACCTTTTTTTTTTAAAACGTTACTTCCCCGAATCGAGTTATTTATTCTCACTAAAATCGGCTAGCTGTTACATTTACCACGTAGAACGCGTCACTTTTCCAATATTAAACATTATGTATACAAGTCATTGTGAGCAACACGTTCTTTCAGTTTTCTGTTTGAATACTAACGTCCGGAAGTGTTACATTCTACTATAAGAAATTATCCAACATTATTTAGACTGTATCATATTGCATTCTGATGTTAAATGTTTCGTTAACCTATGTTTCTACAGAATTCTCACAAACGATGTGTAAAAAGATCTTGTGAATAATATCAGCTCTTTTTAGCTCTATCAGTTTAGAAGTAGAAAGAAGCCTCCCGACTACGTAAGGAACCTGGCAATACAACTTTCCCTCCCCCGTCGAAGATCTAGAGGAAGATCCAAGACAAAGGAGAGTAACATTTCCCATGATGATGTTGGGGACAGAGCAAAGTGGAAAGCCGAAAAACCGGAAAGCTGACCCCACCAACATGTGGGACCAATGGGCAGGAACAGAGAGAGGGATTAGACAGAGATAATTTGACAAACCGGTCGGGATTCAAATTACCACCGTTACATACAAATATCGAGAAATGACTTAAGTAAAAACCAATAGCTTTTTTTGTTACGAACTACACAGGTTGGTCAGAGAATCTGACCTTGACTGCTTCACCGGGTTGAGAGGTGGCATAGCTCTTAGGTCGCTTAACCTGAACCTCTACAGCTTCAACTCGACACAAGGTCCCCCTAGGTGAGGGATAACCTCGGCATAGATGGTTACTATGTTACGTGTAAGCATTCCGATCCGAAGGATCCCAAGAGGGCCGAGCAACGGCTCGGTCGGTTGCTATTTCATGGATCATCTAAACTAAAAGCAAAATAGTGATATATTTTATAGGACAGTCAACGAGATGTCTTGGGCAATAGACTGCGAAACAAAACTCGTAGGTTCTCTGTGTTTATCTTATTATAAAATGGTTAAAGATAATATTAAAAATCTTCATGAAATTTTGTTACCTTTGTTATAAAATAAACAAACGAAAAATCAACAGTGGTGAGACCAGCGCATCGGCCTCTGTCGTTGTATAAACAAAGCTGTATGAGCGGGGAAGTACCTCAACCTCGCATAATACCGCCCTGAAGTGGAAATATAACATAATTCTGTATTTCGGTCTAAAGTGAAGCGCCAAAGGGCTGACTCTGCGTAAAAAGGACGACAACGCACCTACTTTTACATAATACTACATAATATCAGGCCCTCTAGTTTGCTATTACAATTGTTTCAAAATAAACAATCAATAACAAAATAGTTACTTGGTAATGTGCTAATTTCGATGAGAAATTTAACATTGTCACTCGCCATTTAATTGCTTGCAGTCTACGCCTATAACTGCGATGGCATTTACTTCACAACTTTTCACTGTTTTAAATGTTGTTTGTTAAAAATGTTCATTGTGTTGGTGTTCAATAAATAAATAAATAAATAAACTGTGTTTTCCGATAGCGTACAACTGATGATCGATTTTTTAATTGTTAATTTTAAAGACATCAGTAAATTCGTTATAGTTCCAACCTATGTATTTACGTCCCACTTTTATAACGATAATAGAGACATATAGATAATAGAGTATAAGAGAATAGTCCGCCACGCGGCCCTTATTCGAATTGGCAGACTTCACATACCTTAGACAATTATCTAAGACATGTGATATCATGCGGAAAGTTTTCCTCGCGATGTTTTCCTTCAGTTCCGAGCGCGTGATAAATCAGTACTTAAAATTGCAACAAACTCATTGGTGTCGACACCGGGGATCGTACTCGGGTTCCTAGCGTACTATACAATTTAAGGCGACAGCCCGGAGCTACCGCGGCATACGACGTATTACATTTCATTAAATTTATATCCGTCGGACTTAAGAACTTCCTCCATTTTAAGTGATCCATCATCCGCCCTCAGTTTATTCGGTCCTGTGATGTCCTATAAGGAAGTCACTGGTAGATGACTAGTTTTTCGAATATCTGGTCCGAGCACCTTTTAGGTCCCACCACCTAGGTGAACTTCGAACTTTCCCGTCATTACCAATCTTTCCAGATTGTTTGAGCAAAAAGCAGACTCTTTGAGCAATGTTGCTATAAAATCTCATTACACGGTTTCGACATACAGAGGGAACTACTTTATTTTAAGTGAGGAAATATATTAAAAAAAACTTTATATCATAGGACGATTCGCTATAGCATTAGTACGTTAGATGACATATAATCAAGATAGTTGCTTGCTTGCAACTATTTTTAACTGACTACAAAAAGGATTGTCAATTCGTCTGTATTTCTCTTTAAAAGTTTGAGCACTGATAACGTCGTCATTATTTTTATAAGTTGGGTACCCAGGAAATATCACGGCAACTTATAAAAATCGTTTATAAGAATTCTGTAACCAATATCTAAATCAGATATTGATAGTTTTATGACAATTTAAGAGTACAGACAAATATTATACAAGGTAAGTGGTTCTTATGTGAAATGTGAAAGAAGAAAGACATATACAGACATGCATCTATATTGCCAGAACTTCGTAATACAACGATACTTCGGAAATAAACTAGATCGTCCGTGCGTTAGTCGTTTTTAATGTCTGATCCCTCATGTTTGATTTGATATGTAGTTGTTTTTTTTTTTACTCGTAAATTCTAAGATATAATCACATACAAACTTCATAGAGAACTACGTTTTCGTTTTTCCGAGGGCATCATCATAAAACACTTTGGTGTTATGAGAATGCCTCCGAAAAAACGAAAACGTTTTACACACCATGGTGTTACACACATCAAAGTGCTAACTACTACTTTTATTTGTACTTTTTATCTAGTTTTCGTATCGTAAAAGTATCTTATTATAGAATCTTTAATCCAAAACCTACGGCAGGTGTAAACGAATAAAAACTTTTAAACATTGTAAGGCAATGTTATTACCAAATTTAATAAGGTAACTTTTAACATATTGTATAAGGATTCTTTCTCATTGATAAATTAAGTATACGGAATTAAGATATATCGATACTTTAAAAGTTTACCAAAAATACCGTTGCTTTGGAAAACTTTTGTGATTCAAAAATACTTCTCGAAATATTATTTACTCCGTAAACAGGGTGTTACTACAGATATCCTGTTAAATAAAATAAAAAATAAAAAACAGTTTCTAACTTCAAGAGTAATTTGTTAATTACAGTGAACCTTTGAGCGTGTGGCGGTCAAATATAGTGGCAGTTCTATATAAAAAATAATTTCTGACAAAATACTGTACTTACCGATGCACGTGATCGTGTTTGGTGCATATGCAGGCGGTCAGCCGGCGTCAGCAGCCGCGTGGTGACCGCCGCACATGGCAGGTCCTTCACCACCAACCCTCGGAATCACCACTCACTAGTCTCTCAAGGACACTGGCCGCAAGGAGGTCCCCAGTCACTTTGAGTCAGTTGCTAGGCTCGGAGCGCGTAACGAAGTAACTGTTTACTTGTAGAGCGAAAGGCGACCGGTTCGGGAGAGCCGCTGTCGCCCACGAGGTTTGGAGCCGACTGACGGCCGCTATGGGCGGGCGGCCGCGCCCCTTCGCCTTCGCCCCGCGCCCTCCACTGCCTTAAAAATTCTTCACATTCTATCACACTCTTTAAGCGGTGTTCAAGCGTTCAAAGTTCGCGCGATGACGCGCTGAACTTTCTTATGTTAATATTAGATAATAACATTCAAACTCATAGTACACTCAGTAATACCTATTGTACTTATAAAGAATTGTTTACGTAGTAGTCGTTTAGTAGTACTATAAAACTCGGGAAAAAGAACACAAAGTTAACTTGAATTCAAAAGCTGCTAAAAGAAGTCTGCAATCCTTGTACACGTTTGGACAATTCCAATAAATCACGTTTGATAAACCATAAATCCTCGCGAATCTACACAGATTGCTACCAAGGATGATTCGTGAGGCTATATTAGAGAAATTATAAGATATCCTAATTTCAATAGGGAATATGCCTGGGATCATGTGATGAATTAAATGAAAACCAAAACCAAGCACATCATGGTGAGACTTCAATACGGTGAGCTCATTTTGCGTGGATCGTCGAATCAAACAATCAAGACTAGACGGTAACCTATAACAACTCTGACAAGAGATATCAAATTGCCTCAGTTCTTCCACTACGCTGAAAATGCCTGCTATAATGTCCGAAATGTCAGGAATTCGAAAAAATCCACAAATATACGAGTAGTTTTATGAAATGTTTTGTATATTATTTTTAAAAGCTAGCTCTTATTATTTATTAATTCCCTTATAGTTATACGCATGGTCTTTAAAGATGAAAACGGAATAGGTTATTACAAATTCCCCGTCTATCGTGTACGCTTGAAAGATTTTAATTAAACGCATAAATTGTAACGTATTAGCAATTGAAATTAGTTCCAAAACGGATCTGAATCCCTCAAAAGAGAGTGACCGCGTACACCGAACTTTTTCCAACTACAAACTTTTTACGGTTTTTAGATTTTTCGTATAAAATTGACTAACTGTTCTAAGTAAAACATCAACGTGAGAAGTTAAACACTCTCGCTTATTATGTAAGTAATAAATTAAAGTTAATATGCTAGCTTATATTTAGGACACATCTTTTATGCAGTAATGACATTAAACATATTTCTAGAACTTTTCTAGCGTCTAAACTAAGCCGATCATGTATCTTAGACGCCATCCTATCCCAATGACATTCGTAGCACAAATACAAATATAGTAAGTATAATGTGCATAAAAGTGAAACTGCAAACACACGCAAATTCGTAATAACTTTATAAAAGAAAAAAAATATTAGGATTACATTGATTGTTTTAGAAGCATTTTTTTTATTTAACGTGAACAATTCCTTCTTTCTGCGTTTGCTTGATACCATTTACCAAACGGCCTTAGACACAACCAACGTTACGCGTCATTTTCACAGAGCGGCAGTAGACTTGGATAGTTCAGGGATTTTTATTTCAATCCTATTTTTAGCTTAGTCTTTTTTTTTTCATTAACCTGTGTATTATTACTTGGATAATATACATATTTTCATACCTCAAGATTGTGAATTAGTAAGCTGTAAAGGCCGCTGATCCCTTAGTGATGAAAATAATTAAAAAAATTATATTATATACGTTTGAACGATATCACGTCGCATGCGTCATATATATGTTGTATTTTGTGATATATACGATATGACACGTGATATACGTTGCTATTACAACATATAAAGCTTTGTAAATATAATATAAAAAAAAATATTGGTTTTGGAATTGAAAATATACGTAGTAGGAAAAAGTCAGTAAATTAATTGATGGCTTTTAATAGATGTTGTTCATTTAATATTTCAATTATTTTTCAACTCACTTTATCATTGTGAAAGCATTCGCTAAAATTAACCTTATTTCAGAATACAAAGTTAATATCTTAGAGATGCTAAACAGTTTAAGAAACAAGGGCACGGTACATCGCCAAATGAAACGGATCTGTCTAAATTATTCAGACCCATCTAGGCTAAGCGATTTGAAAGCTTCATTAGATCCGAACTGACTTTGTGATTATTATATTGGTAAATGTGTTTTCGTGGCCAGAGGCATTAGTTATAAACTGACAAGCTATTTTTAAAACTACTACAAGTTTTAAAATAAATATTTATATAATATTTTACCACAAATTAAAATTGTCCGATCAGTTGGATGCAATCTCTCAATAAAACTACCAACTGCGCATTCCGTTATACAATATTTTTAAGATACATATGCACATATATACCATCTACTGTTAATGGTAGTACGCTCTGGAGTGAACTTGTAATTGCCTTAAGTTGCCGCAACATCTAATCACATCCGTGAAGTTAAGGCTTGTCACTTAATTATTAATAATGTACTTATAAACCACGTAATCTTTGGCAACATACTAAACAGTTCTTAAAAGCTTATGGATGAAAGATAACTGGGGCATAAAGATAATTATTTTTTCAAAACCATCCAATTGAGTGGCGCTATATCTCCTTGAAGATAAGAGATTTTATGCAAAGTCTATTGTCAATGGAAATCAGATTTTATTCATATTATTTATACTAACAATAAAATTTTTACTATAACTAATTATATTCTAAATAAATATAATTTTCGAGAATTAGCGTGCTCCCAAAAAAGGAGTGTTAAAAGAGGCTTGACTTGACATTCTTTTCTTTGTAGTCTCAAGACGTAATGTACACTTAACACCGAGTAATGACGAGAAAAAGGGTATCCTTCTAAATTGAATGAAATAATAAACTGGCGACCCGCCCTCACTGTCCTTGGATTTATATAAATCATTTAAAATACAAATATACAACATTTGTTTTTTGCAATTTTAAGTGCTGATTTACCACGCCACCGAGCTCAGCGTCGAAAGAAAACATCGTGAAAAATCCTACACGTGTTAGAATATTATCTGCCAGTCCGCACTAAAGCCGCGTGGCGGACTATGCCCCTATCTCTCTTTGCAGAGAAGCCCCAACAGTGGGACATATTACAGGCTGTAACTTTTTAACATATTAAGTATAGTATTGTATAAAACCAGAAAAAACGGCAATACATTAGTACAAACCGACAAGGATTTGAACGTACAATCATCGGACCTTAAGTTGCCACTAGATCATGACTGTTTCTGTTCTCTTGTTAATTTTGTTTAACTGTGCAATGGGCTTATGCCGTCAACCTCAATATCTCCCTAAGGACTGATGTTTGGTTGAAATTCTTCAATTCTTTCTAGCTAGGCGTGGCGTGGGCAGCTCACCTGTTCTTTGCCAAAGTCTATTCATATATATTTTTTTATGAATGAGTTATACAGTCTAATAATAACTCTATAGCTTTCCGAAATCGCTTCTAAACATTTCAATAAAGAATATTGCAAAGATATCCCGTGTTTCGATCCTTCGCGATTATTCACTTTTTTATTACTTTCTATATTGAATGCCTAATTTAGTAGTTTGTGGAGTATATTTTTGTCTGTGGATTTTGGCAACATGTTTCAATAATATGTAGATTTGCAGCTTCCGATTGATTCAAATAATAGTTACATTGTTCTTGCTTATAATAAGGATTTAGACCGTTTTGTTATCATCGAATAAAATTCAAATTTAAAGAAATTAAACATATGCAAAGAAATTATGTTTAATATTTTAATCTAAATATTTGTAGAAATCGTGTCTTGTTTCAAGTGTTAGATAAAGTTATAAATATCGACATCTTTGAACTTAACTTCTGTAAATTAAAAGACACAGTTGTAAGTTAAAATGTTGAACCGCATCATGTTCAATCATAACTCTGTATACGAGTGTTGACACGGCACTTGTTTTGTCTCTTCCAACTTACCTGCAAAGATAAAAAGATAATATTATTAGAGAATAATTAATGATTCCTCAAGACATCCATTATTGTGGTCCATATAGGTTAATAATAAAAATTATCGACGATCATTATCGCGATTATCGTTTCTGCGAACGTTCGAATAGGGGAAGTCTCTAACAACACTTCACGAGACTATCGCTAGATGGCTGGACTCAAGGGTCTGTCTGTCTTTCTTCTCTCATACCTTTCCACTGGGTGGAAACCGATTTTGATGATTCTTTTTTATTTGAAAGTAATGTTTTCCTTCTTGTCTTATCTTTGTTTAGTCTTCTCCTTTGTTTAGTCCATTTCTGACAATGGTATCTATGAGAAAACCCTTTAAGTCTCGAAATTGCTGTATGTGCGCGGGAAATGGACGAATAACTCAATAGCACGCCAACCGATTTTGACCCACCGGGGGGACCCTTGTGTCGAGTTACTAGCGATAGAGGTCCAGGCTAAGCGACCTAAGAGCTATGCCACCTCTCAATCCGGTGAAGCAGTCAAGGCCAGCTTCTCTGGCCAATCTGTGTAGTTCGTCATTAAAAAGAAAAAAAAACCGATTTCGGTGATAATTTTTTTATTGGAAATGATGTACTACAATGATTGTTTGATAAGAGTTTGTTAAGGTTCTCTATTAATTCTATTTCGTAGTGTTCCTAGCCGATTGGAAATCGATTTTTGTTTTTACTTGTAAATATACTCGTAATTGGGAACGTTTTAAAATATTAACATGTCAAATTTACAATATTTTGGAGGCGATTAAGAACAGACGTGTACTTGTGTTAAACTAAAACTAATTTTAAGGACACATTTATCATGTGTAAGGTATACGAAAACAATACATCGTGAGGAAACATATACGCCCGAGGGTATTATCGTTCAAAGTGGGGTGAAGTTTCCCAACTCAGAATTGAACACCGGAGCGGTACCCTCGTCTAATTAAAGTATTAAACACACTATACGGCACCTATTAAAGCTATAATTATTGTAAGATATTTCGATATATATAGAAATACTTTTTTACTACTACATTTTTTGGAATTATTAAAAGTGTTACGTGTCCACACAAAAACCGTCATCAAATCAAATTATTGATGAATTTAATTAAAACAGTAAAGGCTACATCGTGCGAACGATCTCTACTAAAACTTATATGGTTTTCTCATTGATGCCATTGTTAGATCTGGACCAGTATGGGGTCACATGGGAAGCTTTCAAATAAAAAAGAATCATCAAAATCGGTACACCCATTCGAAAGTTATGTGGTAAAACATAAAAAACAAATAGACGACTTCAGAACTTCCTCCTTTTCAAGTCGGCTGAAATGAGATGTTGATGATATGAGAACAGTGGTGTAGAGTAGAGAAACACCAACATATCAGCTGATATTAACCTTAATTCAATCAGGACACAGATATATATGTACTACTGTACATATGAAATCAATTTTTTATACGTACATTTATAACTCTAAGTATATAAAACTGATTAAAATAAAAAAAGATCAAAAACTTAAATCCGACTACTTAAAATGACTCTCCAAGACGTATGGAATCAGAATAACCAAGCGGGTGGCTTATGGTGACCTACCTCTCAGGGATCCTTTCAGCCAGTAAATTCCTTCGCACTAACAACAGTATTGCGATAGAGATTCAGGCTAAGCGACCTAAGAGCTATGCCACCTCTCAATCCGGTGAAATAGTCAAGGCCAGCTTCTCCGGCCAATCTGTGTAGTTCGTCAATAAAAAAAACAACACCAATCACACACACGATTTTTAACACCCAAATATTAAATACGCACAGATTTCACCACGTTTTAATCTTATTTTTGATAGTCTATATTAACACAAATGCCACATATTAAAAGATCTTACATTTTCATCTTAGACGTAAGAATTAAGTGTATGTATTTCAAAAAAGAATTGGCTTAAAGGTCTTGTTACCAGGCCATAAAATCTTCAACAACAACAACACATATTTAAAAAAAAGTTTTTATGCATTATATCGCGGTACAATTACAACTTCAAATTTCCGTCCGATTTTAATTTCTGTCACATTAGTTCCAATTTGCGCGAAATAAGTTCACAGTGACATAAAGTCTTTGAGTGATGTACTTAGTTTTAGATTTAATTACATTAATAACCCCAGTGGAATACTTCACATGGCTTATTGTCATCGTCACACACTCAAATAGTTTTATTTTGAACCTACCTTCAAAAAAGAAAACAAGATCGTAATTTATCTGTATTATTTGCATATGTTTTTTAGCGCTTATAGCGCTGTTACTCATGAACGGATTTAAATATTTTTTGTCTAAAGGGATTGATTTTCATTAAATCCCATATTAATTTTATTAAGACCTTGTACTCTTAAGATATATCAACTCCTAATCGTATGAAAGCGTGCTTTTCGATTAAAATATTGGTTATTGACAAGACTAAGTACAATGTATTCACATTATCTGAAGTTAACATTCCTTAAATATTTTACAATAATGTAGAGTGGCGCAAACATGCCGTTGTAAATGGAACGTACTGTTGCTCAACTTAACTAACTGAAATCCGACTAGTTCACTACACACTAATTTGTTTTCAGTAACGTTGTTTCCGAAAGGTCATTACGGTGAAATATTTCCTTTCAATTGTTCTACCTTTCCAATTAGTCTAATCTATAATGTTAAACTCCATTAGCATTGTTTTTGTTGTACATTTTTCTTTTCTTATTTTCACAACATTTCAAAATATTTCGAAAGTAACTTAGTTACTTTCCCATTAGTTACCTAGACATTATTACAAAATTTGAATCAAATACTGGATAAACGTGCCATTTTTAAAAACAAGCATTCAATTGCGCAAACAACATAAAACTAATCTTGTTATCTGATAAGATTTAGATGAGAAAAAATATATTTTTTAATTACGGGTTTAGAATAAATGATTTCTTTCGTACTTACGTGCTGTGTAGACAAGAAATAGGTACGGTTTTACATTGTGCTGATTAGTTCAAATTAAGTACATATTCCAATTCCTTTCGTATCACTTAATTATAATACTTGTTGCTATAACAATTTTGCAACCGACTGGAATTCTAGATAAACAGAATTTAGTGCTACCTACAATCAACATAATATATGAAAACCTAAAATGAAACTCACACACTAAAATAAGAAATAAGCTCTCGCTCCTTGACCCAACCAAGGTAGAGAGTGAATTTGTGCAGGTTCTACTTTCGTGGAAAGCAGAAACTTGATGATTTAAGAATTCTGAGACACACTACGATGGTAAGACCTTCAATCATTAAGCTAATGGAGCATGCATTTATTATATTATATTCTTGTTTTTATAGAAGGGCAACTACTCAATATGGCCTGATGTTAGGTGACCACCACCAGGAATTTTGCCGACATTTTAAATGATCAACTCATCGAACAAAAGTATGATATAACCCTATTTCAAGACGGAATTCTGCATAGTCATGGTGCTTCCACGATTCCTTTATTGATTTTATTAATAATACTACAAAATTGTCATAAAGTTTTTAACATTAGTTTTTAAAAATGATTTATCAAGAAACGGTGACTACAAAAAAGGCCATTTTAAATCTAGCTAAATTGAATCACTCACGTCAAAAGTCGATTAGTGGGTGTGCATCTACGACCTTCCGTTTCTTGTTATTATTGTTGTTCACTTTAAACATTAAACTACTGAAGTAGCATAAAGATGGAATGATAAAACATAACTAAATATTTAATACATTAGCTTAATACGAATAAAATCACATACAAAATATTAAAAGCAAATAAAGCACATCAATACAGGCACCTTAAAGTTGGACAGCAAAGGAAACTGTAACTTAAATTTAACTTGCTCATGACGAAATTTAAGACGATAGTGAAATTGCATGGAAAGCTCTAAAGTGTATTACGTTAAGGCATTAGACAGAAATAGTTCATGTCGTCAGAGATTCAATGACGCATGCAGGAAAATTGACTGCGAGTAAAAAGAACTCACGTTTCTCGTATGATGTGACTGGGGAACCGAACCCGGTAGCCCAGTTTGGGATCAATGGCCAATCTACAAATAGAAAAACCCAAATGTAACTTATGATATATGAAATTCAACACTACCAATGTTCTGATATTAAAGTATTTCTAAAGAGAGGAACATAATATACTTGAAATGTCAACTTTGTCACAGATAAAACAATTTTATGAGTCTTTAATACATTTTTATGTTAGCATAATGTTACGCGCTACAGATGACTAGATTTACGGATTATCGCGTTTATTTTTACACGTTTAACTATGATGAATGTTGCTATTTAATATAATAATTATAATTATGATCTGAATAAGGACGAGGATTCTGGATTCAAAATCAATTAAAAAAATAATACATATTTCATTCTTATATGCTCACATTTGTACATGTATGTCTTGTGTAAGTCTAGAATACGTTAGAAGCTACTGCCTTTATTAGGTTAAGCCGTATTTTACAGATCTGCAAGTCCCTAATTGATTAAAGAATTTGTCATAACCGTTGCTTAGTTTACTGTCAAGTGTAAGTAACTAAGTGTAACTGATCTTGTGCTTACATGTATTTATGAATTATGTAATTATGTATTACAGTTAAATTAGTTTACTGTATCTTTAGGCGATTCGTAGGCAAATTGTTGCAACCATTTCTTTACAATCGATTTACTTATATCCTTTTTCAATGAATAGACAAAATTAATTGATAATTTTTACATGCTCTATCTTTCTGTGCAGATTGTTTCTATTTACTTCGGTCTTTTTTAGTATTAGTATTGGTACCTTCGCCTATTTGCAAACAGACAGAGTAAATAGCTTACTTTTAAATCTGCTCTACGGATTTTTTCAATTTTAAGAAAGTATTGTTGGCACCTTCCGATTCGGTAAATACATTAGGTCAATAGTATAGTAGGTCATTAATAGCAATTAGAAAGATTAGTTGTGACAGTCGGAAGATAGAAGGTAAAAGATCTAGAGGTCGAAGTCCGAGGAGATGATCGAACCAACTGAACCAACCGGAGTCATCAAGCAACGCAACAACCAGGCCATGCACTGGAATGTCAGCAGATGATTGACAACCTAAATAGGAGTCACGATCGAGAATCGAAAGAGAATAATTGAATGTTAAATTAAAACGTACGCATATCCGTAAATTTAGTTTTCTTTAGCGTTAATAGCGTTTAATATTTTAGCATAACTCGATGGATCTATATTTCCACACGTATCAATTTTAGTCACGTCTACACTATTCGGATGACATCAAACGGATTTAAAATCTACATACCCCTCATCTTCATTATCACTCATTATATGGCCACTGTCTCCACCTACACCATAACCGGATTCCCACAACACTCGAGAGACTACCGACAACAGACTAATAAATGCACCGGTTCGTGTCACGGCAGGATCTAAACTCTTTGAACCAATACACCGGACTGTCACACTACGCCCTTGGTAAAAGATTACTGATACTACCAAGTAATATTATTAAATTAAGCGAAGTTAACTTAGATACAACATAAAGCATAAGCATGCGCCGTGGACACCAAACAGGTCACGAACGCACAGTTGTGGCTTCCACTCACTAATCTTTTTAAAACGCGAGGAGTGACGACAGGTAAGTTTACCATGCTAGTACAAAGGTCTGGAATTGGACATATTTAAATATTGCATATATTTCGTCTGTCTTATGTTTTTTTTTGTCACAAAGGCTTTGAACTACTGAATTATTGTCAATTTCAGAGCTGTAAAACCCTTTGTCTTTTCTCTACGTTAGCCGATGTGCCATTCTCTAGCTCCCCCAACGTGGGTGGTTAGGGATTATCTATGTACTCTCTTTCATTCGTCTCTAGGTTAGTTGTTAGTTTTTCGTCTGTCTTATGTTAGATATTGTTTGATTTATCTGTATCCTTTTATATAGTTGTTAGATTTTTAATTGGCATATGAAAAATTTTACTGATAGTCAAATTAAATGATAGAAGATTTCGTTGGTAACAGGATTAATAAATTAAAGCTACTTTTTAATTTATTAATCCTGTTAAGAATTATGATTATTAAATATAATTGAACTAAAATTATTTTTTGTAATCAACTTCCCCCATCTACAAAACATGTGTGTTGCCAACCTATTATAAGAACAAATTGCAAGTAACTCACTCAAAGGAAGCGTCCTGCCGCAACAGTCAGAGGTTGCGAGTAACGTTATCGCAAAACCGCCGTTTTATGGGTAGACCCCACCCGTTAGACTTTAGGAGCGTTGCTAAAGTTTCTTTAGCCACTTCTTCTCCCAGCGCCAACGCTTCCCGAAGATGCAGTTAAAGTTATTTGAATGTTTTGATAGTATTCCATCAAAACCTTCGGCCTATTTGGGCACCCTCGGTAGAGTTATCGTCCAAACTGAGTTCTCCTTCTCGGCTCCTACGCCGAGTTACTCCCTAAACAGGTTCAGGCAGCGACGTTCAAAAAACCCGGTGAACTGTAGAGCCGTCCCGGCTGATTAACGTGACGTAGTTCATAGAAAAAAATATAGTTCTTAAATTCATGTAAAAATAAAGCATTGGCCTTTTAAAAAACTTAAATTCAATAATGTTTCTTATATCGCCACTTCGTAATCCACTTTAAAGTAAAGCCCAAGACTGAGAATATAAGTATTGCCTCTAACCTTGTTACACACAAGGTCGGTAACGTAACTATCTGCAATCGAATTTTTCGTTCAGTGGGACCCCAGAGACGAAAGGTAAATAAAATAAGCTCTTCAATCAATATCGTTGTCCACAAACTTTTAATAGATTGCCTTCGATCCAACCTGCACTTAGCGTAATGGCCTAGCGATTGTTTTCCTTTAAACCTAAGTAGATAAGTATTATCAGACGTCTAGAAACCACTCGACCTTGTTTACGCTTCGATACATACTTGTATTCTTAGTCATATCTAGTAAGTGAGGAATATGATTATGTTTTATTCATCCAACGCCATCTCACCCATCTCACCCCTTATTTTCTACCGACTACACTTTGTAGTACAAGGTTATCAATTCATATCTTTTTTTAAATATTCATGAACCCATTTTAATTTTGTTTAAAAGAATCGTTTTAGACATAAACATATTCTTTGTTGGCATCACTCGAACACATTACAAACAAAATATGAAACACATAAAAAAAGACAAAAAAAATACAGAAAGAATAAACGGACAAATAGATGTGATGCCCAATATTGGACACCGTCTCAGCATATGCCGTCTCAATGATGGGACAGCCGTGGTTTTCAGTGGTGGGACTACCCGAAGTCGTACGTACGCGCGCAATACTACGTTTACATGGAATTTATACAGACGAATAAAAAGAAATATATACGAGTATATATACATATATTATGTTGTTATTTTTGTATTATTGGTAGGAGCAATTGAAACCAAATTGACACAAAAACTAAATTTGAAAATTGGTTCATAAATACGGCGCTATGAGTGCATGAACATTAAAAAAATAAAAAGACAAATTTAGAACACCTACTTTTTCTTTAAATTGGCTAAAACGCACTTAAATGTATACATAATACGAGTATATGTAATAGTCATCAACTGCAAAGACACTCAAATATACATTATTTAAGTATTATTGCACTAAGCGACCAAGCGATTATGTGAAATCATGTATTAGCTTGATAATATACTCGTATACAGTCAATATGTCAATGCAAATCCACTAAACACAAAAGTGTCCACTGGAATCACTTGATGGAACTTTGATGCGAACACTAACCGTAGCTAGTATCGATCGTGGAAATTTTCACAGAAGTCACCCGTATAACAGCAGATAACTGCTGATGTATTTCGCAGTGTAAACGAGGGAAACTGAACATCCATCCATTACAGGAGGCATTTTATCTCAGCCCTCAGGGGTGCGTGCGAACCCTTATCAAATATACATGTCCGTGGATCGCGTGAGGTCACTTACCACCACACGAATTGTTTTCTGGTTTATTACCTTATTTTCTACCTTTAATTAAATTGAAATTTAATGTTTATATGATCGAGAAATTTTACCTATATTTTTGAACGTAACTTTTCGTATAACCGAAAATTGTTTAATAGAAGTACCTGGAATTTACCCCTCCTAACTCAAAGTTCGACTTACCAGATGATAAGTCGAACTTTGAGCTATTACTTCTAGTATCTATTATCTCTCTTTTCTAGCGAAAAAACCGGAAAAACGGTCATTGGTATTATTCCACGGTGAGTCAAACTCGCATCCATGAGATCGAAAGTCAAACGGCTTAACCACTATGCTATCACTACATATTATACTGCTAGTAGTCTCTTATATTCTCCGTGAAATAGCAACCGACCGAGTCGAGGTTCGGCCCTCTCGGGCGCCCTCGGATCGGAATGCTTACGCGTAACATAGTAACCGTCCAAGCCGAGGTTACCCCCCACCGGGGACCCTTGTGTCGAGTTACTAGCGATAGAGGTTCAGGCTAAGCGACCTAAGAGCTATGCCACCTCTCAATCCAGTGAAGCAGTCAAGGCCAGCTTCTCTGGCCAATCTGTGTAGTTCGTAATTAAAAAAAAATAAAAATAAAATAATCTCTTATATTATAATAGTTGTTAAATATTAATAGGTTGGCAACGCACTTTCAATCCTTTTAGTAAGAGTTATAACTATATATATTATCTCTTATTATATACAAATAACTTTATTATATACATATAAATTGTCAGACGAAAGTGTTGCACGTTAAAATAATAGTGATAATTAATATGTGGATAATGTCGTTGGTAGTGCAGCTACATATTTTATTAATTATTGTCTTTTAAAATTTTAATTGTACTATTGTTTATTGTCACAAATAAAGAAGAAAGAACTGGAAAAGTGAAACCTTCCCATGTGGCGGGCAATGTTTTGTTATTTATGGTCGTTGACTAAATTTAAATTTGGTCCGATTCTGACAATGGAATCCATAAGAAAACTCGTTCAATTTGCATTAAGTACGTGCGCGACAAATGAACTAAGAACTCAATTTTACCCCAACCGATATTGATGGTTCATTGTTTAATGGAAAGGATGTACTTCAAGAGTAGTTTGATGAGAGTTTGGTTAGGTTCTGATTAATTCTATTTCGTAATGTAACAAATTTGGAAATACGAAGATTTGTTTAACGTTTGATTAGATTTGAAGTCGCTTTTGTTTTTGATAATATACTTGTTATGGTTGGAAGAACTCGTATCAAGATAAGGCTGTTCACAGAAAACGAGTAGTAATATATAAGGCTCTGTGGAACATCTTTGGTAACGTCAAAAGCCCTGAACCTTGCAGTTAAGAGAACAATATCGAGATTCTAAAACCATAACGATTATACTCGATTCGTTTCAATCAATTGCAATTCTGGCAGAATTTAAGTCTTCCCTCAGATGAACCCATAAAAAATACGTTATAACACCTGCAGTGCGCTAAGCCTGGACACGACGTGACAATCAGTTATACATAACACATAATATTCGATTTGTTACTGTAGATTCGTATCATGAAATCAGCACGTGTTCAATATAAAAGAAACTAACAAGAAAGCATATCGTTATCAGTAGGGTATTTCCGTGCTCAATTGTGTCATTGCTACGATTCAAAGCCATTAATGCGTCAAAAGCCAAATAGTTTGGTATGGGGTACGCGATACTACTCATATAGTTACCATTCATATACTGTGACTTCCCAATTCTTTAAGCAGGCATCTCGACGGTTTTTCGAGACTGCCACCAAACATTCTAATAAACTTCTTGTAAGTGCCGCCACTTATAAGCCTTCCTATAATAAATTCCGTCGCATCGACCGGAGGCCGAGACACGTTCTTGACGATCCGGACGACGCAATTACCATTGCACAGGCTAGATCTCTACAAATCCACAAAGCGTCCATTCGCGACCGTCGGAGGTTGCGAAAAATCCTTGCGCGTTACCGCTATTTTATAGGCCGGCCCCACCCCTTAGATGTTAGGAGCGTTGCTGGAGTTTCTTCGGCCACTTCTTCTGTACTGTAACTAACTTCTGTACTGTAAAATACTGTGACTACTATACGTATCTGAGCTTGAATCTTAATTGTTTTGGATCTAAAATCTGCTGACCTTGCGAAGAGGTGTTACATCCTTAAGTATCTTTGATCGTATCTATATATAAAAGAGGAATTGTGTGGGTTCGTTTCCTATAGGCTCCGAAATGGCAGGACCGATTTCAATGAAACTTTCAGGGAATCTTCAGATTGACCTGGGGAGTAATCTTGTAATGTTTCCTTACGTAAACAATAGCGGCTTTTTACATCATATTGAAGAGACTAAAGTCCACAGATTTTTCTTGAGAAAGCCTGCGTTTCCGAATCGGTACGACTTAAAGGACTTCAAGTAAAAAGGCCAATGCATTGCAATTGCTTTTTTGGTGTTGTGGATGATTATGCTTGACTGTGATCACTTACGATCAAGTGTACGACAAGCTCGTTAATCTTTTTTCAACATTTTAAAGTCTAGGATAACAGGAGATGTAGTCAAACGACATCCAATATCTGCATCATACATTACTACACACAAACACCACCGCATTGACGTAAGCGCTGTAAAATACAAAGTACAACAAATCGATACAGACGTTAGCGGTGTAATAATAGAGTTTCCTTGAATGGTGTGATTTATTTAAATAGATAACGTGCGCATTACATAACGCTTTGCATAGCGAAATATATAAATTCTAGGCAATAAAAAATTATATTCGAGCACGAGGCCACGAAAAACAAACTTTAATGCAATTATTTCTTACTTTATAGTTAGCGGTCGCGTAGTTCGCCACTAGCAACACGAGTTCGATCCCCCGTAATTTTCTCTGTTCTGCTGATTTCGCTGGAAATTGGCCTTTTTCTTGATATACTAGGAACTTCATTGCGCTCAACTAAGGTCACAAGAACCAAGAAATCTGAACCATTGCTTTTTTTGTGATGAACCACACATATAAGCCACAGAATCTGACTAATTATTCAGCAGATTTGAGAGATGACAGAAGTCTTGGATCGGAGCCGGAACCTCTATCATTGGTTTAACATCCTACCAATAAATACAAGGGAAAAAAATCTGAGCCACTTCTAATTAACATCCCTTAAGTATCCGTTGCCAGCCC
Source organism: Meandrusa payeni (assembly GCA_029286785.1). Taxonomy (NCBI): domain Eukaryota; kingdom Metazoa; phylum Arthropoda; class Insecta; order Lepidoptera; family Papilionidae; genus Meandrusa; species Meandrusa payeni. The sequence goes on from JAGSMX010000013.1 coordinate 4,372,557, forward strand.
TTTCCCTCGGTCTTGGCATGAAGTTTATTGATAATGAATTTAAAATAAGAATGACGAAACAAATGAACGACTTTTTCTTATCTGTACAATAATTGTTATAGCAATTTAGTGGTTGAATACCAAATCTATTCAATTTTTTTTTTAAATATAGATGATACAAAATTATATTTAAATTAGGTTTTTCCAAAAGTGTAAAATTGACTGAGTCACGTTTCTTTTTATTTTTAACTCGCTTATTTGAAAGCCAGCCCAAATTATTTGCTATTTTTCATGTTAAAGAATTTCGCTGTAGCTCGATAGTTATAACTGCTACTATAATCCTTGCGCGTTACCGCTATTTTATGGCCACCCCCACCCCTTAGATGTTAGGAGCGTTGCTGGAGCTTCTTCGGCCACTTCTTCCCCCAGCGCCAACGCTTCCCGAAGTGGCACTCAAAGTTAGTTTAGCTTTTGAATGTCTCTTAGATTATCCGTGAAATAGCAACCGACCGAGGTCTGGTACGGCCCTCTCGGGCGCCCTCGGATCGGAATTCTTACGCGTAACATAGTAACCGTCCAAGCCGAGGTTACCCCTCACCGGGGGGACCCTTGTGTCGAGTTACTAGCGATAGATTTTCAGGCTAAGCGACCTAAGAGCTATGCCACCTCTCAATCCAGTGAAGCAGTCAAGGCCAGCTAATAAGTTAATTCAATCACTCACTACTTAACTTTAGACCCCTTGCTTAGAAAGTATAAAAAAACGTCCGGGATCTTTGCCTACCTTTTTGTGTGATGGGCGTGAGTATTTGTATTTCCTAGTACTTAAGCCTTAATCGCTATACAAACACAATCAACACAAACTTATCACTATGCAATTACATTCGTAGGCGATTATGAACACAAAATATGACTCACGAATACGTGTATATTGCGAATTTATCTGAAAGGCTTGCCGCAAAATAGGTGAATACGAGTAAACAATGAAATATCTGAAACTATTGGGTTATTGTCAAAGCAATAGTCACAAAATATAAAAAGCAATTTTTTTTTTTTTTGACGAACTAACACAGTTGGCACAGAGAAGCTGGCCTTTACTGCTTCACCGGATTTGAGAGGTGGCATAGCTCTTAGGTCGCTTAGCCTGAACCTCTATTTAGGTGGTAACTCGACACAAGGGTCCCCCCGGTGAGGGTAACCTCGGCTTGGACGGTTACCATTATTACGCGTTAGCAGTCCGATCCGAGGGCGCCCGAGAGGGCCGAACCACGACTCGGTCGGTAGCTATTTTATTAACGAAATCTACTGGGACAATCTAAGCTAAACTAACTTATATGCCACTTCGGGAAGCGTTAGCGCTGGGAGAAGAAGTGGCCGAAGAAACTCCAGCAACGCTCCTAATCCTATCGAGAGGGTGGGGTTTCCCCATAAAGTACTTGTATCGCGCAAGGATTATTCGCAACCTCCGACGGTCGCGGATGGACGCTTTGTAGCTTTGTAGAGATCTGGCCTGTGCATAAAAGCAAGCCATCAAAAAAGGCATAAACATCGAAAGTATTTCTAGATGAAATGCATTTAATAATGGTTTATCAAAGGAAATAAATATACAATTTAAAAAAAAAATAAGAAAAAATCGAATGTAATATCAGTTTTAATTTTCTAATATATAAAAGGCAGAATAAGTAAAGAATGACAAGGAATGCGAAAGGGTCGGTAGAAGGCCACCGGAATATGTGTCGACCAGATAGGCGACGCATTAAGGGGCAGGTAATTAACCCTTACCGACGATAATATATACACATATATATGGCAGTGAATGACACGAAAAAAGTGTACCAGGACGTTGTTTTTGTACTACAATTGCTTTTTTTTCCACAGTTGGCCAGAGACTGGCCTTTACTGCTTCACTGGATTGAGAGGTAGCATAGCTCTTAGGTCGCTTAGCCTGTTTGTACCTTGCTTAGTAAGATATTTCAAATGTACCTTGAATGTCATTACAATGATTAGTGTAAAAGGTAGAAGGAAAATGTATATTAAAGTTAATAAGCATTATACGCACTTGACAATTTATTTATATAAGTTGACATGGGATATCAATATTTACACGCAACGCCATCTATCCTATGGGCTTATAAAATAAAATCACATTATAATTATAAGCTATTGACACAAAAATTCATAATAAATAATTAGAAAACTAAAATCAAATTACAAACATGTTCCGTATAACTTACAGTTATAAGAAAAATACATTGTGACATTGAAACGATCTTTAGTATGACCGAAACCGATGTACCGCGCCTTGATGATCGGCGAGACAGGGTGAAGAGCTTTTGTCAGACTCATCACCTCCCAGCGCGACTAAGTACAGCGATTGCAGTCAGACTATAACCAAATACAGCGTAAACTCTATATAGCGACACAGGAGAGAGTTATTTAGAGTAGTCGATAAACAGAGAGAGTGTATGGACAAGTTAAGTAATTTCTGTTCAATGTTTTGAAACGGCGTTAAATGGAGTTTAAACTGTACTCAATACGCTACGTAAGTATACATATCTATAATACAAAGTATGAACTCTAAGATCAGGTACAAAATAGGAAACACAAAACTATAAGAACCGCCAAAGAAATTGTACAACCATCTAAAATATCAAAAACGAATACAATTTGCATTTCTATTAATAGATAAACGTTGTGTCCCTTTGTTAAACTATATATTCCAGAAATTATACAGCTAGAAAATATCATAATTAAATTTAAAAAAAGAACTGAAACCACAATTATATTCGTGTAAACATACAAACAATGCAAAGAAGTTAAAGTACCGCGCCGTCAATGTTACACATCGAGCTTCACAGAAAGGAAGACCTCTTCTACGTGTGTTTGCAGATAGCTCCTATAAACGAAAAGAACATGGGGCTCCCTAGTCAACAAAGGGTGCCTTGAAAGTCAGCTCTTGTGATACATCAGGATATCCTTGAAAAACATTGAGGAAAATCGTGACATCGTATCGTAGCCTAATTCGCGTCGCGTCCATTTGCGTCGGTGTCCCGAAGGTTACCGAAACATATATGAAGAGGCTTACCAAAAGCTGGGGCACAGCATGCCTTAACATAGATTAACTACTAAATGGCATTGAATTTTAATTTTACTGTCATAACATTAAGTTGTTATAATTTTATTCGTGCATAAAAATCTTATGCCATGCCATGCCGTGACCTCAGTGGGCGTGTCGTGGTCGCGGAGACCACGTCACGGGATCTTGAGTATGCCTTCTTATTACATATTTGGTAGTAGAAAAAAGTGATATATAATAATAAATTATGTGATGACTTGATGATCAACTAATCGACTACAGTTGAGCCGTTTTCATAGTGTGTAGGACGTATACAAGGAAAATGAAATACAATACACAATTATGATACCTACGAGTGTTTTTTTCTAAAGCTCAATATTAATTAACGTTTCGTTTGTTGTACTTCGTGAGATGAGAATGAGAAACAAAAATAGTGTCATGGTAGTATATACAGCATTCCTTAATTCCGCACGGGTCTAAATGATGCCGGGGGCAAATGTTAACATATAATTTAATTGGCCATCCCACCGTTTAAACTCGTATATACATGGTATAGTAGTCTATATGTACATTCTACACAGCGAACATGTTATCGACCTCGTTATCAAACACTATAAAATCGTATTCATAACCGTAATATAAATCTAATATCTAATCAAACGTGAGGGTTGCATTTTAATTTTAGAAGTACTTGGTGAGGATACACGAAATTATTATAAACTAAGTCACACAACTGAAAACTCTATGAATTTTTAATCCTTAGTGTTCGTTTCAAGGAAAGCAATAAATATCGTATCTGATTCTAACCTTTGTTCATTATCATTATTCTCGATAGTATTTGCAATATTAAATTGTAGGAAAGCTAAGGTTTCTATACATTTTCGATTAAAAAAAATGAAGAGTTTCTTTTTTTTAATTCTTAATTTTGTCTTGAAAACATTTACGCTTATAGAAACGTACCTAATATCAAATTGGTCTAATAAGAAACTATTTTCGAAATCGACAATACATTATAATTACCCCGGTCGCACAAACGTCGATGTTATAAATTCCTTTGTATATGTTTTAATATTTCTATCTCATAGCGAATAAATTTCTTTCTTATGAAGAAAATTTTGCCAAACTCTAAAAGATATGAAGTCTAAATTTTTGTAAAAATACTTCAATTTTTAATAATGTTAACTTGTATATACAAATATATATTCATATGAAACTATTTTATAGAATTTTATACCATTACGCGTAAAAGTTTTGGTGTCATTGAATGGCGATGGATGGTATGAGATCAGATTAACCTGGTGCAATAGACCTGAGATCGCTGCGTCTGTCTACCGTAGCAGGGTTGACGTGACAACTTACAATGTTACCCCATTAGAGAATGCAAAACTATTATTTTTAGTTTCGTTATCTGTATTGTTCGATCTGAGGATACTCGAGATTTTTTTAGAATACAAGAACAGAGACCGCAATCGCTATCCAGTTTTCATTCGCCATTGAAGTGACGGAGACAGAGAGCCTATTGTCATTCTCCTTCCTCAATTTTCAAGAAATGACTTGACAATCTAAAAACACATTGGCACAACCCATCTGTCCCTATCAAATGGTAAGATAATCAACCATCATATATTTTTAGTTTAAAAATTAACACCAGAAGAAACGAAAAATACAAAAATAAGTACTACTTACATTTTGAAGGGTTTGTATCACACAAATATAAAAAAAAATATATGGCCTCGTTATGGCAATAATGAGAACAATTAATAACTAAATCTATGAATGAAAAGCATATAAAAATATTTATTGTTGACACATAATGTCAATAAGTTATAAAAAATAAAACATTATTGAAATATCTTATATTCATCAACATAAAGATATCATTATTTTACAATATTTGCGTTAAAACATCAAATATTCTCTTTCAATAAAAATAAAGTTCTTCCAAATTTGTCCAGGTATTAATCTATATAATACTTTCATTTAATAATACTTCGAGATGTATGACATGGCAATAAGAAACATTTAGTGGATTGTCTATGGTTGTAATATGTAAATAAATAAACATTTACTTAAAAAGGCTGTGCAACTTTTATAGCAACTGCATTAACAGCATTAAAGTACTAATATTGCTCTTATCTCAATAATACAGGCCTTATTAGATAAACAGTCTATAGTTATATTTATCATTTACATGTTACTGAAACATTAAGAATTTTCTGTGTACTATTTTAAATATGAATGAAAAAAAATACTTTTAAGGAAGTATTCATATACTGCATATGAATATCTCAAAAAGCAACACCAATAACCTCAATATGACCAACAGATTGAGGAAACCTCCCTTAAGTAAATGTATTGCAATTATGTATAATATAAAAAATACTTCTTTGCAGTGATATGTGCAACCAACAATGGCATAATAGAAAAAATGAGATTTTCATTGACCAAATGACAGTTAGAAACAGTAATAAAGATAATACAAAATAAATTCTTCACAATACAATAAAAAAATAATTGAAAAATAAGTAAGTTTGGAATCAGAAAAGTTTTATCAATATGTAAATTTGTGCTTGGTAGAGAAATATTTTACTAGTAAAATAAATTACACTATTATATATATTACTTGTTCAAAGATTTAACTGAATCATAATAATAACATACAAGTTACAATCAATTAACAGGAATTTGTTTTATAATTTAACATTATGATTTACACCTAAGTCTTTATCATATCAATTGCTCATTAGACATTTTTAATGTTAAACTCTTTGGTAATAAAAATAACATTAATGTTTACTCTTTATGAAAAAACATCCAATGTAGACCTCACAAGAAAAGCATTCAATTTCAAACCCATGCATACATACATTCAATAACATACATTAAGTATTTTGTGCACTTAACTAGTGACTATAAAATTTTAATTATAGAAACATATAAAATCATACTGTCACAGGAATCTTGACTTCTTTGTTAACTATATAAAATTTGTGCTTCTTGCCTAGTACACCCCAAATTACTGCTATATTTTCTATAATAATATTAAATGGAATGGTAGCCAGTGCCCCACATACAAACAAAAAGAACTTCAATGGGCCAAATCTATAAATAGGGAAAGATTTTATGACTCCAAAAATATACATATAAATGTTTACAGCACCAATAAAACCACAGACAAAATCTAGTAATTGTGGACATGGTATTGGACAGAGTGCTGCTAATAACATATTACTAGTTGACAGCGGCAGTGTAACCCATGAATAGCAAGATATTGCGAGAAACACCTTGTTAATAAGAGGTATTTCTTTACTATGTACAACTAAAAGAATACCTTGAATCCAACGCTTTCTTTGCTGCATAAAATCCCACAAAGTGAATGGTGATTTTTCCCACATTTCTCCTTCAACAAAATTAAAAGTGTAACCCTCCATATAAGCTTTCATAGCAAAGTAACAGTCTTCTGCTACAGATCCATCTAGACCATTATCAAATGATACCTTCTTCTCTGCACAAACCTTAAAAATAAAAAAATATATTATCACAATTATTTGCAATTGCATTATACCAAACTAAAAATTTTGTCACCTGATACTGACCTGTGTCACTACATAAGACCCTTTCCAACTAAAAAGTGGTTTATGAAAAAGGTAGAATTGAAATCTTAGTTTCCCCATATCATCAGCAACTCTAAAGCTATCTGCGAGGGTAGTGAGCCAATTAACAATCTGCTCATTTGCATATGTAATAAGTCCTTGGCCAAATTGGTGATGGCCATCAAATACAAAATTCAATATACCACGAACAGAATTCTCAGTCAATAATGTCTCTTCATCCAAGTGAGCAATCCAGTCAGTATCAGCAAGAATGTTGACTTCATCTTCCAAACAATATTGCAATGCACGGGATTTAAATAAAGCACCAGTTTTAGTCTTATATTCCGATGGAACCACAACTTCTCTGACTCTTCGATGCTTTGGCAAACTTATTACTTTGTCAGTCACAACTTCAATCATAAAATTCTCCATACCAACATCAATACATGTATTCATATTTCTTGTAACATTATCTCTTACAAGCTTTGGAAAATCACCTCTGGTAACTATTCGAATACAAATAAAAGGAGCCAATAATGGTGATCCTTTTAATTTCACTTTACCAGGAAAAGCATTAAATAATGTTAACCCTGCAAAATTGCAGAGAACTTGAGGTATTGTAAGTAGTGTTAGAAGCCTAAGAACATAAAGAATAATTGCTCCATAAACTCCATATTCTTCCCAGGGGTCAATAATTCTTTTCTCTTTATCATCTAACCTAATAGCACCCGCAAATACCAAGAAAATAAATATAAATATCATAAAAAACAAACAATGCAGTAAATGTTGAACTCTTCCTCTAAGCATTCTGAAACAAAAAAAAATGACATCACAATGGTACTAAAGTAAAACGAAGCAAAATTAATTCTTTATTTTGTAGAAAAGACACCAATTCCATAAATTTGTTCAGTTATCTATATTTTATCTAGAATATTTTGAAGAATTTTTTTCCTTGTCAACTTGTGACACATAAGAAATGTGTGAAAGGATTATAACAAAAACAGAAACATATGTTATGGGTTTAAAAAAAATAAAAAAACTAAGAAGATTCCTCATTAGATAATTAAGTAGGTGCCGTAACCAAAAAAATTAAATCCCATAATAATCAAACATAACCCTAATACTTTTCAAGCAAATATTTTCTAGTTTGATTGGAAAAAGAGTTTTCAATATAATAATTTGTTGGAATATTAAAAGAAAGCAATTTTATAATTACCTTTTATTGATGCCAAATTATTTCAATGACTAAAAACGTAATGTTCACTTTAAATCACCCCTAGTTGACGGGTTGTCTACGATATGTATATAAAAAAATAATATGAAATACACGCCAAGCATACATACAGTATAAAACATCAAAATATTAAATAATTATGTCCTAAGTAAACGAAAGCTCAGACCAGGACCACTCACACACCCCACAAACTGACATTGAAACAAAGATTATAACAGACCCAGCATGCCTGTTTGAATTTTAAAATTGATAATGCAGATAAGAATATAGAGTGACCATTTAGTTAAAAATTAAAAGATTTTCTGTAAGACATTTGGGCATAGTAATTAGTTTCATAAAACACGACAGTAAGCTCATGAGGACTTATAAATATAGTTAATGCTAAATGCAATGTGAATTTGGAAAAGTGTGGACGACTGAATTGAATTATTCAGGATAAACTAGACTACAAACATTTCATCATCAGTTTTGTAGTCTAGTTTGTCCTGAATCTGAAATTTAATGAGACTTATCAAAGCCTGCATAAAAAAATAATCTTAAAGTTGATTGCATAAAAGTTTTTGTTTTATGTAACCACCTTTAACATCGCTATCGTTAAAAATTTACGGACATCAAATTTTGTAGAGTAGTTGCTTTAGTACTTATCATTTAAAAGTATTATTACGCAAGTTTATACATATTTTACGTAAACAGACATGATGCTAATGTCTTTTAGTGTTTGCGTTGTGATTTTAATGGAGCTGAGAAAATTGAATATTGGTATGCTCTAAGATTGTAGCATCAAAATATTGAACGATTTGATCTTCATAAAGGCCGCATAAGAATATAGAAAGACATGTTAGTCAGCCTGGTGTGTAACTATTTTGCTAAACTTTTTAAGTGGAGGTTATATTTGTCAATTTGATCAAAACCTATTTTAAAGATTTCAACTCTAAGTTTATTCTTTCGGTATTTGGTTAGTTTAAGTACATCTATTGACTTTGAAAGGTTTATTCTCATTTAAGTTATCTATTTCACCAGAACTTCCATCTCCATGTAAAATACTGCCTGCTACTTTGAGTTAAAAACGTATTGGAGCAAGAGCTAATCACAAAGGGTGTCATGATGGTCAGTGTTTCATTCACGCACTAGGGTGACACCAAATATCTAGGACTGCTTCTTGCACCACAACTTAACCTGGGCCGCGTCTGTGTTGCGAAGTATCCATACATTCTTCCTACCACAGCATAAATCGCTTATAATATATTTAAAAAACCGTATATATTAGTAACTATAAAACACAATTAATTCCATTCGACGAATTCCATAAAAAAATATATTGTGGTAAAACACAATATATTTTTTTATGGAATTTATAAATTCCTAATGCTGTATTACTAACTACCTAGTACCTATACCAAAAGAAATGAAATCCAAAATTATCGGTTTTATATACACGACTCTATATCTGTCACAGTATCTGCAAAATATGGTAAGACTGTCACACTGCTGACTTGAGCAAGCAGCTGTCAGTGTATTGTCAATGCGAATGCCAATGGTGGAATGGATAATGAATGGCTTTTTATTCGGTTTTAAATTTTATTTACTAGCACATTTTCATAAACATTAACTAGAATTTGCAAAAAGTTTATTGCGAAAATATGTGATTTCAAACTATGTTCGTTTTTTCACTAAGTTCATTGTCTTTAAAACAATGCTGAGTCAAAATTTGCAAAAGTGTGGACGACTGAATTGAATTATTCAGGATAAACTAGACTACAAACATTTCATCATCAGTTTTGTAGTCTAGTTTGTCCTGAATCTGAAATTTAATGAGACTTATCAAAGCCTGCATAAAAAAATAATCTTAAAGTTGATTGCATAAAAGTTTTTGTTTTATGTAACCACCTTTAACATCGCTATCGTTAAAAAATTACGGACATCAAATTTTGTAGAGTAGTTGCTTTAGTACTTATCATTTAAAAGTATTATTACGCAAGTTTATACATATTTTACCTAAACAGGCATGATGCTAATGTCTTTTAGTGTTTGCGTTGTGATTTTAATGGAGCTGAGAAAATTGAATATTGGTATGCTCTAAGATTGTAGCATCAAAATATTGAACGATTTGATCTTCATAAAGGCCGCATAAGAATATAGAAAGACATGTTAATCAGCCTGGTGTGTAACTATTTTGATAAACTTTTTAAGTGGAGGTTATATTTGTCAATTTGATCAAAACCTATTTTAAAGATTTAAACTCTAAGTTTATTCTTTCGGTATTTGGTTAGTTTAAGTACATCTATTGACTTTGAAAGGTTTATTCTCATTTGAGTTATCTATTTCACCAGAACTTCCATCTCCATGTAAAATACTGCTACTTTGAGTTAAAAACGTATTGGAGCAAGAGCTAATCACAAAGGGTGTCATGATGGTCAGTGTTTCATTCACGCACTAGGGTGACACCAAATATCTAGGACTGCTTCTTGCACCACAACTTAACCTGGGCCGCGTCTGTGTTGCGAAGTATCCATACATTCTTCCTACCACAGCATAAATCGCTTATAATATATTTAAAAAACCGTATATATTAGTAACTATAAAACACAATTAATTCCATTCGACGAATTCCATAAAAAAATATATTGTGGTAAAACACAATATTTTTTATGGAATTTATAAATTCCTAATGCTGTATTACTAACTACCTAGTACCTATACCAAAAGAAATGAAATCCAAAATAATCGGTTTTATATACACGACTCTATATCTGTCACAGTATCTGCAAAATATGGTAAGACTGTCACACTGCTGACTTGAGCAAGCAGCTGTCAGTGTATTGTCAATGCGAATGCCAATGGTGGAATGGATAATGAATGGCTTTTTATTCGGTTTTAAATTTTATTTACTAGCACATTTTCATAAACATTAACTAGAATTTGCAAAAAGTTTATTGCGAAAATATGTGATTTCAAACTATGTTCGTTTTTTCACTAAGTTCATTGTCTTTAAAACAATGCTGAGTCAAAATTTGCAAAACTGTTGCTGGAAGAGAAAGTGTCTCAAATAAATAACGGGTCGATATGAATATGTCCGTCTCCGAATTATCTGTGGGATGCCGTTTTGCTGATTACTTTGCAATATGTGGCCTAGACTTTGATTCGGGATTGGAACCCGATAGACTTTGTGGTGAATATTAGATATTACATATATTTAATTGTCCTTAGTTTTATATTCTCCTTAAATAAACATTGTTTATTTTAGGTGATAATTTACATATATCCCCTTTAGATCGGTCTTATAAAGGGAAAATCCTCGCCCACTATCCAGATAATGTGCACAGCAATCCTTTTGATGAACATGCTGTATGTATGGTAAGTGTTTTAGTGTCAAATATTTCTTAGTAAACATAATTTTGCTGTACATAGTTCAAGTTTATTAATATTTTCTTCATAATTTTTTTTAGTTGATTTACATTTTGTTATTTCTAATGATAGGAACTTGTAATTTCTTAAAGCTTAGCTGTCTTACATATTGTAAAACAACATAGTATTAAAATAAGCTCTTTTTACAGCTGTGTTTACCAGCTGGTTTGCAATTTAGAACTCAGAAACATTCCTTGGAGCCAAAATTTCATAGTTTTGTAGTAACTCGTGAAAATGCATCCCGATATTATGGATTCAGTCTTATATTCTATGAAGAAGTTAGAAACAGGAACATTTGCAGTGCAATGCATACGTTGCAGGTAATTCATTTAAAAATATTTAATATGTGTTAAATATTATAACCACTGGAATAAACTAGAAGAGAATTTTTGTCAATACTTCCTAGATGTGGTATAAAATAAATTTATTTTATAGACATTACCATTTCTTAAGAACTAATTTGGAAAATAGTTTTGCTTAAAACAAGTGAAACAATATAGTAGTTCAAACCACCACCTTTTTATACCAAGGTGTTTCAATTTTTACTTACATATTATATACAAAAAAATTACTTGTTAATATTTGTGCCCTATGCATGACAATTAGCTTACCACCTGTCACCTATGATCTATAATTTGTTTTTCTTTCATTTTTAAGTAGTACAATAATCTAAAGTAATATTGTTAATTCCATTTGCCACTAAACATATAGCTGAACAATATCAGTGTAATCAGTGGTTTTATCAAAATTGTGAGAAAGAGAAAAAATAATTTTGTAATCCACACACATCTTTTTACTGTCAGACAAGACCAGTGAGGTCAAGTTCACCGAAGCAGGCATACTCTTGTTTTTATTTTAAATACTACAGGTAATGGATTAGATATATTGCTTTCAATGTCTCCATGTCTTTAAAAGGTATGTTTTCTTACTATATCACATAAAAAAGGAACTGTTATTATATATATACCATCTACTTTGCTATTCTGGCAGTATATTTAATCCTATCAACTCATGCGCCAGCATTATGATGATGTTTAATGTTTATTAAAAAATTTTATGTTATAAAATCAAATAACTTTATTTTTATTCAACATATTTACGAAAATTGACCTGTCAACGTTCATTTGCCAATCTCTGGCAAGTATTCAAAAGAATTATATATTTACAAATATAAATTTTGGTAATGATGTATGTTACTAATGTATTAAAATGTTTTTATTAATATGAATAAAATTTTCAGGCAATGTACATCACAGAGCTGTCAAGTGGTCAAACGCCCCCGGGCCACAGAAAGAGCTCTGGCAAAGAAAGCTCCAGATCCTTGCCTCGTTCATTCAAACTTGCACCGCACACTGGTGCTGCACTTACATACTACGACATAACCAAAGATAAACTTTATGTTGCTAAAAGCATAGCTCTTATATGTCAATATCCCTATGTTAGAGTAGCACAATTATTTTTAGAAAATTTATTCAGGTTAATATGTTATTGTACTTATGTTTTTTTCTAGTAGTTCTTATGTAGAATGGCTTACTCTTGGCTATCATTACTCAAAAAGGATAATTCCATTCCAGTTATTTGAATAAAAAGTATTTATATTTGTTACTTTTGTCCAACATTTGTTACTTTTGTACAACATTTTTAATTTCATTAACATGATGGATAAATATAACAATAATATTATTTTTTTACTTTAATATGAGTAATACGAGGATCAGATATAGACAATGTTATCCAATCAATCTTCTTTTTACCTGACTTTTTAGATATAGTGAGTATACATATATACTCACTATACATGACAATAGTTTGATCTTTTAATACATAAGAAACCGAAAAAGGAAAGATAAGATTAAACTCTCTAGTTAAATCGTCATTATCTTATCTCCCGCGCTTTTGAATACTATGACCAAATAATTATCACATTTAATATTATCTTCTGTAGGTCATTGCCAAGACAACCTGGACCAGGACTTAGCCCCGAGTCCTATGTTTACAATTTATTGTACGAAGTACCTGTGCCACTGTCCGGGCAGGCCCTGCGTCTTTATGTACCACCGTCTGAGCCACACCTTGATCCAATACCAGTTGTAAGTACCTTTATTGCATTATCATCTAACTTTTATTTTTCGTCTTTTTCGTCCCCTCACTGTTGAGGTCCGTGACTGTGTATAAGCAGCTGCTAAGAGTGGTCCATGGTAGTTATATAAGTAGTAAGACCCCACGGTGCATTCATCCTCCTACCGCCGACATCATTGTTTCGTCTGACGACCTTTTTGCCTAAAATAATATGCTTCTCTAGATAATGCATTGAAGACCGCAAGTGTCCAAAGAAGCTGAGGCCTCTTTGGTCTTTTGATGGCAGACTTCGGAAAGACAAAAGTATAAGGCATCTGTTATAGATTATTGCCATTATTATGCCAATGTTTCAGTGGGGTAACAAAGAGCATCTGTGTCTCAAGAATGTGACTCTATGGAAAATCATATGAGGAAACACACACACAACTACCATAAAACATGGATTAGGGTAGTCATATCCAACATTGCGTTAAGTTAAGTAAAAGACTTATTTTTAAGGGGAGGTTCTTTCTCTTTGAGTGCCTCTCCAACCAGTAAAGGTTGGCAGTCAGCTCCATATTGACCTTGTTTTCGCGAGCAGCTTATATATGTATATACGTCCCACTGTTGAGAACAGGCCTTCTCTGTAAAGAGAGTATAGGAGCACAGTCCGTCACTGCGGATTAGCAGACTTCACATATCATAAAAAATTGTCCCACCAATAAAGAATAATTTGTTTCAGGTGATACGAATGCCAAATCCACCAGATGAGTTACCACTTCTTGATTATCCATTGCGTGTGATGTTTTCTGCTTTAGGAGTTGAATATGTAGTGCAGTTGTTCACGTGTGTGCTTCTGGAGCATCAAGTGCTGCTTAGATCCAGTGGTAAGAGTTACAATATTGACATACCACATAATAAGTATGCTATTGTTTTGCTAGCTGTGTATGAAGTATGTGTTTGCCTCATAACTAATTATGCTTTTACACTCAGTATAAACTAGGATTTGTTTTGGAGTATCAATTTTTTTTTAAATCTTTTTTTTTTTAAAAAATCTTTCTTAGCACACCAAAAAAGTAGAAACTTTGGTTTTGCAGATCGTACCCTAAACCACTTAAAGGCTATTGATGCTTCAATTATATTCTATTTGAAATTGGACATTGCACTCACTGGGGTATTATTATAAAAATTTACTCATTCATTTTAATCCTAGCGGGGTAGACAGAGACGGTTTTCTCTGCCCATCGCCATTACCAGGGTACATATTTTTAGCAAATGATTTCACACAGTTAAAAAAACCGAATTCAGTGGTGCAAGCCGCTTGGAATTAGAACCCACAAATTCTCCAAAACTGCTGATGTTCTGGCGTCATATGTTCCCAAACAAGTAAACTGACATTTAATGCTGTTATAGAAGATTAATTCTATGCTTTATAATTTTTGTGTGGTGCTTAGTAAATATCTCAACGGTCGCTTCTAGAATATACATTAATTGAGATGTTTAGGATTGAAAAATTTAACGTTTAGATCACTGGTCAAGTTCAATGCAATAGCAATTTATATTAAATATATAATAAATAGCGTAAATATATTTTTTGGATGGCAATGATCACTTATTATCAGTACCCTACATAATGCAGTCCAGTACACGTTGTCATGACGATTACTTTTTTAATATAAAGACCGCGCATCAGTGTTGACATATGGTTATGGCTACTAAACTATTTTTTATTTTACAGATTATAACAAGTTGATGCTAGTTTCCGAGTGTATAGTTTCTCTTCTGCTTCCGTTTTCCTGGGCTCACGTATATGTACCGATTTTACCAGCACCGTTGTACCATTTCCTCGACGCACCTGTACCTTTTGTTATGGGTAAATTTATACTAAAATAAGTAAAATGACATGTGAACGCAACCTCTATTTGTTTTATACGAATGAACACGAATAATACGTTCGCCTGATAAGTAAGTGATTGCCCACAATACTAAGTAAAGAATTCTCTTAGCGCCAACGCTTCCCGAAGTGGCACTCAAAGTTAGTTTAGTTTTTAAATGTCTTTTATATTATCCGTGAAATAGCAAACGACCGAGTCGTGGTTCGGCCCTTTCGGTCACCGCGGATCGAAACGCTTACGCCTAACATAGTAACCGTCCAAGCTGAGGTTATTCCTCACCGGGGGGACCTTTGTGACGAGTTACTACCTAAAAGCTATGCCATCTCTCAGTCCGGTGAAGCAGTCAAACCCAGCTTCTCTGGCCAATCTGTGTAGTTCGTCAAAAAAAAGAGGATTCTCAGAATTCCAGGTACATAATAACACCATTGAGCGAGTCTTATTTGTTAACATTTTGGGTGTGAATTTTTAACAGATATCTATAAAGTAGCAGTACCGTATATTATATACCTATTAACAGCAGGAAACCTGGAAATTATTTTATATTCCCATTAGACATTTACTTTTTGCTGCAATCCATACTACAAGGAAAAAAATCAAGTACTTCACCATAACGTTAAAAGTCGTAATTATTTTTAATGTAAAAAGGTGGGTTTTTACAAGTACAATTTGCTTATGTGGTAAATATATTTTGAAATAGGATTTCATTTTTTTTTATTATTGTTTAAATGTATGGTTGGCATCCCATAAAATGATTTAAAATATGTTCCACAGGTCTCCACGCGGATAGCGTCGCCATAAGTATCGGCCCCAACGGCCCGAGGAGCTTCGCCGTCGGCTCTGAAGCGGCTCTGTGTTTGGTCGACATCGACAAGCCTGATATTCAATTGCCGGAAGAGATGCCCATATTTCCGCATAGGACGCCTTTCATTGAAGAACTCAACCATGTTTTAGACAAACATCAGGTAGTCTATTGTAAATATTTATTAACTATTCTTGTATGGTCCAACCGTACAATTCATATAAAAAGTTAAGTTAAAGTTACAGCCTTAATATATAGGGCCCATAGGGAGTATATAGGCTTAGACCGCCATGCGGCCCTAGTGCAGATTGCCAGACTTCACATGCCATAATTTTCTTCTTCATATGCCACCGCCGAGCGCGTGGTAAATCAGCACATAAAATTGCAACCACAAATTTATTGGTGCCGGCAACGGGGATTGAACTCTCGTTGCAAGCGTACTATGCAAGTTGAGGCGGCCGCCCGGACACTGAGCTACCACGGCTCATACATATCATGCATACAATTCACACAATAACTTATCATAATGCTATTTGAACTGCGTGCACAATTCAAAGCAGTACGCGTTCGGTCTTTGCAGCGTAATAAACTGGTAAATAAATTTAACATAAACTATCACGTCTACCATTTGTAATTTATCTACAACTTTATGGTCCTTCGAGGCATTTTGGGAATCAACACATGTTGTGCCAGTGCGTGAACATCTTTATAAGATAATTATAAAGGTATTTATTGACAACAGATTCAGCGACCCGAAACAGAATCCACGAAACTCGGTATGCCGATCAATGGGACGTACAAACATATGAACGACGGCATGAGCAGCAGCTGTACGTTGCCGTCAGGTAAGAATCACTAAATAGGAAACAGTTGCGAGGTTTTGCTTAGGTAATAATAATATTTTTTTACATAGAAATCTAAAAGCAAGTCAGTTACGTTCGAACAGTACCAATAGTGCTGTCTACTACAAGTGTCATACCAAAACCCTCCATACAAACCTTTTTTTTTCACGGGGAGTAATCTTCAACAAGATTCAACAAAAAAAATTCTGGGGGGAAGGCGGGGTCATGTGGGGTTTTCCGGAGGGATGCACCGGAGCACCTCTGCAGATCTGCCCTCTGAGGTTAATCCCTCCCCTATGGCTCAGCCGATGTCGCCTTCTTCCCTGGACCACTTTTGCGGACGACAAAGGCCCCACCTTTGTCGCCCAGTGAACCCGAGGCCCCTTTTAGTCGCCTTCTACGACAGGCAGGGGATACCATAGTCTTATTGTACAGGGCTGCTCCATACAAACCTAAAACTACTTGACATTAATACACATACGAGGGTGCGTTTTTAAGTTCGCGGAATGAGAGGGATGGAGGGGGGTGATTATGCTCATTAGGACCGTAACGTGTTCAGTGACTCATAATTAGTATACATACGAGCTTTCATTATTATAAGATAACTAGTTTTTGAGTTATCGTCAACCAAGCAACATAATCCGGAGTGAAAAGTGAAAAATGGAAAAAATTGAATATCGTGCCGTTATAAAGTTCCTTACCAAGCAAGGAAAATCAGTTCCGACTATACTAAATGAGATGTCATCGGTTTACGGTGACTCTTGCCCTGAAAAACAATGGTTTACAAGTGGCACAGTTTATTCAAACAAGGAAGAGAATCACTTGAAGACGACCCGAGGCCGGGCAGGAGCGTCGAGGTGACCACGCCAGAGCTTATCCAAAAGTCGAAAAATTGTACTCGACGATGCTCAGCTAAAGAAGAAACAGATCGCAGAAATGGTTGGAGTATCGGATACAACCATTTTAAAATTCTGCACGACCACCTTGGCATGACTAAGGTCAGTGCAAGATGGGTGCCGAGAATGCTCACGCCGCCGCAAAACAACAGCGCGTAGAGTGTTCACGCGCATTTTGGACCTCTGCAATGAAGACAAGGATGATTTTTGAGTCGAATTGTTACTGGAGACGAAACTTGGGTTCATCATTATGAATCTAAGTCGAAACAAGACTCCATGCAGTGGCACAAAAAGGGCACAGCACCCCTCAAGAAATTTAAAGTGTCGCAGTCAGCTGGAAAACTCATGGCTACGGTCTTTTGGGACTCAGAGAGAATATTGCTGATCGATTATAAAGATAAAGGTGTTTCTATAACCGGAGAATACTACGCTTCGATATTGGAGCGATTAAAAGAAGCTATTAGAGAAAAAAGACGGGGAAAATTGACGAGAGGTGTGCTTCTTTTGCACGACAACGCGCCCGTCCACAAGAGCCGCGTTGCATTGGCTGCCCTGCATAAAGTAGGGTTCGATATTTTAAATCACCCACCCTACAGTCCAGACCTGGCCCCAGTGATTATTGTCTTTTCCCAAAAATGAAAAAGAACTGCAGGGTAAGAAATTTTCCACCGATGATGAAGTCAAGGAGGCAGTTTCGGCGTATTTTGAAGACAAAGATGAAACATTTTTTTATGAGGGTATAAATAAATTAGAAAGATCTGAAAAATGTATCCGTCTCGCAGGTGAATATATTGAAAAGGAAAAATAATTTGGTTTTTTTATTTGGACCCTTTGCCCCCCATTCCGCGAATATAAAAACGCGCCCTCGTATCTGGAGTTACAAAAAGCCGTCATTCTCAACACATGCCGCCTCACACTCAAATTCCTCAATTCTGACATTACTTAATCTTATATTTTTCATTACAAGTACTTGGCTTCGACCCTTACATTTTCACCATACATACATCGCACATACAACGATGTTGTTAACATCTATAATAATAATAAATGTTTCTTTATTTATCCTTTACAAATTGAAAATGTTCTATATATATATATATATATATATATATATTATCTTACAGTTTTATGTAGTTAATCAACAATTTGTGAAAGACTGGGGTTTATAGTAGGGTACCCAGTCAGACAGATCAAGAGTCCCCTCTATAGTTATTATTTGAGAATGCGCGTGTGTGTAAATGTATGTGACTGTGAATTGATATGTTAATTATATTATGTCTTATATTATGATGAGATTTTTACATAATTATCTGTGGTGTTATAATCTAGCTTTAGTAGCCAAGCTATGAAAACTTATTTTTGCTGGGAAAAAATTTGTGGCCGGTGTAAAAGATATGGGATAAGTGATATATTTTAATTACAAAACGTATGATTGTTTTAAATCGACAATAACTTTTAAATTATCGAGATTGTCAATAAGTCTGAAGAATGCGTGATGATTGTGATATAATCTAAGACTACGTAAGTATTCCTTAACGACAACGAGCACGAATGTTGAAGAGAGAAAGAGAATACAGGCGGTAAACTTCTTAATATAACTATGATACTTAGGAGATATAAGAGAGCGTACGCGCGTACATGGATCGTTGAATTTTCACACAAACGCACGTTTCGCCAACATTAGTTAAAGCATTGGCCTTGAACTACTTATCACAGTAAGTTTTATGTTATGTTTAATGTAAAAAAGTATTGTATACTCTATATGTATAAAAATATGTCTGTAAAATAATAAACAAATTATGGACATAGTAGACATAGACATTTATTTATTGGCATCACAATACAAAGACACATCACAGACAGAATATAACACACATTAAAAAAGAATGATAAAATAGACAAAACACAGGTAAAGTTACACGGACTAATAATACAAAACATATTTTGCCAATTTCGGATACCGTCTCAGCATATGCCGACAGCATCCGACAGCGTTGATTTTCAGCGGTGCCCGGGACTACCTAAATTATATATATATATATATATTATTATTATTATATATTTTGGTCTGTTTGGCTGTGTACGCACGCTTATCCCTGAAAATGGATTAGAATTGAATTAAGTGCGGCTTTTGTTGTGAAGACTCTTTTTTGTGTGTGTATGTAAGTGAATGGTATGGAACATTTCCCATGATGAATGCTATGAAAATACTAAGAAGGCAATATATACAGTGCCGGTCTCTCTCGCAATTCCGGTCCACTGTCTTAAGTTCCGCAGCCATGGTTTCCTTCTAGGACCAACACTTCTTTTGATAACTTAAATATAAGAAATCATAATGTTAACTATACCCCGTATTTATTCACATTTTCTTCCGTTTGATATAGATGATGTAATTTAATTTTAACCGTTTCAAATCTGCCAACAGGCGGCCTACGTCGTAAGCACTCCTTCCACGATGTGTTAGATTGGGATGAAAGTCGGCCGCTTAATGCATCACCGCCTGGCTCCCCTGGCGCCCCCGGGTCCCCCACTCGCCGCGTCCCGAGACGGCTTGACGCACTGCAGCGGATTGTAGACATTGTCAAACGCACAGGTAACGTTTTTTTTTTCTTTTTCTTTTCTTTTTTTCCATTCCCCCAACATGTTTAGTTAAGGACCTTGTTATCGACATGTTAAAAACTATTACATTTATTTGCTTATATTATTCCTATATGTATATAGATTTTAAGCACAGGTAACGTTATAAAATTATATTTAATAATTGATGCCCGGGATTTTAATCTGGTTCCTCAAATAGGAAATGACTCATCTGCTATTTGGCTATGATCATTGAATTTCAATCAATTTATTTAGTTTGTAAAAAATAACATTAATAGAATATTCGTGATAAATATTAAAAACATACAAAATCTAGTCATCGACAGATGCGTGAAACATTTTAATGTAAAAAATTATCATCAACTTATGTAAATAATATTTTTACACATTCAAATTGTCACAGTCAATATGGATCGACGAATATATTTACATATTTAGTGGCGTCGACTATTTTGATTTAACTTGACCCGAAAGTGTCAACGACATTTTGCATTTACTTAAGTAGGTATTTGAGTGTTTGCCAATTTATTGTCGATATTTTTATCCGTAGGCAAAGATCTTGGGGACCTTGACTCTTGAACAATCTTGCATGCGAAAGAAAGAATATTTATTGCCACGACCATAAAATAAGTCAACACTTGAATCGTTTATAGTTCCTCTGCAATAAAATGCTATAAGAGTGAGCTTATTCTTTGTAAATCTAATTAATATTATTAATTAAAATTTTTGACATAAGGGTGATAGGGCCCCTCCCTATTACCCTATAAACCACTAATAATACATACATTTTTTGTATGGCTAGAATCGAAAGAAACTAAAGCAACACTTCCATCACTCATAGAGGAGCATCTGGCAAAGATGCTTATAGGTTTGTTTCCCCTGTGGGTGGAGACGATAGGCGGCTTGTGTTTATAATATATGTCATCACATCACGAGTGTTTTTATTGTGACGAACTACACAAATTAGTCAGAGAAGCTGACTTATTGCTTCATCGGATTGAGACGTGGCCTCTGGTGCTAGTAACTCGATACAAGGCTCTCCCCGGTTAATTCTCTCCCGGTTGCTATTTCATGGATATCTAAGCTACCAATGTTGCACTGTCTAGTTTGTGGAGGACGTGAATTACACTTCTGATCACGTAATTTACGAATTGGTTTGCGTTTTATAAATGGCGCCACTGTATATGAGATTGGAAACGATCGCACGTTATTAAAATTTAAATTAATAGGAATCATATTTGAAATATGTTTATTTAAATGTAAATTAATAAAAACATCAATTTCAATAAACAATAAAAAAAAAAAAATAAACTCTTTTATAAACGGAGCAACCAAAACAATTACAATCCAAATTAAAAAGGCACGCACGATCAGTCGTTGGAAAATTCGTTTTATATATTAAAAAAATGAAATTTGTATCCGAATAAAGAATTTATCTGATTACAGGTGTAAATATAGACGATGTTGACGCTGAAACGGTGATGCCAACCACTAAGAAGAAAATACTCAACGATGAAGACCAGTACAATGAGGATATACGTTTCAACATCGCCATCAGGGAGACATTCCTCAATCGTTTCGTGCACATGTTCCTTATGTACGAGAACTTTGTTATTATGCCAGATCAGGTACGTTTTAAAAAGGTGATTGCTTTTTCTTTTAGAAAAAGTTATGAAACCAAGCTATATGCGTCCTGTATAAACGTGCTAGAATTTTTATCAAGAGCAGTAGATTTCTATTTAAACTTCTTAGGAAGTAACTGAATTTGATCAATATTAGAAGAAACTTCTTATTTTCAACCGAATTAAAAAAAGGATAAGGTTTTTAATATATCTGTATGTTTTTATCTCATAACTTTCGACTGGCTGAACCGATTTTCATGATTTTTGACTTTTTTATGTGAAAACTGATGCTTCCAATTTGGTCCAATTCTGACAATGGCGTCCATGAGAAAACTATACGTCTTAAATTTGAATTAAGTATGTACGTGATAAATGAACGAATAACTCAATTATCACGCCAGCCAGGTTTCGATGATTCTTTTTTTTCTGTATACTAGCGTATTAACTCTCACAATTTATTAAATTATTAATTTCTCTCCGTATTTATACTAATATCTTCTCGAGCGGGTGAAGATCATTACCTACACCCATGTACATATTAGTAAATACAATATCATATTCGTAGTAGTAGTAAATAAAAGCTTTTTTTGACAATTCAAAAAGAGAAGTGCTCTGATCTACACCAAACTTTACAGGATTACTCGCCAAGTTAATCTCAAAATTCCCTGAAAGTTTCATTGAAATCGGTCCAATCGTTTCGGAGCCTATATGGAACATACCTACACACTTTCTCTTTTTCATATATATATATATATTAGGAAAGGATGTACTTCAAGGCTAGTTTGATGAGAGTTAGTTTAGATTCTGATTAATTCTATTACGTAATATGCCTACGATAATTACTTTACTCGTGAATATACAATTTCCTAGGATCGAGATTCGTGGCTCTCAGCCCGTGAGTCAATGGTGAATTTCGACAAAGCGTCGTTCCTCTCCGATCAGCCGCAACGCCACCGGCCCTTCCTCTCGCGATTCCTCGAGACCCAAATGTTCGCGACACTTATTGACAACAAAATCATGGGCAATTGGGGCGACTACGACATAAACCTTCAGGTCTTCGAGCATCGTATCAAAGTGGTCAGGTTGGTGACATGATTATTTTGTATGCACTTTGCACTTACAAATGCGTTAACTGCCTGGGTGGATGATACTACTAACACGGTTCATTAATTAAGTCATCATGTATTGTCTATGGTTAACTGTATTTAGTATTCCATACATCAGATCGATAGACAATTTTAAGGGAACTTTAAAGTTATATCAGCTGCCTCTTATAATTATTAGCATCAAACACGCATATCTTGCAATCTAAAGAATAAATATGTTGCTTGGGACTAACAGAAATTAGTTTTTTGATATGCTTTAAATATATAGTGCAAGATAAAAATAGTTCCTTTTCGTAGCAAAAACGATTACTGCTATAGAAAGTTTATTATGCAACAATCGTAGTAGCAGAGAAGGGAGAGTAGGCTAAGCCTAGATTGACTTACACTTACAGTATTCAACATATAATTCATGATTTTACATGATTGTGTTTTTTTTTTTGGGTTTTTCCCGGAACGGACATGTTTCCGCCCTTTCCAGGAAATTCTTTTACTCTGACTATTGGGTTTCAGAGATATTTTACGCGAATATATTTTTGAGATCTTTTCTTAATGAATCACTTGTAATTTAATTATATACATTCTGTTTGTATATAGATATATATTTTGTATATGTAAGTATATTATTATTTATTTAATAGTCTGATATATTTTTTCCTTCCACATTTAGTCTTTTCTTTACAACTTTTATTTATTACAAATCAAATCATTGTGTAATTTTATTAATGTTATATTAAATTAATCATCTTTCGATCGTTCGTTTCCTCATCTGTCTTCTTATTAATTATTGCCTAATTTTCTACATATTTAATTTATTTCTAATCTTGCATAATTATTCTTATATTATCTATGTTAATTTCCGTTGATTGGGCATTCTGTAATCGGGTGTAGAATCGATTCATTTGCGTCTTGATCACAGGGACACGGGACTTTCTTTTCGCTTAAACATGATTGGGTATTCGTATGTCACCGTGGGTCCAAACTACCCAAACAATGTTGTTACAGGCGTCGCTTGGGCGAGGGGGTTAGCGACGCGCGGGTACAGCGTGTGGGCGGGCGGAGTGGGTTCAGGTGCGGGGGGCGGGGCCGGGGCGGAGCTAGAGGTGGGCGCGCCCGGGGAGCGGCTGCCGCACCGCGCCGCGTACTACCGAGCGTTCCCCGCGCGCCTCGACGCGGCTGCACTCGCACCGCCGCCCGCTAACGACCGCAGGTGCGCCGGGCCCGAGTCACCTGATACGTACATGTAGTGATTCGCGCGCATCACACACGGAGATTAATCATTATGAATTAACTCTGGGAACGTTTCGGTAGCAGTAGATTGCAGATTTTATAGTTTTGACGTTCATGCATGCAATCGATGCATTGTTTATTGTATTTCATACGTACTAGAATAGCCGCTGGCATGTCATTAAACTTTACACATCCTATAATCATTAAAACGTTGTAATGACCAACCGAGTTTGACGTGACAGGAAGTTAATGTAAAAGTAAAAATGAACCTACCGTCAGTCATATTCAGTCGACATTTTTTTTTTGTTGTTCTTTTTCTCTGTTATTTATACTATTTTTTTTCATTATATTAAATAACTAAAACAAAACTATATTAAATTATGGCGAATGTGCAACGCGGAGACAAACCACAGCGGTTTTTATGGAGTCAAAAAATATATATTTTTTATATAAATTGTTTGATAACAAATAAAAAAAATATATAACTGAGCAAACATAATAAGTGACTAAAAAACTTCATTTTAATACCGTACACAATGTCTTTATTGTATATAAACTATACATTCATAACGGTTTTATAAGTTGAGCGCGCAGACTAATGACGACATCCGACTGTCGCTGTACTCCATTCATTTTGTTTTTGGCAATATCAATTACACATCTATGACAGTACGCTTTGATTTTCGCTTTTGCATAATATACTAGCGTTGCTTGCTTCTTCATATAGCCATATGGGAAATACGTTTGTAAATGGCGGGCATTACGAAGGGTAGTACAAATGTTAAATTTACATAGTTAAGTCCTAAATGTTACACACATGTTACATAGAAAACATCTAGAAATATTGAGTACATTTAGCTTATATATTAATATAATCTCGTTATAAGCTACCGAGGCTAAGCGACCTAAGAATTGTGCCACCACTCAAATCCAAAAAATTAACGAGTACAAGCTGGAAAACTTCTTTAAAAAAGATATATAATAAAAAGTGATCTTGTAACGTACTTTCCACCAACTGACATGCCTTGAATTGTTTATATAGAAGCCCTCTTCTTGCTTTGATTACATGTTTAGTAATTTAGTTGTCCATGTGATGCGTCTTAATGCGCAGTTACAAGACTTTTTTTTTGCTCAAGGGGAGGAAATCTTCAACATGATACCCCGCCTTCTGGGGGCCAGGCAAGGTTATGTGAGTTTTTTACCTCCAGAGGAACGCATAGAGCCCCTCTGCACGGTGCACTTAGGAGAGTACGTCCCGGGGGGGAGGGAGAGGTTACTCCCTTGCCTTACACGGGCCTGCCGATGTCGCCCAGTGAATCCGAGGCCCCTTTTAGTCGCCTTCTACGACAGGCAGGGGATGCGGTAGTCTTATTCTTGAGAGTCCAGAACTACAGGGCCGAGAGTTACAAGACTATGTTAACTTAGATTAGCTGTCATTGGGTTGTATCTTGTCTTAGAATGTAGAAATTTTAACGTGTTTACTAAAAATAATATATGTCTGTTATATTCTTCGAACTTCTACGAAGCGTAGATTCTTATTCTACTCTCGCTTACCGACAATACCATCTATTTAAACTCACTGTTAAATTTAGGTCCTATCTCTGTAGAGAAGGGCATAAGCCTCTACGCGGACTTTAAAAAAATATTCAGAACTGCACAGCTTTCCGTACGATGTTTTTTTTTCAAAAGTCATTGTTGACAAAGTTGTTAATCCGATGTTTTGTAACAGATTTTTTTTCTATTTCAAGTAAACATGGCTCTCGTAAGGCACCTTTATATAGCGTTAGAATAATAACGCGTTTAATATTTTTACCCAAGCCGTTGTTCTCAATCGTAACCCTTGGCTCTTAAAACCAACTTCAACTTGGCGAAGCTCTAAACGCCTTCGGGCTAACATCGACATTCAGATATTTAAATCCTATGACTTAAAGCCAGTCTTTGATTTAAGTATCTATGAACACTACACATAAAACTGCGGCTTCTATTTCTGTTCCATCAGCTTTGTTATTGGCAGCTTACAAGACTGATAAAAAAAATCGATATTATCTGTGTAGTCTAAAGCGTTACTGCTATGCGCGTATTTGTTTATACTTGACTGACGATATTAATTTTACGGTAGTTAGTGTCTTTTAATTATTATTATTTAAATACATAGATAAAGTGACATATTTTAATAAAATAATATAATTCTATTGTCATTTTGCACAGCCGGATTTCATACTTTTGTTGTAACCAGACCAGACCCTAGAAGCCCTAACAAAGTGCTTTGATTTGTCTTGTATATTTTTCGTACAGCAAATGACGAATAGATTGTCCGCTTTACCTCCGATTACATTGTGGGGGTTTTCAAGAGTCAATTGGCATTTGCTTAGAAAGTATAAAAGAACATACTCCTAATGTTTGGTTGGTTTTACATAAACTGCCTTACTGTGCTAAAAGTGGTCGGGGAGCTCATTATTACATCTAATCATATATGCTAATTGACCGTCTGCGAATCGTAACGTCGTAGGTTCGAATCTACCATTCGACTATTGACGTGCACCATCTCCTAGCACAAGCTCAAGCTTAGTTGGAATGGTTAACAAGAATGTTAGTAATGTATTCTAAATAAAAAAAGGAATACTGCTAGCTTTCTTTATATAAAATTCAATAATGCTATTGATAGGAAAAGAATTAGATTATTGTATGGCACTTTGAAGTACAAGATATTAATAATTTAATTTCTAAGCCGTATTACCAAAGACCATCTTGAAGTTTAACATTCCACGACTGTACGTTGTCGTGTAACTTTCTTCCAGTTCCACTTCTTCTCCCAGCGCCAACGCTTCCCGAACTCAAAGTTAGTTTAGCTTTTGAATGTCTCTTAGATTATCCGTGAAATAGCAACCGACCGAGTCGTGGTTCGGCCCTCTCGGGCGCCCTCGGATCGGCATGCTCACGCGTAACATAGTAACCGTCCAAGCCGAGGTTATCCCCCGCCGGGGGGACCGTTGTGTCGAGTTACTAGCAATAGAGGTTCAGGCTAAGCGACCTAAGAGCTATGCCACCTCTCAATCCGGTGAAGCAGTCAAGGCCAGCTTCTCTGACCAATCTGTGTAGCTCGTTATAAAAAAAAGTTCTTCCAAGCACTATCACCTGTCTCAACAACGGTGTCTCCTACTCCTTTCTCAAAGGCTGGTAATACACCTGCAACTCCTGTTGTGTGGATAGGCGACGATGATCACTTAAGATCAGACGCGTCGTACTCTTTGCCCCGTATAAAAAGGCAGGTATAATTTAACAATTTTTTAACGGGCGCCATATTGTTTTTATTACATTGACCAAATTAAAAAAAAGTATGATAATTTTTAAATGCATTGTCAGATCTTTTACTCATTCGTTATTTTAATTTGTTGATATATAAGATCCTATCTATTTATTTAAATATTTGTTCCACAATTTTATACTCTATAGATAAGTTATTAAAGGTGGTAAACATTTATTATAGCATATCTCTATGTATTTTTTGGAATGTAGATTTTAAAATTGTTGAAATGAATGCTTCCTAAATGTATTCTTAGGCTTTTGATTAACACAATGAAAAATAATATTTTATATTACATTAAGTATTTTATAAGGTTTACAATTTTTAACCTCAAATTTTGTGTGAAATGATTTTCTGTCTTATTTACATTATTCATCGTAGTTTTACCAATATAACTTCACAGAAACTTCGCATTTTTGCGTAATACAGTTCTTATGATAATGGCTCATGAGACCTAATAAGTTCGGTAAATAGAGATTTCTCTCTCGGTTTTAAACTATCAATAGGACATCATAGCTACGTTTAACAAGAATATCTTTTTAAGAATATTATTTTGTGCCTTGCTGTGTGTGTGTAGGTAAACGTGAGAAGCGTCCTAATAATTATTGTAGATTCTAGTTGTAAGATTCAATTATGTTATTTTTTACAGATTTTTATATTTGATTGTAACCGAATCTCGTACTCTATCCTCTGTACAAGGATACATTAAATCATATCAAGTTAATTTTTAAGTAAATTATTTTTGATATTTACAATTTATTACTATATGAGATATTATTTTAATTTTTAAACAAGTTAATCTCTGTCTGATAGGGCTGTCAATTTAACCTTAAAGGTAAACGATTATTTGAAATAAGAAACACTCCTAAGTGTTGTTGTTATTTGCAAGGTTATGTGATATAAATATTTGTTAATTAGGACAAGCATGGATGCCTGTATTTTTGCATGTCCAGTACATGTAGTTTTTTTTAATACACAAAAATTTATTGAAAATTTTTTTCACTCTGAATCTAGATTCGACTTATGCAACAGTCGTAGCCAACGTATCGCCAATGAGTTTCCGGATTTTTAACGTACAAAACACACACGTGCCAAAATTTGTGGCCGTAGATGGGCTCACCCACCATCACATTTTTTACAAACCTAATGGCAAGTGTTTAATTACAATCATCGTAAGTAACCGTAAATGCAGCCTTTTAGCACAATTTAAGCTTGACATAACATGAGAAAACGCAAACTACTAAATTATTATGTCATTTTTATTTCATTTATATTATTATTAATAAAAACAACGGGGCCTAGGTGTATTAATAATAAGTTTTTGTGTATTGAAGAAAGATGAAGTTGGTGTTACCAGATTTTTTAAAAAATGGCGACAAGTTTCTTTACATAACATTTACTTGGCAAAATAGTTTTTCAACAAATTACAAAACTGTTTTTATTAGAGTAACTATTAAAGAAGTAACACTATCATAACAGTGATATTTTATATAGGCTATAATGAGACATGTATAAATCCTACCATTATGGAAATGTTATCCGAATTATTGTCCAATAGAGATTATTATTAAGAATTATTTTCTTGTATTATGTTTGTAGTTTATTTACATTTTGTTAACAATTTAAAAAGATGCATGTTTTGTTATCACTGCATGATATATATTTATTTTGTAATTTTGAAATGATTGTGCTTATTCTACCAGCATGGTAACCCTATTCGTTTTTACCTTTATTTTTATAATGATAAAAATTGTTTTTTTTTTTGCTAACAATATCACTTAATTTCATAATACAAGACATTGTAAAATTATGTGATATTTATTTATATTATAAAGTAATAATGTGCAAAAGATAATTATTTTTCATAATGTATTTTTTATTTATTAACATTATTATTTTACAAATAAATGACTTTAATTATTCTTACAGTATTTTAAATATTATATACCTGACTATTTTAAATTGAATGCAAAACAAATCAGCAGACGTAAATACGAAGAATTGTAAAATGGGGTAAAGAAAAACGACAGATATATATAATTAATTAAATATTTTTTTATTGTTTTAATTTAATTGTCTTAGTAGAAAAATATTTTAAATAATTAAGTTTGGAAATTAAGAAACGTTAATTTTATAGTTTAATAGAATACTTAACAAAAGCATAACTTATGTCAAAATTTAACTCGACACGTGTTATAACATGAGCACATGTAAAACGCACAGATAAATAAAACCATTTCGTAGTCAGTCAAGTCGCTTTCTGCTTTTTGTGCTTTTGTTTGTGAAAATTAAAAAAGATATTTAACCTTTTTCGATTGTTTATTACAATATATGCTATAAACAATGTTCCAGAACAAACAGCTTGAAGCGTATTAAGAACGCTAAGTGGCAGGTTAAAGATTGTCCGCCGGAGATGTTGCTGGGCGACATCGGCAGGAGACTTTCCACTGAAGTTACTCCGGCTGCCATCGCTCAGAATAACAGAACATTCGTCGAGAAACTTCTGAAGGTAGATTTCTCTAGATATCAGCAATTCACTTAAAATTATATGATAAATTATACGTCATTAACAATACGTCAACGGTTTTAATAACGTAATAATAAACATTATGTAGGTAAGTACCAGATAAATGATTGCATTTGGGTCTAAATGGTACCGTCCTATATCTAGTCATCATCGTCAGGTGTACCATGTGCTGACTGGTATAATTGATTACAGGAATGTAAAAGCAAAACAAAACGGATGTTAGTCGAGAAAATGGGCACTGAAGAGCCTGACCTGGGACTGGGATGCGAGGTATCCGTTACTGGCGTGGAGGAGAATACCATGATCGCTTCCCTTTGCGATCTGCTGGAGAGGCTCTGGTCTCATGGTCTTCAACACAAAATGGGCAAATCTGCACTTTGGATGCACCTGACAAACTACCAAGAATTGGAGCAATGTAGCAACTCTACTAAACCGATCGATCCCAATTACCTGACTCCGGGTGTGTATGTTTATTTTAAAAAAATACATTTTACATAATCTGATCATAAGACAATTAGTATTTTGTAACTTTCTTACTCTGATTATTTTCTAGGGCAGTGATTCTCAACCTTTTTTGTTGCGGCACATATTTAACGATTTCAAAATTTGGCGGCACACAAAGAAAAAGATAAAAATTATTTACTTACTACAACACACTGCATAAATAGTTTATGAGAAAAATTTTAAATATACGAAATAATAATATATATTCATGTTAAAAATATTTTTCTTTTTAAATGATATAATTTAATAATATACAGATTATTACATATTTGCAAAATTTGGCGGCAAACTTTTGAAATTTGGCGGCACACAAAAGTGCCGCGGCACAGTGGTTGAGAATCGCTGTTCTAGGGATTCACTAGTGCTCAGCCTGAACTATTCTGGCATGGTATATATGCGTCTCTATGTGTGGCCACGCTTACACTGACGTGACACGAAACCTACTGCAATTTGCATATGATAGTATATGAGTAATCAATACAATGAGCTACCGCCATTGCTTTCTCCAGGACTTTTTCTCTCTATTGCTAGTAACTCGACACTACGGTCCCCCCGTGAGGAGTATCCCGGCTTGTATAGTTACTATGTTACACGTTAGCATTCCGTTCCAAAGGCGCCCGAGAGGGTCGAACCTTGAGACGGTCGGTTGCTATTTCACGGAAAAGATAAGGAGGTGACTCGGTCTTCGAAAAGGGCTGTAATTATAGCTAAGCGATTGGGGTCCGTATCAGCAAGTTTTAAATAGCCGTAACACCAGTATAGCCATAACGTCTCAACGCAACATTAACGTTCTCAAAGTCGTTCTCTATACTTAGGAATCATTTCTGAACATAATTTCTGAAGGTGGTTTTTTTTTAATATAAGTTTTATGCTTTTGATACATGCAGCTTTGGCCTGGTGTGTATTAAGGAAGCGATTGGATTGTAAGTATGCATTTAAATATACAATTACAGATAATAAATACATGTTTAAACTCTACATCCAAATGTACACATTGTTTAGTTAAACAGTGATAGCCTAGTGTCTAAGCGGTCAGCGCCCGTAGTCCTGGGCTCAAAGAATAAGACTACGGTACCTGACGTAAAAGGCTACTACATGGGGTCTCGGGTCCACGGGCGACAATGGTTGGCCTTTGTTGTCCGTTGCAGCGGACCTGGGAAAAAGATTACACGGGCGGTCCGTTGTCGCATTAGCATTTGTAAGGTTCTGGGGAAAGGAGTAACCTCCCGGGTACCAGAGAACAATTCCTGGAATACTGTGAGCTAGTTATGTTCTTAGTCGCAAAGGCTAACTACTCAATAGTAGCAAGTAAAGGAACGAAGAAATATCCTTAAAGGAGGAATATATATTACAAAGGGACTAACGTTGTTGCACAAATTTTAACAACAGGCTCATAGGGACGTGCTTAATAGCACAGTGCAGAGGGGCTCCGATACGTTCCACTGAAGATCCCAAAGCCCCACACCATGCATCGAAGAGGGCCAACGGGGGGTTTTAGTGAGTAAGAAAGAAAGCCTAATAAAATCCTAAGAACATATAATAATAATCCTAAGAACCTTGTGGCGGGAAGGCGAGGGTATAGGTTGCCCTCCTTCCCCGCCCCGTTAACAAAAAAAAGTGTCTAAGCGTTCGACTTACAAACTGATAATTGTGGGTTCGAATCCCAATCGCCTTCCCTAGCCTAAAAAAGTCACTTAACTAGTACTTAACAAGTAAAATTTAAATACTAGTTGTACTTGAAAGGATTAAAAGATGTAAGAGATTTTATTATGCTTACGTTTTCATATTTACATTCCATTACTAGGATGTGTATAAACAGAAAATTCAATGTTAATTTTTCTTTGTTTGCCAGACTTATCAGCGGTCGGCGCTGAAGTAGAAGCCCAACAGGCGAGCAGTAGTGGGAGCCGATCTCGTGACAGCTCCCGGGGGGGATCAAGGGATAGTTCCAGGGATCGCCTCAGCAATTCAGGAACATTGGAAAGGAAGTCCAATCAACCACAGAATCCGATGCGCCCACTGCCAGAGAGTTTAACTTTTGACATGCGGTAAGAAGATTCCCTGAAAGTTTCATTGAAATCAGTCCAGCTCTTTCGGAGCCTATATAATAATAATAATATGATTTTATTTCAAACCAAAAATTCATGTACAAACAGTTCGATAATAGCCGCAGTAGTAAAAACTGTGTCGCAGCTATTAACGCCCATCTCCATAGAAATACAAATTTAGTAAAATTAAAAACTTATAATGGAATTTAGTTTAATCGTTTTGTGTGTGTGAGTGTGTTTGTGTGTAAAAGGTTGCGTGTGTTGAAGAGTGACTGTATGTGTAGGGATGAGTATGAGGGGAGTGAGTTACTCTGACTGTATATGGAACATACCCACACACTTTCTCTTTTATATATATAGATTTCAGGTGAAATTTTCAGAAGGTGCAATGTTTATTATTCAATTATTTTTATTTCTCTTACACTCTCATCCAAATAATATAAGAACTACACTTACAGAAACGTTCAGGCCATGACGGATATAAAGACAGAAATAGGATACGCCCGCGCCTGGGTGCGTCTGTCTCTAGAGAAGAAGCTGCTGTCGAAGCATTTGCGGGAACTGTTAGCTGACACCACGCTCCTGCGCTCGCAGTACAAACGGACAGCCTTCCTGCGGTGCGAAGAAGAAAGAGAACAGTTCCTCTATCACCTGCTAACCCTGAACGCAGTGGATTATAACTGTTTCACGAATACTTACCCAACAACAAGTAAGGAATTTTATTAGTTGTACATATAAGTTTACGACGTTTTGAGAAAGATAGCGTGGCACGTTAGAATTCGTAGATGCTAACAGACTTGACAATTAGTTTCTTCCAGGAAAACATAAGCCTATCATAAAAAAATGTAGTAACTGTAAAGGTAGCAATATTTAGCCCTTATAAAAAAAAAACCAAAGCAACCAATTCAAGAATAGTACAAAAGAGAACGGACATTAGTCTGTGGTTGCGCTTTATTAAAAGAAAAAAAACCCTATCATATAATTGAGTTCGCACTTGCATTCTTTCGCATTTATTTAATTATAAGTTTAATTTGTGTTTATTTGTTTGTGTCTCGAGCTGGGCGTAAACTGCTGCGACAGTTACCAACTACTATAGCAGTTTACGTACGTTCAGTATTGTTATATTTCCTTTTCTTTTGTCCTAATAAAAAAAATATATATTTTTCTTCATCTTAAAATGTCTAAATTTGAGCCAACTAAATGTCAGTTAACAACGGTGATTTTGACGTTAAAGACAAACATCGCAGTGGAAAGTCAAAATGACAATGCAGATTTAGGAGTATCAAATGAGAAGGCATGTTAGATAAAATTGTGCGCAGTACATACCTTTGGGACTACATCTTCTCATTTCATTCGTTGAATAATACTACTTTCACGGTGTTTTTTCCTTTCCTCGCTTTAATCGTGTTATTGAATTCACGATTCCCTTTATCACGGATGGGGAAAAACCTTTTTTTTTTTAACCTGTGGGGAACGTACCTAGCCGTGTAAACGCCCCCCGGGGGAGGGACGGATTATGTCGGGCCCTCACCGACTAAACCCCACAGGGTGTTCCCCCACGGTCGCGTATGGTGGCAGGGCCACGGGAACAGAGAGACCTCCGCGGCCCCGCCCGCGACTTGACGCCTTTCGGCGTTTCCTCCCCTGCCCTTCAGGCAAGGCGCACCCGAACACCTAAGGCGCGCCTTCCTCCGTAGGCCTCCGCAAGCAGGCGACAAACCCCGGATGGGGAAAAACCTAGAGTAGAGCTAACTATGCAACTTGAGGCAACGGACACTGGGTTACTTAGACCTAGCACGGCGGCTAAGGTTAGTAGTAAGAGTAACACTGTATTGCCTTGCATTTGTATTTATTTTAATTCTATTTGGTATTCTCATCTATCTATATATATATATATATATATATATATATATATATATATATATATATATATTTCTGATGTGTTTTTATATGGATTAATAAAAAAATCTTTTTTTCTTTCTTTCTTTTTTGCTAGTACGGTTCTTTTTGATGTTGACATTTCTTGATATTAAATAAGATATTCATGTACGTATGTTTGTTTTTACTTGAAGAATTGCCGTACCGCGTGTTGATTGCGCCGTCGCGTAAAGCCAGTCAGACCACGGCCAACTGCTGGCTGTCGATATCCGGCGCTAACGGGGAGTCCACTCCGAAGATACCAATACCTCGCAATACTAACGAATTTGTGTTTCATGTAAGTCTTAACTGCTTGTATAGATAAGCACTTTATTGCTCACATTAAAGTAGATACAGTCAAGCAAGGTGGACCCGGGAAAAGTCGACATCGGCTAGCCCGTGTCGCCTTGCACTGCGAGGGCACAGAGGGCGAGGAGTAACCTCCCTCCCTCCCCGCGGAAAGTGCTCAGTAGAAATGCGTGAGCACAGTACAGAGGGGCTCCGGTGCGTTCCTCTAGAGATCTAAAAGTTTTCGGAGCCCCTCACCATGCACCGAGGAAGAGCCGCCTCTTTCCCCGTTAACAAAAAAAAAGATACAGTCAAGCAAAAGTAAGGTTAATATTTTCATTCTTTATTCATAATTACTACTTAACAGTTGATAGACTTTCCACACAATTTGAATAAACATTATAATATGTTTTAACCATTTTTTTTCATAATACACATTGTCGTTTTTTAGCACAAAAACCTGGGCATCTTATCGACGCTGCGTATTGGTCACGACAACAGTGGTCTTTCACCGAGGTGGCTGCTAGATCAAGTTTTTGTTAGAAACGAGGTCACGGGACATACTTACACGTAAGAAAACATTTGTGTATATTTAAGACGTATACGGAATAAGAATAAAAAACAAGAATAACTTTGTGTTGCTCTGTAATTCAAGAAACCATATTAAAAGTTTATTCCTGCTTTTGCTAAACTATAAATTAAATTATGACATCACAACAAAACCCCATAGACTCCACTATGGAGGTATCATACAAGAAAATAAATATTATTATTTTTTACATATATTTGATCTCAATCAATGATTAGAGATATTATATTTTATTTAAATCAATACTTTAAAACATTATATGTTATCTCAATAAATATTTATAGATCAATTTGAACAATAAGTTTATTTTTAACCGTCTTCAAAAAAAGGATGAGGTTTCAAGGTCGACTTTTTTTAATGTTTGTGCACTCATAGCGCCGTTTGTTGAACAGTTTTTTTAATTTTTTTTGTGTTTTCCCCGGAAAGGATATGTTTTCGCCCTTTCAGGGAAAGTAAGTTTCTTGTAGGGGTCAGAGATAGTTCAAGCTAGTACATATTTATCTTCATACCTATATAATGTATATATAAGTATAAAATATGTGTATATGGTATATATATAGGTATAATATTGATCTGTTTCTTTGTTTTTCTTTATTTTCTCTCGATCTGTACTCAATTTATACTTATTTATTTTCCAGAATCACAAAAAATCTCATACATAATATAATTATCGTTAACCACGCGCTCGGCGGTGAAGGAAAACATCGTGAGGAAACCTACATGTCTTAGAAAATTTTTCTACGACATGTGAAGTCTGCCAATCCGCATTAGGGCCGCGTGGCGGACTGTGCCCTTGTACTCTCTTTACAGAGAAGGCCTCTGCCCAGCAGTGGGACATATATATTATATATATAAAGGCTGTAACTTTAACTTTAATTATCGTTGTTTTTTTTTTATTGATGTTTTCTTATTATTTATTTTTCCCCAGCATGTTTGGCTGGGGAGTTTTATCTAATCTTAATTACTAACTATAAATTGCTTAACTATACAAAACTTATTTCTAATTCTCATTTTTTCTATTTACATATTTTCCTTATTATATCTATTATTTCTATATACATACATTTTCTTATTTTGTCTCCAATTTTTTCTACAGAACCTTATAAATATGTCTTTTCCTTATTGCTAATTAAATTTCTAATATTGTCTAAAGTTATTCTTTCAATCATGTGACTGGTAAAATTGACGGGACAAGACCGCGAGACCGCGAGGTCGAAGCCCGACACGTTGGACTGACCAGATCCGCACCACTCTAGGCACGTCGGTTAGCGATGCTCTGCGCACGGCTGCAGATAGAGGAAAATGGCGACGGACCACTAAAACCAAACTGGTCCCACGAGATGGTCACGACCCTCAGCATTGAGGAAACCGACGCGAGGAGGAGGATTCTTTCATTCATCTCGCTTTCACACTCGTAAATTATTGATGTTTGGAAGAGTTTGGTTATAATAAAGTCTCATACCAATTGTGTACGTTGGCACAGGACTTTAGATTCCGTATGTCTCATACTAGGGAACTCCTAAAAATCGCATGGAGGGAAGCTTGCTTATTGATTGAGATATTGGTATATATGGATATATTAGAGAGCGTCTGCGCGTAGTTGCGTTCAATATTTGATACGTCAACTTTGATTTGTATGGATATTAATGTTAAGAAAAAGTATGTTCTACATTTGTTTGTACATATTCACTGTTGCCAGCTTTCCGTGCAACCGATGGCTGGGCACTGGCGTGGATGACGGGTCGACGGAACGGCTGGTGGTAGCTGCGAGGATCCGCGGGGAACGTTCACCTCGAACTCCCGCCCCGTCCGCCCTCGCGCCTGCCCTCTCTCCAACTACTACGCATCTCTCCACATCTACTATTCAGCATATGATCGGTGTGGTATTTCACTAGATATATACATTTACTGCTCTGCTAACACTGCGATAGGAGAGCGAACTGTTTTGAGGGATAAACACGTTTTTCCTTGGAGCCTATTTTACTACTAGTTCTAGTGTCGGTACACTAGGTACACTAGGTACCGACACTAGTACAAGTAGTAAAATAGGCTCTTTGGACAGAAGCTGAGTCTCTCTTTTGCATAAATGGAACGGTATTTTGTTTTATTTTTGAAATTATAAATTCATATAACTAATAAACAATTAAAAATTTATAAAACACTAAGGTACCCAGATACTAGATTTAACTTTATTTTATTTAAACAATAAACTTATATCAGTTAACATACAAATTCGCAGCGCTGTAACTTACCTTGAATACTTCAAAATACTTCATTATTATCTTTAATACAAATTTCAGTATACTTTATTATACTTCAATATACTTCATTGTACTTCAATATGGTTCATAATGGCATACATATACACAACGCATGTGTCATCTATATATTATTTTTAAAACGTTATTTTTAGCGGCACTAATCTAAACCACTAAAGGTTACCTAGAAGAAAATGCTTAATAGCATTAAGTTCGCCTTTGTACATATACTTTGGTGCAATAAAGGATTTATCTATCTATCTATAAGTGTAAATAACAGGTTATGTTGCTTACAGGGGATTGCGTCAATGCGATAGTGAAATGGCATTACCAATCGAAACGCGATAAAGACGCAAACTCCTTGAGCGTCTTACTGTGCGGCGAGAACGGCCTCGTCAAGTGCTTGGAGCAAGCTTTCCTCTGTGGTTTCAAGTCCGCTCGACTATTTGGCAAAAATCTTTTTATCTGGGACTACTTTGGTGAGTATGAACGTCTAACAATTGTTATTATAAAATAATTTTAAAACGATAAAAGCGTGTAAGACATAGCCATTTTATTTAATAGCATCATAATGTAAAAATATATTACAGAAAAAATATAACACACATTAAAAAATACAATTAAAGGAATGAACGGACGGCATCCGTCTCAGCATGTGCTGCCACAACGCTGATTTTCAGTCGTGCGCTTGCAATACTACCTTTACATGGCATTTTTACAGTGTCTTATAATAAATATAATACGTGTATAAATAGTTATATTTATGTATATTAAATAATATTAAACAAACGTTTATATATTAAAAATGTTGGTTAAAGTCTGTGAAAGGTAAAGTCGATGGTTCGAATCCATCATTCGACTATCTACGTGAACCATCTTCTGGTATATGGTTAAGTTTATTTGGATTGGTTAACAAAAATGTTACTAATATTTGTGAAAATATTTGATTTTTTGCACTATCCCAGCCAAAATAATTGAACTTTTAGCGAGAGTTAAAGACGAATTTAAGCTGAGCCTGTGCGACGAGACGAACATGCAGACAAACAAGAGTTGCGGGGTGGCATATAACTGCCGCCAGGACCAGGAGCACAGAGCCATCTGGCGGTGCTACTGTCACCTTATGGACGAGATCAATTCCGTGGGGCGGACGCTGGGCAAAGATGGCAAATTTCAGCTATTCATCTGCCTAAGCTTGCGGTAAGTACAACATCACACAAACAGCTAGAAACTGATTTCGAACTATATTTAAACGATTTACTTGGGCTGCGAAGATAAAAGGGAACTACTAAAAATCGTATGTAAACGTTTGTTGATTGATATACCTTTTTTTTTTGTTTACGCGGGGAGTCTGTTTATAGACCATCCTCCGGTACCCTGGGTGGGCCCGGAGGGATGTGTAGGACTCGGCCTGGGCAGCCCTTACCCACTAAACCTACCGCGAATGCCATCAGCCGTTATGAGCGTGGCCAGGTTTCCATCCTGACCCCGCTTCGGATTACGGGGGCGCCGCGAGGAGACGTCTGAAACGTCTCCTGCGCACCCCGACTCGTCGCCTGCGGAGGGAGGGAGCCTTATCGCTCCCCTCCCTGACCCGCTCGTCAGCCTCCTTCTGGGACATGACCGTCTCACAGAAGGAGGCGACCGCCGACCATTGATTGATATACCTAGTCTTAGATTGGTATAAACCTCGGTAGGTTTACCTCTTTAACGACAACGGGCACGAATGTGGGGGCACAAGTGAAAATCGTTTACTTCGGAAATAGAAGAGTCCATCCGTACGTACGTACATCCTTACGTAATAGCATGATTAATGACACAAAAAGTTAAAAAAGTTCATTAAAGAAATTAAAGTTACAGCCTTTATTTAAGTCCCACTGCTGGGCACAGGCCTTCTCTGTAAAGAGATAAGGGCGTAGTCCGCCGCCACGCGGCTCTAGTGCGGATTGGCAGAGTTCACATGTATTAGAAAATTTTTCTAAGGCATGTAGGTTGTATAGAGAACGCCTGCGCCCAACAGTGGGACATAAATGTTATATATATAAAGGCTATAGCTTTAACTTTTATGTGTATGTGTGTATCTGCTATTACCACTGTTATCACAAAGTGTATTTATACGTGTATCTGTTACTTAGGGAACACTGGCTACACAGAATGTTAGTTCCGATGTCTTTGACGCGCGTCACTGCTGAAATGTACGAGGAGCAAAGTTTCTTACGGAAGCGCGGTCTTCTAACATTCCTCAGACAAATTCTCGAACCTCTGGATGAATTTGACATCGTCCTGGAAAATTCTCTCACACAAGGCATTTAATTATATATATATATATATATCCCTTGTGAAATTCATAGAGATTGCCGCGAATGTAGTGAATGCAGCATGCCATTTATATGGGCATGTATAAAGAATATTGCTATTTGCTCTCTTTTAGATCAAAATAAGTTATATTTTTCTCTCTTTGATATATGAAATATTGCTCTCTCTACCTTAATATCTCTATGGATATCACATGTCATAATATTTCAGTAGCCTTTATCTTTTGGAAGCAATAGTAGAAACTGTGAAACTTATACTCATCGATATCTTTTAGGTTTATGAAAAAAAATATATAAATAGAGTGAAATACTCAGAAACTTTGTTATTAAACCCAAAGCTCATACTAGGTAGCTACTAAGTGATTTTGTTATCTGTAAATTATTAGTTTTAATTTGAATCCTTCTTGCCATTTGATCCCAAAGACCGCAAATTTTTAGTCACTATCAAGCGGTTTGAAATGTTACTTTTCCATTAAACTTATGTTATAATGTACTTTATGTTAACTAAACCTTTTCTTTACGAAAGCGCATAATATGTTACCCAGACGTGACTAACGTTATACCTATTGGTTGGTATTGCGTTGCTTATTATACAAGATTTTGGTATCTACTTATATGTATATTAGTACTTAGTGTCACTAAATAAATATTTCATTTTATTCAACAGGCATCTTAAATAAAGCATTTAATAACGACGAGGTGACACAATCTTATACATATTTCATTATTTCTTATAAGTGCCCTGAAAACTATTTAATGTACGAATAAATAGTTCAAGGTATTATGTAAGTGTTGCCAATGTTAGTTAAGACAAATACTTATGATACTCTTTATTTTTATATAAAAAATGGGAACAGAAAACTGGAAAATTTGAGTTTCAACATTGATTGATCTGACAACTATCATTTGAAAGTAGTAAAAATAATAATGAGACGTAATTTTATTTATTATCTGTACAATTGTGCAATTTTCGCGACTCTAGCGATCTCCAAATTCACAAATATCTAAGAAAAGCAGCTACTAAATAGGAGTGACCGCGTGTAGTCAAGCGGATCGCACCAAATAAGTGACGAAATTAGTGATTATAGTATTTTGTGTTGCCATATCGTTATACAATGATCGAAAAAAAAGTAAGATTTTATCAGGGCACTTAACCAAGCACATATTAATGCACATTGTTGGCTTATCGGTGCGTTCATATATTGATGTTTAATTTAAATATAGGCTACAACAATATAACTTTATTACTTTTACTAATGGACGTGATTATGAAATTAGAATCTCATACTATATAAATGTATTTAACTTTTAAGAGTAAGTAACAAATTTGCGATGTTCCAAAATATAATGTACCTTATTCACTTAGGTGTAAAAAACTTTAACTATTTAAAAAATGAAGACATTCTTTTTATTATATTAAAAAACACATTTATGATTATTTAAAATTATTATTGCTTAAATTTTTGCCGTCCTACTTGTGTCAACCTTCAATACATTTCTCAATCCGTTCATTTATTTTTCTCTCCAAGAGAAAAACTATAATTTAGTGCCAAAACAATGATACCAAGAATTAAATTCTGAAAGTCGTTCAGACATTTTAATTCTCAATTGAAAACATGCCTCGATCTTTTAATATGGCGTTATTTGATGTTGATTTATACCATCGTGCTAATTTACTTATTTTCACATTCAGGATGTTCTCGTTCGATCTCGTTCATTCATTCACAAAAACGGTAATATCAACATATGTCGCTCAGTTGATGTTTAATCCTATTACGACGATGAAAACACTATAGCTCCGAGAGGAGGGATAACTTCGGCGAGGAGAACTTCGCGTTTAATTGAGACCAGAACGCCTAAAAAGACACCTTTCAATTATAAGAATTTGTAGAAGCCTCCGGATGTTAAAAGGCAATAATCTCTATTACGAGACACGCCATCAAGAACCAAATCGTTTTGTATGGTTCTTTTGCGATAATTCTTAAAAATATTTTTTTCTGGTATAAACCATATCTGTATCACGCTAAATAATCGCCATATTAAAAGTTCTCACGAGAAGGATACGGGAAGGCGTACGGATGTGGAAAAGGCGATGCTGCCAGGTCTATTTAATTATTCCGTAATTCGTAATTTCTCTTGCCCTTATCCCTTCTGCTTCCCCTTTTACATTTTTTAATACTAACAGTTAGTTTCCACTATTTTTATTTGTCGGTACTCAACGTAAGACACTTACGTTTCGTAATGATACTTAGGACGTCGATTGTAGACAATTTTGATATATTTTTATTGTTATATTAAGTCTAATTTTATTGTGGATTATTTTGTTATTATTGTTTTCTTATACCCCCAAATGTCTTCCTACAAACAACTCGTATGTGCGAACTTGTACCAAAGATAATTATGTAACTGAAAATTAATAAATGTGCTAAAAATTGTGACGAGTCTTATTTTTCTTTCCTAATGTGCTTTAAGAATAATAGTGTACTACATTTAATACAAACGGGTCGGCGAATCGTATTTCAAGATATAAATATTATCAATACAAATAAATAAGCTCTATTCTCCCTAAGTGAGGTAGATGGGAGAGCAATCGATATCCACTTTCCACTGAACTTATTACATTTACTTCTATGTGTCCCCAATCGTTTTATACTACCGGACAGAATTTTTTTTGTATTTAAAAAACCGTAAATTGGCCATTGATATAAGCCTATTAAATGAGATTTGGCCCCATAAACATAATATATATCTCATATCTATACATATGCTTTTAGATACGCAGAAAACTGAATATTTTGTATTCAAAACTTTACACTGTTAAACCTTAAAATCATTTTCAAGTCTGTTCAAATCAAAAGGGACAAACACTAATTTTATAACAAAAAATAATTTTATAATAAAATTATTTTTTATTTCCCAGCATAGTCATGCGTAATAGTATAATAAATTGAATACTTTTTCCTGGTGAAACTATTTTTGCGAGAACACGTTTCCCACTTCCCTTATTACTGCCGCAGTTTCTCGAAGATGAGCAAAAGCTTTCATAGTGGTTCGTTTACCGTTTTTTATAAGACGGTCGCACCATTTTCGTTTGTGGCGCAAGTTTTAGATGAAGTTGATCATCTTAGTTCTTCTATTATGATATAGAAGAACAACTTTGAATCCAGAGCTAAACCAAATATCTTTGCGTCTATACAAGAAAACTAAGCTTATTTTTGCTGGATTCTCCTCGGTTTGCCATTTCTTAAACCATTCTCTTAGTAGAGAGGTTACAGCGTAGAGACGCAAATGGCACAAAAATACTCCTACATATGTATAGAAAACGGGGCTTGATTCGCATTAGACTGTTATAGGTTCTCACACATAGTACCTAAATTGTTGGGGAAGCGACTTATGTTAGATTTAAAACCTACATAACGTTTGTAATCTGTGTATAGTGGTGATACCAAAAATTAAATAAATCAAAATTAATAAATCGTTGTGTGTGTGTCTAAAACAATACAAATTAAATTTAAAATATGGTATGGGTAGTCGGAAAATAAAAGAATGAAA
Source organism: Meandrusa payeni (assembly GCA_029286785.1). Lineage (NCBI taxonomy): Eukaryota > Metazoa > Arthropoda > Insecta > Lepidoptera > Papilionidae > Meandrusa > Meandrusa payeni. Next base: position 4,416,183 of record JAGSMX010000013.1, read on the forward strand.
AAAAGAAAATCATTGCTTACCATAGACAATTGTCGGAATATTTTCATTAAAGAAACGTTTAATTTAATTTAACATAAAAATTAAATTTTTACTTTCTGCTAAAAATTAGTGACTAAAACGTACCTAATTGTACCTACAAAATTATAGTCCATTACATTTAGATCATAAAATCATTTTTTTTTTAATCTGTGATACTAATTTATATTTTAAAGATAGATTTTCTCGTGGAGTTGCATTTCTAAATAAAACCGATGTTTAATGTTTAATTTAAATTTTATTAATTAGTTTAATTATTACAATTTTTTATTTAAAATTTTGTAGATGGCGCTGTTTCGCTTGTTGTGCGGTCTTTCATTCGACATTCGACAAGTAAGATGGCGGCGATTAATGTGAAAGGCGAAACGTTGTCTTATATGTACTTGTAAATAAAGAAACAGCTTCTTTCAAACATTTAAATAGTTTAACAGAAGGTGGGAGATCATTTTAGAAGTGTATAATATATTGTGAATTACTATGTGTTATACATGACATGACATAAGTGGCTTTTTATTTCACAATAGACAAAACCCGTCGCAACGAACACTCGAAGGAGTCGAGGCCATATTTATGATGTTATCTGTTGTGTGAGCGTCCTCAGAAACCACATTGATAAATACTTTTTTGATGCCTAGGCAATGGTATGTTTCTTTTACTAAATAATGACTTTGTTGTAAATATTTGTTTAAAATAAGTACCTCTATTGTTCAAACACATTGACGCTTCTATTTGAAAGGCGGCGGATTATTTTTATTTCAATACAATGTTTGTAACTAATACTATAATTTATCCTAAAGTTTAGTTATCTTTCTCCACTAAGATTACATAAAATTACTTTCGGGATATGGATATAATGTACTATTTATACAAAGAATATTTCTCTAATTAGACGTCTAGTTCGTATTCACAACATTTGGAAATTACTTATCGATTTTTTTAATTTCAGGAGTGTATAACGTATACGGCAGTTATTTAAAATATGAAGACATCTAGTGCTCCAATTGAATGGTAGTAAACATACCGTTAATGTGTTGTACAAATTATGGATGAAAGTGTGGACATTAATTGATAAATTACGTACATTGACACTATACAAAACAAGACGGAGGTGGTAATGGATCCAGTAGGACCATGGTCAGCATATGCTTCTTACAATCGGCTAGCGGGAGTCCAGGCTGGTGCTGCAAGTGGAGATTTTCATCACCATCTAGCAAGCGGTGGTTCAGGGCTTGGCGGTCAGTCTGTTCCATCAACCACAAGCCAATTATTACTCCAGGCAGCCCATACAACAGCATCATTAGCTGGACAACTTGGTTCATCAACTGCATCACCGTTCAACCCTGGCGGATTTTTGTCACCACCTACTGTAGGATATGACGCAGTGTTTTCGCCCCTGTTTCATCATGCCAGCCCAAAACCAGCGCACTACAGTTCTTCTCTCCAGGCACAACACCGGCAAGTGATTGCACAAGCACAAGCCGCAGTAGCCTCAAAACAATCCTCTGTGGAAACGGAACTTTCATCTTTAAGAGAAAATTATTCGCATCAAACATTAGCACAAGGAACGTCATTTTTTGATCAATCATCTACCCCAGGTAGCACAACTGGATTAAGTTGGCAAGGAAATAATCAACTTCCAAGCCCATTTGGAATTTTACCTCATGAAAGTGTTGTGCCTTCATCACCGAGTCCAGCAACAACAAAAGCCTCAGCAGCTTATGATAACTTTAATGCACATTTTGCAGCAGCCCAAACATTAAACAATCACCTTAATTCACAAATTTCTAGTGCTGGTAAACAAACAAATAGGTCAGGTTCTCCGGCAACTGCTTCCAAACAACCAGTGTCTTCAACCTCATCATCAACATTCTTTCAATCTCCTCCTGCTTTTGGAAATCAGACTGATAATTCGTACAGTGCAAGTAGTGCAAAGAGTGGGCAACTATCATCTCAACAGGATTACGCTGGAAGTAAGTCATTTTCAAGTTCTGCAAGTCCAGCTGCTCCTTCCCAGCAGTCATGTATTGTGTCAACTCCAACAGTAACCTCCTCCCCTACACCTCCTAGTAAAGACTACCGCACAACATCTAATAATTCAAACAGACCCACAGTTTCAATTTATAATAATTCACAGTCACCTAAAAATATGAACAGTGAAAAGGCATCAAGACCACCTAATAATACTAATACTAGCTTTGTATCTCCAACATTAAAACCTCCTCAAGTTCAAACTAAAGCTCAGAGTAAAATATACCCTGAATTAAATAATGAACAAAGAAAAACCTGTGATTCAAATGAAAAAGTCCAGCCACAATCATCTCCAATAAGTTATTCTATAATGGATGCCCCAGGACGGTTAAGTTATAATAACAGTACTGGTTCATCATCCAAATCAAATAGGATGAATAACTCCCCATATTCTTCTACACAAAACTCTAGTTTTAGGCATTATCAAAGTGGAAATAATGTCGAGTCTGATTATCATGTACGAGCAAAAAGTAGCTCAAGCACAGATACAGGCTATTCAAGTAGTAGTTCACAAAATGGTCCTGACTGCGGGGTGGTTGCAGCTAGAAGGCAAAGTCCACTACTGACAGCACCTCAAACATCTCCACTGGGTCACGGATCTAGTCCTGCATATCCAATGTATCATAGTCCAATGAATTCCATTAATTCCCCTCAACAGCTTGGAGATCATTATAGCAAAATTAATAATTCAGCTCCACGTTCGCCTTTAGACGCATCAGTATCAAGATCTCCTTCCCAAAGCAGTCAAGTTGCTTATCCATCTGTTATAACTAGGGCCTTAGGTATAGAACACAGTAAGACTTTTAATGACAGATATGAAAGAGGGCAGGCATCCAGTCAACCATGTTGGGAGACAGATCGGCAACTAAGTAGGAAGTATAACAGTAGTAGTAATAATAATAGTTATAACAGTTTATCTGAAAATAATACTCATAATGAAAAACCGACCCAACAATCTCAAACCCCAACTGATAGGTTAGTTAATGATAAACATCATTGTTTTGACAGTAATAATGTAGCATTACAGGATCTTTCCAGTTGTCGTGGAGATCCCATGAGTATTGTTAAAAATTTGCAAAATCTACAGCAAAGTTGTCAATTACAAGATGTCAAATTGAGTAAAAGTCAACAAGCTAGTTCAAATACCTCACCTCTGAACAAATCAGTACCGAGAAGAAAAAGTACTGACAAACCAGTGCCTCATGCAAATATGAATGAATTGTCTAATGTGGTAATGGCAGACTATTTAGCTAATAGGATACCTCCCCCTGCTCATAGTTCAACAAGTAATCAACAACAAAATGGTAGCTATTTTGATTTTGAAAGGTGGAACCTTCCACCTCCACCTCCCAAAATGTTTCCTGGCACAACACCTTTTGGTTCTCAGGCACCATTACATGCAACTAATTTTGCTAATCAACATCAAGCCCTAGCCATGCAGCATGGACATGCATTAACATATTTCCCACCCTTTCACCTAGGTCCTCATCCTGACTTCCAATCATCAGTGGAGTTAACACCATTATCATCATTTAGCGAGACACCACCTTCGGCTTCCTCGTCATCTTTTTCCACGCCAGAAACTCGTGAGGAGGAACAGCCAAAGGTGGTAGTGCCTAATATAGAGGAAGAACTTGGTTTCCTTGCAGAACAACGGGCTAATACTGCATCATCGGTAGCACCCTCTTCTCAGCAGCAGAATGTAAACAGTGGTTCTCAAGACGCTGCTACAAAAATTATGGAAAAAAAATTCAATGTTCCTGTCACGGGCCCCGGATCAGGTTTCATGGCTTCTTATTTAAAGTTTTTACAAGGAGAGCGTGATACATCTCCTCCACCGGCCGGCAGAGGCGCCAGAAAGTCGACGTGGTCCAGAGCAAACACAAATAGCAATACAAACAATACAAAAGCTTTTACTCCAAATGAGCATAACAAAACCCAGTGTGAGGCTAGCACTCCTCAGCAAAGTTCGAATGGCGCAATGGCCCCAACAAATGCAATAAACGCTGGAATGTCTCTCAGTAACCCTGTTATGAGCTCTTCAGCAAGTATGAGTACAACTGGCTTGTTGAACGCGAACCAAATACATAGTGCACCAGCTAATCTTCTTAGCGGACAAGGGAAAAACGAGATGGACGACCCGCGTTATTACAATATGAATAAGGATCGAAAGAGAAAGTATGACGGTAGTGAGGAGAGTTATGACGCGGAGGAGGAGGCGAGAAGGTTGAACAAGCCAGTGCTGAATGTGCCTAGTACGCCTTTGAACGACAAAGGGAAGAAGGGCCGGGCAACTATGAATAAGTCGACGCCGTCAGCCGTCGTGGCGCCTCAGCCGGCTGCGCCTAAGAAGCCACGAGCGCCTGCCCCGCCGCCCGTGGCTGCGCTCCAAGCAGCGCCACAGCAACAGTACTATTATCAACACCAGCCCGAGGAAGGTGCGTTCAATTTACTTGATTTCCACTTGAGAAATAGAGCGCGATGGTGAAGAGCTAGCCCTGAAGCTTGTATGACAGGAGCAAGCTAACTGCCGTTTGGGCAGGCTGCCGTGAAAACTTGTTACATTTTAACTGTGATATTGTAAATTTTTATTAGATGAAATCTATTATTATTCACTGTAAATAAGCTCTATAAAAGAAATGTGATGTACCTATCTATTAGAGATTGATATTTTAGGGTTAGTCTGTAACAAGATTTCACAAAATTTGTTGTTAATGACACATTATTAGTGCCATTTAATTGTAAATTGTAGAATTTGTGACTCTTGTCATACTCGCTACTGAAGGGGTGCTACCATTAATAATTCCAAATTGTGGTATATTTTTTTATGGAAACAATACCAGTGGGTGTCTGTTGTACATATGAAATAATGTATTGTATTTACAGTATTTGAATTTAGTTGGTACTTACAGTAATGTAATGCATATATTTTGCTGTTAGCTGAAAGTGATTTTATATTATAAGGAGGAAAAGAATTGCATAATACATTGACAGCTATAAGTTAGTGTGATAATGTATTAGAAGGCCATGCCCTGAACATAAGTTTTGTATTTCTATTTAATTGTTATTTGTTTATGCACAATTCTCAATATTTTATGTAAATACTTTTGTATTATAGGAGAAAACATAAAATAAACGCGAGTATATTACTGATAATGTGTTAAATATTTTTAGTTTGTAATTATTCCTGGTAGCACCCCTCACTTCGCCAAAATAGGGATAACATGTACAATTACATAATATGTAAACATATGTCGTAACAATGTTAAGTCTGTAAAGTTGTTTATCACATAGTAATTATTCATTTTAAGACAATGTGTACATGTTATCACAGTGATGATGCATTCATCATTTGGCTGTCCTTTATCCTTACCTCTCCCTTTCGCCTCTGTTTTTACATATTTTGTTTTCACATTCAGAATAAACTTCATTTTTCCTTTTGTCAATGTCACCTAGCAGAGGTAATTATTGTTTTCTTTTTAAATAATTTTATACATAACTGAATATGAACCTTAATTATAATTATACCATTTTAGTGCCGGCGCATGGAGCTGCATTGGGATATGCTAATTACGCTCCTGGGGACAACGATGCAAATAACAGAAAATTACATCACATTAAAACCCACCAGCAAGTATCAAGTACAGGTCAAATTGATAGCACAAGACCAATTGAAGAGATGCCCTATCAGGTAACACTGACATTTAAGTTAAAACCATTTTTATTTATTACTTTTTCGTATTAATAACAAACCAAGGTAATTTCTCAGAAGGACTGCAAATGATGCATGGCACCTAACTTAAGCGTAAGTGCTCGCGTGGCCAATACCAATTACCAATACTTATTAAAGAAATTGCAGGTGCACTGCCAACCTATTGTAGACTTGGAACCAAGACAAACATCGAGCCACAAGTGCCTTGTGGAATGTTTAACCATTGCCTTATTTTTTACCCTTCACCATTTAACTCTTGTTTCATTTCATTAAATTGTTAAATCTATAATTCCAGTCTGGTGAATTTGTGGCAATAAAAACTGATTTGAATGAGATGTGGCCTACTATTTGGCGAGTGGACGGTAAAACACTGTTACAGAAATATGAGCCATTTGATGAAAATGGAAAAGTATTATACAGAAATATATCTACAGTAAGTTTTCATAATCATTTATTTAAAACTAGATGCACCTTGCGCTTTACTACGCCACTAACTAAAATAAATTTGAAGGAAAGACATTACACAAATTTATACATTCGCTGTTCGTTTGCTGTTTTCGTTTCGTTTCATCTGTCAGGGCAATACGTGAAATTCACTGGAATGATAGTGGCGCCATCTGTCATCAAACTCTTGTCGTCGTCGTCGCAAACACTTTGCTGAAGAACATCAAATGATCAAATGCATTTAGCATTCTAGAAAGGACATATAGATAAACATTCATTTTTATATATATAGACATTACAGATAACTACTTTTTTTTTAGAAAATATTACTAACATTGTTGTTAACCATTCCAACTAAACTTAGGCTTGTGCTACGAGATGATTCACGTCAATAGTCGAATGGCGGATTCGAATCTACGACCTTACGATTCGTACACCGTACCCTAAACCATTAGGCTATTGACGCTTCTAACGCTTTCCCTATCACATCACTTAATTATTATTACATCATGAAATAAATAGAAAGTTTTTGTTTACATGAATGTCATGGTTTTCAGAGATTTTATATCAAAAAATGAATTACAGGAAGGGCATGTTTAATCTTGACAATTGACATAAATGCTTGTTTAAAAAGTCCAGTTGGTGGTAGTAATATTTGTTATTTTTTAATAGTAGAATGGGCTAGCAAGCATTTATGTCACCTGGCAAGTAATTTCTGCTCCCCACAAACAAACACACACTAGAAACAACCTCAGGTCTATTGTTGTCCTTTTTATGTAAATTCACCTACATATTGCATCATTATTCTGCTGGTCATTGTTATTCCCCAACTTCCATATATATATTCCATAGAGATATTTTAGTGTATGAACTTCAATGTGTCAGTGGTGAAGTGTATGTCTTGTAACAAACCCATAGATCTAGCATACCACCACCAAAATAATCATGTTTATTTTTAACAACCAAAATTGAGTTTTGAATTTAAGTATGATATGGACATAGCTACTTCTAAGTAGTGAGAACCTGTAGATTATTGGCTAAACATTCGATTTTACTTAATGGCAGGAGTTTGAAACCTGTCTTATACTAATGACTCTTTGGTTTCTTACATACAAAAAAAACTCTTGCTAAAATTTGTGCCTGGTGGATGTCGATGAGCTCACCGCCTACCACGTAAACTGAAAATCGAAGAGCAATTACCATCTCTTGTCTACCCCGCTTGTGTTAAAAGGATTTGAAAGCTTAAATTTGTATCACCTAATATGCTCTTTATGTATATACACTATTACATATTTTCTTATCAAACTAATTCTATTGTTTCCCATTCTAGTATGCAGCGTGGAACCCTGAAAATAAAAAAATATATACCCAGGTGCCTGTTAAAGTGCGATCACAATCGCATTTAGAGACAATAGTTGAATTAGTTAGGAGCGAGCTCCCACTTGATGACTGCAATTTTATTGAAAAGAGAATGCTAGAGACGCAGATGTACCAAGAAAACTTTGAAGTGTACATACAGACGTTAATATCACATGCATTGGATCCTAATTTCTTGACGGAAATTTTCCAAGAGCAAGGTGAGTGTTTTTACTAAATATTCTTCTTTTAAGCTTATGTTTTGTATTCCTAAACTACATACTAACATATTTAAATTTTATGCTTAGCTAACTTGTGTGTTATTTCATGTAATATGTTACATAAAGTTTAGTATAAACTACCTGTCACTTGCGTTAATAGTCAGTTAATTTCAAGATGTCATGATTTTTTTTAAAAAATTAAGTATAGCATATTTTACAATTTTATTAAAATCTATAGTCAAATATGATTTCAATCTACGGTTATGTTTCGCGGACCGTATGCTAGATCTTTTAGCCATAATTCTGGTGCGGAATGTTGAAGTGTTAAATGGTATTAGAATTGGAATCCAACTCAAAACAATATGATAATAGTACTATATTGATAACATCAGCGTTGAATGTTTCAATTATTTTTTTCAAGTAAGTTATTTGTACATATATTTTAAACATATTTTCATTATTGTGCCTTATTTGTTAATAAAATCCAGAGACGGCATAGATCAGCATGGGCTTTGGGTGGCGATAAATCTATCTTGGATTTCTAGATAGGATCGATTTTTAGGAAATGTCGTTTTGTCCGTGACTTTTAAATAGTTTAGTAGATGGCGTTGCTAAGTAACAATAAATATCCTTTATCAATTAACAAAAAATATAACAAATAGTATTACTAATTACAATATTTACTGCGAGTATTAATACTATATAAGTTTCACTGCCACCTAAACTAGGGATTCCCTGTGCGATAGGTGGCTGTCCTTTCTCTCATGGTTATTTATTTATCTAATATTTGAATTATATCATATTTTTTGTATGCGTGTGTGTGTGTGTGCTTATGTGCGCGCGGGTGTGTGTGTGTCGGTGAATGTATGAGTGCTTTTTCAATGTGCTCAATTGACCTCCTTTAACATATTCTCACAACCTTCATAGTTTAGTGTTTCAAGCCACTTTAAGATTTCATGCTTGGTTTTATATAATTTTTTATCTCTAATATTTAATTTTCTATTAATTTTGTTGTTTATGTAAGGTCCAAGAAAACAAATATTTTTTTGTTTAACAAAAGTTGATTTAAATTTAGGCATTTTTACTTTATGTATTCTTTTATTATTGTTATGTAGGTTTTTTCATGTAAGGAAATTTAGCTTTATGGCAGTCCGAAGAATGTAATGAAAGTATGGATCAAACATGTAACGTTTGATCCATACGCAAAATGTATATTCCTTGTATAGTTATATAATATTTCTTGTATAGTTGGCTTATGGGACATGTGTAGGTAGCCTTTCGCTACCTACACTTGTCTTGTCCCATACCGATAACAATAAGTGTTTGGTTTGAAGTTAGACCAGGAAAATTAATTGTTTACTTTATTATTAAAAAAAGAGCCGAGGTAGCTCAGTGTCCGGGCGGCCGCCTCAAGTTGCATAGTACACTAGCAATCCGAGTTCCATCCCCGGTGCCGGCAACAATATGTTGTTGCAATTTTATGTGCTGATTTACCACGCGCTCGGCGGTAAAGGAAAACATCGTGAGGAAACCTACATGTCTGTGAAGTCTGCCAACCCACACTAGGGCCGCGTGGCGGACTATGCCCTTATACTCTCTCTACTGAGAAGATCTGTGCCCAATTTGGGATATATATATATAAAGGCTTTAACTTTAACATAGAAATTCATATTAAATATAATTTCCAAAATACACCTTATTAATTAACCAACAAAAAAATATCGAGCAAAGCTCGGTCATCCGGGCACTATTAGTTATTAACTATGGGTTGTGCAACGCTTCCAGATGATTACTTCCTATCGAACGTGAAGACTGTGGACGAGGTGACGGAGACGATGCGGGCGCGTGTATCGTGCGGAGCTGCGGGGGCGGGGACAGCGGCCGCAGGTAGCGCCGCGGCCGGCGGTGGCAGGGCTTTGGACGCGGCGGCCGCCACGTGGCCCGGGCTCAGCGTGTCGGCTGGAGCGGGCGCGTGCCGAGCGTGTTCACGGCCGGCAGTCGCCCGCCTACTGCTCTATGGTCAACCGTACAACCCAGCCACCCTCGAGCCCGTCCAGCCCGATGCAAGGCTTGCGTATGAAAAGGTAATTTTTGAAGTTAAGTCATTAAGAAAAAAATGTTTTGTTTTTAAAAGACGAACTACTTAGATTGGTGAGAGAAGATGGCCTTGACTGCTTCACTGGATTGAGAGGTGACATAGCTTGCTTAGCCTGAACCTCTATCGCTAGTAACTCGACACAAGGGTCCTCCCGATGAGATAACCTCGCCTTAGACGGTGCAATAAATTATTTATTGAGTAAACATCCATAGAATATAAGATATGTATGTATGTACGGGCCGACTGGGATTTGATCGCACAGCCAACCACTCCATGTGAGTATATGAGTGTGTCTTTCTATATTTCTGTTGTAATGTTTATTAAATTTGTGTTTCTCAATTCATCAATTGAAAGATAAAGATATAGGCCCACAATGGTAGACAATTTTTTTATCTTTATAAATCGCAACACTCTTCACATTAACTCAATCCAACATGCAATATCAAAATCAACCAGGTCAGGGACAAACACCACAAATCCTTGACATAGACAATTGACCAAACCTGTTTACGAATGGGACGTGAAAAGATCTGCTTAACCTTCCAGGAGTTCCTCGTATGCGGGACGTGCTGCGGTCGGATACAACTGTATTCGAGGATATCGCATCAGAAATACCTTATGTACGCCGAATGCAGTAAACGTGTGGCGGACAAGCGGATGCAGAATCCCAGCAAGGACACGACGTTAATATTAAACGAACTACTAGCGGATGAAGTTTGGTTATCGCAAGTAAGATGCATGATATTTGATAATCTATAGTACGTCCGCGTTAATACAAGTATGTGGGGCGCGAGAACTGCAAGTGAAAGTTGGATAAATGTTAAGTCTTATATATTTTTATTATTATTTTTTGACCATGATCCCACCTGGTGTTAAGTGGTGATATAGTCGAAAGATATATTTACGAGTAAAAACAAAAACTATCAAATCGATGAAACCGATAAAAGTTATTACGCCCAGACGCTCTCTTTGTATTTCGGAATTATAGTAGATATATTATGAAATAGAATTAATCAGAACCTAACCAAACTTTCATCAAACTACCCTTGAAGTACACCCAATCCAATGAAAACGAACAATGGAAATCGGTTAGCGTGATATTGGGTTATTCGTCCATTTGTCAATGATTTTCAATACTTAAACCTTCAATACCTATGAGGAATAAATCTACTAAATGGCGTTATTTATTTTCAGCTATTCCGCGACGTACGACATTCGTGGGCCGAGGCGGAGTCCTGGGAACGCAAGATGCGCCACGCGATGACGAGACAAATGATTTAACAGTATCAACGACGACGTACGTGTAGTGCTTAGATCACACATAAGGACCATTTTTCATTTAATTTTTATACCTGTGAGATATGTGCTGTACGTTTCTAATTATTTTGTATTCTATTATATACGGTGGTAAGCATTTAATTCATATTTTATGGAAAAAAAAGGAAGAATTATAAAGTATCATATAAAACGCGATCATCACAAAATGTTAATTTAAAAAAATATATAATTTATATTAATACTCGGTGTCATTCTCGACGACCTTATTAAAAGCTACTAAAGTTGATACCATGGAGCATATACATAAAGAAGTTGCCTGATAGGCTGATTGTGCACATAGCATCCCGCTATGCTTCACATTCCAATTTATTAATACAATACAACAACAACACTCATTCCCGTCACCCGCAGGGTAGGCAGACGCTTAGTACAACAAGACACCTCTTTCGCATACATAATGGTTGGTTAAGGGTACTTCTTACCTGCCCCTATGATATATCGCCAATCTGGTGGATATACCTCGTGCTAGGACTCCCTCTACCAACCCTCCCATTTACCAGTTTATTAATTTCTTTTGTTTATTATAAAGAGAAAAATATTTTGTGGAAAGAATAACAAGTATTAAAAAAAATCTTGACACCATGAATATATATGCATATAGCACTTGTTATAAATTTTGAACAGCTTCTAGGTAGCCCACTTAATACTAATCCTATATGCTATGCATCTTTGGCTACTGATTTTAGGCACTTGAATAGAGATATCGCAATTAAGCTAACAAGCAAAGTTTATCTTTATAAGATCGTTTATATGTAAGATTCACTGACGGTCAGTTATAATCACTGCTGGTTTGTATGAACGAGTTTCCATTTTTTGTTTCAAAATTTGTGTGGCCAGTTGACATTTGGGAATTAATGAAGCTCTGAAGAATTTATATCCAGAGATTATTATTTATTATAGGTAAAAAATGGACGGTGTACGTAGGGATGTTCATGCAAATTAATTGATATAATATATCGTAATGATGTGTCCATACTATGCGATAGATTGTAGAAATATATCGATATTTTCCATATATCTTTGTTTATATAGTAACCCAAAACAAACCGCGGCTCGAAATATAAAGTTTATACAACTAGTGCTGCCATCGCGGAGGAGTGTAGTAACATAATATTGCTACATACGATATTTGGTTTTACAATACATCCATATAAACATCGCGATAGTAAATCGTGCACTGCTACTGTAACGTCGACATCTGCTACCACTGTTAAACATATAGCAAACCCAACGAATAACATCTTGTATATGCTCCATGGCAACAAAATACTTGGAAATTCGTAATAAAGTTGTTTGTATTAATTAGCTACGAAGTTACATGTTCTGTATTGTTATGTTAATATCACTTAACATTTTAACGATAATGTAATGGAACAAAGGCCTTTGTGGAATATGGTGTTACCATATTGTACTTTTGTATATAAGAACAGCGTTGCAGCGAACATTATTGTGATGCGATGATCTTACTCGTATTATAGGCATCACAAGAAATGTTAACTCATAAACTCACAACAACTTAGATAATTTTTTTTAACTATTTAATGACTAAGCACAATAAATTATAAATGTAAATTACATTCAACCATCAATATGAAAATCAAATGTATGGAAGATCTATATTATTTTTATAATTATAATGATTTAATTATAAATGAATTATACACCCGTGGTGCCGAAAACAAGTTGTCTTATATTTACGCGACTGTTACACATTGAATAAAATTAATATTACGGATTTTATAGAGTCTTGTTTTATTCTTACCTTAATCATGGCCATTTTCCGGTATTTCAAAGGTCAGCTATTCAAAAATAAACTTGTACAGATAATCCGTAAGATTAGTATTATTTAGTCTGTGTGACTAATTTTATTTGATTTGAACACTATACATAAGCCCTATTATAAGCAGTGATTGCCCAGTGGATATTCGTACGACTTACATAACGGTTGGGAGTCCGAATACTGTACCAATGAGTATTAGATTTGTAGGAACAAAAAAATAATTTTCTAAAACTTGTTCACTATTAAAGTTTAGCTCAGTGATAGTATCCATTAAGTCTGTGTGAAGACGAAAGATTGTAATCTCAAAATGCCTATGTATTTATTAAAATTCATAAAAGCCGGTGAAATTCTGTTGAGTTTGACAATAATTACCATTGTTGTTAAGAAACCCATACTAGCTGGGTGACTTCAAGAACAATTTTTCAAATTATGTATAATAATAATGATCTCTCATGTCCAAATTAAACCTCGCAATTCAGTAAGCTTAACCCACTTATAACGATCGATTAAGAACAAAAAAAAATCTACATCTACCCTCATTTTAAAAATATTTGCAAACAGATTATTTAAGTGTATATATATATATCAATCGTGCATAAATAGTCATCATAACAACAGAATGTACTCGAGTACTGGTTCGGCCCTCTCGGGCGCCCTCCGGTCGGAATGCTTACGCGCAACATAATAACCGTCCAAGTCGAGGTTACTCCTCTCCGGGGGGACCCTTGAGTCGAGTTACTAGCAATAGAGGTTCAGGCTAAGCGACCTAAGAGCTATGTCACCTCTCAATCCGGTGAAGCAGTCAAGGCCAGCTTCTCTGGCCAATCTGTGTAGTTCGTCATAAAAAAATCAGACTGTTAAAAATGTTTTGCTTTTAGGTAATTAATTTTAGTAATGTCTTCAAAACAGTCTAATATACTAATACTTGCATATTCAAATAAATACATGTTTTATATTAGCATAGTACATTAACAGCTAAAGTATAGAATTAAATACAAACAATAGAAAGAATATATTGCCGTGGCTCAGTGTCCGTGCAGTCGCCTCAAGTTGCATAGTACGCTAGCAACCCGAGTTCGATTCCCAATAAAATCGTTGTTGCAATTTTACGTGATGATTTACCACGCGCTCGGCGGTGAAGGAAAACAACGTGAGGAAACCTACATGTCCTAGAAATTTTTTCTAAGACATGTGAAGTGTGTCTTACAGAGAAGGCCTGCGCCCAATAGTGGGACATATATAAAGGCTGTTACTTTAACTTTAATAGAAATAAAAGCCAAAATATAGTTTCAGTAATAAGTGGGTTAATCCTCCTCCCAAGTGTAATAGGAGGTGAGTTCATCTCGATTCACGAGCACAAATTTTAACAAGTGTTTTTTTCTGTACACATTGTTTTTCAACTCTCCAAGTCTTCCCCAACGTCTTCCATTTATACATTAATCAGTTTGAAGTAAATTTATATGGATAGTTATGTGTGTGGTGCAATTATTTTTATTGCAATTGAAGCGTCAATAGCCTAATGGTTTAGGGTACGGCCTGCGAATCGTAAGGTCGTGGGGTCGAATCCACCATTCGACTATTGCCGTGAACCATGTCCTAGCACAAGCTTAAGCTTAGTTGGAATGGTTAACAAGATTGTTAGTAATATTTCTGAAAAAAAAGAAATATTGCTAGCTTTCTTTTAAAAAAAAAAAAATTACCGTTCTTGGTCATTGAATCATCGTTTTGTTTAGAGCATTTTCACCTTACGTTACTTGAATTAGTGATGTGTGATTGTTATTATTATCTGCCCCCACCACAATTTATGGCGTAGCGGTAATGTCAATCAACATATGTTTTGTATCTTATTTTCAACCGACTTCAAAAAAGGAGGAGGTTCTCAATTCGTCTGTACGTTTTTTTTATGTTTGTTACCTACCTCATAACTTGTGACTGGGTGAATCAATTTTGATGATTTTTTTATTTGAAAGCTGTTGCCTCTAGTGTAGAACAATTTGGTAGAATTCCGACGGCATCCATGAGAAAACCATATATGTGTTAAATTTTCATCAACTATGTGCGCGAAATATGGACGAATAACTCAATATCACGCCAACCGATATCGATGATTCATTTTAATGGTAGTTTGTTTAGGTTCTGATTAGTTCTATTTCGTAATTCTGACTCTATTTGCCATATAGCGCGATCGGGGTTCGTAATAATTGTAACAATATGATTTCAGTGTTTCGAATTCGTAAAATACAAAAAAATCACTTATTAAAATTTGCGATATGCCCACAAATGGGACTTAACAACGATGCCATCTCTGTCTACCCCGCTAGAATTAAAGGACGTGAGAGTTTATGTTATTTAACATGTTTACAAGGTTACTATTAAGTACACGTTTTGTTGTAATCATTTCATAGAATAAAGTATATAGTAATTTGTTTTATATAAGTCGAAAATAAATGTCCTCATAATAAAGGCTTTATACAATGTAATGAGAGAAGATGATAAATATTTTGTGATTATTTCTTTATTTATTCTATTATTTATTTATAATTGTGTTCGTAGTGAAGTCTCATTCCAATCGGTTTGAACGAAAGAGTTTACGTTTATCGGTTTCTTAGTACAAATATCACTTGCTAATTTCATTTTATAATCGCCACTTATCATTTTAAACATATAATTAGCTTACGTCGTTTGAAAAAAAGAGCGTAAGGAATTATTTATTAGACGGAGCCTATTCCTATTTTTCAACCAATTTTATATCGTTAAAGATTAGTAATTATAATTATACTAACATCAAAATATTTCATTCAAAACTAAATACTGTTACAAGATTATGATAAATAAAAAAAAACTAAGTGCCTAAATAACTAAGTATGCTCGCACAAGTGTAATTAAGGTCGGCTATTGTAACCGATTCCTAAGCAATATTGAGTAAAGAGAATCTCATTTATAAATTAAAATTTTAAAAGTTTTATCATTTGATTAAGCTCGGCGCGAACCTGTGACATGGATTTATTCTCAATGACACATAAACTTAAATTGGAAAAAAAAATTGTCTGTGTCACCCGTTACGTTTAATCTGAACTAAAATGGCGCGCTTCACACATGAATGCTTTTTGCTTTTTTGTGTGGCACATTACATCCGCCATTTATCTCACGCAACAAACAGTTTAGTGTTAAAAAGTTTCTTGTTTTGTATTCAAACACTTCTCACTAAGGCTGGGATCCGTGAACGACAATAAGTTGATAGAATTTTTAATTAGTACCAATAACTTTCCATTTTCGGATTCTTATATACAAATTAAATTACTAAATCTTGTGCCGGTGTATGGCAAGTTCACTGTTACAATGAGTCCTAATAAGCTTGGTGTAAAACGGAAACAGACACCTCTGTCTACCCAGAAGGGTCAATACGTGACACATTATTTTTTAATTAAACTAAAGTTACAAGCAGCAATGAATCGCGGCTGAGTTTAAAGTCATTTCACATTCCTAGAGCGGCCTTTGAATTTTTATTTCGAAATTGTGATTTTTTTTACAATAATAGTGATCTTTAGCGTATAAGTATCCATTTGCCCTAATTTATAATTGAACAAATATTGAGATATTATCCTAATAAACTTTGTATGAAAAATAAGTACATTGAGAAGATATTTTGTATAATTGCATTGGGTTGTGTAGGTTACATACGACGGTTGATTTAAGTATGTAGGTAATATGAATAGGTAGTTATGTAGTATTGTAAAAATAACAGGTATTGTCTTATATAAGCCGGTAATTAAAGTTAATGAGAACTTTATTTATTCTGTCCAATTCGACGGGAAAACACCGATTTTGTTTTATCACATTCTTATATGACATCATAATAAATGGCAATTTTATCAACAAAATTCATTTATTTAAACCCATCAACCGTTGTATTGGAACGAAGGGCCACTAAATCAAAATTTCTCATAGCGTCTAGAACAGTATAACAGGAATTACTCCCGAGATTCAAGAAAATTCAATACGAATTGTTGATTACTTTTAGTATGGTATAGTTTTATTTAACAGGATGCTAACAGTGTTTTTATTTACAAATATTACTAACATTCATGGATGGTTCACGTCAATAGTCGAATGCTGGATTCAAACCTACGACCTTACGATTTCCAGTTCGTGCCCTAAACCATTGGCTGTTGACGCTTTGCAATTAACGTGTACTATCACGACTACACGGTACACTGTGTCGTCGTCCTTCTCAGGGTCGTTATTATTCGACCATGGCAGTTGTCTCTAAAAAGGATCGGTTCTTTTAGCTTTCATGAGACCAATGAGTCATTTGTTGGTTTTGTGCTAGATAAAACCAACAAATCGACCGGTAAATGTCATTTTGAAATATACATGGAAACGCCATCAACAAAAAAAAATTGAATTGAAATGTAATTTTTTAAAGAAATCACAATAGAAAAAACTAGCTCACGACATTTACTGACAGGTAACTGTAATAGAATGTTCAGAATTTTTTTAATACATTGTGTCGTCAGTCATCTTGCTATATATATATATGTATATATATGGACTAATTGATCTGAAATGATCGAGACAAATCGATTTGATAGTTACTATGTTTTACATTCCGATTCAAATATTTTCTATGTATTTAGAAATCCTGCTTAATTTTTTTTATGTTAGTCAAACATCCAACAAACCAGACATAAATTCGGTCTACAAATTCGTTCTTGTATTATAAAAGGTGTTAATAAACCCAACTTTGTTTTAAAACAAATTAGATAGACAAAGTAAATCAAACAATATATATTCATAGAATACTTTAATTGGTTTGCACACAGCCTCTGTTGAGAACAATGTATATAATTAGAGAGGAAGCTTGGATTACACTTAATTTACCAACGACACTTTATTGGCGTGTTTCTTTAACATGTCGCCGATAAATTAAAATGAATTAAAATTATATAAAGTATAAACAAGATTCTCAAAATGCTGAATGGCAAATATATAATCAGCAATTGCTCTCATCTCAGTCGCTTTGGGTATATTATGCTCAATAATTTTAAAATGAAATATAGCACACAGTACAAAATTAATAACAATTTTATCTAGATTATTACACAAAATCATAATAGTCAAAAGGGGTACGAATATTGTATAGAATTATCTTAACACAAAGATTCTTTAATCCAACTGTATGTAAAGTACAATGATCAATGAGATTTGTAAAGGTCTGGATCGACATTTCATCAATAGTGTGCACAACTCCTGTACTTTATATCATTATCACGAGGTCTAGACATGCACGAGGCCCACTCCAATTCGAATCACTTGCGTGACATGAACCTATCCAAGAATCTAGATTTAACGTAACTTATTATAATTACATATATCATACATCTAAATTCAAGTAACTTATTTTTTATTCTGTTTCAAGTTTTATTGTTTTGCTTTTTTTTTATTATTTTTTTGTTATTTTTTTTATAGCGTTAATCTCTGTTGTTTGCCACAGCGCGTTGTTGCCGGTGAAATTTGCCTTCCACGAATGATTTAGTCCGTCATAAAATTGAGTGCGATGCCAAAATTATTGTGATGTAATGGGGCTTCGCTATGTTACTCGACATTTTCTGGTTTACGGTTGTATTGTGGCCGAGGAACGCGAGGGGCGCCACGTTGCCCGCCTCGGGGACCTCCCCTGCCGCGGCTCTTGAAACCGCCTTGATAACTCTGGTTATTATCGTTATATCTTTCGCGCCCACCATTTTCGTGATGGTGGCTGTCACCAGTGTCCCCGTTACCATAGTAATCGTTATTACCCCTGTTCTGGTAGCCGTCCTTGTGTCTGTTCTGATAGCCATCATATTGTCGATTTTGGTAACCATCCTTGTTTACTCTGTTCTGATATTCGCCGCGAGGATGATATCCATCAATCTGTCTGTTCTGAAAGGAGCCACGCCCACGATATCCATTAGAGGAGCCCCTCACTACGCGTCCGTATCGCCTGTATCGATTTTGACCATCTCCCTGGCCTTGAGTTTTACGCTCACAACCTTCATCATGCTCAGGGCTTCGGCTTTCTTTCCATTCTTCGTCATTTTTGTCTTCATTTGGCGTTGGTACTTTTCTCTCTTCAAGCTGAATAGGCGGTTGCTCAATGAGAACTGGTTGTGGCATAGATTGTAACATAGGTTGCAATTGTTGTTGAGGTAAAGTTTGGGGATGTGTTAGCTGTTGCTGTGGTGGCATATGCGCCGTTAAAGGAATGCCTGGGTATGCGGCGTGTTCATGATGAGGAGGGAAGTGTGGCTGAGGAGGCATTGGCATTGGTGCTTGCTCTGGAATCCTGCCTCCAGGCAACTGCACAAAGTGCTGATTTGTAAATGTCTGTGTGGGGATTGGTGCAGGTGGGGAAGGCTGGTTCATAATCTGAGGAGGTTGAGGGGTACCAATAGGACTATCAATTTCAGAATCCTGAAGAAAGAAGAAGTTTTGAGACCCAATTACTTCAGAAATCGGTCTCTGTTGGGGGTATTGCTGGGAGAAGTATGCATGCTCAACTTCTTGTAATGTTATTGGAGGAAGAGGGCGAAGTGGATAAGCTGGCGCTGGTACCACATTGGGCGCAGGAGGAACTGGAAGAATGTTGGGAGGAGGATAGTGAATAGTATGAACTTCCTCCACTTCTAAACCAATTAATTGCTGCTGCTCTTCATCGACAATGACATGAACCTCATCACTTTCTATAATAACATTATCAACACCTTTGTCAAAGTATCCACTTTCATGTACTGTTGTTACTATCTCCTTGATATGAGCATATGTTGTGCCTAAAACCTCCTTGGGTTTGCCATCAATAATTGCATACAAATGTTCAGCAGCTTTAACTGTATGTATATGAAATCCCGATTGACCTTCCTCATTTAATTCATGCTTGGGTGTAACTTCAGGATATCTGAAATAATTTGATGAAAAAAGCTATAATATAAATTGTAGTAGATAGAAGTTATATACTAATACTATAGATTAGTAGTAGTAGTAGGTGATGAATATTTATCAACAATATAGATAAAATATACACTTACAAGTCATCCAAAATTTTTAGGTCATCTTCTGTGAGTTTGGCTGCTCCATTAGTCCCATTCAAAAAGTCTTCCCGGGCTTCTGAGCTGCCCATTTGCACAAGACAGTCCAAAATCAATAATACTTCTCGAATTTTGTTAGTTTCAGCAGCATAACGCACCCATGCATCCTAGAAATCATTTATAGAAAATTATTTAACAGGATATATTGTTTTCAGCAAATAAAGTAAATGGTTGATCACAATACTATTGCTTGTAAGTATTAGTGTGATTTATGAAAAGAGTGCCTTCTTATAGTCTAATCTCCCTCTTTAATAATTATCTTGTTGAAGACCATCATAATCTCATAGAAAACCTAATGATGGCAGCTTGCCCAATTTTAATATCTCACCCACAACTTATGTTCATAATAACTATGTAGTACCTTAGTACATAATATTTGTGTGATCTCTATTACTGTGGCACATAATTAGTTATGGTTACTTTGAGAATTGAATGGAGAATGAAATTTCCTTACATTGGAGAAAATAATAAAAAATACACAAGAGTCAATTGACTTACATATTAAACACTATTCATGTGCTTTATCAGTTTATTAAATATGTAATCTGTATGTATACAATAGAATAATAGCTGTTTTAATAAAAGGTATTTCTATGACTCCTCTAGATACCAATGGCTTTTTAGATGGAATGCATTTTTCAAAATAATCTCGATGTGAAGGTCATGTTTGATAGAATTATGTAAAAATTGTATCATTGAAAGTGCGTAACTTAAGGGTTAACAAGCATTGAACTTACAATAGGTGTTTCCCTTTATAAAAATTGTAAATATAAAAAATGACAGCCTAAATTTATGCACTATGTGTGGCAACAAATTTAACCACTGTCATGTATGGGACCTAATAAGCTTGGTGAAAAAAAAAAGTGCTGGGGTGAAAGAAATGAGACATTACAAATGCCAAAATTTTATTAAGATAACAATTTTTGCAAAACAGGTTTTAAAAACATAGATGTTATAGAACCTTTTATATTAGCTGCTAAAACAAAATCACAGGGCTTTGAGTCTCCTCTAGTGGTTGTGAAACACAGCATTAAGACAAGATTCATTGATACATTTATTCTCTAACTTTAAAAAGCTATAACCACATTGTGAGCACCATGGGAAATGTAATGATCACTGTCCACTGATGTTTTTAATTTTTTATTACACAATAACCTTTTCACCTAGTCTATATTACTGCCTTATTTTACATTAGCAGTTGAGCTTAATATTATTGAACAGCATGCATACCTTTTTAGCTTGCTTCTTGGCCTCACGTTCGGCAGATGAGGCAATAGCAGTGATTTGTTTAGAGAGGTCTCTGGCAAAGTCCAAAGTTTGAGCAACTTCATCATATTTAGCTACTGCTACTTTTTGATCAGAGTTTAACTCTTTACCAGTCTTCTGCAGATCACGATATGATGTCAGCTTGCTCTAAAAGAGAAAATATTATACCAATATAAAACAAAAGCCTGACAAACATATTGTCATAATATATGACACTTTAATAAATAGATGTATCATTTATTGTTATACATTATCAACTCTTCATATGAAACTATAATTACCGTATATTTTATTTTATGTAAATTAGCTTATACATTTTTTTCAAATCCTATTACGCATGTATTAAGTACTTTAAATATTTTTGAAAGATAGAAGATTATAAAGATATGACTGGTTTATCACAAAGCAATCGCTCATCAATACAAGGATAATCAACAACAAATAAACACTGCAATGTATTAATACTTGTACATATATGTAGCTGTAAAATTATATATAAACATCTCTCATAACTCGCTTCTTGTAAAACAAATATTAATATGTGAAATATTGGGCGTAGCGATTTGGTAACAATACTGGACTAGAGCACATGTATAAAAATGGCGTCCGGCGGAATACCGCAACTTTATTTACATACAAAAAAACGCCGGAAAATGATAAGACTTCATGATATTTTTACGGGAACTTAACTAAGAAACCATTTCAATAAAACGATAACTATTCAAACATGAAATCACCACTACAAGATACATAATGTATTGATATTGAATGTAGCAAATATTATAACTTACCTTTCTTTTTTCTAAATTACGTATTTTGTGTTCAATAACGGTTAATATTTGCCGTACAGGTGAATTATCCATAGCCTCCGAAGAGGCTGGTTTTTCAGACTTTGCATTCGCAGCTGAAGGCATCCTTCACAGGCAACAACTTCTTCTGGATTGGGTATGGTGGTACTTGAATAGACAATTTTTTATGGATATATAACTAGATTTCTAATATATATACTACAAAGCAACTGTCAGTCAACGAACGACGCATTATTTGATTCTGAATGTTGGTAACGTTTAAAAAATCCCGCGAAACTCTTTATTTTATTATTCTTACATAATCTACTATTCATTTATTAATCAAGCTTAATATTAAATAGTTTCTCGCCCTCCACATCCACACATCCTTGCATACGCGCTCATCGGTTCCTTGTTCTTTTACAGACGATATTAATTTTAGCAGAAATACTTAGACGTCCCCTACCAACACTGCCCTTCGCATTTGTATCTTAATAAAATAATGACATACTCCCATTACTCTCTACTAAGCTCTAAATCAGTTCTAAATACAAACAAGCCAGCAAAGCACAACAACACTAGCAACATTCCAAAAAAATGTTTAAAACCGTACTTCCAACTCTTTTATCTTATCCAGATATATTAAATTAGGTACATGAATTATGATATTATGTTCTCGAAAATATAAGTAATATAAATAATGTTTAAATAATTAAAATATTTATTGTATTTTTTTTTAGTTTGCTACAGATGAATATTGCAAAAAATAGTGTAAATCGACTGCATGTTCGTTTCACTTTTGCCTTTCCTATGATATTTAAGTTTTTTTAAAAAAAAAAAATGTATTTCATCATATTCATCACTGACACATTTTTGTTTATTGTTATTTAGCGTTGTTATTTAGTATTGAATTTGATATTAAAAGATTTTGTGTAACGTTTTTTTTATGGTATTTGATTAGATAGATATTATACGTTAGAAACTTAATACATGATGTTTACCTTATCAAATGTAAGAAGATTTGTCTTAAATATAACCTAAATATCTAAATTTGCCGATATATTTCTAATACGTATTTTTACATAAATTCAAAGTTTCAGTATTAGTTATGGCCTCTTCTGCTATATTACCAAAATAATGCAATGATTTTATTGATCAAGTTTAATTCATTATAATAGATTATTCTGCGTCGAACTGTATTCTCAACTCCAGCTGCATAATTTTTTTATTGACGAAACTGACATTTTTCAGGCGAGAGTCACTCGAAACTTATATCATTCTTCGAAACAACTTCACGCAACAATAATACGTTTTGATGCTCAGAAAACTGAGAAGAGTAAGTACATTTTTGTCTTAAAGAAATGATTACAAGCAATGTTATATTACATTATCCTTGTGTATTTTAAGCGTAGTTTAGTGTATAATCTGTTGTACTGTTGAATTTTAAAAACGATCGGCGGGGACTCATGGGGGGATCATCTAACTTACATTTTCATCTTAGATGTAAGAAATAAGTGTATTTTAAAAAAGACTTGACTTAAAGGTCTTGTTACCAAGCCATAAAATATTCAACAATAAAAACAATCAATTACTACACAGCCAATTAACTTTGACAGTGAAGAAAATCATCTTAAGGAAACCTGCATGTCTGAGAAAATTTTCATAAGACATGTGAAGTCCGTAAATGTGTAATGGGTGTCGCGGACTATTTACTATGACTATGAATTCTATCGAGTAGCGGCCTGTGCCCAACAGTGGAACTAGGCTGTTACTTCACTAACACAAGTTTTATTATATTACATAGATTTTCAAATAAAAATACACGTTAAATGTTATTTCTTTGTTTATGCCATTGTAAAAATATATTTATTCATAGCTATCAATCAAGTTACATTGTTGGGGAGAGCTGGGGCTGATCCACAAAAACGAGGCACAGAAGAACATCCAGTCATAAATTTTCCTCTAGCAACACATTATAGTTATAAATATGAATCTGGTGACATACTACAGAGAACAGACTGGCATAGAATCAGTATTTTTAAACCAGGATTAAGAGACACAGTCTATAAATATCTCAAAAAAGGGCAAAGGGTATATGTAACTGGTAAATTATCATACGGGGAAGTTAAACTTGACGATGGACAAGTTAGGACTGCATCAACAGTAATAGCAGATGATGTTATATTTTTCCAAAATCAGCAGCATGCTGAAAATTGATGTCACCTTTAATAATTCTAAGTAGTAAGTGGAATTAAGTAATAAATATAATTGATAATAATTTTTTTTTATTTCTAATTAAAAATTTATTGTTGCAAAACACCAATGCAGTTGAGTTTTTATGTGTTTTTAGTTCAGTAACTAAAGCATGTGTTATTTTCATAACTGAAGACTTTAAGTGGTCAATCGGTATTCATTGTTAAACTACAATTGCTTAGTAAATGCTTTATTTATAAATTAATTACCTCCTTTTAGAATCATATACATTAAAATGTAGAAAACAGATTTCAGCCCTTAGAAAAGTTTATATTACATATAGAGCATTTAAATGGAAGAAGCTCTAAATTAGATAGATCCTAAAGTTGGCTAGCATTCTACAAACACTTTTAGATAGATCTGATTTGTTAATATTACCTTTTTTAGCAGGAACATTTTTAACAATTCTGATAGAGAGAATTTTCTTAAATGACATGACTGATGAAAAAAGAAAAGAAAAAAGATCTGTCATTTATGAACCAGATTAGATGTTTGGTTTAATATACTCTCATATTAATTTTTTTGGCATTGGACCTTATATGCCAATGGAAATATAATAATTGTATAATACTTATTGTTTATCTAGATTTTGGTAGAGTTATTTTATGTAGGTAGGTGTTGGTATAATGGCAGGTTTATTATGACCATTCGAGATTAGGTACTTACTCCTTAATGACAATAAGCATGAATATAAAATAAAAAAGAGAGGCACTTGGCACTAGAACTTCGTAATATCACTATGGTACTTTGGAGTAATAGAGGGTCTATGTGAAGCAGTTAATCCTCTTGTGACATTAACCTTAATCTTTACGTAGATTTAATACCATTTTTATATTATCCATATTAACTTGCAATTGTAGTAAAAAAATTTTATCTTACCAAATTTCACAACAACTTTGTATAGGCATAAATTAAAGGGTTTTGAGGTTAAGAAATGTATATTATATGTTTATTTATAAAAGGACATACAATAATAAAGCTTCATAACACAAACAGCTTTATGTGTGAGGACGAAACTCTAATCAGTGTGTGTTAAGTTTTCCATTTTGTAAACTGAGTGACTCTAAAGAATAAACCGAACATAGAAAAAACATATGGATTACGGTTTTCGATAAACAAATGCATGAATAAATAGCTTGTATACATTTGAAATTGGAATTCCTAACCAAAGAGGAGATATTTGAAATCAAAGTGGCCTAGTCTAATATATTATAATTTTTAATAAGGTGTTTTCAAATGCATGTTGAAGATTTTTTTAAAAGAAAGCTAGCAATATTTCTTTTGTGATTAAGATTGTGTTGTACTTAAGATTTATTTGAATACTCAATACAATTATAATAAATAACGATCGAATATTCGAATCTGACGTTTGTTTGACGTGGGTTCTTGCCTACCTACTACTTTAAAGAAAATGATACAAACACAGCCTAAATGATATAATACGTTGTTTTGAGCAAATGGTAGGATATGATACTATTTTTCGTTTTAAAATGTTATATTAATAACTCCTTTTAGATTTAGTTATTTTTACACTGATAATCAACGGAAGGTTGCTACTCTTGAATGGATCACAAAAGATCGGATAACTAGATTTATGTCCAACAGGGGTATATTTGACTCGGAAAAGCTTATTTAGATTTTTTCATGTCATGTCAATTTTGTACTGCTCTTTGTATTAAATGTTAATCTATGTTTCATTTTGTAGCCAACTATCGGTGGAGAGTAAAAATTGTAACTTAAAATAACGGAGTTTAACTGTCTTATCCGTACATTATGGTTATATTGTTAAGTTCCTCTCCAGGATTTTCTTCCCTTTCGTATCTGGAAATAACTGTCACTTTGTGAGCTTTTGGTTTGTCCACTTGTTTTTGTAACTACCAATCTAACATTTATGTAGTCTATTCTATTTGTAGACTTCAATAGTCGATGGTAAGTTCAAACCACCACCAAGGTCATTCCATAACCTATTCAACAGTGGAATGGTCTGTGCAGCTGTTGCTGCATAAACGGGCTTGAACTTAAATAATAGGTATTTATGTCTGGGTAGCAAGTGGGGTGGCTGCTAGCCTAATTCTCAAAGAAAAGGTCGGCAATGCACAATTCTTGTGTTTGTAGATGGCAGTGACCACTTAACATGAGGTGAGTTACATACTCGTATAACTTCTCTCCTTTAAAAAAACCATTTGGGTGTACATTATTTTAATGTCCCTTACATTATCCGTGAAATAGCAACCGACCGAGTCGGCACCTCTCGGGCGCCCTCGGATCGGAATGCTTATGCGTAACATAGTAACCGTCCAAGCCGAGTTTACCTCTCACCCCTGGTGGTGAAACCCTTGTGTGTGATTTACACATTGAATTTTAAAGCTTTTTCTTAATAATTATATGCCCCTATCTGGCGGCAGTAGTTTATATTAGCAGTAAACATTGGGATAAATGAAAAGGAAGGTTGTGATATAACATTACTTTGATTTATTTTAAGTTATTATAATAAAAGTTAACACAATTTTTGCGAAACATTATATTTCTATTGTGTGTACAAGTTGGAAAATATGGCAATCATATGCCAAGTAGAAATAAATGTAAAAATACAAACTCAGTTGTTATAGTACTTACGGATACCTAGGTACTTTGATAAAGCTCCACTTTTTGTTTTACAAATCATACATACTCTCTTTAGTAAGTTTCTTAACTTAACTTGCATTTACAACCCTAATATTTACAAACGCAATATTTTTACTCTATGACATTTACCTATATTGATAAAAGAGATCACAGAAAATTGTAGCTGGAAATAATTGAGTAAAAGCCCTAGCATATTCTACATGTCTACCACTTTATATTTCTTATCACAGTGGATTCATTTTTTATTAATTTCAAGGCATTAATTAGGTATTAATATAATCGTAGTTATTGTCTTTTAAGAGAACTATCCAAAATAAAATTTGTTTTTATAGATGCCAAATAAGGATGTGGTAGCCCTAACGTAATATTAAACCCTTTCACAAGCTACAATTGAAATGTTTGCCAAAATGAATCAATGGAAGACAACAATGTGGTGATAAATTTTTCAAACATTTAACTCAGTTATGTACTCTCTTCAGCAAATTCAAAACAAAAATATACTCATATTAAAACTAATTAAATTACAAAAATGCATAAATGAATGCGTATTAATACGCATGCATTGACATCGAGTTTTGGCAACATCATATCTCATTTGTTAGTGAGATTACAGTCAGCAGTCCAATGCAAGTGGTCCATTGCACAGAATATTAAAATAGTCTCTATGACTTTAACACATATAAACTTTCGTCCCTTTTGCTAACTAATTTTTAATTGACACTATTAGATAAAATCACTTGGCACAAAGGCATTTAGGTCCATACCCTGTTTAACTCCAAAGACTTAATCCGTCAAAGTACTCTCAGTGATTGATTTCTCATACGATTTTGACCATTGTCATGTATAACATGATAATAATAGGAAGACTAATAAAAAAATATCCTTTCTGAGAGGAATTTGACTAGAGTCCGTAGGGTGGAGTTGTTTACACATAAATTATTCACGTAAATTGTTTCGCACTGACGCGTCCAAAGGCGTACTCCGATCATAAATCATTGTTCACATTTTTCACTTTTTAAATTTAATGCGTAATGTTCAGGATTGTATTCAGATTCACGTTTTAACATCATGTTGTCACCAATCAGAGCACTTATGCGGTGCTTATCCAGAGTGACAGGGGGCTGAGAGTTGTCAGACCGGGCCCGTTTCCTCCAGGGCTCCGATGCAGCCATACTCAAATCTGTAGGCATGTCTTCTTCCGCATGTTCGTCTTCGCAACGTTCTTCTTTCATTTCCGTCTTGACTACAGGTTGAGAAGCAACTCTCGTTGGACTCATTTGCTGCCGTAGCAGAGAGATGTTCTTTATGTTCTTAAGTTCTGTTGGGTTCCGTAGAAATCTGTAAGTTGTGAAGTACAGAGTTATTAGTCATGAAAGGTTTACACAAAATGTCGGAAATGTTTTCAAAGACATTAAGATACTTACTGGTAACAGTGACGCTCGCCTTGTACTTTCCGTAAAATGTTGACGCGATAATAATATCTAAGCGCACGCGACATCTTATCATAGTTCATCGATAAATGATTCTTTTGGATACCCCAAAGCTTAGCGAGGCCGGCTGGATCGACTATCTTGAAAACACCGGTGTCTCGGTTTTTCCACGCAATGTAGTTCGTGTACCGTTGCGTTGGATCATTAAGCAATTGTTGCAAGAAATCCCACAATAGTCTACCATCTGCAAGGAAACAAATGTTGTTCATGAGTATTTAATACAAAGATTTTTAAGGGCAATAAAAGAAAAACTTGAATAAAGCTTAGTGACAACTTACTTGTGTTTGATTCGGGCATATCATTCGGGAAAAATTCTCTGTGTTGTGCCCGATAATGCGTATGTTGAGGCGCAGAGTGTGTTTGGGGCGCCGGACTTGTCAAGGAAGTCTCCTTTGGTGAGCGTGGTGGGGGAGCAAAATGAGCTTCTTCGTCTGAATCAGAATGATTGCTACCAGAGCTAGCCTGGGCTGATACCGGAACCGGTGGTGCATACGCAGATGCGTAGCCTAACGTTTCTCCCCTTTGTGGGCTTCCGGAACTGTCAATTGATGGTGCTGGGCTCAAAGTCACTGAATTAGGTTGTGCAGCGGCGGCCGCTGCACTGTGAAAGTGGTGGAAGCTATCGACCGCCGCCCACGTCGGTGTCGGGGGGTGCGAATGTGGTGAAGGGGGATATGGTGCCGCACGCGCCGTAGGTGTTACTGGCGATGACGGAACCCTTCCCAAAAGTGCAGCATCACGCACCAGCATTTGAAGAACGTTGTGTAAAACATCACCCGCTCCAGGGCAACGTTCACCTAAGTCCGTTTTTGTTAAGAGGCAAAGTGCTTTTCCTGAAAAGAAAAGTCAATAATTAAGTAAATATTATATAATAAAAAAAATATAGACACTCATGATAGTGAAATTTTAGGAGACAAAGAATTTCAATTACCATTCATTTGAAAGAGATCCATATCAAAGTTGGGTAAATCAAATTCTCTTTCACACCATTTTAAGAAAACTGCTACATCTTCTCTTGTCCATAATCGTGGTTCTGGCGGGAGACCAGCAGGTAATTGTGCCTTCGTGTCACCCAGAGGTGAAGGAGGCGGCGGGGCCCACGGTAATGGATACCGCCATAAAAGTTCCGTTGGGCTGAATGGTAGCGGTAACCGCTCCATACTTGGCCCCGACGGCAATTGTAAACTCACTACTTTCATCACGGTGATCTGCAAAAAAAAATTTTTTTCAGCAAAACTAAATATTGTAAACGTAAACACCTTGTACGAGTGCGATATATTGCTACTCGATAACAGATGGCGCTGCTTCTATTTAACTTAAAAAGTTTAACCAGGTTTTGTATAAAATTATTAATCTAATATTAGCTTTCATTCGGGTTGTTATATCTAGAAAATCAATGTTATTTCATAATTCTAAATTTTTAGGATTTAGTATTTGGCAGTGGACAGTTGAATAATTTTGTATAGTAAAATACATTAATATATATTAGAAGTTGTAGATAAATTTGTATATTTTTGTATATAAAGGACATCAATATTTTGTTTCTTTTATATTTTTCTATAATAATATTAGTAATACGTTATTAGCAATTTCGTCAACCTGTTTACGAAAACTTATGTTGCGTTTTTTTTAGGTATTTCATGTACTTTATTTTCTGTGTCAAATATTTATCTACACATATGACATTTATAGTTATATTTATAGTAGATACTCCATAATATAATATATTAATCTGACCTATAATCCTCATTTCAAACACGAATTATTACAGTCGTTACGTTCTAGTTCTTAGCTAATAAAAGTAACTTTATTAAGTGTTTTTATGGAAGTGACACCTGCATACTACTTCGCCCATGATCCGTGTAGGATGAATATCATAGTAACAATATAGGGGAAGAATTATTATTGAAATCAAACATCTAAACTCTGAGGGGAACATCGCAGAGAAAAAAATAAAGGGTGCACTGTTGCACGTGCGTGTTAGTTGCAGGGCACTATTCCCAACGGATTATAGTACACTCTGTATTTTGCACATAGAAATAAATCGGTACATTTATATACAAACTTGAATCGCATCATTTAATCAACCTTATGCTTCCAACAAATTTATATATTTTAGAGTGTTTGATTCTTCTTAAATATTAATTTTTGTTTTGTTACTATGAACTGGTCTCATATTGGCCAGTGGATTTTTAACTCTTCTTCCTCTTCTTATTAGCTGACTTAAAAAATGGCGGTAAAAAATAATACGTCTCCATTGTTTTGGTGGTTAATTCAACTTAACTGAAAGTTGTATTTGTAATTGTAGTAGGCAACAAAGTTGTTATCGGGCGGGGTCGGAAATGCGTGAATACGAGATAGCGCGGCCAGTGATAAGCGCTGCTACTCACCGGCTGAGCTGATCCGGAACTGGGTGCGTTGACGAATAAAAATCCTAAAAGCGATAAACGGGAACAGGACAAATCAGCACGTATACATTGTCACAACACTTGTAGCACAGTATCCAGTTCACAGAGCACCAGGCACTTCAAAGTAGCGGCGGTCCCTCCAAACGTGTCGTGTTACGGCACGCCGTAAACCAGCAGCGTATCTGAGGGATCGAGCTCGCAGACAAGCGTCGCGGGCAACTCTCCGACGCGGACTGATGGTGTGGTGGCGGCGCGGGAGGACGGACGCGCGCCCACTGCACCCCGCGCGCCTCCCGCCCCCGCTTCATGTCGCCACACATAATATTGCGGAGAATGAGATAAAACTTCGGGAGCCAGTCTGAGACCGCGTCCCATTTTTAACTATACGCAAGTACAAACATTTCCGCGAACGTAAAGCGTTATCGATGTTTAGGGCGGCAAAATACCCTCTCTTCTTAAAGTGTATGAAAGCTAATCTGCCAGCGATAGGAGACCTGTGTCCGCCTAGGGCACGCGGAAGTGCTAATAGTGTTGAGATTACGTCAGCGCGCCAGTTTTTAATAACTCTCAATATTTCCTTGTTTGTAGAGCACCTAGACAGCCGGCAGCAAGAGACGGCTACCTATAAAGCCAATATAATTGCGATCTCTTTAAATTGTTCGTGTAATGTTATGGATAACTTTTAAAATACCTACCAGCAGGCTTTACAGATATTAATCCAGTATTAGTAATAATACATTATCTTGCTTTATTTCAGTATTGCCAGTTAATTAAATTTCAAGAGTTTATAATAACAAGCGGGCAATCTTGTCCGATGTTACAGAAATGTAGCTGTGCTACCCACGATGATCGAACACAGGAAATGTCTGAACAGTCACTCGCCGGTTTCCTGGTGCAGAGTGAGACAATATGAGCGTCAACCGGTTTCAGCTGAGCTCATTCGACTACCAACATACATACCTATCTATTTGTCTGCAGTTAAATTTTGTGATATGCTTTTTATGTTTATCAATAAACATCTATATATAGCTAAGACTCCAATTTAGTTATAATAACGATGAAAATTCTTTACGCTAAAGTAACATAGTAGAGAATTAAACACAAAAGATTTCTGTCTCAAAGATGTGAGTATTGGTACTGGTAGGTAACATTGTTTACGTTAAAATATTTATTTAATCGTATCATTTTATACCTGTTACATTACAAAATTCAATCCTTTCCGTTTATAGGATTGAGTTTAAGAGAGCCCTGGCCACCGTCCCACTACCGGTTCAAGACAGAAATATTCGGCAGCCAAGGCGGAAGTGGCCTCGGAATCTTTACCTGTTGCTCCCTTCGCTCGCCCCGCTCCCACCTATGCCGTCTCGCTCTAACACACAGCAAACCGCTTTGCTGTTGTTGCTCTGTGGTTAAGCGTTGAGTAGTTTCATGTTGTGGAGTAATTTGGAAAATAAAACACTACGATGTTGAACCGTACGTGGTCGTCGTGACCGTGACCGCAGATCTCGCCGCTACTTTCTTTGTCGATCGTATAAATGTTACGCGATTGCTTAGTTTGTCTATTTGCGTTTATTTTCATTATCGCATTGTGCAGATTCGTGTAATGTTATCTTCTTATTCAGTGTTGATAAAGCGTTTTTAAAGTTTTGTGATTATGCATACCTTTTATTGTTTTACAATTAATATGGCTATATTAGTGTTTAATTTAAATTATACTGAACTTTAATTCCCTTAGTAACAACCAACTGCGCCCCGCGGTGTTGCCCGCGATTAAAAAGTTACCTATGTTCTTTTCATCTAAGCTACTCCTCACTGATCAGCTATCTGCCAGTGAAAGACCCCTCAAAGTCCAGCCAGAGTTTAACTGGTGGAACAAACAGACAAAAATTGTTATTTTGGTATACGTACCGTTATTGTTTTAAATCGGTAATTTTAATATTATAGATACTCCAATTTTATTTATTTGTAGAGATAAGGTGTAAAATCGGTAGAAATGTTTCGTGTTTCTGGTCAGGTAATAATAGGTTAGGTAAATGTGAGCCATAGAGGAATTATTATTTAGTCGGAGGTGCGTGGCGGCTCGGTCGGAATGCGACGAGCGGACTCGAATCTGAACATGCGGAAGTGCCCGAAATAAGTTCATTGCGTGAGCGGCATATGTACTGTCTGTAACAGACAACTCGCCCGTGTTAATTCATGCATTGCTCCACATTTTTTTCCTTGAACTCTTTATATTTTAGA
Source organism: Meandrusa payeni (assembly GCA_029286785.1). Classification (NCBI taxonomy): domain Eukaryota; kingdom Metazoa; phylum Arthropoda; class Insecta; order Lepidoptera; family Papilionidae; genus Meandrusa; species Meandrusa payeni. Next base: position 4,449,391 of record JAGSMX010000013.1, read on the forward strand.
CCTCTGTGTAGCGTTACGCGAACTTTTATTTTTACCTACAGGGGTAATTGTTAAACAGTGATAACCTTGACTAGTGATTAGCGATCGGCCGACGAATTCGAATTCGTCATAGTGTAAGCTCTAACGTCCTTTTAACCCTGGTGGGGTAGACAGGTTCCGCTATCCGTTTTTCAACGAGTTTTTTAGCTATCGTAAGTAATGTTTTAGAAAGTTATTTTTTGTATTTAAGAAAAGGTTGGGATTTCAACCCTTGACCGTTAGATGGAAAGTAGATCGCGTTAGCCACAATGCAATCACCGCTTAGTAATCACTCATTTAAGTATTTTAATTAGTAGCAAACTCACACTTCAGCATTGAAGATTTTAATACGACACTAACGGATGCCGGTTAACTTCCTCTCAATCTTTCCTGTTCCGGTTGGCGGACATTGGCGGAAGTTTGAACAGAGATTCGCGTGGCCCTCTCTCCCCCCGTGACCCTCTCGCTTCCGGTGCCCCAAAGCGACCGGTCTTTAATTTCCTCCTCTAACTAAGATTAATTTCCTTTTTCAAACGAAAACGGTTTGTTGTTATTTTATTAGTAAAAATACTAAATGTGAGTTCGCACGGTAGACAGAGATAGGAATCCGTTTCCCTAGCCGGGCACAAATCAATTATAAATCATTTAGCCAGGAATCGGACCCTGAACTATCAGATCGTAAATCCAACGATTACGTCTAATAATAATTCATATGGCTGATTATCAACGCATATACATAAGTCCAAATAGAAGTCACATTGGGGTATATAAAGTATTATGACATAGAAGGTCTGTGCCCACTGTTGGGCTTTACTCGTAGAGGATTAGACATAGTCCGGCACGCGGCTTTAGTGCAGATTGGCGGACTTCACATGTGTTAGTAAATGAAATCTAAGACATGCAAGTTTCCCATCCTCCCTCACGATTTTGTCCAACATTGCCCATCAGCGGCACCTGCCATCATCGAGGATTGAACTTGGGTTGCTAGTGTAGACTTAGCAAATTGAGGCGACACTGCTTTGCCACGGCTAATTGATACTGAATACTAAAAATTATTTAATAGTTTAAAAAATATAGAACGTAGAGATTGTGTTTTAACAGATAATAGTAGAACATACAGAAGAAATAGGTAACAAAGTTTAAAAATCGTATCTAAATATAATAACCAAAAAATATGATTTATAAATAAAATAACGAGCAAAGCTCGATCGACCAGGTCCTACGTATAATAGTTACAAATAGATGGTAAATGCACAAGCTGATGAGTCTCACGGATGAGTGGCTCCGGCTGAACTACATTATGTAACCTTACATGTGCAGTGTAGTTCAAGGTTGCATGTTACGACTACTCCTTCGTACGGCTGCATGGAGTTTATAAAAAAGAAGTGTTTAATCTTCTCGCATTATTTGCAATCGCACAGTATATTCCTTTATAGTTAGGCCCTAGTGAAAGTTTCTGGATTTTGCATAAAACTATTTAAATGGATTTTATCGGGGTTCAGGCTTATTTTTGAATTACCAACGTTCGGAATGCTTTACAGAACAGATTATTTTCGCGTATTTAACATAAGAGTCATAGTAAACAATCTGTGATTATGTATTGGACAAACCTCGCCATTACATCAGGCTTGATAAAGTACTAATCTCGTAAAAGAACATTCAACATCAACAACATTCTTACAAAGGATGTTTGTGTGCCTATTTAAATTTTAAAAAGTATCCTAATTTCAATATAAGAATAAGGAAAAACAATTCTTCTCCAAACATTGTTTCCTCATCCCCACAGTTTCCATCCCGCCTGCACAGCGTGGCGACTCAAGGTCAAATCTGTCCATGACAAGACATAATACGGCCTTCAGTACCCGACAGCCCTACTATACCTGGTAACAGCGGCCTGCTGTGGCCGCAGCGCTAAGAATCTCTGTCGGCAGGCCATCTCCACAGGACACACGACCTTATAAGGATAGCCGGAAGTGGCTGGATGTGGTAAGCTTAAGATCGTATATGATGATGATGCTGATAAACTAGTTTTAATGGTTATAGAATGTGTAATATTTAATGAATTAGATTATAGACGTGAACCATTTTCTTACTCGTTTTGGAATGGTTTAAAAGAATGATAAAAATTATGTGAAAATTCGTTGTTAAAACTATAAATAAAAAAAAATTGCCAATCCTTTGTGATAGCCCAATGATTACGATGTGACAAGAGTGACCACCGTTTTTCATAAAGCTTATCCGATCAGATATGTCAAATATGGATCCCAATAAGGTTATAAAGCAAGTGATTTTTTTACATAAAAAAAGCTAAAAACTTACTCATTGGTACAACCCGGCCGGTACAAGTCCAACGCTAAATCATTAGGCTATGATTTTTATTAACGTAATTGATATCGTAGGAATAGATTTTCCCGCTCGTGTTTGAACATTAAATCTTAAGGCGTATAACATGTACTAATCGTCTAGACCGGATGCTATAACACTCGAAACTGCAATCGTATCGAAATGGCGGCACTTCCTGTGCGCTGACACGAATCACGGGCTTTTTATTTCACCGCGACTAACGCGACTTGGAGAGTTAAAAATGTAGGTTAAGTATACAAGTGGAATGTAACTCATTTGGAGCAAAGTAACAAGAAAAACGTTTAACCTTTAACGTTACGTATAACATTACGTATGCTAATTAAAATTAAGGTGTTAAAAATCATTGTAAAAATGTCTCATTATATTATAATCTCGAAACTCTCGAAAAATATTAAATAAATTGATTTTTTTTTATTTTATTATTACAATAATAAACTGGTCTACATTAAAAATAAACTGACATTTCCTATTTTAAATTGAAACATAAACAAGTAAATTTACGTAATTAAATGACACTACGCGCGGACCCTCTCGTTTACTTCCGAAGTATCATAGTTATATTACGAAGTTCTGTTGCCCATGTTATCTTCCTTCGTATATTTCTTATGCTTGTGCTCGTTGTCGTATATCTCAGTCAGACATACGATTTTTAAAAGTTAAGTCATATCTTTAGAATCAAAGGTTTATAATCGTAGGATACGGTCTGAGAAATATAAGGTCGTAGATCCGAATCTACCATTCGACTATTGATATAAACCATCTCTTAGCACAAGCTTGGTAATCAAGACTGTTAGAAATATATGTGAATTATGATCAAAACTTTTAAACAAAGGAAAAAACAAATTCGGCTCATAAATAACGACGCTTATGTGCACAAACATTAAAAAGAAATACATATCACGAATTGAGAAACTCCACACAAAATTACCGATTCAAAATGTAGTGTTGAAACACAACGCACTTCCGAACACTCGACGGTAGAACGCGACCTCGATCCAACCGTTGTTCTCTTGTTACATAATTCGGTGCCACTCAAAACTAGGCAACGATGTCACTGAAGACTTGCGCCACACTGCTTGCGAACCAGCCCAAGTCTCGCTAATGTTATGTTGTCGATATTGTTGAGTAACTCCTGCTCTTCCGAATACCTTCACAATAATTCAATTTTGTTTATACACTTGTCGCGCAAACAGTTTAAAATACACTATATACGTATGCTTTAGAATAGTTCCATAATGCCATCTAATTAAATCAGTGTCTTAATTACAAAATATAGGAATTTTAAAGCCATCCCTGTAAACTTACAATTGGATATTAACATAATCAACAGACTACAAAAAAGAATGGAGGTTCTCAATACGTCTGTTTTTTTTTATTTTTGTTACCTCAGAGCTTTCGACTGTTTAATTAGTAATTTAGTATCCGATGTTATTCCTATCTGTGTATGCGATACGATAAAGGCCTTTTTTTTTTTTGTTCACGCGGGGGAATCTTTTTATAGACCATCCTTCGGTACTCTGGGTGGGCCCGGAGGGATGTGTGGGACTCGGTGGGCAGCCCCTACCCACTAAACCTTCCGCGAATGCCATCAGCCGTTATGAGCGGGGTGCCCCGGATCTGTCAGCGACAGGACACCCCAACGACCGGCCGGTCCCGGCAAAGACCGGTCTTCATCCTCAAAGGGGACTTCTCCGGCACTCAGAGAAGTCCCGACGACGCCGACGATGCTGGGGCCAGGTACCCATCCTGGCCCCGCTTCGGATTACGGGGGCGGCAAGAGGAATACGATAAAGGCCTTTGCCAACTTCTGCCATTCTTCGAGCTTTACTGGACGAGGTGTGTATTGCTCTAATTTCGTCTTCCCATCTTTTCATATAAATTTCATAAGAATGCAACAGACTACAAAAAAGAATGGAGGTTCTCAATTCGTCTGTATTTTTTTTATTTTTGTTACCTCAGAGCTTTCGATTGGGTGAACCAATTTTGATGATTCGTTTTTTTATTTGAAAGATGTTTCACGTTTGCATTCAATTTTATTCGATTTGAAGTCTGTTTTTGTTTTAAATCGTAAATATATTTATTTAGACTGACAGATTGTAAGGAATATCGTGTTACATAAATTAATTTATAGTCATTTCCGTCAATTCAAAACACCTTAATGAGCGAATTAACGTGTTACTGTTTTTAATTTTTGCCAACATTTTTCATTTTGTACTGCGTTTAGTTTCCGGGGAGCGTTAGTTTACGTTGCATAGTACGTATTGAATCCCAGAGAGATCCTTGATGCTGGAATAAAATTGAAGTGTATAAATTTTAAATGATAATTTACTACGTGCTCACCAGTGAAGGAAATATTGTAATGAAACCTGCATGTCTTAGATTTTTTAAGTAGTAAATAGCTTATAAAAATGCACATAAAATTTAGTTTTGGTCCTATAACAAACAACAAAATTACAAGAAAATTCCTAAAAATCGTATGGACGAATGCTTGTTGGTTGAGATATTGATATATAGGTTTATGACAATCCAATACCAGGCACGAACATGGAAAAAGACAGAGTATGTAGGCCCTTCATCGGGGGGACCTTTGTGTCGAGTTACTAGCGATCTATCTTCAGTTTAAGAGCTATACCACCTCTCAAACTTATGTAATAGTTTTAAAACGCTATTTTAACGGCACTACCCTTAGCCTGCTCTTAACCACTAAAGGTTAGCTGGAAGAAAATGCTAAATAGCATTAAGTTCGCCTTTGTACATTTTATTTGGTGCAATAAAGGATTTATCTATCTATCTATCTATCAATCCGGTGAAGCAGTCAAGGCCAGCTTCTCTGGTCATTCTGTGTAGTTCGTCAAAAAAAGTATATAGGCGCCAGAACTTCGTCATATAACTATGATTCGGAAATCAAAATGAGCATAGAATACGCACGTAGCAGTCGTCACGTATGATTTGAAGTTGCTTTTGTTTTTAGATACATCTGTTTATATTGATACTTTAGTATATTTCAATTTAGGCACATAACAAACATCATTGTAATTATGTCGTACATGTATTCAATCTGTGATCGTCAGTGTTAATGAGTAAAATTACAGTTGTCTTAATGATTTTCCGTTGCGTGACCGAAAGTGGGCGCGTGTTGGCAGCAGTTGAGGTCGACGGAAGTTGACGATTTCTTTGTCCGCCATAATTAGCCGCTTAAGGCGGAAAGACACATACAAATCATTAGTTTGATATCATATTTAATTACTGTCGCTTTTCGAACCGAACTTAAGATAAGATCTGACAAATAAATCAATGATTTGCTATTAAAATAAACTTCGAGCCAGTATTTCTAACGTTCTCCGGTCCTATTAAAAACAGTTATAGCCTAAATGGGAAAGCAACATCTACTATCTTTATGATCCGCGTTTAAATATCTGTCAGCTTGTACCAATATCTTCTCGATTTTTGGTTTTTCACCTAAAATTGATAAATGTTCACTAATAAATATGACAGTTCCTGATTCTTGAGCCATATACTAAACCTGTGTTTTAAAAGTGTTAATAGTCTATGTTAAATAGTGTGTGTGTGTGTGTGTTTTATATAGACGTAGAATAAGGGTATATATAGTCCGCTATAAAGCTCAAAATGTTATTTTAAGACATGACCAGTTTTGACATACATTTATAGTGTCAAAAAAAATATGATAATTACGTCAAACAACTTACTAATTCCGAGTGTAATAAAACAGCGGCACTTAGAGCAAACTTCCGTAACTTTTTTTACCAAAGTTATATACTCAATGCTTCCGCTAAACAAGAAAAACTATATTTCGTTTTTTATAATACATATAATAAGAATTCAGATACGTAAATCAATGTCTGTATTTCAAGAGAATGGGAGATGTATTTAATTCTAACGACTAACCCCCAGGCGAGTTTCTGTGCGCTCAAGTGTCATGACAAAGCGACCCCTCCGTTGATTTGGGATCAACACGATCAAAAAACCGGATTGGGAATGCACCCGTATTGGGAGAGAGACACACATGCGAGCATGTGTTCCAATACGCAGGCATTTTATGCTTAAAGAAAGTATATATAGATAAAAAGGCTATTTGATTTTAGTTGTTACGTTTGCTCGTTATTATGTTAATATTATTATATTAGCCTATAATACTAACTTACTGCTTTACTGAGATAGTAATTTTACGAAATTAATTTAAATATTTATACAGTAATTTAGTATCCGATGTTATTCCTATCTGTGTATGCGATACGATAAAGGCCTTTGCCAACTTCTGCCATTCTTCGAGCTTTACTGGACGAGGTGTGTATTGCTCTTATTTCGTCTTCCCATCTTTTCATATAAATTTCATAAGAATGTAACCATATGTGTTAATAAATATTTTCTATTTCTCTACCGCGTTTTCTTTTACCGTCCTTAGCATATCAGAAATTGATGATTTTGCGACATTTCTCAGCTCGTTGTTTTTATTATTAATGTTGAAGTTATTAGAACTTTTTATAAATAAATTTTATAACCGTAAAAAACGTAAGCATAGTAGAATCTAGACACCCCTCTTTCTTCCTAAATAATCTTCGGTTAAGCATCCTTCTAACCTGCCTACCTGTTCGATATACATTAAAAAAAATTATAAACGACGCAGTTATGAGTGCTAAATCATAAAAAATGAAGGCTTTAATTATAACCTCTTCCTTTTTTAAATCCTGTTAAATATGAACAGATGTCGTAAGAAATTATTTTCCTTCGGGAAAACTCGGATCTTTATCGGAATACGACGACACCCATACTCTTAATGAATGATCGTATTAAATGATTAAGATTTTCATATCCATTAATATGGAGCTATTTGAGGGAGCACGATTTATACGAATTTTTCCGAAAAATTACGAAAGAAAATCTTTTCTCACTATATCTATACGACATATATAGCTTAATCTTTAACTTTATGTAATTAATTTTGTTTCTATTATTGTCAAAACAGGTATAAATAAAATTTACGTTGCGTTCTATGTTATATTGGTGTCATAAAAAGTGAATCGTCAAGGGGCTCGCTTAGCATGTCCCAATCGGGCCATGTGCGCGCGCTCCCACGCGTAGTCGGCGCGCAAGTGTGCGCGAGCGCCACAACAAACTTCATATCGTCGGCGCACATGTGTGAGTGGGCAGCTACTTCCTGGTACAAGGCGCGAGATGCTTTATTTAAATTCTCCCTTCGTGTGCGTACGCTATATTATATTCATGTACACGAATATTATTACATTAACGCCGTGTGTGTCAAGTCTTTTTAATCTCCATTGTACTTCCTGATTACGAGCATGTGTGCGTGAGCCACTTGTTCGAATGTTAGGGCGACTTTATCTCAGTAAGGGACATAGTGCAGCGTCCGATTACTCTAGTTGAGGGAGTGTTATTTTTGTTTGTTTTATCGATAACGTGTCATTACGTTCTATTTGAATACAGATTATATGGTTATTGTTTGAATGATGTCGCAGCTATGTCGTAAGTATCCGGATCGCCCACCGTAAAATAGCAAACAAAGAGCTCATGTTTATATTCTCATTGGAAACAGGAAGCACAAGTCCGCCGTAATGTCTCAGGCGCGTACTGTTCTCAGTAAGTAACAATACCAGTTCCGCTGTTGTTTGCAAAACTGCCGTTTTCAGGAAGTGACCGGACTTTGATCGATTTGATTTGCCAAGTAATCATTGCATCATACAAGCGATGAAATAGCTTAAACTTTTAATAAAACTGCTTATTATGAAAGAATATTTAACACTAATTAAATCTAGGTCATGTTTCGTATTAGCTTAGGTTTTATTTAAATATATGTTCAGATCTATATTTCACTGTGGTCTGACGGCTATTTGTGAAACATCTTTGAAACAGCTAACATTTTACCAACTTAGGGACTTTTAAGAAAAGTGTTTATTTCTTGCTCATAGACTGGTAAAATTTAGACCCCAACTGTGCTATTAAAATTATGTGAGAATTTACAATATTGACTATCTATATATTGAGAAAAGATTGCTGTAGTCCCTCGGATACGTAGGACGCTGAATTATTATGATACAAAAGTCGATGTTAGTGACAAACTAAAGAAAAGCTATGAATTATCATAATAAAGCAAAGCCTATGTAAAAGTATGATTGTAGTAGAAATTAAAGAGGAGTATCAGGACCGTTTAAAGTGAAAATCTCTTCATACCCTCTTACCTTTTAACCTCTCCTTTCTCACTGTGTGCAATTTGTGACTATTTATGTACATAAAAAGTAAATATCGATATGTATCAATGACCATCACTAGTGTTTCTAGGTGCCGCAAGTGGACAGATGCGGCTCGAAACTGGCAGTTTGCACAAATGCAAAGGGCCCTCACGGAGGGAGATCTATGAATTTTTCACCGACAATCCCTCCCGTCGCTCACATCTGTCGCATTCGTCGTGTCCGGATTAGGCACAACGTCATTAATTGATTTTGGCCAAGGCGAAGGGTTACAGATTACGGCGCTGTCTGGTGTACACATGTCGCAGGATCTCTGATCGATTTTTGCTAGATGCGTGTCGCTAAGTATAAAAAATGTTTACGGTTTTATTTATTACGGGGAATGGAAATGCAAAAGTAGCATTAAATAATTTCAAAATAATGAATTCGATGAAATAAGAATAGTTCTCAAGGTCTTGTTTTGTCTTGTAACGAGAACGAGCACAAGAGAATATTGGCGCCAAAACTTCGTAATATAACTATGATATTCCGGAAATAAAGGAGACCGTCTGCACGAAGTAACGTTTAATTTTTGACCCGTGACGTTGGATTTGAAATTGGTTCGTTTGAAATTCGGCTGTGTATATATTTTTTATGTTAATAAACATAAGTTTCAACTGGGTGAACCGATTTTAATGATTCATTTTTTATTTGAAATTTGGTGCTTCCTCTGTGGTCCAATTTGGTCTAATTCTGACAATGGCATACATAAGAAAACCATCTGTCTTAAATTTGCATTATGCATGTGCGCGACAATTGGACCAATAACTCATTATCACGCCAAACGTTTTCAATTATTATTTTTTTATTAGAACGGATTCAACGGTAATTTATTGGTTAGGTTCTGATTAATTATATTCCTACGATAATTCAGAAATACAAAGATACGGTTACGATTTAAAGTCGATTTTTGTTTTAACTCGTAAATATACTTGTACACGTAATATACAATTGGTAAATCTGACTGACATTTCCTGACCTAAGTTCCGCGTACACGGTGCGGTCGATATTGTCGCAATATCGACGTCAACATTCTGTCCTAATGTAATTACTCGTTACGCGTGCTGATGTTCTCTAAGGAGGGATGCAGCGAGGGAGCGCATTTGTGGGGCTTCCACTTACGGACCTAACTGCTCTTGATTGAAATTGAGATCCGAGCTACGTCTCTCATTTAGTACATAGCTACATGTTCTCAATGTATTTTTTTTGTAATTTGCTAGTTATTTATTCGACATTTTATGCTAATATATAAGCTAATCTTTATAAGGTCATGTGGTGAGAGTTTTGAATCCCAGCCGTCGTATACCAATGAACCGTTTCTAACCAATTTCAAAAAAGGAGGTGGTTTTTCATTCATCTGTATTTTTAATATTTGTCACCGTCTCAATCATGGCGTCATGTCTGAGGCGATTACACAATTAAAAGGGATTACTTTCAATGGATTCCTTATTAATTCGGTTGGCATAGAACGTTGGGTTCCCTGGGTTCAGCTCTGTAGTTCTGGGCTCGTAGAATAAGGCTACGGTATCCCCTGCCTGTCGAAGAAGGCGACTAAAAAGGACCTTTGCACGTGCCTTGCACTGCGAGGGCACAGGGAGGGATCCGGTGCGTTCCACTGGAGATCTCGGAGCTCCTCACCATGCACCGAGGAAGGGCAACCGGGGGGGTTGAACCAGCCTTCTCCGCAGAAAGCGGGGTATCTTGTTGAAGATATCCCCCCAGTCAACAAAAAAAAGGATCTTGGGTTCCCAAGAAATTACTTAACACCTAAAAATTGTATATAGAAGAATATTTATTGATTGAGATATTGGTAGGTTTATGACACTTCAAAACCAGGCAATGGATATGGAATAAGCAAGTGAACTTAGACTCAAGAACTTCGTAATATAACTCATGATCATAATCATTAACTATGATACTTCCGAAATAAAAGAGAAGGGCCATACGTAATGGCGATTAACGATCATTTGATTCGTCACTTTTGATGAATATTGAAGTCTTTTTGTTTTTAATAGTAAATACAATTGTTGTTGGAACAACCAGTAGTGCAATGTTCAATTTCAGTAATAACTAAATAAATTGTGAGCACGAAACACGAAGTACCCTTCTAAAGTTATGAATACTTTAATTGAAAAATAGAGTAGATTAGAATCTACCCTTATTAAGGCCGAGAGCAGGCGTAAAAATATTTTGTCTCACACTTGGCACCCTCGGCAATTCCACCTTACCCTTTTCAACAGGTAGTAATATGATCGCTCATTCAATTTCTTTTGCGTAGTAACCCTTCAAAATAATTGCTGAAACATTTGTATTTGCTTAGTTGAAAGAAATTTGTTTTTATATTTTAAAATTAACATTTTATTTTATTTGAAACATACAGCTGAAAAATCTATAAAACTTTAAAGTTACCACAATTTTCAAGTGAACACTTCTGTAGCCGTGCACTTTTTGGTAGGTGAAAATCTTATGGGTTCTCGTCACCGACATGCTAATAATTATATAGCCGTGAGCACAAATAAAGGGTCGGTTAAGAAAGTTTACTCAGCGTCAGCCCTGTAGTTCTGGACTCTCAAGAATAAGACTACGGTATCCCTTGCCTGTCGTAGAAGGCGACTAAAAGGGGTCTCGGGTTTACTGGGCGACAAGGGTGGAGGCCTGAGTCGTCCACCAAGGACCCGGGAAGAAGGCCACATCGGCTGGCCTGTGTCGCCTTGCGCTACGAGGGCACAGGGGGGGAGGGAGTAACCTCCTCCCCGGGACGTGCTCTCCTTGAGCACAGTGCAGAGGGGCTCCGGTGCGTTCCACGTTGAGATCCCGGAGCCCCTAGTCATGCACCGAGGAAAGGGCCACTGGGGAGGTTTTAGTCGGTAAGAACCCCACATAACCGCCGCCTTCCCCAGAAGGCGGGGTATCTTTCTGAAAATTTCCTCCTCGTCTACAAAAAAAAAGTTTACTCAGTGTTGCCACTATGTGGCGTATAATTTAAAAAAAATAAAATTCAATGAAAAATACTGTATTCTCTAAGTTTACGTAAGATATCCTTTTTCGTTTAAGTTTATGTTTTTTAATGAAATATAAATAAATTAATAAAAATATTTTATATTAAGGATATTTAATTGTCTATCATGCACAAATAATTTCAGTTAGCTAGCGTCTTTATTTTCCGAGATATTCAAACTAACTTAACCGACCCTTTATTCCGAACCATTATTTGTGCTCACGAGTGTAGTATTTATATTTAGTCATGATCTTGCACAGCCCTTTATATATTTTTAATAATAAATATACAATAGAAACATGTATATAATTGTTGCTCAAAATGTGAATAGATGTGACAACCAGATTGATGTTAATCATTTTCAATGAACTTCAAAAAAGGAGAAGGTTCTCGATTAATAACTTTCGACTGGCTTGACCGATTTTAATGATTTTTATTTGAAAGCTTAGATTTTGGTTTTGTTCTGATAATGATATTCATGAGAAAACCATATAAGTCTTAAATTTGCATTAAGTATGTGTGCGACAAATGGACGAATAACTTTTTATCACGCCAACCAATTTCGATAAGTTATTTTTCATTGGAAATTATATAAGTTTTCACTTCCATCGGCAGTATGACTGCCAATTGTATTGTTATAATTAAAAAATATACTGTCTCTCCGTCTGTTTACCCCGAAAAAAGGATTATACTAACATTCTTATTATATTGTCATTATCAATAGCCTGTATTAACCTTTAGATGTATAATCCTTTCTCAATTCTTTCAACATATGTCCGCTTTATGCATATCCGGCCGAGGTCATCGGTCTCTCTCAAAGAAGGGCGCCATACATCATCGTTTCAATACGCAACTTCAATTCCAAAACCTTTCCATGACGAGATACCCATTTATCTACATTGATTTGTTATAATTGGCCGGGTCATTGACTCCTCCGATTAATAAATGCTATTTTGCCTACCTTTACAACTCTCAAAATTGAGTTCACAGTATTATGTGCTGTAATTGTCGTCGGTACTCATTGGTGTACAATTTTTTTACGTTTCTAGATACTAAATTAACTCTTTACGTCCCACCTTTGGACAGGCCCTCTTTCGTAAGGAGCACTGCACGTCTTCGTAAATATTATTAGACATGCAGGATATCTCACGACACGCCTACTTCGTTCAAACAAATGGTACCTTTGTTGCAAAATTAAACTACGAGCCTTCTATCGCGGCTCCATCTTGTATAACTTCCGAAAAATGTGTACTATTAACATGTACAAGATTTAAAATTTAGAAGCCAACTAATCACTCGGTTATCGCGTCTATTAACCAACTATAAAATATTGATAGAAAAAAATAAATATAAACAATTGACTATCAGCTGGTAATGTATAATAGTCCTTCTGTATGTCGGTGTACTTACTGATCAGTGTTTTATTATGTTACGTAAGCAGTAAAATAAATGTCGCGGTACACGGCGTGCAATGTAAATTGTGTAAACTCGCGCACAGCGGTTATTCGGATTCGTCTTGTCGATTAACCCCGTGACTTTATGTTCTCTCTGTCTAACGCACTGCATCTTTATATGTGTATTTCTTTCGTTCTATCGTTGCTTCCTATTCGCCCCCCGCACCTTGCGTTTACGCAGCAACTAACATCCTTATTATTACAGAAATGCCTGCTAGTGATGCAACTATTATGTCAGTACGTGATTTAGCCATAATTTTTTTTGTTTAGTTGCTTTGTACTTTTAAGAATTTATATATTATAACCTTCTGACAATATCAGTTATACGATATAAAGCAGGAAGTGAAATAATTATAATTACAGTACGTCTCATTTAGCACATTTCCTAGTCTAACGTCGGCTATTAATATACTTATTCACATTTGCATATATACATAATGTATAGTTTGTTGTGCAAAATTACTGAAATTATTTTTAGTTTTAAATTGTTTTGTATGGAATGTTTGCCGTGATACAAAGGTGAAATGTCTATCTCAAGTGAAAATAGGATTGTCATTGCTTTTTTTGTATGTGTATCTTTCTAAAGACATGGGGTAATAATAATAATTAAGAGTCGTAGTAGCTCAGTGTCCGAGCGTTCTCAAGTTGCATATATGTTATTTTGCATTGCTACTAATACGAGTCCGATACGCGATGCCGGCACCAATAAATTTGTTTAAAAGTTAAAAGTTACAGCCTTTATATATATAATATATATAGTATAAGGGCATAGTCCGCCACGCGGCCCTAATGCGGATTGGCAGACTTCACATGTCGTAGAAAAATTTTCTAAGACATATAGGTTTCCTCAAGATGTTTTTTCCTTCACCGCCGAGCGCGTGATATAATTCCATTAAAATTGCAACAACAAATTTATTGGTGCCGGGCAGCGGGGATCGAACTCGGGTTGCTAGCGTACTATGCAACTTGAGGCGACCGCCCGGACACTGAGCTACCACGGCTCTTATAAATTTGTTTGTTGCAATTTTAATGGTGATTTACATCGCGCTCGGCGGTGAAGGTAAATATCGCAAAGAAATCGAAATGTGTTAAAAATTTAGATTTCTTTGTGTGAAGTCCGCTAATCAGCACTAGAGACGCGTGGTGGATTATGCCCTAATACTCTCTGTACAGAGAAGGCCTTTGCCCAACAGTGGAACATATGTTTGTGGGCTGTAACTTTATGAGGTTTTTTTTATGGTATCTGTATTAATGTACTCCTGATTACCGGTAACCAAGAACAACGAAATTAGAGCTCTGGCTTGTCAGAGCTCAAGGAAACCGTAGTATGTTTTAACTCTAGATTAGTTCGGTTCGTTTGTAGGTATTACGCCTGTAGATAGAATTGCTTGGTAAGGTATGAGATATTGTGTGAAATGATAATTTTGGCGCGGATAGGGACTCGTAAGATATTGGTCGTACAAACATATAGTACCGTAGATTTTGGATTTGTAAAAAATGGTAGATATGTCTGGCATAACGTGCAATCTTTATTATCATCTGCCTATCCCACTGAGTTAAGAGCTTGATTGCTTTAATTGTACCAATTTATAACAATAAAATGACTTTATTCTATTTACGTTACATTTTAACAATAAAAAAAATTATTAAGTATAAACTTTTTCGTGGATTTAAACACATTTACACACATCAAAACACAACATTTAAAAATAAACGTCTATATAAATAATATACTTACTGTAGCATTGTATAGACAATTAAAAACATATTATATCGTGTTGTAGATAGTCCCTCAATGGGTGAATCGATCGAAAATTAAGTGTACAAAATAGCTATATAATAACAACAATTAATTACTAACACTTTTGAGTATTATTTCCGGTGACCAACATTAATACGATATTTAAATATGTCCATCAGCAGTTTAGGAACAATGTAAATGGAGAATCTATTTTTATAATAACATTCCTCCAGAGTAAATTTAAAAAAATATCAAAATTTATGTGTGTATTATGCAAATATTAGTTCTTTCTTATTTACAACACGCTAACACGAACGAAACGTTGATGCGTTTCCGTATAATAAAGAATCAACATTTACAAAAAATATATTTAAAAATATTTAACGATTTACGTTTCGTGTGTGATTCTTAATACTTGTCGACTTGTAAGAACCTGGATTACGATTCATGTGTGTGTTTAGATATTATTGCTGTATAATATACGGAATTGAAATACGTTAAGTTCACAATTAATTGTTATTTTAACAAAAGGTAAGTTTAAAAAAGTACTAATTTTTCTTGTTATTCCGTTGTTTTAATTGTAAATATCATATTAATTGATTTCTTTAGATTGATTCTTCAGTTAAGTTGTTGTATTCTGTCTAGCCATGCAATAGTTTAACACACAAACATGACGCGTAAACATTCGCAAAACGCAACCAATAGTTTTATGCAATTAAATCCTATATCATTTATTCCTCATACTTTTCCTTATTTCAACGTATACCCATAAATATACAATACCTTAATTATTATGTATTAAAGTATTCTTTGCTGTTTGTAATACATTACACATTTTCCGTGTGCGATAAAATTATTTTACTTGGGATTAGTAAAAAGAGACGCTGTGAATACATGTCACATCATCCGTGAAACCCCGGCTTTGTCCAAAGTGTGAAAGGGTTCACTCATTAGGAAGATTGCGAGGGCGCGAAGCGAAACTTTGTATACGCCCGCGTCGCCATGTTGTGACATTGTTCCTGCCCGTCAGTGTTGCCACTAGGCATTATTCTACGCCGCTTGTGTTCAGGAAGTTCACATTTTTCAACGCCAAAGAAACGACGCATAAAGCAAATGCATTCGGGTTAAACAACGGTCCAACCGGGATATGAAAGATATATCTCTCCATTACTATGATTGCTTTTCAAATAATTAAATATAATGCATTGTGTTTATCAATTGTATTATTTTTAATGTGTCAGGCGGAGGAGTGCTAATGCAAATTGCTATATGGTAACAAAATATTTATATCCTTGATTTTTTAAAGTAAACAAGAAAGGCACTTATGATTAAAGCAAGTCTGTTCTCAGTCGTTATAATAGAAAATGATTAACATGTTACGTATAGTTTTACATTTTCACATCAAATTGTGGAATATCTTGTTCATTATCTCAGCTCAAATTCAATACTTGGTCAACAAATTGTTGTCAGTTCCATAGTCTCAGTCAGACACCAATATAGACTTATACATGGATTTCTATGTACACATGTTAAAGTTAAAATAAACATTTAAAAGCAAAGAAGGAAATGGATTCCACACGAGACCCTGTCTCTACGTATAATGTCGACTGACAATTTTGTAGTAAGCTCATCGTTCTCGATATAACAGTAAAGTATAGAAGACAGAAAATTTCAGTAAAAACTAATATAAACTTCCGCGAGTCTATTAAAGTATTTGTACAAGTCGCCGGCTGTAAATATAACGAGTATATGTAGAACAATATACGTGCTTCGTGTGAACAAAGCCTAAAACTCGTATTCAATCCGAGACAGGCCAATATGCCATCAAGCAGGAAGTGAAGTAGGAAAACGTTGTAGCGTCACTCAAGGTCAACAACGACTAGCTCCATCCATCCAGTACACATGTCATTACCGAGCGCCTCGCCGCCTTGTAATGTACCGACAGCTCGCTATTGTTTCGCCATTTGTAACGTCTTGTACATTTGAATAAACAAATGAAAAATTAAACAAAATACTCATTTTAAATTTGGAACGATTGCCTCAGTCCAGTATATTAAGCGTGTGCTGTCTTAACAAAATACAATACAGTCAGTAGATACACGTACAGAATTTTTTTCTACTAATATGATACATACTGGCATAACAGAAATAGGGAAGTGTCTACATTTTAACAATAATTGGTTTTCCTTTTTTAATTTTTTTGGCTCATCAATTACAACGGCCAGCCCACTTATAAAAAGTCATGGCAATGCACACTTTACATTCGGTCGTGAATCCGTCTGCATAATAAGTGTAGATTCCGAGCTCTTCCTATTCAAAGGCAGGTAACGCATTCGCGGCGCACAATGGAGGTGAATTTCGTTCGGGCTAAAATATTAACTTTCGCACAAAGGGAAACATTATATTTCCAGTATGAGGCACTTCTTCACTTCCTAACAATAGATTGAATGGGAAACGAAGTGGTAAACAGTGGTTCCTTTACGAATCGGACTCGGAGCGAGGTGTTCATTGTTGTGCGTGGCGTTTGTTTGGCGCTGGGATGTGCGGCCCAACTAACATGTTACCCATTTAGGGATATACTTTTAGTATGATTACATAATCTCACTCTCTTTTCGCGAAGCTGACTAGTTTTCTAGTAGTCGTTTGCCGAGAAGAGAGTACTAGAGACTATAATTGAGTACTAGTTCTCAACTGGTCCTCAACTGTAATTATAGCAGAACAGAAAACAAGCATAGGGCGCACCAGAGCCCCGACCAGTGACGTTTCATTATTAAATCAATCTATAACAATTATCATTCCATCACTACCAAATACGTCAAATATCAACACACACGATTGGTAATGGTACGCCATCTGTAAACCAGTAAGGCACCAATGAACTAAAAGGCTACAAAAACCATCCAATATCAGCCGCTATTGGCGTTAAGCTGTAATGAACGTTAATTTATACACAAGTGGTTTAGCAGACTCGTTATGTGAGATTATGTATATCAATCACATTAATACTCTTCAATTTATCCACTACCCACTAGTCGAACGCACAACACGTGTTTCTTATTATCTTTGGAGTGTAGACAGGCAGTAAGGAAAAGTGATTGGCAAAAGTGTCTGCTTCCTATGTTCTTGTTTGTTTTTAATTACTACACTTATTACATTAACCATATAATTCAAATATAGAAATGATCATTCTACTGGAATAGGATTTAATACAAATATGCGATCACTTATTTGGCCTTTGGCCTTTATCTACTCTCAATAATAAAACAAAACAAAATTTTGTTGATCCGATAATTACCAAATTTCACAGGAACCGACTAAAAATTGGTTCAACCATTTTGGAGTACATTGGAAAAATTACTTACCGCATACATACACAAATTACGCTTATATCCATTCTTAAAGCTAAATTATTTCAACGTTCTTGACGATCCGGATGACGCGATTACCATTGCACAGGCTAGATCTTTACAAATCTTCAAAGCGTCCTTTCGCGACCGTCGGAGGTTGCGAATAATCCTCGCGCGTTACCGCTATTTTATGGGCAGGCCTCACCCCTTAGATGCTAGGAGCGTTGCTGGAGTTTCTTCGGCCACTTCTTCTCCCAGCGCCAACGCTTCCCGAAGTGGCACTCAAAGTTAGTTTAGCTTTCGAATGTCCCTTAGATTAACCGTGAAATAGCAACCGACCGAGTCGTGGTTCGGCCCTCTCGGGCGCCCTCGGATCGGAATGCTTACGCGTAACATAGTAACCGTCCAAGCCGAGGTTACCCCTCACCGGGGGGACCCTTGTGTCGAGTTACTAGCGATAGAGGTTCAGGCTAAGCGACCTAAGAGCTCTGCCACCTCTCAATCCGGTGAAGCAGTCAAGGCCAGCTTCTCTGGCCAATCTGTGTAGTTCGTCAAAAAAAAAAAGGCTAAATTATTAAATAAATAATAGTTCAACAATAAACGTCAGTCTCAATATTGCTGCTGCAGAATTGGTATCACAAGCGCCCTAAATGGGGGCTCCATTTAGGGGGTCAATTAAATAAAATATATTCCTAAGCAGCACAAACGTGTACTATGAAATTAAATTGGACACTAAACTATTGGTAATCGCCGAAATACCTTGTTACCAATATCTTTCGTGATATTTGGCGCTTTTAAAGACTTAAGGGATGGAACGGACACTTGATCTTATTTTATCGACAGAGGAATTGCAGGTAAATTGCTGACCCATTTATAAGCAATGAAACCATAGGCATCTTACTCACCGGGCGAAAGGTAGATGTAAATAATATTACGTCCAGATCTCGCCGGTATTTTGCGAGGTCATGGTCCTTCCTCGATCAAGCAGGTACAATTACCCTATAAATAAAAAGAAAACAATCAAACCAAGGCTTGTTGGATGTTTTTTTTTAATAAGGTTGTTAACAACTTTATACATATTTTTATTAACATATTTTAGTTGTTCCAAAAATGTTCCACTTCGTAAGTCTTATGATGGGTTTAAACCTAGGACTTTATGTTTAAAATTGTATACCAAGCTGACTGTCTGTTGATCTATTATAATGAGTCACTATTTTATAATTAAAATTAAGCAGCATTTAAATACATAATCCTATGTCGGTAAAGAAGCAAGTACATAAGATTAACGCCGGCGTCTACATAGACATTGTCCTGGTTTCGTAACTACGAAGCTTACACTTTGTTGTACTTCCAGTCCTTTGTACCTCAGCAAATAATGAAATAGTGACAAAGCTCTTGAGCCTTTTATTTCCTTTTTTTTTCATGTTTCTAAAACGAGTACTTGAATCTGATTAAATTTAGTTTAAGATGTGTTTACCTAAAAAAAAACTATTATTTACTGTTAACCCTTGTGAAGTAGACAGTAAATCCGACTTTTCACCGACCATATTATATCCCATGTGACAGAGATTGAATACACCACTATCCACTATATGGTATTTGACTTAAATACAAAATAATTTAAATTTAACCTTAATCTTCGATAGCTGGACGAAAATACTATATAGTACTAAGTTCGCTATTATACGGTTTGGTGGAATAAAGGATATATCTACTTATCTATATATATTCCTATATAACCTTACACCAGAAGTCATCTGGCTTTTCGTGCGCAGCTTCGCGGGTCTATGGAGGAGAGTAAATAAAAATTATGATATGTTTTGTTCCGTGCGAATATGGGTTAGGCCCTTTTTTAAACATAAGTGTCTCAAAATTATCGTCGATCGTTTGAATAGATCTGAATCGTACTACTTTCTTTAACGTTCAACTCGCCGACACATTGTCTGCTCCCTCCAAAGGATTCCTGATCATTATAATTCCGAACCGTTTCCATAAAAATCATTCGTGATCGTTATCTGTTGAACAGGTCGGATTCTTTTTTTTACAAGTGCATCATTTATTATCTTTAAAGGGGACAAAAACGTTGGGGTCTAAAGCGCCGCTCGGTCCCTTCTAGGAAGCGTCTTTGGATTTGTTTGACACTCATCTGTGAGATATAGACTGGCCAGTGGACAGAGCGTTGCAGTTCGACGAATCCGGACATCCACTTTAGTTTGCGTTTTGCGAGAACAATGAAGTGTGAATTTGAGATTTTACAGGTTTACGTTGTTATGGCGCCGCCCGATCGACTGATAACGTTAATGCGTGCAATGATTTAGCTAAGTATTCTTATACTTTTTGTTTGTTCTACCCTTCCGATTATTGATACCAAATTTGTACAGAGTATTGTAAAATAGGCGTAAAACCGCATAGTCTAAGTTTTGTATAGATTTGTGGGCACGGTTACGATTATGTCATTTGTATTTTAGTAATATTATTTACTTAAATTTCTACGAATTTAATAAGGATAATTCTTTGGCTTGAATTTGTATACTGTTATTTGTATTTAAGCCTCGATAATCTTATGGTTTGGGGTATGTTTTACGTCGTAACATAGGTTCGTTACAAGACATTTGACCAATGACCTGGATCATCTCCTAGCTATTTATAAATAGTTTGCCTCCTTAATAAAAATTCCCACTTTGGTAAGGCCACTGATGCAGCTCTTGCTCTCGCCTGTTTCGTCACGATCGGGTATCGGATATTATCTCATCTATCGGGATAGTAGTTCTCGAACGTCCTTGACTAACGTGACGTAAGGTCACCTTATTTCATCTGCTCATAATATATTTTGTTTCAGTTGACACGCGAGGAGCCTCTGCAATGTCGCTACCTGCCGTACTCTTTTTATGTATTATATTTTAGGTATTTATAGATAGCCTCGTAGTTCTGGGTTCTTAGAATAAGGCTACGATATCCCCTCTCTGTCGTAAAAGGCGACTAAAAGGGGCCTAGGGTTCATGGGCGATAAGGGTGGGGGCCTTTGACGTCCGCTACAGTGGACCCGGGAAGAAGGCAATATCGTCTGGCTCATGTCGTCTTGCACTGCGAGGGTGCTAGGCCAGGGTAACCCTCCCCGAGATGTGGTCAAGGGTAAAGTGCAGAGGGGCTTCGGCGCGTTCCGCTGGAGATCCCGAAAAAATCTGTCATTTAATAGGCTATAGATTATGTAAGTAAAAACTAATGTAGTACCAATTCTTTGCCGACTGTTATCCCTTTAATAGATGCCTTTTGAGCGTATATAATATTTTATATCAGATTAGTTTAACCTTTTTCCATGTAACGGTGTCTTTTTCTTTAAGATAAATACCAATCTTGCGATATCGCTTACAAGAAGGCCTCTTTATAAAAGACGTTTTGCCGCAAACGGGCAAACCAGTTGTTCTTTATTTTTTATTGGTATTTTATCTTTTTACAAAAGACTATTGTTGATACATAATGATGTTCAAGATCCCGTGGATAACTGTTCCGTTTATCTGGGATTATGCTTGCAGGGTATAAAATAATTGAAAGGGTTGTTACGAACGCTTTCATTTTTTCGCCTACATAGTATTATCCAAGGCTTTCTACATAACAATGAGTTTGGAGGTTTAAAATACTTAGATGTCTCGTGTTCGTTTCCTTTTGTTTAATCAAAACTTTTCTCTAAAAACGTCTTAAATTTCCATTAACGAATAACTCAATATTACGCCAACCTTCAAGGGTAGTTCGGTTGGTTTCTAATTAATTATATTTTCTAATATTCCTACGATAGAAATACAAAGAGGACGAATAGAATTAAACGTTTGATTCGATTTGAAGTTGGTATTTGTTTTAACTCGTGCTTGTGATTATTTAAAGTGCATTTATTTCAATCAATATAACGGCTAGAAGACAGATTAAATAATAGGTGCTGTATCAAAATGGGCAACAAAGAACTTTGTGCAATTTCCCACCAAGATTCAAAAGTAAATAACGTCTTTTGAATTAGGACACAATAGCAGGGCCAAGAGTCAGGTAGAGCGGCTTGCACCGCGGGGGTCCGTCGCAGAAGTTTTATATTTCCGCTTCTTTGTCGTATCTGTAGGACCAATTAATAATTTCTCTGGATGACCGGACCCATTGTCGCCTCACCTCCATACATCTTCCCACTATATAGTATGGCATGATTGACTCCCTTCAATTGTACTCATTCATTATTATAAAGTATTCTCTCTTGCCGTCACGCTGTTCTGTTTACAATTTTATGTGGATTTGTGGACTTGGACCATACCTTTAAGGTTCAAAATTCATTAAAATTGATTTTTAATATAGTGTAAAAGATGTCTTAATGAATTTTAGGGATTTAACCGTTATTGTTTACGTGTCTAATGGCTTCGTTTCTAATCTTTGTCATCTGATGTCATCTCTTTTTTTGAATATTTTATTCGCTTATTATTACTAGATTATAGTTCAGACTATGTAATTTGTAAATCTTCATGTGAATTCCTTTTAATGGACTTATCTTTTTTTACACATTTGCTTGTCCGTGTGTTACGACGTCTCGATATTTCCTGTTTGCCAAATTATATTCAAATATATGCATTTTTTTGTCGACAAGTTTACGGGCCAGCGGTGCGGTGACTATGCAAGAATATTCGTGCGAAATACTAGTTCTTTTATTACAAAGACGTTGTAATATATGCAAGGAAAACAGAACGTTTTTTTTAAATAAGGTACATCTTTAAAGTCAACTTTTGGTACGAGATCTTATCCGACAAATTAATATTTTAAAATCGTGTTAAGTTATACATAACAATGAGATAAACGACTATCGGCATATCAATGGAGCTGATGTGTTTTGGGGATGTTTGCTCCACGTATTGCAGATATAAAGATCACGTAATTCAACCGACTTCAAAAGGAGTTTTCAATTCGTATGTATTTTATGTTTGTTACCGGATAACTTTTCTGGGTGAACCGATTTTGATGATTCTTTTTTATGTGAAAGCTGGTACTTCCTGTATGTTCCCATTTAAATTTGGTCCATTATGACAATGGGAACCACGAGAAAACCATATAAGTCTTAAATTTGCGTGAAATATGTGTGCCACAAATGGACGAATAACTCAATATCACGCGCTCGTATTTCGATGATTTATTTCTTATTGGAAATTATGCGGTTCAAGAGTAGTTTGATGAGATTTTGGTTAGGTTCTTGTTAATGAAATATAAAGAGGTCCGCCGCGCGTGTGTTTAACGTTTGATTCGATTTGGAGTCCATTGTTTTTGCTCGTAAATAAACTTGTGTTTAATATAAGTACTGTAAAATTTGTATTATGTACGTATCACAAGAAAAAACAAAAACCGACTTCAAATGGAATCAAACGTGATGGAACATACATTAAACGCTGCTAGACGTCAACGTTCTCTTTTGTTTACAAAGTATTATAGTTATCTATTATTTATATGTTACTACCTGACCCGGCTAACTTCGTACCGCATTATTTTTGATAGTAGTATAGAGGATTCTATGATTAACATTTATGATATGACGTACAGTCTGTTTGAAGTTGTCATACGTTAGCTAACGGAACGTCATTCTGTCTTATTCACTCACTTTTCTTTAAGGAGGTTTTATTAAAAAAATATTAGATTTTATCAAAAATATTTTATTTTAATTTATTTCTTATACAAACCTTGTCCTAAAATAACAAACACAAACATGTAAGAATCATCCAATTTGGTACAGTAGTATGGAAATTATATGCGTACATACAGATAAATATTAGTTTTTATATATAAATATCATAGTGCTGGTGCCTATATTCTTTTCTTCTTCCACATTCGTGCTCGATGTCGCTACGGAATTCTAGTATTAGTGTTATAAACCTACCAATATCACAATTCTTCCATATGATTCTAGGTAGTTTCCTGGTATTTCTTCGAAACCCAAGATTCTCTATGTTAACAAAATTTATAGTAATTAAAACCAAACCTACCAGAAAAAAAATCAAATCCGGTTAATAAATACAGACGAATTGATAACCTCTTCCTTTTTACAGTCGGTTATAAAAGAGGGACGTAAGGAGTACCTTAACTGACGATTAAATGCGTAGATGTATGCATATGATGAAGAGAAATAGTTTGTCAGTATCGTACTTAGTGAAAGTTCGTGATCTCTGCCTACCCCTTTGGGTGATGGGCTTGTATTTTTGGATGTTTGTATTGTATTGTATATACATCTAAAGCAAAATACGTCCCTGTCATTCTTCGATTCATTTTATAAATTCAATAATAAAAATAGAATTTAAAGATTTAAATTTGAGAAATATAAATAGATTTATCTTTAGAAACGTCCCTAATAGTTTTTGTAATTTTAACCAATTAATAAATAATAATAGTTTTTGTTATCTTTGAAAGCGTTTTAAATTACCATACTGTTTTAATGATAATCGTTAAATACACCTTTATTACTTGCTATACATTCGACATTTAGCCCAATTTTCTTTAAATTTGTGTTACTTTGTTGATGTATAACCGGGCGTTATTCAACTATATAAATTTCTTGATAGTTTTCCGATAAAAGCCACCGACGGAGACGTGGATCGGTCATCTCGGGCGCACTCGTGTCGAAATGCTCGCCAATAGAGTCACAACCCTAGTCGAGGGCGCTCTTTGGGGCTTTTGAGCAATGTTACTCCCGAAAGAGGGTCAAACCAAGCGACATAAGCTATGCCGCCTCTCAAAAACCCCACTGAAATTGTAGAGGCAAACACAAAAAGATAAATTATGACCGGACGCTTAACTCAAGTTTAAAAAGTTCGCTGGCGACCGGAGTTCGTAACCGTCCAAGCCGAGGTTACCCCTCATCGGGGGGACCCTTGTGTCGAGTTATCACCTAATAGAGGTTCAGGCTAAGCGATCTAAGAACTGTGCCACCTCTCAAATCCGGTGAAGCAGTAAAGGCCAGCTTCTCTGTGCCAACTGT
The DNA here is from genome assembly GCA_029286785.1 of Meandrusa payeni. Taxonomy (NCBI): domain Eukaryota; kingdom Metazoa; phylum Arthropoda; class Insecta; order Lepidoptera; family Papilionidae; genus Meandrusa; species Meandrusa payeni. The sequence goes on from JAGSMX010000013.1 coordinate 4,474,564, forward strand.
GTTAGTTCGTCAAAAAAAAAACCGGAGTTCGTCTCGAGGTGTCGGCACAAATCAAAAGATCGTTAATTGAGCGTGTATTATTAGCCATGTAGGTGTTATTCACCTAGATACAGCATCGCTTGTGCAACAGGGCGCGACGTTTTTCACGGAAAGCCGCCCCACCGGCTCCGACCCGTTTGATAAGTGTCACCTGAGCCCACCAACGGGCTAACCGCACTCTACTTGTACTTTTAATTGCCTCTGCGATGTGCCGGTACCATATACGAGGCGTACTAAACCATACTTTATGTGGTAATGAATTATTCCGTTTTATAGGTGGCGAATGATCCGATAACGGTAATTGACGGTTTTTTTAACCGACTTCAAAAAACGAGGTGTGTTCGTTTCGAATTTTTTTTCAGCGTTTGTGCTGTACATAGCTTCGACATTAGCGATTTTTTTATATTTTTAATGTTGAAAAAGTAAATTTCCAAGTAAATTTTATTGGTATTGGACGTTGGATTCCGAAGTTATACTAGGAAACTCAAAAAATAGAGTAAAATGTATTTTGATTGTGATATTATGTAGAAGAAAAAAGAGAATGTACCCGCCAGAACTTCGATACTTCGGAAATGTATGAGAGCGTGTGTGCGTTTTTCAATACTACTAACGGTAAAACGGTTACATTTATGTTGGTGTAGATTTGAAGTCGGTTTTTGTTTTCGTTCGTAAATATACCTGCACGCTAGTATGAACAGATGTGACAGTTAGTGCGTTTTTCCAGTCGCAGCGCTTAGGTACGCCCGTATCCGGGTCAGGCGCGTCACGTAACGGGCTGATAACGGGAGGCCTTGGGGCCGGGTCGCGCAGCGGGATGAGCTACGCGGAAGTGGGAATGCGGACGATTAAAGCCTGCGCCCCGCTCGGTTAGACACGCCGACGTATGCGCGCTCGACCCTCATATGTTGGTAATCGTTCGGCTTCCCTAGCATTGGTCAGCAGTAAGCTCACTTTGTATTGACTGATGTTGCCCCTGTCAGGAGACTTGGCCGTTCCTACTACTTAACGAATGGTTGTCTTAATCCGAGACTGCAGTGCGTCGAGTTCGATCCCTGGCGTACTGTACAACTTGAGGCAACCGCCCGGACACTGAGCTACCACTAAGTGATATTTTAGACGATAACTCATTGCTATAGGTCTTCTGGCATACAATATTAAATATAAATAAGCTCTAACGTACTCTTAATCTTAGCGGATGGACAGAGACACCTTTCGGCGTCTCTTTTCACCAAACTTATTAGGTGCCATTTGTGTGTTTATATTTCGGTATTTAATTGGAACAAGATGACTGGGATTTAAACTTGCAATCATCAGATCGTCTATCTCCAAATTTCACCTTAGATGACGAATTCTTAATTGTTTTCTATTGTTTTTTCTTAAGTTGTTTTTTCTTTTGTGCCCGCAGCGACCTCGCCGTGTTCGGCAGCTATTTAATGAGACGGTTCACGGTTGGTCGGCGAGAGGTGGAGACACAGCGGCCGAAGAAAGCAAGTTCAGTGCCACGGCCGCCGGTGCGACAACCTTGCCAGTTCGCCTTCGTCTCGCAGCGTCAATAAAACTTATCTAGGTAATGCCGAAATAAGCTATATTATTTATTCATGCGATATTAAACATTTGGAATTCCATTCCAATTCACGTATGTTAACGATTTGTTGACTGTCAGATAGTGTTTCGTTACTTTTAACCGACTTTAAAAATGCAGGAGTGTGATTTCTTTTTACTTTTAATTAGGTCCCTTATTCATTTTATTAGGATACAACCCAAGATATACTAAAGCACATCTAACAATCGTTGGAAACAATGCTTGTTGATCGCGATATTGGTAGTTTTATGACAATTCAAGATTAGATAAGTAATCATTAACCACAATTAGCAGTCGTAGATACCACAGAGAAGCAAGTGTAAACCAAAGATTTTTTTTTGTTATTGATAGTACCAAAATTAGTTATAAGAAGACCGATGGTAAGACGTTTCGTGGGAAACAGTATACAAATTCCGTCACTAAATGCAACATGAATCACATGCTTGGACAGACTGGTTCGTTATGTCCACTCATGTTGCGACAAGAATTAGAATCACGTTACTCCTACATTCTAGACGCGAATCTAGTTGCTTATTATACGAGATGTGAATATATAGATTTGTGCCAGTAAATTGTATTTAATATTTGCATTACATTTAAAATTGATGTATAACTGAACGGAATAAAGTTTGTTAAAATTAAATGTGGATGAATAAGAAATAACAGTTTTATTTTTATCGTGACCTTGAAGAACTGCGTTCTAAATAATTTGGCTAAAAAAAACATTTAAAAATACTGCTAATTCCCAAAATATTTTATGTTGGTATTATTCATTGGTTGGATATCTGGCTGTAGTCGTTTGTCTACGAAGCACGGGTAGACGAGCGTCTCGGATCAACATTGAAAGTTTGAGCTCATGCCAGACAAATTCCATAACGTTTCGTGGACACCTACGTGTTGCGTAAGGCTGAATCACAAAACAGAAATGCAGTGAGCAATCCGGAGCCAGCCATCACATGTGAATCAGCGCGGCCGGAAACTTCGCCATGTTGGCGCGCCAACGCCGCCGAGCCGCCATGTTTACCCGCGCTCCGGAAGTTGCGCGCGCGCCGACCGTCTTTAGACATCATTTCCACGAGTCGAGCGGAATACGAGTCGGAAATATTCAGCGGGCTATTTTGGTTACCGACGTTTTTCCGTTTTACGCAGACATCGGCTGAGTTAATCATATATCTGACGACTTTGACCGCTTTATTTATAGAGTAAAATTGCTGTGGTACGTATTTAGAAACTCGTAATTCGTCTGCACTCGTTTGCGACTAGGGCACACGGATGTAGTAGTTTTACACGTATTTCCTTAAATTCTTTAGCTAAAAATTAAAATTCATAATTCTTTTTTGTCGAAAACTAAATAAAAAAAAACTTTTGCATAACAACTTCCGTATTCAAGAGTACAGAGGTGAAATAATTGTCGTAATGGTATTTGCTTACAACGTAAAGATCTTCGCCGCCAAGCTATTTGCGTAAGATAAATCGCGCAAATTACTTGAACAATATTCGTGATCGCACCGACGCTTGGTTAAATATAGCAACACCGGATTATCCGCGTCCCTATCACGTACACAGAGTATAAAGTGTGTGAACATATATGCCGAATCTATTAAAATGAGTATATAGTTTTTTTTTATTAACCGCCTTTGCAATCTGAATATAGATAAGGTAATGAACTTCCGAATCCAAATGTTAACAAGTGATTGATACGTGTTTCGATTTTAATTGTGTTTTCTTGCTAGCACATTCTTTTGTATTTAAAATAGAATTGAATTTCTTCTGCCTTTATTCGAAGTAATTATTATGTTAGCAAATTCTTTCGTCAAAAGTATGTACAGTTTAACAGTTATGGATGTCACATTGACAGTTATGAGTCAGGTTGTTTTTAAGGCAGTCATTAACACGCACGTAGGATCGGTGCGCAAGCGCTTGAAGGTTGCGGAGGAATGCGGTTGGGCAAGCGAGAGGTGCTGGGAAGTAGTGGGGGAGGGGCAGGGGGCTTAGAGACGAGAGGTTGCGAGGGACAAAGGCTCTGGAACTGGTTCTGCTTCCTGTACGTGTCGGATGTCCTGCGGCTTCCTGCCCCATTCCCCTCTCCCGCACTCACGCAACGGGTTATGCGTCGAGAGGTTTAGGGTTGTAACAAGATTTTTTTGGAATAAAACGTTACATAAACAAATAATAAAGGATATTAGCAAAGCTAGCCCTATATAGTGAAACTTATTATCATAATATGTTTTCGATACATAGTCTTAAATTAGTGATTGTGTTGAATTTACACGATTGTGTGGCATATTTGACAATGAGATGAATGGACCCTAAAAACATATCAGAACTCTTTGCTTTCTCTATCGTTTTTGTTCGTTTCCAGGAGTTGTTTGGAATCGCTCCAGCTAATCACGGCGTAGTTCCAAATCATCTTGACGGTTAGCGGTTCACAACCGCACTTTTTACACGCAATATCCCACGCACAAGCAAATCGTGGAAACTTCACCAGCGGTGTTTTCGAACAGATATTATTTAGATACCTTCAAGAAACAAGGCTCGTCGTGTCTGTTGTGGAGACCGTGATCACTTACCTAAGTAGCTTCAGGACCACGTACCGCGGAAGGTTTTAATGGCCTTTTGACAGAGGAGTCCGACAAAAACAGCTCATATCTGTCCCACTGTAGAGTAAAGGACCCAACAGTGAGACAGATATATGCTATTTTTCTGTAAAAAGAGATAAAGAGACATATTCCACGCGACCGAGGCGTTAGTGGTAGCATTAGACTTCACATGTCTTAGAAAATGTTAGGTATCTTGACAATGTTTTCCTTTCAGATTTATCAAATAGTTTCATAGGTGCTATGCTAGCGTACTATCCAACTTTAGATGACCTGCCCGGATACTGAGCTATTAAGCCTTATTACTAACCCCAATAAAGAACACAAAACGGTTAAGTGAATTCGCGGATGCAAGCTAGTCTATAATTCGTACAAATCGCAGTATAAAGTGGTCGCAGTTAACCCTGCGGCGGACACGCACCATTGAGGACACGGTGTCGCCTTATTTTTGTTTCCCTGCGGTCACAGTAACATGAAACGAGTGGTCTCCGCTTCGGCACAGCACTGCGCAGGTATTCGATCTCTTATTCAAGCTCATATCAACGGATGTACACGTGTTAAGTTTTGTAAGTTATCGCTCATGCAATTGACTTACTACAGGGAAAGCTGACGTGGATTTTCATGACCCTTTTGCTATTGGATTGTGAGTTTCAACAGACCTCAAAATAAGGTTCTCAAAGCGTTTGTTTTTTGTCCAGATCCAAATCGGAGCCAAATCGTATGCTTGCGTTATTAATTAACCGATTTGGATTTTTTTATATTGAAAAGAGGCTACTAAAAATAGGTCCCTTTATATTAGAAAATTTTAATGAAACTGGACCTTGAGTTCCGTAAGTATACCAGGGTTCTTCTAAAATTCAAGAAAAAATGTTGTTGATTGAGATATTGGCAGTTCTATGACGATACAAGGGTGTACTTCTTACCAAACTCCTTAATGCCAACGAGCACGAATAGGGAAGAAGAAATAGAATAGACGCCAGAACTTCGTAACATAACTATGATACTTCGGAAATATGAGAGAGTGCCTGTGAGATATGATGAAAAATTTGTCAAATTCGCATTCGGTTACAAGTTTTAGTTTTTCTGTTTCCCAAAGTAACTTCTATTTCTAATCTAATTACATATTTAATAAGGTCGAAGAAAATTGGATTGCTCTACAGTAATCACAGTCTACCTTGCTAGATCTTCGGCCACTTCACTCCCAGCGCAATAGTTTAGTTTTTGAATGTCCCTTACATTATCCGTGAAATAGCAACCGACCGAGTCGTTGTTCGGCCCTCTCGGGCGCGCTCGAATCGGAATGCTTACGTGTAACATAGTAACCGTCCAAGCCGAGGTTACCCCTTAGAGGGGACCTTTGTGTCTGTGAGTTACTAGCGATAGAGGTTCAGGCTAAGCGACCTAAGAGCTATGCCACCTCTCAATCCGGTGAAGCAGTCAAGGCCAGCTTCTCTGGCCAATCTGTGTAGTTCGTCATAAAAATAAATCTAATTACAAACTTAATAAGGTTGAAGAAAATTGGATTGCTATACAGTCATCACAGTGGGGTAGTTTACACTAGAATTAGATGGATGTTAGTGCTTATTTTTAAAAATAAGCCAACATGATATATCGATTTGTTTATTTTACCACACTATGGTTTGTTATCGATATGCAATTGCAAACCGTATGAAAATAATGAAGTAACTGGCTTTGAGTGATGCACCCTAATGACACAGGCGCAACGAAAGGTAATGGGCATCAACGATGAGTTCTCAAAGGCGGAAATCCGATTACCAGTAATTAGGTTATCCATATAGTCTTCAGGGTCTGCGGCCACCCTATACCGTAAAGTAAGTGAATTAAGTTATTACGCATAATTAAGAACCAGTGTTTATACTTGTTAATTGTTTTATTAGTTATTTTATTGCTAGTGTATTTACGAGTAAAAACAAAAACCGACTTAAAATCGAACGTGATGGAACAAATTACTAAACCTAACCATTTAATACCGAAGTATCAAAGTTATACGGCGAAGTTCTTTCTTCTTCTTCTCAGTGGCTTTCTTCTTCCACATTTGTTCTAGTTGTCATTGCTCTGAGTACTTACCTTTTTTTTACGCGGGGGAATCCTTTTTCCAGACGGTCCTCCGGAACCTGAGTGGGCCCGGAGGGATGTGTGGGAATCGCTCTGGGCGACACTTACCCATTAAACATTCCGCGAATGCCATCAGCCGTTATAAGTGGAATGCCCCGGATCTGTCAGCGACAGGGCACCCCAACGACCGGCTGGTCCCGACAAAGACCGGACTTTTTCCTCTAAAGGGGACTTCTCCGGCAATTAGAGAAGTCCCGACGACGCCGAAGCATTAGTGTTCCGCTTCGGATTACAGGGGCAGCAAGAGGAGGCGTTGGTTTCGCCTTCTGCGTACCCCGACTCGCCGCCAGCGGACGGAGTACTTACTTAGTCTTGGATTGTCATACACCTAACAATACCTCAATGCATTCTGTCATTCAATTTTTCCTGTTTACGATTGAGTTTCCTGGTATATCTTCGGAATCACATGTCCTATGTTAATAAAATTAATTATAACCAAACATTTTCAACAAAAAAAAAACATTTATTAACATAATTTATAAGAATTTATAGTGACTGAACAAAACGAAAACGAAAAACTTCACGTTTCTGGTTGACAACAATCAAAAAGTCCTGATAACACACGTAAGGCACTGAATTTTTTAAAGAATACATTTTGTCCTGATTCTAGAGCACCCTCTAATTGCTATTCCTCTACAATATTATTTCTTACGTTGTGCTCACGTTACTAATTTTAATGATAGTTAGGTAGTTAATTTAATTAGTAATATATAATGTTAATTTCCGGGTCAGGCCAGCGTTGTTTTTATCGTCCTTTTTCTACCATTGTTAACATTTTTTTCCTTTTACGCATATTTAATTTAAACCCGGGTATTTAAAGTAATAATTTATTATAATTATTTTTTATTAAAAGGAATCAAAAGATGAGATGTGATTACAAGTTACGAAATCCAAAAATTTTTTACCCTTGCTGTTCATTTTACACCCAGCTTATTAAGTTTCTTTTGAGACATGGTTTGAACCCATCGTTATGCACTGAGTTAAGTTCTTTAACCAGTGTTTTTGTTTTATTTTAGGAAGCAAAAGACCTAGACCGAAAGCCTTTTTGACATCGTCTGTGATTTTATGTAAAGTGATCTTAACGCTGTTAACCCGGGAAACAAAAGAATTTGACAATTTCACCGGATTGAGAGGATCTCGGCTTGTAACTCTAGGTCTTTTAACGTTAGTGGTGCGGGCAGAGATTGGTGTCCGCTTATTAAAAAACTCATTACGTCACAAATATGGTAGAGAGATAAAAAAGAAGACCAAATAAACACGGAAAACTCAGGTGGTCAAGCCGATTGGGATTCAAACTTCCGACCATCGGTTTGCAGGTGAAACGCTTAGTCTTTAGTCTACACTGACACCAGCAAACTTGGCTTCCAGTTACGGAGGTTTCATAACAAATGTTTATTTATTGTTATTGTGATTTCAGCTTGGCTCCAATGAACGCGCGCTGAATTGTTCCGATGGCGGCGATCTTGGCATGTCAATTGATGTTTTTATTATAAACGGTTTGTAACATTATTCAATTCACTCGGAATCGACAGGAAAGTGATTATATGCTTGATTTTTTTTGATGATCTACGCAGATTGGCCAGAGACGCTGGTCTTAACTGCTTTATCGGATTGAGAGGTAGCGGAGCCCGTAGGTCGCGCAGCCTGAACTTCTATCGCTAGTAACTCGACACAAGGGTGCCCCCGGTGAGGGGTAACCTCGGCTTGGACGGTTACTATGTTACGCATAAGAATTCCGATCCGAGGGCGCCCGAGAGGGTCGAACCACGACTCGGTCGTTGCTATTTCACGGATAACCTAAGGGACATTCAAAAGCTAATCTAACTTTGAGTGCCACTTCGGGAAGCGCTGGCGCTGGGAGAAGAATTGGCCGAAGAAACTCCAGCAACGCTCCAACTCTAAGGTGAGTTTTTAAAAAGTATTTAAAAATTGTCTCCCAAGCAACACTTGTACAAATCACTTCACTTTAGGAACTCTGTAACTATCTGTAGAATATATATAGGCTGAGAAAAATAGTGTTGTGTGTGTACTTATATACACATCTAAGATGTCATACTTAAAACAGAAGTAAGTAAAAGTTTCATCCCACGATTCAGTACTCTACGTTAGTGAAATAAATTAATCTATAAATCTATATATATAAAAGGGAAAGTGTGTGGGTATGTTCCACATAGGCTTCGAAACGGCTGGACCAATTTCAATGAAACTTTCAGGGAATCTTCAGATTGACCTGGCGAGTAACCCTGTAAAGTTTGTGACGGTCGGAGCACTCCTCTTTTTGAACTGTCAAACAAGCCATACGTTGTCCTTTTATTTCAGACATTAACTTGAGTCCGATATGTTTTTTTTATAAATTATTAGAATGATATTGTATTTACTGATATGTACATGGGTTTAGGTCGATAATGATCTTCACCCTCTCGAGAAGAAAATGAATACGGAGAGAAATGAATAATTTAATATATTCTGAGAGTTAAATCAAATGTTTAATGATGTAAGTTCATTGTTTAAATAAAATAAAGCAAAATCTAGCCCGCCGATGTGGGCTGGGTACACTAGTATTATTTATATTTACAAATTACAAACCACCTGCGTTGGTGTTTCATCTTTTTTCCTGATGGGCCAAAAGTATAACTTCTAAACATCCAATGTTGATGTTATAATGTCAGAGTATATTTATGATCTATATATTATATTTCTTTTTTAAAAAAAATTCTTTGTTTAAATATTATATTTGGTGACTTCTGTTCAATAGCTTAAATATATATTTGGTAACTCCGCAACACTCGAAGTGTTTTTGCAACCTCACGCCTCTTATTTCAAGTTGTATTGAAAGATACGCTCTTAAGTGTATGTAAATTGCGCGAATGAATTAAAAAAAACCCATACACAATACAAATAACGATGACGCGGCAGTGTAGATTGTACGGGCACCGACCATTTTTTTTTGGTTCAATATAAAAATGTAAATTTAGCGTTAATTAAGGCATCGGATTGTTGCATCCGTTTACATCTGTTCGTCGCGACTTCCCGACACCCGTGCACAGTGTTGCCAGCACAAAATTTATGCAATAAAGACTTTTTCCATTTTTTAAGCCAATTCCGAAATAAATGTAGATAATTAATTTTTTAAAGCTAATTTTAGTACGTTTTGCCTATGGAATGGGTTTTTAATACGTTTTCCAATTTTAACAATATAAAAATAATAATAAAAATAAGAAAAAAATAAAAAAAGGAAAAGAACAACAAAAAATCGCTAGTACACTAAGTCACATACAGAATGGCAAAAGATATACATTGGTATAGTGTGCTCCGCATACAGTCACACTATAATAGGCATACTCTATTCAGCGTAATCGGCTCTAACCGATTTTCTGGCGGGAAGGCGGCGGTTATGTGGGGTTTTTACCCACTAAAACCTCCCCGGCGGCCCTTCCTCGGTGCATGGTGAGGGGCTCCGGGATCTCCAGAGGAACGCACCGGAGCCCCTCTGCACTGTGCTCAAGGAGAGCATTTCCCGGGGAGGACGGGGTGAGTACTCCCCCCCCTGTGCCCTCGCAGTACAAGGCGACACGGGCCAGCCGATGTCGCTTTCTTCCCGGGTCCACCTTGGCGGACGACAAAGGCCCCCCCACCCTTGCCGCCCCGTGAACCCGAGGTCCCTTTTAGTCGCCTTTTACGAGGGCTTACCGATTTTCTTGGGCTATACATGATACCGCTTCCGAAAATGGAGACAGGCGATAGTACCAATGACACCTTTGACGAAAAAAAATCGATCTTGATTAAAAAAATCATATTTTTTAAACTTTTTCGCAGCATTACGCTCCATCATGTTAGTACACCTAAATGAATTCGCTGGTACATCATTATTTTTAACATTAGCAGGGTAAACAGAGGTACCAATATATAAAAAGAAAATGAAAGGCTCAATATATAAAAAGAAAATATAAGGCGCGAATTTAACGCAATAACAGTGCCCCGATTGTATTTGGTGGTGCTAATAGGTGTTTGTCTTGAGATGGTCTTTATGGTGTTAGCCAGGAGATGTGTAGATGATAGATTTCATGATTCGAGAGGTAGTCGAGTTCTTAGCGCGCTCGGCTTGAACTTCTCCATAGAATAACTTATTACAAGCGTATCTAAAAACAACAATGTATACGTAATAATATTAATTGTAATATATCAAATAATATTATCCGGTTTTAACAATTAATATTTAAATAAAATATGTGTATATAATACATTGTATGTTGTACTTTTCCGGGGCACAGAGTATTAATTCATAATAATGTTTGTAATCGTTAAATGCGCTAATTGACATCATCAATATAATTCCTTGATTACTAAGAATAGTGTATTGAATAAAATTGAGCCGTTGTTAAAGGGACAATGTTCAATGTGTTTAAGTATATTAGTTGTTTTAATCATTCTGTTTCTAGAATTAAGAGCAAAATTAGTTATAAATTTATAACTTTTCAAGTTTATGAACCTTTAAAGTGTCATATTAAAACCAAAACCTCATTACAAACATGGTCTATGTCTTCTATGGATTGAAATAAAAATCTTATGTAATTATAAATATTTACGTTTAGAAATATAACGAAAGGATACATATGATAATTATAACATAAGATACACCGCGGTTTGGAAAAGTTTTTAGTATATAATATTTGGCCTTCGGAAAGGTCTGTGTGTGTTTATTATTTATCTGGAAACTATATTTTTTTTGTTTATAAAAAAATCCATTAAAAATTCTTCCGTCGTTTATTATCCAATTTGCTACTAGATAAATAACTCTAAGTGAAACGAGACAACACTGGTATAATTATGCATATGATTTAATAAATGGTTATCATTGAGAAGTGAAGTGTCGAATAAAATTAATATTAATGTTGGGACGCAAGAAATCCGTACAGATGGCAACACTAGTCTGCGCTAAAACAATGCGCCGTCGCTTCCGCATCGTCACTTGTTTTCCACACACAAGGCTATTGCCAAGGTCTCGGCTTTCTATACGCCCGGGTTCAGAAGACGACGTTTGAGACGTTCTTCATAATATTTTCTCTTCTTAAACCGAATGATTTGAATTGATAAAACTGTGCTTCGAACATATGTTCTCCTTGGTATGTTGTTGAATTTGATGTTTGTGTTCATGTGAGTAAATTATTAAGATCTATCGCTCTAGCTGGATAAAATAGCTGTACACTTCATGAAGTTGAAAACCCACTATTTTGTTGTAATGAGTTATTGTTTATTAGGCTTCGTGGGTATTGTATAGTTAAAAGTTAGAGCCAATATATTAAGTCCCTCTGCTGGACACAGACCTTCTCTATAAAGACAGCATAAGAGCCTAATTCGCCGAAGATGTACCACTCCTCAAGATCGTAAGAAAGAATGCTTGTTGATTGGCATATTGGTAGGTTTATTATAATCCAAGACTCGGTAACTACTCCATATTTTTTTTTTATGACGAACTACACAGATTGGCCAGAGAGGCTGGCCTTGACTGCTTCACCGGATTGAGAGGTGGCACAGCTCTTAGGTCGCTTAGCCTGAACCTCTATTGCTAGTAACTCGACACAAGGGTCCCCCCCGGTGAGGGGTAACCTCGGCTTGGACGGTTACTATGTTACGCGTAAGCATTCCGATCCGAGGGTGCCCGAGAGGGCCGAAACACGACTCGGTCGGTTGCTATTTCACGGATAATCCAAGGGACAATCAAAAGCTAAACTAACTTTGAGTGCCACTTTGGGAAAGCCATATTGATAACGGGCAAGAAGGTGGGAGAAGACATAGAATACAGGCGGCAGAACTTAGTAAGTAAGATTCTTCGGAAATAAAAGAGCACATGTTATGTTGAAATAAAAGAGCACACGGCTTTTGTTTTTACTCGTTAAAATATAGCCGCGAGCAAAAATAAAGGGTCGGTTAAGAAAGTTTGAATATCTCGGAAGATAAACCAGCTGAAGCTGGCTAACTGAAATAAATTGTGCATGATAGACGATGACGCCGCATGGCGGCAACACTAAGTATTAAATAAAAATAAAAATAAAATTTAATGAAATATACCGTATTTTCCAAGTTTACGTAAGATATCCTTTTTCGTTTAAGTTTATGTTCTTTTAATGAAATATAAATAAATTAATAAAAATATTTTATTTTATGGATATTTAATTGTCTATTATGCAAAATTTATTTCAGTTAGCTAGTCGCTTTATCTTTCGAGATATTCAAACTTTCTTAACCGAGCTTTTATTTTTGCTCACGAGTGTATTAGCATTATATTTTTCAATTTTTGATTTGGATAGTAATTAGTATACATCGGTGTGTACATCCGCATTGCATCACACGACGCGAGAAAAACTGCGGATCGAAGAAAAATGAATTGTACTGAAGCCGGATATTGCGATTCACACGATTAACCGATCCGTCGCAACTGTATGAATGCCGTCCCTCGTTGGACCACTCTACGCTTCCTTGAGACGCAGGATGTCAACCGGATTTAACTGTATGTACTTAACTATACATCTAAATGGATATAAGATTTTTCATGATTTATTTATTATATTTTCAATAGATATTTGGAATGAGTGTTGATAAATAATATTTATGAATTAATGAGAGTAAAATTTCAAGGTGGAATTTGAAAGGTGCGTTTTTATAATGTCTTTACGATCCTATATCAGGGTGTTCGAATTCTAATTTGTGCTTTACCAATGAGCTTCTGTTTTTCGGTTTTTTAAGTACAAAAGTAATTGTACAAATCTTTTGTACACTTTGTAAACATATGGTACTTTATAAACTTGGCGAAAAGCACAAAACGATTGCTGCTCTGGTTGGAAGTTTTATTTGGGAGCAATACATACAGCGAAAGTCGAATAGTCGACGATCAGGGTCTTTCCGATCGACCCGACCCTCTGAGTCTGCGAAGAGATGTCGGATCTCTTTGCATCCTGTATCGCATTTACCATGGGGAGTGTTCTGAGGAATTGTTCGGAATCATCCCAGCTACCGATTTCCATTACCGCACATCTCGGCAGAATTCCAATTCCACCGCCACCATCTTGATGGTTGGCGTTCAACGACTGTACGTTTTTCAACAACACACCTACAGCTCCTCTGGTGCTGTGGATGTTCATAGGCGACGGTGATCACTTAAGATCAGGTGAGCCGTATGCTCGTTTGCCACTTTTCATATAAAAAAAAGAAAGGGCGCGAGAGCACTTCGGCTGGGAAGGTATTTGTGTTCAGTCCCAAATAGGCTTTGAAAAAAAAACCGTGTGGTGTTGTGGGAGACACCAGAGAAGTACGAAGTTCCTAATTATAAAAATATTAATTTCAAGTTCTAGTATGAGGTATTAAAAAAAAAGATTATTCGTATTTAAATTTTTATTTATTTTATCCTTTTGGTGTTATATTGATTTTTTTTGATACTATAAAAAAACTTACTTACAAAATGATCTTAACACCTTTATTTTATTTACAATGATTCATAAAAATATATAATTAATAATAGCGCCATCTATCTAAACCAGTTGACACTAAAAATCTTACGCTTTAATTTAACGTTATGGACGTTCTTTGATAGGGTAGTTGCGGGGAACTCTCCATAAGGAACTTCATTTGAAAATAATGTTTTTTTATACATGATAAATAAATATGTGAAATAAATTTATATGGTTATAATACCGCAAAACACTGTTATGCTCATGTTAATCTACTAAATACACTAATGTGGTACAACTCTAGAGGCCAATTAGCAGATGGCATATCTGGTGTTAATCGGTCATCGCGTACCATTCGCGATCCGTGTACGTCATTTACCGGATAGAACGCAGAAGTATGTGTACATAAATGCTTCAATTTAACGTCGACATTCTTTGAGGTCGTCGTATTCCTTCGAAGGCGCCGTCGTGGCGCTGCCATTGATGCAAGAAGATCGGTCCGAAGATATTTTCAATCACTTTAAAGCTTTATTCCAAAAAAAGTAGTACGTACGTAGAAAATTAGCACCGAGTTTTATCAATCCATACATAATTATATGCTGAGTCGTCTCTGGTCATATGAACCTAAAGCTAAGTCGTTTTTATACTCCTTTTACGTAATAAATAAGACAGCCAGGTAGACAGATGTAGTCAATGCTCTCCATTTCAACCAGCTTTATAAGTCTCATACGCTTTATTTGCGCAATAGAGTGCCCAGTGTGGGCCGTCGTTGGACGCCGGGCTAAATTTTTAGCAAGTTATGAAGCAATTGAACGACGGATCTAGAAATTCCAGACCATCACATCAACGGCAAATTTATTGATGCCGACACCAGAGGATCGAACTCGGGCTGCTAGCGTACCATGCAACTTGAGGCGACCGCCCGTACACTGAGCTACCATGGCTCCTTAAGTATTTTTATTAATAGTTTTCGATCGTCGGGGTGCAGCTAATTTGCTGCGACCGTAAAAACGATCGATTAACTACTACACAGATATATTAATTAATGTATTACTGCTTGTTGCGACACAAATAGTTTATATTTTAAAGATAATTTTTATAAGCAAATGACAGAGTCAGAGACAGTCAAAGTTAATCAGTTACCTATCGGAAATAACTTTCAATTGTACCTGCAGTTTAAATTATCAGCAGCCGCTGTTGTAGTTAATGTATTTGTAACGACGAGAGTTCATTGTCGTCGAGTTTCGCGGGAGCGTCTCGCGTGAAATTCCTTCAGCTCAGAAAGTGGAGTGTTGTGGTGCGTGCTCGACCGTACGGAACGAAGGCGGTAAGAGTTGCGAAGGTGTACTTAATGTTACGTCTGAACTGTCATGCGCTCGCAATGTTTATAAATTATTGAATCGCTCTTAACGTTATATTTATTACGACAATCGTTGTTTTGAAGATTGAAAGATTTTCCATAATCTCAACGTACACCTCTGCGTCAACGTGATGCATTACTTAATCAAATATTAAATTAACCCTAAAGTTAATTAGCAAATCAACTTTTCGAGTATATGAATAAATAACGTCGAGAAAAACGAAATCGTTGGGAGAGGCCTATGTCCAGCAGTGGATGTTCTGCGGCTAAAAAGCAAAATTTATAAGTAACCTTTCACTTCGTTTTTTTTTTAATTTTGACTGCTTTTCCACGGACTGATCGTCCGTGCCTTTTTTATTTGGATTTTTATTTGTTATATTTGCTCCGTTTATAAAAGAGATTGCTTAAAGCTTCAACACTTCGCCTTCGCAGATGTCGCCAACGACTTTACTTGATTGGCGTGGTCTATCGCCTTCGGGTCCCTGTTGAGAAACTTTTTTCCCTTCCTTTTAGCCCTAGAGGGTTTAGGAGGCTACACCGGGGGCTGAACTAACTTTTTGCAAGTGATTTTTGTATTATGACCCTTTATATTTGCTCACGGCTATAGTTAAAAAAAACCGATAAAACGGCAATTCAATCGGACTCCAACTGTGAGTCGAACCTACAATCAACACCCAGTAAGCGTAAGCGCTTAGTCACTAGGTTATCACTGCTATTATTACTTTAAACCAACTTTAATAAAAGAGGAGGTTCTAAATTCGTGTGTATGTTTTTTTATGTTGGTTTTTTCATAACTTTCGACCGGGCGAACCGATTTGTATGATTCTCTTTTTAAATGGAAGCTGGTGCTTCCAGTGTACACCACATATCAAGTCAATTCTTACAACGGCATCCATGAAGAAACCGTATCAGTTTTAAATTTCCATTATATGTACGCATGTACGCGACAAATAGGCGAATAATTACGCCCACCAATTTCAATAATTCATCTTTTATTGGAAAGGATGTACTTCAACCAGGTAGTTTGATGATAATTTTGTTTGGTTCTGATTAATAAATACATGTGTTTATGTAATTAAAATAACTGTGGTGTTAGCTCATAATTATGACTTAAGTTTTGTAACGTAGACATGAGACCTAAAAATGTAACTGTCAGATTTCATGACGCTCGTCGATTGTACCAAAACAAAAACGGAAATCAATTTGCGACATCTGCGATAAGCCCAGCCCATTATCTTGCGCTCTTTTCGGAAGATTGACAATATCCTGTTTCACATTAGCGCGATTGACGTCTCGATATCGAATTGATATAATGATATCGTTATTAAAATGAATCGATCACGTGTTCTTCGCACCGGTGCCTGGAGGGCGTCGATTGTAACACGCAAATACAATTTATTGGCTAACTTTTGTACGAGAAACCGAACGAGTTATTTTCATTTTTCTTTTTATAAATCGCCAGTCCAATTTATTTTCAGATAAATGCGTTAACTATAGAAATATTTAAAGAATTCTGTGTGAATTCAATATTGAAATGTTGGGTATGTCTGTATAAGCATGATATGCACTAAATAACTTCACATGTTACCAAATATTTTAGCGCGTTTAGGTTTACTCACGACGTCTTACTTCACTGCCGAGCTCGTGGTGAATCAACACTAAAAATTTTAACAAACAAGATCGAACTAGACTTGCCAGCGTACTTAAGCAGCTTGAGGCCACCGTCCGGACACTAAGTCACGACTGAAAGTAATTTTGTTAATTTAAGTAATTTTAAGTCTCTAATACACGATCAAGGGAAGACCAAACCTCCGTTGGTTAGACGATGTCAATCGAGACGCCAAAGAAATTGGCATAGGAACCTGGAGGACTGCAGCCATGGATAGACCGAGGTGAAGGAAGTTGCTTGACCAAGCCAAGGCCCACAAGGGGCTGTAGAGCTTATAGAAGAAGAAGAATACATGATCAATACCAGAACCAAGTTTCTTTATTAATTAGATAAGCAGATGTAGTGGAAAAATGATTAGCTTTCAATTTTTTATTATTTGAAATGCATACAATGTTTATGCAAACGTTACAAGCATTACTATAACATTAATAGAATATTGAACTTTGTATGTTCATAACTATTTGACCTGCGACCTACTATGTAAGTGAGTTAAGACGTAATATATGACGACAAGTCGAAGAGACGTTTTGTGGTCACGATTTTCGTGTATTTTTTTCAATGGCAATTAATTTAACAGTCGCTAATGGACCATTATTCCATTTAACTGGTTAAAGATTCGTTTATAGTCTTCAATATTAAGAATTGTCCTTCAGATTTTGTTTTTCCTTTCAGTTCGATCTTATTAACTGCATTCTTTATCGCATTTACCAAGATCCTACGGATTGCCTAGAATTATTTTAATTAATTTCCATTACCGCTTATACCTACAGAAGTCTAATTCCTTTCCTTCCTTCCTTGGCTGTGTTTCGACGATGGTGCTTGTCGAAGATAAGATGAGCTACATGCCCTCCATTGATGAGACCTATGTTGATGAAAATTGTTAATTTGTGGTAAACTCTTGATGCTTGGTGCTGCTGGGTAGTCTTCGTTTCATTTTTGTTAATTTTCTTCAACTTGGCAGCCGTAAAATATAAACTTATTAATACAGGGACGGTATTCCATTCCCAGCGATCAGATTGTCGGTGGAACCCTTAGTCACTAGGTTATCACAGCTTAGAACTTGAAGCTTATAGATTGCTTAATGTATTAAGTACAAGCGTACCCAGCCCGCTTCGCCGGGCTAGATTTTGTTTTCAGATATTTTATTTAAACATTTAACTTTCTAATCATTAAATATTTAATTTAACCCTCACAATATATTAAATTATTCATTTCTCTCGTTATTCATTCTCTTCTGTTCTCTTCTCGAGCGGATGAAGATCATTACCTACACCCATGTACATAATAACTACTCAATACAAATTTGGGTTATACAACAATAGAATATCATCATAGTAAATAAAAGCTGTATTTGTCAGTTCAAAAAGAGGAGTGCTCCGAACGTCACCAAACTTTACACGATTACTCGCCAGGTCAATCTGAGGTTTACCTGAAAGTTTCATTGAAATCGGTCCAGCCGTTTCTTTTTTATATATAAAAATCCTAATTAGACTGCTATAAATTGCCCAAAAAAATATTTCAACGATACCTACCACGTTGTTTTGTGGTGATAAGTTCATACGACGTGCTTTAAATTTAATCCCATCATTTATGATTATGTGATGATCAGTTATGATTAGGTTAACGCTCGTTTCGTTGCTTTATCTTGAAAAATACGGAAAGTCACCTTCCTGCACCGCGGGAAAGTCAAAGTGACAATAAATAATATGTTCACCATTCCCCTAAGTCTTAAGTCAATTAATTTCTGTCAAATCTTCAATTATTAGTACTTCATTTGAAAGTGAAAGCTATTAGCTGATGCGTTATACGCAAATAAATTGGACGTGTTTGTACAATAACGCTGATAAACGTAGCTGCACTTCCACAAACAACGATATATCGATCATCCACCTCTGTCAGCGCCACTATGATAAACATTATCGTCGACCGCGGCCAGCTGTGCCGGAAATTGTAGCGAATACTGAACACTGACGTCACAGTCGACAATACAACATAGTTGGTATACAAGGAAATGATTTCCTTATATTTTTATAGTGGTAAAGCAACTAGTATGAGATATAACAAGTTGATAAGACTATTTGCTTGGATATTTCGTAATGATTAGACCGAGAAGTTTTGCGATTCGTCGAAATGTAGAAAAATCGTAAATTTATGTGGTCTCTTCGATTTTTTTCTTTGGGCGAAACTACGTTAGTCAGCCGGTTAGCCGTGAAACTCTATTGGAGTACATCAGTGCAAGTGCTTTAGAGGGATGTTGGTCTTATTATGAGAATTAAGTTGTATTAGATTTTTTCTTTGGAAGAAACTACGTTAGTCAGCCGGTAAGCCGTTATAGTTTTACCAGATTTTGAGAGGATGCCGAGCTATTAGAGTGCTTCCATCTGAATTTTTATTGGAGTACGTCAGTGTCAGGTCCTTGCTCTTTCAGGGGATGATGGTAAACTTATTTTGAGAGTTAAGTTAACTAATTGCCATTGGTAGCCCGGAAACGTTTAAAACTTCACTGGCTTGTGAGGTGACCAGCTCGGACAGTTTAGAGCGCTCGCCCTAAACCTCCTTTACGGGTCCTCGTAAACCTTGTTTGGGGCCGTTATTCTAGGAGCGATAGCACACTGAATCGATGGTGTCCGAGAGAAGATGCTTCTATGGTTTACTGTACAGGATAGGATTCAAGTAGCTATTGTATAATTAAGTTACAATGAAAAGAACTATCAGAACAATTAGAAAGGCTTCAAGTCAATAAGCGATCCACATTCATGACCAAATATTAAGGGCTTAAAATACCATCGTATTTAATTTAAACCTGGCGTACTAAATTGATAAAAAACGTTATACTGACTAATGCTATTACGTGACCAAACAATAATCATGTGAATGGTAATTTACACTTTAATATCTACACGTGCGCGAAAACCTACCGCGTCGACTTCATGACGGATCCGGCGCTATCTGCGAAAGCGGATATTAAGATAACGTTTTATCGGCTATTGTAACTCGACTTGTTACATAAAACATATTATGACAGAACAAATACACACAGTACGTACTTGAAAGAAATTTCACATGAAGGCAATAATTTTGTTATGACCCTCCGCGGCATTACGATATAAATATTGAAAATGTTTATCGCACTTCACAACGAAAATTGACGTTACGTGATTGTCGTTGGTCGGTTAGTCAATAATAACTTCAAAGAGTTAACAAGAAAGTATTAGAAGTGGCTATAGTTAAACCTTAATTGATTTTTGCTACTATGTTAGTAATTGTTGGACAGCGGAACCACAAAAGCGTAGACCAACAAGGTAAAAAAGCATTTTACCATAGGTATTATTTATTCTTATTTATTTAATAGCTGCGACAAATATCTTTTTTTCATTTTTGTAAAAATTCTGTAAGCTTAAGTTACTCCTTATAATATCAGCTATCTTCCAGTGAAAGTCCTGTCAAAATCTCTAGAGCCGTTCCAGATTAATTTAACGGTTTGGTATATCTACCGTGTATAACTTCACATGCACGTAGTAAAAGGTTGTTATAATATTACAGCTTGCTTTATTTATTTGTGTTTAAAATTTAAATTTAGTTGTGACTAAAATACAGATCATAAAACTAAATTAAAAGATCATTACAGATTACCCAATTCGATGGAATTAGTTACGATTTCCTTTAAATATAATGACTATAATTAATTTGAATTAAATATTGATCAATAATCGCATTTATGATTTGGAATATAGGAAAGTGCTTGACCACAACCTAGGTAAAGCCTGCTATTACAATTGTAACAAACTGAACGTTCAGTGATATCATAGGAATCGATTTTTGCTGCAATTCGACGATTTAATTGCTCTATTTGTGCCATTATGATTATATTTTCTGACGGTAACTGAAACTTGAATATTTTGTTTAAATTATTCATTTTTGGAACGTTACGGCAGGCTTGGAGGAAATAGGGGTTTTGCTGCGCGACCGAACTGAAAAAAATGTGAGACTTAAACCATAAGAATAATATATAACGGAAGTGATATATCGTGTACACGGCGGCCGATAGCGTGACTAATAAGCATGTACTTCAACTCTCTGATCATAGGTGGCGCTCTAACGAATTATTAAAAATGTTAATTAATTGTTTGTGTCATTTTATGTTGGCAGAAAAAAAATGAAGAGATATTTTATTTTTCTTAATAAAATTTCTCTTCATTTTCTAAATACTTTTACGTGTTTAAATAAAAACCAATCAGTCATGTCCCATGACATCACATCATTTTTTAAAATAATGGTTCGTTCTACCACTGTAGACTTTTGAAAGCGGAAGGGTGACATGCGCGAGCGCAGTCAATTGAGGCAATTGTAACGGTGGCGAAAAGGAATTAGGAGTCGCTGTGTGAGTGAGCTAGTTGAGCTAAATTCGTGACGGACAGACGTTTGTCTGATTTGTGTTATTATCTTTGTATGGAACATGTCTGATATGATGATGGTGTTTTATTGGACTAACGAGTGTAACTGAACTCTCGAGCTAAAAAAGTGGCGTTTGTAATACGGCCGTTAGATCGCAATGATATTTTGAAATAAAATCGTAAGAAATGATAGCCTACTCGTTCGACTTTACGAGCTTAAAGTCGGAGGTTAAAGTTACTGGATCTAGTTTTTCTTTGTTCATCTTTTTCAATATAAGAATGAATATCAATTTAACGTGTTAAGTTAAAATGCTTAGGGTAAAATGCAATAATTTATATTATATAAATTTACATAAAAACGATTAAGCAAATACTACAGATAATAGTAATCTTTACCAATAAATGGAGATACCTTGTTTTTACTGGAAAAACTAGAAAAGATTCATAGATTTTTTTTTTTATGACGAACTACACAGATTGGCCAGAGAAGCTGGCCTTGACTGCTTCACCGGATTGAGAGGTGGCATAGCTCTTAGGTCGCTTAGCCTGAACCTCTATTGCTAGTAACTCGACACAAGGGTCCCCCCGGTGAGGGGTAACCTCGGCTTGGACGGTTACTATGTTACGCGTAAGCATGCCGATCCGAGGGCCGAACCACGACTCGGTCGGTTGCTATTTCACGGATAATCTAAGAGACATTCAAAAGCTAAACTAACTTTGAGTGCCACTTCGGGAAGCGTTGGCGCTGGGAGAAGAAGTGGCCGAAGAAACTCCAGCAACGCTCCTAACATCTAAGGGGTGGAGCCTGCCCATAAAATAGCGGTAACGCGCAAGGATTATTCGCAACCTCCGACAGTCGCGAATGGACGCTTTGTGGATTTGTAGAGATCTAGCCTGTGCAATGGTAATCGCGTCGTCCGGATCGTCAAGAACGTGTCTCGGCCTCCGGGCGACGCGACGGAAATCATGGATATTCATAATATAAGATACAGCGTGAAGGTTTTAGTATGTAGTATAATGTTTATTACTTATACTATACTTTTTTTGGTTTATAAAATAACAAACTTCTTTTAAAAATTCTTTCCATTCGGGTATATGTAAATCTATTGTTTACTATACGATATGTTGGTGGTAAAATAATTACGAGGGCGGTACTTTAGTATCAAAATATAGTGCGGCAGTTTATAACCGTATTATCGCTACACAGATATAATATCAATACAAATGCATTATAGATTTAAATGAATTAATTACGACAGCGGTACCGCACAGATGTTAGCGTGGAATAGACGCATTGGAGGTTAGCGACAGATGTTTGTACAGTCGCGTTGATGACGCTATGTCGCGCTCCAAAGCGGAAGGGTGGCGGTTCTTCAATTGGCACAATTGCCAGTAATTGTGGGCGGAATGTCCGGGCGCCGCGACCCGGGCCGCGAACGCTGTTGCTACATCATGTCCAAATAAAACGTAACGCTCAGATGTCTATTCATTAATTCGCTTAATTGATACGCACCTTTTAATTCGACATTACGTAATGCACGTTGCAGTGAACTAGTTGTGCTCGTATTTTAAGCTGCAGTAGACTAGAGTTTGCTGTTTTTTTTTGTAATGAACCTTTGTAGATTAGTTAGAGAAGCTGACCGAAACTATTTAAACGGATGAGAGATGGCATACCTCTTTTTCGGTTAGCCTGAACCTCTAGATGTTTGCTCGTTCGAGGTCGTTCATTTCGTCATAAAGTGGAAGCGGTAAAAAGGCAACATGAGGCGAGAGGAACTCGTATAGAGCCGTGCTTTAGCTTGCACCCGAATTGTCCCAACGTCTTTTCCGTTTTACGGTTACTTAACAAGGAATATACTCTTGGTAGATTCGTGTTCGGTGTATGAATACTTTACTAATACAAAAGGAAAAAGGTTTATCATAATTGAGTCTAAATTTCTTTTGTACTTTGTTTTTTATTATTAATAATGATTTGTTGAAAGAATGATTGCATCGAGAAAGAATAACGATTTCTAAAAAGGCGGCTGAAATATAAATAACTGATTAAGACAATGATATGAACTTTATGTTAATATTTGTTGATATTTTTGACCATGTTGATCTTCTTTTTATAGCTTTAATAACTTAAAAAAAAAACTATAAATAGAGGCGTGGTAGCTGTTTTCTAGCGGCTGCTATTTAATGCCATTTTTATTGCTAACTTACCACGTGCTCGACGATGAAAGAAAAACTCTTGAGACTTTAAATGTCTTAGAAAATTTTCCACCACATGTAAAGAATCCGCACTAGGGCCGCGTTGCGGACTAAACCCCTATTTTCTCTTTACAGAGAAGGCTACTTACTACTAACTGCCCTACAGTAGGACATATTCATATGTATATAGGCTGTTTCAAGTCCATTCTCCGCCAACTTAAGATAACCAGACTGTCCACTATCTGCTACTGGCGAGACCTTAGCTACTTTGGTCACATTGCCCGAAGGCAACCAGATAATTTAGAGAAAATGGTTGTTGTAGTAAAATAGAGGGCAAAAGATCACGGGGCCGATCACCTACTCGCTGGTCTGACCAAATAAATAACATAGTGGGACTCGACATTCCGACCGCTATGGGAGAAGCCGAGGACAGAGCATTGTGGAGGCAGCTCGTCGACGTCTCGATTAAGGCGCTTAAAGACAAGCACGACCTTCAGAAAAGAAGAATACGATGAAAAAGATAGGCTGTTTCTTTAAAATTTTAATAAATCATCATAAATCTTATTACTTAGAGTTTGCAAAGCTACTCTAAGTAATGAGATTATTGGGGCTGGACGCGCGCGTTGACACGCGCGTCCGGGCCGTCGACGGCGGGCCCGGGCCGACCCTGGATGCGGGAGAGGTGCGTCGGCAGGAGCACAGGCGGGCGATAGAGGTGTGGCGCGAGCGGCTCTCGGAGCGACGTTGCTCGCGCCAACGCATCGTCTGTGCCTTCCTGCCGAACTTCGAAGCCTGGCTACGTAGGAGGAATGACGCGCACGTCACCTACCGCCTGACACAGGTACTCACCAGGCACGGGTGCTTCGGTGAGTACCTGAACAGGATAGGGCGCGAACCGACCGCGCAATGCCACCATTGTGGCTGTGACCAAGATTCCGCGCAGCACACGCTTGCCGTGTGCCCCGCGTGGGAGGCGGAGCGGCGGATCCTGGTCCAGCAGATCGGGCGCAGCCGCTACTGCCGCCGGCGGGGAGATCTAAATGGAAGGCGCTGGTCTCCTTCTGCGAGTCAGTAATGGCCCAGAAGGAGACCGCAGAACGGGATCGGGAGAGGGCCGATCCCGTTCGGAGATGGCGCAGGCGGGCCGGTGGCAGACCGGCCCGCAGCCCTGTAGTTCTGGGCTCTCAAGAATAAGACTACGGTATCCCCTGCCTGTCGTATAAGGCGACTAAAAGGGGCCTCGGGTTCACTGGGCGACAAGGGTGGGGGCCTGAGTCGTCCACCAAAGTGGACCCGGGAAGAAGGCAACATCGGCTGGCCCGTGTCGCCTTGCGCTGCGAGGGCACAGGGGAGGGAGTAACCTCCCCGGGACGTGCTCTCCTTGAGCACAGTGCAGAGGGCTGCGGTGCGTTCCACTGGAGATCCCGGAGCCCCTCGTCATGCACCGAGGAAAGGGCCACCGGGGAGGTTTTAGTGGGTAAGAACCCCACATAACCGCCGCCTTCCCCCCAGAAGGCGGGGTATCTTTCTGAAGATTTCCTCCCCGTAAACAAAAAAAAAAAAAAATTAATGAGATTATTGCACATTACTTCACAATTATAGTGAATCATCTTAAGGTGGGATCTCAATGCTTATGGCGGAATTGTTAACGGGGGAATTATTAAGAATTAAAATTAGAAACTAATTATTAAGAACTAAAGGGGGCCTTTGTCGTCCGCCAAGGTGGACCCGGGAAGAAGGCAACATCGGCTGGCCCGTGTCGCCTTGCACTGCGAGGGCACAGGGGAGAGAGCCTCCCCTCCCGGGAAGTGCTCTCCTTGAGCACAGTGCAGAGGGCTGCGGTGCGTTCCACTGGAGATCCCGGAGCCCCTCGTCATGCACCGAGGAAAGGGCCACTGGGAGGTTTTAGTGGGTAAAATTCCCACATAACCGCCGCCTTCCCCAGAAGGCGGGGTATCTTTCTGAAGATTTCCTCCCCGTAAACAAAAAAAAAAAAATTAATGAGATTATTGCACATTACTTCACAATTATAGTGAATCATCTTAAGGTGGGATCTCAATGCTTATGGCGGAATTGTTAACGGGGGAATTATTAAGAATTAAAATTAGAAACTAATTATTAAGAACTAAAGGGGGCCTTTGTCGTCCGCCAAGGTGGACCCGGGAAGAAGGCAACATCGGCTGGCCCGTGTCGCCTTGCACTGCGAGGGCACAGGGGGGGAGAGAGCCTCCCCCCTCCCGGGGAAGTGCTCTCCTTGAGCACAGTGCAGAGGGGCTCGGGTGCGTTCCTCTGGAGATCCCGGAGCCCCTCGTCATGCACCGAGGAAGTGTCACCGGGGAGGTTTTAGTGGGTAAAATTCCCACATAACCGCCGCCTTCCAGAATGCGGGGTATCTTTATGAAGATTTCTTCCCCGTAAGCAAAAAAAAAGTTTTGTAAACCCTCGCAAACGCTTAGCTACTAGCTAATATTAAAATGTATATTATGTATGTCTTGAAGTTATTTTTTAGTACTTCTCAAAAGGTAATCATGGGCCACTACTGTAGGCGATAGAATCCTGACGATTGGAGCGAATATTGGTTAGGTCAATAACTTGAGACGACTTAGTAGGTATACGTCGAACCCTTAGTCAATGAAGTTTCTTTTGTTTTCCGGGGAAAATATTCAAAAGTTATTTATTTATTTATATATTATTTGGGTTTTTGTGATTTCAAACAGAACAAATGTTACCCACATTTAAATCTCACAGAAGGATGAATCTTTCGCTATTACCTTCTCTGTACCAATTAGCCTGGAACAATCAGTGTACAGTAACCCTATTTAATTTTTAACAATTTTTTCTAAGTACCGTTGCAAAACAAAGGATTTAAATTCTCTGATAAAAGAACTCCGTACTGTTTAATATTAAATGGAAAAATATAAGTCGACTTCATAAATGTGGATGAATTATAATATGCCTTCCACTTAAACGTTTCACAATTGTATGTAAGATCTTTCCTCGGCTAATAATGTCTGTTACAGGGCTAGCGCTTAACTTAAAGTTAATTAAGTTACGATATTAATTTTGTTGTAATGTTACATTATATAGAGACGAGGTTCACCAAAAGCCGGCACACCGTTGGAACTACGGTAGTGTGGGTTTTAGTCGGTGCGAGTCCGACATATCCCCACGTAAAATAAATATTATGTTACGTAATTAATGTGCTGAAGGAGGCTGCGTTTGGGAGGCAGAAAGAAGAATTCTTCAACCTCCCGACGTGCAGTCGGAGAGCAGAGCGACGGAGGACATCATTCTTCTTCTCCTTGAGGGGCAATCTCCTACCGAGTGGCTGTCATTAAATCTATTTTAACTTACTAAGATAGCGGCAAAAAGGATTTTCTTCAGGACATTCTTGAACTACGAAATACGTCTTCTTCCCGGTAGTTTTTTACCCTGGATTTTTCTTCGAAGATGAGTTGGAGTAGTTCGTATTAGTTATTATGTATTATATTACCAAAGTACTGGAGCTTACGTTTTTTGACTAAATTAAGTGACGAGACCATTGGTCACTACGTGACAAAAGATCGTGCTAAGACTAAGCTACGTCTAGGTTCGCTCTCAAGGAGCCTAGACTTACCAGTAATAACCAAGTCTACGTAGTCCGTCAATCGGAAGTAGTTAAAGCATTCATCCAAACAGCAATCAGTCTTTAAAATAATGGGTGGGATTACAAAAACCCGCTCAGGGTTGTTTTTAATTATGGAAATGTTAAGTAAGAAAAGTTTATTTTTAATAAGCGATGAAAGTAGGAAAGTTTACCCCATAGTAGATAGAGATTTTCAATGACAAGTCCTATACAGCGTTGTTCGAAACACAGTACTATACATTACTACTAGACGATAAAAAAAAGATACGGCGGTAGAATTGACCTATACCGATCATGCGAGGGTTACAGCGAAATAATTAATTTATTTCTATTTGATTTTAAAGATTTATTAAAATGCATGAAATTAGAAATTGAATTAATACTTAGCATGTATTTTTGGCGGTATATCTAAAATAAATTATTATATTTAATTAAATTAATTGAGATATATTTCCTGAAATTAAAAATGGTAACCCTATAACGTGGCAGTCACGAGTGGCGCGCACGCGGCGCAGGGCGACGCGGAAGTCGCACACACTTCCGCGTGCCGCCATCTTGGCTAACTGCGCGCAAGATTCGCGTCTGCCGGCGTACTATGTACTTTGAAATACGTGTGTATGTAAGTTTAATTTGGGCACTCGCTGAATAATAATATGTATAATTGTTGATGACCGTTTCACATTGGCCGACTCAGAATGCTATGCGTAATGTCGATAATGTTATCATTATTTTAAGCCCCGATTTGTAATGTAGGTGTGTTGTTTATTTTTGGAATAATGGCGACATTAATTCAAAACTATACACACAATGGTACCTCAACATACTAGTTTAATTCGTTTCGTAACTTTGCTCGTATGTTCAATTGCTCAAAGCAATTAACCCCATTGAAATTAATTTAAATAAGCTATTGCCACAAATGTTTTGTAAATGTATAAAAAGCACGAACCCAACTTATCAACGAGGGTAACAAGCACACAGATTGACTCTAGTCTGAGGTGGGAGAAACTGTTAGACGATGGTGTAGTGTGGGATTCCTCGTAAATCGAGGTACCACTACTACTAATCAATAAGTGCAACTTCTTACGACTCCTACTGTTAACAGCACTTTCTCTCCCTCATGCTTGATGATCGTGGTCCGTGATGACCATCAGGGTTGCACCTGGAGCAGATGATCTGCCTCCACCGGCTTCTGTCCAGCGCGTCTCATACGACTGTGGCAAATTTGGATCGGTGCATCTAGTCGGTGAACGGTCGACAGCAACACAAGTTAACAGAATTTTCTTAATTTCAATAACACACGAGTTGCGCCCGCGGTGTTACATGCTATTAAAAATTATGTCCGTTTCAGTATCCCTTGAACCTTATGTTCTATAAATACCAGATGCGGTAACTTTATTTAGATATATGGATCAATTTGTGACGAATACACTTGGTGTTAGAAATAAATTATTATTTTTTTTTTAGGTTTTAGAAACTTTATTCTCACTATAGACATTAAAGGTCACTTACATGAGAACAATAAAATAACTAATATTATAAAAACAATAAGTTCGCTGTCATATGGAAAAACTCCTAACGCAATCATTTGCTTTGGGACGATTAGCTGTCGTTAAGGAATTTAACAAGTTACATTTTGAATGCGTGTATACCCTCTTGACGTATGCTGGTTTTTTTTTTCTTATACAGCTGTGCTCCTTCAAAACAAATTGATCTTTTACCGTAATTCCGTTCTAACTTTTGGTATGACAAGGTAACTACCGCGTCGGTTGCTGCGTTTTTTAGTATTTTTAGTAAAAGAGATGTTTGTATTAATTGTTTTATCTATAATTTTCTTAATGAGAATACATGTACTATATTTATATAATTGCTCGATATTCATTATTTTCGTCGCTTTGTAGAGATCAGAAGTCGATGTCAAGGAAGGGAATCGGTAAAGAAATTTTATAATTTTATTTTGCAATATCTGAAGTTCGGAATATTATTTTTTTCATTAATGGTTCACTATTTTGGCCAAGACTTACACATAAACGATAGATATACACTGCCGCGGACTTTTTGATGACGGCAGATGGTCGATTTTTTTCTACTTATCGTTGTATTTTGAATAATTAACACTGTATCTGTTAATAAACTATAGCCTATGTGTTACCCTCTGAGTAAAAAAAAATATGGTAAATTCTATAAAATATTTATTGAAAAAAAAAGATGTTTCATCAAAATCCAGTCCGTAGTTTTTGCGTGCAAGACTTCCCTTCATGTATGTACATTCATACATTCTTTCCAACTTTTGCATTTATAATATCAATAGAATTACTGTTACGACTAAATACTTCATTTTAATATATTTTGAAATGTAATAACGTTAGATATTGAATAAGACTACTATTAAGGGTTTTATCACGTTTATTAATTTTTAATATCCGACGTTTCAAGCATTTAGCATGGCTTACGGCAACCACGCCACCAAACTCATTACAAACTCGATTAATTGTTTATCCAGCATAAAAGTTGACGCTGGGACGAGGAAATGAGGTACGAACTCCTCACCCCCTTCTTTCCACCCCGCATGACCCCATGAGCCCTGCACTAACACGGCTCTCGTTTTTCTTAACAGATTATATTTATGTATTTAACAATCATATTTTATAAGTTTTTACAATCGATAATTAAATAAGTACCATTATAATAGACTTCGCACAGTGTCGTAATGATTTTGCATGCGTTCGCGAATTCCTGTAAGTGGCATTCGATACTGCAATAGTCGAACTAATTTACATGTAAACATCGCGTGATACGTGAATAGAACCTTCCCCTCGCCCTCTCTTTCTAATTACGGAATATCGCAGTGGAACAAAAAGAGATGACCCACTTTCGGGACCGGTCGTGCGAGATCGGGCGCGCACCGTTGCACGTATTACGTGTTAGAAGATGGGTTGCCAATTCATATGAGAAATGTCGGACACTCTTACATGATAACAAAACTTGAAATATAAATTCAAGGAATTAAAATAAATTCCGACATACAGAAGCATAATAATTACATCATATTTCCCCGAGATAACACGGGTGGGTATTTACAATGTTTTAAGATTTACTGACCATTGTGAACACACATGTAATTATCCTTAATTGATAAAACAGTCTTTTCCGTTATATAGTTTTCTATTAGTTCTTGGGTTTTACATTTGAATCACTTTTTAATAGTCGAGTTCCATATTTCTTTCTTTTTTTCCGCGATAAGTTAATATAGCCGGTGTTCGTTATGTAGAAGACACAAAATCTTCCTAATATCTCCCTTCCGCCTTTTTGTCTTTCGAATTTCGCGGCTATGTACAAAGCGCTACAGAGCTCGTATCTAGCAATACTACACATAATTTGAAAGGTCTTGACATAACCTACAAAACGACGCTATGCATAATTAGTTTGGATATTGCGTTCAACAGTTATAGACGTGTAAACATGGACTTCACTAACGCCGAAATTCGCGGCTTGGCCACTGTTTGGGACGATTCACCGGCCTTCGACCACGACCGTTTTCGCTTGATATTGTCGTATGTGATCCATTTTTCGTCGCCAGTCACCATCCGCTTCAAGAATGGGTCGAGTTCGTTCCGTTTCAGCAGCATATCGCAGGCGTTGATTCGGTCCAGAAGGTTTTTTTTGCGTCAAATCATGCGGCACCCAAACATCAAGCTTTTTTTTTTTGTATCCAGCCTTCTGCAGATGGTTTAAAATGGTTTGGTAACTAACTCCCATCTCCTGGGCGATGTCACGAGATGCCACATGCCGGTCTAACTCGATGTAGTCCATGATTTGATCGGTATTTGTCGTCACAGGTCTTCCGCTGGCTGGCTTATCCATGGTGTCGTTTTCACCGGCTCTGAATCGTCGAAACCATTCCTCCGTGGTTCGAAGTGATAGAGTACCATCCCCCAAAACACCATTAATCTCACGGAACGTTTCTCTAGCGGATTTGCCTTTAACGAAGGAAAACTTTAAAATAGCGCGAATTTCGGCGTTAGTGAAGTCCATGTTTACACGTCTATAACTGTTGAACGCAATATCCAAACTAATTATGCATAGCGTCGTTTTGTAGGTTATGTCAGGACCTTTCAAATTATGTATAGTATTGCTAGATACGAGCTCTGTAGCGCTTTGTACATAGCCGCGAAAATCAAAAGACAAAAAGGCGGAAGGGAGATATTTGACAACCTATTATAAAAAACCTATATTGATATTTTTTTTTTTTTTATTCTCTTCTTTACTACAATCTGTCTCCTTTAGTAGGGATATTCAGCAGTATGTATGGCATTAGGATTTGTTGTCTTCAGCCCTGTAGTTCTGGGCTCTCAAGAATAAGACTACGGTATCCCCTGCCTGTCGTACAAGGCGACTAAAAGGGGCCTCGGGTTCACTGGGCGACAAGGGTGGGGGCCTGCGTCGTCCACCAAAGTGGACCCGGGAAGAAGGCGACATCGGCTGGCCCGTGTCGCCTTTCGCTGCGAGGGCACAGGGGAGGAGGGAGTAACCTCCCCCCGGGACGTGCTCTCCTTGAGCACAGTGCAGAGACGCTCCGGTGCGTTCCAGGTGAGATCCCGGAGTCCCTCGTCATGCACCGAGGAAAGGGCCACCGGGGAGGTTTTAGTGGGTAAGATCCCCACATAACCGCCGCCTTCCCCCCAGAAGGCGGGGTATCTTTGTGAAGATTTCCTCCCCGTCAACAAAAAATGTTGTTCGGTATGCAACCTGTGTTGCATCCGATTTTATTTCCAGTATATTACTGTTTCAGAAAGTCCTGTGGTATTCTTCGTTTGAGACGTCTAGTTGGTTGTTCCATGTCCATCAATGTCTGTGCTAATACATTGGGGTGGTTTGCTGTACGGTCTTTGTGTGTCTTGACATATCGCACTATCTCCTGTTTAATTGTAGGGATTTTGAGGTCCTCGTGTAACAATTCATTTGGGATAAACCAAGGTGCGATATTTATAATGAAATCATATTTGCATTGAAATAACTCTGTTACCAATGAGCCGTTGCATAGTACGCTAGCAACCCGACTTCAATTCCCCGGTACCGGCACCAATAAATTTCATGTCAATTTCACACATGTCTCAGAAAATTTTTCTTATGCACGTGAAGTCTGCCAAACGGCAGGGCCGCTAGGCCGGCCAGGGCCGCTCGACCTTATACTCTCTTTACAGAGATGGCCTGCGCCCAACAGTGGGACATATATATTATATATATATAAAGGCTGTAACTTTAACTTCTGTTACTGGAACATATCAAAAGCGAAAAAACGATATTTGCTAGTTTTATTCGTCTTTTTGTTCATTCGTACCACTATGGTTTACCGATGGTGTAACAGTGGCGCACCAATCGTGTGTGATGTAAGTATTTGATGTATTTGGTAATTATGAAATATCAATCGGATTCGACATCGGTTTCATCGAAAACGTCATCGGCAAATAGCTGACTTGGAAGCTGTATTGTGTTAACCTGCCTATTAAGGAAACTGGGTAAACGTAGAGCCTTTATACGTAATAAAAAATATAGGTCTCTTTAGATACCACATATCTAGCGTACGCTGTATTTGTCTGCGAGTATATTTGATGCAGAGTTCCACCCACATTCGTGATGTGGATGACAGGATCAGGTTTACACTCCCATTTATTTGTTTGAACTTAAGTTATCAGATTAAGCAACCTTAAATTGTATAGTGCATCTGTCCGAGACAGTGCAGTTCCATGGTAACCCCGACAAGAAGATGGGGTTATGTACAGAACGACTACGCACAAGTAACGGATCATATCGATGTGAATTTTCTCGCCCTAATAGCTTTTTGCTTTGCTTTCCGATTTTACGCTATAATTGTGTAATGTCGATGATAAAACTGTGTAACACATTGTAATGTGTTGGTGATTTGTGCATTAAATAAAATGATCTTTGTATAATTATTACGATATTTTCTTACAATATTGTTATTTTGACAAAATACATGGGAGAATGTGGGCATTGTCGCTAAAGAGCAGTAGACTGTCCTCTACTAATATTTCAATCAACATTCTCGTACGATTCTTAAGAGTTCTTTGGTAACGTAGGAGGCGATTCCAACGCCTCCTCTTGCCGCCCCCGTAATCCGAAGCGGGGCCAGACTGGGTACCAAGCCCCACTAATGCTTCGGCGTCGTCGGGACTTCTCTAATTGCCGGAGTAGTCCCCTTTAGAGGAAGAATCCCGGTCTTTGCCGGACCCGGTCGGTCGTTGGGGTGTCCTGTCGCTGACAGATCCGGGCCAATCCACTTATAACGGCTGATGGCATTCGCGGAAGGTTTAGTGGGAAGGGATCGCTCAGACCGATTCCCACACATCCCGTTCGGGCCCACCCAGGGTTCCGAAAGACGGTCCGTAAAAGGATTCCCCCGCGTTCGTAAAAGGAGTTCTCTGGTAAATAATTTTCATTATGTTAAATGATTGTGAGACCTAACTGAAACGAAACCTAGGAAATAACATTGGGAATTGTGTCATACATTACATTCAATTACAGAGCTATAGTACATTTTACAATTTATTGTACAGCGGGTGACCTTATCGCTTAAATCTCTTCTAGGTAACTTTTGTATGGACAGGAAATATATAAACTAAACAGGAAGATGGCATATAGATACAAATTTTGATAACTAAACCACATATACACTATTTCGTCTAACCTAAATCATCATCATCGGCTTGTGTCTTTCTACTGGAAATAGACCTTTCCCAATGCCTTTCACCATATACGATACTCCGCTTTCCGTATCCAGCCACTTCCGGCTATCCTTATAAGGTCGTCGGTCTATCTGGATGGAGGGTGCCCTACGCATCTCCGATTCATACGGGCTCTATTGGAAGATTCTCCTCTCCTATCTCATCGTCATGACTCGGCAGATGTGGCCAGCCCACTGCCACTTTAACTACACTAAATATACATATATAAATCAGTTACCAATAAATAACCTAATACATAAAATATATACAGTTCCAAAAACAAGTTTTTAAGGCAGGAACTAAGCAATTCAAACAGAATTAGGATTTTCTAAACTTGGTTGGAATGGTTAACAAGAATATAATAATAATATAAACAATATAGTATAATATTATACTAACGGCTTGACTATGCTTATGAATACCTTACCCCATGTGAGACGGCGCAGCATCTGCTTACATAAACACAGTCAAGCCTTTGAGCGATCATGCTCAGGATGCTGTTGGAGCTGGTCCGCACCCTGCGTACCAGAGATGCACTCCTCTTGCGCATTGTCGCAAAAAAGCATGCCATCTGTGCATCCGCGAACATCCCCGATGCACTACAGAAACGGGGCAACCCCAACAGAACCCTGAACGCGTTATTATATTGAACACGGAGAGCGCTGTACGATATTTGAGTATACTTCGCCCACAGACAATGAAAAATAATTTTTGTTGTTGTAACACGATAAACATAATTGGTTATTATCAGTTCCCGTTCATTTCATAACAAATATGTTATAAGTACAGTTAGTAAATCTGGGCTTAGGTAACTCATTTCCGAGATAGACTTCGACGAATGTTGCCCCCGTATTGAATAAGCTGTGTTTCGTAATTTTATGTTTAATGCTAATTGCATGTCTCTATAGTTTAAACTTCCTCATCACTGTTGATTACTTTAAATCAAAACTTATGAATTATTACAAGTGTAAAAGCATTTACTTGTCTCACACCGAAAGGTAAGAGCTTATCCACTTAGCAAGACTATTATTCATCTTTTGTAGAGTAGATAAAAGGCAATTGGCATAATAAATTGGAGGACTGTGGCCCCGGAAAGACCGTGTTGGAAGAAAATACTTGACCAAGAAAAGGCCCGCAAAGGGTTGTAGAGCTAAGAAATCAAAGGATATATCAACTAGCCCCAAGTCCTTTGGGGGTAGCGACTTTAAACGCAAGCCACGGCTAGCCCAGCGAAGCGCCGAGGTGTTGTGGTTGCGTTACTTACGTGTGGTTGCACTGATGGCGACCACCGTGTGGTTTTAGTCGTTGCGAGTCCGACATAACATGTCATCGTCCCCGCGAGGGTGTGTATACATAGGCATTTCCCCACAAAAATGGACCCCAAGTCCGCTAAACCAATTGTTTCAAAATGAACCTACAGCGACATCACTGTTGTCGATTTTTACTAGTTTTGGTAATTTGCTAGTTCACTTATGCTACTATTGTCTTCCAATGGCCTACCACTGACGTCAATATTGTTTAAATTAGTGCTATTTGTTACTTTCGTACATAATGAAGTCTTTCAACTATGCCATTACATTTTAATCAATTTATGAATATTAAATACACAAAAAATTAAATTAGTACATTACGGTTTTAGGCACAATGACAATTGAATTGTAATAAGTTGACTTCATAGTGAAATATCATTAGCAAAAAACTGATTTGGGGCCCAGATTGCGACATATTGCGAGTGAAAGAGGTGTGATTTAAGTGGAAATTCGTGATCTCACGCGGGCTACCCTACCGGGTTAAGGCCGTGAGAGAATTTGTATTAGATAAGAGTTATTTTAATATATTTAATCAATATTTATTAAAAACCTCCTGACGATGCGTGTCCAGGTTTTATTAGTTACAGAGTTATTTATGTATTACGTATTTACACACGGATACAATTGTGGCGCAAATACAATTATGATGGACTTAGGATGCTCCCACGGCACCTGCGTAAGGAGGCACACTGAAGCAGCCAGGCGGCTACGTAATCCCTCCGCAACGGCACTTCCTGAACGTGGCGCAAGGCTCGTGCGAATGTCGGCCGAGCATTTCGCGCCACTTTCGTAATTCGTTGCGTGGACCGACCGGCCGCCTCGCCTGCCCCGCAGGAAGTAAAAGTTCGAAGGTAAGAAAGTAGGTCTCCACTGTAATTGGCAACGTGCCTGCATACTGATGTCCACTGCAGTATAAATAGGTTGCGAGCACCTGCCCCGGCCAGGACACCGTTCGTAAAGGTTAAGTTAATGGACGACTAATTAGCTAATCAAGTTGCATTACATATAAAAATGTAACGCAACAGCGCATGCAATTTTGAGCGTTATCGTCGCGTTGGGAAGGGGAAGAAACAGTTAAGCGGTAATGATACGCCGGTCGATAGAGCACGTATGTTACGCACTTACTTTGTATGACATAAGTTGCGTAGGCGGGCCTCGGGCGCCGCTGACCCAATCCATCGCTTTGTAACCAGCTCGCCGCAAACTAGGCCGCGCGAGATGCGCCCAAACTAATTGTTTGCGCAATTCCAGACGTATCGTACCGTCCCACTTTTGAGCACATTTCGTGCATACTTAATTGCGTGAACGTAATGTCATCTCGTGTGTTTTAACGGACATGAAAACAAGGAAAAGGCACTTTTAGTACCGTGGTAGCTCAGTGTCCGGGCGGTTGCTTCATTTTGCATAGTACGCTAGCGCGCCCAGTTCGTTCCTCGGTACCCAAACCAATAAATTTGTTTCTTGCAATTTTAAGTGCTGATACCATTCTTCGGCGCTGAAGCAAAACATCATGAGGAAACCAACTGTGTGACAATCCGCAAACATAAAGTCACGTAGCGTATGAAGCGTCTTTACAGAGCGTCCGCGCCGCGTCCAACAGTGGGAGATTCAATCAATTAGATCCCATGCTCATTTTGGATTTCGGTGATATACTAGGGAACTCCTAAAATTTAATCAAACTACGAAAGAGGTAGTCTAGTTCTAGGAGTATCATGAAAATTAATGTAATAAGAAGAAATAAATTGGGTAGCGGTAGCGGAAGAAAATCAATTGTTTACAAAAATTTTATATAAAATACGTGTATCATATGGTTGCTTCGTGATGAATCAATAAAAAAGTCGATATTCACGTTGTCAACAGAAATACAGCACGCGGAAATAGGTCTTAATAGGTTGAAATTGCAACAGACAATGGTAGAACATACATAAGAAAAAGTCGCTCGGTTAAGGCCCCAGCCTTTTAAAGAATGAGTTGAATCCAGAGTAAGATGAACCATAAAATGATATACAAAAAACTATCGAGTAAAGCTCGGTTATCTAGGGCCCCAAGTCCATTAGGGTAGCGACTTTAAACGCGAGCCCCCGTACTATTAATTGTACATTTGTACTCGCACGAGCGTGAGACAATAAATAAAAATCACGTAAAACACAAGAAATAATTGGGGACGAGAAACGTTAACAAGAAAAGCGTGAAAGTGGTACGAGGTTTGCAACAGCACTAGTGTAAGGTTGCATCAGACGCTCAGGAAGTCAAGATGACGATGCCAAAATGGCGGCTGTGGTAAGTGAACGCAGCTGAAGAAATTGGGAGGAGCGTTGCGGAGTTGCGATAGAGGAAGCAACGTTATCCGACGAGCTCGGGGCAAACCGCTTGCGAAACACGCGCACCTATATGAAATTATAGTTCTGATCCTCGTGAACTAGCGCTGCGAGTTGTTTGTCGAGACGTTATGTTGCGATTACTCATGATTTCATGTTGAACGCATGAAATTATACGTAATCAAGTTGGTTAAATCAATTCTCCGATTAGTCAAGTCATCAAAGATTATCAAAAAGAACGCGTTAGCATTACTTTACCGACTTTAAAAGGGATTTTTATTTATTTTTTTTGACGAACTACACAGATTGGTCAGAGAAACTGGCCTTGACTGCTTCACTGGATTGAGAGGTGGCATAGCCATTAGGTCGTTTAGCCTGAACCTCTGTTTAAAAAGGAGAATTATCTTAATAATTGATTCTCTTAATCACGCTTCATTGGATTTGAAGTTGGTATTTGTTTTAGCTCGTAAATATACTTGTTTACAATTATAATTGGAAAGGGAAAAGGATTTAGAATCTTATCTCGATGAATGTAAATATAATCCTCTATATCCGGTTCTTCATAAAAACAGGATAAGGCTTGATTATCGGCAACTTTTTAAGATATTAAATGATTTATGATAATAATGATGTATTGTTATTTTTTGGTTATTATTAACAAAGGAGACTCGTTCTTAATCAAAGTAATTTTAGAACTAATTAAAAAAAACTGTTGCGCGTCTTTGAAAACCTCGCAAAAATATTTTAAAGCATTTTTTTTTCAAACCCCACGATTCGAACACCTGACGAAAAATAAGTAATATACATATTTACATATATTAACAATATTTGTTTTCACCAATATTATTAACATTCTTGTTAACCAAGTAAGCTTCGAGTAGTGTAAAGTTAACGTAAATAGTCGAATGGTGGATTCGAATTCAGGACCTTACGATTCACAGTCAATATCTTAAATCATTAGGCTATTGACGCTTCAAATTTATTAAAAGCCAGTATACAGTACCTCCTCTTTTGAAGTCGGGTGAAAAAGCCTTCCTCATGAAATGCAGAGGGCAACGCGCCGCAGCCAGTTGGTGTTTCACAAGGCGTCGGCGTGCCGCCGCACAGTTTCCTGAATTACCGAAACACAAAAGTGAATTTCTACATTCGCGCTAGATACCTCCTTAACTTCCGACACACTCAACAATTTTCGTACGCCACTTCGCTTCGCTGACGAAACATAGTGGGGTTTTTCGACTTATTTAAGCGAATATTAGACTTATAAACTTGTGTTCATTCTGTATAGATCAGTACAAATAGTAAAAATCCGCCCGTAATCTATAACTATAACATAGGGACGTCGAATACCTCGCCAGTTGAAGTTAAAAACATAATTAATCCGTACTAAAAAAACATAAGAGCGCAGGCTTTCTCTGTAAAGAGAGTATAAAGGCATAGTCCGCCACGCGGCTCTAGTGCAGATTGGCTAGACTTCACATGTCCCTGTATGTATGTCGTGTTTCCTCACGATGTATTCCTTCACCGCCGAGCGCGCAATCAGCACATAAAATTTATCGGTGCCGTCAGCGGGGTTCAAACTCGGGTTGCTAGCGTACAATGCAACTTGAGGCAACCGCACGGACACTGAGCTACCACGGCTCTAATAAGGCACATTAGCATGAATATAAAAATCTTTATTTCCTTCACAAATGTTTAAAAATGTCTCAGGTCTTTTAAAACCTTTTTAGCGGGTAGGCAGAGACAGTACTCGTTAGTCGTTTTTCACTATCCTTATTAAGTCTTAAAACTGACATGTGGTGAGCCTATCACCATACACCGGACAGAAATTATAGCAAATATTTTTATGCGCATAAGGAACGGACACTCATCGATACAAGCCAGCAGCCAACTTGGCAATTATGCTATTTTTAATACATAAAAAATACATATACGAAAAACTCATGCCAATTTTAATTTAACGTCATGTTAATGTCGGAAATCCATACAGTCCATAGTCTACAGTAATGTCACTACGTAGGAAACAGTTTCAATGAGCAGCGATGGAAACCTAAGTCGTAGTAGGAAACATCGGACGACTTCAAAGGAAGCCGGAAGCCGGAAAAGCGGTAAGGGTTAGACCGGAGACGACGCCCGTTTCCGGCGGAAGTGCGGCGCCAGGAAGGTGGGCAGATAGAGAGAAGATAAATAAACCGCCGTCATATTGCCGGCGGCGAATCGATAAATCTGTTTGATTTTGCATGTTTGTTATATAAAACTTCCATCTCCTGTTTACCTATTTGCGAAAGTAATCGCACGAGGAACAAAATAAATGGAATGATCATCGCTTTTTTCAGTAAATAAGAAATATACACTCGTGAGCAAAAATAAAGAGTCGGTTAAGAAAGTTTGAATATCTCGGAAGATTAAGACGCTAACTGAAATAAATTGTGCGAGAAATTTTAGTTTTTTCAATTTAAATTTTATTACTTAGTGTCGTAATACTTTTTTCATTAATGAATAAAATACTATATTATCCAAGTTTACGTAAGTTATCCTTTTTCGTTTAAGTTTATGTTTTTTAATAAAATATAAATAAATAAATAAATATATTTTATTTTATTCTAAGGATATTTAATTGTCTATCATGCACAATTTATTTCAGTTAGCCAGCGTCTTTATTTTCCGAGATATTAAAACTTTCTTAACCGACCCTTTATTTTTGCTCACGGACTTTGAACCTGGTAAAGTTTTACACAGGCAATCAAATGAACGACAACGCTCGCTTTATATGTTACGAGATTAACAGAGAGCTCCACCAAATGTCTTAAGATTGTTGTATTTGTTACTTTATAGTAAATTGTGTACTGTATAATATTGTTGTCTTGATCACTCGAACGGCAAGAGGTCAACTGTCTTTACCATTGTGGTATTGGTAAACCATAGTGACACCATAGTTCATTAGTTCAATACTACTAAAACTTGCAAATATCGACCACTGTGAAATAATTTATTTCTAACCATGATATAATTTATGGTAATAGGTAAGGTTTTTGAGTCCAGATTTTTTTGTTATCGATGATTAAATCTAGTTACACTTTATCTTTGGTTGGGTTTCTACTTTTTAAACCTCAGTGGTCACCTCTGATGCATTAGGATGGGGTCCAGAAACTTCGAAGGAATGGACTTGCCCCTTGTCCTGAGCAAAAGTGCCTCTTAAGTAAGAAATTACTTCACCAGTTATTCCAAAACGACTTGGAGAAGATTCCTTTCAATAGACGAACTCAATACATAAAATACTTTTCCTTACTTACCTTCCTTATTCTCTTAACCATTAAACTCTTATTTCATTTAAATGCTAACAATCTATAACATGCTAACCCAATCCCAGTTGCCGTCCCCTGGAACAGTTCTGGAGACATAAGTTGTTTGCACTGATCTCTTCTGATACACCCAGTTATGTAAATGAACTCGTGACAGCTTGTTTCGTTTTTTTTTCTTTGTTAGCAATCTGAGTAGTAATCATATGTATAATCATA
The DNA here is from genome assembly GCA_029286785.1 of Meandrusa payeni. Classification (NCBI taxonomy): domain Eukaryota; kingdom Metazoa; phylum Arthropoda; class Insecta; order Lepidoptera; family Papilionidae; genus Meandrusa; species Meandrusa payeni. The sequence goes on from JAGSMX010000013.1 coordinate 4,515,490, forward strand.
GTGTGTGTAATTTTTTGATGCAAAAAAACCATGACTAGTAAGGCAAATCGAATGTGCGGATCGAATCGTGCAATACGAGGAAGGAAACAAGTTGATATTTGGCGTCGTTCTATAGTCCACAGCTCGTGCCTCGACCGGTTCTGCAAGTGTTATTCCAAAAACGAGATGACTCTGGACTTTCCGGACACACGTTATTTTTACTCATGTCGAGTGTTGCCACTTCATGTACGTGGTGCTTGTGAAAATATGAACAATCAAGTATTTAAAATACATGTCATAGTTGCATTACATTTACGATCTGGAGTTCGAAATCCAAGTGATTATTTATATAATCAGTTATATATATTAGGATCAGATTTATCAAGATTTGAGCCCTGATACATTTATAGTATATATATAAGTAGGCGCAAAGACGGTATTCGAACTTCAAAAAATTAATAAATAATTCTAAACTAAGTGGGGTATAAATAATATTAGTGATATCTTAGTATAGAGTAATCAATAACTGACTTTGTCTGTGACTTTGTTTATGGCTTTACTTGTGTCTATGACCCGATCCAACATAATCTATGTCGAGAGTTGAGAGTTGTGATAGGTAAGTAATAACCATATGTATACATATACATATATATTAAAAAATAAAAAGCAGTTTGATGCAGTGCCAACATATAAATAACTATATGAAATAGAGTTAACCTCCTTTCACGCTCCATGGAATGTTCTCGCACATAAACTATCGACCCGAGAAGTACGTTACTCGTAATAGAGCATTAACTGGAGATCTTTTTGCTCTCGATCATCTCTCAATCAATGAAATGTGAATGCTTTCTGGCTAGCAATGCCATCGATAAAGATAAAACCTTGTCGTAGAAAATGTTACCCCTTTACAATACTATTCTGTGCATTAGAGATCACATTTCACGTTGGTTAAATGCATCTAAAATTACATGCATGGTTTACGTATTTCTGTAAAATGTCAACGGCATAGCACAGTTGTCTAGAATTACCATACAAAGTTGCAAATTGTTAAAACTAGCAACACTCCGGCGTCGATACCGGAGGACGACAACGGCTTTTTTTTTTCGACGGACATTGCTGAAGGTCACACGGAACATTGGTCTAGCTCAGGACCTGTTATACCGTCTGATTACGCACGAAGTAAGTCCGCGGAAAAATAAAAGTCGCAAACATTATAGAAACAGCCAAGTGCGAATCGGACGGATGACATTTAGCTGGGATAATTAGTTACAGCATTTTTTATTATCCATTTTTAATCGTTTTTTAATCTTTATATTATAAAGAATCTAGTTTCGTTTTTTTGTGATTTTAAAAAACTTACGTGGAATTCGCAAAATTCATACAGACCAATTAAAATAGAGCATTCCAAGAAGTATAGGCAGAGATTACGAATTTCTATTATTCGCGGTCGGTTGCTCCTTGTAGCCTTGCATCTCCGCATATTTGTTTATCGGTACGAGCACATCTGACGTCACCCTTCTCTAATATGTCACCAGTCTGCTAAACCGTGTACAAAGTAACGTTCAATGGCATCATAGTGGTGCCACCATTTGTGGCACTATGGTTTACCGATGGCGTACTACTGGCATGCCAATTATATTTGACGTATTTCTAATGTATTTGTAACGTAACAATGGAATCATAAATAATATGACTGTAATAAACCGATCTCGTTTCATAATGATATTTGCCTTTGACGTTACCTGACCACTGACTCTAATTTTCTCTTTTTTGTAATAACCTTTTATTTTAATTTCTATTTGCTGTTCGTGCTATATATAAGCAAAATCCGCTGCGGTGGCCCTAGTTCGAAGTGTTACATTTCTTTTTTCTTTCCTCATTTTTTTTAATTTATGTCTTAAATGTTTTCTATAATTTGATTGACGTAGTACTGCGTGAGTGGTTTGTGGCCTGCGAACAAAAGACTATTGACGTTAATTATTCGTCATTCAGCTAGCGTCGTGAACGATCTCTTAACGCAAGTATTAAGTTTAGTAACACTGGATAATGGCAATATGAGTTAGTACTTCCTAGTTAGTTACTACTGGCAGTGGTAAGTAAAATTAAAAAAAAACATTTTTGCTTGAAGTCAGGAGTATGGTGTATAATTTCCATCAAATATAGTTTTGGGGGACAACCCTCTCTCTTCTCACGGTGATAGGATTTGTGCTTTGGAAGAGCATCTGCGATCTCCGTAACAGTTAACAGTAACGCAACAGCGCAGACCTAGACTCAGTTGTCTTGAAAACAACCTTCAATCTGTACAAGACGGTTGCTCAAGTACAACCCAACCCACGTAGAATCATTGAGATTTCGTTCTAAGGATTATTAGTTATTAGTGCTTAAAGATCACTTGCTACTAATTTATACTAATTACTAGTAAACATGTAATGTGTCCAAGTACGACGTTGGAGCCTTCAAGAGTAGAGTAAATAGGCACTTACTAAACTAGCGCGTACCATCTTTCGACTATATCACCACGTAACACCAGGTGGGATCGTGGTCAAGCGCTAGTTTATACGCATAAAAAAACAGCGCACCTGATGTTACCTCATTACCGCCAACCCCTGATTTTTAAACAGGAGAGACTTGTTGTTAAACACGTAACGACCTTTGCGGGAGGGCTAAACACTTATTGAGGACTTGAAGGGGACTTACATTCCCCTATAACGCACGAAGCTGTTATCCTCTTCTTTCATTATATAGAATTAATCTCTACCGAGGTCAGTATTTCTGTCTATAACAATATAATATAGACACTTTTAAGGCTAATGTGAACAGACACCTTCTAGGCTCACGTATATCATCGTATGCTTCCATCGAGCGAGATTAATGTCAAACGTAAGCCTATGAAAAAAAACGTATGTCTGTTTATTTAAGCATGTATGGCAGTGTGTCAATGGTTGTGTTTGTTGTTGATGAATGGTGTATATTTGTTTTGTTTGTGTGTATATGTGCGCAAGTGGGTAAGCGTATTCGTCAATTACTAGATTACAATGTAATAAAGATATACAGTGATCTGGTGGCAAAGCGTTACTACCTTTGATCAGACTACTGGAGGGTTAGTTTTTTTTGTATCAAGACAGCTTGCAGGGCATCTGATAATTTCGAACGATTCAATGAACCACCCACGCAAAAACATATCACAAGTAAACAATCTAATCGGTTATTAACGTACTTAGGTATTCTTAGCACACTTTTATTAACATTGTAGGCAGCCTGCGCGTAGATAAAATGGAGCCGTTCCCCCAACTTTATGTTCATTAATATGTATATTAAGCAGTTGTTGAATATTTATGCTCACAGAGAGAGGTCTCGATGACCGTTCTAGAGGTCAATGTCAACTGAATAACAAGATCGATTCAATGAGGATCTTCAACGACACTTGTGTAAGCTCATCGTAATGTCTCGGAATTTTTATATCTCTCCAACATTTACCAAGATGGTCAGATACTATCTTAATTAAGAAATTGCTAATAAACGTTGTCTAGAAATTGTAATCATATTATATGTCAGTTTTTATACTCCGTCTATATGTATGTGTGTTCATTACGCACAGATTTCTAAAGTAGTCTTTCTAAAATAGTGCAGTGGTTTCCCGTTACCTCCTTTTTTTTGTTGACGGGGGGGAAATATTCAACAAGATACCCTACCTTCTAGGGGGAAGGCAGCGGTTATGTATGTCTTTTAACCATTAAAACCCCCCGGTGCATGGTGAGGAGGTCTAGGATCTTCAGAGGAACGCATCGGAGCCCCTCTGCATTTGCTCTTTGGAGAGCAGTCCCGGATAAGGGCCCCGATCTGCTTATAAAATTGTGTACAATATGTACGTTAATTGGTTAATAGTTGTCAATATTTGCTAGTTTTAGTTGACTTTTAATTCATTGGTGCCGCTATCGTTTACCAATGGCGTACCACTGGTATGCCAATCGTTCTTAAGTTTATTTTACGTATTTGACAATGATGGAAAGATAATTGATATGACTGTATAAGATTGGTTTCATACTGACGTCAATGGCTAATAGTAGAAACTTCGGAACGAAGATAGCAATTGCTTACTACTTTTTACGAAGTTTATTTCGTTCCATCTGTGCTCGGTGATAAGACTTCGCTATGGGCTTTTATATGTCCGATTGTTTCTTATCTCTAAACTATATCGGAATACATTCCGTATTCCGATATAGTTCAGAGTCGTAAGACGTAGTCCTGTCCTGACAGGACTTCAAATATCTTTGATACAATTAACAGAAATGGGAAAGAGAAACTTAACATGTAACATATATATAAACTTAAATAATCATCTGCGTAGCTTAGATGGGTAAGCAGAGACTTCGTCTTAATCCGATCTTGACATATATACGACACGGTAGTACATATCCGATGTATTCACATAGTTGGTATACTTCTTACTTGATTAGGACGCCCTCTACTGACAAAGAGGAAGAATAACAAAATTGTTTTTAAGCGTGTACAAAGTTACAGGAAGTATTATTATAAGATTTCGTTTTTATAACTCTATTACACAACTAAAACACTAACCTTTTGCACTAAGGTTGAAAGCTTCCTCCTTTCAAAGCTCGCCGGGCCATTGTTAGATTGCAAGCAGGATATTGCTTTTAAACAAACTTAGGTATTTTATTTAATGCTCGAGCTGTGGATTTTTTGTGCACTATTTTGTCGATATTTCTACTACGCCTATTCCGTTTCGTGACTCTATTTTTTGCTTGTTCCACGCAATGCTTTTAAAGCAATAGCCTAATGGTTTAAGGGTATGGTCTGCAAAACTTAGACAATTAATTAATACAAGCATGCTTGGATTCGAATCTCTTGACTGTCAGCTATTATGCTATTGCTATGGTTTACAAAATTAGGTCTCGGGTCAAGCGTCGAAAGTGATAGGACAGGAGTACTTTCGTGTTTATCATTATGATTTTTTAATTACAATTGTGATTGTGACCAAAATAACGTTCAATGATGTCATAAATGTACATTTTCGCCAGTTTTGTTAATCTTCTTCTCATCTAGTGCAGCTGTTCCGCTATGGCTTCTCGATGGCGTATCATTGACATTTCAAATTATTGTTCAAATTGTTAATATTGTTGATTGTTGGCTTTTAATAAGGTCCATAGTAGTCTGAAGAAGGATGTTTGTTCATTGATATGCCTAACCTAGGTTAGTAGCAAACCTTAAGGTCGCAATGTTCGACTATCCGCGTGAACCATCTTCTAGTACATTCTTAAGTTTAGTGTGCGAATGGTTAACAAGAAGTAATATTTGTAAAAAAAAATATTGTAAACATTCTTATTTTAAAATAAAAAATAATGCAAGACTAGGTAAGTACTCCTTGACGAAATCAAGTACTAATTTAGAAGAGGGAAGATTATAAATGATACTTCCCAAAGAGACCGACCGTGCGTAGGAACGTTTCAGAAGTGACAGATTTCATTTGAAGTTGGTTTTTGTTTTTGGTTTCAGTATACCCATAAATGATTCGTGTCTATGTCAAATATACAAAATGAATGTTCATTGACATCAAGTGGTCGATTTTTGTTAGTTTCAGTAATGTTTTAGGTCTTTAGTAGTAGGTATTAGTTATAGGTAATAATGGTATATATTTTACTATGTGGTATTAAAACCAAATGCTGTGCATTGTGCAGCGAGCGAAGTGTAGGAAAGCCGAGCAGGAGTCATGCGCGGGCGGCGTGACAGCGCGCCCGGCCAATTGGCCGAGATTGCGAGTTTCCGTCGCGCCGCTTCCGGTCGATAAAAGCAAGACCGCTCTAAGTGCCGGACTTGCTAACGGTCATTGGACCCCGCTGCCTACCTACTTAGGTGTCTGCGACTGTCTACAAAAAGACCATCGGCCGCCATTGTACTGAACTCTCGTCCTAACGAGTGTGAGAACGGAGCTCTTGGCGATTTTTTATCGACTTACATCAAGAGAGTCCGATAAATCGATATTTTTTATAACTCAGTAATGATTTTGACTGCAGCCACTATTAAGTAATTCGAACGCCATTTTTAATAGCCTACAGGATATGTACTGTCAAATTATACACGCTATCTTTACAGTTAATAACAGTAAACAAAAATAAAATAAGAGACTAAGAACTATAAGGGAATAAGTTCGCGTGTTTTTAGTCTATTTTTTAGCGAGGTGGACAGAGACGGCAATCGCTGTCTGTTTGTTTACTTTTCCACTAAGCTTTTTAGATCTTAATCATAGATTGTGTTTATGGTATGTGACTTACGCACTTGTGCACGTAACATACCTAAGAATAGAAACATGTTAGTACATGTCGACTGAGATTCGAACGTTTGCCCTCATTTCACTTCACTTATTTCAACTTATAACTATTTTACAAAGTGTTCCTTAGAGAATTAGATAACAAAAGAATTAGGTATTGATAGTATTGATACGTTGATTTGAATCAATCGACCGAATTTTAATAGAATTTTTTTTTAACAAAACAATGTAGGTGGTAGATAAGTAATCAATAATGTGTACTAAAACACGCTGTGTCTTATGATATAACCATCATCTCTGTCGTTTCTATAGTTTTTACAGTAAAAAGCAACAAAAGAAACGTCTCCTCATTTATTTTATAGATAACTCTTATCTATTAAATTAGCTATAACATACCTCTATTATTATGCTTTTGCGATTCACCTATGTTGTGATGAGTTGAGTGAAGAGGCAGTGCACCTTCAATTCCTCTGATCTTTTATCCGTGAACAGTGAACTCTTTATAGGTTTACGCGAACTTATTTGGACTTAAGTAGTCCGAACGCCATTTTTAATAGCCTACAGGATATGTACTGTCAAATTATACACGCTATCTTTACAGTTAATAACAGTAAACAAAAATAAAATAAGAGACTAAGAACTATAAGGGAATAAGTTCGCGTGTTTTTAGTCTATTTTTTAGCGAGGTGGACAGAGACGGCAATCGCTGTCTGTTTGTTTACTTTTCCACTAAGCTTTTTAGATCTTAATCATAGATTGTGTTTATGGTATGTGACTTACGCACTTGTGCACGTAACATACCTAAGAATAGAAACATGTTAGTACATGCTGACTGAGATTCGAACGTTTGCCCTCATTTCACTTCACTTATTTCAACTTATAACTATTTTACAAAGTGTTCCTTAGATAATTAGATAACAAAAGAATTAGGTATTGATAGTATTGATACGTTGATTAGAATCAATCGACCGAATTTTAATAGATTTTTTTTAACAAAAGAATGTAGGTGGTAGATAAGTAATCAATAATGTGTACTAAAACACTCTTCGAAACACGCCGTGTCTTACGATATAACCATCATCTCTGTCGTTTCTATAGTTTTTACAGTAAAAAACAACAAAAGAAACGTCTCCTCATTTATTTAATAGATAACTTTTATCTATTAAATTAGCTATAACATACCTCTATTATTATGCTTTTGCGATTCGCCTATGTTGTGATGAGTTGAGTGAAGAGGCAGTGCACCTTCAATTCCTCTGATCTTTTATCCGTGAACAGTGATCTCTTTATAGGTTTACGTAAACTTATTTGGTAAGTAGTCCGGCTTTTAATAGTGATACTTTAAATGATATTTATAGACTATCAAAGAATCATATAAATAGACCATAAAGCTGCATGGGCAATGGCAACTCGTTCGTAACCTTAGTTAACATCCGAGGAAGTAAGAAGGGTCTCGAGTGGCAACCTTATTTCGACAAGCGCAGCGTTGAACGACCTCGACGAGATGGAGCGACGACCTGTTTTGAATTACCGTATACATCTCCAGTATTTATGCGACCCTAGTGACAGTTTTACCGAGAATTTACGTGGAGCATCACGCAAAGACATTGTTTTAGCATTAATGGGTTGGATACCATCACCACCAAACACTATGTAACAAAATAGTGGTGTGGAATGGAAGCTTATAGTTTTGGTTTTGTGTAGAAAGTAAAGTAGCGTCTATATACGTTCACTGTTGGCCATAGGCCTTCTCTGTAAAAAGAGCATTGGGGCATAATCTTCCGTGCAGCATTAGTGCAGATTAGCGGACTCACTTTTGCGTCGTGTCGATCTCTGGATGGACCAAACAAGACATCGCCTCAAGAATAATCAAGGCTCGTGCCGCCTTCGCACAACTACGAGTACGTCCAAAATGGCAGTCCTTCTTGGACTCACTCGCCGAGTGAAAATCAATATTTTTCGCTCTAACTTATAATCCGTCCTGCTATATGAGTGCTAAACGTGGAAGGTTGTCACCTTAGAGAGTAGTAGTAGATAAAAAGGCGGATTGGGATGGCAAAAGATGCTATGACCCGTTTAAGCTACATCTGGAAGAAAAAAGGAATTGGTATCAACACCAAGATGAGATTGATACGCGCCTTAGTATTCCCTATCTTCCTGTATGGAGTGGAAACGTGGACAATCCTAGCCAGAGTGAGGCAAAGGATCGAAGCATTCGACATGTGGTGCTGGAGGCGTATCTTAAGGATACCCTGGACTACGAAACGCACCAATGCATCTATCTTATGCCAATTACAAATTAAGACTCGTCTGTCTACCATATGCCGACAACGAATCCTAGCGTATTTCGGACACACAATGCGCAGAGGCGACGAAAGTCTAGATAAACTGATCGTAGATGGGAACACCGCAGGAAAATGATCTCGTGGCCGTTCACCATGTAAAAGACTCGTCCTCCTCCAAATTTTACAGTGATGTAAGAGACGCGCTGGACAGAAGCCGGTGGAGGCAAATCATCCGCTCCGGGTGCAACCCTGATGGTGACCATGATCCTCAGACATGAGGAACCGACACTAGAGAGAGAGATAAAAGTAACATCACAACGGATTCGTCATGTGTCTTCATCAATCGCTGCCTTAGACAGATTTCACGAGTCTTCTGGCCGCAAACAATCAGCAATGAGGAGCTTCTGGCTCGCTGTAGAGAATCGCCGGTCAGTCAGCAGATAAACCGCCGCAAAATGGTCATGGATTGGTCACATCCTGCGTCGAGATCCTATTCACATTCCTAGGCAGGCCTTGGAGTGGATCCCACCAGGAACAAGGAAAGTGGCAGTCCTAAGCTAACGTGGCGGCGGACATAAAACGATCGGGTTAACGTAGCCCGGGGAAAAACACTACAGAGCGAAATGGCGACGTACTGTGGACGCCCTCTGCCCCACAGCGGGGACTTAGGACTGTAACTAACTTTCCTCATTCTGTCTCCATGCTCAAGCTACCGAAGAATGCATTTCACTATTCTAGTTACAATATCCTCCGTGTCCTTATCGTAACTACAATTAAAATATGTATGAAGTTACGTTACAAGTTATTCCTATGAATGTAAAACAATTCATATGAACTCAACTAACTACATAATTCCATTCCCTTTCAAAATTCAATATTAAAGAGTTTATAAAATATCTCGTGAAAAAAAAACTATGACAAATATTAATAATGTATACACAAGAGTAGTCTTCTTTTAGATCAATTAAATACTCGGAAACCAATGGTTGTCTGACTCTTTCTAAGAATAGGAAAGAGTTTTGAGCGTGACTCAATTATAGAAGTAGCGGAATGACGACTCTGTTGTCGTTTGATTTTATGTTCTTTATCGTGTTTTGTTAGTGCTCCGTCATATGACGGAAACCTATTTAAAAGCAAACTTTTCGTTGAGCAAATAGTCGTTTTCCGCGTATTCTTATCTCTTGAATGTGCGGAATCAGGTTACTCCCGAAATTTTTTCCTCATCCAAAGACATCATACGTAGTTGATGATAATAATTATCTCAGACATTGTTCGCTCATATATATCTATGTCTATGATTATGATTAGAATCCTTAGTTGCAATATTAACGGTGGAAGTAAATAAAAATAAAGAAAGAAAGTTTTTATCGTGTTTTAGCTTAGCATATCTAGATCACAGGAAATTAAAATGGACCATTTTTTTTATATTAATAGTCATTATAAGCCTGAAGGCTTTTATAACTTGCGGCCGAGCTCAAGCGGTCATTCAACTTCTTTTATGAATAATTAAGCGTCTCGTAAACTGCGACTTGTGCCGTTTCTCTAAACGCAAGAGCATTCTATCTGGAAGGTGCGAAAGGGCTGGATCACGGCTCGATAGTAGGCTTCAATCGGATCGTAGCACCAACGTACAAAATTTAACCGACTTCAAAGTACGCTAGACGACCTATATTGAAGTCGGTTGAATTTTAATCTCAAACTCAATTAGAAGGGACAAAAATATTAACTCCGTTTCTTAGCGGGGTAGATAAAGAACTGTTCGCTTTTCACTGTGTGTTTTTTACGTCTCATATGTGACACGTTGTACGTCTGGCAACAAATTTAAAATAAATTTCTTTTGTACGTAAGAAACTAAAAGTCGACATTGTAAAGTGAAGCCTTTTCACCTATGCTATAAATGCTTGATTTAATTTTATCTGTGTTTATATGTTTATTTGCAGGACTTTCGTGAATAAGGTAGGATCAGTTAAGAATTATAGTGTAATGAAAAACGGTAAAAAATGATCTACATTTAGATCTTAAGAATTGCAAGATAAAATGTTATCAATTAAGCATAATTATTTTATTCGATTAGATAAAATGGGTTATAATAAATATCATGCTGACATTTCATATGATAAAATTAGATCAAAATTTATGATAACGTAGATTTTCACTCCCTTAACATTTCTTGAATATTTAAAATTTAAAATTATAAATTATTATAGTTCAATAATAACACAATATGAACTATTTTTTTTTGACGAACTAACACAGTTGGCACAGAGAAGCTGGCCTTTACTGCTTCACCGGATTTGAGAGGTGGCACAGCTCTTAGATCGCTTAGCCTGAACCTGTATTGGTGGTAACTCGACACAAGGGTCCCCCCGGTGAGGGGTAACCTCGGCTTGGACGGTTACCATTATTACGCGTTAGCAGTCCGATCCGAGGGCGCCCGAGGGGGCCGAACCACGACTCGGTCGGTAGCTATTTTATTAACAAAAATCTATTGGGACAATCTAAGCTAAACTAACTTATATGCCACTTCGGGAAGCGTTAGCGTTGGGAGAAGAAGTGGCCGAAGAAACTCCAGCAACGCTCCTAATCTTATAAAGGGGGTGGGGTTTTCCCATAAAATACTTATATCGCGCAAGGATTTTTCGCAACCTCCGACGCGGTCGCGAATGGACGCTTTGTAGATTAGTAAAGATCTAGCCTGTGAAACGGTGATCACGTCGTCCGGATCGTCGAGAACATGTCTCGGCCTCCGGGCGACGTAACACAATATGAACTAAAAAGTGTACGTATTTATATACGTACTGTTATATCTTCCCCTTTGTATGACGATAGTGCGGGATAGATACATATTCCACTTATTCAGCATTTGTTGCAGACGGCTCAGTATAATATTAATAGTAAAGTGGCAGTTGACTCTCAGACTCCATTTGAGGCACTCGTTTTACTATAATACTAAATCCTTGTGCAAAATCAATTACTAAATCATTGTACTAAATCAATTAATTAATATTATTGTGTAATTTCAATTCCAAATTTAAATATAAATTCTAGCAATTAAATCAATTAATTAATATTATTGTGTAATTTCAATTCCAAATTTAAATATAAATTCTAGCAATTAAATCAGTGTTTTTTTAAAAGCCAATCCAGTGACGTCGTATAACATTTGGTGGCAGCTAAAGGGATTGAAATAATCCTCGGTACGCCTCGTATCCACAATAGTGAAAAGACTCGTGGAAGAAACATAAATCGAACTCTGTGTTATTGTGAAAACTTTACTAGTTCATCACTGTGTCGCCGCCGTGTCGCCCGACTGTTTTGGTCGCCGGACAACCAGCACAGCAATATTCTACTACCAACACTGCATCCTACTTCACCCAGTGACTTCGAATCGCCAGATCTCTACAATGCTCCCGCTGCTCCTGTGAGTTGAAATATTCTAATTTTACCATATATTAAGAAGACCACTACAAACAAGAAGAAAGAAACTTTCAATTAATTAAGCCAACAACAGAAGCAAATTTTTATTAATCCATATCCTAAAGTTTAAGTCTACTCCTACAATCATTTAGCGACAGCAAATCAACCGCTCACCGCCCACGCTTCAATTACTAGGAACCGATAACACCGTCTCGCACCGTATCACCGCACCTTTATAAGACTATTTTAATTATTGAGTTTTAACCTTGGCATAGCTATTTACTAAATCAAAACAGTACATGACAAAAGTTAAGGAGGACAGAAACGCAGAATTACAAATAAAATGTCGGAAGTAGATCTGAATGTTCTAATCAAGTTCATTGGGACCTTCGATGGTTCCAGAGACACATTAATCCCATTTCTAAACAATTGCCGAAATGCCATTAATTTAGCAACAGCCTCACAACAAGACATACTTTTAAATTTATTTTGAGCAGATTAACAGGGAAAGCGGAATCAGTGTGTGCCATAAAGATTTTACAAAATGGTCACAACTCGAAGATTTCTTAAAAATACAATTCGGCGACAGAAAGCACTACGCTCATCTGCTAGCCGATTTACAAGGTTGTAAGCAACACCCCACGAAAATGTGAACCAATATTCCCTACGAATAGAATCCTGTCTGTCAAATTTATTAACTGAAATAAACATTACCATACCAACAAAAAGATGAACTATCCGGCCGAGTAGCCACAATGCAAGACTTAGCACTGAACAGATTTATGATGGGACTCGATCCTAGATTAGCCACAATAGTAAGATGTCGCGATCCATCCACTCTAAATGAGGCAATAAACTTTGCCGCAGCCGAAGAAAAGATCTTAAACATTACATATAAAGGGACACATTTTCCACATTCTCTCGACCACAAAGTCACATGACCCCTACAAAGCTATAAACCAACCCTCTAATCCTCAAGCCCCTGTGTGTAGATATTGCAAGCACATAGGACACACTATCGAAAATTGCCGCAAGAGACAATACAATAACAATCTGCGCAATTCCAATTATAGAAATGTAACTAATCCTCCAAAAAATTATAATAACAACAATGCTTACCGACCCATTCACAACATCACTCATGATAACACAAACCCCACATATGGGTTCAACCAAGGAAGTCGCGACACTACCGACAATTACAATTTAAACGAATAAAATTTCCTGATAGGTATCGCACAGGAAATTCGAATGCAAAAGCCGATACAAAACCTACTAAATCTACTAAATCCACTGAATCCACTGAATCCACTGAATCCACTGAATCTACCAAATCTACTAAATCCACTGAATCCACTGAATCCACTGAACCTACTAAACCTACTAAGTCTACCAAGTCTACCAAATCTACTAAATCCACTGAATCCACTGAACCTACCAAGTCTACCAAATCTACTAAATCTACCAAGTCTACTAAATCCACTGAATCCACTGAACCTACCAAGTCTACTAAATCTACTAAATCCACTGAACCTACCAAGTCTACCAAATCTACTAAACCTACCAAGTCTACTAAATCCACTGAATCCACTGAACCTACCAAGTCTACTAAATCTACTAAATCCACTGAATCCACTGAACCTACTAATTCTACTAAATCAAATGAAAATACTAATTCTACTACTTTGCCTAAAGACAATGCAAACTCAACTGCTAAATCATGTCCTACGTGTTCAGCTCCCGAGACAGAAAGAAACATATTAAAAACTTATAATATTATAACAAATCCAATAAAAAAATACTTACCTTTCGTGGAAGTCCAAACATCCGTCTCTTCCAAACCCTTGAGACTTCTTGTAGACAGTGGCGCATCAATCAGTCTGTTAAAAGTAGACGCCGTTGAAACAATGCCCAAAGTAGTGAAACATAAAATAAGTTTCAGTGGCATTGGAACACCAGAGAACGTGATGCACTCTCTCGGACATATATCGATGGATTTTGATTTATTGAATCATCATTTTCACGTCATTCCCAGTATTAACTTTCTTTATGATGGCATAATTGGTAATGATTTTCTTTCCAAATACAATTGTAAAATTGACTATTCAAAAAACGTACTTCAAGTCGACGAAGTAGTACTTAATATCAAATTTACTAACCCCCTCGGACTGAAACAGTAATCGAATGCACTGTATCCAACCCTGATATCAATGAAGGGCTCATTCTTGATCAGAATCCAATAGAATCTCTCCTAGTGGCAAATTGCATTGTCAAAGTAAAACCGAACTCAAGAGTCAACATTTCAGTCGTGAACACCTCTGATTCTCCAATACACATTGATTCTAAATTAAAATTTGAAATCACACCCTTGAATAAAATTAATATGTGTGAAGTCATACACACAATATATTCCAACGACCATGATAATACCTTGAATCGGACTGAAGAAGTCTTGAATCTTTTACGAGTTTCTCATCTGAATTCTGAAGAAACTAATGCATTATATGACCTCTGTTCTACTTATTCTGACATTTTTCATCTTCCCAATGATAAACTGACTAACACTAATGCCTTACAACACGAAATCACTACATCTTCTTCCGTGCCAATCAACACAAAATCCTATAGATTCCTGAAATACATAAACAGGAGGTACAGTCACAGATAAACAAAATGCTTGACGATGGAATCATCAAACCATCAACATCTCCATGGTCATCTCCTATATGGATTGTGCCAAAAGACCGATGCATCCGGTCAGCGAAAATGGCGCATAGTCATTGACTACCGCAAGCTGAACGATATTACCATTGGTGACTCCTATCAATCCTAATATTTCTGAAATTTTAGATCAGCTTGGAAAATGCAAATACTTTAGTACTTTAGATTTAGCTTCCGGTTTTCATCAAATCAAAATCTCAGAACAGGACGCTCCCAAAACAGCATTTACAGTCCCACAAGGCCACTTCGAATTCAATAGAATGCCATTTGGCCTTAAAATGCCCCAGCTACCTTCAGAGACTAATGAACTCTGCCCTCTCAGGCCTACAAGGCATTCAATGTTTTGTGTATCTCGATGATATCGTTATATATTCCTATGACTTGGATATTCACATGAAAAACTTATCCAACGTCTTCGACAGACTCAGAACTTTTAATCTTAAATTACAACCAGATAAGTGCGAATTTCTCCGTAAGGAAGTATCTTATCTCGGTCATATCATAACAGATCAAGGTGTGAAACCGAATCCAGATAAAACCGATGCCGTCGAAAATTTTCCAATTCCTAAATGTCCAAAAGACATCAAATCCTTTCTAGGTCTAGTGTCGTATTACCGACGCTTCATTCCAAATCTATCAAAATTGCTAAACCACTAACCCATCTCCTAAAAAGGACGTTCCCTTCAATTGGAATAACGACCAACAACTCGCATTTGAATCCTTAAAGACAAACTAGTCTCAGCACCGATCCTCGCATATCCTGATTTCACGCAACCTTTCCTACTAACTTGCGACGCTTCAAACTATGCAATATCCGCTATACTATCCCAGGGCCCTGTAGGAAATGACCGCCCTATTGCTTATGCATCAAGAACACTAAATAAAGCTGAATGTAACTATAGCGTTACCGAAAGGAATGTTTAGCCATTATATTTGGAACAAAAACTTTCAGACCATATTTATATGGCCAAAAATTCAGCATAGTTACTGACCACCGGCCCTTAAAATGGCTATTCAATTGTAAGGAGCCCGGTTCCAAATTAGTTAGATGGAGATTGAAACTCGAAGAGTTTGACTATGAAGTCGTTTATAAAAGGGCAAAATAAATAGCAATGCTGACACTTTGTCACGATATCCAGTCAATCCAATTATTCAAGATGATCCTCAACCTTCTACATCAGGTTTATCTAATGATAACCCTCTCCAAGACGAAATCGTCCCTTTGGACAGTAACGATGATTTAATAAACCTTGAAGATTTGGGTATTAGTCCTCTCAATGAACCAAATATAGATTTCAGTCCACTGTATCCTCCGACTCCACTGAATCCTCCGGCTTCTCTTGACTCTCTTCCTCCGCCGAATCCTGTCCCGTCTCTGAAACCGTCTCCGCCTTTAAATACTTCATCCCAAACACCGAGACATATTGACGAAGTGCCTTCCAACTCTAGTAAAGAATACTCTGATTTCCTAAAATCTTTTACAAACCAAAATGAGACATACAATACATACATAAAAGAACATAACGAAAGCCTTCTCAAAGCAAAGCAAAACCATTCTTGTTCCTGTCTCTATTGACTATGACGAATCGAATCCCTACATTGAGGACATCATATCAGCATCAGATGAGTCCATTAATGATGGTGAACGTGAACTTCATTCTTTCAAAAAACATACTATAAAAGGGAAAATTTACTATCTGCTTTTGACAAAAGTATACTACTTCGACACGTGCACCTATCCTGATATTTTTAAAACACTTAAATCAGTCAGAGATGATATCCTACTTGCAGGTGATATTAATGAAATTGCTATATCTGATTTCAGAAATCCGTTTGAACAAAATTCTTTCATTAAAATATACGGCATGCTCATGTACTTATTCAACAACACTAATATAACTATCAACATTCATCACAACACAATTATATACCCTGTTCCAACTGAAGTAGCAAAGATACTAAAGAAAATCACGACATTCCTATTGCCGGACATGTAGGTTCAAACAGAATGTATGACAGGATTAAAGAACGATACTATTGGAAAAATATGCGTTCCGAAATAGAGGAATACGTAAAAAACTGCAAAATATGTCAGTCAAACAAAGCTCTTCGTCAAATTAATAGAGCTCCCATGCAGATTACTACCACTTCAACTCGCCCTTTGACAGAATAAGTCTCGATATCGTTGGCCCTCTGCCTGAAGCTGGACTACAAAAATTGAAATATATACTTACTCTTCAGGATGACCTCACGAAATTTTCCATTGCATACCCTATTTCAAATGCTACAGCAGAAGATTCCTGTGAATGCTTAGTTCACTTCATAACTCTCTTTGGTATTCCAAAATCGATACTTACAGACCAAGGGACAAATTTCACTGCCGAATTATTCAAAAGACTTGCGAATTCTTAAAAATAAAACAAATTTGGTCCTCTCCTTACCACCCCAAACTCAGGGCGCTCTTGAAAGAAGCCACTCAACCTTAAAGGGATACTTAAAATCCTACGTGAATGAGAACCAATCTAATTGGCACAAATTCGTCTATACTGCTATGCTCACCTATAACAGTACTGTCCACACTACTACACGTTTTACCCCTATGAACTAGTTTTGGACATAAGCCTTTCATCCCCGATTCAATCTTTGAACTACGTTCTGACATCACTTATCCTGAATACATCAAAATGCTTCACCATCGCCTTAAAATATCTAGGGAGAAAGCATTGCAAAATATCAAGGTTCAAAGAAGATCTAAGACTTATTACGATAAACATAGCCGCCCTGTACAATATAATGCCGGTGACTACGTTTATTTAAAAATCATCTAAGGCTTCGAAAGCTCTCTCTCCTATATGGAAAGGTCCCTATAAAATTATAAGAGTAAATACAAATAATACCCTGACTCTCCTTATTAATCGACGTCATGTTAACCATCACTTCGACCAAGTTAAACCTGCAAATGTAAATGACTAAAATATTTGCATGTTATGAAATAAATAATAAATCATTATATTCCTATATTCTAGCTACTAACTTACTAATTCCTATATACAATATTTTACATACTAAATCCAATTCTTTACATACAAATCAAATTAGACTAGTAATTATGATTTACAGAATTATCGTCGTTCATTGTAACGCCGTCTTAACAACTGATGACAACCATTTTGTGGAGTACATCACCGAAAGCCCTGGTATACTATTCGACTCTGTTGGCACCTTAAAGATGATTAATGACCAATTCCATATCATTATTCCGATAGATGTGTCTTCATATAAAAGCTATATTGAGAACATCAATGATGTCTTTAACACTATCCGATTTCAATGTCGCGAAAATAAAGAAATAGATTATTCTAAGTGTCAAAACATGCTAGAACCACTAGATTCAGTATACAAAGATATTTCACGCGATTTTGATTCTATTTCACACATAGTATCTAATAGTGTATCTAAACGATCAGCATGGTTTGCCGGCGTAGGTGTTGTTTTTAAACACATATTTGGCACCATGGATGAAGATGATGCAAGTAATTACAATAAAGCCATTCAGAATCTGTATAACAACGAGAAAATTATTGCTAACTCAGTACGAAAAATATAATTGTATCTCAAATAGCTATATCTAATATTAATCAATCCTTACATGAAATAGATATTAATGAAGCTAAACTAAACGATGCTATTCACAAAATGTCTAATGAAATTAATATTGTATCTCAAATAAGCAAGATTAATAATGTTGTTGGTATTTTACACTCCAACCTCTTAGCTCTCTCTTTTAAAATAGAAGATATACTAAATTCCATGTTGTTTGTGAAATCCAATGTACTACATCCGTCTATTTTGACTCCTAATCAATTATATAAGGATATTGTCAGTAATCTTAAGCTAATTCCTAAGTATAGAGATTTTCCAGTAAGCTTAGAACTTAATAATATTCATATTTTACTAAATGTCGCTAATTTAGTGTGCTATTATGTTGACGATAAGTTAGTTTTCGTAATTAAGTTACCTTTAGTCAGTGTTCTAGAATATAATTTGTATAAAACCATACCTCTCCCAATGTCACATGTTACTGACTCTCCTAATTCGTTTGTGATGATCTTACCTTCTGACGAGTACATAGCTGTGAGTAAAGACAAATCTTCATTCACGTATCTGAAAAGTTTGGACTCCTGTAAAACATCATAACTACCCAAACCTACCTGTGTGAAACAACTGATGTTTATATAATACCTGGAAACCCATCCTGTGAAATTGAAATTATTACAAAGTCTGTAACAACCTTACCTCAAAGTTGTCAATATAAAGTAATTCATGGTGACATAGACATATGGCATAAGCTACATAATGAGAAATTTATATTTGTCCAATCTAAATCTTCCAAACTCTCGATTGAATGCAATAACAATGATGTAACCGAACTTGTTATATCCGGTACAGGTGTACTTAATATTCCATTTAAGTGTATTGGTTATCATAAGAACTTTAAGCTAGAAAGGAAAGTCTCACCTAAGATTAATGTGCCTAGTGTTGTATCCACTTTTAATATTCTTAATGATAGTTGTTGTAATTTAAGACAAATTAGAAAACAAATCTTGCCAATTTCTAAAATACAGAATGTTAATCTAGATAATCTAAAAAATATAAACATAGCTTCGGATAAAATTATTAAGGACTTAGATCTTGTACGATATCCAAGTGATTGGAATAATCATATTAGTTTTCCTATTTTAAGTGTATTAACTTGTATTCTATGTATAAGTATTTTAATTTTCTATGTTTGTAAAAAGAATGGGTACCTCAAAGGATTATGCAGTACTAATAAATTAACTATTAACAAAGAAGAAAATTCTGAAACAGAAACCGAAATAACACAACCTCGTTTGCGTATAGGTTAAACCATATTGAAAACTTATCTTTTTTTTTCTCTTTCCAATAAGTTTCCTCTTAAAGGGGGGGTTGTTATATCTTCCCCTTTGTATGACGATAGTGCGGGATAGATACATATTCCACTTATTCAGCATTTGTTGCAGACGGCTCAGTATAATATTAATAGTAAAGTGGCAGTTGACTCTCAGACTCCATTTGAGGCACTCGTTTTACTATAATACTAAATCCTTGTGCAAAATCAATTACTAAATCATTGTACTAAATCAATTAATTAATATTATTGTGTAATTTCAATTCCAAATTTAAATATAAATTCTAGCAATTAAATCAGTGTTTTTTTTAAAAAGCCAATCCAGTGACGTCGTATAACAGTACGTTATCTTTTTTTTTGTTAACGGGGTGGAAATCTTCAAAAAGATACCCCGCCTTGGGGAGAAGGCAGTGGTTAAGGGGTTTTTGCCTGACGAATTGGTCACGATATAAGACCAGTATGATAAAATTATTGTACTAATCATCGGTTCTAATACTGTCTGTGGACATATAAGACCTTCATAGATGCACTTTTTTTAGTCTAATTTATAATTTTAAATTGCCGATACGACTAACAAGCAAATGGTTCACATAAAATGTTGTTTCTAAAAAATTATAGAAACGCAACAACGTTTTTTGTCGTAAATAGGATAACAGAGATAGGGTGCAACAACCTGACACACCTAAAAGCTAAAGCCTATATTGGGCACTTCAAAGGGGGATCTTGGCTTGGGTTGCTCGAATGGCGTTAGCATTCTCATTCGATGGTAACATGCACTGCGTTAAAATTTTAGCAAATGATCCTTTTTTCTTAATAATCTCTTCATAATCCGAAAACTCGGCATTTTCACATTACAAGTATTACGAGATTCATGCTTCAATTTGCTGTTTATTTAAAAAAGTCAAACAATTAAAGCCTTTTTTGATTGATGGTTCATTTTTTTTCTAAACTAGTGTATACGCAACTTTAAAAGAATTAGTTCCGTTTGTTTAATCAGACAGCGAGCCGATAAAATGATATAGTATCAGCGAACGGATTGACCCGGCGATACGTTCTACCGGAAAACGAATTTTATCACAAATACCAAAAATGTAAACTTTGCTAACCGAGAGCTGATAGGAAACAATTGACGTCGATGCGCGATAATTTGCCTACTTAGTTATCAGACACCGACTTTGTAATATCTTTATATAATTACTTGTATACACGGAATTAAATACCTTAAACGGCTACGTGTCAAACAAAAGTCTATTTTCAAACGTCTTCAAAAAAGAATGTTTTCAATTCTTCTGCATATTTTAAAATTTTTAAGTGTTTAGTTTCAATTATGCCCTATTTTAATTTTGTTACTAACAAATCTTAAGTATGGACGTAAATGTCCCGACGTAAATTACTTCAATGGTTGAACAAAAAAATATTTAATACCTGTCTCTCTATAATTATGAACGTTATAATGTGTTGTGTGATTGTAGCACTGATATTTGGTCACCCTACGAAAAGGAAATAGTTGAAGAGTGTCGAGGCGCGAGCGGGTAAGCGGAGCGGAAGTCTCGGCCGTTCCCACGGACTCCATCCGTTACTTTACCTACTCGCCTCCCGCGCCTCTCCAACACCTCTCGGACCTCTTCGACTTTCTTGGAAATTCCAGCTTTGATGAATTCCATAGCGCGTCGGTCAGGATCATGTGGGACATTAGCTGTTTGTTTTTCACATAGTGCGGACAATACAATAGACACTAGGCTTTGTCGTCGCGTAGTTACTGAAGATAAAATTAAATTGTATTTGCTCGCCCGCTTGCGTCTACAGGGCCCGGGTTTACAGCGATTGGTATCAGATTTATACCGACTTAATCAGAGTTCATCGAGTGTTTTAGTCGTAAGCTAAATATTTATAGTTACTGACTGAATCACCTTTTTTCAACCGACATCAAAAAATGA
Source organism: Meandrusa payeni (assembly GCA_029286785.1). NCBI lineage: Eukaryota > Metazoa > Arthropoda > Insecta > Lepidoptera > Papilionidae > Meandrusa > Meandrusa payeni. Next base: position 4,537,045 of record JAGSMX010000013.1, read on the forward strand.
GGTTTTCAATTCGTCTGTATGTGATGATGATTCTTTTTTTATTTGAAAGCTTGTATTTCCCGTGTAGTGTTCAATTTCGTCAAATTATGACAATGGCATCCATAAGAAAACCGTGTCTTAAATATGCGTGCGACAAATGGACGAATAACTCAAAGTCACGTCAACCGATTTCGTTGATCCATTTTTATTTGCAAGGATGTACTTCAAAGGATGAAGTTTGAAGAGAGTTTGGTTTTATTTTATTTTTGTGTGCTGGATATATTAAATGGTTATTTATTAATCTATAGCGCAATTTGAGTCGATTTTTGAGAATACCTTGGTATATCATGTCCAATCACGAACCCAATGTCGTTACCAACTCCTTAACGTTAACTAAATCCTGTCAGACAAAAAAAAGTCAAAATTGGTCCATAAATGTCGGTGCATAAGCATAAAAATTTACTAAATAGAGATCTTTGTCTTTTGAAGTCGGCTGAATAAAATAAATCTGAACACAAGTACTGTAAAATACTTTACTTTTTTGTAAATCAATAACAGCTTGACTAATAAATATGATTAAAAATTTATTTCCAATACAACCAGTACGCAATGTACGCTTCCATGAGAAAACCATGTCATAAATATGCGTGCGACAAATGAACGAATAACTTAACATCACGTCAATCGATTTCGTTGATTCATTTTTCATTTGCAAGGATGTACTTCAAAGGTTGATGTTTGAAGAGAGTTTGGTTATGTTCTAATCATTTCTATTTCGTAGTATTCCTACGATAATTCGGAAATACAAAATGGCGTTCGCACGTAATAGCGTTCGACGTTCGATTTGATTGTTTCTACTTGTAAATAAATTCGTATATTCTGCAAGTTGATAATTTCTCCAAAATTACGTATGTACCAAGTTGTGTATACATTTGTGTAGTAAGTGTTCAAAATGATATTTTATTTGTTATAAGATTATTATCATATATTGCAATATACATTTGAAAACCTATAAACGCAATCTAAATGAAAGCAAGAATCGTTTCGCAATCCATTAGGAAATTTCAAAGTTTTATCTGAATACACGAACAGAAACTATAATTACCGGTCCCTACTCCCACACATACACAAGCAATAAAAGTGATGTACATACACAATATGACTTGTTTGTTATCTCAGGTAGACAGAACGGCGTACACTGCTTGCGACACTGGCATTCCTTTATTTTTCCATCAGTATTGTAATGAAATCTAGATCGTCCACCGGTTTTCCTTCCTTATTATGATTCTAAGAAGTACGTGTATAGCATAAAGTCGATATTATTGATTTCGCGATCCATTATCGCAATATAAATTGTTTAGCGCGTTTTAGCATCGGGTTTTCCGTTTTTTTATCTTGCCATTTCAATCGTTTAATCCACTGGAAGTGGATACTTTATCGAAATGATACGTAAACACTCATGTTCGTCGGCGCCGGATGAATATTTTTGTGACGAACCTATGCTAATTTGCCAGAGAAGCTGACCGCAACAATTTGACGGTTTGGGAGGTGGTAGAGCACTTAGGTCACTCAACCTGAACCTCTGTTGGGAGCAACACGGCGAAAGGGCCGTCCGAGACGGGTCTCCTTGGACCGTTACTCTAATCGCATTATCATTCTGAACCGTGGGCGTCTAAGAGGCGTACGTTGGGAGTTTTTATCGGAAGGCTGTGAAGACATTGAAATAAAACGAAACGTCAATAGGCTAATGGTTTAGAGTACGGTTTGCAGTAAGGTCGTAGGTTCGAATCCACCATTCGATAATTTTCTAGCACAAACTTAAGCGTAGTTGGAATGGCTGTTAACTGTTTAATGTTAGAAATATTTGTAAAAAAAAAAGTTGTTAACATGCTTTATATTTGTCAAAATATAACTATTTAAATTCAGGATGGGTGTGTAGGCAGGTAGATAGATATCAAAGACTTTTTTACACGATCTTGACACTCTCGAGACTTTTTCCTTGATGAACCCTAAGTTCGGAAATACCACTGACCACAATTGATTCCACAAAACTGTTATAAGTAGTAATAAATCGCGCGTAAACCTATTGCAGTGGAATACCAAGTATCAAGATGCTGTTTATGGAATTTGGAGTTCGCGATGAACGAACGTGAAATTGAATGGACGGCACACTTCCGTTAACAAAAGCGTATATGTATCACCTTTTTGCAATGATATGGGATGAAAACGAGCAGAATGAACTTGCCCTTCGGTAATTTAAGCATTTTCGATTAGGTCTTGCATTTTTTTTCTATATAATATTAAATTTGCATGTCGACTAGGGGGCACAGCATTTCACGGTTAATATTGGTGGAAGATCTTGTTGTTGTGGAACAGAATCCGAAAGAAAAAGAAATCGAACGTGATGGATCATCATACTTCTATTACGAAGTTATACCACGTCTCTGTTCCTCGTTGTTTATGGCCTAATGTTAGGTCGTTTTAACCTAAAGATATTTCAATCAACAAGCAAGTACGGACCAAAGGCGTATTTAGAGAAAAAAATGGAAGCATTTTAATCGATTTGCAGAAAAGCCCCGCTGTTCTTTCACTCATTTATCTTTTTAATTCCATATATTATATATATTCGTTTTTTTTCTTTTTATTCTCTTAATTAAATAGCTTTGTATTTTCCTTTTGCGTCATTTAAATTGTTCTTTTTTTAAACTTTAATCGTGGGGAATTGTCCACTAAATATAAGACCACAATAGGTATTAGAAAACCTGCGTTGGCTTCACATCTGACACAATGATGAGTCGATCGAGCATCCTAATCGAATATATTTAGTTAACGTTTTTATTTTATTTTTATGTGCTGGATAGATTAAATGGTTATTTATTAATCTATAGCGCAGTTTGAGTCGATTTTTGAGAATACCTTGGTATTCGACCCCAATGTGACCAACTCCTTAACGTTAACTAAATCCTGTAAGACAAAAAAAAAGTCAAAATTGGTCCATAAATGTCGGTGCACAAGCATAAGAATTTACTAAATAGAGATCCTTGTCTTTTGAAGTCGGCTGAATAAAATAAATCTGAACACAAGTACGGTAAAATACTATAGCGTTTTTGTAAATCAATAACAGTTTGACTAATAAATATGATTAAAAATTTATTTCCAATACAATCAGTACGCAATGTACGCTTCCATGAACTCGATACCATAGAGCTGATTTGGCTGGATAATTGTTTACATCACGAATATGATTCCGTCACGCGCCGGGCCCGCGTGAACCGATGTCGTTGTTCGGGAACTGCCGTCCGCAATAGGTCAGCTGATCTCATTGTTTAGTCTACCGCCCAGCACCAGCGCCGACCAGATCGTTCCTTGCGTACGCGGCTTTAATACTGTGGGGAAACGTTGTGTCGTTTGATTGCTTGAACCACGTTTTTATCGTTTTACAAGTATATTTACGAGTAAAAACAAAACACGACTTCAAATCATATTAGTGACGGACATTAAGTAGTATATAGAATACATAGTTATATTATGGTGTTATGGCGCCTACATTCTCTTTCTTCATCGTTAAGGAGTACTTACTAGTCTTGGAATATCCTAAATCTAACAAATCATCAATCTACAAACATACTTCTGTACTATTTTAGGTGTTTCTTGGTATATCTTCAAAACCCAAGGACCTATGGCATCAAAATTAACATAGGTCTGTATTAAAAGATAAAATTTTCAAACGAAAGAAGATTAAAATCGCTCCGATGACAGCGTTATGAGTACACAAGCATAAAAAAATATAGAAGAATTGTGAACCTCCTTTTTTGAAGTCGGTTAAAAAGTAGAGGGGTCAATGTGACTACTAAGTTATTTTTCTATATATATATGATTAAAGAAGGTTTAAGTTAAAAAAAAAAACAGAAAACTATGCGAGTGTTGTAGGCATGAGTAGTGATACCAAATACGTCAATTTGACAATACGTCATATAGCTTCACGATTTAAAATAAAATTATATAAGGTTGTCAAATTTCTCCCTTCCGCCTTTTTGTCTTTTGAATTTCGCGGCTATGTACAAAGCGCTACAGAGCTCGTATCTAGCAATACTATACATAATTTGAAAGGTCTTGACATAACCTACAAAACGACGCTATGCATAATTAGTTTGGATATTGCGTTCAACAGTTATAGACGTGTAAACATGGAGTTCACTAACGCCGAAATTCGCGGCTTGGCCACTGTTTGGGACGATTCACCGGCCTTCGACCACGACCGTTTTCGCTTGATATTGTCGTATGTGATCCATTTTTCGTCGCCAGTCACCATCCGCTTCAAGAATGGGTCGAGTTCGTTCCGTTTCAGCAGCATATCGCAGGCGTTGATTCGGTCCAGAAGGTTTTTGCGTCAAATCATGCGGCACCCAAACATCAAGCTTTTTGTATCCAGCCTTCTGCAGATGGTTTAAAATGGTTTGGTGACTAACTCCCATCTCCTGGGCGATGTCACGAAATGCCACATGCCGGTCTAACTCGATGTAGTCCATGATTTGATCGGTATTTGTCGTCACAGGTCTTCCGCCGGCTGGCTTATCCATGGTGTCGTTTTCACCGGCTCTGAATCGTCGAAACCATTCCTCCGTGGTTCGAAGTGATAGAGTACCATCCCCAAAACACCATTAATCTCACGGAACGTTTCTCTAGCGGATTTGCCTTTAACGAAGGAAAACTTTAAAATAGCGCGAATTTCGGCGTTAGTGAACTCCATGTTTACACGTCTATAACTGTTGAACGCAATATCAAACTAATTATGCATAGCGTCGTTTTGTAGGTTATGTCAAGACCTTTCAAATTATGTATAGTATTGCTAGATACGAGCTCTGTAGCGCTTTGTACATAGCCGCGAAATTCAAAAGACAAAAAGGCGGAAGGGAGATATTTGACAACCTATTATATACTGTAGCCTATATTTATATTTTGTTTGTGTGTTGTGTCCTTATTTGTGTTTGTGTTATTTATTGAAAGTGAACACAAGAAAAAAAAATACATTTATTTTATATTTCGAAGTATAAATACAGTATTATAGTAAACATTGTTGTTACTCACTTATAAGGAACTAATACCCATAAACTAAAACTGCTGCTGACAAATATATGGATGAAATGAATGCCTTTGCTGTGTCTATTTACCCCGCTAATATTAACGGAGAGATTTTAAAACTATCGAATACCTAATTGGCTAAAATTAAGTAAGAGATCTTGTGATATAATTGTAATACAATGTATCAAATACTTAAATATATGCATTACATACGTATTTTCTTCGTTTTAAATCTGCAGGAAAAACGGCATCAATCGTGCTGTCGGTGTGGAACATGGGGCATAAAATATAAATAACAAGTGGTTCGTTATTCAAGAAGCGAGCGCAGGTCGGGACGTCGTGACGGTGCGGGCAGCGGAGCGTATCTCCGGGCGGAAGCGCAAGACTTCCGCTCCCTCGGGAGCAACCGTCACGCGTTGCAGACAACGACCCGCCAGCCGCCCGGCCACGACTTTCACAACTTCGTTCATCCTATACTAGCAAGAATACCAATACTTAATGATATATAATATATTATCTATCTGACGATATATGCATTCAAAATTAGATTTAAAATTATCAGAGTTAAAAAGTTTTACTTAGACAAGTCCACCTAATATCATTTATACTGTTATCATATATGTAAATATATTATGTGTCCATTACTATACACGTTTTGTCCTTTTACAATAAATATTTTAATACGTACATCTTTATACCTACATTATATGTATGTTTGTATGTAAATGTTTATTATTAGTATATAAGTATATCTTTACTTTTTAAAAACTCCCGCCGCTTTTTTTATTGTTCCTTTCCATCCACAGGTTGCTTGGAAGGGATCGCTTTTAGCGATAAGGCCGCCTTTTGTTTACGCATTTTTGTGTCTTTTTTTTATTTCATTTTTTTAAATAAGTGTAAACAATAAAAAGTTTATTAGTAAATAAAATAAATATCTATTGGAACAAATTAACAAATTTTTGACATAATCATGTTAATATTTTTAGTTACTAAACTATGAATCGATGACAGATGTAGCTGTGTTAATAAGAAACTCCGTAAAATAGTAACCACCACTTAACACCAGATGGGATCATGGTCAATCGCTAGTTTATAAGCATAATAAAAAAAAAAAAATTACATTTATTTTATATTTCGAAGTATAAATACAGTATTATAGTAAACATTGTTGTTACTCACTTATAAGGAACTAATACTCATAAACTAAAACTGCTGCTTACAAATATATCGATGAAATGAATGCCTTTGCTGTGTCTATTTACCCCGCTAATATTAACAGAGAGATTTTAAAACTATCGCATACCTAATTGGCTAAAATTAAGTAAGACATCTCATCATATAATTGTAATACAATGTTTCAAATACTTAAATATATGCATTACATACGTATTTTCTTCGTTTTAAATCTGCAGGAAAAACGGCATCAATCGTGCTGTCGGTGTGGAACATGGGGTATAAAATATAAATAACAAGTGGTTCGTTATTCAAGAAGCGAGCGCAGGTCGGGACGTCGTGACGGTGCGGGCAGCGGAGCGTATCTCCGGGCGGAAGCGCAAGACTTCCGCTCCCTCGGGAGCAACCGTCACGCGTTGCAGACAACGACCCGCCAGCCGCACGGCCACGACTTTCACAACTTCGTTCATCCTATACTAGCAAGAATACCAATACTTAATGATATATAATATATTATCTATCTGACGATATATGCATTCAAAATTAGATTTAAAATTATCAGAGTTAAAAAGTTTTACTTAGACAAGTCCACCTAATATCATTTATACTGTTATGATATATGTAAATATATTATATGTGTTCATTACTATACACGTTTTGTCCTTTTACAATATATATTTTAATATGTACATCTTTATACCTATATTATATGTATGTAAATGTTTATTATTAGTATATAAGTATATCTTTACTTTTTAAAAACTCCCGCCGCTTTTTTTTATTGTTCCTTTCCATCCAAAGGTTGCTTGGAAGGGATCGCTTTTAGCGATAAGGCCGCCTTTTGTTTACGCATTTTTGTGTCTTTTTTTTATTTCATTTTTTTAAATAAGTGTAAACAATAAAAAGTTTATTAGTAAATAAAATAAATATCTATTGGAACAAATTAACAAATTTTTGACATAATCATGTTAATATTTTTAGTTACTAAACTATGAATCGATGACAGATGTAGCTGTGTTAATAAGAAACTCCGTAAAATAGTAACCACCACTTAACACCAGATGGGATCATGGTCAATCGCTAGTTTATAAGCATAATAAAAAAATTAGCACCATAGGATAAGAGTTTTAAATGTGTGGCTTTATAGCTACCCTTAAAGCCGGGGTTACTTCTCACCAAGGGGACCTTTGTGTAGAGTTCCAACAATAGGGGTTCAGGCTATAGGATCTGTGTATGTAAGTCAAAAAAAGTTTAGCTTTTTTATCCATTAGATGTTAGGAGCCGTGATGGAGTTTCTTCGGTCACTTCTCCTAGCGAGAACGCTTACCGAAGTGGCACTCAAAGTTAGTTTAGCTTTTGAATGTCCCTTACTTTATGCGTGTAAAAGCAACCGACCGACTCGTGGTTCGGGTCTCTCGGCTGCTCTAGGATCGGATTGCTAACGCATAAGATAGTAACCGTCAAAGACGAGGTTACCACTCACCGGGGGACCCTCGTGTCGAGTTACTAGATGTAAGAGCTATGCTACCTCTTAATACGGTCCTCTAAATCAGCGTTCCTGACAAAACTCTATAGTTCGTTATAAAAAAAAATGTGTTTTATTACCTGGTACACCGGGCGACGAGCCGTGGTAGCTCAAAGTCCGAGAGGTCGCCTCAAGTTTCTTAGTATGCTAGCAACCCGAGTGGATGTCACCTATGTTTTGTGTTATTTTACTTGCCAACAAGTCTATGAAAATAAACATTTGGTTTGGACACTAGAATTTATTGTTTATGTTGATCTCGTCGTTACAGAAAGTGCAAAAATTGCATGATTTGTTGAAATTCAACACCAAAGACAACACGAATGCAAGATTATTTCTACGTACGATGCAATTGTACTCTCCAAAATATTTATTATTTATTTATAGTGTTATTATCTGTGGCATTATTTTGTAACAATGTTTATCTGTTATGTTTATCTCCAGCGACGGCATAATGCAACAAAGATATCGCTTATGACAATTATTATGAAAAAATATTATTAAATAGTGATAATAGATATTTCTACAAAAATTAAATAGAACGAAATTATGAATTCGTATTCTCAAGTTATAGAGAACGAAAATCGACAAATCCTTCCGCCGGTTATATCTAATAATCCACATGAGAAAGTGGGACCTGAAGATGTAAGTTTTGGTAAACGTTGCTGTTGTTATTTTAGGAATAGTCCGAGACCAAGTCGCAAAAAATTGGATAATTGTAAAATCTTAAATCTATTATACTTAATTGTCTAAGAATAATATGTCATCAAAAATGTTTAAAGTTTGAAAAAATGTTTCAGCCTTTATATATGTCCCACTGCTGGGCACAGGCCTTCTCTGTAAAGAGAGTATAAGGGAATAGTCCGCCAAGAGGCCCTAGTGCAGATTGGCAGACTTCACATATCTTAGAATTTAGAATTTTCTAAAACATGTAGGTTTCCTTCACCGCCGAGCACATGGTAAATCAGCACATAAAATTGCAACGACTAATTTATTGGTGCCGGCACCGGGGATCGAACTCGGGTTGCTAGCGTACTATGCAACTTGAAGTTACCGCCCGGACACTGAGCTATCTCTGGCTTCATCTTCATGCAGTTATATTTGTAAGAAAAGGAGCACTGCAACTTAAGTTACTCTCGCCCTCCATTAGCAGTCAAAATCAGTGAAGTTGGCGCGTTGTCCGCCTTTACGAAACATAAAAATTTTAAAATTTCACTCGGTCGGAATTCCGCGCGGTCGAAGATCCTGCCCAATTGTGTCCGCCCATCATTGTAATCTCATTCGGCCTCTTCCTTGCATCCTTGTATGGCCTTTATCAGCTAAATTATCGATATCCCATGGACAGACAATATTCACATATACCTACGACCTTGCACGTAAAGATGTTTAAATTGGAGACGTCTCTCCCAATCAATATTGCAACAAGTTCGTTGTTCACAGGTTTATATCAACTTTGATAAATTAAATTTACTATTAAGAAAGCAGGGTGTGATAGACAACAGTTTAAACATATCGTCTGTCCATGAACGTGCTGAGACCGTGCCCAAATACCCTACAGCATTGACATGGTATCCCGATACGATATGTCTTACACTGGATGAAACTACAATCACTAAGAAATTAACGTGAGTACGTACGAGTATTTGCAGGCAAGGATACTTCGATAGTTCAATCTACACTAAATATTTATTATTTTATGACAAACTAGCAGAGAAGCTGGCCTTGAAAGCTTCACCGGATTGAGAGGTGGAATAGCTCTAAGGTCGCTTAGCTTGAACCTCTATCGCTAGTAACTAGACACAAGGGTCCTCCGGTAAGGGGTAATCTCGGCTTGGACTTGTTACTATGTTCAGCCCTGTAGTTCTGGGCTCTCAAGAATAAGACTACGGTATCCCCTGCCTGTCGTATAAGGCGACTAAAAGGGCCTCGGGTTCACTGGGCGATAAGGGTGGGGCCTTTGTCGTCCGCTAAGGTGGACGCGGGAAGAAGGCGACATCGGCTGGCCCGTGTAGCCTTGCACTATGAGGGCACAGGGGAGAATCCTCCCAGGACGTGCTCTCCTTGAGCACAGTGCAGAGGGGCTCCGGTGCGTTCCACTGGAGATCCCGGAGCCCCTCGTCATGCACCGAGGAAAGGGCCACCGGGGAGGTTTTAGTGGATAAAACCCCACATAACCGCCGCCTTCCCCAGAAGGCGGGGTATCTTTTGAAGATTTCCTCCCCGTTAACAAAAAAAAAAAAGGATTTGTTACTATGTTACGCGTAAGCATTCCGATCCGAAGGCGTCCGAGAGGGCCGAACCACGACTCGGTCGATTGCTATTTCAAGGATAATCTAAGGGACATTCAAAAGCTAAACTAACTATGAGTGCCACTTTGGGAAGCGTTGACCTCTTAACTTTCGAATTACTTTGTATCAAATAATCACTAGTCGCCCTTATTTCTGTATATTTTACCTAATCATTTATTTACCAGTGTCAAATACAATAATAAATAATAGAGTTACATTTTAATTGAATCGGACGCATTTAAATCTTTTTGGTTAGAATGGAGGATGCTGATCAACGCGATGTCTTTTACAGTTTCACCAAGGTTTTGAGAAGTACCACAGCTCTTAGGTCGCTCAGCCTAAATCTCTTTTAGAGTTACTCGCCGCATGGATCTCCGAGATGAGATCTCGGTTTTGACAGTTACTCTGAGCTGCAGATGCGTTGCCATCCTTTGAGAAAGGCCACAAATCGTATAGGTTCGAAAACATCGCAGATGACAATTGAATCCACGGGTTGACCGTGTGTCTGTGTAGTTTAAGTCATAATAATTCATCCATTAATTTTCAGCCTCAAAAACATCTCCGAAAGATCTATTTTCATTCAATGCTGCGGTCTGTGGAACGACGAGGTGCGACTAGGGGCGTTTTGGCGTTGTTATCCAAGGACCAGGTTCCTGGTAGCGCCTGGACTTGCAGCAGTACTGTACGTAAGTGCCAAGCCCAACGAGGTGTCCCCCATTCGGGCAGCTGACGTCGCGCTACAAATCGCCGCGGCATGTAAAAGAGATCAGGTCGTCACAAACTTTATGGTCCCTATACAAGTTCAATTCGACAATTACGTCCCGTTACAGTCTGCAGAGCATTCAATTTATAGTTCAAATATAAATTGAAACTCATTCCTCCTCTTTGTTGATAGTGTTATCAGATGAGACGTATATTTAATGAAATAAATTATTCTCACTGACAAAAGCTCTTTAAAAATTCAATGCCTCACCTTGACATTGTATCTTAAGTCCGAACTATGATGTATATATATATATATATATATATATATTCTATGTATTAATATATTTATTATTGTAGGTATATTTAGTATAGATTATTTAGTATTTGTATAGTTATAATATTTGTATCTGAATACCACCGCTCTGTTCTGTTCATATATTTTCTGTCCAAACAAAGATTGCGTGGAAGAGTTCACTCTTAGATTTACCATACTTCTGAAAGGATTTTAATTTGATTTCCATGTACAATACAGCTGTATCTATCTATCTTGACATCACTCGAGTTACGCTATGTTTGACCAAACATATTCGAAAAAAAAGTAATCTTGTCTATGCTATTTTCCTTATTTTTTTTATTAAATAAAACAACAAAGGACGTTGAAGGTCTTCTCTATTTCTTGTGGTCACATCTTTATACATGTCGTAGTATTCACTTTGCCTTATGAATGCTACAGTGTATACTTATAACTACTTAATATTTTGTTTAATTATTATCACGATGCTTTCAGTACATGTAAAACAATAAAAGGAAAATATAATAGTTTTAGCTAAATGTTATGTCGGGTAGTGAATATTACTATAAATTAATGGCACCAACGCCGACACTCTCATGGTGGGAGCCCACCCTGTACTGCCGCCTAATGAAGATTGTTCGTAGCTTCACCGTGGGTAACCAATCATGGGTAACCAGTCACGGCTACTGAGGCCGGCATGACAAACTGAGAACCCTTCGCGAGGGAACTCCCAAATTTTTTGTTATCGGAGGGAAATCCTCAACAAGATACCTCTTATGTGAGGTATTATTGAGGATGTCTTACTCACTAAACCCCACCCTCCCCCCGGTGGACCATCCTCGGTGCATGGCGAGGGGCTTCGGGATCTTCAATGTAACGAACGAAGGCGACACGGGTCAGCCGATGTCGCCTTTTCACTAAACCTATACAAGATCGGGTTTATTTTATTACATAAAGAATTATATTAACCAGCTTTGTAAGCTTTCTGTCTTCCCCACAAGGGTTAAAAGGATGTGAGAGCTTATTTATTTATAATAAACTGAGACACAAATAATAGTTTCGATACGGCAGACCAAACAAATACTGGTTATAATTGCTATATGTATTTATGTTAGTTAATAATATTTTGTCTATGTAAATCGAAACGATTGGGTAGTGAAATTTTATACTTAACACAGACTTATGTCAATAAAAAGGATACAGCCTCAAGTAATAAACAATAATAATAGTGTTTTGATTATAAATTACAACCACTTTAATAGATTGACGCCCAGTGCAGCCGGAAGCAGATAGACGGTCAACGTCATCTACTGTAATAGTTTGCTATATGATCATTAATTAAAAGTGTAATAAATAAGGAAAAATACTGTTGTATATTCAATTATACAATTTAAATATTATTATGTTTTAAATTATTTAGCAAGCGGGTTCATGTGGGACCGGAAGTTGATAAGAATACCTCGTACAATGATTACGGATGTTCAAAAATACTCATTATTCACTTAAATTTTATACCCAAACAAGTTCATAAGTTTACCTCCTCAAAAACCATATAATTACTTAAGTTAACTTATGTATTCATGTAATTTAAATACACATTGCATATTATACTTCATTATAAAGGAGTTTCGATAATCTAAAGACTTCGGTACGGTGCTGCACACTTGCTTGTACTAAATTTGTGCCGTGTGTGGCGATCATCACGAGTCATCTACAAGGTTCACGTGAACCTCGCAGGTAAGGTACGGGCCTCGGGGTGTATACCCCATTACCCGGGTTATCAGCGCAGGGGCGACTGCTCCCTGGTCGTGGGTACCGTTTATAGCGGAATTTTAGGAATAACTATTTTTACGTCGAGGCTAATCCCTCAAGCGTAAGCCGCGACGGTGTGGCGATGGGCTCATCGTCTGTCTTATAAGGACCTAAGGTCTCGTGAAGGAACTCCGCTTGGGCCGTTACTCTGGTGCGTTAACAATTTGACCAATGGGCGACCCAGGCGGTTTGGTATTAGCATTGTTTATGATTTGTAAGCATTATTTTAAAAAATAGGAAAAAATAAAGAGAGGAGATTATTCTCAAAATTTTTTTTTTAGATATTCAAATTTGAAAATGATTGGCACAAGTCGACTTTGTTTGGAACATTCGATCGTCAATAAGTACGACTTAAACCGTACATTTAGTAGTATAACTAGCTGAATGTACAGCTTATTGCCAACCCTAACGTTGTTCAGTCAGCTAGCACGTGTGGCATATTAGGCCTAATAATCTCGGCGGTGAGTCATTACTGCCTTTGTCCTCAAATCGTTGAAGAGTCGCGGTAACGGAAGACAAAGAGCGGATTTCCAGTTTAATCTGTTCTTTTGTATTTATAGTCCATGATGTCAACATTATAGTTAGCGTCTTAAGTAGTTGAGAATTTGACTCGGTTTCTGCCGGTTTGTTTTAGTAATACTCTATTTAAGATGCTCTAAGGACTTTCTGACACGGAAAACGAAAAGGTTCACATTTCTTTTATTTTTTTTTAATATTTGTGCATTCTTAGCTCCGTCATTTATGAACCAATTTCGATATCAGTTTTCTGAAAGGGTTAACTTTCAATCAGGTATGGTAGTACGTACCTAGTCTTAACGACAACAGGCATAAATGTGAAAGAAGAATATTATTTTTTTATATATTTTCTATATAGACGCCAGATCGTCTTATTATAAAGGAATCGAAAAGAAATGGGTACGCGCGCCTGTTTGATCCGTCACATTTGATTTGATTTTAAGTCGGTTTTTGATTTTTTTTCTATTTTTTTTATCACATCTTATCTATACAAATAAATAAAATTAGAGTGCCTGTTTTTAATATAAAAATAACCGCTTTTTACTACATGCATATAAAAAAGATTCCATTTACAATTTTTTTTTACAATTTTTGTCTGTTTGTTTCGGTTAATCTCTGGAAGTTTTTGATTGCGGGTAACAGCGGCGCAGCTAGTTTAAATATAGAATTGCGAAGTTCGTCTTCTATATTCGAAACTCATAACGGAATACAGTGTCAAAGTTACGAAAGCAGTTATGCAAGGCGAGGGCGATAAAAGTGTCCCTTCGCGTACAGGCAGGCAGGGACGGTGTCGTTGTGCCTATAAAATCGTCCGAAGTGTAAACACGCGTAAATATCGTGCCGCACGCACTCGTAAAATCTATTTCTCGCGCCGTAGCACTGGTCAACTACTATTTACAATTTTTTTTTTAAAAGGACCATTATTTTGTATTTAATGTGTACTAATTAAAAAACGGTAATTTTTATTTCGACTATTTGTTATGATTTCAATGTGATTAAATTTCAATTTTATTTATAGTTGTTGTGTAAAGTTAACGACTGGAGCCGTAACATATTCTGAATAAAATGTAACAAGACTATAATAATATTTTCCTTTAATATGTTTGCGTGGATTATCCAAATCTTAAAATATTTTTAGGAGTGTTTTATTAGTAACATCATTGTGGTATTTGTTCAAAGACCCGTTATTTGCAAATAAATTTCACTATGAAACCAACGCATTACAATTCAATTGTCATTGAGCACAACACCGTCTACAAAATATTTTTTTTATATGTAATTTTCAATTATTTTTTGATTATCTAATATTCATTAATCTATTGAAATATTGGCATATTTGAAAAACGTCATCAACATTTTTTTTATGACGAACTACACAGATTGGCCAGAGAAGCTGGCCTTGACTGCTTCACCGGATTGAGAGGTGGCATAGCTCTTAGGTCGCTTAGCCTGAACCTCTATTGCTAGTAACTCGACACAAGGGTCCCCCCGATGAGGGTTAACCTCGGCTTGGACGTTTAAAATAATCATTCGTCATCAACAATTGAAACAAAATTGTAGTGTTACTGGTAGGCCATTGGAATATACAGGCTATACGTTCGTCTGACTTTAAAATATACAAATAAATAATGTATTGATTAAGTCCTCTATTTTAGTCTTATACCTCGTAATAGTACAGGTGTGATGTAACTTTCTATAAAGGTATAACCCTGGAAACCACTCTAGTGCAAATACTTTAATAGAAATCTCTATTGCGTGATTTATAAGTAAGCTGGACATACGTAGCTTAGCGATCTTATCTGCATTTCATACGCTTTAAACGAAATCACTAACTACTCTTTGCGGGTTGCAAAGAGTAGTTAGTGAGCGGCAACCTGTCTCAGCTGCGCAAGGCGCAGCGGGTTGTCGCGGTCAGAATCATTCGGGGGTACCGTACGGTCTTGTGGGCGGTAGCTACCTCTGCTGGCCGGCGATCCGCCGTGGGAACTCGTGGCGGGGGTTCTCGCTGAGGTGTCCGGCTATGTCTCGGATAGGAGGGCCCTTGGGGAGAACCCTTTGCCAGAGGAGATCCGGCGCATCCGTTGGTTAGGACATCCCTCCGAGCCCACCCAGGGTACCGGAGGATGGTCTATAAAAAGATTCCCCCGCGTGAACAAAAAAAAAGGTATTTTAAACGGCCGTATATTTAAAAAACATTTCCAAACAAATAAAATAATATATGTATATTATATAAAGTAAACATGTACATATATTAATGATTAAATAAAAGCACTCATGACGTTAACCCAGAGTGGTAGACAGAGATTTCTACTTTCCCTGTCCTGGATCACTTCTCCCATTTGACAATCTTTAGTATAGCACCCATTTGGGCGATATAAAAGTACCAAGGAGATCCCTTAACGACACTATATTGTGTCTAACTTTTTTCTTTCTATCCTCACTCATTCTTCATTCTACTCACAGCATTCTATTACAGACCAAAATTTTCCTTTATCACACATTTAAATACTAGAGACCTGATTTACTACGGAAAGCTGACCGCAACAGTTTTACCGGATCGGAGAAGCTTAGCCTGAACCTCTATTGCTAGTAACTCGACACAAGGGTCCCCCCGATGAGGGTTAACCTCGGCTTGGACGGTTAAAATAATCATTCGTCATCAACAATTGAAACAAAATTGTAGTGTCACTGGTAGGCCATTGGAATATACAGGCTGTACGTTTGTCTGACTTTAAAATATACAAATAAATAATGTATTGATTAAGTCCTCTATTTTAGTCTAATACCTCGTAATAGTACAGGTGTGATGTAACTGTCTATAAAGGTATAACCCTGGAAACCATTCTAGTGCAAATACTTTAATAGAAATCTCTATTGCGTGA
This sequence comes from Meandrusa payeni, assembly GCA_029286785.1. Taxonomy (NCBI): domain Eukaryota; kingdom Metazoa; phylum Arthropoda; class Insecta; order Lepidoptera; family Papilionidae; genus Meandrusa; species Meandrusa payeni. The sequence goes on from JAGSMX010000013.1 coordinate 4,553,296, forward strand.
TTTATAAGTAAGCTGGACATACGTAGCTTAGCGATCTTATCTGCGTTTCATACGCTTTAAACGAAATCACTAACTACTCTTTGCGGGTTGCAAAGAGTAGTTAGTGAGCGGCAACCTGTCTCAGCTGCGCAAGGCGCAGCGGGTTGTCGCGGTCAGAATCATTCGGGGGGTACTGTACGGTCTCGTGGGCGGCAGCTACCTCTGCTGGCCGGCGATCCGCCGTGGGAGCTCGTTGCTGGGGTTCTCGCTGAGGTGTCCGACTATGTCTCGGATAGGAGGGCCCTTGGGGAGAACCCTTTGCCAGAGGAGATCCGGCGCATCCGTTGGTTAGGACATCCCTCCGGGCCCACCCAGGGTACCGAAGGATGGTTTATAAAAAGATTCCCCCGCGTGAACAAAAAAAAAGGTATTTTAAACGGCCGTATATTTAAAAAAAAAACATTTCCAAACAAATAAAATAATATATGTATATTATATAAAGTAAACATGTACATATATTAATGATTAAATAAAAGCACTCATGACGTTAACCCAGAGTGGTAGACAGAGATTTCTTTCGCTGTCCTGGATCACTTCTCCCATCTGACAATCTTTAGTATAGCACCCATTTGGGCGATATGAAAGTACCAAGGAGATCCCTTAACGACACTATATTGTGTCTAACTTTTTTTCATTTCTCTATCCTCACTCATTCTTCATTCTACTCACAGCATTCTGTTACAAACCAAAATTTTCCTTTATCACACATTTAAATACTAGAGACCTGATTTACTACGGAAAGCTGACCGCAACAGTTTTACCGGATCGGAGTAGCGGTAGAGCTCTTAGGTCGCTTAGCCTGAAACTCTGTTTTTAATGTAAATCTCCGAAATGGCTTCAACGATTTTCGTGAAATGTATACAATACACTACACATGTATACACTGAAGCGATAGATGGCGTTGCGAAGCAACACTAAGTCAATGAGTGTTTGACTTAAGATAGACCAAGTATTAGTTCTTGGTATGTAATGGTAAATGTAAAGCTTATGTAAAAAGCATTCGTGATTTTACATAACCAGTGTTAGCTGGCAACACATGATACCCAGCGATTGTTAAGCATAATAACTAATAACTTCCGATGATATCTTAGTGATTTACCTGAACCTTATTGTATCTAATTCATAATTATTAATTTAGTTGTTCATCAAATTAACTTGGCATTGTAAACAATAACTTAACTTTATTAGTTTGTAATATGACTTTTAATTATTTTTTGTTAATAGAAGATGGCGAGGACGCGCAGTTGTCACAGCATTCGTTAAAATAATTCCTTGTACAATGTTACGCTGTCTCAATAAAGACAAAACTTTCAATTATAACATAAGATCGAAAAATTTTATTATGTAATTCGTATCTCGTCCAGGTCATTCAGGTAAAAAGCGATAGAATCCGTTTTATTGCATGAGTAATATTCACGAAAATATAAGAAGTATTAAACCTTAGTCTCGAAAAACGCGTAGTCAGTATGGGCACACCCGACCATAAACTGTAGTTCCGTTAATTGTCCAACAAGACTGGCGCTGCGTGCTGGGACGGAGATTATAAATTCGATCGGTAAACGGTAATTACCCGAGCTAAAATATTGCCAATCATTTAAACTGATACTTGGAATACTAGTGAATATCGCTACTGTAAATTCCCTTTTCCTAAACATGGATTTAGAATACAATTAGGTTTATTATAAATTACGGCTCGATATATATTTACTATATGAAATTCATGTAATTTTTTTAATAGCTCAATTGCTAAAAATCATTTTACTATCGCTATTGTGTATGTAATATTTAAAATCATTTTAATTTGATGTCAAATAACAAGTAGATTAACGATTAAAACAAAAACCGTAAAACATCCGTCAGTGACGGATTAAACGTTACTAAATCGGTTCTCATATTTCCGAAGTTTCATAGTTTTGGAACCTGCATTCTCTTTGTTCTTCTACATTCGTGCCCGTTGTCGTTATGGAATACCTAGTCTTGGATTGTCATAAACCAGCCAATATCTCAATCAATACACTTTCATCTAGATAATTCTACTTCTATAGACGTTCCCTGATATATCTTCGGTCGGTCTTCCCTCACTCCGCTCGCGGTTCGTGGTTCACTATTTTAGTGATAATAATGACGTACACATAAAAATAGATATATGCTGTCGCGGATTTTTGTAGAAAACATTTCCATCATACAATTAAGATATACACCAGTTTCCTCCTACAGTTTTACGGTTTTTACAGCACGCTAGATTAGCTAGCAGATGGCAGTTTTTTTCCAACTAATCCTTATATTTTGGATAATTGATTCATTACTCTGATGTGTAAACTATATTATTCGTCATTCACATCATTAGTAAGCGTCAATAGCCTAATGGTTTAGGGTACGGCCTGCGAATCGCGAGGTCGTGGGTTCGAATCCACCATTCGACTATTGACGAGAACCATCTCCTAGCACAAGCTTAAAAAAGATTATTGTTAAGTTTCATCAAAATCCATTCAGAAGTTTTTACGTGAAAGAGAAACACTCCGCATACATACAAACATTGACATTCATTATTTTAATCGAATTATGGCAACAAAATTAAAATTGGACCAAATAGAATCCAAAAAAATCAAAATCGGTTCATAAATTATATATTTTTGACATTATGAATACGTACACATATTAAAAAAATAAAGACGAATGGAGACTCCTCGTTTTTTAAGTCGATTAAAAACCTAGTAATGCCAGCTCTGGTGTTGTGTACCCATCGTAGGTCTTTGTATTTCTGTCTACCACGATATAGATAAAAAGACTTGTGTCTGACGATAGTCAGCGGCGCGAGACTGAAGCAATTCAAATTAGACATCGGACGAAGCCAAGCGGCGCAACGAGTGAAATAATGAAACAGTGTGGGGGCTACTTTTGTTCCGCTATAGTACAATGGGCGCTGTTGCGAGGCAGACAATCAGTCAGTCAGCGATAAGGTTTCCTGGAGTAGATTGACGCTGATTGCTATTGATTCTTATTATTACTTCCCCCGCTACGAGTTCACTCGACACTACGAGAGGGTAAATGAAAGCATTCTTATGCGACTGCGTAAATTGTTCTATTATACACCGACTTTAAAAAAGGAAGTTCTCAATTCGTCTGTATGTTTTCTTTTATGTTTGTTACCTCATAATTTTTGACTGGGGGAACCGATTTTGATGATTCTGACATTGGCATTCAAGAGAAAACCACATAAGTCTTAAATTTGCATTAAGTGCGCAACAAAAAGGACGAATAACTCAATATCATGCCAATCGATTTCGATGATTCGTATTTGATTAGCTAGTAGAGAAATCGGTTGGTGTGATTTATTATTCGTAACGTTGTCGGGCACATACTTAATGCAAATACAACAACTATATGGTTTTCTCATGGATGCCGTTGCTAGAACTGGACCAAATTAAAATAGGAATTTCCTTTCGAATAAAAAAAAAGGATCGCCCAGTCGAAAGTTACATCTTTCGACTGGGCAACATAAACAAACATAAAAAAAAATCAGAAGAATTGAGAACCTTCTCCTTTATTGAAGTCGGTTGAAAACAAATTCCCTCTAGCATTGTTTTAGAATTCCATCACGGAATCAAAATGAGTTAATAAACTATACGATTGAATCGCGTTTTAACGTATGCGCTCGGGCTTAAGCTTTGTCGTGTAAACATAACAATAAAAAGTCTAAATAGTCGAAAATAAAAGACGTTCCTGTGTTATTTATACGTCCACTAATTATGTTGAATATTTTCTCATTAGCACTATTTATTTCCGATGTCCTTTGAAACGCGCCGTGTTAATTTCTCTCGGTGAAATTATGAAGCGCATTTTTCCAGACTATTAATATCTGAAAAACCGTCTTAAACAATTTAAATTCACCGTCGCCTGTGATGTTCTATTCGGAACACAAATTATCGGCCCGGTTTGATCCCACGGCCAAAATAAAATATCATGTTTCCTGTCAAACGGGCAAGCTTCAGCGCTTGAGTGGCTTTTTTTTCAACATTTTTTTCAGGGCTGCGTTTTTTAAAAGAACTGCCACGCACATGTTTGTTCAACATACGCGACGCCGAGTTGTATATTTTTTTATCGTCTGTCTGTTAGTTGAATCACTTGTTGTAATATGCCAGTGTTTTGAAATGCATCATCACTACTATCAACAGAGACTATATTTAATGGTTTTATAAAGAAAAAGGTAATTACGCGCAGGGCGGTGGGTACTTTGAATATTTTGGGTGTTTGAAGCGTCACTAGCCTAATAGTTTAAAGTACGTTCTGCGAATCGAACCATCTCCTAGCACAAGTTTAACCTTAGAATGGTTAACAAAAATCATAATAATGTTTCAGAAAAAATATTGTTAGTTTTTTAAAAAAATTGTTCACTGAAAGAAAAAACATTAATGATGTAACTTATAACATCAACTCGTCTACGCAGACTAGGTCAAAATGTATAATATTAAAAAAATCATACATTTTTGATTTTTTTTTTGTTTGGAAGGATTTGGTTTCAATTTGGTCTTATATTATTTATGGTGTCATAGAATGATAATTACGGAAAATTTACCAGGGAACATTTAAATGTTAAAATTACATTAAAACATTAAAATACAAGTGCCATACAGTTGCTTAATCATGAATCAATAAAGTAGTCGATATTCACGTCAGAAAAAAGACAGCGCGTTTTGAATTACGTTTACAAGATATATGGCAGCATTTTTTTATTATTATGTCGGTAAGATAGAAAAATGTTATTCATATTTCATCATTATGTAATTATGATTATTAATTCGTATCTCGTAACAAAAAAAATACCAAGCGAAGGTCGGACGTCCAGGACATATGTACTTATATAATAACAACATCGTTTTGATATGTATGGACCCTTTTTTGTATTGCAAGAAGCTAAAAGATAATAAGTACGATAAATCCGGCTTTTTTTTTTGACGAACTAACCGTTGGCACAGAGAAGCTGGCCTTTACTGCTTCACTGGATTTGAGAGGTGGCACAGCTCTTAGATCGCTTAGCCTGAACCTCTATTAGGTGGTAACTCGACACAAGGGTCCCCCGGTGAGGGGTAACCTCGGCTTGGACGGTCACCATTATTACGCGTTAGCAGTCCGATCCGAGGGCGCCCGAGAGGGCCGAACCACGACTCGGTCGGTAGCTATTTTATTAACAAAAATCTATTGGGACAATCTAAGCTAAACTAACTTATATGCCACTTCGGGAAGCGTTAGCGTTGGGAGAAGAAGTGGCCGAAGAAACTCCAGCAACGCTCCTAATCTTATCAAGGGGGTGGGGGTTTCCCATAAAATACTTATATCGCGCAAGGGTTTTTCGCAACCTCCGACGGTCGCGAATGGACGCTTTGTAGATTTGATAAATCCAGCGTTGTTATTTAAAAAAAAATACTTAAATAGTTATAGCTTTAAAAACAATTGATCGATTAGCTATCTGTGTTATTTGGCATGTGAGTTGTAAATTAAAAATAACTCCGTCTTTTTATTAGCTTATTCTTTTCTTTATCAGCCGCTGATGTACGGTGTGTAATGTACGGTGTGATTTATTTCCAGACGACTAGAATGCGAATGACGTAATTTTCTTTAAATTCCGTTCGTTAAATTAGAACAATAGAATTCTTTTACGTGGTAGACTATACACCTAGTTTTAGAATGGGTCGGCGGCAGAGTATAGCGCCTCTATTGCGGGTGTACGTACATATAGCCGTGAGCAAAAATAAAGGGTCGGTTAAGAAGTTTGAATATCTCGGAAGATAAACACGCTAGCTAACTGTAATAAATTGTGCATGATAGACAATTAAATATATTATATTATTTAATTCATTTATATTTCGTTAAAAAACATAAACTTAAACGAAAAAAGAAATCTTACGTAAACTTGAAACATTACGTAAGATTATTATTTTTCATTAAATTTTATTTTTATTTAAATTTAAAAGCACTTAGTGTTGCCACCATGTGGCGAGTCGATGCAAGTTTTTTAACAAGAGCCGTCCCTAATCTGATATACGGTACTTGCAATCTTTATCTTTTGCTTTTAAGAATTTCACTGCAGTTTGAGTACAATAGCAACAACAATATAACATATACAATAGAAATAATAGTTTCCACTTTAACACAGGCAAGGCGTAAACAAAAATTACCTCGTGCCGAAAATGGGTTAGCATTACATTTATGCAAATGAGCTTAAGCTTCTGCTAGGAGATGGTTCATGTTAATAATCGAATGGTGGATACGAACTTACGCCCTTAAGTATCGCAGGCTGTACACTAAAACATTAATTAGGCTATCGAAATGTAAATGTTCATTTAAAATAGTCCTTAAAGTGGATATCAATAATTCTGATTTTGATTCTGTCTCGTGGTCTTGTCTTGCTCCGTGTGACGGACGCCTATTTAGCCGTTAGCAGTATTACAGGTGCTAGGCCGCTTCTCACGCCGGTTCCGTGCTTGCATAACGGCCTGTGTCGGCGCACGTAATACGCCGTAACGACATTATGCATGTAGGGCGCGTGCAACGCTAACCTAAGTATACGCCGACAACTTGCCCACTCTATACAGCCTTCTGATCGTGCTTTATCTCTTTAAATTGACAGATTTCCGTCTTGCATTGAAAACCAGCCATCTATCACCACTTTAACAATCTTATGGAACGTTATATATGATTATTCAATGCAATTATGACAAAATAATTTCAAAAAATCATTAAAATGGAATCTTTAAGCAGTAAATAATTATTACAAAAAGCTTAATATTAATGCATCAACACAAAATTTCTAATATACACCTACGAAATTATAACTTTGTATTTACTCTATACATAAATACGCCGTGGTTAATAATAAATATCATACGATCTATTGGGCTTAATTTGGAAATGCCAACCGGCTCGTGCCAATGAGTTCTTCCCTGTCTTCTTAAATACTTTCTAAAATTTGTGCCCAGTATATGGCAACGCCAACGTACTACGCAACTTGATGCCGCCGCCCGGACACTGATCTACCACGGCTCTATAGTACAAGTACAACTCATAAAAACATTAATGGAGTCAGCATAATTGAGAATTGATAGGGAACTTGAAGCTCATCTTATCTTGAAATATTGACAGTTGGCACATGCTTCTTCATTGTTGTGCTACCACAAAGGCTGGCCCTGTCTTAAGTTACAGACGAAGATGACATGAGCACGAGACACTTTGATCGCCACTGAGATAAACCCCTGAATCTCGCCTCCGTCAACAAAAGATCGGGTTCCATGACTGCAACCGAATACGCACCGAAAGCGGAATGTTGCCATCAATTGAATCTATTCTCGATTTAGTATTCGGTCTAATTTAATATTAGGATTGCTTTTTTTTAAATTATATGCTATTAAATAACTGTTTTAAACTGTAATATTGTTACGTGTCGATTTTTAATCGGGGGTGTTAATTTTTTTTATTTTGGTTACAACAATAGCCAAACTAGTTTAATAAAGTTTAGTTTTTATACTGCAATTTTGAATGAACCAAATTTTGCATTCGGAAAAAACATTTTTTGCCGATATTTAATGAAAGATCTTTAGGATGTCAACACTGAATGCACGGAAGCCGACGGCGCCAGCTGCTGCACGGGTATCAAATGTTCCACAGATAATAAAGGATTCTTTAATACGAAAGAACGTTACGCGAATCGGAGCCGAGTTCGAAATGTTTTCACGCTAAATCAAACTCGAATAATTGGGCTTGTAACAAATACCTCTTGAATAATTACTGTAAAAGTTTTCTTTAAGTATCTCATACACATGTGTATTATTTTTTGTTGTATCAAGTGCTTTACTCGGTTGAAATAATGCCTCATGAAGAAGAGTCTACTCCAAATAATATCAATATTACAGAGGCGGGATTATAAATACAATGTGATTCCAGACATTGACCGAAATTCAATAATATTTGATGCATTTGAGAATGAAGCTGGAAATCCTCGTTTTGATAACTCGCCAAAATTAAGCTTATAATGACACTAAAAACCAAAAACATGAATAGCATTTTTTAATATGAATGTGAAACTCCGCCGCTATGCAATATATTAATTTAACCGTAATCACAATATCGAATATAAAATATGAGGCAAAGTCAAAAGATTGACACAAATTTAATTAATTTATTGATGACAGGTAATAAATATTACTTGTACAAAAGTATCTCTTGATAAAGTCGCCTTCTACCGCCAAGTAATAGTTCGCTGACATTTTGTGTTCGGTTTGAAGGCGCTGTAGTTAGAGGAATTAATTAGCGAATGAGCATCACCTTATATCATAAGTATACATACGCAGGACTGTAATTAGCACAGAATATCACATCATCTGGTATCTCTTTTCGATTTTTTTATAAATAAAATCTATTGTAAGACATTGATTTAGACTTTCAAAGCTATTTTTAAGTACTAGTGGTCGCCATGTGGTCGTAACTTAATTTTGAAAAAGGATAAAATTACACAAAATGAACACAGCTAGAAGCTGATTCAGTCAACCTAAAAGAAATAATTAACCCACAAATTTTCAAAATTCTTCTATGACGGTATCTAGTCTGTACCACTGTTTGAACACAGACTATTTTAATACTTGACATTGATAGATAAAACTTAAAAGGGTGATCACGTTGTCCGGATCGCCGAGATATGGTCTTGACGATCCGGACGACGTGATCACCGTCAAATCTACAAAGCGTCCATTCGCGACCGTCGTAGGTAGCGAAAAATCCTTGCGCGATATAAGTATTTTATGGGAAAACCCCGCCCGTTGATAAGTTTAGGAGTGTTGCTGGAGTTTCTTCGGCCATTTCTTCTCCCAGCGCTAACGCTTCCCGAAGTGGCATATAAGTTAGTTTAGCTTAGATTGTCCCAATAGATTTTGCTAATAAAATAGCTACCGACCGAGTCGAGGTTCGGCCCTCTCGGGCGCCCTCGGATCGGACTGCTAACGGGTAACCGTCAAAGCCGAGGTTACCCCTCACCAGGGGGACCCTTGAGTTACCACCTAATAGAGGTTCAGGCTATGCCACCTCTCAATCCGGTGAAGCAGTAAAGGCCAGCTTCTCTGTGCCAACTGTGATAGTTCGTCCAGTCTATCAAATTTAAGCATACAACATGTGTTTTATATATATATATCATACTTCTACGTGCACGCAGTATTCTAAAAAGGTAAGTTTTCGCGTTATATATTATTATTAATGTTAGCTATTAAAAATCCTATTGACTATTATTTACTTGTTATAAGCAAATAAAACAGTGCATCTTAAGGTGGTATAAATTTATATAATATTTTGTTGATTTAATTTGAAGATCACTTTGATAAACTAGACTCATGAATTATAATGTCACAAACCTATCCGCTTCGTCGCATACCGTGCGTCAAGCGTCAGGTTACAGTTGTGGTTTGGAATTTGAACGTCTATTTTAACCTAATATTAATAATGTATGTATCAAATAACACTTCTGGAAAACGCACCACTCTCTCAACAATAAAATGATGCCACTTCTAGATAAAAAAAGTCACTAGACAAAACACTTAAATTCTCAGATTCCTAATATTTCAATTCATTTACCGGTTAAATATAATAATTATATATTTTGTTGTTTTCAGATAGTATACAGGGTATTGGGAGAACGCTTCCGAAAACGAAGACAGCCGATAGTACTAATGACAACTTTGATGATGGGACGGGAAAAAATCAATTAAAATTTTTACTATTTTTTATCCTTTATAGATTTTTGTGTATATACACAATAAAATGTAATCTTTACGCCAATTATGTATAATACAATGCATCGTAATCGATTATAGAAATATACGAGTAGCTGCAAGTAGCAATGAGAAGCGATACGCTCCGGACGGGACTCCCGGAGCGCTAGTCTGACGCAGAGCAAATCCTTCCGTATAAGGGACCTTTTACATAGACAATACATTAAAAATAATTTTTTGACCATATCTGGTAAATTCAATACAATCAAAAACAAGTTATTTTTATGCGTGTAAACTAGCGCTGGACCATGATCCCACCTGGTGTTAAGTGGTGATATAGTCGAAAGATGGTACGCGCTAGTTTAGTAAGTGCCTATTCAATCTACTCTGACTGTTGCCGGCAACTTATTCCACTCCTTTGCTGTACGCGCGATGAACGATTACTCAAATCGCTTCGTTCAGACGCGCGGAACATCGACTATAAAGGGTGGAGACTAGAGATGAAACGGATATCCGGTAACTATCCGGTATCCGGTATCCGGTATCCGGTATCCGGTATCCGGTATCCGGTATCCGGTATCCGGTATCCGGCCACACTACTATCCGTTTCATCTCTAGTGGAGACCCACCGAGTGTCTAAACATCCGAAGGTATAATGGGGATGGGGGAACAAGTAAAAGAATGTTGGTTTATATAGAAATTTCATTAAGTATGATTTTGATTGAAAAAAAGATTTAAAACGTACGTAACACAACAAAAATGCACACATATCATTTAAGTCTGTTAAATTAAAAATATCAAATGATTTATTATTTTCTACATTTATATTATTACAGTGTAAATTACATTTCAAATAAAGTTAAAAATATTGATGGAAGCAAGATCTAAATCTGTCTATATTAATCTTTATTAATAATTTCTTATAATCATTAATTCCATGTTGAACAATGTAGGTTCACCACACGTGCGCCGTCAATCAGGACAAGTGCACTGACACTCGGCCTGTCTCGTTTCTCGGAATCGGGTTAATTCCGTGCGTGACGTCATCAGCGCCATGTTGCCGCTTGCTTCCTCATCGAATACATCTCCTGTAATTAAAGCAGTCTTGAATCCATTTGCATCCATGAAATGTATGCAGGAATGTCGCTGCTCGGTTAACAACTTAATATATGGTTCATGAATGAAGAAGTTAAGTAGAATTTATTAAATGTCTCGTCTTTCATTATTTGAATAGTTTTCATTTTGGTAAACTAGTTTTACATTACTAATGTATAAGTCTTTTGTTTGATAAATTCAATACAATCAAAAACAAGTTATTTTTATGCGTGTAAACTAGCGCTGGACCATGATCCCACCTGGTGTTAAGTGGTGATATAGTCGAAAGATGGTACGCGCTATTTTAGTAAGTGCCTATTCAATCTACTCTGACTGTTGCCGGCAACTTATTCCACTCCTTTGCTGTACGCACGATGAACGATGACTCAAATCGCTTCGTTCGGACGCGCGGAACATCGACTATAAAGGGTGGAGACTAGAGATGAAACGGATATCCGGTAACTATCCGGTATCCGGTATCCGGTATCCGGCCACACTACTATCCGTTTCATCTCTAGTGGAGACCCGCCGAGTGTCTAAACGTCCGAAGGTAGAATGGGGATGGGGGAACAAGTAAAAGAATGTTGGTTTATATAGAAATTTTATTAAGTATGATTTTGATTAAAGAAAAGATTTAAAACGTACGTAACACAACAAAAATATACACATATCATTTAAGTCTGTTAAATTAAAAATATCAAATGATTTATTATTTTCTACATTTATATTATTACAGTGTAAATTACATTTCAAATAAAGTTAAAAATATTGATGGAAGCAAGATCTAAATCTGTCTATATTAATCTTTATTAATAATTTCTTATAATCATTAATTCCATGTTGAACAATGTAGGTTCACCACACGTGCGCCGTCAATCAGGACAAGTGCACTGACACTCGGCCTGTCTCGTTTCTCGGAATCGGGTTAATTCCGTGCGTGACGTCATCAGCGCCATGTTGCCGCTTGCTTCCTCATCGAATACATCTCCTGTAATTAAAGCAGTCTTGAATCCATTTGCATCCATGAAATGTATGCAGGAATGTCGCTGCTCGGTTAACAACTTAATATATGGTTCATGAATGAAGAAGTTAAGTAGAATTTATTAAATGTCTCGTCTTTCATTATTTGAATAGTTTTCATTTTGGTAAACTAGTTTTACATTACTAATGTATAAGTCTTTTGTTTGATAAATTCAATACAATCAAAAACAAGTTATTTTTATGCGTGTAAACTAGCGCTGGACCATGATCCCACCTGGTGTTAAGTGGTGATATAGTCGAAAGATGGTACGCGCTATTTTAGTAAGTGCCTATTCAATCTACTCTGACTGTTGCCGGCAACTTATTCCACTCCTTTGCTGTACGCACGATGAACGATGACTCAAATCGCTTCGTTCGGACGCGCGGAACATCGACTATAAAGGGTGGAGACTAGAGATGAAACGGATATCCGGTAACTATCCGGTATCCGGCCACACTACTATCCGTTTCATCTCTAGTGGAGACCCGCCGAGTGTCTAAACGTCCGAAGGTAGAATGGGGATGGGGAACAAGTAAAAGAATGTTGGTTTATATAGAAATTTTATTAAGTATGATTTTGATTAAAGAAAAGATTTAAAACGTACGTAACACAACAAAATATACACATATCATTTAAGTCTGTTAAATTAAAAATATCAAATGATTTATTATTTTCTACATTTATATTATTACAGTGTAAATTACATTTCAAATAAAGTTAAAAATATTGATGGAAGCAAGATCTAAATCTGTCTATATTAATCTTTATTAATAATTTCTTATAATCATTAATTCCATGTTGAACAATGTAGGTTCACCACACGTGCGCCGTCAATCAGGACAAGTGCACTGACACTCGGCCTGTCTCGTTTCTCGGAATCGGGTTAATTCCGTGCGTGACGTCATCAGCGCCATGTTGCCGCTTGCTTCCTCATCGAATACATCTCCCTGTAATTAAAGCAGTCTTGAATCCATTTGCATCCATGAAATGTATGCAGGAATGTCGCTGCTCGGTTAACAACTTAATATATTGTTCATGAATGAAGAAGTTAAGTAGAATTTATTAAATGTCTCGTCTTTCATTATTTGAATAGTTTTCATTTTGGTAAACCAGTTTTACATTACTAATGTATAAGTCTTTTGTTTGATAAATTTCATCTGTGGTAAGTAAAATTTTCTTTTTAAATTAAGTAATTTAATATTATGTTTAAAAATGGTTGATTTTTTGTTTTTGTATCATAAGTTTTTCAAAGATGTTTATTGAGGATTAACTTTACTACACACATTATACAATATGTCTTTTAAGTAATATTATAAGTCATGAAATTATTGTTTAATTACTAATTTACCTCTATCTTTATTATAAGAACTAAATTCCATAGACTAATTAATAATTTGGATTGTTTCCTTATAATCCAAATATCAATTTCTTTAGTTAAATACGTAGAAAAATCGTAGCAAACAATTGTCTGTAGGATACAACAATAAATTCCCCTTTCTACTCGGACCCTAAAATAATGAAATAAAAAGAGTGTATGTGGATGTCTATCAATTGTCGAGTCAATGAGGCGCCCTGACCTGATATCATGCTGTGATATCATTATTCCTGCATCTGTCGAGCGACAAAACAGCTTTTGTAAATGTATTCTGCCGCTCTCCCCTTTTATACGATGGCTTGTGATACTGTTGTCTGCCTGTGGGCTTTAGTGAACTTAAATTATAACGATAATGTTCTCATCTCTTTGATGACCTCTGGGTATACCAAAAAGATTGCCATTGTATCTACTACAGATTATCATGTTTTAGCGGCGTAATCATTTCCAATACAAATTAAAGCAGATATAATGTAGACTAGATATAATAACAATTTTAATCAGAAGTAATAAAGACTCATTGGTTAGTAATAATTTGGTTTAGTCATTATTGTTGTAATTAGTTAAATTTAATTTGTTAAGTCCATTAAATAAACTAGTTGACTTGACTGTGCGTGCATACACCCTACTCTTCTTAATGACCAAGTGAGGAGATACAGACACAGGTGATCACGCTTAGGATATTGTTGAAGCTAGCCCACAGCCGGTTTCCTGTCGCCCCATGCATGTAGACTTGATGCGCTACAGAAGTGCCCTCCGCTCTCTTTCAATGTCGAGGTCAGTCGTTGTTACTAAATTCTCACATCTCCGAATCCAGTTACGAATGGGTGCAGATGTTTTTTTTTTAAATGCGACTAGGGTCAAACAAGCATGCGACTCAACTGGTCTGGACTGCTTTTACAATGTGTCACAATTACCGCTCAATGACATCATCGTTGTTAAGTTGTCTAGTTTCTGTAGTCTGCTTGTTCAATTGTGCCACAATGGTTATCCGAAGGCGTATCACTGATATTCGAATATAATATTTCAATTGTTAGTATTCGTTAACGTATAAATCAATATCAAATAATCATAAAATATTAAAAAATTGTCAAACTGTGCAACCACTGACATAAAAAGCCAAATTTTTAAAAGATCTTTAAGGACCTAAGCAATTGTAAAGTCGGAAAAATGCATCAAAATTTATGACAAAATAGCCATACATAAGTATTTCAAACAGCCACATATGGCTTAAAGCTTCAGATTCTGACCCCTGGACTATCTAACAGAAAGTGAAACACTTAGGGCATAGCTTTTTTGGTCAAAATATTTATGTCGTAATAAATACATGTATTGATTGAAAAATTATAAGCTGAGTAGCGCTGATTGGAACCACATGTCGATGTTAAACGATGGAATAAATTAAAAAACAATCACCACATCATTTGACTAAACAAAAAAAAAAGGTTTAAGCTTCGTTGCCACGCAGACATTTGCCGCCGAAAGCGACTGGTATTCATTTAAAAAAAGCAAAAACGGTAGACTTTGTTGCTTTGATCTTACGGGTGAACACATAGAGGTGTAAACGGTTTTGTTTTCGTTTCAAGGGTTCAGATATTCTCGGCGTGGGAAAGCTCAACGAAGTCAGGTGGCAGCACATGTGGTGCGCTCCCGTTTTTGGGGTGTTTAAAAATAATATTAAAAACAAAACACAAACGTATGTAGTAAGTAGATATTGGAGCGTCTTCGCGGGGGTTATGGCAACACTGAATTAGTTGCTTCGCGCGCACCTATCTCACGCGCTAGCACGGTGGTCCGAAACAACAAACTTATTTATACGAGCCACGACGCACTGTTTCACTGAGCACCGACCATAATGGCTTCATTAATTTATAACCACTGATTTTAGTGTGCACTTTAGTTATATAGTTGTTCTATAGCATCATAAGTACATTTTTCAAATTCTTAAATCAGCATTTAGATTACTTTGATTATCGACCAATAATGGCGTAAATATATTTTTTTTATTTTAATGTCTAAATACATCCGCATACTTCGTAAAAAAAAATTTGGCTTATTATTTCAACTGATAAACTAATGGCTAAGCATTCATTAATTCAAATCCCGTCCGGCTTTTATCAATTTTCGTAATTTTATGTAAAAAAAATCACTTGACTAAAATTTGTGCTCGACGTATTAGGATGTCACTCACCCACTGTAATCCATGGGATCTAATAAGTTCAACAGAAAGGAGATACTGTCTCCTCTATCCCCTACGTTTGAAAGCACGAAAGAGATTATTTCTTTATAAGTAATAAAGAAATTTCTTATTCTTTCTTCTTCTTTTTTATCTCTTATTCTTCTTATTTTAGATATTTCTTTATAAGTAATAAAGAAACAATCTCTTTAAATTCGTTAAATTGCCATGTCGAAAGAAGCATTCACAAAAAAAAAAACGGATACCAGACGAAACTTTTCTCTCGTTTGAAAATCGAACTTGCGCCCTCGCTAGACGCAGTTAGTTACTCTAACCTCTAAACTGACTCATTGGAATAAATGAGCTTCAAGTATTTCCGCATGCACTTAATGCTGATTTGCCGAAAACTATTGAGAAGCCCTTCGACATCAAGCGTTGAAATTCTTACATTGATCACCTTACACTCGAAGTAATGTTAAGAATGTGTGTTACGCAAAAAATAAATCTCAGCAATTGATCACCGCCCAGTATTAGTCCCCCCGTCACACGAGCCCGTGGGATGGAACTGATAATGGCCGAGAAATCGCGACGTGGGTGTCCCTTGTGCCAAGTCATTGTGCGAAGGTTTTTTCCACTATCTTATGCCTCGAGTGCATTTGTGCGTAGATGCATGATAATGTGTTTTGTGAATGGACAAACGTGCTGTACAAACACTGGCACGTTGATACAATGTTCTGCGTGTATCCGAACGTCCAATAGTGGGTTGGTGTGCGTAACGTAAGGACCAAAAAGATTTTTTTTTCAGTTAACTATGACTTTAACGCTAGAGCGTGTTAATATTTTTTATAATTTTTTTATCTCAATAGTCCTTACAACTTCCCCGGATCATGAGGTTGCCACAGAAGTCGTAACTTCCTATAATACAAGTAACTTAACCTAAGAATGCACAACATTATTAGACTTCGTTATGGGCATCATCCATTGAATAGGACCGCCCTTTTAATTAAGAAGACAACATCACCAAATTCGATCTAGTCCGAAGTTATAAAAGAACATTCATCACATACTGAAATTTATAAAGAACGAACCCCTGAAAGTTAAATTAATATTAACCGAAATAATGTGGGTTCTGCAAAACATTCTAGCTCGTCTAACTACGGAAGAAGCAGCGGCACTTTATGATACCGTAACAAAGTGTTCTTTTACTCTCTGTTATCCTACGAGGATTATATTTAAAAAACCTTACTAGACGGCGCAAGGGTCTCATATAAGGGCTAATGAAGGCCGCATATGTGACAGCGGACAGCATTTGCTGTTTCTGTTTGGGGTAGACTATTGTTAAAAAGAACGATAGCTTGTCTTTTATTACACAATTGAAAATATTCTAACATTTTTACGGTCTAAATATTTTCCATTTAATTTACAACACTCAAAACTGTAAATTATCCCCTGCTAAACATAATACATAGACTATGCAATAGAATAAATTTAATTACCCCGAAACTAATATAAAAGATTAAAATATTTCCTTATGTTTCTTTTAATTAAATGAATTGAGTAAACTGCCTGGGGTCCACATTACTAAATAATCGGTTATATGATTCACACAGTAAAGTTAAAGTTACAGCCTTTATATATATAATATATATGTCCCACTGCTGGGCAAAGGCCTTCTCTGTAAAGAGAGTATAAGAGCATAGTCCACCACGCGGCCCTAGTGCGGATTGGCAGACTTCACATGCCTTAGAAACATTTTCTAAGACATGTAGGTTTCCTCACGATGTTTTCCTTCACCGCAGGTGCCGGCAACGGGGATCGAACTCGGGTTGCTAGCGTACTATGCAACAAGAGCCAACCGCCCGGACACTGAGCTACCACGGCTCTGCCAACCGCCCGGACACTGAGCTACCACGGCTCACACAGATGTAGTAAACAATAAGGCTCATATTTGGCAAGGTAAATTTAAAGTACGGAAGGTACTTGGCCGAGGAAATTTTATGAAAATTAAGCCATCGAAGTATTAATGAGTTTATTTAGAAATTGACATTTTCCACCATTTAATAATGAGGTTGAGGTGAAATGACGTAGTTTTACCGCTCGGCTTGAAATAGCTGCACAATCGTTAAAATAAAGTAATATACTTTTAAACAATTGTTGACGAAACTTTGATAAACTGTGTTCTAAAAAACACTTCTCAAATAATGTGATTTGTTAATTTCTGTTTACCTAACTGTAATGGTTCTGCGTTAATCATAGAATTATGTCGAAAACGTTGCACTTTGTCGGAATTTTTATCAAAAATTTTTCGTATTTCAAAATTGTTAATGACTATTTGTTTTTGCTTAGTTTTATTTATTTATTAATAACACCAATATAATTAGCATTTTACTGGGCGAACTATAGGTTTATTTATATTATAATTTTATAGAAATGGAATAGTTGTATAGTCACAATGAATAAATGGCGACTTGCAATATTAAAATGACACAAAAAAATTAAAATTAACAGACCTTTTTTGACGTCGCTTAAAAAAGAAAAAAAACTTTTTAAGCTTGTCATTACTACAAGTCCAGTAGAACCTCTTTAACTCCAATTTAATAACCTCCATGAAAAAGAGAAATGTAACGTAAAGTACACTTACATTGCCACTTCGGCTACCGCTTAACTAAAAATGCGAACGCGAATAGAGTTACAGCCCAACTCAAGACCTCTTCTGGGGGACCCTTAAAGTTAATTAGCATTATACATATATGTCCCACTATTGGGCAGGGACCCTGTATCTCTGTATAGAGAATATAAGGGCACAAAAAATCATCGATGCCGGCACCAGGGATCGAACTACTATCTACTACTATCTACTAAACTACTATCAATGACCACGGTTTCGAGGGGAATCTCTATATTGGAGTAACTGAACGCAAGGGTACGTTCAGTTACTCCAATAAAAGTGCTCGGACACGTATGAAAAACTCAGTGAAACTGTCTAACACTAAACGGGTAGTCACACATGGATGACTTCGAGTCAATTCGTTTTTTCATCAACTTAATTCAAAGTTAAATGGTTACGTGAGGGCCTTGTAACTTGAAGGACTATTTTTTCATTGGTTTCCTGACATTTCGAGTCGGTTTCTTATGACATTTCGAGGCGTAAATTAACGACAAATAGGTAACTATTTACCATAAAAAATATAAGCACTTCACTTTTACCCTAAGTGGAATTGACATACGTAGTTATTCTCTTTCACCACACTCCAATATATGCCACGGGCTGGGCACATTGACATCCAGTGGGCACAGCACCGCTATCGTATTGGTGCAAGCGTTTGTGATTCAAATCTTAGATTGGAAGTAAAACGCTTTGTTACTAGGTTTTGTTACTGGTTTTAAATGTAATAGGTACAGTAAATATGTACGGGATATCCAACTATATAATCCAATATAATTCAACGTCCAACGGTAAGTGGGTGACTGTAAGATAGCCTTAACAAAAATAATAAAAAAATCCATGACATTTACTTGATATCAGCATTTTACTGAAAACTGTGAAAAAATCAGACCTTGTACGATATTTTTAAATACAAAATGACAAATACGTTAGTTTAGGCGACTACAATAACAATAAAACATTTCCGCACCTTCCAGATTTTATCGTTAATTTTTGAAAAAAAAAAGTTTTTGTGAAAGACGCACAAAAGTCTTTATATTATATTTTATAAGATTAAACTGATTAAAGTAAAAAATGATTCATCTACACGCATAAGATACGAATTCTCAATACTCTAACGGTAACTGTAAGTAATAGACGACACTGCAACATTATCTTATTAAGGTGTTTGTCGAATGTTTCTGAGAACAATTCGATATAAGTCGCAGTCCTTTATAAATATGCGTCACAACCAGATTAAAATCGATTCTATGATAAATTTTTGCATATAGTGTGCCGTGTTTGACCCAGATATTACTAATAAATATTCATTAAGGGATATCTGGTTGGAAACAATTTGTTGTTATTATGGGAACCTTGATCTACAAGATTTATTACTACGATTAATGTATACGTATATAGTAATGTATTACTCAGTAATTAAACATACTGTACAAAGTAATTCTAACAACTATTTAACTCACTTTAACAAGTTGTATTTTTAGGAGGCAATTTTTTTTGTTTAATGGTGGTTACTTAATTTTATAGTTGGAGTCTAAGTTACTACACAAATTGGCCAGAGAAGCTGGCATTGACCGCTTCACCGGATTGAGAGGTGGCATAGCTCTTAGGTCGCTTAGCCTGAACCTCTATCGCTAGTACCTCGACACAAGGGTCCCCGGTGGAGGTAAGCACGACTCGGTCGGTAGCTATTTCGCGGATAATTCTTAAGTAGGAGTTCTTTCGTTCTTGTACTCCGGTTTAAATGTCGCTGTAATTGGTGAAATTGCTTTTTCGCATTTTACTAATATCATGAAATCAGTGACCATTACTTTATTGCATTTACCATCACTGTACTTCCATACGTTTCAAATTGTTCTCAATTCTATGTACGTTTTTGTCCATCCAAAGCGCCGTCAGTTCTGTACCATTTTTTTTTATTTGAATACCTTTGGTTTAATTAGGTCCCTCATTAATTTTGTTGCCATAGGATCCTGACTTACCTAGATATACTAGGGCAATCCTAATAATTCTATGGAAGAATGATTGTTGATTGAGATATTTTAGGTTTATGACAATCTAATTCTAGGTAAGTACTCCAGTAGGAGTAATTAATTATAAAAGAGAACATACGTAGCGTCGAATATTTGATACGTCAGGTTTGTTTAGATTTGAAGTCACGTTTTGATAATATTCTTAAATATACTTGTATGTAATCGGGATTTATTTAATCTTTATTTGGTCAAAATAATAGTGTATAAAAAGGCGGACTAATGCCAGAAGGCATACTCTGTCTATCCAAGAGACGAAGTAACGAATGTGACCTAAGTAGCAATAAATAGATACATATAATACACAGATATAGATGGATAGGGACAGAGAAAGGAAAATTTAAAACTATTCCTCGTTTAGGTATAAATTTAAAACTAAGCGTTAAAAAGTATTCTTAGTTCCAGCTTCATGTTTATTTAGTGGTAGCGCATTCCAGAGCCTTATTTCGTTAAAGATAAAAGAATTGTGTAAGAAATCAGTGTGATCAGAGACAACGGCCGTGAGATTCACCCTGTAACTGATACTGAAAAATTAAAATTGAAGAACTTTGTATGATTGGACCGAAAGGGTTAACAACACGCAACGATAAACAAAATAAAAATAGGGACAATGACGAAATTAGACGAGATATATAATCTTTCCGCGCCCTCGAGCGTGTTCCGGCTAGTTACAAGGCACCCATCCTCTGTGCAATGTCGCCATCCGTCCGTGTAAAGTCGGGACATACACTATTTTCTAAATTTCAATTCGTCTAGTTATCTTTTTATTTACAAATACATTAACAAAAAATCGATATCAAAGCAACTGCGTCGTTTAACAAATAAGAAATATGGGTAACAAAATTATAAGCAATATTTAGCAACATTCACCATTTGGTAATGATCCCGCTAGTTTGGTCGCATTATTGTATAAAAATTATTAAAGTAAATAAACAAATAACTATATAAACTTCTCCATGGCGATATCAGAATGGCCAACCTAATCATTTGAAACACGGAAACAACGGATGTCGATGGTTTGTAACCGAGTTTAGGTCAAGAGCGACCGGCAATCACCATTGATTACAGTAGCCAAGGATGTTGGAAACTATCTTAAAAATTCTATATTTAACTCACGTAGCTATGGGAATGTAAACATGTTCCGAAGTTCATTTCAATTCCGAGGCGTGTTATAAACACCGGCTTACGTAATACGAGATAATCTTGTAAACTTAAAGCAGAATTTTATATGGGTTATTATAAGTACGGGGAGCGTAACTTAATATACGAGTATAATATTTATTAGGTATGTATTATTGTTATTTGCACATAATTGTACTGCATGTATAGTGTAAATGCGTAAATATTTTGAATCATCATCTGTCTATAAATCCAAACGTGCAGTACGTTTAGCAACCTGCGTCTATCGATCTCTTCGTGGTCGTACTCAACTGAACTAGCTCTAGTTAAAACAGACCACCGAGGCTTCAAGTCTTCTGTTGCCATTGATTTGTTACCATGCCAAAACTGTTAACTACAGATTTCAATTGTTTTAAAGATCGAATTGATTAAAATGAGCCTGCATATTTGCCAGGTGTCATTACATAGATTACCTAATACGGACAATCGAAATTGTTACTGGTACGCCATCGGAAAACCATAGTGATACAGCTGAGCTGACAAAACTAGCAAAAATCGACAACTATGATGTCACTGATAAATTATTTTGAGGAAATTAAAATAGAAGTCTGACGGCAAAAGTTCATGTGCGATGGAGATTTTTAATGACCAGTAATATTGCTCACTTGACTATACTTGATAAAAAGTAAAATATTAAATCTTTAATTGTATTAATGGTTGGTTATAAAAGCAGGAAAAAAATACATTGAGGATCAATGAGGAAAGAGAAGCGAAGAAAATTAATAATGACAAAGTGAATGGTATTGTTCTTATATGACACCCGAGGACGCCTTAACCGACCGGGTTGGTGACATATTAAAGAGGGCAGTCGTTATCGAAGAAATCCCTTCTATTCAAGCACTAGGCTGAAGTGAATGTATTATAGAGATTACCGTCTCACATCTTTGGACTTGACGCTGACATCAATTCTCTTATTAAACATAAATGACTTTTTCGATTTTGTGGAATAACTTTATTTAATATAATTTACAATATCAGTTATAACATTTAATTATTTACACATTACACCAGTTGACATCAAGACGCGCAGCGAGGCGTCCATTATTTTGTTGTGGGCATCCCACGTGCTAAGACGAAGTGATTAACTTCGTTTTTATTCTATTTGCCAGGAAAATACATGATGAATCTATTACAGTCATTTCAAATATCATTCCATTCTAGACAAATAAGTCAAATATTATAGTAACACGCAATATTGGCGTGCTATTGGTAAACCATAGTGGCACCAATCAACTGAACTAGTTACCTTTTGTACATAGACTCCGACAGGCATGACTATGATCAAGCGCGTGCTTAGAAATTTTAAAATGATTATCACTAAAATAAACGTGAGCCCGTTTTTTTGGGGTTACTATACCTTATCAGTCATTCGTATATGTGTGAAATGAGTGTAATTTGTGTTATATTGAATCACATAACAATTACATAAGTTTATTAATCGGTTATACAAGCGTTGTCGAATGCCACGTAATGGCTTAGAGCGGAGAAAGCACGATCGGCCTTGGCAGTGAAGCGGGCTCAGTGGCGCGCGTCGCGCTGCTCACTGCGCCACAGTGTATATATAACCAGTAAAACAATTTCATCTATTTATTAAATTACACAAGTACAGGTTTCTTTCAGATCCTAAATTAAGTAAAGCTTGTTTCTAATAGTTCGGTGTTAACTTGAAAATTTGATTAGTTACCTTATGATAGTAGAAAATGAAAGAAAAAAAATATAAAAAAAATACACGATGGGATGTACAATGTGCACACCTTTTTAATCTGTTATATAAAAGGTTGTCAAATATCTCCCTTCCGCCTTTTTGTCTTTTGAATTTCGCGGCTATGTACAAAGCGCTACAGAGCTCGTATCTAGCAATACTATACATAATTTGAAAGGTCTTGACATAACCTACAAAACGACGCTATGCATAATTAGTTTGGATATTGCGTTCAACAGTTATAGACGTGTAAACATGGAGTTCACTAACGCCGAAATTCGCGGCTTGGCCACTGTTTGGGACGATTCACCGGCCTTCGACCACGACCGTTTTCGCTTGATATTGTCGTATGTGATCCATTTTTCGTCGCCAGTCACCATCCGCTTCAAGAATGGGTCGAGTTCGTTCCGTTTCAGCAGCATATCGCAGGCGTTGATTCGGTCCAGAAGGTTTTTGCGTCAAATCATGCGGCACCCAAACATCAAGCTTTTTGTATCCAGCCTTCTGCAGATGGTTTAAAATGGTTTGGTGACTAACTCCCATCTCCTGGGCGATGTCACGAGATGCCACATGCCGGTCTAACTCGATGTAGTCCATGATTTGATCGGTATTTGTCGTCACAGGTCTTCCGCCGGCTGGCTTATCCATGGTGTCGTTTTCACCGGCTCTGAATCGTCGAAACCATTCCTCCGTGGTTCGAAGTGACAGAGTACCATCCCCCAAAATACCATTAATCTCACGGAACGTTTCTCTAGCGGATTTGCCTTTAACGAAGGAAAACTTTAAAATAGCGCGAATTTCGGCGTTAGTGAACTCCATGTTTACACGTCTATAACTGTTGAACGCAATATCCAAACTAATTATGCATAGCGTCGTTTTGTAGGTTATGTCAAGACCTTTCAAATTATGTATAGTATTGCTAGATACGAGCTCTGTAGCGCTTTGTACATAGCCGCGAAATTCAAAAGACAAAAAGGCGGAAGGGAGAAATTTGACAACCTATTAATTAATGTCTGGCAATAGTGAATTATTTTTCTCTGGGAAAAATAATTCATTATTGCAGTCAATACAACAGTTGTAATAGTATTCATTGGATAAACCAATCTACAAAATTCTGCGGGCTTGTACCGGAACAATTTCTGTTAACCAACTTCAAAAAGAGGTTATCAATTAATCCGTATTTATTTTGATGTTTGTGCACTTTTAGCACCGTCATTTATGAACTAATTTTGTCTCATAAAATATATGTTGGCAAAGGCATCTTCGGAACCCAACATGGTTCCCAAGATATGCCAGGGAACTCCTAAAAAAAGGTATGGAAGACCATAGCAATACTTCTCGTTGGTATTTTGCGAGGTCGCAGTATAGTATCCCTGCCGCTGCAGAAAAACTTCGTATTTTGTCAAATAGATTTTATAGTCTGTACCATGCTTACAAATAGTCGAGTAGCTTCTGCGCTTTACCTAATGGGAAATCGAATCTCAGCCAGCTAGTAGTTTCTCTTTTTCGGTAAAGAATTCACACGTTAAAATTGGGTGATGATTTCTGTTATATATGGGATAAAATAAGTGTCTAGCAAACAGCGAAAGCGTTTCTGTCTGCGCCACTAAGGTAAAAAGTTAATGATTGATTACATATTGCTAAAATAGATAAACGAACTAACTGCATTGCTGATACTATGTCCACACTACGACCGTCGCACTTTTAATTGGCGAGGATTTTCACGCATAGCTATACAATGCTACTTTCGTTGTCAATGAACTTGGAAAGCGGGGATGCTCTGTCGTTGTCATTAGATGGCAGAGAATGCACTCTCGCTGTGGAGCACGCGCTCGAACGCTTAGCTGGCAACACGCGAGTGACGCAACCGACCACAACGGATTATGAAAAAAATATCTGTTATGTGTCCATTTTACTTGTTTTCTGTGTGAAACTGCACGTGTTCGACTTTCTGCTGTTGGCGCGCTTTTAATTCTTTTCGGATACTCGTCGAGCATTTGTCTATTTTCCGATAATAATTTTATTACTGAATCATTCATATAACCGTTTCAATTAATTATAACAAAACATTATTGGTATAAAAATATTTAATAAGCGTTCGATTTACCATCGGACGGTTTTCTTAAGAACATTTTTTTTTAAATAATTTCAATTGACACCCCCAGCATTGTGTCTTCTTTATCATACTCCATTTTATCGTAGACTCTTTCTTCTGCCTCATGTACGTTCTTCGGTAATAAAAAAACCCTTTTTTATTACAAAACTGCTACTGTTTCGTATTATAAATGGAATATGTTAACCCAACGACAGGTAATGTTCACCAAATCATAGTTCTATGATCACCTCAAGTCTTACGAGTAACTCAGTTAGTCTCGCTAACTAGCAGTGTTTGATGTAGTACATTGCGTTTCATAGGGTTTTGTAGCTCAGGTAAACAACGCGCTCGTTTGTTTTCTCTTTTTATGAGCAAAAAATTATTGTTTAAGGTTTCATGAGTCTGGGATTTTTGCCTCTCGTTACCTAATTAGTTGTATAAGGCTTCGGGTGACACTGCGACGCGCCCTGGTGGGAAAGTGCAGGCGTTTGGACGCTCCGCTTGACGCTTCAACGGCCACGAAAACTGCCTCGAGCCAGAACAGGGCTTGCCGTAGAGACGCTAAAACATCTTATGACTAAATTTCTCGCAACTTCTATCAGAAGGTGAAATGATTATATAACAGAATATTTATTTGCTTTTCTAAAACCAATCATAAATGTTATTAATTTAACTATACTAAATTTGTACTATATTTACTACTACTTGATTTAAAATTACTACTAAAACTACTTTCTTACATATTTACGCCTTAACATTACCAGTCAGTCATTCCAGTCCTTCCTCACGGTCAACCTGGACACCTTTAAGTCCAATGTGCACAGACACCTAGATAGGCTCACGTGCTCCATCCTAGGCTTCATCTTCGCCATCCATCAAGCGAGTTAGAAGCCAAACGTGAGCCTATTTAGTATTCATACATACTAGTTACAACGTTATTGCATGATAAACGTGTATAGCTACAGTTCTTCCTTAAAAAAGATCCATCAAACATATCTCATCATCTCAAATTACAGTTTAGCCAGTCAATGTAATTTCTTCCCAAAAAAAAAGAAACAGGATTCACAGACTGAAATATCGTTATTATATATAGTATTTAAGTATGAATCATAAGACGATTCATGTAAAATAATTTAATTTTTCTCAATAGTAATTTATTAAGACGGTACCTACTCCGTAGTTTCCATTAGCCTCAAATCACTGCCCGTAATAAGAAAATAAGAAATGGTCGGAGGAACTCCGCTCCATTGACGTCGTCATTATGCCGAGCCCTTCGGTGCGACCAACTCCCAACTGACGGTGTTTTAAGCGGCCTATACATATCTATTGTTTAAAGCATACACTTTAAAAGTTACTTATGCGATATATAGGAACTATTTGATTCGAAATTAATATGAATAAATATAATAGGAAAATATAGACCAGCTGGTCGTATAAGATCCATTTCATCCATTTAATTCGTTTGTTGATTTGCTTCACTCAATTCATGAGCGACCGACCTTTCAATCTTTCTCACCTTCCCAATTTGTTTCAAGTGGATTAAAACAGTTTTGTCACTAACACCGCAGCCTGCAGCTAACCCGGACGTGGTTGGCGATGGATCCGCTACCACATTAGCCTTCAATTATTCCTTATCAATGTTGGACTCCGGCCTCCCACGGTGCTTGTTTTGCAGGTCGAAATTTCCAGAACGAAAACGTTGGAACCAAAAACGCAATGTGTTTTCTTTTGGGGACACCACCACATATTATTAATCCTTCGAGCCGTTTCTGCAGCATTATTGCAACGGCGGAAATCGTACTTGTAGATAACGCGTTATTTTAAGTTTTCCATTTTTTAAACTGAGTGACGCAAAGAATGGCCAAACATATGGGTTACGTTTTTCGAAAAACAAATGCATGGGTAAATAGCTGTATAAATTTGAAATTGGAATTCCTAACCAAAGAGGATATATTTGAGATCAAAGTGGCCAGTACGACAAAACGCCAATTTTGTATGTATTCCTTATATTGTGTTAAAAACCGTAAACTACTAATAAATGTTTTTGATATGTAATTTTCAATTGTTTATTTTTATAATTGTAAAATATTTTGAAGATGTCATATGTACCATATTAACATATACTAACAATATTTGACTAATTATTATATATAAAATTGGCATTCCATTGAAAAACCAAAGTGGGACAACAGACCTAACAGATTACTAAAATTAGCAACAAACAACAACTGTGATGTCACTGAATCCATTCGATCGATATGCCAATCCAGTTTAAGATAAAAAAAAATCGACACACGTATAAAAATAATTTTATGGAGAAAAATTTAAATACTTAGACATTACATTGTAATAGTTTCTTATTTAAAAAAAATAAGCCGTACCAACCTTGGCAGTATCTCAATGAATTCAGTGACTGTATTGCCGTATTTTAAAAAAGTTTTCAAAGTGATTTCCGTGCAGCCTGAGATTAACGTAACGCAGAAGTAATTAATCATCAACCTTGACAATCTCTTATCGTTCAGGGAAATACGTAGGAAATTACTTAATCGGTACACACTTTTATAAACTGTTCTATCCGTCACTCCTCAACTTCCTTTCGAATTAATTTCATTTCTTAATAACTAAATTTAAGTGTTTTAAACTCAATATTACTGTATTTTTTTAAGATGGGAGCAAGATTTTTTATAAAGGCTATTAACAATTGCTTGTCAATAGTCGAATGGTGAGTTTGAACCTATAACTTGATGAGAATTTAAACTCATGCTCAATAAAAAAACCTCAAACTCCTAGGCACGCAAACAAAGTTTAAACACAAAGCATAGTTCATCATTCATTGACCCTTTAAAAGTCTATAATTGTTGCCATAAAGATAGGAGAAAAAAAAATGAAGTTAAAACACGGAAAGTTATTATAAATGTGGAAATTCACTTAAACATCGATTTATATTGGATACATTGATACAGAACAAATGAACGACGTCATAAAGACCACGAGTAATGGAGACAAAACAATTGATACTGTAGTCGTTAAACAATTACAAATAAACATTTTAAAACTACGTCAACGCTGTATTTTGCGCGATCGCTTGAGATGTAGTAAAATGCTCTTCTAACTGGTTTCATTATCTTTGCTAGATAGTTCATTTTTTTTCCGCTATAGATGAATGGCTTACATTCATTATAGTCGTTAAGTCAGTAATGGTAGGCAGCCCGGCATACGGAGGCAAAGGAAGTGAGCGGACGCGGCCTTGACATTTCGCGCGTTGGTAGCCAACGCAACCGTCACAAGGAAGTAGGAATGAACACTTAGGCGCTGCTGCGATTCCTGAACGCTCCGATGGATATTAGCACACCTTTACATTACATTTTTACCGACTTCTAAAGGAGGAGAAGGTTGTCACTTCGTTTCTTTTTTCAATCGAGATCAAAAAAGGTCACTTTTGATCATCGATACATTTCTTTCTTCTTCATCGTATTCTTCATTTCTGAAGGTCGTGCTTATCCTGAAGCGCTTTCACCGAGACGTCGACGAGCTGCTTCCACACTGCTCTGTCCTCGGCTTCTCTCATCGCGGTCGGAATGTCGAGTCCAACTATGTTTTTAATTTGGTCAGACCAGCGAGTAGGTGATCGGCCCCGTGATCTTTTGCCCTCGATTTTCCCTACAACAACCAATTTCTCTAAATTATCTGTTTGCTTTCGGGCAATGTGACCAAAGTAGCTAAGTACTCGCCTGTAGCAGGTAGTGGACAGTCTGGTTATCTTAAGTTGTCGGAGAATGGACTTTTAGTTCTTTTTGCCGTCCATGGTATAAATAACATTCTCCGCCAATACCACATTTCAAAAGCCTCAATTTTCTTTCGGTCATACATACATACATTTCAATCAATATCAAATAATCAAAAAATTCAATTGAAAGTTACATATCAAAATTGTTTTTGTTTTCCAAAAAAACAAGTATATTTTCGAGTAAAACATCCGACTTCAAATCAAATCAAACGTTAAACGTTATTACGCGCTGACACCCTTTTTTGTATTTCCGAATTATCGTAGGAATATTAAGAAACAGAATTAATCAGAACCTAACCAAACTCTTATCAAACTACTATTGAAGTACATCCTTTTCAATCAAATATGGAATCTGGTGGCAACATAATAAGTTATTTGTCCATTTGTGGCGCAAATACTTCATGCAAATCATCATCAAGTCTTATATGGTTTTCTCAATAATGCGATTGTCAGAATTGTACCAGAGAAGCAGCAGCTTTCAAATAAAAATGAACCATCAAAATCGGTTCACCCAGTCGAAAGTTATGAGGTAATACCCTTTTTGAAACCTTTGAAAAACAAATCATAAGATTCGTTTCAAATCAATGTTGTTTCTTGTGTAATTTTTACGGAAAACATACTTTCGTCAACATAACCGGACGATTAAATATAACTGAACATACGGATCGAGCGCGGAGTAATTCCATCCGCCCAATAAAATCTCAATGACAAAACAAAAAGTCAATATGGCGTGCATTAAGGCGAGTTCACAATGTGCCCGCAGACCGCAACCTCTTGAATCACCGAGCGCTGAGCGGTTGTGAGGAGACAGACAGCCCGTCGGTTCTTTAGCGTCCATTGTGCTCAACAAACATGCCAGTACAAAAAAGCAAAATGGAAATCCGGTTTCCTATTAGCATTTTTCCTTGTTCGTATTATGCTCAACCAATTTACTATATGGTTGGTCAAATTAAAAAAAATCTATATAAAAAATTGTATGTGTTATTATATACGTTTGTAAAGTGTTAAACATTAAGTTAAACCTCTTACGCGTAACTTGGCGCATTCCAGAATCTTACGGCGTGAAAGGTAAAAATAATCATGTTAGGAATCAGTGTGACTATGGGAATATGAAGAGTATTGACCACCTCTGAACTTCCCTCCGCCCTAGCTGTTTTCTATACCGTTGTGGTTACCTAGACTTTTATGAAACCAATTGTTAAGAAGTAGTTTATTCAGGTCGAACCTATGTAAGAATGCGCCTTTAAATACTCGTTGACTTACTATAGAATATAATTCAAATCCAAAAACGAATGATATCGATCGATGGTATGTTTTAAAAGACACAATACAAGGACTGATGATGTTTGTGTGTATAACAAAAAAAATGAAATTCTCTTGCCTTTCACCCAAATTGGTAGAAATCGGTCTGGCCACTATTAAAAATCATCCTGATCTACATCAAATTATTCACTCATCAATGTTCGGGATTGTGCGACATTTCTATTCATCAAAACCCCGTCACTTGCCATCCTCAGTCCACAAGCCGGAGGAAGGCCACATGCCGGGACCACTTTGTGTGGCCTTCCGGGTACACATTTACGACGAAGAGCCTACCCCCTTTTATTCGCTTTTTACGTCGGTCTAGACATTCCGAACTTAGCCTTATTTTTGTAAGCACAGGATTACAGGACTGACGAGTAAATAAGCTGATTTTCAATAACTTTGATTATTTGGTTAATCTTAGAAAGTACCTGTGAGCAATCAAAGATAATCAGAAATCCATCTCCTTTATCCTTCTATAACCAACACTTCAACCCTACAATAATAAGTGAGTCATTATCGAAGTTAATACGAATTACGTGCTTTCAGACATCCACTTATTTGTTCCCACAATACAAGCAATTTGAAGCCTAGATAGTTTTTTTGATTAGTTAATTCTAGTTTAAAATTTAGTTTAATTTTACTTTTTGTGTTCTTTTTACTATAACCTATAAAGTTACTATGACCGTTACATACTACCGTTGTTACCAGTATGTTAGCTAGCAACAAATGGCACCCAGTGATTGTTATGTATAATAACTACTTCCAATGATATCTTAGTGATTTACCTGAACCTTATTGTATCTTTAATTCATAATCCAGCTTTGCCCTAAACTTCATTTAGAAGTACTACTTTGCGTAGACTCCTAACCGGCAAACTGCTCTCGACTCGCGCAGTTAGCTTGTTAGTAGTACTTGCCTAGTACGTTCTAACCTATCGAAAAAACGGTTAAAAAGAAAAATATACAGATGAATTGTGTAATTGTGTATTACAACCCCTTTCACGCGG
Organism: Meandrusa payeni; assembly: GCA_029286785.1. NCBI lineage: Eukaryota > Metazoa > Arthropoda > Insecta > Lepidoptera > Papilionidae > Meandrusa > Meandrusa payeni. Next base: position 4,584,520 of record JAGSMX010000013.1, read on the forward strand.
AGGGCAAGCCTCACCATCCAGGAATGGAGCGTCGAAACATAAAGAGCGCCTTCATCCACGGCTTCTATTAAAAAAACATTCTAGCGGGCCGACATGTGGGTTCCTCTTGGCTTCACCGAGGGCGACCAAGCCACGGTTACTGAGCCCCCCCGGCACGACAAGCCGAGAACCCTTCGGGAGGGGCGATCGTTTTTTTTTTATTTACGTGTGTAACAAAATGCTAACGGAACGCAAACCCCGGGGCCACGTGGGCCGGCAACGGGGTAGTGTCGGACTCCAACCGACTAAAAATCTTCACACGGTATTCCATCGTACGACCATATACGAGGGTCACGGATAACATCGAACAATTCTTCCGCAACCCCCGGTTGCTGCCCGAATTTCAGGCCCTACTCGGGGAGAGGTGAGAAGCACCCGTCCCATAACAATCCCTACGCTGCGACGCGTTGAATACAAACGCGCCGCTATTCCCCCGTGGGAACCCTCTCTCTAAGGGGAGCGCCAGCCCGACGGCCCATGTTGGACGCGACGCCAGGTTCCCCTGCCTAAGGAGGCATTCGGCGATCGTGTGCTCGGCCCCGCCTGTTGGCGGTGACTGTCTACGCACTCCGACCGCGTCCTGCCTCCCCGGCACCCGCTCTCTAGGTTGTTCGGTCTTCCGTTTCTGCGTCATCATAACAGAGTTGCACAATCGGGCTACCGCATCCTATGACGTCTCGCTTCCGACCATGGAACGTACCACAGCCGGTAGCGAGAGGTCACTCCCTATCGTCGCTACGAGCTACGCTCCGGGAACCTCGGCTTGAACGGTTATTAACGAACGTAGCTATACTTGGTTATAATCTAAAAAACATTCTACATCTAACTTTAAAGCCACTTCGGAAAGCGTTGGCGCTGGGAGAAGAAGTGGCCGAAGAAACTCCAGCAACGCTACTAACATTAATACAGCAGTCACGCGAATAGGTTTATCGCGCTCTCCGACGAGCACGATTTTGAACGCATTGTACTCGTATAAATGTAACTGGCTAATTATTGTCAAGTCACGTGGGTCGGTGAAGATGTGCCTCAGTCGCCGGAGGACGATAGGAGTGATTACAGCAGTCTCGAAACGACGTCGATACAATTGTTAAAGTTAAAGTGGGAAGCTTAAGGGTTCGCGTCAGCAGGGTGGGGCCTTTGCCTAGAGGCCTGGTAATTATTGGTGCCACGGTCGCTTAGGCACTTGACGCAAGGGGGCGCGCGAAGTAAATATGGGCAAAATGCCAGTACATCTGAAACATGAATAAGTGGGATCTCTACAGCGACGCGCGCTCTACGACGATGCGCGTGAAGCTACACAACGTTTTAATGGCGAACACCTTCTTCCCGGCAGGAATGGGTTCAAGCGTTACGTGGACCATGTCCAGGGGATTTTTGGTCCTATTGCTAAGCATACGGTGCACGCTCAGGACTGGGAGGTTTAGGGATTTCAGCTCAGAGGTGATTTCCTCTACCGGTATCTCTGCAGGGATACGTTTGATCACTGCAGTCAGTATGCGCTCTTTTGGTAGCGAAAAAGTAAAATACTGGATGCCGTGGTAACGCATAAACGACGTTAATAAACAGAAGGCTTGCGTGTCTTCCGTTTGGATGCGAAACCCGATAGCCGTTAGCGTTGCCACGAACTTGTGCGGGACTAACCCGGATTTAACATGACTCCACTGGTCCTTCTCCAACAGGTAGACGGGCGGGGGCTTAGACGCAACGTGGCCGCGGGGCGTGGTGGAAGGGGTAGGCCAAGATGCCATGGGCGCTGCGCGAGCGGACGGAATAGGGGAGTGGGACAGAGTTTGTGATGCTGCAGAGTCGGCGAGTCTTTTTTTTGCCTTAGCGGGCGGAACATAGCTAGAAGAAGGGGAGAGATGCGCATTTGATGTGCGCTTCTTACACTTCCCATTATTGTCATTAGTAGGGTCGATCACTTTGTAAGTTTTAACCCTTGAAGGGGACTCAGTGAACGACTGGGCTGCTTCTACAGGTTCAGATATTGGGTTGCACGGCGGGGATTTAGACGCAACGGGAGTGCAGGATGCGGTGGCAGAGGCAGGCGCAGATTCTGTAGTTGCTGTACGGGAAGTGTACAGGGTGGGTGAGAGAGTCAGAGTCTGTGATATCGTAGAGACGGCGGGTTGCTTTTGCACTTGGGTGGGCGGAACGTGGCCTGAGGGCGGGGAGAGAAATGGATTCGATGCGGGGTTGTTAAACATCAAAGTGCTGTTCTTTCTAGGGTCGCGCTCTTTAATGGAGTCGCTTTTATCCAAGTCTTCTCCAGCGGTGGCGCTTGAGGGTGCTGTTTTTTTTATCACCATGTCCGAGATCGAGTAGCGGCGCGTGGAGGGTTTGCGATAATTTTCGGCCTTTGAAGAGGGCCGTGTGGAAAAATGGTCTACTTCTATAGGTATAAGTGACGGGTACGACGGCGGAGATTTAGGCGTAACAGGAGTGCAAGATGCGCTCTCAGATACAGGCTCAGATTCTAAAGGCGCTGCGCAGGATATGGACGGGACGGGGTAGGGATCGGGAAAATATTCAACCCTTGAAGGGGACCCGGTGGACGAGTGGGCTGCTTCGGTAGGTGCAGGTAACGGGTTGAACGGCGGGGATTTAGACGCAACGGGAGTGCTGGATGCAGTGGCAGGGGCAGTCTCAGATGCTGCAGTTGCTGCACGGGAAGTGTACAGGGTGGGTAAGAGAGTCAGGATCTTTGATAACGTAGAGATGGAGGGCCGCTTTTGCGCTTGAGTGGGCGGGACGTGGCTTGAGATAGGGGTGCAATATGCCTTAAATGCACCATTGTTAAACTTAATATTTCTGTTCCTTCTAGGATCGCGCAATTTAAAGGAACCGTCTTTTTCGTCGCCTCTGGCGGTAGCACTTGGCGGTGCTGTTTTCTCCATTGCCATATCCGAGTTCGCGTAACGCCGCGGGAAGAGTTCGCGGCAATTTTCTACCTTTGAAAGAGTCGAATAGGATGCGTTGGCCGTTCCGACAGGTTCAGGTAACGGGGACGGCGGTAATGTCGATGGGAGGATGTCAAATGCTGTGGGCGCAGTACATGAAGTGGACGGGGAACTCCAAGACAGAGGCAAAGTCTGCGATGCCGCAGATTCGTCAAGTTCCTTTTGTGCAATAACGGGCGAACCAGAGCTCGAAAATGGAAAGGAAAACGCATTCGATGCACGTTTCTTACGCCTTCTTTTTCTGATCTTCTTATGGCCGTCATTAAGGGATGCCGGGGCCACGGACGGGGAGGGTTCAGGACAATTTTCAGGCCTTAATTTAGCGCGGGTTTCTGCGTAAAACTCTTCATACAACTTTGAGTATTCTACTTTTAACGACGCAACTAATTTATCTACATTATCTGCCATAGTTATTTTTTAAGTATAAAGTAGGATAAAAGGGGCCTAACTTTTATTACAAGGGTCCCGGTGGGATGCCGGGGTATGAGCCCCTACTTGCCTCCCCGCCGGGTTAGGCAGGGAGATTGAGTGCCTGCACTTATGAGCCCTAGTGCGTCCAAGGTGCCAATCTTATTGTGCGCCCTAGGTGTGTGCTTAGAAGTAATTATACTACGCGGGGCTAAAAATACCAAAACGAAAGTCGACCGTTGACTAGGGCAGTAAACCCAAGGCCAGCGTTGTCAACCCCTACCGGTTTTGCGTTTCCTGAAGGGCACCACCAGGCACCGGGACCACCTGTCACCAGCTTCGTTTTCACCGTTAGGTATCCACTGGCATCAAACCGCGTGTGTTCTCTTACTCTCCAGAAACTAAACGGGGGTTACACAGTGAAAACTACGATAACTCCGGTTATAGACTTCGATCCGCTTTGTGTGACCGTTAAACGAGTATAACGCTCGCACCTCGCTTCTCGAACGACGATAACGCACGATTGGTAGCTGTGCGAGAGGGACAGACAATATCAAGACAAGTCGACACACATCCGTCACACACGGCAACCGAGAACGTACTGACACCGCAAGGGGTCCCGAGAGGTATATATATCCTCGTCTCGGGCCGTTAAATCAACCCAGTGAAAAAATCTAAATAATAATTATCTCTAAAAACGCGCTTAGCTTAATAGCCTTAAGGCTCAATTTACTACAATTCGACAAGAAGCCTCGTTCGATTTTAATGATATAGAAATACAAAAATACTGTCATCAAAAACAATAATTAAAATATACACACACACACAAAATTATTTTATTTTCTAAATGTATTATAGTATTAATTGAAAGGTGCCATTTAAAATTCTAAGAAAGAAGGGAAACAAAAAAAATTATGATTAAGTAGATGTCAAATTTAATCCGAGAATGTTATTGGTGTGTCCAATACTCCAAGTTTATATTCACTGAGCTATAGTATCATTATTTAATAAACGTTCCAAATTCCAATAAATTAATATTATAATACAATTATAGCACATAGGTGTATAGGTAAATATATTAAACAGTTTAATTAGACATTTCTTTTATAGAATTTTAAACCACAAGTATGGAGAGATATGCAGTTACTGTTTATCCAATGAATTATGCATGGAATAATTTCTTATATTTAGGCAAACTTCATACTTTTAACCTATTTTTCCTTGATCTTTTCTCCCATTTATCTTGGTCCTTTACTAAATTGTGCAAAAATATTATATATTATCTTGACTGACAGAATTGTTATTTACGTTTTCTAAAAGTGACTTTACTTCTACCCTAATTTTAAGCCATAAGCTACACGCAGGCCTCTTATTATTAAAAGAGTAATCTACAAATATCTATAAAAAGTATTTCTAAAGAGTGGCTTTATCGAAATCACTCAACTGCAACGATTCATAATAATAATTTGATATTGTCTACAATATGATTATAACATTTTATACAAATGTAAAATAAAAACGTAAACTGATGCTGACAATTTAATACCACGTGGCGTCATCTATGATGATCGTTAGGAAACTATTTACACATTCCATCCAGGAGATGGCAAATAAAGCAAAACTACAGAGAAGTTATTATTTTATGAGTCACGGGAAAAAAACGCTTACAGTTATTTTGAAAATTTTAATTTAAAAATTAAATTAAACTTCAAAAATATATTATACGATACTTATGGCAGTTAGAGCTTAAGCAGTAAGCCTAACAGTACGGTAAACTGGCGCTACCAGTGCCATCTTTCGTTGAGTAGATTACTTAATCCATAATTTTAAAATAAGAACCATTACAATTTTCTCAGAACACAAATTTCTCAATAATTACTATTCGTATTCTCGGAAATTCGTAAATTTAAAATTCAAATTGTTTTGAAAAGGCTTTTAAATAAATGTTATCTTACGTGTGGGCTGCTTTTTTTTGAGATTGTTCAATAAACATGTATAAGCATTGAATTTAAACTTAACAAGGACCTTTTTTTCATTCAAATAGGCTTACTTTTGAGGTTATAAACCTCCTTGGATAGAATTGGAGCGTTGCTGGAGATTCTTCGGCCACTTTTTCTACCGCGCTGACGCATGAAAGTGGTAGCGAAGTGGCAAATAAGTTAGTTTAGCTTAGATTGTCGTAGCTTAATTAATAAAATAGCTACTGACCTATTGTGTTTCGGCCCTCTCTAAAAATCATGCGGAGACATGTTGATTGAGATATTGGTACGTACTCCTAAACTACAATACGCTCAAACGTGATAGTAGAAAGAAAATATCGGCAACGGAAAGTTGTTGAACGACTGTGATATTTCGGCATAAATTAGGTTCCGTACTTAGTAGCGTTTATTGTTTGATCACGTTTGATTTGATTAGAAATCGAAGTTTTTTAACTCGTAAATATAGTTGTTATTTCATTATATATATAATGATATAATAAATACTATCAACATCTATCGCACAGAGCTTGATCTTAGTTTAGGTGGCGGCATAAATTTTATTAGTACTTAGCAGATATACAATAAAGTCAGTGTAGTTTAAGTAATAAATACCATTAACCATTTAGATTGTATTTGGATTTTTGTTGGATAATAAAGTACACCTGTAAGTATTATTATGATTCCTAGAGGTAAGCAATAGAACTACCTATAAGTAGTATAGCAATAAAATTTATTAAATCCGCTTAAATTATTTTGTTGGTATTTCCGCTTTATTGTCTATTGTTTTTCATTCTACGTATTAACCCGACGGTCGTCATTAAATGTATCGAAATTCCAAGAAATGTTAAAAAGTATTCCAAGATATGTATTGAAAAGAAAAAACAATTGAAATACTGTAGCAGATTAAGCGCAACAAGTGTCGTTCGTATTCATGTTGGTTGTTTGTTTATTCTATATTTTTTCGGTAAATACCTATTACAACAAACTAAGCTATTTCTTCTCTTCATTATATGACATTAAGTAAAGTTAAGTTAACGTTTCCGCTTACGACGTAGAAGGATACTCTCTTTGAAACGTTTCCGCTAATAATAGTTACTATGTAGTAGATGATTGCTTAGTATGTGAGCGGTCGCCTCACGTTCTCATAGTACGTTAGCACCTCTAGTTCGATCCCGGCGCCAGCACCAATCAATTTGTGTCTTGCAATTTTAAGCACTTATAATTGCAACAAACAAATTGATATTGCAAATTTACCACGTGCACGGCGGTGGAGGAAAACATCGTGAGGAAATCTACATAAGACACGTGAGGACAACTCACATTAGGGACTATGCCCATAAACTTTCTACATGTATAGGCTGTAATATCCGTGAAATAGCAACCGACCGAGTCGTGGTACGGCCCTCTCGGGCGCCCTCGGATCGGAATGCTTACGCGTAACAGAGTAACCGTCCAAGCCGAGATTACCCCTCACCGGGGGGACCCTTGTGTCGAATTACTAGCGATAGAGGTTCAGGCTAAGCGACCTAAGAGCTACGCCACCTTTCAATCCGGTGATGCAATCAAGGCCTTCTCTGACCAATTTGTTTAGTTCGTCATTTAAAAAAAAAGGTTGTAACTTTTAAAGCTTTGTTATTTCTTTCTTTTCGTGCAAGATGTGTTTGTTTGTATAACATGTAATATAATCTTCCTTCCATATTCTTTGTGATGTACAATTGTTGGCGAACCATTTAAACAAATAAAATAATATGCGCCGTCCCTTAAGTGTCGCAATATAGAGTTTATAATACCAAGAGATTGTATATATTTGATAAACCGTAGATTAATCGGTTGCATGTTACATACAAAACAGTGAGCTGTAGTGTGCTTCTCATGCCGGCAATGTTCCTATTTAAATATATTAATAAATCATTCAACGATGTAACGAAATAAGTGAATTCTGACATAACACACATACACGTCCTTAGCATCGTTATTATCATGTTTTTACTACATTAATTGAGAATTGGTACTTTTTTTGATTATTTGGGGGGAAATCTTTAAAATATTCCGCCGAAAGACCCCGCCTTCTGTTATGTGAGATTTCTATTACCTAAAATCCCCCTGGAGGCCAACCTCGGTGCATTATGGGTTCTGGGGTCTCCAGAGGATCGCACCGGTGCTCCACTCACTGAAGAGAGCACGTCTCAGCGGAGGAGTACCTCTACCAGCACCCTCGCTTATTTATCTTCCTCGCGAGCCCACGTTTACCAACCAACCCACACGATCGTCTGGGGATACCGTAATCTAATCAAGCGTCAATAGCCTAATGGTTTAGGGTACGGCCTGCGAAACGTAAGGTCGAACCACGATTCGGTTGGCTGCTATTTCACGGATAATCTAAGGGACATTCAAAAGCTAAACTAACTTTGAGTGCCACTTCGGGAAACAGTTCCGCCATTCGACTATTGACGTGAACCATCTTCTAGCATAAGCATAGGGTTACGTGGAATGGTTAACAAGAATGTTATTAATCATTCCTGGCTTTTTTTAAAAAAAGTTACACATTTAACTTTAAGTGCCACTTCGGGAAGTGTTGTTTATTCCGATTAGGAAAGTGGGCGTAAGAGGTTTGTTAAAATCATAAGAAATATCAGTGGTATTAGTGAGTAAAAAAACCCAATTGCAATGGTTCCCAGTTTGCGGAAAAAATATTTTCCTGCCTTGTAAGATGTAATTCCCCTCTTAGATTTGCTTGTCATCTTAGCAACAGTTAATATAATTACTTTGTTGTAGAAATACCTAACTAATGACATGATAAAATAATAATTACTGCAAATACTAATTACTTAGGCTACAAGTATGTTCTAAGTATTTGTGATACCAGTGTGACAGTGGTTCTTAAATTTAGAGATTTTATAATAAAATAGTGTTTATTTTAAAAAAAGTGATTACGCCTTTGACTTTACGATGTTTACGATGTTGTAGTTATGGTTGGGAATTCGAATCACTTTTACCAATGAGTTACCGCGAACAAAACAATCACTTGATAAAAAATTGTATTTATTGTGTGGCGATGGTTTAATGACCCTAACCATCTGTCACATATGAAATATAAAATTGGTAAAAACGTACAGTAACATCTTTAGCTGAAAAGAAAAGATGTGAGTACTTATTTATAACTAATTTTACAGTTTATGTACTACGCGGCCACAGCGCCGCATTCCAAGTATCGCACAAATAGGTGAGTATAATCAGGGAAAATAAAAAAAAATCCCTAATATTTCTATTTAAAAACCCTGGTCATACGTAAAGGGCGCTTAATTTAAAATATGGACTAAATGTCACAAGAGCAAGCGTAAGTAGCAACTTACGATGCTGACTTGTTTTATGTGTGCGTACGTTGAATACAAATGATGATATTTGGCGGTCATAGCGGCCACAAAACACCGAAGTAAATTTATGACTCGACTACGTAAGTATAGGGTCGCCATTCTTCTAGACTTTGAAGTACAAACCTTATAAATACCTATTATACTACGTTGATTCAAAGATACAATTAAGACCCTCTGTGCTGACAAAATCTCTACTCCCTTTCAGACGTGTTCTTCGAGCTTGACCATCTCCATCCATGAGTTTAGACCTTAAGATATATATATGTATCATCCAATGTCCCCCTAGGTGGGGCAGAGGGCGTGTGAGCCTCCGTCGCGTTCGATCTTGGGCTTCACATTTTATCTTGCTTCAGGTCTTCCCGATGTTTATGATGATGTGCGGCGCCAAGTCTGTTTAGGACGACCGAGCTTTCGCTTTCCTTGCGGATTCCAATCAAGGGTCTGCTTGGGAATGTGATCGGCATCTCTTCGGAGGGTGTGGCCAATCCAGTTCCATTTGCGGCGCCTTATTAGGAGGTCGATCGGACTTTCACGATAGCGCTACAGATGATGTTCATTGACCTTTTCCTTAGTAGATACCGAGGATTCGGCGAAGACATCGGTCGGTCAGGCTTTATGATGATACACTCCAAAAAAACCCAATTGGACATGAAACAAGTATATCTCCTATGCGATATATCTAAGATACTTAAGAAGTAGAGTTGAGTAAAACAAAAATCGACTTAAAATTAAATCTAGTCTAAAAATAATGCCAATTATCGTCTTATGTGATAGATTGGGCAGTTAAACTGTTAGTGTCAAAATAAATAAAAGAATTGGTCTCGACTCCATTCTATATTGTCTCCCGATTCATCCTTGTTTTGATAGATATAGGCTATAAAAATGTCATTTCATAGTCATAGTTTTAGCTTTATTTCATTCTTTACAATATAAATTATGAGTGTTTTTTAAGAAATTTAAGAAAAAATAAATTATGGTTTTAATTTAGATCGATTATTCATTGTCCTGGATTTCTACACAATAAGCATAGACAGCCTATTGTGAATTCGAAGACGTACTACGTAGCATCACGTATTCAGCATGTGAAAATGAGTTTATGGGAATTGATACTTGGAATGTAATCATAATTGCTTCCGGTCACACAGTTTCGAAGAAAACAACCAGATACCATCAGGAGTGACATGAATACTGTTGAGGTGTACTGAGGAAAATTAAAGAGGGGGATTTTTTGATTGCTTATAAAGCTGTCATAGACCGTTAGGGGGCACTTAACTGGTTGTTAACAATGGGTAGCCCGTGGTTGACGTGCTGTATGATTTAAATACAATTGATGAAGTATTTAGGACCATACTGTCAATAGTAGAAAGACCGATTGGGCAATACCATAACGCTGATATAATCAAAATATCCATCATTTGGTTTACGTTACAAGTGTTTTAACAAGATACACAGGAAGGTGTAAAGCATAACTTAATTATGCTTAGAGATAATCTTTTTTTTATTTCTTAATATTTTAGAGAAAATAGAAGATAAAAAGTTTTAGAGTTTTTACATACATCTATAGTTCGAAAGGCTAACGTTCTGGCAATTCGCTCGAAAAAGCTGTGACGGTTAGAAAAGAAATGCATAATGCAATCTCGCGCTGGTTGTGCCTATATAGTTATGCTATGCTATTAGATATATATATATATATATACACATATAGTTACACCTTAACCAACAGTTACACCTAACCAGATAGTTACACCTTATGTAACCCAAGAACGTTGTACCGATTTCGATGATAATTGGTTGGGTGGTAGGTAAAAAACTTGTTTTTTTGTAAACTTTGAATTAATGGACACCTGTATATCTAACCGATGGTTCATTTGTTGGTTCGCATCGGCGAGCGTGTGTTTATGTTGAGAGGCAGGTCAAATTAATTTGGGTACCTCATTATGTTGCAGATGTCATTAGAGTGGGTGTGATGACATAATTTTGTAACGATGTGGCTATGCCGCATTTATATTCTTCCCTCCAACAAGGATCTGAGCAACCTGGTCACGCGACATATCCGTCACCTATTACGCATACGGCAATTATTCACTTGGCACAGGATAGACTTTGTCAGCGGTGTCAACGGCCGTGTAGGGCACCACGGCGATCGCGGAACTGGGGAAACCCAGCATAGAACGTACTGACGCACAACTACTCCTAAATTACGTGCATACAATATATTACAACCTGAACCTTAGCCTTTTTAAAGTTATCGTCGATAAAGTGTTACGGAAATAAGTATATATACGAGTAAAAACTTGAACCGATTTCAAATCAAATCTTTGACGGATCATACATTTAGTCATGCTACCCCGTGTTTTATTTCCAGAGGCATATAGTTATAGTGCGAAGTACTGGCGGCTTTTTTTTCTCTTTGTTTCCTTTCCTCTCACACATTCATTCTCGTTGTCGTTAATCGGAGTACTTACCGAGTCTTGAATTGTCACAAACCTACCAATATCTCGCCGAGTGCATAAACAATAAAAAAAATACAGACACCTTTAGTCGTCCTCGTCACCTCGTCTTTTTTTGAAGTTGGCAGATAACTTGGTGAATCACGATTAGCCCTTGAAGCATTTGATATGATATGTTAGTCATATTTAATACCTACTTCGAACCCGACTCGAGTCAGGTTAACAGCACGACTTAAAATGGCTTAAGCCGAGATCACTTGCAGAAGTCATTTGCACTAAGTTACAAATAAAGGTTTCTTCTCTGTATGTTGTAATAGAATTCGAATTTCTTCTGTAGGTAATGATACTTTCTGTTGGTACAATTAAGCTGTAGTGAAGAGTAAGGTTCAGATAATTAAAAATACTCTCTGACTTTAATTACTACATTAGGGTAATACGGTCGTGAGAGTTCGGCCAATCCGCCATTACATAATTACGTGTGACGTAAACAAAATGTCATCGCCCAATGCCCAGTCCTGGCAACCTTACAACGTTATACAATGAAATTACCATAGCGGGCGGGAACGCGGCCAGCAGGAAACGTGCGTCCCTGCCGCATACTGATAGCGCGCTCTGTAACTCACTTACTGTAATCACTCAACCACCATCGCTGCTGGGTCCTGTTACTTTACCTACACTGTGCACCCGTTACGTCTACTATCCAAAGTAACCGACACTAGTTTATTTTCCCAAGTATATTTACGAGTAAAAACAAGAAGCGACTTCAAATCGAATCAAACGTTATTACGCGCGAACACTCTTTTGTATTTCCGAATTATTATGAATTACAGCAATATAACGAAATAGAATTAATCAAAACCTAAATAATCTCATCAAATTACTCTTGAAGAACATCCTTTCCAATAAAAGATAAAACATCGAAATCAGTTGGCGTGATATTGAGTTATTCGTCCATTTGTCGCGTACATAATGTCAATTTAAGACTTATAAGATTTTGCCATTGTCAGAATTGGTCCAAATTGGATTGGAGTTCATCGCTGACACATTGTTAGGGAAATTATAATTCACTGCATAGAAATATCCTTGTGTTCTTGTAGCCAATATTACATATACCTACGCCCATACATCCTTTTAATATTAGATGGGTGCACAGCAGTAACAAACGCTTAAAGATCGAGGTAAACAAAAGTTAGAAATCGAAAAAATAGAAACTGACTAACTGAGGCGAACTTTCGACTAACATTGGATTAAGCCTCACTGTGGAAATCCTTGTGTTACTACCTATAGACGTTCAGGATAAGCGACCTAAAAGCTATGTATCCCAATCCGCTGAAACAGTAAGTCAGCTTCTTTGACCAATCTGTATGTGGGTTCGTCACAGCATATTTTATTGATAATTACAACTTTGAACAGATATATTTTTTATGATTGTTACATAATAAGTTAGTGATTTATAAACCAATTTTAAAAAATTGTGTATGATTGAATTTCTAAACGGAGACCGCCATTTTGTTTTTCATTGACATTTGAACTTGATTCCTAATTTGTACTCGGTGAAATTTGGAAAATCAATTTGAAGTCGATTTTGGTTTTCATTAAAAATATATGTATATCTAATATATTCGAAGAGTCAGTAATTTCATTGCCAAATGTTGTAAGCATTCCGTACGTAACGTCCGCGGTCTCAGGTCATTGTATTGCCATAACAAAAGATAACAATTGTTAGCAGTCTCTCGTGAAGTGTCAATAGTTTCGCGCCATTCTCACCGGCCGGGGAGTCCGCAACCTTGCTGGAATACAAAGACGGTCGGCTCCTTATGCAAGTCGACGCATGCGCGGTCAGCGATCCCAAACCGAACTTCCCCGCCCCGGACCGGCCTCGCCCCGCGCCTGCGACCACGTGCGCATACACGCCGTCTAACGCATACATACCGCGAAAATGGACATTTCCACGAACGTACCGGAACTCAAAACGCTCATGAAAATACAAAATCATTTAACTAGTAAGATACCCCGGCCTCTGTTTAACCTACATCGAAAAAAGGAGGAAGCTTTGAATTGGTCTGTATGTTATTAAAGTGAAACCTTTTACGCACACTTGAGTAAGCTTATCAATGCGTTACGAAGAGTGTGATCGGGTGAGGCGAACGGAAGATGAGAGGGAGATATAAGTTAGTGAAGATAGAATGCAAGCTTATTTTATGTACCACACTGTAGGAGCAAGAGAGAGCAGTCCTCGGGCACATTTTCTTGTGCATATACGAGTATTATATTTTATGTATATACATGTAAATGGAGCTAAAGCGTTTTACTTCAGTCACCCTTGTTTTTATATTTGAACCGATTTGGATCTTTTTCGACTGGTTTCAAATAGGTATTTTAACTTTATTGGCTTGGATTCTGAAGATATACCAGGAAACTTTTAAAAAACGCATGTTGAGTATTGATTGAGATATTAGTAGGTTTATCAGTATCAAGTAAAAACTATCAACATTAGTATCTCTTTTTACAAATTTAAAAGCGCTTAAAGCGTCTCATCGAACTTTCCTGGAAATAACACGGACTGCCGTATTTTATTCAATATCAACGACTTCAAAAAGTTTCAACCAGAGATGTATATCTTTTTTTGTCACCACAGATGACTTTGGAATATTTCAACCGAATTTGGTGAGTATTTTTTTTTTGGTGTGGTAGATTACTATTTTCAAAGCTATGCTACATCATATTTCTTATAAACATGCCTGTGTTTATAAGAAATATGATGTTCATCAAACTTCCGATTTAGGGTCGTAAGCATATGCCAAACGAAGGTAAGTAGAGCCAGGGCCTGATTTAAAGGCGTGGAGGCCCCGCGGCATAATAGACAAGTGAAACCCTTGGCTACAAATTATTACCTAATCTTTTAGTTGAAATTTTAATTAAACAAGTAAACCAAGTAATAGATTTTTTCAATATTTTACAAACATATGTAAATATAATTAAAATAAAGCCTCGAAGCCTCTTTTATCGGGTCTCTTATGGTGGCCCCGAGCCCCGGATGAACCCGTTAAATCGGGCTCTGAGTAGTTCATATAGGCTCCAAAGTATTCAAACTAAGTACGAAAAAAGTACTTTATAGAGAGTTACAAGGTTTTTTACAGGGTAGAAAGACACAGCTTTTAGGTCCAATACGTGACAGATGGTGAGCTCAACTTTAGCAAGTGATTTTTTATACTTAAAAAACTGAAAAATGGCAATTTATTGGTACAAGCTGACTGGAATTAGAAATCACCATCATCAGGTGGTAAATCGAAGCGCTTAGCCGCTAGATCACTATTTAGTAATTTAGGCTGTTATATATACGAAAGACGAAAAATGATTTGACATAACAATTTTAGAATGTATTAAAAAACGTTGACACTAACGAACACTAGATACTCAAATATTTATTGTAAACTAGCGCACCCAGCCCGCTTTGCCGGGCTAGATTATGCTTTATTTTATTTAAACAACAACCAGGACTGCATTTCCACTTAACATCAGGTGGGATCGTAGCCAAGCACTTGCTTAAAAATAATTAAAAAAAAAACAAACTTACATCATTAAATATTTAATTTAACTCCCACAATATAGTGATTTATTCATTTCTCACCGTATTCATTCTCTTCTCGAGCGGGTGAAGATTATTATCTACACCCATGTAGGTATCAGCAAATACAATACCATTCTTCTTTCCTACTTCAAAATTCTTAATATGTATCATTAATATACTTCAGTACGCTTTATTATACTTCAATTTACTCCATTGTACTTCAATTTGGATCGTAATGACGTAAATATACACAACACATGTGTCAATACAAATTTGGGTTATAAAACAATAGAATATCATCGTAGTAAATAAAAGCTGTATTTGACAATTCAAAAAGAGGAGTTCTCCGAACGTCACCAAACTTTACAGGATTACTGGCCAGGTCAATTTGAAGATTCCCTAAAAGTTTCATTTAAATCGGTCCAGCCGTTTCGAAGCCTATATGGAACAAACCCACACACTTTTATTAAAATTTTTAAATATATATAGATTTAAAAACGTTGACAACAACCAACACTAGACACTCAAATATTTATCAGACATTTATTGGAGATTTAGCTGGTATTATAAACTAATCTATTGATTTCGCATGATTCAAGCCGTGTAGTTGTTTCCGTTTTAGTAAAAAAATTAAGATTTCACGATTCGCTTGCGCTCGTAAACAATTGTATTTAACGGCGCGCGGTTAATGTTGGCCGGAATTGGTTTGTATCTTGAATTTTATTACTTAAATTAACAAAATGACTAGGATCAATAGATTTTTTTGGTGGATTAGCTGTGATTTATGCGTTACCTTTTCATTACATTCCTTTGCTGATTATAGGCGTTTCCCGAAAGCTCCCATAAAGCCACCTGCATCCATCAACGTTCCGTTGAATAGAAAGAATGACGGCATTATGCATTGTATTTTAGTATTAAGTAAAAATTTATAGGAAATAACCTCTATCTCACCTAATCCGATGAATCTAGACAGAACTTGGCATGGCTTCAAAGTAAACACAATGCTGATAGTGATTGCCGAGTCGATGCAGCAATGCAACCGATAGATCTAGTTATTGTATTTTTTCTTTCTTATTATGTTAGTTTTAAATGAAGGAAATGTTCTTTTTTCTTTGCCGTATTGAATATATTATTTACTTAATTACTTACCATTTCTATTTACTTTAAGTGACTTCAAAGCAGGAGATTTTTTGGAGGGTTCCGTTGTAATTTTTTGGCTTAATGTTAAAGTTACAGCCTACGTATTAAATATATGTACCACTGTTGGGCACAGGCCTTCTCTGTAAAGAGAGTATAATGACATATGACAATATATGAATATACAATGACATATACTCCGCAACACTAGGGTCTTAGTCATGTAGGTTTCCTCATGATGTTTTTCTTCACCGCCGAGCGGGTGCGGTGCCGTCACAGGGAATTGCACTAGGGTTGCTAGCGTACTATGCAACTTGAGGCAACCGCCCGGACACTGAGCTACATTCTCAGCGTTCTTTTTAATTTTTTTTACTCATAATTACCTAATTTATAAGCCGATTTTGATTTTCATTTTGTTGAAAAGGATTCAAAAATATTGTTAGATTTATGACTATGCAAAACTAAGTATCGTACTTTTTAATGACTACAAGCATAAATGTGCAGGAAGAAAAAGAATGCAGTGAATCAGAAATTAATAAATTCGTAATACAACTATGATACTTCGGAAATAAAGAGTGGGACCACATGTTTTATATTTGCTGCGTCACCTTTAATTTGATTAAATACTTGTATCTTCGCCTATTAGTATGTTTTTATACTTTCTAAGCAAATGCTCAACCTCGATCCCATCTGGTGTCTGGGGCATTAGCTACGTAAAAGCCTAGGATAGCCATCTCTCTGTAAATGAGATGATTTGGGAGGAAGGCAACACGACGTGCTCTCGTGCTGCCTTAGGGCACAGATACACACACAGCTAGGATACTAAGAGAGGAACTCGTCTTCTAGGACACGCTTGGCCTTCCTGTGCAGAATCCGGAGCCCTACGTAAGCAGAAATTTCACATAACCTAGCCTTCTTTCCTGGAGACAGTGTCTTTTGAAAATTTTTCCCTCTATAACAATGAATCGAAAAAAAGTGTAGCTTTCCCTGTATATCCTGCCAGGGCATAAAAGCTTATTTTTATATTCATAAAATAGTTGCTTTCAATCACTACAACGTAATTTTATATGACCAATAAAAACAGGAGCGTTTTATAAATGCAACGCAATAAAACATCCGATAACGGCCGCCACAATCGTAACGCTCTGTCCGGGCGAACACCGGACATCTGGTAATCCCGCTTATCTCCAGTCCGTCGTATTGAGTAACTATCGGAGGCGTAAGCACTTGATGTAACCGCAACTTGGCGCAACCTTTCCGCTGACGCAACCGCTGCCTGTCCTACCGACGTATTGAACAGTGCCAGTTGTGGCGATGCGGAAATAATTAGACTATTGCGTCATAGCTTCGAACGAGTTTCGTAAATCGTGCTAACGGGTTAATTCTTTTTTAATCAACCCGCTTTAAAGATGTTGCTTTGTCTATCTTACCTTTGCAAATTAACGTTTATATGATATGAAATATATAATAGGTAGGATATTTATAACGCAAAAATTTAAAACTAGAATAAATCTACTTTCAACTGTATGAACGAAGAAGGTTCTCATCCATAATTTTACGTCCTGCAATTTCTTACGTACAAAATTGTTAGCCAGCATTGTCAAGAGGGTAGCAGAAAGCACCATTACCTCGCAGACTAGAATAGATTGCCAACGTGCCTGCTCGGTGCTATAATAAGTCTTGTTTGCTCAATAATAATATAAAAATAACTAATTAACTTCGTCGTCGGAGGGAATCGAATTTGTATTACCAGTGTACTATGCAGATTAAGGCTACCGCCACTGGACTACCATGGCTCTAAAAGAAAAGGCCACCAAAAATAGCCAGGATTAATAGAATGAATAATGACATAGTACTATAAACACCTGAGTTTTATAGAGCCAAGTGAAAAACGACGCTCCTTTGAAATTTGTTCCTGTGATGTAGAGAGCAAAAGAGACGGGATCGGACCATTCTTATGGCCAAGATTTATATGTTTTATATGGCCCGTCTATAAAAGCCACGCTTTTATCGGCCGCGAGACATTTACTGATTAATAAAGTGGGCGAAGATGCGGAAGGAGCAAGCGACGACGCTTCCTAGAAATACCGAGTCTATTACTACTATTTTTATGGTTTTCAAACCGTGCATCGGTTAGTTTTTTAATGCGAAGCTTTGTTTTGTCCGTGCCGGGGAAGCTTATCGGTTTATAATCGTAACTCGAAGTGCGTTAAACCTGGCGAGCGGAGCATCCGCATAGCCGCATACCGACTCGTGCGTTTCGACATCCAATCTGAATTACAATGTACGGAATTTACAGACTTCAACCGGTGCCCCCGCGTCCGTATCCGAGCGGAATGAGAAGCAGCGTTACTACTGTTAACTCCATTGTTCGGGAACAAACATACGACCGAACAATGTATTTTCGCCCAATATGGCACCGCGATTATGTCAACGCGAGTTTATCAAGAAATGTGGGAGCATGGGAACGTTTTCCGCATATCAAGTGCTTCTTTCCATACAATAAAGTTATGATGTTGACATTAAATTTCTTTAGTTATAATTACTATATAGCTAACTTTGTTTTAATATAAGTTTATTTACACAAAAACCACAGCACTTGGGGCGTATATATTAGAATTTTGATATCATATATATGTCAGTAAGGAAGTTGTTACAATAAATAATTGTGTAAAAGATCCATAAAATTCGGTTTTGCTCCTTGTAACACGAGTGGTATTTTTAAGGTGTTAAAATTTGATAAACTTTTATTTGAAATATAAATGTTGCTTTGTACATTCTTATCGGCATTTTCTTACGTGATTCGGCAATATGATAGACAAGTGGCGGGCCTCTTTGCTTCTCGTACCGAACAATCAAAACAGAATTCGTTTTTCTTTGTTCAAATACAACAAACGCTCGCCGAACTTTTGTCAAAGCTTTCGTTAAATCTTTGTCACCGTGCCGGCGACACACAAAAAAGTTGTGCGATTGTTGTGAGTTGACACAACATGCGCTGTGAGAACCGCTTTTTAAATCATTTCCTTAAACATTTTTTTATCAAAGAACAGGATGATATTTTATTACACGTTTGTAATTCGATTATAGCAAAATATCGTCGGCGCCTCACGTGTTCTGTATTTCAAAGGATTTTTATTTGAGAGTAATATAACAGACATATTATATATTTTTTCTTTATTATTTTGTTATGCATCTGTTAATATGTAACAATTAATAAAACCAGACTAGTATAATTTAACATTTGATTTACACACGCTTATTGACTTACAGTCAATGATGATGGCTTCTTCGGATGACGGGACAAAAACTAGAAGTTAAAATGGCCGCCATTTTTGTGTATCAGCCATTTGAAGTCATGAAATAACATGTAAGTGAAGGCATTTCTTTAAGTTATAGAAAGTTCCGAATTACCTGATGCCTGTGAATTAAACGCTGAGACACTGCGAAGAGTGGATGGCGGAAATTACAAATTTATAACGTTACTTTATTAATTTTCTCTAACAAAGACTATGTTTTGCTGCACTGCTACGGTTAACAGCAAGTATACAGTTTATCATCTTTTATTCTGACTGTCAACATTGTGTTTCAGTCAATGTTACAAATCTTAATTTCATTCCAACATTACTTCTTCCTCTTTTAAATTTCAACTTGACATAGACTTTTTTTATTGGCGTCATAATATACAAACACAATACAGACAAAATATAACATACATTAAAAAAGAAAGAAAAATGAACGAAATATAATTAAACGAAGGAACGGACAAATAGAAAATGATGTCAACATTAGACACCGTCTATCTATCGTCGCAAGGATGTGACAGCGCTGATTTTCAGCGATGCCGCTTTACCTTTTCCTTTGTTACGCTGGGACATTTGGGAGCGAGACGAATTTAAAGTTATAATGTCGGATAATGGACAACGAAGAAATATTGTATTATTTATTACATACGAGTATATTTCGTTATAAGCTAATTAATTATAGCTTTTAGATTTGTTCGCTTTGGGTTCTAAAAAAATATATACCAGGGTGGATGGATGCTTGTTGATTGAGATAATGGTAGGTTTATGATAAATTAAGACAAGGTAACTCCTCCTTAATGTACTCGCAAGAACATAGAAATAAAATGGAGCAATCGTGTGTGTACCGGTCTTTTAAATTTACTAGAGATCATAGAAATTTTATCCCTTCTCCATTAAGTCGTATTTTTATTTTTCCTTTAATATAACTTGTCATGCCGTGCTGTTATTCTAGAAGTTCACATCAATTGCAGGAGGATTTAATAAAAAAGAAACGAAAAATTAGGTAAATTAGTTTTATTTGGTAAAAAATATCATTAGTATTTGATCGAGTGGACAGTAACTTGTAACATTAAAAAAAATCACATTATATTCGAATTCGCAGAGTAGTTAATAGGCATTGTGCATTGCCCCTTATAATCAGGTGGGTTATTAACTAGGTATTAAAAAAAATAAGGAATATATAAAATAAAGGTATCGGTGACATCAATAACATTCAAACTGAGGAACCTCTCGAGTCTGTTATTTGTCAATGAAACCAACCTATTACAATTCAATTGTCATTGTGCCAAAAACCTCACACTACATATTAAATGTTTGATATGAAATGATAAAATTGTATCGAAATATTTGGAAGACTACATTACACACAAGATTAACATATAGCAAATATTAGTGTCAGTGCCATGCCATACGCATTGGAAAACCATAGTGGCACAACTAATCATCATCATCAGCCTGTCACAGTCACCAACCCGCATGCCCAGCGTGGCGATTATGGACAATACCTCCAATGGCAAGTCAACACAAACCACGGCCCCCAGTTCCCGGCCGCCCTGCTATTCCTGATCACGGCGGCGGTCACGGTAACGGCAGGGTAGGGGGTGCGAAGAATCCCCGGGCACAACTAAGCTAGCAGGTTAGCAAAACTAAACAACTGTGATGTCACTGAACGATTTTTCAACAACAGGTAGGTAGTCAGCGGACCTATAATATTAGAGTGAGGTCTTTGAATTTTTTTTAATTTACAACAATAATTATTAAAAATCCAATAATCCTTTGCACGTAATATAATTAACTAAAATTTAAGTAAATGTTAAATACCGTCCATTTACTAGTTACCGATAGTAATACAATTTACAATTTCATCTATTATTTTATAACTACCCCGCTCATTTTGGACTCATGTGCGCCATAGTTAACCTAATAATGTAATATCACTCCAATAACTAAGACCAGTATAATGTTAAATCTATCAATCTATCAAATTGACAAAGTTTGATAAAGAAATAAACATACATACATAACAAAACAATCTCTTGATTTTTGGCAGTCGGGTAAATAGGTGAGTATTTGATTTAATGGGAATGGAATGGAATATCATAAACAATAGGAATATTACTAGTGCTAGAGTTTTAGTAAACAAGGAATGGAAATTACATGTTCCTAACAACTATGCAGTTAAAATGCTAAACAATTTTAGTACGTTATAATTAATGTGCTCCTATTAAAAAGTGTCATGGCTTTACATAACAAACGAACAGTCTACATTATTATGGCAAGGGCTTATTAGTCGAGAAATTTCTATTAGAGACTGACAATCTAATAATACCAACGATTATTCGCAACATCGTCTTATTATAAATAATGTGAATAGATGTTTTTACATATTAAATACGAGATTAATTCAGATCAACATATTTTTTTATGTCGAACTACACAGATTGGCCAGAGAGGCTGGCCTTGACTGCTTCACCGGATTGAGAGGTGGCATAGCTCTTAGGTCGCTTAGCCTGAACCTCTATTGCTAGTAACTCGACACAAGGGTCCCCCCGGTGAGGGGCAACCTCAAGACCTTACTTCATAGGATCGTTTCTATAGTAAGTTCTTCACGAGAGGGGCAACCTCGGCTTGGACAGTTACTATGTTAAGCGTAAGCATTCCGATCCGAGGGTGCCCGAGAGGGCCAGGTGGCAACATAAACTGAAATTTTCATACGATCAATTTGTACTTGATTTTAAATTTTAATGTTCTTATTACATCTAGGCTTTCTTATTCTAAGCTTCTTATAACTTGATAACTTTGATATAATGTGACTTCTTACCATTTACTTAAGACAGTCTCAAACATAGATCCAATTAGAATGTGCAAATTAGTGACGGTCGTAGAAATTCCTTGTTATGTTGATAATGAAAGTGTATAGAACTACAATTAAATCAATTCATAGTAAAAGTTTTAAATACACAAAATGTCTGTCTGTATGTTGGATTTCCTGCTTTATGTTACTAAAGAATAATAATGATTTAATCTTTTAAAGCGTTCTCAGGAATTACATAATCTATTTCCGAAAGGGAAATGGGCCGCTGAGAAAACTGGGAATTGAATCTCTACTCTTGAAGATTGGACGTCTGTTTACTAAGTTATAGGTTTATTTGTTTTATAATAGTGTAATAATTATTGTGTATTAAAACTATTATTAATAAAATCTACTATTTCCTAATTTTGTGACGTTCATTTTTTAATAAATATTGTAATGACAACCATTTTTTTGTCTTGGTAAATAATCTAATATCAAAATTGTTAATATACTAAGATTAAAACTAATTATTCCCCCATTAAAATAGCTTTCACGTCCGTTAAACCCCAACTGGGTGGACAGAGTAATCGCTCTCCGCTATTCAAATCCTCAAACACTGGATATATATTTTAACTAATGATTTTTTGTACGTAAGAATCCGAAAACTTATTGGCACAAGGCGATTGAAATTTAAAACCTCGTTCTTCAGATTGTAAACGCTTAGACACACAGGCTAAGCTAACTACTGCTTTATTCGCCTATTAAAATATAATATTTTCAATACAATTGCTTTTATAACTACAAACATCAAAGGTTAAGGCTAAATATATTAGTCTTTCCAAAATTCTCGTTCGAAATTTGGGCTGTTGATTCATCAATTGTTTCGATATCGATGAACAATCCATCGATATTTATGTTAATTTTATGTATATCATATGGGAGCCAGAGCTAGACACTGGTCACGAGATTGGTGCGCTTGCGCACAGTCCTATGCTAGGAGGCGACTTGTTTCTTCTCCCCTTCCAGCAACTTGTCGTCAGAACAGAATTTCTCCAACTGCTTCACGTAGTATGTGTTGAAGTTCAATCTGAAAATATAAAGCATTTGAAGTAGGAAGAGACATGTATTAACATAAGCTTACTGAATCCTTATATACGATTTTAGGAGTCATAAATACCAACAACATTAAGAAGGAACCTTATCAAAACGAAACAATTTAAAAATCCTCCCAGCCATGACCTGCAGAGACTTTGACCTTTGGGCTGGTCCACAAGCTGAAAGTCGCACAACGAGCAAGCTATGCTCGGCATTTCTCTAAGGGATAGAATCCGAAACGAAGAAATTCGACGGAGAACAAAGGTAGTCGACAGCTCTTAAAGTTAGCAAGTTGTAGTGGCAGAGGGTCGGCCACATCTGCCGAGTCAGTGACGGCAGATGGGGGAGGAAAGTCTTGGAATGGACCCGAGAAGCGTGGGATGCCCTCCCCGTCCGCCCTCCAGATAGACCGACGACTGTAAGGATGTTATGTGTATGTAGACACAGGCTGATGATTATGATCCAGGACACCCGGTTTTCCTATCCGGTGCTGTTGCCGGGGCAATCATGGCGGATGATATGATAGCCCATCCAGACATATACGTACAAAACGACGTTGTATTGTAATCTATTATGGTTGTACATTATTAATATTTTATCTCTTACTTCTATCTTCTATCGTTCACACAGTGTTTGTGTTTTTTATATCAATAAACAAATAAAAATTAAAAAAAAGTAAATTTAGGTCATTTTAGATATAAGTAACTGGTTTGTACATGTTCTACTTTTGAGCTCCAACTTTCCCTCCAGACACAGAATGAGGGCGTAGCGCGCGGTACAGGTTTCCTATTCTCCCTTCACCAGCCGTAAGTCAACACACGTCAATGCACGTCGTAAGTCAACACGCAAAACCTTTTTACGAGGAGGCTGTCGGCACATCACTCACCGGACGAAACGCAGTATTCTACGGCAGGCCGTATTACTTCCCTGATCGTGCCGTCCTTTCATGCAACGGCAGAAGCCACTGCATTGGCACAGCGCACTGAAACAAGGTAAATGGACCGAAGGGACAAAGGAGGGGGCAAGGAGTACTCGTCACCTACGAACACGTACGTATGTGAACGTTTATACGTAACTATGACGTGAACACGTATGGATATGTGGTGAAGAGAGATGAAAATGTGGTAAAAATGAAGGATTTTGAATACCTGTATTGAATTACAGTGGAGTGTACATACATTTTATCTAATAAACGTATATATACGCTTCAGTTTCACCGGAGTTTTAAAAGGGGCAGACCTGTTAAGTTGCTTTGCCTGAACCTTTTTTGGGAGCCACAAAGTGCTAGAAAGAGCTTAGAAAAGGCGCTCTCGGCATGGGCCGTGCTATCTTTTATCGGAAACTATAGTTTTAGGAAAGGGAATTGGGAGAAGAAGTCGCCGAAATACTGCTGGAGTTTCTTCTAACATTAACCATGGATAAATTGCTTGTAACTCGGCGATAACGCGAACATCTCTATCGCATCCTCTGACGAGCGCGATGGAACGCACTATACTATTCGTTGATATGCATACTTATTACGTTGTAGAGAACCGGTCTCATTCTCTGGTTGTTAGAGGTTCAGGCTAAGCGACCTAAGAGCTATGCCACCTCTCAATCCGGTGAAGCAGTCACGGCCTGCCTTTCTGGCCAATCTGTGTGGTTCCTCAAAAAAAAACTATGGTTCAATAAACCCTGTACCTCGCAGAGATGTTGAGAAGTTTGTTGGTGTTGTTATCCCTGGCCATGCTCTCTATGATTGCCAGCACGGAGAGCAGCGCGGCGGTGAAGCGGAGCCCGTAGCGTGACACCGAACGCGCGAACGAGTCTGACGAACCGCTGTTGGTCGAGCCGCATCCAGCACCCTGACAACACATTCATATTTAAAATTATTATTGCCAAAAAGACATATTATCGTTATTAACCAAGCTATTATTAGAGGCATAATCTATTTCTGTAGATTTCGTTTACGGATATAGACATAGACATTTATGTTGTCTTAATATGGAAAAAAAGGAGCTGCATAGTATGCTAGCAATCCGAGTTCGATCCCCGGTGCCGGCACCAATAAATTTGTTGTTGCAATTTTTTGTGCTGATTATCACGCGCTCGGCGGTGAAGGAAAACATCGTGAGGAAACCTACATGTCTTAGAAAATTTTTCTAAGGCATGTGAAGTCTGCCAATCCTTATTAGGGCAGCGTGGCGGACTATACCGTTATACTCTTTACAGAGAAGGCCTGAGCCCAACAGTGGGACATAAATGTTATATATATATATATATTTATATATATATGTGGACTGGATGAAACTCCAGGCGGCTTTTCACTTGGTCTAAAAGAGAAATGTGGGGAACACTTATGATGGGGGAAGTTGGGATCACCACCTTCAGCCTTAAGTAAACCATAGAGAAGAAAGAAGATTACGAAGTCCTGGACCTACATTCTCTTCACACATTCTTCACATTTCATCATTCTTGGATTGTCACAAACCAATATCTCAATCAACTATCATTCTCACATACGATTTTAAATACATTGGCATATATTGGTTTTAAGTCGGTTAAAAGATGAATATTTACACGAAATATATTACCGGAGAAGTTTTATAAGAATACTATACTAAAAGGAAAACTAAATAAAAACTCACCGTGTAGGTCTATAATAGATAAGGCATGAAACAATAATAATAGACGAAGCACATCAATGTTACACAAATACTAAATGGAAGCATTACTTTTATGTGATCATTAATTTAACTTGTATTACAATACATCAACTTAGTGATTACTTGGTAAGTTAGTTTCAAACACAATGATATTTTTATTATGAAAAGACTTTGATTTAAGCGCAAAAGTATAAATTGTTCAACGAACGAGGATAAGGAACTCTCATCTAAAAGATCGAGAACTCACATCAAAATAAATACTCAGATGGGCTGGTCATATGCAACGGATGGATGAAGCTTGAATACCCACGGTTTAATGACGATCAGCCCTGTAGTTCTGGGCTCTCAAGAATAAGACTACGGTATCCTCTGCCTGTCGTAGAAGGCGACTAAAAGGGGCCTCGGGTTCACTGTGCGACAAGGGTGGGGGCCTGCGTCGTCCACCAAAGTGGACCCGGGAAGAAAGCGACATCGGCTGGCCCGTGTCGCCTTGCGCTGCGAGGGCACAGGGGGTGAGGGAGTAACCTCCCCCCGGGACGTGCTCTCCTTGAGCACAGTGCAGAGGGGCTCCGGGGCGTTCCACTGCAGATCCCAGACCCCTCGCCATGCACCGAGGAAAGGGCCACCGGGGAGGTTTTAGTGGGTAAGATCCCCACATAACCGCCGCCTTCCCATTCCCCTTCCAAAAGGCGGGGTATCTTTGTGAAGATTTCCTCCCCGTCAACAAAAAAAAAAGGTTTAATGACGATCAGCCTTGTAGTTCTGGGCTCTCAAGATTAAGACTACGGTATCCTCTGCCTGCCGTAGAAGGCGACTAAAAGGGGCCTCGGGTTCACTGGGCGACAAGGGTTGGGGCATTTGTCGTCCGATATGGTGGACCCAAGAAAAAGGCGACATCGGCTGGCCCGTGTCGCCTTGCACTGCGAGGGCATAAGGAGGGAAGGAGGTTTTAGTGGGTAAAAACCCCACGTAATCGCCGCCTTCCCCCCAGAAGGGGTATCTTTTGAAGATTTCCTCCCCGTAAACAAAAAAAAAAGGTTTAATGACAATCAACTGGGCTCGTAGAATAAGGTTATGGTATCCCCTGTCTTTCGTAGAGGGCGACTAAAAGGGGCGTCGAGTTCACTGGGCGACAAGGGCGGCGATTCTTGTCGTCCGCCATAGTGGACCCGGTAAGAAGGTGAGGGTGCGGGAAAAATTTTACCTCCCGGCTATTCTGCTAAGTATAGTGCTGAGGGGCTCCAGTGCGTTCCACTGCAGATCCCAGACCCCTCGCCATGCACCGAGGAAGGGCACCGGGGGTATTTTAGTGACTAAAACTTCACATAACTCCGCTCTCTGAGGCAGAATCTCACTTGATGAAGATCTCTTTCCCCTCTCTGTTAATAAAGAAAGGTTTTACTACGAGGGATCCTAAAGGTCAAGGAAAACCAAAGCTCCATTAGTTAGACGATCTGAGTGGGACCCCAAAAACAATTGGGATAGTAAAGTGGAGGACTGTTGCCATGGATTGATTGACCAAGCGAAGATGTAAAGAAGTTGCTATATGGCGGTGATGAGCTCACCGCTTATTACATTTAAGCAACTTTGTTGTTTATTTTTCTTAAACTTCTCATGACTAAATCAAAAAGTCTTTTGTTTGTGTGTGATCATTATTGCAACACTATTGTGAACTAATGCGGTGATCAGATAACGTAGAATGTGCTTTCAAACTGATTGCAGTTATATATACCTCACTATAATCTGTATTGTCATACGTCGATCCAAGCATACTGTTAAGCTCTGCGTCCACGAAGTACTTGTGCATTTCCTTTTGCCAATTAACGTGTGTTGCGTTGAACAATACAAAATAAATTAATACATAATACAAACAAACATGAATAGAACGGAAAATATCTAAACGACACCAATATATTGACTAGTCAAAAGGTGAAAGCTTTCAACTTGAATATTGCAATGGCTGCTCTAAGATATTTGAGAAAGTAAAAAAAGTATAAACATTTTTCTTATATTACTGTAATAATGGAATAATATAAGTTACAATAGATAAGCATGCATCTTAATTATAAATGACTAGAAGAGGGAAAGAATAGAGAAGAAGATTCAGTATATGACAAGTCTATTTACATATCAAACAAATCAGACTTATAGAATTTATGTGTACGTTATTTCTTTCAAGTCATCTATAAAGTCATTAACAAATTTTTATTATATATAAGTTGTCACGTCCTTTTTAACCCTAGCGGGTTAGACGGCATCAGCTTTGGCTGTCGCTTTTAACCAAGCTTATTAGCTGCCATATGTGATAGGTAGTGAGCCTATCGCCATAAAAATGTGTGCAAGTGATTTTTTTTAATTTAAAAATCGATTAAGGGTAATTTATTGAAACAGGCCGACAGGGATTTGAACTCACGACCATACACCGGAACATCTTAGCCACTGGGGTATCTTTACTTTTTTCAAAATTACTTTATAATTATTAATTACAAAAAATATTATTGTATAACACAAAAAATTCAATTTCCTTTATCACAAGATTTACGGCCAGATTAAGTAAATAATCTTATCTAGTGTTATAATAACTACAAAAATGTACCATTCATAATTTTATTAGTAACCTTTATGTTTCAAGTGTTTAAGTGGATAAAAAATCGTAAGCGAAAACAACTTATTTATTAATTTGTCTACATTTTATGGCAATATTTCATTAGAAATATTCTACCTCAGTGCAATTAAAACGATACCATAAAAGTGCACCTGAGACTGTACTCAGGTCGCAGTATAATAAATTGCAAAAATATAAACATTTGATTTTTTTTTACAAACTACACAGATTGGCCAAAGAAGCTGACCTTGACCGCTACACCGGATTGAACAATGATTTATAAGTTTTTCTATACATCCGTGATTAGAATTTCCAAAACAAGCACTAAATAGAAAGCAATAACCGTGTTTCTATACATTTAAATGCATTTTTTTTATTTAAAGCAATATAAATAATAAAGAAATAATACCTGTATAAATGTACAGAATTGGACGCAGACGAGACAAAGTGTGGTGACAGCTTTCAAAAGCTGGGGACTGGTCAGCATGCAGTCGCCGAGACACGACTCCAGGAAGTCGTTGTGACGCTCCAGAACTTCGTCCACGTTGTTCACCTAAAAATTAAATCATAACTCATTTTAATGATATATATATGAAGTTTAACTGTATACCAAAAACATTTTAAAAATATAGACAGTGAAACAAACGTCTTTTTTTAAGTCGGTTAAAAATAGAATAATTAGATTGGTTATTTTAAGGGACAAGTGTTTTAGGATTAGTCTATATATATAAAGGAGAAAGTGTGTGGGTATGTCCCATATATATCCTCTTTTTTCAATCTTCAGATTCACGTGGCGAGTGATCCTGTAATTTTTGGTGACGATCGGAGCACTTCTCTTTTGAACTGTCAAACAAGCCATATGTCGTACTTTTATTTCTGACATTAACTTGAGTCCGATATGTTTTTGTATAAATGATAAGAATGAAAATTGTATTTATTGAAATGTACATGGGTGTAGGTAATGATGTTCACCCGCTCGAGAAGAGTATGAATACGGAGAGAAATGAATAATTTAATATTTTGTGAGAGTTAAATTAAATATTTAATGATGTAAGTTTATTGTTTAAAAAAAATAAAGTAAAATCTAGCCCGGCGAAGCGGGCTGGGTACGATAGTATGCTATAAAGAACAAAGCTAGAAATAAAGTATATTTTAACAGATTGTATTTTTATACAGACGAATTGAGAACCTCCTATTTTGTTGGAGTCGGTTAAAATATAACTCTCATACCTTATCCAGGCTCTGTATAAGCTGACACCAAGACGGTTCAATGACTTCCACGCACATGTAGTACTGCAAGTGCTGTATGCAGCTCAACATGCGCTGGCGCAAAGCAAACGCGTCCGCGTACAGGCGCGCTTCCGAGAAACGTTTCACCACTTTGTTGTACAGCCACACCCTGAAAAGTTTTTTTTTTTATATTAGAGTAACAAACGAGAAATAGTACCGGATTGAGAGGTAGCTTAGCTCTAAGTAGCTTAGCCTGAACCTATATCGCTAGTAATTCGACACATGGGTCCCCCCGGTGAGGGGTAACCTCGGCTTGGTCGGTTAGTATGTTACGCGTAAGCATTCCGATGCGAGGGCGCCCGAGAGGGTCGAACCCAAACTCGCTCGGTCGATTTCACGGATAATCTAAGGGACATTTAAAAGCTAAACTAACATAGAGTGCCACTGAGGGAATCGTTGGCGCTGGGAGAAGAAGTGGCCGAACTCCAGCAACGCTTCTAACATCTAAGGGGTGGGGCCTACGCAAAAAATAGCGGTAATGCGCAACCTCCGACGGTCGCGAATGGACGCTATTTGTAAAGATCTAACCTGTGCAATGGTAATCGCGTTGTCCGGATCGTCAAGAACGTGGCTCGGCCTCCGGGCGACGCGACGGAATTTAGTAGAGAAAAGATTGTAAGTGGCGGCACTTACAAGAAGTTTGACAAATTCTATATAAAAAAGAAATTCGATGATAATAATAATAATAATTTTTTTATTTGTCTTACTCCCACATTACATAATACAGTTTTACAATTACATGACACAATAAGTGGGTGTGGGAGTCAGGAGCTCAAACTAAGTAACTGTGAAGACAGCATGTATGTATCTATGTATTAATGGCGAGTGACAATGTTAAATTATAACTTAAAAAACACACAAAAAGTAAAATTCAACTAAATTTTAAAGTAAATTGACTAATGAGAACTATTTATAGGTTAGCGACTTTTTAAAAATACCAATACTTTGAGAAAAGAGATCGATATCATTCGTTTTTGATTAGGCATAACAAAACAGTTTATGTAACTATCTTAACTAACTCTGGGTAGTCCTGGGCACCGCTGAAAATCAGTGCTGTCGCATCCTTGCGATGGCATATGCAGAGACGGTGTCCAATATTGGCATAATATCTAATGATGTATTTATCCGTATTTTTTATTTCTTGTAACTGTATTTTTTTCTTTCTTTTTGTTGTGTTTCATGTTTTGGGCAATAAAGATAGATATCTATGTCTATCTTTGTAGATGTATGAGACAAACAAGCTGAGTCGACTAGCATGCATATGCAATATTGTTCGATTCTATTGACAGTTGTCATGCAACTTACCTGCAAAGCAATCTCTCAACGTGTTTACAGTAGAACAAGTGGCGGAAGATCATTTGGTAGCAGGCGATCGCCTTGTGGTTCAGAATAAGCGACACCGGCCACTTCACCTCCATGCCGAATGAGAATGTCTCTATCCCGGTCAGTGGCGGACAGTCTTTGTTCTGTTTGTATTCTGTAAATAAATAATCCGGGCACAATATATCGACGGGTCTAATTATACACATTTATAGGTGGAAATGCAGTAGTAAATGTTAGGCCCATGAGGCACAATTTTAAATGTATGAAGGCCACGCGGTTGTTGAGGATTCAGTTATTAATTTTTTTTAATACATTTTACACATAACAATACAATACAAATAAAGGAGCATTCAAAAACAAATTTGTCCATATGCCCAGTAACAGTTTTCGTTAACGTGAAGACGCCCCAAAGTGTGCGAGTGTTCGATACAGGCTGTTCCTACTATTTTTGTTTGTTGTATATGTTACAAAAAATATTTTTTTAATTTTTTTTTTATAAAAATAGAATGATATTTTACTGAATATTATGCATATTTGATATTTAAATTAGCTTGTTAAACGCGTGTGCCTCTATGGCCCGTTTATTAAGATTTTCAGTATAATATAACTAACCGGATGTAGCTAGAATAACTAAGCCATCTGTCATATTATCTATGCAAAGTTTCACAAAACATTAGTGGAAGCATGTAAATAATATATCAAGTTGAAACTTTGAGAGCCTCTACTGTAAATTTTGCTTATTGGCCCTGATACATATTAACTCATCGATCTATAAAATATATATATTTTTTAAACACAAACTACACAGATTGGTCAGCTTGGCCTTGACTGCTTCACCGGATTGAGAGGTGGCATATCTCTTAGGTAGCTTAGCCTGAACCTCTATCGCTAGTAACTCGACACAGAGGTCCCCCCGGTGAAGGTTAACCTCGGCTAGGACGGTTACTATGTTACGCGTAAGCATTTCGATCCGAGGGCGACCGAGAGAGCCGTACTACCATGTCGGTTGCTATTTTACGGATAATCTAAGGGACATTCAAAAGCTAAACTAACTTCGAGTGCCACTTCGGAAAGCGTAAAAATTATTATGTTGGCTTGTGTACTTAAATGACCAATTACACACCGTCCATTCTTTTTGTTTATCATGTTCGTGCCAGTGATCACTTAACATCAATGACGTATGCCTGTTTGGTCTTTGTATAGAAAAGTCTGAAGTTCTTGGGCTTTGTTACAAGCCGGCCATTTAATCAGCTTGGTAACTAACCTTTCTCATCTTCAGTCTCAATAGATAAGATTTTGAACATTTGGAACTGCAAATCGTAAGGCAACAGTTCCACTCTCATGTCTTCGTTGTACGGATCGTGGCTTGCTGCAGATAATCTAAAAGTGATAAAATTTAATTGTTACTATAGAGGGAGCTGTATCTATCCCCCCCTCACCCCAAACACCTTTACGAAGAGTTGATAACCTGCTTACTGGGAAATCCTAAACTCAAATGTTTCTACACCTCCATTTCAGGTTAATATGATGCAGCTTTAATTCTTTAAAAAATCATGCCATCTATAATTAGATAACCTTATAGTTTCGGATACGGTCTGCGAAACATAATTTCGTAGGTTCAATCATTCATTCGATCATTGTTCTTAAGCTTATTTGCAATGGTTAAAAAGCTTATTTGGAGCTTTAGCAATAAAGTGTAAATTATCACATCTAAACAATGTAGTGCTATTTATATATACTCGATATATAGAAATTTCATAAAATATCGATAAAGGAATGCGATATCGATATTATAGAAACATCTAATATCGATACATTTCATCCAATACTCAAATATCGTATGTACTAATATTGTATGTTACTACACTCCCACCCTCCGCAATGGCAGCACTATTTATAGCAATTGTATAATCTTAGATTTTTTTTGGACTACTTAAAAATAAACAAATTATACGATATATGGTAAATATCGATATATCTACACAATATATCGTATAGTATCGATACATCATAACTATATATTATATTGTAATATATAAGTTATGAATATATTCTATGCGTGAAGATTCCTACCTCAAACACAATCCGAGAAGTGATTCCAGTTTCGATGGAATGATATCATCGATTTTCTTCGACAGCTCCTGTTCAGTGGCATCCATGAACTGCACAATGAAGTCTCCTTGGCTCATCAGGAAATAGTTCTTTACGGACTTCAGTCTCCCCATCAAATCATACTCCTTGAGCAGCAGCTCCAATAGCGACTTGCTGGCGAATGCGTACGCCTTTTGTATTATTGCACTATAGTTTTGTTCTCTTAGCGAGTACTTAATATCTTCTGTATTAGTTTTCGTTATCGCTTTACCTGTAATACACATAATTAATTACGAGTGAAATCGTGATAGTTGCTTAGTAGTTCTAGTCAGCTTGTACCAATGAATTGCTGTTATTTCGGTTTTAAGTTTGTACTTAAAAAACCGAAATTACTTGCAACTACCTGTCACAAATGACGTGAAGGACCGAGGTAGCTTAGTGTCTGGGCGGTCGCCTCTAGTTGCATAGTACGCTTGAAACCCGAGTTCGATCCCCAGTGCTGATTTACCACTTTTGGAAGGAAAACATCATGAGGAAACCTACATATCCTAGAAAATGTTTTTAAGGCATGTGAAGTCTGTCAAACCGCACTATGCCCTTATACTCTTTACAGAGAAGACCTGCACTCAACAGTGGGACATATACATTATATATACAAAGGCTGTAACTTTAACTAACGGGGACAGCAAAAGCGGTCTCTGTCTAGCCCACTAGGGTAATAAGGCCGTGAGAGCTTATAATTAAAAAAAATACGAATAAAAACAAAAATAAAAGAGTGTTAGTAACACTTGTGCGAAAGAAAATATTGCTAGCATTTAATAAAAAACAATCGTCAAGTCATATGCTAAGCAGCTAGTCTTTGATAGCTTATAAATTTATATATCTAGTACTTACCACATTGACTAATAACATTTAAATATTTCCCAGTCCTCAGTATGATATCTGTATATTTCTCAAGGAACTTGGGCACCCTTTCTCTCTGTATACAATATCTTTTCTCCCAGTAATCGGCGGAGTAATCAACAGGTAGCTCTTCCTTGTTAACCAATTCATTATCTTCTATCATGAATTCCTATAAAAATTACTACTTCATGTAACAATTACTTAACAAATAAAATATAAGATGACAGGTCCTTTTTTGAACCCAGTCCTGTGACAGTAGTATAATTTTTAACTCATTCTATTATTATTCAACAGAATTAAAAAAAATAATGGAGTTCTCAATTCTCCTATTTTTTAAAGGATTTAGTTTCAATTGGTTTATTTATTTATTTATTTATTACACCAACACAATGAACATTTTTAACAAACATTACATAAAACAGTGAAAAGTTGTGAAGTTAATGCCATCGCAGTTATAGGCGTACTCGTAGATTACAAGCAATTAATTGGCGAGTGACAATGTAAGATAAAAATAAAATTAACACAAAAGTAAAAATAAAACTAAATTTGAAATTAAAAATTAACTAATAAAGAAAAAAAATATTTGTAGTTTAGTGAATGTTTATACATACTTATACTAGGAAATAAGAGGTCGAGGTCGAGGAGGAAAAAAGAGGTCGTTTAAAAGATATACCATGGATATTGGAAGTTTTAAAACAATATAACTCTAGATAAGTACTCCTCAATGAAAACTAACGCAAATGTAGAAGAAGAAATATAATATAGGCAATAGAACTTCATAGTACAGCTGTGATACTTCGCAAATAAAAAAGGTCGTCCGCACGAAGTAGCGTTTAGTATTTAACATCATGTTTAAGAGGATTTATCACTAAATCTATATAAAAAATAAACTATTAACTAACAAATACCTGGAAAGGATCAACAATGGTCCCCTTATGTATCCATTGATCCAATATCCTCAAGTAAGGACGACAGGCGCGCTCTGTTAGAAACAACGATATTTCTTGAGCTCTAACGTCGCCCATTAATGAATTTGTTTTATCGTGAAGTACGGTTAACACGGCGCCGCCGCGGAACTCACTCTAAAAAAACGTACACGTTTTTCATGAAAGGTCATATAAAATTGCCGTGTCAATCTTTAGAAGAAAGAGCCTAAAATCTTACAGAATACCAAACTCATCTGAATTTAACTCGGTACTTAATCTCTATATTCATGTTTCCTTTTGTGTAATAAGTCTGACTAATATTGGCAAATAAATTAATTAAAAAATTGTAGTTATATAATTTGAAAATCAAATGTCTTCCAAAATATTTCTTTTTTTGCATTAGTGTACACATCTTCGTAATAAGTGTACACATTATAAAACATATTTTTAAAAATGCTGTCCTTCATACTTCCATTATAATTGAGTAATTAAATTTTATTTATAATGAGGAGGTTTCATATAGGTATGAGAAACTCAACATATGACGCATGGCTACATGAAAATTTTATTAAATAAATTTATGATAATTTTTTTCTATAAATAAACAAATTATTTTTGCATTAACTGACCTTTCCAATATTAGTTACAATCGCTGCCAACACTTGCATGGTGTGCATGGTGGGTAGAACATAATACCACAATTTTTGTAATGATAAATTTCCAGTAGTGTGTTCAGTTTCCAATTGAGCTAACATTGTCTGTGGTAAAAGAGACATAAAAAACAAATAAAACTATTGTCCATATGCTTTAACTACATTGGGGTAGACAGAAATACTAATTTCTATCCTCTTTCCCCCAAGCTTATTAAACTATATATTAGGATGCCGCCATACAATGGGCAAAGATTTAAGGATATTATAAATTTTGACATAAAAACAGTACAAAATATTTTACTCATTATAATTTTGAAGCGTCAATAGCCTAATGATTTAGGGTACGGCCTGCAAATCGTAAGGTCGTGGGCTCAAATCCACCATTGGACTATTGCCGTGAACCATGTCCTAGCACAAGCTTAAGCTTAGTTGGAATGGTTAACAAGATTGTTAGTAATATTTCTGAAAAAAAAAAGAAATATTGCTAGCTTTCTTTAAAAAAAAATTAGTTCACAAAGACTGACTTAAAGTCATAGTGGAGTTCGGACAAAAATCATTAAGGAATAGATCAGAGATATAATTAACCATTTAAACAAATATACTTAAAAATGCACAACATACATACATAAATACAATGCAAATATACATATACAGTATAAGAGTTAGCATGGTGTAAAATATATGTGAATACCCCAAATACTACTTGTAGGTACCATCATAAGATTTGTATAATAGAATAGGCTACATTTAAAATACAGAAGCTACACTAAACTGTTGTGATATTTTAAGCTGCAAAAACCATATTAATTTAAGTAACTGAAAATTTAGGATTTGATATATTTATACTTACATAATAATCCTTTAACAAAATTTCTATGGCTGAAACCAGTGCATGTAAAACTTGACCCGACCACATATTACATTGCTCTATGAACCTTCTGACTATAGAGTAATTAGATGCTAGAGGAAGCATTTGTTGAACTATCTGTTTTAATGCATCATCTAGGTCATCGCATATCAGAAACGACCTAGGATCCAATGTATCTTTTACCGGTTGATGTACTATGTAATTGCCTGGTATGCCAGAAAAAACATAAAGGAGTTCATCTATTATAATATTTTCTTGTGATACCAACGGTATTCCAGCTGCAATTAAGAAGACAATATGTAAATGTTAATCCGTCATAATTTTGTGATAACCACCACTTCAAAACTATACTATCTACTGCAAGACTGCTCTGAAGAGACATAACTCTACCGTCGCAATCAAGTTTGGTGTAAATAAGCATTAAATATAAACAATGGCTTAGGTATGCAGAGATAACAATGAAGGTTCAAATTCACCATTTCACTATTGAATAGAACTATTTTTGCAACAATTCTATTGATTGGAGGGGCCAGTATAATCCAGGAAGTACAACAAGGCATAACCTTCTTAAGTCTTCAACATACTTTCAACTCCTATGCTGCTGTGGGTGGGGAGTTATCATTTAACATCAGTATAATTTGTGTTTGTATCGCATAGCAAATGACAACTTATTTTAAATTTTCAATGTGGGATCAACAATTGATCAGGACTAAAAACAGGTTCACTAATTTGCTAAGTACAATACTTACCTAAGGATGCAATAATTGGTGCAGGCTCTTTTGGAAAATCCCATGACATTGCTGGATGATCCTTTTGCCAATTTGGCAAGTCTAGACTGTTGTACCAGTTAGGACGGAGTTTTGATTCCTTCTCCTCAAAAGACTTCATGACTAATTTTTTGCTCTCATCAACAGCTTTCAGTAATTTATCTTTTATCTAACAGAAATAAACTTTACATGAATAGATCTCATGCAGAATTTCACTTCATCTCAACGGTATCAAACTTTACAAGGAACAAATGTAGTCTCACATGAAATTCTTTAGATGTCCAGTGCTTGTAAAGGGATGTACTATTGTTGAATTGTTTTTATTTAAATGTTATGGGGAGTTAGATTATTCCAATGGATGACATTGTTCTATTTGCTGGAGTGTTTCTCTAGTGCTGGTGACATGACTTATCATACAAAGGATGTTTTTTTTACAAACAACAACATGGTTATATTAAGTAATAACAACTGGCAATGGTATTTAGCTATTATTTTGCACAGAATAACAATAATGTTTACATTTAATTTTTTTTTTTTCATTTTATCCTAGCACATTACTATTATTTTTTGGTCACATACCAGAAAAAGTTAGAGATCATATATAAAATAAAATTACTTTCTTGATTTACAAAAATTAATATAATTTGTTTACCTGTGGCAGATCATCTTTAGTGATTTGATGCTTGTTATCTCCTAGAATAGGTT
Source organism: Meandrusa payeni (assembly GCA_029286785.1). Taxonomy (NCBI): domain Eukaryota; kingdom Metazoa; phylum Arthropoda; class Insecta; order Lepidoptera; family Papilionidae; genus Meandrusa; species Meandrusa payeni. The sequence continues at coordinate 4,622,405 of JAGSMX010000013.1, forward strand.
TTGGAGAAACTTTTGGCTTGTTAATTCGGGACCTTTTTTCATCACAAACCAATTTATAGAAAGAAACTATAATATCTGACAAATTATCAGTGCTGTAAAGTCAAATACCAATAGTCAAAGATTATATGTTTATAGAGAGTAATGAAGTGTTATTCCTTTTAATTAACATGGAGTTGTCTTAATATGAAAAAATCCAAGATATTATAAAATACTTTACAGCTGTTTATTGCCTATTTAATTAATATTTTCATATTGTACGAAAATTGTGCTTTTAAATGATCTTACTTGCGATTCCTTAAGTCATCGTATTTCTTTAGAAATGTCTTTGCATTTGACGCTTTTAACGCCAATCTTTGTGCGTACTCGTTCACTTGCTTTGAAGAAAGATTGCTATGCCCGTAATTAGGATCATTCTGAATGTAGTCCCATACAGTATCGGCTTCTAGGCTACATCTGTAATTAGTTAATAACAGTCAATTAAATCGAAAACCTATTTCATAGAGATATACTTCTTTTATTTAAGAAAATTACCCTAAAGCATCCAGCACCTCTTTTATGGTGCTTTGCATCTTATCTTTGGGTAAAATCCAATTTTGAAACATTTATTCATTTAACATAAAACTACTTAAAACTCAAAATAAGCTAGCAACAAATTTTTTGTAAATTTGACACATGCATTGATTGACAGCATCGTTATACATTTAATATAGTTGTTAATGAGTATTTTATGGTTTGGAAACAAGACCTTTAAGCCAAGTCTTTTTAAAACACAAATTTATTTCTCACATCTGATATGAAAATGGTAAAATGTAAGTTAGATGATCCCCATGAGTCCTGCTGTTTTTTTGAAATTTATGGCAAGTCCTGCTGTTAATCTACATTTAATATAGATAGCCACAACTTAACAGTTATATAAAGTAAAATAGGCATGAATTATATAGCTACAAATCTATTCACTGTATCGGCGAAATATCTCGCTTAATCTAAGTGGTAATAAATTGTAATAAATATTTCTTGTATAAAAATGTATTTATTAAAAGTATACACGTATGCATCCAGGTTAGAGAATGATATTAAAGCAAGTTTTATAAATTAAGTTTATACTCTTTTTCTATAATATTGAAAATATTTCTTTTGCTACCAATATTACCCAATAAATGTAACACTGCAAAGAAAAAAACTAATTTATAATCTATACTCTTAATTTAAATCTATGGCAACAAATTTATGTACTCTGTATGATTTTTATAACAAGAACACTTAAGGAAAAAAAATGGCGCGGGGACTTATGGGGGTATCATCTAACTTACATTTTCATTTTCATCTTAGACGTAAGAAATAAGTGTATGTGTTTTAAAAAAAGACTTGGCTTAAAGGTCTTGTTACCAAACCATAAAATTTTCAACAACAACACTTAAACGTTATATTATTATGTCCTTCCAAAAATTAAGGCAAAGAATTAGTTCGATTTTTACAATATGACGGTTAAGGTTCGAATTCCAACCAGTCTAATTTTTTGCTTGGTGTATAGCGATTGGCAAAACCCTATTCAAATGGTATGGAATAATCTTGTTGTACAGGTGGCAGTGATCTACCTGCTAGGGAAAAAGAGGTGAGAATAAACATTTGGCATTGGAACATGAACTACGAAGAGGTAAAATAGCATTAAATTATTTTTATTTTTATTAGATTTGCCATCTGTTAAATAATTCTGAATAATGAATTGATATCTATTGATCGTGTTTGATCGTTATATTTTGAAAAGAGACATTTCCATAGTTAGAAAAAATATCTATTTTGTATATACCTAACTTCAAAAAAGGAGGAGGTCCCTTTTTTTAATGTTTGTGCTCTCATAGTACTGTCATTTACATGAAACGATTTCGAAAATCGAACACTAGGTAAGTACTCCATAATGACAACAAGCTCAAATATGGAAGAAAAAAGAGAATCCCTAGGTCTTCGTAATTTATGTACGATGGCTAATGGCTGTTTTTTATTGTCTATATTAAAACAGTGGTATATAGTCGACATTGTCGTCGCAGAATTTAATTAGCAAATAATTAGTGATTGACTGATTGAATATGTAATTTCAATTGTTCTTTTTAGAATTACGGTCGAAACTAATTTCGATGTATATACTTGGCGCATACGATGGCATGGTAACACATAGTGATACTAATGCCATGTATAATAATAAAACAGATACTAAATCAAACTATTTATTATTTAATCTGTATATATTCCATAAATATAGGTCATAATACTAGTAGAAGGCAGTTAAATGGAATTACATATATAATAACAATGAAAAATTTTATAAATTAAAATTAATCAACTCACGTATATATTATACACATACTCGTATATATTGGTTATTAATAATTACGCTGAGACTCTAGAGCTTGGAGAACCTTTTTCAAAGTATTTTCAATATTGTCAATTTTTGCCTCATATTGACATAATTTATTTTTGATTTTATCGAATTCCGATACATAAGTCTTTTTGCTTATGACAATCTTTGCATTTTTGACAATCTTCCGATCTAATCTATAGTTCTGACAGCGCTCGAAGCAACATTTCCCTCCCTCAATATCCTCATAGTCGTCGCCATATTTTCTTAATGGTTCCGCATGCGGGATTAGAATTGTATTACTCTGATTAGGCTTAACAACTATGCGATACTTTGGCAAAAAGTATGGAAACAAACTTATGCGTTTTGCAAATGGTTTCATGCACAATGTTTTTGGCGTTATTACTTGCAACTCTTGAAGATACGGCGGCAACCAAGACCATATTTTGGAAGGTTTTGAGTAAGCCTTGCCAATAAGAACACTTTCGAAATATGAAATCAATTTAACACGTGAAATATGTCCCACTAGCTCAGCGTCAGCTCTGATTTCTTGCGTGTCACTTACAGCCAAACCATTAAGCAAGTTAAACAATACAATGGGAATCATAAAAACAAAAACTATAAATATTATATGACTTGTCACAGGGAATGTACTGAACTTAATGGATCCCGCGTCGAATTCTCCTGTCAACATTACAATTGTTTTAAACAGAGATCGCCCGGGATCTTCAAAGAAATCTTCTTCATCATCTTCCCCTTCTTTTCCGGTATTATTAGGATTTGGAGGCGTCTGATCTTCATTTTCAGCAACATTCCGAAACAAAGTGTAAAAACTTAATGCGAAAGCAATAATTAAAATACAATACCAAAGTAAAAACTTGAAAAAATTCCACGATACAGTTTTTAACATAACAATATTCGTTGACAATGTTGGAAACTGGCCTATTAATAATACTAGCTCGGCAGACGACAAAAGGATCGCTACTGCTGATAACTGTTGTTTAGTAGATTCTGCTGCAGAGTCGTTGCCAATAATCAAAGCTGTTACAAATATTAAAACAATTTCCATCCAATTTTCTATACTTTGCAAATATCTTGTAGGTGAAACTAATAATTGAAATAACTCACGGAGTATTAAAAGAATTAAACCAATGACAGCGCCGATACGCGTTACAATATTCAGGGCTTCGAATGACTTTGCTTGTTTTTCTTCAACGCTATAGCCCAATATAATATACAAAATCAAAGAAAGCCATAACAACGAATAAAATGTAATATTGGCATAAAACAGGCAGCTTATACGCTGCCACTTTAAATATAGAAAACTCGTAATTACTGGATGTTTTAATAGTGGCCGCAATTCTTCATTATTCGTCATATATAAAAGTGCTTCAGTTTCAGGAGCTAATATTGCATCATATTCCTTAACATTGTTATTCGTATTATCCATTAGGGGTACTCTACACATTTCGTTTTCCAAGGAGTTATTTGGATGTACGAGAAAACTGTATTTAATGTGAATTTCATAATCATCATCGCTGGGTCGTTCGCTATTACTTGAAATACATTCATCCAAATATGTTTCTAACGTTTTAGCATTTATATCTGCCAAGGGTGGCTCATTAAATTTGTTGCGAAGCCCCACACAAGCTCCACTTCTTAGTAATTCTAATACAGTATCACAGTCACCATTTCTTGCGGCGTAATGCAAAGCTGTATTGTTTTTATATCGGGATAGTTGATATTTATGTTTATTTTTGGATTTTTCAGTAACAAGTCTATGCAGCTTCTAAAATCTATCTTGGAATTCTCAGTGCTTGTTGTCATTCCCCTTATTGTTATTTGCAAAAGTGACTCATTGTTGACCGGATCAAAAAGAGTCGCTTCGTTGTCAATAAACATTTTTAGTATTTTGTAATATCCGTTTTGGCACGCAATGGCTATTGGTTTATTGGTATTAGATGTGCATGTAGCATTAGGATCTGCCCCTGAATTTAATAGAATTTCGACAACTTTTTCCAACCCTTTGTCTGTACTTAACTGCAACATTGTATTCATACCGTTATTTTCAGCCAGAACTCGACGATGTTCATTTTTCTTTACTAGTTTTGTATAATCACGGATAAAGTTATTTTCTTCATGTCTGCTTAGATAAGAAAAAAGTTTGTCAGAGTTAATTATTTCTTCTGGTTTTGACATTGAATCAAACTTTGCCAAAAGATGTGGAAAAGCGTCCTTTAGATAAAAACGTGCGTTACGGCCTCTAATATCCTTATAAGTATCCAGATCAATTGTTTGATTAGCATAATCTAGTATTAACGTGATAACTCTTTCAAGACCTTGTTTTGCAGCAGAATAAATTGGCGTTATACCTTTGTTATCAGGTGAATTTGGGTTGCATCCAGCTTTTAGAAGAAGTTCTATCATATCTTCATATTTGGATAAATCTTGTTCCCTATTATCGTCTAAGTCTTGTATTCCTTTAACGGCCATAAGTAATGGCGTATTTCCCTTACATTTTATATTTACGTCAATTCGGTCGTCTTCTAACAATACAGTAAGTGCATCGAGATTTCCATCTTCGACGGCAAGATGTATAGGAGCTTTACCGTCTTTATCGTTTACTTTGTTAACTTGCACTTCATGTTGTAACAAAAGCTTAATGAATTCTTTTTTATCTGGTTCCGAAATAGCTAGCTCAAGACATGTTTTATAATCTGGATATGGATACGTATATTCGAGGTCCACTGCTCCAAAGCTGACGAGTTTCTTAAATGTCGTGAAGTCGTTGTTCTTGAGGGCTTTCCTCAGCTGTATTTGAGGGTCTGTACCGAAGAGGGAACCACCGCGGGAAATTCGATTAGAGTCCATCTCGTAACTGTCTCGCGTCATTTCATGTAGTACTCACATCTGGAAAAGAGATTAACAAATAATTAATGTGTTATATCGCTCAATTAGCAAATTGAAGTTTCTGCTGAACTGTAAGTGGGTTACTGTCAATTAATTTAATTATTTGACCATATGGTTGAGAGGTTTCAGAACGCCGGGACAACGGCATTCATAGAATAAAATTCAATGATATTTATGAACCAGTGTACTTAAGACAAGACACCACATTATCTGTTATATGTATGCTGGAGGGATTGTAATGTTTACTTATTTACATGTTTATGCAGATAGAAACGTGTTAACTCCTAAGCCAATGCCCGTCAATTCGATTAGAAATGCTAACAGAAGCGTAAATACCCGTGTGAAAGATTCATGACAGTATAGTAGAATATTTTTAATTTGAATATTTTGCGGTAGAAAGTCTATTATTGATTTTTAACTAAATGTATTTTTTTAATGTACTTAGGATCTAGTACCTGTTAAGGTATTTGAATCACCGGCTGTTTGTACCGATAACTTAATGTTTTTCTTACTCACGAGAAGCGGATAGCAATCGCTTCACAGGTTAGGATAGCTTGAAAGACATTTTTGGGCTCTCAAGAATAAGACTACGGTATCCCCTGCCTGTCGTAGAAGGTGACTAAAAGGGGCCTCGGGTTCACTGGGGAACAGAGGTTGGGCCTTTGTCGTCCGCTAAGGTGGACCCGGGAAGAAGACGACATCGGATGGCCCGTGTCGTCTTGCACTGCGAGGGCACGGGGGGGGGGGGGGAGTAACCTCCCCCAACCGGGACGTGCTCTCCTTGAGGGGTTCCGGTGCGTTTCACTGGAGATCCCGGAACCGCTCGTCATGCACCGAGGAAAGGGCCACCGGGGAGGTTTTAGTGGGTAAAAACCCCACATAACCGCCGCCTTTCCCTTAGAAGGCGGGGTATCTTTTTGAAGATTTCCTCCCCGTTAACAAAAAAAAAAGCTTGAAAGACATGAAAGGGTTTACGTCTATGTCATTATTGTGTGTTATTTATCCACTGCAACAAATATTTAAGCGGATAAAAAAATATTGATCACTTAAAATATTAAAAGCAATTTATTTATATAATAACTCATAAGTTAAATATTTAAAGAATTAGTTCCTACAAGGCACCTGCCGTTAATAAAGCTACTGAGATAATGTGTGGTGTATGTACCTACTTAAGATAGATAAACATAATTTGATTGTGTAATCACTGAACACCGTCGTCCTAATACGATCCGGCCAAATAAAACTCGGAGAACAGAAAAGTAGTGGTTTCAATGTTTTGTTATAAATTAAAATGAAATTAAGGCAAATGACGTTATGTTTGTAAATCAGACACTAGATTATATTATATAATAAATTATAAGTGATAAAAAAAGAAATAAATCAATCTCACGTTGTTCACTTTTCAGCAAGCTTATTAGTTCCCATGTGTTACGTCATAGCCAAATACGGGGTACAAATTTTAAGCGTCTAATGTTTTTAAACTTAACTAAAAATGCAATTTATTGGTACAAGCCGACTGGTACTCGAACCCACGACCATCAGATTGTAAGTCGAACCGCTACTAGTAAACTATCATATTTTTAAACAATTGATAAAACCAAAGTTTAAATATATTATATACTGAATTGTTATTAGGCCGTTAACTACACAGATTGGCCAGAGAAGCTGGCCATGACTGCTTCACCGGATTAAGAGGTGGCATAGCTCTTAAGTAGCTTAGCCTGAACCTCTATCGCTAGTAACTCGACGCAAGGGTCCCCCCCCCGGTGGGAGGTAATCTCGGCTTGGACGGTTACTATGTTACGAGTAAGCATTCCGATCCGAGGGCGCCCGGGAGGGCCGAACCACGACTCGGTCGGTTGCTATTTCACGGATAATCTAAGGGACATTCAAAAACTAAACTAACCTTGAGTAAATAATCTAAGCGAACGCTTTATGTAGTACGTACACATAGATATCCATTGATGTTACTATAATCAATAATTTCCTTACTAGACCGCTTTGAACTATATAGTGCGTTCGATATTTGCTTATTTCTTGCTTGCTCCCAATGCTGTTGCTCCCAATAAAGGCAAAGGCTAAGCGACCTCAGATCCCTGTGAACTATAGAATAAAGCTAGTATTGCAGTAATTAAGGTGCAATCATTCCAAGTTTCTCCACGGCTCATAAAATTAATGGTACTTGCGCCTCACTAGTTGCCCCACACGTATCTGTAATTGGCCTAATTTGAGCTCACAATAACGCCATTTTTAATTGAAAAATCAAGCTCATTAATTCTGTACAAACGAAAATAAGGTCTACTGCGGGTCGGCAATTATCAAAGCAATTTATCGACATGAGTTTTATAGCTTCCAATTTGTGAAGCACTTGATTGGCCCTTTAATTGTTATTAGTGAAGCATTGCTGAAAAGCAAACTTTTTGGTCGAACAAAAATTTTGTTTTCACCTCGAATAACACACGCCCGCATTAAAACGTTCAGTGACATCATTGTTTATTGATCTGAATTTTAAGAGCTTACAGAATATATTACTGCTGTAGTGTTATTATTAGTGAATAGGCACATATAATGTAAAGTACAACTTTTTAGGTGCGACATAAGAGTATCTCAGGACTGTTTTGTCTATGGGAAAATAAGGAATAATAAGAACTATACTGTATAATTCCTCGCTTTTTAAAAACACGAACAATAGATTTTTTTATTACACTTAAGTATATGCTAGTAATGAAAAATAGCCATAAAGAAAATGTTTATTTAATCTATTCTATTATATGCAGTCAATCGATATTGTAACGTTTAGATAGTCGCTACATTTCCCAGATCATATTAATTCTCCTTTGTACATATACTGGGCACAAATTTTTCTAACCAAAAAACGGAAAAGTCATTAGTAGATTGGATCGAACCCTCGATCGTGACTGCTTAAAAGATAGAATTTAATTCCGATTAATTGTCTACCACGTATAGACGATTAAGTTTGACGTTACATGTAGTTTTCGTTCCGCTTCTTTCGACTCTAATAGGATTACATGGCCATTCCATTTGCTGTGCTTGTCATATTCACTTCGAAAAATATTTGTCTTTGGCTTTGCTTTGAGCACACTGTGACTAAATCCTTACCTTGAATCGGCTTATAGCGTATCAATGTAGGTAAGTAGTGATCATAATCACGTTAGTATTTTAGCTTATAAAAAACTTTTCTCATGTTTTTTTTTACGCTTTGTGTGTCTAAAAGTTGTCACGTATACTAAAATTAGTTTAAAGTCTCTGTGATTAAGTTCTTAAAATATTTTTCTCAAGATAAGTTTTTTTTTATCACAAAATTATAAATTTAACAACGGAAGAACCAGTGCCAGTTCGTGTCAGTTAATGCATAACGCGAAGAGTGGTTCAAAAAAGTATTTTGTGTGTGTTATATGGAAAGCCAGTTGGGATGGTCAGCCATTGGAACGAAATGAGATATTCCACATGTTCAAGCGAGCGAGCCACGAACAATACGCTTTCATCGAATTGAAAAGATTCACCATTGTGTTCCGCCTAATGAGACAAGGATTTCGGTATTTACGTGGACAAGAGGAATTATCGTAGGAATATTACGAAATAGAATTAACGAAAACATAACCAAACTGTCACCAATCTATCTTTGAAATTCATCGTTTCCAAAAAAAAATCATTAAAATCGATTGGCGTGATATTGAGTTATACGTCCATTTGTCGCGCAAATACTTAACGCATATTAAAGATTTATATGATTTTCTCATGGATTCCATTGTCAGAACAGAAGCACCACCGTTCAAATAAAAAAAAAGAATCATCAAAAACGGTTTACCCCGACCAGAAAGTTCAGAAGTGACAAACATCTAAAAATAAAATACAGTCGAATTGAACTAACCTCCTTCTTTTTTGAAGTCGGTTAAAATATAAAATTCAGAATGACAGGCAACTTAGATTTCAGATTTTGATCAGGTTTAATGACATATTTAGCTTAATTTTGCTCAAATTTTACTGGTGTGTGGTCACCCTACTTTTAACGCGTCGGCATCACCTGTTTCGATTCGGATAGTTTACAAAAGCATTGATTTATTGTCCGGTTTACAATTCTTGGTGGAATAAAGCCACTGTATGATATATATCACTGCTGGTATTTTACTATATTCTATTTGCGTTTCGATATGCGGCGATACTTCATTTATTATTTAAGTCCCTCTATACTGTGTAAACATGTTACATATACAGGAGCTCTGTCTCCTGAACTAGGTACAGTGTACCTGTATCTCAGGAGACAGAGCCTTCCAGAGTCACAAACAGTCAGTCCTGCTTACAATTATATATTAACTTACCAATTCTCAATATCAAAAATTATGAATGTAGAACTATAAGTACTCTTGATTTCATTGTTTATTCAATTAGCAATGAGTGGTAAAAAATTTGTGTTTTAATTAAGTCTTAATATCACACTTATTACATAAATGACCCATCTTTAGTTATATAATTATATCAATAGTTACTATCTAGTATAGAATCATCAACTTCTCTATATTCATTATGAACTAGAATTTAGGAATAATAAAATCAATAACAGAATATAACCTGGGCATAGCTGAGGTCGAAGTCCCGAACATTCTGCTATAACAACACATCTTTGTTAAATGTATTTTATACCACACAAGCTTCTACATAGCATTTGTGGGTGCATCATGTCGTAATTGTTTTAAAGGTCTAGAGACAGACACATTAGCGGTAAGTAACGGTCGTTGACATTAGAGTAATCTCAATTGTAACCGCGACGACCCTTCACTCAATGTATGAGCAAGCTAAAAGTCACCCGGTTATTTATGGAGAGGAGTTTCGATATTTTTTACATATAAAATTCATGACAAGGATTCATTTCATATGAGGAAGGCAAGAGGAAGAATTCGAGTGTGACTGGCAACCTCGTACTAAAATGCACAGATAAGCAAAATTACAAGGGAGAGAAGGAGGAATTTGTTCAGAAGAGGACTGAAGAATGAATGAATAACTCTTGAGACGCGTTAGAGTAGCATAGTATATGTCCTAAATCTTGGCACTGGATATAGGAAATGTAAGGATACTCTGTAAGTATTGCATTAGGACGTAGTTTTCCTACTTGCTTAAATGTTCTCTACATATTTCTGCATTACCAAATACGTCGTACATAAATAAAATTTCAACGAGTAATCGTAACGTAGCATGGCTCACATAGTGTTAAATTGATGGCTAGCATCCGGACACGCTCCCGGCCATAGACAAGTCAAAGGTCACATTGATTCTTATCTCGCAACCATAACACAAGCTTGGAGCTATTTCTATAGACCAATGGTCTTTGACATTTGTTTTAAAACCCAAGAGCCATAACGTGCCAGCATTCCATATTTCATCAACAATAACCTTTAAATGTCGAATAACTGCAATAATGACCACCCATTAAATAAAAAATAAATATACATGATATATTTTCTATATTTGCATACAACGAAAACCAGTACAGATCGAACTCATAGGAAAATAATATATACAAAAATAAGCTTTCACTTTCGATCCTTGTGAAGTAGACAAAGCTAGCAATAGTTATCGGCTGTTCAGCACCGATTTTTAAGTCCCGTGTAAACATCGCCATACACAGAGAACTCAATTTAGCTAATACTGTTTAAATTTACGAAATTAAAAAAAGGAACTTATTCGTACACGCCGTAATTGTGATTCGAACCCCCGACTATAAGATTAGTCGCATAGGACTTGCATTTGTGCTATCTGCTTCCAAAGTGATGAAATTTGTGTGTTAGAGGCATCTGCTACTCGGGGACCCTTGGACTACGTTACTCTAAGTGAAAAAGTAAAGATCTCAAGAATAAGACTACGGTATCCCCTGCCTGTCCCAGAAGGCGACTAAAAAGGGCCTCGGGTTCACACTCACTTTATCATCCGCCAAGGTGGACCCGGGAAGAAGGCGACATCGACTTCATCGACATCGACAAGGGCCACCGAGGAGATTTTAGTGGGTAAAAACCCCACATAACCGCCGCCTTCCCCCAAGAAGGAAATCTTCAAAAAGAAACCCCATTTTTTTGAAGATTTGCTCCCCGTTAAAAAAAAAGTTACTCTAAGTAAATGGACAAAGTAATATTTAAAGAGTACAAAGCTTTTAAGATGTAACCTAGATCCGTAGACAATCATCAAACCATCTATACAGAGGTTCTTATCTCGTATCTTACAAACGAGGCCACAACGAGTGACTTTCTTAACGATATACGCGGTCTCCGTCACAAACTCGAACACTGAAAAATCACTTACAAATTCACATTTATCTATCAGTGATGCTCATCGCCTTTGTTTGCGTAACGAGTTTTTATTTGGAATACTCCGCCGATTCATATGTAAAATTTTAAGTCTACCTATTTTAAGTACGGTTCAAGGATTGGCACGCATTATTCTTAACATAATAAACTCTCATACCCATCATCCAGAGGGTAGGCTGAGTTCATGGACTTAGATCTAAGCTCCTCACACGCCTCTTTCGCTTCTATCACATCCATATATCTTCGCTATCAGCACATAAATAAAACCAAACAATTTTGGGTACAGTTTACCGTTTTAAATAATCCAATCTATTATACCATTATTTCCGTAAAATAAATCATTGTATTAATAGATAGATAAATACTTTATTGCACCAAAATATGTGTACAAAGTTGAACTTAATGCTATTTATCATTTTCTTCCAGCTAACCTTTGGAGGTTAAGAGCGGCCTATGGGAAGTGCCGCTAAAAATAGCGTTGTAAGAAACTTATGAAATAAAATAAATATTCTTTTACATACACAAATCCAATAATGTAAATATTAAAAATAATACCTCGATTTTTAAGTACAATACTTGCCAGTCCCAGATTTATTAGCAAATTTGCAAGTTAGTGTAAATTGTTAAAAGTTTATATGAAATATTTTATAAATCATAATTCATTATATGAAATAAAGCATTCATTGTTTACGTTTAATATGCTTTAGCAATGGTTGAATAAATCGAAGAGTGATGAGTGATGTTTTTGTCAACGTTCAACATGCCAATGTCAAATATAAACATATTAGTCTATGTCTGTCAGACAGTGGCACAGAGTAGAGAACATAGAACATCGCTGAAGTTTTTCTAAAAGTTGCGTGTAATGCTGCGACACAGTTGCCAACTACTGTAGCAGTTTACGTACGTTCTGTGTTGTAATATTTGTTTTTCTTTTGTCCACATAAAATTTTATTTATTAAAAAAATGGTGCTAATAGGTGAATTGAAATGAGTTTCGAGCTTTGAATTGTTTGGAAATTTAATAATCCTTTTTATGATCACGGCCGAATTTTGGTTACTAATTTTTATTAACAACAATATTGCATTAAGTTTTCTATTCTTTCTGCAGTCGTAAAAATAAAGTTGTTCTTTTCAATTTACATTACATTAGACTTTTACTACATTTAAAATCCAAAATATTCGTTACAATTTATAAATTTGACAAGGCAAAAAATAGCCATCCTTATTTTGTTTCAAATAACTACAACGGAAACGTCATTTTGGCATTTGTTAATATGCTTAAATCAGTATAGGGGATCGACGATTATTTTAAGTCAGGGTTTCGATTAAAAACATCATCAATTGGTGTTAGAACTTCGGTATGTGTTGTTCTTTACAATATATATAAAATAAAAATCCTTTGTCTAACGATACAAATCAAATTTGAATATGTTAGTGCAAGATTTGTTTTAGTATGCATAAAATTTCTCCTATGGCGTGTGCTAAATCTAAGACTATCTAACTTTTAAGATCCCAAAACTTTCTAAAGCCTTGCTAAATAATTATCTTACTCAAAGAACTTTCGTAATATTGAAGTCGTAATAAGAAGTTGAAATCGTGACACACGCTTATATCTAATCTACCATACATTAGGGACTTCCGTTGTTTCTAAATGATATTTTTAAAGCACGCTACCGAACTTACGTTTTGAAATGATTGTGTTTGCGATAATTTATCGATACCATGTTAAATAGTCTTTTCAAAACAAGACATTTTGAACAATATGATATATTATCACAGACGACGATTTGCCATTCAGTCAAGGTTTCGTTGTGCCCGGGTTTTTACTTACAACTGCAAGTTTTGTAGAATACATTGAATTTCTCTCGTCTTTGCTAATACTGGCGTTAAACACTGCCTACCTTGTTTTCGAATGGTCAATAAATGTTTAACTAATTTGTTTCGTTTGTTGCTTCTTAATTAAATTAATTCGGATTAATTGATTTAATGTGTTCTCGAACAGATTGGAACAATGCATTTTAAGAATCATATCTTAAAGTAAATTATATTGTGTCTTAATCTAAATAAACGCGTACACAACTTACCAATTATCGTCTAAACACGTAAAAATAGTTACATAGGTCACATCCCTACGCGTATCAAATACATAAACAAGACAAGAAGAAACAAGCATACCACAGTGATTTCAAAATCTATTACATTATATTCAAATTTTCACGGTATATTTGAATTTGGCTGATCTAAATTTAAAGAATAATAAAGTAATAAAAATGCCGTAATTCAATTATTTCATGGAATGTGATCGGACACTACTTAAAAAAATTGTACCGCAAATTCGAATAATATGAAGTCACGATTCTTGTTTAAACTTGTCCAATTACATTACATTATAGTAATTTATTTTCTGAATTTATCTTAACTTTGAATTTGAGTTTACAAAAATTTTACAGCAAATTTTCAAATGTCTGAAAATTTGAAACTGACCTTAAGTAATTACGTGTATAGAAAAACTTCTCTGATGGGTGAATAATAGCGCTTAATATTTATGAATTAACCTTACTTAAAGATCAGCGCTCTCGAGTTTGCTGAGGAGTGGTTCTTACCGAATATGGAATATTTTCATTACGCATACTGCACTTGCACTGTCTGTGGCATTGAATGTACTTCATGTGCCCTTGATGTGAAGTGATGAGAGTGTATGCACCCACTCTCATCACTTGGCATTAACATTAACAAACGTCTCATCTAGTACGTCGATAAACGTCCGATAAAAACTATCGACTAAGTCTTGGTTCTGTCCTCTTGAGTGCCCTTGATACGGAATGGTAGCTATTAGAATAACCGTCCAAACCGAGGTTATATTTCCAGAAGGACAAATGGTGGACGTTACATTTCCGTAATATACCTGTGTTCTGAGTTACTAAAGTCATTAATTTTGTAGAAAACCAGTTTTGGTGAACATACGTTGTTCGTAATTAACATCATTAACCTAGTATTAAAAACAGCTGCGCCTCCATAATTTGAAGTTTAATTTATTTGTATATTATATTTAAAATTTCGAAATTCATTATTATATACACATTTTATTTTTTTAAATGACGAACTACACAGATTGACCAGAGAAGCTGGCCTTGACTGCTTCACCGGATTGAGAGGTGGCATAGCTCTCAGGTCGCTTAGCCTGAACCTCTATCGCTAGTAACTCGCCACAAGGGTCCGCCCCGGCATTTAGTAAGAACAAAGTGTTTTCAACTGTTAACGTTTACTATTCTTTAATCCCTTTCTGTCATGTAAGTCGTTTTATCCCTTCTACTTCCCTTTCCTTTTTAAAAAGACATTGTACACAAAGACACATTATGCCAAACCTATATCATTCCATAGTTGCGCCGTGATACGCATACAATGTGATAATTTACCGATTTAGGACTTCCCAACATAACCCGGAACCTACATCCAGTGTCCTGCCACTACTAAGAATCTGTGTCAGAACTTAAATATTGTCGCGCTCTCCGTAAACCAAGGCACGTCGTCAACGACCAGGACGACACTCGCCTAAGTAAGAATAAAACAAATACTGAAAATATAACACTTCCCTCAAGCCACGCCGCAAAGGGCGGCAAATTCATTTCGTTTTCTACCGAGTCAAAGACAAAAATTTAAAATGGTCGTGTATTTTTTGCTTAAAAATTGTATAACTAAGTAATTTGTATAATACCTTGAAATTTATAACGAGCATAAATATATTATTCTTTATAATTAGTTAGGAGTCTATCTACGAGCGTATGTTCGTTATGTTGTGTTACAACATTTCCGCTCTTGACCAACTAAGCAGTGAAATGACTTCCGTTCCGTACACGAGACCACAATTTGGACACGCACATTTCACAGTGCGCACGGTTCGGGGCTTTTTGTCAACATTGTGCTTAATGCGCACTGCCCTAAAAACTAACACACATTTTCACCTGCTTTCAACTGAGTAGAATGTAGACATTTAAAAGACTTAAAAAAAAGGAGTAAGGGTCATTATTATTATTGACATTGGACCTTCGCAAGCTATACGACGGAAATGCTTGACACCAATCCACAATCCGTCTGATGTTAAGTGGAAATGCAGTCCTGGATGGTACGCACTAAAACTAAACTAAGCACCCACATTGTAATTGAAGGGAAAAACAGACGCGGGAAAACTATTCCAGTCCTTTGCTGTATGAATAATGAAAGACGAAGCAAAGCGCGGTTTGAAGGATGTCCGAAACAAAAGGATGAAATCCTGCAGTGCTTCTTGAAGTCCATTGGTGGAATAAGGATGGGGGAATTAGATCATGTAATCCGTAAGCACAGTTTCCAGTATGCAATCTATAGAAGACCGAAAGAAAAGAAAAATTTTGTTCTTAAGAAAAGGGTAGAAATTGTTGATTGATATATTTGCAGGTTTATGACAATGCAAATCTAGGTAAGTTAATTCTAACTGAACTTCATCTGTCTTCATCAACTGTTATTGGGAAATAGCAAACTTGGGCACAAAGTGATACATTTTTCAGAATCCATTGTTATTTGGCTAAAACCCGGTCGGTTTGCAAATTATATGAAACGCATGCGACGGTTTTTAATCGATCAAATGTAATTTTGGAATACGATACAGGATCGGACGCCTGCATGCCGATTAATTCTCCGAAGCGGCATCAAGTGCTTAATAGCCGATAAAGATTTGCGCAACACGTACACGTTTACGACAATCTAAAGTGCCCCGGTAAAGCGTTGCTGTTTTGAGTTTTCTATTTTGAGGCAGCAGAGCGAGTCGGGGCCAGTTTCCGATTAAGAGTTTTTACGGAGATCAGTGCAACTTTTACACTACTAGTTACATTTGCGCGGAGCAATTCGCGTCTATAGTTACGCTTGGTGAAACTATATCTTGGGTTTGTTTTTTTATTATGTTTACCCAATTTTGTATTGGAGTGGGTGGTGCATGGTAGTGCATGGGTAGTGCAGAAATAAAATAGCTACAGTTATACACGATTATTATATAAATAACGAACATAATGGCATTAAATGTTGATTCTTATTATTGTACAGACAAACAGAAATTCTTTTATCTCATTGTTTTCTCTCTCTTTTTTGACTTACATGATCTGATTTTCCCATCCATCATTGGTCTTTACGACGCGCTGCTGGCTTTCATTTCATGCTTTTGTTGGGAACATCCAAACCAACCCAAATAATGAAATACGAATTTCATTATTTGGGTTGGCGCTTTGCTTCGTATTTCATTGTTCCTGCAGCAAAGAACTGGAATAGTTTTTCCGTATCTTTCTTTCCCTCTGATTGCAATATGGATGATTTTCAAGAGTAAAGTGAATAGGCATTTACTGACCAAGTGCGCCTTACCATCCAAATTACATTTTCAGTTAACATCAGCATGGGATTGCAATCGGATAGTCCCATATGTGACAGGTGTCACATATTTTAGCAAGTGATATTTTAGAGGTATATATAGATGGTATCAATAGATGTATAAATTGTTCTTTTAGTGTTTTAGCACTTCCAAAAACCTCAACATCTAACTAGTCCGTCAGCAATACGTATAAGGAGGTGGGAGGTGAATTGAAAATTCGGCCTATTTTGTCCATATTAGCGATACCGTTTGTCGACTTCTGTGTCGGAAATCGATAATTAATTCAGAGGACAGTCAGTCGCTCTTGTCTGAGGTCCCTAAATGGCCTCGCAATAACCGGGACGTGGGCGAAGTGAAGTCACAGTTTGTCAACACTCGCAAATGTTTGAATGTTGGCCGCAAGTCACCAGACACGACGGACGCTTGTTCCACGAGTACGTGCAACCCGAATGGAAAATTAATATTGGTATTGTTTGCTGCTTATGGGTGTGCTTAATCAAATCAATGTATTTATTACAACTTAACGTTAAATTTTATGTTGCACTGTCATTGTGTTTATTTCTTAACCGACTTCACAAAAGGAGGTTTCCGATTTGTCCGTATTTCATGTTTATTTTTAATGTTTATGCAGTCTAAGAATTTATGGATCGATTTTGATATGTTTTTTCCTTTAAAAAAATTGGTTTCCATTTGGACCAATGTAATTTTAGAATGTTGGGCTCCAAAGTCATACATTACTGCCGCGATTAGTCTTTCCATACTGGTACAATCTGGACCTTTAAGTCCAATGTGAACAGACACCTTATAGGCTCACGTGCTCCATCCTAGGCTTCATCTTCGCCTTCCATCAAGCGAGATAGAAGCCAAACGTGAGCCTATTTAGAATAATACAAAAACAAGGAACTCTTAAAAATGGTATGCCAGGATGTTGAAAAAAAATTGAGATATTGGTAGGTTTCTGACAATTAAGTTAAGACTAGGTAACTACTACTTAACGATAACGAGTGCAAATGCGGAAGGAGATATAGGCGCCTGAACTTCGTAACATAACTACGTTTCTTTGCAAATAAAAGAGAATTGCACCGCGGTTGCGCCGGCAGTGGGCTACGGCGGGTTGGTAATTCTCGTGGCGCAGCCGTTTGCTTGCCAGAGCCTTTAAAGTCAACCGCTCTAGGCTCGGTTTTTTATTATCGTGTGTAGCAATGCTAACGGAACGCACACTCCGGAGTCACTTGGCCTGGCAATGGGGTAGTGTCGGAGTTCAACCGACTAAAAATCTTCACTCGGTATTCCATCACTTACGACAGTGTGCACGAGGGTAAAGGGATAACGCCGATCGGGGGATGCGGAAGTAGACTTTTTCCGCAACCGTCAATCTATGAGATGGGGGTTAGGGGCTGGGTTTCAAAAGCCAGCAGTTGACTGATTACAGAGAATGTGGAGGTCACGTGTCATGTTCTGGCGCGGTTTGATTGTGGAGAAGCTTGTTATCTCCGGGACGAGTCCACGGATGTGTACGAGAGCGTTTTCATAGCCCCGCCAACGTGTTCGAAAATGTTGGGGTTTTAGTGAGTGCCAGTCCGACATAAATCTTCCCCTTTCCCGTCTTTACGTTAGGCGTTTCACCAGGTAAAAAAAGATCCCAAGCCAACATTCTCTCATTGGAAGCCTTGTATTAAGTTATTCATAATAGAGGTTCAATACAATAAACATTTTAGCATTCGCAACACAAACGTGATTCACGCGTAACTAATGAAATGCAACGGAAGAGACCGGTTTACGGGACAGACAGTTTGATACCACTCGTGGGAAACGTCAAAATTTAATTAATTGTTTACGTGTATTGCCTTTAACGTATACTGGAATGACCACACACCTTATAAACCTTAAAATAGCTCTTGTAGATAATACATAAATACGTCACTATCCCATCAATCACCTATCCCAGGAATTGTCAACAATTTAAATCAAAATGACTAATGAGTATGGAAAATTATCATAGTTTTTTATAAAATAAATAATTGAAAATTTTATTTGGACAAAAGAAAAGGAAATATATCAATACTGAACGTTCGTAAACTGGTAAAGTGTGTGTGTGAAAATGAGTATTTCTGTGCATCACAAGCATCCAGAAATAATCTCTTCAGTGTCTTTATAGGTTAAATTATTTTAACTTTAATTATGGCTGGTTACCGCTTGACTTCTACTATTCTACTGGACTGAGGTGTTCGAGGTCTTAGAGCACGCAGTTTGAATCTCTATTATGTATAATTTAGCGCAAGAGTCCCCGAGAGGCTTTAAGGCAAACTTTTCAAGATCTCATATTTTAATAGGATTAAGCCTTATACACATTGTACTGTCTCTGTACTGTATCTGTTGCATGGAACAACACATATAAGGGAATGCAAAAACATATATTTACATGCATGCATCAAATTAGTATCACTTTCATGCATTTTTTTTTTTCCACTAATGATTGTCTAGAATAAAACATTTGTGTTATACATGCTTTTCGATTTCTTCGATTAACTAACATTATCTGCTTTTATTCAATAACATTTAATCTACAAATATAGTTTTTAAATTTGATGATAGAAAAAATGGCGCGGGGACTTATGGTGGGGATCATCTAACTTATATTTTACCATTTTCATCGTAGACATAAGAAATAAGTGTGTGTTTTAAAAAAAGACTTGGCTTAAAGTCTTGTTACCAAGCCATAAAATATTCATCAATTTGATGATAATATTTTTTGATAGTTTAAACAATTTTAATATTTTTTTTACATTCTGTAAATTTAATTTACTTATTATGTTAATTTTTCGAGTAATAAATATATTCTATACTTGAATTTCGTCTGAATTTGTTAACAAATAAATTTTATTAATTATTCTTACTCGATTTTAATATTAAAATGGCAACAATAGAAAATATTGTCTCAGATTACAAACATCAATGTATCCATTTAAAAACAAACTCTATACTGAACTAACGCGTCTACACTAACAACTGCGTATTATGTATTTTATGTAACCCAATCGACTGCAACGTCTAAATGTATCATAATATAGGTCTTAGAAAAACTATACCTGGGTACCTCGATACCTAGAAGCAATCTTAGGCTATCAAACCCGCGCAACCTGTCCTACGGCCCAACGCAAACATGCTTATGCAGACGTTCTAGCTATCTACCACGAACATCGAGTTTCCGTAAATGATTTGAAACCGTCACCGGATAGCGGTATACGTTGCATTGTATAAGTGTCTACCACTTTATCAATTACCGCCTCTATAATACAACTTCCCGCGGACTGCGCCCCACTCGTCCGCATGTCCTGCATCATCATAAAAACAATGACGTCACTCTTGTTGACCTTGCGAGGGTACCAAATCCACATGTTCGGGCTCTTTGTAATTAAACAACTCACATATGTTTTTATTGCTAAATTAAGGATTATTTGTAAATTTAAATGAATTTAGCTAGATATAATCCTACGCATTTAAGAGACTACGTCATCTCTACATTTTGAAAGGTATATGAAGGTAATCATCGGTTATGCGGTATCGAGATGTATGCATTTAAATTTTATGCTTTAAAATCCTTACATGCGACAGGAAATTGAAAATGAAAACAAATAGAAGTTCCCTAATATTAATGGGCTGACGCATATCTTCCAGTCAACAGATAAATTATATCCAAGTATTTTAACGGAGGATTTATGATGACAACACAAAAATGTTAAAACGTGTTTGTTTTTAACACTAACATAATTTTAAATAGACAATTAAATGCATATATGTATGTCGTATACTATAACGCCGAAATTACAGACTACATTGTAGCTAAAACCAATTCGATATACGACATTTTGATTATTATAATAATTTTAATACTAGCAAAAACGTTATCAAACGTACCTGAAAGTGGAAAAAGATCACTGAAATTTTGTTCGCCACTGTTCACAGTCACTTGTTCACTTGCTTTGTTCACAATTGGTTCGCATAGCGACGCCCGCGTCTCTCGCCGTCTTGCTGCGAGTGAGGCGGCGCGCGCGCAGTATGGGCGGCGCGAGAATTGCTGATCTCGCTCTAAGTACTGTGCACTTCAATGAACGCAATACCTAACGATATACGTTGCAATACTATATCATCAATATTGAACATGTTAATTCAGCTATTTGATAGAAAACAGTAATGAAAACAAGAGAAACAAATCTAAAGAAGTTTTCGTGAATTTCTCTTACAAACTAAAATTCTGTTAAGAACTATATCAAATTAAAAAAACTCATGAAGTTCGTAAGTATTATTGTGTGAGATTTATTCAAGATAAACAATTGTTATAGTTACAATTGGACTTCCGAGTACTGGAAATAAAAAATGGCAATGTTTGGCGAAGTTTTTAACGAAACCTTAACTTTTTGCAGTGGGCGGAGCGGCTTTTGCTTCACTCGTAGGCGTAACTTACAAAATTCAACACAAGGCAACTTGGTATGACTAAGCTTTGATTTGGCTGTATTGTGTCCGAAAATGGATTACAGGAATTTTTTGTGTTATCAGTTTTTATGCGCTCTAACAGTCCCTTGTACTATGTTTCTCAACTAGTTGGTATAATATTATTGCCATTTCGTAGCGCGTCATCCACATATAAAACAACCGCTGTCAGAATAGGCCTTCCCTAACGATTTCCAAAAGGAACGTAAGCGGCTTGCATATAGCCTTTATGAGGTCAGACCAATAAGCGTGCTTGACTGGAATTTCCATTACGTGTAAAGCAACGTAGCAGAGAAAACATCGGCTTGGGCGCGACCCGAGGTTGGAGCACAGGTCGATCCGATGCTTTATTCAGAATATTCTTCAAACAGGAGATCTAGGCACGTAGTGAACGACCCGGACGACGAGACAATGCCCACTACGCTAGAATGGAGGGGCAGAAGAAACTCCGTGACGTCATCTTCAAACATTGCCTTGAAAATCTTCATAATTCGGAAAAAAATTGTTCAAGTATCAAATTGCTTTGCCATGCATTTCTCAAAATCTTATCCCTATATAAGTCAAAGTAATCCCTAAGTTAGATATCTATTATAACTGGATTTCTTTTTGTATATCGTATTTCGACTATTTGCAGTTTGGAAAAATAAATTATCGTCTTTAATAATGAACAATATGCGTGATGTTGTTAGGCAATTTTAATTTATTTTAACTCTCTAAAAATTGTTGTGAGGAATGTTCCTTTTTTGGATATCCCTTAACGTTCAACTTGCCGAGATTCTACCACTTAGTAGATAATGAGATTCTAATGCACTAGGTTTTACACTTTGCCTATTGAAACGTCATTTATATAAGTTTATATATATAATAATATAAATAAGCTTTCAAACTATTAAAGCACATAGCGAGGTAGACAGAGATAGTAATCGCTGTCAACTTCTTACCAAGTGTATTAGGTCCCATATGAAACAGGGAGTGAACGTACACTGAGCAGAAAATTTTGAGAGGGATTATTTTTGGAAAAAAGAATCCGTCAAAACGGAAACTTTTCGGTGTAAGATAAGTGGCATTCGAACCCTCGAACACAATATCATAAGAATATTTAGAACAGTATGACAAAACTTTATTGTTGTTGTTGAATATTTCATGGCTTGGTAACAAGACCTTTAAGCCAAGTCTTTTTTAAAAACACATACACTTATTTCTTACGTCTAAGATAAAAATGTAAGTTAGATGATCCCCCCATGAGTCCACAAAACTTTAATTATACTATAAAATAGTAGATTATAATATTTTGTCGTAATGGTACATGTCAAGCATTTTCGGTAAACGATATTATTTATTTTAAGATTAATATTATGGGTATTACTATATCTATCTGTAGTATTATTATTATATTTAATATTATATTAATATGGTGTGAAGCAAGAAACTAACAATTACAACCAAAAACAAGACTTATGTACGAAATGTCGCATTAACTTCTATATCCTACAATTTTTATAAAAACACAATACATTTTTAATATGAAAATACACGTTTATATAGAGCACAATTAATATTGTAAAAATATCTTACATCTGTAACTGCTTCTAATGTCAAAGTCATTTATTAAATCAATTAAATCTACATTTGTAGTTTTTTCTTAGCAATTACGATATCATTTAATTGAATGAAATTGAAATAACTTTTAAGTTAGATAAAATTCATTAATCAAATACTAAAAGCTATACACGCATTGAACGCAATGAAATGTTCATTTATGCATGTATTATTTATGCATATATCATTTTATTATTTTCAATATGTCACAATAAATGAAAAATCTTTGGCGTTACTTAATCTGTGCCTACGATGACGGTCGCGGTTTCTATTTCTATGACCGTCTAGTTGATAACCACAGACTTGCGGTTTTATGCAACAAAATTATAAATTTAAATCATGACACACCTACGTTATTAGTAAATTAAATTTGTATGACTCGGTAATAAACAAGAATATTGTCAATGTATATAACATTGACTAATTGTTAGTGGCATCGATTTGGAAATGCGATCGCTTGGAATGATACTAATACACTACAGAAGTACTCGTGCATACAAAAACCAATCCAATGCGCTGTCAACTCAAGTTGGATCACCGATCCCAAAAACAATGAAATTGTTTATTGAGATTTTAAGTGTATACTGCTTGGCGTTGAAGAAAAATATCGTGAGGAAAATCTGCATGCTTTAGAAAATTTTCTACCGTCCTATACCCTAATACAGAGAAGACCTGTGCCCAACAATAGGATATGAATAGTTACTTTGATTTACCTACGCATGTACGCCCCGGTCTGACATTTTAGTTACTCTTATATGATCATGTATTGTTTTTCAAATAAAACTTTAAATTTTGTTTACACTAAAGAAAATTATAGGAAAATATAGTAACATCGTACGGATAATTCGTAGTTTTTATTACATGATTAATTTCAATGGGTTTTGTCAAAATATATGACGGACGACCAAACGTCAGATTCGAATATTCGTGCGTCAAAGATGTATTAACTGACGCTGGCAGTAAGTTGGTGCAAATATAGCGATACAAACGATGCTTGTACAACATATTTGCTTTTTTTCATAAACGTGCATTTGAAAATTTCGTATTTTATTCTAGTTTGTTTAGGGTTATTTTTTTATACTTTGAAAGCAAGTGCTTGACTACGATCCCACCTGATGAAAAGTGGAAATGCAGTTTTAGAATATCCATATCTATAACACTCTACTCTTAAAACGTTCAAATTGTAAACAAAGGGAAAGTTAAAACTGTTATGTATCAGGGAAGTCCCCTTGGATAGGAGTAAGAGCGTTTATTAAGAGTTTCTTCAGCCACTTCTCCTTCCCTAAGTAGCATATTAGTTTAGGTTAGATTATCCCAAATAGTTTAGCCCTCCCAGAGGCCCTGGGATCGGAATGCTTACGCGTAACATAGTAACCGTCCAAGTCGAGGTTACTCCCCACTGGTGGGACCTTTGTCTCGAGTTATTAGAGGTTCAGGCTAAACGACCTAAGAGCTATGTTTACTCTCAATCCAGTCAAGCAGTCAATGCAGCTTATCTGGCCAATCTGTGTATTTCGTCCATAAAAAAAATCAGGGAAGAAAATAAATGACAACTAGTACCATGACAAATAATTCTATTTTAATTTAACAGACTTAAATACATTCTTAGTTTTTTGTAACACTCGCAATCGGTAAACACCGTCGGCAGAGTTCAACAATAAATACATTGCGTTATAACATTGGAATACGTACTACATCTAAGATGACAAACATTTGTTGTTCATTTGAAAGCGTGGGTCTTGAGCGGCCTTCTGACAATGACAGTTGACACAGACTTTATTCTGACGATGAGAGATGACACAAAACTTATTCTGACGATGACAGTTGACACAGACTTTACTCTGACGGTCACTTTAATAGTACTTGTTAAAGGAAAAAACATGTAGTTACAGGCAGTAAATAAATAGTTGGTGTGACCAAATGGCACCACTATCCGTCTGCGAGTAGCCGGAAATAGGACAAGATGGCGTACGAACGAAAGTGATAGATGAAAATAGTAACGCCTCTCAGACATGAAAACAATATTTAAAGAAGAGAAGACGGAGATGTGATGAGTAATGGCCTGTTAATAAATGTACAAAAAAGTTTTCGCTTTTTTGTTAAAAAATAATATTTATTGTGAAAGTGTGATTTTAAACAATGTGAGACTGCTTTTTTTTATATGAAAAGTGGCAAACGAGCATACGGCTCACCTGATCTTAAGTGATCACCGTCGCCCATGAACATCCACAGCACCAGAGGAGCTGTAGGTGCGTTGCCGACCTTTGAGATAGGAATAGGCTCGTTTCTTGAAGGTCCCTAAATCGTAAACCTTCGGAAACACCGCTGGCGACAGTTGATTCCACAAGTTGACAGTGCGTGGGAGAAAGTTACGCGAAAAACGTACAGTCGTTGAACGCCAACCATCAAGATGATGGCGGTGGAATTTGGAATTCTGCCGAGATGTGCGGTAATGGAAATCGGTAGCTGGGATGATTCCGAACAATTCCTCAGAACACTCCCCATGGTAAATGCGATACAGGATGCAAAGATGCTTGCTTAGTGACTTCTAAAGTGCAAGTTTCTTTTGTGTTTGAAACGAATCTTCCTCCGATAATTTCTCCAAATCTGCATCATCGTAAATTTTTAATACTTTTCTTCACATAAGCTCTTCATCTGGGTCATTTCAAATTGTTCTATCTATTGTAACGTTTTAAAATTGTCTTTTTTCTTAAACTATTACGCAAGCTCAACACCCAAAAGGTTTCAAATGTACCAACAATTACACATAATTATAAAATTGTCACACGTTCAAACGTCGACCAAATATAATATGAAAGCATGCATACACTTTACACACATAATTAAGGAACTATTATACAAGATATATTATCTTATTACGACAACAATATCTAAAATTGCTAATTTCAAAAGACAAATCATATTCAAATAAACTACATAGCCCTGTTGTTTACGAGAGAAATTTCCACGACATAATCTATCCATACACGGACCTTTGTCCAAAAACTAGGCAAAAAAAAAATACGTTTCGCCGAAGAAAGATACAAGTAATATCACTGATTTAAAACTATGATTATACATTGGTTAACTCACTTATGCATTTTAAAATCGAATGGTAACACAGCAATGAAATAAAGAATAAGCCATAGTGTATTTTCCAACCAATTGGCATGTATAGACTTACGACTGAAATTTATAAAGCACTTTTGACTTTGCTCAGGCATAGCTTTGCTCAGTGAAATCTCAGCATTCAAATTGTTGTTCATTTTGTATACAATTGGTTTAGCAGACTTGGGGCACAGATTAGATAACCACAAATCGTCACAACGATAAATAATTCCTACTAAGAATTAGCGATGCTTTTGAAATTGAAAATTAATTAATAAGATATAATCTGAAACTAAGTACGCTACCACAAAACTTCCAACTGTTAGCTCATATTTCCTAGATCGGGACAAAAATAATCAATAATTACGATCAGAGAACAACAACTAATATAATAATGGGATGCTACACTTCATTACAATTCGTAAGATTTTTTTAAACGAAAGAAATTTAAATAGTCATAGGTACAAACCAATTGCGATATAAAGAGAACGTCTAAAGTAAGGGATCAAGTAACATTAGTAACCGAGTAATGAACTGACAAAGCACATTATAAAGTCTAATAGATGGACGCGAGTTTTTAATTAGAGATTTAGGGATGTAAATACAATGTTTGGTTGTAGTTGTCGATAACATTTATTTAAATACTTATGTATCGACATTATGTGTATTGGATTAACAAACTAGCACTGCATTTCCCTAAGGACTAGACTGAAATACTTCTTAGCCGGTAATTAGAGTAACTAGAGTAGATTTAGTCCTCACTAGCTATATGAAAAAGCTTCAGCTGGCACTTCATATTGTGTGTATTAGTTTTCTTATGTAAAATGGCTACTTTTAAAATCAACCATAAATAAGCAGCAAGAGTCGCAAAATATTTCGCATTGAAAAACCTAGATTAGGGATGTACTTTGCAAAATGTCTATAACATATTTAAGCATGACACAATTTAGTAAATCTATAAATGAGTTTAGTTATTATAGATATAGTGACAAAACATCGATTTTGCAAATGCATACACCATCACAATTGGATATCGATTCTAATATTATCGATATCACAGGAAATCAAGCTTATATTGAATGATGTTATATTAATGATGATTTTTTCGAATAATATGCATATAAACTATCGTTATTTGCTAGGATCGAAAATCAATATCAAAATCGATGTTTTATCAAACTACATTATGCCTACTGTTAATAAAATCGATAAGTAATAAGGTATGTTATATAAATATCTATTATATTGTAACAAATATCGATATTCCTTAACTTTTCGATTAATTCACACATCGGTAATAATTGAAAATTATTTTCACGATATAAAAGCAAAGGAAATGGTTAGTTCGGCCTCACGCGTTTGCTTCGATATTTCTGCTGTTGGAATAGCACTCTATAGAAAAGGGCGCACCTTGTAAAGATGCAGTGTCATGAATATCTTGCAGAGAGCAGAAGCGAAGCACTCACCAGTTGGTAGTAAACAACAAAATACTACAGACAAAACAACAGAAAAGGTGTAACCATAACTTCATGCAGTTTTTAGCTACAACTAACTTACTGCTTTATTGCTATAAATATGTCCAGAGATAGTTTACATCCGAACTAGTTAATCGTTAGAGATTTTTCGATCAATCCGCCTTAGTATTTGTCTATGTATGTATCTTTCAAAATTCCATACTCAAGCAACCTGACTTCCATCCCTGGGGAAACCGTTACTTGTAATTTCAAGCCCTGATTTACTACGTGGTTGGCAGTGAAGGAGAAAAAGAATCATATTCATTATTTTTGGGCGTGACATATGCCCTGATATATACAGCAATCATGCACATCTTCCCGGCATGGCATATAAGTTAGTTTAGCTTATATTGTCCTAATAGTCTTTGCCAATAAAATAACTACCGACCGAGTCGTGGTTCGGCAATCTCGGATCAGACTGCTAATGCGTAAAAATAATATCCGTCCGCCGAATAAGCCGAGGTTACCCCACACCGGTGGGCCCCTTGTGTCGAGTTACTATCTAATAGAGGTTCAGGCTAAGCGACCTAAGAGCTATGCCAGCTCTTAATCCGGTGAAGCAATAAAGGCCAGCTTCTCTGGCCAACTGTGCCGTCCACAAAAAAGTGGGGCATTATATAGGCAGTTTACTATTAAGGTAAAATATTTTCTCAATTGTAATGCATAGGTGTGTTCACAAAAGGTAAGCTAACACCTAGCTGACGTATGATAACCTAATGGTTAAATATAAGTAAAAATGCCTAACGCACATAATATCCATTATGGAAGGATGTGCAGAGCGCCGGGCTCCAATTAACTATTTGAAGGACTAGTCGTCGTCTGAATATCACCACATGTGAGTCTCTCTTATCTCGCTGATGATCTGACCGGCACGCTGGAGCGCCTGTAAAATACATCATATTAATTTGTTGTTTATCAATAAATATAACACGTGAATGGTATTTGGATTTTTATATATTTATTAGAACAAAATTTTTAGTAGTAAAAGTTGTGTGTTCTGCAATGGGCTCACCACCTGAGATGATACCTAATAAGTTTGGAGAAAAGCGGACAGTGAAAGCTGTCGGTCTACCCCACTAGGGTTGCAAGCGGGGCTACGGATGTGTTTTCGTTCCCGCCATACGCTACCTTGGTGGAATATCTTGTGGGGTTTAGTTGGTTAAATCCCACTAGGGTTGAAAGGTGGAGAAAGCTTTTTTATTTAAAAAGCGGAAGCTATTTTCACAAGCCCGCTGAAAGTAACGTTCGTAGGTCATTTTAAATAAAACTATACTCAACAGTCAGTCAATAAAGTTCAGTTTAAATGAAATAAATATTGTATGAAATAATAATATTGCAAAGAAAGCTAGCAACATATTTTTTCTTCAGAAACATTACTACCATTTTTGTTAACCATTCCAACTGAGCTTATATTCGCAGACCCTACCCTAAACCATTATGCTATTGACGTGTGGGATACTCATACGCACCGCAAAAATCGGTTTTGCGAAAGTGCGCGAGCGTCGACGGCGCAGCGCACGGATCAGTCACGCGCCTCTTGTGTACAGCGAAGCCCGTGTCGCTCTCTCGCCATTCCTACGCGAACGTACATAGGAGTGACTACCATACAGTCCCTACCAACCTTACCCTACAGACGCTTAGTTAATTTATATCAATAAATAATACGTAGGGACAGTTAACCTCAATGAAAAACAACAAAATACAAAAAAATAAGTACCTTGAGCATGTCTGCAGCCTCCTTTCTCCTCTGCGCGATATGTTCAGACTCATTTAACATGCTCTCCGCTTGATCAGACTTGTATAAGTGGGTCACCAGCTCCGACTGCAGATTGTCCTTCACAAAGTTGACAAGGAAATGCATGACAGCCTTCGGTACCGAGTCTTGAATCGATTTTCGCACAATGTAGAAGTAAGATTTTATTAATCTCTCTGAAAAATAGACACAAGAAACTTTTTTAGTAAATAGACAGATGAACACAATCAATGTATATATATATATATAATTTATACAGTAACTTTGCACTATACAGCCATGATTGTGTGTGAATGGATGGTTGCTTTGAATATTGCATGCAAAAAATTGTTGCAAAAAAGAATTATCAGGTTTTGCTAAGTTTCCTTAACCGACCTTTCATTACGCAAATATTACTTCGACTTACAATCTGATAGTCGCGGGTTCGGATTACAAGAGGTTTTTCGGTTTTTGAAGTATAAGAAATCACTTGCTAAAAATTATGCTTGGTGTATGTTCGGTTGGTGTGTCCCATATAGGACCCGATAAGTTTTGTGAAAGTGGACATTGAAAATTGTCTCTGTCTACCCTAATACGGTTAAAGGAGGTGCGAGTTTATTTTTTTTTGTACTAAATAGGTTCTCGCTTAATGGGAGGCGAAGATGAAGCCTTGGATGGAATACTTAAGATGTCTGTTCACATTAAACTTATCTGTCTAGACACAAATCGGGACACCTTCAGGAAAGACTGATTGCGGCACTGATATTTGCTTATAATTTGCTTTAAAAACTGATTATTGCCTATTACAAAATCGTTCCATTTAATTGTCATGTAACCGCACTATCTAATTTGATTAGTAAATCAATTGTACGGTAATTTAAGCTGAAGTGACGGCTGATGGCTAGTGATAATAAAATAAATTGAAGGGCTTTATATACAACATAGCATGCGAAGGTAAACACGTAAGAGTTACAAGCATCAAGCATAAAGAGCCAGAGATGGAAGGTGGTCGGAAACCTATCGGTGAGCAATGAGTTAAGCAAGTCCACGTCATCTCTAATGCAATCCTCACCAACTAGGTCACCCATAGTGTTCAAATGATTCATCGTAATGCCTTCTAATATCTTTCTATTAGAGTTTTGGTTTGGTGAAGGCTCGCTCCGTCCACCTAGCATCATAATGAAAATTTGTTTAATGGGTTGTCCTTTTAAAAAAATATACTGTAATGTTTATATATATATGTATATTATTGTGATAGTGTACAATATAAGAATGAACTACAACAAAAAAAATTATATAATTAAAGAAATAGTTATTTCCTTAATATATTCATGTTAAATTAGGAATCTAAAATGAAATATTTACTATATAGACAAATGCTATATTATTAAATCGTTAAATGTTTTGTCAAGCCATTTTTTTAATTCAGGAGACACAATAATTGACATTAATTTCTAGTAATTTCACTAGGACAGTAACGTAATGCAGTGTGCGTAATGCAATTACGTTACTGTTCGGATTTATATTACTAATCGGATAAATAAAAGGGGCCATTTACTGATATTTTTAAAGTAGATTTTATGTTCCCCCGTTTTGTAAAAAAAAGAATTTCCAGTAACAATATTGAAGTCAATTAAAATAGCATACTGGGTGGGACTAAATAACTACTAAATTCTACAATTCTAGAAAAAAATAAAATAAATGAAATATTATAATGAGAGTGATTTTGTTGAGAGAACATCCAAGCTTAGCATATGGGATATTAGGCATTTAATGCGACGGGGAGACGGGGAGCAATCCTGACACATCTTTCACTTTGTTTTTATCCTTTCTATCCTATCACTATGCTAGATTATAAGTATTCTTCCACCCCTGTCTCAGTGAGTTGTCAATGTGGTTGATATACATATCTTGTAAGGCCCACATCTAATTAAATATCTATATATATTTAAAATCACATTTTTCTCTTGCCACATCATTCGTAATTCCTCTAATTTTGATACACCATTGCTATTTCTATGCATGACCATATTCCTACGATAGCAATCTGCATTGATATTGCATTGGTCCCTTGTAATCAAGTGTTGAGTTTCATTCCCTCTATTTCCTGCATTTACTCTTCATCATATTAGCATATGTAGTCCAAGCTATATAGCAAGAGAGACTGCCCATCTTAAGTTCTTATTGAGAGCTGTTGTTAAATCGAGAAGTAAATGAAGTTAATTCATTAAAATCACTATTAAACATACTATTCAAGTATAAGTCACTATTAAATAGTATAAGAACCGATTCACATACTCATTCAATTCTTCTTCTATCAATATATCACACATGATTTTTTAATCTCCTGTAACTATTTAGGACTTTACACTAATACAAGCCTGACCGAAGGACACACACAACAGTAAAAAGGCAAACTCACCAATAACATCGCAGTCATGTTGTTCTCGATCGGACAGTTTTCTAGATGTTTGGTTAGGTACTTCCGGTAGCAAGTTGACAGGCTTCTGTGGAGTCAACACTTTGTTCTCGGGAGAACCATTTAACTGAAACATAAATATATATAAATAAACAACAACCATCACTAGGTTAAGTAATAGCTATGTACAATAGCAAGAGTTAAAATGGTCGATATATTTTTCATTAAGATAATTTACATAAAATCAATTAATATTCCCAATATTATTAGACTGGAGATTAATCTGTAATTTTAGATCCCCGGTCGCATACAAGACCGAGCATTGTAATCATTTTAGAATATTTATTCGAACGATTATTTATACGAAGAGCGTAGCGACGGCCCGAGCGAAGACAAGACGTCTTGGGCGACAGAAACAATACGACAAAAATTATACTTACTATTACAATATCTTATTAATTTTATCTCGAGAACCAGTGTTGCAATCGAATCAGTGGTAACAAAATTTTTTTTGGCGACCGTGACCTCAACCAGCGAGGAAAGTGATCGAACAGTGACTAGCTCCGGCTCGAAGGACCATTTTTGTTACCGATTCTATTTAAACACTGGTTCTCAAGATAAAATTGATAATAAATTGTAATAGTAAGTTTAACGTTATGTTGTTTGTGTCCCCCGAGACGACGTATCCCTGCTACGCAAGCGTCTGTCACCGATCAGCTGTGCGCCGTCCTGTAGCGATGCAACATATGTGATAAAGTTTTGGTTTCACCATCTTTATGTTAGTCCAGGTAAGTTCTAGTGAAAAAAAATGATTGCAAAAAGGTAACTTTCGAAATCACTAGTGATTCCACAAGATGGATGCGTGAGGATTAGAATTGCGTGAGTAATGTACATTTATGGAATGAATAATATGATCTATGTAGACAGAATAACGCGTTTAGTTTATAAGTGATGATAAATTAGCTACGATATACGATAAAAGTTTAAAAAATGGAACTGGTTGGTCCACAAGGCTAGTGGAGATCAGATCAGAAGTCAACTTAATCCAAATTAAAAAGAAGGAGTTGGTACTGAGGAGACCCATGATAGGGTAAGATAAGTTAACATTAATACATAATTCTAATCTAACAAGTCGACACGGTTGTCGTTTCGTGTATTTAACTCGTGAATAAATAAAACATATTAAAAGATTATTAATTTTTAAGTTAATGATTTTCAGTAAATATCAACATCAATTATCCCAGTCACACACAGGATATATGGCAGACAACATTGAAAGAAACACTACTCTTTAAAAATAACAATTATATGTGGGCTATGTACTAATAAAAATATGGCAGGTACAAACCATGCTAATATCGTTATAAAAAGATACGCGTAACCCAATTGTATATTTTATCTGTTACATTCAAAACCACTGAAGTATTTTCGAGGATATGTTATGGATAATAAATGCCATAATAATATGAGACTTATGCAAAGCATAAAAGAATTTCCAGTCAAAAATTGTTTCCATGGAAACGGAGTGGTCTAATTGATAACTGGCTATAACTTTAAATGGATTTTACTAACATTTATTATAAAGACGAATTGATTACTTCTTCCTTTTGATAAAGTACGTTAGTAAATACTACATGCAATAGAAAAAACTTGTCTTTGTAACAAAATATAGGGCAAGCCTAGGTATAAAGACAATTAGTACCTGAACACCCAGAGGTGATTCACTGTTAGCGCTTTGTGGTGGCGATTTGTTCTCTTGACCGTCCGTGATGGCCGGAACGTGCTGTAAACATTGTCCATGTCTTAACACTTTTTCCTACGTTATAATATTCTATAAACGACTGCAAATACTGACTGACAGCCGATTTTAAATAAAATTATGAAATAGGTTGTAAACTGTTGCAAGTGAAATGGTACAATTCGATTTGTTGGTACCATTCTTTATTTATATATTAATCACAACATTTATAAGTAGTCAAACTATTGACTCTGTGGGGGCATAGATTTAGGATTAAATTTTTTCATACAAATAAATGCTAGTCGGCTAAGCAAACCCTTAACATAACTTTATTGTAAACAAAAATCAAACAAAATGTACATTACATAACTAAGGTACATTTTACAATTACAATTGTACAACACAATGGGCGACCTTATCGCTAAGAGCGATCTCTTCCAAGCCAATATAATAGTTATTCATTCATCGAAATCATATAGACTTTACTTTATCTTATAACGCAGAACAGAACTCCCATACCACAACATTTATTAACTCTTTGTATATATACAATTTGTTTTGAACATGTGTTACTTATATATATATGGCAGGTACAAACCATGGTAATATCGTTATTAAAAGATACGAGTAACCCTATTGTATATTTTATCTGTTACATTAAAAACCACTGAAGTATTTTCAAGGATATGTTATGGATAATAAATGCCATAATAATATGAGACTTATGCAAAGCATAAAAGAATTTCCAGTCAAAAATTGTTTCCATGGAAACGGAGTGGTCTAATTGATAACTGGCTATAACTTTAAATGGATTTTACTAACATTTATTATAAAGACGAATTGATTACTTCTTCCTTTTGATAAAGTACGTTAGTAAATACTACATGCAATAGAAAAAACTTGTCTTTGTAACAGAATGTAGGACAAGCCTAGGTATAAAGACAATTAGTACCTGAACACCCAAAGGTGATTCACTGTTAGCGCTTTGTGGTGGCGATTTGTTCTCTTGACCGTCCGTGATGGCCGGAACGTGCTGTAAACATTGTCCATGTCTTAACACTTTTTCCTACGTTATAATATTCTATAAACGACTGCAAATACTGTCTGACAGCCGATTTTAAATAAAATTATGAAATAGGTTTTGTAAACTGTTGCAAGTGAAATGGTACAATTCGATTTGTTGGTACCATTCTTTATTTATATATTAATCACAACATTTATAAGTAGTCAAACTATTGACTCTGTGGGGGCATAGATTTAGGATTAAATTTTTTCATACAAATAAATGCTAGTCGGCTAAGCAAACCCTTAACATAACTTTATTGTACACCAAAATCAAACAAAATGTACATTACATAACTAAGGTACATTTTACAATTCGTTGTACAATGGGCGACCTTATCGCTAAGAGCGATCTCTTCCAAGCCAATATAATAGTTATTCATTCATCGAAATCATATAGACTTTACTTTATCTTATAACGCAGAACAGAACTCCCATACCACAACATTTATTAACTCTTTGTATATATACAATTTGTTTTGAACATGTGTTACTTATATACATGTCAAGCTTAACTCGGAACGAGTTTTCTTACACTGTGTGTGACTGAGAAGCTGATGCTATGAGGATCAAACGAAGATACAAAATTAAAAAAAATTAATATCCTTCATAAATACATAATATCTACCCACATATATATACACAAACATAAATGATGAACGTATTTACCTAGTGCCTATTACAAGTTAGTTTTTGCCATGTACAACAATTTTATGGAATCAGCTGTTATCACGTGTTTTCATGCCAATATAATTTCCAATTAGCATTTTAAATGCCAGAATATCATTATTACTATGGTATTTATGTTTATAGACAGCAATAATTAGTACCCCATGCAAACATTTCCTGCAGAAGGATATTTGAAGTGTCAATAACCCAATGGTTTAGGTTTAGTATGTTCTGCAAATCGTAAGATTGTAGGTTCGAATCCACCATTCGACTATTGACGTGAACCATCTCCTAGCACAAGCTTTAGCTTAGTTGGAATGGTTAACAAGAATGTTAGAAAATAATAATATTGCTAACTTTCTTTCTTTAAAAAAATAAAGAATTTTTCAATTTTCAGATGAATCCCCAAATTCTGAGCACCGATAATTATTCATATCTTGTACAGAATAAGTCAATATTCTATACTAGATGTTACAAACTGATGAAGTTTTTAAATATGAAAGAGACCATAGCATATCATTATATTAAAATTATTAAAGGTCAAACAACCATCTACAAACAATTCCCTTAATCGAAATCGCATCATGCATAGAAGCAGTAGTGGCTTCTACTGCTAAGAGAATGATCTGGACCAAGCTGTGATCATGGACTCACGACCTTGCAACGCTAAGTCCTAACCATTCAAATTAAAATCAGGCAAATACAATTCCTCTCGTGTTGTATTTGGAGCGGCGGAATCACTATAACTGTATTTGTAATATAATGAAAACTACCATCGTATATTTAACACAGATAAAAAAACACATGCATATTTTTGCATGCATGACATTAAAGAGGAATGGATTTGAAAGAGAGTCCGTGTGGTACTAGGATAAGAAAGATGTCTTGTGAGTTTACAATGGAGAAATATCACAATGCGACTTATGTATTCTGGCACAATGATTTTTGCGTTTAAATGTCGACCACCGCCGATGAAGTCACAAGAATGGCAATTGAACACTGAAAACGGTGTGCCATGGGAACTTTGCCTAGCATTGAATGCCACAGGTCGATAACGATAAACAATTTTATAACTTGACTCACGATTTATTCATAAAAGAAAGTAAGGCAAAAGCCGAAAGGCAACTTTAGCCTCGACTGATTTAGCTATCTATGAGCATGTGATGTGGAATTAATATGTGTGTGCAATATAACACTAAAATCAATATTAACACACCATTTCAAGTAGCATTGTATTTACCTGATTGTATGCATCCCATACATTTATCAAGTATACCAAGATGGACCCTCTTTCACCCATTTGCTGTAGAAATTGCTACAAAACAATAACTTTTCTATTTTACTTGAATATTAATAAAAATACTTATTTAAAAAATACAGGTTACATATAGTTAAGTTAATAATGAAATATAATAGAATATAGGTAGCTAATATTATAAAAATAATTAAATAATATATAAATAAGGTCTCACATCTTCACCAGGATTAAACGGTAACAACTCAACTTATGATCTAATGGACAGACCATTGATTATAAGTTGATTGCTGAGTCAGTGTATCTGCTCATGTTAAATTTGATCGGAGGATGGATTGAATAAAAGCCAAGATTAGAATTTCTTGTTCAGATTAGCAAACTCCGTAATGCCTAAAGGCAACAATCTTCAACTAAGTTGTACAGTGACAGAGAGAAGGAGAGAGCTAGTGAACATTTCTGTAAAGGGGAGGAACTCTATAGGAAGAAAGCGAAAAATAATAGCAGTTTACGTAGCACTTAAAGTAAATGGAAGTGGATGTTTCCCACACCTTTTACTAGTATTGAATTGATGGCCAACAAAATTATAAGGATTACTGGAAATGGCTGCGTGCGAGCTGAAGTATGGCCATGGAGCCAAAGAAGAAGGTTCTGTGTCCAGCAGCGCAATGATATAAGCTGATAATGATGACAAATGGTCCGCTAAGCTATAGGCTATCTTTCTTAGTAGAAAACATGAAACAGACAGCAAATGCTGTCTTTGTTTTCCCCACTAAATATAAAAGAATTAGACAGTATATTTATTTGTATGTCAAATTTAATACCAACAATGGAATGAAATAATAGTTAATAACTTAAAGTAATATGACTTTTTGAATATGAGCAAACAAATTATGTGTTATGGTTAAAGAAAATTTGTTGATTACTAGAAATCTCTTGATGTGTTTACCGTGAGGTTTACATGTTTATGTATATGTAAAAACAGATTAAATTTGTTAGGTTTCAAAACAACTCAAAATATGTAGAGTTATTAAAGCACTCATTTCAATAAAGACCCCTTAAAAAAATTTTAGCTACACACTAAAGCTCTAAAGCAGCCATGGGCCGGAGTGCCTGGAGGCATTGATGGCCAAAAAAGGAGTCACGATCATAAGCAATGGAGGAGCGATTGAAAAGAGAAAGCAGTGTGAATATGCTAAAATTGAATGATACTTATGTGCTCAAGGATAAGTATTTTAAAAATACAATTCTACACATTCAACTTACCCCATGTTAGTTGATTAGTTTTAGTCCCACATAAAGTGAAAAATATAAAAAGCAAATATATACTTTGAACATAGTAGATACCGGTGTTGACGCGGGCCGAGATGCCTTCTGCCTGTAGACTGGGCTGTGATCTTCAATAATGCCATCAGTGCTCTTCAGCAGACCGGAGACCAAAGCCGCTTCCCGGTGGAAGTCGGGATGCTTCGTGTTTATATAGGCGAGCTCGATTGCGACTAGATTTTCCACCTGTTACAGAAATAGTTTTTATATCATAAAGTAATATTGTAGTAAGAAAGCTAGCAATATTTCTTTTATTATAACAATATATAATATAACAGTATATATAATAGAAATAATACTAACATTCTTGTTAACTATTCCAACTAAGCTTAAGCTTGTGCTAGGACATGGTTCACAGCAATAGTCGAATGGTGGATTCGAACCCACGACCTTACGATTCGCAGGCCGTACCCTAAACCATTAGGCTATTGACAATCAATAATTGTCTGATGAATTGTTAAAAAAAATAATTGATATAAGATCCTGGCATTTCATATCACCACGCTAGATAGTATTTATCAATTTATGTATTAGTTCATATTCACCATAGAATTGGTGGCCGGTAGGCGCGTGCGCAGCAACTGCGTGACCACGTCCACAATCCGCTGGTGGAGTCTCGGGAAGCGTAACATCTCTTGCTGTACTTCTGTTCCGCAGTGTTGAACGATGCGCTGCATTTCCTCATGCACCTGCAATTCTTTTATTATGAGAAAGAGTAACAAAGCAAACGTGGCATCGTTCTACCATTATATTATATTAATCTCTTATGATCGAGAGTTCAAATATCAGTCGCCTTGTGTCTATGACTTCAGTTTTTCGATTTCTTACGTTAAAAACTCTTTTTTGTACGTAAAACCCAGCGCATGGTATTGGGCTCACCAGCCGTCACATTTGGGACCTAATAAAGTTATGAAAACCGGACAACGACTCTTACATATACCCCGTTGAAAAGAGAAATAAAATGAAGTGAGAGCTTATTTATTTCTTTGCTCATAATCGACCCCCTAAAACTAAGATGCAAGTATTTACCATGCCAGATAGAGTAGTTAATAATTCGTTTTTTTACTAAGATAGCGTTTTATACTTTGTGTCACTATTAGAACATTGAGGTGGCAAAGCAAAAGCATACATTACTATGAGCAGTAGACTTCATCAATTACACTAGCAACATCACAGTCAAGCTTATATATTCGAATATATACTATTAATATTAAGGTAAACATTATAAATTTAACACTTTACTAATTCAACACATCGGAGAGACGGATCTTCTAATCTTCTGATTTGTCTCTTGACGAGCAACTCGAAGGAAACCTCGGGAACAAATAATGCGGGTCTAGGGCCCGTCGCATTGCGTATAGCAGTTAGTATATCCATTCTAGTAAGACCTGAAAATGACATTAATAAGATATAAACTACATTTCATGATCATTGAATTATATGTAGGTTATGACATATAAATGCATTGGTAACTAACAGTTCCGCATAGAGCGGAATTAACGCGAAATCTCAGCGTCAAAGAATGATAACATGGCAACAGTATTTCCTCACCATTCTGTAATAAATTCTAAACAAAAAAAATAAATCTTTCCCATCTTGTTAACCGTTGCGGGACATAACAATAACTATCCGTTATTCCGCAAGCTTACTAAGATTTATATAGGACAGGCACAGGCCCATACAGCCTGCACACTGTAAAAAAAAACCAGAAAAACGGATCAACCAATGGGTAAACTATGGACCTCAAGTCCCCAACATTTCAAAATTTTCGAGGAAGATTCTTCGGTTCATGGACCCTAGCGCTCTTGGTGTCAGCTAAAGCGGAATAAACGGAGCATAGTTCGCATCAAGTAAATGTATGTAATCAATCATTTCATAACTTACCAACCAATGGGTGTATAGAGTCTAAAGTCCTGCCAAATGTCTCATGGAATATATAACAGATCCTCGCTCCACCGCACAGTTCCGTCGTTTCTATGTTCCTCGCAGTACCTTCTATGGTTGAGCAGTACGCGCTTGCGAACTTTGTGATAATTTGCAAGAGGGTCTGCGATTTATCAGAAACATCCTCGCCATACGAGTTTAGTAAAGATTGGAATTGAGATATCATAACGTTGACACGCACCTGCAGAGGAATATAATTTACACGGTCAATTCACCTCTGAATAAAACAAGTTAAAGTTACATACAGCCTTTATATATATAATATATATGTCCCACTGTTGGGCCTACTCTGTAAAGGGATAAGCATAGTCCACAAGCGGCTCTAGTCCGGTTGTTGTCCGCTCACGACGTTTTCCACCGCCGAGCGCGTGGTAAATCAGCACAAAATTGCAACAACAAATTTTATTAGTGCCGGCACTAGGAAACGGAAAAGGATATCTTACGTAAACTTGTATAATACAATATTTATTTTACAATTATTTTTAAAATAAATTTAGCACTTAGTGTACCTCCATGTGGCGATATAATAAAATCCAAATAAAATTTAATGAAAAATACTGTATTATCTAAATTTACGTAAGTATTCCTTTTTTTATTAGTTTATTTATATCAAATATAAATAAATTAATAAAAATATTTTATTTTAAGGATATTTAATTGTCTATCATGCACAATTTATTTCAGTTACCTAGCGTCTTTATTTTCCGAGATATTCAAACTTCCTTAAACGACCCTTTATTTTTGCTCACGGCTATATATGCATATATACCTAATCCGGCGGAAAATACTGTATTATCCAAATTTACGTAAGTATTCCTTTTCTATTAATCTATTTATATCAAATATAAATAAATTAATAAAAATATTTTATTTTATTTTAAGGATATTTAATTGTCTATCATGCACAATTTATTTCACTAGCGTTTTTATCTTACGAGATATAATAGGTTGTCAAATATCTCCCTTCCGCCTTTTTGTCTTTTGAATTTCGCGGCTATGTACAAAGCGCTACAGAGCTCGTATCTAGCAATACTATACATAATTTGAAAGGTCTTGACATAACCTACAAAACGACGCTATGCATAATTAGTTTGGATATTGCGTTCAACAGTTACAGACGTGTAAACATGGAGTTCACTAACGCCGAATTTCGCGCTATTTTAAAGTTTTCCTTCGTTAAAGGCAAATCCGCTAGAGAAACGTTCCGTGAGATTAATGGTGTTTTGGGGGATGGTACTCTATCACTTCGAACCACGGAGGAATGGTTTCGACGATTCAGAGCCGGTGAAAACGACACCATGGATAAGCCAGCCGGCGGAAGACCTGTGACGACAAATACCGATCAAATCATGGACTACATCGAGTTAGACCGGCATGTGGCATCTCGTGACATCGCCCAGGAGATGGGAGTTAGTCACCAAACCATTTTAAACCATCTGCAGAAGGCTGGATACAAAAAGCGATGTTTGGGTGCCGCATGATTTGACGCAAAACCTTCTGGACCGAATCAACGCCTGCGATATGCTGCTGAAACGGAACGAACTCGACCCATTCTTGAAGCGGATGGTGACTGGCGACGAAAATGGATCACATACGACAATATCAAGCGAAAACGGTCGTGGTCGAAGGCCGGTGAATCGTCCCAAACAGTGGCCAAGCCGCGAATTTCGGCGTTAGTGAACTCCATGTTTACACGTCTATAACTGTTGAACGCAATATCCAAACTAATTATGCATAGCGTCGTTTTGTAGGTTATGTCAAGACCTTTCAAATTATGTATAGTATTGCTAGATACGAGCTTTGTACATAGCCGCGAAATTCAAAAGACAAAAAGGCGGAAGGGAGATATTTGACAACCTATTATATGGTCACACTAATCATCGCAATTAAGAACTTCATCATGCTGGTTTCGAGAATCAAATGATAGCATACGTATACTTAAGACGGGCTATCATAGTAAAAAAGCAATCCATTTTCCCCATCAATTAAATACGCACCTTGAGCTCAGGCAAGCAGTCCCTTATATGGTGCATGAGCAGTCTATTTAAGGTCTTTGCCAAGTACGGAGTGCCGTTCCGCGTTGCTATAGTTGGGTACTTCCGCTGCAGGTATGTCGCTTCATCTTTTAGCGCGTCCTATAGAAATAATAATGGGTCTTAAGTATAAAATAATACAGCTACTAAGCATAATAGGTACTGCGAGCTAGATTCGCATGAAATAGTCACTAGTAAACTTTCTAAATCGGAGTACCACTAATTACAACGGCTTTTACTTTGGCCAAGTTACTTCCAATCAAGTAAAGGCTAGGCGAGTCGCTTTTTTTTAATGACGAACTACACAGATTGGCCAGAGAAGCCTTTACTGCTTCACTGGATTGAGAGGTGGCATAGCTCTTATGTCGCTTAGCCTGAACCTCTATCGCCAGTAACTCGACATAAGGATCCCCGTTGAGGGTAACCTCTTGGACGGTTATGTTACGCGTAAGCACTCCGATCCGAGGGCGCCCGAGAGGACCGAACCACGTCTCGGTCGGTTGCTATTTCACAGATAATCTAAGGGGCATTCAAAGCTAAACTAACTTTGAGTGCCACTTTTGGAAGCGTTGCGCTGGGAGTTCTAAGTCGCTTAGCCTTTACGTGATTGGGAGCAATTACCACCTTTTGAATCTGATGGAACTGTAGCGGCCAGCTTTACTGATCGCCAGAATACGTTATATAAAATTAACATTGTTCAAAATTTAGAAAATTTAAACCACAACCAAAAATAAAAGCGACTAGAACACGCAATCATTGCAACTATGCTAGTAGTGCAAGTAATTAAAATAACAACGGGAAACTGGGTAAGGTTGACTGCACATCGAGTGCGATGTTAATGGTCCTTATGCAGTTGTAATAAGACCTAGACCTAGCACAAAATATGGTTTTGTATTATAAAATAAATAGAAAACTAGAAATATGATAGGAAAAAACTGACTTTCAAAGTCAATTTGATTTTGATTTGATAGATTTTCGGCATTCCAGGCATGCATGCTATCCGTGCAAAGCCGGGTCGCTAATTTATATGTATAAACGCCAAAACAACGAGACGATTGATAACGTATATGACGTATGGTACCTAATTACCATCAGACATATACGTTTACGTAAAATACAAAGTGTTGCCAAATACCGAAATAGTCTTCTTATCGATGATGTCTTGCTGCGATCGGTTGACGACGCCAATGATTCCCAGTTTCACTGGGATCACTCGACCGCACAGAATGTCGATGGCGTCAGTTCCTGGAAAAATTCTTTACATCATTCAATATACACTAGCTACGCTCCGCGGTGTCACCTGCGATTAAAAAAAATATTTATTTAAATCCTAAGTTACTCCTAAATACATCGACTATCTGCCCGTGTAAGTTCCCTCAAAATCGTTTAGCCGTTCCAGAGATTAACTGGAACAAAAAGACAGACAGACAAAAATAGTATATGCATGCATGTAAAATCCGGTTATTTTAATATTACAACGCTGATGGCCGCGACGTTGGCAATGAATATAGACAAAAAATAACGAAATACGTAAAAAACCTTTGTTTAATCTTCTTTGTACTTCTATGACTACCTTATTTGCTAAAAAATGTATTTAATAGATTAAAGTTTAACGTAATGACAATTGAATTGTAATAAGATGGTTTCATAGTGATATGTCACTGGCAAATAGCAAACTCGGACCCAGATTTTGACTTCAAAAATTCGACAAATCTTAAGTAAAACGAAAGCCGTATAAATGAAAATGATGAACAATTGAAATGCCCTATTATAACGTTACATTACATCTAAGTGTGGAAAATATGGAATGTATAATGTATTTAAAATTAAATATACACATTTAATACGTCAGTAATGTGGACGTGAGAGTTTACAGACAGTATATAATGCCAATTGAGACCGACAAACACAATATAAAACCACGGTCATCATTTTATTGCATAATGACGTCAGAATTCGCTTTATCATTCACGGTAGAATAAATCTTATAACATCAACTCGTCAACTCAAAAAGAATTAAAATTCTTTTCATACTATGTTTAGAAGTTTCCTGGACTTATATCTTCGTTATTACAACCCGAGATTGTTGACGAACTATACAGATTGGCCAGAGAAGCCTTTACTGCTTCACTGGATTGAGAGGTGGCATAGCTCTTATGTCGCTTAGCCTGAACCTCTATCGCCAGTAACTCGACACAAGGCTCCCTCCGGTGAGGGGTAACCTCTTCGACGGTTATGTTACGCGTAAACACTCCGATCCGAGGGCGCCCGAGCGGGCCGTACCACGTCTCGGTCGGTTGCTATTTCACAGATAATCTAAGGGGCATTCAAAAGCTAAACTAACTTTGAGTGCCACTTTGGAAGCGTTTGCACTGCGAGTTCTTAAGTCGCTTAGCCTTTACGTGATTGGGAGCAATTACCACCTTTTGAATCTGATGGAACTGTAGCGGCCAGTTTTACTGATCGCCAGAATACGTTATATAAAATAAACATTGTTCAAAATTTAGAAAATTTAAACCACAACCAAAAATAGGTTTAAAGTGATTTTTGTCTAGCGAGCTGAAAAGCGACTCGAATCATTCGACACGCAATCATTGCAACTATGCTAGTAGTGCAAGTAATTAAAATAACAAACTGGGACCCAGATTTTGACTTCAAAATTCGACAAA
Source organism: Meandrusa payeni (assembly GCA_029286785.1). Classification (NCBI taxonomy): domain Eukaryota; kingdom Metazoa; phylum Arthropoda; class Insecta; order Lepidoptera; family Papilionidae; genus Meandrusa; species Meandrusa payeni. Next base: position 4,666,932 of record JAGSMX010000013.1, read on the forward strand.
TCTTAAGTAAAACGAAAGCCGTATAAATGAAAATGATGAACAATCGAAATTCCCTATTATAACGTTACATTACATCTAAGTGTGGAAAATATGGAATGTATAATGTATTTAAAATTAAATATACACATTTAATACGTCAGTAATGTGGACGTGAGAGTTTACTTCTGTACGGCATGACAGACAGTATATAGTGCCAATTGAGACCGACAAACACAATATAAAACCACGGTCATCATTTTATTGCATAATGACGTCAGGATTCGCTTTATCATTCACGGTAGAATAAATCTTATAACATCAACTCGTCAACTCTTTTAGTTCTTTTCATACTATTTTTAGAAGTTTCCTGGACTTATATCTTCGTTATTACAACCCGAGATCGTTGACGAACTACACAGATTGGCCAGGGAAGCTGGCCTTGACTGCATCACCGGATTGAGATGTGGCATAGCTCTTAGGTCGCTTAGCCTGAACCTCTATTGCTAGTAACTCGACACAAGGGTCCCACCGGTGAGGGGTAACCTCGGCTTGGACGGTTACTAGCCGAGATCGTATACCAACAACATTAATATGAGATCTCATTGAAACCAAACCTTTTTAAACAAAATAAAAAATTCAAAATAGCTCCAGAACTTACGCCTCTATGAGCAGAACAAAATACAGAGAAAAAAACCTCCCTTTTAAGTCTATAAAGTTAAAACATAAGGAAATGCTGCAAAAAAAATATCGCATGCATGTGTGAATGCGGACTCAAACCTGACTGGAACTTCGTGACAGTCTGCCCTATTCCTTATATGATAGAACATGCTCATTTCCTTCAGTCTTAACATAAAATTGTTCCATTAAATAATATTTTTACCAGCATCCATGAGATCTAGCTTTGTAACTACAGCCAATGTTCTTCTGCCATCTGGGTCCACCTCTTTCGCCATTTTTATAGCTTCACTGGTGGCCATGTCTGTGTTTGCGGCTGTCACTGCCAGAATTATTGAGTTTGGATTCGATATATATTTGATGATAAGGTTCCTGATTTGATTTTCAATATCCTCAGGTTGGTCACCTATTGGAACCTACGCAAAGAATTAAAATTGAATTCTCTACAAGTATTTTTATATATATTTTTGTTTAGTATTATAAATTTAATTTGGACTACAAATATAAGCTCTCGCTTCTATTCAAACCTGGTGGCGGTACACGGAGACACTATCCACATTATATCAAGTTTATTAACCATGCGCTCGGCGGTGAAGTAAAACATCGAGAGGAAACCTACATGCACTAGGGCCGTGTGGCGAACTTTGCCCTTATACTCTTATTACAGAGAAGGCCTGTGCCCAGCACTGGAAGTTATATAGGCTGTTACTTTTTTGTAGGCTTTATACAGTTCTGCAGTCCGTCTTTAATTATAAATATGACTGTATCTTTGAACTGATCTATGAATAATGTGTTCACAGTATCTTGAGGTCTTGCATTAATTTGGTTAGGTCCTGAATAACCCAAGTACTACACATATCTAATATTATAACTTGTTAATTCCATTAGCTAACTCCCTCAAGCTGCTGACGCGCGGCTTTTGCGTTGCTAGGCTTTGCGACCGTTAAATAAATACAACAGGGGTTTGTGTTTTTCAAAAGTAGAGTGAATAGGCATTTGTTAAGCTTGTGCGTATTATCCTGGACTGGACTGCATTTTCATTTAGCATCAGGTGGGATTGTGGTGTCATGCCAGACACGCTGGACTGACCAGATCTGCACCACTCTCAGTACTTCGGATCACCAACAACAAACTATTCCCACGAGATCGTCACGACCCTCAGCATTGAGGAAATTGACGCGAGGAGGAGGAGGGATTGTGATGTAAAAAGTATAATAAATGTTTTTTTATTATTAGATAAGACATAGAGTGCGTACCTTCGTAATACCAGGAAGATCGACAAGTGTAAGGTTGACAACTTTCGTAGAGTATATTTTTAGATTGATTGCCTCGGGACAAATGCCCTTGTTGTTGCCGGCCATACGATCTGTCTCCCTCTCTATTTCCTGACGAATTTGTTCGAAGTCTGCATATATTCTGTCTTTTGTGTGGAGAAATTTCCCCCATTCTTCCAAACTCACTGTACCTAAAATATTTAACGGCTTTAAATTTCTGTCTGTGTTTCACTGTTATGTTCACTATAAGAGTGTACATTTTTATGAATGTCGTAACGTAAACTTTAGAACAATTGAAAATTTATTACGGTCGGAATAAATTAAGTTGTTTTTTTTATGCTATATGAATGGCAAACAATACACATAGTACACCTAATTGTAATTTTTGCGTTCCATAGACATTTACAGCTACCCCATGAAGACACGATGTTTTTATCCTGGGTAGTTCTACAGCTGAGCCATCATATTGGTTTTAGAGTAAGCTCCGCCGTAAGAGAATATACATGGAAATGCAATGTTGTAAATATAATAATATGCGGATCAAGAGACTATAATGGCAATGGGCGGGACACCTGGCTAGGTGAGAACGGTCGGTGGTCCAGGGCAATAACCGAATGGTGGCCAAGACAAGGAGGCCGATCAGTGGGCAGACCAACCAGCCTGCTTGTCGGATGATATCGACAGGGCAGCGGGGCCGCAATGGTTTCGGATAGCACATGATCGAAGTGAATGGCGCGAAAACAGGGAGGGAGTAATTGATTTATATATAATTACATATATTTGATCTGATGTAAAACAACAAAAGGATCATCCTTGCGAAAACCATAACTAATTAGCAATCGAAAATAAGTTATTATTTAGTTACACAGTAAAATACTTTACAAATATTTAACAAATAAAACAATTAAAAAAACAATAATAGCTCACGGCCTTTTAGCCCTAGCGGGGTAGACAAGAGATAGATTTCTCTTTTCATCAATGTTATAAGGTCCCATATGCGACAAATGGTGCACTTATCGTGATACACCAGGCACAAAATTTTAGCAAGTGATTTTCTGTACTTAAAAAAAAACGGAAAACGGCAATTCATTGGTGTGCTACGTGGTGGTAGTGGTGGCTTGTAGGCTCACAGGGATTCGAACCCACAACCATCAGATCTTAGGACGTAGCACTCAGATATCAGCTGTCACTGCTTCAATATTGCTGTTAATACTAACAATACAATGTGCAAACACGTTGTTTGTGTCTATTTATTATTCTCACATTTTCCTCTAGAGCAGGGGTCGGCAACATATAGTCGGCTTTATAGATGAGAAACTGCGACTCTTTAGTATTATATTGTTTGTGACTCTTTGAAATTTTGTCAATTGTTATTTTTGACTCTTCCAACTTAATAGGTTGCCAATCCCTGCTCTAGAGTATTATAAAGTAAATGCATTGTAAATCTAACATGTCTTTGTTTGACTTTTTATTTTGTTCCTGTTTTTTTACTTAATTTTTGTATGTATAAGTGGAGTTATAGTCTTCGCAATAATATTATATGTTGAGAACTGGTAAACTAAACATTTGTAAATAACTCAACAATAAACATTTTGGTTAATAAAGTGACAAAACAGGTAGGCATTTTAATGGTGTATGATGGCAAATTTTAAAATCTGTTATTTCAAGTGTACAGTAAAGATTTTGGAGAAGATAAGCTGTTAATAGTTGCATGAACCAGTATATTTGTTAAATGGCAAATGAAAAACATGTAAATGTTAGTAATGCTCTTTGTAGACATAAAATTAAATATTCATTAGTGTACCAACCTTTAGCATTAACTAAGTTGGACAAGTGGGTAAATGAATTCCATATATTATTCAATCCTGTATCCGTGTTTCTGAATACTGAAGATAATAATAATAAACTACGTAAAATACAATTTATAGAGCAATATGTTTGAAAGTATGTTATTATGGCAAAAAGCTTCATATATTATGTTTCTAAATTGAAAATATGTTTCATAGATTATGATGAATATAACAAACTGCAAGTAACTTATTTAAAATAAATTAAAATACATTAGTTTACAACAAAGTAGCAAAATGACTCTTGATCTATTTCTGGATAAAACTTTCTCCACTTAATGATGAATTTTTTTTTAAAGAAAGCTAGCAGTATTTCTTTTTTTTTTGTTTCAGAAATATTACTAACATTCTTGTTAACCATTCCAACTAAGCTTAGGCTTGTGCTAGGAGATGGTTCACGTCAATAGTCGAATGGTGGGATTCGAACCCACAACCATCAGATCTTAAGACGTAGCACTCAGATATCAGCTGTCACTGCTTCAATATTGCTGTTAATACTAACAATACAATGTGCAAACACGTTGTTTGTGTCTATTTATTATTCTCACATTTTCCTCTAGAGCAGGGGTTGGCAACATCTAGTCGGCTCTATGGATGTGAAACTGGTTAGTATTATATTGTTTGTGACTCTTTGAAATTTTGTCAATTGTAATTTTTGACTCTTCCAACTTAATAGGTTGTCAATCCCTGCTCTAGAGTATTATAAAGTAATTGCATTTTAAATCTAACATGTTTTTGTTTGACTTTTTATTTTGTTCCTGTTTTTTTACTTAATTTTTGTATGTATAAGTGGAGTTATAGTCTTCGCAATAATATTATATGTTGAGTACTGGTAAACTAAACATTTGTAAATGACTTAACAATAAACATTTTGGTTAATAAAGTGACAAAACAGGTAGGCATTTTAATGGTGTATGATGGCAAATTTTAAAATCTGTTATTTCAAGTTTACAGTAAAGATTTTGGAGAAGATAAGCTGTTAATAGTTGCATGAACCAGTATATTTGTTAAATGGCAAATGAAAAACATGTAAATGTTAGTAATGCTCTTTGTAGACATAAAATTAAATATTCATTAGTGTACCAACCTTTAGCATTAACTAAGTTGGACAAGTGGGTAAATGAATTCCATATATTATTCAATCCTGTATCCGTGTTTCTGAATACTGAAGATAATAATAATAAACTACGTAAAATACAATTTATAGAGCAATATGTTTGAAAGTATGTTATTATGGCAAAAAGCTTCATATATTATATGTTTCTAAATTGAAAATATGTTTCATAGATTATGATGAATATAACAAACTGCAAGTAACTTATTTAAAATAAATTAAAATACATTAGTTTACAACAAAGTAACAAAATGACTCTTGATCTATTTCTGGATAAAACTTTATCCACTTAATGATGAATTTTTTTTTAAAGAAAGCTAGCAGTATTTCTTTTTTTTTGTTTCAGAAATATTACTAACATTCTTGTTAACCATTCCAACTAAGCTTAGGCTTGTGCTAGGAGATGGTTCACGTCAATAGTCGAATGGTGGGATTCGAACCCACGACCTTACGATTCGCAGACCGTACCCTAAACCAATAATTGACGCTTGAATTTGAAATGTTATGTAAAAACAAGCTCTAACATTTTACACCTAGTTGGCTTGAGAGAAATAGCTATGTCTTTCCAGTTTTACTAAACTTTTTAGGTCCCATATGTGGCAGGATGGGTGATAAATTAGAGGATTTGAACCCTAACAATCATATAAGTTGAATACTTAAGACTTTTACTGCTTCAGAACTTATGTAATTAAAATATTGGCTTAATTATTACTTATGAAATCCTATTTATATTCCTTTAACATTACACTTCTTTAATAAAATACTACTTTTATATCAAAATAATAGTTTTCAACTAAAAAAATAATTGTATTAATGATAGAAATGTAGAAATGGTAGAAATGAACAAAATTGTGTCATCATAATTTATAACAGTGTAATGTTCATTACAAATGCCTAATCAATCTACTGATAATAACATCTATTGTCTTATCTCTAAAAGAATTTTATTACAAATGAAATTTGGCATTAAAATTTGTATGATCAGACAAATGAAAAGTTACATAATAGAAATATGTCTTATAGACACATTTACAATTTAGGAATTTCTGTGGTGAGCCCATCACTATCTTAGCGGTAAAGTTAACAATACAATTTCTGTAAATGTTATTTCTGTCACACCTCCCAATTTAAAGGACAATTCTAGACCAACTAAAAATTGGGAATCACAATTTTAGATTATTATTTTTTAGGTTTATATTCCTTTAACATTACACTTCTTTAATAAAATACTACTTTTATATCAAAATAATAGTTTTCAACTAAAAAATAGTTGTATTATTTTAAAAATGAACAAAATTGTGTCATCATAATTTATAACAGTGTAATGTTCATTACAAATGCCTAATCAATCTACTGATAATAACATCTATTGTCTTATCTCTAAAAGAATTTTATTACAAATGAAATTTGGCATTAAAATTTGTATGATCAGACAAATGAAAAGTTACATAATAGAAATATGTCTTATAGACACATTTACAATTTAGGAATTTCTGTGGTGAACCCATCACTATCTTAGCGGTAAAGTTAACAATACAATTTCTTTATATGTTATTTCTGTCACACCTCCCAATTTAAAGGACAATTCTAGACCAACTAAAAATTGGGAATCACAATTTTTAGATTATTATTTTTTAAGGTTTATATTCCATATTCATTATAAACAGAAAAATATTGATTGCTATACAAGAATTCAGTTTTGCATACGTCATTCTGTTGATATTGGCCATTGTCAAGCACTTGTTTACGAAGTATATTAAGAAAAACATTATTATAAATCATACAAATGGAATGTTCAGGGATTATGGTACTTTAGGTTGCTAATTTGTCTGTTATACCACATAATAGTTACCCATCTCATACTATATTTTGAGAACAGTTTGAACCCTAACAATCATATAAGTTGAATACTTAAGACTTTTACTGCTTCAGAACTTATGTAATTAAAATATTGGCTTAATTATTACTTATGAAATCCTATTTATATTCCTTTAACATTACACTTCTTTAATAAAATACTACTTTTATATCAAAATAATAGTTTTCAACTAAAAAAATAGTTGTATTATTTTAAAAATGAACAAAATTGTGTCATCATAATTTATAACAGTGTAATGTTCATTACAAATGCCTAATCAATCTACTGATAATAACATCTATTGTCTTATCTCTAAAAGAATTTTATTACTTTTATTAATTTTAAATGAAATTTGGCATTAAAATTTGTATGATCAGACAAATGAAAAGTTACATAATAGAAATATGTCTTATAGACACATTTACAATTTAGGAATTTCTACAAATTGAAAGTGGTGAGCCCATCACTATCTTAGCGGTAAAGTTAACAATACAATTTCTTTATATGTTATTTCTGTCACACCTCACAATTTAAAGGACAATTCTAGACCAACTATAACTTGGGAAACATGATTTTTAGATTATTATTTTTTAGGTTTATATTCCTTATTCATTATAAACAGAAAAATATGTATTGCTATACAAGAATTCAGTTTTGCATACGTCATTCTGTTGATATTGGCCATTGTCAAGCACTTGCTTACAAAGTATATTAAGAAAAACCATTATTAAAAATAATACAAATGGGATGTTCAGGGATTATGGTACTTTAGGTTGCTAATTTGTCTGTTAAACCACATAATAGTTACCCATCTCATACTATATTTTGAGAACAGTTTAAACCCTAACAGCTGGTAGTATCCCACACATACAAAATACGATAAGATGAAAATAAAAATCTCTTAAATACTATATAAACTTAAAAATTAATAATGAAATGAATAATGTGAATTTTAATAGGTTCATTGCTTTTGTTAGCCTCTAAGGCTACAAGAGATTGGCCACCTCTCATAAGTAATTTTTCAACACAACCTGACCTGCCCTTTAATCAGTCTAAATAAGGTGCATTCATTAAAGAAAAGTTATTAAAGTTTGTTTTTCTTTGCCTACTAGCAGCTGTAGCAGTGTGGGCATTCAAGTCCAAGCCCAAAGAGCATGATAATTTCTAACTGATAATTCTTTACTGGTGTACTATTTTATACATTGTACTGCCATATGTAATATATAAAAGTTTTAAAATATTTTTTTGAACAAAAAAGCTTACCAAATTAGCTAATGTATAAAGCAATTATGTTAAAGAACTTTAGGAGGTTATTCAATCCTATCACTTAATAACCTTGATTATAAAGGTTATTGTTCTAGTAAGCACAATGGCAGTGGATCAATGCATCATAATAGTAGTAACACAACAGAGCAATCATAATTGCATTCAATAGATAATGATGATTTGTGAGAGACAAAAGCAAAAAGTAACAACAATGGTAATTTATAGACATGTAATGCCTCTAAATTAACATTGAATCGGCGGTCCAGGGCAGTAACCGAATGGTGGCCAAGACAGGGAGGCCGATCAGTGGGCAGTCCACCAGCCTGCTTGTCGGATGATATCATCAGGGCAGCGAGGCGACAATGGTTTCGGGCAGCACATGATCGAAGTGAATGCACGAAACAGGGAGGGAGTAATTGATTTATATATAATGACATATAGTTGATCTGATGTAAAACAACAAAAGGATGATATGCGAAAACCATAACTGATTAGTAGGCATGTAAAGCTTAGTTCAGTTTTCTTACAATATGTTTTTTTATACAAGAATATTTTATAGATATAGCCCATATAAGTATTTGTTAAGAATAAGCATGCACCTATAATGTAATAAGATTTCTTTGCCTTTGAAAATGAGGTTAACAAGGTCAAAAGATGTGAGTGATGTCTTTCTGACCATGAAAATCTTTAACTTCAAAGAAATTACAGATGTATTATGAACCTTTGAATAAGACAAGGTAAGTAGACAGGGGAAAGGTTCCTCAGGGGTGATATAGAAGTATAATATATCACACTCTAATTCTAAGCAAAGGCTAAGCTAGGTCACTTCTCTGTATTATGAAGTGACCCTATAAATCAATACATTGAGAGTGGTAAAAGCTATCATGGGGAGAGTGGCAAAAAGCCATAATTAAATAAATTGTATTTTCATCAGGTCATTGTAGTCGTACAGTCAAGCCAACACACTTGTCCAACAACAAAAGCATACTTGCAAGGCCACATAACTAATTATTTATTGTTTTGTAACTATCTGTAAGCTTTATGTCCACATTTTTTTGAATGACACTTGGTATTTCCAAATAATTTTTTACTTACTATGTTAATACTTTCCTAAGACAAAATTATTATAATGTCATATAAATTTAATACAATGAGATATAATACCTTCTTCAGCTGAACGGTGCTCCTTACTGTCTTTTGGACTATACACTAATTGTAGAATAAGAGGTCGCCGAGTCACGATTCCTGGGCCACGGGGTAAAAATGATCGTCCTACCAGACTTTCTATAACAGAACTTTTACCGGAGCTCTAAAAACAAAACAAGGAAGGTAAAACCGTAGAGTAATTATTGGACTGACCGTTACGAATTATTTAAACACGCACTTTAGAGTTGACGCAATATATATAGACATATTTTCATTCAATAATTCACATAATAATACATTTATCTAAGAAAATTAGTGGCGACCAGCTAGAACAGCGTTTTTAAAATGGGGACAAAGAACTTTAGTGACATCTTTACATAACCGTTGAATTTTCAGACTAATAATAATTTAGTTAAATATGAATTCGCAAAATGGCAAAGAAGATAAAATTTTAAAAAATCCATTACCTGAGTTCCTAAAACTATTATTTGAGGTAATTGAATGGCATCAGCCCCGACGGTATTGAATACGTCTTGTAATTTGTTTATAACTGGTATAAGCGCTTCCATAATTATTTGAGAATATTAACAACACTGCAAAAACAGCTTTGAAAACACACAATAATACTATAGCTATTTCAAATTATTAATTTGATTAATTTTAATCATCAAAACACACAACCCGACCGGTAAAAATCGGCCATATTGATTTGCCCGCGAAATAGGGTTACCATCATTAATATTATACCTAGACAGAATGTAAAATATTAATTTGGTAAGTAGGTAACTTCTTTACAAGACACGAATAATTAGAAAAAAAATGTTCTAAATAAGTTCTAGAGATTTTTGTACATATTTCATACACACATGATAAAGATGTAAAATTCGCTACAGCATTAGATTTTTTTTTACGAACTACACAGATTGGCCAGTAAAGCTGGCCTTGAGTACTTTACCGGGTTGAGAGGTGGCTTAGCTCTTACGTCGCTTAGCTTGAACCTCTATCGCTAGTAACTCGACACAAGGGTCCCCCTGGTAAGGGAAAAATGTAAAACGCTTCACGAATTTTGCGTGTCATCCTTGCGCAGGGGCCATGCTTATCTTCTATGTATCGTTCCAATTTTTTATATTTTGTACTGCTGAAGCAAGTACAACAGCATTGGATCTATCATAAAAAACGTCTCACCAACCCTATCATAGATGTAAAATAGACAATTGTCAATGTCAACTTTGCTGTTGTGTTAGTCTTTGACTTTAATATCTTAATTATTATATAGAATTTGATATAAAGTGAGGATTTCTCTGATTTGATTTATTAAATACTTTAAGAATTTTAGATAGTTTATTCGGAAACCGTTGTAGAACTAAGATTTAGTTATTGTAAAACATTTATTTTACTTAAAGTATCAATGATGTTTATGGCAGAGGTAAGCGGCTTCGTAATTATAACAACTTTTGGATAGATAAACATTTTACTTATTTTCTTACATATATATTTAGGATAGTAGCCTCGATTCTGGAAGGTATAAAACGACTTCCCAATCTATACAATTTGGACCATGGCACATTTCGTACGACGTTAGCTGTATCTTGCCGAGTGTTTGTTCCACAAAGGTAGTATGTGAACGAGATGACGATCAATATTGTCAATTTTGTATGTGAGTACATTGATTATGGTTTTGATTTCAACTTCAGTTATACACAATATATTTAAAATCGACATCTTTATTTTAGTTATTGTAAGGAGTTGAACATACCTCACTTTCCTGATATGGTATTTCCGAAAAACATTCTCACCTTATCACATGAAAGTGGTGCCAGTATAAATTTTAATCCACTTGATGCTTTAAGATGTGTATCTAGTAGACTTCAAGCTATTGAGGTTGCATGTGCTGAGGCTTGGCAAGAATCAAGGTAAGATAAAATTTAATTATCTTACATTTTTTATTTAAGCAACCCAATTTATTTGAGAAATAAATAAAAGATTTATCTTGATTTATATATTAATGTTGGCATTAACTTAAAGCTTGTTAATGTTTTTGAACTCCTGTAATTAAGAGTGATAGTGCTATAACATTTGATGCTGGACACTTGATACTTCCATGGACGAATATACATGAATATGAAAGTGTTCATTGTTCAAAGTATATATTAAATCAAAATGTAATTAATAAGGCCAGATGCTGAAAAGAAGAAGCAAAACTTTGATTGGACATTTTCAACAGACTACAAAGGCACATTGAGTGACAATGTTGTTGTAGAGCCTACAGAGGAAAGCATTAACTTTGAGGTGTTAAAACAAAAGGATCAGATACTCTTCTATCATGATTTGACTTTGTTTGAGGATGAGTTGCATGATCATGGAATCTCTAAACTGTCAGTTAAAATAGTAAGTAATTTTTATAACGTAAGGCAATAACCCTAGTATTTATGAGCTTATTCAATTGATGTCAAGTAATGCTAGGCTAGCCACAATGTATTGCTACCAAGGTATTTTTAAAACAAAATCCTCCAAAGATTGTGTTGGGACTCATTAACCTCAAGACAAGGCACAAGGCAACCGGAAAATATGGTATCAATTCTTGATTCGAGTTGTATGCTTTATATAATTTTTCAATAAATAAGAATAATTATATTTACTATAATGCAATAATTTAATTGGTAACAATAAATGACATCCCATGTACATATATATTTCAATGTTCGAAGTGGATAGATGATTTCTCTTTAAAATATGCTGTCTTTGATTGTTGTACTGTGAATATTATATCAAATGACACCACAATTTTGGTTTTCTTTTTCCAGCGGGTGATGCCATCTTATTGGTATGTGCTATTGAGATACTTTTTACGTGTGGATGATGTTTTGGTACGTTCTTATGAGACTAGAATGTTTCACATGTTAAACACGAATTACGTCCTCCGAGAAGTCACTGCCAAAGAATCAACAGCAGGTGATTTAAATGTGAGTTCATAGCAATGCATAAATTTATTATTGCAGTTAATCATATTATTGTAAACACATTAAAGCCCTATTGTGTTTAGGATCTCTGACTAGACATACTAGTAATTCCACTAGTGTAAAAGATAATACATAGGTGTAAGTAATTATAATTTAATTTATATTACAGATGCCAACAACACAAATGAAAGAAGCCGATGATGTTATACCATATCTTCCGTTGAAACATAAAGTGACAGAAAAATTGATTGTGAAATTTGATTCTTAAATATGTAACAGATCTCAATAAAATGATTTAGGCTAAGCAATCAATAAGAGAGAGATTAAAAAAAAAGTATAAATACATGTTCCTTAGAGTGTTATAATCGTTTTCTTAATTCCTTTGCCTATTTCTCATAAACACAGTATATTTATTTTACAAATATGCTGTTAAATTTGTAACCCTAAATTACTATTGTTTTATTATGTAATGTTTTTCATCCTTCGTGAGTATTGAGTTTTTTTATTTTTTTTTAATGATGAACTACACAGATTGCCCAGAGAAGCTGAGTATTGGAATATGTCATATATGGTACGACTAAGTAATCTATGTATAACGCAAATTATTGATTTGCAGGAGCCCATTAGCGTAAATATATGATCATGCTTGAAATAATACTTAATTACCATCACATCAAACACGCCCGGATAATTTTACGGTTACATTTATAGTATCATATATAATAATTCAATATCATTATAGCATTATATTGAAATTTTCGTCCATTTGTGGCGCACATACTTGATGGAAATTTAAGAATTATGTGGTTTTCTTAAGGACGCCATTGTCAGAATTGGGCAATATGGCGGTCAAACGTGAAGCTATCAAAAAAATTTATTCATCAAAATCTGATCACCCAGTCCAAAAGAAACATACATCACTAAGCAACCATATGATACATGTATTTTATAAATAACTAGCGTACCCAGCCTGCTTCGCCGGGCTAGATTTTGCTTCATTTTATTTAAACAATAAACTTACACCATTAAATATTTAACTCTCACAATATATTAAATTATTCATTTTACTCCGTATTCATTCTCTTCTATTTTTTTCTCGAGCGGGTGAAGATAATTACCTACACTCGTGTACATATCAGGAAATAGCATACCTATAATTTATACAAAAACATATCGGGCTCAAGTTGATTTTTTTTTTTTTGACGAACTACACAGATTGGCCAGAGAAGCTGGCCTTGACTGCTTCACCGGATTGAGAGGTGGCATAGCTCTTAGGTCGCTTAGCCTGAACCTCTATTGCTAGTAACTCGACACCTCGGCTTGGACGGTTACTATGTTACGCGTAAGCATGCCGATCCGAGGGCGCCCGAGAGGGCCGAACCACGACTCGGTCGGTTGCTATTTCACGGATAATCTAAGAGACATTCAAAAGCTAAACTAACTTTGAGTGCCACTTCGGGAAGCGTTGGCGCTGGGAGAAGAAGTGGCCGAAGAAACTCCAGCAACGCTCCTAACATCTAAGGGGTGGGGCCTGCCCATAAAATAGCGGTAACGCGCAAGGATTATTCGCAACCTCCGACGGTCACGAATGGACGCTTTGTGGATTTGTAGAGATCTAGCCTGTGCAATGGTAATCGCGTCGTCCGGATCGTCAAGAACGTGTCTCGGCCTCCGGGCGACGTGACGGAATTTATTATAGGAAGGCTTATAAGTGGCGGCACTTACAAGAAGTTTGTTAGAATGTTTGGTGGCTGTCTCAAAAAACCGTCGAGATGTCTGCTTAAAGAATTGGACTATTGTCGGTAACCCTGTGGCAACGTGGAGCTCGCGATTACGTACGAACCACGGCGCACCCGTGGCTCGTCGCAGAAAACGATTCTGAATTACTTGTAACCTATGGATATGTTTATGGGCGGCATGCGCGAAGACCGGGCTCGCGTACGTCATAACGGGACGTATAACTGCTTTGTAAAGTGTCACCTTATTACGGAGGGACATTTTACTTTTCTTATTAATGAGGTGATATAGGCGACCCATAACGTAGGCCGCCCGGTTCCTAACTTGATCTACGTGAGGGCCGAAGCTGAGTTTGGGATCTAATACGACACCAAGGTATTTGGTTTGTGTAACCCATGGAATAGGGTACCTAGAAGTTGGACGCAACGAGGTGGAGACTGAAGACGCCTCGTGAAGTACATGGCTGCGCTCTTAGCCGGGTTGATTTCTATTCTCCATTTCCGAAACCAATCCCTAGGGCATCGGCCGCAGTCTGGAGTTTTTAAGAATGACTTCGGGAGAACGCCCGGAAGCATAAATGCCGGTATCGTCGGCGAAAAGGGCTAGCTCTGCTCTACGTGAGCGCGGAATATCGTTAGTGTAGAGCGTGTATAGGACGGGACCGAGTACGGAGCCTTGAGGTACTCCGGCTCGAACGGGGCTCAAGTTGATGTCAGAAATAAAAGTACGACATATCATTGATTGTCACCAAACTTTAGACGATTACTCGTCAGTTCAATCTAATGATTCCCTGAAAGTTTCATTGTAAGCGGTCCAGCCGTTTCAGAACCTATACGGATCAAACCACAACCATTCTTTTTTATATATATATAGATTTTGTTTGAAATTTATTTTCTTGGTCTAACGTCAAACTCACGTTACGTCAATTACTGTTTGTTGCTTAACAACGGCTGAAGTACTGAAGTATTTTTTTTATACCTTATACACAAATAAAACGACGTTATCTAAAAAAAAAAATGGCGCGGGGACTCATTGGGGGGAACATCTAACTTACATTTTCATCTTAGACATAAGAATTAAGTGTATGTGTTTAAAAAAAAGACTTGGCTTAAAGGTCTTGTTACTAGGCCATAAAATCTTCATAAACGTTATCTAAAAATGAAACCTGCAAAATTTCATGAAAGTCATTGGAGCCGTTTCTGAGATTCATATTATGTATGTATATATATATATATAAATATAAATATATATAAGTCTATATATATAAATCGCTTATAGATATTAGATTGCATACATTTGGTGTTACTTAATAGCTGTCTGATAATGTCCGAGATTATTCGGACCTAATCATGACACTGATTATTATTTTGCCTAGTTATTTGATATTAAAAGTGACTATTTAATGTTAATCATTTAATGTTGTGATGTAATGTAACATGCATATGAAAATGGTGTCTACATTAAGGAATTCATTAATTGTGATATTTTTTGGTATGTGTTTTTTTCTTTTCATTTTTAAATTCAGACTTAGCAGTGCTCAATTTTTTATGCATTAAGCCGTTCTCAACAAAAAGTAACAAACTCGAAAATACAGCTTGAAACCTAAAATTCCTCTCTTAATTGGAATAGTGATTATTTGAAGCAATATTATAGGTGGTGAGCTACGTGCTAATGATACAATGGAATATAGAGGTAGGGCCATTGCGACGGTTTCTGCTATAACGCGAATACCGACGTGAATTGGAGGTATATTATACTTTACCGTTTCCCTTGGTGAGCGAGTTGCCGGTGATCAAACTCTTAATAATAAGTAGGAATACCTACAATCCCTTAAAAAGGATCACTTAAGATCAGTAAGCCATATTCTCGTTTACCCATACTTTTGGTTACACATATTTTATCAACCGATTTCAAGGGAGGGAGGTTATCAATTTGTCTGTATGTTACCACATAACTTCGACTTGGTGAACCGATTTTGATGATTCTTGTTTTATTTATGTGTTGTACCATTTTGACATTGGGATACGTGAGAAAACCATATAAAGCGTCAATAGTCTAATGGTTTAGGGTATACGACCTGCGAATCGTAAGGTAGTGGGTTCGAACCCACCATTCGACTATTGCCGTGAACCATGTCCTAGCACAAGCTTAAGCTTAGTTAGAATGGTTAACAAGATTGTTAGTAATATTTCTGAAAAAAAAGAAATATTGGTAGATTTATTTAAAAAATATATATAAATCTTAAATTTGCATTGAATAATATGAGCTACAAATAACTCAATGCGGGTAACTCAATATTCCAACCAATTTCGATGAATCATTTTTTACTGGAAAGGATGTATGGATGTATTTATATAATATTAAATGGCCATAATTTTATTCGTGCTTTCAACAAGATAATTAAAATTTGTAGTAGGCTATATTTACATTCCACCATTAGGCACTGGATTTTTCTCTAAAGAGACTAGGAATTGGAGCGTATAACACTAACCGGCCCTGTGCAGACGTCCGTCCCGACTTAACTTATTGGAAATATTTCATAGACATGCAGGTTTCCTTTTGCGCAGTGTTGCTGATAATGGAGGTTAAAGTCTAAGCGCAGGTTCATCACAAAAAATCGCTGCGTTTTTCTTTTGTTCTTTCGTGGGAAGCGAGAATGGTCAATAGCCTGATAGTATTTTGGGTACTTACATTGATATAATAAAACTATTTCTATAGATTTTATCGCGTTTTTTAGTGTCAATATGTCTGGTACAAGAAGTTATGTCACAAATCATTATAAATGTAAAAGTTCAAAATCTTTTAAAAATGCAACACGGCTTGGGATGGCCTCATACACTTCGCGTCGCTAAAGGGAACGAGGCACTCCTACGTTTGGATAGAATCCTGGAAGGTCAACGATCTTGTGAAATCACTACACCGTCAGGGTTAACTTTCAATGTACAGTCACCGCCCAATAATAGGTAAGCCCAGTTTTGTGTGACGTTGTAAATTAGTTCAGCATATTGTCAATTGGAATTTCTACTTCAGTTATCTCTGTCTTTGCAAATGAAGTCTCCGGTTAGTACGCCTGATTCTCCTTTTTTTATATACTCACCGATATAAGTATCTTCTTATATATGTAAGTTAGACAATTTGTATAAGGCCTCACGTCGGTTTAAATTTAGGAGAATAGGCAAAACAATAGTTTTCTGCTTATCGTCAAACAACAAAAAAAAATACAAATTTTATCTATTGATTTTTGTAACAAACCGAATAACTCATGATACTATTCCTGCAACAGAAGACGCCGTTCAAGATCAAAATTCAGAAGGCTGTCATCATTTTGTAGTTTTATCTCTGCAAAAATTACCTGAAGGAAAACTTAAATTGCAAAACGTTAACTAAATTTTAAATTAAACTACAATCGACGATCCAATAGTCATCATACCGTTCATCGCGATGCTATTTTGTAGAGGCTTATGAACCGATATAATAAAATCCATTTACAATCCAATACGTCAAAGATTTACAAGATGGCGCCAAAAAAGTAAAAATGCTTTATTATAAATTTTTATTTTGTTTGTAATAGAGTTTTTTGTAGTACATAATTATCTAATAAGCTTGATGAAAAGCGGACAGTCTCTGTCTGAACCAGGGTTGAAAGAACGTTAAGAACTACCAATAAGTCATGTTTTTATTTATTCAGGTATGTTATATGGAGTGATGGGTGCGGTGTAAGAGTACGTGACGTCGTAGTGACGGACGAGGGAAGATGGCGAATGACTGCCACCGGCACAAATGGTACATTCACGGGATGGACAGAATTATACGTTGAAGGTACATAATTAGACGAACACAATAAATATGGGGTTGAAAGCCGAGCCGCTTTGTATCAATATGATTTCGGATACTTATTTACCAAAAGTCTTTTACTACGTATGATCTATGCTTGGTATCTATAAAAAATAAATAAAATTTGAGTGTCTGTTTATAATATTAAAATAACCGCGGTTAACTACATGCTTATA
Source organism: Meandrusa payeni (assembly GCA_029286785.1). Classification (NCBI taxonomy): domain Eukaryota; kingdom Metazoa; phylum Arthropoda; class Insecta; order Lepidoptera; family Papilionidae; genus Meandrusa; species Meandrusa payeni. The sequence goes on from JAGSMX010000013.1 coordinate 4,684,798, forward strand.
CGAGTAAATGTATATACGGTACATTTACCAAAATAACATTTTCTCAAATTTTGTCTGTTCCGGCTAATCTCTTAAACAGTTGGACTGATTTTGACGGAACTTTCACTGGCAGATGATATAAATTATTTTAGAAAAACTCAAAAATTATCTCTACAAATAATAAATAACATTTTGGCATACAAGGGGAAAAGAAAAGGCGATAATTTTTACTCGCAGGTAACACCGCGGGGCGCAACTAGTATAAACGTAATAAATGTGATATATGCAAAATGTTCTGTTAGGTATAGCAAGATGGGCGCACCTCCTGTCGGCTCAGTGACGTAAAGGAATAGTTATGTAAGTAACATGGTTGGCGGACTTCACATGTTGTCTTGGAATTTCCTCCGCTCGGACACCGATCTACTACGGATCGTTGTTGTTTTTTTACGACATTTTAATAGACTACTTCACATATCTGCACAATAACGCTGATACGCTATGCAACATTGTTGCATTGAGATAACAATCTTAATGGTTTGATTAAAAAAATACGCGTTCACATTTGTCAGTATTAAATATTATATCGATCGTAGATATTGATCTGTGTCTGTGGCTCTAGATTATTTTTAACCGACTCCAAATAGGAGGAGGTTTTCAATTCGAATTCAAAAAATTCTGACAATAGCTCCATGAGAGAACCATATTAGTCTTAAATTTGCATTAAGAATGTGCGCGACAAATGGACGAAAAACTCAATATCACACCAAACGATTTCGATGATTCATCTTTTATTGGAAAGGATGTACTACAAGGGTAGTTTGAGAGTTTAGTAAGGTTCTGATTAATTATATTTCGTAATATTCCTACGATAGTTCGGAAATACAAAGATTAATAATTCTCGCGCGTTACCGCTATTCTAAGGGTAGGCCCCACCCCTTAGATATTAGTAGCGATGCTGGAGTTTCTTCGGCCACTTCTTCTCCCAGCGCCAACACTTCCCGTAGCGGCACTCAAAGTTAGTTTAGCTTTTTTAATGTCCCTTAGATTATCCGTGAAATAGCTACCGACCGAGTCGTGGTTCAGCCCTCTCGGGCGCCCTCGGATGGGAATGCTTACGCGTAACATAGTAACCGTCCAAGCCCAGGTTACCCCTCACCGGGTTACCGAGGTTACCCCTCGACCTTTGTGTCGAATTACTAGCAATAGAGGTTCAGGCTATGCGACCTAAGAGCTATACCACCTCACAATCCGGTGAAGTAGTCAAGGCCAGCTTCTCTGGCCAATCTGTGTAGTTCATCAAAAAAAAAGGAAATACAAAGAGGGCGTCCGCGCGTAATAACCTTTAAAGTTTGATTCGATTTTATGTCGACTTTTGTTTTCACTCGTAAATGTATTTGTTCATTTCAGAATCTAAATCATCGTACACTGGACCGCCAATATCACTTCAAGACGGTCAAACGGGGGCGCAGCTTGATTTGACGTCTTTGGAGAATTCTTATTGTCTCGTGTCAAAACCTTTCGCCGAAAGTTCATTGGTGCCCGGTCACTGTAGCGTTACCCTTGACCGCACCACGAGAGCCATTCAAGGCAACTGGAATGTCCTGCTCGGTCTTCCTGGTCAAGTGACCGAGCTGCAACTGCAGCGTCGCGTCACGGTCGAATGTAAGCGTTCATCGATAACTGTGTGCGTTTACAGCACTTAATTATGAAATAACTAGAGTATCCAGCCCGCTTCGTCGTGCTAGATTTTGCTTTATTTTATTTAAACAATAAACTTAAATCATTAAATATTTAATTTTACTCTCACAATATATTAAATTATTCATTTCCCTCCGGTCGTAATACTTCTCTGATCGTGTCGACCCAAGCAATAGCCGCTACGTTGACTACCATTTTTTAGAAAGTCCTTAGAATGATCTCTTAAAATTTGTAGCAAATTGCAGCAAAATTTTACTGAACGAAGCGATTTGCTTCGTCTTTCATTCTTCGTACAGCAAAGGACTGGAATAGTTTGCCCGCGTCTGTCTTTCCTTCCGATTACAATGTGGGTATTTTCAAGAGTAGAGTGAATAGGCATTTACTAAGCTAGTGCGCCTTACCATCCAGGACTGCATTTCCACTTAACATCAGGTGGGATCGTAGTCAAGCACTTGCTTAGAAATTATAAAAAAAAAAAAAACCAATACTGCAATTTATTATATATTTATTTTTTTCTGGTTAACATAAGACACTTCAAAGGTATTTGTTTTCTTTATCAACTTTGTATTCTGTATAAACATTTATTTATAATAAATTGCAACATTTTAGCTGAACGCCTGGATGTGGGATACGTAAGAGATAACAGTGATAATAAACTGAATTTGTACTGCAATATTTTACATACCACCAAGAATATCACGTTTTGTCGCTTCCAGAAGACATCTGAATCTTTTGGTTATAACGTTATGGATGGCCTCAGTGATGGAAATCACAGGTATTTCTTTCTTCACTTGTTTTTTACCATTTAAAGCGCCGAATAGTAATCTACAATTTGAGTTATGGGCGACACATGAAGGATTTTTACACCCAATAGTAATTTATGTAAGTGTAATGTATTCGTATCTAGATAAACTTATAATGCTTGTAGTATCTCAAAACTTTATTACGTGGCATTCGAGAGCATCTATTAAAAGTTTGTAATAAGTGCCTTAAAGATTTAAAAGATGGCGTCTAAAAATATTGTATGTATAATCACGTTTAACCAATATTAAAACTTAAAAAGCAAAACCTTATCTAAACATAAAATTTCTGCGCAACCGTTAGAAACAATTAATATATACGTAATGTATGTGTGTGTATACGAAAGTTATAGGCTACTTTTCACACACGCAGGAGGCCTCCTGACAGGTATCTGTAAATATGCTGTGTGTTGTTGATAATATAAAATACATTTTCTACCATTTTCCTTTTCTAGTAGACCACTTTGGAGAGTTTAGGCAATGTTAATCGATAGCTTGCAAGCAACTGAACTGTTTGAAATTTTCTGAATTAAAAACTCGTAATATACAACATGGATTGCTATAAAAATGTTCCTATCATTCTCCTAAAACTTGAAATAACCACATCACCGCTACTACGTATATAATTCCAAGTTTTTTGTAGTTATTACGGCCAAGGATTTGCACAAAAACAATGTGGGTTAAGAATAGAGAATCCTACAGCACAAGATTACGGCACATGGCGGTGCTCAGTTGGGGTGCAGATGTGGGTGGGTACGACAATAAAACCAGAAACTCCAATGCAAGCTCTTATCAGTGTTGCACCAAGTTCAAGAGGTGAGTTTGATTATCCGTGAAATAGTAACTGACCGAGCCACGGATCGGAATGCTTACCCGTAACATACGAGTAGTAACCGTCCAAGTTGAGATTACCCCTCTCCGGGCGGACCCTTATGTCGAGTTACTAGCGATGGAGGTTTAGGCTAAGCGACCTAAGAGCTATGACATCTATCAATCCGGTAAAGGAGTCAAGGTCAACTTCTTTGACCAACCTGTGTTGTTAAATGAAAAAATAATGTGTTAATTAAGTTACAGTATATATATCCCACTGATGGGCACAGGCCTTCCCTGTTAAGAGAATATAAGGGCATAGCCTGTCACTTCATGATTGGCAGACTTCACGTGTGTTCATATTTTGCTTTACCGCCGAGTGCATGGTAAATCAGCTCCGCTGAACACTTAGTGTTGCAAGTAAAACAAATACATTGACGCTGGCACCAGGGTCGTTTGTTATCGTTCTATGCAACTTGAGGCCTTAAGAGAAGACCTTAGTCAGTTAGGCCACTGGGTCATATACTAGGCATTTATTTTACTTTTTCCTGTACGAGAGGGCTGACAGGTCGTAAGTCGAAACGCTAAGCTCTGAAAAAAATACCTGAAAATTAAAGAAAAATAATTTCACAGATGGAAGAATTGCTCGCGAGTTAGAAAAGGTTGACGTCGACGATATAAGGACTATATTCGTTCAAGAGAATATGACCTTTACCATAATGTGCCGTGCCGACGTTTCACTATCGTACTGCTGGTTCCAGCATCCCAATGGCACTCAGTACACACCGGGGAGGCTCGATGCGGAAGATCAATTGTTTTGGTGAGATTTATGAATGAACCGGATAAATCATATAAAATTAATTTATATCATAACCTTTTCCAAGTGACATGATTCACGATTGTCTTGTAGGGATTTATAAAAGTAAATTAATGTTGTTTCTCGTTCAATTTCAAGCTAATTTATAATTTTATTTGATTTTTTAAAATTAAATTCTACGTTACGGAAGTTAGTGTAGAAGTTTTCTCCGCTACCGGAGAATTAAAGCTTTATAGTTTAACATTAACTTTATTTATTTTTAGGTAGGTCGAAACAAATTAAATAGGATAAACGATTTTTAATAAACAGTAAATAGTCTTAACTATTCACATAAACTTCTTTCTAAAGAGAGAAACATCCAAATATTTGATTTATATCTATAGTATCTAAGGAGCTTTTTTTTTTTGTTAACGAGGAGGAAATCTGTGGCGGAAGGCGGCGGTTATGTGGGGTTTTTACTCACTAAAACCTCCCCGGTGGCCCTTCCTCGGTGCATGGTGAGGGGCTCCGGGATCTCCAGTGGAACGCACCGGAGCCCCTCTGCACTGTGCTCATAGAGAGCACTTCCCGGGGGAGGTTACTCCCTCCCCCCCCGTGCCCTCGCAGTGCAAGGCTCCACGGGCCAGCCGATGTCGCCTTCTTCCCGGGTCCACCTTAGCGGACGACAAAAGCCCCCATCCTTGTCGCCCAGTGAACCCGAGGCCCATTTTAGTCGCCTTATACGACAGGCAGGGGATACCGTAGTCTTATTCTTGAGAGCCCAGAAATACAGGGCTGATGCAACTTATACCATCTTAACAGAGAAGGCCTGTGCCCAACAGTGGGATATATATACAATAGGCTGTAACATTAACTTTAACTTATAGTATCTGTCTTGTTGGATTTGTAATATGTGTTTACCTCATTGAATTTTAGTGGCGAGTGAGTTCTCTATACTAGATTACAATATTTTCAATTTTAACAGGTATACAGGAGAAAGCCTTCAAATAGGAGACTGTGGTATCAGTTTCTCTCATGTCACATTAGAAGATGCTGGCCAGTGGACCTGTCATATGGGTCCTAGGCAGCAATTGGGGGTAGAACTAACGGACAGGGTTCTTTTAAGAGTAACAGGACCACTAGCTGCTAATAAAAGAGCAGTTGAAACAAATATTGGCAGTTCAGCGACTTTGTTCTGTCACACTGCTAATGGGAACAGACCTTTGGAATATTGCAGATTTCTATCGCCTAGATTCGTTGGGATACGACTCGATGAATCTGTCACAGAAAATAGGTAATAAAATTTATTTTAAGTTGATATAAAAAAGACAAATATAGCCGTGAGCAAAAATAAAGGATCGGAATAAACGATCGGTTAAAAAAGTTTGAATATCTCGGAAGCTAAAGACGGAGGCCTTTGGAGGCAACACTAAGTGCTAAAATTTAAATAAAAATAAAATTTACTGAATAGTACTGTATTATCCAAATTTACGTAAGATATTTCGTTTAAGTTTGTGTTTTTAATGAAATATAAATAAATTAATAAAAATATTATATTTTATTTTAAGGATAATTAATTGTCTATCATGCACAATTTATTTTAGTTAGTTAGCGTCTTTATCTTCTGAGATATTCAATTTTCTTTTTACTTACGAGTGTATATCTGTAAATTTATAATCTAGATTTGGTGTCGTATTCTAATTTAAGTCTACTTGAAAATTAATAAAGCAGGTCAAATTGTTATGATTGTTGGAAGAAAAACCTGAACACTCACCAAATTAGGACTTTAGTAATAGGGCCTAATGGTATATTCAATGCCATAGATATACACAAGAAACGAATGATTCACGTCCATAGACGAACGGTTAGCTTATTTTGGAATGGTTAAAATGAATTTGAGTAAAATATCAAGGGAAAATTCCAAATTCCATCGCTACCCCATTGATATTTGTTGTTCCACTACTGTGAGTTTTTCGCGTAACTTTCTCTCACGTTATGTTTGCATGTGTGAACCGTTGCGACTTAGCCTTCAAGAACCAGATTCCTTTGGTGTTGGGGATGTTCATGGGTCACGGTGATCACTTAAGAATAGGTGAGCCGTAAGTTTGGTTAGGCTTATTCTTATGAAATATCAACACAAATATAGTGACTCATGCGGATTTCTACTGTTGTACATGTCGGCGTTATGCCAGGGGTTTCGTTGTCGGAATCCATAATGAAATACACACTCCAGATTCAGCTTGTTTTGTCGTATCACGACGGTCAGTACAAGAATGTCGGCTTGCTTTGTTGTATCACGACGGTCGGTACGATAATGTCCATAGAACAAGTGATGGGTCTCCTAACATCCATAACGAAGCACACTGGCGTGACGCCAACATGCGCGTTCATGAAGAAAATGAGAAATGGAACGTTTCGTGTATGAGTGAGGCGTCGATTTAAATGTCAGATCTGCTTTTGATTGAGAGAGAGTTACCCACTTTAATATTTGAAAGGAGAATCTAAAATTATGAGATCTTGAATAAAGAAAGAAGGACGTTAAGAAGGTATCAAACTGGATTGTGGCGGTAAGGATGATAAATGTTTGGTAATAATAAAGGTCATTTTTATGCTATTTTACCAAGCTGATGTTTCTTTTAGTGCAATATTAAACCGATACTATTTCACACCGAATCGAAGTTTGGATTATGGAGACTGTTCGTTAACTATAAACCCAGTTTATGAAGATGATATTGGGGAATGGACATGTGCTGCATTGATCAATGATGAAATTTTAGAAGCGAGGGATTACATAAACCTTTATGTTGACGGTAAGTTAACCACTTATAAAAGTACTGATATAAAAATAAATAGAGTAAAACCACTTAAGTCGAACTTCGATAAGTCGAGCCTACAGCTCCTCTAGTTCTGTGGATGTTCATGGGCGACGGTGATCACTTCAGGTGAGCCGTATGCTCGTTTGCCACTTTGATATATAAAACAGTAATACAACACAACTCGAAAAAATATTTTATTTCCTGCCCTTTAAGCTTCAAAACCTCCTTGCTTGATATCTCAACATTTATAAGTAGTAACAATTAGTGAGTCACTAACAAAACGTTTCAGAACATATTTCCCTCCACGTGACGGACATGTGGCTGCAAAAACATTTATTAAAACATTATACATACATTAAAATTTAGACGAATTAAGGACCTACTCCTTTTAATAAATTAAAACCCTCTCTGATTTACCTTTATACGTTAAAACATGGTAATTGTCCACAAATATCAATAGCATCATGTAATGTTTGCAGATAAATAATAAACCTCCATGACCTATTGTGTGATAAAATCTCGCAACCAGTTTTACATTTAATGTTTATTTGTAAATAACACGCATACATCAACTGTATTTTATTTATAGACTTAGCTTATTATTCCAGGATTCATTTTAATTTGCATGCAATCAATAATATTTTTTTTACCTTGATCGTTTTGTTAATAAACTTGTCTTGATTATTTTTGACTTGTGCAGCTGCCAATCAATTATCAATTAACCGACTTAAAAAAGGAGGTTTTTTTAAGTTTGTGCACTGATAGCTCTATCATTTTTTTGACGAACTATCACAGTTGGCACAGAGAAGCTGGCCTTTACTGCTTCACCGGATTTGAGAAGTGGCACAGCTCTTAGATCGCTTAGCCTGAACCTCTATTAGATGGTAACTCGACACAAGGGTCCCCCCGGTGAGGGGTAACCTCGGCTTGGACGGTTACCATTATTACGCGTTAGCAGTCCGATCCGAGGGCGCCCGAGAGGGCCGAACCACGACTCGGTCGGTAGCTATTTTATTAACGAAATCTATTGGGACAATCTAAGCTAAACTAACTTAAATGCCACTTCGGGAAGCGTTAGCGCTGGGAGAAGAAGTGGCCGAAGAAACTCCAGCAACGCTCCTAATCCTATCGAGGGGGTGGGGTTTTCCCATAAAGTAGCTATCATTTTTAAACCGATTTTGATTTTTAAACGATTTTTTTTCTTTGTTTGAAACGGTTTCACTTTCAATTACAAAACCTATAAATTAACATGGGACCTCCATGTTAATTTATAGGCGAAGCTACACTGCGAGCGGGGCGTTGTGTTGGCGTGAAATAAAATAAATAAAACTGTTTATTTCCATACATGCGATCTATTTATCAAATTTTGGCTGAGTAAGCATAAAAATATGCTTGTGTTTTATTAAATCTTTTGTGATGTCGTAATCGAGTGTTTTTACCATACCAAAAGCGTTCTTTTTAGTTGTATAATTATTCATGGCATAAATCTTAAGTTTCTTATTTGTTTTGTTGTACAAGTGACATGATTGTTTCGCAAACTGTTGTGTAGCAAAATTAGTAGACAGAACAGTGTAGAGAAATTGACAGGTTGTAGTGTACTAGTTAATTTATAGCACTACACACAGAGCAACAAAGACTAAAACTACGCCTCGCTCCACCGCACTCAATCTATATTCCCGCCAGACGCCGCGACTAGTCGAACGCCGCGAGCGATGCCTCTGTATGTCACGCTCTATCTTAGCTATTACATTACAACTGCCAATTTCCTACCAACGCTACGACGCGCTTGCTGTGTGGCTTAACCTTTAATGGCAGTGGCATTTGGATTACGAAGATATACTACAGAACTCATTAGACAAGAATGTTTTTTTAATATAATAATATAATAATAATAACTTTATTTCAAGCATTATACTCGTACATAGCTCATATTTTTGTTAGTAGGACACTTAATAACTATGTTAGTAACAAATGAAATACATAATGAAATCTTTGTTATATTTACAATTATTCCAATACACTATATCACACTATGTGCAGCCTTAGGCAGTGATTAACATACTTGCAATCTAGTGCACATGCAATCATTTCCAGAATGTTGTTGGGGCTGGCTCGCACCTTGCGCACCAGGGATGCGCATCTTTTCCGCATCGTAGCATAAAGGCAATCGACGCGCGTTAATTAAGATCAGAATTTTATTACTATATATACTATTTGTGTGTATGTCACAGTGCCAGTATTTGGGAAAGGAGTTATGTATTTTGAAAACCATATTTTCGTTTTTGTTTCAGTCGCTTCAGCTCCTCAATTCACAGCTGGTATCGTTGGTATGTCGGTAGGTATAGTGGTATTAATACTGGCTCTCGTTGGGGTGTTGTGGTATAAACGTTACCTGCCAACTTTACCTTGGAGGAGGGCGCGCGCTTCGAGTTCGATTAATGAAATTCCAATGAACGCTCGATCTTCAAATTCAAATTCCTCAAATAGTGAGAGAAGTAATGAGTTATAAATTCTCTCATCATGTTCAAGTGTAATAAACTATTTATTAAAAGAAAAACAGAAATTAATTGTTTTTAAATAACCGACTTAAAAAAGGAGGTTCCCAATCCTTCTATTATTATAAATACTTACTGTCTACGTTTGTTCATTTTTTCTTTTCTTTCTTTTTACTTGTACCGTGGAGGTACTATTAGATATAATTACGATTGTTGATGATGATAGTAAATCGTTGATTTTTAAGATTATGAGTTAAATAAAACACAACACGTCATCTTAGTACATTTTTTAAAAAATATTTATTATTAGTTTAACAGACTAAATCAGTCATTTTCATTCACATTTATATATTTTATCCAATTAAAAATTATTTTGTTTGAAACCCTATCTCGATGCGAGTGGGTTTTAAAAAAAATAACTCTAATGAAAGAAGAGAGTACTACACACTTTTTATCTACACTTCCTATGTTTGAAAACCACCAAATTGCTGACATACTTAAAAAAGCTACGAGAGCTACGATCTACGATATAGGTTGATGTATGGATGTTGTAAGATGACAGGAGAGTAAGAAAGTAGGAGAATTGAGAGGCAAGACAAGTTATGTTGTGACAATGTTAAGATATGGCTAGAGCGCAAAATATTTATAATCTCTATCTATAATCCCCTCAAGATATAGAACTGGTTTTCTTTTTAACTGACTTCAAAAAACAAGGAGGATATCATCTGTTTTTTTATTGTCTGTACACTGATAGCGCTGTCATTGATATATATACATCTTTTTTTAATTAGAAGCTATATTAATGTTTTTAGGATAGACCTCCGGTACCGAAGACAAGCTTAGCTCCTAAGTGTAGTATGAAAGAACGCTTCGTGAATGTGGTACTGGTAGGTTTATGCCATAAAGCCTAAAACTAAATAATGATTCGGTTTGATGTCGGTTTTTAGTTTTTACGTATATATATTTTGTAATTTATGTGCCTGGCTAGTAAAACGTGATGTGTTTAGTGCATAATGTTACAATATTATTAAACAGACGAAATGATGCCATTGGAATAATTTTAAGAATAAAAATAAATTTATTTTAATTATATCCATCGACCAGTTCAGAGAGGCGAATGGCGGAGAAAAATTTATTAATTGCTTTAACGACTGTGCGGACGATTTGTTTGATAGCGGGAGGTGCTAAGTCATCCATCAGCTGTCTCCAGTTTTCGTTTGCGAAGGAAATGGTCGATTCAGCTGAAATTAAGAAATTTAATAATTAAAACACTAATTTCTTTTTATTTAATAATTATTAAATTTAGTTATAAAATTTATGCTAACTTTTATATTATTTTACCAACGTACGCAGCCCGCTTTGCCGGGCTAAATTTTGCTTTATTTTATTAAAACAATAAACTTACATTATTAAATATTTAATTTAACTTTCAGGGATTAAGGGATATTTATTATTATTATTCTTTTATTTATTTTGAGTCCTTAAGTTAAGTTTGTCGTAATGTTGGTCGAGACTTTCCGCAATAACACCGTTTGCAGAAACGACTATCGGGACAATGATCGTCGAATCTACATCCCACATGGCGGTCACTTCGTGAGCCAAGTCGAGGTAGTTAGTGTTTTTTTCCCTTTCAGCCTTCACGAGGTTCTCGTCATGTCTGTCAGCACAATATCAGGTTTATTGGCAACAATAGTCCTGTCTGTGACGACAGAGCGTCAATAGAGCGTCGTTTTTTTAAATTACAAAAAAAAATTATACCATATTAAACAAATGCAAGGATAGTAGTAGGAAAACTTATAACATATGGAGCCAAAAATGAACGTTAAGACAATTAAAAAAATTGGGAGCCAAATTTGTGCAAAAAATTATACATGTTTTCGATTTCTAGCAGAATTTTAAGTGTTTTAAAATTAAATATTAATACGCCCACCGTGGATATTTCTGCCAGCGTGAGCTTTGCCGACCACAGTGCTATTGTTCACGTCCGAATAGTCGAATAGTGGATCCGAATCTACGACCTTACCGTATTCTAAACCATTTAGCTATTGACGCCTCTCGCGCTTTCATAGGTAATTGCTTAATATAATTTACAGTTTAATTTAGGATGATAATTATAAAATGTCCTCACCTAACACCTTATTGCCATTGAACAAGTTCTGGAAGTCGAAAGTTGTGCTTTGAATGTCGTATTTGTAGTTGGGCGTTATAAGCTTCAAGTGGATATGTCCATTACTATCCTTCACATGAGACAGTTTGCTTTGGATGTTCACTTCAGTATTCACTGCAGATGAAAAAAACAATATTAATATTGTTAATATTAACAGTAGAAATGTAGCTTTAATTGACCGGAAAAAATAAAAGAAAAAAGATTTTTGAGCCCCACATTTGGTATCCCACTATAATTTTTACATCAGGTGAAACTGTTGCCGTCTCTGGCCATTCAGCATTGATAAACATATATTATATAGTACTGAACATATTATATACTTCTACACATAAATAAACTCTTAAAGTCAGCAAGTTGAAATGGCAATGGGTCTCCACATCAGCCGAGTCAGTGACGGCAAATGGGGGAGAAAAAAATTCTAAGATAATAAAACGTAAATAATCGTACATAAAATTGCAACACCAAATTTATTGGTGCCGGAACCGGGGATCAAAGCTGGGTTGCTAGCGTACTATGCAACTTAAGACAACCACCTGGGCATTGAGCTACCATTTTTTTTAATGACGAACTACACAGATTGGCCAGAGACGCTAGCCTTGACTGCTTCACCGGATTGAGAGGTGGCACAGCTCTTAGGTCGCTTAGCCTGAACCTCTATTGCTAGTAACTCGACAAGAGTCCCCCCGGTGAGGGGTAACCTCCGCTTGGACGGTTACTATGTTACGCGTAAGCATTCCGATCCGAGGGTACCCGAGAGGGCCGAACCACGACTCGGTCGGTTGCTATTTCACGGATAATCTAAGAGACATTCAAAAGCTAAACTAACTTTGAGTGCCATTTCGGGAAGCGTTGGCGCTGGGAGAAGAAGTGGCCGAAGAAACTCCAGCTACGCTCCTAACATCTAAGGGGTAAGGCCTGCCCATAAAAGAGCGGTAACGCGCAAGGATTATTCTTGAGCTACCGTGGCATCTCTAGTCTTTGCCTACATATTAATTGGCATAAAAAATTACAATTTTCTACAACAAATTTGTTTCATTCGATTGACATATAAATCAAATCTATTTTAATGTACTACGGATGTGTAGTGAATAATAAAGATTAATTTTAATGTAATTAATTTTCAAGTTTTTATAATACGTCAAACAGCGCGCACGTGTAAGTTTCGCATAACTTGAGGTCAAGGCTGTAGTCGCCGTTAAGGTAAAAAAACATAATAATCCATTTATTCTCGGTTATATTTATATCAGATTATATATTATGTACCATTTGTAATTCCTTCAAAGTAAAATAAAACAGTTCACGCCTTATAAGCCTTGCACTCGGGGTAGGCGTACATTTCAGTCGGTATTACACTAATCCTACCTACGTCAGTCAGTCAGTCGAGTCATCTACAAGGTTCACGGGAACCTCGCAGGTACGGGCCTCGGGGTGTTACCCCATTACCCGGGTTATCAGCGCAGAGGGCGACTGCTCCCCTGGTCTTGGGTACCGTTTTGGAACGGATTTTTTAGGAATATCTATTTTTACGTCGGGGCTAATCCCTCAAACGTCAGCCGCGACGAATCTATCTTCTACGCCCTCCCGACCTCTCGGTCTCGATTGAGACGGAGGTCGAGAGGGGGGGCCTATTAGTTCAAAAGCTCCCTAGAATAGGGGAATTTGAACCTACGGGGCACGTCGGGAGGACGCGCGTGTTGCGGGGCGAACCCGCGCAGGTGTTCGTGCGGACCGTTGTCCGCGCGGTCGAATAAGTTACGAGCTAGTCTCGTGACAAATTCGTGGATCGATTCGATGCCTAAATCGCGGTGTATTACGTTATTTCTGACGTAACGCCCCTCGTTTAGGATCATTCTAAGGGTGATATTTTGTTGTGCTTGGATGCGAGTCCTTGCACTATTACTAGTTAATCCGTACCACGCTGGAGCGGTATGCGTCAATCGTATACGAATGTAAGCCTTGTAGACGGAGAGTTTAGCTCGGACCCTACCTACGTACCATTTTTCTATATTTATTTATTCATAGCAATAAATGTATTACATTGAAAACTTACTTGCTTTTACTACAGCGTCGCCGTCTCCCTTAATTGGTAGGATAAGAATCTTCCCATCAATTTTATATTTAGCGGTCAAACTAAGATTACCTTTGAACGCTAAATTGAAATCCTCTCCTTCATTACCAATGTCAACCCTGCAAAGAAAACATGCACATTAGTGATGATACTATGAATAACAAACTGCATCAATTTATTCTTTGTCATTTGCATACAATGTATTTTCCTAGTGACAGGCAGCGTTATTGTGTGGCGATGCAATAAAATTGGTAATCCTGTCTGTCGATACGATTTAAATATTTATCATAGCCCATAGCAGACTCGACTGCCGAACCAATTGTGTCAAAATGAACATGCAGTGTCATAACAGTTGTCAATTTTGGTAATTTGCTAGTTCATTGCAACAATTGTTTTCCAATGCCCTACCACTGACAATCAAATATTGTTTAAATTGTTGCTATTCGTACATAATGATGTCTTCCAAATATTTCGATACATTTCTATCAAATAATCAATTTCAAATAATCATTAGATAATCAAAAAAAAATCAATTAAGAGTTACATGTCATAAAATTCAATTAGTAGATTACGGTTTTGGGCACAATGACTTTTAAATTGTACATTGGTTTTCTTTCCTTCGTCGATAGGGATAATTTGTCTCTACATTAGTCTTTGTGAATACGACGTGAATGACAGAAAAGTGAATAGGCATTTACTAAGCTAGTGCGCCTTACCATTCAAGTCTACATCTTTTAAAGTCGGATAGTACCGATCACTTGCACTAATTGTAATGTGTATAAACTTTGTGATTGTCCTTTATCATTTTGACATATTTTAAATGTCAGTTTTATATGGCAAAGATTCTAGTTTATAAAGGTCCCCTTAATAATAACTTACATAATAACTGTTTTGTAAATGTATGTCAAGTTTAAATGCTAAATGCTTAATGTTCGATATATGTTTTATAGCTGCAAAGGTGAAATTAAAAAGAGCCTTGGTAGTTCAGTGTCTATGACTGTCTATGACATACTAGTATGCTATTGTTTAAATTAAACCGTTTTGATCATTCCATGTCATTAAATCAGTTATTTTCACTTATACAAATTATAAACTAACAAGTATATTTACGAGAAACTTACTACAAATTGATTCATCAAATGCTCTTTTGGTATTTTCTAAATATTACACAATAAAATTATTAAAAACTTAACCAAACTCTCCAAACTACCGTTGTAGTACATTCTGTTAGCTGGCAACACATGACACTCAGCGATTGTTATGCATAATAACTACTTCCAATGATATCTTAATGATTTACCTCAACCTTATTGTATCTTTAATTCATAATTAATAATTTAGTTGATCGTCACATTAACTTGGCATTGTAAGCAATAGTTTAACTTTATTAGTCCCTAATCTGACTCCTAATTAATTTTGTTTATAGATTGTGAGGACGTGCAGTTGTGACGATATTCGTTTTAAATAATTCTTTGTACAACGTTACGCTGTCTCAATAAAGCGAGTGTATTAGTTGTTGGACTATTTTATTCCAAGAAACCTACAAATAATAACAATTATTTTCAAAAAAAAATCATAAAAATCGGTTGGAGTGATATTGAATTATTCGTCAATGTCGCTCACATACCTAATTCAAATTAAGACTTATATGTCAGTCTCATGGATACCATTTTTAGATTTAGACCAGACTGGAGGTACCTACATTCAAGTAAAAAAAGAATCTTCAAAATAGGTTCATTCAGTCGAAAGTTATGAGGTAACAAACATAGAAAAAATAAAATAAAAAACATGTAGACGAATTACGTGTCTCCTTCTTTATTGAAGTTGGTTGAAAAATAAAAATAATTATGTTTCCCACTTACTTGAGTTGAGTAAGCTTGCAGTTACTGAGTCCGTGCATTGCTGCATTGGTAAATGTTAACTTCAGACCGTTCCCATCGATATTTATGTCGTCGAGGTTCACGGGATCTATGGACGGTACGCCCAGTTCGGGGATACCTTTCGTGAATTGTGCGACACTGTTTTCTATTTGTTTTTTGATACAGTCTGATATTTTATCGTCTTTGTAGTTGCACTTCTTTATAAATGATGCTGAAAAAAGGATATATATAGATTAACGAATTAAATTGATTCTAATTCTGAGACATGTGAAATCTACCAATCCGCACTAGGCCACGTTGGGGACTATGCGAAGCGTATAAAGACGCTTATTACAGAGAAGGCTTGTGTGAGAAAACCCTACAATGAGAAATATATAGACAAGCGTCAATAGCGTAATGGTTTATGGTACGGCCTGCGAATCGTAAGGTAGTGGGTTCGAATCCACCATTCGACTATTGCGGTGAACCATGTCCTAGCACAAGCTTAAGCTTAGTTGGAATGGTTAACAAGATTGTTAGTAATATTTCTGAAAAAAAAATAAAAATTATATATATGAGAAAAGCAAAGTCTTAAATATGCATTACGTAACGTGTGCGCGACGAATGAACAAAAAACATTTTTATTGGAAAGGATGTATTTCAATGGCAGTTTGACGAGAGTTTGGTTAGGTTCTGATTAATTCTATTTTTAATAATTCTACGATAATTTGGAAATACAAAGAGGGCATCCGCGATAACGTTCGATTGGATTTGAAGTCGACTTTTTGTTTTCACTATATACTATTTAGTGTATATATACTTGTTATTTTTATATTTGATACAGATCAATAAAATGAATGATGAAACTGTTGTAAGAATCGTACTTATTATCCCCTTTGCTTATAAGGAAAGTGGTCAATAACAACGGACGGAAATGGTTACTTTGCGATGGAACAATAAGATTATGTGTAGAATACAAACAGCCAGCAAATACAAATGAGTGTTGGAGTAACAAAAAATTGAAAAGCAAATCCAAGGTCTTAAATCTAAAAGCATTGCATTATGTCGAAAGTGAATTAAAAATATCTTGATTAATAATAACTTATTTGTTATCAATTTGACAACACAATCACATGCCGATGATTAATGTCCGTTCAAAGTCCTCTAGCGTACAATGAATCAAGACCAATTCACTTCAAGAATTTAGTAATGTCCTGATGAAACCTAAACAACTTCAATATTAGAAAGAAATAAATCCGGAATAATCAACACACGTCATTAAATACCATTATCAGAATAATTCTAGTCGACGAGTGTAAAGGAAAAAAAAATTAGCGTTGTTGTGCGTTGTTTTTTCAGTCAACACGAAACAAGTATTCCTAGTTCTGCTTTGTGATTCCGAATCAAGTTTGTTTTTATGAGAAAATAATTATACAATATACGATTGGCTGGGAGATGGCTTACGTCAATAGTGGATTGATACGAAACTGCAACCTAAATAATTAGGATATTGACGCACATATATAATTCACTTCAAGAATTTAGTAATGACATTTTTAATGTTTTTGTAGCTTTTAATGTACATAAATTAGATTTACTGACTTTAAAATAACATTCGCGTAAATATCATAAAATATTTAAGTTCGATATTTGCTTTCTATTATTGATAACTATAATACTTTTTTCGCCAGAGAACCAAAGTTAAAGACGTGGGTATGCGGATCATGAGACTAAAATGGCAATGGATGGGACACTTGGCTAGCAGAGAAGACGGTGGGTGGGACAGGGACGCTGATCAGTGGGCAGATCACCAGCGTGCTGGTCGGATGACATCGTCAGGGCAACAGGGCCGAAGCGAATGGTGTGAAAAAAGGGAGGCCTATACCCAGCAGTGGGAAGATAAAGGCTGGTTGATTGATAATATTTTTTTTCTTTTTAAAAAGATTCTTACGTTAATAGAGACATTTTAGTGTCATATTAATTGTTTACGTTCATTATATAGTTGCCTGAAAAATTTCTAATACATGTAGGTTTTACGATGTGTTCGTTCGCAGTCAAGTCGTGGCAAATCAGGACTTAACAACAAATTCATTCGTTCAGCAGTAGATGTAAAATTGGACTAGTCTTTTGCAGGAATGAGACGCGTTCTTCTTTAAGTGGCACATTCTATAATAAGATTGGCATGAGCGCATCTAGTCACTGTGTTATAATGAATCATTCTCTCATGAATATCAATTAGTAAACATAATTTGTTTCATTACTGACACAATGCTGTCGGTACAATTGAGTTTTATTATATCGCAACACACCGAGCCACTGCACACTGTCATTACTGACTATTGTGTAGTTTAATCGATATTCTCATATTTATCTAATTAAAATTAATTCCAGATATCTGTGCAATGTTTCGATTAATCTAATTGATAGTAGTTTTTCATTGTCAGCTACATATAGACTATGTTCAGGGTCATGTAAATATATATCTTAGATCATAGGCATAGGTAATATGTCTTAGTAGACAAAACTATTTACGTATACGTTAGCTGTGGTAGCTTAGTATATGTTGACAGGGGGAATCTTCATCCCCCTAAAGCCCTTCCTCGGTGCATGAGGGGCTTCGGGATCTCCGGAGGAACGCACCGGAGTCCCTCTGCACTGTGCTTTTCGGAGATCACGTCCCGGGGGGGAGGTTAATCCTTCCCCCCTGTGCCCTCGCAGTGCAAGGCGATACCGGTCAGCCAATGTCGCCTACTTCCGGGTCCACTTTGGCGACAAAGGCCTCCGCCCTTGTCGTCCAATGAACCCGAGGCCCCTTTTAATCGCCTTCTACGCCAGGCACGGGATACCGTAATCTTATTCTACGAGCCCAGAAGTACAGTGCTGAGAAAGAAATAAATCCAGAATAATCAACACACGTCATGAAATACCATTATCAGAATAATTCTAGTCGGCGAGTGTAAAGGAAAAAAAAATTAGAGTTGTTGTGCGTTGTTTTTTCAGTCAACACGAAACAAGTATTCCTAGTTCTGCTTTGTGATTCCGAATCAAGTTTGTTTTATGAGAAAATAATTATACAATGAACGATTGGCTGGGAGATGGCTTACGTCAATAGTGGAATGATGCGAAACTGCAACTTAAATAATTAGGATATTGACGCACATAAATAAATCTACTTAAAACCAAACCTGTTTTTTGCTTGGAGCAAAAAAATCAAAATCGGTTCATCAATTACTGCTCTATGAGTTGTGCACACATCCTCCTGTTTGAAGTCGACTAAAATATGATAATTGAATTGCTTAGTGAATTTACTAAGCGCCGGTGTTGTACGGCGAAGGCGAACATAGTGATTATGTATCTGCATGTGTTTGAAATTTTTGTGCGAAATGGATTGTTGGTGAAGTCTGTCTGTGTTGCTGTTGTTTGATACAAGGTATATGTTCTATAGTGGGACATACATTTGCTGTTGCTTGGCTTATGTTTTACCAAAGAACAATGTAAACCGAACTTTTATGTTTTTAGTTGTTAAGGCGCAAGCAAGCAATCAGTCAGTCAGTATTTGAAATATTACGATGAATTTTTACGCGTATACAAAATTAAAAATTGAAATGTTACGAAAACTCGCATGTTTCATGTAAGAAATAAACTCTAATACACATATCGTGAGAAATACTGTTATTACACATATCAAAAGTTATTAGAGAGCTAATTTGACCTCCTCTGGTATGATCTCAGAGCACACATGCATTAAACCGACGTTAAAAAGATTATGTTGATAGATATTTTAACCGACTTTAAAAGAGGAGGTTCTCAATTCGGGTGGATATTTTTTTAAAGTTTGTTGCCGCCTAACTTTCGATTCGGTTAAGTGATTTCGATGATTCGTTTTTTATTTGAAAGTTGGTACTTTCCGTCGTGTCCCCATTTTGGTATCAATGAAAAACCATATTAATCTTATATTTTCGTTAAGTACGTTCGTGACAAATAGATGAATAACTCAATATAATGTAATGTAAATTGGATAAGTTGGGAGCTTAAAAAACAAAAATAATCTAGCTATCAATATAATATCTAATAAAAAACTCAATATCGCCTCAACCGATTCCGATGATTCATTTTTTATTGGAAAGGATGTTCAAGGCTAGTTTGATGAGAGGTTAGGTTCTGATTAATTCTATTTCTTCGTAATCCTATAATATTTCGGAAATACAATGAGAGCGTCCGAACTTAATATCGTTTATCGTCGAAAGTCCCGTCAATGTCAGTGCAACCGTTACAGAGATTAGCCGGAACAAACAGATAGACAGACAGACAAAAATTGTTTTGATATATGTATTGCATATATTATAATTAGCCTTTTTTACTCATCGTCTCGCGAAATCGGACAAGATGACACACGTCACAGGCCCCGCGATCTACAATCGACTCCCCAAACACGTAACTGAAACTTCCAGTATAGCAATGTTTAAAAATAGGTTGAAGTCATGGCTGGTTGAGAGGGCATTTTATAGTGTGGAGGATTGACAAATCAAATTACAATTTTTTCTTAATTTTTTTTTCTGTTTAATTATCTAATTCAACGACGAACGAAGGTAACCGACATAGCTCGCCGGATAAGCAAGTTGAAGTGACAATGGGCAGGGCACATAGAACAGATGACCGATGGGGCCGAAAAGTTCTCGATTGGAGACCACGGACCAGCAAGCGCAGTGTGGGACGTCCAACCGCAAGGTGGTCTGACGACCTCTTAAAGGTCGCAGGACGCAGCTGGATGCGGGCCGCTTACAACCGGTCCCTTTGGAAATCGTTGGGGGAGGCCTATGTCCAGCAGTGGATGTTTTTCGGTTGAAATGATGATGATGATGATCTAATTTAATTTGTAATAATCGTCTTGTAATTTATTATTATTATCAATATATATCTGAATCTGAATATACGAGTACATTCAAATGATGTAGTAAAAAGCGATTATCTTAATATTACAAACACACTAAATTTATTTATTTGTATAGATGTTTATTATATTATATGATTAAGCAATTATTACATGGTTATAAACAAATATAATAACGAAGCCGCTTTTTTATATTATGTCTTATTTGATTGAGATATAAAGTGGTATACGATTATGGTGAAGTGAGAACGTGCCGATAATGATGTGTACGGAATCTTAAAAAGGTTAATATTATTACTGGCAATCTTTAAACACTTTCATGTGTATTTTATGGATGTAATTATACGAATTTTAAGCTAATTATGCGCATATGTATGGCCGGGTAACGTGACCATCGATTTATACATATTTAACTTAACATTTAACGTCGCGAAAATGCGGAATTAAGCGTGAACTTGAATTTTTTAATTGTAATATTTAAGACTGTTTTTTTTTAATAATTATTGTAAAGAGGTGCTATACAATAAGGAAACTCATTTTAATTTACACAAGCAATTATATCTTAGCAGCTTAGTGTCCTATTTACGATGGTAATCGGGAGTACGAATCCCGGCACATTCGTAGTAAAAAAATATGTTTTTAACCTACTTTATGCAAAGGAGGACGAATCGGGTATTCTCAGACGACTTAAAAAAAGGAGGTTCCCAATGCGACTGTATTTTTTTCAATTTTTATTACCTCATAACCTTACTGACAGGGTGAAACGATTTTGATGATTCTTTTTTTTTATTTACAAAGTTGGTGCTTCCCATGTAGTCGTATTTATATTTGCTGGTAAAAAAATGATATCCCATTATCAGAATTGGAGGATGAATAGATCATGTATTCGTGCGACAAATGAACAAATAACTCAAAATTACGCCAACCGATTTCGATGATCCATTTTTTATTGGAAAGGAGTTCACCCTTTCCAGGGTAGTTTGATGAGAGTTGGGTTAGGTTCTGATTTTATTTCGTAACATTATGTTCGTACGTTACGTTTAAGTGTTTAACGTTTGATTTGATTCGAAACCGACTTCAAATCGAATCAAACGTTAAACGATATACCTGAACCCCTTTTTTTTGTTGACGGGGAGGAAATTTTCACAAAGATACCCCGCCTTCTGGGTGGAAGGCGGCGGTTATGTGGGGTTCTTACCCACTAAAACCTCCCCGGTGGCCCTTTCCTTGGTACATGACGAGGGGCTCCGGGATCTCACGTAGAACGCACCGGAGCCCCTCTGCACTGTGCTCAAGGAGAGCACGTCCCGGGGGGGAGGTTACTCCCTCCCCCCCTGTGCCCTCGCAGCGCAAGGTGACACAGGCCAGCCGGTGTCGCCTTCTTCCCGGGTCCAATTTAGTGGACGACGCAGGCCACCACCCTTGTCGCCCAGTGAACCCGAGGCCGCTTTTAGTCGCCTTGTACGACAGGCAGGGGATACCGTAGACTTATACTTGAGAGCCCAGAACTACAGGGCTGATACCTGAACCCCTAACCTAACTCACATCAAAATACTCATGAAGTACAACGTTTACAATAAAATGAGAATCATCGAAACCGGTTACCGTGATATTAAGTTATTCGGCCATTTGTCGCGCACAAACGTAATGCAAATTTAAGACTTATGTAGTTTTCTCATAGATGCCATTATCAGAATTAGACCACAAGAGAAGTACCAGGTTCCAAATAAGAACAGAAACATCAAAGTCGGCTTACCCAGTCGAAAGTTATGAAGTAACAAACATTAAAAAAACCGTACAGACGAATTGAGAACTTTGTCCGTTTTTGAAGTCGGTTGAACAAGAAGACGTCAGCATGTAATACCGTTTGTCTCGATTTGAAGTCACTTTTTGTTTAAATTTGTAAATATACTTATTATATTTCGTAGAATTTTTTTTATAATAATAATTTTTATTTCAAACCAAAAAATACAAACAGGTACAAAGTAATTCGATAATGGTCGCAGTAGTAAGAACTGTGTCGCAGCTATTAACGCCCATCTCCAAACCTTTACATTTAAAACAAAATTACAAATTTACTAAAATTAAAAACATATCATATGTAATTCCGTTAGAACGAGTGTGTATGGGTGTGTTTGTGTGTACAAGGTTACGGGTGTTGAAGTGTGCATGTGTTAGTTTATGTGTAGGTATGCGTATGAAGTAGGGGGTAAGTTACTTTGAACATCTTTATTGTGTTTTTAAAACAGAAAAAAAGATTTTTTATAGTCATAAGAGAGGGTTTGGAGTCATTCAGTAATATACGTAATAGTTAAAATTCTCATTAAATAAAAAAAACATTTGCTTTATTGTATGTGTGCTGCTATTAGCTTATAATGTTTTTATTGTGAAATTAATATCAAAGCGATTTAAAAAACAAATAATGAAGCTAGAGGATAGATATTACAATAAATAAAGTTATAAATTGTGCATTGAATTAAAACAATATTACTATGTATATATTAGCTGGGAATCAACACACAAGTGGCTATTGAATATTCAAATCAAACAAACTTCACAGTCCACTTCATCCATCATTATTTATTGAACCGTTGCTAAGCAACCGAATTACAGACACCGAACGTGAATAATTGTGTTATTTAAAATTTAATTTAAATAATATTTCCAAAAATTTAATGAAATGAAATGAAATATTTATTTTATATTTCTTTTTTTACATTCTTAAAAATAAATCCAAAGTTTTCGCTTCACGTATTTAATAATCATATCGTTAAATAAAGAATGAAGTATTTGAGACGTGTTAAATGTTTAAGATTTATAAATACATAAATCCTTTGTATTATTTATTGCTACTAATCATTTTCTTCCAGTTAACCTTTGGTCTTTAAGAACAGGCTAATGTTACTGCTATGAATATCGTTTTAAGAATCTTATATAAATAAATAAATATACATCAATTTAAAATAAAAATATTTGTAATTTTTTCCGTGTTAGTAATTTATTTGTGTCGCTAAAAATATTAAAATAGATAAATTGTACAATAATTAATAATTAAAAAACTTACGTAATTTTCCATCTTCAGCATAAGCATAACAAAGGACAGTCACAAAGAGCGCTATATATACTGTAGATAGCATTTTTTATACTAAATATTTATTTAACAACGCTAAACCAAGTATTGCGAATATGTTTTGGGTAGAGCTCGACTCTTACTGCCGGCGTAAAGACTTCCTCTTACATATTTATGTAAGGCCGCGATCTACGTAAACATTGTTAATGTCTTGGTAAGTTCACAGAATACCGATTACATTTCAATTCTGTAGCATTTTTTTTTTGCAAAAGTTAGTATGTAGATATTTGTAACACTCATTTAGTAACAACAGCAAAGTAATTTAATAAATGATTTTGTAAATATATTAAATCATTTAATTAATGACTAGGAAATTGATCATTGATCCATTTATTTAAAAAAAATATATAATAAGAAATACAATTTATAATATTCTTAATTAAGATTCGTCTTTGAAACTTTTAAAGGAAAAATTATTAACGACTAATTTACTTATATAAAAAAGTAATAACATAATACGAAATTTTTTTGTCCGTCTACTTTAAATTGCTGAGCGATTAAGCTTCGCAAGGAGTTTTTATATTCATTAATAATTGACGAAGGCCAAAGTATTCGTATTCAGATAATATCATGTCATCTCACACGGATATATTTAAGATGAAAATCGAAAAATAACCAACTTCAAATCCGACTCTCATCTTTGTATTTCCGAATTTCTAATCAATCATCAAACTATTCTTAATGTGATGTACATTTTAGTAGAAAATGAATAATCGAAATCTGTTGGAGTGAGATTGAGTTATTCATTCATTTGTCACTCACATACTTAATGCAAATTTAAGGAACTAAAATACGACCAGTCCTTATGTATGGCAGCGAAACATGGCCGACTCGGAATAACGTGCATACCATCCAAGTTGCTGAAAAATGCCGAGATGGATGTGTGGCGTTACCAGGCGTGACAAAATTTGCAAAGAATTTGTGCGAGGAAGCCTGAGGGTGTACGTGACATTACCGACAAGATGCAGGAGAGTAGGCTGCGATGGTATGAACACGTTAAGACGAGCGCGAACCTCGCGCTACAACTTTTCCTTTCCGGTCGAAGATCCAGAGGAAGACCCAAGACAAGGTCTCCCACCTTCAGTGTGGTGTCGACATGAGGGAGTGCAACATTACCAAAAAAGATGTCGGGGACAGAGCGAAAATCCTGAAAGCTGACCCCATCACCATGTGGAAGCAATAGCAAGGAAGAGAGAGAGATACTTAACAGAGCTACATGGAACACCAGCTTTTAAACAAAAAAAGAATCATCAAAATCGGTTCTCCCTGTCGAAAGTTATAACCAACGTATGTACATACAGACACGTAAAAACATACAGACGAATTGAGAACCCCTTCCCAACCCTTTTATGAAATCGGTTGAAAATTAAGAGACTTACATTCTAGTAGCAGTAATAGAAGTATCTCAA
Source organism: Meandrusa payeni (assembly GCA_029286785.1). NCBI lineage: Eukaryota > Metazoa > Arthropoda > Insecta > Lepidoptera > Papilionidae > Meandrusa > Meandrusa payeni. The sequence continues at coordinate 4,709,716 of JAGSMX010000013.1, forward strand.
AGATTTACAAGAAAGCGTTTTTCTATAAAAAAAAATGTTCTTACGAGAAATAGCCACTAACTGTAATTTCGTTTACCTATAACATTGAGATATGGTCATAAGAACATCTTGTTATGTAAAACTACATATAAATACAGCAGTGCTAATGAATCTGTAATAGCCTAGTGGCTAATCCTTCCGAATTAGTATCTGACGGGCATGCGAATCCATGCCCGTCAGATACTATATCCTAATCGATTTGTTCTTTTTTAAGTACCAAAATTTACTTGCTACTGATAAATAGTATTTGATTTAAATAAAGACATCTATATGTATAAAAAAAAAGTATATTAGTTATATAGTTATAGTATATAGAGTTATTCTACACATCTACATACCATACGCACACATACACATACGCACGCACACACACAAAGTCCACGTACGCACACTACAAAACTATCATATATTCCTGTTACATGTTTATATACACATCTAAACTCATACTTCACCAAAACGAATTAGCTTAAAATTGTGTTTTAATTAGCTATGTTCACTACCTTTGATAATGTAAAGGGGTGGAGGGTTGATTACTTGAGACACAGGATCCGTCCTAGTTCAAGTGTCAATCCACCATAATCTGTCTGTTATTATGTCTCTTGGTCCAAATGTGTATATGTTTTTCATTATATAATTATCTTAAGTAACTACTGTAGATTATGGTGAGGAATAAATGATTTATTATTATTATTATTTATTATACTACTACTATATGAGACCTAATAAGCTTGGGGAAAAGTGGAAACCGAAAGCTTTCACACCCTACCTCGGCAAACATTTTAAAAAGTAAGTAGAAGCTTATTTAAAAATGATTTTAAAGACAAATAAAAAACAATCTGTAATATGTACGACAAGACTTTCTTTTATATATTCCCTGATCCCTGTTATGTGAAACGAAAGTAGAAATTACGTAATTTTTACCCCAAATCACCCCTTATGTCCTCAATTAACCCTCAATCTCATATAGTGGTGTGGTTGTAGTGCAATTATTTTTTCCTTCAGGGAACGTTTATAGCCGGAAACAGACGTAGCATTTATCGTATTACTGATAATTTTGTTACCAAACAGGTGTGTATAAGTGCAGGCTTTATAACGTGTTTGTTCCAATGTTTGACTCATTTTATCTCGCGCTATAAGGAGTGTCAATTCATCTTAAACGCTAAAAAATCAATGATCTAAAAACTTAGAACGAATTCCCAACGATACATAAATCTGCTTAGATAATTATACTATGTTCAAGGTCTGTTAATAATAGACATAAATAAAAAAAATATAAGCAGTAGACATAATTTGGAGCTTAAACTTTAACTAATCGAGCTAAGTTTCGGTCTTTAGTGCATTCTAGTACCAGGAATATCGACTATCCGTCATTTGCTGCATTTTAAGACATCATATTTGTATGTATACTGGAGTCTACTAAACCAATTGTGTCAAAATGAACGTTCAGTGACATCACAGTTTGATTTTTGCTAGTTTTGGTAATGTGTTATATCAGTTATCCTGTTATTTAATGGATGTCAAACTTGGATTTACACAAACAAAACAAAACAGAAAATTAGAACCACTCAACGCGCAATGGAAAGAAGCATCCTTAAAATCAAAAAAATCCAAAAAGTAACAAGCGCCAAAATCAAGGAAAAAAAAAATAACCGACGCGTTAACACACGCACTTAAATTAAAATGGCAATGGGCTGGACACGTAGCACGCTTCACCGACTCACGCTGGACCAAACTGGCAACACAATGGAAAGGGCCAATTGGAAAAAGAAATGTAGGCAGACCCTATAAGCGGTGGTCTGATGACATAAAAGATGAAGTAGGAAGAAACTGGATGACTCTAGGCAGGAACAGGGAAAACTGGAAAAAAAAGGAGGAGGCCTTTACCCAAAGTGGGGTCCATGTCTAGTTGCTAAATTTAACAATACTAACAAAAACCTCTTTAAAATTTAAAAAGTTACAAAATACTGCTAGATATGGAAATAAACAAGGCTTTGTTATTATTTATTATTATATATCAGTTATGCTATTATGGTTGTCCAATGGCACTGACATTCCAATATTGTTTCAATTGTTTCTATTTGTTAATTCCGACATCTTTTCAATATGACGACACATTACAATCAATTATTAATATTTAATTATCATGAATTCAATTGAAAATTACATCAAGAATATTTTCGAGTAAAAACAAAGACCGATTTCAAATTGAATCAAACGTTAAACGATATTACACTTGGATACCTTCTTTGTATTTGCGAAATATCGTATGAAAATTATGAAATAGAATTAATCATAACATAACATACTTTATGCAAATTTAAGACATATGGTGTTCTCATTGATACCATTATCAGAACTGGACTAAATTGATACGGTACATGTAGTCCCAGGTGGTCAGTCCCAGGTCTCAGCTCTGTAGTTCTGGGCTCTCAAGAATAAGACTACGGTATCCCCTGCCTGTCGTACAAGGCGACTAAAAGGGGCCTCGGGTTCACTGGGCGACAAGGGTCAGCCTCAGTCGTCCACCAAAGTGGACCCGGGAAGAAGGCGACATCGGCTGGCCCGTGTCGCCTTGCGCTGTGGGGGCACAGGGGGGAGGGAGTAACCTCCCTCCCGGGACGTGCTCTCCTTGAGCACAGTGCAGAGGGGCTCCGGTGCGTTCCACTGGAGATCCCGGAGCCCCTCGACATGCACCGAGGAAAGAGCCACCGGGGAGGTTTTAGTGGGTAAGAACCCTTCCCTCCAGAAGGCGGGGTATCTTTCTGAAGACATCCTCCCCGTCAACAAAAAAAAAAGGTGGTCAGGTTAACTTTAATAAGGATATTTCACTGTTCATTAACCATAGGACAGTTTTCATTATTCGTAATTAAAAATAACCATCAGTCGTCTGGAAAATGCTACGATTGCAAAAGGCTGGTCTTAGTGAGGTCACGCCATTAAGGTCATTACAACTGAAACAATGATTTTTTTTTAAAGAGATCTAGCAATATTTCTTTTTTTTTCAGAAATATTATCTAAGCTTAAGGTTGTGCTAGGACATGGTTCACGGCAATAGTCGAATGGTGGATTCGAACCCACGACATTACGATTCGCAGGCCGTACCCTAAACCATTAGGCTATTGACGCTTCAAAATGAATTGTCATCAATAAAGTTATTTATAAGTGGAATGTTAGAGCTCAAAATCTGCTATCTGCTACACAAGTTATTTACGAGTTAAAACAAAAACCGAATTCAAATCGAATCAAACGTTTAACGCTATTACGCGCGAATATCCTCTTTTTATATCCGGATTATTGTAGGAATATTACCTATTACCTAATAACCGGTTTTGATTATTCTTTTTTATTTGAAAGCTGGTGCTTCCCGTGTTCCCAATAAAAAATGAATCATTAAAATCGGTTGGCGTAATACTGATTTATTCGTCCATTTATCGCGCATTTACTTCATGCAAATTTAAGACCTATATGGTTTTCTCATGCCAATGACAGAATTGAATCAAATTAAATTGAGACCACACTGAAAGCACCAGCTTTCAATGAATCATCAAAAGCGGTTCAGCCAGTCGAAATTTCCGAGGTAACACACATAAAAATATATACAGACTAATTAAGAAACTTCTCCTATCTTGAAGTCGGTTGAAAACAGCAACAAAACGCTTATGATTTTTTTTTATTGTCGTATGAAGTGTTAGGACATCGGTCACCTCACGGTCATGAATTATAGCCATATATATTTCGTCAACGGCAGGTAGTGTCATAGAAAGTCCCGTGTACCATGTGTTTAAACAAATGACCTCAACTATGCTTATTGTGTTAGAACAATGACTGAGAGGCGACAATTAAAGACATGTCTATTGTCAATATTCACTAGGTTTTTTGTAATGGATTTTATTAATTCTTTGTTATTTCTAACATCAATACATAGTTCTTAGATTAGGAACCTAACTGAGATTCACAAAATGCTCAGCTCGTAGTCTACGGGCTCATTGAAAAAGACTACGGTATCCCTGCCTGTCACAAAAGGAGCCACGGGTTCACGGGCGACAAGTGTAGGGGCCTTTGTCATCCGCTACAGTGGACCCAGTAAGAAGGAGACACTGGTGGTCCCGTGTCGTTTTAACACTGCGAGGGTGCTGATGGAGAGATTAAGTTCCCCGGGACGTGCTTCAGGGTTCCCCGCGGCCAACATTTAACATAAAGTTAAGTAAAGTAAAGGCGGAATTTATGCCTTAGTGGCCTGCTATACTAGTCAAACCTTTTTTTTTGGGTTAAAAAGTAAAACATATTGGTAGATGTAATCATCAAACAAAACGAAATATGATAAACAGATATACATGCACAACATATATGTAAACATAAATATATAAATACAATATTAAAATATAGATAACATTATTTGTGTAAAGAAATATTACCAGTTGTCCATATAGGTCCATATATTAGGTGTATCAGCGCTTGTCTTCCGACGTGCGCCCATTAAACATTGGTGGGTAGTTTTAAAATGGCGTTGACGACCAATTTTGGTTTTTATTTAACGGTAGAGGAAATGAATATACGTATTCCCACCAAGAGAGTTATTACAGCAGCATGTGAGATATATCGGGCTTGGCCTACGAGAGGCCGCAACCGAGCACAACTTCCCATGGTGGTCCTCCGCTATTATAGAACACGTTAGTATTCATCGTTTCGTAGTTATTCCGTTCTAAAACGGTACCCACGACCAGGGGAGCAGTCGCCCCCTGCGCTGATAATCCGGGTAATGGGGTAACACCCCGAGGCCCCCGGCGAGGTTCCCGTGAACCTTGTAGATGACTCGTGACTGACTGACATCGTTTCGTCGCGACACGGAGAGAGAATAAAAGGCTATCCCCTGGAAAAAAGTCTTGGCATTCTTTCCTTTTCCATGTTCTTGCTCGTTGACTTTGACCGTACTTGTTACTTAGTATTAAATTGTCATACACCTACTAAATCTTATTTAACAAGTACAAAATTAATGTGACAATTGAAAGCAACCCCTTTCAAACAAAAAAAACTAATGATTCCATTAACTGACGTATCTTACTTAATATTTCTGTGAATATATTTGGTTCATCGTATTTTCCATTATTAAAACTGTGAGCTCTATTATTGTATAACGACTTCTCCGTGTTTTTTTTTGCTATAGCAGATCAGGAAATGTTTGCATTCAACAATAAAACTTGTTCTTGTCTCGAACATGAATTGCATTGAATATTTCCACAGATTTTTATAACAGGAAAGGTTCAATTCTTTGAAAAGTTTATATTCGAACGGTTAAATGCAGATAATTTTTTTTTTTTTATTTTGCGTTGCTTTTAACCATTTTGAAGTACCCTGAGGTTTGTTACGATGTTAATAACGTGACCGGATTGCACGTTTTTCCCATGTTCTATGGAAATTTTTACACTACCTACCTGGGTATACGTTCATTTTCATATGGAACGAGCAAATAAGGCGTAACGCTGGCGGAACATTTACAATATGCTTTTATTTTATACTGTATTTCTGTGAGAACATAAACTCTCATCGAGACGTTTCGAACAAGTTTTCAACCGACTTCAAAAAAGGAGAAGGCTCTAAATGGTAAAAGTTGATAAATCGATTTGATACTAACAGTTAATTGGAATTGGTCTGTTACGTCGCTACCAAAGTAGAGAGATATATATATATATAAGAATTACACGAGTTAATTCCCCCATCCCCATTCTACCTTCGGACGTTTAGACACTCGGTGGGTCTCCACTCTTACATAGTCGATGTTCCGCGCGTCCGAACGAAGCGATTTGAGTCATCGTTCACCGTGCGTACAGCAAAGGAGTGGAATAAGTTGCCGGCTTCAGTCTTTCCGTCAAAGTACGACGTGGAGCCGACGAGAGTAGAGTGAATAGGCACTTACTAAACTAGCGCGTACCATCTTTCGACTATATCACCATTTAACACCAGGTGGGATCATGGTCAAGCGCTAGTTTAAAGGCATAAAAAAAATACTAAACGTTTTTTATTGAAACTCTAGCCATACATCAGACATGCATTACAAAACAACATGGCGAGTGCTGATCTAAAGTCCTATCCGGGTCTAAAATTATTTGAATTATAATAACTTAATTTTTTATTGAAAAGGATGTACTCCAAGTACTGATGAGGGTTTGGTTAGATTCTGATTATTTCTATTTCGTAATATTGCTACGATATTTCGGAAACACAAAGAGGGCCTCCGCGTGTAATAGCGTTTAATGTTTGATTCGATTTGAAGTCGATTTTTGTTTTGCTCGTCTATAGTTGATGTTACGTTTTTCACTAAAGTTAAAAAGTTAAAGTTACAGCCTATGAGACAATTCGTGGATAATTTTGATCAATTAAGCCCAATATGCAGCAGGCAATTGAACTCATTGCCTCATAAAATATCTGATAAAGCGGAAACCACAAAGGAACTGTCAGCTGTATCAAATGTCAATAACTCGAAAACGATTATTAAGGTCTCATGTGAACCCTGACCAACCATACGCACAATACTCAAAAGGTTATTGGTATTGTCCGCTTCTAAAAAAGTTATCTATAAAAATAAATAAAATTGGAATGTCTGTTTGTAATGTTAAAATAACCGCTATTTACTTCTTGCATGTAAATATATATACGGTACATATGTATCAAAATAACATTTTACACAATTTTTCCGTCCGTTACTTCTGAAACGCTTGAACCGATTTTGACGGGACTTTCATTAGCTTTAACTGATATAATAAGGAGTAACTTTAAATTAGAAAAATTTACATAAATTGTGTTTAATAGCGGGTAACACCACGGGGCAAGCTAGTTATTTAGATATTTACAAGTCTTAATATTTATACAAATAAGTCCAAGTATGGTATAATTTTATTCGTTACGTTATTCAATACGGTCAGGTAAACACTATTATACCACCATCTCGTTAATCTTTGAGGTATTTTCATTGTTGCTGTATGTGTACTTGTACCTGCCTGTCGTAGAAGGCGACTAAAAGGGGCCTCGTGTTTACTGGGTGACATGGAAAGAAGGCGACATCGGCTGGCCCGTGCCTTGCACTGCGAGGGCACAGGGGGGGAGGGTGTAACACCCCCCGGGACGTGTTCTCTCTGAGCACAGTGCAGAGGGGCTCCGTTGCGTTCCACTGGAGATCCCGGAGCCCCTCGTCATGCACCGAGGAAAGGGTGCACATAACCGCCCCCAGACGGCGGGGTATCTTTTTGTAGATATCCTCCCCGTTAACAAAAAAAAACACACACACCTCAAAACTCTACGAGATGGCGTTGGGATGCTCATTGAAAATGATAGGATCTAATCAAGCTATTCAAGTTTATCTTTCTCCCTTTATGATGCTTGCGTTTTTTTTAATTATGTGTATGCGCTTATGTAGAGAGGAAGCAGATTATATAAAGAGTATATTAGCGTATAAAACGCACCATAATTTATTTAATAATATTTAATTTTTAAGCTGTATAACTCAGGTCGCCTTTAATTTCATAGGGCACGAGTAACCTTAGCTTGATCTCCGGTGTCGGAAATTGTTGGTAGGTAATAATTTTAACTGCTGATTCACAGACCTGACTGTGTGAAAGATTACTTATGTGCAGTGAGAATAAATACTTTTTTTAAAAAGTATTTTAAGCCAGCAATATTTCTTTTTTATTTTTTTTCAGAAATATTACTAACAATCTTGTTAACCATTCCAACTAAGCTTCAGCTTGTGCTAGGACATGGTTCACGGCAATAGTCGAATGGTGGATTCCAACCCACGACCTTACGATTCGCAGGCCGTACCCTAAACCATTAGGCTATTGACGCTTTAATACTATAATTAAATTACATGTTTTGAAAAAGTTAATAATGGCAACAATGAATCATTTATTATATCCTTTTCAAGGTGTGCAAGGGGTAAGCAGAAAGCAAGTAAAACATGCATACATGGCTGTCCTACACTGTATACCTAAATACTGTTAACTCGAAAGATAATTTCAGAGGTTTGGGAGGTATGCGAACAATTTAAGCGCTCACCTTGTACCTCTATTAATTAATACCGCTTCGGTTTCCTGCCAACTCCATCATTATCATTTTTTTTTTGAGAGATTGTTATTTATTTATTTATAATCGTTAACCTAATTACAACATGGTTCACTTAAATATTCAAGAGAGTAGTGTGAATTAATCCAACAGCAGACGCATGAATGGACATGATCGGAGAGGTAATACTCTCAGGAGTAAACGAGAAATGGACACAAAAGGGGGAAAATAGAAAGGATTATCAACGTGAAATAGATGTATAAACATTTGTTAGTAGAAGTAGAAGAGTTAGGCTGTCGCTTTTATAAAAACGGTCTACCACGCTCATGCACTTTCTGACGTAGGTAAGTTATTACAATAAAATTTTGTTCAACAAATCTTTTATAAGTTTATTTAGTTTATTTTCTATGCAAAGTATAATTAAAGAATATAATAGCGCCACTTCCCGATTCGCTTTAACATAAATTAAACAAATTATATGCGGCATAGTTTCCGGCTTATTTGATAAAATGTTTTATTTACCAGAGGGTCAATGGAATAAAAAATATTCGCCCGAGAAGCGTAGTGGCCTTCAGAGATGCAGTTAATAAATAATTTCGATTCGAAAACCAGCTTGTGCTTCCAATATAATGTTTCTTTGAATTAAAACTCAACTGAAATGAACTCGGTTTAATTGTCGTTGTACTTTATGTTTCTGAATACCTAGTAATTGTTCATATTTACACAAACATTACTCATTGAATAAAACTATTTTTACAGATTTTATATATTTCTTACTTATATTTTTTTTACTATATTTTTCGGAATTCTTACGCGTAACATAGTAACCGTCCAAGCCGAGGTTACCCGAGTGACTAGTGATAGAGGTTCAGGCTAATCGACCTAAAAGCTATGCCACTTCTCAATCCAGTGAAGCAGTTAAGGCCAACCTGTGTAGTTCGTCACAAAAAAGAAATAGAAAACGTTGTTGTTGTTCTTCTTTGTCCAATTCTTCTTCCAGCGCTGACGCTTCCCGATGTGTTATCTAAAGCTAGTTATGAGCCGTGTTTCCTCTCGACCGCCCTTGGTTCGGAATGCTAACGCGACTAGAGTAACCGTCTAAGCTGAGGTCCCCTCTCAGGGGCCCTTGCACCGTGTTACTCCCAATAGAGGCTCAGGTCTGTACTGTCTACCAAGCGGAGCTGCTCGCACTCAATGAAGCGACCTAGTGGGCACTTCGACACTCAGCACGGCACTACACGGTCTATTGTGACTCCAGGTCCGCTCTCCAGACCTTGTTAAATCCGGATTCCCCTCATCCTCTTGCGGTCAACGCCCGGCAGAACATCAGCCGATTGAGGGAGGAGGGTAAAACCTTCTTTCTCTCATGGGTGAAGGCCCATGTAGGAGTGGAGGGGAATGAGAGGGCGGATGCACTCCGTTTACGATCGGTGCCCCGTTTCGATTGTCAAGAGACATATCCGTTTGGAGTCGATTGACGAATGGAACGGAGGTACCAAGAAGGTGCGACGGCTTCCGTGACAAAACCTTTTTCCGGACGTTGCAGATGCCTATCGCACGGTTCGAGGCATAGATATGGATCCAGTCATCGTGCCGGTGCTCACAGGGCACGGTGGGTTCTCCGAATACCTGAACAGATTCAGGTGTAAGGAGAGCCCGTCGTGTATCTGTGATAGCACCGTGCAGGAAACGATCCTGCACCTATTATCGGAATGTCCCTGAACATAGGAATAAAAATAGAAAAAGAAACTTACCTGTAATAATAAGTAATAAAAATGTAAATCGTAAATTCTTGAAGTACTGCAAGGTAATAGCGAAGAAAGCGATAAATAGGAACAAAAGTTAAAAAAGACAAGGAGCATCTCATATTGCGTATGGGAGCCCAGATACATGTAAATAAATAAATAGAATAAAAATAAGTTAAGGTAAATATGATAAGAAAGTATAAAAATTTAAATTAAGTAAAAATAAGTAAGAAGTAAAAATGTAAGTAAAAATAATACATAAGAAATGTCATTTCTATCATATTCAATAAAATTGTAATAGTAGTAAAAGAAATGATAAAAAACAGCCACGACCTAACCAAGTCGGGGGAGTCAGAATAAAAATAATAAAAAACAAAAAATAGAGGCTCAGGTCTGTACTGTCTACCAAGCGGAGCTGCTCGCACTCAATGAAGCGACCAAGTGGGCACTTCGACACTCAGCGCGGCACAACAGGGTCTATTGCGACTCCAGGTCCGCTCTCCAGACCTTGTTAAATCCGGATTCCCCCCATCCTCTTGCGGTCAACGCCCGGCAGAACATCAGCCGATTGAGGGAGGAGGGTAAAACCTTCTTTCTCTCATGGGTGAAGGCCCATGTAGGAGTGGAGGGGAATGAGAGGGCGGATGCACTCCGTTTACGATCGGTGCCCCGTTTCGTTTGTCAAGAGACATATCCGTTTGGAGTCGATTGACGAATGGAACGGAGGTACCGAGAAGGTGCGACGGCTTCCGTGACAAAAACCTTTTTTTCCGGACGCTGCAGATGTCTATCGCACGGTTCGAGGCATGGATATGGACCCAGTCATCGTGCAGGTGCTCACAGGACACTGTGGGTTCTCCGAATACCTGAACAGATTCAGGTGTAAGGAGAGTCCGTCGTGTATCTGTGATAGCACCGTGCAGAAAACGATCCTGCACCTATTATCGGAATGTCCCTGAACATAGGAATAAAAATAGAAAAGAAAACTTACCTGCAATAATAAATAATAAAAATGTAAATCGTAAATTTTTTAAGTACTGCAAGGTAGTAGCGAAGAAAGCGATAAATAGAAACAAAAGTTAAAAAAGACAAGGAGCATCTCGTATTACGTAGGCAATATGAGATGGGAGCCCAGATACATGTAAATAAATAAATAGAATAAAAATAAGTAAGAAGTAAAAATGTAAGTAAAAATAATACATAGGAAATGTCATTTCTATCATATTCAATAAAATTGTAATAGTAGTAAAAGAAATGATAAAAAACAGCCACGACCTAACCAAGTCGGGGGAGTCAGAATAAAAATAATAAAAAACAAAAAATAGAGGCTCAGGTCTCTCAAACCCGGTAAAACTGTTGCTGTCAACTTCTCATGCTTAATAATCCTTGCGCGTTACCGCTATTTTATGGGCAGGCCCCACCCCTTAGATGTTAGGAGCGTTGCTGGAGTTTCTTCGGCCACTTCTTCTCCCAGCGCCAACGCTTCCCGAAGTGGCACTCAAAGTTAGTTTAGCTTTTGAATGTCTCTTAGATTATCCATGAAATAGCAACCGACCGAGTCGTGGTTCGGCCCTCTCGGGCGCCCTCGGATCGGCATGCTTACGCGTAACATAGTAACCGTCCAAGCCGAGGTTACCCCTCACCGGGGGGACCCTTGTGTCGAGTTACTAGCAATAGAGGTTCAGGCTAAGCGACCTAAGAGCTATGCCACCTCTCAATCCGGTGAAGCAGTCAAGGCCAGCTTCTCTGGCCAATCTGTGTAGTTCGTCATAAAAAAAAAAACTTCTCATGGCCAATCAAAATACGTCGTTCGTCACAAAAACAATCTCACTTGTCTAAGAACTAGATTGCTACTTTTATGTAAAATTGGAAGATGTATATATAGTAATAGTTGATATTAATAGTGCTAGATGGCGCTCCGTGTTTTTGCGTCAGAAATATTTAAACGCTGTTTACTTGTAACGCATCGTGATTATTTGACAGGGCACGCCAGCCAAACAACATACATATCTTTAAGAAATTATTGGCACCAGTCTTTTGTTGACTGAGTGCCTGCCAACATAAAGACTACAGTTCTTTCCGCTTTGGACCGATGCCGTTGATATGCGAGGGAGACGGACGGCGAAACATATTTTTCATCGTATCGCTTAGACATTGTTAACGTGTCCTCGTCAGAATTGTATAAATATTGCGTAGTCATTCCCCACCAATAGGGGGAAAAATTAAAGATGACATAATAAAATAACATTTCACACTCGTAGAGAACGTGATTTCTAAACAACCCTTTTCATAGCAATTTGTATCTGTCTATCTATTATAATAAATGGGGAGATCTATTTTCTCAGCTTTAGTGCCAAGACAGAAATCGCAGAATGCTTATTGTTGTTGTCCAGGTGGACGGAAAAAAGCGGTCCCTCACCTGGTGGCAGACGCACTTAAGACGCTCACCAGAGGAGAGAGGTGACTTGGCTTTTGTTTCACAACTGAAGCCATTAATACCGAACATGGCAGAGACACGTGGAAGGGAATGGTGAATTCGCGATCGACACTTCCTACTAGATACGCGCATCTGCACCGCCATGCTAATATAAATTGTACCCGATGTGGGCACAATTAATATTAGCAAATGATTTTGTTCGAACTTAAAAAACCGAAGAACCGAAGAAACTATTGATTGGTACAAGCTGACTGGTTCGAATCCACGACCATCATCGGACAGCTTATATACTAAGCTATGGCTGTTTTCCATTATGACTAGTAATTGAAAAAATTTGTAAGCACAATTATTGCAAATTTATCGTTTCGTGTTTTCATTTAACTACTTTCGCCTAACTGATTTAGTGTCTCGAAAATATACCAATTAAATAAATAAATAAGGAAAAGCGCCTGCCGCTAGCAACATTTAATAGCTCGAAATTGTAATCGCACTAAAAGATTAGGCGTTAGCGTGTTGCCAATGAATTCGCCGCGATCGACCACGTCTTGTTTGGTAAATTACCTCAGTTATACTCCTATCTATTTATATTATCTGTCTTATTTCAGCGATGTCGTGTTAATCGATGCTCGAGGTGTCATCCGAGATAGTTACAACAGTCGATAATAGTGAAACATCGATTTATCAGCGCCTGGAGGAAAGATTAACAAATAATTGTTTAACAATTTACGTAGTAAAGGAAAAGGAAAATTTTGTTATAATTAATTGGAAACTGTCGACATGTATTTTTTTACAACCGACTTCAGAAAAAGTATTCAATTCGTCGGTATATTTGTTATTATGTTTAACCCCATAACTTTCGAATGCGTGATCTGATTTTGATGATTATTTTTTTATTTGGAAGCTAATGCATCCCATGTGGTCCAATTTTAACTACAACATCCGCGAGTAAACTCCTCCTCCTCGCGTCGGTTTCCTCAATGCTGAGGATCGTGGCAATCTCGTGGGAACAGTTTGTTTTTAGTGATCCGTCGCCATTTTCCTCTATCTGCAGCACGGCAGAGCATCGCTAACCGACGTGCCGAGAGTGGTGCGGATCTGGTCAGTCCAGCGTGTCGAGCTTCGACCTCGCGGTCTTGTCCCGTCAATTTTACCAGTCATAACTAGCCTTTCTAAGTTATTGCTGTTTTTCTGGCAATGTGACCAAAGTATTCCAGCATCCTGCGTAGGCATATGGTGGACAGCCTAGCTTTGATTTTAAGTTCGTAAAAAGTAATATATATAAATCTAAAATTTGGATTAAGTATGTACGCCAAAAATGGACAAATGACTCAATATGACGCCAACCGATTTCGATGATTCATTTTTTTATTGGAAAAGATGTACTTCAAGAGTAGTTTGTTGAGTTTGGTTAGGTTCTGATTAATTCATAATATTTGTAAAGGGTTTGTGCTATAGTGTCATCATTTTTCATACTTTCTAAGCAAGTGTTTGACCACGATTCCACCTGATGTTAAGTGGAAATGCAGTCCTCGGGGGTAAGGTGCACTAGCTAAGTAGATGCCTATTCACTATTCTTTTCATAACACCCACATTTAAATAAAAAAAAGATAAACGTGGGTTATCTATTCCAATACTTTGCTATGCGAACAATGAAAAATAAAACAAAGCGCTTCGTTCGGTTCCGAATGATATCCACAATAATAAGTTGGTAACCAGCAGTGCATCGGACATCAAGGACATCAAGGAATCGTAAAGTGGAAGTAGATCATGCAATTATTGAACACAAATAAATTTATAAATTTAATAATAAATTTGTTTCATTCATTCATCTTTCACAAATTTAAATGCACAGTTATACGTTTACAGTTTACGTAGATCTTAAATTTGTGAAAGACTGGTGTCTGAACTAGGGTACCCTGTAAGACAGATCACCAGCCCCCCACCATACTTATGATAGTTCTGTAATTTATTAATATTAACTTACGAATTAGCATGCAAGAAAGAAAGTGTGTGGTGTGTGTGTGAATGTGTGGTGGGTTTGTGTGGTGTATGCGTGGTGTGTGTGTAGTTCATGTATGTGTGTGTAGTGTGCTTTATATGTTATTTAATTTATGATGAGATTTTTAACAAATTTTCTGTGGTAATATAGTCGAGCTTTAGTAGCCAAGGTATGAGGACTTTTTTACATTTAGCTTTTGGCAAGTTGTAGATAGCTATTTTTTGGTTAATTTAATACATAGGTAGGAACCTAAGAAGCAAAAGAATTTCTAAAAACGTCTATGAACATCACCAATAAATATTACTTCCACTTCTTTGTTGTGTTGAGTCGAGACAGAAAGACTTAGGCCAATAACATGGGAAGTAAATCAAAATTTGAAAGAAAAAGTTTGCATATTGACCTGAATATATTTGGCTTTACATACATTTGTAATGTCCAATGCTTATCGCGCTTCCCGGTTAGTAGAACAGTCTCCACTCTTCCAGTAGTTCGCGAGCGTCGGTCGGGAGAGCATGTGTTCCTGCTCTCACAACGGGACATGTTTCACTCGATTTAAACTTCGTAACTGTGAACACGTGAACGTAATACCGTATTTGAAATTAATTAAAACAAGTAACTTTTAAATTACGTCTGTATGTGCTTAATGATAGCTTACATATTATAGAATCACAGTTGTGGTATGTATAAATAAAAGTTTCCTCATCAAAGTTGTCACGGTAGGACTGCTTGTGTTAAAAGTGTTTGAATAAAATATTACTTGACCTAGTTCTTTTGGCGATAATGCATAGAAAATTTCTAAGTCTCGTTTCTCGATCAAAACATTAATTTTATTCTTCAATAGCTTATGTAACTTTACGCCAATGCAGACTACATAAATTTTGAAAATAAGTCCGCTTGTTTGCTTTTGTATGTAGTTAATTATTGAAAATATCATTTTTAGAATATTCTAGTAATAGAAATGAGATTACGGTTTTAAATAACTATTATTGTATTAAGTAGAATAATTATTTTCTTACTTCATTGTTACGCAAATTATTACACAAGTTAATATAAAATTTGCATTTTAATTCTGTGAAATAAGTAAATAGTAAATTACAATTATTACAATTCTTATTCATGTAGTATTGAGGCATTTGAATATATATTTATTAATTATACATATAGAAGGATAGTAATCTAATTAATATTTAATTAAGAAGTTAATTTCTAATATTAATTTATTTATTTTATATTTGTAGAGACTTTGTTTCAAAAGATTAGTTGCCATTAATAAAAAAACGCAAATGACTTTTTACCGTAAACAAAATATGATTTCATGGAATTGTTATTTCACGCCTTTATTCTATAATTTATTGTTATATTTCTTTAATAATTACCAAAGTTTTATCTCTGTCCAATGTTTGAAATATTTTTTTGTTTTCATTATATTCTTTTGATATTAATAACATTAGAATTTTAAAATTCTAAATATCAAAAATAACATCTAATAAATTATTAGAGCTTGTTTTGTTATTTTTAAATTTATTTAAAAATAAGATACATTAAAAAATAGTTTTATAGATAGAGCCGGCAGAGATTCGAACCGTAGATATAATTACGTATTTATTATATTAGATACGATGGTAAAGTCTGCGTTCGGTACCACTGTTTTGTTATTCACTTAATAAATTAAATTTTATTAATTTAGAAGAGAGCAATTAATTATTACTGGTTGTAGTAAAACATTAATTAATGTCTTCTTCAGCCTATGTGATAAACAAACACGTGACTTAAGTAGTGCCAACTGTTGTACTAATTTGCGTGTGAATTTTAATATGTATAATTAAACGACAAGAAGCAAAGAATGTATGCTACGTATATATATGGTCCTTTATTAACAACAGAACAGAACTTGGGTTCCAAAAATATACGAGAGAATTCCTAAAAATAGTATGGACAAATGGTTATAATGATATTGGTAGCTTTATTATAAACGAAGTTAAGGAGCGTTGCTTTAGTTTCTTCGGCCACTTCTTCTCCCAGCGCCAACGCTTCCCAAAGTGGCACTCAAAGTTAGTTTAGCTTTTTGAATGTCCCTTAGATTATCCGTGAAATAGCAACCGAGTTGTGGTTCGGAATGCTTACGCGTAACATAGTAACCGTCCAAGCGGAGGTTACTCCTTACCGGGGGGCCCTTGTGGCGAGTTACTAGCGATAGAGGTGCAAGCTAATCGACCTAAGAGCTATGCCACCTCTCAATCCGGTGAAGAACTCAAGGCCAGCTTCTCTGGCCAATGTGTGTAGTTCGTCAAAATATAAGGTTGTCAAATATCTCCCTTCCGCCTTTTTGTCTTTTGAATTTCGCGGCTATGTACAAAGCGCTACAGAGCTCGTATCTAGCAATACTATACATAATTTGAAAGGTCTTGACATAACGTACAAAACGACGCTATGCATAATTAGTTTGGATATTGCGTTCAACAGTTATAGACGTGTAAACTTGGAGTTCACTAACGCCGAAATTCGCGGCTTGGCCACTGTTTGGGACGATTCACCGGCCTTCGACCACGACCGTTTTCGCTTAATATTGTCGTATGTGATCCATTTTTCGTCGCCAGTCACCATCCGCTTCAAGAATGGGTCGAGTTCGTTCCGTTTCAGCAGCATATCGCAGGCGTTGATTCGGTCCAGAAGGTTTTTGCGTCAAATCATGCGGCACCCAAACATCAAGCTTTTTGTATCCAGCCTTCTGAAGATGGTTTAAAATGGTTTGGTGACTAACTCCCATCTCCTGGGCGATGTCACGAGATGCCACATGCCGGTCTAACTCGATGTAGTCCATGATTTGATCGGTATTTGTCGTCACAGGTCTTCCGCCGGCTGGCTTATCCATGGTGTCGTTTTCACCGGCTCTGAATCGTCGAAACCATTCCTCCGTGGTTCGAAGTGATAGAGTACCATCCCCAAAACACCGTTAATCTCACGGAACGTTTCTCTAGCGGATTTGCCTTTAACGAAGGAAAACTTTAAAATAGCGCGAATTTCGGCGTTAGTGAACTCCATGTTTACACGTCTATAACTGTTGAACGCAATATCCAAACTAATTATGCATAGCGTCGTTTTGTAGGTTATGTCAAGACCTTTCAAATTATGTATAGTATTGCTAGATACGAGCTCTGTAGCGCTTTGTACATAGCCGCGAAATTCAAAAGACAAAAAGGCGGAAGGGAGATATTTGACAACCTATTATATATAAACGAAGACAAGACAGTCTTTCAATGTTGGAATAAGAATTTTTATTTTGTACTAATTTAAGGAATATAAAACCCTTTATTCCAAAATTTAAAGAACTAAAACTTCAAATAGAATAAATAATAAAGAAATAATCCAACCATTTTTTCTCATTACAATTTGCCGCCACAAAGGTACTGCGGCAGACATTTAGAATAAAGAATTATCATTTTATTTTTCCCCGGCCAATCCTGTGTTCCTCAGTTTAGTCAAAAGGCGACTGTCCTTACCGCAGTCCCCTAGCCGCAATAATCTTTCTTTGCCTATACTTTACTCGTGTCTTTATTACGTAATTTTTGCTGCAAATTCTTTGAAGACGTATTGTAAGGTTGAAAATAAAACACGTATAAAGTATTGTTATATTTTTGATATAAATAATATCGTAATATTTTAATTATAAAATAAAAACACCAAAGATCGCGTGTACGATCGAGCAAAAACTAATCTAATGTTGATATAATGTTAATTAAGGTCATTACATAACCGAGCGTGTTTCAAGAAAGTTCAAAAGAAATATTAAAAAAAAGGTAAATTATTTTTTTTGCAAATAAAAAATAATTAAATCTTTAGTTTGAATTTTTTAAAAAATAAATAAAATAAACTTAAACTGCGTGTACATTTTTCCTTAGAATTAAAACATCTATTCGGGCCGTGATTAATTCCTCTCGGGCACCATCGCTAAAGGAGGAGAAATAGTGAAAAGAGACGAGAGATTCACCATGCTATCTCTCTATAAAGCATCAATTGTTCCATTTAAGTTCCTCTGCACAAATTACTCATAATAAACCGTACGGAAGCGCTGTAAAAATTCGACAACCTCTCAAAACGATCTCTTATCTGTCGAATTCCTAGCTTCTGTCAATAATTTTCAATTTTGGAGGTTTATAAGTACAAAAAAACACTGGGTAAATATCCTTTTTGCCAATTTTCAAGTTTTATCCTTTTTACGAGCTACAACAAAATTGTTTGTTGCAATTTGAAACGGTGACTTACTATTGTGGTCTTAGGGTCTTTTTCTAAGACATGTGAAGTCTGCCAAATGGTCTAGATGTATCTTTGTTATGTATAATTGGAATATTTTCAACTGACTTCAAAATAGGGGGTTATCAATCAACTCATCTGCTTTTTTAAATTTGTTACCTCATATCTTTTGACTGGGTGAACCGATTTTGATGATTCTTTTTTTATTTTGACGCTGGTGCTGCCGTTTTGGTCTAATTCTGACAATGGCATACATGAGAAAACTATATAAGTCTTAAATTTGGATTAAGTATTTGCGAGACAAATGGACGATTTCGATGAATAATTTTTTATTGATTAGGATGTATTATAAAGGTAGTTTCAACAGAGATTAGTTATGTTCTAATTAACTCTATTTCGTAATTTTCCTATTCCTATTGAAGTCGATTTTTGTTTTTACTCATAAAAATAGATTTACAGTAACATGACTTTCCTAAATAAATATAGAAGGAATGTTGGTGAACTAATAACATGGACAACAACGGTTTTATGTTTAAATTCTTGACCTCTACTTTCGTGGTACCGGGGTGAATAATCATTGACAAGTAATCGATGGCCCACCCTAGCATGCGATGTTACACGCAGGCCTAAACTACATTAACCTAGAAATGGAATGGATAGGAGAAGGAAATAGAATGAATGATGATTTACACTCTATTGTGGGCGAGTTAGTGTGTCAAAGAGGACAATACAGGGAACGTACAAATAGTTATTTTTGTAAATAATCCTACGAATATTTTTTTTCATAAATATATTATTACTAATTTTATTGTTAACCATTCCAACTAAGTTGCCCCTGCCTGTCGTAGAAGGCGACTAAAAGGGGCCTCGGGTACACTGGGAGACAAAGGACCTGGGAAGAAGTCGGCATCGGGTGGCCCGTGTCGCCATGCACTGCAAGACACAGGGGGGCAGGATAACCACCGGGACGTGCTCTCCGAAAGCATAGTGCAGAAGGGCTCCGTTCTGGAGATCCCGGAGGCCTTCACCATGCACCAGTGGGCAAAAACCCCACGTAACCACGCTTTGACCCCAGAATGCGATGTCTCTTGTTGAAGATTTCCCCCCGTCAACAAAAAAAGATATGGCTCACGTTAACAGTCGAATGGTGGTGAGCCATAAATCTATTGACTCTTTGGTGTCAGTTGTTACTGACTGACAATGCAGTGTTAATGGCCAATTTAATATATGTAATATATGACGAATTCAGGAACTCCACCATCTTTTGAAGTCGGTTAATTAACACAAAGTATTTCGAATTACCCTGACTCTATTAACCGTCTGCTCGTCTAGTAAAGTGGCAAAGTTTTCCTGCGATATTTTATTCATGGCTTAGCTTCAAAATCATCGAGTAACATTGAGTTTTAGAAAGAATTTATGAGCAATGATGATAATTTTTTTATTAATGATACTTCTTTTACAGCTTCGCTTAACTAAATATTTGATTACAATTAATCAAATGGAACTAAATTATGTGTTATAAAAGTGGTTAGAGCGTATTAGTTGAAATCATGTGTAAGAATGTGAAGGGTGTGACTTGGGAAACAGAAGCGTTGATGGGTGGACCTGCCAAGCCGTCGAAGTGGGAAAGTTTCTGTCCAAGAGCTGCGCTGTCACATATTGGTCTCTTTGTTGCTCTCATGCTGTACACTGCTGGTGGAGGATTGGTGAGTGTTTGAACTTATGTTAGTATTATATTATATAGTATCTGACCCCGCAAACTTTTTGCTATATGAATCATTTTTAGTGAATGATTTGGTAGTCAAAAAATTAAAAAAAGATAGTTAATATTATTGTAAATGTGCCATGTGGCCTATAACTGAGACACGAATGACTATAGATGACAGCCTATAATACTTATGAAACATCAAAGATTTTTTATGCATTGTTCATTATTAATTAATGTAATAATAAAAAATTATCCAAAAAAAAATTGGGATGACCACACTCAGCGATATGAAAAATAGCCGTAATAGATATAAATATATAAATAGTAGCCGTATTAGTATTCTCAGACCTACTTCTTCTTCTTCTATAAGCTCTACAGCCCTTTGTGAGCCTAGGCTTGGTCAAGCAACATCCTCCACCTCGGTCTATCCATGGCCGCAGTCCTCCAGGTTCCTATGCCAATTTCTTTGGCGTCTCGATTGACACCGACTATCCAGCGGAGCATTGGTCTTCCCCGACCTCTTCGACCTTCGGGTTCCCTCGTCATAATGCCTTGGGTATCCTGGCTTCATCCATTCTCTGCACATGACCAGCCCATCTACTAAACAGGCTTAGATGGGCTGGTCAGACCTACTTAGTATGCAAATAAATGGGTTTTCATATCTGAACATCAACCCTACTGTTAATATTTCTCGCGTAATCGAATTTTTACCTCATCGTCAAAAAAAATTAAAAAGTTTGATGATTCTTACAAAAAAAAATGAAACATCAAATAATATCTTACTTTAATTGTTACATTCATACTTTACCATATCACAATATGCTTTAAGAGGTATCGTTTAAACAATAATAACTTAAAATACTTTATGTAACTCCTTATCTTCCTAACTTAACTAAACTATCTAACATATTCTTAAAAGCAGGTTAATATTAAAAATAAGTTTAAATATTATATTCAAAAGTTGGCAAATTCTTCTTCGAACAAATTAATCGGACTTTCCTTAATCTTTTCATCCTCGAAGACATCAAAATTTGTTGTGTCACCCGGATGTCTAACTTTCGGTATGAATGGAGGTTGAACGCGCATGTTCAGAATTGAATCCCAATCGATTTCACGAAACCATTTGTGATTTTTAAAATCTAACACACCGTTCTTAAGGTTGCCATAACGTCTAGTTACGTCGATTTGTAGAATGTGTGATATAAGATCTTTTAATTCAATCGAAAAATGGCTAGGACAACGATATTTTCCCGCAACAATCTTTTCGTATATTCTCATTGGGTCAGACGCAAAGAATGGCGGATAGCCAGCGCTCATTTCGAAAAGTAGAACTCCCAGTGACCACCAGTCTACGGTTTTTCCATATCCCTTGCTTAATATAATTTCCGGCGCCAAGTACTCTGGCGTGCCACACAGAGTCCATGTTCTGCCATGTATGAGCTTACAGAATCCAAAATCTGTTATCTTTATATAGCCATGTCGATCTATCAAAATATTCTCCGGTTTTAAATCACGATAAACCAAATCTAGAGCGTGAAGGTATTCCAGCGCTAAAATCACTTGAGATCCGAAAAATTTTGCCGTGCTCTCTTCGAATTTTCCCAGCTTACGCAAATGGGAGAACATTTCACCACCGGGAACGAAAGGTAAAATATAATAAAGGTATACGTTATCTTTGAAAAAGTATTTCATGTACACTACAAATGGGAAATTGAGACCGCTTAATATTTTCTTTTCATAAAAACTATGCTCCACTTGTTTCAACTTGACTATCTTCTCTTTTTCAAGCATTTTCATTGCGTAAAATCTTCCCGTTGAAACGTGTTTAGTTAAATACACAATTCCGAATGCTCCGGTGCCCAAAACTTTAAACTTCTCGAAATCCGATATTTTTGCATTAGTTTCGGAATTTTCATTCCATATTTCCGTGAATTCTTTTTGAAGTTTACGCAGATATGTCACATATTGCTCCTGCTTGGTATTGGTGTAGCCCACGGTATGCGTTGCACTGTATGCCGTCCGATTGGAATCTTCTCCCATTTCTGTATTAAATCAATATCACAAATAAATGTTGATCTACAAATAGAGGTTTAAGGTACAATGGAAGAAGCCGAAACAAAAACTTTGATAGAAGAGTATTTGACATCTACCATAGATTAATTATTACCTTATTTTTTTATAATTAAAAAAATAGTACATAAAACAAATTAAAAGGTGTTAGAAGAGATAATTATTTAAAAGTAGTTATTTTAGAAATAGGTAATACAGTTTGATTCATTTTAGTTTTTAATAAATAGCGAATCACCACAATAACTGGCATCCTAGCCTAGTAGTTAAACGGTCATTTGCCAACATAAATTTCGTGTACAGTAAACATCTATTACTTAAATTAAACTACTAAACTTAACTTAAACATCTAAAACTTTAAAACGAAGGAAAGCGGAGATATTTAGCATCTCGCGTGGTGAACGAGGCACCGGGGACCCAAGTCTTTACAATAGGTTGGTAACGCACCCGCAATAATGTCAGTAAGGGTTTATAGGCGACCGGATCACTTTAGACCAAGCAAACGCCGAGAAATAAATTAAAAAAAACGGTGTGGCGTTGTGGGACCAGATAGAAACGAAAGTTTATTATTATAAAAATATTAATTTCAAGTTCTATTCGATGTATAAAGAAAATAATTATTCGGGTATTCATTTTTATTATAAATAAAAACTACTTTACAAATTTATCTAAACACCCATATTTTATTTATAATTAATAATAGCGCTATTTATATAAACCAGTTGACACTAAAAATCTTACGCTTTTATTTAACGCTACGGGCGTTTTTTGCAACCGCAACGCCGCAACTTACGCCAACGCCACATAGGGAACTTCGTTCCAAAAATATAAGCTATTACGTAACGGCTTAGTAAAGATAAGCTTAATTAGCTTCAAACTAAATTATTTTAAGTTATTGGCTTGGTAGAGAGTTGTAAAACGATTCTATATAGATTTTGAAGACTAATTTAACTTCCGGTAACCTATAGATGGCTTGAATTCATTATTGATTGTGGATTAATGAAAGAGACAATACAATTACAAAATTAATTAAAATAACTATAAGTATTCAAAACATTGAGTCAATTGATTATTTCATTATGTATCTGTGTCGACATTTATTTGTCAATAATGTAAATGACATTATTGACAAATAAATGTCTATCCATAGACAATAAATCATGAAACGTCAAAGTTAGTTTCTGCCAAACTGTTCAGTAAATGTATGTGTTTATTGTTAATTATGAAACAAACATTTCAATCTATAGATAATAGGATATTTAATGGCCAAAAATTACTTTACGCTCCAAGATCACGCTGATTACTTGCAACATTTGAACAAACTTAAAGAACGTTTCGATAATAAGTTAAATGAACCAGTAGTTCATAAAGGAAAGCTTGATGATTACGATCTTATAGAAGCTATTGGAAATGGCGCATTTGGTGAAGTGTATTTAGTAAGAAATAAAAATAGTTTAGTTTATCACGCAATGAAAGCAGTAGAGAAAACTACGGCAGTTGAAACAAAGACTGTGAAAAATTTAATTAATGAAAAGAAACTTCTAGAATGTGTTAAGTTCCCGTTTGTTATAAGTTTGGACGAGGCATTTAAAGATAATGTTTATCTTTACTTTATTTTCCCTCTTGTGGCTGGTGGAGAAATGTTTCGTACTCTGCATAATGTTGGTCCGTTCTCGGACGCTTTGGCGAAATTTTATGCAAGTCAAATGACATTGGCGTTGGAATATTTACATCATTGTAACGTAGTGCATAGAGACATAAAACCTGAAAACATCTTGATAGACGAAAAGGGTTATTTAAAATTGTGTGATTTTGGAACTGCGAAAGTATTAGAGAAAAAGACTTATACTCTTTGCGGTACACCGGATTATTTAGCACCGGAAGTAATTGCATCAAAGGCATATTCATTTCCGGTTGACTGGTGGGCACTAGGGATTTTAATATATGAAATGCTGTCCGGTTTTCCTCCGTTTTATGATTCACAACCCGAAAAGATATTCGAAAAAATATTGAGCGGTCAATTCAAATTTCCAAAGAACATTAATGGGGAGTGTAGATCTCTTATTAAGAGTTTCTTGCAGCAGAACCCAGCAAAACGCATCGGCTCGTTAAAAATGGGGCATTCGATATTAAGGTCCATCCTTGGTTCAATGATATTAGTTGGCATTCAATAATGCAAAAAATTGTCACACCACCATATATTCCCAAAATGTTTCCCGAAGTAGAATACGATGAGTTATCGACATCATCTACTCTCATGCTTAAGAAAAAATCACAGTGTTTATTTGAATCTGAATTTGCGGATTTCTAAGACTTAAATTACTTTTAAACATATCTGGTTGAAATCTGTGTAAAATCGTGGTGTTTTTTTCTAAACTTATTTACACATAAAAGCTAAACGTAAATATATACAATATTTTATACAGTATCGTAAAGCAATTTAATAAAATTAGTGGAAATCGGACAGCGAAAACAACTATCGTAAAGTCTTGAGTATGGTGACATGCTAAAGCAATGATACTAATTCGTATTAGATGGCGTTAATGAAATGCTTAAAATCATATTTTATCATGAAAAACAATATAATATAATCTATATAACTAAATATCATACATGAATTATAGAAGCAAAATATATTTTAAGTGTTCCAAATCGTTGGAATGTGTGCTTCATACTAATTAGAAAACGGTTTCTATTTTCTCCAAATTTCTCCAACGAAGGCGTAATTAAAAATATGAATATAACGTTGAAGCCTGTCTTTTGAACTATCATATAGTAATATAGTGTACTTTCGAAATAATTTTAATGTAATTTTTCTGATAAATAAGAATTTATAATGAAAATCACTGATAGAAAATAATTATGTTTTAAATTAAATAATAATTATTAGCATTACGCAGAATCTAATTTATTATTATTACTATTTTATATCAGTATTTTCAATAAAATTTAATTTTTAAATAATTGATATTTGTATGGTATTTTGTCATTATTTCTAATTATTTTTAACTATATGATAATTTGAAACAGTTTAGTATTTATAAAATATTTTTATTGATTTATGCTCGTTTCATTTTAAACTTCACTTCTATATTCACTTTGGCATCTAGCTCTTATAACATAGTCGTGGCGATTCAGTGTCGTCAGAGCACTCGCCTTAATCCAAACAGCCAAATCCGATTCCAGCTGTAATGATATTGTCTTTCATTCGTCAATCGGCAGTGAGATCGCTACAGTTTCACTTGGGTTTTACCCTCTATCCTTTATTTTTTTTTGATTGATGATTTCTTACAATGTTTTATTCCCCAGCGTATTTTTATCTTTATCATTAATTTGCTATTTATAATTTATCTACTTTATATAAAACTAATTTCTATTTACCTTATTTCTACTTATACATTTTCCTTAATTATCTATTTGTTTCTATAACTTATTTCTATTTACAATTCTGTTTTTATTATCTAATTTTCTACCTATTTACACTATGTTTTATTCCTTGCTATTACTTTTTTTCTATCCTCTATTGGAGTGACCTTCGGCCGTTATTTTATTCGCGATAGCATTCTGACATAAACGAGCTCTGAGCCTTACTCGCTCTTAGCTTAAGCTTTCACTTAGCAATTTTTACTTTTTTAATCATATTTAATAGTGATTGAGTATTTAATACAATACTTCAACTTCTAAATTCGAAATTCTTTTGATTATTATCCAATTTGATGCTCGTAAAATAATCGAAAGTGAAAAGGACGACGCATGCTATGGAAGTCTTTAAACAAATTAGATATTAATGCAATTGCTTTAATTATATTACTTGAAATAAGAAATAATTGTAATAATATTCTTGATATTAAAATTATTAATTTAATTTAATTTCTAATAATTTTCGTTATCGGAATGGAAAAATAGGTAGAAACAATCATACTGAAATATTTTTGGTTTATCTATTTGGTTTCCATGTTGCAATGTTTAGTCATAAATATCAAATATATGTCATAACAATAACAAAGCTATGACAAGATGACAGTTCCAACACGTAAAAACGCAGAATCAAATTTACTTTATACAAATGTTACGCAAGCTAATCACAAAAATTATTTGGACAATTTGAAACACGATTTTGTTAGGATGTACGAAAATCCCGTGCCCTGTGAGAAATCTCCTGATGATTTTGATAAAATTAAAACTTTAGGTGTTGGTGCCTACGGTACAGTATTTCTTGTTCGAGAAAAAAATAACTTTACATATCACGCGATGAAAGTGATGGAGAAAGGAGAAATTGTTAAAAGCAACACTGTTAAACAAGTGCATCGGGAAAGAAAAATATTGCAATGTGTGAACTTTGCGTTTCTCATCTCCTTAGACTTCTGTAGTAAAGACAATGTATACATCTACTTGACTGTTCCATTTGAGGCTGGAGGAGAATTGTTTACTGTAATAAAAAAGCTTGGATCTCTATCAGAACCATTGGCACAGTTCTATGCGGCTCAGGTGGTGTTAGCGGTGGAATATCTTCACCACTGCGGCGTTGTACACAGAGATTTGAAACCAGAAAATATCTTAATATCACAATCTGGCTATATTAAGCTTTGTGATTTTGGTTTCTGTAAGGTAATAAAAAACCGGACTTGGACGTTATGCGGTACACCTGAATATCTCTCGCCTGAGATTATTCTATCTAAAGGATATTCATTCCCAGTGGATTGGTGGGCACTTGGTATATTGATATACGAAATGATTGCTGGTTTTCCGCCATTTTATAGTTCTCACACATTAACTCTCTATGAAAGAATACTTGAGGCGCGATTCAAAACTCCCGATTGTATGACGCCGAACTGTAAATCCTTGATAAAGAACCTTTTAATTGTCGATCCTGTCAAACGATTTGGATCATTGAAAGCAGGTGTCTATGATATTAAGCACCACACGTGGTTCAGTGAAATAGACTGGGGTGGTATTTTGTATCAGAAAAATGTGCCGCCGTACAAACCGGTTTGTAAAGGATTTGGTGAATCGATTACAAATTTAGATGCGACCGTTGTTAAATTGAAGAAAGCACCTGTCTGTCTGTTTGAAAAAGAATTTGAAGACTTTTAGTTTGCGACTTCTGAAACTAAAAATAATATAATTGTAAATATAAATAAATAAAGATTTGTAAGCTATATTATTTCAATATTTGATTTCCAGCACTGAATATTACTCGACAATTACGTTTAATGTCTAAACTGACAAAGTTTATCTTCTATATATATATAAAAATGAATGTTTGTCTATATGTCCTTTATACAATCGTAAACTATGTATTTGATGTATGTATGTGATGATCTTCAGCAAATTGTGCATGAGTTTACGAAGGTTTCTGAGTTGGTGCTGAGAGATGGCGCCACTATCATTCCAATGAATTTCGTATATTGCCGTGGCGGTTGAATTGAAATAAAACGAATACAGCAAACGAACAGCGAATGTCTCCCAATACTTGTGTAATGTCTTTCCATCAAATTTATGTTGTTGAGTATTAAGCTGTAACGCGCGCAGGTGCACTCGTTAGTAATATTAATGTAAAATAGGAGCTGAATTCTTTTATAAGTAATTTTTTTAAAATAGGTGTTCCGAGCTTTGGAGTTTCCAGCTGAAGTGGCAAAACAAGAGTATCATAGAGATCGATTACTCTCCGAAAGATGGAATCTTATACGCGTCGTTTCCGATTACGGAATGAACGGTACTGAGTTTGTTAGTATGGAAAAGTTAATCAGTGATCAATTAGCCATATATGAAAAGGTGAGTGCAAATTATTTGAGTAAAGTTTTAACTGACTTCTAAAAAGGGGAAAAAGTTTCATTTGATGTTTTTTGTAATATGTGTGCTACTCATAGTGCTGTCAGTTGTGGACCGACTTTAATCTTATAAATGAAAATATTATACAGGTTGTCGCAGCATGTAACGATAACCTGGTACCCAGTGAAAGACCCTCTCATGAGGAGCTAGTGAAAAAAAAGCGTTCTACACCCAGTAGCGACTGTTTTATTAAAACACTATAAACCTAACATCCGGATTACTATTTTTCTGCATTTTTTAGAGATTTTAAATTTTTTGTAGGTTTTAATTCTGTTTTGACCTCGTAAGAAACCAAACTAAGTGTTGCCAAATCAAACATATGTTTAGAGAAACCAACTAAATATCATTGATAAATGTACTCTAAGGTTACTATCACTTAACTTTCATTAATCGTACTGTAAAAAAAATACACTAAGCTGTGCCAGCAAATTTCATCAAAAGATGGTCGATTTTATCGAGATTCTGAAATGCTAATGCAAAAAATGCAAGTGCAACTTCTGTAATAAAATAAGAGAAAAATAGGAGTAAGTGTAGAAGAATGAGAGGTTATCGTTATATTCTGGCACAACCTGTATATATAAGTGTAAAGAAAACTATTTAATATTTAAAATTTCTAGATACTCGAAGAAGCTTCATCCAGTGGATTGTCTTTAGAAGTGGAAAAAAAGTTTCCACCTTCAGAGGAAAGGTGGAGTATACTGCAAGCTGTCTTCTTCTCCTCAACGGTTCTCACCACTATAGGTGTGTAAGAGCATGTAAGCATACCTGTGCATTTAAATTAATTTGGCATTTTTGACTAAGCCGTATCTTATAATCCGGCGGGTGGAAATTCCAATGGCAGTCGTAAAAATCACTTGCTAAATTTTGTGTTAAGACTATGGTGATACCGTAGCCTATATTATTGCTCTATTCAACTTTTGCCAATCATTAAGAAATACTTACCTAGTCTTGGATCGTTATAAATCTATCTTTACATCCTAGCATACAACACTATACAATCTATAAATCCAAGCAAAAATCCAGGGTAAACGACCAACTGGAAGAAGACGTATTTGGTGGCTCAGAAATCTCCGGAGATGGTTCAACATGAGCACACGATCCTTATTCCGTGCCGCTGCATCAAAAATTAAAATAGCTTTAACGATAGCCGACCTCCGATAGGAGATGGCAATTCAAGAAGAAGAAGATAAATCTACTATTTTCTTACTAAATTAATTACCTAACATGCTTCCATATAGAAATAGATTTAACGTAAAGAAAATATATAAATAGAAATAATTTTTTATATAGTTGAGCAATTTATAGATAGCAATTAAGATTTAGATAAAAAAAGAAGAAAGGGGAAGAACGTAAGAAATCATCAATGAAAAAAATATATATATTCTTCCATATAATTTTTAATAGTTCTCTGATATTTTGGTAACCTAAGGTTCTATGAATTACACGCAATTGATATGGTACCTTATTATATTAAAACCCAAATCTATTGAAGAAAAACAAAATTCAAAAACGGTTCATAAATCACGGTGCTATCAGTGCACAAACATTAAAAGAATTGTGAACCTCCTTTGAAGTCGGTTGAAAAGAATATAACGATAATTCTGTTTGTAACAGATATTTTTCTTTCAGGATACGGCAACATCGTTCCAGAGACTTTTTGGGGCAGATTATTTTGTATTGCTTACGCCCTTATTGGAATACCGTTAACGCTCACAGTGATCGCGGACTTGGGCAGAGTTTTCGCAACAGTTTTGTCTGTTGCCGCTAAACAACTACCCGCAATGCCAAGTAAGTTACTAGCGGATAACAAAACTTATTCTATGATTTAATTTCTAAGCTAGTGCCAGCTAATTGAGTGAGAAGTGCATACTTGTAAGGTAAAGTGGTCTGTTGAAAACATCCACATTTTTCTCACCAGGTTCTTCTAAAGTACGTTAAGCCATTAAGTCCGCCTTTGTGAATCTTTTTTTGTCTGACGAGGGAAATCTTCAACGAGATACCCCGTTATGTGAGGCTCTGATTCTCTAAAACGCCCAGTGTCCCACTTCGGTGCCTGACGAGAGGCGGTGATCTCCAGTGGAACGCTCCGGAGCCCCTCTGCAATGTGTTTTGAAGCACGTCCCGGGGAAGGTTACTCCCTCCCCCAGCATACTCGTAGTGACCTTACTAGGGGACCTTTTACAACAGGCATACAATAGCCTTATTCTATAATCCCAGGACTTCTGGGCTAACCTTTGTGAAAGGTTTTAGGTGGTTTAAGGTACAATACGTGTAAATATTTTTTTTGTGTACAGAATGCTGCAACCGCGTATCGGAAGTGAATCCAGCGAGCCAACGTTCACTATACGCGCTGTGGGCTGTGTGTTTCCTATTTGTCTACTTGTCAGCCGGTGCGGCGTTGTTTAAGATGTGGGAGGACGATTGGAGTTTCTACGACGGTTTCTACTTTTGTTTCATTACTATGACGACAATTGGATTCGGTGATCTCGTACCCAGTAAGTTTTAGAAACTATTAAAATATTATAAAGTTAGGTAAGCAATATTATTTATTGGACAACATTCAGTTACATGGCAATACTGAAGTTTTGTCTATGGCACTTATTGGCGGGTTGGGAGTGGGATCGGACAGCGAGTGGAGAATGGCTAAATTTTTCGCTTCTAAAGGACGTGAGAACCCATTCATTCATTTATTTATAGCCTAGCGATCATTCCTGTAATCTTTCTTTTGTGTTATGACGAGGATTGGCTAAAACGTGATCGTGGATTGCATACTAAATAAGACAAAATTTTAAAAGAATACACATAAAATACGTAACAATAGTTTTATTCAAGGCATTCACAATGCATTATCCGTGAAATAAGAACCGACCAAGTCGTGGTTCGCCCTTCTCGGGCGCCCTCGGATCGGAATGCTTAAGCGCAACATAGTAACCCTCCAAGCCGAGGTTACCCCTCACCCGGGGACCCTTGTGCCGAGTTACTAGCGATAGAGGTCCAGGCTTAGCGATCTAAGAGCTCTGTCACCTCTCAATCCGGTGAAGCAGTCAAGGCCAGTTTCTGTGGCCAATGTGTGTAGTTCGTCATTAAAAAAAAGCATTAAAATATGGTTTACGAAACGTCAATAGCCTAATGGTTTAAGGTACGGTTTGCGAAACGTAGGGGCATAGGTTCGAATCAAACTATTCGACTATTGACGTGAACCATCTCCTAGCACAAGATTATACTTAGTTGAAATGGTTAACAAGAATGATAGTAATATTTGTGAAAAAATATGTTAGCGTTTTCATTAAAAAAGCGTTAGTATCTATGAAATTATTTTGAACTAAGTTTTTTTTTCCAGAAAGACCTAAATACATGTTACTATGTACGTTGTACATTCTAATTGGGTTGGCGTTAACCTCGACGATTATCGAGCTGGTGCGAAGGCAATACGCCAGGTCTTGGCAACAGCTGCGCGCCCTGTCTGGACCGCTGGCAGACACGCTCAGAAGACTCGGCGACGCCGGCAGGGGAGTCGACGTGTCTGCACTGCATAACGATCTACGGAAGGTTCTCACAATCGTGAGTAATTTTCTTTTATTCGCATTCCGTTCGGCCACGCCCATAGCATATCGCCGTAAAAGAAACATCAAATTAATGGATCTGTCCAGTAATGAGAGTAAAATCTGGGATTTGAGTATCAAAGAAGATTTATTCTTTGTTTTATGATCTCGTTTGTAATTCATAAATGACATGTATTGCACTTACGTAAGTTCTCGACGTTCTGCAGATAAGCGTTTATGCGTTATTCTGTTAGATGACAAAATATTCCTTCATGACTTTTATTTCGACTTGTTCCTTTTTTATTTGATTATGATTTCTTTGACGCAACTTCTTAAATTGAAGAATCTATGTATTCTTTAACTTAAAACCACCACCAATTCAAATTAAAATAATTTAAATGTATGTAGCAAATATTTATTATTATTTGATTTATTTTAAATAAAACAACTTTTAATGAATTTTGAAATTATGCGGAAATTTTAAAATAAAATTAAACCTCCATAAAATTTGTGAAACGAATTTTATTGAATGAATAATCAATTGAAAGAGTTTTCTTTCACCAGCATTTCTGTTTCTTGTTTATTATATTTTGTTATTCCCTTAATTCAAAATTTGACTTTAACACAGGAATTGGAGCATTGAAATCACACATAATTCGCAGCTCGTAACTTATTCGATGAATCTGTCAGACATTATTTATCATAGTTACATAACCGTTGCTAAGTAACCATATAATATTCGCGTCTATCAAACCCATATCAACAACGTAGTGTGTGTTATGTTTTGACGTTACAACGTCTTTGAAATTGATGAATACTGGATGTCATTCGCGCAAAATGTCCCGTTACGCACGAGCCGAGAGTTCCCGAGAATTGCCGATAGTGCATGATGCGGCAAATACCGCATCTTTCAAAGTGGGTAAGCGAGGGCGCGGTATGAGAGAGATAGAGAATGCAAATTTGTGCTCAATGGAGTAGAAAAAAATACTTCAATTCTTTTGTTGTAATAACGTGTGTTGTAAATACGTTGTCACGAATTTAACGTCTGAGCGCTTTGCGCCCTGACACCTGGGAATTTTTATGATTTAGTTTAGTATTTTAATGATTTAATACAATTTGTCTAGTCATAGTCATAGTTAAAAAAAATAGCATTCTGCACTCTTCTATATAAACCATAAGTGTAGACATTTTCACTAGGTCCGCGCAATTTTCGTAAGAAGGGGTACAATGTTTTTGCTTCAGGTAGGATGTCATATCCATAGGTTACAAGTAATTCAGAATCGTTTTCTGCGACGAGCCACGGGTGCGCCACGTTGATACAGGGTTACCGACAATAGCCCAATTCTTTAGGCAGGCATCTCGACGGTTGTTCGAGACGCCGCCACTTATAAGCCTTCCTATAATAAATTCCGTCGCGTCGCCCGGAGGATTGCTTATGCGTAACATAGTAGCCGTCCAAGCCGAAGTTACCCCTCACCCGGGGACCCTTGTGTCGAGTTACTAGCGATAGAGGTCCAGGCTTAGCGATCTAAGAGCTATGCCACCTCTCAATCCGGTGAAGCAAAGCCCAGCTTCTGTGGCCAATGTGTGTAGTTCGTCATTAAAAAAAAGCATTAAAATATGGTTAACGAAACGTCAATAGCCTAATGGTTTAAGGTACGGTTTGCGAAACGTAGGGGCATAGGTTCGAATCAAACCATTCGACTATTGACGTGAACCATCTCCTAGCACAAGATTTAACTTAGTTAAAATGGTTAACAAGGATGTTAGTAATATTTGTGAAAAAAAAATATTGTTAGCGTTTTTATTAAAAATGCGTCTATGAATTTATATTGAACTAAGTTTTTTTTCCAGAAAGACCTAAATACATGTTACTATGTACGTTATACATTCTAATTGGGTTGGCGTTAACCTCGACGATTATCGAGCTGGTGCGAAGGCAATACGCCAGGTCTTGGCAGCAGCTGCGCGCCCTGTCTGGACCGCTGGCAGACACGCTCAGAAGACTCGGCGACGCCGGCAGGGGAGTCGACGTGTCTGCACTGCATAACGATCTACGGAAGGTTCTCACAATCGTGAGTAATTTTCTTTATTCGCATTCCGTTCGGCCACGCCCATGGCATATCGCCGTAAAGAAACATCAAATTAATGGATCTGTCCAATAATGAGAGTAAAATCTGGGATTTGAGCATCAAAGAAGATTTATTCTTTGTTTTATGATCTCGTTTGTAATACATAAATGACATGTATTGCACTTACGTAAGTTCTCGACGTTCTGCAGATAAGCGTTTATGCGTTATTCTGTTAGATGACAAAATATTCCTTCATGACTTTTATTTCGACTTGTTCCTTTTTTATTTGATTATGATTTCTTTGACGCAACTTCTTAAATTGAAGAATCTATGTATTCTTTAACTTAAAACCACCACCAATTCAAATTAAAATAATTTAAATGTATGTGGCAAATATTTATTTATTATTTGATTTATTTTAAATAAAACAACTTTTTGAATTTTGAAATTATGCGGAAATTTTAAAATAAAATTAAACCTCGATAAAATTTGTGAAACGAATTTTATTGAATGAATAATCAATTGAAAGAGTTTTCTTTCACCAGCATTTCTGTTTCTTGTTTATTATATTTTGTTATTCCCTTAATTCAAAATTTGACTTTAACACAGGAATAGGAGCATTGAAATCACACATATTCGATGAATCTGTCAGACATTATTTATCATAGTTACATAACCGTTGCTAAGCAACCATATAATATTCGCGTCTATCAAACCCATATCAACAACGTAGTGTGTGTTATGTTTTGACGTTACAACGTCTTTGAAATTGATGAATATTGGATGTAATTCGCGCAAAATGTCCCGTTACGCACGAGGCGAGAGTTCCCGAGAATTGCCGATAGTGCACGATGCGGCAAATACCGCATCTTTCAAAGTGGGTAAGCGAGGGCGCGGTATGAGAGAGATAGAGAATGCAAATTTGTGCTCAATGGAGTAGAAAAAAATACTTCAATTCTTTTGTTGTAATAACGTGTGTGCCTAGGATAAGTTGTCACGAATTTAACGTCTTAGCGCTTTGCGCCCAGACACCTGGGATTTTTTATGATTTAGTTTAGTATTTTAATGATTTATTACAATTTGTCTAGTCATAGTCATAGTTAAAAAAAATTAGCATTCTGCACTCTTCTATATAAACCATAAATTTGGACAATTTCGCTAGGTCCGCGCAATTTTCGTAAGAAGGGGTACAATGTTTTTGCTTCAGGTAGGATGTCATATCCATAGGTTACAAGTAATTCAGAATTGTTTTCTGCAACGAGCCACGGGTGCGCCGTGGTTCGTACGTAATCGCGAGCTCCACGTTGATACAGGGTTACCGACAATAGCCCAATTCTTTAAGCAGGCATCTCGACGGTTGTTCGAGACGCCGCCACTTATAAGCCTTCCTATAATAAATTCCGTCGCGTCGCCCGGAGGATTGCTTATGCGTAACATAGTAGCCGTCCAAGCCGAAGTTACCCCTCACCGGGGGGACCCTTGTGTCGAGTTACTAGCAATAGAGGTTCAGGCTAAGCGACCTAAGAGCTATGCCACCTCTCAATCCGGTGAAGCAGTCAAGGCCAGCTTCTCTGGCCAATCTGTGTAGTTCGTCGTAGGATGACTGTTTTCCTGTGTATTTGTTCGGTATGAAATATTACATATATACAAGAAATACTCGTTTAAAGGTTTTAGATGATGGATGATATTTACTCAATAGGTATATAAGTGATAAAATCTCGGTCGAATGATTTCATGACGTGTACGGTCACGCTCTGTCGAGCAATCGATTGTATTGACAGATACTGTCTCAACCCAGTTCCTAGCCAAATAAAAACGTCGAGACGCATATACATAATTTATTTGTTACGCGAGTGCGTAAAACTAAAGATTTTATCTGTTCCTCCGTAAATAAAATACTAATATTGTATTTTGTTTTAGACGGCCATGGCCTTGTGCCGGGTGATTGATTTAAATGTTTACGTGAATAGTGAAGCAAGGCAGTTAGCATTTAAAGAAGCGAACCTAAATTTGTAGTAAATATATTTTTTATTGACAGTCTGCCTACGTGTTACGTTTCTGCTGACTTTGTCATTAATTTGAACAATTTATAGTAGTACAGATATATGTTATCTATCTATATATATAAAAGTGTGTGGGTATTTTCCTTATAGGCTGGACGACTGGACGGATTTCAATGACATTTTCAGGGAATCTTCAAATTGACCTGGCTAGTAATCCTGTCCTGTAAAGTTTGGAAACGATCGGAGCACTCCTCTTTTTGAAATGTCAAACAAGCCATACGTCGTAGTTTAATTTCTGACATTAACTTTAGCCCGATATGTTTTTGTATAAATGATAAGAATTATATTGTTTTTACTGATATGTACATGGTGTAATAATGATGTTCACCTGCTCGAGTAGAGAATGAATACGGAGAGAAATGAATCATTTAATTTAATGTGAGAGTTAAATTAAATATTTAATAATGTAAACAAACAAACAAACATTTTTATTTTCCCACAATAATTTCAATAACAACTTACTTAAATTACAATTATGGGCGGGGGACTGGTGTCCAAACTAGGAACGAGCCTGTGTGTTGGATCACCAGGCCTAAACCCCACGGATTTTAACAAAACTTTTAAAACTATTGCAGAGAGAAGGAGAAGATATATAAATATATACATAAATATTTATAAATTAATAAAAATATATATATATATATAAAAGAAGGAATATAGATATATAATTGTTGTTACGTGTCATGTGTGTGTGTGAATGTGTTTGTAAGTGTGTTGTTTAAATAAAATAAAGCAAAATCTAGCCCGGCAAAGCGCGCTGGGTACGCTAGTGTTCTATAAAGTCGAAGTTGTCTCCGTTGGTACGGAAACATAAGTAGAAAGAGGGTAAATGCCAAGCATATCTCTTTCCATCGCACGTTGTGCAATTTAAAGTTTGTGGACCAGCCCAACCGTCAGAGTCTAATTTGACTTTGCTTTGGCTCAGCTTAGGCCAAACTTGCGTCCTTCACGCCAAGTTTACTGCGGGGCGCAGCTAGTTGGAAATAAATTGATTTGATCCGTCACGTATGATTCGATTTTTATTTATACTCGTAAATATACTTACCAATACATAGTAGATGTGTAATAACGTAACCGCAACCAGGTTTCGTGTAGTGTCTAATTGTTTAGTTTGTTGTGCCAGTGAGCGGGATCGAGGTCGTGGAGTGCTTCATTGTGGACGTAGCCACCCTTTTAATTTTACTGCCCTATAAACCGTTCCCAATAGCTCCAATGTTTGGTGTAAAACAACCGTTCTTTTTATATCGAAAGTTAGGGTTACATTGAATGTATTCACAATAACTACACCTGTGAGCAAAAATATAGAGTCGGTTAAGAAAGTTTGAATATCTCAGAAGATAAAGACGATAGCTAACTGAAATAAATTGTGCATGATAGACAATTAATTATCCTTAAAATAAAATAAAGCAAAATCTAGCCCGGCAAAGCGCGCTGGGTACGCTAGTGTTCTATAAAGTCGAAGTTGTACGTTGTCTTGTTTGTCGTTGTTGTGTTTGTCTCCATTGGTACGGAAACATAAGTAGAAAGAGGGTAAATGCCAAGCATATCTCTTTCCATCGCACGTTGTGCAACTTAAAGTTTATGGACCAGCCCAAGCGTTAGAGTCTAAGGCTGAAATTTATAAAGCATAATTTGACTTTGCTTTGGCTCAGCTTAGGCCTTCACGCTAAGTTTACTGCGGGGCGCAGCTAGTTGGAAATAAATTGATTTGATCCGTCACGTATAATTCGATTTTTATTTATACTCGTAAATATACTTACTTATACTATGTGTTATAACGTAACCGCAACCAGGTTTCGTGTATAGTGTCTAATTGTTTAGTTTGTTGTGCCAGTGAGCGGGATCGAGGTCGTGGAGTGCTTCATTGTGGACGTAGCCACCCTTTTAATTTTACTGCCCTATAAACCGTTCCCAATAGCTCCATTATGTTTGGTGTAAAACAACCGTTCTTTTTATATCGAAAGTTAGGGTTCCATTGAATGTATTCACAATAACTACACCTGTGAGCAAAAATATAGAGTCGGTTATGAAAGTTTGAATATCTCAGAAGATAAAGACGCTACCTAACTGAAATAAATTGGGCATGATAGACAATTAAATATCCTTAAAATAAAATATAATATTTTTATTAATTTGTTAATATTTCATAAAAAACATAAACTTAAACGGAAAAGGATATCTTACAGAAACTTGGATAATACAGTATTTTTCATTAAGTTTTATTTTTATTTAAATTTTGGTACTTAGTGGAGAGTGTGCGAATTTGGGTCACATTTAATTAGCGTCTTTATCTTCTGGGATATTCAAACTTTCTTAACCGACGCTTTATTTTTGGTCATACCTATAGTTGATAGGAATCGTGCCATTAAATGTTACAGACGTAAAACAGTTTTTTTTTGTACTTTCTAAGCACTTTCTTACCACTTAGACCACGATCTGAACTCTGTCTGAATCTGTTAATCTCAATTGAATTAAAATGAACGTTCAGTAAAAGCACAGTTGTTGATTTTTGCTACTTTTCTAATTTGGTAATTTGCTAGTTCAGTTGTGCCACAATGGTTTTCCATGGCATGGCACTGATATTACAATCTTGTTTCAATTGTGCCACTTGTAATTCTGGTACATAATAACATCTGCCAAATATGTAGTATAGTATGCAATATAAAAATATTATCTATTAAAAGGGGCGAACGACCTTACGGCTCACTTGATCTTAAGTGATCACTGCCCCCCTGAGCATCCACAGCACAATAGGAGGTGCAGATATGTTGCCAGCCTTTTGGAAAGGAGTAGGCTCGTTACTTGAAGGTCCCCAAATGGTAAAGGTGATAAAATTGATGGAAGGTTGAAAGTTTAGCGAAAAGTCATAGTCGTGGGGAACCAACCATTAAGATGGTGTCGATTTATCAAATAATTGTAAAACAATCAATTGAATTACAAATAAAAATAATTAGTATATTACGGTTTTTGGCACATGACAATGGTATTGTAATTAGTTGGTTTCATAATGAAATATCATTGGCAAAAAGCAAACCCAGGGAATTTATCTCTGTCACATATGGGACTTAATACGACTGGTTACTGGGAATGCATTCTAATGGCGTAACCTTTCTTCAATTTATCAATACATATAAAGTTAAACTTTGTGTATAACTGAGGCGTAAGCAATTGAGTTGGTCCAAGTTCGTTGTTGAAAAACATTATATATAGAAGTTAAATAATTTTGATAAAGATGTTCCAGAACATCCAATAGAAATTATTAATTATATGATGAACTGAATGACGTGTAAGATTATGCACTTAAGTTATATGTTTTTTTACACTTTCTAAGCAAGTGCTTGTGAATAATAAGATAACAGTACATATCTGATATAGTCCTTATTAATTCCGGAATCACTTTAATCTACGTTTATGTGCAAACGTTTCAGAAAGATAGCAGTAACAAGACGCACGTCGGAACACGGGTACGTTGGTCAGATCTACATGCAAAAGTTTTGTTACTGTAAGCGCTGGCTTGCGCTTCGTTAAGCTATTTAAGTAGCTATTAGCTATTTAATTTGCGATTTAAATTACAAGCTTAAAAATAAAGCAAATTGTATTTCATTTTGTTTATATTTACGCCTATTTGCCATGATTTTTATTTATAATTGAAATGTGGAAAATTAGATCTGAATCTTTTTTTATGCGAAATTTGAAATTGATTTTTTAAAAATTTGGTATATTATTATAGATTTGCAATATCAATTAAAATTTTGCCGTAAAGTCGCTTTTGGTAATACATATAAAATAATATATGTTTTAAGGCAACGCTAAATGTAGATCTATAAATATTTTCGAGATTTTTTTACGACGCTTCCAATAAATCACGAAAGTTCAATGCGATGGGCTACGAACTAAGTCGAATTTTATGGTATATTTTTACAAGTTTCCGATGCGATGGTTGTAAAATCGGGCCGTTGTAAAATTGCGTCAGCGTTTCAGCGACCTTCGCGATTATCTTCGGGCACTACATGTCAATGTTGAAGT
This sequence comes from Meandrusa payeni, assembly GCA_029286785.1. NCBI lineage: Eukaryota > Metazoa > Arthropoda > Insecta > Lepidoptera > Papilionidae > Meandrusa > Meandrusa payeni. The sequence continues at coordinate 4,749,552 of JAGSMX010000013.1, forward strand.
TGGATTGCTCAAATATCAAACGTGGAGAGACATATTGTCCAAAGCTAATTTAAAACTCGGAATTCGGGATTTTTCCACACCACCAGAGGAGGTACAGGTTCGTTCGCGGCTTCTAAGGTCCCCAAATCGCAAAGGTAAAGAGGCAGTGCAAAAAAGACCACTGTACTATTTTTTTTAAAGAAAGCTAGTAATGTTTTTTTTTCAGAAATACTACTAACATTCTTGTTAACCTTTCCAACTAAGGTTATGCTTGTATGCTAGGAGATGGTACACGTCAATAGTCGTATAGTGGATTCGAACCCACGACCTAACGATTCGCAGACCGTACCTTAAACCATTAGGTTATTGATGCTACAGCTATATATAACGCTATCTTTACAAAGAAACACTAACAATAAGTAGCGATAAATAGGTAGCAGTTTATAACAAAACAAGGCAAATAAAGAACATTATAAAAGAACTCGGACTTAAGTCTGTCTTGTCACCGCTGGTGATTGTTCATTCTACAGCATGATAGTGTGTGGAAGAAAGCGAAAAACGTAGTCTTGGAACGCCAACCATCAAGATGTTAATTTTAACCGACTTCAAACAAGGAGGATGTTTTCAATTTATCTGTATGTATTTTTATGTCTGTTACCTCATAACCTTCGACTGGCTGGACCGATTTTAATGATTATTTTTTTATTTGAAAGCTGGTGCTTCCATTAACTTTGCATTTTCATTGCAAATATGTATATGTATATAATAACTCAATATCATGCTAACTGATTTCGATTATTCATTTCTTATTGGAAAGCATTTGCTTCAAAGGTAGTTTGATAATATTTTGGTAATATTCTGATTAATTCTATTTCATAGAATATTCTTATTCCATTTGAAGTCGGTTTTTGTTTTCACTCGTAAATGTACCTGTTAAAATTTAAAGATTTAATTTTTAAAATGTTACACCCGTTGTATAGCGAACGCTGTATACACTTATAATTGGAAAACACACTAATAGCAAATAGTTTTAATGAAACTTGCTTATTATTATTGTAAGTTTGTATAATGTTGTTGGTGTACGTTATTAAATGAACAAATAGTTAATTAGACTATGAAATACCTTTACTTTTGCAGTCTATAACTATATACTATAGCGAGCCGTTTGCATGGAACTGTAGGTACCTTCTGGTTGATCAGCATAGTTCGTTTCCCCAAAAAATATCAACGCTTGGATTGAACGTTGTATAAAATTAGCAGCTTACGGACATTCCACTCTTTGGCACGTGCCTTTTTAGAGAGACCAACAGACCGTTACGTGGGCGAAATGCGAGAATATTTGTTTTTATTCTTTAAATTACAGAATTAACCTAACGATGCTTGTGTGAAGCGTAGTCGATCAGCAATTATAGCCCGTCTTCTTTATTAATCGTATAAGCTAGAAGCCAGTGTTTCGATGATTAATATTTTAGATATATATAGCGTGATATAGCCTAAAACGTTAATGTGGTGCGGTGGATTCGAACCCACGACCTAACGATTCGCAGACCGTACCCTAAACCATTAGGCTATTGACGCTACAGCTATATATAACCCTATCTTTACAAAGAAACATTAACAATAAGTAACAATAAATAGGTCGCAGTTTATAACAAAACAAGGCAAATAAAGAACATTATAAAAGAACTCGGACTTAAGTCTGTCTTGTCAACGCCGGTGATTGTGTGAAGCGAAAAACGTAGTCATGGAACGACAACCATCAAGATGTTAATTTTAACCGACTTTATAAAAGGAGGATGTTTTCAATTCGTCTGTATGTATTTTTATGTCTGTTACCTCATAACTTTCGACTGGCTGGACCGATTTTGATGATTCTTTTTTTATTTGAAAGAGGGTGCTTCCATTAAATTTGCATTTTCATTGCAAATATGTATGTGCGCGACAAATGGACGAATAACTCAATATCATGCTAACTGATTTCGATTATTCATTTCTTATTGGAAAGCATTTGCTTCAAAGGTAGTTTGATAAGTGTTTTGGTAATATTCTGATTATTCTATTTCATAGAATATTCTTATTCCATTTGAAGTCGGTTTTTGTTTTCACTCGTAAATGTACCTGTTAAAATTTAAATATTTTTTAATTTTTAAAATGTTACACCCGTTGTATAGCGAACGCTGTATACACTTGTAATTGGAAAACACACTAATAGCAAATATTTTTAATGAAACTTGTTTATTTTCATTGTATTTTTTATAATGTTATTGGTGTATGTTAATAAATGAACAAATAGTTAATTAGACTATGAAATACCTTTACTTTTGCTGTCTATAACTATATACTATAGTTCGTTCACATGGAACTGTAGATACCTTCTGGTTGATCAGCATAGTTCGTTTCCACAAAAAATATCAACGCATGGATTGAACGGTGTATAAAATTAGCAGCTTACGGGCATTCCACTCTTTGGCACGTGCCTTTTTAGAGAGACCAACAGACCGTTACGTGGGCGAAATGCGAGAATATTTGTTTTTATTCTTTAAATTACAGATTTAACCTAACGATGCTTGTGTGAAGCGTAGTCGATCAGCAATTATAGCCCGTCTTCTCTATTAATCATATATGCTAGAAGCCAGTGTTTCGATGATTAATATTTTAGATATATATAGCGTGATATAGCCTAAAACGTTAATGTGGTGCGGTGGATTCGAACCCACGACCTAACGATTCGCAGACCGTACCCTAAACCATTAGGATATTGACGCTTCAAAATAAGCTTTCAAGTCAAATCATACCACTAATGCACTAGGCAATCCCTGCTATTTATTCAATGTGTAATATTCGTTTAACTATATGAAATCAATATCTTGAAATAAAGATATTATAAAACAGTTTTAATACAATTATTTATTAGAAATAACTTAAATTGCGGAAATTATTCCATCGGATTTATCGAAATTATTCCATTAATGAGCCGTGGTAGCTTAGTGTCCGGGCGGTTGGCTATTGTTGCATAGTACGCTAGCAACCCAAGTTCGATCCCCGGTGCCGGCACCAATAAATTTGTTGTTGCAATTTTATGTGCTGATTAACCACGCGCTCGGTGGTAAAGGAAAACATCGTAAGGAAACCTAGATGTCTTAGAAATTTTTCTAAAGCATGTGAAGTCTGCCAATCCGCACTAGGGCCGCGTGGTGGACTATGCCTTATACTCTCTTTACAGAGAAGGCCTGTGCCCAGCAGTGGGACATATATATTATATATATAAAGAGTAACAGTCTTATAAATAAAAATGAGTTATAACATATTTATTCCACCCTTAAACTAAGTTTAGTTAAACCAGGAATAAATTAAGAATAAGCTGAGAATAGTTTACCACAAATAAATCCCGAATAACTATGGTTTATCTATTCTTCCTTTACGTCATAATGCACGAGTTGGCAACAGCGCAATCAAAGAGAAACCATACTAAAAAAATAATTGCAGTCTATGTAGTAGTGTAGTAATGTATCTATCAATGTATGGCGGTTATAAAATATTCTATACTCTATATATAGATAGAAGATAATCCACTTCCACGCTTGTCCATAGTAAGAGACCTTTCGAATAAATGGTCTAGAAAAAAACAATATTTTAATCGAAACTAATCATCGACATATAAATCAAAGGGATTTCCCATCTATTAAATATTTTTACTTTTTGGAGTGTGAATGATATTTATTAAGTCATTTACTGTTTCTACTACCTCCATTGCCCTTAATTCCATAATAAGATAATTTAAATGAGCGAACACAAACACAAATCGTGGTAATTTAAATGTTATACTGGACTTAAACAAGGGTGTACGTCGTTATAACTTCGGAATAATGATTGTATGAACAAACGTCAACGTTATACCAGGTATAACGTATTCTTGGTATATTAGTACAAATTTTGCTTATTCTTAATTTATTCCTAAGTTTATCTTTATACCACGTTTATTTGTAAGGCTGTTAATGTACAGATAAATCGTTAAATTCAGTTTACAGCAAAATGAATAATGAACATAATAAACAAAAGAGAGTCGTAATTAGTGTTTTCTTTTTTTAAAAAAGTCCCGCCCGAATGTCAGCCAGGACGCGACTTATAGCGCTGCGTCCAAACATTGTAGATGTATTATGTAGCGGCGCGTAACAATTTATATTTTTGCTGCGTAATTATTTACACGTGTTGTTTTAATTACAATTAATATTGTAACTTAGCCAATGATAACTTGTTCATTGCTTTATGTTAATGATTTCTTTATCGTAATTATTGAAGTATACATGGCCTTACTTATTACGCAGTGTACTCTGACATAAAAAAGCTATTGTCTATTTGCATAATGCTCCGGTATGGACGTAGTTACATAAATGATATCAGAATAAGTTTAATCTTTCGATTGTCTAATTTTCGAATCAAAGTCGGTTTAAGGGTTTGCAAACCGTAAGGGCGACGTTCGTATCAACCTTTCAGCCATTGACGTGAACCATCTCCTAGTACAAATTTAAGCTTTGTTGAAGTGGTTAACACGTTAGTAAAATTTGTGAAATGTTAGTTAATCCGTACAAGTGACTATAATTCACAATAATTTTATCTTCTCACTTTTTCATTGTTAAAATGCCACAACATTCAAGACAGACAATCTCAGACATGCATTTGAAATATTTTAAAATTAGAAAAGGGCATATAAGTAAAAGGTTACAAAATAATTATAAAGAAGAATAAATTGAAGGAAATCCATCCAATTTGACTTCAGTTCGCTTAAAACTTCAGCCTATATATAAATATATATCTATGTGTCTATACAGGGTGTCCCAGGATGTAACATAATCTCGCACCCGAAGAAAGCCTCCAAAACCTTCTCACGAGGAGCCAGTCAAACAAACTAACGGTCTACTCCTAATAGTACTTGAGTAGCAACCATTTTTCTAAAACAGTTAAAATAAACTATCCAGAGTACTATTTTTCGACATCGTGTTTGATTGACCTCGTAAGAAGACATGTTGAAAAACAACTTAATATCATTAATAAATGTACTCTAAGTTTACTATCAAAAAAAACTAAGCTATGCGGGCTAATTTTATCAAAATTAGGTTTTTTATCAGAGATTCTGAAATTTTTTTGCGAATAATGACCATTTTCATTAATGTGTCATCTAAATAAAGGTATAAGAAACAATTACACTTGTTTGTGTAAATTATTTTCTAATGACTGTTTTATCTTTAGACAGAGATAGTTACATTCTAGGACCTGTATAGGCACAGGGCTTCTCTGTAATCAGAGTATAAGGGCATAGTACGCCACGCGGCACTAGTACAAAGCGCGTGGTATCAGAACTTAAAATTGCAACAAACAAAATAATTGGGTATCGAACTTGGCTTGTTAGCGTACTGTGCGACTTGAGGCAACCGCCCGGATACTGAGCTTTTTTTATATGAAAAGTGGCAAACGAGCATACGGCTCACCTGATCTTAAGTGATCACCGTCGCCCATGAACATCCACAGCACCGGAGGAGCTGTAGGTGCGATGCCGACCTTTGAGATAGGAATAGGCTCGTTTCTTGAAGGTCCCCAAATCGTAAACGTTCGGAAACACCGCTGGCGACATTCCACAAGTTGCGTGGGAGTAAGTTACGCGAAAAACGTACAAACTACTGAGCTACAACATTTCTGCCTTCTTTACGTAAATAACGTGTGTGTAATGATTTGAAGTGACTTCTCCTATGCCAACACTCCACAAATAAATACATTAGAGGTACAACTAATCAATCAACTAAATTAATGTTACATTCTTGGAATACTCACGCAAATAATTTATGTATGGAGTACATTTATCTTTAGCCAGACGTTCCACCTATTAATGTTATTTATAATGGTAAGTTAAATAGTCAACAGACCTGCTTATTCCTAATTCTATTTCAGATGTATACATAATACTAAAGCGCTTTATATTTCTATTAGTATGGAGAACATTTTTTTCTTTTTTTTATTTAGTTTAAAGTAATGAGAGCTTATTAAAGTTTAAATAATAGTAAAGAAGTAGAAATTATTTCACGCATTAATTACTCAATTGTAGAATAAATTAATAAGTGATTGAAAGGCTTCTTTAGTCTGATTAATCACTAACAAGCGTCAATAGCCTAATGGTTTTGGAGTACGGTCTGCGAATCGTAAGGTCGTAGGTTCGAATCTACCATTCGACTATTGACGTGAACCATCTCCTAGTACAAATTTAAGCTTTATTGAAGTGGTTAACAAGAACGTTAGTAAAATTTGTGAAATGTTAGTTAATCCGTACAAATGACTATAATTCACAATAATTTTATCTTCTCACTTTTTCATTGTTAAAATGCCACAACATTCAAGACAGACAATCTCAGACATGTATTTGAATAATTTTAAAATTAGAAAAGGGCATATAAGTAAAAGGTTACAAAATAAGGATAAAGAAGAATAAATAAATTGAAGGAAACCCATCCAATATGACTTCGTTTCGCTTCAGCCTATTTATAATATATATATATATCTATGTGTCTATACAGGATGTCCCAGGATGTAACATAATCTCGCACCCAAAGAAAGCCTCCAAAACCTTCTCATGAGGAGCCAGTCAAACAAACCAACGGTCTACTCCTAATAGTACTAGAGCTAGCAACCATTTTTCTAAAACAGTAAAAATTTACTAATCGGAGTACTATTTTTCGACATCGTGTTTGATTGACCTCGTAAGAAGACAAACATGTTGAAAAACAACTTAATATCATTAATAAATGTACTCTAAGTTTACTTTCAAAAAAAACTAAGCTATGCCGGCTAATTTTATCAAAATTAGGTTTTTTATCAGAGATTCTGAAATTTTTTTGCGAATAATGACCATTTTCATTAATGTGTCATCTAAATAAAGGTATAAGAAACAATTACACTTGTTTGTGTAAATTATTTTCTAATGACTGTTTTATCTTTAGACAGAGATAGTTACATTCTAGGACCTGTATAGGCACAGGGCTTCTCTGTAATCAGAGTATAAGGGCATAGTACGCCACGCGGCACTAGTACAAAGCGCGTGGTATCAGAACTTAAAATTGCAACAAACAAAATAATTGGGTATCGAACTTGGCTTGTTAGCGTACTGTGCGACTTGAGGCAACCGCCCGGATACTGAGCTTTTTTTATATGAAAAGTGGCAAACGAGCATACGGCTCACCTGATCTTAAGTGATCACCGTCGCCCATGAACATCCACAGCACCGGAGGAGCTGTAGGTGCGTTGCCGACCTTTGAGATAGGAATATGCTCGTTTCTTGAAGGTCCCCAAATCGTAAACGTTCGGAAACACCGCTGGCGACAGTTGATTCCACAAGTTGACAGTGCGTGGGAGTAAGTTACGCGAAAAACGTACAAACTACTGAGCTACAGCATTTCTGCCTTCTTTACGTAAATAACGTGTGTGTAATGATTTGAAGTGACTTCTCCTATGCCAACACTCCACAAATAAATACATTAGAGGTACAACTAATCAATCAACTAAATTTATGTTACATTCTTGGAATACTCACGCAAATAATTTATGTATGGAGTACATTTATCTTTAGCCAGACGTTCCACCTATTAATGTTATTTATAATGGTAAGTAAAAGAGTCAACAGACCTGCTTATTCCTGATTCTATTTCAGATGTATACATAATACTAAAGCGCTTTATATTTCTATTAGTATGGAGAACTTTTTCTTTTTTTTATTTAGTTTAAAGTAATGAGAGCTTATTAAAGTTTAAATAATAGTAAAGAAGTAGAAATTATTTCACGCATTAATTACTCAATTGTAGAATAAATTAATAAGTGATTGAAAGGCTTCTTTAGTCTGATTAATCACTAACAAGCGTCAATAGCCTAATGGTTTTGGAGTACGGTCTTCGAATCGTAAGGTCGTAAGTTCGAATCTACCATTCGACTATTGACGTGAGCCAGCACAAGCTTAGACTTAGTTGAAATGGTTAACAAGAATGTTAGTAATATTTTTGAAAACAATTATTAAAAAAAAACGGCTTAGCTTTAGGCTTCACGACTGAAGTGAAACTTCTTTAGTTACATCTATATGTATGTATATATACTTTATATATACATATACATAACGGAAAGAAAATGTGCGCGCATTGCTTCTACAGTGTGATACATACAATAGGCCTGCACTGTGTCTTAGATATTTGAAACGTATCTATATCTCTTTCTATATTCAAAATATAATCGTCTCTACTTCCGTTCGCCTCTCTCGATCACACTTTTCGTAACGCATTCACCAGCTTACACCCTAGGGCAAGCGCGTATAGACGTTTTGCTTCAAAAATAGTTAATTATATTTCATCGTTTATACTTTAGAATAGAGTTATTGTTGCACGCTATTTGGAATTAGATCAAGTCTTGAGATCAATTACGGTGACATATCCTTACCTTGATCACTCGTTAAGTTAGTTCAAGTAAGCACTGACACGGCTTAAATTGTGACAGACTTAAATAACTGGTTGAAAATAACAAGCTTTTTTTTCTAATAAAATTAGAAAAAATATTAAGCTTCTTAGACTATAAAGCCAGTAATATGATTTGTGATACGTATTAATGTTGTATCAATTTGAATATTTTATATTTGTTATAGGTGACAATGCCAAGACTTGGCAGTGGCAAAGATGCATTAGGGGAGAAACGGCAGCTGGAGTGGGAGGCTGCAGTGGAAGCAGTCATTCGAGACATCACCACGCCGATTCAAAGCCCACAAAAGCCGCCAATTGTACAAATAGTAATTTACGAATCATCCGTTTAGCGTTTGATTCTTTAACATTTTAATTTTTCAAAGTACGCAACGCACGTTTCTTACGCGAATAAATCTTTCATCGATAAACAGATTAAAACAATAAATACGCTAAAAAATGCAGCGGTGCTTAACAATATTTATTTAAACGGTTGGAATAAATGCGTTCTTTAAAACATGTTTATATTAAGGTAAATAAACGAAAAATGTACAAAAAAAGAATCGTCCTTTCTGTTTCTTACATTTATTGTATATTATATTTATCGCTTGCACGCCGACAATGCTGCTGACACTGAATTTCTTAATAAAAATATATTTATGTTTCCAAATAATAGTAATTGGTTTTATTAATTTCAATATTAATAAGTTTATAAATGTTTTATTTCCACGTTTATTACCCATTTTATAAATGAATACACAATATTCACCAATAATTTTTTTGTTCAGTCTTCAATTCACATTACAGTATTGACTCACATTACCATTCATTTTTACTTATGGCCTCTATTTTCATCTATTTTTGTTACAACCAAACACGAAACATTCGTTACACCTCCCATTCCCTAGTCTACTGTGAGTAAAACAACGATTTACTTTGTGAAAATTACCACTAATGTCGCTAATAATATTAAACAAATATCCTCTACTGAAATACTAAAAAACGAGGAGATTTTTTTAAAACTACAGTAAAGACAGATATGAAATTTATGCCACAATTTTTTTATGACATAGATTGGCCAAAGAAGGTAGCCTTAATTTAAGAGGTGGCATAGCTATTAGGTCGCTTAGCCTGAACCTCTATCTCTAATAACTCGAGGGACCCCCTCCGGTGAGGAGTAACCTCGGCTTGAATGGTTACTATGTTACGCGTAAGCATTCCGAACCGAGGGCGCCCGAAAGGGCCGAACCACGACTAACTATGCCACAAGGTACAGCGTGGTTCTTATAAGGCTTTAGTGTATAATCTAGTGTAGACTAAAACCTCTAAATTAATCTTAAGAAATACAGGCTAATATAGGGTATATTTGCTAGATTATTATGAAAACGGTCTATTACAGTCTTATCAAATACCAACATGATTGTCGCGCCATTGGTACGCCATCAGTAAGCCGTGGCACCGATGAACTAAAAGTCTACTAAAAATAGCAAATATGATCACTATGATGCCTATGAACGATCATTTTGTTTAAAATTGGTTTAGACATCAGAGGCCCTGAACCAATGTAGTTTTGTATTAGACATTTTGACAGGTATCTTAAACATTTAAGCCGCCTGTCTATCACAAACACCGGTTGTACCAGTTCTGTATTTGAAGGTTGATTTTAAAAATACTTTTTTCATTTGTTTGTCAGTTCGTTGTATCTTACTATGTACGCAATTGATGTCGGTTGTAATTGTAATATTAATTTGAAATGCTATGTACAGAAATTGTAATTTATGTTTGCAATGAATGGAATGAAATAGACAATTATTTTTAAAATTATGTGTTAATTAAAACAATATAAATAATTATAATAACGTCGGACAAAATAGCTTTGCAGTTTTATATTAAAATAATAAAATCTCAAAAATACAATTGCCTATTTCAGTATTTGATTTTTGTATAAAATATTTTATACCGTATTTTATAAATTTTGATATTAATTCAGTCAGTGTTTTATACCAGTGTGATAATTTAATCATAAAATTATTATATTATTTTCTAATTGTTTGCAATATTTATTAGAATAGAATAGAATATTTATTTATTAACACACATATTTGGTTACAATTATAAACATGACACAAATTAAACGAACAATCAATGTAACCAATTGTAGCACATATTATTCGTAAACAGTGACTCCCAAACTAAACAGACGCTTGTGTCTTGGGAGCCAGAGTTGCCTTGTGGAGTTTTGCACAAAATTTTAGCTTTTTATAATTTTGTTAATAAATGTATATATACGTATATATATATATATATATATATATACGCGTGTGTGTATTGCAAAAGATCTCTACAGTTTGTTTTGTTTAAATGTAATATAATGAGTGAATTTTTATACTTAATTATTTGATAACGAGTGACTTATGACATTTGCATAAATTATAATGCTGAAATAAATGTGCGGATGTGCATTAGCCACATTTAGTATTATTATAGGTAAGGATGTGGGTTGTTACGTTGTGCGTGTTAGAAGTAACCGCTAATATTGGACGTTCGTACCTAACTGAGTAAGAATGCCAAAGTTTCCTCAGAGCGTACAGACTCATCCGTGGTATGCGAGTCAGGTTGCGTGCCAATTACAGAAAAAGACGTGACACGTGTTTGGAACAAAGAGTTTAATTTTTTCGAGAACTGACTTATTTTAGGTAATAATGAACTGTGTATTTATTACTTGTTTTTTATGTTTTTCTTGTTTTTTTTACTGTAAAGATTTCCCCGCATGTATGTAATTAAGTCTACTGTCGAAGTATTATTGCGACAATCTTTATTGACTTATTTAGCCAGATTTTAGATCGCAAACAAGTGCTAGCAGTCATTTTGCGAGGATACGCTTTCATTTTGTTAGATATAACATGCACAACTTTTTAATAATGTAATAAAAAAAGCCCCAAAAATTAATTATTAATAAAAAAATATAATTAATACATTTTTCGTTTTATATTATTATAATGTAGACACATAGAATGCTGTAGAATATTATGTTCATTTTTATGTTGACATCTGAATTATTTATAACGTAATATAATTTGTTTTAACACAATTTTTTCTTTATTATCAATATATTTCTTATGAAAATAATACATATTGTGAATCATAAGCAATAAAATCGATTTAAAACGACAAAATGTCACTGGCTGGATCGTAAAACAGTCGCTATGTCCATTTTGAACTAAATGTAAAGCGCATAAACATTTTTTTATTAATTGCGCACGAAAGTTGCCCGATGTCAGCCATTGTCTTATATTATGAATAAATTTTGAATTTATTAAATATTTTCGGTGCGCCTTGTACAATTACGATAACAAATTGTATAATTGTTTATTGTGTCAAAGAATTATGATGCTGCTACAAATGTTGATTTTATTATACGCATTTTGTAAAAGTACTTTTTCATTTTACCATTATTTTAACAAACGCTACTTCAATGAAAGTCCCTAGTAAGACCCCGTCAATACATCACAAGCAAATGGCAACAAAAATGAGGTTATTCTGTTGACAAAAGATGGAGTTGCTAGCTTTTAGGAACGACATTTGTCATCTTACACACCGAAACGCCATGAATATTTTACAAACAAAATATAGAATACAATTGTATAACACAAAAATACATTAAGATGAACTTCACGCCTGTATTCCGCGAAATGGTGATACATAATCGTATGGTACGTGGTACGGATGCTCTAGTATATTTCCGAAATATCATAGTTATATTATGATGTCTGCTCGCTGTCGTTTTAGAGTACACACCTAGTTTCGAATTGTTATAAATCCAATGTCTACTCCCAATTCAATCTCTTTTCAATTTCTCAATCAATAAACATTGTTCTATACGATTTTAGGAGTTTCCTGGTATCTTCTAAGAAGACGTCCAATAGCAACATAATTCACATGGGACCTAATTGCATGTAAACTCTTTCAACTAACAGGTATATTTACGAGTAAAAACAAAAACCGACTTACTTCCTCGTATTTCCGAATCGTCGTAGGTAATATTACGTAATAGAATTAATCAGAACCTAACCAAACCCTCATCGAACTACCCTTGATCCTTTCCAGTAAAAAATGAATCATCGAAATATGTTGGCGTGAAATTGAGTTATTCGTCCATTTGTCGCGTACATACTTAATGCAATTTTAAGACTTATGGTTTTCTCATAGATGCCATTGTGAGAATTAGGCCAAAAATGTGACGAAATGGGGCTTTCAAATGAAAAAAGAATCATCGAATTCGGTTCGCCCATCCAAAGTTATGAAGTTACAAACATAAAAAAATACAAACAAATTGAGAACGTCCGCCTTTCTTGAACTCGGTTAGAAACCATTAAATTCGGATCATACGTTATGGAAAAAATGTAGAATTGAGAAATTGGTTGGTTTCTGAAGAACATTACTGGGTCTTAAAGTGACAGGACTAACATGACCATACACAGCGACCATAGATATTGGTAAAGTCAAAGGGAAACTCTCTGATAATAATTCTACAGTCGAAACCCATGTGTCCAAGTTCTACGTCCAGCTGCACATTGACCTATCATCGCTTTTGCACAACATCTGTTGTAAATTATACAAACGTAGCTTCTGACAGCTAACAACAATAAATCAACGTTACGATAATGGCAGATTCATTTTTGTTGTTAAGAACAGCTCAATTGAAGTAGGTCTATTTATAAACTCCGTATTATGAGCGTATTGGACTTTGAGGAAAAAAAATTCAAAATTCGATTACAGACATTAGTGACTTTTGATTGATTGTCGAAGTCGATTTTTTTAAAAACAATGCTAATAAAACTTTTTTTTTCACATATATATTGAGAGGAGGATTAAGAGGTGGCTCAGCTCTTAGGTCGCTTAGCCTGAACCTCTATCGTTAATAACACGACACAAGGGTCCCCCATGGGGACTTTTTTTTTTTTGTTGACGGAGAGGAAATCTTCAGAAAGATAACCCGCCTTCTGGAGATGGCGGCGGTTATGTGGGGTACCCACTAAAACCTCCCCGGTGGCCCTTTCCTCGGTGCGTGACGAGGGGCTCCGGGATCTCAACGTGAAACCCACCGGAGCCCCTCTGCACTGTGCTCAAGGAGAGTACGTCCCGGGGGGGGAGGTAACTGCCTCACCCCTGTGCCTTCGCAGCGCAAGGCGACACGGGCCGCCTTCTTCCCGGGTCCACCTTGGTGGACGACTCAGGCCACCACCCTTGTCGCCCAGTGAACCCGAGGCCCCTTTTAGTAGTCTTATTTTTGAGAGCCCAGAACTACAGGGCTGCCCCCTCTGGAGACTTTCCCCAGGATGACCTCGGCTTGGACGGTTACTATGTTACGCGTAAGCATTCCGATCCGAGGGTGCCCGAGAGGGCCGAACCACGACTCGGTTGCTATTTCACGGATAATCTAAGGGACATTCAAAAGCTAAACTAATTTTGAATGCCACTTCGGAAAGCGTTGGCGCTAGGAAAAGTGGCCGAAGAAACTCCAGCACCGCTCCTAACATGTAGGCGGTGAGACGTGCCCATAAAATAGCGGTAACGCCCGAGGATCGAGGATTTGTAAAGATTTAGCCTGCGCAATGGTAATCGCGTCGTTCGGTCCGTTAAGAACGTGTCACCATTCACATCATTTCTAATATGTGTATTAATATCTTTCATGAAATAAATTATTATTATTATTAAATTGAGAGTGTTGTTTTTTTCATTTTCTTTTGAAACAATAAAGAGGTTATAAATAAAATAAAATATCTAATGTAATGATGCAAATAAACGTTAATTTTGACCAACAATTTAGTATACTTGGAAAATCTATTTAAAAAATAGTAATTATAAATTTATCCATTTGATTGACTTTAAATTCTATTGTTTAAAATTCAATTTGAAATTTGTTGAATCAATTTTAAGGTAAAATACGGCGAAGTGAAGCCGAATTTCCATTATAATATAAATAAATATTAAATTATTATAGCCACTCATTCATTTATACGAGGATGAATAAAATTGTTCGCCCGCGCAGGTGTGAAAGATCAAAGCTTTTAGCTTATGTTATAAATACGACACACTCATCGGGTTGTTATTAAAATGTATGTTCAGTTATTTTCGTTATTACATTCCGTTTTGGTTTCAAAATAAAATGTTGAAATTAGAAAATTACTGTTCATTTACTTAAGTGATTTTATCTATTAAATGTCGTCGTATATCTATCCCTTTTTGCAGTAGCGATACGATTTAGGTCACTGAATTGCGGTTGAAAACCCGCCTGCCGGTATTTCGCGGTAGCTAGTTTGGTTGTACCAAGCTACGTCGCCCTTTGTTTCTTTCTTTGTTCGTAGTTCCTTCTTCTGTAGTTCTGAGTTACTCAGAAAATATATTCAAGCTATGACCTTTAGCTACTTCTCAATTCAGTGTGTATGAAAGCCTTTGAGCTAACAACTTCAATTTTTTAATTTAATTTATCTTCGTTAATAGCTTAATAGTTAAACGGTCTGCGAAACGTAAGGTCGGAGGTTCGAATCCATTATCAACTATTGACGAAAATTACCTCCTAGCACCAGCTTAGGCTTAATGGGTATAGTAAACAAGAATATTAGTAATATTTTTGAAAAAAAAAGTCAATTGTTAGTAACCAGAAGAGCACAAGAACAAATATCTTGCACCCCTTAGATGCTAGGAGTTTCTTCGGCCACTTCTTCTCCCAGCGCCAACGCTTCCCGAAGCGGCACTCAAAGTTAGTTTAGCTTTTCGAATGTCCCTTAGATTATCCGTGAAATAGCCACCGACCGAGTCGTGGTCGGCTCTATCGGGCAACCCTCGGATCGGAATGCTTACGCGTAACATAGTAGCAGTCCAAGCCGAGGTTACCCCCCACTGGGGGGACCCTTGTGTCGAGTTACTAGCGATAGAGGTTCAGGCTAAGCGACCTAAGAGCTATGCCACCTCCCAATCCGGTGAAGCAGTCAAGGCCAGCTTCTCTGGCCAATCTGTGTAGTTCGTCATTAAAAAAAAAAGAACAAATATAAGTAAGGTAAGAACTACCTTTATTGCCCCTCTTAGCATTGGCACCTTTTAATTAAATATTTTAATAATTATTAAAAATATTTATATCAAGGCACACAAATCGAAAAGCCCACGTTATGTATTTTATCTGACTATGATATTTTAAATTTGTTCATTTGTATTCATACGGCTAATAAGGTGTAATAGTGTTTTATCAAGAATAACGATAATTGTCGACATAAATTTAAATCTTGTTCTCCAATAAATGCTTCAACTTCTAACTCATTGACAATCATTATTTTAATGAAATGACCGTGATTTTTTATTATTATTATTTTAATGAAATGCATGTGTTTATTATTATTATTAAATTATTATTTATGATCTTACAGTTGTTCTGACGTTAGGTTATAGTATTGAATCAAATGACGGTGATATGGAACACTGTAATACTTTGTATTGTAATTTATTGTGTATTACAAGACTTTAGTAATGTGTTTTATTTTAAAACTATCTTTTCATTTAGCTATCCTAACATGATTGAACGTAAATTATGCTAGTAAAACGTTTTAAAATATGCTTTTTTAAAATCAGGATCGATTTTTTTCCAGTCCTATCATCAAAGGTGTCATTAGTACTATCGTCTGTCTTCGTTTTCGGAAGCGGTCTCCTAATACCCTATATTTATGCCAATCTCTATTATTTTTCATTTGTTTAAGGAACTATTCATATTTATTTAAGTGGAAACTTCATTAACCGCGTTGTGCAAATTTTGGTAAAGGGAAATTATGGGTTCGAGCCACCTACATGCTAATGCAACATACATGCATGCACTATACAACATTCTGTCGCGTCGCCCGGAGGACGAGACACGTTCTTGACGACCACGTTCCGGACGACGCGATTACCATTGCACAGGCTAGATCTTTACAAATCCACAAAGCGTCCATTCGCGACCGTCGGAGGTTGCGAATAATCCTCGCGCGTTACCGCTATTTTAAGGGCAGGCCCCACCCCTTAGATGATAGGAGCGTTGCTAGAGTTTCTTCGGCCACTTCTTCTCGTAGCGCCAACGCTTCCCGAAGTGGCACTCAAAGTTAGTTTAGCTTTTGAAAGTCCCTTAGATTATCCGTGAAATAGCAACCGACCGGGTCGTGGAATGCTTACACGTAATACAGTAACCGTCCAAGTCGAGGTTGCCCGTACGGCGGACCTCTGTGTGGAGTTACTAGGGATAGAGGTTCAAGCTAAGTGACCTAAGAGCTATCCACCTCTCAAACCGGTGAAACAGTCGAGGCCAGCTTCTCTGGCCAATCTGTGTAGTTCGTCATTAAAAAAAATGTCATGATCTTGTACAGTCCGTTATATGCAGGAATATGCAGTAAGCTTACTACAGACCTAAACTATTTCAAGCTTAGAATACTATACTGTAGTTCAGGGCTCTCAAGAATAAGACTACGGTATCCCCTGCCTGTCGTAGAAGGCGACTAAAAGGGGCCTCGGGTTCATTGGGCGACAAGGGTGGGGGCCTTTGTCGTCCGCCAAGGTGGACCCGGGAAGAAGGCGACATCGGCTGGCCCGTGTCGCCTTGCACTGCGAGGGCACAGGGGGGAGGGAGTAACCTCCCCCGGGAAGTGCTCTCTATGAGCACAGTGCAGAGGGGCTCCGGTGCGTTCCACTGGAGATCCCGGAGCCCCTCACCATGCACCGAGGAAGGGCCACCGGGGAGGTTTTAGTGGGTAAAAACCCCACATAACCGCCGCCTTCCCCCCAGAAGGCGGGGTATCTTTCTAAAGATTTCCTCCTCGTTAACAAAAAAAAAAAAAGAATACTAGACAATTAAAAATTGTTGGTTATTTTGTTTAAGAAAATGTAATTTAGCCAGAATTTCTAAGAATAATCCGTTTCCTTGGTATCTTAAACTGTTTATGACATTTTGTTACAGGATGTGCACGGTAAAATGCTCGTTTTATAGCATTGTAACAGTTCACACACAGCGCAGTGGTTTCATGACGCGACAAATTTGTGGAAGCATAAAGAAGGCTTCCGCATCTCGTTATAAGCACGCTGCTGCAAATGATTTGCGGGAACAGATTGACCTAATTCCTGAACGTAGCATATATAAAATTATATTTATAATATAATTCAACCGGATGATATGTCCACAATTTCCTTTAGTCAATAAGCCTAGTAGCAACAGACGGGTCCCATTTTAGTCGGCTTCTAGGCAGGATTTAGGGCCGCAGCTCCGCGCCCTCCACGATAGAAGCTTCGACATTTTCAAAAAAATTAAAAATATACACTGGTGAAGTTTGTTTTTGAACTGTTATCTTTATTCATTGAAGTATTTGGAAGTTTTAGAAGCAAAAAATAAGCAATGATTTTGTCGTGGACTCGTCTTTTATGCCCCGGGCTTCTAAATCTGGCCCTGGCCGGCTTGTACCATGAAGTTTCCGTTTTTCGGTGTCTTTAATACACAATATAAATAGCTAATATTCCAGTGTTTGGATCCAATTAGATATGCATGCATGTTTTTTGTTGAAACTATGAGCGACATTCTAGCGACAATGTAACATGTACATAAATGTACAATTTTCTGGGCACAAGCGTTAATTAGAATTAATTTTTAATTCGGGTATAGGTTGCTATCCGGTCTAACGGTGGATTCAGAGATAGCCGGAAGTGGCTGGATGCGGAAAGCGGCGGGCCGTATATGGCGATTGTCAGCAGTGGTTTGACAGAGATGGTACGTGGCACTGAAAATTTCAGGAATCAAGGAAGTGACACAACATTACTATTTAAAAATGTTTTTATTGCTTTTCGAAGTAATGTCCGCGAAATATGAAACATTGTTTCATATGATAGAACCAATCATTAAAGCAACCATTCCATTCGGAAGTTTCGGTCTCCAAAATGGCCCTTTTTTGGGCATCCACAGCTTCTTCAGGAGATGAAAATCTCTGACCACGCAATTTATTCTTAATTTTAGGGAAAGTATAGAAATCATTAGTGCTCAGGTCGAGGAGTTTACAATTAAAAAGATTTTAATATGTATATTAGTGGAAATATTCCATTCCCGATACTTTTAGTGCAGCCTATGTATGTTAGAAAAACATTATTTGACAAGCAGTGTGGTAATTGACTATTCAAAAACTTTATAATTTAAAAAAAAAATTTTGCCGGCAAACCGTCGTGTAACAGGTTGGGAAAAAAGTTTTATTTTATTATAGTATGTATGAACTTGTTATAAAATCTCTTTGGCTATACTATTTGTATCTGGCTGGTTATGGCATCATTGAAAGTTTAAATTTTAAAGAAAATAATTCCAAATTCAAATTAGGAAAATTTGTGATTTTCATTTGTTTTTCGTACGGTCTAAAATTATCTCTCAACTTATTGTAATATAATAAGAAAACTATAAAGGTGGAAATTTATTTCAATAAAAATATTTTTTGAATGAATTACAAAATATCTTTCTCAGTTAATTAATAATTATATTATTTTCGTCCCCCGGCAAATCTCTTAAGACCAGTTAATGGATACATCCATCACAGACGTCAAGCTTGGATAAATGATCTCTTTCAGTTATAACCTCCATTGTACCGTCGTCTAAAAATTAAACACGGTATCAATTTACTCGATCGTTTTAAAAGATTATAGTTTTTTAATATTTTCAAAACCAAACTTAGAGAGTACTTGTACCATGATCATTTAGTAAACCTTTTATTTGTTCGTTCTGAAATAACAGAATGGATAGACATGATTCTTATATCATAAGATGCGGCGTATTTCGGTAAAGGACTTAATACATTATACATTAAGTACAGTTGATTACTCATCTGTATAACAAAGTCATTTTCAGTTACATTAGTAATTCTTTGGTTTATTAAACAACCTGGTAAAAAATTAAATAAAAGGTAAAATAAGCCGCAATTCTTCTTCTTCATCGTATTCTTCATTTCTGAAGGTCGTGCTTATCCTGAAGCGCTTTCACCGAGACGTCGACGAGCTGCTTCCACACTGCTCTGTCCTCGGCTTCTCTCATCGCGGTCGGAATGTCGAGGCCAACTATGTTTTTAATTTGGTCAGACCAGTGAGAAGGTGATCGGCCCCGTGATCTTTTGCCCTCGATTTTCCCTACAACAACCATTTTCTCTAAATTATCTGGTTGCCTTTGGGCAATGTGACCAAAGTAGTTAAGGACTCGCCTGTAGCAGGTAGTGGACAGTCTGTTGGTTATCTTAAGTTGTCGGAGAATGGATTTGTTAGTTCTTTTTGCCGTCCATGGTATACGTAACATTCTCCGCCAACACCACATTTCAAAAGCCTCAATTTTCTTTCGGTCGACTGCTCGGATTGACCATGATTCTGATCCGTACAAAAATATCGAAAAGACTAAAGCGCGCACGAGTATGGTCTTGGTGGTGTTTGACACTTTTCGGTTTTGCCATATTCTGGTCAGTTTGCTCATTGCTGCTTTAGCCATCTGTGTACGTCCCCGAATTTCCCCGTCGCATCCCCCTCGGTTGGTTATTAAAGATCCTAGGTACACGAACTTGTCAACAAACTCCAGATCCGAGAGTTCTCCTGTCCGCCGCAATTAACAAATGTAATTAAATCAAATCTTACATTATAGTATAAATAAGCCTTTATTGCTTTTGCCAAAGTACTATAATTATATATTTTTTCTTTTCCAAAGTTTTTCTTTTAATTCCCGTTGCTGGACCGATAGCGACATATACGAGTATTACAATTGTAAACTTTTTACCGTTAGTGATGTCTTTAATTTTCAAGAGTAAATTGAAAAAGCATGAAAAAGCAGAACAGGCAGTTACAGCGTCTTACCATCGAAAACTACATCAACACCAAGTACTTGTTTAAAGTTACATGTTTTATCTAGAGGTTCAGGCTAAGCGGCCTAAGAGCTATGCCACCTCTCAATCCGGTGAAGCAGTCAAGGCCAGCTTTTCTGGCCAATTTGTGTAGTTCGTCATAAAAAAAATCTTTTATATATAAGTCCCACTTTTGGGCACTTCTGCCCTGATCTGCCCATCTAATAAATGTAGAACAGCCACTGCACGTCAACAGCAGCGCTTCAGAGCCACTTCCTTGTATAATAGGTTAAATAAAGTCTTAAAAATTCATCCTTTGTCGAATCATAAATGTAAATTAGTTTGCAAAAAATATTTACTTGAGTTGAATTATATTCAGACTGAACGCCTCCTAATTTAATAAAATTTAATATAATATAAAGCTAACATACACAAACACAAATTTACACACACACACCAACACACACACACACACACATTTATAAAATATTGTTATCATTTGTTATGCTCATATTTTATTGTATTTTATTGTGCTTTTCAAATGGGAGAAGACACTGGCCCCTGAAACACAGGTCCAATAGAACCTAGCTCAGGAGTCAGGGACTTCACATTTCTTTGTGTAAACATTTTCTATGGTGACTAATAAAGATTTATTATTATTATTATTACTTCTCTGAAAGGAGAGGTCGGTCCAAGTGTTAATAGGCAAACTTCGCATTTTGTGCAAAATTTTCTATCATATGTAGGTTTCCTAACGATTATTATCTATACAGTCTACTGTGTGGTCAATTAGCACTTAAAAGAACTTACTTGGGAATTATTGAAATAAAAAAGTATACTAGAATGCATCGAATTGACGGGACAAGACCGCGAGGTCGAAGCCCGACACGTTGGACTGACCAGATCCGCACCACTCTAGGCACGTCGGTTAGCGATGCTCTGCGCACGGCTGCAGATAGAGGAAAATGGCGACGGATCACTAAAACCAAACTGTTCCCACGAGATGGTCACGACACTCAGCATTGAGGAAACCGATGCGAGGAGGAGGAGAATGAATCGCAGTGAATGATTAAGAGAATATTAAATAGGTTAAAAGTAATAGAAATATATATATATATAATAGATTAATTTCTTAAACAGTAGAAGCAGATAGTGTATTGATATGGGATCGATTTATAAATAGTGAAAAGCTTGCTGTTGCAATGTGCGCCATATTTACTTTACGAAGTACTTCTGGTATTTCGGTTTGGATTCAGAGCAATGGATAGCTGTCTGTTTAAATTGAATATGAATTTAAAGAGCATTCTTGCATTTTTAACTTTTTGAAAGAGATTTAAATACAAAAATACGCTCTCACGTTCTTTTCATCCAAGAGGGGTAGACAGAAACGGCTTTCGTTGTCTGTTATCCATCAAGCTTATTAGCATACATTTTTTGAAAATGACGTAATTAAAACTGCTGGACACAAGCCTCCCTCAACGATTTCCAAAAGGACCGATTGTAAGCGGCTTGCATCCAACTGCGTTCTGCGACCTTGCGGGTGGACGTCCTACGCTGCGCTGGCCGGTCCGTGGTCTCCAATCAAGAACTTTTCCGCCCCATCGGCCATTCTACTCGATATGTGCCCTGCCCATTGCCACTTCAACTTGCTTACCCGGCGAGCTGTGTCAGTTACCTTCGTTCTTATCCGGATCTCCTAATTCCTGATATGATCTTGTAGAGATACTCCGAGCATAAACCTCTTAATAGCTTTTAGTTTTGCAACTTTGAGCTTGCTTTGATTGTCGTAATTGAAAAACCGAAAAACGGCAATTCACTGGTGCAAGCCGACTGGGATTAGAACTCGCGAATATCAGATCGGCTTTACTACTATTATTGGCCAGAGATACTGACCGCAACATGTAAGATATGGCATAGCTTGTCGCTTTGCTTGATCTTCTTAAAGCACTATAATAACCATAAATAGTCGCCCTCTTGGGCGCCCTCGGATCGGACTGCTAACGCGTAATAATGGTAACCGTCCAAGCCGATGTTACCCCTCACCGGGGGGACCCTTGTGTCGAGTTACCACCTAATAGAGGTTCAGGCTAAGCGACCTAAGAGCTATGCCACCTCTCAAATCCGGTGAAGCAGTAAAGGCCAGCTTCTCTGTGCCAACTGTGTTAGTTCGTCCAAAAAAAAAACAAAAAAAAAACATAAATAGTAATATTTTGCATTACACTTGTTCTCTCGCTTAAATATTTAAACAAAAGTTAAAAACAAAAAATGTTTACATAGGAAATTGAGAATATTTTGCCCGCCGTTTACAAGAGAAGAGTAAATAGTCATTTAACAAACACAAAAAACAAAAAATAAAGACGAATTCAGAATATTCTCCTATTTTGAAGTCGGTTGAAAATGAAGTGAATGAAGTAAGTTGCCGAGTGTCAGACGATAAAAACAGGTGAAAAACATCAAAGAATTCACCAGCGAGCTCCGAACTAAACACACAAAGTTACGTACGCACGGTACACAAACAACGATGGGATGTTATAGGATGTCCATCCGCCGTCCTTCGAATAGTTTATCGTGCGGAACGTTACTATGTTGCTCACACGTAAGCTATGTTACACAATGAACATATGTTCATTCTAATTATGTCTTTTTGTATTGAAATGGAGGTAAACTTACGTCGTCTCACTTGATACCGTCGCCCATAAACACCAACATTTTTTAATGACGAACTACACAGATTGGCCAGAGAAGCTGGCCTTGATTCACCGGAATGAGCGGTGGCATAGCTCTAGCTTAGCCTGAACCTCTATCGCTAGTAACTCGACACAAGGGTCCCGGTGAGGGGTAACCTCGGCTTGGACGGTTACTATATTACGGGTAAGCATTTCGATCCGAGGGCGCCCGAGAGGGCCGAACCATGACTCGTTCGGTAGCTAGTTCACGGATAATCTAAGGGACATTCCAAATGCTAAACTAACTTTGAGTGCCACTTCGGGAAGTTCAACACCAGTCGTATTGGTTTTGTAACTTGGAGTCTTCAAGATGAGACTGAAGGCGGCTTGGCTTGATCATGCCATTACTTCTATACGGCCCATAGTCAACCACTATCTAACTTAAATTTATTGGCCTTCAGCCTTAGCTAACCATTATCTTGTTTTACCACACGTGGTATTGAAGGAAAAACATTGTGAGCGTACTTCTTTGAAAAGGTTTTCTTAAGATATTTATAGTCTTCCATTTCGCACTGCTTGCTTCACCGAATTTAAGAGGTGTTAGAGCTCTTAGGTAACTTGACCTGAACCACAATTGGGAGTGACTCGGGGTCCCCCGAAAGAAAAAAGGCCGCTTGGTGGATTAATCTCCAATACTAATTAAAGATAAGTCCTATGCCCTAAAACGGGACATACAGGTACTGTACCGTATCTTTTCTTATTTCATTTTTTAAAAACCTTTAGTGACTAGATGAAATTTTGTTTGTGATGGTGATTCACCTTTAAAATTTGAATTTAGAATCATGTGAATTGTATTCTTGTTGACCGTCATTTAGGTCGTTGTAGTACAAATATTGGTACGAGTAAATAAAAGAACTATTGCTCTTGTTCAATTAATCTAATCAAAATAGCCATTGATTTGTTTTGTCGTGTGTTTGCAATTGACGCAATTAACTTCAATGTATGATTAATTACGGTCGTGGTCGTGAAATCTGATAACATTAAACGAAAACCTATGTTTGCGGAGTTTATTACGACGAGAACCAGTGCATTCAACGTGATATAACGTTGGCAACTCAAAAAAAATTGTTTTTAGATGAAAAATCAACTTTGCTGTGTTGAGTCATCTCATCTTTTTCATACTCTCTTTACAGAGTTTCTTGCTCAACAGTAGGACATATATAAGCTGTTACTTTTACTTTACATAACGCTTCGCATATATGTTACATTACATGTTCTTAACATCGGGGTGAACGAACTATCAAAAAGTGATGACGCTTAGCATTATTTTGCAGAGATAGATAAAACCGAACTCACTGTACAAGGCACAATTTGGTATTCCCAAACGCTGGTAGGACGTCGTGAAAGCGGACATGATAGAGAACAATCTCACAAAGGAGGATGCTGAAGACCAGGCAAAGAGGAGTAGACATAGTAGGACGAAAAATCGCTACGCAGAATAAGAAGAGATAAAAGCAAATGTAACTCTGAACAAGAACTGTAATTAAAGAGCCATGATGCTTTGCTGCTCAGATCGGATAAGAGCCTCTATTTGGAATGGCCTCAATTAATTGGCGAGTGACAATCTTACATTGTCACTCGCCAATTAATTGCTTGCAATCTACGCCAGGGTACCGGAGGATGGTCTATAAAAAGATTCCCCCGCGTGAACAAAAAAAAAAAAGGAGGCTACAGTTCACCGGGGTTTTGAGAGGTGGCACAGGTCGCTTAGGCGTCGTTAGGGAGTAAACCAGAGGAACGCCCCTCGAGAGGAGAACTCAGTTTGGACGGTTACTCTAATCACCAAAGCATCTGAGGGCGTCTAGTCTATGAATTTATAATCATTATGATACACAAAGATGAACATCTTTGGCATGGAAAGTAAATTGTGGTGCGCCTTTGCAACATAATTTTCAATTTTATGGAGCAATAAAATATATTCGAATGTTTGTTTTAGATGAGTAATTTATGGCGTAAACACTTCGCTCAGCTGTACTCGATGCGTTGCAATAGTTCGACTAAAAGTCGTGTAGATTGCGTCAAATAATACTTTGTTTAATGTAACTAACGCAGTCTATCGTGATCATTTTAGCTTATAAGATTCAATTGCCTTGTTTATTTGTTTTCTTGTTTTTAATGTATATAAACCGGTTATTGCTTTTATAACCGGGGAAAAGGAAGTAAACATGTTGAACGAATAGATTCGCTCCACTCTTCAGCAATGATTTGCACACGGCTGCAGAAGAAGAAAGAAATGGTGACAGGTCAGCTGCACCAACAGCTGTTCCCACAAGATGGACTCGATAATTAGCATCGAGGAAACCGATCTGAATTAGCAGATTACCAAAGCTAATAAAAATCGACAACTGTAATGTCACTGAATGGTCATCATGACACAATTGTGTTAGTAGACTCGAGGGCCTTATTATTACGCGTATTGTGTACTGTGTGTCTTATTTCGTAGAATAGACAATATACAAGACCTGAATGAACATTAGCTCGGTATTGTTTTTGGTACATCATTGTATTTCTTAGTATTGGCTCATCTAATCTATCTAGATTCAACTCGCTCTTCGGATCCGTTAGTGATTTCTAGACTTAACCGAGTAACTGAACGTGAACTTTTCACTTGAATATTGACTACTTTATTGATCTAACATTAAGCAACCACTTATTTTATAAATAACTAGCGTACCCAGCCGCGCTTCGCCGGACTAGATTTAGCTTTATGTCAGGTCAATCTGATGAATCCCTGAAAGTTTCATTGAAATCGGACCAGCCGTTTCGGAGCCTATACGGATCATACACACACATATTCTCTTACATTTATACACAGATTTATACAAATAGATAATTTTCGAGTTTTAGAGTCGTTAACTTGTTTGTCGTTATGCTTTGACTCAACAAATTTAATAAATAAATGTACAGTGATTTTTCTCACTCCACTCCACCCCACTCCACCCCACTCCACCCCACTCCACTCCACTCCACCCCACTCCACCCCACTCCAACCCACTCCACCCCACTCCACCCCACTCCACCCACCCACCCACCCACCCACCCACCCACCCACTCCACTCCACTCACTCACTCCACTCCACCCACCCACTCCACCCCACTCCACCCACCCACTCCACTCCACTCCTCCACTCCACCCCACTCCACCCCACTCCACCCCACTCCACCCCACTCCACCCACCCACCCACCCACCCACTCCACTCCACTCACTCCACCTACTCCACTCCACCCCACTCCACCCACCCACCCACCCACTCCACCCCACTCCACTCCACCCACCCACCCACTCCACCCCACTCCACTCCACTCCACTCCACTCCACCCACCCACCCACTCCACCCACCCACCCACTCCACCCCACTCCACCCACCCACCCACCCACCCACCCACTCCACTCACTCCACTCCACTCCACTCCACCCACCCACCCACTCCACCCACCCACTCCACTCACCCACTCCACCCCACTCCACTCCACTCCACCCACCCACCCACCCATCCACTCCACTCCACTCCACTCCACTCCACTCCACTCCACTCCACTCCACTCCACTCCACCCATCCACTCCACTCCACTCCACTCCACTCCACTCCACATTAATAATGTGGCGATGAAAAATAAACATTGCTTCCTTTTGTACAACTAATTCTGCATAGCATTCAAAACGAATCAAACTCACCGGAGCGCTGAATATTCCGAATTCTACGTTTTGTTACAATCGCTGAGTCACGGGATATTATCGACCTAGATATCCGATGAAATGATCATGACGTGTCAAATAACATATTACATAGATGTGACAAAGTGACTTTTACATCCTCGTTTTTTAACGTTGAAATGAAAGAAAATATCTATAATATTAATCGAAGAATGTATTAATATCGAGAAATTAACCCCGCGGTTTTAACATTTTCTAAAATAAAATAAGCCTAAGTTACTCGTTATTACATTAGCTTTCTGGCTGTGAAATGCCATCGAAATCGGTCCAGCCGTTCAACAAATCGCTTAAAATTAACATGCATCATGATATTCCAACACTGAGTGTCATTTTGTCGAATTTGAGTTGTTTCTGTACTTAAACAAAGAACCACTAACTAAAAGTTCTGTCCTGTGGCGATAGGCTCGCCACCTATCACATATGTGTTTGGTGCAAAACGATGTTTGTAGGAGAGTCGAAATGTTATTTTTATGATCGACAATTGATGTGTTATTCTATTCTGATAAATAGGTAGTATCTCATAATTCGATGACGAATGGGGTCACATGCGCAAGTGAACGTTGTAAAGAAATCTAGAAATAGATATTATGGCCAAAGTTTATAGAACAACTTAAGCATCTGTGGCAGTGAGACAATAAAACAATATTAGGTTATCAATTCGAAAAGTATACGAGTAAAAACAAAAACCGACTTCATGGCAAATCTGTAAATATAAAAGAGAAAGTGTGTGGGTTTGTTCCGTATAGGCTCCGAAACGGCTGGACCAATTTCAATGAAACTTTTAGGGAATTTTCAGATTGACCTAGCGAGTAATCCTGTAAAGTTTTTTATTTTTATGCATGTAAACTAGCGCTTGACCAAGATCCCACCTGGTGTTAAGTGGTGATATAGTCGAAAGATAGTACGCGCTAGTTTAGTAAGTGCCTATTCACTCTACTCTTGAAGGCTCCCACGTCGTACTTGGACGCAAAGACTGACGCCGGCAACTTATTCCACTCCTTTGCTGTACGCACTATGAACGATGACTCAAATCGCTTCGTTCGGACGCGCGGAACATCAACTATAAAAGGGTGGAGACCCGCAGAGTGTCTAGACGTCCGAAGTGGTGACGATCGGAGCACTCCTCTTTTTGAACTGTCAAAGCCAGTTGAAGCGTCAATAGCCTAATGGTTTAGGGTACGGCCTGCGAATCGTAAGGTCGTGGGTTCGAATCCACCATTCGACTATTGCCGTGAACCATGTCCTAGCACAAGCTTAAGCTTAGTTGGAATGGTTAACAAGATTGTTAGTAATATTTCTGAAAAAAAAAAAGAAATATTACTAGCTTTCTTTTTAAAAAAAAAAAAAAAAAAAAAAAAAAAAAAACAAGCAATACGTCGTACTTTTATTTCTGACATTAACTTGAACCCGATATGGTTTTGTATAAATGGTAAGAATGATATTGCATTTACTGATATGTACATGGGTGTACGTAATGCTCTTCACCCGCTCAAGAAGAGATTAGAAGATAATGAATACAGAGAGAAATTAATAATGTAATATATTGGGAGAGTTAAAATTAAATATTTCATGATGTAAGTTTATTGTTAAAATAAAATAAAGCAAAATCTAGCCCGGCGAAGTGGGCTAGGTACGCTTGTCTACGCTAAAACGTTATGCTATTAATGACGGATAGTACCAACGCTTTCTATAATTTCCGAAGTTTCATAGTTATATTACGAAGTTCTTGTGCCTACATTCTTGAGAAGTAGATTGAAAGGAAATCTTTTAAGTCAATATTAAATTCACTTCAAGATTAAGTTAGAGAATTCTGAAAAACCTGATAATATTTTTGTTAGATGTTGCCATATCTACATTGAAATGTTTGCTCATTACGAAAGAATATTTTTGATGTATGATTCTTGCTGTTGTTTGCCTTTTTCATACAAACATAATTAATTTAACATAATTGATGACTATTTACGAATACAAATTGCGTTTTTTTTTATGACGAACTACACAGATTGGCCACAGAAGCTGACCTTGACTGCTTCACTGGATTGAGAGGTGGTATAGCTCTTAAGTCGCTTAGCCCGAACCTCTATCGCTAGTAACACAACACAAGGGTACCCCGGTGAGTGGCAACCTCGGCTTGGACGGTTACTATGTTACGCGTAAGCATTCCGACCCGGCGGCGCCCGAGAGGGCCGTACCAAGACTCGGCCGGTTTCTATTTCACGGATAATCTAAGGGACATTTACGTAAACTAACATTGAGTGCCACTTCTGGAAGCGTTGGCGCTGGGAAAAGTGGACAAATTACGTATACACGGAATTTTTTTATGAACGCAGCCTTGTAGATAGGCTGTAAACCAGTTGAATAAATTAATATACAGTTCCTTAATCTTCATTCTGTTTCATTACGACATATAATACTGCAATAGTTTAAAATTAGATAATATAGTGACAAGGCGATAAAATCAAATGACAAATTTTGCTTGCCAAATACTAGAGCATTTACTGCATAGCTTTCTTTTAAAACCCGCTTACAACTGCAATAATAGTCTATAGTAAAATTTAGTTTTGTAATGACCAACACGACTATAAAATTTGTATTTTATAGCGTGCCTTGATTGTTGTTGAACGACACACATTTTTATCTATTGGGCTTCTGCGACTACGACAAAGATTAACGACATTTCGTATCACTGTAGCTGTTTTATTGGTGTTTTATGTGTGCTTGGGTGGTCCATATTTAAACATAGAAGCCCCGAATTGCGTTTAATCCACTTGTAAATTCAGACACGTCGACCGGAGGCGGAAAGCGTCCAAATATCCTTGTGCGATATAAGTATTTTATGGGAAAACCCCACCCCCTCGATAGAAGGATCTCGTCTCCCAGCGCTTACGCTTTCCGAAGTGGCATATAAGTTAGTTTAGCTTAGATTGTCCCAATTGTCGGGTTCACTGGGCGACAAGGGTGGGGGCCTTTGTCGTCCGCCAAGGTAGACCCGGGAAGAAGGCGACATCGGCTGGCCCGTGTCGCTTTGCACTGCGAGGGCACAGGGGGGAAGGGAGTAACCTCCCCCCCGGAAAGAGCTCTCCTTGAGTACAGTGCAGAGGGGCTCCGGTGTGTTCCACTGGAGATCCCGGAGCCCCTCACCACGCACCGAGGAAGGGTCACCGGGGAGGTTTTAGTGGGAAAAACCCCACATAACCGGTATCTTTTTAAAGATTTCCTCCTCGTTAACAAAAAAAAAAAAGATTGTCCCAATACTCATTTGTTATAAAATAGCTACCGACCGAGATATGGTTCGGCCCTCTCGGGCGCCCTCGGATCGGACTGCTAACGCGTAATAATTACTACCTAATAGAGGTTCAGGCTAAGCGACCTAAGAGGTATGCCACCTCTCAATCCGGTGAAGCAGTAAAGGCCAGCTTCTCTGCCAACAAGGCCAACTGTGTTAGGTCGTCCAAAAAAAAATTGCGTTCAGTCGGATCATTCAAATGCCTTCTTCAAGTTATTTCTATAGGTCACCCTAAATCACATATGGCATCGAATAACCACAGTGAAAAACGAACAGCGATTACCACCGTTCTGCCCGGTTAATAATGAGAGCATCCAGCATTGACAAAGCTGCTAAAGCATCGTCTACCGTTGGCTTACTGAAGAAAACACTGTCAATGATACCTCAAATACTTCAGGAATATCTTGTACATATACATTATTTCTATTTAATTTCTCTTGTTTCTTGCCGAAGTAAGAATGCTAGCAGCCACATAATTTCTATTTCACTCAACAATGTCTGAATACGTTGCTATCAACTACAATCCTTTTGAATACAGTGATGCCAACATTAGTAGCCAAGAAAAATATTACATTACAGATTATAAAATTATATTACAAGTTTTAAATTCCATTATCATTTATTACATATTACATTATATAACTTAAATAATGGAATATAAGCAAAGCTAAGACGAGATATTTGTAAACATATTAAAATAATTATACCGTACTATATATTTGTTTATCTATACGTTGCAATAATTGCTCGGAACAACACTCCGAGTGTTTTATATAATATTTTTATATTCATTTCCCTTGTAGGTTTACCAAAACAAATTTTAGATAAAAAATATCAACTTTTGCTTTAGGGAACAGAAACGAGAGCTAATTTATATATTGTTGAAATATTCCATGCCACTTGAAACCAGCTTTGAAATAGTAATCGGTAATAATAGAAGGTGACAATCTTGAATGTCGTGGTTAATTCCATGTTGTAATTAAGGAATCTTATTTTATGATTTGAGATAAAAAAAACCCACATCCTACAGTTTTATAAATAGTGGAAGTCATAAAACGGTGAAATTATATATGATAGACGGATGGAGAGATGAAATTTCAATTCGAACTACACAGATTGGCCAGAGAAGCTGGCCTTGACTGCTTCACCGGATTGAGAGGTGGCATAGCTCTTAAGTCGCTTAGCCTGAACCTCTATTGCTAGTAACTCGACACAAGGGTCCCCCCAGTGCGTTGAGTAGTAGTGTATGAAGGAATGGTGTGCATGAGTCAATTCTGTCAAGAGCAAGTCTGTCACATGAATTAATACTAACTGAGCATGTTCATTTGAAACTTCTCATTAAAACTACATATTCAAATGAAGAAAAGAAACTATACCAAGTACATTTTGCTAAAGAGAAACTTAAGAAATCAAATTTTGAGACAAAAAATAACATTGGGATAATAACGTACTTAACTTTTAAACAATATGGTATTTAAAATACGATATTAGATACGATTTAGAATTTAACTCGATATTGACCTTCATTGGAATTAGATCTGGCGGTGGTCTCAAAAAACTCATCAAACATGAAGCTTATTTCAGTAACTTTTTTTTTTGTTAACGGGGAGGAAATCTTCAAAAAGATACCCCGCCTTCTGGGGGGAAGGCGGCGGTTATGTGGGGCTCTTACCCACTAAAACCTCCCTAGTGGCCCTTTCCTCGGTGCATGACGAGGGGCTCCGGGATCTCCAGAGGAACGCACCGGAGCCCCTCTGCACTTAAGGAGAGCACGTCCCGGGGGGGTTATTCCCTCCTCCCTCCCCCTATGCCGTCGCAGTGCAAGGCGACACGGGCCAGCCGATGTCGCCTTCTTCCCGGGTCCAATTCGCGGACGACAGCTCTACCCCTGTCGCCCAATGAACCCGAGGCCCCTTTTAGTCGCCTTCTACGAGTCTAGATAATTATTTGAATTGATAATTATCTAGACACGCAGATATGGCGTAGGCTTACATAAACGTTTCAGCCCTGTAGTTCTGGGCTCTCAAGAATAAGACTACGGTATCCCCTGCCTGTCGTAGAAGGCGACTAAAAGGGGCCTCGGGTTCACTGGGCGACAAGGGTGGGGGCCTTTGTCGTCCGCAAATGTGGACCCGGGAAGAAGGCGACATCGACTTCTTCTCCTAGCGCCAACGCTTCCACCACTGCCACTTAAAGTTAGTTTAGCTTTAGAATGTCCCTTAGATTATCCGCGAAATAGCAACCGACCGCTCTATTCATCCGTATTTGTGTTCGACGGGGGTTGCCTGGTATAACTTCGACTCCTAACTGGAATCGAAGGTGCCATACCAACATAATGAACATTTAGTGATTTACGTTCGTCTAGTGATTAATCGAATACTTTTAAACGAAATCAAAATGGGTTCACAAATGACTGTTGATTTTGTGGCTATGACAGGAACGTCGTGCCAACATTAGTAGTCAACAAAAATATTAAATTACAGATTATAAAATTATATTACAAGTTTTAAATTCAATTATCCTTTATTACATATTACGTTATATAACTTAAATAATGGAATATAAGCAAAGCTAAGACGAGATATTTGTAAACATATTAAAATAATTATACCGTACTATAAACTATTTAAGTTTGTCTATACGTTGCACTATTTTCTCGGAACAACACTCGGAGAGTTTTATATAATATTTTTTTGGTATATTTTTTCACTCGGCTTGGACGGTTACTATGTTACGCGTGAGCATGCCGATCCGAGGGCGCCCGATAGGGCCGAACCACGACTCGGTCGGTTGCTATTTCACGGATAATCTAAGAGACATTCAAAAGCTAAACTAACTTTTAATTTTTCTTAATTAGTTATAATGAAATGCAACGTCAAATCAAATCAGTTGAATATCTGTAATTACTAAAGTGTCATAGTCATTTACGAATATTTATTCGCTCTCTATTCATCCGTATTTGTGTTCGACGGGGGTTGCCTGGTATAACTTAGACTACTAACTGGAATCGAAGGTGCCATACCAACATAATGAACATTTAGTGATTTTTTTTAATGTGAATGTGTGACCTTATTAATCGAATACTTTTAAACGAAATCAAAATGGGTTCACAAATGACTGTTGATTTTGTGGGTATGACAGGAACGTCATGCCAACATTATTACCGTCGTTTGTTGCGCCCGTTAGATCAAACTCATAAGCAACAATGATTGTTTAATCAGATATTGTTTATGATAAACTAAGACTAGATACGTAGTTATTAACAACTGCATTTCCGCTTAGCTTCAGGTGATATAAATATAAAAAAAAACTTATCATCAAAGACAAAAAAGAGGAACTACTATATAGATATGATAATACGGTAATAAAAGGGAGCGTTGATCTGATTTGAAATTATATTTTATATATGATATAATTGATTCTTTACTACAATTTATGAAGTATTAAAGGAGACAAAAAATGGATTAATAGAGGAATAATACAGTAGCATTCTAGGCATAAACTCTCAGACATTCGAAGTTACAGTAAAATAAAAGGTACGGCGCGCCACTGGGGTCAGTACGGCGCCATACAGACGTCGAGGTTTTGTTGAGAACGCTGCAATGTCATGGCCTTTGTTCTGTTATTGATCGGTTATCCTTGTTTCCAATGTTGTGTTTCAATGTAGCTCTCTTTACATGATTTATAATAGCTTGGAATGCATATTGAACCCGAACAAAGCGATTTGCTTCGTCTTCGTTCTTCGTACAGCAAAAGACTGGAATAGTTTGCCCGCGTCTCTTTCCTTCCGATTACAATGTGGGTATTTTCAAGAGTAGAGTGAATAGGCATTTACTAAGCTAGTGCGCCTTACCATCAGGACCGCATTTCCACTTAACATCAGGTGTGATCGTAGTCAAGCACTTGCTTAGAAATAATAAAAAAAATATATTACACCATATTAAATTAAATTAACTGGCAACAGCCTAATGCTTTAGGGTACGGCTTGCGAATCGTTGGGTTGTAAGTTTGAATCCAACATTCGACTATTGACGTAAACTCACCTAGCACAAGCTTAAGCTTAGTTGGAATGGTTAACAAGAATGTAATATTTTCTGAAAAAATATTGCTAGCTTTAGTTTAAAAAAAAATAATGCAATGAAATTTTTAGAAAATGTTATTTATTGTAACGCTCGAACCCACAATTTAATACCTTTAAATGAGCATATATATGTACATATTCCTGAATTACGTAATATATATCAAATTATTGAATTGTCCAATATATTTTGTCAATTATTTCATGAAAATCGTTTTTTATGATACTGGGAACGTATGAAGTTTCGTGGGCAATAAATCGATCTAGCTGGGATACATTTTTAGAGAATGTCGTTTTATCCGTGTTTTCAGAATATACTATGGAATGAAATATTAGATTAAGACTTTATTTGATTGAAAAACTGTAAAAAAAGTAAGTAATTGTTTCTTACGAAATGTGAAACTAATTGCACGTGTGATTTTTTACAGTAAGATAATAGTAATAACTGTATTAATATACAAGCAAACATGTCACAATATACAGCAGCTCTGTCTCTTGAACTAGAGGGACTAACCTCTATCTCAGGAGACAGTGACTTCCGTGAGTCACAATCAGTAAATACTGCGTACATTAACTTTTTAAAGTAAAATATTAAATTGTGCATAAAACCCGAATACGTGTATTACTTAATAATGTATTTACTATTGCTATAAACCTCCTAAAATATGGCCGCTCTAATAAGATCAGGGCATATAAAATCTAACAAGCAACTACCTAATTTAAAAAGGGATCCCACATTTCCACAACCATTATGGCGTCATAGACGTAACCGTAACAAATTGGAACCCTCTCCTAACCGTAAATCTATTTCACCTAGTTACGTGGATTATAAAAGATAAGTGCTTTGCCTCTACTTGCATATTATCAAGTAGTAGCATGGAACATCAGACTAAATGCATTTAGCATAAGAAACTAGCATACCCAGCCCGCTTCACTGGGCTAGAATTTGCTTTATTTTATTTTAACTAAACTTTCATCATTAAATATTTAATTTATCTCTTACAATATATTAAATTATTCATTTCTCTACGTATTCACTCTCTTCTCGAGCGGGTGAAGATCATTATCTACACCCATGAACAAATCAGTAAATAATATACAATTTCATTCTTCTTCCTACTTCAAAATACTTAATTATTATCTTTCATATATTTCAGTATACCTTATTATATTTCATTATACTTCAATTTACTCCATTGTACTTCAATATGGTTCATCATGACATAGATATACAAAACGCATTTGTCAATACAAATTTGGGCTATGAAACAATAGAATATCATTATAGTAATTAAAAGTTATATTTGACAGTTCAAAAAGAGGAGTGCTCCGATCGTCACCAAACTTTACAGGATTACTTGCCAGGTCAATCTGAAGATTCCCTGAAAGTTTCATTGAAATCGGTCCTGTCGTTTTGGAGCCTATACGGATCAAACACGCACACATTCTCTTTTATATATATATAGATAAATATTAATAAAATATTTAAACCGCAAAGCAGTTTATAAGCAGATATAGTCTAGAAAATGATATTTAGATAGTTAAGCACTCAAATTAAAATCTGAACCTCGAAGCTAGCATTTGCCAGTGACGTTTCATTATGAAACCGAATCTTAACAGTCGTATTAACAAATACGTCAAGTACTAAAACACACTTTTGACGAACTACACAGATTGGCCAGAGAAGCTGTCCTTGACTGCTTCACCGGTTTGACTGGTGGCATAGCTATAAACACATGCCATCGGTAAATGATAATGACACCAATGAACTAAAAACTAGATAAATATGACGTAGTATTGCAACCTCTTTAGTCTTAAATTTGCAATTCCTTGGGTACTTACAGTATATATCATGTTTTTTTCATTAAAGCTGTAAAACGTTCGTAATTCTGAAGGCGATATGATATCGCGACAATAATTTATACGCTTGATATAAAGTACACTTACGAGGTAAGCCGGGACCATATGAAGGAGAAAATACAATCATCATTTCTCAGAAAATTCCATTTTTTTTATTTGAATTCCTAAGGAGCATAACAGCATTAATCTCACATAGCAATAACTACGGAAGTTCGCTTATTTTAAACACGCTTATATTAGCTTTACCTGCTACCAGCCCTGTACTTCTGGGCTCTTAAGAATAAGACTACGGTATCCCCTGCCTGTCGTAGAAAGCGACTAAAAGGGGCCTCGGGTTCACTGGGCGACAAGGGTCACTGGCCTTTGTCGTCCGCCAAGGTAGCCCGGGAAGAAGGCGACATCGGCTGGCCCGTGTCGCCTTGCACTGCGTGGGCAGAGGGGGGGAGGGAGTAACCTCCCCCCTCGGGACGTGCTCTCCTTGAGCACAGTGCAGAGGGGCTCCGGTGCGTTCCTCTGGAGATCCCGGAGCCCCTCGTCATGCACCGAGGAAAGGGCCACCGGGGAGGTTTTAGTGGGTAAAAACCCCACATAACCGCCGCCTTCCCCCCAGAAGGCGGGGTATCTTTTTGAAGATTTCCTCCTCGTAAACAAAAAAAAAAGCTTTACCTGTATTTTTGATTGTATGAACCCGACTCCTTTGAACTGACAGAACTTATAAAGAACCGAAAACTTTTATTTAATTCAAATATTAAATTTCAGTGCGGCAGGACTTTGTATTCTCACTACAGTATTTTCGTTTGCATTTAAAACGTTTACTGTTAACTTCCGTTTTCTTTGTTCAAGCTATATTGTTAGGACTTTTCAAAAGCTTGAATAGTTTAATAGCACTAGAATAATAGTCATATTTCGAGGTACCACTGTTTTTATTAGAGCGCATCCTAATCTATTATGCTGTTTGCCTCGCTTGCTGTGTGATTATTGATTACTTTATTTTAAACATTTCATGAAACGATATCTCGACTAAGATATCGAATAAGATTTATCTCGTGCATTTCCGTCCGATCCTAAACAAACAGCACGTATCTAGGTCACGGTGTATCGGTAACTTTATCCCGCTTCAAGTAACTTTCATATTTCACAGACTGAGTGTAGCGTCAGAAATGTTTTCATAATTCATTTGTATTATAAAATGGAGATTTTCTTTAATGACGAACTACACAGATTGGCCAGAGAGGCTGGCCTTAACTGCTTCACCGGATTGAGAGGTGGCATAGCTCTTAGGTCGCTTAGCCTGAACCTCTATTGCTAGTAACTCGACTCAAGGGTCCCCCCGGTGAGGGGTAACTTCGGCTTGGACGGTTACTATGTTACGCGTAAGCATTCCGATCTGAGGGTGCCCGAGAGGGCCGAACCACGACTCGGTCGGTTGATATTTCACGGATAATCTAAGGGACATTCAAAAGCTAAACTAACTTTGAGTGCCACTTCGGGAAGCGTTGGCGCTAGGAGAAGAAGTGGCCGAAGAAACTCTAGCATCGCTCCTAACATCTAAGGGGTTATAAAATGGAGAATGATCCATTTTTCTTTTGCGTTTTTATTTTTCTTCATATAATCTTAGTTTCTGTGCTAGATACATGTAGCGTAGCGCAAATATACAGCCAAAAAACCATTTAAATACCATCCTGTCATACATAAAATAAAATTATGAAGTACATAAATAAATAAAAGTAATAGAATAAAATCGGTAGAATGTTAATCGTAAAGAATAAAAAGTAGTAGAAGCTTCAAAAAGTAACACATGTGTACATACACACACAGTGCTGGTTTTCAGCCTACCACTCTTGTACGTACACGCACTCAACGTGAGAGGAGAAGAGGCTCGCAAGCTGCAGCAAGGTGTTACCATGATGAGACGGTCATGTCCCAGAAGGAGGCTGACTAGCGGGTCAGGGAGGCGAGCGCAGAGGCTCCCTCCCTCCGCAGGCGGCGTATCGGGGTGCGCAGGAGGCGTTACAATCAACGCCTCCTCTTGCCACCCCCGTAATCCGAAGCGGGTACCGGGGAGATGCGTACCTGGCCCCAGCATGCTTCGGCGTCGTCGAAGCTTCTCTGAGTGCCGGAGAAGTCTTTGAGGAGGAAGTCCGTTCTTTGCCGGGACCGGCCGGTCGTTGGGGTTTCCTGTCGCTGACAGATCCGGGGCGACCCGCTCATAACGGCTGATGGCATTCGCGTAAGCTTAATGGGTATGGGCTGCCCAGGCCGAGCCCCACACATCCCTCATAAAAAGATTCCCCCGCGTGAACAAAAAAAAAGGTGTTACCATGATCGAAAATTTATTTTATTCAGGTGGTGTCGCTGGTTGGTTGTAATAACAAGTCTTGGATTTAAACTTAAGACTAACCACAACGCGACTCAAAAGGCATAATACAGGCCAGCTTTTTTTTTCTAATTCCGAACCCATTTCAAATTTCCGGCATTTCTTTGATTGGTCGTTTTGGCTGGCTTACAATCGTAGTATGTGGTTATCTCTGTTCAATCAGCCCCGAAGCTTTTACCTGGGTTGCAATAAAGAAATTCCTCACGCCGGAACTAGACATTCAGCGTTTGATTTATATCGATATGCGTGCAACGAGTAAATTACACAACAAGATTTCTTTAACAAAATCTAACCTGAAATAGGTTAATTGTTTCGTTACGTTAGCATCGATAAAGCCAAGGTCTGTTCAGGATCAATTATATAGAAATATTTAGCAATTAAGATTGCGGGGAATAGGTCACGAATATCGTTGTTGTTAGCTAGCAACACATGGCACCCAGCGATTGTTATGCATAACGACTACTTCCAATGATATCTTAGTGATTTACCTGAATCTTATTGTATCTTTAATTCATAATTCATAATTTAGTCGATCATCACATTCACTTGGCATTGTAAACAATAATATAACTTTATTAATTCGTACTACTAATTTTATATATAAAGAATGTGAGGACGCGCAGTTGTGACGGTATTCGTTTAAATAATTCTTTGTACAACGTTACGCCGTCTGAATAAAGCGAGTATATTATTTTTTTGACTTTTTCATTTCACAACACTTACAAGTTATTAAAAATATTTTATTGGACCAAATATAATGCTTAATTACTCTTAAAACAATGTGATTATAAGATAAATAAGAAATTGACACTATTTTTGTATTTTCTAGCGTCTAAACTATTTTTTTTGTTAACGGGGAGGAAATCTTCAAAATGTGCTCAAGGAGCGCACGTCCCGGGGGGGGAGGGGAGGTTACTCCCTCCCCCCCTGTGCCCTCGCAGTGCAAGGCTACACGGGCAAGCTGATGTCGCCTTCTTCCCGGTTCCACCTTAGCGGACGACAAAGGCCTCCACCCTTGTCGCCCAGTGAACCCGAGGCCCCTTTTAGTCGCCTTCTACGACAGGCAGGGGATACCGTAGTCTTATTCTTGAGAGCCCAGAACTACAGGGCTATCTAGCGTCTAAACTAGGCCGAGACTGTATCTTAGACGTTAGCCTCTACCAAAAATGATCCAAACAGTTGCAAGTGTTGGACATGTGCTCAAATTTATGAAGGTATATTATAAAAAGATTACAATTA
The DNA here is from genome assembly GCA_029286785.1 of Meandrusa payeni. Classification (NCBI taxonomy): domain Eukaryota; kingdom Metazoa; phylum Arthropoda; class Insecta; order Lepidoptera; family Papilionidae; genus Meandrusa; species Meandrusa payeni. Next base: position 4,789,157 of record JAGSMX010000013.1, read on the forward strand.
TTCACCGTCACTCGCTTGACATCGAGTACGTAGACTGGGTGACCACTGTATGTACGGATTATTACTATTTATTTATTATAACTAATTATTTTCAAAAACATAGCATATACTAAATAATTAAGTATTTAATCTATTAAATACAATTTACCATACACAAAATAGGATAAAATTAATAAAGCCAACCCGACGAGGTTCTATCGGCAGGGACCAAAAGTACGGGTCAGGAAGAATCGGAGAGATAGCGAAAATTTTTATTATTACAAACAAAAGAAAATTCGATAATCCTTTTCTGTGCGCTGGATGAGAGGCGATGAAAAGGGTTTCGTTTGGATTAATGGGATGTCTACAATAAGAGAAGGGACACCCGCCTTCTTGATGTCCGATGATAACAGGGGGAGATACGGGTATTAAACTAAAATACAACCTTATTTTGCCTGAAAGCAACACTCCTAAAGATTTATTGTAAAATAGGGGTATATTTATCACTTTTCAACCGACTTCAAATAAGGAGGAGGCTCTCAATTTGTATGTTTTTTTAATTTGTTACTTCATAACTTTTGACTGGGTGAAACGATTTCGATAATTCTTTCTTTTTATTTGGAAGCTGGTGCTTCCCATGTGGTCAAAATTCCGACGGTGGCATCCATGAAAACCATATAAGTCTTAAATTTGCAGTATGTATGTGTGCGACAAAATGGACGTATAACTCAATATCACGCTAACCGATTTCGGTTTTTTTTATGACGAACTACACAGATTGGCCAGAGAAGCTGGCCTTGACTGCTTCACCGTATTGAGAGGTGGCATAGCTCTTCGGTCGCTTAGCCTGAACCTCTATTGCTAGTAACTCGACACAAGCCCCCCGGTGAGAGGTAACCTCGGTTTTGACGGTTACTATAGAGGATCCGAGGGCGCCCGAGAGGGCGGAACCACGGCTCGGTCGGTAGCTATTTCACGGATAATCTAAGGGACATTCAAAAGCTATACTAACTTTGGGTGCCACTTCAAGGGTAGTTTGATGAGAGTTTGGTTAGGTGCTGATTAATTCTATTTCCTGATATTCCTACGATAGTTCAGATATAAAAAGAGAGCGAACGCGCGTAATAACGGTTGATGTTGGATTCGATTTGAGGACAGTTTTTGTTTTTACTCGTAAATATACATGTGATTAAAATTTGTTGTACGATGTGTGTTTTTTTTTTTTTTTGACGAACTATCACAGTTGGCACAGAGAAGCTGGCCTTTACTGCTTCACCGGATTTGAGAGGTGGCACAGCTCTTAGATCGCTTAGCCTGAACCTCTATTAGGTGGTAACTCGACACAAGGGTCCCCGGTGAGGGGTAACCTCGGCGGACGGTTACCATTATTACGCGTTAGCAGTCCGATCCGAGGGCGCCTGAGAGGGCCGAACCACGACTCGGTCGGTAGCTATTTTATTAACAAAATCTACTGGGACAATCTAAGCTAAACTAACTTATATGCCACTTCGGGAAGCGTTAGCGCTGGGAGAAGAAGTGGCCGAAGAAACTCCAGCAACGCTCTAATCCTATCGAGAGGGTGGGGTTTCCCCATGAAGTCTTGTATCGCGCAAGGATTATTCGCAACCTCCGACGGTCGCGGATGGACGCTTTGTGGCTTTGTAGAGATCTAGCCTGTGCAACGGTGATCACATCGTCCGGATCGTCGAGGACATGTCTCGGCCTCCGGGCGACGCGTCTGAATTTACAAGTGGGGATAGCCTTGTAAGTGGCGGCACTCACAAGAAGTTTATTTGAATGTTTGGTGGCAGTCTCGAAAAACCGTCGAGATGCCTGCTTAAAGTGGGCTATCGTCGGTAGCCCTGTATCGACATGTAATTATGAATGTAAGACATGTAACCACGGCGCACCGTGGCTCGTCGCAGAAAACGATTTTGGATAACCTGGAGTCGGTGAATATGACGGGGAGGCATGCGCGAAGACCGGGCTCGCGTACGTCATAACGGGACGTATTACTGCTTTGTAGAGTGTCACCTTATTACGAAGGGACATTTTACTCTTTTATTGATTAAGTGATATAGGCGGCCCATTACGTGGGCAGCCCGGTTCTAACTCGAGTTACGTGCGGTCCGAAGCTGAGTCTCGGATCCAGAAGTACACCGAGGTATTTAGTTTCAGTGACCCAGGGAATGGGACTACCGAGAAGCTGGATATTGGGGAGAGACGGAGGGCTACGCCTGGCTTGTCTCGAAAAGTACATGGCTGCGCTCTTAGCCGGGTTGATTTCGATCCTCCATTTCCGGAACCAATCCCTAAGGCATTGGCCGCGGTCTGGAGTTTCTTGAGAATGATTTCGGGGAACGCCCCGAAGCATATATGCCAGTATCGTCGGCGAAAGGGCTAGCTCCGCTCTACGTGAGCGCGGGATGTCGTTGGTGTAGAGCGTGTATAGGACTGGACCTAGCACGGAGCCTTGCGGTACTCCGGCGCGAACGGTTGCGCGGAGGTTGCTCCCTCCCCATTTGCCCTCGCAGAGCAAGGCGACACGGGCCAGCCGATGTCGCTTTCTTCCCGGGTCCACTTTGGTGGCCCCCACCCTTGTCGCCCAGTGAACCCGAGGCCCCTTTTTAGTCGCCTTGTACGACAGGCAGGGGATACCGTAGTCTTATTCATGAGAGCCCAGAACTACAGGGCTGTCTCTTCTCTACCTACATCAAATATTCAGTAAATACAATATAATTCTTATAATTTATTCTAAAACATATCGGGCTCAAGTTAATGTCAGAAATAAAAGTATGGCTTGTTTGACAGTTCAAAAATAGGAGTGCTAATATCGTCACCAAACTTTACAGGATTACTCGCCAGGTCAATGTGAAGATTCCATGAAAGTTTCATTGAAATCGGTCCAGCCGTTTCGGAGCCTATACAGATCAAACCCACACTCTTTCTCTTTTATATATATATAGATAGTATAGGCACATTTATGGCCTTAATACCAATACATTAGGGCAAGAGCGTCGTATTAAATCTCAGTATCAGTTGATGGGTTTTTATTTATCGATGGGCGTGCTACATACCATTAACATGGGCGCGTCATGATTAATGTATTTGTGCGCATTGAGTGGAGACATGAATTTTCAGCCGAATGAAATAATCACAAAATCTTTGTATTACAAACTACATCCTAGATCCAGATTCCCATCTACTGTATGTAGACTTGAAGGTTGAAGGTTGGTCAACAATTGCAATGCTACTTGGCATAGCGATTGTTGACCGAGGACGACGACGTGTTGACGCGTTGACGTGTGCTTGGAGCTTGATCGTGGAAGGTAACGGGATCCGACACAGTTCTCGCGGAACGCAGATAGTTAGTAGCAAATCCCAAGTAGCGAATCCCAGGGTGGCTCCATGACGAGGGGAGGGTTACTATAGCAAATGCTATCGCTTGGCTATAGATTGGCGAATCGCAACCAAAAATGGAAAGCTTGTTAATAAGCCGGATAACAGTATTTCTGTCTATCTTACTAAAGTTAAAGGATGCGAGTGCTAACTATTTTGGTAACTAATCAGATAATACTCCCCGGGTTCGACCCTATCACAAAGTCGATAAATAATGTTCGGGTCACGTATGATTGCTTTGGAAACAATATAGACGTGGGAAATGCGAGTTGATAAGGTTTAGTTATTTGAACCAACAGATTTGTTTTAAATATATACTTGTCCCTATTACAATGATAAATAATAACTACGTTTTATGCTCTCAAAGTAAGTGCCTGGCCACGATCCTACCTGATATTAAGTGGCAATGCAGTCGTGGATGGTAATAAGCACTAGCTTAGTAAATGCATATTCAATGCCTACTCTAGAAAATGCCCATATTGTAGTCGGAGAAAAAGACAGACGTGGGAAAAGTAGTCTACTCCTATATATGTAAAAATAATAATATTTTTTTTCTTGTATGAAACCTTCATAGTGGAGTCTACGGAGGCTTGTTGATGATATCAAATAGAAAAAGAATAGAAGATGTCATAATTTTATTTATACAGTTTAGCAAAAGCAGGAATAAACTTTGAATGTGGTTTCTTGAATTACAGAGCAACACAAAATTATTCTTGTTTTTTATATACGTCTTATATATATCCTTCTTTTTTGAAGTTGGTTGAAAAATAAAACACCAAAAAGAAGCGTACGTAGTTTGCGTTCTGGGAATAAGACATAAGTCGTAAATTTAAATTATCTAGGAGACCCTTGCTTCCATTATCTCTAGTTATCCGGAAACCGTAATAAATTGGCATTCCTATTTGTTGATTTACTTCTCAATGCATTCACGGAATTGAAAATGTTCTCAATATTTTTATAACAGAAGCTTCGAAGCTAAGCTTCCATTTTGCATTTTTTTAAGTACAATATAATACGTGCTAAAAATGTTAGATTAGCTATGAGCTCACCTCCTGTTACACGGGAACTAAGAAAAGAGATTGATGTATCTGCCTTTCTTCAGTTTAAAAGGACATGTGTACTTAATTTTTAATTTCCGTCGTTATCATTCGAAGATCATTATCTAATGTACATATCAGTAAATACAATATCATTCTTATCATTAATACAAAAACATATCGGGATCAAGTTAATGTCAGAAATAAAAGTACGACGTATGGCTTGTTTGACAGTTTAAAAAGAGGAGTGCTCCGATCGTCACCAAACTTTACAGGATTACTCGCCAGGTAAATCTGAAGATTGTACACGGACGAAGAACGAAGACGAACTATACAGATTGTCCAGGAAACTGGCTTTGAGCACAGTGCAGAGGGGCTCCGGTGCGTTCCACTGGAGATCCCGGAGCCCCTCGTCATGCACCGAGGAAAGGGCCACCGGGGAGGTTTTAGTGGCTAAGAACCCCACATAAGGCGGGGTATCTTTTGAAGATTTCCTCCCCGTTAACAAAAAAAGGACAGTTACTATGTTACCGATTCAGATCCGAGGGCGCCCGCGAGTGCCGAACCACGAGGTCGGTTGCTATTTCACAGATAATCAGATACTTTGATGATAAAATCATACTTATAACATCATTGTAACAAGGAAAGCTCTTCGAAAAACATGGTGTTGATGGGTGACACTAATGAATAACATATAAACATTACATTTCTGCTTGTTTGAAACCATTTTCATAAAGATGATGCAAATTTCATGTCGGAATGGAAATTATGTTTACGTGAGCGTACGTCCTTATTATACAATATTTCCCGGTGGAATTCTTAATACATATGTTGTCGTTGCTGTGAAAATGATAAATTTAAATTAAAAGGATTTCTACATTTTGTTTATTTAATAGAAAAACAATATTTAATAAAACAGTTGCTAATCGATGCGAAATTCAAAATTTAGAAATTTACAATCTCTTTAATTATCGGAATTTTTGTCAGAAATTATTATTTTCATATTTTTAATAAAAAGATTGGATAAGCGTGCTGTAAATAATTATTTTTTAGTAAATTTTAAATGAAATCACCTTTTTTATACTATAATTTCTGTATTTATTTTGTACCCATTTAACATTCAACTTCTTGAACTGTATCTCACGTTATAATCTAAGTACTTAACCCATTTCCGAGCCAGGATTTAAGTTATTTGGGCTGGCTTTATAACTAAACTTTGTGTATTTTAGTTTGTGTTACGTAAATAGGTCAAGATTTACACGTTTGTAAAATGTACAATGTCATAATTTATATAAAACTAGCGCACCCAGCCCGCTTCGCCAGTCTAGATTTTGCTTTATTTTATTTAAACAATACATGATACATCATTAAACATTTAATTTAACTCTCACAATATATTAAATTATTAATTTCTCTCTGTATTCATTCTCTTCTATTCTCTTTGTGAGCGGGTGAAAATCATTACCGTATCATCAGTAAATGTATCTGACATTCGCGGCGCTCACTTACCTTAAATACCTCAAAATTATTAAATTAGATAGATTATTATAGATTATTAGACTAGATAATTATTATCATTAATATACTTCATAGTTATTATACTTAATTATACTTTGTACAAATTTGGTGTATAAAACAATAGAATATCATCATAGTAAATAAAAGCTGTATTTGACAGTTCAAAAAGAAAGATACCCCGCCTTCTGGGGGGAAGGCGGCGGTTATGTGGGGTTCTTACCCACTTAAACCTCCCCGGTGGCCCTTTCCTAGGTGCATGACGAGGGGCTCCAGTATCTCAACGTGGAACGCACCGCAGCCCCTCTGCACTGCGCTCAAGGATAGCACGCATGCCATCGCAGCGCAAGGCGATACGGGCCAGCCGATGTCGCCTTTTCCCGGGTCCACCTTGGTCGATTACTCAGGCCCCACCCTTGTCGCCCAGTGAACCAGAGGCGCTTTTAGTCGCCTTCTACGACAGGCAGGGGATACCGTAGTCTTATTTTTGAAAGCCCAGAACTACAGGGCTGGATCTAAGCTTATATAATTTTATCTAAGCTTTTCAGTTCTCACTGCTTAACAATGCACACTCACACGCATACACATACTAACATTTTCAAAATTATTTATATTTTAAGAAAAAAAATCTATTTAATCAGATCAAATTGGAACCTTAATCTGAATGGAGGGTTAATAGTATCAACACATTATTTCCATTAATTTTGCAATTATATGTAAACTTGTTATATTGCTAAACAACATTTTTTACTATATAATCCCTACGGCTTAACTTTGATGATTGTTGTTGTTTTAAATAGTTAATTAGGCAGCAGACAAATGAAACGACGTGCTCACTATATTTTATGAAAGGAAGAGAGAAAGTTTTTACTGGAATTGACAGATACAAAATTATAAGGAATCACACAGAGTATACATAAAAATTTAATAAATGTATTTTGAGCATCTATTATAACAATCATGATTATCTATTTACCACACTACACATCAAAACATACGTAATTATCAATTGCGGATCAGACGAATATTTATTGATGAGAATCGTGAACCGAATCAACAACAGAGCCAACACTTTGAGTCATATTTTATCTCACAGACAGATGGGCTCGGTGAATACGTGATTGGCGTTGTTGAAATACACAGAGGATTTTGCCTTGTCTTCATACATTCGACGCAGCTTTTGATTACTTCACATTGTCAGATACATGTTAAAGATTATTTACAATCTTTTAAACTGATCTTGTTTTATCCCGAAATATTATTTCACCAAATTCGCGAACCAAAGCTATAGAGGATAGGTCCGCAAGATTCCTCACGGTTAGGTATCAAAAATAGTTCAGGTATCCCCCGCCTGTCGTAGAAAGCGACTAAAAGGGGCCTCGGGTTCACTGGGCGAAAAGGGTGGGGGCCTTTGTCGTCCGCCAAGGTGGACCCGGGAAGAAGGCGACATCGGCTGGCCCGTGTCGCCTTGCACTGCAGGGGCACAGGGGGGGGAGGGATTAACCTCCCCGGGTAGTGCTTTCCTTGAGCACTGTGTAGAGGGCTCCGGTGCGTTCCACTGGAGATCCCGGAGCCCCTCACCATGCACCGAGGAAGGGCCACCGGGGAGGGTTTCAGTGTGTAAAACCCCACATAACCGCCGCCTTCCCCCCAGAAGGCGGGGTATCTTTTTGAAGATTTCCTCCTCGTTTACAAAAAAAGGTATCAAAAATAGTTAATATAGCAAAGTAAATTATAGAGCGGCCATATTTTATTAAAATATCCTCTCTCCGCCCGATAAATTATTCGTAAAGATGGAAAAGTACTTCGATAATAGCCATGTTTATATTTCATACCTACATATATAAAAGAGAATGTGTTTGATCCGTATAGGCTCCGAAACGCCTGGATCGATTTCAATGAAACTTTCAAGGAATCTTCAGATTGACCTGACGAGTAATCGTGTAAGTTTGGTGACGATAGGAGCACTTCTCTTTTTGAACTGTCAAATACAGCTTTTATTTACTATGATGATATTCTATTGTTTTATAACCCAAATTTGTATTGACATATGCGTTGTGTAAATTTATGTCATTATGAACCATATTGAAGTACTGTGAAGTATAATGAAGTATAGCCCTAAATGATTACAATGATTTTGTATTAACTGATATGTACATGGGTGTAGGTAATTAGAGCATTAATATTCCCAATCTTTCTGTATGGAGTCGAGACGTGGACAATTCGAGCAAGAGAAAGACAGAGAATAGATGCATTCGAGATGTGGTGCTGGAGGCGAATGCTACGAATACCGTGGACTGCCAAGCGCACAAATGTATCTATTCTCTCCCAGCTCGCCATGGACGCAGATTGTTCATTTGAGGGGCTCTAGTGACCACGATCCTCAGAAATGAGGGAACGACAAAGAAGAAGAAGTAGGTAATTATCTTCACCCGCTCGAGAAGAGAATAGAAGAGAATGAATATGGAGAGTAATGAATAATTTAATATATTGTGAGAGCTAAATTAAATATTTAATGATGTCAGTTAATTTTTTAAATAAAATAGAGCAAAATCTAGTCCGGCGAAGCGGACTGGATACGCTAGTTAACAAAGGCCAGACCATTGTGCCCGACATATATATGGCCTCTAACGACATGTATTTATTAAAAGTATAGAATAAAGAATTTCACGTTATAAGGGCAAATGGCAAAATTTCAGGAGTTCAAAAGTAGTTTTCTCGTCAAAATATAGACGAATTGAGAGCCTTCTCCAATTTTAAAGTCGGATAAAGAAACAGTAACATGCACCTGTTGGTGAGACATTAACCTCTACTTTTTATAAGAGAACGCTTTTTACAAACTGACTCACCCAGTTTCTTATACAATTTGCTGCGTCTTGGAGAAGCCAAAAGATATTATTAAAGAACTTTGACCTGTGTCCGGTTGTACAATAGAGGTTGTTTAATACAAACATAACAAGGACAAATATATACCTTTATGTTGACCCCTATTAATTGTAAGGAAACCAATTATTTATATTGCCTATATTGTCGTAGGTTCGATTCCACTATTACGACTATTGATGAATGAATGGTTAAGTATAGTACTATATATATTAACACTCGCAGTAATAAAATATATTTGGAACATCAAAAATGCATTATAATCTGTTATTGATAACTTGTGTAAAAAAACCTTCACGCAGAACTACTACTCTAGATATCTACGAATTTGTTGAATGTCTCTTAGATTATCGTCGTGGTTCGGCCTTCCAGAGGACCTTCGGATCGGAATGTTTACGCGTAACATAGAAACCGGATGAAAAGGATGAAATCCCGCAGTGCGTCTAGAAGTCCGATGGTGGAAAGGGGATGGGGGAATTAGATCATGTAGTAGATTATGGACGTATGTAATTTTTATTTCATCCTTTTAATTATTTCTGTGAAACGATAACAGCAAAGCAAGGTAAGACCAAGATGTACTCATTATCTGAAAATAATGAAAACAAAAGAAATAATCTTTGAAGACAAATTTAAAATAAATTTTAAAACTAAATAGTCAGACGAAAAAAGAAATTGTAATAAATATTGATCGTTGAAATAAAATGTTAAAGTTACAGCCTTTATAATATAATATATATATGTATATATAGGTCCCACTGTTGGGCGCAGGCTTTATTTGTAAAGAGAGTATAAGTCAGCCACGCAGCCCTAGTGCGGATTGGAAGACTTTACATGCCTTAGAAAAATTTTGACATGTAATAATAAAATTTAAGACATGTAGGTTTCCTCACGATGTTTTCCTTCGTCGCCGAGCGCATGGTGAATCAGCACATAAAATTTGCTACAAAAATTATTGCTGCCGGCACCGGGGATCAAATTCGGGTTGCTAGCGTACTAACCAACTTGAGGCGCTCGCCCGGACACTGAGCTACCACGGCTCTAAATCCTTTGTAAATAATATGTAAGACAAGGCGAATAATAAATAAAAACTTAATAACTGAACCAAAAAAGGGTTGTATGAATTGTAAAATATTTATTTACCCTTGTGAACGCTGCGATGTTGATGTCAAAAAATCATATGCTGTATATCTGCATGGTTTCTGAGATCTGAAAAAAACATAGAAGTCACTGTTACTCTTTTAAAGTAATCTATTGATGTGGAGTTTAGAACAAAAATAACATAAAACTGTAATGCAACAAAAAAAAAAAAAGTAAAAAGGCGGATTGGGACGGCAAAAGATGCTATGACCCGTTTAAACAACGTCTGGAAAAAAAGAGGAGTTGGTATCAAAACCAAGATGAGATGGATACGTGCCTTGGTATTTCCTATCTTCCTGTATGGAGTGGAAACGTGGACAATCCCAGCCAGAGAAAGGCAAAGGATCGATGCATTCGAGATGTGGTGCTGGAGGCGTATGTTAAGGCTACCCTGGACTGCGAAACGCACCAATGCATCTATCCTTTTTTTTTGTTTACGGGAGAAATCTTCAGAAAGATACCCCGCCTTCTGGGGAAGGCGGCGGTTATGTGGGTTCTTACCCACTAAAACCTCCCAGTGGCCCTTTCCTCGGTGCATGACGAGGGGCTCCGACGGCGGAACGTACCGGAGCCCCTCTGCACTGTGCTCAAGGAGAGCACGTCCCGGAGAGGTTACTCCCTCCCCTGTGCCCTCGCAGCGCAAGGCGACACGGGCCAGCCGATGTCGCCTTCTTCCCGGGTCCACTTTGGTGGACGACTCAGGCCCCCACCCTTGTCGCCCAGTGAACCCGAGGCCCCTTTAGTCGCCTTATACGACAGGCAGGGGATACCGTAGTCTTATTCTTGAGAGCCCAGAACTACAGGGCTGAAATCATCAATCAAATCTGAAATCAAATGCATCTATCCTAAGCCAACTACAAATTAAGACTCGTTTGTCTACCATATGCCAACAACGAGTCCTGGCATATTTCGGACACACAATGCGCAGAGGCGACGAAAGTCTAGATAAACTGATCGTAGTTGGGAACATCGCAGGAAAAGATCTCGCGGCCGTTCACCAACAAGGTGGTCCGATCAGGTCTCCGTCCTCCAAATTTTACAGTGCTGTAAGAGACGCGCTGGACAGAAGCCGGTGGAGGCAAATCATCCGCTCCAGATGGTGACCACGATCCTCAGACATGAGGGACCGACACTAGAGAGAGTAATGCAACAAACAATATATTATGTTCCGCTCTTTTCAGGGAGCATAGTTCGCATAGCCTAGCCACGCGGCCCTAGTGCGATTGGCGGACTTCACATGTCTTTGCCAGTATTTGCTGCTGTTTAAAAGATGAGATGAGATATAGAAAACATTTGTGAGACGTATAATTATACCTACTATCTGTATAAGTATAAAGTCACAGCCTATATATATATCTCGCTGCAACAGTCTTCCTGTGTAAAGAGAGTATAAGAGTACAGGCCTGTTTCCGTCGCGTCGCCCGGAGGCCTACACACAAGTTCTTGACGATCCGGACGAGCGATTACCATTGCACAGACTAGATGTTTACAAATCCACAAAGCGTCCATTCGCGACCGTCGGACGTTACGAATAATCCTCGCGCGTTACCGCTATTTTATGGGCAGGCCCCAACGCTTAGATGTTAGGAGCGTTGCTGGAGTTTCTTCGGCCACTTCTTCTCCCAGCGCTTCCTAAAGTGGCACTCGAAGTTAGTGCAGCTTTTGAATGTCCTTAGATTATCCGTGAAATAACAACCGACCGAGGCGTGGTGCGGCTGTCACGGGCGCCCTCGAATCGGAATGCTTACGCATAACAAAGTAACCGTCAAGTCAGGGTTACCCATCACGTTCAGACCGAGCGACCTAAGAGCTATGCCACCTCTCAATCCGGTGAAGCAGTCAAGGCCAGCTTCTCTGACCAATCTGTGTAGTAAGTCTTAAAAAAAAAGAGCACAGACCGCCACGCGGCCCTAGTACGGATCGGCAGGCTTCATATACCTACAGGTTTCCTCATGATGTTTCCCTTCACCACCGAACACGTGGTAAATCAGCACTTAAATTGCTACAAACAATTTTAAGTGTGCCGGCAATCGGAGATGTAGTCAAACACTAGGCTACCACGACTCTTAAAACTTGTCCTATTGTCATAGTACTTACCAACTTGTTATACTAATTACCTTGCCACAATTATCATCAAGTTTTTTGTAAGCGGCGATTTTACCTCATACCAAGCGCTGTTAAAGACACCATTACTGACATCTGCACTCTAAAATGAAGTTACTTTTATTAACAGAACTATTTGAGTAACATAGACTTTAAAAAGTTGAAGATTTTCTACATCGGTAAAGAAGTCTTAAATAAATGACACAAACTCTCTTATATGAATATTAACATTGGTCAAGGTCACATTACTTGTCATATCTCACCTACTATGTTGCGATTGAAATGTATAATAATAAAAGTTTACTTACTGACTCTCGTAATAAATCGCCGTAATAGCAAAGCAAATAAATTTGTCCGACAACCATTATTAAAAAGGGAATAAACGGCATCACCATAACTATATTACCAATTGCCTGAAATATGTAACGTATATTGTAAAAAAAAAATCGAGTGGAAATATGAGTTTAGGTCAAGATACTGGTAGATTTAGGACGATCGAAGATTAGGTCTCCTTAACTAAATTACAACGAGCAACAAATTTGGAAGAAGAACGAGAATACAGGTACGAGTGCTTCATAATATAACAACGGTTTTTGTGAAATTAAATGATAAGGAATGTTCGTACAGCAAGGGACTGGAATAGTTTTCCCACGTCTGTCTTTTCTCCCGATTACAATGTGGGTATTTTCAAGAGTAGATTGAATAGGCATTTACTAAGCTAGTGTACTTACCATACAGGACTGCACTTCCACTTACCATCAGGTGGGATCGTAGTCAAGCATTTGCTTAGAAAGTATAAAAGAAAATTATGCTTTATGCTACATAGAAAACCAACAAAATACAAAAATAAATGCTAGCACTACAAGCCATGCCTTAGAAGAGGGAGAAAAATTTACTTGTCAAAGTTGGCACCTTGACATTTTATTTTTTCTGTTCATTGGTATAAGTGGCATGAACATACTCGTCAGCACATCGGAAATGAAGGAGAGCATCCGCGCGTAGTAGCTGTTAATTGTTAATCATCACATTTGATTTGATTTAAAGTCTTCTTTTTACATGTTATCTATGTTGGTCCTGGGTTATATCAGGATATAATTATCGCGTTGTCCTGCGTACGCGAGCCCGGTCTTCGCGCATGCCGCCCATAAACATATCCATAGGTTACAAGTAATTCAGAATCGTTTTCACAGAGCCACGGGTGCACCGTGGTTCGTACGTAATCGCGAGCTCCACGTTGCTACAGGGTTACCGACAATAGCCCAATTCTTTAAGCAGGCATCTGGACGGTTTTTCGAGACTGCCACCAAACATTCTAACAAACTTCTTGTAAGTGCCGCCACTTATAAGCCTTCCTACAATAAATTCCGTCGCGTCGCCCGGAGGCCGAGACACATTCTTGACGATCCGGACGACGCGATTACCATTGCACAGGCTAGATCTCTACAAATCCACAAAGCGTCCATTCGCGACCGTCGGAGGTTGCGAATAATCCTTGCGCGTTACCGCTATTTTATGGGCAGGTCCTACCCCTTAGATGTTAGGAGCGCCAACGCTTCCCGAAGTGGCACTCAAAGTTAGTTTAGCTTTTGAATGTCCCTTGGATTATCCGTGAAATAGCAACCGAACGAGTCGTGGTTCGGCCCTCTCGGGCACCCTCAGATCGGAATGCTTACGCGTAACATAGTAACCGTCCAAAGCGAGGTTACCCCTCACCGGGGGGACCCTTGTGTCGAGTTACTAGCAATAGCGGTTCAGGCTAAGCGACCTAAGAGCTGTGCCACCTCTCAATCCGGTGAAGCAGTCAAGGCCAGCCTCTCTGGCCAATCTGTGTAGTTCGTTATAAAAAAAAAACCTTCATCACCTACGTGCTAATAAAAGCATGCACCTATAATAAAAAAGTTTCGACATACCACAACATTGAAACAAGTGAAGCAAATGAGGAATGAGCTCGATAACACATTACATAGCGTAGACTTCGAATAGATTGACTCAATTAATTGTACACATCTGTAAACGGAACGTAATTAAGTATTTAAAAAAATTACAAAAGCAAACAATTCTCATCTATTTACCTGCAAGCATTTAATTTTTTGTGTTAAGTACTACAGACTCACCGCAAAAGCTGCCTATGAAGACTTATTACATGCGCAATCTTTTTCTTCAATACTAAATCTTGCGTACCCAACAAAGGATCATGGAATTCGAAAATGCCTTCAATATCGTGCTTCAGTTGATTAAATTTAACATAAATCAGAACTGAAGATGTGTATAGTAGACTGTCTGGTCCTAAGACAGTGAAAACGACAAGAATAGCTACAATTAAACATTGTCAAAGATTACAAATACAATTAATTGATAACCACGTAAAATGATCTAATCTTCACAACTTTTTTTTGGTAAATACTCGGGAGAATAATAGATAGGTTGCACTTCGTATTACATATATTCGGAGACAGCTACAATAATTCGTATCATGACGGTGCTAGACAAACATGCAGGTACCGTCATAACACCTCCCAAACAATTCAATAATAAAACTAACAAAAAATAAATAATAACAGAAAATAAGAATACAATAAATGAAGAAAAAAAAAGAGAAAGAAAAAAAAAATTAACAGTAACATAACTGTTTTTTTTTATTAATCAAATTCAAGAGATGGACGCGTAGTTAGATGACGCTTCCTTGGAAGCCTATTCACAAAGTCCGGAGACGCATGTGACGAGGAGTTGGTGTCGCTTAAAACTAGCGGGGACTCAGTTGCTGAGGACCCAGATGAATTTTGCCCCTCAATTGTGGTCTCTGTAGTCGCCTGTACAGATTGGTCTAGTTGCTGTGTTTGTACCTTGTCTGACAATGTGAAAGAACTATTCATAGCACCCCTTGAACTCCGCCTTAACTGGTCTATGTGGCGATGCAATTCCTTCCCAGAAGAAGATTTCACCCTATAATTTGTTTGCCCTAAACGTTCCAAAACTTGTGCTTCGACCCACTCTCCACCTTTGGGATACTCTCTAACAAAAACACTATCTTCGGGCTGAACACTTCTAACTTCCCCTTTCCTGTACTCCGACCGTCGGCTTTTTACTATTTATTTTACAGTACGGTTGTTTTCCACAAACTACGCACTGATTGTTAATTTCCTCGTCGCCAATTGGTAAATACTCGGGAGAATAATAGATAGGTTGCACTTCGTATTACATATATTCGGAGACTGACACAATAATTCGTATCATGACGGTGCTAGACAAACATGCAGGTACCGTCATAACATTTTTCACCATCTGATTCAAACCTTTTGTTGTGAATATTCCATAAATCAGGACAAAACATTCGTTATTTACGAACGTTATTCAAAGGTGCCTTTTACTAAGAAAAATTTAAGTAAAAAAACATGATGGAATACGTACCCGACCATACCTGATGAACGTACACAAATGGCCATATATTCATTTTATAAGCGTCAAAGGGGTATAAAATTAGAAAGGGCAATAGAGGCTTCAGTTCGCCAGTTGTATGATACTGAGATACGGTAATGAAAATTGGTCCAACACCAAAAGCAACTATGCCCATACAATCCAAAGTTATTAACAAATTAAGTGCTTTATTAAGAAACCTTATGCGACATCGCAAATACTCCAGATTCTTCTCCGTTTTAAGTCTTTGATTTATGTTATCAGAATATAAGAGACTTAGTTTATTAATCAACCTGCAAGCTTGTGGCGATTTTATAAAAAAATAATAAAATTTCACACAACCTAGAACGGTCATAATAAGACAAGGTCCCGAGAAAGTTATTTCTATCAAAGCTATATCTCCATTGAGATAAGCTCTTACTAGCCAAATAATTTGACCAAACACATCGTAAAGAAGGCTCAACACATTGAAATAGAAGAACCATTTATAATCGAGTCGAGTTTCATTACTATTTAGAGAAAATCCGATAATTTTAAGAAAATTATTTACTCTCTTCATTATTTGGACCAAGACTTTCTTAGAAGTTATTCCGTTCATTTTAAATAAAAAACTTTTGCCCTTTGATAAGGCCAGCGATATACTAACCTACTTGAAGACTTAGAAGATAATTAAGTTATATCGTGTCGTATTATTACCAAATTGATTCATCAACACAAACATTTAATTACGTGTAAGTAACCAATAATTACGGCAATACATAGAGAATACAAACATTTATTGTGTGTAATTTTCTTTTTTAATTATGTGTTACTTAGAAGAAATTAATAGTCTATGTCTACAATACTTAGGGTGGCTTACATCATGTTCCCTTCAAATATGCTAATAAGCTAAATAAACGTTTAAATCGTTAAATATATTTAACATAACTGCGTTTATTGGCTCTTTGCAAGAAGCTGTTTTAAAACTTATTTAGCTAAACGCATTTATGTGTCGGTAAAACAGTTGTATGGACTTGATATGTATAAACAAAACAGGACAAAGGCATATTATTTTAAAGGCAATACAGATACAAATATTATAACTAAACTATGGATTTATTAATCGACACTAAATACACTTCCTTATGCGGACGGCTAAGGAGTGGACCTCTGCCGCGATTAGTCTGTCCATACGGGTACAATCTGTACACCTTCAAGACCAACGTGAACAGACACATATAGGCTCACGTGCTCCATTCTAGGCTTCGCCATCCATCAAGCTAGATTGAAGCCAAACGTGAGCTTATTTATTAAAAAAAAAATCATATATAAGTTATCAATAAATATACTAATACATAAAATATACATAATTCATAGTTCCGATGATATTGATTGATAACGCAATATAGATTAGATTTTTCCTTGCTATATGGTTGATTTGTGGCGAAGGACCCACTGCTATTAAATAAGGTTGGTAAAAATCTTTGTCTATTTCGATAGATTTATTAATAAAACATATGTTATGGATACAACTAGTATAAAATTTAACAATTGTGATGTAATTTTTAAAGAACATATCTATAATTATCTTTGAATTGAAAAAGTTTCACAATTGTCTATGGCTGATGACAAATCTAACTTTTTAATTAAACCTGGTGATTGGTATTGCTTGAAAACGTCAGAATATCACTTCTATAAATATTGACACATTAAATTTATTAAAAAGGATTAAAAATAAGTATGTACAAGTGATAATAAATTAATTTCGCCAATGCCCTTATCAGGAAATTTTCGCAGGGGTAAGAATTATATTAGTATATGATTTATTAAAACATAAATATATTATTTTATTACAAAATATTAACTAAATAATTATAGCGATAAATTAAAAATATATATTTGTATGTCTTTTAAAAATAATATTTTACACTGCACTTAGAAATGCTCAAAGCCCTGAAGGACACAAAGAAAAATAAAGGTCGAGAAAATTCAGAATCTTCTACTAACAACACCGAAGATGGAAGTAGCGAGTCCGATGATCCAACGCCGAGAACGTCCTCCGCAAAAAAGCTAGTCAACGTCGGCACGCAGACTATAAAAACACAATTAATTAAAGACGATGAAAATATATAAATTATAAAATAATACGCACGAAATAATAATAAATTATTAAATTAAATATGTTTCCATTTTCTAGGCAACGGTTTTTTTTTTTCAGAAATTGTAGCAAATAATATAATTTAGTCCTACAAAAATATGAAATAGCAATACTTAATAATATTAATGTTACTATCATTGTTATTTTAATTAATGTACTGATAATATTTCCTATTTTTTGCAAACCAATAAATTTATTTTGACTACTTATATTATTTTTTTGTTTATTTTCAGTCTTAAGTTTTAGTTAAAGTTACAGCCTTTATACATGTCCCACTGTTGGGCGCAGGCCTTCTCTGTAAAGAGAGTATAAGGGCATAGTCCGCCACGCGGCCCTAGTGCGGATTGACAAACTTCACAAGCCATAGAAACATTTTCTAAGACATGTAGGTTTCCTCACGATGTTTTCCTTCACCCCCGAGCGCGTGGTAAATCAGCACGTAAAATTGCAACAACAAATTTATTGGTGCCGGCACCGGGGATCGAACTCGGGTTGCTAGCGGCTTACTTGAGCCACGGACACTGAGGTACCACGGCTCTGTATCTCAGTCTTAAGTGTATAGCAGTTATATCCTAGAGGCTAAGCGGTTCAAAATAAATCTTAAGGACGCAAGTTCGATTCCCAGTCGACTTGTTGGATGGCGATGAATGGCCGTTTTTCGATTTTATAAGTACAAAAATCACTTGCTAAAGGTTAGTTCCCGATGTATAGCGATAAGCTCACCGCTATTACATATGGGACCTAATAATCTTGGTGCAAAATTAACAGGTGTCTTTGTCTACCCTAATAAAATTACTATAGAGCTTTTATCTGCTACGAGCGAACGAAGCGTGTCTCAAAGAACGTGCTGTTATTTAATATGTTATCACAGTGCTTCTCAACCTTTTGTTTTGTTGCGAAACATATTTAACGATTTCAATATTTGGCGGCACACTTCTGAAATTTGGCGGCACACAAAAGTGCCGCGGTACATTGGTTGAGAATCACCGTGTTATTGAATACTCGTCTGGATTTGAAATTTTTCGATTTTAAAATTAATAATTTTAAAATTTTATTTCATGGATATGTATCAATCCAATTTGAAACTTCGTAAATCAGTCATAAAGTAGAAAATATGTCAAAATGAAACGAGATCGTTTCTCTAGTATATTTATATTTGAAATTGACAATTTAAGAGAGTGAAATTTAATTAAACAAATTAAAAGGAATAATAAGATATCAACCAAAAAAGTATTTTCTCCATCGCTATTATAAAATAAAAAAATTCTAAAAATATAATAATGGTTTTGACAACAATATAAGACGTCGAATGTCAAATATTTTATTTATTTTTTAAATATTAAATTTAATATTATTTCGAAATAATGGAAACGGCTTTAGAAATTCCGAAAAAACGTCAGCTGCCAAAACTTATGGCATGCATGACAAAAACTAGCCTGGAAAATCTACGGAATAAGGCATTGTTTAGTTTAGATATACTCGATGCAAAAGGAATCCGTAGGTAAATAAATGTTTGTCTCTATCTAATCTTCTTCTTTTTTCGTCCCCTCATTGGTGAGGATCGTGATTATCTAATAATCTAATAACTACTTATACACGTATTACATTATATTTATTTAATATTAGACTCTATCTGTATAAATGCCATGTAAAGGAGGTACGGCGCGCGCACGCCTTTGGGTAGTCCTCTCAATCGTAGTCACCGCTGAAAATCAGCGCTGTCGCATCCAGCAGATGCTGAGACAGTGTCCGGTGTTGGCATCTTGTCCTATTTTTTTACAATTTCTCAGATTACAGTTTTCGTAAATATAAATGAGTATTTGTCATGATTTACGGAGTGGCATAGCTAGTACATTTCTGTTAATTCTTCTGTTAAGTTGAAAACAGTTATATTGTTATTAGAGGGAAAGACGGAGCGGGCAAACTTTTAAAAACGTTCTAAACGGTACCCACGACCAGGGGAGCAGTCGCCCCATGCGCTGATAACCCGGGTAATGGGGTATACACCCCGAGGCCCGTACCTGCGAGGTTCACGTGAACCTTGTAGATGACTCGTGACTGACTGGGCAAACTATTCCAGTCCTTTACTATACGAATAATTAAAAACAAAGCAAAACACTTTGAATTTCAGGGATGTTCACATGAAAAGCAAACAACGCGTCTTAATCGAATTGCTGAAGAAAACTAGGCTAGCGATAGATTACAACCTTTATCATAAAATATGTTGGCTTATACGTGTTATCTATTTCTCCTCTACAGGCAAAAGCTACCTTTGCACGAGTGCATTGTTTTTGAATTGAGAGAAGCTGGTTTCTTCGAGTCGGCGGACTATCTACAAGATCTTGTTTATGACAATATGCAGGTTTTAGACGAAGATGACATCGGGATCGTTGTTGACTTGAGAAAAAGGGAGGACTACCTAGAACATATCTGTACAGGCCTGCAGAGGGCTGAAAGAGAACGCGACAAAGGTTACAGTTCGCTATAGTAATATAATTTATTACGGAAAGCCGCGGTAGCCTAGTGGCTAAGCGGTCTGGTTTTACAACCGACTTCAAAAAACTAGGTTCTCAATTCGTCTGTATGTTTGGTTACCTCATAACTTTTGATTGGGTGGATCGATTTCGATGCATCTTTTTTTCTTTGAAAGCAGGTGACCCCATTTCAATTTATATCTGACAATGGCAAATTTTGATTCATTTTTATTGGAAAGGGTGAACTGTACTTCAAGAGTAGTTTGGTGAGAGTTTGGTTAGGTTCTGATTAAATCTATTTCGTATTATACCTACGATAATTCGGAAATATAAAGAGGGCGTCCGCGCGTTATACATTACGTTTTGTTTTGTTACGTAATGTGTTTACGTTTGATTCGATTTGAAGTCGGTTTTTGTTTTTGCTCCTAAATATACTTGTTATGTTCACCATCTGTTAAATAGGGCAAATCAGCTTGTGAAATGCTGATAGCGAAAGCTACATATATAAACTTTGTTTATTTTTGTAGACAATAAAAAGATGGAATGCCTGGAGTTACTTAAACTCGCCATGTACTACTCGGAGCAAGGCAAAGGCATTCTTTGGTTGGCAGAGAAATTTTTTTTAGCTGCAATCGCTGTAGCAAGTCATTACTTACTCGACGGTGGAAGACTGAAGGCTTGTTGCAAATATCATTATGCGTCATTTTTGCTTGACAAATGTAACTATATATAACAGTTTATAATTTTAGTAAATGAGTCAATGTAAATTGTCGTACAGTGCAAGTGCAGCGTTTGTTAGTTCCAGAATCGGAGTCGGACGAGCCGTTTGAAGTATTTACAGATGTCCGTGACAGTGCTATTGGAAAGGTAACGATTTTTTTCAAATTTGCTGGTTTCCTAGTGGCTGGCTGTGGGATTCGAAAAACATTCAAATACAATTACAATGAGGCGAGTGAATAGGCATTTACTAAGCTAGTGCGCCTTACCATCCAGGACTGCATTTCCACTTAACATCGCTTGCTTAGAAAGTATTAAAAAAAAACAAAAAAATCATAAATAAAAGAAATAAAAATTAAGAAAATGTTACAAAAAGACATTTTGCTCAGTATGTATGTTATATATACATGTTTATAGCACATCGCACATTTTCAGCCAAAAACCTGATTAAAGAATATATGGAAACTCAAATTTATTAATTTTCAGGAGTGGCGTCTTTATGAGAACGAAAACGAGTATTACCAAGGACTAGAGAATATCCCGAATTCCGTGTTTATATCCACAGTCTTAAGGCTACACAGCGTATTGCTTAATAAAGCACGAGCTATTCGAGCTGATGATCCAGCGAAAGCAGAAAGATTGTCTCGCTTAGCTGAACGAAGGGCTAAAGATGGTAAGCGTCTATGTAATGATACTGGGCGTCGTAAAAGGACCCCGGAGGAAGACAACACGGGGCCACGGGGACATCGATACAGCCGAATCAATGCCCACCCCCAGAAACCTTCCTGTGGCAGCCGTTTCGTTGGCAGTGGAACCTTATACCAGATCACAGCGCTAGGGGCTGTTACTACTAGAGGCCTTGAAGGGTGGCGCGTCTCAAGTTCAGGTACGCCTTGCCTGGGTTGGTTGTGAGGAGGCTCGCTTCTCCCCCGGACGGAGTTGCCGAAAGGCGTCTGTAGCAGACGAAGCTGCGGATGTGTGTGAAAGTTCTCACCATCACAACATAAGGCGCGCCTTCCTCCACGACATCTGTAAGCAGGTCACACACTTCCCCGAGTCCATTACCTGGAGTCCTTGCGGGGCGAGAATACGAGCTGCCATCTTACCCACCCAGTCCCCAGCGGCAGGCAGCCATGTTGGAAACGGACGCGACGAGAGAGTCGCCCCTCCCGCGGCAGCCCTACCACGCCGCAACCGTCGCGCCGAATTGAAATAGTCCAATAACTAATACACTCGCTTTATTGAGACAGCGTAACGTTGTACAAGGAATTATTTTAACGAATACTGTGACAACTGCGCGTCCTCGCCATTTTTATTACAAAAATTAATTAGAAGTTATATTACAAACCAATAAAGTTAAGTTATTGTTTACAATGCCAAGTTGTCACATTAACTTGGCATTGTAAACAATATTTACTAAATTATTAATTATGAATTAAAGATACAATAAGGTTCAGATAAATTACTAAGAAATCATTGGAAGTTGGAAGCTAACACTTAATTTTTTAATAGCCGCAGATACTCCAAAATCCGCTGAAGCAGTTATTGACATTGGAATTTGTCAATTAGCAATGAACAATTTGAATAATGCTCTTAAATCGTTCTTAAAGGCGTACAAAATATACGAAACAAATAATGATATTAATGGTTTGTGTGAAACGAAAATGCACCTTGCTGCCGTACGACAAAGGTAATTCGATCGACATATTAATCTTTCAAAACTATTTACAAACGTGATAATTCTATCAAGGTTTTATCGTATAATATAATTATTACAAGTATTCAATTTATAAACATTTTGGCATCTCCTCTACAATCTTATACAAATCCTTATAATATATATGATCGAGAGAGCCCACTTACACCTATATGTGATAAATGGTGAGCTATACAGCGGCTAGAAATTTTAGAGCGTGCTCCCGACCATAAAATCGTAATATCGAACGCTTAACCATTTTTGATACACCATTCGAAAATTAACGTTAACCATCTCCTAGCACAAGCTTAAGCTTACTAGGAATGGTTAAGAAAAATGTTAGTAATACATGTGGAAAAAAAAATATCTGAAATAATATATAATATGAATATATATAATAAATGAAATGAAATATTAATTTCACACACACACACACATTTTATAGCAGATTATCGGTATAGATCTGACTAATCAATAGCTTGTATTAGGAATATACTGTACCTAACTCCGAGTTAATCTAATAAATATTAATAACTATGTGATTTAGAGCGTGTGTGTGGAAAGAATAGTGTGTGTGCGAGGGTGTATGCGTGAGTATATGCATGACCGTGAAGAAGTGTGTATAAATGAGAACGTGTTTTTTTTATATTGTGCCAAAGTTTATTTTAAACTGAAAAAAAGTTTCTGCCCCTTCATAGATAAATATAATGTGAATATGATAAATATGTAAAAAATGTATTAATTGTTTGACAGATTAGGGGATCATGAAAAGGCCGCCAAATTACTCACCGAAATGGGCGCTTTAGCCATGGATAATGGCTTGCGTAGACATTTGGGTCGAGCTTTGCACTTACTCGGGGAATTGCACTTACGTCGAGAGAGGCCGGACCTTGGTACACAACATTTGGAAGAAGCGTTCATGTGTTTCATGGGATATATTGTTCATGCCGTAAGTCACGTTGATTACTTTTGACATGTTTTTTGAGTTTTTTTAACAAGTAAAAAACAAACCCGTGACTTCAAATCGATGTCGGTAATGAAACATCAGCAGCAAGGACCCGTTTAGTTTACAGCTTATAACCGAACAAAAATATATGTAGTGATAGTATTCAATCTATTAACTATTTAACAGTTGCAATATTCAATAATTGAAGTTATACTTCTATAGGCGCGTTATGACAACAGAAACAAGTTGAAGTTGCAGGTTTTTTGGACAAACTACACAGTTGGCCAGAGGCTGGCCTTCACAGCTTCACCAAGAGGTGGCATACATAGGTACGCTTAACCTGAACCTCTAGAAGCTGCAGTGAAAAAATTGTGCTTATACACTTACACACACACAAGCGCTCCAATATAAATGAGGTTAACTAACCATATGTATTATTTATTGACATAAATTAAAATATTATTTTTTACTATTTTTTTTTTTAAGTTTGAACTGAACTCTATTGACTTAATTAACCACCCTTTTCCAGTTCTTTTTATTATTTTATTGTAATTAATAATTCGCATTAAAAAATATTTTTAATGATGCCAAAAAAGTGCAACTTCCCACGCGCGTACATAAGTACACGTACCCATTTTTTTTTCTATATTTGCTATAGTTAATGCTTAGGCGTTCTTTTTAAAAATAATTCTTTCCCATTTTATAGATTACTAGCGTACCCAGCCAGCCAGGGCTAGATTTTATTTAAACAATAAACTTACATCATTAAATATTTAATTTAACTCTCATAATATAATAAATTATTAATCATCGTTACCAACACCCATGTAATATGCATATCAGTTATCAGCATATCGTTTCGGAGACTATATGGAACATACCCCCTTTATCTTTTATCTTTATAGATTATTGCAATTGTTATTACAGCTTTTAAAACTTTCCCGTTTTGAGTGATAACAGAGCACTGCTATACCTGAAATTATACCATACTTTAAAATTTAATTACCTGTACCGGGTGAGCGAATTGTGTTCCTTACTTGTTTTAAGAAAGTAAAAAGCCAATACATTGACAGTAGCCGATTGGGATTGGAACCCGCGACAGTATCGTAAGTCGCATCGCTTAGCCACTAGGTTACTACTAATCTTGGTGGAAAGCAGACAGACATTTTATTGCGATTAATATAGTAAGGCATATAGCACTTTTTTATCTCCAATCTTCTTTCACAGGACAAAAAGCATGCACGTGAAAAGAAAGCTGAAAAAATATCTGATTTGGATACTTTATACGATATTGAACCCACAAAAGTACTTGTTAAAGAAGCTGAACAATCTAGAATAATGATGGCAATCTCGGCAGGTATTATTGTATATAATTGTATATAAACAATAACACACACACAAACATTTATAAAATATTGTTATGATTTGTTATGCTCATATTTTATTGTATTTTATTGTGCTTTTCAAATGGGAGAAGACATTGACCCCTGAAACACAGGTCCAATAGAAGCTCAGGAGTCAGGGACTTCACGTTTCTTTGTTCAAACATTTTCTATAGTGACTAATAAAGATTTATTATTTATTATTATTATTATAAATATAATTTTTCATTTTTACATTACATTGTTTGTCGGCTCTGTTATAAAATTGGCAATGTCGCGATACGACATTTCCATTTTCCACCATCGGATTGTAAATGATATTTATACGCAAGAAAAGTTTTGGAGATATTTATGTTTTTACATCAAGGAAGAATAACTTCATACATGCGCACATAAATTAGGAAACGGTTCAGCCGCAGCAGGTTCCAGCCCTGTAGTTCTGGGCTCTCAAGAATAAGACTACGTTATCCCCTGCCTGTCGTAGAAGGCGACTAAAAGGGACCTCGGGTTCACTGGGCGACAAGGGTGGGGGCCGTTGTGGTACGCTAAAGTGGACCCGGGAAGAAGGCGACATTGGCTGGGCCGTGTCGTGTTGCACTGCAAGGGCACAGGGGGGGAGGGAGTAACCTCCCCCCTCTCGTCCGGGACGTGCTCTCCTTGAGCACAGGGCCTCCGGTGCGTTCCACTGGAGATCCCGGAGGGGCGTCATGCACCGAAGAAACGGCCACCGGGGAGGTTTTAGTGGGTAAAAACCCCACATAACCGCCGCCTTCCCCCCAGAAGGCGGGGTATCTTTTTGAAGATTTCCTCCCCGTTAACAAAAAAAAAAGTAACCGGTTCAAGATAAAAGTGGAATACTAACCAAACCATTGAATCTACTATACGGCCTTATGTTTTGCAGACATAACATTCAACATAACTCATATTTCTTATTGCTTTATTGCCCCCATTTCAGTTTTTGATGACATAAGAGTATTTGTACAAAACACGAAACGACCAACACTATTATATTACACTTTATTAATAACGTAGAAACGTATTTCACCTTCAATTTATTTTAATACGGTTGCTAAAATCATGCACATAATTTTAATTAATTTGCATAAATCAATTTAAATACGATAATCAAATGAAATGTAACAATTTCAACGACATTTTAGGTCAAGAACTAATGTCGTCATACTTCAACGAATTAGAAAAAGCGGGAACTTGCACTGTTGCAAAAATAAAACTTATCGAATGGAAATTAGCAAAAAATGCATGGTGGGTGGAGCAGAAACATCACCGGTTCATCCCTTGTCTATGTCCGGACCATCAACGAACACCTTTAGATGTTTTACGGTAAGGATTTAAAGTTAATGTTTTTTTATGGGGTATAAACTAGTGCTTGACCACGATCCCACCTGATGTTAAGTGGTGATATAATCGAAAGATGGTACGCGTTAGTTTAGTAAGTGCCTATTCACTCTACTCTTGAAGGCTTGTCGTGCTTCGACTGAAAGACTGACACCGGCAACTTGTTCCACTCCTTTCTGTATGCATGATGAACGATGACTCAAATCGAATGTCTAAACGTCCGAAGGTAGAACGGGGATGGGTGAATTAACTTGTGTAATTCCTGTGCACACTCCCCAAAATGTAATCTGTAAAACACCGAAAGGTTAGCCACCTTGCGACGGTGGTCAAGACTGTCTAAGTAAATCTTAGTAATATTTACTTAAGATTTTAGACAAATTGTATACAATTGTTTTCAAATATTTATTTTTTTTGTATCTTATACATTTGTTGAAGCTTGTATAGGCACGAGTATAGTTTTTATTTTCTTACACGGCTTTATGTGCCATAAGTCATAAAATGCCTTCAATCACATGTTGGATGTGGGTGTTTTCAAAAAGAGTAAATAAGCATTCAATATATTTGTGTACCTTAACACCCAGGATGCCATTTCCACTCAACATCAGGTGGGATAGTCGAGCATTGCTTAGAATTTATAAAAAAGCAATTGACAACAAGTTTTAAACGAAATTTCAAAAGTTTTTGACCACAACCGCACTTGATGTGAAAAGATTTACGTTGGAATTTATAGTTCTTCACGCTAAGATTGCACTGAGTGAATACTAAACTAGAGCTTAAGTTAATTCGTAAAACATTCCTATTCCCATAATATATACTTGGCAATGTCGGTATTTTAAAAACATTATATTCGTAGAATTATGTAAGTATTCGGTGAAAGATTTTCGTCACACTTTATAAATATTAGCCTTAGTCTCCGATGATAAGGCACGCTAACTTGATTAACGTTCATTCTTCTCTTCAAGGCACATTTAGACTGATACAGGTATTATAAGTATTCAATATTTTTTTTTTTGTTGACGAACTACACAGATTGGCCAGAGAAGCTGGCCTTGACTGCTTCACCGGATTGAGAGGTGGCATAGCTCTCAGGTCGCTTAGCCTGAACCTCTATCGCTAGTAAGTCGTCACAAGGGTCCCCCCGGTGGGGGGTAACCTCGGCTAGGACGGTTACTATGTTACGCGTAAGCATTCCGATACGAGGGCGCCCGAGAGGGCCGAACCACGACTCGGTCGGTTGCGATTTCACGGATAATCAAAATTATTCAATAAATCGCATATTGTATTGTATGTCCACAGAGACTTTGAAACTCGACTTGTTGTCCGAAATTCAAAATGGAATGAGGGAATTAGATTGTATTATTTTTATGCACATATTCTCTAAGACATATTCAACTCAACTCCAGACTTTGGTTTCTAAAAATGATTTTTTAAAATCAAGATCGATTTTTTTCCGTCACATCATCAAATGTGTCATTACTACTATCGCCTGTCTTGGTTTCCAGAAGCTGTCTCCTAATACCCTGTTAAAGGCTTATTAATGGCCGATGAAATCTCGATTCGGTATAACTGGAAACTATCTATTAGTTATTTAATCGTAGTTGATTGTTTTTAGGCTTCAACTGAGACAAACACTTGTTCCAAGGCCAGCCCACGATGAGAGTGTTAGCTTAGTTCTTAACAGAGCAGCGACATTGGAGGATATCAGAGGAATAAAAAGCACTTACGAAAATGTATAAAACAGGTGACAATCAAATATCCTTGCTATAATTTTATAATTTTTTAATCATTAAAATCAAGTGAATAATCAACTATTTACAGAACGTATATAACCGTAACACATTTGAGCAAAATATACTTCATAACCGTCTTCACAACCCGTGTCGTAAGTTCTACCACCATTATTATCGTCGTCCTACAATTAATAATAATTTAGTCAGTACTGGTATATGCATTAGAAACTGTAAAAAATGTGTCCATTAGTTACAGATTATTATCAAACGATCTAAGTACGATCAGCAAGCCTTGGCTAAACGCTTGCGTGGTTCCAAGCGAACTTTAAATCCTTCGGCCCGTTTAAGTATGATATCAGCTTGTAACTTGAAGTCAGATTCTTTGAGGTCGGAGTGGACGCGGAAATTCCTGAGTATTGTGGACAGGATTATTTTAAGTTTGAGCATGGCGTATTTCCGACCTGAAATAAACATAGTTTTTTAACTTCAATAATATTTCTCATTGAATAAAAATACTTTCACGATTTTGAAATTAACAAGTAAAGTATGAATGAATGAATGAATATTCTTTATTGCGCAACAATTAAAAACAAAATACATCAGAGAAGTAGTAACTACAATTTTCACATTAGACAAGGTCATTGCAATGGGCGGTCTTATCGCTAAGAGCGATCTCTTCCAGACAACCTTTGTATGGACAGAAACTAAAGTAACAACGCCGGTATTGGATTATCAAACACAACAGTTCTACCTTCCTTCCGTAACCATGATTAATGATGCGGCGAGAAAATTCGTAGTTTTAGTAAAATAGTTTCAAAAATAAAATCTAAACTAGGCTTTTCACGTCAGGGTCGTCAGCAATTGCTATCCGCTTTTTACTTAGGGTATTAGGTCCTATATGATCGGTGGTGAGCACATCGCCCGGGAACAACTTTTAGAAAATGTTTTTTTTGGACGTAAGAAACCGAAAAGCGGAAATATTGATACTAGCCCCATGGGATAGGAACGAAAATTGTGCTCTTATGGTTTATATAGAGAAGGAATGCAGAATGCTAACCTTTTTTTAAAATTATGCATACAAAATGCATTGCTAGCATGTATTTGATATACATTCACGCGGATATTGCACAGATTGGCAACGATTAAGTAACTATGATAAATAAAGACTGGCGGCAGTGAATTAAATTCGTTTTCAATGCTCCATTTCCTGGGTTAAAGTCGAATTTCGACGTTAAGGCGACCACTTGTAATAAATAATACATAGTTTTTATTTCTGTACATAAGAGCTGAGCCGTATTAGTTCAGTGTCCGAGCGGTTGCCTCAAGTACGCTAGTCCCGAGTTCGATCTCCGGTGCCGGTAAATTTGTTGTTTAAATTTTATGTGCTGATTTAGCACGCGCAGTGAAGGAAAAAAGAAAGGATTTCTAAGACATGTGAAGCCTGAGGGCCACGTGGCGGACTATTCCTTTCTATTCTCTTTACACTGGACGCCTGAGCCCAATACTTCTTTTTTAACATAAGTGCTTATTCACTTATCTAAGCTGATCTAATTTTATATGTAAAAACAATAACTCACCAACGCAACTTCTGGGCCCCGCGGAGAAAGGCACGAAGGCGTAATAGTGACGATTGGCTGAGCGTTCAGGTAGGAAGTTGTCAGGGTCGAAGTGATCTGGGTTGGGATATACGTCTGGACGACGATGCAATTTGTACGTCGCAATCACGACTGTCGCCCCGGCGGGAACTTTCTTGCCACTAGATGCTGCAACAGACATGATTTCCGAACATTGATTTATAAGTATCCTAATATTATCTAAAATTCTCTTGGCCAACCATACTAGAGAACTAAGTGGCAGTAGAAAAGATTGGTTTCTCCTTCATCAATAATATCTACAATGTATAGTGCAGTGTATGCAGTATATTGGAGATTGATTCCTAACAAATATGAGAGATAAAATGTTTACACAACCCTCAAAGAGCGCCAGACGACTAAATCTTGAGAAATTGCTGTGGGAAAATTAGATATGGGTTCCATTGAATATCTATATATATAAACATACAAATTCATATAATAACTATGCTCCATTACCCTGTGTTATTTATTATGATGAGTTAAAAAAAAACAGTAAGCTTCACGTTCAAATTCTGTGGAAACTTTTTTAACCGACTTAAATAGGAGGAGGACGTGAATTTGCCTGTATTTTGTCATTTATCTGTTTAATGTTTATGCATTCATAGCGCCGTTTTATATGAACCGATTTAGATATTTTTTTTTGTTTTAAAGAATTCGATATTTATTGGCATAGGACCTTGGGTTCCGAAGATATACCAGATAACTTCTAAAAATCGTATGGAAGAATGCTCGTTGATTGTTTTAAATTAAGTTTTGCCGACCAGGCGTCCACTGGTATTGAACATTTGTAGGCTATATACTCACGGAGTGTTACATCTTGCTTCAGGTGACGCGCAATAATGGGCACTGGCGGATACATCCGGAGGGTCTCCATCAAACACCTTTCAAGGAATTTCATCTCTAGTGTATCTTGGAAAGTTGCCGGACGATCGGAATCTCCAAATATCTGATCGAGCTCTTCGACAACTTTGTCTTGAATGTCCTGATGGATACCCATCATAGAGAGGAAGAAACTGCTACCGGCAGCCGTAGTATCATGGCCCTATGGAATAATTATTTTTATATTTATAGTCTGAATATCAAAAAATCATGTTTAACTAATATATTATACGTTTTTACCTCAAACATAATTGTGTCAACTTGTTCTTTAATTTCTTCGTCCGATATAACTACGCCACTTTGTGAGCTCTCCAGGAGTAAATCCAGGAACGCGAGACGTTTCTTTTGTCCAACATCATCATCAACATCTAAATCGTCTTTAAGTCCAGCTGATTGGCCGAAAGAGAGACCTTCCACGGATGTTGTCTTAGACGAACTATTCTTTGCTACTTCAGCTTCACTGACAATTGTAGGTTGTTTTCCAGATTTGAACTCTGCCTTCTTTCTTGAGATAACCTATAAAAAATGATTTCAAATTAAACAGCTCAAATTTAAAATTTTGTTTTTAACTTCCAGTCTTTTCGAGTGCTATCCTGTACTCACGTTCAAGAGATGTGAGCTATTTGAAGTCCCAATGTAATAATTGTTTGCTTGTTACCGCTTAATTTAACTACCTCTACCCTGCGCTGCAACACTAACTAATATAAATTTGAAGGAAAGATATTACACATAAATTGGGAGACATTCACTGTTCGTATGCTGTTATCATTTCAATTGTCACGGCAATATATGAAATTCGTTGAAATGATAATCGTGCCATCTGTTAGTAACTCAGAAACCTTCTTAAAATCATCCAAAACACTTTGCTGCAGATCATTACATGATCAAATACGTAGTTTACGATTCTATAAAGGACATACAACCAAACATTCGTTTTTGTATATATTTAATTGTGTTTCAATTAACGCAGAATTAGCTTATACAATATCATGTCTTGCAATAGTGTACTCAGTTTTAAATTTAATTTACTAAACAAAAAATCCCTAGCAGTTAAAAAATTTGCCGTTACTATTTCAGTAGCCTCAAGACTCCTTGGTAAGAAGTTTTTTTCAAGGATACGTGGTTTATTACATCTGACGTAATGCCAAGGTTTATCCCATGCATCGCAAACTGCAGACTTCTTAGAGCGCATCGATGTTTCAAATCCGCTGGCTATTTATATAAATGTAATTTTTTACATTATTATGCAGTAATGTCGTTCTAAACTCTAGTTTAACCACCATTTGCCATGTTTGGGAGTAACGAGCGCCATCTGTAGTTTTTACACCCTTTCAAAGAAAGTCCATTTGAACAGACTTTAAAAAGAGTACGAATTTTTTTTTCAATGTTTATACACTCCTAGCACTGTCATTAATTGGCCTATTTAGATTGTTTGTTGTTTGAAAGGATTTGGTTTCAATTAGATCGCATATTTGTTGTGTTCATACATAAATGTTGTGGGCTATACGACCTTGTGTATCGAAGATATACCAGGTCTGTATCTTATGAAAGAATGTTTGCTAATAGTGTCTAATCTTGCTTATTAGTATACATATAACGACAACAAACACAAATACTTTTACAGTTAGGTTATATACATATATAGGCGTCAGATCTTCGTAATATATCTATTATACTTCATATTTAACGTTAGATTCGATTACAAGTCTGTTTTTGTTTTAACTCGTAAATATATACTTTTTATATATATTACCTTTTTGGTGAGTCCATGAATAACGTCGAGAAGTTTATTTTGTACTTTGGCGTACTGGGTGAAATTGAAGAGCAGGTCGGGTCGTAGCCAGATCTTAGTGTGTCTCAAGTGTAGAATGTCGCACATTTTCATGACAGCCATGGCGTATTCGAAGCCACTTTGATCTTGGGTGCTCTTACTGACACCCATCGCGGTCTCTGTAAGTGATATACAACATTATTAATTAGATCTTAGCGCAAATGGACTAAATAAAAAATAGTAAATGCTTGTCTTAACCTCCTTATAACGACCGGTCTTTATAAAGATTAAAAAAAAATTCTAAATCTAGTGTTATAATTGTAGGTTTTGTAGAATAAAATATCCAATGACTACTAAACTCGCTTTAACGTTAACGTTAAACGTTGTACAAATAATTATTTTAACGAATACCGTCACAACAGCGTCGTCACAATCTTAAAATAAAATAATTTAAAAGTCAGATTACGAACTAATAACGATGATGATGACGATCAACTAAATTATTAATTATAAATTAAAGATACAATAAGGTTCAGGTAAATCACTAAGATATCATTGGAAGTAGTTAATATACATAACAATCATCGCTGGGTGTCATGTGTTGCCAGCTAACACTAGCCTCAATTTAAAAATACTTACAAACATTATTTAAAATCATTGTATAAAACGTTTGACAGTGTTTCAAGGCATACATTTCGATTTAAAGACATTCGTCAACTAATGTCTTTAAATCGCGTGTATCTGAATACTTTCTACTCAATGAAAAATTACAAACTGGTATATTTATTGTCGTTATATATATTCCATATGTATGTATATTATTATATTTATATAGAAGTATCTATGTATGTATATGTAAATGTATATTTATTTATCTATATAATAGTTTTAAAACGCTATTTTTAGCGGCACTACCCTTAGCCTGCTCTTAACCACTAAATGTTAGCTGGAAGAAAATGCTAAATAGCATTAAGTTCACCTTTGTACATATTCTTTGGTGCAATAAAGGATTTATCTATCTATACATAGTCATCATAACAACACAGTTTTAAAGATAATGTATTATTTCTAAGTACGACGTGGGATTCTGCAAGAGTAGAGTGAATAGGCACTTATTAAACTAGCGCGTAACATCTTTCGACTATATTACCACTTAACATCAGGTGAGATCGTGGTCAAGCGCTAGTTTATACCCTATAAAAAGTTTTTATTTGTTTTTGACCAATTAATTTTATAAAACGGTAAGAATTTGTACAAATACTTGTTACTCAAAATTAAATAAATACGTGTTTATTTATTTATTACACCAACACAATGAACATTTTTAACAAGCAATACATAAAAAAGTGAAAAGTTGTGAAGTTAATGCCATCGCAGTTATAGGCGTAGATTACAAGCAATTAATTGGCGAGTGACAATGTAAGATAAAAATAAAATTAACACAAAAGTAAAAATAAAACTAAATTTGAAATTAAAAATTAACTAATAAAAAAAAAAGAAAAACTATTTGTAGTTTAGTGAATGAAATATATATAGTATATAATTAATTTATATAGTAGTAAAGAACCTAAGTAGAAATGATAAAAATAGAAGCCAAAATATGGTTTCAGTAATAAGTGGGTGCAATGCACTTGCACTACAAAAAATACACAATGCACTTAAATACTAGAAGTATTTAAGTTGTCTGCTTAATTACTTGTAAAGCCGTTGTGCACGCTTTAAGATATTTTTTTATTACATCTTCTCAAACAGTTTTCAAAGTATGTATAAATCCGTGGTATGTAAGCCTTTTTTTTTTAATAACTAACTACACAGATTGGCCAGAGAGGCTGGCCTTGACTGCTTCACCCGATTGAAAGGTGGCACAGCTCTTAGGCCTGAACCTCTATTGCTAGTAACTCGACGCAAGGGTCCCCCCGGTGAGGGGTATGAAAGCCTGCATGTCACAGGTTTGTTCCTAGTTTAGACACCAGTTCCTTGCTTTTAAATCGAACTAATTATTTTTAAAATTATGTTGTAAATGTTTTCAAAACATTATGGGTCGTTATATCGTGAAAATTTGTATTTTTCGAGTCGATAAAGTGGGTAACGCATAATTCAATGGTGATTTTTTGCAGGATTTGAGTTTATAGAACGCATTCCGCTTTCGAACACAGCAACAAATGCACGAACGATTCGTATCACGAATACAAAGCGTTTTGTAGCATTAAAACGAATTCAGAATAGAATACTAAACGGCACTCATCGAAGCTATAACGAGAGCCTTTGCGGGATACACGTATATATTTCGTTCAGACTGATGGACCTATTGACCCCGAAGCAATAGTGGCTATTGTGCAACGAAAGTTATAGGGTCCGTAACTGTTCACACCATATCATTCCTGATTACGCATACGTGTGGATGTGGGTGGTCGTAAAACTTCACATGTCGCCGCACACTTAGTGTATCCATGTCCTTAAATCGCGCTATAGCACAATAATAGATGGCGTATACGCAATTTATATTCATTGAATTGTTTATCCATACAAACGGGTTCTTAGAAGTAAGCAACGTAATAACTTATTGTAATAAGCAGTCAATTATTGTAATTTACATATTACACTTGTATATGCCTTTAATTATAAGTTAAAAATTATTACAATGCCGATTATAAAACTATGTATTTAATTTTTTCTTATATAAAAGTATCCTAGTTACTCCTTATTAGCTCCCTCTGTGAATGTGGTCTAGACGAAGGGACTCCAAATCACCTTTTTTTCTGTTGTCCCTTACTATCTTCTTCCCCCTACGACCTCCTACCTAATGATATCACGCGCCCATAGACTTCTAATCCCTACTCTCTCTTGTTAACTCTCCTTTTGTCTATATTTTATGTTCATTCATTAACAAAAATAAAATTAGACTTTAGTTTGTCTGTCTTTTAACTAACTAACCTTATGTATATATATTGTGTATGTTTCTATTGTTTTAGACATATCAACAGTAAGCATCGTCCGGAATTGTCTCAGCAGTATTTTATTTGATAGTTTCGTTTCTCGTCCGTCACGAAGCCCGCTTTTTACTGCAGTTTAACGTACACACTTGGACATTGGCAAAATCTAAATGGAAACGCCATCAACAAAAACAACTGAATTGATTGAATTACTCCTTATTACACCAGCTATTCTACCAGGGAAAGTCCCGTCAACATCGGTACAGCCGTTCCAGAGATTAGCCGTAACAAAAAGACAATGGGACAAAGGGACGAAAATTGTAAAAAATGTTATGTTGGTACCGTATAATAAAACATAAAATAAAATAGCCTTTATTCCCGTTGGTATCGTATATTTATACATTAATATGTATATAGTCAAAAATGGTCATTTTAATAATGAAAGCAGTAGGCCAAGTATAAAAAATTTATACATTTTTTATACTTTCTAGGAAAGTGCTTGACCACGATCCTAATGTTAAGTGACACTCGTATTGTAATCGGAGTTTTTAACCCAAGCAGGGTTTTTCGCTTTTCGCCAAGCTTATTAGATCCCATATGTGAGAGGAAGTGAGCCCATCGCCAAATGCAGGCACAAATTTCTAGCAAGAGATTTTGTACTTATAAAACCGTTTTCGGCTATTGGTTAAGGCCGATTGAGATGCGATCATCAGAACGAAAGTCAAACGCGTAGCCATTAGGAAGTGACGGCTAAGTCATTCGCTAATTTACTCTTAATAGTTTCACGGGATTAAGATAGATACTTTACTGCACATATTTTAAATTAAGAACAATTAATGTAATAACTAAACATAAAAGCCGGCAAAGGTGGCCTTATCGCTATGAGCGATCTTTTCTAGGCTCCAACAACGACAGAAGAGGTAAAAAAAATGTATGTAAAAACCTCCATGCTAACTAAACACTGCCAGTTATAAAAAAGAAAAAAAAAGTATGGAAGTCACAAGCGGAAATAATCATGTTAATGACATCGCCTATTTTGTTCCGACCTCTAAGGTTCCGTATTAATTATCCCATATCGGTTGATATGTAATTTGACCTTCAATAAAATGATAATCGTCTCTACCTTCACCTCTAGATGCTACACTTGACACTATATTGTTCGACATTTCCTATAATGTAGTAATTGTGCTTCAATAAGTAATGCCTTATTGAAGCAGAGCCGTGGTAGCTCAGTGTCCGGGCGGTTGGCTCAAGTTGCGTAGTACGCTAGCAACCCGAGTTCGATCCCCGGTGCCGGCACCAATAAATTTGTTGTTGCAATTTTATGTGCTGATTTACCACGCGCCCGGCCGTGAAGGAAAACATCGTGAGGAAACCTACATGTCTTAGAAAATTTTTCTATGGCTTGTGAAGTCTGCCAATCCGCACTAGGGCCGCGTGGTGGACTATGCCCTTATACTCTCTTTACGGAGAAGGCCTGTGCCCAGCAGTGGGACATATATAAAGGCTGTAACTTTAAGTAATGTCTTTAAGTATAAAAATTGGGCTAAGTTTATCTCACTCATTGTGAGAAAAGGTAAGTTTAATAAAATCTATACTTATATATAAAATGTATATGAAATTTTTTTAAAACGTTTTCTATATCCTTCCAAATATTCAATTGGAATATAGCCTATATTCTATATACACATATCTAAAACATAATTGTCTCTTACGTCGCGACTAGAGTAGACAGATATACCAAACGTTTTATAGAGACTATAGCCATACATCAGGCATACATTTTATAAAACCACAAAAGCGAAAAAGAAAAAATGGCGATTGCACATCCAAAGTCCCCGTATCGGGGTTGTTATCTAAAATAATTTGAATTAGATTAATCTAATATTTCATTGGAAAGCATGTACTCGGAGGGTAGGTAGTTTGATGAGAGTTTGATTTTAAATAGATAGATTCTGATTAATTCTATTTCGTAATATTGCTACGATAATTCGGAAATACAAAGAGGGCCTCCGCGCGTAATAACGTTTAAAGTTTGATTCGATTTGAAGTCGGTTTTTCTTCTTACTCGTAACTTATATAATGTTATGTAAGTATGTATATGTATACTTGTGACACAATTTGTTTAGCAGACTTGAGGCAGCGATATAAAATCATATTAACGACAAAAAGTACTGCAATACGATACCTATTTACAAAGTCATTTGACAGTGACGTTCTAATGCTATGCGAATATAAAAAAATAAATTATACGTTACATTGGCACGCGTAAACTCCCACTCTTAAAATACACTCCGTTTATCCGAACGCGCCTTAAAGAAAAATAACTTCAATAAGGTCTCAAGTTCCTTTTGACCCTATCCCAAAGTGGCATATAAGTTAGTTTAGCTTAGATTGTCCCAATAGATTTTGTTAATAAAACAGCTACCAACCGAGTCGTGGTTCGGCCCTCTCGAGCGCCCTCGGATTGGACTGCTAACGCGTAATAATGGCAACCGTCCAAGCCGAGGTTACCCCTCACCGGGGGGGCCCTTGTGTCGAGTTACCACCTAATAGAGGTTCAGGCTAAGCGATCTAAGAGTTGTGCCACCTCTCAAATCCGGTGAAGCAGTAAAGGCCAGCTTCTCTGTACCAACTGTGTTAATTCGTCCAAAAAAAAATCCTTTTGACCTGACCAAGGACGAAAGGGGTTAGAAATCACTGTCTACTGTTATTCAAGTTTATTACATAAATGAAAATTTGAAGAGACTAATTAAATTGATTCGGTTTGACTTCTTTAGGTAATTTAAGATCGATTTTTGCTAGTTTTGGTAACTTGCTACCTCAGTTGCACCGTCTATGGCTTTCCAATGTCGTACCACTGACACTCCAATAATGTTACAATTATTGCTATTTGTTAATCTCATACATAATGACATCTTCCAAAATTTGCCGATTCTTTTCAATTAATATTAAATAATCAAAAATTCAATTGAATATTACGTATCAAAAAATTAAAAACAAATTATGGTTCTTGGGACGATGACAGGTGAATTGTAATAGGTTGGTTTCATATTGTCGTGTCATTGGCAAATACTCGGTGCCTTGGTGTGATATATGTCATTTTAACACGTAATTTTGTTGTATGTAAGAATTTGAAATCACAATCTTATTGCTGAAATCCAGCTGGGATTTGAATCATCCAATCATTATCACTATTCGCTGGCTTGCTTGTCCTTTTTCTATACTAATAAATGGAAGGCAACCAGATAATCTGGAAAAAATTGTTATAGGGAAAAGATCACGGGGCCGATCACCTACCTGGTCTGATCAAATTCAAAACATAGTGGGACTCGACATTCCGACCGCCATGAGAAAAGCCGAGGACAGAGCGGTGTGGAGGTAGCTCGTCGACGTTTCCGTAAAGGCGCTTCAAGATAAGAAAAAATGAAAGGGACTATTTTTTTGTTTACTGCAAAAACTATAGTTCCCTACTATTAAACCATGCAAATGCAGTGTGATTTTTATTATAAAGCATATAGTACAGGTTTTATATATTGTAGATATCTCACATGCAACCTCAATCTTCTTAGTTGAATCATAATAACGTTTTATAACGTTCTTATAACGTGTAATTCTATTATTAAATTTAATACAGTTTATATACCCATATGTTCTATGGATCTATAGTTTGTAATGTAATGCACTTATATACCCACGAGTCGCAATTTTTTCGCCTCGTGTGTTGTAGCCATCATTGACCTCAAAGTGTAAGGCTCAATATCATTCATTGTGGTTCCGGTGAGGGTCAAGTAGCTTATGCTGTCGCGCTCCTACGTGACGGGACTTACAAATGACATTCTAAATCGTTGCAATCCGGCGTCGAGAATAAGATGTAACGCGACATTACCTTCATTGTAGTAAATGGTTTGGGATTATCACTGTTTATCATGGCACCTTTTTTTAATATATAATTTTTTTAAAGACCATGTTATCAATATTTTTTTCACAAATATTATATAACGTTCTTGGTAACAGTTCTGGGTGCGCTTATGGTTGTGTTAGAAGATGGGTTACGTTATTAATCACGAGGTGGATTTTAGTAGTTTTTTTTAGTAATTTAATCATTTATCATCCCGCTAGATAACTGTTCAATTGATCAATGTTACTGCTTTCGTTTGATACTGCTACAAAAAACATATTCCATGACCTATGCTGTAATCTGAATCGCTTATCACCTTGCATGGTCGATGGGAAATGTTATTTTTTTTATATTTTGACTAAAGCAACAATCACTAAAGATAATTTTGACAGAAAAACAATGTTTGCCGGGTCAGCTAGTATAATATAATATGTCGACTTTTTGTCCTTTATTAGGAGGCGGTTTTGTGGCGATTATTAAATATTTTCCAAGGAAAGAATTCTTCCTTTCCTAGCCTTGCTGTGTAAAGGCACGTTGTAACTACTCCATGATGCCTTGTTCACTTTTATGGCGACAAACCCAGTGAAGTTGCTAGAAGAAGCCGATACAGGACCCATACCTATCATTAAACGTCGGGACTTTTATCTCATATTATCGTTACTTCTTTGAAACGACAACAGATTATATGATTACTTATCAAAAAAAGAAGATTGACATATAGGCCCGAGTTCCCGCGTTACGATCTCCTAGATCTAGATCTAGGTTAGTAGTAAGTATATTTCTCCAAGTAATTGGGTGGACTTTATGCTAAGTTACCTATAATTTTTTTGTGACAAACGAAATACTTTATTGCACAACAATTTACAAATACGTCATAGAAATATTAAATTATACATTTTGTTATATCACGATATAATTGCATGCGCAATGGGCGGAATCATTGCTAAGAGCGAATGTTCCAGACGACCTTTGTATGGACAAAGCAGTCTGGTAAATTCGCTCTTTAACCCATTTATTACTAAAACTATTATATATTTTGGCTTTTATTTCCAATTTTATTCCATAGTATAATTACTCAGGCTCTATACTAGTATAAAAACACGTATTTATTAAGAGTAACAAGTATTATTATAAAATCTTACTGTTTTGAAAACTTTATAAGATTAATTCGTCAAAAGCAAATAAAAACTTTTTTTTTAATAGTGTCTTGTTATGATGTCTATTTTTACCGAAACTCTGTTAAACGATTACGTCAACGTTTGAAATATGTTGCAATATATAAAATACGGTTAAATAAGTCTGTTTGCAAATATATTTTGAGACGGGGTACCCTCGGCTTGGACGGTGAGGTGCGTTAGCTTTCCAGTTAGGGCGCCCGAGGGGGCCGAACAACGACTCGCACGATAGCTTTACCACCGAAAAGCTAGGGACATTATAAAGCTAACTAACTTTCAATACCGAAGTTTTTTTAACTCAATAATATATTTATTTATGAAAATTTGTTCATCTGTTATTTTATTGTATATAATATACATAAATCTAATAAATATTTTACACGTATTATATTAATTGTAATATATCTATATATATTTTTTTTTCTTTTTATTCGTCTGTATAAATTCCATGTAAACGTAGTATTGAGCGCGCACGATTTTCTCTCTATCCTGGGCACCGCTGAAAATCAGCGCTGTCATATCCTTGCGACGGCATATGCTGAGACGATGTCCGATATTGGCATCATATTTTATATCTTATTTGTCCGTTTTCCTTTTTTTAACTTTTTTTTAATTCCTTTTTGATTTGTTTCTTATTTTGTGCCAATAAAAAATATGTCGATGTTTAAGAAATTTGAATTCCGAAAGCAACGCTTCTAATGTCTAACGAGTATGACCTAGACTTAAAACGGCCATATCGCGGCAGTATTACTGGCAAGCTCTAACAGTCGCGACAAGACGCTCACCTATAATTGAGGTACAGTATGACCACTCTAATTGCGCACATCTCGAGCCGTTGAATGTGGAAAAACCTTCGAGCTAATAACCGACAATCAGCTATAAAAAATGTATTACGAATATTGTTTTTATGGCTTATACAAGAAACTTTTTACGTAATATTTTACTACCCAGCATGTGGTATATTAAGTACTGGAGGCCGAACTGTTAGGGTTAAATATTGTATATTTTATTATGTCTTTTTATACTTCAGTATCCAATTAAAAGAAGGTTAAGGTTGAAACCGTACCGATGTCGTACACATTTATTGGAATCTTTTGATTATATAATAAAATAATTTAAAAACCATTGCAATTACGTAAGCTATAGTACGCAGTATTGTAATTTACGATTTAATGACCCTACATAAATGTAATTGCAGTTCTAAGTACTCAATTTGCTGTGGAATTGTTTTATAAAGTGTGTTTTACATTTTGCGCTTGTCATTTGACAATTTTATAGCAGGTTGTTGTAGCATTCCGTTTACGTATAAATGTGTGTGGTCGCTACCTTAGATTGTATAAATCGGACGCGATTTATATTGCAAATAACTGGTTTGCATTGATAGTTGTCTCAATGACTTATTTTATGTAATAATAAAGATTTGAGTCACATCTTAAGAGACTTTCGCTAGATCGGCTGGGTCAAGGGTCAGATACAGAAGGCAGTACTACTGGACACGGCACACATCGTCAGGAGGTTTCTCTCTATGTCGCCCTAACCGGTTGCTTGGGCCCTGCTTCGTTGCCGGTGGCACACACTAGGTTGGTTTTTTATAATGTTTCAGCCCTGTAGTTCTGGGCTGTCAAGAATAAGACTATGGTATCCCGTTCCTGTCGTA
This sequence comes from Meandrusa payeni, assembly GCA_029286785.1. Taxonomy (NCBI): domain Eukaryota; kingdom Metazoa; phylum Arthropoda; class Insecta; order Lepidoptera; family Papilionidae; genus Meandrusa; species Meandrusa payeni. Next base: position 4,831,012 of record JAGSMX010000013.1, read on the forward strand.
CAAGGCGACTAAAAGGGGCCTCGGGTTCACTCGGGTTCATAAAACAAACGTAAATAAAAATATAGTTGAATTCAGAACTACCTCCTTTTTTGAAGTCGGTTGAAAAAAATCACTTGCTAATAATTTATGGTAAGTAAAAAACCAAAAAAGAAAACAGAAACCATCCAGAAATATAATAACAAAACATGTAGTTGGGATGGTTAACATGAATGTTAGTAATCTTAGTGATCCACCCCTTAGATGTTAGAAGCGTTGCTGGAGTTTCTTCGGCCACTTCTTCTCCCAGCGCCAACGCTTCCAGAAGTGGCACTCAAAGTTAGTTTAACTTTTTGAATGTCCCTCAGATTATCCGTGAAATAGCTACCGACCGAGTCGAGGTTCGGCCCTCTCGGGCGCCCTTAGATCGGAATGCTTACGCGTAACATAGTAACCGTCCAAGCCGAGGTTACCCCTCACCGGGGGACCCTTGTGTCGAGTTACTAACGATAGAGGTTCAGGCTAAGCGACATAAGAGCTATGCCACCTCTCAATCCGATGAAGCAGTCAAGGCCAGCTTCTCTGGCCAATCTGTGTAGTTCGTCAAAAAAAAAAAATCTTAGTGAAAGAAAAATGCCAACTTACCAAGTAGAATCTCCACTGTGCACTCGCTCATATAGTCGTGGCAGTCAAATACTCCACTCTCTTTCTTTAGCTTGTCTACAACCGCTCGGGAGTTGGCATTGAACAAGTCAATGAAACTCTTCAACACGTTCAGGTGGAAAGTAGGCGCAATCAATTTGCGATGGGAACGCCATTTTTGACCTAAAATAATGTCAATTGTACAATATTTACTAGTAAAAACAAATATAGACTTCAAATTGAATCTAACGATAAACGCTTTTTAGCGCGGACGTAATCTTACGAAATACTTCAAATCAGAACCTAACCAAATTCTCATCAAACTACCCTTGAAATGCAACCTTATCAATAACAAAATTAATTATCAAATACATAAGCGTAATATCGTCCATTTGTCGCGCACATATTTAGTTCCAATTTAAGACTTATGTGCATTTATCATTGATGCCATTGTGAGAACTGGACCACACGGGAATCACCAACTTCCAAATAAAATAAGAATCATCAAAATTGATTCCAGTCGAAATAGATAACAAACATAAAAAAAACACAGACGAATTGAGAACCTCCTCTTTTTTGGCGTCGGTTGAAAGTAAAATTGATTACCACACCGCTTTAATAGGTACTTGCATGTTAATTTCTAAGCAAATACTTGCACAGTCTAGATTTAAGTCTTTGATGAAGAAAGGATGTACACAAAATCTTAAAAATCTATAATCTGTTCAGTCATAAACGTAAATTGGTTTCTACGAAGAAGTTACTTGAGTTAAATTATAATCAGACTAGAACTCTACTAATTTAATATTTATTTTAGTATAAATTATTAACGATGAATCTATAAATAAATCTCATAAAATTTAATATACATACATATAGCTGAGAGATATATACACACAAACACATAGACACTATCGTTAATGTTATTATTATTGTGTTTTCAAAATGGGTGAAGACACTAACTGCTGAAACACAAGTCCAATAGGAAAAGGAAAAAGGAGCTAATTAAGCTCAAGAGTCAGGGAATTCAATAATTCAATAAAGATTTATTATTATATAAATATTGTTAATTAAAATCATTTCCAGTCAAAATAGATAACAAACATAAAAAAAACACAGACGAATTGAGAACCTCCTCTTTTTTGGCGTCGGTTGAAAGTAAAATTGATTACCACACCGCTTTAATAGGTACTTGCATGTTAATTTCTAAGCAAATACTTGCACAGTCTAGATTTAAGTCTTTGATGAAGAAAGGATGTACACAAAATCTTAAAAATCTATAATCTGTTCAGTCATAAACGTAAATTGGTTTCTACGAAGAAGTTACTTGAGTTAAATTATAATCAGACTAGAACTCTACTAATTTAATATTTATTTTAGTATAAATTATTAACGATGAATCTATAAATAAATCTCATAAAATTTAATATACATACATATAGCTGAGAGATATATACACACAAACACATAGACACTATCGTTAATGTTATTATTATTGTGTTTTCAAAATGGGTGAAGACACTAACTGCTGAAACACAAGTCCAATAGGAAAAGGAAAAAGGAGCTAATTAAGCTCAAGAGTCAGGGAATTCAATAATTCAATAAAGATTTATTATTATATAAATATTGTTAATTAAAATCATTTCCAGTCAAGTTCAATCAATTTGCCACAAAAATGATTGATAGCATTCTTTTAATAAATTAATTAATAATTACGTAAATTACATGATTTGATGATGATAATAAAAAATCAATTATGATGATAAGTAAATGAGGGCATCAGCGCGTAATAGCGTTTCACATTTGATACGAATTAAAGTCGTTTTTTGTGTTCACTCGTAACTATACTTGTCAAGAATATAAGGAAATGTACAATTATTAAGCTAAGCACACAAGCTACAAGGTTTTTGAGGTTAAACCTCTTGCCATAGCAGTTTGTAGAGGAAAATGGGCACATTAATATTTAACCTACAAACGCCTCTATATAGTCCTTATCTGTATTCAAGTGAATAGTTACATTGTTTTAATTACATCGAGGTTTTTGTAATGTGATGCCGTTTAATGTTCTCTTACAAAACAGAGAATACAATAAGTGGAATATGTATGAAGTGTATTTTAAATTAAAGGTAGAGTAAGGATAGATATAAAAATGTAATAGGAAAATATGAATAAGCTTAAGAACAATGTATAAATATGTAACATTATTTAGAGAAGTAAGAAAGAGATGAATGGAAAATTTTCCTAACCACCCACGTTGGGGAACTAGATATAGTATAGGCAGACTATGCTTAGATTAAAAATGATAAGGGGCAATAAAACTTTGAATTTAGTCAGTAGTCAAGCCTCATGTTACAAAAAAATGTTCTCTTATAAACTTGCTCGGTTTTGATTGCGACTACAATTTGTAAACTGTATAAACGTTTATTTGTTTTTCACAAACACACAAAACAAATGCATTAACAACAAATGCAAGGTGAACTAATAAAAAATAAACGTACCGTAGTGTGACGCAAACAAACGGGATATCACACAGATATAAATGAACTAATAATAATATTATAAGAAGGAAAGTTTTGTTTGTTTGTAATGTAGAAACATGTTAAAGATAAACTTTAAAACTACTTATTGTATCCCCTTCAACTAAGGTTAACAGAGGCGGACTTAATGCCTGTATTAAACGCCAATATTATCTACCGGGCTACCCTGAGTGAGAAAGAAAACTTCAGAGACATAACAAAATATTAAAATAAACATCTATTAATAGACAGATAGTGTACATATGTACCTAAGAAAATAAATACAGATAAAAAGTATATGATCGTTTATGTATAAGTAGACATCAACAGTGTTATATGTATTATATAACGAGTACCGACTTATTTCTTAAAAATATGCTCATTCAGTGCTCTTTTGACATCACCCGTAAGAATTCCAAAGATGTATCGACTGTACTATGAACGACGAATTAAAAACCAGCTTTATGTCATGGACGTAAATTTTCAGACTGTAAAAGGCATGCTGTTAAATTTCATATAAATATTGATTTTTTTTTTCGAAAAGTAACTAATGATGTAAAGCATATTTTATGTCACACTACAACCATTACTGTATATAAGAAATTTTCGGGAAATACCAACGTAATAGATTGAAATTCCTAAATTTAGTCGCCTTCTACGACAGGCAGGGGATATCGTGGTTTTATTCTACGACCTCAGAACTACAGGGCTGATTAGTAAACAACCCAAACTAAGCAAACGCTTGTATCCTGGGTACCAGATTTGCATTGTGAAATTTGCAACCATTGGAAATATATTAGACGATATTTACCTGTGCTAATGAGGAGACCATCTCCAAGCCAGGGTTTGAAAAACCTGTAATCATCGGCTTTGTCAATGTGAACGTGGCTGCTGAGTATCAATTCAACATCCCGGGGGTCGTAAAGGAACACGATCAGACGTGGTCCAATCCATATTTTCACGACGGATTCGTAGTCGAACGGAAAACTTTTCTTTATAATGTTTCTGAAGATTTCTGTTGAAAAAAAGGAACGGATTAACGCACATTACATAAAACCATTTTAAAACTATTAAAGCCGTAAAAATAAACGTGGTATAAATATAAACTTAGGAATAAACTAAGAATAAGAAAACATTTATACTAATAAACCAAGAATACATTGACATTTTTGTTCATACAATCATTATTCCGAAGTTATAACGACGTACACCCTTGCTTAAGTCCAGTATAACATTTTAAGTACCACGGTTTGTGTTTGTCTTCACGCATTTAAAATAACTTATTATGGAATTAAGGGCAATAGAGGAAGTAGAAAGAGAAAATGACTTAATAAATAACATTCAGACTCGAAGAAAACAAAATATTTTAAGGGAAAACCTTTGATTAAAATGTCTATGAACAGTTTCGATTCAAATATCGATTTTCAAAACGTGGTGTAACGTTTCTAGACCAATTATTTGGATGGTCTCTTACTATAGACAAGCGTGAAGGTGGATTATCTTCCGCATTGCAAGTACTGATAGCTCTGAGGTACTAGGGTTGAAATTAGGTAAGAGTTAAATCATATCTAATATAATTCCTCAGTTTTACAAGCAAATTGTTTTTATTTTTACTTTTGGGAACGTGCCTAAACGCGTACTCGTTCCCCGAGGGATGGATGAGTTGAGGATGTCCATTTAAAGAGTATAGAAAACTTTTTTTTATATCAGCGACACATTGACAGATACCATAGACTACAATTATGTTTTTGCCAATTGCCAACTTGTGCATTTTGACGTAACGGAAGAATAGATAAACCATAGTTTTAAACCGGATTTATTTGTAGTTAAATATTCTTAGGTTATTCTTTATTTATTCCTGGTTTAATTAAACTTAGTATAAGTGTGGAATAAATACCTTTTAACTTATTTTTATTTGTAAGACGCTATATAGTACCCTGAATACGCATAACAATTAAATTTCAACTTTCGTTGACATGTTAAGAAGATACCATTCACATCACTAACACCGACGACAACCACAAATATTTAAATATCTAGTTTTATATAAAAATATAATTCCCTCCGTTGGCATATGCGTGTGGTTTTACGTGTATAAAAAGTGTACATAAATATAATATAATACTGACATTGTTTACCAAATCTTATTTTAAAATATAAAAGAAAAAGGAAACTTATACGGATATCAATAGCAGTGACGTATTTTAAAATGCTTGTTTTTAAATAAAAGTTCCAATTAAAATTAAAACTTCCGTAGAGTTAAGCGTGTCAATATATAATCTCCACTAGAGTTGATTAAATGAACGCGTAAAATAACGAAAAAAATATAGTGTACATTTTTTAATGATAATAAGTAGCACTAAATGGTCAGTGAACAAACAAATTAACTTAATTGACTTGAAATTGAAGAAAAAAAACAGGAATATATGTAAAATTATTATTAGGATTCAAATAAATATTATTTTACTAGATTATTATTATTTATTTTTTATTTGAAATGTTATTTCAACAATAAATTATTACATTATAAATTGTCTTACTACTTAATTACATTACGGACTGATAAATATTAATTTTTTTTATATTTTTTTAATATTGTTTAATATTAAGTTTGTTTTTTTATTAAGCTTTTAAATTCATACCTTGAATATTGCCTTATTTATTTTGTGATTTTATGTTATTTCTTATAATTACGCAATTGTTACACATTGCAGTAATTTTTATTCGATGGATTTAGCCTGCCAACCTCAATGTTTATTGAAAGGTGGCCGAGCTCTTAGAAGTTTAGACTGAATTATAATTGAGTAACTGAGCGCATGCGGAAGTCGGGTGGAAACATTACTCTGGTGCATTTCTAGTCCGAAGGTGCATGAGAGATATAAATTAAAAACAAATTTACTGATTGTATTTCGGTTTTGATTTTTTATTTCCGACTTTTTAGGATGCACTGCAGTTCTCGTCCAATCAGTCCAATCGCTCGAAACGTTCTCCACAAAGAGTCCATTCGCGACCGTCGGAGGTTGCGAATAATCCTAGCGCATTACCGCTATTTTATGGGCAGGCCCCACCCCTTAGATGCTAGGAGCGTTTCTGGAGTTTCAGGCCACTTCTTCTTCCAGCGCCAACGCTTCCCGAAGTGGCACTCAAAGTTAGTTTAGCTTTTTGAATAGCTACCGAGCGAGTCGTGGTTCGGCCCTCTCGGGCGCCCTCGGATCGGAATGCTTACGCGTAACATAGTAACCGTCCAAGCCGAGGTTACCCCCCTACCCTTGTGTTACTAGCGATAGAAGTTCAGGCTAAGCGACCTAAGAGCTATGCCACCTCTCAATCCGGTGAAGCTGTCAAGGCCAGCTTCTGTGGCCAAGCTGTGTAGTTCGTCATAAAAAAAAATCGAAACGTTAGGATTTAAATTTAAAATTAAGTTGGGCTAAAATTTTGTTGTTGTGTTAAAAAGAGACGCGAATATGTAAATATAGCTGTGAGGATAAAGGGTTTAAATTATAATAAATTTTAGTATAATTATACTAAAATTTAAAAAAAAAAAAAATTATGATAAATACTGTATTATCCAGGTTTACGTAAAAAATCCTTTTTCGTTTGAGTTGTGAAATATAAATATATAGTGTTTTTTTTAATGAAATATAAATAAATTTTTAAAAATATTTTATTTTATTTTAAGGATATTTGTCTATTGTGTATTATGCACAATTAATTTCAGTTAGCTAACGTCTTTATCTTTCGAAATTCAAACTTTCTTAACCGACTTCGTTCCGACCCTTTATTTTTGCTCATGAGTGAAACATTGTTGTATTATTTGTTGAGTAAATTGTCGCGATAAAAGTAACGGGATACATTTTGAAAGATTCATTTTATATTCAAATTACAAAAATATTATAATAAAGACATTTTATTAATATGTTGTATTTATTAAGTTAAAACCTCTCCTCTTATTTCACTTCGGATTATTTTATCTAATAAATAAATGATTTGTCCAAATAACAAACTTGATACTAATTACACCTTGCTAAATTTCTCATCACTGGTTAATCTTTTCCAAACAAATGACTGCATTTGGTGATTCCTTTCTTTGTATGATGGCGAAGTTATTGTTTTCGTTTATAACTTAATGTAAGTTAAACCCAAACCTAATAAACAAGTCTATCGGACAGATTTGTGAACGAAAATCATTATTAAAAAAGCAATAATATAAGTTCCACTTAAGTAATCGATATTAAAGTGTATAGTAACACGTTCTCCGAAACATGACGCATCTAATGGCATAAATAATAATGTTTCAAAAAATGTATTATTATCATTTATAACAATTTTGTAGGGTAGATAAAATAAACACAGTCTATAGAAGAGAAAATCTTACCGTCAGACCCTCCCGTGAACTCCAGAGCATTCCCAATTAAAGGCAGCCCAGGGGGACCGTGCAGCTGTTCAGCTAGCTCATACATATGCCTTCTGGACATTCTCCAGTAGGTGTACCAGAGAAGAAGAGCTGGTACCAATAATACATAGAACATATTGGTCGCAGCCCACGTACTGCTTTGGACCACATTTTCTGCTGCCGCGTAACTCATTTTCTAATTAAAAAAAAAGATTATTAATAATAATAAAATGTAAAATCCTCCCTTCCTCCTTTAAACTTCTTTTTATAAAGGCAGATGGAAGCAGCAATTGCTCTCCGTTTCTCACCAAGCTTATAATGTCTCGTATAACAGGAACATGACAGGAGGTGAGACCATCGCCATACATTGGGCATAGTTTTTTGCAATTGAAAAATGAATTTTATAATTATGATACGATAGTTATAATTCCACTATCACTTAGATTTAATATTTTGCAACTATTATATTATATTTGTTATATTAAATACTAGGGGTAATAAATAAATAATATCAATTAAGATTGTTTAAACTTTTAACACTGAATAAATTTTTAATATTTATTTGGATATTTTTAGATATTTGAAAATTATATTAACAATTAAATTAAAATTATATAAGCTAAATATTCATCATTTTTAAAATATTTTTTTTGTATTTGTCGTGTTCTCTCAGTAATTATTAAAATTATATCTATTTGGAAATTTGTCATAGATGCTCTTAAAATCACATTAACAATTTTGAAATCATTATTTTTAAGCTTGAATGTTGCAAGTAATTTCTACAAATAAATTTATTTTACGAAACTTATAAAATTATTTAAATTAACTTCCTCAGCTTTTAAAAATTTAAGATATAGTTTCACTCCCAAAATATATTATTTATCATCCTTGTCCTACGATACACATTGTAGTCATAATCAACGAATAGATTTGCCCGTACCTTTAAACAACACCTCCTTCGAGAGCCGACACAGTGATACGCGAGCAAATCGATCTCTCTCTATTTCAAAGAATGCCAAGCGCGCTTCAATGCGAACTATTTAATCGACTCCCGCGCAACCGTCTATATACACGCTTGTGACGTCACAATTCAACGTTCATCGAATCGCGTACGCAGTGATTTATTATGCAAATGACAAGAACTTTTGCGCAGACAATCATTATATATGTTCAGTAGGTATTACACCAAATTAACCTAATCAAACACAACTATTTCAATTTGGTTTAGTAAAATTTGTCCAATCATCGTTTTTTTTAAACGTTTTTGAAGTGAAACTTATTTAGCCGCGTGGAGCATTTTAAGTTCAGGTTTAGGTTTAAGAAACTTTATTCTCACTTTAGACATTAAAAGTCACTTACAATCAAATTACGAACAATAAAATTATCGAAAGTTCGCTGTCACAAGAGAGAAGGAACTTTTTGATAGGGGAAAATCTTAACGATCCGCGTCACCGACATGCTACTATTGTATCTTTATTTTGTCATAATCTACGTACAGCCCCATCATATATTTGAATAATACATAAACCATATAAACGTGAAAATTGCTCGGAGTGTCCATAGATGTGAAATCTAGATTGATGTCAATAATATTAATTTAAACATTATAAAATTTAAAATTGTAATACTAAAATACCAAGTTATATTCACTTGTATCGGCAGTCCCTATGACTGCCATTTTTTATTCATAAGAAGCTCACCTAATTTGATGTGGTCAGCAAATCATCATCAACTATTCTTGAACATTCCCGAAGAATACAAGAGCGACAGCAGAACTGTTGTAAAATTCCTACTATCACAATTTTTGTTTTTACAAAATCAAAAATACCTGAACATCGATTAGAATCGGTTATAGAAATTCCCGGGATAGCATGGAAACCTAAAGTCCAATTGCAGTTAAGCTAAAATGGGATCCCCTTGGAAGACTGTTTTTTCTCGCAGAAAAACAATTCTTCATATCGCTTTATAAATGGTAGAGTTATGAGATATTATACAGAGAGCACAAATCAAGGCATCATTAGTCTATGGTTATATGGTTAAAATTGTAAGATTGAATTATTCTGAACAATTCTCCGTCACCGAGGTGAATACGATAAAGACTGCATTTGAGTTGAAAGAACGTGGTCGTCAAAGATGCGAGTCGCTCGGTCACGGCCTTTCGCCAAAGGCTTTGACCGCTTGTCCATATAAAGACTTGGCCAAGCTCTTACGTCGCTGAGTAAATTAGGGTAAGGACTCCGGAGAAGGTTTCCTCCAATCTCTCCCGTTACTGTAACACGATTAGCATGTATCCAATTTTAGTCCCTACCCTCCTATACATCCAATTTACAAAATATTATCCAAACACTGAACCAGACATGGGCGTACGTAACTACAAGAGAACAAATTAAAATGCAATAAAGAGAGGCAAATCATCCGCTCCAGGTACAACCCTAATGGGGACCACGATCCTCAGACATGAGGGACCGACACTAGAGAGAGAGAGAGAGTAGGTAATGAACTTCACCCGCTCGAGCAGAGAATAGAAGAGAATGAATGCGGAGAGAAATGAACAATTTAATATATTGTGAGAGTTAAATTAAATATTTAATGTTTAGTTATGTTTATATTAATTTTATTGTTTAAATAAAATAAAGCAAAATCTAGCCCGGCAAAGCGGGCTGGGTACACTGGTATTTAAAATTTATAATTTGGGGCCCCGGTGTTGCTAGCATACTCGCCATCTTAAGGCGAACTCCCAGCCACTATACCCTAAGGTGAAAACCACACGTTAGCAGCTACCACGGGTCATTGATCATCTCAGGCTGGGAGCAAATTTTCCTCTTTTAGTTTTTTTATTTATTTTTGCAATGAATATTCGATACCTCGATTGCTTTTGCCATTTTTTACTAGCATTCAACTGTCAGATTTAATTAATATCCCACACACTTTAATGCAATGCAAAAAATTTAAGATGCAATATAATTTGTTTATTTTTACTATTAAATCAATATACAATGTGTTAATTGACGAAATCAAACGTTTCGTCAGTAAAATTTAATATACTTTAACAGATACATAATAATATATATATATATATATACAGACCTATGTGCTTTTAACCTCGTTTATTAGAACCATTTATTTATTTTGTTTATTTAATAGTAACTTTTTTTATGTTTGCGTGATCAGGAAAGAATGCGAATCAACGATTATTTTTTTCATATTTAGGTATCTTTTAAAATTAAATTATCTCGATGTAGTAAACAGGAAACAAGTTATAGCAAATATTTTGTTTTTATTTTTTATTTAAAAGTATACATAATTATATGTTTATATATACGTACTGTGCCCTAGTGCGCATTGGCAAACTTCACATATCTTAGAAAAAATTTGTAAGACATGTAGTGTAGTCAATCAGCGCAACAAATTTATTGGTGCCGGCACTGGGGATCGAACTCAGGTTGCTAGCGTACTATACAATTTAAGGCAACCGCCCGGACATTGAGCTATCACGGCTCTAATTTATATAAATTATCAAATTTAAGTAAGCTTATCTAAATATTTAATTCATCTTACATTCACATAAATTTAACGACACCTTATTTTAAAGATTTTTTTTTAATGACGAACTACACAGATTGGCCAGAGAAGCTGGCCTTGACTGCTTCACCGGATTGAGAGGTGGCATAGCTCTTAGGTCGCTTAGCCTGAACCTCTATCGCCAGTAACTCGACACAAGGGTCCCCCCGGTGAGGGGTAACCTCGGCTTGGACGGTTACTATGTTACGTGTAAGCATTCCGATCCGAGGGCGCCCGAGAGGGCCGAACCACGACTCGGTCGCTAGCTATTTCACGGATAATCGTTTTTAAAAAGACACCGAAGTAATTAGTTCGGGATGCTTGTGATGCCCACACACGCACACACACAAACACACGCGCGCACACACACAAACACACGCGCGCACACACACAATAAGTATTTGTCTTCTAATATTGTCTACTTAATAATAAGTGTAATTTGTTTTTATTTGTCTCGAGGTGGGCGTAAATTGCTGCGACACAATTACCAACTTAGTAGCAGTTTACGAACTTACAATATTATTAAAATTTTCTTATTCTTTTGTCCAAATAAAATCTTATTTATTGTAATCATATTTAAAAGTTAAAAAATAACATACATATAAAGCGGAATGTATGGAAGTAAGAGTGGGGAGGATAAGCAAGAGAGTACAATCAATGCATTAGAGATGCGGTCATTATGACGTATGCTAGATGTGACTATGAATGATAGGAGAATGACAAATAAAAATTATTTTTTTTTTAATTTTTTCTACGATATTTTCTAGAATACACCTGGTATTACCGTTTTAAAAAATTTAATTAGTAAATATACTTGTTTAATTTTGAAAATGTAAATAAAATTTAAAATAAAGAAATATAATACAAATATATACTCAATAAAATGATAATCATATTTCAAATTAAGATTCCAGGATAATTATAAAATGTCGAAAATAACGCTAAAATGAATTCATTCAAATATACTTTATTTTAACATGCGCAAGAGAACACTTTATTATAATTTATGACCACGCCATAACCTAATGATAATCTTTATGCAATTTAATACTGTGACATAATATTAAACATGAGGCACTTATAAATATTAGTTCATGCGGATTATACGTCCAGTCAGTATACACCAGTTCGCCCTGGCACGAGACCACGGCATCGGTATCCTTGACATTTGATGCACTTTTCGACACATAATAAACGAATGATATGAACTGTTATGTATCACATCTTGTGTTGACAAAATTAACGAATGTTTATTTTATACAATTGTCATATTTAATTCAGACGATTTACAATATTAGTAAGCTACACAATATTATAGTTTCAGAATGTCCTTTGAATGAATGTCTTATGTCGTTGTTCAAGAACATTCACTCCATTTGGAAGATATATTATGAAACACTAGCGTACCCAGCCTGCTTCGCCGCTGCATTTAAACAATAAACTTACATCATAAAATATTTAATTTAACTCTCACTACTAAATTATTTAATTTCTCTCCGTATTCATTCTCTTCTATTCTCTGCTCGAGCGGTTGAAGTTCATTACCTACACCCAAGTACATATCAGTAAATTCAATATCATTCTTAACATTCAGGGATTCATTATACTTCGTTGTGTATATTTATGGATACTCCATTGTATTTGTCCATAAATATACATAACGCATGTGTCAATACAAATTGGGGTTATAGAATATCATCATAGTAAATAATAGCTGTATTTGACAGTTCAGAAATAGGATTATTTCGATATTTGACAATTCAAAAAGAGGAGTGCTCTGATCGTCACCAAACTTTCCTACTCCCCGATAGTTTCATTGAAATCGGTCCTTTCCACCATCGGACTGCGGGATTTCATCCTTTTGTTGTGAACATCCCTCAAACCCGAACGAAGCGATTTGCTTCGTCTTTCATTCTTCGTACAGCAAAGGACTGGAATAGTTTGCCCGCGTCTGTGTTTCCTTCCGATTACAACGTGGGTATTTTCAAGAGTAGAGTGAATAGGCATTTACTAAGCTAGTGCGCCTTACCATCCAGGACTGCATTTCCACTTAACATCAGGTGGGATCGTAGTCAAGCACTTGCTTTGAAAAAAATTTATATTAGCGAGTGATATTTCAGAAACTGTTAAATAGAAAAATCGGCTTGTAGATAATAAATCAAACATTTGGCCACTAGTCCATTACCGTTCCAATGAATATCATTAAAGTTAGTTATAGTTTATATATGTCCCACTGCTGGGCAAAGGCCTTCTCTGTAAAAAGGGCATAGTCCGCACGCATCTCTAGTGCGCATTGGTAGATTTTACATGTCTTAGAAAAATTTTCTAAGACGTGTAGATTTCCTCACGATGTTTTCCTTCACCGCCGAGCGCGTGGTAGTAGATAGATAGTTATATAAATCCTTTATTGCACCAAAGAATATGTACAAAGGCGAACTTAATGCTAATTAGCATTTTCAGGCTAAGGGTAGTGCCGCTAAAAATAGCGTTTTAAAACTATTATATACATAAAGAAATATACATTTACATATACATAAATAGATATTTCTATATAAATATAATTATATAAATACACATGGAATATATATAAGGACAATAAATATACCAGTTTGTAATTTTTCATTGTTTGAGCAGAAAGTATTCAGATACACGCGATTTAAAGACATTAGTTGACGTAGTACAAAAAATTGCAACAACAAATTTATCGGTGCCGGCACCAGGGATCGAACTTGGTTTGCTAGCGTATACTGCAACTTGAGGCGACCGCACGGACACTAAACTACCACGGCTCATGATTATCAATAATACGAATATATTAATACACTTGAATCAAATCTACTTTCCACAAGATTCAAGGACGTTATACAAAAACATAACCTTGATCTGTATATGAATATATTGAAAGGAGATTAAGCCAGAATCAATATCATTATAAACAACATTCAGGAAACGTGTCGATCTGTTTATTCTTGGTGACTATCGAACTGCATATTGAAATGCACTGATAATTATAATTCAATAACATATCTATTAAATTAGCTGCCCCTGGTGGCCACAATTAGCACGAGACAAAGATAAATGGAGCTCTTTAGAGGAGGCCTTCACCTTCGCCTGAGGAGGGGTTCTTGCAAAATTCCAAAATTACTACACTTTTTTATTATTTATATTTCAAAGTACGGCGGTACTTCACACCGGGACAGCTTTTGACTTTGTAAAAAGCACAGATCCGGCCATGTGTGGAGTACTGCTGTCATATCTGGGCAGGTGCAGCCAAATAACAACTCGCGGCACTGGATATCATGGAGAGGCGGACCAAAAAGTTGATAGATGACCAAGATCTACACATAGATAGTCTTGAGCACAGGCGCAAGGTGGCCAGCCTTTCGGTGTTGTACAGATTACATTTTGGAGAGTGTGCACAGGAATTACATATACAGGCATATTCGTTTTTATTATTATTTATTCTGTAATTGTGTCCATTGCTTTATTATTTATTATTATTATTATATCAAATCTATGATAATATATAAACCGCTAACACATTACACATATATGCTATAAGTGGTAAGAAATTACATACAGTATTGGAATGCCAACAATTGAGATAAATTCTTGGAATTTTTTTTGACGAAGAACATAGATTGGCCAGAGAAGCTAGCCTTGACTGATTCACCGGATAGAGAGGTGGCAAAGCTCTTAGGTCGCTTAGCCTGAACCTCTATCGCTAGTAACTCGACACAAGGGTCCCCCCGGTAGGGGTAGGAAATTCTTAAGAGATGCAATATCCAAGCAAGGAAAGTGATATTATATAGCACTGTCAAATACCATACAGCAAAGTTCCGGATCCGGAAAAATGAATGACGATAATAGATAATCGACAGTCATCAATCACAAATCTTAGACATTTTTCTAACATATGTAGGTTTCCTCACGATGTTGCATGGTAAATCACCACTTAAAATTTCAACAAACAAATTCATCAGTGCCAGCACTGGGAATCGAATTCGGGTTGCTAACGTACCATGCAACTAGAAGCACGGGCACTGATCCAGGACTACTTGATCGTTTAAGTAGGTACATAATTACCATAACACCTATCTTAGGTACAGTAAACAAAAAACTAAATTTGGTATGCGTGGCCCCTACAGTACCTCGTTATGAAGCTGAACAAAAAATTTAGTCTCAAGGTTGTGAGGTTTTTTGATAATATATCAAAGACTTTGCACTCTACCACAAAGATCACTTCAAAATTACATAAAACCGTAATAGGTTTGCTTGAGAAAATTGTCTATTGTATTGAGAAATTACGTTTTAATTATGAATTAATTTCTGGGATACTGCATGTAAAAGTCACAAACAAAATTTGCAAATTGCTCAAAACAAAACTATTAAGGGATTATTCCGATACAACTACTTAACGGAAACTACTAAAATTTACTCAGAAACAAAAATAATATTTCTGACAAGTACACAGCACCTGTGACTTTGTTACTTGTCAGAAATATACTAAACCGAGATATAAATACGCGTATCACTTTTACTAAAAGGTGTAACGTGACTATCCGCATATCTAGGCGAGGTAATTATATCTATCTATATGCACCAAGGACTAATTACGGAGCTAGGACCATCCTTCATGAAGGTGCACAAATGCTAAGCTTCCTAGAAATGTGAAAGAATGCAAGTCGCTTCACTCATTCAAGTGTCTACTTAAATCTCATATTCCAAAAAAATCATGAAGTAATTTAAAGTGAAGTTTTCACAAAGAACATTGGTGGGGTACGTTATTTTTTTGTTTACTTTTTGTGTGTCACATAGATTTTAGTGTAGTGTATTTCTCGTAAGTGGATTGTAATTCTTAGAGAAATAAAGATATTCTAAACTTAATTTCGCTAGAAGCAACGCCTCTAGAATGTAACAAAGAAAGACATAGCTTGGAAGATGTTATGATATCTTGCTATAGCTTTACCTGAGTCAAATATGTATCAAAAACGATCACATCATGTATCACTCTTAACCGGAGAACAAGTAGAGATGTCTAGAAGCAATGTAGTAGTAGTACTAGGAGATTGAAAAATGACATTTAATAATTTAAAACTTTCCGTAATTACTTACTGCCCCTATACATCGCAAGCGTCATTGCATATAATTATTTATCACGAGTAAATAAGTTAAACACTAAAACAAAATAGCAAATTACCACAGATTTACATAAAATATGACGAAACATAGTTTTTTTATATTTTTAAAGCTCAGTTTTAAGTCTCAAAGACATTATAAATACGCAAGAAGGCAATAAACGTGTATATTTGGTATGATCCAATTACATTTATAAGGTTACGAGACTTGGGGAATAACCCAATGTAATAAAAACAATAAACAAATTTCGAAAATGAGGAATTGACGGCCACTGACTATCAGCTACAAGGTCTTAAATGCTAATACTAAAGCTGTACTGAACTACTAAAAAAAGCATCCCTAGAAACGCAGAAACATAAATACAAAATCGATTATTTTGCACCACGTGTCATTACGCCAATGTGTGTGAATGAAACTCTAAACTTTTCTGGAAATTAAAGCATTAAGCTACCACGTTATTTTTATACCACTGATTGCCGTTATTAGTCTAAAGGCGTTTACAGTCTCACTACAAGAAGAGTGACAGAGCCCTTTTTTTTTTGTTGACGGGGAGGAAATCTTCACAAAGATACCCCTCCTTCTGGGGGGAAGGCGGCGGTTATGTGGGGTTTTTCTTACCCACTAAAACCTCCTCGGTGGCCCTGTCCTCGGTGCATCACGAGGGGCTCCGGGATCTCACGTGGAACGCACCGAAGCCCCTCTGCACTGTGCTCAAGGAGAGCGCGTCCCGGGGGAGGTTACTCCCTCCCCCCCTGTGCCCTCGCAGCGCAATTCGACACGGGCCAGCCACTTTGATGGACGACGCAGGCCCCCACCCTTGTCGCCCAGTGAACCCGAGGCCCCTTTTAGTCGCCTTGTACGACAGGCAGGGGATACCGTAGTCTTATTCTACAGGGCTGCAGTGACAGAGCCCTTGGTCACCCCAAACACTTCTCTGGGAGAAAAAATCTCGACTTGAGGCGTTACTTTATATGCAATAATATTTAGACTCGAAGATACCAATCGTCTTAACAAGTTGCTTCAATTGGAAAGCTATATGTACTATAGCAAATACTAACTAATTTTTGCTTACTCGGGAAGCGTTGGTGATGGTTGAAGAAGTGAGAACAACTACAGCA
The DNA here is from genome assembly GCA_029286785.1 of Meandrusa payeni. NCBI lineage: Eukaryota > Metazoa > Arthropoda > Insecta > Lepidoptera > Papilionidae > Meandrusa > Meandrusa payeni. The sequence continues at coordinate 4,848,354 of JAGSMX010000013.1, forward strand.
AGCATTTCTGTTATTAATTGGGAAAAATCTATGTATGAAGCAACGGAAATGTGAATATGTTTTCTAATTTTGTTTTCAAAGACGGTAGGACGTCTGTGTTTTGAGAAGTATATTTAGTCCAATGCGGTTTCCGGAGGATGCCATGATATTGTTTTTACAGCTTCTTTGATTACCAGAATCAGAACAATCAGAATTCCTTGATTAGTCAGATTTATTCCAAATTTGTTTACGCCTTATTGAATTTATTTATTATAAACATAACATATACTAACTAATAAAGAAATATTTACAATTTAATAGATATTACAAAATTTTTACAAAAAAATATAACTGTGCCAAACCGTCATCGCTTGGCAGCGTGCCCAGGAGGCTGGTAGCATTGCCACGTTGTATGGCAATGCTTAGCCTCTGTGCCTTAGTTAATAGATGTAAGAATTGTAATTATTGCGACACGCGTCAAAAATGCTACATCATTCATTGACATGTCAAGTACACGATATACTTACTTGCCACTTTTAAACGCTTACGCAAATAAATTATTTATAATGCATATTAAAGCAATTTAATCGACCTTTCATAGCCTCATATTATCACATATTATAATACCAAATTAAATTTACTATAAAGTAGAAAGCAAAAAAAGCAACCATTAAATGTACGTGCAATATTTAGACATAGACATATTATTTATTGACATCATAAAATTACAGACACATTACAGAATGTGTAAAATATATTAGGTACAAGATATTTTATTAAAAGGTAATTGATAGGTTCAAAGCTGCAATATACGAAAGTAAGTGTGATCACTGAGATCATAAAGTAAAAACATTCTCGTCTCCTAACAATAGGAGATTGACAAAGATAGGAACATATAGACACATATGTTCTCACACATTTCCCACAGGTTATTACGTCCGATATCTGGCGCGGATTTAGTGAGCTAATTGTCACATACCGGGAGAAAACTGAAAAACCTCCAACCGTCAATTAATACTTACTACGGACGTAAATCCATTCTACAAGTGAATTATCAGTTGAGATGGTCAACGTTATGCGACATTTTCCTTCACATATCCGTCCGGCCATTATGTATGCTGAAGGTTAAGGTTAACGTTAAAGTAGACGAGTTTACGGTGACTCAGGAAAAAAAATTAGTGCATTAAGGCATAGTTTTATTTTTCCGCTCCAGCAATGCTCAGAATTGCTCTCATGCTATGTCCACGGTGAATTTTTTATAGAGTACGCAATAACAATATGAATAATAAGAATAATAATGTTTTTATTCTGAGGTCAACGTGTTGGTAACAATTTTTTTATATTTTTAAATACTTAAGTTAGTACTTAATAAATTAAAAATTAAATAAATATAATTTAGTGTACCCAGCCAAGCGGGTAGCCAAATTTTGCTTTATTTTATTTTAAAAATAAACTTACATCACTAAATATTTAATATAACTCTCACAATATATTTTAATTTAAATTGATTATCTTCTCGAGCGGGTGAAGATCATTACCTACACCCATGTACATATTGGTAAATACAATATCTTTCATACAAAAACATATCGGGCTCAAGTTAATGTCAGAAATAAAAGTACGACGTATGGCTTGTTTGACAGTTCAAAAAGAGATGTGCTCCAATAGTCACCAAACCCTACAGGATTACTCGCTAGGTCAATCTGTAGATTCTCTGAAAGTTTCATTAAAATCGTTTCAGCCTTTTCGGAGCCTATATGGAACAGTGTTTATACATAGATTAATAATGTGTGTTTTATTAAATATTTGTTATAATAATTATATATATAGTAATAATATAGTTCCTTTTAGTAGGAATGCAATATTCATAATGCTATCTCGCAAACGCATCAAATCCAAACCATGACTGGTTTATAAAGAGTCAGAGAGCTATGCTGGGCATATTCCAAGGTATAAAAGTCGAAACAAAAAAAGCCCACGATGGAGGGAATAAAGTTTAGCCGGCCTCATTTAATACGCCAATGACGGCATAAGTGGTGAAAAGTCATGTAGAAGAGGCCACAAATCCACACAGGGACAGAAATGTGTTGTCTTTCGCTTTATCCCCGCAAATGGATGGAGAAAAGGTTGTGTTCCAAGGTAGTTATAAGCTGACGATGTTTAGCGATTTAAGGAATCAGCTCGATGAAAAGCGGATCACTTTGTGAAGTGCTTTTTATACAGCGTATATAACGTCGTGCAAAGGACGATTTGCTCTGGGGTGCCCGAATCTATATGTATCGTGAATAAAGTAATAGACGGCTATGGTGCTGGTCAAAGGCCAAATAAAACCTTGAATTGAATAATTGCCAACTTTCTTATGTATCTTACGGACGGCGGATCAGTTTTGGTCCTTCTAATTGTTATTCTTAATTTGGATTTTACACGACTGTGTTGTCTAAAACTGGATTGTAGAGCCGGGATTGTGGTAGCCTGACTTTATCAGCTTAGCGTTGATAGTTTCCGTTCAAATGCTTGACCACTATCTCAACTGGTTTAAGTAGATACGTAGTCTTTGATAGCAAGGCGCAAACAGTTAATGTTCCGTGACAGCTGTTTCTGCCGGGTTTTATAACATAGTTTTTCCTGAGATGTTAAACATTTTTAAATTCATATCAAATCAAGAAAGATGAAAGAAAAATGTTTTGGTAATTTTTTTCAATGTTAAATCTTAAATAATAAATAAATTTGGCATGGTATAAGGTCTACTTAAGATTAGAAACAAAGTACGCAAGAATCTTAAAAGACACGTAAGTGGCACTACTTGCAACCAACTTAACTTTATGAACATTCTATAACCGTTTATGTTTAAAAAAAAAATTTATAACAACAATTTTAAGCATACTAACCAGGAACTTAGACCACAAGGCCACGCAGTTGGTTGATGCTAGGAAAATTCCATAACCATGTCGTTAATAATTGGCGGGGATTACTCGTCTGTCTTAACTAAAATTTTACTTTTTGTACCTGCCCATATCCAAACCCGTTTCAAACCCGTTTCACTTGTGGTCGAATTCGACCGCCGAGGTATTGATTACCGTAACACATCAACCCAAACCCCAACCCAGAGTCTGATAAACCAATTGTGTATAAAATGAAAGTTTCTTAGCATCATAGTGATCTATATTTGCACATTTCACATCAATGGCACGCCAATCGAATGTGTGTTTAGTATTAATGGAATGATAATTGATATGTCTGTAATAGCTCAAATTTGAAACGTTACTGGCAACTACTAAAATAGATTTCCAGAAAAATCAACATAATTTCATACATTGCATACTTTTTTATGTCACATTCCGAGCTTCTTATAAATTTTAGAACAATTTTTTTATTTATTTATTGCATCCCGTTATAATGTTGGTGTTTTCAACAGTAGAGTGTATGGGCTTTTAGTAAGCTAGTGTGCATTATCATCCAGGATTGCATTTCCTCTTAACATCAGATGGGATCGTGATCACGCATTATCAGTCTATTGGGCATCTATTGCAAATTGCAGGACTGTCTTCTCGTCGACTTACGCAACTGATATCATTTTCTAACAATCAAAAGATGTCGCCCCGGTTGAAATAAAACGGAAGGAAATAAACATCAGAATTTAATGATAATGATGCTGTGATCTATTTTGGGTCTTAAACGATTGAAAATTGTTATATCGTTTCCCTCAATTTGAATATGAACTTAAATTAGTTAATTTTCAACTGAACATTACATATGTAAATATAAACATTTTATTGTTTCAAACAAAACAAGTTCAAGGTACAGATGGTATCGTGTGCACATGAATCGTTTAGTAATTCTAACACAATGTCAGGAGGACAAATAAAAATTCCTATACAACGTTCTAGAAACACTGCTCAAGCAAAATTAATCCATTTGCATACCGATGAAGATAAATGAGCGACCGTCAAATAAAGAAAAGTGTTTATGTCTGCATTTTTCCATACATCTAAAAGAGACTAGAATATACATCTAAAAGAGGCTTGATTGAAGCCGTAGCGGAGCAAAACATCTTGGCCGCCGCTGGGGGCTGGGTGGGTAAGGTGGGAGCTCATATTCCGGGCCCCTAAAACCTCCAGGTGAAGGACTCGGGGGAGTACATCACCTGCTTACAGAGGTCATAGATGAAAGCGCGTCTTATGTTCCGTCGCTCCTTGCCTGGAGAGTGGTGAGGGGAAGACTCTTCCTCCACTGGGACGAAGACGCCGCAAGCATGCGAAAATGGTGGTACATCTTGTGGGGTTTAGTCTGTGAGGGCCCGACATAACTCGTCTTCCCTGGGGGACGCAACCGACCGAGCCGTTGCTAGGCCTACTCGGATGCCCTTGAATTGAAATGCTTACGCGTAACCGTCCAAGCTTTACGAGTTGAATCTTATTAAATTTTTTTTAAAAGCAAGAAAAATCTCAAAAGACGCAATATTTTACACACTTATCATGTTTTACTTTCTGTAAAAATCTTCCATATTTTTTCTGAACTTGTTTACCGTGCTCGAGTTCGGAGAATAGATTCTTATGATGACTAATGTATATGACGTTAGTCATCATAAGAATCTATTCTCTCTCTTAAAAAAAGTCTTAATTATTGTAATGAACGTAACATGGTTAATCCTTCATATAAATCTTCGTCTATAAGTAATTTTACTCATCAGCTCTAATACTAAATACATTATGGATAGATTTTATTTCAAAGTATTTAGATATTTCTAGAAGCAACAAAGCCTAATGCTTTAATCTGACAGGCGATGGAGTGAATATAGTATTAAGATTTTGAACTTCGAACAAAGGCAATATAATCTTAGTTTAAAATATAGACTCACTGTCATTTAGCAAGCATTTATTTTATAATAATACTAGCGTACCCAGCCCGCTTCGCCTGGCTAGATTTTGCTTTATTTTATTTAAAAAATAAACTTACATCATTAAATAATTAATTTAACTCTCACAAAATATTAAATTAATCATTTCTCTCCGTAATCATTCTCTTCTCGAGCGGGTGAAGATTATCACCGATTATTATAGAAGACATTACCTACACCCATTTACATGTTAGTAAATACAATATCTATCATTCTTATCATTTTTACAAAAACAAATCGGGCTCAAGTTAATGTCAGAAATAAAAGTACGACGTATGGCTTGTTTGACAATGCAAAAAGAGGAGTGTTCCGATTGTAACCAAACTTTATGGATTACTCGCCAGGTCAATCTGAAGATTCCCTGAAAGTTTCATTGAAATCGGTCCAGCTGTTTTGGAGCCTAAATGGAACATAGCCACACACTTTCTCTTTTATATATATAGATTCTCGAGGTATAGTGCTAGACAGATATTTTTGTGGTTGTTGACCGCTAGAAGCTTAATTATTAATTATCGTTTAATTCACTTAACTTATATTAAAAACTTATTGTACGTAGGTCTTACTGTTTGTGACTCTGGAAGGCACTGTCTCCTGAGATACAGGTACACTGTATCTAGTTCAGAAGACAGAGCTCCTGTATATGTAATATGTTTGTTTTTGTGATTATTTTTTTAATGACGAAGTACACAGATTGGCCAGAGAAGCTGGCCTTGACTGCTTCACCGAATTGAGAGGTGGCATAGCTCTTAGGTCGCTTAGCCTGAACCTCTATCGCTAGTAACTCGACACAAGGGTAACCTCGGCTTGACGGTTACTATGTTATGCGTAAGCATTCCGATCCGAGGGCGCCTGAGAGGGCCGAATCACGACTCGGTCGGTAGCTATTTCACGGACAATCTAAGGGACATTCGAAAAGCTAAACTAACTTTGAGTGCCACTTTTTCCTTATTTTCCCTATTTCCAAAATATCGTTGAAATATTATGAAATAAAATTTAATCAGAAAGTAACCAAAATTTCAAAAATTTGTTTTCACAAATATTTCTGACTTAAGCTTGTGCTAGGAGACGGTTCACGACAATAGTTCCATGGTAGATTCAAACCTAAGCTTCTCATTGATTACATACTCATTCCATTCAAAACAATAAATCGAGATTAGTATCACCCTAACAAATAAAATAATACTTCTATTCACATACAATACATTACAAGCTATCTGTTTGACGCACCAAGACAGACCGAGAGTTAGCTTTGTTTTGAAGAACGCAGTACAGTTAAAAAAAAACGGATCAATTCTATCCTCGTGATACAGTCAAATAATGTTTACAGTTTAATAGTGATCGGCGTATGCGCTGCATTTTGAATAAAGAAGTGCTCTTGACCATCACAAATATCAAGACAGTAATTGCGGTAGTTACTTTAACCAGAGTAATATAATGCGATTCTCTGTCCGGAATAAAAAAAGGAATGTTTTAGGTTATGGGAATGGTCTGGGTAAACAGAAAATCTCTGCACTGTGCTGTTAAACACGTCCCAGGACATTACTCAGCAGTGCTGAGGCGACGCCAGTCCACCCGTGTCCACTGAAGCGGACGACAAATGTCCCCATCCTTGTCGCCCGTGGACACGAAAGACTACAAGGCCATTTTTTTTGTTGACGGGGAGGAAATCTTCAGAAAGATACCCCGCCTTCCCGGGGAAGGCGGCGGTTATGTGGGGTTCTTCACTAAAACCTCCTCGGTGGCCCTTTCCTCGATGCATGACGAGGTGCTTCGGGATCTCAACGTGGAACGCACCAGAGCCCCTCTGCACTGTGCTAAAGGAGAGCACGTCCCGGGGGCGACACGGGCCAGCCGATATCGCGCAGTGAACCCGAGGCCCGTTTTAGTCGCCTTCTACGACAGGCAGATACCGTAGTCTTATTCTTGAGTGCCCAGAACTAGACTAGCCCAGGGCTGAGACTATAGGGCCTACCATAACCTTAATTTATCTCTCTGATATTCTTGAAGAGCCCCTTTCACTGGTGGTAGACACAGATAACCAAAGAGGCTTCATAGAGACAATCTCATGAATGCCGCAGGACGCAGGTTGCCAGTCTCTTACAACCAGTCATTTTGGAAATCGTGATAATGACTCTTTACATCTAACATAAAAGATTATTACTATAATGATAATGCTCATTTAAATTACATTCAGACCAAAGGTTTTTTTTAAAGAAAGCTAGCAATATTTCTTTTTTTTCTCATTAAATATTACTAACAATATTGTTAACAATTTCAAGTCAGCTTAAGCATATGCTAGTTTGGGAATGTGGCATTCGTGTGGAATGCCTCCCTTTATTAATTTTACACGTGTTCTTGGTCTTCTAGTGTGCCGCCGGTAAATAAAAGTATCACAGAATCATGAAGACAGACATCACACAGACTCAAAATATCTAATTTGGAAAAGTCGTGACTAAAAGTGAAAGGAAAAACGTTGACATGTGTCTTTTATATATCCTCTAAAATACTTTTTGTTAATTGACGAATCCTGGTCGCCACACCAGGAGATGGTTCACGTCAATAGTTGAATGGTGGATTCGAACCTACGACCGTACGATTCGCAGACCGTAACCTAAACCATTATTATCACTACGGCTATTGACGCTTAGCTAAGGTAATTGAAGATTTATAAATGTTTAAGGATTATGTATGAGGAATTAGAATTTAAGGAACATTTCTTTATAAGCGTCTATTCAACTTCAGATATACCGTTAATACAAGGAAATAAAATTACAAAAGCGTTCTTAAGACTAATTGCGAAATAAACATAGATGTAGGGTACCGACAAAAAGCTAATGGAAGTTTTTTGTAACAAATACGCAAAATACGACGCACGGAGCTTTCGGATATTGACATTCTGGAGGTTTCCACATGTACGTCATTCAATAAAGTTAAGCAAAGTTACATCCGTGTACAAACAACCGATCTATAAAACGTGAGGAGTGAATTGAATATATAAAATCCATTGACTCGATTATATTTATCATTATTTTTATTTAAAAGGTTTGTATTTATCTTAATTATCGTCCTTCCGTTACACAGGATTCGCTTTCTAAAACGAAATACCTACTTCAATTGGATATTTATTTATATCTTAGTGATTTTTTTTTGGCCAGAGAAGCTGGCCTTGACTGCTTCACCGGATTGAGAGGTGGCATAGCTCTTAGGTCGCTTAGCCTAAACCTCTATTGCTAGTAACTCGACACAAGGGTCCCCCCGGTGAGGGGTAACCTCGGCTTGGACGGTTACTATGTTACGCGTAAGCATGCCGATCCGAGGGCGCCCGAGAGGGCCGAACCACGACTCGGTCGGTTGCTATTTCACGGATAATCTAAGAGACATTCAAAAGCTAAACTAAATTTGAGTGCCACTTCGGGAAGCGTTGGCGCTGGGAGAAGAAGTGGCCGAAGAAACTCCAGCAACGCTCCTAACATCTAAGGGGTGGGGCCTACCCATAAAATAGCGGTAACGCGCAAGGATTATTCGCAACCTCCGACGGTCGCGAATGGACGCTTTGTGGTATCTTAGTGATAAAATTACGTCGTGTACGTGAAAACAGGAGGCGTGGTCCGGGCGGTCGACTTAAGTTGCATAGGACGCTAGCAAGCCGAGTTCTATCCCCGGTGCAGACCCCAATAACGTGGTTTGTTGAAATGTTAACTGCTGATTTTAACTGATGCCAGGCACTCTGCAGTGAAGGAAAACATAACGATATTTTTTTGGTGTCATGATCTAGAAAATTATCTAATACAAGTGAAGTGTGCCAATTCGCACCGGTACCGCGTGGCGGATTATGCCCATATGTGGGACAAATATAATATGTAGGCTGTACTTGACTTTTTAGTATGAAAGTAGCGCGCAGTATATTACATCTGTGATTTAATCTGTGAGGAAGATGCGGAGACGTAACTTTTACAAAACTCACTTTCGATCCCATCAATGGGTGTTTGTTGTCTTCAACTCAGTGGAGAGAGATGCCGGTGCCTTCCGCTGGAGATCCCGGAGCCCCTCAACATAAACCGAGGATGACCACAGGTGGAGTTAGAGACCAGAAATCTAACATCACCACCACCTTCCCACGCCACCCTTCTAGACGGGGTATCTTTTGCGATGGAATCACTTAAGATTCACATGTCTGAAAAAAAATTCTCACAATGTTTCACCGCTGAGAAAAAATAGCACGTAAAATTAAAGTAATTGGTACCATCACCGGGGATTGGATTTGAATTGCTAGGGAACCGCCAAGACAACGAGCGGCCATGGCTCCGTGAGTAGATAACGTATCAAAATATAGCTAATAAAAGCATATAAAATTAGTATTATACAAAATGTTTTATCTACATTTAATGTGTCAATCAAAAAACAACCATGACATTTGAACTAATTTGACAAATAATTTCATAAATTTTACGTTTAATTATCAATTCGCCAGTCAAATTTATATTTACAGTTAAAACTTATGGATAATAAAACAGTCAGTGAGACAAATCATGCAGAAAAAGACAAAAAGTTAACAAATGACTCGCAAGAATGGATCGAAATCAACGACGCACTGAAATGTGAAATCCAAAAGTTTGTTCAAATTTCCAAATATTTTTCTAGTCCACTTAAGAAAACAGCGTCGTATGTGTGTGAAAACAGACTTGTCGCTTATCCTAATCAATTTACTCTGGAACACAAACGGGGAGTTGCAACAACGAATCATGTAAAGTTCTTCAATATGACTCTAGAACCTGTTTATTTAAAGTATTATAAAATCTATCCCGAATTAGAGCATTTAAAATTCCAGAACTTATCTCGGTCGTGCTGTAAGAGAATTCCTCCCGGCCTTTCTTACAGCTTGAGCTTAGTTTACAACAATGTTAATGACGAAACGCCAATTAATACAAAAATAATTTTTGTAGCTACTAAAAAAACATCGACGCCCTGTTATCAAATTTGTGAAATCGATTTGGAAATTGTTGCGCAAAAAGTTAAACGTTAACACCATCAAATTTATGTTACCATCAAATAACTAGGAAATTGCGTAATATTTATATATACGTATAATATTTAAACGTATAAGAATTAAGAATTGAAAATCATCATGTGCTCAGAAAATAATTATTTCCCATCCCCGTTCCACCATCGAACTATAAGACGCAGTACAGGATTTCATTTTTTTATCGTGGACATCCCTGCGAACGAAGTTCTTTGCTTTCATTATTCACAGATCTTGAATAGTTTACCCGCGTCCGTCTTTCCCTCCGATTAAAATGATTGATGGTTGATTTCAAGAGTGACTAGGCATTTACTAAGCTAGTGCGCCTTACCATTGCATTTCGTTTAACATCACATAGGATCGTTATGAAGCACTTACTTAGAGGTTATAAAAATCTAGAATAGTACTAGCATAGTTTATTGTGAATATAATTAACATTTACATGGAATAATCATAGAAACTGTGCAATATAGCGTCTTGTCATGTGACATCGTTTCAAAGCGAAGAGTTCAAGTAGCAAGGCGAACGGGTGACTGCAGACATAATGCTTATATGCGATAGGCAGCAATGGAAATCTTACATTCGTGGAAAAATACATTGTATTTATTCAATAAAACAACATTCACGTAATACAATACTCATTAAATAATTTAAAACAAGAAACTGACGCACTTGTTTATTTTGTACGACATTGTCATGTTTCAATTCCTATTAACTGTAGCTTACATATTTAAAGTGAACCACTTTTTGTTAATGAATTTGGATCTGTTATTAATGTTATTAAAAAATACCAATCGTTTAATTTAAGGCACGTTTAGTTAACATTTATTGATACGAATTATTTTTTATTGTCCGTCATAATTCTCGTAAAATAATATTGAAGTTATTTTGGTAATAAAACTATATCAATGAAGGGCATTTTGATTAATCCTTTCCCTCGTTCGTGAGAAATATAAATACATTTTAAAAGTTATATTTCATTATACCTCGTTGATTGAGAAACGAGCTGGATCACCTCATGTCAATTACCATGGCCCACCACAAGGCAAGAGGAGCATTGCCATTACTCAACAAGTATATTTACAGTCTCACTAATCTCTCTTCAAAAATCAGGCATTAAAAAAAATGTCCGAATTCCGAACAAACGCCTCCATACTTGAAGAGCTGGGTATCAACGAGCGTCTATCTACTCAAGTACGTCGGCGAATACTCAAGTTCTTTGGGCATGTAAGCCGTCGTGGAAACGATTGTTTAGAGCGTCTTGTCGTGCAGGGCAAAGTAGAGGGAAGCAGACCACGAGGTAGATCGCCGATGCGATGGTTGGATCGGGTGCGGAGTATGGTGGGTGCTCCCCTCCACGAATGTGCCCGATTGAAGACCAGTAGGCGGAGGTGGCGAGACGTCGTGCGGCGGGTGCTGTCTGCTGCCCAACCCACCGGATCATGATGACCACGACCACTCTGACAAGAGTGAAGCGACCAAGAAGAAGAAAAAAAATGTAGTACAGTTACTACATTTTTTTTAATGCCTGATTCTTATTTAATAGTATGAATGAATGAATGAATTAATGAATGAATATTCTTTATTGCGCAACAATTAAAAACAAAATACATCACAGAAATAGTAATTACAATTTTCACATTAGACAAGGTCATTGCATGCGCAATGGGGCGGTCTTATCGCTAAGAGCGATCTCTTCCAGACAACCTTTGTATGGACAGAAACTTTTGTCTAAAAATATTTTATATATAGTAGTACAGGTAGTACTCTTATTAACAAAACAAAGTAAACAAAGTACATTAAAAAGAGCACGGACACGAGTCTGTGGTTGCGCTTTTTTGGAAACTCTTACAGTACATACTTTAACAGAATATAAAAATGAATCAACGAAATCCGTTGGTAAGATTTTGTCATGGACTACACTGGATACACCGGTTTTTAAATTAAAATAGAATTATCGCTCAACAATCTTTTAGTTCCCCCCTTAGATGCTAGGAGCGTTGCTGGAGTTTCTTCGGCCACTTCTTCTCCCAGCGCCAACGCTTCCCGAAGTGGCACTCAAAGTTAGTTTAGCTTTCGAATGTCCCTTAGATTATCCGTGAAATAGCAACCGACCGAGTCGTGGTTCGGCCCTCTCGGGCGCCCTCGGATCGGAATGCTTACTCGTAACATAGTAACCGTCCAAGCCGAGGTTACCCCCCACCGGGGGGACCCTTGTGTCGATTTACTAGCGATAGAGGTTCAGGCTAAGCGACCTAAGGGCTCTGCCACCTCTCAATCCGGTGAAGCAGTCAAGGCCAGCTTCTCTGGCCAATCTGTGTAGTTCGTCAAAAAAAATAAAATAAATAAAATAAAATAGAATCATGGATATCGGTCCATCCAGTCACAAGTTGTGAGGTAAAGATAACAAACATAAGAAAAAGACAAAAGACGAATTGAGAACCTCCTCTTTTTTTGAAGTCGGTTGAGAATAAACAAACCATTCAATTCATAATATCTTTAATTAGTAGATTTCATTTTATGGCACAATTTAAATTATATTCTCGTCACAATCTTGTCACAGTGAAAATTAATATTTTTATAAGATATAGATTTTTTTTTATCCATATATATAAAAGAAAAAGTGTGTTCGTATGTTCCATGTATGCCCAGAAACGGCTCGACCGATTTTAATGAAATTTTCAAGGAATCTTCAGATTGACATGGCGAGTAATCCTGTAAAGGGTGACGATCGGAGCACTCCTCTTTTTGAACTGTCAAACTAGCCATACGTCGTACTTTTATTTCTGACATTACCTTGAGCTTAATTTACTTAACAACGGTTTGTGGTTAAGTACTTGCTTAGACAGTATAAAAAAAGCTACTATTATAAGCTATATTTTTCTTGTGTATCGTCCGTTATTATTCATTCCACAATTTGACAGGTTAATTTAAAAATGGTTTTTTCGAACTCATATCAATAAAATTAAAATCTTAACAGAGATGTTATCTAACCTAACCATGTATGGTGTTATTAAACATCGACTATAACTCATAGCCGATTGGCTTTAATTGTTTCGAATTTAATTTCGTTTTCTATATCCTTTTTTCTACTTATTAGTTACGTCGTAGTAAACGGAAAACCAGTTTCCACAATGTATTTTTTTATGTCCTTCTTTTTATTTAACGATTAAGCCGTAATTTTTGAACCGATTCTGATTTTTTAACCGACTTCAAAAAAAGGAGGAAGTTATCTGTTTGTCCGATCATAGCGCCGTCATTTATAAATTTGGAGTATTTTTTTTGTTAATAAGGATTTGGTGTCAATTGGATCCCATATGAATATTGATGTTATAGGACCTTGGGTTTTACAAAAGCACTCTTAAAAATTTGAAATAATGCTTGATAGTTAAGATACTGGTAGGTTTTTATACAATCTAAGACTAGGTAAGTGCTCCTCTGTGTCGAACTGCGAGGGCACAGGGGGGGAGAGATTAACGTCCTCCCCGGGACGTGCTCTCCAAAGAGCACAGTGCAGAGGGGCTCCGGTGCATACCTTTCGAGATCCCAGAGCCCCTTACCATAATGGGCTTCGTCGGTGAAGACCGAGGGGGGGGGGTATAGTAGGTAAAAATCCCGCCGCCTTCCCCCCAGAAGGGGAGGTATCTTCTTGAAGATTTCCCAACGTCAACCCGATAAGTGCCCCTTAAGAACAACGAGCAAGAATCTAGAAAAATTAATACAATGTAGTCGCCAGAACTTCGTTTAACTATGACAATTTAGGAAATTAAAACGATTGTCCATGCGATTGATGTGAGAAATTAAAACTATAAAATAGCGATCGGAGGTTCTATTACGATAAACACGTTCCAAATTCGATGTCGGAATTAAATATTTATCGTGGTAATAATATTTATGGTCAGACCAGCTAAAAGCTGTGTTGGAATTTATTTGTTAACCGATGTGGTTCATCTAATAATAATATCTGTTTTTTTTTTTTATGACAAAGTACACAGATTGGCCAGAGAAGCTGGCCTTGACTGCTTCACCGGATTGAGAGGTGGCATAGCTCTTAGGTCGCTTAGCCTGAACCTCTATCGCTAGGAACTCGACACAAGGGTCCCACCGGTGGGGGGTAACCTCGGCTTGGACGGTTACTATGTTACGCGTTAGCATTCCGATCCGAGGGCGCCCGAGAGGGCCGAACCACGACTCGGTCGGTAGCTATTTCACGGATAATCTAAGGGACATTCGAAAAGCTAAATTAACTTTGAGTGCCACTTCGGAAAGCGTTCAATATCTGTTTGTGTGTTCTTCTACAAGGCCAACGTTCGCATCTCCGAGACAAACGGAAAATCACCAAACGATCTCATTGATTTACTTTTCAAAATGACACGTGTAACAAAAGTAAATTAAAGTTAAATTCCTGTTATTATAATTAGTAAATTATACTTTTTCAACCATATCTACAAAAAAGTTACACTAATGTTCGGACGCTCGGTTAAGTTTTTTAATATGCCTACAATCTAAGTTAATGTTACCGAAGCAAGGATAAGTTGATGATATATGAATAAATGTTGTGTGGTTATGATTGATGATTCAGATATGGATTGTACAAATAATATTTCCATTCATCGGTTTCTTAGATACAACAAAGGTCAAGCTTGGTAAGAAGTGGACAATGGCTTTGCCTGTCTACCCTGCTAAAGACGTGATAGGTTATTTTTTCAAAATAGGAGTTTGCCCTTTTATAATTTTTATTTAACCATAAACATATAACGTAAAATTTACGTCTGAATGTCCTCTTTGAGAACCTCCATATTTGAAGTCGATTTAATATTAGTAGATTTACAGGGCTATTTATCCTTGTGAGATATAAGTATTTTATGGGAAAGTCCCACCCCTGGATAGGGTTAGGAGCGTTGTTGGAGTTTCTTCGGCCACTTCTTCTCCCAGCGCCAACGCTTCCCGAAGTGGCATATACGTTAGTTAGATTATCCCATTTAGTTTAATTCATAAAATAGTTACCGACCGAGTCGTGGTTCGGCCCTCTCGGGCGCCCTCGGATCGGAATGCTTACGCGTATCATAGTAACTGTCCGTTTACCCCTCACTGGGGGGACCCTTGTGTCGAGTTACTAGCTAATAGAGGTTCAGGCTAATCGACCTAAGAGCTATGCCACCTTTCAATACGGTGAAGCAGTAAATGCCAGCCTCTTTAGCCAACTGTGTAGTTTATGAAAAAAAAGGGGCTATTTATGCAAGCACTGTTACCAGTCGATTCAATAAACAATAAATTTATATCTGTACAAATAACTTATACCTGTCTAAATTGTTTGGTTACCAGATTACAATAAAAAACTATCATATAGACAATATAAAAAAGAGGAAACATGACATTCGTTCATAACTTGGTGGTTTGAATAAATTAATGTAAGCACTTGCGAGGTTGTCAACTATTTTTTTATTATGTAAGGAAAAAATGCTTTATGCATATCCGCCCTGACTATGTCAACGACGAGTAAACGGAGCAGATGAATCCATGCGAGATTTATAGAGAGCAGTCGCAGTTATCACAGAGATTATAATCTCATCTATGGTACCCACCATCACGGAATACCCGCAACAGAACATATTGTAAATTTGCGGCATGCGTAGAAGAAAGTCGCAATATTACGTCAATATTTTCTTATTTCATTTTTCACTAAAGGAGTTTATGCTAGCTTCTCCGGTCAATCTGTGTAGTTCGTCATTTAAAAAAAAAGAAAAAAGTAGATTATGACTCCCATGCTTAGAAAGGTTGTAAAAATAATTACAAATAAATGACTGAGAGATAAATTTACCTATATAGAAAATAATATTGTTTGAATTTTGACTTTTCTAAAACAAATCACATCACATACAATCAATAAATGCTTATGATCATTTATTTATACGTCAATTTCAATCATTAACTTTCATCACAATATATAGGAGAAATTTTAATTTTTTGATTTTAAGATTTCACTTTTTTAATGTATTTGTTCAATGGCTTCAGTGGTTACTTTACATAAAAGATTAGGAGATTAATGTCATAAGGCATTTATTTTAAATAATTTAAAAAACAACTCAAAATTATTTTGAACCGTGTTTTTTAATACACGTATCGAAAAAAATCACATATTAAAATGAAAATAATTAAAAAAAAGAGCCGTGGTAGCTATGTTTGATTCGTTTTCAAATAGGTTTTTGATTTACTCAGAAATATACTTCTCTATGCGACAATTTATACTAAATACTTCCTTTTATTTATAAACATTAAGATATTTTTTCACCAAATAACTGTTCCTATCATACGTTACTAACCTGTCTGTAACGCCATCTGTCGAAAAGGTTTTAAGCTTTTTAATTGAGAATTATTACTGGTATTCTAATAGTTATGTTATATAAACATAGATGTCACTTATTAATAATCCTATAAGGCTATTCGCTTAAAAATATTTTTAGTATTTTTTTTAAGAAATAAAAAGAATACGATTATTTTCCATAAATATTACTAAAATTCTTGTTAATTTCCCAACTAAGGATTATGCTAGAAGATGGTTCTCGTCAATAGTCGAATGGTGGATCTGGCCTTACGATTCGTAGACTGTTATGCTATTAGGCTATTGACTCTTATATAAAATGTAGATAAAATCTTATTCAATTAAGATATTTTATTATCGATATATTTTAAATATTATTTTATAGCTAATATAAAGTAAAAATAAAACCTTTAATATTATTAAAACAATTTTTCTACATACGCTTTCGCCAACGTCCATACCACGTTGAATACACCGGTTCTCGTCCGATCACCGAAGTTAAGCAACGTCGGGCGCGGTCAGTACTTGGATGGGTGACCGCCTGGGAACACCGCGTGATGTTGGCTTTTTTGTTTCATTTTTATTTCAATTCTAACAAAAATTCATTTATGTATATTTTTTCTTACCTCTTATTTTCAATTTTTTTTAATTAATGTTGTTAGCGCTCGAAAATCCAGAGGAACACCGAAGTCTAAGCTGATCCCACCACCATGTGGGACCAATAGCAAAGAAGAGAGAGAGTGTTAATAATACACTATACCAGGTAACTTTTAAAAATCACAATGAAAATGTTTGCTCCCTGGGAAATTGGCGGGTTAATGGCAATTCAAGACAAGATATTAAAATAAGTGATGGTAAAGCCTAGTTCTGTAAGCCCAGGCCTGACTGCATTATAGGCCTCACATTTCAAAAATATTAACTAATGCGCCATCTATCAAAATCGTAATTAAATTTCAAGACATTTCAATGTTAGTACAACTTTTTTGCACAGATGGCACTTTAACTAATTTGTACGTTTGAGTACAATTTTCTTTTTCCCCTTCATTTATAACATTATTTGTATGGAAATCTGTAGATAAGGCCAGAATAAAAATGAAGTAGGTCATAAATATATTAAAATAATTTGAAATACAAATATTCTGTATGCCTAATTTTAGGTTATATAATATAATAACATAATCTATCAAAACTCCTAAATACGAAGAGTTTCTACATGACTTGTATAGATGGCGCTATAGTAAAAAGTTTATTAATATATTATTTTAACTTAATTTTTTTTTAAATTAATAAACCAATTGCTTTTCCTAATTATTTACCTGACACAAATAATGGACATGTAATAACAACTTTTGCTATATAACCGTCGATGATACCAAACCTATACGTGATGGAACTGTCAAGAAATGAGCTTATACATCTCTTAGACTTGAAGAACATGGCTCCCTCTAGTGTTGTGGACGTTCACGGCCGCCGGTGATCACAAGATCAGGCGAGTCGTATCCTCGTTTGCCTCTTTTCCTATAAATAAAGGATACACCGAGGAACTTCGATTAGAAATTGAATCGGTTTTGCTTCTTGTGAGAAAGAAATAATCAATTTAAAATATCGAGACATTAAAATTGGAACATCGATTGCGACATTATATTTGTGGCGACGCAAGTTGCGGGTTAATTAGCGGAAATATTCACGGGAGGCAACGTCCGTCGCCGGCTCTTTTGGTCAGGACTTGCGAGGTACCGTTACCTCTAAGTGGGACAGGCTTCTGAGCGCTGCGTCGAGAAAGAATCGACCGCCTTCGCCACTCACTTTATACCTAAACATATCTAGAACTTTTACTGGTTAACATTGTGCTGCACTATAAAATTTAATATAAATAAAATTGAAATGCTGTCACGTCCTTTTAACTCTAGCGGGAAAGATAGAGCCGGTTCTGTTTTTCAACAAGCTTTTTAAGTAATTATTTGTTTTAATTGTAATTTAATTTACCATAAAATATATACAAATAAATAAAATTGAAGCGTCTATTTGTAATATCAAAATAACAGCTTTAACACATTATATACGGTACGTAAACCAAATTTTTTTAAATTTTTGTCTGTCTATCTGTTCCGGCTAATCTCTGGAACGGCTAGAGCAATTTTGACGGGACTTTCACTTGTTGATAGTTTTTAATCGTAGGTAAACCCCGCGAGACGCAGCTAGTATGGATATAAATTATATAATAGATAACAGGAGCGAAACCACTTCTGGTATACCGTGCTCAATATTTTTATTCGAGTATATATAAAAATGAGTAAATTAATATATTTTATTAGACAACAATGACCGTGCAATAATAAATTTAACATATTAATATATTACGGTATAATTGCACGCGCAATGGGCGGCCTTATCGCTAAGAGCGATCTCTTCCATACAACCTTTGGATGAGCCGAAATTCGATACTAAAAGGTTTAAGTGGCTTTGTGATACTATTATAAGTTGAATACAAGAATACATATATAATATACAAGTTAACCCATAATGTAACTGTAACTTCGCACCCGCGGAAATGAGATTCATGAGAGGAAATTTTTTTTCAGCATTCTGCACCCGCCACTACTTGTACTTGAATGGTAATCATTTTATCTTCATAATAGTCACATGTTTTGTTGAGGTTCAGGCTAAGCGACCTAAGAGCTATGCCACCTCTCAATCCGGTGAAGCAGTAAAGGTCAGCTTCTCTGTGCTGTGTTAGTTCGTCCAAAAAAAAACCGTGTCTAGTTAAATATTAATATTTGCATAGTTAGCGAGGTACGGGGCTATCGTTACATTGTAGGACACCTGTATATGTAAAATAGTACAATGAACTCCAAGTTTTAGTCTAGCCTCTGTCAACTCTATTACGATAATAAGCCCGTGAAAGCAAAAAAGAAAGGAAAATAATATTTTACCAAGTAACGTTAAGACTCTAAATAAATCCTTGCAATTTGGTATTCCCAAAACGTATTCAATACGTTGAACATAAAATAAAATTTAACGATTGCAACACCGGCGTGTTTTCGGAAATACACTTTTTTTTAAATACTTAATTAATATTATTAGGCTATAGGATCGTTAAACCACATTTTGAGGTAACCTTAATCTCTTTAAAGATTTTAAATTGATAAATTATTTGTTTTTAATATTCCAACATTAAAATACATTATATGTATGATATTGTATTTTACGTTGAAACTATAGCAGCCACCATCTTTGACGGACGCATAGGTTCGTTCACAAAAAAATACGAATGAACACACACGACTGAAGCAAAACTATTTTAGTTACTTTGTATGTATGTATATATATATATATATATATATATATATATAGGGAAAGAAAATGTGCGCGCACACTGCTCTCTCTTAGTCCTACAATGAGATACACACAAAAACTGCACTGTGTCTTGATATACGAAACGTAACTTTTTCTCTTTCTTCCTCTTCACTTCCGTTCGCTTCGCCCGATCTCACTTTTCGTAACGCTCTCACCAGCTTACTACCCAAAGGCATGCACGCTTGGTGCGTAAATATTTACTTTAAAAATAATACAATCTAGTGGGAATTGCTATCATTCATTCAAGGCGTGATTGTGTCATAATGACGTTACCGCGTTTAACGGGAGGTTTGTGAACAGTCCGCCAGGATAACGGGATAGCTCCCTTGATTTCAGTTTCGAACTCCTTTCGTTTTCACGGCTTCTGTCTCCGTTAGGCGACCTCCAGTTGGCCTTGCGTCACCTCACCCGTGTAATCGGGTTTTAGAAAATGAAATTCAGCACGCTCGCGTCCTTCTTTATATGGCAAAGTTATGTTCTTTTGAATCTCCGTCCCCTTTGCGGTTACCGTTGCTGTGTTATGTCAGGAGACGTCCTTTGCCCGCGTTCGCTTTTTATTGCGTAACTTTTGTAACAATTGAATCCGTTTTTATTTTACAATGCCTCTATTGATAAATGTAATTAATTCACCCGGCCGCGTTCGTCTTTCGATACCACTTGGAAACTGCATGAGGAATTTTAGTGCACTTTATCGAGATTTAAAATTATTGTTTTTAACCAACTTGTAAAAGGCGGAGGTTATTAACTCAGTTGTATTTATGTTATGTTTGTATTGAGTCGTGGTAGCTCAGTGTCCGGGCGGCCGCCTCAAGTTTTGTAGTACCAACCCGAGTTCGTGGTGCCGGCACCAATAAATTTGTTGATGCGATTTTATCTGCTGATTTACCATGCGCTCGGCGACGAAGGGATACATGAGGAAACCTACATGTCCTAGAATTTTTTTTTCTACGCCTACGCCCTTATACTCTCGTTACAGAGAAGGTCCAGCAGTGGGACATATATAAAGGCTGTAACTTTAACTTTAACTATGTAACGACATAACTTAGTAATGAAATGAAAGAGGCGTCAATATCCTAATATCATGACGTGAACTATCTCCTAGCACAAGAGTAAGCTTAGTTGGAATAGTTAACAAGAAAGTTAAAAATATTTGTGGAAAAAAATATCGTAAAACACTAAAAGTTGTCATTCATATGATATACATGTCAAAGGAAATAATTTAGCAAGGAAACGTCATTGTTTAATAAAACTATTATAGAATATCGCAGTAGTTATTTTGATTTTCTATTTTTGCTTTAAATAAAAAAAGTAATAGAAGTAAATAACAGCGCAAACATTTTTATTAATAAAGCAAAAAAATGAGTGTTCGATCAAAGATACAGACAGACACACGTCGTCTCATTATTGTGGCAAATTTTAAAACATTTTATTTGGAGGTCGATGACACTCGCGTCGAAACCAAATTACCATAAAAACCAACTTCATTTCTAATCTTCGCTTACGAAGCAATGAAATGTTAATCAGGTCTTCTATTATATGAGAATTTATAACGTCACGTATAAAGCTAAATATTCATAAATAAATTATATTCATTATTTATGACATTTTATTTATCGTCCTTTTTTAATAATTTGTTTTTAATTTTTTTATAAAATCACATCTATTTTAGTTATTACCGCAAAACATTTAAAAACTTTTTTGTAAATAATTATTTATTATTTACCTAATACAACAAATTTTTGGGCACAAGAAAATCGTGTTAATGTCCATACAATTTTAAAACAATTGCTTCCGTCTAAAATAACGACCACAATTGTAACTGTACCAACCTTCAAAAAATAAATTCATTGTCATAATATGACTTGTCAAATGCCTTCCCGCGTCTACGCAATTTTCCGAATACGCTTGCGAAAATATTCCGGGAGGGAAGGAGACGGCGGCACGTTCACATTAGTGCGAGAGAGATGAATAACGCCACGCTAGGTTGCGGCGGAGGTCAGGGAACCACAAGTGGGTCGGCTTCATCCTTCGCCCAAGTCTAGAGTCGCGGTGGCTGTTGAACTTGGTAGCGTTCGCTGGCAGAAACACGGTTTTTGAATATAGAACGAATTTGAATTCTCATTCCTTTCGTAATAAAAAATAAATAAATTTTAATGATACATTGAAATAATTTAATCGACTGTTTTGATTCGCGAAAACCAAATTTTAAATAAGCTTAGGCTATTGAGATATTATTAATGATTTGGTAAAGTATTATAATATATAAAATATGTTTATTGATTTTCAGATGCATAAAGATATTTCTGAAAAATTGTTCAAATTTTAATATTAACTTAGGCTAAGCAGCTGTAAATATTTTAAATCTACATTTATTAAAGTCGATTATTTTATGATAAAGTATTATCTTATTAATACTTTTCGTCGCAATTAATTCATAGATTTATTGAGTTTATTATTTTGGGAGCCTTTTTTTTTTGTTTACGCGGGGGAATCTGTTTATAGACCATCCTCCGGTACCGTGGGTGGGCCCGGAGGGATGTGTGGGACTCGGCCTGGGCAGCCCATACCCACTAAACCTACCGCGAATGCCATCAGCCGTTATGAGCGGGGTGCCCCGGATCTGTCAGCGACAGGACACGAATTATCTTGGTATATAGTATTCCATATTTCTATTACGGTAGAACACTAAATTCCGTGGACACCATCTTGATTATGGATGTACCACAGCTGTGCTTTTTCACGTTCACTTTCATCGGGGCATTGCCAATTTTTGAAAGCAGTTGTCAATAGTTTACGAAACGATATGACTTGGGGACCTTTATGAAACGAATTTACTCCTCTCGTTTGCTTAAAAGAGATATAAACATCTACTTTATTTTCATAATCTGAGTCTTATTGCCTTAGGTAAACTATAAAATTAAATCAATCAAATTGCTTCAGTTTTTTAAATTACTTACATAGTTATAGACAGCAACTCTAAAGGGGTAGACAGGGATATATTTAAACTTCAGATCGTAAGTCGACCACTAGGTTAACATTGCTGTTATAGTGATACACAACATCCGTATAAATTTTTGGTCAAGACAAGTATATCTTTATGAGTAAAAACCGATTGCAAATAGAATCAAATGTTATTAAGCTTAGACGCCATCTTTGTATTGCTGAATTATCGTAGGAATTATGAAATGGAATTAAACAGAACCTATCCAAACTCTCATTAAACTACCTCCTTGCCAATAAAAAAGAAATCGGTTGGTGTGATATTTAGTTATGCAAATTTAAGACTTATTTGGGTTTTTTCACTTTTGGTTAACCTATTTCATATAATATTTTCCATTACCGGACATCTCGGCAGAATTCCAAATTCCACTGCCACCATCTTGATGGTTGGTGTTAAACGACTGTATGTTTTTCGCGTAACTTTCTCCCACGCACCGTCAACTTGTGGAATCAACTGTCGCCAGCGGTGTTTCCGAACGTTTACGATTTAGGGACCTTCAAGAAATCACCTACAGCTCCTCTGGTGCTGTGGATGTTCATGGGCGACGGTGTCACTTAAGATCAGGTGAGCCGTATGCTCGTTTGCCACTTTTCATATAAAAAAAATATTCGAAAGTTATGAGATAAAAAATACAAAAAACATATAGACGAATTGAGAACCTGTTTTTTTAAAGTCGGTTTAAAACGTGCGCTTTCCCGATTTGGAGACAGTGGACCCAACCGACTGGCTGTCGTCTGATTAAGAAAAAAACATATACAACGTGGACAGGTCTGAAGATATATTAAATACAAATCTCATAAATATACGCACCTCCGTATTCAAAACCTGAACGGTAATGACGCAACCACAGAAATGGTCAACGGCGGTCATTTCACTTTGGCCAACTTAAGTGCGCGGCCGGAATAAAAGTTTTGAGCAAGTTTGACCGGCTGTCCCTTTCCGAAACTACGAGTGCGAGCGAAATGGTGCTATGATCATGAAATACCCGTCAGATTCTTAATTGTCACGTTGTAGTCAGGAACACGATCCATAAATTCCTACTAAGCTGTCGTATATAATAATAATTAGAACAAGTATATTTACGAATAAAAACCGACTTCAAATCGAATCAAACGTTGAAATAACGTTCAACGCCCTCTTTCTATACTATAATTCCGAAATATTGCTAGCTTTCTTTTTTTATTTAGAAATATTACCTAACATTCTTGTTAACCATTCCAATTAAGCTTAAGCTTGTGCTAGGAGATGGTTTACGTCAATAGTCAAATGGTGGATTCGAACCTACGACCTTACGATTCGCAGACCGTACCTAAACCATTAGACTATTGACGGTTCATTCAAAACCTAACCAAACTCTCATTAAACTACCTCCTTGCCAATAAAAAGAAATCGGTTGGTGTGATATTTAGTTATGCAAATTTAAGACTTATTTGGGTTTTTACCTTTGGTTAACCTATTTCAAATAATATCCGCACATCTCGGCAGAATTCCAAATTCCACTGCCACCATCTTGATGGTTGGCGTTCAACGACTGTATGTTTTTCGCGTAACTTTCTCCCACGCACTGTCAACTTGTGGAATCAACGGTCGCCAGCGGTGTTTCCGAACGTTTACGATTTAGGACCTTCAAGAAACGAGCCTATTCCTATCTCAAAGGTCGGCAACGCACCTACAGCTCCTCTGGTGCTGTGGATGTTCATGGACGACGGTGATCACTTAAGATCAGGTGAGCCGTATGCTTGTTTGCCACTTTTCAAATAATTTTTTTTCGAAAGTTATGAGATAAAAACACAAAAACATATAGACGAATTGAGAACCTGTTTTTTTAAAGTCGGTTTAAAACGTGCGCTTTCCCGATTTGGAGACAGTGGACCCAACCGACTGGCTGTCGTCTGATTAAGAAAAAAACATATACAACGTGGACAGGTCTGAAGATATATTAAATACAAATCTCATAAATATACGCACCTCCGTATTCAAAACCTGAACGGTAATGACGCAACCACAGAAATGGTCAACGGCGGTCATTTCACTTTGGCCAACTTTAGTGCGCGGCCGGAATAAAGTTTTGAGCAAGTTTGACCGGTTGTCCCTTTCCGAAACTACGAGTGCGAGCGAAATGGTGCTATGATCATGAAATACCCGTCAGATTCTTAATTGTCACGTTGTAGTCAGGAACACGATCCATAAATTCCTACTAAGCTGTCGTATATAATAATAATTAGAACAAGTATATTTACGAATAAAAACCGACTTCAAATCGAATCAAACGTTGAAATAACGTTCAACGCCCTCTTTCTATACTATAATTCCGAAATATTGCTAGCTTTCTTTTTTTATTTAGAAATATTACCTAACATTCATGTAAACCATTCCAATTAAGCTTAAGCTTGTGCTAGGAGATGGTTTACGTCAATAGTCAAATGGTGGATTCGAACCTACGACCTTACGATTCGCAGACCGTACCTAAACCATTAGACTATTGACGGTTCATTCAAAACTTACGTACTTAATGCAATTTCCTTCTTCTTCTTATTAAAGTGCCTCTCCGACTAGCGAAGGTTGGCAGTCAGTTCACCATATCTCTTCCTGTCGAAAGAGTTGGGTGGCACTCGCAATTCCGGACCACTCTGTTATGTTCCCCAGCCATAACTTCTTTCTACGACTAACACTTCTTTTGCCAGCGACTTTGCCCATCAAAATAAGTTGAAGAAGGTCGTAGAATCTCTCGTGCCTAAGCACGTGACCGAGATACGAATTTTCTTATCTGCAATAGTAGTGATTCCACATCGACACACATCCATTCCACAGGTTCCTAATTAGTGGACAACCTAATATGTCTGTCACCAGTTTCGGAATCTATACGATTTCAAGACCTTCAAGAAATGAGCCCAAAGGTTGGCATGCACTTGCAGCTCTTCCGGCGTTATGTATGTTTATTGTCGACGGCGATCATTTAAAATCTGGCTACTATTCTTCCTAATTTCTCTATAAAAGACTGCCTACACCATAATGTGCCTTATAATTTATACTAAGTTATAAATAACCGTACAGAAAGTTCCGCTTTCTATCCTTATTGTAAAACAGTTAAACAGAATATAATTATGTATATCTATTATTTACATAGCACATTGTGTCCTATTTCTGTTATTCACTTTAAAACAAAACTAAAATAAAAGTTTACTATTGACATCAAAGGGATTATAAATCATTGGTACCTTTTAAAATTGAAAGCGGCCGAACGAAAGTTTTCTTTTGTTTCACATTTTATTGCTCTAATAAAAGAAAAAAATAGTGAAACTGGCAAGGTTAAGTCCCATTTAGAAAA
Organism: Meandrusa payeni; assembly: GCA_029286785.1. Lineage (NCBI taxonomy): Eukaryota > Metazoa > Arthropoda > Insecta > Lepidoptera > Papilionidae > Meandrusa > Meandrusa payeni. The sequence continues at coordinate 4,874,258 of JAGSMX010000013.1, forward strand.
AAATAAAACTTCCAGTAGGTCACACTGTACGGTCAGGTTGATTTATTTTAATACTATGTAGGAACAATGGAAACGGTTGCAACACGATATTTGAATATCTCCGCAGCTCGACTATAAAAATAAGAATATAACTGTCGGTAATGGTTCTATCGTAAATAGATAATACTAGAGAGACAATAAATTTAAAGGATTTTCCGTTCTTATCCGACTGCTTGGGCCTCTACTATTACTACTCGTCTGTTATTTGCCAGTTGCTATATGAAACCAATCTATTGCATGCATATCATTTCATCATTACCAAACACGTCAAATATACACACGATTATTGTGCCATTGATATAGATACATAGGTAAACTATAGTATCAGCCAACGTAATGCCAACGACCGTTCATTTTGTACACAATTGGTTTAACACATTCAAGACCCTAAAGACTTACATCATCAACAGATTAAGAGGTCATCGGCAAAATTAGGACTCACTCTGAACCTCGGTTACTGATAAATGGGACTGGGTTATCTCTCTTTTGGGAAGACTCCTCCCGAACCTCGGAGGACCCAGCGCGGTGTGCAGGAGGCTGTACTCTGGGGTCTGTCGGAGTATGGCCACGTACGGTGCCCCCATCTGGGCGGGTGACCTGAGCCGCGGCAACCTATCACAGCTGCTCAGGGGGAACGCCTCCTCTTGCCGCCCCCGTAATCCGAAGCGGGGCAAGGATGGTACCTGGCCCCAGCATGCTTCGGCGTCGTCGGGACTTCTCTGAGTGCCGGCGAAGTCCTCTTTGAGGATGAAGTCCGGTCTTTGCCGGGGCCGGCTGGTCGTTGGGGTGTCCTGTCGCTGACAGATCCGGGGCACCCCGCTCATAACGGCTGATGGCATTCGTGGAAGGTTCAGTGGGTAGGGGCTGCCCAGGCCGAGTCCCACACATCCCTCCGGGACCACCCAGGGTACCGGAGGATGGTCTATAAAAAGATTCCCCCGCGTGAACAAAAAAAAATCTCTCTTTTGCGTAAGGATGGTAAGACGCTTGAATTGTACCAATTTATTTATTTCTAATCCTCTCTGTGATCGACTGTTATCAAGGAGTCTGTATCGAATACTGATGAAATTACGTATTACAAGTATATTAAGCTGTATTACTAATAAGTAATAATATTACTTCAAGTTACGGGTTCTTAAAGAAGTTTTACTTCAAATTCAATGTCAATGCAGTCAAATTGACGCACGATATGTTGAAGTGGGTTAAAAATGTTGGTCAATATACAGGACTATTTGTAACATCGTTGTGGAACTAAAAAGAGGTTATAACGCATAGAGGAACGGTCACGTGGCGGACCGTCCGCTTATACGAGAATGAAATTATGGGTGGGCGATATCACGTTGTGTCTCATGCGCAAATCCCGTGTTTCCACACGTGTGCCTCCAGACCTTGGTGCGCCTGTTGCTTGCAGATGTAATCCACATTCATATATTCCTAGTTTTTAGGCCGTGGACACGTTTTATGACGCCAATCGATGATAATTTTCGTATTGGGAGCACACTTGCACTTTCGACTAGATATCATAAGGCATAATTATGGTTTGCGTAACATGTATTGATGTTTAATTCAGGTAGTCCTATTTGATATTGAATTTATGCTTAGTTAGTTTTATGTGAATTAATTCAGCGTTACTGGTATATTATAGACAATTCCCGAAATATTTTATTAACATTTATTTCTTGTGTAATGTGATTGGCTCTACATAGGGCTACCCAGCTTCTTGTCTATACAAAGTATGTGAGAGCTTACAAATGTAAACTGTCTTCTTAAAATATCTGCCACACAATCCTACTTTTCCTCAATTATGTTTATTGCTTGTCTGGAAGAGATCGCGATAAGAATCACCGGTTACTCATCTTCTCTGTCACTATGATCCTTACGTATTCTTGGTCTGCCTCTGAAATCCAGTTAAACTTTTGTGGTCAGCTTTTCTTACCAATTAGCTTATGTTCGTCACAAAAAACGTATACAACTAAAACAACTATTTTAGATAGATAGATAAATCCTTTATTGCACCAAATAAAATGTACAAAGGCGAACTTAATGCTAATTAGCATTTTCTTCCAGCTAACCTTTAGTGGTTAAGAGCAGGCTAAGGGTAGTGCCGCTAAAAATAGCGTTTTAAAACTATTATATAAATAAATAAATATACATTTACATATACATAAATAGATACTTCTATATAAATATAATAATATACAAACACATGGAATATATACAATTTTTTCTGTTAGCTTTGGTTGCTTTCATCAAAAGGAAACTAGCAAGCAGTAAACTTATGGGCTTTAAGTCAGAATATTATCATGCTTAGAGGTCTAAATCATTCTCATGCAACACCAGAGGCTTTGGCTAAGCCATTTCACGGCTAAGCGGCCATCAGCCGTTATAAGAACTCACAATATTTTGGCCAAATTTCAGTTTTTGCAGCAGTAACAAAAATCCCTTTATTTAGTCTATAATAAGATATATTTAAGTACCAAATATCATTCCACTCTTTTACGTTTTACTATCATTGCTGGCAAGTATAGCAGTCTTCAGTTTGCATGTGAAAAATTTATTACCCTCTCTTTCACGGGCTGATGATGCAATCTAATTTGTTCTGGCTCCAATCGATGCATTTTGATGTAACCACCATCAAACTGGCTTTGTGCTAAATCCGTGTAGCGGTTCTCGTAGAACGTTGATCTCTTAAAAATAATTGCATTACTAAAACAGCCTCTGAATCGATTACGGCGTATAATCGAATAAAAGTGCAAACTTGGTGGACCATAAAGATTTTATGTTATGCTTTTATATTTAAAATAATTTGAAGTATTTATTCGTAGAGCCATGAGTTCCGTGATACGAAAGCAATCTGTGTTCGAAGCTCAATTTTTTTTTTATAATTTTTTTTATAATTTCTAAGCAAGTGCTTGACTACGATCCCACCTGATGTTAAGTGGAAAAGCAGTCCTGGATGGTAAGGCGCACTAGCTTAGTAAATGCCTATTCACTCTACTCTTGAAAATACCCACATTGTAATCGGAAGGAAAGACAGACGCAGGCAAACTATTCCAGTCCTTTGCTGTACGAAGAATGAAGAACGAAAGAAAGATGAAAGAGCAAATCGCTTCGTTCGGGTTTGAGGGATGTTCACAAGGATGAAATCCCGCAGTGCGTCTAGAAGTCCGATGGTGAAAAGGGGATGGGGGAATTAGATCATGTAGTTCCTGAGCACACTCTCCAAAATGCAATCTGTAGAAATCAATGCAATTTTAATGGCATTTTCAAAATTGTCTTTTTAAGCTAACTTGGACAGTATCAATTTTTTTTAAAGAAAAAGGGTTCAAATCTTTTTCTATTTAACCGACTTTATAAAATGAGGTATTCGATTCGTATGTATTTTTTATTTTTGTGCTTCGACATTTATGAGCCGATGATTTTATTGTTTTAAAGGTTTAACTTTTGGGTTTAACATGTTATTTTTATTGCAATATTGCACGATATATCAATGATATTTCAGTGAACTCTATAAAATCGCGTAAAATGTAAGTTGATTAATTTTGTTAAGTTTATTACAATCTAAGACTACATAATTACTTGTTAACGACAACGAGCTCGCATGTAGAAGCTTGATACTGTAGGCGTATTTCGTAATATAACGTATTATATTGAAGCGTCAATAGCCTAATGGTTTAGGATACAGTCTGCAAAACGTAAGGTCGTAGGTTTTAATCCACCGTAAGCTAAGTTGGAATGGTTAACGAGAATAATAATAATATTTCTTTAAAAGCTCTCATTACAAAAAAACTACGATACTTCGTAATTAAAAAAAAGAAACAGTGTGTAGTTGCATTTACACGTCACTAAAAGTCATTTTACGTTCATTAAGCGTAGATTTTATTTGAAGTTTGTTTTGATTTCTAATCGTAAATTTTCTTGCTACCATGAGATAGATTACCGGGCGCTTGTATACGTGTCTGAAATACTGACACCCTCTTGTCATTTGCTCGACCTTACGTGTACACATCCGCACATTAAATATTCTTATGTGCCACAAGGGCGAGAACTGTATAAATGCTTTATAACTATATCATAGATCCATCGATTGTTTATAAACGTATTTGTTTTATAATCGTTACAAGAACAAGTATATTTATGAGTAAATACAAAAAACGAATTCAAATCGAATCAACCATTACACGTTTTCAGGCCCAGATTGTATTTACTAATTATCGTAGGAATATTACGAAATAGGATTAATCACAACCAAACCAAACTCTCATTAAACTGCCCTTAAAGTACATCCTTTCCATAAAAAAAATAATCATTGAAATCGATTGGCGTGATATTCATTTATTCGTCCATTTGTCGCACACATATTTTATGCAAATTTGAGACTTACATGGTTTTCTCATTGATGCAATTGTCAAAATGGTACCATACTTAATAACATTCTTTTAAATAAAAAAAAAAGAATCATCAAAATCCATTCACCGAGTCGAAAGCTAAAATAAAAAATATATACAAACGAATTGAGAACCTCCTCTTTATTTGAAGTCGGTCCAAAAGTAATTTTTGTTTATTAGAGTTCTAACAATTATTTTCCTTTATTATTACTAACATACTTGTTAAACATTGGTGTGCAATTAAAGTGCAAAATATATATTATATATATATATGTATATATATTTTTTTTTTTACGTCGAGACAAAGTTTCCGCGGCCCAAACGATTACTTCATCCACGTCTGTTCTCACGCGTGATTCAATTAATTCCGGGCACGCACACCGCTGTTGTGGCTTCGAATGCCAGGACGAGACAATGTCGAATTTATAACTAACTGTACTTGTTGCCAAATGTCGATACAAGAGTGCGTTCGATAGAGCCATTTAATATGGCGATCTAGTTTTAAAAGACTTAATATATGCTTTATTATTCGACTTTCAAATGCAAAAGGTCCTCAATTCTCTATATTTTTATAATGTTTGTGCACTCAAAGCGCCGTGATTTAAAACCGGTTCTGATTATTTTTTTCCAATTAGTCATCATTTAGAACTTTAGAACATATAAGAATAGACGGTTAAGAAAGTTTGAATATCTCGGAAGATAAAAACGACGCTAGCTAACTGAAATTAATTGTGTATGTGACAATTAAATATCCTTAAAATAAAATAAAATATTTTTATTAATTTATTTATATTTCATAAAAAAACAAATTTTAATTTTAATTTTAGTACTTAGTGTTGCCGCCATGTGGCGATATATTAAAATTCAAATAAAATTTAATGAAAAACACTTTATTATCCAAGTTTACGTAAGATATCCTTTTTCGTTTAAATTTTTGAATGAAGTATGAACAATTTATTTCAGTTAGCGCGTCTTTATCTTCCAAATTTCAAACTTTCTTAACCGACCCTTTATTTTTGCTGACGAGTGTATATCAGAAAACTCTTAAAATCATATCGAAGAATTCTCACCAGGGGGACCCTTGTGTCGAGTTACTAGCAATAGAGGTTCAGGCTAAGCGACCTAAGAGCTGTGCAACCTTTCAATCCGGTGAAGCAGTCAAGGCCAGCCTTCTCTGGCCAATCTGTGTAGTTCGTCATAAAAAAATCAAAGAATGGTTGTGTTGATTCAGATATTGCTAGACTTATGACAATTTAAGACTATGTAAGCACTCCTATGTAGTAACATACGTTCAATGATTCGTCTCGTTTGATATCATTTGAAATAATGTTTTTTATTCGTAAATATATTAGCTAATGTTTGTTTTTTTTCCATTAGTAAACTTATATTAGGACCCGCGTTAATTTTATTGCCCTAAGTAAGCCTGTTTCTACGACGTAGCAACCAGATCTAACTTCTAGGTTTAGTATTACTCGTCATTCATTATTAATTGTGCACTATTATACTTGTATATAATAGAATATATTAAAAGAAATATAGTTTCGAATAAAAACATCGCATATTTCAAAAGACCAGACAAGATTACACGAAACAGTTCCAAAATAACAGAACTGAAATCGTCGTCCGATTAAATGTTTTTTTCTCATGAGTAATACAAATTTCTTGAGAATAAAACAGCTTAGCGATTTTGTAAGCTCACTAAGATTTAGCTAGAATTTTTTATTCTCAGAGAGAAAATAGAAACGAAATGTTTAAAAGTGTAAAATAGAATGGAATGTTTACAGCGTATTTCCACTGATCCGTATTTTGAACCACACACCTGTTTAATTTTATAATTCATAGTCATTCCATTAACTTCCCCGGGACGTACAAGACAGAGTGCAGAGGAGCACAGGTGCGTTTCACAGGATTTTTTTTTGGACGAACTAACACAGTTGCACAGAGAAACTGGCCTTTACTGCTTCACTGGATTGAGAGGTGGCATAGCTCTTAGGTCGCTTAGCCTGAACCTCTATTAGGTGGTAACTCGACAGGGGGACCCCTGGTGAGGGATAACCTCGGCTTGGACGGTTACCATTATTACGCGTTAGCAGTCCGATCCGAGGGCGCCCGAGAGGGCTGAACTACGACTCGGTCGGTAGCTACTTCATTATCAAAATCTATTGGGACAATCTACGCCAAACTAACTTATATGCCACTTCGGGAAGCGTTAGCGCTGGGAGAAGAAGCGGCCGAAGAAACTCCAGCAACGCTCCTAATCTTATAAAGGGGGTGGGGTTAATTTATCGGGCAAGGACTTCTCGCAACCTCCGAAGGTCGCGTTACACTGGAGATACCGGAACCCCTTTACCATGAATCGATGAAGAGGCACCGGGGGGGTTTTAGTCAGTGAGAACCTTACATAATCCCGCCTTCCCCCCAGAAGGGGGTTTCATGTTGAAAATTTCCCTTTATCAACAAAAAAACTTAAATTTGTAAGCTTTCTAACCGTTAACTGGTGAGGAAGTTCAAGTTATAAAACTACCGGAATTAATAGTGTAGTGTTATGTTAACTCCCAAATTGTCTACAACAGTGTGAGGCATGTTAGTTAAATAATTTCCATGAAACTCTCGAGTTAAATGAGCTGTAACTGTCGCGATGTACGGGATGTGTAGCTAAGACGTTAAAGTTAGTCTATGATGTTCAAGAAATGACTTGTATTTTAAGAGTACTAAGTGTAAAGCTTTAGGCTAATTTTAATGTAGCTTAATGGTCGTAATACTTCATGAAAATGCTTAAGTATAAGTTTAACTAAAACTGTTACACTTATAAATTAGACATTTATGAATAACTATGACATATATCTTTAATTTCATATTTAATCTAAATTGTGATATAAAAAATAGAGAATAACTTAAAGTATATCTTTTTCTTAGCATATAACTTAAAGGAGTTCAGGAAATAAGTATACTATATGTATTGTAAACTTAAAAGTGAATTTTATTTGTGTACTGATATATAGAGCCACCAAATGAATTTGTTGTTGCAATTTTATGTCCTGATTTACCACGCGCTCGTCGTTGAAGGAAAACATCGTGAGGAAACCTACATGTCTTCGAAAATTTTTCTAAGGCATGTGAAGACTGCCAATCCGCACTAACGCGTGGCGGACTTGGATGCCCTTATACTCTCTTTACAGAGAAGGACTGTTCCCAACAGTGGGACATATATATTGTATAAATAAAGGCTGTAACTTTAACTTTAACTTATATATATAGAAGTTATATAGTTATTTGTCATGATATGTGTAATGATATATAACGACAACAGCAAAAAAACTAGATCTTAGTATATACGAGTATATTATAGAGATAAGTACACTGGAGATCACATCAAGCGCATTCCGCACACTTTTGTTAATACGAACAAAAAGCACGTACCATCTGTCTTGCCGAGCTAAATATCGGAGCAAGGCTAACACGAAGATAATCGGACACAGCCTTCAGCCGCCAGCACAAAGCAATTTAACGGCGAAGCTACCATGGCCATTACTCATGAATCCCACACAATCATAACCAAAATGTATTATTAAGACAGGGTCATGAAGCTAGTAAGTTATTTGTTAATAAAACTGGATTGTCTGACATGCGAGGGTCGAATTGTACTCGCTTGAATACAGATTAAATATGTAAAGCTTTAAGATTTTTTTTAAATTTAAGCTTCTATAGTAGACATTGCTAGGGTTTGTGTAATCTCACGTAACCACCGCCTTCCGGCGATTTATCTTGTTGAAAATTCCCGCCTAACCTCTCGTAAACAAAAAAGTAAGTACTACTTAACGGCAACGAGCCCAAATGTAACAAACAAACAAACATTTTATTATCCCACAATAATTTCAATAGCAACTAATTAAATTACAATTACGAGCGGGGGATTGGTGTCCTAACTAGGAACAAACCTATGAGATGGATCACCAGGCCTAAACCCCACGGATATGCACAAAAATATTATATACAACACAAAAAAAAAATTAAAACTATTGGAAAAGCAGTTGAGAGAGAAGGAGAAGGTACACATATATAATCTAATTCAGTCTAAGGTTATTATTTAAAAGTTATTTCTTATGTAAATTCTAAAAATAGTGTAATGTAATGACGAGTCTATGTTACTTAATTGAATAAATAAATAATTATTTATAATTGTTCAGTGTGATTTGTGTACGCGGTGTGTGTGGGAATGTGTGTGTTTAGACAAATTTGTTTATTGTAATTATACACACAAAAATATGCCTAAAACTGATAGATATTTAAGTATTCTAAAATGTGGAAGTAGAAAGATAACATAGGCGCAAGAAATTCATAACAACAACACTTATCGTCACTATTGGTTCGATTTTATGTCGGTTTTTGTTTTACCCGTACATATATCTCAATATCTATACACAGAATTTTTCAAGTTCGCTTATTCGTAACAGGTTGAACTGCAGTAAAAAAATTGTGCTTATATTCTTTATCAAGTTATCCAATATAATCGAGGTTAACTATCCGTATGTATTATTAATTTATATAAATTAAAATATTATTATTAATTATTATATTTATTTAATTTTTTAATTTAAACACAATTATTGACTGTGTTGACTATCTGACTACTGTAATATTAAAATGACTGGAAAGCACTCCTTTTATTATTTCATTGTAATTAATTCAAATAATTAATTACAATTACAACATGCAATTACAAAACATTTTTTTTATTTTTAAAAGATGCCAATGAAGCATAACTTTTCACGTGCGTACATAAGAACACGCACCCATTCTTTTTTTAAATAACAAACTTTAGAGGTTGTATTGTTATATTTTAGCTGCTAAATAATTTCAAAAAGAATCCTCAAGAGACCATTTTAAAAATTTTGCACGTCATATAACCATCGCTTCTGGTCGTTCACATAATAAATATACGCGAGCGCCGACAGTGGCAACATTCGCAACACGTCCTCACTATTTCGGAATGTAGAATAACAACACGCTATTTTCCCGGTAACTTGTGATTGTGGGTACCGTTGGCCGACATCCCGCGACAAGTTGCCAGCGCATCACGACTGCGACGTGCGTGGCGCCAACACGCACACGATTGCTGTGTTCTATCGATATGTTTGTGTTGTTGTACATCACTAATTAAAATTGTTATACGCTTATATTTTCAAAAAAAAAACAAATGCAAACTATATTAAAAAATCTCCTAAAATTCATGTTAACCATTGAATAAATCTATATTAACGGATTATATGGTGTTTTCTTCTTATTTGCAACCAACTACAAAAAAGGAGGAGTTTCTCAATTCGTCTGCATGTTTTTTTATGTTTGTTACCTCATAACTTTCGACTAGGCGAAGCAATTTAGATTATTCTTTTATTTATTTGATTCAAGTGCGTCCAGTGTGGTCCCAATCCAATTTTGGCTATTTCTGACAATCGCATTCATTAAAATTATTTATATCGAGTCCAACCGTCACAACTGCGCGTCCTCGCCATCTTTTTTACAAAATTAATTAGAAGTCAGATTAGGAACTAATAAGGTTAAACTATTGTTTACAATGCCAAGTTCATGTGACGATCAACTAAATTATTAATTATGAATTAAAGATACAATAAGGTTCAGGTAAATTATTAAGATATCATTGGAAGTAGTTATTATGTATATCAATCGCTGGGTGTCAGGTGTTGCCAGCTAACAAAAACTATATAAATCTTAAACATGCACCACGTATGTGACGGGACAAAAGGACGAATAACTCAATATCACGCCGCCGATTTCAATGGTTCAATTTGTAATGGAAAGGATGCACTTTCAGGTTTGGTTAAGTTCTGATTTGATTAATTCTATTTGCAATATTCCTACGATAATTCGGATTCAGATTCAGATTCAGATTTTATTGGTAACATAATTAATTACAAGTCAATTATTTACTACAAATTATTACAAATTATTAGTATTACAAATTACATTAGATTATTAAATTAAAAAAAAAATAATGAAAAAATAGTACATCGAAGAAATAAAACGATTTTAATTTGTAATTTCATTTGTTAATTCCTCCACACTGTAAAATGCCCTCTCAACCAACCATGATAGGTTGAAGCTATTTTTAAACATTGCTAGACTGGGAGCTTCAGTTACATGCTTAGGGAGTCGATTGTAGATCGCGGGGCCTGTGACGTGTGTCATCTTGTCCGATTTCGCGAGACGATGAGTAACAAGGGCTAATTTATTAGCCCCGCGGGTGTTCGCGAAATTCAAAGTTTTTGTTCGCGAGTTGAACGCGAAGTTCGTTAAATACAAAGAGAGCGTTCACACGTAATAAACATTTAACGTTTGATTCGATTTGAAGTCGATTTTTGTTTTACTCGTAATACAGGCCTGTGCCCAGCAATAGGACATATACAAAGGATTGAACTATTTTACATAAAATACGACTTTGCGCATGTATTTTAGTACAATAAAAAAAATATCCATCTATTATTATCCTATTGATAACATAAATTTATTTTATTTAAAATAACTATTTATCTTTTATAACAATAGCAATATTATATCTTTTCTTTGAATATTCACACGTATTAAAAGTTTCACTTTTATGACGTCATTCTATGTCATTTGATGACGAAGATAAAACGTAGGGGCTATAGCTGTAGATGAACTTGTGATTTACGACTCAGTATCATTATGTAGTCAGGTCGTTAAGATTAACGTGTGATGCCTGGCAATGCCTCCGGTACGAAACTGCCACCACTAGATCACTGTTACTGCTACCAATTCAAGTTCCATTAAATGTGTTAATTCTAAATATTTATTTACTATTAATGAAAGCAAGAGGAGTTGCCCTGTTTACAGGAGTAACTGTACAATGAACTATGAAATAAAGAGTCCTATATCCGTTATGCTTCAATAAGGAACGCTAAAACGTAAAAACTCCAGTCCTACCAGAGAACGAGGGAGTATCAACGCCCAATAACACTTTTTAAAATGTGCTACTGTCATAATGCGCCTGGCAACCAGGGCCAACGACTTTAAAAATAAAAACAAATTATATGGAAAAAAAATACATATTGAACAGTTCCAATGCACGAGCAATGGCAGCAGAAAACAAAAGAATAAAAAAATAAAAATAAAAACGTCAGAAATTTTAAAAAATAAAATTAGTTTTTTTTCGGAGTCCTATATCTATGAAAAATAAATATTTATTATCTGTCTACTTCAAGGTATAATTAAATGGTGGAGTAATTTTTTAATTTTTTAAAACATAATTTAACACTAACATTCTCGTTGATATTTATAACTAAGCTTAAGCTTGTGCTAAGAGATGGTCCATTAGGCTATTGACGCTTAAATTAACTCCAGCTGTGTTCGTGGTAAAGCATTTACAACGAAATTATAAGAAAAATAATACAACTCGTCAAAAGATGCACAAGTATTTTTTATGGTTCAAGACCGTTGTTAAGTCTCCGGATCCGGATTAAGTGGTACTTAAAACAAACCCACGGAACCTCGGTTAGAAGTTCCGTTAATGTTAGTTTACCGGCTTACCTTGCACGGGCCGTCTAGATTGTAGTACCATCACAATCTATTTTTCTGCCTACAAATAGTAGTCTTTATTTTTGTGTATATTATTGAAATAAGAGTGAATAGGCATTTACTAAGCCAGTGCGCCTTACCATCCAAGACTGCATTTCCACTTAACATCAGGTGGGATCGTAGTCAAGCACTTGCTTAGAAAGTATAAAAAAAAATATTACACATGCACGTATAAATTAGTATATGAATATTTTAAAACGAGTCTAAAAGTTTTTTTTACTGTTTATAGGAGCAATGATATGTCTGTTATTAACCGTTATTAACATAATAATTTAATTGTCTGTTCTGTTCTGTTTTCCAATTATACATGATTTGTTTTTTTTTTTAAATAAATATGAAACTTTGTACATGATATGATGATATTCTGGAAATAGGCGTTAAAAGCGATCATGAAACTTAATAATGCGACACAGTTTTTACTACTGCGGCTGTTATCAGCATGTTTTCTTTGTTCCAAATAAAAAATAGTATTCTTATATTAGTATCTTTAGTTAATTTATAAATAAATGCTCCTAAATACATAAAAAAACTAATTAAAAATAAAGGCTCTCACAGACACACACATAAAAATAATAATGCGACACAGTTTGCTAGCTTTCTTTTGCTAGCTTTCTTCAAATATTGCTTCAAATATTGCTAGCTTTCTTTTTTCAAAAAAAAAAAAAGTTTATACTACTGCGGCTGTTATCAGCATGTTTTCTTCGTCCCAAATAAAAAAATAGTATTCTTATATTAGTATTTAGGGGCATTTACTAAAAATGCCCCTAAATAAAGATATAAAATTTTATATTAAAGGCTCTCACAGACAACACAAGACGGGCGATATCGCCAACAGGCTATCTTTAGCGTCTGCGTATAGCGGTGCGCGGTCTGCTAACGGCGCGACACGTAACTCGTTATGTCACGCGGCCTTGGCCTAGCGCTTGTGTTACAACACAACGGACAGCACCGTTTTCGTTCATTCACTATAAGTAACGCCATTTTGTATTTGTGATAGAATAATGATAACTAACATATGGTGTAAGTAGTACATATAGAGTAGGAATAGAATTTAATTATTATTATGATGTCAAAGACAAGTATTACTCTTGCTGCCCGATGACGATGATTAAGAACGTTAAAGAAATAACGTTCACGTCCTTTTAACCGTAGTGATGTAGACAGAGGTACTAATCATTGACCGCTTTTTACTGAGCTTATTGGCACTCACCATATTACTTATTGCTTATTGGCATACAATGAAAAATCAAAAAACACATTGACTTTTGAGGTTGATTTGTAGCCCGAAAAATAGTTTTGAGATGTGGTCGAGAACTTTGGGCGTTCAGCCTGTAAAGCATTATTGTAGTAACTTAGCGCAAGGGTGAGGTCAGCATGAGGGATGAGCTTACCACCAAATACCAGGTACAAATGTTAGCAAGTGATTTGAAAAAAATAAAATTAATTAAATTAATAAATTTAAAAAACGAATCGAGATCCTTTTTTGAATTCGGTTGAAAATATGGTGTGTTACGTTGATAATGTGAAGAGGCATTTATATAAGTGAAATTTATGATCATTCACACGTTACTAAACAATATTGAATTAGGCTAGTCAGCATTTCAATCGTTGCAAGGTAAAATATATTTCATCATCTTTAAAATTCACGAAGTGTGCCGACGCCGTTTCCGTTCCTTGTGGCAAGTCCGAGGCAGCCTTCACGTTCGAAAGTGGAACAAGGATGAGTAAGTGCTCGTACCAGGAAATTATCCTTACCATTTATTACATTACGCTTTGTCGATTTAAAATTTATTACATAGTTTATTTTACTGCTTATTTTTTATTTTAAAACCCCTTTAAATTATTTCAAGTTAATATTTGAAACATAGCCTAGTTAATAATAACATTTTAAATTTTTTTTAAATAATAACATTTTGTTTGAATTTTGTAAGTTATGCATGCAGAATTCTGAAAGTTGATTTTATTTTTAAACACTTAAAAGTATTTATCTACAAGATGTGTCGTGACGTAAGACTTTTTGTAAATTAATTTTAAATATCGAACGACTACGAATTACAACTTAGTGTATGTTATTAACAGAAATATTATTTATAAAATATCCCGCATTTAGTATTTAATATGTAGTAGTTATAGACTAGTGGTGTTCGACAAACGATTTGATGGTCGCAAGTTCGGGTCCCAGTAGGCTGGCAACACACAGCCCTGTAGTTCTGGGCTCTCAAGAATAAGACTACGGTATCTCCTGCCTGTCGTAGAAGGCGACTAAAAGGGGCCTCGGGTTCACTGGGCGACAAGGGTGGGGGCCTTTGTCGTCCGCCAAGGTGGCCCCGGGAAGAAGGCGACATCGGCTGGCCCGTGCCGCCTTGCACTGTGAGGGCACAAGGGGGGAGGGATTAACCTCCCCCCCCGGGAAGTGCTCTCCTTGAGCACAGTGCAGAGGGGCTCCGGTGCGTTTTACTGGAGATCCCGGGCACCAAGCACCGAGGAAGGGCCACCGGGGAGGTTTTAGTGGATAAAAACCCCACATAACCGCCGCCTTCCCCCCAGAAGACGGGGTATCTTTTTGAAGATTTCCTCCTGGTTACCAAAAAAAAGGCTGGCAACACAATGAATTGCCGTTTTTTAAGGTATTTTAAATATAAAAAATCTGTAAAAAAATTGTGCTGAGTGTATGGCGATGGGCTAACCACCTATCACACATGGGACCTAATAAGCTTTGTGAAGAGTCTATGTCTTGAAAAGGATTTGAGAGCTTTTATTTTTCTTCTATTCAATACTTTAATGTTTGAATGAGTGTTAAAAGTGTTTTGTACATATAACAAAAATATCATCCATATGATTATAAACATAAATCAATTTCAAGGCTGGTGTATTGTTCTCCTTTATTACACGCCTACATTAACATTTTAAAAAACATATACAAAAACATTAGTGATGGATCGCTCACAAATCCTCTGTATTATGTACTCGCCTTATTTGTTAGCATTCAATGAAACATCATTCTCAGTCAATTACAAACTTTGTTCGCACAAAGAATTGAGAAAATTAAATGAAAAATAATAATTATAATAATAATATATAAAGACTTTCGCTAGATGGCTGGATCAAGGGTCAGATACAGAAGGCAGTACTCCTGGACACGGCACGCATCGTCAGGAGGTTTCTCTCTATGTCGCCCTAACCGCCGGTTGCTTGAGCCCTGCTTCGTTGCCGGTGGCACACACTAGGTTAGGTTTTTATAATGTTTTTGTATTTTGTATGATATTTTTGTGTATTTTACTTTTTATATAAATATTATAAAAACTTAACCTAAGGATTCAAAATAAATAAAAAAATAATAATAACTTTGTTAATATCACAAAAACAAATTGTTACATATACAGGAGCTCTGTCTCCTGAACTAGGTACAGTGTACCTGTATCTCAGGAGACAGTGCCTTCCAGAGTCACAAACAGTAAGTCCTGCGTACAATAAGTTTTTAATATAAGTTAAGTAAATTATATGATAATTAATAATTAAAAATATATGAAAAAAAAGATTATTTTTTAAAAAAACTCAACTATTAATAAATACATTTTTTTTTACTTATCTTCGCGTTAGTAATGACAAAGTTTACACCGCGGAAGTAAGTGGGGTCGGTAGATGACGCCTCAGGGGAAGATATAAGTCGACTAGATTGGCGACCTATTAAAAAAGGGGCAGATAGGAGGTACCCGTAATCAACGATTATGTATGCATTGATTTATTGATGTGAACGATGCGAAAGAGGTATGTCATAATCGTACTAAGTGGAAGATCTCAGCCTTACCCTCCCAAGTGACAGGCGCGATATATTTAGTAAGTACGTTTTTGGTATTTACTAAATATATCAAATGTGTTTTTAGTATGTAGATATAGCGCGGTATTTAGTGTACGTCGGAACAGACAGATACATCTGAGCGGTCAGTGACGGTAGATTGATAATTATTAACGGCAATATTGAATACAATCATCCTTCTATTGCTTTGAAAGAATTAAAAGAACAAGTGGGTGACGTTATTATACTCTTAAGCAACACAACGAAACATAGAGAGTGATATAACTTACGTGGTTTAACAGTAGTTCAGCTTTACAGCACCAACAATAATTTCAGTAGAGCTTTGAGATGTTGTTTGTAGTCTTGTCAGCTCAGAGATGGTCCACACATTTGAACTGCATAAACACAATCACAACACTATCACAAGTTATGTTCAGCACCTACTTACTTTAGTGAGATTCCTTCAGAGATCCGACATAGTGACACAAGTGAAGTTATAGCCAAGTCACAGACAAAGACATCTCTTAAATTATTTTTATACCCTACTTTGGGTTAATAATGCTCAGTTCGTGTACCGTCTTTGTACCGACATATCAAAGTGGAGTTTTATTGCGAATGATTTTTTAATAGCATTGTTCTTCGTCTACATGGTCTATCATAAGGCCAATACTGGATCACTAAAAAAATACTCTGATTTTTATTCAGTTTGCAAAATTTCACCGAAATAAAGTAACTACAACAATTACAACTAACAAAGTAATTAACAAACATAGCAAGCTATAAGCTTGTATTAAAAAATCATTACGCGCCTATAGTGTAATTAAAATTCGTATCAAAAAACTAAAATGTACCTTCATGTTTCAATCTGATATTTAAGATTATTTCATTTACAAATGGACACGAATATTTTAGAAACGGTTTATGACAATTAGACAAAATACGCTATTGATAACCTGATGGGGCCTACATGGGAATTGGCATCCGACATTTATAAAGCGGCATAGACATAATAAAAGCTTGTTATTTAGCAACATGTTATACGTTATACGCTTAAAAGATATATGCTTCATTGCTTTGAATATCATAATATTATAAATATTGAAACTATTTCATACAATATATAGTGTTCACGTCCTAACCCTATCATGGTAGAGCCAAGCCTATTAGGTCTCAGATGTGACTTTTAGCTAGTGATTTTTTTGTACTAAAAAAAGCAAAAAAGCGGGCAATTCATCGACTGTGATTGGAGCCCGGGTCCCAGAAATCGTATGTCGAACCCATTAATAAAAATTATCTGTAAAGCTGTAGGTAATATAATATCATAAATGCAGTGGTGAAAATTGTAGTTCCACTTTTTTTTCGTTTCAACCACCTTCAAAAAAAGGGGAGGTTCTCAAATCGTCTGTATTATTTACCTTAACCTTAACTTTGGACTAGCTGAACCAATTTTAAAGATTTTTTTTATTTCCAAGCTGGTGCTTCCCGTGTGACCACACTTTATATCTTTTCAATTTGGTCAAATTCTGACTGTAGGCTCACTGAGAAAACGTTATGAATACTCTATAAGTATTTGCATTATTTGCCCAACAAATAGACGAAGAACTAAATATCACGGCAAGCGATTTCGATGATTTTTTTATTTGGAAAGGATAGACTTTATGGGTCTAGTAATAGTTTGAAGATATGATTTATTTAGATTCTGATCTTTTGGAAATACAAACAGGGCGTCCGAGGGTAATAACGTTTGATTCGATTTGAAGTTCTCTTTGCATCCTGTATCGCATTTACCATGGGGAGTGTTCTGAGGAATTGTTCGGAATCATCCCAGCTACCGATTTCCATTACCGCACATCTCGGCAGAACTCCAAATTCCACCGCCACCATCTTGATGGTTGGCGTTCAACGACTGTACGTTTTTCGCGTAACTTTCTCCCACACACTGTCAACTTGTGGAACCAACTATCGCCAGCGGTGTTTCCGAACGTTTACGATTTAGGGACCTTCAAGAAACGAGCCTATTCCTATCTCAAAGGTCGGCAACGCACCTACAGCTCCTCTGGTGCTGTGGATGTTCATGGGCGGCGGTGATCACTTAAGATCGGGTGAGCCGTATGCTCGTTTGCCACTTTTCATATAAAAAAAAGAGGTCGGTTTTTGTTTGTACTCATAAATATACTTGTTTCTTACAGTACACTGTAAGGTCGTGTACTTCCCATTCATGCAACAGATTTTTAATGAGATTATGTATGAATAAGTTTTATACTATTGAATATAACTAATTTTACCGATTTTATTATCTTTTATTTTAGAATGTTAGAGTTTGAATTTAAATAACTCATCGCCACGAAGACTGAGGTGTTTAACCTCGTTGATACGCAAAAAATTGAAATTTATTAATATCAAAAGCGGTAAAATTCTAAACATTCGTTTTATATTCGCGTAAATCCTTAATAAAATATCATATTAAATTTTTATATGCATTATCTCCATTCTGTAGTTTCTCTTACGTGTACATATGTCCATTACATATCTTAGAACCTGAAGCTTTTTTTTTTGTTGACGGGGAGGAAATCTTCAGAAAGATACCCCGCCTTCTGGGGGGAAGGCGGCGGTTATGTGGGGTTCTTACCCACTAAAACCTCCCCGGTGGCCCTTTCCTCGGTGCATGACGAGGGGCTCCGGGATCTCCAGTGGAACGCACCGGAGCCCCTCTGCACTGTGCTCAAGGAGAGCACGTCCCGGGGGGGAGGTTACTCCCTCCCCCCCTGTGCCCTAGCAGCGCAAGGCGACACGGGCCAGCCGATGTCGCCTTCTTCCCGGGTCCACTTTGGTGGACGACTCAGGCCCCCACCCTTGCCGCCCAGTGAACCCGAGGCCCCTTTTAGTCGCCTTGTACGACAGGCACGGGATACCGTAGTCTTATTCTTGAGAGCCCAGAACTACAGGGCTGGAGAACCTGAAGCTTTTTTTTTTTTTGTTGACGGGGAGGAAATCTTCAGAAGATACCCCGCCTTCTGGGGAAGGCGGTGGTTATGTGGGGTTCTTACCCACTAAAACCTCCCCGGTGGCCCTTTCCTCGGTGCATGACGAGGGGCTCCGGGATCTCCAGTGGAACGCACCGGAGCCCCTCTGCACTGTGCTCAAGGAGAGCACGTCCCGGGGGGGAGGTTACTCCCTCCCCCCCTGTGCCCTAGCAGCGCAAGGCGACACGGGCCAGCCGATGTCGCCTTCTTCCCGGGTCCACTTTGGTGGACGACTCAGGCCCCCACCCTTGCCGCCCAGTGAACCCGAGGCCCCTTTTAGTCGCCTTGTACGACAGGCACGGGATACCGTAGTCTTATTCTTGAGAGCCCAGAACTACAGGGCTGGAGAACCTGAAGCTACCTCAACCTGAAAAACTTTAATCGAATAAATCTGTGCTGGTATAAAATTCGATTCGACTCATTCCAGAAAAAAAATTGTTTGAAGTTCGAAAAGAAACAAAAGAATGTCTAACGTCGCAATCCATGTTAGGTATTATTTCCATTTTAAAATAAGACATGATACCAAGTCGTACCCACGCCGATTTATGCAAGGTTCTTCAATGACAAGGGACACTGGAGATACGGGCGCATGAGTTCGCATGTGACCGATATTATAATAAACTTATAAGTAAAACAAAAACCGATATCAAATCAATGGCCGTAAACATATTAAACGCTATTAAGCTTTCATAATAGTTAAATAACAAAATTATAACGCCTCATTGACGTTAAGGAATACTTGTCGAGTCCTGGACTGTCATAAACCTACCAATAACCGAATCAAAAACCATTATTTTCTACTTTCAGGTGTTCAATTATAATCTTTTATATATGTTATGTCATCCTTCGAGCTAATGCTTTACTTTCAAATTATAATTAAAGATTATTTCAATATTAATAGCGAAGTTTATTATTACCGCTTTAGGTATTTTTAAATAATTACCTTACAGACCTCCTGCCGTTTCCAATAGATTGAATTCTAATGAGATAAACTTCATATCTATATACACGTAACTCTCAAAGGATAAGGTATAATGACCGCATAGACGGTATTCGAATTTCAAACAATGAAAAACGAAGGTACAAAAATAATATTAGGAAATTACTTGTGACAATTGTGTATAGAGTAATCGGGGACATTGTCTGTTGTTTTGTCTATGTTATAGATTGGTCTATGCTTTCAGTTATGTCTCCATCCATGTCCTAATCTTTATCGGGTAGGGCGCAGGCTTTCACGCCTTCTCTTTTATTATTTTCAACCGACTTAAAAAAAAGGAGGTTCTCAATTCGTCTGTTTTTTTGTTACCTTATATACCTTTCGACTGGATGAACCAATTTTGATGATTCTTTTTTTTTGTTTGGAAGTTGGTACTCCCTATGTCCAATGGGGCCACCCATTTAAATTTACATATATGTGTTAAATTTGTATCAAGTGTGTGCGCCACAAACGAATAACTCAATATCATGCCAACTGATAAGGATTATTAATTTTTTTTATGATAATTTGAAAGTAGTTTAACAGTAGTTTGATGACAGATTTCGTAACATTCATGCGATAATTCGGTAATAGAATCTCCTACTTTTTTGAAGTCGGTTGAAAATGGAAACGTTAGAACAAATATAACATTACATGACTACCGTATTCCTATTTCACATGTAATATCGGTGAATGCGGTGAGCGAGGTACGATGTCGTCAAGTATGACATCGGCTACCGTTACCTGGCGCAATCATGTGCCTGTAGTGCACACTCTCACACTCAAGGAATTGCCCGTAAAAGACATAATTACAGGTACAGAGAAAAACGCCCTTCGCATTATGGCCTGTGGGAGTTCTCTTCGTTTACTTTTTCTCTGAGCACAAAAGATGTTAACACTGCTGTGGTGATGTTAACATTTAAATGGATTAAGACAGGCGATACGCTTGTAAATGTATGGTATACTAATTTCAAAGAATGAAAAACGAAGGTACAAAATAATATTAGGAAATTACTTGTGACAATTGTGTATAGAGTAATCGGGGACATTGTCTGTTGTTTTGTCTATGTTATAGATTGGTCTATGCTTTCAGTTATGTCTCCATCCATGTCCTAATCTTTATCGGGTAGGGCGCAGGCTTTCACGCCTTCTCTTTTATTATTTTCAACCGACTTAAAAAAAAGGAGGTTCTCAATTCGTCTGTTTTTTTGTTACCTTATATACCTTTCGACTGGATGAACCAATTTTGATGATTCTTTTTTTTTGTTTGGAAGTTGGTACTCCCTATGTCCAATGGGGCCACCCATTTAAATTTACATATATGTGTTAAATTTGTATCAAGTGTGTGCGCCACAAACGAATAACTCAATATCATGCCAACTGATAAGGATTATTAATTTTTTTTATGATAATTTGAAAGTAGTTTAACAGTAGTTTGATGACAGATTTCGTAACATTCATGCGATAATTCGGTAATAGAATCTCCTACTTTTTTGAAGTCGGTTGAAAATGGAAACGTTAGAACAAATATAACATTACATGACTACCGTATTCCTATTTCACATGTAATATCGGTGAATGCGGTGAGCGAGGTACGATGTCGTCAAGTATGACATCGGCTACCGTTACCTGGCGCAATCATGTGCCTGTAGTGCACACTCTCACACTCAAGGAATTGCCCGTAAAAGACATAATTACAGGTACAGAGAAAAACGCCCTTCGCATTATGGCCTGTGGGAGTTCTCTTCGTTTACTTTTTCTCTGAGCACAAAAGATGTTAACACTGCTGTGGTGATGTTAACATTTAAATGGATTAAGACAGGCGATACGCTTGTAAATGTATGGTATACTAATTTCAAAGAATGAAAAAGTGTATTTACGAGCAAAAACAAAAACCGACTTAAAATCGAATCAAACGTTATACGTTATTATGTGCGGACGCCCTCTTTGTATTTATGAATCATCGTAGGAATATAACGAAATATAATTAATCAGAATCTAAGTAAACTACCGTTGAAGTACATCCTTTCCAGTAAAGAATGATTCTTCGAAATCGGTTGGCGTGATAAAGTCTTATATGGTTTTCTCATAGATACAGTGGTCGAAATGAGACCAAATTAAATTGTGTGACCACACTGGAAACACCATGTTCCACATAAAAGTCATCACAATCGGTTTATCTAGTCGAAGGTTATGAGGTAACAAACATACAAAAAAAAAGTCATACGAATTGAGAACATCCTCCTTTTTGAAGTCGGTTGAATAGTGAAACGTTTCTATTAAGAAACGTTCCATTTATTTAACAACGAAAACAATATTTATTACTGTTTTATTAATAAAAGGTAAGTTCAACTTAATATAAACAAACGTATATATAACCGTAACATTGTAGACACTGGCAGCGATTAAAATCAAGTATATCGCAGCTAATTTAGACCTTGACCATGACTGAGCAGCGGTGCGCGCCGCTACAGCGCACCTCGCCACGCCTACGCTGTTTTTGTCAAAGAACAAACATCCGTTGAAGGTAGTTTAATGCCAAACTAACAGTGGTTTCCAAGAGACTTCGAAAATTTCAATACATTAATCCTTAAGTATTATTTTTAATATTTACCGAAGTGTGTTTCAGAAAAAACTGTCAACTAAATTACTTTTTCCCTAGTTTAATAATAGCTTTGAAATAGTTTCATATTTTCACAAGATTACTTTTAAAAGAATTACAAATTATACATTACAAAATATTGTTAGGTATTAAATTACAGTAATAAGAGGCATTTAAGAAAAAAATACGTTACATACATATAATTATTTTGAAAAAGATCTTCTCACTTCACCAATCGTATGAACAAAGTATTTATACGAACAATAATATGGGTTACTTAGCTGTAAATAATATGGGTCGTGTGCTTCACACGACCCATATTATTTATGCTTCTACCACTTTTACTTGTACCTTTGAAAGTACTTCGTCGCCTTGTAGTCTGAATTCAACTGCAATTAAGAAATGTTCCTTACATTGGAATCATATAAAATTCACAATTCTTAACTCATTTCCCTAACATGTCGTATTTGATTTATGTTTTGAAGCTTCGTTTTGATCCTATAATAATTATATCATATGTATTTTGTTATTGGTAAAATAGTAGAATCAACACATTTAAATATAAATTTATATAAAATACCCCAGGATCCTTTTTTTACCATCCGTCCAATCTGATTAAATACACTCTATGAACGGAAGGGAATAGAGTTATTTTTAATCGCAATTGACATCGTTAAATGACTTCTCCTTAACTTGTATATACTTTATACTGAGATTTATAATTAGATTTAACAGTGTATGCAAACAGACATTTTTGCCCTTTATGATTATAGATACAGAAAACAATATGTCTATATTAACTGTTAATACAGTTCTAAGTATAGAATACTTTAGAAATATATTCGAATAGAAACAATGATTAAAATAACTGTCTTTAGATAATTCTGTTTGATGAAAATTGAATTAACATATATTAAGATATTATTTCCATAGGTAGATGTGGCAGAAAAACAAATGCGTCAGGTGTTTCCTCTTCCGACTGTTGTATATTTCGATATATAATTAATTTCTAAAGTCTAATCGAACAATTAATATTTGCATTTACTCGTATTTAATGTTTGTACATTCGATTTTTTGTTTGATAGAATCCGATTTGTCACCCCTAATGCCCTCCAAGGAGGGTAACTTCAATAAATATTTAATATATTTGAAACAGTTATAAGGAAGTGTTATATTTCTCTTGAGTCATATAAATGGCTTTCAATACACCATCGCGTCCTGTCTAGTCGCATTCGCTAGAAGAAGTTGCAAGTTACGGGTAGGATGTTGGTTTTTATTGAGGGAAGGCTGCACGGGACCGGTTAGCATCCTGCTTGTCCCGTGCCCAAGAACGAGTAAGGCAACATTGTTAATACCGGGTACTTGTGTACATGAAATGCCAACCTGAGCCATTTATCGGCGCGTACACATCGGAGCTAATTAAATATACCGTGGCTGAAACACAGTGATGCCCTTATAGATAAAGTTGTATAAAAATATTGTACAATTTAATTCCCTTTCGTTTGTACAAGTTTAAGTTTATCGAAAAATAACTGCATAAAAGATACATACGTACGTTTTCTTTCATTTTTACTCCGTTCTATGCATCTCACAGCATCGTGAAGTCTCACGGTGGTTTACTTGGTTTTAGATTTAATTTTATTTAAGTATTATGCTCGTAAATATGAAAAGTCTGTATAATGTTGGCAATGCAAACCTTGAAGCTTGCCTGCCCAAATGTTTTCTTCTATATCGCACTGGCATCAACTTTCATATGACTTGATAAACCCAAATATGAGAGCCAATTATTAATTTGTAAAATTATAGAAAAATAAAAGTACTTATTTTTTTATAATTTTATTTAAATTTATAATTTTGAAAAGTTAAGTTAAAAATAATTTGTATTAGGAAACCATTTTGAATTAAATGAGACAAACAGTAAGAGCCTTCAGCCTTAGCGTTCGACTATTATCTTATAGCCGGGGGTTGGAGCTTTCTTTTTTAATCCAGAGGAAATGCCAGGTATATGCACCATATGTGTTCCTCACTGGACGTGTCATCTCGAACGAATCCTCAACAATCCTTTTTCGAGGCCTGATCACACGATGGAATACGAGGAATCCCCCTATGACCACCGTTCAGGCCATGGGGGTTCAATGTTTACCTTCAATCCTACAAGGCTGCTGTTGCCCACATTTAGTTTTTACTTACATTTTTTGAATCTTATTGTTTGAAATGCGAACAACTCTATTGTTCGCATAGTATATCTATGTATTTTACGGTAAAATATGTATTTTGTATAATGTATTTATTTAAAGATGAAAAGGGTCAGCTACAATACAAAAGCGTAACGCTCTAATGAGAAAGCACAGCAGTAGATGTCTTCAACCTCCAACTCACGACGACGGAATATTAAATGTGCTAAATTCGTCGAACGCAGTCGAACAGGGCGTGACAAGCCACTAATAAGTTGTTTGAACTATGTTCGAACGTGAAATAGACAAGAGGCTCTAAAGCAAACATCATTGTGTCATAACTGGAACACGATGCACTCGCTATAAGTAGTTCTTGCTCAAACTGCAGGTGCAAGACTGTTTTAGTTGTAATTCCTGATCATCTGTATACATCCCGTCCATGTATATAATGGTAATGTAATAATACACGCACATACACACAACCACACGTTCACACATTCACACGTATATATTTATTTACTTAAATATCTACTCATTAACATTAATCTGGAAACTCTATAGTACAACTCTGGCTTCAGAGATACAAGCGTCTGTTTAGTTTGGGAGTCACAGTTTACTAATATATCATGCTGGAATCATTACATGCTGTTCACATACTCTTAATAAATATTTTTATATATCTTTTTTTACTCTCATCACTATAACTGACATCTCATAGTTACGCGTATCACTTCAGTCTCAGCCCGCTAAAATTATAGACGTTAACAAACAACAACAATCAGCTCTAAATCTTAGCAAGTTTATTAGAGAAATAACGAGTTAAAAACCTTTAAAATGTAAAATGATAGTGATTATAGGATAAAACTATTTTTGTGAATTCTATCGCGTTTTTTTTTTTTTTTATATGAAAAGTGGCAAACGAGCATACGATCTGATCTGATCTGATCTTAAGTGATCACCGTCGCCCATGAACATCCACAGCACCAGAGGAGCTGCAGGTGCGTTGCCGACCTTTGAAATTTTTTCGTTTTAATCTTAACTGAATTTCCAACATTTCCGTTCCGTTTAACGTTTCGATATTAATAAAATATAACCCACGATGAGACTTAAGAACACTGTGAGCTCATTCTGCGTCTGATCAAACCAGATCTAAAGATTTAATCATCAAAACCAGACGAAAACACAATAACTATGTCAAACGCCTTAGTCCCACTCGTGAAAATCAGGTCGGGTATTCAAAAATTAGATTAAAACGTAATAAATATTTCCGTTACAAACTTCATACTTGACTCAGGTCATATAAATATCGTATATAAAAAAATATATCATATATAAAAAAACAAAATCGAGTATTAAACATTTACAACCGGTCGCAAACTACATCTACAAATTTAGGAATCAGATTTAATGATATGATAATGAAAATATATATAGTAAAACGTAAAATAATGTATTTTTATGTTTACACTTTTGCCATGTTTATACAGTTTGATGGGGTTAGTAAACAAATAAAGCGTGATAGGCTCACCCCTTATACATTTAATAAGCTTTAAAAGAAATAAGATACTATTTTTCACTATTTCGATAGTCCATTCATCTTCTGGTGGACTTGTGTATTTGAATATATTTTGTTACAGTAAGTTTCTGGTTCACCTCTAACATACAAATGGCTCGCGACGTTAACGTTTACGACCTATCAAGCCTGGAAAATCGATTATAATAACTGCTATATATGCACAGCACGCTAATGACAAAAGGTGAGCACGTTTTTATTTCGGAATTGCAGTTATAAAAACGACACAAAACAGGACATTGGAGCATGCATAAACGCACAACTGCAGTTTTATATCGTAAAAGTTTATTTCTTCTAAAAAGATAGAGAATTACATGCATAAATGACATAACGAACAAAAACTGTTTAATCATTTCGAAAGGAAGTTTTTTAGTGCATGTCTTTGATAGGGTATTATACTTTTCCGGTGGGAGAAGGAAAAAAAAACTATTTCTGCGCAGTGACGGCGTGCCGTAGCACGAGAAGGTACAATAGGAATTCATGGCTGGTTAATTTTATACGGAATAAATTCTGAGGTCAATACTCCGGCAAAATGTGGGTTAGCTACGTGGGCCCTGCGGTCGCGGTTTTTTATCGACCACCGCCTAATTTGGACAAAAAATAGCATACGTTCTAATTTCAAATATTTTTTTTAACAACGCCCAAAATGTTATTAGTAGGTAGTATTATAAAATAAATTTGTTCATCAAGCCCAATTTACACAATATTATAAAGTAGAATTGTATCTATCTATCTATATTAGCTATGACCCATCATACTTGTTAATATAGCCGTGAGCAAAAATATAGGCTCGGAATAAATTTTAATACTTAATGACGCAACATGGAGGCAACACTAAGTACTAAAATTTAATTAAAAATAAAATTTAATGAAAAATACTGTATTATCCAAGTTTACGTAAGATATCCATTTTCGTTTATGTTTTTTAATGAAATATAAATAAATTAAGAAAAATATTTTATTTTATTTTAAAGATATTTGTCTACCATGCACAATTTATTTCCGTTAGATAGCGTTTTTTACTTCCGAGATTTTCATTCTTTCTTAACCGACCCTTTATTTTTGCCCACGAGTGTATATTCATAATTTATAATATTATGGTATACCTAAATTATTTATTTATTTGTACACAAAATCCCAAGAACATACAAGTATTGTTATTTGGAGATTCATATAAACATCTTATTCATGTAATTCATTACATTTCATTCATTTAAACAATGCATTAATTTGTGGGATTATCCCATCATACATGATCCCAACAAAATTTTATATAAAATAGTCGTATTTT
Source organism: Meandrusa payeni (assembly GCA_029286785.1). Lineage (NCBI taxonomy): Eukaryota > Metazoa > Arthropoda > Insecta > Lepidoptera > Papilionidae > Meandrusa > Meandrusa payeni. The sequence goes on from JAGSMX010000013.1 coordinate 4,901,734, forward strand.
TCTAGTCGCGTTAATTAGTGTACAGTGACGTTATATGTCACATTACACTGTCACATTAAAATAGATTTACTACTGTTAAGAACTTTTTAGATTATAAATATAGGTTCTATAAAAGTAATCAATAATATGAACTAGTCTTCTCCGAACGCTGCATCTTTTGGTATGTGTCTATTTCTAATGTAATTTTTTTAAATAAAAAGTAACATTTTCACTAACATTTAACTTTTCCATATTTATTATTATAAACATATGCAAACTACGCTCCTCAAAGCGTTGATACGATTCAAGGTTTCCAAACGACACTACGCTAATATTAAAAGTGACGGTATAAACGCGGCGGGGGTCAATACTCCTGGAGTAGGTCAGCCACGAACTCTCAGAGGCCCATGGACCTGCTCCTGGCCGCTGCTGGCCTTTCCTTAATCACCACTGCCATTACAGGCTTATTTTTATAAAGGTTTTGGCAAAAGGGGACACGGAAAGATATTCAGATAAGTTGATAAAATGTTTTCGTGTCATTCGTGTTGTCATGTGAAATTAATAAAACATTAAAAAGCAACATACATTCTATGTTACGCTTGTTCTGTGACTTAGTTAACAATAAAAAGCTCTCATAGAACTTATTACCTCCTAAATGTGTATACAAATTGAAGCAAGCTCCCGAACCCGAGACCGTTAGATAGTAAGATTTACTTATTTATGGATAAATAGGAATTATTTATGAATGTATCTTCTGTTTGGACATTTTTACTTTTATAGACTAAAACAGTTCAATTTACGTTTCAACTAAATACGGTAAGTACACTTATGACGCAAAAGTAAATGGATCGACCAGATAAGTGATATACTAAAGAAGGACGACGTCAGGAGTATTTGGAACCGACGAACATGTATGGATGTGTAAGAGAAGAGACAGGTGTGTTAGGAACGTGAAAAATGTAAATCTATTATCTCTGCCTACCCTTCTGGATTAAACATCCCACACCTATGACTCAAGACCATTTAATTATTACAATATATGGATAAGCGAGTAAAGCGCTTTTAGGCGTCAATAGCCTATAATGGTTTTTTTTTCATGGGAGGAAATGCCTATGGCTAAACCATTACACGCCAACAAAAAGCAGGGTCGACGAAGTATACGATCTAACATTGGACTATTGACGTCGATCATCTCCAAGTTGTTTTGAAATTGTTAATACGGATGGATGTAGAAATATATTAGCATCATTAATAATTCAATAGAGCTAATGTAGCGGCTTTGGGGAATTACTAAGACTTCATAAAATATTGGCGTATAGTGAAGGCACTTCTGCGTTAGATAGCTGGAGGCCTGCATTAATAAAAAAAGTTATCAAAGCTCGAAGATGTTTTAAGCAAATTCTAATTTTATTAATTTTAATCAAACTTTAATTTTATCTAAATTTTTTTGCAATAAATTCCTCAGTCAGTCTAATAAACATAAAAGTAAAGCTATGGGCCAAATTATTTGACATGCTTCCGATGAAATTTGGACACTATTGCAATATTTCGCGAAAATGATTTAAAATAAACAGTAAAGATTTCAGCGACCGACATCTAAGACTTATAACTCTCGTGGAGGACATGGGAGGACGTTCACCCCGAGCTACGGACGCTGGAAATGTATGGATCTAGCCGACGAGCTATGGGTGACTTAATGACAGAGATAAGTAAAATAAACTTCGTCATGACTGGAAATACTAAAATATTATATCGGTATTTTATAAGATTCAACGCTACCAAAACACAAGCTTGACTTTTTCTGCTAAAAGGAGCAAATTAACTTAATATCTGTGGAACTTTCGTCAGATTTCTGTTCGCCTTTCAGTTATTAGGATTTTTTTATCGAGCCCACATCTAAGACCTTGGTGTAGACATCCCTCAAATTTACTTCGTTTCATTATTGTTACAGGAAAATTATTCGCATCTGTCTTTCCCTCTGATTGCAATGCAAGAGAAGATTGAATACACTAAAATACTACGCTTTGCCGCCTATGCCTGAATTTTCACATGAAGTGAGTTTATAGTCATTTAATTGCTTAACTATAAAACAAATCGTGCCAAAAAATCACACGAATTTTGTTTTATTATTGTTGACAAATCATATTCAATCGAAGTTATTGGAATTGGTAAAGATAACTCAAACTCTATCACTAAGAAGCAGTTTAATATGAACAACTTAAACAATTCCACTTCTGGGTTGATTGGAGATCTGTAAAAACAGAGATCTAGTGCCACAAATTTGAGGTTATTGAAGATATTTAATCCTTATCCCACAACGCATCACCTTGTTGTTTATCAGTAGTATATTTTAATTTATTTTCCAAATATTTATGTTATCGATATATGATAGAATTTAAGAAGTCATTCCACATTAATTTTTACCTCGAGCTGGAAACACTTGTCAACTATCTGGAAAAGATAGTTGGCAAGTCGAGTTAAAGTTGGACGCGTCTGAAATTGCAAAAAATACCGCTGATGTATGCTACGATTTCAAACTAGATTTAGTCGTAGTAGTAGCAGCATCTTAACTTATCCTTGTACTTAACGCTAACACACATGTCCCCACACACGTAGACTCTGAGTTGACGCAAACTCAAAGCACACGGTTTGAATATACAGTAAAGTAACTAGGCAAATACTATCGAATTTCATAATTAGGTGAACCGTTATATGCTTGACTATTGAGTTATTTTTATTACGTATATTATACAATACTAAATATACTAAAATCAGAAACAGCCGATTGGCGAAGCTACTACCAGTAATTCAACACAATAAACTACTCTTAGGGGCTTCAAAAATACAATGTGGGTATTTTCAAGAGTAGAGTGAATAGGCATTTACTAAGCTAGTGCGCCTTACCATCCAGGACTGCATTTCCGCTTGACATCAGGTGGGATCGTAGTCAAGCACTTGCTTAGAAATTATAAAAAAAAAAAAAACCCAATTGACTTGTATCAATGCGTCTTCGATCTATCGCTTTTGACGAAAAAATATCTAGCTAGCATTCGTGTATGTAAATGGCGATGAGCTCACCCTCCACATATAGTTACCTAATAAGCTTTATAAAAAGCCGAGAGATATATAGATTGCCATCTCTACCCGACCTCGATTTGTGATTTTTTTTATAAAAGCACCTAACAGTCATGTTAACAATTTCTAAAGCTAGTGAACCTTATATATAGCACAGCTCTGCATTTTCGCTAATTGGCAAATTACGTGCTCCAATTATTACTCCTTTAGAAAATATAAAATAGCTTAGGCTTGTGCTAAGAGATTGTTCACGTCGATAGTCGAATGGTGGATCCGAACCTACGAATTATGCTTCGCAGACCGGCATTAGGCTATTGACCTTTATCGGTTAATGAAAAAACCATTATGAATACTAATATTCCCGTGAAACGCGCGACGTATTTTATAAATTCTCTTCAATACCAACTTAACAAACATCGTTTGAAGACCAAACGTCGGATACTGGATACGGTCAAACATTTTGCAATACCAGACTCACGCAAGTGCTACGAGTGTTTGTCCAACAATTAAGGCTATTTAAACTTACGTTCGGTCTTTCAACTGCGGAGCGAGTGAGGTACTTCATTTTATGATTTGTCTCCGCAATGATCGATCATGGTTGACTGTTGTGGCGCAAAGTAAATGTGTAAAATATAACACAGGATATAAATTCTTTTTTTCTTTTCTGAACTAGCCATGCGGCCATTACAGTTACACCGGGTTCTTGAAAAATAACAAGGCTCTTAGGTTACTTAGTCTAAATTTATTTAGAGAGCAACTAAGTGCGAGGGCCCTGTGAGGCCCTCAGCTTGGGCGGTTTCTCTATTCGCGTTAACATTCCGATCCGAGGGCGCCCGATAGGACCGAACCACTATTCAGTAGCATTTTTGGAAAAAAAACAAGACATTCTATAGCTAACTAGCTTAAAGTACCACTTCGGGAACCGTTGGCTTTGGGAGAAGAAGTGGCCGAAGAAACTTCAGCAATGCTCCTAAAATTTAACGAGTGGGGTGTGCAGTTATGAGACATATTACGAGTTCTGTATTTTGTAATAACTTCCTTACGTCAGTGACGGTATAAGCATTCCACTTACGACCTGCTGCTAGAAGACGAACTCTTGCTAGTCTACAAGCCAAGTTTACAAACAAAGTCGCTACTAATCTATCTCAAAATACTTCAAACTCACACTTTTTAACAACTCACTTCCGTGGTATTAATTTTCTTTGTTATTCGTCATTCATTCAGTCTCTCTGTTTGCCCGAAAAAAAAACCAATTAAGTCTTATTTAACTATTAACTGCAGTTCTGATAATGTTCATATTTGTGCGCATACTATTAATATCCCAAATAGAAAGGTTTCAAATGATGATGGATAGCTGGCATTCATTACACACCTTGAGGAGACACGTGCGAACGCAATGTGCTGTCCATGTTGCGAAATATTTAAAGATGTCACGCAATAAATGTGTATGGAAAGTTAAACCGTTCTCAATTCTCTGTCGGGGAGTTGTTCGAAATTTAAATCATCTGGCGGCAACAATGGGTGCTGGGGAAAAAAGATGGACGATTGTATCCAATCTGCGCAATCTGCGTTTGCGGTTGCGGCTGTAATGCAAGAGGTGCAAGTCATGTGGTATGCGTTTGCACAAAACCCGTCAAAGGGTTGGTCGTTATTGAGGTCTGACATAAGTAATGCCCGCCCTGAATTCTTTGTATATTTTCCAATCTCATACCGGGAATGTAAAGCTAAAGTTAACAAATAGTTGCAAAATTTAACCTATAAAGACTCCGAAGCATTATTTCTGGATGTTTGTGGTGTGTATGAGTGTGTGAGAGGGTGTATTTGTCACATTTATATTTAAATTGTTATTATAATTTAAATATTATAATTATAATTGTGAAGAGTTAATTTTCTTAACATAATAGTCAGTCAAACAATTTAAAAAATATTTATTCTACCTTTTTTGAACCGTCTACAAATTAGAATGAAGTTTGAATTATTCTGTATTTTGTTAATTTTGTTGGTATTGGATCTCGGGTTCAGGATCTTCGGGATGGGATCAAAGATTTACGATTTTTAGGAGTCCAAGGAACTCCTAAAAATCGTATCGAAAAATGTTTGACGATTCAGATTATGACAATCCATTGTTTGGTTTACAATATTGAAAAAAATTAAAAAATCTATCGACATTCCCAAATTCTAACAACAAAGACGTAAATACAAAAGAATAATGTCAATAAAGTCTTGCATTTCTCATATTATTTTGAAAATTGTTATAACATATGTCAGACGTTGTTTTCTATGTACCAGTTTAATTCAGACTTCACCGCAAGTGGTGGTTTCTTATATTCCGGTTAGCCTCAGAATAATAGTTAATGAGCACTTTAGGCTCTCGTTCAAGCCATCCGGTATTTGAAAAGCAGATGCAAATAATTAAGCGCGAACAACAAGTTTGGTTTTTGCAATAAACATATTATGACTAAAAAATGTTACTATTTTTATATCCTCTTCCGATTAACCGTATATATGAAAAAGAGTTCATAGTTGTTAATAGTTTCCAGATCTGACTAATATTTGACATAATAGTGCTATAATTAAAAATCACACGAATTTGCGCGTTGATGTCTTTTGAGGGCATCAACTTATCAATTAATTATTTTAACTAGTTCAATAAACACACAATACTTAAAAAAATATTAAAGGTCTTGCGATTCCTTACATCATGGCTGTTCATAGGCCCTGCTGCTTTCTATAAAATGTTGCCGTAAGTCTATGTTTTAGCTAGTTAGAATATATTTTATGTAAAAAAGAAACTACATAATTTACCAATAAGTGCTACTTTCCAGAATATTAATAAGCATGGTAAATCCTTACAAAATTTGGTGAGATAATTTAAGCGTCGCAATGGTTCAAAGGTAGATTTAGTAAATAAAGTATATAAATTTGCTTCTACAATGTAATTATTATGTCGTGTGCAATTAATATTATAATTTTTAGTAAAGCATAGCAAAAAATCTATTTACAACATGGTAAAAATGGTTATCGCTACAGGCCTACACTTTCATATAAATTCTGTCATCTGTGTTAAATAAAGTAAACAGTTGATAATTGAAAGTTTTAGAAAATTCTGGTGAAATTGTTTTAGCAACACAAATATACAATATTGATAATATTATTAGGTTGTATATATGGCAAGGTATCAAAGGTATGGTTTGCGAATCGTAAGGACGTAGGTTCGAATTCACCATTGAACCATGAACCATCTCCTAGCACAAGCTTAAGGTTAGTTGGAATTGTTAACAAGAATATTAGTAATATTTAAAAATAAATTGTTCGCTTCCAACAGTAACGCTTACGGTAGCGGAATTGGAAACGTATTATTTATTTTTCAATAATGTAATTGTAAACGGATAATGTATTGCTTTTGCATTTTCAACTAATAGGAAAATGAAATTACCATAAATGAATAATCTTATTCAAAGGATAAGATAACCTTTTTAAAATCACCATTAACATTACCATGTCATACTATCAGTAAATATCTCCTTACATCTAGTTGTGGTACATCCGGCTCACACGCAAATAAAATTTGCTCCACTAACTTCGATTACAGCTAATCGATAATATAGTACAGGCCGGTGCTAATGCCATGGTCATTTTATTCCTAAAAATGTAATGCAAACAAATTTTAATGTTCTATTGCATTTCTCTCTTTTCTAAAAAAAATATTATTTGAGATTATTCTAATGATTTCTTACTTTTTTACTAGAATGTCTGTTGTAGCGTTTTCTTTGTCTCGTTATTGGAATCTAGTGTCCACTATAAAGTATTTTTGCAACATCTAAATTTTCAAATAATACAAAGAAATTTGTGAATTTAAAAGAAAGGTAGTGTTAATCACTTTTTATTTTCACACATAAATACTGTCGGGTTTCGGTTGACCAAGGATCCTTCTGGAAAATACATGTGTCTCGAAACTACTAGCCAGTATCGGTATACCCTTATAAATAAATGTATTCATGATAAGATTTACACTGTTTTTTCGCTAATAGCAATATCTAAGTAATTTTATTTAATCTATAAAAACAATCACTCATTTCAATTTCAACTTGGAAGAATAACGTAAACGACCTTACCCTACAAAAGGGTCCGCAATCCTTTCCTGTCTTCCGTGGGAACTCCGACAGATGCGTTTCTATTCGATTTAAAGCCTTTTTTTTCTCTAACTCTTCCAACACGCGGCATATGATTTTGATTTTATCGCGGATTACAGAATTTAGTCAATGAACTATACTATAGTAATAATTGCAAAGTCGTTTGTAACAAGTATACTTTACAAATTTCGCGTCAGTTAATAATGTGTAGTCCTTTATTAGCCTAGAATTTGATCGGCTTAAAAATTAATATGATTTCGAATGCCCGAAATAAAAAAGATCGTACAAAATTGGATTTCAGTACCCTACTATAATCTGATCTCTAATTTTTACATTTGTACATTGCAGAATAAGGTTAAGGTTAAGTATATTATAGTAAATCATACTCTTAATTATTAAAAAATCCTAAGACATATACAATATTTTAACATTATTATGCTAGTTATTAAACACAATTTACGCTAATATTAATTGGAAATTCGTTAATTTTATAATAAGTTTGTCCGAAGAAATCTTAATAAAGGGTTACCAAACAATTATCGATTTTATCAATAGGACAGGATGCAAGATTTTGGTTGCTACTTATTTGCTAAAATGATATGATTACTATAAAAAAATTTTGAGGGTTCAATTGCATCCGGTGAACATTACACGTGTAAGATTTTTGCAAAACTGTGAAAATTATCTTTTTTATACTATTAAAGTATCTATTTTTAGGAAAAAATTAAAGAGACATCATAATCAATAATAATAATAACTTTATTAATATCAAAAAAACAAACATGTTACATATACAGGAGCTCTGTTTCCTGAACTAGGTACAGTGTACCTGTATCTCAGGAGACAGTGCCTTCCAGAGTCACAAACAGTAAGTCCTGCGTACAATAAGTTTTTAATATAAGTTAAGTAAATTATACGATAATTAATAATTAAAAATATATGAAAAAAACAAAAATGTGTGCAAAAGGAAAAAAAGGGAAAGAACTACAGTCATAGTTGAGAAGTTATGCGAATGTGTAGTGTGTGTTTGTGTGAGTGAGTGTGTGGTTATCAATAATAGTGTTACGATTTCACGAACCAGCACCATCCGTGAACTAAGGAAACCATGTAGAACTGGATATTGGCGTGAAATAGAGTATTTTAGTCTTGAGATTCGCCCGAGTGAATTAAGACGACGACCATCACCTAATTCTTCAGAAAAATATCGGCTTCTTTGTCGATTATATAATGAAGATTTAGACCGTCGGCTACACTTCCTGCGGCACTAAACATCAGATGAGCCGAATCGCTCGTTTGTCACTTCTCTTATAAAAAAAAACCAAGCACTTAAAAGTTAACACAATTTTCAACAGGTTGTAAATAGTTAATAATAGCTTGTAGAATGAAAGAGAGCAAAGAAACACCGCAAAGAAAGTAAAGGTAAGTCGGGGTCTGTGATGTCTAAACAATAGATCTTACCTTTTCACGTAAGATATTGCTTTCATCCGTTTAGATAACACGCTTCTTTTAATCTGCTGTTTTCAATACAAGTTGTATGTTTTGTCTAACAGTTGTCTTCGTATGCAACGTCAAATGGCTGTTCCGAGTAACACAAAGTACAAAGCTGTGTAATAAACTGTTTTCTTCTATAACACACCTATTCACATAGAAAGAATGAATGAATGAATAGAAAGAATGCACTTCAAGATTAGTTTAATGAGAAATTGGTTAGGCTAAAAAAGTCTATTTCGTAACATTCCTACGATCATTCGGAAATACAAAAAGGGCGTTCGCACGCAGTAGTGATCCCATTTGATTCGATTTGAAGTCGGTTTTTCTTTATGCTCGTAAATTTACCTGTTATTATGACTAAGTTGTTCTAAACTTTAGAAATGCATAACAAAAAAATCTTTTAAATTTAAATAAAATAAATCTTAATTTTATTGTAAATACATTTAACTGTTAACAACATCGTCTACTTTCAAAGTATTATGATAAGGTGTAATAAAACCAGTATTTTATGTGTACCTGTTAGCATTCACGCTCTCAAATAATTCTCAAAAGAGCGGCCTACGTGGAGTACCGGAGACTTCCGGTGAAATCCAACCAAACAAAAAACTAATCCAAACAAACACATGACAAGAATAATGGCAGATGGCGCCTCCAATCTGAACGGAAATCGAAAGGACTTTTTATGCATTTTATAGTTAGCAAAAAATCCATGGGAACCTTTTTTTGTTAGTTTAGTGAAAGCCGAAACTTCATTTTTTTAATACAAATCATAACTTTTGTTTTTATGGTCAATATTAATTTTATACCTCAATATGATTATTACAAAGTAAGTTCTATTAGATGTTATATATAAATAAGCTCTCCCTCTAACTCTAGCAGCTAAATAGAGGTAGCCATCGCTATCCGCTTTTATCACAAGCCGGTTGAGGATATTTAACCATCAACATGTAAAATCCATCGAAGTTACATGTCAATCAGACGAAAGAAAAACGGTATCAGCTTTTACTAGTTCACTGCTGAAATTAGATCTGAATGAATCGTAGATCTCCCTTCCGACGGATTATATATGTATCCCATAGTGATGCCCAGGTTTTTTTTGTGACGAACTACACTGATAAGCCAGACAAGTTTCACCGGATTGAGAGGTGGCATAGCACTTAAGTCGCTTAGCCTGAACCACTATAGCTAGTAACTCGATACAAGTGTCCCCCCGGGGAGCGGTAATCTTGACTTGGAGGGTTACTATATTACGCGTAAGCATTCCGATCCGATGACGCCCGAGATGGCCGAACCACAGCTCGGTCAGTTATTATTTTATTCCTTCTTAAGGACATACAAAAGCTAAACTAACTCTCACTCAGGTGTTCTTCCAAGTATTAAAGCATAAAAAATTCTATATGTAAAGTCTACTAGACCTTACATATTATGGAATTTTTTCTCAGACAAACAGGATCCCTCACGATATTTTCTTTTCCGCTAAGCAAGTGGTATTTTGGCATTTAAAATTTCAACAAACAATTATATTGGTGCCAGCAGGATTGAAGTCGGGTTGCTGCTAGCATACTATGTAACTTCAGTGGAGAGTGGAGTTTTATCGGTTCTTTATAAACTTAACTATAATCAGGAACGCTTCCTTGAAGAGAGAGATATAGTAATATACCTTTTTTTTTTGTTAACGAGGAGGAAATATCAAAAGATACCCCGCCTTCTGGAAGGAGGCGGCGGTTATGTGGGGTTTTTACCCACTAAAACCTCCCCGGTGGCCCTTCTTCGGTGCGTGGTGAGGGGCTTCGGGATCTCCAGTGGAACGCACCGGGGCCCCTCTGCACTGTGCTCAAGGAGCACTTCCCGGGGGGAAGCTTACTCCCTCCCCCCTGTGCCATCGCAGTGCAAGGCGACACGGGCCAGCCGATGTCGCCTTCTTCCCGGGTCCACCTTAGCGGACGACAAAGGCCCCCACCCTTGTCGCCCCTTTTAGTCGCCTTCTACGACAAGCAGGGGATACCGTAGTCTTATTCTTGAGAGCCCAGAACTACAGGGCTGAAATATAATATACCTAGAAGTAAATGTTCTGCAAGCAAATGTACTTGAAAGAACTTGACAACATCTGCCATCTGTATAATAGAGGATATATAAAAATCGCTTTAATTGAATCTGTTGCGTTTCCTTTCGTAAAACAATTTGAGTCGTAAACGTTAAGTTTCCTAGTAGATCGTACCGCAAGATATTGCGCCAAGTAATGAACTCACTATATGAACAGTAATAGGTAGTACTAGTACCCGAGCGTGGGAGTGCGCCGCAGGTGTGGCGATACAAAGCCAATACGTTTCCTACACGGCCCGCAGATGTATTTGCCACAGACCTCGTAGAATTAGACACGTCATAGACATTAAGCGTTTTTATTATATCATGTGTATTTTTGATTAAGATAGGAAAGTTATCATATTCGTATAATTGTTGTCGGCTTGTATCAATATTTCCGGTGTATTTCGATGGGCCTACTATCAGATCTTAAAGATTGGTGATTGTTATCTTTACCCGTGTTTATTTTTTAGCAACTTTTATTCTATGTACCTACTACAATATGATGTGATGATTTTAATCCCTTCAATAGTGGGCTATATTGTGTATGTGAACGGCTCGAAAAGATCGAAGTTTTCCATCGGGAACACGTGTGCTAAGTCACGTTAATAGATAACTCGGGATAAGCTGTTTAGAGCTCAACCACCGCTCAAATTTAGGTATATTTCATAGCTCTTACAATATTCATAAGCCGAATAAAAACAAATTAAATAACATAAAAAAATAATTTTTAGCAGACAAGGTCTATAAATCTACTATGTCTATATAAGATGAGATCGCTGATGATTTTTTGCTAGTCTGTGCGTTAGAGGTGTGTTCATTACGTGTAATAGCAATAGCTTTTTAAATAAGATTGCTGTATGGCCAATTGAAACCGTGCGTGATGCGGGAGGCTAGAGCGCAGGAAGCATTAAATGTATCTTAACTACTACATTGTGTAAAATGTTTTCTTCATCTTGTCATTTAGAGTGAAAAGCTACCCCAATTAGTATTTATTAGAATAATAAGCTCTCATGTCCTTTTAACCCTGGCGGGGTAGACAGAGACAAATTTTACTGTCTGCATTTCACCAAGGTTTTTATCACCACTGAACACCATTGGGTTTCCGTTTTACGGTTTCTTACGTTCAATAAACCACTTTAGTTTAAGTTGTTTTTCGTCTAAATAGTCGAAATTTGAGTCTAGTGAATGGCGATGGGCTCACCACCGAGCTTTTGAATGACCGTTAGATTATCCGTGAAACAGCAACCGGTCCCGTCGTGGTTCGGCCCTCTCGAGTGCCCTCGGATCGGAATGCTTACGCGTAACGTAGTAATCGTCCAAGCCGAGGTTATTCAGGCTAAGCGACCTAAGAGCTATGCCACCTCTCAATGCGGCGAAGCAGTCAAAGCCAGCTTCTCTGGCCAATCTGTGTAGTTCGTCGTTAAAAATCCTCCCTTTAATTTTTTTTAAACTGGGTAGACAGGTAGCATTGCTCATAAGCATATACCCGTTTTTGTAACTGAATTTTTTATTCCTAAGAAATCGTTAAATGGAAACTTATTGATACAAGAAAGTTGGGACTGGGATTCAAATCCTGTATACATCCATAAGATTTTAAATCGAAAACAGACTAATTTATGTCTCAACGCTTTTTAGTTTTATTTCAAACAAGAAGATACATTACAAGTACTTTGTTTTTCAATGAAGAGTACATTAATCATTTTACACCAAAATAAAGAAAGAATCGCAAACCCTAACCTCACCTGCTCCATCGACTTTTTCTATAAACCCTTTGTCGATGAGAAATATTTGATATGACAAGGTGCAAACCTAAAAGGAAACTAAACACATTATTATATCACCCTACAGCCAATCCTTTTCTCTCCGAAAACAAAACAAATTGATACACCATAACAACTTCTAAAATTATGCCTTAAGTAGCCCATCCCGGTCCAACAGCTGCCTCACTAGCCTTGTTACAAATGTAGGTTACAATTTAATAAACAACGGATAGTAAATTTTATTTTCATGTCCTTAAAGAATAATTTTCAATATTAATTTTGATTAAGTAATAAAATGTTACCGTAAATATATCAGTAGCAATGCGTCATTTTGACTTGGCATTGACTTGGTATTACTTAATGACGGAGAAGTTAATGACAGGTGTTTACGACACGTTACAATTTGTTATCAAAATAAGTTAATTGATCCTAACATATGTAAAGTCATGGGCATAATTAGAGGCGATTTGCATAAAACTTGTTATACTCTTGTTTATTGAGCGCTACGTCCCACTATTGGGCACAGGCTTTCTTTGTAAAGAAATTATAAGTGCATAGTCCACGTGGCCCTAATGCGCGGATTAGCAGATTTCACATGTCTCAGATTATTTTCTAACACATTTTTTCCTTACAGTGACTTCACTGTACATAACACCGTACAAGTACAACAAATTAATTGGCGCCCGCACCTTGGATTGAACTTCGGTTGCTAGCGCACTACTCTTGAGGCGATCTCCTGGATATTGCTACCCGTTTAGCCAGCTATTAATAACGATCACTTAAGAAGAAGCTTAAAATATTTTTTATTAGAAAGTAAACGAATACTTATTGAAAAAAACAAATATTAAATAACAAGTATATTTTTTTTTTGACTGCTTCACCGGATTGAGAGGTGGCATAGCTCTTAGGTTGCTTAGCCTGAACCTCTATCGATAGTAATTCGATACAAGGGTCCCCCCGGTCAGGGGTAACCTCGGCTTGAACGGTTACTATTAGGCGCCCGGGAGGGCTGAACCACAACACGGTCGGTTGCTATTTCAAGAATTATCTAAGGGACAGTAAAAGCTGACCTGACTTTGACTAGCACTTCGGGAAGCGTTGGCGGTGGGAGAAGAAGTGGCCGAAGTTTCTCCAGCAACACGCCTAACGTCTAAGGAGTGGGGACAGGTTCAACACGGTGGCCGGGCAGCCGCGCGTGGCCGCCGTGGTGGGCAGCCTGACTCTCTGCTCCGCACCGCCCGTATTCGACCACAAGAAGTACCACGAACTCACGCAAAGCAAAAAGGAAAGCAGCAAGAAAGGAGTGGGGCCCAGTATATTACACTACGTTTTCCTCAGTGAAGTGCTGACGGCGCTTACATATAAAAAGCGTGAAGCGTCAATAGCCTAATGGTTTAGGGTACGGCCTGCGAATCGTAAGGTCGTGGGTTCGAATCCACCATTGGACTATTGCCGTGAACCATGTCCTAGCACAAGCTTAAGCTTAGTTGGAATGGTTAACAAGATTATTAGTAATATTTCTGAAAAAAAAAGAAATATTGGTAGCTTTCTTTTTAAAAAACAAAAAAAAAATATATAAAAAGGTACATTCTCCTGGTTCTTGGTATTAAGTGCCTAAAATTAGGTGAGTTTGTTAAAGTACTATTGTTTTTTCACTTACCATAGTACCATTGTAACGAATAAACAAAATCACATGATTATGCAGATTATTCTAAGCAAAGTTCGCACGAAAATCAGAAGTGAGCACAAAGTCGGAGGTAATTAACATTTTAAGAATTAGAGGAACGGTTTACCCACGATTCAAGTCATGATTTGAACAATTACATTTCCCACGTCATAACAGTGATGATGTCAAACTCCTATAAATATTAACGCTTATATATTGTTCTACTAACACATCGTCTGATATACATAAAACTGCGTGTAACCGATGAAATTGAATGTTTTAAAATGAAAACGGTTAATATCGACGCTGAAAAACAAAAACGTAGTAACCCACAATAATCAAATTGTCCACCAGGGCCGAAAAACATTTCAACCTTTTTTAAAAAATATATAACTTTCGTGTTTGTGGACCCAGAGTTGTCGTTTTTGGACACAATGTTTTTTTTTTTTTTCTGAATAAGTATTGTACCACGGCATTAACCTAGAGTTTTCCTAAAAGAAAATAATTTTACCGTACAAAAAATAAAAGAGAAGTGTCAATCTTGAAAATCCTATTTTCGCTATTTTTCATCTAATTGTTACAAGTCATATAGCATTCGACGGGACTTTTTTTCTGATTACAACGACGTAAAAAAGTGAAAATGGCCATATGTGCCACTTACTACGTTTTTGCGGTCCAGCGTCGATATATTCTTTAACGTTGTTAAAGTTTACAATTTTGGTCTATCTCTCTGTCTGTTTATTTTTCCGGCTAATTCACCGGAAGGAGTAACGATATCAAAGGTAATTCGATTCGCAATATTTTCAAACATAAAAGAAGAAAAAAAAACGCTATAAAGTTTTTGCGTTATATAATACATAGTCACAGTATCGGCATAATAGCTGGTAAGTAGACGTCGACAACGTAACCGCGCGGTAATGCAGGCAGCGGCGCGCAATCTTCCATGGTAGTGAACTTGAGTTTTTTCGCGGCGCACGCGCACCGTTAGCTTGAGCTACATTCCGTGGTCGCCGCATTCGTCCGCACGGCGGCGCTCGCGCAGCTATCAACTTAATGATGGATCTTACTTACGTCTACGTAGACGAGACGTGATTATAATGTAGATCCATGATTGTAATAAATGAAATGCTTGTAAAATATAGCAATATGTTTCTAGGTTTATTGAAAGACCAACTGTGCAACTTTTATTTGGAGTGTCTGTTTATAATACTAAAATAATCGCTATTTACTTAATGTATATACATACACCAAAATAACATTTTTCATATTTTTTTTATGTTTATTCCGGCTAACCTCTGGAACGGCTGGACCGATTCGAACGAGACTTTCACTGGTAGATCGCTGATGTAATTAGGAATAACTAGGCTACTTTTGTTATAGAAAAATTCTAAAATTAATAATACAAATAAATAAATGCATACAAAGGGTACACGAATTGGCGTGCACGTAATTCCGGGTAACACCGCGGGACACAGCTAGTTAATAAATAAAATAATAAATTAAATAAGATGTAGTCTCTGGTATCGATGTTAAGCGGTTGATCTGTTAGTTAGAGCAATTGTTTTGGGTTTCGAATATCAACTGGTTTTTAAAAGCGATGGATTTTCCGTCCGTTTGGTACAAAAGCTCTTGGTAAAATTTGAGCCCGGTAAAGCCAGGGAGTGACCGTTTTTTAACATATAGGACCTAATTAGTTAGGTGAAAAGCGGATTGCGATTGATATGTCTCTCTAACCTGTTAGGGTTAAAAAGTCGTGAGAGATTATTTTTTATGTTCAAGCAAAAATATGTACTAAATCGTGCTAGTATTATTAATAGAAAACCTTCCGTATATAGGCCTAGAACCTTTTTACAGACGAAACTTTCTCAGCTATTCTAAGCTATTTAAAATAGTATTTTAAAAGTGAATTAAATAAAAAGTCATCATTTAAAATAAATTATATATTATATATATACATATATATATATAAAATTTCATACATCGTGTACAAATGCGAAACGAAAACAAAATAGTGAATGAGCCAAGATAATGCCGTATGGTATTTTACTACGCTGATAAATACATTAGCGACGTAAAACTTAATCTAATCATAACTAAGTAATTTATAATTATTTCCACCACAAAATATAATCGGTGGAACTATATGAAAGTATATACTTTGTTAAAACTTGTTTGAATTCGTCTGTACACCAAATAGCCAGTCTACTAATAAAACAAAAACCCGTCGGAAAATAACAACCTCTCTAATGTCAGAACTAAGCTTTGAAGGCTGCGCGCGCGCTGGGTCAACGACCATTGCCAATGTCAGCCATCTTGAGTTCCGCAGCCGCTTACGTTCTTCACGTAAGAGGCTGTAATGACGCGTCTGTGTGCGTACAATAATGTTCGTTTTTCTATGTCAATGTATATGTGTGTGAATTATTAGAAGTGAACGTGTATACGCACGTTCATCGCGGTTCCATTTGTGTGCTAGCTCAGTAGGTTTTGTGGTTTCCCACAGAGCATTACTAGATGGCGTTGAGATAGACAGTTGATTGTGAAAACTATTGCTGTTCATTTATTTTAAGTTACATTAAACCGTTGAAGTTTGAAGTTATTGATGCAACGCGCAATCCGTTTTTATAGAAAAAAAATACATAGAGCAGTGGTAGCTCTGTGGCCAGATACGGTGCATAGAACATTAATTTTGAATTCGATGCCGACACCAGGTATTTTGGACACGTGGCTTAGCTATTAGAGCGCAAAAGCCGGAAGGAATATCTATTGGAGAACGCAACGCAAGGGTCCCCGAGAGGGACTTAACGTGGACCGCTATTCTCTTAGCGATATCATTCTGCCCTGAAGGGGTAATTAATAAATTGCCACAATTTGTCCCTTATACGAGTTCGACCACATTAAACTTGCCACATGCCACACATATAATTTTCAGTTAATGTGAACCTTTTTTCAACCAACTTCAAAAAAGGAGAAGGTTCTCAATTCTTCTGTATGTTTGTTACCTTATAACTTTGGCATGTGTTAAAAGATTTTGATGGTTCTTTTTATATTTTGAAAGTATTATCAAAATACTAATACATTTTATAAATATAAGGAAAGCCTCCTAATTTAATTTAATATAAAGCTGTGGACACACACAAACACAAATTTACACACACACAAATATACACATTTTTATAAAATATTGTTATAGCTCATATTGTATTTTATTATGTTTTAAATGAAAGAAGATACTGACTTTTGAAACACGGGTTCAATAGAACCTAGCTCAGGAGTCAGGACCTTCACGTTATTGTTGAATCATTTTCTTTGGTGACCAATAAATATTTATTTCTTATTATTATTATAATTTTATATTTCAAGCTGGACAAACGATCACTCCAATAGTCAACCTACGTGTCGCCCTATCTATGCGATATTGACGCCTTATGATATAAAGTTACATATATATTTCAGTAGTAGTATACATGATTAAGTTACAGTTGTAAGTTGTAAGTCGGTATTTTTAATATGATGATTAGTTCTGCAGCTTCAGCATATTGAGAAGTTAACTGAAATGAAATATAAAATTTAACTGCCACGATCTTGACTCTGAAAACAATAAATTCATCGAAGTAAAACAATTCTAAATTATTTCCAGTAACGTCGTGCGATGGTGTCAATGCCTTAAAGAACGGGTCGTCTACTTCACTGATAATATTATATTGTCGAGGAGAAAGATGGCTTCCGATGTTTGGAATGCGATATAATTATGAGCTGGTGCTGCTTATGGGGATTGATTTACAGTAATCTATAACACACTAGATACATTTTTTCCTCTGTTTTCCTATCGTATTCCATTTCGTAGCATATACTCTTTTGTATTATATAGAGCCGTAGTAGCTCAGTTTCCGGGCGGTCGCCTCAGATTGCATAGCATTAAAATTGTTGTTTTAAACCTACTTGAAAAGGAGGAGGTTATTAACTCAGTTGTAATTATGTTACGTTTGTGTTGAGTTGTGGTAGCTCAGTTTCCGGGCGGCCGCCTCAAGTTGCATAGTACGCTAGCAACCCACCCGAGTTGGATCCCCGATGCCGGCACCAATAAATTTGTGGTTACAATTTTATGTGCTGATTTACCACGCGCTTGGCGTTGATGGAATATATCGTAATAACCTACACGTCTTAGAACATTTTTCTAAGACATGTGAAGTCTGCCAATTCATGCTAAGGCTGCGTGGCGGACTTTGCCCTTATACTCTCTTTACAGAGAAGGCTTGTGCCCAGCAGTGGGACTTATATAAAGGCTGTAATTTTAAATTTAACGCTCTTATATATAATATTGTTTTACTTTGGCATTTTTATTGGTTACAGAGTCGAAATCGTGGTAGTTATATTTTAAATTTCAATTTAGTCATCATAATAATACGCTGAAGTTGTAAAATCCCTTAAGCTAAATAGTAGCCACTATTTAGCTTAAGGGATTTTACAACTTCTGTCAACTGGGTCATATAATAAAATACACTTACAACTGAAATTAATTTATAAGGCGTAATAATATAAAGTATATATATATATAATATATTCTTTCTACATATACGTGTTATTTATTTTTCAATATCAGTAACATTAATATCTCATGTGAATGATGGTCAGCGATAGACGGAGATTAAATACATATGTACAAAAATGTACACATGTATTTAAAAACGCGTAAAAACGCGATCCTGATCCACAATCTCAGATTAAAAACAAAAATTAGCAGTTTATAACTTTACTGAAATCAGTAACATTTTTCTTTCTCAATTACTTGTTGTTTTTAATTCCATGCATATTTGCTGTAAATCTTGTTTCATCATAAATTTGTCACTTAAACTACAAGAATGTTAGAGGTAAACGAGATAAGTCAATTTCAAGTATTACTTAAGAATTATAAAGTTTTTCTTATCGAGTCATGTCTCCTATATTAAGTTATTAAAAAGGAGATCGTTGGATGAAAAAAATAATGGTTTTGGCCTCGAAACCATTAAATAATTATATAATACTAAGTAAAACACGAATACAATAAGAAAATAAAATGTACAGTAGAGAAGAATTCATTCTTGCACCCTACTTCCGGTTCTTCTAGAGTGAAGAGTTGAAATAGCAAAATAAATGTTATCTTCTTAACATTTATCTAGATCCATATAACTCCTTATTAGTCGCCA
This sequence comes from Meandrusa payeni, assembly GCA_029286785.1. Lineage (NCBI taxonomy): Eukaryota > Metazoa > Arthropoda > Insecta > Lepidoptera > Papilionidae > Meandrusa > Meandrusa payeni. The sequence continues at coordinate 4,921,106 of JAGSMX010000013.1, forward strand.
AGATGAGAGTAATTTAATATTACTTATATATTATATTTCGGTTTATATTTTCCATTTTCCACACTCATTTCCTATTCTGTTGACGTGTATACATACATATAAATATTTGTACGTATTATGTTGAAATGTATTATTTTGTAACATCTGTCGCTCTATTTAATCTTTAATAGTTAATCGGGGATTACAGCAATATTATTATATTTATTTTCTGTAATTGAAGAAAATATTCCAAAATAGATAACATTGTTGCGACAAAACCGCGTTAAAAATTCCAATTGCAAGTGTCCGGCCTCGAATCTAGGGACCTTCAACGAAATGGTACTGCAGTTCGATAACCCGTGCCATTGTTCAACGCGAATCGTTCCCATTTTATTTATCACGACCCCGTCCATGATTTCCGCGTCATGATTTGTAACTTAACAATTAACTCTCGTTATATTACATGTTTTAATAACCATGGTAGTTCCATTTAATAACTATATGATAAAAAAATATTTCACTTATTTTGGGCCTACATGACACAAAAAACGAAAATTATTTGACCTTGTCACTAGAACTTGGGTTTATTTAGTGACTATGCAAAAGTTTTCGGCTATCAAAATAAAAGCGCACTCACGCAAATCTACAGGCACACACACAAGACACTAACAGTATATTAAGTAATTAAAAAATTATTGTTACCATATTTAAGTCGTGGTAAGGTACAGTACATAAGATAGAAATGTAGACGATAAGACCAAATTGTATAAAATATTAACTTTGTGTATATTATTATATTATTAAGAGATGAAAGAAAGAGAAGTATGGAAATATCCCTAACCACCCACGTTGGGGGAACTAGACATAGCATAGGCAGACTATGCTTAGAGCAAAAAGGACAAGGGGCAATAAACTCTGAATTAATAAATAAAAAAAAAAGGTACAGTACAGGTATTTAACTTATTAAAGTTGGTGTAGTTGGGATGGGGGCCAGCCCTGTAGTTCTGGGCTCTCAAGAATAAGACTACGGTATCCCCTGCCTGTCGTATAAGGCGACTAAAAGGGGCCTCGGGTTCACTGGGCGACAAGGGTGGGGGCCTGAGTCGTCCACCAAAGTGGACCCGGGAAGAAGGCGACATCGGCTGGCCCGTGTCGCCTTGCGCTGCGAGGGCACAGGGGAGGAGGGAGTAACCTCCCTCCGGGACGTGCTCTCCTTGAGCACAGTGCAGAGGGGCTCCGGTGCGTTCCACGTGAGATCCCGGAGCCCCTCGTCATGCACCGAGGAAAGGGCCACCGGGGAGGTTTTAGTGGGTAAGATCCCCACATAACCGCCGCCTTCCCCCCAGAAGGCGGGGTATCTTTGTGAAGATTTCCTCCCCGTCAACAAAAAAAAAAAAAAAAGTTGGGATGGGGAAATTTGTGTGTAAAAAAAGTTCATTTATAATGTTTTCAACTTCACGTCGTTATCTTACATTAGCAGCAACAGATGCATACAGCAAATCATAATACGGGAAGAACAAAATATGATTTAAGAATCCTATTCCAAAGGTCGAGCTATACCAGTTGTCACTTTACTTATTGAAAGTACTTTACTACAAATCATGTGTGGTCTCGACTCATAGCAGGACAATTATTGTTAATTACTTAAATAACTAAAGCAATATTAAGGCTATTAATTAAAATACGCAATCTGCGTTTGTAGATAAAGCTGACATTGATGTTCAACGACAGTTGTTAAACTTTTGCGATTTTATTTTGAAAAAGAAGCGTTATATTTTCAACCGACTTCAAAAGAAGGAGGTTCTCAATTCGTATCTTTATTAATGTTTGTTACCGCATAACTTTCGATTGGATGAATCGATTTTAATGATTCTTTTTTTATTTGTAAACTTGTGCTTCTTGTGTGGTCCCATTTATTAATTTAAGTAATTTAGTCCAATTCTAACAATGGCATCCATGAGGAAATATGCCTTAAAATTGCGTCAGGTGTGTGTGCCACAAATGGACGAACAACTCAAAATCACGCCAACCGATTTCGATGATTGATTTTTTATTGGTAAGGATGCACTTCATGAGTAGTTTGATGTGAATTTGGTTAGATTCTGATTAATTCTCTTTCGTAATATTCCTATTCTATTGAAAGTGTATGTATTTAGCAATAAATAAACTTGCTTATAATATTTTTGTAATGCATTTTAAATAAATATATTATGTAGAGGTTCAAAACATCACCAATCGAAAAATTACTTATGTTATATTAAAAAACATAATATTCGAGGTCACATCGCTCATACCAACTTGGCATCGCAATGGTCGTCGAGAGCCCTGAATCACTTCCGTTTCCTCTTTTATTATAGTCAACTTCCTTACGCTCTATAGAATCACGAATGGTTTTTGAACTATAGCTCTTTAACATACGAAAGATTCAATTTTTGATTGTATTATAACGATGTCAATTGGGATAAATAACATTTCTGTGATGCTTTAGTCACATTATTAAAAATTCTAGATACACTTTTAACATCGTTTAGATATCTTCCAATAGAAAGGGTATTTACTGGGCAAAGAAATGTTAGAAAATGAATTCCGGTAATTCTTGATGATTGATATAGATCTCAAAATACGCATTTATTATCTGTATTATAGTCATATTGTCTTCAAGATGCAATGCTTTTCGCGAATTTTTTGGTCTATCTAAGCAATTTGTTATTAACGTCTAGACTACCATAACTAGTCTTTGGTTTCAAAGGATACTATATTACGATATAGTGATTTGTCAAAAAAGAAGCAACCTTTTCGTTGATGCATCAACGTTTCACAGCTCTCGTTCCACGTAAACGATTGCTGACGGGCTTTTTATTTTCGACACGAAGCAGTACACCCGAATAGATGTTGTCGCTTGTCACGATATTAAAGTCAGCCAATGACTGTCCCCTTTTAAACTTTTTTACGACACCACTCGCCACACAGTTTTTGCTCCCCGTTACATCATGCAGTATCTATCTAGTGCAAAGCTTCCACATCTTAACTTGTATATTCAAAATGATTCACACTTGATTTATTCCAAAATACAGTACCAATTCGCTGACAAGTATTTTTTGTCTATTTCAAAAAGTTGTCGTACGGTATCAATATTGGATTCTGTAACCGCAGTCACCAAATGACCTTCAATTACATCGTCATGGACAGAATCACGTGCACTTCTAAATCTTCGAAACTCGAATACACACAGCTGCAACATGGAAATCATACCAAAATGCCAGTTGATATAAACTTCTTTTAGTAAATTAAATTGTAAAGATTTTATTTCATTCACTATTACTAATGAAATACATTTTAATAAATAACACTACATTGATAAAATAAATGATACTCACAAAATAAAAAATAATTCTAATTTACCATTTCATAACAGCTTTTTAATTTTTTTTTAATATAAGTTAACAATTTCATAGTATTTAATAGGCAACAGAAGGAAAGAGATGAAAGTATGTAGGTACATATTACGCCAATAAGTCATTCAGAAAAGTTGTAAATTGTGACAACTAATATTCCAGAAATAATACAAGGACAATACTATTCTCAGACAGTATCGTGGCCTAGCTAAGAAAAAGACTTACATGCAAAGTAATGGACGTGGAACTTTAACTAACAGCTAAAAGCAAACAAGAAAATCACATTTGCGAGTTGGACAAATATTTGAAAAAGAATCACGACTTGTTAACTCAAAGACGGTAGACAGATATAGCATTATCTAACCATCTACCATATTATAACCGTTTTCCACTTAATAAAGTACACATATATAAAATACATATACGCAGAAGTGACTTTTTTACCTAAGAAAGCGAAAGATTGAGACATTTCGATGACACTATGGAAGATGGGTGGCGGACTATGTTCTAAATCTCTCTTTACAGAGAAAGCCTGAGCCTAGGGCATATATAATTTGTTACGTCTCTTTTTCATCCGACTTCAAAAGAGGAGGTTCTCAATTCGTCTCTTTTTGCTTGAAAGGATTTGGTCCCATATGAATTTTATTGGTATAAATCAAAGCTGGAAATTATATAAAAGGATGCTTGTCGATTAAGATTTACGGCATAAGGTAAAGCAGGACAGGCAAGAGATATATTACTAACATTATTACTAACAATCTTGTTAACCATTCCAACTAAGGTTAAGCTTGTGCTTGGACATGGTTCACGGCAATAGTCGAATGGTGGATTCAAACCCACGACCTTACGATTCGCAGGCCGTACCCTAAACCATTAGGCTATTGACGCTGACGCTTCAAGACGTGTGCAAGTTTTAGTAACTTAACTAATTAGCATTCCTCGCCATTACATCAGATTTGATAAAACATAAATCTTTGCAAGATCACGTGATATTATAGAAATTAAAAAATATCCCAATTTCACTAAAGGATATGGACTATTTTTAATTTACTTTTACTTTTTGTTTTTACTCGTAAAAATTCTTGAACTGTCGTAATATACGTGATTAAACGTACTATCAAACGGCAGATTATTTATAAATAACACACACAATGAGTGTCACCGGGTTTTTTTTTATTAATGGATAAATTCAGTACAGTGCCACCGCCTCCGCATCTTTGTGGCCTCTTACAGGTGCCACATGCTTCATTATTCCATTCATTTTATTCTATGCTTCCCACGCTCGATACACAATCCCCCGGCAATGTGAAGCAACCCCTGCGATTCATAAATGGTTTTAAAAAGATTTGGGGTGAATCTCACGCACAGGTAGCGCGGGTGTATATGAAACTGCCTTCCTGTGCTCTCTTGTTAATGCACACAAAATTATGTCCTATTATTATATAAAATTAAGTTCTAAATGACAATGATGGCTACGATAAATCCTTCGTACGTTTATGATCCTTAACAATACGGGTCAAAAGATAGGTTTGCTCATTGTTGGAAATACGTTATGACCGTTGCTCTAAGTTTTTCTTTCGTTTCGTAGTGGAAGAATTTTTATATAACGAAATTAATTAAAGTCGGCATGTAAGTGTTTTATATGAAATGGGGCAAACGAGCTTGCGGCTCACCTTATCCTAAGTGATTAACTTCGGCCCCAAACACCTACCTGAGAAATATGTAGATAAGTTGCTGATCATATTATTCCATATTATTTAAAACCAAAACTATTAAATGAGTTAAAATTTAGAAGTGATAGGGTAGACTCAAAAAATATTTCTGTGACCACTAATTTAAGAATAAATTAGCAATGCACACCGTTGTATTTAATAGTGTATAAATAATTTTAAAAAGTAAATGAAGAGTTTGTGTCGACAAGACGTGAAATTACATTCTAGTTTATCGACACACTTATATGTAAAATTATTAAATTAAAAAAAAAATTATAACGGGTGGTGAGTTCATCGCCATAGTCAGCTTATAATTTTAGCTCCTATTTATTTCGATTGTAACTGAAAGTCAAGTGAAAATTCACTTAGGTTATCACTGCTTATTACTCCAGCAATGTAAATTGTAAAAAAAAATTGAAAACCTTTCGAAATAAATGGTAACGGCGGTATAAATCACATTTTAAATGGCAATAAATTACAAAACGATTAAAAGAATAAAATCTGCATTTAAAAACAAGAATTTAAAAAACTAATTTAATATACTCATAATTCCTTTATCGACAGAACAAGAAAAAATACATACACAGCTGTTGACCTTTCCATTAGCAACACAAATACAAAACAAAATATAATACAAACGTACCAACGACCAAGAAACGATTCAAGATACATAGACACATTGAAACATTATATGTCGGTACAAACTAAGTCATGCTAAGTAATTCAAATGTATTAGGGCAATGTTATCTAATCATATGAAGTTATTCAGGCCGAAGTTAACTTTTGGAACAAACAACTCAAAAGGCGCAATATGTACTATCCATAAGGCATTAATTCAGATTATATTTGTAAGTCAATAGTAACAGTTACGTAAAAGAGAGTTAAAGAGCAAGTTTTTAGGAATCCAAGATTTAGAAAAACCTCCGTTCGTCCGAGAGCGCAAGCGAAATTTTCAAACATAATTTTTCGCTTAACGGTACTTTTCGCGAATAACATCCGGACTCGGCGTGGACTTAACACGTTTGTTTTATTTTTGAAATAATATTAATTTGTGGTCTCGTCGCAATGCGGCTTGACTTACGGTCTGCCGGGAATTCGGTTTGAGATTCGAGATCGGAGAGAGAAGAGAGGACAATCCAACTTTTTTAGAAAAATAGGTAAATGAGCTTGGGGCTCACCTGATCTTAAGTAATCAGCGTGTTTGCCGGCAAAGATTGAAGTAGGTTCGTTTCTTAAAAGTCCCCAAATCGTAAAGGTTCGGAAACACCGTTGGTGACAGTTCATTCCATAGGTTGACAGTGCGTGGAAGAAAGTTACGCAAGAAACATACAGTCGTGACTCACAAACCTGCAAGATGGTGTCGATGGAATTTGGAATTCTGCCGAGATGCGCGGTAATGGAAATCGGCAGCTGGGATTATTCCGAACAATTCCTCAAAATACGCCATGGTAAATGCGATAGAGAATGCAAAGAGCCCCGAAATCTCTCCACAGATCTATGGTCACTTTTTAACCATAGCGGAGTGATGAGAGACGGCATTCGCTGTCCGCTTTTCGCCAAGCTTTTTATGTCCCATATTTGGTGAGCCCAGCACCCTACACCGGCCGCAAAGGTATTAGCAATTAAAATTTTTGTTGGAATAAAAAACCGAATCGGATCGTATCGTATCAGATCGTAAGTCAAACCACTCATGTATTAGTCTATCAAAGTTTGATATATTTGGGAAATAATTAATTATGAAAATCCAAACATAAATAAGGCAGATTTTATACGGAACCTAAATGGTAATAAACCAAAAGCTATTTGTTCAAAACTAGTGATTAGTTTTCAGTTCGGTCGAAACAGTCTAGAAAAAAACTTCTTAGCTCACGTTACGTTCAAATTTGTATTGAAATATACACTCACTGGCAAAATTACCGACGCATACATAACAAGAGCAGAAAATTTAATGAGGCCGTTTAAAGTTTCATATCCGGTATTTCCATTTTTTTTGTTCGTATTAAATTGACAGCTTTGTTAACAAGAAAGCAATCTCGTAGTAATGATAGTGACAAATATAATAAAATATATATTTTTGGTGAAAAATGACAAATGATAGTTTTTTAAACTTATCATATGGGATTATGGAAGGATTCCTAAATTCTTAATAAGCTTAATTAATATTAACAATTTTTTTACAAAATCTCTTAACACTCTTGTTAACCATTCCAAATAACCTTGTGCTAGGAGATGGTTCACGGTAATGAGTGGTGGATTCCAACCTACGATCTTATGTTTCAAAGACAATACCCAAAACCATTAGCCTATTGACGCTTTCGCTTGATGCGTTAGTATCTCCTATCTCTAGGTAAAAGTGAAAAACAAATTGGCGGGTGTAATCTTAATAATTAAGGAATAGTGAAAATAATTTATATTTTAAAATTGCAACACGTCATCGAAGGAGATGCAGAGATTAAGATTAATTCCAATTTTTTAAGGGGACTTGAACACTTACCCCGCTAAGTTGGTCTTCGATTTCGTATTTTATATTTATTGTATAAATTTGTTTATTAATTTAATCATAAGATAATACATATCCTGTGACGAAACCCTAAAACAAACTAAAATAAAATGGGCTCTATTGTACAATTTAATACCTTTAAACAACAAAAACATAAATAAGTCGACACGAGATCCATAGTCAGGATTCATGGACTCTGAATATAAAGGTGGACTTATAATGATGATTACATAATTTCGACTACAAATGAGGTGCTGTAACAACATTTGGAACAGACACTAATTTTAAACTATCTCCTGTATAAACACTTCATGTTTATTCTGTAATTCAAATAACTTATTCAGGAAGGTATACTAAAAAGTGATTTTTACAAGGTTCAAAAATTTTTAGTTTCGTATGAAAAAATATTCAGCCAGGTCAACTCCAGTTTTAACGATCAAAGGTAATAAAATAATGTTTAACATTTAACTGTTCGATATAGTGTTAGCGTTTTATTTAATATGCTTCATCAGTACAATAATAATACTAAAGCAAAATTTCGTAAATTTATTATTATGAATATATGTGAAATAGCGGCAATAGCCTAATGGTTTAGGGTACGGCGAATCCTAAGGTCGTGGGTTCGAATCCACCATTGGATATTACCGTGAACCATGTCCTAGCACAAGCTTAAGCTTAGTTGGAATGGTTAACAAGATTGTTAGTAATATTTCTGAAAAAAAAAAAGAAATATTTCTAGCTTTCTTTTAAAAAAATATATATATATAAAGATGCAATTAGATGAATGAATTAATTAAATCAATTTAAAAACACATTTTTATGAATATATCATTATATGTCTAGGTTATTATCATAACCTAGACTTAGAACTTATTCAAGGATTTTTAAGTTTTTCAAGAGTGTAACTTGTCTTGAGCCGTTGCTCTATACGCGATACCATTCGTAATTGGGTAAATACTAGAACGCCCAACGACGGCCCTATTGACCCTTGGATTGGATTGCCTTATAATCACCCCCTTAGTCTCTCTTTTATTTTCGAAATATAGTTGGTATGAAGTCCTGTAGTCCATTCTCTTTTTTCACATGGTCGTTATTGTTACGGAGTACTAGGACTGTTACCTAGTCTAAGATTATCATAAATGTACCAATATCATAATTAACAAACATTATATTATTATACAATTTTTAGGAGTTTCCTGACATATCTTCGGAACTTAAGGACTATTGTAAATAAAAAATTATCTAATACAAATTGAGCTCATTAAATTTAATTTAATAAATCAAATAATTGAGCTATATGATAGTGAAATATTTTTAATTATTAACAGTGGTATATTTGCCATGATCAGTCAAAATATTTTAACTGATCATGGCAAAATAAATGGGCAACATTATATAATAGGTATCCGGGTAAAAGCGTCATTTTATATTCCCCACATAGTAAACATTATTCCTCAAAATTAGTACAAGTCGGTGCTTTAATAGCCACATGACCGCCATCTATTACGTGAATTAGGTAATAGACTGAATAACAATGAAGATACGATAATGAAAGTTTAATAACGCTGGTTTAAAACATTTCAGAATTATGCATTATTAAAACATTTAAAAACTTTGTGTCTACGACTAAATAATGAAAAGACCCAATTAAAATAGTTGAATGTCAGGACAAAAAATGAGGTTAAATAGATTAAAATGACATATAGTAACTCCAGTTTAAGCGTCAATAGCCTAATGGTTTAGTGTACGGTCTGCGAATCGTAAGGTCGTGGGTTCGAATCCACCATTCGACTATTGCCGTGAACCATGTCCCAGCACAAGCTTAAGCTTAGTTGGAATGGTTAACAACATTGTTAGTAATATTTCTGAAAAAAAAAAGAAATATTGCTAGCTTTCTTTAAAAAAAAAAAAAGTTAAATATAAATAACATATCAAATATTAACAAAATATTTTATAATCAGTAACAGACACTTTGCTTGCGTTGAAATCTTTTGTAACGAACTTTCATCTCGAATATTTTTATCATAAGTTTTTTATATTAATATTTTAAGTTGTTCGTAAAATTTCTATAGGATTCTTCCGTCTGTACATTACCAATTTCTCAATTAAATAACTGATGATAATGAAATGAAAACTTATGTTAATGAACATTTTTTTTTATCTGATAAACATGTTCTTGAACACGATCACTGATGTAAAGTGGAAATGCTGTCCTCAGTAGTGAGGCGCACTAGCTTCAATTATAATATTAGAGAAAGGTGTAAAAAAAGTAAAAAATACGAAATGGTAATTATCACAAAATGCTAGACATTAAGTACTCAAGGTTTTACTTAATCCAAAGGCTCATTTTTGAAAAAGTGAACGAAATGAGGGACTAATAAATAAATTGTCATGCCGCATGTTGGAATTTCATAGCGCAAACAAAATCTTTGCTCTTTAGTTCACTAGTATGTACTAACCTCGAATTTCAAATTGTTAGTGGAACCCATATTTCGCAAACAACTAATTGTAGAAATACAACGTGAATTTACTAGACAATTAGCACATAGTACTACAAAAGTTTCAAAGCGAGTAAAATTCGCGTTTGAAGCATTTTAATATAATATCCGCACGTCGAAATACAATTACCATAAAGACTTATTTCATAATGTTATCAATGGATTTCCACAAATGTCTAGAAAACTAACATCTCGATATTTTTGCTACAAACCATACTCTAAGGAAAAAGATATTGAACCACTACCAGAATTAAGAGTAATGTTTCTAAGAAAAACTGTTTCTTTATTTGAAAAACTTTTTTAGCTAAATATCGCTCATTCAACCGTATATTTAGTCTTAGAATTTGAAATAAGTATTTGTATAAATGTATTTATATTTACTGTAGGATTCCCATAATATAAAATAAAACAACTGTTAGTCTGATCCGGAAATAGATTAGTAGCGTGTAACTAAACATCCAAAATACCCCATCAGAATAAATATTTATGATTTAAGTTATTTTAACAACGGTACATATTTTTTATCTGATTCAAGTTTTTATTTAAGATTTTCATAACTACACGTGACGTGATATAAGTTACAATTTTTGATAACTTAATATATTCATAAAAATGTGTTTATAAATTGATTTAATAATTAATTCAATATATTGCAACTTTATGTATAAATTTATTCACAATAATAAATTCGCGAAATTTTGCTTTAGTATTTTTATTGTACTGATGAAGCATAATAAATAAACACACCGACACTATTTATTATATATGCAGAAATAATTGAATTGTATTTCATATTTAGCCCTTTCATACCAATAGTTGTGAACCAAATTTGGACTTTATTGCAGTTAAGTTAAGTGTAAAATCGGTTACCTTAAATAAACCGTAGGACGTATTTTCCGAAGTGACTCCTGCTCTTAATCATAGAATAACTCACATCAATTTCTGAATAAAGTATTATCAACTCAGTTGATACAGCCTAAGGTAGCTATTGGACTAATAATAAGTGAAACTTACGCCATTTTTGGATGGATGGTTTAGTATTGCGCGTAGAATATTGCGCGGAGGCCGGTGAGGGTCGATGGCTTCTTGAAGACACGTGAGCGAACCGTTAGCCTGCACACGCCAGGGCCTCCAACACATGGAAAGGAAAATCAGTGATGTAGTAACGTTAGTAAATTAAACTGCTTTTTTTGCAAAATTTATACTATTTTTTACTTGTATTAATTGTAAAACGGAAATCTTGTAATTATTTTTCTAATATTAAAAGATGCCTGAATATCAACGTATTTACAATATTATAAATGAACATTGTTTCTGATATGAATTTTTATCTCTATTTTAACAAAAATGTTCTACTTTACAGTTTTCGTGAAAAATTATACCTACAGTTTTTTACCGTAGAATTTTTTTATTGCTATCTTTGTGTATTACTTTGTTAAATGTGAGAGCTATCTTTTTCATTACCTACAACTAAAGGGTAAATAAAATTAATAATTTATAGGGTACAATGCAGGAAGCATTTGACTGTTTGTAGAGACAAGACATTAGTTACTGTCTAAACTGTTTTTTTCAAACCCTTACTTCATAATACAAATGAATATCACTAATTTCTCAAATCATCTAAATATTTTTATCAACGGGTTATGGATAACAAAAAAATTGTATTGCTATTTTAGTGTGTTGTAATATATCCACTGTTAATATATGTTATATAAGATTAAGAAACCGTTATCAAATATTTTTATGACAACAATGGCCTTGAAAGGAACCCTGCCTCACATCAAGGTTTTCGTAACGCGCTCCTGTTTAAATCACACCGGGAGCGTTTTCTGTTCTGAATTTATTTAAAGGTCGATGTCATGAAACGAAGTCTCGTAATGATGTCAAGTGAAACAACACATATCCCTTGCGTCACTAACATTTTCAGAGCGAATATTGACTATCAAAGTGTGTTTTTATTAAGATTTTTATCAATATAATCTCAGATCAAAAACTATCCTACGTCAAAGTTTGTAAGAATAAATATGAAGTGTTACTCTTTCACGCAAAAAATACTGATCGGATTTTGATGAAACTGTATAGTTTACGCATCCGAGTGATACATAACACAGAGTAAGACGATTACATTTGTGCTAATTATAGTGTAGGTTTGATTTGAAGTCGATTTTAGTTTTTACTGTTAAATAAACTTGTGTAGGGTATAAAAACATGTGTCCTGTCGCTGACAGATCCGGGGCACCCCGCTCATAACGGCTGATGGCATTCGTGGAAGGTTTAGTGGGTAGGGGCTGCCCAGGCCGAGTCCCACACATCCCTCCGGGCCCGCCCAGGATACCGGAGGATGGTCTATTAAAAGATTCCCCCGTGTGAACAAAAAAAAAGGGTGTAAAAACATATGCAATATACCAATATTTCATTATATTTGTAGTAGACTTTTTTAACGTTAACGTTAAAACGTTATTTTATTTATTACAAAACCGTTGATATAGAAGGAATCGTAAAATATTCGTTTTTACTGGATAAACATAATATACCACAGAGGTTTGAGATGCGGTGTGCAAAGCTTTGGGATGTGTTATATCAACGACCTAAAAAGAAAAGAGTCTGATACTCTTTTTTTAATGTTTCCTAAATTGTGTCGACACGATAGCTGAAACCACAACTACACGTGAACGCTCACTCTAGAATATGAATATTAAAATAAATATGTATTTTATGAACATGTTTATTGTTTTCATGTGTGCACACGCATGAAATATTTTGTTTGTTTAATTTTTAAACAATTATTTAAATAATAATAAACAATACAGAATTAAAACATAAGAAAAACCAACATTACAAAATGTTGGTCATTATTGATTTACTTGCGACCTAACCTGACAAAGAGCTTTGAACATCTTGGGAATATATTTTATTATATATTAATTTATATAAATTACTAGTAAAAGAAATAAAAGAGCAGTTATTTTCTAGTAACACATATGCTACCTAATAAGGTTTACCCTGTAAGCGTTAAAAAGACGTGAGCTTATTTTTTTAATATTAAGAAAACAAATCAATAACATTCTTTTATATGCAAATGTGAGTGACATTATTTTTTTATGTTGCCAGTGTCCCATTTTCCACAAATGCCTTTAATTAGGCGGCCAACAATATTGTTTCTCATGCTGATTCATAACTTAACCAAAATAAGTGAGCCGGTCTCTGTGTCCTCATTTTTTGCCACAAACAACTTTAGAGGGCATTACCCTCTCTCTTTCTCTCCGATGAAAACATCTAGCAGAGGCGAATGACCAAACTATTGCCCGTAACGTGAAAAAACTTAAAAAAATGTTAAATAATTTAACTGCCACCGAGCATGCATAGTTACCGTAGAACGTTACATATTTCTGATTTAGAATGAAGCAGTATAACCTTACAGGCTCCAACATATGTCAAGTTTAAGTATTATTTTAATTTATAAACTAAATGAAACTATTAAAATTACTCTCTAAATTAAAGTTTTAATTGCTTGTTATAAAATCCAATGATTATAATAAAAACATTCTCTTCATGAAATCGCTAAATAAGGTTATTTAAGAGGACCTTACCCTAGACATTGGTACAACGCAATAAGGTTGTCGCCGGTCATCGGCCGCTCCCTCCCGCGCCGCCGCGACCTCTTTCCGCCACAACCCAACCACTTCACATCGTGAACCTCCGCCAATGACTTCCGTACTTAACACCTACAAACTTGTCTCAGTTGCTTTATCTAACACAAGCCCAATGGCCTTTGCATCCGCGCTCGATCTGATTCAAAAGTTTTAAGATGTTCCAAATGTTAGTGTCAATATTAATTCATTATATTCTGTTATTCTAATCTCCTTGAAAATCTTATTCAACAAACTGATGCCTACCTAAATACAAGCCTCATTTACCCGAAGTCGGGTAGATTGATATTACAATTAGTTTTATATGTCTGTCACATAGGTTGCGTGCTTATTCGAACACAAATTTAGCTAGTGATTTTTTAGTAAATCGAACTTCTTAGTCACTAAGCTAGTACTAATTATGCAATAGTACACATGTACGTAAAGAGAATGTATCTCTTGGTATATTAAAACTCCTTACTACAAAACGATCGACTCGTGTCTCCTCTCCCCCTCTGAGTCTGCGAAGAGATGTCGGTTCTCTTTGCATCCTGTATCGCATTTACCATGGGGAGTGTTCTGAGGAACTGTTCGGAATCATCCCAGCTACCGATTTCCATTACCGCACATCTCGGCAGAATTACAAATTCCACCGCCACCATCTTGATGGTTGGCGTTCAACGACTATACGTTTTTGCGTAACTTTCTTCCACGCACTGCCAACTTGTGGAATCAACTGTCGCCAGCGGTGTTTCCGAACGTTTACGAGCCTATTCCTATCTCAAAGGTCGGCAACGCACCTACAGCTCCTCTGGTGCTGTGGATGTTCATGGGCGACGGTGATCACTTAAGATCAGGTGAGCCGTTTGCTCGTTTGCCACTTTTCATATAAAAAAAAAAACCATTTGCTTTATGACGGTGACAGTCTCCGTATTGGCAGATCTGAAAGATATATATATGTATACAACTACAAACATACACAACACCACATCACAAATAACAACAACAGCATCATACGGTACGTTAGTGGATTGTACTTAAATCATTTAAAATTGTATTTATTAATTACTTTTAACGTATTTGTCTGTCTGTATAAATCTTTAAGCCCTATTATACCTTCAACCTTTAGATTTATGTTATCATATTAATAAAACATGTGTTTGAAGCTTAAAGCGGAAATCAAAAGCTCAACAGTTCCATGACAACATCGGGCTCCACTACATCGGCCGTTGCACAATATCGTTGTACTCGTAATTGACTCGTCGCAATTAGCGCGTCCGTCCGATTTGGTCCAGTTGTTACCGATTAAGTTTTTCCAATCTCTATCGAGCTAAGTCAAGTTTACAGTTAACTTCGCGGCTTATTGCCTTGTAAGTTACGGCGAGTTACAAGAACATAAATTGTGTGAAATTGATTAGGGTCGCGGACAAATGCTCGTGCTGTGCTTCCCCCATTTGTATATATCAATGTGGTCACAATACAGACAGACGAAAAAAATATAAGATACATTTAAAATATTCAGACCATGGCCGAGGTTCGTGAACATCTTCAACAATAACTTAAGTTACGATGGTACGTAATCTTGACCTATTTCCGGTTACTTGGAGGCCCTCGTAGAAAATATAATAGTGTAAAATTATTAATTATTATTTTGAACGAAAAGAACATATCCAATATTGTCCAAGCGTTCTCCGAGTTTTTTTATGCCCAAACACTTTTTATATGTATGTTATAAGTCTGAAATAGCATAATATTTTGATTGAGCATCAAGTGCAGAATGACTGTAACGCTTTCGAATTTTCCAAATATTCTTTGCCGTTTTCCTCATTGAATTATTTAACCGATTTCAAGAAATAAAAATGTTTTCAATTCGCCTGTATTTTTTAAATAATAAACTTATAGTTATATACATTTATGTTTTTTTTTTAATTGTTAGATTGCAACCACAGACCTGTGTCCGTGCTCTTTTTCAATACACTTAAATTGTTCACTCTGCATTTATTAAAAGAGTGCCACTTCTACAGTTACTATTTTTCTTTTTTTTCGTTTTTTTTTTATATATATAATGCCTGAATATGGAGGTGGCCAGAGATCGCCCCGGTTCACGCGTCGCAGACGCCCCGCTGCATTGCTATTAGCTTCTCCGCGACCGCTGTGTCTCTGCTTCTCATGGCCATTTTCAGGTTGTAGTCCACTATCCTCTCCCTTGATGCGGCCATTGCCTTTGTCATCAGTCTTCCTGTGGCGTCGTCACAGTCATCTGTATAATAGACACAGCTGACGTGACGTGATACATTTATGTTAAAAGGGGTTAGTTTATTAGGCTTTATTTTCTTGTCTACCCCATGCTTTAAAGCCACTCTATTATTTTATGATATATTTATAGTTTCTATTTTTATAAATCAGAGTCATTCCTCAATAAGCTCATTCCTTTGTCATTGATAATATTGCTTACTCTGCTTCCTGTATCAAGGTAATTAACTCACTATGCACCCCGCGTAGTAACTAAATTAATGAATAAACTAAAGATTTTTTAAGAAAACTGTGAGATATAATAAAAATAAACGTAAAAAAAAGTATAAAAAAAGAGGCTGATTTGGTTTACAGTTATATGCCAAGAACAAAAATTGTGCAATACAGTAAGGCTTCGACGTATACTTGATGGCGTCATGTAATCGTCCTTGAGGTTAAACACTAATGCTTATGCTATGTTCTTTTTGAATTGTACATACTACAAGAAAACAATGATACGTTGAAACAAGTTTGTCGTCAGTGCAGCCCTGTAGTTTTGGGCTCTCAAGAATAAGACTACGGTACCCCCTGCCTGTCGTAGAAGGTGACTAAAAGGGGCCTCGGGTTCACTGGGCGACAAGGGTGGGGGCCTGAGTCGTCCACCAAAGTGGACCCGGGAAGAAGACGACATCGGCTGGCACGTGTCGCCTTGCGCTGAGAGGGCACAGGGGGGGAGGGAGTAACCTCCCCCCCCGGGACGTGCTCTCCTTGAGCACAGTGCAGAGGGGCTCCGGTGCGTTCCTCGCCATGCACCGAAGAAAGGGCCACCGGGGAGGTTTTGTGTGTTTTGTCGGGGAAGTTTGTCGTCAGTGAGACAGGTTAATGGAAACATTTGAAATAATTATTATATGTCTAAAGGTGCGATTCCATTGAAATAGACTTGGGGTGCTGGTATACGACACGATAGCTCTTCTGCTGTTTGATTTATTTATGCAAATTATTATTGTTTGGGACAAATGAATATTATATATATATATATATGTATATATATGTATGATTTGCCTTAATAATGAATGGCTAAAGAAAAAAATTATAGTTCAAACTAATTAATATTCAGTACACGTACTTATCCATTCTAACGAAGCTGTCTGTACTCGCACTAATATCTGCATAAACATCACTTCCGTCAGCCTGTGTGGGCGCCCGCATTGTTGCCTTTTCACTGATACAAATTTTATTATACTCGATAGTTAACATTTGTCATATATTGAGCACTCGAATAAAGTACATTGTAATGAGTTACACATTGTATTTGTTTGAGTTACATTGAAAAGTTTGCAAAAGTTTATACTTTTAAATTAAATGCTTGACCACGATCCCGGACTTGTAGTCCTGGATGGTAAGGCACACGAGCTTAGTAAAATTCACTTCACTACTCTTGAAGGTGCCAACATTGTTCTCACAGGGAAAGGCGCCTGCTATTGGGGTTCGTACAATAAGTACGAATAATTAAAAACGATCCATTGAGCCCACCGTCAATCACCGGGCATAAATTTATGGCAAGGGAGTTTTGTACTTAGAAATCCGAAAAACGCACCGCTTATCCACTAAGTGATCACTGTTTTATATATACAGTAAATGAAAATTTATATGTTAGTACAGTTGGTACATATATTTCTTTTTACCGCCAATTAAACTTGTATTTGTTCCAGCAAAAAAAAAATCAAATATGCTGTTGTGAAAAGTCAGAGTCAAATCAAAACAAGCTATGATATTTTAGCCTCAACATTAGAGTAATACGGGTGTAGGAACTTGTACTTTTTCTTCATAGTTAACATCGTATAAACTGGTTCAATAATATTAAATTACGTTAACAAAATCTTCGAAGCAGCTTTAAACTTTCCCACGAAAAACTCGCCCACAGACTTACGGAAATGTAGCGAGATGCGATATCAACCGTCTTATTATGAATCTATTAAACTAGATTTTATCTTGTTCGCCTTTCAAATGAAGCTTAATTTTTCAACTCATTAACCTATTACAATATATCTTAATCTGACTTAGAAGTACTTAATGACGTCACATAATATAGCTATTTTGTTTATTTATAATTAAATTTATGCTCAATCCCATCTAATAAATTACTAACTAATCTAAAATATATGTACTGTTCTTTGGATGGTACATGTTTTAATAGAACGGCAACATTGAGTACCGCAACAGAAAAGGCAAGATAGGGTATGTGAAAATAATGTTATTAATTTCCAGCACACACACACTCCAAATACTAACACATAAATCATCGAGTGACAGATTAATGCGATAGAGCCTGTGCTCAAGACTAAATGAGTCGGTATTGAGTGAAAAGCAGAACAAATTTATTGTAGAAGGTCGACTAGGTTGAGCGACGATTTAGCCACTTAGCAAGAATACAAGCAGTCAAGTATTGTGCTCAGTGGCAATTACTTGGATGGTCCTGCTTCCAGTGAACTGCCGACGATGATGTTTTAGTTTCACGTCATAAGTTTAGCACACCTTGTTTCTAGAAGTAATAGTCTAATGACTTAACACTCGACTTCACAACATTATTGTCGGGTTCAAATTCCAGAGTGCATGTACCAATTATGTTTTATGACTACGAAGTGATTTATGGTTGAGCACGTAATAAATCACTTCCTAAAATATGTCCAAGGCATATGACGACAAGCCCACTATTCTATACGGGATCTAGGGTTGGGGAAAAGATTTTTTTTTATGACGAACTACACAGATTGGCCAGAGAAGCTGGCCTTGACTGCTTCACCGGATTGAGAGGTGGCATAGCTCTTAGGTCGCTTAGCCTGAACCTCTATTGCTAGTAACTCGACACAAGGGTCCCCCCGGTGAGGGGTAACCTCGGCTTGGACGGTTACTATGTTACGCGTAAGCACGCCGATCCGAGGGCGCCCGAGAGGGCCGAACCACGACTCGGTCGGTTGCTATTTCACGGATAATCTAAGAGACATTCAAAAGCTAAACTTACTTTGAGTGCCACTTCGGGAAGGGGAAAAGATACAAAGTCACGATATATACACTTAAATTAATACAGCGAACGACAAAGTACTATAGAAACCAGACTAATAACGTTTGTGCTTCAAATGTATATTATAACACAAGTGATCACCGCCCACAAATTTTATAACATTATCTCTGGTATATGTGGTGCACGTTTATATGACAATGGTGGCCGGAAGCGGTTGCAGACTGGTCGTCCGGCGACCATTTAGCAGGTCAACTCAACGACACGTGTGTTTTCAATTAACGCTGTGAAATAATATAGTTTACCACATGGATTTGGATAAGATTCCAAGCAGTATTAGGTAATTTTCTGAACATAGATTTTCGTTCATTTTACTTCATGCTATATAGTTAGATAGATAGATAAATCTTTTATTGCACCAAAATACACGTACAGAGGCGAATTTAATGCATTAATAATTTAGTATTTTCTTCCCGCTAACCTTTAGTGGTTAAGAGCAGACTAAGGGTAGTGCCGCTAAAAAAAAAAGACAAATATTGTTTAAAAAAAAAACAAATATATATATATATATTACATAGATAAATAATTATACATTTACTTATTAATACATAGATACGTCAATATATATAAGTATAATAATATAATTGCTGTTACAGCTTCTATATATTCCGTTAAAGAAAACTTTTTATATACACGTGTCAAATAAAAAACGTCTTGGGAGACATTAATTTATAAAAGCTCGGCATTTTACATTCAAAATTTCCATAAAGCTGAAAGAGTAATCATTTGGTGTTACGTTCGTTAGCCAATACTTACAACCTCAAATTTCGTTAAGCTCCCAAAAGAGAGCTGTAAACGAAGCTTTATTATATTCCAAAGTGTATCGCGACCTTAAAATATAATTAATTTTTATATGACCCACTAAACTTAATCGGGGAGAGTTTATCTCGAAAACATGTAGAATATTTGTGTAAAAGTTTAGCAGGGCCATCAAGCAGCGAAGAACGTATGGTTGCCTGCCAAGATATTTGAGAAAGATATATGCATTGTTTAACTGCTAAGATTGTTGGATCACTGCCTTACAAGATAAAGGTTTCACTCTGAAAGTTGGGGAAACACACTTGGATGTATAGAAATGAGAGTTAGCTATGTCACAAAAAACGTCGCAATAAATGTATTTCATAGATAAGAGATTATTACATGAGCCAATTGGCAGGGTTAGAAACTGTGTAACAAGGGAAAAGTGTGAATTTTAAAAGCTGTACTTTCTAAGAAGATAAAGTAGTAGTGAGAATGAATTAGGAAAGAGAAACGAATAGATTGTATGGCGTAGTGTGAATGGCAATATCAGATAGAGGAAATACAAAGTCAACGTTTATCGACTGTTTTGGTGTGAACGAAGCTTGAATAAAATAGAAATCCATGATTAACGTCAGCTATAAAATTTAAATCATAACAGGTCGTGTTCATGTCAAGCTATACCATCCATCTTAGACTAATCTTATTCGAAAATCATTCAACAGTCCATCAAACTAAGTTCCATTTTGATAGTCTAGACTCTAGAAAATATTTAACAAATTTTTATAATTAACTTTTTACAGTTTTAATAAGCTATTTAAGTATTCATAAAACATATTTTGCCGCTGTTATAAGCTTTTTTTAAGAGTGCTATGAAATATATTTAAAAATAATAATAATTAGCGCATTTAGTTTCTTATTTCATATATAACAAAAAAAAACAAAATTGCTTACGATATCTTATGTACAAAAGTAAAATAAAACTTTGAATAACGAAAGTACTCGAGGAAAAAAACAATGATATGAATCACGCTTTGTTATTCAGAGAAGGACGAACGTTGTGGAGAAGCGATACGTAAATAACTGTAAACTATATAAATATAAATGTAGCGTCACTGTTTGTGTTTTTGTATTCACTATCTCGTGTCCATTATCTACGAATGTATACACTTAACAATTTGTTTTATATGTCAAGATAGTCGAGTGGCTGGGTTTCTCCATTCGTCTCTTAATTCCTGACCTTATTTCGTACATCTTACATTTATTACGATGGTGATGCACATTAAAAAAAATGTCGTCACATCCTTTTATCTATTTTTATGGTGAAGAGGCCAATACTCGCAGTCCGCTTTTCAACAAGCTTATTAGGTTCCAGGTAACTGGAGGTGAGCCCATACACATGGACAAAATTATGAGTGAAGTAAGAGATCGGTGAACAGAAAATCATTGGTACGAGCCGGATAGAATTCGAAACTGGTCAACAAAGTAACAATAACCGAAAATTAAGACTACTCTAAACTGGAACTTAAAGTAAAAATAAGTTTAAGTGACAAAAAATAACCATTTAACCGTCAGTTAAACGCTACTATACCGGAATTTTTCAGATATGTTAATTACATTACGAAGGTTCGACGTCTATATCCTTTTTCTTGTTTCACATTACAATTCAGTAATAAATACGCTAGTCTTGGATTGTAACAAACTTACCAATATCTCAATAAACAAAATTTTCTATAGGATTCGTAGGAATTCCGTAATGTATCTTGAAAACCCAAATTTTAATAAAATTAACTTATTAAATAAGTTATTGAATAAGTGTGTAATTGATTGTAAACCCTTTACGACCAAAAATATTAAACTCTTCTTGTAAACGACGGAGTTATAAGTGAACTTAAAAAAAATCAGAACTAATTGAAAACATTCTCCGTCTATTAAAGTCAGTAAAAAAGAATTGAACTAACGGTAAATAAATTAAGAAAAGTGATTTCTAACGAGCTAAAGTTATAGCTAACGTAACTGCATCTCTCCTTTCCACGGGGACCGTTAGTTTTTCACTAAAAACCTGACACTCAGACGTTCCTGGATGAGGCAGTCCATCTCGCCACTTGGAGCAGGATAGGATAATGCATAATGCAGAGACTGCGCCAATTCAACGTATACGGTCGACGCAACCTAGATACGTGTCGGCTTGGGCAGACCATTCTCGTAGGATCGGCGCCGACGGGTTTATCGTTACAGTCTTATGTATGGAATGTTTACTTACGGATTTATTTTTATTTTTCTTGCGTAATCTTTATATATTTGCAAAAAAATATATATTTTCAATGAAACCTCCTTGGCTCTCTGACCTGTCAATGATGTCAGGCTGTGAGGACTGGCATTCACCAATTAGACAATTAGTATTTAAGTCGACAAAATTATTTAAGAGAAGAATATTATTTTTATAAGACATTTGTCAACGTTTTTCCGTTTCGCCATGACTTTTCTAAATTGTACGTTTTAGTGAAACAAATTTATAAATATAATTTCAATTGCATAATCTGTGATACTCTTATTTATCGGCGGCGTCACATTAGAAGATCAATGTTGGAGGGGAAATCTGAACTCTTGGGGTTTGAGGAGAAGGTGCAATTTTTAAAACACTTTCTTTTTATTATATTAAATTATATATATTGTACACATTACATTTTATAACATATTTATTCCAAGATGTTTTCCTGTTGATGTCTTGATGAGAAGTCTCATGTTTTTCTCTGAAGACAATCGTCTCTTATTACATTCAAATAGTTATTCTAATATTCGAAACGTACGAATTCAAATGTGACAAGTGTGGCCTGCCATTATTATATTCAACCTCCAACAATCAAAAACAAAAAATCTCCATTTATTCTTCTCCCACAAATACACAGTTCTTTAAATATAAAGATGATTCAGTACAGTAGAATGGATGTGGAAGTCAGGAGCTAAAACTAAGTAAACTTGTAAATAGGTTTGCCTATTGCTAATGTAACATGTAAGTCACCAAAACACATTAATAAACGTAGCTCGGCTGTAGTTCAGAATAACGACTCCAGGATCCATTATGAATGAATGAATTAATGAATGAATGAATGAATGAATGAATATTCTTTATTGCGCAACAATTAAAAACAAAATACATCACAGAAATAGTAAATACAATTTTTACATTAGACAAGGTCATTGCATGCGCAATGGGCGGTCTTATCGCTAAGAGCGATCTCTTCCAGACAACCTTTGTATGGACAGAAACTTTCGTCTAAAAATATTTTTGTGGGTCTGTGATGATATGTATTTTAATACAAACCAACAATATACATATATATATATATATATATATATATATATATATATATATATATATATATATATATATATATTTATAAAGATAGATAGTGTCTATGTACTAGATTCTTAAAAGCTGTCAAGGATTCTGTGCATCTTATGCTTTGTGGCAGAGCATTCCAAAGATTTATTCAGAACATTTATTCAGATCATTTCATTATTTACAGAACTCCAGGATACATCCGTAATTCCAGCACAGCTTAAAGACGTTGTCGTGTTCTTGTCAGCCCATAGGAGGTCCACACACTTTAACCACGTAATAGTGCAGTAGCAGCCTAGTAACTGATATTTTGATTCCTACCCGGTTTATTGTTTATTATTGGGCCGCATATAAGACATTTAACCTATATATATGTAAATAATATTAACCATATGCCTTGCCGATTACCAAGAAAAAAACATAGCTTGCATGCTAGCAATGCTTTAATGGTATAATAAATAAAGCAAATCCGTTACCAATAATTTAAAAAGATAAGGTAAGATTTTATGACAGTGGTTATTATTAATTTTGGTTGATTGTCCAGATATAAAATGGTTGAGAAAATTAATCACAGTCATCTTTAGGATTATTAAACGGGGATTCCCTTTTAATGTACATAATACTTCATAGTAACTAACGAAACAACTTCCAAAAAAATCCCACAGTTCGGTATTTAATCCGGGTCTCTATTCGAATTCGGACCACCCACACTTCTGTATCATGTAAAAGGGACAATAGAATAACGATATGTAATTGTCGAATTGTAGACACAGACTCTTAAGTCTACAATTGGGTATCATTCATATGAAGTCAGTTTTGCATCATCAATTATCATAGTGCTATTTTTACGAAGGAACGGTGACTTTCCGGTAACACAAAGCGAACGTTGTGCTAAGTAAACACGAATTTGCTAGGTACGAATATATGTTATGACTGAGCCAAATAAGAAACGGGGCCTCCGAAATACTCTAGAGATAAGAGATTGAAATCTATTAGAAGTTAGATTATCTATACAGTGGTAACTCGACATACGAGTTTAATTCGTTCCGTTACCTTGCACGTATCTCAAAGCAATTTTCTCCAATAATATTAATTGCCACAAATGTACAAAACGCAAAAAACGCGAAATCAATTTATCAAAAATGCTTCAAAAACTAGGATAATAAGCACGCTGACTGAGGTCTGATTTGGGAGAAACTTGTAGAGCGGTGTAGTGTGCGATTCCACGTATCTCAGATCGTGCCCTCATCTTAAGCTAAAATATCGCCCACTGGGCAGCTCGTATCTCAAAATACTCTTATATTAGGGTACTCGTATATCAAAGTACCACTGTATTTTTTTTTTAAGTTATATGTTTTTTTTTGTCAAAAAAGCGCAACCACAGACTTGTGTCCGTACTCTTTTATAATCTATTTTATTTGTTTACTTTGTTTTATTAATAAGCGTGCTGCTCTACAGTTACTACAATTTTTTTTAATGCGTGATTGTTGAAGGTGTTGGAGAACGCTCTGGTTCATGCGTCGTAGACACCCTGTTCCACTGTTATTAGTTTTTCCGCGACCGCTGCGTCCCTATTTCTCATAACCATTTTTAAGTTCTACTATAGTATTTTTTCTTTTGAAGGCCGTTGCCCTTGTCACCAGTCTTCATGTGGCGTCATCACAGTCATCTGTGAAATGTGAATGACACAGCTGACGGTATTCTGGGATATCGCCACTACAGCATGTTGGACGCTGTCGTGCAGTTGCAGTTTTTTCGTCACTGTTCTGATGACCGCCACTGATGATTCGTTCGTGAGGCCTTGGGTTTTGTGATAGGTGTAAGTTATATCTTAATATCCAGTATTCTGAGCGAGCGTTGCGATTACTACGTAAAAAAAAATACGAGTTCGTGACCTCCTAAGTACTCTTGGGTCATTAGATTAAAGGAGACTTATGTACTAATATATTTGTTTACTTATATATATATATAGCTCTTCCTATATATTGCCTTTCCAGTGATATAAAGAGCGTGTGGTGTTTAATATTAATAATAGGTCGCAAACATAGTAATAGATTTATTTTGTAATATTTACGAGCGTGATGCACTTTTAAATATACCAGATATATAATGGTTATTGTGATATTGGTAGGTTTATGATAAGCTTATATTAGATAAATACACCATAATTAGTATAGTAACGTATGTGGAAGAAGAACGAAAAAGTAGGCTCCAGAATTTGATGAAAGATTACGTTCGCGCGTAACAGAGTTTTACGTTTTATTCGTATCGAAGTTGGTGTTTGTGTTTACTCGTAAAAATATTGTATACAGCTAAGTTTCATATGATATTTACATTTATGGAATACGATCTAGTATTTCCGTGCTAACGTAATATAACCAACATAATTACGGCGCGCGTCGCTAAATTGGCCGTACGCCATGCGTGACTCTGCAGCAAAACGCAATATTAGGACGAGTTGGCGTCGTAAATAATCTTTTACCGTAACGTTGTACGATTACCCTGATTTAGTAAAGCGTTTAACTATTATACTTTGTAAAACGGGAAAATAACAGTGATAAATATATATTATATAACTTAATTATATGTTTTTATGAGTATACTAGCTGACCCTACAAACATTGTTTTGCCATGTAAATTGTTTCTATCAATACAATAACAACAATAAATAATACGTCGACAAATCTCTTAACCCAAACACTATTTGAAAAAACCGCTTTTCTGTTGTGAAAGAAGCAGTAATTGAATATGAATTGAAATTTATGGTATGACGTATCAAAATATCGTAGTATAACTACTAGTATAATATTATACATCGAAAACAAAAGAGAACATCCGCGCGGAATAACTCGGATTTTTTTTAATGATGAATTACACAGATTGGCCAGAGAAGCTGGCCTTGACTGCTTCACCGAATTGAGTGGTGGCATAGCACTTACGAGAGCTCTTATCCTGAACCTCTATCGCAAGTAACTCGACACAAGGGTCTCCCCGGTGAGGGGTAACCTCGGCTTGGACGGTGACTTTGTCACGCGTAACAACCCGAGAGGGCCGAACCACGGCTCGGTCGGTTGCTATTTCACGGATAATCTGAACTACTTGAACGCTACAAGTAGTAGTTAAGTAGTTGTCCGTTTATATTTTTAATCGTAAATATACTTGTAAATTATTTTACAAGTACTTTAGTATGTAAATATTACAAAGAGTTAACTTGACCTGAGCTTATTTCAAAATCTTCAATTGTTTCATCCGAATAGAATAATACAATAGAATCAATCAAACATACAATTAAGTGTTGGGTAATACCCAATAGCAGTCGACTTGCATTGTTAATGTTCCCGTGACACGGACTGTGCTTAATGAAAACCCTACAATTAACTAGCATTTAGAAAATTTAAAAAATAAGAAATATATAACTAAAGAAGGATAACTAAATACGCTTGCCGACTGACATTTAAAGTAAGTTAACTCTAAAGTGTCTCTAGCTTTTTTGGGGTAAAGCTACCGTTCGAGTTGTGGTTCGGCCTTCTCAGGCGCCCTCAAGATTGAATGCTAACACGTTTAGAGCAACCGTCCACGCCGAGGTCCTCTATGGGGGCCCTTTCCCCGTATTGCTCTCAATAGAAGTTCAGACTAAGTGACCTAAGAGCTCTGCCACCTCTCAAACCCGGTGAAACTGTTGCAGGGAGCTGCTCTGACCACTCGGTGTAGATACGTTGCAAAATAAAATTAATGTGTGAATAATAATTAGTTAAATAGCCGTGGTAGCTCAGTGTCCGTGCGGTTGGCTCTTGTTGCATAGTACGCTAGCAACCCGAGTTCGATCCCCGTTGCCGGCACCAATAAATTTGCTGTTGCAATTTTATGTGCTGATTAACCACGCGCTCGGCGGTGAAGGAAAACATCGTGAGGAAACCTACATGTCTTAGAAAATTTTTCTAAGGCATGTGAAGTCTACCAATCCGCACTAGGGCCGCGTGGTGGACTATGCCCTTATACTCTCTTTACAGAGAAGGCCTGCGCCCAGCAGTGGGACATATATATTATATATATAAAGGCTGTAACTTTAACTTAACTTTAATATAATTAGTTAAGGTCCCGAAAGAAAGGCCTTTTAATACATCCAAATCCAAATTATGTCTCTTTAGAATTTACAAGAAATCTGCATAAGTTTCTTACAATTTGTGTCTATACATAATGTATAGAGACGTTATGAAAGTTATGCCACCTCTCAATCCGGTGAAGCAGTAAAGGCCAGCCTCTCTGGCCAACTGTGTAGTTCGTCCATAAAAAAATTTAAAAAAAAACATAATTTCCACATGCAAATATCATGATTTCATGAGGTTCCTCATAAGAACGTAAATATATTAATTTACGTTTATTTTGGGACAAGTAATGTCACCTTGAACTAATTTACGCAGGAAGTTCGGCATCTATTTAAAGATGAATGTGCAAAGGTACAAGGTAAAGACGGACGCAGCCTGTTCTAATATGTGCCTGTAACTCACAACAATTTTTTTGGTATGAACTACGCTTATCAGCCGGGCGGCCTCTACAGTTTCACCGGGTTTTTTGAGGTGGTATAGCTTTTAGCCCTGCTCAAGTTCTTCGGACACACGGTCAGACGAGACCCAGACAGTCTGGAAAAGCTGATTATTACTGGTTGTGTGGAAGGAAAGAGAGCGAGAGGTCGGTCTCCTACAAGATGGACACACACAACTCAGGACGCTACGGGAGCTACCCTACAATCATCCATCCAAATGGCGCAGGACAGAAATGTCTGAAAAGATATGGTGGCCAGGGCAACGCACCAAAGTCACGTCCCTCGGTAATGAGGTTACGACAAAGAAGAAGCTTTTAGCCTGAACCTCTTTAGTGAGTAATTAGACCCGAGGGCGCCCGATAGGCCGAATAGACAGAATACATATCAATATAGAGACTATAGGAATTCGTATGTTAGTAAGTCAAGCAACAAATAAATCACTAGACTACAATCTGGACACCTTAAATGACAAAAAACAGTCTAATGTCCTTAAATGACAAAAAACAGTCTAATGTCCTTATAGGCTCACGTATTCCATCCTAGGCTTCATCTTCGCCTTCCATCAAACGACATCCAAACGTGAGCCTATTTTGTATAAAAAAAGAAAAAAAGAGGAAGTACTGACGTACCTTTTACACAAAACTTTTTTTTTACGAACCTACACAGATAAGCCAGAGAAGCTGACTTTTAATACTTCACTAGATTGAGAGGTGGTATAGCTCTTAGATCGCTTAGTTGGAACCTCTAAAAAGAATTGATTCTAGTTTAATTGCAGCAAATAATATTTGGTCACAATACAAGTGTAGTTTAAGCATAAACTTTTTTTTTGTTGACGGGGAGGAAATCTTCAGAAAGATACCCCGCCTTCTGGAGGGAAGGCGGCGGTTATGTGGGGTTCTTACCCACTAAAACCTCCCCGGTGGCCCTTTCCTCGGTGCATGACGAGGGGCTCCGGGATCTCCAGTGGAACGCACCGGAGCCCCTCTGCACTGTGCTCAAGGAGAGCACGTCCCGGGGGGGGAGGTTACTCCCTCCCCCCCTGTGCCCTCGCAGCGCAAGGCGACACGGGCCAGCCGATGTCGCCTTCTCCCGGGTCCACTTTGGTGGACGACTCAGGCCCCACCCTTATCGCCCAGTGAACCCGAGGCCCCTTTTAGTCGCCTTCTACGACAGGCAGGGGACACCGTAGTCTTATTCTTGAGAGCCCAGAACTACAGGGCTGGAGTTTAAGCATAAACTACCATAACGCTGTCGGGATTGTATTTGTTTTGGTTGTTGGCTAATAGAGTATACTTATTATACATGAAAAAAGACATAATATCTACAAAAGATGTGATTTTTTCATTTTTAAGTTTTTCATATTTGATGACGAAATGAGAGGGTCTTTCCATTCACCACGACCGTGCTGAAGTAATCTTATTAGAGTGTCATCATTTATTTATAGAGGGCTATTATGTTTAATATTAGTTCAAATTGAGCCCTCTAAGAGCTTCCCCACCTAAGAGGTAGTGTACACTATGTAGTCATGGAGCCAGATACTAAAATATTGACCTATTAAGTTTAAATGTATATATCTACTCTTTTCAATAAAATCAGCAAAACAAATAGAAGCCATAATATTGATTTATGCTAACAGCAACTATACGTTTCGATAGTAAATAGTAAATAAATTTGCACTTCATGCGTCACATATTAGAACTACTTCTATTCTATTAGCACGTCTAAACTGCTGATTTAAGGATGTACGTACCATTTTATGGTTGTACTATGACGTTATTACTTTGCAATAATTTCTTATCCTATTTTTGTTATGTGTAAAGAAAATCATTTAGATGGCTTGATTGTAAATGGTAGGATTAGAAACAATATTGTGATTAGAATCAAACAATGTGACTAGAATACGAGTACTATCGGAGTTTAGACAAGAGGTGTGCCAGGTTTCCGTTAAAATGGAAATCTGTAATCTATGCCTCTGACTGAAAGGCGTAAGTTCTTTTTATATATCAATACCAGAAAATATTATTTTACTAATATTAAATACATGTTGATTAAGTCCGTATTTATTTATAGAGTAATTTTGCGGGCGAAGGATGTTAGTGAAACCTTTGCTTCTAAAAAAATAATTTTAAATATCACGTACTAAAGAAATCGTAGGTGCATTACCAACATAATAAGGCCAGCTGGCATTCCAGTGCGAAAATGAAAACAATATTGCAAAAAGTTTGTGCACGGTGTATAGCGAAGGCTTTCTCCATCTGTTACATATGGGAGCTGGCACTGTTTACCCTTAAAAATACGTGGGAGCTTATTTAAGACATGAAAAAACCCCTTTAGAAACAACAAACTAGTACTAACAATAAACAAAGTCAAATGATTTGTCACAGAAAAATATTGACCCCGACTTTGCCGATCAGCAAAGCTAGGCCATCCGTCCATCTCGCCTCAAGATACAATAATCGTCCGACAAATGTGTTATGTATATACAAATTAGCGTCTCGAATGGACCGACAACGAAACCGTGTCAGCGACGTCGCAGCGTTAACCGCGACAGTTCGTAAAGGGGGCACAACACATGAATATGCATACGCTCTTTGTCACAGCCAACTGTGTTGAACTCCCAACACATTCGCTACACTTGACGTACGCACATACTAATCGCATAGGAAAGAAATTACGTACTACAAAGGAGTCTGTGTGTAATTATTTGTTGTTTTTTTCTTGTAACGAACTGCACAGACTAGCCAGAGAAGCTAACTTTTAGTGTTTCACCGGATTGAGAAGTGGCATAGCTCTTAGGGCGCTTGGCCTGAGCCTCTATTGCTAGTAACTCGACACAAGGGTTTCCCCGGCGAGGGGTAACCTCGGCTTGGACGGTTACTATATTACGCATTAGCATTCCGATGCGAAACCGCCCGAGAGGGCTAATTTTTTTGTCACCTTTAAATGCTCTGCTACTCGTATGTACATATTATACAAAGGAACATGACTTCACACCAATAACAGTAAATTTTGTTTTTATTGTAAATAGGGCTAATGAGCTTACCTAATCTTAAGTAATTACCCTCGCACATAAACATGCTACGGAGGAGCTGCAGGTTCGTTGCCGGCCTTTGAAAAACGAGTAGGCTTGTTTCTTGAAGGTCCCCAAGTCCCTGGTTCGGAAACACGACTGGCGACGGTTTTTTCCGCAGGTTGATAGTAGGTGGAAGAAAGTTACGCGAAAATCGTACGGTCCTGAAATGCCAACCATTGAGATGTTGTGTTGGAATTTGAAATAGATTGGCATAATGAGCACACAGATATACACCAATATAGACTGAGGTTCAATCCGATTAGGCTAAGCAGAGAGGATGAGAAGGTTATGCGTGTTAGGTGGTAGGTTATGATGACGTATTATTTTTTCTTTATTCACAAATATTACTAAAATTCTTATTAACTATTCCAAATAAACCAAAGCTTGTGCTTGGTTCACGTTAAAGGATAATCAAATGGTGGATTCGAACCTACGATCTAACGTTACGCAGATCGTACTCTATACCATTAGGCTATTGAGGTTGTGCTTGGTAAATTGCACATTACAACCACACATACATATATAAAATACATACAATAGACTTAACGCTGCACAATCTTGTTCAGCGGACCCATGCGGACTGAAAAAGTTTAGTGAAAAGCTGACAAGTGCCATGCGGATTTGGACTCGAGAGCTTATAAAAGTTATTAATGCTGTAAAATGAGATAGTAACGTCACAACATGCTTGTGCGAATTTCCTCATGATGTTTGCTTTAACACAGAGTAAGGAGGTTAGCGATAAAAATTGCATTCAACGATTTACCACAGTGCTGGCGCCAACCAGCACTGTGGTAAATCGTTGAATTTCGTTCGTTATGTATCGAGGATACATATAAGTCTAAAAATGTAATAAGTGTACTGACAGAAATAAAATATTCGCTAATAGGTGTATTAGGCTATAGAAAATTTCCAATAATACAGTTAAATCACTAATAACCCTGAATCTAGAGTAGTTTACTGAAACACATAACTGTTGGACGAGTTGCTCAGATCCTGTGAAACAGATCTGAAACATTGTAACAAAGCTAATATTAGGCTTTACAGATGCCCGCACTATTTTAATGGTACACTGCAGTATGATGTACCATCAACAGCAATTAAGCAGACATAAAATAACAGCGACTAGATTAACTATTTACGCATGGATGTAATAAAATAAATAGTTATAGGTTAAATCAATAAAATCTCGTAGCTGTTCAATTTGAACGGTATTAAATATAAAGTTAAATATAATAATAAATAAAAATCTTTATTTTAAACCTGTATCGAATGTATGTTGTTTTATCGATAACATTTAAGGGATCTTTTTTGGTTTTATTAAATATATAACCTACATATGAAACCAATTATATAAAACAGTGTATTTACGTACTACGTAACTGATCGTGGGCCCTTCAGTCAGAATACATAAAATTTCAAATACATATATTTATTTGAAAAGAAATAATCCTTATTTTTTATACACAAACACATATTTTTTCAGATATTCGGTACAGATCTTCATACTAGACTAACCAATAGCTGAGGTGGGTGGTGATTTTAGGTTTTGGTGCATAACCAAGTGGTAGCTCGGCGTATTAACCGATTCGGTATTACCTCTTAACGACGACGAGCACAGAAATGGAAGAATAAAGTGTATATAGCAGCCAAAACTTCGTAATATAACTATGATAATTCGAAAATAAAAGAGAACATCCTCGCGTAGTAGCATTTATGTTTAATTCCTGTGCCGATTCGATTTCAAATCGGTATTTATTTCATTGGTTAATAGACTTAATTAACATCAACTGAACTGTCTGCCAGATATTTCGTCACTATATGTTCTTGTGATATTTCTCTCACCATTATTAAATATTACTTTTCGTAACCGCAAATGAAACACATGATAAAAGGGGCAGGTGAAAGATGGACTAAGGCACATGACTTACAAAAATCTCTTAATGGATGCAAAGCAGGTGCAGACACCCTCAATGTCGCGCCCTAATCACGCGCGCGGCAATTGACAGAGGCGCACATTGCCAAAATTTGCAACAAATTGTCTTGAAATTATCAACACACCTGCAAATCAATCCCTAATTATGTTATATTCCACCCTGTATACATTAATGTCTTGATATTTAGCGTAGATAAATATATATTTAAAGATTTAACTCACTTATCGCTTATTTAATAAACGTTAAATACGATCGTCGATTACAATACGAAGTCTTTGAATGGAATACACGCATGACGCGGAGAAGCGTTGGGTGCCCTCTCCCTAGATAGACCCAGTACTTTATAAGGATATCCGGAAGTGGCTAATTGGGGAAAGCGGAGGATCCTGTATGGAGGAAGGCATAGAAGAAGGCCTATTTCCAGCAGTGGATTCATCATTTCAGCCGCAAAACATCTTCTGCTGGACATAGACCTCCTCCAACGATTTCTAAAAGGACCGGTTGTAAGCGGTTGCATCCAGCTGTGTCCGGCATTGGATTGATACGGGATAATGATGAAAATACGATCTAGAAGTTGTATGCAAGTCTTCAGCATGAATTATGACAGTCATGAAAAGATTCAATAACAAATGTTATATTACACATACAGATGTAGGCGGTTAATTGATAAAAGATTTTTTCCTATCCGTTGTGAATGCCAGTCTCATAAGTTCGGAATGAGTTCTCTTAAAGCTCGTCCACCTCTATCTCTCAAATCAGTGATCTTTTAAAAGACATGTTGAGATTAATAGGTTTGCAAATCCAATTAGACCCACTTCAGTATATTAAGCTTGGCCGCGGTATTGATTTGAAGATTTGATTCTTTAGCAATCATTTCTGTCCTATATAACACGTGTATAACAAGAATTTTATATCGTACAAATATTATTTATAATTCTAATGTCTTTAAAAGTTTAAAAATGACGACGCAGATAACTATGTCCTACCCATAATTATTGTAGAATTTTTTGAGAAATAACTAAAAGCATTCAAACCTATAACTAAATGTATTGGCCACAGATTGCATATTTCTATTCTTAGCGTTATTTGATTTTATATGAGAGAATGGGAAAACATTAAAAAAAAGGAAAGCTAACAATATTTTTTTTACAAATGTAACATTCTTATTAATCATTCTAAATAAGCTTAGATTGACGAATAAGCGAACAGTGGATACGAATCGCAAACCGTACAATAAAACCATTAGGCTATTAATGATTAAGACATACCACACCATCGACAAACGAATTCTTATCCTGATCTATTCTATTAAATATTTTTAAATTCCACTGTTCGGAACAGGCCTTCTCTCCATACCAGAGAGTAAACGGGCATAGTTCGCCACGCGGCCGTAGACTTGGTAGACTTGGCAAAGCAAATAAAGTTAGTGCCGGCACCGGGAATCGAACTCGGTCTACTAGTATACAACGGCACTGACACGACTAGTTGCAAGTTTATAAAGAAAGAATGCAAAGTTGTTCAAACTACGCCACTATATAAATATTAATACAAATAACGTTAATCCGTAATATTTCACCGAGGCAGCTCTGTGCCACGGTCAGGGCCAGGCAGTCGCGCCGTCGAGCAAACCGGAGAATGACTTGCGGGGGTAGGGGAGCAAGGGTGGGGGGGGGGTTGTTCGCCTGCGCAAAGCGGAACGCCAGATCGTGCTGCACCGCCGAGCGCGACCGCTAAACCAGAGTCTTGCATTGCAACACCGCTGGTTTTGTAACACGCTTGCTTAGATCTACGATGAACTTGTACTCTTCTGAGGCCAAGTTCACCAAGAAGCATTGAATTGTCTAAACTGGTATTTGGACGTTACTGTTGCTAAAAGCAATGAAATTAGGAATGTTGATAATTTACTCTAATGTTTTATGGAACGATTTAATTTGGCAAAACGTTTGGCTTTACGATCTCATGGCTATTTGTTTCGTATTCCATTCAACTTGTGCAAATCAGTTTTAATTTTTCGGTTACACCAATTCAAGAAAAACACGTGCTTAATTTTGTGTCCAGTGCGTGATGACCTAATCACCCCCTATCACTTATGAGACAAATAAACTTGGTAACAAGTGAAAAGCGACTGCTGTCTCTGTCTACCTCGCTACAGTAAAAAACGCGAGAGGTTATATATTTAAATTTATTAAAGTTATAATTGGAGACACTTTATCTTTCTATTTTTGATGTTAAATTAGGTAATTTTAGGACTAAACTATGCAGAATACAAAAGGAGCTTAGTCGGCTAATTTTAATGCTTGTTGACATAAACGAACTTAGATTTCAAACAATGTCCTGGGATCTCATAAAATAAAGTGTGAAGTACAATTTACCGAGAGTATAAATTGCAAAGCACGTGTAAAAATCGTTAATTGTTTGACCGGCTAAAATCAGAATCATGTCGGAGAGGAAACCTCGAGATGCCACGTAACCGGTCGTCAGTCGCATAACGTTATCACCACTGATGTAAGTGCACGCCGAGCTTCGCAATCTGACTGTATAACGGAAAATTCACTCTTAAGTTTAATACCTTTGAAGTTATAATCCTATATAGCAGTCAGTGCATCAATACATATAAGTTTTAGTTGAGAGTGTTTGTCCATCAATATTAAATATCCTGATCACGCTCTTGTCAAATATTTAGCTGTTGAATTTATGTTTAAATAAAAAATAAGTGGAATACTCACGTGCCCAGTATAAGTAATCTTGTTTGTTATCAGAAAATAATTATAGGGGAGACGTTAAAAATCATCAAGAAAACTTCACCAAACATTATCAAAAATCAGTCGATGACGTTCAAATAAATGCCAAATTAATCAGATGAAATATAGATTACTGTAACTAAAACAGATGTAACAGAGAATCCAATTGAAAAATTTAAATGTTTATCAATTAAAAGATCCCACAAGCAGTCAGGTGAAGCAAGAAAAGCAATTTCCATTAAGTCAAACGGCGAACGGAGGTCGTCGATCTTACGGACCAGTGTGACCGGATCTCGGAGGAAACTTTTTATGTGAACGGCGACTTGGCGTCTTGTTTACTCAAGAAACACGACGGACAGAACTCGAACTTCCAATCTATCATATGCGTGTGCTAAATTACTCGCAGTCTATGGAGCTAATCCTATAAATTACTATAAAGGAGCATATGTCTCTCAACAGATATCTCTATATCTTTATATAGCATCCCCATTTTTTTTTTGTTAACGGGGAGGAAATCTTCAAAAAGATACGCCGCCTTCTGGGGGGAAGGCGGCAGTTATGTGGGGTTTTTACCCACTAAAGCCTCCCCGGTGGCCCTTTCCTCGGTGCATGATGAGGGGCTCCGGGATATCCAGTGGAACGCACCGGAGCCCCTCTCCACTGTGCTCAAGGAGAGCACGTCCCGGGGGGGGGGGGATATTGCATCCCCATAAACTAAGGTAACCCAAGAGAGAAAAATATTAAATATTAAAATATATACAAATACACTATTTTGTTTTCGCAACATTCTTCCACCATTATTATCACATCTTATTCCATTTGATCTAGATTTACGTGTAAGAATTGCATAAAATTTACCTGTACCTAAACAAATTTAACAAGTTTATAGTTATTGCCGTAAATGGCATCTATACAATAAAATCAATCTGCGGTGATACCCTGCGATATTTTTTTTACCTGCCATATTAAAACCAATTTTTTGTATACATTTTTACCTGCCATATTAAAACCAATTTTTTGTATACAATTCTCGTATGGGCAAGCAAATCTAGAAGGATTCTTTACTGAAAATATCTTCCAACAGATTTACGTGAAGTAAAAGGTGACATTTTACTACTCTCCAGATTTCTAAACCCAAAACTGTTAGTATCTGGTTGTTAAATGTTAGTAAATACGAATAAAGACAATAACAATAAATCTATA
Source organism: Meandrusa payeni (assembly GCA_029286785.1). Taxonomy (NCBI): domain Eukaryota; kingdom Metazoa; phylum Arthropoda; class Insecta; order Lepidoptera; family Papilionidae; genus Meandrusa; species Meandrusa payeni. Next base: position 4,957,705 of record JAGSMX010000013.1, read on the forward strand.
AATTAGCTGACCATAACAGATGGTAATGTCACGAAGATCAATTTCACAACATATCAATTTTCATGACGACGAAAAAGAAGTAACGATCTCCAACGTATGTAAATAGTAATCAGCCTTGCTTTGGAAACAAATTAACTTGTAATTAACGTTAACATTGACTTAAACAAATTCGAAACAATGAAGCATCAATAGCTAGGGTATGGTCTGTTTGTATCGAAATTCCGTTGAATTCTTTTACATTTTAACATTAAAAAACAAAAGTGTCAACTTTCTGGAAACAATAATTAAGTATTAATAAAATAAAATAATAGAAGAGAAAAAACCTTTTTCAATTGTGATAACAACGATCTCTTCAAAGCTATAATCCATTATTATTCAGTTTCTAATCTTTTACTTTAGAGCCATGCTAGTTGGATACTTCTTAATGACCGAATCTCTACTTAATTTTAGTATCACACTTTTTTTGCTATACCCAACTCTTACTACCATACATTAAAATGGTTACCAATACAGAATGCTAGGCATGCCTGTTTTAATTTAGTGTCCCATGCCAAAATTGAGAGCAAAGCTTCGATGATTCCAGCATAAAATCTATTCCTATTCTTCTTCTGTTTAGCGATTTCCTGGCCTACTACCAGGGTCCGTTTACCTACTAAGTGTCCACTTTGCCCGGTCTTCAGCATTTTTTCATGTGCGGTTTTTTTTAGCATGTCCGATCTCAAGACGACTGAACGGTCTGACACGTACGTGTCCGGATCCGGTCTACTTCCGCGATCTGGTCTTCTCGGAGGGCAACTTCCGGGAATTTGCACACGCCTGGCATAAACGAAGGACCCGTTAAAAAGTCGTCTGGCGCCGTCGAGCGAGCTATTATGTCGCGTGCCGTAGAGCCCCTTAAGGGGTTGAGCTCCCGAATGGTGGAGAAAGGCCCTGATAAAGAACTTGTAGGGAGTCAAGAAGGTGCGTGTGGGGCCACACGGCCAGACCACGCGTACCCTCCCGCGTTTCGGCCCACATAACCGCGAGGTTGGTGGGGCCATGGGAGGTAGTGGGTAGCGATCTCAAGACGTCCAACCAGCATAAACTGTTTTAATAAAGACGTTAATATTATTTTGTTAAAAACTTTTTGCGATAATTTCGATGTGAATTTCTTGTTATTTCGAAAAATGTCGGTACTAAATTGATTTTCATGGGCGGGGTCGAACAAAAACATCTTGTACGAATTACTGACGTCAGAGGCGGTGTGAATTGATTCAACAGTATGTCTCAATTAACGCCTGGGAACAATGCTTTGTCTAAAATCGTATGAATAAATATGGTATCAAATGTAAATAACCTTTTTTATAATATAATTCCTATTTAGAAATTTTATGATAATAAATCTTGCAACAAGCAAACGGCTGGGTATCAGACCGTATCTCCAACCTTTGAGTCATGAATAGATCAGGAATATAGCTTAGCGGTTATTATCCACTGTATAGTGAAAAACACTTGACGGTCATTAAAATAAATAACAAACTTAAATAATCTGCGTCGTGTTACACAGAGTTCAGATCTCTTAAGATAGAATAAATGTCTTCTGCCAATCGAGTCTAACGCAAGTTTAGAATTTGGAAGACTTTAATTTTAAAAAACTTTATATTTCTTTATACTGAACATTTTCATGTAAGAAGTTATCCAGAAATTCAATACAGTTTTTATATTTTAGTTACATGTTAAAGAAATTTTACATTTACACTATCATTCCATTCCATATCTTCAGTCGTGTCAATGTCTCAGTATCGTGAATTTGTCCGTCCATGACCTTACGATGGTACACCATCTCTTACTGTTCTACTCGACACCATCGTAGATAGTGGAGTCGAGAGCGTTGCGGACTTGGTTAGAATAACTAACTACCTACTAGTAACCACTAGCTCGAGGCTACCGCTATCTTTTCTGGCAACGTGTTCTAGTGTGCATGAAACTTGGGACCAGTTGGAGGGAGATGTTCACATTGTTGGAGTTGAATTAAGCAACTTTTTTTTTTGTTGACGGGGAGGAAATCTTCAGAAAGATACCCTGCCGATAAAGCGGCGGTTATGTGGGGTTCTTAAAACCTCCCCGGTGGCCCTTTCCTCGGTGCATGACGAGGGGCTCCGGGATCTCCAGTGGAACGCACCGGAGCCCCTCTGCACTGTGCTCAAGGATACCACGTCCCGGGGGGGAGGTTACTCCCTCCCCCCCTGTGCCCTCGCAGCGCAAGGCGACACGGGCCTTTGCCAATGTCACCTTCTTCCCGGGTCCACTTTGGTGGACGACTCAGATTAAAATCAGAATTAAGCAACCTCCTCTATACACAACGCAACAAATCAGCCTCGGCATTGCAAGGGTTATGATAATGATAATAATAACAAAAACGAATACAATCCAAAATCGTTATGGTACTAAATATACTTGTAGTTTTTTAAACAAATATTAAATATAATTTTACGCTTCCACCCATACTAGGCCTTCTAGTGTAGTCTAGCCCTCTCTCCAACGACTTATTCCTTGGTAAGTACAAGTTCCAATAATCTGATCAACAACAAAATCTGTTTATCTAAAGTAGTAAGATATCTTTTTTCGTTTAAGTTAATGTTTTTAATGAAATATAAATAAATTAATTAAAATATTTTAGTTTATTTTAAGGATATTTAATTGTCTCTCATGCACAATTTATTTCATTTAGCTAGGCGTCTTTATCTTCCGAGATATTCAAACTTTCTTAACCGACCCTTTATTTTTGCTCACGGCTATGTAAAGAGAACTAAGTATGTACTTATTTCATAAGAGAAGGGCCGAGCAAGTTAGGCCGTTGACACCATAATCACCGTAACGTAGAAGTATAATATTTCTCTTCTATAGTTCTGTTTTTGTTATAGAAATTGGAACGATGACTAAAATATCACAACTTATGAATTTCACAATAATTTGAGCATCATGCTTAAGTTATTAACATATTGTTTATCGGATTTTCATTTATTTACAAATATGTAATAGTAAGTATAGGGATTTCAGTATCTTTTGATTGATGTAGTTCCACCCAAGTTTCGCGCCTAGCATACGGATTCAAACCGGGGAACCTCCGGAAGCGCTAAGTTAAAATCAAAACAACTTCAGGCTACGTATTTATATTTTAAAAGCCTATGGTCTACGGCCTACGGCCTACGGCCCTTTGCCACAAAGAACCGTAATAAATAATTTTTATCATAATATATATATATATAGGTATTTGTTTCGGTAACTGTTACTGAAAATCTTAATTCTTCTGGATTTTATATGTAAAAAATATTTGTACCCAATATAACAAAAAGTGAATTAAGGGACAGTACTAACAATGTATCTAAAATGGACAAAAATGATCAGACTCCCTTTCAATATAATTTCACTGGCTAAACTGAGAATCCCGCTATATGACCCATACGCATTAGGGCAGTGTGTGTTGGTTATGCGCTAACCTATAGATATACGTACATCTAAGTATACGAAACGTCCGAAGTAAGCGAAGCACAAATCGTACGGCATTCCTGCGCCCGCGCCGCTTTTGCCCGGTCTTCGGCATTTTCCCATGTGAGGTTTTCTTTAGTATGTCCGATCTCAAGACGTCCAACCAGCATAAACTGTTTTATTAAAGACGTTAATATTATTTTATTAAAACTTTTTGCGATAATTTCGATGTGAATTTCTTGTTATTTCGAAAAATTTCGGTACTAAATTGATTTTCATGGGCGGGGTCGAACAAAACCATCATGTACGAATTACTGACGTCAGACGCGGTGTGAATTGATTCAACAGTATGTCTCAATTAACGCCTGGGAACAATGCTTTATCTAAAATTGTATGAATAAATATGGTATCAAATTTAAATAACCTTTTTATAATATAATTCCATGTTAAAGATATTTTACATTTACACTATCATTCCATTCCATATCTTCAGTCGTGTTAATGTCTCAGTATCGTAAATTTGTCCGTCCATGACCTTACGATGGTACACCATCTCTTACTGTTGTACACGACACCATCGTATATAGTGGAGTCGAGAGCGTTGCAGATTTGGTTAGAATAAAGCATTCCACTTTGCCAGTAACCACTAGCTCGAGGCTACCGCTATCTTTTCTGGCAACGTGTTCTAGTGTGCATGAAACTTGGGACCAGTTGGAGGGAGATGTTCACATTGTTGGAGTTGAATTAAGCAACCTCCTCTATACACAACGCAACAAATCAGCCTCGGCATTGCAAGGGTTATGATAATGATAATAATAACAAAAACGAATACAATCCAAAATCGTTATGGTACTAAATATACTTGTAGTTTTTTAAACAAATATTAAATATAATTTTACGCTTCCACCCATACTAGGCCTTCTAGTGTAGTCTAGCCCTCTCTCCAACGACTTATTCCTTGGTAAGTACAAGTTCCAATAATCTGATCAACAACAAAATCTGTTTATCTAAAGTAGTAAGATATCTTTTTTCGTTTAAGTTAATGTTTTTAATGAAATATAAATAAATTAATTAAAATATTTTAGTTTATTTTAAGGATATTTAATTGTCTCTCATGCACAATTTATTTCATTTAGCTAGGCGTCTTTATCTTCCGAGATATTCAAACTTTCTTAACCGACCCTTTATTTTTGCTCACGGCTATGTAAAGAGAACTAAGTATGTACTTATTTCATAAGAGAAGGGCCGAGCAAGTTAGGCCGTTGACACCATAATCACCGTAACGTAGAAGTATAATATTTCTCTTCTATAGTTCTGTTTTTGTTATAGAAATTGGAACGATGACTAAAATATCACAACTTATGAATTTCACAATAATTTGAGCATCATGCTTAAGTTATTAACATATTGTTTATCGGATTTTCATTTATTTACAAATATGTAATAGTAAGTATAGGGATTTCAGTATCTTTTGATTGATGTAGTTCCACCCAAGTTTCGCGCCTAGCATACGGATTCAAACCGGGGAACCTCCGGAAGCGCTAAGTTAAAATCAAAACAACTTCAGGCTACGTATTTATATTTTAAAAGCCTATGGTCTACGGCCTACGGCCTACGGCCCTTTGCCACAAAGAACCGTAATAAATAATTTTTATCATAATATATATATATATAGGTATTTGTTTCGGTAACTGTTACTGAAAATCTTAATTCTTCTGGATTTTATATGTAAAAAATATTTGTACCCAATATAACAAAAAGTGAATTAAGGGACAGTACTAACAATGTATCTAAAATGGACAAAAATGATCAGACTCCCTTTCAATATAATTTCACTGGCTAAACTGAGAATCCCGCTATATGACCCATACGCATTAGGGCAGTGTGTGTTGGTTATGCGCTAACCTATAGATATACGTACATCTAAGTATACGAAACGTCCGAAGTAAGCGAAGCACAAATCGTACGGCATTCCTGCGCCCGTGCCGCTTTGCCCGTCGGACGATGAGCGAGACGACCTCTGAAGATGATATCATACCGTCCCACTCTCGGTATGCTCGCAATCCTTTCCTTTCTACCTGTTGCGCTATTACAAAAACCCGGTCCTTAGAGCCGCTACCTTACGTGAATTGAATGAGGATTGCGGGAGGCTACGGCTCGGCCCATATAAAGATAGGGCAAGGGCTATTATACTTAAGCGACGGGCGAGGCAAAACTCGTCGAGACTACAGCGTTATTTACCGTGGGGATGCTCGGGCAAAAAACGTCCGTATTGATGTGAGAGGATTGCATAATAGTAACTCGTTTGGGGAGCGGCATGAGTGCGTGATTGGTAAACAAATGATACAACACGTACCGACCCACGTACGTATATACGTCATTCTGTCGACGAGTGAACACATTGAACAGTTTACCTATATCGAGATAAAATTGACATCATATATCTTTTCAAATATTTACGCTAACATTTATTTTTTTTTGTAAAAAGAAAGCTTAGTAAGAAGTAAGAAGAAAATCTTGGCAATAGAGTATCCTCGTATTTAGTTCTCTCTTTAGGTGAGGCAAAATTGATATATATCGATTTTCACGTTCATACATAGTAACAAACAAACATTTTTATTTTCCCTCAATAATTTCAATAACAACTTACTTAAATTACAATTATGGGCGTGGGACTGGTGTCCAAACTAGGAACGAACCTGTGTGATGGATCACCAGGCCTAAACCCCACGAATTTCGACAAAACTTTTAAAACTATTGGAGAGAGAAGGAGAAGGTATATATACATAAATATTTATAAATAAAGGTATATATATATATATATAAAAGAAGGAATATAGATATATAATTGTTGTTACGTGTCATGTGTGTGTGTGTGTGTGAATGTGTTTGTTATTTTTTACCTACAAAATATGCCGAAAGTGATAAATATTTAGGTATTAACTTGTATTAAATTTTCCGTTTCTTTATAGTTTAAGGATTTTAACCAATCAGATATTTTGTTTTTACAGTTTTTGAATTATTTAATTTATATAAGTTGCCTATTCAACTGAAAGGTAGATCGTAATAAAAATAAACTTTATATGGCAACAGAAGCAATGTGAACTCTTTTTTATTTCATCCACTGAGTCGGATTGGCAAGACCATCCATCACCACTTGTGATTGATTTATCAAGATTTGATTTATCTCCTATGTATCTCGGGTGTCATTCTGTGGCATTAAGTCCAGTGTTTCGAGATCGCGGAGAATGTGTATTGAACGTCGAGAGCACTGAGCTCGGTCGTGACGTGGCTGACATTCGCTGCGCATGCGCAAGCCGTGATCTTGGCAATGGTGGCTGGGCGCAGCGCTATCGCGGTCGCTGTACCCGGCCCTGCCCCCGACCCATCCCCCACCACCGCACCGGCGCAGCCTTTTGACAACCGGTATAGGTACAAACATATACGAACGCTTGAGAATTTTCAGACGCTCAATTCACATAGTAAAAAGATTTCCTAATCGCCAAATGTTTCGGCATTCCACCACGCTACGTCCACCTGAGTAAATTAGTTAAAGAATTTCTGTTTGTGAACCAACATAAGTATGGGCGACCATTACTAGATAGGTAAATTATCACATTCATTGTGTTTTATGCTAATTATGAGATTTAGAATTAGAATCAGTCCGTTCAGAATCAAAATTTCGTGGAAGTACGTACTAAACATATCCTACACGTATGTATCTATTTGAATCTCACTATGTGCTAAAGAGGTAGGACATGAATGTAAATACATATGGTGATGTGCTCACCACTTCAAGGAGTTAATTTGGCATAAAGGAGACAGCAGTTGCTGTTACTCCAGCTAAAAAAGGGTTACGAGGAGAGCTTTCTTTTTATACGTTTTTTAAATAAGATAATATTTAAAACAGATTGTTAATGTTAGATAAAATAGAAAGTTAAAAATGATCTCGAATTATTAAGTTACAATTAAAAATATATTCCCTCAGACCAATCTCCTATTTGAAAAGGTGTGCAAACAGCTTTCAGTAAATTAGTAAAATCTGAGTTCCATGGGCTGGAATAAAATAGTTCAGGTCGGTATATTGCCAATATTAAATCATGGCATTTCCCGGATCATGCCAACCTATTCGTACAACAGCAGTTTATATCGCAGAATTTATCAAGTACAAATTAATATAATATAAAATCTTTTATTATTATCTTTTATTAGTATATACATATCATGGTCGTATAAATGGTATTAGTGTCTACCCAGATCATTAAGAAGCTTACCCTCAATCGAAACTGAACAACCATTCGTTGTGTTACAGTCATCGGTCTTATACTTAAAGCTTAGCATAACTTAGCGAACTAAGTAGAACGTTTACAAGTACCCTAACAACATTATATTTTTATTATATTTAAAACTTAAAAACTAAATGTGAATTTTCGAAAGTGGATTCCTTGCAAGACTAGTAAGGTAAACATACTTAAAAAATTATAATTTTTAAACAGTCTCCTAGAATTATGCCTACGGTCTACAGTCTACGGTCAGGTATTTGATTACCACAATAGTATACCAAGAGTTATAATATATTAAGAAATTTTGATAAATTTATTCTCTTTCTTCTTCCAAATTCGTGCTCGTTGTTTTACGGAGAGAGAGCTTTGTCAGAACCCACATTTTTCTATACTACTTTTAGAAGATATACCCAATATCTTGTGAACACATGGTCAGATTCCAATAAGATTGACATGGGACCTAATTGAAAAACAGACGAATTGAGAACAATTTTTTTGAAGTCGGTTGAAAACAACTCGAAAATATTTTTATCTTTTTTTATATTTATTATTTTATTTGTGTAGTTTCTAAATATTGCAAGGAATATGGCAGATTAGAATATTTAGGACCTGCTCAACCAAGTTCTAACTTTATTTTCTCGGACTAACCCTTAAGAGTTATACTTCTTTTGTACTTTTGATAGGGTAAAGGCTACAGTCGTTGGCCCCGAGGCAGTCATTATAACAAGTATATCACTATAACGCAAATAATAAGGGACTGAATAAGCGAATCGACCAAAAGAAATATTAAAAAATTGCGCTATTTATTATGGTTATGTTGGCAATGCTGTTCACGAACCCCGCAACTGTCATGGCGCAAATTTGAAATTTTGTAAACAACGTGTGTTTTAAATGCAAAAATTAGCAATTGGATAAACATATGCATAAATTAAATGAATGCTTAAAAGTTACTTATTGCTATGATTACTACCATTTCCGGTTCTAAGAAACTAATTAACTCTTAGAAATGATCGGTGATTTAATGTATTTGTGAATGTTATAGTTTACACCAATTTGGCTGGGGCCAATAACTATATCCGACCAAGACTTTTTTTTTAAGTTCTTACTGACAATGTCATGAGACAATGATATATTTTTTTTAATTCATCGAAATGCTCATAGTATCCATGTTCTGCAAACCTAATTTGACCCAGATTGCCCTTCAATTTGCCCAGAAATGCAATATTTGCTGCTTAAGGGGCCAACGACTATAGCCTTTACCCTATGTAGTAAACTGTAACTTGCGTAAAATTGAGTTTAATTCCATTTTTTCTGTTTTTATTATTGTGTAATATACTCAGCCGCCATTTATTAATTGGAAGCAGCCTAAAGCTGTGCAGTCACCTGAAATTGCGATGCATTAACCGTGCGTCTATTCCACTGTATTCATATTTTCTGTTAGTAAAATTGTTTTTTTTTTCAGTAAAGCGCAACCACAGACTTGTGTCCGTGCTCTTTTCTAATGTACTTTAATTGTTTACTTTGTTTTGTTAATAAGCGACTACCTCTACAGTTACTACAATATTTTTTAATACCTGATTTTTGAAGGTGGTGTTGGAGAATGCTCTGATTCACGCGTAAAATTAAAATATATTTTTTTTATATATTTTATTTTTAATTTTTTTTTTTTTAAAAAGAAAGCTAGCAATATTTCTTTTTTTCTTTTTCAGAAATATTACTAACAATCTTGTTAACCATTCCAACTAAGCTTAAGCTTGTGCTAGGACATGGTTCACGGCAATAGTCGAATGGTGGATTCAGACCCACGACCTTACGATTCGCAGGCCGTACCCTAAACCATTAGGCTATTGACGCTTCATTAAAATTCAATTAAAATAGTATTGGAGTTTAGTAAAAAAATCTTTACAGATAAATAAAATTGGTGTGTTTGTTTGTAATATTAAACCAGTTTTTACTACATTACATGAATGTTTATACAGTACATATAGCAAAATAGCATATTTTAATATTTTTTTCTGTCTGTTTAATTGTTCTGGCTAAACTCTGGAACAGCTGGACCGTTATTGACGTAACTGTCACTGATTTAATTACTACGATAATTCATAATATGAAGATTCCGTAAAAAGAAGTTACTCAGGCTTTTTTACTATATAAAAAATTAAATTAATTGTTTTTAATCGCGTATAACAACAGGGGGCGCAGCTACTAAATAATATTAAGACATAGGAGAACAATAGAAGCAGTTATTAGTTAATCAAGTGTTCAAATGATATAGCAATAAAACGTGCTATATGATCATATCTTTGAATAACTCGTACGCTTTGCCACTTGCTTATTATTATATTAAATATATTTGTTTAAAATATTTTACATGTTACTCTATGACCGAAAGTTCGAATAACTATTCGACAATTATTGAATATTCAACACTTTAGAAGGTCACTCGACAATTATCAGTCACAATGAACTTGAATTTTAATTTACTTAATATTTATTTATATACAGAATTTCTAGTAGTATCCAATATATTCTGTCAGACACATAAATCGGAATAAATGAGGAAAAGCACACAAAGCACAAATTAAGGTCAATTGGTGATCTCACGACTTATCTTCCGCCAAACAGCGGTATGCACAAATCATTTTCTAGTTTGACAAAAAAAGTAGTAAATCTAATTACTAAGTTTACGATAAAAGTAATATTTTATTGGTTAAAAAATCTTTTGTATTTGAATTGTTATGGAGATACCACAAGCAAATTGTCCCAACCTTGCCAGCCACTCTAAAACGCTTTTTTTTTTATTATGACGAACTACACAGATTGGCCAGAGAAGCTGGCCTTGACTGCTTCACCGGATTGAGAGGTGGCATAGCTCTTAGGTCGCTTAGCCTGAACCTCTATTGCTAGTAACTCGACACAAGGGTCCCCCCGGTGAGGGGTATATCTAAAACGCTTTAATGTCCTGTGCCCGAGTGAAAAATTGCACAAATTCTTTTCGATGTCCTAGCTCCATACCCATAGAATATTCTTCAGATGCAATACAATGTTAGAAGCTATGCAAATAATAAATTTAAAAATATACTACAAATTGACAGTACAATTATGACGACATTGAAAAATTAGTAATTATAAATTGATCGTTTGTAAATTGTGCATACACAGTTACACACACACAAAGACACATCTACACACACATAAAAACAGATTTTATTTTTATACCTGTTTATATTTTGTTAACTTTTTTTTTCTAAATGTTTAACATTACGTTCAAAAATGCCGGGGAATACATTAGCTCCTGAGATGCAGCTTACGCTAGTTCGGGAGTTCAGGGACTCACCTTTATATGTGTTGAACATTTATTGATGCAAATAAAGTATATTATTATTATTATATAACTCCCACAGCTGGGCAGGCCTTCTTTGTAAAGACAGTATAAAGGCATAGTCCGCCACGCGGCGCTAGTGCGGGTTGGCAGACTTCACATGTCTTAAAAAAATTCAATATTATGCATGTTCGACCGGACCGGTACTACTAAAATTCAATATTATGCATGTTCGACCGGACCGGTACTACTAATTATGTCTCGAGACATTAGGCATTGACCATGGTGTACATTTCCCATCTAATAACTTGATTTGCGCAATATCATAATAGGCGTCAACATTGTGAAATGAGTAACTATGCAAAATATCAAGTCAATCGGGTGCATAGTTTCATAGGTCGCCTAATGAGTCAGTGGTATTTCGCATAAAATGTATAGATTACGATGATGAGCCGTGCGACTAATTGAATGATGTGACCGTTCAGTTGAGTGTAATCCGTTCGGACCGGTTGGAACTATTGCAATTTATTCCGTGTTGTTATATTGCGCGTGCTTGGACGCAATCATCGAGAATGCATGAAGTGTACCGTTGCCTCGTGATCTCTATCGGAGGCACACATGATGCATTCGTGGATGAGGCGGCGAGCTTTGCGCTGAATGAAACGTGTATGATTTAATTTAATTAAGGTAACGCATTGGCGCCTGCCTAACATATTTCGACAATCCAGGTACGTGGGAAAAGTTCAAGTTATAATGTTTTTATTTATAAATGGAAGTGGCTAATAAGCCACTCGATCCTATAAACACCAGTTTAAAATAAAACTTTATTTTTTGTCTTTCATTTTTGCCAAACTTTATTATTTGAAGCGTCAATAGCCTAATGGTTTAGGGTACGGCCTGCGAATCGTAACGTCGTGGGTTCGAATCCACCATTCGACTCGATTGCCGTGAACCATGTCATAGCACAAGCTTAAGCTTAGTTTGAATGGTTAACAAGATTGTTAGTAATATTTGTGAAAAAAAAAGAAATATTGCTAGCTTCCTTAAAAAAAATATGAAGAGTTGGTTATAATAAGACTACGCACTCATGTTTTTTGCACCTTAAATCTTAGACTTAGTGTAAAGTGGATAGCTCTTGTCATTAGCTATCCACTTTACAATGAGATTTAGCTGTGCAGTATTTATTGCATATTAGGTAATCTTATCAAATCAAGCCTGAACAGTATTCTGAATCCGTATTTATGTTTATTAGTATTAACAATATTAAAAAAGTAGTTAATGCATTCTCATTTTACTGCTTTCAGAGCTCATATGTTATGACACTGACCACAGCACCACTGCAGGAGTCACGCAGAATGCAGGCATAAAATGCGCACACAGCTGTGTTTCAACAAAATCAAAATGACAGCGCTATAAGAGCAAAAACATTAAAAAAATTGAGAACTGATAGGTTCTCAATTGTTTTTGAAGTCGATTGGAACAAATAACGAAAGGGTTTCAATCTTTTCTGCATAAGTAAGAATACAACAGCGACGAATGTTTCTCGTAGCTCAAGATAATGCAAGAAACGGAAACACATTATGTCCACGGTGCCGTCTAAACTTGAAGAAGGTTAATGTTGCCGAGAACTTGCGCGTGGTCGGCGGCGCGGAACCGTGCTGCGATGCGCAGTAGATCATTACGCAATCCACACTCACGCACTGTTATTACCGGTTCTTTATAATCCGTAGTTATCCGTTTTACGGAAGTAAGGATGACAAAGGAATCCCCTGGTCTTGCAATCATTGTGATCACCACCTTCACAGTAGATGAATCAAGAAGAATAAAGGGCTATACGAAAAGTCATTTTAAATTTGCTGGCAATTCACCGAGCCGTCTAGGTAGAGTACAGTAGTGTGTATAATCGTTATATCTTTCATATTTGAATGGTGGGGTAGCTAGTGAAATTACTGGGCTAACGAGACGTATCATCTTGTGTTTCAAGGTTGAAAGGTAGTCGAGGTCTTAAAGTGCTAAGCCTGAACCTCTTTTATAAATAAACGTCCCTGATAGCTAATCTCGACTTGGGACGTTATTCTACGAGTAAGTGCGATAGCATTCATTTGAGTTAACGTCAAGATGACGTAATCGGATTACTAGACTACTAAAAGTAATAACTCTTCGGGAAGCATTAGTGCTGGGAGTAGTGGTTGAGGAAGCTGTATTTTTGTTTTGTGGCGACCCTACGATGGTTGCTACAGTTTCACCGAATGTAAGAGGGGGCGGAGCTTTTAGGCCGCTAAGTCTGAACTTCTATTAAGACCAACCGCGTCTTCGAGAATGATGAATGAATGGATTTATGGAATTTGATTCATAAATTGATGTATGAATGGATGATTGAATGTATGATTTGGTGGATGAATATAGTTTATTGCAGAACAATTAACACGAACATAACTTCTTCGTCAACCTAATAATATATACAATACAAACGTTTATAACAGAAACAATAAATTTTACATATTAATTCTCTGATACGTTATTATTGTATTCGCAATGGGCGGTCTTATCGATAAGAGCGATCTATACCAATCCTTTGGACGGACAGAAATTTGTGTAAGGTGTTTTCTGTGGGTCTGTGATTAAATTCAAATTGAATAAAAATAAACTTTTGAAATGGATGTGTCTCGGTCAAAAATGGACTCGACGGAATTAAATTTTTATTTTATTTAGGGTTGTATGTGGCGGTATATAGTGACCTGCGCCATCGAATTGGTTTCTCAACGATTTTTTCAAAGCGTTTTAAAATCAATGTAATCAATTAATTTATATAATTTGCTAATATACAATTTAGTAAATCCAGTACTCGAATAGAAATTTTTAATACTGATAATACAGAATAATATGAGAGGTAAAAAAGAGTTTGTGATAATTAGGTGGGTCGTGGAAGATTAATGGCAAGATTCTAAATTTATATACTGATATCACAAAAACTTTGAAATTCTAAAGCGGAAGTCGTGCAAAAATAGCACTTTTTTACTTAACATAAAAACTAACCGTGTTTGATTCGGTAGCACATTACAGTTTTGTTTTATTTGTGCTAAGAAAACAATATGTCGACACTTTAAGGACTCGTTAGCTGCATTTTTACTAAAAAAATGATTTACGATATCAAGACGAAGGTCGGTTTAACCGCACAGAAGCTCTCTAACAAAATCATTTGCTGGCTAACTGTTCTTTCATTTTTAATGATTGATCCTTTCGATAATGTAAGTTTAATATGGTTTTGTACCTAGGTAACTTAACTTAATCTTAAATAGAAATAAAGGAAAGAAAAAATTACAAAACATCCATAATTGATTGATGTAACATAAAATTATCTTTTTATGAAATAATAAATACGCGATCATACCTCCTTAAACTTAGCTGGGGGATACAGCAAGGGCTATATTTTTTTATCTAGCTTCTTGCGTCCCATATATGACAAGCATAATCAGACACAAACATCAATGATTTTTCTATAGTTAAGTAATCGAAAAACCGAAATCTAATTGATAAAGCCGGCTGGGATTTAAACCTAAAACCGTCAAATCTTCCGTACAGCACTTAACCTTTAGTTGAAGTCTAGGCTTTAACTTGATTATTACATAGATTATTTAAATATTGCATGTTTATTCAATCATCTAAAAGCCTTCGACCTAGACAAACCTTAAAAAGTCTCTTTTACGGCTGCTTGAATCTTTTCTTCAAAAAACCTGTTTTTATATCTTTCTTCTCAAAGAAAAAATATTAAATACAGTATTATGACCAGTTTTAACATATCTCCTAATCCCTTTTCAAAGACACCGATACCAGGGAATATTCGTAACTTATCTATTACAAGTTACTTCCTGGAATTCATTTGTTATGGGACGTTTGATACAAATCTTTGTGTTTTAATAAATACTTTACACTAAATCTCCTGTTAGAATAGTACATAGTATCAAGTCTAAAGCCGGATATATTAAATAAAGGATTTCTACAACACTTCACACTGCTACCTTTATAGAGATCTACACGTATGAAAAAATATACTCAAACGTCAAAAAAAAACAGGCTGTTAAAGAGAAATGCGGCAATTGAAGTAGTCCTGGGATATTAAAATAGGACGGGTTGGTGAAAACTACAAAGAAGCCGGTCAGTCTTTCATACAGCATGTTGTAAACAAAGAGATATAGATTAAAATGAATATTACTGACAAAAGAGACCGTAAACTTTATTGATGTTACTTCGTTTTTGTAAATACCGTCTGTTTAGTCGTAAAATACCCTCTGCTGATTGTACTCCGTCTAGTTCTTTTATTTTGTAAATTTCCCTCACTAATTGAAAGACTGCCGACGCTGAAAACGGTGTCTATGTCCGCAATATATTGAGTTGTTTTGACCGAATAATGAGTAATGAATATGTATGAATGCACTCTGTAACGCCTCGTGTATAAAAAATATAGTTATTTTGACCCCAAAACAATTAATGTGTAACATCTCTGTCTTGTCAGTTTAATATTCAAAGTCATTTTAAGGCTGTATTTAAAGACCTCAAATTTTAGTGAATCATTGAGTGAATCGCCTGACACAGTTTTAATGTAAATTGTTCTTAGAATCGCGAATCATGTTTCTCTTGTTTTAAAATAAATAAGCTCGCATGTCCTTTATTCTAAATATGGTAGACTGGGACTGGTGTAGCTTTTTATAGCTGATTTGCGAATTTAGCCAGAAGACTTTTATAATATCACCGCAATGACCAGCAATCGCAATAAAATGATCGTTTTAAATGTGATACGAATTGAACCTATTGTGTTACAACGGGCAGTAACTTTTGAATTTTTCGTTTGTAGGAATCGCTATGATAAAACAGGCTATATGTGATTCCCCTTTCGTAAGTAAATCAGAACTTTAAAAAATCAGAATTTCATTTGCCAATCTCATTGAACTTCAGTTAAAAGGGTGATATGCAACTGAAAAAGAGCGCCTTTACACTTGGTTATCACCACACTCTCGCTTCAATACTTACTGATGCCTTTAAATGCCTGTTTGAAATGCCAGGTTTATGCTCCTATATAATTTTGGGATACATAAAATCTTAAAGGCTTAAATGAATAACATTTTTGTTTCATTGAAATTGAATCCGAACCGTCAACAATAGATGGGGGAAACAAAAGCGGTATTGTTAAAATGATGACCAGAGGAACGTCTGTGCGCGAGCACTTTTACTGGAATCTGTATTTGTATGGAAGCCGGCGGGCGGCGGGCGGGTTGCGCTGGGCTGCGCGGGCGCAAGGGGCGGGCGGCGCCGGCACAGCGCGGGCGCGGGCGGACCTGTCCGGGCAACGGTGTCGCGAGCACCGCACACTAGCTCTCAGTCCTGTCGCAGCGGCCAACGGTACCGCATGTGCCGCTAGCTGCTACGCAACAAACAAACAGCCACGCGAGGAAACTTACCGTGCAGTGTTATGATGCAAACTTGTGTTGACCGTGCTTGGACGGGGTGAATACTTTTAGACTGATCACGTAATAAGGATTGAGTGCAGTGCTACTTAGAGTTACAAGATGCCGAAGATCTTTTTGATTAAGAAGCGATTGCACGAGCAGCAACTGGGGCTGCAGGAGGGGCAGGAGTTGCTCGCTAGTAAAGCTGACACGCTCTGCCCCGGCTCGCCTCTCGACGACGGACCTATTGCTCTGTTGTCAAAGAAGGATAAGGAATGCATTGGTAAATTTTACACTCCATCGATATCGATACAAGAGTTCTTTCCTCCTTTTATATATATATATAAAAAGGAAACTTTTTAAAATTCATCTTCTTTGTCAAAGTTGTAGGTACTTGTAGACTTCCTTACTGCGATATTT
The DNA here is from genome assembly GCA_029286785.1 of Meandrusa payeni. Taxonomy (NCBI): domain Eukaryota; kingdom Metazoa; phylum Arthropoda; class Insecta; order Lepidoptera; family Papilionidae; genus Meandrusa; species Meandrusa payeni. The sequence goes on from JAGSMX010000013.1 coordinate 4,974,642, forward strand.
TGCACATTATAATTTCTTTTACACATAATATGTTTTTGTTCACGTTATCAAAACTGTCGTTTTTTTGTTTATTTAATCGTAACCTTCTGATTCAAATTTAACATTTCGTTTATCACTTCCTTCATAACGGCCACTTGCCTGTCAAAAAAAAGGATCCCGCACTTGCCCAGAATCCAGTTCTTGGCCACGCCATGCCATACAAAATATCTACCTGAGATCATGTGGGAGTTGCGTGATCCTTAATTTTTTCTCGTCATTTGTCAACGGATTTAGACTACATCTTTTTACAGTTGGAACAATGTACAGTATCATTCATACTGATAATATTATATGTTATCTGTAATAAATAGTACGCTAAAGTCATGTGCTTAATTTTATATGTGTTATCCTTTTAGAAAGAAGAAGGAATAATCAATAGGAAGAAAAAATAATTTATTAAAACTAGGAGTATATCAATTTTTTTAAAATTTAACAATGTCTTAATAATATTAGAAGAGACAAAGTAAATGAGACATAGCTTATAAGTTGTCACTGGAGATTTTAACGGTGTCGGGTAGTTACGAAGTGTGAATCATTGGAGTAACTGTCGAGTTTTTGCGTATTTCCATTAAATGTTTACTCTCATAGATGTGCTAAAATTCGACCACACGTTGTGTTCTTCGCTCGTTATACGGTTACTTTTTACGGATAAAACGTAAATAATAACTTAGATAACAAACTGCACAATTAACAAATATTAGTCCAAATTTGTTTCGATATATATTATACGAATTTTATTCCAGTACATAATTAAGTTTATCTAATAATATTAAATATATTTCAAGTGGCCGCCGTTTTGTGGTTCATTTATAAGATTTAATAACTATCATGAAAGAAAATTGACTATCAATATTTTTTGCTGTTTCAATATTGTAGTATCAATGTGTTAATTACTGGCAATACTAACCCGTCAGGAATGATTAAGTGATGCTATAGTCGATAACGATCATTCGATAGTATTTTATAAGGGCGTACATGTACGGTCAAGTTGAGAGTCATATCACGAGACAGGAATTGACCGGATGATGTAGGCAGCGAGGTGTCAATGATTGCGGCACAATGGCGCTGTTTCCGGCAGCCATTGCTACTCGCTTTGTATTTAGGTTAGTCACCGCGATCTCAATTGTCATTATAAACTAATTGGCTTAGCTGTTGTATGTGTATTACGTACAAAAATTCAGATTACGGGTTTCTATTTAGCATTTTTATAACATCTCGAAGCTTAAGCAAAAAAACTTTTCCATAATATTAATTGTTAAAAAGTGTTAACATAATCCCAAATACTATTAAAGTAAGTTACTTCAGATATTTGCAATACGATGGAAGCTTATTAGAAAAAAACAAAAGAGGATCGATCGTACCGTTACAAGACGCAGACGGTTCGCCCGCATGTAGTAACGTTATCGTGTATTTTTAGTGCGTAAGGGGGCGAAAAACTTTATTAGGTAATTACAGGTGAAATGCCACCTGTACAAAAAAGGGTGCAGATGACTTTAGCGAAGGTCATACCCTTGAGTTTGCCTAGTATTGCCGATGAACAGAATATTTAAGTTACAATATGTAGAACAGCTACGAGAAGGCGTGCTTATTATTTATACTTTATATTGTTTTAACTATTGATATCGAAGTCACCCTTGACTTAAATTTATTGTGACAAAACTAATACTATTAGTTTTAATTTAAGCCTATGGATTACCAAATACGCCATACGAATTAATAAATGTGGTATTTTTAATTTATGACATAATACTAGTACAAAAGATTTCAACGCGTTTCTCTCCCCCATGTTTTAAATGTACCGAATTCATAATTAGTGGAAATCCTACTACTTTTCCTAATCATGACGTTTTCTTTCTAATTACAAAATAATTTGTCGTAATGATCAAATACCGTTACATATAATTTAATAATTACGCAATTAATGTCATATTAGGTAAGAATGCGCCTACATAAATAGCTTTAAAGAAATTAATGAAATGTTTCAACAGGTTTTCGCTAATTACGCTGTAGTAGGTCAAAGCAATCACGTTAACTGCTTCTTATAGAATTCATTGAAAAACAGTTTAGAGGTTAGCGTAAACGTATGAAGGTTCAGAATTGAACTTGAAGATTAGTACATAAAAAATGCATTAATAAATTGACTACGAACGGTGGTGGTTGCTCAATAAGTAACAGAATTCAAACGAGCTTAAGTGTAAACTGCATAAAAGCTTTACGTTAAGATAAACTCCAAGAGAAGGCAAAAGTTTAAAAAAACTATCCTTATGTTTTCAATACCATAATTAATTCCGTCGAGTAGTCGAGATACTATCGTGTCCAGAGTAAGTAGAACCCTAACCGAGGTTCCCTTTCGAACCATTTGCGATGTTGCTCTATGAATACTGGTGCGCTGCGAAGGTGAAGGGGGAGGGATAACCTCCGCGGGACGTGCTTTTAAGCATAGTGCAGAGGGTCTCCGGTGCGTTCCACTGGATGTTCCGGAGGCCCTTACCACGCACCGAGGAAGGGCCACCGGCGGGGAATTTACTGAGTAAGAAATTAACATAACCCCGCCTTCTATGGTATCTTTTTTAAGATTTCCCGCCCATTAACAAAAAAATGTATATGTTTATTTTAAGCGTTTTAGGTTCTCAGTCTTTAAATTCCTATAAGAGCAGCGCAAACCGTCTCAAACAACGCTCACTCGCTACAGCCGCGTTCTAAGCGCCTACAGCTTCCGAACCGAAGATGCTAAACGAACAAATTCAGAACTCACATTCACCATGATTACTGTAAAGTACTGAAAACGACTTGAATTACTTCGGCTATTACTTAACGTTATAAATACCCTATTGGTGGCACATAGTGCAGTTTGGGAAGCATAAGATCATAGCCTACAACGCAGCGCACCATTGGAACTTGTTCATTCGTTTTAAATGTTTAAAATTAAAAATAGGTAAAACCTTTTTTTTTAAAGTTTCATTTTTTTTACGGTCGTGGGATCGAATAGTATAGCGCGCTAGTATTAATGAGTTTCCTTTTTCGGTTTTAAAATTATAGAACCTAATGCGTTTGGTCATAAGCGGTCTCTGTCTACCTCATAAGAGTTAAAAGGACATGAAAGTTTATTTTATTAATATCTTAAATCCATAACAGCATAGTTTTATTTATTTCATAAAATTTCTATATATAAAAAAATCATTATGAAATTAGGAACAAAGAAATAATATTGTTCCTTCGTCCGTCATCTCCTTTTGAATAAGTTGTAATTCTGTTTTTTACACAGTTAACCGGTGACATTGAATTACGACCGCTGCGGTTATCAAAGAGATTCGTATGCCAGTGTATAAGAGTTAACTGTCAAAGACGCATCGATGTGTGAACGCGCCCCGTTTTGAATATTAAATATGAAGATACTTGCATGAAGTTCGACTTAAAATATATATGTCAATGGTAACAACGTATATAGTTATAAAACATCGACAAGTTAAGCGAATTAAAAATGTAGGTGGCTCTCAATTCGCCTGTATTTTTTTATTGTTCATTCACTCAATGCGCCGTCATTTATGGTCCGATTTTGAATTATGTTTTATTTCGAAGAATTTTTTTATAATTAAGTCTCATATGGGTTTTGTTTTGTGTCGTGACGCTTGACGCCAACGATGTTTAGAACTGACTTAGAGATGTCAATAATTTCTATTCTTATCTAAAATGCCGGTCTCAGTTGTTGCGATGATCACTTGACATCAAGTGAGCCGTAAGCTCGTTCGCCACTTCATTTCTAAAAAAAGCAAAACATGCAGATCGCTCATTCGTAGATAACTAAAACGCCCTCCCTACAAAACTATAAAATACAGCCTTTATAGTCCCACTGTTGGGCTGAAATTTAAAACGCGTCTTTATTTTGCTGAAACTGGGCTTATTAGTTAAGACTGCATTGAAATTTAAAGTCGTTTGCCGAGCTTAAGCTGAGCAAATGCTTAGCAAAGTGTAAGTAACGAAAATTGTTGACTTAGCGAATTCTCACATAATTCTAGCAATATTTTAAGATGTTTTAAATTTTGGAGAAATGTTTAAATTTAGAAAATAATGATCTTAATCTTAGCGTGAAGGATAAATTCGAATGCTAAGATTTCACTGAGCGCAAGCTTGGCCTAACCTACGCCTGAGCAAAATCAAAGTACAATTTACAAAATTCTGTCTAAGTCACAATTCTTTTAAATTATGTATTAGTGCAAATTCATAAGGTCCCAATGCAGATTCGGTTCTTCCTCACCAATGAGGCTTTACTATAAAATTGCAATAAACAAATTCATTGCTATAACATTCCCACCTGCAGAAGATCATGTAGTTCCGCAGAAAACAATAATCTTTATCAACGAACAGTGAAATCTTTTTGTGCAAAACGAACGAACTCATTCCACCATGTGGCCGGCAGTGCCATTGTATCCTTTGCCCATTGTGTTTCATCTACCTTTTTAAGGTTTTTGCTTTTTCAATGATTATTCAAAGAAAGAAATAATCAGATTGCATTCATAACGAAACTGCAAAACTGTTCTCGGAATGATTTCAAAGCAAACAAAACATTTTATTACTACACCGTTCAGTGAAATTTTTATCTTCCAATTATATCACGTGAACAATTTTTTCTTATTAATTTTATGGAAATTTTAAAGAACAACTTTTGATTTAGTTTGATTACGAATTTCCATCTGCTTCCTCTGTGGTCATTTTTTTCAGTTTTCTTGAAATGACTTCTTCGTTGTTATCTTAGTTGAAGAGCTAAGAAAACCGTTATGTTTTAAAAATTATCGACTAACCAAAGTTGCTATTTACAAAAATATAATGTAAATTATTGGCAAATAATCAGAATTTAGAAGAAAAAATGAGATTTAAATCAATGCTTTTTTAAAATAAATTTTTGATAATGAATTTTTGACTTATTTTGAAAAAAGCTAAAAAACATTTATAATGTTTTATATAGTTCACTTTTTCATAATGCATATAGAGGTTAAAATTATTGCAAATAGGTACCCCTATCACCACCTAACGGGAGAACGTCGTATTACCAATAATAATGTACAGGGTTCATGTACAGAAACACAATTTATTTTCCAACACATAAAAACTCGTTCGAAACCCTGCTTACCTCTCAGGAAAGTTTGTATTTAAAAACTCGTTACAACACAGTCTTATTTGGAGATTGAAGCAAAAACCTAAACCGAGTTATTTTTCATTGTGATGTACAAGTAAATAGCATACAAGTCCAATGAACTTCTTCAATGTTGAATGGTAAATTAATAAAGAAAGAAAAAAATTCTGGTCAAGTGGTAGAACTTGAAGAGGCAACATCTGATATCGCCACGCTCAAGTATCTTAAATAGCGTTGCCATTAATTTTTTGCCAGTTCCCTTGCAAGATGCGATACACGTGACGTGGAAGCATTTGTTTCTAGGAATGCTCTCAACAGCACATGTCCTGGTAAAAATGTTCGCAACGCGCACCGGTTTCGCAACCAACATCGGACGAGTATGCGGGTCCGGCCTGTTTTAATCGTGATGCCACTTTTAACAATTCACATCTGCCGTTGTTTTCATAGAATAAATATGCGTAAAATTTATTTACGTGATAATGTTACTTGAATTATTTGACCAAAATATATAACGTAATTTATTGACTACGAGTTATTCTATGAATGCTTCTTAATCATATTTTTAAAGACCTTTTAGCAGTGACAGCGTAGTGGGTAAGCGGTTCGCCTCACAATCTGTCACAAGTTCGAATTCCAGTCGGGTTGTACCAATAAATTACTATTTTTCGGTTAAAGTACAAATAGTCACATGCTAAAAATTGATGCATATATAAAAGTTAAAAATGCACTTTTGGTACCTATATAATTAATATATTATTAACCTAGTTTATAAAGGCGTCGATAGGTTTAAGGAACGGACTGCGTACGTAAGTTCGCACGTTCGAATTCACCATTCTGCCGTGAAACATCTTCTATAGCACAAGCAACAGCAACCTTTAAAAAATATAAGCTTTGGAAGGGCGAAAACTATCTTTGTCAACCTCGCTAGAGTTGTAAGGACGTGACAGTTTTTTTCCACAGTTCCTAACAATCATATAAAGTGTAATAAGTGATTACATTGTTTCCCGGTTTCTTTTAACAATAACCTGTTAATAATTTAAATACTGGCCACCAATGTTGATCATAGACTTGAAAGCTATAGTATAATTCGTTCAAGCTCTTATCGCATCCTTTGTTCTCCATTCAGGTGTATTACTTTCTAAGTAAAAACCGATTTTGTAACAAAAATAATCTCAAATTTTAATGCCATGAAGGAAATAATCCTAACTATTGGCTCCAAGATTGTTTAAGTTCATTTCATTGTTTACAGGAAAAGGTATCTAAGCTTAAGAAGTTCTTAGAAAGAATGTTTGACGAAGGTTAGAATACACCAGGTATTAAAATAAAAACATTTTACAAGAGTGTACTGACCTCTATTATATACTATATAGGATATTAAAGAACCTAAAGCCATGAGAATAGCGTTTACTAGTCAACCAAAAGGAGGAAGATAAAGATTGTGGATTAACAGAAATAAGACTAAAACACGATAAGTATTTAATTCCATTCATAAGTAATATTCAGGTTAATATGAAAGTTTAATCGTCGTTATTTAATATTTGTACGAGATGAGAAACTTTCCATTTATTAACTTGTTAAACTTATTTAGATAACTTTTACATAAGAGCATGTAGGAACTGTACATACTACACAGACTTACATATATAATATTGGTATAATCTTTGAATATATAGAGTTAAATTAATAGATATAAAGTTAAATAATATTTACAACTTTAATAGTGCTATTACCTGGAAACTACATGGGGTTCATAACACTTTAACATTTATGTTTGTAACTAAAGTTAACTAACATCATAATACAGCTTACAGTCGTTCCTGTAAAATGGACCTAGATCCAGTATTTCTCTTTCTTATTACGATTATCTCGATGGACTAATATAGATCATGAATGTTTTATAAAAGCTATCACCCGTTATGTTGTCTCTATACGACCCCAAGATGGACGGACAGAAAATATATTTTGGCATTAAGTACAGCCTTTTTGTACTTTTATTTTGTGTAGGTAAACAATAAACAAATAACTGTATGACTAAATATTTCTTATAAACAATCTTGCGCTTAGTTTAAATTAATGAAAGTAATGCGTAAACGGCGTGAGTGAAATAAAGTTACACCGTCCTTCATTACTAAGAAGTCATTAGTGGAAGTTTCTTACACGTGTCAAAAAAAAATTCGTTGCAACAATCACGATTTTATAGTATTTAAATTCGTCGCGAACAGTTAGATGCATGACAAAACATTTTGCACGCGTCGCTGCACGTGACTGATTTACTTTATGGTTATTTAACGTCTATACAATTAACTAACGACGATCTTGAAGAGAGTTATAATGGTCCAGGTCCGTGCGTCTTAAATCTCATTGTAACCAGGTAATCTATTAGGTATGTAGGAACCCTTAGCGTATTCTACAATACAAGTAAAAGGAAGAGCGATCTTCAAATTAAATTTATATTTAAAAAGACAACAAATTTGTCTGTTGGGTGATGTTTAAAATTTTATTAATAACTATATATCGTTAATTACAATTATCTTAAAAAATTATGGAATGTACATTCCCTTTTTTCTAGGAAACGTAATAAAGATTCCGTCGTAGAATCCCACACTAAAATTACAATAATCTAGGAGCATCGTATATCTACGGATTTTTTTTCTACAAGAGACTTTCACTTACGTACCATTTTTCAACTATATCACCACTCAACATAATGTGGGATAGTGGTCAAGCGCTAGTTTATACCCCATAAAAAAATTCCAAGAAAACCATTCCAAATAAGTTTCTCTTAACCAAACCATCAGGCGATTTTTGACCAAATACGCTTAAAAAGTGCTATATCCTCTATATAACTCTTTTCCAAATCAAGTAAAGATATGGTTAGCGTCAATAGTTTAATACCGGGTTTAACTTACCGTTTCGTAGAATATATCTTAAATCACTAGGCTGTTTAGGCCTTGAAATATATCCATCATCTCTAACATATGTCTGTAGTAAAGTAAATTGTAATAGAATGACTTCTATGTGGGATGAAGCATCCATCGACAAACTGGTTTCGGTTACATTCGACATGGATAATCCATCATTAGAAAGTAAACCTTTTATTTTTATCGAAAAACATTAGACGAGGCAAAGACGTTACGTTTATCGATACCTCGAAATATTTTATAAACGCTTTTAAAACAACTAAAATTCTTCGGAAGCTACCGATTATTTAAATATAACAGTAGTTTACTATCGTTTGTACTATTCTAATGTTGCTTAAGGGGTAAACCATCATTCCAAGTAGATTAGACTTCTTTCTTTACCAGTAAAATGATAAATATTTAACATTCACTGAATACCGTAACATCGGCCGAATCGACGAGGACTTTTTGACTTACGTTATCGGTTGAGATGGTTTGGTATGGTTGTAAGTAACGACACGTTCGACGTAAAACATTTAAAAATGTACGTTCTAAGCAATAATAAAGCTGATTTTAAAAAAAGAATGCTCGCAATAATTTTTTTATAAATATCACTGACACAAGGTCAGTTACCATTTTTTTTTGTTAACGGGGAGGAAATCTTAAAAAGATACCCCGGCTTCTGGGGGGAAGGCGGCGGTTATGTGGGGTTTTTACCCACTAAAACCTCCCCGGTGGCCCTTTCCTCAGTGCATGACGAGGGGCTCCGGGATCTCCAGTGAAACGCACCGGTGCCCCTCTGCACTGTGCTCATGGAGAGCACGTCCCGGGGGGGGGGGGGAGGTTACTCCTGCCCCCCTGTGCCTTCACAGTGCAAGGCTGCACGGGCCAGCCGATGTCGCCTTCTTGCCGGGGCCACCTTAACGACAAAGGCCCCCACCCTTGTCGCCCAGAACATTGTTTACCGTATTGGTAAAGTGAACTTAAACTTATGCTAGGAGATAGTCCACGGCAATATTCGAACAGTGGATGAATGGTGACTGTACGATATTAAATTTCGCTAAACATATTCTAAACCCTTAGACTATTACGCTACATTTGATTTTAAATAAATAAAAAAAGTTCTAGATTGATCTGGAACTTTTTTTTAAATAATTTGTTATAATATTCAGTCAGCCTTTTGTGTTTCTTGATGTAATAAATTTATCTATAAAGTATTGCAGTCTGAGTTAAATTGAACTCATAAATAAAATGCAGAGAATGTTTAAAGTATCATAAGAATGTAAATAATAATTAAATAATAAAATATAAAATATTGTTGTAATTTTCTATTTAGATTTCATTGAAAATACACATTTTGACAACATGTTTTCCCGTTCAATTTTTTTTTCTCTAAATTAACATTACTAGAGACACGGTGTGTCTCGTGAAAAAATAGTATTAATAAATCTTCAATCCTAACGTATATGTTTAAATTGAAATATAAAATAACGGTAACAAATACATCAGCCAAACGCGATATTCGAGTGATTTGTTGTCAAACCGGAGTCGCAGTACGAAAACAAATCGACTGATCACCGTCTAAGATACAAGATTTTTTTTCTGTTAGCTAACCAAATTAGTCGACTGTAGCCTTGAACACTTCGCTAAACATATTTGGGTCATTAACCCTCGCCAAATCTGGTTGTGATTCACGCTTCGATCAAAGTAATAATAAAGCGTTAAACAGTTTTTGTGGCCGTTCGTTTAGAGGCACGAAATTTTAAAATCGAAGTTTTTTGCACCGCAGAAGCAATGTCGAAAAATATCCGGAAGACTTCGCTTATTACTTTTGTACATGTTGCTAAAACTGAGAGAAGTTGGCACGGGGCATACGTCGAGTGCTATGCGAATTCAAAACGACATTATACAGGTGTATTACGAAAGAAAACACTTATTAACATTTGACCTTGACCTTGGTAACTGTGTTTCCACGTAAAAAGGAATGATAAAGAAAATGTATTATGCATAAGATCGTTTTGTCAGTGAACACAATTTACAAACAAATTTGGCAATCGTTTGGATTGTAAAAAGTGTATCGTGTACATTATTTTAACAGTTGAATCATAACATTTTACACAGTTATATTTAAAAATATGAACTTGATTGAACAAGATTCAATATTCACATGGCACGAACGGGCCCCATATGCGGGCGTGGCGCACAAGAAATAAATAATTCCGAACAAAAAGTGTCCTTCTAAACGACCTTTCAACCGATCCTTAAGCGCGGCCAGTTTTCGCTCCCGATGTACCGTGTACTATCGGTATTTATGTCTATAAAAAAGGCTTCAACGGAATTTTATGTGTTCTGTGTCCGAAGCGGTTCTTCATAGCTGTCTTACATTTTATTTAATGCGGTAAATGCTAACAGCGTGCGATAACCCCGGCCGCAAGGACATGTTAGTCGCTCCGCGGTCGAGTTCTTTATGCTAAATCGTTTTATAATGCTAGCTACATGTTGTATCGCAAAATTTTCTGTGTAATAATATTATTTTGTTTTATTCTCAAGCAAGTTCAAATTCGCACAGCGAGCTATTAAGAGGACTATGCTTGGAGTATCTCAACGAGATCAAATTAGGAATGAGGAAATCCGTAGACGAACGAAGGTAACCGAAATAGCTCGCTGGATAAGCAAGTTGCAGTGGCAATGAGCAACAGATGGCCGATGGGGCCGAAAAGTTCTCAATTGGAGACCACGAACCAGCAAGCGCAGTGTAGGACGTCTGACAACCGGTTCTTTTGGAATTCTTTGGGGGAGGCCTATGATGATGATTTTATTCCTTATTGATTAACTGCCGTTATCATTCCGAATGAGAGGTAGCCGAGACCTTAAAACGCTCAACCTGAACCTCTATTATTGATAACATAGGGCAAGGATCCTAGTGATGAAGTTCTCGGCATTGGGCGATACTCAAGACGGGATAAAAGGGAGTATGTGAAAGGATTGAAGCAGGACTTATATAGGAGTTTCCTTCAATGAGAATGAGGTTACTAAAAACTCTCTTCCGGGAACATTGGCGTTGCGATAAGTAGCAGAAAAGACCCCAGCGCTTCTATAGCAGAGAATGTGTCGGGACGGGAACATGTATATGTATGTTGCTTTCTGCGTTAAGAGGGATGGAATTGTGAATTGTCTCCCAAAGCCGTCACGAAATTTACGGTTCGTTACGGGTTATGATGCAAACGAAGATTGGCACCAGACATAATTTTGTTAAATAAATAATGAACATTTTAATAGTAAAGAATATAAATAAAATAATTAAAAAACCACTGTATAGGTCAGATAGAAATAATATGTTATTAATAATTTTACCAGCCTAATAGTGGTATGTATAATGTACTGCTGAAACAAAAAGTAATCTATCATTTTTGCACAATGAGCATTTTCGCTATCATTTTATTTGGACTTGGATATTATTGATATATGCAGGTATATGCTTGTGTGTCCTGTCGCTAACGCATCCGGGGCACCCTGCTCATAACGGCTGATGGCATTCGGGAAGGTTTAGTCGGTAGGGGCTGCCCAGGCCGAGTCTCATACATCCCTCCGGGCCCACCCAGGGTAACGGAGGATGGTTTGTAAAAAGAATTCCCCCGCGTTAGCAAAAGAAGGTATATGCTTGTGGTAAAGCGTCAATTATGTATTTTATTCATTTATTGTTTTAAACGTTTCTATGAAATTCTATTCTTTAGTTACATAACTATCTCCTATATAAAATATAATCAATGAACCAATTAATTCTTGAAAAAAAGCCAACAGCGATAGCTATCTGTCCACCCCGCCAGTATTGAAACGATATTAACCATATATTACTACAATGACACGTCAAAATTTGTTATCATTTATAATGACCAAATTATTTGACCAAAATTCCACCTCATTGATAATTGTCATTAGTAACTTTCCAAATGCATCATACCTTAATAACAAATTGAACAATTATTGCTTAAATATAACGGAATGTTATGGTTAACATTTTTATACTTAACCCAAACAGAAATATATTAATAGATTGAATTAAAAATGGATCCAGATGGATAGATGACATTATCGACATTACCGCATTAGCTCATGAACAGAGACATTGCCGAAGCCAAAGACAAATCCATAGCCACGATCATAGACAAAATCAATCTCTTTGAATGAATTCACTATATCAGATGTCACCAGTGACTCATTAATATTATTGTTTGACATTTGTTTTTATTATTTTTTCATTGTTTGAGGCTCGAATAAAGTCTATGCTCCAACTAAAATATAGTAGTTTCGTAGCACTGTGGTCTGACCAGCTTATAAAGGCCGCAGGACTAAGCTCGATGCAAGCCGCTTACAACGTCCTACGGCCAAATGAAGATCTGATTGTAGTACAAAGTTACGAGTTAGTACAAAGTTTAAACGAGTAATTCATGTAAATATTTATAACGTGAATCGCCGAAACGGCGGCAACGTTTTTAATGAGATTTAGTATGCATAGATAAAGAAAAGATAAAAATAAATCGATATATCAAGGATTTTTCTTTAGAAATTGACGTTTTATCCGCATATACGCGATGACGTTGCGAAACAACAGTCAGACCAAGAAAAATTAATTGTTTACATTTTTTTATAAAATAGCTGTGTCAAATTATTCACAACAACAGAAAGACAGCACGAGAAAGGGTCTTATTAGGTTCACAAATTTTGAAACAACTTTTTGTTGATACTCACTCGGTCAAATCACTAACGGGTTCGAGCGAGTCTACGAATCCAGAGTTTGGTGAGGCACACAACGATTTATCAAAAAAAAATACCAGGTCATCCAGGTACTTTATATAATTCTACATAAATATTGTGACAAAGGCTGCTCGATCGTGTTTCCAACGTACTAACGTGCATTAGTGCTTTAGCATTACAACACTGTTTATTACAGTCGTTTCTAACGGGCATTAGTGTAAGTGTCTAATTATGGCCAAAACTAATACAAAGACTCCATCGTCCGTATAACGCGCCGACCCAAGGTTGTGCGTACTGTTCCTGAACAGGAAACAAAAAGCAACTGAATAGATATGGACGCGGTAATTACGGGGGCCTTGACTTACCGTTTTAAAATAAAACCGCACTATTTAAATAGAACTCGTTAACAATGACTTCAATGCTGACTGATGCCGTAGGTACGCGGGTATGGTAATTTTCGATATAATCGTTACACGTTACTTTTGAAACAATATGTATAAAACGCTAATGGTAATGGTTATAAATTATGCCATTATATAATGTTATCATAATTCAATCGTATACAAGTATTATTGCATTAAATAAAAACACATTTGGAAACTCAGTTCCACCGCTTGTTTAACCAAGAATCATACCATACCAAATAAAAACTATCAAACCACTACTAGCACCAATTGAGCACCAATGTACAGCGATAAGCTCAGGTCCTTTCATATATAGGACCTAATGAGATTGGTGAATAGCGGACACCGTTTATTGATATCTCTGTCTACCCGGCTTTAAAAAAATGTGGGCGTTTCGGCTTCCAAAAACGGTAACTCAAACCCGATTTAAAATTCCCGACGATCAGATTGTAAGTCAAAAGATACATTTTACAATGTAAAAAAGTGTTATTCCAGTGTGTCTTTTTATCATTTCTGCTGCATATGTTTTAAAAATCATTAGAATTCTAAAAGAATTTTCAGTTTATTTTCTCGTGGATAAATTAAAATAATATTATAAACATATGTATGTATCTAATCTGGTTTCTAAATGCCAGCAGCCGTCATGAAAACAAACAGACATGAAAAAAACGACCATAACGGTTTTGTGTTAATTTTAATTAAGGTGATGTGAAGGTAATCTAATATCAACGTTGTTATGAATCAGAATTTTATTTTTATATTGTATATTCTATTCTCGGTCCTGTCTGTTCACGTTTCTTACTTTGTCTTCTTTTGCACATTTTCCATAAAGGTATATTTACGAGTAAACCATACAGCAACTTCAAATCGAATCAGATATTAAACGTTATTACGCGCGGACGCACTCTTTATATTTTGTCGTAGGAATATTACGTGATATAATTAACCATAACCTAACCAAAGTCTCATCAAACTACCATTAAAGTACATCCTTTCTAAAGAAAAATTAATCATGGATATCAAGTTATTCGGTCATTTATCGTGCAAAAACTGAGTGCAAATTTTAGACTAGGTTTTTCTCATGGATGGCAATGTCAGAACAGAATTGATAAGAATCATCAAAATCGATTCACCCATTCGAAAGTTCTGAGGTAACAGACATTAAAAAATATAGTAGAATTGTGAACCTTTTACCAAGTAGGTTAAAAAAAGTTATCAAGGCAGGTATGACGTAAGAAAGATTATTTATTTCTAAACCCGACGTAATATTAACAGTTATTCCCTTGACATTGATATGACATTGTACACGGTACTCGTATGCGTTTCATGGTCTTATAGAAATAGAAGTAGAATTTTAAAATGTGTATCATATGTGTTATGTATTATATATACTAGAGTTTCCTTGTAATCAGTATTATTGATGAATTCGTTTAAGTGAATGCGCTTATTGGTTTTGCTGAAATAAGTGGAAGTTGACTTGAATAACATCAAATTTGATAAACAGTTCTAATATACAAAATTATTTTACGTGTACATAACATTGAGGCGGTGAATTCACCAATAAATAATTATAGTTAAATATTTATATTAGGTAACATATCCTATTTTAATACATCCAATTTTAAATTGCATTTTTACGTAACCTGTAAAAATAATCTTAAGAAGCAAGTTAATTATTTGATTGAAATTATTAGAACCGCTGCCGAGATACATACATAGACCGACACAAAAAAGGAGGAGGTTATCAGGTCTTTGTGTTTGTTTTATTAGGTTTCAATTAGATCCCAAATAAATTTTGTTGGGATACCCCGGGTTACGACGGGATAACAGACCGCGCGTAGTAGCGAATAACGTTTGATTTGAAGACTGTTTGTGTTTTTATACAAACAAATCACATGACCTGGTTGATTAGCGGTTCAACTTGCAAAAAATGATGCCTCATTAGCTTGGTAAAAAGCGGAAGTCGCGCTAGGGTTAAAATTAAGTGAGAGCTTATTATATATATATATATACAATAGATACAAGAATTGCTCCTCATTTTATAATAAAGTTATCAGATTTACAGAATTTTATTATTACTTTTATTTTATAACTTCACTGGATACTATGGGATTTATCTTGCTATTGCAATTAGTGTTATCGTTTCCATCTCGCCGCAAAAGGTAATACGGTCTTAGTATTCCAGTCGGCTACATCTGCGATACACTTAATTCCGAATTCGTGAACTATTAAGCGTTTGGATTTTTTTTTTCCAACGCTGATGAACATTTACCTAATCTTTGTGTTCGTGTTATATTTTATTTTTATGAACTCCACTTGTTAATAATCTTTTTAAAATACTTTCCTTTTATTTATTTTATTTTATAAAATTTATATTAATTATACGCCGTTTCTCAATAGTGCATCATAAACCAAGACATTTAATAAGGCTCTAAGAAATAAAAGATAGAAAATCTATTATTTTAATATTCTATCGCGACGAAGAATACTAGTAGTTTTTTTTTTAATATTATTTGTCATATTGTGGTGTATATAGTGGATGTCGGAATAGATGCATAAATATGAGCGTTTAATGAGGGTAGATTGATAATTATCATTATGTGAATAGAATGTAGGTATATCGATATTTACAACTAATGGTAAATTATTCGTATACCTTTTTTTAATAAGGCTTGGGACCGGTACTGCAAAAAGTTTTCCTATTGCTTTTATGGTTAAAAGAAAAGAACAAGTGAATGTCGTTAGAATTCACTAAGTCAACACAACAAAATGTAAAGTGCATTTGTTGTGTTGGGCTACAAAATGTAAGTGACAATAAGAAATAACTTACTTGGCTCGGATGTACACGTAGTTCAGTTCGGTTCCATCAACAAATTCGAGTAGAGCTTCGAGACGTCATTGTTTTCTTGTCAGCCGAGATGAGGTCCACACTTTAAATGTCCAAACACTACTATAACACACGGTTTCGCGGGCACACCTTCATTTCACATTATTGTTCACTAAAGTCCGCACTGAAATCCAGAGAGCAGAGACATAAGTGAAACCTTAGACAAAGTCAATTATTGATTACTCTCTAGACGTCACTTATATTATTTTTGTACCCTACGTTACGGTATTAATTTCGAATACCGTCTTTGCGCTGACATATTATTTTAATTTAAGATGTTGCCGGAGATGTAATAGAATTAGTAGAAAAGTGGACCCTGGTAAATCGCTATGATAATAGGTCGGAAAATCGCTACGTACAAATCAAGCCAAGCTAAGATTATTTCAAAATATAATCAACGATATATTATATATATACTAAAACTTATTTCGAAACAAGCATCTTATTGTTAACAATCATATCTACGTTCTGTAGTTTGCGGTTGCTGCAGATTAAAAAATAAGACTCATATATAAGTATAGATTAGTTATATTCTAAATTCCTCTGTTAATGATTTATACAATATTTATTTCTATGATAGTATTATTTAACAGTAATAGACTTTTGGCTCAAGTTTTCGAAGTTGTACTGTATTTGCTGTTTTACGTTGTTATTTATACAGCGCAAGGGCCCGGGAGAAGGGACCTCAGCTTGGACGGTTTCTCTAATTGCATTAGCATTCAGAACCGAGGGCGCCCGCGAGGGCAGAACGACTCCGTCGGTAGCTTTTATCGCAAGACAGTGTGTTATTTTTGTGACGAGCGGATTGCGGACTGTCTACCCCGACAGAACTGAAATACCGTGAAGCTAATTTAGTCTATGATTCTATCAAGTAAATACAAATTTCACATACAATCGTTAAAAACATTTTCGTCTTTATGTTGCAAAACTTGTACCTATTATGTAAAGAAACGTCTAGAGGACAATTCTGAGAAACGTTTAATATGGATTTTAACCCGAAGTCCGAACATAAAAATATTTGCTCGCCTATTTTTGGCATTTAAGTGCCGCTATAAATTTTGTAAACATTCGCAAACAGGGCCGTTTTCCTTTTTATAAAACATTATGGTGCTCTATGGTCCAACAGTTCCCATATCTGAAACAGCGCCGTCACGCCTGGCTGCGCAGACGCATACAATTACGAGCACCGTATAAAAAAGGGATTCCAACAATGCAGGCCTCGTCCTTGGGTCCCTAACAAAAGCCGAGAAAGGGCAAAGGAACTCGTTTGGCCCAACCTTGGGACTTTCACTTGCTACCTACGCATTTTTTGCTATGTCTAATAATGTTGTCGTTTTCCGTTGTTATAATTGCCATTAAGGCTTACTTTTATTTATTAAAAAAATCGAATTTACAATTGTACACAATTTTTGCTTTGATGTACGAAGTTATTCAAAATTAAATTAGACTACGAAAAAATATTTAAAAGATATTTAATTCAAATGTAAACTTATGTATAAAAGATTTAGGAATTATTGTTAATATTAATTACATTAAATATATATATATAGTAAAACATAATAACAGCAGACAGGAAACATTGAAAACTGAACGGTGCTAGAATTGCTTTATTGGTAGTTCGATTTAGGTCGAGATTGAATTTGTCACTTTGCACACCGGCGCGTCAATTATAATAATGTGACACGCACACATGCATCCGAGCGGTAGGTGTATGCGGAGGCGAGTGTTACCGTTATGGAGGCACATACCAGTGACGTCAACGAGGCCTTATGGCTTCGACGCCAGACGAATACGTTATAAACAAACTAGAATAGTTACTATCAAACCACGTTCTTATTAAAAAAAAAATATATACTATATTTCAACTGTTTAAAACATGGAGTTTGTTATAGTATTGTAAAAGTTTTAACCTTAACGAATAAATTGATTTTTATTCCATTTTCAGATCGAGATGTGTTTGGAGAAAGCAATGGAACAAGACTCACTCAAGAACGTCCCACAAAAGAACCAAGAAGATTCATATCATCGATACTTGGTGGGGACATACCATACGGAAGTCATAGGGGACACGTGCTTACACAAGCTGAAAGAAAGCTGTATTTGCCTGTTGAAGAAAAGAAAGGAGAAGATAAACCGCTCATTAAAGAAGAAAAGGATCCATTAGAAAGCGAGCCAGTGGTCCTACCATCCAGAAATTCACCATCTCCTGAGTCCGTACCTTCTCCTAGTATTGATAACAATGTGACATGCCAAAAAGTATCAGTAATTCAACGAACACCATCTCAATCGCAATTTCGCGATGGCAAGAAAGAGTTGTCAGATGTTACTATTCCACCAACATTGCCCACTCCGGAACCAGAACAGGACCAGCCAATAGATTACGCTATAGCAAAGAAACGAGGAGAATCGGAAGATGAGGAAACAGAAAAGAAGATAAGGGAACAAAGAAGAACAAGTAGCTCAAAAATTGCTAACGGTATCTTGGCTAGACCTGTGTTAGTTCTACGTAATTGTCCAGGAAACAAAGTGCCAGGAATAATTAGTGCCGCTGCAGGACATGGTCGATCAACTGGAGGTAATGGATCCAATTCTAGCTCACAGAGTAGCGGAGGTTCAGGAAACTTTAGTTCTGGTGCGGGAAGCACTGCCCCAAGTTCGGGTGGTGGAGGCGCTCTTGGGGGTGGGTCTGGTAGTGGCGGTAATGGTAGAGATGGACGATCAAATTATGGCCCCAATAGTCCACCGACAGGTAGCCTTCCGCCTTTTTATGAAACTCTTGGGCCTTCTACTAAAAGTGGCCAAAACTCCTTCAACGCTAATAGTAACTTTTCAAACGAGTTCAATATGATGAATGGATTTAACATGGAATGTGAAAATAACGAAAACGCTACTAATTTCCCGGAACAGGGTAAACAATATTCGTTAATGCAAAATGCTCATTATGGACTAGCTTTAAAAGATGAAGAGATAGATTATGAAAATAAATTAGAAAATTTAGGTGCCCTTGGTAACTATGGAAGTAATTTCGACGTTTCAATGGTTGTCGATATGGGTGAAGATGTAATAGACAATATACAATTTTCAACTACATTATCGTTTACCGGGTCTAACGAAGGAATTTTAGGAAATTTATCGGATTCTACAGAAGATTTCGCAAATTTATTAAACAACCATGTCGAATCCATAACCGATTCAGAAATACGGGAATCATCATCAATTACACCCGACTCTGTGCACAATCCAGTCGATATGGAATCACTGGCTGAACAAGTACACTTAAGCCGACAATATTACGAGAAAGCAAACTACTTAGCATTCGCGAGTCAAGAACAAAATCCATCATATAATTTTGCTAAGGAACGTCCAGATTTGTTAATGCATTTGAATCCAGCGCTACTACAACATAATGAAGGTCAAATGCAACAACTTCAGATCCATGTCCAACTCCAGCAGAGACAGCAGATATTATCTCCCGGTTTCCCCTTCGCTAGTCATTTGGAACTAGACTCGCCGACTGGTGTGTCTCTACCTTCACCTGGCGGAAACAACTCCTTGGACGGGAACAGCCACATAGAAAGTTCATCACTCAGCCCTGCAGCCGCTGTAAGTTTGAAGAAAGGCTCTCCTGCCGATAGCAAAATACAAATCTTGCAACAAAGGGTAAGCATTCATTGATTTTAAGGCGAAGCTTTCACTTTCTTTTTTTTCAATGTCATCTAAAAATAATTTGTATTTACACTGATGACATTGAAGTTTAAAAGTTAAAAGAAATCGTTATTATATAACGCTGAGCCTTAATCAACTTATGCTTCCACTTATTGCAATTATTATACTTTATTATTAATATTATGAAAAAAATATTTAATAACATGATTTATTTTATTCATTTATTTTATTATTGATTAAGCTCAGCTTTATCAAGTTTCTATTTATCTATCAATATTTTATCAATACAATTTACAAAGAATTGGAGATATTTGAAGATAAAAGTAAAACTTATAATGTATTATTACAGTTGGGTCTACCGGCAGAACTTCCATTGGAATTTATAAACGGCGGCCATGGTGTGAAAAATCCACTTGCAACCGAAGCTAATGCTAGACAAAGGGAGGAGGAAAAGAATAAACAAGTACTAGTTAGCGAAGACGACCCCACAAAGTTTATTTGCAGGGTATGCTCTAAGAACTTCAGTTTACAGAGGCTCTTAAACCGACACATGAAATGCCACTCGGACGTTAAACGATATCTGTGCACGTTCTGCGGCAAGGGGTTCAATGACACCTTCGATCTCAAACGACACACACGAACTCACACTGGAGTCCGGCCGTACAAATGCAATCTCTGTGAAAAATCCTTTACCCAACGGTGTTCACTTGAATCTCACTGCTTGAAAGTTCATGGTGTCCAACATACATACGCATATAAGGAAAGAAGAACTAAGGTAATTAAATTTCTACAAAAAGTTAGCAGTAAGATTATAGTAATTTAAAACGCTTTTTGATGTGAAACATCTAATGCGGTGGGCCAGACGCATTGTTAACACGTTGTGGCGACGTCGTCGCTACGTCGTCATACGACACTAAAAGCAAGCGACTATCTCGTTAATATTTCTTACTAAAATAAACATTAATATTTATTAATGGAATTAAGTTGCTTACTAATTTAAAAATTTTAAAATCTAGAATTTTTTATTATTTTAAAGGGCCTTATGCATATCCTTTCACAAACTATTATTTTATGCATAAAATCTGAACGAATTAAGTTTGATGTTTCACATCCAGGAGTCACGAAATTATTTTTTTATGAACGAGCATTATAAACTAAAACTAATTTAAGGGATGGTATCACATTAAAAAAGTTTTTTGACGACAGTCATTGTGTTGTCTCAGACAAGATAGCATTCGACGTCTACTTTTCACCCAAGATTATTCAGTATCATGTGATAGGCTGTGGGCCTGTCACCATATACCGAGAATCACTATTTTTATACGTAAGAAACTAAAGAACGAAATTTAATTGGTACAAACACATTTAGATTCGAACCCTCGTGTATTATATTTTCTCAATGTATTGAAAATGGTTCAAGGGAAACATGAGATAATTTATTATTGAGAATATTTTGTGATTGATATGGCAGAAAGTAGAAAACAAAATGAGACATGAGATGGCATACCCTGAAGCATGATTCAATGTGTAGTATACGAGAATAAATAAAAAACAATGATAATATCTGTGATGATAATTCATTCGATGTTTACTTTTCACAGATGTACGTCTGCGAAGAATGCGGTCACACAACATCAGAACCTGAAGAACATTACATGCACCTTAAGAAACAACACCCTTATTCTCCGGCATTGCTAAAATTTTACGATAAGCGACATTTTAAATTCACGAATGCATCGTTCGCCAATCAACTGCTAGGACAGCTTCCAATGCCGGTCCACAATTGAATGTTAAATTATATTGCCGACTGATGACATACATTTAAAAATTTCTCTCGATTTATGAGTTGAGGTCTCTAGTTACTTAATAATTTATTATTCGCTTATTCCATTAATTTGGAAATGGAACAATGAACGGTATTATGCGATATAACGAATTTATTCCGTCCGTTATAATGTGAATTCAAACGAATTGATAAGTGGACTTTCAATTTCCCAGTGCTTTAAATCAATTTGCACGAAAATATAATTATTAAAATAAACATTGTCTTCCAAACGATAAATGTAATCATTTGCATTTCAAATCAATTCGTATTGATCTATGGAACTTCATTGGAAGTTCTCAAAAAATACCTTTATTTTTTAACAGTCAAAGGAAAATCGACAGACCTTACCGTTAGGCATGACTGCAATTAAAAAATCAAAGTATCGGGTATTATGTGCAATCTTTGGTGATGGTACGGGACTATCTGTAAGTTTAGTTAATAATATAGAATAAATATTAGCTCTAGTTCTTAGATTTATTTCAATTTATAAAAAGCATTATTGTGAGCTTCATTTTAATTCATTGGACTGCGTTTGAGGTTTTATAGAATGGTGCTAAAGGCGAGCAGTCGTTGATTTAAAATGAAGCAGTTATGAATCGGATGACACTTCTTGTCCGATTTATAAAGTAATTGTATCAGGTGTTCCCTACGCTTGATAAAAAATTAACTCCACAATAAGGAATCTCTTTCCTCGATTTAGTGATACTAGCTTCTAATTGTCTCTCAATATATTAACACAAATTATGTCACAACTTTTATGTGTTATGTACTTAATGTTATGTTTGTTTTTGTTGGTACTTAACATGTGAATTTTTTTTTTAAATTGATGCGAGCGACCCTAATGGGTTCTCTTAATGTCGTACCAAGTTTAAATGCATTTCTAGATATATTTATATTATTTAAATTATATAATTGATCGGTTACAGTCCGTGCTGTGAGTGAGTGTGAGAATTATTTGTGTAACTTAAGTTATTTAATGAGTTGATTGTTGCAACATTAATCTTTTCATTGAGATCGTAGGTGGAAGCGCTTCCGCGAAATTAAATATTATAAGAAAACTAAGATGCTCAATTTTTGGTACATTTTCGCTTTCACAGCGAAGCTTGTGGATGAATTATTGAAATGTAAATATGTCTAAATTTAGTAAATAGTAGTAAAAATTGAGGAAGTAATATCGTCTACTTTTCTTAGTAGTACCTAATTAGTGTTATGAGATTCTAAAAAATGAATAAATTGTTGATGTATTTTGTACGATTTAATAAGATTTCATACATGTGAAAATTATATATTGGCTTATCGTTTGTTGATTTGTATACAAAAAGTAGCTCAGTATCTCTAATATAACTAAATACTTGTCATTTGCATTTATTAGCATTTCGATTCTGTTGTCAAACTTTAGGTTCATATTTTTTAGACACAAACACTTTGTTAATCTGTACTGATAAGCAATATATCATGATTAAACATTGCTCTGTTGTTTCATTGAGTACGAAATTACTATTCCTATGGGAGCTACAATGCTTGGTTTAAGCTTATAAAAAAATTAAATAGCCTATATCTTAAGTAGACAAAAATCAATTGACAGATGTACTTTCGTATACTTTTCGCAGTTCAAGTATTATTCATATGGGATTTTATTTTAAAATTATTAATTTAGGTATCGCCCGTGGTAGCCCAACTTTTTTTTTTACATGAAAAGTGGCAAACAAGCATACGGCTCACCTGATCTTAAGTGATGTCCGTCGCCCATGAACATCCACAGCACCAGAGGAGCTGTAGGTGCGTTGCCGACCTTTGATATAGGAATAGGCTCGTTTCTTGAAGGTCCCTAAATCGTAAACGTTCGGAAACACCGCTGGCGACAGTTGGTTCCACAAGTTGACAGTGCGTGGGAGACAGTTACGCGAAAAACGTACAGTCGTTGAACGCCAACCATTAATATGGTGGCGGTGGAATTTGGAATTCTGCCGAGATGTGCGGTAATGGAAATCGGTAGCTGGTATGATTCCGTACAATTCCTCAGAACACTCCCCATGGTAAATGCGATACAGGATGCAAAGAGAACCGACATCTCTTCGCAGACTCAGAGGGTCGAGTCGATCGGAAAGACCCCGATCGTCGACTATTCGAGTCGTCCGTTACTTTCTTCAAATTAAGTATTACAAATGTTTATAAAAATGTATCATTTAATTTTACTCAAACATGTTACAACTATGGTCTGAACTAGATACAGGAAACAGTGGCGTTATTCCCAATATCGATATTCAGCGCGTACATTTCCTGCGTTCACTGAAATTATTTATTATATAATTTTTAAAATAACATAATACGACAGTTAACAGCAAGCCTTGTAGGCTTCGTCCTGAAACAAAAATGTTGATGTGAGTGCGTTTGTGTGTTTATGCTAATGTCTGCGTGCAAAACTTAATGCATTTATAGTAATGGTGTATCATCTCTCGGTGCATTTAGAAGAACAACTTACTGCGATAGACTTAATAATCTGGACACCAGATTAGAAAAAACTGTAACTAAGTAGAAGTCATTAGTTTCGATAAACTTAAAAAAAAAGTTCAATCTGTGGTGGAAATTACCAACATTACCGATTAATAGGAATATTCAAATAAAAGAAAAAAATTGAAAGGTATTTATCAAATTTCAAAAATCTAGATTTTTGAGATTTAAGAACATATTTCTTTGTTCAAAAAAACACTATTTTTTTGGGCTTACCCTCCCTCTCCCCCCTCTGCCCTCGTAGTGCAAGGCGACACGGGCTTTCCAATGTCGCCTTCTTCCCGGGTCCACCATGGCGGACGACAAAGGCCCCCACCCTTGTCGCCCAGTGAACCCAAGGTACCTTTTAGTCGCCTTCTACGACAGGCAGGGGATACCGTAGTCTTATTCTTGAGAGCCCAGAACTACAGGGCTGAAACATGAACATAAAGTTAAATACTCCTGTTAACCATTGCAACTAAGCTTAAGCTTGTCCTGTCTCAAGTCAATATTCGAATTGTCGAACCTTAGGCAACGCAAACCACCCATAAACCATCAGGCCATTGATGCTTCACATTAAAAACATATTGATCAGTAATTTCTCTAGAGACATTATGAATATAAATTCCTTATGAATGTGTAATTATAAAGACATTACGTTTACAAAGACTTTAATAGCTATGTACAAATACGATGTACTAAAAGCTCGTAATGATAAGTCAATATAACTCAGTACGATATCGTCAATTTTATAGAAGTACTTCATAATAAACTTCAATCATATAATAAATTCTTCATTTCGATTAAATTGGTTGTACAATAAATTTACTAATGATTACACTAGAGACCGCATACTAAATGAAAACTTTTATGAATACGTAATTATATCTAAATTAAAGTAACCAATGTTCATTTATTTTTAGTAGCTCTACTTTGGTTCACGACAATGGATCCCAAATCGCAACTCGCACGGGAATATTGCAAGAATTTCGACAGCAAACTTCTTTGGGTACTCAAATTTACCGGGTACCTACGATTTGCAACTGAAAATGGAAAAATAATTCCTAGAAATGCCACAACAAGTATTCTGCGATCTGTGCTCGTTATTATTTCTGGCAACTCTTCAGCATTGTATATGTTTTATGTTACCCACGTTAAAACTAAATTCCTAATACCAACCGAAGTGATAATTTTAATCCTATTCGCCGTTATTCAAAACAGCATACTGATAAATATAACAATACCGAACAGAAACTCCGGTATAAGGCTTCTTAATTATTGCATAAAGATCGACACACTTCTTGGCGTAAAAGAGACCAAGTTTATGAGAGATATTGCGGTAAAAGCTTACCTTGGCTTGACAATCTTTATCGGATTATATCAAGCAATAATACTTTTTTTCGTTATATTTGCTTATAAAACATCATTCTCCGTTCATGTTGTGGGCAGTATTTACTTTGTACTACTGTTTTTCATCTTTTACGATGTTTGCTTTCTTCTCACTTTCTACATTTTTCTTGCATTAAGAGTTCATTATCTCAACGTTGCTATAATAAAGAGGGCTGATATAAACGCCGAATATTTCCCGAAACAATTTCTATTTGATGGACTAATATGGAAAAAGGAATTCGACAATTTGGTTACATTTCACAATTTCGCGAGTTCGGAAGATTTTGTGGAAGCGTTCAAAATTATTTTCAAACTTCTGCGACAAATAGAGAGGAGTTATCGATTTACGGTTGGTTGACGGTTGCTTTATAATATTAAATAGAAAAATTCGTTTTATAAGCACTTATTTACAGATTTTACTATTCCAGGTTTTTATGGGAATGACTACCATTACCATTGGCACATTTTTATGTGTTCCATCGGTTATTACTTACGGCAATTCTACGGTAAGTTCAAAATTTTCTAATTTGGTGAACACCCGGGAGGAATACAAAATGAGTTATTGTCTCAATTAAGTGTTTGTTCCTTTGTTTTATTATTAAATTTTCATTATTTATACGTAGGTACGTATAATTTTAATCCTATTCGCCGTTATTCAAAACAGCATACTGATAAATATAACGATACCGAACAGAAACTCCGGTATAAGGCTTCTTAATTATTGCATAAAGATCGACACACTTCTTGGCGTAAAAGAGACCAAGTTTATGAGAGATATTGCGGTAAAAGCTTACCTTGGCTTGACAATCTTTATCGGATTATATCAAGCAATAATACTTTTTTTCGTTATATTTGCTTATAAAACATCATTCTCCGTTCATGTTGTGGGCAGTATTTACTTTGTACTACTGTTTTTCATCTTTTACGATGTTTGCTTTCTTCTCACTTTCTACATTTTTCTTGCATTAAGAGTTCATTATCTCAACGTTGCTATAATAAAGAGGGCTGATATAAACGCCGAATATTTCCCGAAACAATTTCTATTTGATGGACTAATATGGAAAAAGGAATTCGACAATTTGGTTACATTTCACAATTTCGCGAGTTCGGAAGATTTTGTGGAAGCGTTCAAAATTATTTTCAAACTTCTGCGACAAATAGAGAGGAGTTATCGATTTACGGTTGGTTGACGGTTGCTTTATAATATTAAATAGAAAAATTCGTTTTATAAGCACTTATTTACAGATTTTACTATTCCAGGTTTTTATGGGAATGACTACCATTACCATTGGCACATTTTTATGTGTTCCATCGGTTATTACTTACGGCAATTCTACGGTAAGTTCAAAATTTTCTAATTTGGTGAACACCCGGGAGGAATACAGAATGAGTTATTGTCTTGTTTGTTCCTTTATTTTTTATTATTAAATTTTCATTGTTTATAATAACGTAGTTTTGAATGTTAAGGTAGCCTTTAAGTGTAATATATAATAAGTAAAATTTACTTTTTAACGAGCTTTTTAAAATATATTTCTTAAGCACATAGTATGTTGGTTTCCTATTAAATAAATAAAAAAATATTTTTTGCTTGCTATTTAAAGCTAAACATAACTTAATCGTTAATAATTAACATAGCCGAGGCGATTATCTATACAATAGTTACTTGTTATTGACTGACTTCACTTTATCAAGGGCTAGTAGGCTTTGTACAAAAAGAGGTTTCCAGTGCTGGATAATACAAAAGTATAACAGACTAATTTTTTATCTAATAACAGATATAGTAATAACCTAGTAGCTAGACGTTTAAAGTTCTATTAGCGGTCGATTTTTCTTATCCCGACCGGTAAATACAAATCATTTTCTGGTATTTCAAACACAAAAATTACCTGGAACTAAAAAGCTCGAAGAAAAACACGTACAGCGAGTACTATGTCTATCCGGTTAAATAAGGCGAGCATTTAGTATAAATATTTTAAGTTAATTCATATAACTGACCGATCTATGCTTTCTTTTTAGGATTTCAGTACATTACGTATAGTATGTATAGTCGGCTGGGTCATTATAGGCTGGATGTATGAATACGGCGTCAGCCAACAAACTGACTTATTTTGCCGCCAGATAGATAAAACCAAATTATTATGCACCTACATACAGCTCAAGCCAAACAGCAATGGTAAGATGACTATTGCAATTATAAAGCATATCGTGTTCTAGATTGTAGAGCAAGCTTCCCTGGTTAGGGAGTAAGTTGTCTATCGGGTACAGCATATCGCTAACCCAACTAAACATCTACTATAGTGCTGGAATGTATGCTCAGGTATTAAACTATATTTCCAGTACCTAACCTACTTCAAAAAAGGAAAAGATCCTAAATCTGATCAGTTGTGACAACGGCATCCAAGAGAAAACCATGTCTTAAATTTGCATTAAATATGTGTGAAACCAACGCGCGAATAACTCAATATCACGCCAACCGATATCGAGGATGCATTTTTTTATTGGAAAGGATGTACTTCAACGGTAATTTGATGACATTGCGATAATTCGGAAATACAAAAAGGGCCTTAATAACGTTTGACTCAATTTGAAGTTTTACTTGTAAATGTACTTCAAATTCCTGAAAGAGACTCTAGTCCCTCGGATCCGTTAAAGACAGAGCGCTCTTTATTAACACTGAAGTTCTATCTCTAAAGGGTCCACTCGTTTCGAGCATGATAGCTTGAAAATAACTTTCGTAAACCTCGTTTGGACACCTACACACTTCAGTCTCTCCCGTGACCGTAAACACCGTAACATGCTCGGAAGTTGGCTCGAAATCCAATTAAACTAGGACTACTAGTTATATTTTTATAATTATTTTCTCATTTTAATGCTCAATGCATTGCTTTTCAGATGAAATTTTACAGCTGACTAGAAGAGTCCTAAGTACATTGGAGTACCGCGAGCCGAGGCTGTCTATCTATGGCATGTACTTCATGAACACTGGGATAGTGCTTCGCATTGCAGCATCCATTTTCGTGTACATCACAGTTCAACTGCAAATTTTAATACCGGCTGTTACAGATAATAAAGAAGAAGTCACTCCAGTTCCATCTCTCCTCTAAAGTAAAGATCAAAAAACGAATCTTTATTACTGAATATACCAAAACACTTTTTATAGACTAAATTCTCCAGCACGCCCGCCCAAAGCACACAATGCTTTTTCTCTCTCTCCCCCTCTTCCTTTCCATTGGTGCCACATGATGGCGGGATCAGTTATCCGGATTTTTGCTTTACATTCCCATTGGGACACACCATGTTGTGAAATCTTGCACTTAAATCTCTCTTCCACTTTTCTTGTGTTATTTGTTTCCTCTCTCAGGTCTTCCTTTGAGAGATGCTTACTCTTACCATGCCCAGTATGGGCAAGTTACGTCTCAGCCTACTCTCCTGCATCATATCTGCAATGTCGCCTTTTTGTTTTTTGTTAACGAGGAGGAAATCTTCAGAAAGATACCCCGCCTTCTGGGGGGAAGGCGGCGGTTATGGGGGGTTTTTACCCACTAAAACCTCCCCGGTGGCCCTTGCTCGGTGCGTGGTGAGGGGCTCCGGGATCTCCAGTGGAACGCACCGGAGCCCCTCTGCACTGTGCTCACAGAGAACACTTCCCGGGGGAGGTTACTCCCTCCCCCCCTGTGCCCTCGCAGTGCAAGGCGACACGGGCCAGCCGATGTCGCCCAATGAACCCGAGGCCCCTTTTAGTCGCCTTCTACGACAGGCAGGGGATCTGCAATGTCGCCTACGCTGAGGCTACCTAACTACTATTCATATTTCAAACCGGCTTCATATAAATGGGTAAAAAGTATTATGTAAAGGATTGCAGATTTTCAATTCGAATGTATTTTTATTATGCTCGTCACACATAACTTCCGACTGATTCGTGAATTTTTAGATAATTCTTTCTTTTTTAATTTGAATAATCTTATATATAAATATTCTCATGTCATAATGTTAGTTACCGCACTCCTCCGCAACGGCTCGACCGATTTTTATGAAATTTTACATGCATATTCAGTAGGTCTGACAATCGGCTACTATCGATTTTTCATATCATAAGTGAGTGTGGTGGACCCCAAAAGTTCTATTTTTATTTTTTGGATATGTTTTTATGATTTGACATGGCATTCAAAACACATATAACTCCATTTTGACCCTTCTATCCCGTAGGCCCATTTTTTATTTTTTAATATCGATATTAGTACTATAATAATTTTCAACCTTTGGTGGTCGATACCTAATCAACTGATAAATTACTAGAAATAATTTATCTGGTAAAACAACGTTTGCTGTTCTTAAAATGGCATCCATGAGAAAACAATATAGTCTTAAATTTTATTAACGTTTGATTCGATTTGAAGTTATTTTGATTTTTACTCTTAAATATACTTGTATCAATCACATCATGTAATGGTCACGCCACATCACTGGATTTTTAATTCAACAACTTGAATAATATTATATGTTCTTCTGTGTCACGGCTCGTGTTTCGCAGTTCACGATGCTATCTTTCATTAATATTAATATATTCTGATCGAAGTCTAACATCGATTAGCTCGAAACCCTAATCTCCTGGCAGGAAACACTAGGTCTCCAACCGGCAGCATAACCAAGATGTTTGT
Source organism: Meandrusa payeni (assembly GCA_029286785.1). Lineage (NCBI taxonomy): Eukaryota > Metazoa > Arthropoda > Insecta > Lepidoptera > Papilionidae > Meandrusa > Meandrusa payeni. Next base: position 5,004,786 of record JAGSMX010000013.1, read on the forward strand.
GGCCGACGTTCGCGAGGCTTACCGCGTATTCAAGGACTTCGAACACTGCAGCCTCAGATCACAATTCCTGACAGGGCATGGAGGCAACAAATCGTACCTACACAAATATAGGTTAACTGCGGATCCATTCTGTGCCTGCGATGGGACGAGCGAGAAAACTGTGCCGCAAATCATCTTACACTTCCCAAGATTCGCAACACACCGTCATGACTGCGAACACAGAATGGATACCGCCATCACCGCGGACAACATAGTCAGCATAGTTGCCTCCGATACCAGAGAACAATTCCTGGAATACTGTGAGCTAGTTATGTTCTTAGCCGCAAAAGCTAACGGCTCAATAGTAGCAAGAAGAGGAACAAAAAAAGATCCTTAAAGGAGAAAAATATATATATATATATATATATATATTTCACAAAGGGACCAACGTTGTTGCACAAATTTTAGCAACAGGCTCATAGGACCCTAAATGGGGTCAAATAAAAAAAAATATATCGATTAGCTTTAATTAATTCTAATAATCCTCTTTAATAAGTCAAATAAAAAAAATCATGGCGTTAACTCCAAATTGAGTAGGAAATAAAAAAACAATACAAGTCATAAAAGATGATGAACGTTTTCCAATATTATTTTACCTTTATTATTTGGTTTTTCACGATTCTATCAAACTGAACAAATTTGATTAACAATAGCACTGAAAATGAACATAATTATTTGCTCAATCGTGCGCAATAACATGTTGGTGCAGGTGTTATAACAGCGACCATTATCGTGGAAACACAATATATATATATAATGTGTATTTTTGTATGTTTTTAGTTATCGTCTGTCTAGGAACACTATCGGTAGTTACGATGAAGCACATTCTTTGTTTTTTTATTATTCTTACATTGTTTGCGTGCATGGTAAGAAATTTTTTTACGTTTTACCATTTAATAATAAAAAAAAAGTAATTTACGTTATCCTAAACAATTTATTATGATGTTTTATTTGTCAATCCATTTGTCAAAACAAATGTATCCCTTCGGAAATTAGATAATAAAAAAATCTCTTTAAAATTTTATCTATTTTTGAATAAAAAAAAAAAGATTACAATGGGTTCTTAAATTTCGTTTATCTGTTAACATTAACTGTACAGTTTTTTGTTATTGTCATAAATTTAAGCTTTTTTTTTTAAAGTCGTTTTAGACTCGACAATTTTTTTAATGTAAGTCAATGATAGTGATTAGGACAACAATGCGTGTATATTGTGATCCGTATTTTATGTACTAATTTAAATCGTTCTTTGTGAAATTTTCTTTAACTTTGAAAGTAATGTTATTAAATTAAATTTCGGTTTCCTTGTCACCATCCCTTTTTTGTTAAACAAATGTAATTTAAAACACAAACTATAAATATTTCTCTAATTGTGTTTCCAAAGATTATACATTAATATATATTACGGCGCAAATATAGTAACCTCGATACGGGTTTCATATTTGAGCCGTTTTGGGTAGAAACTTTGGGTCCGTGGGGTCCTAGTGCACATCACCTTTTTAATGTGTTAGCTAAGATGTTGGTCGACACATCTGGTGACCAGAGGGCTGGCTTATACCTTGCACAGAGGCTAAGCATTGCCATACAACGTGGCAATGCTACCAGCCTTCTGGGCATGGTGCCAAGCGATGACGGTTTGGCACAGTTATATTTTTTGTAAATTGTAAATATTTCTTTATTAATTAGTATATGTTATAATCATTAGCTATTAGTAAATCACTGTTTCTTTGATTTAAATAAACAATTTAAGACTTAAAAAAAATTATATATATATTGAAATGAAACTTTTAATATTCTCACAAACATCACCTGCCTTTTCAATCACACAATCTCAAGCCCGTAATTCTAATTCTTTAATAATATTTATCGAAAATAAATATTTCAAAAATATTTATCAAATATTATTAAAAGGCTTAGGTAATAATCGAAATAATATTTCTAACCTAATTTGTGAAAAGTGTACAGCGAAAAATGTCTGTCGATCCTACATGGGCTAATAAGACGAGTATTATTTAAACCAATTTATAACGAAAACATCATTGTTTACAGTTCGCCATGCCAGCAGACGGTAAGTATTTCTTTAATTGCTAACCTTATAAAAAAATCATTTCCAACGATGGTTCTAACCTGGACATCAAAATAAATATTCTTAAATCCTATTCGTAAAACAACAGTAACAAAAGCGAACAATTTTTCTTAGAAGTAGAATAGAATTAGAGAATATAATAGAAATAGAAGAATTAATTATTCGACACAAGAACACAGAAAAAACAGGTAAAACAAGACAAAAAACAACATAAACAAAAGTAATTTAAATTTTTAAAATTTAAAAAAAAAGAACAAAATTGAACTTGTGCCGAAAAGGGGTTGGATCGGCATGTGCTGTGCTGACACATGTAGCACAGCGCTGATTTTCAGCTAAAAAACCCGTAAAAACTAAGGCGGACGCGATTCGGTTGTGTAAAAATATGGCTTTACGTACACTTTTATTTGTATTATACATAATTATATTTATATATATATACTTTGTTAACATATAAAATAAATAAATAATAATTATTATATATCTACCATTTGTTCTACTTTGTTATTAATACTGTGACATAAAAACAAAATTGAAAATGTGTAAATTAAACTTTGGTTTCTTTGAACATGCGTAATTTTTATCGGTTGATGGTTAATCTGTTATATGTAAATGTAATAATTGGTACATTTCATTAAATTTAAATGTATATTATTTATATTACACTAGCGTACCCAGCCCGCTTCGCTGGGCTAGACTTTGCTTTATTTTATTAAGCAATACACTTAAATCATTAAATATTTAACTTAACTCTCACAATGTATTAAATTATTAATTTCTCCTCGTATTCATTCTTGTCTCGAGCGGGTGAAGATTATTACCTACCCCCATGTACATATCAGTAAATACAATATCATTCATATCATTTATACAAAAACATATCGAGCTCAAGTTAATGTCAGAAATAAAAGTACGACGTATGGCTTGTTTGACAGTTACAAAAGGGGAGTGCTCCGATCGTCACAAAGCTTTACAGGATTACTCGCCAGGTCAATCTGAAGATTCCCTGAAAGCCTCCACCTTCCTTATGCGGACCGCTAAGGAATGGAACTCTCTGCCGCGTTCAGTCTTTCCTCACGGGTACAATCTGGACACCTTTAAGTCCAATGTGAACAGACACCTTATAGGCTCACGTGCTCCATCCTAGGCTTTATCTTCGCCTTCCATCAAGCAAGATAGAAGCCAAACGTGAGCCTATTTACTATAAAAAAAAAAAAGTTTCGTTGAAATCGGTTTCGGAGTCAATACGGATCAAACACACACTTTCTCTTTTATATTTAGAACTAAATTACATGTGACAATAGTCAGACATTCTTATAAGTAGTACAAATTATAATGAGACAGTATTCCATTTGCAAAGCTATTTGTGTTATCATACAGGCAATTTCCTAATAGTTAAGGTTGATAGGAAGAAGATAAGATTGTTGCTGACGTTTCCTCAGCCGCTTCTGCTAGCGCCAACGCTTTCCGAAGTGGCACTGAAAACTAACTTTTATGTCCGATGAAAGATATCGAAATATATTAAACGAACACCTCTCTATTCCTACAGCTGATAAAAAAGACCCGCCAGCAGCTTCACCAGATATAGTGAAAAAAATTATGAAAGTTCCCAAGGATATTTGGTGAGTGCTTTAAAGATCTGTAGAAAAGACTACAGTTCTTTTTCTTTTAATAATTTAGGCACTTCTGTTATAAAATGCTAGTAGTACGCCATTAGTAACCCATAGTGATCACCAATTAACTAAAAGACTACTAAGCCTAACAACGAACACTACGATGAACCAAGGAATTCGTCCATTTTGTACACTGTACTCTGTTTATGTTATAAATAAACATAAGCAACACGTACAAAATTATAAACTTAAATATTACACAAAACCTATACTAGCGTACTCAGTCTGCTTCGCCGGGCTAGGTTTTGCTATATGTTATTTAAAGAATAAACTTACATCATTAAACTCTCACAATATATTAAATTATTAATTTCTCTCCGTATTTCTTGACCGGGTGAAGATCATTACCTTTAGTCATGTACATATCAGTAAATACAATATCATACCCGCAGTAGCAGTATCATAATAAATAAAAGCTGTATTTGACATTTCAAAAAGATAATGCTCCGATCGTCATCAAACTGTACAGGATTACTCGCCAGGTCCATCTGAAGATTCCCTGAAAGTTTCATTGAAATCGGTCCAGCCGTTTCGGAGCCTATATGGAACATACCCACACACTTTCCAGATTATCCGTGAAATACCTACTTGCTTACTTACTTACTTGCTGGAACTGCTTACTCGTAACATAGTAACCGTCCAACCCGAGGTTACCCCCCACCGGGGGGACCCTTGTGTCGAGTTACTAGCGAAAGAGGTTTAGGCTAACCGACCTAAGAGCTATGCCACCTCTCAATCCGTTGACGCAATCAAGGCCAGCTTCTCTGGTCAATCTGCGTAGTTCGTCATAAAAAAACACACACACTTTCTCTATTATATATATAGATTACATAAATTATATGACTGTTCACGTGTACTAATACGAATATAAATTTTATATTTACAGGACTGGAATGGGCCTATGACGTAGCTGCTTCTAAGCATGTAATGAAGAAGAAATAAAGAATGTGTTATTAGATTTGGTATAATTTTAATAATATTACCAATCATCATTAATATATTAACTATGAAGGCTATTTTAAAGGAGTTATTAGCTTGCCATGCAAAACGTAACTAAGCCCTTTAGCTACCATAGACAAAGGCCAAAGTAGGCCTATACCGTCAATATATATATGACAGGATAGATAGAAAGATGTATGCGAGGTGAATAGTGTATGTCGGAATAGACGGATAAATCTGAACGCTTAATGAAGGTATATTGATAATTATTAACAATACCGCGTGTTAAATAGAATGTGGGTATATGAATATTTACAATTAAAGGTAGATTAGTGAATTCGTGTTCTTTCTCTTTTACCCGGGCTTGGAACCGGCAGCGCAAGTAATTTTCCTATTGCTCTCATAGAGATAAAATGGAGAGGGAGGGAGACAAGTGGATGACGTTAGCATACTCTAATTCAACACAACAACAGCCCTGTAGTTCTGGACTCGTAGAATAAAGCTACGATATCCCCTGCCTGTCGTAGAAGGCGACTAAAAGGGGTCTCGGTTTCATTGGGCGACAAGGGCCTTTATCGTCCGCTGAAGTGGACCCGGGAAGAAGGCGACTTTGGCTGGCCCGTGTCGCCTTACACTGCGACAGCAAACCTGACATAACCCTGGGTTATGCATATTATACCCAGGGTGTTATGCACCGAGGAGGTTTTTCTTTTTGAAGGTTTCCTCCCCGTAAACAAAAAAAAAGGTTAGTTATGTCCTCTAGAGGGCGTGTACGCGAGATGCCACACCGACTACTTGAATACACAACAAATACCATCAGATAATCAGCACAGAAGTGACTGATAAATAAAAACGGACATTTAAAACGACAATGTATTCATTCTAGTAAAATAAACATGAAGACTTTGAACGTTTAAAACTTACCAAACCCTATCAGAATATTCATCATAACTCACATGTATTGAATTATTGAAAGGATATACCTACAAATAGTTAATAAAGCTAATTTTGTGCTTAATTATTTATCGTAGTATAAGAGATTGTATAATAGTTTTCAGTAGAGATGAAACGGATAGTAGTGTGGCCGGATACCGGATACCGGATTTTCGGCAAGCTACTAGGCCGGAGCGCCGGATATCCGGCTGCCGGATATTCGGCCCTTTATTGCGTTGACGCGATCAGTTTGTTCAGGCGCATTCGGATCGCACGTAAGCGGTGTCGCCTCTTACCAACAAATGCGGAAAATTTGGTATTTATTCACCACAATTTGCCACATGTTAATTTTGAGTATTAAACTAATAATTAATAAAACAAACATTTTTCATATGCGATTATAAAAATTAAAAATAAACGGTGTCCATAACGTATTGGAGTGTGATTGATTTGCCTTGAGTAAAATAATGAGATTTTTTAAAATTATACTATCCGGTATCCGGCCGGATACTGGATTACTATCCGGTATCCGGCCGGATAGTGAAAACAAGGCCGGATACCGGATAGTTACCGGATATCCGTTTCATCTCTAGTTTTCAGTCGCGGGCAACACCGCGGGGCGCAGATAGATAAAAATATATGAAGATTCAAGTAACACTGAGTAAGAAATATTACTAATGAATTTAAGACGATTAATTTAATTTTTAATCAATGAACCAAATCTAATAAATTATTATATTATTGAACCAAAAATTTTAAATATAAATTTTTTGAATGCTTTACTGCATTGTGAAAACACCTTTAGCCTACAGTTGCACTGACCACTTATCTTTTTCATTATATTGTCTTAACGCGAACGGACTAATAATAAACTACTAGATAATTAATAATAAGCTGGTGTACCTGATGCCTATTTTGAGACGTTTATATAACTCTTCATTCTCTACTTAGTTTAAATTAGTACTCCTTTTCTATCTCTACGCATATTAAAGGGTGCGGAGAGAGTGGACGTAATGGAATTGTTGCTTCCCATTGGGTCTTGCTTTAGCTGCGGTCTGTCCACGCTGGACGCTCTCTTATCCTTTGTCATTTGCGCTACCTGGAAAATAAACAGGAGTATATTTATAAGTACAAACAAAAGATTAGGCGATAGGCTCACTACCTGTCACATATGAGATCTAATAAGTTTGGTAAGAAGCAGATAACGAAAGTTACTTCTGTCTATCTTTAGCCTTAGCTAGGGCTGAGGCTATTTATTAGTTTTAAAAACAAAAATCTGCTTCAAATAAAATTTTAGTTATAATGAATGATGAATTCATTCAACATTCATCATGAAAGAAATTTGTGTATAATCTCAGCGACAGATCCTTTTTTTATACTAAAAAGGGCAAACAATCTTACAGATCACGTGATCTTAAGTCATCATCTTCGCCCATGTACATCCTCAACACCGGAGCATCTAAGGATGCGTTGCGAGCAGTTTGAAACAAGAGTACTCGTTACTTGAAGGTTCCTAAATCGTATCAGTCCAGAAACAATGCAGGTGACAACTGATTCCACAGTTGATTGTGCGTGGAAAAAGCTACGCAAAAAACTTACTGTACGTTGTTCTCTCAGAGAACTCGGAAAAAAATTATTTCATGTATACATAATATAAATAAAATTGGAGTGTCTGTTTGTAATACTACGATAACCACTAATTACTACATGCATATGAATTATTCTGTATTCAGTATAATTAATTAATTTTTTTTTAATTATTATTTAAAGAAAAGGACACACATAGCACACACACAACAAAGCGAACCTCCGCCAACCAAAACAATCAATTTGATATTCTACCCTCTCCTCTCCTCGCCTCACCCCTGCGCTCACCGTATATATATATATATATTCTATTTATTTGGGACAATAAACAATAGCACGATTGAAATTATAAAAGACATAATAGAAATAAAATATGTAACTGCACTACCAACAACATTATCCGCAAATTATTATCATAATTAATTTAACGTGCAACACTTTAAAAACAAAAACACTAGCAACAAAATTTAAATTAAGGAGAAGAATACGGAAATAAATTAACTAATAATTGAATATATATAGGTATAATGGATATATATGGCTGTACCTTTAACTTTTGAGTAATGTTCACATATATAAAAGAAAGCGTTAGTTACCGCATCGTCGATGGCTTTGAACTGCCAGTTCCAGTGCACTCTGTACAGGAACGGCCGGTGGTCGAAGCGGTTGTCGTCCGGACTGTACGTCTCCGCGTGGTAAGACGGCGTTAAGACCGTCATCTTATGCCGATTAATGGCGTAGCAACGGAAGAAATGTTTCACTTTTTCCGCGACCTGCAAATGACTGTTGTCTCAATGCGCCGCGTCATCGATTGTAATTTTTTGATAATCCACGTATTTTTACGAACAAAAAAAACTTCAAATCGAATCAAACGTTAAAAGATCTCGTCCTCGCGTCTATTACGCGATTAATATATTATAGATTAGCTCTTTGTAATTATGAATTATCGTAGGAGTATTACGAAATAGAATTAATCAGTACCTGTGCCCATATAATAGCGGATACGCGCGAGGATTATTCGCAACCTCCGACGGTCGCGAATGGACGCTTTGTGGATTTGTAAAGATCTAGCCTGTGCAATGGTAATCGTGTCGTTCGGTTCGTCAAGAACGTGTCCCGGCCTCCGGGCGAGTCGAAGGAATTTAGTAGAGATATATAGAGTTAAAAATACAGACACATACTTCTTGAGGCGTGCACTTGTTGCTCCACGAGTGAACTAACTTCTGGTACATGCTGAAGGGGCCGCAATGATGAGTTTTCCTCAGACGCCCAAACTCTGACAGCTCCGCGTACGTCATACCCATGTCCTGTTCGTCCGTCTGCGTGATCTGACCGTCGGCCAGCGGCTCCAGTTCTGCAGTGGGCGGGGCTTGCAAGATTTCTGATAGCGATGGCAAGAAGAATCTAAAAGTTATTTACGACATATTATTAGCAAGGGTAAGGGGAAACAAAAGCACAGTTAAATCGGATTGTTCTTGCTGTATACGCTGATTGGGTTAATATACTCGTTGTAGTATTGCGCGCGCACGACTTTGGGTAGTCCTGGGCACCGCTGAAAATCAGCGCTGTTACATCCTTGCAACAGCACATACTAAGAAGTCCAATGTTGGCATCATATCCTATTTGCTTGTTACATCCTTCAATTGTTTTGTTTTTTTTCTTTCTTTTTTTTTATTTTCTTTTTTGCTATATTGTATATAATGTATATAATATATGTAATGTTTGTATATTGTTTGTATATTGTGATGCCAATAAATAAAATTACAATGTCTATAATACTAGCTGCGTCCCGCATTGTTACTTGCTATTGAAAACTATTTACATCTTCTCTAAAATAAAGGTAACGTAAGTTACTCCCTATTCCATCAGCTATCTGCCAGTGAGAGTCCCGTTATCAGCCGGAAGAACAACACACAGACAAAAACTGTAAAAAATGTTATTTTGGTTTTTTTTTGACAAACTACACAGATTGGCCAGGGAAGCTGGCCTTGACGGCTTCACCGGATTGAGAGGTGTCATAGCTTTTAGGTCGCTTAGCCTGAACCTCTGTCGCTAGTAACGCGATTCAAGGGTCACCCCGGTGAGGAGTAACCTCGGCTTGGACGGTTACTATGTTACGCGTAAGCATTCCGATCCGAGGGCGCCCGAGAGAGCCGAACCTCGACTCGGTCGGTAGCTATTTCACGGATAATCTGAAAAAAAAATCAAAAATCTAAACTAACTTTGAGTGCCACTTCGGGAAGCATTGGCGCTGGGAGAAGTGGCCGAAGAAACTCCAGCAACGCTTCTAACATCTAAGGGGTGGGCTTTGGTATACGTACCTTATATTAATCTAGCATGTAGTATGTGTAGTGTGCAAGTGGTTATTTTAATATTATAAACAGACACTTCAATTCTATTTGTTTGTATAGATATAACAATAGTTTCACTGGACTTGAGAGGTGGCGAACTCTCAGGTCGTAGCCTAATTTTAAGCCTAATTAGAATAGAATAGAATATTTATTTATTAACACACAGATTTGGTTACAATTATAAACATTACACAAATTAAACGAACAATCAATGTAACCAATTGTAGCACATATTATTCGTAATCAGTGACTCCCAAACTAAGCAGACGCTTGTATCTTGGAAGCCAGAGTTGCCTTGTGGAGTTTGCATTTTGCACAAAATTTTAGTTTCTTTATAATTTTGTTAATAAATGTATATATATACCTACATAAATAATTTATCATTATATATACTAATACATAAAATATATTTCATAGTTCCGACGAAATCGATTGATAATGTCGCGCTAGCAAATTCTTAAAAGCAGGTAGGGACTTAGAAATATACGTACCTATTCTTTGCGTACTGAAGAAATGATTTTAAATCAGTCTTTGATATACCGCCTATGGGGTTCACATCGGCGCTGGAGCAATCGTACTTCGTCATGTAGCCTCTTAGAGCTTCGTCCACGTTTGACGAACCCAATACAAGAAGGCCCCCTGGCCTGCCCCGTACCCACAGCATTAATTGCGCGAATAAATATGATAAGACCATTCGTAGACGTGCCTGAAAAATACCAAATCACTTTTCACCACTGGTGGAGATAGGCCTTCACCAATGCCCTCCATCGTATATGATCCTCCGCATCCACCAATTTCGGCTATCATCAAGCGCAGCTTCCATTACAAGATTTTCCTTTATAAAATTCTCCTTAGAAATGCAGAGCATAGCTTCCATTATGCATTGTGACTACAAAGTTAAAGCCGAACAAGCTTAAAGTAAAATATTAATAGTGGGGATTTTTCTTAAAGGAATAGTCACGGAACCATAACTGCGGGACTATAAATTCACACATAACAGACTGTTCATTCACCAACACTACAATTATTTCTGCTGTTTGTCCGTATGTCTGCGGAGTTATGAGAAGTTTAAAATTACTATTAAGGAAATAATAGTAAATTTTGTGTTTCGAATAAAAAAGGGAGTAAAAAAAACTATTTTTGTAATTTAGGTTTGTTTTGTAGAACACAAAATTAGTTACATATCGACGCTGGAAAACAAAAACGTAGTAACCCACAAAAATGAAATTGTTCCCCAGAGCCGAAAAACATTTCAACATTTAAAAAAAAAAAAAAAAAATGAATATTTATTACACTTATTCATAATAAATATTCATCAATAAATATTGTGTATTTTTTTTAATTCTACCACGGCATAAACCTAGAGTTTTCCTAAAAGAAAATCGTTTTACGGTACAGAAAGTAAAAGAGAAGTTACAATCTTGGTAATCCTATTTTCGCTATTTTTCATCCAATTGTTACAAGTCATATATCATTCGATGCGTCTTTTTTTTCTGATTCCAACGATGTAAAAAAGTGATAATGGCCATATGTGTCACTTACTACGTTTTTGATTTCCAACGTCGATATAAAGATTTTTTGAACATACAAAATGCGGATCATAGATGGCGTAAAATATAAAAGTTCAATACAAAAGATGACAAGACAAAAAAACGTTTTAAGTTAAAAAAAATATATTTTACAACACAGCAATGTAAAGTTTCAATAAAAAAAATATAAACAAAAAAATGACTTTTAACATATTTAATTCGTTTATTTTGTTTTATTTTTATTCTACTCTATTGACACAAAATATTTAAAAAAAAAAATCATGCACTATATTGTTTTATTTTTCTTATTTTATTAATTGCTCTACCCTTACATAAGACTTCGATATAATTTTAAATATAAAATGACGATATAATGATAGGTCTTAATAGATAGCTATGATCTCTTAACATTACGTTCTGCTATTACAATTGTGTCAAAATGAACATTCAGTGGTTTCAAGTAGATTGTTGCCAGTATGGATAATCTGAAAGTTCAAGACCTTCTAGAACTGCGTTCAATCCGTCACTAACGGTAACGTTTCCATTTGTTGTCATTTAAATATTCTCGTTCATTTTAAGCACAATTTTTAATTTTAAATTGTCACCTGAATATTCTGCAGAGCAAGATTTTGTCGAGGACAGCCCCCTTTGGTCCTAAACTTCGGCACCAAACTAGTGGCGGTGGTGAATATGCCGATAACTGCACTAACCGCCGCGTCGATCACTATCGGGAAGTGGTAACTGCCGATCTCGCTGGCAAGCTGTCGAAAGAGAAACCAAAAGGCAATATAAGTGTGCGGAGTTTTGTGACGAATTATATAGATTAGCCAGAGAAGCTGACTTTTTCTGCTTCACCGGTTTGAGTGGTGGAAAGCTCTTATATCCCTTAACCTGAACCTCTATTGTAGTAACTCAACACAATGGTCCCTTAGATGAGGGTTAATCCCGATTCTTTGTCGCCCGCCAAAGTAGACCCGGGAAGAAGGTGACATCGGCTGCCCCGTGTCGCCTTGCACTGCGAGGGCACAGGGGGGAGGGATTAACTTTCCTCCCCGGAACGTGCTCTCCGAAGAGCACAGTGCAGAAGGGGCTCCGGTGCGTTCCTCTGGAGATCCCGGAGCCCCTCACCGTGCACCGAGGAAGGGCTACTGAGGGATTTTGGGGGGTAAAAACGTAAAAATATATAGTTAATTGTAATGTTAGGTACTAGTTAAAAGATTTGCACGCTTTCACGAAACTCTAACTATATTAACATCTTGTTGCAAACCATTATTTTTAACACTACTTGATAAAAAAATGCTTTTGTACCTGAAGTGCTCTCTGTTTAGTTTCCTGGCTGGAGTTCTCAGAGGCCATGTAGCAGGTCACCAGGAGGCGGTTACACAGCTCCATGGGATCTGACGGCGTGTAGTCTGACTGGCAGAGTATCTTGCGCACGTCGTATAAAACTTGACTTTCTGAGTTCATAAAAAATCATATAACGAACTAAAGATTCTTGATAGATTGATAGATTCTAAGATTCGATTTAATGGAAGAAAATTCTTAATTGAACTTAAACTGATAAATTGGGATTAATAGTTTTCTTCCAATGGCTAAAGTGAGCAAACTTGCGATCTTAAAGATCATCTACGATTATCCCCCTAATCCCCTGTAGTGTATAGTTAGCGAGTTGAATGCAATCGGGGCGCGAGGTAAAGTGCGGGAGCATCCCCCCTGATGGCTGCACGCCACCCCTGGCGCGCCTGCAGTAAAGTGATGTGACAGTTATCGTACACTTCCTTTATTATCGCATTGGTAATGAAGTTGCGATGCGAAGATGCAAAAAACGAGTTTTATACATGGCCAAGCACGAGAAATGTTTTAGACATATGGGTTTATTAAATTTTAATGTTTTTTTTATTTCATTATCTGAAATAATGCTTAAAAATGTGTAATAAATATTTTGTTCTTTTTTCATCTTGGCATCGTAGTGTAAAATTGAAAACTTATAGAATTGTTTAAATTCTTAGACACATTATGGTTATCAGTAATTATAATTAGGTCACATCACTATCGAATTTCTGAACTCTGCATTCAACTCGCGCTGACAATAAGCTTGCTGAAGGAAACCCCCGAAGATATCTCACTTAAGTTATTTTTTTTTGGGTTTTTCACTTGTAATCCAAGTGAATATTATTCTGATATTTTAAAAAAGAATATTTTAATCAATTCCATTTTACACGGTCCTAGCATTAGACATTGTGGTAAAGAAAATATTTACCAGCATCCTAACTTCCTGTTTGTGACCACTCTGATCGATTTACATTCCTCAAGGATATCTCCTTCTGACATATTTGCATCATGTCATAAATATACCACGAAATAATCGTATAACAAAATAATTCAACCTACCCCCTTTTTGGACTGCGTCACAGATTTGCGTGCACATAGAGAAAACTATACACGCAGTGCTTGTAGAATCAACGCCGCCACTTAGCGGCAAGAAGAAGCCGCCTTGACCCGATCTCCTCAGGTAATCCCAAAGCCAACACGCTGGACCTTGCAATACATTAAACAACAGTTAGTATGCAAACCATCACGAGCCGTGGTAGCTCAGTTTACGGACGGAGCTTGCAATGTACGCTAGCAATCCGAGTTCGATACCGGGTGACAGCACCAATATGTTTGTTGCAATTTTAAGTGCTGATTTACCACTTGCTTAGCGTAGTAAACGAAAGCATTGTGAGGAAACCTTCATGTCTTAGAAAATTTTCCAAGACGTGATGTCTGCCAATTCTCACTACGGCTGCGTGGCGGCATACTTCGTCTTTTGGCCTTATACTCTGTGTACAACCGCCTGCTTACGCGTAACATAGTAACCCTCCAAGCTGAGGGTACCCCACACCGGGGGGACCCTCCAAGCTGAGGGTACCCCACACCGGGGGGACCCTTGTGTCGAGTTACTAGCGATAGAGGTTCAGGCTTAGCGATCTAAGAGCTGTACCTCCTCTCAATCCGGTGAAGCAATCAAGGCCAGCTTCTCTGGCCAATCTGTGTAGTTCGTCAAAAAAGAAATTGTCATGTCTGAAGGTTGGGTCCGCTCTGAGAACATTCGAGTCTCGCGTAATGTACGGATGAGATGTCGGTTCACCCTTAAGTCCATCATACGAGAAAACGAAATAGTTTCCTTACCCATTTCAATCTCCTCTTCTGGAGTCAAGTACTTCCATTCTATGGGTGGGCTAATTGTTAATAGTATGTCTTCGTTGTCAGATAATGCGAAATCCACGTTAACCCGAGGAAACGGCGCATTAGAAGCCGCCAAGTGCGATCGAGAACGTATCTGGGTGCGGTAGGAACGTATATCCTCGAGGTCGATTGTCGCTGTTACTACTTCCTGGAAACAATATTATTGTGAGTTACTAATAGAATATATACACTCACATTATACATTATTTATCTTATATTTATATATATAAAAGAGAAAGTGTGTGGGTTTGATCCGTATATTTCGGAAACGGCTGGACCGATTTCAATGAAACTTTCAGGGAATCATCAAATTGACCTGGCGAGTAATCCTGTAAAGTTTGATGACGATCGGAGCACTCCTCTTTTTCAACTGTCAAAGAAGCCGTACGTCGTACTTTTATTTCTGACATTAACTTGAGCCCGATATGTTTTTGTATAAATGATATGAATGATATTGAAATTGGTTGTAGAAATTTTAAGTGTTGACTCACCACGTGCTTGCAGCTGAAGGAAACCATCGCATGCTCTAATTCTCTCTTTAGGGAAGGTCTGTGCATAGCAGTGGGACAAGGACAATAGCAGGGTGTAACTTTATTTTATAACTCTTGAACATAACTTCTATAGCACTTACCACATCGTGTAATGCGAACTGCAGTCCTCGACTGACCACCTCACCGTTAACGGCGACACAAGAGCAACCGTTAAAGTATATCCTCTGACCGTCGCATCCTCTTAAATTGCTGAACAAGTAAGCCCCTCCACTTTTAAAGGTAGCACTCTTCACTAAGTCCACGGTGACATAAGCCTTTCTCAGTTCCATATAACTGCCTGAACCGTTCGATATTATTTCCACTCCATCAAGGCTTAAGGGGACATGCCGGCTGGAAATTAAAAGAACAACATTTTTAAGTTGTATTTTTTAACATGGGAGGAAATGCATTTATTCATATGCACGGCTAGGGGCTCCAGCATCTCCAGTCGAACGCACTGGAGCTCCTCTGCGCTGTGCTGTTAAACAAGTCCCGGGGAGTTTACTCACACTCCAGCACCCTCGCATAGCTAAGGCGACACTAGACCACCCGTGTCGCCTTCTTCCCAGGTCCACTGTAACGGAGCAAAGGCCTTTACTCTTGTCGCCGGTGGACCCGAGGCTCCCTTTAGTCGCCTTTTACGGCAGGTTAATATTGTTGTTAACCATAATGGTAAACAACAATATTAGTGATATTTGTGAATAAAAAAGAAATCTTAAAAATCGTATGAAAGAATGGCTTGTAGATATTTTGTGTTTCCAATCAAAAAGGGAGTAAAAAAACACACAAAATTTGTTGCTTCAGTAGTAAGAGACATATATAGATTTTTTAAACATACAAAATGCGGATCATAGATGGCGTAAAATATAAAAGATGACAAAAAAAGTTGTAATTAAAAAAAATAATATTTTTTCTATACAAAACAGCAATGTAAAGTTTCAATAAAAAATTATAAATAAAAAATTTACTTTTAACAAATTTATTTTGTTTTATATTTTCGTACATAAGACTTCTATTGTTAATATTAAAAAAGACTTGTACTTGAACACAAAAATTTATGAAATAAAAAATTAATTATCTAGATTTGTAACTAGATGGCGCCGCTTTGGAAAAAATCGCGCTATCGTATTGCTGGCTCAGAGTATCGACAGTTCGAACTTCACCAAGTTTGCTTCACTCTGGTTTCCCTTCAAAACGTATAAATCTTTCGCCTTTTACTAAAGATTTCCGTGGAGGGGAACACTCAAATGAGTCTAAAATGATTTTTGTAAGCCCTACGCAAGTAGGGTCCATAATTCTTATATATAATTATTTAAGTTCATAGAAAGTCTCTCTTAGCAGATAGTGTAAGATTTCTAATGTTACATTTTTATTCCTATTAAGGCCATTTGAAAAGTTAAATACGTTAAAGATTATTTATTATTAATAAAACGTGCAGGTCTCTCATAAAACAATATTTTACGTATAAATAATCGGCCAAAGCTTATCAAGTTTTGTTTCTCAAACACAAACATAATCAAGTTTTGTTTCTCAAACACAAACATAACTACAACATAAACAAAAAATTTATACGACTCAATATTAAATTACTTATAATAAATTTTTAACATATATTATAAAAGTATGTATGTTTAATATAGTTTATATATATCATAAAATATTGAAATATATATCTATATATAAAAAACTCAAAGGTGACTGACTGATCTATCAACGCACAGCCCAAACCACTGGACGGATCGGGCTAAAATTTGGCATGCAGGTAGATGTTATGTTACGTAGGGATCCGCTAAGAAAGGATTTTGATCAATTCTACCCTCCCCCCGGGGGACAAAATAGGGTACTAAACAAAAGTAAAGCCGTAAAAACCACACTTCTTAACGCGAGCGAAGCCGCGGGAAAAAGCTAGTGTATTTATATTTTAATATTTAATGAAATAAATAAATAATTTACAAAATTAATGGAATAAAAAACTATGGGAAAAATTGTACACACAATAAAATAAGTATAATAAAATTTATTCTACATGTAAATTTGAGAGTGATTTTTTTATTAATTTTTAAAATATAATAAATAATTAAGATTTAGTAATATTTAATATCCCACAAACAATATGTTAAGATTATGATAAAAAATTGAATTTTTTTATTTATACCTTTGCGGATTCCACAACTCTTCGCAGATCTCGTACCCGATGCACGTGTCCTTGGTCGCTATCACCGCATCCCCGATGGGCACAGTTGTTTGATTTGTGATCGCCGCTATCATTCTAGGCAAGTAGTAGTCTTCCACTTGTCTTTCCTTTAATTAAAAAAATAATAATATTTTCATTATAGACATAGACATTTATTTATTGGCATCATAAAACAAAACACATCACAGATAGAATATAACACACATTAAAAAGAATGAAAAATAGACAAAACACAGTTAAAGTTACACGGACAAATAATACAAAACATATGATGCCAATATCGGACACCGTCTCAGCATACGCTGTCGCAAGGATGCGACAGCGCTGATTTTCAGCGGTATTATCATTTTTAAATGAAGCCAAGAATTTAACTATTTAAATATAAAACTCTAGTCGCCATCATTTCTATTTCACACTTAAATTCAAAAACTATAAGGTCTTGTTAAATAGCGGCGGTATTTTTATGAGGAACAGTTTTTAAAGTTGTACAAATCGCAAATCGTGTGGAATATTGCTGCCAGATTTAGGCAGGCGCTGCTAAATATCGTCTCTCAATCTATTACAATAATTTATCTAATATTACAATTTAGTAATACGCTTAACTAGCAGAGACTAATCTCTACTTGACTGAGAGCTCAATGGCACTCTCAAATTAGAAAGTTCAAGCACTTTCTACATATTTTTATACCTGATCGTTGTGACATGTCCTTCATTTCAACATAAACATGCCATTGATATTAAAAGTTATTGTAAATAAAATAGTACAAGCTATTGTTATTAAGCTTTCGAGATGGGGTACTGGCGGAAATTTGAAGATCTCATGACTAGTTGAAGTTGAAGTCAGTTCTGCAGATCAGGTCGGAGAGTAAACAATAAATACACTATCACACGTTCATATACAGGTCATTGTATTTTTACTATATTCAACAAAAATAGATACGCACAGACCCATTTAAAATCTTTCTAGAAAAAATTTTCTGTCCATCCAAAGGCTGTCTGGAAGTAATCGCTCTTAGCGATAAGGCCGTTCTTTGCGCAAGTTTATTCATTCATTTATTCAGTTCTATTTCGCACGATCTTCTCAATTACATCAACACAAAAGCCTCAAAACCAAAAAACGACAAAACCTCACTTTAGTCCAACAAGAGAACCATCTAGTTTCCCTATAATTTCCATCTTCACAAAGCATCATCTTCGGCCTGATCAATAGAATCTTCTTATTAAGGAATGCCACCCGACAGTTGTATGAGACGTTTCTGTGCTGAACGGGCATACCAACGTCGATAAGCATGTCTTTGCATGTCGAGGACTTAAGCAGCTCCGCCAAGACTTGCCAACTGTGCAGGTATGTGTCCGACTCGTGGAAATGGTCTTCGCAGCTGTAACCACTGTAAAAGAAAATAATCTCTAGGCATTTTATATATACATATACGAAATATCGCACACTGACTCTTCGCGAAGTCTCTTAATACACTCGTCTCTATTGTTTCCTCAGCCGTGAGGGTCGTGACCACCAAAAGAGCTGCTTTCTTGGCCTCGCCTCGAATTCCAGTCTGGTAACTACTACATAAGAGATTCATCTAGAGGAATAAATGCCTCTGCTTCTTTTGCCCTCAACGCAGCCAATCAGAATTAGCAGCACACAATTGACTTGAAATTTATCATAGTTACTCATTCCAATAGTTGTTCACTAAGAATGGATTTTGCAAATCTATCTGATTACTATACATAGATTTTCCATCTACCATCTATATATGCCTTAGCTTCATCAAATAATTAGTGCTAATCTCCAGTCTAAGTCCATTTTGACGACCGATGATCTAAAAAGCACTTTTCCCCTGAGTTTCAAAAGTAAACCGCAGGAGTCCTGAATGTCTTTGGATCTAGATTAGAGATTTAAAAAAAACATACCATATTTCCAATTCAGGACCAGTTCTATACAGTGCACCTAGCTCCTTCGCCTCCTGCACCGATTGCAGTATCCTGCTCAAATTTCCCTCGAAGTCCAAAGCCCACTGGTTCAGAGTACAAACAGCAACCACCACTTTACGGCCCATCTTTTATTTACCTGAAATCATTTAACGGAACCATGTAACTCAGCGCCTCTTTAGTCCGCAATGACTTACGACTGTTCTTAGGAATGTCAGAGGCCACTTCTGTGCTATTGATGACGTCATGCGATTGGCGATTGTTATATTTTCTATACTATATACACCGGTCTTATAAACCTTCTTTAGAAACGAAGTGTTTTATTTATGACAAAGGTGAATGGCCACATTTGTTCTTAGAAATAAAATTGGAGTGTCTATTATCAAAATAATCGCTTTTTACTACATGCATATGAATTCATAGACGACACGGATGGTACATACGCCAAAATAACTTTTTTTTTAATTTTTGTCTGATGTTTGTTTCGTCTAATCTCAGCTGAACCTAATTTGACGGGACCTTCAATGACAGAGAGCTGATGTAATAGGAGTAATTTACTACTAGCTACTATTATTTTAGTAAAAATTAAATTGATAGTTTATTGGAGTGTAACACCGCGGAGCGCAGCTAGTATTATACATATATAAGAGCATCACATCTCTCATAATACGCTACAACCCTATTACAATATTATTTGTATCTATGAGTTGGTTTGTTAATCAGGCTTACATCTGTATAGCAACATAAAATAAACTTTTACTATGTATACTATTAAACGTACTTAAAACTTGTACTAAGAAACAAAAGCGTTGCGTAGAAATGTAGTACAAACTTCATTGATGGATATCACGAAACATGCACAAGTGGGAATCGATCCGCGGTACCCCGTGCCAGGATCAGGCCAATCACCCCAATGACTAAGCCTTCGCCCCTAGTAGATAACGTACGCATGACCCGACGTAACTAAGTGGTGTTTAAAAAAATGCACTATAAAGAAATAGAATAGAGACAAGCATTTATAAGAGAAAAAACAACCAGACTTCAAATCAAATCTATGAATCCCTTTTTTTTCATGTGCCTCTCCATCACTGAGGGTCGGCAGTTTGTCTTCTAAACTCCTTATTCATGGCTAAGCGGAATAGTTCTCCGACTGTTCAATCCCTGAGGTTTTTTAGACATGACTTTCCTTCTTCCCTTACCTCTTTTACCTGCCCATCATAATTAGTTGCAGCAAGCAGTACATATAATTTCGGAGGATATTGCCTAGGTACGAGATATTATGTGATGAGGTATCTGCTAGATGGTTAGTCAGTTATATGGAAGAAAGCACGCCTTAAAATAAGTCAGTTATAAGTGTCGCGTATGCTCGGATACTTTTATTTTCGACGTAGTGATATTACGAAGTTCTGGTGTCTACTTTTGAAAGAAGAGAATATATACCGCTTTTTGTCGTTAAAGAGTTTAGTAACAAGAAGTATTTACCCAGTATCTTATATAATATATAACAATAAACAAGTTTAGTGTTCCTAATAATTTTTATAATGACTTCTTTGATTAGAAAATGGCGTGCTACGGAAATTGCAACATGTAATCAAAAAATATACAACCTTTTGTAGCGTAGCTTTATTGCTTGGCCCTAAAACGAGACAAGGTTAAAAATAATCATATTTTTTATCATTTCTTAGCAAAGGGTACATAAATAATCAAATTTAGGTTAAAGTTTTTTTTAAGCTTTCAAAGCAAATGCTTGAGCACGATCCAACATGATGTTAAGTGAAAATGCAGTCCTGGATGATAAAGCGAACTACTCGTAGCTTAGTAAATGTCTATTCACTTTGCTCTTGTAAACACGCACATTATAATTGTATGGAAAAACAGACGCTGGCAAACTATTGAAGTCCTTTCATGTAATTATAATATATGCTTCTAATTTAAATAAGATTGTATGTTTCTTTGGACGAACCTTTTTTTTTTTGTTAGCGGGGAGGAAATCTTCAAAAAGATACCCCGCCTTCTGACGGGAAGGCGGCGGTTATGCGGGGTTTTTACCCACTAAAACCTCCCCGGTGTCCCTTCCTCGGTGCATGGTGAGGGGATCTCCAGAGGAACGCACCGAAGCCCCTCTGCACTGTGCTCAAGGAGAGCACTTCCCGGGGGGATTACTCCCGCCCTGTGCCCTCGCAGTGCAAGGCGACAATGGCCAGCCGATGTCGCCTTCTTCCCGGGTCCACCTTGGCTGACGACAAAGGCACCCACTCTTGTCGCTCAGTGAAGCCTAGGCCCCTTTTAGTCGCCTTCTACGACAGGCAGGGGATACCGTAGTCTTATTCTTGAGAGCCCAGAACTACAGGGCTGGCTTTGGACGAACCTATGCTGATTGGTCGGTGAAGTCGACTATATAATACTATATATATATATATATGTATATATATATATACAACTATTTCACCGCTATTATGAGGTAGCTTTTAGGTCTATTAGCCTGAACCTCTGTTGGGAGCACCTCTGTACAAGATAGCGCTCCAGAAAGTACGTATAAGTTACATGAATTTAAGTATTAAAATACTGCACCACAGTTGAAATAAACAAACTTATTCAATGGAAATTATGATAATATATAGATTTTACAGTAGGGGCTTTTAAAAAGAAAAAACGAGATAACTTTTATATTAATTAAGATACATATGAAATCTCTCTTAATTTGAGTCCCCGAATAGTTAATTAATTCCTGACAATTTACTATATTTATGATTTATATTTTTTGATTTACCTTAGGTTTGCGGAAAATACACGTTATTCGAGTTAAAATTAAATTGTTTGTGTCGTATAATACAATGATAATTATTTAAAATATGTGTCTAAATACTATAGGTATATACTAACATAATTCCTCCCCCAAGCAATACAATCGATTGTACGCTTAAGCATTTAGTAGCAGCATATTTGAAATAACTACAGAAATAAGCCGTGGAATGTTATGTTATTTTATTGTTACAAGTGTCCAAGCCAAACTTGTGGTGTGAGATTGATGAATACTACGCTTATATGCAATACTATATTATAACAATAAGTTTCTATTACTATAGTCACGGTGAAACGATTTGTGCAAACGTATATCTCACCTGTAAGCCAACGAGCACGAGGATATTCGTGGGAACTATCGATTTAACCGAACCGCGTAACCACGGCAACACAAGTCCATTTCAAAACTTACGCGTGTATAGAATGCCATAAGTTTTCAATACATACACTACACACAGCAGATATTATTGTAACGTGAAACCATGATAATATAAAATTTAACAAATGAGATAGAACATACACATGGATGTAATTTATAACGTTGTCATTATTTCCATTTCATTTAATGATGATTATATGAAGGATATTCTTGCTATTATCACAGAAGAAGAATTTATCTTAAAAAAGGATATTTTGACAAGAATAAAGTTCGATGTTTTGTGTATAAAAGACAAATCAAACCTGTTAAATCGATCGACAAACAATAATCGACGGACCAAATAGTAATTTTCGATACTGATTTTCGGGAGTTCCCAAGTATATATCATCAGAATCTAAGGTCCAATGATAATAGGAAAATGAACCATTTTGAAAAAATCTTTTTTCGAACAAAAAAATAATTTTAAAATTGGTTCATAAATGACGAAGTTGACTGCATGAGGCAATAAAGTATACATTGAAATTAACAACCTCCTTCTTTGGGAGTCGGTTAAAAACTATTTATTTTTATCCATACCATTACATAAAACGAAAAAATACTACCCCCATAGGTTAGTATTTTTTCGCCTTGATATGTCAAATGGATACGGAAATAAAATTTCGGAAGCTCACAAAAACTTTTCCAACTCAATATTACCATGATAAATTATGTAGAGTTACTAATGGCATAATACCTTCTGCTACTAGAGGTATCGTATTAACAAATACTCCTAATAGACATTTCTATTTTACAATAAAGCTGTGGACAACCGAGCGCATGCACAGAGAAAATATTTATTTTTATTTATCTATTGGAATATCAACAGATAAAAATTTTTTCTTGTAAGTTCCGCCAATTATAAGCCTTTCTCTACTAAATTCCGTCACGTCGTCCGTAGGCCGAGACACGTTCTCGACGATCCGGATGACGTGATAACCATTGCACAGGCTAGATCTTTCTTTACAAATCCACAAAGCGTTCATTCGCGACCGTCGCAGGTTGCGAATAATTCTAGCGCGTCCCCAACCCTTAGTTTAGCTTTTGAATGTGCATAGTAACTGTCCAAGCCGAGGCTACGCCTAACCGGGGGACCCTATTGTCGAGTTACTAACGATATAGGTCACTTAATACGGTGATGACATAGCAGTCAAGGCCAGCTTCTGTGGCCAATCTGTGTAGTTAATAAAAAAAATCTATGTTCATTCGTTACGGTATGCTTTCTCCAATAATTTCAATGTCTACTACATTAAGAGCTTCATGGTAAGTATAGTTTTGTTTCATGTCAAACGTTTGAATCATTGCATGCATATCGGGTTATGCAATTTTAAATTTTAATGGAAAATCCTTCATAGGTTCAGCAACTAAAATGATGTTTTAAATAACTTGTCTAGACATATTTTTAAACATTAAAGTTTTTAACCTTTTCTTGGGAATGGAGTACACTCATCAACCAGAAGCTCTCATACCGAGTTTTTAAGTAATGGCCCAACTCCTAGATTACTTATTCTGAACCCCATTATGGAGTAATCCGGGCCAAGAGAGGGAACCTCTGCTTGGGTGCTTAATGTAATCGTCTAAGTTTTTAAGATAGCATACTTATTAGTTTGTCTTTACACAATTCTAAGTTAAATAGATAGAGAATGCCCTTCAGCATTAAATCCGCCTTTACAGCTTTTATTATTTCGTACAAATAATATTTCGAATTTCGAATAAATAGATATATAGGCAAGCATAGTTAAAAATAAGGTCTTATATCCTTTTAATCCTATCGGGATGGACACCAAAGACAATAGCTCTACATTTTTCACCAATCTTTTTAAGTCCCATATGTGAATTCATCGATATACACTGTAATAAAATTGCGAGGTGTGAGTCTAAGCTCATTTATTATACAAGTACCGTCAACATTACATCTTTCCCCTAATAGAAACAGACTGTGCTTATATTACAATAACAGCAAACACCAAACCAAATCAACAAGCAATCATGAACATAAAAATAATAAAACTTAAACAATTAGACTTAATTAACTTAAATAAACATTTTTTACTAATAAAGGACTTATACACACATATATATATATATATATATATATATTATACATATATATATTGTATACAATAGACAAACGTTCTCTAGTGGCACGGTCGTGTACGAAGACGTCCATGCCACGTAGATTCAACACCCACCGGTCCCGAAGGGTCCTCTGCATTACCCATTTCCTTCCCTACGCAGGGAGGGGAGGGAGCAGAAGTGTATTTGCTTACACTAATCAAATGACGCCTGTTACGTCTGTATACCTTACCATAAGTGTCGGTAAGAAAATACGAGCGTGGCTGCTTAGCTGGCGACGGAAAATTTTAGCAAGTGCTGTTTTTGCACAATATGATATACAAAAATGGAAACGCATTGTTTCAAATCGGATAGGATTCGAACTCGCGACCAAAAGATCGTAAAGCCTATTAAAAATATGTACAAAGGTTAACCTATGCTTGCGCAAAAAATGTTATACAGCGTAGTTGTCGAAAGTAATCGAATCGTCTTCGAAACAACGAAACTCGCTAATTCTTAGCAAAGGAAAAGAAAACTTTTCTTCCGTATCGGTATATCAAAAAGTTCATAATTCATCGGTTAAAGTTTCCCGACCATGATAGGGGCCGCGGCAAACTTCCAACTTTCCGCCCCACCCCATTACGTGGAAGTGCAGTCACCTTTCAAGCATTCACGGAACTGTTGTTACTTCTATGTTTACGTTGAATGCTCATTTCCCGGTTAAAGTTGAACTAAGTTTGGACAGTCGACGTATTTCTCGTTATCGGTAATCAACTATTTGAAGTTACTTTAAACGAAAATATTTATCGGAACATATCTGTCATCATCATATTTAAAAAAAAATAATTTAAATAAGTATATATGTTTAAATGTTGAACAAAACGATATCTTTAAATGTACCTTATATATATTTTATATATAATACGTTACAAGTCGTATATATCAAAAACAAAAGAATTACGAAATTTGAAAAAATTACACAACTGATATAGAACTAATGCCAGGACATGTGGAAGAAAGAAGTTAAATTAACGATATCCTGATTTGCTCCTTTCTAAAAGCTACAAAACATGAAGAGCACAGAAAAAAAAATGTCTTCAGAAAATACAGGTAAATTACCTTCTTATATTACGGCAACATTGAATATTATTATTAATTATTAATCTATTAATTTTAATCTTAAACTTCCACACGACTTGTATGAATTTTCCAAGTATAAAAAAGTTATTTTTAAACTTTACTTAAATTTAAAAAAACTAGTCAAGAAGACTTTCACCCGATGCATTCGATCTATAAGCTCAGTAAAAAGGATCGGTTGCTACCCTGTGTACCTACCCCATTAAAAGAGCTTGAGAGTTTAAATATAAACTCCCGACATTTCAAGCACTTTACAACAAGATGTATTAACAGTTGTAAAAAATAGTTCTAATAAAATTCACGATTACTAAAGGGACGAGTCTTTAACTCTTCTCTCATCGAATAGTGAACTGACTATTTTTATGGGGCATGAACTAGTGCTTGACCACGATCCCACCTGATGTTAAGTGGTGATGTAGTTGAAAGATGGTACGCGCTCGTTTAGTAAGAGCCTATTCACTCTACTCTTGAAGGCTCCCACGTCGTACTTGACTTATTTTTATTAACTTCTCATATTTACGCGAATATTGATCATTGAATAAAATGATTTTTACGTATTTTATATCGTTTTAATCTTATTTTTGAATTACCGAACGTGGGACTATGACGAAATTAATAATATTAAAACTAAATAAAATAATGGATGAAGAAAAGGATAATAACCGATTTCCCCGCATATATATTACTAGCAGGAAAAGCTTGGCGCACTTCAAAACGCGTATGACGTCACCAATCAGCCGATAAGAATCCGATCGAACACAACAAAGCATTCGCCTCCTAATATTCATAAGTTTAGGGCATAGTACGACAACCCCCAGTTCACTTTCGGGCGCCGTACAACCCGCTTGCCTTCTACAACACGAGTCGCCAAAATTTCGATCGCAATCTCACGCAGCCATGGAGACAACATACAACATAACAAGGGCGTTTGATAACAACAACGCGTTAAGAACAACAATATAACTTTTTTTTATATTAAATTGTTCTAAAATGTTATGGTGGAAACAACTGGAGTGTGCTCAAGAGAACGCAATTATGTTCGAAAAGGAAGAGCAAAGGAAACAGTATGTAGAAAACACGACCATCACCTTACCTCTTCCCATCAGAGATCCAGTGTTACAAGACAATCTACTTATCGCTAATCTAGAACAAGTTAAAACACTACAAGCCTCACTTTTTCCTATTTGCAATAAAGGTAAATTTGTACAAGTTTCTATATTTAAAAAAAAATACAACATAAGAATGATAGAAGATCGTTAAGTTCGAAATCACGAAACTTTAGTGAATCAATGTTTTCTGTTGGATTCCAACAGGAAATAACATTTATTTTACGATTACAAAACCTATAACACCTTGGGGCACGGCGCGCGAGTACAGTACGGGTAGACTGAAAACCAGCACTTTGTGGCACTATGTCATACACGCTGAACCTCTTGTCTTTTGCCATTCAGATTGTTTTTTATTCATAAACTTATTATTCTATGTTATGTATTTTTCTTTACGTACGTGTAGGATCGTAATAAATGAGCTTAATTATTATTATTATTTATATTTTTGAAATGGTAACAAATTGTCACGAATGTTAATAAATAGCATTCTTTTTAATTATTCGAAAACTATGAGAGGGTTTCACGTTAGTAGTCGGATGGTCGAATTCTCTTTAAATCTCATCTTCTCTCTAATCTAATGGCTGATGAATGGAGTCTCCATTCCATACGTTGATAATAGAAAGCTTCCGGAACTGATTCAAAAAGCCAAACGTAGTAGTAAATGTGATCGTCATGATCGTCACGAGTTTCATATAAAACAAAAATTTAATGTGATTTCTTTAGTCTAGTTTTTTTTAAATTTTGCTACCTACTTTAAGTCTCAAGCTTTCTGTTGATATTTTTTTTAACTTAGTAATAATTTCAGGTACATTCATATCAAGTTTCCTTCAGAATAACATTAAGACAAATCAACTCGAAATAAACACGGATACAAAAACTTTCCGAACAACCGCTAAACTAAAAGAGCCAAGGGATTTATTCGCTCTACCCAAGGAGCTCGATTGCCCACAACAAGCAGCACGCTGGCCATCCGAATGTCAAGTGAGATCAATAAATATTATAGTCATATCTATTTATTACATTTAATTATTATGTACTTATTTTTCAATCACGAACCTCAATTTCCGAACGGTGGCTTCAAGTGACGACGTACGCTAGCAATCCAAGTTCGACCCCTGTGCCGGTACCAATTAATTTGTTTGTTGCTATTTTAAGTGCTGATTTACTACGCACTCAGCGATGATAAAAGCCATCGTGAGGAAACCTAGTAATGTCTTACAAAAGTCTTCGAATTTTTTAAGACATTTGCACTAGGGCCGCGTGCCCCACAAAGGGTAACTGTAAAGGCCTTCGAGTAAAGAACAGAGATTCGGACCACAAAGAACAACATATCGCTGACTTAACGCTTCCACTGTTAAATTGGAATTTTTAACTCTTTGTTCATCTACACCGATTGGAATGGGAGTCTGATCTGTATCAGTTCATTTTGGAAAAGGGGTCTCTCCTGACCTACAAGATGTTTCTATCACGAATAAATATTTTGAACAGGTGGTGGAAGAAAGAATACAACACTTAACCTGGAGTCCTGCTAGTCCAGAACCTTACTACGTTCCTACTGGAAAAGAACTGAGACCGCAGCCAGTTGGAGAAGACGCAGGCACAGTGATATTTCAATATAACCCAATGAGCGCAGTCAATTACGTTAGTTCCAATTGTTTTTATGGTTACGTAGTCTTTTAAAATACAGTTCGTAATTTTTAACAATATCAATTAAGTTCTAACAAAACAAGAACAGGAAATAAAGTTCCATTGATTGGCCAACAGTCATTGTTCCCTAAGTTTTTACTTCGGTAAACAAAGAGTAGAAATACAGTTTCGTTATTTATCTACCTTGTAGACAATAATTCGTTTTGGAGATAAATTGAAGAGCTGACATAGTTTTACATCTTTTTACAACTTCTTATATAAATGTAGTCCCCCTGATATTACGTAAACTGGCAAAAAAGGCAGTGCATCTTTCATTTCGTTATAAAATAACTAAGATACAACAGACATTATTAGATACTTTTAATATATTTCAAATGTATACAAATAAATAAAATTGTAGTGTTTGTTTTCTATATTAAAATAACCGCTTTTTTTTGTCTGTCAGTAACAAGCAAGGAGTTTTTTTTTATTTATGTGTGTAACAAAATGCTAACGGAACGCACACGTGGGAGCCACGTGGGCCGACAACGGGGTAGTGTTCGACTCTAACCGACTAAAACTTCTTCACACGGTATTCCATCGTACGACCACATACAAGGGTCACGGGATAACATCGAACAGTTCTTCCGCAACCCCCGGTCAACAAGCAAGGAGTAACTTAGGCTACTTATATTTCAGTAAAAAAAATTAATAGTTTTTAATTGCACGTAACACGGTAAAAAGACAAGTAGAGAATATTTAAAAATTTTCAACGCATTATGAATGAATGACTAAATGCTGACCGTGATTGTTTGAAATAAATAAATCAATTTTGAAAGTGTTTTATAAGAAAAATAACGCCAGTATTCTTCAATATACTAGCGTTATATTCATTATAAAAACTTCAATATACTCCATTGTACTTCAATATGGTTCATAATGACATAAATTTAAACAACGCATGTGTCAAAACTAATTTGGGTTATAAAACAATAGAATATCATAGTAAATAAAAGCTGTATTTGACAGTTCAAAAAGAGGAACGCTCCGATCGTCACCAAACTTTACAGGATTACTCACCAGGTCAATCTGAAGATTCCCTGAAAGTTTCATTGAAATCAGTGCAGCCGTTTCGGAGCCTATATGGAACGTACCCACACACTTTCTCTTTTATATATATAGATAAGAGGTCAGAGATCGGTTTTCTAACTTGTCTGAAAGTAAGAATGATTAACAACAATAATAATAATTACAGTTCAGCCGATCTACAGTAGGAGGGTCGAGGCTATTCCTGTCTGCTTGCACCAGTTCAAGTGGCGATGATGAATTGAGGTTCGAATCCAGATTCGAAAGTGGCAATCTGGCAAAGGCAATCCGAATCACTAGCGCCTATTATGAATTGCATTTGCGAACCGATCTTTACACGAATAGGCATATGCAATGGTTTTACTTCCGTGTGACAAATACGAAGAAACAAATGATGTACAGGTTAGTTCCACAATTAATACAGGTTAGGAGCCCGGCTTGGACGATTACTTTAATCGCGATATGGATGGACTTGAAGTCCTCGAAATCATAAACAAAAGTAAACTTAATACCTAAAATATGATAAACTTAATACCACTTACTGCTTTCTCAGATTCTCCATAGTAAACTTATCGAAAGCTGAGAGTTTATATAACGAGGGCATGCGACCGTTGTTATACTCTACTAAAGACGCTCAACTGCATTCGATTGGATGGAGAAGATGCGGTGACAATATTGCATACTATAAAAATGATGCTACGTAAGGAAACTATTTTTTTTGTCTTCTTTAATTTCCAATCTTAAGCAAATAACCAAAGGAAGTCAGTCATTCAAGTCAGCTCCACTTCTAGCTGTATGTATGCAATTTGATCAGTAAAGATATTCATCTATTTTTACCCTTTAATTGTCGCCGGCACCGTGGATCGTACTTGGGCTTCTAGCGTTTTGTGCAGAGGCGATACCCCGGACACTACCACGACTTTTACATGTTTTATGTGTTCAAATTTCTAGAAATCGAGTAGAATAAGCTTCTTAAACTGCCTATTCCCAACCAGCAACTCGTATTTTTTAAATATTTAACAATTTCGATGTAACCTTATCAACATTTGTAACTTTTCATAGATGCGATGAAGAGGAACAATTCCCCAGCTACACGTTGACATTCAACATCGAGTTCCCACACACTGACGACGCTGTTTACATAGCCCACTGCTACCCGTACACGTACTCGGATCTGCAAGAATATCTGTCCAGATTGCAGGCACACCCTGTCAAATCGACCTACTCAAAACTTAGACTACTATGTCGCACGCTAGCCGGAAATAATGTCTACTACCTAACTATCACTGCTCCTCAAAACACTAACGAAATGGAACAAAAAGTAAGTTACTTAATTCATAAAAGTATTAACATCGTCTAATACGTCTTTAATCTTATTTTTAACCAACTTCAAAATAGAGTACTCATCTTATCAATTTCTGTATAATTTTTTAACAGTTGTGCACTCGTAGAGCCGTGTGTGATAGGATTTGGTTACAAATATAATAAGGAAGAATGCTGGAGATATTTGTAGGATAATTATATTTTAAGATTAAGTACGAACTCTTTAAGGGCAACAACAAGAACAACAACATTTGATCGAATTGAAAAATTGAAGCGTCTTTAGTCTTCTTAACCGACCCTTTATTTTTGCTCACGGCTATATTAGCTATCATTATGCAATGAAAACTTGAATTTATGTTTTTTATAGAAAAAGAAAGCAGTAATAATAACAGCTAGAGTACATCCCGGCGAAACGCCCGCGTCATGGATGATGAAAGGATTCATGGATTATTTAACGGGTGATACGAATCAAGCACGCGAACTGAGGGAAAAATTCATTTTCAAATTAGTGCCAATGCTGAATCCGGATGGTGTGAGTGACGCTCTATATATTTTTCATTTTAAAATATACGTATTATTCGAAAATCGTCATTGTTAACGCCATTATAGGTAATTGTCGGCAACAACCGTTGTTCGTTGACCGGAAAAGACTTGAATAGGCAATACAGGACGGTGATAAGAGAAACATATCCTCCCGTGTGGCACACCAAAGTCATGATACGCAGGTAATTTTCTTCAACACTTTATTCTTTCCTTATTTAAATGTGAATGCGTGATTTGGGCATATTAAATGACTTAGTGATGAAATAAAGATAATGTGGATAGTCGCCAGTGAATTCACTAGACCAGTGGTCAAAAAACTCGTCATCCCAAAAAGCCTTTTTCGTTTTTTAATCTTATTTTGAGATTCCGATGTCTCGAACAGTATACAGCGGTCGTATTTACGGGGTTATGGAAGGAATGTGTACACAACTTTGTTTAATACAGACAGTAAGGTAACATACCGTAGTTTGTAAATTTCACCAGATTGCAGGAAGAATGTGGGGTTGCCATGTATGTAGACCTACATGCGCATTCAAGGAAACACAACGTATTTATTTACGGTTGTGAAAGCCGTAGAAATTCGGATAGACATTTGCAGGAGCAGGTGTTCCCACTGATGTTACATAAAAACGCCGCCGACAAGGTAAAACAATACGCCTCAATACGTACGAACGAACAGTTCTATTTTATTCGTTTATATTAGTTTTTCGAAATATAAAGACCTAATCTGTTCGTAGTTTTCCTTCGAACATTGTAAATTTCGTATACAACGCAGCAAAGAAGGCACTGGACGAGTCGTTGTTTGGATGTTGGGAATCTCCAACAGTTATACAATGGAAGCATCATTTGGAGGAACAGAATTAGGAAGCAGGATGTCGACGCATTTCTCGGTTCAAGATTACGAAAGTCTCGGGCGTACGTTTTGTGAAACGCTATTAGATTTTTATGATGAAGATCCAAGTAAGGAACGGCTAAGGAATAAAATCGTTACTAGATTGCTGAAGGAAGGTTCTAATGCGGACGAACCAACAAATATTGACCTATCTGACTATTCCAGGTTCGAATTTATACCAACTACTTTATAATAACAAAATTATTTTTCATAAATTAAAATAAGCTCTTACGTTACGTTACGTTTTAACAGCGGTGTAAATAGAGACAACTTTCGCTGTCTGCTTTTCACCAAGCTTATCAGGGTACAAATGTGACAGAGTCCATCGCCATACTCAGAGCACAGTGTTTTTCTTGTTTTAAAAAAAAACCTAATTATTTGCGACCGTCAGGGCTATGAATGTGCTAAACAATGTGTACAAAACGAACGTTCATTGTCATCATAGTGGTCGATATTTGTTACTTTTAGTAGTCTTTTAGCTCATTGGTGCCACTATGGTTTACCAATGGCACGCTAATAGTGTCTATGTTAATATTTGATATATATAAAGTAATGATGGACTAACAATCGATATGACTGTGATGGGTTTTATAAAGAAACTTCAATGGCAAGTAGTAGACTCAAACCGCTTAGCCCTTATTATAACTATATTTAATAATTAATAAATATACTAAAATATCGTAACTTTGCATGTTACAGTGATGAAGGAGATACCTCTAGTAGTAGTTCAGAAGCTGGCATTCCGAGAAAAAGAGGTGAAACAAATCAGCAAGCACCACCACCCTCGCCTTTATTTCCAGAACAAAGTAAAAATAGAAACAATGTAAGAATAACATTTTACTCGCCATTATATAGATTAGCATTTCGCTACACATTACTGTAAATAAAATATTTTTTTAGCTTGGTAAACAGCGAATAAAGTTGGATAAATTAAAAATTGAGAAAAGAAGGACGAAACGGAGAGAAACAATGCAGGTATACATTTACGAAATACTAAAACATTTATAATTACTAATAACAAATGAGCCATACACCATACTCCATACGACAAGACAAACACACATTCGTATAAAATTTTCAGACTTAAGAAGTTAACTGTATCACCATTATTTATTATTTTATTGATTAATCTAAGAAACATTACTTATTTCAGGTGTCAAGAACTGTTGTAGATCTTACATCAGACGCAATATCTGACGGCTCGTCGGATGAATCTTTTGGAGAGAATTTAAGTCCCGTGAGAAGGATACACAAAATGCTTTCAGCTGCCAAAGTAAATCCTAAGAGAAAAAAGAAAATGCCCCCAGAACTTAAAATATTTCCAGTGCCGGTATAAATCATTCTTTACACAAAATTTAATTAATATAATAGCTTCCTTTATATAACTTTCACATTCTTTAGACAAGCGAATCGCCATTTAATTCTGACCGAGAGAAAAAATCAACAAAATATAGCCGACCACGCAGTGTTTCTATGTTCAATGATCCTGTCAGAAAACCTAGACTGAGTCCAGCTTGTTGGCATCAATTCAGACATCTGCCGCCACCAAAGTATGTAACTTCATTAATAATTAAACATATTCAAAATTCTTGTATAGAAAAAGTGTCTTCATTATTTTATGGAACTCATAGCCCCACAGTCTAATCTGACCACTATAAGTAAGTTAATGGTTTTGTAGTAAATTCTAACAAAATTCATAATGTGTATATAATTAGTATACAAATATTCTTTATCACCTTAGGATTACTTTATGTGTCAACAGCTTAATGGTTTAGGGTATGATCTGCGAATCATAAGTGGATTCAAAACCGAAAATATACCATTACTAAATATCCCTTGGCTCATCTCTTGAAGAGATCTACATTGAAATGTAAGGGAAAGATTGGTAAAGGTAAATTATTTTAATGTGTACGAATAAGGTTTTTGATCAGATAAAACTTTGTATGGTTGCACTAAAGATTAATTTAATAATCAATATTACCACTTTCTCCATATAAGGACACTGGTCTAGAATTCTACTAAGACAATGAACATTGTTATTATTAATAAACTTATCAGTTGTGAAAATCCACTAAACTGATAAACAATAACTACACAATTGTCAAAAAAACCTTTACAATAATTTTTCAGGTGTCTTTCAGAAATAAAAAACAGACATACGCAACCGTCCGAGTTACAAGTTAAATTGAACTCATTAAAGAAAAATGTTTGGACTGGTGTGCAAAGTGATGACAAGGGGCCACTATCTTGGGGAATCTCAAGTTTTGCAATGAATTCTTATTTCACAGACAGTGAATCTTTGCTCAGGTAAAAATCTTGCGGATCAACTCAATCCAGAATTAAAAAACAAAATTTAACATTCATCTTCACCTAAAGAGCAGATATTAAAATAATATGTTTATACTACTATAACTAGGTCCTGTTCAAAAAAACTGGAGATATTGGAAAGTGAATTCAAGAAACCTAAAGATGAAAAGAAAAAGAAAAATTCTAAAATTAAAAAGGTCTCGATAAAAGTACCAAAAACTGATGATGTAATAGAAAGTAAACCCCTTAAATTCAACAAGAAGAAAGGAAAGTAAGTACAATGAAATAAATCTAACACAATCACTGTGATTTCAGAACAATATAATTAAACCATGTTACAGGTTAAGACATTCAAAATCAGAGAGTTTGAATCATATAAATAATACCAGTTTTACTGACATACCTAGAAACACACATCAGCCGCAAAGAATTGCAGATGGCAAAAATATAAAAGTATTTAGAAAAAGTGCCTTTGTAGCAACGGCTTTTCAAACCAAAAAAATTAACAAAACCAATTGTTCACCAATATCAGATAATTCAGATTCTGAGGACTCCATGCAAACAAGAAAAAAAGTTAAGAAAAAAACAAAAGTTATAAAAAATAAATTACAGAAAGCAGCCAATGAAGTAAAATTTAAAAATTAGGTTATTTTACTTGGAACCGGGACTTCAGTGTTAATGCATATTACATGTAAATAATTACTTAATTTTATTGAATGAAAAGTACTATGTGTAGAATTAGAAACAAGCACTTGGGTGCAAATCTTAAAATTTGATAAATCTAACATATGTCAGCTATATATGATAAATTGGGAACATAACTGATTTCCACAAAAGAATTCAATTTCATTGCACTAATGGTTTGATCAAAAACCTTTAAAAAATGTAAAGTACTTACTATACATATGTAATAAAGCAACAAATGAATCAATTATTTTTCATTGGACCTTAATTTCATTAATCACACTTGAATAAATAGTTCCTTCTTATATGGTGTTTTTTTTAACAATCACATACGTAGAACCTACAATATGCAATTAATGGTAAAATAAAAAATAACCTTGTATTTTTAACTATAATGATCTCGAACTAACCCGATATTTACATTTTACACGTCCAAAAAAAAAACATGACAAATCTTTATATCTTATTTAATACTACTAACACTAAATACATATATACATACCTAAATTTAAACTAAATTCGAAACAAGTAATCATAAAAAGCTCATCAGACCCAAAAGACCCATGTCTCAAAAAACAAAACTATATTCCAATAACTGAAGATGATGACACATTAATGGCAAATGAAAAATGTATTAATTTGATATTTCTTTAATTTATTCTTTTTTAAGATACCTTACCTACCTTTATCATAATAGTCATATATCATGTATTTTCAAAAAAATAATCATAGGCTTAGTAGTGACATAAAAAACAAACAATTTTGAATAAGTTGTGTATAAAATAAAAATGAAGTACAAGAAATACTAATAAAAGTTTCATTTTATTTTATTCTAACTAATCTATCTAACTTTGCAAGCAATAAACAATATAAGCAAATAAACAAAACTACTTACAATATCTGTTTGATGATTAATCACTAACAAATTTATAAGTATTTCTAATGAATATAAAAAATTGTAAACATTTCAAAGTTTGGTTTCAAGTTTCAAAACCTAGCACTGACAGTGACAAAAGTCGAGGCACGTTAATTCAATGTGCGACTATCTTTTTTATCAACTTAAACCATCAATAAGACATGTCACATGACAATTATTTCTACAATTTAATATTCTATAAATAATTGTCCAGTCCTACCACCTTACAAATTTGCAGAAAAATAAAATTTCTATGTTGATTTTTTTGTGGTATTAATAATGCGTTAATTAATCCAATGTTTTACACATAATTTTCTTTTCCTGTCTAAGTACATCTAGTTTGACTAGCTCAGGCGTCATATTTAATTTTTTTATAATTTATTGGAAACGTTTAATACGTAACGATTTTTAATTTTACAATTAATACTATATCCTTAACGTATAAGATATGTGAACAAGCATTATTAAGTATCCTTAAGTTATAATTCCACTAATTTATTTCAGAATTTATTAATGTTAGCAAACATTTGTTAGCCAACTGGTCTGCGTTAAGTTGGATGTCATTGAACAAAATGAAGATGTAACAGGTGTAGTTGCTGAAAAAGCTAGTACTCTAAGCTCTCCAGCACTCGAAAATTGAAGTGCATTACTAACACGTACTCCTGAAGATGTATATCCTGGAGTTTGAAGTTCTCCCGTTATAGGATTAAATGGTCCACATCTTGTTTTTGCGAGAATGCAAGACGTTACATTAGTGTAAAACCGTATATTATCAGTATCCAAAGTTATATTTACGCCAGTTCTCGCTTCTCGTGTACACTGCGTGACCTAAAAAAAGAAAGGACTAATTAAATTGCGTTTATATATTTTAGATTCGCAATATGTAGATTAAATATTTAAAGTTTTTTTTATGTACCAAATTTATAGAATTAATTCTTCGTAAGCACCGTACAAAATCGCAATACCCCATATAGCATCCTGATGGTTGGACATTAAGTGCTGATGTTGATAAGGCCTGTGGAATTGAAAAGCTTTAAAAACGATTAAATGGCTACAAATAATTTCATTCTACATTATGAGAAGGCATTTTAGACTTCACATCAGTTGTCTTTATATCTGACCAGAATGAATAGTATAAGGTAAGAATCACGAGACAATTCTGGTTTTCCTGAGCCACTGCCTATTGTAATGCACAACTTTGCTTCATAATGCAATCTTCTAGATAATAAGGTTTTGAGAAGTTTTTTTTTAGCATTTTAACGTAAATCTTTTTTACCATTAAAGTCGTTGCACAGTTTGCGTAAGAAGTATTTGTGAAATATTGTACAGCACAGTTACTGAGAGCATTTAACTCTTGAGGTCCCTGAAATTTTAATTGAATGAATTATTTCATTATTAATAAAATAACAACCAATTTGTATCTCAATATGAAATACATTGCATTGAAAAGTTAGTTTTCGCAATATGATTATTATAAAAATATCATTTTAGCTACCTCAGGCATGGAGGTAACTCTTGAAAAGCATGTAATACAGCCATCTCTAAGAGTAACATTAGTGGGTTGAGCTGTACTACAAACTAAGTTTAACAGGTTCTGTAGTTGTGGTCTGGAACAATCGTTTTAAATTTTTAAATATGTTTAATTATTTTTTTAATTAAATTTCAATTTCTTACCCATTAGATGGACAAAGCTTTGATAATTTTTGTGTTTTCCATTGCAGTAATTTATTTTTCACATCACCAAAATCAAATAATCCGCTACTCGCCGCCACACCGACCTGTAACCCAAGTTTTCTTAAGTTAGAATTAGTTTCCTTGGTTTAACTGTTAACTGAATTTATTTTATAGTCTAACCTCGCTTAAATTAAAAATCTGAGTCTTCCATTGCAAAATGGCATTTTGGATTTGCTTTCGGTCAATAAAAGTACAATTTATCTCGATCTGTCGAATATATCATTTTTCATATATACACATATATATAAATAATATAATAATTATTATATTATATTATTATATATATTCTAATATAATAATAATAACATAAATAAACAAAACTCACTAGCAACGTAAATAAGAATCCGTAATGAATTTTTTTCATTGCAATTTTACTCAATCTACCACTATAAACTAACAGTTGTTATTTGTTCAAGTTACTGGTCAGAAATGACAAAATATGCTGTGGAATACTTTTCAGCATTGTTAAACACAATAATAAAAAATATTAACACTACTACTCTATAACTATATTGTACAGAGTCATTATTTAGTTAATAGCTCTTTTTCATAACCAGAAGAGTGTGACATTGTAAAATATACAAAACTTTCACGCCTTGATGACCAAGAGGGATTGGTAAAAACCACGGACCTCTAAATAGCATTATCATTATATACTTATTCCACATCAATCTTAAACATACATTTACGGATATATGTTAAACTGTAAGGTGTACTTTTTATAAATGATAGACAAAAGAATGCTTGTTTCTTTGGAAAACAGGCGGGTACAATTTCATGTATTCTTGGTGATGTTTACGTAGAATTGATGTTGGATAATATCATTTTTCGGTGAAATATGCAAATTTGAAAAGTTTCATACAACTTTATCTCGTCTCAATATATTTCAACTTGATACAATTGCCGCCTTTTTTAAATTTCATCCTGTACAGGAAAATATTGAGAATTAGGATGATTTATGATATTAAAAAAAATATATATTTAAATGTAGGATTGTTTAAATCTGCACAAAGAAATATAAGGCGTTAATCAATTTGATTATTATCGCTATTATAACCGCTTCATGATAAAATTTAATTTGATGCACGGCGATAGCTTGCCGCTTGAGACTAAACAAGATGAGGATGAAAAGCCTATAGCGAGTGTTATCTCTGCCAATCTCGATTTGGTTTGAAACATATTGCAGTATATTTGTTTTAAGCATTTCCTATTTTTAACGTAAATTTAAGCACTATTTTCGTTAATTTTATTTTTTATTGCATTGTTAACGGCAACCCTGAGCACAATACGGGTAACCTAAATTTTGTCTTTGTCATTGATTACAATTAACTATTTCCGAAAACTGAAAGCAATTGATTTTGCCATTGCAAATAAGAATATAATAAATTGAAGGCGATTGATGACTTGTGTGTACTACTAAACTTAAGTTTATTTTCTTTTGTTTAAGTTTATAATGATTGAAGGCCGAGCCAATGTAAGTGACAACTGATATCTTTATGCTATGTAATAGGCCATTCAATCGAATCATATCTTCATCTTTTAACTTTTCAGGAACTACCTGACTTCCAAGTTTTTAGGACAGTAATCAAGTACTGTCTCTTTATTATTATCGTACCAGTGCTGTCTTTCTTCTTTGCAAAAAGTCTTGTATTCGATGGAATTTTACGACTTGATCAAGTTGCGAGCAGCGTCTACTCTGCAATAGTTGCAGTTCTCGCTTTGCATGTCTCACTGGGCATGTATATCTATAAAGCGTACGGCGAGGTTGATAAACCAACTAAACCAGTAAAGAAAGATTAAAAAATTGCATAATAAATACTTTTTAACCCTAATATAAAGAATAAAAATGGATAGTCTATACATGAAAGGAGAACTTTTACAAGTCCACACAAAAAATTCCGAAATTATTGAAGGCCGTTTTTACAGTATGACCACTGACAAGTCTAAAATATCCCTGTACAATGTTAAGGAATTGCCCGAAGGTAAAGAAGATAAAGGTGTCTGCCACTATTATGAGTCTGAAGTCAGAAATATAATAAAACTTCAGGAGGAAAATGGACATACATACCTAAAGCTAACCCAAAAAGAATGTGAAGAAATCATTAAGACTTCAAAGAAATATGTTTATATAAATCAAGTTGATAAAAGTTTTCATGATGCAATTGAAGATTTGACACAGTACAATTATATTGCTCTCAGCACAGATGGCGCTACTATGGGTAGAAAGTGTAAAATGCCTTTTGTAGTATTATCAACACCTCAACAAATCTACATATTTGATGTCCAAGTTATGCAGTATCATGCATTTGATGCTGGATTAAAGAAGTTACTGGAGAGTGAAAGCCCTAAGAAAATAATACATGACTGCAGGAAAATATCAGACTGCTTGTATCACAAGCATAATGTTAAACTGAATTCAGTATTTGACACTCAAGTATGCATTTAGTTTAAATCAATATATTTTATGTTGTTTTGTTAGTGAGATAAATAACCAAAAAATATTTTTCTTTAGGTTGGGCACTTAGTTGTGGCAAGAAACAAATCTGGCCGCATACCAACAACAGTGAAGACATTAGCCGATTGTTTGAACATTTACCTTGGGCTCAATCTTAATGCTATTGAAGAGAAAGTAATTTTGTTTTACATCTTACCATAATAATATTTATTAAAATTTTTATTAACCTTTTATTATTATTTTCAGCTTGATATAGTGCAATGTACAGAGAGGCCGCTGTCCACAAACATAAAAGAAAATCTAGCTAGAAATATAGCATATCTTCACCGCCTGTCTGAAATGATTAATGATGAAATGATGCTTCCCTTTAATAGAGGAATAGAATGTTATATTGAAAACATAAGAGCGTGTGATGACTTCAAGGCTTGGGAGCTATGTGGGAAATCTGGTCAGATACCAAAGGATTTCAAGAATGCAATTGAGTATTAACTGTATGCTTTTAGTATACATTCCACAATATAATAAAATGTAGAGATAGCTTATTTTTGTTTTTTTTTATTGCACCCATTTTATATTTTAGTTTGCATTTTCAGAAACTTCAGTTCTTCTTTGTAGTTTTTCAATGAAATGGCGGTAATGATATCATAAGTCATAATACACTTGATTTTAGGAATTTTATATTTTTATTGACAAAATAGATGATAATGTTCTATGTAATGGTAAAAATTATTTTAAATCAGTTTCATGATAAATATTTTCTTATTATATTTGTTAATAATTAACAGAAGCTTTGATAATAGTTATGGAAGAGCATTATTTATATGTGCCTTTACATTACCATTGACATTTTACTTATTAACGGTTTTATATTAAATCTATCTATTATTTATATACACTTGCTATTTCAACAAATCATTTAGTAGTAGAGTGATATATTAACTTATGTTATTCTATTGAGATTATTTCGTCGGTTGATACATCACTGACAAATTGTTTTGTGTGAATAAAAAGTTAGGGGCTTAAATATTTATAATTAATAAAACATTTGACTTTGCTAAATCTATTTAGGATTGCTTATATATTTGATAATTAAGAGTGATATTTTGAGAAAGGTTTTACAGTATTGAGTACTTATTGGGTGAAGGATATCAATGTTTTGATTGCTAAATTGCTTATAATTAGTTTAAGATTTAAAGTTTTTTGAAATTCGAAGGCTTATAAAATAAAGTATTTGTACTTGATATTTTGTTATTATTGTCATAAAAATACTAAGATCCTTAGAATGTGGGGTGGACTTGATAGTCGAGTAGAGGATTGGATAGTTGTAAGTACTAAATGGCTGTAAGATCTAATTTGGATGCTAATCGAACTCGGTACTGCTAAACAATAATTGCGACTGTGGAAGAATTTAGACAAAATAATAGAACTATGTTATCACATCAAATATAATTATATCAATTATATAATAAAATATCATAACAAATGCCATTATTGCCTTATGGCATTTTCAACTTATATAGCTTGACTTGGATACAACAAAGTTTTCAAAGTCAGCAAGTTGATGTAGTAGCGGGCCCATCATATCCGTCTAATTGGTGACGGCATATTGGGTAGTTCTGGGATGGAAGCAGCGCTTAGGTTGGAGTAGTATAGTCCAATAGGCCAGCTTGGACTTAATGTTGTGGTTGTTAGTTAAGGCTAATCATATTATTAACTGTAATTTAATGCCATAATTTTTGTACACTACTCGCGATTTCATTCTTTTAACATAGATAATAATCTGACATGTCATAATCATAATATAATTAATATGCTACACAGCGATTCGGCGGCGGTATACCAGTTCTAGGTAAATGATAAGCGAAATAAATAATAGATAACATTTATTTTAGACATAATTGTGACTATGCAGCTTTACTGAGGAACAAATTGGGATAGAATGCAAGTCCCTCTATGGATTCATCTCTACAGGCCAGACCAAGGCGTTCTGTAGTATAAAGCATTTCTCGAGCCAATAACACGGAGACATTAGCCAGTTGTGATAACTTTACAGGCGTTAGAGTTCCATTATCTTCAAGCTGTAAAATAAATAACAAATGTTGGAATAAGGGAAATAAATTAAAATGTGGTCTATGTGGTTATATTTGACACTTGAATTTCAGTTTAGGCCCATCAAATTTGTCTAAATGACAAATCTTATGAATGGAATGGTGAACAAACAACTGGCTTCAGTTATTTAAGTTATATTGAATATCTTTTGTATAACTGGCTATGTTACTCATCTTCTCGGAATTCTGTATATTTGAAAAAAAAACGGAAGTGAAATAGATAAAATATCATTATCCGAAGTAACTCATTAAAATCCTAATAATATTATTGCGCTTACCAACTGACAAGTGTTTTTAGCAACCTCTTCATCCCTTTGACTGTTCAATTGTAGAACACACGCACCACTGGGAAACTTCCGAAGTAACATTGGAGCACCAATTGTTGGTAACAATCTGGAATTTTTTATATATATTAAGATGTTGACAAATGACAAGAGACCAAACCAACAAAATGTATATCTGTTTCCTTTAAAATACTGAAGCTTGGAAGAACAGCATAATTAAATTACTAATATACAAAATTATAATTTAATAAACTCGAACACATACTTGCAAGCATTTAATAAGTCCTCTGGTGATATCAGTTCCAATCCCCTAGCCCTGTTCACTCTACACCACACATCTGCTAATGACATTATACCACCACACTCCTGGAGAAAAACAGAAAGAATTATAATACAACATAGTGATTTCAAACACCTTTATTTTACCTTTAGAGGAGTAATCACTCCTTGTACAAATATACAATACTATAAGTATATATTTTATTAATAGATAGGTGAATAAGTATATAGAGAAACCAAGGTAAATAAATAAGTACAAAGAGTACATAACAGATATGTAGATATGATAAATAGATGCTATATATTTGCCTTTAAGTAATAACAATGGAAACATATTCTTCTTTGTCATTGGAATATTAGCTTAGTTTGCCATGGAGCCTTACTTCATATTGGCGTACTTTACAATTCTTTTTTCTGAGACATGCTCTATGCTCTAAGAAATGAAACAGAATGGCTCTGCAGTGAAAAACATCAGCATTTAAAATTTGAATATTAATTAAAATCGGGAATAGACTTGGGTCACTTTGCACTAACTGCCCAGACACTGAACTACCATGACCTACATTACCTTAGTCCTATGAATAATGTCTTAGATATTGAGATATCATCAATTACAATTATTGTAAGTTTAGTTCATAAAATATATGTTACCATTAAAACTGCAACCATCATATCTGAAATCTGCTGAGCCAAACCAACATAGTAATCTGAATCTGACCGGAAAGCATCTCTTGTGACTGGATCATCTATACCTAAGCTCATGAGATATGACTTAAATCTTACTGTGTCATCCTCTGATATATCACCTTGTTTCTCCTGTAAAAGTATATACATCACAATTAGTCTCTTATGTCATGTTTATGTTCCTTATAAAAATAGATTTTGTTGGATGATCCAAACAGGGTTTAGTCATCCATATTATTTGTATATATATTTTTTAATTGTTTATGCACACATTGACTGCATTTCCACTTAACATCAGGTGGGATTGTAGTCAAGCACTTACTTAGAAAGTATAAAAAAAAGCACCATCATTAATGAACCGGTTTTGAGTTGTTCAAGAGTATTTGATTGTAATTAGATCTTATATAAATTTTGTTGGCTATGTACC
The DNA here is from genome assembly GCA_029286785.1 of Meandrusa payeni. Lineage (NCBI taxonomy): Eukaryota > Metazoa > Arthropoda > Insecta > Lepidoptera > Papilionidae > Meandrusa > Meandrusa payeni. The sequence continues at coordinate 5,048,664 of JAGSMX010000013.1, forward strand.
ATGGGTACCTGTAATAATCATATAGAAGAATGAATGTTAATCTGTGATATATTGGAAGGCTTATGACATTCCAAGACTATAATCCATAGTCAACAAGGAAAAATGTAGAAGAAAAAGAATATAGGCAACTTTACAATAACACAATACACATTTAAACATTTCAATTTAAAGTTGTTTTTTTATCTATTTTTTACAATTTTTCATGTATATTGTGTTTTCAAATGAATATGTGCTATAATATAAATCAGTGGTAAAAATAAGTACTAATATGTTAGTGCAAAATTAAACATAAATCAAAATTGCCTAACTAAATAGATTTTTACATTGAAGAACATGTGTTATAGAATTCTTACCCTAATTTTTGTTGATATTGTTTTAGAAACAGAAACCATTTCTTTTGCTTTCTCCATAAGCTTTCTTAGATCTTGAAATGCCACACTAATGCTTTCATCTGTTGCCCTGTGCTGTTCCTCTATACTTCTTTCAATACCAACAATTCCAAACCGAATCTTCGAGTTCACAGGTGTCACAGGGGGTCTTGTAGATGCCATTGCAGACTCTGTACTAGGAGATGTCAATGGTGTTGATCTTTCCCATGCTTTAGCATTAACTGTATCAGTTAATCTTTTGTAAAATACAGGGTCAATTCCATCTTTAAAAGAGAACTTAACAAAATGGTATGGACTTACTACGGCCGGACCTGGCCTTTTGCCTGAAATTACAAAAATAAATACAGAACCCAAAAAAACTTCACTTAATAAAAGTTATATGATGACTAATTACAAAAAAAAGATGAAAAATTAAGTAAATAAAGATAGATTACTAATAAGAAACTCTGTTACAGCATTTACCTGGAAGTGCTGGACCTAAATGCAAAATGATCCTTTTTGGCCCACCAAGGCCAAAAACACCTCCGCTCTCTTCTTCCAAACAAAACACATAATACAGTGGCAAGGATAAACATGTCAATCCCTTTGCTATGTCTCCTGGCTTGCCCCATAAAATTCTGTGCGTTGTAAGTAATACTTCCCCATCGACATATTGGGTCTAAGAATTGAACACTATATTAAATTTAAAATATTGGCCAGTATAATACTACATTGTACTATATCCTTCCCAACACTAACCTTATCTTCGCCGTCATATATTTTAACATTTTTCTCCCGTTTTAGAAAGTTTTCACCCTCTAATAAGCGGGCTTCAATGTATTCAAATCTGTCCATCTTTCTGGGCTAGTAAAAGAATTAACTGCTCAGTTTAACATTCATATAAGAGACAGTTAATTTTTTTACCATTAATTGTGAATTTTATAAAAACGTAAAGTAAGTAAACAAAATAGTTTAATTTTAATAACAATTTTAAACTTTTATAAATATTATGAACTTATTTACAGTAATAATGATTATTAATTTTATTGAAAATTTGACATTGATTAGTCTTATATCTGTGGATGTCTGTGGTGTTATTGTTTTTTGTTGTTGAATATTTTATGGCCATTTTTTACCTTTAAGCCAAGTCTTTTTAAAACACATACACTTATTTATTACGTCTAAGATGAAAATGAAAATGTAAGTTATTTGATCCCCCATGAGTCCCCGCACCATCCCAAAAAAAAAGCGGTGTTATTATTCAGTCTTCGTCCATGTTACCAGGTCATAAAATCCACAACAAAAAGTCTTCTTCTCAATGATTCTCTCATTACTGAAAACCGTGAGGGCTCAGTAATGTTGGTATTGAAATTTTCAAAGAATTTAGTGATTACATATCCATTTTTTTCTTTCTCATATCAATTTAATGAGCTTATGTAAAACATTGTTCGTTATATCAAAATAGCTCTCTCATTTTCAAATTATATAGGTGAGTCAAATTATACAAAGAGCGTGAGATTTTTCCAAGTGTCCCGCATTAAAAAAAATCTATGTTACAATTTGTAATATTTAAACTGTACAGCTGTACACTAAATAAAACAGACGCCTGATGGTAGTCATCTTGGAACTCTTTAAATAGATCTGACTTCTTAAGAATTTCGTTATAAGCTAGTCACAAAATTCGCAAAGTTTTATAACAAATTTTCTGCTTTACTTATTGCCCTCGTAAATAATATGACCTTATCGTTACGTACTTCTACTATTTAAAATTTAGGAAGTACGCAAAGGTTCTTTCTTTACTATTTTCGTACACCCCCAGGTACCTAATCGAAACATGGCCACCATCTTATCAGCATGAAGTAATTAATGGGAAGAAAATAATTTCCACGGTTTAGATCCTCATATATTTTCTGAGTTAAAAAGACTAGATTATACAAAATAGGAACATTCATAGGAATTATATCCCATAAAATCCCTAATAGTAGGTAATTTTTTTGTAAGAACTAGTTATTGATAGTATCGATATCAGTTTAACTTGTCTGAACATATTTGACATTTAATTGCGATGTTCAATCCCTATCACAATTGTAACACCTCGTTCTGAAATTTTACAAATGCTGCAAAGCAAAACGAAATGAAAGGTGGTGCTTTGTGGCGTAAGGTTAACCTACAATTATTTGTTAGATACTGTGCTTACTTTTACTTTACTATTAGCCTTGAGTGGTAGTAACTGAAAGTGCTATCAAAAAGATTTTTAATATATTGTGTTATTATGGCTGAGACGCAAGAGACGTTGCTTCAAAAAATTCAAGAGCAAGGAGATGTCGTGAGGAAATTGAAAGCTGCAAAGGAATCGGGTGATAAGGTTAATTTGATTTGTAAGCTTTTATTCCCGTGTTAAAATTGTTCTATGATAACTATGATGAAATGTGTGTGAATTGCATCATTAAAAGTTTAATATAATAACTGTTGTAGCTGAAGAGGATGCAAAAATGTTCCTACGATCTTGAAGAAATTGATAAACATTTATCTCAATATAGTTACTTATCTGGGTATACACCCACTAGATTAGATTTAGAGATTTTAAATAATCTAGGAAAAGATTTAGATTTTAAAAAATATAAATACATGAAGAGGTGGTGGTACCATATGCGGAGTTTCACTGAGACAGAAATATGTCTATTTCCTGCAACCTGCTCCAAAAACTCATTTACAAATCTGCAAAAACGCGATGATAAGTCTTTTGATGAGCAGGTTTGTGTTGTTGCTGTTTAGCAGTAGACTTTATTTTATTTATATTTGTTAATTTAGCACATAGACAAGTTTTGCAGCAATTTGCTTAACTATAGACACAGTCTATTTTTGTTCTTATTGTTTGGTTGAATCTCCACATATGGTTCTTAGTTCCCACAGATAAACAATATTAGCTATATTATGCATAATAATTATACTTGAACTTTGTTAAATGCCAAATTGGTGACATGAAACATTTCTTTTTCCGGTTGTAAAATGTTTATCATCAGTGGTGAAAAGGAACCATATTGATTCATTTCGAAGTGGAATACGAAAGAAAAATGTTTCACAAAGCAATGCGGTTATGCAATTTGCTTGCCAACAATCATTACAAAAAATGTTTTGCAACTTCATCTCAGAGCAAGGTATTAGAAAGCTATAGAGCACTTGTAGAACAAAAAATGTACACTATGGGCTTTAAAATTTTCACTGATAATTCCTAATTTTAATTATTACAATATTTTTTTTTAGATTAAAATTGAAGTAAGTAAGCTATTGGCTTTGAAATCTCAGTTAGGATCTGAGGATGTAGCACCACAAAAGTTTGTTCTCAAAACACCAAAAGGAACTAGAGACTACAATCCACAGCAAATGGCAATTAGGAATAATGTTCTTCAAAAAATCATTACAGTTTTTAAAAAGCATGGTGCAGAGTGTATTGACACACCAGTTTTTGAATTAAAGGTAATGTAAAACTTATTATAGAACACAATTTTTTAATATCTGTTTTATTCCCTATTATAGTATTAGACAACATAATAGAGTGGTTAATGAATAAACAAGCCCATTTTTCTGCACTTCACTAGATTGATTAAAAAGTGTTAGTTAATCATCATATTGGAAGGTCAAACCAACATAAACGGAGTGGACTGCACTCACAAACTAATTTATACTAATATTTTTTATAGGAAGTTCTCACAGGAAAGTACGGAGAAGACTCAAAATTGATTTACGACTTAAAAGATCAAGGTGGTGAAATACTTGCTTTGAGATATGACCTGACTGTACCATTAGCCCGTTATTTGGCAATGAGCAAAATAAACACTCTCAAGAGATATCACATAGCTAAAGTGTATAGAAGAGATAATCCAGCAATGACAAGAGGCAGATATAGAGAGTTCTATCAATGTGTAAGTATATCAAAATGTTTATTTTTTTTTACTTAATTTATTTATTGGTTGATTTGAACAATGCAAAGGTATCCCGCGATTAGAGAAAAAATTGGCTATATCTGATCTATGTAATCTAATTTCTAGACTTCTTTATAGTGTATTAGGTTCACTAATGAGGATCTATGTATTGAAGTGTGAAATGAAAGCATAAATGAAAACATTATGAGCATGTTAAATGAAAACTTGAAACAATTATATACTAGCATTATTTATTACACAAGGTGTAGTGTTGTTGAAATGATTCTTATCATTGTTCATATCTCTTAGGCAATTTAAAGACATTTAACTTGAATATATCTATCTATATATTATTTTCAGGATTTTGATATTGCCGGCCAATATGATTTGATGGTCCCAGATGTAGAATGCCTCAAAGTAGTGACTGAAATTCTTGATACACTTGATATTGGAAAGTATGTATTGAAAGTCAATCATAGACGACTGCTTGATGGCATGTTTGAGACTTGTGGTGTGCCAGTAGACCAATTTCGTTCTACTTGCTCTACTATTGACAAATTAGATAAGGTAAATATTTTCTAATGGATTAGATGCTTTTAAGTTAAAAGTGTGGTTTTTCATGGAAACCTATGTGGTGTTGAATAACAATTTTTTTTAAGTGTGGTAAAATATGTATTTCAAGGTGCTTTATTTTTTAGTCACCATGGGAAGAAGTAAGAACAGAAATGATAAACGAAAAAGGTATAACACCAGATGCAGCAGATAGAATAGGACAATATGTAAGGTTGAATGGTGATGTAGAATTAGCTGATAAGTTATTGAAAGATGAGAAGTTAACCAAATCAAAAGCAGCAGTTGAAGGGTTGGAGGGTATTAAACTACTGCTAAACTATTGTGATATATTTGGTATTAAGGATAAGATTCTATTTGACTTGAGTTTAGCACGAGGACTGGATTACTACACAGGGGTTATTTACGAAGCTGTTCTTACACGTAAGTAGAAATAAGTACAAATACATTATTTTTTCTTAACTTAACTACTGTAACTTGCAATGTTTTGTGCAATTTGAAATAGGATGTCCAATGGATGTATCAATAATATGATCATTGATTTATAAAAATATCTTTCTCTATCTGCACCATTAGGGTTAAATAGGTTTGTTTTTATTGTACCATGTGCTAAATATTTCTATTTTAGAGCTCAGTTTATCTTTAGTTTTAATTCTGAAGGACATTACATAAATATATAAAACATATCACATCCTTTTCACCTTAGCAGGTAGATGGAGACAGCTTTCACGTATCTCTATACACCGGGCACGATAATTTAGTTTTACTGATTGTTTTTGTACTAAAAAGCATTTTTTTGGTACAAAATGACTGGGAACATACCTGTGACCCATCAAATCCAAGTCAAACTGATTAGCCACTAGATCATCACATACTACATTGCAAAAGTAATAGTATAATCTTGATGATAGTGTTTTAGAAAGCTTTAGAAATCATCATTAAAGTGCCATTAAAGTACACTGTATCACTGATAATTATTAAAAATGACCTTAATTTATTGTTAAAAGAAATATTAAATTGTTGATCAACAAACATAATGTGTGTAGTGAAATCTGAGAACTAAATCTAATGTTGCTTTAATGTCTGTTGCTTAGTGCTATAATTGTTGTATTTTCTGTATTCAGCTGTGACATGTACTTTCACTTTTTGTTGGTTACATCAAATTGTGCCTTTATGTCTATCAGACTACTAAATTCTTTATTGGTATTATAGTGTTGATTCTAACATTTAAAGATCTGGTTTAAAAATTGGATGATTAGATAATCAACACAAAATTATATGTAGATCATTATTACATCTGGGGAAATTGTTGTTATAGTTGTTCTTAGCTGGTTTGTGAAACAGGAAAAATATGACCCTTTGTAACTGACTTAAAAATGTGCTCAATCTATCATTTGATGCCATATGTTATATTTGTAGGTTTCGTGGAATAAAATAGTCCAACAACTAATACACTCGCTTTATTGAGACAGCGTAACGTTGTACAAAAGAATTATTTAAAACGAATACCGTCACAACTGCACGTCCTCACAATCTTTATACATAATTAATTAGAAGTCAGATTACGAACTAATAAAGCCAAGTTCATGTGACGATCAACTTAATTATTAATTATGAATTAAAGATACAATAAGGTTCAGGAAAATCATTAAGATATAATTGGAAGTAGTTATTATGCATAACAATCGCTGGGTGTCATGTGTTACCAGCTAACACATATGAACCAATTGTTAGTGTTTTGTTTGAAAGATTAGGTTTTCAATTAGGTCGCATACTAATTATCTTGGCATAGTTTCTGATCATTTTATTAAAAAAAGTTTGATCATTGAGATATTGGTAGATTTATAACACTATAACTAAGGAAGTACTTGACGACAACGAACCGTGTTCGTGATAGAAGAGAAAATAAAAGAGAGTGCCTTTCACAGACGGTCAACGTTTGCACCTTCATTAGATATGATTTGAAGTCGGTTTTTGATTCAACTCATTCAAATCGTAATATACTTGTTCAATGTCAAGTTATCTAGTACTAGACTGTACTAGAGACCGGTTTGAACGAAAGTTTCGCATTGACTAGTATGCTTGGGTCATGGACATAATTGCACAATTGTAATGTTGGTCTTGTGATTATTTGACATTACTTATTATAGAATAACTTACTGCTATACAACTTGCTATAGATATACTAGATATAGATAGAGCCGTGGCAACTCAGTGTCCGGACAGTCGCCTCAAGTCAAATTTGCGTAGTACGCTAGCAGCGCTCCGGTGCCGGCACCAATAAATTTGTTGTTACATGTTTTTAGGCCTTTGCCCAATGTGGGACATATATTTATATATACATATATAAAGGCCGTAACCTTAACTTTACTAATAACTTGATAAAAATTATGATTTTAATTTGCCGACGATTGCATTGTATGATTTTGTTATTTTGTATTACAGAACCAATCAAAGTGGGTAACGAGGAGCTTACGGTTGGATCGATAGCTGGTGGCGGCCGATACGACAACCTCGTTGCAATGTTCGATACGAAGAACAAGCAGGTAATAGTTACGATCTTTTTCAATTGAAACAACCACATGAAACTAATCTTACGGCTTCGTCATTACATCAGAATTAAGAAATCGTAGAAGAACGCAGATCGCTCTCAGTGAAAAATGTGAGATGTTTTTACAGAACGCGTTGAGTTCATATTTGCAACTCTCGTTTTTTTTAAGTAAAAAAATCATTAATTAATGAATATACTTCATTCTTCTTCTTCTTCAGCCTAGCGATTTCCCGGTCTACCACCAGGGTCCGCTTTCCTACTTAATCTACATCTTCGGCATCCTCCTTTGTTAGGTGGTTCTCTAACATATCCGCTTGGTGGTTCTCTAACATATCCGCTTGGTGGTTCTCTAACATATCCGCTTTCACGACGTCCAGCCAGCGTTTCTTGGGCCTGCCGTGGGAATAAAAATACTGAATATACTTTATTGCGAAACAATAAAAAAAATACATCACAGAAATAATAAATATACAATTTTCACATTTGTCGATGTAATTGCATGCGCAATGGGCGGTCTTGTCCCTTAGAGCGATCTCTTCCAGGCAACCTTTGTATGGACAGAAACTTTCCTCTAGAAAGATTTTAGTCGGTCTGTGGTCATTTTTATATTTATTTTAATACAGAAAATAAAATACAATATTCATTTATATAAACATAAATATGGTAAACATACAACAGATACCTAAGTATATTTATATTCATAAAGAAATATAGTGCCTATGTACTAGGTTCTTAAAATCAGACAGGGATTTTGAGCATGTTTTGCTTTTTGTCAGAGCATTCCAAAGTCGGACTGCTTCTATTGAGAAAGATTTGCTCAAGAATTTTGTAACATGCCCTGGCATTTTTTTCCCGAAGTTGCATATAAGTTAGTTTAGCTTAGCTTGTTCCAATAGACTTTTGTTAATAATAGCTACCGATCGAGTCGTGGTTCGGCCCTCTCGGGCGCCGGATCGGACTGCTAACGCGTAATAGGTTCAGGCTAAGCGACCTAAGAGCTATGGCCACCTCTCAATCCGATGAAGCAGTAAACCCACTGGCCAACTGTGTCAATTCCTCCAAAAAAAAACTGGCATTTTAAGCATGTGTATGTATATACTTGGTAAGTATTTCTTCAACGACAAAGACCACGAATGTGGAAGATGGAGAATTTTGGCGACACATCTTAGTAATATAAATATGATATTTCAGAAATGAAACAGAGTCCGTGCGCAGTGGCACCGGTCACTTGAATATATATTTGAAGTGCGTTTTTCAACCCACTTTGAAAAAGTACTTGTACTTGTAATGTACTAAGGGTAGTTTGATGAGAGTCTGGTTAGGTTCTGATTAATTTCGTTGTATCTACAATAATTCGGAAATACAAAGAGGGCCTCTGCGCGTAATAGCGTTTAAAGTATGATTCGATTTGAAGTCAGATTTTTGTTTTTGCTCGTAAATTTACTTGTGTTATATCTTTATAAATATGTGTTTGTAATTTTAGGCCCTTTTTTTATTTTTTAAAAAAATGCTAAAATTTTCTTCGCTAATATTTTTAACATTATTGTTAACCATTCCAAATAACCTTAGGATTGTGTTAGGACATGGTTCACGTGAATAGTCGAATGGCGAATTCGAACCCACGACCTTACGATTCGCAGACCCTAAACCATTACGCTATTGGCGCTTTCGAATAATTTTTATTTGGCCATTTCCAGGTTCCATGCGTTGGTGTCAGTATCGGTGTGGAGCGTATATTCTCTGTGTTGGAGTCCAAATTAGCGGCGGGCGATATAAGCGTGCGCACTAATGACATAGACGTATACGTCGCCTCTGCTCAGAAGAACTTCTTGGAGGAGCGCATGCGGATCTGTGCTGAGCTGTGGAACGCTGGGATAAAGGTACAATCACACATGCATAGATTAGTATTTATTATTTATAAATTAAGGGTTATAAAGAGACTTAGAGTTTATAAAAAAATCGGTCTATTAAGGACATTAAATCGTAGTCAAAACGCTAACGGGACTTGTATCTAGAAAAGTAATAAGGTTTTTTCTTTCAGTTAATTAATAAGTTTAAAAAGGGTCTCTGTCTAACCTGTTAGAGTTAAAAGGACGTGAGTGCTTATATTATAAAAGATTGCAGAAATAGCGGAGGGAAGTTTAATCATGATGATTTAACTAATTTGGCATTTGACATGCATTCAGTAATGAATTATGTATTTTTCAACCGACTTCAAAAAAAGAGGTTCTCAATTCGTCTGTATTTTTTTTAATGTTTGTAACTTTCGATTTGGTGAACCCATCCAATCCAATCCAATCTCCCATTTAATTTGGTCAAATTCTGACCATGGCATCCATGAGAAAAACGTATGTCTTAAATTTGCATCAAGTATGTGCCCTACAAGTGAACGAATTACTCAATATAACGCCAACAGATTTCGATGGTTCATTTTTTATTGGAAAGAATTTACTTTAAGAGTACTGTGATAAAAGTGTGGTTGGATTCGAATTAATTTTATTTCGTAACATTCTTACCATAATTCAGAAATACAAAGGGGGCGTCCTCACATTTAACGTTTATCTTTTTTGTTTCAGCTCGTAAATATGCTTGTATACTTGTATAATTTATTGAATCAACAAATTTTGTTTGTAGACAGAGCAGTCGTACAAGAAGAATCCGAAAATGCTAACCCAGTTGCAACATTGTGAAGACACTGGCATACCTCTGGCTGTGATACTTGGCGAATCGGAGTTGAAGCGTGGTCTGGTCAAGATCAGGAACATAGCAACGCGGGAGGAACAGGAAGTGCCGAGAGTAAATCTTGTGGAAGAACTCAAGACAAGGATAGGAGCGTTAAATGTTAAAGAGATGAATGGATCTATGTAATTCGTCTATAATCAGAAAGCATAAACAAAGAAGAAAAGGTTCTACAAGATTTACTTGGTCCTTCGAGCAATAGAATTGAATTAACTTAAATCGGTTTTTGCCTCCAAATACAATGTGAATGGTTTTTAAAAGACGAGTTAATAGACTTTTCTAAGCCAGTTTTATTAATCCGTGTCGAATAAATGGCGAATTTTATCGTATATGGGATCCAATAAGGTTCTAATCTTTACCTTATGTTTGGCGTAGTCATTGTATACAGTAGAAACTAGTTATATCGAATTAAAAGGCATATTAGAAGGCGGATCTTATAAGGAAATATTTAACTAAGATAATTTTGAGTTTGCAATATTTCTATGCCTAAGATTCTATGTCTTCGAGATAAATATCATCATTGTATTATATGTGAAGCAAAAACTTTTTAATACTTCTTACGAAAATTGCGCGGACTCATCTGAGTATTAATTTCCCAAACTTATAGTTTAAATAGAGGAGCTGAATGCTATTTTTTTTAAATTTTGCATACTTCTCTTGGTGCCATCTTCCATCGAAGGTTGGCGACCATCATGGCGATTTGGACCCTCCACACAGCAGCACGAAATAAAGGACGTGTGCTCTTATTGTACCATTGGCGTAGATTTTTAAGCCAAGGTGTTGTTCTCTTTCCCGGATTTCTTTTCCCTTTCTTTCCCTGGATTATAAGCTGTAACATATCGTATTTGGGATTACGATTATATGCCCTAGGTTTTCCAGCTTCAGCCTTCTTTCCAAGTCTTTGCAGGACTACTTCGTTGCGTACTTTGTCTCTCCAGGATATCCTTAACATTCTTCTGTATACCCACATTTTGCATACAAAATATATTAAATCAATTAAAAAATAACATTACACACACTACCGTGAGTTTGATGTGCAGGTGTCCCAGAACTCAACGTCAAGCCAGAAGCAACGGGGTGACAGGATTGATGGTAACCATCATGAGAAAAATCAGAAAAAAATCTATCCCATGCAGTTTGAAAATTATGGGCATTTTAAGAAAAACCTAAAAATTTGGTTAATCAAACCGTTACCATTTCTCGGTTATTGTGGTTAATTTTTACTATTTTTGTTAATTTAAACTTAGTGGTATAATTTTCGAGTTAAAGAGGTTCTACTGTATATAGAGACTATATTGCTATTAGTAAAAATACAAATTAGTGATAAGGATTTTTCTTCTTTATTGTGAAAAATGAAGAAGTTCCTATATAACTAAATTTAATTATTTTATCACGGTATACTTTTTAGAGTTTTGCGGGTAATAATTTTTTTTGAGAAAGCCTATTGCTGTCTTCGTTTTCAGAAGCGGTCTCCTATACCCTGTATAACTCTATAGTCTACTATATAGTAATAATATGACACGAAGGATTGATGCATTCGATTTAACGTAATGGGCCTAGAAGTGAGTTTGACCGTTCGTGTCTTGACCATCATATGCCAACAACGAATCGTATACCATCCGTGAAACAGCAATCGTTCGAGTCGTAGTTCGGCCCTCTCAGGCGCCCTCATCGGAATTTTTACGCGTGACATAGTAACTGTCCAAGCAGAGGTTACCCCTCACCGGGAGGACCCTTATGTCGAGTTACTAGCGATAGAGGTTCAGGCTAAGCGACCTAAGAGCTATGCCACCGCTCAATCCGGTAAATCAGTCAAGCCCAGCTTCTCCGGCCAATCTGTGTTCGTCTTTAAAAAAAAAAACATATCGAATAACTTATGTCTCTTGGGTTTTAGTTTGCTTAACGGACTTTTAGTCAATCAGCTGAAATTAGAACATTGTAAATTTGTCGTAACGTCGTCAGTTTTAAAATTGAAATTGAACCGTGATAAAATCCGTTAAAAAAATTAGTTTTATCGAACAGGCATTTAGTGGAAGTGGTGTTTTAACTAGAAATTCTTACGTTTTAAAACCAATATAGACACTACGCACGGCACATCACGGACTTCCACTATTTATGATCCTGACATACATTAGCTTCGTTTATAATCTCATACATAATTGTCAGTTAAGGCTTTACCTGCCCGTTTTATTATACCTCCTAGGACGCCCTCTACTGGCTTTATTATTAGTATGGTAATTAAATAATAGTTAAAAATATTAAAAAAAATCTTGTCTAAAGAAAACAGCAATGAAACACAATTTTAAAGACAGCTGATGCTCGGGTCAACGAACGCCGGGGCGCGGAGGGGCGGCGGCGCACACTGAATGAATTTATGCCGCTCCTTTGGTGCCGCCGCCCCTATGCATGTTTCTGACCGTTGACCCGAGTATCAGCTGTTTATTATAAATATTATAATTCTAAAAATTATTTAATTTCAACCTTGTTTTAATGCATTTCTGTGTAGCGAATTAACATAGGTTTATTTGTATATCAAGCAATATTTTTTTCTAATTTATAGATGATTGTCGTTATTAACCCAAACAATTTTTACAGAGTTGTTTAATTGTTACTATTTAATATTAAGATTTTTCATTTTAACATGAAATTTCATGTGAACCAGGGAAACGGGACTGCAGGCATGTAAACTAGCAATACTGGAATTTGTTTAGATAGCAGCGCCAATGTATCAAAAATTGGCACCAATATCTTCCATATAATTTTGTCGAGCTGTGTCGGTAGTCTTAGACAACCTCAAGGAACAAAGCTATCGTGCTCAGTAGCACAAGCTTAAGAAATTAAATTAAAAAAGATCGAATGTGCCCAATGGCTCAGCGTACGACTTTGGAACTTGTGATACGGGTTTGAATCACAGCCAGCTTGTATTAATGAGTTTTTTTCGGTTTTACATATAAAAGAATCACTTCTTAAAGTTTGGCTGTGAGCTCACCACCTCTCATATATTCTTAAAGCGCCTCTCCGACTTGTGAATGTTGCCAGTTAGTTTACGATATCTCTCTCTGTCTCTTGAAACAGATGGACGGTACTCGCGATTCTGGTCGGTCCCTGATGTCCCGCAGCGATTTCCTTCTGCAACCAACATTTCTTTGTTTTCCCATCAAGTCACGTTGAAGGACAGGAGACATACCTCGTGTCTAAGCCCGTGACAGAGGTACGATACTTATCTTGACGGTCTGCTATAGTTTGCGCTTTTGTTTGATCCGGTGTAGAAACTTATTTGACACATTCGAAGTCAACACTCGATATGAGCTTGGTGAAAATTGGAAAGCGATTCAAAAGCTGTCTACCTCGCTTAAAAAAAGGGGTTAATTTCAAATTTTACATAAAAGTTAATATTGTTTAAATAAGTTACGATATATCTTTATTAACTTATTTTAGAATAATTTTCTTATTTTTTTTTCAATACTTAATAATTAAGGTTAGAGTTAATTTCAAATAAAATTTTTACGTCATTGATTTGTGTCAAAATTTTAATAATGATCCTTCTGTCTCTCAGTTTTTGTTTTTATATGTGTATTAAATATTTGATTGATAAATTTTTTGAATTTTGTTTTTAATTCTATTATTTTTAAGACACATACATCCGTCTGATTTGATGTTAAGCGATTACGGTTATTTTATAAACAAAACTAAGTTACGCTGGCGTCTATATTCTATATTTACTAAGCAATTGCTAGACCATGACCCCTGACCTGATGTTAAATGGAAATGCAGTCCTGGATTGTACGACGCACTAGTTTAGTAAATTTCACACTACTCTTGAAAACACCTTGAAAACACCTTCATTGGAATCTGAGGGAAAGACAGACGCGGGCAAACCATTCCAGTCCTTTGCTGTACGAAAAATGAAAGACGAAGTAAAGCGCTTCATTCGGGTCTGAGGGTTCACAACAAAAGGTTAACATGTATCAATGCGTCTTTAAGTCCGATGGTGGAACGAGGATTGGGGAAATATTGTTATTGCTGAGCACACTCCGAAATAAAAAAACCAAAAAATGGAAACTCGTTGGTAGAAATTGGTACGAAGATTCGAACTTGCCACCATCAGATCGTAAGTCGAAGCACTTAGACACCAGGCTATCACTGCAGTGTACAAAAAAACATATAACATTTATTAATATAGATTACATATGGACCAGGAAAACCTTAGTTCATGAAGAGCGTGAACTAAACCATCCGTGCATCTCTCTCTCATCTCATCTCCGTGTATGAAAAAGTGTCTGGCAAAAGATATTAAATAAGACTAAAAATTTGCGATGGGAAGGAGAATAGAGGGAAATCTATAATATAAGACTTAATGAGCTTGACGAAAAGAGTGATTTCTCTCTCTACTCTGATAAAATTGAAACTATAAGGGTTTGGTTAAAAAGAGACAAAGTTATTTAAGGGATATAGGCTCCCTGGAATGTATGGTGGATGTGTTTGTATTTTTAGGGTAGATATATCTGATAGTAAAACCGTTTTTAACATGGCAACCCTACCATAAGCTCTTTAAATTTGCTTTCTGTAGGATTTACTTCTGCCGAGACTGTTTAGGTCACTAAATAAATAGAATATGTTAGAATAGGCTTAGAATAATTCAATGTGACACTTAATCATCAACAATTAATTTCGAAGAAAAAAAACACATAGATGTATTGTTTCGATCTGACAGTTACATTAGATGATTATTAAGATTAAAAAAAAGTTGTATAAAATAAACAGGCTTCAGTCAATGTCCTATTGCTAATCATTGACCTCGATTTATCTGTCCTAGAGCCTATATTGTTTCAAAAACGTCATGGACCATCCAACCATGTTGTTGCCGATTTGACTACTCATTGTCATCACAATGCTCCCCGAGTAGAAGTTCCTGTTATTGTTTTATAAATCACCATGAAGTCCAATACGACAATTACTATAAAACAGCTTACGTAATAGAACTTTAAACCAGTGACTGTTTAAACTCAGCAAACGTAGTAACATTAAAATTAGTTAAAACATTTTTAAAATAATGATTATTCGATGTAAAGAACATGTTTTTGTTGTTTTATGTGTGGTTACGTTTATTTCGGGAATTAAAGCATCAGTGCTTAAAGAAGTTTTAGAAGACCATTTAAAAGATATATCACATAACGAAGATGTAGAATCACTAAAACACGACAAGCTAAAGGGTGAGAAAAATCATCACGTCGAAAGCCAAATTAATGACAGTCATACAAATCAATACTTTAAAGCTAACGATGATGCTAAATATTTGAAAAAAGAACACGACACTAAGAAGTCAGCAGACAATGACGCTTATGAAGGATACAACGCGAAGAAAGATAAGCAAGAAGATAATGAGACCACTGGATTCAAAAGAGGACAGAAAAAAGGTCACCATAAACAAGGTTTTCAGAATTCATACCATAAAGATGAATCATCCAATAAAAGCACCTATTTCGACGACTTTAATGATGAAAATGATCAATCAGCATACAACGCAAGATCCAATACCCATGATAATCACGGCGGTAGAAGCTACAAGGGAGGTCATAACAACGGACAAGAATATATTCGCGATAACTACAATAGTAGAGGCCATAACAGATACAGAGATAATGGCAATAAGCAAAGAGATTATCAAGATTATGCAAAAAAACATTACTTAGACGACTATGAAAATTATAATAAGCATCGTGATAATCACGGAAGTTATAGGAGAGACAACGTTCGTAATCGTCACGAATATCAAGTCCCGGAAATTCCTCGAGACCGGGGTTGGGGCTGGCAAGACCGTAACCAGTGGGAGCGACCTGGGTGGGATAGAAATCAAGGTTGGAGTGATTACGGAGGACCCGGTTACTACGAAGATCGCGGTTTGCGCCACGACGGTGGTTACGGATATGGCTCCAATCATGGATATGGTTTTGAAGAATCTCAAGCGAAACCGATTGCACAATTTCCCTCTAATCCACCGGTAGTGGCGCAAAGAAAACAAACAATTACTATTTACGAAGATCCAAGGTATGACGGAAGTAACCAAGGACAGTTAAGACGCGAGGAAGGCGATTATTTGCATCTCGATTTTCAACCAAGTCGTCAACGATATGCGAGCTATGATGATTCTTATTACAGTGAACCAAGGAGAGAAGGGGCTATGGAAACTAGTAGAATTAACAGGCTGGTGTATAATTACAGGCGTCATTAAGTGATATATAGTTTATATTTACTTATTATAACAACAGTGTGAAATGTATTTCTAACGAACCTGGAATTATGGCATTGAGTAATATAGTTGCTAGCATGTTTAGTATCGATACTAATCGATGATCATAAACGTTTAACTATGGATACGTGTGTTGTGTATGTTCTAAGTAACCCTAGTGAGGCATTGGACCAAGCCAAGCCGTAGTTCAACCTTCTACGGCACCCTTGAGGTAGAATACTATATACCTAATGCACTCTGTGTCGAGTAGTACAGCCTTAGTTATACAGAGCGAATGTTCATGGTCTAGAGGTCGCCAGTCTTTCAACCCTCTCGTGTAGTAACTTACAACACAAACCTTACAAATGTGTATGTTCCTTAATAAAGCACCCGAATTTCTTCCGTTGTATTACGTAGGCAATGACACAGATAAGGGAAAGATGGGTGAATTGCTACGTATTATTCTATCAAGATCTCTCTAGAGATCTATAGAAGCAATTGATATCATCAGGTAACTAGAGATTTCGCCCTGGTGTAAATGAACAATGACAACGATATTATAGCTGGTAAATTTTATAAATAAAAGTAATTTAATATGTAATGATATTAAACAATATCAAGATTATATTTTAAATTGTCATAAAATATTTATCTTTACTTAGGTCGACGTAGACATATCGAATTTCTTAAACGTTAACGGTTGAATATTCAGAATATTCGAATATTAAAGAGGAATTGCCATATTGCATATTTGCCGTTG
Source organism: Meandrusa payeni (assembly GCA_029286785.1). Taxonomy (NCBI): domain Eukaryota; kingdom Metazoa; phylum Arthropoda; class Insecta; order Lepidoptera; family Papilionidae; genus Meandrusa; species Meandrusa payeni. The sequence continues at coordinate 5,065,804 of JAGSMX010000013.1, forward strand.
TCCAGTGATACGTGAAACTTCAAATACAGGTACTTTGAAAGGGAAGATTCCTTGGGACAGTTGCTACGTGACGTAGTTGATTCGGTTGATAGATTTCAATATGGTACACGTGTCACGGTCGAACGGTTCGCTCTTTGGACCGTAACGATTCGCACGAAATAGATGCCGTCTATAGGGGCGAGAATTAATAAAAAAAAGCAGATATATGCTTCAATATTGAATCAGAAATTGCTTTTACCGTTTTTTTTTAGTGGTCTGTTTCGGGTAAAAATAAATTAATAGTCTATCTATGTCTCACTGTTCGTCACAGGTTTTCTCTGTAAAGATATGCATAAATGAACAGACACCTTATAGGCTCACGTGCTCCATCCTAGGCTTTATCTTAGCCTTCCATCAAGCAAGATAGAAGCCAAACGTGAGCCTATTTACTATAAAAAAAAATGTACAGCCCGCCACGCGGCTCTAGTGGAGATTAGCAAATTTTTTACAGCTTCTTTTCGCTATAATTTCATTCACTGCCGAGTATAGGTGCACCAAGGATTGAGGTAGGGTTGCCAGTGTACTATGCAACTTGAGGCGACCGATAGAATCTCATTGCGGCGCTAGAGTTAGTATAAGCCGACTGCACCTCGTTCAGTGAAGCTTATTGTATTAAATGTAAATGACGTGTGCGATCCCTTAAGAATTTACTATAATTTATTCTCTATATCTCAATTGTTAGTATTCATCTAAAAGGTATAGATTAATGAGATTGACCACCGACTATTTATTTCATTGATTTATTTTTTATTTGAAAATAAAAATATAATTATTTTTATTTTATTTTATTAACCATTTAATTTTTTCACAACGCTGCCCTTCTTCAAAACACTGTGAGCTCATTTTCCGCAATAAAAATACTACATACATTGGGTTGTGTCGTGTATGCCGGATTGTGTCGCGGGAGGGACCTAAGTTTTGACCTGTAATCTACAAATTAAATTTTTGCTATGAAATTTTCATTTGATTTTTTTGATTATTTGACATTGATTAATTAATTGTAATGTATATACGCATGTTTGGAAGATGTCATTAGATACGAGATGATACAAACGGTACGCCATTGGAAAATTGAAAATTGACAACTGCGATGTCACTGAACGTTCATTTGGATTGGTTTAAATTTAGATTTAAATTAGATGAAATTAAATTCATTAGAATGTTTAGCAAAAATGTTAGTAATATTTGTGAAAAAAATATTGTTAGCAATCTTGAAAAAATATCTAACAATGTGTAAAGTCATTTCTGAATAAACTCTTCAAAGTGCGCGTCACATTTTTTTTCGAATAATTCGAGCTCTATTACCCTATCCACGTTAATTAAAGGACGTTCCTATTGAGACACTAACCACTCGTGAAAAATTTTCAGTGCTTTTATTTGTAATTTAAATTTCACAACCCTTCGCTGTGGTCCTCCTTTAGGGGAGCAAACTAATTTAAACGTTAAGCTCTCGGTATAATATTGTAATAAAATATATGTTCTGAATTTTTACGTAAACCGGATTAAACATACAGTGTTACCTGTATCATATATTTTACCTATCCAATATCTATAAACGAGCAATTCTTGTATATATATAAAATGAATCTCGGAAACGGCTATAATGATTTCATGAAATTTAGCACGCAGAGGATTTAAAAAAGAAGTTTTTTTTATCACTGTAAACCCTATTATTAGTTCAGTTGATAACAGTACGTCCATGAGTATGTTTGGTGCATGGTTTGACGTTAACATAGAAAATTAATTGTTTACATAATTTATTTATAAAATACGTGTGTCATATGGTTGCTTAGTGAAGAATCTAGTGTTACCACGGCTCTTTTCTTTATTATTTATTTAATTATATTGAAAAAAGTGTTAAAAATATTGATTTGTGACAATCAAATGTGGGTACTCCTAATTTCTTAACGTAATGTGAAAGTTATATGCCAAAACTTCGTTATACAATTGTGATAATACAGAAGTCTCACTTCTTCACCAGTGCGTCCGTCAGTGAAGGTAAGACGTTTACAACTTTTCTAACTGATAATAATTATATAGTTTTTAACCCATTTTTATCACAGATATGATTTGAAGTTACCCTCTTATTGTTGTTTCTCAACTTGTCAGACCAACGAAACGGGCATCGTATAGAACATAATCCTCGCGCGTTACCGCTATATTATGGGCAGGTCCCTTTAGATGTTAGGAGCATTGCTGGAGTTCGGCTACTTCTTCTCCCAGGGCCAACGCTTCCCGAAGTGGCTCTAAGTTAGTTTAGCTTTTGGATGTCCCTTAGATTATCCGTGAAATTGCTACCGACCGAGTCGTGGTTCGACCTTCTTAGGCGCCCTCGGATCGGAATGCTTACGAGTAACATAGTAACCGTTCAAGCAGAGGTCCTCCTCACCGGGGAAGAGCCTTGTGTCGAGTTACTAGCGATAGAGGTTGACCTAAGAGCTATGCCACCTCTAAATCCGGTGAAGCAGTCAAGGCCAGCTTCTTCGGCCAATCTGTGTAGTTCGTTATAAAATCGTATAAAACACTGGAAATTATGAAAGAAACATAATGCGCCATAGGGACATAGCAGTGCTTTTTTAAATGCAAAAGTCATTTAAATAGTACTAACATTGTTATGTCGTAACAAATACGCGTTCTACAGCCACATGAATAAAGATGGGTTGGGTCTGGCAAAAGTTTAGTGGATATGCATATTGCCAGCCAATCTGCAATTGTAAAAAACCACCCACTTACGATACTTTGTTGCCGGCGACAGTTACCCGTATCTGTTCGCCTGAATGCCGAATTAATTCATTTTCTCTAATATACCCCGCCTTTATAAAACCGTCGATTTAAAAGGAATAACTTGCTGAATGAATTTTAATTGTGAATGTGGAATACATTTTACAATGGACTCTGTATACATTATTTCGAGAGATTCATCTCTGAATTTCGGTGTTGTGGAATACTGAGATCATTTAAATGGCACATAATAAAAAGAATTTTTACTCAACATTGTATATTAGTATGTTTCGTCCTTTTGTAAAAAGGTACACTTTACACTGTTCTTACTATTTACATTACTAACTACGTAAAGCGAAATTGGACGTTGATTTTAACTGACTTTTTTTAGAAGGTTTTTTCCATCATTTGTATTTTTTTAATGTATCAACTGATAATGATTTTTTTTTGTTTGAAAGGAATTGGTTTTAATTAGGTGCCACGTTAAAATTGTAACCATAGGATTCCGAGGTCACCAGGGAATTACTAAAAATCGTGTGGTATAACTTGTTGATTAGGAATTCGTAGATTTACGACAAAAGATAGAGAGCGGATAAAAGATTCCACGCGTAGTAGCGTGTAATATTTAATCCGATCCATTCGTAAACCTTCAGATTTATTAAAGGCTGAGAGCGCATCAACAAATTCATGAGTAGTAACTGTGTATATTCTCTATTTGTCCTGCATACTTGATTGTTTCCTTCGTACTTAAAAACAAATAGACTGATTAAAAGAAGAAAAAAGAAATAAAAGTGTGAACGGGCACTAACCTAGCTAATCACCTCGTGCCTTGAATCGAACTAATCGTAGTCCCCCTCCCTTTTTATTATACTTGCTAACGACTTATCTCAGAGCAGTAAAGCAATTTCAAAACGACACCCGAATAACAAGCCAATAATCGTTAGCAGCGATTGGAAAACAAAACTGTGATTATACGGGCATTATCTGCCGTAACTCCAACTCTCGCGTCTCCCTCTAGCACGTTTCTATTTTGTACTGTCATCTCATTCGTCTCCGGAGAGCTTCGGCGAGATAAAGTGACATTACTTTAACGAACTTTCGATGTACCGTGTCGGTGGGGCGGATTCGAATTCGACTGAATTTTTCTTTTGATTCGGCTTGAGGCGGTCTGGATTTCCAATGAACGTTATCTGAATAACATTAGAGCGGTGTTGTATGTGTTTTTCTTGACGAAAGTCAATTTGGGTGGCATCGGACGTGGAACTGAATGCTATTGTAAAATAGATCAACCGTGAAGTTCCTTCACCGGGAACCGTTCAGTTATTCCTCGTAGAAGTTCAGGCCGAAGCGTCCTACTAGCTGGGTCACCTCTCAAGAAGCCTCCTTGGCGATCAGTATAGGTGTAAAAAAATGCCCTTCTTTATTCTAGCACTGATATCCTTTTCCAAACCATACTTTTCCTTATAATAAATAAAACTACAATTATTAAATACAAAGTTCTGTACGTTAATATCTTGTTAAGCTTATTAACGTGCAAGCTCGTTTCGTGTTAAATTTTACGTTATACGACAGGAAAGTTATTTTCTAAGCTGTCGCGCCGCCCCAGCCGCCCTAGCCGCGCCAGTCGCCACCGATTCCCGACAGAACAATGAAGACGCAACTTGCTTATCTCAGACTCTGTTTATTGTCTGAAGTTCGCTCGATGGCCGTTTTGTTGGAATGTCTACGTTAACTCGATTTAGATGAGTAAGTTTGACGTTTGTTGCGCGACATGATTTCACTATTGGCGACTTTTTGTTTATCTTTTATACTATTCAATTAAAAAAAGTATTTTTTAACATCTATACCTATATAATTACATTAAAACACCTGTTGTTGAAGTGTTGTGTGTGGGTGGCTTGTTGTTTCCAATTTTGTTTAATATTTCAATTCATCATCTAAACTTTGTAAGTTTAACTTTTTTTAACTTAGTAATATATTTATTTATGAAAAATATTTTGTTCATCTATTATTTCATTGTACATAAATCTAATAACTACACGAATTATATTTATTGTACTATATAAGTATATATATATTTTTCTTTTTATTCGTCTGTATAAATTCCATGTAAATGTAGTATTGCGCGCGCACGACTTGGTTAGTCTTGGGCACCGCTGAAAATCAGCGCTGTCGCAAGGATGCGTGAATTTAAGACGTTGTCCAATATTGACATTTAATTTCCTATTTGTCTGTTTTTTCTTTCTAATAAGTTTCATGTTTTGTTTGTAATGTATTCGAATGATGATATCTATCGATCTATATTTAGGTTCAACCCCACTATACGACTATAGACGTAAATTGACGTTATCCTGCCTTGTTAAAATGACTAAAAAGAACTTTTAAGTATTTTATTTTAAAAAAACTTTGATTGTATACACAGTAGCGGCTTCTGCTGTAATTCAAGTGGGTCGCACAAAACACGTCGTAACATGTTAGCGACATTAAGTATAGTTCGTCACCCAATTGTAAAATCATTCCAAGCGACCGTCTCTTCGTAGTCCGTAGATATCACTGGCGAAATGCTTCTATAAAAACAATCTCTCATGTCTTTTTAATACATTTTTCGCGGAGTGGTTACAGCAATCGTTGTCCGATTTTCATCATACATAAGTCCTATATATTTTTTTATTGTCCATAAGTAATCTAAAAAAAAAACTCTCCAATCCGGTTGAGATTTTAATAGTTAACCATAAAATTTTTAAGTCTGATTTTGAGCATAAATTGGTCCTCACACAGCTTTCGGAGTATTAAGATAATATTGTAAACGACTTCTTAATTTCTGAGTATTGTAAATATTAAGCAATAAGACTTTTGTTCATTAAATCGTTGATAAATTGGAAAACTAATTGTGTAGAATTGTATTTGTCTTAGTGCACCAATTTATTGCAAGTCGACACGTGTAAAGCGCGTCCGGAAGGGGTATGCACTCAATCGTGACGAATCCGCCGCCTGTGTCAACTAATTGCTACAAAATGAACCGCTCCTGTGGGACTTCTCGCCCCGATTTTGTTTTAATCGAAATCGCCCGAGCACGGCGATAGAATGAATTGTCGCCATTCAAACGCCTTCGTTTTATGAAAAGTAAAAAATATACTTGGAAAATTTTCCTTTTAAAATGGGATCCACATTAACAAAGCAAGCAGTTGCCAGTATCGTCATTATTTAGGTTTCCCATTGAGATTCTATTTAATAACTCCTTTCTTTTAAAAATCTCTTCTCAAAGGTTCAAAAGAAAGTCTTTTATTAGATGTCTATTTTCATAAGTAACTCTTTGTGCCAAATTTTCGAATATTAAAAAAACACTAACGTTAATGTAATAATATCTCACGTCAAATTTAACCCTAGCAGGGTAAACAGAGCTAGCTTTCGCAGTCCGCTTTCATCAAGTTTTATTAGGTCCCATATACGACGGGTGGTGAGCTCTTCACCATACACCGGGCACAAATTATTCGCAAATGATTTTTTTGTACTTAACAAGAATATTTACGAGCAAAAACAAAAATCAAATCGAATCAAACGTTAAGCGATATTATGCGCGGGCGCCCTTTTTTTATTTCCGAATTAGGAAATAGGAAATCGTAGGAATATTACGAAATAGAATTAATCAGAACCTAACCAAACTTTCATCAAACTACTGTTAAAGTACATCCTTTCCAATAAAAAAATCCTGGAAGCACCAGCTTTCAAATAAAAGAGAATCATAGAAAGCGGTTCACCCAGTCCAAAGTTACGTGGAAACAAATATATAAAAAAAGGTATAGACGAATTCAGAACCTCTTCATTTTTGAAGTCGGTTGAAAAATCGTATAAACTGCAATTAATTGGTACAAGCCGGCATTTGAATGCGACCGTCAAATCGTAAGTCAAAGCCTAGCTAGGCTATCACTATAACGGCACTGCTCCTTATTTGTAATCGAAAGACAACTTTCTTGTAGGTTTTATCTGTGGAGTAAAAAATCTAAAATTTTAAATTGCTTCATAATTCTAGATACTACACAGATTGGCCAGATAAGCTCGCTACACTCGACACAAGGCTCCCGCAGGTTAGGAGTAACCTCGGCTTGAACTATGGCCGAACCATGACCCGGTCGGTGGCTATTTCACGGATAATATAAGGGACATTCAAAAAGTAAACTAACTTTGAGTGCCACTTCGGGGCCAGAAACTCTAACCATAATTCCATTATAGACATATTGGACTATTAAATTCGTTCACCGTAACACAAATGAAACAAAGGCCGGTAGTGTATACGAACGGTTACAAGTTATCGGTGCTTATATCGTGTTTGCGCGTGGCGCGGCTGAATATGTTCTGCAAACAGCCTTCAGGTAAGTTACGACGGCCCTTGTGTTCAGTTTTGCTTATTAACCAGTCCAATATGGCGGACGCTTGATAAGATTTCGGTTTGTCTTAGGCAGCATTCGTGCCTTGCGGCGTTCTTGGAGCATTTGGCGATGGGTGTATATGTACATATTGTGTACTTTACGATACACTCTGATTTTAGTTAAAGCTTTTCATGATAATATTATTATATAAATATTTATTTATTTATTAATAATTATTATGAATATGGCAATAATTATACGACTAAATTATTATATATTGTACTAACGTACCGAGCCCTATCGAAATATAATATAAGAAATACAATTTGATATTGTTAATAATAATACATTGATTCATTATTTTTTATAGATTTTTATAAGAAGATGAACGAAAATAGATGAATATTTTTGAATTTTCAATTCTTTCCGTTATCATTTCATATCTTTATTCTGATTGTGTCTTTGTAATCGCTTTAATTTTATAACAGTATTTTAAAAAGCATTTGTCAACAGTGATAGCTTAAGGACTAAGCGTCCGACTTTACGATCTTGTGGTCAGCGTTCAAATCCCGGCCGGTTATATGTTTCCGTTTTACTATTTGAAATTATAAAAACAGTGGAATAAATGCATTGCACGGTTAATGCCATCGCAATTATAAATGAAAAATGTATACAATTAATAAATAACTTTCCTATTGTTTTATTATTCAGTACAACATATTGGTAGTTGTTATTAATCTATACAAATAAATAAAATTGGAGTCTGTCTGTAATATTAAAATAGCCGCTTTTTGTCCGTCTATCTGTTTGTTCCGGCTAATCTTTAGAACAGCTGTGCCGATATTGAAGGGTTTTTCACTGGCAAATATCTGATGTAATATCATAATCATATATCATAATAGATAAAATATCTGGAGTAACTTAGTAGGCGTAAACACTTTAAAAAAATAGTTTTTAATCGCGGGTAACAACGCGGGGCGCATGTAGTATTAAAAAAAAACATTGCCATCGTTAAAAGTTTAATTACAATATAATGAATTCAAAGTAGAGCATACTGAAGACTGCTTTCGTATACAATTTGTAGGTGTCTCGCATATTGTGGGCTAGAAATCGTTCCGATGTATTGGACAAGTTATGACGTGTTTAATTTCTGTTATACCCGCCTGTTTAATATGCTGAATAATTTAGATAATACTTTGAACTTATTTAAGTTAATATTAAAACATTGTAGCTTAATGATTTTTTAAGCTACAAATTCCCGTGATAGTTAGTTTTAGTTCTGAAGCAACTGACAGAGCTATGACCAGAATGCTGTGGGCCAAAGAGCCTTTTTTTTGTTGTGAATAGCGGGAATTTTACGAAATAGAATGAATCAGAACCTAATCAAACATTTGTCAAACTACTCTTAAAGTGCAGGATCCTATAGTAAATGTATCATCGAAATTGGTTGGCGTGATATTGAATTATTTCGTTAATCCATTTGTAGCGCAAATACTTGATGAAAATTTAAGACATATGGTTTTCTAATGGATCCAATTGTCATAAATGGGACAAAATAAATGGTTCAAAATTAATGCAGTAACAAATTAAAAAAAAATACACACGTATTGCGAACATCCTCATTTTGAATTTTGTTGAAAATTTGTAAAATATGCTATAGAAAAATGAATTTCTTCAAAAGCATAATTATATGCTTGTATAAAACAAGAAAAAAATTGATTCCGGCCAGGATCGAACTGGCGGCCTTCCGCGTGTAAAGCGGATGTGATAACCACTACACCACGGAACCCCTTGGTTGCTATGTTTTATTTTTCATTTAGCTCATATACATTTCATCTTCGCAGTAGGTTTTTCGAACAGAGGAAGACTAGTCCAACAGTATATACCGTCCTTGTTGTCAGCCATTTCTGATTGAACTTATAAAACATATTGAACACATGATAAATAAACTAAACTTACACAATCATAATCAAAGAGTTTATTTATTAATTGGAGACAAACGGAAACAAAAAATAACAGACATATTTTAACAATAACAAAAATTATTACAAATGCTCCTTCAAGTTGTCTCACTGAGAACAATTTAGTTTTTCGAAAATCATCGATACAATACAGCAGCAGCATCATGTTAGCATGGGCAGGATAACAAAAACAATAACATTTTTTTTTAAAAAGAAAGTTAGTAATATTTCTTTTATTTTTTTTTTCAGAAATATTATTAACAATCTTCTTGGACATGGTTCACGGCAATAGTCGAATGGTGGATTCTAACCCACGACCTTACGATTCGCAGGCCGTACCCTAAACCATTAGGCTATTGACGCTTCGAAATGAAATGATATCATGTATATTTATGAGTAACAAGTATAGTTACGTCAAATCAAATCAAACGTTAAACACACATCGTGTTTGTATTTTAGAATTATTGTAGGAATTACGAAATAGAAAAATAAGGACCTAACAAAACTCTCATCAAACGATTCTAGAACATTCTTTCCAATAAAATATAAATCATCGAAATCGGTTGCCTTGAAATTCAGTAATTTGTCTAATAATCGCGCACATACTCAGTCCAAATTTAAGACTTGTATGTTTAAGTCATAGATTCGATTGTCAGAATTGGAACAAATTTAAATGGGACCACACGGCAAGCACCTGCTTTCACATTAAAATGGAATCAGCGAAATCGCATCCAGTGGAAGGTTATGAGGTAACAAACATAAAAAAAACATAGAGACGAATTGAGAACCTCCTTCTTTGTTCAAGTTGAAAACATAAATCGAATAAACAGTCCTATTTATGTACTCTCATAATTCTACTAAAACCACAATCAACAATATTATTATAATATCATTCATTATTCCATACGATTCTTAGGAATTTAAGAATTCCTTGGTATATCTTCAGAACGCAAGATCCTCTTTTTTTGTTGACGGGGGGATATCTTCAAGCAGATACCCTGCTTTCTGAGGGGAAGGCGGGGTTATGTGGGGTTCTTACCCACTCGGGGCTCCGGGATCTCCAGTGGCAAGCGGGCCAGCCGATGTCGCCTTCTTCCCGGGTCCAATTTAGCGGACGACAGAGGCCCCCAACCTGTCCCATTTTAATCGCCTTCTACGACAGACAGGGGATACCCTAGCCTTGTTATACGAGACCAGAAATACAGATCTGTCGGAACCAAAGGTTCTATCCTATGCCAACAAAAGTAAATCCTTATTCAAAGTAAACGCTTTGAAAAAAAAATCAAAATTAAATTGAGGCCCGGGTGCACAGTTTAAAAAAGATAGACGCCTCCTTAATATATGAAGTAGGTTAAATACGGTTGTTCGTGCTATGAACTTACTCGTTAAAGCTGTTAAACGTCGACTGTTTCACTGCTGTACATCACGTGTTATTCGTCATGGACATAAGGTTCCGTGGTGTAGTGGTTATCACATCCGCTTTACACGCGGAAGGCCGCCAGTTCGATCCTGGCCGGAATCAATTTTTTTTTCAATAATATTTTGTACAAACGTCGATTTTTGTCATATCCACTTCTTCCATAATTAATTGCCTACGCACATTTTTACAATAAAGTTTTAAAGCCTAGTAACTACTCGTTTTTACGACGTTTACTATTTTTATGTTTAATTATGTTTCGTACAATTATGATTTTTCTATTACCGGTTGTGTGATTTTACCGCATTTAAAAAAAAGCTCTCGCGTCCTTTTAACCATAATGGTTTGAACAGAGAGAGAAATCGCTTCTTGTTTTGGGAAGCTTATTAAGTCTTTTGGGGACAAGAAATAAACCCATGACCTTACACATTTATTTGTATTTAAGAAACCTGAAAACGCAAATCTCATTCAAGATGGCTGCGATGCAAATCTGTTTGACCCGCGTGAGCTAAAAGTACACGTGTTATATATAAATATGTATGTTGTACACCATGTTAAAGATAATAAATTACCTTTATCAGTGTAAATAAAACTAAAGCGCAAATGTTATATTATATTAACGAAATGTAAATTGTCAATAAACACACTGATATAGCCTCCGGATTACAAGTAACTTTATACAAATTATGGAAGTCTTGGATAAGTTATTCTATATATACTAGGTAAAATCATAAGTTTTACAACTAGTCTAACTGTATTATAATCATTATGCAGGATTTGGAGGAGGCATTTAACAGAAGCGGCTTAAACCAAGTTGTGTTATCTCTGCGAAGTTGGGAATTTGTAAGCGCCTAGAGGCTTTGCGCAAAATATGAGCCCGCTACAGCACTTTGTATCGCTTTTGCCTGACAATGAGTTACAGGCACTGTGTGAATATCAAGTATTTCCAACGTATACTTTAGTGCTGTATTAAAGTTATTGAGGTATAAAACAGTAATACAAACATAAAAAACAAAATGACTTAGTGTCAGTACAGTTTACAGTTTCTGAATTTTGACGTATCAGTCAAATATTATATTTATAATACCATACCGTGAAGCAGTCAGTGGCTTAAGTATAAATCTCTTAAAAATTATTGAGCAAAAATTTTAACGAAATAAATTAATTATAATATCATCATATAATTGTTAGATAAATAAAATTATTCACGTGTCAAGATTCAGTTTAATTGCAATATCGGTGCTTTACCTATGGTCGCAGCCAGCCATATCTTTGTCTATGCCCTGATCTATGGGACAGCGAATGCGGAATGGCACGTCTAGTGAAGTTTGTCACAGTCTTCTTTAAGCAGTAAAGTTCTTATGAAATAATTAGTGAAGTGCAGGAGAAGCGCGTCACTCATTATTGTCTTTGTCTTTATCTATAAATGTTTTATTTATTGTTTTATTTGCGTTATACTTTATCATAAGCTATGTTAAAGTCACATTTTATGCGAGATGATGTAGCAAGTAGAATAACTCAAGGAAGATAATATACTCTTTACATTATAATTTTCTAAAGGATGCTTTTATGACAAAACAAATGAAAAGGTGACATGATCTCAAAAAGTGACATCTCCCAGAGAGTTCAATTTTCGAATTACGTAGTTGCTTTTTATTCTAAGTCGCCAGATCCAAAAACTTTCAAAATGCGTCACTCCGTAGCTGGATTTCAATGGTACTATCCTAACTGCTTCTGAGCGGGTGAATGGGATTATAATTCGATAGCGTAAAGTTTTTATTTTATTATTACTTACACATATTTATCCTCTTTTAATAGAGAAGGCCTGTGTCCTACAGTGGAATTTAAATATAGTATACAGGCTGTATCTTTTTTTTCTGTGGTTATAAAAAGTCGATCTAAACTTCCATCCGTCATGTTGATTTCAAATTGGCGTTGCGTACTGCAATTAATTTAATTACATCGTAATAACATCGGGTAGAATTAAATTTTAAACCCTACGCCGCTCGGAGATATCAAGTTGAGCGGCATATAAATGCGGCCATTTCTCATTTTAACCGTAGCAAAACTTAATAACCCTACTGGAAACGCAATAATTACCGGCGTTCAGTGCGAGATTCGGGAGAGAAATAAATGAGCACCATTAAGAGACTCTCGTTTAGATATTTCATCCCCCCTTGAAGAAGACGTTAGCGTGAACAACGGCGTGCCGCCGATGTGGATTTTTCCCACGCGTTTCGTCAAAGACAAAGCTTTTTTCTTTTATTCTTTCGTCTATAAAGGATAGGTTTTTTAATTATTGATAATTGCACTGTACGTAACAATGATTTAATATTTCTCTTTATATATATATATATTTTAATGACGAACTACACAGATTGGCCAGAGAAGCTGGCCTTAACTGCTTCACCGGATTGAGAGGTGGCATAGCTCTTAGGTCGCTTAGCCTGAACCTCTATCGCTAGTAACTCGCAACAAGGGTCCCCCGGAGGGGGGGTAACCTCGGCTTGGACGGTTACTATGTTACGCGTAAGCATTCCGATCCGAGGGCGCCCGATAGGGCCGAACCACAAGTCGGTCGGTAGCTATTTCACGGATATAACTTCTCTTTATACTATAGATGAAAATGTATGACTGGATGTTGTCATTTTTCATCAAAGTAAAAATAAAAAATAACAAAAAGTTCTTACGTCCTTTAAGCTCTTTTTAGCCGGGTTCCTTATCTAACCAATACTTGCCAGCTACTGATATATCTGTATATATTGCTGTGCGCCCATTGTTTTAGACAGGGTAAAAACTTTATCGAGTAATATTTATTTACTTATGAAACCGAAAGAGTAACTAAGTGTAACTGGTAGAAGCCACCGGGGATTCGACTCTGGCCCATAAGAACGCAGTTGAGTATCGGTGCTTATTTTAGCTATCTTTTGACGTTAAAACAAGACATACTAAAAGATGTAGTAATTATTTTTTAAAGATAAAATTAAATATTAAGAAAAATATATAATCGCGTGCATTATATACCTCGTGAAGGACAGAGAAGATTAAAAAAGTCAAATTTGCATTAACGGTTAAAAGAATAGAAAATATGCAGTAGGAGACGGTTTGGATGGCGTTTTATCTTTTTCTTTTAGGTACTAAAGTATTTGGGTGATGTGACGATTCTCTTTATTTACGTTAACTACTCTTTGAAGGATGCTCACCTGACAAATTACCACCGTTCTAAGCAATGCTCACGTTTGTTTTTGTTGAACCGGGGCTGTTTCTGTCGGGTGCGACTAATGCGCTATGTAATTGTCCCTGATATACTGCGGAATGTGCGAATAGCGCTGTAAGGTTACGATAATTTTGAGGTTATGAGTGCGGAATTAATGGTTATTAGTATTTTTCAACATATACTGCCACACATTACCTACTCTACGTAGAGTTCCTTCCATTTAGTACATCTTGTCATCGTTTCATCTATCTCCATATGTCTATCATATAAATAAAAAAAAAAAATTACTATGACAACCAACAATTCAATTGCCATTGAGTCAAACACCGTAGTCTACTAATTTCATTACGACCTTAATGAATTTAATTTTTTAATTATTTGATTATTATTAGCGATTGAATTTAACGGCTTAATAAGGAGGTGTTATTACGAGATTTATATATATTAATAATATTTAAGTGTCAGGGGTAGGAAATCAGAAGCTATAGTGGCGCAATTGATCTAGCAGATTATCAAAACTTGCAAAATACGACAAATGATGTCACTGAACGTTACTCATGCTCTTATTTGTAGAAAAAATTAAAATCGATTATTAACGTTTTTTTAAATAATATTTCGTTTAAATTGCTCCGATATAATTTTATGTAAAAAGATGTTACATTCTAAAATTTGTGAACAACACTCATGGTATGCTCAAATACATTTTTTTTAAAAGTAAATTCCGAAATGAACAAAGGCTTGTTGACATGGGAGTCCTATTGCGGCGGTCCGTGTGCTCGAGTTGTAGCGTATCTGTTTGTCTCGTAAATATCAGCAATCGGTAGTACGTATACGACAGATTCTATTTGATTTTATGTGTTAAAAATCGATATTTTTAACGCGAAATTTTACGATTATTACGGAATCAATAAACTATTCTAACTTTAACGGATGTTGCCGGTTTAATGTTTTTATTGTAAAGTACCGACTCTGTACACATGGAATTTAACAAAAAAGTTAATCCCGTCAATATCGGTCCAGTCGTTTCTGAGATTAGCCGGAACAAACAGATAGACAGACAAAAATTGTAAAAAATGTTATTTTTATATATGTACCCTATATACAATTTTTTTAAAAAACAGACACTACAATTTTATCTCTATGTATAGACTGTGTCCACGACTTCATCCGCGTTGAATTTGACAAAAAACGTTATTTAATTTATTAAATTAATATTAAATCATAATATAATATACATTACATTATTTTGATAACATAAGTTAAGTTTTTTAAATATTTCTATAAAAAGTAAAATACAGAAATTTTGTGCCACCGGCAACGAAGCAAGGCCCAAGCTACTGGTGGTTAGGGCGACATAGAGAGAAACCTCCTCGCGATGCGTGCCTAGTCCAGGAGTACTGCCTTCTGCATCTGACCATTGACCCAGCCATCCAGCGAAAGTCTCTTAAGATGTTGATCGAGATTTTTCGCTATGAGACCGTTGTATTATATTTATTATTATTTTACAATTATTTTTTGTGTAAGTATCAAGAAATTAAACGTAATCGGTGTGTTAATGAATAATATAAAATAGTTATATGACGAAGTGTTTATGTTCTCTGTCTTCTTTCTAATTTGTGTCCGTTATCGTTAAGTCGCTGGACTACTTACCTAGTCTTAGATTGTGATAAACCTACAAATATCTTCGGAACCCAAAGTCCTACTCGTATGCCAACAAAATTCATATTTGACCTATTTGAAACCAAATGCAGAAAAACAAAAAAAATTACATCGTTTCATAAATGACGATTATGCGAATGTCTCAATAAACAAAAACCCAGATGAATTGAGAACCTTCTATTTTGAATTCGATTTCGTTATTACCTTTAATCCTTTTTTTAATCGGGGTAGGCAGAGTTGCTGAGAAAAATAAATAGAAAGATATAAAAATTATGCGTGCGTAGCACTTGCTTATTGTAAACATGTCCCCAAACTGTTTTGAATAATTTAGTTTGGATTCGGAGTTCACGCGTTATTTTCCAAACCCCGCATATGCGACATCAGCTTTCTTGATATGTGTGCGAAACGTGACATCCGCAAATACAAAAAGAAGTCTAAGAATTGTATTCACACACCGCCTTTCGATTTACAATTCGGTATTTTAGAAGATATTCGTTTATTTTTAACATGGCCATGATGATATAACTCTAGACTCTTAAATTTCGTTTCCATGACTATTCATAATTGACAGACGATCAAATATCTATCTATATACTCGTACATAAAAGAGAATGTGTGTAGGTTTGGTAATCCGTATAGGCTTAGAAACGGCTCGACCTATTTTAGTGAAACTTTCAGGTAATCTTCAGATTGACCTGACGAATAATCGTGTAAAGTTTGGTGACGATCAGAGCACTCCTCTTTTTGAACTGTCAAATATCTAAGTCTAGCTAACAAGAGCACACAAAAACGTACCCAAAAACTTGATGCCAACCGTAACTGTATATCTATTGATATATATATGATAAGAATGATATTGTATTTACTGATATGTAATGGGTGTCGGTAATGATCTTCACCTGTTCGAAAATTTTCTATGACTTGTAAAGTCTTATACTCTCCTTACAGAGAAGGCCGTTGACCAACTGTAGGACACATGTATATAACGGCTGTAACTTTAATCATCAATACACCGTGTAGTAAAACCTTCTCTGAAACAATCTGCATCTTGCGGTATATATGTCATGTCTATTCCTTCAGTAGTTTTCAAAATAACAGTTTTCAACAATAACTTCACTCTATTATTAGCATAGATTACGGGGACGGTTGTTAAAATCAAATTGAATATGATAACAGCGTTTTACAGGCGACAAGAGTGCGATATGACGGGCACGAGACAAAAGGGCTGTAACATTTTATGCGCCGCACTGGGAAACCGTCAGTAAAGCCGGTGATTGTACTCCCGCCAACAATTAAAGTGTGTAGATAAAGCTGCCGGATTTGCGACGCCTTTGCTCACTGAAATAAAAGAGATTTGTACCAATCCGAGCTTCCTTATTATCTGCTATAAATATTTACTAAGTATAAAACATCTAGTCTCATTGTAAGGACTTACTAATGTCTTTAAATCGACTGTATCTGAATATTTTCTACTCAAATAGTGAAAATGACAACCTTTAAAATATCGTTTATTTTTTTTTAAATATTCGTATGTATGTATTTGTAAATGTATAATTAACTACATAAGAATTTTAAAACGCTATTTTAGCGGCCTTAGCCTGCTCTTAACCATGAAATGTCAATAGCCTAATGGCTTAGGGTACGGTCTGCGAAACGTAACGTCGTAGGTTCGAATCCATCATTCGACTATTGAACCATCTCCTAGCGCAAGCTTAGTTGGAATGGTTAACAAGAATGTTAGTAATGTTTTCTGAAAAAAAAAACAGAAATATTGCTAGTTTTATTTTTTTAAAAAAAGGTTAGCTGGATGAAAATCATATGTAATGTACATGCATTCATTAACATAACTATCTTATTAACACAATTTCATATTTTCATAGCTATCAATGAAATCACTAATATTTAAAATAAATCCATATCATTACGCAGACCAGCTTACATTATTATAAAAAGTGTAAAAAAAATTACCTACTTTCCACCCAAGTGGTACAAGCATAGGCGACAATCAATATCCGGTTTTAGTTCCATTTATTACAGATAGGGGTTTACCCCATCGCCATACAATAGGCATACATTTAAACAAATAATATTTTGTATTGCGGAAGAACCGAAATCATATTTATTTATTTATTTATTACACTAAAACAATGAACATTTTTAACAAACAATACATAAAACAGTGAAAAGTTGTGAAGTTAATGCCATCGCAGTTATAGGTGTAGACTGCAAGCAATTAATTGGCGAGTGACAATGTAAGATAAAAATAAAATGAACACAAAAGTAAAAATAAAACTAAATTTGAAATTAAAAAATAACTAATAAAAAAACTATTTGTAGATTAGTGATTGTTTATACAGACTTATACTAGGAAAAAATTAAGAATATTAAATTAGGAATATTGGTATAAACTAGATCGTAGGCGAACGTTCTATGAGAGTATTTTAAAATAATAACGTTTTCGTCATTAAATATTAGACGGTATAAATAAATGTGTACAGTGTATTATGTATGTAACTAACCTAGGCCTTACAATTTAACGTTTTATTTTTTCTACTTTTTTACTTTTTAAAACAAAATCATAAATATTTCCTTTGTTAGTAAATTTTTCATCTTAGAAATTAGTTAAGTAGTGTTGTCTACGTTGTATGTATTTGTGAATGCTGTGTTTTCCTATAATTAGTAAGGCAATTACAAGGTATTTGTGGATATATTAAATTAGCAAAGTATAATTGTACTTACTGTTGGAAAACCTTATTAAATAAATAAAAAAAAAATAAAATAAATAATAAATATTAGACGGTATAAATAAATGTGTACAGTGTATTATGTATACCGCTAGCCATTTATAAAAAACGAAACTAAGTACCTACTATACTAGGAAAAAATTAAGAATATTAAATTAGGAATATTGGTATAAACTAGATCGTAGGCGAACGTTCTATGAGAGTATTTTAAAATAATAACGTTTTCGTTATTAAATATTAGACGGAATAAATAAATGTGTACAGTGTATTATGTATACCGCTAGCCATTTATAAAAAAACGAAACTAAGTACAGCTAATATTCGTTAGAAATCTTTTCTAAGACGAAAAATCGCATCCATTTTAACTGACGCATAGTAGATATCTACAGATCGGAATTCGCATAAAAGGCTAACAAAGGGAAGGCATTAAATCAATTAAGCACTTTCAATAATTCCCCGCGGAAGGGCAATTTAAATGAGCAAGGGCTAATAACGCTAATTTTCGCTGCCCATTGTCCATGTAATAAAATTTTATCAAACATTGTCTGAACAGCGAGCCCCTGATTGTTCCGATAAATGAAACGTTCAGATTGGAGGCTGTAATTTTGCCATTAGTGGCTTGCTGCAGACAACAAATACCCGTACTTAATAACGTAACTGTACGCTTTTACATTCATTATCTGTATTTATATCAAAGTGTATGTTTTTACTACAGGGTAATCTATATATGTATAATGGAGAAAGTGTGTGGGTATGTTCCATATAAGCTCCGAAACGGCTGGACCGATTTCAATGAAACTTTCAGGGAATCTTCAAATTGAACTGGGGATTAATCCTGTAAAGTTTGGTGACGGTCGGAGCACTCTTCTTTTTGAACTGTCAAACAAGCCATACGTCGTAAATTTATTTCTGACATTAACTTGAGTTCGATATGTTTTTGTATAAATGATAAGAATAATATTGTATTTACTTATAAATACATGGGTGTAGGTAATGATCTTCACCTCTCTCGAGAAGAGAATAGAAGAGAATGAATACGGAAAGAAATGAATAATTTAATATATTATTAAATTATTCATTTCTTTCCGTATTCATTCTTGAGTTGTCTTTTCGAGAGAGAAATACAAAAATATTGTGAGAGTTGAATTAAATTTATCCAAAGGATTCATTAAAAGAAAATTTATTGAAAGGAGATTTAATTGTCTATCATGCATAATTTATTTCAGTTAGCCAGCGTGTTTATCTTCCGAGATATTCAAACTTTCTTAACCGACCCTTTATTTTTGCTCACGAGTGTATTTGGTAATGATAGATTGATAATTAATCGGTTTCTTAATGAAAAGTCACAAATAGCAGATACGGAGCGGTAGGTCGTTGCTGAACATTTAATCAATAGTTAGGCCGCCAGTATCTAACTCGCCTAAATATCCCATTTAATAGCCAGTGGCTGTAGACCTTCCATTATTTATATAATAGAACTACGTAGATTTACCATAGAATCGTATACCTACATTGGGTATTATACAGGGTATTAGGAGACCGCTTCCGAAAACGAAGACAGATGATAGTACTAATTACACTTTTGATGATGAGATGGAAAAAATCAATCCTGATTAAAAAATCGTATGTTTAGGAGAAAACAGCAAAAGTCAAAGACAACGAACGCCGGAGCGCGGAGTGGCGGCGGCGTGGTATTGATACCGCGCTATAAAAGAATTCTTGCCGCTTCTTTGCCGTTTTGTAGTAAATTATATAATATTTTTAATAAACTACTGTTTCATTTAGCTATACTAAAGTGATGGAGCGTAAATAATGCTAATAACACTTATTAAAAATATAATTTCTTCAATCAAGTTTGATTTTTCCAGTCCCATCATCAAAGGTGTCATTAGTACTATCGTCGTTCGTTTTCGGAAGTGGTCCTCTAATACCGTGTATAAAAAAACATAAGAATTCCTCAAGAATTCCACAAGAAGACCGCATTGAGAACGAGGTACACAATAAATTAGCAAAGCCGAATTATTATTAAAAAAAACCTGATTATTCGATGATTTTTTGATTAACTTTCGTCAAGTAATAAGGATCATCTTATAAATAATAATTGCTTGAATAAATTAAGCGAAAATATAAATCGTCCACTTAACAATTATCCCATGCGGAAAATCCTTTTCGCCCACGTTTCCTTTGGGTTTTCCCGATGGCTGGTTTTCGCGTTGACAACATCCCTGTTACCGCACGCACCCCTGTGGAATGACACAAATTTCCAAAACAATAACTCCGTAGATGGTTAAGCAGATTCTAAAAGGTCGTTGACTTACAAAATGTTATAATTAAGGCTTCACAGAAATCGAATAATATTTGGTCGTATAGATATCGGTTCTCTTTGCATCCTGTATCGCATTTACCATGGGGAGTGTTCTGAGGAATTGTTCGGAATCATCCCAGCTACCGATTTCCATTACCGCACATCTCGGCAGAGTTCCAAATTCCACCGCCACCATCTTGATGGTTGGCGTTCAACGACTGTACGTTTTTCGCGTAACTTTCTCCCACGCACTGCCAACTTGTGGAATCAACTGTCGCCAGCGGTGTTTCCGAACGTTTACGATTTAGGGACCTTCAAGGAACGAGCCTATTCCTATCTCAAAAGTCGGCAACGCACCTACAGCTCCACCGATGTTGTGGATGTTCATAGGCGACGGTGATCAGTTAAGATCAGGTGAGCCGTATGCTCGTTTGCCACTTTTAATAAAAAAAAATTAATAAAAAAAAATTAATATAAAAAAAAAAAATTAAATTTCGGATGCGATATAAAATCCGGACAGTAATTAAATGCTAGAGAGATACGAGAAGCATTTGTATTATTTAATTTATTATTGAACGTGTGGAGTTACAATTAATTACATATTATCAAAATAACTCCCGAATGATTATTCGAATTCAGTGCCGTATCAGAATGCTTTTTAAAAAATACTTTATCATGATGTAATAGCATTCCCCACTAGTAGGTAGCTCGCGGTCTGCTCAGTGACTTTGATATTTTCGACGATATTAATTAAAAAATTATAAAGCTGCACAACCCCTCTCCGCCCGCGGCCATTGTTCGTCCCCACAAAGCATTTATATCGCTGGAAAAAGATAAATATGCGAGACGCAGGTAATTGCAGCCGCTTTTATTGAGTTGTTGTTTGATTTCAAAGGCTTTTATTGCATCGTTGTTAAATAGCGGCGATGTACACTCGCGATTGTTCAAATATTCCGTATTGGAAAGTCCTTATTTATTTTTACAACAACTATGTTTATGAGTAAAACAGAAAAAACGACTTTTAATAAAATCCGTAACAGATTAAATATTAAACGCTGTTTACTTAACTAGTCTTGGATTGACATAAACTTACTAGTATTTCAAGCAATAAACATTCTTGTAAATGAATTTTAGAAGTTCCCTGGTTCCTATGCCAACAACATGAAGGAGGCTGTCAATGCGGGGGAATTGACAACTTAATCCTTTTTTGAAGTCGGTTAAAAATATAGGTTGCCGATGAACAATCCAAAGAAAATAATAAAGGAATAAAAACAAGAAAGGCTAAAAACATTCTATGTTTTAAAGATAATAAAAAATAGGTTATAATAAATTTCGTTCGTTATTATAGCCCTAAAAGCGTATTGTGACATAATATAATATGGAATGGCTTGAAGGTGAGGCGTTGATTTTCAGCAACAATGCTTCCCTCAGGGCGGCCTTGGTAATTATGATTGAGCACAAAATGGATAAAAATAAGGCGGCGTATTGTTTCAGACATAATTAGGGTTTGTGGTCCCAGCGGGGCGCGTTTTCCGCCCGAACTGCAAGTCACATGTTATCAACGCCTGTATCCTATTTCAACAATTTATTGTTGGATTTATTTAATAATCTCTGAGGTATTATATGTTTAGATTGGTATACTTCACAATTTCGTTATTCAGAAGCGTTAAGATTATGATGGAATATGTAACTTTATTTTATTTGTTTTATCTAATAATAAATTACAAAATAACAAACAATTGAATTACATGTCAATCGAACAATTTTTGTAATTAAAAAATATAAGTTCCAGAGGGGTTAATCACTAATATATTATGTGATTCAACCTTCTTACTGCATTCTATGTTAAAAGTATCGTATTTATCCTTTCTACATTCTTTGCATCAAAAGATAACAAAAAATGTCTCCCCATATATCAGTATATATAATGTATATACTTTAAGAACTGTAGTAGCTCAGTGTCGATGCAAATTATAATCTTTAAGCGAATTCGATGACGTCGATAACATGGTCAATGATGAAGGAGATGTTTTTCTTTCATTGGTGAAATCCTTATTCTCAGAAACGTCGCACGAAAATTTTAAAAAATACAAACGAATTGAGACCGTCATTGGTACAAACTGGCTAAGATTCGAACTGCCGGCAGTAAGACAGTAGGTAATGTGGAAAGAGAGTCGTGGACACTGAGCTAGTGTCCGTGCGGTCGCCTCAAGTTGCATAGTACGCTAGCAACCTTAGTTCGATCCATGGTGCCGACACCAATAAATTTGTTGTTGCAATTTTATGTGTTGATTTACCACGCGCGTGGCAGTGAGGGAAAACATCTTGTGGAAACATACATGTCCTAGAATTTTTTTCTAAGACATGTGAAGTCTGCCAATCCGCACAAGGGCCCCGTGGCAGACTATGCCCTAATAGTCTTTTTACAGAGAAGGCATGTGTCCAGCAGTGGGACATATATAAAGGCTGTTATATTAACTTATTATACTAAAAATTAGTTTAGCGTTGAATGTCCCTTAGATTATCCGTGAAATAGCGACCAACTGAGTCGCGGTTCGGCCCTCTCGGGCGCTCTCAGATCGGAATGCTTACGCGTAACATAGTAACCGCTCAAACAGAGGTTACCCTTCACCGGGGGAGTCCCTTGTCTCATGTTACTAGCGATAAAGGTTCAGGCTAAGCGACTTAAGAGCTATGCCACCTCTCAATCCGGTAAAGCTTTCAAGGTCAGCTTCTCTGGCCAATCTGTGTACTTCGTCATAAAAAAAAACTTTAACTAACTTTAATGTGAAAAACTTCTGTCTGTCTGTAGTCCGTTTATATTTAATTGATGTCATAAATTGTTACTGACGCCCCGTCAACACAATTGCTTACATAATATTGGAGCATTTATTACTCAGTTTGCGGAGTCAGAATAGATTAATATCACGGTTTACTTCGCTGCACGTTCCTTAATAATACTCTTGCGGAGACTCGATTATGAATATTAATATGGCGGCGACACCGCGCTGTCGGTTTAACGTTAATTCAGACAGACAATCCTTGCTCCTACAATTTGCCCGATGCATCAATGTGGAAGCTAACTATTTACAAAGTATTAGCTCATCTCATAGTGTATATATATATATTTATATATATGTATATGTATATATAAGCCCTCCCCTCCCCTCCCCTAAAAAAATACTCCTTCGAGCCGGATTTGAACCAGCGACCTATGGATGTCAGTCAGTCGCCGTCTACAGTCCACCGCTCTACCAACTGAGCTATCGAAGGTATGACGATATCTATAACACAAAAGAAGTTTTAGTGGCGAACATATGCATGATTAACGCAATAGCATGCGATAAATTGGTGCAACATTTTAGTGTCTGCAGGTGATTTGTACAGTTGCCTGCAATAATATTTACATCTTTAAATTTTGTTAGGCTCATTAAAGTCTAAGCGTCATTCAAGTGCTTTTTCAAATATATATATATAGTAATATTGTAGTAACAAGATTTAAATTAAACAAAGTACATAGAATTTGAAGTGATTTAACCCCCTACAAGGCAGCCGAATTGAAAAGTTTCCTTACATTAGATTCGAGCGGACTTAAATCCGTTCACTTCGATCCTCATTGCTCCTAAGATAAAGCCATAATTAAGGGCCTTCTCGATCGATTAAGTTAAGCCGAGTTTAAATAGACGTTAACTCCGAGAGAAAGGTTTACTCCGGCGTGAAATGGCATTAGGTTTTCGCGCGTTTTATGCGCCTCGAGACGGGAGACGAGTCGCTAAGAAAGGGGGATTTAATGGGAGATTGACTTAATTACGCACCATCTTAAATTAGTGCAAATATTTTTGACTGATACATTTTAAAGGAATTGTTTGAAAAATAAAGCTATAATGAACTATTGACTAACGTTAAAAATACGATATATTATAAATAATTTTCAGTTTTTGGTATCAGAATCAGATTTGGAATAAAGAGTGGGAGGCAAATGGCTAAGCGTTCGTATCTTAGGACCTTAATTCGGAGGATCAAATCCCATCCCAAGTTATATCAACTAGCCTCAAAACAAAAAAATAATTTGCTAACATTTGTGCACGGTATGGCGATGTACTCACCACCTGTCACATACGAGATGTGTCATGATGTCAACTTTCAATTTCAGTGACAATCAGTACACTTTCTTATATACGATTTTTATTTCTCCGTATTTCATGGGAACCCAAAGTCGTACAAGATTCAAATGCAACAGAAAATGAAACGGAATCCTTTTAAATAAGAGAAAAATTTGAAATTGTTTCGTAAATGAAGGCGCTTGGAGTGAGAACCTCGAGAACCTAGATGCCTTGAGAGAATGGGTTAAAACAATAATCTATCTCATAGGATTCTAGCGAGAAATTACTTCATACAAAGGTTTAGACTGTACGCTATAAGATCTCTTGGCAATATACTTCTCAAGTCCGGTGAGATTTAAAATTACACTTGTATATATAAGTTTACGTGAAAATGTTCAAAGTTCATTAGAATCCCTCTTGCGTGTCATTAATTTTCTTATGATCGTATGAATGTCAGTCGACGTAAAAGCTATACGAAATGTCAGTTTGACCTTATGATAAGTGCCGGGGCGCCCCTGTATTGTTTGACAGGCTTGGATTTAAAAGGTCGCCTTTAAATGATTGCTGTCAAATGTCTGCTGAATGGCGTTTATAATAACTACTTAAAAGTCTACTGGTAAGAACGAACTAGGTTAAAATATATATTAATTATGAAAATTAGTGCAACTATGAACGTAATTTTTTTACAGTTAAAAAATAGCTAGAGATATAATTGATTGTATGAGATGGGATTGACAACCAGGTTTATCGGTAATTTATGTAACCTATACAATACTTTGGATAGATGTGTGAAATAAAAATCATTAAGCTTTCTAGTTTGTCTATGAGTACATTGACCACGCGTTCGACGGTGAAGGAAAGATCATGAGGAAAAGGAGATAAATCTCAAAAAAATATTCAAATGGTATCGTTTTTCCTCTCGCATTTTAAAACTTAGACTGATAATTGTTATTTTAATATTTATAAATAACCAGTGTTTAATAATTTTTACAAATTAGAAGAAAAAAATTGATATAAATTGATACTTTTTTAAATTGCAAATAAAAAATAGTTCACTTTTGCATAACGCATATAGGGGTATTTAATTATTATCGCAAATACTCATCCCTGTCATGTCCTAACGGATATACGTCAAATAACTAATAACCCTCTATACAGGTTACAACCTTAAGTGGTGCGATAGCTTATTTCAAATACGAACAATGACGTAGATAGCCTGAATTTGTTAACAAATTGTTTTTCTTGAAATTTAAACACCGTTTTGGACTTTTAGGCGATCTCGATCGAAGTTATTCATATAAGAGATTCAGACCAAGCGTTCTAAGAGCTATAGCTTCTTAATCCGCCGAAGTTGTAAATTTCCGATCGAGTTGACAAAATAATGAAATAAATTTACGCGATCAAGTTTAAAAATAATTCCTTCGAGCCGGATTTGAACCAGCGACCTATGGATGTCAGTCACACGCCATCTACAGTCCACCGCTCTACCAACTGAGCTATCGAAGGTATGACGATATCTATAACACAAAATAATGATTTCAATGCATGATTAACGCAATAGCATGCGACAAATTGGTGCAACATTTTAGTGTCTACAATTGATTTGTACAGTCACCTGCAATAATATTTACATCTTTAAATTTTGTTAGGCTCATTAAAGTCTTGATAAGCCTCAATCAAGTGTTTTTTTAATTATATTTTAGTTTTAATATTCTATCTTATACAGAAATGTCAACTCTGATGCACCAAATTTCGTTTCACATAAAACAACTATAGTGTTGAGAAAAATATAACGCACTCGTAATCCTTAAGATAAGTTGTGACTAGTGATAGAAAGAACTTTTGGGATACTGGTAATTGTTTGGTTAGTTCTAATATTATAAAGTATATATTTATGTTATAATAAAATAGTCAATATGTGGAAGCGGCAATAACCTAATGTGTTAGAATTGCGAATTGTTAGGTCATAGGTTCGATTATTTGTAGAAAATATTATTGGTATTGTTTTAAGAAAACACAAACACATCTTACTTAACTTACAAAAATTACACTTGTATATTTAGGTTTACGTGAAAATGTTCAAAGTTCATTAGAATCCCTCTTGCGTGTCATTAATTTTCTTATGATCGTATGAATGTCAGTCGACGTAAAAGCTATACGAAATGTCAGTTTGACCTTATGATAAGTGCCGGGGCGCCCCTGTATTGTTTGACAGGCTTGGATTTAAAAGGTCGCCTTTAAATGATTGCTGTCAAATGTCTGCTGAATGGCGTTTATAATAACTACTTAAAAGTCTACTGGTAAGAACGAACTAGGTTAAAATATATATTAATTATGAAAATTAGTGCAACTATGAACGTAATTTTTTTACAGTTAAAAAATAGCTAGAGATATAATTGATTGTATGAGATGGGATTGACAACCAGGTTTATCGGTAATTTATGTAACCTATACAATACTTTGGATAGATGTGTGAAATAAAAATCATTAAGCTTTCTAGTTTGTCTATGAGTACATTGACCACGCGTTCGACGGTGAAGGAAAGATCATGAGGAAAAGGAGATAAATCTCAAAAAAATATTCAAATGGTATCGTTTTTCCTCTCGCATTTTAAAACTTAGACTGATAATTGTTATTTTAATATTTATAAATAACCAGTGTTTAATCACTCTTACAATTTAGAAAAAAATTGATATAAATTGATTCTTTGTTAAATTGCAAATAAAAATCGTTTATTTTAGCATAACGCATATTAATATATTAATTATTATCGCAAATACTCATCCCTGTCATGTCCTAACGGATATACGTCAAATAACTAATAACCCTCTATACAGGTTACAACCTTAAGTGGTGCGATAGCTTATTTCAAATACGAACAATGACGTAGATAGCCTGAATTTGTTAACAAATTGTTTTTCTTGAAATTTAAACACCGTTTTGGACTTTTAGGCGACCAAGCATTCTAAGAGCTATAACTTCTTAATCCGCCGAAGTTGTAAATTTCCGATCGAGTTGACAAAATAATGAAATAAATTTACGCGATCAAGTTTAAAAAAATAATTCCTTCGAGCCGGATTTGAACCAGCGACCTATGGATGTCAGTCAGTCACCGTCTACAGTCCACCGCTCTACCAACTGAGCTATCGAAGGTATGACGATATCTATAACACAAAATAATGAAATAAATTTACGCGATCAAGTTTAAAAAAATAATTCCTTCGAGCCGGATTTGAACCAGCGACCTATGGATGTCAGTCAGTCACCGTCTACAGTCCACCGCTCTACCAACTGAGCTATCGAAGGTATGACGATATCTATAACACAAAATAATGAAATAAATTTACGCGATCAAGTTTAAAAATAATTCCTTCGAGCCGGATTTGAACCAGCGACCTATGGATGTGAGTCAGTCACCGTCTACAGTCCACCGCTCTACCAACTGAGCTATCAAAGGTATGACGATATCTATAACACAAAATAATGATTTCAATGCATGATTAACGCAATAGCATGCGACAAATTGGTGCAACATTTTAGTGTCTACAATTGATTTGTACAGTCGCCTACAATAATACATCTTTAAATTTTGTTAGGCTCATTAAAGTCTTGATAAGCCTCAATCAAGTGTTTTTTTTTAATTATAATTTATTTTTAATATTCTATATTATACAGAGATGTCAACTCTGATGCACCAAATTTCGTTTCACATAAAACAACGATAGTGTTGAGAAAAATATAACGCACTCGTAATCCTTAAGATAAGTTGTGACTAGTGATAGAAAGAACTTTTGGGATACTGGTAATTGTTTGGTTAGTTCTAATATTATAAAGTATATTTTTTTGTTATAATAAAAAAGTCAATATGTGGAAGCGGCAATAACCTAATGTGTTAGGATTGCGAATTGTTAGGCCATAGGTTCGATTATTTGTAGAAAAATATTATTGGTATTTTTTAAGAAAGACACAAACACAACTTACCTAACTTACAAAAAATTTTTCTTATTCACAACTATTCATAATACATGAATACATATTTTTTCACAAATTTTACACTTTAAATAAAATAAAATTTGAATTTCTTGACGTTTTAAA
The DNA here is from genome assembly GCA_029286785.1 of Meandrusa payeni. NCBI lineage: Eukaryota > Metazoa > Arthropoda > Insecta > Lepidoptera > Papilionidae > Meandrusa > Meandrusa payeni. The sequence continues at coordinate 5,094,432 of JAGSMX010000013.1, forward strand.
TAATCTCCAATGCAAATGGGAGTAGGAGTGTATTAAGTCTTAGTAAAAGCTTATAAAATTTAATTAAAATGAAAAAATATTCCTTCGAGCCGGATTTGAACCAGCGACCTATGGATGTCAGTCAGTCACCGTCTACAGTCCACCGCTCTACCAACTGAGCTATCGAAGGTATGACTGTGTGACTAAAACCAGAGTCAGTAATGAATGTGTGTGTTGTTTTCATTGCGTAACCGAATAATGTATTACGATAACTGTATGTTATTAATATCATGACCTTAATACATAAAACATGACAAAACACGTTTCATTGAGCTGTATCAAAACATAAGTTATCTTAAAAATATACAGGTACTAGAGCTTCGCTGTTCTAGTGACTGTGCTGTGTGAATAGACTAAACATCACAAAACAAAACAAGTGTAAAAATGTAAAACGAAACTGAAATTAACAAAAACCTTGTGCCGAAATGGGGTTGGCACTGTCACTCTGAACTGATTTTCAGGCAAAAATCGTAAATAACTTAACCTACGATCTTATGATTCGTTGACCGTTCCCTAAATTATTAGGCTATTGCCGCTTGAACATGTAACTAAGACTAAAAATGACTCTAAAATGTAAATTTAATAATAAAATTTCATTACACTTTTGACAATTGAATGGAGTTGATTTTAAAATGACAGTAGTTATGAGAAATCATTAACAATAAAAAAACTCCTTCGAGCCGGATTTGAACCAGCGACCTATGGATGTCAGTCAGTCACCGTCTACAGTCCACCGCTCTACCAACTGAGCTATCAAAGGTATGACGATATCTATAACACAAAATAATGATTTCAATGCATGATTAACGCAATAGCATGCGACAAATTGGTGCAACATTTTAGTGTCTACAATTGATTTGTACAGTCGCCTACAATAATACATCTTTAAATTTTGTTAGGCTCATTAAAGTCTTGATAAGCCTCAATCAAGTGTTTTTTTTTAATTATAATTTATTTTTAATATTCTATATTATACAGAGATGTCAACTCTGATGCACCAAATTTCGTTTCACATAAAACAACGATAGTGTTGAGAAAAATATAACGCACTCGTAATCCTTAAGATAAGTTGTGACTAGTGATAGAAAGAACTTTTGAGATGCTGGTAACTGTTTGGTTAGTTCCAATATTATAAAGTATATTTTTTTGTTATAATAAAAAAGTCAATATGTGGAAGCGGCAATAACCTAATGTGTTAGGATTGCGAATTGTTAGGCCATAGGTTCGATTATTTGTAGAAAAATATTATTGGTATTTTTTAAGAAAGACACAAACACAACTTACCTAACTTACAAAAAATTTTTCTTATTCACAACTATTCATAATACATGAATACATATTTTTAACAAATTTTTCTTATTCACAACTATTCATAATACATGAATACATATTTTTTCACAAATTTTACACTTTAAATAAAATAAAATTTGAATTTCTTGACGTTTTAAATAATCTCCAATGCACTCGGAAGTAGGAGTGTATTAAGTCTTAGTAAAAGCTTATAAAATTTAATTAAAAATAAAAAAAATTACTCCTTCGAGCCGGATTTGAACCAGCGACCTATGGATGTCAGTCAGTCACCGTCTACAGTCCACCGCTCTACCAACTGAGCTATCGAAGGTATGACTATATATGCCACAGACTGAAATACTTTCGGCTAACTATTATGCAAGATATATTACTATATTATGCAAGATTAACGCAGCAGCATTGGTCAGAATGGTGTAACATTGTACTACAATTGATTTGTACAGTCAACTGCATTAAAATTCTTTAAATTTTTGATTAATTAAAATAATTTTGACGCCTATGAAACCTTAATGTAACAAAGAAGCGTAGAGACTAGATATAATATCCGGTACGCCATAGGATTTGTAGGTGCGTTTTCAGTCTGAAAAAGTTAGGCCTTTGGTAACCTTACCCACCATGATACCCGAAGTAGTTGCGCAGATGTATCTTACATATCCAAGCTTTATTTACATCACTGTCTATTCTGTGAGTTCGAGATATTACACCGAACGTGCCGGCCCATATGCAGATAAAATAAGATCCTATGTCCTTTTGACCCTAGCAGGACAGGCAGAGACAGATCTCGCAGTCCTCTTTTCCTTAAGCGAATAAGTCCCATATATGACAGATGGTGAGACGGGCAGTAATTTTTAGCAAGTGATTTTTTTGTACTTACTACCTACAAACCGTCTGGGATTCGAACTCGTTTACTATCCATGAAATAGCTACCGACCGAGTCGTGGTTCGGCCCTCTTGGACGCCTTCGGATCGGAATGCTTACGCGTAACATAGTAACCGTCCAAGCCGAGGTTACCCCCCACCGGGGGGACCCTTTTGTCGAGTTACTAGTGATAGAGGTTCAGGCTAAGCGACCTAAGAGCTATGTCACCTCTCAATCCGGTGAAGCAGTCAAGGCCAGCTTCTCTGGCCAATCTGTGTAGTTCGTCATTAAAAAAAATCGAACTCGTGATCATCAGATCATAAGTTGGACCGATTAGTCACTAAGCTACCATTGCAATGAACAAAATGGAAACCCAAAATATAATAGAACACACACTAAAAATATCACACCGCCACTTATTTGGACCGCCATTCCAATATAGTTAGACCGTAATAGTTTTATTTTCACTTCTTTCTCCACTATCTAAACTCCCTGAGGAAGAGAAGGAAGAAGGAACGACTGCAATTGAAGATTAATTACTAACGTATTTTTTTAATCAGCAATCGTGGGTTCGAATCCACTATTCGAATATTGACGTGCACAACTAGCACAACCTTAGTTGGAATGGTTAACAAGAATGTTACTAATTGTTACCTGGCAACACATGGCACCCGATTATATGCATAATAAGTACTTCCAATGATATCTTAGTGATTTACCTAACCTTATTGTATCTTTAATTCATAATAAATAATTTATTTGTTCATCAAATTAACTTGGCATTGTAAACAATGACTTAACTTTATTATTTCGTAATTTGACTTCTAATTAATTTTGTAATAAAGATTTAGAGCAAGTTTTAGAGCAATTGTGAAAAAATATTGTTAGCATTCCATTAAAAAAGATTAATTATCAATGATTAAATTACTTTATCTTAAGTCAGTAATCTGCTATCATGCGCTCTACCGCATGGGAATTAAATATATACATATATATAAAATAAATACCAGGAAAGTAGTTTTAATGATCATCGTTGTTAAATCGTTATTTACTGTTTAAAATTTTCTGCGTCGTGTGGCACTGACTGTACCATTGACATAGACATTTAATTTACAACTACTTTCACCAAGCTCTCGTATGCTCCTACGCATTGACATATAAAGCTTGTCGACCACAGACGTCATACCTTCGATAGCTCAGTTGGTAGAGCGGTGGACTGTAGATGGTGAATGGCTGAAATCCATAGGTCGCTGGTTCAAATCCGGCTCGAAGGAGTTATTTTTTACTATATTCATACGAGATAACAATATTTTATGAAAATGACATATATTTGTAATATTTATATATTATTAATAATCAAATGAAAATGAAATTTATTTATAGTTTACACACACACACTCACATTTTGCACACATGATGTACATACACTTTTTTTTTACATAAAATATTATTTTTCCTTTTTCCGATCCTCGGCTGCCTATTGCCTGCTAGACTAATACATAGCCTGTACAAGGGAGATTAACTCCAAGTTTATCTTAGGAACTAAAATGTTAATAATTTATGTGATTCTAATAATTTGTGTGAGTGTGTTTGTGGAGAGAATAGTGTGTTTTAGTGATGTTGCCAAAGAAACATAGGGAATCAAGAAACATATATCTATTTGTAAGTAGATTACCACTTTGAATCCCCTTTCTATCTAGCTTGTTTTGGAACGGATACGAAATAAAGGTTTAAACGTTTAAAAAAAGGTTTAATTTTTTCAAAATATAAAAAAAACAATAAAAAAAATTGTATTTATTTATTTACGAATATGAAAATAAAAATTAGCAGCATCGAGAATAGATCCACAGAACAACAAATACACATAAAATATTGTGAATATAGATGGAATCTGTGTATTAGTTTTTCAGTTGTAATCCCCTAAATTTTAAGCAATTAATATTTCTTTTTATTAAAAAAAAATTCCATACGCTGGTCACCATACACTTACAACAAAAAATCCTTCAAGCCGGATTTGAACCAGCGACCTATGGATTTCAGTCATTTTTCGTATACAGCTACAGTCCACCGCTCTACCAACTGAGCTATCGAAGGTGCGATGAAAGAGACAAATTAATGGTTATTATATTATATGTACCTTACCCGACTGGGGTAGACATAAATATTGATAACCCAGCCAATTAGGTCAAAAAAAAACCGACTTCATGACGAATCGAACGTAAGACGCATGTTACGCGCGGATGCCATCTTTGTATTTCCGAATTATCGTAGGAATATTACGAAACAGAATTAATCAAAACCTAACCAAACTCATCAATTATCCTTGAATCCCTTTTCCCCTTTTCATCTTTTTATCCTTTACATCCTTTGCCATTAAATATGAATGATCGAAACCAATTAGTTTGATTTGGAGTTATTCGTTAATTTGTCGCGCACATAGGTACTTAATGCAAATTTACCACTTATATGGTCAGAACTGGATAAAATCACAAGGGACGCCGGGTGCTTCCTTTGTAATTAAAAAAAAATAATTATAAAAATCCGTTGTTGACCCTGTCGGAAGTTAGGGGGTAACAAAAATAAAGAAGTACAATCGAATTGAGAACCTATTTTAACCGACTACAAAGTAGTCGATTTACTTATTCATCTACTTTAGCCTAACACTGATTACATATAACAACAAGAAATATAATGAATTGTCATATTTACGTTAAAAGGAAATTTAATTTTGTGATTTTTTCACGTACATGATCACGCGCAGAGACAATGAGCACGTAACGTGCGGAATTGAACATTGAAATTTTCATTAGTGGTCACATAAATTTAAAATAATCATATATTTAGTCTAATTAGAGGTTGCCTTTTAGCCGAAATTTGATTTTAAGGAATTGGTGCTTTGAGATCACACATAATTCGCAGTTCGTAATGTACACAGTGAATCGGTCAGTCATTATTTATCATAGTTACTTAACGGTTGCTAAGCAACCGTATAATATCAGCGTTCACGTGTATGAAACGCATGGTAGGTAGTAATGTCTTTTTATTGATCTAATGCATTTTGAGTACATAATTTAAAAAAAAATAAGCATTTTGCACTCTTTCCCTATGGACCTCCAGTACAGTTTATGCTTCACGTATTAAAATAATTATAATAATGCCATAGGATTCTATTCATCGTAGTTGTATTATATATGTATTATTAACAGTATAAAAAAAGTCTCCTTCGAGCCGGATTTGAACCAGCGACCTATGGATAACAATTTCATACCATCTACAGTCCACCGCTCTACCAACTGAGCTATCGAAGGTGTGACAAAAAATCTTACAAATTTGCACAGTGTTTTCGTATGACCTACATTTCTCCAATGAAAGGCGTTCACGTTTACAAAGGTCACAAGATCTGCATGATTTTAAATTCAAAATTCCTTTACGTCCTCATTCTATTCTTTATGCAGTCTGACCTTTTTAGTAAATGTGTCTTTAATTTTTTTAATGATGCGCAAGCATGTAATAGTAAACATTAAGGTCCTAAGAAAACATCTTGCTGTTGTTTAAAACGTGATTGTGTTTTTAAAGGCGCCTACGTCTTTAAAAGTATCGCGAATATACTTGCATAAGTTTGTTCTATAAGTAATATTATATAGTAAGATGCAAAAAACATACAACCCTTTAGGCCCGTTTAATAATCTTTACAATTTAGGTAAATTGTTACTATCAATTAACTAAATAAAAAAATCTCCTTCGAGCCGGATTTGAACCAGCGACCTATGGATTTCCATCATAACCATCTACAGTCCACCGCTCTACCAACTGAGCTATCGAAGGTGTGAGAAAGACAATATAAAAAGAGTAAGAAATTTTCTATTTTAAATTGTAATTAATTATCAGCCTCTTTCAATCCACTATTGGGCACAGATCTTCTATGTTTAAATAGTATAAGGGCATAGTCAACCACAGAGCTTTAGTGCGGAACGGCGAATCTGCAGTTATTCTTTCTATTAGCTTCCAGAATATACCCAAAAATCATATGGCAAAAAATTGTTTAACTTTAAAAAATAATTATGATACTTTGCAAATATTCTTTTATTTGCAAAGTATCGTGCATTGTAACGTTTACTGTTTAATTCGTAATTAATTCGATTTTAATTCTCAAGTGTTTTTGTTTTATTTCTTAATAAAAAGTAATCACATAAATTAAAAGAAAAAAATCCTTCGAGCCGGATTTGAACCAGCGACCTATGGATATCGATTTTATTTACAACTACAGTCCACCGCTCTACCAACTGAGCTATCGAAGGTGTGGACACAGTCGTGGAATCTTGGAACATATTACGTAGTAGTTATATTTCGTGGTGAAAGTCATACGTGCTTGAAATACGTACCGATAACGACACGGCCAACGCGTCGAGCGTTGATTTCTTGATATTTTCCTTGCACATTTATAAAGAAGCACTCAAGTCACTTTTCACCTATCTTATTAAGGTCGAATATGTGACGAGTAGTGAGGACATCACCGGGCGCAAATGTATGTGATTTTTTGTAGGCCGAAAAACGGAAATTTATTGCTGACGACCTTAGACTCGTAAAGTAGAACCTGTTGCATTCAGGCCATCACTGCAAATAATTAACACAAAAAAAAATATTCCAACTACAACATTACTACACTTTATAACAACAAGTTATTAACAACAATTGTGTTATATACGAATTATATTATACGTAAGTACCTATCGACTAACTTTAAAAATGGATTCGTAAATGTATGTTGTTAGTATTTCAATTCTTCCACAAAGTAAAGACTCCGATCTCATGAGGAATACAAGTATATATAAAAGTACGTACTTTGGCAATTAAGTAATTTTCATAACCTTTAATTAAAGAGGATTAGAAGTCTGCCTGTCTCACCGTCGCATAAGATAAATACGTCACGCTAGATATTAGCAAGTCTTGCACCAGGGTGCAGAACTGTCATACCCCCCTGAATTCATACTTACATTAACATATTAATTGAGAACCGTTGCAGGATCCGACGAAGTAAGCTGCTTTACATCGACGGTTAGGGTGACCATGTTGACCCCTGATAAGTATATTTACGAGAAAAAACAACCGACTTTAAATCAAACCAAACGTGCCGATGCTGTATTTATTTTCGAAGTATTATCATTGTATTACGAAGTTCTTTATATTATCTTTCTTTTTTCATTTATATGTTTAGGTGTACTTATTGAGGCTTAGATTGTCACAATCCTACCAATATTTTTATCAAGTAGAATTTTTCCATACGATTTTTCGGTTTCCTGTTATAGATACGGAAACAAAAATGCTATGGCAAAAAATATTTTAGAACCTGATTGAATTGAACCTTCACAAACATAAAAAAACCTTTTGAAATCGGTTTATAAATGTCGAGTATTTAAAAAATTCAGACGAATTGAGAACCTCCTTTTTTAAAGTCGATCATCTTTTGACTTTTCTGTTAGTTTTATAATACTAAGTAAATTGGCGAGTGATTACTATTATATTATACGTTGGAGATTGCATAATAAATTATATTTTATACTAAATTGTCCTCAAATTTATTTGATTCTAGAAGACAATTGGCAATTGCTATCACCAAGCCTGTGTGTATTTTCAAGAGTAGAGTGAATAGGCATTTACTAAGCTAGTGCGCCTTACCATCCAGGACTGCATTTCCGCTTAACATCAAGTGGGATCGTAGTCAAGCACTTGCTTAGAAATTATGAAAATAAAAAAAATCCCAAGTTTACAAGTATATTTACATGTAAACACAAAAACCGATTTGAAACCAAATTATTGATCTATTTAACTAACGGCTACAACGTGCGAACGATCTTTTTTAAGAAATATATGGTTTTCTCATGGATGCCAGTGTCGGAACTTGACTAAATTGGGACTATATAGGAAGCACCAACTTTCAAATAAAAAAATAATCTTCAAAACCAGTTCACCCAGTCGAAAGTCCTGAAGTAACAAATATAAAAAAATACAATCGAATTGAGAACCCTTTTTTTGAAGTCGGTTGTAAAGGGAAGTCAATTCTAATACACAGAGTGCACTATTTAAAAGTGATACTGTGAAAAGAGTGGCAACCCATCTGCAGCTAGAAGATAAATATTTTCGAATTTTATTCTGACGGCATTACACCGTCTATAACATTGGTATATAATCTATACACATACAGTCGTGATCAAAAATAAACGGTCAGTTAAGAAAGTTTGAATATCTCGGAAGATAAAGACGCTAGCTAACTGAAATAAATTGTGCATGATAGACAATTAAATATTCTTAAAATAAAATTAATCATATTCATTTATTTAGATATCATTAAAAAAACATAAACGAAAAAGGATATCTTACGTAAACTTGGAAAATACAGAATTTTGCATCAATTTTTAATTTTAGTACTTAGTGGAGGCAACACTTATTTTGCTTTTTTTTTAATTTATTATTGCTCACGGCTACATATTATTGTTTAAAATAGTTAACAGACTTGTCATTCAAAACGATGCAGTCATGGCAACCCTAATCAAGATCCGCACCTGAGATTGGACAGTGCTGTTCAGTCGCGTTTACGTGTCCCGCAGAAATTGATTGTGACGTCACCACAGATATTGTACATGTGGAATTGTTTTCGTTACAGTTATCACGTTCTTGACCGCACGTATAAGAGAAATGATAAGATCATTAATATGTTTGAATATACTGACTTATTCATATTTACACTAATATTACATATTGAATAAAAAGAATCAATCTTGTTTTTGAATTCCCGACGTTTAGAACACTTTACAAGGCGATAAAATCCGTAATTGTTTAAATTTGTATAACTCGAAGTAAACGTTATAATCTTTTTAATTTATTTTAATTTTTAATGGTTCGTTCTTATTCCCGAATTGAAAAGATCTGGCTCGAAGAGTGGCAAAATCTTAATTTGATATTTATAACTACATTTATTCACATATTTTTGAATATGGAAGTGAGCGTATTTTAATGGTCTCTCATGTTTTAATAAGAAAGATTTTTCGGAGAGCAAAATGGTATTTTCGAGGATTTACAGTAACATATAACTTAAAATAACAGTAAAATATATGTATGTCGGGGTAAAAACGGTATTCAAACTTCAAAAAATTAGTAAAAATCCATAGAAATAATTGAATTGCGTTGTATTAGTAGCTTGAAATATGCGTGGATAAATGATACACATTCTTAAGCTGGTAGTTAAGAAGCGAGCCGCGGTAGCTCAGTGTCTGGGCGGCGTCCGGCAACCCGGATTCGATCATTGAGGCGGTACCAATGAATTTGATTGTTACAATTTTTAAGTGTCGATTCACCATGAGCTCAACTGTGGAGAAAAAATTGTGTGTGGAGACCGATGTCTTAGAAATTTTTATAAGACTCGTGAACTTTGCCAATCCGCGCTAGGGCTGCGTGGCGGACTATGCCCTTATAGTCTTTTAACAGAGAAGGCCTGTGCCCAACAGTGAGACAAATATATTTATAGGCTGTAACTTTAACTTTTTCTTAAGCTACATTTACCATTTATTACATTGAGTTGAGTTGCATTTGAGTTGACATAAAACATTATTACACTCATTTGCTAAAATAGAAAAAAGCAGGAAAAATAACATCAATACAGTAAACATTTTATACGTACATATATCTACGTTCAAGATATGTATGAAACTCTGCCTTTCGCTAAATGGGAGCGACGTATAACTATTGTGTCGCCAGACTGTCACTTCTAACTTGCGCGACAGTTCGCAACAATAATAGAGCTGGTAACGAAACTATTTAGCGAAGTTTACTCCGTCAATAGAGGGCGCCACCTCGGCGGGTAAGGAATAATTCATTTAGCGAGAGTTAACCCGCGAATTCTATTCTTCAAATTTCTCCTGGGTGCGCCGTGCTGAATGTCGCGCTCAAATATGTTGATTTATTCTTGTTTTGTTAAGCTTTGCACTTTGATTTACTCGGCATTGTGTTAAACTTACCTACTTTTATATATTAAATTAGATTGTTTACATAGGATAATTTTATTAAAAAACGATTAGCTTGTGATTTTTTGTACGTACGGCTCTGAAAAAATAATTTGACTAATTTTCCACCGACTTCAAAATGGAGGCGGTTTTCAATTCGCCTTTGTGTTTCGAATGGGTTTTTTTTTGATGGTTCTCTTTTTACCTGAAACCTGGTGTTTCTAACAATGGTATCCATGAGAAAACCATATAAGTCTTAAATTTGCATTAAGTATGTGGCCAACGAATGGTCGAATAAATCAATATTACGCCACCAGATTCCAGTTAGTAATTTTTTATTGGAAAAGATGTACTAAACTACCCTTAGTTTGATGAGAGTTTGTTAGGTTCTGATTGTTATAACATTATTACGTAATATTCCTATTCTATTTGAAGTCAGTTTCTGTTTTTACTCGTAAATATACTTGTAAAAGATAATAGTTTTTGTTATTTTATTTTTATTAAGGTTGCAATTGAAAATTACATTATATTACACAATATTTAAGCCTCCTTTGTGAGAGACTGGTATCTGGACTAGTTTGCCCTGGTCAGACAGATTACCAGGCCCTCTTCCACTCGTATTACTTATTACAATTAGTTATTTGTAGATAGACTTGATAGACATAAAATCAAAATGGTGTTGCTATTTTTGTTTACAATTGAGAATTTAAGAATTAGGCAATTATATCTAATAGGTTTTCAGTAGCATCATTTTCAAGATTTTGTAAAGATATAAAAAAAAACCATTCAAAATAACAATGGTGAATAATTTTCGCCATTGTGTTGTGGTGTTTATGTGATATCGAATTCGTAGAGCCCAGTTAACCCACCCTGACGCACACTTAATTACGTAGATTACAATTTGACACTTTCGTTGGCGATGCGATTTAAACATGACTGATACGGATTAGTCATATTCATTTCAGGGGATTACGTACGGCACATGGGTAGACATTTAAAGATTATTTAGCCACCATGATTTCATACTTTTACATACATCAGTGCATGAGATAATAGTGTGAGCTACCTTGCTCAACATCGTACACACCATATTTTATATTTTAGCAATACATCAAGAGCGTTAGAGGTAATTTATTAAGGACTTACTGACTTTGCTTCAGAGATTTACTTTTAAAGGGCTTTCCTCCAGCATAACTCACTTGTTCTAAACTGTACACTAACTGTCTACAGAGAGTGTCCTCTCCTTTTTATCCTAAATTTTTAGTATATGCATCTCTTTCAAAGACGGAAGCGGATACGGCCTTGGTTGCCGACAACCGATAAAAGTACTTTAGTTGACTAAACTAAAGTACTTTTATAGTCAGTCCATTAACTTATATAATATTCAGTAGATTATAATATTATAATTATAGATTATAATATTCAGTAGCACCAACTGTCGCTGACAATAATATTTAAAACTAAATTAGCATTCAGTAGGACCAACTGTCGCTAACAATAGTAACGACAAAAAGTATATTTATGAACAAAACAAAAACTGACTTTTAATCGAATTATCGTAGGAATATTACGAAATATATTTAATCAGAACTTAACCAAACAATTCTTAAAGTACATCCGTTCCGATAAAAATGAATCATCGAAATCGGTTAACATAATATTAAGCGTTCATTTTTGGCGCACATACTTGATGATTTCACACTTACATGGTTTTCTCATGGACAGCATTGTAAGAACCAGCTTTTAAACCAAAGTTATGAATTAACGAACATAAAAAAATATACGGAGAATCTCCTCCCTTTTTGAAGTCGGTTAAAACATTGTTATGTTACGAAATTGTTTAAATTTTCTTTCAAATATTAGTTTGCTATCTAAATATTCATAAAAACCTGTGTCCCATTAATCAAATTCCTATTTAATTTCGGTCGAGTGCAAGCAAGTTATGGTTGTGTTAAAAATAAACATTTCATTTTAGATTTAATGACAAAGAGCTGTCATAGTCAAATATTAATCAAAGTCGGAAAGGTCTAGTCGTAAAGACATGTCAGGCCTTTTTAATTATAATGCTGGTAATGATCATTTTTCATTTTAAATTGCCAGTCTCATGCGGCGCGTTTACATTCGACTAATCACCATTATTAAGGTAAACAATAATGTTGGGGGCCCGTATGTTTGTGGAATATGTAATATAATTGGGCGTATCTTTTAATAGCAGCGAAAATTTCTATTGAAAACTGATTTAAAATGGGTATATAAGAAAGTTTCTAAAAGTGAATGCTTCCTGAAAAATAATTTTCATTAAAAAATCTCTTATTCTTGATTGATATTAAATAAAAAACTAGTCTGTTTAATACCGCATAAGTTATACCTAGATGACAACACCTATGGAATAAAAAATAACTAAATAAAAAGCTATAAAATTACCCCATTGCATATAAATAAAACCATAAAAACCACATAGATATTTCTGATTTCTTTATATTTTACAAGGAAAGTGTAAGTTTGTAATTTTATAAATAAACTGCATAAAAATATATAATATATAATAAATTTAAAATAAAGACAAGAAGGCTAAAAAATGGTATTCAAGTTAATGTCTGAAAATTATCTTGTTTTACAAGATATTTGATATTTGTTTTCAAAGCTTATCACAATATGATTATGTATAAGCCGAACTGTTTTATGTCAATAGTGTTAGTAAGACATGAAGGCAAGGTTATGAAATTATGGTATGGTCTTCCTAACCTCTTTTGCCTCGTGATCTCCTTGCTTTTGTCTCTTCCGGAAGTTCACTTTGCTCAGTCTTCGGTATCTACTAGAGAGATGGTTCTTCTAACATGTCTGCTTTCACGATGTCCGGTAAGCGTTTCTTGGGCGTACCGCGTCTCGTGTCTGCTGCGTTAGTTCTTTCCAATGCCTTCTTTTACAAGTACTATTTTCAAGACATTCGGTTATCTCGAATTTGCTGAAAATCATTTTGAAAGATTCCGTTTCATTCATATATAGACGTACAAGTTAAGTTAATAACAACATAGAACTTTGTCGGAACACGATTCATAAAATATAGTTAGTTAGTTACAGCCTTTTATATAAGTCCGACTGCTGGGCACAGGCCTTCTCTGTAAAGAGAGTACAAGGGCATAGTCCGCCACGTGGCCCTTGTGCGGATTGGCACACTTTACATGTTTTAGAATTTTTTTCTAGGAGATGTAGGTTTTCTCACGATTATTCCTTCACCTCCGAGCGCGTGGTAAATCAGCACATAAAATTGCAACAACAAATTTATTGGTGCCGGCACCGGGGATCGAACTGGGGTTGCTAACGTACTATGCAACTTTGGGCGACTGCCCGGACACTGAGCTGCCACGGCTCTTGTGAGCTACCACGGCTATTATACTCATAGAATATATCCAAGGCTAATTTGTATTCCCACAAACACGATATTTAAATACCGCGAATGCAATAAAACTAAGTACGAGACAATTCACCGAACAATAAAATCCGATGAGATGTCGTGTAAACTTAGTGTCGTTGGGTGTCGAGTTTAGTGACGTCACTTCGCTTTCATATCACGAGCCTAAGCCCCCGCTCACTGAATACGTTGTCTTACCAACGACGACGTGTCGCCTCGCCAGTGACGCTATTCTAAAATAGTGTTGTTCAATGGATGACCCATTGAATCGACTACACTTACTTCTACTAAAAATAATTTGAAATGCGTCTTAACTCAGTCTCAACGTAACCACGCTAACATCAACTACGACAAATCGTTTATATAACATTATATTTATGTTATTTATTATGTAATTTGTTTATATATATATGTAAAGAAATTATAACTATATATATATATATATATATACATCTATAGCTGCTTTTTTTTAAATATACATTTATGTATAATATATATGAACGTTTATGTAATGTTCACCATATTAATACACGACCGAATCGTGCCCGCCTTAGTCTACACAGGTTTTTTGGCTGAAAACCAGCACATGGTTGGCACAGCACCATGTGTAAGCACAGCACATGCTGAGCCAACCCCTTTTCGGCACAATTTCTATTTTGTTCTTCTTTTATGTTGTTTCTGTTGTTTTTTGTCTTGTTTTACCTGTTGTTTCTGTGTTCTTGTGTCGAATAAATTTTCTTTTTTATTACATTTCTAATTTGTTATAGTTCAGTAAGTTAGTAAAGTTTTTAGTAGAAAACAAGGTGCAGTTCTTCAGTCACCTTCAAAGCGCAAAAGTATTCACGTTGTAACATCATAGTTTTTGCAGGCATAGATTGGTTATTTATTTATTCGTTTTATTAAACATGTGGAACGATCTTGCAGTATCTTGACGCATTGAAATATTGTGCTTGGTTTTAGATTAAATTATATGAATTCGTTAATTGAATAATAATACAATTATTAAGTAAACTTCTGAATTTGATATATATTCTTTATTGATATATACATACATATTTATACATATATTTATTTATTTAAATCAACAAAAATTATGACACCGTTACAGATAACACCAATATGATGTTATAAAAACTTGTTGCTTGGTGTATTGACATTAATATATAAATATAATAGAGTCAAACACCTTCTACGCATTTGTAGGCAGCTTCGATATACACAGACACTGTGCAACAAAATACATCAATGTGCAGTGAGATGGTAGATTCCCTACTATATTATATACTCCAGTCGGTTAGGATTGCTGTTTTCAGTTTTTTAAGAACAATAATATAACTTTCTAAATTTATGCACGGTGTATATATGTGTGATGAGCTCACACCCTGTCGTAATGGGACCTAATAAGCTTCATGAAAAGCGGACACTGTGTCTGTCTACCCCTCTAGGCTTAAATGGATTAGAAGAAAAGTTTAAGGCTTATTTTATTTTTATTGTACTACATCATTCTTGCCGTAATATTTGATGCCAGCGCCGGGATCGTGAGCCTCAAATATTTATTATATAATTTAGCAAATATTTTGTATAATTTAGCGGATACTTAAGAAATAAGTTAAATATAGTAAGATTATTTTTAATAAAATTATACCGTATAAGTAAAAAATAATTTACACGATATCGATATAGGTACATCCCTTTACTTCTCCTTCTAGTATCGAGGGCGCTGTAAAACAACACCACCTGATACCATTATGCTATTATAATATTTTGCTACTTTGCCTGCTGATGTTTTCTTGACGACGCAGTGAATACCAAATTCATGTACAGTCTACCCTATCGGTAAAAGACGCAGGTTTGATTTCGGTTCCGTAATTTATAACCGTTTGTATATCTGTATCTGCTATTGGTTCTCTTTACCTTGAGATCGTAAACCCTTTTTATTGCTTGGAATTTCGTTCTTTACGAGCAATCTAGCTTGTAGTACTTCTTTTAGTTTCAGCTTTCCGTTGTTAGGTTTCGTAGTTTTAATACTACAATTTACAGATATAAAACTCTGCAAAAGCTTGCCAATTGAGATTACGGAACTAATATGCTTTGGCAACTAATATCTTTGAATCGCGTGTATCTTAATACTTTCCACAAAAAACAATGAAAATGACCACTATGGTTTTTCGATTTTTTTTGACGAACTATACAGATTGGCCAGAGAAGCTGGCCTTGACTGCTTCATCGGATTAGGAGGTGGCATAGCTCTTAAGTCGCTTAGCTTGAATCTCTATCGTCAGTAACTCGACATAAGGGTCCCGCCGGTGCGGGGTGACCTCGGCTTCGATGGTTACTATGTTACGCGTAAGTATTCCGATCCGAGGGCCGATCTTGTCTCGGTCGGTTGCTATTATAATCTAAGGGAAATTCAAAATCTAAACTTCGAGTGCCACTTCGTGAAGCGTTGGCGCTAGGAGAAGTGGTCGAAGGAACTCCACCAACACTCCTAATATCTAAGGGGTTGGTGGTTTTACGATGACGAACCACTGACTATATAGTAACATGTCCTGAATACGCCGGTGCATTGCAATTCCACGATGAAAATAGAAACATGTCAAGGTCTATACTATTTTGTAGACTAGAAAATTTGATCTCACAGTCAGATAAATAAATAGGTTGAAAATCCGGGCATGCGTTGCCGTTCGCACAAAGCGTTTACTTTTTATTGTGAGGGTTCGAAATGCGAATCTGGTGGTGAACTTTTTTTTTTTAAATTGCATTTTTATATTTGGAACGCGATCCGCGGCCGACACGCCGCGTGACAAATACGCGTCCCGCTCCCATGAATGACAATGCGAGAGATGTTTTTATAAAGACGGACCGATTTTTATTTTTATGCGAAAGAAATTGTGCCCATAAAAATGGTGTCGAAATGATGACTGTCATTTTTCACTGTCTGCGATGTGCCGTTTTATGAGGCAATTGTGTAAGAATGATAAAAGGTGTGTACCGTTCGGCGTTTGTATTAAAAGATAATGTTTCCTTATTTAAAAGTCTACTGATGGCTGTTGCAAGTGGCGAGAATTTTTAGTTAGCAAAAGATCGGAAGCGGGTTAAAAATACTTTTTTCAAAATTTAGTTTTTTTAACCGACTACATGAGGGGAGGAGATGTTCAATTCATCCCTATTGAATTTTTTTGTATAATAGTGTTTGCTTTCAATTGAGTCCCATATTAATTTTGTTGGCGCAGGACTTTGGTTTTGAAGATATACCAGGATCTCTTAAAAGTCGTGTGGATAGATGCTTGTTGATTAATATTTTAGTAAGTTTTGTAGACGATAATTAGCGTGAGTTTGGAATAAGAAAAATAATATACTGGCCAGAGTTATCTTTAATTTTATTACACAAAAAATTATTTATAATCGGACTTTAGGTTGTAGACGCAGTGACGTTGTTAGTGATGGAAGCCATATTAATCCTGTTTCATTGAGCCACCCAACAATTCCGACTGAGCGCCGCTATGCACGAAATGTGCTCACATGGCGCAGGTATAGCCGTGCGGTTACAGTCGCGCAAGAAATACTTGTGATTTTTTTTTAAATTTATTTACTAAATTAACTATTCTCCTCTAGCGACCACAAACCCGTAAAGTGGTTGAAATAACAGAAATTGTGTACAAGTGAAAGTCTCAATGTTTAAAAAAATTAGTAACAAAGTATATTATTACGATCCCGTGCGAAACTGGTATTACAAATAAGGAGAAGGTTTTTTCAATTTGGTTGCATTTTTGCATGTGCCTTCATAACTCTGATATTTATAAACCGGTTTTACAATGGAGTTTTATCACAATATCCAAGACTGAGTAAGGACAGCGTTACATTTTCGTATCAATGAATATATATATAGCTGTTGTTAGTACTAACACTTGATAATTATATCTGTAACTCTTCTCTCCACTAGGAATTTTTTATGTCCCATAAGGTCTAATAATCTACGAGTCCGCTTTTCTCCAAGCTTTTTATGTCCTATAAGGTGACAGGTGGTTAGCTTGTTGCCATAAATCATTTACAGATCTGCCGACTGACACAAAATACATTCATTACATACTACTTGCTATTCTTACCTCTTTCTCAAAGGCCGGCAACGAACCACCGGCTCGCATAGTGTTGAGGATGGACGGCGGCGATCACTTAAGATAGATCTAGAAAAATATGGGAAAAATATAATCTAAAAAAATATGGGCAGCCCGGTAGTTCTGGGCTCTCAAGAATAAGACTACGGTATCCCCTGCCTGTCGTAGAAGGCGATTAAAAGGGGCCTAGGGTTCACTGGGAGACAAGGATGGGATCCTTTGTCGTCCGCTAAGGTGGACCCGGGAAGAAGGCGACATCGGCTGGCCCGTGTAGCCTTGCACAGCGAGGGCACAGGAGGGGAGGGAGTAACCTCCGGGGACGTGCTCTCCTTGAGCACAGTGCAGAGGGGCTCTGGTGCGTTCCATTGGTGATCCCGGAGCCCCTCGTCATGCACCGAGGAAAGGGCCACCGGGGAGGTTTTATTGGGTAAAAACCCCACATAACCGCCGCCTTCCCCCCAGAAGGCGGGGTATCTTTTTTAAGATTTCCTCCCCGTTAGCAAAAAAAAAAATCTAGAAATATATATTACAATGTTATATGTAACGCTTATGTTAGCGACTGTACCGCTGCATATCCCTAAACCCCAGTGGATACATTTGATTAACCTGACTAGACAGGCTTCATTGATTTACCGTTTGGCATCTACTTTAATCCTAAGCTATTAGCTATCGGATAACCTATTGCTATGTAAAGGTAAGCACCCGTCTCCTATTGCAAATTGCTTAACACCCGAGCGTATACAGTGTGTAACAAAAATGGCCATTTATTATGTCATTTACGTTTGTACTATAAATGCGAGTTGGAATTTTTATAAAGTGTAATTGTTTTCTGTTAAATATTGCAGTTTGTTTTAATTATTTTTTTAATAAGATCATGGCGTAAGCGGCAAGCCTAAAGTTGATCGATCTCTGGCGCCGATGAAAATCCTAGGAAGGGTATTTTGAGAAAGGAGCCTTTCTTTGAAGTTTAGGAAATATTGCTGCAAACAGATGTTTGTATATTGCATATTATAACAGCGTAAAGGAGACTATTTGCTTTTTGCTTCGTATACCGTACATTTAAACGTTAGAATATAGGCGCCTTTGTAACTTTGTATAATAATCATGATATTTGTGATATAATTTTGATTATCAAATCGGCTTTTATTTTTCCACGTAAACATACTTGTTAAGAAGGGACAATTATACGGGGTTATTCATGTCAACAGCGGAAGCCGCTATCGTTATCCTTAAACCATAACCATATCAATGGTTCGTGTCATGAGGAATAAATAGTTTGAACTCACGACCTTATAGTAACATTTTAGTAACCCTTAGGCCATTAGGTTATTTCTCTGCAGTAGAATATTAAAATTATATTTTTACATTACCTATTGAATGTTTTTTATCGACTATCAACGACAAGCTAAAGTTTCAGATCATAGGAAACACGTAGCAGACTCTACTGTTTAGAAGCTAACGTCAATGCAGCTAATGCTATTGTAAATATAGCGCTAAGCATTCCATCAAACATGGTGCCACAACTTTTTCGCTACGTGTGTAGGATTAATTAGTTATCGACGATATAGGCAGCAATAGATTATTGCACGGCGAGGGCAAAAACAAGCTATAGACGTCGGACGTTAATCGCCCGTTGGAGGCGAATTATTCACTGGCACGCGTTGCACTGAATCCTCCACCCTGCAAACCCCTGGTACAAATACCCTACAGTCGCATCTATGCACACACAATGCACCAAACAAATTTCAACTTAATCCTGTACATATACGACACACATCTATTTGACAATCTCAATTAGTTACACCGAATGGACGTATCGAAAATCGTTTAACTAATCCAAGCCAATATATTCTCTATTTCCCAATGAATAAAATTAATTCCCTTTTAAATTTATCGTATACGACCCTTTGGAAATGTATAGTATGGGTCTTTTAAATTTTATTCTGTAATTTTGGAATTCCATTCGTATGTGATATATATATAAGGTTTAATTTTCCTCGATAGTCAACGATCTACATTTACGTTTATTTCTGCATATGCAATATGGCATAGCATTTATTATGCCAATATCAACAGCCACAGTTGCATTCGACAATTAATTATTTGTAAACAATAGCGTAGAGCGATTTACGTGACGGATTTGAATTTCGCGTGACGCTCGTGCGTGAACATGAATAGGGACATTACGCCTTCACTTTAAACTCTGATTGATTACTTATGTATTGATAGATACTAATTAATACTGGCAACAAATTAT
This sequence comes from Meandrusa payeni, assembly GCA_029286785.1. NCBI lineage: Eukaryota > Metazoa > Arthropoda > Insecta > Lepidoptera > Papilionidae > Meandrusa > Meandrusa payeni. The sequence continues at coordinate 5,114,422 of JAGSMX010000013.1, forward strand.
TATATTTCGTAAGTGAAGTAATACTTTCTTTGGCGTTTGGGAAACACATCAAAGTGTGGTAGTAAAAGTTACAGCCTTTATATATGTCCCACTGTTGGGCGCAGGCCTCCTCTGTAAAGAGAGTATAAGGGCATAGTCCGCCACGCGGCCCTAATGCGGATTGGCAGACTTCACATGCCGTAGAAAAATTTTCTAAAACATGTAGGTTTCCTCACGATGTTTTCCTTCACCGCCGAGCGCGTGGTAAATCAGCACATAAAATTGCAACAACAAATTTATTGGTACCGGCATCGGGGATCGAATTCGGGTTGCTAGCGTACTACGCAACTTGAGCCAACCGACACTGAGCTACTACGGGTCTAGGCACGGTGTGGTAGTAAATCGTCTTAAATTGATATTTTATACTTACGCGAATGTGACACATAGAACCGTTTGTTACCGCACAACACAACTGGGTGAACCGATTTTGATGATTCCTTTTTTATAACACATAAATTGGTCCAATTCTAACATGGATCATGGGTCTAATTTGCTTGGGATCATGGGCCCAATTCTGGGATCCATGAGAAAACCATGTAAGTCTTAAATTTGCATCAAGTATGTCTACCACAAATGGACGAATAACTCAATATCACGCCAACCGTTTTCGATGATTCATTTTTAAAGGTTTATACAAGTTTATAGCTATCTCTCATTCTGAGTTACAGCCTATATATAATATATTATGTCCCACTGTTGGGCACAGGCCTTTTCTATAAACAGAGTTTGGGGCATTAACCGACACGCGGCTCTAGTGCGGATTGGCAGATTTCACGTTTTAAAATAATTCTAAGACATATGATTGACGACGTTTTCCTTCACTGCCATGCACGTTATTCAGCACTTAATATTGCAACAACAAATTTATTGGTGCCGGTACCCGGAGTCGAACTCGGTTTGCTCATTCCGAGGTGATACCCTAAATTTCCTGGACTAACTTGTTAAAAGCGTCAATAGCCCAATGGGTTAGAGTACGGTCTGCGAATCGTGAGGAAGTGGGTTCGAATCCACCATTCGACTTTTGACGTGAACCATCTGCTAGCACAAGCTTAAGTTTTGTTGAAATGATTGACAAGCATGTTAGTAATATCGATGAAAAGAAATATTGCTAGCTTTCTTTAAAAAAAAAAGAAATGGCCGTCGAGTGCGTATAACCGGAGGCTAGCTATCGGTGCGTGTGATGAAGCAGAAACATTCCACTCGCCCGAGCACGAAGATATCCGCGATAGTGCGCTTCAATACCTCACTATGCAGGAGCTAGTGCGCGGTACGCACCGCCGCCGTTAAATTGTGAACACGCATTTTTATATTTTAAACTATTTAAATACTATACTTTTAAACTATTGAAATAGTGGTCGAATGAATGTAGATGAGTAAGAGATCAACTAAATTGGTTCAAGTAATTGGAGTGACTGATCAAGCCGAGTTCTTTTGTGCCCAGTTACTTCCTAAAGAGATTCAGGCTAAACGACCTTAGAATAACCGCCCAAGCCAAGGTTACCCCTCACCGGAGGGACCCTTATGATCAGTTAATACGAATAGAGAATAAGGCTAAGCGACCTAAGTTTTTTTATTTCATTTATAGGCCTATTTTTTTTGTTTAAAAAGCTCTGCTTTCAATTAGGATCTATTTTAATTTTGTTGGCATAGGACCTTTGTTCACGAAAATACATAGGTAACTCCTAAAAATCGTGTGAAAGAATTCTTTTTTTTCTTTGACGAACTACACAGACTGGCCACAGAAGCTGGCCTTGACTACTTCATCGCATTGAGAGGTGACATAGCTCTTAGGTCGCTTAGCCTGAATCTCTATCGCTATTAACTCGGCACAAGGATTCGGTTAGGGTAACCTCAGCTTGGAAGGTTACTATGATACGCGCAAGAATCCCGATCCGAGAGCGCCCGAGAGGGCCGAGCCACGACTCGGTCGGTTGCTATTTCGCGGATAATAAAAATAAAGAGACACTCAAAAATTAATCTAACTTTGAGTGCCACTTCGGGAAGCATTGGCGCTAGGAGAAGAAGTGGCCGAAGAAACTCCAGCAACGCTCCTAGTATCTAAGGGGTGGGGCCAATTCACAACCTCCGACGGTCGCGAATAGTGAAAGCGCGAAAGAATGCTTATTGATTAAAATATAGGTGGATTTTAGGCTTATAATTTTTTTGTTCAAATATTCTAAAATTGGCAACTCATTGGGTCTCCACCTCTAGAACGTGTGCCGCATCAATACTCTAATAACTACGGAGTAAATACTTCTCTGTTATCTTATAATGCCACCTCTTTAGATTAATTAATGATAAAGCGAAATCCACGAAATTCAGTCCGCATGTTTGTGCCAAAGCATTGTGACTGAATAAACGTGTAAAAGTTATTCGTTTGAGAATCCGTATCCTTTATGAAAGCCCTCGACACATCTGTCGCCCAAACAAAATTCGAAGCGATCCTTGAATTAAATTCAGTCGAAATGAATATTTATAAAGACGTCAACAGTTTAATCCGCTATTGTTACAATTTTCACTCGGCGTGACAGATGACGTCAAGACAATACGGAGCTCTTGCGGTGATTGTACACTGTAGTGTTGCCAATTAGATAATTTAATTTTGAATTTAAAAAATAATATATAATTAAACTATTTTTTATGAACTTTATCGCTCTATATTGATATATTTATTATAAAAAAATAACAAAGATTTATTGGGTACTAACAATTATTAGTAATTAGAACCTTATATAATTCATTATATTATTATAAAAGTATTTCCTGACATTGTACATATATTACATTGTAAATTATAAATTAAAATGAAATTGCGATTAAAAATTGTTTTTTTTTCAATGTGTAACATTGGCGTTAATATAAGAAATCATCAAAAAATAAATAACAAAAAATAGGAAATAAATGTTTCCATCTCATATTTTGCGTATTGGTAACCGAACGTTTTTTCAACAGATGCTGGGACTACGTGCAGAATAACTTAAAGGTAGGCAAAAGGTCACAATCATTTTCCAAGTTTCCTAATAAAAATATACCACAATACACCTTAAATAAATGAAAAAAAGAAATATTGCTAGCTTTCTTTAAAAAAAAAAGAAATGGCCGTCGAGTGCGTATAACCGGAGGCTAGCTATCGGTGCGTGTGATGAAGCAGAAACATTCCACTCGCCCGAGCACGAAGATATCCGCGATAGTGCGCTTCAATACCTCACTATGCAGGAGCTAGTGCGCGGTACGCACCGCCGCCGTTAAATTGTGAACACGCATTTTTATATTTTAAACTATTTAAATACTATACTTTTAAACTATTGAAATAGTGGTCGAATGAATGTAGATGAGTAAGAGATCAACTAAATTGGTTCAAGTAATTGGAGTGACTGATCAAGCCGAGTTCTTTTGTGCCCAGTTACTTCCTAAAGAGATTCAGGCTAAACGACCTTAGAATAACCGCCCAAGCCAAGGTTACCCCTCACCGGAGGGACCCTTATGATCAGTTAATACGAATAGAGAATAAGGCTAAGCGACCTAAGTTTTTTTATTTCATTTATAGGCCTATTTTTTTTGTTTAAAAAGCTCTGCTTTCAATTAGGATCTATTTTAATTTTGTTGGCATAGGACCTTTGTTCACGAAAATACATAGGTAACTCCTAAAAATCGTGTGAAAGAATTCTTTTTTTTCTTTGACGAACTACACAGACTGGCCACAGAAGCTGGCCTTGACTACTTCATCGCATTGAGAGGTGACATAGCTCTTAGGTCGCTTAGCCTGAATCTCTATCGCTATTAACTCGGCACAAGGATTCGGTTAGGGTAACCTCAGCTTGGAAGGTTACTATGATACGCGCAAGAATCCCGATCCGAGAGCGCCCGAGAGGGCCGAGCCACGACTCGGTCGGTTGCTATTTCGCGGATAATAAAAATAAAGAGACACTCAAAAATTAATCTAACTTTGAGTGCCACTTCGGGAAGCATTGGCGCTAGGAGAAGAAGTGGCCGAAGAAACTCCAGCAACGCTCCTAGTATCTAAGGGGTGGGGCCAATTCACAACCTCCGACGGTCGCGAATAGTGAAAGCGCGAAAGAATGCTTATTGATTAAAATATAGGTGGATTTTAGGCTTATAATTTTTTTGTTCAAATATTCTAAAATTGGCAACTCATTGGGTCTCCACCTCTAGAACGTGTGCCGCATCAATACTCTAATAACTACGGAGTAAATACTTCTCTGTTATCTTATAATGCCACCTCTTTAGATTAATTAATGATAAAGCGAAATCCACGAAATTCAGTCCGCATGTTTGTGCCAAAGCATTGTGACTGAATAAACGTGTAAAAGTTATTCGTTTGAGAATCCGTATCCTTTATGAAAGCCCTCGACACATCTGTCGCCCAAACAAAATTCGAAGCGATCCTTGAATTAAATTCAGTCGAAATGAATATTTATAAAGACGTCAACAGTTTAATCCGCTATTGTTACAATTTTCACTCGGCGTGACAGATGACGTCAAGACAATACGGAGCTCTTGCGGTGATTGTACACTGTAGTGTTGCCAATTAGATAATTTAATTTTGAATTTAAAAAATAATATATAATTAAACTATTTTTTATGAACTTTATCGCTCTATATTGATATATTTATTATAAAAAAATAACAAAGATTTATTGGGTACTAACAATTATTAGTAATTAGAACCTTATATAATTCATTATATTATTATAAAAGTATTTCCTGACATTGTACATATATTACATTGTAAATTATAAATTAAAATGAAATTGCGATTAAAAATTGTTTTTTTTTCAATGTGTAACATTGGCGTTAATATAAGAAATCATCAAAAAATAAATAACAAAAAATAGGAAATAAATGTTTCCATCTCATATTTTGCGTATTGGTAACCGAACGTTTTTTCAACAGATGCTGGGACTACGTGCAGAATAACTTAAAGGTAGGCAAAAGGTCACAATCATTTTCCAAGTTTCCTAATAAAAATATACCACAATACACCTTAAATAAATGAATAATTACTGTGTAACAATACACTGTACACGCACTAAGCCCTGTATTCATCTCGAAGAATTAGGCAACAAAAGACTGAGCTAACATTAACGCCTCTACGGTGTTTGTTTCAACTGTCCTTATAGAATAATTCGCTGTAATACCTTCCAACTCTCCATTGTTGAATGAAATCACGGCCAGATAATTCTATCTTGACAATCGCAACGTTCTGAAAATGGCAATAAATATTATGAATGAATGAATATTCTTTATTGCACAACATTTAACATGTAAATCATAGGCACAATTTACTTTACATTTGAATGCAACAAAATGAATATTTTTAAACAAGAATAATCACCATTTGTCAGTATCGATTAAAACTGCTATATTCAATTATCTTTATGAGTTACGTTCCTTTTTAGAAATATATTTTTAATAAAATCGCTTCGTCCTGTTATACTAAGATTCATATACCTTCAGCCCTGTAGTTCTGGGCTCTCAAGAATAAGACTACGGTATCCCCTGCCTGTCGTATAAGGCGACTAAAAGGGGCTTCGGGTTCACTGGGCGACAAGGGTGGGGGCCTTTGTCGTCCGCTAAGGTGGACCCGGGAAGAAGGCGACATCGGCTGGCCCGTGTAGCCTTGCACTATGAGGGCACAGAGGGGGAGGGAGAAACCTCCCCCACCGGGACGTGCTCTCCTTGAGCACAGTGCAGAGGGGCTCCGGTGCGTTCCACTAGAGATCCCGGAGCCCCTCGTCATGCACCGAGGAAAGGGCCACCGGGGAGGTTTTAGTGGGTAAAAACCCCACATAACCGCCGCCTTCCCCCCAGAAGGCGGGGTATCTTTTCGAAGATTTCCTCCCCGTTAACAAAAAAAAAAGATTCATATACCTTAGAAATACAACCTTTCGCGTCTTTCCATATGTGTATTCCCGTGTTCGTGGCACTTTAACATTTTCTTATGGCATTCGCCACCGAAATTTGAACACTATGTCGACTAAATTTGTGCTTTTTAATCTTTTGTCTTCTTCTACAGTAATCGTCGCTAATGTCCACCAGTCTTTTTTATTTTATTCTTAAACCACGATCCCACCTGTTATTATTATTATCATCACTGTTATTAATTCCTTTTTTAAAAGTAGTAATAAAAAATAATAAGCGCTCTGTTTTAAACTTTGTTAATAGTAAGCAAGCATAATAATAATTATAATTTTTTTAATGACGAACTACACAGATTAGCCCGAGAAGCTGGTCTAGACTGTTTCACCGGATTGAGAGGTGGCATAGCTCTTAGTTCGCTAAGCCTGAACCTCTATCGTTTGTAACTCGACTCAAGGGTCCCCAAGGTGAGGGATAATCTCGGCTTGGACGGTTACTATGTTACGCGTAAGCATTCCGATCCGAGGGCGCCTTAAATTAACATATACTCGTAATAATTATTATGTCCAACATACACAACAAGTTATTTGTTATTGTATAAAATTGAAAAACGTAAAACGTGATTCGAACTCGAACCCTAGGCCGTTACGGTAAGCAATAACTTTTAATAGCTTTATTCAATTTAAATAGTAATTTTTACGATAAAAATCATTGTTTAGAACTCGCCATAAAAATGATAACCACACACTGTTTGTAATAGTTTCAAGCCGGTCAGTAATGATATTTGACCAGCTGCGACGAAGTATTTACCGAACGAGTGCGTTTAGCTCGATTCATATTTCTCTATAAAGTGATCCAGTTGGGATTCATTTGTCGATATTACAAATACATTTTAGATAATGACATGAAATTATATCGTTTCAGGGAACGCAATGTTTTCGATGTGTTGAATTTTTACAGTGTTGCTATCTAATTTAAAACCAAAAACATTTTAGTGAAGAAAACACATTATGAAATTCCATTTTTAACTGTACACTCCCACTTCTTTTGTCACGAATCTACACGTACATGCTTGTTCTTGCATATTTTTCTACGCTTTATTCATATAGGTATAAATACAGTTAGTTCTTCACACAACTTCATACAAGTTTCTTTACAATTTTGTTTTTTATTCTCTTCTTTTGGTGCCATCTTCTATCGAAGGTTGGCGACCATCATGGCGATTTGGACCCTCGACACAGCAGCACGAAATAAAGAACGTGTGCTCTTATTGTACCATTGGCGTAGATTTTTAAGCCAAGATGTTCTTCTCCTTCCCGAATTTCTTTTCCCTTGTATCTTTTCTTGGATAATGAGCTGTAACAAATCGTATTTGGGATTGCGCATTATATGCCCTAGGTATTCCAGCTTTCGCCTCTTAATTGCGTTAAGAACTTCAACCTTCTTTCCAAGTCTTTGCAGCACTACGTCTCTCTCTGTTTTTTATTAAAGTTTCGATTTACTCGATTGCTAGCTTTCGAAATATATAGTAATAAAAAGATTAAGCAATCAAGAGGGAATTTACATTACTTAATCGTTTATAACACTCAACAAAGAAAATTAGAAAATGATTATCGGATTTTGATCCATGGTCTAGAGCCCTAGCTTGGGCATAAGCTGGCACGAATGAATCTGTCTGTTGCAATTTTAAGTGCTGATTTAACATTTTAATTTGTTCGGCGGTAAAGGAATCATCGTGATAAACATATGTCTTAGAACATTTTCTAAGACATGTGAAGTCTGCTAGTCCGCACTAGGGCCGCGTGGCGGATATCATTCTTGATTTGGCAGAGAAGGCCCATGCCCAACAGTGGGACATATATAAGCTATAACTGTAGATTTATCACCTATCCCGTAACCTATCAATTAGTAGACCAGATTAATACTTTTAATTACAGCTTGATTTCTTATGAAATTTTTTCCATGTTGGCGGAACAAATAATACTTTCATAGCATCAAGCAAATATGCAATTGCTGCAGTGTTTTGTTTTTAAAGCGAAAGAGCAAGCAGATCTCAATGTTTGTACTCCGTCTATTTTATATCATCGACGTATAATAAATATACTTTTGTGATACTCTGACGTACGTACGTAGGTCATAAATTCATCAAAAAAGTAATACTAAAAAATATGCGCTAACGTTCATTTAAACTACCGCAATCGATTAGCGTGATATTAATTTATTTGTCCATTTGTCGCGCATTTGCATACTTAATGCAAATTTGAGACTTATATAGTTTTCTCGTGGATACCGTTGTCATAATTGGACCAAATTGAAATGGAGCCACATGAGCTTTCAAATAAAAAAAAAGAATCATCCAAATCGGTTCACCCAGTCGAAAGTTATGAGAGCTTATTATTCATTTATTTCTTTAACGATGAATGTGAACCGATTTGGATGATTATTTTTTTGAAAGCTGGTGTTTCTTATGTGGTAAATGATGTCAATGAATGTTTTACAAATGTTGACAATGTATAAGTCTTAAATTAGCATTATGTATGTGCCCGACAAATGGACGAATTACGCTAATCGATTTCGCTGATTCATTTTTATACAGATAAATTGAGAACCTCCTTTGAAGTCGGTAGATAAAAGAAAGAAATCAGCTTTTCAATTTTTATTAACTAGAAGTTTTTGTTTTAACTCGTAAATTTACTTGTATTTCAAATATAAGTTTACATTCAAGACACATTTGTTCACATCTAGCAGTAAGTTTTCTGCCCTTCGTAAGTCTGTGGGCAAACTGTCGCCGACGTAGATCGATGCGCCGGCCGCAAGTCACCAATGTTCCTGAGCGCTCCCGGCTAAGTGACTGATCGTAGGGACAACGCTGAGATGTGACTTATGTCACTTAGCTGTTGCTATACGGGATTGGCTGGTGTGCGAATGAATTAAGCGTCAATAGCCATAATGCAATAATGGTTTAGGGTACGGGCTGCGAATCGTAAGGTCGTGGGTTCGAATCCGCCATTCGACTATTGACGTGAACCATCTCCATCTCTCATCTTGTTTTACAAGCCTAAGATAATTAATACCTAGTTAACAACACTGTTAATATTATTTGCGAAAAAAAATTGTTAGCATTCATTTCTAAAAAAAAAAGAAAAAAAATTACTTGTTTTATTGTTATCAATTTACTATAGTGTGTAAGTGTTGTGTGGAGGACGATGCGAACTGAATAAAGAAAATAATAGAGAAAAGAGATGAGAAATTGGGCGTGTAATATACGTGAACATCAAGCACTTGCTTAGAAAGTATATAATAAAAAAAGAATGAGTCATGAAATAGAGACGAAAAAAATTATGACGTAGCAGTGTAGGTCACGTGAGAGATAGTGTAGGTCCTAGGTGAATGTATATAAACTAGATTGGTGACATATACTATACTAAAAAGGAGTGACGTCTGCACAACTCAATGTGTTGCTATGTCTGCTTACCCCCTCTGAAGTGTGTTAATTTGTGTTTATTATGATATATTATGGTTTTTACAATGACGAGTCACGAGTCACGAGTCGAAGACAAAATCACAACGTGTCGACTAACAGATCGCTGTACAAATCCGCAGCCGAGTGACGGCAGACGTCGCGCGGGGCCCAAGTGGCGTAAATAATTGATAAATTGCCACAGAGCTCCCCGAAGTGACCCGACCCAAACTTGGAATTTACGACCATTTAATTGTAGCTTAATTCCCGAACTAGTCTTGGCACTCGTGAAATATAGTTTGCCGGCGAGTAGAGCGCGCCCGTTTCGTTGTCACGTGATACCGATGTTAGAGTACAATATAATCTGTGGCGGTAGTTCGCAAACTAAACTACGAGTATAAAGCTATCAAAGGGGGAATTATAATTTATATTTAAAACGTGTTGAAATGTTACCAAGAGATATTTAACATTGCAATCCGCTGGTTATATAATTTAACTAATACTTTTGGGTACAACATCTTTAAAGAAATAATTGAAATTAGCTCTCATAACTTTCGACTGGGTGAACCGATTTGGACGATTCATTTTTTTTATTTGAAAGCTCAAATGGCTCCATTTCAATTTGGTCCAATTATGACAATGGTATACACGAGAAAACTATACAAGTCTTAAATTTGCTTTAAGTATGCAAATGCGCGACAAATGGACAAATAAATTAATATCACGCTAATCGATTTAAGCACAAAACGCTAAGGAAAAACGTAGGAGGTTCTCAATTCGTATGTATTTTTTTCGTCATAACGTCTTGTTACCTGCCTATTTTCTTTTGCCTATATAACCCTTCATAACTATCGACTGGGTGAACCATTTTTGAAGATTCTTGAAAGCTGGTGCATCCAAATAAAAAAAGTTGTGGTATTCATTTCACCATGGTCCAATACTGTCAATGATGCCAGTTAGAAGAAAACCATAATTAATAAATAATTTTTTTTACAGTAATGAATGTACTTAATTTGTTGTTTGATGAGTTTCTTATTAAATCTATTTCGTAATATTCCTACGAAAATTTGGAAATACGAAAAAGGACGTCCTCGCGTAATAGCGTTTAACGTTTGAGTCAATTTAAAGTCGGTTTTTGTTTTTACTCGTAAATATACTTGTATATTATTGATACAAAGCTAATTCAATTTGAATTCATTTCCGATTGGTAATAATGTAAATTGGTCGCGTCACAGGCTGCGGTTTCATAATTGCAATGTGACTACTAGACACACGCACACGCACGTGTGACTTTTATCGGCAATTAAATTATCAATGACCTTTCCAACGGGTGGTTACGTTACGATGGGCCCTTATATTTGAAACAAGTTTATATTTATTAATGTGTTTGGTATAAAATATTGTCCGTTCAGTTACATTTAAACGTTAAGTTACCCGAAGTGGCACTAAAAGTTAGTTTAGCTTTTCGAATCCAGCCCTGTAGTTCTGGGCTCTCAAGAATAAGACTACGGTATCCCCTGCCTGTCGTATAAGGCGACTAAAGGGGCCTCGGGTTCACTGGGCGACAAGGGTGGGGGCCTGAGTCGTCCACCAAAGTGGACCCGGGAAGAAGGCGACATCGGCTGGCCCGTGTCGCCTTGCGCTGCGAGGGCACAGGGGGGGAGGGTAACCTCCCCCCCCCCCGGGACGTGCTCTCCTTGAGCACAGTGCAGAGGGGCTCCGGTGCGTTCCACTGGAGATCCCGGAGCCCCTCGTCATGCACCGAGGAAAGGGCCACCGGGGAGGTTTTAATGGGTAAGAACCCCACATAACCGCCGCCTTCCCCCCAGAAGGCGGGGTATCTTTGTGAAGATTTCCTCCCCGTCAACAAAAAAAAAAAAAGCTTTTCGAATGTCCCTTAGATTATCCGTGAAATAGCTACCGACCGAGTCGTGGTTCGGCCCTCTCGGGCGCCCTCGGATCGGAATGCTTACGCGTAACATAGTAACCGTCCAAGCCGAGGTTACCCTCTACCGGGGGACCCTTATAGGGATAGAGGTTCAGGCTAAGAGCTATGCCACCTCTCAATACGGTGAAGCAGTCAAGGCCAGCTTCTCTGGCCAATGTCTGTAGTTCATCATTAAAAAAAAAGCGGGTCTACAGTGGAGCGCACTATGTTGGATGCGGCAAATTGTGTATGTTATTACGCAATTACCGTAATCTTACGCTTGTTTAATATGACAGATAGGCGTACGGGTTACTATATCCACCTTTCACTAGTGGTTTGTTACCATTTTTATCCTGTACGTAAGTTCGAATTGTAACCTTTTAGTTAGAATGTGTGTAAATTTTTGCCCTATGTACTGTGATGAGCGCATTACCTGTCACATGTGAGACCTATATGATTGGTGAAAAGCGGATAGGGATCTACCACATATTCGTGGTACCGACACCGTCTCTCACTTTTGTAATATAATTTGTTGTGCGTCTCTTTTCTCTTTCATATATAATTAATATAAATATTATATATAAATATTATAAACAAAATTTTAACTTATTCATAAATTCCCATATAAAAATGGGAATGACAATTCGACATAAGGTACATTTGTTTGTGAGTGGTAGTGACAGTCGGAGTTTCCTATACTCAGTGGTGTCGTGAGCCGTTTCTTGTCATTTACTTGTATTATGCCACCATTTTTGTGTTATAACTTTGATTTATTATATTATTTATTGAAAACCGTAAGTATTATCGGTAGAAAGCTTTACTTTATAAGCTGAAATAGCTTACACATCTTACACATTTGAATCTAAGAATTTACATATAGAGTATATATGAATTAAATAATATCTTGGCTCCATGTAATAGTGCGCACACTACCTTATCATTAGTCTCCACTTCAATTCCGAAATGAAGTCGGTCCCTTTCGTTCGGCCCTTTGTGTTTGTATAGTTAAATTAAGTTGAAAATTTATTCCATATCAGTACTGCTGGGAGCTTCCCGCGTCAACGTCCAAATTGTAATTTTAAGGGTAAATTAATATTCCATAGATTAAACGCGGCAAGTTTTTGACTATAATTATTCATTGGTTGAACAAATGTCATTAATATTAGTTCTAGTTTGTCAAACTTAAACATATTTGGACGAAGCCTTTGAGTGCACTTAAAAATTAAGATGAATTGAGGACCTCTTGCTATTTAACCGACCTAAAAAAGGAGAAGGTTTGCAATTCGTCTGAACGATAATCAGTATAAGTGCGGAAGCTAAATGCCGGAACTTTGTAATGAAATTAAAATGTTTCGTCTAGCTCTGAAGGTGTATCTGATGGAAGACTAGCTGTCCCCCGCAGTGTTACCCGCGATTAAAAAGTATTCCTATTCCGATCCCTTTGTATGCGAAATTTCATAATGATCGGTTGAGTAGTTAGGTTAGCTCGCAAATAGCGTATTTTATCCTATTTATCGTTTAAATTTTGGATAATTCACACTATATCTTTTTAAATTTCAGCCTATGGCACTCTGATGTGTAAACTATATTATTGTAAAGTTTCATCAAAATAAATCAAGTAGTTTTTGCGTGATAGAGTAACAAGTTGACATCCGTACATTCTTACGATTTGATTTGAAGTCTGTTAGAGAGAACGCTAAAATTGAAGCTACGTACGGCAATTTGATAATAAAGCCCAGTGTATTTGGGGGTGAGCTTATTAATGAAACAAAAATGACAATTGCAACGCGGATCTCACGGTAATTTGCATTCGCACAGTGGCTGCGAGTGAAGTTTGCGCGAGACGCGGCGTGCGGGCTACGTCATAGACAACGGACGCAACTTTACGCATGTCTGCCTTCCGCCGGCCGCTCACTGCCACGTTTTGTATTTTGATTTAAATTTATAATCTGTGCTATTATATTATCTGTATTACAGTGGAAAAAAATGGGTGCGTGTACGCGCGAGAAGTTATACTTTATTGGCATTATTAAAAAAATATAATTGCATACTAATAATTAGTAACAAAAAAATATTAAAATGACTGTAAAAGCATTGTCAAGACAATTAATAAGGTTAAGTATAAGTTTGAAAAATAAATATTATATTATATAAATAATTCAATTTATTTCAATTAGTAATACATAGAGATAGTTTACCTCAATTATATTGGAGCACTTGAAAAAGTAAATACGCACAATTTTTTTTTTCACTGCAGTTTTCTACCTGTTACTGTCATCATTTTTTCATAACACGCCTAAAGAAGTATAATTTCAAAAAACTAAGATCGAAGAATATGTCTTCGATCTTATTATAATATTTCATCATTCTTTTTTTTATTTTATAAGTTATACAGTATTTACTGTTTTAGCTCACTTCATGAAAGGATTTCATTACTGCATCTATTTAAATTTTTTCCCTATGTTTATTTTGTTGGCAAAATATTTTTTTGTTGTTAGTTAAAATCATATAGAAAAATTTTTGTGGATCGATATTTGATAGCATTATGACAATTTAAGACTAGTTTAGAACTTCTTACTGACAAGTTATAATTATTTTAGATATAATCTAAATCTAAATAGTTTTTTAAAGAATGCTAGCAATATTTTTCTAAATATTACTTACACTTTTTAACCATTCCAACTGAGATTAAGTTTCTGCTAGGCCCTGGTTCACGTCAATAGTCGAATGGTGGGATCGATCCTACGACTTAACGGTTCGCACACGGTGACCCAAACCATTAGGCTATTGACGGAATCAATTACTTATTTAATAGCAAAATAATTACATTGTACAAAATGATTTCATTGGCAATTTTCTAAGAAATTAAACAATTAAATCGCGACATTTAACTTAATTTATTAAACGGATTTAAACGAAATATCTTCAATGTTTTGAACGCCATCAATTGTCAAAACGAGGGTATAAATTAGAGCCCCCTCACGGAGCCCTGGGGCAGTCGAGATTAATGTTAGTATTAATCGAGTGACCGCCACAGAGGCTACCCGTTAGTCCGGGTAACTTCAGGACGTGCGGGGAAGCCGCTCCCGATGTATATTGGGTTCAAGTAGAATTAGATACCTGTTTTTAAGGTATTTGAACTATATTATTAGCTTTGCTTATTATAACAATGGAGCCTTAAAATGAGACTATCTAATTCCTGATTTGACAAATTGACATGACAATTCTTTGTTACCATCATACAAACACAATACGAACAATATATGACATATTAAAAAAATATTAAAAAAATACAGTTGAACAAAGAAAGTACGGAAATTTTTTTTTATTTTTTTTAAAAGAAAGCTAGCAATATTTCTTTTTTTTTTCGGAAATATTACTAACAATCTTGTTAACCATTCCAACTAAGCTTAAGCTTGTGCTAGGACATGGTTCACGGCAATAGTCCAATGGTGGATTCGAACCCACGACCTTACGATTCGCAGGCCGTACCCTAAACCATTAGGCTATTGACGCTACGACGTGCCAACCTTGGAACTTGGATTTTGAGCGGTACCTGCTGTCATAAATTATAGAATATGCCACCGCGGAATACTACCTACTTAGTATCGTAAACCTGCCAATATGTCTATCAGTGTACCAAAATTCTTAATTAAAAATTTAAAAAAAAATTGTGGTATAACTTAGAGACCCAAGTTGCAATGCCAACAAAATTAACATGGGATCTAATTGATATTGCATTCAATTAAAATCGGTTTATAGATTAAACATTAAAAAACGTCATATGAATTGAGAACTTCCTTTTAGGGATGTTCATGCCAAAAATATATCGATTTTATTTTCCATATAATATCTATCTATCGTGAGGTTGTATCGATACTACGCAATATATTGTACAAATATATCGATATTTTTCATATTTGTTTATAATTAGCGCTTAATATTAAATATTAGAAAAGTTTTGTACTAATTGGGTACTCGGCTTGTAACTGAGAGATTCTCGCTTCGGATACCAGTCTAGACTATTTTATTTGATTCTGCTAGCAGTACAGACCACATGCATAGATTATAAAATGTATATAATGAGTCCTGCCATCGTGAAGAGTAGGAGTGTAGTAACATACTACACTACACTCTTAGTGATGGCAGCGCAAGTAAGGGTTTTATTTTATTCAAGTTGTCAACCACAAATAAAAAAAGACTGGAACGCTTTTTTATCTAATTTCTTACGATATTTCGTAAATCGGATGAAATATATCGATATTAGATGATTCGATAATATCGGATACAAGCGATATACCGCGTCCATATATCGATATTTTATGTAATATCGATATATATCATGCACTCCTGCTTCCTTTTTTGTCGGTATTAACCGAGTACTTACTCCCTTGTCTAGCTGGGTATTCTATTGAATAAACCTGATTCCCGCCCGCTCCGCTAGACACAGGATAGCTGTAATTTTTCTTAATATGTAGAATATAATATTATGATTACCAATGCAATGGTTATCGCGGCTGATTTGTCAATAGCAGTGTAGGTACGTTGAAAAATTCGTTTTATTTAGGGTTGGCACAAAATTCGTTGTTAATTAACGTTTACATCGTGAAATGAGTAACTATGCTAAATTGCAAGTACATCAAGTGCATCATTATCTATCTGCGTTTAGAGAGTGTACTAGTCCCTTAATAACATTACGGCGTGAAGATAAACAGAGACCGCGCCAAACCGGCGTACAGTCGGACAATGACATTTAGTGTAATTAAATTTCACCGACAAACCCTATTTTATCGTTGGATTATTTGATCAAAGGGCTAATCGAGTTCACATACCTACAGTTTAGCCAAAGATAAACTTGCGACATGCGGGCAGTTGCGCGTGTTTAACTAATGACCGAGTCATGGGGGCCTGTTGGGGGTGGGTGGGCGTGGGTGCGGCGGTCCAGCGATATCATTAGCCACAGATGCCGCTACCCGATGCCCGGTATAAATACATTAAGTGTACCGTCAAACTGTTAGAGCCCGGTTAAAACGTTGTAACGTGTGTTGCACGGATTTCCACATATATAGCAGCATACTTTTGCATGGCAAATACTAGCGTGTAAATGACCTTAATTTAAAAATATTTTCATATAAACTGAAATAATATTTCATACATAAAAGTGACAGTCTTTGCGTGAATGGCTCGACAGCCACAGAATGTCAGTTTTATAGCTAAATATCTTTATAAGCCCGTAGATTTTCACTTCGTAATATTTAGAGATAGCCGAACTGTTAAAGTGGTCAGCCTGAACTTTTATTATGAGATTGTTTTTGCTAGGACTTGAAGGTGCTCGAGATAGCCAAACATACTTAAATTGGTTGAAAGCGAGACTACACGGGACATCTTCTCTTTTTGTTTCATTTCTCTTTCCTTACTCCTTCTCTTGTAAAAAAATCAAAAATCTTATAGTGTGGAACGGGAAGTCAAGTAATATTTGCCTTAGACGATGTAATTATAATATTTCATCATTCTTTTTTTTATTTTATAAGTTATACAGTATTTACTGTTTTAGCTCACTTCATGAAAGGATTTCATTACTGCATCTATTTAAATTTTTTCCCTATGTTTATTTTGTTGGCAAAATATTTTTTTGTTGTTAGTTAAAATCATATAGAAAAATTTTTGTGGATCGATATTTGGTAGCATTATGACTATTATGGGCTCTCAAGAATAAGACTACGGTATCCCCTGCCTGTCGTACAAGGCGACTAAAAGGGGCCTCGGGTTTACTGGGCGACAAGGGTGGGGGCCTGAGTCGTCCACCAAAGTGGACCCGGGAAGAAGGCGACATCGGCTGGCCCGTGTCGCCTTGCGCTGCGAGGGCACAGGGGAGGAGGGAGTAACCTTCCCCCCCCCGGGACGTGCTCTCTTTGAGCACAGTGCAGAGGGGCTCCGGTGCGTTCCACTGGAGATCCCGGAGCCCCTCGTCATGCACCGAGGAAAGGGCCACCGGGGAGGTTTTAGTGGGTAAGAACCCCACATAACCGCCGCCTTCCGGCGGGGTATCTTTCTGAAGATTTCCGCCCCGTCAACAAAAAAAAAAAAATTTAAGACTAGTTTAGAACTTCTTACTGACAAGTTATAATTATTTTAGATATAATCTAAATCTGAATAGTTTTTTAAAAAGAATGCTAGCAATATTTTTTCACAAATATTACTTACATTTTTTTTAACCATTCCAACTAAGATTAAGCTTCTGCTAGGCCCTGGTTCACGTCAATAGTCGAATGGTGGGATCGATCTTACGACTTTACGGTTCGCACACGGTGACCTAAACCATTAGACTATTGACGGAATCAATTACTTATTTCATAGCAAAAATAATTACATTGTACAAAATGATTTCATTGGCAATTTTCTAAGAAATTAAACAATTAAATCGCGACATTTAACTTAATTTATTAAACGGATTTAAACGAAATATCTTCAATGTTTTGAACGCCATCAATTGTCAAAACGAGGGTATAAATTAGAGCCCCCTCACGGAGCCCTGGGGCAGTCGAGATTAATGTTAGTATTAATCGAGTGACCGCCACAGAGGCTACCCGTTAGTCCGGGTAACTTCAGGACGTGCGGGGAAGCCGCTCCCGATGTATATTGGGTTCAAGTAGAATTAGATACCTGTTTTTAAGGTATTTGAACTATATTATTAGCTTTGCTTATTATAACAATGGAGCCTTAAAATGAGACTATCTAATTCCTGATTTGACAAATTGACATGACAATTCTTTGTTACCATCATACAAACACAATACGAACAATATATGACATATTAAAAAAATATTAAAAAAATACAGTTGAACAAAGAAAGTACGGAAATTTTTTTTTATTTTTTTTAAAAGAAAGCTAGCAATATTTCTTTTTTTTTTTTCGGAAATATTACTAACAATCTTGTTAACCATTCCAACTAAGATTAAGCTTCTGCTAGGCCCTGGTTCACGTCAATAGTCCAATGGTGGATTCGAACCCACGACCTTACGATTCGCAGGCCGTACCCTAAACCATTAGGCTATTGACGCTACGACGTGCCAACCTTGGAACTTGGATTTTGAGCGGTACCTGCTGTCATAAATTATAGAATATGCCACCGCGGAATATTACCTAATTAGTATCGTAAACCTACCAATATGTCTATCAGTGTACCAAAATTCTTAATTAAAAATTAAAAAATTGTGGCATAACTTAGAGACCCAAGTTGCAATGGACAACAAAATTAACATGGGGTCTAATTGATATAGCATTCAATTAAAACCGGTTTATAGATTAAACATTAAAAACGTCATATGAATTGAGAACTTCCTTTTAATAATAATAATAATAATAATAATAATAATAATAATAATAATAATAATAATAATAATAATAATAATAATAATAATAATAATAATAATAATAATAATAATAATAATAATAATAATAATAATAATAATAATAATAATAATAATAATAATAATAATAATAATAATAATAATAATAATAATAATAATAATAATAATAATAATAATAATAATAATAATAATAATAATAATAATAATAATAATAATAATAATAATAATAATAATAATAATAATAATAATAATAATAATAATAATAATAATAATAATAATAATAATAATAATAATAATAATAATAATAATAATAATAATAATAATAATAATAATAATAATAATAATAATAATAATAATAATAATAATAATAATAATAATAATAATAATAATAATAATAATAATAATAATAATAATAATAATAATAATAATAATAATAATAATAATAATAATAATAATAATAATAATAATAATAATAATAATAATAATAATAATAATAATAATAATAATAATAATAATAATAATAATAATAATAATAATAATAATAATAATAATAATAATAATAATAATAATAATAATAATAATAATAATAATAATAATAATAATAATAATAATAATAATAATAATAATAATAATAATAATAATAATAATAATAATAATAATAATAATAATAATAATAATAATAATAATAATAATAATAATAATAATAATAATAATAATAATAATAATAATAATAATAATAATAATAATAATAATAATAATAATAATAATAATAATAATAATAATAATAATAATAATAATAATAATAATAATAATAATAATAATAATAATAATAATAATAATAATAATAATAATAATAATAATAATAATAATAATAATAATAATAATAATAATAATAATAATAATAATAATAATAATAATAATAATAATAATAATAATAATAATAATAATAATAATAATAATAATAATAATAATAATAATAATAATAATAATAATAATAATAATAATAATAATAATAATAATAATAATAATAATAATAATAATAATAATAATAATAATAATAATAATAATAATAATAATAATAATAATAATAATAATAATAATAATAATAATAATAATAATAATAATAATAATAATAATAATAATAATAATAATAATAATAATAATAATAATAATAATAATAATAATAATAATAATAATAATAATAATAATAATAATAATAATAATAATAATAATAATAATAATAATAATAATAATAATAATAATAATAATAATAATAATAATAATAATAATAATAATAATAATAATAATAATAATAATAATAATAATAATAATAATAATAATAATAATAATAATAATAATAATAATAATAATAATAATAATAATAATAATAATAATAATAATAATAATAATAATAATAATAATAATAATAATAATAATAATAATAATAATAATAATAATAATAATAATAATAATAATAATAATAATAATAATAATAATAATAATAATAATAATAATAATAATAATAATAATAATAATAATAATAATAATAATAATAATAATAATAATAATAATAATAATAATAATAATAATAATAATAATAATAATAATAATAATAATAATAATAATAATAATAATAATTTTATGTTATATCGATATATATCGTGTAGGAGTAGGAGCGACAAAAGAGTAAGTGCTACTTCCTTTTTGTCGGTATTAACAGAGTACTTACTCCTTTGCCTAGCTGGGTATTCTATTGAATATACCTGATTCCCGCCCGCTTCGCTAGACACAGGATAGCTGTAATTTTTCTTAATATGTAGAATACAATATTATGATTACTAATGCAATGGTTATCGCGGCTGTTAACTTGTCAATAGCGGTGTAGGTACGTTGAAAAATTCGTTTTAGTTAGGGTTGGCACAAAATTCGTTGTTAATTAACGTTTACATCGTGAAATGAGTAACTATGCTAAATTGCAAGTACATCAAGTGCATAGTTATATAGATCTATCTGCGTTTAGAGAGTGTACTAGTCCTTTAATAACATTACGGCGTGAAGATAAACAGAGACCGCGCCAAACCGGCGTACAGTCGGACAATGACATTTAGTGTAATTAAATTTCACCGACAAACCCTATTTTATCGTCGGATTATTTAATCAAAGGGCTAATCGAGTTCACATACCTACAGTTTAGCCAAAGATAAACTTGCGACATGCGGGCAGTTGCGCGTGTTTAACTAATGACCGAGTCATGGGGGCCTGTTGGGGGGTGGGTGGGCGTGGGTGCGGCGGTCCAGCGATATCATTAGCCACAGATGCCGCTACCCGATGCCCGGTATAAATACATTAAGTGTACCGTCAAACTGTTAGAGCCC
This sequence comes from Meandrusa payeni, assembly GCA_029286785.1. Taxonomy (NCBI): domain Eukaryota; kingdom Metazoa; phylum Arthropoda; class Insecta; order Lepidoptera; family Papilionidae; genus Meandrusa; species Meandrusa payeni. Next base: position 5,135,473 of record JAGSMX010000013.1, read on the forward strand.
GGTTAAAACGTTGTAACGTGTGTTGCACGGATTTCCACATATATAGCAGCATACTTTTGCATGGCAAATACTAGCGGGTAAAAGCCTTAATTAACCAATATTTTCATATAAACTGAAATAATATTTCATACATAAAAGTGACAGTCTTTGCGTGAATGGCTCGACAGCCACAGAATGTCAGTTTTATAGCTAAATATCTTTATAAGCCCGTAGATTTTCACTTCGTAATATTTAGAGATAGCCGAACTGTTAAAGTGGTCAGCCTGAACTTTTATTATGAGATTGTTTTTGCTAGGACTTGAAGGTGCTCGAGATAGCCAAACATACTTAAATTGGTTGAAAGCGAGACTACACGGGACATCTTCTCTTTTTGTTTCATTTCTCTTTCCTTACTCCTTCTCTTGTAAAAAAATCAAAAATCTTATAGTGTGGAACGGGAAGTCAAGTAATTTGCACGAGACGATGTAATTAACTTACACTTAATTATTATTTTTTTGTATAAACATAACATACTTAACTGTGAAGTGAAAAAAACCTTACGCCAGTAAAATAAGACCTCATTCACGTCCTTCCAACTTAAGCAGGGTAAGCAGAGAAAGTTATCGTTGTTCGCTTTTATCCGAGCTAATAAGTCCTTTAAATGACGGAGTGAGCTTATCGCTATACACTGCGCACAAATTTTAACACGTGATTTTTTGCACGAAATTCATTAGTACAAATAAACAAGTATATTTAAGAGTGAACACAAAAAACGAATTCAAATCAAATCATTGATAGATTTAAAGGCTACAATGTGTGGACGATCTCTTTTAAGACTTATATGGTTTTCTCATAGTTCACACCTAATTTAAATTTTTACGCTGTAGACATAGGAAAATGGCAATGGATCACCAATGACAGACTGTTCCCAAGAGATGGTCACGACCCTCAGCATTAAGGAAACCGATGCAAGGAGGAGGTTTTCTCGTGTGGCAATTGATAGAACTGAACTAAATTGGACCACTCAGGAAGCTCTAGCATTCAAATAAAAAAATAACCATCAAAAAATAAAAAAAAACAAAAAAGAAATAAGGTTGAACTGATAACATCCTCCTTTTTGAAATCGATTAAAAATAAAGTACTAACAAATGTTTTATACATACGTATTTTTTAAATCGTTATACTAAATTCCATTTACGGTGCCGTCATTTTAACATACGGTCCGTCGCATCGCATCAGAATCAATAGACAATGAAAAACAGCGGCCACTTCATGGGTTATATTGCGTCATAAAATTCTATAAACCCAATAAAATTCGTGCTCGGCGTTAGAACGTCCACATAAAATCTCAAAGTACATAAACATATCATAAGAGGGGATGTAGAGCGAGTTATCCTCACAAAGAAACTTTTTTCAGGGATAAACGTCGGTTCCCACAGATGGTTATTTTATACAGCGGAGTCGGAGTTAACGGGCTCGGCTTTTAGCTAGCTTTTAGGTACGCCATTCTTCCGCTTGTATTTTTAAAATGTATTTATTCTTAGATTATGTTTAACGTATACAATTTATTTTATTTAACAATAATTAATTAATTTGAATGCTGATTTGAAATGGTAATCAACTCATATACTATCTACTAATATCTATTTAAAAAATCTTGTTTAAAACGTTTGTTTCGTTTTTTTTAGTTCACTATCTGGTCACATGTGATAGCCTTTCGTCATACACCAGTCACAAATTTCAGGAAGTGATTTTTTTTTGTATGTAACAAATCAAAAAACGAGCAATAATTTGTACTATCGGAAACTTAGCCATTGGGCAATTAAATATGCGGTATTTTTATTGTTTCTTAATATTCTATTGCTTTGGCTTGGTGCTTATGGAGCCAATTGTTAAAACTTACGTATGTAATAATAGATTTTCATATCCTTTCAGTAGCAATTCTTTAGAAAGCCTGTTTTAGTAGCCTTGAATTAAAAAATGCTGACTTATTTGTTACTAATTTTTATTAGTCATTTTTAAATAAGTTTAAATTGCTACGTAAAAAAACCGTCAATAGCCTAATACTTTTGGGTAAGATTAAGTGAACCATCTCCTAGCACAAGCTTCAGCTTAGTTGAAATTATTGATCGGAATGTTAGTGATATTTGTGACAAAATATCACTAACATTCCTATATCACTACCATGCTTTTAAGAAAAAAATCAATTAAGTTAACATTACGATTTCACGGCCTAAGGAAGAGTATATTGTCTATACTATTACCACTAAATCATTTACATAACTTTCCTTCGTATAATTTTGATTTTAATGTCTCACAACAACATAAAACATAATAAAGATTTGATTATTTATAAACTCAACGCCTCCGAGTTTATTGCGATATAAATCGGCGACTAGATATGATTTATCAGCTCATCATTCCTGGTTAGCAGTGAGTAATGCTCTACGTTATTACAACATAACAAACGTTATATATATACGTATACCTTTTTCTTTATAACATGACACGCATAAATTGAATTATAATTACAATAAAAAGGCCAGTGAAATGTAAAAAAATCTAGGAATGTGTTGAGTTACCCGTCGTAGTTAATACCGACAAAAAGTGTTCATGAACTACGACAAGGAATTTCATTGTTTTTTATGTCATATGCATATTTTTAATAGAACTCTGAGTGAAGGTGGTGAATATGTCCAATAATGATGATAACTTTAAGACATGCTTCTTAACGATTTCAACGTCAAAAATCGTCACTTAAAATTTCAATATTTTTTTTCTTTATTGAATTTTTGTAGTGCCGATTCGTTAGTACCAGCCCCATTGATTGATCTCGCGTAACTATTGTACTTGGCAACTTGAGGCGACCGCCAGGACACTGACTGAGTGACTGAGAAACTATATTTTATGGCTAATTGCTCTTGTTGCTATAGTCCATTTTAAGCGTAGAATGTAATTGACAATAAGCGATGTAAAACATATTACGGCATTTCCATACGCCGGGAACCACCCTTCACAAAGGGACATCGGTTGGAATTGAAATGGATCGGATTCGAGTGTCCATCCATCACGGGTCTTTGCCCCGGTCTAATGGTTTTTTAATAATTCCTCTTCGGACTTTCAACGTCGCCCTTCATTAGAAAAAAAAGAGTGATCGAGTGCTGATTGTTCGCAATATGACATTCAATTGACGGTTTGCGGTATAATTGAATAATATCGGCGGGAAGGTTGACTATAATGGGCCGTGACAGATGAAGTGCGAGGGAGTACATCTTACTTGCAGATATGGTTATTATCTTGTCACGTTGAAGTCTTGACGTCTTTTGTTTTGTTCCAATGTAAATAATTCTATTATTCACTTGAAAATAATATTCGCTAGTACATCCAAAAAATATTTCATGTCAGTTTTTATTTTTAACTGTGTTTTAATTACGAAACTATACATGCATGCTACGATCTAGGTATTTATTAGCACTATTCATTTTTATGATATAGTCTAGTAGCTAAACGGTTCGACTTGCCATTTAATGGTAGCGGGTTGAATTCTTTTCGGTTTGTTAAGTACAAAAAACCACTTACTAAAATTTATTTTTTACTTGCTTGGTTTAACGCAAAGCGGGGGGCAGCGAGGATCCATGGATATGCAACCATCATGTTGTTATTACTGTCTTTTTTAATTTTCGGAACTAATCGGACGTATATACATATCAAAAGGGGGATTCGGTTTTAGGTTGCTAATCGATGGCCTAGTGACTAACATTCCAATTGAATGTGATAGTAAAGCTTTCCTTTCCAACGCCTATGCCATCTATGAATCAGAAATTACACAAACAAATTGCTATTACATTAGCAAAGGCGTCAATTCGGTTATTGCAGAAATGGTCTGTTTCTTATTCACCTAGCCATTATTGGCTAGAAATTTTGGTTGGTGAAAACTTTGGTTAGGTTCTGATTAATTATATTTCCTAATATTCCTGCAATAATTCGGAAATACAAAGAGGGCGTCCGGTCCGAGGCGAGTCGGATTTTGTTTTTGCTCATAAATATACTTGTACCTAGTGCTATTGGGATTCCGTTTTATTGATAAATTCGTCTATTGAACCAGTGCGAATATTCATTTTTTTAACGATATAAAATATTTTGAACGACAATGGACCGTAAAAACCCTAGATAAAATACTTCATGAATGCATTATCTTTCTATAACGTCAGAAGTTATAGTTAAGCGTAACATGGTTGTAATTCTAATAAAGAACCTCCCTCAATGGCCAGAACAATATATCGTATAGTTTACAGTGTCCGTACAGTCCTTTTGTTCCGGTTGTAATAAATATGTTTTATTCGTCATAAGCGGAAGGTAAGACAATAAAGGAGCTAAGACAGGAATGCGAAAGGGGCGAATAAACAAAACTCGCTCGCTGGCTGACCGCCATAAACAATGCGAAACTATGTGTGCGGTCACCTTTATTATTTCATGCAAATCTCGCTCGTGAATAACGATATATCCCGTATAACTGTCTCCTTCAGATGTTCAATATCTTCCCATTGTATACACATGTTGTACAAAATAAGCTTCTAGTATTAAAATAGATTATTTTTTCTTCTGCTCTTACGTGGGCGGGATAATCAGGAAGTACCATTCTTAGAATATTAGCGTTAACTAGAGATTAGTTCGCAATTTCAATGTCAGTCGATTAATCAACGACTTTATAGGAACACTCGGAGGTGACTGAACTTAGAATGCGAAGGACTGTATATGGTGGATGGAATTTTCCAACAGTGTATTCACATGGACTTTGATTTCTCCTATAAAAGCTACCGACCTAGCTGTGGTGAATTTTGCCGCGATTAGAGAAACCGGTCACGGTGATTTGCTCCCAGTAGATGTTCAGGTTCAGCGACTTAGGACTTCTACCACCTCTTAAACGTTGAAACTGTAGTGATTAGCTGTTGGAGAACACAAAAAAAATTGGCGGGTAAGAACTGAAGGCTAAAAACTTTACCCATGCTTAAAAAGGTTCGTGATGTCTCTAGTATTATTTATCTAAGAGTGTGTTAACTTTAAATTAGGTAAGGTTATGCTTATCTGTCCATGTGCTATATAAATAATTACACAAGCTTAAGGCCAAGGTCTCCCGTCTCACGATTTTCCTCCGTTGAACAGGTTCATCATCGGCCCAAGCCTACTACTGAGTGTGTGTGCCACTCGATCTCCTCCTATGCTAAGGAGTGTCTTTAGGAATTTCTCGCCAAAACAAAGCAGTTCTCGAAAAATCTTTCTTGAGCTTCCAGTAATGTTTGGAATAGGCTCGGGCGCGGTGTAAACAACTCAACACGCGTTATTAAAGAACAAAACGCACGGTAACACATTATTGCTTGCTGGATAAACGCATATAATCTAACCAACATCAAAATATTGTCACAAAATCAAACGCATTAAGATAACTTTTTACATTGAAACACGTTTCAATCTCGTGGAGCAAGAGAAATAATTTGTATGCACATTACGAGCTCACGCGTAGCGAGACGTTATTATGTCTTATCTTAAATACGTCACAGAATGTCTATATCAGCTATAAATGTTACAAATAACCGCAAAATGACGCGTCATTAAATAATATCGTCGAGATAAGTATAGATTAATGTGGTTTTTATATCGATATGGGGTTTGGGAACACCCCTTGAGGGCATTAAAAAAGCGACATCGAGCGATTCCAAATTATGATACTACATTGCTATCGTTATATGCGACACAACAATTTACCTACGCATTATTCATCTTTACGCGTTATGTACACGATGGAATATTAAAATTGGTATTTATTATTTTCTTAATTTCTATGGAATTAAAATTGAGTAAATTTCAAACGAATTAAATTGGAGTATCTGTTTATTAAAATACTTTTTACTACACGCATATGAATGTATATACAATAAATATATCAAAATAAGATTTTTTACAAATTTTGTCTGTCTCTTTGTACCGGTTAATCTCTAGATTGCCGAAGCCGATTTTTATAGGACTTAAACTAGTAGATAGCTGACGTAATAAGAAGTAATTTAAGCTACTGTAATTTTAGAAAATAAAAATGAAAAACGCAAAAATAGTTATAGTATTAGTAGTATATTAGTAGAAAAAACAGTTTATAGTTATGAGGTAAAAACGTACAAAATAAAATCTATAAAAGAATTTAGAACCTTCTCCTTTTTTGTAGTCGGTTGATAAGCAGTTGGTATTATGATGATGTTTATGAATTAAAACTTGTTTTTGCAATGTTTTTAAAATTAAAAATACGACTACAGTGTGGCTGTATTAAAGACTATGACGAAATCGCATTACCTAAGGGTACGTAGATATGGAAAGGGCAAGCATCTGTGGAGATATCACCCGGTCACTAGAATATTGTTTTCACTATATTAGAAACGTGATCGCAATTTTTAAGAGCGAAAAAATTCCATTTCAAGTGTGCTCACTGACGTTGGCCGTATTTGATTATACGCCGGGCATGTATCCCCTTTTACAGTGTTATAAAGTGAACGAAATTGAAGAGTTTTACGGTTCGATTTACATGCAATATTGAAATATTCACTGTCGGTTTAAAAAATTTAGTGGGCCCGACGTAATACGGCAGATTCGCATAATTAAATCAAGTTGATGGGTTATTAACATCTGGATGCCTTTGACTCACATTAATATATTCTGTTTGAGGTTTTCTGCTTTTATTGACTGTAAAGAATGTAGAAATAAGCCTCAACATATTTGTATAATCCGGATATTTTTTAGTTACAAAAATCTTATTCTTCCCCAACAAATGGAATCTATTAATTTGGGAATTATTTCCAAAAATAACTTTACCTTGCAAAACTCTATCACTATGTAAAACAAGTATATTTTCGAGTAGAAACAACTTTAATTGTAAGTTAGTCTTCTTTGTATTTCCGTCGTATATTACGAAATAGAATTTATCAGAACACCAAACTCTCATTCAACTACCCTTGAAGTACATCCTTTCTAATAAAAAATGAATAATCGAAATTGGTTGGCGTGATATTGAGTTATTGGTCCATTTGTCACTCTCATATTTAATGCAAATTTAAGAGCCCAATCCGCACTAGGACCGCGTGGCGGACTATGCCCTTATACTCTCTTTACAGAGAAGGCCTGCGCCCAGCAGTGGGACGTATATTATATATATATATGCATACATATGCATATATATATAAATATATATATAAAGGCTGCAACTTTAACTGTACCTTAAATGTTTGTCCGATTGCCGTCGTTTGTTTAAAAGCGTTTGCTTTCAATGAGGTCATGTTAATTTTTTGGCACTGTACTTTAGTTTACAAAGGTATACCAGGGAAATCGTTAAAATCAAATATTTTTTTTTTTTAATATTTCTCATTACAATCCAAGACTACATTTGTGCTAATGAATGATGATGACTTAAAACAATGATAATATTTAATTACGAAGAAAAGTTAAAAGTTACATATTTAATACAAATTTAAGACTTATACAAAAGGGCCAAAGTGAAATGGGATTACATAGAAAGCACTAAAGTTAAAGTTACATTCTTTATATATATAATATATATGTCCCACTGCTGGGCAGAGGCCTTCTCTGTAAAGAGGTATAAGGGCATAGTCCGCCACGCGGCCTAGTGCGGATTGGCAGACTTCACATGTCGTAGAAAAATTTTCTAAGACATGTAGGTTTCCTCACGATGTTTTCCTTCACCGCCGAGCGCGTGGTTAATCAGCACATAAAATTGCAACAACAAATTTATTGGTGCCGGCACCGAGGATCGAACCCGGGTTGCTACGTTGCGTACTATGCAACTTGAGCCAACCGCCCGGACACTGAGCTACCACGGCTCTATAGAAAGATAGAAAGATATCTCAAAAAATCTATAGAAAGATATCTCATAGAAAGCACTAGCTTTATTTTAAAAAATAATCAAAATGGGTTCACCCAATTTATAGTTTCGAGGTAAGAAACGTACAAAATAAAAACCTAGAGAAAAATTTAGAACCTTCTCCTTTTTTGTAGTCGGTTGATAAGCAGTTGGTATTATGATGATGTTTATGAATTAAAACTTGTTTTTGCAATGTTTTTAAAATTAAAAATACGACTACAGTGTGGCTGTATTAAAGACTATGACGAAATCGCATTACCTAAGGGTACGTAGATATGGAAAGGGCAAGATATATATATATATATATATATATATATATATATATATATATATATATATATATATATATATATATATATATATATATATATATATATATATATATATATATATATATATATATATATATATATATATATATATATATATATATATATATATATATATATATATATATATATATATATATATATATATATATATATATATATATATATATATATATATATATATATATATATATATATATATATATATATATATATATATATATATATATATATATATATATATATATATATATATATATATATATATATATATATATATATATATATATATATATATATATATATATATATATATATATATATATATATATATATATATATATATATATATATATATATATATATATATATATATATATATATATATATATATATATATATATATATATATATATATATATATATATATATATATATATATATATATATATATATATATATATATATATATATATATATATATATATATATATATATATATATATATATATATATATATATATATATATATATATATATATATATATATATATATATATATATATATATATATATATATATATATATATATATATATATATATATATATATATATATATATATATATATATATATATATATATATATATATATATATATATATATATATATATATATATATATATATATATATATATATATATATATATATATATATATATATATATATATATATATATATATATATATATATATATATATATATATATATATATATATATATATATATATATATATATATATATATATATATATATATATATATATATATATATATATATATATATATATATATATATATATATATATATATATATATATATATATATATATATATATATATATATATATATATATATATATATATATATATATATATATATATATATATATATATATATATATATATATATATATATATATATATATATATATATATATATATATATATATATATATATATATATATATATATATATATATATATATATATATATATATATATATATATATATATATATATATATATATATATATATATATATATATATATATATATATATATATATATATATATATATATATATATATATATATATATATATATATATATATATATATATATATATATATATATATATATATATATATATATATATATATATATATATATATATATATATATATATATATATATATATATATATATATATATATATATATATATATATATATATATATATATATATATATATATATATATATATATATATATATATATATATATATATATATATATATATATATATATATATATATATATATATATATATATATATATATATATATATATATATATATATATATATATATATATATATATATATATATATATATATATATATATATATATATATATATATATATATATATATATATATATATATATATATATATATATATATATATATATATATATATATATATATATATATATATATATATATATATATATATATATATATATATATATATATATATATATATATATATATATATATATATATATATATATATATATATATATATATATATATATATATATATATATATATATATATATATATATATATATATATATATATATATATATATATATATATATATATATATATATATATATATATATATATATATATATATATATATATATATATATATATATATATATATATATATATATATATATATATATATATATATATATATATATATATATATATATATATATATATATATATATATATATATATATATATATATATATATATATATATATATATATATATATATATATATATATATATATATATATATATATATGGATATAAGACACTAAGAAATTAAACCTGAAGCTCACTAGATGTCATAAGAAAGTGTCTTTTATCCATATAAAAATATTATTAATAGTAGTAGTAATAATAAATTCCGTCGCGTCGCCCGGAGGCCAGGTGGGCAGGCCCCACCCCTTAGATGTTAGGACCGTTGCTGGAGTTTCTTCGGCCACTTCTTCCCCCAGCGCCAACGCTTCCCGAAGTGGCACTCATAGTTAGTTTAGCTTTTGAATGTCCCTTAGATTATCCGTGAAATAGCAACCGACCGAGTTCGGCACTCTCGAGGACCACATAGTAACCGTCCAAGCCGAGGTTACCCCTCACCGGGGGGACCCTTGTGTCGAGTTACTTAAGAGCTGTGCCACCTCTCAATCCGGTGAAGGAGTCAAGGCCAGCCTCTCTGGCCAATCTGTATAGTTCGTCATTAAAAAAAAAAATAATAATAGTAGTAGTTTTTAGTAATAATCTAATACTGAAAAATGTCATTTTTCTATTTAATCGACGATTTGTTTATCGGATAAAATATATCAATTAAAATATCGATATAGTATGGGGAGGGGATTGGGCTTCCGGCAATAAGGAAAAGATCTCTAATTACTACAACACTATTCTATGAGAGTCTCAAAACAATTAAACACAATATTGCATTTAAGATTTGAAGTACAATAATGAAAAATGGCATTAAGTTCAATCATTTTAGTGCAAAAAAGAATTTATCTGTCTATCTATCTATATATAAAACAGAGGATAATAGTATAAGAGTTATTTAGACATGCCGATTGGAAGACACGAACGAAGTTTTCTTTCACCGTCTCTCAGATTGTTGGCTACATATATTTATGGCGACCGTAGTTTATTTAGCTGCACCACGCTTGTAAAATATAGTCAAAATAAATTGAAATGTTTTATATAATTCCTTGTAAAGGCAACTTCGGTTAATTATACAACAAATTCTTACCAGAATGCTAATCTAAATAGCCTTAAGCTTATGCTTTTCTTGGAACTTACGACCTTTTGTTTCGTAGACTGTACGCTAAACGATTAGGATATTGATAATTGTTAATTATTTTATATTTCAAATTAAAACCTTAAATTATAATGTATAAGGTTCATTCTTGGAGAATAACTTTTCCAAAATAAGCTAAGCTAATTCTAAAGCTCTGCTCCGGCTAGATACGATGCTATTTAGTATTAATTCACTCGAAGTTCCTTTGAAACGAAACTATGAAACGTTCGGTCGTTCTGTTAGTTGTGATTTGTATATTAACGTATTAATTTGAAATCTATTACATAACTTAAATTAGCTTATTTTGGCAAGAGTAACAGAGCAACGTACCTAACGGTAAAACGAAAAAAAAATAAGTAATGTAATTAACGAGATCGACACAAAAGCTTTCGTAAACCTCTACATAACACTTGCATAGTTTACGATTCTATAAGGACATACAGGCAAACATTCATTTTATTATATAGATTAATATTTGTTTCATAACTCACATCATTCCGTTGTAACTGGTTTTGAAACCTATTTTTGTTTAAAAGGGTTTGCTTTCAATTTTTTTTTCTTTTTTTAAAAAAGAAAGCTAGCAATATTTCTTTTTTTTTTCAGAAATATTACTAACAATCTTGTTAACCATTCCAACTAAGCTTAAGCTTGTGCTATGACATGGTTCACGGCAATAGTCGAATGGTGGATTCGAACCCACGACCTTACGATTCGCAGGCCGTACCCTAAACCATTAGGCTATTGACGCAATGAGGGCATATTAATTTTTTGGCAGAGTACTTTATTATTATTATTATTCATTTATTCAAATAAGTAACGAAGACTCATCATTATTTTAAATAACTATGAAATAACAACCTTAGACTAAATTATAAGATTAAAATATAAAATTATTATTATAATTATTTGATTATAATATAAAATAAAAAATATAATATTATACTAAAGGCTTAACTATGCTTATGAATACCTTACCCCATGTGAGACGGCGCAGCATCTGTTTACATAAACACAGTCAAGCCTTTGAGCAACCATGCTCAGGATGCTGTTGGAGCTGGTCCGCATCCTGCGCACACAGAGATGCACTCCTCTTGCGCATTGTCGCAAAAAAGCATGCCATCTGTGCATCCGCGAACATCCCCGATGCACTACAGAAACGGGGCAACCCCAACAGAACCCTGAACGCGTTGTTATATTGAACACGGAGAGCGCTGCTTTAGGTTAAGAAGGTATAATTTAAAAAAATCGTATTTTTTTTTTCGGAGATCTATATTAATTGCTAATGAATGATGATGACTTGAAACAATGACACTATTTCCATTGTATCAAAGTTACATTACGAGTCATTTAGAAAGAGAGCGTTTACGAGTAATATCGCTTACTACTTACACCGTCACTGAATTGATTTGAAGTCGGTTTTTGATTTTTCTCGTAATAAACTTGTTCATAACTCGACATGTAATAAAACCGATCGTATTTTCGCATACATCGGCAGAGACACGAGACGAGTTATTGAAACTAAAAACGGATATCGTATACGTACGTTACGTCACGGTTTTGTTCTGTTTGTCACCGCAACATTAACAAATCACTATATACCAACAATACATTATATTTGTTATCAGTGAGCTAATTTCCTGTGTGAACGATTCACTTGACGAAGTTTGGGTCGCGTGTAAATGTCTTGTGAGCAGATATACATGTTACGGTTTTCCCCTAATCAAATTCTATTATCAACTACTGACGTTTTGTCAAAAGTGGTAGACAGAATCATAGATTTCAAGTATGTTATAAAATAAGCTCAAGGTCATAGTTCTGTCACATTTTACACACACACACATTTTAGTAAGTAGTTATTGAAAGAAAGACGAAGTACCTCCTAGCCATGATCACTGCAAAAATACAATTAAAGCCCGTTAAAAATCGTAAAATATATAAATATAATTTATTCAATGTAATGAAACGGACAATAAATATACTTATACCTCCTTTGAAGTCTTTTGAGATAGGTGTATTATGAAAGAGAGAGCTATTGTTGTCCTCTTTTCACCAAGTTCACACACATATCTGACATGTGTTGAGCTCGTCGCCATAAATCCAGTACAAAATTTAACAGGAAAATGAAAACTAATTTGTGAACAAGTTATCTGGGATTGGAACCCTCTACCATAAGATCGTAGAGCCGAACTCTTTGCCTATCTTAGGCTGTCACAGTCAGTAATTTTCCTATCATAACAGAATAACCAATTCTACTACACTTTTTCTCTGGAACGTACCATGCTAACATATGCCAGGGGACAATGTGGCCTTTGTCGTCCACTAAAGTGGACCCGGGAAGATGGCGACATCGGCTGGCCCGTGTAGCCTTGCACTGCGAGTGCACAGGGGGGGAGGGAGTAACCTCCCCCCCCCCGGGACGTGCTCTCCTTGAGCACAGTGCAGAGGGGCTCCGGTGCGTTCCACTGGAGATCCCGGAGCCCCTTTTCATGCACCGAGGAAAGGGCCACCGGGGAGGTTTTAGTGGGTAAAAACCCCACATAACCGCCGCCTTCCCCCCAGAAGTCGGGGTATCTTTTTGAAGATTTCCTCCCCGTTAACAAAAAAAAAGGGACAATGTGGAGGACATTGTCACCTGATTTTTGCCACAACTCTTAGGTCGTTAAGCCTGAACCTCTTCTGGGAATATCTGGGCTTGAACGGTTTCTCTTATGGCGATAGCATTCCGACTTAGTCGGTAGCTTTTATCGGAAAATACTACTCAAACTCAAAACAATAAATTAGCTCTGGTTTCCCAAACTTGAGACAAATTGCCGTTGATTACGTTGTTAGTTTAAACTGTAATCAATATTTAACCGGAGCTTGTTTATTTAATATTCGCTTGTTATAACTTGTTGTGTTTTAGTTTCCGTTATCGTTTGCATTGTTGTATACAGTTCGGCAATAGAGTCAAAATATGAACTAAATTTGGCATGTAACAATAATAATGAAAATAGTAAAGCGTCAATAGCCTAATGGTTTAGTTGGGTACGTTCTGCTAATCGTAAAGTCGTAGGTTCGGATCCACTATTCACCTATTGACGTGAATCATCTCGAAGCACAAGCTTAAGCTTTGTTGGAACGGTTACTTGTTAGTAATGTTGGTGAAAAAAATTGCCGGTTAATTTATTAAATCAACTAGGCCTTTACAGTTTGACCGGGTTTCTTAGCCTGGCCTCTGGATGTGTTTTATGCTCCATGTCTTGCTTCTTTCATCACAAAACCATTCATAGAAATTATTCATCACATCACATACATAAGCTGTCGTGTTTTCTTAACCATATTGGGTGGACAGATAAAAATATGCGTTTACACATAAATAGGCCATACGGCCTCAACACCCACCATCACACGGCACAAATTATTATATGTGACTAGCGTACCCAGCCCGCTTCGCCAAGCTAGATTTTGCTTTATTTTATTTAAACAATAAACTTACATCATTAAATATTTGATTTAACTCTCACAATGTAATAAATTATTCATTTCTCTCCATATTCATTCTCTTCTCGAACGGGTGAAGATCATTACCTACACCCATGTACATATCAGCTGGCAGCAGTAAACGGATACATTCGCGGCGCTATACCTAGCTAGCTATACCTTGAATACTTCACAATTCTTAATTATTATCTTTAATATACATTATTATAACTTCATTTTACTTCATAATGACATAAATATACACAACGCATGTGTCAATACAAATTTGGGTTATCAAACAATAGAATATCATAACAGTAAATAAAAGCTGTATTTGACAATCAATCGATCTAACCGTTTCGGTTATGGAACACCCACACACTTTCTCTTATATATAGATTATAGATTTATAGATTATTTTATACACAAGATTTCTAAAAACAGAAACGCATATACGCAAAAGCGAGATTCAAACCCCGCCCGGAAGATCGTGAGTCACCTGACATAAAAATCGAATTCGAAATTTAAGAAGTCAGGAAGAAGAGAAAGTTCTAAACTACTCTGACTATTCTGCTAGTCTACATTGCGATGTAAACGGGTAAGTAATGTCGAAATTGAAACACGAGAAAAACAAGAGACGGTTGATTTCCGGTCGCCGTACTCGCTGCAGGAAGTCGTTTGCAGTTCCGTTCGCCCTCTTACTTCCATTTCACAGGAAATTCCCGGCTCGAAACTTTTGAGTCGATGAAAGAAATACTTCGCTAAAGTTGTACTTGTCTTTATTAGAATTGTGATTTGTTGTAACTCTCTTGTAGACACGGTAGCATCCTTGTCTTGATTTTATATTTTATAATTCTTAAGCTCAACTCCACTTAATATTAAGTGAACGTTTAATGTATATTTCGATGAAATAAGTCAGCAGATAGGTATATGGTATAAAATCATACAGAGTCAACCTCCTCATTTGCCTTGGTTCCTGAAAGAAACAAGTTTAATTCATATCACAACGGTACGCAGATTGAGGTCGGGACACCGGGACGGGGTGAGTCACCGAACTATGAGATTTGCCAAGTGGTGGATGACGTGCACCACATAATGGTGGAATGTGCTAAACATGAAGCGGAAAGAACGTCATTAATAGATAGCCTAACAGTGAGGGAGAAACATGTGAGTGTCTTCTTAATGCTGCTGTCTGACTCGACCTCAGAGGGAGCGAGGAAGCTGATAGCTATGACCATGCAACATTGATGACTTTTTTTCCCGCTTCATGCGACCGATGTGTGTGTACTTAGGTTAGGGTATGATGGGGCTGACATGCCGAAAGGGCAAAAGTCCCCAAAAAAAAGAAAAAAGTGAACGTGTAGCCTTTGATCTAAGGTGCAATCACTACATAGTAAAACAAAGTCGCTTGTGACTGTCTTTCTGTTCTCAAAAACTACTACACTGATTTTCATGTTGCGCTCACAAATAGACAGAGTGGTTTTTGGGGAAGGTTTTAGTAAATCATTTGTTAAGTTTTCTATAAATTAACAAAAATATTATGATGTTTGTTGAAGGTGTCATCAATTAGAAACTAAACTAAATAAGTTTTTATGCTTTAGCCTTCTGGGTACGCTGCCATCGACGACGGTTTGTCACAGTTATATTTTTTGTAAAATACCTATTATATAGTTTTAGGTCAAATTCAATGCGGACGAAGTCGCGGGCACAGCTAGTAACTTAATATATATACATACTTAAAAGTAACATACTTAAGTAATAGTAACTTAATATCTTTACATACCGTTCTTGAAGATCCGTATTTTAAGTTTTGTATTGTAGGCAAAATTAACGCAGGTAGTTTCAATATTTTGCTGTACTTATAATGAAAGACAAAATAAAGACGGTGTCTGAATTTATGCGATGTCGACAACAAAAGGACGAAACTCGCCAGGTACCTTAAAGTCCGATGTTGAATAAATAAAATTGTATTGTAAAATACTTAGAAATCGGGATTTTGTTTAAAAAGTTTTATTAAAACTCTCTAAAAGAATATTGAATTCCTATTAACTAATTATCTACTAAGCTTGAAATACTTCTATTTCTTAAGCTTGATCATTTAAGCATCCCGCTTGAGTTCAGATTAGGAGAGTGTAAGCTTTATTGATAAATAAAGCCAAAATCGTTAGGTCAGACAGTCTGCTCCGAAAGATCCGCAATGGCTGAGGCGTATTAAGCTACGATTTAATTTGAAATCCCAACCCGGACTGTGTTTAGAGCAACGGCCCAATAAATCTGTTCCCAGACGTCCGGGATTCGATTCCCGGCGGCAGCCGATGCTCCTATTAACTTGTTACCTATCCTGGTTCGTCCATAGAAATGCTTTTCTTAATTCTCTAGTCACAACGTCACTTATTTTCCTTATCTGATCATTGTATCTAGGATAGTTTTCGAATATAGCAATCGGAGCGTGACTTTATCTATCATATCAGTTTAAATGATACATTTAGAACAACTTCAGTCATTGAGTGTTTATATATAAGAATCCGAAAATTAGAAAACTCATAGCAAGTAGGCGAATTCCGGAGGGCTTGTTGAACTTTTTCTTGTGATCATACCATGGGCCATAGTCCTAAAATGCTCGTTGAAGAGCGGATAACGATTGGTATCTCTGTCTACACTAATGGTCTAAGAAATTTCAAAGTTTTTTTGGTTATAAGTATATTATACAAGAACTAAAAAACAATTGTCTTACAAGGAACTTAATAATTTAATATTACAGACCTATATTTAGTGTTTACTCAATGCTAAAATGACACGCTAATTACATATAAATGTACTCGCAGATAATGACGATACTGAATAATTTAAACAATGCCAGCAATCACTCATAAGACACGTCGACACAACCATGCCGTATCAGAGCCCAAAGGCAAATGTCCGGTGTCCCGGTATACACCACCACGTACAGACATCAGTCCGTGGCAGGAATGTGTTTCCTAAATATATATATTCTGTCAATTTTGGAAGTAAAAGTTGGCTACAATATCTCTAACGGATTTCTTTCAAAGCACATGTAATTGTTAAAATTAATATTTTTTTTATCACAAATGACAAATGAGACTTCACCTTATACAATATTAACAAATTAATGTTAAAATTGTTATAGAAGTTACATCAGGCAAGACAGTCACGTCCGGCGCCAGGTCGTCAAAGGGGAACTAATTCGAACTATGATTAATTGAATTTGAAAGTGGTTCGTGCAATACGAACAGTGGCTCTACGAAATCTGTTACTTCAGTCTCGAGACTACGTAGCGATACGGCGTGCTACGGATAACTTTGAAATCTGTTGGTCTTTGAAACTCCTGCACCTTGACAGGTTAAGAATTTGCAGCGCTTGAAACAACTAGAATATTAAGATCCGCTTAGCTTTGGATATAATGCAATAACTTTAGGTTTGATTATGCATTTGCTAATGTAGTATATCTTTAACTATTCTAAACCTTTTACCATTAACGCCACGCATTGTACTTCTTCTTCTTCTTCGTCGCTTGAGTCTTTACAGACTCGTCGTGGTTATCACGTATCAGTGACCCGCTTCACAAGCCGCCGCCACTCCTCCCTGTACGCACCGATTGTAACCGACTTCAAAAATGTGGTTCTATACTTGCTGCCTTTTTATGTTTGTGCACTCATAGCTGCGTCATTAATTTTTATATTTATATTGTAATCCATTATTTTTTCTATAAGGAGATTATTATACCAATAAAAACATGAAACTTTTATTAATATAGTTATATTAATATAAGTTTATATTATATTAATATTTTATATTATAAATTTTATTATATATTATATTAATTTTGCCACAATGATTTTTTTAGAAAAAAATAAAGGAATGGTAAACTGAGAGTTCATCTTACTTACTGATGTTTGAAAGTTCGAATCCCAACCGGCTTCTAACCAATTAGGTTTTGGTTTTTTTTAAATAGGACAAAATTAGTAGCTTAAATTTGTGCCCGGTGCATGGTTATGGCGTCATCCCCTGCTACATAAGGGACCTAATAAGTGGAAAGATTATCTCTGTCTATCTCGCTAGGGTTAAAAGAGAAAGATACTTTTAATACATTCTCATTCGAAAACATAATCATCCTTGCTTTTTTTACTTTATTTACCCTTAATACTTAGTTACTAAGATGTGAAGTCAATGCTGGTGGCACATTTTTTCATTAATGTTAATTCGTGTTCGTCAACCGTGTCCCTTAGATTATCCGTGATATAGCAACCGACCGAGTCGTGTTTCGGCACTATCGAGCGCCGTCGAATCGGAATGCATACGCGTTACATAGTAACCGTCCAAGCCGAGGTTACCCCTCACCGGGAGATATTGTGTCGAGTTACAAGCAATAGAGGTTCAGGCTAAGCGACCTAAGAGCTATATCATCTCTCAATCCGTTGAAGCAGCCAAGACCAGCTTCTTGGGCCAATCTGTGTAATTCGTCAAAAAAACAATTATCAACAGTCTTCAAAAAAGGTTCTCAATTTGTCTGTATTTTTTTTGTTACCTCAAAACTTTCGTCTGAGAGAAGTGATTTTGATGATTCTTTTTTTATTTGACAGCTGGTGCTTAATGCCATTTCAATTTGGTCCAATTCTGACAATGGAATGTATGAGAAAACCATACAAGTATCAACTAAGATGCGTATTGTGACGACCTCAAAAGCAGCTACAGCTACCTTGAAACAGTACGTTTCTTCGTCAAGTAATGAGGACTCGGGAAAGAGATGAAATGGACAGGCAGTCCTTAAATGTCCTTAAATAAAAACAGTCCCCTTTCCTTAAGTAATTCGAAAGCGGTGCTAGGAAGGACAGTCTTAGTCTGTAGGCCACAGGAATTTATTTCAGTGGAGTCGGGGTAACCGTCTGGTACATTCCAAGCAGTATCTATGAGGATTTCCTCCTTCCCAAAAAAAAAATACTAGTATTAAATTTGTATTTAGTAAATGCGCCACAAATAAACAAATAACTCAATTTCACGCCTACCGAATTCGATGATTTATTTTTTATTGGATAGGTTTGTACTTTAAAGGTAGTTTGTTTAGAGTTTGGTTAGGTTCAGATTCATTCTATTTCTTAATATTCCTATTTGATTTGAACTACAAGTTTCCTACTTGTTTTCGTTACTGTAATTATTCGTGTTCATATTTTTAATATGTCATTGTTTGTTTGTTCCTGTTAATTGAATAAAAAAGGTAATGCATGAGTAATGTGAGTTGTTGAACTACAATTACGTAAATCAGTTGAAACACAAATTAAGAGCCGTCGTCCACACTCTATACGCGTCGTTAGGTACATCTAAGGTTCATTTAATTAATGGATAATGTATACAGACGAGGCTCCACCGGCTTTGGCTATTCTAGTTTTAAACAGGGGTCAGCCACAAGTGGGAATTGTATTTAAGTTTTTGATAGTTTGAGCGGCTTCGGTATTTACTGGTTAAGTTCGAGGGTCACTTTGAGAAAGTTAGGCTGTACACAGGGGAAAATAATAATATATGGCGGTATGTTGGGTAATGTTTTTTTTATAAAAATAAAAACTATGCGACTATTTGTATTATTTTTACTAAAATATTAATTTTAAAATGTTTTTTAGGACATGTTGGCTTATAATAGGCGTTTGCTTTAAAATATTTTGTTTTATATTCTTCGGAGGTACAGCAAAGGAAAATCTTTCATTTAACTTCTTCCGATTGTTCCGGTATTGCGACGGACGTACTCGGCGATGGACTTTCGGTGTATCTATATTTAGTTTCCGCTAACTCACATACTTCCATTTGTCCGAACTTCTCGGAATTTCTATTGTAAAACGATGCGTTATTAGGTTGCGTTTCGTATGAGAGGGCCTCTTCCTCGGCTCGTGTGACGGAATCAAATATCTCTCTCTGTACCCTGAGCTGTAGATATTTCGGCAAGTCCCTAGTTTTCTCGCACATACTAGAAAATAAATCAGAAAGTGCATCACGTCTTATTCTATTGTCGTCGTAAACATGGCGTCTAAATTCGTCTCTTTCCTTCTCCTTCAGTTGACGTTTCAACTCTCTTTCTACATCAATTGTGGAACTTTCAGCATTACATTCATTGTTTTCCGTTGATAAGTTTGCTAGATGATTGTCAGTGAAGTTTTCATTGCAGAAATTGGCATATGATTCTCTATTTTGCGGCAGTACAAATTCCATTAATTTCTCATATTTCCAAGGGCCGATACTCTGTGGCTGTAGGGCAGTTTTTCGCCTCCGCATTGCTTCTCTGTGGCTATCTCGTAATCTTTTCCATTGATTTTTGGCTTCTGCCGCTAAAAGACACACAAGGACACTTTGTTTTAGTTTTTACAAGATATTATCGAGCAACAATACACACACACTTATCGAAGTCCGCTCTAAACATAACAACTTCTTTCATGCCAGTCTTTAACTGACTTCAAAAGCTTTCATATTTGATTTACCAAGTGTCAAATTGAATAAAAATAGAATTACATGTCAGTCAAGGAATTTGAAATAGAAATTAGCAAAAACATCTATAATTTAAGAAGTTCACTGTGATATCTTCGATCTATCAAATATTAAGGCCTAAGCCAATAAAATTAATATTACTTAAATGAAAGTCAACCCTTAATTATAAAACAATTGATCGGATATGATTGAAGTCGGGTAAAGCATCGGCTCAATGAGTAATCAATAATGTCTTTTGTAGTAACACCTCCGAAAAACGCTGTATCTTATAGTATAAGTATCACGTCTGTTCCTTATGTAGTCTTTGCAGTAATAGGTAACAAAAACATTTACTGATTTAATTTAATAATATTCCAACTATTTTTATATACTATAATAATTTAGGTTATAAATAAAATAAAAATATATTTAATTAAATTTCGATCGGTCAAAACACATGTACATCACTAAAATACCACTGTCTGACTGCTATACTGTGTGAGAGTACAAACAACAAAAACATCGTTGCATCTCACTCTCCCCGCTCGAAATGATAACAAAACTCTCACCGTTAATCAAGCCGCAGTTGGCCGCAATTTGTTGCCACGCCAAGTCTTTTCTCATAACATCTCTGTACGAGACGCTATCTGTGTCCCATAAACATGGCCGATTTCTCACTTGCTCTATAAACATTTCCATATTTGATAAATTAAAATAATTATATTAACAGTACGCGCTCTGCGAGACGTGGGACGCGAGTGGTTAGTTGGCGGGAGGGGAAGCATGGCCGCCGTGTGCCGGTCACGCAACGTGCGCCTAGCTTCGCATCGTACAGGCACGAGGCCGGCCACGAATGTAGTTGTGACTATCACGCGCATGTGTGCACACAGCGTGCATAGCGCGTGCGTGGGCAAGATTTTTTCTAATAATAACTCATTCGTTCGGGCCTATTCGTGCATAGCGTGTCAATGGCACGCCGATCGATATCACCTTTGTTATTAACGTGTATTTTATTTAACATTGGCCTTAATTGTAAAAAAATTATGTATTTTTTTCGGCCAGCATTAATATAATAGTATTTTTTAACTTTATTTGCTTATACCTCCTTTGTAGAAGGTTATTTAAATTGGCGTCATGATTTTTTTTGCCCACAAAATAATTTTTATTTTTAATATAAATATAACATGCTTCAACATTCGTCCCGTGTGAACGTGCTCTTATGAATCGAGTAGACATCGCTGCCACTATAATATTTAAAGCTTCTACAATAAATCAATAAAAGTGCCATTTTCAACCGACTACAAAGGAGGTTCTCAATTTGTCTGTGTTTTTTAATCTGTTACCGCGTTAAGTTTCGACTGGGTGAACCGATTTTGATGATTCTTTTCATTTGAAAGCTGGTACTTCCCGTGTGGACCCATTTAAATTTGGCCCAATTCTGACTTGTTTCATTCGCTTAGAATTTTTTAGTCAGTTTTTGTTTTACTCGTAAATATAATTGTATAGAAGATAGTATGTATAATGTTTTTTTTTATTTACGTGTGTTGCGCATTTTCTTTTTAAAGAAAGTTTGAAATATTTCTTTTTTCAGAAAACAGTACTAACATTCTTGTTAATCATTCCAACTAAGCTTAAACTTGAGCTAGGAGATGGATCACGTCAATAGACCAATGGTGGTTTCGCACCTAAACCATTAGACTATTGACGCTTCTAAATTTATTTGTTGGTTGATGGTTTTAATTTCCCGACATCTGAAATAGAATCCGTAAAAATAATAAATTAATTAATAATTATTATATGTTATTTACATATTTATATGTTGGTATAAATTCAGCCATATTTCGCTTCGACGTACATTATCCTAATCAGCATAATAAACATGTTAATTTGTTTCGAGTATTGTTTATATTTACAGCCTATGTATGTCCCACTGTTGGACACAGGCCTTCTCTGTTAAGTGCAGACTTTACAAATCATAGAAAAAATTTCTAACACATGTGGGTTTCCTAGCGATGTTTTTCTTCACCGCTGAGCGCGTGGTAAATCAGCATATGAAATTGCAACAAACAAATTTATTGGTGCCGGCCACAGGTGATTGCTAGCGTACTATGCAACTAGAGGCGACCGCCCGGACACAGAGCTACCACGGCTCTATATCTAAATTTGTGTATTATGTAATTTATTATTTGGCCGGGAACGCATCTACCCTCCACTCATCTTTCTTCCTATGCTATTACTTATCACGGTACTCTTATTTTAGCACAGTTAATCAGATATTAAGATAGTGGTTATCAGAAAAGAAATATTATATTCTGATTATACCATATCTAATTCCTGACGATTTTGTATTTTAAAATACTCATGTAGTGGAATTGAACTATCCGAGAATGCGAAGTCCTTTGACCAATTTTTCGTATTTCAGTCAGTGTTGAAACGAACATTTTTCACAGTTGAACACATGCAGTCGGCATTGCATTGTGCATGTGTTTTACAAAGCGTGTTCAGCTTGCACCTAGTGTAGCCACGTACTGGCAATCAGTCATTCCCGCCGCGTTGTCGCTGCAGACCGCTGCGGCCCGTCGCCGGGGAGCTCACGCTGCATTCTAAACAATTGATTATCCGATGATATGCCGCTTTCTGATTCACTAAACGCACTACAGACGCTGCTTGTGTTGCAATTTGAATATGTTTGTTTTGTAAATCGGTTAAAATCGGTTCACCCGGTCGAAAGTTATGAGGTGACAAAGATAAAAATACAGACGAATTGTGAATCTCCTTTTGAAGTCGCTTGAAAAGAATATAAAAGTATAAAGTTATGAAAATAAATATATAAGGAAAGCAATCGTCATTTTCTTTACTTGTAAATACTTCGATGATATTGTTTTTGAAGCGATTAGCGAGACGGTTAGAAAGGTCGCTTATCGCTTGTCGATGAGTTAATTAGGTCAAGGTTAGTATTTATTATTACAGCGCAGCTTTGGATATAATGCAATAACTTTAGGTTTGATTATGCATTTGCTAATGAAGTACTCGTATATCTTTAACTATTCTAAACCTTTTACCATTAACGCCACACATTGTAACCGACTTCAAAAATGAGGTTCTATACTTGCTGCCTTTTTATGTTTGTGCACTCATAGCTGCGTTATTAATTTTATATTAATATTGTAAACCATTATTTTTCTTTAAGGAGATTATTATACCAATAAAAACATAAAACTTATATTGATATAGTTATTTTATATTAATAATTTATATTATAAATTTTATTAAATGAATATAATATATTATATAAATTAGTAAAAGGTTAATTTAATAATTAACCTATTACTAAGTAGTGCCACAATGATTTTTTAGAAAAAATAAAGGAATGGTAAACTAAGGGTTCATCTTACTTTCTGATCTTTGAAATTTCGAGTCCCAACCGGCTTCTAACCAATTAGGTTTTGGTTTTTAAATAGGACAAAATTAGTAGCTTAAATTTGTGCCCAGTGCATGCAGTGGAAAGATTATCTCTGTCTATCTTGCTAGGGATAAAGATTATATATTAGGAGAAAGATTAAAAGAGAAAGATATTTTTAATACATTCTCATTCGAGAACATTCTTGCTTTTTTACTTTACTTACCCTTAATACTTAGTTACTAAGATGTGAAATCAATGCTGGTGGCACATTTTTCTTTGATGTTAATTCGTGTTCGTCAACCATGTCCCTTAGATTATCCGTGCTATAGCAACCGACCGAGTCGTGGTTCGGCACTCTCGAGCGCCGTCGAATCGGAATGATTACGCGTAACATGGTAACTCACAGGGGGACCTTGTGTTGAGTTACAAGCAATAGAGGTTCAGGAAAAACGACCTAAGAGCTATATCATCTCTCAATCCGTTGAAGCAGCCAAGGCCAGCTTCTTGGGCCAATCTGTGTAATTCGTCAAAAAAACAATTATCAACAGTCTTCAAAAAAGGTTCTCAATTTGTCTGTATTTTTTTTGTTACCTCAAAACTTTCGTCTGAGAGAAGTGATTTTGATGATTCTTTTTTTATTTGACAGCTGGTGCTTAATGCCATTTCAATTTGGTCCAATTCTGACAATGGAATGTATGAGAAAACCATACAAGTATCAACTAAGATGCGTATTGTGACGACCTCAAAAGCAGCTACAGCTACCTTGAAACAGTACGTTTCTTCGTCAAGTAATGAGGACTCGGGAAAGAGATGAAATGGACAGGCAGTCCTTAAATGTCCTTAAATAAAAACAGTCCCCTTTCCTTAAGTAATTCGAAAGCGGTGCTAGGAAGGGCTGTCGGAGCGCGAGGAGGATTTAGTCTGTAGGCCACAGGAATTTATTCCAGTGGAGTCGGGCTTACCGTCTGGTACATTCCAACCAGTATCTATGAGGATTTCCTCTTTCCCAAAAAAAATACAAGTGTTAAATTTGTATTTATTATGTGGCGCCACAAATAAACAAATAACTCAATTTCACGCCTACCGAATTCGATGATTTATTTTTTATTGGATAGGTTTGTACTTTAAAGGTAGTTTGTTTAGAGTTTGGTTAGGTTCAGATTCATTCTATTTCTTAATATTCCTATTTGATTTGAACTACAAGTTTCCTACTTGTTTTCGTTACTGTAATTATTCGTGTTCATATTTTTAATATGTCATTGTTTGTTTGTTCCTGTTAATTGAATAAAAGGTAATGCATGAGTAACGTGAGTTGTTGAACTACAATTACGTAAATCAGTTGAAACACAAATTGAGCCGTCGTCCACACTCTATACGCGTCGTTAGGTACATCTAAGGTTCATTTAATTAATGGATAATGTATACAGACGAGGCTCCACCGGCTTTGGCTATTCTAGTTTTAAACAGGGGTCAGCCACAAGTGGGAATTGTATTTAAGTTTTTGATAGTTTGAGCGGCTTCGGTATTTACTGGTTAAGTTCGAGGGTCACTTTGAGAAAGTTAGGCTGTACACAGGGGAAAATAATAATATATGGCGGTATGTTGGGTAATGTTTTTTTTATAAAAATAAAAACTATGCGACTATTTGTATTATTTTTACTAAAATATTAATTTTAAAATGTTTTTAGGACATGTTGGCTTATAATAGGCGTTTGCTTTAAAATATTTTTTTATATTCTCCGGAGGTACAGCAAAGGAAAATCTTTCATTTAACTTCTTCCGATTGTTCCGGTATTGCGACGGACGTACTCGGCGATGGACTTTCGGTGTATCTATATTTAGTTTCCGCTAACTCACATACTTCCATTTGTCCGAACTTCTCGGAATTTCTATTGTAAAACGATGCGTTATTAGGTTGCGTTTCGTATGAGAGGGCCTCTTCCTCGGCTCGTGTGACGGAATCAAATATCTCTCTCTGTACCCTGAGCTGTAGATATTTCGGCAAGTCCCTAGTTTTCTCGCACATACTAGAAAATAAATCAGAAAGTGCATCACGTCTTATTCTATTGTCGTCGTAAACATGGCGTCTAAATTCGTCTCTTTCCTTCTCCTTCAGTTGACGTTTCAACTCCTTTCTACATCAATTGTGGAACTTTCAGCATTACATTCATTGTTTTCCGTTGATAAGTTTGCTAGATGATTGTCAGTGAAGTTTTCATTGCAGAAATTGGCATATGATTCTCTATTTTGCGGCAGTACAAATTCCATTAATTTCTCATATTTCCAAGGGCCGATACTCTGTGGCTGTAGGGCAGTTTTTCGCCTCCGCATTGCTTCTCTGTGGCTATCTCGTAATCTTTTCCATTGATTTTTGGCTTCTGCCGCTAAAAGACACACAAGGACACTTTGTTTTAGTTTTTACAAGATATTATCGAGCAACAATACACACACACTTATCGAAGTCCGCTCTAAACATAACAACTTCTTTCATGCCAGTCTTTAACTGACTTCAAAAGCTTGCATATTTGATTTACCAACTGTCAAATTTAATAAAAAAATAGAATTACATGTCAGTCAAGGAATTTGAAATAGAAATTAGCAAAAACATCTATAATTTAAGAAGTTCACTGTGATATCTTCGATCTATCAAATATTAAGGCCTAAGCCAATAAAATTAATATTACTTAAATGAAAGTCAACCCTTAATTATAAAACAATTGATCGGATATGATTGAAGTCGGGTAAAGCATCGGCTCAATGAGTAATCAATAATGTCTTTTGTAGTAACACCTCCGAAAAACGCTGTATCTTATAGTATAAGTATCACGTCTGTTCCTTTTGTAGTCTTTGCAGTAATAGGTAACAAAACATTTACTAATTTAATTTAATAATATTCCAATTATTTTTATATACTATAATAATTTAGGTTATAAATAAAATAAAAATATATTTAATTAAATTTCGATCGGTCAAAACACATGTACATCACTAAAATACCACTGTCTGACTGCTATACTGTGTGAGAGTACAAACAACAAAAACATCGTTGCATCTCACTCTCCCCGCTCGAAATGATAACAAAACTCTCACCGTTAATCAAGCCGCAGTTGGCCGCAATTTGTTGCCACGCCAAGTCTTTTCTCATAACATCTCTGTACGAGACGCTATCTGTGTCCCATAAACATGGCCGATTTCTCACTTGCTCTATAAACATTTCCATATTTGATAAATTAAAATAATTATATTAACAGTACGCGCTCTGCGAGACGTGGGACGCGAGTGGTTAGTTGGCGGGAGGGGAAGCATGGCCGCCGTGTGCCGGTCACGCAACGTGCGCCTAGCTTCGCATCGTACAGGCACGAGGCCGGCCACGAATGTAGTTGTGACTATCACGCGCATGTGTGCACACAGCGTGCATAGCGCGTGCGTGGGCAAGATTTTTTCTAATAATAACTCATTCGTTCGGGCCTATTCGTGCATAGCGTGTCAATGGCACGCCGATCGATATCACCTTTGTTATTAACGTGTTTTTTATTTAGGAACATTGGCCTTAATTGTAAAAAAATTATGTATTTTTTTCGGCCAGCATTAATATAATAGTATTTTTTAACTTTATTTGCTTATACCTCCTTTGTAGAAGGTTATTTAAATTGGCGTCATGATTTTTTTTGCCCACAAAATAATTTTTATTTTTAATATAAATATAACATGCTTCAACATTCGTCCCGTGTGAACGTGCTCTTATGAATCGAGTAGACATCGCTGCCACTATAATATTTAAAGCTTCTACAATAAATCAATAAAAGTGCCATTTTCAACCAACTACAAAAGGAGGTTCTCAATTTGTCTGTTTTTTTTTTAATCTGTTACCGCATAAGTTTCGACTGGGTGAACCAATTTTGATGATTCTTTTTCATTTGAAAGCTGGTACTTCCGTGTGGACCCATTTAAATTTGGCCCAATTCTGACTTGTTTCATTCGTTTAGAATTTTTTTAGTCAGTTTTTGTTTTTATTCGTAAATATGCTTGTATAGAAGAGAGTATGTATAATGATTTTTTTATTTACGTGTGTCGCGCATTTTGTTTTTAAAGAAAGCTTGAAATATTTCTTTTTTTTTTTCAGAAAATAGTACTAACATTCTTGTTAATCATTCCAACTAAGCTTAAACTTGAGCTAGGAGATGGATCACGTCAATAGACCAATGGTGGTTTCGCACCTAAACCATTAGACTATTGACGCTTCTAAATTTATTTGTTGGTTAATGGTTTTAATTTCCCGTCATTTCGAGCGCTCTATAATGATCACGCGATCTGAAATAGAATCCGTAAAAATAATTTTAATTCAATAATTATTATATGTTATTTACATATTTATATGTTGGTATAAATTCGGCCATATTTCGCTTCGGCGTACATTATCCTAATCAGCATAATAAACATGTTAATTTGTTTCGAGTGTTGTTTATATTTACAGCCTATGTATGTCCCACTGTTGGACGCAGGCCTTCTCTGTAAAGAAGTGAAGTGCGGCTTTGCAGACTTTAAAAACAAATTTATTGGTGCCGGCCACAGGTGATAGCTAGCGTACTATGCAACTAGAGGCGACCGCCCGGACACAGAGCTACCTATATCTAAATTTGTGTATTATGTAATTTATTATTTGGCCGGGAACGCATCTACCCTCCACTCATCTTTCTTCCTATGCTATTACTTATCACGGTACTCTTATTTTAGCACAGTTAATCAGATATTAAGATAGTGGTTATCAGAAAAGAAATATTATATTCTGATTATACCATATCTAATTCCTGACGATTTTGTATTTTAAAATACTCATGTAGTGGAATTGAACTATCCGAGAATGCGAAGTCCTTTGACCAATTTTTCGTATTTCAGTCAGTG
Organism: Meandrusa payeni; assembly: GCA_029286785.1. Lineage (NCBI taxonomy): Eukaryota > Metazoa > Arthropoda > Insecta > Lepidoptera > Papilionidae > Meandrusa > Meandrusa payeni. The sequence continues at coordinate 5,164,892 of JAGSMX010000013.1, forward strand.
TTGAAACGAACATTTTTCACAGTTGAACACATGCAGTCGGCATTGCATTGTGCATGTGTTTTACAAAGCGTGTTCAGCTTGCACCTAGTGTAGCCACGTACTGGCAATCAGTCATTCCCGCCGCGTTGTCGCTGCAGACCGCTGCGGCCCGTCGCCGGGGAGCTCACGCTGCATTCTAAACAATTGATTATCCGATGATATGCCGCTTTCTGATTCACTAAACGCACTACAGACGCTGCTTGTGTTGCAATTTGAATATGTTTGTTTTGTAAATCGGTTAAAATCTGTTCACCCGGTCGAAAGTTATGAGGTAACAAAGATAAAAAATACAGACGAATTGTGAATCTCCTTTTTGAAGTCGCTTGAAAAAGAAAATAAAAGTACAAAGTTATGAAAATAAATATATAAGGAAAGCAATCGTCATTTTCTTGTAAATACTTCGATGATATTGTTTTTTGAAGCGATTAGTGAGACGGTTAGAAAGGTCGCTTATCGCTTGTCGATGAGTTAATTAGGTCAAGGTTAGTATTTGCAATATTTATTGAATTGCTAGACGATAGACTAAACTTTAAATCGTTATTTTATCGGGTTGTCGGGGGTTCTAATGCGTGTACTAAAGAGAATTGCATTTTTTCACCCTCTGTTAATATACCTTATGTGAATAAGTTGAGTGTAATAACGAACAGCCACAACTAGAACTGTTTACACTGCAGGAGTTATAAATTTTTATTAAAATCGTGATACATTTTTCCTTTTTATTCATTTCACAAAAATGGAAGACGTTTTTATAAAGTACTGGCGTACCCAGCCCACTTCGTCAGGGTAAACTTTGCTTTATTTTATTTAAACAATAAACTTACATCATTCAATATTTAATCTAACTCTCACAATATATTGAATTACTTTTTTCTCTTCGTATTCATTCTCTTCTATTCTCTTATGGAGCGGGAGAAGATTACCTACACCCATGTACATATCAGTAAATACAATATCATTCTTGTAATTTATACAAAACATATCGGGCTCAAGTTAATGTCAGAAATAAAAGTACGACGTATGGCTTGTTTGACAGTTCAAAACGAGGAGTCTACCGATCGTCACCAAACTGTACAGTATTACTCGCCAGGTAATTCTAAGGATTCTCTGAAAGTTACATTGAAATCGGTCCAGCCGTTTCGGAGCCTATAGGGAACAAACCCATACACTTTCTGCTTTTTATATAAAGATGATACAATCAATCATAAAGTCAAATTTTTGCCTAACTGTGGTATTACTTCTGTGGTGTACGGATAGCGTTACCTCGGTGTCACGAGTAATAGGTGTTTGTTTAGGCGGCGTGCACACGAGAGTCCAGCCGTTTATTGACGCTTTAACGTTAGCAGAAATCGCGGTGTCGCTTTGACCGTAACACAAACCTGGACAATATTTGTCCCCGTTTATTTAGCTTTCGTCTGCATCGAACACAATATTACAAGCACTAGTAACTACGATTAGTACAGTTGTATTAAACAGTGTTTTAGTTATTTCTGACTACAGCATATATTACATAAAGACCATATATTTACGCCTAATCTTGGAAATCATAAATAAAGTTAAGCAAGAGTAATTTCCTGTTCCATATGTCAAGCGAGTCCAATCGGATTTGTGACGGTTACCATGTTACACGTAAGCATTCCGATCCGAGGGTGCCCGAGAGGGCTGAACCACGACTCGGTTGGTTGCTATTTCACGGATAATCTAAAGGACATTCAAAAGCTAAACTAACTTTAAGCGTCACTTCGGGAAGCGTTGGCGCTGGGAGAAGAAGTGGCCGAAGAAACTCCAGCAACGCTCCTAACATCTAAGGGGTTGGGCCTGCCCATAAAATAGCGGTAACGCGCAAGGATTATGTGCAATCTCCGACGGTACCGGTACTCTGCCGCTAGTAACTCGACAAGGGGGACCCTAGCGACAGAGCTATGCCACCTCTCAATCCGGTGAAGCAATCAAGGCCAGCTTCTTATCCAGCCAATATGTGTAAAAAAAAATAATAAAAAAAAAAACGAATAAAATAACTCGTATATTTTACTATATTTGGCCTTACTTGTTTTATGAGGGATAAAAATCATTTGTGTATATTTCCTCTTAAATATAATCACAAATATATATTAATTATATTTTGTTATTCAAAACATGTTAAAACAAAATATTAATCACAAAACATTTACTTCCCCTGCCCTTTTAAACAGTTTAATTTAAATAGATTACGTATATAAATTTATTTCCAGATTAACATCTCCCAAAATAACATCTTTATGAAACAAAATGAATATGTTATTTTAATTATACAATAGAATATTATTTAGAATAAAATCGGCTTCAACTTTTTCATTCTGTTTACGCTTAGTCACGTATTTGTACAGTCGGAAAGAAAAGTTTTATCTTCAAAATAGAGCCTCATATACCTACATGTTTTTGAAATTATTTTCCACTCTCATGAATCTATCTTAGAAGTACCTCCTTTGTAATAAAAAATGAATTTCGTAATCTGTTGGCATGGTATTGACTTATTCGTATATTTGTCGCGCACATACTTAATGCAAATTTAAGACTTAAATGGCTTTCCTATGAAGTATAGTCAGAACTAGACCGATTTGAATCGGGTCCACATGGTAAACACCAGCTTCTAAATAGAAAAAGAATCATCAAATTCATTTCACCCATTCGTAAGTTATGAGGTAACAAACATAAAAAAAAACATACACGCAAATCGAGAACCTCTTTCTGTTTAGAAGTCAGTTGAAAAGAAAAAATATAATAGTTGCTTTCAATACAATCGAAAAAACTTAACGAATATATATTATAATATTGCCATTTTCGTCAAACAATTCACGCTATTGTAAGAATATTCTATAATCACAGAAAGCCAATTTAGAATCTCTCTCTCTCTTCCTTGCTATTGGTCCCACACGGTGGTGGGGTCAGCTTTCCTGTTTTTCGCTTTCCGCTTTGCTCTGTCTCCGACATCGTCAAATTCTTACACACTCTCATGTCTCTCGACACTACAGTCTCCCACCTTGTCTTGGTTCTTCCTCTGGATTTTCTTCCGGGGAGGGAAAGCTGTAGCGCCAGGATCCCTGCGTAGCCGAGAGGCCTCCTTTTAACGAGTCCGTACAGTTGCAGCCTCTTCTATCTCTCTCCTCTCCTGCATCTTGTCGGCGATGTCGCGTACATCCAGGCTTCCCCCACATACTCGTTGCGTATTTTATAACGTTTATGCACGTTCTTCTAAGTCACAGTCCATGTTTCGCTGCCATACATAAGGACTGGTCTTATTATGTTTTTATAGATCAGACCTTTCAGTCTGACCGGCATCCTTTTGTCACAGGTAACACCAGTTACTTCTCGCCTTTTAAGCCACGCTGAGGCTATTCGGTGCTGGATAGCCAATTTAGAATAAAGAAACAAATATTAACTAGCGAAAAATGGTTAGCAGTTTTCTTGGCGCAAGTACTAATGTACAGTACAGTACTGAGTCAGCGGATGACCGACAGTAACAAATTCAGTCGGAGGCCGCAAACGCATGTTGTTTTAGGCCGTAGACAAACAAGGTGCATCGTGACCGGTGCTAATACTGTGTTTGCATATGGTATTTATAGTACGACCACGCTCACGGCGGAAACATACGCCCGAATAATTAGCTCGTTATAAGTGGCATGATTTTAAATTATCTTCACATTCAAGTAAGGGTGGAAAAAGTGTACACATGTTCTTCTCCTAAAGTTCAAGTAAAAATTAATAAACGACTAAGCGTTTGTGTAAAGACACAGTAACTCTCCGCTGTTAGGGTAAACCAGATTATCTTGATTTTATTGAAAAATACAAAAGGACAAAAAATATAAATTTTTACGTTGGTAACGAAGTGGTTCCTGCTGTTATATGAATGGGACTGCATTCTATAGCATCTAAAGTAAGAAGTAACACTTCTGTAGGTATAATTTAGGTAATAGTAATTTTTATGTACTGCCGTGTTAGCTCAACATCGGGGCGGTGTCGTGACCTGTGAATTTGTTGTTGCAAATTTTATGTCGTGATTTATCACGTGCTCGGCGGTGAAGGAAAACATCGTGAGGAAACCTACATGTCTTAGAATTTTTTTCTAAGGCATTTGAAGTCTGCCAATCCGCACAAGGCCGCGTGGCGCACTAGGCCCTTATACTCTGTTTACAGAGGAGGCCTGCGCCCAACAGTGGGACATGTATATTATATATATAAAGGCTGTAACTTTATTTAATGTAAATAAGTGTAAAGACTGATGAGATTACAATAGAAACCATTTTATTATAGAAACATTAACAAGCATTGATTTAAAATATTTCCACTATCAGATACCTAATAAGATTCCGTTTGAGATTTTAATGTTTCTTATGTACGAAAAAAATTACTCGCTAAAATTTGTTATGTATTGCGATGGGATCGTAAGAGCGAACTTTTTGTAAGTGTTAAAAGAACTTGCGAACTCTTTTTTTTAATTAAATTTTATATAGTATTTAACTCACACATGCGTATGTTATCAATGAAGTTAATATTGAAACAATTCAAAGTGATGTTGCACTTTAAAAATCTTTTGTAAATTCCATAGCAACGTGCAAGAGTATATTGCTTCAAAATGTCATTTACGTCGGATATATCGGCTTCTGTTGCCAGCGGCTATCGATTAAACGTCGTAACCGGATTATACTGACCGGCGGCTAAGTGGCTCTGCCCGTCGACCCAACAGGCCGCTTAGTAATCGAGTCTGTTGCGTCACATATCGTTATTAGATAACGTGAGGAAAAGTCTGCTGAGAAAGAGAAGAAAACTCAAGTATCGAAAATGTTTCAAAACTGTCTACCACTTTACTGCTTCACGGAATGTAAATAGATAGACATAACTTTATTGTGCACCAAAATCAAACAAAGCAAAAATAAGGTACATTTTACAATTTGTTGTATAATGGGCGACCTTATCGCTAAGAGCGATCTCTTCCAGGCAACCTGTATATGGACAGGAAGGATATGAACAAAACAGGACGATGGCGTTCAAATACAAATATTATAACAAATCTATGCATATAATCAATAACCTACACTAAATATACCTACATAAATAACTTATCACTAAATAATACGTGAAATATACACATATTATAGTTCCGACTAAATTGATTGATAATGCTGCGCTAGTAAATTAAAGCACGTGGGGAAAAGCGAGTCGAATGGAATCAATTCACATATAACACAATCAAATTTCAAATCTAAAAACCTATTCTAGTTTTCTCTATATAGTATTAGTTTTTATACGATCTTTACAAATTAACAAAATTGGAGTCTGTTTAAAATATTAAAATAACCGCTTTTTACTACATGCATATGAATTTATTTACGGTATATATACCTTTCTTTCGGCTATTCTCTGGAACAGCTGGATCGATTTCTATGGAGCTTTTTAGGCGTAAATTAGGCTTCTTTCCAATTGCCAATCGGGATAGGTTAATTACAAATTATACTTCTTTTATGTCTTTTTATATCAAATGGTAGTTTCGATCCTACTTTAGGTTTCGCAGACCGTACCCTAAACCATTACAGCCTTATAAATAAACGTGGTATAAAGATAAACTTAGGAATAAATTAAGAATAAGCAGAATTTGTACTAATAAACCAAGAATACGTTATACCTGGTATAACGTTGACGTATTTGTTCATACAATCGTTATTCCGAAGTTATAACGACGTACACCCTTGTTTAAGTCCAGTATAACATTTAAAATACTACGATTTGTGTTTGTGTTCGCTCATTTAAATTAACTTATTATGGAATTAAGGACAATGGAGGAAGTAGAAACAGTAAATGCCTTAATAAATATCATTCAGACTCCAAAAAAAGTAAAAATATTTAAAAGATGGGATGTTTAAGTATAGTAAAATAAAAAACATGTCTTGCTTATAAGTAATAACAGTCTTTTATTAAAATATTAAGTTATAATTTTGGCAATATCACCCATACGTTTATGTATATATAGAACTTTATTACGCCATTCATCTTCCGGCGGGGCAGACGTAATCAACCAAAGGCTTAATGACCCTCTTCTAATTGGTGCCTAAGATTTCGAGACCCCGTCTTACATATTCATAGATATCCAACCTTCGGGCAGGTGGCTTTAATTTATTCAAAGAGGCAACGGACATGCAAATTGGTGGAGAATATCGGTCATGTTTACGTCAGATTTGAGTGAAAATTATTGCGAATTGGCTTTCTGTAGTACGTTACCCTGTCCCCGTAGCTCCGTTCCACTAATTTATATATATAGTACTGGTTGAATCGTAATACCCTTCATAATTTATGACTCTAAGCCAAGATCTAAGGGGTTGTGCCATAAAAGCCATCGTGTTGTAAGATCAAAAAGTAACGAAAGCAAAAAAAGTAGAACGTATTTATATAGAAATCATTTCTACTTCTATTAATGTACAGCCTAATGGTTTGGGGTTCCGTCTTCAAACATTCGGTTATTGACGTGAACCATTTCCTAGGTCGTTTGTCGTTTTTGATATGTTAGTAAGTTAATAAATTTCTTTAAGTTAAAAAAGTTAATTAAGTTAGCCTTTTCAATTAGAAAGAAAAATTCGACCGTGCAACGGCTTATGTTGCTTCTGACTTCTCTATCAGAAGGTGTTCATGGGTGGGGGGTCAGGGAGCAGATCAGGGGAGCTGCATACTCGTATGCCGAACCATTCATGCTACAGCAGAAGCCCCACTAGCTTTTTTCCAGCTCAACTTTTAAAAATAAGTGGAATTAAGAAAATAAATTAACACAATAGTTAAGAATTAAGTTACGAGTTGTTAAGACTGCAAAAACAGGATAAGTACTATCCTCTATCAGAATACTTTTTTTTTTGTTTACGAGGAGGAAATCTTCAGAAAGATACCCCGCCTTCTGGGAAGGCGGCGGTTATGTGGGGTTTTTACCCACTAAAACCTCCCCGGTGGCCCTTCCTCGGTGCATGGTGAGAGGCTCCGGGATCTCCAGTGGAACGCACCGGAGCCCCTCTGCACTGTGCTCAGGGAGAGCACTTCCCGGGGGGGAGATTACTCCCCGCCTGTGCCCTCGCAGTGCAAGGCGACACGGGCCAGCCGATGTCGCCTTCTTCCCGGGTCCACCTTGGCGGACGACAAAGGCCCCCCTTGTTGCCCAATGAACCCGAGGCCCCTACCAGAATACTTATGTATATTAGCAAGTCGCGGCAGTGTTTCGTGTGATTAGTTAACGAGATACCCAATTACTAGTCAGCGTTACAATTTGATCCTAAGAGATAACAATCAAAACATCTGCGTCTTTACTACTATGGGTAATGAATGGAGAGCTTATGGGTCGCAAAGGTCTCTTTCTGTCCGTTATGCATTCCCTTTGTTAGACAAATGTAAAGATTTTTTAAGTTCAGTAGGAAAAATATATAACCACTTAAAGGATTTGTTTAAAGATGTATTATATATATATATATATTAGGTTGTCAAATATCTCCTTCCGCCTTTTGTGTCATGCGGCACCCAAACATCAAGCTTTTTGTATCCAACCTTCTGCAGATGGTTATAATGGTTTGGTGACTAACTCCCATCTCCTGGGCGATGTCACGAGATGCCACATGCCGGTCTAACTCGATGTAGTCCATGATTTGATCGGTATTTGTCGTCACAGGTCTTCCGCCGGCTGGCTTATCCATGGTGTCGAAACCATTCCTCCGTGGTTCGAAGTGATAGAGTACCATCCCCCAAAACACCATTAATCTCACGGAACGTTTCTCTAGCGGATTTGCCTTTAACGAAGGAAAACTTTAAAATAGCGCGAATTTCGGCGTTAGTGAACTCCATGTTTACACGTCTATAACTGTTGAACGCAATATCCAAACTAATTATGCATAGCGTCGTTTTGTAGGTTATGTCAAGACCTTTCAAATTATGTATAGTATTGCTAGATACGAGCTCTGTAACGCTTTGTACATAGCCGCGAAATTCAAAAGACAAAAAGGCGGAAGGGAGATATTTGCCAACCTATTATATATATATACACAATGTATCATATATAATGAGTAACTGTCTTCAAAAGCAAACACGCATGAATTTTTCATGGTATTTCTAAGTAACAAGGAAAATCCCTTTTAAGTTTATCAACTTGTGAGTTAAGGTTTGAGTAATGAGTGAATGATCAATTATTCACGTTGTAGAATCTAATTTCTTGTTTAGTCAAGAACAATTCTGTATGCTGACATTTTGTAATTATTTCAAAATAAAATTAACTCCAACATTTAAGTTCAAAATGATAATATTACAATTATAAATTTTTCATATAGTAAGCTTTACATCTTTTTAACTCATCGGGGCAGGGTCCGCTTTTACTGTCCGCTTTTCACCAAACATATTAGGTTCCATATGTGATAGGAGGTAGACGTAAACCTGTATCGATACTTTTCTAGATTACGGGAGTGACATGTTTGTTAATCATTATATTGTTATAGTAAATTTTACAAATTAAAAAAAAATTATACACTAATAAATCTTTTCAAAGTCGCAGTGGGCAGTCGCAGTCGATCGGATTCTCACGTACACAACATTTTGTAGCTAAAATTGCAAATTATACGATTCTCATTATTCACCTACTTCATGTATTTATATTCTCTATATTATAATTATTACAAGTCAATTTTATGAGCTTCCTTGCTCAACATCGCACACAACAGTGATTATTGACAGATTTTAGCAAAATATCAAGAGTTTTAGAGATAATTTAATAAATACTTACTGACTTTGGTTCAAAGGTTCTCTTGCAAAAGGGCTGTGCACTAATTGTCTACGAGAGATATAAAAAGGAGAGTCCTCTCCTTTTTATCCTAAATTTCTAGTATATTCATCTCTTTCAAAAACGGAAGCGGAAATGGACTTGTTTGCTGACGACCGATAAAAGTACTTTAGTTGCTAGTCAGTCCATTACTTATTCTGATTCATAAGTATATTTTACAGGTTATAATATTTATTTATGCATTAAAACTAAATTAGCATTTAGTAGGACTAGCTGTTGCTAACAATTTCCAATCGCCTTTTTTTCTTTAATGCTGTTTCAGTAGGGTAGAACTCGTACGATCATTGGAATAATGTTCTGGTCTCTAAGCAACGTCAATATTTACAAGATTTGCAAGCTTAAGCTAAGGATTAGGTAAAGTTTGTTATCTTGTACCCAAGGAGTTAGCATAACAGATGGGCGGCACCTAACCCTTATTGGGGATCACTCGGAGTTACAGAAATCTCACTTAAGCAATTATCTTGAGTTAGTGCTACGCAGTAGCTGTGCTGTAGCAAATATAAACCATGTGTTTTGTGTAAATTAAAGATTTTACAATTTAATTTTTGCTAATAGCAAAGTAATATTACTTTATTACTCTCATTTATCATAAACAGAGTAGACAGTCATAGTCAATCGGTATTAGCTTTTTAATGAACCGCAACAAGTGATTTACACAAGTGATGACAATTTCTTATTTAGCAGCTATCTGCCTGTAAAAGTTTTGACGGGTCAAAATCGGTCCACCGGTTTGTCGGAACAGACAGCACAAATTGTAAAAAATGTAATGTAGTATACTCGTATGTACTGTATTTGAATTGTGTGTAGCAAAAAGCGGTTATTTCGCTATTACAAACAGACACTCCAATTTTATTTATTTAAACTATCAGAAATTAGAATGTGAATAACGGAAATCTATTTTATTCTGGTTGGAATTACAACTTCTACCATCAGATCGTAATTTGAACATATACGGGGAGAAATTATGCCAAGTGATTTTTTACAACACAATTCACATACTGACTCATAGCCTGATACTATATTTATAAGTTAAACGCTAAGTTATATGCTACCGTATAGGTAGTATTATTTATTCTCAAAAATTTGTAATATGTATAATTTTTTATTAATATATTACTTGAAGTTAGATAGTTTAAAATTTTAAACATATACGACATATAGATATACGACAGTGTTGGTTCATTTCAACAAGCACTGCAATTTCGCTATCAATGCCAACCACTAACTTGTGGTATCTAATCATATTTTCAAGTGGTTCATCCTACAGTCGGACGGAATGGCATGCCTTTGTCCCAAGTTAGAGACTAGGATAATCGGACGGAGCAAAGAGCCACTTCATCTGTAGTATGTCGGCAACTTGGGTTACCGAAACTCAGGTGGACAGGTAGGACTGACTTGATTTGATTTGATTCGCTTGTCTACTTACGAGTATGTTACATTGCTTGTTTGAGTTATAGTTATAATTAAGTAAGGGTCCAACAGAATAAAACTGTTTTTACTACTTTTATCGAGGTTTATATTTAAAATTTTATTAGCTATTTTAATTTATGGAATCAAATAGTTTGTGGTCAAGACCGAGGTTTAATTATTATGTAAAAAATTATCAAATATTTTTTTAGATTCAATTTCATTAGTACTTTAGCTAGTGGGATCTTAACAATAAGAAACAATTTAAATTAATAGACTTATTAATTGCGGCGAAAATTAGCCAAAGCATTCATCGAAATAAACGGTTGTATTGCGAACCGTTTGAAACTTTTCCTTTGACGTCGCACCGCGGCGTACCTCGCCGGTTCAAAACAATCGCGGAGTCGTAAAGTTTCATCCTTCTAACTTCGAACAAGTTGCGAAACATTTCTGTTTCGCTTATTATGCAAGTGGTTTACGGCTTATTTGCTTGCTTATTAAGTTACAGATTTCTATGTGATATTATTTAGCGGGATTTTATTTTTTCAAAGAGAGCATATTTTAGACTCTTCTCATATTTACGCGAATATTAGTCGTAATAAAACCGTAACGTTTAGCAACTATGACAAGGGATGTCAAACTCTTTAGTGCTCTCCCACCGCTGTAAATTGTTCGGCCCGTCAGAAATTCAAAAAAAGTTTAAAAACAACACCGTTACCATATTTTTCGCAAATAAACGGTTATAATTATTATTAAAACCACATTAAGGATGTGTAAGTAGTGTCGTAAGTAGTTTTAATATATTTTTTAAATATTTTAGTTGCATTTAAACCGTCAAATGTACGTGTATGTAGGTCAGATCGAGCTAGTACTTATACAAAGGTTAAAAATTAAGCATGTAATTGTTTTGTACATAAGCAAACCAAAAACTTATTGGTACAATTCGGCTAACATTAAAATACCCGACCATACGATCTTGAACTCAAACCCCTTTTTTTGGACGAACTTACACAGTTGGCCAGAGAGGTCGGCCTTTACCGGATTGAGAGGTGGCATAGCTCGTAGGTCCCTTAGCCTGAACCTCTGACTCTAACTCGTGACGGTTACGTTAGCACTCTTTTTCAAATGAATTCTAATACTATTTTGTTTAAAATTTATTATGCATCAGTGCTTAATATTAAGAACGTAACGAAGACAAACGGCAGATCGTATTTGTTTTAGTGCATCGTACTATGTGTTGATATGTTCATTCAAACAGAAATAATGTGCTATAGTGTAGAAAATTGTACCAGGTTCTACTTCCGAACTACAAACTCGCTAAAGTTATTCAAAGTAATTAAATGGAATATGAGCTCATGGACGCAAAATTGTAAATTGCATCGCATGGAGTAAATAAGTATGATTCAACTCCACTCGGCTCCAAGGGGCCGCAATTAATTCCTGATTGATTCACAAAGCTAGTTGGAATTTCTGCGGCCCCCCTCACCGCCGCCTCTCGCCCACCTGCCCCCACGTGAGCATCAGACAAAGATACGAACTTACCGTCAGCTAAGGTTTGTTGTACAAAATTTATATGAAACTTTGCTTTGGAGCGCTTAAGGTGCGGTCTGGTTCTGCGAATTGCTCGCCATTATTTATTTTTGTTTCATTTTATTATGGAAATATGATAATAGTTTTTAGCAAAACTATTATCATATTTCCATAATAAGGGATTGACATATTTATTGGTTGTGAAATATTTATACTTACATATAGGTACAACAAATCAATTAATATTTACAAAAAACAAAAATTCGATTGATCTCATTCAATCAGTACAGATTATTCGCTCAATCGAGTCCGTGTCAGTATATTATATATAACATAACAAATGTTTCTATTAAATTGTAAAAAAAATATAAATAAGAACGGTGATGATTTTATTCTTTTTATAATTTTAAAAATGTGTCAGGATTGTAAAGTGAAATATTTTCATAAAAACATCAGAAGATTTTAATTGTATTATGTGATAAACAAAAGACATTATAATCGAGCGGATTGATTTCATTTCCTCCAATGCAATTTCGTCTTATCGCAAGATCGTTCTCGGGCTTGTTTTAACCGTCCAAGCCGAGGTTACCCCTCACCGGGGGACCCTTGTGTCGAGTTACTAGCAATAGAGGTTCAGGCTAAGCGACCTAAGAGCTATGCCACCTCTCAATCCGGTAAAGCAGTCAAGGCCAGCTTCTCTGGCCAATCTGTGTAGTTCGTCATAAAAAAAAACGGGCTTGTTATGGCCGATCAATGGCGACTAAGGAAGTAATTGTGATACAATAATATCTTTGTCCTTACCATAATTATTAATTACGACAATACTAGGTAGTATTTATATCACAGATTGAGAGTGCTGGTTGGAAATGATTTAGAGCTTAAAATGGAGCTTAACATTGTCTCTTTCGGAATTGACTTCTTAGATTTCTTAGGTTTTAGTATTCGCAGCCCAACAAAGCAGCAGAGACTTTGTACGTTGTACTCCTTTCCAGTAGATTATCACGCTAATCTTAATAATCTTAATCAAGCAATAATTAGGGAACGCTTAACGTCCATTTTTCAACCAGTTCGAATCAAGGACGCGCACACGCATTGTCAGATTTCTATGTCGCTCTAACAAACGGTTGCTGCGGCACTAATACACTGCCAATGGCACATATTTTTATATTTTTTATATGAATATTGTCAACGCAATGACGATATTTTTTAAAATAAAGACAAGAAATGTGTAGAATTTAACATCTTATTATATAATATACTTAGTATTTCGTTAATTCGTCATAGCAAGGCGGCACCTGATAAGAGTGACGTGATGGCGGTTCCCCCGCTAAGATATTCCGAGTCGCTGAGAATGTTCGCGGCCGACGCTCCATTATGCAACAACTACTCCCTTTTTGTTCCACGCCTCATAGCCTGACGTGTGTTCCTGTGATAATTAACGTGGGGCTATGGCCAGACGTAAGATGCCGACATCTTCCAAACTTTACATTTATTGAGCGATATTTAGATATTTAAAATTATTTAGGCGATAGATTTATTCGATGTTTTAATTACTTATTATGCTTTTATTATTAAATTTTTAGGTCCAATTATCAAATCTGGTTGCTTTAAAATACTTGCCAGCATATTACTATCAAGTATATTGATGAGTAAAAATAAAAACTACATACAGACGCTCTCTTTAAATCCCAAATACAAGTAGACTAAACTCATTCAATATAATTTCCTTTGTATCAGATCGATGTTCTTACGCTTCCCGAAGTGTCATATAAGTTAGTTTAGCTTAGATTGTCCCAATAGATTTGTTAATAAAATAGCTACCGACAGAGTCGTGGTTCGGCCCTTGCCCCTCGGATCGGACTGCTAACGCGTAATAATGGTAACCGTCCAAGCCGAGGTTACCCCTCACCAGGAGACCCTTGTGTCGAGTTACCACCTAATAGAGGTTCAGGCTAAGCGATCTAAGAGCTATGCCACCTATCAATCCGGTGAAGCAGTAAAGGCTAGCTTCTCTGTGCCAACTGTGTTAGTTCGTCCACAAAAAAAAAATAGATCGATGTTCTACACAAACATTAAAAAATACAATCGAAATAAAGACATAGCAAACGTAATGAAAAAAGCACACAAATAATTTGAAAAAATAAAAAATACACGTATAACAATAAGATTTTTATACTCTTATTTTTTACAATCATAATACAGTCTAGGATACCTTTCATTGCTTTTCCATTATCATAATTGATTGTTTTTAACAATTCTAAAAGCTTTATTTTAATTACGTTGTAGTCCATGGAGAAAATATTAATTATTTTATTATATAATTGACCTGATTGTTTTCCAAACTGTTGACCGAAAAATAATCACCAACGCTTAAGCAAGACATTCCTTTTAAGAAATAATTGCATGACGTAATAGTTTAACTTGAAACATTCTTTATTTGGTCATTCAATTAATTGGTCTAATTAAAAAAAAAGCAAGTGAAATCTCCGTACCTGGAACACACATTTTTACTTTTGGGTCTGGTAAGAAGTATCCTTAATCGACTATTATGTACACGCAGATGTGAATGAAGGGAATGAGATGTGCTGCTAACTAACCGATGTCTGCTTACCCCCCGGGTGACATTCGTGTTTGTGTTGTGTGTTAATATCATAGCTAGTATCATGTAATGACCTCATCCCTTTATATATGGGACCCCGATCTTCCTCTTCGTGGTCTTTATTACTGAAGGTCATGCTCTGTAATCGGCATTTTTCAGCAGTTCATTGGTACAAGCCGCTGTGGGATTCGAACCTACGACCATAAGATTGTTAGTTGAACCGCTTAGATACTAAACAATAACTGTTATAAAAGTAATTCCAATCACGGGAATTGAACCCAAGCCTCCTGGGTAAAAGCCAGGCATCCTTTTTATTTATTTTTTGTTAACGAGGAGGAAATCTTCAAAAGATACCCCGCCTTCTGGGGGGAAGGCGGTGGTTATGTGGGGTTTTTACCCACTAAAACCTCCCCGGTGGCCCTTCCTCGGTGCAGGTGAGGGACTCCGGGATCTCCAGCGGAACGCACCGGAGACCCTCTGCACTGTGCTCAAGGAGAGCACTTGCGGGGGGAGGGGGAGGTTACATCCTCCCCCCCTGTGCCCTCGCAGTGCAAGGCGACACGGGCCAGCCGATGTCGCCTTGCACCTTGGCGGACGGCAAAGGCCCCACCCTTGTCGCACAGTGAATCCGAAGCCCCTTTTAGTCGCCTTCTACGACACGTAGAGGATACCGAAGTCTTATTCTTGAGAGCCCAGAACTACAGAGTTACGTTACTACTACTACTGCGGGCCGGTCTGCCACTGATCACTTAAAAGCCAGGCATCCTAGCCACTATACCATATCGAGATTGTTAATTATTTACCCATTACTCAATTACGTTTACATAAGCGTTGTATATGACCATATTATTAACATATCAAAATAAATGTCCGCACATAATATTAACTTGTAAAAGAGGTTTTAAGTATAACGTATACGTAATCTTGATAGACGTTGTACTTAAAACGCCTACGAATTATAAAAGCTACGCATTATATCAGCTTATACCATCAGAGCGGATTAAATTAACCCTCAACCCCTTCAATTTTGAGCGCCTTTTCACTCGCTCCACGAATATTTTATTAATATTGACGTCTTAAATTAACTTCGCTCATGCGAGATGGCGCCATAACAAGATGTAATTTTAAACGAGTTTAGAATAAAACCAAGAAAATTTCGTTACAAATCTTAACAAAAGTGAAGATTTTTTTATGATGGTGTAAATAACTTAATGTTTTAATTATCAAGAAATTTAAAACAATTAAATTAGCGTTTTAAGCTACATTACAAACATATAAAGATAATAAGTAATCACTTATTTAAAATGTTAAAATCTTTACTAATTTTTTATTTACATATTTTGCTTGCTTTCACGACGGTCTGCGTAAGATTAGAGGCCGTAGATTCAAACTTGCCCTGTTTTTTAGTACGTATAAAACGATCAAAGGAAAACTCAGCTACTCGCTTAGTATTCGAACCGACTGTCAGATTACTTATATATATGATCATTAGATAAGTTTAACAATGCTTATATTTTTACTTTAACAAGATTTTTTTTTATTTCCGTAAAAGAAAAAAATTAAAACAAAAAAATGTTTCACTGAAGAAGGCTTCGTAAGCGACAGTAAATGCAAACATTTAGTTCGAGTACACTTTAACGAAACGGCAAAGAGCCGACATCCGCTACGACATTCATGTATAACACAGGTGCTTGAAAAACTCGAGTTTTGTGTAAATGAGTGGGTGGGTAGACGTAGTAGGCACGCATATGCCGGGAGGAAGCGACGGGCATAAATCTGGACGACGGTGGCGCCGCGGCCGGAACAGGAAGCTCGACGTCGTTTGCCGCATTGTGCTATCGGCCGCCGGGCCGCGCGGTCGGCTCTTTGTGTATGGCATTTTATGGTGGCAGTCATTCATGAGATACGAAAGCTCTATCGCACTTTGGGAATCTTTTGTTGTGTCACCTTTATGATGATAGCGGTATCGTTTAGCCTTATAGCATCACCTTTATGGCTTTGCCATTCTGTTATGTTCTTATGCAGAAATACAAAATTATTTAGAATTTATTTAAAAATAAGTTTAGAGTTTATTTTTTTTGTTAGTTGTTTATTTTTATTGTTTCGGTCTCTGAAGTACAACAATTCACTTATTATAATTTATGATCGGTGTATGGGCTTGTCATGTATGGCAATATATACCATGGTGAGCCATTGTAGTTTCGTCCGGGCGCTCGACTAGATTTGCTGACACGCAACCCGAGTTTGATCTCCGGTGCCGGCACCGATGCAATTGTTTACTGTATTATGAGCTGACCCCATGCTCGGCGGTAGAGAAACTTCGTGAGGAAAACATGTCAGGTTTCCTATAACTAGGTCAAGTGAAGTCCGACCCCTCACTAAGGCTCTATACGGGCTTGAGAAAACCTTTTTTAAGCTTTACCAACCAACACACACTAAGGACAATGTTAATAACAATCAATTTACAATCGATTCTACGTGAAAATGATCTAAATGTTTGTTTTTAACACGAAACGGTCTACATTGAATGGTTATGTAAATTGAATTGTCCACTAGTGAACGAATATCGTTGCCGGCGTTTGTTTCCTGTTGATTGTTAACGATAACGCACTATTTGTGGTCACGCTGCACGATTCTTGAAATAAACAAAGCAGGGCATAAGTTGTCGGTGAAAAAATAGGACGTTGATACTTCCGTTGTGTACTATCATGATGATTTTTGAAATCAAAGCTTCTTTAGTCGGGTTAAGAACTTTTTGGTAGGGGAAAAATCATGTGGGTTAGCGTCACCGACATGCTTGTTGATATATATATATATATATATATATATATATATATATATATATATATATATATATATATATATATATATATATATATATATATATATATATATATATATATATATATTTATTTTGATACGAACCGTCTTGTAATATAAAATAAGTTACACAAAAATTTTAATTGTTGACCCAATATTTCTTAAACTAATAGCAAGTTTGAGCCAGTGAATACGTAAAAATTAGGAAAGGAAAACAGAATATATATATATACATATATAAATAAATATATGCAATTATAATAATTAAACTGGGATATTTTTAAATGTTTTTGAAGAGTTATGAAATAAGTCAAGCTTATATTTTATCATGATATTGTGGAACCTGTAATATATTAGAATAATAAATGAACCATATAAGGATGTATGTGTACTTTTTGCTCGGAGTGTATATAGCAATTGATTTTGATAATATTAATTTAAATTTTTTGATCATTTTTATCATTCAAATCCCAAGCTAAGTAATAAAGTTATTTTCGTGTCAAGCAAGTTCTGCTAGCTTGATGAATATTACTGATGTAGTTTAAGGTTTTTAAAGAATTTTTGGCAATGCTTGCTCGTTCCGTTGTACAATACAACCGTTGTTCCGTTATACAACGATGTAATTTTAAGTGCTGATTTACCACATGCTCGACGCAGAACGAAAACATTGTAAGGAAACCTGTTCCTAGCATGTCTTAGAAAATTGTCTAAGGTATATGAAGTCTGCCGCACTAGGGCTGCATTGTAGCTTATACTCTCTTTGCAGAGAAGGCATGTGCCCAACAGTAGGACATATACAGTATAGGCTGCTACTTTAATTTATTTTACTTCAATCGAAGTTAAATGGTGAATGCCCTAACGAAATTTAGTCGAAAATATTCTCATTCGGAGGCCGAACTATTGCTCAGCGTGAGTTCACACCCGCCTCAATATTTATGAAGCCAACTTTGCGCTCAGCCGTCATCAATCACAAAGTTATAAATAAAACAATAAAAGGTAAAAACTTACCGCCCCCGCAAGGGTCCGCTACTGTACTCCCGAACGCAATATTGGCTCGGAAAACCCACTTATTGGAATAATATGTAGATTACTATAATATTAGAAATATCGTAAGGGACTCGTCGATACTTTATTACGTATCCGTAGCAGTAATTCTTTTTGTGGGTTACGTTAACACACGGACAAATTGCTTTTCGCATTTTTTTTTAAATTTTGCTAACACTAACCAATTTATTGCGTCGTACACACGACGGCGTGACTATTAAGCTTGTAGTTCAACTCTCTGGTCTCTGGTGGTGCACTAACGAATTATTTATAAGTATTAATTAATTATTTATGTAATTTTATATTGTCGAAAAAAGAGATACGGTTTTTTTTATTTTCCAGTGTTTTAGTTTATTATTTTCTAAAATAGTAAATTTCAAATATATTTTTTTGTAAATTGTATTGTTTCTATATTATCCGAAGGAACTTCGTTCCTACCTGGTGTTCCATGACAGACAACAAATAATTTTTATCATATATTTTTCGTCAAAACTTTTAATAGATGCTGAGAATTTGATTCTAGTCTACTGTTACTGCTAGTATCGAATTTCCCTTTTAAAAACTACGAGGGTTAACAATAACGTTGAAATAGTTCTTCCGAGCGAGCGGGAATAACTTATTTATGATAAATCGTATAAATCATTTTCGCTAACGCGCCTCGACTCCACGCGATAAAAGTGAACGAATAAACTTTTGTGTGATTCCTAAACGAGATACTCGTTCCGTTGCTGTTTGCCGACCGGAGTTACGCTGTACTTTCTACCGGAAGTTAACAAGGATAAGCCCATTTTATTTTTATTATACAAACTGTTATGCCTGATTATCGTTATTATACCGAACGCTTATTTCGTCGAATTAAAAGGAGCTCCTAAAGATAACTTTTACTTGAGCCATCACTCAAGGCGCTAGCATTGTGTTTAGATTCTTCAGGTATGTCTATAAGACTATAAAATAGTTAAGATTTTCTCATCTTCTATAGATTATCATATTTCAGAAATTTTATGGGGTTGTCTTGTCATATGTAGTCACATAATATTATCATATATTAACTAGTTTTAATTCTTTAGTACTATATTTCTTATAGTAAGCTGACCCGATGATCTTAATTATATTTTTAACCGACTTAAAACGACGGTTATAATTTCGCCTCTTTTTGTGTGTCTTTTTTAATGTTTGTACAGCTATTGTGCCGACCTTTATGAACGAATTTTATTTTTTTCTCTGAAAGAATTTAGTTTCAAACAGGTTATACTTAAGGATCTTAAAGAAAATATGCCATATAACTCCTAAAAATTGCATGAAAGTGTGTCTTTTAATTGCGATATTGATAGATTTATGACAATCTAAGATTAGGACAGTAATCCTTACTGACACGGAGCTCATATATGGATAATACAACTATGACACTTCGAAAATAAAAAAAGCGTCCGCGTAGCGATCTTGATCTTTTACGTTTTAATTTTATAATTTAATTTGATTTAAAGTCAGTTTTAGTTTTTAGCCTTAAATATACTTGTTATTTATATTATTTTTAATTATACACTAAAATGTGAAACTTTTTTATTCATCCAATAATAATGAAGAAATCTTAAATTGTCGATTTCGCATCCACATTATTCTCGTGTCATAAGTCAAATGAAACTGAACATTTTTCTTACCTCATCTTCCGGCCTATATGCCACTTGTAATGCGTTTAATATTTCATGATATCGCCGCGGGCTCCATCGATATCTGTATCGCCATAAATAACTAACAAAAAGCAAGGGACGCGAGGGGTGCTGCTGCAAAATCAAAGCTATCAATATAATATTAGGTTTCTGATGTGATCGCTTTGTTAAAAACTGACTGTGGTTTTTATCGGCAACCCCAAACTATATTTGATCTATTTTGTACTTACAATCCTCTTTAATTCTTCGTAGTGAACACATCACACACACACCATGATGTTATATACATTTATGTATAAAAAATTGTCTGGTCCATTTGTATAGAAAAAATACTTCGTTTTGACCACCGTTTTACCATCACTTTTTTTTGTTGACGGGGGGGGGGAAATCTTTAACAAGATATCCCGCCTTCTGGGGGGAAGGCGAGATTATGTTGGGTTTTTACCCACTAAAACCCCCCCCGGAGGCCCTTCATCGGTACATGTTGAAGGGCTCCTGGATCTGCAGTGGAACACACTCGAGCTACGCACTATGCTCTCGGAGAGCACGTTCAGGGGGGGAGAGGAGGTTAATCCCTCCCCCTGTGCCCTCGCAGTGCAAAGCAACGCAGACCAGCCAATGTCGCCTTCTTCCCGGGTCCACTTTGGCGGACGACAAAGACCGCCACCCTTGTCGCCTAGTGAACCCGAGGTTGAGTCCTTCTACGAGAGGCAAGTCCGTTTGAATGTGTTTTTTTTTTCAGGTTCGAGTTATTTTTAGCAATGATGAAGTTTACCGTAGTATAAGGCGTAATCGTGTGCATGTACTATCCAAGTAAAGAGCATTAATTAAATTTGAAATTTCGGACCATTAAATAGCGAGTTACACTAAAGTTCAATTGTAGCCATTGTCCCCTACAATTCGGCTGTTGGTCGCTGTTCAAATTCAAAAGCGTTAAACGGTAAATTTATCGCGTGTTTCCGATTTTAATCGTCGAATTAACGACATCGCTGCGCCACACGAGCGCCTATTTACCCGATTTATTCGTGTCGTGTCGCCCACCCCTAGCGACCAAGCGACGACGTGAAAATTGTACTGTTTTAGTTTGTCTGTATGTTCAGCGATCGTAGCCTGTTATTTTCATACGCAACGGTACGATATCTACGTTTGACGGCCAACCCATTTGTTTAACTTCCTTCGTGATTATAATTGTGCTTAATAATAAGGTACATTTTTTTGACATTCCAACTTTTTTTTTATAAACCGTGAAATAATTTACGTAAGTAAATACAAATAAAGAAAGTCCTTTTAACACAAATCGCGTAAACACCTACAACTAAGATAGCTATATTTATCTACATTTCGCCGCACCATGCCACACTACTATTTTTCGTAATAGTCATTGGCACAAGCCGACTGGTTGCAAGATTAAGTATCGTGCCACTTAGATCATCATTCTGTAAAAAAGCTTCAGTTTGATCATAATTTAATTCAAGTAAACACTTTTTAATTATTGTTAACTTTTTACAAGTGACTTCGTTTTCATTATTTGGATAAAATATATTATAATATGAACTTAACAACCAAACTCCATAAATATCAACAGACAAACGACTCGCAGACCGTGCCCTACCTAAACCATTATGCTATTGACGCTTATTATGTATGTATGTAATACAGATGTACTTGTTGTGTAATACACATATACGTAATGAGCTCCCATTATATATGTCTTTACGTTCTACGAATGTTTCCCTACAATTTACTGTCAAGCTACACGTTATCGCACTTTCACATCAGTAGTCCTGAATAGGGCGCCGCGCCAGCTTCCGAGGAAGTTTGCACTGAATTAAGCTCCTAATTAAAGTTGGCACTCACTTGTGTATTATTGCATTAATCACAGTTATGATGCAACACAGTCGAAAATTCCTCTAGGAAACTGTAATTAGGTACTTATTAACTTTAGTACTAGAGAACTGTACTCGATTTCTTTTTGCTACGGTGCTACGAATCGCTACGTTATCTACGACTCTTGTAGCTTAACTGTTAAATAGATACGTGTACGAGTCTTGGAAAGTTCATAAATGTTCTTCGCCCTTCATTATTATGTCACCGAATTGACACCCTCGCCTAGCACGTAATATAACTATTAATCATGTAAATTATTTGAAATAGCAACCGACTGAGCCGAGGTTAACCTTCACTGGGAGGACAAGTACTAGCAATAGAGTTTTAGGCTAAGGGACCTAAGAGAACTATCACCTCTCAATTCGGTGAAGCTGACCTTAACAGCTACCAGTAGTGGATACATATTGTAATTCTGTGTTTAGCCCGATTGTACAACATAATTTATTTTAAATGTTTCGTCTTTAAACATATAAAATTGTATACAAATTTTCGTAATACAAAGGTAGGAAGGATCAGCTGTGCGACTGACAAACGCTCATCTCGATTTACGAGCACAAATCAAACATTTAGTTGGCGGCTGTAAATCAGGCTAGCTCTGAATTTATGGGGCGATTCGCAGATTTGTCGCGTAACGTGCTTTGCGTAAATATTCTTGATAGCGAACAACATTGTGCCGTTTTTTTTTGTCGTTTCGAATACAAGAAAAGAACTTTCATTTGAGTTAATATACACAATTGCGTATTGAAGATCAATGATAGGTTAAAACAAGAATAAAAGAAGTAATATATCGATAATTAATATCGCTGGAATCATGATATATGTATAATATATCTATGTATATATTTATTGAAAACTTATTAATACAGATATATATATAGTGATAGTATATATATATGGGTTATATTTACATAATATATACTATCGTCAATTTATTTTTACATTTCCTATCCATACAGGTTGTCTGTCAATTTACAACAAATTGATAAATGGAGGTTACTTCTGTAATTGGTCTGTTTTGAGATTTTTGGTGTACAATAAAACTAGATCTAGCGATCAATAATAGGGTAAGCGTTTTATTCCATGATTCCAGCGGGCTTGCTTCAATGAATTTTCGGTTTTCGGTTTTTTTAGGCACAAAAGTTATACAGCCAAAAAAATTGTTATTACTTATATAAGGATAGAAAATTGTTTCTCTATTCAATTTTTGTCTAGTACACAAATGCATCGAACAATTGTTAAATTCATTATTTGTTTACTATTAAAGACAGCGTTGGTCGGAATTCCCTATACAAAAGCGTGCACTTAATGGTTTTTTAAATATCGCAGAGAATGGTGCGGCTTCCACACGTCGTTGAACAATGGCACGGAAAGGGGGAAAACATAATTTATTTTCGAGTTAAATCTTTTGTGGAAATAATATGACATTTCTATTTGAAGTTGGCGGGTGATTTATCGGTTGCCTCGTTGCGGTCTCGCTTTTGGCTAGGAACGTTGTGTGCGAGGTGTCGTTCACAACCCGCTTGTCGATTTCAATTTGGTTGATCGTTTAGATTATATTTAAAACAAGCTACGCCCCGCGGTGTTACCCGCAATTAAAATTAATTAATTTTTACTATTAATTTTTTTTCTAAAAAAAGATATTTATTTATTTGTATAGATATTTGTTTCTGTGCACTCTTAAAATATCTGCTTTTTTATGTGCAATTACGATGGGATCTTTAAACATTACGTATTTAAATAGTGTAAATGGTGGCGGATAACAAAACTTTCATATTTGGGCTAAATACACTAGTGAGCAAAAATAAAGGGCCGGTTAAGAAAGTTTGAATATCTCGGAAGATAAAGACACTAGCTAACTGAAATAAATTGTGCATGCAAATCAAATAATGCCACATGGAAGCAACACTAAATACTAAAATTTAAATAAAAATTAAATTTTATGAGAAATACTGTACTATCCAAGTTTACGTAATAAGATTACTTTAATATCCTTTTTAATTTTAGTTTATGTTTTTTAATGAAATATAAATAAATTAATAAACATTTTTTATTTTATTTTAAGGATATTTAATTGTTTATAATGCACAATTTATTTCAGTTAGCTAGCGTCTTTATCTTCCGAGATATTCAAACTTTCTTGACCTACCCTTTATTTTTGCTCACGAGTGTATTTAGCCCAAATATGAAAGTTTTGTACTACGCCACCATTTGCACTATTTAAATACGTAATGCAAATAAGATCCCATATACCTATACAAATAAATAAAAATCTTTTTTAGAAAAAAAAATTATTAGTAAAATTTAATTCATTTTATTTGCGGGTAACATCGCGGGGCGTAGCTTGTCGCCTTTATTTTTGCTCACAGCTATATTTCTGAATACCTGATCGAAACATGATTTGATAACAAGTATATTAACGAGTGGAAATAGAAAACCGAGGTCAAATCAAATCGACGCTAAAATTAACGTATAATGCTACTAATAAATTAATTATTAAACTCTACTATGCACGTACGCTCTCTTTTAGTTGATACTTGATTTTTTTGGTTACCCTGAATCGTACAAAACGTTAATTGCAAACAATAACGTTACAACAAAGCGCACGTTACTATGAATGGTCGCTTGAATTCTTCAAAAAATTTAATAGCTCTTTAAAGCTTATTGCCGTTAAAAAGGTTCAAAAAAAATTAAGCGCGCAATTTTTCAAACAACATTCAAGCATGAGACTCGTGCTTTATGCTCTCAATGGAAAGCCGAATAGGAAAAAGCTCCATTGCGACGTTAATTCAAAAAGTTGTTTTCATTACGAAGCGTTCTCGCGGTACAGTGCGCGCGACGATTGCGCTAAAAAGTTACATAAAGCACCACGGTCGGCAGAAAGAATTTGGAGTGGAGGTGAGCAAATAAATGACAACGACAGTCGCGGGATAATGCCAGTGGCAACAATTGCTACATTCCAGTCGTAGAACTGTTTGCAAATACGCCCGTGTGAGTCTTCCATTGATATCGTTTCTACAATGACCGCGGTTATTGTAATTTCCTGATTATTTTTAATGTTGAATATATCACATCATTAAACGTCCAATCGGGTTTCCTGGACTTTATGAGTCTCTCTCCTTTGAAAATCTATAACACTGAAACCAATGGTCGTTGTCGATTTAAAAAAGGGCTTTTCTTGAATCTATTTCCGTATCAATCGAAAAAAACTGCCTCTTGGCTGGACTCCATTATACAACTGGCTGGTCCCAAATACAATATTTACATTATTTTTTAAAATGTTACTGACATTCTTGTTAACCACTAAGCTTAAGCTTGTGCTAGGAGATACAATGTGATTATAAAGTAAAATGAAATTGAACCTATTTCTATGGATTTTCTAACGTCTAAACTAGGCCGAGCCTATATCTTAGATGCTAGTCTCTTCCAGAAAAATGATTCATACAGAAGTGTTATACGTATGTTCAAGTTTATGTAGGTATATTATAAAATTTTTATTAGTAGTCACCGTCATTGGCTTGACATCGACTACGTAGACTGGGTGACCACTGGACGTACGGACTTACGAGTATGTTGCTCTTAATTTACCAATTTTGAATTTGTGCGTCGTAAGAGAATTATATATGAATTTATACAATAGATAAGTAGATATATATATATATATTCTATATGTAAATAATATATATAAACATTATGTGAATATTTTTTAATTTATATGAATTTTGATGCTACTAATTTTTCTATATTATCTGGTGTTTGGTTTTAGCCATGTCAGAATTGTTTATTTATAAGATGGTTCACGTAACGTATCGAATAGTGGATTCGAACCAGGCTTTCCTAGACGGTACCCTTAATGATTACGCTTTGGCGGCGTAGAAATTAAATGGATGTATGATTTTGGTACACCGTGTGTATGTTACTCGAAGACTTTGCTGTTGAAGTTTTTTAATACCTTTTTGTTTTAGATTGTTTTTTACCCTATTATTTTAACTCTATGTTTATTAATAATAGTTGTTTTAAAGTTTTTTTTTTAAAGAAAGCTAGCAATATTTCTTTTTTTTTTCAGAAATATAACTAACAATCTTGTTAACCATTCCAACTAAGCTTAAGCTTGTGCTAGGACATGGTTCACGGCAATAGTCCAATGGTGGATTCGAACCCACGACCTTACGATTCACAGGCCGTACCCTAAACCATTAGGCTATTGACGCTTCAAAAAGTTTGAAGTTCTAATGCACAACTCTAAGTTGTAAATGGTAGTAAAAGTAAATAAATTTATTACAAATTATTTTAAATAAATCCGACCAAAACTGACAGGGCCATTGCAGAAGACTCTATTGTTTCAAGAATGGGCCGGTACGATGGAATATAAGCGTGAGATCAAGGTATATAGGTGCCGGTACCTGAAAGACAAAAACATAAAATAAATATACTTTATCGATAGGTAACGTGATTATAATGTAGAACAAACATAAATGTTCGCGATGTTTTAACTGCAAGTTTTCCTTTTGTAGGAGTTGGGTCGCCGGCGGGGCGCTCTCAACAAAAAACTCTCCCATTGTTTAAACGGTATGAAGCTAATATTTCATGTTCGTTGCACGGATGTGAAATTAGATGAGACAGTCCAGTTAAGTCTTTACATATTTCTCCTTTAGAAATTGTTCTTTGTAATTGTATTCAGATATTGTCGTCTAATATTTACCTTTGTTTAATATATAGAAAATATTAAATATATTGAGCTCAATAAGTTAATACGGTATTTTTTTATATTCGTAATTTCTCAATAAACCGATTTACAATACAAGTACAAACACTCATCCGGATGGATGAGCAGAGACCACGTATCTCCACTTTTATCCATACATTCTCGTATACCTAATCGGTTAAGGGTATTTCTTATTTTTTTGTCACCAATCTGGTCGATGAACCTCCTTCTAGGGCCCTCTACTGACCCCACGTACCGACGCCTCGGTATTGATTTTCTTTGTCAATCTTTCCTCTTTTTTCCTTTCAATGTCCGATATATATACGGAAAATAAATATTTTGTAAGCTATTAAATTGTTAGATCCTTTCTCCACAAAAAAAAACTAAATGTTCGTTGTACGCTATCTTGACTGTTAAATTTTTTTTTAAACATCAACTGTTTAAAAA
This sequence comes from Meandrusa payeni, assembly GCA_029286785.1. NCBI lineage: Eukaryota > Metazoa > Arthropoda > Insecta > Lepidoptera > Papilionidae > Meandrusa > Meandrusa payeni. Next base: position 5,191,864 of record JAGSMX010000013.1, read on the forward strand.
ATGCTCAACGACCCACAGGCACTTTATAACCGCTAACAGAATTCCCGCAACAATTTTAAAAATTATAAAATGTTTTGCAAAAATTATATTTTACAAAATATAGAGAAACATTTTTTACAACGACCCAAAAACTGCAAGCAAAGCGCTCGAACTGTCACGCGACCGTGCCGAAAATTAAAGGATTCCGTCCGTCCAAAACAAATACGGGGATATTTTTATATTTTATTTTGTTAAATAAAAAAAGAGAGAGAGAGGCAGAAAGAGCCCGCAGGTGGGAATTTAAATAATCTGACAGGGATTAAAAGAGAAATATCAGCTTTTGACCGTCGCAAGGCACGGCTTGGTTATGCGCATTATGTTACGTTGAATTTGTGTGTGTTTAAAGGTTTTATGATTTAAATGAGTAGGATTAAACGCGAACGTTGCGACCGTAATTGCCTTGTTTTTATTTTTTTTAACGTTTTGTTTCTGCTTCCATTTGTTTTCGCTCTAAAATACTGCTTTTAAATAATTCTGTAGCTGAAGTAATACTATTTCACGAGAACCGAGCAACTTGCGGACTATTATATCTGTTTGAATTATAAGAACGCCAAAGGTAAATTGTAAAAATTTAATTATAAACATGACAAATATTAGAAGAAACACTAGCTCTCAAGACAGCCCAAAGTAGTGGCTTTTAAAAAAGCTTTATTAAATATCAAATAATGAAACAGAGAACTGCTCTCTACGAGTGTTGCGAACGAACTTGAACTTTATTTTCATGCAAGGGTTTATATAAGACATAGGAATATAACATGAGCATTGTTGTACAATATTGACTCATATCTAACCGTTTATAGTGAACAGTAGTAACAAAGATAACTTAAGAGCTAGTTATGGTTACGTAACTCACTTAATTTTCTTTGTTTCTTTGTGATGAACATTTGAAATAAACAGAATACATTACAAGCCATATTTATACGCTTGTTTCGTCCTCGTCGTTAATCTAGGCATCGGATTCTATGCATAAAATTGTCTACGTCACAAGGCTAGTTGCCAAACACTGGCTTTAACCAAACGTCAAGTTGATTAATCACCGTTTCCCCTACGTTATTAACATGGTAATGGTCCGCGAATCGCTTTCTTAGCGATACTTAATGATACGGGATTTGCGGGATGATTGCGCGGGATTATGTCCTACTGCGGAGAAGGGATTACTGTTATCACCCGGTTACAGGTGACGGGGAAACCCCGTGTTGTAATCTTTTGGCCACTTGAATGCATTACAGGCATTTTAAGAAGTCAACGAGATAGTCTTTAAAAACCACGACAGCCTTTTTTTAATAATACTTTGAGGATAATATTTTACAAAAAAAGGTATAATTTTAATAATCTTAAAATTTAATCCTGTTAAAACAAAAATAGTATTATAACTTAAGTCGTTTTATTTGAATAATGTATTAGTGTTTAAGTTAGATAAGTATTGTATCATATGACTTATTGTAACTAATTGTGGAAAAACTTAAAATGAAAAAATTAAGAAATGAAATTAGAGTAGCGGGATGTTTGAAAAAGTTTATATAAATTATTATTGTAAAGAAGAAATAAAATATGAAATTATATAAAATATTAAAAATGTAATGTCTATGGGGGATATTTGAAAATAAAGCTCTTAGCTTCTCACCAAACTTATCCTGGCCCAAATGTGACAGATTCCAAGGGATTTTATTTAAACGTAACAACCCGAAAAATGAAAACTCAGTCACTGGACTATCATTGCTTCATTTTCAATTGCGCCTTTAATTCCATAACCAACTATGATTGTATAAATTTAAAATAAATTTCATTTGAAATTTGCATTTAATTTCTGTTTCCAAATGAAAGTTCAATTTATTGTAAATTATAAAATAAATTCGTTTACAAAATGAATTTATTATTAAATGGATAAATAAAAGTCCAAGTTTTTAAAAATGTTAAGATCATTTTATTTTACAAAAATATTTTTCTTTATAAAAAAGAATATTGGAGGGTTTTTCACTGCGAATGATTTCCATTTAACATCTCTTTATTAACATCAACTCGTGGTTTTTGTGCCAATGGTTATTATTTATTTACATTGAACTCCTAAGTCTTGCAGTGTAGAAATGATAGGGAGAGAGCAGGTACATATGATAGATATTTAGCTCATCTCATGCAATATGCTTAATTAATATATTATAATATATTAATCAATAATATTATTATTGATTAAATATGAGTGATTAACTTAAACACAAAGTTTATCAGCGAGTTTTTTTTTTGTAATGTTAGAAACCGAATAACGAAAAATCATTTGAACAAGGCGGATAGAATTCTACATCGAAAGCTTAACCATAAATAAAAAATATATGTTGTTTATTAACGTGATATTTTTAATCTAAAAATGTTCTTATTATAATAATTCAATTATGCTTTTTTTAATCTACTTATATTACCCCATTCAAAACGTCATTCAAAACATCACTCGCGCTAAAAGGTGCTCGACAAGCCAAAATATTTGTTCACCTATCCGACGTCCCGCAGGACCGTTGTTTCTATGAATAAAATAACAATTATAAGTGATCCTCGTCCCTCCGGCGCGTGCTTAATTCCGTTTGAAACAATATTCATCTGGCGATTTACTTACGGGACACACGGACTCAGCGGTTGGGAAGCCCTCAAATCCTTTAAATCCTAGCTGGGTACAGAGAGGCTGCTTTCGCTGACCGCTTTTCACCAAGCCTATTAGGTCTCATTTGTGACAGGTGTATCGCCCATCGCTATGCACCAGCACAAATTTTTAGGAAGTGTTTTTCTACATTCAAAAAACGGAAAACCTATGATAGAAATAAAAAAAATAATTCATTATTTAATTTACAACCTGGAAACTTTTTATTTCTCAGTGTATTGCTGTAGTTATATTAACATTGGTGTGGTTTACGGTTCGCCAATCCACACTAAGGCCGCGCGGTGGACTATGCGCTTATACTCTCTTTACAGATAATGCCCACACCGTGGGGACCCTTGTCTCGAGTTACTTGCGATAGAGGTTCAGGCTAAGCGACCTTAGAGCTATGCCACCTCTCAATCTGGTGAAGCAGTCAAGGCCAGCTTCTCTGGCCAATCTGAGTAGTTCATAAAAAATGGCTAATAGTTAAATGAATATAGCGACATATATATACATGTATCTACATCGCTGGCTGTGTCTGTTTTCGTCTCAATAAATTAATAAAAAAAGTAAAGAAGAGCTCATATTTTAGTTAGTACAGAAATAATGAGTTATTGAAAGTAGTTATTCAATGTTTAAATATTGGACAATCTTCATTGACGTATGTCTCAACGTGTTGGATGTATGAAGTTTGCTCTGAACGTTATTTCTCCCGTTATTTGATATGGGATTGCGACTCGTTGCCCAAATTTAGTTTTGATGACGCCCACGACGATAAGTGTGAGGGAGGCAGATTAAATGTTCGTGGTTTTAGAATTAGTTCCTTTTCTGTACTATGCTATGAATAATACGATTGAGTCGGTATTTGGATATTTTAGTTATATTTAATTATTTCAACTGAAAAATTATAATTTTGCTGTATTCATAGTCGAGGTTGGCCTCTCTTGCTAAAATAGTCCGTAATAGTGTGTAGGTGTTAAGCAAATTTATTTATTAAATTTATTTATTAATTTATTTATTAAATGATAAGCAAATCTTTGGAATATATATGTTAGTCGCACCAATCACTGTACATACAAAGATGATTTTATTTCTTAACCAACCAATTCAATCCGGTGTAGCAGTCAAGGCTAGCTTCTCTGGCCAATCTTGTGTAGTTCGTCATTAATAAAAGGAAACTTGATTTTTAATGGATTTGACGATATAAATGAAGTTACAATGTAAGCTTAAGTATAAGGTTTTTTTTTATTTATTTTTTTATTAATTTATTTATTTTCGAGGATTTTTTCTATTAGAAAATATCATCGTCATAGGACAACGGATGTTTTAATTGGATCGGATTGTTTTTAACAAAAGCCTTACTTATTGCTTAAAAAAACAATGTCTTACAATTTTAAATTATATCCTAGCTTCTTCTATAGATGGAGAAGCTAGGATACTGTTTATTGTATTAGATGTTTGATGTATAAGGTCTTTATCATAAATTGTTATCCGATGTTAGATAAAATGAATTAATAGGTATCGATGATGCTTTATGTCAACATAACTGTAAAATAACCACGAGAAGCATAAAATGGGAGCAATAAAAGCATGGTTGTAAAGTTGTTTTTACTCAAACTTGCCTTTATAGGGGAATAACCGTAAAGAGAGAAGTTTGGCGAATGATCGCGATACGATATCTGTGGGGCATCCCATCTGCCTACGGTAGACACGGCGTGAATAATGTTCGAAGTTATTAATGCATTATTTGAATACGGTGTTCCTATAAAATTGAGAGTTGCAAGTAGAAATTTATTAGATGCTATACACGAAATTGAAACATATTTAAAAAAAAACAATTTAGCTGGGTAGAGGGATATAACATTTACTCTTTTAGGGTATATCTCTTGGAACAGGTATGCACAGGTCGTAACTATATATAGGCATTCATTTTAAACAAGTTTTTTTATTTAAAAAATTCAAATTTATCGGTACCATCTAGGATTCGAACTCCGTTAAGTCGGTAGTAATTACTGCTTTTCAAAATATTTGCGAAATTTTTTGTTTTTTTTTTAAACAAGAATATATTTCGGCACTTAAAGTAACTTGTATCCTACTTAAATCAATTAAAAATAATAGTAAAAGTTTCTAATCTTAAATCATAGTAACAGTAAACACTCTGAAATTTCAATTACTAAGATTTGTAGGGATTAATTTATATTGAGGTACAAATATCTATGGTAAAATGTTAATAATAAATATTTCAGTCTACCTCCGATCAGGCTAATAGACTAGTGGTTAGGCGTGTAATATAAGTAACGATCTGACGGTCAAAGTGCCTGATTTAAAAAATGGTTTAAAAGACATTTAAATGGTGATGGTTAGCTTTTGCCAAAAAAAAGCTACCAACCGAGTCGGGGTTCGGTCGTCTCGTGCGCCCTCAGATCGGACTGCTAACGCGTAAAAATAGTAACCGTCCAAGCTGAGGTTACCCCTCACAGGGAGGACCTTTGTTTCCAGTTACCATCTAATAGAGGTTCCTCCTAAGCGACCTAAGAGCTATACCACCTCTCAATCCGGTGAAGCAGTAAAGCTACTGGCCAACAAGATGGTTAGGCTACTAGTACTATTAGGATTTAATAAATTTGATAAAAAGTGACCATGGTTGTCTGTGTTTACCCGGATGAAACAGTGTTAAAAGGTGAGACCTTTTTTGTGAATATTATAAAACATCGTTCATTCAGTTCAATAACCCACACAGAAACATGACTATTATAGTACACAAAACATCTACTATGAAGTGTAACACGCAAACATTCAATCTATTGATAAAAATGATGTTTAGACATAGAAAAATGACCACCGACGCTCGGAGATATTCAATACCAGCTTATCTCGTATACACCGATAAGCGTTCACCATCACGGACGCCGAAAATTCTTTTTTCCTCGTCAAAGCTTCACCCCTCGTGGTAAATGATCGAGTCGCTTATTATTTGGCGTGTACGCAAACATTTAGCGCCCTTATCGCGGCTATTAAAGATACGGCTTCATTACACGGCGGCGAAAAGGTTGCGTTTCGGAGCGCTTTTGTGTTCCGCTCTTTGTTCCGCGTCTATTTTTTTTTTCAGTCAATTATTTTTCACCGTTTACTTGTGTTGATTTTTCCCTCGATTTCAATTATAAGTATTCCTGTTGTATGTTCTCACGTAATTTCTGTTTAGAATATTAATTATATCTTTTTTACTGTGTGGTAATATGTATGATTGATTCTTTGATGTATTTATGATTTACAGTAGTAATTAATAAGGAAGTGTATTCAGAAAAAATATATGTGAATCTAGTAAAGGGCTACCAAGAATCATTGTATTAGGTTCTAAAATATGAAATTGGCGTTTTCTAAGGGAGTACTTTAAGGCTGTGAACTGACGCCAAAACAAAAAAAAAAGATAACAAAAGATGGAAAAAACATTTGGATTATTTTGAAAAATAAAGGCATGAGTAAATAGCTATATAAATTTGAAATTGGAATTCCTAACCATTATTTTATTATTTGAGATCAAAGTGGCCAGCACGACAAAACGCCAATTTCATATGTAAAGACCTAATATGTGATGTGATTTACGTAAAGTATGGGATGTTTGTTGTTTATTCATCTGGAGGTGGCTTTTGAATTTTTATTTTTAGCGGGGTAGATAGAGACAGAAATCGTTCGGTCGGTCGATCGGGATTTCCCGAAGCTTACAAAGTCACATGTTACTGTGTGTAAATTATCGATATCGTGACTATACCAATGTTATATCAGACATTATTGATAAGTCAGTTATAAATTTACATAACATGATGCTTTGGATGATGTTCCGTCTCGTAAGCGATTAATTTTATTAGACATTTCGCATAATGTGTGTATGTTGAATGACGCATTTTATTTCATTATTTATTGTATCAAACGGGACTTTTACGCCACTTTTACATCCCCGCAGCGCCATTTAGATAAAACAGCTGACGTTCATTTCCTAAACGACGGCGACATTTAAAACTGTAATGTTTGTGTATGGCCATGTCTAAGCGATTTGTAATGGGTTATCGTAACCTTTTATTAAAAAGTTACACTAACATCATACATAAACAAGTTTACTTAAAATTATGTGTTATTGTGTATGCCAATTATATGTATACACAGCGTTTGCTATAAAAATTTAATGATGAACTTTAATTAATTAAAAATAAAATCTTTTCAGGTAATATTAATGGCGGCGGTAAGTGTTTTTTCAAATATCTTCAATAACTCTTTTTACTTTTGTACAGAAATGTCGGTAAAAATTGCTCAAAATGTAAAACAATACTATGTAAAAGTTAAAAAAAGTCTTACATCCTTTCCTAACCCTTTTTCATCAAGATAGATAAAGACAGCAATCGCTTTATTAAGAACTATATAAAATATTTTTATTTTGAGACATGTTTTTAAAACAAAAGCTCACTAAAATTTCGGATGTATTGTGATTAGCTTTTGTTTTTGTACATCAGAAATATTAAGCATCTACACTCGTGAGCAAAAATTAAGGGTCGGTTAAGAAAGTTTGAATATCTCCGAAGATAAAGTCGCTAGATAACTGAAATTAATTGTGCGTGATAGACAATTAGATATCAATTAAAAATATCTTACGTTTTCAGTATTTTTCAAATCAATTTTTTTTATTTAAATTTTTGTACTTAGTGTCGCCACATAGAGGCAACACTAAGTACTAAAATTTAAATAAAAATAAAATTAATTATTATCCAAGTTTACGTAAGATATCCTTTTTCATTCAAGTCTATGTTTTTTAATGAAATGTAAATAAATTAATAAAAATATTTTATTTTATTTATTTAATTAGGTAGCGTTTTAATCTTCCGAGATATTGAAACTTTCTTAACCGACCCTTTTATTTTGCTCACGGCTATATATATACGTACGTATAATTTACCTACATACACGATAAACACTTTATTACGTAAAACGCCAACCGCGATATTATAAATAGAGCGGTGTATAATAATATGTGACGTCATGCGTGGGTCGAGGGAAATGAAGTGGAATCTTTCAGATAACGCACACAATTACATGTGGCGTGTTAACATAGGGGCTGCACACAGGCGCGGCAACATAAATAGCTCTCTTAGGGTTGAGCTCACAATGTGATGTAGGTGACATCGATAATTTGCTGTAATGGGGTGTAAGTGCTAAATTGAATGTATTTAAGAACAACTTCAGAGTGAATTCATTGCGACGTGTACTAATTCGTCGTTATATTTAACATTAACATTGTGTATCATTTCGGAATCTTGGAAGGATCATTGCACTTTATACTAAATTGAATATATTGTATTTTATTGTACACTTATCAAGCTATATATACGAATTACAGAAACGCTATCACGTAATTTTTAACCATACCGTCGGGCTGTCATATAGCACCATCGTTTTTACGTTTAAAATTCTCGTTTAAAAAATCTTAAGTTAAACCTTTAACCATAAGCCAGCGTTTTCCTTCACCTTTCTAAAATTGGTACATGTTTAAATTGTGTAAATATTGTAAGTAGTGAACCTAGAGGCTAAACGTTCGATTTTACGAATTTGAAATCGGAGGTTCCGATCTCAACCGCTTTGTGGCTTACCTGTCACGTATGAGACACTAAAATAGGAGTGATGAAAAGAGGACACGCCTAGAGTCCTTCTAAATAGTGTTCGAGACCTGTAATCCGAAAGAAAATGTTAATAACAGTTGGTTAGGTCGAATTCTATTCTCAAAAAGGGTTAAATCGAATCGATTTATTATGAAAGCGTGAAAAACAAGAATCCACCATTGAACTATTACAAAATTCTCTAATTATAATAATTGAAAACAAAATAAACAAACGTAATTAAATGGTTATTATTTAGTATTCCTTATAGTAGTTACTATCTAATTACGATAGAAATTTGATGATACATTTGACATAACAGGAAATAGGTCAACAAAACAAGACAATGGCATACAGATACAAATATTATAACTAAACTATATATAAACTAATAATGTGCACTAAACCCCGAAGTGGCACTCAAAGTTAGTTTAGCTTTCGAATGTCCCTTAGATTATCCGTGAAATAGCAACCGGCCGAGTCGTGGTTCGGCCCTCTCGGGCGCCCTCGGATCGGAATGCTTACGCGTAACATAGTAACCGTCCAAGCCGAGGTTACCCCCCACCGGGGGGACCCTTGTGTCGAGTTACTAGCGATAGAGGTTCAGGCTAAGCGACCTAAGAGCTCTGCCACCTCTCAATCCGGTGAAGCAGTCGAGGCCAGCTTCTCTGGCCAATCTGTGTAGTTCGTCAAAAAAAAAAAAGTGCACTAAATATACCAATAAAAATAAGTTATCAATTAATATACTTTAAGTAAGATAATAAGTAAAGTCAGTATTACTTCAACTTGAGTAAATAAAAGTTATCTAATTGATACGTAATTGAAAACAATATCGTTATTTTAATGGAATACTAACACACATTTACAAATTATTATTGACTGAAGTAGTCTGAAGTAGTCCTTTCAAATGTGGAATAAATTACACGGCTTGCAGACCAGGGCCCATATCTACATTAGCGGCGCTCCTACACATTAGGGTCCGCACAATTGCACCTCAAAGGAAGTGACGAGAGATAGGGTGGCCGTCGGTTCCGAACATTATTTTACACTCCCTTAATTCCGTCCAGGTTACATGTTCCAAGCAGATAACCATTCTATGAAGCATATTAGTAATACTTTAATGAATTCTTACAAAAGTACATTTAAGTCGGTTTTTTTATCTAATTTTTAATCATTTCATGTATGGTTCAGCCCTATAGTCCTCGGCTTTAGCTTGGATAGAATTAGGCTATAGTATCCCTTGCCTGTTGTAAAAGGCTACTAAGAAGAGCCATCGGGTTTTTTTAAAGTTAAAGTTACTTTATATATATATATATATATATATATATATATATATATATATATATATATATATATATATATATATACGTACCTATAATATACCTACATACACGATAAACACTTTATTACGTAAAACGCCAACCGCGATATTATAAATAGAGCGGTGTATAATAATATGTGACGTCATGCGTGGGTCGAGGGAAATGAAGTGGAATCTTTCAGATAACGCACACAATTACATGTGGCGTGTTAACATAGGGCTGCACACAGGACACGCCTAGAGTCCTTCTAAATAGTGTTCGAGACCTGTAATCCGAAAGAAAATGTTAATAACAGTTGGTTAGGTCGAATTCTATTCTCAAAAAGGGTTAAATCGAATCGATTTATTATGAAAGCGTGAAAAACAAGAATCCACCATTGAACTATTACAAAATTCTCTAATTATAATAATTGAAAACAAAATAAACAAACGTAATTAAATGGTTATTATTTAGTATTCCTTATAGTAGTTACTATCTAATTACGATAGAAATTTGATGATACATTTGACATAACAGGAAATAGGTCAACAAAACAAGACAATGGCATACAGATACAAATATTATAACTAAACTATATATAAACTAATAATGTGCACTAAACCCCGAAGTGGCACTCAAAGTTAGTTTAGCTTTCGAATGTCCCCTTAGATTATCCGTGAAATAGCAACCGGCCGAGTCGTGGTTCGGCCCTCTCGGGCGCCCTCGGATCGGAATGCTTACGCGTAACATAGTAACCGTCCAAGCCGAGGTTACCCCCCACCGGGGGGACCCTTGTGTCGAGTTACTAGCGATAGAGGTTCAGGCTAAGCGACCTAAGAGCTCTGCCACCTCTCAATCCGGTGAAGCAGTCGAGGCCAGCTTCTCTGGCCAATCTGTGTAGTTCGTCAAAAAAAAAAAAGTGCACTAAATATACCAATAAAAATAAGTTATCAATTAATATACTTTAAGTAAGATAATAAGTAAAGTCAGTATTACTTCAACTTGAGTAAATAAAAGTTATCTAATTGATACGTAATTGAAAACAATATCGTTATTTTAATGGAATACTAACACACATTTACAAATTATTATTGACTGAAGTAGTCTGAAGTAGTCCTTTCAAATGTGGAATAAATTACACGGCTTGCAGACCAGGGCCCATATCTACATTAGCGGCGCTCCTACACATTAGGGTCCGCACAATTGCACCTCAAAGGAAGTGACGAGAGATAGGGTGGCCGTCGGTTCCGAACATTATTTTACACTCCCCTTAATTCCGTCCAGGTTACATGTTCCAAGCAGATAACCATTCTATGAAGCATATTAGTAATACTTTAATGAATTCTTACAAAAGTACATTTAAGTCGGTTTTTTTATCTAATTTTTAATCATTTCATGTATGGTTCAGCCCTATAGTCCTCGGCTTTAGCTTGGATAGAATTAGGCTATAGTATCCCTTGCCTGTTGTAAAAGGCTACTAAGAAGAGCCATCGGGTTTTTTTAAAGTTAAAGTTACTTTATATATATAATATATATGTCCCACTGCTGGGCACAGGCCTTCTCTATAAAGAGAGTATAAGGGCATAGTCCACCACGCGGCCCTAGTGCGGATTGGTAGACTTCACATGCCTTAGAAAAAAATTCTAAGACATGTAGGTTTCCTCACGATGTTTTCCTTTACCGCCGAGCGCGTGGTTAATCAGCACATAAAATTGCAACAGCAAATTTATTGGTGCCGGCGCCGGGGATCGAACTCGGGTTGCTAGCGTACTATGCAACAAGAGCCAACCGCCTGGACACTGAGCTACCACGGCTCTGAACAGTCGAAAGTGATAGGAAGGAAGGGTACACGGAGTGGTCCCGTGTTGCCTTAGAAGGAACTCCTCTGCTAGGACGTGCGACGTGTGTTCCGCATGGAATCTTCCTAATGCACCAAACATCAGCAGGAGTTGGATAGGGTTCAGTGAAAAGAAATTCGGAGTCGAGGATCGTAATCGAGAAATTAAATAAATTATGGTAAAAATCCCTAAAGTTAATTCAATTACAAGAAATAAGCTGAAGTGCACAAGTGAATATATATTTAAGAATCATTCTGTAGACAGATTATGATGAGATATTACGCAAGAATTATCCTCGCATCTCTTAACTTAAAGTTATAAAAATTTTAAGCAAAACGTGAAAGTTGTACCTATTTTCATGTTTTAAATCGCTACAGTACTCTCCATAGGGAATCAAGTCAATGATGAATACGAACTAATTCGTCTTATTCAATTAAAACTAATTTTAACGATCTTACCGACACAATAATAAAAATAATGTTGCCATAAATCTTGTAAAACGTTAAACAAACTAATTACTCCAGATTGTATGGCTCGTCTAACTCTAGATTCAACTCGCTCTTCGATGCAGTTAGTGATTCCCTGGCCTCCGCAGAGTGACTGTACCATCTTTTTGTTTTAAACTTTGTAATCTTTTTGTCAATAAAACCTATCTCCGCGCGCTATATCTTTTTTTCTGCCATCAATATCGACTACTTTATTGATTCGTCACTAAGCAATCATATACGTATTTTATAAATAATTTTGATCGAAATTGATTTGGTGTAAACATTTTAAAGATATTAGATGTACACTTTTAAACCAATAGTTTTTTCAATTTTTAACATTTGTGTAAATATAATAACTTACCATTGTAATTTATCTAACTATGGCATAGTAAAATAATAATAGCCTATATAATAACTTATATTTGTATTACAAGTCGTTTACTAAGAACTCAGGGATTCAGTGTCTCATCCATCACTTACTATCAGCTTATCCAGTATCTCCTTTTTCATATGAATGAGTTCCAAGGATATTAACGACACGTAGTTAATCAATCAAGATGAACAATAATAAGTAAGCAGTGAGAGATCTCCCATAATAATATATAGGAAGATGTATAAATTGTTTTTATAATATAGGCATTCTTAGTCCAAGGTTAATCAATTAGGCATACAATCTGACGGTCAGCTGATCGAATTACAACAGCTTTTTCCTGGTTAGATTTTGGTGTCTTAAATACAAAGAAACCATTTGCTATAATGTATAAGACGATTGGCTCGTCACTTGTCACATGGGATCACCTAATAAGCTTAGTAAAATAATAAGCACTTATCGTTTGCTATATCTATCTTGTCATGGTAGAGCCTTACCATTAGTACCACTTCAGTAACGCTGATGATTTAGAGATGGCGGAGAATAAAATAAAAAAGCTTTTTATTTATTTTTTTAATGTGAAATCCAAGCTACTTAAACAATATACTATATTGATTTACAAGAACCCCTCCACAGATGAAGGCCTCAAAATCAGTCCGATTTCTTCTGTTACTTCCAGTCTGTACCAGCCGTCCTTGTCATGTCATCCGCCGATCTCGTGAGAGGTCTTTCTGTGTAGTTTTTTCCTATCGGACCCCTTCACAACGTCATTATTTTGGTCCAACGCTCGTCATCCAGTCTGGCTCTGCTCATTTCCATTTAAATGCCAAATGGCACATTTATACGGTTTTACATTTGCCCTTGCCCGACCGCTTACCCATTGTATTTATTGATTGAGTTCTAACAACTTTAAGAGCAAAAAGAGAAAATTTCCTACATTCAAACAGGCATAAATAAGAGAACAAAAGAAATAAACTGTAACTTAAGCAAAACACCCTATAAAACGGAATAGTCTCGAGAACTTTATAAAAGCGATAACGACTAAAGTTGTTTCGAAGCTTTGTTTCCTAGCTTACATAAATACGCCCAATGGAACACGACCTCCCTTGACACCCATGCGGATCGCGTCCTCGGCGCAAATGATGACACTGGGAGAAGTTTAACGGGTCTTGTTCAATTGGACGTCGCTTACCTAAATACGTACGTATGAAGTAAAAAAGAGAAATCTAAGGAGTGTCCGTCTGAGGCTCCGCCTTTCACGCGACACGCCCCTAAAGATCCTCGCCTGAAAGGTCTAGAGAGAGATATTTCTTCAAATTTAATATAATATACCTAAATGAGTTTGTTAGCGGGCTCCAGACAGTGTGCGTACACGGTCGCGCTTGTGTGAAAGGTCTGACGTGCGCGTGTGTGTTCTTTTGTGTATGTACAGGCATTTTACCTGTCTGTCGTGCTTAGTAATACTTGAAAGCATTAAACATTTGAAACTGTCTACTGAATTTTTAGCATAACGGATAAAAATACAAGACATTTTGGGAAAACATTTGAATGGCATGTTTTATTTTTTTTTTTATGCGTGTAAACTAGCGCTTGACCATGATCCCACCTGGTGTTAAGTGGTGATATAGTCGAAAGATGGTTTAGTAAGTGCCTATTCACTCTACTCTTGAAGGCTCCCACGTCGTAATTGGACGGAAAGACTGACGCCGGCAACTTATTCCACTCCTTTGCCGTACGCACGATGAACGATGACTCAAATCGCTTCGTTCGGACGCGCGGAACAATCATCTCCTTTCAACCAAAAGACCAAAAAGATAAAGAATTTAATCGCTATTCACTTTTCACCGAAGTTCACATTTTCGTCAGTGAGAGAGTCACAAATTTGAGCAAGAGCCTTGTACTTAAGTAATCGAAACATCATCGAAAATACACAATTGTACATGTTGGCTAAAACATAAATCATATATAACATAAATTCTCGACCACAACGTAGATGTCAAGTCGAAGTCATAAATATTTTGTTTTTCTCGTATTTAATAAAAGATAAAATTATGAAATAAGGTCCATAAAGGAATGTATAATACATATTAATATACGTGCTTGTACATATGAAAGTAAAAGATAAAGTTAGGTAAAACCTTAATAAATATATGCTCCGCTGTTGGACAGTCTTTCAGTGTAAAGGTCGGCCCTAGTGCGGATTGGTAGACTTCACATATCATAGATATAATATCAATTTCTAACACATGTAGATCTCCTCACGATGTTTTACTTCACCGCCGAGCGGTAAGTCAGCACGTAAAATTGGTGCCGGCACTGGGGATCGAACTCGGGTTGTTAGCGTACTATGAAAATTGAAATAACCTCCCGGACATTGAACTACTACGGGTTCCGTGGACGTAAGAGGACATTAACTACATGCAAACTATCTTCAACTAGGCGACGAGATACATTTGGTTACCTTACAACTATAATTTAACGTTGAATCTGTAATTAGATCCATGACTGCATAACGGAGTCATGGTAACTCAGTATCTGGTCGGACGCATCTAGTTACCGTACTAGTTACATAGTACGGTAGCAACCCGAGTTTGAATGGTGCCGCCGCCAAAGACATTTTTTTTAAATTTTAACCACTTATTTACCACGCCGGATAAGTAAGTTGAAGTGGCAATGGGCAGGGCCCATAGCGCGTAGAACAGATGGCCGATGGGGCCGAAAAGTTCTCGATTGGAGACCACGAACCAGCAAGCGCAGTGTGGGACGTCCACTCGCAAGGTGGTCTGACGACCTCATCAAGGTCGCAGGACGCAGCTGGATGCGGGCCGCTTACAACCGGTATTAATTGGAAAACGTTGGGGGAAGCCTATGTCCAGCAGTGGATGTTTTACGGCTGAAATGATGATGATGAGTTCCCACGAGCTCGGTGGTGAAGGAAATATTGCGAAGAAAACTATGCCACTAATGCCTACTAATGTGTTAGAAAATTTGCAAAGGCAAAAATTGACTATTTGTATGGATGCCAATTATACATATGTCAGTCTGTCTGTCTCAAGTGGAGGTAAATTATACATCTGCGTTTCACCAAGGGAAAAGGGGCCCCGAACCATCCCTACATAAAACTAATTTAATTGATTGTAAATAAAATCACGCTACTATAGAAATACTACCTACAAAATTCGTAGTTGTATTTTTATTATTAACCGGAAAAACTATCGAACTATCTACCTGCCTACTAACAAAAACTAAAAGTCGATTGGTATTCGATTCCCTTGTCAGATCTTAAGTCGGCAAGATGACCGCTATGTCACCAAGCCATTACTGTATTAAAATCTATTATATATGGGTAAGATGATCATAGGAAATTCGAATGTAGTGTCCACACATACGATACAAAACGAAAAAAAATTGAATAATTTATACAATGACGCGCGTCAATTTCTATGATTCAGTTTTCATTGAAAAGAATGTATGACTTCGAGAGTAGTCTGGTAAGGTTCTTATTAATTCCATTTCGTAATATTCCTATCGGATTTGAAGTCGCATTTTGTTTAACAATCCAAGATTTTTCTATATTAGATTTTTGGATAGGATATCTAAAACCAGTAAGCTACCAATGTCAGGATTTTCCAAGTCTAAATGAAAACAAGCAAAGAGTGTCACGGCATCCGGAAGCGGATACTCGTTTAATTTTTAATTCAGTCGGTCGGGGACGCGGCACTGTCGTCGCCATCTTCCTGCCCGCCGCTTCCGTTGCGAGCATTCCTTTTTTAAACATTGTATTTCCGTTTTAACTCCGAAACCGATGTTACGCAAGAATGAACATGAGTCCAAACAGGTCTTATAATTTCGTTCACTTTTAAAGTTAAGCTTTTAAGGCATACAACATCTCATGGTACTTGATATTAGCATTTTATAATATAGCCGTGAGCAAAAATAAAGGGTCGATTAAGAAAGTTTGAATATTTCGGAAGATAAAGACGCTAGTTAACTGAAATAAATTGTGCATGATAGACAATTAAATATCCTTAAAATAAAATATTTTTTTATTTATTAATTTAGTTATATTTCATTAAAAAAACATTAACTCACTAACTGACGAAAAAAGATGTCTTAATTAGATAATACAGTATTTTTAATGAAATTTTGTTTAAATTGAAATTTTAGCAATTAGTGTTGCCTCCATGTGGCCCTTTATTTTTACTCACGAGTGTATATTGTAAAACATTTACTTTGGTATATTTACGTTTACTTAAAGACAATGATAAAAATCACGTAATTAATAAAAAAAATCAATATTTGCATAAGTTTCTTATAACCTTCTTCTCCGACTAGCGCAGGTTCGCAGTCAGTTCACCAAATCTCTCTGTGCTTCTTGCGAGGCGAAACAGATGGGCGGCCCTCGTAATTCCAGTCCACGCTCTTATGCTCCGCAGCTAGGATTTCCTACGACCAACTCTTATTTTGCCAGCGACTTTGCCCATCAAAATAAGTTGAATAAGATCATACCTCGTGTGACTAAGCACGTGACCAAGATACGAAACTTTTCTTATCTTGATGATCTGCAACAGTTTGCGCTTCTCATTGACACGTCGTAGAACTTCCTCATTTGTCACCTTCGAAGTCCATCCAATACACAACATGCGTCTACAAGACCGCATCGCGAACGCTTGAATACGTTTCCCAAGGTCGTAAAGAAGGATGGGCCAGATCTAACATTTTAGAAGACGAACACGCAAACATATTTTATTGTTACGATTCTATTACTAGAACCTACAATTTGTTGTCGTCGTGTGCTATAATTTCAAAATACCAATGGTTTTTTTGCCGTGTTTATCAATGATAGGCTTTGTTTTCGCCACTTATATTTATTTGTGCTAGAAAGTAACTGGAATAATAATTAAAAAAAAACACAAACCGAATTATCATGCATTAGCGGGTATACGAAAACTCTTTCCTTCCTTTCTTCGTTCCAGAGAGGATAAGCCGCAACACGAGACGCGCCATCCTTTATCGTTACTTTATCACTGAGACTTTGACGGTCGAGAGAACAAGCTTTGCTCGCGTACTCAGATTTCAGCAGCAAATCTGGCCAGCTCGGCTTAACAGGTATCTCTCCTGTTCTAGTCGCGAAACATAACTGCAAATATAATCCACTTCAACTGAACAATTTATAAACATTAAATGCAACTCGTCGTTTAAATAAAACAAAATGTAGCCGCCATTATAAGTCACGACCCTAGTCACGTAATAAATGAATAAGCTCTTTCCGCGATTATTTTTCCGCTGAGCGAAGATTTTTTTACGCTCTGAATGAAAAATCCGCTCCGCCGGAAATTATCATTAATTATGAATCGGGAGATTTCGTAGCAGTCATTGCTCTATAGACGGCTAGAGACAAACGCGCGAATGTCGTTCAAAAATGTATTCTTAAAAAACGTTTCATTTTATGATTTCGTTTTGCGAAATTTTTAAGTAAATAATTAACGTTACTCACGCCGCTTAAACCCTAGTGGGTTAGACGCAGAGAATAATCGCTATTTACTAGACTTAGTCATAAATGTCATTAAGTGGTTATTTTGTAAATTTGAAAATGAAATGGGGAAACAGGCTTCCTTGGTTAAAGTCAGCTAAAATTTGAACTCTCGACGGTCAGACTGTAAGTAGGACGTTTAACTACTAGACCCATAAACATCAACATCTGTCGGGTACTTTTTATGAATAATATGTTTTTTTTTCAAAATAGAACAATATTCCAAGTTAAATATTTTTCAACTGTTCTTAAAAAAAAGGTTTACTGTGCGTATTTGTGACTATGCCACACTCACTGTTTGTTTTTGCGGGTAGGCCAAAGGTTGCCACTCAAGCATAAATAATCAAAATGGCGACTATCGCAAGATATATACAAAACGGTACTATTATAAAAATACAAAATATACATGAGATTGAAA
Source organism: Meandrusa payeni (assembly GCA_029286785.1). NCBI lineage: Eukaryota > Metazoa > Arthropoda > Insecta > Lepidoptera > Papilionidae > Meandrusa > Meandrusa payeni. The sequence continues at coordinate 5,210,119 of JAGSMX010000013.1, forward strand.
GACATAAAACAAAGATTCAATTCTGTAATTTGGTCAAACAGTCGTTACGTAATCTTGGCCCGGGGCGATTGATCTTTTCTTGAGCGCAACAAATCAAAGTGGCAAACACAAGGGCCGGGTAATGCTCGCCAAGGGCCGGACCCCGGCGGGATGAATGGCAGCTTCCTTCGCGGTTGCCACTCACAAACCGAGGCGGACCGGAGAGTTAACGTCTCGGGAGACCACATGCAATAAATTTGTCTTGAACATCTGTCGGATATTTAACTGTGTATTTTTAAGTATAATTACACAATAAGGAATTTTTTTTATAATTGCTTTTATATATACGTTCGTTTTGCGAGCCGTGGTAGCTTAGTGTCCGGGAGATTACCTCAAGTTGCAACCCCAGTTCGATCCTGTCGTGTTTTTTGATTTTTGTATATTTACAAAATATTTGCGGTAATAGCATTTCAACTAATATCAATGGGGAAAATTGAATACGAGCAAGGTTACGGAACGAATTAAACTCGAGGTACCACTTTATATAAGTTCTACTATATACTATAGACAATAACCTATTCAAACTTTGTCTTGTTACATGTCTAATGGCTAAGTGGTTCGACTTAGAATCCGTCTCGAGTTCGATTTCCAATCGGCTTATACCAATGAATTGCCGTTTTAAGGTTTTCTTAATTTAAATGACATAAATGTGACATACTATGCTTAGTAACTATTTCATTTATTTTATTTTATTTTATATATGTTTGGAAAACTTACTAAAAGTTGGCCAATTAAAAGTTTTCGCAAAAAGAATAAGTTGTTTAATTTTTATATCTTTAATTGTATTAAAGATATAAAAATAAAACAATAGAAAGAGCAACAATTCAACAGAAAAAAAGAGATCAAATAACAATAGAAGATAATAAACAAGTAAGTAAATAAATTAATAAATAGATAACGACAAAGAACCTTAACTGTAACTAAAACTAGCGATCACTCTCCCTCTCTCTCACTGGTAAATTACACTTGAAAATATACTGTCTTGTCTACCCCTTCAGGGTAAAAAGGATGTGAGAGCTTCTTATTCGTGATTAATAAAAAACTATGTGCAACATAGACTGCATGAACTGACACATCCAAGGTATCCAAGATCGCTACGTTTCGTCTGTACCAGCAGACAACATGATTTGTGTGCGGGACGGGTCCCCGGGGCGCTTTCCCGTATTTCGCTAACTCTGGAGCGGGTCCACGGGATTTATGTGGAGGATTTTGCTGTCCACTTCAAACAAACATTGTGTTAAATTATAATATGTGCCCGAATTAGGGGGCCATTTAAAATGGAGCGAGTACAAGAAGATATACAATATGTTAATATATAATGTTTGGCGATGCAACTAATACCAGAAATAACAGATATAATAACGGAGACCAATGTACACAGTGGCTTTTTTTTATTTCATGACAGGTTGATAAATAAAACTAATAATTAATTAACAATAGGTTAAAAATTATATCACTTGGTCACGAAATACCATAATAACAAAAAAAAATCATTTTAACTGCACATTCCCGATAAAAGACATATGGGTTCAAATTTCTGTTCGGTGTATGCTCCTGTTATATTTAGGAAGCGCAGTTAAGAGGGCAAAGATTCTCTGTTTACCCGCTAGAGTTAGAATAACGTGAGCATTACTTTGTTTTGAACATTACATTGAAAAATGGAAATTTTGAAGTTAAACCTTAAATCGGCAAAATCCCGCTCTTTTTTTATTTACTCCCGGTAACGAAAACGTGCTTGTATGGCGGCTGCCATTTGACATTTTGGTGTATGGGACAAATACTTTTCGTTGCAAATTTCCCTGTGCATTGTAGAGTAAAACTGCTATATTCTTAATAGTAATATTGAGTCATAAAGTGAATGCATTATGTCTACGTACAGAAATAATTCAAATGGCGACCGCCACACAAGGGGATTTATAACATATATATAAAAAAAGCAATAAAAGGTCTTTGTTGACAATACTAATAATGCAACTGTAGGTGTTATTGTATGCGCAATAATGACAAAATATAAAGGGAAACATCCCAATCAATACAAATACATGGTCGTTAATTCCCGTGAACGCAGTCATTAGTCCGGGCTGCGTGCGAGGCAGAAAACTTGGCGATCGCATAAATCCCGCCGACACTCGCCGCTTCCCATCGATATGATTAATTGGCGCCCTTGGATCACGACACTTACGGACTCATCTGGCGGATAAGGATATTCCTAGCGCCATTTCTCTTCATTAACGGCCCTAATAAATCGATGATGTATGTGAGACGATTCACTTCTGTTGTATACAAGATGACAGAAAAAATGTTTTGAATTAGCAACATTATTAATGTTGCTAATTACTGCCTCCTACGTACTTTTGATTATAGCAGGGTAGTTAGATATAGCAATCGTTATTCACTTTAACGCAGGCTCGTTAGATAATTACGATAACTGCAGCCGAAGGACCCAAAAGGAATCGAGACTTACAACAAATTATAATTAATTATAAGTCAATTAATAATGTAACTAAATTAAAAAGTAAAACTGAACGATGGATTAAAACTATAATAAATTACGGTAAAAATGTGGTGCGTTTATGATTGCGCCGACATCGCTCCTCACCTCTGGTGTTGCAGTTCATTGCGAGAGCTGTCAGGCTGACTTCCTTACTTCTACCTGACTGCAATGGAAATGTGGTCTATATCATATATCTCACCACCTTCCGTGGCCCCAACACCACGTGGTCTGGTCGTGTGGCACACGCACCTTAATGACTCCCTACACGTTCTTGATAAGGCCGTTCCTTCTTGTTGAACTCTCCCCCTTAAGGGGCTTGACAATACATTTATATCTATATGATGTCTAGCTCGGCTACACTTCGTTATCGGTCCTTCTCTTAGGCCAAGAGTGAACATCCCGAATTTACCGGCTTCCATACTGTGTAGCTTTTTATTTATGAGGATTTTTTATTTATGATTTTATTTAAACGTAAAAGTCTGTTGTCTAACGGTGCAACGCTGCTTACCTTATACTTATCGATTCCGGTATATGTTAAATATATATCAAGGTTCCTTAACATTCTTAGAATGTACACAGGAAGTAAGCAGATTGTCAAACACCGTTCTTTAGTTACTGAGTTCATTCAAATGAAATTCAAGAATTAATCCAGACAATTTTTAACGTATATCATTCAGTTCACTCTTGATGTCGCCACATTTGGCGAGCTTATCTGAAACAATTGTAATTCCACGCCGTGGGAGCTATAATGGGGCTTATTAAACTATCCCATGCAACGTATAATGCTTATTGCAAACGCAAAATAACGCGTTAAAGAGACAGTGCGTTCCGGTTGCCGGCTCTACCCGTAATGAACGATTCACACATCGGCATTATCGCTTCCTATAAATAAATATGGCGGCAAAAATGGCGCCAGTTTATCAGCCGGCGGAAGTGGACACTGGGGAACGGAATCGGTGTAATAAATGTTATTAGATAGCCGCTGGGCTTAGTTCAGGGCAGGGATTATACGCTTTTTTCGGACTTCTTTCGTACATGGCGGGCTTTTGTTAATGTGTCTGGGTTTGAAAATAAATTAGTTGGGACGTATTCAAATGAGCGGTATGTTGGGGTTAAATACTTTACACTTAAGTATAAGTTAATGAAGTCTCTTTTTTAGGCGTCGGTCAATGAATTGACCTCCGCTCAGATTTAATTATTGAAACGAGTGATATAGATTTTAAAAAGGTTTTTATGATATTTTCAATAACAGACAACATCTGTGTAGCCCACCAAGGGTGAGTTAGGGATTTTTTTTAAGTTAAAAATATCACCATTACTGAAACAGATATATTACACATACAATAAAACGATTTTATACATAAGGAAAGGTTATAACTTCATTTATTCCAGTTGGGACACAATATCACGCATAAAGTGTGACGCAACAGCATAGCAAACGACAAAGTATTTAAGAATTTAAATTTTAAACAGTAATAGTACAATGGCTAAGCGTTCGACTTATAATACTTTTTTTTGGTACGAATCCATTTTGGTTTATTAATCCCAGAAAAAAATCTTTTAGTTAATTCTTAAAGTTAATGCCCATTGCAGTGAACTTGGTGAGAAGCGAATAGCGGTTGATATCTTCGTCTACCTCGGATTGTTCCGTCACATCGGCAATATTGTGACCAAGCTAAATCAATTTTTTTATCAAATTTTCATAAATCAATGAAATTATAAATATTCAGGAAGAAAAAGGTGAAATGAATATGCTACTGCATTTTAACGCTCTTATTAAGATGGTAGACAGAGATTTTATTGTTTTATTTTTGTTTACGTCCAATTTAAATTATTGATTTGTGAAAATTATCTTGTTTATAATTACTTATAAAAATATATCTGTATCTGATACCATTGCATGCTGTCTGCTTTGTGTTATATTCCGCGTTAATGATTATGTATTAAACGAAATTGAAAGCTATTTCACGATAGTAACTAAAGAATGTTATAAGGCTCTAATTTATTTAGACATACAGTATTCCTCAGTTTAAACAGTTCAATTCAACGCATCCAATTTACAAACCAAATCTATGTAATTCATTTTAATAAACAAATTAAAAACAAATCAAAGCTACCATGCGAAACTACGTACATAAAAATAGTTGCCGCAAATACTGGCAGTGTTTGCTCAACGCTATAGGCTGTCAAAAGCATCGGTAAACGATCCTCGACTGTTATTTACCTGTGACATGGAGGGAGCAAATTGGCGGATACGGCAATCGCAATCTTATTTTTACAGCTATATCCTCTTTATTGTAATAGAAATAAGGCTCTGTTTAGAAAAAAGCGGACAGTTCTTTTGAAAGTATAAAAGTTCGATCTGCTCAGCGACGATTGTGTTTAATGACTACCCTTTTTTTGTATTTGTTTATCGATGTATTTACGTTGTTCATACGTAACATTGTGATGAAATTATTGCCTTTATTGAAGAAATATGTTTTGTTTTTATGAGACAACAAGCAAGTTATTTAATATTTAGTAGTCGCCGCTACCCACAATTGCTAAAAGGATCACTTTATTTTTAAATTAATAGTAAAATAGCGCCTATATTTTATTTTATTTATTATAAAATGAGATATTGCCTATATTTTATTTTTTCAATTAGTAGGGAAAGAAAAATATTGACAAATTCTACAATTTGTAGAATTAGTACGAGTGGGTGTGTACCAAACGCATCATTACGTATACATGTTACGTATTTTGAAATGGAATTAAGTATTTTTACATTACCATTAAAGTGAAGGTAAAATAGAAATTCAAATAATGGTGATATTAAGTCTAGCTCTCGTTATAAAATATCTCGCACGCAACATGACGGTTCGGATGCTTACAACGCTACGAGCCAACGCTATAGGTTACTGCCTACGGTAGTTTGAGAGTTGCAGCCGATAGATCATAGTGTCAATACTGGCGAGCCTCCAGCTACGGCGTAGCACGTCAGCTGTGTACACATGAACGAATAATACGAATGAAATATAGGCAAATTTCGATGGAAAATTATTTTTTTGCTGCTGTTTGTGGGAATGTCATGTTTGGGATTAGTGAGTCTCAATCCAGCATATATATACAGGCAGAAAGCAGCATTTAAAAATGGTTAAATGGAAACTAAGCACTTACTCAGTCTTATCATTATCAGGTAATTATCATAACTTGATAAAGCACCGGCGTTCGCGCAAATGTTTTATATGTCGTAATCTTTAGCGCCAGGATTAGTGGCACCTTGTCGGTATAACAATGTGCTAAAAAAGCTTGTGTCTTTATTTCTTTGTTGCATAAATATTCACCTCAGGTAAAGATTATAATAATTAACTGGAGACGTCTACGCGACGCGTTTGTTTCTGTCGTAACACAAAGAAAATTATTAATATTTTGAAGAGTCAGCGCCCGAGAGGGCCAGCGATGAAGAGCAAAAATGAGTATGACTTCTATAATTTCCCAAATATTCTCCTGACTTCATCCTGTGTTTCTGTTTGAATCTAATACCCCATTACCCTGTAACCCTGTAATCCTGCCACTGCATATACTCTAATCAACAAGCAACACGATTTCCAGCTATATCACATTTATCAGAGAAAATGGTGGCCCATAAAATCGTTACAGATATCGCCATCGTGAGCAGCGCCCACAATCATGTAGTTTAAAATTTTGTATTGGAACATTCATATTGACATCCCTGTCTGGCATATAACAATACACAACAACTGTTGCAAATCCAGACCTGTACGTATACACTGCTACATCAGTGTGCGTGGGTAAACACCGGTTTAAGCCTAACTGGCCTTAATGAATCGTAATGGCCCCTATAATTCGCGGCGTAACTAACTGGCCATGTGGGGAAGCCTACCCGCCGTCACCCCTTCACCCCTCCGTCCCCTATATTTGGAAGCCGGCCATATCGCGTATGACAGCGGTAATTCTCTTTTTGAAAATTTTCAGCTCAACCGCTTCGCTGCCGCGATTTGTGGTTACGTGTTTAGGTTGTGCCAGTACGTTCAATTTGTCACGTGCTTATAAACACAGTTTTGTTTTTAAAATTCGTTGCTAGAATTCGAAATTTAAACTGCGTCGCGTTAATGGCTGCTTGAAAATGTAAGAGTTATTTGCCAAGTGCAACAGCCGTCGCCCTAAGTTTAAACTAAAGCCCAAAGGAGGTCGTTATTCCTACTGTAATTTATTTAATTGCTCTGTGGCGGTAATTATTCATGAAATTACGGCAATTACGTCTCGGGAAACAATTATTTATTATACAAACTTGAGTCTTAACTCACATTTTATTTTAAATTGCACAAGCAGATAACAAGATAGACGATACTGTTTCTTTCATAAGCTTCTATACTCGGTGTACTTTGTTATCTATTTATATTTAAAATATAAATACGACAACATCCTTTAATTTATAGTAAGTAATATTGGTATTTAAGCGATAATAACCCAACGAATAAGCGTGCGACATAGGATCTGACGGTCGGCTATTCAAATCGCAGCTGACTATATGGTTTCCTCATGAATGCCATTAACAGAATGAAATGGCAGCGAATAGGAACCCTCTTTCTCGCGTCGGTTTCCTCGATGCTGAGGGTCGTGACCATCTCGTGGGAACAGTCTGTTTTTGGTGATCCGTCGCCATTTTCCTCTGTCTGCAACCGTGCGCAGAGTGAGAGAATGGGAACCACAAGCTTTCAAATAAAAATAACAATAATCAAAATCGCTTTACCCAGTCGAGAGTTATGAGGTAAAAAACAAAAAAATACAGTCGAATTGTGAACCTCCTCTTTTTAAAAGTCGGTTAAATAAAGGCAATAAAGAATGTTCTTCTTTATCGTATTCTTCATTTCTGAAGGTCGTGCGACGAGCTGCCTCCACACCGCTCTGTGTCGAGTCCCACTATGTTTTAAACTTAATAAAGAATATTTGTTGCCAAAAGAAAAAAAATTATAACTAAATAGCTTTTTTTCTCATTGCAAGCTAGCTAAGCTTTTCTTGTACTACTTAAAAAAACTAAATGAAAGCTAATTAGGCCTTAAAATGTAAATTTTGTTGATTGCAAAAATAATGAAACATAGAGGGAGGTACGTAATTAGTGCAACGCAGATTGGAGAGGGCAGTTAACGCCACGTGTCGCGAGGACTAATTTGCTTGTCTATGCGAAACAACCATTACGGAGGCTTAACTAGATGGCGCTGTTTAAGAGACGCACTCGTCCTTTGATACCGCATTAAATATCTTTGATGTGCTAATTACATGGCTCACTGTAGACACACAGTGTGGTAAGTGCACTGCACGGCATAAACAGTTACAAAAGTAATTGTATGGCTTTACATTCCTTTTTTCTTCTACACCCTCGGGGACTAATTGCGGCTTAGGAAAGTACACGAGTTGTGTGCTAACCTTTATAGTCTTATATTTGCGTGTACAGAATATAAACTTGATTTTTTTCGAGAATATTTCAAACTTAATTTTAAAAGTTTAAAATAGAGTAGTTATCGTATAAAAAAATACGACAGGATGGATTACATAATAAAATAATAGACAGTCAATAAAAAAGGGATTATGTATACTACAACGATACAGGATAGTATTATATATTCTAGATATGTATACTGATTTATTTATTAACTCTTTATTACCTTCCTATGTGACCCATGAGCCTTTGCTAAAAAAACGGATATATATATATTAGCAATTACTTAAGAAACCGATAAAAATGGAAATTTCTTTGGTACAAGTTATACTATACACTACACATAAATATTGCACTACGCTATCTTCATCTTTCCCGTGAGAGTTTAGTTTTTATTTAATATAAAATTTATATTACATTATTAACATTATTAATATATAACTCACACTTCCTTGTAGTTCTTGTACTTCTTGTAGTTACATTATATTATTTTTGGATATATACTGAATTATAATCGATAACGTTGGTTGCGTTTGAAAACATTAAATGGTCATTAAATAAAGAGCCGTGGTAGCTCAGTGTCCAGGCGGTTGGCTCTTGTTGCATAGTACGCTAGCAACCCGAGTTCGATCCCCGGTGCCGGCACCAATAAATTTGCTGTTGCAATTTTATGTGCTGATTAACCACGCGCTCGGCGGTGAAGGAAAACATCGTGAGGAAACCTAAATGTCTTAGAAAATTTTTCTAAGGCATGTGAAGTCTACCAATCCGCACTAGGGCCGCGTGGTGGACTATGCCCTTATACTCTCTTTACAGAGAAGGCCTGTGCCCAGCAGTGGGACATATATATTATATATATAAAGGCTGTAACTTTTAACTTTAACTTTAAATAAAATGACATTTATACAATACAATGTTTGTAGTCTAAAAGTTTCATATGGAAAATACAAATTGTGGACAAACAAAGGAAATGGGCATTCGGCGTGTGCTTCAATCTTCGTCCTGCATATTAATCACTGGACGCCATCTGACGCCGCCGGACACTGGTCTTACAGCGGGCTCCGTTTAAATTAAAATATTCCGGACTTCGGGTCCGTTGTCCGTGCGACATTTGGTGGTAATAGTCGACGGCCATTAATTTATCATATCAAAAATAATACAAATGTTTTCGATGCACTCTTTATTTATGTCCGAGTTTACACAAGTATTATTTGTATTTGTTATATAAAAAATAACCTCCTTTAAACTCTAGTACTCTTACTCTTTAGTAGGGTTGACAAACACTGCTTTCGTTGTCCACTTTTCACCAAGTTTATTTGGTCGTATATGTGATATCTGCATATATGTATGTATATACGAAAACCATGTGGGAAACACGTCGCATTTTAACTAAATAAATAAAAAGGTTTATTTCCATACATAATAGTCTATTTGCAAATTTTGTCTAAGAACTTCTAGTGAACATGAAAATATGCTTGTTTCAGAAAATGTCGTTCTTCCATAGCAAACTTATATATATCGTAATCGTATAAATATAGTATCGTAAGAACCCCACATGCGGGGTATCTTTTTGAAGATTTCGCCCTAGTGAATAAAAAGGGCTAACCAAAAAAGTAATCTGTAATAATATATATCATGATCATGATCATGATAATATTATCATGCCTATTTTTGTTAACGAGGAGGAAATCTTCAGAAAGATACCCCGCCTCTGGGGAAGGCGGCGGTTATGTGGGGTTTTACCCACTAAAACCTCCCCGGTGGCCCTTCCTCGGTGCATGGTGAGGGGCTCCAGGATCTCCAGTGGAACGCACCGGAGCCCCTCGGCACTGTGCTCATAGAGAGCACTTCCCGGGGAGGTTACTCCCTCCCCTGTGCCCTCGTAGTGCAAGGCGACACGGGCCAGCCGATGTCGCCTTCTTCCCGGGTCCACCTTGGCGGACGACAAAGGCCCCACATATCATCATGCATTATTATCAATATTATCACGCCTATCCTATAAACTAAACTTCTTCTATTTTACTTCTTAGCATAAAAGTGACAGAAAACTCTCAACGATTATTAGTACAGATTAATTTTTGGTTAGCCCTTTTTTCACTGGGGAAATCTTCAAGAAGATACCCGCATGTAGGGTTCTTACGAAGTAAAACCCGCCGGTGGCCCTTCCTCGGTGCATGGTGAGGGGCTCCAGGATCTCCAGTGGAACGCACCGGAGCCCCTCGGCACTGTGCTCATAGAGAGCACTTCCCGGGGAGGTTACTGCCTTCCCCTATTCCCTCGCAGTGCAAGGCGACACGGGCCAGCCGATGTCGCCTTCTTCCCGGGTCCACCTTGGCGGACGACAAAGGCCCCACATATCATCATGCATTATTATCAATATTATCACGCCTATCCTATAAACTAAACTTCTTCTATTTTACTTCTTAGCATAAAAGTGACAGAAAACTCTCAACGATTATTAGTACAAATTAAGTTTTTGGTTAGCCCTTTTTTCACTGGGGAAATCTTCAAGAAGATACCCGCATGTAGGGTTCTTACGAAGTAAAACCCGCCGGTGGCCCTTCCTCGGTGCATGGTGAGGGGCTCCAGGATCTCCAGTGGAACGCACCGGAGCCCCTCGGCACTGTGCTCATAGAGAGCACTTCCCGGGGAGGTTACTGCCTTCCCCTATTCCCTCGCAGTGCAAGGCGACACGGGCCAGCCGATGTCGCCTTCTTCCCGGGTCCACCTTGGCGGACGACAAAGGCCCCACATATCATCATGCATTATTATCAATATTATCATGCCTATCCTATAAACTTAACTTTCTTCTTTTTTACTTCTTACAATAAAAAGTGACAGAAAACTCTCAACGATTATTAGTACAGATAAATTTTTTGGTTAGCCCTTTTTTTTTCACTGGGGGGAAATCTTCAAGAAGATACCCCGCATGTGGGGTTCTTACGAAGTAAAACCCCCCGGTGGCCCTTCCTTGGTGCATGGTGAGGGGCTCCGGGATCTCCAGTGGAACGCACCGGAGCCCCTCGGCACTGTGCTCATAGAGAGCACTTCCCGGGGAGGTTACTGCCTTCCCCTATTCCCTCGCAGTGCAAGGCGACACGGGCCAGCCGATGTCGCCTTCTTCCCGGGTCCACCTTGGCGGACGACAAAGGCCCCACATATCATCATGCATTATTATCAATATTATCACGCCTATCCTATAAACTAAACTTCTTCTATTTTACTTCTTAGCATAAAAGTGACAGAAAACTCTCAACGATTATTAGTACAGATTAATTTTTGGTTAGCCCTTTTTTCACTGGGGAAATCTTCAGAAAGATACCCCGCCTTCTGGGGAAGGCGGCGGTTATGTGGGGTTCTTACCCACTAAAACCTCCCCGGTGGCCCTTCCTCGGTGCATGGTGAGGGGCTCCGGGATCTCCAGTGGAACGCACCGGAGTCCCTCTGCACTCCTCCCCTGTGCCCTCGCAGCGCAAGGCGACACGGGCCAGCCGATGTCGCCTTCTTCCTGGTCCACCTTGGCGGACGACAAAGGCCCCACATATCATCATGCATTATTATCAATATTATCACGCCTATCCTATAAACTAAACTTCTTCTATTTTACTTCTTAGCATAAAAGTGACAGAAAACTCTCAACGATTATTAGTACAGATTAATTTTTGGTTAGCCCTTTTTTCACTGGGGAAATCTTCAGAAAGATACCCCGCCTTCTGGGGAAGGCGGCGGTTATGTGGGGTTCTTACCCACTAAAACCTCCCCGGTGGCCCTTCCTCGGTGCATGGTGAGGGGCTCCGGGATCTCCAGTGGAACGCACCGGAGTCCCTCTGCACTCCTCCCCTGTGCCCTCGCAGCGCAAGGCGACACGGGCCAGCCGATGTCGCCTTCTTCCTGGTCCACCTTGGCGGACGACAAAGGCCCCACATATCATCATGCATTATTATCAATATTATCACGCCTATCCTATAAACTAAACTTCTTCTATTTTACTTCTTAGCATAAAAGTGACAGAAAACTCTCAACGATTATTAGTACAGATTAATTTTTGGTTAGCCCTTTTTTCACTGGGGAAATCTTCAAGAAGATACCCGCATGTGGGGTTCTTACCCACTAAAACCTCCCCGGTGGCCCTTCCTCGGTGCATGTTGAGGGGCTCCGGGATCTCCAGAGTAACTAACGCACCGGAGTCCCTCTGCACTCTCTCCCCGCTTGTGCCCTCGCAGTGCAAGGCGACACGGGCCAACCGATGTCGCCTTCTTCCCGGGTCCACTTTGGTGGACGACTCAGGCCCCCACCCTTGTCGCCCAGTGAACCCGAGGCCCCTTTTAGTCGCCTTCTACGATAGGCAGGGGATATCGTAGTCTTATTCTTGAGAGCCCAGAACTACAGGGCTGCACACAAAAATGGGCCTCCCATAACCCGCCAGAAAAGGTATGCTACTACTTGTGGCGCACCATATCGCAGCTGATGAACAAACGTCACCTGTAGAACTTCTTCCTAGTAAAGGGAGACTCACAGTAAGAGACCTCTACCACCATTTCTCTATTAAGAAACTGCTTAATGACGTCTCTCATTTTATTCACTGATCAGTCAAATAACAAAGCGTGTCCCACAACAGTAGTCGCGTTGTAACTAATAATGTGTACTGGAGGTCAATCAAAGTGTCAGGATTCCTGAAATCGTGCACGGGACAGCGCCACCGCAGGCAGACGGAGGTGGGCAGAGAGGGGGTGCGGCAAGTGCGGACAGGAATTAATTGCGGCTCGCAACTGAGGTGCGCCGTAATTATCGTGCCTGTGGACATAGAGCTGTAGCCGATATCCGGCGAATGTCAGCTCCAAGATTTCGATCATTCTATAACACGTCCCTGGAATACTGTGGAGAGAAAAATAGATTTCGCGTTTTAAACAGTAATATTATAATATTCGTGGTTATCAATTAAAACATATTTCCTAGTTAATTGAATATTCTGTAATCTTGAGAGTAGATAGGAATATAATCTCTATCTATTTTCAACGCGCTTTACTCATTCGAATAATTTGAGGGGTGTGCCTTATCTGCATGTATCTTTGCATATGCAATATTTTTCATAGGTTGTAAGATTAAAGTGTAACAAAAAAACGGTTCGTAGCCAGTTTACTAGCTGACTGGTCCATAACCTCGTCTCCGATAGCAACACTGCCCATTAACTAAGTTAGCGTGAAGTCATCTCTTAAACTAATTAACATCAATGAAAAGTTGTAAGTGCCTAATCAAGTACTCAAAAAAAAACTAGTACTCAAATTATGAATATTCATTAAATCCAGATTTTTTTTAAGTACAATAAAGCTCTATCGCAAAGGTTCTGCGGTCTTTTTATGTTGGAAATAAACAACACGCAGTTCACAGACTAAAACAAATAACAGATAAAAGATATACATACACATAACACATTAAAATAACTCAAATATTGTACTTTTCAATTCAAATATACGGCTGTTCAAAATTATTTCGAGATGTAAAATATCTATTCCCGACCGATTTTATTTTAAATTATTCACGTAGCAATGTTCATAGAAAATTATCGCAACTCTATTACTGCAGTGGAATACTTAATCGAGATGCCAGGTAATCAGTATTCGGTGGAAGTTCGTTCGATTCTCGGGTAGGAAGATAAGCCCGGGATTCCGTAGCTGTGTGAATTCATCTCGCGATGCTTGTGACTAATCGCCGGGATTCACCTCGCTCCGTCTCGCGATAATCCCAAACAAATTATAGGGGTGCTTAGCTATGTACGGACTTTGTTCTTTGTTGTATCATAATATTATTTAGATAACATAATCCGTGTATCCGATGGAAATTTGAACGTCAAATATTTGACTGAACAAGTTTATTTTCGAGTAAAAACAAAAATGTATTTCAAATCAAATCAAACGTTAAACTATATTACGCGCGGACATCTCCTTAATGTTTAGAATATTCTCCTTGTTAATCAACAACAAATATTTGAGTGTAATTTACACAAAAAAATTGTTATCTTTAAGTATAAACATATGTAGCTCCAGACTCCTGTTAGTACTTTATTCCATTTTTAATTATTTAAATTCGATATGTTATTCTTATCTGTGCATATTTTGTTTGTGCTTTTATATGGATAAATAAAATTTCTTTCTTACTTTCTATCCCCTGTCTGACGTGAGTGTGAATAATTGTATTGTCTACAAGCGCAAAAGTACAAATGGACATTACAATAGACTATTTAGTATAATAAGGATTCAATGGTAAATAAACTCTTCCCAAAAAGTTCTTCGACAAGCAAATGATTCCACTTATCCATGGTTTTCTACTACTGATAGAAGTAAATAAATGCGAAGATTTCCCGGTCTCTAATACCAGAGATTCAAAACTTTGGTGGCACGTGCCAATATTTTTGATACTGTGCGCGTGTGTGTTCGTATGTCCAACATTTTGCACCTACACCACATAATTGCGTACATCCACGGCACACCTGCGGAAGCCTTAAGGCATCTTGCAGCTACAAAATGGGCCTCCCATAACCCGCCAGAAAAGGTATGCTACTACTTGTGGCGCACCATATCGCAGCTGATGAACAAACGTCACCTGTAGAACTTCTTCCTAGTAAAGGGAGACTCACAGTAAGAGACCTCTACCACCATTTCTCTATTAAGAAACTGCTTAATGACGTCTCTCATTTTATTCACTGATCAGTCAAATAACAAAGCGTGTCCCACAACAGTAGTCGCGTTGTAACTAATAATGTGTACTGGAGGTCAATCAAAGTGTCAGGATTCCTGAAATCGTGCACGGGACAGCGCCACCGCAGGCAGACGGAGGTGGGCAGAGAGGGGGTGCGGCAAGTGCGGACAGGAATTAATTGCGGCTCGCAACTGAGGTGCGCCGTAATTATCGTGCCTGTGGACATAGAGCTGTAGCCGATATCCGGCGAATGTCAGCTCCAAGATTTCGATCATTCTATAACACGTCCCTGGAATACTGTGGAGAGAAAAATAGATTTCGCGTTTTAAACAGTAATATTATAATATTCGTGGTTATCAATTAAAACATATTTCCTAGTTAATTGAATATTCTGTAATCTTGAGAGTAGATAGGAATATAATCTCTATCTATTTTCAACGCGCTTTACTCATTCGAATAATTTGAGGGGTGTGCCTTATCTGCATGTATCTTTGCATATGCAATATTTTTCATAGGTTGTAAGATTAAAGTGTAACAAAAAAACGGTTCGTAGCCAGTTTACTAGCTGACTGGTCCATAACCTCGTCTCCGATAGCAACACTGCCCATTAACTAAGTTAGCGTGAAGTCATCTCTTAAACTAATTAACATCAATGAAAAGTTGTAAGTGCCTAATCAAGTACTCAAAAAAAAACTAGTACTCAAATTATGAATATTCATTAAATCCAGATTTTTTTTAAGTACAATAAAGCTCTATCGCAAAGGTTCTGCGGTCTTTTTATGTTGGAAATAAACAACACGCAGTTCACAGACTAAAACAAATAACAGATAAAAGATATACATACACATAACACATTAAAATAACTCAAATATTGTACTTTTCAATTCAAATATACGGCTGTTCAAAATTATTTCGAGATGTAAAATATCTATTCCCGACCGATTTTATTTTAAATTATTCACGTAGCAATGTTCATAGAAAATTATCGCAACTCTATTACTGCAGTGGAATACTTAATCGAGATGCCAGGTAATCAGTATTCGGTGGAAGTTCGTTCGATTCTCGGGTAGGAAGATAAGCCCGGGATTCCGTAGCTGTGTGAATTCATCTCGCGATGCTTGTGACTAATCGCCGGGATTCACCTCGCTCCGTCTCGCGATAATCCCAAACAAATTATAGGGTGCTTAGCTATGTACGGACTTTGTTCTTTGTTGTATCATAATATTATTTAGATAACATAATCCGTGTATCCGATGGAAATTTGAACGTCAAATATTTGACTGAACAAGTTTATTTTCGAGTAAAAACAAAAATGTATTTCAAATCAAATCAAACGTTAAACTATATTACGCGCGGACATCTCCTTAATGTTTAGAATATTCTCCTTGTTAATCAACAACAAATATTTGAGTGTAATTTACACAAAAAAATTGTTACCTTTAAGTATAAACATATGTAGCTCCAGACTCCTGTTAGTACTTTATTCCATTTTTAATTATCCATGTTCTCCTCTCTTATCTCAAGGAAAAAATTTAATAATTCTATGATGCAAGTAAATGGAAAGCCCGAACGTCTAACAGTTAACATTCTAATATTACAAAAATATATAAAAAAAATTGTAAAGAATGTAAAATTGTTGTGTGTAATATGAAAGAAAATAATGGTGAATAATTTGCAAAGAACTTACTTCTAAAGTACAACGCATCTAATGCAGTGTTAAAGTTTAATACGACCAACAGAAGTCCGGTACCAAATGATAGACTTGTCTCGTAAAAAGATGTCCTAATCATTAGCTGTCTAGTTCATAAAAAAATAAAGATCTTAAAATGATATTTCATTAAATAAAACTAACCAAACCAAAATACCGTTAATACCGAAATAGTAAAATACGCTGAAAAATGCAAAGGGAAAAATAAAAAGAGGAATAATGGTGGATATAAAAGAGGACAGTTTGCGTCACAAAGCCGCATGCGGGCCTCAGATATTGACAGTAAATTTCATTCATACGGCATTAGTGCCGCGCCATCAGATACAGGGATAGCTCCCGCAAACAATGTCCTATAAATCTTTTAGAATTGACACGACAATAAAAAAAAATTATAAACATATTATTTATTATATTATAATTTTTGAAGGCTATTCTATATTTCTTGTCTATAATATTTCTAAAGCATTAATAGCATAGCGGTAATGTTTTTCGATTTGATGGTCGCGAGTTCAAATCCGACACGCTACAAATCAAAGATGAAGGAGTGTCGTATTTTGCGCAAATTTTAGCAATTTTCTAAGTTATATTAATGGTAGTTACAAACCGGTTGGGATGTGCACCGACCGTTAATCAAACGGTTATTTACTAGGAGATGTTTTATTTTCTATTAACGTGTCCATTATTATTATATTATATAAACATTACGTAGATATTAATTATCTATTACATGACTAAACGTAATGTAATTTATGTTTGGAAAATGTAGTAAACATTTTCCAAACTTAAATTGCATTGTAACACTCATAGCTGTACATAGAATTTTACTTAAAATTAAAAAAAAAATCTTTTCACAAACTACAAAACTTTTTGGTGGTATTGCCTAAATTTATAGGTCTACCAGGTTACGGTGTAGCGGTGTCTACGCTCGTCCGCTACGCGCCCGCACTCGACCAATTTAACTGAGCCTGCCACAAAGAAACGTGGATCGACCGACCCTGTTTATATTTACCTATATAAATCTTCGTGCAGTTGAACATAATTAAACACGCTTTTAGCAAATAGATATTTTTAATGCTGTTTATTTTAAATATTATTCATTAAATATTATTAAAGTAAAAAAATATATCATAAAATTAAAATCAAAGGTTCTTATTTTAAGTTAAACCGAATGATTTCCCTATAACCCAAGTTTATACGTCCTACTAGGTCAGATAGGAAGCCAACTCGATTCAACTGAATATATGGGCCCAACACCTACCGACCTTTCACCGCTCAGGGGACACACGACAGCTGACATGTAGAATTTATACCGTTTCGCTAGCGAGATCAATTTTTAACAACAATTTTACAGTAATAATTAAGCTATAGTCGGCTTTATATTTCTAGTCCTATTTAGTCTAGTCTATTTATATTTATATTCACTGTTCCCAAGCTTATCTTATGTTAATAGCAGACTAGCAGAGAAAAACGTGTCGTTGGAATTTGCACTTCGACACTGTCTCAAATGTCTATCTATTATGAATGAATGAGTTCTACAAACAAGTAGATGATGGCTATAGGCTTCCCCATGTATCCTGATGTCGCCGTCATAATTATGAAGGGTTTGAGAGAGCCCTTCATACTGCTTTGACGTATACTAATTGACATCAATTATCTCAGTACCCCCTTGACCATGAGCATGATAAAGCACTCGAAACGTCGGGAATTTAAAATTAAAAGCAAATCCAGATAAAATTCGTAAAACTAGTTTTATTTCATTTGATGCTACAGGCAAAGAAAAATAGTTCAAAATATTTATAAGTTGAGGAAAAACAAAAAATGTTTTTTTTTGGAAGTAATACATAATTATTTGAAATTGTAAACTTTTAAAGACATCAATTTTGTAGAACATCTTACTTAATTTGTAGCCAAATAAAAAAAATCAATCTTTATTAATGGCATACGTTGTTTGTATTTGTTGTCAGTTACAAAAAAACATGTTATCTGAACAAATCCTGAACATTCTTCAAAGTTAAGCCAATATTTGGCGAGGCCGGGGCCGACTTCCGCGAATGTGACCGGGTAATTTATCGCCGGACAAACTGAAGTTTATCGAAAGAAGGAGAATAACTTTATTATATAGTAACCGGAAGTACAGGGTGGACGCCACCCGCCTCCCGTTCTCTGTGGACTATTGCCACAAAAAGTGCCTAATTATTTATTTTTTAGTTAAAAAGATATTATTTAGTATTAAATTTGTATTACCGCTTACCTGATTCTATATTCTGAATGTGGGAATAAGGTAAGGTTTTTAATCACCATCGTGATTTCGAGAACATCATGCCACTATAGGAAAAAATACCAATTTATTGTATAATAAATTTCCAATCGAAAAACATTTATTAAGTAAATTTATTATATTAACGTAAATGTTTATACTACTTTTGCTTCTTAAAAGCTTAAAGCTCTCTAATATTTTTAATATTATTTTCTCAAAAGATTTTTTTTTTTAATTTTATTTGTACAAAATGTCTGAACAAATATTTTTTCTCAACTTTTAAGTAAATTAGCCTTTGAACACTTATTGATTATATTGTTTTTAAATTTCATAGGATCATTTTCATTACTTGTATGTGTAGTGTTAGTAATATCATGTATGTATGTCTATACAATAAATTATGAATATATGTGAATGTTTATTATTATATACCATTTTATTTATTAATAAAGTATCTTCATCATCGTTTAACATCTGCTCCCTCGTAGGTACGGCCTACTCTTTATGTATAACGTTAACTTACGTATATGTAAAATGTCACATTTTTGTGAGTAAGTGTACCGCTTTGCGTGATTCCATTTTTATGGAGTTGAAGGCATTTCTTTGGAATGATGAAATATGTCGCATTCGTACGGAGCTCGGCCTTCATTGTAAACACATTTCGGAAATCGTCCTCATATGTCCGAAAACGGAAATCGTCCACGTTTTGCTAACTTTATTTCGCGAATCTTGCATTTTTGCTTTGTCATGTTTGTGATTTTATACTAAATTATTACTAACATGCCGAGCATGTCGAAGATTACTACATAAATGGTACAACTTATCAAAAGAAATCGAACGAGTTTACACAGAAACCTAATAACTCGCATGCTTTGCATCAAGTTGATTTAATTCTCTTCCCTTAATCTTTTTAGGGGTTTTTTTAGACTTCCATGCTCCCGAATCTATCCGGTTATAAAAAAATAGTAATTGTAGTGTGAAGGCAAGACAGTTCACCAGTATTTAATAAAATTACGTTAAATCGATATAAATATTACGCTAAGGATCTACGAACAAAATGAAATGTGTCCAATAAACTTCCATTTAGCGTCCTCTCGCTACAACGCAGCCTTCGTCCAGATATGATACTGTCAAGTCCTTTGCACGGTTCACTGGGCTTATTCACTGCGACATCTTTAAAAGAACTCGAGTTGTCGTACTTTATTTCCTTGATACTTTTATCTACTATTTACTAAATCTTTAGGTAGAATAAAAAAAATATGTAGGCAAATAAGTAATATCTTTTTAATTTTTACTTTACTTCAATCTAATCTAACTTCAAAGATAGATCTGACAATCTGTTCTTCAATTCCAGTTGCTTTGTACTAATGAATTGTTTATGCTTTTATCTTCTTATAAATATTAATTACATTTCATATTTTGGTTTATTATTCACATGTATGTGTAACATTTTTTTTAATCGTAGTCGTACTTGATTACTGTTTCTATTGTTTAATCTCTATATATTTAATTAGGAATCTTGTTTGATATATTTATCCTGCGTCTCTTCTAGCTGTAAATTTTCCAAACATTTACAAAATAAAACATTTTTTGTTTGGTGCCTGTTGTTGGACTCCACATATGGGACCTAATAAGCTTGGTAAAAAGTGTACAGTAATTTCTGTCTCCTAGCCAAAAAACGATTAAAAGCACTTGATAGTTTTTTTTAAATTAAACAGTTACATTCTCAAGTCTCCGCGGTCGTCCAGTATGCGGCGAGTTCGTTCACGTCCTTGTTTTCGATAAAGGAACGTTTAATACAACAAAGTGATGTCGACGGAAGGACACTGTCGCCCCGGGCAACGCTTTACCCGCCTCTTACGAAAATTTTGTCAAGAGTACGGTTTGACTTTCAGCTAATATACATTTGTGATCACAAAGGTGCTTTGTCGTTTCCATTTTCGTTTTATTTTTCCTACAGTGAAGTGTTTGTGTTTTAAAACTATTAAGTGACCAACGTAAGTTTATAACAACATTAGGTTAAATGTGTGAAAGGAGTATTTTAATTACCTGTGTATTTTTGAATTTTTAAATTTACACTTTCTTTTTCAAAAAAGGGGAATTTTTAATTTTTCTGTTTTTTTATGAACTGATTTTTAAATCCTATTTTGTTTTTAATATTTTGCTTTTAAATTATATTTCATAATAACATTATTAAAATGGAACCGTGGGTTCTAAAGATATACGAACCTACGCTGCTAGGCCGTGACCTAGGCCTAGGACTAGGTCTCTCCAAAAGCATGTCACTAAGCACGATCCTAGGCCACTCTCATCCAGCTCCTGCGAGCCGTCCTTTGATGGCGAGACGAAGAAAAATCAAATTACCAACCAAGACCAAGACATAAAGAGACAGCAGATGCAGAACATTTTACTTCAAGCCGGTATTCTAATAGGAAAAATGTGCAAAGGAAATCCACAATGTCTATACCACTCTGATTCGTTGGCTTGAGTTTGTCTAATATTTGAATTTATTGTTTGTTAAAAATAAAATAAAATTAATAAGAAGTAATACAACCACCGTTTAAACTTATAATCCATGCAAAATTATGACGTTAAAGACCAACCGAGCAGTAATTAAGTAACGTCCCCATCGGGCATTCTGTCTATCCGGCCCCCCTTCCGACGCCACGTGTGCAATCTGTAACAATGCAGGCAGCTGATAAACCATGGCCAATTTTTTCTCATGCGGCACGTAAATACGTTTTGGCTCGTTTCCGAGCAAACCGGAAAATATGGCCGGATACTTTTTCATTTTTCATTTTTGTCGTCTGCTTTCGAGAGAGAGAGAAAAAAAAACTTATCGAATTTTAAATATGCTTCCATTCCTTTGTACGAAATTGGCTGTAAAGATATTGGTTTAATCCGTGGGAAGTAAGACCCTTTCGTTTTTTTTTGCCGTTTCCGAGATGATTTAGTGGGACGCGGGCTAGGTAGGAACAGTATAGAGCGTCGACACGTGTTAACAGCGCCATAACCGTGTGAGTTAACTGCCGAACTTACGGCACTTTGTGAAATATGACGCGCGCTATAACGGGCCTTATCACCTCTTACTGATTTTGTTTTATAGTACGCTACGATGAACTTTCTTTTACGGTAATATTTTATAATAATAATATTTATTTACAGCCCGCATTTGTTAAATAAAACAGAAAATATAAACAAAAATAATTTAACAAAAAACAGCTTGAGTTAAGTGCTTTTATTTTTAACCCTATACTTTTGGGCTCGTAGAAAAAGGCTACGGTATCCCCTGCATGCCGTAGAAGGCGACTAAAAGGGGCCTCAGGTTCACTGGGCAACAGGGGTGTGGGCCTTTGTCGTCCGCCGAAGAGGACATCGGCTGGCCCGTGTCGCCTTGCACTGCGAGGGCGCAGGGGGGGAGGGATTAACCTCCCCCACCGGGGCATGCTGTTCGAAGAGCACAGTCCAGAGGGGCCCCGGTGCGTTCCACTGGAGATCCCTGAGCCCTTCACCATGCACCGAGGAAGGGCCACCGGGGGGAAAAATGCGACATAAAATAAAATTCCCCCTAAAAGGTATCTTGTTGAAGATTTCCCCCCCTCAACGAAAAAATTGTTGTGCTTTTATTTTACAAAACGGTTAAATAAAGGAGGAGGTGCTCAATTCGTCTATATGTTTATTTTTATGATTTAACCCTTAATTTTCAACTGATTGAACCGATTTTTATGATATATTTTTTTAAAGGTGGTCCTATTTAAATTTGGACCCAGTTCTGACATCGGCATATATAAGAAAACAATATAAAATCTTAAATTTTCACTAAGTATGTGCTTGAGAGATAGACGAATATTACGCCAACAGATTTCGACGGTTCATTTTTAATTGAAAATGATATACTTTAAAGGTAGTTTGATGAGAGTCGAGTTAGGTACTTCTAAAAGAATAAGAATATTTAGGTATTTGATTTTACTCGTAAATATAGTTCTATTTTTGAGGTACTCATCAAATTTATTTTACCAAATGAAAATTTATACCAGTTTTAATTGAGTCTAAGAACTTGCGGCATATGTTAGTTGTTAATATTACGATTCCATAAATTCAATAAACATAAAGACTTAGAATTTATGTCAAAAGGGTTTGGAACAATGCCGAAAGATCCCATAACCGTTTTCTTTATTGCGTATTAAAGGTTCGAACACACCCGTGCAAAACATGGAAAAAAAATTGTTTCTTTAAGAAAAATTTTCGTTACTGTACGGTCTAGCAATGGCTGCTTTATTTAAATTATAATCTATTTAAACTAATTATAATATACAATTATATCTTAGTAGAATTATTTATATTATATAACATAAAAATAATAACCACTTAATATCCTTTGCAGGTACAAAGAAAGGGTAGTAACTTAGCATTCGTAATTCAGTTTCACCTAACTTATTAGATACCATCAGGTGATGAGCCCATTGCCCATATCCTGATAATTTGAACTAGTTAGACAACTATCTTATTTAATGATATCAGCAGTGGCTAAGTATTTGGTAATTTACGATCTTGTAATCTGTTCTATGCAGAGTGGCCTTGTACGACTTTGGCTTTTTCTTATTCATACTTATTTTACATTTATTCAAACTTTAAATAACTTTATTATACAGGCGGGTTTTATGGTTTTTTCTTGCTATAAATATACCAAGATGTTATATATTTTTATAAAAGAATTAACATTAATAATATAACTTTTAATAAGAAGCAACTTTTTACTTCTTTCTTAGTTTCTTTCTTTATAATACTTTAATATAATACTTTTAATAAGAATTAAATTTTAACTTCTTATACAATACAAGTGAAGCGTCAATAGCCTAATGGTTTAGGGTATGGTCTGCGAATCGTAAGGTCGTAGGTTCAAATCCACCATTTGACTGTTGACGTGAACCATCTCTTTGCACAAGTTTAAGCTTAGTTAGAATGGTTAATAAGAATGTTTGTAATATTTCTATAAAAAAAAGAAATATTGCTAGCTTTCTTTAAAAAAAACCATATGTCCCACAGTTGGGCACAGATCTTCGCATTTCTTTACATTTTTTTCTTTCATAGCGGAGTGCGTTGCTATCTTTCTAACGAACCCTTAATTAACTTGCTTTGCAAAGCTCACCCACACAATAGGAAATCTTAAAAGCTCTTTGAAAAATGTTCACTGCTTAAACTTTTATTAATTTGTTTTTCTTTCCAATAAAACTGGGAACATATCGAATTTTTAAGTTTAATTAACTCCCGGTCACAACTGATAGGTTTCCTTTGAACTTTGACCAGGGAATCCCGTCGACTGCCCATTGTGTAATGCGATCGTTTCTCCTTACCATTACTGAATGTTGGATAATCGACTATTAATTAATTATGTGGGGTTTCTTAATTATAAAAAAAAACTTTTATTACATGATTGCTATGATCTATCTGAATCTGATAAGCATTTTAGCATCAGGGCAGAATTCCAAATTTCATCGACACCATCTTGATGGTTGGCGTTCCACGACTGTACGTTTTAAGTTTCCAAACCTGTACGATTTGGGGACCTTCAAGAAACCAGCCTACTCTAGCCTACTTAATGGCCGGCAACCCACCTGCAGGTCCTCCGGTGCTGAGGAGAAATAAATATATACTTTCTCCTTCTCTCTCCAATGCGTCTCCAATGGTTTTAAAAGCAGTGCACATACAGCAGGGCTTTAAAACAACGTACAAAAAATTCCTACTGTCGAAACAACAGAACGATCACAAAACCTAAAACAGCTAGCTGCAGGCTGCGGGCCTGTTCTGACGCGGCGCGCGAGTACCGAAGGGGTAGGCAGGGGTAACCAGCACTGTGTGATATTATGTCACGCAGTACACGCTGAGCCTATTGCCTGTTGGCCATTTTTATAAGAGATTTTATTTTTTATTTTATTCTTTGTTTTTTTTTCTTTCTATAAATTTTTTGTATCTATGTAATGGTTTTTTTTTCTCTTCAAAGGATAACTATGGTAATAAATGAGCTTATTATTATTATTACGTAGGCTGTAGTCTTGGCATCTCACAGGTTTGTTCCTAGTTTGGACACCAGTCCCCCGCTCATAATTGTAATTTAATTAGTTACTAATGAAATTGTTCTGGGATAATAAAATTTGTCTGTTTGTGGATGCTCATGGGCGACGGTGATCACTTAAGATCAGGTGAGCCGTAAGCACGTTTGCCTCCATTTGTATAAAAAAATCTCTTCGTAGGATTCTAAGAGCAATTTTTGTTTAAAAAACCCATTTTACCTTATTGATTTTGATCATATCCGTTTTCCATATATAGTAACTACTGTCAATACGATACGAGAAGTAGGTAAACGTCCATTTGGCTGACTTTTTGTAAATATTCTTGTAACAGAGATCTTACTTTCTGGGAACTTCGTAGACCGCACCCGTATTGACGATTTTTCATCCTTACTATAATGTTAAGTATGAACTTAGGGTGAAAAGTTAGTATCGTCTAATATAATAAGATGGAAAGCCATATACATATGGACCATTACGCAATCAAACTAGAGTTTAGCCACCCGCATAAATCGCGGCATTAATTTTCCTACACAAATGTAACAATTTAGTAAGTTGTAGGCAAGTAAGCATTAAGTTATACGCCGACGGCGCCCTGGCTTACAACTTAAAGCGGCCCTCCCTTACCGCTAAACAAATTTGACAGCTCTAAGTTAGCAGAAGTTAACACATATGCATTGTATATTCATGTTCAATGATGATAAACCCTAATACAATTACAATAAGTTTTACTTTTGAACGCACGTAATAAATTCCCCTGTAAATATAAAAGTGTCTTCTCATTAAAGTTCAGCAGTTTCTAGATACTATTATGTCTATGTTAGCTGACGTTATTATTAAGGTGTTAACGTTAGTGTTGGACCAAAAATGAAAGAATATTATGAACGGTTAGCTAGGTTGTCACTATAACAGCTCTGTAGTTCTGGGCTCACAAGAATAAGACTACGGTATCCCAAGTCTGTCGTACAAGGCGACTGAAAGGACCCTGCGGTCATTGGGTGGCAAGGGTGGTGGCAAGAAGGTGACATCAGCTGGCCCGTGTCTTCATGCACTACAAGGATAGGAAGAAAGAAAACAAAAAAGGAAGAAACAGGAACGTCCCGGGGGGAGGTGCTGAGTGCAGATGGGCTCCGGTGCGTTCCTCTGGAGATTTCGGAACCCCTCACCATGCTCCGAGGAAGGGCCACTGGGAGGGTTTTAGTGATGATTTTCCCCGTCAACAAAAAAGGTTATCACTATAAACAAAATGTAAAATGATAAAGAGAAAAATTTTAATCTCTGAATATTTCAAAACAATCCTGTTCAGTAAGCCTACTTGTTTTGTAAAATCGCTTGATTATTTTCTAAAATGTCATTTTCGACGCAAACGATAGATTAAGCGGGAAGATTAATTCCGATTTAAGCTCTGCGAGTCGGAAGCGTTTAAATACGCATAAATACAACATGTCATGGATAGCGGCCGCGTTCTGCCTTTATCATTTACAAAAAGGACCGCGTGTCAAAAAATGCGATGCGCAAAAAATCAGGCCATTGTAGAATATTTAAGGGTAAAATATTTTCCTTCATTAAAGAACGTGTTAAAATATAAGGCAACCAACAACGTAATAAAATAAGGATCTGCTCGTAAGCAGCCAGTATCACGAATCCTTCGGCTATACTAAATTTTCGACGGTTTTTCGAGACTGCCACCAAACATTCTAACAAACTTCTTGTAAGTGCCGCCACTTATATAAGCCTTCCTATACTAAATGCGTCGCGTCGCCCGTAGGCCGAGACACGTTCTTGACGATCCGGATGACGCGATTACCATTGCACAGGCTAGATCTTTCAAATTCACAAAGCGTCCATTCGCGACCGTTGGATGTTGCGAATAATCCTCGCACGTTTACCGCTATTTTATAGGCAGGCCCCACTCCTTAGATGTTAGGAGCGTTACTGGAGTTTTTTCGGCCACTTCTCCCAGCGCCAACGCTTCCCGAAGTGGCACTCAAAGTTAGTTTAGCTTTTGTATGTCCCTTAGATTATCCGTGAAATAGTAACCGACCGCGTCGTGGTTCGGCTCTCTCCGGCGCCGTCGGAACGGAATGCTTACGCGTAACATTGTAACCGTCCAAGCCGAGGTTACCCCTCACTGAGGGGACTCTTGTGTCGAGTTACTAGCGATAGAGGTTCAGGCTAAGCGACCTAAGAGCTACGCCACCTCTCAATCCGGTGAAGCAATCAAAGCCGGCTCTTTGGCTAATCTGTGTAGTTCGTCATAAAAAAATCTAAACGTATTGGACTGTGTTTGCGGTAGTGAAAAGTGTATATATCTCTTTTAAGTCTGATTTTTCACATTGAGTCTTAATATTAAACTAACATAGAGAAATGAAGAACATAGCTTTTTCCATCGCTCGTTGCAAATTTAGCTTGTTTTCTCGTAGGCAAGGGATGAATTTGTCCTAGATGTCGAAAGTCTTTAACCATTTTTCTGACTATATTCTAGTTAATGGGATCAAGTTGCTCTAACACAACATGATTAATTAATCATTATTGTAAAAGTGAACTAATATTGTAAAAAAATTTAAAGACGTTAAAAAAAGCTCTACTAAGTTTTTTGTGCAATTTTTCTTAGTGGATTGCCGTCCGAAATTGCACGGTAGGGAAAAAATATTGGACAATTCAAAGTAGATTCTCGATCTCTATTGAATAAAGATATTTTGACTTTGACTTTGTATCTACGTTAAAGAAAAGAGAAAAAGTACTATTATTTTGTAAATAACGTTGCTTCCATGTAACATGTTGATTGAAATTAAATAACTATATGTTATCTGTAATCAAAATGTTCATTTCGAATACTGTTAATAAAATATTTAATCGAAATGCCAGACACTCCTGAACGCTCGGGAAATTTGCGCTTTGACGAATTTGTTGAGCAATTTTATCCTCGATATCTCTGTTCATAGCGGCGAATTCAACTCGTGAACACTTCACCATGTAGAAGTGGGTAGTTTAACAGTCGTACGTGTTTTATTAAACGTTCAATTGCTCGAATAAAAGCGAATTCGATATTGATATCAGATAAATGCTCGAGAACATATTAAATGAAGTTAAATAAAGAATACTGTATCATTAACAAGTTGACATTTTGATGCATTTTTTAAAGTATATTATCATTCTTCATTACACTCGTTTATCGAAGACACAATGATGACTGCGAGGAAATGGGCAAAGTCCCTAAAAATAAAGAAGAAAAAAATGCATTCTATCACCTTTCATGAGGGTGAACCCATTTTGTAGGCGCAGGGAAGATCCTGAGCATGTTTTTTATCATTAGTTGATTACAAATGAGATGAGAAATGAGATTCACTGGAAATTAATTTTAACACAGAATGCATCGTAAAATGTGTGCGCCATAATGAAAAGTTGGCTCGACGGGAAACAGATTGCAAACCGCATTTTGAAATAAAATTTTAATATATTTAATTACAAGTGGCTTTACAAACGAAAAATATTTGCTCATTTGCTGGCACACATGATAAATTGTAAATTACTTGGAAATGCACGTTTTGAAGCGTCAGCCGCGAGTTTAAAATTTAAAATGTTGAAACAACAGTGGGAGCGAAATTCACGGGCAAATAATGAGGGGCGAATTAAAAATGCAAAAATTGATTAATGGACCATTGCGTTGTCGGGCAAATATGTACTTCATGACAACGACTCAGTATTTTGTCGACGCTACCTGTCTTCCGCTTTATTTGATTTTGTTTCGATTAATAAACTTAACTTACTTACAGTACATGATGACTTATGTAACAATAACCCGACCGTAGGAACATTTTTTATATATTATATTACAATAGACTCTGAAATGGCTCGATCGATTTTGATGGAAGTTTCAATCTTCAGATTATAGCCCAGCAGGTCATCTTGTAAAGTTTGGTAGAGATTTTGTTTTTGATTTTTGGCGTATATATATATCAATTAGTGAAGTGTGAAGCTGGATGGGCTTCCAGTATACTATAACCTGCACAACGATACATATACTCGTATGTGTGTAATATCGATTGTAACTGTGTTTAATATTTAATAGTAGCCGGTGTTTAATATAAGCGAGTGCCCTGCGGCGGTAATGCGACCGGATATCAACATAATTCAAATTTGTCATGAACTGCAAACCAATCGCGACCAATGACAAATTACACTTCAAAACGACTAATTGCCTAAATATCCATTTACTAATTGCAATGGCAACATGTTACATACATTTGTAGCTTTATAGTTAACTTTGAAGTTATGTCTTTTTGTAATTTTTTTAAACATAATACTTGGAGTAGTGATGACAATGTTTTCACACCCAATTTTAGCATTAAAAATAATGTCTAAAATAAAGTTACTAACTTTTTGTAAGTCTAACTAACATTCTTCTTAATCATTTAAAATAACAAGAAAAAATAAATAAGAGATGGCTCATCTTAATAATCGTATGAACGATTTAAACTAAACTATCGTTTTGCAGACCGTACCCCAAACCAATAGGCTATTCAATTTTCTGAACAAGTCAGCAATATATGGTGCAGTTTAGGAAATTTGCTTCAAGTTGGGATAGTAAAGACAGCTTCCAAAAAAATTTCGAGCCTTATATAATATTAACTACGTCCCTAGAATGTCCATAGTAATCCTCCGTATATCCTAACTTGACTCGTTTGAGTCCTTACCAGAGTGGAATTATCATATGTCAATACTAACAGAGATAACTAGCATCTTGCATCACAGGCATACCTAAGAAACAGTGATGTTAGATCGCCATTGATAAGTTTGATTTACAAACATTTGTTAATCCACACCAAACATTTGGAAACAGTTGCTACGTCGATTATAACATTCACGTATCAATAAGAGACGCCAATATAAAGGCGTCCCGCCATGCCATTAACACGAACAAAATAAAGCGCACGGTATCGCGTGTCTAATGCATATTAGGTGTCATAACAACACAGCAAACGGCAACCTTCACTCTAGATGCATTTTATACGCTGCCATTCCGCAACGAGATCGCTACGATAACGCTACGCCATGCAACAATGCCTCGCTAAACACCGTAAACTTGTGAATTATTAATCGCCTTATCGGGCCCCGCTAAAACCTAACATGGCTCGCTTTATGAAAAATGCAATAAATCGCCCCCTGGATTTATTAGGAGTGGATTTTCTACTACTGTACTCCAGTTAAATTGCAAATTAAACGGTTTAATATTTCCTTTGGTTACGTTTGTGACATAGCTATCTATTACAGCCTTACTACCGTTAGTAACTCTTTGATAACACAACAAAATATTTAATCTTCTATGGAAATGGCAATTGCTACATTTTTATTAATATTAAGAAGGGTACACACACTAAAAAAAATTCTAACAATTTTTTACATATAAAGTTAAAGTGACAGCCTTTAAATATATAACATATATGTCCCACTGCTGGATGCAGGCCTTTTCTGTGAATAGAGTATAAGGGCATAGTCCGCCACGCGGCCCTAGTGCGGATTGGCAGACTTCACATGCCTTAGAAAAAAATTCTAAGACATGTAGGTTTCCTCACGATGTTTTCCCTCACCGCCGAGCGCGTGGTAAATCAGCACAAAATTGCAACAACAAATTTATTGGTGCCGGCACCGGAGATCGAACTCGGGTTGCTAGCGTACTGTGCAACTTCGCTACAACCGTCCGGACATTGAGCTACCACGGCTCCTTTTAAGTATACTATTAATAATATTTGTAACCAATACAACTAAGCTTTAGCTTATGGTTCACGGCAATAGTCGAATGGCTGATGCAAACCTTACACTCTTTCAGACCCTCTATTGAAACAATTCATGTTATTCAATAGTAATCTAATAAGCATACATATTAATTTCAGATTTCTAATTTAATGTTAAAAATGCCCAGTAATATTGAAGAAAGGTTTGTACGATATTCGTAACATTTACAGACTGATGGTTACAGATGCGATCTGTGAAACATAAAGTCAGGTAAATTCAATATTTCGTAAAAATTTGTTGCATTTAAAAAAAAACCCAACAGTGATGGGACTAAAATAGCGAGGGCTATCTAAGCCATTATTGCAGGATGCAGACTTTTGCAAGTGCTTCGTACATTCCTTAAGCCGTCTTCATTATCTACACTCTTTATATGTTTAATTAATCACTTCAATTTGAGTAAATTTTAATTATCTAGACTAACGATAATCCTGTACTTAAATAAAACAGCTTCCAAATAATTATCATGAATTCCTCATTAATTTCCAATTATTAATATCGTTGATTATCATCCCTCACTACCTTTGCTTTTAAAATGCAAATGAAATTTAATTAATTTGTTTACCACCTATTTCGTAACATGTGATTTCGCGTCCATATTAATTATAATAGGGCTGTCATTAAAACTAGCTTTTGTAAAAGAGTTTAAATAGATGATGTAAATGACAGAGTGTATACTAATACAGCAATTTATTAAGAGTCGAAGTTGTAATGAAAGAACGTATACAAGAGTTTGGAAATTTTACTTTTATGTTCTTACAGGGATGATAGAAATAGAGCATGCCTTCGGAACCCGGGTTTGCAATAAAATCGAAATTAGTTCGTAAATGACGATTCTATGAGTGTACAAGCGTAGAATTAAGTAAAAATAAATTGCATTAATATACACAAGGATAAAGCACTTCTGTTTTCTTGGAGTCGACTAAAAAGGTACTTTATTTTTGTTTATGGTATCTGTATTTTGTTTTTATTTGGTGTACTGCTAAGATATATCTAATTATATTAAAGGAATTATAATATTTTAGCATATAATACGTAAAGTTTGCTATTATTAATCGCCAACCAAATTTGTAACAAAATAATTTAACAAATGCCTTCAGCCGTAACCCTTTAACCAAACACAGCGCAAAGGAGGGGAGGCGGTGCGTTGAACAAATTCGCTAATTTTATCTGGAGAACTCTACTGAATAAAGATATATTAGTGGTCCGAACAAAGATAAAGGAATAAATTGTGGACGCGATAAATCAGGAGTGGATGGTTTTAATTACACGTCCGCCGGAACCTCTTCGTTTAGGTTGTGGTACACTGGCGTTAAAAATGGATTTGGCAGTAGCTTCTTAATGTACATGATACTTTTTTTTTGTTTACGGGGGGGGGGGGAGATCTTCAAGAAGATATCTCGCCTTCTGGGGGGAAGGCGGGGTTATGTGAGGTTCTTACTCACTTAACCCCGGTGGCCCTTCCTCGGTGCGTGGTGAGGGGCTCCGGGATCTTCAGAGGAATGTACTGGAGCCCCTCTGCACTGTGCTCTTCGGAGAACACGTCCCGGGGCTTGATCCCTCCCCCCGGTGTTTTTTAGTCGCCTTCTATGACAGGCAGGGGATACCGTAGTGTTATTCTACGACAATATCCTAATTCTTAAACACCCACACACATAAAAGGCAAACACCATTCTGATTCTGATTTATTCTACCTTCAAGTAACTAGCTTTATTTATTTAACCACATAAGTATTACGCGCGGCAGAGGGCCTGGTATTCTATCTGACAGGGCAACCTAGTACAGATACCAGTCTCTCACAAAGGAAACTTAAGAATAGAAGCGAAATAAAAAACTATATTATTATATTATTATTATTATTTTACGATCCCAAAACTACAGGCCTGACGTGATCGTGCATATTAACGAGATATTTTGTTTCTCTTGTTTGTTGATTATCGTATCGCTCAACGAATCTATGAAAGGATCAGTGAAGCCAAACTATAGTCCGCGTGATTGATTTGGCCATGATGAAAACCCTATTAATCACTTGTTACACGTCACGAAATTTATCTATTTTAATAATAATGAAAAGTAGCGATAACGTAGTAGTACTGCTAGCAGTTACGTTTTCTAAATCGGCTGCCGACAGTTCGAAACTCAGCTTATGTGATTGCGATTCCCTTAATTCGGCTTTCCACCGTAGCGTTGTACTCAACATTTTTTCTCAAGTGTGTCACACACCTTACAAAGGGTTGTGCACTGCCTGGAGGCTAAATGTAAATAAAGTTAATTATTGCTAGTTAAGTGATTTCAGATGTAGTCGAATATATTTCCTCGGTGTTCCCTGCTTACCTACAAGTTTAATTTAGAATTTACGACTTTGTGGATGCAATTTGGAATGCAAATTATAATTTGAAACGAACAACACCAGGAGCATTGTTTACAATTATTTTTGAAGGAAAATAAGATACAAAAGTATTTTGATTCTTAGCTGGCTTTCCTGGTAGCTGTACATATATCCGCCTAACATTTTAACCACTGTAAATTCTTACCAATTTATACAAAATTAAAATACATTATGTTAAAAGAATATTTCTTAAATGAAATATTTTTAACCAAAATTGAATATCCTATATGCACACGGTCGATATCGCTAGACCAGTTTAATACGATAGGCTCAAAAAAAAAATGTCAGCCCTGTAGTTCTGGGCTCTCAAGAATAAGACTACGGTATCCCCTGCCTGTCGTAGAAGGCGACTAAAAGGGGCCTCGGGTTCACTGGGCGACAAGGGTGGGGGCCTTTGTCGTCCGCCAAGGTGGACCCGGGAAGAAGGCGACATCGGCTGGCCCGTGTCGCCTTGCACTGCGATGGCAGAGGGGGGAGGGAGTAACCTCCCCCCCGGGAAGAGCTCTCCTTGAGTACAGTGCAGAGGGGCTCCGGTGCGTTCCACTGGAGATCCCGGAGCCCCTCACCATGCACCGAGGAAGGGCCACCGGGGAGGTTTTAGTGGGTAAAAACCCCACATAATCGCCGCCTTCCCCCCAGAAGGCGGGGTATCTTTTTGAAGATTTCCTCCTCGTTAACAAAAAAAAAGGCTCAAAAAATGTGTACCGTGAGAGCATGGCAAGATATATCGTGCCTAGATTAATTAACCAACTACCCCCAGATATAATAAAACACATAACTCAAAAAAATATTAAGCACTTTTTAAAACATTATATAAGTATGCTAGACGGACGGATACTTTAGCGCTAGTGACACACCACTGCGGCTTACATAGCGTTAAGTTAAATACCTATATTTTCTTTATTCGAAAACTGTATTTATAATAAGTAAAAAAAACTCGATAATCTATGCGGTTGGACGCTTACAATGGCTTCTGCTGTTGCACAAATGGGTCAGCATGACCGGGGATGTACCACGACCTCGCCAAATACAAGTGTCGGGTAGAGTAATGTTGTAATGAATCAATCAATAAAAACAGCTTGAACTTAACAACTGATTGCATTAAGATGTGACCTCATATACAACAATACTGTTACTAATTAAGTCACGAGTGTTATATGGTAATTTTCAAATTAAATATAATCAAATCGTTGATTACATCAATCAACTGCCACCAGCATGCACTGTGCAAACAAATTTTTATCGACTATTTCTGATGTAGGGCCACAGCGAAAGCGTAGTAAGAGCTTATATATTCAAATTAACCTTCGATAAATTATACTTTTAGCCCTATGCACTTCTTTTAGTGAGTAATTCTTCTGTACATCATTAATACAGCCAGGTTTACCTGCTCACACCGTTCTAAACTTATTCAAAAAAGTCCTCACGTTTTTTAAACTCAGGTAGGCAGAAATAATGCTGTTTGCTTTTCATAGAGTTTATTAGGTCCTATGTGTAACATAAGCCAAGTCTAACGCCTCACAACTTATGCCAGCTGGGAATCAAATCCCTGACCCGTCAGACTAAAAACAGACAGACTAGAAACTGTTGCAATATTTACCCCGAAAATCGGATAAACATTGACTCTGTTTACACTGTTTCAGATTAAAAGAAATAAAAATATATATTTTTTAAAAATAATGCTAACAATTTTTTTTCGCAAATATTAATGTTAACCTTTATTCTTGTTAATGTTAACCTTTCCAAATAAACTTAAGCTTGTGTTAGGAGACGGTTCACGTTAATAGTCGAATGGCGGATTCGAACCCACGACCTTATGATCCGTAGACCTACCCTGAACTATAAGGCTATTGATGCTTTTGTAAAAATGAAATTATATAATAAAATACACTTATAAAAATATTTAAGTAGTATAATTATTTACCCTTTATTATATTAAATTTATATGTTTAATTGATTTCATGGCCGGACATCAAATTAGTATGCTCACAACCCTGCCCTGCACCCTAGGCCGCCGGCGAGCCGCTCTCCATTGCAGGGTGTATTTGGCCAGGATAGAGGCAATCACTGCCTTCCACTCATTTCTGTTATAATCAATCATATCATATTATTTTTAAAACTGTTATCGACACATCTGTGAAAATCGACGTTGAGTCTCGTGGTTAGTAAGAATTTTTATCTTTATTTTACAACCGACTTAAAAAGAGAATATTATTATTATCCTCGTATTTTTCAATCGACTTCAAAAGGAACCCTCCTCCTCAATTGAGAACCTCCCGTTCTCAATTGAGGAGGAGGGTGAAATGATTTTAATGATTCTGTTTTATTTGAAAACTGATGCCCGTAAGGTCCCATTTTAATCTGGTCCAATTCTGCCTTTGGGATCCATGAAAAAACCATGTCTTAAATTTGAATCAACGTAGGGATACAGAGATTTCATAATGTCTTTATTGCACATATACACCTCACAACCCTAGATCTAAATAGACAAGCATGCATATGGAGAAACAACAAACAAAGTGAAGTGGCATTACACGCGTCGGGTATCCGGGAATCTCGCTTTGATTTGCGGCCCACGATACACGAGTGTTATTTTAATTATAAACATCATTAACCTTAATTACGGCATTTCGTGTTTTCCGCCAGAGTGCGCCACTGTGCAGCATACCCGGTCCACTTTGAATCCACCATTAGGATGCAGTTTCCCTCACGAGCTTACGTGTTTGTTAACCTGTGCCTCGATGGGGCTGGCGCTTTTAAAGCTTTTGCCCTGGCAATTAATATGCGACGAAATAAATAAAACTGAGCGGAGTTATTTCGCCTCGATTACGAGCACGACAAATTGGCTAACTTGAGTCAATTAATTTAAGGGTACGGATAGATGTGCACTAGGGTTGCTTGTGTCGAATACTACGTTCGTGATTTTAAAAAGCAACGTTGACGTTAATAAAATCAGTTCTGTGTTTCTTTTAAACTTATTATAAGTGTTTTATTGTATAAGAGGTAAACGAGGCAATAATATTATATTTGTTATGACTATATTTCTGGAAGAAAATCTTTATTCATCTGACTTTAACACACCATGCTATAAAAAATGTACCGTAACCATAGAGGCAAGTATTAAATATATATAATAATATCAAAAGTTGGCCCTACTATTCATTATTCCAAAATAATCAAACACCTTCCACATTTTATAGTAATTTTTTGAAAAAAAAATTTAATCTAAGTTATTATTTATCAGCCTAAATAAAAAATGATTAAAATACACGCAAAGAATCTAGATTTTCAATACATAAACTATGCAAATTGTGCAGACGTACGAAACCATCTCGGTTTCAAGTGGTTTTATTAATAATAATATTAATAACTTTTTTTCCAAGAATTCTGATATTCATTCCAACGTTCTTTCACAAACTTGGACTTGTTTGGGATAATTTAGACACAAAAACACCTCAGTGGCACGTGTGGTGGGGAGTGCAGATGTAATAGTGTGCAAATTAATGTCCATCGAACATACTCGGCGGGATTTACCAAGTGGCCGTTTAAACGCAGATAGATCTAGAGATGACGTCAATAAGAGTTTTTTGCTAGAATTATATTATTTTCAATTAATTTTTTATTTATTTTATACATAATAATAATAATAATAAACCATTTAATAATAATAAAAAACCATTCGAACCAGCACACAGAAATAGACAAATAGGAAAAAAGAAGAACTTATCTGGTAACAATAAAAAAAATTGTATTAATTACAAAACATTTTCTTAAATACTAATTAAAATAAGAAAAAAAAAACTAAGTAAATACGACAACTTAATCTATTTGGTTGCGATGCTGGATCGAATAGGTACCAGCTCAGCATTGTGTTGGCTGTGAAGCCAACGCTGGTATTCTGCTGGTACCTATGCCTTCCCGTCTGGCCGTGTTCTGTGCTCAGGTATTATGTGGACGATTTACCAAGATTAAAGTTAAGTTAAAGTGCAAGTACAATATAAATATAAACGACACAAAAAGAATACTCAAAGCTTTTTATTTCAGGAGAGAATAAAACGGGCTATATATATATAAATAGGAATAAATAGATAATTAAATTAATAGATAACGATATGAAAGAACAACGAAGCGTTTCAACGACTTTTCTGCAAGTCGATTAAAAATGCTTTCACTAGCATTTCCGTACGTGCCAATAAATTTATTTTAAGCTTAAATCTGCACAATTTGCATATTTGAGAACCCACATCTTATGCGTAACAAATCATTTTTTATCTAATAAAAAATAACTTAGTCATTTTTTCACAGATTTCAATAAAATGCTGAAACCAAAAAAATAAGTGACATAGATTTTTATTATTATTTTTATCAAGACTATCGCCTACCACCCACTTGTTGGACGTTGAATTACGGGAGGTACTATTTTAAGAACAGTTAACTAAATTAGACCAACTGAGGTAATTAACTGTGTTTCTGTTACTGACAATTAAGTACATCTGTACTACATTTTTGTCGTTTTCTCCTAAAGTAGGGCGTAAGTAGATTTATAAATTGATAAGGCATACAAATGTTAGTAGAATATTAGCAGACAGGTAACACAAAGTCGGATAGGTTTTCGTGTTGAGATAAGCATGAGCTAAACGCGTCCCGACCGACCTTATATCGCCTTACATAAACTTACACCAGCGTATTTATGGGTGCCGGGTATCGGTTATCGGCCAACATTAAACTGGCTGCTAGACGGTAATTCTATAAGATTGATTCAAGACTTACAAGTACTGGTACAATAGCTAACAAATAGGACATATGGAATATCATTGTGTTTTATTATATATAAAATTATTTCAATCGTAATTTATCTTTCTTCTGCGGTTTAACCGCGCCGTCCGTTCCTAGGCTTCCCTTCTCCAAACCTATGGCCCTGAAATCAACTCAACTACTTATCACATAATAGACATCCGTCCTCGTTTTACTTCCCTTTATTTTCTACATTAACTGATTTACAAAATGTCAAATTGGATAATAAACAACACAATCCTATGTCAAATTGATGAAAATTGTAATATTGTTGAAATAATTATTTTGGAATACCTA
The DNA here is from genome assembly GCA_029286785.1 of Meandrusa payeni. Classification (NCBI taxonomy): domain Eukaryota; kingdom Metazoa; phylum Arthropoda; class Insecta; order Lepidoptera; family Papilionidae; genus Meandrusa; species Meandrusa payeni. The sequence goes on from JAGSMX010000013.1 coordinate 5,248,097, forward strand.
TACGACCGTCAAGAAACGAGCCTATTCCTTTCATAAAGGCCAACATCGCTTGTTGTGGATATCCATGGGCAACGGTGATCACTTAATATCAGGTGAGCCGTAAGCCTGCCCTTTTTCCAATAACGAAAAAAATATAGATTTTAGATATGCATTCAGTAATATATTATACACTAACTTTGCTAACCCACCCACCATCAACACAAATTTCATTTATGGTATAAGTACAGGATACTTATTATTATGGTATTACTATGGTATAAGTATCCTGTTTATCTGTTGTATTTTACAGTTAAAAGAACCAAAAATGTCTTTTTCTTTATTACTAACGATTCAAATGGTGTTTTATTCCTTCTCCGCATAATTGAGACTTACACTGAGAATGATATTTATATATATTATTAAAATAATATAGTATTTTCAGTATCCTGTTAATATTATAACAACATTTTATGAGAAAATATTTCTGCTTTCTGTACACGTTTTCACAGATAAAAAATAAGAACTCTATAAGTATTAAAGGAAAATTTTCTTCGCGTATTTTCTCATCAATTAAGTCGCTAGCGTTTTAATTAAGGTGTTAAAAAAGGGCCATTATCTCGACGTATTTATGTACCGGCGGCGCACCAGTCTCCTGGACATAAATCAACGCACGAGACAATGCTAATGCTGGAGAATTAAAAAATACTTCGGTCGGGAGCCCACTCTGAAATAAAGGACTTAGCGCAATCTTTGCGGGCGGTTAATGAATTACGTTTGCTAATTTTTCATTGGGACGGACTTGGCGTCGAATGAAAATTTAAAAACATTTTAAATCTAATTATATTCTAACAACGAGACCAGACGGTATGACTCTTGAAGATGGGATGGCCTTTGGTATGGGATGCCACATGCGTCGATACTTTGGCGCCGTCGCATCTTCCAGAATCTTCTGTTGAGGCTGGAGCGGTCGCTGCAACTGCAGAAAACCTCAAGCGGCGCAAATATAGTAACCTCGATACGGATTTCATAATTGAGCCGTTTGGGGGTAGAAATTTTGGGTCCGTGGGGTCCTAGTGCACACCAACTTTTTAATGTGTTAGCTAAGAAGTTGGTCGACACATCTGGTGACCAGAGGGCTGGCTTAAACCTTGCACAGAGGCTAAGTAAGCATTGCCGTACAACGTGGCAATGCTACCAGCCTCCTGGGCACGCTGCCAAGCGATGACGGTTTGGCACAGTTATATTTTTTGTAAATATTTTGTAATATCTATTAAATTGTAAATATTTCTTTATTAGTTAGTATATGTTATGTTTACTTCATTAGAAATTCAAATAAATTAAATAATTATAATGTTAACAATATCGTAAGAAGCACTAACATTATTACTATTTTGAACTTTTTAAGTTTCATTTATCTATTACGCTATTTAAATATAAAATATAACTAAATACGACATAAAATATATGTATATATTTACAATGTTTATAATTATGAACCGCGCCGTAGTTCGAACCTTTCGAGCACCATCAAAATACTATCGCCGATGTTCCTTCTTAAGGATTCTTGTGGTGGATCTAAAAAGTGGGATATACCTGATCTGTGACATAATTATGTTACTACGAATTCACTTAATTGTATACAAGAATACTAGCATTACAATTTGAAAATTAAATTATATAAAAAAATTAAACTGGACAAGTCCGTCACTGTATTCCAAATAAAATGTAAGACAATTTCATAATATACAGTCGGTCGGTGTGACCCCCGCCGACGTCTTAATTAATCACCACAGATTAAACTTGAAATACGAGGCCCGATACCCAGGCCGCCAGCGACGGGGCGGGCGGAGCTTTCACGAATACTTTGGTTTTATTTAAACTGTATGTATGAAAATGTCACACACACACTATTTTATACGACAATATACTTTTAATGCACATTTTTGTGTGTTTTAAATAGTTCAGCAAGTATGTTGGGTTGTTTGTAGACTAGTAAATTTTATTTTATTTATATTGTTTTTAAAATTATTAAAGTTTTACTATGTGTAGAAAAAAATAATTTAACCCAAATACGTAGGTTACGTAGGTTTTATTATTTACGTTTTTTTTTAATCATATAGATATGTATAGCGATCATGTTTTGTTCAATAAAAAGATTTTTATTCTGATATTTTATATGTATATACAATATGTGTTTGTATTTAATTTGATAATTTGATTTCTTCTCTGATTCTCTGATCTTTTCCTTATTTACACCTGCATCCATATTTTTCTTTTTCACCAAGAGCTGACTGGAAAAGGATACGACTAATATATTAAGTCCGCCTCTGTCAACATTAGCTTAAGACTATACAATAAATACATATAAATGAATAAAAATCTATTTGCAAGTAAAATTAAAAATACACCTCAGAGAAAAACTAGGCTCAAAACGAAGTGATTGTTCGAACGCTCTCATTATAATAGCTAACTAGATTTAAATTGATGCAGCTATGAGTACATAAACATAAAAAAAATACATATGAATTGAAACCACCTTATTTTTTCAAGTCGGTTAAAAAGCTCTCACTTTCAGAAACTTTCAACCAAACCGGGTTAGACTAAGATCTTCGGATTCAGTTGTAAATTGATGGATTGTGTATGTTTTGTGTTGTAAAAGCTGGAATTTACCATATGCCCAGCAAAGCGCTGTGGGGTTGTGGTTGCGTTCCTTACGGAGATCCCACGACCCCTCGGTTGCGGTGATAACGATCACCGTTTTTGTCGGTGCGCGTCCGACATAACACGTCATCGTCCCCACGAGGGCGTGTATGTAAAAAAATACCATAGAGAGCAAGAGCTTCAACATCAGATTAAAGGTGACATATAGACGTGCATGAATCTAGACACATATCCCGCCATTAGATGAATGTTATCAATTATTACCCTATTTAATTTAAAAAATCGTTGTTGTTTTCAGCATTAATGACGTCATACTATTTTAATATTATCTCTTTAGCTTGCCTCTTAGTCAGCTAAATAATGATGCTGCGTTGTATTGAGTAACAAGTGATAGTAGAATAGTTTATACGAATCGTGTCTTTCGTATCTCTGTATGCGAGGCTGTGAGAGCAATACGCTCTTATCGACAGTAGCATCCAGTGTGACGTTCCACTGGAAACTGAGGTCTCAGTCGGTGGGCGTGGCGCACGGTTGGGCGGGACCTACACCCATTATCAGCGTAGCTCTGCCCACACCGAGGAACCGCCTCATCTGGAGAAAAACTTGTGACAGGTGGGCGGGGCGTATCTCTAAAGTATCGTCGCTATGGGCACTTTATCAAGTAATTTGTTAACTTTCATGAGAATTCAAAATTTATTTGCCTCCAGTAAATATTCATCTGAAATGTGCAGATATATTTATCGGGTTAATTTTTTAAAAAAATTATGATTATAGAAGATCAGACAAATATAAAAGATAAAGTTTCAGTTAATATTCAATTGTTTTAAATATGTACAAGCTCTCTTTGCCCTAGCGGGGTAGGCAGATATGATAATCTGCCTAATTAGTTAACTAATTAGTTCGCATTTATTGCGGTGTTAAACGCATCATAAATGACGCAAAATTTTTTAGCAAATTATTTTTTAACTTAAGAAACCGAACAAGGGAAACTATTTAGTTTAAGATTAGATCATTAGTCAAATACTTAGCAACCAGAGTATCACTGTTGTTATAACAAAAATAAAGAAGCGTACAAATATCTTCTTCTTCTTTGTCGTTCCCTCATTTCTGAGGGTCATGGTCATTGGAGCCATTCAAGTGAACAATCAGTCTTCATCGACTTCGGTCCGAGGCAGCCCTCACCTGGTAAAGACCACCAGTGGTGGACCGTGTGTATAAGTTATCAGATCCTCAGAACATCCCCGGCATTGACACTGTGGATAATTTCATTTATCTGAGTTCAACCATAAATAATGAAGGAAACTGTGCACCGGAGATTAAGCGAAGAATAGCGATGGCTAATGCTGCAATGATACGTTTAGAAGTAAAATATTTGAAAAAATCGAGGAATAAGCTATAGAATAGCGGCTTGGTTAGTTAGAGCATTAGTACTCCCAATCTTTCTATATGGATGGATGAATGATGTCATCAATGATATTGGAGATGTGGAGGCGAATGCTACGAATACCGTGGAATGCCAAGCGCAAAAATGTATCTGTTCTCTTCCAACTCACCATAAAGACCAGACTATCAAATGCGTGTTTACAGCACGTACTTTCATATAATGTGTAGAGGGGATGGCAACCTTGATAAGCTGGTCATCGCTGGCAACATTGAAGCGATGAAAACAAGAGGCCGGTCGCCAACACGATGGTCTGGTCAATTCAAAGGTTTCGTCTCCTCTCCTAATCTAAAAATATAGTGTGTATATAAATGTACAAAGTGATTGTACATTTTTGTATTCATATCTTTTCTTTTTGTTGCAGGTAAGGTCTGATAAAGTATTGCATATATAACAACATATATTATATAAATAGTCCAGTATTGAAGTAAGTACTTTTGAATAATGAAAAAAGACAGATTATTTTGTTTTAGCGGCAAATTTCAACCAGAAATTCACTATTCATGGACATATTCAAATAATTTATAATCGGAAGTTTTTAATCCGACTTCAAAAAAGGAGTATGAAACTACCCTTGAAGCACATCCTTTCCAATAAATAATGAATCATCGAAATCGGTTGGCGTGATATTGAGTTATTCGTCCATTTGTCGCGCAATTTTAAGACTTATATGGTTTTTTCATGGATGCTATTATCAGAATTGGACCAAAAAAGAAGAAACAAAAAAACATGCAGACGAATTGAGAACCTCCTTCTTTTTTTAAGTTGGTTGAAATAAGCGCGTATTTGTGTTAACTTATCAAGATAATACTTAACAAGGGGTCTTTAGATAAATATAAGAGAAAAAGTTTCAAATTACCCTAAAGAGTTATCAAAGCATTACAAGCGGGCTTCAGAACAAGAATGTCTTTGTGAAAATTGTTAACATAGGCGCGCCACCTTGCATACTTAAACAACAACGCCAGATGTCTGCAGGTAAGTAGCTGTTTAGAAATACATATTACAGCATCTAGATAAATTATAACTCATATTCAAATAATCGTTTTATAAATTGTAATTACATTGGGTATACAAAATAAAAACAAAAAATTAAAAAGTCGTCGAATGCCTTATTTTTTTTATTACATTAAGTATCTTGACTGCTGACACGAGACTACCAAACGAATATATTCCATATTGTAAGAATTTAACTATCTTGACTCATAATCTAGAATACCGGACAGTACATATTAATTTTTTTAGCATGAACAGTTGGCATTGTTCACCATTCCTGGCTTTTTTATTTAAAGTACAATTTTTAGGCTTAATTATGATATATGTTTTTATAATAAGATTAAATTGAATATTGAATGGAGTTAGAGTCCTATCAAAGGTACGGCGGTTCTTCAGACCGGGATAGCTTTTGACTTTATATAAAGCACAGATCCGGTCATGTGTGGAGTACTGTTGTTATATCAGGTGCAGCCAATTACCAACTCGCAGCACTGGATTCCATGGAGAGGCCGGGCTAAAAAGTTGATGTTGTTGACCAAGATCTATACCTAGATAGTCTTGAGCACCGGCGAAAGGTGGCCAGCCTTTCGGTGTTTTACAGATTACATTTTGGAGAGTGTGTGTGTTGTAATTACACGAGTTAATTCCCCCATCCCCATTCTATCTTCGGACGTTTAGACACTCGGCGGATCTCCACCCTTTCATAGTAGATGTTCCGCGAGTCCGAACGAAGCGATTTGAGTCATCGTTCATCGTGCGTACAGCAAAGGAGTGGAACAAGTTGTCGGCGTCAGTCTTTCCGCCCAAGTACGACGTGGGAGCCTTAAAAAGTAGAGTGAATAAGCACTTACTAAACTAGCGCGTACCATCTTTCGACTATATCACCACTTAACACCAGGTGGGATTGTGGTAAGCGCTAGTTTATATCCATAAAAATTTAAATAGTAAATAAAATATATAAATTTTCGAACGTATACTTACCATTATGCTACCAAGTGTCATGTACTGTAGAAGGTCGGAATTTTAACCCTTTACAAGAATGGTTATTGAGACGTCCTCTCTCAGCCTCCCTCATCTTTGATGTAGAGGCGCCTTGCCTCACTTTATCTTACCTGAATATTCCTTCAAATAGGTAAGACATAATTTTACGTCCAAATTATTATTTAATTACAAATAGATTAAATAATTTGGATAATTTGAACATTGTTGGTTAATGGAATTAAGAAGCTTAGGATGCCGAAAATATTATCATAAATTGTATTTTATTTACAATAACCTGATACAACGGCGATTTTATTTTATAAATATAGTAACGTTAAACTAAGGCTTAAAAAGACGGACTTAATGTCGCTTTACGTTTTATTAAACCTGGTAAACAATAACGACCTTTATGTTTGGTAATATTGTTAGTAAAAATAATACATATCATATAAATTTTGATATCAAATCATTAGCAAACGCTTCTAATCGTAATTGAATAGGATTACGCCCTAATCTTTGCAGGTTTTATCCCCAATTGAACACGTCGAACGTTAGAATAATTAACCGAACGAATGAAGTCTGATTTACGACCGGGATTTGAGACGAGACGATAGAGAGACGCGCGATTTATTTTTCACGGCTCCACTTAATTTTCATGAAATTTGTAAGTGAACGACAGTTTGAATGATTTCCAGTCATTTGTCGCTTAGGTTACATGGATGTTCTATTAAAACTGTCTTTTACAGCACTTAAATTACAACTGCTTCCGTACTGTGCTCATTCATCATTTGAACTAATCCTACTGAATTAACTATCTGAACCTTGTTACGATAATGAATGATGAATGTTAAATGGTGAACGCTGAATGATGAACAGTGAATGGTGACTCTCTCAATGGTCAATGGTCGGTCATTCATGATGAATGAGGAATGAATATACTTTATTACACCACAATTAACAAATACATCAATCATGCATGTGAATATCAAAATATAAAAAGGTTTTAAGTGAGTCTGTGATTATATCTATATAAAGTTTTTTTGGATGAACTACACAGTTGGCCAGAGAGGCTGGCCTTTACTGCTTTTCCAGATTGAGATGTGGTATAGCTCTTAAGTCGCTTAGCCTCAACCTCTATTAGCTAGTAACTCGACACAACGGTTACTATTTTACGCGTTAGTATTCCGATCCGAGGGCGCCCGAGAGGGCCGAACCACGACTCGGTCGGTAGGTAGATTATTAATTAAACTAATGGGACAATCTAAGCTAAACTAACTTATATGCCACTTCGGGAAGCGTTGGCGCTGGGAGAAGAAGTGGCTGAAGAAACTCCAACAACGCTCCTAATCCTATCCATAAACAGACATATATACTGTTACGTATACTTACTCGTACTACTAGTGAAAAAAATTCCTTTATTGTCTATACAACAACAAGGCCGTCGGCGTCTCCGAGTGCAGGAACCAGCGGCATCTGTTATCAGTGATTAGCCGGCTAATTGTCCGTTAATCAGTCGTTAATTACAGAGTGCGGGTCGCGCGTGACGTCATTATGCCAGCCTAATGCCGCGCGCAATCACTAATGCACTGTCATGTGCCACTTGATCTAATTTGTCACGTCGCATCCCAAATTACAAGCGATTTGATGCACCTTCCGATTGCCAGTGTAACGAGGACATTGTCCTGAACAGCATCGTGTTAAGTTACAGGTATTGAAGCGCTTGAGGATGGAATGTCTATACAGTTACAATTAGTTTGATTAACAATGATAATTGTCTTTGCATTTGAGTATTCTAAATACTTCAGTAAGTAAGTATATACTTTGAAGATTTATATCCCCTTTTTATACACTTTTCTGTGCAAATAAAGGTTAAATAAATAACTAAATATCAGTGAGTTTCCTTGCTCAACATCGAACACAACAGTTATTTGTAATAACTTGTAGTTTTTGTGGAATGAAATAGTCCAATAACTAGTACATTCGCTTTATTGAGACAGCGTAACGTTGTACAAGGAATTATTTTAACGAATGCCGTGACAACTGCGCGTCCTCGCCATCTTTATTACAAAAATACATTAATTAGAAATCAGATTACGAACTAATAAAGTTAAGTTATTGCTTACAATGCCAAGTTAATGTGAAGAACAACTAAATTATTAATTATGAATTACAGATACAATGAGGTTCAGGTAAATCACTAAGATACTCGTATCATTGGAAGTAGTATAATGCATAACGATCGCCGAGTGCCATGTGTTGCCAGCTAACATATTATTGACAGATTTTGGCAAAACATCAAGAGTTTAAGAGGTAATTTAATAAACTAAAGTACTTCTATATTAGTCAGTCCATGAACTTATTCTAATTCATAAGTATTTGTTATGACGGTACCTGGATGTTTGTCTGGCACCGTCATGATACGAATTATTGTGTCAGTCTCCGAATATATGAGATACGACGTCTATTATTCTCCCGAGTATTTACCAGTATCCTTTACAGATTATAATATTTATTTATGCCTTAAAACTAAATTAGCATATAGCAGAACTGACTATCGATGATCAATGGAAAGATAATTTGTTTGTAACCTTTTAAAAACTAAAAAAGACATCATATATATTGCATATAATAAAGCATTTCGAAGAAAATTTCTGTTAATGATATTTTATTCATCTGACTCATCTAGAATTTATATTTATTGGTTTAAAAACATATCTTTCTAGAACAATTTCGTTCCGTTCCATTGAAAAATAATTTTTAACCAATTTGATACCATTTTAATAAGTGCATGTGAAAGGATATTTTAATGTATCATTCTTTGAGTACAAACAGTCACAGCGTTATGGTAAAACGTTCAAATATACAATCTTATGGTCGGCAGTAGGAATCCCAGTCCATACAAAAAAATCACTTACGTAAATTTATGTATGTTTATGGAGATTAAGAAAGAATTATTGTTTATGGGATGGGCTAATGCTGATGTTTTTGGAACCTATTAAGCTTAAAGAAAACAGTGATTGCCATCTCTGTTTACACCGGGAGCAAAATCATCAAAGTACGTGAGAGCTTATTATTTAAATATTTATGTGTTTATATAACAGTATACGATAATACTATCGCATCGACGTCATTGTGTAATTAATTAGTAGAACGTCATAGAACAAGCCGTAGTCATTAGCGTTATGAATTTCAAGAGAACGACAGCTTGCACATCACTAAATCAGATTACCGGTAGTACATAAGTTGAATATTAACTATATTATATAAGTATTGCCTTACACAAGGTATTAATTCTTTTTGTGATTTATAAAGGAGAAGGCTGCCTTGTGTTGTATACGTTGTACCAACAAAATTTTAAAGTTTAAAACAGCTAAAAAGGCATGATAAGGTGATAATGGTGAACTTAGAAAGTATAGTTATTAGTAATATTTGTTGTCATAATGTTGTATGTATAACTCGTAAAATAGAGCCGTCAGCAAAAATAAAGGGTCGGTTAAGAAAGTTTGAATATCTCGGAAGATAAAGATGGCTAGCTAACTGAAATAAATAGTGCGTGATAGACAATTAAATAGCCTTAAAATAAAATATTTTTATTAATTTATTTATATTTAATAAAAAAACATAAAACTTAAGCGAGAAAAGATATGTTACGCAAACTTAGATAATGCAGTATTTTTCATTAAATTTTCATCTGTCTTTATCTTCCGAGATATTCAAACTTTCTTAACCGACCCTTTATTTTTGCCCACGAGTGTAGATCTTATTCAACCGACTTCGAAAAAGAGGAGGTTCGTATCTTTCGTCCGTATTTTTTTTTATTTGTACACTCATAACGTCATAATTTATGACGGTTGTGATTGTTTTAGACTTGTGACATAATTGTTTATCCTAATGATCAGTCAGGATGTTAGACGAAGTTAAAGGCACATTTTAATATGTGTACATGTTTTTTAACTCGTGTCGTATATATTAGATAACGTATGGTTTATACCATTTCTTTCACAAAGGAATTTAACGTGGACAGAATCTACGAGGAGTATACTGTCACCTCATAAAGCCAACAACAAATAAAGCAGACTGAAACGCTTGACCGTCGAAAGTTCTAAAATCGTTCAAAGCTGGCAATAATTCTAATACAATCAAAAGGTTGCAACTGTTAGTTAATCCACTTAATCCCTTAAACCCGGCAACATATGAACTAGTCCCGCTATAAAAAATGCCATAAAGCCGTGGACCGTGCGGAACGCGCAAATAAACGGTGCTTTACCGTTAAACTGTCGAACAGAATGGGTTATCTCCGCGTAGCGTTCATATTATAACAACAATCAATAACGGATATTGGTTAAAAAGTATTTACTAATAAATTCAATATTAACGTTATTCATTTTCTTATTATACCAAATAAATAAAAGAATCATGCCTTTGACCCTGAGATTTCTGAATCCCTGAACATGAGTTGGTAGGGGTTATGGATTTCTATTTTTCTCCTCTTATATATCTCTATATATCTGTTCATTCTCGTACTTCCTGCACAGTATACCTTCGTATATTTCCGAGTACTTTTGATGTTAATAGTATAAAAAATTGTAACTCGAATCCTGGCCGGAGTTTGGAACCTTGAACCATAAACGCATTCGTTGTCAAAGTTGTTGTCGGTTATCGTCGGTTTATTTTGCTGTCAAGGTTTATTCCCGTCAACGCAGAATGACTAACTTATTCGGTTAATCTTTAAGTAATGTCATTCTTGTCTTTTCTGGAAGAGGCTAACGTCTAAAATACAGGCTCGGCCTAGTTTAGACGTTAGAAAATTGGAAGAAATAGGTTTAATATCATTGTATGTTATTAATAATATTGTATTGAACAGTAATGTAAGTATTTTTGGTTGATTAAATTATTTTTATTAGTTACTCAACAGTTGGCCAGCAACTGCGTTATATCGTGTTTTTTTATTGTTTTTTTAATGTATTTTGTACGCAAAGGTAAAAAATTTGCATTCTGCACGCCTTCTCTAAACTTCAGACATGTATTCATAAGAAACCAAAGAAACAAAGTTTTTACTTCACATATTTATATAATAACTAGCTGACCCCGCAAAGGATGTTTTGCCACATAAATTATTTCTAGTGAATATTTTGCTAGAGGTAATATAAAAAATAAATAACTTATTGCTATATGAGGATCTGTACTATGACTGAGAAACGAATGACTATAAATGATGACGGCCTATAATACTAATAAAATACCAAACTTTTTTTTAATTATTGTTATTATTATTAATATAACAATATATTTTTATCTCTAGCAATAATTACGACGATTAAAAAGAAAACATAATGAATATCTTAGCGAAAGTGCTAATAATGGGGTTTAAAATGAAAGTTGGTGGCCGATGGTTGATAATTTAGGGTTGTTTTTAATGCCAAATAACAAAAAAAAAATTTTTTTCAAAAAATAAGATAAAAATGCTATGTAAGTGGACAATTCGTATCATTTAGGGATATGAAAAATAAATACCAAAAAATGTCAATTGTCAGACTGAAAGTGTACTCCGATTTTTATGTAAAATTTCATAAAAATCGGAGTACCCGTTTCGTTGGTGTATGGTAACTAACATTGTGACACGAGAATATTATATATAAGATTCATCTTTCAATTTAAATCTACTGGTAATACAATGACATTTGAACACGTGACAGTCAGTGTTATGTGTACCGTAGTCTGTACGACCATCCGCATCAGGTGCAGGTAGGGTTCACGTACGCATTAATAATGATAAATTCGTGTCATTAATTCGTAAGGATTAGTCGCGGAGGACGAGTGCGCGCCGCTGATAACCAAATATTAACTCATTTAGTGAGGAGGCGGCGGCTCTGCATTCAAATGTCTGCTAATCCCGCGCCTCGTGCTGGGACCTGCCTACTGGCATTAGGCATGGTCAGACCCACGCCGGACAGATAATGGCTTACTCAAAATGGGTACTATTTTTTAGTTAAATTTAACTGATGCATTTTAACTTGTGACTAATTTAACTGGTGACTTCCTTAGTAATCAATGCAGAACGAGAAGGCTTTATTGTGAATTACAATATGGCCAGGCGTCAACTGTGATGAGACTGAAAAGCTCCTTGGGTAGACTCGAACCAAAAAAACACACACACGAACATACACACACATGAACACAATACACCCCACACACGTGCCTGTATATATTTAATTACTTATGTAAATGTCTATTTCTTTATTTACTTATATAGCCATTTACTCCATTTATTACTTTATTAACATTCAATGTACAAGCGTCTCCTTAGATTGGAAGTCACTTAATACTATTATTACATTGATTTGTATTGGAGTAGAAAGAAGAACGCGTATACTGGATCCCACAGTGGCAAGAGAAGAGAAGCTGATCGCAACAGTTTCGCCGGGTTTCAGAAATGGTAGAGCTCTTAGGTCGTTTAATCTGAACCTTAACGTAAAAGAATAGTCATACGTAATGAAAGTCTTAAATTTATAACTACTATAAGATCAAAAATTGTAAGTACTCTGTGAAAAGGAAGAGGAGAAAGGTTTGATAAAAAGAAATGAGCGTTTCATTTTAACCCTTAGGGTAGACAGTGATATCGATTGACATTTTTTTAACTTCGACATTTTTTGGGATTCGAAACCCAGTCTTCTTCTTCTTCTTCAAATGCCTCTCCGTTACTAGAGGTTGGCCGTCAGCTCAACGAACTTATTCCTCTCGTGTGCCAAGCGAAACAGTTGTTCGACGCTGGCAATGCCGGTCCACTCTCTGATGTTTCGCAACCACGACCTTTTCCTACGTCCAACGTGTCTCTTCCCTGCTATTTTGCCCATCATAATTAGTCGGGGAAGTTGATATCTTTCGTGTCACAAGACATGACCTAGGTAGGCGACTTTTCTCTGTTTGACGGTCTGTAAGAGTACTCGCTTGTTGGATAACTTCTGGGTCCGTACTGGAAACCCAGTCATGTCACCGTACTACATCGGACTTCTAGACGTACTGCGGGATTTCATCATTTTGTTGTGAACATCCCTCAAACCCGAACGAAGCGATATGCTTCGTCTTTCATTCTTCGTACAGCAAAGGACTGGAATAGTTTGCCCGCGTCTGTCTTTCCTTCCAATTACAACGTGGGTGTTACAAGAGTAGAGTGAATAGGCATTTACTAAGCTAGTGCGCCTTACCACCCAGGACTACATTTCCACTTAACATCAGGTGGGATCGTAGTCAAGCACTTGCTTAGAAATTATAAAAAAAAAAAAAATTATCCATAAAAATATCTCCTATTGGTAATGTGAATAACAATAATAATAACAAATTTAATCGTGTTCCTTAATATTCACTGCCATAATAAACACACATTGATTACTTTATAACAAAAACCTTTCGACTTCTGTTTCAACCACAAATAAGAGAAATTAATATACTAATTCATAGATGTTTCATCGAACTATTCTGTTGCACTTATACAATGACACCCGAATATTGTGCCACCACGACCGCTATAATGTACCACCACGAACGTACCATTGGTAACAAAATCATTGGCAGTTATCGATAAATTGTAACTGTGTTGGATACGACACTGCATCGTCGTAATTAATTAGCATTAATTGAATTAATAGCAGTCAATAGTAATTGCGAATGTACAGTTACGAGTGACAGGTTTCACGGAAATTTGGACAGATTGAATATCATTACATTAACATGTCATAGGAACAATGGGGGGGTTTAAATTATATTAATATAGTTATATTATAGTTTTCTTTAATATGTAGTACTGAAGCTTGTTGTCGATCAATTATTTAAACTTCCTTTTTTTGACCTTCAACCTCGAATTATATATAAAACAGTACTCATTTCTATTGAAACCTTTACCTTCACATATTGCGTTAAGTAATAATATATGTGATACTAGTATATGATAATACTAATATAATAATACTGAGCAAAAATTAATAATACTCGTAATCTGAAATATATCCCCCAATTAATATGAATAAATCTAACCCTTGCTCTCAATTCTATAGTCCGTGGGATATTCCTACAGTAAATCATAAATCCTTTCACAAACTGAAAAGCTTTTCTTTACAAAACAAACGAACTGAACCAAAAGCAAACTTAATCCAATACACGAGTGAAACGAAGTAAGACGTCGGCTCAAACAAATTATTTGACATAATGTCGTTAATTAGAAACCCTCTTTTGTAACTGAGGGTGGGGTAATTAGGTTCGGATGCTCTGAATGGGCCCTTTTTCTGCTCGTTACGGCTGAAACAAAGGGGCAAAGAAGTAAACAGACCGTATTCAGGCTACGATTTGCATTAGACTCGACTGGAGACGAAATGTTTTGTGGATTTACGAAATAAATCACACAATGACTAGAAAATTGTTTGCCGTGAAATTGTAACCGAATCGTATTTTGTACAATCCGCTTGTAAAAACGTCAATAACCCAATGGTTTAGGGTACGGTTTGCGGAACCTAAGATCCCAGTTCGAATCCACCATTCGACTATTGGCATGAGCTATTTCCTAGCGCAAGCTTAAGCTTAGTTGGACTGATTAACAAGAATGTTGGTAATATTTGTGAAAAAAAAAATAATGCTAGCACTGTTTCAATTAAATGTACAAAACAATACAAAATTTACAAATCTTAAAAGCCTATAATTTTGATTATCTACATCAAAGAAAGTCCTAACAAAAATTCCCGGTGACTTTTCTAACATATTGTTCCGTACGGATTTAATTGAGTGACCATTGTTCCAGCTGATGTGATTCTGTATCTCTTTATAGCGCAAAATAACAAATAGTAGCCGGCGCTACGCTCTGCTACGTACTGTTAGTGCTACGTACTGTTAGTGCTACATACTGATAGTGCTACATACTGTTAGTGCTACATACTGTTAGTGCTACGTACTGTTAGTGCTGCGTAGTGTTACTGCTACGTACTGTTAGTGCTACATACTGTTAGTGCTACGTACTGTTAGTGCTGCGTAGTGTTACTGCTACGTACTGTGCTTCTAATATTTAACTAATCGACCGATTGCTTATCGTTTAAAAGATGTTATGAAGGAAATAATTGGAAATCCAGTTCACATATATTTCCATATATAGCTTAGCTACTTAGCTTTTTTTTTCTTTTAAACTAAAATTGTTTACTTTATTATTATACTCGTATTAATGCATTTGAGTGGGGGAAAAGTAAACTTTATCTTATATTGCCTATAATGTTACTAATTGCTAAACTTGTGCTCCAATTCAAACCATGTGCTGGATGCTGGCATTCATTCAAATGGCAGCCTGCACTAGTACAGTAAAGAAGTACATTCAGCCCTCGTAGAATGTGAAATATAGTTAATCTTCAGTGATTCACCCAATGAAAGAGATAGCCGACAAAAGCGTAAAATCCAGTATTTGCTTATAACTTAATTAGATATCGATTCATATAATCTACTTAGTATATATATAAACTCTTGTGGTTATCACAAATACGTTTTTAAAGGAATATCTGTAACTCGTTCAAGCGTAGCGAGTGACACGTCACACACACACTTTCTCAAACATTTTCAACAAACAACAACTTGCCCTTAATTGTGTTTGCGATTCCTTTACAAGGCTCTTTTGACTCGACTACAATTGCGAAAACTCGTTTTGAAACGACGTTAAATACGACCGAATTTCAGATAATTAACTCAGATTACGGTCTTCGCGTATAATTCGCTTTTGTTGCAGAAAATTTGAAGGAAAGACAGAAACTTAACGCTTAATTGTGACGGGGAGTTTTGTAGCGAGAATATTTAAATTGTATGATGGAGTTACTCCATTTTTATAAAACGATACCTTAACCGTAAAACATCTTGAAAAATATTACTTAATCTTACCGTAAAACTTTGAATTTTTCTTATAATAATACGATGTATTGTAACATAAGTATATGAACAAATATAGGATATGTTTGTACATATACTTGACCCTATCGCGATACCCAAAGTTATTAAAAGTTATTCGCTTTTCTCAGAGCTTATTGCGCAGCATACATAAAGTTATAATATACCAGTCGATTGATCATCTATTGACCTTGGGACTTTAACCTATCAGGGATTTCTTAATTTGTGATCCTATCGCGAAATGAGAGCTGTTTTATTCTCTGTTTTAAAACCGTCAACCAAAAAGTACGAACGTCCGTAAAAAAAATTAAATTCATATGCCAAATATTAAATTTGAAAACAATAGTTCAACCACCGTCAAAAATCCAATATCGAATAACTTAAAGCCGATGCAAATTCGGAAAAATCTATTATAATCTGGATCGCACACTGCCGGACGCTCTTTTCATTCGATGCCTTTTGTTGGCGGATTCAATTAAGTTTACAACGGCGCCGGGGTCAGTTAATAAAAACCGAAGCCTACAAAAATTGGCGCGTAAATCAAATTCAATAAAGCACAGCACAAAGGCGCGGGACGGCCACCGGAAAATGACGCCGTCAAACAATAACCGCCCGCGAGACCAGCCAATCAACTCTATATTACAACCGAGTATTACTCGCTTTGCTTTTGTTTTTTTGTGCCAGAACGCCTCTTTATTTTCACCGGGCTGTCGAGAGGTGTTCGAGCTCTTAGGCTACTTTAACCTACGTCTATCGCAGTAACTCAGCGCAAGAGTGACCGCAAGGGAAGTTCGGCTTGGACCGTTATTCTAATCACACTACTATGTCAATCAACAGCACTCTGACCCAAAATATTTGACTATTCTACCTACCCGACGGATTAAAGAGATTACTAAGTGCCTTGGTAGCTCTGTGTCCGGGAAGTTGCCTCAAGTCTTTTAGTACACTAGCACCCCGAGTACAGACGCCGGTGCTGGCACCAATAAATTTGCTGTTGCAAATTTAAGTGTTGATTTACCACGCGCTCGGCGATAAAGGAAAACATGGTGGGGGAAACCTACACGTCTTAGAAAAAAATTCTCAGATATGTGAAGTCTGCCAATCCGCACTAGGGCCGCGCGTCGGACTATTATATTCCCTTATATTCTCTTTACAGAGAAGACCTTTGGCCAACAGTGGGACATATATAAATAGGCTATACCTTTTAAATTTAACTAGAGTTAAGACTAACCATTAGCTAAGCTGGTCACACGCGTTGGCACCCTTCTGGGGATCTGCAAGGAATGCGGCGATATTGAGTTTATCGCACTCGGCGATCGCATGTGTTTCATGGTTTTGTTTCATCCTAGCCTGACCGAGTGTCGACTCGTCAGCCGGCTTCACGAAGACGTACCTTTATCTCCGGTGCGAGATGAAACATGACCATACTCGTATCACTATTATTGTCTACTTTTACATGTTAACAAACAACGCTATTTTAATTTTAAGTAGCTATATGTATTATAAAATTATTGTTCTTATTCAATAGAACATATAATTTATTCGTTTATATTAATAAACTTGAGCACACATAGCGTAGTGGACAGAGACAGCTCTGTCTACTACGCTAAGCATAGAATTAAAAAAACCTTTTATTTATGTTTATGTATTATATTATTTTAATCTTGGATTAGACCAATACCTCAATCAAAAATCATTTCTTTATACGATTTAGGAGTGCTATGTTACATAAAACAAAAATAAATACAAATTGACGAATTGAAAACCGCCTCCTTTTTCGAAGTCAGTTAAATGTGTAAACCATAAAACCGTTAGTATAAAAAGTCTCTCAGTGTAAATCTATATTCACTATATTGTTCTAGATACATCGAACCCAAAGGCTTGTATAAATCAGTGTTAAATAATTCCATTCAGCACCCACCTATGGAGCAAACCCGCTGCCTAAATCACCCTTTAACATTAAGAATTCCCGTCCACCTTTCCACGTCTCCGAATTAATCGCCCGAGAGCCTCTGCCTATTAAAGTTTCTTCACAAGTTGTTTAAGAGGCTCAAGTCGCTTTAAACTCCACAGATAATGTTAGACATTCATTTAAGTGCGCGAGCTCCGCACAACTTTCCAATTGTCGTATAAATCTTCTAATTCTTCAAGCGTTTAATATTCATATCACCTTCGTACCCCGCTTTACGTATTTAATATGACGGTAACGGTGTATTGAATCAAAAAGCGACTTTATTGCATTGGAATAGAATCTTCCTTTCTCTTCCCATCCATTTTGAAAGAACTTTCAAATTTTATAATGTTATTTTCGATTATTTTACTATTCATTTATTACTTACCTTATATTTGCAAAATCAAACAGAAATAAATTTATTTTAATTAATGATATATTATCAATATTGATTGCAAAAATTTAAAAAAAATTATCACCTTTCACACTATTATGACTAAAAATATTAATTAGTTAATATTATGTAATATATAGTCATAAGAATATTCCAACTTTAAAATATACAATTGTTACTTTTTCTTAATTATTTTGGAACGTTATATTTCTAATACATAAATGGAATTCCGTTTTTTTCAGTTATTTTAAATAGAACATGTAAATTTAAGAATAGAAACAAAAACCGACTTCAAATCGAAAAAAAACTTTAAACGATGTTCACTCAGAGTCCTCTATGTATTTCCAAATTATCGTAGGACTATTACAAAATAGATTTAATCAGAACCTAACTAAACTATTTTTAAATAACCGCAAATACGAAATGCAACCATACTAATTAAAAATGAATCAATGAAATTGGTTACCGCGATATTAAGTTATTGATCAAGCCATTTGTCGCGCACATACTTAATGCAAATTTAAGACTTATATGGTCAGAATTAAACCAAATGGAACTACACGAAAAGCGCCAGCTTTCAAATGAAAAAATATTCATCTAAACCCAGTCCAAAGTTAAGAATAAACATAAAAATAACATACAGCCGCATTGAGATTTCCTTTGAAGTCGATTGAACAGCGTGATGCCAAGCTTGCACTGACTAAATCCCCAAGATGTTCCACTAGAGACGCGAGTTGGCGAGGCTGCAGAAACGCTCTTGCACACATCTCTCTCCACAACTCCTCTCCTTCCCGTCCCGCTGGCTGGCATGTGGCTTCTTATTGATTTAACCGTGTATGCCAAAACCACGGCATGATAAGCCTGCTTGTGTTTAGTTATGGCGATGGCTTCACCACCGACATCGTCCCATATGCGTTCGAATGATGACAACACTGCTACTGAACTTTGCATACAATTTCTGACCAATGCCCGAGTTAGTTGAAGATTTGTGATACAAGTAGATACACAGGCAAATGCACACATGTACGTATACCCACTGACATAGCCCACATCCTAACATATACATAACAAATGGCAAATGGCCGCATCAAGGGAGAGGATAGTGGACTACAACCTGAAAATGGCCATGAGAAGCAGGGACACAGCGGTCGCGGAGAAGCTAATAGCAATCCAGCGGGGCGTCTGCGACGCGTGAACCTGAACGATCTCTGGCCACCTCCAAATTCAGACATTATATATATATATAAAAAATAAGAAGGAAAATAGTAACTGTAGAAGTGGCACTTTTTAACAAATGCAGAGTGAACAATTTAAGTGTATTGGAAAAAAGCACGGACACAGGTCTGTGGTTGCAATCTAAGAATAATAATAAAAAAAAACATATACATAACATACAATTGTTAAATTTTATTTACGTATTTGATTCGTTTCTCTTGGTTAACATTGATATAAAACGTTTAAACTTTATATAATTTAAATCTGTGAAGGCTTGGATCTTATATACCTGTGATTGATTTATTCAGGATATTTCATAACCTGTAGATTATGTAAAATAATAAATAAATAACATTCTTTGAAACCAGGAGAAATAAAATAAAAACGAGACGGTGGCAACAAAATATAATTTTCATTGCATTGTTACATTTTCACAATATTCATGTTTTATATGGATTTGATAGAAACAAATTTAATAGGTAATTAATAAGTTTATCAAGCATTACAACTGTAATGAATTTCCAAGCAAATTGAAAATCACAATAGGCAAATTAATTAACAAGACCGTAAAAAAAATTCTTTTAAGTTTTTAATTGATTGTTGGCCGGCGGCTTTAATTCCAACAGCCCGATTAACTGACGGTGTGGAACTGTTGTCATTTTTAGTTAGAGTAATATTTGTGATATAAAATATAGCTAGGAATCTCCTTTTCGCCGCAGGTCGGGAACAAAACTATGTGTGACTACTATATTATTAGACATCCGTTTGTGTTAATCACAGATAAAAAAAACTACATTAAAAACAAAAATTTAGGCAAACATAACAGAAACATCTGTCTATTAGTTATTTAAGTTTATGTCGCCCTTTTGAAAGTAGCACCGATTAATCCCTTCAGTGGCAATAAGGTACAGAAAAGGTAACACTCCCGACGTAGTCTCCGACCCCACCTCTCCTCCCCCTATCGTCTTCAATACCTCCCATGGGAGAAGTATCCGACACTTCTCCGATGAAATTTTCCATTGTGATAACAGCGGAACAAACTTTTACAGACAAGATAATTCTAGGCAAATTATACAAAATAATGTCTTTATTCTTTATAAGTAATCAAATCAGATAATAGAGACAGACCTATTTGTAATATTTTATTGATACTATATTACACTGTTACCTAGAAATCAACCAGATTACATAAGGATCATAGTATATATAGAAGCAGAGGCGAAGCAATCGTAGTATCATTGGTAAATGGGTTTCTGCAGAATACCAGCGCTGATTTACCCTCCTCGGATAATCAGCATTATGCTGAGCAGTGAACCCGGTCGGTTCGGCGTTGCAATGCATAGCCTTGTGTGCCTTGTCATTTGGTTACATAATTTAATTCTAAATAGTACTTTGAGTGTAGGACGTATAAATAATCATTCATCACGTAATTAGGAATTTTTCACCTGATCTGGTCTTGATTTAGTACTAATCAATTTAGTCATTTGTTAAACCAATATAAGACGATGACATATCTGGTTTCATCGTAAAACACGTATAAAACAACCAACCGTTTGTCAAGCACTTACTTAGAAAGTATAAAAAAATCGATTTAGTTTAGTTTGATTATTATACTCATATTCACAAATGCATTTTTTAAGAACGCTATCAATTTTTTTTTCACTAACATTATTTACATTTCAACCATTCCAACTAAGCTTAACCTTATGATTCACGTAATATTCAATACAAGTAATTGTACAAGAAGTCGTAATTGTACTGATACATGGCTACTTAGAGGTGTTAAGCAATTGTGTGAAGCCGCCAAAACACGTAGCACGTTCATTCGGATCGTTATGTCCGGCCATTATCTGTTGGTACCCGTAACCCCTCGCAGATAATGGCAAATGAGAGTAGTATAGCAATGTAGGAAACATTAGCGGAGCTCATAGTGAACTGGTCTCGTAATAAACGTCTGAGCAAGTCGTTCTGACGCCGCCACATCAGCGGTTCGAGAGCGATCTATCCGCTCATTTATGGTCTCCATATCACAATGTCTCTATTTTAATGCACACTAGCTTAGTCGTTGTTCTTTTGACGTAAACTATCACAATGTAAAGATACTTCCTAGCATATATATGAAAATTTGAAAACGCAGAATTTATAAAAAACGCAAATCTGGCAATGCACATTGCGATATTGCTGCAAACAATATTATACTATAACGCATGTTAGATATGGCACAATGAACAAGTTGATTGCATGATTAGGAAAAAGTGCGTCCTAAAAAAGAATATTGTGACTAGAATCAGGAAACATTCTTCGGCAGTTCGAACAGTATCCGCCTTTATATACGCCCGCAGAGAGTATAAGGGCATAGTCTACCAAGCGGCCCTATTGCGGATTGGCAGACTTCACATGATTTAGAAAAAAATTCTAAGACATCACTCACGATGTTTTCCTTCACCGCCGAGCTCGTGCATCAGCCAGCAATCATCAATGAGCGCATAAAATTGCAACAACAAATTAATTGGTGCCGACACCGGGATCGAACTCGGGTTCGATCGAGCAATCACGGCTCTTTTAAGAAAAACATTAACAACCAATATCTTTTATTACTTTTTAAAAAACAATAAATAAAATGTTAAATTGAGTGCAAATAGTATCGGAGAAAACAATAAACTTATTCGATTTACACATAAATAGAATTTGAATGAGACAGACATGAAGCTCTCCCGCCCAAGTCGTGTTCCCGTCCGCAACATTTAAAAATAAATGGCGTCTTTTTATGTTCTCAGCATATTTTTCTAAAAGTCGACGTCCCTCCGAGCGTATTAATACGCGTTTCTTAACACCCCTTACATGAATAATTAGATGTTTCCCGAATTTATCATTCTCAGTTATCTGTAAGACACGAGTTTTAAATTTGCAAACTCATTCTTTTCGCTTTATTGAGGATAATACATCTCAGCCGGGATGCGATTCTGATTAATGCCTTCGAGTGGAGTCGACGCAACTTTGTCAGAGATAACACCGAAAAATAATGGGACGTGACTCCGCTTAGTCCCTTTTTAATGCACCAAAGACTTGAGAAAACAGCATGGAATTGGCGTTTGAAAGAAGGTTTGTACAAATATTTTTAAACGCTTACCGTTTTACTTCTACTGGCCGGTGTGATTGCTGCTTAAAACTATTTTATATTCTTCTTTTAAACACGTTTGTCACGACATATTTGTGGCAAACGTCATACCACTATTTCTGTATGTAAGCACAGTTATTAAAATATGATAATTTGTGTTTTATTTCCACTCTGTTTTGGTAAGTTATATGTTTTCTAATGTTCATTTCATGAAACATATCATTACTTCTAAAACGTGTTAAAAATGAAATCAATATTTTTGCCTGTCATTTTGCTCACGATGCACTTCAGAAAAAGCTGAAGGTAGTTCTAATATAAACCAAGTATTTATAGTTCCAGTCAACGGAAATAATGATATTAACATACATTGAATATTGATACTTTAATGACTTCTTGTATTAGATATTAATAAAGCCAGTATTACAGATTTTCTAGGGTTTAATTTGCATTTAAATGTTTTTGGGTTGGGCATCTCCAGAAAGAAAGAAATGCGTCGAAGCAAACTAAACCAGTGCTCGTTACTGTCTCGGACAAAGACGCTCAGTTTAATTTTCCTTTAAAATTCCCGAGTCACACTCACATTTCTCCGGCCCACAGGAAACTGGTTGTGTTTGACGTTACAATGTCATAGTTATTTACTATCTTGTCTGAATGTGATGCGAACAACATTCATAATAAAACTAGTACCATTCCTATACCTACGTATTCTTTCAGTTACCTATGTCACGGGGGTAGTGGCTGAACCGGATAATGAGGTCAAAAGAGGAGTATTTCCCTTTATGGTAAGTATTTATTTTAAATTATCACCATAACTAATAAAAATAAAACTATTTATAATACCAGTCTTGCTTTTTAAAACATAACTGGGAACTTAATGTTCAAAATAATATTTAAATTAAAACAATTTTCGCGTTATAAAAGAGATTTTCCATTTTTCAGTAAAAAAATCGAGTTTACCCAAAGTCTATGGAGTGGGGTTGAAATTACAATTACTATTACCTCTCTTACGCTTTCTTGGGCACGCGCCGTATCTGTTATGACTATTATGGCCACACAACACGAGTGCGGGTTGACGGGCTTCGTATCTTAGAAACTTTTCTAAGACAAGCTTGTGTCCTCACGAAATTATCCTTGACCAGCAATCAAGTAATAAATCATCGCTTAAAATTTGCAACTGCACCGGGGTTCGAATTATGGTATCCAACTATGTAACTTGATGCGACCGCCAGAACACTGAGACACCACGTCTCTAGTAGTCACTCTGTTATCCTTAAATCACCTTTTAATGAAAATTTCAAATCCAGGGTTTCATCTTCTATCAAGACGTTTCAATAGCCGACGAAACCGGCGAGCGATTTAGGCGCGGCGCTGTACTGATTCGACCCAGCTGGCTCATCTCTGCTTCCCTCGACCGCAACGAAGGTCTAGCTTTTCCCCATAAAACATTGCTCGCCAGGTTCGGTACTGTCAACATTGATCTCCGCTTTAACTTAAACGAGGATGAAGAGGAACAAGAACGTGAGGTAATTAACTGTCCATATTCTACACTTTATCATTAAAACAAAGTACAAACAGTCACCCGGAGGGGTAGGCAGAGATCACTTCCACTTAGTATGATCCCAACATACATACCTCTTTCAATACATTCACATCCATACACCAACGTATACATTAATTATGCATGCCCGAATGCAGAAGAGCATTGAATTGGTCAGAACCATCAAGCAGCATAACATCTCCTACCTAGACCATATCCTGCGAAATTATAGGTACCGCCTGCTCATTTAGTTATGTTGGGCAAAATAGGAAAAAGAGGGATGGGAAGAAGAAAGGCGTCATGGCTAAGAAACATCAGGGAATGAACTGGAATAATAACAGTTAAAAAGATGTTAGAAAAAAGTATAAACGTATCCTTAATATAACCAGGTGATTCAAGTTGTGCAGCCCTACGGCTTCAATTCATCACAGTGGTGGTTTTATGATATCAATCTGATGAAAACGCTTGTTCCATTCAATATTACCGCTGTAATAGCTCCGATAACTCCTTACTATAAGCGTGATATAATCGAGAAGTCGTGCAAGATACTTGTCTTTACGGTGAGTCCTCAATTTTTTAACAAATTTTCTCGTATTTTTAATAATATATTAATATCGTTAAGTTTCGATAAGCCGTATTAAAATGAAATATTAACATTATGTATCAGTGTTGGAAAATAATTTTCACTTATTTTTATTTTAATAATTTAACATCTTTTAATTATTAGAAATTTTTTTTTCAAATTATTACATTTAAAAGTTAAACTTACAGCCTTTATAAATGTCGCACTGCTGGGCACGTATGGTGCACGCGGCCCTGGTGCGGATTGGCAGACTTCAAATGTCTTAGAAAAACTTTTCTAGGACATGTAGGTTTCCTCACGATGTTTTCCAATTCCAATTGAAACAAATTTATTGGTGCCGGCACCGGGGATCAAACTCGGGTTGCTAGGTTACTATACAACTTGAGGCGATCGCATGGACACTGAGCTACCGAGACTCATTAAAATTATTAGTATATAATTATTCTAGATTCAATACATTTATAATCGTAAATGCATATTAATTAATATATATTTTAAACTTTTGTTTTATTACTCTCTTAGTAATTGTACTATGTTTAAGTAACGATATGTTTGTAGAGGAGGTTCAACAATGTATCAGAAGATAGGATCTTGATGCAGCTGTCTGTTGAGCTACTGTCTCCAACAACAGACTGCGGCCTGAACTTTAAAAAAAATTCAATGATATGCGCCGCCGACAGCGATGACAACAAGAACTTTAATTACGAACCTGATTACTGTCAAGTAAGTTTTAAATAGAAATAAAATAGCTTTATTTGATACTACAAAAATAACATGACACATTAAAAGAATTTATTTCACAGTTAATTGTTAGTAGTAGTCGCGTAGACCTCTCCTAAACCTCTTCATCTGTCTATTTTTTTTTGGACGACCTATCACAGTTGGCACAGAGAAGCTGGCCTTTACTGCTTGTCGCTTAGCCTGAACCTCTATTAGGTGGTAACTCGACACAAGGGTCCCCCCGGTGAGGGGTAACCTCGGCTTGGACGGTTACCATTATTACGCGTTAGCAGTCCGATCCGAGGGCGCCCGAGAGGGCTGAACGACTCGGTCGGTAGCTATTTTATTAACAAAAATCTATTGGAACAATCTAAGCTAAACTAACTTATATGCCACTTCGGGAAGCGTTAGCGCTGGGAGAAGAAGTGGCCGAAGAAACTCCAGCAACGCTAATCCTATCGAGGGGGTGGGGTTTTCCCATAAAACACTTGTATCGCGCAAGGATAAATGTGTCTTTGAAGACATCTCTCCACCTTTTATTTGGTCCTCCTTGTTTTCTTTTTCTTTCTATTGGTACCCACTCTGTTCTTATCCTACATATATATCCTGCCCAGTGCTATTTGCGCAGCCTTATTCTTAATGTGCTTCTACAATTTTTGTTTTATTTCTGATGGTCTCTTTACTAATTTTATCTGACTCATTTATTCTGAGCATACTTCTTTCCATTTTACGCTGACAGATAGATTTTTTTTCTTCTTCTCTCCTCACTTGAGGAAGTTTTAAATATATTACATTATAAACTTTATAAGGATTATAGTTTGGAGTTTACATCGGTGCAAACATCTTTCTCTAATCCACTGTTAAACATAGGACTCATTATCAATGTTTTAAAGCATACCCTTGGGATCAATTGTATCCGTCGACATTTACCAAGTACCATCATGACGTATAGGTATTCTATCACTATCAGCCCTGTAGTTCTGGGCTCCTGCCTGTCGTATAAGGCGACGAAAAGGGGTCTCGGGTTCACTGGGCGACAAGGGTGGGGGTCTTTGTCGTCCGCTTAGGTAGACCCGGGAAGAAGGCGACATCGGGTGGCCCGTTTCGCGTTGCACTGCGAGGGCACAGGAGGGACGTGCTCTCCTTGAGCACAGTGCAAAGGGCTTCCGGTGCGTTCCACTGGAGATCCCGGAGCCCCTCGTCATGCACCGAGGAAAGGGCCACCGGGGAGGTTTTAGTGGGTAAACGCCCCACATAACCGCCGCCTTCCCCCTAGAAGTCGGGGTATCTTTTTGAAGAATTCCTCCCCGTTAACAAAAAAAAAGGTAATCTATCACTCCATTTAGTCCACTTGGGCTGGACGGGCTTTATTAGTATACCGGTAATCGTTTCAGTGTTCCGCCGTATCTTACTTATCTAGATACTTAGTCATCGATCTCTTTGCTCAAAGCATTTGTAATTTTAAAAAGTCGCACCTGTAATTCAAAATTTTTAATTTATTTTCTTCTCAACCGACTTCAAAAAAGGAGGCTGTTCTCAATTCGACTGTATGTTTTTTTGTTTTATGTTTA
This sequence comes from Meandrusa payeni, assembly GCA_029286785.1. NCBI lineage: Eukaryota > Metazoa > Arthropoda > Insecta > Lepidoptera > Papilionidae > Meandrusa > Meandrusa payeni. The sequence continues at coordinate 5,275,150 of JAGSMX010000013.1, forward strand.
TTATCTCAGAACTTTCGACTGGGTGAACCGATTTGGATGATTCTTTTTTTATTTGAAGTCCGTCCCGTACGGTGCAATATAAGTTTGGTCAAGTACTGATAAGGGCATCCATGAAAAAACAAAAGTCAAAGGAGATCGTTCGCGCACTGTAGCTTTTAATGTTAAATCCATCGATAATTTTATTTGAAGTCGGTTTTTGTGTTTACACGTAAATATACTTGATGTACTGTTAATTTTAATTTAAAATTTAGTTTAATTTTTTTTCCTTTTTTTTACATTTTTTTTAAAGAAAGCTTTAAAAAAAAATGAAATATTGATTTCATTTTTTTTTTAAATATTACTAACAATCTTGTTAGCCATTCCAACTAAGCTTAAGCTTGTGCTAGGAGATTGTTCACGGCAATAGTCGAATGGTGGATTCGAACCCACGACCTTACGATTCCTAGGCCGTACCCTAAACCATTAGGCTATTGACGCTTGAAATTTGAATATTGTTACTCGCCATTTATCTATTGTACGCAGGCTTCATTTATAAATGGCATTAGCCATGCAACTAGTCCATTGTCTTTGTATTTATGTATATTAAAAATGTTCATTGTGTTGGTATTTAATAAATAAATAATTACTTTAAGGGTAACGGCGGTGGACCCTTGCTCTGTGAAGCCGAAGTAATCGCACTGCAGACGTATATCAATGACGATTGTAAGCAGCCACATCTATTTCAACATCTCGCGGAGTGGGAGAGATTCATCAATTGCGGAATCGAAGAGCGTTGCGACGAGGAGGTATGCAATACAACATGTGTCACAATCAACAAGGACACACCGACAAAGGAAATAAGCTTTTCAACAAGCGAAGAAACTACAGCCGTGTCAACGTCTCAATCTTATTCACACACAATAACAGCGTCAACTGTCGTTACTGGGAACGCGGAGGAAACGGAGAAGATGACCAAAGAAAGCCCCTCAGCACCAACTTTAACTTTGCCAATGGAGAATCATGCAACTGTATTGATGGTATCAGAAAGCAATCCGGCAAGCAGATCGGATGACGATCGATCGACAACATGGAGTACTACTGGTGTTAAAATTAAAGAGAAATCGAAAAGCGTCGACCATAACGATGAATCTGATAACATGGAGAGGAAGACAAAAGTTCAGGCTCAACAGCAAATGGTATTAACAAAGGCGCGTAGTTCAGCCGACAAGATGCACTTGTCTCGAGGGTTTTACTTTGTTTTGATGTTGGTTACCATGGCAACTCAGTAAACTGCAAAAGTATTTGGACAACATTTTATTTAATTTTTGTGAAAAATTTGTACGTAAATTATAAAGTTTGTTGATTTTTGAAATCACTATTGAGGTTCATGTTTCAATTTTCCTTGTATGCGTATAGATGCTTTTGTTATTTACACCTTTAACTTTTATCTCGTGGTTACAGATACTTCAGTCTCATTCGTGACGCCCTTGTCGGAACAAACCTGTGAGCGTAGAGTACCGCCAACATTTTTTTGTGGTGTAGATCTGATCGATCTGACCCTACGTGTCGGGGCTTCGGCCCCAAGTCTAATTTGCTTACTTGACTATTTGTGTTTGATTGGCTGTTGACTTATGCAATGTAGTAGTTTAATGTTCTTATGTAATGTAGAAATGCAATCCTGGATGATAGCGTCACTATCTTAGATGTGCAGTAGAATTAGACGTTTGAATAAATGACGAAAAAAACTAAATGTCTGTAACATGCACGCACTTCTCTTATAATCTCTTTGTATTAAATTTCTTAGTGAAAACCATTCAGGCATTAAAAGCTGGCGGGTTGTAAAAGATGTGGCGCATCGGCTACGTGGTGGCTCCCCGTCAAAGTTTCACGAATAAGTAGAATTAAGTAAGGTTGCGAGCTTAACGCCTCGGCAGTTTGCTCTAATAGCATTAACAAGTTTCCAGACCGTATTGGGGGAATACTTGAGCTCATAATGTTTAAAATTCTCCATAAGAGCTTGTATCGGTTAATTTTTTAGTATTTTTCTTACATTTTTTGCGTTTATATTTTTGAAATCTAGGCGCTTTAGGGAGAGATATTCATTTACGGTTTGTGCAGAACGGAAGAACGGAGGAAATACAAATAAATTTATAAATTTGAAGTGTTCATTTACCACGCACTCGGTGGTGAAGGAAAACCTTGAAAGTCTTGAGGAAACCAACATGTCTTAGAAAATTTAAGTAACTAATTCTTAAATACAAAAAATAATTTGACAATTTTTGTGTTCTGTTTATCGCATAATGCTTACCACGTTGACGATTAATTACGCTTAATCAAAGCGGACAGCTCTTCAGACTCTGTCCACACCGCTTAGCAAACGGTAAAATTTCCGTGAAAGCTTGTCTAACAGTATGCCTTGTTTTGTACGAAATCCAAAGAAACCAAAACATTTTATATTGTACGAATTCCGAGTTGAAATATTCTAGCAAGCCATTCACAATCAAACCACGGTGACTATAAGAGTTTTCAAAGCGAATTTTCTTTCCCAACTTCCGAAGTGCAATGGAATTGAAATGTATCTTAATACGACTCGATGTGTTTAAATTCCGAAAGGGGATCGCATTGGAAAACTGTTATGCATATTTTAAAGTTAAATTTACTTACAGTAGACTCCCGCGCGGAATGGGAATTCAACGTGAATCTATCTGTGAACTTTGAAAATGTTTTATGATATTCAACAGACGTGATAATGTTCAGTGTGAGAATACGTTTTGTAACTCTACCGCCTAAATGGATTTGTCAGTAATAGATAAAAATTATTTACAAGTACCCTTACGATGTTAACCTTCTACGCCGATCTCGACGTAATTCGGTACTTAAAATTTTAACAAAATTGAACAAGATTTAATTGATTCACTGATAATCGATCTGCGTAGTGTACTATGCAATTTGAGCAGAACACAGCTGAGCTGTCAAACTAATTCGGATATTTTTTGTAAGACAATTAAATTTCAAGGTCTAATGGTGTCATTATTCCTTATCTCGATTGGGATTAAGGGATGACAAACATCAATTGACTGACATGGCTTGTAATTTAGATTGATTTGTAACAAATATTGAGTAAAAAAGTTGAGACGCCTGTTAAAATTATGATAGCAATCACTTTTTCCGTATATATTGCCCTAAGGCGAAACAAAGTTGTTACAACAAAAAAAAAGTAAATTAAGTCAGTACTTTCTAAGTGTAAGTAATTAACACATAATGCAATGAGTTGGAAAACAAAAGAAATTAATTCGACAATCCCATAAAAAGGAATAAGCAGTTCATGAAAGTTTTAATAATTAAAACTCAAATAAAACTGATAGCCCTAAGGCACATGACAAATTTAAAATGAAATACCACGCTCCCCTCGTAGATACAAATTGTAACGACAAAAGCCGTACCGAACGTTTCTCTGGAGTTCTTTCCTAATTGGATTTTGTTTAGGAGTCATTTTCAAGGATAAATCCCTTGTCGGGGGGTAAAGAATAGACAACTGCCGTTATTTCATTTTGACTGAATATAAAAGACTGTAAATAAGGAACAAGTCATAAAAATAATAGCCTTGATACTTAAAAAAAACTAAAATGTTTATATTGAGTAGGAGTCATTTGTTTTCACAAATGATGATTGCCTGATCGATTTAATAATCTTTATACAATAAACAGTACATTTTTTTATTATTATACTAACTAAAAAAAGAAATATTAACAATTTAATAGATATTACAAAATATTTATTTGAGTTATTTTATGTGAGGACAAAAGTCAATAAATAGGAACAAACGAGCTTCCAGATGTTGATAGTCCGTGGTAGAAAGGTTAGCGAGAAACCGACAAGATGCAGTTGTCTCAAGAGTTTTACTTTGTTTTGATGTTGGTTACCATGGCAACTCAGTAAACTACAAGCAACTACAGTAAACTTACAGTCAAGAAACGCCAACTATCAAGATGGTGTCGATGAAATATAAAATTCTGTTATTTCCGAACAATTGTAATATTATTAATATGTAATATTAATATATAAGTTATACTAACTCATAATTTACACGATCAATATACTTTCAAGGCAAATACTGAAAAGTATAATCAAAAGATTAATTAGAGATAATTCTAATACAAACTGAAATCTCAACTGTAACTGATAACTCTATAAATCTTCGGGCAGACGTTCGCTATCTATGTCCGACGCTTACAATTCCATTTTCTTTAAAGTTTTACAACCAACGCTCCACCGTTGGCCGAATAAGTCCGAGATAATATATCTTCCAAGAGATTTGTTGTATACAGATATATCCTATTCAACTCTTACTTATTCTCTTACATTATTATAACAAACTAGTCACTCATCGTTTATAAAAGAGACATCTACAAACCATTTATATTGAAAATGTCTTACACAATCCATTTTGGAAAAAAATATCACGATCACGATATCACATAATTTATGTCTCAATTTAAAGTTACGAAATACAAATATAATTTCGTAATTAAATCAATGTTTTGTACAACTTAAAACTGTCCGATAAATGAATTGCATAATCACGTCTTAATCGTTAATTTTTTGGAAACAAGAGTAAATGAACTTACACCACTTCCAAATTGTAAGGTTCATATAGTATATGTCCCGTTGTTAGCCAAAGGCCACGCGGCCATAGTGCGGATTGAAAAACTTGACAAGCTTTAAAAAAAATCTAATACAAGAATTTCTACAGGATGTTTTCCTTCACCACCGAGGGCGTAGGAAATAAGTACTTCTCTTCTTTCGGACTGGGGTTGTCTGACACAGCTGAAACGTCTCCGCCAATTTTATAAATAATTCCTTAATATTAAAACAAAAAAGTAACGTAAAGTAACAAAGGTACGGGATAATACGTATCCAAATACACCAAAAAAATATTTTTGTATACTTCTTCTTCTTTTGGTGCCATCTTCTATCGAAGGTTGGCGACCATCATGGCGATTTGGACCCTCGACACAGCAGCACGAAATAAAGAACGTGTGCTCTTATTGTACCATTGGCGTAGATTTTTAAGCCAAGATGTTCTTCTCCTTCCCGAATTTCTTTTCCCTGGTATCTTTCCTTGGATTATAAGTTGTAACAAATCGTATTTGGGATTGCGCATCATATGCCCTAGGTATACTTGGTTTTGTATACTGTATCACTAAATCATAAGACATATGTATTATATCCTGTATCAGTGCACGGCTGGACATATTCTCGAATGCCTTGCACTGTAAACAAACCTTTGGTTTCTACAACAACCACTTCCGGATAATGCCAGTGGCGGATTTGCTTAGAAGGCCTGGCTATAGGTCAGCCAGATGTTAGGAGTGTAGCCAATCGTGATAAAAATTCACTGATGATAATAAAAAAACAACTCAAATTACGTAAATTTACCAAAGGCCCGCGCACATTATGGTGGGCCGTACTGCAACGCATCCTATGACAATAATCTTCTCAAATCACTTTTGTATTTTTTATACATGAAATATAGATAATGTAATGTTAAATAATTATTTCGTTCATATAAAATGTACGTATAAGTTATTCCGTACATATAAGTGATTTACGAAGAATGTTCTAATTATATATTATTCAATCTCAGAAATGATTACAAACGAGCAGATATTATAGTTAACTGAATTTCTGAATCGATTTCGATAAAAGTTAGCAAAAAAGTAAATTAATTATTAACTCAATTTGACCGGGAACTTAGAAAGGGTTGGATGGTACATGGTCTAGGGCAGTGATTCCCAAAGTCTATATCGACCCCTAGAGGTCTACCTCATCGAAAAAAAATTTGGGGGTACATGAAATGAAGATGGGGGTCCACGATAGTGGATCCAACACATACACTGATAGTACCTATTTACTTACTTCATTCTATCTTATAATATCAAAATTTTATTTTTAATTTCCTTTCGGTCGTCATACCTAGTGGAAAAGGGGTTCAGCACTTTACCAATCTCCTAAGGAAAAAAAGAAACAGACTGGACATCATTAGCCGAGGAGATTTAAGATTCGCAGCGTCACGACTTGGCATCCGCCATCGGTGGAGTAGACCTGTCGCTTCCGAGCCTCGCCCTTGCGATGGTCTCGAGCGACAGGTCTTGGACGGCGGTCGCCTCCTTCTGCGAGACGGTCATGTCCCAGAAGGAGGCTGACGAGCGGGTCAGGGAGGGGAGCGCAGAGGCTCCCTCCCTCCGCAGGCGACGTGTCGGGGTGCGCAGGAGGCGTTTCAGACGTCTCCTCTTGCCGCCCCCGTAATCCGAAGCGGGGCCAGGATGGGTACCTCTTCTGGGTTGGGGTTCTCTGAGTACCGGAGAAGTCCCCTTCGAGGGTGAAGTCCGGTCTTTGCCGGGACCGGCCGGTCGTTGGGGTGTCCTGTCGCTGACAGATCCGGGGCACCCCGCTTATAACGGCTGATGGCATTCGCGGTAGGTTTAGTGGGTATGGGCTGCCCAGGCCGCGTCCCACACATCCCTCCGGGCCCACCCAGGGTACCGGAGGATGGTCTATAAACAGATTCCCCTGAGTAAACAAAAAAAAAAGGAGATTTAAGATTAACTCTTACAAAATTGACGTCAAATGTTGATAATTTATTATTAAAGCATCAGGTTCATCCTTCTCACTAAAATATTGACTTATTGCTTATGTTATTTTATTTATAGTTTATTTTATGTTTATTTAATGTTACGTATATTTTACATAACAGATACAAAATTTTATTTTGAATCGTTTTAATTTAAATTCAATTAATAAATGTATAAATTAACATGTGTTTTTACTTTAAGTTTTTAACACTAAACTTCACTACAGTTAGAAATTTACAGGAAATCAAAATCAGGGGTCTACCCAACACGGAAAAACATAGCAAGGGGTCTACGACGACGATTTTAACCTCGACATTGAGTCGAATGTACAGCCAACTATCACTCCAGTATTAGACTGTATTAAGCTCTGCCCCGTGAAATTAGAAAGTATTAATAAGTACATTTTAAATTGAAATCCCATTGCAATTTGTCATCGACTTATCAAATTGGAAACGATGCTGCGACACAAAAATATGGAGAAAATAATAAGTGAATCATTGAATCCGACAGTACGGTCGTCTGTAGGCAATTTTCAATCTCTTTTCTATTTATGACAGTAATAAAGCGGCCGGGAAAAGTCAACAATCAATTTTGTATTTCAATTTATTCCCAACCATCCTAGTTCGTGCGGTGATAAGAAAAAGAAAAACGCGTTCATTGAAAACGGAAATTATTGCAAGAAGCCATCAAGTGGTGTGCGCTCGACTTCCTACGTTGTATTCAGTTTTTTTTTTTCGTCGAACGGTTTCACAGTTTTGATTTGTGGCCTGTCTCGCCGGTCGCCGCTACTTTTAACGCGCCTCATTGTAACGTTCACGCTCGAGGAGACCGCCTGCCAAGGTTTGTTTGCGTCGCACTAATATAAAAGCTTCGTTTTAATAACGATTTATTACGTGTAACATGTTTGTTGTAACAAAGTCGCTTCTAAATCTATTATAAAACTTGGTTTGATAAGCTTAGACACTACTTTCAATTAACAAGATGTTCATACGTGCATACGAGCGCAAGCACTAATACAAAATACTACACACATTCAAAATTAATTATATTAAGAAAAAAAATCTGTACTTTAAGCTTTGAGTGGAATACTGACACCCGATCTTAATTAAAAGGGTAGCCGTTAATTAGCCACGAAACAGTATTATAATAATTATGATTATTTACATTAAGGATCAACAGATTTTTCTAATAAAATTGATCTAATTTACAAAAAAGATATGAAAATAATTAAGAAACAGACTGCCAATAACAGACTTTCGCAAATACGAAAAACTTTACTTAAAAATGGCACGGGGATTTAACTTACATTTTTATTTTCATCTTAGACGTAAGAAATAAGTATATGTGATTTAAAAAAGTCTTGTTACCAAGCCATAAAATATTCATGAACCCTAGAATCAAAAACTTTACAAATATTTTATTGTCTGAGCAAAAATAATAATATTAAAAAAGCATATCAACAATTTTTCAATAAAAGAAATTTCGATAGAATGTCCGTTTTATTGCTCTAGTTGTAGTAATATTAAAGATGTCTACTACTGTCCTTTTAGAATATCTATTAAGCGTGCCAAACCATATATATAATCACTGTACTTTTTAGCCATACTAGCCCAGTATCTGGGCGGTCGTCTCAGTAGTACGTTAGCAAGCTCCAATGAATTTGTTTGTTGTAATTGTAAGTGGTGACTAATTACGCGGTCGACGGTGAAGGAAAACATCGTAAACTTATATATGTTAAAATAATTTCTAAGACATGCAGAGTCCAAATCGCACTAGGGCCGACTACAAAAGGTGGACGTCATCAATTTGTTTGTATTTTTTATGGTTGTTACCGCTTTCGAACTCGGTGAACAGATTTTGGTGTTTTTTTTTTTATTTGGAAGCTGGTATTTTATTTTATTTCGTGTCGTTAGTCGTTAAGTATGTGTGTCACAAATGCACGAATAACTCAATATGACGCCAACGGATTTTAATGATTATTTTTTTATTCGAAAACATGTACTCTAAGTACTTTGATTTCTTAATATTCCTATGATAATTAGGAAATACAAAAAGGGCGTCCGCACGTAATAGCGTATAACCTTTGGTTCGGTTCCAAGTCGGTTATTGTTTTTACTCGTAAATATACTTATTACGCTATGACATCACAAATTAGTATATATTGAGGTAACAGATAATATCATACTTATAAAATATAATTTGTTGCTGCGTTTTATACAATGTGTGCGGTACTAATGAATCAGAATTTTATGTGTTTATTTCTACGTTATGGAGATAAATCGAGAGCAGGCAATAAATAAAATTCTCCTTTCTTCATAAAAATGTTCCGACAGTCAGTCGTACATTTCAAAAAAGAAAAAATATAAAAAAGAACAAATCTAACAAAAGAGATCCTATACGATTTTCTTTCTTTTTCTTCCTGAAGTACCATCTCCTACCGGAGGTGGGCTATCATCTATTTAAATTTTTGATGCAGCGGCACGGTACAAGGATCGTGTGCTCATGTTGAACCATGTCCGGAGATTTCTGAGCCACGGAATACGTCTTCTGGTCTTTTACCCTGGATTTTTCCTTGGATGATGATTTGGAGTACTGAGACGATTTTCTTTACATAAATAAAAAATATATTAGCATCTATGTAAGTGTTTATTCTATGCCTATAATATAATCTATTTTTTTTTTCTAATCTAAAACATCATCGGCGGTTTTGTTTACTGTTGAAATTAAAGATGGCATCGATAACAATTCTATCAAAATGCGTTCGGCCGACAATGAGGGCGGGCAGGGTGCCGGGAAATTGGGGTGATTTTTCTCCTCTTTACACCAGCGCTTCACCTGTAGCGTCAGTACAAAAATACTTTTAACTCAAAGAAAACAAATTTACTCTCACATCATTACCCTGTTTGATTCAAATTTTAGACGATAACAAAATTACAGGAGAGGACTTAGAGATTTCAAAATAAAAATATTTCTGTATAAAGTTATTTAATGTTAAATTATTGTATGTGCTGTCGCTACATTTCCCGCCAAGATGCTTCAGTTTGCTATCAGTAAATACAACAATGACGTAGCGGATGACATTTTTATGTCCCTGATATTGAATCGGTATGGTTTCAATTTTGACAGTCTGTTGTTAAGAGAGGACCTTTTCGAATTTCCGTTCACCTTCGCAAATGGTGACATTATTTCTCCCATTATTCCGATCTGTCTGAAAAATATGACTTACAGACAGACAGATTTTACAGCGGTACGAGTGCACAAAAATTAAAATTCAGAAGGATTTAATTATTTATTTCAAAAATTATAACACCGTTACAGATAAACTAATTTGATGTTATAAAAACTAAATATGAACCATATATTTTCTCTACTCTATATATATATATATATGTATATATATATATATATATTACTAAAATTAAAATAAATAAAAAGCAGCTTGATCCAAAACTTTCCGGGAAACTTCAGATTGACCTGGCGAGTAATTCAGTTTGGTGATGATCGGAGCACTCCTCGTTTTGAACTGTCAAACAAGCCATACGTCATACTTTTATTTCTGACAATGACTTGAGCCCGATATGTTTTTGTATAAATGATGAGAATGATATTGTATTCACTGATATATACATGGGTGTGATACAATGATCTTCACTTGTTCGAGAAGAGAATAGAAGAGAATGAATACGGAGAAAAATGAATAGTGTAATATACTGTGATAATAATGTAAGTTTATTGTGGAAATAAAATAAAGCAAAATCTAGGCCGGCAACGCGGGCTGGGTACGCTAGTATCCCATAAAAATACGGTTTTTGCAATAATGACAATTGTAATCGTTATCAATGTAAATGATTGGTTTCATTGTGAAATGTCATTGGCAAAATGCAGACTCATGGAACAGCTTCACTGCCAAATAATTAGGTTTGTCTAAAAGTACCATTAGTGGGTGTACCATCGGGTGAGACTCGCATCATATTATGATAAACAAAGACATACAAAATCGGTTATTTTAAAAGTAACAGGTGATAAAATAAAACATATCTGTAAATATTGAACAAGTTTTTAATGAGCTACAAATCTTTGGTCAAATCATTGGTTTAAATAGAACCAGACACGTTCATTTGACAATTTACACATAATATATTCGTCTTACATCTGCGATATCGACTTCTTAATTTTAATAAGGAATGCATATATTCTATCTAGTTAAATGCGGAATTAGAAATTAACTGTAGACAATACAAGAATCCATTTAAGATATCGCTAAACTAATTTGAACTATTGCATTTTTTCTTATTTAATTCTCATATAATTTTTCGCAATTAGCTAAAGATAATATTTATTCAATCATTAGATATAATGAACTACCTACTTAGACTGATTTTGATATTTACATAAATAATACAAACATTACAACAATGTTTAGGTATAAACTTAACAGTAATTTACAATGTACAAAAAAAACAACAAATAGAGAGGGCCAGAAAGAGACAGTCCTGAAATGGCTAAGCCAGAATACATCTACGAAGTTATAAGATATTTGATCGACATCTCCAAACCCCCAAATCGCTATTAATGATGCTATAAAAACTAAATAATATTTTCAGACTGATATATACATAAACATCAATATTTTAAATACTAGAATACAATTTTCTGCAGCCTTATAACCTGCTTTTCTATCCGGTTATATATAAAACCAGTTTACATACATTTTTATATAACATTTATTTACGGAAACCTCCCATTCGGGAACGAAATTATCGACGTTAAATTTAAATCGACAAGAAGAAATAGATTTCACTTCTAAAATATCGAGATCGTTACCTAGTGAAGTTTTGGCATATCATATTTACTAGTACATAAAGAGTCAAAAACACTGAATCGATGTAGTTCCTCAATAACTTGACGAAGAAACATTTATTCGATAATAAGTAAGTAATTTGACCGACACAAAGTCGTTTGACCGACACCAAGTCGTTTGATCGACACGAAGTCGTTGGACTGATACAGAGTCGTTTGACCCGCACCAAGTCGTTTGATCGACACGAAGTCGTTTGACCGGTACGAAGTCGTTTGACCGACACAAAGTCGTTTGACCGACACCTATTCGTTTGACTGACACAAACTCGTTTGACTGACATTAAGTTATTTAACCGACACTGTGTTATAAGCGACACATTGTTATTGTCCGACACATCACTTTAAATCGACGCTTCATCATTTGATCGATACGTTACTTTGCACACCGACACTTTTTCACCGTCATCATTAGTGTTTAGTGATACTTAGCGTACGGGTGGGCCGTATCTCATGCGCGATAATCTCAGCTGCTCGCAGATAGGCCCAGTGGCTTAAGGTGGGGGGGAGGGACGAAAGCCGCCGCCGCGGAGCCAGACATGTTGTTGTTCATGTCACCAGACCGGCCCGATCCGTTCATGAGGCTCATCGCGTTGTTTGTCTGTTAATACAATACATTATTATAATTAACAAGTTTTCAATAACAATGTCTTCATATTTTTGCACGGATTTTTAATAAAATGCTATTCCATTATATCATCATTATATTAGTACGTGAAGCACAAACTTTGTACCCCTTCTTTCGTAAAATTAGGACTATGAAATTTCGCACATTTATAGTTTATATAGAGAAGAAATGCATAATGCTAATATTTTTTTTGCATACAAAATGCATTAAGCCAATGAAAAAACAACACACACTAAAATGTGTTTGATACACATTAAGCATATATCATGCGGTTGCTTGGCAACGGTTAAGTAACTATGATAAATAAACCCTCGGAGCGGGTGAGAGACAAAACCTCTCTATCTAACCCGCTCCGGCACAGACTAAGAGGAGCAAGGAGAAGGCAGTTCGCCCGCCTTCTTCAACCTCCTTAATGGGACCGTTGGGGAGTTGGGGAACTCTCCGCTGGTTTGCATCGGCCCCACCCGTCTGGAGGGGTAGCTTTGTGAGCACGGTAACCCCAGGAACCTATAGGTGCCGAAGGCCCGGTTTTCCTAACTGGGCCTGCCGCCGGGGCGAGAAGGTGAAATGCTAACGTGACCCTATCTCGCCCTATGGCATGGCAGAGGGCAGCTCACCGTGGGAGGTTTTAGTCGGTAGGGGCCTTTTGTAGGCCGAGCCCGACATAACGCACCCCCGCTACCCCTGGTGGCTGCGTATAAGTAAACGCGTTTCCTCCCACGTTAAAAAAAAAACTATGATAAATTATGACGGACAGATTCATCGCTTAAGTTACGAGCTGCGAATTATGAACAATTGCAAAGCTTATACCATTAAAGCGGCCACTTGTGATATTATACACTTCGAATGAGATAAAAATTGGTAGTGGTAATCGATTGTATTTTTTTGTAAAATCGCAAGTATATTTACCGGTGGTGGAGAAAGATGGGTGGTCTGCCTCTTGAGGTGGGCTAGTGGAGGTGGGTTGTAAGCCATGTTAGCGAACACCAAGCGCTCTTCATAGTCGTACTCGCAGAGGATCTTGTTCTCGCACAAGTAGAAGCGATCGCCCACGCAAAATCTGTGGACAATAGTATAAAGTTTATATCTGAAGCAAAGAAATGTAACTTGCAAGTTGTACTGCTGTATATATACGAGCAAAAACACCTACTTCAAATCGAATCAGACGTTAAATGCTATTACGCGCGGACGCCCTCTTTGTATTTCCGAATTATTGTGGGAATATTACTAAAGTACATGCTTTCCAATAACGAATGAATCATCGATATTAGTTAGCGTGATATTGAGTTATTTATCCATTTGCTGACGATGCAAATTTAAGACTTATATGATTTTTCATGAATGCTCTTGTCATGTTTCATGGATGTCAGGATTAGAGACCAAATAGGAAAAAGTTTTCCGTGGTGGGAGGCAAAAAAGCTTACAAACAAAAAAAGAATCATCAAAATCGATTCACGCAGTCGAAAGTTATGAGGTAAAAAACATTAAAAAATACAGACGAATTGAGAACCTACTCCTTTTTTGAAGTCGGTTGAAAACGTATCCGAATGCGCTCTCATCATATCTCAACGTATATCCAGTAACTTCAAGGGTTGGTCAGCCCGACACCAACATCGTTACCTAATAGTTGAGTCCTCCTATAAGTCCTAAATTCCAAAAAAGTTATACATGAAAATCATATATAAGGATATCATTACTATAAAGATTTTTCGGATTTGAAAGCGGATTTTCTTTAATCTTCTGAACTATGCGGGTGCTGAACTAAAACTTTTAGCTTGAGTAAGTAAGCTCAAGGTAAAGAGGAAACCTTGACGTGGACCGTTACGTTACACTGTTACGTACATGTTAACGTTTTGATTCAATGGTGCCCCGAGAGAGAGGAACCAAGACTCAATAATTTACTTCAATCTGAATAACGTATAGTGTTTTGTATACATATAGACATAGACATTTATTTATTGGCATCACAATACAAAAACACATCACAGACAGAATATAACACACATTAAAAAAGAATGAAAAATAGACAAAACACAGTTACAGTTACACGGACAAATAATACAAAACATATGATGCCAATATCGGACACCGTCTCAGCATATGCTGTCGCAAGGATGCGACAGCGCTGATTTTCAGCGGTGCCCGGGACTACCTAAAGACGTGCTTTTATATGGAATTTATACAGACAATAAGAGTATAATAAATATGATACATGAATAAAACAGTTATGAAATTAAAATATATTTTATACAATAAAATAATAGATGAAAAAATTTCATAAATAAATATATTATTCAGTCAAAAAAAAACTGAAATAAATAATATGATAATTAAACGTATAAAGTTTAAATTATATAATTAAATATTGAAAATATTGGAAACAACAAGCCACCGATGTCGCGGGGATATTATCTTTTTGTATCTTTAACATCAGGTGTTTTAATTTATTTTTAAATGCGTTATAGATTTACTGTCTCTTATGGGCGGTGGCAGATTATTCCAACACTTAGTGGCCAAGTATTTGAAACTGCCCGGAACGCAGCAAATCGGTGTAGCGGAATTTGTAAAAATCATTATCATTTATTTATAACATGGCTAAATGACAATGTTCGTCGTTTCTAAATACAAATCTAAACTGAACTGTTGTCTCAAATGTCTATTGCTGTATGAGATACGATAAGAGCGGACGCAATTAATTAATTTCAAAATATCCAGCGTATCTGACAACTTCCGTTTGTTGGACTTCGAATCTATCGATAACTAAACAAGGCAGACAGCCAGGCGTTCAAGTCATAACAATAGCAGCCTATTATTATATAGCTAATAGCTTATTTAGTTTACTTGCTTATATAATAATTTGACAAGTTAAAATAGTAAGTCTGTTTGCTTTCACGAACATAACTTATAAGAAAAGTAACAGGATATGTATTTTATATATTTATATACATATATATACACACACGTATATATATCGCGCCCTCTGGAACACTCACACGTTTAAAAAGGAACGGCACAAGCCGAGGTTACCCCTAACCGGCGGGACCTTTGTGTAGAGTTACTAAGTATAGAGGTTCAGGCTAAGCGCCCTCTTAGCAATGGCTTCATAATCCGGTGGAACAGTCGAGGCCAGCTTCTCTGGCCGACATATAGATTCAACAGAAAAAAAAAGATAAATGTACTTCACAATCAGTAGCAAAATTGTATACATAAAATGCGAAACACATTATATGTATATATGTTTCTTTTTCTTGATGATAACACCTGCCAAGTTTTTCTCTCACACCCACTAGTTGACTATGAGGATAGATTAATGCCATTCCGGCATTATATCCGCCTTTCTGAACTTTAGATTAAGGTGTTAATAAATATGATTAAATTCCACCGTAAATCCGGAGAGATGTTACATCTAAATGTAATGTTCCTAATCGTATGCGGGTGTCCCTGTCTGATGCACAAGTATGCATCTACCGAGCGGGCAGGGTGCAGGAAGATCCAATTAGTGATTCTCCACGGCCGGCGCGGCTAACGTGCCCCATGCCTACGTATTATTAAGGCTTCCACGTAAATCGTGTTAGCGACACGTTTCCTACTATTATTATTTGAACATCACAAGAAAACAACCTATGTATAAGTAACTCGCTCCAGTGAACAAGTGTCCTGGCGCCCGAGTCTTCTATTCACTAATAACATTTCATTATGAAATATTACAGTCATCTTTACAATCAACATCATGACAATAACCTTTTTTTTTGTTAACGGGGAGGAAATCTTCAAAAAGATACCCCGCCTTTTGGGGGGAAGGCGGCAGTTATGTGGGGTTTTTACCCACTAAATCCTCCCCGGTGGCCCTTCCTCGGTGCATGGTGAGAGGAACGCACCGAAGCCCCTCTGCACTGTGCTCAAGGAGCACTTTCCGGGTGGGGGGGGATTACTCCCTCGTCCCCTGTGCCCTCACAGTGCAAGGCGACACAGGCCAGCCGAAATCGCCTTCTTCACGGGCAGGGGATACCGTAGTCTATTCTTGCCAGCCCTACAGGGCAGGATCAGGATTAATCAATAACCTACACTAAATATACCTATATAAATAACTTATCATTAAATGGACTAAAACATAAAATATACATATTTCATAATTCCGACGAAATTGAAAATACTGCGTTAAAAAGCAGGAAGGCAAGACGAATGGAATTAGGAAGGGCAGTCCCACAGTCTAGTAGCCTGCACTGTGAATGACTTCACATAAAAGTTTGAGGAATGAGTAGGCGTTTTAAGTTTAAGTGTTTAATCACTTATGATCAGATGAAAACATGCTCGTTTCACCTTCCCTTCCTCCCATGCCCTACCGGGAGGTAGGCCAAGGTAGGCAACGACAATAAAAAAATATTCAATATTTTAAAAATGTATACACACTTATCATAACTAAACTTTATTAAACTAACCCTATGGAAAACGAATAATCTCTTTTAGATTATTCGTTTTCCATAGAATTCTTATACGTCCAACATTTTAGATGGTTGCGAAAAATTTATAGTTTTCTTTTATTATATTTGTTCACATGTAATGTCTTAACTGTGCAAAAATTCTTATTCAATATTAAATCAATGTATTACATAAATGAGATTGCTATCTTTTTTAAAAAAAATAAGGTGAAATAGCTATATAAATAATAAAAACTATTTAGATACTATCAACACGTAGCTAAAAAAACTGGCAGGAAATAAGCCTGAAACGTCCGAGAAATAAAATTTACTATCACAAGTGGAAAGGTCAGCGTGGGCAAGGAGCGCGGATAACGTCACGCGAGCGCGCATCCCTCAATGTGGCAAAACAAAAGGTATCGCCTTCGACTCGCCACTGGCCGCCGGAACCGGCGGTGATAACACCAGCCTTATCTCCCCTTCTTCCCCTCCGTCCCCCCACGTCTCGGACCACCCTGCCAACTCTTTTGTTTCACTTGTCACAAAAATTAAGCGCAATAGCTCCGCTACAAATGTCTCTTTTTTAAGGGGCAATTTCCACCGCAGCTCAGTCGATTTCGCCGCTCTTAATTAACTTTATTTCCTGTTCTCCCCGTCCCCGACTTTTGTTTTTCGGGGGTTTGGTGCTTTTTTTTTATTTCGCTATTTTTTGTCTGCCGCCGCGTAATGGAAAAG
This sequence comes from Meandrusa payeni, assembly GCA_029286785.1. Classification (NCBI taxonomy): domain Eukaryota; kingdom Metazoa; phylum Arthropoda; class Insecta; order Lepidoptera; family Papilionidae; genus Meandrusa; species Meandrusa payeni. Next base: position 5,292,402 of record JAGSMX010000013.1, read on the forward strand.
ATGTAGAACAAAATTTTAATGACTGGGCGCAAGTTAGGCTTTGTGCGAGTGGCCATTGTGTCGCGTCGACGCCAAGTTTGACGTTTTACGTAAGCGAACGTGTCTATTGACCGTTTCCCCTCAGCCGTAAAACAAAATCGCTTAAAAAGCGACACCGGTACATCAATGTGAAGTTGAGAAAAGCGAGTAATAGATAAAAAAGTGATATTGTAATTTAAAAAACAAGTGCGGCTTTGCAACACGATTATATTCATCTATCGATTAAATAACGTAGTTATAAGATTAGATAATGTTGTAAATTCAGACACGTCGCCCGGAGGCCGAGACATGTTCTCGACGATCCAGACGACGTGATCACCATCGCACAGGCTAGATCTCAACAAATCCACAAAGCGTGCATTTGCGACCGTCAGAGGTTGCGAAAAATCCTTGCGCAATATAAGTATTTTATAGGAAAACCCCACCCCCTTGATAAGATTAGGAGCGTTCCTGGAGTTTCTTCGGCCACTTCTTCTCCCAGCGCTAACGCATCCCGAAGTGGCATTTAAGTTAGTTTAGCTTAGATTAGTCTCAATAGATTTTGGTAATAAAATAGCTACCGACCGAGTCGTGGTTCGGTCCTCTCGGGCGCCCTCGGATCGGACTGCTAACGCGTAATAATAGTAACCGTCCAAGCCGAGGTTACCCCTCACCGGGGGCACCCTTGTGTCGAGTTACCACCTAGTAGAGGTTCAGGCTAAGCGACCTAAGAGCTATGAAACCTCTCAATACGGTGAAGCAGTAAAGGCCAGCTTCTCGGGCCGAATGTGTTAGTTCGTCCAAAAACAAAAAATTAGATAGTGACTTTTTATATTTACTCGAAAGTTATATCTATATAAATCATAATCATAATAATTTATTCCTCACCAAATCCACAGTAATTACTTAAGATAATTATATAATTAAATACACAAACACATTTGGAACAAGAGACATAAAAACAGAAAGATTATGGTGGATTGACACTTGAACTGGGTCGGATCCTGCCCAGTAGTGCCCTGTAGTTCTGGGCTCTCAAGAATAAGACTACGGTATCTCCTGCCTGTCGTATAAGGCGACTAAAAGGGGCCTCGGGTTCACTGGGCGACAAGGGTGGGGGCCTTTGTCGTCCGCTAAGGTGGACCCGGGAAGAAGGCGACATCGGCTGGCCCGTGTAGCCTTGCACTATGAGGGCACAGGGGGGGAAGGAGTAACCTCCCCCCCCGGGACGTGCTCTCCTTGAGCACAGTGCAGAGGGGCTCCGGTGCGTTCCACTGGAGATCTCGGAGCCCCTCGTCATGCACCGAGGAAAGGGCCACCGGGGAGGTTTTAGTGGGTAAAAACCCCACATAACCGCCGCCTTCCCCCCAGAAGGCGGGGTATCTTTTTGAAGATTTCCTCCCCGTCAACAAAAAAAAAAGGGTCGGATCCTGCGTCTCAAGTAATCAACCCTCAACCCCTTTACATTATCAAGAGTAGTGTATATAGCTAATTTAAAACACAATGTTAAGCTAATTCGTCTTGGTGGTATTAATTTAGATAAGTATATAAACATGTGGAGGAATTTGTTTGATTTGTAGTGTGTGTATGTAACTGTTTGTGTGTGAGTGTGCGTGCGTGTGTGTATGAGTATGTAGATGTGTGGTTGTGAGTTTGTTAGACATTGTGTTTGTGGGCGTAAAGGTACTTGTAGAAAATTGCTAATCATTTAATTTTTATAAAAATAAATCGCCAAAATGTATGAACGCGCATAACATCCGAAGTGCAGTATGAACCAAATTAGATGATTCTTATTAGTGTTTGTTTTATGGTTGCTTTTAGGACAAGGTTTGTATATAAAATATTTTTTTTATTGAAATCAAATTTAATAAAACCTCATTGATGGAAAGTGAGTGAATAAGAAGTCATTTTCTTGTTCAGCCAACGAATGACAACTTGAAACAGACTATACATAATATCATAAATGTCAATCATAGAATTCTGTCCGGTTCGAATCGAAACCTCTTTGAGTTTCTACTACTAACTATAATGAAATTTTTTTACAAATTGTGTCTCACTAGAAATTAAAAATATATGTTTAAATTCCTGATATTTTTTCAATAAAATATACCAATTTTAATAAACAATATGATCCTATAATTAATAATATAAGATCAAAAATAACTTTAACACAATTAACTGTTAAGTACTATTAGTCATTTATCGTCCAATTGCTATCTTGCACTAAAGTCAAAGTTTCCGTTCTCTGTTTCGATGCATACTTATAAATCTCTAATTGAAGTATAAAAGTATGCATTGAACTGAAACTAAAAAATATTATAATATCATTAATTTTAACATTTATAGGAAATTAAATTTAAAATTAAGTATAAAAGAATTACATATAATAAATGTAATTAATATTTCTCGTATAATTTAAACAAACTATTTAGAACTAGAGAATTTAGAATCTAATTTAATTTCCATATAATAATTTAAAACCATGCCACTTTTAAAGTAGACTTGACTTTAATAACGATTTATTTACGAATTCCTTCTAAATTTAAATTAAAATTTAAAGGAAATTTATATTTTAATGCTTGAAATTTACACTGCACTTACATTATAAATTCGAACTAAACTAAAAATGACGACTTTAAAAAATCAAGCTTTCACATGACCTCAGGAGTTAATAATAATTGATATTCGTAATAATTTTTTTTCGTAGTTCATGAGTTTATCACCAATTTTTTAGAAATATTTAGTATAAGTTTTTTGATGAAATAAATAGTACGTGTATTAACTTAAAATAAATCCAGCTATAGTCTAGCAACGTCTTGATATGTTTAACAATAGCGTTGTCATAAATTCGATACTTCTATCGATATCGATATCTATTTTATAGTAACACAACTATATTACCCTCGTGAAAAGATCAGGGGTGGAACCCTCTGAACTAATCTATGTAGTTAATTTATACCATTGTCAATTGAATCCATCTATTTCTATGGCTAACAGCGCTTCTTCATAGCAAAAATTTATCGATAATTATTAGTACCGTAAACTAGCCTTTTGCGTTCTAATGATAACCTAGGTCAAAGATGTCGTGTGAAACTGTGTGCTCATTCAATGTATAAATATATAAATATGATAATACATAAGCGAAATACAACTAACTCTTACTGATCAAGAAATGTTTAAACTGGGCACCCGATTACTCACACACAAAATTAATTCGCTCACTAAGAACGGACTTAACGCAAATCCAATCCAAAATGTTCGTTTAACATCTATGTGAATTTTTTTCAGTGTTAAAGAAATAATTATGTTGATACAGGCGGAAAACCGGGGCGGATCACTAGCATGATGTTCGGTAATTAAAATAAATAAATTACAATATTTTTTTAATTAACTAATCGTTGCGTCACGTCAAAATTTAACGTCACTCAGTCGACGTAAAATTTATAGAAGCGTTACTGGAAACACGACAGATTTAGACAAGTTGGTGGTGGATGCGTGATGAACGGACAGCGTGTGATTTCGCTGTGCTTCCGTCGGGCTGCGTCCGCGGCAGCGACGCTACGACAGATAGCTACTAAATAATTTACCCGTTTAGCGATATTCGGGTCCCGCTATCTGGTTCACGTCCCGCCATTCCGACAGCCCGCAAATTGGATTCACATTTCTACCCGCCACCAAATTGATTCGCACGTGATATTTAATAGCTTTATCCGTTAATTGATTCATATTTGACAATCTATCAAATTAATGGGGACACTTTTTACTATAATAAAGTATACTATCAAAAACAAAAACGATAAACTATTTAAATAAAACAGAATTAATCAGAATCTAATCAAATTCTCATCAAACTACTCTTCAAGTACATCCATTCCAGTAAAAAATCTATCATCGAATTGATATTGACTTACCCGTACTTTTGTCGCGCACATACTTAAGGCAAATTTAAGACTTTATGGTTTTCTCATGGATGCCATCGTCGCATTTAGACGAAATAGGACCACACGAAAAGCATCGGCTTTCAAATGAAAAAGGAATCATCTAAATCGGTTCACCCACTCGAGATTTATAAGAGAAAAAAACATACAGACTAATTGAGAATCCTTTCTTCTTTGTTGTCCCCACCTCCTTTTTTGGAGTCGGGTGAAAAAAACTACTATATACATATACTAAATAGCTACCGACCGAGTCGTGGTTCGGCCCTCTCGGGTGCCCTCGGATCGGACTGCTAACGCGTAATAATGGTAACCGTCCAAGCCGAGGTTACCTTTGAAAGCTAAGGTCCTATGGCAAACAATTTAAAATTAGGACCATAATGCACTAACATAAAAAAATTATCAAATATCAATGTAGCTTCAGTACTACGGTATTGATAACTTCCTCCTTTTTTAAGTTAGTTAACAATGGTTGTTGTCCTAGCGAGATACATCTAGAATATTCTAGAGACAAGCCTCTCATATCACATTAAGCGTTTTGCAAGGAAATGTTTTACGTACGAAATCCGTACTCAAAGAACAGTCGAATGAATATACAATTGGGTGTAACTGTCGCACGAGTGCTGGCAACACTGGAAAGGTCCACAAGTGACGTATAAACCATTCAGAGCGGCTCCAATCTTCGCGACCCCTCTATTATTTAAGCGAACCAAGTCCGGTGAAAATTGCGTCTTCCATACTGTACTGTGTAAACTATCACACGAGTTACACTATTCAAAAATGGAGCATATTTTTTTTTAATTATACTTACTTCCGTAAAACTTACAATAACAATTTATAACGGGCCACTAAAAAGCAAATAATAACATCACTGAGAGCTTATTCCGCGTAGTTTAGATCAAAATATGAATCGAAATAAGAGAGAGACAAGGCATGTCAAACGCCTTAGTCAGAATAGTTATTGGGGATTTAGTGTCACGTCTTTTGACCCAAATGAGGTAGACAGAAACAGCAATCTCTGTCCCCTTTTTACGAACTGACTGATAGAATAGATTTGAATGGGTTGTCACAAACAGGGCACATGTTGTTTTCTTTTCAAATCCAAGAATATGTTTTACCAATACGCTATGGAGATTTCTTTAAAGTTTTTCTTTTGAGCGCAATATTCTGTACATGACAGCAATTCACACAGTGTTTATTATTTTATTATTAATTTTCACGATGTTATCAAGTTTTAATTTTTATATATGATATTTTTTCATAACATTTATCATTAATTGTGTAATAAAAATCTGTGCCCGGTATATAGCGATAGGTTCACCACCTGTCACATATGGGATCTAATTAGCTTGCTGAATAGTGAACATTCAAAGCTCCGTCTACCCCTCTATGGTTAAAAGGACGTGAGAGCTTTTTAAATTGTATTTTAATGATATATTTCTAATATTTCAACAATAGTTTCGTCTTGAGACGCCTTTAGTGGAATAACAAACACATTGCATTAGGACGCGTTATGTACTGGAAAATTTAATCGCGATCTTTTGTTTGTCGTTCGTGCATTGAATATACTGTATGAACCCCTCACCAGTTGTCTCGTTTACACCTAACATTGCGTTTCATATTCTGTCTCGCTCGAAGTAGAACAGTACCTCACTGGACTTGTATCCGATATAGCGAGGTCCCCATTCAATTTTCACGGACGCAATCGCTTGTGACAGGTGAGAAAATTAAACGTAACCAGTGCCGTAGGGTCACACCCATTCGGGACATCTTAAATTTTCAATGCTCTTTCGAGATTTAAATGGAATATTAGAACTCTTTGCATCGAAAAATACAATGTATATTTCTTTATTAAAAAAATATACAGAGGGCTAAAATATATGTATAAAGGCGAACTTAATTCTATTAAGTATTGTCTTTCAGCTAGCCTGCAGTGGTTAAGAGCAGGCTAAGGGTCCGTTTCCGTTAAAGTAGTATTCAAAGCAAAAGGAGCAAGCGAAATGGTTCCCCGGTGATTCCCATTCCCCTGCGATGAACCACATAGTAGAGGACTCTTTACTTGACGATCCTCAATCCTTTCGTTTCTAATCACAGCTGTTACTAGCGGTGTTTTAGTCTCTGTACCAATATATTCTTTGGAAAGACATCGGCAAAAGACCACGATATTTAAGCGATTGTATTATAGGTATATGAAATGCAGTGATGGCATAGCCAAGTGATAGCCTGTATGTTGATTTGTAGTGTTAAATTGTTATAAAATAAAAATTGTTTTAATACACACCTATGATTGCACTGCTGGCAGGCGAAGCACTCCAGATGATAGACATTGCTGCGCGCGCGCATCACCATCTCGAAGGCGGGAATCACCTTGTTGCACGCCGCGCAATATCCAGTGTTGCCAAACAGTCTATACAAAAAATATAAACCAATCAATACACAATCACCTTTGTATAAATAAATAACTTAATAATTCACTTCATTATTTTTAGAAATTTAAGAATTAGACTTTTTAATGTGATGAAGCCATCAAAACTGTTGCAACTACTTGACCTCAGCAAACATAGAAAGAAAAATATTGTAAAAATTAAAATATAAAATGAAAACTTTTTAAAATTCTCTACAAGATTGCGGAACTCATAAGCCAAGGTTACTTAACAACCTAACTGCACAGAGTGCAGAACAGATGGCCAATGAGGCCGAAAAGTGCTCCAAAAAAGAACGCGGATCGGCAAGCGCAGTGTAGGGCGTGCAAGGAACAGACGTGACAACGTGCAAGGTGGTCTGACGACCTTATAAAAGCCGCAGGACTCAGCTGGATGCAAGCCGCTTAGAACCGGTCCTTTTGGAAACTGCTGGGGGAGGCCAGTTGTTGAAGCCAGGGTTAATCGTTGGCGAAAGCTAATTCCAGAAATAACTTCGAATAGTTGCTAAACTCCATCTACAAGATGTTGTAGATGGAGTATTTGAAAGTTCTATTGCTCTGTATCTATGAGAGGTACTGTCATTTAAACTTAGATTGAATTAAAAAAAAATCTATGATATAGTCGAACCAATCGCAAAGCCGGAGGATAAGACCGATCAGAACATGGCCGCGAACGATTCGAATCGATCTCTGTTGTCATAAAGATTTTACGTTATTTGTGAACGGATTTGATTTATATCTAAGATAAAATCCGTTCACAAATTACGTAAATATGAAAAAATCTCGTTCCTTTTTAAAGTCCGTGCAACCACTACAAAGTACATTTAGTCGTTTTGAAGTTTATTATAATAGACATTCAGATTTCTACCTTTTGTAAATTCCTTAGTAAAAACTATTGTGCCTCAACTAGATTAGTAAAATAAAATGAAAATAAGATAGCAATATCTTTATCGTTCTACCTCGTTGGTTCCTTAAATCGATCTCGGTTTCGGACTAGATTTATTTTTAGTCTAATCTAAGTTCTATTGTTAAGAGTCTGAATATCGGCTACAAATTCATGCTGGAATCGGTTAGCGCTACACAAATCAACTATATTCTGATGGACGACTTAATTTTTATTCTTAAACTTATATAACAGAATACTGCTATATAATAATTGGAGTGGTAGCCTAGGCTAAGCTCTTCGACTTAGGATCAGATGGTTTCAAGTTCGAATCTCAGTAATGTCTTACTAATGACATCATAAAACAATAAAAAAATTGGACCCCAGTGTGTATGCCACATACGTAATCGTAGTAGCGAAAGCTATCTCTGTCTCCGCCGTAAGGGTTAAACGACGTGACAGCTAGTAGAAACTATATAAGTGATCCCGCCAACTACAAATACGTACTTAAGGGATTTGATACATTGCTAATCTATTATAAAGAGTTACGTCGACAGGATCTCCACCGCAGAATCAGGAACCAAAAATACATATCGACACTAGAAAACAAAAACGTAGTAACCTACAAAAATGTAATTGTTCACCAGAGCCGAAAAACATTTCAACTTTAAAAAAATTTATAACGTATTGTACCACGGCATTAACCTAGAGTTTTCCTAAAAGAAAATCGTTTTACAGTCCAAAAATAAAAGAGAAGTGTCAATCTTGGAAATCCTATTTTCGCTATTTTTCATCTAATTGTTACAAGTCATTTATCATTCGCGTCTTTTTTTCTGATTCCAATAAAGGGAAAATGGCCATATACTCGTATGTGTCACTTATTACGTTTTTGCCTTCCAGCGTCGATATATTAAACTTCACGTCGGTATTCTGCGTGGTGGTAGTTCCAGAAGCCATTGTAGTGGCCTCCCAATATCCCCAATACTACCAATATGTGTGTTTTTGGAAAAATATGTGTGCACCTATGTAAATAGGTTCAATCCTTTCGCACCTTCGGATAAAGAAAAGGATATTTAAATGTAAAGAGTCATATAATGTTACCTCAGATAGTCCCTCTTGCAGAGAATGAGATTGGCACGGGTGTAGAGGGTGTGCCCCACCTCACCGAGGCGACAATCGCAACATCCGCACTTGAGGCAGTCCTCATGCCACAATTGATCCAATGCCTTCAGCAAGTAACGCTCCGTGATCACTTTATTGCAGCCAGCACAGATCTGTCCCGAACAAAAGTCATATTATAATACATGATAGAATTGATACAAGTAACAATTCTAAGTTAACACACAATCTCCTGGTTGTTATATATAAAATATGCAGAAAACTGGAGGAATACTGCTACAAATTAATGTCACTTTTTATCTACCAATCTATTGAGAACTTAAAGTATGAATTCCTTTTCACATACATATTATACAATGACCTTCCTCAATTTTTATTTATTTATTTATTTAATAAGGTTTTCCAACAGTAAGTACAATTATACTTTGCTAATTTAATATATCCACAAATACCTTGTAATTGCCTTACTAATTATAGGAAAACACAGCATTCACAAATACATACAACGTAGACAACACTACTTAACTAATTTCTAAATTGAAAAATTTACTAACAAAGGAAATAAATAGTTATGATTTTGTTTTAAAAAGTAAAAAAGTAGAAAAAATAAAACGTTAAATTGTAAGGCCTAGGTTAGTTACATATTTTTATTATTTTGGTGGAGCAAATATTTTTTTAATCCTATTTACAGACGTTACCGCTAAATCAATGTCACTGTAATCCCTGTAAACAGAGTACATCCGGTACAAAGGACAGTGTGCCTTCAGGTTCGTTCTATGTTTAGGTTTTAGGAAGAGCTTAATATTTTTAAGTCTTTGTCGTCTATTGGGACCGTTAATCTATTGCATAGACAACATTCAGTATTCTGTTCTCTGAAAATACTGTTCTCTATTGATCTAATGAGTTCTCTATTCGTCTGTATGCTTTTTTATGTTTGCTACCTAACTTACGAATGGGTGAACCGAGTTAGAAGATTATTTTTTTTAAAGCTGATGCTTCCCGCGTGGTCCCATTTAAATTTGTTCCAATTCTGACAACGGCATCCATGACAAAACTAAGTCTTAAATTTGTATTAAGTATGGGCGCTGCAAATCAACTTCAATATCATGCTAACCGATTCGATAATTAATTTTTTATCGGAATGGATGTACTTCAAAGGTAGTTTGATGAGAGTTTGGTTAAGAATTAATGTCTCTTTCGTAGTATTCCTACGATAATTTGGAAATACAAAGAATACGCCGACGCTTAATATCGCTTGACGTTAGATTCGATTTGATGTCGGTTTTTATTTTTAGTCGTAAATATATTTGTATAAAATACGTTTTTTGTTTGTTGTTTCAATGGTATATGATGCCCTCGAAGGAGGTAGATCGGAGGGGACAGGTAAGGAGTGCCTTTAACTAGACGATTACGTACGCGCAGATGTATGGTTGTGAATGAAGCGAAAGAAGTTTGGCAGGATCATATTAAACGGAAGTCTATGATCTCTGCCTACTTCTCCGAGTGACGGGGGTGAGTGTTTCTATTTGCTTTAATATTGTCTATGAATGCTCAAAACGTCGCTGGAGTATTCAGATTAATGTAACCGCCAAAATTCTATCGATATTTAAGTCGCACGATCTCGCCGGCCAGTGGAAAAGAATTGCAAGTCAGCACACGTGCAGGAAATTTTGCATGCAATAGAGCCATTGTTCTCGCGAGCTTTACGACAGGTGGCGCAGTTCTGCTGAAAATAAACTACGTGGACCTCCACAGCATCATCTCTACTCGACAAAAAATAAGTCATACATTAAATATAATAGCTAAAAGAATAACTTATTGTACTCATTATGGTTTTTAAAAAAATCACTGTTTTTTGTCGATTATAAATTAAATATACGTAGTCTGGCATATCAGGACGCTACAAATGAAAGTACATTAGATTTTTATGAACTAACCTTAATAAAACCTACCTCTATATATCGTATTATAAAAGAATTTAAATTTTTTTTTTTTTTTGCTTTGATACATTTTTTTAATCTGTCCACAAATCTATGGATTTACGCTATATTTCCATGACAAATTTAGCTGCTGCTTGATTTAGATATTTCATAAAAGATTTAATATCGGTGTGTGCAGTTTGTGGTCCATGATATTCTAGAAAAGACGACAGCCCCGATCGCGTCGTGGCTCGGCCCTCTTGGGCGCCCTCGGATCGGACTGCTAACGCGAAATAACGGTAACCGTCCAAGCCGAGGTTACCCCTCACCAGGGGGACCCTCGTGTCGAGTTACCGCCTAATAGAGGTTCAGGCTAAGCGATCTAAGAGCTATGCCACCTCTCAATCCGGTGAAGCAGTAACACAAGACGACAGCGAACAAAATCATAACTGATTTAGTTATTTATTGTATATAAAGGTATAATGTAATGTCTGTAAGTATATATATATATATATATAAATATTTATTTAATATATAATTTAATCTATAAATATTACTATGAATTTGTCTATTTTCTTTTCATTTATCTTGTTTGCTAATTTATCTATATATGTAAAATAGAAAGTGTGTGGGTATGTTCCACTCCGAAACGGCAGGATCGATTACAATGAAACCTTCAGGGAATCTTCAGATTGACCTGACGGGTTAATCCTGTAAAGTTTGGTGACGATCGGAGCACTCCTCTATTTGAACTGTCAAACAAGCCATACGTCGTACTTTTATTTCCGACATTAACTTGAACGCGATATGTTTTAAAAATATTAAATAATAGTAATAACATTGTATTTACTGATATGTCCATGGGTGTAGGTAATGATCTTCACCCGCTGGAGAAGAGAATGAATACGGAGAGAAATGAACAATTTAATATATTGTTAGAATTAAATTAAATATTTATGTAAGGTTATTGTTTAAATAAAATAAAGCTAAATCAAGCCCGGCGAAGCGAGCTGGGTTCGCTAGTATACCAAAAGCGTATTATTGGCCTGCTTTTTTATAAATATATATTATAATTTATTTTTTGTAAGGCTATTGGTTTTTTTTAATAAATATATAAACTAAAAATAAAATGGTGTAGTATCAGAAGAGTATGTTATAAATGGCAAGAGATGATATACCTGTGGCTGCTGTGGTTGCTGCGAGGAGGTAGAGGTGGAGGCCTGCGAGCTGGTCGGCAGCGGCGAGGCTCGGGCCTCCTTGGTCACATCCATGGCTAGCATGTGGGCGTTCAGCGCCGGACTGCCGCTGGCTTGCTGCGGCGTCCCTCTCTCAGACTATTGACAAAGGAAAAAAAAATATTATATCAACACACAAAGTACGGACACGTCGGAGCGTGAAATTTCTCACACGTATAGTGTATATAGAAAAGGAATTCAGATTGCTATTTTTTTTAAATATGCATACAAATGGATTAAATCAATAAAAACAACATAACACACGCTACCATGCGTTTCATAAACATACTCGCCGACACTATATGGTTTTTTTTATATATATGATGCAACTATGATAAATAATGACGGACAGATTCGCCGAGTAAGTTACGAGCAACGAATTATGTGTGATTTCAATGTTCCAATTCATGGGTTAAAGTCAATTTAAGACTTTAGGGTAACCACTAGGGTTAACCATATAACACACACCGAATCGTGTCCGCCTTAGTCTTCACAGGTTTTTTGGCTGAAAACCAGCGCTGTGCTACATGTGTGAGCACAGCACATGCTGAGCCAACCCCTTTTCGGCACAATTTCTATTTTGTTCTTTTTTTATGTTGTTTCTGTTTACTTGTGATTATGTTGTTTTTTGTCTTGTTTTACCTGTTGTTTCTGTGTTCTTGTGTCGAATAAATGTTTATTCTATTGTACTAAAAAAATAAAAAAATATTCAATGTTTGCAACTGGTAAAAATGTAGAGTTAAGGGACAGCTTATGGCTTCGGTTTAATGGGATATAGTCGCGCCACCTACTACGTAAACACTGAAGGCCGGCGAAACGATATACCAGCTTGTTTACTCCAACAGGATCCGTGAAAATGTTTATTAACAACCGGTTTTTATATCATAGCTACTGCTGTCTAGCAATAATGTTCATAAATTACTTTATTCCGGTTTGCAGGGCGATGTACCCAGAAAAATTACAAAAAAAAATCTTGTTCTTTCACCGTTGTGGGGAAGTGTCGTGAAAGTATAGTGACGAGTATGTTAAAATATATAAATAACCTATCCAAATTGTAATGATATATGACACCGACAACGTGTAACCCATTAAAGGAAGACTTAACAGAGACGAATTCGATAACGAGTAAGAGACCAACATTCTGCATGCCGTATAAAGGATTGTTTTATATTTTATAATAACAAGACACTGACATGTGATCTTACTTCAAACAAGATACACAGTTATATACATATTAGTTATAGATGTTAGTTATAGCAACTAACTTGAAGATGTTCATCTCGCATTTAATCGCAGCATCGCTGAAGACAGCTATACCAATCCCTATCCGCTTCCCACTGAGCTTATTACGTCTCATATATAACAATTTATTCAAATGATTTTGTACTAAAACCTATAGTTACAAGCCGGCTGAAATTGAACGCATTGACCGTAGTTACGTTCATCCATTAGGCATCATTTACAAAAAAGAATAGTTAGAATAGTAAGTAATTAGTTAATAAATACTATAAAAAATTGAGTTTCTAATTAAGTTGCTTCCCGTAGCTCTTAATAAAATTTCATACATTAATAATCAACGATAATTGATCTGATACAAAGTTTATGCGGTCTAAGCGTCAATAAAAGTAGCTTATCGAGTAATCGCGTCCAATCCGCGGTACAATTCATAAGATCGTCTCGTATTACGGCATAAAATCCAGAACCATGAAATTTTTCGCTTGTAATATTTCACGAAAAAATTAGCACAGCTAGTCAACCGATTAATGAGAACGTGAAACACGACTGGAGGTTTCCGAACTATAACAAATTATATACCTTAAAATATCGAATAAATGGCAATAAAAACCGTAATTTGGACCGCGCGAAAGAAAAAACAGCCCCGCACTAAGCAATAAAGTCAAGCACGGAGCGTTGTCACGGTTAATTAACACTTTAAATATAAACATTTTTCAATTAAATTTTGGCGGCGACTGCAACACAGATAAAATATTCATTTAGTTGCAAACTGCAAGTCATTTATTCAAAATTTTAGATCAAATTTCAAACAATATTTATTTTGGAATATATTATTTCAAATGTGTATTAGCGAAATGTAAATTAATTTTAAATGTTATATTTATAAGACAATAGTAATACTATTACTATTATTTTATAAATATAAAATTTAAAATTTACTACCGGACCGCAGATAACAAATACGCGTTCGAATTTTCATGGCACATGTTTCGGCCAGTTCTATTTGTGGGCAAATAAAAAAAGAAGAAATCGTTAAAAACTCTTTTCGAGTTGGAACAATCAACTGTCGTTCTATGACGTCTTATTCGTGTACTACTAATATGGACCGAGCGTAAAAGTTTTTACCAGAACACGGGCTAGTTTTCTGCTACAATGAGAACGGGCATTAAGAACCAACTGGCTGAAACAATACGAAGCATTGTGACCCCCGTGACAAATTGCTCGAGTCGTTCAGTTTTGTATGTTTTTGAGAGTGCTCCGATCGGGCAGCCATAAATAATAGGATACGGATATTGGGCGGAAACATGCACACTGCGCTTCAAATTGTGTCAGTGATTGTTTATTTATTCTATGCCAGGAACTAATTAGCTTTCGAGTGACGCTGTATAGTTAGTACTTGATCGTATTGAAGTAGATGGAATTAGAAGCTATTATTATAATTGTAGGTTTTGTGGAATGAAATAGTCCAATAACTAGTACACTTGCTTTATTGAGACAGCGTACAACGTTACAAGGTATTATTTTAACGAATGCTGTGACAACTGCGCGTCCTCGCCATCTTCTTTTTACGAAAAATTAAATAGAAGTCATATTACAAACTAATAAAGTTAAGTTATTGTTTACAATGCCAAGTTAATATGATGTGACTAAATTATTAATTATGAATTAAAGATACAAATTTAGGTTTTCAAGATTAAAATTACGTAAGGTTTAGGTAAATCATTAAGATATAATTGGAAGTAGTTATTATCCATGACAATCGATGGGTGACATGTGTTGCCAGGTAACACTATATTAAAAGTTAGTATGATATATACTATATTTTCAAACAGCAAAACAACAACATACTTCAAAAAGGTAGAGGTTCTCATTTGTATGTTTTTTATGTTTGTTACTTCATAACTTTTGAAGCGTCAATAGCCTAATGGTTTAGGGTACGGCCTGCGAATCGTAAGGTCGTGGGTTCGAATCCACCATTGGACTATTGCCGTGAACCATATCCTAGCACAAGCTTAAGCTTAGTTGGAATGGTTAACAAGATTGTTAGTAATATTTCTGAAAAAAAAAAAGAAATATGGCTAGCTTTCTTTAAAAAAAAAAAAAAAAAAACTTTCGACTGCGTGGAACGATTTCGATGATTTTGTTTTTTATTTGAAAGCTGGTGCTTCCCGTGTGGTCCCATTTAAACTTGGTCCAAGTCCGTAAATGACATCCATTAGAAAACCATATAAGTCTCAGATTTGCATCAAGTATGTGCGCCACAAATGGACGAACAACTCAATATCACGCCAATCAATTTCGATGATTTTTTTTATAGGAAAGATACATCCTTCAAGAGTAGTTTGATGAGAATTTGGTTAGTTCTGATTAATTCTATTTCGTAATATTCGTACGGTTATTCGTAAATACAAAGCGGGCGTCCACGCGTTATTGCGTGTAACGGTTTGTTTCGAAATTTGAAGTCGATTTTTCGTTTTTACTCGAAAAATACTTGTCCATTTTATTTCGGATTATTGTAAAAAATATACATCAGTCATTGTTATTATTTAAGCACTTTTTTATGATTTCGAAATGCGAATTCGAATTTCGAAATGCGATCATAATTTATATTGAAATGTTAATTGCGTGTTGTATAGAAGTGATTGGTACGTCATCGAGTATTATTGCTGATATTCTAAGAAACGATCATACTGTTAATAATCGTTACTACATAGAAAACATAATTAGTGGCCACAATTTTTTTCACTATCTTAGTAAGTTAGTGATAGAAATAGATCTACATAACTAAATAGTTCTATAACGAAGCCGTGGTTAGTAACACTATTTATAAGGTAAAAAACGGTTCGCGGACTTTTATGATCTATGAGCAAGTAACAACAGAATGTGTAATAAAAGTTATAAAAAATTGGAATTTTCTTTTTATCATATTTACAATTTTAAACAGAAACTACAAAGAGATGATGCATCCTAAATATAATAAGTAACTGACATGTATAATGCTTACAAACAAATTATTACGTGTAAAGCCACGGGGAACAGGTAGCTGTTCAATTTCCTACAAAAATAAAATCAAATAAGCTTTCTAATGATGTGACGTGCACGTTTAACATTATTTTCCAAATAATTTTAAATATTTCTTCTTTTATTACCATCCAAGTAGTTTCAGTTTTCACTTTAGCCATTATGAACGATCAGAAGCGTAAAAACTAACCGGCAGATTAACCGTCTGACAATTCGGTTCGAATTATTCGGACATCCAGTGACGGTAATGGAGTACAGCACGATCGCAACCATCGCCGACTTTTTCCACGTAAGCCGCGTGAAGGCTTCGTGAATAATTACAGTCGGACTGGTGACAGAGACACGTCACGGCACTTCGAAAACAAACCGTGCCGAATGCAGCGGTACAGATTAGACGCAAAAAAGCTCACGCCTTCCATTAGCGTGGACTTTCGAATGTCAATACGCACGAATCAGGATTTAACGAACGTCGATCGGGCCGAGAATAAAACTACAGGAAAGTGGTTTTCACGTCCATGTAGCCTAGCTGTCTGCGGTCCGCTTGAAACTGTTACCGGCTGTCTATATTTTAAATCGCTTTATATTGCAAATATAGCCACTCCATCATGTATTCAACTCTATTTAGCTGTATTTAAAGGCAATAAAAGACTATTTAGAATAATGCTCAATTGCATTTATTTATAAAAATTTAAAAAAAAACTAAAGATATAATTACTTTAACCGCCCGCCGTAGTAGCCCAGTATTAGTTGCATAGCTGGGTACCGGCACCATGCATTTATGGTGCCATTAAAACGATATGTTTAAAATTTAAGTGTTGATTTATCTGTTCAGCGGTGAAGGAAAACGTTGCGAGGAAACCTAATTACTGATCTGTCTAGCATTTGATTAATTCCTTTTCCTAGATACCTATCGAATATTTGAAGGGTTGGGTTGATGTTTAGAATTGGCTCAGATCATACGCGAAAACCTTCTTTTGAATGAATGATTATGTAATGAAATATATCATCAGTTTTTCAGTGTTTCCGTGATCTGCTAAACGTGATTTTCGAAATGTTACTTGGGATACTTTCCCATAGACGTCTATCCATACCTTAAGAAATGTAGTTCTAATTTTGTGTTACTAGTGTGTACTAGTTAGTAGCAGATCTTGGGAGTTACTCAGGGGACCCCGAAAGAAGACCTCAGCTTGAGCGGTTTTGGTTCACATTATTTATTTATATAATAGTTTTAAAACGCTATTTTTAGCGGCACTACCCTTAGCCTGCTCTTAACCACTAAAGGTTAGATGGAAGAAAATGCTAATTAGCATTAAGTTCGCCTTTGTACATTTTATTTGGTGCAATAAAGGATTTATCTTTCTATCTATCTATCTATACTAACTGCGTTCATGCTCGTATATAAAACAAATGTCATTAAAATTGTTTTTAGTTCAGCTGTTTTAACATAATTTCGTTTTTTTTTTTTTAATATAATCTAAACTTGATGGTCTCTAGTCAAAAATGTTCCCGGATTAAACTTTACGTGGTATAGGGTGTCGGTATAATGCAGTCTAAATTGAAGGATGGAGCGTCCTAGGCCGCGAGGGACGTGAATCCAGCATCCACACCACGTGAATGATTAACACAGAAGCCGAGCGAGACCAATTACGCGCCGCCGCACTCCAAATTAGAAACTATTTTCGCCCATTAGTGGCCAACTTCATAATCAATTACACGTTAAAATTTCACTACGCTGTTTCGGGAGCTCTCTGTTTGGATAATCGGACTTTGTGGTCCCATGGCGAGCTATTACGCGGCACTACGGAGCTCGTAAAGCTTTTTGTTTCGCATTTGGCGAAATTTTAATGCGTTTTTTGAATTTCAAATGCACATCTGTTCTGGACAGTGAATGAAAACCTTACCTACGTTGAGTAACAAAACTTCTACTAACAAATTAGTTCACTTATAATGAGACGTACTAGCGTACGTACGTAGCTATATAATTAATTCAGATATCTATGCTTAAATAGAAGTAAATCCATTGCAACGACTCTACTTGTACCTGAATCCTCCAAGATCGAAATGCAGCGAATACCGGCGTTGAGTGCATGACATTAGACATAGACATGTTCTTTATTGGCACAAAATATGAAAAACATCAATAAAACAGAAAAAAAAATAACTAAAAAAGATACAGTTAAAGGAAAAATAGGACAATAGATATGATGCCAATACTGGACACCGTCTCAACATATGCCGTCGCATGGATGCGACAGCGCTGATTTTCAGCGGTGCCCAGGACTACCCAAAGTGTGCGCGCAATACTAATATATATTCACATAGAATTTATAAAGACAACAAACAATAAGAGTACAATAAATATGACCTCTGCGTTTAGCCCGGTGAAGTCCGACTCAATTGAACTTATCTGATTGGCAACACATCTGCAATCCGTTTCGTACGCATTTATGGAACACTTAATGTTACGTAATTCGCATGTTCCTTTGCCCTTTCGGCCATAAAAAAACAAACCATCAACTAAATTAAAGTCCTCCGTTATAGAATCAGGATCACACGCCACAAGGCTAAGTAACTGGTTGCTTTAGCAAATCGTCCCGAGGCGCCCCGCTCTGTGTGATTCAAAAGGAGGTTCCTATTGAGTAGCGTATATTGCGAACAACAAATCTACGAGGCATTTTTGTAACAGACAACACTAATAGGATTGAGTGCACTCTGCTAATCATAATTCATCAGCGAGATTAAAGAATAAGCGCGACTGGGGGGATGCCCCCTCTCGGCCGGCGTGTGGGTGAGACAATATGATTGCCACACCTGCGGAAACAGGCTAGAGTAACGAGACGACGAGCTAAATAATTCAACCGACTACCGTTATTTTTAGATGTGGCTCCACGTTTCCGCTGTCCCATTTTATGGATTCGGGGAAAGTTTCCCAATTTGTTAAGGTCATTTGCAAAATTGACTCTAGCTGCTTTTTTTATAAGGTCACTGTTATATTTTAAACATAAGCCGTCAATAGCCTAATTGTTTAGGGTACGGTCTGTGAAACTTAAGGCTGCAGGTTCGAATCCACCATTCGACTGTTGACGTGATCGATCTCCTAGCGCAAGTCTAGGCTTAGTTGGAATGGTTAGGAATACTAATTCTATTTCTTTATTAAATAACGAAACCAGAACAAGAGAAATACTAATTACAATTTATATATGCTATGAGTATTAATACAATTTATGTTTCGCTGCCAACTAAATTAGCCAAGCCAACCTAGGAATTTCCTACGCAATAGATGTCAGTCCTTCTTCCCATGACTATTGATACTTTTTTTTAAAGAAAGCTAGCAATATTTTTCCTTACGATTAGCAGACCGTACCCATTAGGCTATTGACGCTTCATAGGTATGAACTATTTAATATAATTATTATTGACTAAGATTTTATCGGTTTATAGCGATATGCTTACCACTTTTCATTTATAGGACTTAATACAGATTATAGCATGTATTTATGGCTTTTTTTTCTGTAAGGTTGCACTTGTTCCTTTGTTGCTTGCCATTTTGTGCACTTTTAGTGCAAATAAAGATTAAATAAATACATGTAAGTAAAGTAGAGCATACTTTCGTGCGATTTAAGGAGGGCGGCACTTATTTAGCAGATTGCTTTCCTTTAAGCTGTTCTTTAATCTAGCAATGGGGCTGACTACTGCCGGTCTACGCTGCACCCTCGCGCCTAGAGCTCCATCCCTCTAACGCAACTATTGTTTTTTTTAATCGTGCATATTCTCTTATTATCTCGCTGCAAGACGGTATAAGAAAATGGCGGAACGTTGACACGTTTTGCATTTAACGTTAGTCACTAAGTCGATTAACAATACACACATAATAATGTAATGGATAAAAACAAAATAAATATGACTAGTTAAGGTGGTTTTTTTAATTAACACTATTAAAAATTCAAGTATGTCACTAAACTTCAATATATAGCCGTGAGCAAAAATAAAGGGTCGGTTAAGAAAGTTTGAATATCTCGGAAGATAAAAACGCTAGGTAACTGAAATAAATTGTGCATGACAGACAATTAAATATCCTTGTTTTAGAAGAAACTCCAAAATTAATAAAATATGACAAAAGTTGCATAATTTTGTGTGTAAAATATATGATAAGGTTCCAATAGAATTAAAAATGTTTATTTATTTAATAAGATACACCAACAGCACCAACAGCATTACACAAGCATACATTGTAGTAATAATCAAGTTTACAAACTAAGTCCTGTTGTGTATGCCAATTACAGGTGTACACAACATTCGCTATAAAGAAACGTAACGATTTTATTATTAATACTTACAAAAATATTTTAATAAATGATAAAGTAATAGAAATATCACTACTAAATTATTAAATTAGCCAAAATTACTGCACAATTTTTAACACTAAGGTGCGGAAGACCTTGCGTGAATTATTTAAATAGATCTATATTTAAAACAAGATTGTACAAGTGGCTTAATGCTTTAAATATTTATAGTGTTTCCGAATTTCTTTGTTAAAAATGTCTGTTCCCATTAGCAGTATTGACACGTATTTCACAAGTTATTGACATTATATTAAAAATTACAATAAATTTTAATCTGCATGCTTAATTATAATAAGCGAAACATGTCGGCCTGTCTGTAATTATATGTATAACATCAAATAATACCATGTTTTCAGCAAATAAATAAATCTTATCTTGAAATAAAAAAAAATTATTGATTTATTTATATTTCGTTAAAAAAAACTACCTTTTGCGTTCCTCCATATGGCGACACTAAGTACTAAAATTGAAAAAAAAATAATGAAAAATACTGTATTATCCCAGTTTACGTAAGATATCCTTTTTCGTTTAAGTTTATGTTTTTTTTTTTATCATCGTCATATCATTATGCACAATTTATTTCAGTTAGGTAGCGTCTTTATCTTCCGAGATATTCAAACTTTCTTAACCGACCCTTTATTTTTGGCTCAAGAGTGTAGTTTGATTGGGATAAACCAAAATAGACATGTTTCACTTGGCATTTTACATTTTACTGCGATTTGGCAACCTATTTGTGAATTACACTTCAAGGATATATTTTTCTATTCATTTTAATGTTTTTTTCGAATCTACGCTACGACAGGTTTATAACCATTTAATACACAGATTTTGGACTCAATAATTAGTGCATCTTTCTCCGTACTATTTTGTATTTATGTATAGTACATTAATACAAAATAGTACGGAGAAAGATTAGTACGAAGAACTACTACACTACTGCATGCACAGCACAGCCTAGTGACTAAGAGTCTTTTGGCTAACGATCTGATAGTAGCGAGTTCGAATTCCATTCGTCTTGTACCAATGAATTGCCATTTTTTGAGTTTTATAAGTAAAAATAATTACTTGCTAAAATTTTGTTCCCGATGTATGTCATAGAGCTTATCAGCTGTCGAGAGGGAACTAATTAATATGCTTGTCTCTATTTACCTCGCTTGAGTTAAAATTACATGAGAGCTTATTTTTATTAATATGACTAAGTTAAACACCAAAATCGGTGATATTGGATTAATGGCGGCGCCCGCCCGTCGCACTAATATAACGAAATTCAAATATTAATAGGCTGAAACACAATCACGGATGGCCGAATAATCGAGTTAGATGCCGTTCGGTTAAACCCCTATCGCGTAATCTGCCCCATTGTCTGACAGCCGTTGTGCCGATCATGAGGGCCGATTATTGCGGCAATTTCGTGTTTATTGTTTTCAGGTGTCTCCCATCAGCTAGGAGTACGGAGGAGACGGGTATAACATGGAGAATCTTATCTTTAAATGAACGCATTTCGCTATAATTGTAAATGTTAATTATTCTACCGCAGTATAGATACGATACAATAGAATATGGTTTTGTTTAGAATGTTAATCTAATGTTGCCCGAATCGATATGTAGGGATCAATAAAAAAAAACTGGTCTTCAACCCCAACAAGGTAGACATATTTAGCTTTTCAATGTCTAAATCAATGTAAAAAACCTACATAACACCTACTTAAGTAAAAATGGCTAAATTCAAATGAACTTTTGTTAATAAACATTTCTGTTTTCTTGGACCTTATATATACGACAAAATTAATACAATATTAAATATTAGAGATAAAAATTTATATAAAACCAAGCATTAAAATTTTAAATTGACTTGAAACAAACTATGAAGATTGTGAGAATATGTTAAAAGTGGTTCATTGAAATGCACTCACATTTTCACCGACACACACACACCCGCGCGCACACAAGCACACACACACACGCACACAAAAATATGATATAATTAAAATATTAGATATATAAATAACCATGGGAGGATGGAGTGCCGCCTATCGCACAGGAAATCCCTAGTTTAGGTGGCAGTGAAACATAAATAGTATTAATACTCGCAGTAATAATTGTAATAAGTAATACTATTTGTTATAATTTTTGTTAATTAATAAAGGATAATTATTATTTATTAATGTCTGCTTTTCATCGACCTTAGCTTCATTACCTGAAATGTGTTGTTCCCATCACCATACAACGGGCAAAAAGTGCTCATTGTACGTATGTAACTTAACAACGGACACTCATTATTGGAAGCCAGGCGGGTTATAGCCCACTATATATAATGCCACAGCTATCACTGTATTTAAATGATTAATATATTATGTAGCAAACATATGTAAAGAAAAAAATATAGGATCTCTTTTCTAAGATTTATTCTTTTTCTCTTTTTAAATTATTTCAAATACGTATAACGACTGATAATGAGATTTTAATTAGAAAAAAATTCTAAGACCTGTAGGTTTACAAGTTTAAAATTTAAAAAAAAATCATTGATGCCCCGCACCGGAGATCGAACTTGGGTTGCTAGCGTACTATGCAACTTGAGGCCCGGAGACTGAGCTACAACGGCTATAAACCATGTTTTACAATTTTTAACTGTCTGTTTGTTCCGTCTATTTTCTGAAATGGCTGAACCGATCAGACAGCTGATGTAATAAGAAGTAACTTAGGCTATTTTTGTTTTAGAAAAAAAAAAGTGTTCAATCGCGGGTAGCATCGAAGTACACAGCTAGTATCGTATATGAATAACAAAATGGATACGTCATAATCACATTATTGCATAGTTCATAAAAAGTTAAATAAAATAAACTTTCGTGAAGTGATACGGGAGGAAATGCACACGGGAAGTGAACGGTAACTCAAGACAGCGGTAAACGACGCCCCCACAGACTGTACGTCGAACATGTTAAAAGTTCCAAGTCCGATGCAACCGTAGTAACAAATAAGTAGACACAAGCACCGTCAAAACTGCCAAAAACAAAACTATAAACTTCGCCTTATAACTTAGAAATATCGCTTTATCTATTTCAAACGTCCAGATCAATTTGGATCGAACGACTCGTAGCTTTTACAAGTGGCAGCTTTATAAAGCTTCCTTTTCAATTATTTGTTTTTAATTCGTTATTTACACATATTGACAAAAAGGCGGACTTAAGACACGAGAGAAGATGTCAGTCTACCTTGGGGTTGTGTAGAGACAGTAACGGGTGCAAACTTGAAGGCTTTTGTGTTTAATAAAAAATCTTAAGAATCATATATCTATATAGTATACAGACGTATAGATAATAAAACATAAAATATAAACATAATAATCATATGTTACAATAATATATATAACACAAATAGACACAAAAAAATGGATTTTATTTCGCTTTTCATTTAGATTATACGAGTACATTCCAGACGTTTGAAGTGCTTTATGGGGCTTATTCTCACGGCGGTTCCAAAGTGTTTGACATCCCAGTATTGTATTTGTTTAACTGCCCTTTTATATTATCAGTTATATTTTAACCGACTTCAAAAGGAGGTATGTTTGTGCATATATAAATGTCATTGATAAAACGATTTTGTTTTTTTTTGTGGGAAAGATGTTATAGTTAGAAGAAAATGCTACATGACATTAAGTTCGTCTTTGGTATATTTGGTGCAATAAAGGATTTATCTGCCTATCTAAATAATTTGTAAAAATAGTTTTAGTCGATAGGCATTTATCTAGTTCGAAATAGAAGACCTTTTATTGTATCAATATCAATGGCTTATTGCGTAACATCCATAACAATTGAAAGCGTTTTATGGTATGTAAAAAATATCTGTATTACACGCGCAAACGTCGCACGCCGATAAAGATGTAACATTGGCCATAACCGATTCTGCTTATATTTTATTACATTATAAAACAAACGTCTCGAATTAATTATGAGACGGTGCAGTCACCATCCCTATCGATCGTAAAGATTCTTTGATGGCTGTTGTAAAATGTTCCAAATCGTTGTCATGATAATTTATGAAGCATGTTTATGGATGAATTTATGACATTAAATTCTGTCTGTCTCCTAACATGTTATCACACGCACAATAAGAAGATACATATAAGCTATTTCTTCGGAGTAAACTTGGTAATGTTTAGATAACTCATTATACTCGTATAACTCACAACAGCGGTTCAGACACTACTTTTCTCGTTTACCTCTCCTCTCAATCTTACTTAACCAAAACTTACCAAAAATACTGCTTTAATGTAAATCTTCTCAACTTACTTGAATAAAGAGGCTATTATTGGTATTCATCCTCATCGGAGGTATTGTTTTTGTGTACTCAATGTCACTGCCTTATTTTTGTTATCGTGGGGGAAATCTCTTAAAGATACCACGCCTGCTAGGAAAGGCGGCATTTATATGAGATTTTTTCACTTATTGACACTTTTAAATCACTAAAAACCACCCAGTTGCATTCTGCATCGGGCCATAGGACGTCATAGGGAAAGATTTTCTCTTACAGCAGCCTTCCAGTGAGGCAACACGGTACCATCGTGCCGCCTTGTTCCCGGTTCAATTTTTACTGTGACAATAGCCCCCACCCTTTCCGCCCTTTTTAATTGCCTTTTACGACAGGCAGGGTATAAAATAGCCTAATTCTATAACCCCAAGACAACAGGGTTGAAATGTCACTGCTCCTTTCTCGCCCTTGTCAAATATGGAGCCTAATAAGCAGATAGCGAATGCTATCTCTGTATACAAAATTAAAATTTGTAAGAGCCTATTTTGTTTTGCTAGAATTCAAATGTTCCACTGTTCATCCATGAATTGCATGTGATAGATATTTTAAAATCCACTGCCCACTAAGGGCATAAATGAGATCGTTTCCATTAGCACATCCTCAAAGACGACTACAAAATTAGTAAACGGTTCGCACGGCGGGGGGCAAAGTGAATTAAAGCAACCGGGAGCCTATTACGTGAAGTGAGTTATAAAATAAAGCCGCGGCGAGTAAGTTCATACATTACAAGCCGATAACCAGACGAGACTTCTGAGACACAAACCAGTCCCTTTTAGTGAAATTGAAAACTTTTTCTGTTATTCATACCGCGACCACGACACCACTCCTTTTAAATCAATTGCCTTTTATAATTAACTTTAGTCCATTATTGGAGTGCAGTCTCTCGTTACCGCAATTAAAATTCAATCGAGATGTAAATCTATGTACAACAGAACGTGTTCTCTAACTGTAATGATCTGTATAAATTGTTTTTAAGATAAGCGTCACTTACACAAACTAGCTCTAGTTAAGTGACCAAAGAATTAATTGATCTCGGGGATAATTGACAGAATTGCTATTGGACGCTCCTTACTGCTATAAAGTATTAAGTCGTAAACGACCATCACTTGCAATATGGTTTTACCTTAGTTACTCCTTGTTCCTTACATCGATATCATAAAATCCGGTGTTTACCCAGCTGTTGCTAAGCAACCAAATGACAACCGTAAACAATGAATAAGATTACATCAAATTATTATTTGTATTATAAATTCGCGCTCTATGGATCAATTTTTTCGCGTATTAGTAGAAAGTACCTGAATGACAGAGTTTTGCTCTAATTTTTTTTTTTTGTGGGAAAGATGTTATAGTTAGAAGAAAATGCTACATGACATTAAGTTCGTCTTTGGTATATTTGGTGCAATAAAGGATTTATCTGCCTATCTAAATAATTTGTAAAAATAGTTTTAGTCGATAGGCATTTATCTAGTTCGAAATAGAAGACCTTTTATTGTATCAATATCAATGGCTTATTGCGTAACATCCATAACAATTGAAAGCGTTTTATGGTATGTAAAAAATATCTGTATTACACGCGCAAACGTCGCACGCCGATAAAGATGTAACATTGGCCATAACCGATTCTGCTTATATTTTATTACATTATAAAACAAACGTCTCGAATTAATTATGAGACGGTGCAGTCACCATCCCTATCGATCGTAAAGATTCTTTGATGGCTGTTGTAAAATGTTCCAAATCGTTGTCATGATAATTTATGAAGCATGTTTATGGATGAATTTATGACATTAAATTCTGTCTGTCTCCTAACATGTTATCACACGCACAATAAGAAGATACATATAAGCTATTTCTTCGGAGTAAACTTGGTAATGTTTAGATAACTCATTATACTCGTATAACTCACAACAGCGGTTCAGACACTACTTTTCTCGTTTACCTCTCCTCTCAATCTTACTTAACCAAAACTTACCAAAAATACTGCTTTAATGTAAATCTTCTCAACTTACTTGAATAAAGAGGCTATTATTGGTATTCATCCTCATCGGAGGTATTGTTTTTGTGTACTCAATGTCACTGCCTTATTTTTGTTATCGTGGGGGAAATCTCTTAAAGATACCACGCCTGCTAGGAAAGGCGGCATTTATATGAGATTTTTTCACTTATTGACACTTTTAAATCACTAAAAACCACCCAGTTGCATTCTGCATCGGGCCATAGGACGTCATAGGGAAAGATTTTCTCTTACAGCAGCCTTCCAGTGAGGCAACACGGTACCATCGTGCCGCCTTGTTCCCGGTTCAATTTTTACTGTGACAATAGCCCCCACCCTTTCCGCCCTTTTTAATTGCCTTTTACGACAGGCAGGGTATAAAATAGCCTAATTCTATAACCCCAAGACAACAGGGTTGAAATGTCACTGCTCCTTTCTCGCCCTTGTCAAATATGGAGCCTAATAAGCAGATAGCGAATGCTATCTCTGTATACAAAATTAAAATTTGTAAGAGCCTATTTTGTTTTGCTAGAATTCAAATGTTCCACTGTTCATCCATGAATTGCATGTGATAGATATTTTAAAATCCACTGCCCACTAAGGGCATAAATGAGATCGTTTCCATTAGCACATCCTCAAAGACGACTACAAAATTAGTAAACGGTTCGCACGGCGGGGGGCAAAGTGAATTAAAGCAACCGGGAGCCTATTACGTGAAGTGAGTTATAAAATAAAGCCGCGGCGAGTAAGTTCATACATTACAAGCCGATAACCAGACGAGACTTCTGAGACACAAACCAGTCCCTTTTAGTGAAATTGAAAACTTTTTCTGTTATTCATACCGCGACCACGACACCACTCCTTTTAAATCAATTGCCTTTTATAATTAACTTTAGTCCATTATTGGAGTGCAGTCTCTCGTTACCGCAATTAAAATTCAATCGAGATGTAAATCTATGTACAACAGAACGTGTTCTCTAACTGTAATGATCTGTATAAATTGTTTTTAAGATAAGCGTCACTTACACAAACTAGCTCTAGTTAAGTGACCAAAGAATTAATTGATCTCGGGGATAATTGACAGAATTGCTATTGGACGCTCCTTACTGCTATAAAGTATTATCACTTTTTAAGTCGTAAACGACCATCACTTGCAATATGGTTTTACCTTAGTTACTTCTTGTTCCTTACATCGACATCATAAAATCCGGTGTTTACCCAGCTGTTGCTAAGCAACCAAATGACAACCGTAAACAATGAACATAATTACATCAAATTATTATTTGTATTATAAATTCGCGCGCTCTATGGATTAAAATTTTTCGCGTATTAATAGAAAGTACCTGAATGACAGAGTTTTGCTCTAATTTTTTTGGAAAACATGTTTTTGGTAATTATATTTAGGTAAGAATTACATAATGAAGAAATATGAATAACATTTTTCGGTCTTATTGACTTAACGTAAAAAAAAGCAAATGAAATAGCTGAGGAACGTGAGTTACGCCTTGAGAAAAATCGTAGCAGAATATATAAGAAGAAATATAAAAACTGAAGAAGATCTTCACCCGCTCAAAAATAGATTTTTTTTTGACGAACTACACAGATTGGCCAGCGAAGCTGGCCTTCACTGCTTCACCGGATTGAGAGATGGCATAGCTCTTAGGTCGCTTAGCCCGAACCTCAAAAATAGTATAGAAGAGAATGAATACGGAGAGAACTGAATCATTTAGTATTGTGTGAGAGTTAAATTAAATATTTAATGGTGCAAGTTTATTGTTTAAATAAAATAAAATATAGTGCGCTAGTCGATGTATAAATATATAGACAGATAGATAAATTCTTTATTGCATCAAAGAATATGTTCAAAGGCGAACTTTATGCTATTTAGCATTTTCTTCCAGCTAACCTTTAGTGGTTAAGAGCGGATTAAGGGTAGTGCCGCTAAAAAATAGCGTTTTAAAACTATTATATAGATAAATAAATATACATTTACATATACATACATAGATACTTCTATATAAATATAATAATATACATACGCATGGAATATATATAGCGACAATAAATAAACCAATTTGTAATTTTTCATTGTTTGAGTAGAAAGTATTCAGATACACGCGATTTAAAGACATTAGTTGACGAAGCCTCCCTAATCTCAATCGGCAAACTATTCCATAGTTTAATAGCTGTACAGGTAAAAGAATTGCCAGAGAAATTTGTGTGACACTCGGGGAACAGTAAAAATTTGTTATAAAAGGTTCGCGGCCGACGAACTGTTTGAGTACAAAGCGCTCACGAAGATATCCTGGAGACCAAGTGTTATGAATTATGTTATATAACATGGTAAGTGTGTGTACGTCTCGCCTGTTGCGGATGTTGAGCCACTTCAGCTGAGCCCGGTAGTGTGACACATGGTCATATTCACGTATTCCGAAGAGAAACCTTATACATAGATTAAGTAATCGCTCAAGTTTATCGAGCAGTGTTTCATTGATATCTATATATACAGAGTGTAACTTTTTTTCAAGATAATAAAATGATATCGGAGGTAAGTTGTAAATCAATACAACATTATGCAGCCGCCCTCTAATGCAATGAACTTTCTCGTTATCCAGAGAGTGCCGCTTTTACCTAATTCTTATTAAACATTTATTAGCTAAGACAAAAGCTATCGGAAGGTATCGGGCGCCATGTTTTATTTATGGCCCTTTATGGGATTGGTATTTTCGCTGTGTGATATTAGCATTTATTTCGTGTTCTTTAATGTTATTCGATCGCGAAACTCGCCTTCACTAATCAGAAATAACTTCAGAGCATGCTGTTAATATTGATGAAGGACCTTTTCTTTGGAGGCAAAATAAATTTTTGGAATTGTTCCGTTTTATTATACTCGTTATGAATTGCCTCTTTTATTGCAACCGGGATTCAGATATATATATATGTCTTATGATTTAGAGATTTTGGAGAATAAGGATAAATTAAGCACAAAAAATAAAAAAAAACAAAGAAACAGATTAATATTATACTTACATATATTAAATAAATACCATTTATTTATGTAGAATATAGAAATTATTAACAAGAGAGAAATCATTAAAATGTGAAAATAAATATACCAGCTCAAACAATCTCTGATTGGTCAGAGAAATAAATAGAATTTCCCGGAAAGGGCGAAAACATGACCTTTCCGGGGAAAACGCTTAGAAAAAAAATCCATCCACTGTAATTATGTTGGTGGAACCTTGGCCTGTACGAAGTGCTCTCGTATTTTTAACAACAAGATCGGGTACGCCAGCCACCAAAGAGCATGCGAGAGGGCGGAAAACCTAAGCCCTACTACCTGAACGAAATGTCGCAATTAAAATGCTTGTCCAGTGACAGTCGCCATGGCCGGAATCGGCCTGGACATCATCATCATAACAATAATATTCACTGAATTTATTAAACATGAATGGTCAACGGAATCTTTTAAGGTAGCGTAAGTATGTAGGTTGTTTTAAAAATGACGATGAAACAAAAAAGTATTAATACAAGTAAGAGTTTCTTCACACAAGCGTTATCCTTCCTGGCTATCAGAGCTTTTAAATATTAAGTATCAGTAACGAGTGTAGCGCAAAGGAAAAGAAAGCTGGTGATATCGTGAAATTGGAGTGATTCGATCAAGAACGTAGCTCTTGGCGCGCTGGCGACAGAAATAGTTTTAATCAGAGGTATGCGGCCGTTAATTAAATTACGCTCACCATGGGCAGGGCTATAAGAAAATTGCTTTTATTTGTGGGGAGTCATTCAATTATACATTCATTCATTTCGCCGCCCATCGAGTGACTTCCACTTCATTTAATTATAATTTAGACTGTCTCTTTAGTGATTACGTGGCGTTTAGTTTAGCCTTGGACCTGCGATCCAATTGCTGAAGATTCGGTTCCCAGACGGCTTGTGCAATTATTTGATAAAATTGTGCGCAATGTTTGATTCACATTGTTTTTAAACTTTATTAATCGTATATAATAAAAAAATAATATATGTAATAAAATATCTAATATTGTACTATAAAAATGTAACTTTTCGAAATAATCTGATAAACAGAATTCTAGAAATAATGTTATTGTTATATTATAATAACATATTTATGTATACAAAATACGAATATGATAGACGACAGAGTACACGGACTTTCATTTAGTACTATCCGATCACACCGTTTTCAGTTCATTCATATCCTCTACATCTGAGCTTATATAAAATCGTTCTAACACGTAGCTTTACGATGTTTTCCTTCACCGCCGGTAAATCAGCACTTAAAATTACAACAAACAAATTCATTGGTACCGGCACCGAGGATCGATCCCAGGCTGTAAGTGTATTATACAACTTAACTGTCACTGACCTGCCACGATTATACCAATATAATTTTAATATTTCAATGAGGGCATAAGCGATAAGGGTATATAACAATTACTCCATGTGCTTGCTAAAACATTACAGAAATAAAACGTATTGTATTCTATTTTTAAACTAGATAATAGAGCTCTGCGGTCGATGTCTGACTGTATCGAATTACTGAACATTGTTAAAAGTTCACAATCTATTTTGGAGTCGAATATTATTTCAACTTTTGTTTTGTACATCATAGAACATCTATAAGTCATACTTCAAGAGAGTTTTGCCGCGTGTCTTTCCCTCCTATTACAATGTGGATGTTTTAAGAGAAGAATAAATAGGCATTTACTAAGCTAATGTATAAAAATAATTATACAGTCCCTTATACTACGAAATAGGTGCCTTTTTTCGTACTAAAATAATTAACGTGGATTTACTAGTAGTAACGTTCTTTGAGGATGAAGTCCGGTCTTTGCCGGGACCGGCCGGTCGTTGGGGTGTCCTGTCGCTGACAGATCCGGGGCACCCCGCTCATAACAGCTGATGGCATTCGCGGAGGGTTTAGTGGGTAGGGGCTGCCCAGGCCGAGTCCCACACATCCCTCCGGGCCCACCCAGGGTACCGGAGGATGGTCTATAAAAAGATTCCCCTGCGGGAAAAAAAAAAGTAGTAACGTTCTTGTAATCATTCTGAATAAATTTTAAATTTGTGCGAGGATGGTTCACGTCAACAGTCGAATGATGGGTTTGAATCACGACCTAATATTTCGCACTATCCTATCGTTTGATATTATTCCCGGGACTATTATGCTAAGTCATTAAGAATAGAAATACAGGCTCCGAGCTTAAAGCGTGACCACCTCAAACCGTTGCCTTTGGGCTAAAATCCGCAATCAGACATAAGACTGTCGGTTGAAAACAGAGATTTCTTTTTTATATTTAATATTTTATTATATTTTCCTCGATCTGTCAATATGTTTTTCTTTCCCACCTACGGTTGACTAACTAATACAGAATGCTTAGTTTAAGGTAAATAGAAAATAATAATAAAGAGAGTGTGCACAGGAATTACACAAGTTGATTCCCCCATCCCCTCTACCTTCGGACGTTTAGAAATTCGGCGGATCTCCCTTTCATAGTCGATGTTCCACGCGATTTCAGTCATAGTTCATCATGCGTACAGCAAAGGAGTGGAACAAGTTTCCGGCGTCAGTGTATCCGTCCAAGTACGACGTGGGAGCCTTCAAGAGTAGAGTGAATAGGCACTTACTAACACATTACCAACATTAGGTGGTATCGTGGTCAAGCACTAGTTTATACCCCATAAAAAAAATAAAAAAAACAAATTTAGGCCTTATGTGTTGCATAAAGCGAAATATGATTTGATATGCCTCTAAATTAAATATCGTCGACTCTCCCCAAAATCTAACAAATGACAACACCTAAGGCTGATTAGTTGAATAACAATATTACTTCATACAATTCGCGTTTTTATATGGAAATAATAGATTACGTAAAAAGGCGTATTAAAAATTAACAGCAAGCAAAAGGGAAAAATTGCTGCACAATACGTAATTAAAATTTTTAAAGTTTCTTTGTTAAATGTTTTCCAGTTTCGCCCGTTATGGTCGTCAATTAAAACAGGAAATTTTGTATAATATAATTGTTTAAATATCACCTTGAGACTTTCAAATTCCTCATAAATATAAAAAAAATAGCCGTGGTACTCCGTATGCACTGATATTTTTGTATAATTGCTATATGGTTTCCACCAATATTAGGACTTAATAAGATAAAGAATTCAAATCCGCTATATACTATATTATTTATAAATAACTGGCGTACCTAGCCCGCTTTATTTTATTTAAACAATAAACTTACATCATTAAATATTTAATTTAACTCTCACAATATTTAAAAGCGATAACAAACTCAACGAAACATAAAGTAAAAATCAAACGCTATCTCTCTCTAACGCGGTTGAATTAAAAGGAAGTGAAAACTTTTTTAAAACCAGTAATAACTTAAATATTTTGTTTAAATTACAATTACGATTGACATCAATCATCCCTGTAATGACTACAACAATTTAGAAATTCATTTTATTAATTACGTTCACTATATAACGTCTATAAGACTAGGATATTATAAGAATAACGCCTCTTACCCTTGAAAGAGAGAACCGTTAATCAGGAATAATAAAGCTTTAATTCAATAACAGACACTCAGATAAAAATAACAAAACATTTAATAAGTATACACTCACCATAGTTCAAGTGAAATGAACAACCAACGAGAACAATGGATAACACAGATAACAGAACAATGTTAGTGGAATAAAAAATAATAATATTTGAAATTGTTAACGTCGTCCCGGAGTGACACATCGGAGCGCGGAGACGCGTGTTTATAAAACGCGCGCCTTGTAAATACTGAATGAATGGACACCAATGCAACGCAGTATCGCCACGCTTCCTGTCCGACGTGATAAAACCCGACCGATCGAGTGCAGTCCCATTACTGTATATTGTTGAGTAATTATTAATAATACTTTTTATTTTAATATAGTAATTACTTAAACTAATATGTAATTATTCAATAAAGATAATACTTTATAATAGGTGCATGATTTCAAAAAATAAATTATTAATAGAACTGACAATATATTTTCGCATACAATATCATAATTGCCTGAGCGTCTATCTTGTCAAATGTATACTGCAAATTTTATTATTATTAAGTAATTAATATATTTAATTATAAATTTTAATTGATTGATGAATATTCATATAATTTCATATAAATTACAATATTATTATTTTATATTTTTGTAAAACTATGCACCTGATTGACTTAAAATTAAGCATACATTTAACGATATAGACGATCGCAAAGAAAGGAATTTTGATATTTGAATTAATAATATATTTTGTAGGTATCTGCAAATATGTTATTAATTATAAGTAATATACAAATATTGAAATTATGCACCCATAATAAAAATAAATATATATAAATATTTACAATATTTATTTACAGTATTCTGTCTTTTTTAAATTTATTTAAATACTTGCTGCTATTTATTGTGCATCAGCCTTGCTTAAGTATATATACATATTACAATAAATTTCACAATTAACAAATAAATTTAATTGTATAATTTATCATATAAAATTCTATCAATATTATTAAACCAACCGTCTCTCACCCGTGTAAAACCGAGGCACGCCGCTAGTATGCTATACAAAAGGGAAACGCTACGAAAACCTGGACAAAGATGTGTGTTAGTCATCACAAAATATACTTTTACAAACTCAAATGTTCTAGAAAAGTCTTAAAATTGTAAACTAGGAAGTACGACGGACGATAGTTTATTTTCGAGATTGGCCACGTGTACGTGATAGAAAAAAAGAGTAATATTATTTTTCAATTCCCATACAAAGGTGGCCGGTGCGCGGCGGCAAATTGGTTGTATTGTCAATTTGGGCAGTGCGTGCCGGGGTGCAGATGAAATGTTTATTTTCAATTTCCGCCATTTTCCCGCCGCGCCGGCCGCAGGATTAGGATGTGAAACAACGCCGCTGTCGCCGGATAGTTTTGAAGATGTCTCGCAAACAGACCGAACGTTTTGACCACCTTATAAATATTAAAATTAGATTGTTGGTAACTCTTACGCCATTATTTATATCTTCACATTAGACACTAACCACCGATTATATAAAATAACTACATTTTTCGTTGAATGAAAATGAAGGAAAACGATTCAAAAAGAATTCCTTCACTTCAAAAATCAATAGTAACCATCCATGCAGAGGTTACCCTCACCGGGGGGACACTTTTTACTAGCTACTAGTTTATGAGTTACTAGCTAATAGAGGTTCAGGCTTAGCGAACTAAGAGCTATTCCACCTCTCAATCCGGTTAAGCAGTAAAGCCAGCCTCTCTGGACAACTGTGTACTTCGTCCATAAAAAATCACTTAAAAATGTAATTAATTCACACAAAATTCAAGTCGTTGAGAGTTTCTTTACTTAATGTTTTGTTTTTTAGGAATAATAATAATATTTTTTTGTTACAAATATTACTAAAATTCATATTGATCAGACCAAATAAGAAAAAATTAAGCAGGCTTATCTTATGAGATGGTTCACGTCAATAGTCGAATGGAGGATTCGAACCTACGATCTTACGTTCCGCAAATCGTAACATAAACATTCAGGCTATTGAAAAGTCAATTAAAGGGTAGCAGACTTGTTAAAGTAAAGCACGTTAAACGTTAAAGTAAAATAAGTCTATTTAAATGTTTATTTCCCACTGCTGGGTGAAGGTCTTCGTGTAAAAAGAATATAAAGGCATAGGCCTGGCAGAAATTGATTGGATTGGCAGATTTCGCATGTAAATTTACTCACGATATCTTCCTTCACCGTCGAGCACATTGTAAATTGTCTATTTATATGAAAAAGCTTTTTTTTATATGGTTAAACAAAAGGCAGAAAAATCATTCAGGTTCATTAAAAGTGTCGTATACTTTGGAATTAATAAGATTGCCAGTTGAATGCATGAGGTGCAACTGATGAGAACATCACACTTTTGTTACCATATCATTCTCAATAAGTATAGAACCGCCACAGAGAGTAAGGTCACATGTACAAAAAACGGTTTAAACGGCAGTACAACGCGAATCAACTCCGAACGTGACACTTGATGTGACCTCATTACCATGTCTTCTCACAAGATAAACATACGGAGAATGCATATTATACCTAACGCCGCGTTTGCTTGGTAAGCTTTTTTTTTGTTGCCGGCTGTTAGGATCATTGCTTAAGTTACTTCGGCCAATTCTTCCAGCTCTGACGCCAGCGCTTCCGTCTGAAGCCTTGGTTCGGCCCTATCAGGCTCTGCGGTCACAATACTATCTAATATTTAACCTTTGTTTTTTTTGAAGGCGGCGGTTATGTGGGGTTCTTACCCACTAAAACCTCCCCGGTGGCCCTTTCCTCGGTGCATGAAGAGGGGTTCCGGGCTCTCCAGTGGAACGCACCGGAGCCCCTCTGCACTGTGCTCAAGGAGAGCAAGTCCCGAGGGGGGGGGGGGTTACTCCCTCCCCCCTGTGCCCTCGCACTCGGGTCCACTTTGGAGGACGACTCAGGCCCCCACCCTTGTCGCCCAGTGAACCCGAGGCCCCTTTTAGTCGCCTTGTACGACAGGCGGGGGATACCGTAGTCTTATTCTTGAGAGCTCAGAACTACAGGGCTGATCTAATATTTAACCTTGTATATCATATCTAGATTGCATAACAATACATCAACAGAGACATTTTTCACTAATATAATTATAATCAATAATCATTTATTCCTCACCATAATCTACAGTAATTAGTTAATATAATTATATAATTCTATACACATACACATTTGGAACAAGAGGCATAAAAACAGATAGATTATGGTGGATTGACACTAGGACGGATCCTGTGTTTCAAGTAATCAACCCTCCACCTCATTACATTAACAAATGTAGTGTACAAAGCTATTTAAAAACACAATATTAGGCTATTTCGTCTTGGTATTTATATTTGATAGATCTGTAGTGTGTGTATGTGACTGTGCGTGTGTGGTTGTGAGTTTGTAAGACATTGGGTTTGTAAGCGTAATTAAAACACATTTTATGCATATACAATGCGGATACTAAGCCGTGTACTAAGCAATTATCCGTAAGGGTTAATAGCTGACTACAGTCAATAGTTAATGTAGGTATTAGCTGACGTAAGATAAACAAGTGCCGAGTCGGCAGCTGAGCTAGTTACAATTAGTCAAGCGAAGATTCATATCAGCAAAAATCCTTTGACTACACACACAAGTGAATGTGCTCCTACTAAAGCGTGACAATGCCGAGAGAGGCTATTGCATTACATGCAATTGGCACGTTTCGTTTAGACTTACAGTTCTTTATTTGTACATAAGTATACGAGTAAAAACATACACTGACTTCAAATCAAATCAGTGACGGTTAAAATATTAAACGCTAAATTCTCAGTTTTATTATTATTTACGTAGTACTAGCGCCTACATTCTCTTTATTCCTCAACTATCACGCTGGTTGTCGTTAAGGAGTAATCTAATCTAGGAATTTCGTATATATCATATATATCTTCAGAATTCGGTTACGAGAATATACCAGATTTAATAGCAACAAGGTAAAGGCAAGTAAGGGGCCGTGGTAGCTCAGTGTCCGGGCGGTTCTCTCAAGTTGTATAGTCCGGATGATAGAAGTCCGATCCCCGGTGCCGGCACCAATAAATTTATTGTTGCAATTGTAAGTGCTGATTTACGACGCGCTCGACGGTGAAGGAAAACATCATGACGAAACCTACATTTACCTAAATTTTTCTAAGTTTCTGACTACACTAACTAGCAGACATCATTCGTTCACATACGAATGATGTCTGCCAGTCCGCAGTAGGGCTATGCCCTTATACTTTCTATATAGAGAAGGCCTGCGCCAAGCACTGGGATTTTAATAGCATAAAAATTAACATGGGACTCAAAAATAAGAATACGTCCCTTTAAAAAAAAAGATTACAATTAATAATTTCGCGTCCAATTAATTTATTACATATCACCAGCATGATAAAATTAATTCTTTTTTGTCCCTCAAATTAAAAAAGTATGATACTAAACTAAAAATACTTTTTGAAACTTATTGTATAAATGAAGCGTGATATTTTATCATATCCGGTAACAAGAAGGTATCAACGGATGTTTTGGCATACCACAACATCCAGTGATAATAAGTTTGGTTCGTATTTTATTAATAATTTTAAAATATTTGCTATCTGTATATTCTGAATAAAGAATAAAACTTACTCATTAATTGCTCCCGCGACCGGAAGTCACAGTCTATAATAAAAATAGCTTCCATCTGTCGAAAGTTACTACACGCACAGCATAGACTACCTACAAGATTTCCGATCTACTCTCGTGAAATTCATGCGAATCTAATCGTAAGAGAGAAGCTGATAATTGCATGTAATCACTAACTGAAAAGCGTGGTACACGTTTACAATTACAATCAGCGAACTCTAGCGGCAATTTAAAACTTTGAAAAATTTTTTTTAGGTGTCTTTGTTATTAGGAATCTTTATTTAGGAGAAAAAGGTATTTAAGGTATATTTACGAGTAAAAACAAAAACCGACTTCACATCAAATCAAACGTTAAATTCACGGACGCCCTTTTTATATTTCTGAATTATCGTAAGAATATTACGAAATCAAAATTAATCAAAACGTTATCAAACTTTAATCAAACTAATTTTAAAGTACATCCTTTCTAATAACAAATGAATAATCGAAATTTGTTATTATATTGAGGTATGTATCCATTTGTGGCGCACATATTTGGTGAAAATTTAAGTCTTATATGGTTTTCTCATGGATCCCATTGTTAAAAAATTGAGACCACACGGGAAGCACTAGATTTCGAATAAAAAAGAATTATCAAAATCGGCGCACCCAGTCCAAAGTTACACGGTAACAAAAATAAAAACGAATTGACAACCTCCCCTTTTTTAAGTCGGTTAATAAAAGTCAAGCCGTGTTGATTAAAGCTAAGCTAATTAAATTTTATTGAAAAATTAAATCTATAGTCAATATCACGCCCCAATTTCCAATGGTCTTGTAACAATTATACGTGTCATAAACGGCACTATAAAGAGTGATGAAAAACGGATAGCGATCGATATCCCTGTCTGCCCCGTTAGGGTTAAAAGAACAAGCTATTAATTGTAATCTATTTTCCAACAGAACACCGCTCTACACGTAAAAATTACTAATAAAATACATAAAAATAGAAATCAAACAAAATGCATTCGTCGAAGCTTAATTAATTAAAAGAAGTGTTCTTAATATTATTGGATTTCGCGGAAGATGTTCAAGACAGAAAGTACTAGAAGGTAAGAAAATTAATGCTTCCCACGCTGCCCGTACTTTCGTTGTATTACAAGCTTGATTGCTGGAAGTCTCCGTTAAAGGGCAGGAAACTAAAATATTAGCACATTTTATTATCTGTTGTTTGCTGAGAGCTTCCTTTGAGTAGACTTTACCGGCGGTTGGCTAGATATCTAGATAAAGGTGTAATGTGTGCTGGGGTGTACTCAGACATTCATTTCGTCGTTTACTGTATCATCTTTTGGCTAATATATGGAAAACGCTTCAGGCTGTTACTGAAAAAGTTTAATTATTAAACCCACCACACATTCACACACACACCACACACTTTCTTTCTTGCATGCTAATTCGTAAGTTAATATTAATAAATTACAGAACTATCATAAGTATGGTGGGGGGCTGGTGATCTGCCTTACAGGGTACCCTAGTTCAGACACCAGTTTTTCACAAATTTAAGATCTACGTAAACTGTAAACGTATAAGTAAACTATGCATTTAAATTTGTGAAAGATGAATAAATAAATTTATTATTATTATTATTAAATTTTTATTATTATTATATAAAATATTGTCGAGTCATCAGGTACCTCATTTTTTTTGGTTTTAAGAAATTACACTTGTGAAAACGTCTTTAAAGTTATAGTTAAAGTTACAGCCTTTATATATGTCCCACTGTTGAGCGCAAGCATTCTCTGTAAAGAGAGTATAAGGGCATAGTACGCCACGTGGCCCTAATGCGTATTGGCAGACTTCACATGCCGTAGAAAAATTTTCTAAAACATGTAGGTTTCCTCACGATGTTTTCCTTCACCGCCGAGCGCGTGGTAAATCGACACATAAAATTCGATCGAACTCGGGTTGCTAGCGTACTACGCAACTTGAGCCAACCGCACGGACACTGAGCTACCACAACGTCTTTATCTGTCCATTATTATATTATCATTATTATTATATAATATCATTATTATATTAGCATTGTATTGTTGCAAGATTTCCTGTTATTAATCAATTGTAATACATTCCAATTCCAATCAAAATTAGTTTCATGAAAGTTTTCTTACGTTCTCAATAAGTTTGATTTCTTAATATTCAAATACAAAGACGTTTGTTTCGATTTGAGGTCGGTTTTCTCGTAAATATACTTTTTTATTTAATTTTTTAACCATTTCATAACTAGCTGGGTTGATGAATGAAAGTAAATATTTATCATAAAACTACAAGTTGCTGGATAATATAAGAAAATTATTGTCCGTGTTCCTGCAAACTACAAAAGACATATGGTGGACTCTTGCAAACATTATACAACAAACGTATACAATTTACTTGACAAGGGCTACCGACGATTGTGTGTCATTTTGCATGAAACCAGGAAAGGCCGGCACTTAGTGCAAATAGCAGCCAGTATGACGATATAATGGCATGCAATTTTCTCAAAATTCCGTGGACCGTTACTCAGAAGTCGTTACAGTAGGTAACTTCAAGTGAGTCAGTCGACACAATATACATACGTGTAAAGCAATTTTATTTGTTTCTACAAGTCGTTTTCTACTTTATTAGAAACCCAAACACTTTTTTACGTTTGTATTATAAACATAGAACGTACCTGAAGGTACACTGTCCTTTGTATCGGATGTCTATTTATAGGGACAGTGACATTGAGTTAGCGGTAACGTCTGTAAATAGGATTAAAAAATTATTTGCTCCACCAAAATAATACAAATATGTAAATATGTAACTAACCTAAGCCTTAAAATTTAACATTTTATTTTTTTCTACTTTTTACCTTTTTAAACAAAACCATAACTATTTTTTTACTTTATTACAAACAATATACATAATGAAATAAGAAATTTCTTGACGCCATAAAAACCGCAGTGGTTTGTCTAGGCGTTGCACATTCGCCATTATTTAATAAAGTGGTTTGTTACAGTTATTTAATATAATGAAAAAAAAAGAGTAATATAAATAACATAATGGAACAAAAAAAAATAAGAATTTGTCTAGTGAGTATAATGAGTGACGGTAGTTCATTTTGTAC
The DNA here is from genome assembly GCA_029286785.1 of Meandrusa payeni. Classification (NCBI taxonomy): domain Eukaryota; kingdom Metazoa; phylum Arthropoda; class Insecta; order Lepidoptera; family Papilionidae; genus Meandrusa; species Meandrusa payeni. The sequence continues at coordinate 5,333,196 of JAGSMX010000013.1, forward strand.
ATTTCTTAACTCACGTCACGTCAAACTCAGTTAGTTATTTCAACACTTTAAGATATTGTTTTTTATTAGTTTTTTGTTAGTTAATTTTTCATTTTAGAAATTAGTTAAGTGGTGTTGTTGACGTTGTATGTATTTGTGAATGCTGTATGTCCTATAATTAGTAAAGCAATTACAAGGTATTTGTGGGTATATTAAATTAGCATAGTATAATTGTACTTAAATAGAAGCAGATTTTTAAACAAACAAACAAAGAAGGATTTCTTTACCTAAATTTCTCATCGTTCATGGTGCGTACAGCAAAGTAGTGGAATAAGTTGCCGTCAGTCTTTCCGTCCAAGTACGACGTGGGAGCCTTCAAGAGTAGAGTAGGCACTTACTAAACTAGCGCGTACCATCTTTCGACTATATCACCACTTAACACCAGGTGGGATTAGGGTCAAGCGCTAATTTATACGCATAATAATTAAAAAAATACTGTTAATTTTTAAGCTCTTATTAGAGCGTTGACGTCGTAGTTATCTACTCATTTCATCTACCATCAGATGGTAAATCAGATTTCACCAATGAGTTCCCATTTTTCAGTTTCTTAAATACAAAAAAAAAAGTTTGTCAAAATGTAGTTTATAGAGTTACGCTCACATCACTTCATACTAGATATAGTATAAACATTTTTTATAATTAATCTTATACTTTCTGGTGAACGTTACGTGGTCCCTGAGACTGCTATTTGTCGTGATGTTCCATTATAGAACCGATCTATTCCTGCCATCATTACCCAATACGTGAAAGACTAACGTTACGCTGTCGGCACCAACAAACTAAAAGATTAATTAAACTAGCAAATATCGACCACTATGATGCAACCAATATGAATTTCTTCTTTTATTTTGTACGTGTGTGTCCTACGAGTAATAAATTATAATAACGTTTAGGAGAATTCAAGAAAGGGCGAGCAAAAGCAATAAGTTCATTAGGATTACTCGGAAATTATTAGTGAGAAGGACGAAAGGCACTCGACGATAAGACGTTTATCTAGCAACAAGCCACCGCCCACGTCTGGTATGCCCGTAACTAATTATCGGTATTTAAAGAAATTTTTAAAACCAATTATCCGTTCATTATTGGACACTCGTTACCTTTGTTCAAAATGCTACGCTTTAAACTAATAATTTTGTCTGTCAACATTAATCCACCAAATAGAGATATCCGACTTCAAAAATTATGATACAACATTGAAACTTAAAACGCGGCGTTATAATGCGCTTGCAACTCCTTTAATAATCCTGTATTATGTTCACGAGTAGGCTAAACCTTTTTTACACCCCCAACATTTTACCACCTGGAATACTGTGAGCTAGTTATGTTCTTAGCCGCAAAGGCTAACGGCTCAATAGTAGCAAGAAGAGGAACAAAGAAATTACCACCTAATAGAGGTTCAGGCTAAGCGACCTAAGAGCTATGCCACCTCTCAATCCGATGAAGCGGTAAAGGCCAGCTTCTCTGTGCCAAATGTGTTAGTTCATCCAAAAAAAAAATCCATATATATATATATATATATATATTTAACAAAGGGACCAACGTTGTTGTACAAATTTTAGCACCAGGCTCATAGGGCCGTAAATGGGGTCAAAAAAAATCATTTTACCACCTGACATCAAGACGCACTGCAGACTACCGTCGTTTTGTTATAGATATCCCTGAAAAGCAACGTGTGATCGTGGACTAGCTCAGAAGTTTAAAAAAAATATTTCTACGGCCAGAAAGTGCTGTACGATCTATGAATGTACTTACTCAACAGACGTGAAGAGTTTTACAGAATACGAGAAATAATGTGATTTTCATATTTAAGGAACAACGTGCAAATCTGCGAGCTACTATGTTCTCTCTTGCCTACAGCGCCGTCCGTTCTCGTTTAATGCCGAAGTCATAAGGTCAGGCGTCATTATAAGACCAATATACTTTCTTATAAACTTATAAATTCTCTTCAAGACTTTATTATCGAGTCTGACATAGGGCACACTATCTTGCATCTTACGTCTGGCCTCAAAGACCATGATCTCAGACTTAATCGCATGGCCATGTATTTTAGGATATTGATCACATATCATCAGTGTGTCTTCTTCCAAACAATATCAATAACAATTAGGAGGGAGACCAAGTTCCATCTTAAACGATTCGGGTGACAAGACAACACTAGCTCAAGCTAGGTTAAAACAAATGAACCTAATTGAGCTATCGCTACATTCCAGGCAGATTTTCCCCTTTCAATGATAGAAGCGTTGCTAGAGTCTTGCCCAGCGTCCAAGCTTCCCCAAGTGACAATGTTTTATAATTTTTAAATGCAGGTGTACTGGTGAAGACATACTGCTTAATGTTTTTCATCAAGGTTAATAAGTGAAATACCATATTTGAACCCGTAGCTACGTACCGGACACGACTGCAAGTGATATTCTTGCTTATAAACTCTCTCTCTTCGATGTGTCTAAGGATCGTGGTCACCATGAGGGTTGTCTCTGCCTCCACTTCTATCCAGCGCGTCTCTAACAACCGTGTAAAATTTGGAGGACTTAACTTGATCAGTCTAGCTTGTTGGTGAACCGCGGGATCTTTTCGACGATACTAAGATTTTAGTTCGAACGAATTTAATTTTGTAACTTAGGATCGATGCATTGTTTAAAAACAGAAAAAAAACATACATCTCATTGGTACAAAGCTGCTACTGTCGGACAGTAAGCCAATTTAAATAAAGCCATTTAGGTTGTCTACAAAAATGGACCAATACCCGAATAAAGCAATAACATTCACGAATATAGAAAATTGGGGCGACAACGTTGACGTGAATGCCGACGCGTTACAGGAATACCAGACGGGACGGTCGCGGGCTTATTAACTCCAGCCGTTAATTAAATTATTAGAAATCTCGAGCGGGACTAATTAACGAAGAATTCCAACATTTCGGTCCACCTATCGGGCATTAATTAAAATCGACAAAGCCGCGAGCGGACCGGAGGGCTCGCCAAATATCACTCTATTAATGAAATGATCACTCGAAACTAATTAAATTACCGAGGTAATGGTGCGTGCCGTTCACTCCACTGCAGCGGACAGAACGTAACGCATGCACATTCCTATCCCGCTAATCAAAAAATAAATTTATAGCGACAGGGTCACTGCTACGGCTTAATATGTCATCGCATCGTACTAATTTCTTACCTTTAGCGCTGCCATCAAATTTACGTACAGCTGGAACTAAATCTTCTTTCAGACAGTTATTCTGAAAGCTTTAGTTAAACAGACAATAGTGTTACATTTACCTATCATTTTCATTGTTATATATGATTATTATGGTTATATATTTATATGTTTTATTTATGTATTTATGATTTTTTTTTTTGACGAACTGCACAGATTGGCCAGAGAAGCTGGCCTTGACTGCTTCACGGATTGAGAGGTGGCAGAGCTCTTAGGTCGCTTAGCCTGAACCTGTAACTGAGTAACTCGACACGAGGGTCCCCCCGGTGGGGGGTAACCTCGGCTTGGACGGTTACTATGTTACGCGTAAGCATTCCGATCCGAGGGCGCCCGAGAGGGCCGAACCACGACTCGGTCGGTTGCTATTTCACGGATAATCATGTATTTATGAATTTATTTATGTTTGTATAGTTTTAGTTCTGTTTTTATCTCTCTCGTCCTTGCTTGCTTGCACCTGTTTGTCTCTACACTACCCCAAGGTGGCTGGCAGAGAATATCTTTTGGCATTAAATATCTTTCGTATGAATAATAAATAGAAATTTCTATAGCCTTTTCGTAGCCTTTTTATTGTGTACAAATAAAGAATAAATAAATGAAATATAAAACCTAACATCCATTAGTATCGTATACCAATTACTCTCTCTACCTACCCCGTTTAAGTTTGAAGAACCTATTTATCTTCGAGTACAAAGTGAATGGTGAAATTATGTGAAACGTCAACAGCCTAATGGTTTAGAGAACGTTCTGAGAATCGTAAGGACATATGTTCGAATCTACCATTCAACTATTGACGTGAACCATCTACCATAACTATACTTAATTGAATTGGTAAACAAGAATGTTAGTAATATTTGATAAAATGCATTCATTAAAAAAAACTATTTTTAGTTCAAATTGACAGTAATACATTATTTGCCGTTTATTTTTTTTAAAAAAAAGAAAGCTAGCAATATTTCTTTTTTTTTCAGAAATATTACTAACAATCTTCTTAACCATTCCAACTAAGCTTAAGCTTGTGCTAGGACATGGTTCACGGCAATAGTCGAATGGTGAATTCGAACCCACGATTCGAACTTACGATTCGCAGGCCGTACCCAAAACCATTAGGCTATTGTAGCTATGTTTTTTCCTGATTATAGAATATACGTAATTCTTGTTTATAAAAACGTATATTCATATTTATTTTAATAAATGATCACAGTGTTGTCATGATATTGTATAATTAGGAAAATATAATTTAATTAACAAAACGTTTAATTAGCAGCATAAAATCCGCTTTCAAGAAATAAGAACTTAAATTAAAGTAGCAGAAAACATGTTATGTCAATATAAAATGTTACGTTGGAATAGTAACAGTGTAGAGGCACGGCATGACGCTAGGCGCAGCGACATTAAAATGAGTAATTATAATAAAGCTGATATGTCCTCATAATTAACTAAGCCTGATGAAGAGTGCTTTGACGATAACGGGGCGCTCGCAGCGGCTTTAGCGCTTAAAAATTCATTCATTAGACATTGCTTTCATTTGATTATTACAATTTGAATAACGGTACACATTATTCATACATTATCAGATTACATGTAATTGTTTTCTATTGATATTTAAATTTACCTTACGAAAATACATTTTCAATTATTATTTGTATAATAGCATCATTAGCAAATTATGACCGACACTAATTAGTGCTCGCATTAATACCCAGAAATTGGCACCGCCAGTGCAAGTACGGAGAATTTAATCAATGAAGCATAGACTTCAGCGCTTTATCGCTTAGTGTAACAGTATCACAGCAGCACTAGCGCTAATTAGACGGAGTGACAACCCACTCCTGCCATAAAGCGCTGCAGATTTATCGCCACAGATTATTTATATTATGTTTATTAGGCCTTGCCCTCCGCGTCCTTTGCCCTGCCTGCTTTCCAGTTAATTGAATTGCTGGGATTTTTATTCGTAACAACACCTGAAGAGTTTATTACGCGTTAAACTTATTTTTTGCTTTTGCAAGCGAAATATGAGCTCAAAACTGAAAAGTTTAGTAGAGTACAGTCTGAGATTTAATTTTGTTGTTATATATATTAGTTACAAATGTTAGTACACATAATATCTACAATATTGGCATGTAAACAAATAATTCATTCGTATAACGGACCAAGTTAAACTAGTTTTGTAGGTAATGTCACAAAGCCAATCAGTACGCAGTCTCACGAAGGCAGCTGGCTATGTGGGCAGACTCACAAAAGCCAGCTTAATTTGGTAATTTTTTTTTTTTTAAAACGAAAGCTAGCAATATTTTTTTTTCTCAGAAATATTACTAACAATCTTGTTAACCATTCCAACTAAGCTTAAGCTTGTGCTAGGAAATGGTTCACGGCAATAGTCCAATGGTGGATTCGAACCCACGACCTTACGATTCGCAGGCCGTATCCTTAAACCATTAGGCTATTGACGCTTCATTCGCATCTAAAAGACTCTTAGGATAAATATATATCGTCCAGATAGGCGATATTAAATCGAAATGAAAACGTAGATTATATTAAGTCATAAAAACATTATCATTTGTAAAGAAAATATTATAATTTTGTGTTATTATATATGTAAAGAAAACCATCCACAATGGGGTACACTACTCAGCCAGCCATCAGTAAAGTTAACCGAATAAGAACCCTATTTGTATGTTAGTATGATTGAAATTGTGTTAGACAGTCAAAACACTACGAGACGAGTGAGGAGCTTCTCAGATGTCAATTATCCGAGAGACCTGAACGCAACAGTGCTTGCTTTGTAATTAACATGCTTACACCATAAATCATGACGCACTAGGAATACAAACTATTTTGGCAATCGTTCTGATTATGATTAACGTCTCCACCCCGCCCGTGATAAATTGACAGACGAGAATAACATTTATGAACGCTAATTAACTGGAGGGAAAAACGAGTTAATGCGAACAAAAACAGTTTTGTATGAATGAAACTATAAAAATATGTCATGAGTAATGAGTGATAACGAAATGACGGAATGGTAAAACACTTTGAATTGAGAGTGAGCTATGTTACTTACGTTGTGTTAAAAATAGCATTGATTTATTAGAAAAAATGTTTATCAATTTCATTAAATTAATATCAATACAAAGAAGAGACAGAGACTACATCGCAGTAACTTTCTTTTATTTTTCAAAAGAGTTCAAAAAAAGGGATGACGTTCTCTATTCGTTCGTATATTTGTTACCTTTTTAACTTTTGATTGGGTTAAGCTTTTGATGGGGGTTTACAGAAGAATGTTGAGGATATCCTGGAGAGACAAATTACGCAACGATGTAGTGCTGGAATTCTTTCCAGCACTACATCGTTGTTGTTTCAACCTTCTGGTTGAAGTTCTTAACGCAATTAAGAGACGATAGCTGGAATACCTAGGGCATATAATGCGCAATCCCAAATACGATTTGTTATAGCTCATAATCAAGTGAAAGATACAAGGGAAGAGAAATCCGAGGGAAAAGATACAAGGAGAAGAACATCTTGGCTTAATAATCTACGCCAATGGTTCAATAAGAGATTCGTAATATAACGCCAACCGATTTAGATGATTCATTTTTAATAGCAATGGATGCACTCCAAGACCATTTTGATGGAAGTTAGGTTAGGTTCCGTTTCTGTTTCGTAATATTCCTGCGATAACTCGTTAATACAAAGAGGATCTAATATCGTTTAACGTATGATTCGATTTTTATTTAGAGAAATTTTTCATAAATATTACTAACAATCTTGTTAACTATTCCAACTAAGCTTAAGCTTGTGCTAGGACATGGTTCACGTCAATTGACTATTGGTGGATTCGAATCCACGACCTTACGATTCGCAGACCGTACCGTACCCTAAACCATTAGGCTATTGACGCTTCCATTTGAAGTCAGATTTTGTTTTGCTCTTAAATATACCTGTTCTTCATTGTGTCAGAGCCAAGCTTCCTTCGTGGGGTCCCTCAAAATAAATGATCAGACTAAATTAAGTTATTTGTACAGCAAAGGACTGAAACAGTTTGCCCGCTTCTGTCTTTACCTCCAATTAGAGTGTTTTCAAGAGTAGAGTGAATAGTTATTTACTGAGCTAGTATGTCATATCATTCAATACTGCATTTCCACTTAACACCAGGTGGTATTGTGGTCAAGCACTTGCTTAGAAAGTTTAAAAAAAAAACGTATTTTAAAGACGTTCGATTGAAATTTGAAATTATTATTGACGCATTCGACGGTATAGGAGCTAGAAGCATTGATTAAACATGCGCTCCGTACGGAATATTATAAATAAAACTAAAGCTCATTTAAAAAAGGAAAAAGTCTTAATTACAAACTTACATAACGAACATGTGTAAAAAATGCGAAGTCTGTCTCATCGTGCTCCGAACAAATAGCGACATTACATATGCGATAATTAAAATTCAAAATACAGTGGCCGTGGCGAAATCGCGCGATGTCCTTATCGAACGGCGGTGCTATCCATGCCTGTATCTTTCGTTGATTTGTTGCCTTGGTCTGTGGAGTGTGTTCTGGGGCTAATTAATTTTAATTGGATCGCAATGCATCTATTGTACGCGCAGGACTTTTGACCCTCGAGCGGGGGTCGCAGCGTCGTTCAAACGTGCCACTTTCATTTGAAATCGGTTATTACTCTTTCAAATACAGCCAACGTGTAGCGATTGTTTTTAACTGTAATTTTATGTTAATTAAAACGGAGTCGCGCATTAATTTGAGAGTTTAAGTAGTTTTGAAGATGTTAATTATAACCTTATTGTTGATTACAATACTTTATTAACTACAAACAAAGCTATATATGATATCGTATCTTTTTTACATATAATTCAAGCGTCAATAGCCTTATGGTTACGTAGGTGGGTACGGTCTGCGAATCATAAAATCGTAGGTTCGAATCCACCATTCGACCATTGACGTAAATCATCTCCTAGCCAAAGCTTAAGCCTAGTTGGAATGGTTAACAAGAACGTTGGTAATATTTTCTGAAAAAAAAAAGAAATATTGCTAGCTTTCGCCTGGCTTTGTCAACAGCAAAATTCAGAGCGACTTCCTTGTATAATAGGTTACATAAAGTCTTAAAAATTCATCCTTTTTCGAATCATAAATGTAAATTAGTTTGTAAAAAATATTTACTAGAGTTGAATTATATTCAGACTGAACGCCTCCTAATTTAATAAAATTTAATATAATATAAAGCTGAGGGACATACACAAACACAAATTTACACACACACACATTTATAAAATATTGTTATGCTCATATTTTATTGTATTTTATTGTGCTTTTCAAATGGGAGAAGACACTGACCCTTGAAACACAGGTCCAATAGAACCTAGCTCAGGAGTCAGGGACTTCATGTTTCTTTGTTCAAACATTTTCTATGGTGACTAATAAAGATTTATTTATTTATTAACTTTCTTTAAAAAAAAATTAAACTGGTCATAAGAACTGTGAATAAAACAATATTTCATTTGAATTAGATACGATCCACAAGCACGACCAGTGACCCGCCTACGCTTGTATGGTATATACAGTGCCTTATTATCTTTTCCGTTTTACAGTCAGATTTTCCGCTATTCATGGAAATGTTGCATGAGTTTCTTCTACTACTTCATCCAACCAATACGAAAACTTCCTGAAAGTTTAATAAGTTGTACAATTAATCGAGCTTTCTCTCGTCCTCCTAGGGCATCTTGTCAGCGCCAGTGTCAGCAGCTACCGCACCTAGAGTGTTAACCAAAGCTATTTCCCCCTCGGAGACCGATTGAGCCTATAGGTTCTAGCAAGCTTTTGGTGCTTTAGAAGGCGCCGCCAGGTCTAGAAATGAGCACAATACGTCCGCTCTAAATTAAGCTAAAAAGTCCCATTCCCAGGACCGGCAAATCCAAAAACACACGGTGTTGCCCTCATCACTACCCTCGGTACCCTTTACCCTTTTAGTCGTCTTCCATTTTAGTCACTCGTGAACCCGAAGGCACCTTTTGGGCTCTTTTTATGAGTCACTAGTAGAACTTAGATTGTATTTTGCCCACTGTCTTCCATCCCATCTGATAGGGGAATGGTCAAAGATTAATAACCATTTTTTAATACGTCATAGAAGTCATCAGACATAAATTCTGATTAATTTATACAAAACATTTAAGTACGATAAGAAATAAACATTAATTCAATTACCAATGGAATTGTTAGGAAACGGTTGAATGAAAAATAATTAAGATGGCGTCGAACGGGCGCGCATATCATTCATTCACTCCTAATCCGAGCTTTACGACACACTCAGGATTACCATTCGCAACAAAATTATAACACTAACAACAATCGGGCGTTAATTTTACGCTCGTGCGCCTCCGCGAGCAATCATACTCGCAAATTGAAATAAGCCAATTCCGTTCCAATGAGATGTGCGAATTAAATGCAATGCCCCTTATTCTTTTATTATAATTTTCTTTATCTTAAAATATTCTTTATTCAAAGAAAATATTTTATTATCATCAATAAAAAACATAACATAGAAAGTCAGTTCACTACAATTGTCGTTCGCATCACTATTTATGATCAAGTCACAAAAATATTTCCACAACCAAATGTCTTATTTTCTCAACCACGTCACAAACAAGTCCACAACCATAACTAAACTAACTACTTTTTTTTAAAACTTTGATCAAGAAATGTGACATTTTGTTATTTTATAAATATTTATTTTAAATTAGTATACATTGTAATCGCATTTGTTTTATAAAGAGGGTGTATGTGAATGTAAATGCGGTGTCTAGTGTATTTCCTAGTAACATTTAGACACATATAACCGATGTGTATTTTAACTATGCTATTATCATAATAATCTTGATCCTAACTTTAGGTAAAAGTAATTATTGAATTTTTCATATAGTTCTACATACAAGCATTATGTAGAAATACAGATACAAGTCATGGTAATAAAACCGGTGTACAAAGGCTAAATAAATTAATTTTTTAAATAAATAATATTAACAAGAGATATAAGGCACCATAAAGTTACAATATGAAATCTAATTACATAGTAAGATACGCAAATACTCGTGAGAATTAATCCTCCTTGAATCGAAACTTGTCATATCTATCACAGGACCATTCATTCAGAGACAGCTATTATATCCGACATGACGTTAGTACACGCGCTGCATGCGATCTGAACCGGCTTTATAAAAAATGTGATGAACATGCGCAGTGTTCTTGTTTAATCTCGTGAACAGGCCTAATTGTCCGCGGCAGTGACTATGACAGTTGCGAAAGGCGCCCGCCAGGGGGCGGTGACACGTGACCCGTCACTCGCAGGCAAATTAAAACATTCCTCTATTATTTCGAGCCCGCGGACTGCACAGATGCGGCAGATTATTTTAAATAGCTTTCACGATTCTGTACACGATGGTTTAATAATGGACAATCATAACTGAGAATGATTTCCATATCTATATAGATAAGTTCTACATTTTTTAATATTTGCTGTAGCAACATTTGTGATAGCTTAATTTACTGGCGGTGGTCTTAAGTTGCGTTGTACGGCAGCAACCCTAGTTCAATCCCCGGTGCCGCTACCGATGTATTTGTTGCAATTTGCAATGTGTTGTTTTTAAATAAAAAATTCTAAGACATGTAGGTTTTCTTACGCTATTTTTCTTCACCGCCGAGTCCGTGATTAATCAACAAAAACAACTTCATTGGTGCCGGCACCGGGGATCGAACTCGCTTTGCTAGCGCACACTGAGCTACCACATCTATACTAGATTTAGTTATAATGATTAAATCATCTACAGGAATGGTACAGAATGCCTCATAGAGTATTGTATACGCAATAAAAGACTACACACAATAAAACATGCTAAACCAATAGCTTCAAAAAAACAGAATGTGTGTATTTAATATCGTCAGGGCCCCATATCAAAGTAATATCGGCGGCAGCCGCCGGCGTAGAAATTTCAATAATTAAAAATCACCCCTACGTGAAGGGAGACTTCATACTGCACATTACCCGATACCACTTTTTAATTACAATTCCCGTTAAAAAGTTTACTTGATATAAAATGTCAATTTAATGTTCATAGGGTCGTTCTCAAAATGTTGTCTAGAACTATGAGTATACCATGAGAGTACCATTCGCGATGAGAAATATCGTACCAAAAAACACTTTTTTTTTTTTTGTTAACGCGGGGGAATCATTTTATTAACCATCCTCCGGTACCCTGGGTGGGCCCGGAGGGATGCGTGCTACTCGGCCTGGGCAGCCACTACCCACTAAACCTACCGCGAATGCCATCAACCGCTATGAGCGGGGTGTCCCGGATCTGTCAGCGAAAAAAAATAAATAAAAAAAATAAATACTTGCTAAATGTGTGCACACAACCTTTTTTAACCGACACCAGAAAAAGTGCAGCTTCTAAAATCGTTTGTATGGTTTTTTTTATGTTTCCTCATAACTTTCGACTGGGTGAATCGATTTTGATGATTATTTTTTTATTTGAAAGCTGGTGCTTCCCATGTGGTTCAGTTCTGGCAATGGCATTCATGAGAAAACTATATAAATCTTAAATTTGCAACGCCAACCGATTTCGACGATTCATATTTTAACGGAAGGGTACTTTGATGAGAGGAGGAGAGAGGATGAACTTCAAGGGTAGTTTGATCAGAGTTTTGTAAGGTTTTGGGTAAATTTATTTCGTAATATTCTTATGATAATTCTGTAATACACAGAGGGCGTCCGCACATAATAACGTTTGCTTCTATTCCAAGTCTAATATTATATACATAGTTTTTTTTTAAAAAAGCTACCAATATTTCTTTTTATTCAGAAATATTACTAACATTCTTGTTAACCATTCCAACTAAGCTTAAGCTTGTGCTAGGATATGGTCACGTCAATAGTCGAATTGTGGATTCTAACCTACGATCTTACGATTCGCAGACAGTAGTCTAAGCCATTAGGCTATTTATACCGTATTTATAGGTATGTGTGGTTACTATTAACGTTTCTTTTTACAATACAATTATCTATATGTCTGTATATATGTGCATTGAACTTTAACATTTAAGTATATGTTTACTTATTATAATTTCCCATAGCTTCTTTTTTATTCCTTTCTATTTTAAGATCTCGCTTTTAGCGATACGGCCGCCCATTGTGATATGAGTGACTATTTATTGGTATTTTTTAAATTGTTAGCAATAAATAGTAAGTTAATCAATAACAACAGCCGTCACATCTCTGTCTCTAGGGTCGATTAATATATTGTAGAAGTCCATTGACCTATACGTAATTTTTATTGTGAACGGACATGTTGTATATGTTTATACATAGGTTTTTATATCGAAATAACATCTTCTTCTTTGTCGTTCCCTCATTTCTGAGGATCGTGGTCACTAGAGCCCCTCAAATGAACAATCTGCCTCCATCGGTTTCGGTCGGAGGCAGCCCACACCAGCTGGAGAGATTAGATGGCTCCATTTACTTGGTCAGATCATCGTGTTGGCGACCGGCTTCTTGTTCTCTTGCCTTCTGCATTGCCCACGATGATCAGCTTTTCAAGGTTGCCATCCCCTCTACGCATGATATGCCCGAAATATGACAGTCTTTATGGCGAGTTAGGAGAGAATAGATACATTTGTGCGCTTGTCAGTCCACGGTATTCGTAGCGTATATATATATATATATATGTATATATATATATATATATATATCGAATCGATATCGAAATAACATTACTTCATTATCATGTCTGTCAAATTGTGCGGGCATACGAATCGTTACTCAATTAATAGAGGAATTTAATAATAACAGATATCTGTTACGAGAGCAAACAAACTATTTTTTAATTTCCGTTTCATTTAAACGTGCATTGGGGGCAATATAGAAAAAATAGCAAACATTCATAGCGAATCCAATAGGCTAATCGTGAGTTATTAAACCCCTCGCGGCGCCCCACCTGATCGCCTCCCGCTATAATAGAAATACCAGGGTCTTATTATTAAAATTTCTGCTAAATTGCTCCCCGGTCCTCTTAAATTTCGTTCCTCGAAGGTGAGTTATTGACATTATACAAGTCGTTTTTACAATCTAACACCAATAACATGAATGATTAAAATGCATTCGAAATTTAAAAAAACACGTCACTTTTATTGACATTTTTTTTCTTTTGAGTAATCATTAAATGTAGGCAATGGTTTACTTTTTCTTTCAGTCATTTGTTATGTGACTAATAAATTTAAAAGAAAAAAAAGTTAAAGAACAAAAAATAATTAAAGATAATAATAATTTTTGTGTGTATTACTGGGTATACACAAACTTTTGATTTATAATTACAAACTTTTCAGTGTCCTCAAAATGTACTGCATAAGCCATATTAGTAAAATCTTTTTAAATTTATTATTTGCATAGCTTCCTAATATTGTATTTTTTCTAAAGAATATTGTAAAGGTACGGAGCTAGGACATCAAAACGTTTGACTGTAGGACGTCAAAAATGTGAATTTCAACGTCGTTGCCAATCTATTATAGTTGGGTTATAAGCATTTCCCTCACCGAAACTCACTCGACGAAACTCAGAAGTATAATATGTTTCCACTTAACATTATTTTGCGCGATCGTAGTACTTGACCATTCGTCCAATAGCAGAAGCCCTTGCAATGGCACTATCACTGCGAAGTATCAATTTACTGTGGAAAAGCGATTTCCTTCCCCAAAACAGTGGATATCCCTTTTTTTTGTTCACGGGGAGGAAATCTTTAACAAGACACCCCGCCTTCTGGGGGGAAGGCGAGGTTATGTTGGGTTTTTACCCACTAAAACTTCCCGGTCGCCCTTAGTCGGTGCATGGTGAGGGGCTCCGGGATCTCCAAAGGAACGCATCGGAGCCCCTTTCCACTGTGCTCTTGGGAGAGCACGTCTTGGGGGAGAGGGAGAGGTTACTCCCTCCCCTTTGTGCCGTCGCAGTGCAAGGCGACAAAGGGCTGCCGATGTCGCTACGACAGGCAGGGGATAGCGTAGTCTTATTCTTGAAAGCCCAGAACTACAGGGCTTAGTGGAAATCCCTGCTTTAACCTCACAAATCTTCACACGTGTTTGTAGTTTCCGAGTAATATTGACATCGCTTTCTTCAGTATGGCACCGATGTCGTAAATTAAAATCCAATGTATGTTTACGGTTGAAACATTGAATATAGTACGCGCAGGTGCGTTCATTACCTCAATTAGATTACATTGTTTATGTGCGAGTCAATCAACGGTAGTCAGTGGTATTATAATAACGCCAATATTGTTGGCCCGCTTCTGGTACGTTAATTAGGTAAGTGCGTCGAACGTCAGTCCACCGACTAATTAATACAGATATTATTGGTGCAACGCCATTCCTATGCGGTTTCGTGTAACAAGCTATACACATATTATATTTCTCTCTCGTAATAGATCTTTAGTTTTTTTTTTTATTATAGTTAAAGACACCTGTTATATTCTTATATGCCAGGTACATAGATTTCTTTTGTTACGGCTAAATAGCACCCGCCGCACGACGTCTCGCCACCTGCGCCTACTGGTCGTCAATCGGGCACATTCGTGGAGGGGAGCACCCACCATACTCCGCACCTGATCCAACCATCGCATCGGCGATCTACCTCTCGGTCTAAAATCGCTCTAAACAATCGTTTCCACGACGGCTTACATGCCCAAAGAACTTGAGTATTCGCCGACTTACTTGAGTAGATAGACGCTCGTTGATACCCAGCTCTTCAACATCATTATTAACCCGTTATTAATGTCCGATCCATTACTTAAAAAGTAGTATTCAACTAATTATATTAGTGTCTAACAATTTTACATAAATTGACTTAGTTATTGAAAAAGATAATTTGAATAATGAAATCCTTCGCGTATAAACGGATTAGTAGCGCCGTGCAGGTCTAGATATAGTCCAATAATAATGTCATATGTCTATTTAAAATGGCGGACATATTTATATTTTAAAATCGCAATTGAGTCATGAGAAAAAAAGCGCTTGCTATAAAAATAAACTTAGACTTTTGTGAGGAGGATGGTTCACATCAATAGGCGAATGGCGGATCCGAACCCATGACAATTTGCAGACCGTACCTTAAATCATTACGCTATTGTAACACATGTCAATTGAATTTATTTATTTTTATTTTACTTTTACGTTATTAGTTATTCTCTAAATACTACTATACTAATACTAATATATACTAAGTAATAAAGAAATATTTACAATTTAAAAGATATTACAAAATATTTACAAAAAATATAACTGTGCCAAACCGTCATCTCTTGGCAGCGTGCCCAGAAGGCTGGTAGCATTGCCACGTTGTATGGCAATGCTTAGCCTCTGTGCAAGGTATAAGCCAGCCCTCTGGTCACCAGATGTGTCGACCAACTTCTTAGCTAACACATTAAAAAGGTGATGTGCACTAGGACCCCACGGACCCAAAGTTTCTACCCCAAACGGCTCAAATATGAAACCCGTATCGAGGTTACTATACTATGTAACTAAATCTAAAATTAGATTTATTTAAAGAGATAAATTCATGTAAATATTCGAATAAATATATTCCTAATTCAGATTCATTAATTATGTATAACTTAATGGAAATGTAATAAAGCCTTTGTCGACTGTAATGAAACAATTTGATAGTATTGAATTCAGGCATCCTAGGTTACGCAAACCATATAGCATTGTATCATTCAATCCGTCTACAAGCGTGGATACACGTCTCTATTATGAATGATTAATACAATATAATTGTAATAACTCTTATTTTAAATTATTTAATAATTTTTAAGTCATGATCAAATTCCCCCATCCGCGTTCCACCATCAGACTTCAAGACTCACTGCTGGATTTTTTTTTGCTAACAGGGACGAAATCTTCAAAAAGATACCCGCCTTCTATAATAATAATAAATTTATTTATTCATCTTTCACAAATTTAAATGCACAGTTTACTTATACGTTTACAGTTTACGTAGATCTTAAATTTGTGAAAGACTGGTGTCTGAACTAGGGTACCCTGTAAGACAGATCACCAGCCCCCCACCATACTTATGATAGTTCTGTAATTTATTAATATTAACTTACGAATTAGCATGCAAGAAAGAAAGTGTGTGGTGTGTGTGTGAATGTGTGGTGGGTTTGTGTGGTGTATGCGTGGTGTGTGTGTAGTTCATGTATGTGTGTGTAGTGTGCTTTATATGTTATTTAATTTATGATGAGATTTTTAACAAATTTTCTGTGGTAGTATAGTCGAGCTTTAGTAGCCAAGGTATGAGGAAGAAGGTGGCGGTTATGTGGGGTTTTACCCACTAAAACCTCCCCAGCGTCCCTTCTGCGACACGGGCCCATGTCGCCTAGTGAACCCGAGGCCCTTTTAAGTCGCCTTCTATCACAAGCAGGGGATACCGTAGTGTTATTCTTGAGAGCCCAGAACTACAGGGCTGAAACGTTGTCGTGAACATCCATCAACCCTAAAGGAATCTCTGATTACAGCAAAGAACTACGGACGTGGAGGTTGTGGGTATTTTGTGTATGGCAAGAGAAGAGTGAATAGGCATTTACGAAACTAATACGTCTTTCCATCCAGGACAGTATTTCATGTTAACATCTGGCGTCGTGGTCAAGCTTGCTTGGAAAGTATAAAAAAAGACAAGAAACGAACAAGCGACTCACATGTTAAACGATCAAACACCATTCAAAGGAATTACAAGTGCATTATAAAAGCAAAGCAATACCCTGGTTAATATGCCGTCGACTTATAAAACGTTAGCGTCTCGAATTAAAACACAATTTGTAACAATGGGTGGTTACGTTTCCTTGTTCCTTTAAAGATCTTTACCCACAATTTGTGTGATTTTTATAGCAATAAATTTACCCTCTGTAAATTATTGGAATTCATATTGTCGATGAAAAGCGTAGAACAATTGCTGACTTTATCTTTTCCGCTAAGGTTAAAAGGGCATGATAACTTGTGGTATGTGTGCTTACGTTTAAACAGCTCTATGGTGTATCTGGCTGGTCAGGGCTGTCCACTTACCTGTAGGAAAAGAGAAAAAATGTATTATTTGTTCTAACAAAAAAACATTACACTACTACTAGATCTACTCCATTAGATAAGAAAACGAGACGATAATACATAATTAATAAGATGTATATCTCGTTGAACGGATTCAAGTCTTTTTTTTATTATAGAAGAGGGCAAACGACATGCGGATCATCTGATGATAAATAAGCACCTACTAAAGAGAGTGGGAGTTTGGTGACAAATATAATACAATGTTGGGTCGCCAGGAGCCTCACTCACCGGGAGCAAATCACGATATAACTTCCACTTCGACTTTATCAGTTCCATAGTATATCTCCGGAACCCAAAGTCTTATGGTTAAGTCGGTTTAAAACAAGCAAAACCAAAAACCGACTTCAAATCGAATCAAACGGCTGATATTGTGTTTAAGAATTATCTTAGAAATATTACGAAATGGAATTAATCAGAACCCAACTCTTATCAAAATTTCCAATTCTAGAATGAATCATCTAAATCGGTTACCGTGATTCGTACATTTGTGGCACACACACTTGATGCAAATTTAAGGTTTTCTCATGAATGCCATTGTGAGACTTAGGACAAATATAAATGTGATCATAGTTACGAGGTAAAAAACATAAAACAGTCATATAGACGCAGTGTGTCCCTCCTTAAAGTCGGTTGAAAATTCTAAACCAAAGTGTTGTGGCAATCAAAATACAATCAATTCCCGATAGTGGATCGATGTCCAACATTTCATTATGTCGATGCGTGCCGCCGACCCATGAAGGTATGTTAACCGTTCTGATTCGATCGTGGCAATTAGTTACGAAATTAATTTGATTTAACGTAATTAAAATTCAATTTTCCTGCAAACGTCCGACGTTAACTACTCCACGTATTGCCTACTTCGTAAAAATTGTTAATTAATTTGTTCGTACTTAACCCACTATGTGGCATTTTAATTACTAAATTAAATACAGCAACAGTAGAGTGAAGGCCTGACAGCGTGGAAAACAACGGTTTTACACGCTGTCAGGCCTTCAAGTCTGCTAAACTAATACAAAATTACGTTCAAAGACGTAAAAAAAACGTTCGTTGGCATCATAGTGGTTGATATTTGCTAGTCGCCTTCTACGACAGGCAGGGGATACCGTAGTCTTATTCTTGAGATCCCAAAACAAGGGCATGATAACTTGTGGTATGTGTGCTTACGTTTAAACAGCTCTATGGTGTATCTGGCTGGTCCAGGGCTGTCCACTTACCTGTAGGAAAAAGAGAAAAAAAATGTATTATTTGTTCTAACAAAAAAACATTACACTACTACTAGATCTACTCCATTAGATAAGAAAACGAGACGATAATACATAATTAATAAGATGTATATCTCGTTGAACGGATTCAAGTCTTTTTTTTATTATAGAAGAGGGCAAACGACATGCGGATCATCTGATGATAAATAAGCACCTACTAAAGAGAGTGGGAGTTTGGTGACAAATATAATACAATGTTGGGTCGCCAGGAGCCTCACTCACCGGGAGCAAATCACGATATAACTTCCACTTCGACTTTATCAGTTCCATAGTATATCTCCGGAACCCAAAGTCTTATGGTTAAGTCGGTTTAAAACAAGCAAAACCAAAAACCGACTTCAAATCGAATCAAACGGCTGATATTGTGTTTAAGAATTATCTTAGAAATATTACGAAATGGAATTAATCAGAACCCAACTCTTATCAAAATTTCCAATTCTAGAATGAATCATCTAAATCGGTTACCGTGATTCGTACATTTGTGGCACACACACTTGATGCAAATTTAAGGTTTTCTCATGAATGCCATTGTGAGACTTAGGACAAATATAAATGTGATCATAGTTACGAGGTAAAAAACATAAAACAGTCATATAGACGCAGTGTGTCCCTCCTTAAAGTCGGTTGAAAATTCTAAACCAAAGTGTTGTGGCAATCAAAATACAATCAATTCCCGATAGTGGATCGATGTCCAACATTTCATTATGTCGATGCGTGCCGCCGACCCATGAAGGTATGTTAACCGTTCTGATTCGATCGTGGCAATTAGTTACGAAATTAATTTGATTTAACGTAATTAAAATTCAATTTTCCTGCAAACGTCCGACGTTAACTACTCCACGTATTGCCTACTTCGTAAAAATTGTTAATTAATTTGTTCGTACTTAACCCACTATGTGGCATTTTTCATTACTAAATTAAATACGGTAACAGTAGAGTGTCTGGTGAAGGCCTGACAGCGTGGAAAACAACGGTTTTACACGCTGTCAGGCCTTCAAGTCTGCTAAACTAATACAAAATTACGTTCAAAGACGTAAAAAAAACGTTCGTTGGCATCATAGTGGTTGATATTTGCTAATTATAGTAGTCTTTTCTTATTGGTGTGCCTATGGTTAACTGTTGGCATGTCAGTCGTATGTGTGGTTAGTATTTGGTAACGGCGGATTGACCATTAATATGACAGTCATGGATCGGTATCATTCAGTCCATTATCCATATTAAAAAAAAAATTGTATACATGAATCGGTCCTAATTGACACGCAGAGCAACATTACCGGCAAACGTTATCAATGGCGCAGACAAACATTTATTCAGTTCATCAACAAGTATTCACGGCGCTCCAAATTCCGTTATGAATGAACTTAATCAGACAATTCAAGTTGTACCCTTGCAAGGGACCGATCCGCACCTTTCAATTCGCTTTCGGGGGGTCACAAAAAATGGTCGGTCACATGTTTTTAATTAAACCTTTATTTCGGAGCGAGAGTAATTCGCACAACAGCTCGTTGTGTGACAGTGCTATTGCATTACTGGCATTTTATGTAGTGGATGGATGTTTCACGGTTATCACAGGATTGAGTGATTTGCTCTCTACGAGTATAGATTTAACTAAATTTCTATAGCAGAGTGTTGTTTATGACATCGATGATTCTAGAAACAGCATCCATGGCAGGTACAGAATGTAAATCACTAGATTTTCACTTGTTACACCGTTCAAGACAATTCAATCTATCTATCAGAAAATAAAACAAGAGAATTTAAATACATGCGTGAATATGCCACACTGAAATGTAACTATTTTTCGTGGTTCATTACACCTTACATCGCCAGGAATACGAGGAACAAATACGAGGAAATGTTACGAAATAGAATTAATCAGAACCCAACTCTTATCAAAATTTCCAATTCTAGAATGAATCGTCTTAATCGGTTACCGTGATTCGTACATTTGTGGCACACACACTTGATGCAAATTTAAGGTTTTCTCATGAATGCCATTGTGAGACTTAGGACAAATATAAATGTGATCATAGTTACGAGGTAAAAAACATAAAACAGTCATATAGACGCAGTGTGTCCCTCCTTAAAGTCGGTTGAAAATTCTAAACCAAAGTGTTGTGGCAATCAAAATACAATCAATTCCCGATAGTGGATCGATGTCCAACATTTCATTATGTCGATGCGTGCCGCCGACCCATGAAGGTATGTTAACCGTTCTGATTCGATCGTGGCAATTAGTTACGAAATTAATTTGATTTAACGTAATTAAAATTCAATTTTCCTGCAAACGTCCGACGTTAACTACTCCACGTATTGCCTACTTCGTAAAAATTGTTAATTAATTTGTTCGTACTTAACCCACTATGTGGCATTTTTCATTACTAAATTAAATACGGTAACAGTAGAGTGTCTGGTGAAGGCCTGACAGCGTGGAAAACAACGGTTTTACACGCTGTCAGGCCTTCAAGTCTGCTAAACTAATACAAAATTACGTTCAAAGACGTAAAAAAAACGTTCGTTGGCATCATAGTGGTTGATATTTGCTAATTATAGTAGTCTTTTCTTATTGGTGTGCCTATGGTTAACTGTTGGCATGTCAGTCGTATGTGTGGTTAGTATTTGGTAACGGCGGATTGACCATTAATATGACAGTCATGGATCGGTATCATTCAGTCCATTATCCATATTAAAAAAAAAATTGTATACATGAATCGGTCCTAATTGACACGCAGAGCAACATTACCGGCAAACGTTATCAATGGCGCAGACAAACATTTATTCAGTTCATCAACAAGTATTCACGGCGCTCCAAATTCCGTTATGAATGAACTTAATCAGACAATTCAAGTTGTACCCTTGCAAGGGACCGATCCGCACCTTTCAATTCGCTTTCGGGGGGTCACAAAAAATGGTCGGTCACATGTTTTTAATTAAACCTTTATTTCGGAGCGAGAGTAATTCGCACAACAGCTCGTTGTGTGACAGTGCTATTGCATTACTGGCATTTTATGTAGTGGATGGATGTTTCACGGTTATCACAGGATTGAGTGATTTGCTCTCTACGAGTATAGATTTAACTAAATTTCTATAGCAGAGTGTTGTTTATGACATCGATGATTCTAGAAACAGCATCCATGGCAGGTACAGAATGTAAATCACTAGATTTTCACTTGTTACACCGTTCAAGACAATTCAATCTATCTATCAGAAAATAAAACAAGAGAATTTAAATACATGCGTGAATATGCCACACTGAAATGTAACTATTTTTCGTAGTTTATTACACATTACATCGCGTACAAATACGAGGAAATGTTACGAAATAGAATTAATCAGAACCTAACCAAACTCTTATCTTAGTAACTTTGTAGAACATCCTTTCTTATACGAAATGATGAATTTAAGACATACATGATGTTCTCATGGATTCCATTGGCACTATATTAATATGTATGTATAATAATATTCCATATAAAAGTAGTATTGCGCGCGCACGTCTTTAGGTAGTCCCGGGCACCGCTGAAAATCAGCGCTGTCGCATCCTTGCGACAGCATATGCTGAGACGGTGTCCGATATTGGCATCACATGTTTTGTATTATTTGTCCGTGTAACTTTAACTGTGTTTTGTCTGTTTTTCATTCTTTTTTAATGTGTGTTATATTCAGTCTGTGATGTGTTTTTGTATTGTGATGCCAATAAATAGTCTATGTCTATGTAAAATGTATTATTACGTACTTGTTACCTGTTGTGGAATTAAGTTTATAAATTCATTGATCATTTAAGTCATGGCCGTGTTACTATATTATAACCTATTATCTATTTATTTAGTATTCTTAATGGTCGCTCTGTTATCGAAATTCGATTTTAATACAGAACTAGACGAAATTGATATGAGCCCACACTGGAAGCTGGTTCAAATAAAAAAAGAATCTTCAAAATCGGCTTACCCAGTCGGAAGTTATGAGGTGACAATCAGAAAAAACATACAGACGAATTGAAATCCTCCTCTTTTTAGAAGTCGGTTTAAAACTAGATAGATAGATAAAGCCTTTATTGCACCAAAGAATATGTACAACGGCGAACTTAATGCTATTTAGCATTTTCTTCCACCTAACCTTTAGTGGTTAAGACCAGACTAAGGGTAGTGCCGCTAAAAATAGCGTTTTAAAACTATTATATAGATAAATAAATATACATTTACATATACATAAATAGATACTTCAATATAAATATAATAATATATATACATATGGAACATATAAACGACAATATATATATATATACCAGTTTGTAATTTTTCATTGTTTGAGTAAAAAGAATTCAGATACACGCGACGAAGCCTCTCTAATCTCAATCTGCAAACTATTCCATAGTTGCCATAGAAATTCGTGTGACATTCGGCTAACGTTAGAAATTTGAAAACTAGCCCATTGTCCATTTCGAGAAAATGTTTTTTTTTTTTAATTTTATAAATAAAACATTTTAATTATAATACAAAGTATTAAATTTATCATGTAGCTAATTTAAACCAATACATCCTATAATTAAGAAATCGTTTACTTATGCAATAGAATACCTTTATTAAATAACTAATACAGATGAGAAGCCCAGCGTAGTCTGAAACTGCAAGAGGCAGGAGTCCTGTTTCAAAGCAACGAGCTTCCCTGCGTAGGCTCCATCTAAATGGATTAATTACGAGTATGATCTTACGCCTAAATCAGTCTAACAGGCGTATTCTGTTACACGTGATCCTTCAACGGTACATTGTTTCAACTCCTAAATGAGTGGTGACAATGTTATTTGATAATATCTATGTGATGGCAACTTTTGTTTGCAACTGTGACACATACATTATTTTAGTGAAACGTCATTGTAAAACGACTATCCGAGTAGTACGTTATTGTGACAGCATAGTGCATTAGGTTTTTTGGTTAATTTATGGTTTTTCTATGGATATTTTTTTTTGGGCAGAGAAGCTGGCCTTGACTGCTTCACCGGATTGAGAGGTGGCATAGCTCTTAGGTCGCTTAGCCTTAACCTTTATCGCTAGTAAGGATCATTGGATTTATACGTGCGTATTTACTACATACACTCACACACTTGACTTAGACTATTGATAAAATATACAGGGTTATTGGTAATTCCACGTATTTCTTTTAGGAAACCCTTATCCATTATACAAGAGTGAACCATTTTTAAGTATTTAATTTGTCAACTTGCCAACTTGTCAACGATGTCTTCGCCGAATCCTCGGTATCTACTGGCCCCAGAAAATTTCTAACGAACATCTTCTGGAGCGCTGTCGTGAAAGCCTGATCGATCTCCGAATAAGGCGCCGTAAATGGAACTAGATTGGCCATACCCTCCGAAGAGGTGCCGATCACATTCCCAAGCAGGCCCTTGATTGGAATCCGCAAGGAAAGCGCAAGCGCGGCCGTCCTAAACAGACGTGGCGCCGCACAGTTGCAGACGAGGCGAAGAACATCGGGAAGACATGGAGCGAGATAAAGCGTGAAGCCCAAGATCGAACGCGATGGAAGTTCACTGTGGACGCCCTCTGCCCCACCTAGGGGACATAGGATGATATATAATTTGTCAACTTAATACAAAATTTAGACAAAATAAGCCAAATATGCAACATCAAATTTAGAAAAAAAAAAATTCAATTCGTATCTCATTTGTTCTTCTAATTATGAAATCGATTAAACACTGGTAATTTATCAATATTACAAAAAATAATAAGCGGTTAAAATGTTTACTTAGTGTTGCCTCCATGTGGCGATATAATAAAATCCAAATAAGTTTTAAATATATTTATTTCAGTTAGCTAGCGTTTTTATCTTCCAAGATATTCAAAGATTCTTAACCGACCCTTTATTTTTTCTCACTGCTATATTATATATACGAACCGTCTGATTCAGGTCAGGTTAAGATCATATTTATGCAATATTTTTATAACCCGTATTATAATAACTAAGCTTTTATACCGAAAAAAAATCTGTTATAAATTTCTTTCATAGGTCTTATTTAAATATATATATAAATTGTATTAACACATAAAGTTTAATGTACTAAAATCTACAATAGCTTGTTTCCGAATATCTCAACAATGCGTAAAACTGTGCGAATCATTCATATCGCCTGTCAGTGTGTTAAGCTCCAGTAACGACGATGCGCCAGCTGGCCAAACACCAACTCACCGGGCCGTGTTT
Source organism: Meandrusa payeni (assembly GCA_029286785.1). Classification (NCBI taxonomy): domain Eukaryota; kingdom Metazoa; phylum Arthropoda; class Insecta; order Lepidoptera; family Papilionidae; genus Meandrusa; species Meandrusa payeni. Next base: position 5,358,058 of record JAGSMX010000013.1, read on the forward strand.
TATAATGTGCCGGGCAAATATTGAACCATCAACGGAACATATTCGTGGTCAATTGGCCGTAAAAACTACGGGGGCCTGTAACGAAGGCAAATATTTAAAGAACATAAGTAAATAAAAACATTACGGCCTATCTCACGAAATTAATGGAACAATATTACGGGGAATCCCATTGGGTTAATCTTGCATAAAAATAATACTATAGTTTGTATTTATTATAAGTATATGATCGCTATCTAGTGCGACGTTAACTGCGCACAATATTTCAGAGTAAAAAAAATTATTAACTTCCGCGACCGTTAACTCTTTTTTCTTTAGGGTAAGAAAAAGGCAGCAATCGCTGTTAGCTTTTCAACCCGTTTATTAGGTTGATTCCATCGGCATCGGTAAGTGAGAAAATAACATTGTATTTTTTATATTATTTTAAATATATATGATTTATACGGACACTCGGAAAACTCATCGATGCAGCAACTTGGAACCAAGTCGTGTTCACGTAAACGCATTTACTGTATAAATCGCAACATCTTTTGCATCTTAATTGATTATTCGACATCTGAGTCATCAAACTAAACTACTGTCTAAGATAGAGAGATATAACTTTATTGTACATCAAAATCAAGCCAAAGGCATTACCTAACTAAGGCACACTTTACAATTTGTTGTACAATGGGCGACCTTATCGCTAAGAGCGATCTCTTCCAGGCAACCTGTGTATGGACAGGAAACATATGAACAAAACAGGACGATGGCGTTAAAATACAAATATTATAACAATTCTATACATATAATCAGTAGCGTTTTTTTAAAGGGGAGGAAATCTTCAAAAAGATACCCCGCCTTGTGGTTATACCCACTAAAACCTCCCCGGTGGCTCTTTCCTCGGTGCATGACGAGGGGTTCCGGGATCTCCAGTGGAAAGCACCGGAGCCCCTCTACACTGTGCTCAAGGAGAGCACGTCCCGGGGGGGAGGTTACTCCCTCCCTCCCTGTGCCCTCGCAGTGCAAGGCGACACGGACCAGCCGATGTCGCCTTCTTCTCGGGTCCACCTTAGCGGACGACAAAGGTCCCCACCCTTGTCGCCCAGTGAACCCGAGGCTCCTTTTAGTCGCCTTCTACTACAGGCAGGGGATACCGTAGTCTTATTCTTGAGAGCCCAGAACTACAATAACCTACACTAAATTTACCTACACAAATAACTTATCATTAAATATACTAATACGTGAAATATACACATATCATAGTTCCGACGAAATTGAATGATAATGCTGCTCTAGCAAATTCTTAAAAGCAGATTAGCAGCAGCCGAAAGAAGGAGACTTAGCAAGTCGAATGGAATTAGGAAGGGCATTCCACAGTCTAGTAGCCAGCCATAAAAGTTTAAGGAATGAGTAACTAGTTTATTAACGCGAAACTATGACGTCACAAAACGTCGCTAGGAGTGGACATGCTACCGCCAAAACACAGCAGCAACTCGATCTAAATTGGCTACTAAATATTCAAAACCAATACTCCGTAGGAAACATACACGGGTAATTCCACAATGGCGGACTAATTCAATTTGAATCACACACAATATTCTATTAATCGTGACGGACAGGTGTAATCAAGCCACACGCGCTTGTTGCGGCCCGCATTGTACGCGGCCCTGCAAGCGGCGTCTAGCGGCCCTGTGTCTGACAACGCATGGCTACCTCTCTGTTACTGTTGTTTTTTTAAAATTATTATGGCTAACGTTAATTCAGTACAGCCAAATGATTTTTAATATAATTTAGAGGTATTTTCTTATTAATATAATTGTCAACTATGAAATTTTGTTAAAACTTCTATTTAAAAAGAACAGTGGCGGTAGTGGCATGATGTTCTACAATCTTGTAGAAAACCGAAATACAACAAATGACTGGAATTGATTAATTAATTAGATTGAAAAGTATTTTGTAAAACAAAATTCACTGTCACATAAAAGATTTTCTCATCGCGATGTTTTTGGTTAAGATATTAAAGTTACAGCCTTTATATATATAATATATATGTCCCACTGTTGGGAGCAGGCCTTCTTTGTAAAGAGAGTATAAGGGCATAGTCCACCACGCGGCCCTAGTGCGGATTAGGATAGAAAAAAATTCTAAGACATGTAAGTTTCCTCAAAATGTTTTCCTTTACCGATGAGCGTGTGGTAAATCAGCACATAAAATTGGTACAGCATTGTTGGTGCCGGCACCGGGGATCGAACTCGGGTTGCTAGCGTAGGATAAGATAATTAAATTACAGTCAATTCTTAACACGTGTACAAAATTTCAAAGTATTTCAAGACTTAGAAGAGAGGCCAAATAGAAATTTGTACAGTGTCTTGAAGTTTCCACTTAACATCAGGTGGAATCGTGGTCAAGTGGCTCAGAAAGTATAAAAAAGTAGGTCAAAATTACTTTAAAAAAATCCAATACTTTGATAGACAAGAAGCATACAGGTCAAGCTAATAAAAACGAGTTAAAAATTTAATTCAATACTCAGATTATAAAAGCTACATAATATTTAACAATGACATATTGCAACAAATAAAACATTATATTAAATATATAATAACACAAGTCAAAACAAAAACCGACTTCAAATCGAATAAAAATAGGACCCTAGCTATCAAATAAAAAAAGAACCATCAAAAACCATTCACCCATTCGAAAGTTCTGAGGATAGAAACATGAAAAAATACAGTTGAATTGAATACTTCCTCCGTTTTTGAAGTCCTTAAAAAAGTATATTCTACGCTTTAAAAATAAAAGTGATAAAATATTAGATACACAATACAATACACGGCAACATTATACCTTAACAGCTGCTGTCACAAACACCACTAATGAATAAATAATCCAAACAAACAGATAACAAGAGATGCCAATTAAACAATACACTAATTAATTCCAAACATTGGTGTAGTGGACTTAATTAGAGTAGGCATCATTATTAAACGGACAGAGCACACAGGTAGCCCGCACAATACAGATAAAGTACAATAGGAAGGAATTAATAACTTTATTGTGAATCTATGACGAAAATAGAACCACTTCTTATATTAGCATACTCTCTTATCGACAGACCACGGCTCAGTGACCGGACGGGATTGAGATTTATTAAAAAACACAATTCTATTTTTAAAACTACAACTACTGAAAATAGGCCTTCCCCGATTCCTTCTACCGTTCTTCCTCTGCTTTTCTTATACGGTCATTCGTTCATCTGGAGTGAGGGAGCCCTACGCTTCTCCGACTTTTCTCCCCCATTGATACACCTCATTCAATAAGCTTAAACTTGTGTGAGGAGATGGTTCACGTCAATAGTCGAATGGTGGGTAGAGCCTTACGATACGAGACCGTACCCTAAACCGTTATTTTAGTGACGCTTTTTTTGCATTTTGTAAATGCATAGATAAACACTATATCGCATACATTAACGTAGGTACAGTCAATTGAGTAAAACTAAACTAGCCTAAATATGGGCAAGGGCGGCCTTATCGCTATAAGGCGGGCTTCCACGCAACCCTGCAGGACAGGAGAGGTAAAATAAATAAATAGCAGGGTAAAATAAGAGCCAGACTCGGTTATAATATAAATATAATTACTTAATTCTATATTAAAGATAAGATAAGATAAGATAAGATAAGATAAGATAAGATAAGATAAGATAAGATAAGATAAGATAAGATAAGATAAGATAAGATAAGATAAGATAAGATAAGATAAGATAAGATAAGATAAGATAAGATAAGATAAGATAAGATAAGATAAGATAAGATAAGATAAGATAAGATAAGATAAGATAAGATAAGATAAGATAAGATAAGATAAGATAAGATAAGATAAGATAAGATAAGATAAGATAAGATAAGATAAGATAAGATAAGATAAGATAAGATAAGATAAGATAAGATAAGATAAGATAAGATAAGATAAGATAAGATAAGATAAGATAAGATAAGATAAGATAAGATAAGATAAGATAAGATAAGATAAGATAAGATAAGATAAGATAAGATAAGATAAGATAAGATAAGATAAGATAAGATAAGATAAGATAAGATAAGATAAGATAAGATAAGATAAGATAAGATAAGATAAGATAAGATAAGATAAGATAAGATAAGATAAGATAAGATAAGATAAGATAAGATAAGATAAGATAAGATAAGATAAGATAAGATAAGATAAGATAAGATAAGATAAGATAAGATAAGATAAGATAAGATAAGATAAGATAAGATAAGATAAGATAAGATAAGATAAGATAAGATAAGATAAGATAAGATAAGATAAGATAAGATAAGATAAGATAAGATAAGATAAGATAAGATAAGATAAGATAAGATAAGATAAGATAAGATAAGATAAGATAAGAAAATTTTTCTAAGACATGTAGGTTTCCTCACGATGTTTTCCTTCACCGCCGAGCGCGTGGTTAATCAGCACATCAAATTGCAACAACAACAAATTTATTGGTGCCGGCACCGGGAATCGAACTCGGGTTGCTAGGCGTACTATGCAACTTGAGCCAATCGCCCGGACACTGAGCTACCACGGCTCGATTATAAAAGCTACATAATATTTAACAATGACATATTGCAACAAATAAAACATTATATTAAATATATAATAACACAAGTCAAAACAAAAACCGACTTCAAATCGAATAAAAATAGGACCCTAGCTATCAAATAAAAAAAGAACCATCAAAAACCATTCACCCATTCGAAAGTTCTGAGGATAGAAACATGAAAAAATACAGTTGAATTGAATACTTCCTCCGTTTTTGAAGTCCTTAAAAAAGTATATTCTACGCTTTAAAAATAAAAGTGATAAAATATTAGATACACAATACAATACACGGCAACATTATACCTTAACAGCTGCTGTCACAAACACCACTAATGAATAAATAATCCAAACAAACAGATAACAAGAGATGCCAATTAAACAATACACTAATTAATTCCAAACATTGGTGTAGTGGACTTAATTAGAGTAGGCATCATTATTAAACGGACAGAGCACACAGGTAGCCCGCACAATACAGATAAAGTACAATAGGAAGGAATTAATAACTTTATTGTGAATCTATGACGAAAATAGAACCACTTCTTATATTAGCATACTCTCTTATCGACAGACCACGGCTCAGTGACCGGACGGGCTTGAGATTTATTTAAAAAAAAACACAATTCTATTTTTAAAACTACAACTACTGAAAATAGGCCTTCCCCGATTCCTTCTACCGTTCTTCCTCTGCTTTTCTTATACGGTCATTCGTTCATCTGGAGTGAGGGAGCCCTACGCTTCTCCGACTTTTCTCCCCCATTGATACACCTCATTCAATAAGCTTAAACTTGTGTGAGGAGATGGTTCACGTCAATAGTCGAATGGTGGGTAGAGCCTTACGATACGAGACCGTACCCTAAACCGTTATTTTAGTGACGCTTTTTTTGCATTTTGTAAATGCATAGATAAACACTATATCGCTTACATTAAAGTAGGTACAGTCAATTGAGTAAAACTAAACTAGCCTAAATATGGGCAAGGGCGGCCTTATCGCTATAAGGCGGGCTTCCACGCAACCCTGCAGGACAGGAGAGGTAAAATAAATAAATAGCAGGGTAACGATAAAATCAAGAATTAGTAAGTAAGAGCCAGACTCGTTTATAATAAAAATATAATTACTTAATTCTATATTAAAGATAAGATAAGATAAGATTTATTTATTTACTGAAATAATGGTATTATTTGATGTTATACATATAATTACAGACAGGCCGACATGTTTCGCTTATTATAATTAAGCATGCAAATTAAAATTTATTGTAATTTTTAATAAAAAGTCAATAACTTGTGAAATATATGATAATAAATACTTAATAAATAAAAAAATTGCAATTTACATTATACATAAATATAATTATAAAAATGTTTAAAACAGAAAATTAGTCAATTTAGGGAATTTTTATTTCGTTTATTATTAAATTATTTGCATAAAAGAGTGTTGCACTTTTTTAAAGCCGCGAATTGAAAAATAATTACTGTTTATTAATTGACCTTAACATAGTTTTTTACAGTTATTATTTCATTTAATTCAAATAAATATATATAATTAATATCTTAATCAATCATGAATTAAAGGATAAAATAGTAAAGCATACCAAATAATAAAGTCCGAAGTGATTATAACGCTAAAGATATTTCTTTATTATAGCATAAAGCTTTATGATCTATATAATTTTATACATTTCTGTTTAAAAAAAAACACATGCGCAAACTTTTTACTTGATGAATTAGTGATGTATCTATAAATTATATTATTAGTATTGTATTGCTATCTCTCTTGGTTACCGAGACACTAAAAAAAACTTGCAATCCGTGATTGCTTAGTTTTAATACAAAACGTGGCTACAACATTTACTAATTGTCACAATAATTAACAGTCTTGCATAGGAATTCATTCTTACATTCTTCGGAACGGACGGTATAGTCAGATAACTTTAGAAAAGGTATACATTACTATTAGAACATTATTATTTGGGTACAAATGTGACGAAGCACAAAAACCGTCCGTGTAACACACAAATGGATCCCATTACGTTAAAATGGAGCGCCACTACAATACAGTGTGTATTGGGCAAAGGATTTTTTAATATCAGAGGCGAGAGCCGGCCGCAGTGTCCCACGAAACATTTTTCCATTAATAAAACTCGAAAAAGGAATATTACATATGAAAAAGACATATATCCGTATCGCCGGACCCGCCGCTATCTCCTTGGAAGGTAATAACTTCTTTACAAGTCCAAAGTCCGAGGGATTGAAAAGCAATTTCAGCGGGACACCCCCGCCCTCGCGCGGGCCGGACTCCCGCTATATTTCTTTTTCGCTACTGTAATTCGCCTTTGATTTAATCTCGAGAAACAAATCTTCGAATGTGAAACTTTAGCGATAGGCATCTGTGTAGCTAGTTTGGCTGATTGGCTACGGAGCCCGCCGCGTATTGCGCCGCTACGCTCCTACAATTTGAATCGGACACCACTGATGCCCCGCAATTGCTTTGATTTCTCAGCGAGATTGCATTTTCTTATTTTGTAAGAGCGGATTTTATTCACGAAAATTCGAAATTTAGATATGTGAATTAAACTGAAGTAAAGAGAATCTCAATAAAAAGCACCAATTCCCTATGATTATGCAAAGATAAAGAAATCAGTTCATCAATAAACTTTTTGCATGAAAATTAGGCTTACGTTTGAACTCCATCTCGGTTGACGGATGGATAGGACGTCGGCAGAGAGTCCCACTCCTTAGCTGTTCGTAAAGTAGGGATGTCTTCGACATAAGGGTGGAACTACACGCCCTACGTAATCTTAGTCGGTTATAGAAATGGAGCCTAGTGGCTAAGCATGCGGCTAACGATCTTAAAGTCGGGGTTCAGGTGTAGTTGTAGTTTTTATTATAAGTAAGCAGCGATAGCATTTGTGCCAATGATTTCCTCTTGTGTTGCAATATGTACTGTTAAATATGTTCTACATTTACACGATTATAATTCTTTAAATGATTATAGATATTTAACATATTACATGTGTATGGTTTGATGATCTATGTTATAATCAATGTTCAATGCAACCACTATAGCAAAAATGAACGTGACAGCTTATTTTTTTTACGGTAACAGCCTATGTACTTTCTACTATTGGACACAGGACTTCTCCTCAAAGAGAGTATTAGGACATATTCCGCCACGCAGCACTAGTGCGAATGGCGGACTACACGTGTTTGAGTTAAAAAAATTCAGACATGCCCGGATATGATTATTTTTAAATTGAAACTTAAGTAATTTTATTGGAGCAGGAATCGAACTCGGGTTGCTAGAAGACTGTCCAACCCGGGGCGAGTAACTGGTCACTGAGCTAACACAGATCACGATTATATAAGCTCTGATTAATTTCACTTTAAAAAGATTAAAGACAAGAAACTTTTCCAGTTGCATGTGGAGTAAATTCAAACGGAGATTTTCCCGAAGCTTTTGAATGTCCCTTAGATTATCCGTGAAATAGCAACCGACCGAGTCGTGGTTCGGCCCTCTCGGGCTCCCTTGGATCGGAATGCTTACGCGTAACATAGTAACCGTCCAAGCCGAGGTTACCCCTCACCAGGGGGACCCTTGTGTCGAGTTACTAGCAATAGAGGTTCAGGCTAAGCGACCTAAGAGCTGTGCCACCTCTCAATCCGGTGTAACAGTCAAGGCCAGCCTCTCTGGCCAATCTGTGTAGTTCGTCATAAAAAAAAATCAAACGTAGAAGTATTATTACCTGACACAAACGGTGCGAAACATATTTTAGTGACATTGTTATTTAGTGATACGAGTAGTGGTTGAGCTCTAAACCACTCAACCTGAATCTCTATCCAAAATAACATTTTTTTTTTGTTAACTGGGAGGAAATCTTCAAAAAGATACCCCGCCTTCTGGGGGGAAGGCGGCGGTTATGTGGGGGTTTTACCCACTAAAACCTCCCCGGTGGCCCTTTCCTCGGTGCATGACGAGGGGCTCCGGGATCTCCAGTGGAACGCACCGGAGCCCCTCTGCACTGTGCTCAAGGAGAGCACGTCCCGGGTGGGGGGAGGTTACTCCCTCCCCCCCTGTGCCCTCGCAGTGCAAGGCTACACGGGCCAGCCGATGTCGCCTTCTTCCCGGGTCCACTTTAGCGGACGACAAAGGCCCCAACCCTTGTCGCCCAGTGAACCCGAGGCCCCTTTTAGTCGCCTTGTACGACAGGCAGGGGATACCGTAGTCTTATTCTTAAGAGCCCAGAACTACAGGGCTGATCCAAAATAACATATCACAAGGGACCTCGAGGTAAAACTTCAGTTTGGGCCGTTACTCAAAGCCAGTGATTCTTAAACATTTAATGTTACCATTTCACTTAAGTTTTGACATATCGTTCACCAACAAATATTTGAAGATATTAAATCTATATTAATGGAACTCTATAAATAAATAAAATATATAATGAAAGCGATAGTAGTCTTGCGTGTCATGTAATCAATATTGTTTTAGTTCATTTAATAAGTTCATAATTATTTGAAAGTGAACTAAACCTGAAAGAAACCAAAATGTAAATACATTTATTTACCTACAGGTTACACCGTGGAACTTCGGTTAGGAACCACTGCCCCTCTTGTCATATTCCGCTTTGCCTTGTCCAATTACTATTGGTCAATCCAGTAGGGTGAATTGAATTACATCACACTTAAATATGACTTAAAATTTAATCAGTTGTGAATTTGTAAGTAAATAAAAATGTTCGTGTATATCAAACATTTTCATTTTATATCGTACTAGCGTACCCAGCCCTTTATTTTATTTAAACAATAAATTTACACCATTAAATATTGAATTCCGTATTCATTCTCTTCTCGAGAGGGTGAAGATCATTATCTACACCCATGTACATATCAGCAGCATCAGTAAACGGATACGTTCGCGACGCTATAACTTACCTTGAATACTTCAAAATCCTTAACTATCTTTAATATACCTCAGTATACTTTATTATACTTCATTACACTTCAATATAATCCATGGTACTTCAATATGGTTCATAATGACATAAAAATACACAAGTCAATATGAATTATAAAACAATAGAATATCATCATAATAAATAAAACCTGTATTTGCCAGCTCAAACTTTACAGGATTACTCGCCAGGTCAATCTGAAGATTCCCTGAAAGTTTTATTGAAATCGGTCCAGCCGTTTCGGAGCTTATATGGAACATACCCACACACTTTCTCTTTTATGTAAATAGATTACTTATTAAAATTAAAAAAAAATCTCAAATTTAAATTGTCTTTACACTCATCCGTCACTATCTTCTCTACGTCACTCACCGGAGAACATCTTTCTTGGTTTGGACTCAGCAATATCTCGTATATAAGGCTATCTGTCTATGTTACGATCAGTTTTCAATGTGCAACGCCAATCAAAAGTTTGTTGAAAACGAATCAGCGGGCCGCAAATATCGAGTGTCGACGGATCAATTTGTAACGTATCAGTAAACTGGATAGAAACGTAACTTTAGCCAATTTACCCGTGGGCGGTGACGCGTCTCATCTATATCGACTTACCCATACTGCCTCGTACGCCTGACCACAGAATATACTTTACATTGAGAACGCTGCCTTATAATCCAATAACAGGCAGGTTACTTAATATGGATAGTACTTGAAAACGATACTTGCTTCATATTAGATTATCCGTACATTATAATTAAAACGTGATAGCCTAGTAGTGAAAGAATCACAATCGCTTTCATTATTTTATATGAAAAGTCTTCTAAATCAATAATTATGTCAAAATAGCATGATTATTTGCGCATTGAAGTTTAAGAATCACTGACCTATAGGCTAGGATTGAGACAATGTAGAATTTGCGTCAGGACTGTGAGGAAAAAATGTAAGTAAAGCCCACTCAATTTGAGTAGCGGCCGTCGGACCGCAGATTGCTATCGCCTAAACTGTTCGGAGCGCCTTATTTATATAATCTAACTATTTGCGAGGGACACCGCACCCCTTGCGTTGTTATTCTCTTTTCCCCGAACGTCCGAACGGAGTTTCCTTGAATATGTTTCGAGTGAATGGTAATTCTCAGTGTCGATAAAGTTCGGTTTTATTCGTATGTACAAACAGGAATATTTTTGACAAATTGATTAAATTGAAAACTCTTTATACGAAAACTTTATCGCGATTTAATTTTGTCTGCAATATGTCTGACTCGCTTTTAAATACTGACTTCTCATATACACAAGAATATTACTTATTTTAATAAAACTAATTTTTCCGATTTTGTTTTTTATGTTTAATTTATTTTTTGCGGCTCAATCGTAAACCGCGATTTTTCATTTATACCGACTTCAAAAGAAGTTTGTCAATTCAAACAAATAAAAAAATACTTTTTCTATTATTTGTGCTTCTATATGCATTTCCCGTCATTTATGAACCAATTTTGAATTTGTTGAATGGATTTACTCTCAATTAGATCCCATGCTGTTTTTTTTTTAACCTAAGACCTTGAGTTCTTAAAAATAGTATGGTAGAATGTGTGATAATTGAGATACTGGTAGGTTTATGACAATCTAACCCTGTAGTTCTGGGCTCTCAAGAATTAGACTACGGTATCCCCTGACTGTCGTAGAAGGCGACTAAAAGGGGCCTCGGGTTCATTGGGCGACAAGGGTGGGGGCCTTTGTCATCCGCCAAGGTGGACCCCGGGAAGAAGGCGACATCGGCTGGCCCGTGTCGCCTTGCACTGCGAGGGCACAGGGGGGGAGGGAGTAACCTCCCCCGGGAAGTGCTCTCTATGAGCACAGTGCAGAGGGGCTCCGGTGCGTTCCATTGGAGATCCCGGAGCCCCCTCACCATGAACCGAGGAAGGGCCACCGGGGAGGTTTTAGTGGGTAAAAACCCCACATAACCGCCGCCTTACCCCCAGAAGGCGGGGTATCTTTCTGAAGATTTCCTCCTCGTAAACAAAAAAAAAAGGTTTATGACAATCTAAGACTACATATGTACTCGTACTACTAAGTATGTAGTTAGTTTTAAGTACAGTCTTAAGTCACTCGATATACAATGTGCCTGGGGAAGACGGATTTTATGTCACAGGTAACAGCTCGTTAATGCGTTCCGTTTCTGCTACATTTAATGTAATTATCATACTTAAATAAAAATACGTAAATAAAAGATAGTAGTAGCGTATTTTTATATTTTGTAATGTTCACTGAACATTAGGTGAACCGCGTGCTCATTTGCTTTTCTTTCTATTCTCTTCTTTTCAATCGCTCTCCTATTGCTGAGGATGACTCCTTTCTCGGCGATCAATCATCTGGCTCCAGGCATTCCGGTCCATGACCCTGTAGGGCGTCACTGATGATTTTTTTTATTTAATTTATTTAATACATTTTATAAATAAAATTTACACAATAAAGCGCATCCCAAAAACCTATCCCAGGTTTGTCTGGATGCTCAGCATTCAGTTCTCGTCCATTTTTACAGTATTAGTAATATAAAAAGAGAACACCGCAACACCTCGTCACGAGCCGTTGCGAGCATCCTTTGCAAACGAACGCACACACCCATCGTATGCGAAGACGCCTCAATGCGTGTGAGCGTTCGATACAGACTGTTCTTAATATATTTTTTTACACACCATACGCAAATGTTATAAAAAATATTTTTTTAAAACAGTTTTAATGTTTTTGTTGTTAATGTCTTTTTTTGTGTGATGACTCCAGTTCTTCGGAGATCTGGTCCGACCATGTTTTAGGACTTCGGCCTCTTGGTCTTTTTCCTTCGACCTTTTCCGTCACTACCAATCTTTCTCAATTGTATCTCTTTCTATAAATACAAACAGTGCAGTTCTAGTTTAGTTTGTTCCTTAAAATCCAAAGCCCTACGAAGCGACCGCTGCTAGCTGTACCCGCTCAGCGACCATTTTCTGCGCGAACGGAACCTTATATTGAATACAATTCTAATGTCGGGGTCGTTCCACATTGCCCAAATTAATTTCCACAAGCAAAAACTAAGTAATATTACGTTTTTAACAACATATTCTTTGACGAATAACACATTGTTAAATTAATTTCATTTCTTTCGCAAATTATACTTCAACAATTTTCAGATCCCTTCTCGTTTTTAAACTGGTTTCTTACAATGTCTTCCACAATCGTACTCGTTATTTTCTCAGCAATATTTTCTTTGTTTTATAATAACTAAGTAAATGCTTGACAAGAATCCCGAATGTTCACTTTGAATTCAATTAGGACAGGCAAAACTAGCTTCATAATTTCAATCGTAAAAAGTCCTATGCCGTGGATTTCCATAAGAACCAAGAGAGTTGGGACATTTCTACACAAATGAGATCCCGAGGAAGGTCTAATGTAAAGAAAGCTCCCGTTAGTGATGACGACATATCTGACCTTTAATCTACGTGTCTTAGCTCAAACCTGGCCTTTACTGTTTCATGTTTCACTAGATTTATGACGAGGCAAAGCCTGAACGTCTATTTGGGAATTAAATCGACTGAAGTGTTTCCCCGGTGAGGGGTAACCTCTTCTCGGTTACTCTAGGTTAGCAGTCCAGCCGTATAGCCCTGTAGTTCTGGGCTCTCAAGTATCCCCTGCCTGTCGTACAAGGCGACTAAAAGGGGCCTCGGGTTCACTGGGCGACAAGGGTGGGGGCCTGCGTCGTCCACCAAAGTGGACCCGGGAAGAAGGCGACATCGGCTGGCTCGAGTCGCCTTGAGCTGCGAGGGCACAGGGGGGGAGGGAGTAACTTCCCCCCGGAACGTGCTCTCCTGGAGCACAGTGCAGAGGGGCTCCGGTGCGTTCCACGTGAGATCCCGGAGCCCCTCGTCATGCACCGAGGAAAGGGCCACCGGGGAGGTTTTAGTGGGTAAGAACCCCACATAACCGTCGCCATCCCCCCAGAAGGCGGGGGTATCTTTCTGAAGATTTCCTCCCCGTCAACAAAAAAAAAAGGTTAGCAGTCCAATTAGAAGTCGCCCGAGAGTGTCGAACCATGACTCGAACAGTAGCTTTCTTTCAGCGCTTATGTTTCAAGTCATTAAGGGACACATTTCACGTTACAAACATGTTTCACGTAAGAAATAAAAAAAAACAAATATGAATTTAACAATACATTTAAAGGGATGTGGAAAAAATGTGTCCACTGTAGAAGGCACCGCGGGCCGCGATCGGGCCATTTGCTACTGTTTTCAATTTGTCGACCGCCGCCATACATCAGCGGCGGCACGCAGCGGAAACGCCGCCCCAACTTTAATACACTTACGGTTGACATTTTTCCGCCCATTATGCATTCTTCTAAACCAATGCTTTCTGTAAATACTAGGAAATTCGATTTAACAACAGCGCAATTGGTTTTCCGGAACAAAAGAATATCATATTCCGTTTTGACGAATCATTGTTACATGTAATTCAAACGTATCATGTTTATTTTTAACACGTTCCATTTTGTTTGTTTTATCAATTTATTATACACGAGTTAAAACCTCGCCCACCTTTATAACCGTAACGAGGTAGGCAGCATAGCCAGCTATGTTTCGTTTTTTTTTTAATTCCTAACAACACAGATTGGCCAGAGAAGCTGGCCTTGACTGCTTCACCGGATTGAGAGGTGGATTATCCATCTAACTTATTAGGGTGGATTTATATCTCCTTCCCGGTTGTATTAGACACTATACACTACGGAAATTGTCTGTTAAAATTTTAAATGCCGGTTAACCACTTGCTAGGTGGTAAGGGAAATTTGTAACACATGTGTACAACACAATTCGCTCTAGGGCCGCATGGCTCTTCTCTCATTACAGAGAAGGCTTCGCTGCTTTTTGCCAATGACTTTTCATTATGAAACCAATCTATTACAGACGAATCAATTATTTTCATTCAATTATTACCAAATACGTCAAATACTAACACACACGCGCGGCATCAGTAAATCATAGTGGCATCAATGAACTAAAATACAATAACTAGCAAATATCGAGCAATAAATGTTAATTTTAAACCGACTTCATAAATATAGCAGGTACAATTCGTCTGTTTTATGTTTGTTACCTCATAACTTCGGACTTGGTAAATCGATTTTAATGATTTTTTTTTTAATTTGAAAGCTGTTCCAATTCTGACACTGGCATCCATCCAGAAAATCATATAGTTTTAAATTTGCATGAAGTATGTGTGCCACAAATGGACGAATAACTCAATATCATACCAACCTATTTCGATCAACCTTTTTTATTGGAAAGGATGTACTTCAAGAGTATTTGTAGTGGTGAGAACTTGGTTAGTCTCTAATTAATTCTATTCCGTAATATTCCTGCGATCATTCGTAAATACAAAGAGGGCGTCCACAGCAGTGTTTAACGTTTGATTCTAATTGAAGTCGGTTTTTGTTTTTGCTCGTAAATATTCTTGTACATATTATTTAGATCTCCTTTTTTAGCTCATTCTTCCTTCAATAGACTACGCCTTATTTATTCTGCTATTAGCTGATATATAATTTCGTTTATTTGGTTAATATTTGTCACCAGTGCTGTATGAAAACGTCTGATATGATCTGCATGTTCATGTTTGAAAAATAGTGTACAAGGAAATCAGTACGTCATAGTTCTCAAATATTCGCTGCTGGAATAACAAGTCCGCGCCGTTTGTCAGATCAGATGATGAATGCGCCATTTTAATTGAATCTCGACAGGCTGCCGCACGCTGCGTACATTCAAAAGATACAGGACTAGATTTTTAACAACGCCATATTGGAATTTTACTAGACTTTAGGGCTGTGGAAGTAAAAAAATATTATCTCTCGCTAGTAGAAGTACATTGCGCGTCAAAATTTAGTGCTTCTTCGTTCTAAATATTTTTATGGCTATATTACCAAGCACGAGGATGTTTACAATTCTAAGCAAGTGCTTAACCACGGTTCTACCAGATATTAAATCCTATATGGTAAGCATGAGCTAAGTAAATGCCCAGTGTATACGTTATATGGTCACGCTTGAAAACACCCACATTAAATCGGAGAGACAGACACGGACGACATATTCCAATACTTTGCTGTACAACTACGAACACTAAAATAAAAAAGCAAAAACACATACGTAATCATAAATATCATTTCTTTTTAAAAAGAAACCTTTTTTTTGTTAACGGGGAAGAAATCTTGAAAAAGATACCCCGCCTTCTGGGGGGAAAGTGGCGGTTATGTGGGGTTGTTGCTCGGTGCATGCATCGGAGGGGCTCCTGGATGTCTAGTGGAACGGACCGCTCTCTCTCTCTGCACCGTGCTCTAGTAGAGCCCATCCCGGGGGGGGTAGGTTACTCCCTCCCCCCCTGTGCCCTCGCGGTGCAAAGCGACACGGGCCAGCCGATGTCGCCTTCTTCCCGGGTCCACCTTGGCGGGCAACAGAGGCCCCTACCTTTGTCGCCCTTTTAGTCGCCTTCTACGACAGGCAGGGGATATCATAGTCTTATTCTTGAGAGCCCAGAACTACAGGGCTGTTTTAAAAAGAAACCTAGCAATATTTCTAAGCTTAACCATTTTGACTAAGCTTAAACTTGTGATAGTAGACGGTTCACGTCAATAGTTGAATGGTGGACTCGTACCTACAGTCTTACGATTTGCAGACCGCACCCTAAACCGTTAGGCTATTGACGCTTCATATCAACGCCATCATATTATATTAATAAATATCAATATAATTTACAAATCGATTCGACACAAATGGTTTGCGTAACAGATAGCAAAGGAAATGAACGTGATTCTCGTTTCAATAAGAGACGGTTAGCGCAATCACAAATTGGCAGCTCACTATGGTTGGGTTAGCGTTCTAATTTGGACGACGCGGCCCGTGCCGACTTGTTTGACGAGCAAGATAGATACAGCGTTGATAAACAACGTCGATATTATGTCGTAGCCGACATCTATTTCCCGGAAATGTTCGTTATTAATCCAGGAATCCTAAAATACCACCGTATTATAATACTTTGAGCGCAACTCGAATGCACGTTGTGTTAATTAATGGTCTCCGAGCATTGGGTGTGAACGGAAATGGCATATTAATTGGGCTGCGTTGGGTAATTCTTAGAAATAATAATAGTTGAGAATAACTAACCAAATACGCTTAAATGACAAATATTAAGAAAAAAATATTCTTATTACACTATAGAGCACTTATGCTAGTCTTGGATTGGCACAAACCATCCAACATCCTAATCATCAATCCTTATAAATTTTTTAGAGTTCCCTAAACCTAAACCAATTGTATCAAAATGAACGTCAATCACTGACATCACAGTTGTCGTTTTTTGGCAGTTTTGATTAAGTGGTATCTCAGTTGTCCCATATTGGTTTCCCAATGGCGTACCAATGACACTAAAAATACTATTTCAACTGTTGCTGTACTTGACATAATGACAATTTCCAAATATGGATTTGGAAGTTGTCATTATGTTATTAGATATTCAATATTAAAAATTCAAGTAGACTGAGGCACAACGACAAACGAATAGTAGGTTTCATAGTGAAATCTTATTGTACCTGGTATATCTTCGGAAGTAAAGATTATCTAGAGACCTACAATATTAAAATGAGACCCAATTGAAAATAAAACATTTCATATATTCAAATATCATCAATTCAATATAAACGAAAGGAATTCTAAATCAATTCCTTAATTACAGGAAGTATTCATCAGGATTTTTTAACGATCGTTTGTAAAAAAAACTCTGTAATTTTTCCTAAATTACAGATTTTTTTTTATTGATTTTGAATATTTTTTTGTTTAAAGTGGAACTACATAGAAATATAATTTTTCCCGTCCAACATTACGGAGCCCTAATGTAGGAATAGTTACGTCAACAAACGGTTCGAGTGTCAAACGCGGTCGTGCTCGTATGTCTAATAAATAAATTTAGTGCGAACAAAGCTAAAACTCGACACCCGTTTTGCAATAGCCGAGCGCTCGGGTCGGCCGGTGGGAGTCAGGTAGTTGCTGTTATTAATTCCGCTAAATTGAAAGCGGACACTGTTGCGCCGCTGACTCCGCCGATGATTAGCAATGGACGTCGAAACACAGCCTGGTCGCACTTTTAAATGCATTGCTTTCATATAACAGTAACGTTTGCTCGACGATTCAGCATTTCAAAGCCATTACCTGTAATGTCTGTTTACAGTGTTATGTTCTCGTTAGAATTTTCTTTCTTGTTTTTATTTTTAGTTGTACAATGTTCCACCGTTTCAACCGACTTCAAAAAAGGAGGAGGTTCTTAATCTCAAAACGACTTCAAATCAGTGACCGAGTAAATATTGAGCTCTTCTATTTACGGGACTCTCTTTTATTTCTGAAGTTTTGATATAAACTTCTGACGCCTATAAATATATCCTCTTTCTTCTTCCACATTCGTGGAAATTGTCGCTAAGGACTGCTTAAGTCATAAATGTTCAATCTTTAATGTGATTGTGGACAGGATGCAGAAGATTGACAACATGTGCTCCGGGGTCATGCCCACTGTATGATGATTTGGGCGCTAAGCTACTAAATAGTCTGACACGTATGGGTCCGGGTCCAGTCTACTACCACGATCTGGTCTCCTCGGAGGGCAACTTCCTCAAGTTCACGGAATTTGCTCACGCTTGGCACAATAGATGATCCACTAAAAATGTCGTCTGGCGCCGTCGAGCGAGCCGTAGTGATGTATCGTTGAGCCCCTTAAGGGGGAGAGCTCCGAATGGTGAACAGGCTTGAACCGCGAGGTTGGTGGGGCCATGGGAGGCGGTGGGTAGGGAGGTAATCAATAGACATACGATTTAGACATAGACATAGACATTTATTTGTTGGCATCACAGACAAAATATAACACACATTAAAAAAGAATGAAAAATAGACAATACAAAGTTAAAGTTACACGTACAAATAATACAAAACATATGATACCAATATCGGATACCGTCTCAGCATATGCTGTCGCAAGGATGCGAGAGCGCTGATTTTCAGCGGTGCCCGGGACTACCTAAAGACCTAAAGATCTTAAGAAGAAAAAATTTCAGGAGATCCTTGCTATATCTTCGAAACCTAAAGTTCTATGACATTAATAGAACCTAATTGGAAACAAAGCTTATCAAACAAAAAAGTACACACGAATTGAGTGTCTTTTTTTTGGAGTCGGTTAAACATAAAACATTAGACATAACCTGCCTACATTGAAATCCTATGACTTGAAAAACAATTCATTTATTAAAATTACACGTATTAAAATTTGTGTCCGATGTTTAGTGATGACCTCACTTACCTAACTGACCTAACATCTTGTCACGTTATGAGACCTGAAATTTGGTGAAAAGCAGTGAATGCATGTGATGTTGAAAAATTAATTTAAGAAAAAAATTATTAATACATACCATATGTAATTTGATGCGGGGCATTCACCATACGTAGAATACCTGAAAAATTATTGAAATATAGTATTGCGATTTGTATCTTTAAATATGATATTAGTCTTGGATTGTCATAAACCTAACAAATCACAATTAACGCAAGCATTGTTCCTTACGATTTCCAGTTCTCTGAAATCTTCAGAACCAACAAGAAGTCAAAGCCAACAAAATTTATATGGGACCTAATTAAACCCAAATTCTCTTAAACAAACAAAAAATTCGATAAACGCTACGAGTTGTGCACTCATTAAAGAAAACCTCACAGTCGAGACAAAATTTGTTAAAAAAAAAATTTCTTCGGTAACGGGATAAAGTTTTTTTTTTAACCGAACTAAACTGGTGAAACGCTTGAATATCCGAAAATGACCTTAATATTACAATATATATAATTTGTAATATAATATTGAATAAACCTACTGACCAGCCCCCTCCCCCGCACCCACTTCCCGGAAAAATGACAGCAGTAAAGTGTTGGGAATTGAAAATAAGCATTAAACGCGATAAAATCCATAATTACATCATTATATTTGAGTACTTACTACTACTAGTAATAATCTTTGTACCATTAGAAAGAAAGAGAAAACAAGGAAGACCGTGTAAAAGGTGGAGAGATGTCTTCAAAGACATATGTACGGGATAGGCATAGATAGAGAGGTTTAGGAGAGGCCTACGCTGCAGTGGTGACTACTAGTAACTTGTGAATTCATTTAAAGTGGCTATTTTATTTTTATTTTATTTCATAATCTTTGTCACGAATCTAGAAGACAGGAATCGGCATGCAGTAGTGGCGAGCGGTACTAATTTCAAGGGCAGTTGGTGCGCGTCGGCCCACTGAACGTTCAAATTACCGTGGTGGTGGACGCAATTCCTGCCCGCTCATTACTGCGTCCCGGTGTTTGCTACTCTGCGAATGAAGTGCACACCATCAGAGGAAATGAGCACTTTCTGCGAGGAGAGTATTAACCTCGTTGCGAATCAACGTCATAGCTATTACATACGAGTATTGCAAACGCAATAAAACCTCTATGCTTGCTTTTTTTTTTCTAATTTCGTGCCAGTCACTCAATGTCCCTGTCGATTTTATCATATGAATAACACTGAGTGGAGTTTGTTTACGGGTTAATGCTTTTTAACAAAATGCTTTAGTTAGCGGAGAATAAATTTTAAGTTATAAATAAGTATAATAAATAGTTTTAAGTTATACTTCTTTAGGTTAGTAAATATTATGATAGTAACAGGTTGAAGTTGCAGTGAAAAAAAAACATTGGGTTTAATACACTTTTGCAAGTGCTCCAATATTATTGTGGTAAATTATCCGTATGTAATATTTATTGATATAAATTAAAATACTATTATTTAATATTGATTTATTCAATTTTTTTAATTTATTAATAATTTTCATTGTAATTAATTATTTACATGCAATTAAAAAATATTTTTTAATTATACCATAGAAGTATAACTTCTCACGCACGTAAATATATACACGAAAACTTTTTTTTAACAATGCTAACAATTTTTTTTTAAATTGTGTTTAACTATTCTTACTAAACTTGTTCTAGGAAAGTGTATAGTCGAATGATGAATTCGAAGCTTACGACCTCACGTTTCGTAGACCGTATTCTAAACCATTAGGATATTGTCGCTTCTGACTAAATATTTCATAACAAATGTAGTACAAAATATTAAAATATTGTCTCAGATTGAAATAACTATCGCGCGTCATCTAGGACGCGATCGACCATTAATGGTAGTACAGGTAATTACACGATCTTTATTTTATTATTAAAAATATGAAGCTTGATAATTGTTGAATGTTTGAAACTGCTATAACAAATATGATCCATGGCCGATGGAGAATGTTATTTTTTATATTTTGACAACAACAAGCTTTCCCGGGTCAGCTAGTATAATATAATAATGTAAACATTTTATTATAATGAAGACTCAAGTGTCCCTCAAGATTGGCGATATGAATTGTTATGTTCATTCCTCGTTTAATCTTCTTCTGTCGACCTTAAGTTTAAATCAATATTCATTTAAAAATAACTCGTGTCACGACTATGTCATTCATTCAGATAAGTTCACACCAATAACGATAGAGCCACATCATATTTAAATGTATTTTGTGCCTGTATGCTTGATAAAGTGTAAAAAAAAAATTAATTAGCTTCAATAAGGTGGTCAAATAAAACGATAATAAATGTTGATGTCTTGTTTAATTAATTTCGAAGAGGTTTTCAATTTGTCTGTTGTTTTTAAATATACCAGGGGATGTATGTCGATTGTGATATTGTTTTATGACAATCCTGTAGTAGGTAACTCCTTAATTTCGGAGATGGCGCAGGCGGGCCGGGGGCAGACCGGCCCGCAACCCTGTAGTACTGGGCTCTCAAGAATAAGACTACGGTATCCCCTGCCTGTCGTAGAAGGCGACTAAAAGGGGCCTCGGGTTCATTGGGCGACAGGGGTGGGGGCCTTTGTCGTCCGCCAAGGTGGACCCGGGAAGAAGGCGACATCGGCTGGCCCGTGTCGCCTTGCACTGCGAGGGCACAGGGGGGGAGGGAGTAACCTCCCCCGGGAAGTGCTCTCTATGAGCACAGTGCAGAGGGGCTCCGGTGCGTTCCACTGGAGATCCCGGAGCCCCTCACCATGCACCGAGGAAGGGCCACCGGGGAGGTTTTAGTGGGTAAAAACCCCACATAACCGCCGCCTTCCCCCCAGAAGGCGGGGTATCTTTCTGAAGATTTCCTCCTCGTTAACAAAAAAAAAAAGGTAACTCCTTAATGACAACGAGCACGAATGTGGACTAATATAATTACTAGTAAAAACAAAAATCGACTCCAAGTCGAAACAAACGTTAATGCTATTACGCGCAGACACCCTCTATGTACTTCCGAATTATCGTAGGAATATTACGAAATAGAATTAGTCAGAACCTACGCAAACTCTCATCAAACTACTTGAAAATAAAAACTGAATCATAGAAATCGGTTAGCGTGATATTATTCGTCCATTTGTGTCGCACAAGCTTGATGCAAATTTGACACTTCTATGGCTTTCTTATGGATCCCACTATCAGAATTGGACCAAATATAAATGGGACACCGGAACCAGCCTTCAAATGAAACAAGAATCATCAAAATTGGTTCACCCAATTCAAAGTTATACGGTAACAAAGAAACAAAAAATTACAGACGAATTGAGAACCTGTTCCTTTTGAAGTCGATTAAAAAAACCGTATTTAGTATATTAGATTTTTAGGTTTTAGAAACTTTATTCTCACTATAGACATTACATGTCACTTACATGAGAACAATAAATAACTAATATTATAAAACAATAAGTTCGCTGTCAAACGGAAGAAGGAGTCTCCTAACGCATTCATTTGCTTGGAGACGATTAGCTATCGTTGAGGAATTTAGCAAGTTGCATTTTGAATGCGCTGTGTCCACCCTCTTGACGTGTGCGGGTATTTTGTAGATTTAGCGTAGTTATCATTTAAAGTCGGTTTTGTTTCTTGTTATAAATATACTTACTTTTCTAACTTGATTCGAACCTAGGACTTTTATTTACGTCGCCACGTAAATAAAAGTTACTCTACAGTAATCTACAGCAACCGAGCGGTGAAATACCGTCCGCACTTCAGAACAATTTTTTACTCGTAGTGGATTTTTTAATAAAAAAAAGAATCCGTAAAACTGTTAAAAATAGGTTGTATTACTTGATCAAAAAACGTGGCCGCACAAAACGAGTAACACGATGGCAAAGTAGTAAAAAGTGAACAGTTTGTTCCCCTACTTAATGTTCAGTTGACAGAATTTGCATAAAATTCAGAAACCGATGGCATCGTTTCAAAGTTTGCCTGTACTTTGAGGACACTCAAATCTAAATAGCCAATAAATGGAAGGCCTCATTTTTTTGAGATGCGCCGTCTCCACAGTTTGTAGAAGTGCGGGATACTTTTGATTAAATTTAAATTTAGAAAAAAAAAATTAATTGGAAAAGGGGAAACGAAGATCCGGCTTGTCTGATGTCAAGTGATCACCACCGCCCACAAGCACCTACCAAAGTGAACGAACCTTTTTTACGAAGAGTAAGGTCTGGGGTCAGATGCAACAAAGTAGTCTAGTGAATTCGGTAACAGTCCGCGAAACAAAAGATCGCAGACTCAAATCAACCACTATTGACGTGATAAATCCCCTGCCGTATTTTGAAATGGTAATTGGGATATTTTAATAAAAATTTGAAAACCTTTTCTGGAAAGAAAATAATTCTTTTTATTAAATTTTTGTTATAAACTCGAAAAGTACTCGTTGGTTTGCTCATATGCTGTTTACCTGATGACTTTTTTTGCCAATTATTGTAAACCCATTTAAAAAATCCATATTTTTTAATGTTTATACACTCATAGAGCAGCCATTTATGGCAGATTTAGATTTTTTGTGCTATCGGTGGCTTGTTCTTTCCAATATTTTTAATATTTCAATATATAATATAAACTTTAGATGACTTTTCTATACAATTATATATTAAAATATTATGTCACCTATCATTTAATTGTATATAATATCCATAAATCTAATAACTACTAATACACGTATTATATTTATTGAATTATGTATTTATTATTAGACTCATGTACAATTGTCATGTAAATGTATTGCGCGCGCACGACACGACATTGGGTAGTCCTGTGTAGCGTTGAAAACCAGCGCTGTCGCATTCTTACGACAAGCTGAGATGGTGTCCAATGTTGGCATCATGTACTATCTGTCTCTTTATCTTTAATTGTATTTTATTTATTACAGAAAAAACATTAAAAAAGTCGAGACAAATTTGAATTTTTTAATGTTTTTTCTGTAATATGTTTGTATATTATGATGGCAATAAAGAAAATGTCTATTATTACTATACGCATGATTAGCTACACTTTGATAGTTGTAATCAATTTAATATAAAAAAGGTTATTTCTGTTTACATATTTTAATTTTCTTAGAGTAATAACAGATAAGAGTTCCTATCTGTCCTGTTTAAGGCAAGGGATTGCGTAAGAAGACTTCTTTAGATAAGTGCCCGTAAAAAGGTCAACTTTTTTCATATCGCCGTTGAAATTGAAAAAGCCCCGAGGAGACGATGACAGGCAAGCACTTGAAAGTTAAGTTAACGATTCCAATACGATAATGGAGATCGGAGGTTATCAATAGAGACTCTTGTCACCAATTTTCAAGGCGTCAGTAGGCTAATGCTTTAGGGTATGGTCTGCAAATCGTAACGTCGTTGGTTCGAATTCACCATTCGACTATTGAGATGAACCATCTCCTAACACAAGTCTAAGCTTATTTGAAATGGTTAACAGAAATACTAATGATATTTGTGAAAAAATTTCCTTTCCATTTTCACTTCCGCGCTTAAATTTAAGATGTCTAGAAAAATCAAATATATCGGCACTGGAAAGCAAAAACGCAGTAAGTGACACATATGACCATTTTCACTTTTTAACGTCGTTGGAATCAGAAAAAAAAGATGAGTCGAATGATATATGACTTGTAACAATTAGATGAAAAATAGCGAAAATACGAGTAGGATTTTCAAGATTGACGCTTCTCTTTAATTTTTGTATTTTAAAACGCTTTTCTTTTGGGAAAACTCTAGGTTAATGCCGTGGTACAATACTTAATCAGCAAAAAACAAATAATATTGTGTCCAAAAATTACAGCTCCTAGGTCCACAAGCACGAATGTTGTAATTTTTTTTTAAAGTTGAAATGTTTTTCGGCTCTGGTGAACAATTTTTGTGGGTTACGTTTTTGTTTTCCAACGTGGATGTATGGTATGTACTGTACGGTAGAAGCTAGTAGCCAGTATGTATTGGTTGAACTTCTTGATAGCTTATATTATTTTTTAACATATGTTATAAATTTGCGATCATCCGGTTAACAAGAATGTTAGTAATATTTGGTTAAAAAATATTGCATATATAATATAGCATTATGTTTTTACTAAAATAAATATTAGTAATTAACGAAACTTTTATACCCAATTAGTAGTCATTAATTTTGTTAGGGCCCTAGTCACCTATTTTCCAATAACATTTCTTTTGAAACCAACTTATTAAAATTAAGTTATCGTTGTGTCACAAACCGTAGTTTACCAATTAAACTTTTTGATATATAATTTTCAATTGAATTTTAATGATTGACTAATCGATTAAAATATATCGGCATATTTGAAAGACGTCATTATGTACGATATTATCTAATAGCAACAATTGAAGCAATATTTGTGTGTCGGTGGTACGCCATTGGAAAACTATAGTGTCACAACTGAACTAGCACATTACCAAAACTAGCAAATATCGACCACTATGATCCCAATGAACGTACAATTGGTATAGCAGACTCAGAACTCGGCCTTGTAACAATACTTTGCCTACTCTTTCTTCATCTATATGAAGCAGTTTTAGGCAAATAATTTTGTGCATAGTGGAACTAATGTTAGGTCGTGAGGAGAGCTGGGGATAGTAATAAGGAACTTTATGGAAAGAATTACTGAGCAGAACGAAAAAGACGAGAACAAAGAACAAAGGGAAAGACAAAACAGAGAATGTAATAAAGACAAGACCAACAAAGACTAAAAAAGAAACAGAAAGACCAAAACTTCAATTGTTGGCTGCAAGGCGGGAACATTGATGCAGTGAAGGAAGATGTTTTGTTCCATGAGAGTCGGACACACCTAGGCAGCACGGGCTGCACAGGGTTCATAAAGGAAGTTCCTTCCTCACGCCAAAAATCAATCGGTTTTTAATCATCACTCTATTTAATATGTATCGATTAAGTCCAATGAAGAAAGGCATGACCAACTTGCTACAACAAAGATTTCGAATCATAAAGTAAGAGGTCTTAGTTTCCTAATTCATTTTATTTTTAGCCATAACAACTGGCTGGTGACCAACAATGTTATGATCTATATATTACACAGAGACAGCAATTAATATAGATAACGAATGTAAATAACGTACGTCAATGTAATTAAGACGACGTCGCTTACGACGATAAATTAAATAACTATATCTGTTATCAATGAAATATTTAAGTGCCTGATAAAATATAACGAATATGAAATTTAATATATTAATGTTTTCATCAAACTCGGTTAACTTTTGAACTGCGAATATAATATATGGGGGCCTTATCTCGATATGTAAACATTTACTCTCTACGCGTAAAGAGATACTGGGCGGTGATTGAGGAATGCGATTTAAAGCGGAATTTAATTCGGACACGCCTCTTCTACGAGTGCCATGCGATAGCTTTTAGTTACAAGAATCCTACCAGATCACATCCACGCAATAATAACAATTTATTTTTGTCACTAGGGTCATTGACAGAGTTGGCCTTGGCCCTTATTCTTTACAAAGAAGGCCTGTGCCTAACAGTGGAACATTTACACAAACTGCTCCGTAATTAAACGACCAATGGTGAGGGCCAGCCTAGTCAAATTAATAAAAAAAATCCATGTCATTTATTTTTATTTGAATCCATATCTTATGCGTGAAGATAATTTACTTTGTATGTAGGCTAATAAAATATAACGGGTCTAATTTTAATTGTATTTGTGATCGATATGTGAGCGTAGTTCCAATTTCCAAAAAAAAAAATCGGTTTGATTTTTCACAGTTTTCAATTAAATGATCATGTCAACTAAAATAAGTGATACGATTTTTTTTATTTATTTGTGCCGTGATTGTCACCCTCTTCGTTGAATTGCGGGACAACCTGCTGTAACTTCAAAATGGTCTCAGACCGATGCGTCATAAAATTTGAACTATAGTTACCCATCGCGAGATAATTTCTTAACGAGCCTCGAAGCCTTTCTATCGCCGTATCATTACGAGCTTTTAAAATTTCAACCAATTTAGTAGATAAAGCACTAAGTTGCCGATAACCCCACGACGTTCCGATGACCATCGATAATATAGAAGACGAACTGTCACTGTTAATTAATCTTTGACTTGTTTATTCCGTTAAAAAAAATTATTACAATAATAATTATATTGCCATGTAACTTGACTTCGCTCACGGGGTGATCGCCACGTGAGATGTGGATTCGATTCATTGCCCCGCTAGTCGTTTCAATGAATGGTCTTATAGCGAAAAGTCTCGAACCACAAGAGACTTTCGCTAAATGGCTGTGTCGAGGGTTAAATATAGAGGGTGGTTCTTCCTGGGTTTCTGTTTAATCCTAATCTCCTAATTGCTTGGGCCCTGCTTTGTATTGTCCTTTTATGTATTTTCTTTTATTTAATAATATTGTAACAAGTTAAAAATGTTTTCATGTATGCGAAGGTTTGAAGTTTCCTCATGAGGTTTTCCTTTACCGCCGAGCGCGTGGTAAATCAGCACTTAAAATTGTATCAAACAAAATTCATTGGTTCCGACACCGCAGATCGAAATCGGGTTGCTAGCGTAAAAGCTCGGACACTAAACTCCTGTAGCCGAAACGCATAAGTATAATATAATTTCATTTTATGTCGGTATTCCGCGAGGTTGTAATAAATCCTAATACTGGCCTATTCCCTACCATTGTCTGCCCATATTGATGTTGGTGGACTTCCATAAGATTCTTTTATTATTTTAATAACATTTTTTTTTGTTTAGGGAACGGTTTGCGAATCGTTAGGTCGTAGGTTCGAATCCACCATTCGACTATTCACATGAACCATCACTAGGACAAGTTTAAGCTCTTAGTTTGAATAGTTAACAAGAATGTTTTCTATAAAATAATTCGGTTCTCTTTCCATCCTGTATCGCATTTACCATGGGGAGTGTTCTGAGGAATTGTTCGGAATCATCCCAGCTACCGATTTCCATTACCGCACATCTCAGCAGAATTCCAAATTCCACCGCCACCATCTTGATGGTTGGCGTTCAACGACTGTACGTTTTTCGCGTAACTTTCTCCCACGCACTGTCAACTTGTGGAATCAACTGTCGCCAGCGGTGTTTCCGAACGTTTACGATTTAGGGACCTTCAAGAAACGAGCCTATTCCTATCTCAAAGGTCGGCAACGCATCTACAGCTCCTCTGGTGCTGTGGATGTTCATGGGCGACGGTGATCACTTAAGATCAGGTGAGCCGTATGCTCGTTTGCCACTTTTCATATAAAAAAATAAATAAAAAGTTCGGTATCCCATTATAAAAGGGTTAGGAAACAATAAACCGCCAAGAACCGTAGTGCAATAGCATCCTACCGGCGCTGCGTGT
This sequence comes from Meandrusa payeni, assembly GCA_029286785.1. Taxonomy (NCBI): domain Eukaryota; kingdom Metazoa; phylum Arthropoda; class Insecta; order Lepidoptera; family Papilionidae; genus Meandrusa; species Meandrusa payeni. The sequence goes on from JAGSMX010000013.1 coordinate 5,386,352, forward strand.
CGTGTTATTAGCGTAAATATGAATACTCAAATGATATTGCGTTCCAATTTATCCTTGGCGCATTTCAAAATTTCGTTCCGTAAAGTCTCCCACGAAAATCAATAACTGTAGCGTGATGTTTTAGTTCTCGACGTGAATAAATCTAATTGTGGTAACGAAGAAGGAATTTCTTAATTAGTGATGTTTCATACGAGCCATGGGCACACGTACTGTACCGAAACGGGTTAATTACGACCGATAACTCTTTAATTAACCTGCCTAATAACAGAGTATTTGCATTCGAGCCGCCGGCGTAAGACCAATTAGGGATACGATGGAACCGATCGAAAATATTGTTTCCTCTTCATACCTAACACTAATATTACATCAATTATTGTAAACGCAAACATATTATTATGTACAAATTATAGTTGGTCTACTAATTAAGTATAATTAGTAATTAATAAACAATAAACAAGCTAGATGTATTTGTTTATCTATGACAACTTTACTAATTTCATATTTTGAACATAAAAAGTTTGTGAAACGAGTACAAAGTTTCCCACATCTGCTTACCACAGCATGAATGAGAGATGAGAGGAGAGATTGCCACAGCTGTCACAAAAAATAGAATCAACCGTTCTAACGTATTTTTCAAAATATTCAATCAAATTAATCAAGAATGTTGTTGAACTTGAACTGATCCTGACAACTAAAGGTTAATTTTTATATTCAATAAAACGAGATCTAGATGTCTTTTCTCTATAAAAATCTAGATTATCATGAATGTAACCAGAACCCAAATCCCTACGCCATAAAAATGAACCTAATTGAAACCAAAACCTTTCAAGAAAACAATTCAAAATCGATTTGAATTCAACATTAAAACAATATTTAAAAAAAATACACTCGAATTGAAAACCTTCTCCTTTTTTAAAGTCGGTTAAAATATAATTGCGGTACTTAGTTTTAAATCTGGTGTCCAAAACTTAAGCTGAACCAAATTTAAAAATACAGAAGGAAGATGAAGTGTGAATTTCAGTAGTCATGTTGTTTTCTTTTCGCGATAGTAATAAAATTTTTGCTTTCTAACACTCCGTCCTGTTTGTTAGTTAATTCGGCTTTAATTGCGGGAAGTATAGATAATTTGAGTGCTTCCTTCACTTTAATCTTTCGTCGCCGTTTCTAATTTAAAATTTGCGAACAGTATTCGTTTCACGAAATTTCGTTAATCATGATTAACTACGTATATAATGTTCTTCATTTAATTGTAGCTCGGCCTTTTAGCTTTACGTATGACAGAACACTTTTTTCTACAAAGCTGCTCCTCCGGGGTTGTGGATGTTCATGTACAACAGTGACCACTAAATATCAGGAGAGCCGTCAGTGTGTGCCGGAAAGGGAACTTCAACTTGGACCGTTACTCTGAGCGCGATAAGATTCCGATTCGATCCTCATATACACGATCCTTGGCTAATTTACGACCTTTCTTTAGTCGATGTACCTTTCATCTTTGCTTTAATATCAATCAAAAAATTATTTCTCTCTTTTCCTATTTATCCCTTCTACAAATCCAAGACACATCTCAGATCAGATCTCACTATTCTGTGTTAATAATAGTTCTTAAAAATACATATAATGTTATCATTCATCAAAATAACGACGAAAGTAAAAAATAATTTTCATCAATTCAAATACTATTCAGATATATCAATTGTTTTTCCGATTTATTTAGAATTAAATAAAACAAATTTTAATAATACTAATTTAGTAATAATAATAATCCAACTGGTACAACTAGAACGTAAGTGCAAAGCCCAGTCAAGGCTATATATACACAAATAATAATAAATATTCGCAAGATATGAAAAAAATACAATGTGATATATCACACTAACTTTAATTAAACGTTCCAACATAGAGACCAATTAATGAAAACCAATGTTGCATAAACTAAACATTATGTGTCGTATATTCTGTTATGATCTGCCGTCAGATGAACGCGGCCATATTGACAAACAAACGCATCGAACTACGTCATTAGTCACGCCACCCCGGGTTATCTCGCACTGTCATACGGGACGCTCTTAATGAGTGAACCGAATGCGAAACGACTTTCTAATTACGCGCCTCTGGACGTATTGCTCTGCTGGCTCCTGTTTCATGCCTTCTCGTGTGCTACCTTTGATAATTGTGAAATTAGAGCAGTACTCTTAAGCGCGTTTGACTACGATCATGTGTTCGGAATCTGAATCCCTCGTACTCACTGTATCCATTTTGTAGAACATATTTAATAAATTTTTTAGACGCATCAAGATCAATACAGTAAAATACTTACGATTACTGCTAATACTTAATCAAGGGGGTGGGCAGAGGTCACGCACTTACTCTTAGTACAATCCTTGAACTCTATCGCCTTCCCTTAGATGCTAGGAGCGTTGCTGGAGTTTCTTCGGCCACTTCTTCTCCCAGCGCCAACGGTTCCCGAAGTGGCATTCAAAGTTAGTTTAGCTTTCGAATGTCCCTTAGATTATCCGTGAAATAGCAACCAACCGAGTCGTGGTTCGGCCCTCTCGGGCGCCCTCGGATCGGAATGCTTACGCGTAACATAGTAACCGTCTAAGCCGAGGTTACCCCCCACCGGGGGGACCCTTGTGTCGAGTTACTAGCGATAGAGGTTCAGGCTAAGCGACCTAAGAGCTCTGCCACCTCTCAATCCGGTGAAGCAGTCAAGGCCAGCTTCTCTGGCCAATCTGTGTAGTTCGTCAAAAAATATAACGCCTGTGCAAATGTAATCGGTTAAAGATACGGTACTTGCCCCTTTTTTATAAGTCAAATGCTCATTTTGTGCTTGGAGTACAACGATTGTTATTTGGTTGCTTAGCAACAACGGTTAAACATGCGAATAACATTTCAAAAGATTGCTTATTATATAAAAATTTGTTCAGATATTTTATTAACATTCTTGTAAACCATTACCGATAAGTTTAAAATTGTACTAGATGGTTAAATTCAATAGCCGGTCAGGTTTGAACTTACGACCCTGTGTTTAGCAGACCGCACTCCGAATCATATAGGCTGTTGACGTTTCCATTCAAACTGTCAATTGAAAATAAGATTTAAAAATGTAGTCTACTAGACTTGCAATATTTTTAATTTTACCCCACCTCTTACAACGTAAGTGATTCAAAAATAAGATTAAAACAAGATAAAACCGGAAAAAATAGTTTTATTCTGTATATTAGTCTAAGTTAGTTAAACAATGATACAGATTAAATATTGACGCTAAAGAATTTTAAAATTATTTTCTATCATTACGATGTAACTTTTTCTTAATTTCGTTCGGATATCGATCACTTGATAACCTCTGTCATCAAAGTGTAAATATTATGTTTGAGTAAAGAAACAAAATTTATTATGTTCATATAGAGATAAAAACTTGTGTTGCCCAATGTTATTCCTACAAAATCAAATCATCAAATATAAACATTAAGTGCCTGCGCGCAGATAGACATACTAATTAAAAACAACTCTTTATCTGTGATTCCAATATTCTACGGATTTAGTTGTAATTCAATAATATATTATAAAGATTTAACATACTTGCTAAATGCATAAAGCGGGATATAGAGGCAACACATTAGATGTTTTTTTTTATACTTTCTAAGCAAGTGCTCGACTACGATCCCACTTGTTGTTAAGTAGAAATGCAGTCCTGGACGGTAAGGCGCACTAGCTTAGTAAATGCCTCTCTCTACTCTTGAAAATACCCACATTGTCTGACTTATTCTGTCTGTCTGCTTTAGGCAATGCTTTTAGAGACGTGCACTGACTGGCTAGAAGACTTCTACAGTTTGACCCGTTTTTTTTTAGCACAGCAAGTCTAAACCTAAAGCATTATCGGTTACTGTAAAGACTCGCCCGCCTACGCTCCACTTACGGACGCGGTCTCCATTCTAGGACGCGTCTACTCCATCGACGGTCACCTATACAGATATGCCCAGGCTATTGCCACATCTTCAGACTCGAAGGACTATGACGGTCACTTTGATCCTCTGACGGATTTCATCTGTGGAAATGTTATCCAATAAAATGCCAAGGAAGTTTTTTCCATTTATCAAAGTATTTAGAATGTGTACTCTTTTTTTGACGGACTACCCAGATTGGCCAGAGAAGCTGGAAAAAACTGCTTCACCGGATTGAGAGGTGGCGTAGCTCTTAGGTCGCTTAGCCTGAACCTCTATCGCTAGTAACCCGACAAAAGGGTCCCCCCGGTGAGGGGTTACCTCGGCTTGGACGGTTACTATGTTACGCGTAAGCATTCCGGGCCGACGGCGCCTGAGAGGGCCGAACCACGACTCGGTCGGTGCTATTTCACAGATAAAGCTAACGACAAAAAAAATTCCGATCGTCGCGAATGGACGCTTTGCGAATTGTAAAGATCTAGCCTGTGATGTGTACACGAGTAATCTTTAGGCTTTGAAGTATGACTGAGAGAACTTGGCCAAGTTTTCTTATTATTTATAAATTCATGTTAATAAGTACATGAAACTTAATAATAGGCAGTGCTTTACCTTCCGATTCTGCCACGTAAAACTTTTAATGAAGCTCATCATTAAATGCATAATTTAATTTATCATATAGACTGACATCAAATTGAGTCATTAAATGTGTATTTATGCAAGAATACGGGCCGTGACAGTCGCGACGGTAATTAAATAAGTAACAAGAGGAAGAGGCAACGTCACTGAAAAACAAGCCCACCAACAACCTAATTACTGGCGACCTTCCGTTACGTAGGGCTCGCGACGGCGGGAACATTTGTAAATGACATTTAAACGTACATTGACACTTTTTTTTTTTAATTTTACAGTTAAGACATTGATCGACAATGCCTTGTGCCAGCATTCTTTTTTTTAAACAATAATTAAAAAGGTTATAAGTAAAGAAGCATGAAAAAGAAATAATAAAAAAAGTATTTAAGTATTGTTTTAAGGCAAAAGGGGCATCCGAGCATACTCAATTGATGTTAAGCAGGTGTAGCCAACCTGTTTAACCGATTTCAAAAAACGAGCTGCTCACATTTTTTATCATATGTCATATTTTTTCTAATGGTTTTGCACTAATAACGCCGTTATTTATAATCGATTTTGAAATTGGTTTCATTTTAATTAGGATCCATATCAATTTTGGGGGCATAGGACATTCCCTTAAAAAAAAGGAGGTATTCATATTTTTTCTTATGATATATTTTTGGACTCATACTCTTGGTTATGATCGATTTTGAAATTCGTTTCAGGAGGTTTGATTTCAATTAGGTTCAATATCGTTTGTGGTTCCAGGGAATTTCCAAAAATCCCGTGGAAAAAGGTTCAGTAAGAAAATATTGGTAGGTCACGTTTACTTTCCACCATCAGACTTCTAGACGCACCTTTTTTTGTGAACATCCCTCAAACCCGAACGCTTTGCTTCGTCTTTCATTCTTCGTACAGCAAAGGACTGGAATAGTTTGCCCGCGTCTGTCTTTCCTTCCGATTACAATGTGGGTATTTTCAAGAGTAGAGTGAATAGGCATTTACTAAGCTAGTGTACCTTACAATCCAGGACTGCATTTCCACTTAACATCAGGTGGGATCGTAGTCAAGCACGTGCTTAGAAAGTATAAAAAAAGAAACTTAGATTTTGAAATTTGTTTTTATTTTACTTGTAAATATACTAGATGCGATAAAGTTAGGCAGTTAGCCCACAGTCAGGGGGTGAAACATAAAATGAATATATGAACATTTCACGACGGTTTTTTATGAGTTCATTGTTTTCGTTATACTTCATACAATACTGCAGTGGTCCTGCCAATTAAAATCAAGTAATAAGATGTGAAACAAGATCATTTTTTTTTCTTCTGCTAATTAAACTGATAGCTTGTTATTACAATATTCTTTGGCACGTATTAGCCTAGAGCTTCAATGATGAACATTTTGAAGAAGGTCGTATATATTTGAAGCAATTTACCGAGGTTCGGAACTCTCGTTCACCCTCCAAGCAAAACGTTTTGGCACTTACGAGTACCGACCCATATAATAAAATATTATAGAATATCTAGAGTATAAACGTCCCGTCACCAAAATGCTCATTAAATTAAAAAAAAAATCAGTCAAAGTAACATGCTAATTACGAATTTTTTTAAGCGAAAACCCTAACGCAGCGCGAACATCCGTTTCTCGAGCTAATTTGTTTGTAGAGCGGCGAAGAGAAGACTGACTGGAGCGGACCAATTAGTGCGCCCGGTGACCCCGTGTGTCTCGAGCCATCGTTACTGGCAACACTAGAACGTTAGCCCCACATGACGGTCTATTTAAAAGAAAATAATTCTAGGTATTTTTAATTTAATGAAGTCCACAGTATTATTTCTAAATTGCATACAAAGGTATACCGTTAAAGCTTAACTTAAAGGTAAGCTTAAATTTTTTTTGGAATATCAACCGATTTGTATCAATGAGTTTCATTTTTTCGGTTTCTAGTGTAGAAAAAGTTATACCGGGTTTATGTTCCCATGACATGTATCATTTGATCTTCCTACCTCGCCAGGTTATAAGATGAATGATGATGTATAAAAATTACAAAATCGCATTTTTGAAACGCCATCTCGTATATCTTTACCATACTTGCATTGCTGCTATTAAATGTTACTAGTGCTTCAAAAGTCTACGAGATGGCGTTGGAATGGATGTTGATAATAATTGTATTTTTGATCAAGATGATATTATATTTAGTTAAGTTTTAGTTAACGTTTCCCTTTTCCAGTTTCACAAAAACGCCTGTGGGAGGTCTCGATCGATGAGGGATTAATTCCATATGATACTATAAAATCAAGCGTAACTCGAGTTAATTAAGTTTAGATTAATGATGTAATACGATAAATTGAATTTACAAATATTATTTATCATAAATTCATAATTAAACGGAGCCTAATAATCCCATCTGAAATCTGAAACCTCACACCAGCTACTGTCACCGGCTACCGCTTGTCCAATCAACCCTGATTAAATTGTCCTAACAGCCTCGTTAATTAAAGCAGCTTATTAATTAGCTAAAATTAATTAATGCAAATGCATCAGGATACATGTTGTGTCAGCTATTGTTATCTTTATTCGTAAATTAATGAATAGCCACATGAAAAATGACAGGCAACAGGCAAATCAACTATTATAGTACATCTAGCAACTATACGATGGAAACAACACAATTATTTTTCTTCAACAGTGTTATCGGGATATTCTGAAAAGTTACGATACTCACCCATGACGGTCCAAACGCTTCAATGGCCCTACAACCGTTATATGTATTATTAGTCTTTATAATTGGAATAAGAAAGTGTGTGGGTATGTTCCATATACGCTCCGAAACGGCTTAACATTTTCAATGAAACTTTCAGGGAATCTTCTGATTGACCTGGCGAATAATCCTGTAAAGTTTGGTGACGATCAGAGCACTCCTCTTTTTGAACTGTCAAACAAGCCATACGTCGTACTTTTATTTTTGACATTAAGCCCGATATGTTTTTGTATAAATGATAAGAATGATATTGTATTTACTGATATAAACATGGGTGTAGGTAATGATCTTCACCCGCTCGAGAAGAGAATGAATACGAAGAGAAATGAATAATTTAATATATTGTGAGACGTAAGTTTATTGTTTAAATAAAATAAAGCAAAATCTAGCCCGGCGAAGCGGGCTGGGTACGCTAGTGTACAATAAATTATGCCCTTTATTTCGTTTTCTATAAACAGATTCCCCTCGTTAACAAAAAATATATATATTGGAAAGTTGGTGCTTGGTCCAATTCTGACAATGGTATCAATGACAAAACCATATAAGTGTCAAACTTGCATTAAGTATCCGTGCGACAAATGGACGAATAACCCAATATCAAATCAACCGATTTCGATGATTCATTGCATGCAGAAAAGCATGTACATAAAAAGGTAGTTTGATGAGCGTTTGGTTAGGTTCTGATTAATTCTATTTCGTAATATTCGTATTCTATTTGAAGTCGGTTTTTGTTTTTACTCGTATATATGTCTTGTTTTATAGTATTAAAGATCTCTACTTTCTTATTCACCATTGTTAAATGTCCTATACCTTTTTGTTTGCACTAACAATTATGATAAATATTGAAAGACCTAAGTACTAATATCTTATTGGTTCAAGGCGGTTGATCCCATTAGATCGTGATTCGAACGCTTAGCGACTAAACTAGCACTACCATAATTATCTACAACTCTTACTTATATTTACTTCATAAATAAATTAATTGGTTACACACGAACGCCGAGACGATTCGAATATAATTAATACATCGATTTTTCACTTGAGTGGTTCAATCTACGACCCGGCTACGCTGAGTAATATATTAAAATTGACAGGAACAACAAAACGCTATAACTATTATGAAAGTGATGGAGTGCGCCAATTAAAATCACCAATATTTAACAAACTAACAAGGAACTTAAACGTAAACTAAAACTTAACGTTTAAAAATATTGACGTGGACTGTCCCCGATAGGGTTGTCAGAGACAGAAACTTTTTCCTCGCCAAAAGTCTTCGTTTGTCCAAAGGCTTTTATCGGATAAAAAAGCGGCCAGCTTCTTATAGTGCTCAGTATGAACAAGGCACTATATACTAACACAGCACATGGACTCCAAAGAGATTCGCCGGCTTTGGCCATTATTTCAGGCGCTATTGCATGAATGGGTGCCAGACAATAACAATTATAGTAGGACACTATATATATATATATATATATATATATATATATATATATACCTAAGCGTATAAACTCCGACTTAGTTTGGTATTACTTCATATTTCCACCAATGTAGGATACATAAATGCCTAGTTATTAAAGTAAGTAAGAAGTAAAAATTGAAATTCATAAGTTGCAACGACTTTTTGTCTACTAAATAAATCGGGCTGGACAGCAACATTTTTTTTTAATTTATTTCTTTATTACACAGAACTTACAGCACCATTACAGCTAAACCAATTCGGTGCTGTAGTCAACACAAATAATTAATCAAAATAACAATACAATAATAGTTAACATCACAACATAAAAAATAATTTAACACAAGTGACAACTCAAACATTCATCATCTCGATGTATCTATAAGCATTCGCATTCGCTAATGCGCGACGACCATCCGAACGCACATACGGTAGAACTGTACTAATAGTAGATTTTAGCGTATTTAGTCCTATATTCAATAAATGCAACGACTTTTTGTCTACTAAATAAATCGAGTTGGACGGCACATAAATGTTTGTACTAATGCGCGACGACCATCCGAACGCACATACGGTAGAACTGTACTTATAGTAGAATTTAGCGTATTTAGTCCTATATTCAATAAATGCCATTATCAGTGTCGGCGGAAAATATTGAAATTTCTGAGGTCTTCTGGGTATTCCGGGGTCGAACATGCTAATACCTATACCACATATATATTTTTTACACATATTTTTTTTAAACGAAAGCTAGCAATATTTTTTTTCATAAATACTACTAACATTCTTGTTAACCAACTAAGCTTAAGTTTGTGCTAGGAGATGGTTCACGTCAATAGTCGAATGGTGGATTCGAACCCACGACCTTACGATTCGCAGATCTTACCTAAATCATTAGGCTATTGACGCTTTGAACCTATATGTGACTATCTCTAATACTGGGTAATAACCTTCGTAAGTGATTAAATCTAACGCTAAATAGTTACACGCTTAAATAATATCACCGCTTCTAATTTTTATTTAGTAGTATAATATATTTTAAATATATCGATAGTACGTAAAAGGTGGTCTAAAAGACATATCTTGTATATATATATTTAGATAACTAATTAAAACAATTTCCAATGTAACATTTACTTATATACATCTAACAATATCTAAACAAAATTTAAATGAGAGAAATGCATCAAGGGAAAGATTGCGTACCATTGATTTTCGCAGTTGACTATAAACGACTAAAGAAAAAGACAAGACACGTAAAATACGTTAACCAGTACACAAAGCGGCAATACACAAAATGCTTCCGGAGTGAACGTTAATTCGTTCTGTAAACAGCCATTATGTACAAGATAACCATTAAAATGTTGTCCCTTAATTGTTCCCGGTAATTATAAGACACAAGAAGCAGTGTATATAATTAAAACGAATGAAGCATTGCTCGCTGCTCTCTCTAGCCTAGTGATGTAGCTCTAATGAGCCACTTGCTAATTAGAGAATAAACAAGCCGGATACGGGATTCTAATTAGCTTTTGGGACAGCCGTGTCGCGCTGCAGCAATACTCATACTTTTAAAACGAGAAAAAACAACTGACACTTTGTGGCATAGATTATATATTCCTTTTATACTTATGAAATATGATTTTATATTTCTATTATATCTTAATAAAATTCATCTGAAATGAATGTTATTGAATGTACGTAAATATTTAATTTAATGTACGTAAATATTTAATTTAATTAAATATAGAACTAAACCAACGATACGTACATATAGCACTTTGCATGTCTACGTATCATCTATCGTATATATTTATTTACCTATATTTATATATATATATATATATATATGTATACATGTATTTATGTTGTGCATATATATAAATATTTATTATATTATTTTGTTATGTACGAGGGCGGCACTGAAAATTTCGGGAATCAAGGAAGTGACACAACATTTCTATTTAAAAATGTATTCATTGCTTTTCGAAGTAATCTCCGCGAAATTTGACACATTTTTTCAAACGATGGAACCAATCATTGAATCAACCATTCCATTCGGAAGTTTCGGTCTCCATGGCCGTTTTGTAGGCGTCAACAGCTTCTTCAGGTGATGAAAATCTCTGACCACGCAATTTATTCTTTATTTTAGGGAAAGTAAAGAAATCATTAGGGCTCAGTTCGGGGCTGTACGGGGGATGGTCTAATAATTCTACGTTTTCTTGCTCTAAAAACTCTTGTGTCCGGTGCGCGGTGTGAGAACTCGCATTGTCGTGATGGAGGATGATGCGGCGGTTGCAGTTCTCTTTATGGAGTTCAGAAACGACCTGTGGCAAACAAATGCTAGCATACCATTCTGCATTAACCGTTCTTTGTCCCTGAAGAGGAATAGTCGCAATATGGCCGGTTTTGGAGACAAACGTGGGCATCATTTTGCAACTAACCAAGTCGTGGTTCGGCCCTCTCGGGCGCCATCGGATCGGAATGCTTACGCGTAACATAGTAACAATCCAAGCAGAGATTACCCCTCATCGACGGGACTCTTGTGTCGAGTTACTAGCAATCGCAGGCTAAGCTACCCAAGAGCTATGCTACCTCTCAATCCGGTTGCTTCGCCGGATTGTGGATTCACTGTTGCTTCCAGCTAACGGAACCCTATTAAGTTCTACTATGTATTAAGAACGTAAAAACTAAGTATGCTATGTTTTACGTTCAAAAATCCATAAGTAAATGTTGACCCCGGTCTCCTTTAATTAACCATTGTCTTTATTTTGATGTCAACAGCACATTTGCTCAAGTAACAGTGAATTGTATTCTAACACACGTTTTAAATTACCATAATTTAAATCATTCTATGTTTATCGATATTTCCATGTTCAAAACCGATAACTGATAGATAAATCATTAACAATTAACTTACCTATATTTTTATACCTTTTAACCATAGAGAGGTAGACAGAAAGCCTCTTCTAACTACTTTAACAGGCTTATCGGTGACATTTTTTAGCGACGGATTAGTTTACGAACAAGTAACAGTAGATTGACTACGAGTATTAAAACCACCGGGAATTGAAACCTTTGACCGTTAAATAGTAAGTCTTTTTTTGACTTATTTTTTTTTATTGGAAATTTCATTTTCTATATATATATGTGAGAATCTCACATATTCTATATATGTGAGAATCGTTTTATTCAATGCGCAATATTGCCGCAAATATATCATTATTAAAATATATTTTAAAAAAGTATTTGTTTACACTAAAGCTAAGCAAAGGTATTTATGATTGCACAGTAAATGAGTACTTAAGATCATCAATAAAGAGTTGAAATTTGCATTTATTAAAAAAAATAAACACGATTTTAATATACGTCAACAAATTTAAAACTCTATTTATTAATGAAATTGTTATTTTATTCACAATAGAACGACTGACGGATATTCCAGTAGTCTTTTTTTTTACCACGCATACTAAACAATGTAAATGTGCCCATGTTACCATAATTAAATTATAATCATTAATGCGTTTTCTAAACCGGAAATGTTATCAATAACTATTCATGACAGAGACAATAAATCATGTCTTATCACGACGCCTACGCTTATTTTAAAATTTGAACTTATTTAAATATTATTTAAACAATTATAATGTGAATAAATTATACGTTAATAAAGAATGAATAGTATATTTGAAGTTTCATCTACATTATTTAAAGGAGAATTAATCGGTCAGTAACATTTTCCTCTAAAATTAATTTTCTGACTGGTTTACAATAGGCATATATTTTTAATCTGTTCGGTATCCAATGTCTCACATACCATTATTAAGCATAGAATATATATGAAATATGTATAACAGTATGTATGATAGCCTTCAATAAATCTATGTATATAAAAGAGAAAGACACACTTTCTCTTTTATATACATGGGTATGTTCCATTTAGGCTCCGAAACGTCTTTACCGATTTCAATGAAACTTTCAGGGAATCTTCACGTTGACCTGGCGAGTAATCCGGTTTGGTAACGATGCAGGAGCACTCCTCTTTTTGAACTGTCACAGAAGCCATACGTTGTACTTTTATTTCTGACATTAACTTGAGCCCGATATGTTTTTGTATAAATGATAAGAATTATATTGTATTTACCGATATGTACATGGGTGTAGGTAATGATCTTCATCCGCTCGAGAAGAGAATATCCGCTCGAAAAAGAAAAGAAGAGAAATGAATAATTTAATATATTGTTAGAGATAAATTAAGTAATTAATGATGTAAGTTTATTGTTTAAATAAAATAAAGCTAAATCTAGACCAGAGAATCGGGCTGAGTACGCTAGTAAAATTATATAAGCCAGTGGTCGTCACACAAAATTCACAATTTTAAAATTACTGCATCTCTTCTCTGTCTAATAGTTTGACTACAGACTTTCTGATCTGTCTATCTGAGAGTTCTTGACCCTAAATATTTTTTAGTGTAAATGTAAAAAAATATTTAGTGCCAAGAACGTATTATGTACATAAATTACTCCTTTGCTTTTTTTACTATGCCTAAAAGAGGTGAACATTTTTTCCTCGGTTAATAATTTATATATATCGTGATCATTCTTGGCGATCAAATTATCCGTGGAAACATTAAGCGGCCATTTGGATTATTAACTCGTGTTAATTAATAAGCAATAAAGTGATTTATCAATATATTTATTACTTTTTGACGATATCAATAAAAATAAAATAAATGTCTACAAATTAAATTTTATAATACAATATAGAAAATCTTTATTACCAATAATAGTAGTTATATTATTAATAAAACAACATCAACGTAATTAAAAATTTAATTAATTAAATATACACTGCAATTTTTCTTGTAATAATGACAAATTGAAAGAAGCTAGGAGGCAATTTGTACTATGCATTCCTTAGTCTCTTTTTTAAGGGAATGAACTATGCTGATCAGAGACTAGACTTCTAAAGTTTCACCGGGTATCAGAAGCGATAATACACAATCGCGTTACATTATCAATGCACTATCACACTGTATCCATTAAATGCTATTAAAATATATTATTCATTCGTATAATTAAAGCCCCACAATTATCGGAATGAACGGAACTGACTAAATTATGCCAATTAAAGTTCCCCATACACTTTGTTGCAATTTCTTTAGAATTTGTATTTTCATTACAATGCAATAACAGCTGACATTATTTGCGGTTTTATGGTAATAACAGAATTTTTGTGTTCGTTGCATTGAAAAAATGTAATTACGCAATTTTAAAAGCAATATAAGAATTTCTATAGACATTATGCATTTAGTGCAAATTAATTTGTTCGTAATAAATGAGCTACATTTACGGTATTTATGTTTAATATTAGTAATACGAATTTAGTTATTGTCAGTTATGTATTCGTTATTATATACAAAGTTTATTATATAAAAATTGGGGGTTCGAAGCCAAGCTATGAGTTTTACGTGATTATTTTTCTTAACAAAAAAAATCACTTGATCGAAAATATACAAGGGAAGGGGCCTGTCCGGTGTACCAAGGACTGGCACAGCTCCTGTCACGTACTCAGAAATAAAACAAATTGAAAAGCGAATTACCTATCTAATCCGCTAAGGTCAATAGGAAATGAGAGCTTATTTTTTCATAATTTACTAGCTTCCTTTACTTAAATTTTACATAATTTACTAGATCTTCGCTTAATATTTATTTACCTTTTTAATAATCTACCAAATATCAAATTGGACAGTAATCTTATAATTTAATTACATGCCAACGGAATAGAAAAAAATATAGGATCCAGATGAATAACCATCTCCGAAAAACTATCATATGATAAAAGTATCAAGTTTATCGATTTTATTGATATTACAGTGACAGCGGACAAAAAAAGTTTACCACATTTATTAGTAAATATATCATCACATATCTAAATTATATGATACTAAAATAAAAATACATAAAAAAATTATGACATTAATACGAAAAATCACCTTCCTACCTAGACTAGTTATATGTAACATATATTTAAAAAGAAGCTAATATCTGGTGTAGTGTAGAGCCGTACAGATCATTAAGCGGCCGCTTCAAAGCTGTCGCCGCATTACACTAATTGATGCAATTAGAGGGATTGCCGAACGGAAATAAAAGTCGGCTCACCTTCATGAAACGCCGGCCCCACCAATTAGCCTCCGGAGCACTCCTTCAGTCGAGAAGTCTCTTCGCACTCAGTTAAAGTCACAGCACAAAAAGGTCTTGTTCATTTTTTTATGTTCAAAAGACAGTTTATCACAGCACCGAAAAGTTTTTTGCGCGATCGTACGTGCACCGCTGGTGACTGAAGAGACGTGCGCTCAGCACGGCCGACGGGAAGCGAATGAGCGGGAGGCCCGATTCTAGGCGGGGAGTGTTGTCCTTCCTTTTCCCGTACTAAAGTTAACCCATTGTGGAGCTTTTCCCGCGCACACCGCACGTCGCTTATTACGTTTTAGATACGAGTGAACGCTTAACGCCGTAAGTGGGCAGATTGTGCGGTATTGCATTTAGGCCTAAATAAAAACGATACTGAATCAAATTACGATCGGATGATTGCATTTCAACTACTTTCTGTGATTTAAATGCTAATTTTGTTACTTACAGTTGATTCGTATAATGTGTTTTATAATGTATAACATAGCAGTGGAAAATTAAATGAATTTTTAGTCGATATTGTCAATAATTTCCATAGACACATTTGTTTACATATTTGTGTTCGGAACCGTGCATGTTTATTAAAAATACGAGTTTATTAAAAATAACACGCGTACAGTCGTTCAATAGCTAAAATGAACTTCTTTTAAATTTTATTTCCATATTCTGTGTACCAGTTAATTATTTGGCGGTGCATTAAAATTATTAAGAAGATAATAATCATCGGCGTGTCGGATATTTCATATTCCTAAATCAAAATCACGACCGCAAAATATTCCCATGTAATTCCAGAGTGCATTTCGCTATCGCATGAGCTGCATACCATTCATCATTGATAAAACTAGTTGGTGACACCTCGTTCATTGCGTGGCAACCCTGCCGCCGTCGGTACTCGGAGGGTCATCCCTGTTGCACTCATACCCCATTGTTACAGCTATTAAACCACATTCAATCGTGCTCTTTATTCAAGCTGGTACAGTCGCTGTTTAATTTTTTTTTTGTATATTCCGCCTTTGAAATATTCAGTCAGGTTTATGCATCGAATAAATTACATCTAGTTTTAGTCGCATCTAGATATTAATTTAAAATTTGGAGCTCTTCTTATTCTTACACAAATCAACATTTACAATACCGGAGAAAACGCAAGTCTTTCTAATTGTCTAATTTTACCAATTGTGTACAAAATGAACATTGGCATCATAGCGGTTGATATTTGATAGTTTCAGTAGCATTTTAGTTCACTGATTCCACTTAGATTTACCGACGACGGATCACTGGCACGCTAATCGTGTGTTTTATTATTTGACGGTAATGATGCAATGTAATCAATACGACGGTTATAGATCGGTTTCATAATGAAATATGACTGGCAAATACGGGACTCGGGGTTCAGGTTGTTAAGGGTAGTTAGGGACTATTCGTCAAATTTTTGACTATCAAATGCAGCTGTAGAACACCCAATTTTTAAAGAAGAAAAAGATTTCCAAAAAGACCGGTTGTAAGCGGCTTGCATCCAGCTGCATCCTGCCCGCTTCTATAAGGTCGTCAGATCTGACCTTGACGTCTTACGCTGCACTTGCCGGCCCGTGGTCTCCAATTGAAAAATTTTCGGCCCCATCAGCTATCTGTGCTACGCACTATGTGGCCTGTCCACCTGATACGATCTCGTAGAGACACCATGAGCTCTTATAGTTGTTGACTTACACGTCAACTTAGGACAAACATTCCAAAAAGGCAAGTCCAACGATGAGAAAGAGAGCAACCGTCGAATCCAAATTATTATTATCGACATAATAATTTCAATTTTGTTAAAAGAACTTTAATTATATTTATATAGAATTTGTAATTTACATTAATCTGATCAAATACTTTAGAAGGTGAAAGGGTTGTGCCTCATGCAATATCGCTGTTCTGTTATCATTTTTTTTAAACAGGCTCTCCTGCACTCAGTCAATTAAGACGCCGTAAAAGGGGTGCCGTAAAATTTGATTTATCGTCGACTGCTCTAATGCATTCAATTAAAATGAATTCTAAGAGTGTTCTACTAGATATAACAATGGCATTTGTATTTATTGATACTATTTTAGCCATAAAATTATTGTCTATAAACCTTGTATTTCAGCTATATTAATAACGAATACTTTATTAATACCTAAATACCTCAGCGCTTGAAGTCGAAAGTCCTTGTGTCGAAAGTTCATGTTGAAGTAATGAATAGGGCTATTTAAACTTTATACGTTTAATTATCATATTATTTATTTTATTTTATTTATGACGTAAAAGCGTTTATAATAAGTTATTTGTAGAGACAGTGGAATGCCTTGAATGCTATGAATTATATCTTAAACTGGACAATTTGTTTGAATTTTCTTTGCTAAAATATATTTTCAATAGCTGGGTATGCTTAAAAGGGCCAGACGCAGAAGCCACGCCGCATTTGATTTGTCATTAGGCAGAATAGAATGGTTCAATTTAAGGGCGCATGACATGAA
Source organism: Meandrusa payeni (assembly GCA_029286785.1). Lineage (NCBI taxonomy): Eukaryota > Metazoa > Arthropoda > Insecta > Lepidoptera > Papilionidae > Meandrusa > Meandrusa payeni. Next base: position 5,403,799 of record JAGSMX010000013.1, read on the forward strand.
TACGCTAAAATTCCTAAATAAATCGAAGGGAACGCCTTGCGTTTCTATATCAATTTGCGATCCATTCAACACAGGCCTCACCGGCAGTGGGTCTGTACCCTTATTATCCTTTTCATATCGATAAATGCCACATACAAAAAACTTTTTTATTTATTTACAATACTAATATATTCAATATGAAATACTGGCATATTTCAGTATGTCAAACTTCGATAAAGTAATTGTTAACTATTTAATGACGCTTAATACGTGGCAATCATACACGTAGGTGAAAATTGGTGTGGCCACATTTAATTAACAGCTGTATTAAATGAGTTCGATCTCCTCTTAATCTTAATCTGTTGGAAAAGTCTTAAGGTTAACATCAATTAGCGGTGACATAAGTATAAGGGCCTATATTAGGTGAACGCGCTCCATTGTATCGGATTATGAAGCAGTATAATGACCATTTCGCAAACATTGATGTGTTATTTCTTGCCTTTACCTCTTATAAAAAAACTTTAAAAAAGAAACTGCATATTTTAAATGTGTGATTGTAGATATAAATACAGATATAATGTGTGTGTAGTCCTATAGACATTTTGTGGACATTATTAGTTTACATATTTATTACTCTTTTTATATTATGTATTTTTTATCTTAAGCTCTTAATATGTATTTGTTTGTTGTTCCAAATAAAATAAAAAAAAATATTAATATATTACTCTTACATTATTCTATTGTTTATGGTAGAAATGTATAAATAAAATATTTTTTTTTCCTTCTTTTTACTATCGTGTTCAAGAATGATTACTTTTCATTTAATAAATTTCAAAATAAAAATTGATAATTACTCAATTTGTATTTGGTTTAAATAAACTAGTAAACTATCCCAATATTGGACGATTTGTAAATAAGATATTATTGTTAACCTAATCTTTTATTGAAACGATAAAATTTTTCATTAAAAATATCACTTTTACGGATATACAAATTATAACGTATATGTTACGACATTGTAATACAAACCAGACAATATATCTGATGATGTATCTCTAATTAAAAGCATTCTAAAAATGTATTTGAAGTTAATATTACTGAACGGTATTTGAATTGTCGCGTGATCTGAAAATAGAATTAACAAATCATTGTATTAATTATAGTTCACAGTGCATAAATTATAACCCTTAAACATCGTATGTGAAGAGACGTCAACATATCCCTGTCAAGCGGTTAGATGCATAAATAAATTAACATTGCAACCAACCCGTCGATAAATCAAAGGAACATCACTACGCAACAACGGCGGCCCGGCTCGACGGCCCACATTGACGCATTTATTTTCTATACTCGCTTAATTTATTGCGTGTAACTGGAAACATGCGCGCTCACAAATCATAGGCCTTAAGCGCTTTCAGCGACCTTTTGTCACTTGCTTGTTTGTAAGAAACACGAGAATCGCTACGGTTATGGAGGGACCTTACAAATGATTTCTTAATTTGATTCTTCATGCGAGGGTTTTATTCTATTGTAGAAAATAATTCTAGTTTTAATCGAACGTGTTTGTACAACCTATTGATGCTTTTTATGCTTTTTTCTTTATATGGTTTGTATTAAGTCGAGCTTTTATAAAAATATATCTCGCATCTTTTAAAGTCTCGCAGGATCGTCAGAGTACTATTATTATCTGTGCTAATTAAACGAGAACCGTGGCGGGAGTGTTCGGTCCGACTCTTCAAGTTCGATCTGGTATCTACCGTCGGATCATTACGAGCTCGACGGTGAAAATAAGCACGGAGAGGCAACCTGCATGTCTTAGAAAATATTCTAAGGCTTGTATGCTCACTAGGGCCGTGCGGTGGACTATGCCCTTATACCCTGTTTACAGCGAAGTCCTGTGCCAGAAGAAGTACTGTGTGATATTTTTAGGTGGCTTAGCCTAAGCCTCTAACGGGATCAACACGTCGCAAAATCCCCTAAAGTGAACATCGACTTGGACGGTTGTTGAGACCAGTATTGGCATCTCACTTGACCGTCCGAGCTAAGCTCTCCGTCTACAAGGCTTACATTCGTACACGATTGACGTATGCCGCTCCAGCGTGGTATGGACTAACCAGTAAAAGTGCAAGGACCCGCATCCAAGCACAACAAAATATCAGACTTAGAATGATCCTAAAAGCGGGGCGTTACCTCAGAAATGACGTAATACACCGTGATTTAGGCATAGAATCACCCATGAATTTGTCACGAGACTAGCTCGTAACTTATTCGACCGCGCGGACAACGGACTGCACGAACACCTGCGCGGTCACGAGCGTCCTCCTGACGTGCGCAATAGATTCAAATTCCCCTATTCTAGGGAGCTTTTGAACAGTTAGGCCTATATCGCCCCCCCCCCCCTCGATCTCCGTCTCAATCGAGACCGAGAGGTCGGTAGGGCGTAGCAGATAGATTCGTCGCGGCTGACGCTTGAGGGATTAGCCTCGACGTAAAAATAGTTATTCCTAAAAAATCCGTTCTAAACGGTACCCACGACCAGGGTAGCAGTCGCCCCCTGCGCTAATAACCCGGGTAATGGGTTTCACACCCCGAAGCCCGTACCTGAAAGGTTCACGTGAACCTTGTAGATGACTCGTGACCGACTGACTGCCTGGACGGTTGCTCTAATCGCGCTAGCATCCCGAACCAAGGTCGCCCGAAAGGGCCGAAGCACGTCTCGGTCGATATCTTTTAGGAGAAGATTATCAATACATTCAAAGCTAACTATCTTTAAATACCACTTTGGGCGTTGGTATTGAGAGTAATGTGGCCTGACATATATAAGCTCTTACTTAAATAAAACTATTAACATTACAAACAAAAGAGTGTAATTCAATGGGAGCTTATCCGGCAAACCTAAAGAAAAATGGCTTAAACGTTTCCGTCCCTAGTTTCATTGAAATCGACTTAAACTAATTAATCACTCTTATCGGGTTATTTCACCGACTTTTTCGACTGAGGGAGCGGCGGCTGCCCATTGAGCTGTTGTTGTGGAGAAACGGGCTCCATTGTGCGCCATTTTGGGCCATTGTTCGCAGCAATTGTGTTAGTAAACTGATGGTGGTTGCGACCGGACCCGACCAGCTGACGATCAGTCTTCGGAGACGATAGTAACTTGTACCTACATAGTATTTAGGCTTGCTGGTTAGATAGAAAATAAGTAACGAATTTATTATGAAATGAGTAACGAACGAAACGATTATCTATACTAGAAACAAAAAAATTGGACAGAGAATCTAATCTAAACTAAGTTTCACTGTGTTTAAGAGATGGCAAAGATCTCTTAGGTCGCTTAATCGGACGGAACCTATTGGAGGTAACACCGCTAAGGAGTAAGGACTCAAGGGTCCTTGGTTAAGTCGGCTAGTCTAATTGTGTTAGTATAAAGACACGAGAGTGTCCGATTTGGTCAAACTACGACTCTGACGGTAGCTTTATAGCGAAAACTATCAAGAGATTCAAATAGCTTTAAATGCCACTTCGGAAAGTGTTTGTGGTGAGAAGAAGTGGCCGAAGAAACACCAACAATGCTACAAACAATGATAACGGAAAAATGATCTATAAAGCGGCGGTAACGCTAATAGGCAAACCCGAACTGATTGGTTTGCCCGCTTTGGTGTTGTGTTTTCAAGAGTAATGTAAATAAGTATTTTCTAAGATAGTGTGCCTTACCGTCCAGGACTGGATTTCCACTTAATATCCAGTGGGATCATGCTCAAGCACTTGCTTAGACTTACTTAGACGTAACAATACAGTTTATATGACTTTGTACGTCATTCCAATCGCTTATTATACTTCAATTACATAATCATTCCCAATCCACATTCAAAAACCACGCGTAACGTACTTAAAATTCCAAAGTATAAATGTTATAATTTGCAAGAAAATGTCAGCCGTAACTTCACAAATAGCCGGCATTATCCCCACCACCCTCCACTTAGTGACGCTTACGGTAAGGAAACAACGAAACAGGAATTTGCATAAATTAAACTGCGAGGCACCTTTCGTCACTGTATAAACTGCGCTAACGAGAGCTTAAGGCCTAGCGTATCACGCGATCCCTTACTGCGAAATGTGACGCCCATGCCTTGTTTCAAATGTTTTGAACATTTTAGAACAACATTTCAAAGGAGCAAGCAAATATTTGATGGATTTTCTTAATATTGTCACTAGAATTAAAAGAAGTCATCATCATCATCAACCTGTGCTGGAAACTGCTGGACATAGGACTTCCCGGATGCCTTCCACAATATACGATCTTTACACGATTTCCGCATACGTAACATAAGCACTCCTTCACAAGGAAGTGTAGACTTAGAAACTTTGTACGTTTCTGACATACCTCATTCACTTTATAAGTTATTAATACAAGTAAACTAAAATAAAAAATACGTACATAATAGATTCCCGTAGCAAATCAAAATTGCTAAACGCACGCTAGCAACCACAAGACATTACGCTGTTGTCGATAATACTAACATCAAAATCATGAAACACTTTAAAAAAAAGTAACATAAAAATAATAGGACCTGGATAACCGAGATTTGCTCGGTATTTTTTGTTAGATTGAACCCGTCAGTAATTCTTAGCCTTAAACGAGTGACTGCACCATCTTTTTGTTTCAAACTTTGTTCATTTGTAATCTATTGTATTGGTTTTGTGATGTATATTCTACTATTGTCTATTGTAACCGAATTACACCTGGACGTGGATATCGACTACTTTATTGATTTATCACTAAGCAACCGTATGGCACACGTATTTTATAAAAAAAATTGATTGAAATTAATTTTCTTGGTCTAACGTCAAAGTCATTGACTTACTATTTGTTGCTTAGCAACGCCATCTACTGACGTATTCCTTGAATACTCTATACCCGGATAAAACGAGATTTGCTTAAAATTAAACCTGGCTAGATCGATTTATCGCCTTGGAAAACCGATGCATGTAAAATTTCATAAAAATCGATGAAGCCGTTTCCGAGATTCAGATTGTATATATGATGTACATAATATATATACGAGAATTGATCCTTTAAAGATATAAGATATTTAATATAAGCTCTAACTTCATCTCAATCCTAGCGGGACAGAGACCAAAATCTCCAGCTTTCGCTGTCCGCATTTCATTAAACAAATTAGTTGCCACATTTTAGGTGCCACATGTAAAGGAGATGATATGGGCAATAATTTTTGCCATTAAAACCGAAAAACGGTAATTCCTTAGTACAAGCCGAATGAGATTCGAACCACTTAGTCACTGGGGCTATCACTGCTGCTAGTATTAAAAATAAGAAATAAAATCATACAATATCAAAATACCGTCAGGTGTTACCGTTTCTCATCGTAAGTTAAGAAGCTACGGAGGTCGGTAAGTAGCAAATGATGGTATGTAAAATAGCTTGAGCCAAGTTGCTTACTTATTTGAATTTTGTTTACTTAAGTTGCTTTAATATCACGGCGCCCGTTGGAGAGCAAAGCGGCCGTTACAACGCCGGGTTACTTATTATCATAAGACTACACGGTTCCTTGATTTGAGTTTATAATTGTTTCTTAATGATATAACAACATATATTTACGCGGTAACCGAATGGTTAAGGTCAGTGACTCTCAACCACTGTGTCGTTCAAAAATAGTAATGTTTTTTTATTTACTTACAACTTTTATTTAATAAATGTACTGTTATTTTTGTAGGATATATTATTTTATTTCGTACATTTAAAATACATATAAATTATTTTACGTTGTGCATGGGTGTATTAGTAGGTAGATAATTTTTAAATTTAACTTTTTGTTTGTTTGCCGCAAAACGAAAACGAAGATTGAGAATCACTGGTTTAAGGACTCCTGATTTCAAGTGGGCTATTGACGTGAAACTGACCGAAGCTTTAACTTATTTGGAATGGTTTATCTTGATAACATAAGTAAAATTTATGAAAAAAAATTGTCAATTGTTTTTATAATCATCATCAATTGGCCTTTGCTCATTGCATGAGGGGCTCCAGGATCTCCAGTGGAGGGCACTGGGGCCCCAGTGCTCTTTGCTGTCTCTGGGGAGAGGTTAATCCCTCCCCCATCCCCGGGACTAGCCCTCACAGTGCTAGGTCGCCGATGTCGCCTTCTTCCCGGGTCCACTTCTGCGGACGACGACTTGTCGCCCAGTGAACCTGAGGACCCTTTTAGTCGCCTTCTACGACAGGCAGGGGATACCGTAGCCTTATTCTATGATCCTAGAACTACAGGCCTGAAAAAAAATCCTACTTTATCTTGGCAATGAAGTTTTTCGAATACATATGGTGTCGAGGATGTGCAAATCATGGCCAAGCGCCATTTTATGTAGTAAATCGAAACAAAGGTGCCCCTGGTGAGAGTGCTTTAGATCTAAGTCTTTCACTTCAAATTTTCTTAAGCGAATTTTTAAGACTGTATGGTCTAAATACTAGAACGATTAACTATTGTATAAAAATGTTATGAAAGTTACATTATGCAATATCTTAGCGCGAATTACAATGTTGTTTCACGTTAAGTAATACGGTGTTAGTGGTATTGATAAGTTTTTTGTTGTTGTTGTTGCAATGCTCCACGACAATGGTGCACAATAACTTGATCCAATACTTAAACATTACCATTTTAAGGTTACTGTCGTAAATCTTTTGTGATTTTTTATTAATTACGTATAGTTTTTATTTCAATTGTCCGTGTTACCAGCTGCATTTATTTTTTGTTATATTACTTGATGATTATTGAAAGTTTCTTAATCATTTAAAACGGATTAATAATCTGGTCAAGTTTACTATGACAAGGTTTAGACTCAAATTACTTCTGATTCTATATGCAATGAAATATATATATTTTTTGTAATTATTATACAGCATTTATCGAATGTACACACAGGCATTGTATTTACTGACAGCATAATACATTAACAAACAAAATGTAACACATATTAAAAAAAGAAGAAAAATAAACAAAATACAATTAAAGGAAGAAGGAGCTGATATGATGGCAACATTGGCGACAGAAGCGCGCAATACAACGTTTACATGGCATTTATACAGAGCTAAGTAATTTGATATATACGACATAATATATAAAATTAGTTACTACATACAGACTGTCAACAAAGGGTTTAGATTATCATCATCGTAATTTCCATCGTAGAACATCCATTTCCAAAAGGACCGGTTGAAAGCGGCTTGCATCCTGGGGCCTTTATGAGGTCGTCAGACCACCTTTCGGTTGACGTCATACGCTGCGCTAAGATTATTAGATTTTTACATTATAATTTTCTTTTGTGGTAGTCGATGATTTACTAACTTTGAGTTTTATATGTTTTATATGTGCTTTGTGCATTTGCAGTGACAGCTATAATACTGCTTTTTTTTACTCCACCCTCCCTTTACGAAACTCGTACAACGGTTGGAGTTCACAATTTTACGCTACAGTAACTTTCCATCAACCTTGCCTTTTGTTAATAACAATCGTGTTGCAATTCGATCGGCCTGAATTGAGGAGTTACGGCTAATTATGTCAATTAAAATAGATTACCTTATAGCCAAAAAAAAATAATTTGGTAATTAATCCTTGCGCGTTACCGCTTGTTGCTTGCTTTTATGGGCAGGCCCCACCCGTTAGATGTTAGGAGCGTTGCTGGAGTTTCTTCGGCCACTTCTTCTCCCAGCGCCAACGCTTCCCGAAATGGCACTCAAAGTTAGTTTTTAATGTCCCTTAGATTATCCGTGAAATAATAACCGACCGAGTCGTGGTTCGGCCCTCTCGGGCACCTTCGGATCGGAATGCTTACGTGTAACGTAGTAACCGTCCAAGCCGAGGTTACTCCTCACCGGGAGGAACCCTTGTGTCGAGTTACTAGCGATAGAGATTCAGGCTAAGCGGCCTAAGAGCTATGCCAACTCTCAATCGGGTGAAGCAGTTAAGGACAGCTTCTCTGGCCAACCTGTGTAGTTCGTCAAAAAAAAATTGTAAAATTACCTAGAGGATATGTGAGAACACTGAATATAAATGTCCCCAAAAACCAATAACCAAACATCAGACCTTAACACGGTATAAGTACCATCATCAGTTGGATCCTGCCAGTCGTCCTGCGAAGATCATCACTCCGTCTAGTCTTGTCGTAGAGCGTCCCACTCCGTGTTTGCCTCTGCGGGTCTTCACTCAAGAACTCGTTTCACCCAACGGTTATCCGTTCTACAGCTGATATGGCCAGTACATTGTCACTTCAATTTGTTAATTCGACATAACCTTATTTGGAATAAACAATAGCCAAATTAGGTTACGATACACCGCCGTGCCCATAAGCGTGTGAGTGCGGTACGCAAAATTCTACGTCTGCACTATGTTTTCGTCCTTCATTCGTTCGTGATAAGATGGTGTCTTATTATTCCAATAAGATACATACACTATTAATGAACCTTACTAAAGGCATTAGAAATATTTTATGACAATCGATCCATAAATGCACTAGCGCAACTAACATTTGTCATATACATAACATCCAAGATAAATAACAATACTAATAAATTCCAAAAAAATGTAGGTATAGAAATAAAGAATCGTTATCATTGTTCTTAGTAGTTACAGAGAAATACTCTTCAAAAGTCACATTAGCTGTCTAAAATGATAGGATTAAATATTGTTTTTAATTCACACAATACGCTTCACTTCAAAAAAAAAATGATACAGTATAACAACAAACTCGAAATTCGTGCAAATCAAAAGCCACCAAAACGTGACAAATCGTAAAATTATAAACGGGGATTAATTTAACGAGATCAGTGTTACCCCACCGATGAACCATGCGGCCATGGGAAAAGTAAACACAGGGGAATCGGGGCCATTATACTTGTACTAACCCACAAATTAGTTGACAAATAGTCTGCAGCCATAAAAACATCCCGTTCATTTTGCAAACGTTTCAAAACAAACGTGCTATAAACACAAAGCACGAGTTAAAGAAGGGAAGCATCTCGAACTCCACAGTTCTTTGTTAATAAAATTTTTAGTAATTTAATAATTAATTTCAAGCAATTACAGAATCGGGATGATTGGGATTGGCTCAAGTTGTACGCTAACAACCCGAGCTCTATCCCCGGTGCCCGCACCAATAATTTGTTGTTGCAATTTTGTGTGCTTATTTACCACGCACTCGGCGGTGAAGGAAAACATCGTTAGGAAACCTACATGTCTTAAAAAATAAGGAAGTCTGCCAATCCGCACTAAGGCCGCGTGGCGGACTATGCCCTTATATCTCTCTACCGAGAAGGTCTGCGCCCAACAGTGGCACATATATATTATATATTTAAAAAGACTGTATAACTTTAACTGTAAATTTATTCATAGAATTGCGACAGCAGAGTAGATGAAAACTAGAGACAGATGAAATCCCCTACCACATGCACCATTGATCTATTCCGAATTAAAGTAACGTTGTCTTGACTACGGAGATTATAAGCTGAAGACCTTTTTATATTATATATTAGTCCAAATTCTGTTCTGGTCCTGATAGTTTAGTGACTGAGGGCGTGTATCACGTAAAAAGTAGGGTTTGACCTCGGGATCCACTTAAATTCTAATTAACTTGTTTATTGCAATTTTAAGAGCTAATGGACTAAACACTCGACGACATCATTTAACGTTGACGAAAAGACATCGCATGAAAAAAAAACATTCAATCCGTAATGGAATCAAAAGTGAAAACAAAACCCACAGTACTGAAAGTATATAATGCTTAATAATAACTTAGTAAGCACAGCCTACCAACAATGTGATTTCCACTTTACAACCGACTTCAAAAAAGGAGGAGGTTTTCAATTCATCTGTACGTTTTCTTTAATGTTTGTTACCTCATAACTTTGGACTGGATGAATGATGAACATGATTCTTTTTTCCATTCGAAAGCTGGTACTTTCCATGTTGTCCCATTTCAATTTAGTTCAATTCTGACAAAGGCATCAACAAACCATATAAGTCGTAAATTTGTGTAAAAAATTATTAAGCATGTGCGAGACAAATGGACGAATAACTCAATATCACGCGAACCGATATCGAAGATTCATTTTTTATTGGTACTTCAAGGGTAGTTTGATGAGAGTTTGGTTAGGTTCTGATTAATTCTAATTCGTAATATTCCTAAGATAATTCGGCAATACAAAGAAGAAAGACATTTGATTCTTGTTCCCGAAGTGGCACTCAAATTTAGTTTAGCTTTTGAATGTCTCTTAGATTATCCGTGAAATAACAACCGACCGAGTCGTGGTTCGGCCCTCACCGAAGTCCCTTGTGTCGAGTTACTAGCGATAGAGATTCAGGCTAAGCGGCCTAAGAGCTATGCCAACTCTCAATCGGGTGAAGCAGTTAAGGACAGCTTCTCTGGCCAACCTGTGTAGTTCGTCAAAAAAAAATTGTAAAATTACCTAGAGGATATGTGAGAACACTGAATATAAATGTCCCCAAAAACCAATAAAGGTGGTCTGGCGACCTCTCATAAAGGTCGCAGGGCGCAGCTGGATGCGGGCCGCTTACAACCGGTCCTTTTAGAAATCGTTGGGGTAGGCCTATGTCCAGCAGTGGATGTCTTACGGCTGAGATGATGATGATGATGAACCAATAACCAAACATCAGACCTTAACACGGTATAAGTACCATCATCAGTTGGATCCTGCCAGTCGTCCTGCGAAGATCATCACTCCGTCTAGTCTTGTCGTAGAGCGTCCCACTCCGTGTTTGCCTCTGCGGGTCTTCACTCAAGAACTCGTTTCACCCAACGGTTATCCGTTCTACAGCTGATATGGCCAGTACATTGTCACTTCAATTTGTTAATTCGACATAACCTTATTTGGAATAAACAATAGCCAAATTAGGTTACGATACACCGCCGTGCCCATAAGCGTGTGAGTGCGGTACGCAAAATTCTACGTCTGCACTATGTTTTCGTCCTTCATTCGTTCGTGATAAGATGGTGTCTTATTATTCCAATAAGATACATACACTATTAATGAACCTTACTAAAGGCATTAGAAATATTTTATGACAATCGATCCATAAATGCACTAGCGCAACTAACATTTGTCATATACATAACATCCAAGATAAATAACAGTACTTTTGTAATGTTGGTTTTGTACTGTTATGTATGGCTTGAGAGTTAATTAAAAAGAAAAGTTCATTAATTAACAAGCGATTACGTTACGGTCGAAAGAGTTTTTAAACATCGAAACTAAATTTAAAAAAAACAATATTGCAATAGTATTATACTTAAAAAAATATTACTAATCTCTGGATTGAAAAAGATAAAACAAAATGGCAGAAAAACCAAGATCATTCGTCAAAGCACAAAATAAATGAAGTCGCTCGACCTCCATTCACGAACTCGGCCCAATCGTGGATTCAGCACGCGGCACCGCCATAAAATTAAATAAATCCGTTATTTTTCAGGCTGAGCAACGTGCGGCCCGACGGTCAATCGGGCAATACCAGCATCACACGATAACGGCCCACATTTGTAAAGATTTTACCGGCCCAACCACCCAAGACTATTCCGCTATTTTGTGGCCATACGTTGGTATAGACCGATAAATTTTATACAAGTGACAGTAATTAAATTGGTCTTTTTTATGCATGATAAATTAAACATTTTTGGATAGAAATAATGTATAAAAAATACACAACACATTTGATTTATTTATAATATTGCATAATTGATTTAAAATTATATAAATCTGTAACAAAAAATAAACAGTTATATAATGTAATTACTAATTGTATATTTATTCGTCGTTAATGTAATCGCTGATTTAGAGAAACTTTAGCTGCGCCTTTTTTAGTACGTACGTTTTTTAGTATCTCCTTTTAAGGTGCACTTTACCGACAACACCAATCACGGTATAAATTTTTAACCATCGAAACATTTTAGTCACAATATCATCTTTCATGCCACACTTTCCCTAATCACGTCGTTAATTAACTTCATAATCATAGTCTCAGCTTGTACACTCCTTAATCACATTTCAAAGGCATTAACAATTATTATTGCCACCGAAAATACATTATTGACATACCGAAATATATAAAATAACTAAATTTAATAGCAGTTTATTTTTTGTGAAACAACTCTAGAAGTTTAGTAACTCTATGCGACCGGACGCGCACTGGCGAGGATAATCTGCGAATAAATGAAAATTGATTTTAAGATTGTACCGCCCCAGCGTCGGCGGCTCGTTGACAAATAAGGAGGCTTTGCTACTACGGCCCACGTATTAACTGTGGCTGGACTTGCTTTCCTGTTTGTATTACAATGTAATAACACCAATATATTTTATAGTACTACTATGTATAGGCTTATACGTTAAACACTTTGGTGTATAACGATAGAGAAACAATTTCTATCTCTACCTACTCTGATTAGGCTGGAAGGCGAGAGATCTTTAAGCTTTTAGTGAGTAGTTATTTTTGTTCATACCATTTTTATTTCAGTTTAAGAGTTATTTCTTTTAATTTTTTTTGTTTTTTTTTTTACTAACTCTGATAATATATTTCCAATTAAGAGTACGGTAGTTAGTGTACGAAAAAAAATAATTATTAGTTTTGTAAATTAAAACGGTTTTCTTATTTACCTATACGTTACTGAAATTACTTAGAACTGAGTGCTGAGGGATTTAGGCTATAAGAATATACTTACTGTTATTCTAACATTCTAACAGTAAGTATATTCGGCTGTTATGTAGTTGCCATATTCGTATTTTTTTTTTAAAGAAAGCTAGCAAATATTTCTTTTTTTACAAAAAATATTGTAATATTTAGTATAATAATAATATATAAATATAGTATATATATATATATATAGTATAATAATAAATATAGTAAGTATGTTGTAACATACTTGTTAACCATTCCAATTAAGCCTAAGCTTGTGGTAGGAGATAGTTCGCGTCAATAGTCGAATGGTGGATTCGAACCTACGACCTTACAATTCGCAGACCGTACCTAACCACTGGGCTATTGACGCTTCATTATCATCGTATTGCACACAAATCAACTAAATACTAAGTATTTGTAAGCAAAATGTCGTGTCACTAGAGCCAAAGGGCTATTTAATCATTAAACACTGTCCGGAAAATTTTAAACATTTATCAAAAAAATCGCAACGTATAGAGACAGGGTGAGGGGGTGTCAATTAGGCGGGGGTGGTTACGCGGCTGGCGCTCCACGTGACGTCACTCATCTGCATCAGAACCACCGCTGATGCAAATTTAAATACAGTTTAAGCGTAACTTTTTTTAACGCGTATTTTTCCGTCCGTGCGTCAGATGGTCCCTTTGGGAATTTTAACCGTGAACCTTAAATCGGTGTGCCATAACATAATTTTATTTTTCCATAAAATTGTCAAATATGTTTTTAAAAATAAACAATTTTATTTCAAACACATAATCTTGTACTTTTCTGTTTAGTTTATAAAAAATCGTTCATCAGCTTCAAGTTACGACAATTAGCTATAATAAAGACATACACACTTAAAACCGGGACGCTACATTTGAACAGTATTGTGGTACATTTTTTCTCTTCTATTCACAGAATTTAATCGGGGTAGACAGAGATAGCAGTTATTATACGCTTTTCACTGAAATTGATGGTTTTCACAGTGACTACTTTTCAACAGGTACGCAGTCACACACATACAATTAACAATTATATATATGTATACATACATATTTATTTTCTCCTTCTTTCTGCAATAGTTTTTAAACTTTTGTGCGAATCCGTGGGGTCTTTCATCCGGCCTGCTGATCTACCAGATTTGTTCTTTGTTTGGACACCAGTCCCCCACTTTATCATTGTAATTTATTTGGTTGCTCATTTATTTTGTTAATTTAGTTTTCTACTTCCCAAAACACACAAACTGTTGAAACTGTATAGGCCTCTTGGTTGATAAATTCCGATAAAGTCGATAAATAAAATTCTAGGATAACCCAGATCGCTAGATAAGTTAAGTAAGATTTAGTACATCCCTGTAGTTCTGGGCTCTCAAGAATAAGACTACGGTATCCCCTGCCTGTCGTAGAAGGCGACTAAAAGGGGTCTCGGGTTCACTGGGCGGCAAGGGTGGGGGCCTGAGTCGTCCACCAAAGTGGACCCGGGAAGAAGGCGACATCGGCTGGCCCGTGTCGCCTTGCGCTGCGAGGGCACAGGGGAGGGTAACCTCCCCGGGACGTGCTCTCCTTGAGCACAGTGCAGAGGGGCTCCGGTGCGTTCCACTGGAGATCCCGGAGCCCTCGTCATGCACCGAGGAAAGGGCCACCGGGGAGGTTTTAGTGGGTAAGATACCCACATAACCGCCGCCTTCCTCCCAGAAGGCGGGGTATCTTTCTGAAGATTTCCTCCCCGTCAACAAAAAAAAAAAAGTAAGATTTAGTCATTGTTGTCTAACAATCTAATGATATTACAATTTTACGTAGTACAAATCGTAGAAACACAATTGCGAATTTATATAAAATTCCGGCGAGATGAAGAACAATCGCTGAGAGTTAATTACAATTTCACGCAGGTCCCTCGAGCATTAAAATATTCGCACCACGTGAAGGGGACTAACGAAATTATTCTCAACAGATAAATTAAATACGCGTTAAGTCTTTTGTGATGCGACTCACCAACTACCGATTTATAATGGTTTGTATTCATTCAATCAATTATAAAAATTTCGCGTCCGGGCCGCATTCGAGACCACTGAACGACGTTGAAATTATGCAGCGTGAACGCATACCTCGCGAATCTAATTGTAAAAATAAAAAGGTCGACCGAAAAAAAAAATTAAGTCGTGGGAATATGCCGCACGGATAATGAGGCGCGTCAAAAAGTCTTTCCTACTGTTCGATATTGTAAGAGGAGAGGGACATGATTACGTTTGGGGGCTTAATATCCGGCGAAAGTGCGCAAGACATTAAATGCAGTTTCGTGTGTGTAGGGTTGTCAGTTGTTCGAATTTTAATTAAAAAATTCTTTTGTAATTTTTTACTCCATTCCACTATTATTATGGGAATTGAGCGATGAATTTGTGATAGCCCATTGGCTAAGCAGTATGGCTTACGATCTGATGGTCACGAGTTGAAAACCCAGTCAGTTTATTTCAATGAATTGCTGATTTTCGATTTTTTAATTACAAAAAGTGTGGGAAATATCCCATGTGAGGGCTTATAATTTTTTTTAATTCATTTTCACCATTCCGTATTTTAACTTCAATCCGCTCTATCTAAACCGATACATAAAGTCTGATCGAGCCGTGTTCGCCCCTCAGGCATCTCAAGAGTAAGCGGCAACGGTCTGAGCTCTCATTTCCTCTAGAACAGGGGTTCCCAACCTTTTTGTACTTTAAAGCACATTTTAAAATATTGGTATATTCATAATTTATTAATAAATAATAAACAAAAATCGTTTCAAAATAATATAATTATTATTCAAATTGCATACACCCAGAGAAATGTATATTCAAAACGTAGTAATTATTCATTTTTAATTTATGTTTAAGAAAAAAATCAGTCTGTGTCGAATAATGGCGAGCACATACGAATCGGCGTCATGGTGCCCGCGGGCACGAGGCTGCGAACTTCTACGAGGATCTTTCTAACCTACGTTACTCATAATAGGGGTTCAGAATGAATCATTTTAATAGCTCATAAATTCTTAAAAGTTTAAAACCTTATCAGTATACAAAAATTGATCCAAGTCCTTAAAGAGCGGTTGCCATTCAACGAGTACAAATAAATAAATGAAAGCAATCACCTAGTAGTCTTTAAGATGAGGTTCAGGCTATACGATCTAAGAGCTATGCCACCTCTCAATCCGGTGAAGCAGTAAAGGGCAGCTTCTCTGTGCCAACTGTGTTAGTTCGTCCAAAAAAAAATTAAAAAAAAGTAGTCTTTAAGCTACAGGAGTAGGCAGAAATTACTGATTTAACTTTGTCTATTATCTTGAACGCCCTTTTTAAGTATGTGACTCTACCAATGGTAAATTTTAAAAGACATGTAAATTTTGCCAATTCGTACTAGCCTTACTCTCTTTATAGAAACCTGCTCAGCGGTTTTAATGACCAACTGACCAGTTGAGAGGTAGCATAGCTCTTAAGTCGCTTAGCCTGAACCTCTATCGCTAGTAACTCGACACAAGGGTCCCCTTGGTGAGGGTAACCTCGGCTTGGACGGTTACTATGTTATGCGTAAAGCTCAACGGTGTGACATATATTTCTAGGCTGCAACGAATTATTTTTTTAACGATACAACTTATTAGGTTTAAAACTTTAATTATAAACAAATACTCCTGACTGGCTTCTGTTTACTTTTAAGTTTGTACGCGGATATAAATTATAATAAATTAATTATTTTCGGCACTGTTGGTCGATAACAACTTGTAAAAATGCTTTGATGTAACATTATAGACAGTAGGGACGTTTTGTTGCGATTAAGAGAAAAAAATCATTATTGCATGCAAAATTACCAAAAATTGCACATTTAAAGTTATTAGACATTTCAAATCTAGGCAGAACCCTATTTGATTGTCACGCACACCGACTAGTAACGAATAGGTTTCAACGTTTACAGTGTAACAGTAGGGATGTAACCAATGCAACACTAAAAATTGTGCAGTTCCACGTAACCAATTAAACAGTATTTTGAACTCTAACCGCCATGAAATTAGGCCCAATTTCTCCGTAAACATTTTTAAACAATTGTAAATTTAATTATGTCTTCTTGTTATTAAGGGAGAGACGTGTGTATGACGTTATAAAATAAAATTGAAGCCGCAAGGGCGCTCGACACGGATCTAATTAAATGATAAGTGAGATCTAAGATTAATGTGCTTCGCTAAACAGATCCTGGATCCTTAATGATTTGCATTCATGTTTAGGTCTGATTTCACTATCATTGGACGGGACGGATTCGTTTGAAAAAATTAAGAGAATATTTAAAGCTTTTTGGACATTATTAAAAACAAAATATATAAAATAGAGCGAGTCGTGATATCTCAGTGTCCAAGGTCTCGCCTCAAGTTGCATAGTACGCTAGCAATCCGTATTCAAACCCCAGTGCCGGTACTAATAAATTTGTTCATAAAAACAGTGTGAGGAAACCTACATGTTTTAGAATAATCTTCTAATATATGTGAAATATACCAGTCCGCAATAGGACCGCATGGCCTATGCTCTTATGCTCTCTTTATAGATAAGGCCTGTGCCCAACAGTGGGATATATATGTATAAAGGCTGTTACTAACATAGAAAATCAAAGGTATATTTCACCAAAACTATATTATGTAAAAAAGTATGTAAAAAGTAAAAATATAAAAGTACATCAAATCAAATAATACATGGAGGAACAGACCAACGATACTACGCACTGACTATTATTTCCAAAGTAACATGCAATAGTTGTTACGAACTTCTGGCGCGTATGTTCCCTCTCTTCTGTCATATTTCTGCTCGTTGTCGTTAAGGACTACATACCTAACCTTGGATTGTCATAAATCTTCTAACATCTTAGTCAATAAGCATGTTTTGATGATATTATCAGCATTCTAGAGTATATTATCATTTTGCTGATCGAACCACGGTTCAATCAGTAGACCTTCGAAAGTCAACTAATATATCTCCGTTGATCATGTTAGCATAAGAATTATAGTTGACCCAAAGAGAATTGACCTCTCGCTTCTTCCATGCGCGTCGCCCCACGTGCGTTCTTTCAAACTTTATAAGTATATAATAATGTCTATATGGTTATTAGAAATTAAAGACAAGACTGCGTTTCTATAAAATGTTTAGAGAAACAACACATAATGTCCGATTCTATCTATTGTAATGTCACACGATAAATATAATGACAAATTACATTATAGTGACATTTTACATTTCAAATAATAAAAATACAAAAAAGAAATAAATTTAAGTAAAGAGGTTTTATATCTTTACTTTAAAAGTATATAACATAAACGCTTTAAAGCGAGAAACAAAAATTCACAGATTATAAACAGACTTAAAAAATTCAACTATTTTTTTTTTTTTGACGAACTAACACAGTTGGCACAGAGAAGCTGGCCTTTACTGCTTCACCGGATTTGAGAGGTGGCATAGCTCTTAGGTCGCTTAGCCTGAACCTCTATTTAGGTGGTAACTCGACACAAGGGTCCCCCCGGTGAGGGGTAACCTCGGCTTGGACGGTTACCATTATTACGCGTTAGCAGTCCGATCCGAGGGCGCCCGAGAGGGCCGAACCACGACTCGGTCGGTAGCTATTTTATTAACGAAATTCAAATTCAACTATAATATTATTAATCTATATAAAGCTTATGATATATGTCAGTCAGTCAACTATAAAACTAAGCCGAGCCTCACATCCCACTCCCCACAAAATACATACTTAAATACCCCTTAATGACGCGAGATTTATTTTTCTAAGTCACTCTCACGGCACTTAAACAAACAGCTTTCATAATCTTTATTTATTCAACTATTGAATGGTTGAAGCCGAACTTAATGGAGTGTAATCCTGATTTCATATTAACGCCCAAATAAAGATTAGGGGACATAATCGTCAACTCATGTCCGGGACACAAAGAGCAAATTAAATTTCTGAATAACGAATACATATTCAAACTTATTTTATAAATTAAATATAAAAATGAAAGGGACAAGGGACAATAAAAGAAAATATTTTTCAATTACATTTATAATTTTATAAAAATTAATTACAAAACTTGTAAACAATTTTTTTTTTAACAATGTCATTGGCATAGCTCCGTCCAAGCCGAGGTTACCCCTCACCAGGGGGACCCTTGTGTCGAGTTACTAGCAATAGAGGTTCAGGCTATACGATCTAAGAGCTATGCCACCTCTCAATCCGGTGAAACAGTCAAGGCCAACTTCTCTGGCCAATCTGTGTAGTTCGTCATAAAAAAAAATCGGCATAGCAGACTCGAGCCCGTTAGAGCGCGTGTTTTAAAAATTGCCTCATAATAATTATAAATCTAAAAAAGTTAAATTAATGTTGGAGTTTTTATTCAAATCTATTTATTTTATATCTACTGTTTATTTTGTAACATGGAATGTTTGACAA
The DNA here is from genome assembly GCA_029286785.1 of Meandrusa payeni. Lineage (NCBI taxonomy): Eukaryota > Metazoa > Arthropoda > Insecta > Lepidoptera > Papilionidae > Meandrusa > Meandrusa payeni. The sequence continues at coordinate 5,422,931 of JAGSMX010000013.1, forward strand.
GTTGATATTTATTTAATCATAAAATAAAAGCACTAATTAGGATAAAGAAGAATATTTAATGTACAATTTGAACTTATTTTTGTATGCCTTATTGTCAAAGTGTTTTTTTTTGTAACAATAGGCATAACTACTGACTTATGTACTAAATTCAGAGTTTTATTGCCCCTTGTCCTTTTTAATCTAAGTATAGTATGCCTATGCTATATCTAGTTCCCCCAACGTGGTTAGGTTAGGACAGTTTTTCTCCCATTTTTTTTCTCCCATCATCCTCCTGTAGTTCTGGGCTCTCAAGAATAAGACTACGGCAGTGCAGAGGGGCTCCGGTGCGTTCCACTGGATATCCCGGAGCCCCTCACCATGCACCGAGGAAGGGCTACCGGGGAGGTTTTAGTGGGTAAAACCCACATAACCGCCGCCTTCCCCAGAAGGCGGGGTATCTTTGGAGATTTCCTCCTCGTTAACAAAAAAAAAGGCTATTGACGCTTAAAATGGACTAATTGAGTCGTAGTTTTAGGTTGTCATAGTGAATAAGAAGAAGTGTAATAGCAGAGTTGGGGCCCAGGAGAGGTCAGAGTGTTCGTATTCTCGTTATACTAATAAATCTAATCCATACTCTCCTCTCTTTCTAATGTCGGTTATACTTACCATTAGATGGCAAAAAATAGTTGGATAGATCGGGAATGTCTGGCACGCGTCGCGCACGCGCCTCTTCCGTGGTTTATCTCGCAGTAAGGAGCAGCGCGTGCGTGCCTCTGACGGGGGATGCTGTGACCGCACCAGCCGATTGCGCGATTAATACGACAAATCCCATTGTGTGAAACCGCACAACGTTGTCGTGACGCTAAAGTTAATGATACTGGCAACATGTAGCAACACGCACGGATGGAACATAAATGTATTATCCGAAAATAACAACATTTAAAATAAGACGTCAAATAAAAATCCGTATATATTTCGTTTTTATACTTTAGGCGCGTTGTGAAAAAATGATGACAGGAACAGGTTGAAGCTGCTGTGAAAAAATGTGCTTATATAATTTATCAAGTGAGTCAATATATATATACTTAAGTATCTGTATGTATTGTTTATATTATAAATCAAAATATTATTACTTACATTGATATTTATTTATATAACAAATTTAATATAAATGATAATTTTTCAAATTTAAACGGAACTCTATTGACTGCATTGACTATCCTTTTCCACTCCTTGTATTTGTATGCAATTAAAAACTATTTGTACGTGAAGTACAATTTCTCACACACGTACATAAGTCAATTTCTAAGCATGTTTTTAACTTGTTTAGCAAATGCCATTTCTCTTGTTAAATGTAGGTGTATGTCTTGGAGAGATAGAGAGAATTGGGTAATATTTTTTAAGCAAGGCTTGACCGCGATTCCACCTGATGTTAAGTAGAAATACAATCTTGGATAATAAGGCATAGTAAATGCCTTTTCACTCTATTCTTGAAAACACCAATTGAATTGAAGCGTCAATAGCCTAATGGTTTCGGGTACGGCCTGCGAATCGTAAGGTCGTGGGTTCGAATCCACCATTCGACTATTGCCGTGAACCATGTCCTAGCACAAGCTTAAGCTTAGTTGGAATGGTTAACAAGATTGTTAGTAATATTTGAGAAAAAAAAGAAATATTGCTAGCTTTATTTAAAAAAAAAAAACACCAACATTGTAATCGAAGGGAAAGACAGACGCGGGTAAACTACTTTTACCATTCCTTTAGAGTACGAATAATAAGATATATCAGACCCCCAAAAGGTATCGTTAATATCTAAATAGTAATTCAATGCTCCCATTTCTGGATTAAATCTTTTAATTTCGACTATAGATAAATATAAATATTTATAACATTTGCAGTTACAATTTAGAAACCGTAAGTTTTATTTATTTATTTAAATCAACAAAAATTATAACACCGTTACAGATAATACCAATATGATGTTATAAAAACTTAGTTAAACATATACTATTAAAATTAAAACAAATAAAAAGCTGCTTGATGTATTGACAAAAATATATAAATATAGAGTCAAACACCTTCCACGCATTTGTAGGCAGCTTCGATAAACACAGACTCTGTGCAACAAATTATATCAATGTGCAGTGACAGTGGAGAGTTCCTGCACAAGTTAGTCCTGGAGACAGGCAGTAGGAACAATGGTGGACGACGGCGCATGCACACGTAATTGTTCGGCGTCCGCAACTGTAGCGCGGCCAGCACTTCTGGGTGATGAACCCAGCCCCGCAGCACCCTCCACACATATTTAACCAGTGCGACGTCTCTCTCACCTGCAGCCTGCTGTACCCGACCATGCCCAGTACAAATAGGCTCGGGTACATCAGTGGGAAGCAAGGATACACCCCGTACTGCTTATAATATAGAAATCTACAAAATTTATTTTGTATCTTCTCCACCATGAGACAATATGGGTTATGCGACGATAATTTACAATCGTGGGGGCTGAAGTAATGTGTGGTCCAATTATATTTGTTCCACGCTAAACATGCATAGATGGTATCATTCGATGGTATAAAGACACATGACACACACACAAAAAAAGGTACATGTACACACAGATAACGGGCGAAAGAGAAGAGTAAATGTATGAGGAACGATAAAAGAAAAGACACAGAGCAATAAGAGCAGAGACATCGTCCCGGGCCCCAATAACCCGTACCGTAAATACCTACGTACCCACCGCGCCACATCGCTCATTTGTACTCCGACATTTTAATAATCGCATACTTTTATTCTTGCCACTGTCATTATGCTAAATAAGGATTTTTTACAAAACTCCACTTTAAATCTATTCCTTCAGCTTTTAATTTGATTTATATTTTGGATATCCTTTGGTCCGGCGCCGTGCTACGGTGATTAATATTAGAAAGCAATGTATAAACAAAAATTAAGAAGGTAGTAAAGAATAATGTTTAGATAATAAGAAATATGTAATCTTTTATAACATAATAAAAAACCCAGACAGAAGAAGAATGCAAAAATCCCCAACATCCCCCATATGGGAGACCTAGAAGAAGGTAACATTGGGTATTGTTTGGGTATAAATAAACCACTCTGATTTTCATATTTCAGTAGTATGTAAGCTTGTTACATTAAAATAAAAACTTGTCATCCAAAAGAGCCGAGTTAATACACAATTGAAAGCTTTGCTTTAGTAAGAAAGCTTACTATGATTAAAAGAAACTTTTTTTTTCTAATAAATAGGCTCACGTTTGGCTTCTATCTTGCTTGATGGAAGGCGAAGATGAAGCCTAGGATAAAGCACGTGAGCCTATAAAGTGTCTGTTCACATTGGACTTAAAGGTGTCCAGATTGTACCCGTGAGGAAAGACTGAACGCGGCAGAGAGTTCCATTCCTTAGCCGTCCGCATAAGGAAGGTGGAGGCAAACAGCTTCGTGCGTATTGATGCAATGTCTACGACGTAAGAGTGGACCTGTTCGCCACGCCTAATCGTTCGGTGATGGAAAGGGGAGGGCGGTATTAGGTCATGCAAAACCGTGTGTGGAACACTCGCCGAAATGCACCCGATAAAAAACTGAGAGGCGGGCCACTCGTCTACGGTGTACGAGGCTCTGAAGATTTGCCTCAACGAGCGAGTCACTGCCTATGATCTTCTTCGCTCGGCGCTCCAACGAGTCCAAAGCTTCCAGCTGATACTTAGCAGTACTCCATGCAGGAGCGAACTCTTCCCGTCTTAGTTTAACTAAAAGCGAATTTAATAGAATTGTTGTCGTGCTTGTGTGTCGTTTTAAACAATTCGTAGAAGAACGGCAGTTGGGGCTTATCTAGAAAATATTTCTTTAAGAAATACGATATAAAAAAAAAAAAATTTAAAAATAAAAATAACAGTGAGCTTTAGACCATAACTGAAGTAAAACTTTTTAAGTTCCGCCTTTATGAATGTATTTATGTATAATAAATACACAAATATATACACGATTGTCTATCTCTAGCCCTAACAGTAATATACGAAACGTATCTCTCTCTTTCTATCTTCGTTTACTTATATATCTCTCACAGCTTCGCTCTACCTCGCCCGATCACACTTTTCGTAACTCATCCAGCTTACTACTCTTCAAATAAAATAAATCAAAATCAATAAAATAAAATAATACCACTGAATAAGATTAATTTTTATTAACACACTAAAGACATTCAAGGCAAATGAATAAATATGTTTGTGTTTACGAGACAAATAAATCGTTGTCTTATTTCACAGTTTGACCGCGACACAGTCTGTTTATCCGAGTCGACTCCACCGTGTCTTTAGAATTTTAATTAAATTGTTCATTGGCTCAATTAAATCGATTAATAAAAGCAACCCCGTAACGAAATGTTACCCTTATTATTTCATAACAGTCTAAATGTGTCACAGCCAAATGAAATCGTTATGTGAAGACGCAATTATTACATTCCGTATCTGTGATATTCTACTAAATATGAAGCAATTATATATTAAAGCAACGATAGCCTAGTGGCTAAGCGGTACGGCTTCCGATTTGTAGTTCGCAAGTTCGAATCATCATGTACCAGATTGTTGTCTTTTGGTTTAATTAGTACAAAGCAAAACAATTACTGAAAACTTATGGCCGTATATGAGACCTAATAAGCTTGAAGATAAGCTGTCTATGTCTTAACCGCTTGGGTTACAAGTATATTCACATACAAAAACAAAAACCGACTTCAAATTGAATCAAACGTTATTACGCACGGACAAATAATATCAAAAATACTCTTGACGTAGGTACAACCTTTCCAATAAAAAATGAATAATCGACGATTACTGTAGGCTGCTCGAGGGCTCCGAGAGCGCCGAACCATGACTCGAACGGTAGCTTTACTACGGAAAAGCTAGAGATCTAATGCTAACTAACATTAAATGTCATTTCGAGATTCGTCTACGTCTAATTGAAAGAGAAACATTAAAAAAAACTGAAAACGAATTGATCCTCCTCCGTTATTGAAACCAACAAACAAACAAACCAACGTTTTTATTATGCCACAATAATTTCAATAGTAACTAATTAAATTATAATTATGAGCGGGGGACTGGTGTCTATACTAGGAACAAGCCTGTGAGATGGGTCAATAGACCTACACTCCATGGATGTGCACTGTGCATGGGTAGAAGTCGGTTGAAAATTAGACATAAACGCAATAAACAAGAAAATTAAGTGAAAACAGCGCACCCCTTTGAAAATGTTTAAAAGGAAATGCCTGGAAACTGCACAGGAAGAACTCGGCGATAATAAGGCACGTCTCAGGCAGCTAATTATCGTATTAATCGAATTACCTCGCCGCAACGAGACACGGTTACGTCGCTCTATTAAATGCAACATGTGATATTGTTAAAATTTCAATTTATTCAAACTAACATTATATAAAATTAATTTAATATGCTCTTACGTCCGTTAAATAATTTTAACTGTTTTTCTCCCAACGCCTACTTTTCCCGAAGCATTCAAAGTTTAGCTTATGAATGTCCCTTTTATTATCCGTGAAATAGCAACCGACCGAGTCGTGATTCAGCCCTCTCAGGCGCCTTCGGATTGGAATGCTTACGCGCAAAATAGTAACCGTCCAAACCGTGGTTACCCATCACCGAGGTACCCTTGTGTGATAGAGGTTCAAGCTAAGCGACCTAAGAGCTACGCCACTTCTCAATCCTGTGAAGCAGTCATGGCCAGCTTCTCCGGCCACTCTGTGTAGTTCGTCATAAAAAATATATGTATTCCATATACATCTCCTATATAAATAAAACAGGCTATTACTTTAGGAAAGATATCAGAACTCCACGAAACATTTTAGTCGAGGTTCGGCCCTCTCGAGCGCCCTCGGATCGGAATGCTTACGCGTAACATAGTAACCGTCCAAGCCGAGGTTACCCCTCACGGGGGGGACCCTTGTGTCGAGGTACTAAAGATAAAGGTTTAGACCAAGCGACCTAAGAGCTACGCCACCTCTCAATCCGGTGAAGCAGTCAAAGCCAGCTTCTCTGGCCAATCTGTGTAGTTCGTCAAAAAAAAATCCATGAAACATATTAAATTAAATTATAAATAATCTGTCTATTATCTGTTCAACGCGGTTACACCGTGTTTTGTAAATACTGCAAATTATATGATAAAATAATGTACAATATTCAAATTATTTTTATAACAAATATAGCCGTGAGCAAAAATAAAGGTTCGGTTAAGAACGTTTAAATATCTGGGAAGGTAAAGACGCTAGCTAACTGAAATAAATTGTGCATGATAGACAATTAAAAATTCTTTACTTTGAAAGTATTAAAAATCCAACCAAATCAATCAAAGAAATAGTTATTAGATGGCCCCGTTAAGTTGATGATTAGGGCGTGTTTCTATACAATTTATTTACGAGTGTATTGTCCAGGCGAGTGGCACATTCTCATTGAATACGTTACGTTCCATATTGGTGATATAAATTAAGGACAATTAACTGTGGCCATAAATCGATTGCGCACAGTCGCCGCGTCGCCTCCCGCGGGCGTCATCGATCCTTAATTTATTGCTATTCTTACTAACGGCCCTAATGCGAGTTGTCGGCAATTATTTTACCCTGGTAAAGAATTCTTACGTCCATTTACATCCAAGCCAAGGTCTCCCTCCTCTCGGGGCCTTTGCGCTGTTACTTCTAATTTTGTTCAGACTAAGCGACCTAAGAGCTCTGCCACTTCTCCTACCCGGTTAAGCTGTTGCAGTCAGCTTGTCTGTCCAATCAGCATACGTTAATCACAAAAAATTGCGTCCATTTTGTCTTACCAGAATGTTCTTTTTTAATGTTACAATTCTACAGCTTCACTAAGAACACTTTTATTGAACAATTTGATATAAATAATTTTCTATTAATAATCTATGAACAATTTATAAATATTTTTAATAAAAAACAAATTATCAACTAACTTGTAGGTCTTGTGCAATGAAATAGTCCAATAACTAATACCCTCGCTTTATTCAAACGGCGTAACGTTGTACAAAAAATTATTGTAACGAATGCCATCCAACGGCGCCTCCTCACTATCTTTATACAAAATTAATTAGAAATCATATTACAAACTAATAAAGTCCATGTGATGTTCAACTAACTTATTAATTATGAATTAAAGATACAATGAGGTTCAGGTAAATCACTAAGATATCATTGGATGTAGTTATTATGTATAACAATAACTGGGTGCCATGTGCTGCCAGCTAACATAACATTATTTTTAACCATATAAAATCAAATGAAGAGATGGTTCACGTGAATAGTCAAGACGCCAAATAAAAAAGCCTCTGGTTTCTACTAAACCAATTGTGTACAAAATGTACGTTCAATAGCAGCATATTTGTCGTTATTTTCTAGTTTTAGCAGTCTTTCAGTTTAGTGGTTACACACCAATAGTTTTCAAATGTGCAAATATCTGACGTATTTGATAATGATGGAATGATTTATATGACTGTAATAGATCAATTTCATAATGAATCGTGGAAAATAGCAGACTCATTGTGTTTCGCAGACCACACCCCATAGCCTAATTGGCTATGGACGCCTTACCGAATCGTAACACCTCTGCACACTGCGAAAAATATGAATTCAAACACCCCTGTCGAATTAAAAACCGATAAATTGAATACTTACCCATGCCAAACATGTCGGGGTGTCGACACTCGGTAATTCGAAACTCTTTCGCAACACATGGAGGCAGGCGTCGTGAAAGAAAGTTTTAAGCACGGAAAAAGGCGCGATCACCAACGCGATCAATCACCAACAATGGCACCAGAGCTGCACCCTTGAGGGAAAAACTGGAACGGCTGATTTATTGGCGTAGTTGGAATTATCGCCATTTGCAATTCTTACCGCGGCGAGTTAGCAAACAACTTGAGATAACGAATACGAATACGACTGGATGGGAAAGTTGGACGCGTTCTTTACATACCTTCTCTTATTTATTGCGTTGTATGTGTCGGTTGATGCTAGTTAAATCCTGTGTATTGTTTTAAATGTTTCGTTCGGACATACAATAAAGATGAACGAGGAAAGAATGACAAAGAAAAGAAACCCCTTAGATGTTAGGAACGTTGCTGGAGTTTCTTCGGCCACTTCTCCCAGCGCCAACGCTTTCCGAAGTGGCACTCAAAATTAGTTTAACTTTTTGAATGTCCCTTAGATTATCCTTGAAATACCTACCGATCGTGTCGTGGTACGGACCTCTCGGGCGTTCTCGGATCGGAATGCTTACGCGTAACATAGTAACCGTCAGCGTAAGCCGAGGTTACCCCTTACCGGGCGGACCCTTGTGTCGAGTTACTAGCGATGGAGGTTCAGGCTAAGCGACCTAAGAGCTATGCCACCTCTCAATCCGGTGAAGCAATCAAGGCTAGCTTCTCTTGCCAATCTGTGTAGTTCGCCAAAAAAAAAAAGACAATGAAAATGTATACCGCTTAGTGAGATTAGCGACAAAACCAATTCGTATGCGCTTCAGCTTCGAAATCCGTGACCTTTGCCTGGGTAACAGGCGTTATTTGTAATCTATTTTTAAATGTCACAGTTAACATTTGTATTTTCAAGTAAATGGTAGTCGGAAATAAACCTAGATTCGATACATCATTCCAGTCAATATATATGAGATATCCAGAGTGAGATATCAGGACGTTCACGTAAATTTTTTTTCAAAGTAACACAGGTTTTTAAAAGACCTTATGGTAGTCTTGTATATGTGGTCAAATTTGCCCACAAATCCAATGAAGAATCAATTAAAGTTATATTATTACTCTCTTAGTAATAGCTAGAGGTCTTACCGTCGTATCAATTCGAAAAACTACACTCTATTCTATAGAAGCATGTGTTATATCAGCGCCATTTGGCACGACGATTATAGCCGCCGATCGGGATCTATCTAGTCTCGATATCTGCCGACACCAATGAAATTGCTTGTCGCGATTTTAAGTGCTGATTTACGACATGCACAGCGGTAACGGAAAACATTTTGGGAAAACCTGCTAGTCTTAGAAAAATTTCTAAGGCATTACAAGTCTGCCAATCTCCCCTAGGGACACGTAGCGGACTACACTCTTATACTCTCTTCAACGAGACAGGCCAAGAGTTAGACATATACGATGTTACTTAAGCACCTCCGTTCACCAATCGCTCTAAACAAAACGTGTCTAATTATTGTCTATTTTAAAAGTCGATTTTCATCAAAAAAAGAAGCAATGTAACGTGTAATTACACGTGAATAGGTTTAGAACTCAACTTACGCGTTTAAATAATGATTTAAGTGAACGACTCCCGACGGTGCTAACGTGCCGTAATCACGGATCTGACAACATCCTAACCTTAAACAAAGTAACAACCACTAGGCGGTCGCAGTCGTGAACCCGAACGGGGCATTAAACTAAATGTAACAACACAACTGCCCTCGTATGGCCGCTCAGTGATTATCTCCAAGTCAACGCGGTCGTTAAGGACCTATCGTGGTTAAACTTGTAACATCGACTCCATTACTCGGCAGATTACGAACGATGTCTCATATACGTTATTTAAATCGATTTCAAAAAATGTAGGAGATTCTCCATTCGTCTGTATTTATTTAAATTTAAGTGCACTCATTTATGATGGGGCCGTATGAATCGATTTAGATTTTTTGTTTAAAAGGGTTTGATTTCATTTAAGACACATATTAATTTTGATGATATGGGACTTTGAATTCTGAAGATATACCAGTGATGTCCTAAAAACACAAAAAAAAATTGTTGATTGAACATTTTTTTTGTGGCAATACTTAACGACCCCGAGCGCGAATGTGGAAGAATAATATTAATAAGGAATTATGAGGTTTTGGGACTTATATTCTGTTTGTCAGAGCCGTGGTAGCTCAGTGTCCGGGCGGTCGCCTCAAGTTGCATAGCGCTAGCACCCGAGTTCGATCTCTGGTGCCGGTACCAATAAATTTGTTGTTGCAATTTTATATGCTGATTCACCACGCGCTCGGCAGTGAAGGAAAACATCGAGAGGAAACCACATGTGAATTCCACCGATCCGCACTAGAGCCGCGTGGACTATGCCCTTATATTCTTTACAGAGGAGGCCTGTGCCCAGCAGTAGGACATATATAAAGGCTATAACTTTTAACTTTTGTTCTGTATAAGTTCATACATACAGTAAAAAAACATAAAAATACATGACGGAGCTAAAGAAGTTTAACTTCAGTGTGCTTAATACTTGTTTTTATTTACTCGGGGACATACTTATTTTTTTTAATTTGAAGATCAAATTGAATACGTACCTTTGAAAACGATATTTCCCTAAACGCATAGGTGCAATGAAGCACGTGAGCTGGCAATATTGTCAGCATTGTGAGGCAGTTAACAGTTCGCCAGTAGCGTGATGGCCGCCCTGGGCCGCATTGCCATTTATCCCATATTGAACAGCGCTACTCCAGCGCCAGACGTTCGCAGGAACATTCAAACGTCTTTATTTGCATTGGCCCCGTTTGCCCAAACGTGCTCTATACCAGGCAAGACGCTTTAAATGTTATTGACACGCTTATGTTATCTATCTATTGAATGTAATTTCTCTATACTTTACAACAGTGGTGGGCAAACTACGGCTCGCGGGCCAAATCTGGACCGTTAAAGCGTTTCATCCGGCCCGCCAAGTGTTTTTTGAGTTAATATTTTTGATGTGTTTTTAGTTATATCAGTAGTGTTTATAAGGTTTCCAACCTTTTAACATTTTTGGTTTGTTTAAAAAACGTCGTAAATTTTTGCGTAAAAAGACAAAAAAATTGCCATTAGCAATTTGTGTAAGTTGTTAAATTAGCCAATAATTTTTTTGTTAAAAAGATTTAATAAATTAAAAAGTTTTTTTCGGTAAAATTTTGGCCCGTTTAATTTTTTTTTTTACAATTGGTAGCCCGCCAACCAATAGTTTGCCCATCACTGCTTTAAGACCTCTGATTATTCTTGAAATTTGCTTACGTTTTAATCGATCTATAACAATGTAGTAATTTTATGCAGCGACAGCTTTTAGTTTTAAAACGAATTCAAAAAATTAAGAAGGTTCTCAATTTTACGCTATTTACCTATATGTTTGTGACCGTCATTTTTAACTTATTATCCAATTTGACATGAGTGACACGGGCGTGCCGATGTCGCCTTCTTCCCGGGTCCACCTTGGCGGACAACAAAGGCCCCCACCCTTTCGCCCAGTGATCCCGAGGCCCCTTTTAGTCGCCTTCCACAACAGACAGGGGATACCGTAATCTTATTCTTGAGAGCCCAGAGCTACAGGGCTGAGGTAAATTTAGCCGAAGTAAAACGAGAATGTATATAGGATCTATTTGATAATAAATTAACTTTAATAGTAAACTAACAATATGACAATCAAATGAAGTTAATCATAGCGCATTACAATTTTTTTCACTCAAAATAGACGCTCATAGTTTCTTTACGAAACTTTCAAATACTTCAACATACTGTTCTCCTTGAGCAACGTCTCGATGAATCATAGGGAGGGCTCGTTTTAAAAGCTTAATTTCAAAATTGTTCAAATCAAACTCGTAGCATGGTTGCACAATGCCTTGTGGTCCCACAACAACTGGCCCCGAAAAATACTTCGTACCAAAGTGTGGATTCGCTGTATACGCATTCACTGTGACCTCAGCTCCCCGTAAAGCGTCCATGATACAATTGACAAACTCATTTATTGACCACGCCATGGACAGGGTCGCCGACTCTATCCCTTGTTTCTTATTAACAACCTCCGTACCAGCTTTTCGTATCAGCCTCGTCAACATATCAGCATGGCGTTCATTTATCAAATAAGTTTTTGGTGTCATGTTTGAAAACAACGGCACTATGGTATCGTCAGAATGTCCCCCGATCACGGGTAGTTGAATGCTATTTGGATCCACTTGTAGAACGCTGGCAGTGAATGTCCTTCCCCTCGCTAAGTCAAGGTGCGTGATCCCGAACACTTTAAATGGATTGTAAATGCCATATTTGTGTAAAAGTACGCTCGCAAAAGGTACAAGTGAATTCAAGGGACTGGTGGAAATGGCTAGGAATGCTGTTGAGTTCTGTTCAGCCATTGCTCTACATAGTTTCTGGACTACTGCTGCGTTGGAGAAAATCATTTGTTCCCTCGTAGTTCCTGGCTTCCTGTGAGTTCTGTCAACCATCAAAATTAGATCTGTGAATCGTAATGCAGCCCCTAGCATGGAGTCACCGCCGTAACTTATCACACGAGGTCCACCCGGCAAATATTCCAATTCTATGGCTAATTTGTTCACTTTTTCATTTTCATCGTACAATTGTAGTCTTGATATCTTTGTATTCTGTTTAAGTAGCAATGCTAAGTTAGATCCCACTTCACTCGCCGACCCTATAATAGCAACTTGAATATTTCGCAACGGTATTAAAGTCATTCGATAATTCTCAGTAATTCTCGACAAAATTTTCAACGTTTTAAATTTTGATATCAACATGATTTATCACATTTAATTTACGATTAATACATTTCAAATGACACAAGGCGGTGAAAATTTTAGAATAATGTCATAAATGCTTCTAGTGAACTTCCAGTACAAGTAGTTACAGAGTATAAATAAAAAATATGTTTGAATCACTTTCTTCTACACTCTACATATTCAGGGTAATATCTTTGATGAACCTGTACATAGAGTATTTCATTTTTGATATCCCTAAACCATATCTTATTTATTTCGATTTTTGGATGGGGATGACATTCTGCTATCCGCTGCCGTAAAGGTCATGCTTGCGGCAGGATGAGTTATTTTCCACTGTCGCAGCATATGAATTGCATAGCGGTAGATTGATACAAGCTGATAACGATTTTATAATGTTTCAATTTTAAAATGGCGTCCATTATAAGTACGATGTAAAAGTATTTTGGCAAAAAATATCAAAATGCTTGCCAACTCTTACACAACAAATTAGAGCATCACGAAAACTGCAATGTGCGTTTGCATAATGTAATATAGTAATGGTAAAGGTTATTTAAAATAATAAAAAAAAAACAATCATTCACTTCAGTTGTCATTAACATCGGTTTTGTCAAATTTTTGGTTATAAAATTATTTTAAAACTTTTATCAATAAAAATGTTAAGGTCGAAACGATTATATAAGTTAATTTCTAACGTGTGCTTCATTGCGAAAAGAAACCATCAAGTTGCTATCGTGGGGGCCGCAAATGATATAGGACAAACCACTGCCTTATTGCTGCGAACTTGTCCTTCTGTAACCAAATTAGTTTTGCATGATACATCTGAACACACGCCTGGGATCGTCTTGGATCTATCGCATATACCATCGGAATCAAAAGTGAAAGGTTTCTCTACTAGAATAACATTGGAAGAAGCTTTGAATGGTTCAGATTTAGTTATAGCTATTGGTAGCGTATCTACGAAAACAGACTTCATGATATCCAAATCGATACTATCGAAAAATGCTGATTTTATAAAAACGGTCACAACTGCGGTGACTAGACTTTCGCCCCTACCATTTTTCGCAATAGTCACAGAACCAATTAACACCCTGGTGCCGATGGCCGCTGAGGTGATGAGGAATAACGGTTGTTATGAACAGAACAAACTATTAGGCGTTACCGTCATCGATGTGCTGAAAGCGCAAACTCTGTACGCCAAAGCAAACGATTTTATCCACAGCGAATGCTATGTGCCAGTGATTTGTGGCCACTCTAAAGAGACAATGGTACCGTTGCTGTCACAGGCGAATCCCAAAACTACACTAACAGAGGAGAAATGTCGAGAGGTAACGGCGAATCTTCGCGATTATACAATATTCGAAAAGGTCTCCAATCCACTGATACCTAAATTATCAGTTGCGTTTAGTGTTTACGTGTTCACGCAGAAGATATTAGAGGCGCTCGGCGGTGAAATAACCGAGGTTAATGCACTAGTGGAGAACAACGATTTTGGAACGTCATATTTCGCGGGACCCGTTGAAGTCACTAAAGATGGAATTGGCGAGATGCGTCTATATACAAATTTATTTAATTACGAATGTGTATTACTAGAGGATAGCATTAAACAACTGAGAGAGGATGTCACAGTGGGCAAGAAGATTTTGGAACTTGTTTAAAAGTTTTTTATATTCCCGACTTCGTTTGTAAAACATGAATCAGTTAAAACGCCGACGGCAAAGTGTCTAAAAACCATTTGACTGTTTTACATTAAAGCAATTTAAAGTTTTAAAAAACGGATTGAAGCTGTTTGTCCATCTGACGCAAAATGAAAATACGATTTTAGCAGTATACATACATGCCCATCCAGTGTATGGCAATGAGTTCACCACCTGTCACGTATGGGATCTAATAAGCTTAGTGAAAAGCGAACGAGTTTCAAGACCCTATATCAATATCGTCACAATAGCGAGGTACTCACTGTACTTTTCAACCATCAATGTATTTTAAAACTTTTTGTTAAATTTATTTATTTACATTTCTTTCAGTTTAAATAAACGAAATGAAAACATAAACCCAATAAAACATATACATGCTTTTATTAAATATTTACCCCGAAAAGGTTCATCCCACAATTTCCTTGTCGTATTCCAATAAAGACCCGAATTTTCCCGAAGGAAAATAATATCTCACTACATCTGTGCGCTCTTATGTTCTTTATTCTACGAGGCCCACCGACGGCATAAAAGCAGACATGTCAGAGAACAATCTCACCAAAGATACTGAAGACCGGGCATAGCGGTGTTAACTTAGAACTACGACTTAGGGTAGAAGTATTCAATCTTCAGCCCTGTAGTTCTGGGCTCTCAAGAATAAGACTACGGTATCCCCTGCCTGTCGTACAAGACGACTAAAAGGGTGGGGGCCTGAGTCGTCCACCAAAGTGGACCCGGGAAGAAGGCGACATCGGCTGGCCCGTGTCGCCTTGCGCTGTGAGGGCACAGGGGAGGAGGGAGTAACCTCCCCCCCCTGTGATAAGATCCCCACATAACCGCCACCTTTCCCCCAGAAGGCGGGGTATCTTTCTGAAGATTTCCTCCCCGTCAACAAAAAAAAAAAAGTATTCAATCTTGAGGTTCACCAGGTAAGGCTGATCTGCAATGTCTCTATTATTCTTTGCAGTCGTGAACGGCGGTGATTACTTAAAATCTAGCGAATATAAAAATTAATTGAGAGTTAACAATCAAATTAAAAAACAAGGAAGGCAAAGGGTAAATGAAAAACAAAATATTTTTTAATTTAATGAATTAAATATAAACAACCCTGGTATCATACAAAAGTCAGTTAACCAAGGAGAACTAAGTGGTCAATGAACAAAAATATATAATTACAAGATTATTATGTCTGCTGCTCTATATCGATCACACCTATAATCATATCACAGAGTTAATATATAATTATCATTTCATTTCCCTTTTTTTAACAAATCGATAGAATAAGACACTTACAAACGAGACAAAAACACCTATAAGGCAAATCATCTTTACTCTTGAAAAAAAATGCCTTTTACCAAATTATTTTAACACATTACAACAGTTATATAATAATCCAATACATTTAATAATTATTGATAGTGAAATATTTATTATAATCATTATTGACAAATATTGCTTACAATCAATAAGCTATGAGCAAATAATCATATATTTATGATAAGCTGTGGTAGCATAGTACAGGCCATTCTCATTCGATAGATAAATACTTTATTACCTCAAAATATTTGTACAAAGGCGCACTTAATGCTATTTAGCACTTTGGTGAGGCGAGTGTGAGGGGGGGGAGTTTATAAATGTATATTAACATCAGAGTTGCAAAGAGCTCACCACTGTGAGACTTATTTAATTTAATTGGCAACAAAATCGTAATTCACTGAACTGAAGTCAAGTAACAAAGAAAATTATATAAACGATAAGCTCTCACGTAAATTTTAACACTATCTGGGTAGACGGACTTTTGCTATCCGCTTTTAAACAAGGTTATTTGGTCCCATACATTGTAAGTGGGCAAATATTGCAATGCAAAAATGCAATTCTTAGGTACAACATGACTGGGATTAAAACCTGCGACTATCAGATCATAAGTAGAACCGTTTAGCCACTGGACTAGGACTGCTTTTGAATAAAATTTTAACGCGATAAAATCCGTAAAGATATTTATATACAATTAATAATATTGACGTAAATATGAAATAGTAGGTGTTAACTGGCAGCCATATTTGTTTACATCTGTACATTAATCCGATCATAAATGTTTATACATTTAAAAATCTATATAACAAACCACTAGACTACCACCGCTTATATCTGGACAAATTGATAATACTATACTACTAACTATAAATTTTAATCTAAAAATATTTTCTTTAAATATCAAAAATGTAGGCCAAAGGACAATATTGCTTTTTAGAAGAGACTAATGCAAATTAAGGCAGTTTTTTCTGGAGTTAGCTTGATCGCCGAAACGGCAAAGCCCCAATAACAGCAGTAACAAAAGTCAGCTCGCGAGTTGAATGCAGTCGGGGCGTGAGGCAAAAATCGGGAGCATCCGCCTTAGTGCAACCTCGCGCGCATGCAGTGTAGTGCTGTGGTAGTTATCGTACGCTTCCCGTGTTATCGAGTTAATAATGAAGTTGAGATTCCGTGTCATTTATTTTGAATGTCTGAACCGAGTCCATCAAGTTCTGTTACAAAAAAATCGAGTATTTATTCATAGCCAAGCACGATATAGGTTTGAGAAAAGTTCGATTATTAAATTTTATGAAATAATTATGTATTATGCCATCCTAGTGTAAAATGGCAAACATAAACAATTTTTTAAATCTATCGACACATTAAGGTCATCAATAATTGTAATTAGGTGACATAATTATCACATACCTGGGCACTGCATTCAACTCGCGCGCTTGACTATAGATAATTTTGCAATGTATACATTTAATTTAAAAAACAATTTTATTTATAAAACACACTAGGGCAGACATGGCCAATATATACAATAACTTCATGTGGCCCCTAAATCATTTTACAGTATTAACATTTAACCACCAAGTGACCAAGACCAGACTCATGCGCGGTTTACTCTTTTCGATATGTTTGTACGTATTAGAATCATGGGCAATCCGAGCAACCGACAGGATGTCATCCATTCCCTGCCAATTAAAGATCAACACCAGACTATCCACCACTACCTACTACAAGTATCCTCAGTTACTTTGGCCACATTTCCCGAAGAGAACTAGATAATCTGCTCAAACTGGCCCGCAGGGTGTGTGACCAAGTGCTAACAATACTGGATCTCGACATTTCCACCGCCATAAGACAAGTCGAGGACAGTGCGGTGTGGAGGCACACGACTTATCAGTGAAGGCACTTCAAAATAAGCAGGACCTTCTGAATTCAGGAACCTATGAATCTGAATTGACCTGATTTGACTTCGGAATGACCAGAACACGAAGAAGAAGAACTTCCTGAAGAAGAACCGACTGAAGAATCTTTAACTTCATATATGTGTTACCGGAAATGTATGAAATCAAGGAATTGTATACAAATCCTAGGAAATGTGTATTAATATTTTTTTATTATAACACTTATTGAGACAATCGGGTAACAGTCATACCGTAAAATAATTAAAATATACTTTATTATTATATAAAATAATAGCACGTCGTATCGCCGTAATAACCAATAACCACGAGAAGTCTTTCTAGCAGTTGGTTTTTCCGTAGAAACTTCTTCAATTAACTCTTTATAACGTTCATCTTCAATAAAAGCAGCATTTTAGCGTTTGTTAATATTCTTAATGACGCCAAAGTCAAATTTAAAAAAAAGTCAAAGCCAAATTTTAAAGTTTTAAGTCAAAGTCAAAGCCAAATTTTAGGAATTACATACATTTCCGTTAACATATACACCATCGTTCAAGAGAGAAAGAAAATGTGCGCACGCACTGCTCTCTTTCTCCTACAGTGTGATATAGACAATAGGACTGCACTGCCTCTTAGATATATGACACATAACTCTCTCTATTTCTATCTTCACTACCTCGTATCTCTCTCTGAATTTCCCTTCGCCTCGTCCGATCACAATTCACTTTTAAGTTTTACTTCAAAGTAATAAATCATCCATGTTAAACCACTCAACACTGTTTGCAAATAATTTAAAATAAAATAATAAATATTTAGTTGTTCTGTGGAAATTTCCAATTACTTAAAATCGAATTGTGTGTTTCCAATTAATAAAAATGAAAATTACAATAAACATTTTTTTTATTTGTTTTTTTTTTACGCCGTGAAAACAATTTTTTATCCAATCAGGGGCATATAATACTGGCTAAGCCTGCCAAAGGAGTTTCCAACGACAAATATATCAACAAGTCCAAAATTAACCATTAAGGTATTCAAAAAAGTTTAAAAAATTACTTATTATTATCAATCTAGCAATATTTGAATTTAACAATAATTAGTTGATACAACTAATTAGAACAATTTACATACAAGCAAATGCTTCTTCAGGATATGTTTCGAATATACAATTGAGTATACAAAAATAAATGTAAACAATTGTAATTTATACAAATTTTAAAAAAGGAAATTCATTACAAAATTCAAAAACAAGGGTATAAAACAACAATTCTATACTAGATAAAAATCAACCGCAATTTACTTGGAAATATCAACAACTCACGGAAACCATAGACACAGGGACACTCTCAGATCTTGCAAGCTGTAACAGAACAGAAAATAAAGTTTAATCCATATTCCGAAGTAATCTTAGAATACATCCACATGATCAAAAATTATAATCTACATTAAAAAATAAATGTGCACCAGGTGTCATGTACACCAGAGTTCAAGTCTGCTAAACCAACTGTGTAAAAAATGAATTCATCAGTTATGGTTTACCGAAGGCGTATTACTAGCACACCAGTTGTGTGTGTTTTAATATTTGATGTATGTTAGCTTTTTTTTTTTGTTAACGAGGAGGAAATCTTCAAAAACATACCCCGCCTTCTCGGGGGATAGAGCGGTTATGTCGGGTTTTTACCCACTAAAACCTCCCCGGTGGCCCTTACTCGGTGCATGGTGAGGGGCTACGGGATCCCCAGTGGAACGCACTGGAGCCCCTCTACACTGTGCTCAAGGAGAGCACTTCCCGGGCGGGGGGAGGTCACTCCCTCCTCCCCTGTGCCCTCGCAGTGCAAGGCGACATGGGCCAGTCGATGTCGCCTTCTTCCCGGGTCCACCATGGCGGACGACAAAGGCCCCCACCCTTGTCGCCCAGTGAACCCGAGGCCCGTTTTAATCGCCTTCTACGACAGGCAGGGGATACCGTAGTCTTATTCTTGAGAGCCCAGAACTACAGGGCTGAAATGTTAGCTACCAACACATGACACCTAGCGATTGTTATGCATAATAACTACTTCAAATGATATCTTAGTGATTTAGCTGAACCTTATTGTATCTTTAATTCATAATTAATCATTTAGTTGATCGTCACATTAACTTGGCATTGTAAACAATAATTTAACTTTATTAGTTCGTAATCTGATTTTTAATTAATTTTGTATACAGTTTTTGAGGACGCGCAGCTGTGACGGTATTCGTTAAAATAAATCTTTGTACAATGTTATGCCGTCTGAATAAAGTGAATGAATTAGTTATTGGACTATTTTACTCCAAAAGACCTACAAGTTATTACATGTAATTATTGGTAATGATTGAATGTTAATTGATTGACTGTAATAGATCAGTTTTATAATGAAAAGACATATTGGCAAATAGCAGACTCGGGGCCCAAATAGGAACATAGTTCATACAGATAATATGGAAAGAACATAATTTGCAAAAAAATAATCAAGGTAATATATACCATATGATTTTTTTTTAATTTTATTAAAAAGTATTTAGGAAATTTCGTATTTTAGAGAACAAATAACGTAAAATAAAAGAAATAAAACAAAAAAAACTAGTCATTCAACTTATTAAGTAAAGTCAAAAACATTTTATTTTTGACAATATAAAATTACAGAAATAACTAGTGTACCCAGCCTGTTTCGCCGGGCTAGAGTTTGCTTTATTTTATTAAGCAATAAACTTACATTATTAAATATTTTATTTAACTCTCACAATATATTAAATTATTCATTTCTCTCCGTATTCATTCTCCTCTCGAACGGGTGAAGATCTACTTAGTGATCCTACACCCATGTACATATCGGTAAATACAATATCATTCTTATCATTTATACAAAACATATCGGGCTCAAGTTAATGTCAGAAATAAAAGTACGACGTATGGCTTGGTTGACAGTTCAAAAAGAGGAGTGCTCCGATCTTCTCCAAACTTAACATTTACTCGCCAGATCAATCTGAAAATTCACTGAAAGTTTCATTGAGATCGGTCCAGCCATTTTGGATCCTATTTGGAACATACCCACACACTTTCTCTTTTATATATATATATATATATATATATATATATATATATAGATTACCCAATTTGACACAGTGTAAATCAGTTGTAAAGTGAAATAAGAAACAAGTGCAGATCTCTAGTCAGTACACCATTGTTTTCAGATGGCTTCAGCTACAAATGTTAAAGCAGATGGGAATAGTCAAAGACAGACATAATTGGGTGATTAAGCATATTAAAAAATAGAGAATTAAAAGGGCTTACCACTTCATTCCTCATTACTTTTACTCAGTTCACTGCCAGAATCACTGAGAGAAGTGGATCGGATACTGATGGACGTCTCTTTGAATTGACTAATGAAGTCCAGAAGCTTCTGCAAGTTTCTCTGCGTCTGGATCTGGTCGGCGAGAAGCTGGCGTTTCTCTGCGTTGTGCTCGTCCAGGTTCTCTTTCAACGTGGCCGCGCGTGCCTCCAGCTTACGCAACTCCACGCACAGCTCGATATTTTTCTCTTGTAAGCGTTTGCGCTCTGCTAGCTTATCTGCAAATAAAATGTATAGGAAAAATAGAGTACAGTTATATATTTCATAGTATACATGTTTATGTGTTTATGAAAATTTTTAATAAAAATGTAAGTTGCTAAAAAAGATTAGAAAAGCATTTCGTTTATTTCGTAAGCCTAGAATATGGTATAGGGTGAATATGGTCCGGCTTTCGAATCACAAGCTTATTTTGTTCAATTTCTTATTTTTCCCTGTTTTTTCCTGTTTGACGAACTGGTTAAATAAATATTAATGAACACAAACTGACTTGCTATTTACGATTATACAGTTAGTGCAGTCTAAGACGCCATGTGCTCATGTCGCCGTAAAAGTTGACCCCGGAAACATGGCAACATTTGTCGCGGTGCCGTATTGCCTTAGCACCGAGCTGAGGCTGAGGGAGAGGTATTCTCCCCTAGGAGTACTTCGACGTGCAGAAGGGCTCTGGTGCGTTCCGCTGGAGAACCCGTAGCCCCTCACAATACACCGAAGATAGCCACCCCCGGTGGCTTTTTAGTGAGAGGACATCTCACATACCCTCATCTTCCCCCCAGAAGGCGCGATATGTCTTGAAAAAAGTGAACAAAGTGCAACTTTCCTCAGAACGAAATATGGGTTGCAATTTTGTATTGCACCCGGATTATCCGTGATATAGCAACCGACCGAGTCGTGGTTCGGCCCTGCGCGGGCGCCCTCGTAACGGAATGCTTATGCGTAACATAGTAACCATCCAAGCAGAGGTTACCCCTCACCGGGGGGGCCCTGGTGTCGAGTCACTAGCGATCAATTTGTGTAAAAAAAAACGCAAGCGACTCATTTAGGAATATATTCCGCTCTCTAATAGGAGTTAGATAATAAGCAACAAGAGTCTGGGTATAGGTGGTACTCACCTCGAAATATCTGCGCGTGACTTGATGGCGGACAGGCGGCAGGGTCTGGCAGTGAGGATCGGCAGCCGGCGCAACGCCCGCCCGCCGCGCAGCCCGTGTGCTGCCAGATGGAGCACGACGTGCACCACACCAGTAAAGATGGCACGTCTTTGGAAACATTATAACATAGTAGTAAGTAAAAAGTATATTTATTCTCACTGTAAGGCACTTTTCGACTAGCAAAGGTTGGCAGTCTGTTCCAACTATATATATAATAAATTATATTATTATACATATAAACCTGGATGTGCATTCAAAAAATTTATCGATATACTAGCGTACCCTCGTAGCCCGCTTCGCCGGGCTAGATTTTGCTTTATTTTATTTAAGCTATAAATTTACATCATTAAATATTTAATTTAACTCACAATATATTAAATAATTCATTTCTCTCCATATTCATTCTCTTCTCGAGCAGGAATGATCATTAAAGATCATTACCTTTACCCATGTACATATCAGTAAATACAATATCATTCTTATAATTTGTACAAAAACATATCAGGCTCAAGTTAATGTAAAGAGTACTTATCTATTCTTAGATTGTCAAAACTCAACCAATTACTATTAACAAAAAAAATCTATACGAGTTTGCTGGCATATCTACAGAATCCAAGGTCCAATGCCAAAAAAGTTAATATGAGAACGTAATTGGAAGTGCACCCTTTAATAAAACAATATTACAAATCAGTCCTTAAATGACAGAGTGCACAAATATATTCATAATACAGACTAATTGAACATCCTCCTTTTTTAAGTCAGTTAGAAAATAATATATATTGACATATTAAATGTAATTAATAAATTGTTCTTACCATTTCTTCCACAACCATGACAGACTTTCTTGACAGACGAATAAACAGGCTCCACTGATAGGCCGGCTGGCAATTGTGTGACCCAAGCTGGTTTGTTGTGCCCCCAACCTGATGCAGATTATACCATTAATATGTTTGAAATAATCCCCAATTCTAAACATTACTATGCACATCAGATGCGGAAGGCTGAGTCACCAAACTGTGAGATTTGCCAAGTGGTGGATGATTTGCACCACATAATGGACCAATGTGCTAAACATGAAGCGGAAAGAAAGTCATTAATACATAGTCTACAACTGAGGGAAAATGTGGGTGCTTTCTTAACGCTACTGTCTGACCCTGCTGGTGGCTATGGCCTTACAACATTGATGACTTTCTTTCTCGCTTCATGCGACCAATGTGTGTGTATTTAGGTTAGGGTATGATGGTCAGCTCAGCCCTGTAGTTCTGGGCTCTCAAGAATAAGACTACGGTATCCCCTGCCTGTCGTATAAGGCGACTAAAAGGGGCCTCGGGTTCACTGGGCGACAAGGGTGGGGGCCTGAGTCGTCCACCAAAGTGGACCCGGGAAGAAGGCGACATCGGCTGGCCCGTGTCGCCTTGCGCTGCGAGGGAGGGAGTAACCTCCCCCCCCGGGACGTGCTCTCCTTGAGCACAGTTCAAAGGGGCTCCGGTGCGTTCCACTGGAGATACCGGTGCCGTCATGCACCGAGGAAAGGGCCACCGGGGAGGTTTTAGTGGGTAAGAACCCCACATAACCGCCCGATACCCCGCCTTCCCCCCAGAAGGCGGGGTATCTTTCTGAAGATTTCCTCCCCGTCAACAAAAAAAAAGGGTATGATGGTGCTCAGCCCTGTAGTTCTGGGCTCGTAGAATAAGACTACGATATTCCCAGCTTGTCGTAAAAGGCGACTAAAAGGGGCCTCGGGTTCACTGGGCTACAAGGGTTACATCAGCTGGCCTGTATCGCCTTGCACTGTGAGGGCACAGGGGGGGGGAGTAACCTCACCCCCCGGGACGTGCTCTCCTAAGAGCACAGTGCAGAGAGCGGCTCCGCTACGTTCGTCGGGAGATCCAGGAGCCCGCCACCATGCACCGAGGAAGGGCCACCGGGGAGGTTTTAGTGGGTAAAACCCCACATAATCTCGGCTTTTCCCCCAGAAGGCCAGGTATCTTGTTGAAGATTTCAAGCAAAAGATAAAGAAGGAACCAATAAATAAAGAAAAAAAAACTATAGTAATAAAGATCCACCCTTGCTTCACTTAAGCTTATTTTAGCATACCAATAATTTACCATATATCAAATTGGATAACAAACAATAAAGTTATTTTTTTAAAAAGTTCTGGTGGTGAACTAATTATATGCATCATGGATAGATTTTACCATGTTAGTGATTGAAGTGTTGCTACAGTTTAATCTTCGCGTAGAACCAATGCTCCCCGAAATAGAAAAAATATCAGTATCCCTAGGGATTTCTAGCGATTCTATTAGGACCATTTAACTGAGACTTTGTTTGGCCC
Organism: Meandrusa payeni; assembly: GCA_029286785.1. Lineage (NCBI taxonomy): Eukaryota > Metazoa > Arthropoda > Insecta > Lepidoptera > Papilionidae > Meandrusa > Meandrusa payeni. Next base: position 5,447,188 of record JAGSMX010000013.1, read on the forward strand.
TAACAGGCACCTTCATTAGGATTCAATTAAGAAAAACAAGATCATACCTTTGTGTTCTGAAGATGATCCCGACGGTGATCCTTCACGTGATGACTTGTTTTGATTCTAAACAAAACAATTTTTTTTAAATATTAAATATTGAGTCATAGTTTGACCGCTTAGAGTAACTTAGCCAATGGCTTTGCATTAACATACTCATCTATACATATATTCTTCGGGAAAATTCAAGGAGCTTTTAAAAACGAATTCAGTGTCTTTTCAGGTGGATTAAGTTTCATCTGCCAGTTGTTTGCCAACCACCAATACTTCCTCATGCCCATGTAAATTCGATAGATTGATTGTTTTTGTTTATGGCGTTTCCATATAGATTTCGCCAATGTCAAAGTGTGTACGTTAAACTGCTGTAAAAAGCGGGCTTCGTGACGGACAAGGATCTAAACTATAAGAAAGTATGCATGGTTACTGCTGAGACAATTCCGCGCTATGCTCACTGTTGATAAGTCTAAAACAATAGAAACAAACACAATATATACATAGGGTTAGTTGTTTAAAGGACAGACAAACTAGAGTCTAATGTTATTTTTGTGAAGGAATGAACATAAAATATAAACAAAAGGAGAGTTAACAAGAGATAGTAGGGATTTGAAGTCTATGGGGCGCGGGATATCATTAGGAAGGAGGTCGTAGAGGGAAGAAGATAATAAGGGGCAATTGAAAAAAGGTGATTAGGAGTCCCTTCGTCCAGTCCACATTCACAAAGGGAGCTGTCTCTAACGTGTAGCTTAGCCAGGTGGACGGGAGTACACGCATGCCCAAGCCTTAATCTGCAGATAGTGCTTGTGAAGCGTTTGTGAACGTTTTTAAAATTGCTAAACCAAGGCCGGATGGGAATTGAGGGTTGGACTTCAGCGTAGTGTTTACCCTTGAAAGAACTAGTTCGCTGCCAATGATTGCTCCAGGATGTGAAAAGGCGTTGTCTTGCGATCGGAATTAGGTCATTGGGATAAACCCTGTAATGATCTATACAGCCAGTAGTTGAGGCATCTTTGGCACAAAGGTCAACATATTCGTTGCCTTGAATGCCACTGTGGCCAGGGATCCATGCAAGGACAACCTGAATCCCTTTGACGTGACAACGGGCGAGGGCATCTTTAATTTTAGGATGTAGGGAATTTATATTTTGCCTTAAACTGGTTAGCCTGAATTGCCTGAAGACAGCTCTTAGAGTCAGAGAGAATAACTGATTTAATGCAGTTATGGGTCTCAATAAAGACAGAGCTTCCAGCACAGCTATCGATTCGCCGGAGTATACTGACGCTTCGGGGAGTTTAAAAAGTTAGGTTCAGGCTGTGTTTGGGAATCCAAACAGCAGCGCCGACACAGCCCTGGTCGATAGAATGACTTAAACCAAGTATGGTTCAGCCCTCTCAGGCACTTTCTGATCAATCTGTTCAGATGAATGTTCCTTAATAATATTACGTGAGTATATACCGTACCTGCAACTAGTCTCCTGTATTGAGTACCCACAAGCGATCAATAATCCATGTTAATAAAAAGGTGTACTATGATCCTACTAAGTGGAAGCCTCTGCCGATTCCTTTGGGTGACAGGCATGTTTCTATTTGTTGTGTATATTTATAGATATTAGTAGCTTTATACAGCACTTTATGTTTGTGGATTACTTAAAGTTACTATCATAGGCAGTTATTTACCCCTATATACAGCTCATCCATAAAATATGGATTTCAAATTGCAATAGGTGTTCAATGATCTCATGGTGGAAGACAGATATCCTGGATGGGTTTTATTTCTGATAGTAATAATAACCATTACCTGTTTTCTCAACTTCGCCGAGCGCGTTTGTGGCGGATCATTATGCGGCTGCAAATACGGGAATTGGTTAAACTTTTTTCGTTTCTGAAAAATAAAGACATATAGAATTACCCATCAGATTGATGCAACTGTTCAAAACTAAAATGATCATCACCATCAGCCTGACCGAATCCACTGCTGGAAATAGAGCTAACCCCTAATAAGATCGTCGGTTCATCTCCAGGGAGGGCGCCCCGCGCTTCTCCGGCCCATGCACGGCCTCGATTCTAAGACCTTCCTCTCCCATCTGCCGTCACTGACTCGACAGAAGTCGCCAATATAGGTTCGAGAATTGCTTTTAGTATGAGTATATGAGCATAGCAGAAGGAAAAGGTCCGCCATTTGGCCGACAACACTTACATAACGACGTAAAAGTTTTTCGTCTCTCTTACCTTATTGAATTAGTCTTGATGATCACATTCACATAATATAAGTACTATAAAAGGACTCCAAATTTATACCAAAATATAAAAAAAATATGATAAGAAGGAATAAAGTTAATAACTGTTAAGATTATGGCAGTAACATCCTAGTTGTTAGGCAATTTGATTTAAAATGTGAGGGCCGCGGGTTTTAATCTCTGTCGGCTTGTACCATTCATATCAGTTTTTTAAGTCCAAAAAATTACTTAAATTTGTACCTAGTGTATGGTGATGGGTCATGTCACAATCGACCTAATAAGCTTGGTGAAAAGTAGATAAAGAAAGCTCTGTACCCTGCTAGTGGAAAAAGGACATGACATTAGTTTTAATATTATTTAATACACTACTTACATGAAGCATGTGAAAACTGCCGTAAAGAAAATCATTCCTATTTGTGCCACTTGCGGCCCTTCTTTTACGGCGGTCATTTCTTTTTTTTTCCACCAGTTCTCTATGTGGATGTGTAACCAAACCAATTAACCTGCAAGATTTATCATACTTTTTAATAATCATTTAAGAATAAACATTGTCTGTTATACTTGTTACACCTCAAATCTACATCTTAGAAATCTAAGACTCATAAATAATACTTCACATTCATGTTACCTCTTATAAAAAATTACCTCATGAAAAGTTCCTGAGGAACTGACTGGCCTGGTTGTGGTAAAGGTGGAGGTGATGGGCTGGGTGACGGTTCATGATATTGTGACGAGTCAGAATCTGATTGTTGCTCCTGCCATTCTTCCTGTTGCTCAACTTTGGTACCACTGAAATAATTATTAGATATAGTTCACATTATTTACAATACAAAGGATAATGTTAATCATATTAGCGTCAATAGCCTAATGGTTGAGGGTACGGCCTGCGAATCGTCGTGGGTTCAAATTCACCATTCGACTATTGCCGTGAACCATGTCCTAGCACAAGCTTAAGCTTAGTTGGAATGGTTAACAAGATTTTTAGTAATATTTCTGAAAAAAAAGAAATATTGCTAGCTTTCTTTTTAAAAAATAAAATAAAAAAAATATTATACAGTTAATAAAACACAAACAATATACAATTTTAATAGCAAATCTCAAGGAACCAAACATATTTTTTATTTCATTAAATACATAGTCCTAATATATGTAAACCTGATTTGATCCAAACATACAATTATATAGAGAATATTTTTATTCACTAGACCATATGGCATAAATGAATTCGGTCCTTGACAAGCTACTTGTATAGTACATAGTGCAGAACATTTGTAGATTTCCAAAAATTCTTCCTTGTGGAGTCTTTTAATCTTTATTTAAATTCATATTATTGACTGCATGTGCAGCAAATTATGTTTTATAAATGCATAATCACTTTTGATTGATGTTTGATATTTTTTTCATTACATATTATGAAATATACTTACATAAATGCTTCTTTTACTTTCTTAAGAGCATTTGTAAAATTATTTCTACTATCATGAACAGTGTTAGACAAATGTGAGCAATTCTTTTGATACTTATTTTTATTATCTTTCTCGCCTTTATTTAAGTGGTCTTTGTCATTATAAGATTTTATTTCATGTTCTGAATCTGAAACATTAGTTCCTTCAGTATTTTCAGTTTTAATTAATATTTCATTCAGTACAGATGGTTTTAGTAATGATATGGGTCTATTTCTATTTCGGTACTGAATCTGATGGTCTCTTAACTGTTGGGCCACATAGCGTGTCTCATTTTCAATACTGACTTGTTTATTTTTTGCTTTAAGACGCTGCTGATAAAGTTCTAGTTCCCTTCGTAGTCTATCAACTACATTTTTCTGAAAAAAAATTGAACTTTAAAAAATATGTAAATTTTATAATATTAAAACAAACTTTACAAAGGTACTAAACCGAGCGTTGTATAACGAGCTCAAAACACAAAGTTTAAGAAACACTAACTCACTTGATTTTGTCCTATAGCGATGATTTCTTTTTCTGCTTCCTTTACTTTTATTTTTAGATTTAAATTCTGAAAGGATATAATTAGTTTAAGTTACGAAAAATTGTTATCAAAGTTGAAAATGAGTAAAGACCGAAAATAATGTTAAAAATTACGTACATTTTCGTCGTCTAAAAGACGCGCAACCCAAATCTGCAAGTTAAAAAAATGTTTTGTAGTTGTTAAATAACTCTATCCTACTGCCACAAACAAAAAGTAGACATTAAAAAATTCACATAGTTTTAAATAAAAATTAATCAAGTAAAAAAACTCACCTGATGAACTCTTATTGCATTTTTCAAGTCAGTCTGGGTTTTGCGAATATCTTCCTTTATTTCATTAGATACTTCCATGTTCGCATGTAAAATAATTGATTACTAGTTACAACTAACTTTCACAAGTATCTAAATATACGAGTATTTTTAATATAATTAGATTAATTATTTTAAGAAAAGAATACTTGAATATGATAAAAAAACCAAACTCTTGTTTCGCAAACACAGTACAACAATAAAACTAAAAAGGAAACACTGAAATCTTGAATGTAACTACACGGAAATACTGTTTTAATACTTTTTTCGCGAAATCTATTTTTAATAGCGGACACTCATATTTAACATATTAAAGTATTCACTTGTAAATAAAAATTTTGAATTTATTTTAGTTTTATTTATATATGAGGTACAAAATTAAAGCATTTTATATTCATTTTATATATAAAGTACAGTATGACAATTGGGAAGTTCACAAATACTTATGACTTCCAATATCTACAAACAAAAATGAATCTTTCTTGGCGATAATAAGCCTTAAACTAAGTTTATTCGTTTCAGTCAGTAGAAGGAGAAAGTAGAAACTATTTCATACAAGTTTTTATAACAGAAAATTTTAAAAAAAGTTAAGTGATTTAACAAATTATTATTATGAAATTCTTGACATGAATTCAATGAATAATTTTATGAAGTTAAAGTCGTTTAACAAAATAAAAAAAAATGTGAAAAAATATTCAATTATTCACTAGATCAAACAACATAATTATTTATATAAACTAATTTGATAAAATAGCAACGAGATATTTAAAAAGATTCGAAAGACATAAAAAAATGTGAAATTGATGCAGCAATAAAATAGTACAATCACCGTAATCAACTAAATAAATATTAAACTGGTATTTGGGCGAACTACAGTTGAATATTAAAAACATTTTAAATTAATTATCTGCCATAGTAAATGACAACCCTTAGCGATAATTGTCTTATGCTTTGCTATTGGTTAGCTGTCATTTCATGGGCTATTCGTAAAACTTATAGCATTATCATATAACCCGCCAACCCGCCATGCGAGATGAGAGCGAATAACGTTGCACTAATCGTTATTTCATAACTGTTCGATTACAATTTTTTGCAAAAAAATATTTTAAGTTATAGTACGCTTCATTTCGCGAGGTTGGGTAAAATAGAATACGTGGTTATTAGCGTGGGGCACTCGACAGTGTAAGAGAGCTCTTTTGCAGTAGAACGTCAGTGTCCATTAATTTTATAACTTCTACTTATAGTATTAAAAGAGCTAAAAGTTAACCTGATTGTAACTAACACGTCCAACATAATAAAGCAGCGTGACTCAAGATATTAATTTTTAATTGTGTTCCTCACCAAACAATGTTGTGAACAGTTACTTATCTCGTAAGCTCGGTAATTTGCTTAAATACTCACCAAGCTGGAACTTATGCACATAACTGGCTTTGTCACAAGACTTTATAATTAATAGAGGAAAATCTGCCTGTTACCCTGCCAAAATGCGATCAGCTGAAACTATCTACTAAATGTGTTTAGTACTCCCCGCGCTTACTATATATAGTTAATATTTGAAAATCAGTAATTGTCACAATGAATTAAAAAAAATACTTTTAAAATATTAGTACTTGATTTATACATATCTATCTGCTTTTAAACTATAAGCATTTTAATTAGGACTTTCGTTTTCTTTATTAAAAGATAAATAGATAGATACTCTCTATAGTTCACAATTTAAAGAGTAGTTTTTCCATTTGTATGTGTATATATTTCAAAGACAATTATTTATAGATGATTCGTTAACCAAGTAACGTATTATGAATTTGTAAACATTTAATATTTAAAAAGGAATAAAATAAAAACGGTGTATTTAACAATTCGCATTTTTAAGGCACATCCCTACGTGGCAATTGATTTTTGCAGTTAGCCGTCGTCGAGTCGTCCGACATTTTAGACATCAACTGAGAATGTCACCGTGATCTTTGGAAGAACGTAAAAGCCGATATTGGTTAGTGCTGAAATATACTACTTTGAGACTGAAATACAGATAGACCATAAGTTAGATGATCCTTTAAATTTAAATATTGATTATTCTAGTCATCACATACATAACATTCATGTATGCTTTAATGTCACCTAAGCGTCCTAATCTGCTATAACATTTTTATCCAGCATAATGTCAGTGAAAAGACGGGCAACTACTGATTTAAATCATCAGAACTGGGATCAAGAAGAGAAAAATGACGAAGAAATGGGCAGTTTTAATACGGCATCCGAAGATGTACTTGAAAAACGTGTTATAAAAATCGCTAAAAGACGGAACCAAAATGTTGGAGAGGAGGTAAATAATAATACTAAGTAATTAAACATGGATGTAACTGATATATAAACCTCCTTTGTGTCTCCTAACAAACCACAATGTGATCTTCGACTTGTTCGTTGATTTATTATATTTCTGAAGTCGTTTTTAGTATGTCATCAATCCGGTCGATTTACCGACGCAGTCATTAATTTATAATTTAAAAAAAAATGATCTCTCCTCATTCATCCTTTCTGCTTGACGAAGCCACCAAAGCATGCTTTTCTCTTTGCTAATCACAGTTATCTATATATATTTCAATCGACACCTTTCACATTATCACACAATTTTCTATCCTGTCATTAAGTAATGCACCCCTTAATTCTTTTCAATTATTATTTAATATCTTAAAAAAAAGAATAATATTTATTTTATTTTTTAATTTGTTTTTTATATTTTAATTTGTACGAAACCTCCATAGTGAAGTCTATGGAGGTTTGTTGTGACATAATTGCAAAAGATATATCAGTGATGTAAAATAGAAATAGAATAGATGTCATTATTTTATTTATATAACAAACAACTTTTAATGTGGTTTCCTTGAAATACAGAGCAACACATAGTTATTCTTGTTTTTTATTGATATTCCAAATTTACAACATCTTTACAACAATTAACAACATCTTTAATCTCTCATTGATTTTAATCTCTTGATTTTTTAACATATGCAATTCTTACTTGTTTGTTAAAGAAGGTGTATGTAAAGCATTGTGCACTTCCAGGCAAGTCTCCTAAGTCCCAACAATTAAGAAATTGTGAGATTTTATGTACTTTCAGAGACTTGGAAAAGGCATATGATTAGAGAAAAAGGGATGATTTGTGTCTGACATTGTTTACATTCAGATTTAGTGATCTAATAAAAGTATTAAAATCTTTCTCAAATGCTTAAGTAACAATCAACAGGGCCTACAGACTAGTTTTTTCGTATGTATAAAGTATAAGATGGGGTTGTGTAGTATCTTCATAGCTATTGAAATCTGTACATTACATGTACAAAATGGGTTTGGATGGGTGGCCTACCTGTTAAATAACTGTCGCCTTTGATTATGAAGCCATTCTTGTGTCAATGTGAGATGAGTTGTAAATTATGGTAACTGTAATGAATGATTTGTTGAAAGTTAGAGGAATTAATAAAAAATATAAATAAGACTTAAGTAATAATTAAGAAAAGGATGAAAGGAAAATAAAGAGATAAATAGATTCTGTAAATATTTAATCTTAAAAGTTCAATAATATAACCTTGAATGTTAACATTTATTTTATATTCATGACCATATATTTATGAAGGTATTAAATCTTCATTGCAAGTATATAAATCTATAAATGTTATTGTAGTAAAACAAAATGGTGTTTGAAAAATGAACATGCAGCTGTAATTAAATTGGTAAAGAAGTATGGAGTATCTTGGCTTCATAATTTCATTTCGATTAGTCAAAACCCACCCCAATTATACCAATGAGTTTTTGAGTTTTGAATTATGAATTACTTGATAATATGGCTACCATAACCAGAAAAGATTTCTTTGCTAATATGCAATTATAAACTTGGATGCATTGTTTCATAAACTGCTTTGATCTTATTTCAGGTAAAAAAACCAGTCTTCAGTGGATTTGGTGGTTTCAATAAGACACAACCGTCATCTTTTGACTTCTTAGCAAATTTGACGAATGGAAGCAATACTAATACCAGTACACCAGCTACAACTATGAGTTCACCTCCAAGTGTTACTAACCCATTTGGAGGCATGTCAACTGGGGGCATATTCACTTCACCTACATCTTCAAACAACACTAAATTTAATTTTGGAAAGACAACCAATGATTCACTATCCGTCTTCAAGACACCTACTTCAACTGCACCTTCATCGATATTTTCGTCAAATAAAGCTGATTCTACAGTCAATGATAACCCATTTAAGGCACCAGTGACGTCAAAGTTTGCTGCAAGTAGTTTCAATTCTAAATCCCCTGAAGTATCAAGCTCCCAAGTATCATCTACAATTTTTGGAGTAGCTTCCTCAAGCTCTAATATTACTAACAAGTCTCTTTTCACCTCAAGTACTTCAACACCATTTCAAGTACAAACAACTTCCAATGCTTCACCACTGCAAGTACACTCGCAGACACCGACTTCATCGGCTCCGCAGTTGACTCCCTTGTTACAGCTATCACAGTCAAAGGCTCCACAACAACAGGCCTCCCAGTTACAAACTACTAATAACACTTTGACCAGAACTGAGGTTAAGACTAATGAGAGTAATACTAACTCAGAAAACATGGAGAAAAGAAAATCAACTTACTATAGTAAGTTAACAGGATTAAATGAATCTGTATTAGATTGGATCAAAAAATATGTGGAGGAAACACCTCTCTGCATACTTACACCAATATTTGATGATTATAAAAAGTACCTGAAGGAGATTCAAGATGAGTATGAAAATAAAAAAGATGAGAGGGAAGTTACTAACAACAACACTCCTACAACAATTCCAAAACAAACTCCACCTGATAAAACTCCAGTAACAACCATTGATCACTCCAAAGGATCTTTCTTTACTTCTCCATCAGTTAATACATCAAAATCAATATTTGGGAATGCTGTAACCAGCACCACTCAGTCTTCAAATTTTTCCTTTGGATTTACATCATCACCAAGTACCAATAGTACTAGTACAGGGTTTTCATTTGGTGTTAGTTCAACTCAAAGTACTGCAACTACCACATCCCCATTTGCTGTAAGCAATTTAGATTTTATGACAAATAAGAAGGGTCCTTTTTCATTTGGTATTGGTAAACCTTTTACCTTTAAATCTAACTTGCAGCCAGATACACAGAACACAAATGATAATACTGAAGAAGATGAACAACCACCAAAGGTTGAGTTCACTCCAGTTGTTGAAGAAGATAGTGTTTTTGATAAACGCTGCAAAATATTTGTCAAAAAAGATGGCAACTTTGTTGACAAAGGTGTAGGCACACTCTATGTTAAAAAAATTAAAGATAGTGAGAAACATCAGCTGTTAGTGCGTGCTAATACAAATTTGGGAACTGTGTTGCTCAATTTAGTTCTAAGTTCTTCTATACCAACTCAGCGCATGGGTAAAAATAATGTCATGCTGGTGTGCATCCCTACTCCGGAGACAAATCCACCCCCTGTACCCATATTAATCCGAGTAAAAACCCCTGAGGAAGCAGATAATTTATTAAACACTTTGAATAAATATAAAGCATAAAAGTTACTCGTACGGATATTACAGATTTTTTGATTTGTTAAGTAAAATAGTTATCTTTATTTATGTAAAATTAATTATATGTGAATAATGTCAATATTGTTTTTTCACATGATTTGATTTTTTTTCTGCGTTTATTACACAAAATGTGATCTGTAACATATTACATTTGAATACTTCTGGTATACACAAAATTAATTTTTTAAATAATTTGATTTCACTTTTAGTAGCTGATTCCTATTTCTATTAATCAATATCACATTCCTAGGTATCTTGTGTTCTCTGCATTACATATTCTCGAGTTGATTAAATGTAGAAATTAAATGTTTAATTCAATGTGCTTTTGTTTAATTAGTCATATATCCTGTAGCAAACAATAATTGTGAAAATTCATTTATTATATGCAGTTAAATCATTAATATGTACTTTATGTATAACAGTAATTATTAGATTTTTATTATGCAAGTCCTATGCAACAGATATTTTTCCTTAGTAAAATGTAAAAAAAAAATGTATGCTTAACCATAATTATACACGCTAATGGTTCTTGCTATTATATTTTAAATCTCGGAAGTAGCCATAATCATATTGTTTATTGTAGTAAGTTTAGATCATGCGTGTAATACATCGGAAAAAAAACTTGTAGCATATGTAGATTGCATTCAAAAATTTCTTCAATTTCAAAGTAGTGATAGTACGCTCTGGGTGTAGTATTCCGCATTCAAGTTACTACCGTAGTGATAAGTATGGATTAAGAAATTATGAAAATTGTGCTGATTCACTTTTTTGTTATAAAATATCTGCCACAAATAAAAAAAATTGAGTAGAATTTCAATGGATGTAACGAAGCGACTCGTAAAGAAAGAGAATTAATGGAATAGTAAGGATAATAAGCAAATGATTTCAAGGAAATAGTCAATTTTTATACAATAAGTAGAAATGTTGCTTGTATTTTGATATGTTTCCTGGGAAAAAAAAAATGTAAAGCACATTGTCACAATTTATTGCAATATTCAATAACCACTAAGTGTACGTAATAAATAACTACAGAGTATATAGTACATCTCTGCTTACCCATAAGGGTAACATGCGAGTTGATTTTATTATATACATACATTTCAGCGTTAAAATTACCATACTAAATAAATCTGTTCATATTCATTGTTTTTTTAAAACTTCAACAATCCAAAACAGAAATGAGAATTGTAGTAATTTAATTGGAGCATCTGGTCAGCAGTTTGCCAACCTTGAGACGAAATGCAATCGCGTTTAGAGTAACGGTTCCTGCTCCCAAAACCTCCAGTGGCGCCATGGCACAGTAGGGCATCTACATGCAAGTGCACACTAACAGAAACAATGTCATGTTGGGTGGTTTATGTGGTACTGTTAGATACGCCGACAGTGTTACCATGCCAAGCCTACAAACCTTTTTTTAAACTAAAGTTACTATTATTATTTCTTGCATCGGCGTCCGGCAGGTTTCTATGATATATATAGCATTCCACAGATGTTTTCTTTTATGAAACTCCCTAACTGTGCAGTATACTAGTGAGCAACTAGTTAGGACTAATCACAATCTAGTAAAGATAAGTCTCATGACAACAATGGAATAAATCATATAAAGTAAACATTGTTTATACAATAAAACATATTATACAATAAAGTCATATACATTTTAAAATATTAAAACTGGCTTTATATACACTCTAGAGAAATAGATTAAAATAAATCTCAGTAAATTCAATAAGCAGCCTGGGTCCAAAGTGGTTGCTCAATATTAAAGTTGATATGACAAAGTTTTTATTGGTAAGTAAATAAAATTCAGTAATAATGATTATGATTCACTTAAATACATAAGTACACATCTGGTTGAAATATGTTTATTCATTAATATTGTGTTGTCAACCACTTCAGTTTCAGGCTAGCAATCAATAACAGATATAATTTGATAAATTTTGTGAAACTTAAAAAAAATTATGTGCCAGCCACATAACTGTTTGATGACATTTGACCTAAGCCCATTTGAATCCTGTGCATATGGATTTCAACATTATTTTGAAACTGCCTCTGATGCTGAGGTTCAAGCTTCATTTTTATTTGGTCCATAGTGCCTTGCAAGACACTTAGTTCATAAGCATTTTGATCGGAGTCGGACAAGCTTTTCACTTGCAACATAAGAGCAGTTAAATTAGTTATAAGGTCAATGATCTTATTATCCTTTAAAGTACCATTGTTCTGCTTTTCTACAAGCATAGATGCTTCCTCACGACATTTCTCTCTTAGATGTGAAGGAGCCAGCATTGCCGCCAGACTGGGGCCTGGTGCTATTTGCTGACAGTACTGCTGAACTTGATTGATATATTCTTGCAGATCCATATTCATTCTCTCCAAATCAATAACAACTGCAGCATATTTTCTCTCAAAATCTTCTGGCAATTTGTGACCAAATGGTTTTCGTTTCTCTGCTTCACTATTGTATTCTTTTAACCTATTTATTTTACTTCTTTTGGCTCGCAATATTTTTGCTAACTTGACAATTAATTCCAATAGGTCAACTGGAAAACCACCAATATTAGAGTCTATATGTTTTGAAATATCACTACATCCAATCAGTGGATCATTTTGACTAGTGTTATTGGAGCCTGTGGGGGTTTGGTACAGATTAAAAATTTCCTGCATAATATATCGAGGCCTAAACTTCTGTGTTATTGAGGAGAGATTAATAGTATCGGGGGGGTCATTTGACAATACTTCATAATCAGGCACTGAATGAGTTCCCAGTTTTGGCCTTTCAAATGTTATTCTATATGTATTGTTAGAAGTGTCAACAGCATCAATGCAGCCAGTAAATAATCCATCTTGAGGCTTGCGCAATCTTGCAGTAACTTTTGTGCCTACTACTAACTGCATTGGTATTTCATTTGGTAAATCTTTAATACATATATCTGCATTTTTCCTTTGTTGTATATATCTTATCAATTTTCGTTTTCTTTCAAGTTCTTTACGTTCTTCAGCAAAAAATGCTTGGGAACATCTTCGAGGTTTACCCATCATACGTCTTATTTTCGCCCATTGTACTTGGGTCAACTTGCGGTTAACTGCTAATTGTGGAAAAGATTCTTTAAGACAAATCATGAAATCATTTTCTCCTTCAAATAAGGCTTTATCTATATTGCTGTAGAAATACTCAAAACATACCCATTTATGTGCTTTGGGTAACTTTAACAAATTTCTTAAACGCATACCAATTCTTTGGCCACTTTTACGATCTGGTGATTGACTTTCCCTAGATGCAGATTTTTGTTCATATCTCTCAACAGTTTTATGTCCTTTCGTCGGTGACTTCTGTTTTTTGGCACTCGTGGGTTTTATAGGGGTTTTAGTTAACACTTTAGGCGTTCGTTTTGGGGATTGCCGAGGCGGCGGAGAGGTGTTAATAAAGTCATCAACAAAAATAAATCTGTTTTTCTTCCTAATACGCGCAGGCATACCTCTTGCGTTCAGTTTTTGAACAGGTTCGCTAGGCGCAGGTTTAGGCGGTAATTTTGTGCCAACTCTGTGAAGTCCAAGCGCGGCTGGTCCGAAAGCAAGTGGAGTGTCGTTTTCCTCTGGTAAATCAGAATCCATGGGTTCATTTTTAATTTTATACTGCAATCTTGTAGAATTTCTTCCATCTTTTGGGCTACCTTGAAGATAAAAAAAGTCGTACTTTATAGATACGATTTTTTCAAGTTTAAATAGTTAGCGCTATAGTATACACTGTCACAACGAGCATAAAATGAAATAGAATGAAATTTTGAATATTGTCAACATATTGGTCTATGTCAATACGGCTAAAAATTTGAATTTTTTCAAATTTTGAACCATTAGAATGGAAATATATTCGATACTTAACAGATGAAGTAATTTAATATGTGCTTAATACAAAAGGAGATTTTAGTTTGAATTTTCACAAAGAGTATTTATGTTTTATCATTTGTTAATTCATTATATACAATGGTTTATTTGATATAAATATAAACAAACTTACTTTCCCATTTATCCGCCATATTGACGTCGTAAATTTGTTTCAATTTAAAGATGAGAGCGCCAAGTCTACCAAAAGACAATAATAGATATCTTTGGTATGCTTTAAGGCTTTAATTATCTGTATTTTTTGTTTGTCTATAGCAAAAACAGAAAAAGTGGCGGAAGAAACTCCTAAATTGATATGAGGTAGTAGGATAAATTAATAAAATAATTAATTCATACTGCTTATGAGCTGCGGCGTATCAATCAAATCATTTCCTATGCACCCAACTAAAGCAACTAACTGATCGTAGGTGCGGCCCTTTTGGAGAGCCTTCGATTTGGATAGTTGCCAGGAATAGAATAGCGGTCCATGTCGGTGTTCCCTCTCGGAGGCCTTTGTCATAATTTACTATAAGCAATAAAAAAATTAAGTACCGCTTTGATATAAATATTTGGTTCAAAGCGGTATTCAATTTTTCGTTTCTGGTTAATTTTATAAAAATTTTAGTATTAAGGTTAATAGTTCCAGTAGAAAAAAGAATAATTTGATCTTTAAAAATTGTTTTCTTTGACATTATGATATTATGTGGAGGTATTGACACAAGTAACAACAGTAGAAAAATGTTGAAGTACTTTGTTATTTTAATGAATTTACCTATTTTTCTTAAATGTTTAATCCTTACCAATGATTTTTCAAAGTTCAGTTTAAATGAGTGTAGCAACAAAAGTTATAAAATAGTAGACACAGAAATTAATTCAACCTACTTAGACGGGCAAAGTTGGTAATTATTGTATCAAAATATTGAGAGCTACTTATCCCGTTAAATATTTTATAGTTCAATATTGTGTTGTAGAACTAGGTCACTGAGTACATCGACTTATGGTCATATATACGGTAGATAATATGTATACAATCGTAAAAGAAAGCAAATACATGGAAATTCAAAATATAAGCTGAAAATAAGCTGTAAAGTATCGCGGAAATTGATTTTATATTCTTAATGTTTTAACTGCTCACAGTAAAGATGTTGTGCGCCAGGTAGCCCTTATTAATACTCTATAAATAAAAGGTTTTATACGTTTTTTTTCTTTGTTATTTTTTTCAGCTTTATTGAAAAATCCAACATTTGGTTGAGTAAAAGGACACAAGATGATAAAAATAATATTGTTGAAGTATTTTTGTCTCCAAAATGTATATCTGAATTCATTTGTAATTACACTTGTAAAGTGTTAAATGGTTGTACTATCCGAAAGTTTGTGTTAAGAGGTAGGTAAGCTTAGATATGTATTATTATGTAATATTTAAGTGCATAAACATATTTGTTATCGATTCTGCCTTAAGTGCATAAACATATTTGTTATCGATTCTGCCTTTAAGTGAAATTAATATTACATAAATATGTGACAATTTTTTTAAAACTTTCCAATAATAGGTAATTATAATTCTACGGCAATAAATATAATGTTGATCACATCTAATAAACACATTCATAATGCATTGAAAAATAAATGTGAAACAGGATTATGTGTGATAACCATTTTCTATTCTCACCTTCACTTTCCTATTGGTCATCGAAGAAAACTTGCGATAAGTTCAAAATATTCCAAATTCCATAATATAAAAAAGGTATTTTAGCTCTTTTTAATGTTTTCTTAAAACTATACAGGGTATTAGGAGACCGCTTCCGAAAACGAATACAGACGATAGTACTAATGACACCTTTGATGATGGAACCGAAAAATGATTTTAATTTATTAAAAATTCAAAGAATTCTTGCCGCTTCTTTGGCACCGCCGCCCCTCCGTGCCCTGGCGTTCGTTAACCCGAGCACCAACTGTTTTTGAATTTGTGTTTCATTGCTGTTTTTTTTCAGTGAAGTAATATATTTTTTATTAAACTATAGTTTTATTTAGCTATACTAACATGATGAAGCGTAAATAATACTAATAAACCGTTATGAATATATGTTTTTTTTTTTAAATCAGGATAGATTTTTTTTCCGTCCCATCATCAAAGGTGTCTACTATCTACTTAGGTTACTGCTATCGTCTGTCTTCTTTTACGGAAGCGGTCTTCTAATACCCTGTATAACAGACATTGCGCTGTCGTAAGACTGTAGCGATTTAATTTAAGTGTGGCCCCTGATCCACAATTATGTATTTACATAACGTAATGTATCGAATTTATATTAATAGAAAATATTATTAAAAAACATAGGAATAGGAAGTAATCACCAATCCTGTATCTGTGTTTTTGCAATACTACTGTACATCATTTTTTCCTTACACAAGTCAGCAACAGCAAACTTTTTATCTAGAATCGAATAGTTATCATGAATGCGTGCATTTTTGAATGTTCTAAAGTTTTCTATTTCTATTGGCGTCATATGTTCATTTTATATGAGATCTTTGAAACTATTTAATCCACTTCATATAATTTACAGATTAAACTAAGGGAAAAGTTCCCAAAATGGCAGATTCAGATATGTTAAATAACCCACTAACTCTTAAATAACGAAGCCTTTCATTTCACATGTCGAAATAAAATTAGACACATAGGTGCCTTCCATGATCCGAAACTCAGTAGCAATCTACACTCAACTGGTTGTCTCGTCTAAGTTGCCTTTACATTAACAAAAAGATACCCTAGTGATATAAGCCTACCAGCCTTCTATTTGATTTCCTTCATCTTAGAACGACTAAAGTCAGTAGCTACTCTGCGATTTGTGTTGTTTGTGATTTTTTTCTAATAATAATTAGTTATTTTATGATATAATTAGTAAAGAAATCTATTGTTTGAATTTCCAGAGAAGTATTGCATACGATGATTATGAAGCAAAACTTAAATCATTAAATTGCTATTTTAATAAATTGCATATTCCCACTGAACCAAATGAAACATTGTCACGAAGTGGTATGTAATTTTTTTCAAGGCCATAGACTACACAAGCGTTCTTATTCTTTTATTCCTAGCAGGGTAGACAGTGAAGTAAGTATCCGCTTACAGTTATTAAGCCTAATAGGTCCCATATGTGGCAGATAATAAGCGAACCGTTATATATGAGCATATTTTTTGACCACCAAATCGTAAGTATCATTTCAACTTAAAGCATGATTTTTGGTCTTAGTACATTATTAATGTCCGTTTATGATATACAAACATTATGGCCAATTAAATAGAATATCCATCGATCTTGTATATTTAAGGGAAAAAGAAAAAAATGCCGCATCAGGATTATTTGCCAAAGAAAATTAAAAAAATAATAGGTGAAAACGGTCATCTCACTCTTAATTGTCCTGAAGTATCATACCGTTTAGCGGAATCCAAGGTTGAATGGTATAAGAATAATGAAAAGCTCAATTCTTCACTGAGGTGATTTTTTATTTCAAATATATTTCTTATATTCAGTACTAGTTGATAAGTTAATGGCTTAGCATTCTAATGTTACGATCTTATTATGGATCGTAACATTAGAACAATTAGGTGAACAATGTTTTGTCGAAACCCTTTAAGCCACAAAGAGGGGTGAGACAAGATTACATTCTATCGCCGATTCTCTTTAACATCTAGGGTGAATATATTATGAGAGGAGCACTGGATGGTTGGGAAGGTGGCAACCATTGGCGGGAGAAAAATTAGCAATTTAAGATACGCAGACGATACTACACTATATGCATCGTCCGAGCAAGAATTGGCTGATCTTCTTTCTAGAGTAGAGGAAGAGAGTGAATTAGTTGGCCTCAGCATTAACAAGGCAATGACCAAGATGCTCTCTTCTCTACCTTGGCTCTTTTCTTAACAACGAGGGTGGCAGCGGAAAGGAAATCAACAGGAGAATACAGATGTCCAAAGCAGCGATAATTAAACTCACTAGGATATGGAAAGATCGCAATATATCCCGTAAAACCAAAGTGAGGCTTGTGCGTAGATTGGTTTTCTCAATTTTCTTCTACGGCGCCGAATCCTGGACGATAAGGCTAAAAGAAAGAGCAAAAATCGACGCTTTTGAAATGTGGTGTTGGAGGCGGATGTTGCGTATCCCATGGACCGCTCGCCGAACCGACGTATCCATTCTTACGACACTCGGAATAACGACAAGGCTATCAATTCTTTTCTTCCTGCACATACTGCAATATTTTGGACACGTTGCTCGCAGAAATCCTGATAACCTCGATAAGCTAATGGTCGTTGGCCAGGTGGACGGAAAAAGAGCACGCGGTCGCTCACCTACACGGTGGGCAGACGCAGTTAAAACGCTCACAGGCCTGCCAATAACCAAAGCCATGAAGACCGCCGAGGACAGGCACACGTGGAAGTTAATCTTTAAGCGAACGATCAACACTTTGTGCTAGACACGACCTTCAGCAATGAAGGAGACGACTAAGAAGAAGTAAAAACCTCTTAAAAATGGAGTCATATACTTTACAATTTACAAAAGGCAGATTAATCTTTTGAATTCAGGCGAATATCTTGGCGTTTATCGACCGAATATAGTCAAATTCTTTGGTGACCCCTCTTAGTTTCAATTTTTATGTAAACTATTTTTTCCTTCCTTCCTGTAATTGACTTTGCATAAGCATATCCGCGGTACATTATGGTAATCCTGAATTAGCCGCCAGTGTTGATTCATACACATTATAGACTTGCATATCAGTTTAAGACTTCCCAGACTTCTTTCCTTTCTACGATGAAGAAATATGGCTTCAAGCCAAGGGAAGTCCGCTTTGTCATATACGTGCAAGGCGTACGGTCGTCTCCAGAAACGGAAAAGTTATGTTAATTTTCTATTTATAGGAATAATATGGCTAAAACCGAAAAAGAACCTCACTTGACAATAGATGTTTATAATTCTTTATACATATTACAAGCCACTAAAGAAGAAGAAGGCATTTACACGTGTTGTATAGATGGCAAACCATATCAAGTTTACCATGTAAAAGTTGTATCAAAATCTAAATTATTGAATCAAGGTAATAATGCAAAACATTTTTAAATTTACATCGAGCTTTTTTAGTACGAACATCGTCTCATGTCAATAAAATTATATTTTACTGAGTAACTGAGAAATTAGTGGAAAAACATATTAGTAAGGATGCTAAATATTTTTGCGATTTCTGTCGCTTATGATGTATTTCATAAAAATTTTCGACATATTTTTCGTGTCTGTCTGTACTAATTAATGTAAACTTTTTACAGAGTTTTTCAGATATTCAATTTATCTGGGATTTGTATTATCTCTTACAATAACATGTTACTGTGCTGGAATTTTTGTTGCTTGGCATCAAAGAAGCTACTTTGCAGATCCATTGTATATAAGTATGAATTGCAAATAATATTTAAAGGATGATAAAAGAAAAATTAACAATAGGCATTTGTACCTAGCATACAATCCAAGTAATTATAATGTTTATTAATATAACCACCAAATAAAGGATGCCAATGTATGATCGAATTTAATTTTAGAGTATAATATTTGATAATTAACTGAACATTGCGGTTATAACTAATGAACTATTTAAAAAGTAATTACATTAATTCACATAACGGTATGGACAGAAGAAATTTGGTTAAACACAACGTTTTCCAACTTCAACGATAGTAGTAAGTTAGTCTGTGATATGATATTAAGCTTTCTATACTATAGTGATTCTGTCAAAGTTTTAACTAGTACTTGTTACGTGCATATAAACACAAAATGAAAAGTTTTAATAGTGTGTTAAGAAGATAAATAAAGCCAAAATAAAGATGAATTCCAAAACTTTATTTTTGTGTTCCTTGGTTGGAATCCTTTTATTTAAGGAGGCAAACGGTAAGTTTTTATTATTAAAATATTTGTTCACGCGGATGTACTTGTCAAGGTAAAGTGAGAGTTCGCATTCGCGTTGTAAAATATATTTCTAGACTATGAAGCTAAAATTCCAATGTAGCAGTACTTATATTTACGTTTTTAATTAACTATTTTGAAGTAAATAAATCTTGGACTAACTTTAATGAATACTCAGCGTGAAAGGTATGCTTGTATTTAAAATATATTATTATTGAATTCATACAATTCTTTATTTGTCAAGTATGATACAATGTGTTCAACAATGACTTACTGCATCTAGTGTAACGATAAAAATAGTCCTATTATCTAATATCTGATTATTCTCTGACTATTATATAGAAAATAGTTATAATATATAAATTTACCATGTGAATGTAAATTTAGTTTCTTAGATTTTTATGATCTGGTAAATATATTTACTTTAAAGTAACAGAAAGCTTTACATATATTATTATTTGCGTGGACTTAACTTAGAGTTTCTTAGTTTGTTATGTTATTAATAGAGAGTTTGTATTATAATATTGTATTATACAAACTCTCAAAAATTATTGTATTATATATATTTCTACATAGTTATGTGCCCTGTTATTAATGTTTATGCTGTTTTTCAATTGACTTGCTTATAAATTTAGTTCACCTTCTACTATACCAATATTGAATGTTAGCATCTCACCAATACTTTAACTCCATCATTAGTGTACTGGGAAAAGTTTGTCCTTAACATGTTAAACTCTTTAATAAGCTTAGATGAGTAGTAAATAGTAATGATGATAATAATGCAAAGAATAGAAGAATTGGAATTCTACTATTCTCTATGTATAGACATTATCATTCTTCAGTAAAGCTATAGCCAACAGTCAACTGAATGTTTCTAATAGTGAACAGAATGTGTGTACAATTTTCAGGTTTGAATAAGAGATGTATAAAATGCAGGTCAAGAGGAGAACTGGGGACATGTGGAGATCCTTTCCCTTTTAATGTAACAGAACCAGAGGCAGAGATGGGCATACATGTTGTCACATGTCCATCAGGATGGTGTGGAAAGTCTTTTGAGGGCAATATTGGAGCATTCAAAAATGATGGTACGTATAGTTTTTTCCTTCTCATTTGGTGTTCCTGGTCCCTCATTATCTTTGTTTTAAAATATTATATAACTTACTTTTTAGCAATACTTGATGTTGTGATCCAAAGTTTTTTTCAAACAAAAATGTCATAATGAATAAAAAACTGATAATTGTCAAGCTTAGTATTAGCAATACTGCTTGCAATGCTGAATAACTGTCACTTATTAAAACACATCTGGTTGTTTTATAACTGGTTATTATGTTATAAGTTGTTTGGTTAAATTAAACTACCAATTTTTTAGTCATCATCATCATCAGCTTGTGTCTACCCACTGCTGCCACTGATACGATCCTCCGCTTTCCGCATCCAGCCACTTCCGGCTATCCTTATAAGGTTGTTGGTCCATCAGGAGGGAGGGTGTCCTACGCTGCTCCGGCCTATGCGCGGCCTCCTCTCTGAGACTTTCCTTCCCCATCTACCGTCACTGACTCAGCAGATGTGGCCGGCCCACTGCCACTCAACTTGCTGACTTTCAGAGCTATGTTGACTACCTTTGTTTCGAGTTTCTTTGTTTCGGATTCTATTCCTTAGAGAAATGAGGTGGGATCATAGTCAAGCACTTGCTTAGAAAGTATAAAAAAAAATATAAATAAATTTGTAATACACTGACAGGGGTTACAAAGAAATTATTTATATTGTGATATTTCAAGGCATGCAAGCAGAGTTGGTTATCAGTATTTTATAGTTCTTGAATATGTATTGACTTCAGATTATGGTGCGGCAACAGAAAGAATGTGCCTCCAAAGGGCTCCTAGTGACCATGAAGAAAGGTGTGCATACACCATGTGGGGCCATAGGAAAGTTTATATGTGCTTTTGCAATGGGGACCTTTGCAACTCCGCTTACAAGATTTCTTCTCTTCCTACGGCAATTGTGATGTCGATTTTAATTGTTCTGTACAACTGTTGTTATTCATAGATAATTACCCATTTATGTATTATTAGTGTAGTATTTTTATTGTGATATTTATGATTGTATTTGAATCTCAATTTTGATTATATATACTTTATTATATAAATTGGACTGTTTTTAAATTTGTAATAGTAATATATCATTTTTTATTATTATTATTTTTCGTTTGTCATGGTTACTATACTAGTTAGTGCTAGTTGTGAATAGAATTTTCGTGCACCGGGTTTAGCAGTTGGTACAACTATGACAATTACTTTTTGCATTTCATAAATACATTCCTATTTTAAAATTTTAATTTCATTAAACATTCCTTTATTAATACTATTGTTAATCTGCCCTGGTACACTTGAACTGAAAATCTGGCCCAATCTAGCTAGGGTTTTACAGTTGCAATATAAAATTTATAATCATTATTGTGGTTTAATGTTGTTTAATAAATGTACATTGAAAGAACTTTTATATTTATAGTGTATACTATGACTTTTATAAGAATTTTTCATCCGTCCTTTGATATGTGATAGTAACAAAAATAGGAAAACATTGTGTCTACTATTTTGTAAATAAAAACACTTATTTGTCACTGCCAGATATTTGTAAAAATATTTATAAATATGTGTATATAAATTTAGGTTAAGCATTATATAAATTTACATCATTCAATTATAAAACATATTCAATGTTCGAATTTATTACTGTACTTATTTAAATAGTTTTTCTAAGACATTGTCTATAGACATACATAATTTTACTCTTGCAACACTTATATTATGTTACAGTAACAAATAAAGAGAAAACAATTAAGATAATCTTTTATTTTGTCAAAATGCATATGACTTACAATGAGTATTTTTACAACTTTATAAAAATATATAGATATTTTAAATTTTTTATTTGTTATACAATGAATCAACGTAGTCTATGGTCGGTTATAGGGCCATGTGTGACGAATGCTTCCAATGCGATGCGGCTCCAATTTGTTCTTCAGTCTGAGGTCTTGGTTTGCGAGTAACGATTCTATGTGGGGAATGTCGTGGAAAAAGAAATGACCGTGATGATCCGCTCTCCTTATTGCGGCGACGGCTTCTGAACCTTCTAATAAATACGGGTCGAGGATTGTATCTGCAAAAGAAATACAAAATAATTTAATATTTAGTACAGTGCGTTATGTTCTACTGTAGTAGACTAAGAAATGTCACTTTTTCCCTCGATAAACAGACGACATAGAGTCTATTAGTCTCAAACCCTGGGCAATGGGATGATCTATTAAAAATATGAACAGAGAGAAATGGATAGAATTGGAAAGGAAGAAATTCAAGGGGTAGTTTTACTTCTTTTTAAAGTCATCATGCAATACTGGATGCAAGATACTTATTAACGGTAGTGACAGGAAATAATAGCTATGACTAGATTGGTAAAAAAAAGTTTCGATAAAACCTTACTGGTGTCAACCCTTCGTGATCCAAAGCGAGGAGGGTTTATGGGCGGCACGAAGAGACCTTCGGGCCATAGAGACTCCGGATCCGGCGAATCAACTTTGTATGGCGACGGCGGCAAGACAGGAATGGGAACGTCTGGATTAAAACAATTGTTATAATCTGTAGGTCTCGTAGAATAAAATAGTCCAACAACTAATACACTCGCTTTATTGAGACAGCGTAACGTTGTACAAAGAATTATTTATATCGAGTCAAACGTCACAAATGCGCGTCCTCGCCATCTTTATACAAAATTAATTAGAAGTCAGATTAGGAACTAATAAGGTTAAACTATTGTTTACAATGCCAAGTTCATGTGACGATCAACTAAATTATTAATTATGAATTAAAGATACAATAAGGTTCAGGTAAATTATTAAGATATCATTGGAAGTAGTTATTATGTATAACAATCGCTGGGTGTCAGGTGTTGCCAGCTAACACAATATTATGTATTTTAATAAGTAACACAATTCCTATTGTAAGAATGGTAAGTCTAATTCTGATCGTCGGCTAAAATTAACTCCAGGAGTACAACGACAAGTCAGTGCTCCCGTAGTCGGATTTCTTAGACGTTTCTTCCCCAAGGACTTGTTCAGTGTATAAAGGTGCTTTGTACGAGATCTGGGAATCTGTTTCATCACCCCGACCCCTCAAAGAGTAGTCTAGTCTAGAAAAAATATATCATAACAATGTCCACCCTCTGACAGTCAAGATAATCTTTTAACTATATAGGCATCCTTAAGCGTCTTGCAACTCCACTTTTTTAAATTCTAATATGACTCCATTATGTCTGCGTAAATACCCTCATTTTTATAAATAAAGTAAAACTTTGATGGGTAATTCAAATTAAGTTTTCTCGTTTAAAACCCGTACGATGTCATTAAGATCTATTTTTGAAACATTGGAAAGAAGTGACGGAGATAAGTTATTTACTGTGGATTAGTTTTTTTTTTTTATGACGAACTACACAAATTGGCCAGAGAAGCTGACCTTGACTGCTTCACCGGATTGAGAGGTGGCATACCTCTTAGGTCGCTTAGCCTGAACCTCTATTGCTAGTAACTCGACACAAGGGTCCCCCCGGTGAGGGGTAACCTCGGCTTGGACGATTACTATGTTACGCGTAAGCATGCCGATCCGAGGGCGCCCGAGAGGGCCGAACCGCGACTCGGTCGGTTACTATTTCACGGATAATCTAAGAGACATTCAAAAGCTAAACTAACTTTGAGTGCCACTTCGGGATGTGGATTAGTAGTCCTTACCATAGTAGTTATTGTGCCGTGATGGTGAACCATTGAACTTATTATCACGAACAATGTCCTCATACAAAAATGGTATCGATGGCTTCGCTCTAGGATATCCAACGTGCTCTGAATGAAGGGGCCCTGAAATACATATGATTACAAAAATACCTTTTAAAATAGTTGCGCTCACAAACTTTCTGCAAAAATGCAAAGTGAATCACATGATCAAATAACAAGTTCACTATGGTACGTAACATAACCAGTTTAGCGACAAAGATAACACAGTTAGGAACATTTTTAAACGAGTTTTGAATATAATAGACACATTTTTTCTCGACGTGTTGCGTCCGTGTAAATTACAGTAAACTGCTGTTCATATCTGGTCATGTTCTTTCTTAAAAAAACCTGATGTAATAAATCATGTTACATTGTAATGTCGATGTACTTTTGTAATTCTGTTAACTTAAGAAGGTCAAATTATCAGGATGCAATTTATGCAGTCTGGACCAGCGTTTCAAAAGATTTTAGGTAATGATACATAATCGTATCATGTTGTTTATTTGCCAACTGCGTTGTTACAAGATGATCTTAAATAATTTATATGGGGCTCACTTCAGCTAGTGACATTTTATAACATTTGTATGTGTTAAGGCAACTAGTTATTACGTAATTTATTATTTTACAATTTAGCAATATTGCAGAACTCTCACAACGTTTATCCAGGGCTCTAAGTCTATTAAAATTGGCTCAAAATGAATATTATGTTACGAATGTTGATATCATAGTGTGTTGCTGCTTGAGGCCATCTGCAAGCCCGATTGATCAGCTTTGCTGGAGTTTCTTCAGCCACTTTTTCCAGCGATAACTCTTCCCGAAGTTGTATTTAAAGCTAGTAGCCGATTCAGGCGACGATGACTTAAGAGCCCTGCCACCTCTCAAATCCGGCTAAACTGTCTCAGTCAGCTTCCCCGGGATATCAGCATAGGTTCGTAACAAAAAGTTCAGTTGTGCTACCATGGATATAAGTTGTTTCATTACGTTTATATCGTTTATAATGGCATCTTCTAAATATGTCGTTTTATATAAATAAATAATGAATATCATAAAATAAGCAAAGAATTCAATTAACACTGATGACCAATGATCGACCATTGTAAAGTTAATAGATAATGGTTAATGTGACAATAACATTTTAATTGTAGTTATTAAGTGTTTGTCATAGTAGACATTTTTGAAAGTACCCGACTTGGGGGAATGAATCTGAGCAACTTTACGCTTATGTCCTAGCGAGGAACCTTGGAATGGGATCTAATTCTAGGCGGTTGATCGAATTACTGAAATTAGAACCTTTATTGCTAGTGTGATTGAACTTGGTACTGTTAAATTATTTGCGTGCGTGTTGTAAATAAAATAAATGTTGAAGAATAAACTTTTTCTTACTCCTAACGTTTCTATACGAGGACTTGAACTGATGTGTCGCTGGTGGCGTTAACAAGGGGTCACCGACCCCATGCGAGAAGCTTCTCGAAGGTGTGCTCACGCTGACATGGGACGCGAAGTGCGTTCCCGCCATGCTGCTTGCCGTCATTTGTGTTAAACACACAAACAGACTGCAAGCATTCTTCAGAAATTTGCTTGTCGGTTTCTGTAATGAAATCAAACAGTTTGGTAAATAATATTTTTATAAATTTCTATGCCGTGCAGCAATAAAATGCAATTAGCCTTCAATAATTATTCTACTGCTTAAAACTACAACTGATACACTCATACCACTTTCGAGAGACTTCGTTTCAATGCAACATTGTCGATTTTTAGTAATGTGCTAGTTCAATTGTCTCACTATGGATTTCCGATGGCAGACCACCGGTGCTGAATATTGTTTCTATTTTTAGTATTTGGTAATCTATACGTAATTACATCTTCTAAATATGCCGTTACATATGTAAAAATTAATCATGAAATATTCAAAAAACTTCAATTCATAGTGATCTGAACATTGGACTAAATTATTAGATTGGCATATATTAAAATAGTTTTATATATGTCTTCTCTGGGGCCAAATGACTAAATAATGAATGACATAGGTCATCATAAGGTAAATTCATAGCCGCCCACAAATCGAACAAAGAAGTTGTTGGTGTCTCCGAGAATAATAAAGGAAAAGTTGATAAAAGTTGAGAGGCAATGGAAGGGATTTGGGTATATACCTATACCTTTCTACTTTACACTAGTATTTTTTGAGGAATTTGTGTTTTATTTTGAGTATAATTGTATTATTGTCACTATCGGGTATCACTGTCTTTCAAAATTTCAAATCTGTTTTTTTAAATTTGAATGATTCATTCATTTTATTTACAAACAAGTAAAATTATTATGTATTGTTTATTTTACTTTGAAATAATGTTAAGATTTAGAGCTTTGATAAAATAGCCCTAATTCCACATTTGGTATACGATGTCTATTTAGATCTGTCACGACATATTCTCACGTGGATGTTGCGACATAATGGAATAGAGACATAAATTCCCGCTGCACAATACTGGACACGACTAAAATTTTAAATTTAAAAGTATCGATTTAAAATTGGTGACGATCAGTCGATGAATAGACATAGCCATGGAATAAATTAACGTTTTTTTGTACCGGTTATAACGGCTGTATTTTTTAACGTTTGTGAACTAATAGCGTCGTTATTTATGAATCGATTTTGATTTTTGTCGAGACAATGTATATTGTAAATTGATGAAAACTAGATGTCATTCGCTAAAATGTCCCGTTACGCTCGAACCGAGACCGCTCGCCCGTGTCGCCTTACACTGCGAGTGCACAGGGGGGGAGCGAGTAACCTTCCCCCCTGTCAAACTCGCGCTTGAACCGTGTTTGAAGTCGAAAAAAATGAATGTTATACATTGCCATAGTTTTCTTAAGATATAATTTTATATTTCTAGTAAGCTTGTTGTATTCGTGTAATTTGTGTACAGACGCTCCACTTAGCTGGTTGATTGTCGCGTGAATACCGTTAGCTCATTGTACTTTAAACAATAGAATTTGAACGTATTTTACTTTCATCTTCAACGCTTGTGGCTTTATTAATGACTGCGAAATGTCTTTAATTTCTAATTTAACTTTTATTTCTATTTTATATTTCCGAACGTTGGATAGTAACAGCATTCTCTTTAGGGCAAGCATTCTCTTTAAAGAAAATAATAGGCTCTCTCTAGGCAGATTTCCTCACGATTTTTTTTAAAATGACGAGCTACACAAATTGGCCAGAGAAGCTGGCCTTGACTGCTTCACAGGATTGAGAGGTGGCATAGCTGTTAGGTCGCTTAGCCTGAACCATTATCGCTAGTAACTCGACACAAGAGTCCCCGGTGAGGGTAAACTCGTCTTGGACAGTTACTATGTTACGCGTAAACATTCCGATCTGAGCGCGCCCGAGAAGGCCTTTCCTCACGATGTTTTCCTTCATCGTGGAGCATATGGTACATAAGATTTCAATAGACAATTTAAGTGGTGTGGCCACGGGTTTGGTCCGGCCCGTTTGTATTTGAAGTCGGGTTTCTTTGTTTTACTCATAGATATGCTATTTTTTACCAAGATTGTTTTAACTTTAAAATCACTATAATACTTAATAATATGTTTTATGTTTCTGTCTCAAATGTTGATTTTATTCTCTGCAACGCAATTCAATCTAATCACTCGATTGCATCTGTTTGAATTTTTAACTTAAGCGGTTAATCGAGTAGGAGATGAGTCAGCGTGTAATGTTTTAACGATTAAATATTTTATTAGACTACCCATAATGATCTCTTGCATCTCTTGCAATAATTTCGTAATTTTTCTTAACACAATTTTTTTAATACGATAAGTTTATTTTCTAACATTTTGAAGTAACAGTCAATATAGCCATATAAAGTGGCTGGCCTCCAAATCTGCAGATTACGGCTGAAATCTTTATGTGACGTTCATGTTATATATGCAGAAGTTTCGTATATCATTTTTAAGGTATAATTAATACGTTTACGATTTAGGGACCTTCAAGAAACTATAGGCTCGTTTCTTGAAGGTCCCTAAATCCTAAATCCTTATCCATCCTCCTCAATCCTTCCTATCTCAAAGGTCGGCAACGCACCTACAGCTCCTCTGGTGCTGTGGATGTTCATGGGCGACGATGATCACTTAAGATCAGGTGAGCCGTATGCTCGTTTGCCAATTTTCATATAAAAAAAATTGGTGTAATGTAAAACTTCCTTCACAAAAGATTTTATTATAAAAAAGATTTTTTTTTTAATGACGAACTTCATAGATTGGACAGAGAAGCTGGCATTGACTGCTTCACCGGATTGAGAGATGGCATGGCTCTTAAGTAAGTTAGCCTGAACCTCTATCGCTAGTTACTCGACACAAGGATCCCCCCGGTGAAGAGTAACCTCGGCTTGGACGCTTTACGCGTAAGCATTCCGATTCGAGAGCGCCAGAGAGGGCCGAACCACGACTCGGTCGGTTGCTATTTCACGAATGATTTAAGCGATATTTACATTCAAAAACTTAACTAATTTTGAGTGCCCCTTTGGGAAGCGTTGGCGTTTGGAAAAGAAGTAGCCAAAGAAACTCCAACAACGCTAAACAAGATAATGTGCCTGCAAGGGAAAGGAAATTAAAACCAACATTTGAACTTTAATGTTGCGGAAGTAGTAGGTATAAAAATATGTAATTTTGTTTATAAATACAATTACTATTTGACTCATTTGTGAACAGCGGATTTCCTGTAATATTAACTGTAAATACTTGTTCTTAATTACGTCAATAACGATCACTTAATGTTTTCAAATTATCGCTATTCTTTACGTCAATTTAAGAATATTTGTGCAAAGTTCAAGGTATGATGGTTATTACCACTACACTATATCTGTATTAATTATAAGGGAAAAGTTTTCATATCCTCTTTAACGGTAAAAATTGCGTACGGAAATACACGATACTCATATCATGATGTTTCGGAAAAGGATTTAGTATATTATATACTATATAT
The DNA here is from genome assembly GCA_029286785.1 of Meandrusa payeni. Taxonomy (NCBI): domain Eukaryota; kingdom Metazoa; phylum Arthropoda; class Insecta; order Lepidoptera; family Papilionidae; genus Meandrusa; species Meandrusa payeni. The sequence goes on from JAGSMX010000013.1 coordinate 5,476,957, forward strand.
ATTATATGTATACGAATTACAAGTGATTATATCAGTTGACCTTCTGTTGAGTTTTTGGTTTATTCCTTCTCCTCTTTTGCCGTTCTTTCTCTTTTTTAAAAGAAATCACGTAATTACATCGCCTATGCGAAAGTGGCATCAATTTTAGAATACTTTCTAGAATTTCTTGCAACAAGACCTAAGGACTAAAGAATCTGTCAATGAAAAACTGACAGAATTTCCCTTACCAATGATAGAAGTGTTGTTGTCGTTTCTGCAGTTTTTTTACCAAGTCTAGTATTCCCTAATTAAAGAATGTCTTGTAAATTGATTCAGGCATCTAATCGAGCCGTGGTTCGAAATGCTATTGCTCTTGGAATAAAGGGCCAAGTTGAGGTTCCCTTTAGGAGAAGGGAACTTGGGCAATAGCCTCATACTAGTTCAGAGGTTCGCATTGAGCTCGGCCAATGGTACTCTTGAACAATTGGCTATAAAAAAGTGAAATAATGCATTATTATAAAACTGATGTTCCTAAGACAAGTCTCAATTTACGTACGACTGGTTGCAGGTCCAATAGGTCACTAGTATCATAAATAATCTTCGTGAAATATCCCCAATACGATACCTAAGCACTTGTCGGTGCGTTTGCAATATCCATTACCCGTGTACTCGTAATATGATAACGTTGCGAAAGTCAAAGTTGACCGCATATAAAGATTCTTAAAGTGCCATTCTAATTTTACACATTTAAAAAAATGGAAGGGAAATTAAATACTTTCTGGGGTAAAATATAAAATAACAACAGCCTTTGTACATATATACAGTGGGGAACGAGCTTTTCTCTAAAGAGAATGTTACGGCCAGGTGAGATATTATAATTGTATTATTGATACAAGGCAACACGGTTTTGTATCCTGAACAGTCAGATCATAAGTTGAACGTTTTGCTACTATGCTATAACTTCTTTATTAAATGTGGAAGCAGAAATATTAAAAGAATTTCTGTAAATTGCTTATTAATTGGGTGCGCAATAACTTCTAATAATTTCAATTTTTTTGTCATTATGTCGTTTTATGATTGCCTTACATGTATTTGTATGTATGTATATAATAACCTTGATAGCGTAGTAAGCATTCATTTTACACAGTGAGTCCTTAGTGGAAAGCCTCTATCTAGCGCAAGGTCAATTATTTCCTAGTTTTTTTTTTTATTAGGATGTCATACACATCTAAATATATGTGTTTACTTATCTATCTATATGTCTGTGCATTGTATGTCTATTTATCTAAATTTTTCGTTATGTCCCTCCTGTCTGTCTTTCCTTGATGATTACACCTGCCAATATGTTTCTCTCTCTCGCCCACGTATACGATTCACTGGTGCCACAGCATGCCTCTAAGGCATGAAGTCGGCCCTTCCTTGTGAACCTTTTTTTTATTTTGTTTACGGGGAGGAAATCTCCAATAAGATACCCTGCCTTCTGGCGGATGGCAGGGTTATGTGGGGTCCTTACACACTAAAACCCCCCCGGTGGCCCAGAGGCCCTTCCTCGGTGCATGGTGAGGGGCTCCGGGATCTCCAGTGGAACGCACCATCGCCTATCGGCGCTGTGCTCTCGGAGAGCATGTCCCGTTAATGTTTGCGAAATCGACTGCCACCAAAAACAATTGCAATAAACCATTTACGACGATTAATTTGTAAGATATTAAATATGACAGAATAATTCAGCCATGACCTCTAAACGTAAGCAGTAAAATCCTAATACGTCCTTCATATTAATTTTGACCATAACGCCGTCAAGTTACCAGTATGTCTATGAAGGCAGAACTTTATAGTTATGTTTGAAAATTTTCCTCAATCATGGTCCTTCGTGCTACGATTGGGTGGGAAGTATAAAAGTGACACAAGGAAATATTTATAATTTTATTTTAAAACGTTTTATTCAACTACTTCTTAGTCATTATTGTAAGACAAGCGTTATTTTATAAACATCTTAATTAGTTTTTAATTACGTTAATGTTTCTCGTTAAGTTACGCTACGTCTGTACGAATTAGAAACAAGTGCGCGTGATGTGACGAAAGAAACTCATTCAACCGTGACCTTCCTAGTCTAACAAATAGATCTCTTAACGTTCGAAAGCTTTATGGAACCATAGAATACGAGATCAACATTACACCAAGGTGAGTCTGTCGTCATTATCACAATGGGTTTGTTGATGCAATGTTCAGGGGTGCTTCTTTAAACGTTTGCTTTATTATCATGAATTTGGACTTTGGAGTGTTCTGTACTGCTTAGATAGTTAAAACGAATTGAGAGTCCGTAATAATTTTCATAATTCTTATTCGTACATGTTGGCTGGCATTCGATCGCCAAACGTTGGATTGTTGGACGCTTGACCACTAAGTTAAATGGACTTCGAAAGATTCTTTTAAAAAGACAGACAACGTATTCCTATAAACTCTGGCCATTTTCAAAATGAATAAAATATTACTTTTTTTTAATAGAAAAAAAAAACACAGAAAATTCAACTAAGAAAAAGCATTTTAATGAAAAAAAAAAAACGTGAATTTATATCATGCATGATTGCAGTAGTATTGGATCCCCCCCGAAGGGTTCTCGGCTTGTCGTGCCGGGGGGCTCTGTAGCCGTGGTCTGGCATGGAGGGGCTGCAAGGCGGGCTCCAGGTTTAGGAGCCTGTCCATTGCGGCTAATGTACGAGTCGCGGGGGGAGAGGAGTGTTGGTGTATCGTTGCCACTCTCCCTATCCCCCGCGACTCAGCGGTACCGCACCGTTAATGCGGCGTGGAAGTATTGGATGTTTTCTTCTATGTGTTTTATATTGTATACCTCCATTCCATAGCTTCAAGGAAAAAGTCACACGAGCAGATAATTCTATACTCTTACTCCTAGTTTCGTATGCGAGATGATGTCGTTGGAGACACTACCTGCACCTCCAGTGCACTCCGAACCCTGTAGGCGAAAATGGTCTGGGTGGGCAAACTACGGCCCGCGGGCCAAATCTGGCCCGTTAAAGCATTTCCTCCGGCACGCCAAGACTTTGTTTTGTTAATATTTTTGATGTATTATTGTAAAATTGTTTCTATTTTATTTATATCAGTAGTGTTTATAAGGTTTAAAACCATTAAAAATTCTCGGTTTGTTTTAAAAAAATATATAAAGTCGTAAATTTTTATGTAAAAAGCCAAAAAAATAATTGCCATCAACAATTTGTGTAATTTGCTTAATTAGCTTAAGTAGATTTTATAAATCAAAATATTTTTTTCGCTAAAATTTTGGCCCCTTTTAAAGTATTTCTTACAATTTGTGGCCCGCCAACCAAAAAGTTTGCACACCACTGATCTGGGTTGACTGGGAACGTGGGGCTTCTAGTAAACAAGGGCTCATCTAAAGAGGTGATAACCTCGGCCTTAAACTCAGAACTAATATCAGCAAACGCAACATGTGTCAACCCTATTTAGTAGTGCATATCGCGAACAAAAACTGTTATGGCTTAATTAATAAGGAAGCATCTATACGTGCAAATATCGTTCCTATAATACAATTAGATTTAAGTTATATTTATATACAGGAAGCTTCACGCTTTTCAAAGCAAATCTATTTCAATATAACCGTGAAATATATGAAAATCGAATAGACTGTTGAAGACTTCTTTGAAGGTCGTAGGAAGGTACAGGATATTTCTTTGTTATAAAACAAATAAGTCTCCATGACTATTATCTCAATTGGAATAGACAGCAAGGATTTCTTCAACTAATTTTGTTTCAACTTCTCATATTATGTCGAAAGGACAAATACATTAGGAGTCAAAGTTATAAAGTTACAACATGTAGGAATGCAGATAATGGCCCCTTTTAGCAATGGATCAATCAATAAAATAAGTTTCTTTTAATAGAATTTTCGACCATTAGCCCTGAAACTTTGGTCACCTTAGAAATCCAGATTCCATCATCATCAGATTTTGGAAATAATTGTCAGTCGAAAATAATTGATTTTCTTCTTTTTTTACAGCTGATTTCAAAAATCCCTAAGTATGACCATCATACTCACCAGGCTACTTTGCGTAGTTTCTACTCTTCAGAGGCATAATTATATATTTATTTAGGACATCTAATGTTAGTAAAAGGGCATTATTGACTTTTTTAGTGACCGAGAGTGATCGACTAATTAGTCTATTATTTTAAAGTAACAGCATGAGCACTTGCAATGAGAAATCTTTAGCCTTTTTACCTTAAAGTAGATAGATAGACATGGCAATCTCTATAGTTAAGAGGACTAAACGTTTTCCCATTTATCAGTATAGAAGATTTACCATCTGCAAGTATCAATCAATTTCGTCTCGAAACCGCATGACCGACCGGTAACACGCGAGCCGTCCTACATCGTGACTGCAAACATAACGGCAGCTAATTATCAACACTACAACGATCATTTGTATCGTTTTAAATTACGAAATATTTGTTCTCGATCGCTACTCACGGAGAGTAGCAGATGTAATGCACCTTCTCTGCATTTTAGCAATTACACGATTCTACCTGATCCGTGTCTGTGAAGTAATCTATCGAGTGCTACCCGGTGCATTAAAAAGCTCGCTCCTTTGAAGTTCTTACTTCACTGTTACTTCCTTTTTATAACAGTCGTGTAGTATACCATATAAAAACAATCTATATTTACGAATAAAAACAAAAGCAGATTTCAAATTCCACAAATAAACATAATGGTCAACACATGGACGCCATCTTTTGTCAAATTATCATAGTTTTATTAAGAATTTCAGTACATTCAGTGTTTCGATAGAAACTACCGACTAAGTCATGTTTCCGCCCTGGTGAGGAGTGGAGAGGCACCGGTGTGTTCCACTGGTGTTCCCGGAGCCCCTCACAGTGCACCTATGATGCCACCAAGTTTTAGTGCGAAGAAATCCCAATTATCCACCACCTTCACTCCAGAAGCCACCCCGGCTTTCATCTTTTCAAGATTTTCCCCTCGATAACCAAATAAATGATGAATGAATTAGCGACAGAATTTCCTATAACTGTTAATCTCCGCATATTTCTTGTATATACTTAATCGTTGTCAAAAATAAACTGTATATAGAGATAGAGAATATATAGATAGAATCAATAATCTTCGTTCTCAGGGTCTCTAACCACCGACGTAAGCCCCTCACTTGTGCACGTGATTGGTAAATTACAAAGAGAGGCTTCGAATTGGCGAAAAGTATATGTCACGAGGAGGAATGATTTCATTGCGTGGGTATATGAATGGTCACGAAGCCGAATCATGAGATGAATCAAGGACATGTGCATTATATGTAGGTAGTAGTCGAGTATTCAACGGTAAAACAGTGCGGGTAGATTGAATTTCGCCTGACATATTTATCTGTATTATTGAAAAATGAGTGTATTAATTACGGAAAACGCGACAAACAAGGTTTATTAGATATAAGTAATCATCGCCCACCTTCGAACAAATTATAGACGAATTTCAGGCACGTTGTATACCTTTTTATAACAAGGCTTGCAGCTTTTTAAAGAAATCTTTTGTAAGTAACACTTAAACAGTAGAAATTCTTGATCATCGAGTAGTTATAATAAGAGGCTATTATTTTAACATACCAGGGTAGACAGGGATACCAAAGTTTAAACGCTTTTTATTGAGCTTAAATTTCTGTAAGTGATAAATTTAAAAACAGTCATTAGTACAAGCGGGCTGGGATTCGAAACTCTGATCATGATACCGTAAGGTGAATTGAATGACAAGCTATCATTGCATAGTTAAAGACTCTTTAAACCTATTTTATTTTCCAGGTATTCGAGCTCAGAACACAAGGTTGGACATTTCCGGCAAAATTAACAAACTTTTACACCGCCCAACGCTGTCATCATTTTGTATACTCCACGATACATTGATATACATAAACACACATATCTCTTAATGGAGTATTTTATTGACGTTACTTAGAAGACGTAACCAGCTGTAAGCGCCAATTTCGATTCGTCAATATTTGTTATCGTTTTATAATTTTTCAAATGTATTTGGCTGCCTTGACCATGGCATTGAAAAGATGCCGTGAATGGATTTAGACGTCATTTTATATTTTATAGTACAGACAAACTTTGGATACCATATCCAATCCATTTTTATGTATATTCGATTGTTTTTATACCGTTGTTAGCTCTTAGTTACTACTTATTTCAATTTTATCGAATGCATTAGTTTACAACCAAATACTTCAATAACGTCCGTCATATCTCCGTCAATTAACGGATTTTAATTTTACTTTTGTTTAAAGGGGGATATTTACATAAGGTCTCACATTAATTTTATTGATTTTAGGACCTTATCACTAAGATACACTAGGGAACGTTAATTATTGTATGAAGGAATAGCTGTTCACTGATTTATTGGTATATTTATTATTATTTAAGACTAGGATGACAACCAGCACGAATATGGAAGTAGAAAGAACATAAAGGTTCCAGAAATTCTTAAAATTATTTTGACACTTCGGAAACAATTATATTTACAGGTGAAAACCAAAACTGACGTCATGAACGGACTCAGACTGGATTATTTGATGTATATATACTTTATTAACTTTATTAACTTTATTAACTTTATTAATATCACAAAACAAACATGTTACATATACAGGAGCTCTGTTTCCTGAACTAGGTACAGTGTACCTGTATCTCAGGAGACAGTGCCTTCCAGAGTCACAAACAGTAAGTCCTGCGTACAATAAGTTTTAATATAAGTTAAGTAAATTATACGATAATTAATAATTAAAATATATAAAATAAAAACAAAAATGTGTGCAAAGGGAAAAAAGGAAAGAACTACAGTCATAGTTGAGAAGTTATGCGAATGTGTAGTGTGTGTGTTTGTGTGAGTGAGTGTGTGGATATCATGAGGTTAATAATATATTTTCAATTTGGGTGTAGTCCTGATTCTGCAACCATTTTAATAACAATCCCTTGAACTTACGACTGTTAAGCCTTGTGATATAATTAAGGTCGAATGGGATTTTATAATATATCCGTGGTGCAACAGAGATATAGTGGCGTTGTGCAAATGTGGACCTTGTTATTGGCACCGGGGAGACGATACCTTCTTTTTAGAAGGCAGTAATGGCAAATCTATTTCACGGTGACATCTCAATAGCGTTTGAAATATAAAAAGCTTTCGAACTGAAAGGACTCCAGTCCGCTGGTACACGTCTGTGGTAGGATGTTGGTATGGAAGACTCATCAAAACCTTCAACACTGCTCTCTGCACTCGTTCTAATTCAAGCATTTTCGTTTTTGTGGCGCCACCCCAAGCTATTAAACAATAGCTGATAACACTCTGGCAAAGCGCTTTGTAAACTTGTATGAGAATTTTGTTACTAGCAATTGTTCGAAGTTGTTTAAAGATATATATGAGCTTTCGCACTCTGGAACACACGTGTTCAATTTGCATTTTCCAGCTCAACATTTCGTCTACTTGTACTCCTAAATAACGAATGCTTGCGGCTCTCGTTAGTACAACACAGTTACATTGACTTAGACGGTCTCGATTGCATGGATAAGAATGTAGTGCTATATTAAAGTCTACAGGCGGACTAGACTTTACAGATTTTGTGATACTATAATGTACTACTATGTATTTGTGTGTATTACTGATTGGCCAGAGAAGCTGCCCGCAACAGTTTCACCGGGTTTGAGAGGTGACAGAGCGACACTAAGGCCCCGAAAGGGGACCACGGCTTGGACGATTACTCTAGGCAGTTCGAGGGCGACCGAGAGAGCCGAACCGCGACTAGAATGGTAGCTTTACCACAGAAAAGCTAGAGACATTTTAAAAAGGGCCGAACATAACTGTAGTATATACATTACACATACATGATATGATATATCTGCAATTATTTCAGAATTCTTAGTAAATAAGAAAACTATTGTGTAGGCGAAATACTGGTTGAAGTGTACATTAAATACATTTTAACATATGCTACAATTCCTTTATCCAGCGTGAAAATATTGTGTTGACAAAAAAGGTATTTTTATGAATCTTTTAAACGGAGTCAATGAACTCGTTATGACGTTATCGTCATTTAAACATTGTTTCTGGTTCATATTAAGATAAGCTTTAGATATAATAATAATTTTCGATATTGCAACGATGAACATACATAAAAGCTCAAGAAAGATATTATGTAAGCTTCAATATAGACAATAGATACTTTAAAACTCGGCCATTTTGATAATAATATTCTAATCGTGTGAAATTGAGGCTGTCACGTTATTAATTTTATAATCTTACGAAATTGATCCTAAATCGCAGGTAATTAAGCTTATATTACCAGTGCATGTTGTTGCCGATGTAAAGGTACTCTGGACATTCGCATTTCGACTGTGAATTACAGTAAGGGGCATAAATAACAGAATGTGGCCCTTCACATGCCAACTGGAGCGAAATCTGCAATTTGATAATAAGGTTCATGTGGTATTGCGTTTAAAGTTACTCCGAATTAAATGTGATTTAATTTATTTTGTAACGTATCCTCGCGCAAGAATGCGACACGTTTTACCAATTGGCTTATTGCACGCATATTATCGTCTAATGGTTCGGGCTGTCATCTGCGAAATATAAATGAATTTAACCCACCATTCGATAATTATAAAACTAGCTTGATTGGATAAGTTAAAGATTATTGGTAATAAAAACATGTCATGGTGGAAGTACCACAGTATATTATATTTCTGTGGTTCTCCCGGCGAGTGGGATAATAGTGGCCCGACTCTTTATAAAATAGTCAAAACAATTCCTTTACTAGGCGTTGTCTATGACCGCCTGTGTATACATACTTAAAATCGGGTAAGGTTATTCTGTGCTCATTGCCGCTACTTCTTACTTTGAAAAAGAAAAACATTCTATAATTTTGATTTTATGTATAAGCCAATATGTAATAAGCCATAATCCGAATACGGTAAGATTACGCAGGTCTACATAAATTCTATTATGACAAGGACAACCAAATGTGGCGTATAAAATCGACCACCAGCGTTGACCTGATATTCGCTGTTTGTCAATGTATATGATACAACACGTAACATCTCACGTGATGTGATGATGCTTCAATAATCCGTGGTCCACGACGCTAGCCGCCACTCCCTTACTTTCACCCGGAAAAATAACAAAGGTCGATTCCGAGCTTCCTACCAACCGCTTTATCTCCTTTAACGTATTCGACATTATAAAAAATAATATATCATGTCCTAGGAAACCGACAACGGCGTAAATGGAAACAGTTTCCGTTCATAAACACGAGGAATTTATGATTGTGACATATGTTTTTTTTATATAATAAATATATACATGTAGGGGGGGAGCAGTCTGAATAAATAAAATAGTAGAAGTTAGTGGCTCAGAAAACTTCTTTTATTTCACCTTAATTTTATATCACACTTCGTGTCCACGTCGTAACTTCAATCGTAATGTACTGTCACTTAATGTCGTCCATCTTTCTTATATATCTTTTATTCCCAATCACTCGCCATTCGTTCACTCATCTTCATTCTCACATTCGGATACATCTTTCATACTTTCATGTTGATCGGATACAACTTACAAGTTTTTTTTTTTTTTCCTACATACATTTTTATGCATTTCATTTAATTAAACAGATCGGAGTATGTAAACAGCATATTACCTTCCGGCACACTATGTTAGTAAATAATGATTCCCAAATTAAGCAGACGCTTATATATTGGGAGACCCCCAGTTGTCTTATAGAATTTGCAGATACGGTGTTTCTTGGGCATTCTTATATAAATAGATTGTTTATAAATAAAAAGATAAGTAAATATATATAAAGAGGCGTGTGTGTATAGTGTTCATGTCTCTTCGCATGGTTGTGTGTATGTATTTTTTTTTTTTTTTGGTTCGGTTTCTACCCGAGAATAACCTTTTAGGTGTCATCATAGTTGAGGCCGAATAACCATTATGTTACCGATTTCATTTCTCTTACTATTCAATTCAATTCTTTTGTTGATGGCGTTTCCATATAGATTTCGCCAATGTCGAAGTGTGTATTTTAAACTGCTGTAAAAAGCGGGCTTCGTGACGGACAAGGATCGAAACTAACAAAAAAGTACGGTGGTTGCAGCTGAGACAATTCCGCGTGAAGCTGTCTGTTGATATATCTAAAACAATAAAAGCATACACAATATATACATAAGGTTAGTTGGTTAAAAGACAGACAAACTAAAGTCAAATTTTTTCATACTAAAGGCTTGATGGTTTTTCTTTTATTTTTTAAATACAGGGTATTAGGAAACCGCTTAAGAAAACGAAGACAGACGATAGTACTAATGACACCTCTGATGATGGGACGGAATAAAATCGATCCTGAAAAAAAAATATGTTTAAAAAAAATAAAACAGCTGATGTTCGGGTCAACGAACGCAGGGGCGTGGATACCGCGCCATTTAAAACTCTTGCCGCTTCTTTAGCGCCGCCGCCCCTTTATAAATTATTTATTTAGCTATATTAACATGATGCAGCGTAAAAAATGCTACTAAAACGTTTAAAAAATAAGATTTTTTTTAAATAGGATCGATTTTTCTTCCGTCCCATTATCAAAGGTGTCAACTGCATTATCGTCTGTCTTCGTTTATTACCCTGTATATATGCCATGTCCCTACGAGGTAATGTTTTTAAAAATAAGATGTATTGTTTCCAGATAGTTATGCTGGTTGGAAATCTCCAAGGTTCTAAAGTATCCGGACATTAGAAGGCTATAAAAAAAACGCAAGTAAGGATGACTCATGATTTTCAAGTGAGAGTAACGATTTGACAACTTTCCGTTTAAAGTGGTTAATTTTAAAAGTAAACTTAGAGATCAATATATAAACATTATAGTACCGTTTTGAATTGTTGGGAAAGTATTTTTTTATAGCTTAATGTTTACTTATTTACTTCTCAGGGTCCCAAGCCAACGACATTTCACTGAGAAACCAATTTATTGCAAATCAATTGTTATTATTTATTTATTTATTTATTATTTGATACAGGAAAACTTACAGCTATTCAATGCTTCTTAAATAATTTACAAATATATCACTAGATTAGCAGATAACAAGTTTTCACAAATAAGTTAGGGAAAAAAAAACACTAAAGATACGCAAACTTAGGTAACACAATATTGGAAAAGAGTATCAAGGTCCCGCAGACAAAATTTCGCTAAATATACTTATAAAAAGCTTACGTACTGAGGCGTCACTGACGTGAAATAGGTCGACATTATTGAATTTCTTACAAAGGGTGTTGAATTCATTACATGCTCTGATAAAATAGCTATTACGCATATAATTTGCATTACTAGGTGGAGTATATAATGGACACTTGAATCGCAGACTACGAGAAGGGATAGAGAAGCGTAGCTTGTTAAGTAGTTCAGGACAATCCATGCGACTTTGAGCAATATTTGATAGCAATACGATATCCGCTATGCACCGACGAGTGTGTAATGGAAGAAGGTGAAGTCTAGAACATGTTTGATCATAGCTGTCCTTACTTAATCTGAATTTGGAGCGCATATGCCGAATAATTTTTTTCTGGATCGACTCGATTTTGTTAATGTATATATTATAGTGAGGATTCCAAACTTGACATGCATATTCTAAATTGCTTCTAACTAGTGTGCAGTAAAGAATTTTTAAGGATTTTAGCTGCCGGAAACTGTGAACTGGAATTATGCCAAAACCGTAATCTACTAATATAATTTTTGATGTATAATTTTCAGTTGAATTTAAATATAATTAATTGAAATTGAATAGAAATATTAATTGTTTAAAATGTGTCGGCAGTGTCAGTGGTAAGACATTGGAAAACCATAGTGACATAACTGAAATATCAGATTACTAAAACTCTAAATTCGACAACTGTGATGGCAGTGGACGTTCATTTTGATACAATTGACTTAGACTCAAGGGCTCTGTAGTTCTGGGCTCTCAAGAATAAGACTACGGTATCCCCTGCCTGTCTTAGAAGGCGACTAAAAGGTGCCTCGAGTTAACTGGGAGACAAGGGTTGGGTCCTTTATCATACACCAAAGTGGACCCGGGAAGAAGGCGACATCGGCTGGCCCGTGTCGCCTTGCCTGCGAGGGCACAGGGGGGAGGAAGTAAGTTGCCCCCCGGGAAATGCTCGCCTTGCGTTCCTCTGGAGATCCCGGAGCCCCCTCACCATGCATCCTGGAAGGGCCACCGGGAAGGTTTTAGTGAGTAAAAACCTCGCATAACCGCTGCCCAGAAGGCGGGGTATCTTTTTGCAGATTTCCTCCCCGTTAACAAAAAAAAAGGAGACTCAAGGGCGAGGAAAACTGCACCAAGTTCTTTCTTTGTTTACTTGCAATAATCTAATCAGTAATGCAAGATGTCAGATTATAAAGCTGACAGCGAAAGTTAATGATTTAATGTATACGTGATGCACGAACGACGTAAGAGGAATAAATTATATTGGCACCGTTCCATGTATGTATTTAGGGAACCTTTAGATATGAGTCGCCACTGCAACAACTATCAGGACGTAATTACTCGTATAATATGATGTTTTTGATTGTGAGAGTATTTTTTCGTATTCAGGACAATACATCTAGGAATTATCGAACAGAAGGAAAAAAAGAAAATAATGAACAGAGAGAACAAGACACGGAATAACACCAATGTAGGTCACAAGATAGGAATTGATGTGGTGGAGGCGGTTTTTAGGCCGTGAGAGTCGGACACTCCTTGTCAGCACGGGCTGTCCAGGGTCCATAACGGATTTCCCCTCCTCGCGAAAAAAAAGACCGCATCTCTACTCTCCTCTACTAGAGCTTCATTACGCCGGCACCTGAAATGGAACTCTACTTGCGCAACACGAAATTTAAGGTAAGTGGACACTGAGCTACCAAGGCCCCATAAAATTAACAGATCTGGATCATTGACGAGTCGTGCTGCTCGAATACAGATGCACAATAAAATATTTCATTGGCGAGGTTCATTACTTTGATACATTGTGTAATTGTGACCTTCTCTCACCAACTCCTCGTTACATATTGCACGTTATTGTATCAATGATGACGCGGCACGTCGGTCAACATTCTACTCTTATGTATCATGATTTCCCATCTAATTCAAAGTCATCATAATTCGACCCTGACCTTTTAACGCTTTAATTGACTTTGCTTTAATGTATTTTTAATTAAACAAAGAAAAAACGCTATCAAACGTTTCCTTTTAACTCTTACGGGTAAATAGAGGAAGCCAAGCTATCGCTTGTCACCGGTTCGAGTGATCACATTGCCATACATAAAGTTTTGTTTTTAAGAAACTTAACGACGAAGATATTGGTACAAGCTGGCTGGAATTCCAAACCTCAGCCATTAGTCCTTAAGTTAAACTATTAGCTTTTAGGTTATGATATCAGAATTATCTAATAATTGCCATCAATCACAAATTGTTGTGACTACAACAGAGAAAGGCATGCAGGCAGGTTTGGGTATGTAGAAAGAATGAATGAGGAAAGGTATACGAAAAATATCTATGGTTTAAAAGTGAATGGTAATATCGATAGACAACGGTCTAGGCCAATAGTACTCAAACTTTATTTCAAAGCTACAAACTTTATTTCAAAGAAACAAAAGTGGTGGGCAAACTTTTAGGTTGGCGAGCCACCAATTGTAAAAAACAAAATTAAACGGGCCAAAATTTTACCGAAAAAACCTTTTAATTTATTAAATCTTTTTAACAAAAAAATTAATGGCTAATTTAGCTACACAAATTGCTGGTGGCAATTTTTTTGTCTTTACGTAAAATTCACGACATTTTTATACAAACCAAAAATATTAAAGGTTGTAAACCTTATAAACGCTTAACGGGCCAGATTTGGCCCGCGGGCCGTAGTTTGCCCACCACTGATTTAGATAGTCTTACTTGTTCACATTACACACATTAAAATAGGTACGATCAATTAAAGTAACGACTAAACTTCACCAAAATGTGGGTAAGTGCAGCCTTACCACTATAAAAATCCTCTTCCTGTCTGAAAGGAAATTTTTACCCTTATGTTTTCACGTACATTTCAAATTGTATTTACGAGTAAAACTACGAGTATAAGCTGATTCAATGCATATATTTTATGTTTTAATTAACACCGAAGATGGGCCAAACGTGATTAGTGCTCACGTTGAGTATAGCTGGTCTAGGTGAAAACATGTCTAGGTGAAAGCATGTCTAGGTGAAAGAAGACCGCAGAACGGGATCGGGAGAGGGCCGCAGCCCTGTAGTTCTGGGCTCTCAAGAATAAGACTACGGTATCCCCTGCCTGTAGTACAAGGCGACTAAAAGAGGCCTCGGGTTCACTTGGCAGCAAGTGTGGGGGCTTGCGGGGGAAGAAGGCGACATCGGCTGGTCCGTGTCGCCTTGCGCTGCGAGGGCACAGGGGGGGGGAGGGAGTAACCTTCTCCCCGGGACGTGCTCTCCTTAAACACAGTGCAGAGGGGCTCCGGTGTGTTCCACGTGATATCCCGAAGCCCCTCGTCATGCACCGAGGAAATGGCCACCGGGGAGGTTTTAGTGGGTCAGAACCCCACAAAACCGCCGCCTTCCCCCCAGAAGGCGGGGTATCTTTGTGAAGATTTCCTCCCCGCCAACAAAAGAAAAAAGGTGAAAGCATGTTCACTAGGCGACAAGGGTAGGGGCCTATGTCAAAGTTAACCCGGGAAGAACATCGGCTGGGCCGTGTCGTCTTGCACTGCGAGGGCACAGAGGGGATGGATTAACCCTTCCCTTCCTTTCAGATGGCGGGGTATCTTGTTGAAGATTTCTCCCCCGTCAACAAAAAAATAGGTGAATGCATGTCAACTAGATTGTATACATACTAGAGCATTGTACAAAATTACTTTGAAGATGTGGAAGAAATGGCCAAATTATGTATGAATTACAATAAATACGTTTATAAAACTAAATTTATTATGTTTTTGCTTGTCACCCGGAAGGGAAGGCATCCTGACACACATCTTTCGATTCAATCACATCCATACATCTGCTCATACATAATTAATCAAATCAAATTACATCAACTATAAATCATTTAACCAAGCGATTAGACAATAGACTATAATTCGGTCATAATTATAGGCGTCAAACGATATAATAGTGTGCAAGGTTGCTTAATCTATCAACTTGGTTAATTAAAAGATATAATCTCACGGGCCGTCACGTATTGCGTGCTACAAATATTGTTATATGTTAGGTATATCACTAATTACTAATTATTCCACTGAACAGTTCACGGGCGAGAATGTGAGGTCAAAGTTTTTCGGATGAACAATGCCCATCAGGCGAATTCGATCGATCTTTATCTAGTACCTCACGTTTAACGAGATTTGATTCAATTAAGATTGTGGAACATGGTTGCTTCATAAATTACAGCCATAAGCAGGTTAGCCTTTGATTTACGGGCTAAACTACCGGGGTTTGGCCCTCTCGGACGCCCTCGCTTCGGAATGCTAACGCGTAATAATAGTAACCGTCAAGCCGAGTTACCCCTCACCAGAGACCCTTGTGTCGAGTTACCACCTAATAGAGTTCAGTGGTAGGGCTGAGCTGTAGGCTACTATCGGGGTCCATAGGTGGTGGATAATGGAACGGCTTGGAGATATTCTAGCCAGCTGCTTTTGCAGTCCCCAACCAATCAGCGGCAAGGTGAAGGACGCAGTGGTGGCCCCTTAGGAAAAGGCGGGGAGTATCTTTGAATTTCCTCCCATTAACAAAAAAAGGAGACTCAAGGGCGAGGAAAACTGCCAAGTTCTTTCTTTGTTTACTTGCAATAATCTAATCAGTAATGCAAGATGTCAGATTATAAAGCTGACAGCGAAAGTTAATGATTTAATGTATACGTGATGCACGAACGACGTAAGAGGAATAAATTATATTGGCACCGTTCCATGTATGTATTTAGGGAACCTTTAGATATGAATCGCCACTGCAACAACTACCAGGAATTAAAGACGTAATTATTAAGTATTTTCTCGTATTCAGGACAATAAATCTAGCAATAATCGAACATAAGGAAAAAAAGAAAATAATGAACAGAGAGAACAAGACACGGTATAAAATAAAGGGTTACATGGGACAAAAAAAAAAACATCAATGTAGGTCACAAGGTAGGAACATTGATGTGGTGGAAGCGGAGTGTTTTAGTCCGTGAGAGTCCGACACACTTTGTCAGCACGGGCTGTCCAGGGTCCATAACGGATTTCCCCTCCTCGCGAAAAAAAAGACCGCATCTCTACTCTCCTCTACTAGAGCTTCATTACGCCGGCACCTGAAATGGAACTCTACTTGCGCAACACGAAATTTAAGGTAAGTGGACACTGAGCTACCACGGCCCCATAAGATTAACAGATCTGGATCATTGACGAGTCGTGCTGCTCGAATACAGATACACAATAAAATATTTCATTGGCGAGGTTCATTACTTTGATACATTGTGTAATTGTGACCTTCTCTCACCAACTCCTCGTTACATATTGCACGTTATTGTATCAATGATGACGCCTTTTGTCCGTCAACATTCTACTCTTATGTATCATGATTTCTCATCTAATTCAAAGTCATCATAATTCGACCCTGACCTTTTAACGCTTTGGTGGCTTTGCTTTGTTAGTACAAATTAAACAAAGAAAAACGCTATCAAACGTTTCCTTTTAACTCTTACGAATTGACAAGAGGAAATGAAGCTATCGCTTGTCACCGGTTTCGGTGAATGCATTGCCATACATAAAGTTTTGTTTTAAGAAACTTAACGACGAAGATATTGGTACAAGGTACTGGCTGAGATTCCAAACCTTCCATTAGTCCTTAAGTTCTTAAACTATTAGTTTTAGGTTATGACATCAGAATTATCTAATAATTGCCATCAATCACAAATTGTTGTGACTGCAACAGAGAAAGGCATGCAGGCAGGTTTGGGCATGTAGAAAGAATGAATGAGGAAGGTATACGAAAATATCTATGGTTTAAAAGTGAATGGTAATGTCGATAGAGAACGGTCTTTTTTTGTTTACGAGGAGGAAATCTTCAGAAAGATACCCCGCCTTCTGGGGAAGGCGGCGGTTATGTGGGGAGTTCTTACCCACTAAAACCTCCCAGTGGCCCTTTCCTCGGTGCATGACGAGGGGCTCCGGGATCTCCAGTGGAACGCACTGGAGCCCCTCTGCACTGTGCTCAAGGAGAGCACGTCCCGGGGGAGGTTACTCCCTCCCCTGTGCCCTCGCAGCACCAGGCGACACAGGCCAGCCGATGTCGCCTTCTTCCGGAGATCCACTTTGGTGGACGGCTCAAAACCCCAGCCTTGTCGCCCAGTGAACCCGAGGCCCCTTATAGTCGCCTTGTACGACAGGCAGGGGATACCGTAGTCTTATTCTTGAGAGCCCAGAACTACAGGGCTGGAACAGAGAACAGTCTAGGCCAATAGTACTCAAACTTTATTTCAAAGCTACAAACACTTGTTAGTCATAAAAAGATAGATACTGTAATGATTTAGATCAGTGGTGGGCAAACTTTTAGGTTGGCGAGCCACCAATTGTAAAAAACAAAATTAAACGGGCCAAAATTTTACCGAAAAAACCTTTTAATTTATTAAATCTTTTTAACAAAAAAATTAATGGCTAATTTAGCTACACAAATTGCTGGTGGCAATTTTTTTTGTCTTTTTACGTAAAAATTTACGACGTTTTTTATACAAACCAAAAATGTTAAAAGGTTGTAAACCTTATAAACACTACTGATATAACTAAAAACACATCAAAAATATTAACTCAAAAACACTTGGCGGGCCGGATAGAGCAGCAACGAATTTGAATTTGGCCCGCGGGCCGTGGTTGCCCACCACTGATTTAGATACTCTTACTTGTTCACATTACACACATTAAAATAGGTACGATCAATTAAAGTAACGGCTAATCTTCACCAAAATGTGGGTAAGTGCAGTGCCGCAAAAAATCCTCTTCCTGTCTGAAAGAAATTTTTACCCTTATGTTTTCACGTACATTTCAAATTGTATTTACAACTATATTTTGATTCAATGCATATATTTTATGTTTTAATTAACACCGAAAATTGACCATACGTGCTTAGTGCTCACGTTGAGTATAGCTGGTCTAGGTGAAAGTAGTTCTGGGCTCTCAAGAATAAGACTACGGTGTCCCCTGCCTGTCGTACAAGGCGACTAAAAGGCCTCGTTCACTGGGCGAGAAGGGTGGGGGCCTGAGTCGTCCACCAAAGTGATTCCGGGAAGAAGGCGACATCGGCTGGCCCGTGTCGCCTTGCGCTGCGAGGGCACAGGGGGAGGGAGTAACCTCCCCGGGACCTGCTCTGTGAAGAGGATAATGTAGAGGGCTCCGATGCGTTCCACTGGTGATCTCGGAGCCCCTCACCATGCACCGAGGAAGGGCCACTGGGGGTTTAGTGGGTAAAACCCACATAACCGCCGCCTTCCGGGCGGGGTATCTTTGAAGATTTTCCTCCGTAAGGAAAAAGCCCTAAGAGAAGCCGATATTAATTGTTGTGAACGGTCACGGTTTGATAATGGTGAATGAAATACAAATTATATCGATATCGATATCGATATCGATATCGATATCGATATCGATATCGATATCGATATCGATATCGATATCGATATCGATATCGATATCGATATCGATATCGATATCGATATCGATATCGATATCGATATCGATATCGATATCGATATCGATATCGATATCGATATCGATATCGATATCGATATCGATATCGATATCGATATCGATATCGATATCGATATCGAAGAACGTGTTTACATTATTAACAGGATTAATTAAAGTAGACATTGATATTATACTTGATTCTTTAGTCCATAATACATTGGAGCTAATAAAATAATTAAACACATTATTTAATTAAAGATAATACGGAAATTAATATCGCGTCGAAGCTCAATCTATTTGCCCGTGTCACGCTCAAATATTTTATCACGCATGACGTGACTACGTACTCTGGAAGCGTTCAACCTTGTCACGTCTTGTATCATTGTCCGTTTGTTTTATTTGCTAACGATTCTTTCGATGACTTTGTAGTTTATCATTTGCGGTCCAATTAGTGTAGTTTTGTTCGACGATTACGTCAACAAAGTGAACAGTGGTGGGTATGCCATGGAGGTTTTACCTTCACATACGACACGTAAAATTCTTCAATTTGCAGCTTGCACGTATTTTGACATATTTCATAAGTAATATCAAAATTAAAGCGCCTATAGCCTGATGGTTTCCAACATGGAAACGTAGGATCGTACGTTCGCATCCACTATTCGACTATTGACGTGAACCACCAGCACATGCTTCTAAGCTTGTAAATGTTAACAAGATTGCTAGTAATTGTAAAAAATCATCGTTAACATTACTTAAATATTTTATTATGTATATTTAAACAACCTCTTTTACACATATTACATGGTGTAATGTTAAAGTTTCAGTTAATACCATACGTCCCACTGTTGGGCACAGGCCTTCCCTGTACAAAGAGTATATGGGCATAGTTTGCCACGTGGCCGTAGTAAAATCTTAGAAAATTTCTAAGATATGTACCTACATCGTGAGTAAACGTTTCCTAACGATATTCTTTCTTCACCGCTGAGCGCGTGGTAAATCAGCACACAAAAATACAACAACGAAATTATTAGTATCGACTGTATGTATATGAATCGAATTCTGGTTGCTGGCGTACTATGCAACTTGAAGCGACCACCCGGACACTGAGCTACCACGGCTATTACGGTGTTATGTTGCAATATCTATTGGGACAATCTAAGCTAAACTAACTTATATGTCACTTCGGGAAGCGTTAGCGCTGGGAGAAGAAGTGGCCGAAGAAACTCCAGCAACGCTCCTAATCTTATCAAGGGTGGGGTTTTCCCATAAAATACTTATATCGCGCGAGGATTTTTCGCAGCCTCCGACGGTCGCGAATGGACGTTTTGTAGATTTGTAAAGATCTAGCCTGTGCAACGGAATCGTCGAGAACGTGTCTCGGCCTCTGGGCGACGCGTCTAAATTTACATGTGGGGAGAGTCTTGTAAGTGGCGGCACTCACAAGAAGTTTTTTGGTATGTTTGGTGGCAGTCTCGAAAAACCGTCGAGATGCCTGCTTAAAGAATGGGGCCTTTGTCGTCCGCCAAAGTGGACCCGGGAAGATAGCGACAGGGAGGAAGAGAGTAACCTCCCCGGGACCTGCTCTGTGAAGAGGATAATGTAGAGGGCTCCGATGCGTTCCACTGGTGATCTCGGAGCCCCTCACCATGCACCGAGGAAGGGCCACTGGGGGTTTAGTGGGTCAGAACCCCACAAAACCGCCGCCTTCCGGGCGGGGTATCTTTGAAGATTTTCCTCCGTAAGGAAAAAGCCCTAAGAGAAGCCGATATTAATTGTTGTGAACGGTCACGGTTTGATAATGGTGAATGAAATGCAAATCATATCGATATCGATATCGAAGAACGTGTTTAAATTATTAACAGGATTAATTAAAGTAGACATTGATATTATACTTGATTCTTTAGTCCATAATACATTGGAGCTAATAAAATAATTAAACACATTATTTAATTAAAGATAATACGGAAATTAATATCGCGTCGAAGCTCAATCTATTTGCCCGTGTCACGCTCAAATATTTTATCACGCGTGACGTGACTACGTCTCTGGAAGCGTTCAACCTTGTCACGTCTTGTATCACTGTCCCGTTTGTTTTATTTGCTAACGATTCTTTCGATGACTTTGTAGTTTACTATTTGCGGTCCAATTAGTGTAGTTTTGTTCGACGATTACGTCAGCAAAGTGAACGGTGGGTGGGTATGCCATGGAGGTTTTACCTTCACATACGACACGTAAAATTCTTCAATTTGCAGCTTGCACGTATTTTCTAACTATTGACATATTTCATAAGGTAATATCAAAATTGAAGCGCCAATAGCCTGATGGTTTCCAACATGGAAACGTAGGATCGTTGATTCGAATCCACCATTCGACTATTGACGTGAACCATCTCCAGCACATGATTCTAAGCTTAGAATGGTTAACAAGATTGCTAGTAATTGTAAAAAAAACATCGTTAACATTACTTAAATATATCTACTATTAAAAATAAATAATATTAATTCAATATAATAATATTATTTTATGTCCTTTTAACCATAAAGGGGTGGATAATCAATCACATTAGTACAAGATGGCTGAGATTCTACTCTCCGACCTTTCGATCGCAAGTCGAGTGTTCATTAAATATTTTATTATGTATATTTAAACAACCTCTTTTACACATATTACATGTTGCAATGTTAAAGTTTCAGTTAATACCATTCGTCCCACTGTTGGGCTCAGGCCTTCCCTGTACAAAGAGTATATGGGCATAGTTTGCCACGTGGCCGCAGTGAAACTCTTAAAAAATTTTCTAAGACATGTATTTTCCTTCACCGCCGAGCGCGTGGTAAATCAGCACACAAAAATACAACAACGAAATTATTAGTATCGAATGTATGTATATGAATCGAATTCTGGTTGCTAGCGTACTATGCAACTTGAAGCGACCACCCGGACACTGAGCTACCACGGCTATTACGGTGTTGCAATATTAAATTCTTTAATAATATTATTATATAACTGTCTTCTAGCGTCTAATTTTGTATTAATTGATGATAATGCAGTGGTAACATCATACGATCGCGAAATATTGAGATAAATGTTTTGTGTGACGTAATTCATTAATGCACTTACAACTGACTATCTAACAATAATCGTGTTATATAAATATATTAATGGCTACTAGAATAAAATAAATAAACTGACTGAACTACGTCGTTTGTATTCAGAAGTAATTTCATTTCATATATTCCTCATTCAAAGTAGTGAAAAAAAAAACATTTGAAACAAGTGACGTAACAACTTAGTTGGCCATTTTTTAAATAATGTCAGTACTCCATTTATCGGACGAAACGCGTAAGTATAATATATCTCCAATTTGTGTACTCACATGGAAGTACCACGTGAATTGGAGATGTACTTTCACTACTACCATTTCACGTGCCCATTCATGCTGCATAAGAAGACCACGAAGACGCTGCCTGGTGTGTTTTTGGTTACTAACGTGATTAGGAGAAAAATATTTCATGGGAAGGGTCGGTCAAGAAAGTTTGAATATCTGCGAAGAGAAAAAAGCTAGCTAACTGAAATAAATTGAATATGATAGACAATTAAATAACCTTAAAATAAAATAAAAAACATAAGCTTAAACAAAAAAGGATATCTTACGTAAACTTGGATAATAGAGTATTTTTTATAAAATTTTATTTTTATTAAAATTTTAAATTTTAATTAATTTTTTAAGTTTATTGTATATTTTATTTACAGGGTTATTTAATTGACTATCATGCACAGGTTATTTCAGTGTAGGTAGCGTCTTTATCTTCCGAGATGTTCAAACTTTCTTAACCAACCCTTTATTCCGACGATTTAACAATTGAATCGTTGGTTTCTTACATTATTCACGAATTACTACTACTTAGCGGTTATCTTATACATTATGTTGTCTAATCGTGTTTACTAAGTGAACGTTTTCTTAGCCGCAAGAAATTATCGCCCGTTACGTACGAAATCTATTCACACGCATCTGTGGCAACGAAAATCTGCATAAATACTCTTTCGTAACAAATTTTTAATTCTATCCTGCTATCGTATTTTACGTTATTTATATAGTAAATTTAAAAATCTCACAGTTTTTTCCTTAAGCAAATTTTCTGCAACAATAGTTATAAATAATAACTTTAAGCTTGTGCAATTCTTGTATATATTATCAGTATGTTATCTATTGTATGTATACATAATAAATATATTTCTTTTTTCTGGAAAACTGCCATCATACCACCGGATAACAACACCCAAGGTTGGTGTAACATCGTTTTCTTGTGCTTTAGTGCGCCTTACTATATAAGACTCAAAGAATTAGGATCAGAGATTGTGTGTGATTTGCTTACAAGAAATTAATTTTATCTAATTAAATTAATTAGATAAAATTAAAAAAAATATATTGTCTTCATCAGCCAGGAGGCTACTACAGTTTAAAGGGGTGTTTTGAGAGGTCTTAAATTGCCTAGCCTGAATTTCTCAAGTAACTAGGCTCAAGGGCCTCTAGCCGGGATCTCGGCTTGCTCGGTTGTTTTATACGTGAAAGCGTTCCGACCTGCCGAGGACGCACCACGACTCCACGATCTTTCAGGCACTGTAAATTAAAGGCGAAAAAGTAAAGCTTATTCGTGGTTATATATTTATAAATTGAATTAAAATAAAACGAAAAAGTGTGATGATGTAAATTTTATTGCATACAATGCAAATAAAGTAACTCGTGGTCCTTTCCGAAATCTTAATTGTCTTACAAAATCCCACACTATAATATACATTAACAAAAGCGCGAACTTCTTTATATTGTTAATCTGTATTCATTGTTATATTTAAAAAGATACAATAGAAAATGGTAATGGCTTTTAGGATTCCGTATTATTCAAATAAGAACTTCTTACATATCTGATTATAATTTTGTTATCTGTGCTATGTACCACAACATTGCATTAATTTTATAAAAAAATATTATTATTATGGTGAAATTGGAATAATTGAATGACCAGTAAATTAGGAGTCGTAAAAAGGTTCTAATTGACACTAAAACCTTTTTTAAAGCTATTAAGCTTTAGATAAAAATATTATTTTCACGAATACACTGATATTGTCAGATTAGATGTTATGATAGACTAGTGGATAAGCGTTTATTGTACGATTTGACGGTCAAGGTTCAAATCCCAAACGGTTTGTGCCCTAATAGACGGTATATTACTATCTACTACTACTACTAAGTTGAAAGTTACAGCCTTTACATATACATATATGTCCCACTGTTGGGCACAGGCCTTCTATAAAGAGACAAGGGTGTAGTCAGTCACGCGGCCTAGTGCGGATTGGCAGACTTCACGTGTGTTAGAAAAAAATTCTAAGACATGTAGGTTTCCTTACGATGTTTTCCTTCACCGCCGAGCGCGTGGTAAATCAACACATAAAATTGCTACAATAAATTCATTGGTGCCGCGACCGGGGATCGAACTCTGTCTGTCGTTAGGTTAGTCATTAGGTTTTCATAGCGGGTTTACTACCATTAGGTATAACCGGTATATAGGAAAATTTCTCGACTTTCTTAATTGGAAGGATAAAAAAGTTATATGAAAGTCTATATCCTTTATCATAAAATTGTATATTCTAGCTTTACACTGTGAATGTATAGAAATAGTAATATGTTCAAATAATAAATAACTTCTCCCCTTTGGCACCTTTTGTTAAAAATACATATACAATCTATTACGTCGATCGTGAGAAAGTTAATACTACAATATACTGCTTTTAAATATGTAATTGGTGAGTGAATAAAATTTTTCTTTCGCATAGTTTCCTCACGATGTTTTCCTTGCACGTAATAAAATCAGCACATAAGATAGGCAAGGAACAATTCCACCGTTTAGCGTCCGGGTAATGATTTCGCAAAGATACTCCCTAAATTAGTTCAGCTAAATGATTTAAGAGCTGTAGCACCTGTCAAAAATGTCGTGGTTAAATGCCAAAAAAATATTAGTGACGGGTGCGAACTACAGAATGAGCTATTACTGTACTTTTAAAAATGTGACTGGTACGGTTTTCATTAAAGAAAATTCTTAGATAGTAACATTATATTTTTATTCAAACATATCTTTTCAAAAACTTTTATTTCTCTATTCTTGTTATGAAACTTGATTAATTTGATCTTGGTAAACCGTTTGTATCTATTGTAATTTCCTTCAAAGAGTCATAAATAACTTCGGTGTAACTTATGAAGTTTTTTTTCTTACGAGTAATACAACGGTTTATAATAACTTTCACACATTATCCCACCACGATGGCCTGACACGCTGCACTGGACCTAATATTATTAGCTCCTTGCTGAATTTCATATTTAAAATTAATAAAAAATACGATAATTTCTCTAATTTGAAACTAAAGTTTTACAATTAACTTTTTTATTTATTCTAATTAATTATGCAATTATTTCATTCTAAATAATAATGTTAAACATATTACAATGGTTTCGGGATCAAAGTATGACAGTGTTGCGAATGCGTTGCAAATAAAACACAACCCTTGTTAATGGTTAAATTACATCTGTCACTTACCATTTTTTTTCTGCTTTGCAATTTAACACGTATATAATAGAAATACACTTGAAGCACTATACTTATTATCAATGAAAACCTCAAAAAACCTTTCGAAATAAATTTCTTATTCGTCGTAAATTTTCCCGCCAATAATGAATGAAGGCAGCAAGTACGCATGCGCAACGACACCGCGCTGTTTGTCTTCTGTCCGATTTCGCGCGCTTTGCCTATCCTTAGCGGTGGCCGCTCACCATAGTCGACGCGTTCTTTCTTCACAAGCGAATAAAAGCACGTGATGCGCCTTATGAAAGCATTGGCCGTGGGATACTAGAACTTTTGCATTGCCTACAACTAGTAGCGTTGACTTAGTTAATCGACCAGCGGTCTCCGATATTGCAACGGAGCGAGAGAGGTGCGGGAGATCACTGTTCATTTGTTTTCTGCATAAGTGTTGCATTGCAGTCTACTGACCACATTGCGCCGTGTACTTGACTGCAAATACATACGGAAACATTTCAAATACTACCCAAGAATACATGGATTGTTTTCTAAATAGTTAACACTAGTTAGTAATCATACTACATCCAAAGAGCATAAGTTTGACCTAAAGTTAGTCTAGTACAGTGATCTTTTAAACGTTATTAAGTTTTAGAGTTATTTATTTCTGAAACAGTTTACTGGGTGTTATGTAAAACAGACGTGTTTTGCTATGTTTAACAGCCATCCTACGCAATCACTTATTATTAATCCTTAGTGACGTTATTTTATTATCCATTGTTTGATAAAACTAACAATTTGTCTCTTAACAAATTTGTTATGTGTGTTTTTATATGCCATTATTTTTATTCGGAATTGTGGTCCAAGTTCTACATACAAAAACTTCTTGTTTTCTGAGCTTTTATATATATTCTATATCCGCCGTGAAGAACAACAACAAGCGTGAGATGCAGAAAATTAAAATTTAGAGGTTGACGAAAATATCTTGGATCTCGAACTAACATCACAATCCACGAAGAAATCGGCATAAAACGGGGTCTGTCTACTGTTCTAGCTGAGACTTATTTCTTCAGCATCAGAATTCGAGAAACGGATATTGCCAGAAACCAGGTGCTGTGGTTCGAACTGTAATATTTATTACTGTTCGTAATAGTTATTTATTTGTACTACATTACAAACACAAACGATACATAGACAATTATAATTTAGCTTTAAAATAATATTATCATTTTGTTATTAAACACCATAAATTGCTTGCTCTACTGATATTTCATACTTTTTGATACTGGAGAACTGAGACCTTATTTGTTTAACATTACACTGGGAGGTCTACAGCTCTGACTAAAGGGTGCTTTTTTGTGTTAGTAATAAAGTTAGTATTCAGCCCTCAAGGTCACCCTCTATTCCGAATATTATTGCACCTAGAGTCACGGGCCAAGCCTGAACCTTTGCGTTTAGTTATTCATGATGGACAGTGTTGTGACAACTTGGTCGAGTTGTTTAAAAATATATGAAATTATATATATTCGCGTAAATATTGAATAAGAAAATAAAACTTATAAGCTCCAAATAGAATGGCACAGCTCAAGCGATAATAAATGAAATTGCTTATAGGCAGAAAATATAAATGCCCAAAAGCTTATTAGATCTATTTTGTTTTTATTCCTTAGGAATGAAAATATATTTTACACGAGCGTGCTTTTGTCAATCTATATTTCTAACCATAATAGCAGCAAAGCACAACAAACCTTATAATTGATATGATTGACTTAATAGTATGTCTGTTATGAAAACATTGACTGAAAAAAAATATATTTCAATAAACTTGTCAAAAAATAAATAAAATGACAAGATGGCAAATTTATTGATTCTTTCGTCTCACAACTTACTTAATTTTTTTGTTTGCAATGTTTCGTTTTATAGATAATGTACGTGATGAACTTTTAAAAGAATTTATCTATATTATAGATAACATTTCATTGAGAAGTCTTCTTCTTTATGATCAAATTACAGAAAATTTAACTGTAGTTTTAAGGGTACATTTAAGAAAACCTAGATCTGGTGACAAATTCTTGGTATGAATTGAAAATATGTATTAATACCATTTAACAAGCTTCTTACTAAATTAAAAGTAGCAACGAAATGGAAAACGATAATGTTCCCGACGTGACGAATGAAAAAGAAAAATCTGAGGATGAAAAAGGTGAATTGGGACAAGGGACGGAAAATGAAGAGGCAGGGCCAGAAAACGAACATGCAGATACAGAAAATGTATTGCAGAAGGAATCTGAAGAAAGATTGGGTGGCGGTCAAGAAATGCCAAACGATGACACTAAGGAAGAATTAAAAGAAGGTGAGGATGCAACAAAAGAAAATACTGAAGAAAATGCAGAAGCTGTAGAAGAGGAGCAATTTGTCGAGGAACCACCACCAGACCCTGCTGCACCATTTAATTTAAGAGATTCAACAGAAGCTCTTAAGCCACCGTTTCAGCTTCGACCTGATCAATTATCGGAAGTTGAACGGCTTTGGGAACTTTTCCAAGACTATAACCCAGCCTACACTGATTTGGATAATTATATTACCGAAAGTGAGTTAGTATACATGCTAAAATCTTTGCTTCTAATGACTTACACTCCAGAGCAACTGCAAGAATTAATTACTTTTTGTGTTAGGCCTCCGAACCCAAACGGTCATATCACATTCGACCAGTTTGTAAAAATAGTTACAATTAGGCAAAGAGATCTGCCTGTAGAGGAAGAATTGAGATTGGCATTGCAGTCTTTAGATCCGGGCAGAACTGGTACGATCGACAGGGAATTTTTCAAAGAATTACTCTTGAAGCAAGGTAACAAATTGGCGCCAAAACTGTTGGATAATCTTATAAAAGAAGTAGATCTTAGTAACGATGGCACTATTGGTATTGAAGATGTTGTTGGAACATTGGGTATTGATTTAAATAAAGATGATATTTTGATGTTAAGAGCAGCAATAAATCCTGAACTAAAACCGCAGACTGAAGACGAATTTTAAAATTATTAGTTTAGTAAGTCATTTATGAATATTTATTTATATTTGTGAACATAGATATAGAACTTTTCTCCTCCTAATCACACCATACGTTAATAATCCATGAAATTTATAATTTTGTTTGATTTGTTTTTTAAATATGATTGTGTGTAAAGCAAACATACAAACCCTCAATTGTCGCGGGAAAAATACAATAAAATGTGTACTAAAACAATGGCTTTATTCTCAATAAAACAACTGACGGTATGAGTTAAAAATACAAATTATATTCTTGTTAGATTAGGAGCGTTGCTGGAGTTTCTTCGGCCACTTCTTCTCCCAGCGCTAACGCTTCCCGAAGTGGCATATAAGTTAGTTTAGCTTAGATTATCCCAATAGATTTCGTTAATAAAATAGCTACCGACCGAGTCGTGGTTCGGCCCTCTCGGGCGCCCTCGGATCGGACTGCTAACGCGTAATAATGGTGACCGTCCAAACCGAGGTTACCCCTCACCGGGGGGACCCTTGTGTCGAGTTACCTTCTAATAGAGGTTCAGGCTAAGCGATCTAAGAGCTGTGCCCCCTCTCAAATCCGGTGAAGCAGTAAAGGCCAGCTTCTCTGTGCCAACTGTGTTAGTTCGTCAAAAAAAAAAAAACAAATTATATTTTTATTTTTAAATCATATTTAAGAAATGTAACACGTTTTCATCCCAATTGAAATCTTGGTTTCAATTCTGATTCGGATACGAACCGTATCCGAATTTTTTTATTCCAAAATAAAATATATAATTTAATTCTAAAAAAATCAAAGATATGAATGACGATGCAAACACCGTAGCGTAAGCTCACTTCCCTTAAACCCAAGGACATATTTCTCTGTTTGCCCTTCTTTATTATTTATTTCGTCATTATTCTTAAATGTCGCGATGATTGTCCATAAATACCTTATTGCTCCGATCCGTATTTCATCAATCTTTTGAGACCTTAAATCTGGGGAGACTATAATACCATAAACTGGAGACAACCTCAAGTCAACAACTGTATGTACTTTATATGGAAAAGCGTTTTTATCATGCCCCATATGTCTTCTATAGTGTATTTAATCAGTCATTTAACAAAACAAGACATACAAGTATTTAATTTTTAATTAAACAATCAACAATTATTGTGAATCACAGTACAAATTAATGCTCAAACACGAATTTCTGCTATCATCTTCGTATTTTAGGTTTTGCTCGTATTTTTGGTCGTCGAACGCAGCTTATTTAATTTAATCTTAAAATAATATTATTTAATCACTTTAGTTATCGTAGCTTTTACTAATAAAATTTGATGAATATCGAATATTAGCAATCGTTGATTTTCTTTCATACTTTTATGCCGCGATAATCTACAGCTACACGGCAAAATCTCTGATGTCTATTGATGGTATTATTTTCTGTGGTCAGGCCAATACCGTGACAATGTTCATGTATTTATATATTTTATAAACTGAATACAAACGGTGTTTTAAAACTTAATTATTCTTATTAATACTGATATTAATATATAATAAATTATGAAGATACTAACGATTATTATACTTTTATTTTCAATCAGTGAATGTGAGTTACTTTTATATAATCGTTTAAAATATGTAGGGTGTGGTTTAATTCTAACGTTAAATTAAAACTATGTTTGTTTTATACAAATACATATACAATGTTCTTTCAGTGACTAAAATCTATACGTATTTAATAATATATCATTTTGTTTGTTAATGTGATAAGTGTGATAATTGTATGTAATGTGATAAGGCCAAAATTATTTACTGAGCCAACCCCTATATACCCTAAAATATCGAGGTATTAAATGTTATCGACATTGATTCTTATCGTCTTCAGTTAACGATTAATGGACTCAAAGATCAAAAATACATTATACCGCTGATTATAGATAACCGACAAACTGCCGCACTTTAACTCTTTCTTAATTTGATTACTTTCGTTTTTTACGTATATATTTGTATGTTTTATAGAATAATATTTTTTTGTCGTTAGGTCTGGCGATATGGTGTTATCAATGCACAGGAGCTATACCAGGTTGTAATGAACCGTTCAATTGGCACGGCATTGGTTACCTCGGAAATCCTTGTCCTGACGCAGAAGACGTCTGTGTCAAATTAATAGAGAGGAAAGGGGGTAAGGACAACAATTTTTTAGACATGTGTATAAGTTTAAAAAACAATTTATTTTATTTGATTTAGGAATATACATGCTATTATATTTCCCGTTTTACTAGAGGAATAATACAGTACAATATTTGCTCTTACAGCTCAAGAAGTGATAACAAGAGATTGTTTAAGCAACTTTAAACCTTTCCGAACTGATATACCAGCGGATACATATGAAGGCTGTAGACCAGCAGCGAAAGATGTCAACATTGCCAACTATGTTAACAATTCCATAAAGGAACTAGATACGAAAAGGTATTTATTTGGTTTTAAAGGTATCTGATGAATGAAAGAACTAGAAACTATAATAATTTATTATATGAAAGTTCTCACAGAGACATAGTCAGACATAATGGATTCTGCATGACCCTGGTGCACTTATTGCACTTCTTTTAAATCCATATATCTTTACATATAAAAAGAAGGATGCCCATACATTTATAACCATAATTGACAGCAACAATAATTTGTCAGCTCAATATGAAATTGCTTATATATAATTAATATAGGCTTACCCAATAGATGTCTAGCTATAAGCTAGGATGAAAGTATGAACATGCGTAGGTATTGTGTTTAGAAGGTATTTTTTGGAAGAAATATAAAATGAGACATTTGTTGTAAAAACTATGATCTCTGCCTAACCTCTAAGAGGAACCTGTGGAGGTGTGAGTGCTCTCTCTCATCAAACATCCAGTTATTATAATCTTCTATTATATGGAACCATATCGTTTGCATAAAAATTTATGCTTTATTTTTTGTGTTTGTATTAATTAATAAATATTAAATCATTTTTTTTACAGAGATTGGTATGATGAAACAATATGGTGCTTTTGCTTCCTCGATCATCGGTGTAACGGTGCATCATCTGTTACAAATTCATTTGTCGGGGTTGCTTTGTCATCTATTGTGTTGTTGTTCACAAAAATACTTCTTTGATAGCCAGTCATGCACTACAAATGAGACAGATGGTGCCTGTGGGTTTAGCATAGAAATCTCGTGTACAAAAGATATTCTTCCAATACGTCCAATCAATATACTTGCACATGATTACTTTATGAGGGAAATGTTTAATACATATCAAAGTTATTTTGTAAGTTATTTAATAATCCTGAAGGGTAAAGAATAGAATAAAAATTGTTATTGTGACCACTATGCATGTTGGTAATTCAACATAATTAGTTTTAGATTGTTCATACTCACTTCATTCCAGTGTATTTAAATGTATTATATTGACCATTTATTTTAAAAGTGGTGCAAGTGCAAATTGAAAATAATGAGATATCACAGAATTCATGCTTATGTATAAATACTCTGTGATTAATTTCTTAAAAAAGTTAAAATTAAAAATTTGCCCGTAAATTAAATTGCATAATTATCTAACCTTTAATTTTCTCAAAACAAGAGGAAATGGACATACACCATGTTCAAAATAAATGGTTCATCTAGTTTTATTCAATCCACTAGAAATGGGATAAGTGTAATTGTATTTATTGTGCTTTTTAATAATAAATGTTTTGGTATATATTAATTCCGTATGTATTGTATGTCTGTTTTATGATACATTAATATTGTTCCATAAAATATCCAATTTGTAATTTACACATTTCAAGGGAGTTAATTTTTGAATTGTCAAAAATACTGTAAAGTATAATTTCGTATGCATATTGATATTTAGTAAGCAACCAATTGTGTTAGCATTTCGTAATAGAAATGTTTGTGCCTAATATGCTTGATGAGGTTCAGGCTAAGCGACCTAAGAGCTATGCCACCTCTCAATCCGGTGAAGCAGTAAAGGCCAGCTTCTCTGTGCCAACTGTAAAAGTTCGTCAAAAAAAATGCTTGGTGGATAAAGAAGAAAGTGAATAACAATTATAAATTTAACCCCATTGGGGTGAGAAGGATGCAAAAGATTTTTTATATTACGAGCAACTTGATATTTTATATTCCATGTTATTTATTAGAATAATAAATACTGTGCCGTGGTAAAAGTAGACATTACGACGCTCTTACGTATCGACGATCACTTAGTAGCGTATTGGCTCCTCTAACCAATTTGTAACTGTTTTCTTACATTGAAATTTCAATGTTATCCTAGCTGGGTGACTGGCTGGCTTGATCGGGATATAAAATCCAGCTTAATGGAAGCTAAAGAATAATCCAGGAGGCTCGTGCTTATGAGATTTCAGTGTTCAATTTCTTAAGTGACTACACTTCTTGTAACTTATGTTACATATGGGAACTGGTAAGCTTGGTGAAAAAGCTTGGCTATTTATAGTATTAGCATCTCTTCTATGCTGCTAATGTTTGATCTTATTACAAATTGTATTTTTTATACATGGCAAAAAAATCTCTCCGCTGCTAGTGTTTGCATTGAATGTGTTTGATGAGTGATTGCAATACTTTAGAATTTATGAGTTTCTAAACAATTGATATAGTTAAGAAGTTTAAGTGATATTTTTCAATAATTTATATATATAGATATAGTATAATAATATTAGTTTATTCCGTCCAGTAAGTACCAATTAGTACTTTTTTTTTATTATGAGATTTCTGACATTTTGATTTTTATGTATTTGAGAGGTAATTAAATGACAATTTTTCTATTAAATGATTTTCATTGTTTTCTTTTGATTTAAGCAATTATATTCCAACATTGATTATGATCCAGACTAGAGATGAAACGGATAGTAGTGTGGCCGGATACCGGATATTCGGCAAGCTACTAGGCCGGAGCGCCGGATATTCGGCCCTTTATTGCGTTGACGCGATCAGTTTGATTTGAATATTGGCGCGGTCAACGAGATCGGATATATACACGTAAGCGGAGTTGCCTCTTACCAACAAATGCGGAAAATTTGGTATTTATTCAACAGAATTTGCCACTTGTTAATTTTGAGCATTAAAGTAATAATTAATAAAACAAACATTTTTGATGTGCGATTATAAAAATTAAAAATAAACGGTGTCCATAACCTATTGGAGTATGATTGATTTGCCTTGAGTAAAATGAGATTTTTTAAAATTATACTATCCGATTATACAAGGCCGGATACCGGATAGTTACCGGATATCCGTTTCATCTCTAATCCAGACCATACTTCATATTGTAGAGAGGTATTTTCAACCAACTTTAAAAAATCCTTCTCACTTTGAATTCATCTATATTTTTGTTCATTTATTGCCATGGAAAGAGCCGTGTCCGGTTGCGAAGTACGCTAGCAATCCGAATTCGATTCTCGGTGCCGGAACCAATGAAATTATAGCCGAAAAAATGCCGTACTAGGACCGCATGGACTATATATACCCTTATTCTCTTTTTACACAGAAGGCATGTGTCCAACAGCGAGACGTATATATCAACGCTGGAAAACAAAAACGTAGTTACCCACAAAAATGAAATTGTTCACCAGAGTCGAAAAACGTTTCAACTTTTTTAAAAAAATTATAATTTTCGTGTTTGTGGTAAGTCCAACTGTTCTTTTTGGACACAATATTGATTATTTTTTGCTCTATAAGTATTGTACCACGGCATTAACCTAGAGTTTTCCTAAAAGAAAATCGTTTTACGGTACAAACAATGAACGAGAAATGTCAATCTTGAAAATCCTATTTTCATCTAATTTTTACAAGTCATATATCATTCGACGAGTTTTTTTTATAATTGCAACGACGTAAAAAAGTGAAAATGTGTAACTACGTTTTACTTTCCAGCCTCGATATGCATATGCATCGTCTGTAACTTTAACTTGTATTAACATCTTTATTAGTTCATTTCAAGGATTTTTAAAACCATATGAATTATTGTTTCAATAAACTCTTTAATATTTTGTTTTTTTTATTTATTTAAATCATAATTACTTAGTTATGTAATATCTCACAACAATAACGCAAACTGCAACAGAACTATTGTATAGGTTGCAGTGATAGCGACCAGGTTGAAGGGTAACTGAACGTCCAGCGTGTAGATGTCGTAAATAGAAATTGTTCTTTTCACTTCCATTAGCATTAATAATCGTTTGATGTTATCTCTGGTTGCACCTGTGATATAATTATATAATCTTTAAATTAGTAATCATATAAGTAAATAAACATGAGCTAAAGGATCAACAGTAGGCGCAATAATACTTCGAACGATTCTCCGTTTGTCTGGCTGGGGTAGGACTATGTATATAATATGAAGCTGAAATTTGTAGAGCGTACTTTGACTTTGCTCAGTCTTAGCTCAGGCCACTTGCGTGAGTTCCTGCTAAGTGAAATCTCATTATTCGAATTTATAGTCCTTCACGGGAACGTCAACTACTAACGGCGCTCATGGAGAAAGGTAAGATGGAGATGGAACCTTAGGGTTTTAGTCGGTGCAAGTCTGACATAATTAGCCCTTCCCCTAGAGGGCGCTTACGCGTTTCCCTAATTCAAAAAGGAGAGACGACGACTATGATGATCCATAATGTGATAAGGCCAAAATTATTTACTGAACCAACCCCTATATACCCTAAAATATCGAGGTATTAAATGTTATCGGCATTGATTCTTATCGTCTTCAGTTAACGATTAATGGACTCAAAGATCAAAAATACATTAATATATACCATAGATTATAGATAACCGACAAACTGCCGCACTTTAACTCTTTCTTAATTTGATTACTTTCGTTTTTTCATTCGTTTGATCATTTCAATATAATATAATTTATTTTTTTGGCGCTGACCAAATCAATATTTATAAGTAAACGGTCGGATCAGACAAAAGGAGGAGGTCCTAAAAAATAGTAGTATTTTTTAATGTAGTACAATTTTTGTTCAACGTTTGGTTTTAATTATATAGTAACAATCTTATGGAAGAATGCTGCAATGCAGTACAAATGTTGAAGTAGAAACGACTTTCTGTGGTCTATATTAGGGCTCTATACTTCGTAATTTAGGTGTAATACTTCAGAAATTTAAAAAAACGCCTACGCATATTAGCGTTTAATCCCTCATGCTTGATTAGATTTGAGACAGTTTTTGTTTTTACTTATAAATAAACACACAGGTCTCCAGTTCATTTTCTGATATTGGCATCAATTCTATAATATTTTCTAATATTTAATTTAATTTTAAAAACTGTCAATTTACATTATAACCGAGGCTCTATATTTAACAAAAAATGAATTAATTTATTAGAATTTATTTAATGATATCTTATATTACGTAATGTCTTATTTTAAATAAAATGTCTACATACCATTGCTAAAAGCCAAGGTGTTAGTGCAAAATTTTCTCAAAATGTTTATTTTGGATTTAAGCAATTCCGCCATGATGCACAACAGCAGTATAAAGAAAAAAAGCATACAGACTGGCACCAAGCTGGTGACTGAAGACACGTTTATGGGTATCTGAAATAACAAAATCAAACTTTATAGGATAACTTTTATTATAAATCTTCTAAATGATCTTAAAGGTCGTAGTTTGAATCTCATTCGGCCTGTATTTAGGCTTTTACATGAAAATCATTTATTAAAATTTGTGACCGTGTATGGCAATGAGTTTACCAACTGTCACATATGGCACCTAATAATTTCCGATTGATGTTTGTCTACCGCAATATAGTTTGAAGTAGGTGATAAATAAAATGTATTACTAATACAATAAAGTTTTTACTTACTTGCTTTTTAATAGCTGTGACTATACTTTGTACAAGAATAATATCCAAAATTATGAAATCACACGTGAGGCCGAAGATCTATAAACAAGTTACACATTTATTAATGGAATAATGAGATTTAATGTGTCTAGAACCTAATGCTTCGTGGTACGAGACGGTTATTTTTTAGAATTATAACAAATAGGTATAATTTCTGATTAATATAATATGCATACATGGTAGCGCTGTCATTGGATGGCAGATTTTGATTTTTTTTGACGGTTTGACGGACGAAGATAGTGATTATACGTATGTATATGGAAGAAGCGAGTCCGTGCAATATTTTTAAAATTAAATTACAGTACTGTATATAATATATTTTTTAATTACAAATTATTAAATATTTATTTTATTAATTACTTTCGTTTTTTTCATTAATAACTCACCGTAAACTGATGAATATGAATTAAGTCGTCCAATACACTAAGTATATCTCCTAAAGTTTTCACTAGACGATTCCATAACTTCTCATCTATATTGTCATTATTTTTGTTAATCACAAAAACAGTCTCCCTAATGTCACGTGCACAAGGATTTCTGCGTATTTTCTCTTTTAAAATTGAATTAAAATATTTAAATCTTATTACAATAAAATACATTTGAAAGAAAATCAAAATCAAGTCCATGTAATTGGCTAAAGAAGGAAGGTGCACTATCAAAGCTATTGGACAAAATTCTTTCATCATAAATGCATTTAGAGCTATTGACCATATAGCGCTAAAAATAACAGTTGTAGTTACAAAAAATGTCGAAAATATTGTAACTCGTCTATTCCGCATCCTTGCGTCTGTCATGTTAAGGTCTCTATCTATTTTTTGTAATTTAACATAGAACTGGCTTGAATTTCCCTTGCAAAAGTTTCGAATTGTAATTATCGATATCATTAACCCATTAACAATATGCCCTAGTTTTAAATAAAAATCACTCAACATTGAATCGGCAGACGGCTCGCAATATACTGTAAATATGAACATTGACACTATATGGATAAGCCAAATGAAAATACTGAATACATCGTATCCATATGATGTTGGCGTTATAAAGCCATATTTTATTTTTACTTGAAGCACTCCTAGCACAGATTGCATAAAATGTATAGGTCGAAAAATTTTAACAAAATCATCGTCTAAAATATCTGCGTATAACTTGTCAAAACTACGTTTCTCCATCATGAAGAAATAAAAATTTCTGATCAAAAAATTTATTCAACAATAGAAACATTGTAACAAATTGCTTTTTAATTGGACCGAAGTCTCAGGAGAATGAACATTAATACGATTGAAACGCCGGTTCTTTTGATTTTTTTTAAATAGAAAGAGCGTTTGGAATCTTAAGTATATTATTCTAATTTTCAATTACGAAATCGTACTATAAAATCTGGTAAAATGTGATAATTATCGACAAGACCGTTACTGCTTTTTTATTGAGTAGAACATCAAAGACGACTGATGAATTGCAAGTACCGATCTTAGACCGTTAGAACATCAACAGGAATTTTTTTTTTGGAATTTATGGCTTGGTTACAAGACCTTTAAGCCAACAGGTGTAATATATTATTGGTTGCAGTACAGATAAAAAATCATTTTAATTAATCAACTCAATTGGCTTTTTATTCATAGCATAAAAAGCACGTGTCATATAATATTGACAAAAATAATTTTTACGTTAAATAAATTATTTGTATTGTTAAATGAAATAACATATTATAAATTGCTTTGAAAAATGTTTATTTTTCTGTTATTTGTAATTAGACTTTTTTTATTAAGAGCTTTCTAAGCAAGAAGAAGTAGCTAGGAATTACGTGTATAAAAGTCTACATTTTGGGGAAATCTATTGGCAAATCCTACATTAAATTTTTAAATAAGAGAGATTAGTGCTACATCTGTACCAAATTCTATGTGAATCGAGTATATAATTAGTAACTATAAATCATATCTAGAGCAAAGAAAACTGCAACATCGTGATAATGTAAGTGGTGAGAATATGAAATATCTTTAATATAAGAAAGACGTCCATATGCCACATATCGTAGACGGAAAACTTTGGCGGTGCTTCTTCTATCATTTTCCACATCTTTTTAGCCTTTTCCCTTGATCGTCCTGCAATTATTTCAATATATATATATGCAAACTAAAACACTTGATAATTATATAATTATAACTATTTTAGAGTACCAGTGGTACGTTATTGGAAAGATATAGTGACACTACTAAAATAGTACATTACCAAAACCAGCACAAATCGACATCTGTGTTCTATGTGACTGAATATTCATTTTCAACTGACTTCAAATAAGGACAACTTTCTCATTCGTCTGTATGTTTTTATGTTTGTGACCTCATAACTTTCGAATGGATGAACCGATTTTGGTAATTTATTTGACAGCTGGTGCTTCCCATGTGGTCTCAGTTTGGTATAGTTCTGACGATGGGAAAACCATAAGTCTTAAATTTTCATTAAGTTCGCGACAAATGAACTAATAACTTAATATTACGCCAACTGATTTGATTGATTTTTTATTGTGTACTTCAAGGGTAGTTGACGAGTTGGTTGATGATGTTTTGGTTAGGTTTTGATTAATTCTATTTCGTAATATTACTACGATAATTCGGAAATACAAAGAAGAAAGTCGGATTTGAAGTCGGTTTTTTTTACTTGTAAATAGACTCCCTGACATTCCCATGTAAAGAAAAGTAATCCTAGTGTTTACCTACCTGTTCCGTATATGGCCTGTATTCAATATATAACATTAACAAAACAACAAGGCGGATATTGGACGTATGGATTATAGACGTACCTGAGTAATGGACGCACATTATCTTTGTACACAGTTTTTTCGTTGTGTTCACTTCCTTAAAAAACCATTGACAGCGCATACACAGAAATGTACCCATAAAAATATCAAGTGTTGTCATTAAGGGAACTTGAACGGAGACAAATAAATGCAGTTCCTAGAAATTATGCTAATATTATGATCATTAATAATTTGACCTAGAGTCTATTTTAATGGTTATGTTTATTGTTTATGTGGTCCTTTGTGAAAGCTAGCTTATTAAGCTTAAGCCTAGGTCAAGGGTCGACAAAACTTTTTAATAAAGACCCAAATTTCAATAATTTACCCATAATTTAGTAAAAGAACCACATTAAAATGTATGAAGAAAAGCAATTAATACAATGTCTGTCGCGCTTTACTTGGGGAGTAAGTTGGTGAACGCGGGACGAGAGCGGTACGAAAAGTGTTATAGGACGAGATGAACGGAAGTTAAGAGGGAGATATAAACTAGTGAAGATAGGAAGAGATTTACGTTTCGTTTTATTAATGTAGGGCCAAGAGAGATATGCGAGTATATTTTCCTTCTCTCTTGAACAACCGTGTGTAATTTATACATTCATATAGAAGTCATGTGAAGTGGTTGTCCACCCTTACTTACTCCGTTAATAGCTTCTTTAGACGAAAGGACCAAGACCAGAGGGATACAAAGGCTATCTCAGTGACAGCTGTCGGTAAACTTAAGACTTAAATCGAAAGATCAGCATTGGTTTCGACCTACCATGACTGCGTTTTAGGACCTTGGATCATTACCAGAATCGGTCTGCTAATGTTCCAACTTACCATATTTTGTAAATAAAGTAACATTATATTAAAAGACATCAAAATGGTACCAACAGATTTGATACAATAAAGAAGAATCTGCAACAAAAACCGTTTTAAATTTCCGTACATATATATCTAAAGATATAATAGCTATATTAAATATTTACCTGAAATCTGTAAAGTTGTTGAAATTTACTAAAAGCATCAAGTATCGCTTTCAAATAAAGATCCGTGTCGCTCGATTCGAATTCATGCGTTCTAGCCGCTAGAAAGCGCATACGTTTTTTACTAGGAAAGCATATACCTCCTGTCTTGACATACTTTAAATTTTTACGCAAATGATTCACGATTATGGAATTTAAAAAACGCATTCGTACAAAAAAGAAAATTATTAAGTTTGCGCAATAACTTATTTCCAACGCGAATGTCACTTCATTGCATAATGAAGAAATCAAATCAATTGCATAAATCGGATTGAGATACAACGAAAAACTGTAAAGGATTATATAAGAGATTACTTGAAAAGCTATGGAGATTATATTCATGAGATATAAGAACGAGTTTATATTCTTATTGCATTCGATGTTCATTAAACGGTCAATTTTTTGTAATTGAATCAAGAACGACGAATTTTCATTGCAATTAATGAACCGTACATGTATTGCATTGCATACATACGAGAGATATTTCAACAACAGTACACAAAAACATATATAGTATACATAATATATATGGTTGGAAAATTTATAATGATATAGCGCATTATTTGAATGTATAAATAAAATTGTAGCTAAAATAATTAATGTAACGGTGTAACATTTGTGAAGTTTCGTTGGGGCAGTTACGAATCTATCCCGTGCGTCGACTCTGCATGAACCTAATATAGTCTGTACCCAATAGTATGGCGCGAAAACTTTTAAGAAGTCCTCCTCCAAGATATCGGATGAAAGGTACTCTGAACTGACAGGTATCATTGCTGGATTATGAAAGGTAAAAAGACAGAATGGATACTGAAAAGAAAGTATATAAATTTATTAATAATTGAAAAAAATTATAAAACTATTTTTCAAAACTTATTAATTTGAACAAAATCTTGTAGATTTACATCGGATTCTGCTATTGAATTATTGTGCCGCAATATTAGAATATTAAAAAAATAAAATATCAGGCTATATATTGTCTTCTCTCTACACAGAGTATTATTGCAGTAGTATTATTACTGATTTTATGATAATGATAATTTAGGATTTATTTGTCTTTTTGCAATTTTATACGCTGATTTATCACGTGATCGACGGTGATGGAAAATATCGTGAGGACAGCTGATCTGCACTAGGGCATAATGGCGGACTTGCCTTTGTACT
The DNA here is from genome assembly GCA_029286785.1 of Meandrusa payeni. Taxonomy (NCBI): domain Eukaryota; kingdom Metazoa; phylum Arthropoda; class Insecta; order Lepidoptera; family Papilionidae; genus Meandrusa; species Meandrusa payeni. Next base: position 5,518,107 of record JAGSMX010000013.1, read on the forward strand.
GTAAATTTATTTATACTTAAAAATTAAGGCCTATTAATTTTTAAGTTTAAATAAATTGCTGATAACTAAATAATATAACTTATTACGAATTGATCGTGCATATGTGAATGTGTTATTTCCAATAAATAATATAAATGAGATTCACTTTACTTTATCTGATGCGTGCTTGGGTCAATATCGTTTTGTTCTCTATATTTCAGAAGCATTAACCAAGAAATTGTTCCGCCACGCAATTGCTATGAAGAATTAACTTCGAAATTTTATAAGTGTAGTGAATATACTTTCGTTAATTTGTCAAACATTGTCAGGTGGTAATTATTGGAGTTCCATTAAGTAATTAGGTATAAGCATTAATCTGTCAATTTGGAATTAAAAAGACTGTAATTTGATTAGTTCTTTGTAATTTTTGTTGACAACTGAAAATAATAGAGGGTATAAAACGAATAAATATACGACAGTCAATTGGAGGGGTAAACAGAGAAAAATACGTAGATATTTAAAAAAAATATACAAGTATAATTACGAAAAAAACCTAACCAAACGTGTGGAAGCTCTGTTTGTATTTACGAATAATCGTAGGAATTAATCAAAACCTAATCAAACTCTCATCAAACTACTCTTGAAGTAGATCGTTTCCAATAAAAATGAATCATCGAAATCGGTTGGTATGCTATAGAGTTATTCTTCCATTTGTGGCGCACCTACTTGATGCAAATTTAAATTTTCCATGGCTTTCTCATGGATGCCATTGTCAGAATTGGACTATACGAGAAGCACCGGGTTTCAAATAAAAAAAGAATTATGAAAATTCGTCCATCCATTTTATTAAAAAAATAATAAGTGCATCCCTGTCTTACTCACTTTTCTAACAAGTACACGTGACGCAGTCATGGTAGTAAAAAAAATCACTGTTTCTATACGATATATCTGTCACTGAAGAGAGTATTTTTAAACCTGTTAAAAATCACTGTCACAGGTGATATCTTGTCACAGCAGCTGACTGTTTTTGTACCTAGTATTTTATCTGTGACAATAAATACGCCTTAATTCTAATAGACACGGTTTAGTCCTGAATTATTGAACGAACGCATGGAATAAAACAAAAAGTTTTTTTTTTAATTTTATTAATTGGACATAGAAATCAATGAAAAACATTGCTTTGATTTTTTTAAGTAACACTTAGGCTCTAGCTAAATTTGTCTACAGTAACTAACAATACAACGTTATGTAACATTTAATAAGCGAAACGTTGCTCTTCCTTGAAGCCCAACTTGTCTAAGGCTGGATTGCACGCGAAGTTGATCATAGGCGGCGGGCCACACATTAGGACGATGACGTCATCCTCCGCTGGGTACATGTGATCCCTGATCATATCTTCATTAATGAAACCGGTGCTGTATTTCCATCCTGCCAATAATAATACGAGTGAACACAAAAATCGACTTCAAATCGAATGAAACGTTAATCGATATTATGCGCGGACGACCTCTATGTATTTATGAATTACTAGCTTACCCAGCCAGGGCCGGGCTAGATTTTGCTTTATTTTATTTAAACAATAAACTTACATCATTAAATATTTAATTTAACCCTCACAATATTGAATATTAAATTATTCATTTCTCTCCATATTCATTCTCTTCTCGAGCGGGTAAAGATCATTATCTACACCCATGTACATATCAGCAGCATCAGTAAACGGATACATTCGCAGCGCTATAACTTACCTTGAATACTTTAAAATTCTTAATTATTAAAACCACAACTGTATAACAATTTGAAATAATGGTTTTATTGTGAAACAGCAACCGATGGAGTCGTGGTTCGGCCCTCTCGGGCGCCCCGGATCGGAATGCTTACGTAACATAGTAACCGTCCGTAACGGGGAGGAAATCTTCAAAAAGATACCCCGCCTTCTGGGGGGAAGGCGGCGGTTATGTGGGGTTTTTACCCACTAAAACCTCCCCGGTGGCCCTTTCCTCGGTGCATGACGAGGGGCTCCGGGATCTCCAGTGGAACGCACCGGAGCCCCTCTGCACTGTGCTCAAGGAGAGCACGTCCCGGGGGGGGAGGATTCTCCCTCCCCCCCTGTGCCCTCATAGTGCCAGGCTACACGGGCCAGCCGATGTCGCCTTCTTCCCGGGTCCACCTTAGCGGACGACAAAGGCCCCCACCCTTATCGCCCAGTGAACCCGAGGCCCCTTTTAGTCGCCTTATACGACAGGCAGGGGATACCGTAGTCTTATTCTTGAGAGCCCAGAACTACAGGGCTGTATAGTAACCGTCCAAGCCGAGGTTACCCCCCAGCGGGGAGACTCTTATGTCGAGTTACTAGCGATAGAGGTTCAGGCTAAGCAACCTAATAGCTGTGCCACCTCTCAATCCGGTGAAGCAGTCAAGGCCAGCTTCTCTGGCCAATCTGTGTCATTAAAAAATAATGAAATAACGATACATACCCTCTTTTGGCCTGTCCAATGTGTACCATACTTTGAACTGATCGGGATGGCGACTCTGAAAGTTTTCAAGTTCATCTCTTAATAATATATCGTCTTCAGTCTGATTAGCGAAGAGCAATCTCATCTGCGTGGTATCGGAGGGATCCTGGCATATGTGTCTAATAAGCTGCAGCATTGGAGCAACACCGGTTCCACCTGAAAGTAATTATAAAGATTAAAGATCGTAGAGCCGTGGTAGCTCAGTGTACGGGAGGTCGCCTCGAGTTGCATAAGTACAGTAGCAATAAATTAGGCGATGTAAGAAAACATCGGGAGGAAAGCAACATGTCTTAGAAAATGTTCCAAGAGATGTGAAGTATGCCCTTATACTCTCTTTAAATAGAAGATTCAAGCTTAACAGTTCCCTCTATACAGGGTGTAACTCTTTTTTTCAACAAACACCGTACATAAATTCTTTTGGAAACTCATGGATACATACCTCTTGCTAACAAAGTGTTAAGCGTAGGCTGGTCGATAAAATATCGATATATCGACATTTTTGACGTGACAACGTCTTATAAATTGATTAATATTGGATGTCATTCGCGCAAAGGCCGAAAGTTCCCGAGAATTACCAATAGTCGCACTTAGTCGCGGCATTTGACGCATCGTTCAAGGTGTGTAAGCGAGAACGCAGTATGAGAAAGATAGAGAACGCAAATTTGTGCTCAGTGAAGTAGAAAAAATACTTCATTTTTATTGGAATAACGTGTGTACCTAAGATACGTTGTTACGAATTAACTTTCCAAGCGCCTTGCGCCCAGACACCTGGGACTTTTTTTTCTTCCACGTATCGATATTTAATATTTCGATATTAAATTTCAAGTATCGAAAAAAAAATCAGACAGATGTTTTCAGACCCATAAACAGATTAATTTTTTTTTAACGGTTGTCCTTGACTTAATAAGAATTATGTCTACAGATTGGTATTTACCTAGTAATGTAAGAAGATTGAAGTAGATAAGCCTTAAAAAAAATTAGAGCATGAATATTGCCAATTAATTTAATACTCATAAAACGATATTTTTTATTAAAATATCAATATCGATACATATCGATAATTTATTGCATTTCCGACATCCTTAATTGAGCGCGAGCTATTTAAATGTTAAGTTAGTTTTCCGATAAACGTTACCGAATCGGTATCGTAATGCTTTCGTGATGAGAGTACCCGCCCTACCACAAGTCGGTACTAGGAGATCCTTAAACCCGGGATACTCACTTAAAAAGCGACCTAAGAGCCCACTCCTCAATAATCCAACGAAACTTTGGAATAACATTTGGGAGGCCTTTAACTTCCAATCAGTGTACTCAAAACCCTATGGTCTTTAAAAAATGTATATAAAAATTAGTGGATCTTTTGTTTATCTTTAAGTTAATCCAGACTAGTGTGTACATGTCGGTTAGGATTCAATCGTCAAGACTATTTAGGATTGCTACAAAATCACCGTGACAGTTTACGAGTAGCACGAATATAGGGCATATAAAAAATAAACATTTTTATGATGCATAATTTTTAAATAAATAGTAAAACTATTAGCCATTAAGTTTTGCATAACATTCTGTTATAACACAACAATATATAGTATAATATATGATAACATGAATAATATGTTTCTCCCTGACGTTAGAAATATCATTATTAAGCATTCATATCATTAGATAACCTAATCTAAAATGCCCAAATGCTTCATTATTTAAAAGTCGTAAAGTAAACATCACTTTTATGTCGATAAGAGTAACATTAGTTAAATTTTATTTAATTTAAAATTAAAAGTAATTTAATTGTGATTTCAATTTCTAGACCTTGAATCATAGACGGTAAAATACTCTAGATCTCCAATTGAAAATCACAATTTCATTAAATGAGTATTTGGTATGATAATTTCCTGTAAACACAGTATTAGGTCATATAATATTGTCTTTATACTATTGTTCTTTCATATTGGATTTATCAAAGGTGGTTTAATGAATAAATAAAATAACTTTATTTCGCACAAATACCAAAATATACACAAAGAAATGTGAAGTCGCTGACTCCAAGCTAGGTACTAATAGACCTGTGATTCAGAAGTTATTGTCTCTTGTTTACTATGCACAAATGTTTCAAAAAGAATCTAATGTAAAAAGCATATAAATAGGTATTCAAGTGTTTATGCTGTGTGTGGGTGTTTGTGTGTTGCATGTACTGTTAGTGTGTGCACATGAGTTCCTCTTTTTACTCTCACTTATATTGCCATATAATTAGATTTGATTCACTCATCTTGACAGTACGAAAAACAAATGAAAATCACACATTTTCCTAATTTGAATTTTGAATTATGTTCTTTAAAATTTAAACTTTCAATGATACCAAAACCAGCCAGATACAAATAGTATAGCCAAAGAGATTTTATTACAAGACTTTTCCCTAACCTATTATATAAAAAGTTTGTAAGGAGAATATTAAGTACTTTATAATCTACATTCTATTTATCTAAATGGTAGGTCAATACAGTGAAACTCCCCTATTATGTAACTTATACATAATATTATTTATACTCTAATGATGCAGACGGTAAATTAATAAGTCAACATGGAGTTAGTACTAAAATACTTTTAACAATAAACACTCTCGTATAAACATATAAAGAAAGTAAGTTTTGTGATATTTACCGGCAATCATGTTCAGTCTATTTGCTACAACTTTAACTGGAGGGTCTTTTCTCAGTTTTTTGATAAGGAAAGTGCCATTGCCAGCATATTGCAGACGTCCTGATGGTCCACGGAAATCAATTGTGTCCCCTATTTTCATACTTTCTAAATATTGAGACATTTTACCGCCGTCAGGGAATTTTGGATGAACATTCTTGAAGTATACCTGTAAAGATACATTGGACTAATAATATTTTGATGGTTTAATTATTTCAAGCCATAACCATACTAAGTATAATTTGTTATAACATTTAGGATTAATAATTGACAATTTATATGTAATTGACTACTAATATTGTAGTATAGATAAATCATGACAAATGATAACACATGAAGGTCACATATAACATGTCTAATTATATAGTTTTGTGTTTCTTCAATGCATTATTTGTCTTCTATATTCAATTTCTGTAAAGGAAATCTAGTTTCAGTAGGGTGATAATCAATTATTTTCCATTAACCATTTCATTGGTTCCGTTTGTGCTTCCATACACTAATGAAAATATTTATTACAAAGATTTCCATAAACTCTCTCTATTTCTTACTATGAGACATGTATTAAGCTGGCTATGTTAAGTAGCTTTAAGTATATCCTTAGCTAACTTACTCATTCTTATTTTGTGTATTCTAATTTAATAACATTTGTAGTTGAATAAAGTGTCACAGACAAGGAACATACAAAAAAAAGTAGAGTTGAAATCAAATACTTGTGAATTATGCAAATATTTTACCTCAGTTAGGTACACTAACCACTAATCTCCAAGGCCAATAAAACAATATTGTATGAGCTAGTTTTTATGTGCAGTATGACATAACGGCTATAATGTGAATAAATGAAATACTTTGAAAAAATATTTTTTACTTTCATCTGTCAGTAATAACTGCAATGATTTTCTAATTTAGTATAAATATAAATGTATAGATTAGGATATAGTTTGAGAAATATCAAACTTGAGTAAGATAGACTAAATATCTTCGGGCATTAAATCCACCTTTTTGTACACTTTTATTATGTGCGAATAAAGATTAAATAAATAAATATATAAGATGATAACATGAGATTAAAATATATTTTACATTTTATACCTTAATAACCAAATCGACATGTCCCTTATCATCATCACTTGATACAGGAGTGTATGCTCTAATGATGAGATCATCCTCTACCTTAACTGATAAGTGTATATGCTGGCCAATTGGCAACCCTGCAAGATGTAATATCAAGTAAAATTAACCAATAAAGTAGTTCTAATCTAAATTTAAACAATTAATAAGAACACATAAAACATGTTCCGGAATTCCTTTGTTACCTGGAAAGTGTGAAGCAAGCAGTAACACTAGTAGTCTTGGAGTGGATTTTCCGTGAATTAATAGTTTATCAAGACCAATAGTGATCATTTACCCCATTTGGTGCTATCTTTTCTGGTTTAGTAGTTATACAAAAACTTTTTTTTTAAAAAACATGATTTGGCAATGCATGCTGACATACAGCCTTACACATAGACATTTTTGCAGAGTCATTAATCTTTTTCTATAAAAAGCTGAATCATCAAATAAAACTTGTCTCATTCGTAACTTGGAATCAATGTTACTATTTTTAACTCAAGTCATTGTTCATAGATTTGAGTAGAATAATTTTATTTGTAATGTTATTCTGTACAATTTGAGAATACACAATAGAAGTGTAGGTGCTAGATTAAATGCATACTAAGTAGTATATTACATAATAGGCATATATTAAATATAAAGATTATAATTATATTTCAATTGTGTGTGAATGGTGTATATTACAATCATAATAAAATCAAAAAAATGAAAGACAGTAACTAGGATAGTTAAGACCTTTTCTACAACATTGTCCATGACCAGTAAGAAATAAGCTGGAAATATTTGAAATGAAATAAGAAAATTGTAACTGACCTAAAATATGCTCAGGTGATGGCAAGCCAAATCTAAATCTTCTTGTATCATGACTGATTTCTTCCCTTTCTATCAGAGGTAATGGGTATTTTGTGTTTGGATCTACAAGTGCAACTAATTTTTTTACACTTTCTTTTTTCTTTACTGCTTTTGATTTTTTTCCCCAGAGACAGTTAGCAATTACCGTTGCAACCACCACAACAGCCCCGGCCCCTAATATAATAGGAAATACCTGAAATAGAAATGTTATTGATATAAAAGTTCAAAAAGAATAATAACATAAATAGTATTGTTGATAAAGAAACTGCAATTACATTTATGAACAATTAATGAAAGATGGATATATCTATTACTATTGTAATAAACATACATTTTCTATAGAATAGTCTTTCAAGTATAAGTACATAAATGTAATTTTATTGCACTATCTTCACCTTAAAAGGTACATACATGTGCACTTTCCAAAAAATCAATTACAGCTACTTTTAAATTACTCATGATGTCACAACACTTAAGCACAACTGCTCACTTGAAACGCTAATATCGAAATGAAGTAGAAATCATTGTCATTCTCAATATGACACGATCATCAAGCAATTATTAAATAAAATTTACGCCTTGAACTCGCTTATCTCAAAACATAAATGAAAACGTGTTATTGATTAATAAAAAAATTCGGTATGCCTACCTTGTTTACTAAAACATGCCTACATCAACATAATACAACATGACAGAACACAAATAAACAGGTAGTTAACGATATAAATGTGTTTGACTGTAAATGTAAACAAGAGCTCACCATACTTATTGTGTTGAACCAAGTGATATTATCGATTAACTAAATATTTTAAAGATATACATACCTTTTTGCCATTATCAGTAAATGATAAAAAATAAAACATTCATTGGCCGCCCATTCCTTGCGATCAGGTAGATTCTCGTTAAAGTACATAACCTAACACATTGATAAAAACGTAATACTTACAAGTTTGCCACTTATATTATTCAACATCTTAAGAAAATGTGATAAATAACTTTTTATTTCTCTAAATAAAAGTAAAGTTATGTAAAACCAAATGAATGAACAGCTGACCAGTCAACTGTTAAAAAGAATTATGCGAAACGCCGTGTTGCACAAGGGGAATGTACCGCGGCTCGCACGGAATTTATTTTAGTTTTCCTTGTCGTCATTTGTGTTGTTCTAGTTATGTTTGTATACGTTTACCTTTCATAATGAATGTAAAAACGGCTTCAGTGATTAGCGAGATAGATGTAGTACAATGTTAAAATAAATATGATCACACACCACGTCTTGATTGCCAAAACTATTCTTACTGTATGTTACGAAAGCATTTCACATCTTACAAAGAATATATTGATGTTTTATGATGATGAATTCGTTTATTTGTTTCGATCTGACTTGTGTTGAGTCGAGGAGTCTACGAATGCTTTTGGTTTTGTAAAAAAAGCACTTGCTAAGTTTGTGTCCAGAGTAATGTCCTAATAAGTTAATAAGAAACAATCTGGTTGGATAGAGAATAGTGAATGACGAATGTGCTTCAATAGTCTGTTGTGATGGTCACTGTATTCTTCCTTGTTGATAGGGCCTCCTTCTCTCGAGCAATTTCGAATATCTTTTGTAGATTAGAAGTAGCAGTTACGTGCTTGTAATCTTTTATCAGATACCGATTAGATTATGACATACTGGGAAGTATAATTGTAATGACAAAAAAACCTAACCTTTAACCGGATGAAAATATTATTTAAGAAGAATATTAAAGCATTGGTAGCCTCGTGCCTAAGCGGTCGATTGGCGACCTGGGGAGTTTATTTTTTAACGTAGAAAAGCGATTAACTGTAGGGTTTGCCAGCCAGATTGTGCCAATTAGTTGCCCATTTTCCATAAAAAATATCACTGATTACGATATATTGTGCCTTGTGTACGGTACTGCACAGTCTATTTTACGAGGTGACAAGCTTCTTTTGCTTCACAAGACTTTTTTTTTTTAAAAAATGGCCTTTCTTATTAGGCAATCTTAGAATGTTAACAATTTAGAAAATAGGCAAATACATGGCTATTGCTTAAGTAAAACTTCAAAGTGTGAAACATATCTTATAATGAGTTATTTACTTAAGACAATTTTATTTTTTTGGATTTATATATATGAAATTCATAGGGAGATTACCGAATTAAGTTTATTAATAATGATATTATACTTTCGGATTATTTCAATTAAACATATTTACAATAAGATTAACACATTAGTTATTACGTACAGACGTACATTTTCGTAATAGCTGTCTAAACAGAACTTTATTGCAACAGAGTAACAATTCTTTTAAAAATAGTCTCGTATGTCTGATAAAGTTTCTTTTTAAAATTAAAACGTACAAGTACAGCACGGTGGGTATATAAAATACATAATCTACAAATATGCTTATTAAATGTCGTAAGGTTTAACGAATAACAAATATCTTAATTACTAATACGTATAATTTCTCTAATACTTTGCATAACACCCGTGACCAGCACGAACATTCCGAATATGATCAGTACCGCATCTTTAATCAAGATATAGTTGTATCTGCCTAGACCTCGCTCCCAGCAGAATATGAGATCTATCATAGAGGGCGCAATCAGACCCAGAAAAGAATAAAAAAATGCCCCCTCCAAGCCGATTACTTGTTCAAGTCGAGGTAATGTTGCTGCTGCTATCACTGAAACGATTAGAAAAAAAGTTTTTTTAGTTAATACGTCTTTTTTCGCTTTAAGCGTTATACGAATGGTGATGTAACCTATAGCAGTGTAACGTCACTGTCAAATGAATATTTGAGTAGGTATTGGTATTGTCATTGTAACAGAACAGATATTGCAATACTTTCATCAAAATCAATAATTCTTTTTCCATTGAATGGTTGTCTTCTCGTTGGTTTTAAATAGATGAAATAATAATAATAATAATTTTTCATATATCATCGTTCATATATAATTGAAATCAACGGCTTCTTAGATATATGGGTGTAAATATCGTCATCATCGAATCGAGGAATCACTCCATTACGGGAATTCTTGCATATCCACTGTTGCTATGGATGTATTTTTATATCATTTGATAGTAATAATTATAATCATCACTATTAGCATAAATAACAGTGTTGAAATAACACCATGATTTGCGAATTATTGTTATAAAGCCACTTTTTAAAGGCATTGTATTAATGTCAATTCATAATGTTACCCACAGTTAGGATCTTGAGTCTTTTTTTTATGAATATTTTATGGCTTGGTAACAAGACCTTTAAGCCAAGTCTTTTTTAAAACACATACACTTATTTCTTACGTCTAAGATGAAAATGAAAATGTAAGTTGATAGATGATCCCCCCATGAGTCCCCACATTCACTGACATACACTCGATCTTCGAGTCTTAAATAACTAAATGTAGAGTAGTAATTTAAAAAGAAATTCATGTATTTTAAATTAATTACATTTAAGTAGGGTGATAATAACAAATTAAACTAGAGCTACTAATAAATTAGTATGTAGCAAAAATAATAGTATCTTGCTTTACCAAGACATTATTTTGTAACATCATTTTATATATACGAACAGATTTGGGTACAGTTTGACTTTCGGATTGCTTAGATTGACTTGCTTTAGGTGAGTATTATCTATATAACAATGAAGTAATAACATACATGAAGCAGAAGTTTAAAATCCAATCGATTATTCTGACCTGCATGACAGTGGTAGTGCTCTATTTAACGACTCATTCATTTTAGTGTTAATTTTATATATCCTTACCAGTAAGAATAGCAAAAACCGCCCTCATGATAGACTGGGCAACATTGTGGTATTTCTGGGAGACATATTGGTTGGTGTTACGCCACACGATCTCCATTGGAACGTAGAACTGTAGCGTGTATGTGAAGAAAATAGCAATGATGATAAAGCACTTTGCCATCAGGGCCGGACTGAAAATAGAAATAAATTAGATTACAAACATAAAAAAAATAATAAGTTTATTCATCGTGATTTAACATTCACATTTGGAACATTCATTGTTACAATGAAAAAAAAATTGTTATTACTCGTAATTATATTTCTTTCGATTGCATATTCTATTGTTTTTTTTGGTTTTAATGATTTTTTATATATTTCATTTTTTTTTTAGTTTTCTTTACTTTAATTCATAGACATTCGATTATTTATTGAGGTATGATTGAAAGCATCCTTAATTTATTTTCTAATTAATTCAATTATATTATTATGTAATATATGTCAATTTAAATTCGTGATCTTTTGAATATTTGTTTTGTAGTACGCTTCACAACACGTGGCACCACAAAATGTGGAAAATAAAGTTAATATAGTCGGTAGAACTTCGTAATATAACTTTGATTTATCTAGGAAATAAAAGATTGGGTCCGCTACGTTTTATTTTAATTTCAAAACCAACTTTTTTGTATAAATAAAGTGTCCCATTTCGATGTTCCCTAATTGGAAGTGACAAGTGTCGTGTATTAGTATTTCGAGATTTCGACTTTCTGAAGTCGACTTCCAAGTCGGAGGTACTTACACATGTAGCTGTTCTCATGATTGCGAATATATTTATGATGCTGGTTACTGAATTTCAGTAAAGCAGCCAGCATCCGAAAATATGTATAATTAATTACTTTATTTAGCTTGAATGATATTTTATCCCCCAATACCAGCATCCGCAAAAGAAAAAAGAATTAGTGTTGACATATGACTTGGGATATTGTTTAGAAGTTATTCTTATTAACTAAGTTATTCTATTTAACAATAAAATAATACATTATTTTTGAAACTTACATTTCTTCGGTCGGCAGATTGAGAGTAATGCTTCCAGCTGCATCATCTCCATAGCAAATATATCCTAAGAAGCCCATGATCATATAAAGTAGTACAACAATGGACATCGTTATATTGAGCACGCCGGGACAACCGAGGAAGTGCTGCGGTTTAGCCATTGTATTCTCAACCGGTAGAACAACTCCAATGCCTTCCATAGCAAATATAACTGTACTGAAAACAATGGAAAATAATTAAACCGATCTGAATATGATTCTTTTTATTAAAAACATTAACCTAGGGCCCTAAAAAATTAACGTATTTTTAAGAGATAAGTCCGTTGTGTTTGATTAAAGGCAAATATCATATACCACTGTTCATGTCTACGTATTATCTATCCATTTATTAATAGATATATAATACTGTATTTGTATTTACACATATATTTATGTATATATATGTTTAATATTTTATTGTCTTCTTTTTCTTGATGATTACGTCTGCTAATATGTTGTTTCTTTCTCATCCAGGGTTGACTGGTAGAGGATGTGAATAAGCCATTAAGTCCTTGGTAAACCTAAGTTTGAGGGGTACAATAACTATGAATAAATAAGCGGGCGAGATGTTTACCAAATCCATAGCAAAATTGTGTACCCAGGTATTTTAAAAATAATTATACCGTAACACTCTCTCAGAGTAGAAGTTACAGTTAGAGATACATACCTTTACATGTATATGTCCCACTGTTGGGCACAGGCCTTATCGGTAAAGAGAGTAAAAAGCAAAGTCCGCCATGCCCTAGTGCGTATTGGCAGACTTCAGATGTCGCAGAAAATTTTCCTAATACATGTAGGTTTCCTCACGATGTTTTCCTTCACCGTTCACCACCGAGTGTTACATCAGCATTTATTGGTGCCGGCACCGGGGCCAAACTCGAGTTGCTAGTGTACTATGCAACTAGAGGCAACCGTCCGGACACTAAGCTACTACGGCGCTCGGAACATTTTGTTTTTATCAAAAAATCAAAGAATAGACTTACCCGATGAATAATGGTAATCTTCCAACATCAACCGACATAGGCCTTGAATCGATACTTGGGAAGTCGGCGCATATATAATACATACAAATAAGGAAGGTTGCGACTAGTAAAATGTTTGCGAACCCAGAAAAAGGTGCTAGGTACTTCAAGTTTTTTATCTGGGTGAATATTAAGATCGGGATCACGAACATCAGACAGTACATAGTGTCCGTAAAACCACTGTCTGCGTAATAATATACGACAATCTGTGGAAAAAAAATATAATTGTCTATTTATCGACTGTAAAAAAATGCCAGATCAGTGTTATATTGTGTATAATAAGTACTAGGAAACAAAAAGAATTTTTTTAAATCATTAAAAATTTTAAAAACGAATAATGTTAAAAAAACAAAGCAAACATGTGTTATTATCTCCATTTGTCTATGTTAAACAATCTTTTACAAATTAATACACAATGAAATGAAAATCAGAAGGTTATCCCTCCTGTGAACATAAAACCTAGGCCCAAGTCTCGTAAACCAATTATATGTGAGAATGTACTGTTGTTTTATTTTTCTTAATTTTTTTTTATTAAAACCATTTTGTGCTTCCAAATTTCAGGTTCGAAATGTCCGTAGCATTGTTGAGGAAATAGAGACGCATTATTTCTCGGTTCAAGGTTGGTGTACTATTTACAACGGTACGGTTTTAGTAACTGAGTACAAACGTGATATATTTAAACATTGGATCTTGAATATGGTGTGAAATAAATGTTGTCAGACGTCCAAAATACCTGCTTCACCGATTCCACGAGCAGTATGACATAGACAGCACAGGCGCCAAGAATGGTGAACGCCATTGCCCAGTCTATAAATATCCTGAAACACGTGTTAAGAGTTATTAGTCTATTGTTTTTAGCATGCATCGTTTATTGTTATTACCACGTACGTTAGGGGAGTCTAGCCAGACAGTTGTCTTCATATCTTGGTTGAGGAATTGTTCTTTGATCTTGTTTAGATTAGGAGTAAAAGCTTATATAAGTCCTAATGTTGGGCACAGTTCTGTGTAAAGAGAGTAAAGTACGTGCCCAGTGGGGGATAGCAGACTTCACATCCCATTGATTTTTCTAAAACATGCATATTTCCTCAAGATGTTTCCTTCACCGCAAGCAAGTTTATTACAGTCCAGCATGTTATAATTGCAACAAATTTCATTATTAGGCAACTTTAAGTGACCGCCCGAACATTGAGCCCCCACTGCTGTGTCCAGATTATTTTTTTTTAAATTAATAGATATATTTTTGAAGTTATACTACTTCTTCAAAAACGGAGGAGGTTCTCAATTGGTTTATATTTTTTTACGTGTATTATGATAACTGAATAACTTTGGACTGAGTGAACCGTTTTGGAGGATTTTTTTTATTGGAAAGCTGATGCTTCCCATGTGGTCTCAATTCGATTTAATCCATTTCTGACAAGGATTAAATTTGAAGTATGTGCGCGACAAATGGACGAACAACTATCGCGCCAACTGATTTCGATGATTAATTTTTAATTGGCAATGATGTACTTCAAGGATAGTTTGATGAGATTTTGGTTAGATTATGATTAAGTCTGTTTCGTAATATTCTTACGATAATTCGAAAATACAAACAGGGCGTCCACACGTAGAGTTTACCGTTTGATTAGATTTGAAGTCGGTTTTTATTTTTTTCCGATCGAATAATAATAAGTATAAAGCTTGGAGATAAAACTTTGTGTATTTCCGTATTGCAAAAACATTGGGGATATCCCAATTAATAATTCACGTATGGCAGCACTTCTTGCTAAATTTAGACACGCCATAAAAACCAATGAGCAGGAAGACGACGAATCAATTTAAATCAATCACCAAATATTTCCCTGTCATCCGCGCAATGTAATTGTACAAGCTTATTATTTGACGTCTTCTATTGCAATGTCCAAGCACAAGTCGTTTTCAGTTCTTGATACTTTAAAAAAGTATAACGTCAATAAATGTTCGATTTAGCACTGATACTGTTAGCGCGCGCGTGCGCGCCATGTCCGTCTTTATCATGATCATGAACAACGAAGACGTGGCTTCGGCTATTAAAGCTACTAAAATTCTCCTATTCAAGACATGGCTGTATGGACTACAGTCTTTTGCCTCTCCCATTAGGGATAAATTAATATCATCATCATTATCGATTTAGTACTATTGTTAGTTTTGGCAAAAAAGTTTACAAGATAAATGTTAAAAAATTAAAGGTGTTTTTCTTAAAGGGAGAAGGCCCAAATTAGCATCCTAAGAGCTGAAAAATTATCGTAAATTTAGTTTTAGTTTTGACCTAACCTAATATCTTTAGGGGTAAATTTGACATTTGACGTCTATTAGGAATTTCTACCAAAATATACCTGACTAAATGTATGTGTTGCATACTTGCACACACATTGCGTATAATTTATGTCTCCTTAATTTTGTACGAGTTTCTTCAAGACACAAATATATTCCAAGCACCAGAGACATTATTTTTAAGGAGTATCCTCCTTTTTCCATTTAGTGTCTCGAACATTTTTAAAAGAGCCAAAAAAAGAATAGTTATTTCCTTGTGAAGTAACGAAAATTGAATTAGAAAAATGTATTATTTACCTTGCTGATTTAGATAATTTCCTTAGGCGTCGAGGACCTGTCGCAAATACTGCCTCAACTGTTTCCGCATACCCAAGAGATGGTACCTTTGATACTCTGGCAACGTCCTGAGAAGTTTTAACCTGTACAATAGAAAAAAGATTTATTTTATTTTATTTAATGACCTGTGCTGATGCTGTACAGTTTTGATATAACATCTCTATTGTTGGCACAAATCTCTTTTTTTTTGTTGGACGAACTACACAGATTGGCCAGAGAAGCTGGCCTTGACTGCTTCACCGGATTGAGAGGTGGCACAGCTCTTAGGTCGCTTAGCCTGAACCTCTATCGCTTTATAACTCGACACAAGGGTCCTCCCGGTGAGGGGTAACCTCTGCTTGGACTGCTACTATGTTACGCGTAAGCATTCCGATCCAAGGGCGCCCCAGAGGGCAGAACGACTCTGTCGGTTGCTATTTCACGGATAATTCGCAAATCTCATAGCATCTATATTGTATTGTCGAACACAGCCATTTTTAACCTATTTAAAAAAACGGGATTTTTTTGTTTGTGCATTCAAGGCGCCGTCGTTCATAAACCGATTTTCAAATGTTATTTTTGTTGGAAAGGGTTTGGTTTTAATTAGTTGGCACTGGAATAGTACTGGTTGTTCGAAGATTTAGTAGAGTACTACGAAAATCGTATGTAAGAATGTTTGTTGATTGAGATACTAGGACGTTTATGACTATCCAAGATGAGGTAAGTACTATTTCACGATAACTTTAAAAATTAGGAAGAAGAAAGAAATTATAGGCGCCATAACTTTGTAATAGAAGATAGATATAGATAGATAGATAATAGATAAAAGAGAGAGTCTGCGTATAGTTGCCGTCGAGTTTGATTTGATTTGAAGTCGGTTTTTGTTTTTACTCGTAAATATATTACACACTACAGTAGTCAATTAGTATCTGATTAAAATAACGTAGATAATAGAGATCATGTAATTTCATAACCTTGAACTTTCGAAGTCTGGTATTTCCGAAACCAATGAAGACAGCATTGAGTATAATTAACGTTAATAGTTTGCAGAAATGGAGCATCTATATATATAGAAAACAGTGGACAGTTATTCAAGCGTCGTATCTGGACCGCGTCCAAAAAGAACACGAAATATTCATAATGTATTTCGTAAGTAATGTATTCAATGAGACGCGTAGTAGAGTCGTGGTAGCTCAATGTCTGGTCGGTCGCCTTAAGTTGCCTTAATTAGCAACCCGAGTTCGAGCCCCAGCGCCGGTACTAATGAATTTGTTTGTTGAAATTTTAAGTGCCGACTTACCACGCGCTCGGCGGTGAGGGAAAACATTATAAGGACGCCTGGAAACGCTGAGAAAATTGTCTAAGACACGTGGCGGACTATGACCCTACATTCTTTACAGAGAAGGCTTGTACCCATCAGTGGGACGTATATACAAAGACTGTAACTTTGAACTTTATGAATCTTACATAAGCATAAGCTGTCACGTCAAAGTTTAAACCCATGTTTAGTGGTGTTAAGCCCAACCATTTGGTAACATATGTATCTTATGAAAAGCATAAGATACAAATTTTACCACGAGATTTTTTGTTCGTAAGAACTCAAAAATGTAAAGTGTAAAGCCGATTGCGATTCAAACCTCTTCCGTCACCGCTTTTATGTTTATTTTAAAACTGTTAAGAATTTTTTGATGGAATCTTTTTTTGAATTTCCGATGTGTGCACTACTTTACAGCGGTCATTTTCACGGAAGGATTGAGGCATCCCTTGTCATAGTTATAATAGGTCTTAATTATTTGGTTGTTAAATTTTGCTTCTATCCATAAATGTAGTTTTATTTAATTTACGTAAATATTTTGATAAGTTAGCACATAAGTACAGTCCTAACAAACTCGACATAATCGACTTTAAAGATGTGCTAAATATGCAGAACAAAGTGTAAAAATTGTTACTGAGAATAATTGTCATAACTACAGTTATATTGCTAAGTTATGACATGGCGTCTAGTTTCCATATACGTATTTACTGTCGTAAAGGTTATGAAGTACCTACGAGTCACAAAGTAACCGATATCTTAGTCAGCCAATATTCTAATCGATTATACGAGTTTCTTGTTATATCTTCGAAATACAAAGCCTAAATTCCAATTCCTTGCGCGTTACCGCTATTTTATGGGCAGGCCCCAACCCTTAGATTTTAGGAGCGTTGCTGGAGTTTCTTCGGCCACTTCTTCTCCCAGCGCCAACACTTCCCGAAGTGGCACTCAAAATTAGTTTAGCTTTTGAATGTCTCTTAGATTATCCGTGAAATAGCAACCGACCGTGTCGTGGTTCGGCTCTCTCGGGCGCCCTCGGATCGGAATGCTTACGAGTAACGTAGCAACTGTCCAAGCCGAGGTTACCCCTCACCGGGGGGACCCTTGTGTCGAGTTACTAGCAATAGCGGTTCAGGCTAAGCGACCTAAGAGCTATGCCACCTCTCAATCCGGTGAAGCAGTCAAGGCCAGCCTCTCTGGCCGATCTGTGACGAACTACGTCATAAAAAAAAGCCAATGAAATAAAAATGGAATGTTCTTGAAATTCTGTTAATTTTTTTATATGCCATAAATTTAGGTGACACTAAGTTGCACAACCTTTTTTGAAGTCTATTAAAAATAAATATAGATTGATTGTTAAGATTGTTAACAATTTTTTTTTCACAAATAATACTAACAATCACTATCCAAATAAGATTTCCATTACCACACATCTCGACAGAATTCCAAATTCCATCGACACCATCTTGATGGTTTATTTTATTTTATTTATTTTACTTTTTTTACACACACTTAGATTTTAAATTACCGGCATGCACACAAAATATTGGAAACATATTATGAAATGTAAAACACATACACATATAACACTTTCTCACTTAGTTTTCGTCCTTCGGTATTATAAATATAAATTTAATATAAATTGTGTACGTTTTAGAGTTAAGAATTATAATAATATATTTACCAATAAATAAACGCAGTGTGTACAAATATAACCCAGAATTATAGTACCAAATACGCCAACCAGTGTACCAGCATTCTTGAAGGCAGCTGGCATTGCAAGGATTCCGGAGCCCAAAGACGATTTTAACAAATTAGCAAAAGATCTCATGTCCCTGCAACAATTAACAAGGAGGTATATTACAAGAAAACACAGAAACCGACTTCAAATCGCTATCATAAATCTATGCACGGCACAAATTCTGTCCTGGAGTCTAAATTCTCATTCTTTCTCCACATAAGTGCCCGTTATCGGTTCTGAAAGTTCCCTGGTACATTTTTGCAACCCAACGTCCAATGTCACAAAAATTAAACCCTAATTAAAAAATCTCCATTCTAACAAAAATCATTCAAAATCTGTTAATAATTAAAGTCGATTGTGATGGACCAAAACCCATCAGGATCTTAAAGGTCGATCAGCTTGGAACTTAAATATTTTGAAACCCTTGATTGGTCTGCTTTTTATTTTTTAGCGGCTGACAGTGTCATTTGGCGGGTTTAAACGCCATCTTATTTATACATTTTCGCCGCCAAAGCAGGCAAGTTACTCGTATGTTGGTTGGAGCCTCTTGTAGGTCTAAAACCTCACGCCGTGATGTTACGAAATGGGGTAACGTTAGCATTCGCTGTCTAAGCGTCAATAGTATAATATTTATAGTATAATATTTATAGTATAATAATAACTTTATAATAATAATAATTTTATTAACTTTACTAATACTTTATTAATATCACAAAAACAAACATGTTACATATACAGGAGCTCTGTTTCCTGAACTAGGTACAGTGTACCTGTATCTCAGGAGACAGTGCCTTCCAGAGTCACAAACAGTGAGTCCTGCGTACAATAAGTTTTTAATAATATTAATAATTTAGCTATAGCCCAGTGGAGTTCTTAATCCCTGTACGTTAATTACCATTGTAATTACTACTTACGAATTTGGGTGCTCTAGCTTTCTATTCTGGAAAGGATCGTAGACGCTTTCCTCGACATCTTTCTCTTTGCATTTCGTGTTCATTGTGTTGATGGAATAAGTGGACGGATAAACTCCATGCTCCGTTATTACTGCTCTGGAATAAAATATAGTGATTTATGTTTCTACTCGTAAATCTATGTACTCTCTTATCTTGATGGGCAAAGTCGCTGGCCAAAAGAATTGTTAGTCGTAGAAGGAAATCATGTCATCACATCATGAGTGCCGTCCCTCTATTTCACCTAGAAATATGGTGAAGTGACTGCTAACCTGCATTGCTGATTAATTTTCTTTACTGTCTCGACACGTTCATCGTTTACATTTACTGTTGGCTCGACAGCGTTTAAAACTTAATCGAAATAAGAAGTGGTCGATCTCTATTACTAGCAATTTTGCGCAACGAGACATAGGATTCAATTTTCACACTTGTTGCTATCGCATTCCGTCTCAAGGGTGTCCACCCTGAATCGTAAGGCTGATAAATTCCTGACCATAGATCGATTAATATTGTTCTTGACTAACCCTACGCTGATGCCCAGAGAAATTAACCGTTTCATCAGAATTAAGTGGCGGCAAAGCTCTTACTTCGCTTAGCCTGGACATCTATAGGAAGCAACACGGCACGACTTCATCCTAAAGGTGACCTCGACTTGGACCGTTACTTTAATCGCGTTAGCATAACCACTCAATTAAAATAGCATTCAAATGGTTAGCTCGGTTAAATACTTCAATTGGACTACTAGAAATAACGAAATAAATAGAGAAAAAACGTGGGTTAAATAACCACCCTCTTCGGCAATTAATGTAGGACGATTCTGTTGTGAGGATTTGTTTCATCCTACCCTGAACTAGTGTTATTGAGTCATCCAGGCCGTTAGGATTTAGGATAGGGTTATTAGTGACAGCACTCACAAACAAAGGTTGAGCAGCAGCTGCATGATTCAAACATTGCAAAATACATGCGTCACGATATGCGTCAACACCATATTTCATAATAAATGCACTTAACAATTTGGAATAGATCTGTTTTGCTTTTAAGTTTTCAATTCAAGGACGATTTCCACATTACGGAATTGATATAAAATGATTTCTGTTCTCGTGGCAGGAGGCTACTGTCAGAATATAAATCATCATCATCAATCAAAATAATCACAATATATTTCAAGACTATGTGAGTGTGTTTATCAAATATCTATTATTTGTGTGTCCAGACATGTAGGTTTTTTGTCGGCCATTTTGACAGTCCAAGAATTATAATTATCAATTCAATTTATGCTTGCATCAAGTATCATAACTACTTAAGACATAAATAAATAAATCCACTCACAAACGAGTTGCGATCTGGCGATAAACTACAAAAATAAATTAAAGCTGGAGGAGTTTAGGAAAAAGAAGATAGAAAATATAGAATGAAGAAAACATCATAGTAAAATAAACAATGAACGGAGTCTTTGTTTTACATATAGATTAACCCGAAGGAGTTTACGCAAATGAAGAAAGAAAAGCAGGAAGAGATGAATACGTAAAATTGGAGTTTGGGATTCCAGCCAGCTTGAATTATAGGTATAATGTAAGCCCTATCTTTCGCAGTATGATGTCAAAATTGAGACTTAATAAGTTCGGTGTAAAATGATTTAATTTCAACTAATTATGTATTTAAATGTTCGCAGAATTTCCCTGACTATATTACAAAATTGCAACAGTCCTCCTCATTATGTTACGATTTAGATGTAGATACATATATTTTTTTTATCGCAAATAAACGAGTAATTCATCGTGTCAGACTTTCATGATTTATTTACCTTATCTTAACTCAGCATTTAAGATAATGGCAGGCAATAAAAACCGATCACGAGTAGGCAGTGACGTGTTATAAAATGTTGCGATTCAAATCGACAAGATTTCCTTTTTTTTAATTAGAAGCAACATAGAAGCAACAATGTTTTATTACATCGAGAAGACGGCGTTTATATCATGTGAAAACGCGACCGTGCGATTATAAACACCTTATTAGTTACGCTTTATAGCTGCGTATAAATGTATTCCATCTTGTAGCCATTTCCACTTGTTACACATATTTAGCTATTTCTTATCGATGCGTATATCCATAGATGAAAAATATTACAATAATACAAAAAATGGCAACACCAAAGACACGTTTCGATAGTTTAGAAAAAATTTAACTAACGACTGACGTCTTTTTAAACTGTACAGAGAAGGCAATTCTTATTCGTTATTCATCTTGCTTATCACATCAAATTTGGGTACCCACCCAAATTTGATATCTGATGTGTTTTGATCTGGAAACTCTGATCAAAAATTTTGGATCATCAGAACATAGTGTTTGGAATTCGAAGTCTGATCTGATAGTCTGCATCAGATTATGTCAACGTTTTAGTAATTGGTATTTCAAAGACACCTTATTGAACAAAAACAATGTCACTGGAATTTTTAGCGCATAAGTTATGCTAAATTTGGAATGGTCTTGGAATCTCAGTCAGAATAAATATTTGATATTCTAGTGATACGTATCGTAACTCCCCCCATTAGCAGATTACGAATACAATGCTACCAAGTAATAATACGTTATAAATGTTCTATTCGTAATGTCACTATGCAATAATAGTTGAGGAAAAGCAGAAAATCCTTTAGAGATTTAAAGATTATTAATAAACGCTTGCGCACTTACGTCAACTCATAAATGTTGATGTTACTAAAGCCAGTTTAAGGATTGCAAAATGATAAATGCATTTAAATGTAAACGCAGTTAAGGGCCTCACAGACGTTAAGACAAATCAGCCTGTTTCCCCCTGCTCTCAACACACTTGTTCCAGTATCTTTATTGTAATTCTCTTGTTATACTCGTATTACACATAGCACATAATCGTAGTATAGGTACGCCCCCATGTATTGTGTGTATATGTGTTTGTATTGTTTATGTATTTATTGCCACGTCTTAGAATCTTTATGCCTGTATTATTGTCTTGAATAAATTATTTTCCCTGTAGGAACATGTACATCAATTCCTTTCTATGCCTATCCGTAATTTTTTTACTGCGACGATTCTATGCATGTTGGCCTGAGAAGCTGGCCGCCGATTGCCGCCAGTAACACAAGGGTTAACCTTGGCTTGAACGGTTATATTTACGCGTAAGCATTCCAAGGGTGCCCGAGAGGGCCGGACAACGGCTCGGTCGGTTGCTTTTTAATACTTAAATCCGTGAATTAGTTCCGTATTTTCATTTATATAGTCCACTATGATACGGCAAGAAGGTATCGACTCCAATCATGTCTGATTCTAGCTTTGCAAGTTTATCATCTTTTTCCTTACCTTTGTTTCTTACAATGTCAGATCTCACAGTTTATTTTTTTTGTGGTGACCAAGTTAGTCTTTAGGATTTATTAGAGGTCATAGAGTTGTACAGTCTGAATCAATCTAGGAGTAAATCAGTGCAAGGATCCCTTAGGGGAGACCTCGGCACGACCCTCCCGGGTGTGTGTGTGTGTGTGGTAGGGGGAAGGGAGAGTGGGGGTTAATCTATAGCGATAGTATCCTGATCACAGAACACCTTACAGAGGCGCATTAGTTGCTTCTGTCGGATTACTAAGTTGCCAGTTCATTCAGCCTCAAATGTCTGTGATGTTGTTAAATTCTATTTTTATGTCTCTATACGAGCCTTAAGTTCATTCAATGACTTACAACGATGCTTAAAAAAATATACCGTAGTTCGTGCCGCCGCCGTTCAGATTTCAACCTTGAATTGAAGACAAATAATAACGTCGTTCAATGACATGTACTTAACATTAGTGACCTATCTATATCCATGTAATATCAATGGATCTGCCAAGTCAATGGTTAATTTTAATTTAATAAAGGCTAATTTATTTTAAAATCTATTTTTTACAATTTGGGTAAATAATTTGCATTGGTCGGCAAAATTATTATTCAAAGAGCCAAATACACATGTCATACAATGATTAAAAAATATTGGAGGTCAAATCTGCTTATTTAGTAAAACTTCGTTACACTAAATAAAACTTAATTTCATACTCAATAAATCTTTATTAATGCTAACAATGTGATTGCATCTCCATTGAAAGTTTGAGTAAATTGGGTTGAATAGTACCATAAGCTAGGATACTAGCAAAGTTAACTCTTTATCAGTCAGTTTTGCTATTATCGTATATATATACTTTTTCACAAAATTCTCTTTGATCGAGTGCGATCGAGCTCCCCGATTGAAGATTCAGAGGCAGACTCAAGACAAGGTGGGAGAGTATAGTGTCGAGAGACATGTCCCTCATGTTTTTTGTACAAGATTTCCCAAGACGATGTCGACAGAGCAAAGTGGAAAGCGAGAATCCCACAAATTGATCTGCAGTCATAGTAGATCAGTGCTTTGCAAGGCAAAGAGACAGACATAAATGTATCAGTATGCTATCGTGACTAGGTTTTTGTTTTTTTTTTCACGAACTACAGTTGGCCAGAGAAGCTGGACTTTACTGCTTCACCGGATTGAGAAATGGCTGTTAGGTCGCTTAGCCTGAACCTCTAAAATAAAAAAAATAATAAAAAATATTAAAAAATAAATTGTTCTTCTAGCCATGATAGAATACTGTTTCGATGGCGGCCGATGGAGTGGCATTACGCTGGTTATTGACGTGAAAGCAAGTAATTATGCTTTTAAATCCCATGTTCCGCCCTATATTACTTAATCCCTATTATCTATTATCTCGAGTGCATAGTTCACATTGTAATAAATAATCGGTATGTTTTCCGTTGCATCTTCGATAAGACCTTTTCTCTAATGGGAGTATTAGGGCAGTGGGCCACGCAGTGCCGGTGCGAATTGGCAGATTTCGGAAGTCTCCGAAAAATGTGAACAAGAGACATGCCAAGTTTCCTTGCGATATTAATCCTTTACCGCGTAGCACTTGATAAATCAGCACGTTACAGTAAACAATTTCATTTTGCTCTGGAGTTTGAATTGAGGACTACCTTAGAATGAACTTCGAGGCAAGCGTTTTGTAGTCGCAGCCCTGTAGTTCTGGGATCGTAGAATAAGGCTATGGTATCCCTTGCCTGTTGTAGAAGGCGATAAAGGGGCCACGGGTTCATTGAGTGACAAGGGTGAGGGCCTCTGTCGTCCGCTAAAGTGGACCCGGGAAGAAGGCGACATCGGCTGGCCCGTGTCGCCTTGCACTGCGAGGGCACAGGGGGGAGGGATTAACCTCCTCCGGGATGTGCTCTCCGAGAGCACGGTGCTGAGGGGCTCCGATGCCTTTCACTGGTGATCCCGGAGCCCCTCACCATGCATCGAGGAAGGGCCACCGGTATGAACTCCACATAACTCCGCCTTCCTCCCAAAAGCGGGGTATCTTTTAAAAGATTTCGTCGAATACAAAAAAAAGCGTACGGACACTGAGCCGCTGCGATTCTTAATTATCTTTGATAAGGTTTATTTTAATGATGATGACGATATTTTTAATGGATGGTTTTCTCCGCTCACTATATAGCAGCCGTTATATGCTTTTTATAGCGGTATTTATATGTAACGGTTAATTAATTTGATTGAAAAAATGTTGCTTACTATATTCACTTCCCACGTAACTTTTTTTAAAGTTATCTGGGTTGCCATAGCGTCCGCATTATTAGCGAGAAACTATATTTTTTGTTTCTTAAACCTGTTTTTTTACTGCAAGTCTGACAGGTGATCACATGATTGTAATATGTTATTATTATGTTTGTAACATGATGAAGGCAACCCTTTTTTGCAATTTAATTTTTTTATTCTATACGTATGAATTTTAAAAATAGAATACATTGATACAGGCCAGTGCGATTCGATCCCCTGATTGTCAGATCGTATATTGAACGTTGAACCAGTAAGTTACTATTACGTAACATAAATTATTTTCTGCTTGCTACTGGTCACGTTAGGGACTTAATAAGCTCAGGGAAATGTTAATTATTGAATTCTGCCGACTTTAAGCCCCACTGGGGTTTCACTAACTTTAATTTGTAAAAAATCAAATGTTATATGGATCTATTGCAATAATTTTGCGTAAATTTCTTCAAGCATTTTTTTTACGAATAAATTGATAAGCGGTTACTTATTGGGTCATGCCGCATTTGAACTCCGGAGTATTGGTTTTATCAAACCTTATATTTGAATAATCAAGTACAAGATTTGATAAATTAAAAATTCTCACAAAAGAGCGCCAATTCCTACCGAGGTGATAAAAAAAATCTTAATTTCAATAGAAATGATGTATCGCAACCTGCGAGATCCTGAAATAAATAAAATAAAATCTAAAACCAAGCTCACCACTTCACACACAAGATACTGTGCCCTCAGATTCAGATTCAGATTCAGATTTTATTGGTAACATAATAAATAACAAGTCAATTATTTACTACAAATTATTAGTATTACAAATTACATTAGATTATTAAATTAAAAAAAAAATAATGAAAAAATAGTACATCGAAGAAATAAAATGATTTTAATTTGTAATTTCATTTGTTAATTCCTCCACACTGTAAAATGCCCTCTCAACCAGCCCTCATTCTGAGTAGGTCTGAGCAAAACTTGACAACATGAATAATTATGAACAGACGGTAACCTACAACAACTATGACTGTGGGATGTCAAATGCCTCAGTCCCTTCCATAATCATGACCGATGTAAAGTGTTCGAAACGGGAATTCAAAACAAGTATATTTACGAGCAAAAACAAAAACCGCCTTCAAATCGAATCAAACGTTACACGCTATAACGCGCGGTCGCCCTCTTTGTATTACCGAATTATCGTAGAAACATTACGAAATAGAACCTAACCAAACTCTCATCAAACTACTCTTGAAGTACATCGCCAATAAAAAATGAATCATCAAAATCGGTTGGAATGATATTGAGTAATTCGATCATTTGTGTCGCAAATACTTGATGCAAATTTAGGACTTATATGGTTTTCACATGGAGGCCATTATCAAAACTACACAAGCAGCACCAGCTTTTAAATAAAAAGAGATTCAACAAACTCGTTTCATCCAGTCGAAAGTTATGTAGTAATAAACTAAAACATACAGACGAATTGAGAACCGCTTCAAATTTTGAAGTCGGTTGATAAGATTAAACGACGACAAAATCTGCAAAAATAGTTTTTTACAATATGTATTTATGAGAAGTCATTACACTCACTTAAATCTTTCAAAACGTAAACATAATACGTACTAAGCACTAACCTTGAAAATATTTAGGTAACGTAACTTCAAATTAAACAATGTTTTCAAACATTGGTAAATCATTTTGTTTCTCACAAAATGATATATCATTAACGTTTTTTAGGCTATTTCCTAGGTTAATTTTAATGTTATTTCTTACATCTAACATAAGGTAAACCAAACGACAATTACGTTTTTAACTACATTGCACAAAATGTAACAGTTAATTATCTGTTGAAGACTGCAATATCCGACGAGTTGGTAATGATTTTCAATTACCGTCACGCATTGACTATAAAATATATTAATTTTACAATACTTACGTGGAACTGAACTCCTTCATGTTGTAGTTATTAGTCATTTTCACTAAATTCTCGTACACCGACGTAACACTAGTGTTTAATTTGTTTATGTTTATAAAGAGCTATTTACAATTACACACGCGCGACATCTTTCGTGTTGTCTGACGATGTGTACCGACCGGTCGGTTGCATTGAACATAAATATATCGTTTACCACGAGTGGCGTCTCACACGTTTTGGCAAGTATCCCCCCAGCTTAAGCGTTGAGATTCGTGCTGATAATGTGACTCCCTGTGGCCAAGAATTCGTAATTGTGTTTTGCTTCTACGCTTCCGTTGTTAATTGGCGTGATAATAATGTTTTATGGCTTCAATAAAACGCCGCAGCATTTCTGAAATCAGTAAATTAAAAATTCCTTTTTCCTTGTAGGACATTTTGATGAACAATTGCGGAATAAATCATGAATTATGATAATATAATAATGCTATGGAATTGTTAGAAGTTGCTGAATATGAATATCACTAAAAGCGCGCAAAATCAATACTTATTCTACTAACAGTCCAAAAGATATGTAAAATATATATGTAATCTATCATCATTTTATTAATACGTGAAGAAAAAACCTTACGAAAATTAAGTATCAAATTTCCTACACGTAGTTTTTATAGAAGAGTGCAGAATCCTATTTTTTATTATTAAGCATACGAGATGCAATCAATTGAAATCAATAAAAAAATACATTACACACACTACCACGCGTTTGATATGTACGTTTATTTGGTTGCTTAGCAACGGCTAACTGCAAAAAATAATTATTGACAGATAGTTATTATATAAATAGTTATGATGTGTCGACTTGCATTCGCCAATCACCACGAAGTATTTTAAACGATAAAATTATTTATATTATATTTGGAATAAGAAAATTTATTATAAAAGACACATGTCAACATTTTTCTTTTCACTTACTTTTTGATCTCTTTTTGCATAGACATTTTTCCAAATTGTATAAAAAAAAAAATTCTTCGACACGAAGAGGAAGAAGAAAATCAAATCAGAAAATCAATCAATCGGGGTCAACAATTTGGTTAAAATGTATGGCATTAGTGAGGAATGCCTCCCATTATTAGTTTTACACGTGATCTTGACCTTCTAATGTGCCGCCGGTACATAAAAATATCACAGAAATGATTAGGAATACAATTTTGAAATCTAGGCAAAAAGTGATCAAAAAGTAAGTGAAAAGAAAAATGTTGACATGTGTCTTTTATAATAAATTTTCTTATTCCAAATATAATATAAATAATTTTATCGTCTAAAATACTTTGTGGTGATTGGCGAATGCAAGTCGTCACAATTTCAATGCCCCCATTTCTGGATTAAAGTCGAATTTCGTTAGTATTAATCACAGACGTTTTAATATGTTATATATTATTAATTGTCCATCCATTTGACAATTGGTAAATTCACAAAATTTTCCCCGACAAGCACGTTTTGGCTTGATGTTTTCCTTCACTGGTGAGCACGTGAGCCGGACTCCGGGGAACGAACTAGTGTTGCTAGCGTACTATGCAACTTGAGGCGAACGCTCGTACAATGTCCGGGTACGGTTCTTGGTAATACTTAATGAATGTAGTAATGATCTCATAGTTTAAATTAAAGGTGTACGTATAATATAAGTGGGGTTTGCATTTGCGATGTTAAACCAACACTAGAATCAAATATGTTATTTGAGAGACTGGATTAAAGAAAATATCTTCGTATAACGTATACGTTAGGCAATTTACTGACCGATTTACTTATTTATGATGGCAACTTTGGATTTATCTAGATAACAAGTATATTTACGAGCAAAAACAAAAATCGGATTCAAATCGAATGAAACGTTAAAGGCTATTACGCACAGACGCTCTTTTTGTATTAGCGAATTATCGTAGAAATACGAAATGGCAAACTATTCTATTACGTAATAGAATTAAAAAGAACCTAACCAAACAAAGTACAATTTTGTTGAAGTACATTTTTTGCAATAAACAATTAATATTAAAAAACGGTAGACTTAAGTTATTCGTACATTTGTGGCGCATATATTTTATGCAAATTTAAGACTTTATGGTTTTTATTATCATAATTGACAGACCTTATTTAAATGGGACCACACGGCAAGCACCAGCTTTCAAATAAAAAAAAAAGCAATTATTAAAATTAACTCACCATTCTGTCGAAAGTTTTGCGGTAACAAATTGGGAACCCTCTCCTTTTTTGAAGTCGGTTGAAAAAAGACGCCATGTACTTTGAATTAGATAATCTAATGTTATAATGATTCGTTGCTATTACCCGTCTGTTGCACATTGAAATGAAAATAATATGGCGCTCAGGAAGGTCGGGTATTTAAAATCGTAATTAAACAGTGGTAGATTCCTTAAAATTAGTTTTATTTTACCCTAATGTTGTTGTCACCTGTTTTTTTCCTTTCACGTGTACAATAATATAGACTTATTCTCATAACTTGTATCTTTCCATTAATAATCGTTTAGATGGATGCTTAAGAATCGATAAATATAGTAACGACCCAGCATTTCTGTCATGATTGTCAATGATCTTTAGAATGTATTACTCGTATACACATTAATATATTTTGTTTTGATATTCAATAGAAAATGATCTAACATTAGTTCTCAGAATATCTAATAATTCGATTCGATTGTCATAGCAAGGTATATAATATATAGTTGTAAGCTGTCACTCCTGTTTACCAGCTCTGTCTATGCCACTAGTGTTATTGAGTCAAACTGTGATGGCATTCGCTATCCGATCTTCATCGAGCTTATATATATTAGCTTATGAATAAAATGCAACATCATTATCAATAGTCTAAATGATATGTTGGCGCCTTATTCATTTTATTGTCCGACCCAGAGGGAGAGAAGAATCAGGTGGCTATGGCCATTCAGCATTAATAACTTTCTTTCCCGCTTTATGTGATCCTGTGTTTCTGCTTGTCTATTAAACTTAGGGTGCGACGGGACTGCTATGTCCGAAACGGGCAAAAGTCCCAAAAAAACAGCCTGTCATCACGCACGTACCTTAAAGCGCAAATCGTTACTCCATTTTTCCAAAAGCTGTTCTACGCTCCGTTTACTTAAACGTGATCCTCTCCTGATGCGTCTACTCCATAGCTGATCACATCTGTGACAAATATAACCAGCCCAGTCCGTCGTCACACTCGAAAGACTATGTCCGTTACCCTCGTTTTCCGACATATTTCTTTGTTGCCAATCTTATCGCAATAACACGAATATTTACGAGTAAAAACAAAAACCGACTTTCTTGTATTTCAGAATTATCGTAGGAATATAACGAAATAGAATTTGTCGGAACCTAAACAAACTCTCATCAAACTACCCTTGAACTACATCCTTTTTTAATAAAAAACCGTATCAAAATCGGTTGCTGTGCTATTGAGTTATTCGTCCATATGTCGCAAAAACTTAATGCAAATTGAAAAAAATAAGGATATAGATAGTTTTCTCACAGATGCCATTGTCAGAATTGGACCAAATTAAGACTAATGAAATGGGACCACGTGGGAAACACCAAGTTTTAATTGAAAAAAGAATCATCAAAATCGGTTCACCCAGTCAAAAGTTAAATGGTAATAAACATAAGAAAAATTAACCAAGAAAATTGAAATAAAATTAACAAACAACCTTGGGCTGTTCACAATAGCATCTGACTGCGTTCATCACTGTACATTTTAAAATAATGCAAAAATACTACAGTAATAACAGGCAAAAGTTTTATAATAATAATATGATTTTATTTCAAACCAAAAATTCATGTACAAACCAGTTCGATAATAGCCGCAGTAGTAAAAACTGTGTCGCAGCTATTAACGCCCATCTCCATACAGTTAAATACAAATACAAATAAAAATTTAGTAAAATTAACAACTTATAATGTAATTTAGTTTAATCGTTTTGTGTGTGTGAGTGTGTTTGTTTGTGAAAGGTTGCGTGTGTTGAAGAGTGACTGTATGTGCAGGGACGAGTATAAGTTTTATATTTATATTATATATAAATTGTACGCGAAAACCTGAGAAATAAAACATTTTGATACAAGCTCGCTATGATTCGAATTCTTGAGACTTGCTTCTGTTACATTAAAAATGTGCTATAATTCAATTGACCCGGCAAGTTATTTAATATATGAAATTAAATCATAAAACGTATTGTAACATAAGCGGAGTTCATGTAATACGATAGTTTTGTTTGTGAAAAATTGTGCCACTGTAAATAATTTTACGTAGAAATGTTCTTGCTTACGCCTTTAGTATTTTGTTTTGCGCTGTCATTATACTGTATTGCGACGCTTTTGGCTCTTCCAAATTTGGGGTCCAATGGTAAAGCTATTTTAGGAAGTAATTTTTAAGAAGTATCGCCTTAAATACTGAAACGGTGATGTTGACAACCTGTTATGTTGGTTCAAATAGCTGTGGAAAAAGTGGGTTCATCAAAAATGTCTCTCTCCGTTTGTGTTTGTTAATCATGGCCGTTTTACGCTTTAACCCAAATGTGGAAGATAATGGTGTTCGATATTAGTTTTTCATTAAGGTTATAACATGTGAGAGAAAAAAGGGAATCAGCCTATCGCCATCATATATATATCGGGCAAAAATGCGATCAATTGATCTTATGTACTTAAGAAAT
Source organism: Meandrusa payeni (assembly GCA_029286785.1). Lineage (NCBI taxonomy): Eukaryota > Metazoa > Arthropoda > Insecta > Lepidoptera > Papilionidae > Meandrusa > Meandrusa payeni. The sequence continues at coordinate 5,549,960 of JAGSMX010000013.1, forward strand.
CGAAAATTCACAGCTAGACGCATGCTTTACTTACGTCATAACAAATATTTCTACTAGAACTTTTATTCTAATTTTTTATTAGTTTCCTGGGCGTGTGTAACTGTTTTAGAATACTACGCATTTGGCTCAACATTGACGGGAGAGATGACTCAATAGTGAACGAGACGCAATGAATGAATCTTAAAACTTGAAAGTAATTGTTGATGTTATTGGCAATTAGTATACTTTATCTACTACGACATTGAATTGCACTCCAATGAAAACTTAAGTGATGACTGCATGACAACTTTTTTAACATTTAACTTTGTAACAAACCAGTTTATGATCCTGAACAAGGTATCCTGGTAAACCATCTTAGTGTTTGCTTATTATTAACAATGTATCGTATTGGAAGGCGGTGATTATGAGATTTCTACTTACTAATACCAACCCGATCGAACCCTCAGTGCATGGTCCTGCGAATATCCCGCGAAACATACCGATGCCCGTTTGCACTAAGCCGTAGCACGTGTTGGGGAAGAGTTCCTACCCCAGCACCCTCGCAGTACAAAGTCAACCCCCGTTTTATGACAGGCAGTGGTACCATAGACTAATTCTGTAGGCCCATGACTAACTAGGCTGAGACTACATGGCCCTCTTTCTTCTTTCTTATTATCAAAGATACAATACTGGTTCATCGTAATTCTAAATCTTAGTTACAAACAATGTAAATATTTGTAATTATATGTAGTAAATATTTTCCTAAGGCCCTTGGATTACATGGGTATAAATTAATTTACTAGGTACACTAGGTACACGTGTTATTTGTCTACATTTTCACATTCCGTCGTGAATATTAGATGAATATAATTATTAGAATAGATTGCAATACCTAGTTGTTAGCCTTCGAGTTATGCTTATTGGTATTTCAAACTACTTCTCAAAATTTCCAGATAATGTCATGAATAATTCTTGGGATTAAGAGAACGTGCCCTATGTTCTGGATACTAAATTAGCATAGATAATACGAACTTGGTGACAATTTTGAATTAGACTATTTGCTTCAATAAATGTATGGCATAAATTCTTGTCTAACATCAGTTTGCATAACATCATTTAGCCATCAGAAATAATGAACTAAAACTAAACTAACAGCCTATATTTGTCTCCTTTTTAATATATCACCAATTTTAATTTATTTTCACATTTATTCTTTCTGCATGCCCATACTAAATGCTCACGAAGTTACATGGATGAGCAAGAAGCCTCTGTCTGTTTACCCTTCTGGCGTTAGTGCTTTTATTATTATTTATTTATTTATACGAAACGTACGTACGTAGTACATATCACATTGCTTCCGCTTGTCAGTGTCATAATACCTATAAGTAATATTGATCTCCTCTTTGGAAACCCTTGACCTAAACTATATGATGAGATACATATTAACAGATTTGAAATCTAGTCGCAGCGTCCCGTTAATTTCCTATAATTATAATATATAGTACGTTATCTATGGTTACATTGATGATTATCTATACCATAGATCTACATCTAGAGACTTTTAAATAATCAATAATATATTATAAAAGATAATTAAGTAGGGTCAATGTAGAGGCCATCTTATTTCATTCTGTCTGCCCACCTCCAAAACTCTGTCAAACCTATCGTCTGACACCACGACCTCCATTTAAAAAAAACTATTTTAAAAATAAAAAAAGACGACATTGTCCGTAAAGCTAAATTTAGCGACACCAACGTTAAGAGATTGTTTTCATTTTCAGCATTCTAGTTACTATAGATACAAAAGTTAGGTATAGGATACGTTAAAAGACGTTTAAAGACCTTTGTAATCTTTAAATCTTTATGACTAAATGTACTTTTATGATAGTAATAATAATTATCTATGTATAGGATACATAAAAAATCTACTTGTTGCTCTGATTACTATAGAATTAAGTATGTTTGTGTGTCTATTTCTTGGGCAAGCTCTATAGCCCAAACGGATTTTAACAGCAAAACGTGAGGTATAAATGTGGCCGTGACTATAAGATAAACACAAGCCAAATTGATTACGCGTAAAAAAATACCAAAAAATAAAATAAATTTTATTCCATCTAAATTCGAGCAATAATATCTACAATGGTAACTGCGCAGCCTGAAAGTAAACTACCTAATCCAAATAAAACTACTATCACGTTCTTCCACAGTATCCATCTGTACTTTCCAAGGTTATTCCAGCGGAAGACAGTCTCAATGATGCCAGGTATAATAAGCCCTAAGATTGAGTAGAATAAAGCACCAACTAAGTTGATGATCTGCTCCAACATTGGCAATGCTATACCGATACCACCTGCAAAATCAAAAAAATACAGATGATTTGATAACCTCCTCTTTTGTAATCGGTTGAAAAATTATTCGATGTGTCGCATGAAATCATTACCTGAAAAGCACACTACGGCAATCCTAACAAACACTTGCGTAATCGTCCTGTGCTTCTTTTTTATATGTGGCTCTATATATCTCGTGAATATATCCAGAACGACGTAGAAATGCAGCGGATACGTAAACAGAATAGACAGTGCTATGAAAATCTTCGCACATACAGCCGGCCTTAAAATAAATTAAAACATTTATAGAATTATAGAATATATATTCCGCTAACAACCTCAATTAAGTATTTAATATTAAGTATAAGCAATAAATTGTAAATCCTCATTCTTATATATGTATATATATATATATACATATATATTTATCTTATTCTTATATATTTTTTTCTTTACACCGTTCTTTTACTGCTCTTATGTTCTTACTCTATAGATAGATTAAAGTTAATGTAATATTTTTTTTTATAATGAGGAACTACACAGATTGGCCAGAGAAGCTGGCCTTGACTGCTTCACGGGATTGAGAGGTGGCATAGCTCTTAGGTCGCTTAGCCTGAACCTCTATCGCTAGTAACTCGACACAAGGGTCCCCCCGGTGGGGGGTAACCTCGGCTTGGACGGTTACTATGTGTTAATTTAATATATCTATATGACATACTTGACCTAATATAGATACGAGTACTTCTATGACTGACTCTATGATCTCGTTTCAGTCTGAAAAGCTACTGACACTGGTTTGGCCTTCTCGGGCGCCCTAGGGTCGGAATGCTATTGCAGTTAAAGAAACGTTCAAAATTGAGGTGTCCTCTCAGGGGCCCTCGCGCCGATTTGTACTCTAAAGAGGTTTAGGCTAAGCGACCGTATTAGCTGTGTCACCTCACAGTTTATTCCAAAGAAGACAGAATGTGAAATACACAAAGGGATCGCCACTGTGTAGGCGGTACTTAATGTAATTTTTTTTTTAAATCATCTTACCAATGATCGATAGGAAGGCTTAATGTGATTGATGCCCTCAAAGCGTCGCCATATCTTAAGTAGCCGAAAAGACCCAAGGTTGCGTATAACAGCGTTATGAGTGTCATAGATATAACCAGCACTCCACAGCAGCCGAGAAAGTGTTGCGGTTTCTTCATTGAATTCTCAACGGGCATTACCACCCCCATACCTTCCATCGCGAAAATTACCGTGCTGTAAAATACGTGTAACAAGAATAAAATAAAGTATTATTAATAAATTAAAAGAAAATGATTCCATCTAATCCTTCCATGCCGGAGGACGAGGGTCGTAAACTTTTATAAGAACATGCATATAAAAACTTTCACCTTTGCATAGTGCAAGTTGTGGATCGACAAAGAAAGCAATATCTCCGTTTCACAAAGTTTATTAGGTTCCATATGTGACAAGGGGTGACACTATCACTACATAAGAGGTATAAATTTTAGTAAGTAACCTAAATGATATCTAGGCTGTGCACCTAGATATTATGTACTAAAACCTTCTTCGAAACACCCTTCATTTTATGGTCTAATTAATTTGTTCTCACTTTTTGTAGCTTTTGCATTAAAAAGTAAGGATCTCCCAATTTATTAGTATAGTACAAGCAAGCAAGACTTCGCTCATCTTGGCAGGTGCGAATCTTAGGGTCACCCGGGTGTCAGCACGGGGGACAATAAGTATAGAACAGAGGACCCGAAACTTTTATTCGTAGAGACCGTTTTCAAAATTTAGCTTCCGCTTAATTCGAAGCTTAGTTTTATTTTTCTAGCTTTAGAAATCAGTACAGCTATATTTCTAGCTTATTCTCAAAATACTTGTACTGAATTTGGAATATGAAAGTTTTTACTAGTAACTATCGCTGAGCTCCTAAAATATTATTTGCCGGCATTGTTAGGGCCAACATTTTGGTTCTTCACTACCGAAAGCGATTACATTTTTGTCACACCAATGTAGATTATACCCCCGTTGACTCCCCCGTGCTCCTCTGGGGGTACACCTGTACCTCTGTGGGAACTAACGGTATAGAATACGAAGATAGATATTTTAACTAATTCATAGTGTTGTGATGGCAATAGGATTATGAAAGCCGTAAATAGAACCATAACCTTATCTTTAAATAAACATTAACACGTAGCAGTGACATAGATTGTGGTTATGTATTACTAGGCAATTTTTTACATCATAAAGACGTGTGGAATTTTATGTGCTGATTTACCACGTGCTCGGCGGTGAAGGAAAACATCGTGAGGAAACCTACATGTGTTAGATTTTGTGGAATATGGTAATTTTCTAAGACATGTGAAGTCTACCAATCCGCACTATGGCCGCGTGGCGGACTATGCCTTTATACTTTTGTACAAAAAGGCCTGTGCCCAGCAGTGGGACATATATAAAGGCTGTAACTTCTTTACTAACTTTAAGTAATTATTTTAGAATTCAATATCATAAACAAGACCAATAATGAAGTTTGAGTAAAGTTATAAAGCACTACTGGTAAGTAGTACTATTTCATGAATCAGGTATCACACATATTAATAGTATGTGCGTGTATTGGTAAAAATGTATGTTTTATATATATTTGTATTTTTGTTTTTTTTTAATCTCAATATTCAAATAAAATGGATACAATCACAGACCCACTTAAAACCTATTGAGAAACAAATTTCTGTCCATACAAAAGTTGAAGAAAAGATCGCTCAAAGCCATAAGACGAAGCAATTATATCGCGTTACATCCAAATGTAAAATTGATCATTTCTTTTTATTTATATTTATTCGAAAACCCATTGCTACTATAAAAGTTTAAACATAAAATTACTAAACAAATCTCTTTGGAATCGTTTTATGGTCCAACACGATTTGCGGCAAGCAGGAGACCATCGTTAAATTTGATTAAAAAATTGTATTAATTGTAGAGGTAGCAATCTTATTAACAAAACAAATTAAACAATTTAAGTACATGAGAAAGCACGGACACAAGTCTGGTTGCGCTTTATTTAGAAAAAGCCACATTTTCTCATATCTCATAAATCAATAATAAAATAATCATTTCAATAGTTTTTTTGTTGTTAATATTATTTTAAATCAGTTCATTCCATTTTATTTATTACCAGTATTTTCGGCCTCGTTCAAAAAATAATACTAGAGAATCAATAAAAATACTTTATACTGCAGGGTTCGACAATAATTTTGTATTATTAATTACTTTTTTTATTTATTATTATGCACACTAATAATAGTTATAACATACTAATAAATATGCTGACTATTAATAATAACTGATGGGAATAATATATAAGAATAATATACTTTTACCGTCTACATTTCTGCTTACATTGTGAAGAATGTTATGAACTTAGTTAACGTGAAATATAATTAATGTAACAACCATAAGTTGTGACTGTGATGTTATATGAAACCACGAAGGTGAGATCAGGTGATTAAATTTTACTAATCACTTTAGGAAACATTCTATTCAATGTAATTGTGTTTATTATAAAGGCCGGAATGCGTTTCATCATTCTGGAATGCTAGCATGCACATGTTATATAGATTAGAAAATAACGTGAAATCTTTTGCTCTTTAACACTTGAAACTTCTAATATAATGCTACTTTATTGTATGACCTCATGTCGGTTGTTATAATTGTCACAATAGTGGCTTCATAGGTGGAAGGCAATATTTTTTTTATGACGAACTACACAGATTAGCCATAGAAGCTGGCCTTGACTGCTACACCGGATTGAGAGGTGGCATAGCTCTTAGATCGCTTAGCCTGAACTTCTATCGCTAGTAACTCCACACAAGGTTCTCCCGGTGAGGTAACGTCGGCTCGGATGGTTACAATGTTACGCGAAAGCATTCCGATCCGAGGGCGCCTGAGAGGGCCGCACCACGTTTTCCTATTTTACGGATAATGAACGACAATTGAATAATTGTCTGTGGTCATAGTGAAAATCCAATGACAATAGCAGAGTGAGACAAATGAGAAAGCTGTGCTAACATAGCCTCTCAGTGTATGTTGAGTTTTCCTTTTTCTATGTTTCTCCTTATATTTCATTTTCTTTTGTTCTACACTTTAATACGAAGATTTTAGTTCACTGTTAAAAATCAAGTGTTATTGTGTACTAATATTAAAAACATAATACCCAGCCCAATTGGCATACGGTTGTAATCTTTTGGCCCATTTGAGAAGGCAACTTTACAAGTTTCAGCATAACCTAGTGAAGGCTTCTTCGCGATACGGCAACAACCATGCGATGTCTGCACCTGAGAAAATATATGCATGATAGTAAACTAAACAAAACTACCATAGCTAACGCATATAGTAATGACATTTTATACGAAATACGATAAAGTCATTGATAAAATAAGAATATTTATTTAATAAGTAATTATTTATCGAGTGGTGGTAGCTCACTGTCCGGGTACGAGTACGCTAGCAACCCGAGTTCGATCCCCAGTGCCGTTACCAATAAATTTGTTGTTGCAATTTTATGTGCTGATTTACCACGTGCTCGGCGGTGAAGGAAAACATCGTGAGGAAACCTACATGTGTTAGATTTTGTGGAATATGGTAATTTTCTAAGACATGTGAAGTCTACCAATCCGCACTATGGCCGCGTGGCGGACTATGCCTTTATACTTTTGTACAAAAAGGCCTGTGCCCAGCAGTGGGACATATATAAAGGCTGTAACTTCTTAACTAACTTTAAGTAATTATTTTAGAATTCAATATCATAAACAAGACCAATAATGAAGTTTGAGTAGTCACTACTGGTAAGTAGTACTATTTCTTGAATCAGGTAACACATATTTATAATATGTGCGTGTATTGGTAAAATGTATGTTTTATATATATTTGTATTTTTTAAATCTTAATATTCAAATAAAATGGATACAATCACAGACCCACTTAAAACCTATTGAGAAACAAATTTCTGTCCATACAAAAGTTGAAGAAAAGATCGCTCAAAGCCATAAGACGAAGCAATTATATCGTGTTACATCCAAATGTAAAATTGATCATTTCTTTTTATTTATATTTATTCGAAAACCCATTGCTACTATAAAAGTTTAAACATAAAATTACTAAACAAATCTCTTTGGAATCGTTTTATGGTCCAACACGATTTGCGGCAAGCAGGAGACCATCGTTAAATTTGATTAAAAAATTGTATTAATTGTAGAGGTAGCAATCTTATTAACAAAACAAATTAAACTATTTAAGTACATTAGAAAGCACGGACACAAGTCTGGTTGCGCTTTATTTAGAAAAAAGCCACATTTTCCCCATATCTCATAAATAATAAAATAATCATTTCAATCGTTTTTTGTTTGTTAATATTATTTTTAATCAGTTCATTCCATTTTATTTATTACCAGTATTTTCGGCCTCGTTCAAAAAATAATACTAGAGAATCAATTAAAAATACTTTATACTGCAGGGTTCGACAATAATTTTGTATTATTAATTACTTTTTTTATTTATTATTATGCACACTAATAATAGTTATAACATACTAATAAATATGCTGACTATTACTAAGTAATGACTGATGGGAATAATATATAAGAATAATATACTTTTACCGTCTACATGCTACAGTGCTGCTAACATTGTCAAGAATGTTATGGACTTAGTTAACGTGAAATATAATTAATGTAATAACCATAAATTGTGACTGTGATGTTATATGAAACCACGAAGGTGAGATCGGGTGATTAAATTTTTACTAATCACTTTAGGAAACATTCTATTCAATGTAATTGTGTTTATTATAAAGGCCGGAATGCGTTTCATCATTCTGGAATGCTAGCATGCACATGTTATATAGATTAGAAAATAACGTGAAATCTTTTGCTCTTTAACACTTGAAACTTCTAATATAATGCTACTTTATTGTATGACCTCATGTCGGTTGTTATAATTGTCAAAATAGTGGCTTCATAGGTGGAAGGCAATATTTTTTTTATGACGAACTACACAGATTGGCCAGAGAAGCTGGCCCTGACTGCTTCGCCGGATTGTGTGTGAGCATAGCTCTTAGGTCGCTTAGCCTGGACCTCTATCGCTAGTAACTCGACACGAGGGTCTCCCGGTGAGGTAACCTCGGTTTAGATGGTTACAATGTTACGCGAAAGCATTCCGATCCGAGGGCGCCTGAGAGGGCCGCACCACGTTTTCCTATTTTACGGATAATGAACGACAATTGAATAATTGTCTGTGGTCATAGTGAAAATCCAATGACAATAGCAGAGTGAGACAAATGAGAAAGCTGTGCTAACATAGCCTCTCAGTGTATGTTGAGTTTTCCTTTTTTCTATGTTTCTCCTTATATTTCATTTTCTTTTGTTCTACACTTTAATACGAAGATTTTAGTTCACTGTTAAAAATCAAGTGTTATTGTGTACTAATATTAAAAAACATAATACCCAGCCCAATTGGCATACGGTTGTAATCTTTTTGGACCATTCGAGAAGGCAACTTTACAAGTTTCAGCATAACCTAGTGAAGGCTTCTTCGCGATACGGCAACAACCGTGCGATGTCTGCACCTGAGAAAATATATGCATGATAGTAAACTAAACAAAACAAATTAGCTAACGCATAAAGTAATGACATTTTATACGAAATACGATAAAGTCATTGATAAAATAAGAATATTTATTTAATACCAGTATTTTCGGCCTCGTTCAAAAATAATAACTGATGGGAATAATATATAAGAAAAATATACTTTTACCGTCTACATTTCTGCTTACATTGTGAAGAATGTTATGAACTTAGTTAACGTGAAATATAATTAATGTAACAACCATAAGTTGTGACTGTGATGTTATATGAAACCACGAAGGTGAGATCAGGTGATTAAATTTTACTAATCACTTTAGGAAACATTCTATTCAATGTAATTGTGTTTATTATAAAGGTCGGAATGCGTTTCATCATTCTGGAATGCTAGCATGCACATGTTATATAGATTAGAAAATAACGTGAAATCTTTTGCTCTTTAACACTTGAAACTTCTAATATAATGCTACTTTATTGTATGACCTCATGTTGGTTATTATAATTATTCAAAGTAATAAACGAACCTGTTTAACGGAATCCGCTATGAGTACAGTAAAAATGCAGCATACGCCTATATATGTGAAGAGCAGTGAAGACTCCGCGAACACACTGCAATATTATCTGACTTTTATTTTTATACGTTGTAATTGCTCCTACCACTGAATTTCAACTCTGGTCCCAATCTCCCAAGCTACATTTTGATATAGTCTCCCAAGCCATGACTGTGACGACGCCACGGGAAGACTGGTGACAAGGCAACGGCCGCATCAAAATGAAAAAAAATAATAAGAATATAACCTATATATAATAAAAATAATGGCCATGAGAAACAGGGACGCAGCGGTCGCGGAGAAACTAATAACAATGCGACGGGGCGTCTGCGACGCGTGAACCAGGCCATTTTCCAACACCGCCTTCCAAAATCAGGCATTAAAAAAAATTGTATTAATTGTAGAGGTAGCAATCTTATTAACAAAACAAATTAAACTATTTAAGTACATTAGAAAGCACGGACACAAGTCTGGTTGCGCTTTATTTAGAAAAAAGCCACATTTTCCCCATATCTCATAAATAATAAAATAATCATTTCAATCGTTTTTTGTTTGTTAATATTATTTTTAATCAGTTCATTCCATTTTATTTATTACCAGTATTTTCGGCCTCGTTCAAAAAATAATACTAGAGAACCGATAAAAATACTTTATACTGCAGGGTTCGACAATAATTTTGTATTATTAATTACTGTTTTTTTTTTTTTTTACTTATTATTTTGCACACTAATAATAGTTATAATATACTAATAAATATGCTGACTATTAATAATGACTGATGGGAATAATATATAAGAAAAATATACTTTTACCGTCTACATTTCTGCTAACATTGTCAAGAATGTTATGGACTTAGTTAACGTGAAATATAATTAATGTAATAACCATAAATTGTGACTGTGATGTTATATGAAACCACGAAGGTGAGATCGGGTGATTAAATTTTTACTAATCACTTTAGGAAACATTCTATTCAATGTAATTGTGTTTATTATAAAGGCCGGAATGCGTTTCATCATTCTGGAATGCTAGCATGCACATGTTATATAGATTAGAAAATAACGTGAAATCTTTTGCTCTTTAACACTTGAAACTTCTAATATAATGCTACTTTATTGTATGACCTCATGTCGGTTGTTATAATTGTCACAATAGTGGCTTCATAGGTGGAAGGCAATATTTTTTTTATGACGAACTACACAGATTGGCCAGAGAAGCTGGCCCTGACTGCTTCGCCGGATTGTGTGTGAGCATAGCTCTTAGGTCGCTTAGCCTGGACCTCTATCGCTAGTAACTCGACACGAGGGTCTCCCGGTGAGGTAACCTCGGTTTAGATGGTTACAATGTTACGCGAAAGCATTCCAATTGAATAATTGTCTGTGGTCATAGTGAAAATCCAATGACAATAGCAGAGTGAGACAAATGAGAAAGCTGTGCTAACATAGCCTCTCAGTGTATGTTGAGTTTTCCTTTTTTCTATGTTTCTCCTTATATTTCTTTTTCTTTTTGTCCTACACTTTTATACGAAGTTTTACAGTTCACTGTTAAGAAATCAAGTGTGTTTATATTATGTACAGGTGTCAGTGTTTTTTTATAACTAATATTAAAAAACATAATACCCAGCCCAATTGGCATACGGTTGTAATCTTTTTGGACCATTCGAGAAGGCAACTTTACAAGTTTCAGCATAACCTAGTGAAGGCTTCTTCGCGATACGGCAACAACCGTGCGATGTCTGCACCTGAGAAAATATATGCATGATAGTAAACTAAACAAAACAAATTAGCTAACGCATAAAGTAATGACATTTTATACGAAATACGATTAAAGTCACTGACAAAATAAGAATATTTATTTAATAAGTAATTATTTATCGAGTGTTGGTAGCTCAGTGTCCGGGTACGAGTACGCTAGCAACCCGAGTTCGATCCCCTGTGCCAATAAATTTGCTGTTGCAATTTTATGTGCTGATTTACCACGTGCTCGGCGGTGAAGGAAAACATCGTGAGGAAACCTACATGTGTTAGATTTTGTGGAATATGGTAATTTTTCTAAGACATGTGAAATCTGCCAACCCGCACTAGGGCCGCGTGGCGGACTATGCCTTTATACTTTTTGTACAAAAGGCCTGTGCCCAGCAGTGGGACATATATAAAGGCTGTAACTTCTTTACTAACTTTAAGTAATTATTTTAGAATTCAATATCATAAACAAGACCAATAATGAAGTTTGAGTAAAGTTATAAAGCACTACTGGTAAGTAGTACTATTTCATGAATCAGGTATCACACATATTAATAGTATGTGCGTGTATTGGTAAAAATGTATGTTTTATATATATTTGTATTTTTGTTTTTTTTTAATCTCAATATTCAAATAAAATAAAATATTCAAATACGGACGATATCGACCTCTTTTCTCCTAGTATAAGTATGTATAAACATTCACTAAACTAGAAATAGTTTTTTTTTATTAGTTAATTTTTAATTTCAAATTTAGTTTTATTTTTACTTTTGTGTTAATTTTATTTTTATCTTACATTGTCACTCGCCAATTAATTGCTTGTAATCTACGAGTACGCCTATAACTGCGATGGCATTAACTTCACAACTTTTCACTGTTTTATGTAATGTTTGTTAAAAATGTTCATTGTGTTGGTGTAATAAATAAATAAATAAAAATGGATACAATCACAGACCCACTTAAAACCTTTTGAGAAACAAATTTCTGTCCTTCTGTCCATACAAAAGTTGAAGAAAAGATCGCTCAAAGCCATAAGACGAAGCAATTATATCGTGTTACATCCAAATGTAAAATTGATTCTTTCTTTTTTTATTTATATTTATTCGAAAACCCATTGCTATTATAAGAGTTTAAACATAAAATTACTAAACAAATCTCTTTGGAATCGTTTTATGGTCAAACACGATTTGCGGCAAGCAGGAGACCATCGTTAAATTTGATTAAAAAAAATTGTAAAGTACTTACAAATATATACACGCAGTGACCACATACTAGAGCTATTATGATTGTACCAATAATTCCCAAGCCCCATCCTGAATTTGCAAAAGCCAATGGTATTGCTAGCAGACCTGAACCAAGTGATGCTTTTACTAAATTTGCTAATGATCTTAAATCTCTGAAACAATTACAAGAATATATAATAATGATAGACAAGAAAAAAATGTGTGTTATGTACGAAAATTATCGTCAGTATTCAAATTAATCCTTTCTGAATTCGTACTCTTAGTACCCTATGAAACTATTGCAGTAAGGAGACAACAGCATATATACTTAATATAATAACAAGGGTGAATTTACTGTATTCCTTTGATCCAAATTCTAGTTTTATTATAAACATCAAATCTGAGTTTGAGCAAAAGTTAGAATAACTTAACTTCCAAATAATTGGCAGTGATATATATTTTATCTTGCATTTCATTTAACTGGCCTATTGCAAACATCGATGTGATATTATAAAGTGTCTGTCTTTTGAATTGAATTGTTGGCATAAACTGACAATTTCTCTGGTTCAAGCGACTGTCGACTTAACCTTTTTTTACCCTTGTACATATGCGCTAATACATTAGTGTGTATTAGTATATTGTATTTACAATTAGTACGCAAAAATATTAGATATATGTATAATAATATTTTATATTTGTTCTACCATTGCTCCAGTTTCTGTATCAAGTTTGTTTAAAATGCATATTGTAACGAAATAAATTGATTCAACTACTTACGAATTTGGTTTTTTCACATTTCGATGCTCAAAGGGATTATATTCTACTTCTGGAGTGACTACTGGAGAGACTACTGGAGTGACTACTTGAGGGACTACTTGACTTGTGACTTTCCGAGTGACTGGTGGTTTTCTTACAATTTTTGGAGGCATTATAATGTACGTATAATTTATTTACACTGATGTTTTGTAGTGATCTAATAAAAAAACAAAAACTATATGTCACACAATTTTTATTATTAAAACAGTGAAACTGACTCTTTGTGAGACGATTCATCTAAATATAATAATTTTACAGCTCTAATCACTGTACTCGACGTTGGTACAAGATAAACGAAGCATTGTGTGGTATCAACTGCGAAAAGGATTACAAATAAGTGTTTGCTTAATTATTATAGTTTCGAGTGTCGTAATGTTTAATCCTTCCCACTTTAGAGTGATAGGAATAAGTGTCAATTATGGTTAAGGAAGCGTAAAATAATATATTTTCCCCCTTTTCATTGTCGAATGGTTTAGGAAGATCTATAAAGGGCGTAACTAATTTTATATTTTACTTTACATGCTATTTGCCTAGACGGGTAGGATTTTTACGGCCCTGGAACACATCTTCTCATATACAAGATGTATATAGATATCTTTAGTATCTCAAAAATTTGATCGTTTTCCATATACTCAGGCCCCGAGTCTGCTAAACCAATTGTGTCAAAATGAATGTTCATTGAGATCATAGTTGACGATTTTTGGAAATCTGCTAATTCACTTGTGCCACTATGGATTTCCGATGACAATCGAATATTGTAGTATTTGGCAATCTAATACTTAATAAAGTCTGTAGATCAATAGATTACGCTTTTTGTCGTAATGATGATTGAATTTGTTGGTTGGTTATCATTCAGTGAGTTCATAAATTTGGTGACAGTAGCAGACTTGGGTTCTCTACCGACGCCGCCATTCACTTCTGCATTATAATTTTTTCGTCTCGCTTTTCTACGTACCTTTTTTATTGGAGAACGGGCCAAACGAGAAAGCGCTTCACTTGATCTTAAGTGATCCCGCCGCCTACGAACACCTACTGAATTGCAGGTGCGTTGCAACCAATTATAAATATTTGCCCGCACCTCGTTCGTCAGACGAAGGCAAACAGAAGGCGTTGCAGTAGCTCTGCCACTAAAGTTACAGCCTACATAAAAGCCTTTCTCAATTCTAGTAACAATATCCTCTATCTGATATTGAAGTCTGATGACGAATCTCTTTCTCAAGCCACACTTTTCCCCTGTCATTTGCATGACACAATTTTATTTGTTAACGAAATTATGTACATGTAAATGTACGTTCAATTCACAGTATTGGATTCTGCGAGATTCAGGTTACTATATCCATCTCTATGACGGAATGAAACTAGACAGATGCTGTCACGTTTACGTTGCCGATTATTACCATTGACAAATAAGTACATAGTTGATTTTTTTTACCTATTCCTAGCTATGTGTCCCAGTCACCGGTTGTTGTTGTGACTTGCCTGGTAAAAAAAGATAAAAATACATTTCTATATAAATGTACACTAATAAATAAGGCGACGATTTTTCCTGTTGTAACTAGAACTACAACAAAAGGATTACACAATAAGACGCAACGAATTTTGGGGATGGTGTTAGCATTTAACAAATAGGTAACTACTCATTTGGAACCTATATTTTTGGAGTAGTAAGCTCTCATACCCTTTTTACGCCTATTTTGGGATAGACTGAGACAGCTTTACATATCACTGAGCGTATTAGGTCCCTTAAGTGACAAGTGGTGAGCCTATAGCCATACAAGTTTGGCAGGCGACTTTTTTGCCCATAAGATAGCATAGTGTAGTTGAACGCTTAGACATTAGGCCATATAGTGCGTTAACTATATAGTAGGAAATAATTGAATATATTACAAAAAAATATATAAAATTAGTTACGTAAAATGATATGACAAAATAATCCGAAGTGAAGTGAGGATATATTACTGGTGTCTATAAATTAAGAATGTCATAGGAGTGACATATAATGGTTGGATTATTTTATGATGTAAATTTCTTGAAATCACTTTCAAATATAACGATAATATAAATAAATAACAAAGAAATGATATCAGTGAGCACTAAAAAATATATGATATTGTTTCTGAAGACAAAATACGTGAAATCAATAATAATTTTCAAGCTAAAATGTGTCATGTGTAAATGTCAATAATCAAGAAGAAAACAACGAGCCCAAGCCAGATGCTTGAGTGCATGTTCTTTCAAGCTGAAATAAGAAAAAAATGGACACATTCCCAGATTTTAAAGTGCAATATTCATTGTCTACTTAAGTTACAATAAAAATTACAGAAATTACGATAAATAAGGGCTTACCAACTCAGCACAATTTCGACAACGGACTTGACTTTTAGACATATTTGATTGTTTTAATTTAGGAACTTTTAGTAGAATATTATACATTAATTATTACAATAATATATTTTACAATAATATTAAATTATTATACAGCTTCATTTGCATTTGCTATGTAGACATAATGTATTTCATATAGCGAAAACGGGAGAGAATCCAGCGATGAAAATCGACACATGTCACAACCTCCGAGAGGGACGAAAAGATTTTTACGGAGGCCTGTTAGTCTACAGCTACGAGGGAGCGTTCTTATATTCGCGGAATGGGGGGCAAAGGGTCCAAATAAAAAAACCAAATTATTTTTTCCTTTTCAATATATTCACCTGCAAGACGGATACATTTTTCAGATCTTTCTATTAATTTATTTATACCCTCATAAAAAAATGTTTCATCTTTGTCTTCAAAATACGCCGAAACTGCCTCCTTGACTTCATCATCGGTGGAAAATTTCTTACCCCGCAGTTCTTTTTACATTTTTGGGAAAAGATAATAATCACTCGGTGCCAGGTCTGGACTGTAGGGTGGGTGATTTAAAATATCGAACCCTACTTTATGCAGGGCAGCCTCGTAATTATTTGTGGAGGGATGAGTAGCAACATAGAGAAATTATTTGAAATTATGGATGCTAGAGGAATGGATCGATGGTGATCTGTGATGTAGATAGTGAGCGAAACCGAGCAAAAGGAGAGCAGTACGTTATGCATACATACATACGATAGTTCAGAACTGTTCGATTTCCGATGTGTGAATTTTAGTCTCCTTTGGATTACCTTGCAAATGCAAGGCAAGGCTCTGTTACGGTAATAATTTTTAGTGTAGGATCTTATGCACCGTTGATACAACTTGATTCTTATAGCTCCAAAATTTGCAAGATAGCAAGAAAATTATACTTAAAGATTTTAATAGAAGAGTGGGCGTAAGTGTATGAAAATATGTTATGGGTGACGAATGTTTGAATGAGTAAGGCGAAAATCTTCTAGAAGTGGCAAGAATTTGTTTGTAACAAACAGATTCTTTTATATTAATTATAATAACTAATATTTAGATAATTATATGTATACGTGGGAAAGAGGATAAGATAGTGGTATGTCTGATTTTCTAACCGTAGATGGAAGAACGAGAAATGGAGTTGAGGATGCCAGGGTTTAACGAATTTACCACTACATAGTGTTATGTAGGATTACTGTTCTATCGTTGTTGTTACCGAACAACTTTGCTACCATCTCCGAAGCCACGGGTAATAAATACACTACACAACGTTCTTTTAATCAATAATCGTAAATATTTATTGTATCGTCTCATTTATACGGCCCAAAAGATGGACAGGATGAGGCTTACATACATTCGAACGGGTAAATAACACGATCTCATTGGAAACAACGTCCAGTACGAGTTATGAATAATTCTACGCTTCGTTGGTGATAGTCTAGCCTACAACTAGAGTATTAATTCCCTTCCGCAATCCTTTAAATACCTCCTCCTAAATCCTATTCGATATCTAGTAGCGTACCTATTGTTCGTTTGCTATGATGGATAGGATAAGCGGTGATGATCGTTTATATTCCGTTCACAGTCGTGTTCCTTATACGCTTTTAGAAAAATGTAGTGATAGCTTTAAAAGATTGAGGTTATAAAGAACAAAAACCTTAATAGGCACATAGTGATTAAGTATTGCAAACATCGTACATAACTGATAATATTATTAATTATACATTTATTGGAAGAACTTAAGATAAAAGTATTCAATCTTTGATCCATAGTGGTGGACTTAGATTAATGATTTCCAATTTTTCCACGTCCAGCTACGCAGTGTAACAGCAATCTCAAAGGTTACGTGGGACCAATTTTATTGTCCTTCTTTAGTACGTTACTACTCTTTTTAAATATACATATATATACATAGTGAACGGTGTAATAATATCATTATTATAACGTTTTTACAATGAGCATAAATACAGGCATATTTTAACAAGCAATATGACTGTATTTATACTCAAAGCTCTAAGGAAGCTTCCCAATTTCTCAACAGAGTGCAACGTGGGCACTATCCGACTTCAGTAATGGTTTGGTGGGGTATTAGCTATGAAGAAGTGACTGAGCCATCGTTTTGTGAAACAGGAATTAAACATCGGCACAAGTGTATCAAGATATCATTCTTGAGAAGGTAGCGAAGCCCCTTAAGAACACCATGTTCAATAACCAAGAATGGTCCTTCCAGCAAACCTCGACACCCGGTCATAACGGTCGGTTTACGCAGTCTTGATTGGTAACGAACGTTTCCGACTTCATCAGAGCTGAAGACTGGCTGTCGTTTAGTTCTGATCTTAATCCACTGGATAATGATTTATGGTCTGTTTTAGAGAGTACGACTTGCACAAAACGTGTCGAAGTAATGAAACCAATTCTGTGGTGATAACCTTTTATTTAAACTATCATTTTGCTTACAAATTATATCTGTATTCTATAACATGTCTGTTGTCTGCATGTATGATGTCTCTGTATTACACCGCTTTCAACATTAACTGTCAACAATGTTCCGCGAGATTCTCGTTGTTCCAACTATTCAATTTTTCTGTTTAAAATTTTTATTATATCTAATACGGTGACCGTGCAACCGGATATCAGGGTTCCAAATCCGAAAATAATGATCAGCAGATTTTTCCACAGGACCCATTTGAATTTGCCCAGCTTCTCCCATCGGAACACTGTCTCCAGAGCAGAGGGGATAATTAAACCAAGGATTGAATAGAAACATGCGCCAACAATGTTAATGATTTGCTCTAGTAATGGCAACGCGATACCAATGCCAACTGTAAAGGAAATTAAAAATTGTTTACTAGAGTATCGATATGCCATAAACCCACTCCACCAGAACTTTCTTAGACCCTAATAAAGTAACGTGAAAAAAAATCTCTCATCGTATTAGTAAGTGATCATTATCGGCCAAGAACAACAAAAATATCGAAAGATTTGTTGGCCTTGGTTATATTGCACGAGGTACCGATATACTTACTCTCCTTTTTGCCTGTATCAACAGAAGAATATCAAGCAATAGTTCGGGTTTTATGAACGTTTAATCAACAATCAATCTTTAAGAAGAAAGGAAAACATTTTCAATATTCTGTAGTAATTAAGTTCTCTTAAATAGGACCAAACATATTAAGCGGTGCGAATCTACAATAGCGAAGTGATTGCAGATATGTTACCGTTTAATAGCAGTAGCCCTTTTTTTTGGCCTTTACTTTAAGTGGTATAACTTTAGATTGTTGGTCGGTGCTGTAACTTTGGATGCCATCTTAATGAAACTGCGCGTACAAGTGAGAGAAAGCTCAAAGCTCAAATTTATATTTAATACGTGTTACAAACGATTAAATGAATTAACATAAAACATTTGTCATACGACTGCTTAACAATGATTTAATAAACTGAAGAGAAATTGAAACTGCCAATCTCAAAAAAAGATATTTTTGTTTAACAGTGGCAGAGATTGACGGCAGAGAATTTTAATGATCCATTTTTTGGAATTCTGAACTGAATTCTGGACCACTTAAATAATTCCTTAAATTTTAATATGGAACTGGTTTTGCGTTAAGTATAGTATAGCTCCATTTAGATTTTGTTTATTGGTTACTAGTTAATTTTTTTTAAAAAAAGAAAGCTAGCTATATTTTTTTAGAAAATATTACTAACATTCTTGTTAACCATTCCAACTAAGCTTAGGCTAGTGCTACGAGATGGTTCACGTCAATAGTCGAATGGTGGATTCGGTGGATGGAGTCTACGACCGTACGATTCGCAGACCTTACCTTAAACCATTAGGCTATTGACGCTAATTAAAATCTAGTATAGTATGTAAGTGAAGAAATGTTGCCCAATGAACATAATCCTTGTTTTCATTTGTTACTGGCAATAAAATCTAACTTACCACAAAATCCAACACCGATAATTCTGGCGACCACTTCGGTGATATTGCGATAATTATCTTTTATATATTGATCAGTATGCTTTTTGAAAATATCAAACACTACGTAGAATTGAAGTGGGTAAGTGAAGAAAATTGACAATGCAATAAAAGCTTTGGCGCAAATTGCAGGCCTAAAAAGAAAAAATAATTTCAATGTTAATTGTAACACTTTAACATGATAGAGTACCATCGTCGGCATTGTGTTACACAATACCTTGAACAAATTTAAAATTATAATACAAGATCAAATCAGGAATGAGGAGATCCGTAGACGAACGAAGGTAACCGACATAGCTCGCCGGATAAGCAAGTTGAAGTGGCAATGGGCAGGGCACATAGCGCGTAGAACAGATGGCCGATGGGGCCGAAAAGTTCTCGATTGGAGACCACGGACCAGCAAGCGCAGTGCGGGGCGTCCACCCGCAAGGTGGTCTGACGACCTCATAAAGGTCGCGGGACGCAGCTGGATGCGGGCCGCTTACAACCGATCCCTTTGGAAATCGTTGGGGGAGGCCTATGTCCAGCAGTGGATGTTTTACGGCTGAAATGATGATGATGATGAACTAAACTATTAACTTTTTTTATCACATCAATAAAAAAATTACCCTTTTTTTATTTTTTATCGAGGGTTTGATCAAAAGATACCACCCAAAAATATTCCATTTACTTATCAAAAAAACTCTAACAAAATATATAAAGAGGGGAGTGTAGCTCCCGAAAATCTGATGGCACCGCAGTTTTTTTTACTGAATTATGTGTCATGTGTTCGTATGCGATAAAATTATTGAATCTACTGTTAATTTTGGCTTTGTATTTTGGCAGCGTAAAGTTGTATAAGTAGTTAGTATACAAAGAGTTATTGTCCCAATGGCGTGTCCTCAACCGTTTTATACTATTTTACTTAAGTACTGACACCTTTACATAATCAGAAGTCAGATTACAAACCAACAAGGCCAAATTACCGCTTACAATGCCGAATCAATATGACGCGCGATGGTATCAACCAAATAATTAATTATGAATTTTGAATACAGTATTGGATAGATAAATCACTTAAATATAATTAAGAGTATTTGTATCACGTCACAACCGCTAGGCGCCTATGTGTTGCCAGCTAACAGTTCACATAATAATCTTGTAATTGTTAACAGATTTAACTGATATCGTTGCGTATATGTAACATCTGAGTCCTAGAGACATTTAGTATTTAATTTATGTGCAGCATTTAAAAATCAACAAACCAATCGTCCATAGGCAGATTTAACGTAATTGATCCTCTTAGAACGTCACCGTATCTCAAGTAGCCGAAGAGACCCAGCGTGGTATAGAAAAACACGATTGCTGTCATTGCTACTACAAGGACACTGGGGCAACCGAGGAAGTGCTGTGGTTTCTTCATAGCGTTTTCCACGGGCATCACGACACCAATGCCTTCCATTGCAAATATTACAGTCCTGGAAACAAATTTTATGTCCAATTATACAATTTATAATTGCTTAAGTTTATCGCGATTATTGTACATTTTACGAAGAATAGGCAAAACGTCGTGAATAGATTTTTTTCTTATTTAAGGAAATGACGAATTTATATTCAATGTCACAATTTGGGTTTTCTGGTATTTAAAATAGATATTTTGACACTTCAATTGAAAAAGTCAGTATCACAGTGAACTATGACGTAAGACAACTTACTTACCTAAAAAACCGAAAATCGGACATTCATTGGTATAACGAACGAAAAAATAATGTGAACCTGATGATTTGTATTGAAACGGTTTTTGCTATTACACGAATGGGTCGGCACAAAGAACATATTCGCCGGCGGTCATATTCGCCGTCGTAATTAACTTGCGTTTTACTCGTAATTTGTTTTAAAATTTCTATTTATGCTATTAATCAACTGTCACTTACGAAACAAATGCTGGAAACCTCCAAGGATCACCGGCGATCTTTTTATCGGCTAAGGTAATTTCGCTGCCGAAAATATAATACAGACAGATCACATAGGTTAATACTAGGAATATGTTGGCTAGAAATGAGAACAATGCTAGCCATTTTAAATATCTGACTTGACACAGTAAGCAAATTGGACCCAATATGAACAGACAGTAGTATTCGACTGGCAGTATTACAGATGGAAAGTATCTGTCGATCAACTGAAAAAGAAGTAAAGAAATATTAATTAAGTCTTTATTTTCTATTCTATGTATGAATTTAAATTTCAAAATTAATGGTTGTTATAAAAAAACTACACAGGATGTTCATTTCTATACACCAGGTATGCTTTTAGCATTGCTGTAGGTACAACTTCTTAGATTTTGAACCAATATTTGAAAGTATTGAACCATTCCTAAAAAGTGATGTGTTATAGAAGTATAACACATAAAAAACTGAAAATACCATCTCATTCCAACATATACGGTAAGCGAACATCGCTATACTTAATACCGACACTAATCAATAAACTCCCATTACAAACAAAAAAAGACATTAATAACAAAAACATTAAAACTGTTTTAAAAAAATATTTTCTATAACATGTGTAAAAAAATATATATATATTAAGAACAGCCTGTATCGAACTCACACACGCATTGAGGCGTCTTCGCTTACGATGGGTGTGTGCGTTCGTTTGCAAAGGATGCTCGCAACGGCTCGTGACGAGGTGTTGCGGTGTTCTCTTTTTATATCACTAATACTGTAAAAATGGACGAGGACTGAATGCTGAGCATCCAGACAAACCTGGGATAGGTTTTTGGGATGCGCTTTATTGTGTTAATTTTATTTGTAAAATGTATTAAATTAAATTAAAAAAAAATCCTAAACAACTTTTAGTTCATTTTTATGTTATATTTCTTTTGGTCTGTTAGTGAAAAATTATATCAGTGATCTTTCACACAGACACTCAGTTCGTTGGTAAGTCTTTAAATGTTTAAAAATGTAAACAATCATCATTATTTCAGTTGCAAGATATCCATTGCTGCACATAAGCCTCTCCAAGGACAAAAGATTGTGAACAGTTTGTATCTAGAGTTAAATTTTTAATCATATATTTGTGTTGTTACGCCAGAGAAGTATAATTTCTTAAGTGTGTATATAGTTAAATTTACAGCCTTTATGTGTAATATATATATATTTCCCACTGTTGGGCGCATGCCTTCTTTGTGAAGAGAGTATAAGGGCATAGTCCGCCACGCGGCCCTAATGCGGATTGGTAGACTTCACATGCCTTAGAATGTACTATGCAACTTGAGCCAACCGCCCGTACACTGAGCTACCACGGCTTTGTAAATGATAAGTAAACGTTAACTATATATTTTTTTACAAAATACATACCTGTTTAATAGAATCTGATATAAGTACGCTGTATATGCAACATACGCCGACATAAGTGGAAACCAATGCAAATTCACTGAATATTCTGGAACAAAATATTTTATTTACATTGTTGCTAGAAAATGTGATACTCAAGAGCAAATATATACAGTAATATAGTAACTCTTTCTATAGTTGAAAGACTGCCAGGGACTTAGATCACGAGCAAACTGCATTTAACAACCCTTTAAAAATCTTTACTAGACGTCACTAATTTTTTAAATCGACTTCAAAAAGGTTCTCAATTCGTATTTTTTTTATCTTTGTGTACCTTCGTTATTTAAAAATTTTCTTTTTCTTTAAAAAGTTTATACTTTCAATTAGTTCCTTTCAAATAAAAAAAGAGCGTCTGTAAGTAGTATCGTTTAATTGACGGTAAGACGTTTAACGTAGATTTGCTTTTTGGTGTTTGTTTATCAACCGTCTTTAAATGATGAGATTCTCAATTCGTCTGTATGTTTTTTTTATGTCAAGCGTCAATTGCGTAATGGTTTAGGGTACGGTCTGCGAATCGTAAGGTAGTGGGTTCGAATCCCACCATTCGACTATTGACGTGATCCATCTCCTAGCACAAGCATAAGCTTATTTGGAATAGTTAACAAGAGTGTTCAGCGTACGTAAGTACGCTACGCAGATGTACGAATAACTCAATATCACGCCAACCGATATCGATGATTCATTCTTTATCGTAAGAGATGTACTTCTAGTTTGGTTCAGATTCATTCCATTTCCTAATATTCCATTCGGAAATACAAAGACGACGCCCGCGCGTAATAGCGTTTAACGATTGATTCGATTTGAAGTAGGTTTTTGTTTTTACTCGTAAATGTAGTAATCGTAAATATACTTGTTTTGAGAAACACGGTTTATTTCGTCTAGTATAGATACCAAAGTCGTTAATTCGCTTTGTCATTTTGCTCTAATTAATATGTCGCTATCTAGTCAATATACCATTATCGTTTCGTTCCCCTAACATGAGTGGGTCAGGGTCCATTTTGTGCCACTTTTACACCTTCCACAGACTTTACATTATTTAATTTTTTTTTATTTTAATAACTTCTTAAGAATCTGTATTGTACAGGGTACTAGGAGACCACTTCCGAATCGAAGACAGACGGTAGTATTAATGACACCTTTAACGATGGGACGGAAAACAAATCATATTTTTATGATACAGCGACGCTCATACCGCGCCATAAAGGAAATCTTGTCACTTCTTCCGCTCCGCTCCCCGGCGTTCGATGACCCGAGCATCAGCTGTTTTTGACTTTGTGTTTCATTGCTTCTTTTTTTAGTAATGTAACTTTTATGAAACTATCTATTCATTGAGCTATACTCACATAATAGAGAGTGCCAATAAAAAGTTTTAAAATATTTTTTTTAATCAGGATCGATTTTTTTTCCGCCCCATCATCAAAGGTAGACTACCTTCGTCTACTACTACTATCGTCTGTTTTTATTTTCGGAATCGGTCTCCTAATACCCAGTATGTACAAGTTTTTGTTTTCATATTATTCCTAATACAGCGTTTGTTTATGTTATTTTTAAGTCTAATCATATTTTCTTATCGATTTCCACTAATATTTTTTCTTATTTCCTATTTAATTTTAAAAATCTTATTTTTATTATTGGGGCTATTTTAAGTTGCAGTCTTTATGTGTCCTATTTCTGGGCACTGGCCCTCTCTGTTAAAAGAGTGAAAAAAAAAATCTTAAGCAGATTTCAATGTCTTAGAAAATTTTATAAAACATGTAGATATCCTCACGTAATTTTCCTTCACTGACGAGCGCGTGGTAAATATGCACTTAAAATTGCAAAAAACAAATTTATTGGTGCCGGAACTGGGAATCTGATTACCACGGCTCATTACATTAAACTTTTGGTAAATATTCTTGTCGAAATTCGTTTTTTTATTAGTTTGGTTAATCAACACACAAGTTATTTTTATATTTACGGTGTGGTATAAAATACTACTTACTTAGCGAAGTTAGCGTAAGGTCGTACTTTCTTTGGTCCATTTGAAAACACTGAGTAGGCCGTTTCTGAGTATCCAAGTAATGGTTTCTGTTCTAATTTACAACAGCCCCGCGATGTTTTTACCTGTAAAATCATTGCTCATAGATTTAATGGTATTTTTTACGACGAGAAAAACTAAACTTCAACGATAACTTACCAATATGTGGACACAGTGTCCACAAATAATCCCAATGATAATAGTGCCAGCAATTCCTACGCCCCATCCTGCGTTGGAAAATGCCAAAGGTCCTGCTAAAAGGCCTGACCCTAAAGAAGCTTTGATGAGATTTGCAGTAGATCTTGCGTCGCTGAAAAAAAAACAAGTATATTTACGAGTAAATGAAAAATGGCCTCCTAATTGGAGTTAAATGTCAATATTCTCATTTTTATTTAATTTTTTTTTAAAGAAAGCTAGCAAAATTTTTTTTTTTTAGAATTCATTACTTGCTTGTACTAGGAGAAGGTTCACGTCAATAGTCGAATGCTGGATTCGGACCTAGGATCTTACGATTCGCAGACCGTACCCTAAACCATCAGGCTATTGACATTGACATTAGCACTCGTTGTCGTTTTGGAGTACTTCCTTAGTTTTAGATTATCAAAAGCCTACCAATATCACAATCAATAAGTATTCTTCCACACAATATTAGGAGTTCCCTGGTATTACGCCAAGAAAAATCATTTGGAACCTAATTAGGATTAAATTCTTTCAAAACATAAAAATAATATTCGAAAGCAGTTGGTTTCATAAAAAATTACAGAGAAATGTCTTTGTATTCGTTAGAGCGCCAAGCACACAGGATCGTAGGCAGTGATCCTGTCGTGGAGGCAAATCTTCAGAGCCTCAAAAACGGGTGGCCTGACTCTCGTTTTTTTATCGTTTGCATTTCGTAATCTAATAAAGGGAGTATCCCCTTTCTATCGCAGAACCGAGGCCGCCTGCTTACCTGGCTTTCCTGGTCTTTCCGTACCAATACAATCTGAACATCTTTAAGGCCAATGTGAACAACTTCACAGGCTCACGTTCGAGCCTTCCAAGCGAGATTTAAGCCAAACGTTAAACACGTTTTATATATAAGAAAAATCAGCAATAGCACACTCACGGCCCATAGAAGTATTATCACAAAGTCTAAAATTAATTTATAAAAATACAATGAATAACCTTGCACGTTCTTTTTTCAAACACATAATTAACTTGCGTGTCGTTAATTATAATTTTACAATAGTAATAATATGCGAAAATTCTGAAGAATCGTTTCCTACACAAACGTCTAAACGCAGTGCTATTGTAAATTTACGCAAATTATATATAATACAAATATAATATATCTTTTTGATAATTCTTTTTTCTAAATTGGTCAAAACAATTCAATTGAAGAGACTTTGGTTAGGGTCTGATTAATTCTATTTCGTAATATTTAAATTTCCATGTGTGCCATTTCCAGCCTTTAACGTGTGATTCTATTTGAAGTCTGTTTTTGTTCGTAAATCTACTTGTTTTATTAGTGCTTGTATCTTCCCCGAGGCAACCAGTGCAAAACGAACTTGAGATATGTGTAGGTTCGTAATTGTTTTCAACTTAATTTAATTCACGACGGAGTAAAAAACGTGATCACGCATTGTATGAACTTAGCACTATTAAATAAATTTAGCGTTTAGTTACTCGTTGCGGCCATTGGCTGGGTGTCGTTTGTACTCGTAGTTGTTATTTGTAACCGATTTCAAAAATGGCGGAATTTTTCATTCCTTCTATATTTTTTTATGCGACTCAATGAAGGAAGTTCTCATTTTGTCTGTAATATTTTATGTTTGAACACAGCTCCGTCATTTATGACCTGATTTTGTATTTTTTTTTTGGTTGACTTTAAAGAAGGAAGTACTCAATTTGTCATTTTATGTTTGGGCATAGCTCCATCATTTATGACCTGAATTTGTATTTTTTCGGTTGAACGGGTTTGCTTTCAGATTTCCGCTGTTAATCGCATTATCACATAGATTCTAAAGAGTATTTTGGCGTTAATTTTATTTGAAAATGTCTTTTGTTTGACTCATTAATATATTTGTAAAGTAGAATGTATCTTTGAACACACAAAAGGTGTTTAATCTCAGGATAATTGTAGAAAAAAATACCGATTTGAGACTCATATAACTTGCTTATTGCTTCACGGAAAAAATGGATTACCTTTACAGAATAGTTTGAAGTGGTAAATTATTTCCTTAATGCAAAAGCACTTTTGCCCTTTTAATCTTTTGTTAGCGGGGTAGATAGAGTTTACTATTCGATTTTCATCAGGCTTAGGTGTTTTGTGTTTTTTGTCATAATGTACAAATTTCAGCGATTTTTTTTTACTAGAAAGCAAGTTATCTACAATTTCACCTAATGTTTTGTGGAGTTTAACATTTAGACTAGTCGACGGGATCGCGATTTTCATTCCATCTACCCTGGAGAGTTAACCCGTATGATTTTTTTTTGACGAACTACACAGATTGGCCAGAGAAGCTGGCCTTGACTGCTTCACCGGATTGAGAGGTGGCATAGCTCTTAGGTCGCTTAGCCTGAACCTCTATCGCTAGTAACTCGACACAAGGGTCCCCCCGGGGGTAACCTCGGATTGGACGGTTACTATGTTACGCGTAAGCATTCCGATCCTAGGGCGCCCGAGAGGGCCGAACCCGTATGATAAATTTCTAAAATGTACGTTAAAGTGAAACAATATATAACTGGTATATTTACGAGTAAAAACAAAAACAAGCCTTCAAATCGAATCTCATTAATTCTATTTCGTAATAGGAATTTTACGAAATAGAGAATTAATCAGAACCTAACCAAACTCTCTTCAAACTACCCTTGAAGTGCATCCTTTTAAAACAAAAATGATTCACCGAAATCGGTTGGTACTATATTCAGTAATTCGTCCATTTGTCGCTCACATACTTAGAAATGGGACCACATAAGAGACACCAGCTATCAAATTAAAAAAAAATCAAAATCGACCTAGTCGAAGGTATGACGTATCAAATATAAAAAAAAACTATGAATCGAATTGAGATCCTCCTGCTTTTTTGAAATCGGTTAACAATGTATATAAAATAAAAAAAGTACTTACGAACTTGGTTTTTCCACTTTCCGATGTTCAAATGGATTATAATCCTCTTTAGTCGACTCGTCGGTTTTAATTTCGATCATCTTGTTAACGGCAATTAACAAACACTTTGCAATGTACGTCCATCTGTCACCGCAATTCACAACATAATATATTCAGTTCGTAATAAGTTTTGACGTTTCGACATTGGAGCTCTCAATGCATTAAATCCTTACACACTCGTTCCTAAGAGAAGTAATTACCGTCACGATACGGTTGTGCCGTCAAGGTAGCGGCGCGGGAATTATACCAACAATTTATGTAATTCCTAACTTAAGATATTTAGATAGAGCTGATAAGCAAATCACGCCTCGAGTGTTATTTTGTTCAGAATGGCATGTTATTGTTAAAACAAACAAACATGAAGTGTTTGTGATATTAGCGTCTGACATGTGGCGATTTTCTCATTTTTCCAATATACGTTAAATTGAAAAAGATATCAATTAAAACGGTAATATTTTTCCGTGTTTCTGTCTAAATGATAATGTCAATTTAGATTAGGAATTAAAATATTTTTTTCATATTTTATATCGAGTATATCTAATATAGTTGCGTCGTTATCTAGCGTCAATAGTGTAATAATTTAGAGTGTGGTCTGCCAATCGTTAGGTCGTAGGATCGAATCGACTATTGACGTGAACCATCTCTTAGTACAAGTTTATGCTTAGTTGGAATGGTTAACAAGAATATTATCAAAATTGTGAAAAAATAAATTAATATTGGTAATAACTCTTTAATAAAAAAAATAAAAAAATAATTGCAATACGAATTTTGAAGTCCCCTACAGCCATATCTCTATCTATACCATAGACAAAGGATTTTTGCATAATGTGCCCTTTTTTGTCTAAATTATATGTACAATATTGTTTGAGTAAGTAGAAAAGAACTCTCACGCTACTGTAATTTTAATTATTTTGTAACATTCTTACACATTTTATTCTACATTTATTAACAATAGACAAATTGCAACAGCGGGCGGTGTGCCACCCTTCGCGAAATTATTTAAATCCTTTTGCTGAACGATTAGCGTATGGCAACATTAAGACAGCCTGTAATCCTGGGGTTTATAATTAAGCTATGGTACCCGCTGCTTGGCATAAAGGCGACTGAAAAGGATCGTCAAATTCACGGGCGACAAGAGTCACTTGTAAAAGTGGACCCGGGAGGAAGTGGTGTGGTCCCGTGTTGACTTCCTTCTTCCCGGGGGGTGCTGGAGGAGGAACTCCTCTCCTGGGATGTGCTGGGGTTCAGTACAGAGCGGATCCCGTAGCCTTCCACAATGCACCGAAAATAGTCAACGGGGGAGAGAAGAGTATTCCGACTAATTCGTTAGGTAATGATTTCTATAAATATAAATAAATAAATAAATAATAATATCTTTATTGTTCACACATACAGCTATATCACTAAATATATTGTCGTCCTGTCTCCTAAACTAGGAAAACCTGTGTTTTAGGAAACAGTACCCACCCATTATGTTGCAATTGTGGACATATTACAGGTGTACATTAGTTTAACATAATAATTATATATATTATATAGTGTGTGTGTGTGTGTACCATAAGTTATGTTATTATTTTTTCTTTTTAAACTGAACGTTTGGTAAAAAGGTCACAGGTGCTGTTATGATTTTCCGATGGCGTACCATTGATACAAGATTTATATAACATTAAATACAACGTGTTACAAATTCTGTTCCAAGGGAATGGAGTGGCTGTTTCTTGGATGAATCGGATTTAAAAAAAAGATACATTTTTTTTATATTTTTATTTTTTTACAACACAGACATAAGCTTGTAGGTAATCTTTAATACAAATTACAGTAATTAAAACTAATCTAAGCTTAGGTACACAGGTATGACGTAATTTTAGAGTTTTATACAAGTAATGTTAGCAAATTCATAAAACTTGACTTTCATGTTTCATTTCACAAAGAGTATACGCTATCATTAAGGTTACGTTAATGTTATGTATCTCTTTAGAAAATTAATTACACAGTCATTCAAATGTTCTTATATTGAATAGAATTAAAATAATTATATTTTCTCAGACGTGTTCTACGTCAAAGATTCAAATACACTTTAACGAAATGCAAGCACACTTACAAACACGCACTAACACACTCTCTCTCCCTTCTTCCCGAAGTGGCATTCAAAGTTAGTTTAGCTTTCGAATGTCCCTTAGATTATCCGTGAAATAGCAACCGACCGAGTCGTGGTTCGGCCCTCTCGGGCGCCCTCGGATCGGAATGCTTATGCGTAACATAGTAACCGTCCAAGCCGAGGTTACCCCCCACCGGGGGGACCCTTGTGTCGAGTTACTAGCGATAGAGGTTCAGGCTAAGCGACCTAAGAGCTCTGCCACCTCTCAATCCGGTGAAGCAGTCAAGGCCAGCTTCTCTGGCCAATCTGTGTAGTGCGTCAAAAAAAAAAAACTCTCTCTCCCGCTCACACACGCAACACACATTTCACACACTACGCTACACACACACACACATTGAAAACCAAGCAAAAGTCTAAATTAATAGTAGTAGACTATAATATAGGTAGTGCTCAAGTACTTTTGTGCTATACAAGTTTATAGCATATGTACTCAATGTACAAGGTGGCTTGCATGTATAAAATATATTTTACAAATATTCTACCATACAATGAAACAAATACAATGTCCTTATTTTAATAACGCTGAACATTCTCTCGTACTTGGTAATTATCTTTCAGCCACCACGGTGTTTTGTCAAAAACGTTTACGTTACTTTTGGTTGGTACAACAGTTGGATATGGTGTTTGTCTTTGAATATTAACAAAGCCGGTTCTTTTAGGTGTAACACTAACAGGAGCTTGGCTATATGGTCTTAAATGCTGACCGTCTGAAGTAAAGGCAGGATAAAATGATTTCTGTACCGGAATGGGTGGTATATCAACGGAAAGTCCATATAGTGGAGTTTGTGGGTAAGTCTTGGTAATCAATTGTGGAGGTGTGGTAGTTGGAGTGAACAGTGAGGGCGGCTCGCACACAGTTCCCTGTATCATGTCGTGGAGGGGGGCTGTATAGATTTTAAAATTAATGTCACTGTAGTCCAACTCTGATTCTAAGAACACCGGCATACGGTCAGAAATCACCCAAACATTTTTTTCAGCGTCTATTTTAATATCACTGGGGAAGACGAGACCTACGTCATCTTTATCCGCAATTGCGATATTTTGCGGTTTATGAGGCAGGGAAGAGCTCCAACAACCAATAGCGTTTTGATCAATCAAATTAAATAGTTGGACTCCGGAATCGTCCATTACTTTGGATGTGGTATGCGCGTTAGGTCCCCGTACTCCGGCCACCTTGAAATCATGAAATGATGCACCTTTTACTTTCGTTTCGTCTCTTAGGATACGTGTTGACACAGAAAATTCCGTGTGACTTGACAATGGACTGAAATAAAGTGTTCTATAACCGTCTATTCCAGGAGGGGATGTTGTTATACCGAAAATACCTTCCGCACCCCATTGGAAGTTGAGACCTGCGATGTTGAAATCTCCAACCAGCGGGTCGGGCATGAAATAGCTATGACCGAATCGCCAAGATCTGTTTTCTTTCCAAGAATAGGCGATGAGTCCGTATCCCAGTTCATCGGAAAAATATGCGAAAGTATCGTCACATGTTGCTCCTTCATCAAGGGCAATATTCGCAATGAAAGTCGTTGAAACGATATCCTCTGGACGGAAAACATATCTTCTAATACGAGTGTCTGTATGCAGGTCGTAAATGCTCAATGAATAGGGACACAGGTTGGTCACATTTGGATCTGAAATAAAATTGAAAAAGATAAGTTTATTATCATCATAGAAACATGGAAAACATATAGACAAACATAGAAACACTTACCATATCCATATGTACCTACATCCAAAACCCAGAGACGGTCGCACTTGTCCGCTTTAATTCTGTATACAGTGTTGAGACCGTTTTCACAATTACCCAATTCATTGTCTTTGAAGCTCGGGTAAGGGTTTAGCTTTGGTGATGGTTCATACGTGGTGTCGAGAGGGATGTAGTTTAACGTCGCAGGGATACCTGAAACAAAAGAACTATCGTTTTTAAAAGAATTTGAAACATTCCGGCAAATTCTATGGAGTTTAATATTCTGTCGTTACATACTAATGTCGCCCTAAGCACGTAAACCAAATAACCAGCGCTCAGTTGATTCTGCCAAATTCGACAGAGAAGATGTGAAGAATTCGAGTGCTGTGAAAACGATGCTGAATGTAATAGGCGGTATGTGTTTGAAATGGACTCATCATACATGCTAATGTTTCTTCTCCCAACGTCAACGCTTCCTGATGTGATGTCCAAAGTAACAATGACAAATTTAAAATGATTACACATGATTTAAAAATTAAAACAGAATTTAATATTTACTATTTTGTCCATGTAACTTTAACTGTGTTTTGTCTATTTTTCATTCGTTTTTTAATGTGTGTTATATTCTGTCTGTATTGTGATGCCAACAAATAAATGTCTATGTCTATGTCTAATAAATAAGAATTCATTCTAGATTCACATTTTATGATTTTGTTGTGTTGTTGTTTTCTGTTCGTGTTATTTTCTTGTTCACATGACATTGGTTACTTTGCGTTCTTAACAAATTTATATGAATGTATGTATATAATGTGCAATAAGGAAAATGACGATATAATTGGTTTGTAAAAAACCATGAGTAACTGTCATAACAAAGAAACGATGATTTTACGACAACTACACGTGTCTGAGTACTGCAAACATTGTTTCGTTTTTGATATCATTATCTCGCAGACAATGTAGTTTTTTTTTTTTTACTTTCTAAGCAAGTGCTTGACCACGATCCCACCTGATATTAAGTGGAATATACGGATGGTAAGGCATAGCTTAGTAAATAATAATAATAATAATTTTATTTCAAGCTTAAAATATTTGCTCATAATTTTGTTAGTAATACATAGTAATATCTTTGTTTTATATACAATTACAGCGTTTCTGTTTAAAACTTGTATAATGTTATTAGCATCAAGCAGTTTTACTTTCAAGTGTCTTATAACTATACTGTCTTATTCCATTTTAGATGGACTGTTGTGTGTACATTGAAATACTTTGTCTAATAAATAGTTCGTTAGTGTTTTTATTATGAAATTTAGTTAAATTACTAAAAGTTTGAGGTTCTAATGGAGACCCTGCATCAGTCCTTCTAGATAATGCAATACATGATTACACCTGTCAATATGTTTTTCCCTCCCAGGGTTAGCTAGGAGAGAAAGCCACTTAGGTATTAACTCGCTTTTGTGTTTTTTTTAATGGCGGGCTACCACTGCGCGTCATTATATGGGTTTCTTTTGGATCTACGGCACAGCTTCTGAACTGCCCCTGGCATGACAACCGGAATCACTTTATCGCCCATGAAGGATTTTGTGAAACAAAGTTTAATATGTTAAGAAACTTATAATTGGAAGATTTTCTTTTGCTATAATTATTGTATAAGGTACGTAGTTAGTTCAGTCAGTGGTAGCTTAGTGTCCTGGCTGTCGCCTCAAGTTAGTACGCTAGCAACACGAGTTTGATGCCGGCACTAACGAATTAGTTTGTTGCAATTTTATTAGCTGATTTCCCAAGCGCTCGGTGGTGAACGAAAACATCTCGAGGAAACCTCCATGTGTTAGGAAATTTTCTGTCTACCCATCTAAACTACGGCTTCGTGGCGGAGTATGATTTTATACTTTCTTTATAGAGAAGTCTCGTGCACAACAGTGGGGCATATATGTTCTGTATCTTTATTTTAAAGCTAGACTGAATAAAGAAGAATGCTTTTTCGGTCCGCAAAAAAAATATTACTACGTTTTTTAATTATGGTCTTAATGGCTTCCAATATGAATGTGTTTTACGCACTCTGGCATTCGTTGTGGTTCTCGGCGATAATGTGAACGAACCATAACTAATTACCATCTACTGCGCATGTTACGAATACACAATACTATTTTTTGTCGTGTTAATAATAATCTAAATCACGCTCTTTACCCAGAAGAGTTGGCAGAGATTACGGATATCCCATTTTGCAACATTCTGACACACACCTCTCGTCTCTTCCACATCCATACATATTTGTATACACGTACGTTATTTTTTAGAAAGCATAAACGTCTTTTTACTAAGACGCGATCGATACAACCATGTATACGGTTTCTGACCAGTACATGTGACAAATGTGCCAGAATAAATCAAACCCTTTTTGAAGTCAAAATTTCGCACGCTTGACTTGTAGAATAAGCTGGTTTGAAGCGTTAGTGTGATCGTTCGAGGCCAAGGCAATTGAGAGGGAGATATACAGGAGATAGTTAGTGAAGATGGAATGGTTTAGTTTAGTTTAAGAGAGGCAGTTAAAAAAACTCTGAGTTACATTTCGTTTTGTGCCACTGTATTGTCTGGTTACATGTTTATACTCGTATACAAAACTAAAATCAAGGGCAATATGTTATGATTATATTCATCGCTGCTATCCTGTAAACTTTTAAACATTAGTAAACAGATAAATTGCTCTGAACAAGTTTTTTTACTCGTCTTAATTACATTTATATGTAATTATACGTGTACTACGTTATGGCACGTAAATTAGGTATATTTACGTGCCATGCCAATAATCTGTGTTATTACATATCTAAGTATTGAATTGCTGATTTTAACTTTTTTAAAACTTTAATAGCTTAGGTCGCTTTAACCTGTAATTATAGGAGTTCTTTTTTGACGAACTTTCACGGATTACTCAGAGATGCTGACTTTGACTGTTTCACCGGATTCGGAGTTAGCATAGGTCTTACTTAGGTCGCTCAGCCCTGTAGTTCTCTGCTCTTAAGAATAAGACTACGGTATCCCCTGCCTGTCGTAGAAGGCGACTAAAAGATGCCTCGGGTTCACTGGGCGACAAGGGTGGGGGCCTTTGTAGTCCGCCAAGGTAGACCCGGGAATAAGGCGACATCGGCCGGCCCGTGCCGGGAGGAGAGAGTAACCCCCGCAAAGTGCTCTCCTTGAGCACAGTGCAGAGGGGCTCCGGTGCGTTCCATTGGAGATCCCGGACCCCCTCACCATACACCGAGGAAGGTTTTAGTTGGTTAAATTCCTACATAACCGCCGCCTTCCTCCCAGAAGGCGGGGTACCTTTTTGAAGATTTCATCCACGTTGCCAAAAAAAAGGTCTTAGGTCGCTTAATCTCTAAAGGAGATCTTATGTCTCTTGTATAAGAACGACTCACATGATGTTAAGTAACATCGATCAAACCAGAAACATTTCAAGGGACTCGCAGATGCGTTGCCGACATATTTATGTAGAATAAGCCTACTTACATCCAGGTCACTCGATGACAGTTATCATTTAACATAAATATATAATTGTCTATCATGCACAATTTATTTCAGTTAGCTAGCGTCTTAATCTTCCGAGAGAGATTTTCAAACTTTCTTAATCGACCCTTTATATTTGCTCACGAGTGTATAATAATATAAGACTGCTATTAAAATTGTGTTACAATGGCCGTTCAGTAGTATCACAGTGGTGGATTTCGGCTGGTTTAGTAATGTGTTAATTTAGTTGTGACATTATAGTTTCCTGATGGAGTACCACAGACATTCCAATATTTTTCAATTGTATTTGGTACTCCCATTTATAATGATATGTTCCAAAACTTTCGTATTTCGTAAATACAAAATCCATTCATAATGATCGATCATTAAGTAATTTGTAGATTAGGTTATTGGCACAATGACAATTAAATTGGATTGTACTGTTAACATAGTAAAAATTCGGTGACCCAACTTTGTGTGTTCGTTTAATTTTTTCCCTTAAAACAAAGATTAGTTAATAAACTACACGGGGAAATTATGTTGGATTTGGTTTGTAGTACCGGCACTTAATAAACGGGAAATCCCATTTTTTTGTGGGAATTTACGAGTGTAAACGGTAATTCTGGGGTTATTAAAACCAGTTCTTTTGTATTATTATCATAGAAAAAATTAATGTTCTCTATGTGTGCGTAGTATTCGACTATCGCTTCAGTTGTTTTATGTACGCTAGCAACTTCGGTTCCGGGGACGTCAGTTTTTTTTTGACGAACTACACAGGTTGGCCAGAGAAGCTGGCCTTGACTTCTTCACCGGATTGAGAGGTGGCATAGCTCTTAGATCGCTTAGCCTGAACCTCTATCTCTAGTAACTCGACACAAGGGTCCCCCCGGTGAGGGGTAAACGGGACGTCGGGATCTTGGGCTACAGTATGGAAAGAGGTGATACCTTTTATATTAATTTAGATACTGATTTATATTTCAATACCCGTAGCAAATAATTTAATCATGACATACAAAATATTTATTTTTATATTTTATGTAGATTTCAAGTTAGCGGAATATTTACGTAATTTGTGTTAGCCTAGTATATATTATTGGTGCCGGTAATATAATATGCCCATTATTATTATTATATATTAAAAAAAAGCTGTGACAGTCTTACGCTTACGAGTTCCAGCTAGCTTGTAGCAAACTGGAACTGGCGACAGCTTCTGTTTTTTGATTTCATACAAACAAAACAAATTCTATAACTTGTGTGACTTAATAGACTTGGTGAAAAGCGGAGAACGATTGCTTTTTGTACTCCTATCTAAAAGAATAAAAGAGTTTTTTTTATTTATGTAAAAATATCGACCTTGTCTGGTATCAACTCTATCAGAGCTATTACACATTGTCATCATAATGGTTATTAATAGGTAGTTTTCGTAGTTTTTTTAGATTATCGGTGCCACTTTGGCTCACTGATGGCATGCCATTGAACGTCAATCGTGTATGTGTTAGTATTTGACGTAATTAGGAATAATTGAATGATAACAACATTTGAATGACTGTAACAGTTTTTTTAAACCAATAAAGCTAACAATAATTTTTGCAAAAATATTCCTTACATTTTTAATAACCTACGACCTTACGATTCGCAGGCCGTACCATTAGACTATTGACATTTCATAATGAAACGATACTGGCAAATAGCGGACTAGGGGCTGACCGGGCCCTCTAGTCCGCTGTTTGTCGTCATCAATTGCCTATCACCATGTGCTTTAAAACTGTAAAGAATTATTGAACATACAATTGTTTTGCGGCAATATTGTTATATTCACCGCTTGCGTAAGAGACCGGGCAGCGATTTAAAACAGGGCGTTGGCGTTTTAATTTCTCGAACGTGATTTAAAACCCACAAACCTGTTTTTCATCACGCACATCAAATATTGAACGGCATATTAGCGTGGATTAAACCATCTGAACTCAAGCCAACTTGTTGTAACACGTCGCACTAAGGCGTGGTACGGTGTGGTTACACTTGTCATGATTGCCGTTAACAAGTAATTAAATAGGAAAATGTAGCATTACCTCACAGTCAATTTGCGTGCGTTGCTTTCAACAAATGTACTTTAAAAGAGTTAGACAACTCACTTTTGCATTATAAATTGTAAAGTTATACATACTTCTTAACCCAATTAAAGCTTCTGAACGAGCCTTAGGGTTTACGTTGACAATAAATTTTATTCATCTCTTTATTATAGTGACGGCCTAAGCCTAGATTTATATTATGGAATCTACAGCAATTAGTGAGAGAAACTGCTAATTTGTGAAGATTCGTCATTGGGATTTTACTGTGTTACCGGATTGAGAGGTAGCATAGCTCTTAGGTCGTTTAACCTGAACCTCGATATATCTAGGTTGTCATGCTTTGTGCTGAGTTACTCACGGTAGATTCAGACCGCTCTCTGGTTACGTCTCCAAAAGGTTTTAGAAGTTAAGAAATACCAACGGTATTCAGCTATAAAAAAATCTTTCTTTTGATGTGTTAGGCAAAAATGATGACAGAATTTGCTATGATAACACGAAGTAATAAGTACAGCCAGCAGTGGCTAGATGCGAAAAGCGGAGTATCATATATAACACTAAGAAATTAATGGCAATAGATGCGCTCGTAGAAATAGATTCCATTTTTGTTTCATCATCCTTTTTTTTAATAAAGTTTAACTTGCTTATAAATTTCTACCAGTCCTCTTGGACGCGTTCCCGAGTATTTTTTTATGACGCTCCTACGCTTATTGGCCAGAGTAGCCGTAACTGATTTTTGTTTTGTTGGGAGCAACTCGGCGCAAGGGTCCCAGAGATATATTAACTCGACTTTTATGCAGAAGTATAAGTACTGTCGTCATATCAATAAGTGTAACTTGAGAATGTTCAGAGAGTTTGCATACTCATTGGCAGTAAAGTAAAAACAAACACGCGTACTAGGCCAAACCTTGACCTAATCATGTACACACCATTTGAAACTAATGATCGAAAGTCGGACGAGTCATTATGTTATTACTGGTTTGAATAACAAAGAAGTAAATGGACTTATGCATTTTTGCCTCAGAGCGTACAGCGCCATTTTAATGAAGAAAAAAAAAGTGTTTTCAAAGGTGCCTGGTAAAACTCTCGTGAGGTAAGGAAGGTTAACCGTTAGCTATTTTAATGTCTTGATAATCTTCTACTAAAAGCCACATACCGGGTCGTGGTTCGGCTCTCTCGGTTCGGAATGTGATTGCGATTATAGTAACCGTCCGAGCTGTGGTCCTTGCGGTATGTTGCTAACAAAAAGGTTCATACTATACTCTAAATGAAATAGGATTATCTAATATATATAATCATAATAAATATTATATCTTTCTGATAAATTTATTTATTTATGAACTCTTTATTGTTTACACTTATGAAATAAAACTAATAAGACAATAAAATGTTCAAGGTAAGTATTATGGTTCAAAATCACAAGACTGTGTACCATTTAACAGTGAAATTTGACATTGACCCAGTTCGCCTCTTACCCTTTTGGGTATATAGCAAAATACACGATGTTGTTTGTGATAATCAGTTACAACAAAATCTAATAAAAACTTAAGATTACTTAAGAAATAAGATCTCCTTTAGAGTTTAAACGACCTAAGACCTTTTTTTTGGCAACGTGGATGAAATCTTCAAAAAGGTACCCCGCCTTCTGGGAGGAAGGCGGCGGTTATGTAGGAATTTAACCAACTAAAACCTTCCTCGGTGTATGGTGAGGGGGTCCGGGATCTCCAATGGAACGCACCGGAGCCCCTCTGCACTGTGCTCAAGGAGAGCACTTTGCGGGGGTTACTCTCTCCTCCCGGCACGGGCCGGCCGATGTCGTTTTCTGCCCGGGTCCACTTTGGTGGACGACTCAGGCCTCCACCCTTGTCGCCCAGTGAACCCGAGGCCCCTTTTAGTCGCCTTGTACGACAGGCCGTATATACCGTAGTCTTATTCTTGAGAGCCCAGAACTACAGGGCTGAGCCTATTAACCCTTTATTCCGACCCTTTATTTTTGCTCACGAGTGTAGTTTTATTATATTGCATGCAACAAAATTACGTTTAAAATTAAAAGTTCCAGTTAACTTCATATTCAACCCCTCCCCTCGACCAGCCTATGAAACTAATTCGGCGGACCATCTAGCATAAGGCCAACCTTTCGCTCGGGTCGAAACTATTTTTGAAGTTTTTGTGTCCCTTTACTGTTGTTGTACCGGGCCATGTACAAATATAGATATGTATTGGTACCTTCAATCCGGAAGACAGTAATATATGCATGCTACCGTTGGCGATTGTGAAAAGCGACGTAGTGGTATCGAGATGAATGGTTATCTAACGAAGACCTACCGCAGGGACCCAAAAACATGTTATGTAAGCAATTTTGACATGGCAGTGATTATTCAAATTTTTGGGAAGTTCGTCTTATAACCGATATGAAGGTCATTTTGTTTTTTTTTCATTTCATTTTGCTTACGTGATCATTGTATAATTTTATGGCCCGCTTTATAATTATATAAGAACCCTTGATGTTGTAAATAACGTTAAAACGTTTGGTTTTTTTCTCCTAAGCCACTTTCAGTTCTGTTTGATCTAATAGAAGAATATGATAACAACGGAAAGTTCAGTATGGATACAGCCTGTCATGCAGGCGCCACAAATATTAATAAGTAATTTTGTGAAGAGCTTCTTATACCGTTCTTAGTTCGTAGGGGATAGTACAAGCGATTGCCATACATTGATTTAGTAAAAAAAATACTTAATTAATTAGCAACAGCCTATATGTCACAGTGTTAGGCATAGACCTTCTCTGCTAAGTGAATATTAGGGCATAGTCCAAGATCGAAGAGCACATAAAAATGCAACAAACTCATTGGGAACCGGAGATCGAACTCGGATAGCTAGCGTACCATGAACGTATGATGATTCTACCATTGACTGAGCTTATTATCTCCCACTCAACAAGAGTAGAAAATAACATCTGGGATCTGAGCTCATTTATCAAATAAGTTGAGCGCTTAGCCACACACGCCACAGAAATATAGTCCAGTAGATATGTTTTTACATTTTGTAATAGACAAGAAATTTCCAATATCAGGTGACAACTTAATACGATAATACTTGCGACATCAAGTGCGTTAAGCAAATACTAATACATGTCGAAAGTAATACGAGGTAACTAATGCATTACTGGAAATTTATCATATA
This sequence comes from Meandrusa payeni, assembly GCA_029286785.1. Lineage (NCBI taxonomy): Eukaryota > Metazoa > Arthropoda > Insecta > Lepidoptera > Papilionidae > Meandrusa > Meandrusa payeni. Next base: position 5,590,713 of record JAGSMX010000013.1, read on the forward strand.
AAACAAAATCAAAAATTGTACAGCTATGAACGGGAATTGACCTTGGTTGTAGCTCTAAATATGCTAGCAATGTCCAAGTATAACGAATCGATTTACTAAATTAGTAAGTTACGACATACGAAAGTTTTGTCTGATACATTTAACCACTGTGGTGGTAATTCAATCAATGAGAGACGATAGCGTTTTCGTGGTTAGTTGGTTGGTTATTTGATTGTGTTATTCTTATTAAGCCTGCTCACCGTAAATCGTCTGCGAGCCGCGGTGGCTCAGTGTATCCCAGTTAATTAGCTATAACACTGTTCAGTAAATAGAATGAATCTCAAATTATTTTGAATTACACAATGCTGTGCTGGTATCTACTTTGTTCTACGATGATAAGAGTTGCCCACGGTAAAATAAGCATGAGAGTAAAGTCCATGCATTCCAGATGTGGTCATTATGATTAATAAGATTAGTGTAGTATCATATAGTTATATGATAAGGTAAAAGTGTGGCTTGTAAGAGGATGTCGTGATTGGAATATAGAAATTAGAGCTTATAGGTTTGTGGAATGAAGGACCGAAAAAAGAAGAGACAAAAATAACTATGACGCAAATGTTAGTAATCTTGTTTGGGGATTTCCTAATCGAATTTATATCGATCAGATTAGTGACATATTGAGGAAAGGTTGACGTTAAAGGTATGCGTGTCTTTCGGAGAGGAGTTTGTGGACTTTAGTATTTAATGTTTCAAATGACTCAAGTAATGTAAAATTGCATTAATATTTACAACACTTTGAGGTGCTTTATTAACTTTTTATGTTATTGATATTAAGAGATGTCCGACATTTTAGTTTTTCTCCGACAAAAGCTATCGACTGAGTTATGGTTCGGTCACAGTCACCTTACAGGGGCCGTGCGTCGAGTTACTCCGTAAAAAGGTTCATGCTTAGCGACCTAAGAGCTGTGCCACCTCTTAGTTCGGTACTTTAGATGATTTCTGGCTGATTGGCGTAGTTCAATCCAATGAAAATACAACTGTTTTCTAGAAACACCCACAACACTAAAGTAGTCTACTACCTTCCAACTACTACAGGCCTATCTTCAAGAAAGAAGTGAGATGAGGTTTTTTGGATGAAAAACAGCACTGTGCTACATTTTGGGCACAGCACATGCTGAGCTTTACCCCTTGGCACAGGGTCTTTTTTTAATTTTTCTTCATTTTAGTTACTTTTATTTATGTTATTTGTGTTGTTATACCCTTTGCTTATGTTTACTTGTGTCGAATAATCGTTTTTTTCTATTCTATTTTAAGAGACAAATAAGTCAATGGCTCACCAGGTGTTAGTGATCACTTGCTACGGTCAATTAATCGAATGAAGAGTTGGGCCATTGCCCCCTCATTCAACGGGCGAAACGATCAAATTCTCAGCTAAATAAATATTTTAGCGACTACCAGATGTTTCTATTATATATTTTATGGCTGTGTATAATATTTTCTTAATTTTCCAATGATACACTACGTAATTAAGTTACTAAATCAGCGGCTTCGAATGGGTCGTCGCTATCGGGAAGCCTAGCAGAATACAAGTACATTATACTGGAATATAAATTATTAATCGTTTAAATATTCCACCAGCTGAGAATTTGACCGTTTTCTAAGCAGCCAGTTACTCAGATCAAAGCCCACACAAACTTCATTAGTATTTGTTATATTACCTATTTTAAATTTATACCCTGAATTTTGAAGTTGTTTCCTAATGACCTAATAGTGGATAATAATAATAACTTCGTTGCTTTTGCTTTTACGCTATATTTTTTTTGTTTTCCGTTCCTCGTTCATACATTCATACATACATTCGCTTTCTACATACTCAAACCACCGTAGCATCTCTATTCACGGTCGCAAAATCTTTTTAACCGACTCCAAAAAAGAGTAGGTTATCAATTGGTCTGTTATGTTTATTAACTCGGAACTGGTGAACCGATTTGGATAATTCTTTTATATGTTATATGAAAGCTGGTGCTACCCATGTCCTCTTTTCCAACGACCCTGCGATAAGTTACGTGTAATATAAGTTCAGTTTTTACGTAAACATTCACAAACCACATTCGAGTTGCAAGACAGGGGTAATAGACGTAGAAAAGATAATGTTTGCGACCGTGTTATATCTGGTCTAGCTGTTGCAAATAGAAATTACTATTATTTAAGTCCATCTATGTATAATAGGGTAAACAAAGATTTAGATATTTACTCTCTGTCTTAACGAGAATGTAAAATGATAGTAAGAAAGTGGCTTCTAAGTCTAAACTACGAATGTACTGAAAAAATATTTAAACACTAAATTTTATAAACTTGTCTAAGTTTTTAACATCATATCAGCAGACGCGTACACACACACACACGCACACACACACACGAAAATGCTCAGTCACATAGATAAGTACTCAAGTATAACAATTTCAAAGGTATTTTATTGTAAGGAAAAAAATAACTGATTTCAAATTTAAAAATTAAAATCTTAATATGTATTCGAAATTTGTTTGGAGGGTGGGCGTTTTTTTTTTGTTCAGTTTTGTTGTCTTCAGAAACATACCCCGCCTTCTGGGGGGAAGGCGGCGGTTATGTGGGGTTTTTACCCACTAAAACCTCCCCGGTGGCCCTTCCTCGGTGCATGGTGAGGGGCTCCGGGATCTCCAGTGGAACGCACCGGAGCCCCTCTGCACTGTGCTCATAGAGAGCACTTCCCGGGGGAGGTTACTCCCTCCCCCCCTGTGCCCTCGCAGTGCAAGGCGACACGGGCCAGCCGATGTCGCCTTCTTCCCGGGTCCACCTTGGCGGACGACAAAGGCCCCCACCCTTGTCGCCCAATGAACCCGAGGCCTCTTTTAGTCGCCTTGTACGACAGGCAGGGGATACCGTAGTCTTATTCTTGAGAGCCCAGAACTACAGGGTTGGGGCGTTAACAGCGGCGACACAATATTCTTTTATTAATGTTGCTGTTATCGTACAATAAAACTTTACTGTATAATTTTTTTATGTTTTTAAATAAAGATTTTTATTATTATTATTTTTTAGTTTTGACCTAAGAGTCAGGCTATATCTTATTCCGGTAAATTTGTATGCGGCTGAAGGCTGATAATATCCATGAGCAATTAAAAGAACGGAAAGCAGGTTCATTAAATTCCGAATACAAACTGTACCTTTAGAAAGAGAAAGTGCAGTCAACAAGGCATCAAATTTAAATTAAAGGTGCGGTTGGATAATGAGATGTATTTTCGATTGCAACATGTCTCAAAAACACATTCGTGTTTATTTTTAAAATCTGATTGTATAATTATATTTACAGGTAAAACAAAAACTGGCCTCAAATCGAATAGGAATATTACGAAATAGAATTAATCAGAACTTAACCAAACTCTCGCCAAACTACTCATAAAGTAGATTGCATTTTGGAGAGTGTGCTCAGGAACTACATGATCTAATTCCCCCATCCCCTTTCCACCATCGGACTTCTAGACTCACTGCGGGATTTCATCCTTTTGTTGTGAACATCCCTCAAACCCGAACGTAGCGATTTGCTTCGTCTTTCATTCTTCGTACAGCAAAGGACAGGAATAGTTTGCCCGCATCTGTCTTTCCTTCCGATTCAAGAGTAGAGTGAATAGGCATTTACTAAGCTAGTGCGCATTACCATCCAGGATTGCATTTCCACTTAACATCAGGTGGGATCGTAGTCAAGCACTTGCTTAGAAATTATAAAAAAAAAAACATCCTTTAGAATAAAAAATGACTCATCGTTTGGTCACGCCTAATGAGTTATTCGTCCGTTTTTCGCTCATATACTCAATGTAAATTTAAAATTGCATGGTTTTCTCATGGAAGCCAGTATCATGATTGGACCAAATTAAAATGGGACCTATTGGGAAGCAGTAGCCTTCAAATAAACAAGAATCATTAAAATTGCTTTACCCAGTTGAAAGTTATAAGATAACAAAAATAAAATAAATACAGGTCAATAGCGAACCTCCTCCTTTTTGTAGTCGATTGAACATTATTATGTTCGTCCAATACATCAATTTAAAACCTTTTTAACCTTTACAAGTTAATTTAATTGACGGTTAATTAAAAAATAATAATACCTTGCTAGTTTAGTAAAGGAAGAACTTTAATTTAAAAAGACACGCACACCCACGTCTCTACTGTATCATACGAACTACAAAAAAATTAAACAATTAGTGCCTAAGCACGCGGTGTTAACGAGCAGACGACGCACAGATAACTCGCCTATGCACGCATCTAACAAGATTCAAACGGAACCTTGTTACTTAAATACACGTCTATCGTGAAACGCGCCAATACTGCACATATACGCGCAAACATGTTGTATATTTGCAACTGCCGAAAATGCATCAGTGCGCGACTCTCCAGCGTCTTTTTGAACGCGCCTTTGGATTGCGGCAAACGTGACTACACGCACATTTGTATCATCAGTATCTAGGGTGCCGAAAATGCGCGTCGTCTGCACGACTCTCCTGCGTCTTTTTGAACGCGCGTTTGTATTGCGTCAAACGCGACTAGACGCGTTTGTAACACCGGTACCTACGGTGCCGAAAATGCGCGTCGTCTGCGCACTTAAAATACGATTTGAGTCTGAATAACACTACCACACAATTTTTGCTAAGCAACAATAATACAATACAGTTCTGGCTCCCAAGTTACACGCTTATGCTAATTCGGGAGTCATTGCGGAGAAATGTTTGCTGTCTGATCTGTTGTTCGGACCCCGTGTTTTATAAAGTTAAATGTTTATCCTTTTTCCTTTTTTTTTTTTAAAAAATCATTATTATTTCTTTTTCGCAAATATTATTAACATTCTTTTTGACCATTCCAAATAAGCTTAGGCTTGTCATAGGAGATGGTTCACGTCTATAGTCGAATGGCGGATTCGAACTATACATGTTGTTTTTTTGGACGAACTAACACGGTTGGCCAGAGAGGCTGGCCTTGACTGCTTCACCGGATTGAGAAGTGGCATAGCTCTTCTTAGGTCGCATAGCCTGAACCTCTATCGCTAGCAACTCGACACAAGTGTTCCCCCGGTACCCCTAGTGCCCTCGGCTTGGGCAGTTACTATGTTTTGTCTGATCGGTTGCATGACGTTCGTACCCCGTGTTTCATAACGTTAAATGTATATATTTTTAAAAAAGGATGCTAACAATATTGTTTTTTTTTTCGCAAATATTATTAACATTCTGATTAACTATTCCAAATAAGGTAAGGCTTGTGTTAGGAGATGGTTCACGTCAATAGTCGAATGGCGGATTCGAACCCACGATCTTACGATTCGCCCGTACCCTAAACCATTAAGCTATTGAAGCTTCGTACATACATGTAGCTTATGTTTTTATAAATTAAATAAGTATAAGTCTAAATGAGCACAATATCTGAAGACACAAAGACTTGGGAGTACATACCAGCACGCCAACGAGGTACGGTGACAAATAGCTTGTTCCTCCACCTTTCGATGCCGACCGGAAGTGCATTCTCTGGTATCAACGCGCCGGAAACTAGAGCTTCCTGCCTGATGAACTCATTCGGATAATTCCAGTCCATGGCATTCCATGAAAACACCTCCTGTAGCTTCACAGCAGCCGATGCATACGCCACGATGCCCAAGAATAGAAGTTTTGTCAGCATTTTTACAAATCTAGGACAAGAGAAATATTATTAGTTTAGGTTATTTAAAAAAAAATTAAGTAATCTTTATCTCTTGGTATTTCGGTATTTTATTAATGATAATAGCCTTGCTGAGGATTTTTCGAATGCTCGTTAAATTGACGAGATAATTTTAACCTGTTTCTCGTATTTTATCAGTTTGAATTTTTTTTACAGCTTGTGCTTATCAATAATAATATATCATAAAAGCGTCAATCGCTTAATGGTTTAAAGTACGGTCTGTAAAACTTAAGGTCTTAGGTTCAAACTAACATTCGACTATTGACGTGTACCAACTCCTACCACAAGCTTAAGTTTATTTGGAATGGAAAATCTAAGTAATTAGTGATAAAAAAAAATGTTTTGTAATAATTAAATATTGCCATGTCAATTAAAAATATTTATAACAATTTTTTACTTTTTTAAATAACCCGAACGAAGCGCTGTGCTTGGTCTTTCATTATTCGTACAGCAAAAGACTGGAATAGATTGCTAGCGTCTGTCTTTCCCTCCGATTACAATGTGGGTATCTTCAAGAGTAGAGTGAATAGGCTAAGCTAGCGTGCTGAATGGTAAGCATTAGGGACTGCATTTCCACTTAACATCAGGTAGGATCGTGGGTCAAGCACTTGTATAGAAAGTAAAAGCAAAATAAAATTATAGGCTGGTGTAAAAAGTCTTTGATTTAAGGTCGAGTTTAGTAATCGCTTATTTACTATTATTTTGGAAAAAATCTGTTCAGGTAAATTATATCCTCAGCAAGTTTTAGTTGATCGTGGGAATCGATGGTTATATAGTAAGTGATAACGTTAAGACTTGACGGTTTAATAATAATAATTACGAAAATCGCTTACTATTTTTTTTTATGACGAATTACACAGATTGGCCAGAGAAGCTGGCCTTGACTGCTTCACTGGATTGAGAGGTGGCATAGCTCTTAGGTCGCTTAGCCTGAACCTCTACCGCTAGTAACTCGGCACAAGGGTCCCCCCGGTGAGGGATAACCTCGGCTTGGACGGTTACTATGTTACGCGTAAGCATTCCGATCCGAGGGCGCCCGAGAGGGCCGAACCACGACACGGTCGGTAGCTATTTCACGGGTATTCTAAGGGATATTCGAACAGCCAAACTAACTTTGAGTGCCACTTCGGGAAGCGTTGGCGCTGGGAGAAGAAGTGGCCGAAGAAACTCCAGCAACGCTCCTAGCATCTAAGGGGCTCATCGCCTGTCATATACGGGACTTCAAAAGCTTTGAGAAAAGTGAATAATGAAACCTGCGTGGGAACAAAATGTAATAAAAAATATATTATTTATTTTCAGTTGTAATAAATTAAGTTATACTTTAAAGCGTGCCATATCAACGACATTCCTCAAATCCCAAACTTGTTATTATTGAACTCGATATAAGGGAAAGTCAAAAATGTGGAAGTAGACTAAGTCACTCATTTTATTAAATAAAATTCCATTGTCTTTTTATTTGCATTTTAAGAGAAATCCGCTCAGAATTACTTACTTACACTCAGGATTACCTTTCGAGAGATATACGTTGAAAAAGTAATAAATAATAATGACAGCCTATTTCTAATAAAAAGTTTAAGCTACAGCCCTTACACATATGTCCCACTGTAGGGCCTTCTCTGTGAAGAGAGAATAAGGGCATAGCTCCACGCCCTAATAGTGATTGGCAGACTTCACGTTTTAGAAAATACTTTAACACATGTAGGTTTCCTCACGATGTTTTCCTTCACCACCAAGCACGTGGTAAATCAATATTTAAAATTGTAACAAACAAAATCATTGATGTCCTCACCGTAGATCAAACCCGTGTATCTAGCGTACTATACAACTATACGCCTTTAGGCGACCAAGCTACCAGGGCACTATTTTAATTAAAGAAATTAAATTAAGAAAATATTATTCCAATTTCAAAATTTAATTTTTTCCAATTTCAATTGAAAAAAGAATCAGTTGAGTAAGTCCGTATTATTTTTAAAAAGGCTTAAAAAATGAAACTAAAACGTGATATGCGTAAATATTCGTGAACAGCTAAAATATAATAATCGTTTTATGCTTGATATAGCAATGTATAAGGGCGAATGCTCTTAATAATAACTGGAAAGATAAGGTTAATTTTTATTAAAGAAGTTAAGTATTTACAGTGAAAAGATGCATTAAAGGGAATTAGATCTCAATTACCAAGTTGTCAGTTTGATCCAAGTACATAGAATGTTCTATAATAATGAAATAATTTTACTATAAGTTAATGTTAGTTATGGTATCAATTTATAGTGATCAGATTTGCTATTAACTAAATTTGATTTATGACTAAAGTAAACGAGGTGACACCTAATTACAACTACCGCAAAATTATAATTTATTTCATGTCACTATGCATATGTGCGTCAATATCCTAATGGTTACGGTCTGCGAATCGTAAAGTCGTGGGTTCGAATCCACCATTCGACTATTGACGTGAACCATCTCCTAGAACATTTATAAGCTTAGTTGGAATTGTTTATAAGAATGTTACTAATATTTCTGAAAAAAAAAGAAATTCTGCTAGCCTTTCTTTTTTTTTTTAAAAAAAGTGTCCCAACAAGATATTTATTGTTTTAGTCACATTAATAATAAATATATTATTTCGTGACTTTATTATTAACACTAAATAAATTAAACAATTTATAATATTTTAAAAACGAATTTATAAAATTATAAATTGTTTAATTTATTATGTTTTATTTTATTTATTAACCCAATAATACATCTACTATTGCCACCATTAGAACCATATAAAAAAAAAAAACTTTAAAAAAGACATTGGAATTTTCGCACATAATCTCCTTTTAAGTTTACGCAAAATACGTAACTGTGGAAATTGTATTATTCTTTGGATAACGGTATTTTTCACATAATTATTAGGTTTTTTAAATATTATCTTTACATTAAATTAATTAAAATACAAATAATAATAAAGGAAATTAGAAAAAAATTCTTTTGTAAAATATATCACATATTTGATGTTACTAATTGTTTTAAATATTTTGTTACTAATTATGCATTATTCAAATAATTTTCTTATTCAAATAAGAACATTTTCTTTCAACAAAAACTAACGCACTTACTTATGTTCTTATTATCAAAAAAATCCCGGGTATTTTGAACAATGTTTTAAGGGACATTATTAAAAAATGGCAATGATAAATAAGTTAAACATTTGCTATTTTTCTTTACGAAACATTGAGAACATATAACATCACAATTCAACCGAGTCACATAATAATTGTTAGACTAATACGCACAATCAAATATTATCCTCATGTTAGTTTTGATTTTTTTTGCTATTATTATCATAACAGGTTACGTACGGTATATCAGTGCCGTCAATGGTCGACTGCGGCAGTTCGGTTTTGACTAACTTCCAGCGACTTACCCCCGACTATTTAAAACCTTACCGCCACATCTCCTCCATCGGGTAAAGACCGCAGAAACTTTTGCAGAGTTATGAATGGTATAGAATGGATTTTTTTGCACAAGTCACATTAGTATGATATATATTTTTGAAATAAATAAAATTAAAATTTCTTTATTCCATATTAATACCCGATATAAAATGTACATAACATCATTCCTAATCCTAATGTAAGGTGGTTTTAAACAATATGTAATCCTAACTAAAAAAAGAAATATTTAGAATATTATAGGTATTTTACAAAATATTTACAAACCGTCCTCGTTTGGCAGCGTGCCCAGAAAGCTGGTAGCATTGACATGTAGTATGGCAACGCTTAGCCTCTGTGCAAGGTATAAGCCCGCCCTCTGAGCACCAGATGTGTCGACCAACTTCCGACCCCAAGGACCCAAAGTTTCTACCCCAAACGGCACAAATTTGACGTCAGAAGTACTCGAATCCAATGAATATGTATCGATGTGCAAGCGAGAGAGGTATCCTGAGAAAAATGAAAATCCCTAATCTCTGTATCGTTATAACCCTTGGGTCAATGACCTGAGTTTTTTATTTATTTATCTATACATACAAATAAAATTGGAGTGTTTGTTTTTGCCATTAAAATGCATATGAATGTATATACGGTACATATACCAAAATATTTTTTTTTACAATTTTTTTGTCGGTCTGTTCCCGCTAATCTCTGGAACGTATGCCACGGTTTTGACGGGAATTTCCTTGGCAGATAGCTGTTGTAACAAGAAGTAATTTACTTTTTATTTTTTTTGTCAAAATCCACGTGGATGAAGTCGCGTGCTCAGCTAGTTTTAAATAAAATCAAACTTTCGCATCGTATAATTCTAGCAGAGCAGGCAGAGATAGAAATCACTAATCGCTTTTTACTTAGAGTAATTTACTTGTACTTGAGACAAGCAGAAACTGAATGCTACAAGCCGGCTTTACATTGAAATCACTTCAATTTTACATAATTAATCATTAATAAAAATATTTAGGAAATCGTTTAACATCAAAAAGAATAGCTTTCTAAAATTTTTGAAAAAAATATTACGTAAATATATTTCAAATGACCAGTCTATGCTTACTCAAGTGTGGGTACCGAGAAACGTGGGCATACATTAGAACGCTTGATTTAACTTGAGTTCCCTACGTACACATATGATCTACATTTAGTAAGTATATCGGTACAAGGACATGGTAACCGTAACCATTTCTCGATAGTTATTTCAAAAACATATTACACGTGTCTCAAAACACGTTTCAAAAATTTAATTGGCTGTTATGACGTAATGAAAATAATATCATAAATTTAGAAGAATATATTCCATGTTTCGTAATTGTTATGCTGTTATGTTTTTTTTTTTATAGAAGGGGCAAACGACCGAGTGGCTCAAGAATGGTGTTTAAGTTGAAATTATCACGTCGACTATGAACATCTGCAGTCGGCTACTAGCCAATGACATTCCTGACTATAAAAACAACCTATTACAATGCAGTCGTAATTAAGTTTAATTTAACAACAATTGAAACCATATTAGAGTGCCAATGGTATACTAAACCATAGTGGCACAACTGAACTAGCAGATTACCTTTTTTTTTTTGTTGACGGGGAGGGAATCTTCAGAAAGATACCCCGCCCCCTGGGGGGAAGGCGGCGGTTATGTGGGGTTCTTACCCACTAAAACCTCCCCGGTGGCCCTTTGCCTCGGTGCATGACAAGGGGCTCCGGGATCTCGGTGGAACGCACCGGAGCCCCTCTGCACTGTGCTCAAGGAGAGCACGTCCCGGGGGGGGAGGTTACTCCCTCCCCCCCTGTGCCCTCGCAGCGCAAGGCGACACGGGCCAGCCAATGACGCCTTCTTCCCGGGTCCACTTTGGTGGACGACTCAGGCCCCCACCCTTGTCGCCCAGTGAACCCGAGGCCCCTTTTAGTCGCCTTGTACGACAGGCAGGGGATACCGTAGTCTATCAGATACTAGCAGATTACCTAGCACAAATCTACAATTGTGAAGTTACTGTACGTATGTGTTAACACAGTTGGTTTACTCGTAGCCCACGGTTGAGAGAGGAGACTTTATCTTAAAGGTTCCTACGTCGTATTATATATAGTACATTGCGGTCGATCCGTTGTCGCATAGCATGTTAGATAGCATATAGCATATTACAATCTGAATTCAAGCGATAACCGTCATTCCTTCATTCGTTGAAAACCTATCGCAATAATACGGACTAATTTAATTACACTCAAGCAATGGTTCCTTTTGGAAAGAGTTCCTGCCAACAGGTGTTCAGGCTAAGTCGCTTAAGTGCGTTGCCACCTTTACCATCCGATGAGACAATTCCAGTCAGCTCGTCTGGCCAATACTAGTATACTTGTTCTTAAAAAAGGCACCCACAAACCAACATGACATGGGGTCGTAGGTGCGTTGCCAAATTATAAAGCTTCCCATGCTAAAGTTTGCCCATCGAGATTTTTAACGAAAATTAATATTGTAAACTTGGCGTTATATTTGTTTGCGCAAAACATGTTAGTATGTCCGTTTAAGCTTTTAATTTTCGAAAAATAAAATTGTACCTGTTCCGTCATTATGAAATTTTTAGTAGTTGCAACATTTTAGAGTAGGAGAATAGCTTAATGGCTAAACGTTATTCCATAAAAACGTGAGTGCAAGCGAGAGAGACGGTCCTTACATTTTTCAAATTTTGATATTTCTTAACTTTTTACCAAATCATTAGAAATTAAGTTGAACAACATTAAATATAATATCTTTTGAATGTAAATGAAATAGTCTTTTATGTAAAATTTTTATCTGCGCGGCCATTTCATATATAAAAGATTGTGTGAAAGATTTTCGATTGTATAAAGATATCATAAGGCCTTTTAAATACAGCGGGATAGACAGTCTCCCTGTTTTCACCGAGCTTATTGGGTCCCATATGTGTCAGGAGTCACACCCACATATTTTGGCAACATATCTTTAATACTTAAGAACAGAATTAGAATTCTAATAAGTATAAGTATAAGCCGACACAGCTCCTCTAGCTGGTGAGGGCTGCTTCGGACCGGAGACGATAAATAATGTCCATTTATGGGACTCCCGTGCCCACGATCCTCAGAAATGAGGGAACGATGAAGAGGAAGAGTACTTGGTAAGAATGAGATGGTAGGTTGAACGATTAATACCGGAATAAAAACCGTAGTTTAATTCGGCTTTTTTTAGGGATATCTAAAAAGGTCCTACGCCTTCTAGTGGAAAGGCGGATCAACCACGGTGCATGATAAGAGGCTCCGGGCTCTTCAATGGAACGCACCGTTGCCTTCTGCACTGTACCGAAGCACGTATCAAGCAGAATTTCTTACCCAAGCTCTCTTACAGTCCCTGGTCCAAGACAGGCGGAGGATGCTACAGCGCTGAATGATTGAAAATGAAAAATTCTTGAAATCTACTAACATGTATGAATCTACTAAGATGGATTGTGCCGTGGTAACTCAGTGTCCGGGCGGTCGCCTCAAGTTGCATAGTACGCTAGCAACCCGCGTTTGACTCCCGGTGCCGGCACCGATAAATTTGTTGTTGCAATTTTATGTGCTGATTTACCATGCGAAAATAACGTGAGGAAACCTATATATCCTAGATTTTTTTCTATAACATGTTAAGTCTGCCAATCCGCGCTAGGGTCGCCTGGCGGACTATGCTCTTATACTCTATTTACAGAAAAGGCCTGTGCCCAGCAGTGGGACATATATAAAGGCTGTAACTGTATGGATATGAAAGAGGCGCGATTATAGGGTTGTACAAAATAGAACTTAGTAATCTATACCTATCTCTGTTTATAGAATGAAGAAAAAAACACTATAAATTTCTATTTATAGTATTTTTTTAAACTATACAACCACTATCGATTCGAATAAATCATACGATAAGCCAGGTTTAAAATTATTATATCGACTATAATATGCGATAATTAAATTAAAACTGAACATTAAGGATTCAAATTATTAAATTAATTAAGTCGTAAAAATTGTTAAGTCTGTACTTTCGAAATTATGAGTAAGTATTCAAATTTTAATTCCCAGATAAGGCAATCGTTTATTTTTCCGGTAACTGTACTCAATGAAAAATCTGAAGAACAATGAACTGTATTATATTATATAGATGTGCGTTTATTAAGAATTATACAAAGAGAATACAACTTCCCTTTCTACCACTTAATTACTCAAAGAAACGAAAGTATTTTTATAAAGAATTTCCTTTTTTTTTAATTGTTTAAAACTATAAAATTTTTAAGCAATAAAAATTCATTGGTGAGTAAGATAATTCGAAATTTCATTTACTTACATGTCTCATAACACGAAGCGGGTTGTGCTTTATTCTCCACACGTCAAGGTCAAGCAACTTTGTTATCGAAAAATGCCTCTATTTCAACCATTTTGCTGTTATACGATAATATGAGAAGACGCATAGCTAGCCTTTCGGTTTTCTACAGATTGCATTTTGGAGAGTGTGCTCAGGAACTACATGATCTAATTCCCCTTTCCACCATCGGACTTCTAGACGCACTGCGGGATTTCATCCTTTTGTTGTGAACATCCCTCAAACCCGAACGAAGCGATTTGCTTCGTCTTTCATTCTTCGTACAGCAAAGGACTGGAATAGTTTGCCCACGTCTGTCTTTCCTTCCGATTACAATGTGGGTATTTTCAAGAGTAGAGTGAATAGGCATTTACTAAGCTAGTGCGCCTTACCATCCAGGACTGCATTTCCACTTAACATCAGGTGGGGTCGTAGTCAAGCACTTGCTTAGAATTTATAAAAAAAAAATATAATAAATTAGTATTATATACTAACTGATACGGTATATCAAGCTTTCTAAAGGAGCTGCTGTAAAGATTTTTTTTAAATGCCGCCCTAAAGTTGGTAGCCCTGAGGTTGTATAATACCTTTGTTTTTGTTGACGGGGGAGAAATCTTCAACAAAATACCCCGCCTTCTGGGGGGAGGTGGGTTATGTGGGGTTCTCACACACTAAAACCCCCCAAAAATGATGTTTCCAATGCATCGGCTACAGAGTATGAACTTGTCTTGCAAGCTTTTTCCAATTTGGAGGAAACATATGGAACAGTAGTTGTGTGCGAGGGCGTGCCGTCAAAGAGACCACGACCCACGATGAAGTTAACAAAAAAAAATTAGTCGGCGATTCAAAGTACACATCTATAGTCACTATGATGGCCAATGAAGATAGTACTGCCTACCACATTGAATTTATGAACTCCTTGAAGTTAACGATCGTATCGTCCCATAAGCTGAAGGCGTAACACCGCGAGACGCAGCTAGTGAATATAGTAGTCCAAAAGGGGACATCAACTTTGGATGTTTTTTTTTCGGTGCCACAGCATTCATTAAACAGTATGAACTATGGCTCTATTATATGCAGTATCTAATGGTCCTAGCTGGATAATCGGATTATTGGAAATTATATACCTATACTAATACGATTGCCACTTTATGATCTATACTTCTAGCCTAATGACTTAAGGAATGGTCTACAAAACACAAGGTCACAGGTCGCCGACGTGATTCATCTAGTAGTATAAACTTAAGCTTTTTTTCCTATATAACCCCAGAATGGTTTACAATATTCATTAGAGTTTTTGTCAATTGTTAACATTAAAAAAAAGAATGTCACCGACTATTGATCTCTACAAAGCGACGAAAATAATGAATTTCAAGCAATTATATAAATATAGTACATGTATTCTCATTAGGAAAATTATAGATAAAACAATTAATACTAATATCTCTTTTACTAAAAATACTAAAAAACGCAGCAACCGACGCGCTAGTTTCCTTGTTATAATACCAAAAGTTAGAACGAATTACGGTAAAAGATCAATTTGTTTTGAAGGACCGCAGCTGTATAACAAAATTATAACAAACAAAAAACACAGGTCAAGAGGGTATACACACTTAATGGGTAAAAACAAAATGCAACTTGTTAAATTCTTTAACGACAGCTAATCGTCCCAAAGCAAATGAATGCGTTAGGAGTTCTTCCAGCCCTGTAGTTCTGGGCTCTCAAGAATAAGACTACGGTATCCCCAGCCTGTCGTACAAGGCGACTAAAAGGGGCCCCGGGTTCACTGGGCGACAAGGGTGGGGGTCGTTCTCCACTTCCACTTTGGTGGACCCGGGAAGAAGGCGACATCGGCTAGCCCGTGTCGCCTTTCGCTGCGAGGGCACAGGGGGGGAGGGAGTAACCTCCCCCCGGGACGTGCTCTCCTTGAGCACAGTGCAGAGGGGCTCCGGTGCGTTCCACGTGAGATCCCGGAGCCCCTCGTCATGCACCGAGGAAAGGGCCACCGGGGAGGTTTTAGTGGGTAAGATCCCCACATAATCGCCGCCTTCCCCCCAGAAGGCGGGGTATCTTTGTGAAGATTTCCTCTTCGTCAACAAAAAAAAAGGAGTTTTTCCATATGACAGCGAACTTATTGTTTTTATAATATTAGTTATTTTATTGTTCTCATGTAAGTGACCTTTAATGTCTATAGTGAGAATAAAGTTTCTAAAACCTAAACCTAAAAAACCGATATATTTCGGTGCAATAAAGGATTAATCTATCTACCTATCTATCGTTCCCATTATATTAGTGACGACAAAGTTTATACACTAATTGCAATCCATTCTAAATGATTGGTAACCACTTTCTTACGAGTAAGCTAAAGCAAATGTTAAAACAAGTAACTGATTGATTAGTCAAAATGTAGCGGAAGCTTTTTCCGTTTAATCTCAACGGTCTTAAGAATTGTAAATCCATGCAAATTATTTTCGCATTATCTTTATATGTCACAGAGTTACACAATAATTTGCTAAAGTTTAATTATGTAGTGTAATATATTTCTAACGGTTATGAATTACTCGACTATTTCATAATAATTGCTTAAAGTAAAGCAATTTAATTTGTAACATTTTAATCTGGCATATATTTATGTGAGTGCTAATTAATTGTTTTTTCATATATTTTCGGAATTCTTTCATATAGTACACACTTAATTGAGATTGAGCAAAGCCTGTGTTGAATAATAGTGTAATTATCTCCCATCATTATGAGATAAACGAAATAATTCTGAGAATTTTATCTATTATCAGATTTTTCTTCATTCGTTTTTTGGTATAATAAAAAGACACACTTATGAAAAAATCACACGATGGCCTCACGCCCTGTACCGGGGTCAAAGGCTTACACTCTAAAAATCTATTCCCTGGTCTTCGTACGGAAAGCTTGCCCTGTCGGATGATTCCGTCTATCCTGAAATGCAAAAGATCGTTGGTTGCCGGTACTCAAGACTGTAATACATGAAGATAGTTATTTTTTTCTTTTATCAAAAAAGAAAGAATGCTAACAACTAACAAAACTCCTCATGCAAACATTTTGTTAACCATTCCAAATAAGCTTAAACTTGTGCCCGGAGATATTTCACCTTAATAGTCGAATGAATTTGAACCTACGATATATTATTTTGATACAGCGTGCCCTAAACCATTAGGCTATTAACGCTATAATAAAATTTGACTAAAGTAAAGAAAAAAGTATTTATGTCCCACTGTTGGACATAGAAGGTCTATGATCTATAAAGAGGGTAATAGATCATCATCCGCCACGATCCCTAGTACGAATAGGACTTTATACGTTTTAAGAACCAATAGAGGTTCAGGCTAAGCGACCTAAGAGCTATGCCACCTCTCAATCCGGTGAAGCAGCCAAGGCCAGCTTCTCTGGCCAATCTGTGTAGTTCGTCATAAAAAAAAAAAACGTTTTAAGAAATTAATTAATATATGTAGGTTTCCTAAATATGTTTTCCTTCAATTAAAATTGCAAAATAATTATTGCTTACATCGGGAATTGAACTCGGGTTGCCAGCGTACTATGCACCTAGTGACCAGCAGTGTTTCCAAACCTATACAATTTTGGGAACTTCAAGAGACGAGTCTACTCTTTTATCAAAGGCCGGCAACGCACCAGCGCTCTCACAGCGCGCACGCAGCTCTTCCTGTGTTGTGGTTGTTAATGGGCGACAGTGATCACCTAAGGCCGTAAGCTCGTTTACCCCTTTTCCTAAAAAAAACTCTTGCGGCGAGGCTACCGATAAGGCTATCAAATTAGATATGACAATGAAATTTACATCTCTCTTTGAATAGTTTTAGTGAAAGACTGTTTGTGTTTGAAGTTTTTTGAAGTAGAATTGTAAGGTCGATTGTTTGCAAAGTTTTTTGAGAAACGATCGACGTACAACAAAACATTTGAGACCCAAAAAGTCAGAAAGGTACGTACATTTAAATGTCATTTGTCTTAGAACATTCTCTATCCAATTTTTTTCTACCACTTAACATCTAGTTACGAAACGTATTTTTAATTGACCGAGAAGTTTCACTTCCACTAATTTCTTGCGCTTTATTTTTTTTTTGTTTGCCCGACAATATCAAATAATTTGTCCACGCTTAGCGATTGATGTATGGCTTAAGTACCTTATCTACTTTGGATCTCGCCAATACACCGTTGATATATGACAACCTTCAGTTTAAAAATCATTCTCCAATAAGCCGGATTTGATAAATCAACGTTGAAAGAACATATATTGTCGTAGTAAGCGGTTAAAATAACCGTAGCGCTAAATATTTTTTTTAAAGGAATCGAAATCGCATTAGTTTGTGCCATTTAGGTTTCAATTTTTTGTGAATCGTTTTTTTTAATTTAGCGATCCGTTTTCAGAAGTATCAAGAATTTCTTTATTGATGATAGAGACATGATCGTTGATTTAATTTTAACAATTTTTTGATTAAATTAATCACGTGAACATTGCTTTCGAAGTTTCATTTTGACACACATGAGGCAATTGAACAGATATAAATATATCTGTCAACAGATTAGGTCGCTTTATTTACAAGTAACTGTTTGTGCCCGACTTTGCCTGGATGAGTTACATAAAGCGAAATTGTTGCGTTGGATTAATTTATGTTATTAAAGTCGAAACTATCAAATTGACAATCCGTTCTAAAGTTCCGTCACGTTTTTCGTACCAAAAAATTTATTCATTTTTCGATTTTTGAGATGGATTTTCCATTATTAATCTAAAAATATAAATCAAATATTATTACTATTTGAATAAATAGTCTACATTATTGCTGAAAAGGGCAACTGTCTAAATATAATAAAAAATATATTAGCTTCCGTTACAAATAAGAGCCGTGATAGCTCAGGGAGCCTTGGTAATTTAGAGTTGTGGATTTTCAATATCCGGGCGTCCTCAAGTTGAATAGTACCCTAGCAACCCAAGTTCAATCCCCGGTGTCGGTACCAATAAATTTGTTTATTAGCTAGAAAATTTTCTGAGATATGTGAAATCAGCCAAACCGTTTTAGGGCCACGTGGCGGACTATGCCCTTATATCGTCGCAGAGAAGGCCTGTGCCCAAAACATATAGTATTTAATATACATATAAATAAGCTGTGACTTTATTACATACAAACAAATATTTTCACTTTATAATATTAGTATAATATAGACGACAAGTTGTCGTTCGGTCAAAATTTGAATATGTGAACTGTTTATGTAACTTGAAAAATGCCCTTACGAGTCAAAATGCTAATGATTTTGAATTTCTATTTTTGTGTCGTCGCCTAGAAATGGCTTCTTTAATGTGTATGAGGAAGTCATTCATTAGCATTCAAAAATATTTAAAAAAATCTGTTATTATAACATTGCAAAATAATGAAACTGCTTCTAAAACTTGTTGGTAGGGTTGTGCAATTTTGAACATGGTCGATCAAAAAGGTATCAGTGTAAAAACTTTTTAACAGACTTCAAAAGTTTGAAGTCACTCAAAAAATAGATGTTCACTTTAATTAACGTGTGAGACAAGTAAATATGGTAACGATGCATTGTCAGTTGTAACTAGTGGCAGTACTTAATCCGGCTTCTATTATATTATATTAGCGTACCCAGCACTAGGCTAGATTTTGGTTTATTTTATTTAAACAAAAAAATTACATCATTAAATATTTCATTTAACTCTCACAATGTATTAAATTATTCATTTTTCTCTCTTCTTTCTTCTTACCTACATCCATGTACATATCAGTAAATACAATATCATTCTTATGATTTAGGGATTTATTATACTTCACTATTATTATTTTAGGTTATAGCGAAACTATATCTCAGGATAGGTCTGGTATTAAGATCTAACACGGGTTGATACCAAGTGCTAGGTCCTTTAAAATTTATTCGGTATCGGTCGGTCTATCACTATCTGAAGAAAATTTACGGACAATTCTGCATGTGTTTAAAATGGCGGCTTTTTGTAGAGTCAAATAAGTAAATTCCGGTAAACTAAGGATATTTAATGCTTTAAATAGATATTTGGGTACGACACCAGTGGTAGAGATAATTATTGGTACTATTGTCACGTTGTTCATTTTCCAAACTCTTTTAATTTCTATTATTATTATTATTGTACTTCAATATGGTTCATAATGGCATAAATATACACAACGTGTCAATACAAATTTGCGTTATATTGTTTATAACGCATTTGCGTTATATTGTGTATATAATATTATCATAGTAAATTAAAGCTGTATTTGACAGTTCAAAAAGAGAAGTGCTCCGATCGTCACCAAACTTTACACGATCGTCAGATCAATCTAAAGATTCCCTGAAATTTTCATTGCAATTGGTCCAGCCGTTTCGGATCCTATACGGATCAAACACACACATTCTATTTTATATATATAGATATAACTCTATTGCATAAGTCATATAAGTAGCAATTTGCACCACATACATTGTTTTACCAATGTATGGAAAAAACTACTTCTTTTCAACAAACTTTCGAAAAAGGAGGAGATTCTCAAATCATTTGAATTTTTAACCAACTTCAAAAAAGGAGTGGGTTCTTAATTCAAACGTTTTTTTTATGTATGTTACCTTATATCTTTCGTCTAGGTGAACCGATTTTGATGATTCATTATTCATTGAAAGCTAGTGTTTCCCGTGCAGTCCCATTCCATTCAAACCAGTTCTGATAATAGCATCCATGAGAAAACCATATAAGTCTTTAATTTGATTTACGTTTGATTCGATTTGTAGATAAATGTTTGTAATATATTTGTATTTATGTCTGTTTACTTATAGCGCTGTCATTTATCAGACGTCTTAAGATTGTTTATTTTTTAAAGGATTTAGTTTCTACTATGTCCCAAATTAATTTTGTTACCTTTGGTTAACGGTCCGAAGATATACCAGGGAACTTCTATAAATCATATGAATAGCAATATCATTGTTTTTAAACTCACAAAAAGATATTAAGTAATATTGTACATAGCCGTTGTTGGCCAAAAGACCTTTACAGCAGCTTTTTACAACAGATTGTATAGCGCTAGGTCTAAACTTCAAATTTATCGCAAGGGTCTCCGATAAAGAAACCTCGGCCTGGATCCTTTCTCTACGCTCTGTAGAATTTTGACTTGAGTTAGGGTGAGAAGGATCAGCCCTATAGTTCTGGGCTCTCAAGAATAAGACTACGGTATCCCCTGCCTTTTGTACAAGGCGACTAAAAGGGGCCTCGGGATCACTGGGCGACAAGGGTGCTGGCCCGTGTCGCCTTGCGCTGCGATGGCACAGGGGGGGGAGGGAGTAACCTCCCCCCGGGACGTGCTCTCCTTGAGCACAGTGCAGAGGAGCTCCGGCGCGTTCCACGTGAGATCCCGGAGCCTCTTGTCATGCACCGAGGAAAGGGCCACCGGGGAGGTTTTTGTGGGTAAGATCCCCACATAACCGCCGCCTTCCCCGCAGAAGGCGGGGTATCTTTGTGAAGATTTCCTCCCCGTCAACAAAAAAAAAGGTGAGAAAAAGGGTGAGAAGGATGAACAACGGTCAGACGCTTCTATCACATTACTAGTAATTCCAGAAAGAACACTATCATTATTTTTAGCCACTTTGGGAAGCAAAATAATAAAGAATCTTAAATATATAAATATGTATAATTATAACAGAGGTCAGACTCTTAGCGGATCCACTTAGGGCTTAAATGCATTTCCTTGGTGTGAGAACTATCGTCTTAAAATCCGTAGTATGTCGTCGTAGCAATGGAAAGTTTTAAATTCCAGACATTTTAACCTTCGCTTAGTAACAAGGTTACGAGGTTAAGTTGGATTGTACATTCGAATAAATGATTTTAACTGGCGTGTTGTTGAAATCAATTTTCGATTTGTTTTTTCAAAATTCTTTTACCCTTGTGACCTTTGATTTTTTGAAAAGAAATTCATTTTTAATCGGAAACTTACAGTTGTACAGTGCATTTAAATCGTGATAACGTGATATGTTTTGACTGAAAAAAAAACAATTATAGTAAATTTCGTGGAAAATTTAAAAGCATTATTAATTAAAAAAAAAACAGAGGGTCACTGTAAATGCAACAGCAGTAATTATTACATGTTTTATTTATTTTTTATATATATTTTCTTTAACGTTTATACGTATTTAAAATTAAGTAATACTAATTTAAGTAACCGACTATTGTAGACATACTAGTTTTCACAAATATTAATTACATTCCACTTTTTTTTTTTTTGTTGACGGGGAGGAAATCTTCACAAAGATACCCCGCCTTCTGGGGGGAAGGCGGCGGTTATGTGGGGATCTTACCCACTAAAACCTCCCCGGTGGCCTTTTCCTCGGTGCATGACGAGGGGCTCCGGGATCTCCAGTGGAACGCACCGGAGCCCCTCTGCACTGTGCTCAAGGAGAGCACGTCCCGGGGTTGCTCCCTCCCCCCCTGTGCCCTCTTAGTGCAAGGCTACACGGGCCAGCCGATGTCGCCTTCTTCCCGGGTCCACCTTAGCGGACGACAAAGGCCCCCACCCTTGTCGCCCAGTGAACCCGAGGCCCCTTCTAGTCGCCTTATACGACAGGCAGGGGATACCGTAGTCTTATTCTTGAGAGCTCAGAACTAAAGGGCTATATTACATTCCACTACGGTAACCATTCCAACTAAGCACGTGCTAGGAGATGTTAATAGTTGAATGGAGGAATCGAACTTACGATCTTACGTTACGCATACCGTATCCTAAGCTTATTAATTATATTAAAACGATTGTTGCTGGAATTATCAATAAATAGGTATATTTACGAGTAAAAATAAAAACCGACTTCGAATCAAACCTTAAACGAATGGACGCCCTCTTTGTATTTTCGAGTTATGGTAGAAATATTACGAAATAGAATTAATCAAATACCAAAATCTCATCGAACGAGTAGTTGAAGGACATGCTTTCCAATAAAAAATTGATAATCGACAACGGTTAGCGTGGTATTAAGTTATTCGTCCATTTGTGGCGTACATACTTAACGCGAATTTAAGATATATATCGTTTTCTCACTTAGAATTGGACCAAATTGGGACACATACGAGAAGCATTACCTATGAGATAAAAAACTGCATCATCCCTATCGGTTCACCGAGTCCAAAGTTATGAAGTAACAAGACAAAATATACAGACGAATTGAGAACCTCCTCTTTTTTTGAAGTCGATTGATAACACATGTTTAAAAGTACCGATAACAGAAAGTATACTATGAAATATAATTAGGTAATAGTCGGTTACGCTCTGATGGTTAAATAGGTAGAAGTGGGCGTGAGGTGGTGAAGAAAACGTTATTATTGTTAGTTTTTACACGGTTACCGGATGGTGTTACTTGATACTAGCGCCACACGCACTTACATGCATATATTATCGGCTTAATGTAACGGGTTTTTAAAACAATTCTTTTCATTTGCCGGGGATAATATTTTGTTTTCATCTTACAAATAGCGCGCATTTTAGCAGGAAGGCGAGGTTATGTAAGGTTCTTACTCATTGAAACCCCCCACTGGCCCGGTGAGGGGCGCCTGGAACCCCAGTGGAATGCATCGGAGCCCATCTGCATTATGCTGTTAAGCACGTCTCGGGGCAATCCCTCCCTCAACAACAACAACAACAACGGGTCGTCTACAAGGTTCACGGGAATCTCGCAGGTACGGGCCTCGGGGTGTAGACCAAATTGCCCCGGTAATCAGCGCAGGGGGCGACTGATAGAACGGATTTTTTAGGAATAATTATTTTTACGTCGAGGCTAATCCCTCAAGCGTTAGCCGCGATGAATTTAACTGTTACGCCCTCCCGACCTCACGGTCTAGACCAGTGATTCCCAAAGTGGTCTATATCGACCCCTAGGAGTCTACGTCAGCGGAAAAAAATTTGAGGGTCCATGAAATAAAAATGGGGGTCCACGATAGTGGATCTCAACACATATACTGTATTTACCTATTTCTCTCTTAAAATATTGACTTATTGCTTATGTTATTTTATTTATAGTTTATTTAATGTTACGTATATTTTACATAACAGATACAAAATTTTATTTTGACTAGTTTTAATTTAAAATCAATTTATAGATGTATAAATTAACATGTGTTTTTACTTTAAGTTTTTAACACTAAACTTCACTACAGTTAGAAATTTACAGGAAATAAATATCAAGTAAGTAGGGGGTCTACCCAACACGGAAAAACATGGCAAGGGGTCTACGACACAAAAAAGTTTGGGGAACTCTGGTCTAGACGGTGGTCGAGACGTAAGTTTAATTGTTCAAAAGTACAAAAGCCCTCAGCATCCTCGCAGTGCTATGGCGACGTCGGACCACCCGTGTCGCTTTTGAGAAAGGCTCAATTTTAGATCACAGAAACTTTCATTACAGCTCAGTGAGCAAAGGGCATAGTCACAGGTTTTAATCCAACCTGCAGTCATATTTATGAGTTTGTCGTGTTTCTCTATCTCCGTTTTATAGGAGGAATATATTGCATAGGTTTAGAAAAAACAATAAAACGCGATTTCATAAGATTATATTAGTGTCAGGTGACGTAACGTTTGACTGTTAACTATTAATAGCGGTTTTTGGAAATCGTGCGATGCCTCTTTCCGCCAGACTCGAGAAGGTGGAACACTTAATAGTATGTCAAAGCAATAGAATTTGACATATCAAATGTCATATATTCCGAACACTTTATTACGTTCGTCATATGACAGTATATTAGGAATAGCATAAGAAGAATTCTGATACCACTAGTCATAACACTCCAGTATGACAGTAACAGAATTATTCATGGTATCAGAGATGGATACAAGTATACTTACGAGTAATAACAAAAACCGATATCAAATCTTTTTAAAATCAAATCAATTTTTGCATTTCCGAATTATCGTAGGAATATTACGACATCAAACTTAATCAAAACCTAACCAAACTTTCATCAAATAACTCTTAAAGTACACCCTTTCTAATAAAAAAATGTAATAATCGAAATCTGTTGCCGTGATGTTGAGTTATTTGTCCATTTGTGGCGCACATACTCCATGTAAATTTAAGATATATAGTTTTCTCACGGATCCCATTTCATAGTGGGACCAAATTTAAATGGGACCACAAGAGAAGCTTTCAAATAACAAAACAAAAAAAACAGACGAATTCAGAACCTCATCCTTTTGAAGTCGGTTGATAAAAAAAGATTCATCAAAATCGAAAATCCCTCTCGAAAGTTATGCGATAACAAACAAAAAAATTATACAGACGAATTGAGATTCCCTTTTTTGAAGTCGGTTGAAAAATTGAGAAATGCCTATGCATACGAAATGTAGCAAAAAATATTAATTGATTAATTGCAATCGAGGCGTTATAGTACATCTGATTGAGTCATATCTTTGATAACACAACCAGTTCGTTAGTTACCAGTGACCATTCGTCCGTAGAGAAAACGAAAAAAAAAAAAAAATTAAAGCATTCGCGGTATTTATGATGGCACATTGTAGCCACAGCATTTTCGCGCCTACGGCTAAATATTTATAGGCTATAATAAAAAAAAAAGATTAAAAATGGAACCGTTAAGTGGCCTATTGCAATTTTTTTTTAATTATGTGTTGTATAAATGTTACGTTCTCTTTAGTAAGAAGTAAACGTTGGTTTTTGCAAGATATGTTAACTATCAAAGTACCGGTAGTTTATAATTTAATTTCATTCACAAGTATATTTATGAGCAAAAACAAAAACCGACTTCAAATAGATGCAATTTAAATTACGCGCGGACGGCCCCTTTGTATTTTATAATTATTTATTTAATACAGGAAAACTTGCTGCTATTCAATACTTCTTATATAATTTACAGATATATCACTAGTTTAGTAGATAACAAGTTTAAAAAATAAACTAAAGTTACGCAAGATTTAGACACAGGATTGGAAAATCATGGTCCCGCAGACGAAACTTCACTAAATATACTTAAAAAGCTTACGTATGGAGGCATCACTGACGTGAAATATGTCGACATTATTGTACTTTTTTTTTTATATGAAAAGTGGCAAACGAGCATACGGCTCACCTGATCTTAAGTGATCACCGTCGCCCATGAACATCCACAGCACCAGAGGAGCTGTAGGTGCGTTGCCGACCTTTGAGATAGGAATAGGCTCGTTTCTTGAACGTCCCTAAATCGTAAACGTTCGGAAACACCACTGGCGACAGTTGATTCCACAAGTTGACAGACTTCTTAAAGGTTATTGAATTCGTTAGATTCTCTGACAAAATATAGGCGGACTATATTGTCGTAGGAATATTAAGAAATAGATTTATTCAGAACCTAACCAAATTTTCATCAAACTACTTTTAAGTACATCCTTTCCGATAAAAAATAAATAATCGAAATCGGTTGGGGTGATAATAAGCTATTCGTCGATTTGTGGCACACATACTTAATGAAAATTAGACTTACGTGGTTTTCTCTTGGATGCCATTGTTTTTTTTTTAAGACAGAAAGGCTGGCCTTGACTGCTTCACCGGATTGAGAGGTGTCACAGTTCTTAGGTCGCTTAGCCTGAACCTCTATTGCTAGTAACATCACACAAGGGTCCCCCCGGTGAGGGGTGAAGCCATTGTTAGAAAAGAACTTTGAATGGATATTGACATATGACCACAAGAAGGAAGCACTAACTTTCAAAGAAAAAAAGAATCATCAAAATCGGTTAAAAAGCAAAGAACCTCCTCCTTTTTTGAAGTCGGTTGAAATGTAAGTTGTGTTTAATTTTTGTTTTTTTATATAAAAAAAATATATTTTTTAAATCATGCATTGAATCAAATCATAAAAAAAAGACAATTTCATGTATGAATTTTTTTCATTAACATTTTGAAATAAAATAGTCCTTACGCCCTTATGACCTTAGCAGGGTAGACAGTACTATAGGAATCCGCGTTATAAACTTATCAAGTGCCATAATGTGGCAGGTTATTAACCTATCGCCATAAACCGGGCAAATCTATGGACCCCCCTATTTTTACAAACATTGTAGGTTTTTTTACTTGATTTGTAGATTTGGAGAAATAAAAGGCTTTATTATTATATAAAAGCAAAATTTTATATAATGTAAATGATTTAATCTGCAATACAAACACTTGTGTAGTTCAATTTTTTTAACATATTCAAAAAGGAGAAAAGGTAGGTATTGTAACTCTTTCTAGAGCTTATTCTTTACAAGAAGTAACCTTTTCTTTGATCACTCTATTAGGATAGCACGTGGTGATAGATCTTTGTACGGCAGCCGCATTCTAACCGCATTCCATTGAACCTTAACTAGTTTCAAGTCAAAAAAGCAATCTCGCAGTTACTAACCAAATGAACTTATTTGACCTCGTTGAGATCAATACTTGTTACAGAAATGTGCGTAAATAAATTAAATAGTACATTTGTATTTGTGTAAATTGTATTTTATTCATTTTTTAATAGCTTAAATTTTTTAAATAATTTCGTTGCATTTGAGTGGTTAAACAAGATCTATAATATATATATATACTATACTATAATATATATATATATATCTATAATGTATATATATATATATATATGTATATATATGATTCTTTGCTGCTTTTGCTAAAATTGCGACGTGTTATGGGCTCCGCTAGATTCGCTGCTTTGGGTTACGCAGCATCGTTGAGTTTAAGTGTAAAAGAAAATTATTATCTTTTTTCAATTTTCATCACTTTTCTTAATGATTATTAATTGTATTATTACTATCATTCTTTTTTACAATTATCTTCATCCCTTTTATTTTTTTTTAATCTTCTGTGAAGTTGCGAATTAGTGTCCCGGTCACAGTGGAGTTAATGTACTGGACTGAAGAATTTATTTAGTGAAAACAACTGTTGGTGGCCAGTATGAAAAATAAGAAGGGACAAATGTAAGAACATTAAAATAAAATTCATGAGCAGATAAAATGTATTTAAATTTACATATTGACATATTTAGGTACCAAAAAAGCTACCAATGTTATGTAATGTAAATAATTAGTGTTTGATCTCTTCCCACAGGATGTAAGTTATTTCGACTGGTGCTTAAAATGTCTAACGTTGGGTGTTCAAAGAGATAAACACCAGCTGGTTTCTTTCCAATGCACTTTAATCCCGGCTGAGCGATTATGTCTCTTGTATAAGAAAAGAATGAAATTTTATTTCTTAAACTATTGTCTCTTAATCAAAGATCAGTTATTATCTCGATACCAAGCCCAGTATTTGTTTAATTGCAGCTAATATAAATGCTGCTTAATGTCCAAACAATTACAGTGTAATTTAACGCTTATACGAAACGTCGGAAAATTTATTTGACATGGAAAAAGTTGATTAATTTTAAACCGACGAAGCTCCGAGTGTGTGATTTTAAGATAAACATTGGTAAAGGTCCAACGGCGAACAAAAGTCCAATTAAGACAATCGTATTTTATCATCGAAATTCGTGAATCAGAAGCGAGGAGGTAGGTAGCCTTGATATTCATTTGACGTCATGTCGAGATGGGAGTTTCGGTGAGTGGAATTGTATTTGCTTGAGTTCTTCCGTGCTGCTGAATTATGGATCAGGAATTTTAACGAGAGGCACGAGCCTCTCCATTCAAGTTTAGATTTTTAATGAGCACTTGAGGGATCGCGTGTTTTGTACCGCATCCCTCCTTCATTCATAATGTTGCTCCATTAGTATTCTTAGCGCGATTTTCACCCACTTTGGTATGAGGATTGTTTATGTCTTTGCGATACACGTTCTTTGATGGTTTCATTGTTATATCAACCATACTTATGGAAGTAATTAAATTTAATCGTTGAATTTATACTTAATTAAATAAAAATTTAAATAAATATTTGTTTTTAGTCGTTAATATATTTGATACTCTGCCTATCCATCTATAATTATATATAAATGTATCTATTTATTATTATATATAATTATTATGTTTATATATTTAAATTATTTGTAAGTAGGTATTTATATTATAAATGCATGCATTTATTATAGTTTTCTTTTATTGTGAGAAAATCACATAGCTTGCACCCGTTACTTTGTCTCTACACAACCCCAAGGTAGACTGGCAGAGAATGCCTACTAGAATTAAGTCCGCCTATTTGTACCTTTTTTTGTATTGTGTGCAAATAAAGAATAAATACATAAATAAATAAATACTGGCGTACCCAGCCTGCCTAGATTTTGCTTTATTTTATTTAAACAATAAACTTAGATCATTAAATATTTAATTTAACCCTCATAATATTGAATATTAAATTATTCATTTCTCTCCATATTCATTCTCTTCTCGAGCGGGTGAAGATTACCTACACCCATGCACATATCAGTAAATACAATATCATTCTTATCATTTATACATAAACATATCGGGATCAAGTTAATGTCAGAAATAAAAGTACGGCGCATGGCTTCTTTGACAGTTTAAAAAGAGGAGTGCTCCGAACGTCACCAAACTTACTCGCCAGGGCAATCTGACGTTTCCCTGAAAGTTTCATTGGAATCGGTCCAGTCGTTTCGGAGCCTATATGAAACAAACCTACACACTTTCTCTTTTATATATATATATTAACGAGTAGAAACAAACACCGAATTCAAATCATATCAAACGTAACGGATACTCCCTCTCTTATTTCTGAAGTATCATAGTTATATCCCGATGTTCTTACGCTCTT
The DNA here is from genome assembly GCA_029286785.1 of Meandrusa payeni. Taxonomy (NCBI): domain Eukaryota; kingdom Metazoa; phylum Arthropoda; class Insecta; order Lepidoptera; family Papilionidae; genus Meandrusa; species Meandrusa payeni. The sequence continues at coordinate 5,619,978 of JAGSMX010000013.1, forward strand.
ATCTTCTCTCCTTCTCCGTATTAGGGCTCGTTAAGGTACACTTAACTAATCTTTTATTGTCATAAGCCTACCAATATATCAATCAAGCAAGCAAGCTCTTACATTTTCAGAACTTGATTTTATTGACATTGACAGAGACTATACTGGAAACAAAATCTTTAAATCAGTTCGGACGAATTGAACACCTCCTCCTTTTTGAAGTCTGTTACAAATAAGCTCTCATGCAAATACCTTAAACCATTTTCTTTAGCAGGGTAGAGATAGATATTAATTACCGTTTAATTGCTGTTAGACTATCGCGGATTTCTTTTTGGCTTTCCGCTTCGCATGTCTACATTTATACGATACTTTAAAGCTTATTGACAATTCTTCTTCTTCTTTGTAGTTCCCTCATTTCTGATGATCGTGGTCACTAGAGTCAATTGAACAATCTGCCTCCATCGGCTTCGGTCCGAGGAGCCCAGCCCTCGCCAGCGGGTAGAGATTAGGAGAGGAGATGGCACCTTTTACTTGGTCAGACCATCGTGTTGGCGACCGGCCTCTTGTTCTCTTGCCTTCTGTATTGCCAACGATGACCAGCTTTTCAAGGTTGTCATCCCCTCTACACGTTATATGCCCGAAATAACAATAAACTTAACAATTATGGAACTGATATAACATGCGAACATTGCAATGTAAAAGTGTAAGCGTGAGTATTATTCGTTAGGTAATTTACTTGATTATGTCAAATACGCAATATTACATACATTAAGCCCGGCCAACAACTCGCGAGTGCCTTCGTCTTCCACAATCCATAGCAATGCCTACACGATAAGATCGACAGAAAGTTGCGTAGCATCTACCACAGTTAGAGGTCGTATTAAATATAGTAGGTTGTAAATCATAAGATTGTGAAACGACTACGCACTGTGTCCGACTGTGAATACGCACAAATTGAGAAACGTTTTCTAAGTGAGAAAAATTGCAATACACCTCTCACTACTGACTATTGACTTAGAATCGTTGTGGTTTACTTTAACCAACTTCAACAAACGAAGTTTTTTATATGTTAATGTTTTTTTGTTGTTTAAAAAGGTGTTGTGAAAATTAGTTCCCATATTAATTTTAGGCAAGCGTTTTCTAAGTGTGAAAAAATGGCAATACACCTCTCACTACTGTTTTGATTATCGATGTAGAGTCGTTGTGGTTTATTTTTAACCAACGTCAACAAAGGAAGTTCTCAATTTGACATGTCAACTTTATGTTAGTTTTTTTTTATTTATAGTTTCAATTTTTTTTTGTATAAGATATTGGGTTTCTAAGATTGACAGAACCAGAGAACTACGCGACTTGTTGACTGAGGTATTGGCAGATACAGGGGGGAGGGATTAACCTCATGCCTTCCATCAACAAAAAAAGGTATTGGCAGAGGTTTTTACGAATCTACAAAGATTAGCCAGAGAAGCCGCCTTTGACTTGATTGATTTGATTGAGAAGTGGTAGGCTTCAGTCTCTGTCAAGTCAAGCCTCGGTGTTTGTTCTCTCTGCTCTCTAAAGTATTATTTTGTACGTAAGAAACCGAAAAATGGACCTAAAGTATTATTTTGTACGTAAGAAACCGAAAAATGGACCGCTTGCATTCACCTTTTACTATAAAACTTCTCAATTGTACGTCACCTTCGTTTGTTTGTCAGTAATTAAGACTCTATAAATACATAAATCAAAATATAGAACTTTTCATCTAAAGAAGACAATACTTTGTTAGGTGAGTTGAACATTCTTTTGTGTTCCCATCGACACCAATTTGTGTGACCCATTTGCTCATGCATTGTAAATGTTATTACACTCTTATTGCAATGACCTTAAATGCGTTGTGTTTTAGATTGTTTGCACCCACTTCCCTCGCATTGCGTGTCGCAACCGATTAGACTATAATTAATCTAACCGGAATAATGCTTATAACATTAATACATCATAATATTAAGGGCCGGCCCATGGTCATATACATATTTCATACGAACCGACAGTCGTGAACGAAGAAAGATTTTTAAATAACATACCGGATATAGTCTGTATTCGTAGTATTACCGGATGTTTACATATTACATAACAAACTCACTTAAGAGAGAAAATCCGTGGGATACGTTTTTATTTTAGGCTTTTTTGTTGGTTGTGGTTAATTTACATGTTAACAAGATACTATAGGACAATAATAAGCCAGCCCTGTAGTTCTGGGCTCTCAAGAATATCACTGGGCAACAAGGGTGGGGGCCTTTGTCGTCCTGGAATTCAAGGGCATAGGGGGGGAGGCGTCTGTCTATCCTATTAGGGTTGGCGACATGACTTATATAAATTCAAAATGGAAGTGTAGTAACACTCGATTATTAAAATGTTACAAGACAAGGTGATTGATGGTAAGGTGAGCACTGACGTAGTTTAAGCAAGGTCGGAATAAGCAATGCATATATATTATTGACCGACCAAGTCGTGTTACGGCCCTCACGGGCACCCTGTTTATGGCCCAAATGCTTACGCGTAACATAGTAACCGTCCAGGCCGAGGATACCCACCACTGGGGGGCCCTTGTATCGAGTTACTAGCGATAGTAAGCCGAGCTATGCCACCTCTCAATCCGGTGAAGCAGTCAAGGCTTCTCTGGCCAATCTGTGTAGTTGATCAAAAAAAAAATATTTGCATCAAATTTTTACCAAAGCAAATGAGGCGACGATTCAGTCATTTATGTCACAGTGTCACCAAGTCAGGTTATTTATCGACGGTGCGCGGGAGTTGTGTCACTCGATACCATACGAGTGTAAATATTTTCATGTCACCGAGGCCATTTTTATCCTCGCAACACTTTAAGTATCCGGAAAACAATGGCAATGAGTCATAGAAGGTTCAATCTAATGCGAAATAGCAATTTGTTGGTCATTGACGCTTTTGTAATGCATATTCGACCATGTTCCGTACATACAAGATATTGAACGAAATTACGGTCTCACGAGTAGACAGATTTATGTTTTTTCTACTACATAAATAAAGACAGTTCACAAAAAAATTAAACAAAATGATTTTGTCATCTGTGTTTATCTACTAATTATAGTTATCGGCTTATTACAGCAGTGATGGCATATTGGGTAAGATTCGGCAACCTATTGCGTCGGAAGAGTCCATAATTAGACAGATCTACATTCAGCCACAAAAATCCGACCTACCATGTGTTGGTCACGGGTTCGAATCCAAGACTAATATAGTACCAATAATTTTTTCTACTTTTTTATTATTTTTCTGTCATTTAAGTACAAAAAGTCACTTGCTAAAAATTGTGTATGGCGATGAGCTCATCATATTTATGGGACCGAATAAGCTGCTAGGGTTAAAATACGTGAGGGCTTATTTTATATCTAATAATATTATAATAATATTTATTCCTGTAAGAGATCCTGAAATATCTCGACAGAGATTCACATGATAATATACAAAAACTGCCACTTGGCGATCAATCCATCATAGGAATAAATAAACTAGTTGTTTCAGAATTATAAGGAGGTTTTAAATAAATTTCAGTTTTAATTAAACATGTGAGACTAAGAAATATATGCATCATACAAGAGTTGCTGGTAACATTGATTTAAATATTATACCGTTAGTAGATATTGCAGTAACGAGCGTATGTCAGTAACGACAGTAGCAGAAATATTTAAGTTAATAATAATAATCATTATGGTGCAAAACGAGAAAACATAATTGAAAGTGAAAATACAAGTTATGAGAGGCCGAAACTAATAAAAGGCATAAATATGCGGCCTTGGGAGAGCCTTTTGCCGTGGAGAGAGATATTTGTGCCTTTTGCCGTGGAGGCCTTGGGGCCTTGGGGTGCGGAAGCCCGTCAGCTGTTCGGGGAGATTTCCGCACGCCTCATCGACGCCTCAGGGGATCCAAGGGCTGGCGCGCATTTCGGACAAAGGTTGAGCTTGGCCATTCAACGGGGATATGCCGCTAGCCTCTTGGGCACCCTGCCCTGTGAGCGCAGTGATTTGGGGTAGATTTTTTACATTATTTAGTTTTAAATATTAAAATTATTGTTTTAGTTATCAATAGTGAAGTGGATAATTTTTAGTTTTTAAAGTGAAGTTTTTGATTTAATATTATAATTTAATATTGTTTAATAGTTGTTTAATAATAATGTAGTGATATAATTAATTAATTTAATTTTTAAAGTGAAGTTTTTGATTTAACATTATAATTTAATATTGTATAATAGTTGTTTAATAATAATGTAGTGATATTATTTGTTCAGTGTGTGTCTATATTAATTAATTAATTAATTTTTAAAGTGAAGTTTTTGATTTAACATTATAATTTAATATTGTATAATAGTTGTTTAATAATAATGTAGTGATATAATTAGTTAATTTAATTTTTAAAGTGAAGTTTTTGATTTAATATTATAATTTAATATTGTTTAATAGTTGTTTAATAATAATGGAGTGATATTATTTGTTCAGTGTGTGTCTATATTAATTAATTAATTTAATTTTTAAAACTTAAAGTAAACTTTATGGACTGTGTAATAAAAAAGTTATGAGAGTAAGATAATTGAGTTCTGAAAGAGAGTAAATGTCGTAACCGCTATAGACAAATGGTTTGGAAATATGGTGATTAACTCTTGCCATTACTTCGCTTCGCAGTCTAGTGGCAAAGATTACGTGTCTACACTAGGAAATTGATAATTTATTGACCGTTTTTGTACACAGATTCATCACATTTATTTAATCTTCGTAATGAACCTTAATAAAATAATGTGACACGAGGAAGGTTAGAAAAGTTACATATAGTTATATATATTTTTCTATACCGGATGTCCCGTAAATCAACTTCCTATGGTACGAGTAAGTACGTTTTTTTTGTATAATCATAAAAAAAAGTTATAGTTACATCCTTTATATATGTCCCACTGCTGGGCACAGGCCCTCTCTGTAGAGAGAATATAATAAGGGCATAGTCCGCCACGCGGCCCTGGTGCGGATTGACAGACTACACATGTCTTAGAAAAATTTTGTAAGACATGTAGGTTTCCTCACGATGATTTCCTTCACCGCCGAGCACGTGGAAAATCAGCACATAAAATTTTAACAACAAATTTATTGGTACCGGGGATCGAACTCGGGTTGCTAGTGTATCATACAACTTAGACGACCGCCCGGACACTAAGCTACCACGGCTCTTGGTGGCGGTATAATCACATACTTCCTGTTATTTAAAAAAAAAAAATTCAAAAAGCTACGACAAAATGTGAAAGATGATATACTATTTTGGAATAGTTAATATTAGCGCTAACTTTTAAAATTACTGGCCACGCTTACATTACACGGTACATTATTTTACAGCATACCGTGTCAAAATTAGATGACAAATGATTTTCTTCTAAAAATTTATTGAATGGTCATAACAAATGTATATATTTTTTATGTTATTGTACCATGTCTGGTTTTAATTGTACCTGTTGTAAACAGCGCAGTTATCGGCAGTTAAGAATATCTGTCGCCAAAATTCTATTTATTTTTTAATTTATGTAATAAAGCACCACCACAGACGTGTCCGTGCTCTTTTCCAATGTACTTCAATTGGTTAATTTGGTTTTATTTATAGAGTGCTATCTCTACAGTTACTATTTTTTTATAATGCCTGATTTTTTGGAGGTGGTGTTGGAGAATGCTTTGGTTCACGAATCGTAAACGCATCGTTGCATTGCTATTAGCTTCTCCGCGACCGCTGCGTCCCTGCTTCTTATGGCCATTCTTAGGTTGTAGTCCATTATTTTCTCTTTTGATGCGGCCGTTGCCCTTGTCATTAGTCTTCCAGTGACGTCGTCACAGTCTTCTGTGTAATCACTGCTGACGGTGTGTCGGGATGTCGCCACTACAGCATGTTGGACGCTGTCGTGCTGTTGTAGTTTTTTTTATAGTACTTAAAATACTGACAAGGTCTGATTTCTTAACAGTTTTCATTAAAATACTCATATAAAAGAAATGACAGCTTTTTTATTTTTGCCGACGCTGTCATACAGTCATCTATCACCCACCTTTGAACGTTACATTACGGGACACCCAGTATAACCGCACTGATGGCCACAGACCTTTTCTTAACAGTAAATTAATATAAAGAAGATATATTTTAGATTAATATAAAAAAAAGTATAAGGGCATAGTTCGCCTTGCGGCCCTGCGGATTGGCGAGCTTCACATGTCTTAGAAAATTTGTAACATATGTAGATATAGGTAAATTAACATTTAAAATCGAACTCGGGTTGCCAGCCTATGCATGAGTTACCACAGCTCGGAAAAGTTTGATTGCACGAGAGCACAGTTCCCCCCGCGAAATGGCTAGCATTAATCACTGTAATAAGTCAATAAGTCACAGCCCAATTTTTTATGTCGGCTTTTCTATGTCGGCTTTGATGTTTGTTTCTTCACCTGCATTACATTAGTGAAGAGTAGTGTTATAGCTAATATGGCGCCCCATTAGTTGAATAATTTTTAACCGACTTCAACAGAGGAGGTTAACGTTTCCGCACATAAAATGTAACGTTAGCTTTCTTCAAGGTATTATAGATGCATACAATAAAATATTTATGGTTAAAGAGTAAGGACAACAATTACATACGAGTACATCTCTCTTATTTCAGTATTACTGCTTGCTATGTATGGTCAGAGATCACGGACGTCCACTTAGAAGATCCTACACACTTCCGTTGCTTGTTTCAAATCCTTTAAGTTATAGATCATTTATAACATAGTAGCTAAGATTTCGATTATTTTATGGTAGGGGGTTCAGATTTGGACAGCGGACATGGGGGAGTTCGCTGTCCAGTAGTTTAATGGCCTCGGGAAGGTGCGTGTAGTAGTCCTGTGCGCTTCGCATGTAGGAGTGGTGCAGAGCTCCAGCTCTAAGAGAGGAGGTTCGTGAAGAGCCGTCGCCATTGGAAGTACGGTAGTATGAGAAAGCGTTCCCGTAGTTCCGACGAGAGGAACATCGTGGGGTTTTAGTGGGTGCGAGTCCGACATAATTTGTCCTTGCCCCCGCAAAGGAGAATATGCGACAGGCATTTCCTCAGGTAAAAAAAATAAATAACCTTTTGAAGCTAAAAAATACTTTAGGCGTAGTATCAATCTGGTTTGAGGATGGGAATACCGGAATATATATTCGTAATCATCGTCATAAAGTACATTTAAGAACAGGATCTTGATAAAACAAGTTCTTTTAATGCCAGTACGCTAAACGTTATAAATACTTTTTGTTTCCTATCAACATTTTTATATTGTTATTGTAAGTTTGCTAAAGAAAGAATTCTATTGAAGACACTTTAATAATTTTTTGTACATGTGCATTATTTATTAAATAACTTCAACGCCAAGGCGGACCCGGGAAGAAGGCGACATCGGCTGGCCCGTGTCGCAAAGGTTTTAGTGAGCAAAAACCCCACATAACCGCCGCCTTCTTCCTAGAAGACGGGGTATCTTTTTGAAGATTTCCTCCTCGTTAACAAAAAATAAGGTAAATATTCTATTTAAATTCCGATTTCAATGTTGTAAGCAAATCGACACCTTTTAAACTTACTATACATTTAACAGACCATGTCACACAATGTTGTCATATTTTCTCGATTATTTTGATTATCTAAAACTGATAAATATACATACAGACGAATTGAGAGTCCTCCTTTTTTTGAAGACGGTTGAAAAATACAATAATTCCACGTGTTACAATGAAAGCCTGGTTATTCGTGAGGTCGTAATTTCGCTTATTATCACGTTCGTATGTCTCGAGACAAGGTCGAGTGTGCGTATTACAAGCGCCAATGATCAACAAATTGCTATTTCGCATTCGACCATTATTTACCATCTACGGATCGTCGCCATTGTTTTCTAGATACGTAGAGAGTTGCAAGGTTAAATATGGTCTCGGTGACATGAAAATATTGCCACTTGTATGGTATCGAGTGACACAAATCCCGCAAACCGTCGATAAATATATTACATATGATAATAAATAACACGTGAGACCTCTTCACTCACCGGCAATGCGCTATATATGATCGAATCTTCGTCTCATTTGCTCTGGTACAAATTCAATACTAATATTTATATACACGTTGCTTATTAGGACCTTGTGAACACACACACGAATACAACACAGGCTCTACACAAATTCACAAACACACATGATTACACATTATATAATCGTATATCAGTGGGGGGCCTAAAGTCAAAATTCGGCTTTAACGCAGGAGTTTATTAAACAGCAGAACATCAAAGATAATTCGCAGCTCTCCTGCTAACTTATTCGGTGAATCTGTCAGTCATTATTTATCATAGTTACATAGTCGTTAGCCGTTGCCAAGCAACCGTATAATATCCGCGTGCAGGTGTATTAAACGCATGGTAGTGTCTGTAACGTTTTTTTAAATTGGTTTTATGCACTTTATAAGCATAATTTAAAAAAAATACTAGTGTACCTAGCCCGGCATAATTTATTTTAACAATAAACTTACATCATTAAATATTTAGTTTAACTCTCATGATATATTAAATTATTCATTTCTCTCCGTATTCATTCCCTTCTCGAGCGGGTGAAGATCATTACCTACACCCATGTAATTTCACGGCCTTATCATTTGAAGACATCACGACTAATGAATGGTCCATATTCTCAAGCAAAATGAGCAACTTCACCGAGAAAGACCTTTTGTTTTATATATATTTGAAACGGTTTAACCTCTTTAACGTCTGCTGAAGTCAGTAGATATTGTAGAAATTATGAGAAGGCAGTTATATATTTTTTCTCTTTACTTAACGCGTAGAAAATATAATATTAAATCAGTGTATTAAACTTAACAGAAATAGTGTTTGTTTTAAAATTTATCATCTAACGACTTAGGTTCATGATTAAAATAAATTCCAAAGTAGAAAATGATCTGAAACTCTATGATAACAGATAAATGTCTTGTACATTGTGACTGGTATGTATGGAAATCTGATTGGTATATTTACAGGTATGATTTGTAAAACGAATGGAACAAAGAGAGACGAAAAACGTTTATGGTGCAAAAGTAAGAAGTAATTTTAAAGGAGATGACCTATAACGTATTTTAACAAGCGCCCCGAGTATTTTTTTTTTTAACAAACTACACAGTTGGCTAGAGAGGCTGGCCTTTACTGCTTCACCGGATTGAGAGGTGGCATAGCTCTTTGGTCGCTTAGCCTGAACCTGTGCGCCCCGAGTCTGCTAAAGTAATTGTGTACAAAATGGACACGTCCATTGGATTGATAATGGTCGATATTTACTAGTTTTAGTAGCCGTTAAGTTCATTGGTGCCACTATAGTTTACCGATGTACATGCATCGTATTTTAAATGAATTGTAAAATAACATCTGCAAATAACAGAGATCAATTTAGTAGTGTCAACATAAAGTACCTGGTAGTTATTTAAATTTTTAGAAAGAAAAGCAATAATATGTTAATGTGTCGTATTTTTAAACCATCCTTTTTTAACCCTCATTGCATTCTCGTTTGAGCTTCAGACCCGTTAAGGAAACCTGTCAATGTATCCAGTCTTTAAACCTCTCTGTCGCGTGCCCTGGCGTAGTGCCCCCAGCTTGTTTATTTACCCGGGATAAATTAATATCGAGTGCCCATTTAACAGCACTATAATTTGCAAAAATACTTTTTAACGTTAACCGGTTTATATGTGTGGTGTACTATAATCGTAAGTCTTTTAAAATGTTGTTAAGTTCTCTGAAAAATACTTTTGGCTATGGTATATGGCTGCATGGTGAAACATCTCCAACGAATTTAATACTAACGAACGAAACACGGGAACGAATAGGCGTTAAGAAGACAGGTATATAATATACCCAGTGAAAAATAGTCTTCATATCTAATAAATGTCATACCTAACTATGTCGAATTGAAAGTGTTTTAGATATTATATATGGTACATCAGATATCACAATGAACGATTAAGTTCTAGCATGACTGTTAAGCATAAAAATTAGGATAAGGGTTCCCTGGCAGAACGTGTATAGCAATAAAACAGGCATAAGAAATTTGACACTTTTTATTTGAAAGGGAATTCTTATATTGTTTGTATACAGTCTATGTAACTTTGCAAAATGCGATAATAACCTCCAATTATGGTGAAAAACAATTTGTTGGAATCGGAAACAAACAATAAATTTACAGAGCAATTCATTGCAAACAAAATTATTATGTGAACGATATCAAAATGTTACTATGATTGTGCACAAAATTGATAATTATCGTTACAAAATGAAAAATAAAAATGACGGTGTAACTATAATTACATTTTAATGTCTTTAAGTTTTATTCAATTTATTTAAATTGATGGTCTGTATTTTATACGTTTGTGCATTTGTCAGTTGGGAGTTTAATTTATTATATCAAAAATATACTTATTATATTTAATAGAGTTTTTATTAACTTTGAAAATTTTATTATCATTGTATTATTAAAATTGCAGATATATTATATATTTGAATTAATATTTTTTCATAAATATTAATAACATTCTTGCTAACCTTTCCAGCTAAGCTAAAGCTTGTGCCAGGAAATGGATAACGTCAATAGTTGAATGGTGGATTCGAACCTTACCTTTCACAGACTATATACTGAACCTGGTCTCATAGGACTTTCTGTTGGACGGACTGTAAGCTTTTTTAAAGTTAAATTAACTTTTTAATACCTTTTAATTGAATTTTTCTTTTTAATCTGTAGTTTAATAGAACTCTTTATATTTTATATTTTCATCTCAACGTTTGGTCATTCTATTCTACGAATGCATTAGAGACACCTTAAAATAGACCCGAGAGTAATGGCTACAGTATTTTGAGCAATTATTTATTTTCATCTTATTGTATTCGTCTAAATATGGTTGTAGCATCTACGTCAAGAACGAGTTATCACTGCTACTGTGCCAGAGAAAAAGGCGTGATACGCGATTGCCATTGTGACAAATCCTTTTCATTAAAAAACCTAACCGAGACAGTCGTTCAAGTACTTTATTTTATTTAAAACACCATGCTTCTTATACCGCAGAATACATTTCTTCTATAAAATATTCGTTTATCGTAACATTATTATCGATTTCACTATAATAAATATAAATGATTTAATCAAAACATCAAGTAAAATATTTCTTTCAAGAATGTTTCTATATTATACATATATCATTTTTATACTCATGATTAATTCATAATTCATTTTCAAGATAGCAACAACGCTGTCGATAACTTTTGCTGACACATTTTTGACAGGCAAATATCCAAATCTTAGGGATTGTTTCATTAAACTTTTTGACGTTTTGTGACATATACATATATTGGGTAACATTGTACTGATAATATTTCAGATTTGCATAATGTGACATTTACCGATTGCCCATTACAGCCCTTGGAAGACGCATATTTTTAAAATACTATAAACTAGACATGGAGCCGTCAACATAAAACAAAATGAATCTATTCAAAAAGGTTAAGGGCACCAATTTGAACAATGAAAATATATTTATAAGCAATTATTAACGCTTCTGAATCGTGCATTGAATTCAATATTCTGTTTATTAATTATTATTAATTTAACCTTAAGAAAGGACTATTGAACCATTTCACCTTCGACATCTTTGCTGTTTATTAATAGTATCTGTATTGTCATATAAAATTATTATAATGGTTTATTTGTATATTAAGTAAATGCGTAACTATTAAGTAAATAAGTTATAATTGTCTGATTATAATCTGTTTGTATTGTAACGTATTCATAAGTGTAATGTCACATTAGTCACGTTGGATTAATTTGTTATGGCCGATGACCCCACGATATTTTTACATCGTGACTAATAATAAAGGACTGTCACTATTCTTTCATTTTCTTCAATAGTGTAATTACAGAAGCAAAGTTAGTGCAGTGACTAAAATTGAAAAGCTGGTCTTAATTCTTGTAGAAAGGCCGCCAAAATTTCAACAATATCACATCCACCTTTGCTCTGACGGTTGTCATATTCCGTCATGTAATGAATTATGGCAACAGAAGTGAAAACTGACCTTTTAGTCCACTCTTCAACTCTACTCTGGTCGATAAGTGTATTTGCGCTCCTCATCCCGTGTTATGAGTACTCTATGCTGTAAATCAAGTGTCTGTAGAATACACAGTTGAAAGTAATTTTATCATTGGAGTAAGTAGAGTTAGGAAGATTAGTTTACGGCAATCAAGTTTCATGTAGTTTTATTGATCCTAAGACTATGTTGTATTTTAATACCGGTCCATTAATTCAATTGATATTGGGAATTTTCTGTGATAGTTTGCCAACTATATGCCAATATTTTATAAAGGATGTAACTTCAGCATGAAGAAAAACCACTACTATCTCTGTCTAACGATAAAAGCGTCAATAAAACATAATTTACTCAAACAACTGGAATTGTTTCTTATACTTTCATAGGCGACACGTTAACGAAATAGGTTAACGTTCGTAAAAAGACGAAATAAGATAATATTTTATAACAAAGTTGTACATTTGATATTATTTCAGAATCTCGATAAAACGGACCATCTTTTGATAAAACTTGACTGCGCATCTTACTGTATTTTGATAACAGTATGAGTAATCAAAGTTAGGTGATAGTAAACTTATAGCACATTTATAAATGATATTTAATTATTTTTCCAAAAATACATTTGTTCCCGATTTGTTTGATTTGACAACAACTAGTTTGTTTTTACGAGATCAAAACTGAATTAAAATATACAATCAATTGAAAATTCTTAACTCAATGTCTAAAAATAGCACTCGGATTGTATGTTTTTGTAAAATGATTGCTACTCGAATATTACTGGGTGTAGAACGCTGATTTTTGTGACAGGCTCCTCATGGGATGGTCTTTCTACCGGTGCGAGGTTATAGTCACATTCTGGGACACGCAGTATATATATAAAGGCTGTAATTTTAACTTTAAGTAGATAAAGGTCTTTTGGCACAGTGTCAATTGAATTGCAATTGGTTGTCATAACGACAATATCAGACATGGGCCCTGGAGTAAACAATCAAAAAGAAAACCAAACCCTAAGAATTTACAATTTATTTCTTAGTACGTGAGACAAGCCGTGAGACTTCTCTTGACGCACCACTATTCACATCCCGCGGCGTTGCGTCCCAACTAACACGCTCTCATTCCCAATAAATCACATGAATTTTTCATAGCCAATCTATTTTCTACGTGGCGTTGTTTATGTTCTGCAATGTTACATGCATATAAATTGGATTTTATACCGCGTCATTTAACATTTTGTAATAAAACTGCATGAATCTTCATGGTGATTTGCCAGTACTTAAAAAGATAATATGATATCGATACAGAATTATTCATTTTTAATTCACTTTAAGACATCATCAGTAAGCTAACTGTCCCCTGTATCTCTTGAGATAAGATTGAGATTTAAATGATTTTTGCATTTTAATCTGTAATGCGTTTATTATAAACATACCCAACGATTTCTCGACATTTCACTTAATTTTTCGAAGCCAACAAGGAATTTTCTATCATGGAATGAGGTGAAGCTAATACAAACCCATTGATTTTCTTGTCTTGTTGTCTTCCCGCCTCTGTCTACCGTGATAGGAAAAAGAGGTCGTAACAGCATTTTGCGTTATTAAATCATAGAATTAAATATATTCTTCGTTTTTTTTGCGTTATTCAAACGAATTGTCCACAATAAATTATGTATACCTCTTATCAATTTATTATAATTAACCGACTTCAAAAAGGAAGATAATTATAAATCGTCTTGATTTAAATTGTTTATTGCCTGGTGTACTCGTGACCCCGTCATTTATTAAAAGATTTCAATTTTTTTGTTTCAATTACCTACCTATGTTTTTTTTTTTGGATTTTCTCCGGAAAGGACATGTTTCGCCCTTTTCGGGAAATTCTGTTTACTCTTCTGATTGTGTGGGTTCCAAGATGTTTTTCAACTTGGTATGTCTTTAACTTCTTTGCTTAATAATCTTGTAGTATACATACTGGTGATATATAGATATTTCATTGGAATTGGACCTTGGAATCTATAAAAATCTCTTAAAAAAATCTTAAATATGAGTGTTTGCTGATTGTCGGTAGGTTTCAGTACTCCAGCCCTGTAGTTCTGGGCTCTTAAGAATAAGACTACGGTATCCCCTGCCTGTCGTCGACTAAAGAAGGCGACTAAAAGGGGCCTCGGGTTCACTGGGCGACAAGGGGGGGCCCTTTGTCGTCCGCCAAGGTGGACCCGGGAAGAAGGCGACATCGGCTGTCCCGTGTCGCCTTGCACTGCGAGGGCAGAGGGGGGGAGGGAGTAACCTCCCCCCTCGGGACGTGCTCTCCTTGAGCACAGTGCAGAGGGGCTCCGGTGCGTTCCTCTGGAGATCCCGGAACCCCTCGTCATGCACCGAGGAAAGGGCCACCGGGGAGGTTTTAGTGGGTAAAAACCCCACATAACCGCCGCCTTCCCCCCAGAAGGCGGGGTATCTTTTTGAAGATTTCCTCCTCGTAAACAAAAAAAAAAGTTTCAATACTCATTAACGATATAGAACATAGACGTAAAGTAGAGATATATGCACCAGACCATGATACGATGTTTACGTGTAGTAACGTCTAATCCACCACTGACGACAAGACATCTACGTTAATTTTTAATCGGTGTTTGGTTTTTCTTGTTATTTTACTATAACTATTTAACTAAATTTAAATAGTAAAAAACTAAAATTGATTTACATAACGGACTGGTCTCATTAAATTGAAATTATAATTATTCATGACTATAATAAGGTCATACGTCGCCATGACATCGCGACAAGTTGTTACCCGAACTAATGATTTAATTACTCCGGTGATGCGAGCCCCCACCTGTCACGTGGAATGGTGCGGTTCTGTTAACTTTGACGTGACACGTGTTTATACAGATAACAAGTATATGGAATTTGTTATGGAATGTGAAAGCAAGGAAAAACTGACTGACCAACTCGTACTTGCATCTGTGATGTATTCGAATGCATGAACGTTGTGAAATTCAATATATTACCGATATATGTGATGAGAGAACTATCCGGGCGGTTGTCTCAAGTTGCGTACACTATAAACTTGAAATCGACCCCACGGTGCCGGCACCAGTGAATTTGCTTGCTGTTTGCAATTTGAAGTGCTAGTTTCTGTCATGTTATGCGGTGAAGAAAAACATCGTGAGAAAATCTACATACATGTTAGAAAATGAAGGACATGTTGTTAAGTCTTCCAATCCACATTACGGCTGCCGTTCAGCCTTAGGACCTTTGTCTTTTTTTAGAGAAGGTTTATGCCCAACAGTGGGATATATATATATATATAGGTTACAACTTTAACTTTAGTGTCTAATGACATGTTAATTGGATAAGAAAAATCGCATCTTACGATGTTACGTTGAGGTCCTTGTATAATTTAAATTCACTTTTTACTTCAATTTCGTTGATACGTGAAAGATAAGGTCAATTTTTAGGGCTTTTTCAAGCTTTTTAACGCTAATTGCTCCCAAAAGCTTCGTATAACTTTAGGCGTTGCTAGCATAGAACCTTTGGTTCTGAACTCTTAAACCTCGTATGGAAGAATGGATATCGATTGAGACATTGATTGGTCATTTATGACAATCTACTCGTCAAAGACAAAGGGCACAAATATAGAAGAAAAAACTAGGCGATAGAACTTCGGAAATTAAAAAGAGTGAGAGCGTTTAATCGTAATTTATGATCTGTCACATTTTATTTGTTAAGTTGAGTTTTTCTTTTTACTCGTAAATATCCTTGTTATTTTTATAATAATACAAATTGTTGTAATTCTATTTCCTTATTTCGCTTCAAGGCTAAATTTATTTTTTACGCAACCGTCGCGTATAAATTACGCGTCAAAAAAATGACGCGTGCGCGCGCACCTGTTTTCTCGGTGACGAAATCAGATGACTAATAACAGTGAACATTAATCGATTTAAGCAGTGAAGTATCGATAAGATGGATTAGCATCATTTGCTAATGGATTGAAAAGGTTTAGAAATTTTATCGCGTGTTCAGCATCGTTTAATAGGAAGTAAGACCGGTCTCTTATTTTATTGTGGTACGGCCCACTGAGCCGCGGTAGCTCAGTGTCCGCGCGGTCGCCCCAAGTGCGTAGTGCACTAGCAACCCGAGTTCGATCCCTGGTGACGTCACCAATGAAATTGTTTGTTGCAATTTTAAGTATTGATTTACCACACGCTCGGCGAGGAAGGATATCTACTCACTACCTCCTATAGCCCCACCAACCTCGCGGTTATATGGGCCGAAACGCGGGAGGGTACGTGTGGTCTGGCCGTGTGGCGCCACACGCATCTTCTTGGCTTCCGTACAAGTCCTTTAACAAGGTCTTTCTCCACCATTCGGAGCTCACTCCCTTAAGGGGCTCTACGGCACGCAACATAACGGCTCGCTCGACGGCGCCAGACTCCTATCCTCACTACCTTTAGTGAGGGCATCTACGGGTTAGAAAACTTTCTAAGACGTGAAGTTTACTAATCTTCACTAAGGCCGCGTGGCGGACTATGCCCTTATACTCTATTTACTGAGAAGGCCAGTTCCCAACAGTGGGATATATAAATAGGCTGTAACTTTTATTAGCTTTTCACGTTTTAAGTACCCTTAAGTTGATACCATTTAATTTATTTTTATTTGAACTACAATATGCAGTATAATATAAAATCTACGAAATCCTATGCCAACAAAATTCACTATTCTAATAAATAGTAAAATGAACTAGTCAAGTAATTTTCCACATATTTAAAAACAATACAGTCGATTTGAGAACCTTTTCCTTTGAAGCTAACTACTAGCTAACTGTAACGGATTTTTTGTCGCATCAATAGCCTGATGGCTTAGGGTACGGTCTGCGATTCGAAAAGTCGTAGGTTCGAATCCACCATTCGACTATTGACGTGAATCAAAAGCACAAGCATAAGCTTAGTTGGAATGGTTAACAAGAATATTAATAATATTTAAGGAAAAAAAAGATATAAATCTTTAAAAAAAGAACGCTTAGTCGATCGTAGCAAGTCTTAAAACATATTTAAAAATAAATTTAAAAATATTTCCTTAACTTTAATTAAAGAATGTGTTTTCAATGTATAGTATTGTATTTACTATTTGAAGGTGTATAACGTAAAATCATAAGTATAATATTTTAGTAGATTTAAGTTGTAGTAGGTTTGTCGCCGTTTTTTCAGCCCTGTAGTTCTGGGCTCTCAAGAATAAGACTACGGTATCCCCTGCCTGTCGTACAAGGCGACTAAAAGGGGCCTCGGGTTCACTGGGCGACAAGGGTGGGGGCCTGAGTCGTCCACCAAATTGGACCCGGGAAGAAGGCGACATCGGCTGGCCCGTGTCGCCTTGCGCTGCGCGGGCACAGGGGGGGAGGGAGTAATCCCCCCCCGGGACGTGCTCTCCTTGAGCACAGTGCAGAGGGGCTCCGGTGCGTTCCACTGGAGATCCCGGAGGCCCTCGTCATGCACCGAGGAAAGGGCCACCGGGGAGGTTTTAGTGGGTAAGAACCCCACATAACCGCCGCCTTCCCCCCAAAAGGCGGGGCATCTTTCTGAAGATTTCCTCCCCGTAAACAAAAAAAAAGGTTTGTCGCCGTTAAACTATTTTGTAGTTTAGTATAGTTAAAATAGTATTTAAAACAAAATAAACTAAAGAAAAGATGAATTAAACAATATTTATTGATGTTATTTTCTTCTCATCAATTACATTTGTGCGTCTCATAATTATTACTACCAAGGTACAATCAAATGAATCGGCAGCTATCTCTTTACAGCGATAATATCTAGTTACACAGATGACAGGAGCAAAATAGCATACCACGGTGGAGTCAAGTAGGATAAAGTTTCAGATAAAGTTTTAGATGGAGAATATAGCAAAGATAACATGACAGAGGTGTTAAATGCTCGCTTGAAGCACTGAATTAAACAGATCCTTTATCTTATTTGTAAAATTGTTAATTTATTTAATATGGCAACGATTTTTATCTAATTTTTTCTGAAATTTATATAATTATATAAAATAATTTAAATATGTAGATAATGTATTTATAACTAACGTTTGCGTTAATATAAAAATAAACTCTTACGGTTTTCTATTCTAGCAGGATAGACAGAGAGCTGTCCACTTTTCACCAAGCTTATTAGGTCCCATATGATGAGTCCATTATTATGCTACGGGCACAATCTTTAGTAATTGATTTTTTATTCTTAAATACTGAATAAACGGTAGTTTAGTGTTCAAGCCTGTATCTAAGATGGTAAGTCGAACCCTTAGCCTCGGATTAGTAACGGGATATCATATTTTTTAAACCTTTGTTTCAAATATAATATACACAATATTACGTTTTATTATATTTAAAATATAAACATTAAGAGTTAACTATGCATTGTGAATGAAACAAAAATGCCTCACCGGAAGTTCTAAGTAATCCATTGTCAGTTTATTAGTAACTTGAGTTGACGTATTAGCGTATATATGTTAACAAAGTATTTCCTAATTTATTTGAAGTGGTAATTAAAAGTATTCGTTATGGCACGATACGAGAGGGATTTCTCAACTTTTTCCCGTAGCGGAGTCGCGGAGGTCGGCTTAGAGGGTTGAGCCACGTGCGCCCGCGGACCAGCAGATGTGTCGTGACACCTGCCCTGGCCACCTCGACCATCACTGTCTCTTCCATACCAATCGCCGTTATGTTTATCCCTTTCTCGACGTGCTTATTTTTATATAATTTATACAAAGTGACGGTAACTAGAATGGACCTTGTGGCGGTTATAATGACCGTACCTACTCGAACTTAAATACTATTTGTGTAACTTTGTTAGCCTTAGACTATGTACTAATTTTTAAGATCATCTAATTTTCAACCGACTTCAAAATAGGAGGACGTTCGCAATTTGTCTATTTGTTTGTTACTTTCGACTGGATATACCTATTTAGATGATTCTTTTTTGATTTGAAAGCTAGTGTTTCCTTTATGGTTCAATTTTGACAACGCCATCCAGGACAAAGACAATTTAAGTCTTAAATTTGTATTACGTATGTGCACGACAAATGGACGAATTACTCAATATAACGCCAAACATTCATCAATATCTAGCCAATCATGAATAATATACCTCCAAGTTTAATAGTTCCATGGGAAAGAAGCAAGAAGTCAGTATGAAATTTCACATTTATTGGATTACCGGAATTGATTTTAGATATTATGACATCAACCGAAAAAAATTCTAAATATTTGTTGAAGTAATAATTATTTTTTTCTTTATTTTTAGTAATTTAATAACATAATTTGGCGTTTTCTAATATTAACAGAAAAAATTTGTATTCTGAAATTTAGTCTGTCTTTTTTAAAAATTGCAATCAAGCAAATAGTATTTGATTTGTCATCTTTTCCTGGCCGAAAATACGGTGAATTCAAATCGTAACTTTTCCATTTTCTATATTTAATTAAATGTTGTTTTATAATAAATTCTATATGTGTATTTGAAATAAAAGACAAAACTGCGTTTCTTTATAATATTTAGAAGAGGAACATTTAATGTCCTTATTCCACATCTCTTTTATATAAATCTCATAACATTGATTATAATGACATTTGAATAATTATTATTAAAATATATAAAAAGAATAAATTTAAGTAAAGAGGTTATATATCCTTCCTTTACATATAATAAATATTTGACAATATATAAATCTTTCTTAAGAAATCAAATATGATGTCCGGATTGATATACTCGTAAAGAATGGATTTGCAGCGTAGACAAAGCAGAAAAGGTTTAGTCCTGTTCTGTTATATTTTAGGTCACATTTCTTTTAAAGCGTTCGGGAAAACAATAGAGGTTCAGGTTAAGCGACCTAGCTACGCCTCCTCTCAATTCGGTGAAGCAATAAAAGCCAGCCTATCTGGGCAACTGTGTACTTGTTTTTTTGCGGGCATCATGTAACACATAATTTGACAAAGCATATTCCAGCATATCCATGGAATTCAATCTGCATCGGTGAAAATAATATAATTAGATTTACTGTCTGTATCAAGTAATTGATCGTTCTGTTAATATTTATTTCAATTTAAAAGAGAAAATATTTTCTCAGATACGCCCAAGCAGTATAACACCTACCTGCGTGAGTATGTACATACAGGATGTTTTTTAAGGATGTGAGAACCACGTTGATAATTTTTTATTAAAAAAATCACTGTCACTGCATTAAAAACAATAGAAAAAATCTAACGACCCTACGACAAGCGAGAAAGTAGTTTCCGTAACGGAAATAGAAAGCGAGCGGATATGTTATGGGATTTTAACTTTTTTTTCCCTTCTGAGGAGTGAGCAATTGAAAAATTTATATACAGTCAATGAGAAAACTTCGTAAATCGTTTTTTTTCATTAAAATAAACCTATTTTTAACCGGATAAAAACAGCAATCGCCTTTCACTGCCTCCGCCTTTCTCCAAGTGCATAAAGATTATTAAGATCAGAGTAGAGTCCCTTAATAAAAAAGTGCAAAAAAAAAATTAATTCATTTTTCAAGAAACGAATTTTGCTTTAGGATGTCGTGTAAATGTACTTCAGTTCTATGTGACAATGTCAACAAAAACCCATGTACGTCCTGTTGTAATTCCCATACACATATCTCTAGTTCCCACTAAATCAGCGGCCGTCAGTTTTAATGGGCAGTAGAAGTCCCAGATTAACTTGTTCTGTTAATACAAAAAGGGATACTGTGGACCTTTTAAATGATCATTGCTTGTTATCGTTACTCCTTATTCTTTTTAATTTTCCTAAAACCGATCCCATCGATACCATAAGCTTGATCAAGTTTAACTGTTAAAGTTAAACCGACCGTTAATTCGTTTCAAAGTCAATTTTGCACCTGTCGTTATTTATGGTTAATATTCGTGTCACTCAATAATTAAAATCGAAACAGTAATAGAGTCCGTAGATGTTGTGTCCGTTTTATATTACGTATTAGAAATTAATGTATAATTAGTATTTTATTATATATGTATGGTAAACGATTTCCTAACCAACTCCTGCGCCTATGGAGAGGTAGCCCTGTTCACCAGATCACCAGAGTTGGGGGGTCCAGTTGAGCCCGGAAAGTTTCCCAGTTCTCCACTAGTTGTTACTGTTTACCTGTTGTGCGGGCGCACTGCCTCAATCATTCCCTTCGCCGCCTGCGCCGGACCGGGTATCTTTGGGTATTCCCCGTTTAGTTATTATTTAGTTGCTATATCCTTATACGTCATAAGCCGTCGACATAAGGAGACCGTGGCCTGAGTGAAAAGAGGTCGTGCCTCTCTTTGTCGAGCATTGCGTCCACTACACTTGGCAGAAAGGGTATACCAATAAGTATTTCCTGTCACTATTACTCCTAACAATGGAGAGACGATTTAACTAAATTTGTAGGGATCATCACTCTCGTATAAACGTGTTGAATTACCTTCTCAGTACCTCAACAAGGTTCTAAGGATGTTACAGCTTACATATATGTTGTACTTAAAACAGTTTTCAAATACTATCATACTGCTTAACTTTACCGACAGACGCGTATTTCTTCGTCCCGAGCTTTAAAGGCATTATTCCCGTTTTTTCACCACGTTCCGTTACGCGAAAGTCATTCGTTAGAATTCCTGTTTGGACCGCCACGTGTAATTAATGTTTAATTAGATACAGTTTGCAGATTCCGTAGGGCCGAACGGCGATCGGAGCCCGTGCCATTGAGTTTCGCGGTCTTCGATCCGCGCAGGTGCAACTGTTTCTCCATTAAAATTTAATACAGATGTCGCGTGTCCCGCCTTTTTACATCATGACGCTCCAATATAATAATTAAAGAATATTATTTTGTCGTAAAACTGTGGCACCGCGACTCGCCACGCGCCGATATTGAAACTCGCGCAACGGGACTTCAACATTGTTATGATTATTTATTTATTAACAGGAAACTTAATGAGAAATTTAAATATCAGATATAAGACCCTGTTAAGTGGTCGCATTGGAAAAACGCAATGTTCCATGTTCAACTGCGTGCAGGGTACTGTTGTGATTAATTTTGTTGCGACTGGAATGTCTGGTTTGTAATTAAATGTTTACATGAGTAATATAAGCAAGAAGGCGCTATGCTTGTTTTAAAAATAAAATGTCGATTCGAGATTGTGGGCACAATTATTACGATAACTTGAATGTATTTCTTCATTTATTTTTCATAACGCGCCTAAAGACTACCTATATAACTTCAAAAAACGGTATACATTTGATTGCTTAACTGCCAGGCTATCAGTGCTCCACGGTATTTTATCTTTTACTACACGTAGAGTATGGGATCTGTCAATAATTTAAACGTAAACGAACACGTTTTCCGCGAGCGCCCCGGGGTAGCACCGCCCCCCATTGTAACCCCCACAATGCGCCGTACGTCACGCTAACGAGCGCTCCGAGGCGCAACAGGCGCATTTGTAAAAACCACAATAAGCGTACCATTTCGGCATATTGTTTTGACATATAATAAATATTTGCAAGATTACACCGCTCTCAGATTGCCCGGCTGATCTTTAAATCGATCGACTGTTTCCTTTTGTTTGGGGGCTATTGTTTTGCGCGGCATCAGTAGGCGTCCGGTAACACGGCGCTGCCCAGTTCTAAACCGTATTACACACTATCGGCAGCTACGTCCGGTGCTTTGCAAAGATTATCAGAGATATAATATTATTATGGTTATGTTTTATATTTATGTTTTTTTTTTCTGCCAAATATAATATATTTCTAGCCAGTATCAGGTGCATTGTTTCTACACAACCCTAAGGCAGACAATGCCTTTTGGCATTAATTTCTCCTCTTGTATTATTTTTGTCTATTTGTGCAAAAAAGAAATAAATACATCATCAGGTTCTAAAATAGACTTTGTTCTAATTTTTGAATTTGTATTGGTTTTACTAATACAAAAATTAGAATCGCATCTTAAATAGAATTAATATAAGTTTACTTTCCTTTTATCGTTTGGTTTTTTATTGTATTGTATATTTGAAGTGTATTATAGTAGTTATATCATAAGTAATTATAAAATTCCAAGGGAATTTGTAGCTTGAAGGCGGATGTTGTGACTTGAATAGAGAAAAGAGAGCTTCACCTAAGCTTGTTTTGTTGTTAAGGCATGTAGAAAGAATAAAAGATATTTTCCACTACTGTTAAAGGTATTAGCAATCCAATAATAAATTAATAAATCAATAATTTTATTTTAAAGCTCATGTTTAATGCTATAATATATAAAACCCGTCGTCACCCAAACACGAGGTGAGGAGACTTTTTCTACAAAAACACACAATAAGGGAGTAAATCAGTACCTTTATTACTCCGCTGCCGCCAGCGTACGTTACTCCGAGCTTCAAGATTCGCAAATTGTAGGTTGCAACCCCAGTTAGCACCTCGTAGGTGTGCGGATTGCCATAATTTGCTCCCACTGACAGCGGCCTGCAGCGGCTGTCGTCACGTGTTGCCATCTAAATACTTTTTATTAAGGAAACGTAGTCATTTAAGGTTGATACAAGGAGGCAATTACGTTACGCCCCCACATCAGTTGAGGTGTGAAAATTTGAATTAATGGCAAGGGAAGATAAATAGATTGGTTTTGACGGAGAACGCCGCCTAAAGTGAATTTGCATGAAAGTATATGTTGTGTTTATTGAATGTTCTCAAGTGTAATTTAGGCGTTGTATTGAGATTTAAAAAGCATCTAACTACCACGCGCAACAATCTAAAACAGTTACTTAAAATACGTCAATGTTGAAGTCGAAATTACTACCTTTTTGGCGGGAAATTCCTCGGGCATGGTTCATCCAATTTGAAGCCGTGGTGGAGCCGCTAATAACACTCGAAGTCCAGATTTGTAATGTCCTTTATTATCTAATTTCTCAACCATTTATACAATCTTATGTGCTACGTCCTTACTGGTACTAATTAGAAACTAAGTTTGTTGACCAATTAGGAAGGGACACTGATCAACAGCTATTTACAATGAGAGTGAGCGAGAGGTGACCCTCTCTGTCACACATCTTGCGCGCTCCGCACAGAGATAGCGATATGCTGTTTAAGACCCCCGATATCCTATTGGATTTGGGGTTGACGTGAACCAATTGCCAGCTTGTTTGCGAATGGTCTAAAAAATGTTCATAGATTTTGTAAAAAATGTCCTCGCTTCTTTCAAATCCCTGCTACTTTGAATTTAGTCATGCACACATTAAATATAAGTTACTCTCTATAGCAGCTGACATTATTGGCTGGTAATTGTACAAATACTATAAATAAATAAAAAATAAATAAATTTATATGCACTCACGTTAACTTAAAATTTTTTCAGACAATATGAGGCTATAATTTTAACGAAGCGTAGGTGTCTTTTAAGGGTTTTAGAAATGACAGACAAAATAAATATAAATCATTGTATTAAATTTGGAAGTGTTAAAACATGCCAGTGCATTATTTAGCGATTAACATTTCGTACTAGTAAAGGGTAAATATTGTTTGCGAGAGAAGAAGATTAAATCAGTTTGAAACGAAAAACGTGCTTTAAAAGCGAATGTCTCCAAATTCTAAGTAGATTAAAATCAATGTAGAGCCCTCACAAAGAACGATTCTAAAGCGACGTCTTATTCATATACATTATAAAAAACCTTTTTTGAGTTTCGAAAGTTTGTCTTTGAAGGGTGTAAGTTTTTTAGACGGTTACAAGAAAACACATAAATGCAAGCACTCGTTATGAATTATGAGTTATGTTTTCGACTATCACATTCAATTGTATTCCGGAGTTAAGGCCCACGCTAACGATCTCAGTGACGTCGATAAAAATATGTCAATGAGGAACCAATGCCGGCAGGAGGTGAGCTTCTTCACACATTAATAAGCCGTATTGACTTTGTAATTCCTCTTGAAACATTGACCATAAATTTTGGAAACATCAATATTGTATGACGATTCGAATGTCCATGTTGCGATGGCCATTAGGGGCGCATAATCTCCATTGTATTTTTTAAGCCGATTTTAAGGCGTGCGTTAGTTTGACGTCGACGTTAAAGGAATGGACGTTAACGAATATATGAAAAGGTTTGTTTAAATTTTAAATTAGATGTGCCAAATCTAGGTGTGATTTAAATATTAATTGATTACCATATCAATTAATCTTTCTTTCTTCTCTTAATCTCTATTTTTAAAGAAGGCATATGATATAGGGATAGATTTTAATGCAGGGGATTTCGCTTTATTTTACTTAAAAAAAATTACATGCTAAAATGGCGAGTTTGATGAATAGCGGACAGCGATTGCCGCCTTCGTCCACCCCGTTCGGGTTAAGAACACGTGAAACTGACATGATTTTTTATATCTATTTATATCTATTTTATACCTCACTATAGGAAATTCCATATTCACGGTCGATCGGAACACAACACAGTTCATATATCAATTTCCGTATCGGCGATTGTCAAAACGTCGTGTTAAAGACGGTCAGCTGACACGCGGTGTATTGGCTTTGGTGTAATGCCTGGCCATCCCTCATATCGGGACTCCATTCATGCAGGGAGCAGGCATTCGACGACACTCCGCTTAGATTTATGCTCCCGTAGTATGGCGGCTTCTGTTAAACACGAGTTCTCACTACGCCGCGAGTCAATCCCTTGAATTTATTAAGTAAGACAGTCGCAACTGACTTATGGAGTCCGCTGTGAACGTAAGCTATTGTTTGATTACTGATTTACGTACAATGGAGATTAAATCAAATTCACAACGCTATTAAAACTAAGAATATGTTTACAGATTTAAATTTATAGGCTATCGGTATATTAGCATGCTTAGCAATGATAGCCTAGTCAGTGGCTGATCACGATCTCACTCTTTAATTTTTTTTTGATGAACTACACAGATTGACCAGAGAAGCTGGCCTTGACTTTTTCACCGGATTGAGAGGTGGCATAGCTCTTAGGTCGTTTAGCCTGAACCTCTATTGCTAGTAACTCGACACAACGGTCCCCCCGGTGAGGGGTAACGTCGGTTTGGACGGTTAATATGTTACGCGTAAGCATTCCGATCCGAGGGCGCCCGAGAGGGCCACTATTGGTACTATTGGGACAATCTGAGCTAAACTAACTTATATGCCACTTCGGGAAGCGTTAGCTGGGAGAAGAAGAGGCCGAAGAAACTCCAGCAACGCTCCTAATCTTATCGAGGGGGTGGGGTTTTCCCATAAAATAATTTTATCGCGCAAGGATTTTTCGCAACCTCCGACGGTCGCGAATGGACGCTTTGTAGATTTGTAAAGATCTAGCCTCCAGCCTTTGCAACGGTGATCACGTCGTCCGGATCGTCGAGAACATGTCTCGGCCACCGGGCGACGTGTCTGAATTTACAAGTAGGTAGTGTCTTGTATGTGGCGGCACTCACAAGAAGTTTATTTGGATGTTTGGTGGCAGTCTCGAAAAACCGTCGAGATGCTTGCTTAAAGAATTGGGCTATTTTCGGTAGCCCTGTATCGACGTGAAGTTCGCGATTACGTACGAACCACGGCGCACCCGTGGCTCGTCGCAGAAAACGATTTTGAATTGCCTGGAGTCGGTGGATATGACGGGGGGAGGCATGCGCGAAGACCAGGCTCAATTTCACAGACCTTATAAGGCTTCATATAATGTGGCAATAATCTTAGTCACAATTTTTATATGAAACAGAAAAAGAAATTATGTGCTTATATCTTATTTATGTGTAAAAAAAATATATATTTTTTTGTTTGTAACCTCCATAGTTTTTACTTGTCAATAATATCAATGTGAAAAGAAAGTTTTATAATTTTAATTTGTACTTTTTTAAAGCAGGAATAAACATTTAATGTGATTCGTTTACATATAACATATATGAAAACTAGAGCCGTGGTAGCTCGTTTTAGTGTCCGTGCGGTTGACTCAAGTTGCGTAGTACGCTAGCAACCCGAGTTCGATCCCCGGTGCCGGTACCAATAAATTTTTTTGTTGCAATTTTATGTGCTGATTTACCACGCGCTCGGCGGTGAAGGAGAACATCATGAGGAGACCTACATGTTTTAGAAAATTTTTCTACAGCATGTGAAGTCTGCCAATCCGCATTAGGGCCGCGTGGCGGACTATGCCCTTATACTCTCTTTACAGAGAAGACCTGCGCCCAACAGTGAGACATATATAAAATGCATGTAACTTTAACTTGATATATGAAAACTATAAATAATAAATAAATAAATAATTTTTTTATTTAAAACCATAACAAGTTTCTACAGTAAAGTTATAGTTTACGATAATAGCAACATTAATAAAAAGGATATTGTGTCGCCGCTGTTAACGCCTACCCTCCAAACAAATTTTGATTACATACTAAGATTTGAATTTTTAAAATTTGAAATAGGTTATTTTTTTTTGAACTATGGAGGTTACAAATGTAACAAAAAAATAAAAATAGTTTATTTTTATACAAATGTACATATTATATTTTACAACTAGCTTATAACAATAATAATTCATTTATTCAAAAGTAACCAAGACTCATCACTACTTCAAACAACTACCAAATAACAACCTTAAACTAAATTATAAGATAAAAAAATATAAAATTATTATTATAACTATTGGATTATAATATAAAATAAAGAAATATAATATTATACTAAAGGCTTAACTATGCTTATGAATACCTTACCCCATGTGAGACGGCGCAGCATCTGTTTACATAAACACAGTCAAGCCTTTGAGCAATCATGCTCAGGATGCTGTTGGAGCTGCTCCACACCCTGCGCACCAGAGATGCACTCCTCTTGCGCATTGTCGCAAAAAAGCATGACATCTGTGCATCCGCGAACATCCCCGATGCGCTACAGAAACGGGGCAACCCCAACAGAACCCTGAACGCGTTGTTATATTGAACACGGAGAGCGCTGTACGATCTTTGAGTATACTTCGCCCACAGACTGCACGTGTAAAAAACGAATCAATTATTCATAATTAAAAAAACTGTCTCATATATTTTGTTTTATTTCCAACGAACAAGATATTTCTTTTCATAATTATTTTAAATGCTTCAAAGTGGAGCGTCTATTTTAATAGATTTTTTTTCTTAAATTATAAAGTGCTTGGTTAATGGATATCTATACTGTAAATTATTGAATTTGGTCACACATGTCACACACTCTTTTAACACGGTTTGAATTATGATACGTGTTCAATTTTATTAAGTCGTTATTTTTACCGGAACGAAATGTTATAATATCTACTCGTATTTCTATTTGGTTTTACTACCTCATTTCAACATTCTTGAAATAGCATCGACGATTAATGATTTTATATCGTATTTTTAGGCTGAAAATTTTGCAATATTTTCAAACAAAAATCAAAAAAAAATATATCCCCCTTTCACCGTCGGTCATCTCAGTGACTTTTTTTTTATTTATTTATTTCAAATAAAATTTTACAATAAAGGAATATATAACTTAACGCTATATAAACCGCAATAGTTTGTCACTAGCGCCAAAGTGTCCGTCTTGCGTTCCTAAATAACTTTTTAGTATACTCTTAATGTTTTTGTTAGCTATACAATTCCTTATATCTGAGGGTAGTTCATTAATTAATCTAGGCACGATGTATCTTGCCGTGCGCTCGCCGTACGTAGTTTGCTAAATCTTTAATTTTGCGAAACAGTAGACGGATTTGACTCTATTATATTTACCCGGGTCAGTATTTCCCTCCAATTACAATGTCAATGTTTCAAAAGAAGAATTAATGGACATTTATTAAAAACATCCGAGACTACATCTCAACCAGACAAAATGGTATTATGCTAATAGTATACTAGATAAATCGTAATAAATTGAAAATCCATTCGATGAGTACAATCTAGTCGTAAATCTTATGCGTCTAAAGCATTCAACTATATCGGGTCCCTTACTGACAAATGTGGTTTCTTATAGACAAATAGCCACCCGTTTAGTAACAAATTGCCGAGAATACCCACATATACCCCCAAGGATATCAGCTAAACCATTTCTCCTATAAGGAAAAATGTAAACTACTCAGCTCTTCACTACAAATAATGAATATTAATTGACAAAGCTTCCGAAGATAACATGAAAGTTAGTTATTTTTTTTTAATGTAACTTTGCTCCTTATAGACGCCAGTTAACGATGTAGAAGCGTCAATAGCCCAATGGTTAAGGGTACGGCCTGCGAATCGTAAGGTCGTCGGTTCTAATCCACCATTGGACTATCGCCGTGAACCATGTCCTAGCACAAGCTTAAGCTTAGTTGGAATGGTTAACAAGATTGTTAGTAATATTTCTGAAAAAAAAGAAAAATTGCTAGCTTTCATTTGAAAAAAAAAAGTTTAAGATTTTAAAAAAGTATATTCTTATTGTAATCCGATTTCTCTTTTAAAAAAAAAATAAAAAAAAAATGTTGTTGACAGCAACTTTTACTGCAAATGCTACAGAATATATAGACATGATACATACTATACGATGTACATTTCGGCTATTCATTTTAATTTATTTAGATTAATATACCATTTTGATACTTCGTAAATCAGTAATTATATTAATAAAACAAGTCATGGGTCACGGAGGAGGTTACCGCCATGTTGGATGTGGATTCGACGATCATTGTTCCGATAGTCGTTTCTGCAAACGGTCTCATAGCGAAAAGAGAAAAGTCTCAATCAACATCTTAAGAGACTTTCGCTAGATGGCTGGGTCAAAGGTCAGATACAGAGAGCAGTACTCCAGGCACCATGTTCAGGAGGTTTCTTTCTATGTCGCTCTAACGACCGGTTGCTTGGGTTCTGCTTCATTGCCGGTGGCACACACTAGGTTAGATTTGATTTTTATAATGTTTTGGTATTTTGTATGATATTTTTGTATATTTTACTTTTTATTGAAATATTGTAAAAACAGCCTAAGGTCTAAGAATAAATAAAAAAACTATCTTTAGAAGTAATAATTGAAATTTATTAAATTCAATAATGGATATAATTTTGTAGTTGTCCCAGTATTCGATATGAGGCAGTAAAAACTGTGGAAGACGCGTCGTAGCGGTGGTATATGCCGAAGACTGACATCCGCCCCAGGCGTGACGTAGACTTGAGATTTTATTTAATCAAAGAAATGCCATATACCAAGGGCCTTCAGGCAGTACACTGCAATCTGTTTCTGCCAACTCAATCCAAACTGCCTCCGTGCAGTTTCCTCGGGTGATAAATTTAATGAAATTCTCTCACACTTTATTGGTTTCCATTACATTACTGACATCATTCAGAAGTTAATTCAATTACGTACTAAAATGTTGTGTATAAGTCACGTTCTATTTGATTAAGAAATAAGAAATAAAGCAATAATTATTCGAGACTACGAAGAAGTGATTGAATAAGATTTTTTTTAACATTAAACTTATCTATTTGCAGTGAACGCATTGTAATTTTATCCATAAGAAATCTTTGTGAATTTATCCGTGTTTGATGTTTCGCAAAAATATTTAAATCAGAATTTTATTTAGTTTTAGGTGAACGCAGAGAGGTCGTAAATATAGTCATGGTGAAAACATTTCGTCCATTGTTTCTTTTGAAGCGCCTTGAAGCTTTACGGAGCTTTCGCTCGGAGGGTAGTATAAAATTTGTATAACAAATGAGGGGCGTGTCGGGAATCCGTCACAGTGGCGGTGGACGCCGCGTGGGGCGCTAGATGGGTGGCCAGCGCACTTTAATGTTACAATTAAGGAATCCTTTTAAGCGTTCATAAAATCGAAATGATCGAATATAACTTCTGTTTCATCAACATTGTTGCGTTACTTCATTTAACTCTCTTGTTTATTGGCAAACGTCAGATTACTATCAGGTAGCGGTTCTTATTAATTAAAAAAATATTTCTTATGTCATTTGCACTTTTCACCAAGCTTCTTATTATGTGACATGATGAACTCTTCCACAACTTTGACATTGACTTTAACATTATCATTCAACAACTTTGGATGGCTTAACAATAATATTTTTTTATAGACATAGACATTTATTTATTGGCATCACAATATAAAAACACATCACAGACAGAATATAACACACATTAAAAAAGAATGAAAAATAGACAAAACACAGGTAAATTTACACGGACAAATAATACAAAACATATGATGCCAATATCGGACACCGTCTCAGCATATGCTGTCGCAAGGATGCGGCAGCGCTGATTTTCAGCGGTGCCCGGGACTACCTAAAGACGTGCGCGCGCAATACTACTTTTATATGGAATTTATACAGACACTAGGAGTATAATAAATATGATTCATGAATAAAACAGTTATAAGATTAAAATATATTTATACAATAAAATAATAGATGAAATTTTTTTATAAATAAATATATTATTGAGTCAAAAATAAACTAAAATAAATAATATGATAACTAAACGTATAAAGTTTAAATTATATAATTAAATATTGAAAATATTGAAAACAACAAGCCACCGATATCAAGGTGATATTATCTTTTTGTAACTTTAACATCAGGTGTTTTAATTTATTATTAAAAGCGTTTTCAGATTTACTGTCTCTTATGGACGGTGGCAAATTATTCCAACACTTGGTGGCTAAGTATCTGAAACTGCCCCGGAACGAACGCAGTACATGTATGGGTATATGATTTTTTTTAATGGGGAAAGAAAACAAACGTGCATGTGGCTAGCCTGATATACCTTATCTTGCAGCCTAGAAACACGTATTAAAAGGATTGGTGCTGCATTTCGGATTATTATGAAAAGTTATGTCCCAGGCACCTCACCGGGCGGTACGCAGACGTAGTACGAAAGACAGACACATAGTAAATGTTAGTAGTCTGACAGTTCATGGTGATTCCTAATAGTGCCAACCAATTTCTGCTGAATCGTGCCAACAGAAGAAGCTGCTGCAATGGGCCTAACACTTTTTTTTCTAATAAAATCTTTTATTACCGATGTTCAGGTAGTTTATTATCTATAATGTATCTATATTGTGTTGTGTATATATACCCATAATCTAATATATTATGGGTTTGAAACTACGACTATGTTTTGCAGATCATAACCTCAATCTATGTGAATGGTGGTGCATAAGAGTAATGTATAGTGAGAAAAGATTTTCTTTCGTAATTTTTCGGAAAATTTCGTATTTATCGTGCTCTCTCAAATAGCTCCATATTAATGAATGTCACTCATTTAAAACGATCATTCATTAACAGTACGGGTGTCATCGTATTCTGATAAAATCCGAGTTTTCCCGAAGGAAAATAATTTATCAATACATCTATATAAATAATAAAGATTTGTTAGTCACAAAGGAACCTGGCAGAAAACAAAGATATCCCATTAATAAAGAACATTTCAACCAATTTGCTCGGAAGAGGCAACCGGACCGTAATGTTCCAAATTTGAATATCAAACAAAAGTCAGACGTACGCCATTGTTATCGACGGTTATTTGTAGACGTCTGAAGTTTTTAATAACATGCATTTGTTGAATACGGTCCAAGTTCGCCAACCCGAGCTGAGAAAGCAGCCACCTTTACTAACACAACGTGGTATTAAGCTATTACTTATCCAAACAGGTTGATGATTTTTTCAGACAAATTTTAGTTTGTGGTTAAGAGAATTTAGCGGTCTTGATACTTGACTATTCCTTAGTATGTATGTACTTTAAATTATAGTTCTTTTTCCTTCAAGAAATGTTATAAACATACACATATTTATACGCGAAGATAATAAAATAAAGAGAAGAAAAACTTTGTGCCTCTGCTTAATTTGGTAAGCCTGTTTAAAATTCACAAAAGAAATAGAAATCTGAAATTTAACATAGGTAATGTTTATAAGGGCTTCCTTTGTACCAAAAGCTAATATTTTAATTAAAAATATATTGAATTAATAAAAAACAATGTTTAACACACACAGACATATCTGTAATATGTTAATCATATGTTAACGTGTAATTAGCTTACTCAGTTGCAAGCAATCGTGCAATAATTGCTGCTAATGGTTAGAAAAGTTTAAAGGGTACAGTCTGCGAATCGTAAGGTCGAGGGTTCGAATCCACCATTCGACTATTGACGTGAACCATCTCCTAGCACTAGCTTAAGCTTAGTTGGAATGGTTAACAAGAATGTTAGTAATATTTTCTGAAAAAAAAAGAAAAATTGATAGCTTTCTTTGATACGATTTCAATGTTTTTGTATTGAAGCATGGATTCATTTTTAATAAGGCAATTAAAGCTGATACAATATTAAAATTATGACAAAATATTTTAAATAAGAGTGAAAAAAATCATTCGCAATTTGATTTTCTATTTCATCCATCAGATTAATGTTAAAAACGTCGAGAGATCAAATCTATCCTCTTTGGTAAATTCAATGAATCTAATCTAAAGGCAAAGTGCAGTACCACGTTTGATTGTGTTTTAAAAATTTGTGTGATTAAATGTTTCTGTACTAAATTTACGCCTAATATTAGATGCTCTTCATCAGATTCACGCATCATCGACGTAAAAACGTTAATTTTTACCCACTTCGGGACGTCGTAGCTGTTATTAATTTAATTTAGTCCAATATATTTCATATGTTTATACATATATAATACATTTTAATATTTGTCTTATTTTACTTTTTTTTTTTCTCTAAGGTACACCTGACTTTGTTTCTACACAACCCTGAGGTTGACTGGCAGAGAATACCTTCTGGTATTAAGTCCACCTTTTTGTACACTTATTATGTGCAAATAAAGATTAAATAAATAAATAAAAAATTCTAATTTACATATAAAAGCATTTTTTTAGTCATGTTAATGCCTAACACTAAGCTATGTCTAAACTTGCTATAAAAATGTTATCTTTTATTTATAGATTTTTCTACTATTTTGATTTACAATTTTTCTTTTGTATCAAAATAGGTTGTTTGCTTCTTTGGACATCCGGAAAATAAACGAAACTCTGATCTCGATATGCAAATGAATGTTTGTTTAACGAAAGTGAAGGAGCAGATATTAATTTTGCATCAGATATGTTATCAAGCAGATCATCTCCGGTCCGAAATGGATACATCATTTACTATCTCAACAACCTCGGGCGATGCAACATACACGTTTAAATCTATAACCGGATATTGTGGTATATTGTACTATGGGACAATTTTCTAAAACAAATTAAGATTTCAGCCCTGTAGTTCTGGGCTCTCATGAATAAGACTACGGTATCCCCTGCCTGTCGTACAAGGCGACTAAAAGGGGCCTCGGGTTCACTGGGCGACAAGGGTGGGGGCCTGCGTCGTCCACCAAAGTGGACCCGGGAAGAAGGCGACATCGGCTGGCCCGTGTCGCCTTGTGCTGCGGGAGTACAGGGGGGGAGGGAGTAACCTCCCCCCGGGACGTGCTCTCCTTGAGCACAGTGCAGAGGGGCTCCGGTGCGTTCCACGTGAGATCCCGGACCCCTCATCATGCACCGAGGAAAGGGCCACCGGGGAGGTTTTAGTGGGTAAGATCCCCACATAACCGCCGCCTTCCCCCCAGAAGGGAGGGAATCTTCACAAAGATACCCCTCCCCGTCAACAAAAAAAAAAGGGACGTATTAAGTAAGATGTGTTAAGTCAATCAAAGTTGATAGCTGTGGAGTGACAGCCCCTCACAATGCACCAAGGAAACCCATCGGAGAGATTTTTGTGAGTAGAATTCTTATATAACCGCCGCCTTCCACCCTTGAAGGTATCTTTTCCCCAATCAATAACGAAATAAAAAAGGACTGTTGTACTCTAAAACGACAAGAAGGCGGAAGAAGAAAGGGTTATTTGCGCCAGAACATCGTATAACTGTGATGCTTCAGTAATAAAAGAGAGCGTTTAACTTTTGAATCGATATGAAGTCGGTTTTTGTTTTTACCCATAAATTTTCTTGATAGAATTGTATACCGTTAAACCATTTACAATTGATTGCGTGAAATAACACATTGGAGGTGTGAATTTTGGCATTTTAATTGTTATTTGAGGAACAACATGTTATTTAAACAATAATTGTATCTCAAGTCCCGATAATAGCTCTAAAGATAGCTTGCGTGTTATGTATTGCAAATCGTATCTGCATTTAAAAAACTAACGCTATATTACATTCAGGAGGAGAAATCTTCAACATTACTTAATGACAACTTATGTGGGGTTTTTAACTGCTAAGTGGTGGCCGTTGCATAGTGAGGGCTCTGGGATCTCCAGGGAATCGCGTCGGAGCCCCTCTGCACTGTACTCTTTGGAGAGCACGTCCCGGGGGGAGGTTACCTCCCTCCCCCTCTGTGCCCTCGCAGTGCAAGGTGACACGGGCTAGCCGATATCGCCTTCTTATCGAGTCCACTTTGGCGGACGACAAAGGCCCCCAGCCTTGTCGCACCGTGAACCCGGGGCCCCTTTTTTTCGCCTTCTACGACAGGCACGGGATCATCATCATCATCATTTCAGCCGTAAAACATCCACTGCTGGACATAGCCCCCCCCAACGATTTCCAAAAGGACCGGTTGTAAGCGGCCCGCATCCAGCTGCGTCCTGCGACTTTTATGAGGTCGTCAGACCACCTTGCGGGTGGACGTCCCACACTGCGCTTGCTGGTCCGTGGTCTTCAATAGAGAACTTTTCGGCCCCATCGGCCATCTGTTCTAGGCAGGGGATACCGTAGTCTTATTCTAAAAGCCTAGAACTACAGGGCTGTTAAGTAAGCCTATGGCGTCTCTGATCAAATTCAGTTACTTTGAAATCTATCTCAGTCCTTGCTGATTTCTTTATTATTTAAAATAGCCTTTATTTATTGCTTATTCAACGTTCATCCAGTAGCAACAATTTCATACACATTATGTTACGTTTTGTTTCACTAAGTATACAAATAAAAGTAATTACGTGCTTTATGAAACCATTAAAGATCAATTTATATTAAAGCCTAACCAATAAATTCAATCATGATGTTTTTACGATCGCTTAAACGTGAGATTCGAAGTAATTTATAACGTAGTATTAAATGTCGCCTATCTAAGTTGCTTAAGATCTTTACGAGGAGGTAGCTGGGGGGATAAAAAACTTACCCAGTGTCGTGTGACTCTATTTGACAGAGTGGGGGTTTAGCTACATTAAGTTATAATAGATTTTTTCTTTAAGTATTAAAATGTTATATTTTCAAACAAGTAATATTTGTTTGCATAAATTTATTACACGTACCTCATCAATGAAATATCGTGTGGAAGCCTGCGTGTGAAAGTCTAAGATAATTTGGCATGTGAAATCCATCAATTCGCACTAGGGCCGCGGACGGACTATGCCCTTATTTTTTTACTGGAAAGGATGTACTTTAAGGATAGTTTGATCAGAATTTAGCTAGGTTCTGATTAATTCCATTTCGTAATATATCTACGTTAATTTGGAAATACAAAGAGCGACGAACGTTCGATTCGATTCGAAGTCGGTTTTTTGTTACTCGTAAATATCTTATATATTGCCATTACGTGAATCTTTGAGATACTCGCACTGTGATTACTATTTGTGAGCCTTATGATACCCAAAATTTCGTAAAATCGCGTTATAACATTACTCGTATACGTTGTGTTGCTTACATGAATTGTTGTTGAAGTTGTTCAGAAATCATAGTACGTATAGTTGAAGGTTTTGGTTCAGATTTGATTTTTTGATTTTAATTCGGACGAGTAAAACCTTACGCGTTTTGGTGACAAGTTAATAATAAATAATTTTAATCATGATCGATACACCAACCATCACCAGTAAAAGAAGTTTGTAAATATCTTGTTTGGGAATTTCGATTAATAGGGTATTGGAAGCGTCAATAGCCTAATTATTTAGGGTATGGTCGAATTCACCAATCGACTCCAACCATCTCCTAGCACAAGCTTAAGCTTAGTTGTAATGGTTAACGAGAATATTAGCAATTTTTGTAAAAAAAAAACATTGTTCTCTTTTTAAAAAAAATGGCTGACTGCGCGGAATGCGCCTTGAGAAGTATCGCTACTTTTATAACTTATTGGCTAAATATTCGGCTTCTTATCTAACGGCAGTAGTAATAGCCTAGATAATTTACGATACATGGCATAACATCACCAATGCCTCTCCCATCCACCAACACAACACATATGAGACCTTATAAGCATTCTGTAGTTCAATGTTCAGTATGTATAAAAAATTAGATTTATTAATTAAGAATAAAAAATTGTTTTTACAATTTTACGCATGTAAAATTCAACTAAGATTTATTTATCAAGAAAGAAGTTTTATTTCTACTGAATATTCAAGTGAATTAATGAATAAACGAAAAAAAAATAGTTGAGGGTAATAAATTAACGCGGTGCATTAGTGATTAATAGTTCGCCTACCGTTACGACGGAACAGAAAGTAGTCTGGTACTTTTATACATTCTTTAGGGTTCCGTTATGAATAACCAAATTAAAATTATTCAAAATATTTCTTTATAGAAACAAATATTTATAACAGGTGATAAAGTAATTGATATAATAATAAAGACAGTAGTGATATTAAATTCAGAATTTTTTGCTAAACGGATTGTGTATGTTATGTACATTTCTATGAAACCCATATAAAGAATTTTTAACTTTAACTCTTTAGCATAAATTTCAGAGATATCGCCTTCGAATGTGTTCGTCGTAATAGCTCATCCCCACATATAAAAACCGACCGACTAAGTTGTGGTCCAGCCTTCGGAACTTTCTTATCAGGCGCCTTCACTTTTAGCGTGTCACCGATACAACGAAAAACTTAATCCTTATGTTTTTTTTTTAATGACGAACTACACAGATTGGCCTGAGAAGCTGGCCTTGACTGCTTCACCGGATTGAGAGGTGGCATAGCTCTTAGGTCGCTTAGCCTGAACCTCTATTGCTAGTAACTCGACACAAGGGTCCCCCCGGTGGGGGGTAACCTCGGCTTGGACGGTTACTATGTTACACGTAAGCATTCCGATCCGAGGGCCGAACCACGACTCGGTCGGTAGCTATTTCACGGATAATCAATAGATTATGGTGGACTGACAATTGAACCAAGACGAATCCTGTGTCTCAAGTAATCAACCCTCCACCCCATTACATAATTAATAGTAGTCTACTTAACAACACAATATTAAGCTATTTCGTCATATAGACCATTCACAAACGATGCACTTACGCTTGACCATTTTTCTTTGTGAATTTAATAGTCGTTTGGATAATCAGATTTTAACCGATTTTGCTTGTAATGATATGCCTATTTTGTTTAGATAATTTGAATATTTCTATTAAGATTCGATAAGAGTGATGTGAATTCTTAATAATGATAAATGTTCTAGTGATATAAGGAGATGTATGAATAATAAACCGAACTCATATTAGTTCACGTCAAATTTCTTGATAAATAAAACATTTGTATCGAGTATGTTGGACAATTTGTCATTACATTTTAAATAAAAATAAATTATTTAAAAAATTAAAAAGACGTACGTTTTTTTTATGACGAACTACGCAGATTGGCCAGAGAAGCTGGCCTTGACTGCTTCACCGGATTGAAAGGTGGCATAGCTCTTAGGTCGCTTAGCCTGAACCTCTATCGCTAGTAACTAGACACAAGGGTCCCCCCGGTGTGGGACAGGACAGCGTTCATAAGCTTTAGTTTCTGCTGTGTACTGTTGTATTAATTTATTTTATTTTTAATGTTATGTAACGGGCAATATTACCAAATGAAAAAGCATTTAAGAGTAATAACATAGAATTAATATTCTAAATAAAAAAACCTTCAAATAATTATTATCTATGTCCAGGGACGCTAGAGATTGATATCTCACACGTCAAACAAAACAACGTGATAAAGAGAGGATTAACATGATTACGTCATCAGAAGCAACTATAACCGGAAGCACGTTTAAATTGTATTGCATAAGCAATGTAGTGCGGTGTCCGGATTGGACCTAAACGATGTTTTTGCATCGGAGATTTTATACCCTTCACCGGGGGACCATTGTGTCGAGTTACTAACGATAGAGGTTCAGGCTAAGCTACCTAAGAGCTATGCCACCTATCAATCCGGTGAAGCAGTCAAGGCCTTCTCTGGCCAAGTGTAGCTCGTCATTAAAAAATGAAATCGAAGATAAATCTGGCTGGTTGTGATTTTTTCGTTTTGTTGTATATTTTTCAATGAAACAAACGAGAAAGATGTGAGACCACTTTTTGTTTATAACAAAATTGCTTATGCCTTTATTGAGTATCTCAAAGTTCTCGAGAGCAAAACCTTTTCTCTCTGGCTCAGCTTGAGCTTCCATTCCATCTGTTGTATATGCTTCTTAATTTATATTTTATGTTAAAGATAAAGTTACAGCCTTTTATATATATATGTTTATATATAACATGTTCCATTGTAGGGCGCAGGCCTTCTCTGTAAAGCGAGTATAAGGGCATAGTCCGCCACACAGCCCTAGTGCGGATTACCAGACTTCATATGCCTTAGAAAAAAATCCTGAGACATGTAAGTTTATTCACGATTTATTTCTTCACCGCCGAGCGCGTTGTGAATCAGCACATAAAATAGCAAAAACAAATTTATTGGTGCCGGCACCGGGGATCGAACTCGGGTTAATAGCGTACTATGCAACTTGAGCCAACCGCCCAGACATTGAGTTACCACGGCTCTTTTACTTTTGTACGAGTATTTTATGCAATTAATATTTCATTCTAGTTAATAATAATATGACGGAGGTTCAATGTATTTTAGAAAATCGTGTTGCTGGCTGTCAGATTATTTTCTTAATTTTCTTAATATTCTATTTTAAAATGTTTGTCATTAAGTGTATAAAAGAGGAATCTATTTTAATAATAATCAACGTTTTAGAAGTATGATATATTTTAATTCGTAAAACGAAACATTACTGTTAGAAGAAAAATATCACAACTATCATTTCTCATAATAGTTTTCAATTTGGTCGCGCCCCGAGTCCAATGATAGTCCTTAAAAATGAATTAAGGTACATTATATTTTATCATAATAATAATTAAGTCGTTGATGACTTACCGCCGTCCGTGTATAACGATAAGCCGCACGTTACCACAATTTACTTGGTTTTTATTGACTCTTAATTGAATTTAGATTTGCATTTCACAACGGGATGCACCGCGGATCGTGGAAACCAGATAAACTTGCGTTATAACCTTGCCGTGTAATAACATGTATTTAGATAATGTTTGGTTGAGGCATGCTCGTAAATTTGATGTTCTAAACTTTCTAATATCTCGTTCCACCGTCTTCAAGATATAAAAACTATTTTGGGGCGAGAATAAATGTAAATAGCATTTTCATTATAAATAACTAGTACATCATTAAATCACTTCTAGGCATGGGAGTGACGTGTTGAAGAAAAATAAAAATAAAAAAAAAAGAAAGCTAGCAATATTTCTTTTTTTTTCAGAAATATTACTAACAATCTTGTTAACCATTCCAACTAAGCTTAAGCTTGTGCTAGGACATGGTTCACGGTCAGCCCTGTAGTTCTGGGCTCTCAAGAATAAGACTACGGTATCCCCTGCCTGTCGTACAAGGCGACTAAAAGGGGCCTCGGGTTCACTGGGCGACAAGGGTGGGGGCCTGCGTCGTCCACCAAAGTGGACCCGGGAAGAAGGCGACATCGGCTGGCCCGTGTCGCCTTTCGCTGCGAGGGCACAGGGGAGGAGGGAGTAACCTCCCCGGGACGTGCTCTCCTTGAGCACAGTGCAGAGGGGCTCCGGTGCGTTCCACGTGAGATCCCGGAGCCCCTCGTCATGCACCGAGGAAAGGACCACCGGGGAGGTTTTAGTGGGTAAGATCCCCACATAACCGCCGCCTTCCCCCCAGAAGGCGGGGTATCTTTGTGAAGATTTCCTCCCCGTCAACAAAAAAAAAAAAAAAGGACATGGTTCACGGCAATAGTCGAATGTTGGATTCGAACCCACGACCTTACGATTCGCAGGCCGTACCCTAAACCATTAGGCTATTGACGCTTCAAATCATGAATCTCGTTTGTTTTTGTGCGACTGTGTCAAACCACCGACCATAACCGAGTAAAATCTGACGGTTAGCCACTATGCTAACTAATAACTAGTAAGTTTTGTGGAATGAAATAGTCCAATAACTGGTACACTCGCTTTATTGAGACAGCGTAACGTTGTACAAGTCATTATTTTAGTGAATGCTGTGACAACTACGTGTCTCCGCCATCTTCTTTTTAATTAGAAGTCATATTGCAAACTAATAGAGTTAAGTTATTGTTTACAATGCCAAGTTAATGTGATGAACAACTAAATTATTAATTATGAATTAAAGATACAATAAGGTTCACTTAAATCACTAAGATATCATTGGAAGTAGTTATTATGTATAACAATCGCAAACCATGTGTTGCCAGCTAACACATATCTTTTGGAAATACCACAATTTATTACCATAAGTACGTGTAATTTATCATTGTACATAAAACCTAGACCTAGTGTGTAGTGAAATCGAGATTCACAAAACAGCGTGAACTAATTGTCAAACCTTGATATTTACGTTTTTGTTGTTTCCTAAAATGTTTGTTGAATGTTTATTTTTAAGTCTAGGTTTTATGTACAATGATAAATTACACCTACTTATGGTAATAAATTGTGGTATTTCCAAAAGATATGTGTTAGGTGGCAACACATGGCACCCAGCGAATAAAAATATCTCATAACTTAAGTGTCTTATGTTATCCTAAGACCTAATTCTAGAATACGTATGATTACAAATAATCAAACGTAACACTATTATATTACCCGCGGACGCCCCCTTTTGTATTTCCGAATTATTGAAGGAAAATTACGAAATCAAACATAATCAGAACATAACCAAACCAAGAAGCGTTAATAGCCTAATGGTTCCTAACCTATATAATTATATACTCTAGTACCGTCTGCGAATCGTAAGCTCGTGGGTCCGAATCCACCATTCGACTATTGACGTGAACCATCTCCTAGCACAAGCTTAAGTTTAGTTGGAATGGTTAACAAGAATGTTAGTAATGTTTTTTTTTTTTAAATAATAAAAAAATATAGCTAGTTTTCTTTAAAAAAAAAACTTTTATCCTATATCTTAAAGTACATCCTTTCATAGATTATGAGCCCACCACGATACACACAGACACAAATTTAAGCAAAATATTATTTTGTACGTAAAAACTAAAATACGGAAAGTTATTCGCAAAAGCCGGTTGGGATTTAAGCTATTATAAGATTGAAGTCGGTCGCTCAGCTATATCTCGGTTTATGTTATTTTTTATATTTACTTATAATGTGATCTTGTGGTATCCTTGAGAGACAGTTGACAAAAGACGCGTGGGCTATTTACAGTTAAGATGTCAATAGGGGACGTAATGTTGTGCAACAATACGCTATTCTGCGGATACCGCCATGCGTGTAACTTTATTAAGTAGACCCCGTGGAGGATTGATCGGCGCGTTCCTTTATCGACCACAATTACTCTAATGTTACTACTACACATGTCTATTTTTATATACCAAAAGAAGTAAGGGCGTTTGGCATAAAGGTTTTTATGATTTAACTGGGCTCGTTTGTTTGTACATAATAATATACACTAATAACTAGCAAAATATACAGAAGGGATGGATATGCTATTGGATGCAGCGTATCACACATCTATATTAGAATATTTAAGGATCCGGAAGGCTGAGTCACCGAACTGTGAGATTTACCAAGTAGTGAATGATGTGCACCAAATAATGGATGAATGTGCTAAACATGATGCGGAAAGAAAGTCATTAATAGATAGCCTAAAACAGGGAACAACATGCGGGTGCCTCCTTAATGCTGCTGTGTGACCCGATCTCAGAGGGAGCGAAGAAGCTGGTGGCTATGGACATACAACATTGATGACTTTCTTTCTCGCTTCATGCGACCGACGTGTGTGTACTTAAGTTGGGTATGATGGGGCTGACATGCCCAAAAGGGCAAAAGTCCCCGAAAAATAAGAAAAAAAAGAATTTTTAAATTTATGGTTTAAAGAATAAAATTTGTCTATTACAAATGCGATCTATTCGGGTGATATTTTTTTTCTTTATATTTGTATGAATCAACCTAATATATTATGAAGAAGACGAATCTCCATGGTCCGTCCTCCTTTCTCTTCGGATTATTTTACCTTACAATGGCTTCACAAGTGTTAAATAAAACAATAAACAATTAAATTACTTGTCGATCGGAGGAATTTCTAATAGAAAGTTATTATTAAATAAACAAAAAATGTTCCAGATGAGTTCCAGACTAATAATATATTTTATTCTAAAGCCTTCTGTAATCCTGGTCAAATTGCAGAGGTATTTCACTAAGGGCCAGCTTTTAACGTTTTATAAAGCTCAAGTCCGATCAATAAAAAACTGTGGTCACATTTGGGCAGGCGTCGCTAAAAGCCATCTCGCAGCTATCTCTCTACTCGACTCTTTGGAAAAGCAGGCTAAGAAGCTTGTAAGAGTAGATTAAATAGGCATTCACTAAGCTACTTCCCCTCACCATCCAGTACTTCATATCCACTTCACATAAGCTAGGATCGTCGCCAAAAACACTCGCTTAGAAAGTATATCTTCCCATTAATAAGTCCAGAAAATATAAATAAAGTCAGGTATAGTAACTAATACAGCAGAAAAGGACATACAAAACAAATAAATGTCATCGTAATTTACGTCGGTATTCTTAGTCAGCGAAATTTTAACACTTTTGCAACACATAAATTTATAGGAAAGGCAACATCCGCCGCCGAAGTACATCCGGAAAGGTGGCAACACAAATAAAAGCCCCGCCATAATTCGTCATATTATTCATAAATAAAAATCAGTGCAAGATCGGCAGATGCGAAAGGATTGCATGCATACAAACCCGACAAGGTGTGTTCATCCTCGCATCGTAGACTCGTGCCTTGTACAGAACGTTTGAAAAAACAATTTTAGATTTCGCATCTGTTACTATCGAACCTTGGGGAAATTACAAGTTTCCATTAGCATTTTTATTTAAAACATTGTAAGAGATATGCCTTACGAATATTTGTCATCGATAATTGCACGCTTATCTGCCGAGGCTATGGTTGTGTTTAGGACACACAGGAAGAACTCGTGCCGCGGTC
Source organism: Meandrusa payeni (assembly GCA_029286785.1). Classification (NCBI taxonomy): domain Eukaryota; kingdom Metazoa; phylum Arthropoda; class Insecta; order Lepidoptera; family Papilionidae; genus Meandrusa; species Meandrusa payeni. The sequence goes on from JAGSMX010000013.1 coordinate 5,664,299, forward strand.
CCTTTTAAAGCGAGCCTCGGTACCAGTTTAGTAATTAAATTTACAACTTTATCGATCAAAGACTTATCCAACGCAGGACGGACCACCAAGCAACGTATCGAGCCCGGGTTGTATGAACTTTACATAAATATTGGCTACGTATTTGTCGACTAATGAAACTGCCCGGCAAATACTAGTTTCGTTTCGACTGAATGCGTCCATTGCGAAGGTTGATGTAAAATTTGCATATTAATAACAAATATGTAAACGAAAATGGGATGGCTATTGAAATTTTTAGCATTATACTTAAGTTTTTATGTCATATTAAGCAACTATATTTTTTATTAAATAAGTTGCAGTCATGTATGCGAACGGGAATCTCTAATTTCGTGATCACGGATCTAATTTAGTGTATGATTTGGAAAATAAATTGCAGCAACTTTGTCAAAGTTTTCGAGATTCCATACAGACCAAGCTATTTCTATGTAATTAAATGAAGAATTCGCAGACGGGATCACAAACTTGAAAAGCTGGTCGTTGGTTCAACATAAGGCAAGAGGACAAGAGACCGATCGCCAATACGACTGTCTGATTAAGTGAAAGGAATCTCCCTTGTTAATTTCTACCAGCTGGTGAGGGCTATCTCACAGCGAAATCGAAGGAGCCAGATTGCCCATTTAAGGGGCTTTAGTGACCACAATCCTCAGAAATGGGAGAACGACAAAGAAGAAGAAGACATCAAGGAATTAGGAATTAGAATAGGCGGGTTACTATTGGAATAGATTGGTTATGTTGGTGCTAGAGGGAGATTTTTATCGACCAAATTGGCAACTTATTAAAAACGGTCATGTAAGGAGTAACCTTAACTGACGATTGTGGATGCAGATGCCTGGATGTAAATGAAGCGAAAGAGGTACGTCAGGATTGTACTTAGCGGAATTTCGTGATCTCTACTTACTCCTTGAGTGTCAGGCGTTTGTATTGATACAAGGCGACTGGGATTCCATCTCGCGGCCATTCACATCGTAAGTCGAACTACTTTTAATGCTTTAATTATATTATTTGATATATTTCCTGAATCAACTAACTTAAAGAAGAAGGAGGTTTACCTTTCGTCTATATGATTTTTTTTTGTTACCTCATAACTTTCGACTAGGTAAACCGATTTTGATGATTCTTTTTTTATTTGAAGTGTGGTCCTATTCTTTTGATTCTGACAATGGTATGTATTAGAAAATTATATTGTCTTAAATTTGCATCAAGTATGTGCGCGACAAATGGACGAATAACTCAATATCACGCCAGTCGATTTCAATGATTCATTTTTTATTGGAAAGTAAGGGCTTCAAGGGTAGTATGATGTTAGTTTGATTAGGTTCTAATTAATTATATTTCGTAATATTTCTATTCTATTTGAAGTTGATTTTGATTTTATTCGTAAATATACTTCTTTTAATTAAGATTACGTCGATTGTCCGATTTTTTTATAATAATAATCAAGTGGTAGTCAAGTATTTATAACGATTTACAGATATTCAATCAAAATTTTTTTTTGTAATTTACTATAGATGTCTCTGGTATGCTTTGTTAGTGTCATTTTATCCAAAGGAGCAAAAAGTATTAGTTCAACAAAGGTTATAATTATCGCTTATGGTACAGTATGGCCTCCATGCGTCTTTGTGTCACATGGACATCTCTATTTTGCGATTTTCTAAGGTGTGGGCTGGCTAAATGTTATTTGACGATCGCTTTGTGAGCACGCCCGTTGAGCTTTTGTGTTTGTACTTTATGCTTCCTTGTATCACTCCCACAATTTTATTATGTTTAGCGAATTCACTTGCATAGAGAATATTCGAGCTAAAATGATGGATCGCTTCCATTTTCCTATCGTATTTTGAACCATTGTTACTTTGTATGTGAGAAGTTATAGGACTCTAGGGATATATTAGTGAAATACCATGTACAGTGACTAGCACTCTGACTGTAGCTCCATAAACATTCTCTAACCAATAGTCTAGTGGTTAACAAATGACAATGATCTACAGGGGAGACCCCTTTAAGTAATTGAACACCGATGGCAACGAAGACAAACATTAGAGGAATCACAGGTGCGTTGCCGACCTTTAAGAAGGGTTAAGCTTTCGACCCTCGGAATTTGAAATCAAATTAAACCGCGATAAAATCCAAACATTTAATTTTATTTCATGTTTCTAAGAACATATTTTATGCCTAAAACAGATAAAATTCACAAGTAATCTATATAAAATCAAATTTTAATAGACACAACCATCGCTCAAACCGTATTTAGCAAAAATTTATTAAACCACTTCCATTTTATCTACATAATGTCTTTGTATAATATACACAAGGCCTTCTCTGTATAGAGGTTATAAGAGTATAGGCATGTATTAGAGAAAATTTAAGAAATGCAGGCTTACTTACGACGTCCCTTAAAATGTCAATAAACAATTTCATCCCGGATCGAACTCGGATTGCTCTTTGACAATTTGGCACTTAAGATAACAACTTCAACAATGAACTATCAGGGATCTTAGATATACATTGGAATAAATTAAACATTAAACAATTATGTAATTAATATGTTTTTGTATGGATGTGGTAAATTGATTTTACTTAACGATTCCAATACAAAGACGAGCAGGTAAGAATGAGTGAATGGAATACAATTAAAAACGAATGACTCCACCGACGGCGACACGAAGTCTATTAAAATCAAGTATGGCGCCTTCTTCAATGGGAATGATTGAAAGCTTCTAAACAATTCATTCTTTGCACTGTCTCAATGGCATGGCCCACATTCCCCTTGTAATCTTTTTACGGCATAATGGATGTGACAATGGCCGGCCCTTTGCCATTCAGAACCGTGTAAAATACTGACGCTCGACGTTCTAAATTAATGTAAACTTTTTTCAGAAATTCACTGAAGGCGATGCCGCCTAGTGTGCAAGTGGCATTTTTAAAGTAGTGAATATTTGTTGAACAATGCAAAATCAACTATCAAACTATAGTCTTAAAGTTAATTTCACGTTCATTCTATCCAATGGTTATTTCTATTTATTTCGAACCTTATTGTTGGTACAAATACAATAAAACATTGCGTGAATTCCTTTAATTTTAAGCAACCGTAATAAATTAACCATTGCGCATTATACGATATCCAATAAGGATTTCAATAAATTAAATTTCAAGATATTTCTCTTAATAGAATTTCTCTCTATGGCTAAGAAGACTTTAGGTAATATTCACGCTAATGTACATTGAAATAAAAACAATTTTCAACCGAATTCAAAAAGGAGAAGGTTCTCAATTCGTCTATATGTTTTTATGTTTGTTACTTCATAACTTTGGACTGGGTGAACCGATTTTGACTACTTTTTTTTGAAAATTGATGCTATCAGTGTGATCCTATTCTAATTTGGTCAGTGGCATACATGAGAAGACCGTATAAATCTTAAATTTGCATTAAGTATGTGCGCTACAAATGGACGAATAACTATCACGTCAACCGATTTCGATGATTCATTTTTATTGGAAAGGATGTACTTTAAGAGTAGATTAATGTAAGTTTGGATAGGTTCTGATTAATTCTTTTACGTAATATTACTACGATAATTCGGATATACAAAGAGGGTGTCCGCGTGTAACAGCTTTTAACGTGTGATTCGATTTGAAGTCGGTTTTTGTTTTTACGAGTAAAAATACGTGTATGGAGTTAATTTTCTCCACGTTGCGTGGACCTTACAGTACTTATGTTTGCGGGCGACTCCCCCTTAGATGTTAGGAGCGTTGCTGGACTTTCTTCGGCTACTTTTACTTCAAGCGCCAACGTTTCCCGAAGTGACACTCAAAATTAGTTTAGCTTTTGAATATCCCATAGATTATCCGTGAAATAGCAACCGACCGAGTCGTGGTTTGGCCCTCTGGGCGCCCTCGGATCGGAATACTTACACGTAACATAGTAACCGTTCAAGCCGAGGTTACTCCTAACCCTTGGGGGGACCCTTGTGTCGATTTACTAGCGATAGAGGTTCAGACTAAGCGACATAAGAGCTATGCCACCTTTCAATCCGGTAAAGCGGTCAAGGCCAGCTTCTCAGGCCAACTGTGTAGTTCGTCCATAAAAAAATCCCGAATGTCAAGAGACTAGGCATGATAAGATATAGACTCATGGCGTCCTATACGACTGGATGCCTTTAACCAACGTTTTAAGTTCATACATATCATGTGTGGCGTAAGGAGGAAATTTTGATTTTTTTAATTTTTAAATTGTATCATGTGGTTGCCTCGGTGATTTGAACATATAGAAAGGGTGAATGATGAATGAGTTATGAAATGTAGAATGAAGAGTAATGAAGTTTATGTGAAAAAAATTTAGAAAGAATATCATGAACATAGCGCGAATCTATTTAGTACTGAAGCACAATTTATTCAAAGCTTTCATTTAATATTAACACTTTTCTCAACGCTGAGCACGAGATATAAAATTGTTGGTCAATTAATGGTCAAAATAAATTCGACGGCACGTGTACAAAAAGGTCTGTAGCCCACTTTTGAAGTGTTCCAGGTACAAACAGAAAAAAAGGAAGTTCAACCTTCGCGTGAGGGTGGGAGAGATCCCTATTCATTTTTTCTGCTCCCGCATTGCCATATAACTCGGCGCGGGAACCAAAAACCTTCATTCACTCTATCGTCGTCAAGACAGTTAAAGCTCACAAAGCTCAACTTGCGAAACGCTTTCGTAAAAACATAATTGACTTTTAATTGTTGGCAATTAATGGTGATATTTTCGACGGCAAAATGGCTTACGTATCGTCGTACATCAAAAACGACATAATCAAACTAGTGCCCATCGCTCCAGCGCCGGAAAGGAAATATACTGGAGAAAATGTGGACACATACGTGAAGTATAATTATAAAGGCGCAAACGTCGGCGCGCAAACTGCGTCGATTGCGAGAAGAAACGCTCGGGAGAGGAATCGTGTTAAACAAGTCAATGATGGATTCAATGCATTAAGGAAGAGATTGCCCGCTGCAGTTGTGGCCGCATTATCCGGAGGCGCGCGGCGCGGTTCGGGCAAGAAGCTCAGTAAAGTGGATACACTGCGAATGGTCGTTGAATACATAAAATATATGCAGCGACTGATCGAGGAGAGCGATGCGGCCATGGGTATCGTTAAAGAAACGGACACACGAGTACCTATGACCTACGAAGATGAAGGAGTATTCGGCGACGGAAGTTCGCCGTATTCGGAGTCCGTACCTTCTCCTGTCAATTCGGAATGTTCGTCTGGTATATCGTCGGAATACTCTCCTACTAACGATTATTATACAAACTATCAAAGTAACGAGGAAATGAGATATACTGGCGATGACATGGGAACTTCAATGGACGATACGGATCTGCTAGATGCAATAACTTGGTGGCAGCAAAAGTAAATGTAAATAATAACTGATATTTAATCAATTTGTGATATCTAGTCAAAGAATTTTATATAATTACATATGTAAGCATTAAAACTTTTAAATGTTGTAGTTTAAAGCTCTTAGGTAAGATAGAAAAATGTTTTTAATTTAATGTGTTTTAAATTTTAATAGCATTCGTCCACGAGAGTAATATATTGAAATGACTGATAAAATAACTGTAGAATAAATATATTGTATAAATCATAATATATTTTTTCTTTTAAAAACCCCTACTTTGTTATATTACGAAGCTATATTTGGTCCTATGGATGACAAGTGGTGAGTGCATAATCAAACTCTATTTTTTTTTTATGACGAACTACACAGATTGGCCAGAGATGCTGGCCTTGACTGCTTCACCGGATTGAGAGGTGGCACAGCTCTTAGGTCTCTTAGCCTGAACCTCTATTGCTAGTAACTCGACACAAGGGTCCCCCCGGTGAGGGGTAACCTCGGCTTGGACGGTTACTATGTTACGCGTAGGCATGCCGATAAGCAAACTCTAAGCACAAATTTTTTGTACGTAAGGAACAAACGGAAACTCATTGATACAAGCGGGCAGGAATTCTGAATCATAATATTTTTTTTATTTTTAAGTCGAATACTTAGCTGCTACGCTAACACTGGTTCTGATAGCAAAGTCCAATATAAATGGCTTGAAATACACTAAAATCAAAAACATATTAATTTAAATAAATATATAATTTCAAGTAACACAAGTTTATCTATACATTATTATGTACTAGTTGTTTTCATAACACAATTCGATTTCTTTTTCCAGAGAAGCTAGCCTTGACTGCTTCACCGGATTGAGAGGTGGCATAGCTCTTAGGTCGCTTACCCTGAACCTCTATCGCTAGTAACTCGACACAAGGGTCCCCTCGGTGGAGGGGTAACCTCGGCTTGGACGGTTACTATGTTACGCGTAAGCATTCCGATTCGAAGGCGCCCGATAGGGCCTGACCACGACTCGGTCGGTAACTATTTCACGGATAATCTAAGGGACATTCAAAAGCTAAACTAACTTTGAGTGCCACTTTGGGAAGCATTAGCGCTGGGAGAAGAAGTCGCCGAAGAAACTCCAGCAACGCTCCTAATATCTAAGGGACACAGCTGAAGCATGAAATTGTACTACCGGGGCTGCCCACTCGTACTTTAATACTAAATTAGCTCTGTGTCATGCTAAGATGGCGTACAAAGTTGGCATCAGGTCACTTAAATACTTTGTTTTTCAAAGTTATTCTTAAAAATACTAAATATTTGTTTTATAATAACGTATCTATTTTGTATTATTTAAAAGTTAACCTTTAAGAGCAAAGTGGCAGCCTATACATGTATGTCACATTTATAGACACCGGTCTTTGTAAAGACTGTCATAGACCGCCACGAGGATCTACGGTACAGACTTCACATGTTTCAGAAAATATTCTAAGACACATAGGTTTCCTCAATATGTTCTTCTTCATTGTTAATCCCGAGGTAAATGAACGCTAAAATTGTCAGTGGACGACGTCATTTGTGCCGGTGCCAGGGATCGACTTCGGGTTTTATTTTCCTTACTCAATTGTTTTAAAAAAAATGTTTGATGAAATAAAATCAATATCTGTTCATATGTCTGAATAGGCAAAATGCATACTTCAGATACAAAATAACAACATATTTGCTATTCGTTTTTGATGTACGTAATTTTAAATCGATTTTGAGAATTTGTAGCTTATTTATTTTTTCAAAATCAAAATAAATTTATTCATATAGGATCCAATGAAGCACTCACGAAAGTCATAATACAGAATATAAATACAGTTAATGAGGCGAAATTCAGAGGTAATTTTAAACAACTAAACAATATCTTAAAAAGATGACAAATCAACCAATTTACAGTGATCAGGAAGCACTTGTGCAGCTTGTTCCCATACGCTCTTGTCATCAACATAATGTTGTGTTTTATATTAAGCTTTTTTAATTAGAACATTTTTTTATCATTGATTTAAAGTTAGCCATCGACAATTCAATAATTTTAATCGGGATTTTATTATAAAATATTAAACCATTTGCCAAGAATAAATTTTTAGTTTTTGTCAGTCTAAATTTAGGCACTACAATTTTATATCTATTTCTTGTGTTTAAATTGTGTTAAAGTTAAAGTTACAGCCTTTATATATGTCCCACTGTTGGGCGCAGGCCTTCTCTGAAAAGAGAGTATAAGGGCATAGTCTGCCACGCGGCCCTAATGCGGATTGGCAGACTTCACATGTCGTAGAAAAATTTTCTAAAACATGTAGGTTTCCTCACGATGTTTTCCTTCAACGCCGAGCGCGTGGTCAGCACATAAAATTGCAACAACAAATTTATTGGTACCGGCACCGGGGATCGAACTCGGGTTGCTAGCGTACTACGCAACTTGAGGCAACCGCACGGACACTGAGCTACCACGGCTTTGTATGTAATGTAAGCTTAAATTGTGTATATCACTCTTATATCGGTAATGACATATATTTTTGCGTACATACATTATATTTTCGTAAATATATAATGATGGAAGTGTTAGAATACCAGTCTCTTTAATTTTAATTGAAATATAGACACAAATAATTTAAGTACTTACCAATGAAAACAATGCAATGGCGGCAGCTGTGGTCAAAGAATAATACAATTAAGGGTCTTAAACGAGAGATCTCGGAGTCTGAAATCTACGAGTATAACGTATAGGCAGCTTTTGATATCTCGAATGATCTGTAGATATCTTAATTAAACTCTGCCGGTGTAACACCAACGGGCCTTGATTAAAGCCGAGATCGATCTTTTAGACCTTATGGAATGTACGGATATCTTTCAGAGTTGCGTTATCAGTATTATGCTAAAAAATACTGCTAAAATTATACACAGGGAGCTTGATTAAGCCATCGATGCGCGGTCACAGTGTTGGGACATTGTTATACAAGATTAATGGTGTTCGGCGAGATAAGGGGTGGAGGCTAAATGCATTTACATGTGCGAATAAAACGACGACACTGATAAAGGGACAAAGAAGTTCGCGTCGAATAGTAATGGTTGATACCGTTTATTTTCTTGCGAACGAGCGGCTGGCCCTGCGAGCGGAGCGCTCGTTGTGCGTGAGAAATTTCTTCTTTTTGTTGAAATAAGTTCAGTAATTTGACATTATTGCACAGTGTGTTTGTACAAGGTAGTTACATTTCTTATAATATAACAATACAAACAAGTATATTTACAGGCAAAAACATAAACCGACTTCAAATCGAATCAACCATTAAACGCGCGGACGTCCTGTTTGTATTTTCGAATTATCGTAGGAATGTTACGAAATAGAATTAATCGTAACCTAACCAAACTCTCACCCAACTGCTCTTTAAGAGCGTCCATCCTTTCCAATAAAAAATTATTATAGAAATCTTTTTTTTTCACGAACTACACAGATTGACCAGAGAAGCTGGCCTTAACTGCTTCACCGGATTGAGAGGTCTCTTGGTTCGCTTAGCCTGAACCTCTATCGCTAGTTTACTTAAATTTAGATTCCTTCAACGCACGCGTGGCTCTGTATAGATTGCTAAAGATTATTTTTTGCTAGTTTGAACACATTTCATTTCCCACTCGAATGTTTCCTGTTTTGTATTGATACAAAATGTTGATGTGTATCGATCGACAAAAATCATTTCGGCAAATTCCGGAAACACGAAACGATTCAGTTTCGATTCGCTTTGTGCGGGTAATCTTATTACTCGGCGCACGTGAGCTTTATTCCGTTCGTGCTTTTTGCGTAAAGTTAACGATAAACATTTACAAATGGATTACACACTGTATTCAATTTAAATTTAATGTTGCAAGACTTTTAATGCGCTGTTTAACAATGTGCGGGAAGAGAGTGGTGAAGTTGTATGCCAAGTGGGGAATTTTGTGGTTTTGTCCGATTTACAAATAATTTGACGCAACGTTCCCAATCTACGTCCAATTGTATGTTATTACTAATAATAGTTCTCACTTCCTTTATCTCTAGTGAGGTAGCCAGGCAAATCAATCTGTAGCTATCCATCCAGTCTTCTTGAAGCTATACATACGCTATACCTTTTTTTTGTTCACGGGGAGGAAATCTTCAACATAAACCAGAAACCAAGAAAACAAGAAACCAGAAAAATGGTTATGTGGGGTTTTTACCCACTAAAACCCCGGTGCATGGTGAGGAGCTTGTAGTGCAAGGCGACACGGGCCAGCCGATGTCGCATTCTTCCCGGGTCTACTTTGGCGGACGAAAGCACGAACATACCTGTGCTATACCTGTTGCTATAAATTGCGTAAATACATACAATGTTGATGTTTTCCTAAAGATTTATTTAATCTTGGATCTCTCTATATAGTCTTAAAAGATTACATCTCATTTTATTACTGGCCGCTCTGTGGTTACTATTGTTTGCAGATTTCTCCTGAACCGCCGCTCAATTGGGTATAATCGGATTGTCGATATTTTTCACGTGAATTCTTTTACGCCTTCAATGGATGCAATCATTTGTAAGTCTGTAATCAATGTTATAATTTAGCAAGTCAATGTTTTCGGAGAGGAACCGTGGTAGTCCAGAGTCCGGGCGGTCGCCTCACGGCGTAAATTAAAACCTAATGATTTACCTTTGAAGGTGAGTACCGCAAGCAATAACTGGGAGAACCTACACATACAACTTTTGAGAATAATAAATACACATTATGAATGAAGAATCTATACAAATAAAATTGAAGTGTCTGTAAATTTAAAATGACCGCTTTTGACTACATTCATATGATTGTATTGGTACATAGTATACCAAAATAACATGTTTACAATATTTGTATATCTGTTTGTTGCGGCTAATTTATGCAAGGGCTGGACCGATTTTAACGGGAATAGCTGCCATGCTGCTATTTTAGAAAATTATCTATCCAAATACATAAAATCATTTATTTATTTAAATCAACAAAAATTATAACACCGTTACAGATAATACCAATATGATGTTATAAAAACTTAGTTAAATATATATTATTAAAATTAAAACAAATAAAAAGCTGCTTTATGTATTGACAATAATATATAAAGATAATAGAGTCAAACACCTTCTACGCATTTGTAGGCAGCTTCGATAAACACAGACTCTGTGCAACAAAATACGAGTATATCAATGTGCAGTGAGATGGTATTAAGATTTTTTTTTTTGTTAACAGGGAGGAATTCTTTAAGAAGATACCTCGCCTTCGGGAGGGAAGGCGGCGGTTATGTGGGGTTTTTACCCACTAAAACCTCCCCGGTGGCCCTTTCCTCGGTGCATGACGAGGGGCTCCGGGATCTCCAGCGGAACGCACCGGAGCCCCTCTGCACTGTGCTCTTTTAGTCGCCTTATACGACAGGCAGGGGATACCGTAGTCTTATTCTTGAGAGCCCAGAACTACAGGGCTGAGAGATGGTATTAACAAACCCAACCCAACAAAATTTTGCATACAAGGGGTATTAGAAAGGACATCATTAATAATCATGGGTAACACTGGGCGTAGCTAGTATAAGAAATAAATAATACTAATTACAAATAGGAGACATGCAACATAGTAATGTATTTAAGAAAATAATGTTTAGGCTGTCAACTAACTTCTTGTCTCTAATAAGATGAAATTTGAAATACGCCAAAATGAATATGTTCCGTTGGTACAACATATATAATTAAACGATAGTAGGGGACTTAAGCTGTCGTTTATGCAAATGCTTTATGGTACTCGTGTGACAGCCGCGTAGTCGCTCCGACCGACCTGTGATTTATTCATACTTATGTTAGTATGCCGCGACAGTGGGTGGGAGCTTTTGTAATTTTCTTTAATTTTATTATGTTAATCTCATTATATAAAGTACCTCAATAAATCGAAAACTCTATAGGTCGAACTAATCACAGCCCTGTAGTTCTGGGCACTCAAGAATAAGACTACGGTATCCACTGCCTGTCGTAGAAGGCGACTAAAAGGGGCCTCGGGTTCACTGGGCGACAAGGTGGACCCGGGAAGAAGGCGACATCGGCTGGCCCGTGTCGGCTTGCACCGCGAGGGCACAAGGGCCCCGGCATGTGCTCTACTAGAGCACGGTGCAGAGGGGCTCCGGTGCGTTCCACTGGGAGATCCCGGAGCCCCTCGTCATGCACCAAGGAAGGGCCACCGGGGAGATTTTAGTGGGTCAAACACTATCTTTTTGAAGATTTCCTCCCCGTTAACAAAAAAAAGGCCGAACTAATCAGCCAATTCGGCACAATGACAAACTGTATCGAATATATAACTCGATTTTTTTTAAAGAATGCTAACAATATATATTTTTTTATATTACTAACATTTTTGTTAACCATTCCAACTTAAGGTTAAGCTTGTGCTAGGAGATGATTCACGACAATAGCCTAATGGTTTAGGGTACGGCCTGCGAATCGTAAGGTCGTGGGTTCGATTCCACCATTCGACTATTGCCGTGAACCATGTCCTAGCACAAGCTTAAGCTTAGTTGGAATGGTTAACAAGATTGTTAGTAATATTTCAGGAAAAAAAAAGAAATATTACTTTAAAAAAAAAAATTGTATTCGTTCCTACTACCCTAAACCATAAGGTTCATTGACGCTTAGTCTTTCATTATCTTCCCAAGTTCTGTGTTGTGTGTATATTTTAACCGACTTCAAAAAAGGAGTAAGTTGTCAGATACCGATGTTTGTGAGCTCAGAAATAGCGGTGAAAGTGCACAGACATAATGAAAAATTGAGACGAATTAACAACCTACGTCTTTTTTGAAGTCGGTTAAATTACTTTAAAATTAAGTTTCATTAGTAAAAAGTCGTAAAAAATTGCAATTTTATAATAATAAAAATTGTAATACCGCTTAGTAGCACGGTAAAGAACGAATATATGTTTTTAAAACAATCGATCAAATCATAATTGAAGCGTTATAACGAAGTTCTTTGTTTCTGTACCCTGTAGGTAGTCGTAAGAATTAAGGCTAGCGGCGGACTGGCCCATAAATAATTGTCGGATATCGGCTTCCTCCGGCCGCTGGGAACCCGCTTGATAGATGAGTTTGGGGTCAGGAGTATCGATGTTTCCCAATCGACAGTCGTGCGGGTACTTGTAATAGTAGACATTGGCGCCGCGTATAAAATACTGTGTACTTAAAAGATTTATAACAATAATAAGCTTACATAGAGGGTAGTTTTGTTAGATGTGTTGTAAAGTAAATGTTTATATAATGTAAAACTGAATCTTTTGTAACACAATTTTGTTCAAATACTTTGTTTATTCATACAAGTTATTGCATAAGCTTGCAGAAATCCTGACAGCCTAAAAAGCGTACGGTTGCTTGCCAGGTGAACACAAGTTCGCTCATCTACCATGTTTTTTTTGTGACGAATTACACAGATTAGCCAGAGACGCTGACTTATACTGCTTCACCTGATTGAGAGATAGCATAGCTTTTAGGTCGCTTGGACAGAACTTCTATCGCAATTAAATTGACACAAGTGTCTCCCCAGTGAGTGGTAACCTAGTCTTGGACGGTTACTATGTTACGCGTAAGTATTCGGCTCCGAGAGCGCCCGATAGGGCTAAACCGTAGTTCGGTATGTTGCTATTTTTCGGATGAGCTAAAGGACTTTCTAAAGCTAATGCCCCAGGGGGTCGACCGCAGCTAAGACACACACAGGTCAATAACAAAGACAGTAAAATCACCGAGGTCAGAGACACGTGAAACAGGATAGTGTTAGCAACATCCTACTAGACACGATTTTCATATAGTTAAATCCATTATTGCACGAAAACACATGTATAAAGACGACCTTCTTTCTGCTAACCTTTGGTGATTAAGAGCAGGCTTAGGGTAGTGCCGCTAAACTATCGTTTTAAAAATCTTTTATAGTTAAATGTATATCCATCTACATTCACGTCCGCCTTTCGTTAATTCTCACAGGATTTTTGGCTACGTGTTTGAGCACAGCACATGCTGAGCCAACCTCTTCAGTACACGGTCTTTTTAGAACATTTTTAAAATTTTCTTAATTTTATGGTTTTGTTAATTTTTTTTTATTATTATACCAGTTATATTTCTGTGTTCTCGTGTCGATTCTTTTTTTTAATCTATTTTATTCTTCGCATACTCAGATAACGTCTGAATACGTATATAGAAATATAATAAATACATATACATGTTATAAATAGACAATAATATATTATATATGAGTTTATCATAAACGCGATTCAAAGCGTCTACATCTTATGGTTTAGGGTACGTTCTGCAAATCGTAAGGTCGTAGTAATCCACTATTCGACTATTGACGTGAACCATATCCTAGCACAAACTAGCTAAGCTTAAGCTTTTGCAAAAAAAAAAAGTTTAGCTTTCTTTTTTTTAAAAAAAAATTAAAGATATTTATTTTCAGCAATGAAGAGAACGATTAAATAGAAGGTACAGACTATAGATTTTGTTTAATAAATAAAATGAATCTATTCTGTACGATGAAAGCGTTAATACAAGAAATTTACTCAGATATCATGTACTCGGGTAACAGCTGTCAATTACCAGTAGCGGTTGCGGTGAAAATCAATTATAACTTAGATTAGTTGCATAACGTGGTCACTTGACCGCAAATCTACAAAGTATCGTCTTACCATCTTCACAAAATATGAATGGCAATAGACACACGATGTGAATTTTAAATATTTCACAACTATAGACAATACTTTTTTTTAATTCGGCAAGAAATTACAATTGCACATAGAGAACTAACTTCTTGTTTAAAACTTTTTTTAGATCGGAAGAGCATTTATGTAATGTGCAATTTGAGAATGATTTCCGCACGAAATGGCTCAAATAGGTAACACTTAACTGAGGGTTGCAACATTTTTTATCTCTTCCTTCGACATTATTTCTCTTTTGAAATTCGCGGTTTCATTTGAAATCTTCTCGGAGTTTTGAATTGTTGAGAACTTAACTATGTAGGAATACAGTAGAAGATTGGTATTTTTATTAAATAGACAAGAGGGTATATCGGCATCTTTTCAAATTTAAAGAAAAAAGGTATTGCATAATAATTTGAGTTAAAAGTCTTATGCTTGTTATTTTTTAGAATAGCGGTGTAAAGTTTGGTTCACGTTAAAAATTTACAATTTTAAAAAAAAACTTTACTATACACAGAACAATGAAGTCAGACTAAATAAAACTACATAATTTATTTTAAAAAGTAACATTCATGTAAATCCTGGATAGACAAGGCCATAGTTACATCAGCCCTGTAGTTCTGGCCTCTCAAGAATAAGACTACGGTATCCCCTGCCTGTCGTACAAGGCGACTAAAAGGGGCCTCGGGTTCACTGGGCGACAAGGGTGGGAGCCTGCGTCGTCCACCAAAGTGGAAACGGGAAGAAGGCGACATTGGCTGGCCCGTGTCGCCTTGCGCTGCTAGGGCACAGGGGGGGAGGGAGTAACCTCCCCCCCCGTGACGTGCTCTCCTTGAGCACAGTGGAGAGGGGCTTTGGTGCGTTCCACGTGAGATCCCGGAGCCCCTCGTCTTGCACCGAGGAAAGGGCCACCGGGGAGGTTTTAGTGGGTAAGAACCCCACAGAACCGCCGCCTTCCAGAAGAACGCCCAGAAGGCGGGACATCTTTGTGAAGATTTCCTCCCCGTCAAAAAAAAAGGCCATAGTTACATGTATTTCTTAACCTTACCCTTTGGGTTATAGGAATTAACCTTTTTAGGATAAAAAGGACGTTAGGTTTTCAGACCAATCGAGAAAGAACTACACCGATTTCCAGCCCAGTAAAGTTATCAATGGCCTTCGGGATAAAAACGACAATTATTGGTGATATATATAAAAATAAACGCGCGTATCATAGAGCAGGAATAGCCTAGACTATGAGCTAAGCATTTGACTTTACACAAAGATCAATTACAATGCATTTCACGTTACTTATTCAAAATATCTACAAGTGGAAATAGAGTAACTGCCCAGGCCGCAGCCCCCTGTCGGAGACTGCACCGATTACAAAGAAGTACAGCCTAAGTGACCTAAGAGCTGTACCACCACATAAAAAACACTTTTGTCTTTTTTTATTGAAGCCTCTACAGCTTCAATCCCCAAAATAAAGACAAAAGTGTCCGACATCTAGGTCAGTGGATTAATTTCGAATAATACATTAAAAAATAAGTATCTCTGTCTACCCCGATAAAAAATGTTTAAAAGACGTGAAACATTAGATACCTAAGTTCAGGCTTAGCGACTTAAGAGCTTAGATCAAATTCACCGGAGTTTTAAGCGCAAATAGGTTTAACACAAAAAAAAAATCGTATACCCTATAATAGTAAAATGGAACATTAATAAAACATGGTAGACCCAGCACGACTCGTACATTGAAATAGGTAATATAGAACATAATATTGATTTGTTGTATGGGTATATTAGTATTATTGGGCATAACTTCGAGAGTTATACACGTTTATTACAGTCCACACAGTATATTAACTCGAACGTGTTCAGTCCCACGTGAACCGTATTCTATCAGTATTCAAGCTGTGGGTAATATATTCATGGAATAAGGAATTAGTAAAATAAATTGGATATTTATCGTTAAAACCGTTATTTTTATCGGTTTACACTATATTTGTGTGATTTTATAATTATAAATTCACTTCGAATGTGTTTTTAAGAAGAATTAATTATGAATTCACGCTCGTTTCAATATTGACGTGTTTGTATGTTGTTGTTTGGTAAATTGCAAAGATAGTTGTAGGTATATTACCATTTGTGAGATGAAATAACGTCTTCTAGTGTGTACGTAGTTTGTTTCCAATTTTATTCTCAGACGGTCGTCTGGAATCCAAGACGGCTTATTCTAATAATCTTCCATGGTTTTAATAAAAGTTTGGTCATCAATGGTGCTAAATAATTTTGTCAAGTTTTGTTTGCATCGTAGATCTAAATGAGAACGTAACAGATCATAGAGTGAGATCAGAATGAGCGCACAGTGTAGCACAAAAGTAACAATGTGAATTTCCTTTTGGCTTTTTCTGTAACTAGAGTATAAGGACTTCGATTTAGACAATTTTCTAAGACATGTAGGTTTCTTCAAGATGTTTTCCTTCACCGCCGAGTAAATTAGCACATAAAATTACGATAAACAAATTCATTGATGCCAGTACCGGGGATCGAACTCAGTTCGATAGTATACTGCGCAACTTGAGTCGACCGTCGGACTCTGAGCTACATGGTAGCTCTTTTATATTTTAAACTGTCAAATAAGCTAAAAAGTTCTGCCCTATATGTATAAAATTGCCCTATATATGTAATAATATTATACAAATAATTTTGGCCGTAGAAAAATAGGTGGAAGTGAAGATTAAGAAAATTATTTTAAGGATAAACTAAAGTACGCTATATGTATAAACAGGTCAGAGAAGGGCATGTTACGGGGAAAGATGCATTCACTATTTAGTACCAAAATTATTTAATAGTATCAAATGGCCAAAACTGATCGTAGCGTGTAGTCAGAAAACAACATTTCCTAGAACTTTAATTCAATTATATTATAATATTTAAAATAATTTATTTAAGCATCAATAGCCTGATGGTTTAGGGTACGGCCTGCGAATCATAAGGTCGTACAAGCTTAAGCTTAGTTGGAATGTTTAACGAGAATGTTACATAGGTTTTTAAAGTCAAAGTATTTTTGGCGCTATACTTAGTAAAAAAACCGTAGGGGATTTAACAAGTGGACATTACTGATTTAGTATACAACGAAATGTTTTCAGCATTGCATACATTAATTGCATATGCAAATTGTGATATAAAACACTATCTAAATATTCACATAAGCACACACACACACTCATAACTTAAGTGTAAATATTTCGTGCAGTAAAAAAGGCACTTACTTAAAAAGACATGAGCCATCCTGATCCTTAAAAGATGTCGGAGTGTATTTTATAAAGGGGATTATAGGTTGGGAAGGCTTAATGCTCTAGGATTCAATTAAGCGCAATAAGCTTAAATGATTCGTATCCGCTGTTATGACAGCAGTCAAATTTCCAAAAGTTATTTAGCTTCCGTCACATTAGGGCCGGCTTTTACGAGGGTGACAAAATCATTAAAGGGAATCACGGTAATAATGCCGCCTACTTTATAATTTTGTCATTAGAATATGTGTCAGTTTAATATAGGGTATAAGCCACATATTTAATAGAAACAAAAATAAAATCAAGCGGGAATAGCCTATAGGTTAAGACGTTTAACGAAACATAAAGGTAGGTCGTAGGTTAAAATACATCTTGGGTGCTTCGATTAGTACCTGAACACGATAAGGCGCGAACCGACCGCGCAATGCCACCACTATCGCTGTGACCAGGATTCCGCGCAACACACGCTCAGGACACATGGACCAGGATCCCAGCAGATCGGGCAAGACCTCTCCCCGCCGGCGGCAGTAGCGGCTGCGCTGGCGGAGAAATCTAAATGGAAGGCGCTGGTCTCCTTCTGTGAGTCCGTAATGGAAAGGAGACCGCGGTGGCAGACCGGCCCGCAGCCCTGTAGTTCTAGGCCATCAAGTGTGGCTTAACCTTAAATCTCCTGGGATATTTCTTAAGACATTTTTTTTTAAATAAAAATTAACTATATTTGTTAGCTCATAAAATATTAGCTAGTCAAGACTGAAATACAATATAGGATATACATTCAATACCTTTGAACTTTTGGACAGTGTCACAATTTTCCTTCTTTCCCCAATAATACATGAAGATCCCAGGTAAACATCCTCTAGTACTGGTTCATCCCGTATACTGTATTACTATATCTACTGGCAGTAGATAAAAAATGTAAACATATATAATAAACACTATAATTGATAAAATTAATTATGAAAATATTTTTAAATAAAGTCGTTACACACTAATAACATTTAGAAGTGCCTGGAAGGCTTAAGAGTCAAGTGTAATTCAGATAACATTATCTTCAATGCATTGACGCGTGTCTGTACGTTTAGTTATACTATGCGGGTGGAAATGACACAAGATATTTGGCATTTGCAATCTTATGTGCGTAGCAAAAAGTTATTTTTCGCTTGTGCAATCAAAAAGATCACATGTGTATGTATTCCTTTGTCGGTAGTATTCAGAACGCGACCGACTCTTGCACAGGTATTGCGGACGATAACTTGCCGAGTTAAAGTGCTATGAACTTTAAACAAGTAACTTAAAACATGGATAAATATGGGTTTTATTGCAATTAATACTTTGAGATATTGACAACTTGTTTTACACGCGAGTAGGGCTTAACGCCCCGGATTATTAATAACGTTTCAATTGACAGGAATTTTAATTATTATTTTTTATTTTACTCTATTTTTGTAATTCCATAGCATCGTTACAAGTTATAGAGCTGGTATAAATACGGATAAGAAATGTATTGTTCACATTAAATTGGGTACAGTCAATTACAACTGCATAGTCCTAGGTTCATAGAATAAGGCTACGGTATCCCTTGCCTGGCGTAGGCGACCGAAAGGGGCTCCGGTGCGTGCCACTGGAGATCTCGAAGCCCCTCGCCAAGCATCGAAGAGAGCTACCGGGGAGGTTTTAATGAGTAAGAGCCTCACATAGCCTTCCCTATTCCCCCCAAAACACGGGGTCTCTTCTCTCATCTTCTTGGTAATTTTCCCCCAATGAAAAAGTAAAAACTTATAGCCTAAATGTGGGCAAGAGCGTTTTAAGCGTTTGTTTCCTTTGGGTTCATCAGATCCTATCCGGCTGGTATTTATACCCTGGCTCCCAGATCGTAAATCACCTAAATAGCAACTAATTGTATTTCTAACCGCTGCAATGCGAAAATATATTATGTGACAGGATGTTACTAAACTTTTTACGTCCAACGCGTTTTTGTGTTCTGTTCTTTGTCTTTACTATCTTCTCTCCAATTTATTCTGCCTACCGCATCAGAATTAAAAAATTAGAGCTTAATTACTTAATAATAATGTTAATATTTTTCATTTGATCTATTTTAAATGAGACAAAAATAAATAAAAGCATAAGATAAGATGTTGAACTCTTACTGAAAATTAAAAATTTGCTATAGAAAAGGGTTCCCATAAGTTCGCGTAACTCGCAAATAGCTTCCGCATCAGGTGTTGTACCGACTCAAAGGGTTCGAAAATACATTCTCCGTTCTCAAAGGGTTCCCATATTATTGTTATTTTGATCGACAATCGCTCTCTCAAGTGTCAGGCTTTTTTCTGCCAGATATAAAACTAATATTGGAAGGTCCCTTCCTGTACCGACAGTTTTTTGTCCGTCATCGCACTGCATTTAGTTTTTGGTAAAAGGTTACTTTGTTTGATTTGCTTTTAGTCTTTTATAATATCAGTTTCCTTAAATAAAACTACTGAATATTTTTTTAATGTTACAAGTATATTTACGAGTAAAAACAAAAACCGACTTCACATAGAATCAAACGTTAAACGCTATTATGCGTGAGCGCCTTTTTTTGTATCGCCAAATTATCGTACTATCGTACTATGTATTAGAACTAGAACTAACCAAACTATTGTCAAACTACCCTTGAAGTACATTATTTCCAATAAAAAATGAGTTATCGTTAACGGTTGACGTCATATTCAGTTATTCGTTCATTTGTCGCGCACATACTTAATGCAAATTTAAAACTTATACGGTTTTCTCCCGAATGCTATTGTCAAAATTGGAACAAGTTAAATGAGAATATACTGGAAGCAGCAGCTTTTGAATAACAGAACCTTCTCCTTTTTTGAAGTTAGTTGAAAAGAACAAACTTGTTTTTTTTTCGACCTACACAAATTGTCCAGAGAAGCTGGCCTTGACTTCTTCACCGGATTGAGAGGGGGCATAGATGTTAGGTCGCTTAGCCTGAACCTCTATAGCTAGTAACTCGACATAAGGGTTCCCCCGGTGAGGGGTTACCTCGGCTTGGGCGGTTACTATGTTACGCGTAAGCATTCCGATCCGAAGGCGCCGGCCGAACCACCACTCGGTCGGTTGCTATTTCAGTGATAATCTAAGGGACATTCAAAAACTAAACTAACTTTGGACAAGCATGCTGATCATGTCATTACTGTCACCCACAAATATCTAACAAAGGAATTATAGATGCATTGAAGACCTATATGGAGAGTTAGCCGTCACTCACTTCACCTTCACTAAAACCTCCCCGGTGGCTCTTTCATCGGTGCATGACGAGGGGCTCCGGGATCTCAACGTGGAACGCACCGGAGCCCCTCTGCACTGTGCTCAAGGAGAGCACGTCCCGTGGGGGGAGGGAGTAACCTCCCCCAGGTTACTCCCTCCCCCCCTGTTCCCTCGTAGCGCAAAGCAACACGGGCCAGCCGATGTCGCCTTCTTCCCGTTTCCACCTTGGTGGACGACTCAGGCCCCCAGCCTTGTCGCCCAGTGAACCCGAGTCCCCTTTTAGTCGCCTTCTACAACAGGCAGGGGATACCGTAGTCTTATTCTTGAGAGCCTAGAACTACAGGGTCATTAGCCTTACCTTGCTTAGTATATCAGTTTCTTAAAATAAAACGAGTGAATGGAAAATAGTGACAATCTATAGCGATAAGGAAATGGAAATATTTTACCACCCAAAGGCGAGAAAGGAATTTTATTCTAATTATTTTATCTAATTAGATACGTGAACACCATAATGCTCACTTTTTCATTTACGAAATTATAAATGGCAAAGTATAAAACTGTGTTTTAACTTACTTTTGATAGAGTCGTATTTTAACTGAGCAGTTAATTTTGAATCAAAGCAAAGTGCGTCACATCTTGATGAATGGGCACTTGTTGGTTTCAAGCGTGGTGATATTGTAGCGTTAGGACTAAGAATCATAAATCTCGTTTCTAACGTTGTTTGCAATAAAACCATAAAGTCCGTTTAATGGACGCCGTACTAATTCGTGAAATAAAAAGTATGAGAATGAATCAAACGACACAGGTGTCAGTGTTAAAGCGCGAAAAAACAGTCGCTTATTAGAAGATCGAATCTTCAACTTGTAAGACAAATCGTTCTCAACTTTGTCAACCCTTGGGTGCTCAAAAGGAGCGCCCGAGGCTCATTCATCCATTTTTTTCCGATCAGGAGTTAACAATTAACAAAGACAGCGGTCAGGTTGCGTATAAAAAGTTTTTGAAGCGAACGAATTTTTACGTATTGTGGGATCGTTGTGTTTTTTTTTTCTCTTTAATCCGGCGACGGTGAATGACCAAGTTCGAATTTATTGCGTTGTGTATTATGTCCATATCTATATTTTATTAAAGCGAATCGAAACTAGCGGCGTATACGCTAAGATTTACATCGGATGGCTTTGTGGCTGCTGTAGGCGATCGTGTCTCACAAAAGTGTTAACGTCTACATCCATAAAATATTTTGACTGCTCTTTTAGTCGGCCAGTTTGTGTACCGTGCGTTTTTAAACGACATTCTTAATAGTAGATATTTTTTTGCTTGATTTAAATTTTGGTTCGATGGTGTTTTTATGAGCGGTCCCTGTAAATGTCCCCGTTGCTTGTTATGAAAGTTAAAAATTGACAGCATACTAAGCGGTTCGACTTGCCTTCACGAGTTCGAATCCCAGTCGCGTACTAAGGAATTACCGCGATTTCGGTTTTATAAGTACATGAAATCACTTGCTAAAAATGTTAGTGTCCGGTGTAAGACGATGGGCTCACTCCCTGTCACATATGGAACCTAGTTGAATGGACAGCGAATGCTTTATCTGTCTACCTTGCAAGAGTGATAAAGACGACGTTTAAGTTCTTAACAATTGTTGTATTTAATTAATTAAGCTAAGTACATAACATTATTTATTTATTTACACTTATTGTAACACCTTAAAGTAAGGTTCACAAGGGCCCTTTCAGCCCTGTAGTTCTGGGCTCGTAGAATAAGACTACAGTATCCCCTGCCTGTCGTAGAAGGCGACTAGAAGGGGCTCGGGTTCACTGAGCGACAACGGTGGATCCCTTTATCGCCCGCCAAAGTGTACCCAGGAAGAAGGCGACATCGGCTGGCCCGTGTCGCCTTGCACTGCGAGGGCACAGGGGGTAGGGATTAATCTTCCCGCCTCCCCGGACGTGCTCTTCGAAGAGCACAGTGCAGAGGGGTTCCAGAGCTTTCCACTGGAGATCCCGTAGTCCCCCAGGAGGCAGGGTATCTTGTTGAAGATTTCCCCCCCGTCAAAAAAAAAAGCTGCACAAGGGCGGACTTAATGCCTTAGTGGCGTTCTCTACCATTCACCCCTGGGTGAGGACGAAAATTATGTGAAATTTTTAAACGTCTAAAAGCTGACACTAAGCAATGTATTATTTAACATGCGAATAATAAACCTATCCAGTTTAGAAGAAATTGCAATTACTATGATAATTCTTCACTCATTATGTCTGTCTACCCCATTAGTTTTAAAGGGATATGACAGCTTTTATTCCATTGTTACTGTGTTCGTTTTGAAATCATAACTACAACCCTTTGCAAGCAATCAGGATGAAATATTTAATTAACTAAATTCACTATATTTAAGGGTAGGATAATTATATAGGCTTCTAACCCCACTAAATTAATTACCCCCTGTCCCACGTCAAGTTGAATATGCTATTTAGAAACAATTAGATCTTTTTAAATTATCCACCATCAACATTGGCATCGTATCATAATATTTAAGCTTTATTGTGATTACTAGTTATTTGGAAGTGGTTGAGAGTTCAACTAAAGACTTGGATTCTATTAAATAAATGTCGCTGTATAAAGATCACACACACAAAGTCACATACGCACACTAGAAAACTATCATATATTCCTGTTACATGTTTATATACACATCTAAACTCATACTACACTAAAACGAATTAGCTTAAAATGTGTTTTAATTAGCTATGTACATTACTTTTGATAATGTAAAGGGGTGGAGGGTTGATTACTTGAGACACAGGATCCGTCCTAGTTCAAGTGTCAATCCACCATAATCTTTCTGTTATTATGTCTCTTGTTCCAAATGTGTATATGTTTTTAATTATATAATTATCTTAAGTAACTACTGTGGATTATGGTGAGGAATAAATGATTTATTATTATTATTATCTAGAGATCTCAGCGTCAAAGGCGTAAAGGATTAAGGTACGGATGACGAAACATAAGGTCGTACATTCAAACCCACCATTCGATTATTGAAGTCAACCATCTACTCTAACCAACTAGCACAAGCATAAGCGTAGTTAGAATAGTAAGCAAAAATGTTTGGAATTTTGGTAAAAAAAAAATCATCCTTTTTTTTAAAAAAAAACAATAGTTTTGTTTTTGTGACAGTCTACAAAGAACCGAGAAGCTGAAGAAGCTGAGAGCTTGTACTGCTTCACCGGATTGAGAGGTGGCATAGATCTAAGGTAACCTGAACCTCTACTGCTAGTAACTCGACTCGGGTTCTCCCGGTAACATCGGTTTGGACGATACTATGTTGCGTTAGCATTCATTAGGGCACGCGAGATCGTTAAGGAATTCAAAAGCTAAAGTAACTGTGAGTACTTACCTCGGTTAAAATCCAATAGATAGGCTTATATCCTCTTCAAACACAGGAATAAACAAGGTGGAAAGCTGATATCAATTATTACGTTTGTATACTCCGTTTGAATTTAAAATAATAATGAAATCTCTTAAGATTTTATCGCATTTAAAATGCGTCAATTTTTAAATGACACGTGACCCTGATTACGCTTTAAGCTTATTGAAAATTGATTCGAAACTAAAATGTCTTTTTACATTCAATTACGGGGTAGGGTTACAAGATTGATAAAATTCAAACTCAAAAATTCATCACCAATCACCGCTGCCCATAGATCAACATTACAGGGGTTGCTTGATATACTTTTTTTTAAGTCTAAATGAAGTTCAAAGTCTTGTCTCTAGCTGGTTGGAAAATGCCTAAGTTCTTAGAGCATATACCCTAAACCTCTATCATGGGTAACTCAGCTAAGATCTCAAGAATAAACCTTCACTTGCCCGGTATTCTAGACGCGATGTCCCGGCTCGATCAGATACTTAATTCTGAATAATAGTTGTTAATATTATTCCCTTTTGGGAAGAGTATAGCAACACTGAGTTTATCAGGGTAGGAAAGACAAAATTAGAAAAATTGGCGGAAACGCGACATAAAAACAAATATATCTGTGGCCCTCAGAATCTGAAAAGAGATGAGTCGATAGAGAGATAGAGAAATCGATCGATCAGATGCTTCTTTTGGATTACGCATTTTTTTATGGCTGAAAGAGCTTGGTCTTAAACTTCTCCGTAACTCATAATATTTGGCTAACTGTGTGCTCGGGCTTTTTTTTTATTTTTTTTATTTATGGTGGATAAACTAATGCTTGGCCACGATCTCACCTCATGTTAAGTGGTGATATAGTCGAAAAATGATACGCGCTAGTTTAGTAAGTGCCTATTCACTCTACTCTTGAAGTCACGTCTTGTACCCACGTCGTACTTGGATGGAAAGACTGACGCCGGCAACTCATTCCACTCCTTTGCTGTACGCACGATGAATCTTTACTCTGGACGTCCTACCATTCCGACACGAGGATGTCTGATGGCAGTCTTGCTTCGTCGAAATACCGAGTTGTAAATGCGTTGGCGGTTTTTAAGTGTGAAAAAGAAGTAGGTAATGAGAGAAGTGGGCAACTCGAAACAGTTCATGTATCCTTCTGCGTACGATTTGCGATCTGTTATTTTTATTAAATCAATGAATTCATATTCGACAAATAAAGATAGCATCGAAGCGTGGACGGCTGTCAAAAGTTATATTTATTTTCTTTAGAAATTCATAGAATCCGTGCGAATTGAATATCGAGATGTTTGCGGGTTATTGGTATTATGCGCGGGCGCAGCGTTTGTGTCGACTACAAAGGCAGCAACCCTTTGGCGACACAATGTGCGTCACTAATCTAGATCAGTACGCCATTGTGCTTTATTGTTGGCCACAATCACCTCCCCCCTAGGCCCCGTTCCCCCCGCAATTCACAGCGGGAAAAGAGCCGCGTTCCTGGATATCTCACTCGATGTCGATTTGTAAGAAATTACTACGCCGCCGCGGGGGCCAGGTAAACGCTCCCACGGATGTGCGAATATTGCAAAAACTAGCTCTCCAAAATTTCACTTACAATCCAAACAGGAAATGAAAAATATTATTTCTACACTTCCTAATGCTACTGGGGTGACCGTTTTAAATGTATGTAATAACTTAGTTTTAAAACTTTCGATGCATCGCAGCTAAAGGTAATTCGTAGACGTTCTGGGAAAAGCTCGGTCGTAAGCACTCGGTCGATCATTAATACGGATGGAACAATTATGTAAAAATGTTGTAAGCGTGTTCATGTGTATTTAACTGCTTATTATTGAGTATATTCTGGCGTATACTAACGGTAGGACAGCCTTTAACAAGGAAAACTGTAGAGTCGAAAGCATTTACAAACATTGAAACGATATGCAAAATATTCCATGAATTATAATAAAATATATTTTTTTAATTACTTTTTTCTTTCAAAGTTACGACTAATAAGGGTATATATAAATTTGGATTTTATTATATCGCCACATGGAAGCAACACTAAGTACTAAAATTTAAATTTAAAAAAAATTGAAAATTACTATACCAAGTTTACGTACGATATCCTTTTTCGTTTATGTTTTTTTATTGAAATATAAATAAAATTATAAAAATATTGTATTTTTAGGATATTTAATTGCAATAATTCTATCATGCACAATTTATTTAAGCGTCTTAATCTTCCGAGATATTAAAACTTTTTTACTGAACCCGACCCTTTATTTTTGCTCACGAGTGTATATAGAAGGTACAGAATTCAATAAAAAAATATATAGTAGAAAAAGTGAATGTAACTTTATTTATAAAAAAATTGAAGTAAGTATAAAGTATGGAAGGAAATATTTTAGCCAATCTCTTTAGCATGCGCTGTCCAGATGAAAAAATGGCGCAAGCCCGAAGGACGATTTCGGGTGTCATCCCGCTCTGGCGTAACTTAATTGCAACATATTATTTTTATAACTCACTTCATAACTACCAGTTTTATAACTGTACCCTGAAATAAATGATAAAAGTCTTTATGAATATTGTGTTGCCTTAATTCGGTCTCATGTTTGTGTTTTTAATGTTTTGAAGCAGCTGCTTGATCAGAGTCAACTGCCTTGTAGAAAATAAGTTCCATAGCTTAAATTTGATATTTTATGTTCGTAAACTTATAGTGATAACACTGTAAAACTATATAACTAGAATTCCTATAATACCGTTATCCGTAATGCATCGAAATTAACTACTCTTTTATGTTCGACGGTTAGGTACTAACTTCTTTAACCACATAGCACAATTGTGTATTGCCATACGTTAAATGGCTTAAAGATATTTTTCTAGCATGAAACCTCTCGCGACATTTTTCTTCATGTTAAATCATCACTTAAAATTGCAATTCATTTGAATTGCATCGCTAAGTAGTGCAGATTACGAATTTGTGTGTGATGTATGACGATGATCTTATCACCTGTCACATATGAGAATTAAGAAGCATAGTGGAGAGGCGGGCTAAGAGGCTATTTGGTGACGCAGCTGAAACCAATCTGCTCAGTCTTGAGTACAGGCGTAAGGTAGCTAGCCTTTCGGTTTTCTACAGATTGCATTTTGGAGAGTGTGCTCAGGAACTACATGATCTAATTCCCCCATCCCCTTTCCACCATCGGACTTCTAGACGCACTGCGGGATTTCATCCTTTTGTTGTGAACATCCCTCAAACCCGTACGAAGCGATTTGCTTCGTCTTTCATTCTTCGTACGGCAAAGGACTGGAATAGTTTGCCCGCGTCTGTCTTTCCTTCCGATTACAATGTGGGTATTTTCAAGAGTAGAGTGAATAGGCATTTACTAAGCTAGTGCGCCTTACCATCTAGGACTGCATTTCCACTTAACATCAGGTGGAATCGTAGTCAAGCACTTGCCTAGAAATTATATAAAAAAAGAATAGTGACAAGCGGACATTGTAGAACTATTTTCTTTGTATTCAACTTTTTAGAACCCGTGAGTGCCGAAGATTAACTAAACGATTTTGGAAACGGAAAGACATTACCAACAAGCTGGGATTCAAATGCTTAGATATTACAATGGAGTTATTAATTCACATTTCATCTATCGAAAATTGATTGTGAAATTTAAAAAAAATCTAGCGGAACTACTTGGCTATTATATTGTATAAAGATGTCTTAAAATGACGAAATTAAAAATACTAGACAATCAAGCTGGTCTTAACAAGCAATATTTTTTTTTAATTTATTACAAATAAAATTTTACAGTAAAGGGAATATACATAATATATAAATTAACGCTAAATAAACCGCAATGGTTTGTCACTAGCGCCAAAGCGTCCGTCTTGCGTTCCTAAATAACTTTTTAATATACGCTTAATGTTTTTGTGAGTTATACAATTCCTAATATCTGAGGGTAGTTCATTAATTAATCTAGCACGATGTATCTTGCCGTGCGCTGCTTCTTCTTCTTTGCCTTTTCCCTTTATTTGGGGTCGGCCATCTCCGGCCGGCTCGTGTTGCGGCGCCAAGACAGACGGTCTCCGGTTGTCCGTACTTTAGCTCGTTGCATATCTTTGGCAACGTTTGTCCACCACGTGGCCTGCGGTCGCAATAAGCGAGCAATAGAAGACTATAAACTATTATTACAGATTTTATCGCGCTATAATTTTATTTCCCGCCGTAATATACGGTTGTAAAGTGTTGGAAAAATTTGGAGTTCAAAAACCTGAATTGATTTTGCATAAAATTGTTATGGTAATAGTCAACTACATTTTATAGAAATTCAAATCCCAATTATTTCGCATTTTTTTAACAATACCATCGAGCTATACTTGAATCGTCGCATCGATATCTTCGCGAATCATCGCATAGGTCGGTTTCCAATTAGGTGAAATCGGTTTCAAATAAATCAATACCGTAGAACACGATGTTCACTGACATAGGTGGAAACAATCTGTCTTACAAGCTCTGATAAGCATCTCCCTTTCACACCTCCACTTGTAATCTAAACAACATGTTATAAACTTAACAAGTTTCAACGAAATATATTGTCAACCAACGTAATCTAACAGGCGATTGCAGTATTTTATTTCATTACCTACGTTTATTTTCTACGTATTTCGTATAATATTACCACTTTTGAAATAAATTGGCATTATTATACAAAATATGTAATACTAAATTATTCGCTGCTATATACGATAGATTAAACCTTTAAAATATCAATATAACACCTATGACTTGGAGGGGTGGGCAGAGACGACGACGACGAGACATTTTTATTAATTAAGGTTTAAAATTATTCTCAATTTCCCGACGTTTCGAACACTTAACAACGTGTTTAAATCAATATAGCAAGTCAGTTCTGTCACAAAACTTATTTTTCGTTCAAAGGGGGTTAAAATTACAACCTATATAATTTTGTCCCACTGTTAGGCGCAGTCCTTCTTTGTAAAGTGAATGTAGGGCCACCAAGCGGCCCTAGTCCGGGTTGATAGACTTTAAGTATTAGAAAATTTTCACACATGTAGGTTTCACCCAGGCAGGCCCCACCCCTTTAGTTTAAGTTAGGTTAGATTTTTAATGTCTCTTAGATTTTCCGTGAAATAGCAACCGAATGAGTCGTCGGATCGGAACGCTTACGCGTAACATAGTAACCGTCCAAGCCGAGGTAACCCCTCACTGGGACCCTTGTGTCGCTTACTAACGATAGAGGTTCAGGCTAAGCAACCTAAGAGCTATGCCACCTCTCAATCCGGTGAATCAGTCAAGGCCAGCTTCTCTGGCCACTCTGTGTAGTTCGTCAAAGAAAAAAGGTTATCAAGGTAAAATAACAGGTCAGTAGTTGAAAACTTCCGAGGTTTTCGAATTGGACTTATATAAGTATTCGTTGTCTGTACTCTACGCAAAAGCCTTCGGGGTGGGTGGTTTCTTTTTACTTTAACTTGGTTACGCTTGCCTGGGAATTTATTTCTTATTCGCGCGTTGAGTTGCGCTTCCTGGGCGGTTGTCGGTAGCCGGGGGCAGTTAACACTGAGACATAAAATCCCGCATCGGATACTCCGGCCGTTTTCCCGTTTTACGAGTAATATATATTTACTTTTATGTGAATTATTTTGAAAGCAGTATTGTAGTGTCAATGATAGAATTCATTTAATTTATCTACGCGGAATGCGGAAGATCGTGGATAGTAGAAGGCACTGGGAACGGCCTATTTTATTATACGGGCTGGTGATGATCAATATCGCAATCAATTAAGAATTCTGATTTGGCCGGCTGTCTTTGTGGTAAAAACCAACTAGTTTGCGGATATGTTTACGTACAAAAATTATTTGTTTATACTAATGAATGGGCAACGTTCCTCAGTTTAACTACAAAAGGGATAGGGAAGGACAAAATACTTTTTTTTTGACGGGGGGAAATCTTCAAAAAGATACCCCGCTTTCTGGGGGGAAGGTGGAGTATGTGGGGTTCTTACCCTCTAGAACCCGACCGGTGGCTCTCCCTCGGTGTATTGTGAGGGGCTCTGGGATCTCCAGTGGAATGCACCGGAGCTCCTACGCACTGTGAACTCGCGGGGGTGGAATTAAATCCCTACCCCTCTGTGCCCTCGCAGTGTAAGGCGACACGGGCCAGCCGAAGTCGCTTTCTTCCCGGGACAACTTCGGACGATAAAGGCCCCCAACCTTGTCGCTTAGTGAACCCGAAGCCCCTTTTAGTCGCGACAGGCTGGGGCTACCGAAATCTTATTCTACGAGCTCAGAACTACAGGGCTGAAGATATAATACTTATACTATAAGAGCATGCTTCGGTTGTTGTTGTATATTATACACTGTTCATTTGAAAATTATGCTTTTAAGCCTATCACATGTGAGACCTAATAAGTGAAAAGCGTACAGCGCAACTTGTCTCTGTCTACCCCACAAGGTTAAGATTTCTTTTCATATTTTAAGGGAATAAAAGTACCTTTACGGTATAATATGGAATAAAACCTTCTAATCAGTCTTAATTGGATGCAAATCTAAACTGAATTTTAACGACTTGTTTAAAGTCGTATCAGTGATTTTACACAATAAATCACCGGAACGAGATCTAACGGATAGCGCATTTCTCTCATAAAAATATATCTAAACATGGGCTAAACAGTGGCCCTCAGATTACTACCGCAGGCCACCAATTTTTGTCTGTTTTTTTTTTTGCACTTACTATAATAACTTTCGTGTTTCCATGATTGTGTGTGTGAATTATGGGTACTGACGCTTTGCTCTTAAACGAGAACCGGTTAAAGAGTTAGTATGACTGTGAATGGCCAAATTGTTTTTTAAGAATTTAGTGGATTTTTCGTACAGGCACATAATTAAGGTAGTTAGTGCTTTAATTATAAATTTGTTACTTTCCGGTTTTTTACAGAATGAAAATTGAATTTTAGATTTGACAATAGAAGCCTCGGGATAATATTTAGGGTTCAGTTTGCGAATCGTAAGGTCGTAGGTTTGAATCCACCTTTCAACTTCTAACGTGAACCATCTTCTAGCAATAACTTAAGCTTGGAATGGATAACAAGAATGTTAGTAATATTAAAAAACGTTTTCAATTTATCCACCTATCCGATCCTCTATCCTTACGATCCTCTGAAACTCTTAAACTTAAAACCCCTACTCATTCCTCAAACTTTTATGGGAAGTCATTCACATTGCGGGCTACTAGATTGTGGAATGCCCTTCCAAATTCCATTCGGCTTGCTAAGCCCCTACCTGCTTTTAAAAATTTGCTAGCGCAACATTATCAATCGATTTCGTCTGATATTGTATGGAACTATGATATATGTATATTTTATGTATTAGTATATTTAATGATAAATTATTTATGTACGTATATTTAGTGTAGGTTGTTAATTATATGTATAGATTTGTTATCATATTTGTATTTGAACGCCATCGTCCTGTTTTGTTCATATGTTTCCTGTCCATACACAGGTTGCCTGGAAGAGATCGCTCTCAGCGATAAGGTCGCCCGTTGTACAATGAACTGTAAAATGTACCTTATTTATGTAATGCCTTTTGTTTGATTTTGGTGTACAATAAAGTTATATCTATCTATTAAAAAAAATAACCCAAACTATATTCTTAACAAAGTTTTATGTAGCAATCTCAATTTATTTAAGATCTGTCGCGGCATGTACCGACATTCAGACTTTACTGCAGTATATTGCTTACAGTCTAATTGTTCCATAAGGTACTCTTAAGTGATTTATCACGTAAAATATAACTATGGACAGCTTCCAACGTATTTCGGACGCACATAATTACCACTTTAACTGGCATAAATCTTGCGTTGTTGTTGTTTGATTTATATGCGGACCGTATGGCGATCGCAGCCGTAAGAGGCGGCTTCCCACGTTCGCCTTATCCGTTCACACATTCATGCCGCTGATAGCTAACGGGGTAAGTAGTTTGTCATAATTTGCTTTTGTACTTATTATTTGTTTGCGAAGAACAAACAAAAGTGTAATGCAATTAAAGGTATGATCGAGAAAAGCACTCTTGATTCGGAAAGTAATCGTGCCCCGATAAACGGCCCGAGCCGAAGTTCCCTAAAAAGGAACCATGTGCTAAGGTACCCGTAACAGAGGTAGAGCCTTTTTTTTGGGGACCTCCAGTGGAACGCACCGGAGCCCCTCTACACTATGCTCGAAGAGCACCTCCCGGGGAGGTTAATCCCAGCGCCCTCGCAGTGCAAGGCGCTACGGGCTAGCCGATGTCGCCTTCTTCCCGGGACCACGTTAGGACGAAAAAGGGCCCCACCCTTGTCGCCCTGTGAACCTCGCCCCTTTTAGTCGCTTTATACGGCAGGCAGGGGATACCGTCACCGTATTCTATGTGCCCAGAACTACAGAGTTGAGGTGTTTTACTGGACGTGTCTAACCACGTACTCGTCCCCCGGGGTAAGGACGAGTTGTCTCTGTCCCTGACATAAGGACAAATAGGATCACATAAAGCGGGAAAGAAAGTCGTGAATGTTGGATGGTCAGCTTCTTTGCTACCTCTGAGGTCGGGTTAGCTAGCAACAATAAGACACACATGGTGTTCACTGAATTTAAGGTCAAGGATTAATGACTTTATTTCCAATTCATGTGATCCTATTTATTTGTGTATATATAATAATTTGGTTACAATGGGGCAGCTTTTCAAATTAACTTTATACACCACTTCGGGAAACGTTGGCGCTGGGAGATAAAGCGAAGAAACTCTAGCAACGCTTCTAATATCTAACGGGTAAGTCTTAATTAATATACACATATAAACGGCGGTATCTCGATAAGATATTAAGTATGTTTAAAGTAATTCAACTTAAATATGTTAGTGACAACGTATCCCATTAATAGTAGAAAACTTTCAGGTCTTTCTAACCCCAACAGGGTTGACAGTAGAATGTCATTAGTATTTGCTGTTCTTTAATAATCTTAGGTACCATATGTGAGAAGTATTAAACCTATCTCCGTACATCAGAATCAAATTTTAGTAATGTGAAACTCAATAAGCAATTGTTAATAATAGTTATTTTATTATAATTTACATTATTTCTCTAAATATTTTAACTCTATAATTACACAATGGTCGCAAAATGAATGGACTCAAGACAGGGTGGTCTACATGTAAAATATATTTTAAAAAACCATTAATTAGAGGAACAGCCAATAGATTTTTTGCATAAAGTATCCCGTTCTATAGGTATGCCCTACGGCTACATTCAATAAAGACGTCTCGACTGTTATCAAAGGGTAAGCTCTTTCAAGAATTGGCGCCACAGAGATTAAGATATCTTGGCTTTAATGTGTTAATTAAAAAAAAGAATTTCTTACAGACGTTATCGACCACTTTAGCTAAAGAAGATATGAATTTATGCATTATCACAATTTTTAACACTTCGGAATCGTTAGTTTGATATCCATTTTTTTTGTGGGGTTCATCTTTTACCTCTTCCAAATA
Source organism: Meandrusa payeni (assembly GCA_029286785.1). NCBI lineage: Eukaryota > Metazoa > Arthropoda > Insecta > Lepidoptera > Papilionidae > Meandrusa > Meandrusa payeni. The sequence continues at coordinate 5,697,887 of JAGSMX010000013.1, forward strand.
AATATTATTAATAGAAAATTAAATCTCTTTTCGCTACTCGTCTTTTGTTAAACAAATATAATTTAATTTTGTAATAAAATTTAAACTCTATTGATGACCCAAAAAAGAGTATTATCTCCACATATTCCGAATGAAATTTATTGGTACAAGCCGGTCAAAATTCAAACCTTCGACAGTAGTATTTCAGCAGGCTTAGATGGTGAAATACTTCCATTACTGTCAATCAAAAGACTATCGAAATTTACGTCGGGTAAAAGAATCCGGTATTCTATATGCTTTAAATCTCCAAGTTTAGTGCCATCTTTCGCTGAGGTTTAGATTGGTTCAACCGTTTATCACTGTTTGGTTATGTGATTGGTTATTACCTTTGCAATGTCAAATCCCTAGCACATAGTGCAAAGTATAAATTGTTAAAAATAAAACATCTAGAACCTTCTTTCACATCTGTCTCAACGTTTCGAACACTGTAGTTTTTTTGTTGAGAAATGAAAATTAATCGAAATGTAGACAACCTATACGTTAAACTGTAACCGCAAATATATCCGTAAAACCTTGCAATGCTTCATTTAACATCAATCCTCGCGCGTTACCGCTATTTTATGGGCAGGCTCCATCCCTTAGATGTTAGAAGCGTTGCTGGAGTTTCTTCGGCCACTTCTTCTCCCAGCGCCAACGCAAGCGAAGCCAGCGAAGTGGCACTCAAAGTTAGTTTAGCTTTTTGAATGTCCCTCAGATTATTCGTGAAATAGCTACCGACCGAGTCGAGGTCCGGCCCTCTCGGGCGCCCTCGGATCGGAATGCTAACGCGTTACATAGTATCATTTAACATTCTTTATTAACGTTCTCTTGTTTTGGTTTATATGATTTTTTTTTGTAGCGTGTGTCGAATGTCTATCTCATACGTATAGTGGTCAAGTTCCATTAGCCGACCTGAATCACACTTTGTCAACTTTTGCGGAAATGAAATCTATCACATATCACACATATACACAGCTTTTGTTATCTTAATGGTGCATAGATTCAAATGTGACATCGAAAATTCATTAGAATTTTAACCGCAAGAGATAAAGGACACCGATTCGCAAGACAGCGAAGCAAAAAATACTTTTCTACATTGCAACGGAATTCATCGCCTTTACGCCGATCACTTTTAATCAGTAGGTATGTTAAGTAGGATTTACTTTACCAAGAATTTCCATACGTTTTTATTTTTTTATATATACAGCTACGATATTCCATTAAAAATAATATTTTAATATTGAGAGTATGAAGCTTTTTATGCAATAAAGTAATAAATGGTATTTGAAAAGTAGAAATAAGAAAACAAATACACTACTAAACATTAAACCAAGGATAAATACCGTAAAAAATAATTGGGTCTATTTATACGTATGGAAATTGGCTATTACATATAAAGTAAATGTGGAGATTTTGATTTATGATTGATTTTTGTGGTGGAGGCAAAGCTCTTAGGTCGTACCTCTATCGCTAGTAACTTGACAGAGGGGTCCCCCCGGTCATGGGTGGAACCATTGAAAGATGGTTACGCGTAAGCATTCCGATCTTAGGATGCCCGAGAGGGCCGAACCACTCTGACTCTGTCGGTTGCTATTTCACGGATAATAGATGCGGAGGGGACGCTGTCTAGGACGAACGACGAGCGACGATCTTCGCAGGACGACTGTTCAAGGATTGAGCTCAGTGACATGCTTTTGACGTTTCCAGCAATGGATTGTAGCAGGCTGGTGTTGATGAATACATCACTCAGTCACAATCGTCAAGTTACAAATTTTCAAAATATCCAAGCAGAAAGAAAATCGTTATTGCTGTAGCAATAGGTTAGATAGTTCCTTGGTTTGGCATAGGCCTTTTTAAAGTATTACGCCTATACAAATTTTTAGGCGACCGTTTGACCACTAACCAACTATACTTTAAAAAGACGTGTTAAGAAATATTTTGAGGTGTCTTCCTACAACGACGACGTAAAAGATTTACATTCGTCTATAAAGGTTTTATAGGGACGAGCGCTCGTTAACACCGGTGTAAATATTGTCAGTTAAATACTCGGTCCGTCAACTGTTTACTTTACGTTCATGTCATTGTCATTCAAATGATGATGTATTAATAAAGCAACTTGTTAATGATTTGAAATTTTGAATTACAATCATCGTAAAAGTCGTAAATGAGCCATGATAAGCCACGTGGAAATATTTTCCCATAATTTAATTGGAATTTACAGTTACAAGTATAGCTATGATATAAACGGGCCGTTTATCATTATTATTTCTTAATATTTAACTCCCGATTAACAGAGAGGGCGAATAGTATATGAACGAAGAGAAATTCCGTACTTTTAGACAAGGATTTATATTTACATACAAAATTCTTATATCATTTATCCTTTATAAGTTGTGATGCAGTGCTAATAACCTACTGGATAGAGTTCGATCTGAAGATCGAAGTCCCTTTGGTAGCGACCCGAACGTACCAAGGAGTTTACCTTTTACAGTACAAAAAAATTATTGTTATGTTTCGTCCCCTGTATTCAGCGATAGGATTACTGTCTCACACATATATATATATATGTATATATATATATATATATATACACATATATATGCCTAGTAAACTCTGGAAAAGCGGTTAGCGTTAGCAATTTCTACCACACCATTGTTCAAGGGACATGAGAGCTGTCTGCTGCATCTTTGCGACGGCATATGCTGAGTAGGTGTCCAATATTGGCATCATATCTTATGTACTATTTGTCCGTTTTTTTCTTTAACTGTATTTTTTTTCTGTCTTTTGATGTGTTTATTTTGTGCCAATACAGAATATGTCTATGTCTATACAGAGAAGATGTTATCCGACAAACATCTGGATGGCGTGTCAGCGATTTGATATTGTGCAAATCCATCATTTCACCATAAACGTTTCGTATTACATGAAAGGAAAGGGTGACATAGAGAAAGTTTTTGCGCAAACTATCCTAACTGTCCGTTTGACTGTGGCGCACCCGTCACACATTTGAAGATTCCATCCCTTTAACGCACCTTTCGTCGTAGCTGGTTGTTGTGCGATGGCACGAGTTTAATTGTTTGCACACATTAGAATGCATCTGTTATTAACCGACTTCAAAAAACGAGGTAATTATTTCGTTAGTATTTTGTTTTAATCCAATTAGAGCCGTGGTAGCTCAGTATCCGGGCGGTTGGCACTTGTTGCATAGTACGCTAGCAACCCGAGTTCGATCCCCGGTGCCGGCACCAATAAATTTGTTGTTGTAATTTTATGTGCTGATTAACCACGCGCTCGGCGGTGAAGGAAAACATCGCGAGGAAACCTACATGTCTTAGAAAATTTTTCTAAGGCATGTGAAGTCTACCAATCCGCACTAGGGCCGCGTGGTGGACTATGCCCTTATACTCTCTTTATAGAGAAGGCCTGTGCCCAGCAGTGGGACATATATTACATATATAAAGGCTGTAACTTTGTTTTAATCAATTGATTATTTGAAAGATTTCGGTTTTAATAAGACTCTATATTAATATTAGCATAGGATCTGACGTTTCCGAGATATCTTCTTACTAGGAATCTCTTAAAATTGTGTAGAATAATGCTTGTTAGCTAGTAATGTACTTCTTAACGACAACGATGAATATGGACGAAGAAAGAGTATAGACAACAGAACTTATCAATTCAAATAAAAAAAGCGTCTGTACGCTTGATATGATTTGAACATTTTGTTTTTAATTGTAAATACATTTGATAAAACGTGAAAGGTTTTCTAAGCCCTTATCACAACGTTGCATATGATGAGCGTGTTTGGTTTAAACACAGTTTTTAATGATCATTTTTATTATAAACATTTATCATCTTGGTTCACACACACATATATAATGATTAGATTATGAACGGCGTAAGACAGGACAATGTGGCTTGTAACTTTTAGTGGCGTTTTTACCTGAAAAGACTCCTATATTTTTTTGAATAAAAGAAAATTCTCAGTTCCTGCCAACTTCCCTAACGGACGGGAAAGGTTTATTACACAATCAGCGACTGGTTTTTACATTAATTTTAATTAAATTTTGAAAATTATACACACATATAAAATTATACACGTTATAGAAACATAAAGGATTTCACATTTATGTTACTTCATTGCACGGATGTTATAAAAACAAAATGAGATGAATGGGTACTGTACAATAAAAAAATGTCTATATAGACTAACAATTTAAATAATTTTCATATGTTTAATAATTTTCGAAGGGTCAATAGCCTAATGATTTAGGGTACGGCCTGCGAATCGTAAGGTCGTGGGTTCGAATCCACCATTCGACTATTGACGTGACCCATGTCCTTGTTTTTTTTTGACAGGGACAAAATCTTCACAAAGATACCCAGCCTTCTGGGGGGAAGGCGGCGGTTATGTGGAGTTCTTACCCACTAAAACCTCCCCGGTGGCCCTTTCTTTGGTGCACGACGCCCCTCGTCGTGCACCGAGGAAAGGGCCGGGATCTCACGTGGAACGCACCGGAGCCCCTCTGCACTGTGCTCAAGGAGAGCACGTCCTGGGGGGAGGTTACTCCCTCCCCCCCTCTGCCCTCGCAGCGCAAGGCGACACGGGCCAGCCGATGTCGCCTTCTTCCCGGGTCCACTTTGGTGGACGACTCAGGCCCCCACCCTTGTCGCCCAGTGAACCCGAGGCCCCTTTTAGTCGCCTTGTACGACAGGCAGGGGATACCGTAGTCTTATTCTTGAGAGCCCAGAACTACAGGGCTGACGTGACCCATGTCCTAGCACAAGCTTAAACTTGGAATGTTTAACAAGAATGTTAGAGATATTTCTGAAAAAAAAAACGAGAAATATGGTTAGCATTCTTTTTTAAAAAAAAAATCATAAGTGATTAATTCAACTATCTTGAAGTATCTTGTAGTGATAGCATAGTGGCTAAGCTATTTGATCTGGTGGTAGCGGTTTCAAATCCCAAGTACAAAAAATCTATTGATAAAAATTGGGTGTATGGCAATCTACCCCGCTAGAGTTAAAAGGACGTGAATGTTTTTTTTTTAATTTTAGGTATATTTATGAATAATATAAAAGCACTCCTCCACTTTTGACCCAGATGGGTAGGATTAGGAATTCTATTTTCCATGTTACCGATAAACCTCTTATTCTTATTTTTTTCAACTATGTATTTTACCTCTAAACTTTTATGGCTTTGAAAATAAAAATTATTACAAAATTCAATTGTTTGATTTGAAAATTGCTCGTGTACAATAAAAAAATTAAATTTAAATTCACATACAAATAAAAACAACAATTATATAATTTGAATTGAAACACTTTTGTACTGAGTTGTACTTATGCGACAGTTCTGTGGCTTGTGCCGATTGATGTTAGCACCTGAGATCGGTGGACACCTTGCCTACCCGCAATCCTTTGACATCTGCCCGGGTACGTTCACTTCTTTATTTTAATGGATTATGTATACGACAAAGTACGCGCGACACACAGATGTGATACAAAGATAAGTGAAGGAAGGAAAAACGGTAATCGGCGAAACTTCGAATATATAGCCTTGAAATTCAGATGTTTTCATTCCAAATTCAAGTTTAACTTATAATCGACAAGTACTCAAGTTTTATGTTTATACATCAGATGGGATAAACCACGAGTTCTCACAAAAGTTAGACAATTAGGTTATTAGAAACTGACGAACATGTATGCAAAGACGGAGAAAGAAGAGGTGAACCTCAGAACCATAGATAGAGATAGATCGATAAATCCTTTATTGCACCAAATAAAATGTACAAAGGCGAACTTAATGCTAATTAGCATTTTCTTCCAGCTAACCTTTAGTTAAGAACAGGCTAAGGGTAGTGCCGCTAAAAATAGCGTTTTAAAACTATTATATAAATAAATAAATATACATTTACATATAACAATTAAACTATGAAGCGACATTTAATCCAGATTTACGGCATGCATTTGTTACTGTGTCGGTATAGAAGTGTTCAGTTTATGATTGGCCGCAGATAGTTGGAAAGAAAACAGTTTAACGGCGAAGTCACGTCTTAGATTGACATGTTGTTTAAACACATTTATTGATTTTCTCCCACGTTGAAAGACAACAATTTGTCTGTTGAAGCTCGAATTTTGATCTTATCACACGTCTATTGTACCGTAGCTCAGAAATAGATTGTGTTTAACCGCGCCGATAGTTTTCTATTGAGATCTATTTAAATTGTTGTTGCTTCTGGTTACCACATAACAGAGATAAACATCAACTCTAATTCTTCATGTTTATTATAATGTTGTATAGAAATATTAATACAATAAAGAGAAATGGACCCTCTGCAATGCTATAGGTAGAAATTTTTAAATCCTTTTTTATATCTGAGTAACCCTTTTACTGCTTTAACACTTCGAGATATTTGTGTTTTTCTGGTGTGTTACAAGTTTACAACTTTACGACTCTCATCCAAAACGGGGTGTAGAGTATGGTTAAAATTACAAAGCGTACATACTTTGGGTTAGGTGCTGGAAAATAAATTGTCATACCTTACAATAACATTAGAAAAAAACCTATCAAATTCTTAGACAGAAAAAATTATTTGTTATAAGGCTATTGCTATCATCTCTTCCGTTCTTTATTACTAGGGTTCGCTTGAATACCGAGTTTTCTCCACTTTGCCCAGCATCCTCTTCCATAAGATTGTTTTTCATCTGTTATTATTGTAGGTTTTGTAGAATAAAATAGTCCAATAAGTATTAATATTTGACTGTTTCTTCCTTTAATTGTATTGTGTTAATTTTTCTTTCTTTTTTTGCTATATTTTATGTAATTTCTATACTATATGTAATGTGTTTGTATGTTCTGATGCCAATAAGTAAAATGTCTGTGTCTATATCTAATAAGTCACCTATTCAAGTTTCAATCATGACACCACGCTCGGCAACATTAAAATTATAACCCAGTTAAAATTAACTGTGGCTAAACAAGTTGCGTCTTTACTTAACCTAAGGCCTAAGTCTAAATATGCTTATTTATAATCGTGGCTTCGTATTTCCGCCGCGGGCGAGCGGCGTCCGTTCCTTTGAGTGTGGCCATACATCACGGCTCCTAAGTAGACAGTATATCAACCGATATTCAGAGTAATTAGCCCCTTGGCGACGGACCTCCTGGATTTATTGTGGTAGGGCGTTAATGCAGCCGACAGCCGTGTTGCCGGCCTTTGTTCTTCATGACCGAAATATTCAATTAGAATTTCACTACTTACCAGTTTTTTTTGGCTGATTGCTATTGATAGCCTGAAGGTTATCTTGACCGAGTTGATAGGTGGCCCAGTTCTTACATTGCATTTACCGCTTTGATTAACCCAATGGACTCACCTCTTGTAACATATGGGAACTAAGAACCTTGACGAAAACATGAATAACTTCAATGGAATGAAGAAAAAGGACGTGAGAACTTTTATGATTAACTTAATACAAAAGTATACGAGGCTTTGTATTTTTGGTACCCTAAGTACTCTTCATAAAATATAGCCGTCAGCAAAAATAAAGGGTCGGTTAAATTTTAGTACTTAGTGTCGCCACATGGAGGCAACACTAAGTGCTAAGCGAGATGAATGAAAGGATAACTTTAGATAACATTAGAAATTTAATTAGCAAAAAGGATACGAAAGAAATGTTTATAAGGTTCTGTAGAAATGTAGTAAAAAAAGTACTAGTAAGGAATAAACGATAGTGTAAATAGATAGAAAATAATTTAGATAATAAAAACAGAATTGTAATAGAAATAAATAGATAATTAAGAAAAATAAATATAGGAATAAATAATAGAAATATTGGAGAAATTAAGGAAATGTATAAAGTAGAAATAAGGAAATTAGAAATTAGTTTTTTATAAAGTAGACAAATTGAAATAGATAAATAATGTATAAGCTAAAAATACCCCCCGCCAGACACGCTGGGGAATAAAATATTGTAATGTATATAAATAATGTAATAATCATAAAAAAAAACACTAAGTGCTAAAATTTAAATAAAAATAAAATTTAATGAAAAATACTGTATTATCCAAGTTTACGTAAAATATCCTTTTACGTTTAAGTTTGTGTTTTTAATGAAATAAAAATAAAATAAAATAAAAATATTATATCCTTAAAATAAAATAAAATAAAAATATTTTATTTTATTTTAAGGATATTTAATTGTCTATCATGCACAATTTATTTTACTTAGCGTTTTTATCTTCTGAGATATTCAAACTTTCTTATCCCATCCTTTATTTTTGCTCACGAGTGTAGTTCGGCAAAAAAACTAAAAAAAAAATTTGAAACGTTTCTGGCGGATTGATATCCGCGGTAGCACTTTAATTGGAAAGTTAACTAGATGTCGTAACCATACTTCGAGTAGACACGTTACAGTTTCAAATTCCTCAGTTGGCAGAGTCAGTTTAATGGGAATCCTTGAAAGTAAAACCCTTTAATTAATATCTTAACATCAAAGACATTAAAAAGATAAAAGGAATGGATTAATCTTAAATTGTGTTTCTTTTAAGGTACATCAAATTAATTTACGATTTATTTTGAGTATTCTCTAATGATTATTATACAACACATCAGAGGGCCCGATGTAAAATAAGCGTCTATAATCTATTCCATTTAATCCTTTATCGTCTTTTTTTAAAAAAAGTCATCAAATTAAGATGTAGCATTTTTACGGCTGGTGATAACTATTTTGACAAAAGAGGTTGGTAGTCGCACAAAAAGTGGAATAATCACTACAGCTGGCTACCGCAATCCGTCAATTAATTTACTTTTCAGATATGAAAGGCGACAAAGAGAAGGCCGAAAGGAAATCGCTACTGCCATTTATCTATAAAAGAATCCGTTTAAAAGTAAACCTTATTATATCGTGCTATAGTTTACAATCCAAACTGCATATTTCGTAATGAAATCGAACTAGCTACCGTAGGCGACAGCGAGTGATAACAGCGAGTGGAGGTACATCGTAAAACATCATTAGTGAGATAAAAACCCTAAAAGCAGCCTTAAAGAAACTGAGAGCGCAGGAAGTTACGTCGATACACGAACTTACCTGCGTACAGTTCTTGATTAACGACGAATAGATGAATAAAATTTCTGATCCATCAAGTAAATTTAACAAAAACCGACTTCAAATCAAATCAAACGTTTAACGTTATTACGATTTGTATTTCCGAATTATTGTAGGAATATTGCGAAATAGGATTAAGCAGAACCTAACCAAACTCAGAACCATGGTAGCTCAGTGTCCGGGCAGTCGCCTCAAGTTGCACAGTACGCTAACAACCCGGGTTCGATCCCAAGTGCCGGCACCAATAAATTTGTGTAATTTTTACTACTTTCCCGTTGCCGCAGAAAAAGCCGATGTATTCCGGTAGGTCATTATCACCGTTAAATTTATTTAAAATTAAAATTGCGATGAAATTTTCATCTTTTTTTAAACATTCTTTATAATCATTTCAAAACAAGCTTGCTTGGATCAATTGGATTTGAACCTAGAACCCCTATTATTCACACAAAGCATTATTAGATTAATGATACCAAATAAGCTCGCGACCGTCGGAGGTTGCGAATAATCCTGCGCGTTACCGCTATTTTATGGGCAGGCCCCACCCTTAGATGTTAGGAGCGTTGCTGGAGTTTCTTCGGCCACTTCTTCTCCAGCGCCAACGCTTCCCGAAGTGGCACTCAAAGTTAGTTTAGCTTTTGAATGTCTCTTAGATTATCCGTGAAATAGCAACCGACCGAGTCGTGGTTCGGCCTTCTCGGGCGCCCTCGGATCGGAATGCTTACGCGTAACATAGTAACCGTCAAGCCGAGGTTACCCCTCACCGGGGGACCCTTCTGTTACGTTACGAGCAATAGAGGTTCAGGCTAATGGACCTAGGAGCTGTGCCACCTCTCAATCCGGCGGAGCAATCAAGGCCAGCTTCTCTGGCCAATCTGTGTAGTTCGTCATAAAAAAAACCAAATAAGTTTGTTGCGCCTATTACAAGTAATATTATCAAAGTAGTAATTTTGGACGTCTTCACCCATTTTGTTGAACAAACAATCGTAAATGAAATTATTGTGTCGAGGAAGTGCCATCTAAAAAACAAGGAGACAAAAGGATGCCGGTGTTAGAAAACTTAATTTTACACCCGAATCAAAACTTCAAACCGTATTGTGTTATTGTGGTGTTAACCAATTTCTCTTTTGTTGTGACCCCGCCCACGTTTATTATCGGATACCTTTGTGGCATGTCATTTTTTATCAAAACAATAACCTTTTTTATAAATAAAAAAAAAACAACCAGTCGGGTCACACGTACGATAACTAAGAAATGAATTTGTCAGAAGCTTTTACTATCAAATAAGACATAATTTACGTGGACATATAAATTAGGATTCTGTGAGTTGTTTCTTGGAAATTTATTCAAAGGAATTATTGAATTGTTTACTAAAATGGACCTTGTTTCTGTAGTGAAATATGTGTAGAACTTTTTACTGTGTCTCCGCTTAGAGGTTATAAAGTAATTAGTTTTATTGTAAAAAGGGGTAAACACAAAGCTTTTGCATATGTGTAACAACTAACTAACTCCATAACTAGTGTGTATTACACACTACTAGTATATGCATAAGTATTGCAACTACTTTAGCTTGAATAAAAATTGTTGTAATTTTTTACGTTTAAAGTGTCAATAATGGTGGGGGATGTGGTTTGCAAAACAGGGATCGTAATTTTAAAAACTCGGACGATAATTGATGTGACCTATATAGCGTGAAATCGGAAGCTTTCAACCTAAGTCTAGTACTGGGCACAGATACTAAATTATTTCTTTAGATTTATTGAATTGGTATTACGAAATGTTATTGTAAGCCAACTGGGAATCCTTTATCGCAGGCCGTAGTCTCGTCAAGGCAGACTTTTTAATAAATGTGGACCCGGCGAGTTGGTCCCGTGTTGCCTTAGCAAATCGAGGATGCTGGGGAAAGAATTGTTCTCCTGAGACGTGCGTCTGCGTGCTTGCAGGGCGCCGTTACGTTTCGCTGGAGATCCCAAAAGAACGCACCGAGGACGGTCACTGGGGAAGATTTCTCCCACAGTAAAAAAAGGGCTTTTTATTTGCGTCTTTTTGTTACAATACAAAAACGGTACTTTAATATGTTGTATAAGGGTTAATAAAGATTAGAAACACATTAATAAATAACAAATTGCAGTTATTTGTCACGATAAACCAATGTTGTGTGACAATATAAAATATAATTTCAGTCTACCCACCCACATTGGAGATAAATTAATAGAATTTCCCTCATGCTAGTGACGTATAATAATAGTTGATTGGTCTCGTGTGAGGTATTTTTTCCAACATCCTCAGCCCTAATGTTGCTAAATCTCTCTATAGGGGCAATAAAGATGTTCGATAAGATAATGCTTTCAAAATGTTTATGCAAGCAGTAAAATTATTTTTATAACGTTCTAAGGTATTTTGTGATAAGCCATTTCATAACTCTAATAAGTTTTTATGTACATTTTTGTACCAGTGCTATATTATTATAATATATTAATAATTACTTTACCGATTGCGTTACATTAGGGAGACGTCAATTTAATTTTTTTTATTAGCAATACGCGACTGTCGTTCTTTGGGTAGATTTTAATATTGTATGTATATAGATGTATTAATGTGACGATAGTTAAAAATTATGAAAATTGTATAATGAAGGATGAGGAGACAGGTATTTTCGTACCAAAAAATTCCGTTAAATTCAGATCAAATGTTGAAACAAATAATAAAATTGGTTCATTCGTACCACAGTTTTACAGTAAACTAATTCACTAGGTATTTCTTTTATAGGCACTGTGTTTTAGAACGCTGAAACTCTATTAGAACTAGGGTGGTGATTGAAGTCGCATTTTTCTAAAGTGGGATGTTAAGTTATTTTTGGAATCTATTGCAAAAAGAAAATATCTCACGCTATCGAAATTGGTTCGTTACTGCTCACTGTAGAGCCTGTATCTGTCGATGCGCAATAGCGAATACATGAATATATCCCGGTGTGAAGGGCATTATATCTAGTAAAATATCTGACTATGTCTTTATTCCAAAGCATTATTTATTTAGGAATCCTACGTAGTTAACCTACTTTATGTTATGAGCAGTGTTGTCGCTTACCGTAGTGTGAACGTAGTATACAATTAATCACTTTAGAAGCTCTCAAGTCTTTTTAACCATTTTTAACTGGGTATACATAGACAGGAATCGTTGTCAGCTATTCCAATAGCCTTCTTGCCGCTCTCCAACCTATGTACACAACCTAGTCTACAACAATGTCTCCAAAACTCTGGACATAAGACACCTTCAATTATATCAAGTAAAACAAACGGTATCAAAATGGTTGCTCGGCCTCAACCTCGAACAGACCGAAAGAATCATCGGGTAGACGTAAACAAAATAAATAAAAACAAAATAAATTAACAAAATTATAAAAAAAAACTAAAATTTTGTGCAAAATGCAAACTCCACAATGCAACTCTGGCTCCCAAGATGCAAGCGTCTGCTTAGTTTGGGAGTCACTGTGTACGAATATGTGCATATGTGCTACAATGGTTATATGGATGTTCGTTTCATTTGTGTAATGTTTATAATTGTAACCAAATCTGTGTGTTAATATTGACCAGGCTTATTAAGCACCATATGTGACATGTATTAGACATTGCATTTAACATCAGCTGAGATCGTGACAAGTACTTTCTTAGAAATTTTAATATAAAAAAAGGAATAAAATCTCTTTTCTATACCTATATATATATATATATATATTATATTCTATACCTTTAAATATATATTCTTTTATACACCAACTAACTTTTTTAAAATTACAATTTTGAAGAAAATAATAATAAGCTATCTCATCCTTTTTAACCCTAAATAAGGTTCCAATAACTGTCCGATTTTCACTAAGTTTATTAGGGCCCATATATGACAGGGTTTGTGCCGATAACCATAGATATTTTTTTGACAAACTAGAGAAGCTGGTCTTGACTGCTTCACCGGATTGAGAGGTCGCGTAGCGCTTAGTGGCGCCTGAACCTCTATCGCAAGTAACTGTTGTACGTACGTCAATAAAAAAATAAAAAAATTAAAACAGGAGAAAAATTCTAAGAACATTTTTGCATATTCTAGACAATAAGCATATAAATTATAATTATCTTTACATACATTTCGATGATGATTTTATATTTTGGTAAACAGATATAGACAAGGTAAAACAAACGAAAAACATTTTTAATAAATAATTTAATATCCTTGTTGGGTAAAACTAATTAATATTTACAATGGCTTTGTAATCAATCAGATTCAATCATCAGAAACAATCATCTACATATTTTCACTTTCTCGTTGAGACACTCCGAAAACATTTCAGTACTTACACAAAATCCCATTTGTATACTTATTAGCTAAATGTCTGATAACTTTAAGGCACTATGGTATGACTAGATATAGTAAGAGTCTTTTCGTCTTCACAAATAATGCGGTACAATTAAATTAATGCACATTATTTCGGAGGGATTCGTCCAAACTTGATTCCGAACGTCGGTTACCTGTGGGCAAAGAAGAAACGAATTAATATCTGTATCTAACAAGGACGCTGCATCTTAATTAAAAATAAACAAATTCCAATTAGTATTCTTATACAAATTATGGCAAATTGTAACTTACATATATGCTATTTCTGTTGCCACCAGGAGATGACGTCTAGCAGCTCATCCTCGTCCATGGGTCCAAGTTGCTGCTGCGTTGATACTTCGTATCGATCAACAGCTGAATACGCCGATGACACACCTGATGAACACTCCGACGGCGCAGGGGAATCTGCCTTTTCCGAACACGGTGAATCGTTTCCATAGAAAAATCCATCGTCCATATCCATTGTAGTTGTCGGTTGACTATTACCACTTGGTAAATTCTCTCTATTCTCCTGGTCGCGTGTTATACCTAACGCAGCATCACTTTCGTCTAACAGCTGTTGAAGGTATCTTATGTATTCGACTACCATTCTTAACGTGTCTACTTTACTCAATTTCTTTCCTGATCCTCGTCTAGCGCCACCTGACAGTGCGGCGACTACAGACGCGGGCAGGTGACGTCGCAGCGCGTTGAATCCGTCATTAACTTGTTTAACACGATTACGCTCGCGAGCGTTACGTCTCGCGATCGAGGCGGCTTGCGGTCCGGTGTAAGGATTCGTTCTGAAGTGCACTTTCTTCCTATACTGAAGGTTCGGCGGTGTATCGTGTGTTACGTAGTTTTTCTCCGGAGCCGGAGCGATAGGTATGACTCGTTTCTCATTCGTCGATTTCGTCACAGTCGCTGAAGGATATCCGGACGAGACGACGACGTAATTAGTTTGCCCTTGAACGAGTTGGATTTCTTGCAACATTTTACGTGTGTATTACGCGAGCGTTCGCAATCGATCGGCGCGCACAACCGGTCCGCTCGGTGGGCGGAAAAGCACTGGCACGATAAAGGGAGGCTTTGCCAAGCTTTGGATTACGGGCGAGAGCGAGCAGCGGCAATGGAGCTTCACGCACAAGTGAGTCGGCGGCGCACGCGCATGCGTTATATCACCTGCGCCGGCTGCAAAAAATATAAATTTTAAAATTCTCTTCCCCTATTATTTTCCATCATCCCTTCCCCTTTGTACGTACGGGTCCGTACCTGGCGTGGTAGTTAAGGGAGCGCGGCGGGTCGCGGGGAGGGTGCGGCTAACGCGTGCCCAGTTTTTTCTACTGACCACTGAATACATAAACAACGTTTTTGAAATATCTTCCCTTTACGAACTTACAAAATAATATAAGTAATAATTAAAGGGTTTTTTCTGTACTTTTCATAAAACTTCTGTTTTCATCATAACAAGCTTTGCAATAATAATATAAGAATGCTATAATATTCAGCCCGGTGGCTCGTGGAGTCCAATTCCCAGCCGAGATATATCTTTGAGTCTTCGTGTTTTTAGGCTCAAGATAACAACAAAAAACAAATCAATGTGTTACCAGTTTTAGTGTTATGATATTTGCTCTGATAAAAGTTCAGGATGCAGAGACGTAAATGATAGGCCACCCTTCAAAAAATCGGTGATACTGTAGCAGTCTTCTGGCCGCTCAGCGTACATTGACCAAAAAAGGCTGTATTGTGATGGGAAGCAAAATACACACAGTGACTACCATTTCTCCCTACTAAAAAAACACATCCCGTCGGATGTGTTAACGATTGTCAGATATTATTATTCGCTTAGCTTATTTATTTATATTTACGTAATTAACTGGTAAAAAAGCTGGTATAAACAGTACACGAATCTGTAATGTTGCATCGGTATACCTAAACCAACGGTTTTCAAATTTATAATATCACACTACATTTCGTATAAAACTCCAATAAAATGCATTGGTTATGGCTTTGCATTTCTTAAATGTTTTTAATTCCCGTAAAAAGAGATGGCGGCCCGGACCGTCTATGGCTGTCGAACATATTTCACATAGCAATTAGTTAATATAAAATGGTTCTGTAAGTTGTTTCGGAGTCGTAATGTATGTGAGAAAATATTTTGAATTTATAATGTCGTAGGATTTAGACGCAACATTGAAGTATAAAGGCATAGAGGCTCCGACAGAAATGTCATTTTCGGAATGTATTCTAAATCATCTCGAAACACATTAATTTCAATTAGCGCCGTAGCGAATACGCGCCGTTCATAGACACTTCTCCCATATTATTCCGTTTTATATGCCGACCGCCGAATCAAAAGTCGAGAGCGGCTTCTGTCGATATAATTGCACTAACTTAACAGCTCTCATGCAATTCGTTCAGCTCAACTAATTTAAATGAAATGGTGTTTCAAACGGTAGTTGTTTTCATTAGCGGGCACTTAGTAACGGGATTGGGCATTGATTCATTCCGATAAGCACTTTATTGGGCGTAACGGAATTCCGTAGGTACTAGTTTCGTTTACGAGCTTGGGCTTCTGTTTATGATAAACGGGTTTGATACAACTATGGGAAACGTAAGAGGAAAGTTACCAAAACTCCGACTCACACGCGGATTTTTCCTTATTTATGACTATTCGTGCCATTAAGTTACAATTAATTAAGTTACGATATTAACTATAGAACTATCAAGCGAGAGCTTTATGTTAAATGTCACATTTCTTGACATCGCGACCCTAACTTTTCCGATGGGTTTTACTTTATTAAAAATATGTAAAATTAAAATTTTCTTTTATACAAACCTTGTATTGAACAATTTGAAGAAAAGTATAATTTATACTCTGTTTCTTCCGGACATTTTGTCTTTCATATGGTAATGATATAGCTTAGTAGTTTCAGGGATTATCTACCACAAAAAAAAAAACATTTTTTAACATCAATACAGATAAAATCAAATAGTTTTTAGGAAGTAAACTGCATAAAAGTTCAAGAAGTTGCCATAGCGATAGTTGTGGTTCTTTAATACCTAGAAACGTGCCAGAAGCATTTGATGAAGTCGTGGTTCCGCCATCCATCTTTTCGCAAATGACTTTGGAAAGCTCTAAAGACACGATTACTTCTCAATCCGATAATGTGTAACCTTTGTGCTAACAACGTTCAATATAATTGTTGCTAACATACTAAAAACTTATTTACATATCACGACTGGTAAATGCTTTTACAGAATGCCGCTTCGATATGGTAGCCGACATCAGCTGTGTTTCATGTGATAAGTGGAGTGGGCAGGTGGCCCAATTACTGTTAACGAGACTGCAGGGTTCATAAAGTATTTGTATCTCGATTAATTATCGGGGATGAACGTGTCTCTAAATCGCAGGATTACTTAACAACAGGTGAACTGTGAACTGGCTTGTTACCCTAAATTCTTAAAAAGAATATTCTATGCATAATTAGAATAAATTAACCCTAAATATAAGATGCGTGATACCTCAGATTCTGGGCGCTTGCCTCATGTTTTATATTACGCGAGTAATCTTAGATCATTCCCTGGTGCCGCCATCAATGATATTATTGATTGCATATTTTAGTGTCGAACGCTTAGACATTAGATCATGACTTCTAAAGGTTAATGACATACTAAACATATCCCTATTTAAAAAAAAACGATGTCTATCACGATGTCTGTTTCTATAAAACCAGAAATTTGTAGCAAAATAGAAGTCACAGTTTTTAGTATATGTCTGTGGATAATGAACTTTTATAAGAATGAATCCACTGACGATTTTTTAAAGAGATAAATCCGAAAAACAGAGAAGGACTGGGACATGAACCCCCAACCGTCAGGTTGAAACACGGATTTCCGTAAAATAATAATATATTCTTTATCATTAGCTTTAATTTAAGTTATTTAACATAGCAGGTGGAAGCCGACGGCCATGGTAAGCCGACGGCAATAGTAAGGTAATAATTTTTGTAATCATATTATGTGGTGTTTCTATAATATATTCTTATACTATAAAATTTTTAAATAGACCAATTTCTTCATCTTTGTTATCAATCTTTATCAATACAGCATTACATAGGTCTTCCTTAATGCCTTAAGCCATTTACGATACTTTGCTTTCCATTTTCCATCAAGAGGATCCTACATTCCTTCGAAATAAACGCAGTCTTTGTACCACGACCGTCGCCCATCTATCGGCACTATTCAAAGTTGCGTCCGTCCTTAACCTCCTTTAAGTCTGTCTGGACACGTAGAAACATGACTACCCTGACAAATGGCATTGCTATCTGTCTTTCACAGAATATATATATAAAATATATACAAATAACAGATGTGAACTACGCCTCATAAATTTAGCAACGGATTTTTGTATTTAATTTTTAATCACAAGCCCGCTGTCATTAGAATGGTAGTCGGTTAATCGATCTGCCATGTTCTTTCTTCGTCTTCTTATAATTCGACAAATCAAAAAGAAGTTTTAATATCCGTGTGTAAATTCCGAAATAGTTATTAATACGTCAGAATTTGAACCAACATTCCCAGATTTGGATCAACCATCTGGTTACGTTGATCAACTATTTATAGTCTGCACCTTTTTATTGAATATTGTACTTAAATTGACCACGTTAACAAGTTATAGTACAAGTCATCTTGTGGGGTTAAGCCCCGTGATTTTATACCGGATATGACCTGCAGGGAAGTGCTAATGGGTTCCGTAAATAACTGATTTTTTGCCGTTCGAATTATTATGTGTAATCAATGGATCAGCTCATTGTTCCATTAGGGTTGAATGAGTAATGGTATTAGATCAACATGAAAATACGTAGGGCGTTTACCCCTTTTAAAACTGTTACACAGATGATGCATGTTACAAATTACGCTTCGTGGTCAAATTTTAATACCGTGTTTAACGAATTTATGTTTGCTGTATTTGCTTTAATATACATCACCACAATAAAAATCGTTTTTTATCTAGTTCATTTGGTCCTGTATGTGACAGTGACAGACTTTAATATGTAGTATTATATCAATTTGAATTTGATAAAAATTATGAAAAACTACATAAATTATGGTCATTGGCTTCAAATAAAATTGCTATCACACGCTTTTGACTCAAATAGGATAGATAGAGTTAGTAGTTACTATCCGCTTTCCGACCGAACTTCCTAGAACGCAAATGCAATATAAACCTAATACAATGCACAAGTATTTTTTGACGTAAAAATCTAATAACCTGAACGATATTATTTCATTATAATTCATATCGTTTATAAAGGCCACCAGATAATTTTCTAAGTACCACGTGAAGGTAAGATAGCGTGATAAGAATAATAAATACCTAACAAAAGACAGGTCATTAATAACACAAACAACGATGAAACATATTTCATCCACTAACGCGTGATTAGGTCAATACAAATTACATTATTCATGGTGTCCAAATCCAATAAGAACATTTTAAATAGTCATTGTATTGTTAGGGATGGCTCGCTTAGTTACCACCCACGTAACACTTTTATTATATGCCACTAGTACAAAAGCGTGATCATTGATCGCTGTTCTTGCTAGCTATTTATAGCGTGTAATAATAACAAACTATTTTTTAATAGTTATTTAATAGTCATTAAATCATTTTTAATTCCGCTCGATTACTGTTCAATTGATCAATGACTGTTTGATACTGCTACAACGAACCTGATCCTTAGCCTATGCTGTAATCTGATTCGTTTGTCGCCTTGCATGGCCGATGAAAAATTGTATTTTTTTATATTTTGACTATCACTAAAATCAATAAAACTAATTTTGATGGCAAAACTATGTCTACCGGGTCAGCTTGTATAAACATATAACTATAAGCAACAATAGAAATATACACATATAACTCCATATATCTTTATATAGATAGGAAATGACAGAAGTTGTACATATGAAAATAATTCCATGTTTAAAGATTGCAGAGCAAGCGCTAGATACAGTGTTTTCCAAAGCCTTATTGCGATAGAAAAATATGTATGAAGATAAATATGTATGAAGTTAGTTTGTAATGGAGGAATTTCAGTCGAACGTTCGTGTTATTAACCCTGATATCGAAAGTCTATACTTTTCGAAGTTCATATTTGAAGCCATTCAAATATCCAAGGAGTCGTTGTTATAGGATTTTGATGTGCCGCAATCTAAAACCAACCTTCTGTCACACTCGCCCTTCCCAAGAATTTCCGCTACATATAACCTTCTTAACACTAAGTCCACGTCGGTTGACATTTTTCCACGCAAGGTCTTCCGCACCTTAGTGTTAAAAATTGTGCAGTGATTTTGGCTTTTTAATTAATTTAGTATTTATATTCCCATTACTTTATCATTTAATAAAATATTTTTGTAAGTATTAATAATAAAATCGTTACGTTTCTTTATAGCGAATGTTGTGTACACCTGTAATTGGCATACACAACAGGACTTAGTTTGTAAACTTGATTATTACAACAATGTATGCTTGTGTAATGCTGTTGGTGTATCTTAATAAAAAATAAAGTCATAAGTTTAGAAGTACTCGTAGAACAAGTTCTTTAGTTATACATGCTGTGACACATCATCGTCAAATGTCGTGTGAGTAACTTATGTCATTGTGATTAATATGTGACACATAGTTTTTTTTTAAATATTGTCAGCGATTCGATATGGTTCAGTTGATATTTCATAACAACACTTAATAGAAAATATGACATAGAAATAATATTTCACATATTAATAATTTGAAATGATTATTGATTGCCTACACCATTATAAGGGAGTTTGATGCAATAATTTTCGTATGTCATAACAGACATCATTCCGCCTCCCGTAGAGCAATTAAGATAAAATGAGTTTTCGTTATCAGACTGTAAAACGACTACTTAATGTACGTCGCTCCGATGTACCGTTACTCTTACAATATAACACAAACACGGGATGCATACAAAAGCGGTATTTTAAGGGTAAAATTATCGAAACACATTCAAACACAGCTGTTTGGCTTTTTTAATTGACAATCGCTAACTGATTCCCTGTCTTTTGAGCCGGTCAATGTATCTTTCTTGTTTTACTTAATACGTGTGTAGCGATTTAAGCGGAAATATACGGTGGCAATAAAAACAAAATTATCGACGAGCCGGGATTTGTTTAAGCGTTTGGCAATGTAATTTATTTTTATTTTAATTGGTTTGTAATAATTTACAAAGCTTTCATAACTAAATCTCTTCTATAAATCGCAGTTACGTCTTTCCGCTAAGTTGTTTTATTTTCTTAACGACGAACTACACAGTTTGGCCAGAGAAACTGACCTTGACTGCTTCAACGGATTGAGAGGTGGCATAGCTGTTAGGTCGCTTAGTCTGAAACTCTATCGCTAGTAACTCGACACAAGGGTACCCCTGTGATCCTGGATGGTTACTATATTATGCGTAAGTATTACGAAATTATTATAAGATTTGGGGTCCTTCAAGAAACCAAACTACTTCTTTCTCATAGGCCGATAACACACTGGCTTCAGGTGTTGTGATAGTTCATGGGCGACGTTGATCACTTAAGATCAGGTGAGCCGTTAGCTCGTTTGCCCCTTTTTCTATAAAAAAAGTAAGGAGTAGAATCTTACATGATTTTTAAATTATTAGTAAAATTTAATATATAAGTCAAATTTATTTGCAAAACTGTAATAGTAGTAATAGTATAGATATAAACTGCTAGCGACGAGTTACAACAAGTTATGTTATAGCGGAAATTGTACTACATGCAGTAGTTGTTTGGACAATTACCCGCCGTAAATAAAACAATTAGGCTAAAAATGACAGAGATGTGGAGCGACGTGGGATTTGGGGTGAGCTCGATGATGACTATGGGAATATTGTCATCTGTGTCTATTTTTTACGCATCACTGGTGTGAGACCAAATTATGTATTTTCAATAATTAATGCAACCTTTATTTATTTATGTTGTAGTTGTTGACAATTTTACTGTTTATTTACTGGATAGTAATTTTATGTGCTAATATAAAAAATATTGATAATAAATCAAATTTAATAATAACTATAACATAACAAATTTATCAATTTTGTTATTTAATTTTAATTGGTTTGTAATAATTTACAAAGCTTTCATAACTAAATCTCTTCTATAAATCGCAGTTACGTCTTTCCGCTAAGTTGTTTTATTTTCTTAACGACGAACTACACAGTTTGGCCAGAGAAACTGACCTTGACTGCTTCAACGGATTGAGAGGTGGCATAGCTGTTAGGTCGCTTAGTCTGAAACTCTATCGCTAGTAACTCGACACAAGGGTACCCCTGTGATCCTGGATGGTTACTATATTATGCGTAAGTATTACGAAATTATTATAAGATTTGGGGTCCTTCAAGAAACCAAACTACTTCTTTCTCATAGGCCGATAACACACTGGCTTCAGGTGTTGTGATAGTTCATGGGCGACGTTTTTTTTTTTTTATTTACGTGTGTAACAAAATGCAGGTGCACACCCCGAAGCCATAAGGGCCGGCGACGGCGGTAGTGTCGGGCTCCAACCGACTAAAATCTTCACACGGTATTCCCCATACGACCATGTATGTGGGGGTCACGGGATAACATCCCACAGTTCTTCCGCAACCCCGGCCGCGCCCGTACTCCGGGCCCTACCTAGGAGGGTGAGAAGCACCCCCTTAGACAATTACTACACTGCGGCGCGTCGAATACAAACGCGCCGCCGTTCCTAATGGGAACCCTCTCCGAGGGGCGCCGGACCAACGGCCCATGTCGGTCGCGACGCCAGGTTCCCCGGCCTAAGGAGGCATTCGGCGGTCTTGTGCTCGGCCCGCCTGTTGGCGATGGGCCTTCTATGCACTTCGACCGCGTCTTGCCTCCTAGGCACCCGCTCCTTAGACGTTCGGTATCCCGTTTCTGCGACATAATAGAGTCGCAGAATCGGTCTACCGCATCCTCATGGGCGACGTTTTTTTTTTTTTTTTTTTTTTTTTTTATTTACGTGTGTAACAAAATGCAGGTGCACACCCCGAAGCCATAAGGGCCGGCGACGGCGGTAGTGTCGGGCTCCAACCGACTAAAAATCTTCACACGGTATTCCCCCATACGACCATGTATGTGGGGGTCACGGGATAACATCCCACAGTTCTTCCGCAACCCCCGGCCGCGCCCGTACTCCGGGCCCTACCTAGGAGGGTGAGAAGCACCCCCCCTTAGCCAATTACTACACTGCGGCGCGTCGAATACAAACGCGCCGCCGTTCCCTAATGGGAACCCTCTCCGAGGGGCGCCGGACCAACGGCCCATGTCGGTCGCGACGCCAGGTTCCCCGGCCTAAGGAGGCATTCGGCGGTCTTGTGCTCGGCCCGCCTGTTGGCGATGGGCCTTCTATGCACTTCGACCGCGTCTTGCCTCCTAGGCACCCGCTCCTTAGACGTTCGGTATCCCGTTTCTGCGACATAATAGAGTCGCAGAATCGGTCTACCGCATCCTCATGGGCGACGTTTTTTTTTTTTTTTATTTACGTGTGTAACAAAATGCAGGTGCACACCCCGAAGCCATAAGGGCCGGCGACGGCGGTAGTGTCGGGCTCCAACCGACTAAAAATCTTCACACGGTATTCCCCCATACGACCATGTATGTGGGGGTCACGGGATAACATCCCACAGTTCTTCCGCAACCCCCGGCCGCGCCCGTACTCCGGGCCCTACCTAGGAGGGTGAGAAGCACCCCCCCTTAGACAATTACTACACTGCGACGCGTCGAATACAAACGCGCCGCCGTTCCCTGTGGGAACCCTCTCCGAGGGGGGCGCCGGACCAACGGCCCATGTCGGTCGCGACGCCAGGTTCCCCGGCCTAAGGAGGCATTCGGCGGTCTTGTGCTCGGCCCCGCCTGTTGGCGATGGGCCTTCTATGCACTTCGACCGCGTCTTGCCTCCTAGGCACCCGCTCCCTTAGACGTTCGGTATCCCGTTTCTGCGACATAATAGAGTCGCAGAATCGGTCTACCGCATCCTCATGGGCGACGTTTTTTTTTTTTTTTTTTTTTTTTTTTTTTTTTTTTTTTTTTTTTTTATTTAAGTGTGTAAAAAAATGCAGGTGCACACCCCGAAGCCATAAGGGCCGGCGACGGCGGTAGTGTCGGGCTCCAACCGACTAAAAATCTTCACACGGTATTCCCCCATACGACCATGTATGTGGGGGTCACGGGATAACATCCCACAGTTCTTCCGCAACCCCCGGCCGCGCCCGTACTCCGGGCCCTACCTAGGAGGGTGAGAAGCACCCCCCCTTAGACAATTACTACACTGCGGCGCGTCGAATACAAACGCGCCGCCGTTCCCTAATGGGAACCCTCTCCGAGGGGCGCCGGACCAACGGCCCATGTCGGTCGCGACGCCAGGTTCCCCGGCCTAAGGAGGCATTCGGCGGTCTTGTGCTCGGCCCGCCTGTTGGCGATGGGCCTTCTATGCACTTCGACCGCGTCTTGCCTCCTAGGCACCCGCTCCTTAGACGTTCGGTATCCCGTTTCTGCGACATAATAGAGTCGCAGAATCGGTCTACCGCATCCTCATGGGCGACGTTTTTTTTTTTTTATTTACATTATTTTCAAAATATAACCATCACATGAATTTATAATTATTCGTTTTATAGTGGTAAGCTGAACCCTCAACAACGACGAAATTTTGAGATTTACGGAATTTAATTCCACCATCCATTTTCTACAAGCATGGACCATCCGAAGGAGGTTTCCGAAAGCCTAAGTGAGTTATAATGTTTTCCGTCGCTAGCTTCTTATTTTCTTTCTAATGCCTGATTGTCGCTGTCAAGCTTTTATAATTTCACTAAACTCTTACTATGGTTAGACTGGATCTCTACATAAACTTACAATAAGTATTCCCAAGACGAAATTTCTCATTGCCGCGCTATCTTAGTGCTTCGATAATATCGGGTTGAAGCGATATATCGCGTCCATATATCGATATTTTATGTAATATCGATATCTATAGTGCACCCCCACCTAGGACTAACTAGTCTATTTACAAGACGAGGATAAACTAACTGTGACTGTGCACTTTGAAGCATTAGTGTAAACAAAAAAGTTTTGTAAAGCTACAGTCAGTGTGATGGGTGATAGTTAAAACGTAATAAATGCGTTTTCACCTCGACGTTGCTCGTCAGTAGCTCGATTACTACCAGTTTCTTGTATTGAAATTTCAACCCCCCCCTCATTAGTTTCATATTTGAAAATTACGCTAGTCTATTAATCACTAATGCTAAAGGTTGCCGACGACGATCACACACAATACAACTACCTGATTCGTATCCAATATCGATTGATTAACGATATGTTGAGTGACTCCTATTCATCGCGACGTCAAAGGGTGATGTTTAAACATTAATAGAAAGAATGTTTTACATTTCACATAAGCTCGCTCGCTTTTTACACAAAGGAACCCTAACCGCTCAACGTTTAAATGGTCAGCAAGTTGGAAATGAGTTGCGGATTGCTATTGACGTGTTAACAAATAAAATATTCGGCTCAGACAGAGAGAAATGTTCCACGGACACTTGGACAAATATCACACTTCCTTTTTCCAACACAAACAAAATGCAAATTAGTTGTCTTGTAAGCTTGTAAGAGTTGACTATCAGGCCATCGGATCTGTTCGGACAACACGAAAATGTAGCCTACCTCCAAAGTTGAGAGCCACTTTCAGACGTTTAGATTTGGACGCGTGTGGGTCTCGCCGACACTTGGACACTGATCTCGATTCAGATTTGTTTCGTTGAGACACAATTTAGTATTCAAATCAATCCAACGGGATGTCAGATCGATTTTTGAATTTGTAGATATCGACCTCACCGCAATGTGAACTGAGTTTGTGTTTAGTAAGCCAAGAGAGCGAATTTCATTGGATCACAAGTAATTGTATGCTATAATCACTTGTTAGGGTTTCACCTTATTTGTCTGTTTATTCAGGGGAATCCTTTTTACGGACCGTCCTCTGGAACCCTGGGTGGAGCCGGAGGGATGTGTGGGAGTCGATCTGGTCGATCTGGCCCCTACGCAATAAACCTTTCGCGAATGCCATCAGCCGTTATAAGTGGAGTGCCCCGGATCTGTCAGCAACGGGGCACTCCAACGATCGGTTGGTCCCGGCAAAGACCGGACTTCTTCCTCTAGAGGGGATCCTCTCTGGCAATTTCACCTAAAGTACACTAGGTTAAATGCATTAAAGTTATAAGATAGACCGAGCCTTCTCGGGCACCATCTTACCAACCATAGAGGTACAACCTAGGCGACTTAAGAACTTCAGCCACCTCTAAATCCAGTGAAGCAGTCGCAGCCAGTTTCTCTGGCCGACATGTATAGGTACGAACAAAAAAAAAGAAAAAGAAAGAAAAAAGGTAATAAGATGACTGAGGTTAGGTCACTCTATTAATTCTGCCAACTACTCTACAACGCAGTCGACCTAGAGTTCAACGACTCCGATCTAAATACCCCTCACCGAGGGGACCCTTGTGTCGAGTTATTAGCAATAGAGGTTCAGGCTAAGCGACCTAAGAGCTATGCCACTTCTCAATCCGGTGAAGCAATAAAGGCCAGCCTCTCTGGCCAATCTGTGTAGTACGTCATTAAACAAAATCGACCTAGAGTTATTTAATCGACTTCTTGGTACACAAGCAAAGTAATTAAACGTAAATAATTTCCAAGAAGGTACATCAATTTTAAAAATATCCAATATCCAATCAAATTTAGAGAAAATTAACTCGTTAGTCACTTAAAGACTTTTGATTTCTTCTATCAACATAGTTTTACGATCATTCACATGCCCGGAGTTTATACTCTGTATAAACATTCTAACTTCATTAAATTTAAAAATGTCTGTTACGATGTACTCTTATAATGAGAAAACGTGTCGTATTTACTATATCATAATTCACAAAGGCTCTCACAATAGTGTCATACGTCGTTAAGTCAATAAATAAGTCTATTTGTGAGATTTCAAGCCGCTGGCAGACAAACAAGAGTCGATTTATTCGTTTATGGTTTCACGATATCTCGTTAGCAACAACGATAAGATAGCTTAAATAGATAATTAGTATTGTTTATTTTTTTATACGTAAGATTATGTAACCGTTTTTTGCGTTTTATTGATACGATGACGGCACTATTACACCTTAAAAGAGATTCACTCGATGATACATACATAAATAAATTTCGTGCGTTGATTGCCAATAAACAAAGTCGATATTTTGTGTCATATAATCTGATACGATATGCGAGAAATGAGGCTGAACCATAATTCTCGTTAAATGTTTGTGTACGGCGGAGGCGCGTGGCGGGCGCGCGGCCCTCCGTCGGACGAGTTTGCCCGTTTTAAACCGTGCCTTAATTACAGTGAGGCGTTATCGAGTAAGAATGTGCACACGCGACATTGGTATTAATTTTAATGAAAGAAGTGTGCGCCGGACAGCACCTGCCCAAGTTGTCGGCTCACTGAAAACCGTGGAGACGGAACAAGAAACTGTTGAGTTGTTATTGCGATTATTTTTTTTTCTAATACAGTTCAACCTCTTTAGCTTGAACCTCGTTAAGTGGAAGTAGTCACTGACTCCCAACATAACTGGAGAGATTAAATTACAATTTACGAACATAACGATATATGTTTAGAAAAATAAGTTATCAATTAAAAAATCAGAATTTGTTCATAACGTTCATTTTTTCTTACATTAGTGGACAAAACTCTACGGGCTATATCTACGACATAAAAACTTGATACTCATTATTCTGAACAAATAAATAAAATTAGAGCGTCTGTTTGAAATATCAAAAGAACCGAACTTTACTACATGCATTTTAATGAATATACAGTACTTATACCAAAACAACATTTATTAAAATATTTGTCTATCTGTTTCTAATCTCTCGAACGGCTATACCGACTTTGACGGGACTTTTACTGGCAGATAACTGATGTAATAAAGAATAACTTGGTCTACTTCTATTCTCCTGTGTCCAGAAGCGAGCGGCATCAGCTAGTATATGAGACAAAGCAACACAAATAATGCCCGTCACCTGAAGGGATAGACAGAGATCATGAACTTCCATATAGAACAATCCGAATACACCTTCGTTTCAGTTAACTTCTTCGCATCCATACATCTGCGCCTACATAATCGGATTAATATAGCTCCAATCAATTTAGTTTTAAAATACGCACGTCTACTCTTTAACATCTGCGTTCGCGTTAAAGGTAGGGCCGTTTCCCAGATTCCGAATTACCATTTAAATTATGGTAAGGCATAATTAGTATAATAATAAAATAAAATTTGTTATGTGATGTACGCGAACCAGGTTTGTCGTTAAATTTACGTCCAACGCTTTAGCATTCGGTAATTAAAATAGAATGCATCTGTATTAAGTGGGTAACGGAATTCTTCGGAACGGACAGACTGACTGGCTTCGGTTAATGGCAAAATACTCTAATCTCCCGCACCAATAAATATGTTACAATATTTTACAATTTAGATTACGAACTCGTCTTATTTACGAGTGTATCTGCTGCATATTTCCGTGTACATTAACATATTTGAAAATACAAAATGTTGTAATTATTACAGTACACATTAAATTGAATTTGAATACTTTATATTTTGTGCAAATCTCATTAAAAAAGGGCATATAGAATATGCGGCATAATTTAATTTATGTAAAAGCATAAATTAAATTACGTGATTGGGCGAAATGTGCCAGTGCCTAAAAATTTTCATCGTGACAGCTACCGTATTTTCCGCAAATAAACGTTATTATTATTTTAGGTTATAGCGAAACTATATCTCAGGCTAGGCCTGGTATTAAGATCTAACACGGGTTGATACCAAGTGCTAGGTCCTATAAAATTTATTCGGTATCGGTCGGTCTATCACTATCTGAAGAAAGTTGTAGAAATTTACGGACAATCCTGCATGTGTTTAAAATGGCGGCTTTTTGTAGAGTCAAATAAGTAAATTCCGGTAAACTAAGGATATTTAATGCTTTAAACATATAATTATTATTATTTAATTATTATTATTATTTAATTATTATTATTATTTAATTATTATTATTAGTTAAATAATTAAAAGTTATTATTATTTAACAAATGAAAAAGTACCTGACTGGGTCACTGGTTTTGAATGTCAGTTGAAGCGTCAATAGCCTAATGGTTTAGGTACGGTCTGCGAATCGTAAGGTCGTGGGTTCGAATCCACCATTCGGCTAATGCTGTGAACCATGTCCTAGCACAAGCTTAAGCTTAGTTGGAATGGTTAACAAGATTGTTAGTAATAATTCTTAAAAAAAAAAAGAAATATTGCTAACATTTTTTTTTAATTAAAATTAAAAATTAAATTAAATTAATAAAAATTAAAGTTAGTACGTGTGTCTATTTCTTAAATTTTTTATCTTATATACAAAGATGAATAGCAAATATTTTTGCGCACAGTGTCAATTGGGGCTTATTCAATCTTAAACAAATCGGTAAATTTCGATGACACTGCATGTCTTATATCTGTTACCGTTAAGTGATACCTCCATTAAGACCCCACAGAGATACGAGGACTTTAATAAAGTGTCAATCTGCTCCAGTTGGGATAAAAGATGTGAGTTGTACTGTACAGATAATAAAAGCGGATCCGTTAAATCAAGTATCTAAGCGAAAATTCCTGGGTTGCTTGGTCCCGAATCTACACCATCGCAGAACATTTATATGTTGATATAATAAAAAATCCACATACACTTATGTAATTTCCTTGTTTATTAAAACGAAGGTTATTGGTCATTCATAAATGTAGTTACAAGAAAGAGAAGCAAATATAAAGTTAGGAGTAAAGAAAGAGATGTAAATTGCCATAGGGCAGGTGTCACAGCACCATCTGCCCTAGTACTTCGCGCGGCTCCCTCCTTTGGATCCGAGTCATGATTTTAACATGTTATATAGACGGTAAATTAATTATGTATCTGTGACATTGGACATTGATTAGCCAAACTTCGACTACTTATCATAAAACTGTCAAAATGCTACCATGAGAGTTATGGCATTGTGGAATGGAAATGTGTTTTCCTAACTGCCAGCTAAACATTTAAAAAACATAGTATATAACGTAATAAATACGTTCGATATAAATGAATGGTTTCTTATTTAAATTTGTGTGTGTAAGGCTAGATATTATGTTTATCGCACTTCAACTCATTAGTGTTTCGAACTCTGTGTCGATATCATCGATATTTCGATATTTGATAATTAAATTTCGATATCATTATACATTCTATCCAAAATGGCGTCGTGAATTGAGAAATTTAATTATCTACTAGACCGTACAATTTTTTTTTTATGACGTGCTACACAGATTGGCCAGAGAGGCTGGCCTTCACCGGATTGAGAGGTGGCACAGCTCTTAGGTCGCTTAGCCTGAACCTCTATTGCTAGTAACTCGACACAAGGGTTCCCCCGGTGAGGGGTAACCTCGGCTTGGACGGTTACTATGTTACGCGTAAGCATTCCGATGCGAGGGTGCCCGTAAAGGCCGAACCTCGACTTGCAAATTAATTGCAAATTAATTTTCAGCACAACTCTTGTTTCATTTCATCTGTATTTCATACTTATATTGACGATTTTCTGATCGACCAGTACGTTCGAGGATTCTAATCCTAGCCGGCTTTTACCAATGATATTTCAATTTCTCTTAAGTCATTGGCTTAGCAGTTTTTTCTTCGTATATGGTAAAAAACTCGCCAAATTTAATAGTGATTGCTAAATTGGTCTTTTGACGCTAGGGGTAAAAATCTTTTAAATCATCGAGGAAATCGAAAAATCTAAACGAGCCTACTCGTCTTATAATCTCGGCCATCTACTAATTTCATCATGAGTCTTAAGCTGATATAAACTCAGCCAGCATATAGCAAGTACAGGGTGAGAGAGAGAAGCAGACATAGCATAGAAGGCCTAGTGCCAAGCCCATTGTACGAGAAAACTACAGTATTGAGATGATACAAATATACCTATTTATGACCGGGTGAGCAGTTGCCCATCGTGCCTGATGGGGGACCATTACCCGGCTTACCGCGAAGCCTGTACCTGAATGAAGACTATAGTGTAATGGAGCTGGCAGGAATTCGACCAGGCAAAGAATAAAAGCTTTTGAACTAATAACCATAATAAACTTCTTCAGTGTTGGTCATGTTCATCATCATGACGTCGGTATCCGTATGTACATTTGTCAATTTCATAAAGAAGTTACATAAAGAAATTATGACTAATGCGTTCAATGAGCAAATAAAAAGGAACAATCTACGCCTGTACAATTAATATATTAAAAACAGCCTCCCGGTATCTGAAAATTGCACCGATTCGTTTGAGAGACGTCTACTTGCATACCTTAAGTGCATGCGACAGGTTAATTTCAAGTATAAATTGACGAGCGGTCGCGGCCGGCCGCTTTTATGGCTGGACGTCGTGTTTATGCAAGAGGGAACCATAATAGAGGCTTAGTGTGCCCTGGATGAGGACACAGCTGCCTCTGGGCGGAGGCAACGGTTTGCGGTGAATTTTTAACAAAAATTAAACGTGCGTATTTATTGTCGAATATTTTTACATTGATTACGTTATTAATTTACGAGCACACTTATATGGAAATTATAATTTAATAAAAAAACTCATTATTGTGTATCTTTGTTTCAAATAAAGAAATAATAATAGCGAAGAATGATTGTTGATTGAGATATAGGTAGGTTAATGACAAAATAAGCGGCAGAACTTCATTATATAACTATGATGTTTCGGAAATGAAAAGAGTGTCCGTATGTAGAAGCATTTAGTGTTTTATCCGTCACTGATTTGATCCTAAGTAAGGTTTTGTTTTGACTCCTATTCTGTGAGCTCCGTAGAAACATCTCGACTTGAACATTCCCTTTAGAAGAGATAGCATTCTGACGCGAGAGTGCAAAAGAAGACACCTAAATCTTAATAATATCCTATAATTGAAAGATCAAAAATTCTACATAAACTTCTACAATTACCATCCCCTTCGAGGAGCCCTATCGCTGGGAGAAGGAGTGCTAAAAACAACTGATCGTATTAATTGTAGAATGATAGCGAATTTTGTTTCACATCAAATACAGCAAAATTATTTTAATGACGTTTAGAAAGAAGACTAGAGGGGCATACACAGTTAAAACTATTAAAGCAAGAAATTTAATAAACATAATACACTTTCAGAATTTTAAATACACTTGATACGATTACCGTAAAACTGAGCGGCAGATCCACAGCGGATAAGACGACAAAAGTTTCAACATGTAAATATACAACTATACTGATACGATCATTAAAATAAAAGATCGTAAAAGGTGTATCTTATAACAAGGATAGTAAAGGTGATAACTGCGAAATATAAATTGAAATAACGTCCACTGTAACATTGTAGGTAGTGAAGTAGTACATTTGATACCGATCTGGACTCACGCGGTTAAATGCAGACACAACTGAACATGCCTGTAACTACTGATTGTATTAATGCTTTTAATTTTTTTCTTTCAATTTATTTTTATGATTAACAAAGTTATATTTTTATTTAACAATTTGTGAATATTAAAGTAAAGCTTCTTTGGTACTACTAGCATGTTTTGACGTGAAAAAGTATGATCGGCTGAGGCAAATGACAGTTAAAAAGGAGATATGAGTTATTGGGATCATAGTGGTCGAAATTTGCTAGTTTTACTATTAAAATTTTAAGTTTATTGGTGTCACTATGTTTTACCGATGACGTACCACTTCGTCGCCAATCGTGTATGTTTTATTATTTGAGGTAATAATGTAATGATAATACGTCTTCTTCCAGGTGGTTACCGTGGATTTTTACTTGAATTTTTTTTATGACGAACTACACAGATTGGCCAGAGAGGCTGGCCTTGACTGCTTCACCGGATTGAGAGGTGGCACAGCTCTTAGGTCGCTTAGCCTGAACCTCTCTTGCTAGTAACTCGACACAAGGGTCCCCCCGGTGAGGGGTAACCTCGGCTTGGACGGTTACTATGTTACGCGTAAGCATGCCGATCCGAGGGCGCCCGAGAGGGCCGAACCACGACTCGGTCGGTTGCTATTTCACGGAGATTTTACTTGGATGATGAGTTGGAGTAGTTCGTATTTGTTATTACGCATTATATGACCAAAGTACTGGAGCTTGCTTTTTTATCACGGTATTAAGGACCTCCGTGTTCTTGCTCACCATTTGCAATACTGTTTTGTTTGGTATCTTATCCGTCCATGATATTTATAATTCTGTAATGATAATTGATATAACGATAATAGAGGTTTCTTTGAGACTTCAAGTGAGGTCATGACATCAAGCTGGAATTTTCTAACGTATTTGGCGTTACATGAATGCACCAAAATGTATGTGGAAGTACCTAAATTGTGCTGGAGCATTCATGTAACGGCAAAATGATGCGGTCGTTCTATTACTTTTCGAACTTTTTCTGATCTTTTTTTCTGAGTTTTTGTGTCACCTACACGTATAGTAAATGTAATCCGAATGTTTTGGAAACTTTACCTTAAATTATCATATAATTTTTTGTTTTTTTTTTATTTTTTTTAATGACGACAAAGATTGCCCAGAGAAGCTGGCCAATCTTTGTCGTCATTAGCAGTCAATGCTTCACCGGATTGAGAAGTGGCATAAGGCTCTTAGGTCGCTTAGCCTGAAACTCTATCGTTGTTTTTTTTTCGAATTGAATATAATAATAAGAAAATGAAATACTTCAATTTATTAAATTTATATATATGTAAATAGATAATTTTATAACCACATTAACCCACTTGATAAATTGTGCACGTTTTAATATAGCGTGGGCAGACACATTGCCAAGATGTTTGCTACTTTTCTATACAAAAATTTACATTTTGCTTATGGCAATACTAACGTTAGGTATTTTAAAAGACATATATATTAAAACTTTCAAAATGCAACAGACATACGAAGTATCATGATTCATTGTACATCGTATCATAAACGAATGCGTGATTTTTGTACATTTGTTTGTATCCTACGAATGTTTCTGTTTTAATAAATGCAGGTGGCGCTTCCAAGGTTTCCCTTTTGTTTGCATTTTGATTGATTGATACATATTTTATTCAACGCAGAAATCGTGTTAAGGACACGCTATAAAAATCCACAAATGGTGAATTTTAAGCGGCCTTTGTTCCAAACACTAAGCAAGTGCTGTGTGCATTGTACTCATGTGTAAATTGAACAATGCCATAAGGCTCTATCGAGAGGCGGGAACAATATCCTTTATCTAGATCCGTGTTGTAGTACGGCTCAATCCCGGCTCCGGGCTAATATAAACAAAATGTTATCTGTTCTGTACCACTGAATTCCAATACGTTGTCGATCCACACTCGTACCTTCTAAAATCTCGTTCGGAAACTTAATGATGTTTTCTAAATGAGTAAATAGAATATCTATTTCTTTTTAGGTAGATAAAATTATAATTAATTAAAAGAGATTTTTTTAAATATAACTTACATTGTTATTGGAAAAAGCAGATGATGGCGTAAATGTCAAGTTAAAATAAAATGAAGGGCTTAAGAAGAACTATAGTCTCTATTAAGAAAGTTACAAGTCGCTTATATAGTAGCAAAAAATTAAAAAAAATAATAATTTGATTCTTTAACGATTAAACGATCTTGACTGAAAAAATATAGATTTGATTTACTTTTAAACACTTTTTTTTAAAGAATGGCAACATACGTTTTTTATCTTTTTTCATTGACTCTTTAAGTAAACATTATTTCGCTTCTTCCCTTTTTTATTTTTAAATAATATTTTTAATTTAATAAGAACGTGATCACCAGTTTCCGAACGGAACATTACCGATCCTTCGGAAACCAATAAATCGTTTAATGCTACGAAATATAAATCAGAGCAATCTCAATCGATGAAAGCCGCTCTCCGTGCGCTTCACGCAACGGATACGGCAATTTGTACGATTCAAACAAAAACAATTAGCAGTTTAGCCGCACTTACCATTACGTAGATGGGCGATAAGAAAATGTTACTGAGAAAGTGTAAATAGAATTAACATCGGAGTTGGCCGCTGCGCAGCGCAATAAATTACATAAAAAGACAAATGAGAGACAATTTGTTG
This sequence comes from Meandrusa payeni, assembly GCA_029286785.1. NCBI lineage: Eukaryota > Metazoa > Arthropoda > Insecta > Lepidoptera > Papilionidae > Meandrusa > Meandrusa payeni. The sequence continues at coordinate 5,732,615 of JAGSMX010000013.1, forward strand.
CGTAAATTTTTATTTACATAAAATTTATGTATACGCTCGAGACGTTAGCAAAGTACAAGTACAGGTTTTTCTGAAGATGTCCATCGCATGATAGTATCAAAAATATGTAAATGTTTTGACTTCGATGTATTTCTGCAAGTACACGCGTGCGGTGTTCGCATTTTTTTAATGTGATGATTGCCACAAAATTTGTTCAATTACTCACTTGTTTTTTTTTAGTGCAAAAGTTATTCACAAAAGTGTGGTAAAAGCATTGTCGGTCCGCTCTAAACTTAGTAGACAGCATGGGAAAGCCCTGATGATTTGTAGTAATGATTTTTTCGAAAGCTGTGACCTACGGTTAAGTACTACGGTAATGATGATTACATTTTCATCAGCAAGAACTATAAAATCAGACACCTCAAATTAAGACCGTCAGCGCAAATGAATAGATGATTGTGTTTACTGAAATGTGGCCTACATTATTTTTTAAAAATAAAGCTAATAATATTTCTTTCTTTTTCAGAAATATTACTAACATTCTTTTTATCTTTTTTTTTTTTGTTGACGGGGAGGAAATCTTCAGAAAGATACCCCGCCTTCTCGGGGGAAGGCGGCGGTTATGTGGGGCTTACCCACTAAAACCTCCCCGGTGGCCCTTTCCTCGGTGCATGACGAGGGGCTCCGGGATCTCACGTGGAACGCACCGGAGCCCCTCTGCACTGTGCTCAAGGAGAGCACGTCCCGGGGGGAGGTTACTCCCTCCTCCCCTGTGCCCTCGCAGCGAAAGGCGACACGGGCCAGCCGATGTCGCCTTCTTCCCGGGTCCACTTTGGTGGACGACGCAGGCCCCCACCCTTGTCGCCCAGTGAACCCGAGGCCCCTTTCAGTCGCCTTGTACGACAGGCAGGGGATACCGTAGCATATTCAGCGTAGTATTATTCTTGAGAGCCCAGAACTACAGGGCTGGACATTCTTTTTATCTATTCCAACTAAGCTTATGCTTGAGCTAGGAGATGGTTCACGTCAATAGTCGAATGGTGGATTCGAACCCACGACCTTGCGATTCGCAGACCGTACCCAAAACTAAAGGCTATTGATGCTTATTACACACATGTCACCTTCAATTGTTCATTTGACATAATACGGCAATATATTTTTAAAAATTGTTAAAATTTCATAAATAACAGGCCTAACAGGACATCTCGTGTTTATAATTTCAACGCTATTCTGTTTTTGATTGGTGAAACTAGAAAGAGGAATAGGGTCCCAACTAGCACATCTTAACTCTATACTCTGATCTTTGATGATTCTCTATTCGTGATATCATGATAAATGAGGGTGTCCGAGAAGGCTAAACCGCGGTTCTTGTATATATAATCTCCAACGCTCCAACTTTGGGTTACGAGAATTTCTAGCTAAGGACCCTGCAACTATAATTTGTCTACGTTGCTATGCGCTATAAGTTTGTTTGCTGAAATCGGAGTACAGTCGATGAATATTTTTGTAATATGAAATATTCACGAGATCTTTTTGTATAATGCAATTGTTATCATTCACATTAATATTTGCTGCCTTAAAGGCAGGAGTCGGCTTAATGATACTTGTAAGCAAGGATATATCACTGTGGGATTGAAATGCGAATTTTGATATCTCAATCTGTTGCAGGTCAGAGATGCCGCGGTCACGAAACCCTTCGGTGGTCACGAGTTGATATCGCTCGAACGCTTATTAATTATTATCAGACGAGCAAATTATCTATATTAAACGGATGTTAAATGGTCATATTCATAGTCTAAGCATTTAGATTTATTTAAACCGTTTAAATCGTTTAAGTCGCTCAACTAGTCCTAACAGTCGTGAGCGCCATACAAGGAACATACATTTTAGTAAATGATTTGTTTGTAGGTCTTATTCTTGGAATGCTCGCGTTGTTCAACGTTGGTCATCAGTTCTGCGAATATATTTTTAGCCAAACGAAAGAGTTCTGCGTCTGCAATTACTATCCACTCTCTTTTTTAAAAATTGTGTTTCCTACGTCATCCAACTCTTAATGTAGACTACAATACAATTAGATCGTTCAGTTTTTTGCTTAGCGTTACACACATAATTTAAGACTCACATAATTGCTCATAAAATAATATGTGTGTATCTGCACTATGAATTAGGTGCTTGACACGCGCAGGGCGAAAGGTCTCGAACTGGTAAAATTAAATACAGGACATACTTGCCCGCGGCTCGGATTCGGTGAGATGTATGGAATAAGTGATTTTTTATTTCGCTTTAACGACTTTTAGTTTATGTTTTCAGCTTAGAATTTATCTTTCTAGTATATATAATATGGTAAAGCTTTAGGTGACAATAGCCTAATTATTTGAAATGCCATCAATGAAACAAGGCCGTTAGTTCAACCCACCATCCTACTCTTGATGTGATTCTAAAACATAATAATAAGAATGATAGCAAAAAGCTGCTGCACTAAATACTTGTCGAATTGTTCGGAAGTTCTTGCAGGATGAATTCGCTACCTTAAAGAAGCTTCCGCCCACTTGGCCCGTGGTTTTCATTAAAACCAAAACTCTAGTTTCGAGAAAGAGAAAATCTAAAAAATAAGAATTAACCAATTAAACAAAACCAACAGGAACTAGCTTAGATGAGTAACAATTATATAACATGTTAAGTGTTAAAGTGCCGCCAATCCGATTAGCGAAGATACAAGAAGAAGCTGGCCTTGACTGCTTCACCGGATTGAGAGGTGGCATAGCTCTCAGGTCGCTTAGCCTGAACCTCCATCGCTAGTATCTCGACACGAAGTTCCCCTCGGTGAGAGGTAACCTCGGCTTGGACGAATACTATGTTACGCGTAAGCATTCCGAGCCGAAGGCGCCCGAGAGGGCCGTACCTCGACTCGGTCGGTTGCTATTTTACGGATCCAATCTGTCTATTGGAAGACGAAATAGATATAATACATAAAAAATAATTAATCTAATATGTATTAACTAACATATTTCATTACCTCTAGAGCCGAGTTTGGTTGTTTGTTGGAGGAAAATACAAATAAAATTAGGACACACATTTTTTGTCCTAGTTGTGGAAGACGAAAAAACAAACGTAATTAAAGCTAATGAGTGAGTAATTTCGATGGACGCCAAGGGTGGTTCTCGGCCGGCGGTCTACCTTTACCTGGAATGGTGCTCCATTACATCATTAAATAGATCATGAATACAACGGTGATATAAATATCGTAAGCATATAGATTATTATTCTTAATACACCCAATCAATATGCATCGGGAATAATCTGAAGAGTTGTCATTACTGTGTAACGAATTCACCAAAATTGAAATTGAAAACTGATAACCCTTGATTTTCTGATCGGTATTAACTGTTCATTTTTCTTGATAAGGCCAAATTTATTGGACGTTTCGGAGTCGTATCGATGCCGACGCTGCGGCGTTGTCTGTCTCGAGTGTCGATTGTCAGATTAACTTTGTCAGATTTGACAATATTACCGAGGCCATTAAGTGAAATCCATTATATTTGTGTGGGAAAGCGAAACTTGTGTCATTAAGCTTGATGTGAGTACATCATGAATTGGGTATTTGAACAATTTTTTTTGCGAAAGTGGAAAGATCATTTAAAAGTTTTATTTCAATATTATTTTTTCCTGTGCAATAATTAAAAATTTGTATCAAATAAGAAAAACAATTAAAAAAATAACTTATTGTATTACCGCATGAGCTATGGATCATGTTTATTGAAATAATTATAAATATTACAAAGTAATTTGTCAGTTGATTAGTAATCGACCTCCAAAAATTGAAAATTACGAAGTAATAATCGATTTTAAAAAAGAGGGTTGGTGGTATATAGTACAAAATTTGGGGTTGTATGCATTTTTTTATGCCAAATGATTAAAACATAAAAATTTAAAAAATTATCCAAAAAAAAATTGTGGTGGACCACCATATATACTTAGGGATATGAAAAATAGATAGTAGCCTATTCTCAGACGTACTGAATATGCATTTAAAATTTCATAAAATTCTGTCTACCCGGTTTGGAGGAGTATGGTAACTAACATTGTGACACGAGAATTTTTGTAAATAAGATATAAAGATAACGTTTAAAAATACATAATTTTTTACAAAATCCCAATTATGAATAATAAGTTTTAAATTATGTTTATAAATGAGAAAATATTCTAAGACTGATAAATTTTATTTCGCTTTTTGTCATTGTTTTATAGTAAATAACAGTTCTTGTTCTGTCTTATACTCATCAATTATCATATATATAATATTAGTCATTTTACATGTGTGAATGTTAAAGTAATTCAATACATCGTGGATCACCAGTATCCAGAGTTATATTTCCAGTTGTCTTTTGCTAACGTAAAAACAAGTAAACATATAAATAACCAGTCAAAGGGACATGCCGATCTGTTCTGTCTGACACAAAACTTGATACATCAGATCAGCAGGTAAATTTATTGGTGAATGCAGTAGACTATCTAGCTTCACTCTAGCTTTGAGAGGAGAATTAATAATTTAATTAAAATTTTTACACATGCCATTCGAACCGACAGATCTGAATCTTTCAACCTGTCTCTGTGTGATAAACAAGAGCGAAATGTCACTATATACAAAAATAAATATAATAAAAAAGTAATTTATACCGAATCGGCATTTCTTATAATTAAAAGATTTCTTAAAAGAAATAACTTATAATTAGTGTTAGTATTATTAATTATCTGATTTGGACCCCTGATCGGGTAAAGGCCTTCTTCTTCTCTTCCATGACTGCCTGTCCTTGTCTGACATTATCCAGTCATTTCCTACGACGTGTCTGATATCATCAGCCCACGGTTTTATTTGTCGACTAACATTTCTTTTACCCTTTGGCCCTTTCCATCGTGTGGATTCGATGGTCCATCTTTTTTCCGATTATCGTGAGAGCCACTCCACTTTAGTGTTAGTGCGTGATTGAGAGCATCGGTGAGTTTAGTTTTTTGAGTCACTAGATATATGAATAAAAAAAATTGTTTCTTGTTCAACGAAATAGTTAGATTATTGAAAAGTCCATTCTACGTTTAGTACATTCAATTGTTTTTATGTATAGTATATGTTGCTTCGAATCCGAATTTAATTTTGACCAGATTGCTTTTTGTTTATTAACCATTTATTACAAAATTATGTAAAAAAGAGCTGTCGTTATGTATTTCTCTGCTGACTTTACAGTTGTAAAGTAAATAAGGAAGTGAAGAGTGCCAACCGTGTCCCACTAATCTCTAAGCGGGGGTGTCCAACAATGGGTAGCATTGAGATCAGTCCATTGGCAACACAGGCGCGTGCCGTCCACCCACGCAAGCCAGATAACAAGTTGAATACATCTGCCTGTACGTGCATGTACGTGAAGTAGCAAGTACCTATCGACAATAAATTAGTAGCTATTTTAGGTGTCGCAAAATGTTGATAAAGGCGCCGCCTTGACCCATTCGTAGGGTTGCCACAATTTTTAATATTTTGTAAAAATTTGTAGGTCTTGTGGAATAAAATAGTCCGGCAACTAATACACTCGCTTTATTCAGACAGCGTATCGATGTAGAATTATTTTAACGAATACCGTCACAACTGCGCGTCCTCACAATCTTTATACAAAATTGATTAAAAGTCAGATTACGAACTAATAGTGATAAATTATTGTTTATAATGCCAAGTTAATGTGACAATCGACTAAATTATTAATTATGAATTAAAGATACAATAAGGTTCAGCTAAATCACTAAAATATCTATGGACGTAATTATTATGCATAACAATTGCTGGGTGTCATGTGTTGCTAGCTAACAATTTAATTTTGTACATGCAGTTTCATCTTTCCTTTCTTTTCTGTATAAGTTTAATTATTTAATCTTTATTTGCACAAATTAATAGTTGTACAAAAAGAGGGACTTACTGCCAAAGGGCATTCTGTGTCAATGCGGGTTATATGGGACATAAGCTGCCAACTTGGATTGCGATTGTGAATGACTTTATTTTTCAACCAACTTCAAAAAAGGAGTAGGTTCTCAATTCGTCTGCAAGTCTTATTTAACATGTTTATTATCTCATAGCTTGCGACTGGGTGAACCGATTTTGATGATTTCTTTTTTATTTTAAAACTTGTGCTTCCCCAGTTCTGGCAATAAGAAAACCATATAAGTCATAAATTTTCATTTAGCGTGTGCGCGACAAATGGTTGAATAACTCAATATCACGCCAATCGATTTCGATGATTCATTTCTCATTGGAAAGGATGTACTTCAATGGTGTTTTGATTTTTTATGACGTACTACACAGATTGGCCAGAGAGGCTGGCCTTGACCGCTTCACCGGATTGAGAGGTGGCACAGCTCTTAGGTCGCTTAGCCTGAACCTCTATTGCTAGTAACTCGACACAAGGGTCCCCCCGGTGAGGGGTAACCTCGGCTTGGACGGTTACTATGTTACGCGTAAGCATGCCGATCCGAGGGCGCCCAAGAGGGCCGAACCACGACTCGGTCGGTTGCTATTTCACGGATAATCTAAAAGACATTCAAAGCTAAACTAACTTTGAGTGCCACTTCGGGAAGCGTTGGCGTAACGCGCAAGGATTATTCGCAACCTCCGACGGTCGCGAATTGACGCTTGTGGATTTGTAGAGATCTAGCCTGTGCAATAGTAATCGCGTCATCCGGACAAGGTGTTTTGATGAGAGTTTGATTAGGTACTGATTAATTCTATTTTCTAAAATTCCTATGAAATATGAAATCGGGCTTTTATTTTCTCTCGTAAATATACTTTTTATTTATAATGTGTAGCGAGGCAATCTATAGTTTTGTAGATCACTAATAATCAAATTAGTATGCAAGTTCAAATAAAGCAAAGGAACTCGGGAATTTTTACTATATTCCATTAAAAGAGTTACGGTGTCATTATAATAACCACTTGATCGTTGTAATTTGTGAGGAGATTTCAATTTACTTTATTATCTATTTATTTATACTTTATCTTTTAATAATGAGCGATCCTCCCAATATTGGACAGAGTAAGTACTGGAGTAGCTTAGTTATTTTTATTTTTTGAATTGCGGGTATTATTGTATGGGTTGCGTCCCAACCCTTGTAACATGTTGCGACTAGTTTAAACATGTTCACTTAAGTTTTATTTTTATTTTCACCTCGATTCGATCGTGTTGTTTTTTCCACTTTTTTTTTAAATCGCTTTAGTCCTATAGTTACTAAAAACTAATTAATTAAGTTATATTTAACATTTTTATGAAATTAATAATACCACTATAACAGTTTCCCTGCACGAGATACGGAGTTATGCCGATACAAAAAAACATAACACATGTGAGATCTTCCAAATGATGTAGGTAGAAAAATGTTACAACACTTGGGACGAAACCGCCCATTGTCGTTTATCGCTTAAATGTTATAAAACGATGAGGTGGTTACTTAGTAATCCTAAGAAACTATCAAATGCTTCAATCTGATATCAATTTTAAACACAAATTAGAATTTTTCAGTCGGTTTAAATTGATCCGCAAGATCCTGTCGAGATTCAGATTTCCCAGATCCGAGAAAGCCCTGTGTACCGGGAAGACTAGAATTATTGTCTGATTGTGTACGATCCATCTGTGACTTATGACAGTAATTTTATAATACTAACAAAATCATTGTGTTTTTTGCCTGGAAGAGATCACTTATAGCGAATTTTCTATATTCAATTTTAGGTCATGTTTAGTTTTTACTGAAATTGATTATACCTTTTTTTTGTTAACCGGGAGGAAATCTTCAAAAAGATACCCCGCCTTCTGTGGGAAAGGCGGCGGTCATGTGGCGTTTTTGTTGTGTTTCTGTGAGGGCACAGAGGGCAGATTACTCCCTCCTCCTTGTGCCCTCGCAGTGCAAGGCGACACGGGCCAGCCGGCGTCGTCTTCTTCCCGGTCCACCTTGGCGGACGACAAAGGCCCCCACCCTTGTCGCCCAGTGAACCCGAGGCCCCTTTTAGTCGCCTTCTACGACAGGCAGGGATATCGTAGTCTTAGTCTTGAGAGTCCAGCACTACAGGGCTGAAAAAATGATTATGCCTACTTTAATGTGTGTACCGTGAGCAATGAAGTGTGAATCTATCTAAAATTTAATAATTTTAATTGATATACACGAAAAATCTCTAACAACACAACTCGGCACTGTTCCTAGAACAAATATCACAGTAAACAATCTCAACCATTAGGTGTATTATGTTTATGGACAGGAATTGCTCCAGCGTTAAGTGGATCTAATAGGGAACGTTTACCTTAATTTCAGTTTTCTACAAAATGTTTAGCGTTCGCAATTATGTGTTGTTAATAGTTGTCAGGGGAATCAATAGATTGACGGGAGCTCGGATGAACGTTTTTAAAGTTTTGTAAATATATTATTTGACGTTAGTTTTAATAAAAGCAATCGTTTGAAAAGATTTTTCTTGTTTAGATTTTATATTACATATATTATGTATAGAGCATAATTTTTGGATGGATGTTTTTTTTCTTCTAAAAATAAAATTTTGTAAAAGAAACAAAATGTCAAGTACATGGCAGGAAGGTGTCAGTGGTGAATTTTGGTGAGATACGATGTAAATTTATTAAAAATATCTTCAAAACAATCTTTTTGGGCACTTGTCCAGGATTACCTATCTTTCTACGTCTTATAGAGTATTATAGTAACTAGATTAATTGGGAGAAGCTATACCACTATTACATAAGTCGTCTCGAGCATCACTTTCTTGAACATAATTTCAACTAGCAATTCAACTTTACGATTTGATCGTGACAGTTTGCACTAAGATGCGTAATTGCAATAACTTCTCACTCAGTACAGTTAGGCGGCTCTTTTTTTAACCGACTTCTTCCAAAGAAAAAAGGAGGATGTTTTGCATTCACAGCCTCATCGTTTATGAATATTTTTAGATATATTTTGATACTTTTAATTACGTTCGACGTTAATTTTGTTTACCGTTGGACCTTGGATTCAAAATCACGTTATTGTTTTATGCTATTACTGTGTGTCAAGTATAAAAGGATATTTCAGCAACTTTTTACGAACAATAAAACAATCCATTCCTTTTTATGCATGTTAATAAAATTCATAATAATCTTTAGAATACATATTCGTCTGTAACTAACATTTAAAATGAAGCATAACGTTTTCAGAATAAGGTCGATAATGGTATTTGTAGGAGAATGTATTTATCCTTTTAATATAATGTCGGTACAGTCGACAGCCAAAAGGTAAATCAAAAACAAATAAAACGTAATGAATAGCCTTCGTATTTTCATATTCCTTCTAAATTAAATTTGGGCGTGATTAACTCACTCGAGGCGTTTTCTCTGTTCATCAATCAAAATGTAGGCACGTAGAAATGAGGCGCTATTTACTTCCTAACATCTGTCTCCTTCCTGTTTGTACATCTGGGCACTAGGTAGACAGAGATAAACTACTGATTTCCATTAGACAGTGCGCAATTGTAATTTTCAGAGTTCACACGGCTGCCCCGCCGCGGTCTGACTTCAGAAGCTTTGGTAATCAATTTTATACACAAACAGAGGGGATTAATTGATTTTTTTTCACTCTAATGACCAAAAATAACATCTGCCAAATCAACAGGGTCGGTCGTTAGCGTAGGTGCCAAAAATGTGCTTTTTTATAACATTCTGACGTGGATACGTTATATTGTTTGCTCTGCACGTGCCATTCATTATAAAGACCAGATTACCTAAATCCCTTTAAAAAATTATGACTTAAATCTGAGTATTGGTAAAATTAATATTTTCCTCTAAAGTTAAAGGTAAAGTTACAGCCTTTTTATGTATAATATTTACGTCCCAATGTTGGGCGCAGGCCTTCTCTGTAAAGAGAGTATAAAGGCATAGTCAGACATGTATGTCCACATGATGTTTCCCTTCACCGCCAAGCGCGTGGTAAATCAGCACATAAAATTGCGACAGCAAATTTATTGGTGCCGCCACCGGGGATCGAACTCGGGTTGCTAGCTTACTACGCAACTTGAGCCAGCCGCCTGGACACTGAGACATGGCTCATTAGGTTCCATTAATTCTTAAGTTAGACTTTTTACAATAAAATTTAAAAAAAATAAAATCCTTCAAAGGACTGTACAAAGTAGTAGTAGTTCTTTACTAAGAACCTAACCAAATTAATTATTATAAAAAAAAATAATTTTACGTTTTTTTTTTGTTCACAGATTGGCCAGAGAAACTGGGCTTGACTGCTTTACCGGATTGAGAGGTGGCATAGCTCTTAGGTCGCTTAGCCTGAACCTCTATTGCTAGTAACTCGACACAAGGGTCCCCCCGGTGAGGGGTAACCTCTGCTTGGACGGTTACTATGTTACGCGTAAGCGTGCCGATCCGAGGGCGCCCGAGAGGGCCGAACCACGACTCGGTCGGTTGCTATTTCACGGAGTTTACGTCTTGTTCGTTATAGCAGTGATGGCGAAGTGGCTAAAGGTTTCAATTTACGATCCGATGGTCGCGAATACGAACCTATTGGCATAAGCTGGCTGGAATTCACCGCGACGTTTAAAAAGGCGAGCTTACAAAGACAAGAAGAACAATGAATAGATATGTATATTAAAATTTGCTCGATAGTATTCATAAAGTGTCACAGCAGGGCGTTGCTCTTATTTGTTTTAGACCTCAATAAATTTTACCCCGTTACCGTTGGAACCCCGTGTAGTCAACAAATTTATGAGTATAGCTTCAGATGTGATAAATATCTATGTAGGGTCCTTTAAGCTAAATTAGATTATGTACGATTATTCAAATATTCTACGCTAGACACTAAATCTTTCTCTATCTTTATAAATCTCATTTTTTGTGACTTACCTACGCTGTCGGTCAGTGAAGACGGCTGCTACAGTCATCAAGGTTTTTGAGAGGTGGTGATATTGAAGGTCAAGAATATATATTTGTATCGGCGTAATAAAAAAGATTGTTAGATTTCTTTTTTGAAAAAATCTACCAAATGTCTATCCCATAGGAGGGCAATTTCAATTTTTTCAATCGCATAATAAGTAACATTTCAATAGCCTAATATTAAGGATATGGATTGCAAAAATTGAAGCCATTTATATAAGTTTTATTATCTCTGTCTACGCAGTAAAAGTTAAAAATCCGTGAGAGACTTTTTTTACGTAGTGAATCCTATCCAGCATAAAAACCTTAGTACATAGTAATTTCTGGTTTCATAAGTGATCTTTGCCTATCTCCCCGGGTGATGAGTTATATTGTTTAATTTTGGAATCAGATCGCATGTAACCATTTAAATTCCATATCTGTTTTAAAATCGTACATGAAGACCCTCGGTAAGTTTCTATCTCCTTTAATCGTTCTTTCACTACGCGTACAGCAAAGGATTGGAATAAATGTGTTGCATTGATTTTCATCAGAATGTGGGTGTGTTTTTAAACATTATTGGTTAGAAATTGTACAGAATTACATCAATTAAATGTGAGATTGGTATTTTCCTAATTAAAGTTAAACTGGTTTTAGTAATTTGAATAATTAAATCAATCGTCAACAATAATAATAGATAAATATAAATATTTCGGACAGTAGTTTGGTAGTTTGGCTTGCGTTGCATTTTTACCTTTTTTGTAGTAAAATTTTAAAATATTATCGAATTTCTTCATTAGATTCACTTATCTTGACAGTACGGAAAACAAATGAAAATCACATATTTTCCTTATTTGAATTTTCAATTGTGTTCTTTAAAATTTAAACTTTAATAATACCAAAACCAACCAGATACAAATAGTACAGCCAAAGAGTTTTTATTACAAGTTTATTCATACTATAATATAACGCGAAAAGACTTTTTCCCCAACCTATTATTATATGACACAAGACACAGAATAAAAAGAGTAATTAGGACAAAAAACATTAATGGTAGGCCGCAAGGTGGGAACATTGATGTGATGGAGGAGGAGGGTTTTTAGTCCGTGAGACTCGGACACTCCTTGGCAGTACGGGCTGCCCAGGGTCCATAAGGGATTTTACCTCCTCGCGGGAAAAAAAAAAAAACCTATTATTATAGGTTAGAATGCCATTTAAAGATATCATATCTATAAATAATTTAAATTTCACTGGAGTGCTTAGATTCATCATTCAAATTCGACATAGATTTATATCTGCATACCGATTAGTTTATTCGAAACAATCGAGTCAGATCTTTGATAAAGAAACAATCTACATTGTTTTGATTTTCGCGATATACTTGATTTCATCGATATATATTTACTTATCATTGAACATGGAACGAACCCGTTCTCCATACGTCGGTACATCAAGATTGCTATCAGAGATAGATTTACAAGAACTGTCTTCGAAGGAACGCTTCCTTTCCGTTTGATGCGATCGATTTGTATGTTTATTGCTATCATTCTAAAGCTGAATTTACTTCTCAATAAAGATACTTAACTGGGTCGTACAAACTGCCTTGAAAACGGTTGTATTTCAAATGTTCAATAAAAACTTTGACTTGTCGTTGGTTTTCAATATTATGGTTCTACGTTGTGTAGTGTTTTACTTAGTAACTTGAATGTTAACTACCACAATGTGATAACAAATGTCTTTATTTCTTTTGAAGTTATGTGTTATGTGTATATTTGGCGTGTGTCGTACATGTCGGCGTTAAGCCAGGGGTTTCGTTGTCGGAATCCATAATGAAGTACCCACTCCAGATTCCGCTTGCTAGCTTGCTTGTTGTATCACGAGGGTCAGTACGAGAATGTCGACTTGCTTGTCGTATCACGACGGTCGGTACGATAATGTCACGTTATTACAAAATACAGTCGTTTTTATATTGATCTCTCAATAAGTTAAACCGTTACGGAATATTTGACTTCCTTTGTAACAAACAAATAAAATAACTACAAATAATTAATGAAATATAGTTAAATATTCACAATAAATATGTAAATGAATTTAACACAACTTTCAATGATTTATTTAACATGATTACGTTAATTTCGTATGAACAAATATCGTTCTTACACAGTCCCATCTCAGATGGCGCTAAACTTTTATTTAATGCGTAGTTATTCCAAATTTGATTAAAATGATAAATCAAAACAGTATTTTCGATACTAGGCGATTTGCGCCCATATACACTTATTACTTGTAATTAGGTTATGATTATTTTTTAATTTAAGTTAAAAGTTTATACTTATGCCCGTATGTATATATGCCCCACTGTTGGACAAAGACCTTCTCTGTCATGTAGGTTTCCTTACGATGTATCCGTCACCGCCGAGTGCGTGGTAAATCGAAACATAAAATGGCAACAACAAATGTATTGGTGCCGGCACCGGGGATCGAACTCAGGTAACTTAAGCAACCGGCCGGAAACTGAGCTACCACGGCGCCTTAAAATAAAAAAATAATTGTATTTTAGCGTTAGCTGTCACAGTGACCATACTTATTAATACAAGATAAAGCACAGCAAATCAACAACTATTTTAAATTTTGAACTATATCTATTGTAATTGATTGGAAGGTGGGCGTTATAGCAGCGACACAATATTCTTTTATTAATGCTGATATTACCGTATATATACGGTATGTAAGTTTGTTGTGATGTTAAATAAATATATTATTATTATTTTTATTTAGTATTTAAAAATATTTTAAATGCTACATTTGCGCGCAAAAATTGTGACACACTTAAAATACTGTCTTGTTTTTCGAAACGTGACAAAACAAGTATAACATCAAAAAGAAACCCATTTATTCTCAAAATTAGAAGTGGCCGTCTTTTTGCTCTGACAATATTTAGATTAGCCTGCCTTGTCAGTCTGTTTTCAACACCTTTGGGTGGGCGCCAGTATCCCGCTAAGAATAAGGTCAGGAACTTGTTTTATGGTTTAATGGCTGTGATAATTTTCATCGAAATTAGTTCAATTCATATTCCTATAATGTTAATAATGCTCGTAATTCACTTCCCAGGCATCGTCCGATTGTTAAACATTGTAGTATAATTTCACTTTCAAATAGGGATAATTAGGTTGATAAAAGATAATTACCTTTTAATTAAACCATAATTTATTAAATACTTTCAATAAAGTGTTAAATTTATTTTTATTATATTCTTGCATACCTTACTCGTCGGTGATATTTCCATAAATAGTTATATGTGTTAGTTAAGTTATTAGTTTAAGTTACATTTCATTTATTTTATTTGTAAGGTAGACATAGATAGTAATAGCTCCGCTTTATACTAGGATAATTAGGTTTCATATGAGAAGTGATAAGCGTGTTGCTAAAATCGGCAAAAAATTTAGCAAATTATTTTTTTACTGCTAGAAACCGATAACCGTAATCTCTTTAGTATAAGACAATTGGTTATTTTACCTAAAAAATAAAAAAAAACTCCTTTAGTAAGATTGTGTAAATGAAGATAAAAATGCCAATGCCAATGATAAAAATGTACAAGAAGAAAAATAATTAAATAAAAAAATTACAATAGGTTTCTTGTAAAAAAACGCCAAAATTATCTGAAACAAACCGAACGTCTCGCATATTTGCGTTTCTGGTGCGTTACAGACAGATTACCATTATTAAGATATAAGCGTTGGGGAAGATCCCTACTATTTCTCCCAGCTCCAAATGCTGATAATAATATTTAAAGTATTTCAAGAATTTCCAAATTTGCTATTAAAGCCATCAGAAATAACGCTAAACATGTCACGGACTACGCCGAGATTGCTTCTCTTAAATCACTTCGTTTTAATCATAAGAGAGCTAGCGGACTACTCTGGTATCTACGCCTTCTAATAACCAGTAGAGTTGTAAAAGTTTACTGAGCGTAACATAATTTCGGAAGAGAAAATAGTCCCTATCGGAGTTTACTCCGTTCCTATTAAAAGTCGTGAGACTTTTTTCAACACCTGCGGGTGGCGTCCTGCTAGCAATTAGGATCACAAATTTTAGTTTATGGTCTTAAAACTGTTATAATTTTATCAAAATTAGTAACGTCTTAAAATCATAACAACGTAACTCACAACACGGGTATCCCTTAATTTTTAACATATTGTATAATTTCACTTTTAACTGAAGTTATTAGGTTTAAAAAAAGACAAAAACTACCCCATTACAGGAGAATTTATAGAATTAATTTCCTAATAATTCGTATTAACAACGATTTCAAACAAGCATGGATTGTGTTTTAAGCATTACGTGAAATAATAGGAAGCGTCAATAGCCTAATGGTATAGGGTACGGCCTGCGAATCGTTAGGTCGTGGGTTCGAATCCACCATTGGACTATTGCCGTGAACCATGTCCTAGCACAAGCTTAAGCTTAGTTGGAATAGTTAACAAGATTGTTAGTAATATTGCAGAAAAATTAAAAAAAAAAGAAATATTGCTAGCTTTCTTTAAAAAAAATTTACAACACCTATGTACATTGTTCATACTTTACGTATTCATTTGTGATCAACGTAGGTAGGCCTTAATATTAATATACTTAGACACTAGTACAGCTAATCAAGTGCTAACTTTACTTTAGAAGTTTCAAGTCCTATTTTGTTGTCGATTCTTTTTGTTTATCTTGCCATACAAAATTCACTTCAGTATTTAATTATGGCTTTCACAAGTTCGCACATTTTAGATTTAAAAAAAAATATTAATTATAGGAATAAAAGTACATACTGTAAATGTTTTATGTGGAGTCTAACTATATACTGCACATGCAAAATGTTTTAGCCCAGTGTATGGCGATAGGGTCACAGCTTGTTATATATGGGACCTATGGGACTATCTCTCGACTATATCACCACTTAACACCAGGTGGGATCATGGTCAAGCTAGTTTAAACGCATAAAAAAAAAAAAAACTCCTTTAGTAAGATTGTGTAAATTGAAGATAAAATTGCCGTACAAGAGGAAAAATAATTAAATAAAAAATTACAATAGGTTTCTTGTAAAAACGCCATAAATTGTCTGAAACAAACCGAACGCCTCGCATATTTGCGTTTCTGGTGCGTTACAGACAGATTACCATTATTAATGATATAAGCGTTAGGGAAGATCCCTACTATTTCTCCCAGCTCCAAATGCTGATAATAATATTTAAAGTATTTCAAGAATTTCCAAATTTGCTATTAAAGCCATCAGAAATAACGCTAAACATGTCACGGACTACGCCGAGATTCCTTCCCTTAAATCACTTCGTTTTAATCATAAGAGAGCTAGCGGACTACTCTGGTATCTCCGCCTTCTAATAACCAGTAGAGTTGTAAAAGTTTACTGAGCGTAACATTATAATTTCGAAAGAAAAAATAGTCCCTATCGGAGTTTACTCCGTTTCTAATAAAAGTCGTGAGACTTTTTTCAACACCTGCCGGTGGCGTCCTGCTAGCAATGAGGATCGCAAATTTTAGTTTATGGTCTTAAAACTGTTATAATTTTATCAAAATTAGTAACGTCTTATAATCATAACAACGTAACTCACAACACGGGTATCCCTTAATTTTTAACATATTGTATAATTTCACTTTTAACTGAAGTTATTAGGTTAAAAAAAAGACAAAAACTACCCCATTACAGGAGAATTTATAGAATTAATTACCTAATAATTCGTATTAAATAACGATTTCAAACAAGCATAGATTGTGTTTTAAGCATTACGTGAAATAATAGGAAGCGTCAATAGCCTAATGGTATAGGGTACGGCCTGCGAATCGTTAGGTCGTGGCTTCGAATCCACCATTGGACTATTGCCGTGAACCATGTCCTAGCACAAGCTTAAGCTTAGTTGGAATGGTTAACAAGATTGTTAGTAATATTTCTGAAAAATTAAAAAAAGAAATATTGCTAGCTTTCTTTAAAAAAAAATTACAACACCTATGTACATTGTTCATACTTTACGTATTCATTTGTGATCAACGTAGGTACGCTTTAATATTAATATACTTAGACACTAAAACAGCTAATCCAGTGCTAACTTTAGAAGTTTCAAGTCCTATTTTGGTGTCGATTCTTTTTGTTTATCTTG
Organism: Meandrusa payeni; assembly: GCA_029286785.1. Lineage (NCBI taxonomy): Eukaryota > Metazoa > Arthropoda > Insecta > Lepidoptera > Papilionidae > Meandrusa > Meandrusa payeni. The sequence continues at coordinate 5,749,671 of JAGSMX010000013.1, forward strand.
CCATACAAAATTCACTACAGTATTTAATTATGGCTTTCACAAGTTCGCACATTTTAGATTTAATTACTAAAAATTATTAATTATAGAAATAAAAGTACATACTGTAAATGTTTTATGTGGAGTCTAACTATATACTGCACATGCAAAATGTTTAGCCCAGTGTATGGCGATAGGGTCACAGCTTGTTATATATGGGACCTATGGGACTATCTCTCGACTATATCACCACTTAACACCAGGTGGGATCATGGTCAAGCGCTAGTTTAAACGCATAAAAAAAAAAAAAAAAAACCTAATGAGTTTGGCGAAAGTCGCACAGCAATAGCCTTCTATTAACTCGCAAAAGGACTTGAGAGCTTATTATTATATGGCTACTTGTCGTTGTTACGTTTAAGTTAAGGGTGCAAAAATAGTTTTTGGTCCGGTTAAATAAATTATTAGCTAAGGATATTCTCAAGAAAACTAGACTCCCAAGAACAAATTATGGCAAAAAAAACAATTGAATGTGAAGGTGTAAATATCTATAATAAACTTCCTAACGACATAAAAAATATTAAGTCTATATATACTTTTAAGAAAATATTAAAAAAGCATGTCATAAATAATAATTAAAACGCTCATAGTATGACACATCTAGTATGGCCGCAGCGCACCTATTCTCTAAATCTTTGGTCATAAACACGAACACCGTCTTTTATAATATTTATTTACAAAATGTAGTTAGTCTTAATCACCTTGCAATTTCCAATAACCCACTATTCAAAACAAAATGTTGATATTGTTCCTAGATGTTTAATGAACATATTACTAGAACTGTAACGCTTAGCCTAAAATTGTATACTTTGTGTATTTTCCTTAAGTAAGTGATTTTTTTGTAATTCTTATTAAGGAAATAAAATTCTCTCAAACCGTAAAACCGTATATAAATTTTAAACTATAGTTACACCCATTTCGCTATATAAAGTGGGTTATATTCGGGTGCATCAGCGTAAAATCATAAAATTTCATTCATTTTTAAAATGAACATTCACCCTTTCGATTTGCAAATCACTTCAACAATAGGGTTTCCGGATTGCGAACACTGCACCGTACGCGCCAATATATTATCACAGGAAGTTGAGATGCTTCATTAACCGTGTACACAAAGCTAACAGCGTGGATAAAGCTTTTTGAGAATACCGACAAAATTGCTTTGAGTTGAATAATAACTCTTGCGAGGAAAGGATCGCTCGTGAATGTCTCCATCGGTATATTTAATTTCCATATTACATACAATTCATATCTCATTTATTTATTTATTTAATAAGATACACCAACAGCATCACACAAGCATACATTGTAGTAATAATCAAGTTTACAAACTAAGTCCTGTTGTGTATGCCAATTACAGGTGTGCACAACATTCGCTATAAAGAAACGTAACGATTTTATTATTAATACTTACAAAAATATTTTAATAAATGATAAAGTAATATAAATATCACTACTAAATTATTGAATTAGCCAAAATTACTGCACAATTTTTAACACTAAGGTGCGGAAGACCTTGCGCTCTCATAGTACGAGTATGATATTGTTTTTACCATGATAACCTCGTGGATAGAATGTCACACTTTATTGGAATACGAACACGAAATATTGGTATGAAAAAAAAAACTGTTGTGAACTAGAGAACGAGTACGAGAACTAGAGTACAACTATTTGGTTTAGTAACCGTCCAAGCCGAGGTTACCCCTTAACGGGGGGGACCCTTGTGTCGAGTTACTAGCAATAGAGGTTCAGGCTAAGCGACCTAAGAGCTATGCCACCTCTCAATCCGGTGAAGCAGTCAAGGTCAGCTTCTCTGGCCAATATGTGTAGTTCGTCGTAAAAAAATAACTATTTGGTCTGTTCATCGCGATAAATGGAGATTGTTTTTCATAACGTAAGTATCCTCTTGTACTATAATAGATGTTTATATTTAGCTGGAAACATTTACTATCAAGTAATTTTCCTAGTTCGTTTTTTTTTGCTATAAAATACGACAATTCCTTATTAACTTTACACACAGAATAATATTAGCTTATTACCCTTGTTTCAATTGACTTCAAAAGGAGGTGTATTTTTTTATGTTGTTACTGCTTTGGACTACCTGAATCGATTTTGATGATTCTTTTTTATTTGAAAACTGGTGCTTCCCGTTTGTCTAATTCTGACAATGGGATCCAAGAGAAAACCATATAAGTTTTAAATGTGCTCTTAATCTAAAAAAATCTTAAATGTAAAAAATGTCAAGTATGTGAGCGACAGTGCGAGCCGAGGTAGCTCAGTGTGGTTGGCTGAAGTTGCATAGTATGCTAGCAACCTGAGTTCTATCCCCGGTGCCGGCAACAATAAATTTGTTATTGCGATTTTATGTGCTTATTTACCACGCGCTCGGCGGTGAAGAAAAATATCGTGAGGAAATCTACATGTCTTTTTCTAAGCCATGATGAGACTTTAGTTAGGTACTGATTAATTCTATTTCTTAAAACTCCTAAGATAATGCGGATATACAAAGAGGACGTCCGCGCATATGAACGTTTAACTTGAAGTAGTTTTTTTGTCTTTATTCGTAAATATACCTGTTTTTCTAGAGCGCTTAAGAAAATTTCAAGAATTTCAACATTTTAGCGCTCCGAATAATAAAATATTTCGTAGACCCGACGTGATATAAAAAACAATCTCCGTCCAAACGCATGTTTGTTCAAAAACAAAAGCGAGGCACATGTCCTTTCCGCACAGGACGCTCGAGTCGCGGGTTGTTATCGTTAATTAAAACGCGGAGGCAGAATCGTTCATCTAGTTCCGTCTGTTATACTTTTTGTTTGGCGCTGACTAAATTATGTCTTTATAGTGACGGTGTCGGCTTATCTCCGACCACCATCTCGAGTGATCGAGCCCCGTCTCAGTAATTTGTACCTGAATATGTATTCAACGCATTTCGATAAGAGTTCCTTTGATATTTACGAAGTTTGGGGCGCCTGTGATACACGGACCGATAAGTTCGTGGAACAAACATGAAACAAATTGTAATTAAAATTGATATTTTAATGTTCTTTTATGTTTTTATGTTCCCAATTGTGCCGATAGAGAAACATTCATTACCCGCTTTTTACTTATTACTAGGCAAAAATAGTTGAGTGTTTCAGGTTTATGACGCACAAAAATCAGTCACACTCGTCAGAGCTCATTACCACCTAAAATGTTTGGAAAACCGATCAGCTTTTGTTTTTGTACCTTAGGTTAAAAGAACGTGGCAGCTTATCAGCGACGGTTTTAGTAGGTCATGTTTAGATTTTTGAAGTATAACTTTTATTTAACTTAAAATGAATTTGCTAAGTTATCTAAATAACTTTACAAAACTATGAACATCTATGCCAGTGTGTCCGAATCGAACGTACATCTTAACCAATTCGGGAATTCGGCTTCTTGAGACATCTTTTTTATTGAAAAAGATAATTTTATTTAACATGGGGAATAAAATTCCGATCTTGATACAAGTATGTGATGTATTCTCGCTTAATAATTGTGGATTCATTTGGATAACTCAAAAGGGGTTGTACTAACTCAAGAACGAGTTGTAAATTACTACTACATAGCTATAAAAATTAGTATGCGCGTAGTTTAACATTTTCTGTCTTATTAAAAATAATATAAAAGCAGGGGCTACCTGAAATTCTGATTATGATCTCAAGATTATATTGATCGTTGACGATGTCTTTTAGTTACCATACTATTTGGCGCCGGGCGTCCCGAGTACAATTCTCAGCCGAGAAATACAAAACAACACGAAAGTTTCTGTCAGGGAAGTATCACGACATCTCAGAATCGTCGCGTAACGTGAAGGTTTATTATTCATTCGTTTTGACCGGTGACTATGGCATAAATCATTACTAAAAAAGTGGAGAACGCAAGTGCCATTCCTATGCTAGCTGGTGAAGGTGGTAATCACTTATTATCTGGTGAGCTATGAAATCTACTTTTAAGAAGTATTCCAAGCACTAGGGATTCGTAGACCTACAAGCAGTGAGATATATACTTTTTCTTTGTATTTTTTTAATGCTAGTAATATTTTATTTTACAAATTTTACTAACATTCTTGTTAATCATTCCAAGTAAGCTTAAGCTTGTGCTAAGATATGGTTCACATCGATCAAACTTACGACATTATGTCTCGTAGACGTACCCTAAATCATTAGGCTATTGGTGCTATAAAATACTAGGATTATGGATATCGGAGCTGCGCTAAATTTCTCCTCAAGTGAGCTAGAAGTTCGTTATAAACGTTAAGTCTCGACCACTATCACCGTATGTAAAAGCCTCCAGGCTAAAAACGGCCATCAGGCAGAATAAAAGCAATGAATAAATAGGAGGGCCTATATCAAAAAATCGTTTATCCCACGGGCGACTGTTTGCCAAAATGACCATTGTTTGAGGAGCTATCAAATAACAGGCGCCAGTGGGCAAACTGCAATATTTATTTAGGACTTTTGTTAGTAAGAATATATAATACTATGAAACAAGGCACCTTTGTCCCAAAGTAACAACAATGGTTGTCCACATATGAAACTATTACAGTATATTTTAAGTTATTGACATGTGAAAAAGTGATTTGTGGGAGATTAGGGCTTAAGCTCGATAATGACTTATGATAATATTCATAATTTTAGGCATTTATACGTCTTAGACAGTAGCTCATTCGAATACCGGCTTACGGAGTAGCTACGGACCTCCTATCAAATTTGTTTTTCGTTTTAAGGTTTCTTAAGAACAAAATAAAATATTTGATAATATTTGTACCCAATGCCTATAAACTCACTGAAAATTCTGTTACTGTCTACCACGCTAGGGTGAAAAGTTCGTGAGGGCTCATGGTCCTTAAATATTCTAAATTTTGACTTATAAATCAAGAGCTTGATCAATCACGCTGACAATGGTAGTGATGCGAAAGTAGATCAGATTTTGCACACGTGCTGAAATCGAGAAGGGTTGTGCGTTGTGTTGAGTGCAAGAATTGACCGTGAAGTACCCCTATGAATTGCATCGCGATGCACTCCACCCCCTTTATTTCGCCGCATTGTGCAACGGATATGTCATCTGTCAACGGCGTCCGACAACCCTTTGAAGTTCGCCGACATACGGATTTATAGTTCGGGGACGGAATAGCTCAAGTATTTTACACTAATGTTAAATACGTTAAAACAAAATTTTAAGAATTATTATAAATAAAAGAAGCCCTCGCGTCCTTTTTCTTCAGCCCGGTAGGCAGAAATGGCAGTTGCTGACTACATTTGACCTAATTTTTAGGTACCCTTCGTCAGGCACATATTATAAAGAGTGCTTTGTTTTCTACTGACGTAATCTAAAAACTGAGCATCGTTGTTAGAAGCTATCTGAGATTCCAACAGCCAATCAACAAATCTTAAGAAAACGGACAGTTTACCACTTCTCTCTCTCTCTTTAAATGACAATCGTTTCGTAAAGGCCCATGTACCTATGCACGGCACATGCCATCATTCATACTCGAACACACCTTGCCACGGAGTCTATAGAAATCATAACAATAATTATAATAACCCTTCACATCTGCGTTACGAATTATTATCTACAATTATTGATAGGCGATCGTAAGATGTGCACCAAAACAGGGCAAGGTGGCACAGAGAGATATAGATCAGCGATCAGGGAACGTGCCAAAATGATGCAGCCAGAGTCACCTTTACAAATCAATAGAATATCGCATTACGAAACACATTTCGAAGATAAATTTAAGGACTCCACGTCACCTTGCTCCGTCGCAATTGTTCGCAATAAGGATTATATTACATTATCTTTATAAACGTGCTCCGTAATTAAGCGCCCACATACAAGCTCAAAATGTCTATGGCAAGAAAAAAACAAATAGTCCGCAGCAGATGCGAAAGTGCAAACAGCGCCCTAAAAACCGAATCAGTTTTAAAAGTAATTCAATAACATAAGTTCGACGCGGAGTAATAATGTATTACTTCCTTCCACCTTGAAGCGAATCCTCGCGATGCTCGAGTTACGGAACCAAAGGGAGGTGATACAGTTATGTCCAAAAAACTGTAACACTTGAAAGTTTTTGTTTGTCCTAACGGCACCGCACAATACAGTTCTTGTATGAAAGGGCAAACAAAAAAAATAACGGTGGTAGCGTTTTATATGGACGTCGAATCTAAAGAGGTGGGGATAAAAAATCTGTAAGGTGTTCATACAGTTTCGTTTAGCCCGTTATATCAATAGAGATTAGAGGCACGCGTCTTCGCTTCGGCAAGCTAAGATCCGGGCGCATTGTCGGCGGTGCTTTGATGTGGCTGCAAAAGACGATCTATTTGGACAATATATACGATTTAAGGCAAATATATTTTTACTTATTGGTATTATTTCATAATATTTTTTATTGAAAGGTCATAGATATCATCAAGGTTTTGAATTGTAATATTGCAAACTTAGATTTCATTCATCTTAAAAAATAACACAAGCTAATAATTATTTTATTAATTTAATAACCTTAATTTAAATAACGTAATATCAGGTACATTATACAGGTATCACAAATTTAACAACACCAGATAGATTCCTTTACATGCATCGCCGCCCTACGTTGTTGCTAGAGTCCACTTCTAAGACCAACCTGTCCATGAATGCTGATGACATGATGCGTATATTGACATATTTCAGTGTGACCAGCCGAGGTTTACAGAGGCTGCCTATAGATATATTGAGATGATGAATGTGTGAGTTGTCACTTGAATTAAATGATTTTATGTTGTGTATGAATTCAATTAAGTGATGTTAACTATTATTGTATTATTATTATATATTATTTAGATTTTCTCCTTCTCGAAACCAGAGAGTTTTGGTTTTAATGAGAACCACCGGTCTTTTTTTTTTTTTTTGTTGACGGGGAGGAAATCTTCACAAAGATACCCCGCCTTCTGGGGGGAAGGCGGCGGTTATGTGGGGATCTTACCCACTAAAACCTCCCCAGTGGCCCTTTCCTCGGTGCATGACGAGGGGCTCCGGGATCTCACGTGGAACGCACTGGAGCCCCTCTGCACTGTGCTCAAGGACAGCACGTCCCGGGGGGAGGTTACTCCCTCCTCCCCTGTGCCCTCGCAGCGAAAGGCGACACGGGCCAGCCGATGTCGCCTTCTTCCCGGGTCCACTTTGGTGGACGACGCAGGCCCCCACCCTTGTCGCCCAGTGAACCCGAGGCCCCTTTTAGTCGCCTTGTACGACAGGCAGGGGATACCGTAGTCTTATTCTTGAGAGCCCAGAACTACAGGGCTGAAAAAAACCACCGGTCTACGCCAAGTGGGCTTCATACTGAGGGTTGTCTAAGTTAGCGGATTCATTGTGAAAGAACTTTTTTTTTTTTATAAAAAGCTAGCAATATTTCTTTTTTTTTCATTTTTCAGAAATATTACTAACAATCTTGTTAACCATACCAACTAAGCTTAAGCTTGTGCTAGGTCATGGTTCACGGCAATAGTCGAATATTGGATTCGAACCCACGACCTTACGATTCGCAGGCTTTCTTTAACTTCCGAACAATTCGACACGTATTTAGTACGGCAGCTTTTGCATGCTGATTGATATACGTACTTCTGTGTAAGCCAATCTGTTGAATGTGATGATGAAGGTGTTTATGGATAATACCAGTACTGGAGAGCACCAGAGGCACAATGTATGTATATATTATGTAATGTATGTATACTCTGTTCATGTTCCAAAGTCTCATTATTTCCTCTTTAAGCTGTGTATTTGTGACTTTTTTCGGTAATAGTTTTTTGAACATTGTGTTAGGTACAGCTATATCTATTATAATAATTATTTATATTATAATTAATATTATTTTGATTAATTATTTGTGTAGATTACAGCATTGAATTGGTTTAGCTGTAATGGTGCTGTAAGTTTTCCTAATAAATAAAATAAAATAAAAACCACCAAGACCGTTTTCTTACGAAAAGTCACAAAGCTTGAAACTCGAAACATTTTTTTAATGACGAACTACACAGATTGGCCAGAGAAGCTGGCCTTGACTGCTTCACCGGATTGAAAGGTGGCATAGCTCTTAGGTCGCTTAGCCTGAACCTCTATTGCTAGTAACTCGACACAAGGGTCCCCCCGGTGAGGGGTAACCTCGGCTTGGACGGTTACTATGTTACGCGTAAGCATTCCGATCCGAGGGCGCCCGAGAGGGCCGAACCACGACTCGGTCGGTTGCTATTTCACGGATAATAAACTCGAAACATGTACGGCCTGAAGTTCCGCAGTTGCTATTATGATCTTAATAATCTTCACAATATATAACACTGATACTGTGATGAATTAAAAAACGTGGACATGTTACAAAAAGTACATATTGTGCCTTTTTTTTTTTTTTATAAAAAGCTAGCAATATTTCTTTTTTTTTCATTTTTCAGAAATATTACTAACAATCTTGTTAACCATACCAACTAAGCTTAAGCTTGTGCTAGGTCATGGTTCACGGCAATAGTCGAATATTGGATTCGAACCCACGACCTTACGATTCGCAGGCTTTCTTTAACTTCCGAACAATTCGACACGTATTTAGTACGGCAGCTTTTTGCATGCTGATTGATATACGTACTTCTGTGTAAGCCAATCTGTTGAATGTGATGATGGAGGTGTTTATGGATAATACCAGTAATGGAGAGCACCAGAGGCACAATGTATGTATATATTATGTAATGTATGTATACTCTGTTCATGTTCCAAAGTCTCGTTATTTCCTCTTTAAGCTGTGTATTTGTGACTTTTTTCGGTAATAGTTTTTTTAACATTATGTTAGGTACAGCTATATCTATTATAATAATTATTTATATTATAATTAATATTATTTTTATTAATTATTTGTGTAGATTACAGCATTGAATTGGTTTAGCGGTAGTGGTGTTGTAAGTTTTCCTAATAAATAAATAAAAATAAAAAACCACTAAGACCGTTTTCTTACGAAAAGTCACAAAGCTTGAAACTCGAAACATTTTTTTAATGACGAACTACACAGATTGGCCAGAGAAGCTGGCCTTGACTGCTTCACCGGATTGAGAGGTGGCATAGCTCTTAGGTCGCTTAGCCTGAACCTCTATTGCTAGTAACTCGACACAAGGGTCCCCCCGGTGAGGGGTAACCTCGGCTTGGACGGTTACTATGTTACGCGTAAGCATGCCGATCCGAGGGCGCCCGAGAGGGCCGAACCACGACTCGGTCGGTTGCTATTTCACGGATAATAAACTCGAAACATGTACGGCCTGAGAAGTTCCGCAGTTGCTATTATGATTTTAATAATCTTCACAATATTTAACACTGATACTGTGATGAATTGAAAAAAACGTGGACATGTTACAAAAAAGTACATATTGTGCCTAATTAGCAGAATCTGATGAACGGACGCTGAATGAGCACAGATTAAATCATTCTCTGACATGCGTTGTTTCAATTACTTTCATCCTTTTAATTGAATTTGAGATTTCCCGTGTAAGACACCAATTAAATTAAAGCAGTTTGATTAAAGTGTCGACTATGTTACTTTACATGTGCCCGATAAGGGCGATTACCTTCGTTAAGTAAATGTTAACGATAAAACCAACACTTCTTGTAAAATCCAGACGACGTACAAAAAGATAAATATACAACATTATTATCTGTGAACTCTAAAGTAACACCGACAATTTAGATTAAACAATAAAAAAATATGCGTAAACCACGTTTACAACGTAACTCCTTTACAATTTCGTCTAGTAACTGGCTTTAGAAGTAGCCATTAACCGAAAAGAAAAATAATAGATTCTTGTGAAAGGGACGGCTTATCTCTTTACTTACTTCAACAGCAATCATTCATAGAATTAATTTCGATAACTATGACGCCTCTCCGAGATACAGGAGCCGATGCTTTTAGGAGTAATCTCCAGGTTTAATTTATCTGGTTTGAGAAACTATTTTAAAAATGAACCGTGCGACTAAGAAGGAAATTACTATCGAGGTGTTATTTTTATTAATTAATTTGTAAGCTCACCTTGACAATCCTTTGTTCCGATGCGTCCCTTTGTCATATATTAAGAGATAAAGATCGTGTGTTACAGTTTTAAAACCTGCAACCTTGTTCCCAATTTGATCAACATTATAAAAAAGTAAAAAAAAAAGCTAATTCACTAGAACTGTGTTGCGGGATTCCGATACTATCAACATGCTACTAAAACTAACATGACTATGTCCTTGTTATACAGAAAAGTTTTTTTTACAAATTCTATAACATCAAGAAATACTTTATAGCATTTAATTTTATAGCAATTTAAGTCTTGTTGCCATTAAAAAAATCTTTTTTTATTATTTAAGAAACTTCCACTGATTTCACGTATTTATGTACAATATACCAATTGAAATGCACAGGATTGTCTTTTAAGATATTTTGAACTTTTTTTATGGGTTATAAACTAGCGTTTGACCACGATCCCACCTGATGTTACGTGGTGATGTATTCGAAAGATGGTATGCGCTAGTTTAGTAAGTGCATTATCACTTTACTCTTGAAGGCTCACACGTATTGGACGGAAAGACTGATGCCGACAGCTTGTTCCATTCCTTTGCTGTACGCACGATAAACGATGAAAACGCTTCGTTCCGACGCGCGGAACATCGACTATGAAAAGGTGGAGACCCGCCGAATGTCTATACATCCGATGGTAGAATGGCGATGGGGGAATTAAGTCATGTATTTCACTAACTAATATTCGTACACATCTTATCGTACCAAAGAAACCGCTGAAACTTTCCTGACATTCATCTGACAACTATTTCTATCTCTTCCACAATCTATAAAGTTATTTTGAAACTAAAAATATCAAAAGCTATAACTAAAACGCTAAACTGCTTATATCTTGGAAATCCTTCCACGAAATAGATAAATGTAGCCATAGGTAACTTTAAGCAAGGTCGGTATCATCATTGTCGCTTCCGAGCCTCGCTCTTGCGATGGTCTCGAGCGACAGGTCTTAGACGGCGGTCGCCTCCTTCTGGGAGACGGTCATGTACCAGAAGAAGGCTGACGAGCAGGTCAGGAGAGGAGCGCAGAGGCTCCCCTCCGCAGGTGACGTATCGGGGTGCGCAGGAGGCGTTACAAACGCCTCCTCTTGTCGCCCATGTAATCGAAAGCAGGGCCAGGATGGGTACCTGGCCCCAGCATGCTTCGGCGTCGTCGGGACTTCTCTGAGTGTCGGAGAAGTCCCCTTTGAGGATGAAGTCCGGTCTTTGCCGGGACCGGCCGGTCGTTGGGGTGTCCTGTCGCTGACAGATCCGGGGCACCCGCTCATAACGGCTGATGGCATTCGCGGAAGGTTTAGTGGGTAGGGGCTGCCCAGGCCGAGTCCCACACATCTCCGGGCCCACCCAGGGTACCGGAGGATGGTCTATAAAAGATTCCCCGCGTGAACAAAAACAAAAAAAAAGGTCGGTATCATCGTGTAGTACATATAACATACTAACGACAGATACACAATCCAACATAAGTCCAATGTCTTTATATATTGGGGTTAATGCCAGCTTTCATTCAGAAAAAAAACATCAATAATATTTGGTGGTGTTTTGAACTGTTTCGGCTGCCTGATCTGATAGTCCTGCCTAATAACATTAAGCCAGCAGTAAGAGAGCCTTTAAAATTATGACTATATGATATTACAGTTACGTGCTACAAATGAACTATTAAATCATATACAACAGGTGGTAAGCGCATCACCAAATGCTAGGAATTTCAGCAAGTAATTCATTTTGTACGTAAGAAATTGATTTTATTTAACCTGAAGTCATTGGTACAAGCCAACTAAGATTCGAGCCTCGGGCATAAGATCGTAAAGCTATACAAAAAACCTTGTAGATTAATTTCTTTACCGATTTACGGTAGGCATTTCCGAGGAACGTGCAACCATACCGAAGCCACATTACAATAGAATTAGAGTAAAGAAAACAAACAATAACAAGATTTCGTTTTAATCTTCGATACTTACCAGCTTAGTCGACGCCCGAAATCGTTTCATATATGCGATATTTGTTTAAAATCAGAACTGTATTGAACTGCTATTATAAAAACGCTCAGAAACTTCCGGTCGAATGCTTCACGAATGATTGGTACGCCATTTTATTTCCTTCTCCGGGAATTGGGTATTATTGTGTGAAATTGTAAGAATTTACGATCTGTATTATGCTGAGATATAAATCTTTCTAATGGCACGAGTGTTGCGTGTACGAAGGCGTGAGTGATTGTAGACACAACATTAACGGATGGTGTGGCTTGTGTCAACCAATTCTTTAATTATTTGTCACGTTCTACAATATGCTTTACATTATGCAACTTTTGCGAAATGACACAAAATATCTGTTATACACAATGGAAATAGGAAGGAAGCACTTCTAATTTATTATCTTCACACTATTGACCGCTTATTCGGAATCATTTATTATAAGAGCGAAGGCAAAAAAAAAAAAGATTTCCGTCTTTTTTTTTTCAAAGTTACTAGTAATTTTTAGCAAATGAGATACTCGCCCGTGATAACGATCCCTTTCATAGAAATAACTTTACACAATAGACGTTAAAAGTGGAAACATTTGTTAGTAAAAAAATCTTTGAGATGGTTTCATGCTTCTTTTATTTTATAATTAATCTATATATGGATTGGGAATTCTTTTCTAAACCTTAGTTTGGCAAACAATAAACTAAAACGTTGGTTTCATGTACCGCAGAGATAAGCAGGTTTTTCTCTATTAACGAGAGAAGGGTTTTGTGAGTATTATCTGACATTGATTCTCCCAGCGCTTACGCATTCTGAAATAACAGTAACATTAGCTGTATCATCAACAGTTCACTGCTGGAATTTGATGGATAGAAGATAGCCTTCTCCAATGGCTTCCATAATATGTACCTCATCTTCATAAGGTCGTCGGTCTCCTTGAACTAGCGTTTTCTCCTCTGTCTTTGACTTATCAGATAAGTATAAGCTGTATACTTTCTTCCAATTGATTAGGTTTCAATTCTATCTTCCTAGTACCCTTGACTACGAATTCTTTGCCTATAATCCGAACTAAACCGAGTTAATGAGTTTCTTCAATTGCACTTTTTGAATCATTAATTGTTCAATCGAAGATTTTAAAGGGCTGCAATAGTCTGCCCGCGTCTCTTTCGCTTCGATTAGAATATAGATATTTTCAGAAGTACAATGAATAGGCATTTACTAAGGTAGTGTGCCCTACCCTTCAAGACTGCATTTGTAGTCAAGCACTAGCTTAGAAGGTATAAGAAAAAAAATTGCCGCGGGTAGATTGCATAAACGATGGTGGATAAAATTCACCGATGCAGTCTCAAAGATTTTTCAAAGAATATCCAACTGGTTAAATCGGCTTACAATCTATAATATCATCAATTGAATCTCTTCAATCCTTTCAGGGACACCGAAAACTTAATATCGGCTGCTATAGCGGTTTTAAACTACCGTAAAAAAAAGGAACAAAAACGAACCGTGCTCTATTGACCATAACGTAACAATTGTTTAGCAGTTTGCTGAGAGGGCCCTTAAGTCCATCTTGTTGACTTCCACGCGAAACGAAATTAAACATGTGGAAAAAAATCCAAAGACCCTTCAAGATGATGGTATTCATTGTGAGTATTGTGTAATGTAGCACGACGATACCGTAGGTATCTTCGAACAAGTTGAAACGGTGTTTCTTACGTTAGCGTGCTGTTAAATAGCGCAACTGTGGCGCCGGCTGTACGGATCGCAGGTAGGACCCCTTTGCACAATTCACGGTAACAGACAACAAAGTTAAGCCCAGTTGTCGCCACACTTGTCCGCCGACGCACTTCAAACGCAAGCCAATTTCACGTTCGGTTAACCGTTGAATGCGTGCAATTAATTTTGTCTAGAAACATACAACAACAGAGCGTGCGCTGGACTTGATTTATGCTTCAAGGTTGCTGTTTGTAAATCGGTGTGAAATGGCCGATTTGTGAGAAGAACTATTACTTATGTACGGTACTAAATTTTAATGATAATGACTGCTCGTATTTACGCGTATAAAAAAATTGCCGCGGGTAGATTGCATAAACGATGGTGGATAAAATTCACCGATGCAGTCTAAAAGATTTTTCAAAGAATATCCAACTGGTTAAATCGGCTTACAATCTATAATATCATCAATTGAATCTCTTCAATCCTTTCAGGGACACCGAAAACTTAATATCGGCTGCTATAGCGGTTTTAAACTACCGTAAAAAAAAGGAACAAAAACGGACCGTGCTCTATTGACCATAACGTAACAATTGTTTAGCAGTTTGCTGAGAGGGCCCTTAAGTCCATCTTGTTGACTTCCACGCGAAACGAAATTAAACATGTGGAAAAATCCAAAGACCCTTCAAGATGATGGTATTCATTGTGAGTATTGTGTAATTAATCTATATATGGATTGGGAATTCTTTTCTAAACCTTAGTTTGGCAAACAATAAACTAAAACGTTGGTTTCATGTACCGCAGAGGTAAGCCGGTTTTTCTCTATTAACGAGAGAAGGGTTTTGTGAGTATTATCTGACATTGATTCTCCCAGCGCTTACGCATTCTGAAATAACAGTAACATTAGCTGTATCATCAACAGTTCACTGCTGGAATTTGATGGATAGAAGATAGCCTTCTCCAATGGCTTCCATAATATGTACCTCATCTTCATAAGGTCGTCGATCTCCTTGAACATGCGTCTTCTCCTCTGTCTTTGACTTATCAGATAAGTATAAGCTGTATACTTTCTTCCAATTGATTAGGTTTCAATTCTATCTTCCTAGTACCCTTGACTACGAATTCTTTGCCTATAATCCGAACTAAACCGAGTTAATGAGTTTCTTCAATTGCACTTTTTGAATCATTATTTGTTCATTCGAAGATTTTAAAGGGCTGCAATAGTCTGCCCGCGTCTGTCTTTCGCTTCGATTAGAATATAAATATTTTCAGAAGTACATTGGTAGTGGGCCTTACCCTTCAAAACTGCATTTCTAGTCAAGCACTAGCTTAGAAGGTATAAGAAAAAAAATTGCCGCGGGTAGATTGCATAAACGATGGTGGATAAAATTCACCGATGCAGTCTAAAAGATTTTTCAAAGAATATCCAACTGATTAAATCGGCTTACAATCTATAATATCATCAATTGAATCTCTTCAATCCTTTCAGGGACACCGAAAACTTAATATCGGCTGCTATAGCGGTTTTAAACTACCGTAAAAAAAAGGAACAAAAACGAACCGTGCTCTATTGACCATAACGTAACAATTGTTTAGCAGTTTGCTGAGAGGGCCCTTAAGTCCATCTTGTTGACTTCCACGCGAAACGAAATTAAACATGTGGAAAAAAATCCAAAGACCCTTCAAGATGATGGTATTCATTGTGAGTATTGTGTAATGTAGCACGACGATACCGTACGTATCTTCGAACAAGTTGAAACAGTGTTTCTTACGTTAGCGTGCTGTTAAATAGCGTAACTGTGGCGCCGGCTGTACGGATCGCAGGTAGGACCCCTTTTGCACAATTCACGGTAACAGACAACAAAGTTAAGCCCAGTTGTCGCCACACTTGTCCCGCCGACGCACTTCAAACGCAAGCCAATTTCACGTTCGGTTAACCGTTGAATGCGTGCAATTAATTTTGTCTAGAAACATACAACAACAGAGCGTGCGCTGGACTTGATTTATGCTTCAAGGCTGCTGTTTGTAAATCGGTGTGAAATGGCCGATTTGTGAGAAGAACTATTACTTATGTACGGTACTAAATTTTAATGATAATGACTGCTCGTATTTACGCGAATAAAAAATACACATTGAATAGCAAGAACCATATAAAAGGAGTCTCAGCTTAATTGCTTAGCGTTTGTCTTACAATTTGTCAATGATATAATAATAAAACACAAAATAAATTAAAAAAAAGATATATTCAAATAAGCTTGCGTGTATAAAGAGTTTTAGACGTACAAATTTATACACATCGCAATTAATTCCCTTTCATTCTTGGTGGATGCTTGACCATTGCGCTTTTCGTTCCCCTTGTCACATTTGGGACCTCAATGAGGTCGTTAAAAAGTACCCTCTGGAACTTAACTTTTTTTTTTTGTTGACGGGGAGGAAATCTTCACAAAGATACTCCGCCTTCTGGGGGGAAGGCGGTGGTTTGTGAGGATCTTACCCACTAAAACCTCCCCGGTGGCCCTTTCCTCGGTGCATGACGAGGGGCTCCGGGATCTCACGTGGAACGCACCGGAGCCACGGGCCAGCCGATGTCGTCTTCATCCCGGGTCCACTTTGGTGGACGACGCAGGCCCCCGCCCTTGTCGTCCAGTGAACCCGAGGCCCCTTTTAGTCGCCTTGTACGACAGGCAGGGGATACCGTAGTCTTATTCTTGAGAGCCCAGAACTACAGGGCTGCTAGAACTTAACCTAGAACAACGGCTCAAATAGAGATCCTCGCCTAGTGCTAAGTTATCTAAGACTCTGCTATCTCTCAACCAAGTTAATCTTTTAGATAATAAAGACATTCACAAGTGCAATTATAACTATACTTGTGAACAAAATTATTATTTTATTAAGTTAAAATATGAAGGAAGAAAAACATTAAGTTAAAAAATAATTTAAGCTTGTGCTCTAACAATAGCAATATCGTGATACATGAATGGGTAAATAAATCGATTGTCCAAATCTACTTTTAACAACAGAGCGCAACTAATCACAACACAATAATACCAAATTAGTATACCAATAACTTGTCCAAGACGTTTTAGTTTAGTTTGATAAAGGTCAAAGTTTTGCTTAGGAATTTCTTAATCGATTGTTAGTTCATAAGTATAAAAAAAAGTCAAGTAAGAAACTAAAATCTTCTCTAGTTCAACCTATAGTTTGATGGAGAGGAGAAAATATCAAATCTCTATACAAATATATAATTTCTGTTTATGGTCATTTGCGAAAGCAAAAAAAAATAAAAATTTGTATTTTTTTTAAAGATTAAAAGGTATATATAAGATAATCCTTTAGTATGAGATGCCACATAGGTCGATACTTTAGCACGGACACATTCTTCCAGAATCTTCTGTTGAGAATGGAAGGGCCGCTGCAACCGCAGTAAACCTCAAGTGGTGTAAATATAGTAATCACGATAGAGGTTTCATGTTTTAGCCGTTTGGGGTAGAAACTTTGGGTCCGTGGGGTCCTAGTGCACACAACCTTTTTAATGTGAAAATCAAAGAGGTTGGTCAACACATCTGGTGACCAGAGGGCTGGCTTATACACTGCACAGAGGCTAAGCATTGCGATACAACGTGGCAATGCTGGTATTGCCTCCTTTTGGGCACGCTGCCAAGCGACGACGGTTAGGCACAGTTATATGTTTTGTAAATATTTTGTAAAACACTTACTAGTAATTGTGAATATTTCTCTTTTTAGTTAGTATTATTTACTGTTTTATATATAGATTATAATAATTATTATTTTATCAACAAGATATTATTTATTATGTTTTAATAAACAAATTATTAAAGGTGAGAATGGTTGAACCATGCAACGTGATCAGAATACGATAGTAAATAGTACTCAGACAAACGTTATTGGTTTTCTGAGAAGGAATTGTCGATGTAGTGGCGGGCAAAATCCGAAATTATTTTCACACGATCGGATCGAGGGTTTTATATTGGTCCGACCAATTTCGAAATATCGGTTGCGGCTACAAATCATTAAGAAAATTGAGTTTGAAATTTTTGAAAGTGGGCAAAAAGTCGGCTTGTTTTAAGGGTGGGGCGTGGTGCACAACGCCTGTGAAGATTATGGCAATTTTGACACCTAAGGTGTGCTAAGCTCTCCACTGCCCCTGTAATTTGAGCGACGTGTGCTGACGTAACGGAAGGCACGGCAACACCAGTTTGTTTTATTCCATTCGGAACTATACGTGCCTGGTGAAAACCACTCCCTGATAGCAACTCTCATGTTTTTTTAATAATATCCCCGTTGTGCATAGTCATTCCATTTTAATGAGGAATCCTATTTAGGTGGAATATCCACGGGATAGCACTATGTAATTTATAAAAAAATCTATTACTAGCAAACAGTTCAGTTATTTAAAAGAGATAAAATTAACTTGGTTTCATAAATAATAATAATAGTGTCGAAGCTTAAAGAAATTTATCTATGCAACATTTTCTTTCTTTTTATTTGGGACTATAAACAATAGTACATATAAATAATACGATAAGCCTGTATATGTATATAATGTATGTATATATATATAATAAAAACAAAAATAAATTTACACACAAAGTTAAATAATTAACATTAAAGATGAATATATTTAATAGCAACGAAATCATCCGTGAGTATAATTTCCCCTTTATTCTTAGAGAGAGCGCGTAAGCAATGTTAACCACGCAATACAAGCTTCAATAGCGTAATGGTTTACAGTACAGTCTGCGAAACGTAAGGCCGTAGGTTCGAATCCACTAATCGTCTATTCACGGAACCATCTCATACCAAAAACTTAAGCTTAGTTGAAATGGTTAAGAAGGATGTTACCAATACATGTGAAAAAAATTGGCATTTTAAAAATAAAGAACTACTACTGATTTGGAAACTTGATTTTAAATTGGGACAATTATTTTATTAGAGCTACGCCGCACTATTTTCCAGTCCAAGGGACGGCCGTTAATTATTTTTAAAAATTTATTTTTTTATTATTATTAAACTTTAAGTATAGAAACTAGAAATAAATACCATCTCATTTAGAAACAGTAATGGCAATTTTTTTTTCTTATAGTGTGTTCAATTTAATATATAAACATAAGCTACTTCTAACAACAGACGGAGATAGTTATCTCTATCCTCTTATCACCAAGTCTATTAGGTGCTGCTTTATGTAGCAGGGAACGACTTAACATTGGATGAATGTAATTGAATGTATGTAATATTGGACTAAAATTGTGTGAAGAGAATTTTTGACGATAAATAAATCAAAAAATTAGCGGTAACATCTGTAAATAGGATTAAAAACTAATTGCTCCGCTAAAATAACCAAAATAAAATAAATATGTAACTAACCTATGCCTTAAAATTTAACTTTTTTTTTGAAAAAATCGTGTTTTTTTTAGAAATTAGTTAAGTAATGTTTTTAGTGTGTTAATGCTGTGTTTTCCTATAATTAGTGAGTCAATGACAAAGTGTTTGTGGGTATTTTTTTTATTTAGCATAACTGTACCCACTATTGGAAAACCTTATTAAATAAATAATTGTTTATTTAATAAGGTTCCTACTCATTAGTAGCTGGAGATTTGAACCGTTAGATTCTTCGACCGTTAGATCGTGTCATGATTGGAACCATCACTGGTTATAATTTTTAATAAAAAAAATCACTACTAATTCCACAGTTTATTTGAATCCAAGCGCAGGCATTGAGAAAAACAAATTTTGTTTCTTGTCTTCTTTTTTTATAGGCAACAAAAAAGCAGTAGCGAAATAATGCTGATTGCTCGGGCGCTATTAACGCGCTATATAATTTAGAAGTAAGCCTATGATTAAAGAAACTCTGCCTACCTGTTAAATTAAATTAGGCTTTTTAAGGGTGGCGCTCTGGCAACATTCCTCGGTCTTGATTAAAAAAAAAGTAATTTCAAATTATTCATTTACAAACTCATCGGTATTAAAGGGCACACGTGTTAATGGATTTTATCGTTCTCGATTTTTTATTGTACAATGTTTCATAAAACCCTGAATAATTGTTTAAATTACATAAATTAAAATACAATAACAGCGCTCACACCTTTACTATAAGTTAATAAGAGCAATCGCGCCTTTACTATCGTTATAGCTTAGTGATAGAGCTATAGATAGCATTATAGATATAGCTTAGTGATCATAGGAGAGTGTGCACAGGAATTACACGAGTTAATTCCCTCATCCCCATTCTACCTTCGGACGTTTAGACACTCCGCGGGTCTCCACCCTTTCATAGTCGATGTCGCGTCCGAACGAAGCGATTTGAGTCATCGTTCATCGTGCGTACAGCAAAGGAGTGGATCAAATTGCCGGAATCAGTCTTTCCGTCCAAGTACGACGTGGGAGCTTTCAAGAGTGGAGTGAATAGGCACTTACTAAACTAGCGCGTACCATCTTTCGACTATATCACCACTTAACACCAGGTGGGGTCGTGGTTAAGCACTAGTTTATACTGATAAAATATAGAAAGTTTAAAGGTAAAGTGAAGTTTCCTTCACCGCCGAGCGCGTGGTAAATCAGCACATAAAATTTCAACAGCAAATTTATAGACGCCGGCAACAGAGATCAAACTAGAGTTGTGAGTGTACTATGCAACTTGAGGCAACCACCTGGACACTCAGCTACCACGCCACCTAGTTATCATAGTTAAATTTATTTCTGTATTACTAATTATGTTTTCTATCAATCATTTAAATTTATTAAATTATAAATTTATGCGAGCAGCCTGGCCACTGTTTAGATAAGAAAGATATTTTAAATTATAAATATAATTTTGTAATTACAGGTCACTGAACGTATCGGTTTTATGTGTTTACAGGACGAGATTTTTTTATTGGTGTCGCGCATTTGACAACACACGTTGTTGGAACTGAAATTAAAATCGAGATAAATTTAATTGCAATTTAATATTCCTAAGTAATTTAAGTAAACCTCGCGAATGCTTCCAATTGAACAACGTATGAATAAGATCAGAAAGTGTAATGACAACATATATACTGTTAAAAGTTAAAGTTACAGTGTCGCGATATCGGACAAGACACACGTTACAGGCCTCATGATCTACAGTCGACTCCCTAAGCACATAACTGAAGCTCCCAGTCTAGCTATGTTTAAAAATAGGTCATGGCTGGTTAATAGGGCATTTTATAGTGTGGAGGAATTGACAAATCGAATTACAAATTAATAGCATTTTATTTCTTTGATGTACTAATTTTTTATGTTTAATTATCTAATTTAATTTGTAAAAATCGACTTGTAATTTATTATTATTACTAATAAAAATGAGAATCTGAATATATCTCCTTTCACCTTCTTTGAAGAAAGAGTATTAGGGCATATTCTGCCACGCAGTCCAATTGCGGATTGGCAGGCTTCAAATGTTTAAGAATTTTCTAGCACATGTAGGTTTGCCGAACGCGTGGTAAATAATTAAAATAAGTTAGTTTTCCACCCTCGGGTCGGGATGCTTTCCTAATTAGACTAACCACCCAAACCAAAGTCAACTCTTGAACGCGTTTACACCGAGCATACGCCTTCCGAAGTGGCATATAAGTTAGTTTAGCTTTGATTGTCCCAATAGATTGTTAATAAAATAGCTACCGACAGTGTCGTGGTTCGGCCCTCTCGGGCGCCCTCGGATCGGACTGCTAACGCGTAAAAATAGTAACCGTCCAAGTCGAGGTTACCCCTCACCGGGGGGACCCTTGTGTCGAGTTACCACCTAATAGCTATGCCACCTCTCAATCCGGTGAAGCAGTAAAGGCCAGCTTCCCTGGCCAACTGTGTTAGTTCGTCCAAAAAAAAAAACACCGAGAATAAATAAGCGACCTCTTGAAGAGCTGTGCCATCTCAAAAATTCTGTAAAACTGTGCCAGCCAGTTTCCATGATCGACAGCGTAGGTTATTCGGTAAAAAAGACTCTTAGCCAACAGTCTATCACTGCTTTTTACGATACTACGTAAAAGTGCTACAGCTTTCCTGTTAATATATCCGGGATAGGAAGACAAAGGTATAGACCACACAATCACTTTTTAAGATAAAATTATAAGAAAAAAATAATATTGCACAGAGAACACGCAGCAAAGGTTACAAAATAAAAAGAAATTGAATAATAAATAAACGGCTTACGAGAAAAATATGGTAGTTATAATCATAAATAGGTATAAAATTTTATTTCCCATAGACACTCGACACTATTAACTTATCCTTTATGTCTCTAGTGTCCTTACTTACTTAAGGCGCCGTAAGTAATAAACAATGCATGGGAAGTGTGATATATCGGCCCTAGTGTACGACCGGTCCGTACATACCGACTTCTTAATGCAAGAAATGCTACGTGCCTACCCTCAAGCGGATTGTAGACGATCGGGCGCACAATCTCGGCGCAACGTAATCTCGCAAATATTTATCGAGTGTCAATACAATATGCCAAAAGCGAATGCTTATTATGCTTTTTACAAATGTGAGAACGCTGCAGGGTAACAGATACACGTGTCTAAGTGACAAGCTTCTGAAGATGCAAAAATATCGGACTGTGTTTTGTTCTAACTTGAAACTTTGGGTCACAATGCTATCACGAATAGAGCTTTGATTTTTTTTATGACGAACTACACAGATTGGCCAGAGAAGCTGGCCTTGACTGCTCCACCGGATTGAGTGCTGGCATAGCTTTTAGGTCGCTTAGCCGAAATCACTATCGCTAGTAACTCGACACAAGGATCCCCCGATTAAGGGTAACCTTGGCTTGGTCGGTTACTATGTTACGCGTAAGCATTCCGATCCGAGGGCGCCCGAGAGAGCCGAACCACGAATCGGTCGGTTAGTATTTCACGGATAATCTAAGGGACATTTAATAGGTAAACTAACTTTAAGCACTTCGGGAAGCATTGGCGCTGGGAGAAGAAGTGGCCGAAGAAACTGCAACAACGCTTCTAACATCTAAGAGGTGGGGTCTGCCCATAAAATAGCGGTGTCGCGCGAGAATTATTCGCAACCTCCGACGGTCACGAATGGACGCTTTGTGTAGAGCTTCGAAACGAAACAAAAAGGAACGTAGGGACGATCGAACGACCTATCGATTCGCAAACCGACCTATACCATCAGGCTATTTATGCTTCACAACTTCATAGCTTCAACGCAGAGATTATCATAAGAATAAGGGCTAATGTTGTTACTCTCTGCGCGATAGCTCTCACGACTCGATCACATCTATCAATATCACACATCTGTCATCATTATTACCAATCCGCTGTAATCGTATAAGTTAGTCCAATTTTATGTCTCGTTAGTAAGGAGTTACAATGTATTGTCTGAAACAATGGAGGGAGGAGCTGCCGCTCGGGGCTCCCTCGTGGCTGAACACCGCGAGATGATGCGCCCCACGTCTGCCAACTCACGCGTATCTGATACTTTAAGAACTGCATCGAGTATTTCTTCTTTCCATGTATCACAACAATTTATTACAAAGACAAGTATATTTATGATTAAAAACTAACTGAACTCAAATCAAATTAGTGACGGATTAACCTAAGCAGAGATTTTTCTTGTTTCTGAATTATCATTATATTAATGTGTGAAGCAAAATTCATCATTAGAGATAGACCTGTTGTCATATCTGGGCAGGTGCAGACAAATACCAACTCGCAGCACTGGATTCCATGGAGAGGCGGGCCAAAAAGTTGATAGGTGACCAAGATCTACACCTAGATAGCCTTGAGCACAGGCGCAAGGTGGCCAGCCTTTCGGTGTTTTACAGAATACATTTTGGAGAGTGTGCACAGGAATTACACTAGTAAATTCCCCCATCCCCATTCTACCTTCGTACGTTTAGACACTCGGCGGGTCTCCACCCTTTTATAGTCGATGTTCCGCGCGTTCGAACTAAGCGATTTGAGTCATCGTTCATCGTGCGTACAGCAAAGAAGTGAAATAAGTTGCCGGCGTCAGTCTTTCCGTCCAAGTACGACGTGCGCCTTCAAGAGTAGAGTGAATAGGCACTTACTAAACTAGCGCGTACCATCTTTCGACTATATCACCACTTAACACCAGGTGGGATCATGGTCAAGCGCTAGTTTACACGCATAAAAAAAAACCCTGCTTCTTAAGAAAATTGCGTGGACGGAAATATTAAATTTACCAAGGTTATCATAGTTTATATAGAAAAGGAGTACAGAATGCTATTTCTTACTGCATTCTTTTAAATTATGCGTACAAAATGCATTAAATCAATAAAAAAAACATTATCCATACAAAATGCGTTTGATACATACAGCCGTTATATCGTTGCCTGGCAACGGTTTAGTAATTATGACAGATGATTACTGAAAGATAGTTGATTTATAAATAGTGATTTCAATGCTGTCATTTATGGACTTCGACTATAGGCCGACCGTAGTCATAGTTATATTACTATATTGTCTTTCTTCTTGTGGCCATTTTTTTTTATGACGAACTACACAGATTGGCCAGAGAGGCTGGCCTTGACTGCTTCACCGGATTGAGAGGTGGCACAGCTCTTAGGTCGCTTAGCCTGAACCTTTATTGCTAGTAACTCGACACAAGAGTCCCCGGTGAGGGGTAACCTCGGCTTGGACGGTTACTATGTTACGCGTAAGCATTCCGATCCGAGGTCTTGTGCCCATTATCATTATAGAGTCACCTAGACTTGGATTATAATAAACCTGCCAATATCTCAATCAACGAGCATTCTTCCGTACGAATTTTAGAAGACCCCTGGTATATCTTAGGAACCTAAGGTCCTATGCCAACAGATTTATGTGACCTGATTACATCATCATAATCAACTATTTTATAAACAAAAGTTAAGTATTAAGAAAAACGATACGATAGAATGCATGAAAAAATCATTGATTGACAAGATTTGATTCCCAGATTTGATTATAATTATTATACAGTTTTTGCATTATCAGTTCGATTTATTCCCACGATTCGCTAGTATCCAATGTGTGTGTGATTAATTTATCAATGAGTATAATCTAGTCCGCGTATCTCATTGTATCTGCCCGTGAGTGTCTCACGCGAGCTTCAAGCTCAGATGGAATTTCAAATCTTACCACGCAATCGAAACCTACTCGATATCAAATACAAAATGTAATTATTGATCTATAATTGTTTTTTTAAATAAAGTCATAGCGGACTTAAGTATAGTAACTATTTATTTAAACATAGCACAACTTTTTTTTTTTGTTAACGGGGAGGGAATCTTCAAAAAGATACCCCGCTTTCTGGGGGGAAGGCGGCGGTTATGTGGGGTTTTTACCCACTAAAACTTCCCCGGTGGCACTTTCCTCGGTGCATGACGAGGGGTTCCGGGATCTCCAGTGGAACGCACCGGAGCCCCTCTGCACTGTGCTCAAGGAGAGCACGTCCCGGAGGGGAGGTTACTCCCTCCCCCCCTGTGCCCTCGCAGTGCAAGGCTACACGGGCCAGCCGGTGTCGCCTTCATCCCGGGTCCACTTTAGCGGACGACAAAGGCCCCCACCCTTGTTGCCCAGCACAACTACACGATGGAAAAAATACAGTTCTACATTTCCTTGTAAAAATAAACGAATTAAGCGCTTTGCTTCGTCTTTTATTATTACAGCAAACGTACAGCAAAGGACTGGAATAACTTGCCCGGGTTTGTCTACCCTTCCGATTACAATGTTGGTGTTTTCAAGAGTATAAATAGAGTGAACAGACATTTATTTAGTTAGTGCGCCTAACCATCTAGGACTGCATTTAGACTAAACATCAGGTGGGATCGAGGTCAAGGACTTGCAAGCTTAGAAAGTTGAAAAAAAGACGCTGACGTACGCCTTTTCTTATATAATGTACTACGTATATTCTTAAGTACTGTATTGTTTTCCTACATAAAGATGGAAATTGGTGATGGATTTGTAGCGTTAAAGAGCTAATAATCTATAGAAACCTGAGGAGATATAAATTTATGGTATATTATTTTATTTATATTTTAGTAATAGCAATTATTTTTCATAAAACATAAGCTGAAATCCATTTTAAAGGTACGCCAGCGTTCTCACTTATAGCGAGTGTTATCGCGATTATTTTCGCATTCGTTTGTTTCGTTCATCGTCTAAAATACGTAGAAAAACAATATCAAACGCGCGGCATTGATCGATCTACGGATTGCCCTAGAAGGCATGACGACTAGACCGGCCGAGTCATACGGCCCCGCCATCCGTTTAAATGGTCATAATTGGTCGGATGGACTTTAAAATGGTGCTCTCGGTCATTAGAACATAGTTTTTAGCCGTTTAAAACGTGGCTTTGTATCGCTTCTGGTTAATTCTATAGCAATGTACACATAAAACTGTCAGTTACATTCACTACGTTACTATGTGCATATAACATTTTTGGTATGTAATGTTCATTTCTAAAACTACATAATTAACTACTCCATTGTGCCAGTAAGCTAATGTTAAAACGTTTGGCTTTACGATTTTATGGTCAGGGGTTCGAATCGTAACCGGCTTGTACTTGTTTTCGGTTTCCAATTTTTTTTTACCGGTGAATGACCTATGATACCATGATATGATATATTGTGATTGTTGTCTTTAATCCAATCAATTAAATGCTTTTTTAATATTTCAGTATAAAATGTATAGATATTTTTTTAGAAATAGTTAAGTGAAGTTGTTGGGATTACAGCTTCTACGTCGAATTGATTCTGGAGTTTTCAGCTCTTATGCTGGGGTTAATCTGACGGGACATAGGTTCACATCTCCGCTGCCTACCACTCACACGGATACCAGTTTTTGACTTCATAAATACAAAACAACATAAATCACTTAAAAACTTAATAGGAAATTGTGCCATTGTTGTGGCTGGCGATAGTCTCACAATCTTGTCACATATATGTTGGTGAAAACTGGATAACGCCTGATAATTCTCTTTATTCCACTAGGATTAAAAGAACGTATGGGCTTTTTGCTTCAAAAAACTATGTATAATGAAGATGATATAGTACCCGATTGTGACGTCTTGAAGTATTTCTAGCTCTGGCCACTCCAATGGGGAATACAGTCGCGAGAGCGTCTTTATCGTGTCTTTAATGTCACATAATACTTTTGTTATTAAATATCGTGTACAGAAGCTCAAAAAAAATCCATTTGCAAGTAAAAAGCTGCCGAGCACGACTCCCGTTGAAAGACGTGCGTGACTGAATATTCAAAAGTACGCACTGCTCTCTGGATGTGTAAGTACTCCGTTGTCACACGCGATGAAGTGATAAAGATGTTTATTGATGATCTTCGGTTACATTAATTGCCGGCAGCGGCGGCGCCTGTGTTACAACGTTGTCTCGCCGACTCGACTTGAGCGCGAATGACAAAGATTGGACGACGATACGCAGTGCGAAGGCGGGCGGTAGCCTTTGATCTGCCGTATTGATGGGTTCGATGACCAATCACAATATTGGTGAGAAATAATTTATCATAAAAAAATCATGGGAATACTGAAGTTTTTTTTTTTTAATTTAAACAAATAATGTCAAGATGTTTCCTTTGTAATAAAATTATATTATACATATTATAATATTTATGCATAAAGCTGAGAGACACACACACATACATATTTGTACACTATTGTTAATGCTCATTTTGTATTTTATTGTGTTTTTAAAATGGGAGAAGACACTGATTCCTGAAACACAGGTCCAATAGTACCTAGCTCTTCGTGGACTTCACGTTTCACTGTTGAATGATTTTCTTTGGTGACCAATAAAGTAAAAGTATTATTTTTTTTATTTATTCTGAAGCCTTAGATTATTTTTTTATAATATATTATATAAGTATATAATATATATAATATACTCGTATAGCATAGTTTAAACGTAAAATACACAAAAATATTATACAAAATATAAAAACCTATTCTAGTGTGTGCCACCAAAAACGAAGCAGGGCCCAAGCAACCGGTGGTTAGGGCGACATAGAGAGAAACCTCCTGACTATGCGTGCCGTGTCCAGAAGTACCGCCGTCTGTATCTGACCCTTGACCCAGACATCTAGCGAAAGTCTCTTATGATGTTGATCGAAACTTTTCGCTATATGACCGTTTGCAGAAACGACTATCGGGACAATTATTGTCATATCCACATCCTACATAGCGGTCACCTCGTGAGCGAAGTCGAGGTACTTAGTGTTATTATTATAATTTTTTCAACCAACTTCAAAAAAGGAGGAGGTTCTCAATTCGTCTGTATATATTTTTTTCTTTGTTACCTTATAACTTTTGACTGGAAATTGAACCGATTTTCGATGATTTTCCATTTGAAAGCTGATTCTTTTTTGACAATTCTGTCAAAGGCATCCATAAGAAAACCATATAAGTCTTATAAGACGAACGTTGTAGCCTTTAATGTTATATCTATCAATGTTTTAATTTAAAGTCGCATTTTGTGTTGACACATAAACTTACCAGCTATGTGAATAGGTATAAACTATCGCACACAACACAAAGTAATCATAGTTACTATATGTTTACTAGTTTTGGGTAATCTGCTAGTTTAGTAGTGCCCCTATGGTTTTCCGATGGGGTATCATTTTTCACAGTCTTTTCAAATTTTGGTAATTGGCAATCTCGTTAACACAATTTTTCTAATACCGCCGTGCCGTTACATTTCGATCATTATAAAATTACGGTTTTTCCTTACTTGTCTCAGATGGTCTCTTGTCACTGAGAAACGCAAAGAGGGTCCACATCTTATTAGAATACCGCTATGACATAATAGGTAGTCTGTTATTATGCTATGTGTACAGTTAACGATAAGATGTATTTTATAGGAAATAGATAGGGATGTCTACGGGCCATTGTAATTGTCTACCATCATGGAATAACGAGATCTTTTGTAGCTCTAAATAAAAAAAAAACTATACAATGCCTTAAATTCCAACCCTTGATAACCTACAAGAATTCTACGCATCGTAAATGCTCCTATTTGAAATATTTAAAACACTAAAAACCGAATGAACAAGTACAGTAAACTAGTTTATTGATGCTTCACTACCAGTCGATAATTTTTTCAATGGCACAGCAAATGTTGTCATTGCAATATAAGGACCGGGAATTTCGTGGCAGGTCTAGGATTTTTATTTTAAACAAAACGTCGAACAAATACCGGCCGGTATGATACCGAAAAAGGCGGTAAAGCGGAGAACTCGTGGTGAGACAAGTATGTGTTATAAACCTTGAAGAGAATTAAACTTGGCATTTCGATGAAGGTCGCGAAGGTTTTTGCAACTGTCGAAAAAAGAGGTTCAATACAGATCGCGGGTTTAATGAGTAGGCTTTGTGCAATTCGTAAATTAAAAAAAAAACATAAGTTGACAGGGCGCCATATTGGTAGTAATTAACATGGCGCACGCCGCGCAAGCGCAGCGTGTGCCGCACGCGCGTCCACTGTACTATTGACGGGTCACTCACACTTCGCACACACACGGCCTTCGCGAAGGACGGCTGCACAAAATCGCAGCGATTTCGTTATGTGGCATGTTAATTTAATATTCCTCTCAAATATAAGTAAACGACAAACAATCGATAAAATTAAAATAAATGACTGGCAGATTTACACCAATGGCTTTTTAAAATATACCTTTATGTGTACAACTTGGTTTTGGTATTAAATTCTTATTTATTTTGAATAGTTTTACTATAATATTATCTATTTAAGCGAATTTTATCTTTTATACTGTATTATAAATATTTAAATGTAGTCGTTTAGTGTGCAAAAGCGCACGAGTCATGTGTACGAATTTCTTCCGACGACAGTGTTTTGGTGAGACTTAAACTGCATGGTATTTCGCAATTTTTATTTTTCCTCTTTACTGCGGAATGTCGGAAATAGATGCCTAGCCCTCAATGTACAAGGCCCAAGACCCCGCGGCAGGCCCAAGAAACGCTGGCTGGACGTTGTTAAAGCGGACATGTTAGTGAACTACCTAACAAACGAGGATGCCGAAGACCGGGCAAAGTGGAGGAGACTAAGTAGGAAAACGGACCCTGGCTGTAGGCCAGGAAAACGCTAGGCAGAAGAAGAAGACTGCGCAATACGAAAAACGATGTAAAGAATACAAGGAAACAACCTTTTATGCCGGAAAACCGTTACATTTTCACGTGGTTGTTGGAAGGTGGCTGAACTCAACGCGCTTCGGCCTGAACTTCTATTGGAGTAACTCAGCCTAAGGGTGCCAAAAGAGGACGTCGATTTGGACAGCCACTCTTTTGCGAGATCATTGTGTCAGCAAACGTGTACAAAAGCAATTTGGTAGAGCTTCTTCTCATCCAGACTGTGGATATTAGAGGTTAGGTAGACAAGAATTATTAAAATTGGTGCAGTAACTTCAGACAAAATAGTTAAGTCGAACAAATCATTATTTCATCTTTATAATATTAATACAGACACTTTTCATTCTGAAAACATGGCTATGTTCACATCACGAACACCCTTCATTTAAATTAACATTGGAGTTTTATTTAGTTATCGATTTTTAATCATGGTTGATAAATGGCATCGATGGTGGTATGTAAACTTGTTTTAACTGCGATTAGCATACTTGTAATTATAGGATTTTAGCAGGTGCATCTCCGTAATAGGACTAGCTGATTGTACTCAAGTTCGACGAGTCCACATCCCCGTGCATTACGACGAACTCGAGAAAAATGTTGTGGACACAATAACTATTTATGAGCTTAGAAATATAATAAAAAGAAAGATACTTATTTAATACATTATGACTTCTAAACAAAGTTCTCATATCATATTAAACTTAGCAAGGTAGATAGAGATACCAATCGTTGTGAGAGGTAAGCGAATCGACAGACGTCGCGCACAAATACGAAATGGTTATTTGTAATTTTTTGTGTTTAATATCAATGGTAAATTGTTGAAGTTGTAAGAGCGTTTGGGATTGACCGATAGTTATAAAAAATGGTCTTTGTGTGTACTTCCTTAGTCTTTTTATAGTACAAAATAATTAATATAAGGCGTGAAAGAAATATTAAATGCTAACGCCCTAACATTTTAGAGTGTAGGGCAAAGAAACAATTTACATTTATATGGCGCCTCGGTTAATAGTCATCTTATAGTCAGCTGCTACTGACTGGTTTAGTTTTGCATAACCTCGACCACAGCGACCACTAATATGCCCATCGCACTACTCGACTATCATAGAAAATATTGTATAGATCATAGAAATATTTTACTTCTGGAATATTAAATAAAATAAGGATAATTTATTTAATTTATTAATACAACTTGTCACGTCAGATGAAACCCTTTTTTGTTAACGAAGAGGAAATCTTCAAAAAGATACCCCGCCTTCTGGGGGGAAGGCGGCGGTTATGTGGGGTTTTTACCCACTAAAATCTCCCCGGTGGCCCTTTCCTCGGTACATGACGAGGGGCTCCGGGATCTCCAGTGGAACGCACCGGAGTGATTGAAATGCACAAGGAACTGCACGTCCCGGGGGGGAGGTTACTCCCTCCCTCCCTGTGCCCTCGCAGTGCAAGGGGACGCGGGCCAGCCGATGTCGCCTTCTTCCCGGGTCCATTTTAGCGGACGACAAAGGCCCCCACCCTTGTCGCCTAGTGAACCCGAGGTCCCTTTTAGTCGCCTTATACGACAGGCAGGGGATACCGTAGTCTTATTCTTGAGAGCCCAGAACTACAGGGCTGACGTCAATTGAAACCTAGCGGAGTAGACAATAATAAGTATCTCTATTCACTTTTAACTGACCGACAGAGAAGGCTTCAACATAATAAAAGAAGAACGTTTCCATAATTAGATTTGAGCCATTATATATTTATAAATAATAAAAATAACTTTTTTTGTGTCGAACTTACGCTGATTTCCCTCAGAGGTCTACTACAGCTGTTTCACCAGAGTTTGAGAGGTGACAAAGCTTAGGACGTTTAGCCTCAATCTCTTATTAGGAGTGACTCGTCGCAAAGACTCCAAAGGGGGAGTAATTTTACTTTTGAACGAAGTTTCTTACTCGTACTTCGGGCTTAGGAGATAGGGTGCAAATTGTATTGCTTCTATATTAACCGAAGGAACTTCGTGCCTACCGGGTGTCCCGTGACACCACATAATTTCCAATCTTAAATACTGTCACACCGAAATTATTTTTTTTCCTTTCTACACACTACTAAATCAACAGGTTTCTCTATTCTAAACACAACATCAAATTTTAAACCACACTTTTATCATTCTGTTGATTAATAAATCTAGATAGATTCTTCTAATAATTTTAGTTACAAGCAACTCCATTTCTCGCAACATTCGCGCGACTAGATCCTAACATTATCCAGCGTCTATTTTTTATGTTTCAAATGGGAATACGGGCAACGGGTCTGTAGGTGAGCCTCGCTAAGTGGGGAGTGGAATCCTAATGCATGCAGGTAGGGAGTCCTTAAAGGAGCTAGCTTGAGCCCGCATTTTAACGCAATTTGAAATTATACGCTGCGGCTTAAGACTATTGCCATTAATGTTGTCTCTTTTTTTCTTTTTTCTAAATAGACATTAAAACGGTAAGAAGGTTTCGTACTCTAAACACCATACTGGCCACATACACTTTGCATTAGACCTGTATGCATGTTTGCCGTCCTGACAGCGAATAAAAAGAAACCTGAACAATTATAAAAGAAACAGCCTGCTATATTTACAGTACTCAAAGCGCTACTTCTCCATTACGCCGCAAAAGAAATTATCATGCAAGTTATAGCTCGTAGTAAATAAAATCGCTGTAAGTTATAACTAGTAACTAGCTTATGTATAAACTCCGTTGGAATTTCTTTAATCTTTATTTCTCGTTCGTCTAAGCCGCCTCGGACACCTGTGAGACGTTGAACGCGATGCCCGTTTATCGAAAACATTTGCATACGCGTGCCAAATAAGAATGCGCAGACTTCTGTAAAGCGTCCATGACTAATTGGGACTTGTTATGGTATATTTCTATTTCTCGACGTCTTAGTAGATCCTAATAGATTATCTTGATGATTCTGTCTTTTTTTTTAATAACTTTTTTTTTTTTTTTTTTTTTTTTTTTTTTTTTTTGTTAACGAGGAGGAAATCTTCAAAAAGATACCCCGCCTTCTGGGGGGAAGGCGGCGGTTATGTGGGGTTTTTACCCACTAAAACCTCCCCGGTGGCCCTTCCTCGGTGCATGGTGAGGGGCTCCGGGATCTCCAGTGGAACGCACCGGAGCCCCTCTGCACTGTGCTCAAGGAGAGCACGTCCCGGGGGGGGAGGTTACTCCCTCCCCCCCTGTGCCCTCGCAGTGCAAGGCGACACGGGCCAGCCGATGTCGCCTTCTTCCCGGGTTCATTGTAGCGGATGATAAAGGCCCCCACCCTTGTCGCCCAATGAACCCGAGGCCCCTTTAGTCGCCTTCTACGACAGGCAGGGGATACCGTAGTCTTATTCTTGAGAGCCCAGAACTACAGGGCTGACGTCAATTGAAACCTAGCAGAGTAGACAATAATAAGTATCTCTATTCACTTTTCACTGACCGACAGAGAAGGGTTCAACATAATAAAAGAAGAACGTTTCCATAATTAGATTTGAGCCATTATATATTTATAAATAATAAAAATAACTTTTGTTTGTGTCGAACTTTTTTTTTTTTTTTTTTTTTTTTTTTTTTTTTTTTTTTTTTTTTTTGTTAACGAGGAGGAAATCTTCAGAAAGATACCCCGCCTTCTGGGGAAGGCGGCGGTTATGTGGGTTTTACCCACTAAAACCTCCCCGGTGGCCCTTCCTCGGTGCATGGTGAGGGGCTCAGGATCTCCAGTGGAACGCACCGGAGCCCCTCTGCACTGTGCTCAAGGAGAGCACGTCCCGGGGAGGTTACTCCCTCCCCTGTGCCCTCGCAGTGCAAGGCGACACGGGCCAGCCGATGTCGCCTTCTTCCCGGGTTCATTGTAGCGGATAACAAAGGGCCCCACCCTTGTCGCCCAATGAACCCGAGGCCCCTTTAGTCGCCTTCTACGACAGGCAGGGGATACCGTAGTCTTATTCTTGAGAGCCCAGAACTACAGGGCTGACGTCAATTGAAACCTAGCGGAGTAGACAATAATAAGTATCTCTATTCACTTTTCCTTCAGCGCCGAGCGCGTTGTAAATCGGCACATAAAATTGCAACAACAAATGTATTGGTCCTGGCACTGGGGATAGAACTCGGGTTGCTAGCGTACTGCAATTCTAAAACTGGTGCATGCAACTTGAGGTGGCTGTCCGTCCGGACACTGAGCTACCTCGGCTCTAAAAATCGTACGCCCCTTTAATCCGAACGACTAAAGCATTTTACCCTAGCTTATTCAATATCAAATTTCACAGAGGTTGAGGGCGTCGTGATTGCACCGGGTACAAATTTTATAGTGTTCTTATAATATTTAATATATTAAAACACTTACGCATTCAACCCAGAGGTAGGTAGAGATCAAGGATATCTATCACGATCCTGGAATACCTATCTAGCGTCGTGTACAATCATACATATTTGCATCCATGTATGATGGTGTCCATGTCCGATTTCTTTGTATTACTTGGTTTAAGACTATTGCTATTATTGTGGTCTCTTTTTTTCTTTTTTCTAAATAGACATTAAAACAGTAAAGAGGTTTCGTACCCTAAACACCATACTGGCCACATACACTTTGCATTAGACCTGTATGCATGTTTGCCGTCCTGACAGCGAATAAAAAGAAACCTGAACAATTATAAAAGAAACGGCCTGCTATATTTACAGCACTCAAAGCGCTACTTCTCCATTACGCCGCAAAAGAAATTATCATGCAAGTTATAGCTCGTAGTAAATAAAATCGCTGTAAGTTATAACTAATAACTAGCTTATGTATAAACTCCGTTGGAATTTCTTTAATCTTTATTTCTCGTTCGTCTAAGCCGCCTTGGACACCTGTGAGACGTTGAACGCGATGCCCGTTTATCGAAAACATTTGCATACGCGTGCCAAATAAGAATGCGCAGACTTCTGTAAAGCGTCCATGACTAATTGGGACTTGTTATGGTATATTTCTATTTCTCGACGTCTTAGTAGATCCTAATAGATTATCTTGATGATTCTGTCTTTTTTTTTTAATAACTTTTTTTTTGATAGCCGTTTTTCGCTCAGAGCCTTGTTTGTCACTCGAATGGAAGCAGACTGAGTGTTCTAAAACCTGTATTCAGTTCAGAGCAGTTCGTTCGCAAGAAGGTATCTTTGTTTGGGCCCTAGATCTGGCCACAAATTGATCAAAATCTTCAACGTCTAACTAGACTACTAGAATTTATAGATATAATATTATTACCATTGAATGATAGATTCGATATATTTTTAATAGAAGACTCTGCCTGCGAAGAGGCGTATAATCAGCTTAGAAATTAATAGAGAACGCGATGAAATTTATTTCTTGTCATCTACAAGGTATATTGATAAATTGATAGATCGTTTACTGTGCAAACACAGTAAAACACACACACACATACTCACACATACACACAAAAACATTTAAAAAACAGATTTTATTTTCGACTATTTATTTACATTTTGTTACACAATTTTTTATCTTTTGTTTTTTTTTACTATATTAATGTTTAAGATTAAAAAAGTGACGGGGGAAGACATTAGCTCCTGAGATACAGCTTACGCTAGTTCGGGAGTTAAGGGACTCACCTTTATATGTATTCAACTTTATTTTTTGCAAATAAACTATATTATTATTATTATTATATTTCTCTATCTCCTCCTGGCCTAGTCGTTTATTTATAATAACAAAAAGGGTGAACTATCAAAAGAACTTTGTTTTAAAGTATGACAGTAGTTGTACAAATTATAACTATTAATAAAAGTTTTGTTTTGTGTTTAGTATATCTTAGAATAAGTTATAGATATTCCATAAACACGAATCCCAAAATAATATTGATATTAGGAGCGTTGGTCTATTTCTACTTTGATATTCATTTTTGACGTTTCTGTATTTTTTTCTGACCATCACTATTATTGTTTCATGCCATTAGATAGTGATTGCCATTAGCTGTTTTTGTAAAAAAAAACTTAAAGATGCTGGCCAGTGGAGGCGGCGCCCGCATCACGAAAAAACTATTCGAAAATCAAACAATGCTTATAAAAATATCTTCTTTTATTCTCGTAAAATTAAGTTAGCCCACATAAAAGAGTTTGTTTAAAACATTAGGTGTTTTAAGATGTTATCGCTGCTGTTTGGTGTCAAAATTCTCGCATCATGCCGAACACATTTACGGGGCTTGATATTGATCTTTTCGCTTTGTGTTCTGCGATAACGTCGTAAACAAGAATAGCGGGAGACCACATAAATCATTTTAGAAATAAAAAAAACAAAACAAAACACTTTTATAACAGAAATTGTGATTTAAAAACCTCGTGTAAAACAATGACGGGAAACTTGGTTAATAACTATAATATAATATAATAATAATAATAATTATTTATTTATTCAAAACAGTAACTTAGTCTCATCAATACATTAGACATAGACATAGACATTATTTTTTTTGCATCACAATACAAAAACACATCACAGACAGAATATAACACACATTAAAAAAGAATGAAAAATAGACAAAACACAGTTAAAGTTACACGCACAAATAATACAAAACATATGATGCCAATATCGGACACCGTCTCAGCATTTGCTGTCGCAAGGATGCGACAGCGCTGACTTTTCAGCGGTTTTTTTTTTTTTTTTGACGAACTATCACAGTTGGCACAGAGAAGCTGGCCTTTACTGCTTCACCGGATTTGAGAGGTGGCATAGCTCTTAGATCGCTTAGCCTGAACCTCTATTAGGTGGTAACTCGACACAAGGGTCCCCGGTGAGGGGTAACCTCGGCGGACGGTTACCATTATTACGCGTTAGCAGTCCGATCCGAGGGCGCCCGAGAGGGCCGAACCACGACTCGGTCGGTAGCTATTTTATTAACGAAATCTACTGGGACAATCTAAGCTAAACTAACTTATATGCCACTTCGGGAAGCGTTAGCGCTGGGAGAAGAAGTGGCCGAAGAAACTCCAGCAACGCTCCTAACATCTAAGGGGTGGGGCCTGCCCATAAAATACTTATATCGCGCAAGGATTATTCGCAACCTCCGACGGTCGCGGATGGACGCTTTGTAGATTTGTAAAGATCTAGCCTGTGCAACGGTGATCACGTCGTCCGGATCGTCGAGAACGTGTCTCGGCCTCCGGACGGCGTGTCTGAATTTACAAGTGGGGGCAGTCTTGTAAGTGGCGGCACTCACAAGAAGTTTATTTGAATGTTTGGTGGCAGTCTCGAAAAACCGTCGAGATGCCTGCTTAAAGAATTGGGCTATCGTCGGTAGCCCTGTATCGACGTGTAATTCGCGGTTGCGTACGAACCACGGCGCACCCGTGGCTCGTCGCAGAAAACGATTTTGAATTACCTGAAGACGGTGGATATGAAGGGGGGAGGCATGCGCAAAGACCGGGCTCGCGTACGTCATAACGGGACGTATTACTGCTTTATAGAGTGTCACCTTATTACGAAGGGACATTTTGCTCTTTTTATTGATTAGGTGATATAGGCGGCCCATTACGTGGGCAGCCCGGTTCCTAACACGAGTTACGTGAGGTCCGAAGTCGAGTCTCGGATCGAGAAGTACACCGAGGTATTTAGTTTCGGTAACCCAGGAATGGGACTACCGAGAAGTTGGATATTGGGAGAGACGGAGGGCTACGCCTAGCTAGTCTCGAAAGTACATGGCTGCGCTCTTAGCCGGGTTGATTTCAATCCTCCATTTCCGGAACCAATCCCTAAGGCATTGGCTGCGGTCTGGAGTTTCTTGAGAATGATTTCGGGGGAACGCCCCGAAGCATATATGCCAGTATCATCGGCGAAAAGGGCTAGCTCCGCTCTACGTGAGCGCGGGATGTCGTTGGTGTAGAGCGTATATAGGACTGGACCTAGCACGGAGCCTTGCGGTACTCCGGCGCGAACGGGACGGGGGGTGGAGCGCACTCCCTCGACGCGGTACGTGAAGGTTCGACCCGTAAGGAAGTCTCGTACTGTGCGTACGAGATAGTCCGGCACCTCGAGCTCGTACAGCTTGTAAACGAGCCCGGCGTGCCAGACTTTGTCGAATGCCTTCGCCACGTCCAGGAAGATGGCTCCGTGTGCATGCCGATGATGGACTTGGCATGTATGTGCTCCGTGATGCGGAGCACCTGTTAGATGCACGAGTATTTGGCACGGAAGCCAAATTGCTCGGGGATAGGAAGCTCTCGCGAAACCATGAAGGCGCGTAATCGAGCTAAGATGAGCCGTTCGTACACCTTCCCCAGAACGGAGAGGAGACTAATTGGCCTATATGAAGAGGGATCGGTGCGCACTTTGCCGGGCTTGAAGAACCCTATCACTACGGCTTCCTTCCACTCGTTGGGAAAGATGCCCTGTGAAATGGCGGCGTTGAATATTATAACTAAAAGGCGTATAATATTCTCTGGAAAGCGTCTGGCAACCAGATTAGGTATGCCGTCTAGACCGGGGGCTTTGCGGGGACGCAATTTTTTAACACATCCTCAACCTCGGTACACGTAATCGGTGGAACGGGATCGCGGATTGGTTCATTCGCCCTCCGCTCGACCAAGCCCTCCACCCTAAGGAGGTGAGCGGGGTCGACCGGAAGGGCGCTGGGGGGAGCACTGAGACTCGAGACTGTCAGCCAGACACTCGGCCTTCTCCTCGTCCAGTGAAGCTGGCGGGAGATTGGGACGGGTGAGAGGAGGCATCCCATGGTCGGGATCACGTTTGAGTGATTTTGGTAAATTCCAAAATGCCAAATGGGAAGGACGAATTTCGCTTAACGTACTGTTCCACCGCTCGTTCCTATAGGCAGCTATGCGTGTTTTCACCTCACGCTGTAATTTATGTAGCTGCCAACGGTGACGCACGGTAGGGTACAGATCGTAAGCCCTAGTGGCTGCGTTCTTGCGTCTCATGAGATCACGGATTTCAGAAGGCAGGACCCATCGCTGATCGTCAACGACAGGTACCTCCTGGGAGCAGTCAGTAATGACTGTCTGAATGTGTCTCGTGAGCGCGTGCGCTGCGAGATTGGTCTTGAGTGGAGAATCTACGTTCTCTGGAAACGCTTCTAAGTGGGGGGAGCTGGCATCTTCAATTGGGACTCAAGTTTGTGCCAGTCGATGACGGTTTTGTTTGAGGGCGGTTTGGGCAGAGGGCCCTAGCCGCAGAATTACAGGGCGGTGATCCGAGTGAAGCTCGTGTATCACGTACGGGTTGGTCACCGTGAGAGTGATATGACGGAGAATAGCAATGTCTAAGACATCCGGTGTGTGATCCACATTATGTGGGAAGTGAGTGGGCTCATATGGTCCCACGATCTCGAAGTCGAGAGTATCGACCAGAGATTCGAGGGCCAGCCCGCGCGGATTGGTCATACGGGAGAACCACCGAGGATGCTTGCTATTGAAATCGCCGGCTAGGATCGTAGCATCTCCGAGAGAGAGGAGAGCTTCGAAGTCCGACCTAAGAATTTCTTTGCTACAAGGAAGATACACCGAAGCAATAGTGATAGGGGCGTGGCCTGTCATGGCTAACTGGCAGACCGAGGCCTCGAGGTGCGCTAAACGCGGCGTGGCGATCGGAACGCAATGCAAGGACCTCCTATAGTAAATGAGAGTGCCACCACCTTGGGCGCCGGCTCTA
The DNA here is from genome assembly GCA_029286785.1 of Meandrusa payeni. Lineage (NCBI taxonomy): Eukaryota > Metazoa > Arthropoda > Insecta > Lepidoptera > Papilionidae > Meandrusa > Meandrusa payeni. The sequence goes on from JAGSMX010000013.1 coordinate 5,789,261, forward strand.
TCATTCCTAACGATGTTATAATTCGCAATCTTCGGATCGCGAACGGAGGGTTTGAGAAACGTCTCCTGCACTAACATTACGTCGACTTGATGTTCGCGGACGAAGTTCGCTACTTCGTCTTTTTGTTCCCTAAGCCCGTTCGCATTGAAAAACGCGACGGTCAACGAACGGGGTTTGCATCTGGCCAGGGGAGTCATCGAATCGCCATAAGGACATCCTGGTACATAAGGATAAGGGCCGCTTTCGAGCCCAAATCCTTAGCGTTAACGTAAGCGTTGGCGAACCCAATTAGGTCCTCGATGTTCACTGAACGCAAAACTTCGTTCAGTGCCTCGAAGGCCGCAGGGATAGCGGGCGTCACTGTGGACGCCAGAGGAGACACTGGCGCGGACGGACGTACCGGCACCGGGCGCGTGGGTGACGCGGGAGAGCTGGTTACAGCGGCGGCGGCGGCACCACTCGCTGTAAATTTAAGAGGAGTTTGCCACGCGGGGCGTAACGGCGGAAATGCGGACGGTGGCGGCACCGTCGGACGTCTAGCGACGGTCGCGGTTTTGACGGCCGGCCGTTTACGTTGGGGAGCATTAGGGCACCCCTTCCAATTGGCCGTGTGGCCCGTCTGCTTGCACAATACGCAAGATGGTTCCTCTGTCTGGAGGGCTCTGTCCTTCGGACGAGGACAATCGCGTGTGCCATGATCGCCGAGGCACTTAACGCAGCGCGGGCGCGAGAAACAGTTGCGTGCGGAGTGACCGTACAACTGGCATTTGTGGCATTGCCCGGGCAAGCCTGTCTTACGCGGGGTCTCCACTGAGATGCGCGCGAACCGACATAGGGTTTGAAGATCGAATACGCGCTTCCCCTCGGGGGTGCGCTCTAACGTGACCTGACCATGTCCAGGGAGATTTATTCCGCTGCCTACGCATGCGGTGGACGCTTAGGACAGGGAGACCCTGGTCCTTAAGGTCGGCGGTGATGTCTTCCACGGTAACCTCTGCGGGAATCCTTTAATTACTGCACGCAGGGTGCGCTCTTCCGGGAGCGCGTATGTGAAAATGAATATCATGCTGTTGCATGAATGCTGTTAATTGGCGGAAGGAATTCGCATCTTCCGCCTGTACTCTAATTTTGTCGCCTGCTAGTGTCGGCACTAGCTTGGCGTGCGGCATCGCCGATTGGACGCAGGCCCACTGCGGTCTATCCGTCAGATAGACCGGAGGTGGCCTCGCGTTGGCGGTAGGTCCGGTACGGGGTGCGGCGGTTGCACGAGGTACTGCGGCAGTACGGAGGGCGCGGGCGCGGGGTGCGCGAGAGGGACCGGCTGCTGCCGTCTCGCTTGAGGGGTTAGCAGAGGCCGCGACGCCGCGGAGTCTGCAGGTCCCTTGTGCGCTTTGGTGGGCGGGGTGGGACTGGCCGATGGAGAGGAAGTGGCCGATCGGCGCTTCTTCCTCTTCTTTTTAGTGACCTCTACAAAGAGGCCGTCGCCTTCGATCGAGGCGTCACTGTCGGTGTTATTAACGACCTCCATTTCGGAGGCCGGGCCGGAGCACGGAGAGCACGTGCTCTCGGCGGCGAGGGACGCCCTTGAGGAGGGCCGCGAAGTGGCTTCAATAGCCCGCTCGTATAAAGCGCGGTAAATCTCCGGGTGTTGCTCCCGGAGACTCTCCGCTACGTGGTCGTTAACACGACCCATAATTTATTTATCCACGCGATGGGGTGGGTTTGGGGGCACAAAAAACAGGGGTCCCGGTGGGATGCCGGGGTGTGTGGCCCTGCCTCCCTCCCTGCCGGGTATAGGCAGGGAGGATGTGTGCCTACTGTGCGTCCGAGGCGCCTTCTTATGAGGCACCTCTGGGTGTGTCCTTAGTCTAAATAAAACTACCCGGGCACTAAATGGCTTAACGAGAGTTGACTGTTGACTATGGCAGTATACCAAAGGCCAACCTTGTCAACCCCTTCCGGCTTTCGCGTTTCCTGAAGGGCACCGCTAGGTACCGGGGGACCTACAGTCGGCTTCGTTCACACCGTCAGGTATCAACCGACCGCAAGTGACTCTAAAAGTTCTCCTATATACTATAATCGTAAGTCGTAGAGCGACAAATACGATGCAGCAGGAAGAAGAACCGACGCTCGCAGACAGCGCACGGACACAGCGCCTGAAAAGGACGGCGCTATTAGAACTCACTCAAAGCAGGGACAGCACGACTGCATGCAGGGGCGACTCAAGCTCGAATGTGTTTTTGATTTTTCAGCGGTGCCCGGGACTACCTGAAGACGTGCGCGCGCAATACTACTTTCATATGGAATTTATACAGATAATAGGAGTATAATAAATATGATTCATGAATAAAACAGTTATGAGATTAAAATATATTTTATACAATAAAATAATAGATGAAAAAAAATTATGAATAAATAAATTATTGAGTCAAAAATAAACTAAAATAAATAATATGATAATTAAACGTATAAAGTTTAAATTATATAATTAAATATTGGAAACAACCAGCCACCGATATCGGGGATATTATCTTTTTGTAACTTTAACATCAGGTGTTTTAATTTATTTTTAAATGCGTTTACATTATACTATTTTTAGAATTTACATCAGACCTCAAACTCTTACATCAGATCAATTGGAGTTGAAATATTTAAGTAATCTTGTTTTCAACCAATTTCAAGAGAGAAGGAAGTTGAATTCGTCTATTTGTTCAGTATCACGCCAACCGGTTCACTTGATTCATTTTTTATTAAATAGGATGTACTCAAGTTTGATAAGGGTTTGGTTTAGGTTCTGATTAATTCTATTTCGTAATATTCCTACGATGTTTCGGAAATACAAAGAGAGCATCGTAATAACGTTTCATTTGATTTGAAGTCGGTGTGTGTTTTTACTCATAAATATACTTGTGTATTGTTGTGTTGAAAAATCAATAGAACTAAGTACATACCATTATATGGCATTACATTAATGTAGTAATTATGTATTCCGATCTTGGCAGCGTAGTTATCTTAATAGGAACCCGATAATTGCTAGCTCCAATGTTTTATTTGATCTTGTGCACGCAACTCTACAAGAAAACGTATACAATAATTATATGTTAGTGAATTCCGTATGGGGAAACATCGGATAATTCCATAGGGACTTTCATTAAACTTAAGCAAATAAATTATATTAATTAAATCATACTTGAACTTCAAATATGATTGATGTCTTTATTTGCTCTAGGGTAATTTACATAATTTATTTAAATTTTGTGCAATTTAAATGTTCGTATTTGTAAAGCATTTTAGTTAATTATAAGTATGGCAACTCAGTGTCCGGGTACTCGTGTTTAGTGCCGATACCAATAAAAAGTGTATAACCATGTCCCACTTATGGGCGCAGGCCTATTCTCTAAAAAATAGCAGTAAATTAATTTTCGCCACATGTGCCAATGTCGAAATTCTTAAACTTTAGGTATCTTTGCGTTGGTTCTTGGTTTTCCTTTACCATGCAACACTAAGCAAAAAACAATTTACTCAAGCTAGGGTTGCCGCTACACATTACAAATCTCAAAAATGTATAAAATACACTATTAATATAGGTTACACAAAAAATAATCAAAATAAATATGATCAAGTTACGAGTAAACACAAAAACAACAAGAACATTTCCGCTCTTAAAGTTAAAGTTACAGCCTTTATATATGTCCCACTGCTGGGCACAGGCCTTCTCTGTAAAGAGAGTATAAAGGCATAGTCCGCCACGCGGCCCTATTGCGGATTGGCAGACTTCACATGCCCATTTTTCTAAAACATGTAGGTTTCCTCACGATGTTTTCCTTCACCGCCGAGCGCGTGGTAAATTAGCACATAAAATTGCAACAACAAATTTATTGGTACCGGCACCGGGGATCGAACTCGGGTTGCTAGCGTACTACGCAACTTGAGCCAACCGCACGGACACTGAGCTACCACGGCTCTTTCCGCTCTAATTCAAACAATAATATAGTAAAGTCTATCGCTTAGGCGTTAGGCTATTATTGCTAAACAAAATTAAGTTGCAAGAAAAATTATGAATAATCTCGTTTTCCACCTCGGTCTAAGACCTAGAGGAAGATCCAAGACCAAGTGTTTGAGTATGATGTCAATAGTCATGAAGAAGTCCTCATCAGGAAGGATCTCATAAGATGATGTCGGAAACAAAGCCAAGTGGAAAACATTAATCGAGAAAGCTGACTTCACCACCATGTAGGTGGTGAGACTTTATTTTATAGTAAGACGATATGAATTAATTAATAACATTTCTAAAGGATTTTAATGCAGTTAACATAAAAAAATCAATCCTAACCAATTCAGTGGTCTGAAGCAAATTGATTACGCTTCCGGAAAGAATTCACCCTAAAGGTATAACCCAACGTATAACGAACAGCATTCAATCAAACTTCCATCTAGTTCCCTTTTTCTGTTTACAATTTGAATAACAATAATTTAAGTGAGGAGGTTACCGTTTCAGTCAGTACTGTCATCACTCAGCCTCGGGTAAAATTTACTAATGACTAAATAGTTTTTATTAGTAAAATAGCTACTGAGTCATGGCTCGGCCCTCTCGGGCGCCATCGGAGCGGAATGCGTACGCTTGACATAGTAACCGTCTGAGTATACCCTTGTGTCGCGTTACTAGCTAATAGAGGTTCAGGCTAAGGGACCTAAGAGCTAAGCCACCTCTCAATCCAGTGAAGAAGTAAAGGCCAGCCTCTCTGGTCAAATGTAGTTCGTCCATAAAAGAAGATTTATTTGTTAAATGAATTATAAATACTTTTTTTATAGGAAAACATATTCACGAGCAAGAACAAAAAGCTACTTCAAATCGAATCAAATTTTAAACGCTATTACGCATAGACGCCCTCTATGTATTTCCGAATTAATGTAAGAAAATTACGAAATAAAATTAACCAGAACCAATAAAAAATGAATCATCGTAACCGGTTGACGCGATATCGTTCATTTGTGACCCACATACTTAAAGCTAATTAACGATATTAGGTTTTCTCATGGAGGCCATTGTCAGAATTGAACCAAATTTAAATGGGAAGCTCCACCTTTCAAACAGAACATGAAAATCGGTTCACCCAGTCGAAAGTTATGGGGTGAAAAACATAAAAAAAAATACACACGAATTGAGAACCTCCTTTATAAAAGTCAGTTGAAAAGGAGCAAACAAACTTACGGCTCACCTGAACTTAAGAGATCATAGTCTCGCATGAACATCCACAACACCAGAGGTAAGTAACTTTAAGAAAACGCGGATAATACGCTAAAACCCGAACTCGATTACATGTGGTCGGCACTAATAAAAGTATTTATTGCAAATTTAAGTGCTGTAATTTAATGTTGATATCCCACGTACTGAGTACTGGCGTTACCAAGCCAGTATCAACTAGCCCCCACTATAAATTGCCCCCTGCTAGTGTGATGATAGCCTAGTTGCTAAGCATTGGAGTATACGATCTTATGGTGCGAAGTTTTACACCAAAGAAAATTTAGAGAAATTATTTTTTAATTGCTTGCAAATAATTATTATAAAATAATAAAAGGACTGGAAAAGGATACAAACAGTCAATGAAGTACAGTTTTAATTTGAAAAATTAAATAAATAAATATTATATTAGATAATAATATTATTTTTTTTATTTATATGAATTAATAATACATACGAATAGTTAAATTCAATGATATTGAAGCACTTAAAAAGTATATAATCTCAATTTTTTTCATTGCAGATTCAACCTGGTACTGTCAATTTTTTTCACAACGCATCTAAAGGACTATAACTTAAAAAGTAAGGGTCACCGACAATCACATTTGGACGTTTATTATATTTTCAAATTGATTAAGAGTTACTACTATTTTACACTAATGTATTGGCGCAGACTTTATCGTTTTAAAATTCGTCTCAACTTCAAAAGTTTTTCTATTATAAGATGAACGGTTATTATTCATAGACCCAGACAAATTGTTGCTATTAGTTTCGGATTAAATCTCGACATAGAGCCTTTTTTTTTGTGGCGGGGACAAGTTTCTTTGGCAAAAAAAGAGAGCATCTTAAATTTCTTTTTAATATAAAATCACTTTTACATAATCTTATTATCTATGATGACTCCTCTGACCGATTATTTTACCCTTTTAGATTAGCGGCGATACTTTTTCTAAAAAAGTTGTTGCGTTCTTTTAAACTTTGTAGGATAGGCAGAGATAGCAATCGTTCGATTCGATCATATCTTATGAGACGAGAAGTGTGCGCCAAACGGGGCAAAAATTTTGCAAATCATTTTTTTGTGTTTCACTGGACAGAATCAATCCAATATACGTATCTGTGTTTAACTCCAACTATGTTATATTCTATATTATATATTACTATATTATATATATATAATTCTATTAATTATTTTACTTTACTACAAATATTACATAATACATAACAATCATATTATATTTTATTCAGTAATCCCTTTTTTTTGACGAACTACACAGATTGGCCACAGAAGCTAGCCTTGACCGCTTCACCGGATTGAGAGGTGGCATAGCTCTTAGGTCGCATAGCCTGAACCTCTATCGCTAGTAACCCGACACAAGGGTCCCCCTTGTGAGGGGTAACCTCTACTTGGACGGTTACTATGTTACACGTAAGCATACCGATCCGAGGGCGCCCGAGATGGCAGAACCACAACTCGGTCGGTGTTATTTCACGGATAATGCAGTGATGGCGTAGTGGATAAATGGTTCAACTTACGATCAGATGGTCGCAGGTTCGAATCCCAGTCGTCTTGTGAATGAAATCAATGAACTGCCGATTTTGGATTTTTAACTACAAAAATTTTGCAAAATTTTTGTGCCCGGTGTATGTATGTCCCTCAGCTTTATATTATATTATAAGTATTACATTATAAGGAATTAATAGCAATAAGAATAGAGTATATACAGTAGACTAGACCCGTAGTTTAAGTCACGTTTGTTTGTTTTTAATACAGAAAAATGTTTCTCCGGTTAGATAACAAAATCTAGGCTCTAACTAAAATCTAGGGCATGTGTTCGCTAATTAAAGCTTTCTTCTAGAACTCTCCGTGCAAAGCTACTATATTCCAATTCAAATTTACATAATAATTACTTTGTCTTCAGTGTCTGTCTTTTTTCTTTTGTAAAAGGTTTCGTAAATCATATGCGGTGTATACGTCCGTATTTACTATACACCTGCGTCCGGCAATATTTGGTACACAGAATAATAAACAGTATATTGATTACGGTATTTATAATTGATACTTCCGACCGTATATTGATTCATGATTGATAACAATTATGAACTCTTCTATTGCACTTATTACGTATGCAACGAATCTAAAATTACCTTATTATCTCTAGCGAACGGGATCCTAGAAGATATTGAAAATTTAATGTAATTTTGTAATTAAACACAAAAACCGATAACAAAGTGAGGCAGAATTTCAATATAGTACCTTAAAAAAATTATTTAACTTTCGGTCTCATCAAATTGGATTTAATGCGTCCGAACCAAGCTCTGGTTTGTTCTCAAGTCACCTGCATCCGCTGAGACTAGCGTTTAACAATTAAAAATGTATACCATTTTATATACCAGGCATATACTTTTTACAAAAACTATATATTGAAAGTGTACTGTTTTTATGTACATTACCTTGTTAGTTGACAAAAATATTAAATATAAAATATCCAAAAATCCCTATTTTTGTGCACAGTGGTAACAATTTTTTTCATAAATATTACTAACAATTAACCATTCCAACTAAGCTTTAGCTTGTGCTAGAAGATGGTCCACGTCAATAGCCGATTGCTGGTTTTGACCTACGACCTTATGGCTAATGACGCAGCCTAGTCTTGTCTATTCTGACGTTTGTTGATCTGAGCTTGAAGCATAATGAAAAAATTATATTGAACATGAGCGTATGTATAGTATTTTGAGGTCATGCAGTGTTTCGATTTAATTTTATTAATGGAAAAAAAAGGATGCCAGGCAGTTGGCAACGTTCTGGCGTTTACTCTTTATAATTAGGTTATTTTTTAATTCCAAAACCATCATCCTTTATAGGAATAGGTGCTTTTTGAGGGTAAGTGCTTTAACAAATATTATGTAGTGGCAAGAATTACAAAACATCCATGTTGAAGTTAACTAAGTGATCCTGTTTCCAGGATTTGTATATGGCTCTTTTAGTTTGCCAGTCAACATTCACAATCAAGTATGTACACTATTGCATCTTGTAGTATATCACACTTTACAAATGATAATATCATTATATAAATAGTTTAGATAAAGTATTTCAAAAGACTATCTCCGAAAATATGAAGCAAGATTCATTTTCCTTGGTGGTAAAAAAAGATTCATAGGTCGAGTTCTTCAGTATAATGAAAAAGATTCCAGATAAAGGATTTCATCTCGTCCTTTTTATTTAATACAGTATACAATATTACGAGAGACTCTTATCATATATTGTAATGGAAATACATTAATTATTAGCCTCATGAAGATGAGCGCTTTTTAACCATAAAACAAATACCACCTGTTTAAAATATGGAATACAAATTCCATACATCGCAGTCCAACAGTGGTGAGGTAACGATACGATAGGGCGGCTCGTTGGTACACTCAAAAACCTACATCAATTAAAGAGAGATGAACGCAAGTGAACACGAGCATTCAATGACGTCCAGGGCTTCCTTAAGAAAATACAATTTTGTGCACTGCATAATAATAATAAAAATAATAATGATAATATTCACCAGCAAATTGTTCTTCGACATGGTCTTGTGAAGTACAAGGTGCCGTACTATAAGTACACACCGGCGCCAGTTCTCAAAAATGGTCATGCAACGCTCTACTGGGATCGATCTGTCATCACAGACAGGACTATTGTTGCCAATAAACCTGATAATGTGCTGACAGATTGATCAACGCGACAACAGGCGGTGCTCGTCGATATTACCATCCCACATGACGAGAACCTCGTGAAAGCCGAAAGGGAAAAAATCACTAAGTACCTCAACGATCTAACGAGGTGACCGCCATGTGGGATGTGGATTCGACGATCATTGTAGCGATAGTCGTTTCTGCAAACGGACTTATAGCTAAAAGTCTCGATCAACATTTCAAGAGACTTTCGCTACATGGACAGATACAGAAGGCAGTACTCCTGGACACGGTACGCATCGTCAGGAGGTTTCTCGCACTAACCACCGGTTGCTTGAGCCCTGCTTCGTTGCCGGCGGCACACACTGGGTTAGGTTTTTTTTTTTCAGCCCTGTAGTTCTGGGCTCTCAAGAATAAGACTACGATATCCCCTGCCTATCGTACAAGGCGATTAAAGGGGCCTCGGGTTCACTGGGCGACAAGAGTCGTCCACCAAAGTGGACCCGGGAGGGAGGTGACAACGGCCGGCCCGTGTCGCCTTGCGCTGCTAGGGCACAGGGGAGGGAGTAACCTCCCTGCCCTCCTTGAGCACAGTGCAGAGGGGCTCCGGTGCGTTCCACTGGAGATCCCGGAGCCCCTCGTCATGCACCGAGGAAAGGGCCCCACATAACCGCCGCCTTCCCCTCAGAAGAGGGGGTATCTTTGTGAAGATTTCCTCCCCGTCAACAAAAAGGTTTAAAAATAAAAAAATAATAAAATCTTTATTTGTCTTACTCCCACAATATTGGTGGTATATTGGTTTAATTATTGTGTAAAATAAATAGTTCTATTACACCATAAATAAAATAATAGAAATAATCTATAGCAACCTTTTAATAACCTGTTGGTAGATAGATAATCAGTAATAGCTCGCACATACACTTTCAACCATCCAGTTCCATTGGCTGAAGTGTCGTGTTAGTAGTAATGGAAATCTTATTTCCAAATTAAAAACATCGTGACAAAACTTAAATGTCTAAAGGATAGTTCGATGAAGTGGATCTGTCTATCACTTGTACTATATTAAATTAACAAATTATTAAATAAATATCGACAACCCTAACAAAGATCCAAAGTGCGGCGCTTTGACGGTGTCGATGTTGGCGCCCGAACACCTCGTGTACGCAGTATATTCGTGATTCACGTCCACAGTCGTTACGCATGACAAATGTTGACTTTTATACGCGGGTCAGAATTATATATTTTCATATTACATTCTGACATTTTGAAGAATTGTTATCGGTAATAAATACGGACTCTCTGTTTAGTATCAAGTGTTTGTAACATTAAAGACTTCGTTTTCAATATATCCGTTTTTATTACATTTATACAAATATCTTAAATAACGTTTTTAAGTTATTACTAGCTTGCTAAGAAGTTGGTTGACACATCTCGAGATCAGAGGGTTGGCTTATACCGTGCACAGAGGTTGAGCATTGCCATACAACGTGACAATGCTACCAACCTTCTGGGCACGCTGCCAAGCGATGACGGATTGGCATAGTTATATTTTTTGTAAATATTGTGTAAAATACCTATTATATCGTTTTTTTTAAAGCTAGTATTATGTATTGTTTTCATTTAGTTATTAATTGTTTCCGTCCGTTGGTTCTTTAGTATTCCGAAATTTAAATTTATACTTATAACTCAAATTTTAATGTAATTTCATTTAATTGAATATTTATTTATAATTTTTTTCAAATTAAAACTTAACTTTATTAACTGTTAATTTCTAGAAATGTTATTATTTTATTGTAATTATTTATTTGAATGCAATTAAATCTATTTTTTCATTAAATTTCATTAAAAATAACTTTAACTTTTAAGAAGTTTAACTTTTCATGAGTATATAATAAGTACACGCACCCATTTTTTTAGTCGAATGTCCCTTAGATTATCCGTGAAATAGCAACCGACCGAGTCGTGGTTCGGCCCTCTCGGGCGCCCTCGGATCGGAATGCTTACGCGTAACATAGTAACCGTCCAAGCCGAGGTTACCCCCCACCGGGGGGACCTTTGTGTCGAGTTACTAGCGATAGAGGTTCAGGCTATGCCACCTCTCAATCCGGTGAAGCAGTCAAGGCCAGCTTCTCTGGCCAATCTCTGTTATTCGTCATTAAAAAAAATTTTTCAGCTACAAATAAAATAAACAAAAAACTTTATCTGTTTCTTTGTCTTTGTATTATAAATCCTCCATGGTTAAAATTATAGTTTTCACATGTTACATAAACAGAACAGAGGAGAGAGTCGGTTTTAATTACACATATTATCACATTAATATCAGAAGTCGGCGTAACGAAGCCGAAACAATTTTATGTCGCCCATAAGAAAGCTTAATGTGCAATCCAATTCGAACTTCGGAACGTTTGATTGTAAGACGTTGATCTGATGAGATCTCGGGAGAGATTAAAACATACTAAGAGCCGTATTTTACCTTAATGGCAGTTGTCTTTCAAGTAATCAGGGAGATGTGGTCATATTAAGATATAAAAGCTATGTAACCGCCGTCCATGATATTAAATTACACACTCGTGACCATCACAGTAAATATAAGCTCAGGGCTCCCTTCATTAAGTTATTAAGTACTCACTAAAATATTTACTTAAACGGTTGCCAACGCCAACTTAGCGCCAATATCAACGTTTCCAATTCAATTAACTTATTGTTGATGAAGAACATTTCTTAATTATTAAGGGTGACTTTTATCGCGAAATAAATATCACCATTAAAAAGAAAATAATTACAATAAAGGGAAATAAGAATTTCAAAACATAAATATCCCTTACATTCAAATTTAATTTTCAACCGACTATAAAAAAGGAGTCTTAATTCGTCAATCGTCTTCAAATGTTTTTGTTTGTTTAGTTTCGACTTGACCGATTTTGATGATTCTTTTTTTTGGTGCTTTCCACGTGGTACTCAGTCACTTCAATTGGGTCCATCTGACCATAATATCCATGAGTAAACCATATAAGTAAATCCAATAAACTCTCTTTAAACGGCCGCATAAAAAGAAAAAATAATAGAGTACAGCTTAAAAATGGCCATGAGAAACAGGGACGCTGCGGTCGCAGAGAAACTAATTACAATGCAACGTTACGTCTACGACGCGTGACCCAGAGCATTCTGCAACACCACCTTCCAAAATTAGGCATAAAAAGAAATTGTAGTAACTGTAGAGGTAACATTCTTCTTAACAATACAAAATAGAGAACATTAGAAAAAAACACGGACCCAAGTCTGTAGTTGTAATTGAATAAAAAAAAAAGACTTAAATTTATATTACGACAAATGGAAGAATATCACATATATTGGAATTTTTATTTAATTTAAAACTTTATGGACGCCATTGTCAGAACCAGCTCTCAAATCATCAAAGTCGGTTCACCCAGTCAAAACTAATGAGGTAACAGATATAAAACAACCTCCTTTTTGAAGTTGGTTGGAAGAAACAGTAGCATTGTCAATACATACAGTGTCAGTGGCTATAAGATACGTTAGACACGCTGCGTTAGTTATCTTCGGGTTAATAAAACGAATGATTCACACTCTACAGTGCGAGCTACATTAATGTTCCTTCCTAATTGAGTTTGCCCTAAATTTATGTGTAGAGGTTAACAGAGGTGTAAGTGGCGATCGGCAACCGACAGCATATTGAATTATGCTTATTTATTTCCTGATTGGAAGCCGTCAGCGCAGAATGCAGTAAACATATTCACTATTGTTACCTGCAGCAACTATAATTGACATTTATGTAATTGTTGTGCAATCATTTGCCTTGTGTGATGGCCACTTCACTGCAGTTTGTATTACAATAAGTCTTTCAGCTACAACATTTTTATTTAGTTTTGTTTGATTGTGCAAAGTTTTTTAGGTTTTTTTTAGGGTGGGGTAGGATTTACTACATCAAATGTATTGATGGTTATTCGCATGGAGGGGTTAATATAAGAAATAAATATACTATAAAGAAATATATGTGCAAAATATGATAATAGTAATAATATGAGGGTGGGATTCAGCTACAAGATAGATGAGCAAATATTAAAATCATCTGAAAAGATATTGATCAGATGCAATTATTTTTCAAAACACAATCCTACGTATTAAACGTATTTGCGTAGTTGGATTGTATCACAATATCACACATCCTAAATATATAAATAGATCACACATCCTCACTTCGCAAATACCTCAATGCCTGAAGACCTGAAGACGAAGGTCAAGGTCACATCTGCCGAGTCACTGACGGCAAATGGGGATAGTCTTGGAATGGAGGCCACGCATGGGTCGGAGAAGCGTCCAGGTGAACTGACCACCTTATAAGGATAGCTGGAAGTAGCTGGATGCGTTCTCTCAATCTGGTGAAGCAGTAAAGGCCAGTCTTTCTGGTCAACTGTGTATGCGGAAAGCGGAGAGGCATTGGAGAAGGCCTATTTCCAGGACTGAATAGACACAAGCTGATGATGATGATGATTGTTTCACTTCTAACGTATTTACCCATCATTTTAAGCAGATTATCCGCTATTGCCCATTGACGCTGTGGTAGTTGAATGACTTCACTTAGATGACTTTCGATCTCTGGTGCCTTCACCAATAAAATTAAAAAAGAATGTGTTTAAAATTGATGAATGCATACATTCATCATTTACATATAATTCCGTGTGTTTTCTCGTCCGTATACCTAGTTTGCAGGTGTCAAAACTTGACCAAAACGTGATCGTTGCGGATGAATGAGGCGCAGCGCATTGAGTGAGGTGTGATTATTAATTTCGTATGCTTCCAATCCAATATTGCGACTTAAATAACATTAGCGACGCTCGTTGACGGAATGATGTTGTTAGCAGGCTTCCTTTTTATCTTATGTTTGATTTGAAAGCGCTCCTTTGAACCGAAATACACATACATAAGTGCATTGTCCTTATGACGGCGTAGCGAAGTCGGCCTTCTTTCATGTGATGTCCGTAATTTAAAAACTATGCAGAGTCAAATCCTTTTCTTAAATGTAAATTTGCCTCTTCCGAGCTCGTTAGGAATACAACTATATTTACGAGTAAAAATAAAAGTCCACTTCAAACCCTCTATGTGTTTCCAAGTTATTGTAGGCATGTTACGAAATAGATTTAAACAGAACCCAACCAAACTCTCATCAAACTAACCGTCCAAAAAGATGTACTTCGGGTACACCTTTTTTTAAAAAAAATGAATCATCTAAATCGGTTGGCGTGATATTGAGTTATTCGGCCATTTGTCACGCACATACGTTTTCAAATTTAAGACTAAAATGGTTTTCTCTCCATTATGAGAATTGGACCGCGTACTCTAAGTTTTTTTTTGTTATTGACGTACACAGATTGGCCAGAGAAGCTGGCCTCGACTCCTTCACCGGATTGAGGTGGTAAACTCTAAGTTTAACGTCACTTAACTATGATAACTCGAACTATAAATAATTACACTTAGCTGAGCAGACTAATTTTATCAAAAGATGGTCGATTTTATCGAGATTCTGAAATGCTGTCACATGTGCATTTTATTTCGCTTTTTGTGAAAATGTGAATGACCTATTTCATTTTTGTGTCATAAGTATAAGAGACAATTAATGTTGTTAAAGTACATTATGTTTTAGTGACGTTTTTATCTTGACGCAAAACGCCACGAAATGAAATCTCACCCCAAGTCCTCCTACTACTACACCTACAATGTCACCGGTCAGCTATATTGTGCCACTTCCGACCGAGCATTTAAGAGCAAGTTCGGCTTCGTAAGCCATATCAGGCCTCATGCCCGAAGCTAGTTAAGGTCGCTGTCACCGGTCACGGTGTGGACAACTATATCGTAAGACAGAGATAGCCGTCGTTTATAGTTATATTTCAATAGGGATGTGGTTCCAGTATGCAAAAATCACTACTATCACAGTTATATACTTAAAAAGTATATAAGCACTTTTTTTTTCACTGCAGCTTCAATCTGTGACTTTTGTATTACAAAGATAGGTAGAAAAAGTTGATAGGTGACCAAGATCTACACCTGGATAGTCTTGAGCACAGGCGCAAAATGGCCAGCCTTTCGGTGTTTTACAGATTACATTTTGGAGAGTGTGCACAGGAATTACACGAGTTAATTCCCCCATCCCCATTCTACCTTCGGACTTTTAGACACTCGGCGGGTCTCCATCCTATTATTGTCGATGTTCCGCGCGTCCGAACGAAGCGATTTGAGTCATCGTTCATCGTGCGTACAACAAAGGAGTGGAATAACAACTTATTCGTCCGGCGTCAGTCTTTCCGTCCAAGTACTACGTGGGAGCCGTCAAGAGTAGAGTGAATAGGCACTTACTAAACTAGCGCGTACCATCTTTCGACTATATCATTACTTAACACCAGGTGGGATCATGGTCAAGCGCTAGTTTACGCATAAAAAAAGAGATGCACGCACATCTTAAAGTCTCTCTCTCTCATCACTTTTCATAAAGAAGTATAACTATAATAAATTATTTTCAAGAAGATACGAGCAAGCGAGTTTTCCAAATCAATCTTTAATTGACTTGTCACAACTTCAAATGACAAATCACGTCGCGTTGAAGACTCGCTAAAAGCTTGTAATGCTTCAATGTCGTTGATGAGGTAGATAGATTGTGTTTATTGATCGCGTCCGTTTAAATTAATGGGCCCCGTATTCAACTTGGTGCTTATGGACCGTCGCACCGGACATATTGATTTCGCGATACGAAGTTGGCGCGCTTCGATCGGCCGCAGTGTCAGAGCGATCGTTCATCTTAAAACCGTGGGAACTAAAGATACGATATTATTAAAATGATTAAGTTTTATGTAAGATTGTTAGTTTTCTTTAAAGCTATAACAAATTTTCATATTTCTTATGTACTGCATTATTTTTAATATTGCAGTTCAGTGTAAGAGGGGACGCCTCAAGTTGCATAGAACGCTAGTTTGATTCTCGGTACAGGCAGCAATGAAATTGTTTATTGTTAATTAGTCCAGATTTATAATAGGTATTGTTAGGGGCAGATAACTCGAGCGCTGAGCGAAATGTGGAAGGGATAGCTGCGCATGTGTACAGTGTCGACCGCGAACCTCGAACCTATTAAAATAAATTTCTAACGTTCCCCGAATGTCACACGAATTTTTATGGCTATTCATTTATCTGTACAGCTATAAAACTCTGGAATAGTTTGCCAATTGAGATTAAGGAGGCTTCGTCAACTAATGTCTTTAAATCGCGTGTATCTGAATAATTTCTTCTCAAACAATGAAAAGTACAAACTGGTATGTATATACCATCGTTTATACATACCAGTTTGTACATATATATCGTTTATTTATTCCATGTGTATTTATACTATTATATTTATATTTATTGACGTATCTTAATAAGTAAATGGACATCTATTCTATTTTTAGCGGCACTACTCTTAGTCTGCTCTTAACCACTAACGGTTAGCTGGAAGAAAATGCTAAATAGCATTAAGTAGTCGCCTTTGTACATGTATTTTGGTACAATAAAGGATTTATCTATCTAGATAGATAGATAAATAGATATCTATCTACAGTCGCACACAATCACTTTCTATAAATTACGAATAGTGTTTTTGTTTGATTTTTAAATCCATGCTAGTTATTACAATATAATATATATATATATACAAACTATAACACTCATTTAAAAGAACCTGAAACTTAACAAAAAAAAAGTCATTATACATAAAATTTAGTAAGCGACTGTACACCGGGAGCGAGCGGGGTGTCGTATCGGTGCGCGGGGCAGTGTACTACAGGAGAGCCAATAAGTGCTCGCGCATGCACGCCCGCGCCTCCTTCACTCTCCTGTGAGACCATATTTTCGACTTCTGCGCATTAACGGTCAGCGTCACTTGGTGGACTATGCTCTTATTCTCTAAGAAGGCTAGTGCCCAAAAGTAGGCTTTTGTATTATTTTGTAATATTTACATTATGGCTATTCGACAATTCGAATATTTTAATAATTCCAAAAGGTCACCTCAATGAATATTGTCAAAACTTACCCGAGGTTTAAAAATATCAATAATATATAACAGCAGATTTGAACCCTACACGGCTGTTTATCTCAATTCCAATCAACAAAATCTTCCATACGATATTTTGTAGTGCCATGGTATATAGTCTTTACTCAATATCCTATGCCAACAAAATTAACAACGGACATAGTTGCATTCAAACCCCGGTCAACAAAAAAAATATACTATAGGTGACGGCGCTGCGAGTGCACAGAAAAGAAATACAACATTGAAAACCACTATTTTTGAAGTCGGATAATAAAACGGTTGTGGGTCCTACGCGGCGACACAGATGTTATCGCCAGTCATCGCCGTCATCTTGCAACATCTCAGATGACTGAGTGTTGACGGCGCATCGATAGTGGTCGTATTTGATGAATTACCTGCTATAATCTTTTGAAGTTCACGAATTTTCCTTTGACAAATTAGAATGAGATAAAACTATTATTGAAATTTGACGTATTAATAATAATTATCTGTAGATATTAGAATATTGATTGCCATTAATTGTAATAGATCACTTAATTATCTAAACATTGTGACGGTAATTACCAAGATAACTCATACAGAGAAATGGCTCTCACATCTCGGATCAGGGAGGTCGCCTCAAGTAGCATATATTTTTAAACTAAATAGATAAAATCATTTATTGCACAAAATGTATGGACAAAGGCGCACTTAATGGTATTTAGCATCTTCGTCCAATTGTCCTTTGATTCGACAAGTATAAAGATATGTACACAAAAGATTACTTAAGATCAAATACGACGTGGAAGCCTTCAAGAGTAAAGTGAATTGGCACTTACTAAACTAGCGAGTACCATCTTTCGACTACATCACCACTTAACATCAGGTGGGATCCTGGTCAAGCACTAGTTTACACCCATAAAAAAAGTTATTTTCACAATTTAAGTAAAACATGTTAGGATCTTAGTTGATGAAGCCAATGTAATATCAATTGTCAAGCTATGCCAGTATAGTTCTATAGTTTGTAACAATTCTACAATAAAGGTGCTTTTTATGACGAACTACACAGATTGGCCAGAGAGGCTGGAGCCTAATAGTTTAGGGTACCGAAAATACGCTTCGAAGGTCGTAAGTTCAAAACCATAATTCGACTATTGACGTGAACTATCTCCTAGCACAAGGAATAGTTAACAACAATGTTTTTTTAAAAAGTTTGTTGTTGTAGTTTTTGTTAAAAATTGCTAGCATTCTTGTAAAAAAAATGACTACCATTAAAACACATACGAGGGCGGCACTGAAAATTTCGGGAAACAAGGAAGTGACACAACATTACTATTTAAAAATGTATTTTACGCTCTTCGAAGTAATCTCCGCGAAATTTGACACATTTTTTCATACGATGGAAATTATCGCTCTTCAATTCCATTTTCTTAACGACTAAAAAAGTTTCACAAGACCTTGTGACAAGATCGAGAATCTTTTTAAATAAATAAATGGTATTCGATTTTCAAAACCAAGGAGTTTGCAATTAAAAAGATTTTAATATTACAGGAATAGTGGAAATATTCCATTCCCGATACTTATAGTGCAGCCTATGTATAATCATTTACAACGTGTTTGGCGCGAGGAAACTGGTACTTAGTAGAGTTATTTTAATACGTTTACAATTTAGAATATACAATATTTTAATTAAAACTTTTGTTCATTTATAGCGTAAATTTGAATTACGTATATACTTATTAATGGTCTTAATTTCTGCTTATGTCTGATGTAATATATAATTTTACTGTCTTTCCTTCCAATTGAAATATGGGTGTTTTTATGAGTAGAGTGAATAGTCATTTACTAAACTACTGCATTTTTCCATCCAGTACTGCATGTCTACTTAACATCAGATGGGATCATGATCAAGACCATGCTTAGAAAGTATAAAAATATACTTCCTAAGCACGGGCTTAATTGAATTTTTGGTTAATATTTAGCAGTTTTTTAGAACTTTTAGTTAATTTACAAGTTCGTAGCTGCCTTATGAATCGCTTATATGTCATTAATATTTTAATGATATATTTAACTGTAGAAAGCTGTCTTCTACTACGCATTACGCAATATCCAAGTCGTAAATTGTTAATAACCCATACCCTATAATTTATGATTATAAATAACGTGAAATAACAATTTGAAATTTCTTAGGGGCAATGAAGAGGCGTCTCTAGATAGCTACTGTTACTCTTAAATCTTTACGAGCGGCACAAACTACAATAATAAAACAATTTATTTTAAGTTAATTGGTCTTTTATCGTTATGAACATTGTTTTAAGCGCGGTCCGTACTTTGTATTGTTCTGTGATCGCTTCATGTTACATCGATCGACGTAAAACATTGTTGTGATAAACGTTGACTCGATTACACCGCAATTTACCACAAACGGAAAAGTGGGATTGTAAATATTTATTATTCCTTATATTCCCTTACTCGAAATTATACAGTACGCTGCGAAAGTATGAAATTTAAACATTTCATTGCGTGCAATAGCTGTTTGTGCCACCGTTTACAATGGTGAATCCGTCTAGCAAAAAACGGTTAAAGTCTAGATGCAGTTTTTGCAACGTTTACAGTTTAGTATGTAATAAATTTTGTTTGTGGACTTTTAAATGATATTGTACATGATCTTTAATTGGACACAAGCCGTTCGTCTTACGTTTAAAATGTGAGCACATTGTATGGAAATAATTATTATTGCAATATATTAACAAAATGAATTGTAAAATTTTTTCATTACAGTGTAACCGAACAACGAACGGGTAAAACAATTGAGAAAAAACTCTATAAAGCTTAAAAGGATATTCGACAAATAAGGTAAAATTTTAAGTATTTTCATCTTTAGATATGTAAGTAAAAACTATGTACATAAACTACTTAGCGAAGTTGAAGGGACGGGTGTACTTTATTGCGTTGTAAATTCGTTTTCTTTGAAAGAAGAGTTGACTAGATTATTTTCTACAGCGCTGTTTTATGTGTGTATTGCATGTTGTTGGGTGGTATGTGTATCTTAGGGAAAAGGTATCGTTTCAAATAATAATTCCAGAGAATTCTAAATCCATTATTTTATAATTTAACCATTCTTTTAGGGACTACAGATTTTTTGTTAAATTTAAAAATAAACAGAAATTTTAGTGCTTTATCATTTTATTTTTTGTAACGAACCTAGGCTAGGGTTAAAAGCGTCAGAGCATTTTTTTTATAGCCGTGAGCAAAAATAAAGGGTTGGAATAAAGGGTCGGTTAAGAAAGATTGAATACCTCCGAAGATAAAGACGCTAGCTAACTGACATAAATTGTACATGATAGACAATTAAATTTATTAAAAATAAAATAAAATATTTTTATTAATTAAAAAACATAAACTTAAACAAAAAGGATATCTTACGTAAATTTTTCATTAAACTTTATTTTTATTAAATTTGATTGTTCAAAATGTTGAAGAATATTAATAATCAACAATTTAAATTAAAATGTCTTATTGTTGATTTTGTTAAATACAGAAATTATTTCTTTAAAAGCTATTACGAATGATGACTTTTATTGTTGTACAGACATGACATTCAATATAATTTTATTAAATTTGATTGTTCAAAATGTTGAAGAATATTAATAATAATAAACAAATAAAATTAAAATATGTTATTGTTGATTTTGTTAAATACAGAAATTATTTCTTTAAAATGCTATTACGAATGGTGAAAGGTAGACTTTTATTGTTGTACAGACATGACATTCAATATAATTTTATTAAATTTGATTGTTCGGAATGTTGAAATATATATTATATCCAATAAATTCCTGCTCCACGTGATTCCATGTCGTACGCGTCAAAGTACCAATAAAAATGATAAACGTTTATAAGTTAACTCGGACTATGAGAAAAAATAGGAAAAGAAGATTTTTAGAAAATATCGTTGACTAAAGTCACACTTTTTGTAAAAAGAGAACTTACTACAGCAAAGGTAGTGCAAATGTATACGCTAAGTTATTTCTGCTTGAACACCCCTGATACAAAATACAATTTAATTTTATTGAATTTGATTGTTCGGAATGTTGAAGTATATTAATAATAATCAACAATTTAAATTAAAATGTCTTATTGTTGCTTTTGTTAAATACAGAAATGATTTTTTTAAAAAGCTATTACGAATGGTGAAAGGTAGACTTTTATTGTTGTACAGACATGACATTCAATATAATTTTATTAAATTTGATTGTTCATAATGTTGAAGAATATTAATAATAATCAACAATTTAAATTAAAATGTCTTATTGTTGCTTTTGTTAAATACAGAAATGATTTTTTTAAAAGCTATTACGAATGGTGAAAGGTAGACTTTTATTGTTGTACAGACATGACATTCAAAATAAGTTTACTAAATTTGATTATTCAGAATGTTGAAGAATATTAATAATAATCAACAATTTAAATTAAAATGTCTTATTGTTGCTTTTGTTAAATACAGAAATGATTTCTTTAAAAAGCTATTACGAATGGTGAAAGGAGACTTTTATTGTTGTACAGACATGCCAGTGATAACCTTTTTGTTGTTCACGGGTGAGAAATCTCCAACAACATATCCTGCCTTCTGGGATGAAGCCGGGGTTATGTGAGGTTTTTACTAAAAACCCCCCGGTGGCTCTTTGGTACATGGCGAGGAGCTGCGGAATCTCCACTGGAACGCATCGAAGCCTCTCTGCTCTTTGCTGTTAAGCACGTCCCGGTAGGTTAGTCCCTCATCCAGCACCTTCGCAATGCTAAGGTGACACCGGACCACCATGTGTCGCCTTCTTCTCAGGTCAAACCCGAAGCTTCTTTTAGTTGTAATCTACTACAGGCTAACGATATCACCTTATTCTATGAGCCCAAGACAACGGGGCCGCGGTGCAGTCTTTCGCCGGCTCTGCGTCTCCATCTCCGAGCGGAATCGATCCTCTCTCGATCCCGTTTGACGGCCACCTTCTGAGCCATTGCGGTGAGCCTTCTGAGCGGTTCGACTTACAATTTAGTAAGTCGAGTCTGACTCTAAACATTTGGGCTATTTGATTTATACTACGCACTGCGGGATTTCATCCTTTTGTTGTGAACATCCCTCAAACCCGTGATTTGCTTCGTCTTTCATTCTTTGTACAGCAAAGGACTGGAATAGTTTGCCCGCGTCTGTCCTTCCTTCCGATTACGATGTGGGATGTGTATTTTCGAGAGTAGAATGAATAGGCATTTACTAAGCTAGTGCGCCTTACCATCCAGGACTGCATTTCCACTTAACATCAGGTGAGATAGTAGCACTTGCTTAGAAATTATATAAAAAAAAACGTACATAGTGACATTAATTTTTTTAGTAAAACGAAAAATTGCTTGAACGAGTTTTTTTTTTGCATTTTCCAATTTTGGAAAATGCTTTAGGATTTTTTTTTGTCAATGTCATAAAGTCACTTGGCCGTTTTATTTATAAACAATTTTACATTGTGTTTATAATTTCGTGTTCATACGAAATGCAATTAAATTAAAACAAATCTATTCACGAGAAATTGATGTGGATAATATAAAATAAATTATACATTCTAACGTTTTATTTTCATGGTAATGGAATTAATCGATATACATCATTCATTTGAAGCGGTTTCATTAAAACTCAGTGAAACACAACATATCTATGCATGGGTTTAATGTACTTTGTGAATCTCTGTAGTTCGGCTATTCTAAAGAAACTGCTTTTATGTGCAGTTATTTTTATGTTAATTTATTCTATTTTGACTCTTATTTATATGTATACAAGTGTTACTGTTTTGTTATGACACGTGATCATTATAATAGTCGTGTTATAATTCGATTTGGTTGTAGATGTCCACACCTCTGGGTGGCCGACGACCGCCCGCTAACGCTAGATTAAAAATCTGAACGTATAGCGTGGGTTGTGAACATTTATTAAACGGCCTTAAATATTTTTTTCAACACCACTCTAGGAACATATCGGGACGCGTGTATTCGATGTTTTACACCAATTAAATTTAAGTAGCAAAATAAAGATCGAATGGAATTGGTCTCGTTACCTAATATTTATTCATAAACGTTTTATTTTTCATTTTATACCGACTTAAAAAAAGGCGGAGGTTCTTAATTCGTATTTCGACGGCGATATGGGTACACCACCCATATCGCCGTCACTTACAAAGCGAATTTGAACTGTTTTTTTTTTTGAAGTTTGAAGGGTTTTGGACAAAAGGGCTTCATATACTAGGGCCTATATGTAAGTCTATCGTCATACAACGGGCACAAATTTTTATCAAGTGAATTTTGTGTTTCTTACGAAACTGCGACGAACGCGAATCCTTCGGCTTGTACCATTGAATTTCTTTGATTTATCAAATATCACTAACAAAATTTTGTCCGTATTAGACGTTACTTGAACCATCTGTTACATAAAAGTGGGTCAGACGGATGTGACAGCTTATCCATTCATTTATTAGCACTATTGGCAAGCCTGAATTTCCTACCTACCTAAGTCTTAGCAAGGAGTGTATAGTTAAACAATTCCACAAGTTAGAATCGACCATACATTTCCTGTGTATAAACTTTTTTTTATTAAACACCAAAAACAATGTCAGCGGCACTGTAGATTCACATTTACGAAAATAAATCATATGTAAATCACTCCAATATAGTTTTTAATTACGATTTGAACGCAGGAAACGCCGGTTAACAGTTATCTGACGTCTGAGTGATACAGAATTTAAGAGTATCGAACACATCAATCTTAACTCTCCACTGGTTTTCTCACAGGACCACAATCACACTGTTCTTAAGACGTACGGCCCTTGTTAACAGTCGACGTGAAGTCACCGCGAGAACAATTTGCAAGCGGTCAGATTTAAAATTCTTAGAGAAAGCTGCTATTGTAAATTTTCCGAGCAGTGCCGTTTTAAAACGCAATACTATTGCATTTAAAGTTACAGCCTTTATATATGTTGCAATGCTGGGCAAAGGCCTGCTCTGTAAAGAGAGTATAAGGGCGTAGTACACGCGGACTTAGTGCGGATTGGCAGACTCCACATGTCTTAGAAAATTGTTTTTTCTAGGACGTGAAGTTATTGGATTCATTTCACAAGACCTACAAGTTATAAAACTAGCCTTTTATTTTTAAACAAGTGTTTTATCTTGCTTATAAATTGTTTAAAAATATGATAGACCACAGTCCCATCTGATGAGAAGACGTAACTTACTTGCCTCTGTATAAAAGCTTATCAATATACTAATTCCTTTTATTTATTTCTGTAGATATTTTGGATTTAGGAGTGGGATCTAAAGAGTTTTGGACTAGGGTCTAAATGAATTACGGTTCGCCGTTACAAGGCGGCACATTTCAACATATTGCGGGAACATTGTTAGCGCGACTGGACGATATTTGCATGCGCTCGTTAACGCATTGCTGCACTGAGTGACACGCGTCCGCACCGCTGATTGTCTTCGACACAGACCCGCTACAACAGTCCCTTGACGTTTACAAATACGTTGTTAAGTACGAAAAGCTTAATGTGTGCTTTTTATCGTCATTATAAATAGTGTTTATTTCTATTTAGTGAAGGTTCTTAAATTTATATTTACAGTTAAAAATTTAACATTACAACTACACTCGTGAGCAAAAATACAGGGTCAGTTAGGTAAGTTTGAATATATCGGGAGATAAAGACGCTAGCTAACTGAAACAAATAGTGTATAATAGACAATTAAATATCCTTAAAATAAAATATTTTTATTAATTATTTTATATTTCATTAAGTTTATCTTAAACGAAAAAAGATATCTTACGTAAACTTGGATAACACAGTACTTTTCATTAAATGTTTATTTATTTATTTATTTAATAAGATACACCAACAGCATTACACAAGCATACATTGTTGTAATAATCAAGTTTACAAACTAAGTCCTGTTGTGTATGCCAATTACAGGTGTGCACAACATTCGCTATAAAGAAACGTAACGATTTTATTATTAATACTTACAATTTTTTTTAAATGATAAAGTAATAGGAATATAACTACTAAATTAATTAAATTAGCCAAAATTACTGCACAATTTTTAACACTAAGGTGCGGAAGACCTTGCGTGAATTAGAAAAAATGTCAACCGACGTGGACTTACTCGTAGTTATGTTATTTTTATGTTATTTTTATTTAAATTTTATAACTTAGTGTTGCCTCCATGTGTCGTTTAAGTTTATGTTTTTTCTAATACTACTTCTAATAAATTTAGTATAAAGATTGTGAGGACGCGCAGTTGTGACGGAAAATAATTCTTTGTACAACAGTCTCAATAAAGCGAGTGTACTATTTATTGGACTATTTCATTCAACAAAACCTACTATTACAATTAAGTGATTTTCGAAGTAATTAAAAAAAATGCGTTACGACATTTAGCAGTAGAACATACATTGCTGGACATAGGCCTCCCCCAACGATTAGTACATTAATTCTCGTAAAATTATTTAGGAAAATTACGAGAAATATCTCTCGAGGAATAATTAGAATTTTTAAGAAGGTCTTTGTGGCATACTTGCGAAGTCTTTTATTTATAAATTGCACAAATTAACTTGCACGTGATTTTAATTTATAAACTATTTTAGTATTCAACTAAAGTTCATGGTGTTTTTTCCTTGCTCGTTATCCACGCAAAGGTGCTAAGGACGGAACATAGGCGCCGGCGCATCAAAAGACAATAAACTTCATTGCCGTTCCGATGCCGCTTTGTGTTTTACCTGCAAGGGGAACGGACCGTCAGTTCGTAAATCTTTATATCTTTTCTTATACCCTCAGACCCTGACCTTTAAAACTTCATGAATTTAGGTATATATTTAAATTAAAAATTTTCCTGTACTATTTTCTACATATATCCTTATGCGGTCCTGTAATATGTACAGGACCGCATTATCGCAATCAGTGAACCATTTTTTAACCGACTTCTAAAAGAGAGATTTTCGAATCGTCCTTATTTTTTTTGTAACTGTTCGTTGTTGAACTAATGTTGGTAAACGTGTCACTATAAATCTCATATTTCACTTCAACAACTGTTGTTCTCCAACAACAAATTTTAATTATATTGCAAAATCACGTTCTAGTGTAATTAAAAAGAATACATAAATTTAGTACCAACCTTTCACGTGGAATATATTACATATCAAATTAAGTAAAATAAATTATGTTAAAGTTACAGCCTTTATATATATAATATATATGTCCCACTGCTGGGCAGAGGCCTTCTCTGTAAAGAGAGTATAAGGGCATAGTCTGCCACGCGGCCCTAATGCGGATTGGCAGACTTCACATGTCGTAGAAAAATTTTCTAAGACATGTAGGTTTCCTCACGATGTTTTCCTTCACCGCCGAGCGCGTGGTTAATCAGCACATAAAATTGCAACAGCAAATTTATTGGTGCCGGCACCGGGGATCGAACTCGGATTGCTAGCGTACTATGCAACTTGAGCCAACCGCCCGGACACTGAGCTACCACGGCTCATAAATTATGTACCCTGGTACTAATAGGACTGTTTATAGAAATGCACAGCCTGTTTTGTATTTATGGCCAGAAAAATCAATTTTGTACATTATAATTAGGGTTAGGATTATGTGCTTGTACATATTTATACTAGTTTGGTGTGTCATTAAAACCTTATTTGAAATTTGCTTTAATTATTCTTAAAATTCAAAATAATTTATTAATACTTACAATTTTTTTTAAATGATAAAGTAATAGGAATATAACTACCAAATTAATTAAATTAGCCAAAATCACTGCACAATTTTTAACACTAAGGTGCGGAAGACCTTGCGTGAATTAAAAATGTCAACCGACGTGGACTTAGTTATGTTATTTTTATTTAAATTTTATAACTTAGTGTTGCCTCCATGTGTCGTTTAAGTTTATGTTTCTTCTAATACTACTTCTAATAAATTTAGTATAAAGATTGTGAGGACGCGCAGTTATGACGGTATACGTTAAAATAATTCTTTGTACAACAGTCTCAATAAAGCGAGTGTACTATTTATTGGCCTATTTCATTCAACAAAACCTACCATTACAATTGAGTGATTATCGAAGTAATTAAAAAAAAAAAAAAAAAGACAGTAGGACTGTAGGATTTATGTCATTCCATTCTACATTAGAAGTGCCGGATTTATAAATTATCAGTGGAATTTCGCCTTCGAATTAATGTTACAAAGGAAAAGACAATTACACCAGTGAAATAGTGCCGGCGAAAGGTTAATGTAACTTTTTACGGTCCAATTTAATCGGCAGCTTTATAGGCTGTCGTCAAAACGTTACAGAGAAATGCTCTAAATTAAATTAGGCAGCATGTTGGAATCTATCACCGCTCGGTGAGGGTCTGTTCGATGATGTGCATCTACCAACAGGAATGTATACAATTATATTTACGAGTAAAGCCGCTATTACGCACGGGCGCCCTTTTTGTATTTCCCAAGTATCGTAGAAATATTACGAATATTTTAAATTTGGTTATGTCCTTAATCAGACCTAGCTAAACATTTACTACTACACTACTCTCAGGGTACATTCTTTCTAAAATAAAATGAATTGTAGAAATCCGTTGGCGTGATATTGAGTTATTCGTCCATTTGAAGTGTACAGTGACTTGCACCCCGCAGTGCAAAGCGACACGGGCCAGCCGGTGTCGCCTGCTTCCCTGGTCCACCTTGCCGCCTTCTACGACAGGCAGGGGATACTGTAGTCTTATTATTACGAGCTCATAAATACAGAGCTGAAATGATTGATACCTAGCTTATCAGATATGAAAGAGGGTGAGCCCGCAAACAGCATCGCACATAACCGTTATTATTGACAGATTATAGCAAAACATCAAGAGTTTTTAATGTAATTTAATAAAGTCTTATTGACTTTCCTTCAGAGGTTACCTTGTAAAGGGCTTTTCCTCCAACGTAACACACTCTCAACCGTGTACTGATTGTTTACAGAGAGAATCCTCCCCTTTTATCCTAAATTTCTAGTATTGGCATCTCTTCCAAAACGGAGGCGGACATACACCAGATGATAATTGTAATTATGTATTTAATTTTTAATGTAATTTTAGACAGCGGTTACAAGTTAAATTTAATTATTTTATGAGACATTAAAAGCTTAAATTATTTAAGACTTAAATTTCTACATAAAATATCAGTATTTTTATTGTCCTTTGGAATCATAAAACTCAAATCATTACTGCTATTAATTTCCTGCACCCCTTCGCGCATGAGATCTGGACCGCCTACATAGAGCCTCCCTAACAAAATTACACACTCATTAGTTCTACGGAATGTTTGTTTAGTTTTTTATAACAGACGGCGCCGGAGCACACCTTAAAACTAACAAAATTAGTCACAGACAGAATATCAATGAAGTTTTATTGGGTCACCGAAAGGTGTTCTAAACGGATGCAATATATGACAAGCAAATATATTTAATTATTGACAAATTTATGTCGCTCCGGCGACACGTCTAATGCACAATAATAGGGCTACTTTATAACTTTATTAATATCACAACAACAAACATGTTACATATACAGGAGCTCTGTTTCCTGAACTAGGTACAGTGTCAGGTACACTGTACCTGACAGTGCCTTCCAGAGTCACAAACAGTAAGTCTTGCGTACAATAAGTTTTTAATATAAGTTAAGTAAATTATACGATAATTAATAATTAAAAATATATGAAAAAACCAAAAATGTGTGCAAAAGGGAAAGAACTACAGTCATAGTTGAAAAGTTATGCGAATGTGTAGTGTGTGTGTGTGTTTGTGTGAGTGAGTGTGTGGTTATCATGAGGTTAATAATATATTTTCAATTTGGGTGTAGTCCTGATTCTGCAACCATTTTAATAACAATCCCTTGAACTTACGACTGTTAAGCCTTGTGAGATAATTAAGGTCGAATGGGATTTTATTATATATCCGTGGTGCAACAGAGTTATAGTGGCGTTGTGCAAAGGTGGACCTTGTTATTGCAAAGGCTTATTCTGTTACACAGGAAGTACCACCATATCGCAGAAAACTGACGTACGTCGACAGCAACAATTTATACTACGCTAAATTGCGTGTATATTTTGCTAACTTAAAAACTATTTATTTAAATGTTTAGCATGAGTTACCCCTCCTGAAAACCCCGTCGAAATCGGTCCAGTCAGAATAAATAGACAGGAAAAAATTGTCCAAAATATTCTGTTATATCTACCGTATTAATAGTACAAACAGACACTCCAATTTTATTGATTTGCATAGATAAAGGAAATATGAAAGAGACATAAAAAATTACATTGTCATGAATAAATTAACTATTACGGTTATTAAAATTAAAATAAGTATCTTAATTGATATATAAATATATCATGTTTTTCCACAATAAAATAAACTTTTATGAGTCAAGTATATTGTTGCCAATGTACCTGTAATCCCTTGGGAAAGTGAAGTTGGTAGCTTCACTTAAGATCAGATGAGCCACATGCTCGTTGACCCCCTTCTAAAATATAATCGAATTCGCATAATTAAAGCGGTAATTGCTCATACTGCGACACGCGACACCGCCACGTCGCAATGAATCTGCAACTCCGATTGGCGACGCATGAATAAGTGCGCATTGATTGCAATTTTAATGGGCGTTAATGGGCGGGACAATAATAAACTCGTCGCCGACAGAGATTTTATCGTATCTATGAGCTGATAAGAGACTGATCGCCGGCAGCCTCAAAGGCAAATTGCGGACAGAACTGACGACGTCGCATCGCGGTGGTCCCTTACTGGAAATGAATAAAAAGAAAATGAAAATTGTCTACACTCTTCGAGCAACAATTGATATGGTATACAGAAACTTGAATAATTTCTTAGAGTTAATTGATCATCAGCTAAGCGTTACATGAATTATCGATACAGATTCTTTAAATTAATATTTTAAAGTTATTAGCCTTAATGGTAATCAACAAAATTATATTATAACTGCAAGCAACCAGACGCGTTAAAATTTTAAATTGGTTCATAAATGACGGTGCTATGAGAGCACAAAAATTTAAAAAAGCATTGATAAATTGAGAACCTCTTATTTTCTTAAAGTCGGTTAAATAGAAAATTATATTTAATGCACGTTTCGAAAACTGATATCGAATAATGACTGTAGGAACTTAGACCTGCCAATGCGCGGTCAATCAATGTTGGCGTTGTCGTTCGTGGGAATTTTTGTCCCCACACATACGAGTATAGCGCTATTTGTACTGACAATAATGAAGGGGTGAACATTTCTGTTAGCTTCCGAAGGGGCGCAGTTATACTGTACGATGAGTGTGAAAGTATTTATTTAGTGATTGTTATTTCCGCTTTGTTGTAGAATTACTCCGATAAATCATAAGATTACTAAAGTTATGGTGAATTGTCGAAAATGCCGTTTTATTGAAGTGAAAATTTCCTTAGCGGCGCTGGTACAATATGCTAATCTCATATTCGAGCAATTTTCATATAATTTAACATGCACAGGATTTCGGAGGCGACAAATAGATCTAGCTAGGTTAAGTTTTATCTAGATATAGGGTATACAAAGTAAACTTTAGTAGATAGCGTTGATAAGCAACAAACGGTACATCAATGAATTTGACGTTAAACCAAGAAAATCTATTTCAATCAAAGTTACTTGTGAAATACGTATGTTATTTGGTTGCTTAGTGATAAGTTATAAAAATAGTTATTCACATAAAAAAAAATATATCGACAAACTCAATAAAACCTATCTCCCCTCAGGTTTTATTCAGTTGAAACAGGCAATAGTATAACATAGAGAAGAAATAGATCAAAAAGTTGGAAATTCGTATTGTAATTTAATAACCAAAAAAATATGATTTGATGATGAAAAAAATAAACATAATCGAGGTCCTGTTAATTGTATTCTATAATCTATACTTAAAAAATAAACCATATAAACATGAAAAAAAATGGCGCGGGGACTCATGGGGGGATCATCTACTCGTAACTTCAACAACATTTTCATTTTCATCTTAGATGTAAGGAAACGTAGGAAATGGTAAATAACCTGTAAATAACCCTGTAGTTCTGGGCTCTCAAGAATAAGGCTACGGTATCCCCTGCCTGTCGTAGAAGGCGACTAAAAGGGGCCTCGGGTTCACTGGGCGACAAGGGTGGGGGCCTTTGTCGTCCGCCAAGGTGGACCCGGGAAGAAGGTGACATCGGCTGGCCCGTGTCGCCTTGCACTGCGAGGGCACAGGGGGGGAGGGAGTAACCTCCACCCGGGAAGTGCTCTCCTTGAGCACAGTGCAGAGGGGCTCCGGTGCGTTCCACTGGAGATCCCGGAGCCCCTCACCATGCACCGAGGAAGGTCCACCGGGGAGGTTTTAGTGGGTAAAAACCCCACATAACCGCCGCCTTCCCCCCAGAAAGCGGGGTATCTTTCTGAAGATTTCCTCCTCGTGAACAAAAAAGGAAATGGTAAATATAATATAAAGTAAAAACCTAGTTAATATGTCATAATGATTACGTTGTGGACGACACGTGATTTAGTCGTAGGGAAATACTGCTAATGATTACAGGAACTTTACGTCCGTTGCTGACCTTTTTGTCCATTCGTCGCACTTTGGGGTTGTCGGAGAGCCGTTTCTGATTTAATGACGGCAATTTGGTGACCGTGAGAACAAACACATTATAGTGCTTTGTTTGCTATATCACCGAAAGCATCGAACTCCACATTATTCTGATTTAAATTTTCAGTTTAACATGAAGTAACAGCCTAATATATAGGTTGGGGTAAAAGAAATCCATTACATATTTGTAGCTGGCTGTAATGATCAATATCTCGTGAAGTATCAATCGAAACAATTTCATATTTGTGCACGTTGGCAAGGTGACATTTTACACTAAAAAGTAATCTTAGCTTATTTTTATAGTCCATTCATTTCTGTGTTACAGGGTATTAAAAATGGAAATCAAAAAAAACAATTTCGGGATATTTTACAATTTTTCTTTGATAGGGGCCGATGAAACTGTAATAGTGTTGGTTGTAGGTATGGTCCCGATTCTGTAACGGAAATTGCGTGCAATTTTGATTTATTAAGTTCCGTTCGGATAATTTTTGATCACACAAATAATCACATCACAGATATAGTCGAAGTTGACCGACGTGTGTCGTAGTATCGCCCAGTCGGTAAAGAGCGACTAATAAAGAATTTTTGACCATTTCCATAAAGCTGGATTCATAAAGAAGCTCGATTTTGGGTGCTACGCCAATTAACACCAAAGAACACGATAGATAGAATTGCCGTCTACATAGCCTTGGCCAAACGAAATAAAATGGAGTTATTTTTTTAAGGATAAAAATTGACGGTGAAGCCGACGAAGCGATTATTACTTTCTTCTCCCATTGCAAAATTCCTGGGAGGTATGAAATTGGCATCAAGAGAAGGTAGTGAAAATCTATAACTTACAATAGAGTTTTTCGCCAATCAGGACCAAGACTTCTATGAGCGAGGCATTATGAACCAACTCTTGAAATGTCAACGAATTATAGAGCAAAATAGTGCATATTTGACTCAAATCGGACAATCAAGTTTTGAAATTCAAGCTAAAATAATGGATTTCTTTTTCTCAACTTAATATCCCACTGTTGGGCTACTTTAAAAAGAGTACATGGGTTTCACTTCAAATTATTTCATTGATACCGGCACATGGGATCGAAATCTTATAAATCGCTTTTATAGATTCTATCACTTCTTAATATAATATGTATGTAATTATATGTAGAAATCGTAGATTTGAATCGCAGCCTATATGTACCAATAAGATTACGGTTATTAACCAAAAGAACCACTTGCCCACTCCTTAAAATAAGTTATAACAAATCCTTACCATAATCTACCATGTGCAAATCTGTTTTAAATATGTATGTAGTACTTTTTATCTTATTGTCACTGAAGTCATCGTTACCGTATTAACAACATCCTGAATGGGAACTTTATCGATGAGATCTGGACAGTTTTTGAAATTCCAATCGTTAGTTGGAAGGAACTTCTTGCCTCAATGTATAAATTTCGAAATTTCGAACAAATGAATAGTTTATAATTGGAATTTAAAACGCAAGAGCAGAGGGTTTCAGACATATCCTTGCTGCTGAGTTATAATCGGGTTTACGATCTTACGGGAGGAATAATGTGACAGTTTCCGATTTTTTGCCATTTAAAATTACAAAATATTCATATGGTAAAACTTGTACTCTCTCTTTTCGGCTCCTTGATTATTTATGTATTAGGGATAACAGAAACACCTATCACCTTTCTTTCATGACATCTTCGCCTGCTAGCCGTCAATCTGACACATTCGTGTAGGGTAGTACCCACCATACCCCACACCTGATCCATCCATTGCATCTCATTGGCGATCTGCCTCGTGGTCTAGTCCCTTCCACTTTACCCTGCACGTGCGTTCATGACATAACTGCCCACAAATAACTGCGTTTTTATGATTAACAGCCGCTGCTCTCCCTAAGACTCTTACATCTTCAACTTGCTAAAGGCGCTCGGTAAACTTTTTTTTGACTGTGGTTATATGAAGTTTGACGCACTAAAACCCCTGCAGACCCTCTGCATTGTGCTGTGAAGCACGTCCCAGAGGTGGTTATTCACCCAGCACCCTCGCAGTGCTGAGGTTCCACTGTAGCAGTTTACGACAGGCAGGGGTCACCGTAGTCTTATTCTATGAGCCCCTCAGTTTAAACCTTTTATTGCCACCTTGGCAGACGATCCTTGTCGCCGAGTGATCCAGAGGCCCCTTCTAATCGCCTTCTGTGACAGGCAGGGGATACCGTAGTCTTATTCTTGCGAGCCCAGAACTACAGGGCTGTACTTAAAACCTTTTTTTTGTTAACCGGGAGGAAATCTTCAAAAAGATATCCCGCCTTCTGGGGCCCACATAACTGCCTTCTGAAGGCGGCGGTTATGTGGGGTTTTTACCCACTAAAACCTCCCCATTGGTCCTTCCTCTGTACATGGTGAAGGGCTCTGGGATCTCCAGAGGAACGCACCGGATCCCCTCTGCACTGTGCTCTTAGGAGAGCACGTCCCGTGGGGTTACTCCCTCCTCCCCTTTGTGCCCTTGCAGTGCAAGGCGAGACGGGCCAGCCGATGTCGCCTTCTTCCCAGGTCCACCTTGGCGAACGACAAAGGCCCCCACCCTTGTCGCCCAGTGAACCCGAGGCCCGTTTTAGTCGCCTTTTACGACAGGCAGGGGATACCGTAGTAGTTTAAACTTGTACGATATTGTGATTATTACAGGGGGTAATACGTAGTAGTACTAATATGAAGATAATGAATGACGGCATTTTTTTCCGTTTTTATTTCTTACACCAGATCCTAATTGGTATCTACTGACGCTACGACTTTTGAATTGGAAAAACCAGAAAATAGTTGAGTAGGGGGAAGAGATCCTAAGGTAATTACTATTCACGGCGGTATTGTGTACGATCTTGGCACATCCCTTTAGCTGGTTCATTCGTTTACCGACCGTTGCGAACCTCTTATTATATTTACCAAACTTGTGTTGCTTGCTTATATTTTGGTCGGTTCATTTTTTCCCCTGTCCAATTTATAAATATATTTTATGTTGTTATGAAAATTACGACGTTCTTCATTCAGTTGGTCGGTGTACTTAATGTAAATACGCGATAACTACCGACGTTCTGTACGCCGTGTGCATTCGAATGGCCTGGTTGTTTTTGAGCAACGAATTATTTTTTAGCTGCGCTATTTATTATGGCCGATGAAACGCACACCGGCTTTTATATTGCTCTTAATATTTCACGCCAATTGCTTTCTTCGTTTTGCCAATTTATTTTAATATCATTTACACGAGCACGTGGTGGATATGTTTTTTTTAATGGTAACATTAATAGGAAGTAGAGTGGAGACAGGAAAATGTTAAAGTAAGCCTAGAATAAGAAGATATGGTAATGTAGAGCAAGATGTAGAGTAAGTAAAAGAAAATGTAGAGTAGCATAAAGGAAATTAGTAAGTAAAATGTAATAATTAAGTAAATATAAGAAATTGTAAAATAGTTGTTGTATGACTAACATTAACAAGAGAGGAATGGAAGAGTATTAGAAAATCCCTAACCACCCACGTTGGGGGAGCTAGTGTATGACACATCGGCTAACGTAGAGAAAAGACAAAGGGTTTTCACAGTTCTGCAATTCATCACAATGCAGTAGATAAAAGCCTTTGTGACATTATAAAAAAAAACATTACTAGGTGTTGCCAGGCACTTATAGGTATATAGGTTAAGGAAACGGAAAACAAAAGCATTAACAGTGAAATTTAATGAATAATAATATTTTTATATTATTGTTTACGTATATATATATGTTTAAGCGTCAATAGCCTGATGGTTTACGGTACGGTCTGCGAATCGTAAGGTCGTGGGTTCGAATCCACCATTCGACTATTGCCGTGAACCATTTCCTAGCACAAGCTTAAGCTTAGTTGGAATGGTTAACAAGATTGTTAGTAATATTTCTGAAAAAAAAAGAAAAGAAACATTGCTAGCTTTCTTTTTCCAAAAAAAAAAATATGTATGGTATAACCGCCACGGAGAAATTTATAGAAATAATGCGATAGTGTTTAAGAGTGGATTGTTAGAGTATAAAAATTAAATAAATTAAATTAAAAAAAAATTATTCAACCAAAAATACTTCAATTACTCTTCAATACAATATGATTTTTTTTTTCGTTTTGTATCAAATGTCTATTTGTACTTTCATCTATTAACATGTTTGTATTCTACGAGTAAATAATAATTAAAAATGAACTTCTTTCAAACAACTTTTGGATTTCATTATATATTGTAATGTAGAGAAAAGTTAAAAAAATTGTCAAGAAACATTTATTATGAAGTAAGGTAAACTTATTACTTAATCCACTCTACTTTAGTTTCATTATTCCCTTTGTTTTGGCATAAAACCACAATTTATAATGTCGCAATTTATCTTCACAAATTGCATTTTTACATATGTTTGCGAATGCAACATGGATAATTTTATATTAGTTTAAGATTTTTATATTACTTTAAATAAACTAGGAAATAATAAAAGTCACAGAAACCCACCTTCTTTTTACCAAAATAGTGACTTTATAGTGTAAAAAATTTTAATTAAAAATCGCACATTTTGTACATACATGATAATAAATAAATATACTTTGTTTTATTTTGCTGTTAATTATGAAACTCTGACATCCTAAGTAATTGACTTTCTGCTGTACACCAAGAGAACAACCAACTTATAACACGAGACAGTTTTAAAACATCATACCACTGTTAGTCTGGTGACTAAAAATTCGATCTGGCAGGGTTCTTGCAGGCGACTTGGGCAAATTTACCTCTTTTCTTGCTTGCTAAAATTTGTGCACGGTGTATAATAATAATAATATCTTTATTGTTCACACATACAGCTATGTCACTAAATATATTTCTTTGGATTTTGTAACAAAAATATTTTATAGTTATATTTATTATTATTAAAATAAAATAATAAATAAATATACTTTGTTTTATTTTGCTGTTAATTATGAAACTCTGACATCCTAAGTAATTGACTTTCTGCTGTACACCAAGAGAACAACCAACTTATAACACGAGACAGTTTTAAAACATCATACCACTGTTAGTCCGGTGACTAAAAATTCGATCTGGCAGGGTTCTTGCAGGCGACTTGGGCAAATTTACCTCTTTTCTTGCTTGCTAAAATTTGTGCACGGTGTATAATAATAATAATATCTTTATTGTTCACACATACAGCTATGTCACTAAATATATTTCTTTGGATTTTGTAACGTCTAAACTAGGCTGAGTATGTACCTGGCCGCTTCCAGAAAAATAATTTATACACATTCAAGCATTAACGTGTGTTCAAGTTTAAGCAGGAATAATATTTTTAATAGTAGTTACCATCTATCGCTTAACATAAAGCACGTAGACTGGGTGACCACTTACGAATAATTAGATATTACTTAGGAATATTATGTATATATATATACAAATATTACAATTTTATGTTTGTACGTAATAACAGAACAAATATATAAGTAAATATATGAAATATATATGAATTTGGATGCTAATAATTTTTCTATGTCATTTGATGTTTGGTACGGCCGTGTTAGAAGTATTTTTTTTTACATTGATAGTTATTCAAACGATAAATTTTAAGGATTTTATTTATTATATTGTAAATTGTAGGGCAAAGATAGCAATGGGATTTTGTAACAAAAATATTTTATAACTATATTTATTAATATTGAAATAAAATAATAAATAAAAATAAAAACAGAAATTTTAAAAAATCGTTGTTAACAATATTTACTAGGAATTTTTTTTTTCATTGTTTCATTAGCGTGTACTTAGATTGTTTTAAACTGTTATTAAAATAAAATAATAAATAAAAATAAAAACAGAAATTTTAAAAAATCGTTGTTAACAATATTTACTAGGAATTTTTTTTTTCATTGTTTCATTAGCGTGTACTTAGATTGTTTTAAACTGTTATTAAAATAATTTTAGACACATTCTCAGTTCGTTATTTGAAAACTTTTTGTTTTAGCAAGGAAGGTAGACAATAGTCGACGTTCGCTTTTCACCAAGACCTCATTTCTGTGCACCGTAGCCCAAAAGCGTACTTAAGTACCTTCGGCCACTTCTTCTCCCAGCGCTAACGCTTCCCG
The DNA here is from genome assembly GCA_029286785.1 of Meandrusa payeni. Classification (NCBI taxonomy): domain Eukaryota; kingdom Metazoa; phylum Arthropoda; class Insecta; order Lepidoptera; family Papilionidae; genus Meandrusa; species Meandrusa payeni. Next base: position 5,827,044 of record JAGSMX010000013.1, read on the forward strand.
AAGTGGCATATAAGTTAGTTTAGCTTAGATTGTCCCAATCGATTTTTGTTAATAAAATAGCTACCGACCGAGTCGTGGTTCGGCCCTCTCGGGCGCCCTCGGATCAGACTGCTAACGCGTAATAATGGTAACCGTCCAAGCCGAGGTTACCCCTCACCGGGGGGACCCTTGTGTCGAGTTACCACCTAATAGAGGTTCAGGCTAAGCGATCTAAGAGCTGTGCCACCTCTCAAATCCGGTGAAGCAGTAAAGGCCAGCTTCTCTGTGCCAACTGTGTTACTTCGTCAAAAAAAAAAGCGTAATTCATTGGTCCACCCCGGCTTGGATTTGAACCTTCTCATAAGTTGGTAAAGTCGAACGCTTACCACTAGTCATAATGGAATAAAAATAGACAAAAGAAAACCGCACGGCCACGGTATCGTTTATCGTTTGAATAGGTTAAAACGGTAAATCTCGGAAGAATTCCAACAATATCTATGGCATAATAAATAACAGACAATGTTTATTTAAAAAAAACATTCTAATGGCAACATTTCAGAAAGAAAAGCAACATTCTCTCACCTTATTAAATACAAACGCCTTAGCGACATGTTAATGTTATCGAACTAATTCTCTAAGACAGTTAATATGGAAATTAACCACTGTTAGAGCAGAGCAGTTGGAATTTCAAAACTGCCTATTTCGTACGTACGGAACCGGATAGTTTATGTGTGTATACCCAATGTGACTGATAAAAATTCCGGTCAAAATCCAGTATTTCCCGCTGCTTCATAATTAAATATTTTCACTGAAATATTTTTTACAGGACAGGGGCAAGCGAGCTTCTCAGCTGCGTTGCTGTTCTTCGAGAAAAGTTTAGGCTAGTTTATTGAAAGTCCCTAATTCACATCTAAACTTCACAAATTCACTACTTGGAAGAAAGGTACGAGAAAAACTACGTATATATAAATATACACATCACAAAAGTGTCCGAATAAAGGGTCCTACCCACCACCTTCCCAAAATTTAAAGAAAAATACTGTATTTGTGGCGACTTGCATTCGCCAATCACCAAAAAGTATTTTAGACGACAAAATTATTATAAAAGACACATGTCAATGTTTTTCTTGTACTTACTTTTTGATCTCTTTTTGTCTAGACATTTTCCAAATTTTTAATGTAACAAAATTTATATAATATAATTTCATTATTCTTCATGTATCTGTGATAATTTTATTTACCGGCGGCACACTAGAAGACCAAGAACACGTGTAAAAATAATGAAGGGAGTGGCATTCCGCTAATGCCACATATCCCAAATATTATCCAAGTTTACGTAAGATATCCATTTCCCTTTAAGTTATTGTTTTTTTAATGAAAATAAATAAATTAATAAAAATATTTTACTTTATTTTAAGGATATTTAAGTGTCTATCATGCACAATTTATTTCAGATAACTAGCGTCTTTATTTTCCGAGATATTCAAACTTCCTTAACCGACCCTTTACTTTTGCTCACGGCTATATATGCATATATACCTAATCCGGTGGAAAATTAAAAGCTACTTATTTCTACATTTTCATAATTGACAGTTACAAGATAACAGGCAAAATAATAATATCAATGTCTTACCATATAAAACTCACAATCTAACCGGTTCAGAAGGTCAATGAAAACGAATCGAACGCTCTGATGCGCCGCGATGCAATAATAAGCCTAATGATACCTTAAGGGAAAAGGTGTTAAAACGTTTATTGAAATATGTCAAAAAAAATTAATAGACTTTTAACAAGCTCGCGGCGTCTATCCCTATATTGTATTATACTTTATCGGATGATATTCGAAACACTTTTACCTCAAGTTTCCTGTTCTATAATACTGTGATTCAATTATCTTAATATACGCCGATAATAACCGGATGATAAATAATGCAAGAAGAGACACTTTTAATATGAAGATCTTGTTTTAACGGCGTTTTCAGTGACATAACTGCTTTTATTATAATCTAAAAAATCATCAATCATTCGCGCTTTTAATCATTCTAAGCCATTGTCACAATAAACATATCTATATAAATAAATAAAATTGGAATGTTAGTTTGTAATTTTAAAATAACTTTTACTAAGTATGCATATAAATATATATACGGTAGAAATAAAATTTTTACAATTTTTGTCTGTCGGTCTGTCTGTTTCTTCCGGCTAATCTCTGTAACAGCGGGACTGATTTGAAAGAGACTTTCACTGGCAGATAGCTGATATAATAAGGAGTAGTTTAGGCTTTTTTTATTGTAGGAAAATTAAATAAATACTTTTTTTCGCGAGTAACACCGCGGGGCGCAGCTAGTCGTTCTATAAATTTACATAACACGGTTTTTAATGTTTGAGTGATCAACAACGAATATTACATCAAATGTCGGATCGCTTTGAATGACAGCGGAAGCCGCTCACCGAAGGTCCTATCGTGATGCCATCGGCTATAATAAAAGGATAACGTAAGTGCCAAAGTATAATAACCCCCTAATCGTCGATTCCCAAAATCGCTATGAAAATTCGGTGTTCATCAAAAAAAACCGTTCGTCCCCGCCCCAAAATCGTTTTGTGCGAATGTCGATAATTTCAGACTAGTGTTGCGCACCAACACTGTCAGTGAATTGAGCGGGGTATCGATTTATTATTAAAATCAGGCTGTCGCACGCGCTCAGCTTCCTGATCTCGAAATTGCTTATAAAATTGGCGAGCGCTCGTGCGCGCGCCACGTTAATGACACCGAAAAAAGTGGACGCGAATTTACTTTTCAATTATAACCCAAGATTCTTGGATAGGCACTTAATCTTTCCGAGAGGCCGGTAACAATTGCTTTTATTAAACGTTCATTGTCCTTAGAGAAAAAATACATGAGCGCTACAAATAAACAGTATTTATCCTTCTTTTACCTGTTATAGTAGTAGTAACTTAAATGTCATCTTAATTATAGAATCAATAGTATAGTTAAGCGACCTAAGAGCTATGCCACCTCTCCGGTGAAACAGTCAAAGCTTCTCTGGCCAATCTGTGTAGGATCGTTAAAAAAAGTCCTGGTGAAACTGAAGCAATCAATTAGCGAAGGTTCTTTACAAACAATAACTGTTTTATATAATTCTTTTTTTCTTCATTTGTTAGAGACTTTTGTCGGTTTTGTTAATGTTATACCGATCGTACCCTAACAGTATTACATAAACAAAGACAAATAGGATGACATGCGAGAAAGAAAGACATCAATGTTGAATGGCTATACCGCCAGCTTTTTCACTGATTTTGCGTCAATAAGCTAAATTGGCGGCTTAAAATTAACAAGTTCATTATCAAGTGAAATTAGTCGCATTAGAAATCTACGAGTGAGTAAAATCGGCTTTCGACTGAAGAGTCTGGTAAGGCCGCACGTGCCGACCACCGCGCGCGCAGATGTCTCGCGACACCTGCCTTAACAGTCTCACATCTCTTTCACACATACCAATTTCCAATTACAATCGTCCCATTCTCGAATTGCGCACTTTTAATTCCAACATAGTACAAGTTACGATACACAGATCCGAACCTCTGCATTTTATTATGTGACCTGTTTTTTAATGAAAAATTTTCTATAAAATTGTTTGCATCGCTCATTTGTATGCCGGTCATGGATGCTTCCACCCTGCGGTATGACCATGTTTTACACTGCAGCTTCCAACGAGTTTGGGCACTTGTTCTAGCCCATGCCTTTATTTGTGATATTCAAGTGTTTTGCACTGAGCTAATACTATGTCAACCGGAATTATTCTAATTAATTTATTTATTCAATTCAAGACGTTCGCCTTTTGTGTGTGTTATGTAATTTGTAATTGATTATTAACCAGAATAAAGAATAAAAAAGTAAAATTTTTTTAATGAACTGCGCTGATCATAGGCCTCTACAATGTTACTTGATTTTTTGTGAGGTGTCATAGCTCTTAGGTCAGTTAGGCTGAACATATTTAGGAAGTAACTCGGCGTAAGGATCCTCGAGAGCATTCGGGCCTTATATCGCCCACGAAGGCCGAACCACGACTCCATCGGTACTTTTATAGCATCGCTTCGTATTTTGCCAGTAAGAAATTTCTTATAAGATTTTGAATAATCTTGTGCTACTAAATATGGGGTCAAAGGTACCACTCGTATTAACTACAAAAATAGTTTTACGCTATACCAAGCGAACACGTAAGACACAACAACATCTGCAAATTTCATTTGTGTAGATTATATTTCAATATGCAGCCCTGTAGTTCTGGGCTCTCAAGAATAAGACTACGGTATCCCCTGCCTGTCGTAGAAGGCGACTAAAGGGGCCTCGGGTTCACTGGGCGACAAGGGTCGTCCGCCAAGGTGAACCCTGGAAGAAGGGACATCGGCTTTTCCGTGTCTTTTGGTCTTTTGAAGATTTCCTCCTCGTCAACAAAAAAAAAAGATTAAATTTCAATATAGATTTAATAATTAGATTTTGAATGTCATAAGATGTCCTTTTTCAAGTATTGGTTTAAATAAAATGGAAGGCGCTGGTCTCCTTCTGTGAGTCAGTAATGACGCAGAAGGAGACCGCCGAACGGGATCGGGAGAGTGCCGATCCCGTTCGGAGATGGCGCAGGCGGGCCGGCCCGTAGCCATGTAGTTCTGGGCTCTTAAGAATAAGACTACGGTATCCCCTGCCTGTCGTAGAAGGCGACTAAAGGGGCCTCGGGTTCACTGGGCGACAAGGGTGGGAACCTTTGTCGTCCGCCAAGGTGGACCTGGAAGAAGGTGACATCGGCTGACCCGTGTCGCCTTGCACTGCGAGGGGAGAGGGAGGGAGGGAGTAACCTCCCCTCGGGACGTGCTCTCCTTGAGCACAGTGTAGAGGGGCTCCGGTGCGTTCCTCTGGAGATCCCGGAGCCCCTCGTCATGCACCGAGGAAGGGCCACCGGGGAGGTTTTGATGGGTAAAACCCACATAATCGCCACCTTCCCCAGAAGGCGGGGTATCTTTTGAAGATTTCCTTCTCGTAAAAAAAGTATTGGTTTAAATAAAGTTACGAGTAAACACATAATACTAACTTCAAATCTAATCAAACGTTAAACGCTACTACGCGGTGAAGCCCTCTTTGTATTTCCGAATTATCGTAGGAATATAGATTCGATTAGATTAGATTCGAAATAGAATTAATCAGAATCTAACGAAACTCTCATCAAACTACTTTTGAAGTACATCCTTACCAAACAAAAAGGTTGGCGTGATAGTCAGTTATTCGTCCATTTGTGGCGCAAATACTTGACACAAATTAAAGACTTATATGATTTTCTCACGGACGCCATTGTCAGAATTGAACTACATGGAAAGGACCAGCTTTCAAATAAAAAAGAATCATTATAATCGGTACACCCAATCGAAAGTTATGATGTAAAATGTAAAAAAAGATATAGAGATGAATTGAGACCTTTTTTGAAGTTAGTAGAAAATAAAATTCCAACCATATATCTATAACCGTTTCCAATATATAAAACCGTGAGGTATTATAATGTGTAAAACAAACCACATATAGTAATTAACGGAAAAAGTATTAATGACTCCTAATATAATATTTTAACTAATAACAAAATATAACAGCTAAAAGCTTTTTTACTAAGGGCTGTTTCGACACGAAAGCCGTTTGAAAGTGACTTCATTTATATGTTTTGGTACACGTGACGAACCGGAATTATACTTAATCTGTGTGGTATTTCGAATCAAAGATGGTCCGCGTTCAAAATTTAATTTAAGGTCGTTTTGGGTTGATATTTGATTGAGCAATAAACGTCACAAGTTTTCACTTTTATAATTTAGATTGGTTTGTACCGCTAGCTGTTATTTTCCATCCGTTACTGTCCTAATTAATAAATATTGTCTGAAATTATGTCCGCCTAGTAACACGTTACCACGGCAAATTGTTGCCGTTTTTTAGAAGTACGGTGATATCTAAATGGCGTTGAAGGTATGGGTCCAATTTTCAAGGAGTTACCAGTGTTTAGATTCTTCTGTTTTAGGTACTCAGACGCCGAAGTCCCTCCACTTATTAAGAAAAGAAAGCCAACAATATTTCTTTTTTTTTCAGAAATATTACAACCATTCTTGTTCACCATTCCATTTAAGCCTAAGCTTGTGCTAGGAAATGGTTCACGTCAGAAGTCGAATTGTGGATTCGAACCTACGATTAGCAGACCGTACCATAAATCATTAGGCTATTGACGCTTCCAATTGTGTCACAAGTATATTTACGAGTAAAGATTTTAAATCAAATCTATACTAAAATAAATGTTAATTTATTACACGTTTTAGCGCCAGTGACTGATTAAGCACTAGTTACTTTTTAGTCGAACCTACAGACGACCAGGAAAGCCGGCTGAGATTGTTGCACCGGATTGAGAGATGGCTGAAGGTTATGCTATTGACGCTTATTGTTTACCATGACGCTATTTTAGTCAAAAGTGACATGAATTTCATATCATGTAAAAACGTATTAAAAAAAACTGTTTAAAATTTTTACAATTAGAAATGATGAAACTACAATGGGATCGACTTGAAATCCAATACGAATTAATGATCTGAAAGACAGTCTACTACTTTCTCAAAATCCTGCAGCGGTTCTGAAGCTTCTCTGGAATGGATGATCATGGGCGATAGTGACCACCTAACGTTTGGCGCTTTTCCTATTAAAAAAAAAAACTTATTTTACATGTACTTTATAGTTACTGTAACCACTGAGCTACGTATGATCACGTTGAGTAATCGCAGGTGCTAAAGATTTGTTAACATTTGTCTTGTAAGCCCTAATTTGCATTAACAATAATCACACAAATTAAATGAATTACGGGATTGTGGATTCATTGTATACAAAACCTAATTTTGAGATAGGTGTAATTTACAGAGGCTAATGTTGAGAGATAGGAAAGGATTTTTTTAATGACGAACTACACAGATTGGCCAGAGAAGCTGGCCTTGACTGCTTCACTGGATTGAGAAGTGGCATAGCTCTTAGGTGGCTAAGCCTGAACCTCTATCGCTAGTAACTCGACATAAGAGTCACCCCGGTGAGGGGTAACCTCGGCTTGGACGGTTACTATGTTACGCGTAAGCATGCCGATCCGAGGGCGCCCGAGAGGGCCGAACCACGACTCGGTCGGTTGCTATTTCACGGATAATCTAAAAGACATTCAAAAGCTAAACTAACTTTGAGTGCCACTCGGGAAGCAACTTCCCCAACGCTTATATCTTAATAATGGTAATCTGTCTGTAACGCACCAGAAACGCAATTATGCGAGGCGTTCGGTTTGTTTCAGACAATTTTGGCGTTTTTCTATTACAAGAAACCTATTGTAAATTTTTTATTTAATTATTTTTCCTCTTGTACGGCAATTTTATCTTCAATTTACACAATCTTACTAAAGGAGTTTTTTTTTTAGATGATGATAGAGGTTCAGCTATCGCTAGTAATTCGACACAAGAGTCGCGGTGAGGGGTAACCTCGGCTTGGACGGTTACTATGTTAAGCTGAAAGGTAATACTTAAAACCTGTAAATCGACAGACTAGTTATTACTTCACTGTACTATTCTGTTAAGACAACATCTCCAATCAAGCCGACCCTTTGTTACAGTTAGCTTCCGTAGCGCTACACACACATATAAAGTTGGAATGCAATCCCAACAAATTAATGTAACTAATGGTAAATAAGAAATTTTACGCAGTCGCACAAAAATCAAAAATCAAACGCTAACTATACCCCCCATGAGTTGATTGGCGTTTGATTAATGGTATCAGTATTGACAAAGGCTCAGCGTGATAGGACTCTTGCTGTGAAAATTAGATCCGGACAGACACTAATACGTTCAGAGCAGGCCTACTTAACGATAGAAAAGCTTCACACAGATTGGCAGGAAAGCTTTTTGGACTCTATATCTTTACTGGAATTTATAAAATAACGGTTAATAAGTGAATTCCATTACCGTAAGCCTTCAATAAATTGTACAAATAATACAGTACATAGAAGTATATTAGTAACTCTATGGAATAAATATAATTTTACGTCATTCTCAAATAGTCAAACATTACTAAAATTACTGTGTGAATAGATATTGTCATTTTAACAGTAAAACTATTTTATTTTTTGAATATTGCTTGCTTTTGACTGTCGCAATGAACATTTGCTTAAGTATTTTAATAGTATAACCTTTTACCCACTTAAGTGCTTAGAACCGTTTAAAAACACAGAATGCTAGATTTTGAGGACAACGTCAACAGTGATCAAAAATTGCTAAAGAAATGTCTTCTTACAATTTTTGAACCGCTGATAATATGCCTGTAATGCTAGTAAGCTGTCACATTTCGGACTTAATCACATTTAACATAAAAATCCGAAAGAACGAACTAGTAGCCGATTGGGATTCGAACTGTGTCAGATCGAAGGACGGCTGGCAATCAGGAAATCACTTCTTTATTACAATCGATAGCCAAAGTATAGTTGGTTATTACCCAATCTGTTGCATACAGAAAGCGGAGGAATGGGTAACTATTTAAACGTTATATAGCGGTTATATAAAACTAATTGTACAATTAGAAGGCTGCTAGCTACCTTTATTTTTAGTTGTCCCGCCCCTTAACCCTCACAACTTCATTCCTCCCAACAAATTATTAGCCAGCATCAATAAAGCATGAAAATTCTTTAATTAAACTCAAATATAAATCTATTCTTCGTGGTTAACGCCTTTTTGTTAAAGGATATTGCCGCTCATCAATTTAATAACTCATTCTGATGTGGCTGCCTACTATAATAATTTATTTTTTATTGACATCGCAAGATGGAAGGCCGATGCTTAAGTAATAAGCAGTAATGTTTTCCTCGTTCTATGTAGATCAAAATTAATTACTTCGAGTGACGTGTCGATACTTATAAAATAATTCTTGCACTCAATTTCCAACCAAACTCTTCTTTAGTTGTCTGTATTTTTGAACTTCTGAGAATGTACATAATTTTCAACCGACTTCAAAAAAGGAGGAGGTATTTAATTCATCTGTATGATTTTTTTATAACTTTTGACTGGGTGAACCGATTTTGACGATTCTTTTTTTATTTAAAAGCTGATAGTCTTCATGTATGACCCAGTTCTTACACTTCTTCTCCCAGCGCCAACGCTTCCCAAAGTGGCACTCAAATTTAGTTTAGCTTTTGAATGTCTCTTAGATTATCCGTGAAATAGCAACCGACCGAGTCGTGGTTCGGCCCTCTCGGGCGCCCTCGGATCAGAATGCTTACGCGTAACATAGTAACCGTCCAAGCCGAGGTTACCCCTCACCGGCGGGACCCTTGTGTCGAGTTACTAGCGATAGAGGTTCAGGCTAAGCGACCTAAGAGCTATGCCACCTCTCAATCCGGTGAAGCAGTCAAGGCCAGCTTCTCTGGCCAATCTGTGTAGTTCGTCATTAAAAAAAAAGACACCCAGTTCTGACAATGGAATCCATAAGAAAGTCTTCATTTTGCTTAAACTATGTGTGCCGTAAATAGCCAAAATAACTCAAAATCACGCCAACCGATTCTGATAATCGAATCAAACGGTGATTCGATTTGAAGTCGGTTTTTATTTTTGCTCGTAAATATACATTGTTCTTGTACCCTTGATATCGGTGGCTTGTTGTTTCCAATATTTTCAATATTTAATGATATAATTTAAACTTTATACGTTTAATTATCATATTAATTATTTTAGTTTATTTTTGACTCAATAATATATTTATTTATGAAATTTGTTCATCTATTATTTTATTGTATAAAATATATTTTAATCTCATAACTGTTTTATTCATGTATCATATTTATTATACTCTTATTGTCTGTATAAATTCCATATAAAATTAGTGTAGCGCGCGCACGTCTTTAGGTCTTTAGGTAGTCCCGGGCACCGCTGAAAATCAGCACTGTCGCATCCTTGCGATAGCATATGCTGAGACGGCGTCCGATATTGGCATCATATGTTTTGTATTATTTGTCCGTGTAACTTTAACTGTGTTTTGTCTTCTTTTTTAATGTGTGTTAAATTCTGTCTGTGATGTGTTTTTGTATTGTGATGCCAATAAATAAATGGTTTTTTTTATAGTAAACAGGCTCACGTTTGGCTTCTATCTTGCTTGATGGAAGGCGAAGATAAAGCCTAGGATGGAGCACGTGAGCCTATAAGGTGTCTGTTCACATTGGACTTAAAGGTGTCCAGATTGTACCCGTGAGAAAGACTGAATGTCTATGTCTATTATTCGTAAAATATTTCGATTGTTTTTATCATTATGATACATTAATGAAAAATATTTTAAAAGTTCTTAAAAGTTAAAAAGTATATATAAGTAATGTGGAATCAATGTTTAAATTCACTAAAGTCAATGTTGTACCGTCACTTATATTGCCTGCGTCATAAAGCTTTAAGGTAGGGACCACCACGCAGGACTCGGCGAAATTCGCTGAGACGTTACAATTTAATTAAGGCGAGGTTTCTAATTAATGTTTCCTTTGCCGCCATGTTTCCATGATCCTTGCCCATTCACGTGGAAGGAAACAATTCGTTATGATTGTTGAGAAAAATTTGTTAGCTATAAATCATTCATATTTGATTTATTAAATTCAAATATATCTACAAGATTTGTTTTCTTCTATAACTATGTTGAAAATACAAATTTATAACCAAGTAAAAAAGTATTATAATGGTAAAAAAATAGGTTTAAAAAAAAATTTGCTCAACCAAAATAATATAAACATGTAACTAACCTTTAAATTTAACGTTTTATTTTTTTTCTACTTTTTTACTTTTTAAAACAAAATCATAACTATTTATTTCCTTTGTTAGTAAATTTTTCATTTTAGAAATTAGTTAAGTAGTGTTGTCTACGTTGTATGTATTTGTGAATGCTGTGTTTTCCTATAATTAGTAAGGCAATTACAAGGTATTTGTGGATATATTAAATTAGCAAAGTATAATTGTACTTACTGTTGGAAAACCTTATTAAATAAATAATAAAAAATAAAGTATATATTGTAAAGTTATATCGTCCCGTATGACACATTGAAATATACATTTTTTTAATGACGAACTACACAGATTGGCCAGAGAAGCTGGCCTTGACTGCTTCACCGGATTGAGAGGTGGCATAGCTCTTAGGTCGCTAAGCCTGAACCTCTATCGCTAGTAACTCGACACAAGGGTCCCCGTTGTGGGGTAACGTCAGCTTGGACGGCTACTATGTTACGCGTAAGCATTCCGATCCGAGGGCGCCCGAAAGGGCCGAACCACGACTCGGTCGGTAGCTATTTCACGGATAATTTAAGGGACATTCGACAGAAATAAAATTGCAAAGTGCAATTGTGCGGGGTTTAAGATTATAATTAAACCACGACAAAATTCGGTAAATTAAAAACGGTTAATATTAATACGTAACCTTAATAAATTACTATACATAAAATGAATTAGAGAACATTTCTAAAGATTTAACGAACTAATATATGAACTAGACGTTCTGTTCTTCGCGTGGGTTATGAATGGAGTTAAACTATTATAAACTGTTGCCCTATGAACAGTAGGATAGACCTTAGACAAAGCACTCAAAAAATCAAAAAATAATCTAGATAAAAATTTGAAATGAAATGATAGCTGCTTTACTCATATAATTTCAAACAAATTATATTACAGATAATTTTTTTTACAGAATATGAGGTGTACAGATGTCCCTACAAGAATAACCGAGAGCACGTATTAGGTAGATACTGTATTTTTTTGTTGGCGGGGAATATCTTCAACAAGATACCATTCTGGGGAAGGCGGCGGTTATTTGGGGCTTTTACCCACTAAAACCCCTGGTGGCCCTTCCTCGGAGCATAGTGAAGGGCTCCGGGATCTCCAGAAGAACGCACCGGAGCCCTGTGCCCTCATAGCGCAAGGCGATACATGCCAGCCGATGTCGCCTTCTTGCCGGGTCCACTTTGGCGGACGTTAAGGCTCTGGCAATATGCTGACAATAATTGTTGTTGCACTGTGCGTCTATCGTGTGTATCCATGCAGGTTTGTGGGCATAAGTGTGTATGTATATGAAAGGATATAAAACATCTACATAACATGTTATATAAAGTAAAGAATTTTTATGCTTTATTGCTACAATTTTACAGTAATTACAATAAATTAAATTAACAATGAAGCTTAATCTAAAATGGCAAATTAATCTATTATTTTAATAGTGTAGCATAGGTACATAATGCAATTGATTCAAAGTTCAGTATAAATGACCGAAGTATTATCGACAAAAAGATCTTCCCAGCCACCGGGTAAGTGATGTCTTAATAATGACATGAGGTTAAAATATCGTGGGGCACATCTCGATATGCAGACAAAGCCGAGTCTTATCACAAAGGAACATTGCCCCAAGTATTTTGTCACTGTTGAACTGATCGAATCGCTCCACACAAGAAATTGTACCCATAAAAACATGCACCGACATCCGAAAGGGTTGCTACAAATTTTTATTAAAGGCATGCGATTATCTCGGGACGATAAAAAATCGAATGAGGACGTCAGATCGAGTTTAATTTCTATCATTCGATACTAAGTAACCGCCGAAATTAATGTACTATGTCACGCAAGCTAGTATAATTAAACAGAATGTAGTTCTTGATAGAGTCCCTACCAATTAACAGAAAGAAAAAAGTCTCTACTTAACCGTGTTATTTGAGGTCCCTAAACAAGACATCAAATCAATCGTTTTGTTTAGAAAGGATTGTTAACCACTCATCCTATTATTTTTAATAAGACTAACATCTGCTTGTTGGAATAATGTTTTGACTACTATTGGCTTAAAAAATTATTTAGATAAACATTTCGAAATTGTCTATTCTGTATCGTTTTTTTTTATAATGTTTTGACTACACAGATTGGCCAGAAAAGCTGGACTTGACTGCTTCACCGGATTGAGAGGTGGCATAGCTCTTAGGTCGCTTAGCCTGAACCTCTATCGCTAGTAATTCGACACAAGGGTCCCCCCGGTGAGGGGTAACCTCGCCTTGGACGGTTACTATGTTACGCGTAAGCATTCTGATCCGAGGGCGCCCGAGGGGGCCGAACCACGACTCGGTCGGTTGCTATTTCATGGATAATCTAAGGGACATTCAAAAGCTAAACTAACTTTGAGTGCCACTTCGGGAAGCGTTAGCGCTGGGAGAAGAAGTGGCCGAAGAAACTCCGGCAACGCTCCTAAAATCTAAGGGGTGGGGCCTGCCCATAAAATAGCGGTAATGCGCGAGGATTATTCGCAACCTCCGACGGTCGCGAATGTACTCTTTGTGGATTTGTAAAGATCTAGGCTAAGCAATGGTAATCGCGTCGTCTGGATCGTCAAGAACGTGTCTTGGACTCCGGGCGAAGTCACGGAATTTAGTATAGGAAGGCTTATAAGTGGCGGCACTTACAAGAAGTTTGTTAGAAGCCTGTATCGTATTGTATTAAGATTATACGTAATAATAAACTACTGTTTAACTACACAATGTACTTAGTGAACTAGATAAGGCATAAAAACAAATGGATGCAATGAAAATTTTAAACTAAATGTTAAATAAATAAAATAATGTGTGCTTTTTTATTCCTATTTGCTAAAGCAGTGACAGCCTAATGGCAAAGCGGTTCGACTTACTATCTGATGGTCTCGGTAGGTATGATAAAATAAATAATACAAAATAGATGAAAAAAATACATAATAGAAAGGACGTTAGAGATTGTTTACTTTTTTTATTCATTATTTACTAAGAAATGCAAATTATTTAATATAAGGTAGTAGTATAGAGTTAAATGAAGTATTGAAACTCGAAGAAGAAAATAAAAGAAAAGAATCGAACGAATTTATCGAAGTAATTAATGAGAGATGTTATAATTATAAATCTCAAAGAATTGTCTTCATAAACATTACTTTACAATCAATAACGTAGACAATATTAAATTTTCTCAATTACGAACGCGTCATGAACGAAAAGCCGGTGTTGCTTTAAATTGATATCCGCATAAATAAAAGCATCGTTGGTGTCATACACATTATTGATATTTTTATAGCTTGCCACCCAGAGAGTAAGAGCGTTGAATAAAATATCAATTAGAGCACTTTTCGGGAAGTAAAAACTACCTTTATTTCTCAATTCACTAAGTGAATTCGTTGCCCGCATATTGGCGTTGTCATTTACTGTTTTTGCATACAACGTCCTCGGTTTGGGCGGTAGTGTAATGAGGAAAGCGAAGTATTTATTACAACGTGAGCTTCTTAAGTGGAAGTACGATTGTGCAACAGAAAACTATGCTCCGTTACAGATTTATTAATCTACTGGACGTGGTTGCTAAACAGGAAATTGAAGCAATTAGAAAAACGTCTATTAATGGTCTCGATATCGATGTTGTAATTGTTTAATGCGATAGTCTCGATTGTCATGAAGATGCCGTGTTGCAGTCTTCCCCTTAAATGTTTCAACTTGTGTTTTTAGACCTTACGACAATGTCAGTACGTATGCGTAAACACCAGACTGCGGTAACACGTATTTTTTGTACTTTGATTTATTGTTTCATGTTTCAAAAGTAGGTTTTTGCCCCGTGCCACACGCAGCCTTTGTACGACGTATGACTTTCGTTTACTGTAACTTAATGCCGGTAATGACTTATGGAGTACAAAAATTCGATAAATATGCATTTAATATTATCCACTTAAAATAAAATGAATTGCTACAAATTGTACGGTTAAAATATATTAAGGTAAATGTTTATTTTTTAATTTGTTGTTCCGTGCCGTAATGACTTGGGATGCTGTACATGAAACGTAAGGTAGGTTTTTTTTATATGAAAGTGTCAAACGAGCATACGGCTCACCTGATCTTAAGTGATCACCGTCGCCCATGAACATCCACAGCACCAGAGGAGCTGTAGGTGCGTTGCCGACCTTTGAGATAGGAATAGGCTCGTTTCTTGAAGGTCCCTAAATCGTAAACGCTCGTAAACAGCTGGCTGGCTTCAGTTGATTCCACAAGTTGACAGTGCGTGCGAAAAAAGTACAGTCGTTGAACGCCAACCATCAAGATGGTGGCGGTGGAATTTGGAATTCTGCCGAGGTTCAAATCCACAGTTCTAACGAGAACCATGTAACTTCTCTTGGAATGGTTAAACACGTGAAACTATTAATATCTCTTTGGTGCTTTTTTGTTCTATATATGAGATTAGACCCACGAATTGTGGCGGCAACTCGGTCTTGGATAGGGTGGATTGTGTGTGTGCCTTGTAGTTCTGGGCTCGTAGAATAAGACTACGGTATATTCCCTGCCTGTCGTAGAAAGCAACTAAAAGGGGTTTCAATGGGCGACAAGGGTAGGGGCCTTTGTCGTCCGCCAAAGTGGACCCGGGAAGGCGACATCGGCTGGCCCGTGTCGCCTTGCACTGCGAGGGCACAGGGGAGACCTGAGCGTTGCGTTTCTCTGGAGATCCACCATGTACCGAGGAAGGGCCACCGGTGAGGTTTTAGTTGGTAAAAACCCCCCCGGTGGCCCTAAAAATAATGGGGTACAAAAAACAAAAATTGTCTTCTCTAGGTATCCCGCTAGGAGTTAAAAGTTCGATAATGTTATTTTTAATTTAAAGTGAAACAGGTAAATATGCAGAGGTATCATGCAGGCCAGATTACAAAATAAAGACATTTTACAATAACGCCATCGCATGTACACGTTCTAATTGACACCTTATTTAAATTCTCGCAGCTCGATTATTTTGGTACTGGACTATAGTATGCGGCTTATCAGGTTTGCGAATAAAATACACTTGTTTATTAAGTGAAGATATTTTATATTCGAATAATGGCGAGCATCCCTAAGCGATCTGGTAATTTCATTGCTGTTTTATTCCGTCAGTTGCACAACTCGTTCTTGGTATTACTTGGTACAAGTAAAAGAAAGAACTGAACATTATCCAGTGTACATATTTGTGTACAGAGAAATAAAATCTAGAATTTAATGTAGGAAAGATTTTATCATTAATTAATTTGATATGGTAACTCAATGTGAACGTTACTTTATTTAATGGAAATATTCAAGTACAATTAAGATTCTGACAACTTTATTCGCAGCTAAGAATTGCGTATCACAAGATGAAAAATTTATAAAATATTTTTCTGTTTGTAAACTTTAAGTAGTTTAATATAAAATATAGATTTTATTAAGTTGATACACAAATAAACACACAATACACGTATACGGCTGGGCTGCGCTGGCTAGGCCTCTGGAAAACTTGACGACGTCTTCAAGTCCAAACTGCCACAATGCCTCAAGACAAAGGTGCATAGCACAACGAGCTATGAAGCGCATCATGCTAGGAATCACTCTGATGGACCGCATACCCAACGTCGAAATTCACCAAAGAACCAAAGTGAAAAACGTGGGATGCGGATCATGAGACTAAAATGGCAATGGGCGGGACACTTGGCTAGGAGAGAGACGGTCGGTGGACCAGGGCAGTAACGAATGGTGGGCAAGACAGGAACGCCGATCAGTGGGGAGGCCACCAGCCCGCTGCTCGGATGACATCGTCAGAGCAGCGGGGCAGGAATGGTTTCGGGCAACACAGGATCGAAATAAATGGCGCGATAAAAGGGACGCCTATACCCAGCAGAGGGGAGAGAATATCGCGAAGATTATAAATCCTACAGTTTATTTATAAACTTATAAATTATACTCTTAACTTCTACAGTTTGTAAATAAACAATTTGAGTTTTTTATTGGTAAGAATCCTAGTTTCTATTCTTCTCCTTCACTAAGAAGAATAGAAACTATGTTTGGTTTGAAAAAGCGTATCTCCCTCTAGTTAGAGCGACAATTCCAAGAACCGGAAATAACTGGATACGGAAATCAAAGAATCGTATACAGAGGACAACATTGGGAAAGGCCTGACCGGAATTGACTGATATGGATAACGACAATTAAGAACTTCGTTAGCTGGTATTAGTCTCTTCAATATTTGGTGTAAAAAGACGAATAAAGAACTTGCACAGTTTTTGAAGTCGGTTAAACATATTTTTGCTCGATGTGTGATGCGACATCGTTAGGTTCAGAATGATAATTTGGAAGATATCGCAGTAAATGAGAAATAGGTTGAAGTCATGTCTGCATGACACACTGTACACCACAATTTGAACAATGCCCTACATTTTATGGTGTGAAAGAATTGCTTAGTCAAAATTCACATTAATTATTAAACTTTTTTAAAATGTAATTTCTTATTGTTGAATTGTATAGTTGACTTTTTTTAATCTGTAAAACCTGACTTGTACTCACTGTAATTACTAAGTAAAGTGTATTTTATCTGATAAAGAGTAAATAGCAAATAAAAGGCTAATTTATAAATATGTATGTAAATTGGAACAATTAAAATACAATATTGAATTTACAAGCATTGCGCAAAGTATAGATAACGAGGGCGCATTAGGAGCGTGCTGCTGTACAGTATTATTTTAATGGAGTCACGGAATATTTACACCGGCGGCGCAGCGCGTCCCGCTGTTATGTGGACGGTCTCGTGGGGTGTTCTCTATAAGCGGTAAATCGCTTTTTACCGTATAATCCATCCGAATCGTAATTGAGGGAAACTCGTTATTTATTCATCGTCTATAAGCTGGCACCCTACCGTGGCATCATGTTATTTCACCGGCATTTCATCAATGTACAACCAGCTTGAAATAGTTTTCGAGCGTTTCTTCAATGAAACTGTAGGCTACTTGTAAAATGAGAAATATTCTCATACATTGGTCACATATTTTAGCATTAATTGTAACAGAACAGGCCTATAAGCTAATGTGAAAAGCTTTTGTTGTAATCTTATATATGAAATTCTCTAGTCACAATGTCACCATAATCTTCCGAAACTTTATATACGTTATAACAATTCGTTTTTATATACATAGATTTTTTAAATTTTTAATGTCTGAATTTTCAAATACTGTACGGTATTTTTGGTAATGATCGTACTAAGTAAATAATAAAAATTATTAAAATAAGGTAAACTAATTAAAAGAGATTGACGAAAGCCGTCTCTGTCTACCCGGTTATAGTCAATAATACGTAGCAGCTTATATAGTTAATTAAAATTAACCACAAGCTTGTGTTACAACTATGAAATTTTATTGGTTATGAATACATTAAAGATAAACTTGTGTTGAATGAGCAACAGTCGCGTTAGTATTAAGTTAATCACAACATAACGGTTGATTATCCGTGAAATAGCAACCGACCGAGTCGTGGTCCGGCCCTCTCGGGAACCCTCGGATCGGAATGCTTACGCGTAACATAGTAACCGTCCAAGCCGAGGTTACTCCTCACGGGGGGGACCCTTGTGTCGAGTTACTAGCAATAGAGGTTCAGGCTACGCGACCTAAGAGCTGTGCCACCTTTCAATCCGGTGAAGCAGACAAAGCCAGCCTCTCTGGCCAATCTGTGTAGTTCGTCGTTAAAAAAAATAATAAAAAAAAAATATAACGCAGTCAAAAATGTCAAATACAATTAGTAAGTGCTCTCGTGTTTTTAGCAACAAGGGTACGCCAACCACCAAAGAGCACACGAGAGGGCAGAAAACCTAACTAACTACCTGAACGAAATGTCGTAATTAAAATGCTTGTCCAGTGACACTGTCGCAATCATCGTGTGCCTGTGAGGACACCGTTAGGGAAGGTGTCCTATACTTGTTGATGGAGTGTACGGGAGTAGTAGAGGGATCTGTACGGGAGTCAAATTAAACAAGGAAAACTTACCGGAATTTGTCAGTACTGATCGTATTAGTCGCAAGTTTCTGCAGTACTGCTAAGTGGTGGCAGGAAGAGCAGTACTGCGGAACAAAACAAAAAATAGCAAGTAAGGAGTTCCAACGCGAACTGTGAGAGCAGTACGAGCCGACTAGAATAAGAAAATAGTAAATAAAGGTAAAATAAGGATAGCATTAAGAAATAAGAAATTAAGAAGAACTGTAAGCCTAGAATAGAATAGAATAGAATAAGTAACAAATATGTAATAAGCTAAGTGAAATGTAATATAAAATGTGTGTATTAATATATATGTATAAATAAATAAATAGATATGATGTATGAAAGGAAAGGAAATTGAAAGGCCCTGACCGTCCTAGCCAGGGGGAATTAGACATAGCATAGGCAGACTGTACTCAGAGCAAACAGGACGAGGGGTAATACAACTCTGAATTTATATATAAATCAGCAGTCACGCCATTAGTTACAAAAAAAAAGACACTGTCGCAATGGCCGAAATTGGCTAGGACATCATCACCATACAATTGCCCCATGTCATCCCTTCGTTCATTTTGTTCTCGTCCATTCTATGATCTTTTAGTGATTTAATTGGAGGAATGTCTTCGTGGGCTACTAAGACAAAAACCTTTCGGCGAGAGATAATATGTGAAATGAGGATTTTGGAATCCATTTTATTTATTTATAGTGTCGTAAAACTTTGGATTGCTAATTAGTTTTATGGTTATTACATTTGAGATACAAAACTTTGCATTTCAAGTTTCTTTCTACATAATCTACGTGATTTATTGTATATAGTTTCTTAAAATAGTATCAGAATGGTAATAAATGCATTGCATGGCAAGCCGCTTACAATCGGTACTTTTAGAAATATTTGGTAAAAGAAGGAAATAAGAAAATAGCTTCCTGGGGTAACACATTTTTAATGTAATCGTATAATGAAAGGAAAATCTGTTTTATTTTTATTATAAACTTAGCGCCACCACGCGCTCGGCGGTGAAAGAAAATATCGTGAGGAAACCTTTTTTTGAAGGATTGGCAGACTTTACGTGTCACATGTGAAGTCAATCATTACTAGGGCCGCATGGCCCCCTCTTTACAGAGAAGACCTGAGCCTAACAGGTATTTATACATATTTATAGGCTGTGTAACTTTTAAACTTAGAACTCAATACTGCTCGTTAAGTTTGTTGGAGAAGTCTACTTAAAGTTATTGAACCGAAGTTTGACAACAGATATAATACGATCCTTCTCACATTGAACAAAAAACTTAATGTTTTCAATTACTGTAATTTGATCTAATTACTTTTCTTTCGAACGTAAGTATGACAACAATGGATGAATTCTCGTGGACACTGAATCATTGTCAATCAGGCGTGCATTGGCAATCTGTGACTCACTGTATTTTATTGGCATCAATTATCGAATGAAGAACCGGTACCAATTTAGGCGATAACGATTTTATTTGTCATTAATTATTTAAATCTGTTAGGCTTAAAATCAAATCGATTAAATTATAAGAAAATGATAGATTTGATTTATCGTTGAATAAACTAACCTTTCTTAAATTATGAAGGAAAGGTGTCTAATCTAATTTCGAAAGTATGACCCTCTTATTTGGAATCGAAAAACTAAAAATAGGTTATGAAAAGCTTATTTACAAAAGAATACAAAAATAACGGACATCAAATAAAATCTACACAGAAAAGTAAAAAAAAAATAGTATATTTATGCTTGTTTAAATTAACAATACCCTGTAAGAATAATCTTTATGTAATCTATAATTATTTAAATTACAGATTACATAAAGAATATTATGTGCCAAAAATATTAAATACAGTAATTATTATACGTTCGTACACACGTATGGTCCCAAATTTATTTCCCTGTAAATATGTTTTAAACATATTTTTTATCATAGTTAGTTTATAAAGTTTTCGCGTCACATTTTTTATATTAAAAGTTGTGACCTAGTCTTGGATTGGCAAAAACGTAGTTTTTCGATATGAAATTCCCTGTTATACCTTCGCAATCTAATACCAAAACAATCAATTTGAGACTTAATTGAAAGAATCGTTTCCAAACAAAAAAAATTGAAAACCTCACCCGTTTTAAGTCAGTTATAAATTAGTATCCCATACTCGTCACGATTTAATATGAATAAAAAAAACCTGAGAGATACATTATTACAACACAGGTCACCCAAATTCCCTCAAAATCTTTAAAACCGAATCACGTTCAAATCTACAAATCAGTTTGGTCCCACCACAACTGCTAAGACAATAAAAATCTGGCGCCAACTCGCCACAGATTATCACACGTTCACAATAATGACGTTCAAATTATCACTACGTGACAATTCACGGGCCTTCTTTGTTTTTTTTTTTATAACGAAAGTAAGAGTTCCAATGTCTATTCCATAGTAGCGCGTATTCGGCAGCTTAATAGCGAGTTATGAATGGAATAAGAATGAACTAAGACTTTTATTATGAATGATAAATCGTTTCCGAGTATTTTTTTTATCACATAAACTTGTACATAAATTAAAGAAAAAATTAAAGGCATCAAATATTCTACACAACGTCATATACGATTATTTAAAAAGAATTCTAACAATTTTTTCACGTATATCATTAACATGCCTGTTAACCATTCTAAGTTTGAGCTTGTGCTAGGAGATGGTAATCAGCCCTGTAGTTCTGGGCTCTCAAGAATAAGACTACGGTATCCCCTCCCTATCGTACAAGGCGACTAAAAGGGGCCTCGGGTTCACTGGGCGACAAGGGTGGGGGCCTGCGTCGTCCACCAAAGTGGACCCGGGAAGAAGGCGACATCGGCTGGCTCGTGTCGCCTTTCGCTGCGAAGGCACAGGGGAGGAGGGAGTAACCTCCCCCCGGGATGTGCTCTCCTTGAGCACAGTGCAGAGGGGCTCCGGTGCGTTCCACGTGAGATCCCGGAGCCCCTCGTCATGCACCGAGGAAAGGGCCACCGGGGAGGTTTTAGTGGGTAAGATCCCCACATAACCGCCGCCTTCCCCCCAGAAGGCGGGGTATCTTTGTGAAGATTTCCTCCCCGTCAACAAAAAAAAAAAAAGGAGATGGTAATACGTAACGACAGATTTGAAATAATGTCCGGACGGTCTTTACTTACTCGGCTACGATGGGCTCTTCCCAAGAAGCACAAAGCTAGGGTCTACTAATTTTGGATTGCCATAAGCCCACCGATATTTAAAGCATTTTCTATACGAATATTATAAGGTATACCTTTGACAACAAAGGGACGTACATAAAATTATTACCTAGAACCTAACTAAAAAATAGTAAACCTCCTTTATTGAAGTCGGTTATAAAGATATAATAAATCATGACTGGATAAATTATTTGTTTATTTATTTTAAAAGGTACGTTAATCAGTAAATTTCTACTACAATTCCACTGTAATAGAATCTGGCAATCATGCACGAGCACAGAACATAAAATTGATTAGATTATGGTAATATTCGTTTGGCAAACTATAATGATATATTTTATATTCATTTAACCAAATTAGTTCAATGTTTAATAATTAACACAACTAATTAACCATAAAAATCTCCTAAATAGCTTATGTTAATATTTTAACATAGTAGCAATATATAAGATTATGTCACCCATACTAGTAGTTGTATTACAATCATTCTTAATAAAAAATTATAGTTTGCCACCTTTGAAACAGCGGTTTAGACAGAGACTTTTACTAAGCAGATTTTGCACTTAAAAAAACCGAAATACTATACATTGATACAAGAGGACTGGGATCGCTATCTCTACTGTGGCGGCCACTCTAGAGATAGCCAGTGATGGCGAGAGGCTATCAAAGCTTTAAAAAAATATTAACATTGATTTATTAGTACCGAATGAATTTCCAACATTCGACTTTTTTTTTACGTTTAATATGTTTGGAATTTTCGTAAGAAAGTCTAAAGTCTGCTTCAATGAGATAGCCATATTTAAAAAAAAATACTAGATAAAAAATTGTGCCCACTGTATAGCGATACACTCAACCCCTGACCCTAGAAATAGGCGAGGTGAAAATTTTAGCTGTGCTACTTATTTCATATTTATAATACCGAATTTTTAATATTATATGTATATTATGTTTATAAAACATATACAACAAAAGTAAAATATGTCAAAAACTTTCAATCAGCTTGATTCAATTTAATTTAAAAAAAGGAGTTTCATTTCTGTGTGATATATTGTGATATGGCGCGCGTCAGTTGTTATTAATTGAACCCAATTGCGTGATCTGGGACCTTTATTAATATCTTGTCAATTTAATGGTACATTCATCATACGGTTATTGTTTTCCGGTTATTATTACAACCACGTCATTAACACCTCCCAGTTATTCAGACGATTTCATTAAATTCTAGCTGTTAACGCCCGTACTTTGATAGGCACAGGACAGCACTAATTCTATTGCGTTTACATCAAAAATATAAAGCAATATGAATGTATTTTACATAACATAAATACATTATAGCAAACTCACCTTGTTCCCCATCATATGTCAAATGTATCATAATGACATGTCACCTGTCACCTGTCACATGTCGCCTGTCACCTGTCACCTGATCTGTGACTGTCACCAGTTCTGTCATCTGTCACTTTCATGCATGACTACGTGACCAGATGTTTACGTATACATCTACATATACGTCTGCGCTTAAGTCTACGTCTACGACTAGATCTACGTCTAGGTCTAGGTCTATGTCTGTAATTTTAATTATAAGTATAGATGTATAGATTAGATAACCATCTTGTCTCTGCGTACAAACCTTTTCAAAATATATAACTCATATTCGTATCGCCCATTTTATGTTCAAATAACAAGTATATTTTAAACCAAAAAGCGACATTAAATTAAATCATTGATGGTTACAGATTAAACGCTACTACGCACGGAAGCTCTTTTATTTTAGAAGTAACATAGTTATATGACGCAGTTATGGCATCTATTCTCCAATAAGAGTATTAGGGCATAGTCTGCTATGCGGCCCTACTGTGGAAGGACAAAAAAGGAAGTGTTCGCATGCCTTAGAAAATTTCTAAGACACGCAGCACTTAGAAACAAATACCTCCTCTTTCTTTAAGTCAAAAAACATAGTAAAATATTATTTATGTGTCTGTGTGTTTAAAAAAAATAAAAATCTCTTTAGACTCTTTTAACATTGTTTACAAACAACGCGTCGGAAAGAAACCGCGAATTGTTGTCCGTCGAACAGAGAAAAGTCGCCTTCCTAGGTCATTTCTTGCGACACGAAGGATATCAGCTTCTCCAACTAATTATGATGGGCAAAATAGGAGAGAAGAGACGCGCTGGACGTAGGAAAAAGTGGTAGGTCGTGGTTGCGAAACTTCAGAGAGTGGCCGGTCCACACATTGCCAGCGTCGAACAACTGTTTCGCTTGGCGCACGACAGGAATAAGTTCGCTGAGCTGACCAAACCTCCAGTAGTGGAGAGGCATTTGAAGAAAAAGAAA
Organism: Meandrusa payeni; assembly: GCA_029286785.1. Classification (NCBI taxonomy): domain Eukaryota; kingdom Metazoa; phylum Arthropoda; class Insecta; order Lepidoptera; family Papilionidae; genus Meandrusa; species Meandrusa payeni. Next base: position 5,851,399 of record JAGSMX010000013.1, read on the forward strand.
CATTGATATCTCATTAAATAGAATCTAATAAGATTTTTTTTCTTTCAATAAATCGCAACCACAGACTTATGTCAGTGCTATTTTGTAATATTCTTTAATTGGTTGCTTCGGTTTTTTTTTAATAAGGGTGCTACCTCTACAGTTACTACATATTTTTTTTATATAATGCATGATTTTGAAGGTGGTGCTGGAGAATGCTTTGGTTCACGCGTCGTGGACGCCCCGTTGCTTTGTTATAAGTTTCTCCGCGACTGCTACGTCCCTGTTTCTCATAGCCATTTTTAGATCTAATAAGATTTAAAAACAATGCTGTTCTCGCATGCGTTAAATCTTAGCGTTGTAGACAGACAGCTATCTATTCGTTTTCACCGAGACCTCACACAAATTTGAATTAGTAATTTTTTGTACTATGAAAACCGAGCAACGGAACTCTTTAGTGGAGATTGGCTGGGATTTGAAACCCGAACATACAGACCGTGGATAAATTCCACGTATCTACCTAGCTATTACTGTTCAATCAAATTTGACAATCTATATTCATAGTACAATATTTAACACGCTCATAACATTTGTTAAGACATTCCATTGTTTTTATATGTATATAACGATACACGGCACGCCTCTTAGGGTTCAAATCTGTGTGTTCATAGACAGTACGTAAGCTGGTCTCATGCCTACGAATGCTTGCAAAATATCTATGAATAGCTAGAACCTAGTAACTAGAACCTCCAGCTCTGATTGGAGGAGCGCAGAGTCACGGAGAGGTGAAAGAACCGCCAATAGGAGGCTATCGCGTAACAATAGGCACAGTTTGGTAAGCCTGTGGGCGACCGCGTTTAGAGAGAGCTTTTAATTTTGCTTTACGATGTAAGCTTGTGTTAGAGTCGCGGCATACTTTCACTGACGCATTGATTACATCCAAATGTATCAAACGAAAACCAACCTTTTCTATATAAATATAAGTGTGTTAATTGAACCGGTCGTTGCTTTGCGGAAATTGTTTAGATACAAGTACGATTATTACCTACACGGTTATGTTGTTTTGTATCCGCTGTTTATTAGATTCATTATGTTTTGAGAGAATTGATAAACTAAGCTTTTACGACGATAGCCTAAATATGGTAAACAGTTTTATATTTATTATATAACTATTTTTACGGATTTTCTCGCGGCTTATTCTTGTTTTAAAATCCCGACGTTTCGATCACCTTACACCGCTCATTACGACGGGAGATTGGGACGTTCGACATCATGTATTATAGGATCATGGCTTAGCGACCTAAGAGCTCTCAATCCGGTGAAGCAGTCAAGGCCAGCTTCTCTGGCCAATCTGTGTAGTTCGTCATTATAAAAAAAAAGTTGTTGTAACTCACAGCTACTATCTTTCAAACAGCCCCGTAGTTCTGGGGTTATAGCCTAAGGTTGTGCTATCCCGTGCCTGTCGTAAAAAGCGACTAAAAGAGGCCTCGAGATCTCGAGGGTTTACGAGCGACAAGGGTGGGACCTTTATCGTCATTAAAAAGGACCCGCGATGAAGTCGACCCGTGTCACGATAGGGATTAACCTCCCGGGACGTGCTCTCTGATCATAGTGCAGAGGAGCTCCGGTGCGTGTCACCGGAGAGGTTTTAGTGAACAAGAGCCTCACAATTTGGGGGGAATTCAGTCAATAAAAAAAAGTTACCGTCCAAAAAAATCGCCGGAGAGCGGTACATTGTGTCTCCTCCAACTCCAAGGCCTATACGGCAGACATAGAAAAGTAATTTACGCCGTCTTATAACCAGTGTTGCTAGTCCGCTATCCATCGTCCGAAAGAGCTAATTTGCGTAGGCGTATAAAAATAGTTACCGCCAAAATAACAAAAAAATCCCTTAAAACCCCATTCAAATTCCTTCAGCGTATAATAATGTCTTATAAGACACTTGTAAGAAACGGCAGGATAAATTGCGTTGGTCGTACTGCCAACTGGAAACAGTAAATAAAGAATACTTTGTTATCGAGAGCTGGTGTTGGATAACGAATTAAGTAGTGTTGACAATGTTGCATTAACACATTTAAGCAATTTGCAATTATGTACAATATACAAAATATCTAAACGCAAATTGTACACTTGCTTAAAAGAGAAATGCCTTTAATTATGTTCCTGTCGTATAGTAATTGAAGCTGGCACGTGGTTATCTGAATTATTATATGCCAGCGGGAATTTCGGCTCTCAATTAGACTTAAAACCTTAAATATGGATAATTGTCTCTTACCCACTAATTTAAAACATCCCGCCGCAAATCGCCTACCGGGTTATATATAAGAAATCAATTTGAGAGCATTCTGACAGTAATGACGATTTTGTATAGAAGTTAATTATCACTTAATTGGTATGTCTGGTTGGATTAATTTTCGAGTGTAAATGCCTCGGATGTGATACATTCGACTATAGTAATTAGAAGTAAATAGAAAGTTTACGATCGAAAATAAAATAGGAAAAACTGCATTAGCGTAACAATAGTACGCCGTCAGTAAACTATAGTGGTAGTAATGAACTAAGACTGCAAATATCGACTATTATGATGGCAATGAACATTGATTTTCTTGTTTCTTCAAAAATCCTTAACACAATCCCACAATTCTTGTATTTCCGAATTATCATAGTTATATTAAGAAATAGAATTAATCAGAACCAAATCAAACTCTCATCATACTACACTTGGAGAACATTTTTTCCAATAAAAATTAATAATCAAACTCTAATGCAACTTTAAGACTCTTATGACACCATATAAGACACCACAGACACCACAACCATATAAGAGACTTATATGGTTTTGTTCATGGATGCATTATCAGGATAGCCAACCCGACCAAATTGGAATGGAACCAAACGGGAAGCACCAGTTATCAAATAAAAAAAGAATCGTAAAATCGGTTCAAGACTGTTGGAAACATCAAATAAATCTGTTTGTAACAACAGAAGATTATAATTTTATACAAGTATATTATTGTTAGAATCTGGATACAACCCAGAAATAGGAAAACGCCGTTTGAAATTCCAGCTTCAATTGTTTAATAGGCAATTTAGAATTCAACTAAATTATCTCAAGCTAATAAATAGCACATAAATTATGTCTTCTAATCTGAATACAAAAAAAGCCTCAAATTGATGAAGCTTAACCATTAGCTTGACAAATGAATATTCTCTTTGTAGATAACGAAATGGAAAAATAAACCTGGCAACACTATATTGCGCGAACTTATTGCAAAGAGAAGAAATAAGATTCATCGCCGGGCTTACAACGTTGAGCATCTACGTGCTGTACGGTTCCTAAGATATTTATTGTAATGTGCAACATTATCGTAAACAAATATAGACGTGTGGTGTGGTAATAATTTTAGAAACAACGACATTATTGTTAAAAAAATATTTATACATACAAATGGCGCGGGAAAATGTACTGTACAATTATAAACATAATCCATGTTTTTTTGCTTTTATCCTCAGGGCAGATTTATTTTTATTTATTTATGAAATACATTTTACATATAAGATAATTACAATACACATTATGGAACATCTTAAAAACCTATTTTAGGTTTGTCTATATGCTCAACAGTCAGTTCTCATACAACGAACTACACAGATTGGCCAGAGGCTGGCCTTGACTGCTTCACCGGATTGAGAGGTGGCATAGCTCTTCGGTCGCTTAGCCTGAACCTCTATTGCTAGTAACTCGACACAAGGGTCCCCCCGCTGAGGGGTAACCTCGGCTTGGACGGTTACTATGTTACGCGTAAGCATTCCGATCCGAGGGTGCCCGAGAGGGCCGAACCACGACTCGGTCGGTTGCTATTTCACGGATAATCCAAGGGACATTCAAAAGCTAAACTAACTTTGAGTGCCACTTCGGGAAGCGTTGGTGATGGGAGAAGAAGTGGCCAAAGAAACTCCAGCAACGCTCCTAACATCTAAGGGGTGGGGCCTGCCCATAAAATAGCGGTAACGCGCAAGGATTAGGATCTCAATTGACAGTGTACAATCTGTTACACGTTCTTGTGAGCATTATTTGCAAACGAACACAAACATAGTACGCGAAAACGACTCAATGTGTGTGAGAGGCTCTTCCTACGGTTTTTGTTTGTTGTTTATGTTACAAATATTTAGTTAGATATTTTTTAAATAGTTTTAATGTTTTTGGTGGAGCCGTAGTAGCTCAGTGTCCGGGCTCCAGTTGCATAGTACGCTAGCAACCCGAGTTACAATAAATTTGATGTTGCAATTTTATGTGCTGATTTACCACGCGCTCGGCGGTGAAGGAAAAGATCGTGAGGTAACCTACTTGTCTTAGAATTGTTTTCTAAGGCATGTGAAGTCTGCCAATCCGCACTAGGGCCGCGTGGCGGACTATGCCCTGACACTCTCTTTACAGAGAAGGCCGGCGTCTAGCAGTGGGACATATATATTATATATAAAGGCTGTAACTTTAACTTTAACTTTAATGTTTTTGGTAATAATGTCCTTTTTTATTTTTAATGGGAGTTTAATAATTAGTGTCGGTATTAGGTATTAGGTTCTTTTACCGTATATTTTGCAATAAGATGCTAATTTCAGCTTTTTATTGGATATACTTCTTGTACTGGTGGTCGTTGGTGGGCTGTTCCTAACCAAGCACTTTCCACCCTCTTTTGTTTTGAGTCAGGTCTCGCCATTTGGATTTTATTTGTTTACCCCTATAAGACCTTATAATCTTGGTGAAAAGTGAAAACGACCACTATATTTTTCAATCGACTTTCAACGCACTTCCTAGTGCACACCACCTGTTTAATGTGATAGCAATGAAGTTGGTCGACACATCTGGTGACCAGAGGGCTGGCTTATACCTTGCACAGAGGCTAAGCGGCAAGGATGTAGCAATTATATCGTGGCAATGCTGCCAGCCTTCTGGGCACGGCCAAGCGACGACGGTTTGGCACATTTATATTTTGTGTAAATATTTTCTAAAATACCTATTATATTGTAGATATTTCTTTTTTTTGTTAGTATTATGTATTGTTTTATATGTATAGTTAAGTTATATTTTCTAGTTTTATTTATAACAAAATTATGTTATATTAAATGATAGCTTGAATAGTAATGGTGATTAATCTACTCACTGGATCAGTTATTTGATATTAATTATAAAACATTCCAGAAAGCTTTTTGAAGAACGCCAGTACGTTGTGATATTATGTATGTAGGTTATGACACTTCAAGACTAGGTAAATATTCCATAACGACAAAGAACATGAATCTAAACGAAGAAAGATAATACGAGTATAAGCAACAGAAGTACGTAATATACCTCGAAATAAAAGAAGGCGTTCGCGCGTTGTAGTGTTTAACGTTGGTTGCATCTTTTCATTCTAGTTAAAGTCGATTTTTGTTTTTAATAGCAAATATACTTATTCTTTCTCACCAGGATTAAAGGGACGTCACATCTTACATAACACAAGTTAATAATTATGAATTGAAAGTGAAAATTCCTTCGCCACGCTAAACGCTCGGGGCGTGCCTAAAACGTTAATTGGCGTGGAGTTAGCTCGTAGGCAACAGTCGCGTGGTTACCCGCTATTAAGGACGTCTGTTCAGCTACTAGTCGACTGGGTAACCAATAAATAACACGAATTATACAGTGCGGTGCGCGAGCGTGTGATATATCGTGGTAAAGCAACAGCGTCGGAGTGTCGCTGTCAAAAGATGCAAAAGGACTATACGGCCGAGATGTTCTCGCTGAACATTACAAATACCGGTAAACAAATGTGTGCGTATTTTATTTTCGATGGTTATTTCTTAAATGATAGGCCCGCGGACGCCTAGAGAAGTTATTGCGGAGTGCTACGCGTTATTTAAACGGCGAAAGCGTCGGTCCGCGTTTGTTCCGATGACAATCAGAATCTGTCTGTGTCTCTGTATGCAGTCATATCATTAATAAGACCTGTATCCTCGCTTGAAAGCAAAATCTCCCGATGCTAACGTTACGTTGGTGAAATTTATTAAAGTATATGTTGTACAATTATTTATATTAAAGGCGGTGATAGCTCAGACAGAGATTGGATATTGGATACCATCTGTTTGATTGAATTGAGCGTCAAACTGTATATTCCGATTTTTTTTTGACGAACTATACAGATTAGCCAGAGAAGTTGGCCTTGACTGCTTCACCGGATTGAGAAGTGGCACAGCTCAAAGGTCGCTTAGCCTGAATCTCTATCGCTAGTAACTCGACACAAGTATCCCCCCGGTGAGGGGTAACCTCGACTTGGACGGTTACTACTCGTATGTTACGCGTATGCATTCCGATCCGGTAAAAACCCCACATAACCGCCGCCTTCCAGAAGGCGGGGTATCTTTTTGAAGATTTACTACCCGTTAACAAAAAAAAAGGGGGACTTTCAAAAGCTAAACTAACTTTGAGTGCCACTTCGGTGTGTGTGTTGGCGCTGGGAGAAGAAGTGGCCGAAAAAACTCCAGCAACGCTCTTAATATCTAAGGGGTATGGTATGACATGTGGGTTTCCTCACTATGTTTACCTTCACCGCCGAGCGCGTGTTAAATCAGCACATAAAATGACAACTGCTACTATAATCGAACTCGAGTTGCTAGCGTAATATGCAATAACAACTGCCCGGACACTGAGCTACCACGGCTCATATAGAGTTATGCATGATTATTAAATTTAAGTATTGATGGCTATATCGAATGGTAATGCGTAATTGATACGCCGTTATTTTTTTTTAAAGCTGGTGATTGACAGGATAATTACGACGGCGAACAGAAAATGCCACAGTCTGAACAATCACTTCTGGATCCATTAAGACCAACTTTGAAATGAAATAATTGTTCAGGCGACTTATTTATTTTGGTATTCGATTACTCCCTAGTCGCTTCAAAATTTTTACAAAGGTTCACCACAGGACATTAGGATGCACTAAGGTTGCTGCCATACGAACAGTAAGAGATTGAAGAAAATTGAACGCGTCACTCTTTCCATTTCATCCCAATATGAGTGTATAAAGAAGATTGAATAGGCATTTACTAAGATTTAGCGCCTTTATATTGAAGACTTTATAGGTCAGTACCCAGGCAAGCATAGCAAATGCTTGACTGGGTCTTTAATCCCTCGTGCGGCAGTCACCATTTGATTATTTCTGCTTGAATGGCAAGCACCCGTTCCTGCCCGGCAAAACAATCAGCGCATGTGGCAAAATCCCGCTCCGTGAGTAAGCCTTTTTAAACAGTTGAAAAGTATATGACTTGAAATTTTAGACAAAAACATTGAACATCCTGGTTGAGAGGTATGAGCCACATAGACTAAAATTTCAAAATGGCGGCCGCCATTTTTTACCCCAGGGATTTTTCCACTTCAAGTGATATTATTATTGTTTCAATGACATGTATTGAAAATGCTGTCTTGGTCAGACGCTAGCTTTGTAAATGACTATTCACTCTACTCTTGAAAACTGTATTGTAATTAAAAAAACAACTGAATCTATAAATTGACTATGAAGAGAGTAGTTGAAATATGTTTTTAATATTGTAATATCGAGGTAAGAGAAGCTATTAAAAGTTAAGTCCGCCACCTCTGGGCATTTCGCTTCGGTTGCTAATTGGTTATCATATTTGCTACTGCTCAAATCGATTAAGCTAATCACTTTCTTGGAATGACGAAGTGTTAAAATCGATTTTATTAATACTCAACGGAATCTCGCTTTCGGTGACTTTGATTGCATATTTACATAATAAAAAAACTATTCAGAGTTAATTGTAATTCGAAACAATCATTTTTGATTCGAGTGTTAATCAAATCGCTTATAAATTGGTCGTTAACTAATCTCTCTTATTAAAACGATAGCTTTAAATATTTACAAACTTTGAAAAACGATAAGCCTAACGTTATTATTTTTGTTATAAAATTTTTGTATAACCTTAATCCGTCTTCCATTGATGTGACATTTTCTTTTCTTGGTTAATGACAAAAGCTATAAATATTATTTAACGTGTATTTCTGTCAAAGCCGTGTTTTAAACTGAATAACATTAAAATAATCTCTTGTGTTTTTAAGCCTAGATGGAGAAGAGAAGGCTACGAAGTCTAGTTATTACCAAACTATTCGTGTTCATTAATTTTTTTGTATATTATTAGTGCTAGTACAATATTGACGCAATGTCTTTAACAGACTTAAAAAAAGGAACAGGTTCTCAATTTTCCTGTACTTTTTAATGTTTGTACACTCATAATATTTTAGAAGCCGATTTTTTTGAACAGACACGCTTATCAACCAGAGGGGTTGGTAGAGATCAAGGCGAAAAGCTAGAAAAAATTTTCATCATTAAATAATATGACAAAAATATATACTATTATTGTTATTAAAATAAATGCCATCTACAGGAATTTACGGGAAACGTAGCTAAGGGTAGGTGCGTTGTATCGATTTTAGTTGCGTCACGTAGGGGTTGAAAACAGATGGCGACTCTGCGCCGTTTTAAGGGTTGATTAAATCGCCTGCGTATGAACAGTCAACCCAATTGAAAACGTGAATGTTGAATTAAAATGTAAAGTAATATATGTGTTTATAAGCTAGAGGTATGCTTTGACTAACACTGTAATGGTCGGAAGCTTCAAACCAAGTAAACTTGTAATTATTTCTGCAGAACAAAAACCCAAAATTTTACTGTTTACTGTCTGGTGTACGACCTCCCCAGCTCAGACCTAAGGGACCGGACTGACCGAGAGTACGCCAAAGATCTCAACCCCTGCTAAATATGAGACCTCATAAGCCCGGTGAAATGCACACAGCCACTGTTGTCTCTGTAAGCCCGAAGTCTGTCTAATTATCTAGCTCGCTTAATCTGTAAGCACCGCCACCCGCATTCAATGAGTATCGAGTCGTGGTTTGGCCCTCTCGGGCGCCCTCGGATCGGCATGCTTACGCGTAACATAGTAACCGTCCAAGCCGAGGTTACCCTCACCGGGGACCCTTGTGTCGAGTTACTAGCAATAGAGGTTCAGGCTAAGCGACCTAAGAGCTATGCCACCTCTCAATCCGGTGAAGCAGTCAAGGCCAGCTTCTCTGGCCAATCTGTGTAGTTCGTCATAAAAAAATCAATGAGTATTGTTTGAAGTTTAATTGCTACAGGGAATTCGTTTGATTTTCCGATCCTTAAGACAAGGGTAGGCTCTTTTTTCTGATTATATCAAATGGCAATCATCATCATCATTTCAGCCGTAAAACATCCACTGCTGGACATAGGCCTCCCCCAACGATCTCCGAAAGGACCGGTTGTACGCGGCCCGCATCCAGCTGCGTTCTGCGGCCTTTATGAGGTCGTCAGGCCACCTTGCAGGTGGACGCCCTACGCTGCACTTGTTGTTCCATGATCTCCAATCGAGAAATTTTGGGTCCTATGTGCCGTGCCCATCGCCACTTCAACTTGCATACCCGAGCATAGCAAATGACAATAATTTAACTTAAATTTGAAAAAATAAAGCCTCAATCTCACAGCTTATAAAAGTTGCCACACACAATTTATAAGGTTGATATCTATGTGTTGTAAACAAAAAAGTTTCAACAGATAATAAATGATTAAAGCCAACTGCAAATATTCAATCGTTCCATAAAACTGCTTGTAACGGAATACGAACTGCGATAACGTAACCACAACTGTCCCTTAATAAGTTGCTAATGAGCTATTTCGTTACGAATATTCATGGAATTAACTTTCGTGAATCGGTTATGTTTAGTAATATTAAGAAGTGGCACGGAGTTGATGTGTCGAGAACTGTGCCGCGCGTGTGTCGCACCTGCGCCCAATCTGACGCCCGCACCGGCCAAAGCTCCGCAAGGGCGGAGACTCGCGATATTCACCTGATACGTACTTGGAAATAACAAATATATTTACGACTAAAAACAAAGTAGACTTCAAATCTTTTTTTTTTTTTGTTCACCGGGAGGAAATCTTTAAAAAGATACCCCGCCTTCTGGGCGAGAAGGCGGCCGTTATATGGGGTTTTTACCAACTAAAACCTCATCGGTGGCCCTTCCTCAGTGCATGGTGAGGTGCTCCGGGATCACCAGAGGAACGTACCGGAGACCCTCTGCACTGTGCTCAAGGAGAGCACTTCCCGGGGGAGGAGTTTAGGTTAGTTTATTAGTAGTTATATGGTTTTCACATCGATTCCATTGTCAGAAGTGAACCGCTGTTGAATTGCTGAACAATGATTTGGTGCTTTTACCAAACAAATATTTCGGTGCTACGATGACGCTTTCCTTCTAACTGGCGACTCTATTTTGTCCTTCAACTAATCATAGAATTCAAAGTGGCATAGCCTTGCTTCATTGTTCTTTAACCGTCTCGTATTTCACTTTCCGTACTAATTATACTAGTTCATAGGTTTCAAGTATCCAGGTCCTTCTTTAGTATATCACTGATCTGGTCGAATCAATCTTTTTGCTGTTTTTTGTTTAAATATCTCTTTCCTCGTAACGTACACATGTATATTTATACTAAAATAAATACAAAATTACATAGGCATCTTATCAAACTGTACAGCATCAACTTAATCCGATAATCCAACACTTTAATTAGTGCACAAATAAAAACGGTTGTTACCTAGGCTAGGTGATACGCCACACGCACCTGCCCTCAGGCGCAAAGCTCCCATTAGCTGCTATGACGGGCGGCGGATAATATAAGCTCTGAATCAGTTGATTATGATAGAACCGATTACGACACCCACCGCTAGCGACGCCTAATGTATGTTCACTTTTATAACACATCCTAATAATAAAACAGAAGCCTCTCTACGTGGAACGGCACTATTGATCGATAATCAAAATATTAAAAACGCTCCAATTTAATAAAATATATTATAATGATTGTTTTGGTAAAGTATATTAAAACGAGATCGAATTTGTGAGAGATTGAAATTTAAAATACTACTTTGGGTATCAAGGGATACTTCATCAGGCCTAATTACAAAATGTGCAAGAGGCAATATCAACGCAGATCCGTTTACAGCATCTACTCGTATTCCGCCTAACGACTTCTAAATAGACGTAGCGGGCAGATCTTGTCCACCTTACAAGGTAATGGACGGGATAATTATGCGCAACAACGTGCAACAATAGCGCCACGCTCTATGGCATAATAAGCGCCGGCGTATTTTGATCGGCGCGCAACTAGTAGCAGAGCGGCGGCGTCGAGCCGAGGAGGCGGGGGGGACGTAGCGGCGGCCCGTGCGTGCGCGCGCGCCGGGCACGCGCCCCACCGCCGCGCCGCGCTACATAGTGTCGGGGGTGCGCGCCACCTCCGCCAATCCACCGGCAACCTCCGCGGCACGCACACGCGACTCACCTGACCTACTCCCGACAGGTTACACGCGATGCCGATGGCGACTATCCACGCTTATCAAAATCTCGGCGTCAATCAGAAGCTTACGCAACTTCAGTCACCTGCGCCCAGGAGGCTCGCGCCCGCGCCGGTTGACGCGTCGCGATGCAAGAAGAAGTCCTACATCCACCAACCGTATCCGACCCAACCGGCATCGGTTGCCAGAAGGAACGCACGAGAAAGGAACAGAGTGAAGCAAGTTAATAATGGATTTGCTGCGTTGCGACAACACATCCCTACCGCTGTGTCGGCTGCTCTGGCCGGCGGAAGAGGATCTTCGCGAAAGCTCAGTAAAGTTGACACTTTGAGGCTGGCAGTAGAATACATCAAGAGCTTGAAAAGGTTATTGGAAGAGAGTGAGGAGGGGTGCTCGGACAGTCAGCTGGGAGTTGGTTTGACTCCGAACGGACCTCAAACACCACCTTCTTCCGAAGAATCTCATTCGCCGGCTCCGTCATTAGTATCTGACAGTTCTATTGGAGCTAACTGTCACGACGCCTACGATTCCTACGAACCTATGAGTCCCGAGGACGAAGAACTGCTTGACGTCATATCATGGTGGCAGCAGCAATGATAATCTGGTAAGTTAAATTATATGATGTCCTAATATTTTTGCTACACAAAAGTAAAAATAACAGTTGAATATTGATAAAGGTAATAAAATTATAATTTCCATTTTATGTTTAACCTTGAAGTGTGTTAACGTTAGCTTCAGGACTGATAAAGCCCCAAATTTCTTATCAAATTTGTTTACACTCAGATCGCGGCTTTGTTGACACAGTTTTTTATTAAAATTTTGAAATTGTTCTCCTTCAAGGTTAAAATTAAAAAAATAACTTTAGAAATAATGTCATATTATATTTAAAAATAAAAAGATGCTAGAACGAAGAAAGCTCAGGTATAAAAGTTTTTGTGTAATATAGTTTAGTCACGGTTACCTACCGGGTCAGGTCTCCGCTTTTATATTGCACAATTTCAATAGCGACTTGGGTGCTCAAAATTCTGAGCCAAAACGTAAACACATATACTATTATAAACGCGCATTGAACCGTCGCATAGACTTTATCTGCCCATTGTTAAATAACGTCAACACAAAAGCTCTCCTTTGACAAAGGCGGATCTTAAAATATGTCGTCTTTGAAAAACCATCGCCACGAAACGGCTAGGTAGATTTTTTATCCCCCAGTAAAATTCTGCAGTTTGAAGAAAAATCAATGTGAACAAGTTCAAATAGGACCCGCATTATGCTCTTCTATTCCAACATTAAAGCAATTATTTCTAACAATCTTGTGGTTCGCCCCGCATATACTGAACGAAATTGCACATAAAAAGTTGCGTATTCTAACAACAAGTGGTCATATGAGATTGCTCTGATTCGTCTCGAGTGGGAACAGGTTTCGTGCAGTTTCGTCCTTTCATTGATGCTTTAAATCACCACGGCGCATCCGGTCAATGAGGGCTGTCGTCACTACGTGCCATATGGTATTCGCTCGATTGGCAAAAACAAGTAGCCGTGACCAAGAACAAGAAATTGGAACTCGCAAAAAGCGGACCCCAACTATCTATTAATTTATTGTACCGGAAGATGAAATCTAAGAGGAAATAGAGGGGCGGTGAGCGAAGCACACGTGTTACAATATTTGCTAAGCTTTGAACAGTCATCTGTTACCTTATTTTTTTTATCAAAGTTATAGCACCGTATACGGGAACGATTTATAGTATACTGTTTTATTTTGTTTTTGTTATTAATTTATTTTTTTCTTTCATAGATGCCGTGGCATACGGAGATCAAAGTGCGGCCAGTAAGCGGCTTCTTGATTGTGAAAAAACGAGTATTCGCCTCAAGTAGGACCCAAGCGTTGGAGCGCGAGGGACTCGGAGAGAACCTCTAATTAAGCGCAATCAGTATATTCCTAATGAGAGGGGATAATGGTGGACTATAACGACCACATCGATGCATTCCGCCGAGCGACCGAACACGACCGAATACTCATGCTTGCATTTCATACATCGATGGAATGGTATTACCAAGACTGAGCTGATCATTTATTGTTCCACATTCGCATTTAGCAATACTGTAAGACTCGAAACATCACTGTGCCTTAGTGTAGACTTAAACTTCCAATATAAATTAGCTATAAGTTAATCTGTAAGCGTTTTCTAGTCATTAGTCTAAGAATTTTAATAATGTTTCAATCGATAAAGTTGAAGGAATTACTTCCATAGAATAGCCAGTAATAATTATAGAACGTTACAGTGAAAGCTATAAATTTCGTGCACTGTTTTATGTAATATAGTCTGAATGTGTTGAGACAAAGACTTGTATATAAATTTATTAGTACCCTAAGAAAGATTCCTAATAATTTTAGATGTTTATATGATGCTGTTTCGAAACAGAAATAAACCCACAATCAGTTGATTAGGTTGTTTCTGTAAATAAACTGAAGTTATATTTATGAAGTATTCTTATTTCCCCTTAAAAGTCCATCAACCATTCTAAATGTTGTTTCAAATGTAGTAACATCTGAAAAGACTTAAAAACTAAAAGTGATTTCTAAGTATCGTTTATCGTTGTTAAAAATAAGGGTTGAAATCATTCACCACATCTTGTTCTTAGAGAACTGTAACACAAAACATTAGCTTAAACGTCCTATAACCCATTTTTTGGCAAGTAGACGGAGAAGGCAAACGCTGTCTGCTTTTCACTACGCTTATTAGGTCTGTTTCAAATTTGACAGGTGGTAGGCTCGTCACCACATGACGGGTATAAATATTAGCAAATGTGTGTCGTAAGAAAGTTATTGGTACAAGCCGCGTCGGATTTGAACCCTGATCATAAGCTCGTACAGTTAATTGCTTAGTATTACCCCTTAAATAAAATTAGAAGCGTTGCTGGAGTTTTGTCGGCCACTTCATCAGCAACGCCTCCCGAAGTGGCATATAAGTCAGTTTAGCTTAGATTGTCCCTAGTAGATTATACGTGAAATAGCTACCTACCGAGTCATAGTTCGGCCCTCTCGGGCGCCCTGGGATCGGAATGCTTACGCGTCACATAGACTAAGCGAGCTAAGTGCCACCTCTCAATCCAGTGAAGCAATCAAAGCAAGCTTATCTGGCCAATCTGTGTAGACCTGTGAACTAAGCCCCAACTTTTATCTCAACTTTTAAACTGATTTTAAGTAATTTTACATATAAATTCGACTTTCAAGATGTCATTTGACGAGAAGAATGTGGTGTCAAAAGTGAAAGGTTTTTGGAAATAGAAATTTCATTAATAAGTTTGTTTATGTCTGGTTATGACAGAATCATTATAAAAGTAAGATAAAGGTAATGAGGCTGACATGCCGTCATTAAAAAGTATGCTAGATGTGACTCTGAATTATGGGTTAAAGAATTGTTTGATTAGGTGAAAGTATATCTTAAAGATATTTCTTAAGTCGTGTGGTAGCTTACAACTTCGATCCCTTGTGGCGCCACCAATTAAATTGTTACAATTTTAAATATTGATCACGTGATATATATATTAAGTTAATAAATGACACTCGCAAATACCTACTATAGGAATCGTAGATGCGTTGCCGATCTTTTTTATATAAATAGTTATATATATTTATACTTGAACTTTGTAAGAAGAAGGTGCATAGCAAAGTTATATGTACATATTGTAGCATTTGTGTCGCCACTTTATAGTATTAGGTGTAACTTACTTCCTTGTATAGATAGAGATATACAGCTTGAATGATAGAGGTAATCAAATATCTTCAAATATGTTTTATCTTTGAAGTATCTGAATTAGCGAGGAAATTCTGATGGCTATTTTATTATCTGATTTGTCGAGAACTTATATCCGATGTAACATATTAAATTGAGAAGTTCTGGCGACTATATTCTCTTCGTTTTCATACATTTGTTGGATTGTAATGATAAAGCTATAAACATCTCAATCAACAAGCATTCTTATATACGGTTTTTAGGAATTCCCTGGCATATTTTCGGTACTGTCCAGTGGAGTCCTATCCCAACAATATTTCTTTCATAAATGCTACTAACCTTCTAATGCTAGGCGATGTATCACGTCAATAGTCGATGAGTGGATTCGAACCTACGAACTTGGGTTTTGCAGATCGCACTTATCGATATTGACGCATATAGGAACTAATTAAAAGCGAACCCTTTGAAGCAAAAAATAATCATTTATTTATTTTATTTATCAAGTATAATCTATAAGTAAACAAACGAATTGATTACCTCCTAGTTTGTCGGAGTCGGTTAAAAACACGTATCGCAAAACATAAAATCACCCGCTTAAAACACGTGCCCGATATCATATTACTTTGCAAAAGAAATATAATAACACACACTAACTATAAATGGGGATCCTAAACACGTCCGTGGAACATTTAATTCGTACAAGACAATTGGCGTAGCGATTCGATCACGTCGTTGATGCCCGCCCATCGAAATCAAATTGCAATAGTAATTTTTGATAATAGAAGGGAAGCTTGCGCCATTATGGGTGGATATTTCCGTCGGGGTCATTAATTGTTCGAGCACATCGAAACGGGATAGACTAGATGCGACGGCAACGCGGTATGCACACACCTGTGAATTCGCGAATAGTTATGTCGCAGCATCCACCTCATTAAATGATGTATTATAGTCGGTTGCTATGCGTTGTGCGAGATGTTTTTACACGTCCGGTTTGTAGTCATCCATTATATTCAATAAGACACCGCTACAGTTAATTGCGAAGGCTATTACAAAATATCTGATGATCATTTAATAAGATTGAACAAAAGACCGCATTGGTAATGATCGATTTAAGATGTGGTATAGACTAATAACAAAACAAGATATTTGAAATTCTTTTAAAAATGTTTTATTTATTTCTTTAAGTCGAATGACGTTGTTAAAAACACGCTAAGAGTAGAAATACTTATTAGAATTTACTTTTTTTTTATAAACAACTCAAAATTAAATAAAAATTCGACTTCTACAGTTATTCTTTATGTATTATATTTTCTATGTATTATACATACACATATATTAATTAAACTTAACTGGCTATGTGAGAAACATAGAAAGAAAATGTATGCTCGCGCACCTCTTTTTCATGTCACTACACAACAAAAAAATATACGAAACTTATCTCTCTCTTTTTATCTTCACTAACTTATATCTCCCTCTCAACTTCCGTTCGCCTCGCTCGATCACTTTTAGTAACGCTCTCGTCACGCATGCACCAGCTCACTCCTCAAGTCAAGCGTGCGTAAAGAGGTTTTACTTCAGAAAAGTTGCATAAACCACTTTGAAAACATTACTTAAGATTTTAAACTTCGAACGATAAAGGAGAAGCGTAGATTTTTTTGATGTGGTTATTTTAAAGAACAACGACAAAAAAAAATGTCCGCCATCCGATAATGAGGAGCGCGCACGGCGGCGAGCGTCTTACGGCCGCTCGCTTGCGCTCGGCTCGTCTCGTGCGTTTACGGGGCACGCGACGTACGCGCGCGGAGCGAGCCGCAGCTGCCGCCGGGCAACTGGCAGCCAATTGTTTTTTAAAAGGAAAACATTGGCACAAAACAAGTATATTTGCGAGTAAAAACAAAAACCGACTCCAAATCAAATCAATGACGAATTAAAGGTTATACCTCCCTCCGATTTCAGTGTGTTTTTTCCCAAGAGAATAATGAATAGGCATTTTATAAGCTACTGCGCGTTACCACCAAATGTGATCGTGGTGAAGCAATTAGAATATAGAATAGAATAGAATATAGAATATTTATTTATTAACACACAGATTTGGTTACACTTATAAACATTACACAGATTAAACGAACATCCATGTAACCATTGTAGCACATATTATTGGTACACAGTGACTCCCAAACTAAGCAGACTTAGTAATTGCTTACAAAGTATAAAAAAAAAATTTTCACCGAGTTTTTGAGATGTGGCCGAGCTATAAAAAATTTCCAGAGTATCATAGTTATTTTACGAAGTTCTGGCTTAGTTGTCTTGGATTATCTTAACTTGGCAACCTTTTTTTTTGTTTACAGGGAGGAAATCTTCAAAAATATACCCCGCCTTCTGGGGGGGAAGGCGGCGGTTATGTGGGGTTTTTACCCACTTAAACCTCCCCGGTGGCCCTTTCCTTGGTGCATGACGAGGGGCTCCGGGATCTCTAGAGGAACTTACCGGAGCCCCTCTGCACTGTGCTCAAGGAGAGAACGTCCCGGGGGTAAGTTATTCCCCCCCCCCCTGTGCCCTCGCAATGCAAGGCGACACGGGCCAGCCGATGTCGCCTTCTTCCCGGGTCCACCATAGCGGACGACAAAGGCCTCCACCCTTATCGGCCAGTTAACCCGAGGCCCCTTTTAGTCGCCTTGTACGACAGGCAGGGAATAATTTAGTCTTATTCTCGAGAGCCCAGAACTACAGGGCTGAAACTTACCAGCAATCTAATCGACAAACACAATGTTTTAGAAGTTCCCTAGTATATCGTCAATATATACCAAAATAATTAATATTGGATCCAATTCAACTTTCCATATCAGTGACTTCACACTTGTTTGCATACTTAGAAAGTGAAACATTTATGTACGTACATAATTACACAGCCACTTTTTATATAGTAGTCATTTTTAATTTTTTAATATATAAATATTATAAAATGCATTGAGAGTTAAGCATTTATAAGGTGGCTTGAATTATTAGGTCTTCAAATATACAGGAATCTTTGAATACAATCGATTTACAAGAAACGTGAGATCAACTCGGCTTACGGCAGCCCGGTGGAAATTTTTAAGGGCCGCCGTCCTTGACAGAGAGTGTACAGTTGCCGCAATAAGTGTTTGACCTAAATCTGATCGCGTGACAGGCACATGCGCGGCGCTATTTTCGAATAACGATCAAGTTCAAGTGTTCGCGCAGACCGGGACACTAAAACTAACGCAACTTTTACAACAGATCTTGAAATGTGACGGCGCAACTTTTGATGTTTTAATTACAGTAGAGAGACAGAAAAGGTTTTATGGTATATTTTCCTTTATTTAAAACTATAAACAATAGTACAGATACAATAAGCCGTAGTAAAATTTAAATATATTGCTGCGTTACCAATAACATTATCTATAAGTATTTTTTGTAGTTAAACTTCTTTAGGCGCGTTGGAAAAAAAAATTATAAAAGGTTGAAGCTTCAGTGAAAAAAAATTGGTTATAAACTATTTCAATTTAATTGAGGTTAACTAATCGTATGTATTATTTATTGATATAAATAAAACAAAATGTTTTTAATAATTATTATTTAATTAATTTTACAAATTTAAACTGAAATTTATAGACTGTGGTGACTATCCTTTTCCAGTTCTATTATTATTTTATTGTAATTAATTATTAGAATTGAAACGGGTTGAAGCTGCAACGAAAAAATCTGCATAAATTGCAATTTAATTGAGGTAAACTAATCGTATGTATTATTTATGGATATAAATAAAAAAAAATATTTTTAATTATATTTATTTAATTAATTTTACAAATTTAAACTGAAATGTATTGACTGTGGTGACTATCCTTTTCCAATTCTATTATTATTTTATTGTAATTAATTATTAGAATTCAAGCGGGTTGAAGCTGCAGTGAAAAAATCTGCATAAATATTATTTCAATTTAATTGAGGTAAACTAACCGTATGTATTATTTATGGATATAAATAAAACAAAGTATTTTTAATAATATTTGTTTTAATAATTTTACAAATTTAAACTGAAATTTATAGACTGTGTTGACTATCCCTTTCCAGTCCTTGTATTATTTAATTGTAATTAATTATTTGAATTTAAGTAAACACTATTTAAAATTAGTTCTACACGTATCAATTTCGTTATATACTATATATATGTCATATGCTATATTTTATTTACTTAAAAATAGAAAATTGGCTATCACAGCCTACCCCGGTAAAGTTAAAAGGTCGTGAGAGCTTTTCTATATATGTACTAATATAAATTTATCATTGAACCACGTTGAACCGGACATAGTAGAGCATAGTTAATGTCACATTTATTGGGTAATTAATTAATCGGTCGGCATGATAGTGTCATAAATTGTCAGTCCCTAATAAAACTCATTAATGGACCTTAATGAATTGGATTGCGGTAGCAGGTAGTCTAAACTCAAATACCTCGAATAGCATCGCCGAAATTTTGAAGAAAAAATACGTAACAGTTATCCCATAAGAGGGTACGAATCGTCATGTTCTGTTATTCAGATGACAGCGGTCTCTAAAAAATGTATTTTAATTGTCAGTCCCAAAAATTTGGTCTGAATACCGTAAATTTATTTTTACGTCTGGTATGGTCTGTGGTATTTTGTCTCTGACCCATATTTAAACGTCTAAATGTTAGACTATTCTTGGATCTGTCATTTTATTAATTTTATTTTCGATAGGACAATATCCCTTCAAGTGGCAAAATACCGCTCCGCAAATAAAAAATGTGCTTCTATGACGGCCGCCATTTTGAAATTTTGGTATATATGGCAAATACTTTTCGTTGCCAATAAACTATCGAGTTAAAATGCAATTTTTTAAATTTTTTTGATCAAAATGGTTTTTTTTTAAATCTTAATAATGATCAGTCATAACATAACTATAAATACATAATGTCTATGTTTTTAAAATAGAACAATATTTTAAGTCAAATATTTTCCTATGCTACACGAGCTGTTTGTTTTGGCAGGAATGGAGCTTACCACTCAAGTATAAATAATCAAAATGGTGACTACAGCACTGGGGGTATTATAACTGTGGATATATATATGGATGAAATCCAGATATATCGAGATATATTCGACACTTTATACATCTCTAGGTCACAATGTTGTAATCCTAATTAGTATTTTTTTAATCTAGGAAGAACGAGCATTAATATTAAGTGCCGTCCTCAAACACTTTCTGAAGGGCTTGCAGGTACGTTGCCGACCTATTATTAAAAAGAAATGGGCGCCGACACATCACATCACACACTGACATAGACACGGAAATACGGTACACTTCAACTTGAAGCCGTGCTTGGTTTAGTCCCCGTTTTTAAAAAGTGAATTTCATCCTCAAAGCACATTCCGAAACCGAGGTACCTCTTAAGGAACCATACGTTAAATCAATAATAGTAATTTTAAGTCTCCCAGGCGTTGGCCACATTACAACCCCATGAATTAAAAACATTTAGCACTAGTTATAGAATTAAAAAATGTGCCTGACAATAGGTTCTACTCTTGTCACATTGGGATGTTATTGAAGTGTATGAACTCTCTTCTGTGTCGTCTTTTAAAGTCTGTCAATACGACAAAAAAATAATATGGTGACAAAGTATGTGACATTCACTATCTTATCATTAAAATTGTCTCTCTCCTAGGGTCCCTCGTACATCGAAGAAGGAACTAATGAACTAACGGTTGCACGTGGAGCGGTTGAGCGGCCAACGCCGATTTCTGTCGTGCCTCTAATATGATCTACTATATCTAAAACGTGTAGAATTTATAGGAAATATTTAACTTAATCGGTCCATCTTATTGGTGGACGACCACGCGATCTTTTACCTTCGGTGATCCCAACTACTATCAGTTTCTTTCTTTTCGTATTATGTGGTCGAAATACGATAGAATTAGCTGTTGCTATATGGTAAAAGCCATATTATTGCGATAATATACTCGTGAGCATAAATAAATGGTCGGGTTAAATATCTTTAAAATTAAATTAAAATTTTTTTTATTAAAAATGAAAACTTAAACGAAATAGGATATCTCACGTAAACTTGGATAATACAGTATTTTTCATAAAATTTTATTTTTATTTACCGCCACATGGAGGCAACACTAAATACTAAAATTTTATTCAATTGTCTATTATGCACAATTTATTTCAGTTAGCTTGTGTCTTTATCTTCCGAGATATACAAACTATCTTAGCCGACCCTTTATTTTTGCTCACGGCTATATTTCAATAAACCTAACAAAGAATTAATGATTATACGTCTTTGTTTGTAAATGTAACAATTTAACTCCCTTAAGTAAGGCGATTTAACAGTCTCCTAGTCACGAACGTTATCGGCAACAGTCAAAGGGAGATAGCGTCGAACTATTCAAATAATTAGGCCCGATACCGCCACCGGCCCCACTGGAATTGAACCGCATAAAAATCGAAGCAAAGGCCGCCACAAAAAGTGTACCAACGTGATATATCGAGCCTGTGCGGACTCCTCTACCACTTATACTTGTTTGGCGGCCGGTTTAGTGCCGGTTCGCATCTCGTGTTCACTGGGTTTTTTTAGGTAATTTTGAAATAATTAGCTTAGAAGCTAAAAATTTACAATAGAAATATAAGAAATAGAATAGTATTAAGCTAATAATAGAATAGAATAAACATTTATTCGACACAAGAACACAGAAGCAACAGGTAAAGCATAACAAAATTCAAACGTAAACAAAAACAACATAAAAAATGAACAAAATAGAAATTGTGCTGAAAAGGGGTTGGCTCAGCATGTGCTGTGCTCACATATGTAGCACAGCGCTGATTTTCAGCCAAATAAACTAAACTATGGCGAACACGATTCGGTTGTTTATTAATATGGTGTTACATTACTTACATTTTCATATATATTATACATAAATAGATTAAAAAAAAACGCAGCTATATATATATATATTATAAAATAAATAACTTATCATTTTTACGCGACGACAATTAATTCGTTCATGACAATATTAATTACGGCAAATCATTAATTTAACACTTGTGTTTTATTTCATTGCAATATGGTGAGCAGCCAGAAGAACTGATCTGACCTGAAACTGGATTCTATGGCGATTAAATTTTATTAAAAAAAAATATTTATAAATTGTTATATTTCAATACATTGGTATTTTTTCTTAAATACTCTTCAAACATGAGTACAAATTTTAAGTTATTACACAAGAGATTGAGATCTACACTTAAACGTACGACAAAGGACTGGAATAGTTTGTCCGCGCCTGTCTTTCTCTCCGATTACAATTTGGATACTTTCAAGAGTAGAGTGAATAGGCATTTACTAAGCTAGTTCACATTACCATCCAGGACTGCATTTCTACTTAACACCAAGTGGGATCGTAGTCGAGCACTTGCTTAGAATGTATAAAAAAAATCACATAATACATTTAAATTCTTATTTTGATCTACCAACTTAGTTGGAAGACCAAAATATGAATTTAAATGTCTCAATTATTTTCCGATCTGATCTGAAAAGTTACCGACCGATTCGTGGTTCCGCCCGGCCCTCTCGGACAAGACGGTAAGTAACTTTTCAAGCCGAGATCCCCTCTCCGTGGCCCTTGCGTTCAGTTAATTAGGCTAAGCCGTGCCACCTGTCAAGAGCTGGTGAAACTGTAGAGGTAGTGTCAGTGTAGTTCATATGAAGAAAAAGACCAAATTATGTTTCAGAATTCATGTTAACCGAGTTCATCGAACCAGCCAGGTGCTGAGTGACACCCAACATTGTTACTTATCAATAAACGGAAGAAATTACGTATCTATAGGCCGATAACCGACGCATTGTGATCACAACTGACCTTTCATAATACGGCCCACATTAAATTTAAATCTAATAACGTTTACAATCACCCTGATTTTATCAACACTATCATTCTATACAGCTGTCAAGTCTATTGACAGTAATGATGATATCGAAAGTGAGATATAATGCAATTGGTGAATTGATAGGTTGAAGATATTGAACGATTAATAGAATGAATAGAATATACCCAGCCAGATATATTTTCCAGCAATATTCTACGAGACATTTTGGAGAGTGTGCTCAGGAACTACATGATCTAATTCCCCCATCCCCTTTCCACCATCGGACTTCTAGACGCACTGCGGGATTTCATCCTTTTGTTGTGAACATCCCTCAAACCCGAACGAAGCGATTTGCTTCGTCTTTCATTTTTCGTACAGCAAAGGATTGGAATAGTTTGCCCGCGTCCGTCTTTTCTTCCGATTACAATGTGGGTATTTTCAAGAGTAGAGTGAATAGGCATTTACTAAGCTAGTGCGCTTTACCATCCAGGACTGCATTTCCACTTAACATCAGGTGGGATCGTAGTCAAGCACTTGCTTAGAAATTATAAAAAAAAAAGTACCTTTACGCCCACAAGCACAATGTCAAAAATAACACACAACCACACATCTACATACTCATACATACACGCACGCACACTCACACACAATCAGTCACATACACATACTACAAATCTATCAAATATTCTTCCACATGTTTATATACTTATCTAAATTAAAACTTCACTAAGATAAAATTGCTTAATTAGCTACGTACACTACTTTTAATGATAATGTAATGGGGTGGAGGGTTGTTGTGTCAAATGTCAATCCACCATAATATATCTGTTATTATGTCTCTTGTCTCACCGGGGGGACCGTTGTGTCGAGTTACTAGCAATAGAGGTTCAGGCTAAGCGACCTAAGAGCTATGCCACCTCTCAATCCGGTGAAGCAGTCAAGGCCAGCTTCTCTGGCCAATCTGTGTAGTTCGTCATTAAAAAAAAAAAAAATGTCTCTTGTTCAAAATGCATAGTGTATTTAATTATATAATTATCTTATTTTTTTTTATTTTTTTTTTATAATTTCTAAGCAAGTGCTTGACTACGATCCCACCTGATGTTAAGTGGAAATGCAGTCCTAGATGGTAAGGCGCACTAGCTTAGTAAATGCCTATTCACTCTACTCTTGAAAATATTATGCTACTACTGTGGTTTATGGTGAGGAATAAATGATTGTTGTTTTTTCTCAGCTCTTTAATTTAAAAGCTGGTTTTACCTATATTTACGGGTCATAACCAAGTAAATGTAGGGTGTGTTTTGTGTTAATGTTGTGGGTGTATTGATATTGAGTCCTATTTGATTGTCTTCTATTTTCATGAACTTTCTAACAGCTTACAGCTTTTTGAAGAGTTATTTAGAGGCTTCCTTTTAAATCTATAAGTTTCAAGCTATGGAGCAAACGATGTGGGATAGTACCTGTCGTGGAGAGCACTAAAGGCACTATGTAAATTTTTGAAATTCTGGTTATTTCGTCTTTGAATAAATGATTTTTATTGTTATTATTATTGCCGCGCAGTGGTTTATGTATTAACAGGTTAATCTCGAATTACTATTGACATACAAGGAGACAGTCCGGACATGGAGTTACCACAGCTCTTAATAAAATATTTTACTAATTTCTTGAAGTTCATATTTATATTTTAAAAGTAAATAAAAATAAATTAAAAAAACAAGTGGTTGTAGTCATTATATGTACAACGGCTTCTGCTTCGACGTCAGATACCTTAGTCATGACCGTCATCTTGGGTTCACATTACCCAGTGCTCGAAACGTTATTTTTTTAATAAATAAATAAATAAAATCTTTATTAAAAAAAACATTGTCTTACTGCCACATGAAACAATATGTGGATGTGGGAGTCAGGAGCTCAAACTAAGTAAACTTGTATTGAATCTCCTGCCCCCCTCCCCACACCCCTGGCTCCTGGACAACTAGGGATTTAAATCCACGATGAAAATCCATTAAATTAGTTTTTATTTTTATTTAATTTGTTTGTTATGAATCCCATTTGAAAAGCACAATAAAATACAATAAAATATGAGCATAACAAATGATAACAATATTTTATAAATGTGTGTGTGTGTGTGTAAATTTGTGTTTGTGTATGACCCTCAGCTTTATATTATATTAAATTTTATTAAATTAGGAGGCGTTCAGTCTGAATATAATTCAACTCTAGTAAATATTTTTTACAAATTAATTTGAAAAACTAAATGGATGTTAAAGTATTGAATACAATGTCTTGTCCGTAACCAAAAGTAATACGAGAACCAAATTGGCGTAAAATAATCGTGTCATACACGCTTCTGACTAATAACCAACAATTGGTATATACCTGGTTGGGTAATTCATGCTTCGGTAGTCATTAGTCCGACGTAAAATTTGCTAATAACCTCTCGGTTTACCGAAAGCTATATCAGACTGAAACTGTACTTAAGGGAATATTAAACGCTAACGTGTTGCTTGTGGGCAATCATTAAACACAGAACCGCCCCGAAGTCTGGCATTTTGCGATGAAATAATCGATTATCAAGGCGAAGATACGGAATAATCGTTACTGCAAGCTTTTCCGCAATCATGCAACCATACAATACCGAAGTTTAACAGTACTTCATATGAGAATTCAATAAGTAATCGAGAGTTCTACTATTTTACTTTGAAGAAGTCCTTGTGAAAAATGACCGCAATTATGATAGTAATTTACAGCCTTAAATATATGGGACTGTTATAATCTCTTAATGAATCGATTAATCGAACGCCAAAGTTAATCATCAGCGCTCAGATCTCATGTAATAAAAATATATTTCTAAAGCAATCTATAAGTTTTAATTTCTAAAAGGTAGCGCCTTGTATTCGTTTGATCTATAAACGACTTCTAAGGAATTGTGACATGAATGGAATTTTTAAAACTTGAATTACACATTTAAATATATAAAAGAGAATGTGTGTGTTGGATCCGTATAGGCTCGGAAATGGCTGGACTGATTCCAGTGAAACTTTCAGGAAATCCTCAGATTGACCTGAGGAGTAATCGTGTAGTTTGGTGACGATCGGAGCACTGTCAAACACAACGTATAAGTTTATTGTTTAAATAAAATAAATCACAATCCAGCCCGGCGAAGCGGGCGGGGTACGCTAGTTCTGAATAAAATAAGCCGCTATTTACAAATGAGTTTTTCATTGTCCTATTTCTTCAATTTGCCGTTTTATACCAATGGAATCACATCATGTCACATATGAGACTTATTAAACGTAGTAATTTTACTATGATCAAATGAGCTGAGAGTTTAATATTCTATATGAAGAAAAGAAAGTTTTATGCGCGATAACTGAGCTAAATTCCGTATTTGTAAGAACTTCAATATCTGGTTAAGTAGAAATTTAAAAAATCAACAATTCAAAACTGCAAATGCCTCTGGTACTACTCGCTTTGCACATCCTGTAAACAGTTAGTCGACTAGGCTAGAATGGTAAGGCTTTCGGCCACAACACTCAAAAAGCGGTATATAAATATTTTAATTTCACGTCGAAACTCTGTACCTTGGTAGCTTATATTATTGTTGTAAAACAACCTGAAGCCTACTTTTTTTTATACTTTCTAGGCAAGTGCTTGATCCGATCCCACCTGATGTTAAGTGGAAATGTCCTGGATGATAAGCGCACTAGCTTAATAAATGCCTATTCACTTACTCTTGACAATACTCACATTGTAATCGGAAGGAAAGACAGACGCGGGCAAACTATTTCAGTCCTTTGCCGTACGAATAATGAAAGACGATGCAAAACGCTTAGTTCGGGTTTGAGGGATGTTCACAATAAAAGGATGAAATACCGCAGTGCGTCTAGAAGTCCGATGGTGGAACGGGGATGGGGAATTAGATCATGTAGTTCCTTAGCACACTCACATGCACACTTCCCACCATAAAGCCTCTCATGTGGCTCTACACCGTTAGAGGAATTATACGATTAAAATATAATTAAATTCTACAAGCATTCATTTTTTTATGTATGTTATTATTACAGGATATCGTTTCGAAAGAAAATTGCAAACTTTATGATTTCACGCTTCAAAGGGCACTTGTATTTTTGGGTTTTACCAACCGCAAATTTCTTGGTTGCGTTATATTTTAATTTAAAAGTCAGTGACATTTATCTATTTCTAAGTAACAGATCATCTCGCTATAATTGTGACCGCATCAATTTTCTTACCAATTTTCTGTTTCATTGCTTAAAGTGAGGTAAGGCACGAGTCATAGTTACTGAACTGAGACACTACTCTTTTCGTTCATTCCCCTTTTACAGAATAACCTTGAAATAAATGCTTCCAACGTCATTTCAACGTTCCCCGTAGTCTTGGTTCGGGTGCCCTTTGAGGATCGTAATTCTAACGCGGTTGGCGTAACCACCCAATTCGAATTCTCCCCTAGGGGCCCTTGCATAGAGTAACTGCCAATAGATCTTTAGGCTAAGCGATCTATGAGCTCTGTCACCTGTAGAATTTCGGTGTAACTGTAACGGCCAGCTTCATTGATCGACAGCATAGTTCGTCGTAAAAAAAGTGATTATCTAACAAAATTCAAAACAATTGCCATTCTACAATCGCTTGAAATAAAGGAAAAGGACCACCAGATAGATTACGTGTTAGCATCTAAATAAGACAGGTACAGTAATTAGCAACAATGTGAGAAGATGCGTTGTTTCTCTACTGATAAGCTGAACGGCAGTCCGTCGGTTTAAGTTTACGATCTCTTAACACGCAACGCACTCGACAACCAGTGAAGGCGCCGCGAAAATTGTCTGTCATCTATAATAATCTACTAGAAAATGCATTAAAGACTTTTTACCCTCGTTAAATAATCAGTCTAATAAATTGTCCGCCTATCTTAAACGAATAGTTATTATGATAATGTAATAATGACGATCTACTTATAATCCGGGAGTACTTAGGCAAACTGGCATCCTTATAGAGGTTGAATAATAAAGAAAAAAATGAGCACAAGGTAATCATAGGAATTCTCGATATGAGCAAAATGACAAAAACTTCGTGGCAGGTGTAATTTGCAATTTTATTTATTTACATATGGATAGCGTTAAAGACAAAAAAATTGACGCCAATGATGGCTTAATTAACGAACGGAGCGTAACAAATGATAATGATTATAATTGTCATTAAAGTAATAGTGTCCGTTAGTATTAAACCATAGAGAATGAAGTGTAGAGAGCAATCAGTAGCAGTAGATAATGGACGGTAGTCGCATAACGAATGAGACAATCAGAGCTAGAGATGTGTTCACGGAACCAATTGTCGGCGGTACTGAACTAAGGACTCACATTACGATTGGTTGTACGACTTGTTTGACGATTCGTCACAAATATAGTGCTGTAGTCGAAATAGATTCAACTCATATCAATAATGATCTGATTTCATTGAAATATATGTACGTTGTCGTTTATGCGTTCTACAAGGTATGGTACTTACCTGGTTTTGGTACGTGGATCGGGGCTTCCCATTTCTGCAACAAAAGAGGCCAATATAGTAGCTTTAACAATGTTAATTTTAATATATTTTTAATTAGTTAGTTTGCTGTATTGTTATTTCTATTTGAAGTTTAGATGATATAAACCCTTTTTAGTGGAGTAGACAGGGTCAAGAAACACAGTCGCAAATGTGACAGGTGGTTAGCATCAATATACTCCTACCACACATTTTAGCATGTGATATGTTAAAATTGAAAGAGGAAGGATGAATGAGGAAAGAATGACAAAGAAAATAACTACTACATACGGCTACTGGCAACTTATTAAAAAGGGAAGTAAGGAGAGACCCTAACGCATGATTATGTATGGATCGATATCTGATTGTGAATTAAACGAAAGGTGTTCTAGGATCGTACTAAGTGGAAGTTTGTTATCTCTGCTCACCTTTCTGCAGTACCGGGCGTGAGTTAGTGTACTGCATTAGACTGTTAAAAGGGTTCATTATAAAAACATTGTTAATTAAAGTCAGAAATTTTTTTCACCCAAAAGTCAACTGGTCGTACAACAAGTATAAGCCACAATTAAGTGAATGGAACTATTCCATGTGGTGGTCCACAGATAGTAACAGCTTCCAAGATCGTTTTAATGACGGTGACGAATTGAATCCTCTGCCGCCCACTGCCATTACTTTAATGGGTTTATTACTACACATATCGGGAAAAACTTGAATAAAGTACGCCTATTAAGTGGTATTATCGTACTATAGTGATATTA
The DNA here is from genome assembly GCA_029286785.1 of Meandrusa payeni. Taxonomy (NCBI): domain Eukaryota; kingdom Metazoa; phylum Arthropoda; class Insecta; order Lepidoptera; family Papilionidae; genus Meandrusa; species Meandrusa payeni. The sequence goes on from JAGSMX010000013.1 coordinate 5,880,725, forward strand.
CTAACGTTTTATGGATGCTTTAGAGATGTAATTACAATAATTTCTTAAGATAAACGGTATAACGTTTTATATATGATCAAAAACTAACGTGCAAATAATACTGTATTATATTTATAATTAAAAATAAAGTGATCTAATATCGAACTGTTACTTTTGAATTGCTCAGCGATGTTAGTTTTAATTATGCCATCAATTTTAATTCACCGCTGAAGCTCGGGCGATTTCTCATAAAGACAGTCTCGTGAACATTGCTGGATGGTAGCGGTCACGCATGCTCCACGATTAATTCAAGCCAATCAGGAGCTGATTACACGCATTATGCACATACAAAGTAAAGCTTCCTATATTGTAGACCTTAATGGTATAGATATAGTGTCCATAATCATGTTTATGGACGCAATTTTAGTATAAACCTTGATAGCAGGTATCACGCAATGTCACAGGACTCTAGAGCGAAAATCAACTCCTCTGGCGTTTTGGCTCCTGTTTAAATAAATCTGTCATTAAGAACTAAAATTGACTTTTCAACCAACTATAATCAAATATTTTTACGACTAAAAACAATAACCAACTTCAATAACAACGAATATTACGAAATGGAATTAATCAGAACCTAACTAAAATCTTATTTTTTTATATTTTATAAGCAAGTGCTTGACTACGATCCCACCTGATGTTAAGTGGAAATGCAGTCCTGGAATGTAAGGCGCACTAGCTTAGTAAATGCCTATTCACTGTACTCTTGAAAATACCCACATTGTAATCGGAAGGAAAGACAGACGCGGGCAAACTATTCCAGTCCTTTGCTGTACGAAGAATGAAAGACGAAGCAAATCGCTTCGTTCGGGTTTGAGGGATGTTCACAACAAAAGGATGAAATCCCGCAGTGCGTCTAGAAGTCTGATGGTGGAAAGGGGATGGGGGAATTAGATCATATAGTTCCTGAGCACACTCTCCAAAATGCAATCTGTAGAAAACCGAAAGGCTAGCTACCTTACGCCTGTGCTCAAGACTGAGCAGATTGGTTTCAGCTGCGTCACCAAATAGCTTCTTAGCCCGCCTCTCCACCGAGTCCAAAGCTGCGAGATGGTATTTAGCAGCGCTGCCCAAATGTGACAGCAGTATTCTACACACGACCGGACTTGAGCTTTATAAAGTGTTAAAAGCTGTCCCGCAGAGAAGTACGGTTGCACTTTGACCAAGATCCCAAGTTTTTCATCAAACTATTCTTGAATTGCATCCTTTCCAAAATAATATGAATGAACCTAAATCGGTTGGCGTGATATTAAGTTATTCGTCTATTTGTTGTGTACATACTCAATGCAAATTTAAGATTAGATATATGGTTAAACCAAAATGAGACCACATGGAAAGCATCAGCTTTCAAATAAATTGAGAACCTCTTTTTTTGAAGTCGCTTTGAAAGAAGGAGATTGTCAATTCGTCTGTATATTATTTTTATATTTGTTACCTCATAACTTTTGACTGGGAAAATATTCATCATAATCGACTCACGATTATGATGAATATTTTTTACTTGAAAGCTGTTGCTTCCCATGTGGTCCTATTTATTTATAACATTCTTGTTAAGCATTTCAACTTAGCCTATGCTTTTCCTAGAAGATGGCTCATGTCAATAGTTCAATCCGTACCGCAAGTTAAAAGTTAAAGTTACAGCCTTTATATAGATAATATAAATTTCCCACTGTTGGGCGCAGGTCTTCTGTAATGAGAGTATAAGGTCATAGTCTGCCCTAGTGCGGGTTGGCAGACTTCAAGAACACATTTTCTAAGACATGTAGGTTTCGTCACGATGTTTTCCTTCACCGCCGAGCGTATGGTAAATCAGCTCATAAAAGTGCACAGCAATTTTATTAGTGCCGGCACCGGGGATCGAACTCGGGTTGCTAGCGTAACATGCAACTTGAGGTGACCGCCCGGATACTGAGCTACCACGGCTCTTACCGTACCGCAAGCCATTAAACTATTGACGCGTAATACAATCGTTAAGCTGCTTTCCCTTCAATTAATATCAATTACCGTATTAATGTGTAGTTAAATTGTATTCAAACATCCGTAACCGTAATACTGTAACACTTTCTACGGCCCTCTCGGGTGCCCTCGGATCGGAATGCTTACGCGTAACATAGCAACCGTCCAAGCCGAGGCCGAGCCCCCCTCGCCCTTGTGTCGTTTTACTAGCGATAGAAGTTCAGGCTAAGCTATGCCACCCCTCAATCCGGTGAAGCAGTCAAGGCCAGTTTCTCTGGCTAACCTGTGTAGTTCGTCATAAAAAAAACACTTTCTAGGTATGCTGTAAAATTTAACACAGAATACGTTACGATAGACAACGTCTCAAATAAGTGACTGTTAAGTACTATCTTACCGAGTTACACGCGCTTCGTATTTATCGCTGTAATATATTTTCTTAACAATTGCTCCAGGCGGTTCGGTGGAAACCTAGTATCATTTGAAATTATTAAGACTTATATATAATGCATTCGGAACGAGAATAACGTGCCCATGATTGTATTTAATTATATGCTGACAGCTTATTCGGTGTGGGCCACGTGTAGTTTAAATCTGTGAACGATGTTATTAACTCTATTTTGAACCAGCTTCAAAAAAAGGTGAATCAATTCGTCTGATTTTTTTTTCAATACTCTTAATACCGTTATTTATTCGTGTTTTTCTTTGAAATGGTTTCGTTTCAAATAGGTTTTATATAATTTTTCAACTGTTCAAAGGAGTTCTCAATTCGTTTGTATTATGTTTTATGTTTGTTACGTTATAACTTCGGGTTGGGTTAACCGATTTTGATAATTCTATTTTCATTTGAAAGCTGGCGTTTCCCATTTGGTCCCATTTAATTTGATCCAATTCTGACAATGGTATGTATGAGAAAATCATATAAGTATTAAATTTGCATCAAATATGTGCGCCACAAATGGACGAATAACTCAATATCACGCCAACCCATTTTGAGGACTCATTTTTTATTAGAAAGAATGTACTTCAAGAGTATTTTTATGAGTTTATTCAATTCTATTTAGTAATATTCCTACGATAATTCGTAAATACAAAGAGGTTTTTGATTCGATTTAAAGTTGATTTTTGTTTTTGGTCGTAAACATACTTGTCTTAGTACAGGATCTTAGGTGCCGAGAATATACCAGAGAAGTATGCTTGCTGATTGAGATTAGTGGTTATATGACGATCCTAGTCCTAGACCAGGTATGTGCTCCTTAATAACAACAAGCTCGAATGTGGAAGAAGAAAGAGAATGTAGGCGCCAGAACATCGTAGTCTATTGTACTTCGTACTTGTATTATAATACTTCGGAAATTACCGCCAGCGTCCGCATGTAACGTTCGATCCGTCACGTTTCTTTGATTTTTTTATTATTTTATGACGAACTACATAGATTGGCCAGAGAAGCTGGCCTTGACTGCTTCACCGGATTGAGAGGTGGCATAGCTCTTAGGTCGCTTAGCCTGAACCTCTATTGCTAGTAACTCGACACAAGGGTCCCCCCCGGTGAGGGGTAACCTCGGCTTGGACGGTTACTATGTTACGCGTAAGCATGCCGATCCGAGGGCGCCCGAGAGGGCCGAACCACGACTAGGTCGGTTGCTATTTCACGAATAATAAATTTTGATTTATAGTCGGTTTTTTTTATATACTGGTTTTTACATATCGACGTAAGGCACTAGTGTGTTCTCTGATGAGCCTCGTTATAATGAAATAATTTAAACATAATATTCACGTGAATTACTTGTAAATATTACACAAGGTATTCGTCTATCTTATAGCTAAGCGCTTAATTTTTTGACTTTATGAACCCCCGACGGGATTAAATACTACTTAGTTTGTGCTGATAAATTATCGTTTGTTTAGTTTATGTAAGAAAACTTACTAAAATTTGTCACCCCTGTATTACACACAGCATAAAATATTGTGATACGTGTCAAGTCTATCTCCATATAATGTATACAATTAAAGCAATCTCCGATATGCCAAAGATAGAATAAAAATAATTTTGCTAGACATTTTTATAAGTGTAATTCACAACGATTTTACGAAGTACAGGTTATTTTTAAAAATCATAACTCGAAACCAATATTTAGGGGACACCGTTTTGCGAAGATGATTGCTTCCGATCACGAAATCATTATTTGTGTAAGGACTCTAGGCATGCACGGCTATACAGTTTTAGTAAAATATGCAGCTTTTTATATAACAAATCCAAGTATAATTCGCAACAACTAAGTGGTTCCTTTGGGGACTCAAGAACCACCAGTAGTCTATAGATCTTTGGATACCGATTATAGTTATTAAAGTAAATGCAGTGCAATTTAACTTAAAACACCGCGTTAGGGCAGTTTGCGTGCTAGGCTACGGTATCCCCTGCTTGTTGTAGAAGGCGACTAAAAGGGGCCTCGCGGATTCCCTTTGTCGTCCGCCGAAGTAGACCCGGAAAGAAGGCGACATCGGCTGGCCCGTGTCAGGATCTCGGACCTAACCATGCACCGGAGAGGTTTTAGTGGTAAAGAAGCCCACATAACCCCGTCTTCAGGATCTCTTATTAAAGATTTCCCCCCGTCAACAAAAAAAAAGTTATTTTAAGTGTTTTTTTCAATTGAATTGAACATTTACAAAACAAAAGAAATCGTTTCTTCGTTAAAATCATTATTGTTTTCCTTATGTAAAATTTCTTTGTTTTCACAAGTTTTAACTTTTTTCTTAGAGTGCACGAGGAAGGCGGCCATCAGGGAGGAGGCGGCTTGTTGTGGGAGTTGCCACCAACATCCGAAGTGTAGACCTCGACTGCTCTTGTGCTATTGAGTCTTAAGTCTTAAGTCACTCGGACTGAACCTCTATTCTTAGCAACCCAATTAAGTTTAAGGCCATGCACTATAATCCGGTGAATTTGTAAAAGCCCTTAGATTTATAATGACAACATAAAAATACCGCCTTTAGGGACATCATACATTTATCAATCAGCATTAGAATTGGTTTCTCACAATGATATAAACCTTCAATGCCTTATTGAAGCGAGAATAAGATGTCAACTTGTGTGGGCGGCCGACCTCCTGCTATCAGACCTTCCTGTAACATGCTGTGAGTCGGACATAAGTTTTGACGCCATTAGAGATACGCAGAGATAAAAATAATCAAGTCTTGACCACAACAGTATGATTACGTATTGTACACGGCCTTGAATAGGTATGTGTACGCGACTTTAAGACATATGTTTAGTACCATACGGTTTACTTTTAGTGAATTGTGTAATTGTAACAAAAAGAAATTTATCATCCCATGCCCAAACAACCTTTTGTACTATCTGATCTACTTATTCGTGCGATTTTTTGCTTTGTATTGTTTCTGTAGAAGAATAATGGTCTTTAAATTTTTGTTTTAAATCCCTTCGATGGGTGTGCAAATATTTATAAGAAAAAGCCACTACGGGTGGCTTTCTGGAAACCTTATCTTACATGGGAATGTGGTTAGTGAGATTAGAGGTGTTAAATTGAACCCGTACAAACTTTTTACATTACAAAAACTCACGTGTCGTCTCAATTTACAAAAATCTAAGAATCACTGTTTTTATTAAAGTCTCTTTTTTCTAGAGCAGTTTCTCTAAGTATATTTCCTTTCCTTTCGATTTCAAATACCACAGAAAAGTTCGATATCATTAACGAAATCGAAACCTGCGATGTGTTATTTGACTGAATGTGGTGGTCACAATACAGCCGCACAAAGGAGTCCAGACCGCGCCATAAAAGCGTTCCCAATAAAAAGTAAAACCGAAGTAAAGGAAGTGCATGGCGGGCGGAAATGCAAACTCTTATTGTGCGAACTTGCACGTGTTCCGGAACGTTTTGTGCACGCCCCTGGCAATCACGGTGCGCCTAAAAAAGCACCGTGAAAGCCTGACTCAGTACAGACCTATTTTCAGACCTTCTTAACTCACTGCTGTGTGACCTAAGACTACTCAATCTTACTTCAACAGTAAGTCATTTTTTCCTGTTAATTTACAAAAACTCACGCCCGTCATTCAGAGGAGTAGACAGACATCACTTCCTTAAGTACTAACGTCTTTTTATATATGTCGCGCCCTCTACCGGCCTCACCACTCACTTCCGCGATATAAAATTTATTTGTCATTCCTTCCTAATTCATCCTTTATTTATGTCTGATAAAATTAATATATATATATATATTTAATTGTTTTTGACAAATTCTTTGGACAAATAGACGCGGCGAACTATCGACTTGATTAGTTGTTTTAATCAGAATACTAATATACTTAGTCTTTAGATATAGATGACTGTGTACCATGGCTTTAAGAGAGCCAAGCTCTAAGGTGCCCCAGGCTGAGTCTCGGCTTGGCTGATATCATTCTAGCACGAAGGCGACTCAGGGTCGTAGCCGGAGCTCGGTCGTTCCTTTACTAAAACTAGCTTTCTAGCAACTTTAGGAAGCGTTGGCGCTGGGAGAAGAACAAACTACGCCAATGCTTATATTAATTATAGGGAAAAATCTACATGGATCGCAGTGATAGCGCGAAAATATTTGTCGCATTCGGTGGTAGGATGCTTTGTTTTGCCTAAGCGATTACAATTAAGCTATGAATCACAGATTGAGCCAATCTACTGCAATATGCTACAGAACGCCTGTGCCCGGCAATGGGACATATGTAGGTTGTAACTTTAACTTATTTTTTAACAGATTAAGCAAAATTTAAATCTGTTAAATAAGAAAGTTTGAATTATCAGATTTGTATGTCAATGGCGATTGACCACAGGCCAGCCCGTATCAAAAGGAATTCACCACAAAGCTTCAGTATAATGGTCACCGAAGTTAACCAAGACGATATATCATGATGTACCGTCTATTAATTTTTTTCGTTAATACATGGAACGCACTTTTTCTGCGTTACGTACTGAATGTTAACAAATGAAATAAAATACGAAATTTGGACAAAAACTCCTGTCGGCCGCTCAGCTGGGTATGTTTGTGGCTGCGTCGCGCCCACGAGACGACAAAAGGCAAATAAGAGAACATTGCCCACGTACCTCGTTGAAAAAATATCATCTAAATATCCTTCCCATTGATGTTTAAAAGCCGTATAGAAACGGGCATTGTTCACGGATCGAATGCGGTGGCGAAATTAGATTCGTATTATTTGCGCTGGGTCGTGCCTACTCTGTGCTTCGAGGCACATAACCGTTACCTTTTAAATTTTTTATCAACCTTCCCTTTTTTGAATCTTTAAAAAAATGTTAATAAATGCAAAATAATTTTTTTTTTGAATTTTGCACACAAAATACATCATTATTTTAAAATATTTTTTTTTTTATAAAAATATTTTTCTGCGACATACGCTGATTGAGAAGAAGACTGCAACAGTTCCACCAGATTTGAGAGGTGGTAGAAATCTTAGGTGGCTTTGCCAGAACCTTTTTTAGATGTAACTAGGAGGAGAGCGGGCCATATAGTTCGGCAGTCCAAAGAAACTCCTACAACGCTCCTTACGTCGATTATAGGTAGTGCCTGTAATGTGGCGATAACGTGAATAGTTTAGTAGCGCTCCTTCCAAATGATGATTTATTTTAAAGGAAAGCTAACAAATTTTTTTCTCAAATATTACTAAGATTCTTGTTAACCATTCCAAATAAGCTAAAGCTTGTGTTAGGAGGTGGTTCGCGTCAAAAGTCGAATGGCGAGTTAATGAGTTGCGACCTTACGGTTCGCAGGCCGAACCCAAAACTATTAGGTTATTTACGCTTCAAACATTAAAACATAAAAACTATGTTAATGCATAAAAAATGTTGATTGTGTTTACAACTGAAAAATTGCGCAGCTTAACGCAAATCTAGATTACAGAACTAAGGTGAAGTTCAGACATCCAGTGACGTAGAACGTAAGAGTTGTGTAGAGCTTTAAAATCGTCGTTCATATGAAACTATATACATTATAAATATAAGTGTATGTAACGCCGTATTTATACAACCTAATCACGTCCGCGTTAGTTTAAACAGGTTTTTTTGGCTGAAAATCAGCGCTGTGCTACATGTGTGAGCACAGCACATGCTGAACCATACTTTCTTCGGCACAAGGTCAATTTTGTTTTTTTTTCATAATTTCTATTACTTTTGTTTATGTTGTTTTTGTCTTGTTTTACCTGTTGTTTTTGTGTTCGTGTGTCGAATAAATGTTTCTTCTATTCTATTCTATTTACAGAGATTCCACTGTAAAAGCATTTTGGCTAACAACGTGACAAGGCAAAAAAAAACGAAGTCCAGTATTTCGTGGATAGGTAAGTAGCTCCGTCCAGTTGTTTATGTTGCGGCGGCATACGAGGTTGATATTTTTTTTTGTCTGTGAATTTTTTCGTCCACCACCATAGCGGTCCGTGTCCTAATGTAATTCGACCTGATCGTATCTGTTGAATTTTTGTTGTTGCGGTCAGAGACAGCTGGCGGTGAAGCGTACGTTTAGTCTATGAAACATTGTTTATATAGAGAAATTATAGCATGCCAGTGGCGATGTCCTTTATCTCGAATCAAGCTACCCACATGGGTTGACATTGATTGCCGAGATTATCAAAGTATTTTTATGAGCGTTGTCTTTTCCTTCTATGGTTTGAATAATGACTTTAGTAATTATTATGTTTAATATTGGCTAAATTTACATATTTTTCTTATGTTTTATGTTAGGTTCTCATAATTTTTTTTTTATGTAAGGTTCACAGTAAATTAACACTATAATGTAATATTACTATAATGAACAAAAGTGTCTTAATATTATATGTATATACTTATATTTTTGAAGACAATCTAACGCCTAACCTACTTACATTAACTTTTCGTTATAATGTATAATATAATTTATAGTATATACTAGAGTACCTAAATTTCATTTTGCTAAGGATATTTGAAACCTAAAAACACCTTTCATTGTTTACCGTAATATATTCTGTGGTTAAAGTAACAACCTATTATGTACAACTGTTGCGTACTAGCCTTATCAAAAATCGAGTAAGAGAGAGTATAACCGCTTCCCGAAGTGGCACTCAAAGATAGTTTAGCTTTTGAATGTCCCTTAGATTATCCGTGAAATAGCACCGGGGGACCCTTGTGTCGAGTTACTAGCGATACAGGTTCAGGCTAAGCGACCTAAGAGCTGTGCCACCTCTCAATCCGGTGAAGCAGTCAAGGCCAGCCTCTCTGGCCAATCTGTGTAGTTCGTCAAAAAAAGAGAGAGTATAAACGCATAGTCCACCACGCGACCCTGGTGATTGACAAACTTCACGTCTTAGAAAATTTTCTATCACATGCACATTTCCTCATGATATCTTCCTTCACCGCTGTGCGCGTGGTAAATAAGCGCTTAAAATTATAACTAACAAATTCATTGGTGCCGGCACCGAGGATCGAACTCGGGCTGGTAGCGTACTACGCAACTTGAGCCGACCGCTAAGGCATTGAGCTAACACGACCGTGTGGTTAGGCTTATACAACACAGACGATAATACTGTGGTCAGAAACATGAGGACATGACAAATTTTTCTTTTGTACAGTAAAGCAGCGAGACATAGCGAATTCCTGTCCCACACTGCGCTTGTACACGTCATTTTTAACCGACTTGAAGCAAGGAGGTTCTCAATTCGTCTGTATGTTTTTATGTTTGTTTCCTCATAACTTTGGACAGGGTGAAATGATTTTATGATTCTTTTTTCATTTGAAAGCTGGTGCTTCCCATGTGGTTCTATTTATTTATGGTCCAATTCTAACAACGGCCTTCATGAGAAAATCATTTAAGTCTTAAATTTAACGGACGAATAACTCAATATGATGCCAACCGATTTCAAGTAAAGATTGTACTGTACATTTTATTTTGTAATATTCCTTATTTATAATAAATAATAAAGTCGCATTTGATGTCAGTTTTTAGTTTAACTCGTACAAATACTCGTAAAACATAAGATGGTAAATAGCTATCCCATTAAAATCAATAGTTACAGCATCTTTTAAGACAGGAGCACATTATTACAAGGTTCTAGAAATAAATATCGTTGTGGTCGCACCTAATCGCCAAAAGTGACTCGTACAACAAAACAATGAATAAATATAAGCAATACACAGACATATTTTGTAAGGTAAAACTTTTTGTCTGCAAAAAATTATACCGTTTTTATTGAAATTTATTCGGCTTAAATATTTATTCTGTTGAATTTAATGATCCGCATTCATCTTGATGAATTAATGTTCCTCGAAACAAAAAGCAACCGTTTAGCTTTTAATTGTTTTAAAATGTTTTGAATTTCTCAAAAGTGGCCATCACATTTGGAGCACTAATTCCAAAACATTAAAATACATTTTAAGATGTAACAATAAAAATATAAAATAATGAAAGTCTATGAATAAAATCTTAATCAGCGGGAACGGTTTAAGCTTAAAAAGCAAATATATCGATTAAAAACAAACAGGTCCGAAAAAGAGGCGTTTTGATTAATTTCATGGGCGCGTCCGGGGTGCAACGTGAAATCGAATTTGGCGCTGCACGTCGTCAAAATTGACACTAAAATCTCGCATTTTATGCGGTGACCATTTCTTATTTGATTTTGACGAGACTGCAATTTATTTAATTGTATACGTGAAATGCCTCAAAATCTAAGAAAATTATTAAATCTTTTAGAAATATGAAATTTTATTATGACCTATACCTGATCCCAAATCTCTTTACTTCAGTTTCAATAATAAATTTAATTACACCCTACATATGTCCCATTTCTCTCTAATTAGAGTATGAGGAAATAGTCCGTCACATAGACATAATGCGAAACGCTTCCTGAAGTGGCACTCAAAGTTAGTTTAGCTTTTGAATGTCTCTTAGATTATCCGTGAAATTGCAACCGACCGAGTCGTGGTTCGGCCCTCTCGGGCACCCTCGGATCGGAATGCTTACGCGTAACATAGTAACCGTCCAAGCCGAGGTCGCTTCTCTGGCCAATCTGTGTAGTTCGTCATAATAAAACATAGTACGTATTGGCAGACTTGTCATGACTTTTTAAAATTTTCTAAGATTTGAGGCTCATGTGGCAACACTAAGTACCAAAATTTAAATAAGAATAATAAAAATACTTTGATATAATTTAATTTTAATAAAATTATATCTAATTGAAAATAATTTTGTATTTATTATTTAAATTTATATATTACATAGTCACAATTTATAAATATTTTTTATGGTATTATATGATGTTGCGTAGTATTTAAAATGAAAAGGAAATTAAAGACTTACTACACGTTAGTCTAACGGATGTTCCATAAGGAAATTATAAAATCATGGTCACCCTACATCCATTTAACGGTTAGGAATATGTAACGCTATTAATATTTATGATTTTTTAAGTGTAAATTTTTTGTTTGCTTTTCATTTACTAGGATACAGGTGCCGCCTTTGAAGTGTCCGTTTTGCCGTTTAGAAACCGAATTGGCGTCTATAAAATGGAATATTAACCTGAAATATAGGCCGCAAAATATTACATCACGTTCATAGCCTTAGGGTAATAAAATGTTAGTCGAAATCTCAATCTAAACTGATGAAGAGGAAACGAAATTTATTAGTTTTAATCAATTATGAATTCTATTAAATACTTACTAGGTCATACTATTAAAATATTTAGGAATGGAATATGACATAATAATCATTTATTATATATTAATAAAAAGTGTTTCATGATCTAATTATCCTGTTCCCCTTTTCACCAGCGGACATCAATAAGCAAGGCGGATTTCCATCTTTTTGTTGTGGACATACCAAGAACCCAAACGAAACGTTTTACGTCATCTTATATTTTACGTACAGCAATGAATTGTGACAAGATTTTTTCCTTCGCATAATAATAGAAAGATACAGCAATCTGTCTACTTTTCTCTAAGCTTATTCGGTTCCGTATGTGACCGTCAAGCCGAGGTAACCCCTCACCGGGGGGACCCTTGTGACGAGTTACTAGCGATAGAGGTTCAGGCTAAGCGACCTAGAGCTATGCCACCTCTCAATCCGTGAAGCAGTCATGGCCAGCTTCTCTGGCCAATCTGTGTAGTTCGTCAAAAGAAAACCAATCACCATACTCTGGGCTCAAATATACGCATTTAATTTTTGTTGTACTTAAGAAACCCAAAAGCGGCAACTCATCATACAAGCCTGGGATTTGAATACCCGACCCTCAGATCGTTATAGCTATCTCTTATCAACTAGAATATTACTGCTCTTATTAATAATATAATAAATAAATCACTGGCGGTAGGCAGATATTATCATTTTATATTCCATAATATTTTGTAAATAATATTGACGATATATTTAATTTTAAAAAGTAATTATTTTCGAAACGTCCATAGCCTAATAGTTAAGGATACCGTCTGCAAAACATAAAGGTCGCAGGTTCGAATCCACCAACTATTGATCTGAACCTTCTCCTACCACAAGCATAAACTTCGTTGAAATAGTTAACAAGAATGTTAGTAATGTTTGTAAAAAATGAACTTAATATATCTTGGTAAGTATAGTAAACATACTGTACATAAAAGAGTAATTTATAAAATGAAGTTTACAATACAAAAACAAAATATTAATTAACAAAATTATTAATCTATTCAGTGGAAACAGGTAATGCACAAAATTTCCCTTTCCTTCTGACTAAATGAATATTGAAATGTGTAGAAATAAATTTAAAGGCACGATAAACAATCACAAAATAAACGCATATTTATGCGTACAATGAATTAATTCTCCAGCATTGGATGGTACTTAATTAAATTTTATGAAGTGGTTACATTAGAGGTTCTGTTGAAAAGAGAACGCGGCTGATAAATATTTATACATTTTGTTACAATAAAAAGAAAGAAAGCCTATTAGAATTTAAACGCGGCAACTATTCATTGGACGGCGGCTGGCTTTCGATGGATGGGCTCTTAAGCTAATTTAATTAATTTCCAAAGATTCTTACACAACAAGTGTCTTACGTACCGATGTGACTTTAAGACAATCGGTCCATTAGTAAAATCAGGGGCCGTGAATTCAAACGTTTACTTTTAAATTGAGGTCATTTAATTTGATAACATTTTGGAATTTCTAGTAAAGTATCGCTCATGATACGACTTGTTCATTAGTGGGAAGACATCGTTCACGTACAGATATAACGTCTACATTATGTTTGAATTCGTTGCTTTACAACTTGCTTATCGGCAATAAATTGTCAATGTAATTATAACAAACATTAAAGGCCGTCATTTATAGGAATAGTTTCTCCGGCCACTTCTTCTCCCAGCGCCAACCCTTCCCGAAGTGGCGCTCAAAGTTAGTTTAGCTTTTGAATGTCCTTAGATAATCGTGAAATAGCAACCGATCGAGTCGTGGTTCGGCCCTCTCGAGCGCCCTCGGATTGGAATGTTTACACGTAACATAGTATATATAACTATATACTATGTTACTATAATTATATAAAATATAGCGTAACATAGCTTGGACGGTTCCAAGCCAAGGTAACCCTCAGTGGGGGACTCTTGTGTCGACTTACTAGCGATAGAGGGTCAGGCCAAGCAACCTAAGAGCTATGGCCACGTCTCAATCACCGCATGCTTGTTTGGTCCCATCTCCATTAAAAAACAAGGAATTCGATATCTGACTCACGTGAAGACATTTAAAGTTTTTAGAGCGACAAAGCGAAAATATGTTGAAAATTGAGCAATTTATAGTTATAGTGGTCGTAGGCACTGCCGCCTTATAAATTTATTCTAAAGTCTAGACGAATGTAGAGTCTAGATTTGTGGCTTCCTATAGAAGGGTACATACACGAGGAGGATGTGACCGAAGAAAGTACTTTCAAAGTCGATGTTCCGCACGTCCGAACGAAGCGATTTGAGTCATCATTCATCGTGCGTACAGCAAAGGTGTGGAACAAATTGCCGGCGTCAGTCTATCCGTCCAAGTACGACGTGAGAGTATAAGGTCTTCAAGAGTATAGTGAATAGGCACTTACTAAACTAGCGCGTCCCATCTTTCGACTATATCACCGAGTAACATCAGGTGGGCTCCAGGTGAAGCACTAGTTTATACCCATAAAAAAGTAATAGAATGATACCAAATAGGAGCAATAACCTTACGTTTAACAATCAGATATTAGTATATTAAATCAATAATAGTCTAACAACTGGGCAACTTAGGAACGAATCCGTGGCTTTCCGTTTTTCTGTTTCTTACATGTAATAAAATTATTTGCTAAAACTTGTGGCGGCGTATCTATCACAAGAAAACAACGATTCCTGTGTGCTACTGTTTACCCATTTAAAAGAGATTTAAGAAGGACGTTAAAGCTATTTTTTTAATAATTTATGACCTATTAATAAACTTTATCAGCTGTTATTGTATAAGCAGTATTTTGATCTGTAAACAGTTTTATTATTCAAACAACACGAATACGATAGCAAAGAGCATAATGGCCCACAAAGTACTCATCTTGAAATATTGATTTAACATCACGCCGATATCTACACTGCATATCAAAGTTCTCTTCATTAATTATTAATTTTAGAACATTTAAGTTGCCACCGATACTTAATTAGGTAAATTAAAAATCATAAGGAAATAAAGTTACGGATCCAATCATAGTTTCACTTTCAAAAGGGTTCGCTTAAGAAAGTTGATTATATTTATTGGAAACAACATTCCTGTTTAGAATTATTCTTAGATACATATGTAAATGTGAACGCAACTAAGTGATCAGATTTCGTGAAAAGTATATCGAAAACAAGACTTAATTATCATGGTAATTATATGGGCTATTGTTAAACTTGTGGTATACAATTATGTCGTGTTTATTACAACAAACAAGCTGAGAACAGCTGCCGATTCAATAGTCTTTTTGCAAATTTTTAGGGCTTCGTAAGGCTGGCATACGTTGGTCTGTCATTGCAGTGATCGACACGCTTTTATTTTCTTATTAGTACTACGTGGCTTCATCTGTTCTTTTTGAAGCTTTATGATTGAATCGTGTATGTCGGTAGAAATCGTTTAATTAATGGTTATGGTAATATACATGAATTTTCATAACATAACCCTTTTGAATATGGCAACATTTCGAAACTTAATTTACAACGCCTTTGTCTTATTCCGTAAGGTTTGTTAGAGGTCATCGTATATAAAAAAGCTGTGACGTCTTTTTTCAAACCGGAATAAACAGAGATAGAATTCGTTGACTTCTTTCATCGTTTTCGTCCTGACTACAATTTGATCACGTATATCAAACTCTTATCTACTAGACCATCAATACTTCTTCTATGAATACTTAGTCGCACTAAGTTTTGATTTTAAGCCCGCTTACAGCTCCTGCCGGAGTAACATTTGATTACACGACTCTTTCCCTTTCGTTTCGATATCCTTCTTCTACATTAAAAAAAGTAAACTAAGACTATTTATTTCCCACTGCACTGAGATATCCTATCTCTCTAAAAAAATATATCAGATTATTTAGATATTATAAGAAGTCGAAAAGCTGACAAAATTTAACTCCGTCCATAAAATCGTAAAGTCGAACGTTTAATTCCTTGTTAATACAATGACAGTAGTATGGATAGTATACTTGTAACACCAACATAACGGAATTATCCCTGGGTCAAGATTTCATTTTATGATAGCCATCGTGGAGGCGAGAACTGCAAGCCAGCACATAATAACATGTGCTACTTAATTGGAAACCCGTCATTGATTTGTTAATAGTCTCGTTAATTTTAATTCAAGGTATAAGTAATCACTTATGATCATACAAAGTTTGATCAGATGCTATAAAAGTCTGCGTGAATAAAACTGGCCCCACTCAACTTTATTTGTATATAGATTTTCATTACGTGATAAAAGCGTACCTTATTTAAAAGGTTTCACTTTCTATACGGTTCCCATTATAAAAAAAAAACAATAAAAAGACAATGATATTAATGAATTGGGTTCAAGTAAAAAGTACACTACAATATTTCACGCTATCAACAGAAGAACCTTAATTAAGACATTTCTATGTCCAGTTTAAAAGTAAAGCTGTCGAAATACACTCACAAAAAACATTACGACTGCGCCTCTAACACAAAACGGTTAAACTGATAGTTTTGTCTATAATTTATCTGTTTCTTAACCTATTAGAATCTTGATAAAATAGAGCGGTATAACGAAGATAATTGGACGATATGGTGCGTTAAGTATCAAAATGCTCGATCAACGAATTTGCATTTCCATTGTAAATGAATCTCATTGGACATTAATGACGTGTAAAAGAATTAATTCGTGAGATCTTCATTTAGATAATAGAGATGTTTCTGATAAGAGCGGTCCAGAGAGTGCACCGGAAGGCTGGGGATCCGACTGATGTTAATGAACGCTCCCCAGTTTTCGTGTTTTCATTATTCACCTAACAATGATAACGTTGAACACGTTCGTTTGGTGAACACCGACATTTTTTCGTGCCTAACTAGATGATCTATTGGGGTTGTAATGATATCCAATAGTCATAATTGCACTACTAAAACTTGTGAAAGTCATAAATCTAATAGTAAAGGCTAGCGGTTCGAAATCATAATAATGCCTCCTGATCATCTCTAACAAGGCGCACGCGATCATTAGGGCAATCACACACAAATGTAAGAAGCGGTCTCGTCTACGATTCTAAATATCATCGAAACGTTCAATATGGTTATTTCGGCTAATGGGCCCCCGATGACTTTCTATAAATTAATAACAACAAGGCGGTGAAGGGTCCGTCGATGGGTCCTCTTTAATGAGGAAGCATCTTCATCGAGCGCACGGCAAATGTATGCGTTATAATAAAGCTTTAGTGCTTTTATTGTTTCACTTTTTTCGTCAGTATCTTATGACTTCTGGTTAAAGTCGTCATTATCGAGTAGTGATTTTATAGAATCCTCATAGAGACGTTAAAGCAAGTTGAAATGAACCTTAGTATCAATTCTATCGACAAGCGCTTCGGATTTAATTTAATGAAGGATAATATATATTTATGGCAGATAATGCTCTTAATAAGTTTTTCTCTGAACTCTGGTTTTATTACGAAATATATTTATTTAAAAAAGAAAAAGTATATAATTAAACCTTATCCTCTTTTCTAAAAGAATGCAATGTGATAATTAGAAATAAGAAAAAAGACAGAATACAGCGCTTACTTTTATATTTTAGTAACTATAGCTAGTAACATTACGTTCCTTGTTTAAATAAAGGGTTTTGGAATTCGGTCACATAGCCAGGAAAAATGGTACACTGGAAACACTCCTACTCACAGGCCAAATACAGGGAAGACGACGAAAGGAGGAGCGCAATGTGCTGGACAGCACAATCACAATCAGCGATAACACCAACACGAAAGTCCACGACAATACACACCGCAGAAGACCGCAACAAATGGAGAGCGATGGTTCGCAACTCAAATCGTGCTGTTCACGACCCTCAACAATGAGGAAGACGACACAAGAAGGAAGTTTAAAAAAGATAACAAGACAACTTAAACAAAATAATATATTGATATGGTTTTAATGCCTGATTTTATTCTTTGATGGCTTATTGCCGTTAGTTTAGTCCGAAGGTGAAGGAAGACTTCACCGGATGGAGAGGTGGCCGAGCTCTTAGAACAATTAGCCTGAACTTCTATTATGACCTATTCAGTGCAAGAAACCCAAAAGACAACCTCCGCTACTAAGGCTGGTCCGTGATCAAGCTCAGGAGTCAAAAGAAGATAATTAAAATCAAAAGCTATAATTTATTGGTCAGGGTTGTCGATTATGCATTATTTTGTCACTTCTGTTCTGTTGTCTGTTCACTTGTCACACCATAAAAAGATTCATTCAAAATTTAATTTCGTAATTCGTGAAGGAAACACGTCTCCTTTTACGAGTGCTGTATTTTGTACTCAATAGCTATACATGTAAGGGTAATGAATCAGGATTGCACATATCCACCAATGGCCATAAATTCAATGAGTCATAAATAAACATAACGCCTTCGCAAGTGCCGTACCATAGACGATACAATAATGAGAAATCAATGGACGCTTCACTCACCACAATAGTGGGAAGAGATAAAAGGTAGAATTACACGGAAATTTCGACCATTGATCCTTTGTCAAATAGCTACGCCTCTCCACTAGATGACAATTTGCACGTCGAATGTGTCGTTCATTGTATTACAGAGATAATAAATAAACTTTACAATGAGGCTACCAGATGCGTTAAGAGGTTGGAAACACGCGCCACGACTCGTGCCTTTTTAAAGAGTACCTCAAGGGAAGGCGATTGGACCGCCGCTATTTTATACCACCAGCTGACTTTTACCGAATTGAATATTGAACACTTCTATCAAGCAGGTGACAAAGTTTTAATTTCTCAAACTAGTTGAGGAATCAGCTTCTAGTTTATTTATTAGCCAACACGTAAATTGCCTTTCAAATGCAGCTGTTTTTTTAATGTCTTGGGTCAGATCAGATAGTAAATTATATTAAGATAAACCGGTTAAACACGTGGCAATCTGATCTGTCAGTATTTGGCTATTGCATCGCGGAAAACAGATGTAATGATTTAAGCGTCGACAGCCTACTGGTTTGGTGTTCAGTCAACGTAAAACACGGTCGCTTAAGTTTGAACAAAAACTAAAACAATATATAAATAATTAAAAGCAGTCATGCCATTGTCCATGACCCATCTCTTTTGGTTCTTGCACATCCCTACATCGCCACACACATGTTCGACTTTTGTGGCGGTAGGTACATAACATGCCTATCGACACTAACACAAATTTTTGCGTCATAAATTTTGTCGCATTTTCGTATTCCTTTCTTCGTTTATTCTCTATATGGGCAAAAGTCATATCATATCCTCTTTCTAACCCATAATGCCATTACAATGCACAAATATCTGCTCTTTCTTGTCTTTCTTTTTTGTACATACTGTGTGTGTGCATGTCGTCTATAAATGGTCGTACATTATTAATAACTTACTAACTTATTTTGTACTTAAAGTGATTTACAATAACTGATGACCCAATTAAATAAATTAATAAACATTCCTTTAAACATTACAAAATAACAATAATACATAAAACAGAAACTAGGACTACCTACTAACTATTATTGATGCCTCGTGGTACAAAATGTTAAATCTGTAATCTCTGCTTGTCTTCATGAACGACGGGCGTGAGTGATTTCTATTTATATATCATAATCGAAATGCAAATAGTTATTAACGGTACACATTTCTAAGTAAGACGTAACATTTCCTTGGGTGGTATAATGCTATACTATTATCTAGAATAAATATTGACCGAGCGTGGGCCATAGCATCGATTTGTCGTAATCATATCGAATAAGCATCAACTTGAACGACATGAGTACTTATTTTACGAAGCGCGCGTTGCGATGACAAATTGTATAACTTATAAATACATTATATTCTAACGAACTAAGCGTAACAATTTGATATCAATATTCTTCAAGACATGTAATGTTAGCTAATAATTATGCTTTTTTTTTTTTTTTGCGGCTGAATGGCGTTGATATTGGTAGCGCCGAGTTAAAGCACAAACGGCTAGAATCGTAACTGTAGGTGTAGTGTCAGGAACCTAAGGTCTAGGCCTAAGGTTTTGTGGTAAATAGCTAATATCCATATAACTGCCATTAGAACGATCACATTCGTCGACTCAGTCAAGAAAGTCAGATCAAAAAGTCTTGCAATGGAGGTTGCGTTTGAGTTAAACAAGCGTCGGAAGCTTCAAATGGAGCGACGACGTGACGATGATGGCCTGAACACGGCCAGCATTGATCAATACAGACCGATGATGAACTACTAAAGCCACTAAGTAACACTATACTAGTTATGTGTAGTAAAGATTGAAAGTATCTTCTGTCGATTGTAACATAATAGATTTTCCATTCTTTGATTATATATAACAGAATGATGTTAGCTTGTTTTATGTTTCATAAAAAAATCTTAAATCAAGAAACACATTGCATGTAATACTTACCTATGTACTACAAAGGAACAGTTCCGTAATACGAAGACAGTTAACAAAGGCCTTAAAGTAGAAACACTCAAGATAATTGTCGGTATAAATAGCCCGACAATATTGTCGCTCTATGTTTAGATCATTACATTTTGGCTCAGACAATGCGAGAAATATCTATGGCAAGTTATTGTATAGTTACTACCTTATATTCAAAATTAGACTTTCTCTAAATACGATAGAATTACAATTTCCCTAACTACAGAAGCTTGGATAGTTTGTCATACATTTTAAACAATTTGATCTCCAGCTAGCGTCTGGAATTAATCTCAATTTGTAGCAGCCTCTTGTCACGGTGTTTGTGTAATGAAATGGAGCAAGTCTGTATCATTCATTAGAGTCGGACACTTCTATACAGTTAATTGTTTGAACTTGCCCGGGCTGCCGTTTAACATCGTCTCGGCTAATCAAGGCACGGTTAACAACATCCGCTCTGTAAGTGGTCGGCCGATGACTCGGCGCATCATTCGATGATGCAATTGTCTCGGCCCCGGACAATTATGCGGAGAATTGCGTCTTCAATTGAACTGACTTCCGATTGGGTGTCAAGGATGCTTGCTCTAATGTCAATAGACATGAACTTGAATGAGTCCAGTACAATCTTTCACGTGATCTACGTTGTCTTCCTAGTTAATTTGAACTATGTGAAAATTAAAAAAACTACTTCACAGATTTTATCGCGTTAAAATGTATCTAACACCTCAGCAACAGATATCTTTTTATTCAGCTAATCAGGTCTGTTATGCCGTAAGTGAGGTTTTTGCAAGTAAAACACTGAAAGTGGTGTCGAATCGCAAGGCAAGTGCTATTATAATGTCCTTGTGACTGTGAATTTAGTAACCAGTAATTTACACGATAGGATAATCACAACGAAATATGATTACATAGTATTCAAAGGCACAGCTACAGGTAATTATGGATCATTTTCTAAATTAATTAATAAAACCTAGACCAGAACAACACTATGCAAGAAAGACCATTAACACTCTGACATTCAATCGATAATAGATATTGAAAAAACGAGCCTCGCACAACTCTACACGAGAGACAGGTCCGGCAAGTTGCTGAATCAATTAAACAGCCCGCCATTACAATTCATTCACGATTATTGTCATTTGGTGATGCGCTCGATCCACCATCGACTTGTGCGTCTCACGCGACTTCACGGACCATGTTTTTATTCGTTCGGTATGTTATTTAAACTTCTCTGTCAATGAACTTTTGACGTATTGGAACTTTTTAATAAATTTTTACGTAGAGTATACGTTATTTAAATTTTAAAATTTTTAATTAGCACTCTTATACGAATAGCAGACTAGTGACTACCAGTAAAGTCAATTAAATATATAAACAATTTAAGAAAGCGGTTTTATAATGAAAGACGAAGTATATGAGCGAATCAAGTCATCATAGATTAGATGATCAGCGTCATCCTTTACCATCGACATTACCAAAGCGTTGCCGACCCTTGAGTAGAAAGAGGAGAGAAGGAATGAAAAGGAAGGAAGGGAAAGGCGTTGGGAGAGTAATTATTAATACGATAACTGGATGAAACGAATTGATATTTTTATAATCTAACACTAATATCAATACTAGAAGATTTTATTTATATATATTCTTTGTTATATACAAAATATGAAAGCGAAATTTTAAAATGCGCATGTCAAATTCGACTGGAAGAAGTTACTTCCATGTGTTTTTTTAATATTTAGATACACATTGAGAATAGATGGATAACATAATGTGGTGTTAAATAATAGGGTGTTATCACGATCCTACTGAATACTGACGTTTTTCGACTACATGATTTCTGTAACGTCGCTATAAAAGTCTAAGTCATAGACAAATCCAATCTCTGCCACGAATTTCGCTGTTCATAGACGAGCTATCACCTTATGATATTATTGGGATTAGATCAGATTTTACCAAGGATACAAGTGATTATTGTGGCTGATATTCATTAAAAGTTTGTTTATTTTACACGGGTACAGTAATTCGGTATAGTCCTTGGTACGTTTTAGTTAAATTCAATGTGGAATGCCTGAACAATATAGTACCAATTGCTTACTTTTGTACTTTATTGTCTAGGGTCAAGTAAACAACGTATAAATTTCTGTGACAAAAAAACGGCACTCAATGTAATCTGAATCATTTAGTATTGGACTGTAAAATAGTATATTTTTACGATATTTCCCTCAATTAAAAGTCGAGAATCCTTTTAATTACAAACTCTGTAATTAATTAATGCCTATCTTTTTCAAAACTCCTGTACAATTATAGTCAATTGGGTTCACAATGACAATTCATTGTTTTTAATTGCTGTAAAATAAATTTTCTTTTAAATACGTCATTTACAAAATTTATTATATACATATTTACTATCTAATACTATATTTATCACGTTCAGTTTATGGTGTACATAAAAAATCCTGTATCCCTATTAATACTAATTTCTTTCAGAACATGGATCTCTAATCATTTTTCCAAAGCACATTTTTAGCCGACTACAAACAAGGGGGATGTTTTCAATTCGCTTGTTTTTTTTTTAATGAACCGATTTATTAATTTGTTTTTTTCTTTAAACCTTCTTAGGTCCCATTTGAATTTTGTTAACATAGGACCTTGCAAGGTAACTCCTAATAATCGTGTGAATGTATGTTTGTTGGTGTCAAAGTACTTCATTATTCGCTTCAAATTACTACTACTAGACGATACTTTGGATTTAAAGAGGCGTTTGCGCATAATCACCTTTAACGTTGCATTCAATTTGAAGTTGGTTTTATGTATTTGCTGGAAAATAAACGTGTAATTTATATAAGTTACACAGTGCCTATGTCCGGTCTTCCGGCTAAAGACCAAAAGACAACCGTTGGTTCTGCGACAACTAGTGTGCGTAGGCATTTTCCTACGTTTCAAAAATCTAATTTTATCACATAAAGTGTATAAATAGGAAACATCAGCTGATGTTTTAAATAAAGGGTATAAGAAATAGTCGTGTAAGGTGTATATTAGGAAATAAAATTGATTTATTGTTTTACAAAATCAACAGCTTATGAATTACGAATAATCATTTCGGTCACGTATTCAAGATGTAAGCCTTAATAGATTTATATATATCATCCTATGTCCCCTAGGTGGGGCAGAGAGCGTCCACAGTGAACCTCCATCGTGTTCGATCTTGGGCTTCACGCTTTATCTGGCTCCATGCCTTCACGATGTTCTTCGCCTCGTCTGCAACTGTACGGCGCCACGTCTTTTTAGGACGGCCGCGCTTGCGTTTTCCTTGCGGATTCCAATCAATATAGATTTACATTATAATAAAAAAAACAGCATTAACCAAGGTTGCACTTCGCTTTTCAGCCCTGTAGTTCTGGGCTCTCAAGAATAAGACTACGGTATCCCCTGCCTGTCGTAGAAGGCGACTAAAAGGGGCCTCGGGTTCACTGGGCGACAAGGGTGGGGGCCTGAGTCGTCCACCAAGTGGACCCGGGAAGAAGGCGACATCGGCTGGCCCGTGTCGCCTTGCGCTACCGAGGGCGCACGGGGAAACCTCCCCAGACGATGCTCTCCTTGAGCACAGTGCAGAGGGGCTCCGGTGCGTTCCACTGGAGATCCCGGAGCCCCTCGTCATGCACCGAGGAAAGAGCCACCGGGGAGGTTTTAGTGGGTAAGAACCCCACATAACCGCCGCCTTCCCCCCAGAAGGCGGGGTATCTTTCTGAAGATTTCCTCCCCGTGAACAAAAAAGGTTGCACTTCGCAATAAAAAACAATAAAAAATAATTAAACAAATTAATAGAACTCATTATTCGAAATAATGTACATTTTACAATTTGTTGTATAGGCAGCCTTATCGCTATATTATAATATGAACGAAACATGGAGATGGCATAGCTCTTAGGTCGCTTAGCCTGAACCTCTTCGTATGATATAGAAAATGATAGGATATTGGCTAAGTGAACAATTTATAATCTGACGGTTGGAGCTTCGAATCACAGCTTATAACCAATAATTGTCCAGTTTTTCGGTTTTCGTACAACGTAGCTAACGTAACTAAAATATATGCACCTGTATGGCGTGGGTAGCACTGCCTATAGACTTATCTTAACTTTAACACAGCAAACTAATACAGGAAGCAAATTACTAGAACTCATTATTCGAAATAATGTACACTTTACAATTTGTTGTATAGGCAGCCTTATCGCTATATTATAATATGAACGAAACATGGAGATGGCATAGCTCTTAGGTCGCTTAGCCTGAACCTCTTCGTATGATATAGAAAATGATAGGATATTGGCTAAGTGAACAATTTATAATCTGATGGTTGGAGCTTCGAATCCCGGCTTATAACCAATTGTCCGGTTTTTCGCTTTTCGTACAACGTAGCTAACGTAACTAAAATATATGCACCTGTATGGCGAGGGTAGCACTGCCTATAGACTTATCTTAACTTTAACACAGAAAACTAATACAGGAAGCAAATTACTAGAACTCATTATTCGAAATAATGTACATTTTACAATTTGTTGTATAGGCAGCCTTATCGCTATATTATAATATGAACGAAACATGGAGATGGCATAGCTCTTAGGTCGCTTAGCCTGAACCTCTTCGTATGATATAGAAAATGATAGGATATTGGCTAAGTGAACAATTTATAATCTGATGGTTGGAGCTTCGAATCCCGGCTTATAACCAATTGTCCGGTTTTTCGCTTTTCGTACAACGTAGCTAACGTAACTAAAATATATGCACCTGTATGGCGTGGGTAGCACTGCCTATAGACTTATCTTAACTTTAACACAGCAAACTAATACAGGAAGCAAATTACTAGAACTCATTATTCGAAATAATGTACACTTTACAATTTGTTGTATAGGCAGCCTTATCGCTATATTATAATATGAACGAAACATGGAGATGGCATATCGCATACAAATATTAAAACGAAACTTTACATATAGACAAGTATATATATCTAACAAACGTGAAACGCTATCACGCACAGACGCTCTCTTTGTATTTCTGAATCATCGTAGGAATATTAAGAAATAGAATAAAGAGAACCTAACTTTAAAAAAAAAATATTTTAAATAGGTCAGTGTGGTATTGAGTTATTTGTCCATTTGTCGCGCACACACTTAATGCAAATTTAAGACTTAAATGGTTTTCTCATGGCTGCGAATGTCAGAATGGGACCAAATTAGAATGGGACCACAGTGAAAGCAATAGCTTTCAAAGAAGAATAGAATTATCAAAATCGTTCACCCAATTGAAAGTTATGAGACAACAAACGTAAAAAAACAACAAGAAATACAGACGAATTGAGAACCTACTACTACTCCTTTTTTGAAGTCGGTTAAAAATAATCTACACTAAATATGCATACATAAATAAATTATCAATTTAATACGCTTATACATAAAATATACATATATTATAGTTCGAAGATATTGATTGATATTGCCACAATAACAGGTTTTTAAAAGCTGTTAGGGATTTAGCAAGTTGAAAAGAATTAGGAAGGGCATTACACAGTTTTTCCCATAAAAGTTAGTAGTTGAGAACTAGCCTATCGTGACTAGAATCTATAAATACGGGATCTAATAATCTTGGTAAAACTATATAGATTTCTTTTGTGAAGAATGAAATGATCCAAATCGCAGCTCCCAATGACAAGCATTCTTCTGATTATAAAACAATAAAAAACAATTAAACAAATTAATAGAAAATAAACAATGCATTACCTGCGTTACTGAGTAATATTAACAATTTTCTTCAGTGAACTTTACAAAACGCAATAAAATTATATTGTAATATTAAACGGAATGAGATACAGTGCTTCTTGTTATAAATAAGCATAACAAGCCTTCACAGTGAATACATTAAAAACATACCGTATGTTGGAGATAATAAGGCGCATATTATAACTATTAACGTCGGAACTTGTTAAGGGTTATATTTCGCTAAGTACTGCTTGCCATGATTAATACGATGTCTTAGCGGTCTTCTTGAAAATCATTCCACCTCGTTCAATTACTAAGCGCTTCCTTGTACAAAAAACGCTCTTGCATGTAATCGAAATTTTACGTTCAAACGGGAAAGTCGTTTATATGCTTATATATTATAATTACACAATATAACGCTTGTACTTTAAAACTATTATAACATTCACAACAATATAACTTCGTATGATATAGAAAATGATAGGATATTGGCTAAGTGAACAATTTATAATCTGATGGTTGGAGCTTCGAATCCCGGCTTATAACCAATTGTCCGGTTTTTCGCTTTTCGTACAACGTAGCTAACGTAACTAAAATATATGCACCTGTATGGCGAGGGTAGCACTGCCTATAGACAGATAGACATAATTTTAACACAGAAAACTAATACAGGAAGCAAATTACTAGAACTCATTATTCGAAATAATGTACATTTTACAATTTGTTGTAATAGACAACCTTATCGCTATATTATAATATGAACGAAACATAGAGATGGCATACCGCATACAAATATTAAAACTAAACTTTACGTATAGACAAGTATATATATCTAACAAACGTGAAACGCTATCACGCACAGACGCTCTCTTTGTATTTCTGAATTATCGTAGGAATAATACGAAATAGAATAAAGAGAACCTAACTTTAAAAAAACAATAAAAAATAATTAAACAAATTAATAGAAAATAAACAATGCATTACCTGCGTTACTGAGTAATATTAACAATTTTCTTCAGTTATCTACACTAAATATGCATACATAAATAAATTATCAATTTAATACGCTTATACATAAAATATACATATATTATAGTCCCGAAGATATTGATTGATATTGCCACAATAACAGGTTTTTAAAAGCTGTTAGGGATTTAGCAAGTTGAAAAGAATTAGGAAGGGCATTACACAGTTTTTCCCATAAAAGTTAGTACTTGAGAACCAGCCTATCGTGTCTAGAATCTATAAATACGGGATCTAATAATCTTGGTAAAACTATATAGATTTCTTTTGTGAAGAATGAAACGATCCAAATCGCAGCTCCCAATGACAAGCATTCTTCTGATTATAAAACAATAAATTTTGTTTTACGAAACATCTCTCATCGACAGTATAATAACACAAATTTCGCTTATTATTTTGCTGACCTATTTATTACGGGGCACATTTATCTCCGCTACACATCTTTGTAAAATAACTGTTTCGTTTTTTACCCATTCGTATAATACAAATAAGTCTACCAATAAAATTACCTGCTTTTGTTAAAATGTTCGTTGAAGAAATAATACATCCGAATTTTGTTAAGAGACAGTTACAATTTCGGCCGTTATAATTGTATAGTATTTCTTTGTGTTGCGCAAGTATCAAGAAGTGTAACAGACATACATAGAGTCGCCTATGGCGTAATCAATATGGTTATGATATCATTCACTAGTTACTGAATAATACACTCTGTATATTGTATACAGTATACACAAACTAGTTTTTTCCTTTTTTTTTTTTTAGTTTGGTGGAAGAGACGTACTAATTCGGGACGTAAGGGACTTGTATTTTCAGTTTACGGTAGAAGTTTTTTTAATGCATATAAGCTATATATTTTTATATGGGGCTGAGACTATCAAGGCCGCCGACCGGCGGAGGATCGACGGTGTTGGCGCCGCCTGTTAAGGATTCCATGGACAGCCCACCGCACAAACCTGGCGATCCTTAAGTAACTGCAAATAAAAGCACCCAACGGCTGTCCTCTACACATGTAGAGTATTTTAAAATCTCATTACACGGTGCAAATGTTGTCAGATTTTCGGTCACATTGCACGAAGGATGCAAACAATCTGGAAAGATTGTTAGTGACGGAAAGGTCACAGGTAAAAGACCCAGAGGGCGAAGTCCGAAAGATAGTCGGACCAGATCTCCGAAGAACTGGAGTCTACCAGCGACAACTTCCATAGGGCCGTGGATCGAAATGCCTGGGGACAAGTGATTAATCGCCGAGAAAGGAGTCACGATCCTCAGCAGTAGGGCAGCGATTGAAAAGAAATAGCAAAAGGTCTTATCATATCGATAAAACTTGATTCTGTAATTTACATAATATGCGCCGCACCGTGTGTTGCCATCATAAATAATCTGGCTTGACTTCCACAATAATTATATAACATATAAATATAAAGTTAATTGCAACGAAATTTTGATAGAGAAGCTAACAAAATATGAAAATGATCTCATTTGAAAAGTTGTCAATTGCATGTTATTTAATAATATAAATTTTAAAATATCGTAACTTCTATTAGAAGAAAGAATATACCGACAGAGAGTCCACCCTTCTAAAAATTTAGTCTTAGCCTAGTGGCTATGGCTGTGGCGGTGGTTCCAATCCACTAAAAGTGTTCCAATGAGTTTTGCTTTCTTAAGTTGCATAAAATCATGTGCTATAATTTGTGCACGGCGAATTGCGATAGGAAGTGACCCTATCACATATGCGTCCTCTTAAGATCGGTGGGTGAAAAGAGGATAGGAATTGCTATCTTTCTCTACCCCGTAAGAATTACTCTCAAGCAATTAAAACACACTCAAGTGACAAGCACAAAGAGTAGGTAATTTTCCTCTAAACAATCGATTCTAATAAAATATTTCTCTACTCTATTCATTTCTTGTTCGATAGACACCATACCTGACTCGACCTCCGCACGAAACGCTGAGAAAATCTTCGAAAACATAATCTATAATCCATCGGCAACACGTGCACACACAGCTATTATTGATTTTGTCGTTTTTTGTACAAAATTGCATGCCCGTCCCGGTTTGACATTGAAAAAAATATACACTCGGGTGTGTGAATGGGCCTTATTATTAGCTTGCGCAATGACATTTGAGTTTTTGTGAGTGAGTCGCGTGTCATCGACGCTGGGATATCTAGAAGCTTGTGTATATTTTGTATGATGTAAGAATGATAAAGATTCTTAGCTAGGTACTTGTCTTTATTTTTTTCTTTTTTTTAGTTTAGATGCATCGTACTAATTCGGGACGTAAGGGACTCGTATTTTCAGTTTACGGTAGAAGTTTTAATGCATATAAGCTATATATTTTTATATGGGGCTGAGACTATCAAGGCCGCCGACCGGCGGAGGATCGACGGTGTTGGCGCCGCCTGTTAAGGATTCCATGGACAGCCCACCGCACAAACCTGGCGATCCTTAAGTAACTGCAAATAAAAGCACCCAACGGCTGTCCTCTACACATGTAGAGTATTTTAAAATCTCATTACACGGTGCAAATGTTGTCAGATTTTCGGTCACATTGCACGAAGGATGCAAACAATCTGGAAAGATTGGTAGTGACGGGAAAGGTCACAGGTAAAAGACCAAGAGGCCGAAGTCCGAAAAGATGGTCGAACTAGATCTCCGAAGAACTGGAGTCATCCACCAGCGACGCCTTCCACAGGGCCATGGATCGAAATGCCTGGGGACAAGTGATTAATCGCCGGGAAAGGAGTCACGATCCTCAACAATGGGGCAGCGATTGAAAAGAAAAGTAAGAATAGCAAAAGGTCTTATCACGTCGATAAAACTTGATTCTGTAATTTACATAATATGCGCCGCACCGTGTGTTGCCATCATAAATAATCTGGCTTGACTTCCACAATAATTATATAACATATAAATATAAAGTTAATT
Source organism: Meandrusa payeni (assembly GCA_029286785.1). Lineage (NCBI taxonomy): Eukaryota > Metazoa > Arthropoda > Insecta > Lepidoptera > Papilionidae > Meandrusa > Meandrusa payeni. The sequence goes on from JAGSMX010000013.1 coordinate 5,910,521, forward strand.
GCAACGAAAGTTTGATAGAGAGGCTAACAAAATATGAAAATGATCTCATTTGAAAAGTTGTCAATTGCATGTTATTTAATAATATAAATTTTTAAAAATATCGTAACTTCTATTAGAAGAAAGAATGTACCGACAGGGTGTCCACCCTTCTAAAAATTTAGTCTTAGCCTAGTGGCTATGGCTGTCGCGGTGGTTCCAATCCACTAAAGGTGTTCCAATGAGGTTTGCTTTTTAAAGTTGCATAAAATCATGTGCTATAACTTGTGCACGGCGAATTGCGATAGGAAGTGACCCTATCACATATGCGTCCTCTTAAGATCGGTGGGTGAAAAGAGGATAGGAATATTATATATTTATTTATATCTTTCTCTACCCCATAATAATTACTCTCAAGTAATTAAAACACACTCAAGTGACAAGCACAAAAAGTAGGTAATTTTTCTCTAAACAATCGATTCTAATAAAATATTTCTCTACTCTATTCATTTCTTGTTCGATAGACACCATACCTGACTCGACCTCCGCACGAAACGCTGAGAAAATCTTCGAAAACATAATCTATAATCCATCGGCAACACGTGCACACACAGCTATTATTGATTTTGTCGTTTTTTGTACAAAATTGCATGCCCGTCCCGGTTTGACATTGAAAAAAAATATACACTCGGGTGTGTGAATGGGCCTTATTATTAGCTTGCGCAATGACATTTGAGTTTTTGTGAGTGAGTCGCGTGTCATCGACGCTGGGATATCTAGAAGCTTGTGTATATTTTGTATGATGTAAGAATGATAAAGATTCTTAGCTAGGTACATGTCTTTATTTTTTTCTTTTTTTTGTTGACGGGGAGGAAATCTTCAAAAGATACCCCGCCTTCTGGGGGGAAGGCGGCGGTTAAGTGGGGTTTTTACCCACTAAAACCTCCCCGGTGGCCCTTTACTCAGTGCTTGACGAGGGGCTCCGGGATCTCCGGTTGAACGCACCGGAGCCCCTCTGCCCTGTGCTCAAGGAGAGCACGTCCCAGGGGGGAGGTTACTCCCTCCGATGTCGCCTTCTTCCCGGGTCTACCTTAGCGGACGACAAAGGCCCCCACACTTGTCGCCCAGTGAATCCGAGGCCCCTTTTAGTCGCCTTCTACGACAGGCAAGGGATACCGTGGTCTTATTCTTGAGAGCCCAGAACTACAGGGCTGATAACATGTCTTTATTAAATTAATATAGCCTTTTAACGCGGAGTGGGACGCCCTAAGACAATGTGGAGCGACGATCTTCGCAGGACGGCTGGCAGAAGCTGGATGAGAGTGGTCGAGGATCGTAGACGTTGGCATACCTTTGGAGAGGCCTATGTCCAGCAGTGCACTGTGACAAGCAACGCGCTGGGTGAAGAAGTGGCCTAAGAAACTCCAGCAACGCTCCTAATCCTATCCCACCCACCTTGGATAGGATTAGGCTTTACCATAAAATATTTAAATGGCGCGAAATAGTTTTATCCACGAGATACACATTTTAATGGTCACCAGCGACAAAATATTGACTTGGGTTCTACAAATTAATATTTAATAGGAAGTACAGCCCTCTCACGAGGACTTTCCAAATTCCAGTAGCGGTTAAGCAAATAGAATCAACATAAGGACGGATGTCAACAGTGACCTGACTTTCGACCCGATTCATGATCGCCCCGGAAAAACAGTTTAAAGTTACACGGGGGTATGTTACCCTTTTCTAAGAATACAAATATTACTTCTGTTAACAAGTTGTTTTAGTTTCGGTGAAGACAATAGCAATCATATTTTTATATTATTCAACCTTGCATTAGACTTAGAAAAGATTAACAAATTTGAAAAAAAAATACAATTAGTCCATATAAAAGCACAAACAAAATATACACAGATAAAAATAACATAGAACTGGATTCCATGGAGAGGCGGGCCAAAGAGTTGATAGGTGATCAAGATCTACACCTAGATAGTCTTGAGCACAGGCGCAAGTTGGCAAGCCTTTCGGTGTTTTACAGATTACATTTTGGAGAGTGTGCACAGGAATTACACGAGTTAATTCCCCCATCCCCATTCTACCTTCGGATGTTTAGACACTCGGTGGGTCTCCACCCTTTTTATAGTCGATGTTCCGCGCGTCCGAACGAAGCGATTTGAGTCATCGTTCATCGTGCGTACAGCAAAGGAGTGGAATAAGTTGCCGGCGTCAGTCTTTCCGTCCAAGTATGACGTGGGAGCCTTCAAGAGTAGAGTGAATAGGCACTTACTAAACTAGCGCGTACCTTCTTTCGACTATATCACCACTTAACACCAGGTGGGATCATGGTCAAGCGCTGGGTTATTTTTACCACTAACTTTAGCTGCCGTGCTAGGTCGTAGACCTGTGTTACGGACAGCTAAGGACTTCCTGCAAACACTTGTCACTAACGTTACACAACACATCAACACTAAAGACTAGTCAATATTCACGATTATTTGTAGTACTAATTACACGAGTTTAAATAACTTTGTACAAAAAACATACATTCAATTGTAAATAAGGATGATTGATGATGGCATTATTGAAGCACTATAATTGCGATCAAACGGGACAAAAATAATTATAAAGGAAGGAAGTATTTGAAAAGTGAAATCATATTGACTAAAAAAGGATAACGGAATCGCAAGCTTTTTTTTTATAGACGAACTACACAGTTGGCCAGAGAGGCTGGCCTTTACTGTTTAACCGGATTGAGAGGTGGCATAGCTCTTAGGTCGCTTAGCCTGAACATCTATACTCGGAAGCCTAATGACAAGTCTTATAATATTGAAAACGACGGTAATATTTTTCACGAAATAACTTTAACCTTACGTAATTATTAATAAACACGATAAAATAATCTTGACAACCTAATTATTTTTAATTATTATCTTGTTCATCAATTGTTTCTTCACCTAGGGTCTCTCTTTATCTTAAATTTTGAACCGACCCTTATTAAGGGTATTAAAAAAGTTTTAAGTCTATCGAACGTAAAGTCGGTTTTGGAAGGAGACAAGGCCACGCGATGCCGACAATATCCGAGATAAGATTAGAGCGATCAACTTCGCCTGAACAAGATTTTACCAAAGATTATTCCTTTATATCCTAACGCAAAAGATAAGAATGAAGTCCGAGGTAAGTGTCAAAATATTTACTGCACCGAATAAATTATAGAGTTAACGAATAAGTTATGTCCACTTCAATAGATCGAATTATTATAATTTAACCCAAGATTTAAGTAACTTAAAACGTACTAGTTTCAGATGAGTACATTTTCTAAAAAAAACTTTTATTGATATCATTGATGTCTATGTTTAAGTTACGTTTTGTATAATAATAAATAATAATAATAATAAGCCATTTAATCGGTTAGACAGATTACAACACACAAATTTACACAACAAGTTAAGCGCACAGTTAAAAATGAAAAAAAAATATCTTTATTGTACACACATACAGCTATGTCACTTAATATATTGTCGTCCTGTCTTATACATATTATATAGTGTGTGTGTGTGTGTACCACAAGTCATAATATTAATTTTTCACACTTTTATTTGGCACAAGATCATAACAATTTGCACAATTGGCACAACAAATTGAAATCAAATCAACTAGATTAAATATATATATATATATATATATTTATTGTTTTTAGATCGCAGCCACAGACCTGTGTCCGTGCTCTTTTCCAATACACTTAAATTGTTCACTCTGCATCTATTAAAAGAGTGCTACTTCTACAGTAACTATTTTCCTTTAATTGTTTTTTTTTTTATTTTTAATGCCTGAATTTAGAGGTGGCCTGAGATCGCTCCGGTTCACGCGTCGCAGACGCCTCGCTGCATTGCTATTAGCCGACCGCAGTGTCCCTGCTTCTCATGGCCATTTTTAGGTTGTAGTCCACTATCCTCTCTCTTGATGCGGCCATTGCCTTTGTCTACTAGTAGTCTTCCTGTGGCGTCGTCACAGTCATCTGTATAATAGACACAGCTGACGGTGTGTCGGGATATCGCCACTACAGCATGTTGGACGCTGTCGTGCAGTTGCAGTTTTTTCCTCACTGTTCTGATGACCACCACTGATCCGTACGTGAGGCCTTGGGCCTCGTGCACGGCGAGGATGCGCCAACCTGCCCCCGATCCGTATCCCTGGTTTACATATATTTACAAACATTTAGTTTTTGTTTAAAAATAGAATGACCACATTATTTTTATATACAGCATCACAACCGTTGTTCCGACATCTAAGATTGATGGTACAATAAAATTATGGCTCTATGACTTAACATAATTCCTTATTCATTTATTATCTAAATATTATCTCAGATCAGACTTGTAAATAGATAAATTATTATCTAAAACACGATTATGTCGATTAGGCGCTACAACTTTTTTTTATTCTTATAAAATATCCTTCGCGTATTAATTAAGATATCCAAATAAAACTTGACTAATTTATAATTTGTTGTTATACTGGCCAACACTAATTAGAATAAAAAAAAATATGAATATGTAAATTAAATGTTTTCTTAAACAGCAAATGGCATAATTATGACGTACACATTTTAGAGATGTCATGTAAAATAAGAATCAATCAATATATATTATAATAACTTAAAAAATTTATTAGTCGTCACTGTCACTCACTTGACATCGAGAGAATAATACAATGTATAAATAAGAATTAATATAATCTCTTTTATGTATCGTAAAGTATCTGACAATTCAGTACTTGTTATCATAATAGAAAGAACTAGAAACCAGCTTAAGACTTGTCCAATCAGACTGCATCAGATAAAATCGAAGCAATAGAATCGATACAATTAGAATTGCAGAAAACTGATGCAATTTTCCGAGGACCGTGATTTTTATTTAAACGGCGGACAGCATCCGCCTTGCCGATAAATGCTCAAGATGAATGGATCACTGCGTGAGAGCACTATCTGATTGAAAACAACGGTCCAGTGCTGGCTCTAGGTGCCTTACAACTTTTTGCCGTCAACGTTACAGCGATACCATCGTGTGCATGCCGCATGCCTACATCGCCGTATGTCATTTTTATGACGTAATATTGCATTCAGAACAGTATTGTACACGGCGTTTACTAGAGTTGTAGAATTGTTCAAATATATCTTCACCGTCAGTGTTGCAAGTGACCGGAAATTTTTTTTCGATACTCTTTGTTTAAACGTCACTAGTTTAATATAAATTATCTAGACCAACACTAAGTACCACATTATATTTTTGTATTCAGTAATGTTTCTATTGTAAATACTTTCATTTGAGTGATTCGTGTATTTAGCTTGCTTTTTTTCTGTTCGCACTTTTAACTTCAAACACTTGAGACATGTTTGTGAATTCAAAGCACTCCGCACAATATATTATGCCCTGGCCCAATCTGTAATCACATATGCCATTCGGGCCTGGGGTGGTACTTACAAAACCATTATGATTCGGTTGGAGAGAGCTCAAAGATCATTGCTGAAAACAATGACCTTTAAGCCGTACAGATTTCCAACACCAACTCTTTACAATAACTGTGAGGTTCTAACCGTTCGGCAGTTGTATATATTACACGTCTTATGTAAACAACACCTCATATCTCCGCTCAACATAGACAACATAGAAAGAAGACGTCCTACGAACGTCTTAGCCCCATGCCTTGTCCGAACATCTTTCGCTAAAAGACAACATGGCTATCTTGCTATCCATCTTTATAATAAAATTAACAAGATTTTAAACTTTCATCCACAGAACACATATAAAATGAAAGCCAAAATTAAAAACTGGCTGTTGTCGCTCGATTATAAGCAGACGGAAGAAATTATGCTTAAAATATAAATACCACACATCTTGCACACACACACTCCACATTTATTTATTTATATACGAATATTTATTTAATTTTTCTTTTAAATCTTTTATATCGCTGTTAAATTAATATACTTTTCTTTGTTTGTTAAATTTAATTTAAAATGAAATTGATGTAACGCAGTGGGAGAGGGCACTGATTCCTGAGATACAGGTTTAACTCCTAGTTCAGGAATCAGGGAGTTCGTCTATTTGTAAGAATTTTTTTTTGAATAAAGTATTTGTATTTGTAACTACTTGTCAATAATATCTATGATAATAGACATGCTTTGTTTGTAAAAAAAATCATCTGAATACGAAAACCAGCAAAATCTTATCAATCAAGCCCTCGTAGATATTTTCTCATTTAAGATCTACATAAAGCTGGCGTTTTATACAATTTTCATCTCAGGCAGGCTCCACTCCTTAGATGTTAGGAGCGTTGCTGGAGTTTCTTCGGCCACTTCTTCTCCCAGCGCCAATGCTTCCCAAAGTGGCACTCAAAATTAGTTTAGCTTTTGAATGTCCCTTAGATTATCCGTGAAATAGCAACCGACCGAGTCGTGGTTCAGCCCTCTCAGGCACCCTCGGATCGGAATGCTTACGCGTAACATAGTAACCGTCAAACCGAAGTTACCCCTCACCGGGGACCCTTGTGTCGAGTTACTAGCAATAGAGGTTCAGGCTAAGCGACCTAAGAGCTGTGCCACTTCACAATCCAGTGAAGCAGTCAAGGTCAGCCTCTCAGGCCAATCTGTGTAGTTTCACATCAATTGTTTTCTGTATGTATTTTTAAAGATTAGTATATTTTCATGTTAGCTGTTTTACTTTTAATTTTTCAGAATTAAATGGTTGTTTTATTAAGACATTGTAGTTTTGATTTAAATAAATGTCAGACAAATAATTTCTATAATATTTTAATAGATTTTGAATACAAAATAATTAATGATATAGATAAATATATTTATATATTTAATTTAATGACTAAAGGAAATTATAAAAATCACGCCATTAAAATATAAATACCACACATCTTACACACACACACTCCACATTTATTTATTTATATACGAATATTTATTTAATTTTTCTTTTAAATCTTTTATATCGCTGTTAAATTAATATACTTTTCTTTGTTTGTTAAATTTAATTTAAAATGAAATTGATGTAACGCAGTGGGAGAGGGCACTGATTCCTGAGATACAGGTTTAACTCCTAGTTCAGGAATCAGGGAGTTCGTCTATTTGTAAGAATTTTTTTTTGAATAAAGTATTTGTATTTGTAACTACTTGTCAATAATATCTATGATAATAGACATGCTTTGTTTGTAAAAAAAATCATCTGAATACGAAAACCAGCAAAATCTTATCAATCAAGCCCTCGTAGATATTTTCTCATTTAAGATCTACATAAAGCTGGCGTTTTATACAAGTTTCATCTCAGGCAGGCCCCACTCCTTAGGTGTTATGAGCGTTGCTGGAGTTTCTTCGGCCACTTCTTCTCCCAACGCCTATGCTTCCCGAAGTGGCACTCAAAATTAGTTTAGTTTTTGAATATCCCTTAAATTATTCGTGAAATAGCAACCGACAGAGTCGTGATTCAGCCATCTCGGGTGCCCTCGGATCAGAATGCTTACGCGTAACATAGTAACCGTCAAGCCGAAGTTACCCCTCACCGGGGACCCTTGTGTCGAGTTACTAGCAATAGAGGTTCAGGCTAAGCGACCTAAGAGCTGTGCCACTTCACAATCCAGTGAAGCAGTCAAGGTCAGCCTCTCAGGCCAATCTGTGTAGTTTCACATCAATTGTTTTCTGTATGTGTTTTTAAAGATTAGTATATTTTCATTTAAGTTGTTTTACTTTTTAATTTTTCAGAATTAAATGGTTGTTTTATTAAGACATTGTAGTTTTGATTTAAATAAATGTCAGACTAATAATTTCTATAATATTTCAATAGATTTTGAATACAATATAATTAATGATATAGATAAATATTTTTATATATTTAATTTAATGACTAAAGGAAATTATAAAAATCACGCCATTAAAATATGAAATGTATTTATTGCCAGTGAGGCCTCTATTCCTTTCCAAGGGTCACGCATATTGCATGGCAGCGTCATTGAAAGATTTTCCGAACGAAGCCATCGTCGGACTACTGAACTTATTTTTTTTACACTAAGAATTTGTTCCTGGTTGACGAGTACAGGCATCCCGTAGGGTCCCTTGTTACATACCGAGCCATCATAAAATGTAAATAGCAAATGATATTGCTTGCGCAACGCATTAAAACAATTATTAATGTTGGACATTAATATAGTTTTTCGAACGCAAACTGTCATGTATGAATGAAAACGTCATTCGCGCGGTTAACAGTTATCCTTGCCAGTGGAGAAAAAGAATATTTTGGATGTAACGGTGTTTACAGACCGGAGCTATTAATCACCGAATACCTGTTAACAATTTATGATAAACAGAACGAATGATGCTCACTCATTAATATTTATCGAAGAGGCTTCTCTTTTCGTGTACTTAACAGTGAGCAATTGATATGGACTAGTCGTTACCAAAAGACCGAGACACCTGGAAATATGAGCATGCGCGGCCTCTTCAGAAATTCATTGAATTTTTCATGAACATCGTGTAGCGACGCCGCAATAAGTAAGCAATTACAAGAGTCGTTGGTTAATATCCCATAAAGCAGTGAAGCTGATATATTTTATTTATATATTCAAGTAATAAAAATGTTGTATTAATATATTTTTGATTGTAAATAATATTATGTAAAACAAAAAATACATGGAGTAGAAATCTATATTTGTAAATTAACGTGAGATTAACTTTATGGTACGTTTATAGTGTGAGATTTGGCATAGCTAAGGTTATGTAGAGACCTGTAGTTCTGGGCTCTCAAGAATAAGACTACGTTATCCCCTGTCATAGAAGGCGACTAAAAGAGGCCTGGTCCTCCTTGTCGTCCAAAGTGGACCCGGGAAGAAGGCGACATCGGCAGGCCCATGTCGCGTTGCACTGAGTGGGCACAGCGGAGGGAGTAACCTCCCCCCCCGGGACGTGCTCTCCTAAGAGCGCGGTGCTTAGGGGCTCCGGTGCGTTCCTCTGGAGGTTTTAGTGGGTAAAAATTCTACATAACCTCGCGTTCCCTCCAGAAGAGATTTCCTCCCCGTGAACAAAAAAAAAGTGGGCTATAACTTCGTATTATAACTACGATACTACGGAAATGAAAGAAAGCGTTTTTGGAGTTGTGTTTAATTTTACTAAGGTAATTTGACTTGAAGTCGGTTTTCGCAAATATATATATTTTGTTATTTTCTCTCTACGAATAACCCTGCGTTTTTAATATCCTATTGAATAATACTTAATAGCGTTTTTCTCCTTATTTATTTATTTTATCGCCTCTTTATTCTAAAATTAAATATACAATGAAGAATTCGCATATTACTAGGTTAAAACACAGCGTGACAAGAATCAAGGCCTTCCATTTTGTGCTTCAATTGTATTGCATAGCTAGCACACGTAAAAGCTAACAATATTTATTTTTAAGCTTGTGCTAGGAGATGGTTCACGTTAATAGTCGAATGGTGGATTCGAACACACACCATGAGACTATTGGCGCTTCAAATCTTTTGTATTTGTTATGTTTGTAATTCCTATTAAATAAATAAACATAATATAATAGATACTATACAATGGATAGCCTCTGCGTAATCCAGTTACAACCTCAATTGGATGTATACGTAAGGATCACTAAAGGTGGAACTTTCTGCTCTTGCGTTCAAAGGTTGCAAAAAGATGTGAAAGTACGTAAGCCGTGGAGATTGGATCACTAACGCTAAATTTAACTCGGGACGTCGACGCGGCGGCAACAGACGAGCGGTCTCGTGACTTCGAGGAAACGATACCCCATTGTTATGCCTGTTACTTGGTGTACTGTTACAATTCTTTACACCTCTTCATGGCACGTTACTAATGTTCCTTTTGTACAGCTTTTAGGTTTTCAACTACGTTCATGATTTTTTTTACTCGCCTTACGAAACCAGTTGTTTCACGTTTCTGTCGGCAATGTTTCTTGACATTATAAGAAAAAGAAAATAAGCTATAACTTCTTTTAACATTTTATTAACGGGGTTGACAGCGACAGCAGTCTTTGTCCAATTTTCTCTATGTCTCAGCCCTGTAGTTCTGGGCTCTCAAGAATAAGGTATCCCCTGCCTGTCGTAGAAGGCGACTAAAAGGGGCCTCGGCTTCACTGGGCGACAAGGGTGGGGGCCTTTGTCGTCCGCCAAGGTGGACCCGTACAGAAGGCGACATCGGCAGGCCCGTGGCGCCTTGCACTGCGAGGGCATATGGAGGGGAGGGAGTAACCTCCCACCTTGGACGTGCTCTCCTAAGAGCACAGTGCAGAAGGGCTCCGGTGCGTTCCTCTGGAGATCCCAGAGCCCCTCAGCATGCACCGAGGAAGGGCCGCCGGGGAGATTTTTAGAAAGAAAGGTCAAATGAGCTTAAGGCTCACCTGATCTTAAGCGATCACTATCGTCAATGAACATCCGCATCACGTAAGGCACAATTTTAGTTAAATATTAGTTTTTCATTATATTCCATATGTAATTATAAATAAAGGCATATAACATACGTAACAAAATCTAAATCTTAATAAACTTAAACAATACTGAAATATCTGATCTAGTATATTATACCTAGAAGTAACAACTGGAATTATTATGTTAAATAAATCAATTTTGCAATTTTCTTGCCGATTCAATAAAGATAACGTCATAGCAGATAACCGGACCCACCGCTAAGAAAATAAGTTGTCAGGCAAATTGAAACGGATCAATGGGAACCAAAGCTCGGGGTATTAGAATAAATTGATTCCGATTATACCAAATACGCGAATGTCTACTATCTGTCTGTAAATTCACTTCTAAGCGCCATATAGGTTACTTTTGAAATGTGTATATTTTAATTGCCTTCGATTTTATTTCTTCTTTATTTTCACGTAGTAAAAAGTGTAGAAAAAAGCGGTTTTAATGCCTAAAAATATTCTTTGCTATATAGTTGATTAGTTAATTTTAATTTTAAAATTTAGTCTAATTCTCCTTTTTGTTTTTTTTTGTTATAATTTAATACTTTCACTCGCCATTAATACATTGCATGCAGTCTGCAGACAACACGCAGTTGTGATGGTAAGAGACCAGACTGTATGACCCTTACACCCTGGAAGATGGGATGGCCTTTTGTATGGGATACTTCTTTCTGGGATTATACGTCGATACTTTAGTATCGTCATACCTTCCAGATTATGGGCAGGCCCCACCCTTAGATGCTAGGAGCGTTGCTGGAGTTTCTTCGGCCACTTCTTCTCCCAGCGCCAACGCTTCCCGAAGTGGCACTCAAAGTTAGTTTAACTTCTCGAATGTCCCTCAGATTATCCGTGAAATTGCTACCGACCGGGGTCGTGGTTCTGCCCTCTCAGGCGCCCTCGGATCGGAATGCTTACGCGTTACCCACCGGCCCTTGTGTCGAGTTACTAGCGATAGAGGTTCAAGCTAAGCGACCTAACAGCTATGTCACCTCTCAATCCGGTGAAGCAGTCAAGGCCAGCTTCTCTGGCCAATTTGTGTAATTCGTCATTATAAAAAATACCTTCCAGAATCTTCTGTTGAGGCTGGAGCGGCCGCTGCTACTGCAGAAAACCTTAAGCGGCGCCAAGATAGTAACCTCGATAGAGGTACATATTTGCGCCGTTTGGGGGAAAAACTTTGGGTCCATGGGGTCCTAGTGCACACCACCTTTTTAATGTGATAGCAAAGAGTTTGGTCGCCACATCTGGTGACCTGAGGACTGGCTCATACCTTGCACAGAGGTTAAGCATTGCCATACAACGTGGCAATGCTACCAGCCGTCTGGGCACGCTGCCAAACAACGACGGTTTGGCACAGTTACATTTTTTGAAAATTGTAAAGTAGCTATTATATTGTAAATATTTCTCTTTTTAGTTAGTATTACGTATAATGTTATATATTACGTATATTAGATTATATAAGTGCTGCTTTATTAAATATAAATTTGAAAATAGTTTATATGCAATATATGTTAAATACTTAAATAAAGATTAATACTATTAAAAATACCTTTTAAAAATATATAAAGGTATTACGATAATATTTTGAATAACCCTTTGTATTCAAATCCGAACAAAATAAAAGTGTGTGTTTTAATCTCGAAACTTTGAATATGTCAAATTTTATCAACGTCTAAGAACTGTCTCAAATGTTCAATCGTAAACTGCGAGGCCACCCGTTACATGGCTTTCCCCGGTGGTCCAACCCTCAAGATGATTAAATTAGGATACGAACTGATATAACATCCGAAATGATATACAGTGAACCGCCGTCGATTCTGCATAATGAAGCAATCAAATAGTATTCATTTCAACTCGATCGATATCGGATCGAACGGAAACTTTTCCGATAATGCCAAGATCTATAAAATATCTTAAGTATTAAAATTTCTGTACAGTTTAAAAATATTCTTAATTAAATGCTGCGAACACAAAATTATCAAAACAAACAAAATTGGGCGCCGCAATGAACATCGTGACTTAAAAACCATTTATCTATGTAATATGTATATAAGATATTTAGAAGAAGATTTTAAAATTCTAAATTAATACGCACTCAATTTTTTAACAGGGTAGACAAAATAGCATTATCTATGAGTCCATTGTGTGATTACTGTATTTACGAAAAGGAAACCCGAAAGTTATTGATACAAGCTGGTTGGATTCGAACGCCGACCAATCGACGCCGTGGTATCTCAGTGTCTAAACGGTCGCTTCAAGTTGCATAGTACGCTAGCAATCAGAGTTCGATTCCCGATGCAGACACAAATAAATTTGTTGTTGCAATTTTATGTGCTGATTTACAACGCACTCGGCGGTGAAGGAAATCATCGTGAGGAAACCTACATGTCTTAGTAGTGTTTTCTAAAATATGTCAAGTCTGTCAATCTGTACTAGGGCCGCGTGGAAGACTATGCTCTTATACTCTCTTTAAAGAGAAGCTCTGTGCCCAGCAGTGGGACCTATATAAACGCTGAAACCTTAACTTTTAATAATTAAAAAATAAATAAGTGAATAATAATAAAGCTTATTTATTATTATCATTTATAATTAAAATACATAAAATAATAAAGCAAGGAATAATAAAGCAAAACAATCAATAAAGAAGAAAAAATTTTTAACATTACGCTCTAATTGTAGAAGCAAATTAAGAATAAATTATTTAACATGCTATAGGAAAATAACTAATCTAGGGTCAATAATTCCCCATGTCATCATTTATTTTTAATAATTTATACAATGTACTCTATAGCAATTTAAGAAAAAAATAAGCCCTCAGGTCCTTTTTAGCCTAGCGCGGTAGACCGAGGTAGCGTCAACTCTTATAAGTATGCCATATAACTGGCATAAATTTTAGCAATTATTTTTTGTACACAAAAGACAACTTATAATTGGGTACCAGCTAATCGAGAATCGAACTCGTGACTATCAGATCGTAAGTCGAACCGCGTAGCCACTAGAAAGCCATTGATATTAACCTCGTTATGTAAACATTAATTAAAACGGATAACCGTTGAGCAAAACGAGAACCGCGGAGAGGCAAACGCGCCCTAAGACTAAGTGGAGTGACGATCTTCGCAAGACGGCTGGCAGAAGCTGGATGACAGTGGCCGAGGATCGTGCTCAGTGGCATGCCTTTGGAGAAGCCTACGTAAGCAGTGCATGACGATGATAAACCTTAATTGTATTAGGAACTTGAAGTAAGTTTTAAAATGTTTGAATTTGCGTTACCTTTATCGGAGTAGATATCCCGTCAGATGTCAGCCTCCTCCGCTTTGCATACGATAATCTCAGGATACAAAATACGCACAAAAACTTGTTGCATTTTAAAATCCTTCACGTAAGCACACATTTAACGTTTCGAAGTAAATTGAACGGAAGGCTTTTTGTTTGACTATTTATTAAAGAAGACAAAATGATTAATACCAGGGTATTTACATAAGAATCACTACAACAATAAACACTGAGGAAATATTCACTGATACACTGGAAATAATAACTCTAATATAATTAAATATGTAATACCGTGTGAACTATCCTATGGCATAATTAATCCCGTCTTTATACGATAGAGAAGAAAATTGCAATAATTTTTGTCACTCCGAGCAAAAATACTAAATACATATACGGACGGTATCTTTATTTGGTCCAATTCTGACAATGGAATATATGAGAAAACCAGAAAACTCTTAAATTTGCATAAAGTATGTACCCCACAAATGGACGATTATCGCAATATCGCGTCAACCGATTTCAATTATTATTTTTTTATTGGAAAGGATGTACGTCAATAGTAGTTTGATGAAAGTTTGGTTAGGTTCTCATTAATTTTATTTCGTAATATTTCGTTCGTTTATTTATTATTTATTTATTCTTGCATTAATACTTGGAGATACAAAGAGGACGTCGAGCGTAATAGCGTTTGACGTATGATTCGATTTGAAGTCAAGTAAATATAGTTGTTAACGAACCTATACAGGTTAGCTATAGAATAAATATACATTATTTATATCAATAATATGAATAAATAATCCCGTTAGGAGATGGCGCAGGCGGGCCGGTGGCAGACCGGCCCGCAGCCCTGTAGTTCTAGGCTCTCAAGAATAAGACTACGGTATCCCCTGCCTGTCGTAGAAGGCGACTAAAAGGGGCTTCGGGTTCACTGAGGGTCTTTGTCGTCCACTAAGGTGGACCCGGGAAGAAGGCGACATCGGCTGGCCCGTGTAGCCTTGCACTGCGAGGGCACAGGGGGGGAGGGAGTAACCCCCCCCCGGGACGTGCACTCCTTGAGCACAGTGCAGAGGGGCTCTGGTGCGTTCCACTGGAGATCCCGGAGCCCCTCGTCAAGCACCGAGGAAAGGGCCACCGAGGAGGTTTTAGTGGGTAAAAACCCCACGTAACCGCCGCCTTCCCCCCAGAAGGCGGGGTATCTTTTTGAAGATTTCCTCCCCGTTAACAAAAAAAAAGCTATAGAAGCTGACTTTGGCTTTTTCAGCGAATTGAGGTATAGTTCTTAGGTCGCTAAGCCTGAGCCGCGATATATCGTCTATATTGCGGTTTCCTTTTTTCTTTATAAACTCGCGACGTGTCCATAGTTATGCTGGACTCGCGTTTACTTAATTCATTTTAATATTTTTGATTTGTGATACAAACGGTATTGTAAAATTTATTCTGTTTTTATTTATAACAGTAATGTTTATAATTTAAAGCCTTTATAATTTATATTTTTGGTTTGTTTAAAAAAAGCTAATAACGTCGTAAATTTAAGTAAAAAGCCAAAAAAAAATGCCACCAGCAATTTGTGTAATTTGCTAGATTGGTTTTTAATTTTTTTGTTAAATATATTTTATAAACCTTACTTACAAAGGAAAAGATTTTTTTAGGTCATATTTTTGGGCTGTTTAAATTCTTTTTACAATTTGTGGCGTGCCACCCATAAAGTTTGTCCACCACTGGTCTAAAACATGATCGCAGGCTGTAGACTTCTTGGAGCGTGTATACCTTATTTTGCTAATAGTTGGTCCTGTGCATGAACGCGTATTAGCGTAAATATTTGAAAATATTAATGGAAACGTAATAATTAACTGACTTGGACAATACGGCTGTATGAGCTCAAAGATCAAAAAGAAAGCCATTAACCGCTGTCAAAGGAATTTCACTTCTGAAACAATTTTAATTAATACTGACATTGCTGTAAGAATTTTTGTGCAATAAATTAGCCTCACGTTATTCATCAAATCATATTACCATTTTAAAACACTAAACACATTTTGCATGTCCTAAATCATAATTGATCTTGATTTACGGTCTTCACGGGCGATATATTTTTATATCGCCGTCCGTCCGTCCATTTATCGGTATTATATTCAAAGACATTGTCGATATGGCGCCTTTGTTCGTTTACAAAAATTTATAAGTTAGACGCCTGCCCATTGTACAGGACCTTAGGACGTTAGAGACTACAATGAAAGGTATTTTATAACGATCAAACTGACGTGTGGTCAAATGTGTCGAAGCGTTTAAGATTTATACTGAGATTCGATATATTGACCATTTCTTCTAACTATTGACAAACTGATATCTTATATAAAGTATTGAATGAAAATAATTGAAAAAAAATGATTAACTTCTTTGTAAATCCAGCGGACATTTTAACCGACTTTTAAAAAGAGGAGGTTCTCTTTCAGTTGTATTTTTTACGTCTATGCCTTCTTAACTCAGTCAGTTATTAACCGATTTTGAGAATAATTTTTGGTCGAATCGTGGATTCGAACCCACGACCTTACGATTCGCAAACGTACCCTAAGCCTAACGGTTTAGGGTACTGTCTGTCTTCAATTAGATCACATTATATATTTTTTTGAGAATGCTAACGAATTTTTCACAAATAATAACATTCTTGTTAACCATTGCAATTATGCTTTAGCCAGTGCTAGGAATTGGTCCACGTCAATAGGTGAATGGTGCATTCGATCCAAAAATATTATGTTACGTAGACTGTACTGTAAGGCTACTGACGATTATAAAGATATTATGATAATTATATGTTTCATAGTATTTTTTCCTTTTGTTTTTGTTTCTTATGGTGATATATCTAGTTATGATAATAAAACATAGGGACGAAGTCGTGGGCATCAGCTATGTTTTTTCTTTTCTAATTTACAGTATCAATTAGTTCTATTAGCCAATTGCCGCTTCCGACGGTCACCTTCAACTTATATCTTATTAAAATGGTATTCTTATTTATAACCTCCAACAGCATTTCTCAATATTAAAATAAGCGTAAAATTATTCAACGGCTCATATTAATAATGTCTTCATACGCCCGATAAAACATTTATAACGTACCCAATAAAATTAAACGTAGTAAAAGTTGGTCCTTCGAGGTTTACTATTTGCTCCTTTACAGATGGCCGACTGGGTGCCGCCTCACCCGCCGGCGGCCTCCTGTTTAGCGCGGCGGCATTTTACTCGTTATTGTCACAGGCAACGTCACTAATTTTTATTTATTAGCGCCCTTTACTACTTGTCAAATTGCGGAATAGTAATGCTTTGTCGTGTTATAGGCGGTGAGCCTTTGTGCCTGCATTACGTGAACATCGATTTGTTAATTTAGACATCGACTGTGTTAACGTCAGCAACGGTTTTTTTGTAATTAACTCTACATATTTGCCCTGCCCAGTGTCCTGCCCAGTACAAATTCCGCTACACCGATCTGCTGCGTTCCGGGGCAGTTTCAGATACTTGCCCATCAAGTGTTGGAATAATTTGCCACCGCCCATAAGAGACAGTAAATCTGTAAACGCTTTTAAAAATAAATTAAAACACCTTATGTTATAGTTAAAAAAAGATAATATCCCCTTGATATCGGTGGCTGGTTGTTTCCAATATTTTCAATATTTCATTATATAATTTAAACTTTATACGTTTAATTATTATATTATTTATTTTTGACTCAATAATATACTTATTTATGAAATTTTTTCATCTATTATTTTATTGTATAAAATATATTTTAATCTCATAGCTGTTTTATTTATGTATCATATTTATTATTCCATATAAATTCCATATAAAAGTAGTATTGCGCGCGCACGTCTTTAGTTAGTCCCGGGCACCGCTGAAAATCAGCGGTGTCGCATCCTTGCGACAGCATATGCTGAGACGGTGTCCGATATTGGCATCATATGTTTTGTATTATTTGTCCGCGTAACTTTAACTGTGTTTTGTCTATTTTTCATTCTTTTTTAATGTGTGTTATATTCTGTCTGTGATGTGTTTTTGTATTGTGATGCCAATAAATAAATGTCTATGTCTATGTCTATTTGAGAAGTCTCGCTTTTTTCCTTGCATCTATTTTCGTTTTCTTTCTGATAGCATCGTTTCTAACCTTGTCTGTAGAATGAACAACAACCGATGGAGAAAACGTATAACAGAGTGGATACCAAGAGACAAAAAAAGAGAAAAAGGAAGACCAAGTAACAGATGCAGAGACATTTTCAAACAGTGGATCTTGTTGGATGCGATAAGCTCGAGAAAGAAATATTTGGAAAGATTTAGGAGAAGCCTACGCCGCAGAGACGACTACTACAAACGCAGCTAGAATTTTAAAAAAAAATAGAACTCTAAAATTATTGTTTGTTTTTGTTGACGTTACTATTTAAATAATGTCAACAGAATATATTTACGAAATAATATTAAAGAACTATAATCAGATTACCGAACAATTTATATTTACATTAAGTTTAGTTGTAGTAGAATAATAAACGCTATTTTTCTTTTATTTTATTTATACGTATTATGTCTCATTACTGTATCAACTACTTTGATTGAGCACAATTAGGCGCACTTTGTAAATAGATTAATTTATGCTCAATTTCGGCGTGCAGCGCAAAGTGCAAGGGACTAGACCACGAGGCAGATCGCTAATACGATGGATCAGGTGCAGGGTATGGTGGGTGCTCCCTTCCACGATGTGTCAGATTGACGGCCAGCAGGCGGAGGCGCGACGTCGTGCGGGGGCGCTGTCTGCTGCCCAGCCCACTGGTTCATGATGGTCACGACCACTCTGACAAGAGTGAGGCGACCAAGAAGAAGATGCCCAATTTTATGGTGAATTGACGTTGTTAAGGTGCAACTTACGAACTGTATTGAGGTTGAAATTACTAACAGACGCTTAGGCCAACCTTTTTCTTTTTTTAAAAAGGAGCTCACCTGATCTTTAGTGATCGCCCATGACCATCCACATCATCAGAGGAGCTGCAGGTACGATACCGGTTTATAGTCTCCAAGTTGTAGCGGAAACACTGGCGGTGATAAATGATTCAACAATTTGGAAGTGGGTGGTAGAAACTCACGCGAAAATCGTACACTTGTGAAATACCAACCAGCAAAATGATGCCGGTGGAATTTAATTTGGGAAACTAGAACACTCCAGAAAAAGAAAACATCTCTCTACAGACCCACTTAGTTTCTATATGACAGGGATGAGCTCGTCGCTATAAACCTGCTATAAAATTTACGAACACTACAAGGGATTTGACCGCCTAGCAAAGATAAGACCTTAAGTTCTTAGCACAAGCTTAAGCTAATTTCGAATGGATAACAGCAGTACACATTAGTACGATTCGAGTGGAAATTTTTATTAACCCTATTATACCTTTAATAAGGCTATAATTCTTACCGGCAGAATATTAGTGGACGATAATAAATCAATACAAATCAACTGATCTCCAATTACCCGTTCTAACCTCTCGCACCTTGTACTCGGTCAGTAAGGTGATGGTAATATACGCACCCTATTAAAGCTAGTTTCATATCGAACATTGCCTGGAGACTTCAAACAGCCCTTAGAACACGTAACATACGGACGTAGCGTTTGTACAATGTTGATTATATGAAATTTAAAACATTAATTAAATTTAATTGGGATTATATTTACGCAAATATGAATCGTTACATTAGAGTATTATATACTGTAGTAGCCGTGATAGCTCAGTGTCCGTGCGGTTGTATAGTACGCTAGCAACCCGAGTTTGATCCCCGTTGCCGGCACCAATAAATTTGCTGTTGCAATTATATGTGCTGATTTACCACGCGCCCGGCGGTGAAGGCAAACATCGTGAGGAAACCTAGATGTCCTAGAAAAAAATTCTAAGACATGTGAAGTCTGCCGATCTACACTAGGGCCGTGTGACGGACTGTGCCCTTATACTATCTTTACAAAGAAGGCCTATGTCCAGCAGTGGGACATATATAGAGGCTTTAACTTTAACTTAACTTAATTTTAGATTATTTTACGTATGCGTTTTTATCGTATTTTTGAATTCCCGTTTGAGTCACGTTCCAAACACTACACAGCAGTCATTTACGCATAGTGAAGGATTTGATTATGGTCCTAGCTTATGTATTGAGTTGGATTGAGATGATACGCAGCTTGAGCTAACAGTATCTTGAAATCTCATCATGAAATCGCTTTTCAAAATATAAATAATATTTTAGTAGATTAATCCCATATGGAAATCCTAAGTGTTTTTATATAAGCCTAGTTTTGGATTTAATCGTCAACTCGATCATTGTACAAATTCGTTCGTCAATGGAATGTTGGGTCTTAGGCTACTACTAGTTATGTGTTCAAAATCTATTGTAAATTTGTTCGTGAAACTATCTGCATGTGTGTTCTGTTTCTAACATCTGCCTAACCCGTGCACGCGTAATCAAAATAAAAATATTATTTTAGTAGATTTATTCGATAGTGGCCGGCAGATGTGTCGGCGCGCGCTCCTTACTCTCTATTTTTGTTGGCCCTACATTGTGTTTGGCCAGGGGTCTCAAAGGGTCAATATCCACTATGGCTTCCGTTCGATATCCGCTTTATTTCTTATTTCGTCTGTAAACATCTTTAGTGTCCGCCGTCAATCATTCGGATGTATTTTGCATTTGCAGAAACCATCTGAATGGAGATTCATTCCTGTCTTTTTTGAACCGACTTCAAAAAAGGGGATAGTTCTGAGTTAATCTTAATGTTTGTGCAGTTATAGCGCCACCATTTATTTGATTTTGATTTTTTTTTCAAAAGCTTCCGGTTTCAATTAGTTACTTTAATAATTTTGATTGAGTTATTGGTAGGTGTATCATGATCTATATACTACTTCTTCTTCTTCGATAAGTACTTCTTACCGACAGTAAGCACGAATATGAAAGAAGAATCCTAGATTCTAGAAGGATGTTTTAATTATTATATTTTTAATTATGGGTTAAAAACTATATTAAAAAACGATTAATATCCCTGCCTACCCCACAAGCGTTAAAGGGAGCTTTTTGTCTTTACATTTAAATATAAAGTTTAAAATTCTACGCACTACCAAAATTAATTTCAATTAATTTCAATCGAAATACCGAATTAATTGCATTAAACGACAGTTAAATACGCCAAACCGCGTCTCGCAGCGCAGTAGAATTACGCCTTCGTAAAAGTCAAGAATCTCTCACATTCTTGTCTCAGGTGGTAAATTCCGAGAATAGAAAAATCGCGTACCCTTATCCTTAACCGGCCCGCTACTTCGTTATAGGGCGTAATGGACAAAATTTTTCATTTTAATTCGCTGTTAATTAAATGTCTCTTAAACTTGGTAAATACCGCCCTATCTCGCGAGGTGCTAACGACTAATTAATTGATGATCGAAATTAATTTATACCTTTCTCAGCCGCCGATAGCTGTGTAGTGTGAACACCGCGTAATCAGTGGTAACATTTCAGGCGTCGTACGCTGACGATAATTCTAGCAGGAGGCCTCGTAGTCGAAGGAGACTTGTTATGGCAACAAAACTAAAGATCGATTGATCCTATTACCTGCCAGCCTCCGCACTTAATACCGATATACATTTAAAACAAACAAACAAACATATTTTACTATCCTACAATAATTAAAATAGCAACTAATTAAATTACAATTATGAGCGGGGACTGGTGTCCAAATTAGGAACAAACCTGTGAGATGGATCACTTCGCCTACACCCCACGGATGTGCAAAGCTTTTAATACTATTGGTGAAGCATTGTAGAGAGAAGAAAGTATATATTTAAATAAATATATGTAATTAAAAACTATAATAAATTGAGAAATAAAATAACAACACAGAAGCACTCCCGTTAATCGCCAAGGGTAGGCAGATATTATGAATTTTGAGGTTACTAGTATGGCACCGACGTTCGCCTAGGACAGGGGACGAAAATTTGTGGCTCTTTAAAAAGTTTTTAAGATTATAATTTTTGACTCTTCCGACTCAAAAGGTTGCCGGTCTCTGGCCTAGGAGGTCCCCCCTCCCGACATTGCATTTACCGTGGGGAGTATTCTGAGGAATTGTTCTGAATCATTCCAGTTACCGATTTTCATTACCGCTCATCTCGGCAGAATTCCAAATTCTATCGACACCATCATTATGGTTGGCGTTCCACGACTACGTTTTTCGTTTAAGTTTAACTGTCACCAGCGGTTTTTCCGAACCTATTTGATATAGACGTTCAAGACACCAGCCTTCTTTCTCCTTTCTCAAAGGCGGCAGGTCGTTTGCCTTTTCCTTATTAAAAATAAAATTGCCAGTAATTTTTGTGGCAATGTTTTTTCCGTCTCCCTTTTCTCATTCATCCTTTCTACGTGCCATTCACACCAACGAAATGATGAATAAAAAAAATCACATATATGGAATTTACAATTAGGTTAAAGAATATTTTAATTGAACATACAAGGTTAACAAAAAAATAATAAAAACGGATCAGGTTATGTATTATGAAACGGGTCCGCGGCAGGAGAATATTTCACTTTTTGTTTGTTAGACTTCATGAATGTGTCGAGGCGCTGAGCGTCAGATAAATAGTCAATTGACAATCAGAGTCGCGTGGTGACTGGACGAATGCGGTCGGCGACGGACGATTAAAAAATATTGCCACATTACAGTGTTAAATAACACAAAAGGACGGTCATATTTTCAATATAATTACGTCAATAATTGGCACGCGAGCTCACAGCGTCGCCGTTCATGCCCGCCTCATTATACGCGTTCGAATTTTACCACCAGCCGCGTCAGATTAATCGTTTTAGCTATATCATAAGTCTGTGTTTACGCATAGAGCCACTTCGCGCCAATTATATCGCAGAAATAAACCTAAACAGTGTACATATTTATGAATCGAATCATTGTTGCAAATGTGCGATCGTTTCTTTCATTGTAAATTAAATTTAAGAGTGAACTTTTTTTTAAGCTTTATCTTCAATTTCTTAGCTACTTACTTAAATGAGAGATAAAAATAAGATATGGATAGGATAATAACAGAATGTGGGTACCATTCTGAGTCCATCCAGGGATAGCAAAAAAAGCAAAGGTCATCAAATAAAGGACTGGGAAAATGATCTCACAAGAGCTGCCGGTCTAGCATATACTAGTTCTAATTAAAATCTTAACAATGTGACAGACTGCCACATAAAGATACGTGTTCCACTGTTAAGCACAGGCCTTTTCTGTAAAGAAAGTACAAGGGTCAGTTCGCCACCCTGCCCTAGGACGTTTCACGACAATTTCCTTCATCCCCGAGCATCTAATGTCATGGGTGTGGGCACCAGTATCGAACTAGGGTTACTAGCGTACTATGCATGTTAAGGCTACCGCCTGACATGTAGTAAAATAATTTATATTCTAACACCTGAAAATAATATAAGAAAACTAGTAAATGTCAACGTAATACAAAGGCCTTCAACGCCTCTGTCAAAATAAAGATCAAAGTGATAAAGATTCAATCTAACACATTTCAATGGCGTGTTCATTGATCAATGCTTCAAAGCATCCCGTCATTCAATGCCCGACACCTATCTCTGCATCACACTACATAATAGACACCAATATACATTTCCAATATCCCAGGATTTACAACAAAAGATACCTTCATCGCTGATATAATCAAAATGGAATGAATACGCCGGATAAAAAGCGACTTGTGGTCAAAACAGAAACATCTAAAGATCACAAGACCATACGATTTTTTCGCCATCTTAGTTAACTACACATTGTGTTTTTTTGAATAAACGCTTTCACGTCCTTTTAAATCTAGCGGGGTAGAGAGAGGTAGAAATTGCTACTTCAGCTTTGTGCTTACAAAATAGAAAAACTAAAATATTATTTAAAATTATAATTATAATTATTTCTTTTAAATATACATATTCAAACAGAGAAAATGACAACCTGGTTTATATAATATCGTTTATTTAAATCATTTATATATAAAATAATAATATTTATTTTCTTGTATGAAACCTCCATAGCGGAGTCTATGGAGGTTTGTTGTGATGTCAAATAGAAATAGAATAGAAGATCATATAATTTAATTTAGCAAAAGCAGGAATAAACTTTTAATGTGGTTTCTTCAATTACCAACAGAGCAACCCAAAGTTATTATTGGTTTTTATTCTTATTTCGTATACGTCATATATATATTTATATTGTCTATTTATGTATACGAAATTGTATATTTAGAAATCTATATAAGCTGATGCTATATTTACCGGCACTAACCTTAGTCTGCTTTTTACCACATAAGGCTAGGTGGAAGTAAATGATTTGATTGAAGATTTTTCGATTTATCAATAGCCAATTTATTTCTAAATACATTAATTCCCGTATGTTAACTTAATGAAATATACTTTAACAAAATATATGAAAGTGAAATTTCTTTGAATAATCTGTGCTTTTAATTGTCAGCGTGCCGTTAGAAGGGGTTGGCTTGAACAAATATAAAATTATATAACACGTTTATTTGCATTCGATAAGTGTAACGTGTTTTCACTGTGGATGAATGCCGCTCCTAGGGTGACAATAATTTCTATTTTAGTATGATACTGTTCTTTTATTCATAATTACAAATTAGGATGTGTGTTACGTTCACAATGTTGTTGAGGTTTTCGCGTTTCAAGTTTGGAAAACCAATACTCGTGACGTCATAAAAATATACGAAGCTCACAAGAGTAATCCCTAATTATAAGGAATTGTATGTATGTTACTGGATTATTTACGAATAATTAGGCCGTTGGTGTGAAATGCCATAGTAAGCAGATAATATTCCTCTACTTTGAGCCGACATTCTGCGAAGTCATTCTTCCCTTTAATTCAGTTTCTGCTCCGAGCGTGCGAACCCATTAATGCAACTGTACAAGCCGCTGTAATATTTTGTTCCATTCATTGTTTGTAAGCCACATATTCTTAATTGGCACAAAATAAACACATCAAAAAGATAGAAAAAAAAATACAGTTAAAGAAAAAAACGGACAAATAGTATATAAGACATGATGCCAATACTGGACACCGTCTCAGCATATGCCGTCGCAAGTATGCGACAGCGCTGATTTTCAGCGGTGACCAGGACTACCGAAAGTCGTGCGCGCGCAATGCTACATTTAAATGGAATTTATACAGACAGCATACATTAAGAGTACAATACTTATGATACATGTATAAATAGTTATTAATATTTATTATTTACAATAAATAATAAATGAATTGTATATTAATTAAACGTATAAAATTTATATTATATAATGAAATATTAAAAATATACTGATATCACGGGCATATTATCTTTTTGTAACTTTAACATCAGGTATTTTAATTTATTTTTATTGCTGTTATAAAATAAAAACTTTCACCCCCAGACAATTAACATCTTGTTTTCATATATAAGCGAAATACTACTCACCGATTCATCAAGTCTAAACACGAGACAAGAGTCTAAAACTATGCGTCAAACTGGCTGATTGCACTTATTCATTACTCATTTATTCATACTTATTTTATTAATTTCATTGTTTTTTATTACATTAATTTCAGTGTCTCAACCACATGAAACCGAAGCGAGCTGACAATGTTAGTAATTAATTTTATAAACAGTATTGTTACGAAATAAAATACTTTTTTATCCCTAATTTTTTTAATCAAAGCAGAGTTTAAGGTCACCCTAAGCACTAAGCTCCAGTACAGTTATGCGTTATGGCCTCAAATTCCCTCAAATAAGGGGTGGAACACACCTGTCCTGCGCCCTCAACGACACGCGACGCTAAAGCACGTTGCACAAGCCAGATCACCAGCGTATTTAGATCTCTATCATTTCCACAGTCATTCTTTTTTACTAAGCAAAACTTGTCATAGTGGCTCTATCTATATTGGATAAAATAAAGGGCACCCTACACATTACTTGTCCTCAAATCTATGAACGTGCTAAGCAATGTTCATTGTAATGGATATGGTGGAATGAATTCGAATTGTTTAGTGTGCACGGGGTGTATTATTATTTAAATTTACTGAAGTAAAAAGTTTATAATATTTGATTTTTTTTTTTATTATTTCTCCACTCAGACTATAAGCTAAAGTGCGTAAGTAACCATGTTCGAGAATAAAATATTTAACCTGGAGTGGAATCACAGATGTCACCAAGGGTGTTTCCGAACTGATGCGACCTTTAAATCTTTTTCCATGTTAACTCTCGGCAATGCTACATGCCTTGTGAACGTTCACAGGCGACGGTGGTCATTTAAGATCAGGTGTGCCACAAACTTCTTTACTTTAAAAAATGAAACAGTCACGCCCTTAGACTCACTCAGAGAGTTACGAACTAAGCCGTCATCCGTTTAAAAGCATTGCAATAAGTTACTCATAATAGAGAGTTACTCTAAACGCAAAAGAAACGCCAGATGTCATGTTCATGCTCAATTTTATACAATAAATCTTATCACGTCAAAATTTTGAGTTTATTACGGGTTTAAAAAATGCTCATTGTTCCACGGCCCTCTCCCTCAGTTCCGCTTAATACCTAAGGGTTGCGGCACACCTGTCTCCCGATTGTGCGAGCCACGCGCCGCTATTGCGATTCCCTCCAAAACTATTGTATTTACTTTAACAATTCACGTGCATTTGTTAAGGTGATATACGTAGATGAAAAACAATATTTTTTGTAATAGTAGCGGACACGCGTTATACTAGACCAGTGGTGTGCAAGCTTTTTGGTTGGCGGGCCACAAATTGTAATAAGAGGGAAGAAGAAATACTTTAAAAGGGGCCAAAATTTTACCAAAAAAATATTTTGATTTATAAAATCTACTTAACAAAATAACTAAAAGCAATTAGCTTAATTAAAGCAAATTACACAAATTGTTGATGGCAATTATTTTTTTGGCTTTTTACGTAAAAATTTACGACGTTATAATTTTTTAAACAAACCGAGAATTTTTAAAGGCTTTAAAACCTTATAAACACTACTAAGTAGTAAGGAACAGAATAAAACAAAAAGTTTTGTGTCAAAAGGGTATTGGCTCCGCATCTAATAAATCTATATCCGCCGACGAATCTATTGAGTGTATAAAATAGGTGATGGTATCATAACCATAGAGAATATCTTATATTTATACTGCTCAATCTTTTTACAATATTCAATCTTAAATGAATGAATGAATGATTTATTGGCTAGTTTGCTTCTATACAATAATTTGGCAACATATCGTCGATTAACTAGAAAAATGACATTTTTCAAAATTTTCGGAAAATTAGATTATAAAAGAGCCTACTGTTAACAATATTTTTATATGGATAAAAGACATTTTAAGAAATTAAACGTGAAGCTCACTAGATGTTACAAGAAAGTGAATTTTATCCATATAAAAATATTGTAACTAGTAGGCTCTTTTTAGTAATAATCTAATTTTAAAATTTTGAGAACGTGTCATTTTTATGACACACAATGCGCAGAGGCGACGAAAGTCTGGATAAACTGATCGTAGTTGGGAACACCGCAGGAAAAAGATCTCGCGGCCGTTCACCAACAAGGTGGTCCGATCAAGTAAAAGACTCGTCGTCCTCCAAATTTTACAGTGCTGTAAGAGACGCACTGGACAGAAGCCGGTGGAAGCAAATCATCCGCTCCAGGTGCAACCCTGATGGTGACCACGATCCTCAGATATGAGGGACCGACACTAGAGAGAGAGTCATTTTTATATTAAATCGTCGATATTTTATAACACAAACAACATAATATAAAATAATTAAGTTAAAATTTGACAATTCAATGAACAAAAATATTGTAGTCGGTGGTTAACAAAGAAAAATTATAAGCACCGCCTTCCTTCCAGTTTCTCTATCATTTTCTTTTGTGGTTTATGAAAGCAGTGTATAGTGAGTACGAATTGAGATTGTGTGGTTGTATGTTGTCGTGATGGTATGTGTGGCAAAGTGCATTATAGTTATACTAATGGAGAAATAAGTGTCTCTGTTTCTGTGTATGTGAGTTTCCCAAGATAGTTTCTTATTTTATTTTTGCTTTCGTATTTGGTCGCGTTATTTATGTTTATGTATTTCGCTGTAGGTATAATGTTAACTCCTGTCTGCATGACATTCGTGTTTATAACGAATGGTTAAAGTTATTCAGGCAAAGGCCGTGTAATAAGCCATTCTATCCGCTCATTACCAGAGAGCCGACTGTACGTGCGTTACCGACGGACGCGCAGGCAGGAGGTACTCGACAAAAAGCTGCTTATGCATCCGACATCAATGAACCGGAAAACCTCGAGCCTTTCGCCAAGGACTTACGCGGCGGGGCCTTTATTTTCAATGGGAAAATATTTTGAAATATATTTATATATATAATAAACTATCTTATTGTTAATTAAGGAAAAAAAAGATGTACGCAATTGTATACAATTTTCAACCGACTTCAAAAAAAGAGGATATTCTCAATTCGTCTATAACTGTCGACTGGGAGAACTGATTTTGATGATTATTGTTTTATTTGAAAGCTAGTGTTTCCCGTGTGATCTAATTTCAATTTAGTCGAATTGTGACAATGGCTTACACGAGAAAAACATATAATTCTCATATTTGTATTAAGTATCTGCGCGACAAATCGACGGATATCTCGATATCACGCCAACCGATATCGATTATTCATTTCTTATTGGTGTCTGCAATAACACACGGCCTTTTAACCTACTTCAAAAAGGAGGTTAATGGTTTAGTTACAATTTGTGTGATTTTTCTATTATTTGGTATTTGTTCGATTTTCTAGTGACGATGATCAGGGAGCTACCCCGACAAATGACAGCCTAATGTACCTCCTCGGGTACAATGTAATGCAAAAACAAAAAAACTAATTAAATTTTTGTTAAATTCAATGCGGACGAAGTCGCGAGCTCAACTAGTAATATATAAAACATAACTATTACCTACTTATTTTGAGG
This sequence comes from Meandrusa payeni, assembly GCA_029286785.1. Taxonomy (NCBI): domain Eukaryota; kingdom Metazoa; phylum Arthropoda; class Insecta; order Lepidoptera; family Papilionidae; genus Meandrusa; species Meandrusa payeni. The sequence goes on from JAGSMX010000013.1 coordinate 5,939,293, forward strand.
ACAATATTAATAAAAAATAATAGTATATAGAATAGATTTGTCCATCCATTCTGGAGACACTTTGTATAGTAGAAAATTTATACGTTTCAACTAAAGCATTGCTTTCAAACTGTCCTACTATAATTAATATTAAAAACAAACCTCCATGACATGCTTTAACCGGCAAGGATTTAAATAAGTACGTGTAGCACAGTGTCCCGGCAATCAGTGCAGATATATTTAACCGGGCGAAATTATCCTGCCGCCTCGAGCGAAGGCACAACTGTCCCGCCGTGGGTAGAACACACGCACGTCACACGGTGTCCCTGGTTTTTTTTATTCGATACTTAAGTAACCAATTTAATATCCCCTTTTTAACTTAGATGACTATGACCTAGAATTTTTTTTAAATAAGCAGTGGCAGTCTAGTCACGCGGAGCTTATACTGATACGTAATTCCTTTTTAAACTAACTATTGATGTCTATTTTTTGTTTTTAGCTCTAATATCTGGCAGGTAGTGAGCTCGTAAACAGATAGGGCCAAAGCTGTTTAAGCAAATGAAATTAATTAATAAGACTTGTATTTTTGTTTGAGCGGGATGAATTTAAAATATATGCATGGGTCGGATTTTGACGAAACGTTTTTTTTAATAACACTTATATTTTTGATTAATATTTTTTTAAGGTAATTTTTCTAATAATAACACACAATTTAAAATAAAGCGTAAATTGTTGCTGTATAATACTTGACCTTATCTTTTTTTTTTGTTAACGGGGAGGAAATCTTCAGAAAGATACCTCGCCTTCTGGGGGGAAGGCGGCGGTTATGTGGGGTTTTTACCCACTAAAACCTCCCCGGTGGCCCTTTCCTCGGTGCATGACGAGGGGCTCCGAGATCTCCAGTGGAACGCACCGGAGCCCCTCTGCACTGTGCTCAAGGAGAGCACGTCCCCGGGGGGGAGGAGGTTACTCCCTCCCCCCAGTGCCCTTGCAGACACGGGCCAGCCGATGTCGCCTTCTTCCCGGGTCCACATTGATGGACGACTCAGGCCCCCACCCTTATCGCCCAGTGAACCCGAGGCCCCTTTTAGTCGCCTTCTACGACAGGCAGGGGATACCGTAGTCTTTTTCTTGAGAGCCCAGAACTACAGGGCTGACTTGACCTTATCTAACTTATACCTACAACACCTTCCTTCTGCTTTTCCTGCATACACATTCCTGTTTCATCATCCATCAATATCCATCCACAGTGAGCTTTAGATAGGAAGACGTTTGTCTCTTTTAACCCTTTTGGGGTTAAGAAGGAAGATTGTATGAGCTTACATAATTATTTCCTAATAGAAATTCGTTAATCGTTTTGAATTACCAAAAACGCCGTTATTTAACTTTGTATTGTTAGCGACAGTTGGTCCTACTGAATGCCAATTTAGTCTTAAATATTAAAATCTATAAAGTTAATGGACTGACTAATATAAAAGTACTTTAGTTTAGTCAACTGAAGTACTTTGATCGGTTGTCGGCAACAAAGGCCGTTTCCGCTTCCGTCTTTGAAAGAGATGCATATACTAGAAACTTAGGATAAAAAGGAGACGACTTTCTCTGTAGACAATTAGTGTACAATTTAGAACAAGTGAGTTATGCTGGAGGAAAAGCCCTTTAAAAGTGAATCTCTGAAACAAAGTCAGTCTTTAATAAATTACCTCTAAGGCTCTTGATGTATTGCTGCTAATAATATGATAAAATATAAAATATGTTGTGTGCGATGTGATAGCTGACAGTATATATAACCCACAAAAAAAATTAAATTTGAATTCCTTCGATGTGAAAAAAAATCGAAATAGTGAGAAATTCAATTTAACATTTCGCCTTATCTACTGTCTTGTTGCCACGGAGTAGCATTGCGTGAAGCAGGACGCTTGATTTATTGCTGGCAAATTATAATTGTACGTAATTGAATACTAAAGAAACTGCATTAATCAATCGATAAAGACCGTATCGGATCGCCGAAAGCTAAGGACATTTATCTGAAGATTTATGTAATCCAAGACATTTTAGTACGTGCAGTAAATAAATGGTAAGTAAGTAAATGGAAACTTAAACAGCGCACAGTGTCAATTAATAAAAATATATCTTCACAATATATTCGTAGATGGATTGAGAGGTGGCCGAACATTTTGTAAGTTTTTTATGACGAACTACACAGATTGGCCAGAGAATGGCCGTGACTGCTTCACCGGATTGAGAGGTGGCATAGCTCTTAGATCGCTTAGCCTGAACCTCTATTGCTAGTAACTCGACACAAGGGTCCCCCCGGTGAGAGGTAACCTCGGCTTGGACGGTTACTATGTTACGCGTAAGCATGCCGGACCGAGGGCGCCCGAGAGGGCCGAACCACGACTCGGTCGGTTGCTATTTCACGGATAATCTAAGAGACATTCAAAAGCTAAACTAACTTTGAGTGCCACTTCGGGAAAAAAAGCCAACATCACGCGGTGTTCCCAGGCGGTCACCCATCCAAGTACTGACCGCGCCCGACGTTGCTTAACTTCGGTGATCGGACGAGAACCGGTGTATTCAACGTGGTATGGACGTTGGTTTTTGTAAGTCTCCTACAAAGAAAGTATAAGGTTATAATCTGCCAAGCGATCCTAGTGCGGGTTAAATATTTTCTACACCTAAAATTAAACAAACGACTTTACGGTGCCAGGCACCAGGAATCGAACTTGGGTTCGTAGCGATTCAATTGGAGCAGACTCTGAGCTACGACTGCTCTCGATACGTCGGTAATTAAAACCAAAATTACAATACAAACACTCACGCCCGTCACCCGGAGGGGTAGGCAGAGAAAAAATATGTGTTAGCTGGCATCACATGACGCCTGGCGATTTTTATGCATAATAACTACTTCCAATGATATCTTAATGATTTACCTGAACCTTATTGTATCTTTAATTCATAATTAATAATTTAGTTGATCGTCACATGAACTTGGCATTGTAAACAATAGTTTAACTTTATTAGTTCCTAATCTGACTTCTAATTCATTTTGTATAAAGATTGTGAGGATGCGCAGTTGTGTCGGTATTCGTTATAAATAATTCTTTGTACAACGTTACGCTGTCTCAATAAAGCGAGTGTATTAGTTGTTGGACTATTTTATTCTACGAGACCTACAAATTATAACATATGTCAAAAGAAAATAAAAATATGTCTTTAAAATTTTAAACTAATCAATAAATAGATTAAGAATCGAATCATGTTAAAGAAATAAATTGAAAATATGCGGATTTAAAGACTTTATTACTCATATACTTGCAATGAGCTTATAAAAAGATTACATAATAGTATAGAATTAAAGTGATTCGGTCTTTAAAATATATTGTCCAAGATATGTATGAGTTAGAATTGTAAACCATTAAAGTTCATAAACATTACTCAAATCGTTATTTATACCACGTTATATTTATACGACATAAATGTCAGACATTGGTGGAGTAACGAGTATTTTTATTACTTAGTGCCTACGGTTGCAAAGTAGACGTACATTACCGTGAGGGATTAAGTTATCCAGTTGCATTTTATACAGTCAATAATAATATGTCGAGAATTGGCAGCGTAAGTTGCACTGAATGGACCACTGTCCTGTTGATAATAGAGATGTCACTTCAAAATGTCACATTCGTCGCAGATATGGACAATTTAATAGGTAAGAAGGATTGATAAAAAAATAAGGGAATCTATTTTATAGTCGGAATATAAAAGCTTGTTATGTAGTTGGGTGGTCTGCTCCTAAGTTTTCCGACCTTAGAACAAATCTTGGAGGCTTATTAAGACTTATGTACGATTTAATATCGTTAGTTGAACCATTCAGATATCAACGTTTATATAAAAGAACGGTGGTGTGAGCCTCAGCCGTCTATGTACCAATAAATTTCCGTTTTTCGTTCCCTTACGTACAAAGAAATCACTTGTTAAATTTTTTGTGCCCGGTGTATTGCATGTAACATATGGGACATTATAATCTTGGTGAAAAGCGGACAGCGATTGCTGTGTCTGTCTGCCCAACTAAAAAAAGGATTAAAAGACGTGAGAGTTTATTTTTAATTTTTATGCTCAACAGAAAAGTGTCTTGTAATAATTTAAAACTAAATAAAAACGTTAAATAATCTATCTGTCATTTATAAGAATTACCAGGATACCCAGCCCGTTTCACCGGGATAGGTATTGCTTTATTTAATTTAAACAATAAACTTGCATCATTAAATATTTAATTAAACTCTCACAATATATTAAATTATTCATTTCTCTCCTTATTCATTCTATTCTCGAGCGGGTGATCATTACCTACACCCATGTACATATCAGTAAATACAATATCATTCTTATAATTTATACAAAAACATATCGGACTCAAATTAATGTCAGAAATAAAAGTACGACGTATAGCTTGTTTGACAGTTCAAAAAGAGGAGTCCAAATGTCACTTATCTTTAAGACAAGGTTATTCGCCAGGTCAATCTGAAGATTCCCTGAAAGTTTCATTGTAATCGGTGCAGCGGTTCCGAAGCCTATATGGAACAAACACACTTTCTCTTTTATATATATTGATAATGCTCGATATTTATTCACCTTCGCATCACCATCATTGTGTGTTTGTCTGTTACTTATTATGTTACTTTAATTACTTCCGATATCAGATTATAAAAATAAATTGTGGTGTTTGGTAATTTTGCTAGCAATTTTATCTTCTGTCAAAACTGTTCTGGCTGTGGAGCCACATACTGCTTTTTCAACCGACTTCAAAAAAGTAGGAGGTTCTCAATTCGTCTGTATTTTTTTTATCTTTGTTACTTCTTAACTTTGAACTGGATGAACAGATTTTGATGATTCTTTTTCATTTGAAAGCTGGTGCTTCCCATGTGGTCCCATTTTGATAATGGCATCCATGAAAAAATCATATGTCTTAAATTGTCAGCAACTATGTGCCCCCCAAATAGACGAATAACTTAATATCACGCTGACCGTTTTGGATGATTGATTTTTATTGAAAAGGAAGCTTCAAGAGTAGTTGGATAAGAATTTGCTTGGGTCCTGATTAATTCCATTTCGCGATATTCCTACGATAATTCGTAAATACAACACTGGTACAACTATTTTACCACTTAATCTAGTATATTATCTTTACAAGCAACGCTTTCGCTTATGCCTTGTTGCATTACACTGGTGTGATTGGTCCGCTGTATCCGTGGGAAGCTGCCTCCAAGCCGTAGCCTGCCAACCTATTGTTTTTCATCGAGATTGATAGCGGAAACACGATATCTCCCATCGAACTGCTTTATTTGTCATATCCGGTCAAATTATTGAAAGATAATTTCGCGAAACGGCGCATGGAATTAATTTAAACCACGTTTTTGTTTTTGAAATCAAAGATTAATCTGTTTATAATTATAAGGTGAGAGTAGATCGATCTGATATCAGTCTCCGGGTGTATTTAATTCGCATGAAATGGCGTCCGTGTTCCATCAATCATTGTTGTCTATTAGCTAACTAGGAAATGAAGGGGCTGGAAAAAAAATTATACGTGCAAATGTCGTGGGTGTTGCGCGGGCGTCGTTATAAACACATTTCGTCGCTCTGCGCGAAAAGTGGGCGGACTCTAGGTCGAGGGGCGAGCGAATTCTTACCACGCAATCAATACTTCGAGAACTTAATGAATGAGAGATTGATGAATGTTGTATTTACTCGATTCACTGGTATTTTCCGCTGCGTATGCTCAGATATGTTAATTCATATATCACTTGGTTAACAAACCATGCATGCATATTGACGACGGCCTGCAGATGTCGCCTTCTTCCCGGGTCCACCTTGGCGGACAAAGGTTGCAATATCTCTGTGTCAACCTGTCACCTAAAGCTGCATAGTACGCTAGCATAGCGACCCAAGTTCGGTCCCCAGTTGCAGCACCAATGAATTTGTTTGTTGCAATTTCATTTGCTGATTTATCACGAGCTAGATCGAGAAGATACATCATGAAGACACCTACATGTGTTAGAATAAGACTTCACATAAATTTTTTTCTTTGTGATTTAATTATATTTTTATATTTATTATAAAAGTTTGATTTGAAGGCGGTTTTTGTTTTTAATAGTAAATATTTCAGTACATTTTAAACCATAAGCGAAGTTAACTGTTTGTCTTGTGTCGAGCTTTTATTTCTTCACTTGTCCAGTCCAAGTGATTTACGTTACACCAATACGTGGAAACAACAACATAGTGAAAACCAACAATTACGGATAACAAGGCACTCAAATGTGCAATTTCAACATAACTAATAGAAGATAGCACTGCCTTCGACGCGGTTTGATTTGTCGATGATTTATTGCACGCCGGCGAACTTAAAGCTATATTACCGTAAAGATGATTATGGGTTTAACAAACGCACGCGGCGGCTTTTAAAATTAATGGACACATGAATTAAAGTTGCGGTCCGCGGCCATAATGAAGATAACGCTGCGTTGGACGCTGCACGATAAAGTTCTGACGGCCTTTCAGTCTCCGAGATAAGGCTTTAATTACAAAGATACAAGCTCCTACGTAAACCCTCATCTAGACTTTAAAAGTGTCCGACTCCTAGGATACATGTAAACTGTCTAATTGTCTGTACAGCAAACACTGCAGCGCCAACTGACGTCTTACAATGCTGTTGATAACATTTTTTTCCAATACAGCTGCGCTTATTTACATACGAGTATAAAATGATTTAAAATATTGTGGTGTTCGATTTTTATTCCCAAATTACGAGTAAAAACAAAAACCGACTTCGAATCGAATAAAACGTTGAACGTTTTAATCTGACCAAACTCTCATCAAACAAAATGGAAACCCAGCAAGTCTGGAAATTTCTGAAGTCGATGGGAGTTGGGAAACCACGTAATGAATTAATCTCTAAAGACATTAATTAATATTGAGCTCCTTAATCAACATTTCTCATCTGCGTCTTGCTTTGACACTGACGTTAAAGCAAAAACTTTAAATTATCTTTCATCTCTCCCAACTCCCGACTATTCACCATTTGTTTTAAATCAATTTTCGTTTGTGACGTTAAGAAGAGCATTATGTCAATTTCCTCCATTGCAGTAGAAAGCGACAGCATTAGCCGTAATATGATTCTTCCTGTTCTCGATGCCATCTTTCCTATTCTGACTCATATCCTAAATTTCTGTTACCAGTTGTTTCATCGTCTTGGAAATATGCTCAAATAATTCCTCTACCCAAAAAACAGAATCCTGTTTCCTCTCCTGAATTTCGCCCTATTTCCATACTACCATTTATGTCCAAAGTCCTAGAGCGTCTTGTATACAATCAATTTAAAACCTTCCTGTTTAATAATTCCTTGTTAAATCCTTTACAATCCGGCTTCCGTCATGGCCATAGCACTACTACTGCATCAATAAACATTACGGATAATATCAGATCAGGAATGGAAGACGGTGAGGTAACGGTCTTACGATTTCAGCAATGCTTTTAACACTGTTGACTTTGAGGTTTTATTGGCATACTAGGCTCTCTTAATGTATCTCCAACTGCTATTGATTGGTTTCGAAGTTATCTGTCTGGGCGCTGGCAACGTGTGCGCATTGACAAGAGATTTTCTTCTTGTTGTATACTTGTGCAATACGCTTGCTGGTGTTCCGCAGGGTGGGGTGTTATCTTCTTTGTTGTTCGCAATTTTTATTCGACAACCTCCTCCATTTGAAGTCAGTTAAAAAAATCGGATCACATCATAAAATTAAAACAATTATAGATATGTGTCTAATTACTGGGCACAATTTAAACATCTGTTAAGAGATACATTATCCTCCATACTCCAATCTGATTGGCATTGACTTCACATATCTTTAAATATTTCCCTCAAGCATTCAGTTTATATGTTAACTATTTTTTTTTGTCATAAATATTATTAACATTATTGTTAACCATTTCGACTAAGATTATGCTTGTGCTAGGGTATGGTTCACGTGAATAGTTGAATGGTGGATTCGAACCTTACACATTGCAGACAGTAACAGTAAACTTGACTTTGATGTATTCATTCAATGCCGTCAATATAATGAACATCAAAAATTCAACCAGGGCATGGATGATAATGGACTGTGGTCGGTGATTGGCAAGTGGCCGCTTGACTATGAACTGTACTAGCATCCATATACTAAACTACCACTAATCTTTTACGTAGTGGGCCACCCTATTGTATTATATATACCCTATTCTATATGAAAGGAGACTTGACCAGTGTGCTACCGGGAAGATTTTAAGACAGATTATACACCCGCTCCACCTCGATCTCGTTCAACACGACGTATAATTTAGATATTATTCGTTCGGTCAAGGCAAAAGATTCTATAACACAATTTCGTTCCGTGAGTGTTCTAAGAATCGGCTAGAGAATTTCCTAGCTTCCGGCAGATGGTATCAAAACCTGAAATATGCAAAACCTTAAATACCTAAAACCGATCCCACTTATATCGCTCGAGTCATTTCTTTTTTTCTAAATTTGTAGTAGATAAAAAATCAATGATAGGTTGGTTTTACCATTGGACTTTACAATCTTTTAGTAAGGTGTTCAAATTCCAACCGACTTGGTCCTATGAGTTCTCGTTTATCGGTTTGACCCGTAAATAATAATACTAAAGTCTTTTTTTCTTGTAACCCTAGGTTTAACAGAACCGACTTCGCTGTATTGCTGTATGGCTAATTAGGTCGCATATGTGGTGTGACAGGTGTCTAGCCTACCGCCATACTCCGGGCATAAAGTTTAGAAAGTATTTTTATAGTCCAAAAAACGAAAAGGCAATTCATTGGTACAAGCCGATAACGTACAAAAAATCATTTGCTAACATTTTTACGATGTATGCAATGGACTTAAAAGCTGTCACATTTGAGACCTAGTAAGCTTTTAGGCTAATAGAGATTTTGTTTATATCTACACCGCTAAAAGTTTTAGTGTATTAAGCACATAACAACTTTAATTTAGATATATAATTTAACTTATTTCTTCTCGGCTTCCTTGATCCGAGGACAGACTTCAGGATCTTCAGATACCAGGAAGAGGAATGCGAGGCACCAGACGGTTCCAATCAAGCTGAACACGTAGAAAATGGACGGCAACCGCCGGCGAACCCGTAAGCGGATAACTGACCAGAGAGAGGCATGGAGATCACGGTGCCGAACTGAGCTCCGGCATATACAGCTGCTCCCATCCGACTTCTCTCGTTGGGGGGGATCCATTTCGCCAACATGGCATAATGAGCCGTGGTAGCTCAGTGTCCGGGCGGTTGGCTCAAGTTGCATAGTACGCTAGCAACCCGAGTTCGATCCCCGGTGCCGGCACCAATAAATTTGCTGTTGCAATTTTGTGTGCTGATTAACCACGCGCTCGGCGGTGAAGGAAAACATCGTGAGGAAACCTACATGTCTTAGAAAATTTTTCTACGACATGTGAAGTCTGCCAATCCGCATTAGGGCCGCGTGGCAGACTATGCCCTTATACTCTCTTTACAGAGAAGGCCTCTGCCCAGCAGTGGGACATATATATTATATATATAAAGGCTGTAACTTTAACTTTTAACTATATGTGTGCTACTTAATATATATTATATTACACATATATATGTACTTAATATATATGTGAACAAAATAAAATGTATTCTATTTTTTGAATTTCAAATAAGTAAGTTTTTTTGCGTAATTATATAAGCCGTAACCTTGATACAATTCTTAAATCGGTGCCATAATCATAAATCGTAGAGCCGCAGTAATAAAACTTACTTCGACAATAATTTGTCAATAAATCAAAACATACCATTATGCGTGTAATCATATATGTATTAAATGTTACTATTAGAGTGATTACTTAAGTAATTGAAAGATTAAAGTCAAATCAAATTTATATATTTTTTTTAATTTCGGTCGGCATGCGCTATTTCACCAAACCGGTGTGTTAACGGAACTATGTGGTGACGTCTAATAACAGCTCTGCTAGATTGGAATTTGAAAAGATGCGTTTTAAATTTGATAGGCAAGTGTTTCAAGAATCTCGTGTTAATTAACATTGCCACCGCACAGAGGAATTTCATGTGTAATCTTAATACTACAGAGGTACACACTACATAGCATAGCCGATTATAACAGAGTAATGTTTGGATTCAGTGACAATGATAAGGGGCTTAAAGCTTAAACGATACCAATCCTTTCTAAAAAGCCAGAAACACATCGGTTTTCAAAAAAAAGCTAGAGGGAAAATGTTCAACCCATCTGGTGTTATGAGGCGTATGCATATGTTCTGTCCACCATATGCCTACGCAGAATACTGGAATACTTTGGTCACATTGCCAGAAAAAAACATTGAAAACTTGGAAATGCTGCTTGTAACAGGACAAACTGACGGGACATGACCGCGAAATCGAAGCCCGACACGCTGATCTGACCTGATCCGCACCACTATCGCACACGTCGGTTAGCAATCCTCTGCGCACGGCTACAGGTAGAGGAAAATGAAATGGATCAACAAAGACAGACTGTTCCCACGAGATGGTCACAACCCACAGCATTGAGGAAACCGACGCGAGGGGAGGAGGTGTTATGAGGCGTAAGCCCGTCTACTTCTTTGCCTATAAAAATACCTTTAATTGAAGTAACTTCAGTCCCGAAAATAATAATAATAACGCTACCGATAGTTTCTGCGAACGGTCGTGTTGCGAGAAGTCTCGGTCAACAAACACCTCAAGAGACTTTCGCTAATTGCTGGGTCCTGAGAGACAGAAAGCGGTACACGGCACGCATCGTCAGGACGTTTCTTTCTATGTCGCCGGTATGCTCGAAGCTTCGCTACCGGCGGCACACTGTGTTAGGGTTTTATAATGTTTTTTTATTTTCTATGGTATTCTTAAGTATTTTACTTTGTATATAAATATTGTATACGCTTACCCTAAGATTTAAAAATGAGACGGCCTTTAGTGTGGGATGCTACATGCGTCGATACTTTGGCACCGTCACATCTTCTAGAATCTTCAGTTGAGGATGGAGCGGCCGCTGCAACTGCAGAAAACCACAAGCGGCGGCGATTCGAGACGTTTGGTGTGCAAACTTTGGGTCCGTGGGGTCCTAGTGCACACCAACTTTTTAATGTGATAGCTAATAAGTTGGTCGACACATCTGGTGACCAGAGGACTGGCTTATACTTTGCAAAGAGGCTAAGCATTTCCATCCAACGTGGCAATGCTACCAGCCTCCTGGGCACGCTGCTAAGGGATTTTTAAATATTTTGTAAAATAACAAAAGTTGTGTTGATAATTTAGACATTAGATTAAAAATTAATAAAGATAATTAACGCATCTAAAATTGAAAAAAAAACACTCGTACATTTCAGTGAAGTTCAAGTTTTCTGCGATCGTACCGTGAGATGACGATATTATTATGCGTAATATTAAGAAATTGATGCAATTTACATTGTTACGTGTGGAGCAAACCCGTTGATGGTAAAACAGGACCAGTAAACGATTTGCGCCTACGCAAGCTTTTATCGCATGCGCTCGCTGCACGATAGTGGAAAGTAGCCGTTTTACATGAACATAAAGTTAGGGTTATGTTGATGTTGAGTAGTGGTATATAGTTGTATCCATAACTAATTCATTAAATAATACACTCCAGATAATAACACAAATAATAAAAAAACAACAAACACAACCATTAGTTCTAGAACTAAAACAACAATTATAATATTTAAAAACTATAAATAATAGGTAAAACTACTAAATAAACTATATACTAATACTAAACTAAAAATAAAACTAGATAAACCAATAACAGGAGTGAATATGCGGCCTTGGGAGAGCCGTATATATTTGCGCCTTTTGCCGTGGACACCTTGGGGACGGTTTTAATTCCAGCCAGCATGTACGAAAAATTATTTGTTAATATTCGTGCCCAGTGAATAGATTGGTCCACCCTTTGTCACATATGGGAGCTAATACGCTTAGTGAAAAGCGAAGAGCGAATGGTTAAGCGGACGTGAAAGGTATATCTATCTTTTCAGTGGAAGGAGCACGTCTCTGGGAGTAGAAGCATGCGACGTAAGAAAGTTTTTTTCATAGAAAAAAGGGAACAAACTAGCGCCTGATCTTAAGTGATCACCGTCACAGATGACTGTAACGACGCCACAGGAAGACTGGTGATAAAGGCAACGGCCGCATCAAAAGAGAAAATAATAGACTACAACCTAAAATGGCCATGAGAAACAGAGTCGCAGCGGTCGCAGAGAAACTAATAACAATACAACGGGGCGTCTTCGATGCGAGAGATTCCAACAACACATTCAAAAATCAGGCATTATAAAAACACTTATTAATAAAACCAAAGTAACCAATTAAAGTACATTTTAGAAAAGAGCACGGACACAAGTCTACGGACACCGCCGACCGTGAACCGCAGGTACATTGCCGGGATTTGATAAAGGAGTAGGCTAGTTTCTTGAAAGTTTTCCAACCGTATAGTTTCGGAAACATTGCTGGTGACATTTGATTCCACAACAAGGAAGATAGCGCGAAGGACGTACAATCGTAGAACGGCCATCTAGACAGTGTCGAAGGAATTTGGCCGCGATGTGTGTGGGAAATGTGTGTACAGGTGGAATGCGCGAGTCTAAAACTGGTCTTAATAGTTTAACGCTTACATTTTCTTACTCCTTTCTTTTCCCTTTAGGTTGATTATTCCCATCCCTGAGGCCGCTGCAATTTCATTAGATATCAATTACACCTTGCAACTGTCTTGCGAAAATTATCGATTTAATTACAAACAACACAGCGTAAAGCCGATGGAAGCTATACACTCATTAACATTTTTTTCCTTTTCTCAATACGTTAGATGTCTCATATTAGTAGACACACCGTGGTAATATGATTGTGAATTGAGCAGCTGCTAAGATCATTTGCAATATTGATTTTTTTTCCGTGATATGTAATTAGCTAACGAGCGATACGTTTGTTGTGTCTCGCTTTAATGTCACAGATAAAACTAGCAGTAATAATACTAGCTTTACAGAATTCGACTGCTGAAAACTTACCCTTTATCTAATCTTCTTTTTCCTCAGCTTATCTTCCTCTCCAATTACTTGATAGAATGCTGGCCTATATAGAAGTTAATTTGTAAAATTAAAGTAACAGCTTTTACATATGTCCCACTGTTGGGCGCAGACCTTCTCTGTAAAGAGAGTATAAGGCCACCACTCGGCCCTAGTGCGGATTGGCAGACTTCGCATGTCTTAGAAAAGTTTTTCTAGGACATGTAGTTTCCTCACGATGTTTTCCTTCACCGCCGAGCGCGTGGTAATTCAGCACACAAAATTGCAACAACAAATTTATTGGTCGTCATAGCATCGGGGATCTAACTCGGGTTACTAGCGTACTACGCAACTTGAGGCGACCACCCGTACACTGAGTTACCACGGCTCTGTTTTCAATTTTTTTACAAGCCATATAATACATATGCGAGAGAAATTACTCGTCTTATAAGTTTAATTTGAATGTGCATTGTTCGCTTCCAGTTAGTACGATCCTAATACATTTCTTTCGTTTCATTTCCATCCACACATCTTTCCATACATTCACTCTGTATAAACGTCGTCTTGTTAGAGTGATAATGCTGTTTTATTAAGGATATGTGGTCAAGTTGTAAATAAAGCGTATGTTTAAATCAATTTATGGTTTATACCAATTGCATTTGCCGACAGAACATACCTCATTCGGTCGAACACACTGACATAATTGAATTTGTTTAACTGCGTACGAACTGAATTTTATAACATAAAGATTAATTCTGACGAAGCTCAAGCGAATTGTGGGTACGAACTTATACTGTGTACATTTTCATTACCTTTAATCTTAAGCCATTTTATAGGCAATAAAATGGAGTGACTATTGAAATAATAAGAGAACGTGTTTACTCTTCGCTCGACTCACTGCTGGCAAGGAAGCGGACTCGATAAAAAAAAAGAATTTTTTATTCGCCTTGATTGATGTTAACGACATAAAGATACTTTAGAGAAATAAATATATACCTCTTCGCCTTCCTTTATCAAAAATAATTTTGGCACAAGCCTTCTCTGTATAAAAATTATGTTAAAATATTATATCTATAATATTTTTTTAAAAAATAAATCCCATTTCGGCACAAGCCTTCTCTGTAAAGAAAATTATCTTATTATGCATAATAAATCTTTTTCTTTCAAAAAGGCATTTAAAATTATACGTTATGTATTACATTTTTACGGTACAATAGAAATCTACCCTAGTAAGAGATTGGTATTTAGTTTGTTCTGTCTGACTGATTACCAGACCTTTGGTCACGAGGATCTTTTTGCCATGCCAACAAAATAAAATTGTTATGTAATTACTGCTTCAATAGGTAAATGTGTCAATTAAATTAAATGTGTGAACTTTATTTTACACCAAAATCAAACAAGATACAAATAATAGAACTAAAGTACATTCTAGAGTTTGTTGTATAATGGGGGACCTTATTGCTAATAGCGATCTCGTCCAGGCAATCTTTGTATGAACAGAGATATGTATGTAGTGTGTGTGTGAAATTATATAAATATTTTAATTGTTATATGTTAGCACACATGGCACCCAGAGATTGTTATGTATAATAACTACTTCCAATGATATCTTAGTGATTTACTTGAATCTTATTGCATCTTTAATTCATAATTAATAATTTAGTTAATCATCACATTAACTTGGCATTGTAAACAAGTGGCACTCAAAGTTAGTTTAGCTTTCGAATGACCCTTAGATTATGCTTGAAATAGCTACCGACCGAGTCGTGGTTCGGCCCTCTCGGACGCCCTCGGATCGGAATGCTTACGCGTAAACATAGTAACCTTCCAAGCCGAGGTTACCCCTCCGGCCTAAGAGCTATGCCACCTCTCAATCCGGTGAAGCAGTCAAGGCCATCTTCTCTGGCCAATCTGTGTAGTTCGTAATAAAAAAAATGTATTAGTTATTGGACTATTTCATTCCACAAAACCTACAAGTTCTCTCAAGACAAGACCTCAAGATCTATTTAATTAAAATATATATACCGCCAATACATATTGGCAAACTTCAATGTAATAAAACATCAGTCATGCAGATTTGAGTGAGACATGAGCGTTTTCTTTTTTATTTTCAATTAAATTCGATCCACATATCTTCAATCCACTGCTAAGAGGATGAGAAATAATATTATTTTGCATTTAAACATATCAAAGTTGCGTGTATTATTAGACCAATTCCATCATCTACTATTTGTAGAAAATAAACACAAAGACATTAATTACAAGAGATTGTTAAGTGTATGAAATTCACAGCCAATTAATTAACATGATGCAAAACGAGAGCGGAGCCCAGAACCCAATTAGTATATTTCTCACATAAAAGATGTATTTAATCACCATTAAAAACTACGACAAAATAAAGTCGAATCTATAAATAATCGCGATTAAACTACAAATACCACTACGATACAGCTTTCGAATACGAATGCATCGTACTTCTAGTTCGTTAATTAAACGAAGAAACTGGACACAAACTTATTAAGAAATAAATGAAATACGCCTAGTTGAAGGGTAGCAAGAAATAAAAAGTACGCTCTCGTGATGGCCGCGAATAACTTCAAGTAGTGAAATGTTTGGTGTTATACTTAGTTTTGTAACTGCAATAATAAAAATATATGTGCGGAATGTTTATTCCATCAAGTAGCCATATTCGCGAACAGCGGGAGTTTTTTTATGACGAACTACACAGATTGGCCAGAGAAGCTGGCCTTGACTGCTTCACCGGATTGAGAGGTGGCATAGCTCTTAGGTCGCTTAGACTGAACCTCTATTGCTAGTAACTCGACACAAGGGTCCCCCCCGGTGAGGGGTAACCTCGGCTTGGACGGTTACTATGTTAGCGTAAGCATGCCGATCCGAGGGCGCCCGAGAGGGCCGAACCACGACTCGGTCGGTTGCTATTTCACGGATCAGCGGGAGTTTGACTTCAGAAAATTAGGAGGTGTTTAATTTATCAGAATCTTTTAAAATGTTTACGCACTACCAACACCGCAATTTCTGGATTGATATTACTTAATTTTTATTCAAAAGTATTGCTCCAATTACGCCCCATGTTATTTTATGGCAGAGGAGCTTGGGCTGCGAAGATATACCAGGAAACTTCTATAAATTGTATGTAAGAATTAATGAATATATATATAAGAATTGTTAGTAGGTTTATGGCAATAAAGACTAGGTTAGCACTCCATAACGACAATGAGAACAATTGTGGAGGAAGAAAAATAATATAGGCGAAATTTGTGAAATAAAAATTTTATTTCGGAAATGAAAGGCACCGACTGCGCTTGGTAGAATTTAATGCTTATTCCATCACAGATTTATTTTTGAAGTCGGTTTTTGTGTTTACTGCAAATATACTTGTTATTTAGTAATAATAATCGTTTCACAACCTGCGTGACCAGTCCAGTGTGCCACGCGCCCGACTCACTTCGGCATCACGTATCCAGCCGCGTAATAATCTACACTTTAAATGTTTCTCTATATTTTCTGGTAAACCCACACTATACTTGCAAACATGACGGTCTTTTTTTTTTGTTGACGGGGAGGAAATCTTCACAAAGATACCCCGCCTTCTGGGAGGAAGGCGGCGGTTATGTGGGGTTCTTACCCACTAAAACCTCCCGGTGGCCCTTTCCTCGGTGCATGACGAGGGGCTCCGGGATCTCAACGTGGAACGCACCGGAGCCCCTCTGCACTGTGCTCAAGGAGAGCACGTCCAGGGTGGGGAGGTTACTCCCTCCCCCCCTGTGCCCTCGCAGCGCAAGGCGACACGGGCCATGCGATGTCGCCTTCTTCCCGGATCCACTTTGGTGGACGACGCAGGCCCCCAACCTTGTCGCCCAGTGAACCCGAGTTTTAGTTTTAGTCGCCTTGTACGACAGGCAGGGGATACCGTAGTCTTATTCTTGAGAGCCCAGAACTACAGGACTGAAACATGACGGTCTATTTTAACCCGATACCACGATGCCTTGGAGGCTGTGAGGCGCGTCTCGTGTACCGAGGGAAAAATCATGCCTTCGAAATGTGACTGCGATGTTTAAGAAGTGGGGTTCAATGAGAGATTCTAAATTTAAAAAATCATATGCCTTTATTTTCATACCTTAGCCTATATGCAGACTCAGACACTGTCACCTTTAGGACCTAATTAATATGTGACAATTAAATGGTGACTGTAATCAATTAACATTTTGTAACAATAACTGCTGTTAAAATTTGAGATTTTACAACTTAATCGATTGATTGTTTTTTGTACAGGAAAGGAATAGATTTTTATAGCTAATGACTGTTTTTAGTGTATGAATATTACAGAAATAATTATATTATAGATATTATATAATCTAAAACAAAATAATAGTGTTTATAATACCGGTATAGTGCAGTGGCCGAACCACGACTCTGTTAGACGCTACAATCGAAGTGCATGGAAGTGACTTATAGGCGTTGTTTACGTGGAAAAAAACGACGGTTACAACGTTTAAAATCGACAAGAAACCATCTTACCACATTATTTAGCAATGTTAACAACCGCGATTGATTGATTGTAACCGCGTAAGTTAAATTCGATCGTTTCATTTGTTGTTTAAGTTCCAAACAAAATAGCATTGAAAAAAACATTCAATTTCATCGAAGACGTTCGTTCGGAACGTGCGACATTAATCACGGTACAGACGTCAAGTAAATAAATAATGGTCATTCAATGGTGAACACTCTAACTGCACAATTAAAATTTCGAATTCCACTTTTGTCGTCGCGGCTTTTTATCCATTGAAGTCGTTGCAATTTTGTTAAAGTTTTTGCAATCGCTTGTCGAACGAAAATAGAACTAGTAATGCCGTATAGAATCTTCAATAACGTATACATGATATTAATGGCTCGGACGGACGAAACGACTCCATTAATATTGATGATTTTAGCCATGTTAAAATCAATAATATTAATTATTATATGGTATATTCAAAACAAATATATAATATACGTTAAACAAATTTAATAGAAAACCTGGAGCCTCTACAATCCTAATGCTTTAATTTGAATCCGGGCAGCAGGTATCATAATGGTCTTGTCTTCAACATAATAATTATCACTTTTTTGTGACCAACTACACAGATTAGCGAAAAAGAAACTGACTTTTACTGCTTCACCGGATTCAGAGGTGGCTTAGCTCTGAAGTCGCTTAGCCTGAACTTAACTCGATACAAGGGTCTCCCGGTGAGGTGATGGTTACTATGTAACGCGTTAGCATTTCCATCCGCCCATTGCCGACCGTCGTAGATTGAGCCTGGAGATCTAGCATTTCACCGTGGCAATAATTTTGGTACTTAATCATGGCATTAGACTTTTCTCTCGTGTAATCTCCTTTAAAAGTCCAGAATGAGGTCCTTGTTGAGAGCTCCTGCCGCTACATGATAGGTATATTTGTCCCTATTAACAATATATTAATAGTAATCTTAGTAAACTCTCTAGGTTTTCTAGTAACGCGATTCATGTACCTGATTCAGTTATCTCGTTTAGACTAGCAGTTTACATTAATATCTCCTCAGGAGCCTTTGCTGTGTGCCGCTGTGCCAGTTATTGAAGAGTCTTCAGGTCAACAACGAGAATCGGTAAAAAAAAACATAGCAAGAAGAATAAGCATGAAACAAAATAAAACTGAACAAATTAAAAAAGAAATCTTGTTTAAAACAAGATATAAGTAACAATTTAAATTGCAATTATAATTATGTTTTAAAAATGGATGAACGCTTTTCACTATCCGAATAAATAGTGTTTAACAAACTTGACGGAAAAATTACAGTAAATGCACTCGGCTCTATGGCAGTAATTATTTCTTTTAAGCTTTATCCAAATAGGATCAGTGGTGCACCGTCCTTAGGGCCACTAAATAAATTACTAGTGAGGCGAAGGTATGTTTATTTTGCAAGCAGCTACTATGTTCGCTATGTTTCTTTCTATAATAACTCGTACCGTTTGAACGATGTCGAAGCGCAGCCAATTACATATCTAGTCATTGGAAAGTTATTTACAGAGGCGCATGTGTATTTATTAAGAGATAAGGCTGACTTATTGTTGCATACATCTTTAGTGGTTTGTTGAATGTTGTAAAGACAACTCCGATGAAGGCCTTTTATGAATTTCTGGCATACTGAATATAAATAAATACTGAATACAAAAGAAATAAAAAAGCCTTTACGGATATAATTATGGATGAAAATGGACTCTCTAAATAAGATTGGCCAGAGAAGCTTCACCGGATTGAGAGGTGGCATAGCTTAGGTCGCTTAGCTTCAGCCCTGTAGTTCTGGGCTCTCAAGAATAAGACTACGGTATCCCCTGCCTGTCGTAGAAGGCGACTAAGAGGGGCCTCGGGTTCACTGGGCGACAAGAGTGGGGGCCTGAGTCGTCCACCAAAGTGGACCCGGGAAGAAGGCGACATCGGCTGGCCCGTGCCGCCTTGCGCTGCGAGGGCACAGGGGGGAGGGAGTAACCTCCTCCCCCGGGACGTGCTCTCCTTGAGCACAGTGTAGAGGGGCTCCGGTGCGTTCCACTGGAGATCACGGAGGCCCTCGTCATGCACCGAGGAAAGGGCCACCGGGGAGGTTTTAGTGGGTAAGAACCCCACATAACCGCCGCCTTCCCCAGAAGGCGGGGTAAGATTTCCTCCCCGTCAACAAAAAAAAAAGTCGCTTAGCCTGAACCTATATCGCTACTAACTCGACATAAGAGTCCCCCCGGTGAGGGGTAACCACGTGGTAACCCCTTGAACGTTTACTATGTCACGCGTAAGCATTCCAAACCACGACTCGTTCGGTTGCTATTTCACGGATAATCTAAGGAACAAAAGCTAAACTATTTTTTTTTAAACAATGAAATAGAGGTCGATTGGAATTGCTAATGGCATACAATTCCAAATGACGTCATTTAGTTTGATTCCCATTATTTGAAGTGATTCGCATAATATAGTTATGTGTTTGCGCAGTAAGAGAGATAGCGTTGGCGCTGGGAGAAGAAGTGGCCGTAGAAACTCTACCAACGCTCCTAACAAATAAAGGATGGGGCCTGCCCATAAAATAGCGTATGCTACTTCTTAATTTAAGTCATTTTTATCTACACTGTAACGTAATTGGGATAGTAGTGTGTTATTATTAAGTCAAGTCCACTACGCGGCCATAGTGTGGATTCCCGACTACTCTAAAAAAATATTCTCAGACATGCAGGTTTCTTCGTATTGGTTTTACCGCCAAGATAAATTAGCATTTAGATTTGCAACAACAATTTCATTAGTACTGGCAACGAGGAACGAACTCAGGTTGCTAAAGTACTATTAATAAAACAAAGTGTTTCATCGCGTTAGTCGGATAGCGCGACAAATGCACGCGCGTTATCGCCGCTTTACAGCCATTTTCCCAATAATCAATGTTATGAGCGTTGCTGCATTTTTAGGCACTTCTTTTCGCGAGTTGCCACTTAAAGCTGGTTAGTTTCAAATGCCTTAGTAGTGTTCCGATAAAAGCTATCGAACTGGTGAAACTGTAGAAGCCTCCTAGCTGATCAGCATACTTGACATAAAAAACATAAAAAAGTACTACGCAATTTAAAACAATTGCCTAGAGTTGCCATTATTGCCACAGTCACAATAAACAAAATATCAACAATACACCTAATATATATTCTATTAAAGGCAAATAAATTTGTCTTATCGTATATTTTATAAATAAATTCTAGTAACAAATACAAACGATATGAATCAATGCAATAAATTTAACTGATTAAATCACAAGTTTGCCTCATTAAGACTAATTAAATTTATGAACAATTTCGTTACTATGTAGAAAACGCGAAATATCTAGAATTTTCAAGTGGCCCCGAATCAATAAAGAGTAACGAAGAGCGTAAAGAACTATAGTAAATGAGGATTAACTTAGTCCTGCATTGGCCACGTGCCACAATGGCGTCTGCTTCCTTTTTTAAATCCTGCGTACACTGTAGACATTACCCACCGCGGAGACAAGATACGCCAATTACAAAGTTTGCGTTCCGACCTTCTTGCGTAGATCATACAGCAGTGTTGCCAACGCAAACGCTCGCGTTTGTTGTCGCAGCCATCCCGTAATGGACACTATAGGAAACCAGCTTTGGTTCTACACCCATAGCTCTCCGAACTGGTCCCAATATCACTTGTTATGTATCAGTTTTGTGTTAATCATATCTTTCGCTCAGTATGGCTACTCCAGTGGCTACCGGTCGTTGGTCTATTAATAAGTGAGCTCCGTACGGTCGGGAATGCTTGCAACCTGCTATTGTAGTGCAGTGGTTAAAGAATTTGTCTTTTTAATCGCGTTGCCTCTCCACTGTGCGCAGAGCCTATTATTAAGGTTAATTGGAATTATTAAACTTTTTTCCGCGGCAGCTAGGAGTTTTAGCGGATCGCCGCGATGCATACGAGATAGCTTCGAGATTGAAGCGAGCTTTTATATTAATTTATGGTTGAAAGTACGATCGTTGGAAATTTCAGTACGACGCCTTACCCCAATGATTAAGCTTTCTATCAATCAAAGTTTGGGCTTTGTATTTTGATCTTTTTATGTAAATTATACTTTATTGAAAATATACTGCATTACGGTCTGCTAATATTAATACGATTTTTTAACGGTCAACGTACCGCTCCGGTTTCTCAGCCTGGAGTTTGAATACTAACCGGCACCGCAATCGTTTTTGGACTAAAACGTGCACAAAGGCAAACTTAATACTATGTAGCATTTCCAACCACAATTCGTGGTTGTGAGCCAGTTAATGTATTTATATATTTACACATTAATTTTGTCTGTTTAAAGAAATGAATGGACAAAGCCTCCGTAATCTCCCAATGCTAGCTATTTCGTTGTTTTATTGCTGTTCAGGAAAATTAATTATATACGGACTGAATGCGTTACCAGCAACAAGTAAATTTACTTTATTTCTTGCTAATATTCCATGAAGCAGTCGAAAAACCGTCCCCGCTTAGTTCAGTCACTGTAAAAGTAATGAGCACTGTATAATCAATGTTCCAGTAATTTCTTCTTCCGTGATCAATTACACTTTCATACGTCCCATAACACAACTTGCCACAGCTGCATTGAAAACATTGGATTAACACGAATATGTATGTAAATATTAATGAAAGTTAATTTATTTCAGAATGAAACAGTTACGCGTAATTGGATAAGTAACGGCGGCCAATCAAAATCGTCTTGCAGCTTTAAAATTTCGTGAAATAAAGAAATACACGGCCACTTTGTAAAGAGCTCCCCGGCAACTTGTTCCGCGGATACATTTCCATAATGACAGTTAATTAATTCGTAAGCACCGTGACGACGGGTGTAATGGTACGCCAGGACGCCTCGGTGTTTATCATCAAATTGCCGGACCGTCGAAACACGGAGTACAATTAGGAACAGTATAAAACTACCTTATATGATGCAAGGCAACGACATCACACCGTCGCCAAATAACCGATTATTTGTAACGCACAAAATTGCTATATATTTTATGTATACTATCTGTAAATTAAATGGCTTAAATGGCGAAAAGCAACTGGTATTACCTGTGACAAAAGGATGCCGGTCAGACTGAAAGGTCTAATCTATAAAAACATAACAAGACCAGTCCTTATGTATGGCAGTGAAACATGGGTCGTGACTCAGAAGTGCCTAGAAGCCTGTGTATACATTGCCGACAAGATGCAGGAGAGTAGGCTGCAATGGTACGGGCACGTTAGGAGGCCTGTCGTCTCCGTAGGGAATCCGGCGCTACAGCTTTCCCTCCCCGACGAAAATCCAGAGGAAGAGCCGAGACAAGGTGGAAGACTGTAGTATCGCGAGACATGAGGGAGCGCAAGATTTCCCAAGACGATGTCTGGGACAGAGTGAAGTTGAAAACGAAAAGCAGAATAGCTGACCCCATCACCTTGTGGGACCAATAGCAAGGAATAGACAGAGAGTATATTTACAACATACATACATTTTCCAAAAATAACGAGATATCATCATCATCATCATCAGCCCGTATCAATCCACTGCTGGAAATTGGCCTTCCCCAATGCTTTGCACCATACATGATCATCCGAAGCCGCGACCGAAAGAAGTCTACGGGGAACGAAAGTCTTGAAATGGAGGCCGCACATGGGTTTGGAAAGAGTAGGGCACTCTCCCTCCAGATGGACTGACAACCGAATGACAAGATATACTCTAACATAATTATTTTTATGATTTGCTAAGACAAATTAGTAACAATCTCATACATAATTGACGGGAACTGTACTTTCCTCGCTATCAAACTGCAAGTCACCTGTCCACGTGTTTCGTAACCATTTTTGGCTTCATTTCAAGCATTCCGAACGATTAAACGTACCGAGGCACTCATTTGATAGTCGATATCAATCAACATTCGCTATAATGTCGAGTGTAGCTCTACGCAATATAAATCAAAATTAATACAACTACTTTCATCATACCCTGGTTATATGTTAATACGATGCTTAACAGTCAAACCGTTTCGATTAGCTCTAAGAATGACAGCTCCGGAATTCTAATTATTAATTCTTGTATTAAAACAAACGTGTCCAACTGTCCGAGTGTAAAGGTTCGAAACAAATCATTAATAAGCCTCGAAATGGATCTTATTTAAATGCTGTACTTAAGAGAGAAACGCATTGAGCTGAAGGCGATTGGGCGCAACCAGTTATCTATTATATCTCAATATCGAATACGCTCTTTATCATTAACACAATATAAATATTTATTTATTGACTGCCGAACACCAGCCAAATGCAGAAGTAGAAAATATTAGATCACCTTTACACTGCACGATTTTATTTGTCAATATTTCAAAATTATAAAAGTGTGAATTTATTTATTATAAACATAACATATACTTACTAATAAAGAATATTAGTAAGTATATTTACAAAAATATAACTGTACCAAACCGTCATCGCTTGGCAGCGTGCCCAGAAGGCTGGTAGCATTGCCACGTTGTATGGCAATGCTTTGCCTCTGTGCAGGATATAAGCCAGCCCTCTGGTCACCAGATGTGTCGACCAACTTCTTAGTTAGCACATTAAAAAGGTGGTGTGCACTAGGACCCCACGGACCCAAAGTTTCTACGGCTCAAATATGAAACCCGTATCGAGGTATGCCGCTTGAGGTTTTTTCTCTGTCTGTTTGGCGCAATTATATAATTTATATACATAAAATATTCAATATATTTTAAAATCTTAGGTTAAGTTTTGACAATATTCAAATAAAAAGTAAAATACACGGAAATGTCATACAAAATATAAAAAAATTGCAAAAACCTAACCCAGTGTGCCACCGGCAACGAAGCAGGGCCTAAGCAACGTGGTTAGGGCAACATAGAGAGAAACCTCCAGACAATGCATGCCGTGTTCAGGAGTGCCTTTTATATCTGACCTTTGACCCAGCCATCTAGCGAAAGTCTCTTGAGATGTTAATCGAGACTTCTCGCTATAAGCCCATTTCCAGAAACGACTATTGGGACAATGATCGTCGAATCCACATCCCACATGGCGGTCACCTCGTGAGCCAAGTCGAGGTACTTAGAGATTTTTTCCCTTTCGGACTACACAAGGTTCTCGTCATGTGGAATGGTAATATCGACGAGCACCGTCTGTCGCGATGATAGACCCGTTAGCACAATATCAGGTTTATTGGCGACAATAATCCTGTCGAATATTAATATTAGATTATTATTCATATTTTTATTGTTATTTAATAATTATTTGCGCAAAGTAAAAGTGTAAAAGAGGCGGATTTAATGCCAAGAGGCATTCTCTGCCAGTCTCCCTTGGAGTTTCGTCCAGAAGTAACGGGTACAAAATTAGAGAAAATGTACATGTACACAAATAAACAAATAAATAGAATATACAAATCAATGAATTAAAAACTTACTCATAATAATTAAATGTAAATAGATATTGTGATACCGGTATATAGATCTAGATATAGATGGATAGGGATAGAAAAAGATAAATTTAAAACGATTCCTTATTTAGATATAGATTCCAGAGTAGCCTTAGTTCCGGCTGTAGTGACAGAAAATAATTGTGTAAGAAATCAGTGTGACTGGAAGGAATATGAAGAAAAAGAATAGAAAGAGAGGAATAGGAAGATGAACGGTTGTGTGATTCACCCTGATCTGAAATTTGCCGAACTATCCAACACAGAAAATTTTAAGACTCTAATTACGTTTAAAGGTATCACAATTATCCTCCGTATAAATATGGGCGTTGGTATCAATCAGAATGTATCTCGCTTTATTGAGCACCCATGGAAGCCAAAACTTGTATCCTCAACAAACAAAATAAAACGGGATATTAATTCAAACATCTAGCACCCATTTTCTCCTACTCTAGTGAGTGTTTTATTTTTACGAGTAAATAGGCAAGGGATGGATGCCATTTAAAACAATTAAAGCCCTCCGTGAACTTAATTGGACATGGTAGTCTTCTTAAAATAATGGGCGGACTCAGATTTAGTGATGGTACGTTTGTAAGGTTTATAAGCATCTCATCAACCATTGTTGCTTTGTACTTAAATAAAAACCGTGATAAAAATCTTAAAGGTCAGATAGATAAATGGACCTTTTATTGCCACAAAAAGATAGAAACTAAATTAAAGCTACATAATTAGGACAATTATATCTATAATGTACAGAATGAATAATAAAGGTATAAAACTACACAGTAAATATTGAGAAGAACGAAATACCAAATTAAGTAATAAAAGTTAAAATTTGAAAGTAGTATGTGAAAATGATAGAATAGATATTTCTACTAGTACAACTAAAAACCGACTTCAAATTAAATCAGTGACAGATTAGACATTTTACGACACATATTATACGATAACCTACCAATATTTCAATCAACAAGCATTCTTCAATACGATGCAATTCAAATTTTAGAATTGGTAAATCTTGGAAGCCAACATTAACACGAGACATAATTGAAAGAAGCTTTTAAACACAGCACAGTTTAGTGGAATTATTGCGATCAGCTTCTATGGCCAACACATTGGTTGACCATAGAAGCTTACATAAACATAGTAAATGTAAATGCACAAACATTAAACAAAATACAGGCTAATTTACAACCTCCTCGGGTTTTGAAATCAATTAAAAAGATTTTCATGATTCCAGTCAATAGACTCCTTTACAGTGAATCAAACACCAAATCCGACACCTTATTAAAGGCTCGAATACTGTGGTCGCCCGCGGCGCTCGACACCGGCCCTCTCTAAGCTTGCTTACTAAAACAAACATCTCTATTAATTTCCCTCGAACCTTTTAAGGCATCCACAACAAAATTACAACGGGTGCATTATCAATCATTTAATGCTTAATGCCGAATTCGATTATTAATGCAGAAATGATGTACTTGGAATTAAGTTTTGACTGTATTTGTGTATTGACTGGATTTTACTGTCTAACGGTTTCTTTTGACGAACAACACAGATTGGCCAGAGAAACCTAGACTGCTTCACCAGACTAAGACGTGGCATAACTCATAAGTATAGCGCTTAGCCTGAACCTCTATCGCGTGTAACTTGTCACAAGGTTCTCCCGGTGAGGGGTAACTTCAGCTTGGACGGTTACTATGTTACGCGTAAGCATTCCGATCTGAGGGTGCCCGAGAGGGCCGAACCACGACTCGGTCGGTTGCTATTTTACGAATTATCTGAGAGACATTCAAAATACTTTTAATTATAATTTTTTTACAAATACAGTATTGTTAAATAACACGTGTGATATTGTTTTATCATAAGAGTAGATCTATTTATCTCTATAAGAATCTATTTTTCTTATATCTCTTCTAGCTGTAAGTTATCCATAAAATTTAATAAAATAAACAAAACGGAAACCGCATCAAATTTAGGCCTAGATGGATCCATTCGATATTTTGATTCTTTATGTTCCCAATCTTCTTTTGTATCTTAGAGTCATGATTGCACCGTCGCGTTGTTGCTCCTAAAATTGCTTGACCTTCATCTTCAATCACCTGATGTTAGTTATATATTTATATATATAAATTCAATTCATTCCAATCCTTTGCTGTACGTATAATGAAAAAATTAGTAAAAGGTCTAAGGGCTGACAACAAAAGAATGGAAGCTATTAGTGCGTCTTGCTTTAAGTGAAAAGGAAATGAGGCAATTAGATAATGTAATTTCTGTACACACTCTACAAAATGCATATTTTTCAATGTAAGAAATCAAAACTTATTGTTAGAAACCGGCTTGAATTCGAACACTCGACAATAATATATATTGGCCTATAAATGGTCTGTTAATAAATTCTAATAATAAAAATACAAAAAACAAACTTGATAACAACTTAAATCAGCGAAGTTCATAAAATGACTTAAACTGTCGCTTATAATACGTCAATAATATTTAATAGCCTACTTAGCACGACGTTACGTATTGTGAATTGGAACTGGCGATGTCTTTACGATACGATTTATATGCGAATCTGAAATAAATAATGTACGATTCAGAATGGGATAACGAGTTTATTAAAGATACATAAATGTCAGATCAGGTGCATGTAAGTATAATGAATGAACTTTCTATTGTTCATTTAAAACGAACCTTATACAATTTTATACAAAAGAAACGTGTTTGCCAATTTATCGGTGACGCTAAAAATTGCAAATCTCACGAGTTTCAATCGTTTATAAATAATTTTAGTTTACTTGGAAATGGCTTGTGATCACCGCCGTCCAACAAATATCTTTCAATGGAATTGCGATTGTGGAACCTATTATTTGAAGAGATACGCCGCTGACACTGAAACTAATGGACAAAATTCACAAGTATGAGTATATACACGATGTACTTATATATATACTTTCTGTCGGGATTTTACCAGACTTCCGCTGGTACTGTAATTTTCGTAAGAAATTAAAATACCGCAGAAATTGTCCCAATGTTTGTCATAACGTCATCATTTCCTCCCGTAACCGAGAATGCCCTCGACTACCCGGACGATGCAACGCTCTCAGGCTAGGCTACACAATTCCTTAAAAGAAGTGACCTACCGCACTTGAGGTAGAGTTAGAAATTATTCCCGAAGCGGCATTAATGCTATTTGTATTTCTAATGAAGCAACTGCCCGAGCCATGGTCCGCCCTCAAACAGAATGCCGGGTTAGAGAACGACAAAACTCTCAAAATCCGGTTGTTATATTATCCTTAGTGCTGCAAATTCTTTTGAATTATCAAGCAAAAACAAAAACCGACTTCAAATCGAATCCAACGTTAAACGCTATTACGCGCGGACGTCGACTTTGTATTTCCGAATTATCGTAGGAATATAAGAAATATATTATAAATAGAATTAATTAGAACCTAACCAAACACTCATCAAACTACTATTAAAGTGCGTCCTTTCCAATTAAAAAATATTCATCGAAATCGTTTGGCGTCTTATTGAATTATTATTATTTGTCCACTTATGCAAATTTAAGATTTATATGTTTATAAAGCTCAAGTCCGGTCCTGTGTAAAATACTGCTGTCACATTTGGGCAGGCGCTGCTAAATGCCATCTCGCAGCTTTGGACTCGGTGGAGAGGCGGGCTAAGAAGCTATTTGGTGGCGCAGACGAAACCAACCTGCTCAGTCTTGAGCACAGGCTTAAGGTAGCTAGCCTTTCGGTTTTCTACAGATTGCATTTTGGAGAGCGTGCTCAGGAACTACATGATCTAATTCCCCATCCCCTTTCCACCATCGGACTTCTAGACGCACTGCGGGATTTCATCCTTTTGTTGTGAACATCCCTCAAACCCGAACGAAGCGATTTGCTTCGTCTTTCATTCTTCGTACAGCAAAGGACTGGAATAGTTTGTCCGCGTCTTTCTTTCCTTCCGATTACAATGTGGGTATTTTCAAGAGTAGAGTGAATAGGCATTTACTAAGCTAGTGCGCCTTACCATCCAGGACTGCATTTCCACATAACATCAGGTGGGATCGTAGTCAAGCACTTGCTTATAAATTATAAAAATATATATATATGGTTTTCTCACAGATCACATAGAGAAAATCATGACATTACACTTCAAATTCACCTCACCACGGAGAGCACTATGAACCGAAATAAAAATCAAAATAAACTGCGTTAAAATCCGTAGTACGAGTTTTTTACAACGCTAACATAAAGCTGTGAAAGCTATGATTCGTCTCTAATATACATTAAGATAATCCCTATTTGCTTACTATCTGAGTATGAACTAGTACAAGTCTTAAGTCAAGTCTTAAATCTATTTTCAAATTAAAATAATATATTAACACACAAAAGAATTGTTGCCGCCGAATGATAAACGCATCATAAAGGCCCAAAGGCATCCCGGTCACTCGATATCTCTTTCGAACAAATCACTATTTTATCGTTATGCCGATCGAAAAAAAATATTGATATCAACACAAAAAAGTCGTTCAAAAACAATAGAGTGGATGGATTGAAAGGATTCCCGGGTCAGATAACAAGTCGGTCAGTATAAAGTATGTATTAATAATAGCTTTATTTTGATGGCGTCGGAACCGTGATCACTCGTATACTTGTGTCATTATGGACTCTGGAACTCTGTTAAGTAGTCATTTGGTGTTGGAAAAGAATCGGGCAGTATTAAAAAAGGAGAATGAACTAAACGCATCGCATTAGATGACTGTTTCAAACGTTGATGACGATCCTACTGATATATCCCCTAAGGACACATTTTTTATAAAATTATATGTTTTGTAATTTTCTTAATAAGAAACAAGAAGAAAACTGAAAAGCAAACACATTCGTGAAATTGAATCTTGTATTAAGGTTTCATTTCTTATATAACAATATACTTCTTACCAATATTACGCTATTGACGCGCCAATATTACGCGTCTAGACTAATGGTCTAAGGCAGTGATTCCCAAAGTGGTCTATATCGACCCCTAGGGGTCTATGACAACCTGCAAGGGGTATACGTCAGCGAAAAAAAATTTAGTGGTCCATGGAATGAAAATGGGGGTCCACGATAGTGGATCTCAACACATACACGGATAGTACCTACTGAATTTACCTATTTCTCAATAAAAATATTGACTTATTGCTTATGTTATTTTATTTATAGTTTATATAATGTTACGTATATTTTACATAACAGATACAAAATTTTATTTTGAGTAGTTTTTATTTATATTCAATTGATAAATGTATAAATTAACATGTGTTTTACTTTAAGTTTTAACTTCACTACAGTTAGAAATTTACAGGAAATCAATATCAGGTAAGTAGGGGTCTACCTAACACGGATAAACATGGCAAGGGGTCTACGACACAAAAATGTTTGAGGAACTCTGGTCTAGGGTGTAATCTGGGAAACGGGAGATGGTAGATTAGAATCCACTATTCGACTATATGTGAACCATCTCCTAGCACAAGCACCAGCTTAGTTGGAATGGTAGATAAGAATGTTAATATTTGTAAAAAAAAAAATTGGCATTCTTTAAATTATAAAATAAATTATTAATCTTAACAATTAAACAATAATAGTTTTATATAACTTTGGTAACTTCTTACTCATTTTATTACATATTTAACTAATTAACGGGACGGTAGATGGGAAAGGAAACCTTGGAATGGCGGCCACGCCCGGTTGCGATAATCGTAGAGAGCTGATGACCTTTTGAAGTTAGCCAGGAGTGGCTGGATACGGTAAGCGGAGAATTATGTGTGGTGGAAAGTAAGGTAACATGAAAGAAGGATAGCTATTACTCTGTCTATCACGCTAAAAAGGAGATAAGAACAATTTATAAGAAACTACTTGCATCAACTACGATTTGAAAATAAAATATTTTTTAATACGTCGATAAAATTATTTCCCTTCCCATATTACTTTCAACTAGTAAATGTCAAACTAATCACAACAACATTATAATTAAGATTTAAAAATAGGCAACGTTTAATTATTATACGACATATTTTCCGGCCATTAGAGAGAAATTTACAACAACAGCAGATATTACTGGTGGAATTTATGTAAACAGTTTCTGACCTACCCTATTTTATCAAATGCTAATGGTCTAGACAACACGAAAATCAACGATTAGGCAATAATTTACGAAAGATCGGGCCACGTTTGAAATCTAATAACTAATTTGGCTGATTTGATTAAGATGTCAAAGCGTGCTCACCCTTTTACGGTCTACAAAACAGATTATGTTACAATCATAAGAAATGTTACTGATACTTTTTACAAAACTACAAGTTTTTGTGTACATAAACAATTTTCATATATTTTACGTACTACCCTTAATCACACGTAAGCGTTTTATAATTATACCTGCTAAATTGTGTAACAATGGGACGTGGTAGGCAGGTTCGGGCGATTTGAAGATTGGGGTTGAAATATCAGGCTACCTGATATGACGCAATAAGTGTCTATAAGACATTTTTTTTTTGTTAACGAGGAGGAAATCTTCAAAAAGATACCCCGCCTTCTGGGGGGAAGGCGGCGGTTATGTGAGGTTTTTACCCACTAAAACCTCCCCGGTGTCCCTTCCTCGGTGCATGGTGACCCCTCACCATGCACCGAGGAATCTCCAGTAGAACGCACCGGAGCCCCTCTGCACTGTGCTCAAGGAGAGCACTTCCCGGGGGGGGAGGTTACTCTCTCCCCCCCTCTGCCCTCGCAGTGCAAGGCGACACGGGCCAGCCGATGTCGCCTTCTTCCCGGGTCCACCTTGGCGGACGACAAAGGCCCCCACCCTTGTCGCCCAGTGAACCCGAGGCCCCTTTTAGTCGCCTTCTATGACAGGCAGGGGATACCGTAGTCTTATTCTTGAGAGCCCAGAACTACAGGGCTGGTCTATAAAACATACATAAATTGATGCTTATATAAGTGTACTTATGCTATATTACAGATAATTTCATTTAAGTTTACTAGTTATGATTAACTTACTTTAACCCCTAGGGTTACCGTACTCTGATTTGATAATATTTATATAACTTGACTTCGATAATTTTAAAATCAAATTAGTAGTAAACTTTACAGTGGCTAAGGATTGCCGACAATGACTTTCCTTTTTTCGGATTTATTAGTACAATAAATCATTTGCTTAATAAAAAAAGTTTATTACTTATAATACATATTTTCCAAATTTAAAAAATATGTAAGTAATTAAACTTCTATCTTTCTATAGTCCGATAATTCCACCTTATATAAAGTATAGATAGAATTTGAATGGTAAAACACATATCACATTTTTACATAGACATAGACATTATTGGCATCACAATACAAAAACACATCACAGACAGAATATAACACACATTAAAAAAGAATAAAAAATAGACAAAACACAGTTAAAGTTACACGGACAAATAATACAAAACATATGATGCCAATATCGGACACCGTCTCAGCATATGCTGTCGCAAGGATGCGACAGCGCTGAATTTCAGCGGTGCCCGGGACTACCTAAAGACGTGCGCGCAATACTACTTTTATATGGAATTTATATAGTATATTTTTATTAATTAATAAAACATGATTAAATTCTTATTGACAACTGCCATTGCAAAAATATAAACTCGGCTACAAATTAGTAAGGAGTAGATGTTTGGTTGCCAACGGTACATTTCACAGAATGACCGTTCACAATTTATCGAAGTATGAAGTCCTGTTAAAATAAAACTCAAAAGGATAACAAAACGTAGACGCAGTAACGACACAATCAAGTCAATCAAACAATTCGTATGCAACTAATATCATTATCTATGTAATTACCGGTGACATGTCATTCATTATATCTCATTAGATATTTAAATGAAATGTCTTAATAATTAAGTTGTGACGTTTTTTGAGTAAATTTCGAATCTGCTTTAATATAAATAAAGGTGGTAATAATTTTGCCAATACTAGGTCAGTATGTTTAAAAACCATGGTGGATAAGGATGTACAACGAAGAGTTACTACAGGTAGCAGCCCTGTAGTTCTGGGCTCTCCAGAATAAGACTACTGCCTGTCGTAGAAGGCGACTAAAAGGGGCCTCGGGTTCACTGGGCGACAAGGGTGGGGGCCTGCGTCGTCCACCAAGGTGGACCCGGGAAGAAGGCGACATCGGCTGGCCCGTGTCGCCTTGCGCTGCGAGGGCACAGGGGAGGAGTAACCTCCCCCCGGACGTGCTCTCCTTGAGCACAGTGCAGAGGGGCTCCGGTGCGTTCCACGTTGAGATCCCGGAACCCCTCGTCATGCACCGAGGAAAGGGCCACCGGGGAGGTTTTAGTGGGTAAGAACCCCACATAACCGCCGCCTTCCCCCCAGAAGGCTTTCTGAAGATTTCCTCCCCATCAAAAAAAAAGGTAATAGAATAAATGAGACTCTTCATTCAATCGCGGACATCAAAAAACGCGCACCTGTGTCCCGAGTCAGCTAAACCTATTGTGTTCAAAATTAACGTTCATTGGCATCATAACGGTCGATATTTGGTAGTTTTATTAGGCTTTTAGTTCAATGGTGCCACGATGGTTCACCGATGGTTTTTAGGTATTGATGCAATGATAATTATGACTGTCATAGATCGGATTCATAATGAAAGTTCATAAGGAAGTACCAGATTCAGGGCCCTGTGATATAGCTATTCAGTGATAGTAGCTAGTAACTCGACACAAGGGTCCTCCCCGTGAGGGGTAATCTCGGCATGGGCGATTACTATGTTACGCGTAAGCATGCAGATCCGAGGGCGCCTAAGAGGGCCGGACCACGACTCGGTCGGTAGCTATTTTATTATTTAAATTAAATGGGAGAATCTAAGCTAAACTAACTTATATGCCACTTTGGGAAGCGTTAGCGCTGGGATAAGAAGTGGCCGAAGAAACTCCAGCTCCTAATTCTATTCAAGGGGTGGGGTACGCTATACGTAACTTTGAATTATGGGATGAAAAAATGTGCGATAAAAGCAAAGTGTGGTTTGAAAGATGATGTTGTTGACTACAATAAAGAAAGAAGTATAATTGGAGAAACATTGAATATGTAAGCAGGGGAATAAAAAAAGAAATATAAAAATATCTACAGCGCAAAATTGAGAGGTTATAAGATGAACTAGGAAATCATACATTGACCAGATCGTGTCCTACTAAAGAAGGACGACTACATCGACGTTAAAGAAGCAGAAGTTTTTTAGAATCAGCCGATATTGAAATCTGTAATCTCTATACATCCCTCTGAGCTAAGGGCATTGTTCTTATTATTTTTTCTTTTTTTTTACTATAGTAAAAGAAAAAAAAAACAATTTGTAGTGCTGGCAAAAAGTTCGGCAAATCCACAGAGACGAAACGTTATCGCAAAACAAGACGCTTATCAGTGCTTCCCTTGTTCTGC
This sequence comes from Meandrusa payeni, assembly GCA_029286785.1. Lineage (NCBI taxonomy): Eukaryota > Metazoa > Arthropoda > Insecta > Lepidoptera > Papilionidae > Meandrusa > Meandrusa payeni. The sequence continues at coordinate 5,973,840 of JAGSMX010000013.1, forward strand.
GGCTGCAATAAATTTTTTAAATATACCATAATTCTTTGCTCCTGAAGATGGAGAACCGATAAGTGTTTATTAGAGCACGGGTGGTAGAAACTTGTGCGATATCGCAGAAACAACAGGTGCAAACGAAAAGAAAACTTAAACGTTTCTCTCTTTGCCAAAACCCAAAAAATCGGACCGAACAACTTTAACCTTGTTTGATCTTCTTATCGCAGTTTGTTTAGTAAATAATGAGCAGTCGCTAAGTTGTTAACAACCTGCCGACACCAATACAAGGACAGATTTAAATTTTAATCGGAACAACTTGAATGGGACTGTGATCCTAAAAGTTTTTGAACTAAAACATAATTACGCACGCTTGACTTGGGGATTACGCTTTTGAATACGTTACGAAAAGTGTAATCGAGTAAGACGAACAGAAGTTAAGAGAGAGAAAAAAGTTAGAGTAGATAGAAAGAGAAAGAGATACGTATGGTATTTTATTATATATTATATAATATCTCGCCCCGAGAAGAAGAAGTCAAGTTTTGCACAAAAACTCTTGACAAAAGCGTGTGCATGAACATAATTAAAAAAAAAACAGAATGCAATATCTCGATCAGTCTCTCAAGCCATCTGAGGCAATTGGGACTTCGTGAAGCTGTGCTCCTGGGGCAAATGCATAAAGCACCGGGATTAAATAGACGTGAATTCTATTAATATAGGTATAATACACTCGTTTATTTAAACAGTATAAAATATGTACAAAACGTGAACTTAAAGCCAAAAGGGATTCTCTGCTGTCTTCTTTGGCGTTGTGTGCAGACAAATTAACTGGTCAAACGTAGAAAAAAGTTATAGGAACATTAATACATATAGACATACCTAGATATAGACTATATATAGACATATAATAACACATACATATTTACATCAAAATTCTTAAACTTAATTCAAAGATTTTGACGCATTTAATCTAATGTTACTTATTCTTAAATTACTACACAGATACGACGATGGTGAAATGAGAATGTCCTCTATAATTGTATTAATATTTACGACACTAATACTGGCCGAATATAAAATACAAACACGCAAGCATGTTGTTTATGACTGCAATATTATGAATGAGAAAGAGTATAAATAAAACTATAATAAGCCATTACAGTAACTCTTGCGTAGCTCAACCAACCATCACCTGACAGTACTTTAATTTGAAACATGCAAGCGGCCAAAAATGAGTAAGATGGCAGAACAGAAATGATCGCTTTATTATAGCGCGAGCCGTGTACTTAGTATTTGCATACGCGATTGTATTGGTGGCCGGCAGACGGACACCGCTTGTGTGGCACGCTTCTTGCGCACGTCAGGGCTTCAACTATTGGGAGTTTCATGAACGGTCGTTAAGTAAATAAGCACTCAGCAACCAGCCAGAGTCTCTCGATAAAGTACCAAATATACTCTTTTGCAAAATGGCACCGCTTCACATAGAAACACTGATTGTGGACAAGGAATTATTAACACCGTTAAGACGCAGGTAAAAGAATAAATAAACTATTTGACTATAGACGCTCTAGGAAGTCTGCATGATGCGATTATGTTTTGGATTTTCCTTGACATTACTTCAGTACGGTTAATGAGACTATTGAAATTAAAAAATAGCGTTAAATTTTTTATGACAATAACATTAAATTCTTACCATGCGCAAACGCTCCTGTCTATTTCCGAAGTATTGCAGTTAAATTACGAAGTTCTAGCGTCTATATTCTCTTTCTTCTTTATGCTCATTACCATTAAGGAGGACCTAATATTTGATTATCATAAACCTACCAATATCTCCATCAATCATTAGCAATCAGTCTTTCAAATTTACTACGTACTACGGAAGCAACAGTAAAATGAGACCTACTAGAAAGCAAACCGCTTTGAAACTAATATAGAATAGAAATTGGTCCAGAAAAGAATGCGTTTTGAGGGCAAAAACAACAATAAAAACAGAAGAATCTCGAAATTGGTTACAAATATACTAATGCAAAGATTAATAGTGAATAATAGCCTTTAGGCAGTCACTGCTATACTTAAAAATGAAAATAAACACACACAGACATCATTCCAATTACACAGTTTTACAATACATATATATGCAAATGACACAACTTAATAAAGAATTACCAGTGCAATGACATGCAAAATGCAAAAAAGACCAGTCAATTCTAAATGTACAAATAGGCCCAACTAATAAAGCTATGATCCTCTGAATGAATTACGTCAGGACGTATCGAAAGTACTAAATTAACTCCGCAGATCTACATATCATTAAGTTATTTATGACTTAAATTTGTCTCTCGGCTGCACGGTGTCTCATTACCGCCGCCGACAAAGGCTCGGCCAGCATTTGTCACGCAAACAGTGAAGCTAATAGCGAATTTCTTTTCACAGCTGGATTTCAAGTTCTTTCTTAACTAACTAGCCTAGTAATACACTTGATTGCTTTGCTAGAATTCTAATTTAAAATATTCTCACGACAAGTCCAGAGAAATACATGCCACATGCACAGCCATGGTAGCTCAGTGTCCGGTCGGTTAAACATGCTAACAACCTGAGGTCGATCCCATTGCCGGCACCTATTTGGCAAATTGTTAGTTGAATTTATTGGTGCTAATTTATCACATGCTCGGGGTGAAGCAAAACATAGTGAGGGTACTAGCATGTCTTCAAAATTTTCTAATACTTTCTTTTGTGAGAAGATCTGTGCCCAACTGTGGGATATATAACGACTATTACTTTACTTAGATGTAATTTTTTTATAAACTGTTTATAGTTGAATTAGTTATAGTGGTTAAGTGAACTTTAAGATCTAACGGCCGAGTGTCGAATTCCCAGTCGCCCAATAAGTTTCCGTTTATCGGTTTCTTAAAAATTAATTGAAAATCATCTTCATTAAAAAATCTAAAAATTGCTTACTTTATGCTCGGTGTATGGCAATGGGTTTAATACAATTTACATATGAGACATAATACGCTTTTTGAAACAGCCAGACATTGCTGACTCTCTCTACCCCGCTAGGGTTTAAAGGATTATTTACCGAATATTGTATAATATTGTTAAGGGACTGTGGACTAATGAACTATATGCATTAGGTAAGACAATTATATGCCGTTTACTAACTTTTTATACCTAACAAAATATGCGTTTAGCAAAATGCCACTTTAATGTGTTTGAAACATCAAGAAATGATTAAACCACGATAAAATACGTAAAACTTGTTTTATTAAATCAATTTATATAATTAGAAAATTAAAATAAAAACAACAAACACGCTCCCAAAGTATTGTGTGTAGTTTTTATCACGAATACATCAGGGCATGTTTATTCTTCCGACAATGTGGCCACTAAGAGCATAGAATTAAGTCGGGACTTTGATTAAGACTTCAGTTCTCGTTTTGGAAGCAGATCCCCCGCGGGGCACGCGCGTGTTCTCTCGACGAGCCTAATTGTTGATTGGAGACAACGGGACTCATTTCTTCATCAGAACTGATCGTAATTTGCTACCGAAACAGACGATTCAATGGAATGAATACATTCGTTGTTTATTTTTTTAAATGCACAGTAATCATTGTCCAAATAAGGACAACAATAGACTTAAGGATTGTAGGATTCTATTACTTCCTAAGGCGTGTACAGATGTACGCGCTCTAAGGTGCATATATCGACACTATTTAATGTGAATTCCCGAATGCAACTCGACTAAATAAGGTTGTTTTACGATCGACAGACGCGGGACGCGGTATTCCATTGTGGCAATCGACAGGCAAACTTTATTGGCTAATTTTATTGAATAAAATTGTTCCTGCGAACGCCGCTATCATTTTAACGCTTCGGAAATTATTGCAATAGACGTGGTACGTGGGGCTTGTTCAAATAGAAGTGATTTAAAAGGCGCCGCAACTTTCGTGTTGGACTAACAAGCGCTCGCCTCACAACTTATCGTGGTGTACACGCACACCGCTCCCGTTCGGCCATAAACAGATCCTGTCCCATCATTTAGTCTCATTCGAGCTCCGGTTTGAAGCAAAAGGATTAAAAATGATTTTTATATGTTAATTTCGACGTCGTAACAAAGCGGCTGGCAGCTTCCAATCGGTGAACACAAAACTCACGCTGTGAAATCACTAAGACATTTCATCGCAGTGTTGAAGACGCTACTATTAAAGGATGCGTTGTTAGAAAAAGTTAGAAGCTTACTATAAAGTTTGGATCATGCTGACATGACATTTCACAAATCGTTTATTACATTATTTTTTACCTGTGGTTGTGTTAGCGTCCGATATCATCGGGCCCATGTATCGATGATATATGAACATTCAGACCTCAATTCAAAGGGGTTGTTTCTCTGAATATAATGGTATTAATAGCTAGATATAATAAGCTTGTTATCTTTAATGCGAACGTAAAATATATCGCCTATTAAAATAAAAATAAATTATGTCACTATACGATTTTGTAAACGGAATGTGGAGTTAAAATTATAAAAAGGTTCTCTTTAATACTATTAATTATTATGGAATGAGGTGATAGCTTAGAGGCTAAGCGGTTAGACTAACGATACGGGATGTAAGAGCTCGCTGGAATTTAAGTAACAGACCATTCAGACGTGTAGGAAGACTAGGCTAGATATAAAAGTAGATATATACAGTGGTAACTCGACATACGAGTTCAATTCGTTTAGTAACCTTGCTTGTATGTCAAATTGCTTGTATCTCAAATCAATTTCCCCATGGAAATTAATTGAAATGCCATTGCCAGAAATGTTGTGTAAATGTTCCCTGGGCCGCCCTCGAGTCAGGCAGGACACTTTTTTTAACCCTTCAAGAAGAAGGTTCGAAGGTATACAAATAAAACCCAGGTTGATAGTCTAAATTAATTTTCCAAATCCGACCAAAAAACCGACTACGCCGTTATATTATTTTAAGAAATAAAGGCAGTGTCCAACAGCGGAGTTAACAGCCTTTAATTTTTACTTAACTTGCTCCTTTACCCTCTGTTTCATAAATTTGCAGTCTATAAAAAGTATAACACGGCGTACCGACGTCAGTTCGTTATTTCATCAAATCACTACAAAACAAACGTCATCGTAAAAAACCATAAAGCATGGCAAAGGACACCGAAAGTCCGTAACAATAAACTAAAGTACATTTTGCCGCATCTATAAAAAAAAAACAGAAAAACAAATAAAATTATATTTAATAGTCTGGTGAGAACTGTCGCCTACCACCCACTGCGACTCTCTGTTCTTTAGATATTTTGATTGCACCGCTAAAAATATCCCCAAAATTTTATTTCTCGTAAATCATGGGTACCCACGGTAGCCTCAGTTGTGGCCGAACATTCTGTTTTTTTTTGTCTCAACTGTCCCATCAAAGAAGATATTTAAACGTCTATGTCATTTCCGATTCGGCAGTGAACTACACTCGTGAGCAAAAATAAAAGGTCGGTTAACAAAGTTTGAATATCTCGGAAGATAAAGACGCTAGCTAATTGAAAAAATTGTGCATGATAGACAATTAAATATTCTTAAAATAAAATATGTTTTAAATTTATTTATGTATCATTAAAAAACATGAACTTAAACGAAAAAGGATATCTTACGTAAACTTGGATAATACAGTATTTTTCATTAAATTCTATTTTTATTTAAAGTTTAGTACGTAGCCTTCATGTGGCGACACTACCCTCTATATTAGAGTTTCCCAAACTTTTTTGTGTTGTAGACCCCTTGCCATGTTTTTCCAAGTTGGGTAGACCCCCTACTTACCTGATATTGATTTCCTGTAAAATTTCTAACTGTAGTGAAGTTTATTTTTAAAAACTTAAAGTAAAAACACATGTTAATTTATACATGTATCAATTGAATTTAAATTAAAACTACTCAAGATAAATTTTTGTATCTGTTATGTAAAATATACGTAACATTATATAAACTATAAATAAAATAACATAAGCAATAAGACAATATTTTAGTGAGAAGGATGTAACTGATGCTTTAATAATAAATTATCGACATTTGGCGTCAATGTTGGACTATCAGTGTACTGCATTTGTGCGACGAAGCCTGGGTGTGCGCGACATTGCCGACAAAATGCAGGAGAGTAGGCTGCGATGGTATGGACACGTTAAGAGGAGGCCCTCCGACTACGTAGGGGACCTCGCGCTACAACTTTCCCTTCCAGGTCGAAGATCCAGAAGAAGACCCAAGACAAGGTGGGAGAGTGTGGTGTTGAGAGACATGAGGGAGTGCAACATCGCCAAAAACGATGTCGGGGACAGAGCGAAGTGGAAAGCGAAAATCCGGAAAGTCGAAAACCATGTGGGACTAATAGCATGGAAGAGAGTATCAGTGTATGTGTTGAAATCCACTATCGTAGACCTAACCCATTTTTTTTCGCTGACGTAGACCCCTTGCAGGTTGTCATAGACTCTAGGGGTCGATTTAGACCACTTTGGGAATCACTATATCTTCCGAGATATTCAAGCTTTCTTAACCGACCCTTTATTCTGACCCATTATTATTGCTCACGGCTATAATTTTAAATGAAAATTATTACTTATATTTTTTAAATTACACTTTGACATTTTAGTATATAATATAGGGATTATTGATCATCTAAATGCCTATATCTTTTAGGTTTAAAAAGTAATAATTTTCGAATACAAATTTGTTCATTTGACTTGTAATTGTATTGTTAATTATACAATTTGGTCGCTGATTTATAAGTCAAAGTGACAAGGGCGGATCTCTAGTATATAAAAAATAGGCAACCAGCCGATGTCGTCTTTTTCCCGGGTCCACTTTGGCGGAAGACAAAGGCCCCCACCCTTGTCGCCCAGTGAACCCGAGGCCCCTTTTAATCATCTTCTACTACAGGCAGTGGATACCGTAGTTCTACAAACCCAGAAAAACAGGGCTTGCAACCATAAAACTGGCTGGCAAACATAAAAACCTAACCCTAGGTGCCGCCGGCAGCGGAGCAGAGCCCGTGCAACCGGTGGTTAAGACGACATAGAGCGAAACCTCCTTACCGCCTTCTGTATGCGAAAAATTCTGTTGAGTTGTTTATCGATCGACTTTTCTATATAAGACCGTTTTATTATCTATTATTATTAAAATATCAAAACCCCTTAAAGATACTAAACCCGTCCCTTATTTCATTATTATTCTTAACAATCATCAGTGAGTCGTGAAAACGAAAGCAACGGAAGGTGATCGATTAACATCGCTGCCTACGCCCCGTCAGCCAACTCAGCGATTCGTGAAATTCTATAAAACATGATATATTTGCCACAAACGCCCCATATTGATGAATAGATAAAACAGAAGCGTTCCTTTTAGAAAGAAATGTTTAGTAGACGTTCCAGGTAAAACAATTATGTAGAGCAGTCCTAATGACCGAGACCCGACTTCGAATATCAACTGATTTATACCGATATGTTTTGAAGTTATACTTTTTTTGGGAAATACGAACAATTTATTCGAACGAAGTTCCTTACGGCAGGCTTAGAGGAGATCGGGGTTTTGCTGCACGACTGAAAAAAATATGAACAAGTGTACTGAAAGTGTAAAGTACATATATACGTATAACAGAAGTGCTTTAGTCGTATACACGTCGGCCGATAGCGTGATTGACATGTAGTTCAACTCTCTGATCACAGGTGGCGCTTTGTTTGCAAATTGTATTGCATCTATATTATTCGAAAGAACTTCTTTCCTGCCTGGTGTCTCATGACACCAATTTTTGTTATTGAAAATGATGCCTATAAATATATTGGTGAGAACTTATAATTCTATTCATAACCCAAGTGTGTTTGTTTTTTAAAGGTTTTCCCCGGAAAGGACATGATTTCGCCCTTTCCGGGAAATTCTATTTGTTTCTCTGATTAGAGGGGTCAGAGATTGTTCAAGCTAGTAGGTATTTATCTTTGTATCTTAATGATTTTTCTTATATAATCCAAGTGTTACCAGCACAGAAAATCGCTAAGAATCTGACGTGAACATTTTCTCAAATACGAGTAGGTTACATAATTTTAAAACAAACATACAACAGGCATTTTATAATATATAGTTTAGGATATAGTTTTTTGTTGTTTGCACTTATTTCTGTTTTTTATTACATTTCTGGTTGTATTCTATTATGATTTTTAAGGCTTTATTTTACACTTGTAACTGAACCTGTAACACTCGTCTTTGTTTTGTATTTTATAAACTGTAATGGTGTTTACTTTGTTGGTGTGACTTATAAATATATTAAATAAAAATACAAAATTTTGAGAAATTATAATAATTCGGCAACAAAATAAATTGTTGATAAGTATTTCGAAAAATTTGTTTTTAGTATTTCTGCAAGGAAAATGAGTAATTATTAGACCTCGTAATGATTCAGTGAGTGGTAGATATGAACAACAGCATGGAGACAAAACAAGGAATATCACAAAAAATCAAATATAAATTGAGTATAACACTTATAGCACACAATGTAACACATATACACACTTAGGTTTTCGCGCGTATTTATCAAAAAAAAATTCTTGGTGGTATGCTCACGTGTTCTTAATATTAACAATAGAAGAGAAATAGGATTGTATAAATTAACAAAACTTCGCAAAATAAATTAGTTTATAATCTCACTACGGAATTCTTGCGTTTGACCGACCGTCGGAGGTTGCGAATAATCCTAGCGCGTTACCGCTATTTTATGAGCAGGCCCCACCCCTTAGATGCTAGGAGCGTTGCTGGAGTTTCTTCGGCCACTTCTTCTCCCAGCGCCAACGCTTCCCAGAGTGGCACTCAAAGTTAGTTTAGCTTTTCGAATGTCCCATAGATTATCCGTGAAATAGCTACCGACCGAGTCGTGGTTCGGCCCTCTGGGCGCCCTCGGATCGGAATGTTTACGCGTAACATAGTAACCGTCCAAGCCGAGGTTACCCCTCAGCGGGGACCCTTGTGTCGAGTTACTAGCGATAGAGGTTCAGGCTAAGCGACCTAAGAGCTATGCCACCTCTCAATCCGGTGAAGAATAAAAAAAAAATCTTGCGTTTGAAATTTATAAAAACATTAAAAAAGAAACATACTTATATCAAGGAAAGGACTATATAATTTCTACCCATCAGATGTGAGTACCATTCCGCAAAGGTCGACAGTCATTCAAAACACATCACTCATTCAAAACAAGGCGTCGTTTAAAAAAAATGACATTTCGGTAGTCAATAAACGTCTATGTTTGTTTTTGTAACAGGAAATCTATTTAGTTCTGTAAAAAGATTTAGTAAAAAAACCGACCCTAGTGGGTGGCGGTCGACGACAGTCTAAAGTAGCGTAATTCGATACCCGAGTCCAGAGTTTGTTTTTCTTGCGCACGCTCCCAATTGTAGGAAGCCAATAAGTTGATGATATCGTTTAGGCAAAGGTCCCGCTAATATACGCTATAATGTGTTTATAGACCTTTGAAGATTGCTAGTCTTAAAGCTACTTTAATGATAGAAAAACTTTGACAAAACAAGGAAATGTAATTTTAAAAGCTGTTAAGCTTCCTTGAGTTTTGATGCTTGCTTTCTGATTACTGAGATGTGGGAGAAATAACAAACTTGACAGCATGGGTAGGTGTGTTATCTTGACTCACTTTTGTGGGCTTTTCGATCTTGCTTTTTTTTTGACGAATCCAAACGCTGATTGCCTAGAGTTAACTCGTCAGTTTCACCGAGATGTGAGCTCTTAGATCTAGCCTGTACTTTGAGAGCAACTCGATGTCGGTGTAGGCAATTACTCTATTCACGTTAGCATAACCGAGGGCACCTGAAAGGGCCAAAGCACGACGGTCGGTGGCTTTATGGAAAAACTAACAAGATTTTTAAATAGCTAACTAATTTTAAATGCTACTTCAGGAGGCGTTGGCGAAGGGAGAAGAATGGCCAAAGAAGTTCCGGCAACGCTTCTTGATTACATTACATTGATCACCTACCGGCGAGAGCTATTAGGGCCTTAGACTTACCATTATATGCAAAAGATAGAAACTTTTTAACACAACGCTACATGTTTGATGGCAATAATGTTAGTAGTAGATGCAAAAATCTGATCAAGCCATGTTTCGTCCCTCTCGGATACTATAGAAATACTTGTCTGTCGTACCCAGAATTATGGCCCAAGCCAGGGTTTCCTTTAGGCTTTGGGTTTCCGGGGCGTTGTCTTTAGATACTGTGGCTATCAAATATACAAAAAGGAAATACAAATTAAGAAATAATCTTGAGACCATCTGTAACTGTAATAATGCATCCACATACATTATTACATATCTTCGACGGACTACTAACAGTATAGTATCTTTTGGTGTCCATTATATTTTCATTATGTTTTATTAACTTTCATAATTACAATTCACTACTTAGAAACGAAACGTCTAAAAGAGTTGTAAATCCGCACAGTGAACTAAGTAATTAACTGTCATATTTTTACTGGAACTGTTAACCGTTAGGCTATCACAATACAATTTGATAGTTCATTTTTAATTAATCGCTAACTCACAACGCAATGTACAATAATACAAAAACTGAGATTTCGGATCCCGATCGATAAAATAATCGAGGGTCCCTATTGATGTGTGTGTGAACACGTGTGTAGGTGTGCTATAGAAAGAGACCATGTGACTGTACCCTCGCAACCCCTATTCATATCTCTATCTCACTTTCACGTAAAAGAATACCACATGAGGGAAAGATGGGGGAAACATTTTTATCTGAATCACGGACGTCACAAACATCTGCCAGGATTTATATGTGATTAAAATATAATCAAATATATTATAATTAATATTAATTTTAAATTAATACGTTATTATAAGTTTTTGGGAGCCTGGCCAAAAAGTCACTATAATTTTTAACTCTTGCATTTCGTTGCTTTTACATTTTAACAGTATCTTTACAAATCGTGAATGCAAGGAGAAACACTAGTTTTCTATTTATGTAACGGTTTGCTTTTGATAAGCCTGGGAGTCTAAATTGAATGAAACCAAAAAAACATAACTCGATCTTGAATGAGCAAAATTAATAAATGTCTTCGTTTCATTTCGGTCCAAATCTTATTGCGTGTGTAATTAGGAAGATTTTGAAATGGCCGAGTACATATAAAGTAATAATACAGTTGTAGCCGGCTTGAGAAGTTCATTGAAAGCGAATGCAGCTCATTCGGAGGTCCCGAAGGAAGGGGCAAGTTTCTTAGTCTACCGTCTGGAGAGAAACAATACTTTGAAAAGCGTTTTGTGCGCGAACCGAATTGTTGAATGAGCTCACACTGGTTGTAGTTATTGTTAAACTCTGCCCAGACATTGATATTGAATGGGAATGTGGAACGATTTTTTGCAAGTGGCTGTGAATGAGTGAGTTAGGTCCTTTTTGCAATCGTAAAGAAACATGCGCGGATTTATTCTTAGGCGAATTTTGAATTCGTATAATACGAAAGTCCATTCCAGTATTTACGTTTATTTACTAATACTATTCTTCTGTTTCTAAAGTCAAAGCTGGAAAAATTCTAACGCTATATTTGCACAAAGGTGTTTCAAGTCTATAAAATCTAATGATAAAATTCTTTTTACCATTTTAAATTCTCTTGTGTAAGCTGGAGTCTAACTTATCATTTACGTATAATGGAAATAAAAATGATTATGACAAAAAATATCTACCCTTTATTATTATAGAAAGAGAGTAGGTAGCTTTCCTTTAAAAGGTACAAATTTTAAACAAACTAAGAAAAACTACCGTCACTTCAGAAACAAAAGATAAAACGATTACTAAATTATAATCAATGCAGCATAACTCGAAATTTTCGTTGCTATGGACACTGTACACGCTTATCATGGATGTATATTTATAATAAACCCCATAATTATTATATTCATAAACTCCTACAGAGCGCTGGCAGCCGGATATAATTCCTTTACAATTTCCCCCTGCATGTATATACCGATGAATGCCTGGTCTAGCCTTCTAGATGCAAGTCCCGCCGTCCGCCTTTGTTCAAGTGACCTTAGCTTATTTAATTTTCAAGTTGAAGGTTCCCTTTTATACTCGTTCTAATAAGAAATATTATTCCGTCTGGGTCTGTGAATTCCTCAATAGCTTAGCTATTTCAAGGCGACCTGCATTGAGATAGGTTATAGTATTAGAGGGTAACTCGGTCGGCGGGACCTTTTCATAACACAGCTGTGTTTTGATGATGAATGCACAGGTTTAGAGGCTTGCTCTTGATTTTATACAATATCCTCGGTCTTTTTTATGGTATTGATTGTGTATTAAGATTTTGTTTATACCTTAGAAAATTTTTCTAAGACATGTGAAGTCTGCCAATTCACACTAGGGTCGCTTGGCGGACTATGCCCTTATACTCTCTTTACAGAGAAGGCCTGTGCCCAAACGTGGGGCATATATGAAGGCTGTAACTAATACTTTAAAACTGTCAAAAACTATCAAAACCATTAACGTCATGCATATTAAAATGAAAGGGGTCGTTATATTACACTTGAATAGCAAAATAAACACATTAACCGCATCGAGACGACTCTGGAAACCTGTGTACTGATTTGCTACACGTTCCCCTTTCGAAGGATCAACATATGGGCGTACTAAATTTAGCTCAGCACATAGCCTGCAGCGTGACGTATGCACGGGGCCCACATGTTCGCAAGATGGCGAGTCTCACCTCACTGAGCGGATTGGCGGCGAAAAAATCCACCGCTTAAGTTACAGGATGCACTTTCAAGCATTAAGAGAATTGTCCCGTGTGTCTTCTAATCCCGAGTTAGGATTCTGTTTCATGAAATCGTTCGAGCATACGTTTGGATCATATTAAAATATATGACATAGATTATCACACTTCTTTATGACAAGAGGAGGAAGTCTTAATTCGTCTTAGTTTTTTTTTGTTTCTTACCTCATAACTTTCGATTGGGTCAACCGATGTTGATGATTTTATCTTATTTGAAAGCTGCTGCTTCCCGTGTGTTCCTATATCAATTTAGTCCAGTTCTAATAACGGTATCTATTAAATAATCATATAAGTCATAAATTTGCATTAGGTTATGCGACAATTGGACGAATAACTCAATATCGTGCTAACCGATTTCGATGATTCATTTTTTATTGAAAAGGATGTACTTTTACGTGATTTATTACGATACTAGTTTCAATAATATCTTTTGTACATTTTTATTGTAATCTCACATAAATACACACATTCACACACACTGACACACACACACACATACATACATATAATTACTTTATACTAATTAACTATAAAACAAAAAAATTATATGATACGATTAAGGAAGAGCTGGATCTTCTGGCACAAGTATATTTTATACTTAAAAGAAGATCCAAACATTGTATACTTGCTTTATATGTTTTTGAAAAATAAGGTTTTTTTTATTTATTATTTATTTTAGGGATAGTTTGATGACAGTTTAGCTAGATTCTGATTAATTCAATTTCGTAATATTCCAACAGTAATTCGGAAATACAAAGCGAGTATCCGCGCGTAATACCGTATAACAATTGATTCGATTTGAAGTCGATTTTTGTTTTTACTCGTAAGTATACTTGTTTATTATGTTAAGTTCTCTATGCATATCTCAAGCACGAGTTAACCAAGTACGGGGATAGAAAACTTAGAACGTGATTTTCCTAGGTCAGATATTTCAATCATTATAAAATGCGATAATTCTAATGTTATCATCCCCTTTCTTTCCCAAACGGAACACCGAACCGCAATATCGTAATTTGGGTGTTTTTGAAAATAGTTTTTATACAAAATAACATAAAGTACGTTTTGGCATGCTTAGATCATTTTTGATAGGTCACAATGGTCATAATATAATAGTGGCGCGTGCCATAGCACAAAAGATAAAAACAGCTAAGGACAGCTGGCGTAGGTGAACGCACACATTTACAGCTGCCCTGTGAGTGTGTGCAACTTATGTACCGTATACTTCAACACAAAAAGAAATGTAATACAAAAACAATAAAACTTTGGAATCAGTGTAAATAAAATAATTATTTTATTCTTATGATTTAAAAAAAATCTAAAAAGCATATTGTGCTAAGCGTATGCCTGTCACAAAAAGCGTCAATAGCATAATGAGTCACGGCACGGGAGTAACTTAAGATCATAGGTAGCTAACCTTCACTTACCACAAGCTTAAGCTTAGTTGGAATGATTAACAAGAATGTTAGTAATATTTGTGAAAAAAATTTTGTTAGCAGTCGTTTAAATCCTGACTCCTGAAGCTTTCGAATTATAAATCCTTTTCAATGAGATGCTGAGAAGAATAAAAATCTCTCTCTCGGGTGGCCTCGGATCAGAATGCTATTGTGAATACAGTAACCAAAGCCTAAGTAGGACGGAGACCCTGATATACACCGATAGAGGTTCAGGCTAAACGCCTTAATAACAGCCGCCACTTAAAAGCCCGGTGAAATTAAAAGGCCTCCTGGCCGATTGGTGCATAAACATTTCATTAAATCATTTATTGAATCAGAATGATATCGTCAACATTTTGTCAATTTTGTTTTATGTAATTTTCGTATACTTCCATTAGTGCTTTTTCTTGTTCACATTACCAACCTGGTACAAAATAAAAATCTTCTTTGCACGATAAAACAAGACGCGTAGTGAGATGCTACAATTGCAGCAACATTATTCCTTAACAACAACCCCTGCGCTGGCGCATACCGAATTCCATTAAACCAAACGGTTTTATCCCCGTTACCTCACACGTGTATACCAATTTCATCTGATACTTCGCATGTGTGTGTTGTGGTGCCCTCACACATACGCTGCAGCTGGGTGCGCCACCCCATTATAAATTATTGTCCTTCATAACCCTAGTGTTGGGACATCATCCGTACTCGTACGATACAAAATAGTAAAATATCAAAAATCTATGATTGTACACAAATAATTTAATTTAGATTTTTTATATAATATAAATTTTTCAATTGTTTTTTTTTATTGTTTATCTAATCACTTGAGGGAATCAAATCATTGTCCGGTACTATTGTGATAACTGAGATCGTCCAAGAAAGCTGGTATTGCATACATAATAATTAATTTGTATTGTTGTTATAAAATGTTCGTTCATTATTTTAGTCATATGGATGATCAATAATTCAATGTCGATAAACCAAATAATAAAAGGCCTAAGCCGTCATATACACAATCTGAATTTTATCGATAATGTGAATTAAAAATTAAGTCGCATCACTGTTTTATTCCGCCCTTTGAACGAGCATGTGTGCAACTAGCAAACGTAAGTACCTACCCCTGTTGATCCCCCCGCGGGCCACCCCAGGTGCGTCCGCGCGGCACGCGCCATTCCCGCGGCGGCCGGCGCCCTGACGCCATCTCAAAATTTCTCACTATACCACCATCTCTAAACGGTTTTCCATCATAGTACGTGACTCCATCAAAAACACTAAATCGTAACTAATGCTACTCAAACAAACGTAACATGTGAAATCGGCAACTCACCACCGAAATGAGTTCGATCGGAGTCGTAGTGTTCCGTAACTCGCCACTGGGCAAGGCGCAGGTGCTTCAGGAATCCGTGAATAATACCGTGAACATAACCAACAACGATGCAAGTTCCAACATTGGTGAAATCATTATAGTAAGAAAAAAACATAAGATACCATCTCCGAATACAGTTTCAGTGACGTCATTAGTGCGCGCCTCAGATTCTGTGAATACAAACTTATCGAAGAGACCGCGGATACGCGAAAACATAATAGAGGACGCTTCCAGGACGCCAGCACCGCTTGCCGTGGCTCGCCGAAATGCGCGGGAAAGAAACAGAGTGCGACAAGTGAACGATGGATTTGCAGCTCTTCGCCGCCATATACCTGACGAGGTGGCAGCAGCTTTTGAAAACGCAAATTCGAATCGTGGCCCAAACAAAAAGCTAAGTAAAGTAGAAACTCTACGTATGGCCGTTGAATATATACACAACTTAGAAAGCCTGCTTAACATAGGGCACGCTGATAAAGAAAATATGTCCAGGCCGTCAATGGAGTCTTTTCCTTCTCCAGCTTCGTCTTCACCACGAGGGAACAGTCAAGAAAGAAGTTATTTCTCCCTCAACTCTCCGGCTATTGACGATGAGGATATGGATGATGACGAGTTAGATGGCTCTCTTCAATTACATCACCAGCAATATATGGAGATGCCATCTTCAGAAACATTTCACCTAGTTTCTACACCACACTTATATGATGAAGAGGAATGTGTTGGACAACCTTTAACTCCATCGTCAGATCTTCTGGGACACGAAGATGCGAATGCACATATCTTAGACGGTCATTTTCCTTTTCCAAATTCAGCTGAACGGTTTACAATTATACCCGAACAGAATTACTGTAGTGAACCGGAGGTAGCATTAAATGAAAGTGATTTCGAAGTCAAATATGCTGAATCTATTCATCAACAAATACAGTCGGATTTCGAAAATGAGACAGAAATACCACTGGAGGCTCTGAATCCAGATTTAATACTAACTGCCAACCAGTATAAATTTAAAGAAGAAGATCGTAACTTTCTAGTAAAACAACCATATAATGAAGTCGAGCTTAAGAAAGAACTTCCAGAAATTCAAGTTACACCCGAAGATAGAGAGCAATTTGAAGAAACATTAAAATGGTGGCAAGAAAAGACCAGACAAAGCCGTCCTGTGTCCAGAACTAAAAATTAGCTTAGATATAATGTCTTATCATAATATGGTTATCGTGTATATAGAAATTGCGTGTAATAAAACATACAGCTGTTCCCAAAGCTACGAGTATGTACGAAGCGGGCGCAAGGTGTTTCTGTAACGGTCACTGCGTGTTATGAAGGCTATGCGTTCCCGGAATTTATTCTAAATGCAGTCCAATTGCTCACATAAATATTTCTTCTATTCCGCTAGATACCTTTTAGTGTTTATTAATTATTACTAATTTTAAGACATAAGCTATAAAAACTTACATTTTATTTTAATTTAGTTGAATTTTGTAAAATATAATTGATATGTATGTTAGTTAAATTTCTTGGAAATGTGTAAGAATTATGAACAGGGCACCTTATAAAGATACAAATTATTGATATTTTCTATCACAGTGCCTTCGACTACAAAATTTTGTGATGTTAGTATTTAGTAAGTTAGAACAATAAATCATTTTAATTTATTATAAAAGTAATGAATGTTTTATTTATATTTATGTATTTATGTTTTCCTGATGAAAGTTCATAATATCAAGCACGTTCATAAGTACAGGAAAACTTCTGAGGTGAAACTCATCCTTTCAAATATTAATACCATAAAACTAAAAGTTTTTAGCTCATTTGCATACATACATTTTGTTTAAGTACACTGTCACTAGTCTAGACTTTTTGTGACAATTGACGATCTAACTTCCCAAAGTCCAAATCGCATAAGAGAGTGGATTTATTATGTTTAACGTCCTTTGACAGTAGCGGGGTATGCAGTTATACATATAACAAAACACATTCCATTGCACCGAGCTTATAACAACCCCAGGATACACACAAACTGACGGCTACGTAAAAACTGCTGTATTGTAAGAACTCTATTCACTTTCAGTTATCACTACTTTTAGGTAATATTACTCAAAAAATGGTTAAAGTGTTTTAATGTCTGTAATAATATTAATAAGGGCAATTATGATCACATATATTCTAAAGCTGTTGAATTAATCACCCTTATAATTATGCAACCGACATATAATCGGGAGTGACTCACTAAACTATTTAAGCGTTAACCGATGATGCAGGGCCAGTCTCACCACATTTCGTGTTAACCTAACCTGAGAATTTTAAATAAAATAAAAAAGTCTATTTCTACTTATAGTGACAGCCATATTGCCTCAATCTCATCGTTATTAATATTATCGTTTTTTTTTATGACGAACAACACAGATTGGCCAGTGAGGCTGGCCTTGATTGCTTCACGGGATTGAGAGGTGGCACAGCTCTTAGGTCGCTTAGCCTGAACCTCTATTGCTAGTAACTCGACACAAGGGTCCCCCCGGTGAGGGGTAACCTCGGCTTGGACGGTTGTTAATATTATAGAATTAATAGTAATATATTGCTGAGAGTCCACTTGTAATCAAACATTTTAGAAAGATTTACGCTAGTAGCCCGGAGGTTGTTTCAGGCATGTCAAACAACTTAGCCTCCTTGTGACATGAGCAATGCAAAATACTCAAAACGATGACAATAAAAATAAAAATTAAAAAAATATATATAGACAGATAAATTTATTATGAGTTACAAAGACAGCTTTATCTTCTCTTTATAATTGTATTTGATAAACATTACTAAATTTAATTTTATAAATGTTAACTATCGCTTAAGTTAAAACGACGATTGATGGAATCGTCTCAAAACTGGGTCCGTTAACGGTTAGGCGGCAAAAGCATTGTCATTATAATACGGCGCCGTTATATTACCGGGGGACAAAAAACTCTCAAATAAGCCCTTAACGCAAAGCGGGTGATTAAAATTTTAGATCGAGTCGCGGACTCGGTTCTTTCATGCATAGCTAAAGATAGCAAAAGAACAGACAGCTAACGTAAAGAATTATGGATGGCCTTTTAAATTGTTTTTAACTTTTTTTATATAAATTCTGACGTGCACAAAAAATCATTTTATAACATTATTTTCCATAGACTTTTTACTGTACTTGTAAGTATTTTTTTTCATTTAAAGTGACATGACAGTGCGATTGATATACTGATAGCCAAGACGTTATGGTCATGGGTTCGAGTTTCATTTGTAAATATAAAAACAAATTTGTGTCCAGTATATGGCGATGTGCTGCGAGTTACCAGTTCCCAACTTAGTTCTCACAGATAGAAGAGATACACTATGATCGCATTTCATAAAATCATTAATTTCACCTGCCTACCCTATATGAAGCATAATTAAGAAACACATTTTGCGTACTAATCATTAAATGAAGAATGTCAAATATTTCGGTAGACAAAATATTATTTCTTAAAGCAGCCCCAATAGACCTTCTTTCCGGGTACGAGAGGAATATAGGATTTTTTATAATATTTTTTTCATGTGTTGCCATATCATCATATTTTACGGAGTAAGCGCGTTGCATGGTATTCCGGCTTCCATTTAAATATTTTCCGCCCCATTCGTCAGGCGTTGTTTCCACTGATTAGAGATTTGGATACACATGAGATGGCAAGGTGTACAAGCACACTATTATAAAAAAAACTTAATTTGACACAATATTAAAGTAAAAGGAAAGTTCTAATATATGTTCTTCGTCATCGAAGTAGATAGATTAGAACTACTTTCGTCTTGAAATAATTATTAAATATGCAATAAAAATCAATTTAAAAAACACATTTTAAAATTTGTACGCATCTTGTAGGATAAAATAAGCATAATGGAAGGGAGCAGCTATTGCTGTCTTTATCCACCTAAAGATCACAATAGGACCAGTACCCTTTTTTTTTATTTACGGGGAGGAAATCTTCAGAAAGATACCCCGCCTTCTGGGGGGAAGGCGGCGGTTATGTGGGGTTCTTACCCACTAAAACCTCCCCGGTGGCCCTTTCCTCGGTGCATGACGAGGGGCTCCGGGATCTCCAGTGGAACGCACCGGAGCCCCTCTGCACTGTGCTCAAGGAGAGCACGTCCCGGGGGGGAGGTTACTCCCTCCCCCCCTGTGCCCTCGCAGCGCAAGGCGACACGGGCCAGCCGGTGTCGCCTTCTTCCCGGGTCCACTTTGGTGGACGACTCAGGCCCCCACCCTTGTCGCCCAGTGAACCCGAGGCCCCTTTTAGTCGCCTTGTACGACAGGCTGGGGATACCGTAGTCTTATTCTTGAGAGCCCAGAACTACAGGGCTAATGACCAGTACCCTGAGTGAACTAAACCGATTGTGTCATAAATGAACGTTCAGTGACATCACAGTTGCCTATTTTTGATAGTTTTGGTAACCTTATAGTTTAGTGTGCCCGTATGGTCTTCCAATAGCGTACCTTTTACATTTCATTATTGTTTCGTGTATTCTAAATGGTATGGTGGTTATATATGTTTCAAAAAGTAATAGAATATTAAATTGAAAATGACATATCAAACATTTGAGTCAGTAGATTACAGTTTTGGTACAATAACAATTTAAGAACTCTGTTAAATAATATTACAGTTATTTTCCGTATAAACAGACAAACGATATCAAGTGTATACATATAGATAATACAAGTAGTATTATTATTTCAATAAAAACATTGAAGAAGTAAATACCGAGGGTACATATGTTTTTTTTATCTTCATAAGGATATTTTTATCAAGATAACGCGACGAACGTTAAAATGTATTCTGTTCAGTCTACTAATATAGCTGAAGCAGTGCAGTTATGACGACATTGAAAACTTAGTAATTATAAATTAATAGCATACATTACTTAGCTCCCCCACCCCTTAATGTTAGGAGCGTTACTGGAGTTTCTTCGGCCACTTCTTCTCCCTCTTCCCGAAGTGGCACTCAAAGTTAGTTTAGCTTTTGAATGTTCCTTAGATTATCCGTGAAATAGCTACCGACCGAGTCGTGGTTCGGCCCACTCGGCGCCCTCGGATCGGAATGCTTACGCGTAACATAGTAACCGTCCAAGACGAGGTTATCCCTCTCCGGGGACCCTTGTGTCAAGTTACTAGCGATAGAGTTTCAGGCTAAGCGACCTAAGAGCTAAGCCATCTCTCAATCCGGTGAAGCAGTCAAGGCCAGCTTCTCTGGCCAATCTGTGTAGTTTGTCATAAAAAAAATACTTTACTGAAAGAGCTACGCTCGGCATTTCTCTATGGGATAGAATACGAAACGAAGAAATTCGACAGAGAACGAAGGTAGTTGAATCGTAAAGACAGCAAGTTGAAGTGGCAGTGAGCCAGCCACATCTGCTGAGTTAGTGACGGCAGATGGGGGAGGAAAGTCTTGGAATGGAGGCCGCGCGTGGGTCAGAGAAGCGTAGGGCGCCCTCCCTTTAGATCGACCGACGATCTTATAAGGATAGCCGGAAGTGGCTGGATGCGGAAAGCGGAGGATCGTATATGGTGGAAGGCATTGGGGAAGGCCTATTTCCAGCATTGGTCAGACACAGGCTGATGATGATAGTACACTTTTCTAGACACACGCACATAATTTTTTTTATTTTATTTTCTTTCTTACTTTTTTTAAATGTTTTAAATTAAAATGTTAAATAATGGGGAAAGACTCCAGAGAAGCAGCTTACGCTGGTTCGGGAGTTAAGGGTCTCGTCTTTTTATTGTACTTGTCTGTTGCAAATAAACTATATTACATATTATTATGTTTCAATATAAAAGGTAACGTATTTAAGATGGTTGTAATCTTATTGACTTTATTTCATTATGTCTAAGGAAATAAAAATAAGCTGTCACGTCCTACGTGAATGTTTTTCACGTACTCGTAGGTTAGATGTGCACGTTAGATGTGCTGTGTGTATGAATTTATTATTTTTAAAGGTTTCGACAATAAAAATATTAACCGTGGCGTACATTAGACTATTTAGACCTTAAAATATTTTATTATATCCATACTACATTCTATCGTTTAACATAAAATTCTTTGTAGAAAACATTACCCCGCATGCAGGGACACTTCACGATCCTTATCTTTATTCTACATGGTTACAAAGAGTAAAATGTTCAACTTTATCTAAGATACTTTACGACTACTTAAGCATTGAAGTACCTGGGTGGTTTGAAACAAAGTCCTGCTTGAATAAATATATAAGAGCTTTTTCGCCACTAAATTAGGGATTATATTTATAACCGACTTCAAAAAACATGTTTCTCAATTCGTCTGTAATCTTTATTCTTGTGCACTCATAGCACTGTCATTAATAGGATCCGATATATAAATTTAGTATTCAGTAGTTAGTCAATAGCCTAATGGTTAGGGGTACGGTCTGCGAAACATAAGGTCGTGGGTTCCACCGTTCGACTATTGACATGAACCATCTTGTAGCACGAGCTTAAGCTTAGATGGAATGCTTAACAAGAATGTTATTAATATTTGTGAAGAAAAAATTGCTAGCAATTTAAAAAAAAATTGTTTTGTTAAAATGGTCTGATTTCAATTAGATCACGTAGAAATTTTGTTGGAATAAGTCCTTAGGTTCTAAAGCTATACCAGGAAACTCCTCAAAGAAGGAGAGAATGGAGAAGGAGGTTCCAACACCAGGTAAAAACTGTGTAAGACAACAATCACGTATGTAGAAGAAGATATACCTACCGCCGGAATTTTGTATACTTCGGAAATAAAAGAGAGAGAGAGTTTCAATCAAATTTAATTTGATTTGTTTTTACCCGGTTTTTTGTTGTTACCCGGTTTTTGCTTTTACCCGTAAATATCTAGTATATTACTATTTCGTATAATTTTTATAATCGTCTTATTGAACCAACTTATGCCTTAACTTATATTAAACCAAAATTTTATCAAGTTTGATTTCGTATTGTAACGTAAGATATTTAAAAAAATTGTTCATGTAATATGTCATCTGAGCTATATTTTAAAGAAAGTTTACCATACTTATATTATATGCGTGAGAACACCAACTGTTTACCATGACAAAATCTATTACACTGCAGACTAGGAAGGAATCCTGATCGATAAACTATGAAAAAAATCCGTTACCGGCCGCTATGGTTTTTGTTGTCTTGCGACCAACAAAAGGAAATAATATCTTTGATACTTGTTCAAATTTTTATAATTTTAAAACTGGATATAAAAGTTATGGGGACTTTAGTTTTTAATAACTAAGTTTAATACTTATTTTACAATTACAAACACTCACGCATGTCATCCAGAAGGTAGGCAGAGATCACGGACTTGTACTTAGTATGATCGTAGCACATTTCCGCTTCATTCAATACGTACATACATCAGCACGTACATGATCGTTGGTTAAGGATTCTCTTTACCCACTTCCGTGGAGATTAGACATTTCTTTATCATTTTTTCCTCGTGTAACCTTACTATATACCCGAAAATTAATAAAGAAATATTTTACCAATAATGTTATATAGAAAAAATATTATTTGAATGAAAAAAAATTCAATTGTAGCATCTGACCTAGGCGTAGTTCGGTCTTCTCGGGCATACTCGGATCGGAATTCTATATAGCGCATGAGAAAACCCGAAGCTGAAATAGTATCTGGCAATCGGTCACCAAAAAAGGAACAAAAAAAAGGCGATTTTACTTACCATTAAATTATTTATATAATATAATACGTAATAAATAACAATACTTTTTATTTCAAGTATCGAAAACCTTTAGGCGAACTACACGCAAGGTAAAGTCAAAGAAGCCACGCTATTGTTGTGTAATATTTATTCTTGCGTGGATCTGTTCGGTGGAGTCTTTCAGCGAGGTCGCTTCCATTGTCGCAGGGTTCATGGGAACGGGCAAAAAACGGACTTCGCCTTTGGGGAACTACCGAACGTACAACGAACAAAACTGAATAAGCACTTTTTCAACGCATAGGTCGCTTCGTCTACGATCCACGTGTTCAAAGATTAGAACGGCTTTCATAATCTGCACGTCTTATGCGAAGACCCCAAGCGCCCGGAATAAAGAAATAATAATATTAGATCGTGCCATCATAAATGGTATCGGCGCAAAAAAATATTGTGCCCTTTTACCTGATGTCGTTATGTATGCAAAATTGAAACTAATTCTGCTGATCGTAGCTACTAAAGAATATAATGGAATGGATGAATATTTAACGAAGTATTACTGAGAACATGGTCCCATGTGTCTTTTGTTACACACAAATATATTTACGATTATTTATTTTATTTTTTATTTTTATTTATTTAATAAGATACACCAACAGCATTACACAAGTATACATTGTTGTAATAGACAAGTTTACAAACTAAGTCCTGTTGTGTATGCTAATTACAGGTGTACACAACATTCGCTATAAAGAAACGTAACGATTTTATTATTAATACTTACAAAAATATTTTAATAAATGATAAAGTAATAGAAATATCACTACTAAATTATTAAATTAGCCAAAATTACTGCACAATTTTTAACACTAAGGTGCGGAAGACCTTGCGTGAATTTAAACAAATTTTTTGACAATGACAATTTAAAAAACTTAAAAGCAAAAGCCTACTTGAAATCAAACCAGTTATTAAACGTTGTACGTGGACTTTATTTCGGAAGTATCATAGTTACATTACGAACTTCTGGGGGTTTATTTTATATTTTTCTTCTTCCACATTCGCTTGAAAACGTTATGGATCGATATCGTTGTCTTACAACTACCAGTGTCTCAGCCAACAAGTGTTTCTGCATACTCGTTTTTTGAAGTCGGTTAAAAATATTTTAACTAGCGATTCATTACTCCAGTTATCAAATAGTACTCAAATCTACTTCTTAGACTTCGTGACGCATTTAAAGTGAATTAAGATTAACACGTGCTGTTACATTGTAGAAAACGAACCGATAACCTTTAACTGCTAACTAATGAAGTATCAATATAAATTATAAGATTGTCAACAGATTCGTTAATAGGCTATTAGCCTATAATAATATAACATAGCCACGTACTCTGCTCTCCTCGCCTTGAAACAAGGAAGAAGTTAAATTCCTAATATTTCTATGAAAAATTTTTGCATAGCAATCGTTGTCCACTTTTCACTAAGCTTTTTAGGTTCCATAAGCAACAAATGGTGAGCCATTCTCATTTTGTAAGTTTGACAACGGCAACTCGTTGATACAAGCCGATTCGGATTAGGACCCAAAAAGTTGAACGTTTAGCCATTAGCCTACAAATTGGAACATATTTGACTTGGAATATTGTTTTATTTTAAAAACATGCACATAATATACAATAAACAAGATTTAAAAAAAAAAATAACTTAAATGCACATGTTGTGTACATTAATTCCTTTATTTAAAAAATTGCAGTTATACTCTACATTGACTACCGAAGAAAATTTGCAAATATAAGCATTTTTTTTTCACCCGTAGCAAGATTTTTCCAATTGAAGTGCTAGGCTATCACTGCATAGTTTTTCTAACTACTATTAAAGTTATCGAACACAATACGAGAAACAATTTAGATAATAATATATATAACATATAGAGATACCAAAACATCAGAAACCATAAAAGAAAACAAAGCCATACCACGCAAACATCACCGACACATGAACGGAGATAGTAGACAGTGAAATTGCCCCAGACTCCAATGGTTGCATGGCGCCGCCATACGGCATGCGAGCTACGCCATCTGGCAATCCACACAGATTGTACAAAAACTTACTACAAATTAACGGCAGCGTACGCCAAAAGACACAGTGGCATATGCTTCGGATCGATTTTAATTTGTACAATTTTCTTAATTACTATCAAATTGAATACGAGTTAACAGCTGTTTATCCATGTAAAAGCCGACCGAGTTCGACCGTGACCCGGCCCTCTCTGACACTCGGAGAATCGGAATGCTAACGCGTAACATAGTAACCGTCTAAGCCGAAGTTATTCCTCACGAGGGACCCTTCTCTCGAGTTCCTAGGAATAGAGATTCAGGATCTGATCAATACCACCTCTCATTCCGATGAAGCAATAAAAGTCAGCTTATCTGGCTAATCTGTGTAGTTCGCCAAAAAACATACAATGAGTTTTTTTACAGCATTCCCGTGAAACAAAAGAAATCATAGTCTACAACTATGACGTTAGGGTGTTAAACAGCCCAGTCCCCAGTCAATTGTATACACTACCAAGTTCTGGTTTGAAAAGCTAACCAGCTGTTCCATATTTTGATCGAAAAATGGCTAGTAGCGTACGCGTACTACGAAAAATGGACACTGAGCTATCACCGTTCGGACGTAGTAAGAATTATCCGATATTAACCAAGTTCAGCACAAAATTTATCCGTAGATTTTATTGTACTTAGGAATACGGAAGACAATCACCGATTCAAGAGCCACTAAGTCAAGGATACTTCTTTACACAACTTTAAAACCTCCTTAATATCCTTCGAAAAAATCAAATGTCGCTGAATCACTCGGCTAAGGAAGCTTGCCATTATGCGAACTACGAGGTGATATAACGCAGCTGCACAAGTTATAACATTGTATAATAGATTTCCTTATGACTCATTAATGTTAATACACTGAACTAAGAGGTTTTCACTGTAAATAAGATAATTTAACGACTTTAATCTTTGAACGCAGTCAACGCTGTCTTTGTTAGTGAGTGCGTTAGATCGTAATTTATTATATTTGCGTTAGAATCACTACATATAGATAAAACGATTTCTTGCCACTTGACGATTATCATCTAGTGTTTACGTCGTTTATGATGTGTTTGACAAAGACTTTGTACGATCTTATGGACAAAAGAACTGATTAACTCATTATTGAACTACATGTGCTGTTCCAATTCATTGCCGTTTGTATAATAGATATAGCATAATGCTTTTGTTCTATTGATAGTGTTATCGTGAGAGATTACACAACTTTACAGGATTGGGTAATCGTCTGATGGCTAAGCTTTCTTATGGTTGGGATTTCCAATCTCAACTGTAATGAACATATGAGTTTCTATGTTTCTAATGAACAAAAAATCTCATGCAAAAAAATTGCCTGGTGCTCACCAATTGTCACATATGGGACCTAATCTGCTGTGATTTGAACCGCGATTTTCATATTCAGATCGTTTACCACGCACAACTGGTTTCCATTCCTTTGGTCCCAGACGACTTTACATTTGGTCTTTTATATGCATACAAAGATTTGGTTGTCAGCCTTTCCCTTCGATTTCAACATAATAGTGAACATGCATTTATTAATCCAGTGCGCTTAATCGCTGAAAGTGTCTATTTACCATCAGGTTGGATTGTAGAGAAAATTACTATTATTCGCTGAGAAATAAAACGTATATTCTACGGAAATGTTTTGCCGGTTTCGGTACAACAGACATTACATATGGCGAGATCATTTAAAATAATTTAAACGACGGAATTACGGAAATCAGAGCACACGTCACGCGCGTTGGTCTCACGTCAGGCTTATTTCCTTTCGTTACAGTCACATGTCGCTAAATAATTCAGTAGCAAATGCTACGCAACAAGCATATGAATAATTCAATAATTATAGGTGAATATTAAACAGTTCAAGGGAGCGTTAAATAAATTAGTGTTGAAGAGTACAATTGCGAATCTATACTAATATTATAAATGCAAAAATAACTGTCCGTCTGTATGTTACGCAATCACGTCACAACTACAGATCCGATTCAAATAAAATTTTTAAACCTAGATGCTTGAAACTTTTAAAACTTTTTATTTGAAATAAATAATACGTCATTCAAAGTTTAACTACACAAGTATATACACGAGCAAAAAAAAACATTTAACTATATATATATATAAGAATAGTAAATAAATAAAAGTGTTATTTTCTAATTCGTAGTCATATACGGAGAAAATATCATGACTTATTATTAAAGACTACATTATTGCTTAACTAAGTTATTACTAATAAGATCATAGTCGAGCAATTGCTCAGAAATTATATGAAAATAACCCTTCACTTATGAAAAGTTATACTAAGTGATGGATTAGTTAGTTTGTGACAAAGTCACCGCTTGCTCAATTACAAGGTGAATGCCCATTACGAGTAACAGGTTATACCTAGTAATACTCACCCTAAAAGCTCTATACATTTTTGCGTATCAAGACTTGACTCAACAGAGTTGAACGAGTTTCTAAAACAGTTTCTTTAGCGCCCGGTACATCTTTATCTTCTGATTACTTTTATGGGCAAAGATACCATAAGGTAAGCCAACAAATATGGGAAAAAATAATAGTATATTTTTACAATACGTTACTCTCTCTATGACTTACATCATAATAATAAAAACAAAACAATAATGTAATAAGTGTGACATATGATCATAGCGGTACTTGATTGAAAAACACAGTACGAATATACCGAACTTTAACCTCGTTATCGCTATCTCGTACAAAACTGTTACGACGACAGAGGAAATTTACAATAATAAAACAAATATTTACAATTATTTTGTTCTTTTCCGTTAGAAACTGAATGCGTACGAGACAAAAACGGAAGGCGGGGTTGTGTGGGATTTTTACCCACTAAAACTCCACCAGTGGCCATTCCTCGGTGCATGGTGAGGGGCTCCGGAATCTTAAGGGGAACCCACCGGAATCCCCCGCACTGTGCTAGGAGGAGGAGGGTAGGTTAGTAGTTCCTCTTCCGAAGTATCATATACTTGCCTACCTTACATAGACTAACTTCTAAGCAAAAGAAAAAAGGAGATGTGATATTTAACCGACTGTATAGAAACGATAATGGCAATTCATCTGTTATATTATGTTTATTTTTAAAGATTATGCATGCGTAGCGATTATGAAACGATTTTGATTTTTTTTATTTAAAAAGGTTTGGAATTAATTAGGTCCCATATTATTTCTGTAATTCGATGTCCTAATTAAATGCCGACAATATAACAGGTTCCAAAGATATACCAGGGGGGAACTCGTAAGCATTATAATGTGATGACATACTTGTTGATTAAGATATTAAGGCAGTTCTAATAGGTAAATAAATACTCGTTAACTATTGCGACCGTAAATGTGGATGAAGAAAGATAATACACAAGGTTAAAGTTTAACATTAATATAAACCAAAACTTTTTTTTGAGTACAAGTGTACAGCGACTCCATAAAATTTCTTCTTTACGTTATTTTTGGCACAATGATAAATTTTTTGCAGACGTTCGTTTTTCACAGTAAAATTCAATATTTAATAATCGGTCAAATTTACCGATTACTATATACTTTGAATACAAAAATTCTCTTATAAGATACCGGGATGCTAACCCAGACGAACAAAGGAATCGTCCGAAAAATTCCTCATCGCAAGGGTTGTGTTTACGACAATTCTCTATTCAGTTTTAAAGCCGGCTACTCCACCCATTAGGGGTAAGCTTCAATAATTCTAGTCAAGTTTTTTTTCTATCGTTCCACCTATAATTGATAGCACGTGCACGGTTTCCGTTCAGCCACGTGTCTGGTAAAATAATTAAATATTCATTCCGTTTCAACCCAACGAACGCAACCAAACGAGGATGTTAATATGCAAGAAATACACAATAAGATCAACTAACATAGAACCCAATTGATACGAAAGTAGAGGTAATCTATCAAGGCACCATTATTTCAAAAATTACAAAGGATTAGGGTAGCTAATGGAACAATTGGCTAGTTGAGCACACATTTAAATGCCCTATATTTGATATTCAAACCGTTCAATGTAAATTACGAATCATTCATTAGGTATGAATTTGTTCATTTTATCTTTATTAGTAATTACAACTTGTAAATTGCGGTCAATGGGTATAAACTAACTTTTAAGAGTAAACAAAAACAACATTAACTTAGATATAATTTTTTTTTATTGTAGAGTAGAAACTTAATCTATATTTGCTATTCAGAGATCATTAATTACGTATTTTATGCATTTTACATTGATATAAGGTTATAAGTGATAGCCTAGGCTAGGTGTGATAGCTAGGCATTCAACTTACAATCGATTAGAAAGGGTTCAAATCTCTACCAGATTGTTGTTGCTTCCAACATGATTTCCGGTTTTAGTTTAGATAATTAAGAGTACAAATAAGAACCGAAAAAAAATCAAATAAACCGTCTTATGCTCAACTGCGAATTAGACACTTCTAAGGACGCTCTATTTTATTTACGAAGTATCACAGTTATATTTCGTCACACCCTCCGAAGAGACGACGATCACATTCCCAAGCAGGCTCTTGATTGGAATCCGCAAGGAAAGCGTAAGCGTGGCCGTACCAAACAGACCTGGCGACGTGCAGTTGCTGGCGAGACGAAGAACATCGGAAAAATATGGAGCGAGATAAAGCGTGAAGCCCAAAATCGATAGCGATAGAGGATCACTGTGGACACCCTCTGTCCCTCCTGAGGGACATAGGATGATACAGTTATATTTCGAAAAGAATAAAACCGACATTTCTTTCTTCTTCCACATTAGTGGTGGTTGTCGTTAAGGAGTATTTGGATTGTCATAAACCTACCAAAAGGTTACTATTATTAGGTTTTAGAAGTTTCCGGGTATATCATGGGACCCTAAATCTTATTCTGACAAAATTATCATGGAAGGTCATGCTTTTTTAACGTCAGTTAAAATTTTGTTATTCGTATATTGCGTTGGGCTCAATCCCTGCCATATAAAACCGGATAATCTTGTTGGTCTCTTTTTACCCCAATAATGTTAAAAGAATATAAGAGCTTATATTATATCAAATTATATTTCTAAATTAACATTAATTTTGAGTATAATCTTATTATTTCGTGACACAAATCGCTGTGTTATCATGCGACTATAATAACTTCCTCTTTCTTAACTCAATAAACACTTCGAGCCGGCTCCAGAAATAACCATATCCACCTCCAGATGTTTTCCTGGTAGTTTTTTGTTGATCCTTAACAAAAACGCGTCGCGTTCCAACGTGGGAACCTCTGCGTGCCCAAAAACTCCTGCGCAGATGTTTGGCGAAGCATCTAAGGACGTGTGGTGTCTTATCCACGTGTCACAACAGGAAGAAGGTTGCAATTTAGTTGCTCAGACGCGTGCCACTTGTCCGGTCTCAACGGACCATGAAATAGCTTTGCTGTTTTTATTACGCGGGGTGCATCTATGAGACCCCTTAGTTACACATGGCCGGAGCTATCCCTAATTTCTGCTACCAACTTGTATAACAAGTGTACAACAAATTATTACTGGAATAACTTTATCATTAGACTTTTAACTAATGTTATTTTAACACATCACTCGCTTACTTTGTTTCACATATGAATTTACAGTAAATTTATATTTGCTGATGAATTAGACCTTAGTTATGACGTACCTACTCTTAATATCAACGTAGGTAATAGTACAATAGCTATATACGAAAGCTGGAATAACTAGGGCATATAAGACTCAATCTCAAATACGATTACAGCTCATAATTCAGGGAAAGATACAAGGGAAAAGAAATCTGGGAAGGAGAAGAACATCTTGGCTTAAAAATCTACGCCAATGGTTCAATAAGAGCACACGTTCTTAATTTCGTACTGCTGTGTCGAGGGTCCAAGTCGCCAACCTACGATAGAAGATGGCACCAAGAGAAGAAGAGGTAATATTATAGCGTCAACAGCCTAATGGTTTAGGGTACGGCCTGCGAATCGTAAGGTCGTGGGTTCGACTCCACCATTCGACTATTGCCCTGAACCATCTCCTAGCACAAGCTTAAGCTTAGTTGGAATTGTTAACAAGATTGTTAGTAATATTTCTGAAAAAAAAAGAATTATTGCTAGCTTTCTTTTTAAAAAAAAATAAAATAAAAAATATTAGACTTACAATATTAATAAATAAAATTAATTATTATTAAGCGTCAATTACCTAATGGTTTAAAGTTCGGTCTACGAAGTCTATTGACGTTAACCATCTAGTAGCACAAAGTTAAGCATAGTTGGAATGGTTAACAGGAATGTTAATTTAAAAATGTAATATTTTAAGAAAACAAATTGTTTTTCTTTCTAAAAAAAACTAAATCCTATCGGGTTTTGACAGCCAGGATTGTTGTGAAATCGCTAAATTTTTGAGGGTGAATAGTATAAGAAATTTATTTTATTCAGAACCTATATAGAATATCGTATTAAATTATAATACTTTTGTATATATAATTTAACGTCTTTGTACAAATTTCTAAAACGTAAAACTGATTTCCCAACTTTAGACGAATATTGCACAATAAATAAAATACTCTAACGGAAAAAAAATGTTATGTATGTTGTGATATAAATAATTTTTGAACTGTGACTCTTCTTATTTAAATATAGACCTTTGTTTTAATCAAATCACATGATGTAATATCGTTATAATCACGCGTCAAACATTCAAAGTGAACTTGGCATAATTTTATCTTATCAACCATAATAACATTGTAACTACATGATTGTTAGACAGACGAAACATCAACTGTCACTTTCGTCTTACTCTTCTTGCCCGACCTGAAACGTTCCTCTATCTGCAATAAAGTCTTGCCCCTTGTTTCTGGTAGACAGAAGTACAAAAATATTGTTCCCAGTAATGTCGACATTCCATAAAATAAATATGTGCCATGGTGACCTATGCTTTCAAACATTGCCGGTGCCGTTTTTACCGTACCAAAGAAAGATACGGATGTCATCATAACGCTTATACCGGAACCTATACCTTTGGTTTCCGTTGCGAAAACTTCACCAACCATATTCCAAGGCAAAGGCGCTATTCCTATATTAGATACAACAATATAAGTTGCCGTTAATCCCAAGGATATCAAAGGCGTAACGTGCCTTATTACACGTATTTCCACCAAGTATAAATAAATCGATAAAATAATTAGTGAAATCGATGTTAGAGTACCACTAAATATAGCAATAGGTCGACGGCCCATTCTTCTCAGCATGATGCAAGCTGTTACCAAAGCCACGCAACGCAATATATCTATACCCAACATGGCGGCGTAAGTGTTAGATTTACTTCCCAATAAAACTTCCATTATCTCCGTTGTATATGCACAAAAGACATTTATCCCTGACAGCTGTGTTATGGCGAAGAAAATTAACATTATGGCTAAAGGTTTCCAAAACTCGGGTTTTCTCAAATTCGTCGTTAAAGTTTCAAATTTACTTTTTTTATCCACTTTCTTTGTCTGTTCTGATATCATTTTGTCTAATTCTGTTTTCATAGCAGGACTATTACCCCTGTACCATTGGAATGATTTAATACATTTCTCTATTTGATTCTTTGACGCAAACCAAGCAGGTGATTCAGGAGCAAAATATAAAATTATAAGCCCTATTAAAGGGAAAGTACCACATAGTAAGGCTGCATTACTCCAATGTAATAATGTTCCAAACAGATGCGACATGAAAACTCCGGAAGCAATGCTTAAGGACAAACTTGCTAGAAACAATCCTCTGTACGCCGGTGAACTTATTTCTCCCACAAATACTGGTCCAAGAGGGCCCAGCCACCCTTGGCAAAAACCTGTTATGAATCTTCCAAATAGAATCAGATGTATACTATTTGCATATGCTATTATAGTCCATCCGCCAATGTAAAACAATGACAGTAGCATCTGCGATGATCTTCTTCCCAATCTGTCCATTAGGTAACCAGAAATCATGTTACCAAATAGTAAAGCGAGTGACGATATTGAGGCTGTAAAATAAAATAAATTTTAATAAAGTACGGTTGATGGAAATACATTGGATTATTTGACATTTAGGACATACCTACCCATGATGCCATCTCCGTTGAAAATCTTTTGTGCCCCTTAGCATGCTGTAATTGTGGAATGAGAACAGCTGAGTATCCCGCCGTGGCGCCAGCACTCAGTGACAGCAGAAATGTTCCTAATACAATGATTGCCTGAAATCATAAAACACTCGATTTATATTTAATCCGTGAACTAGCTGTTGACCGAGTAGTGGTTAGGTCGTCTCGGGCGCCCTCGGATCAGAATCCTTACGCGTAACATAGTAACCGTCCAATCCGAGGTTACCCCTCACCGGGGGGACCCTGGTGTCGAGTTACTAGCGATAGAGGTCCATGCTAAGCGACCTAAGATCTATGCCACCTCTCAATACGGTGAGGAGTCAGGGGTAGCTTGTCTGGTCAATCTGTGTAGTTCGTCATTAAAAAAAACGATTTAAATACGCCTATTACTTCACACACACAACAAAAAATAGTAAAGGCCTATATAATATGAACTCTTGGGCACATGCCCTCTCTGTTAATAGATTATCAGAGCATAGTCTGCCAATGAGACAAAGACATGCAAGTTTCCGCATGATGTTTTCCTTCACCGTTGAGCACGTAGTAAATCAGTATTTAAAATATCAACAAACAATTTCATTCAACCAAAATGGAGTTTTTAGCGTATTATGTAACTTGAGGCGAATGCCCGGACACTGAGACCACGGCTCGAGGGCTATTTACTAATACAAATTATAAAAAAACAATAAATTTATTATTGCTAAAAAAAAAAATTCGGCGATGCCTATACTAATTTGCTTCACAAATAGATAAAAAGTGACTATCAACATAAATTTGTGAAAAAATATAATATTTTTAGACTTTTAAACAAAATATACATAATATATTAAAATGTTATCACATAATGACATGGAAATTTTCGAATCAAAATGTATTTTGCAAAAATAAAAATTCACGTCCAAAAGGTTAAGCAAACTTGATATTTTTAAAAATATATATTCTATATGTTTATGGAGTTTCATTTTGACTCTATGCTTATTTTAACAACATTAACAGAAAAATATATAAATATACTCTGTAGTATAGTGCTTTTCAAACCATTTCAAAAAGCTCAATTCCTCAAGGCACGTAATATGAGAGCAATAACAATCCGATGTTAAGTAGGTTTGGATGCCCTTATTTATCTGAACCTATGATAATCTAATTCAACCATCGATCTGGTGGTTGAATTCGCAGTTCAAATGTCTTATACCAATGAGTTCTCTTTTATCAATTTCTCACGTATGGTAGGCTCAGTCTTTACGTCATTTCTGTACCGATTTCTTTGTTCGAAAGGATTTGATTTTATTAGGTGTAATATTAATTTTGTTGACATCGGACCTTGGGTAGCGAAGAAACGTGCAAGTGTGAGAAATAGGCGCCGGAACTCTGTCATATAAAATATAATACTTCAGAAACAAAAGAAAGCATCCGTGTTCAGTAAGCATTTAAAGTTTGGTCCGTCAAGTATATATATATATATATATAATATTTTTTTTACTTTTAAATATATTTGTCTCCATCTGTCTTTTTTTTCGTGGGGAAATGCCTACACATACACGCCCTCGCGGGGACGATGATGTGTTATGTCGGACTCGCACCGACTAAAACCCCACGGTGGTCGCCATCAGTGCAACCGAGGGGTTGTGGGATATGCGTTAGGAACGCAACCGCAACCCCTCAGAGCTACGATGGGGCGAGCGTTTAAAGTCGCTACCCCAAAAACCCTCGCGGACTGCCACGACTTCCCGGCACCACTCCGTGTCGTCATCCTTCTCGGGGCCGGTCTCTATCTGTCTACCTTAACCCAATTACAATAACACGGTCGGAAGAAACACTTATTTCTTATAATAATATCATCAATCAAACGCGGTCTCGTTTATTATTGTCATTAAAATGATTATTGCCGTTTATTATATGCCTAGTTATTGGCACTACGATGCCCAATCAATCATTTTACATAATAAACAATGTTCATTATCATTTCAAAGAGCGTTAAACGATTTCCTGGAAAGACTATTAATAATGTCATAAGATAGTAAATATTTGTCCAACACATTATTTTAAAGCGATTTAATTGGCAAATAATAATTATTTTTTTAATAATATTTTATACCCTTTGAATTTGGAGACTTTTTATCTCTTTTTAATTCTTATCTCTTCTTGTGTCTAGACGAAAATCGAATCAGTGGTATTCGGCACAATAACGTGAATTAAGTGAACGTCTGTGGGCGGCATAAATAGAAAAAAAATTAACGAGATCTACAAAAAAACGCAATTGGTTCATAAATGACAGTGCTATTAAACACAAAAAAATAAAGACTAAATAAAATAAGTCCTCCTTTATTAAATCGGTCAAAAATAATGCTATGATATTTTACGAGATATTCCCTACCTAGTCAATCGGTTTTTTTTGAGTTAAATGTAAATTTATTTCAAGCGTACATCTTACAGTAATTATTCTAATTAATGTTTATTATTATACATTACAAATATCATCATCGTCTTTTTAAAGTAATTTTTTCGCTCAACTCAACGTGGCCTGTGAACCAATATTGCGAACGCAACAAGAACGGGCGATGCCACTATTAG
Organism: Meandrusa payeni; assembly: GCA_029286785.1. NCBI lineage: Eukaryota > Metazoa > Arthropoda > Insecta > Lepidoptera > Papilionidae > Meandrusa > Meandrusa payeni. The sequence continues at coordinate 6,009,906 of JAGSMX010000013.1, forward strand.
ATACGGATGTGAGGTCAATGACACGTCACTCAAACGACACAATCAAAAACAAACATGTGTGAAATTACTATCTCGCATTGATAGGGAATACCAAAACATGACGAATAAATTTGAAGTGAATCGGATGATGATGACCGCAACCAACACTTAAAAACAAAAGCAAGCTATTTGCCGGTTTTTCGATTGGTTCCATTTCCAATCTATTACAGTCCTATCAATAATCATTTCATCGTTACAAAATAAGTCAAATAACACACACACGATTGGCGTACCAGTGGTACGTCATTGGTACTTCTTAAATAAAAGATAGCATCCGTGTGTAGTAGTTTTTTTTTAATGACGAACTACACAGATTGGCCAGAGAAGCTGGCCTTGACTGCTTCACCGGGTTGAGAGGTGGCATAGCTCTTAGGTCGCTTAGCCTGAAACTCTATCGCTATTAACTCGACACAAGGGTCCCCCCGGTGAGGGGTAACCTCGGCTTGGACGGTTACTATGTTACGCGTAAGCATTCCGATCCGAGGGCGCCCGAGAGGGCCGAACCACGACTCGGTCGGTAGCTATTCCACGGATAATCTAAGGGACATTCGAAAAGCTAAACTAACTTTGAGTGCCACTTCGGGAAGCGTTGGCGCTGGGAGAAGAAGTGGCCGAAGAAACTCCAGCAACGCTCCTAGCATCTAAGGGGTGGGGCCTGCCCATAAAATAGCGGTAACGCGCGAAGATTATTCGCAACCTCCGATGGTCGCGAATGGACGCTTTGTGGATTTGTAAACATCTAAATCTGTGTAGTAAGCAGCATTTAATGTTTGGTCCGTCAAGTTTGATTTAAAATAGTTTTTTTACTTTTAAATATTTTTGTCTACATCTGTCTACCTTAATAAATGCAAGCGACAGGAGACGTTATTATTAACCAGCAAAATTATTTCAGTTTTTTTTCTTTTTGGACAACTTTAGAACTAATAGCTTCTTATAAAAGCAAGTAACTTTTTTATAACTACATGTTTTGAAAGTTGATAACGGTACTGAATTATTATTGTCAATTGCAAACCTGATTGCATGCATACGATTTCCGTGATGCATTACTTCTACTGTTTTATTTAGTACAAGTGCTTGACCCGGATATTCTTTTCATGGCTGTTTAAAAACTTTTTCTACATTGGCTTCACAGTAATGCATGGCTATTAATATTCCGAGACTACTGGCTCGAAGCGATATTGTGAACCACGGCTACATCTCGCCCCATCATGTGGGTAGACGCCTCACCAAGGGAGGTTTTAGTCGCAGCCTCTAGGCCTTCTAAGACGAGGGGCCCGAAGGCCTCCTCTTATGTAAAAAACTAATTCGACCATCGATCTGGCGGTCGAATTTGAAGCATAAATGACTTATACCAAAAAGTTCTCTTTTAGTAATTTCTTACGTATGTTAGGCTCTGTCTTATTTACATCACATACAAAGGTCGGTGAAAAGTGATGCTTTCCTATTTTACATAAAAATGATAGAAACCGTTGTGTCCGTACTACAGAAGGCAATAGCAATGCTAATGGGTGTAACTTAGGAACAGTTATTAGTCCTCCTCGCTTAAGTGCGCCTAATAATTATGAACGTGGTTACAAACGTTCTAATTAAGCCTAATGACCCTGCAAAGAATTCGTTAAGCTTGCTTTCTAGTGGAACGTACCCGCATCGAATATCTGAGCCATCCACAATCAATGCGAAGGGGGCCAGTTAACACTGCTTGGACCTTTAACTAACTCCTCTTTTTGTAAAAATAAAACTCCTACTGCTGTACGAGATTTGACTAACATTATAAATGTTGACAGTTCAATTCTTCTGACAGTTGACAACAAAGTCAACAGTGCCTGGGTCATCATCAGGGCAAGCAGATCTCTCTGAGAAGTCCTCAAAATCACGAGGTGCATCTAAAAGTTTGACGGTGCTGGCGTGTCTCTCGGACAACACAGAAGAGCACACCTCTGCTATTGAAGATAGTTACCCTAGTAGCTTTTTATATGATACACAATCGGGAGAGGACGGGTCAAATTAAACTACCTTTATCAATACGTCGATTGACTTAACTTCACTTTTTGGCTGGCCCTTGAACTGTTAATTCCAGCTCGACGAGATATGTGATTAATTTAATTTTCATAAAACACGTACACATCTTTACATGTTTTCTTTAAAGAATACTAAAGGAAGCATGTAAATAATACAAAAAATTGGTTAAAGTGGTGTCACTGTTTTGTATATAACCTAAATAACCTTTATTAAAACCTGGGGGGTTTTTACCCACTAAAACCTCCCCGGTGGCCCTTCCTCGGTGCATGGTGAGGGGCTCCGGGATCTCCAGTGGAACGCACCAGAGCCGCTCTGCACTGTGCTCAAGGAGAGCACTTCCCGGGGGGGAGGTTACTCCCTCTCCACGTGTGCCCTCGCAGTGCAAGGCGCCAGCCAATTTCGCCTTCTTCCCGGGTCCACCTTGGCGGACGACAAAGGCCCCCACCCTTGTCGCCTTTATTAAAACCTACCTCCTATGTTAATAACTGATTAATTTCACAATCAATAACTATCTTAACCCATAATAATTGCATTCACCGTATTTCATATAAATTCTAAAAAAATATTTAATTCAAAACATACATTATTTTAACAGCAATATATCAAAACATTATCCTTCTCTGCCCTTAATGGACTGTCGTAATTTTAAATTCTTATAAAAAAATCGTAATTAAATTGTTTATACCGAGTAAGGTTTAACATTTATCGTGTTTATGACCTGTCGAGTGCAATACACTCTCAACGTCTCGTATTTTTACAATGTCGATGCATGCATTACAACTTCTTTGTTCCGTGAAGTCAGTACCACTCATTTACGACGTTAGTCATTAATAACATCTTTTATCAAATTTATTTAAGATATAAAAAGGACAAGACTATATATCATCGTCATCACGATGAGATAAATATAAATAATAAGTAAAAGTAATTTTTTTTTCAATATTCTTTTGACTTAATTGTTTTCAATAGTATCCTACTTTGTCAACTTAAAACATGCAATGAATATAAAATCAATAGCAGTGGCACAATAATAATACATACCATACAAATAAATAAAATTGGAGTGTTTGTTAACTAACTTACTACATGGATATGAATGTATATACGGTACATTTTGACGAACTAGCTGCGGTGTTACCCGCTAAAAAATAGCTTAGATTGTCCCAGTAGATTTCGTTAATAAAATAGCTACCGACCGAGTCGTGGTTCGGCCCTCTCGGGCGCCTTCAGATCGGACTGCTAACGCGTAATAATGGTAACCGTCCAAGCCGAGGTTACCCCTCACCGGGGGAACCCTTGTGTCGAGTTACCACCTAATAGAGGTTCAGGCTAAGCGACCTAAGAGCTATGCCACCTCTCAAATCCGGTGAAGCAGTAAAGGCCAGCTTCTCAGTGCCAACTGTGTTAGTTCGTCCAAAAAAAAAACCCGCTAAAAAAAAATATTTATTTAAATTTTTATAAATTTAATTCAATATTTTTTTTAATTATTTTCAAATAACATAATTTTTAAAATTTTGTCTGTAATTTTTTTTTTATGTTTACTCCTCCTAATCTCTGGAACGATTTTAACGGGACAGCTGATGTAATAACGAGTAACTTAGGCTACTATTATTTTATAAAAATTTAAATAAATATTTTTTATCGGGGGTAACACCGCAGCTAGTTGGTCATATAAAAGGTCACAAGGGTTAAAACGGCTTGTAGAAATCCGTGAAAAACTGCCCAAGTTGTAGTTCGGCTCTGTCGGGCGGCTCTGGTCAAGTTAGTTATAGAGGTTCAGGTTAAGCAATCTAAGAGCTATGCTACATCTCAATCCGGTGAAACAGTAGTGTTTGACTTCCCTGGACGACGTGAATAGTCCCAAAACCGATTGGAAACTGGGTACTTGAGGTTAATATATTTGCACGGTCCTTCCCTAATTCGTCTTTAGTTGGTCCGGCGGAGGTTACCACGATATTCATACTTTTTGTCAATTTCATCTTCCGTATTCCTAGTACGTGTGTCAGTCGATCTATGTCCTAACATTTTATCAATACAGAATACGCTAAAAAAATAATATATATATTTTTTATACTTTCTAAGCAAGTGCTAGACTACGATCCCACCTGATGTTAGGTGGAAATGCAGCCCTGGATGGTAAGGCGCACTAGCTTAGTAAATGCCTATTCACTCTACTCTTGAAAATACCCACATTGTAATCGGAAGGAACGACAGACGCGGGCAAACTATTCCAGTCCTTTGCTGTACGAAGAATGAAAGACGAAGTAAAGCGCTTCGTTCGAGTTTGAGGGATGTTCACAACAAAAGGATGAAATCCCGCAGTGCGTCTAGAAGTCCGATGGTGGAAAGGGGATGGGGGAATTAGATCACGATTTTCATTAAAACCAATTGGAATAATTTAATCTATTGAATTTCATAGTCGTTTATGGAAATCACGCTATATCGATATTATTGTTGCAAACTATTGATTCCCCGACTGCAAGTTATTAACGTAATTTCATAGTTCATGTAATTATGTTGTGAAATAAACTTTTAGGTACGACTTAGACCTTCTAGTAAAAATTTTGATCCTTTCAAAAAAGCCAGCAGTCTTAAGATTTATAGACAAACGGATGTGCATTCATGTCTATTAACTATTTCAAGTTAAGCTATTAACATCTATAAATTATATGTCAATATTTCAAACTATACTATAAATAAATTATGATTCAAAATTACCATATCCATTTGTCATAATTCTTTGTTTCTTAAAATAAACTTAACATTTAAATAAAAATGACATAATTTATCAATCATTTAAATAAAATAATATAAAAACATTATATTTGATTTTTTTTTCGATATACCTTTGATTGTTTCACCGGGTTGAGAGAAGGCGTAGCTTAGATTGCTAAGCTTGAATTTATTTACTTAGCCTCAAATTATTATATTACCTAAGAAATAAATTAGTAATACTTATAATTTAGATAGTAATGAAATAATTATACTATCAGTATCTTTGGATGGTACTCAAACATATACAATCTTTAACTTCCTTTTTTTAAATGAAATGCCGAGCTTACGTTATCTAATCTTAAGTGATCACCGTCGCCCATGAACATCCACTACACTAGAGGAGCTACATTTGCGTTGCCGGTCTTTAATAAAGCAAGGGTCGAGTCTGCTTCCATTACAGACATATCTATTGTCATTCCGTCATTGCCAAATACGTCAAATACTACACATAGACAATTCGCGTGCTAGTGGTGAGCCATCGGTAAACCATAGTAGCACCAATGAACGAACTATACTATATAATATATAAGACTACTAAAACTATCAAATAACGAACGCTATGATGCCAATGAACGTTCATTTTGTATACAATTGGTTTAGTAGACTCGGGACCCAGTAGGATCGTTCTTGAAAGTCCCCGTATAGATAAATAACGCGTTATTATCGTTAAAAAGCGGGGGATATTTTTCCATTGAGACAATTACGTCCTACACTATTTGTTAACAGAGCAGACAGTGACGGTTCCTGTCCGGTTTTCACCAACTTCTCGACCTGTCGAGTATGAGGCATGTGCCAAGTAGGTGAGATCTTTTCTGTGAAGTTGCCAATGCCTTGCCGTAGGATATATATACGAGTATATAGGCTTCAGTTCTGGGCTCTCAAGAATAAGACTACGGTATCCCCAGCCTGTCGTATAAAGCGACTAAAAGGGGCCTCGGGTTCACTGGGAGACAAGGGTGGGGACCTTTGTCGTCCGCCAAGGTGGACCCGGGAAGAAGGCGACATCGGATGGCCCGTGTCGCCTTGCACTGCGAGGGCACCGAGGTAGAGGAAGTAACCTTCCTCCCCCCTCCCTGGAAGTGCTCTATAAAGGCTTATTAATTTTTTTTTGTATTTAATATCTTATTGCCTCATATGAATCCCTCATGAGTTTCATTTTTAAATTTACAAACTGAATCTACTTTGAATTTGTCAATAAAAATCAAAATCTCTAGTTTGTTTCTTAACTCAAGACCAGTTAAACCAGTCGCAGACAGTAGTTTGTAACTTCGAAATGCAGTACAAAGACCTTGACGCGTACAACATAGATAATAAAACCTATAACTCAAAAAGTTGGCCGATGGCTAATAATGAATAATATCGATATCACAAGGGAGTGGCCCTTACACGGATCTAGTTGGAGACCATTGCGGCTCGTATTTAAATTACGTAGTATGTTTACAATACTGTATACGGATAGGGGCTAACTGCTCAACCAGTTGTGAGCACTATCTCCCAAGACCATCACTGCCAGAGAAGTTGCAAGTGAGGTACCTTTAAGAAGATATGACTTGACCCTTAGTGGTATTAAATCACCGCAGGCAGCGTCGTACAGTTGGGCGTGAAACAGAGTTGTTGCCAAATGCCTACCAACACTGTGATAACGATTCGCCAAACGATAGTGATATTTTATTTTAAAAGATTGCTAGTAAATATTTTTTTTTACTAAATTACTAACAACCTTTTTTATTTTGTTAACAGGAAAGGGATACTGATTCCTGAGGGAAGGTGGCGGTTATGTCGGGTTTTTACCTACTAAAACCTCCCCGGTGGCTCTTCCTCGGTGCATGGTTAGGGGCTCCGGGATCTCAACGTGGAACGCACCGGAGCCCCTCTGCACTGTGCTCAAGAAGGGTACGTCCCGGGGGGAAGGTTACTCACTGGAGATTACAGTCCATTTTGGTGGACCCGGGAAGAAGGCAATATCGGCTTAAGTCTGTGCTACGATATGGTTCAAGTTAATAGTCAACGGCAACGTCGTACAGTTGAGCACTAAATAGACTTGTTGTGAAATACCTACCAACAATGTCATAACGATGCGCTAAACGATAGTGATATTTTTTAAAACATTCTAGCAATATTTTTTTGACTATATTACTAACATTCTTGTTAACCATTCCACCTTAAGCTTAAGCTTGGGCTAAGATATGGTTCAAGTTAATAGTCAAATGGTGATTTCGGACCTTCAACATCACGTTTTGCAGATCCTAAACTATTAGGCAATATCACTGTTCTATTTTTAACAATATCAATAATAAAAAAAACAGAACAGTATATATATATAAAATAGAATAGATAAATAGACACAGTAGTGTGAAAAGTAGAGTACACATATGTAATAGTTTGTAAAACATTTGATAATAAGGTCCCTAACCAAACATGTTGGGGAATGGAAAAAAAAACCATTAGGCATGAATGCGCTAAAGAAACTGTTGCCCAAGAGTCAAGACTATCACAAAGGACTGGAATGATTCGACTAATTCACCATATCAACAATCAAATGGTAGGAGTTGATCGAGATGATCGATGAAGCGTCACGACCTTGCCGAATTCGTATATAAAGTGGAAGTACATTATTCCTTTGCATTTCGGTGATTGAAGTGCACGTGACCACATATAATCCTTTTAGTAGGTGTTTGTAGGAAGTAATATCTTTAGGTGAGTATGGTTTTGCCGCTCCCCCAAAAATCAAAGGTTACAGAACCGTGGTTCGTCCCTCAAGGTGATGTCAAGTAAGTGTTAACGCGGAAACCAACACTAGAAAAGGCACTTTGAATTACCGTTTTATCGATACGAATTAAAGTTTTAATCAAGGACACAAAACATAACTAGATCTGAAAACAACCATTACGTAGATACAGTATAAATCCCATTAAAACGTATCCAGATTTAACGACAACTGTCTTGTAGGACGGAATTTGAACATGAAAAATACATGTTCTTTCAATTATACATTTTTTATTAGCGTCCTATTTTTACACATGACTCAGCATCAGCATTCAAAAGCATTCCAAAATTGAACATAAAAGAAGGTTACAATTAAAAATAAAAAAAAATTAAACTAAATTGCCTGCATGCGAAAAACAACACTAGTCGAAATTACTTGTCTTTGCTTGATTGTACTCCTTATAACGGCCTCTTTTTCTCATTCTCAACACACATTTAGTGTACAGTCCCTTTAATATCGCCACATATACACATATACATATTTCTTTAAGTACATATTTTAGATCTTATCTTCAATGAAAATCGAAACCTTCTACGTACCAGTATGGTACTATAACCATTAGACTATGCGGTAGTTAAATAAAAATTTTCGTCCGGACACAGCTTTTGTTGTGCGCTATTTATTAGGTTTATTAGGCTAAACCAGTGGTGGGCAAACTACGGCCCGCGGGCCAACGTTTCATCCGGCCCGCCAAGTGTTTTTTGAGTTAATATTTTTGATGTGTTTTTAGTTATATCCGTAGTGTTTATAAGGTTTACAACCTTTTAACATTTTTGGTTTGTTTAAAAAACGTCGTAAATTTTAACGTAAACAGACAAAAAAAATTGCCACCAGCAATTTGTGTAGCTAAATTAGCCATTAATTTATTTGTTTAAAAGATTTAAAAAATTAAAAAGTTTTTTCGGTAAAATTTTGGCCCGTTTAATTTTTTTTTTACAATTGGTGGCCCGCCAACCAAAAAGTTTGCCCACCGCTGGGCTAAACCTTGTGACAGTTGTTCAGCCTATCGCCATAAACCGGGAACCAATTTTCATTGGAACCGACTATGATTCGAATTCGCGATCGTCGAATCATCGAACTAAACCACTGCTGCGTGGTAATGCTAAATATTAAAGATTTGTTCTTATATACAGAAGCAAGAATAACACATAATTATCATGTACCTGACTTATATGTTTTTTATTCGACCTTACAATCAAAACAACAGCTTGATTGAGCTCAATAAAAAAAAAGGTTTACGATCATATTGAATTTAACATTACAATAATATCACAAATACGTATTATATTTTTTTTTCTACGTGTGAGGACATCTTCACTTCAATGCTTATCTATATGTCTGTCAATCTATTTGTTAGTTTTTATCTACGAGTATAAGTCTAATGATATTTACAAAGACATTACAATAATCTTAGATACAAATGTATTGATATACAAAAATCACATTTCTAAATTTCTTACAGCTTGAAAATTTCTCGTCTTAATTTAACAACTTACTGTAATAATCAAACGTAAAAATCAAGTACGTATCAATTTATTTCATCGGTGAATTTTCTTAGCATTAGATTTATCCGTTAGCAAATCGTAACGTACCTGTCTCCGGAAAGGTGAATGCTGTTCCGTATAAAAGTCCTCCTTTATAACACCGTTAACATTTTCAATAGCACTTTTGTTAATTTTCTCCAACTCGGAAACGGTGTCTGAGTCCATCTTGGTTCGTTCCAATTGTAACACTGTGTCGAATCGAACAAGTCCAACGACGCGGCAACCGTGTGTTACTCCCATCGCTCAGAATGATTACGCATTATCTTATCACATTTAAATACCTCCTTAATACGTGTACAATATATAAGAGCTTGCTTAAGTTTCAATGTTATTACAGTGAACTTCTATCATTATTTCAAGTCAGTCATTGGTAGCTTAGAAATAAAATTCACAACTTTATGACATTAAAAATCTATGTACACTTAAAAATAAATATATATTTATTCACACTTATTGCAATACTTTAAACTAGAGGTTTATATATTGTCCTTCGTCCGCAGAAGTGGATCCTTGAAGAAGGCGACATCGACTGGCTCGTGTCATTGGCCCGGTACAAGGGAGGAGGGATTAACCTTGGTGAATGCTAACGCGACCCCATCTCGCCCATCATGGCGAAGGATGGCTCACTATGGGAGGTTTTAGTCGGTAGGGGCCCGACTTAACTCGTCCGCCTCCGACGAGTATGAATAAACCTCCAAAGTCTAAGAAAAAAAAGGGGTGATTAAACCCCCCTGGACGTGCTCTCTGAAGAGCAAAGTGCAGACGGGCTCCGGTACGTTCCTCTGGAGATCCCGGAGCCCCTAACCATGCACCGAGGAAGGGCCACTGGGGTTATTAGTGGGTAAAAATCCCACATAACATACCTCGCCTTCCTCACAAAAGGCGGGGTGTCTTGTTGAAGATTTTCCCCGTCAACAAAAAAAAAGGGGTTGCAAAGGCGGTCTTAACGCCTTTAGGCGGAATGTCAGAATCTGGGGCTTTTGAGCTAGATCTGATCTGTTACATTTTTCTTACTTTACGATTAATTTAATTACTTTCACTGGCTCTTTGCTAAAAACAGTTTGCCGATCCGTGCCTTAATGGCATTCTCTACCAGTCAACTCTAGTTGAGAGAGAAAAACAAATTGGCAGGTGTACTCATGAAAGTAAAAGATAACGAAATATTAAAATAAATACACATATATATATGCACAAAATATATAAAGAAGCACATACCAACATACATATAATAATAGAGATATATGTATTTATAAACACACCGTTTTGAATTTAAAATCGGAGCGTAAATTAGCATTTTAAATACAACATTGATTTACGATATAATAAAATCCTAGCTCTATGCTATGCATTTATGGTTCAATGTTACGTTATTTTATATATTTAAACTGACAAAATATTGAATTAATATTTCCACCAGATAATATTTAACTGGTCACATTTTTATCGCTAGACTATCGTAAATTTTATAGCAGTATTTTTTATCTGTACAAAAACCGAAGATCATCATTGTAACAAAAGAAATATAGCTTTTTCGAGCGGGTAAAGGTGACTGTAAAATTGTTAATCATTCTTATATTATTTTATAAAATAGCTTACAAATTTTCATTCCAATAGAGGTACGGGTACTTGAAAATTATTTGTCAGTATAATTATTACTACGGTATAAGACTACGGTATCCCCTGCCCGTCGTAGAAGGCGACTAAAAGGGGCCTCGGATTCACAGGGCAACAAGGGTGGAGGCCTTTGTCTTCCACCAAACTGGACCCGGGAAGAAGGCGACATCGGCTGGCCCTTGTCGCCCCACCTCTCCCCCCAGACATGCCCTCCGAAGAGCACAGTGCAGAGGGGCTCCTTTGTTTTCCTCTGGAGATCCCGGAGCCCCTTACCATGCACCGAGGAAGCGCCACCGAGGGGTTTAAGTGGGTAAGAACCCCACATAAAGTTACAGGCTTTATATATATAATATATATGTACTATATATAAGGCACAGGCCTTCTCTGTAAAGAGAGTATAAGGGCATAGTCCACCACGCAGCCGTAGTGCGGATTGGCAGACTTCACATGCCTTAGAAAAAATTTCTAAGACATGTAGGTTTCCTCACGATGTTTTCCTTCACCGCCAAGGGCGTGGTAAATCGTGATAAATAAACCGTGATAAATAAAATTTACGTGATGAAAATATCAATACATTTGCCACTTATTAAGGCTCAGTGAAAAGCGAACTCTAATTCCCTGTTTACTCTAAATTTTATTTATAATAGTCCTTCTAACATACGCAATAGTTACGTGAAGGGGATATATTACAATGCCGTTAAAATAAGACAAATAGGATTGCGCAAACTCATATATACAAGTGGCCTCGCAACGTCTTACCTAATTCGATTCCAACGCTTGTACGATAAGATTGGAAGAACACTCGGACACGATGTCAATGACACAAGGCCATTGATAAACCAAAACCCATTATATCGTGGTTAACTTCGACTGGAAATTCAAGATCAGTTGGAAATCTTATAAAAGACAGATAAAACTTTACCGTATACCAAAGGCATAACAAATTACAGAAATAAAGTAAATGTTTTAATTGGTTGTAATTCCATGCAACCTTTGTATGGACTTGAAACACAACAAACCAGGGTGAAGTCCCTGTATATCCAAAAGCCATTAAGCGTATAACTAAAATATTAAAGATGTCTGTATATATACTACTAACAAATCTTTCTATCCACCTCGATTCCTGGCTAGTGGTCCCACATAGCTGGAGATTCAGCTTTCCAGATCATTAAATATACTTACCATAAAAAACTTATAAACAAAATTGCAATAAAAATACGTGCAACAAACCAATAATTATATATAATTTATACTTCATTTATTTATAAGAAGATCAACAGCAATGAAATTTACAAAAAAAAAATTAATAATTAAGAAAAAGATTGCCAATAACAGAGCCGTGGTAGCTCAGTGTCCATGCGGTTGGCTCAAGTTGTATAGTACGCTAGCAACCCGAGTTCGATCTCCGGTGCTGGTACCAATAAATTTGTTGTTGCAATTTTATGTGCTGATTTACCACGCGCTCGGCGGAAAACATCGTGAGGAAACCTACATGTTTTAGAAAATTTTTCTACAGCATGTGAAGTCTGCCAATCCGCATTAGGGCCGCGTGGCGGACTATGCCCTTATACTCTCTTTACAGAGAAGGCCTGCGCCCAACAGTGGAACATATACAAAGGCAGTAACTTTGCCAATAACAGATCTTCGCGATTACGAAAAACTTTACAATTATTTTATTCCGTAAGCAAAATCATTAATAATTTTTCAATTAACTTACGATAGAATGCCATTTGCCAATTGTCACGTGTACAAATTGAACTCCGAATGAAGCAGTATAAAGTTACATCTTAGACTAACTTAATCCCCTGAGAAGTTCTTCCGTCCAAGTAAAACCTCCAAGGCACTACTAAAAGCGCGTACCATCTTTCGACTATATCACCACTTAACATCAGGCACGATCGTGCTCAAGCGCTAGTTTAAACCCCTAAAAAATGTCATAGCGTTAAGGTAATATAATAAGTCCATATCAAAGTTTCCCTTCTCCCTTTACGGTAAGTTGTTATCTTAGCGGCCTTCAGATTAACATCCCAATATAGTGGCTATGAGGGTACCAGACCGCAATCACGCCTAGTACTTAGCTGATAACCCGCTTCGGGAGCGTGACTAACCGCACTATCACCACATTTGAATTTAAACAAAGCGATAAAATTAAATAGTTACTACATTCAGCATCGGGTCAGTGACATCATTTTTCGAATTCATAGATAGCGTTATATAACTGCCTATTTATCTTGTACGGTAGTCGCAAAATTCAATGCTAAAACGATATTAAACATTCTCACATAACGACGAAATTTTTTCTTAATGACCTTGGCAAATTCATTGTTTTTGTTTTATTTTACCTGTGTGTATAATATTCGTAATTAAAAAATAAAGTATTTTTATTGTTGATTACATTAAAAGTCAAAATTTAAATAATTTATAATTTTATTGCTTTTCTAATTATTATTTAATTAAAATCAATCCTTAAATATTTATTTGTTAGCAGATGTTGGTAAATTTTAGAGAAATATGCTGAACGCCAGCAAAAAATAATTAAGCTTCTTACTTTATTAACAGTTTGCTATATTAAAATTAAAGGCGTTACCAATTTATTTTTTATTAATCCTATCAATTTCTTGGCCATAACCTCGCATTCAATTAATAATTTAACAGTTACTGTTAATGTGATCGAAGTCTGTTATGCGTGTGAAGCATGTTTTTGTGGGCGGCGGTAGTCACTTAACCTAAGGTCAATCGCATTCTTGTTTGCCCTGTATCCCTTAGAAAATAATCTGCACATGCATTTACAGTATCTTACCGTATACTCTAACGGCCGAAGCCAAGATTAAGTGATCTTTAGTAGGTTAAAGGGCTAGGCTAAAGTAGGTTCAGACCGAAACGAAAGGCCAAGTCATAAATACGTCTAAGGAAGGGGGGCAGCTTGCAGCCCGCAATGTACTTAGACCTGAAGTGCGGTATTAACATTGTTATTTGATAGAAACAAAGTTTTATTGTCAAAGACTAGATAAAATGAAGGAGGATGGAAGAGAGCCGACTCGATCTAGGTTCTTCCTAGTCTTCTGAAGATCATCTAACATGTGTAAGATTATATATGGATATTGTAAAACTTTTTTTAATTAACGTATACTTAATCTACTTTTAAATCCATATAATATTTATCAAGCTTCACTTTGAACCATTGTGTCATATGAAATACTTATAATTAAAAAAAAAACTGTTTACTACATTTCTACTGACTCTTCAATTCCAAGGCTAAAGGGCAAGCTGTTCTGAGCTATATTTATAAAAATAATTTTAACAACTAAAAGCGTTTAAATCGATGTAAAATACACTCAATATTTATTTGCATAAATTCAAAATTCTTTTTTGTACCCTCACCGTCGTAGTTTTCCTTTATAATTAACAAACAATGAAAAAATAAGGTTAAAAGGTTAATGCACAGCACGGGTATAAATAAATCACACTTTTAAGGTGCATATAAAAGTAATTTTTATTAAAATCTCTTTTTAATTTAAGAAAACATGATATTTACTATATACATTATATATATATGCAGTGTATAACAAATTTACTTGTGTTTTGATGGATGGATGCGCCAGGGCTTTTTGGCTCGCCTGTCGTACTCCGTCCCGCGCACCGATACGACACCCCGCTCTTTCCTGATTGTACAGTCGCTTTCTAAATTATTTTTTTTTTGGTACAGTCTTGTAATATAAAAAAAAATTCTGTGAATTCGTGGTGGTACCCAGATGCGTGATGTTCGTGAAGGACGACCGGGCAAACGGGTTTTAGATGTAAAATTTACTTTTTAAAGAAGTACGGGAGAATTAATTTTATAATTTAGAATGTTGTAAAGAGTGTATTATATGTTTATTGACTTTTGTATTTTTGAGTTTTTTTTTATTGACACTTACAGTTTGTAAATATATTATATTTTAATAACTAATTTAAATGGACGAGTATAGACATAAAAAAGTACAAGCAAAAATTCTTTATTCGTAATTTGAAGAAACGAAGTGAGATTGGACAAATGAATAATTGCTTGCGACTGTACTCATGCGCAGTTATCCCTTCCACGTTTAGAACAGCGCTAGATTTATCAGCCTCCAACAATACTTATGACGGATTGGGGTCCATATTGTCAGTTTCGAAATAGCGATGCCAACTTTAACTTATGAAATGAGGTGGAAAATCCTTGGTTAACATACGGGTGGGGGTGGGGGTCCATATTGTGGGTTCGAAATAGCGATGACAACTTTAACTTTTGGAATAAGGTGGAAAATCCTTGATTAACACACGGGAAGCGACAACTTCCAAAGACATAAAGACCATGGTCGCGTATAGCATTACTTACTATTGTGGACGAATAGCTGAGCCATTCGTGATACCGTACCAGTGATAAGACCGTCCTTGTCCACATTTTATTTAAGTTTAGTTTTTACTCAAATCGATTGATATTACGTTACTGTAATATGAGCAATAAAGTGTCTATCTGTCTTTCTATAAATTATAAAACGAAATTAAAGTGAAAGCAACAACTTCCCCTTAACGGCCACAAGACGAATACGTGCTTATTATATAAAAAGTGTACATATGCAAACGTTATATCGTATTACAGTAAAACGCGAGTCGACAGAAAGTGGAGGTGGTTGTACCTTGACGTCCGGAGACTAAAGGTATTTTAAATGATATTTATAACTAATTGTAAATATATAAAATTATTTAAAAAGTCACGGTCCTACTTCACTACTGATTGAATCGTCCCATTAATGATAGTAGCATGAATTCCTTTCACTATTACTTCCCCTGTGTCAGATCATTCCGAAGTGATACATCCAGCTCATGAAAATATATTTAATAATTTAATTACACAAGAATATAACACAAGTGCCGGATTTAATTAAAGTTCCGTTCTAGTTCTAGTATAAACAGTTTGGTTGTGATGATCAAAATTAAGGGGAAAAGTATGAATTTAATAAATAAATGCTTTTTTAACGAAGTACACAGTTGACCAGAGACGCTGGCTTTGACTGCTCCACCGGATTGAGAGGTAGCATAGCTCTTAGGTCGCCTAGACTGAACCTCTATCGTTAGTAACTCGACTCAAGGGTCCCCCCGGTGAGGGGTAACCTCGGCTTGGGCGGTTACTATGTTACGCGTAAGCATTCCGATCCCAGAGCGCCCGAGAGAGCCGGACCACGACTCGGTCGGTTGCTATTTCACGGAAAATCTATGGGACACTTAAAAACTAAACTAACTTTGAGAAGCGTTGGCGCTGGGAGAAGAAGAGAGAAACTCCAGCGATGCTCCTAACATCTCAGGGGTGGGCCTTGCCCATAAAGTAGCGGTAACCTCCGACTGTCGCGAATGGACCCTTTGTGGATTTGTAAAGATCTATATCTATATGTAATATAGATATAAATCTATAAGAATCTCGATCGAATCGAACCGACGACCTTACGATTCGCAGACCGTACCCTAAAGCATCATAAACGCTCCGAGAACCTTCTTTTTGAAGTCGGAAAAAAATATAATTTTGTATTTACAGCAGGATGACGGTGGTTGAAGAAATAGCGACATACCATAACAGTTCCACGCGAGCTATCTTCTATCCCCTGGTAGTCCTGACCACAACATTGTGGCTCCTATACAGATGGCAGCAACAGACAAAGTTGTATACACTGGGCAACAAAATACCGGGCCCGTCGACTGTACCGATATTTGGCAACGCTCTGTTAGTACTGGGAAGAAAACCCGAAGGTAAACTTATTTGTCATACTAGCAAATACAATCACGAACTATATTTCTGTACAAAAAGAATTTATTCTATAAATGTCAATGTAACCGACCTTGTGCTTAGTTCGATCGGTCACCAAACTGGGGAAGTCGTAAAAGATCAATAGCCTAATGGTTTAGGGTACGGTCTGCGCCTAAGGTCGTAGATTCGAATATAAAGAATACGTAGATAACAGACATAAATCAAAACACTTGCACAGAGATACAACAAAGTTAACAATCCTTAGACAGAAAACTACTTTTTATCAAAAAAACTGCCACATTATGAAATATATAACAAAATACTAAGGGAAATGAGAGAATTACCGTTGCACGGATTTCAGAAGAAACTCAAACAGTCGCTAATTCATAACAGTTTTTATTCTCTTAAAGAATTTTACACGTATAAACCGTAAAGTGACATTAGTGCGTGAAGTGATTTTTTTAGTGTTAAATTTGTAAAAGGGATTGTTTAAATTGTAGATTAAACTCATTGTATTATATTTGCATGCCGGTTAGGCGAAATGTTAGTTACCAAATCTCCAATAAACGTTATTATTATTTTAGAAAAAAAATATTGCCAGCTTTCTTTTTAAAAAAGAGAGAAAAAAGATGACCCACGAGCATAAGTACTACAAATATATTTACGAGTACACGTATATACGAGTAAATAATCAAACCTTAAACGATATTACGCGCGGAAGCCCTCTTTGTTATTCCGAGTTATCGTGGGAATATTACGAAATAGAAATAATCAGAACCTCGGTTGGAATGTTATCGAGTTGTTGTTTTTGTCGCGTACATACTTAATGCATATTCAAGACTTATATGGTTTTCTCATGAATGCCAAAAGGAAGCACCAAATTTCAAATAAAAAAAGAATCATCAATATCGGTTCACCAAGTCGAAAGTTGTGAGATAGCAAAAAAGACAGTCGAATTGAGCACCTCCACTTTTTTGAAGCCGGTTAATGTTGATGACGTTCAATAGACTCGACTTCAATAAACGAGGCGGTAAACTTATCTGATATCTCACACAACTTTGACATATTTGAATAACGATAAATGCTAAAAACAAAAACCGACTTGAAATCAAATAGTGACGGTTTCAATAATAAATATTACTACGCGCGTACGGTCTCTTTTAATTCCGAGATATCATAGTTATATTACAAAGTCCTAGCGTCCTTAAGAAAAGCTTATTTTGTCTTATATTGTCATAAACTTTTTTTTTGTTCACGGGGAGGAAATCTTCAACAAGATCCCCACATAACCGCCACATAACATCCCGTTTTTACCCACTAAAACCTCCCCAGTGGCCCTCCCTCGGTGCATGGTGAGGGGCTCCGGGATCTCCACAGGAACGCAACGGAGTCCCTCTGCACCGTGCTCTTAGGAGAGCACATCCCGGGTGGGAGGTTACCCCCTCCCCTCTCTGTGCCCTCACAGAGCAAGGCGACACGGGCCGGCCGATGTCGCCTTCTTCCCGGGTCCACCTCTGGACGACAATGTCCCCCACCCTTGTCATAAATAATACATACGGATAGTTAACCTCAATTATATTGGAGCACTCCAAAAAGATTTTTTTTTTGGGAGAAGGAAAAAAATATATAGCATACTTTTACGGACTGCCTGTCCATTTCATATCTTTCGCGTGATTACTTGTCGAAGAAACGTACTGATTCGATTCCAGTATTCCTTGGTTTTTAGCATTGTAGCTATAAGGTTGCTGCTGTCGAGGTCGTCACAATACGCATCTTTTCGCTCTTTAGCGAATCCTAAGCATTGAAAAAGCGCATGCTCAGGGGTGTCTCGCTCACCGCAATAGGAACATTCATCGCTGATTGCCTTTCCTAATATAAGAATAATATCAAAAAGTATTTAAGCACATTTTTTTTATTGCACCTTTAACCTGTCTTTATTTTTCATACCGCGCTTCAAGAAGTACGCAGATTTAATCTGTGACTTTTGCGTTACAGCGATACGCGCGCCTCTTAAAATTCCACACTCATTTTTTCACAACACGCCTAAAGAAGTGTACCTTTAAAAATTATAATTGAAATTTAATTGACAGATTTTGTGGCAATGGGATTGGAGTACATCGAGAAGTATGGGATGGTGGTGCGTGGTTGGCTGGGATCGAAACTGGTGGTGTTTCTATGTGACGCTGATGATGCGGAGGTCATACTCAATAGTCATGTCCACATCGACAAGTCGTCAGAGTACAGGTTCTTCAAGCCTTGGCTTGGTGAAGGCCTATTAATAAGCTCAGGTAACTTTTATTTATAAACCATATTAAATACTAGCGACACGCCCAGACTTCACATAGGTAGCTCTAATTCTTTCTTGAGTGAAAGCCAAAGAAAATAATAGACAAATATTATAGATGGTAAATGAGATATCCAAGACAGTGTACGTTGCGAAATAAAATAATGACCTAAGTGGTGTAGATTCTGTAATAAATAAATACCTTTTCGGTTAAAAACATTGGCGTCTTTTTCCATTGCTCTAAGATTTAATTGAAATGTATAGTATTGATTTTTAACCATTTATTAACAGGCGAAAAATGGCGGTCTCATCGTAAAATGATTGCTCCTACTTTTCACATAAATATTCTGAAATCTTTCATCGGCGTATTCAACCAGAACAGCAGAAACGTGGTGGAAAAAATGAAAAGTGAAAGGGGAAAAGTTTTCGACGTACACGACTATATGAGCGGCGTTACTGTTGATATTTTGCTCGGTGAGTTATTAGTTTATTAAAGCCTTTGTAGTAGTACGCACCTTATTAATAGTACGTTGTACTAAATTCAATTTACGACTGTCAGGAGGCGTAATACGAAAATTATCTGAAGGTTTTCTAAAAGGCTTTATTCCAATTTGGGAATTGAGGAAAATGGGACGACAAAAGAAGAAGGCGACATTGGCTGTCCCGTGTCGCCATGCACTGCGAGGACACAGGAGGGGGGAGGATTAACCTCCCACCCGGGACGTGCTCTTCGAGAGCACAGTGCAGAGAGACTCCGGTGCAATTCACTGGAAATTCCGGATATTCCAATCAATTATTCAATATCAAAAAATTGTAAAGTTAATAAAAAACAATTTATATATTGAAATAACCACTTCTTACTACATACATGCGAATGTATTTACGGAACATCGACCAAAATATCTTGTTTTACAATTTTTGTCTGTCTATAACTATGCTATTTTTGTACATATATAACTTCATAATAGCTATAAATACATTATATCTATGTTTTTTTTTATAATTGAACTGTTACTGTTGTTAAAAAAGGTTTACTCCCGGAGCGGGACTAAGCCACACGCGCAGTTTGTTTTAGTGGGAAGGAAATAAAATAGCGACTGCGAAATGAAATAGCAGTAGGGAGCATCGTTTTCCATGAATACAAAAACCAATGAGCAAGTCATTGCATTGAAAACGAAACTAGATATGTTGACTATAACCTTTGTTTAAAAATGTATCAACGCAATGTAACTTTCAGTCGCACATAGTTAATAACGAATACTTTTTTTTATACTACGCGACCAAACGAGCAGGCAAAAGGTAAAACACACTGATAGTCCAATAGCTGAGCATTGGACACGCAGTCTAGTGGTGGAGGGTTCGAAGTTCGGTTCCTTTATTTGGCACTATAACATGTTTTACATATATCAGTATTTCAAACTCGAACGAAGCGCTTTGCTTCGTCTTTCATTATTCGTACAGCAAGGGACTAGAGTAGTTTACCATCGTCTGTCTTTGATTACAATGTGGGTATTTTCAAGAGTAGAGTGAATAGGCATTTACTAAGTTAGTGTGCCTTACCATCCAGGACTGCATTTCCACTAAACATCAGGTGGCAAGACAAACACTTGCTTATAAATTTAAAAAAAGATCCTTATATAGGTTTTTTTTTTAAATAAAAATAAGTTTGTGTGTGAACTGGCAAAAGCAATTTATCATTGATGTTAACTATAAATGCTGTATATATTTTTTTTCTTTCAGAAACTGCGATGGGCATTACCAAGGAAACCCAGGACGAATCTGGTTTCGACTACGCTATGGCCGTAATGAAGTTAGTATAAACATTTTTTTAATGTGTAAATGTGTATAAATATAATATTTATTTGACCTCCTTCTGACCGATTTGTTTTAGGATTTTCTCTTCGTAAGAAGTAAAGTCATTAGATTATAACTGCTTCTTTAACAGATATTAATGTTATAATAACTTGTTTTGTAATTAGGGACTTAACATAAGGAATTACTGGATTTAACCTATTGGAAATTAAAATCCTGTCCAAAATATTGTCACGCACTTAATAAAATCGCTCTAAATTTCAAAAGCAAAACCTTAGCTTAAAAAAAATTAATATTCTTACTTAATTATATATCGTTATAAAGCTGACGTAGCATTTCATAAACATGTTGTAATCGATTGACTCTTTCAGAATGTGTGACATAATTCATCAGAGGCATTATAAATTTTGGATGCGTTTCGACACCATTTTTAAATTCAGCTCGTTGTTCGAGAAACAAAAGAAGTTGTTGAATATTATCCACGGCCTCACGAAAAAGGTAATCGAATATATTTAAACGAGCAATTCTTCTATATATATCTGAACCGGCTCCAACGATTTTCATGAAATTTTCCATGCGAGGGGGCGATAAATCTATTTTTTTTTTATGACGAACTACACAGATTGGCCAGAGAAGCTGGCCTTGACTGCTTCACCGGATTGAGAGGTGGCATAGCTCTTAGGTCGCTTAGCCTGAACCTCTATTGCTAGTAACTCGACACAAGGGTCCCCCGGTGAGGGATAACCTCGGCTTGGACGGTTACTATGTTACGCGTAAGCATTCCGATCCGAGGGCGCCCGAGAGGGCCGAACCACGACTCGGTCGGTTGCTATTTCACGGATAATCTAAGAGACATTCAAAAGCTAAACTAACTTTGAGTGCCACTTCGGGAAGCGTTGGCGCTGGGAGAAGAAGTGGCCTAAGAAACTCCAGCAACGCTCCTAACATCGAAGGGGTGGAGCCTGACCATAAAGTAGCGGTAACGCGCAAGGATTATTCGCAACCTCCGACGGTCGCGAATGGACGCTTTGTGGATTTGTAGAGATCTAGCCTGTGCAGTGGTAATCGCGTCGTCCGGATCGTCAAAAAACTTGTCTCGGCCTCAGGGCGACGTGACCGAATTTATTATAGGAAGGCTTATAAGTGGCGGCACTTACAAGAAGTTTGTTAGAATGTTTGGTGGCAGTCTCAAAAAACCGTCGAGATGCCTGCTTAAAGAATTGGGCTATTGTCGGTAACCCTGTATCAACGTGGAGCTCGCGATTACGTACGAACCACGGCGCACCCGTGGCTCGTCGCAGAAAACGATTCTGAATTACTTGTAACCTATGGATATGTTTATGGGCGGCATGCGCGAAGACCGGGCTCGCGTACGTCATAACGGGACGTATAACTGCTTTGTAAAGTGTCACCTTATTACGAAGGGACATTTTACTTTTCTTATTAATGAGGTGATATAGGCGATAAATCGATCTAGCTAGGTTTAATTTCTAGAAAATATGTTTTATCCGCTTAAACGGTATACAAATTCACTTCAGTAGATGGCGTTGCTAACCAACAAACTGTAAGTTGTCTGTTTGAGATTAGATCATTTTTGATAGATCGATTTTCTAATCTATTTCAATCGAAATTACTCGTATTTATAAAATACATCTGTCACATGATTGCTTAGTGATGAATGATGGAAGGTTCTTTCTTTTATAGTTGGAACTATTTTATCATTTTAAGTATAATTATTCTAAAGATGTTTTCCTGTTGCTGTCTTGATGAGAAGTCCAATCTTTTTCCCAACTGAAGACAATCGTTTGTTATTTCATTTAAATTATTCTAATATTCAAACTCAATTCAAATGTGACAAGTGTTGCCTGCCTTTATTTACATATTCAACCTCCAACAATGAATCAACAAAGTAGTCGATATTCTGGTCAAACAAAAGATATAGCCGGTTAGGTTGTTTTGGGTTGTCACAGAAAATGATAGAACATACAAAAGAAATAGATCACAAATTTTGTAACAAAAAGATTTTGCAGTCACTCGATTAAGGAAAGGAATAGATAACGATAAATCTCCCCACCGGGGGGACCCTTGTGTCGAGTTACTAGCAATAGAGGTTCAGGCTAAGCGACCTAAGAGCTATGCCACCTCTCAATCCGGTGAAGCAGTCAAGGCCAGCTTCTCTGGCCAATCTGTGTAGTTCGTCATAAAAAAAAACGATAAATCAGGATCGCTAGAGTAAGACGAGCTATACAATCTGGAGGTAATTTAACTTTTTTGAACTACGTTTACAAGATTAACGGCATTTTTTTACTATTATGTCGGTAAGATCGAAAAATATTCATACTTCACCATTATGCAATTCGTATCTAAATATTATCACAAAAAATTTCCATTCATCCAGGTCCTTTGTCTTTATGAAAATTGAAAGGTTATTTAAATTGAAACAGTTATTCGCTACATTTTGCAGGTGATAAGTTATAAAAAGGTAAAATATTTAAAAAACAAATCTGATGGTATTATACCACCTACGATAGAGGAGCTCACAAGGACAGAGGAGACGAATGATACTGGATTAGCAAATGTGAACACGTTAGCAGATACTGTTTTTAAAGGATACCGGGATGACCTGGACTACAACGATGACAATGACGTGGGTCAGTATGAAATACATAATACAGGTCCTTACTATTAAATCATTAAAATGGAAATTACATAGCCCACAATCATATATTTAATGTTATGTATCTGAGGCGTCGGAGTTGTACATACATATAGGTTGTATGTTCGAATACACTACCCACTATAGTAGAACTACTAACTACTGTCTGACCCGACCTCAGAGGGACGAGGAAGCTGGTGGCTATGGCCATACAACATTGATGACTTTCTTTCTCGCTTCATGCGACCAAGGTATGTGTGCGTAGTTTAGGGTATGATGGGGCTGACATGCCCAAAAGGGCTAAAGTCCCGAAAAAATAAAGAAAAAAAAAAACCACTATCTATAGTAGCCCACCAGTAAACCATCTCCCAGCACAAGCTTCAACTTAGTTGGGTAGAATGGTTAACAAGAATGTTAATAATTTTTGTAAAAAAAATATTGTTAGTAATCATTTTAAAAAAAAATCAGTTCAAAAATCCTTTTTAACCGACTTCAAAAAAGGAGGAGTTTCTTCCAGTTGAACAAACGAACAGAAGATCAAAATCGATCTATAATACAAAGATATATTATACAGACAAATTGCAAAACTCGACCCTTTTCTGAAGCCGGTGAAAAGTCACAATTGTACACATAGTACGAGAAAATAACATTACAAATATACATATTAGCACCTTAGTTAAATTATTTAAATACGTAGTGCGTAAAAGCTTATTTTCTCTCAAATTGTTCACCATCTTCGAAGAAAGTATAAATAAATTCCCGTTACAGGTGAGAAGAAACGTTTAGCGTTCCTGGATTTGATGATCGAATCCGCTCAGAACGGAACAAATTCTATAACTGATTATGAAATCAAAGAGGAAGTCGACACGATCATGTTCGAGGTATGATATAATATAATTAGTACCAGAGATTCGCCTTCGGCTTCATTTCCTAATTTACCTTATGTACCGAGTCGAAGACCGGTTAATTTATTATTATTGCTTTCAATAGAATTACGAACGGCTAATTCATTGTGAGTAGATTTTTATTATTATTTTGTGATTATGATATTATTAATTAATATATTAATTATTTATCTGCATGAACAGCCTAATGGTTAAAGTCTGCGAAGTATAAGGTGGTAGGTTCGAATCTACCATTCGATTATTGATGTGAACCATCTCCCAGCACAAACTTAAGCTTAGTTGGATTGGTTAACAAGAATGTTAGTAAGGTTTGGAAATAAATAATTGTTCGCATTTACAAAGAAAATGATGCCTTCTCATACTTACGAAATACGTATACACATAAAACTAGTTGGACGAAATCTATCGCGGCTTAATCTTATTTTAATCTCCCGACGTTTTTGACAAACTACACAGATTGGCCAGAAAAACTGGCCTTGACTGCTTCACCGGATTGAGAGGTGGTATAGCTTTAAGGTCGCTTAGCCTGAACCTCTATCGCTAGTAACTCGACACAAGGGTACCCCCAGTGAGGGGTAATCTCGGCTTGGACGGTTACTATGTTACGCGAAACTCAAGTGACGAGTCAATATATTATTTGAGTATGATTTAATTCCAGGGCCACGACACGACCGCTGCGGGTTCCAGCTTCGTATTATGTCTTCTTGGAGTTCACCAAAAAGTTCAGGATAGAGTTTACAACGAGCTCTTCGAGATCTTCGGTGACTCAGACCGTCCAGCCACTTTCGAGGACACATTACGGATGAAGTATCTCGAACGTGTTATATTCGAGTCCCTCCGTATGTACCCACCAGTTCCGATTATCGCAAGGAAATTAAAAAGTGACGTTAAAATAGGTAAGGATATAATATATTATTTACTATGCAAAATTGTAGCCAAATTCACGTTAACAATTGAATGGTGTCAATGTTAATTTTGTTAATTAACTTGAATGTGGTGAATTGATAAAGATAATGTTAACCTTTGAAACGTTTGAACTTTACCAAAATAAAATGTAAGTGTAATTTCGCTATTTTAGTATAAAACACAAGTATATAATACAAGCTGAATATTGCATGACACCTAATGTTTTGCATTTCTCTACTTACCTAAGAACGTTATACTTGAATAATGAATATTTATAAGTAAAAAACAAAATTCGATTCCAAATCGAACATTAAACAATAGTCTTATATATTTATTATTAGCGATTATTATTTATATAGAAAAACAAAATAATGTCTTAAACCTAGCAATATCTTATGTAACAAGCCTTCCGAACCAAAGGTCCGTGTAAACTAAATAAATATAGGACCTAATTGAAATCAAATATTGAAAAAAGCCAGAGCCGTGGTAGCTCAATGTTCGGGCGGTCGCCTCAAATTGCATGGGACGCTAGCAACTCCAGTTTGATCCCCGGTGCAGGCACCAATAAATTTGCTGTTGCAATTTTATGTGCTGATTTACCACGCGCTCGGCGATGAAGGAGAACTTCGTGAGGAAACCTACATGTCCTAGAAAATTCTTCTAAGACGTCAAGTCTACCAATCCGCATTAGGGGCGCGTGGCGGACTATGCCCTGATATTCTCTTTACCGAGAAGCCCTGTGCCCAGCAATGGGACATATATAAAGGCTGTTACCTATTGAAAAAATGAACAGAAAACATTGATGAAGTAGAACCACTTTTCTTTGAAGTCGGTTAAAAAAAAAAAGTCTTGGCAGAAAAAAAATAGACAGATATCTGTTGCTCATCAAAAGGGTTCCGTTTACGTTTTCACTACCGACACCCACACCCACGTGGCTAAAACAATCCATAAGTGATTACTAATTTGATTACAGCTACAAACCAATACGTCCTCCCCGCTGGGGCAACGGTAGTCATCGGGACTTACAAGATCCACCGCAACCCTAAATACTACAAGAACCCGGACGAGTTCGATCCGGACAACTTCCTACCGGAAAATACACAAAATAGACACTACTACAGTTATATTCCATTTAGTGCTGGACCAAGAAGTTGTGTTGGTAAGGAACATCTATAAAAAAAGTTAATTAATATATAGTTTAGTGTTTACACCTGTTACATGAATGGCATGAGGCACTAAATAAACCTAGCGATTAAATGAACAATATACCAGACTTCTTGTCAGCTTTAACTGATAATACTAAGGTATAGATAATATTATAGGTTTTAGCGTACATACATATATACATATCTAACTATTCGTACTCAGTACTACATATGAATATCGGAAGGCACACAGATTATAATACATGCCGTATTTGTAATAGGTCCTTTTCATCTATTATTAAAATTTAATTAAAAAAAACGCAAATAAAACATTTTATATAAACCATAATATTACAAATTATTCATACCTTTCTCTTATGTAGTCATAACTTTTTTATATCTATGGCATAAGTTAATGTTACAGCCTATATATGTAATTGTCCCATTTGTCTTCGGTGTAGGACAGGCCGCGGCCCACTATATTGGTGGACTTCATGTCTTAGAAAAATTTCTAACATCCTCACGATGTTTGCTTTCACGGAGCGCATGGTTTTCATTGGTGCCGGCACCGAAGATCGAACTCGGGTTACTAGCGTATACTGCGCAACTTGAAGCATTCAAATACAATAAAAGAGCATGCAGGGCACATTGCTGTTTTAATATTAATTAACTGTCTACATTTTACAAGTCAATGAGAGCATACTACACACACATACATGAACTTACACACACACCACAGAGACACCACACAAACACATAACACCTTCACACACACACACTTACTCTCATGCATGTTCATTTTTAATTTAATATTCAAAATAATAGTACAGTATTATCGTAAGTATGGTGGGGGGCTGGTGATCTGTCTTACAGGGTACTCTAGTATAGACCAGTCTTTCACAAATTTAAGAATTATGTAAAATGATACTATAAGCTATATTTGGTAATCTGGTACAGGAGGATCCAGCAAAATCCTCTCCGATTCCCGTGGATTGACAGCACCAAATATGGACAGGGATGAATTAATTCTGGCCTTTAGGTTTCGGTCCGGACATATTCCACTTAATAGTTTTGCCCACATGATGGGAAAGGTGTCAACCCCTAATTGTATAGAATGCGGGACAGTTGAGGATGCTTACCACAATATAGTCGTGTGTGTCCGGAACGAAACTATTCTCGGCGAAATTTAATATTGATTTGTCGCATGTGGGGGTGTGTTATAGCATTCTTGCCTTTCCGGAGTCGGATCAGGCAAGAATGCTATACCACCTCGTTAGAGCGGGCCTGAAACGCTGGTAATTATAGTTATATATAGTATTCGTGTTTTGATGTTGTGTATTGTGTGTCGTGTATTTAATATTGTATTGTTTTGTTGTTATGTAAAATGTATGAAAGATGAATAAATATATTTATTATTATTACTATTTATTTTCAGGCCGCAAGTACGCAATACTGAAGCTCAAAGTTCTGCTCTCGACCATCTTAAGAAACTATAAAATGGTATCCGACGTAACCGAGGACCAGTACAAGTTGAAGGCAGACATAATCTTGAAGAGAACCGACGGATTCCGAGTGCAAATTCAGCCAAGACTTAGAGCTCCAATATCCGTAGTATAGTAAAAGATCCTTTTTTGAATATCTCCCAAAATACCAGTGAATCAATAATAATTATATTTGTAATGTTATGCTATTAATTATATATTTAAACTTTATAAATTAAATTACGTTATTTATAATAAATTTTAGAAGTATTTTGTTATTGCGCTGTATGTAGTTTTGTGGTAATAAAACTTTCTTACTTTTGGTAAGCCAGGTGATAAGGTGCTGTTGAATATATGATAATTTAGTGTTAGCTTTAATTATTCTTGAATGTTTTAACATGAGGGATTGTAAATGTATATATTTATAACGCAGTAATATAAACTTTTCTATTAAATAATTTTAAAAACAATAGATGCAGTTTCTATTATCACTTGATGCAATTTTTAATTGGCCATTTCCATGTTTAATTTATTTATCTTGTGTCTCTTCTAGCTGTAAGTTTTCCAAACATATATAAAATAAAATAAATAGTTAATATTTATAAAACTATTTTTCCGGGTTTGTTGTTGATGGGACGGTGATAAAAAACAAATTTACAGGAAGGCATCCGGAGCCACAGCCTGCAACAACAAAACACAACTGTCCGTACAATAGAGGCTTCATTAACCCTTATTTTTTTAGATAGTTCTTGTTTTTTATTATTATACATGTTTGTTATATGTTGTAAAAATATATTACTTGATTTTACAATAAAATGTTTACTGAAAATCTCGACTAAAAAAATTGGTATTTTTAATTCGAAAATTATTTGTGGCCAAGGCCGCCAATCATCCGCTAGGGGCCTCTAGACCTCAAAAACCGGTACTGCATTTACCTGTCGTTATCATACGCAAAAATCTTATTACCAAGTTTAGTAGGTCGCATTTGTGACACCCGGTGAGCCCACACATGAATAAATTTATGTCATATTTAACGAAAGTAAAAGCAGATGATTATGAGATTTGACGTTGTCGCTAATAAATGAACCAAACCATCAACAAAATTGTCGCTTGAAACCGGATTAAATGATATAAGAATAAAAATCATGAAATATTCATAAATAATGATAAAAATTTACATGGAGAGTGCCAATAGACAGCATACAACAAGTTAATAAACAAATGAAATATCGATGTATGAGCTAACCGGTTGTTAAGTGGTCAAGCCGTACACAATGACCCACTAAAGGGTTTCCAACCTACATTATAACCACTTTTATGTTAGGAACGTTCCTGGAGTTTCTTCGGCCACTTCTTCTAACAGTGACAACGCTTCTGAAGCGGCACTCAAAGTTACTTTAACTTTGTCCGATGGCGCAGACCATGCAGGCTCTCAAGAATAAGACTACGGTATCCCCTGCCGACTAAAAGGGGCCTCGGATTTACTTGGCGGCAAGGGTGGGGACATTTGTCGTCCGTCAAGGTGGATCCTGTCTGGTGGATCCTCCCCTCTGTAGCCCTGTGTTATATTGATTCATCACAAATAAAGCTGTAGCTTGATTAGGAACATAAGTATTATCCACTTCAAGCCGGTATTCTGTGAGTTCATGGTACTTCCACGATCGTGCTTACCCGTTGGTCCAACAGTAGAGGCCAGTGCAGTAGCCCTATCATTTTTAATTTATCTGAATTGAAAACGCCCTAGAGCTAAAGTCAAAGAGGAAAGGTCCAGGGCACCACGGAAACAAACTTTAAAAGATCAAATACGGTTCATAAATGTAAGTACACATTTTGATTGAGTGACATTAAAATATTATGATCGTATCGTATTTACAATATAAATAAAACAGACGGCGGCAGAATAGATATGACTAAATTATTTTTTACAACATTATGTTACTTTAAATGAACGTTATCAGGAATTATAAGATCTATATGAATGAATTCTTAAAATTATTATTATTCATAGTATAATTAATATAGGCATATTTAATAACAATAAATAATAGACCTGAAAACCTTGTAAAAAATAATTGGTTAATTAAAATAAAAACGGTTACGTTTATGAATTAATTACATTTTGTGAAAGTGAAATAATATGTAAATTATATATTTTTGTCTGATATTTTACCTTTTAAGGTTGCCAAAAACATGATTAAAACACAGATTTATTGAGTTTGAAACACTAGTATGAAATTTAAAAGAATAATATAATTTTGTTGATTAGCAAAATCATATCG
The DNA here is from genome assembly GCA_029286785.1 of Meandrusa payeni. NCBI lineage: Eukaryota > Metazoa > Arthropoda > Insecta > Lepidoptera > Papilionidae > Meandrusa > Meandrusa payeni. The sequence continues at coordinate 6,039,893 of JAGSMX010000013.1, forward strand.
CAAGAATTCGTATATAAAATATTGCTATTTTATTTATTCAGGCATTAGTAGTTCAATAATAATAATTTAAAACAACCCCTTAGTTTATTTGAATTTATATATATTATATATTTAAAATAGAATAGAATTGTATAAGGAATATATTGAATAGTTCATAAGTCTATTGCTTCTTTTAAGTGTTGATAAAAGTGACCATAATATTCGGGGGCCATAAGCAAAATGTATCTTTTTGCGTATATCTCCCGTATATAGTTAATTTTCTTATCATCCGAAGTAGGAATCTATTAGTTATATATAGTTCTATACTATGGATTAATGGTCCATCAAGTCCGGAATTTAAAAATAAGAGTCGGCAAAAGTGGCCGTATTCAAAAAATTATATTATATTTATGTAAATATGAGAAGTCAATATATACCTTAAATATTTATGGGTATTTACAGAATAAACTGCTTTAGTCACATATTCCAAGGATCTACTTACACATTTATAAATCAGGTGTGAAGGTGGATTAGGACGTATTAAGTTATTTGATAGGCTTCCCTCCAATTAGCGGTTCATTGGTTGCAAAGTTTTTATAAGTAGGTTACAAAAACACAACATAAAATTATCATAAATATTAATTAATAGGAATCAAGACAAAATTGTAAGTGATAGTAACAGTCCGTTACTGTATGGTTTAATTTTATTATATGTATAGTATATTACTACCTTGATAATAAATAATATATACAATCACCCACAGATTATAATTATAATATAAATTAGACTAATTTAAATTATAAAAATTAATAGTAATATAATTGATTATATTTTTATATCAATTCAAAGGAATTTTATATTTTCGATAAATCTTAGGAATTTACATTGATTTTATTTAGTACCGTCTTAGCCATTTTTTATAAATAAATACCACTCAATAAAAAAAACCTACAGACAAAAAGGATCTCCTCCTTTTTAAAAGTCAATTGTAAATAACTTTTCTAAAGTTATATAAAAATAAAAACATGTTTTAACAAATTTAAAAAGAACGTCTGAATTGCTCGGATGTATTGTGTTCCCAAATAACCATAGACATTTAAGTGGCTACCGTCCCACCGTAGACATACGTCCGACAGGACGCACATCGAAAGGCCTTCACTGAAACCTTGACCTTGATTAAAATAAAAATATATTAAAAAACGAATGTATATTTACGTGAACATTAACAGAAATGAAACCTGTAGATATTAACATATCAAAACTTTGAATATAATTTATATTACAAGTGTCAATTTACAGCAGTTGGTTTTTAAAGATAAATACGTGATTAATTATTTGTCAATGAATTCTTAAAATTGATAAATCCGAGCAAGGAGAAACGTTCTTGACACAACCTCGTATTGTACAAGGAACTAGCTACCAGCAGAACTTCGTACGAATAAATACATACATACATAAAAGAGAGAGACTTATTTTTTTAAGACTTAATTTTACAATAGTTACAATCAATTAAATTAACATGTAAGGTTATCTAAAAGTTGGCAAGGACGGCAATGAGCGATATTTTCCAGTCAACCCTGTAGGACAGGAGAGGTAAAAAATAGTAGAGTAATAAGAAAAGTCAAGAAATAAATAAATAACAGCAAGAGTTATTTGTAATAAGGACAGAGCACTATATTAGAAGTAAACATAAGCTATACATACAAAAATATAACCATACATTTCACAACTACATTTTAAAACTTTTTAGTACAAAAATTGGAAATGGAACACTATATAAAACAGTTAGCTATTTGAATGTTTTGATAGTTTTTCGGTAAAATCTACCGACCGATTCGGCCTGGTTAGCTTTTCCATATCGCTTTTATTTTTTGTAAATAAACTATTCTGATCAATCTGTGAGCCTCTACAGTTTCATTGGGTTTTTTTTTGACGGGGGGCAATCTTCAAAAAGATACCCCGCCTCCTGGGGGGAAGGCGGAGTTATGTGGGGCTATTACCCACTGAAACCCCCCCGGTGGCCCATCCTCGGTGTATTGTGGTGCTCCGGGATCTCCAGTGGAACGCACCGGAGCCCCTTTGCACTGTGCTCTCCGAGAGCTGAACTACAGGCAGGGTTTTCGCTCAGTGAACCCGAGGCCCCTTTCAGGCGCTTTCTACGACAGGCAGGGGATACCGTAGCCTTATTCTACGAGCCCAGAACTACAGGCAGGGTTTTGTGAGACGTAGCACGGCTCTGCCGAATCAACGCTACACTTTCTTGTCAACCACTAATGTAAAAACTTCTTTTAAGTGCCGCCACTTATAAGCCTTTATCTATTAAATTCCGTCGCGTCGCCCGGAGGCCGAGACGTGTTCTCGACGATCCGGACGATGCGATTACCATTGCACAGGCTAGATCTTTACAAATCCACAAAGCGTCCATTCGCGACCGTCGGAGATTGCGAATAACTCGAGCGTTACCGCTATTTTATGGGCAGGCCCCACCCCTTAGACTTTAGGAGCGTTGCTGGAGACTCTTGGGCGCCCGGAATGCTTACGCGTAACATAGTAACCATCCAAGCCGAGGTCACCCCTCACCGGGAGGACCTTTGTGTCTTTTCTGTGCTGGTTACTTATGACGTACAAATTTACATAAATTCTTTCATAAATATAACATACACGTACAAATAAAAATGCTAAATAAAATAATTTAAAAATTTCTCGAAAAAATCATCCAAATAAGAAAAACATCAGAGCAAAGAATCGGTGTGTGTACAATATTTGTACACCTGTGTTCGATAAATTAATTATCAATACAGGAATGTACAAACTTGATGGCGAATTCAAAAGCAAAAAAAAACGAAAGTTGTCTTGTGCTGTGTCGGTCTTTTATTTCGGTCACTGCTACTGTGTTAACTGTAGGTACTATATATTTACTTTTATTATCGACAACACAAATGCATTGTTGAAAAACGTATGTGTAATGTGTTTTAAAACCGATTGCCCAGCCTTAACGCTTTTACCATTTCAGACAGCTGTCTTATTATTACAGAAGATGAATCAAACGAGCATATAACTCACTGAGGGTGACAAAGCTTTACTGTTGATTAATGATGCTGGCTATAGTTTCAACGGAGTTTAAGAGGTGGCAGAGCTCTTAGGTCGCATAGCCTGAACCTAGACTTGTCTGTCTAATCACGTTAGCAGTACTAAAGCAGGGCGTCCGAGAGGGCTGAAACCATTCGACCTGTCAACAAAGCACGAAACCATTCGACCTGTCAACAGTCTGCTAGATTGTCAAGGATTTTTCAGCTGACTTCAAAACAAGGAGATTCTAGTCTGTATTTTTTTTATGTTTGTTACCTCATAACTTTCAACTGACTGAATCGATATTGATGATTCTTTTTTTATTTGAAATCTGGTGCTTCTAGTGTGGTAATTCTGACTGAATTAGAGAAAACCCCATAAGTAATAACATAATCTGCATTAAGTATCTGCGTCACAAATGGGCAAATAATTCAATAGCATACGAACGGATTTCGATAATTCATTATTTATTGGAAAGGAGTTCAAGAGTTGTTTTATGAGAGTTTGGTTCATCATCATCATCATCATCAGCCTGCGTCTATCCACTGCTGGATATAGGCCTTCCCCACCACATACGATCCTCCGCTTTCCGCATTCAGCCACTTCCATCTATCATTACAAGGTCGTCGGTCCATCTGGAGGGCCTAATATTCCTACGATAATTCGAAAATATAAAGCGGATGCACCCGCGTAATAGCGTTTAAAGTTTGATTTGATTTGAAGTCGGTATTTTGTTTTTGCTCATAAATATAACAGACTATTTACAAATCTTCAAATTATACCACCGTCTTCGAGGCGGTGATTATGTGTAGGCTTATAGTCTATAACCCATCGGCCGGCCATTCTCCCTACGTTAAGCAATCCGGGACCTCAAGCGAGTTGAGGCTATTGAAATACCTAATAATATTAAGTAATTCGTACAATCCACATCAAATCATCATCGAAATGGAATTCGAGCTATATATCTGGTCGACAGTTGCGTGTAAGTATTATTCAATGCAGTGACAGATTCGGTGCCGAAAGGACGTGCGCTAAGACTCGACGTAGCACTCAATTTAAAATGCGATCGTATTGAAAGTACGCTAAGGGACCGTCAAAGTTTTAAGCTGAGTTAAATTAAAATGAACGCATACACAAATTAGCAAAGTGCAAACGTACGGAGGAACTCAATAAGTGTGAAAATAATTTCGAAAATATGGAGGAGGCTTTCGCGCATCTCGATGGTACAGAGAAGAAACCTAGAAAAGTGGCCACGGTGCCTCCTGACGGGGGCTGGGGCTACCTCGTCTGCATCGGCGTGGGATTCACATTTGTAAGTAGCAGTAGATTTTTAACCGACTTCACAAAGGAGATTCACAATTCGGTACAGATATTTTTCGGAAAAGTTCGTATATATCGTGCTCTCTCAAATAGCTCCACATTAATGTATTTGAAAATGTCACTCATTTAATACGATCACTCATTAAAAGTAAAGATCCGAGTTTTCCCGAAGGAAAATAATTTCTCACTACATCTATACTCAATTTTTTCAATATTTATACATTCATAGCTCCGTCATTTATGCATAGATTATATATAATAATTATATCGAAGCGTCAATAGCCTAATGGTTTAGGGTACGGCCTGCGAATCGTAAGGTCGTGGGTTCGAATTCACCATTCGACTATTGCCGTGAACCATGTCCTAGCACAAGCTTAAGCTTAGTTGGAATGGTTAACAAGATTGTTAGTAATATTTCTAAAAAAAAATTAAAATATTACTAGCTTTCTTTTTAAAAAATTAAAAAATAATGAACATGAATGACATATTTATTAATATTTCGTTTGTAATGTTTTTGTTTACGACGACAATTGGCTATTATTAAACAATAGGTTACTAAGATATACTAGGGAATTCTTAAAAATAATATGTAAGATCAAATGCAAATTTTGATCTCTCATACATTATTAAATTAATTTGTTGATATCTCAAATATTCGTAGGTTTATAATAATCCAAGTATAAACCTTACCAATAACGGGCACAAATGTAAATCTGTGCATTCTCTGCTTCTGTCGCGTGGTCTTCACAATATAACTGTGTCTTAGGTCTGTAACTTGGGGTTTAAATCGCTTTCTATTTAGAGGCAACCTTACTACGTACTTGTACGTGAACAACAGGACTTTACTTAACTGAGGAATTTTAATAACAAAAAAATATCAAGACATCCTAATTAGTAATAAATAGTAATTTTATTTTATAGCTATCTTAAAGTCTATCTTGCGCTCGTCAACTCGAAGCATTAGAATGCACGTTTAGTGACTTCATTAGCAACGTGCGTAACGTGACTATTTAAAATGGTGTCGTTTGTTTTTTCATTTCTTAAAAACTCGTTGATGTATTAAATACCGCTTTTAAGATAATATTATTTTATTTTCGTCTAATCATATTAAAGCGTCAATAGCTTAATGGATTAGGATATGACCTGCGAATCGTAAGGACGTAGATTCGAGTCCGCCATTCGACTATTGATGTTAACCTTACTTACATAACCTAATCTTTCGCTTAGTTGGAATGGTTAACAAGATTGTTAGTAATATTTCTAAAAAAATTAAAATATTACTAGCTTTCTTTTAAAAATTAAAATATTACTAGCTTCTTTCTTTAAAAAAATAAAAAATAATGAAAATGAATGAAATATTTATTAATATTTCGTTTGTAATGTTTTTGTTTACGACGACAATTGGCTATTATTAAACAATAGGTTACTAAGATATACTAGGGAATTCTTAAAAATAATATGTAAGATCAAATGCAAATTTTGATCTCTCATACATTATTAAATTAATTTGTTGATATCTCAAATATTCGTAGGTTTATAATAATCCAAGTATAAACCTTACCAATAACGGGCACAAATGTAAATCTGTGCATTCTCTGCTTCTGTCGCGTGGTCTTCACAATATAACTGTGTCTTAGGTCTGTAACTTGGGGTTTAAATCGCTTTCTATTTAGAGGCAACCTTACTACGTACTTGTACGTGAACAACAGGACTTTACTTAACTGAGGAATTTTAATAACAAAAAAATATCAAGACACCCTAATTAGTAATTAATAGTAATTTTATTTTATAGCTAAAAGTCTATCTTGCGCTCGTCAACTTGAAGTATTAGAATGCACGTTTAGTGATTTTATTAGCAACGTGCGTAACGTGACTATTTAAAATGGTGTCGTTTGTTTTTTCATTTCTTAAAAACTCGTTAATGAATTAAATACCGCTTTTAAGATAATATTATTTTATTTTCGTCCAATCATATTAAAGCGTCAATAGCCTAATAGATTAGGATATGGCCTGCGAATCGTAAGGACGTAGATTCGAGTCCGCCATTCGACTATTGATGTTAACCTTACTTACATAACCTAAGCTTAAGCTTAGTTGGAATGGTTAATAAGATTATTAGTAATATTTGACAAAAAGAGAGAAATACTGTTAGCTTGTTTAAAATTATATATATAAATAAGTAATAACTAAGTTATATTATATTTTATATATTGTATTATAATGCTAATTACAAGCCGCTGCGGTTTATATAGCGTTAAGTTATATATAATTTCCTAATTGTATTAAAAATATTATTCATAATAAATTAATTATATTTTATATTTATATGTATTTTCAAGAGTAGAGTGAATAGGCATTTACTAAGCTAGTGCGCCTTACCATCCAGGACTGCATTTCCACTTAACATCAGGTGGGATCGTAGTCAAGCACTTGCTTAGATAATATAAAAAAAAATATATATATTTGCAGCAGATTAAAAAATAAAAGACATTTTTATAGTTCTATATATCACGTTTTTGATCATAAGTTTTTAGTATAAAAATTAACAAATAATTGATTGGAAAACCGAAACCGTATAAGCACTTATCAACACATAATTTCAAAATTCGTTTATTTTTTGAAGTTATACTTCTTTATGAAAAAAAGATGACAGTTGAAGCTGGAGTGAAAAAAATTTTGCTTATCACTTTTTCAAGTGCTCCAATATAATTTTTTTTTTTTTTAAGAAAGCTAGTAATATTTTAATTTTTTTTTTTTTAGAAATATTACTAACAATCTTCTTAACCATTACAACTAAGCTTAAGCTTGTACTAGGACATGGTTCACGGCAATAGTCGAATGGTGGATTCGAACCCACGACCTTACGATTCGCAGTCCGTACCCTAAACCATTAGGCTATTGACGCTTCAATTGAGGTTAACTATCTGTATGTAATATTTATTGATATGAATTTAAATTATTACTTAACGTAATATTAGTTTATTTAATTTAAAGTTTAAATAAACTGAACTTTATTGACTGTACTGACTGTCCTTTTATAATTTTATTGTAATTAATTATTTGCATGTCATTAAAAACTATTTTTAATGATGCTAAAGAAGTGTAACTTCTCACGCGCTTACATCAGTACAAGCACCTTTTTTTGTTGGTCTACTAAACATGCTGTGTTACCCTGTTATCTATATATACATTAAAGCCTATATGTATTTATATAATGTTTTGTAAAAATTGATTGACCAAATAAAACAAAAGCACCCACAATGGTCATCGCTTAGCATTGCAGTTATATCTATCATACATCTGAAAACTGGTTCAGGTTTTCTTTTTAGTTGGTTCATTGAATCACAAATTCAGAAACCGCAATACAGCTGCGGGTTGTTGAACTTGAGATACACTTGAAATACAAATATAGAGGGACAACGTGAACTTTGGATTTTTAATTTGGAATTTGTTTAAATTTTTCCTTTTACTGCCTTACTTATCGAGTTTCAGTGTATATTGTTATATAATATTATACAAACTTTGACAATGAGCCGTGGTACCTCAGTGTCCTGGAGGTTGTCTCAAGTTGCATAGTACGCTAACAACCCGAGTTCGATCCCCGGTGTAATCACCAATAAGTTTAATGTTGCAATTTTATGTGCTGACTTACCACGCGCTTGGCGGTGAAGTAAAACATCGAAACGAATCCAGGAATCCTGACATGTCTTAGTAATTTTTTTCAAAGATATGTGAAGTCTGCCAATCCACACTTGGGCTGTGACTGCCTATTCCCTTATACTCTCCTTAGGTCTGAAGGTCTGTGCCTAACAGTGGGATATATATATACAAAGGTTGTAAATAAAACTTAATTTTATTTAAGCTCTCAAATCCTTTAACCCTAGCGAGGTAGACGTATTCACTGTCAAAAACTGGTAGGATCAATATCTAGGTTTTAAGATGCTCAGCCCTGTAGTTCTGGGCTCTCAAGAATAAGACTACGGTACCTGCCTGTCGTACAAGGCGACTAAAAGAGGCCTCGGGTTCACTGGGCGACAAGGGTGGGGGCCTCTGTCGCCCGCCAAGGTGGACCCGTGAAGCGGTGCAAGGCGACACGGGCCAGCCGATGTCGCCTTCTCACCCTTGTGTCGAGTAAGATTCAGATTCAGATTTTATTGGTAATATAATAAATTACAAGTAACATTAGATAATTGATTAGAAAAAAAAATAATGAAATAATAGCACATCGAAGAAATAAAATGATTTTAATTTGTAATTTCATTTGTTAATTCCTCCACACTGTAAAATGCCCTCGCAACCAGCCATGATTTCAACCTATTTTTAAACATTGCTAGACTGGGAGCTTCAGTTACATGCTTAGGGAGTCGATTGTAGATCGCGGGGCCTGTGACGTGTGTCATCTTGTCCGATGTCTGGCGATAGAGATTCAGGCTAAGCGACCTAAGAGCTATGCCTCCCTCTCAATCCGCAGTCAGCAAGCAATCAAGCAGTCAAGGCCAGCTTCACTGGCCAATCTATGTAGTTCGTCATTAAAAAAAAAAGACGATGGCATACAGGTACCTCTACAGGTATATTAAAAAATAAAGTATGCATGTACTAATTAATCTACATTAAATATATCTACAGAAATAACCTATCAATAAATATACTAATACGTAAAATATACATTGATCTGACGATATTGATTCAAAATGCACGCAGCTTAACAAGTTTTTAAAAGTAGTAAGGACGTAGCATGTTGAACAGAATTAGAAAATGGTACAGTCTAGTAGCCTGCTACGTAAGCTACTCCCAATAATAGTAAGTCCTAAAAAATTCTTCTCATTTCTTTTCTGGTCTTAACCGGTACCCACGACCATGGGAGCAGTCGCCCCCTGCGCTGATTACCCGGGTAATGGGGTCGATACCCCGAGGCCCGTACCTGCGAGGTTCCCTTGAACCTAGTAGACGACCCGTGATGATGATGATAATACTTCCAATAAAAGTTTGAGGAATGAATAGTTCTAATGTTTTTTTTTCTTTCAATAAAGCGCAACCACAGACTTGTGCCCGTGCTCTTTTGTAATGTTCTTGGTTATTTTAGTATTTTTTTAATAAGAGTGCTATCTCTGCAGTTACTACATATTTTTTTTATTATCATAACACCTGATTTTTAAAGGTGGTGTTGGAGAATGCATTCACACTTCGACACGTAAATGAATTCACGTGTCGAAGACGCCCCGTCGCATTGTTATTAGTTTCTCCGCGACTGCTGCGTCTCTGTTTCTCATGGCCACTTTTAGGTTGTAGTCTATAATTTTCAGGAGGGCAGAGTATCGGAAATTTGCAGTAATTCAAAACGTTATTTAAGATACGATAGATCACATGAAAATAATGCTATAAAGGAGAAGAAGCTTTTGAACATAATTGTCTACGATACGGTTTTCATTCGTATATTTGATTTTATCAATAATTATACCTCGATACTTAGACATGCAAGAATTCATTAGCTTTAATTCATTAGATAATAGATACTCTAATCTATCTATGCAGCAATAATAATCTACAGACGTAATTAGACCATACAAAAACGGTGAAACACCCGGAATTAAATCAATAGTATATTATTAAGCTATTATTTATTCTAATATTGATATTGTTTTTTAAAATGCTAATTTTATTATGTATGTTCGTCACATTCTTGTTAAACATTCCAAATAAACTTTATCTTCTGCTACGTTTGTGTACGACTTTTATTAACAATAAGTAACACTATACTAAGAAAGTCTTTTGACGCTTACCGGTATAAAATGAACAACCTTGAAAGTCCTAAAGCCAAGAATTATTCGGTCTCTTAGATACGAAAAAATGATATTTGCTCATAGCGATGTGTTCACCCCCCTGTAACGACCTGATAATCCCGGTGAAAAGCGGATAGCAATTGCTGTCTCTTACTCCTCGATTCCGGTTAAGAGGGCGTGACACTTTTTTTACGTGTATTCTATAAAGATTGTTATTCTAAGATATTGGTATATGTCAAGGCTATACACAATATGATATGCTTCGTGTCTTTGACATTGTATTTGAGTTTACGTAAAGTAAGTTTAACAAAATCAAAACGTAACGTTTTCATTATTTTATTATTAACCGACTTTGAAAAAAGTGGGAGCCTGTTTTACTTTTTTTTATGCACTCATAACGCATTTATGAAAAGATTTCGATATTTTTTTGTCCGAAAGGATTTGATTCCAATTAGATCCCATGTGAACTTATTTGGCGTACCCAGGAGCTACTAAAATCGTATGAATGCCTATTGATTTTGGTAGTTAAGTAGTGTTATAATAATCCAACAATTGGTAAACTTCATAACGACAACGAGCAATGATGTAGAAAAATAAGGAGAACATAGACAGCAACATTTCCGAAATAAAAAAGGGTGTCCGCGCGTTATAGCGTTTAACGATTGATTTGATTTTAAGTCGGTTTTTGTTACTGGAGCGTTCTGACCCGACTGTGTTCTAACTCTCTTAGACACCCTGGACTCTCATAATAGGGACAAGGCTTTCCTTGTCTGGCCCCGCGATATAAGTGCTCGGATAAAAACAGGCCATTAACCAAAAAATACATATTACTAAACATCACGTTCACCTAATGACTAGAACTGGCAACGCGAGTGGCACGAATCAAACAGGATTCAAATTCAACACCAAATATATTATTCAAAGTAATTCTTTATCTAATGATTCAATAATTACCATACTCTCCCCGATTCAAACACGTCTGATAAACGCTGAGAAGAAAACTATACATAAACTGTCTCGTTAAGACATTTGAATTTTAATTACAGTATTATTTTTTACACTCTAAAATAAAATCACGGTAATAGCTCTCTCTAACGTGGCAGCTGTCCGGGTGGTTGTCCCAAGTGGCATGAACGATAGCAACCTGAGTTCAATAAATTTGTACTTGCAATTTAATGTGTTGATTTACCACGCTCAGCGTTGAAGGAAAATAAGCATCGTGAGGAAACCTACATGCCTTAGAAAAATCTAAGAAGCGAAATCTGTCAATCCGCACTAGGGCCACTATGGCGGACTATGCCCTTATACTCTCTCTGCAGAAAAACTGTGCCCGATTATGGGACATATAGATATTTATAAAGACTGTAAATTTAACTTTAAAGAGTTCTAATAGAAACAGGTCAATCCTGCAGTGGTATTTTCTGTCTTAAAATTCAACAATTCAATAGCTTTCCCCATAGCCAATATTAGGAGCGTTGTTGAAGTTTCTTGGCCCCTGTCTGCCGCCAACACTCATCGAAATAGAATTTAAAAATTTGCTTTATAATTATTTATTAAAGTTTAGATAGTTTACCAATAAAAGGTTTCGAGTGGTGGATCGGCCGAGGTTTCTTCTCAAGACCCTTATGAAGTGCCGCCTCTTAACCCTCGGTTAAACTGTAAAGCCCTCCTAGTTGAACAGCTTCGCTCGTTCCTAACAAACGAGACATAGCCGTTTTTGAAAATCTACATATCTACTACATTTTTTCGTTGATTGTACCTACTCATTTAAATTTAAAAAAAATATATTTTAAATACGGTTTTAATAGTAAAGTTACAGTTTACTAACTAGGCCAACCGTATATAGCCTTTGACTTGGGGAAACGACTAACGCGTACGTGAGTCATGTCGAACTTACACTGACTAAAACGTTCCCCCAAACGTTCTACCAATGTTGCATGATCGGGATACACTGACGCGATATATAAAAAGGAATATTTGTTATATCCAATATTGGTAAGCTGATCAGGCTTAGTAAAAATGAAAGGTATCTTATTGTGATGCATTTGCTATGTAATTAATATCTAAGGTCAACGGTACAGGGTCAGTTTGAGTTATTGTTCCAGGCGTAATAAATGAAGCATTTATAAGAGTATTGTCAACATGTCACGGATATTTTGTCAACGATTATTGTCAATTGATTAACAAACGACAATGTTATAGCTTCTGTGACAGTATCTTAAGAGACTAGGAAGGAAGTCGTTTAAAAGTATCTGATGTGGAGGTCTGGATTTACTGGAAAGCTTGAGAAAGCACAAAACGCGTTCATAATCAAATTGTTTTGGAACCTGTATTTCACGATCAATATTGGCAATAAATATATACGATCTGTGAAAAATAAGTTCATGAATTCAAGTCCACCTTTGGACCAACCAACCAACATAGCTCTTGTGTATTCATAGCACTGTCCAGCACTGTCATTTATGAACGGTTTTTTTTTTATTTATTTTGAAAAAGTTTGCTTATAAAAAGGTCTTATGTTATTTTTATTAGCTAACAATTGTATGGAAAAATGATTATTGATTGAGATATTGGTAGGCTTGTAAAAATCCAAGACCTATGTAATCTTTGACGACGAGGACAAATATAAAAGTACAAATGGTATGTAGGCGCCAGAACTTTGTAGTAAGAACGATATTTCGGAAATAAAAATACGTATAGCTCTTAGATCGCTTCGCCTGAACCTCTATTAGCTGGTAACTCCAGACAAGGGGGTAACCTCGTCTTGGACAGTTACTTTGTTACGCGTAAGCTTTCCGATCCGAGGGCGGCCGAGAGGGCAGAACTACGACTCAATAGGTAGCTATTTTATTGATAAAATGACAAAACCCAGTATATAGTTCACATTCTCAGCGAATAGAAAATGTCCAACATGCATTTACATGACAACTTGCTGTTGTCTCAGTGACAGATTGAATTATTTTCAAAAGCGTACTTAGTATAATCGCCGTAAACTGTCAGATGTAATTTTTTTCACAAAGCTATCAATGGCGAAATAAAAAGTAGACTTCTACTCGAAGACATCCACATTAGAGTGCCATTCAAATAATCAAGGTGTAGGATTTTTGATGTACCGGAGTCTAGAACCAACCTACTGTCACACTCGCCATTGCCAAGGATTTCCGCTACATATAACCTCCTTAATACTAAGTCCACGTTGAAATTTCTAATTCACGCTAGATCTTCCGCACCGTACTGTTAAAAATTATCGGAAATTAATTAGCCATTAAAATATTTTTGTAATCCTTAATTATTTTAATAATTACGTTACGTATTTTAATACACATGTAATTGGCATACACAACAGTACATAGTCTGTAAAGATTACTACAATGTATGCTTATGTTATGGTGTACCATATTAAATAAATAAACAAATATGTGCTGTTTTTGTTAAAAAAAAATAAAATGGATTTTTAATCTCTGATATCATTTCGTTGTGCAATAAAACAAACAATAATTAATTCGTTATTAATTGAATACAAATTATTATATCAATATACGTTACGATATATATGTAATATACAAATAATATAAATATTAACTTTGAACGGTTCCTCGAATAATTTAATGATTTTCAATTGTTTTGAGGCATTTACTAACGATCCCACGGCCGCGGGTTTGAAAACGGCCGGTACCAATAAGTTGTCTGTTGTTCTTGCTAAGAATAATTATGTGATTAATAATATATAGTAAACTTGTTTACTTAAGTTACATAATATTTAAAGCTTTTTTTTTTTGACGAACTAACACAGTTGGCACAGAGAAGCTGGCCTTTACTGCTTCACCGGATTTGAGAGGTGGCACAGCTCTTAGATCGCTTAGCCTGAACCTCTATTAGGTGGTAACTCGACTCAAGGGTTCCCCGATGAGGGGTAACCTCGGCTTGAACTTTGGGTTAGCAGTCCGATCCGAGGGCGCCCGAGAGGGCCGAACCACAACTCGGTCGGTAGCTATTTTATTAACAAAAATCTATTGGGACAATCTAAGCTAAACTAACTTACATGCCACTTCAGGAAGCATTAGCGCTGGGAGAAGAAGTGGCCGAAGAAACTCCAGCAACGCTCCTAATACTATCGAGGGGGTGGGGTTTTCCCATAAAATAATTGTATCGCGCAAGGATTTTTCGCAACCTCCGACGGTCGCGAATGGACGCTATGCTTTTTATTGAACAACAAACTCTCAAGTCGTTTTCATCTTAGCAGATAATAGAGGTGGTAAACATCAACCGCTGTTCCCGCGCTTGTTTCACAAATTTTAGCAAGTGATTTTTTTTTGTTCTTGTAAGAAAATGAAATTCTTTGGTTTTTCCGGCTGGAATTCGAATCCCTGAGCATAGAATCATAAATTCGCTAAGCGGGTTTGTTTCATATATGCTCCGAAACGGCTGGACTGATAAATGAAACTTTCAGGGAAACTTCAGATTGACCTGGCGAGTAATCCTGTAAAGTTTGGTGACGAGCACTCCTCTTTTTGAACTGTCAAATACAGCTTTTATTTACTATGATAGGACTACTACGGGTATGGTATTGTATTTAGTGACACGTAAAGTGTGACATGTACATGGGTGTAAGTAATGATCTTCACCCGCTCGAGAAGAGAATGAATAGGGACAGAAATGAATAATCTAATATATTGTGAGAGTTAAACTAAATATTTAATGATGTATGTTTATTTTTTAAATAAAATAAAGCTAGTCTAGCCCGTCGAAGCGGGCTGGGTACGCTAGTATTTATATATAAAACGGAAGTGACAGCTTCATAAATAAGAATTATTGACGGTTTGATCATTTCAAGTTGGTCAGAAACTTTACACAAATAACTCATATGTTCGTTTACGACCCGTTCTCAACCGACTTCACACAGGAGATTGTCAATTCGTGTTTAAATTTTTTATGTTTGTTTGTCATAACTTTCGACTTGTTGAACCGATTTGTATGATTTTTTTCCATTTGAAAGCTTGTGCTTCCCATGTGGTCATGTTCTAATTTGGTCCAATTCTGATAATCGCATTCATGAGAAAACCGTATAAGTTTTGAATTTGCATTAAGTATGTGCGCGATAAAGTTAAATAACTCAATATCACGCCATATCACGATTTGGATGAGTCATTTTTATCGGAAAGGATTTACTTTAATGATAGTTTGATGAGAGTTATGTTATGTTCTGATTAATTCTATTTCGTTATATTTCCATATGGAAATACAAAGGGGGCGACCGAGCGTTATAGCGTTTAACGTTTGCTTCGATGCGAAGTCGGTTTTTGTTTTTGCTCGTAAATATACTTGGTGCGCTTAAGAAAACAGTCAGGCGGGGGCTCGCCATTCCAACTCAAACGCCCAGCTACAAGGCTAAGACATCTTATCGTACAATAAGAACGTAACCAGTTCCAGCGATAATGGACTCATTGATATAACTGGTCGATATTGAAATGAGCACAGTGCTACAAACGCAAGACAGCAAAAAAATCTTATCTATTTGAATGATGTGACCATCCGAAAAAATTCTTGTAGAATTTGGTGATATAGTATATGTATGTATATCTTATAACATTTTCTTTGTATGATTATCGCTTGTTTCATCTTTATATATCGGGTTAAAGTTACAGCCTATATATTTGTACTATATATGTCCCACTGTTGGGCGCCGGCCTTGTCTGTAAACAGAGTATAAGGCCATAGTACGCACACATTCCGCCCTAGTGCGGAATGCAGACTTCACATGCCTTAAAAAAAATTATATTATAGGTTTCCTCACGATGTTTTCCTTCACCGCCCAACGTTGCAATTTTATTAGTTCCGGCACCGGGGACCGAACTTGGGTTGGTAGCGTAATATGCAACTTGAGCCAACCGCCCGGACACTGAGCTACCACGGCTCTGTCGGGTTATTTTGCAATTCTTGCAATCTTCATGTAAATAGGGTAGATTGTTAATTATAACATTACTGCATGTCGAATGAAGGTACATCGACATTTACAAACGATGGATGGAACGGGAAGTAGATACACAATCCTAACCTTTTTTATCCGGGCTTAATACCGGCAACGCAATAGGTTTCACCATTGCTCTGTCAGAGTTCCTAGAGGGTAAAGTTAGTAAATGGTACCCTACATAAAAAGTCTTAAATAACAAAATAAAAGAACGACAACAACAACTCACACACCCGTAGGATAGCACGACTCGACTACAGCTAACCCAGCAGAACTTCGACTCGTTCAACTACACTGCTATTGACCCGGGTCCACACACTTTAATTGTTAAAACACAATTATCACAAGTTCTTTTCTTTTGAACAACAACAACACAGATTAGGCAGAGTTTGACAATTTCATCGGATTAATTGGCAACAAAGCTCTTAGGCCGCTTACGAAGTCGTAATATTATTTTTGAATTCCCCATGTTTCTAACACGTTACAGCGGCCATTTTAACGGGAGAGTACTAAAGACATCTCTTGTCAAAGCTGCTGTCAGGCCATGATTATTCTATTGTCAAGTATCGATCCATTATAAAGACAGAAAAGAAAGAGGAAATGATTCTTAAGGTTTATTAAATAGTTTATATATTAATATTTACCGTACAAAATTTATACTACCAACGAAGGGGTTTACAATTTTAGATAATATTTAATATTTGCTCGTGGTTGTCAGTGATTAAATAATATGTATGAGGTGTTAGGTTTTATAAATTGGTTATGTGTACATTTAGTGTATTTGCCTGCAAAAATAATTTTAATACACAAAAAAAATCGGTAAAAGTAGTAATCGGTCGTCGTTATATTCTTATTATATGTTTATTTCTTTTCCAAACACGGGTTAAGGTTTTACAATACAATAAAAACTAAAATATTTATAAAAGAATTTATTTATTATAAACTTAACAAATACTTACTAATAAAGACATATTTACAATTTAATAGATATTACAAAAAATATAACTGTGCCAAATCGTCATCGCTTGGCAGCGAACCCAGGAGGCTGGTAGCATTGCCACGTAGTATGGCAATGCTTAGCCTCTGTGCAAGGTATAAGTCAGCCCTCTGGTCACCAGATGTGTCGACCAACTTCTTAGCTAACACATTAAAAAGGTGGTGTGCACTAGGACCCCACGGACCCAAAGTTTCTAAAAAAAGTGTATGCTCGTAAACTATTTATAAAAGTATAATACAAAATATAAAAACAATGTTATTTCTTAGTGTTATATAAAGTTTATTCAATGTGATATTATAGCTTGAATGTGGAATGTGAGAAGGCAGTAAGTAATAAAAAAATTAATGAGGAAAGACTAAAAATTAATGTTTGTCCTAAGCGAATGTTTATTGACCAGGTTGATAACATACTAAAGAATGACGTACTGGAAGCAGATGATGATGAATGGATATGCAAAGATATTAAAATTCGTAATCTCAGTCAATTATCCGTGAAATAGCAACCGACCGAGTCGTGGTTCGGCCCTTTCGGGCACCCTCGGATCGGAATGCTTACGTAACATTGTAACCGTCCAAGCCGAGGTTACCCCTCACCGTGGTTCAGGCTAAGCTACATAAGAGCTGTGCCAGGTGGCACAAACATATTCCAATCTTTGATATTATATTAATATCAAAGATTGGAATATGTTTATACTGGGTTTTGTTACCTAAATATAAAACAGTTTCTCGTAATAAAGGCGGCAAAATAAAAGAAAAAAACAATCGATATTTAATTTACGAACTTAATTTATAAAGTTACAAATTACAATACATTCGTCGATATTTATTAGTACAATGGACACTATGCGTGCGTATAAAGTTTTAAATTGATATCTCCCATCTCATACACGACTTTTTGGCTTGATTGCAAAGTTCAAAATGATTTTATTTTTCTCTTTTCGTTTATGGTATCGTGCCCATATTTACGTGTACCAGTTACTTCAATCATTTATGTATTGTTTAATAACTGGTTTCATTAATATTGCACAATATTATACAATACTAATAAGCGGTTATTAAGAAATTACTAACCGCTAGCCCGCACTCCGAATTGCGTACTGACGGTTTGGAGTTCAAATCTCGGCTGTATCTTCCCATTTCATATATTATATTATAAGCTTGATTTTTTCATCAATTTCAATATTTAGTATAAAGCATAAGCAACGGTGTTTGATGAAATATTTTCTGAAACGTGCTAGATTCTTCACGATGATTTTCTTTATTGCGTATCATTTAAGTCAGCACTTAATATTTCAATGAACAATCTCATTAGTGTCGGCACCGGAGGTCTAGCCCAATGTACTAACATGCTATACACTAATAAATGCGGTGCCTTTTAAGAAAAGAAAACAAGAATATATATGTCGCCGCACAGACGATATTCTAAGCTCAAACAATTACTAAATGTCGCAAAATAAGGTAAAAAAAAATAATATAAGTGACATCTTAGCATAGAGTAATCAATAACTGGCTTTGTCTGTGGTTTTGGCTTCACTTGTGTCTACGTCCATGAACCGATTCGATGTAATGTATGACTATAAGAGTAGGAATTTCACGCTTGAGCAAATAACGACAAAAATAAATAGGCATACCCGACATAACTTGTGATAGTTGTGTTTGGATATAGTGTGGACCTCCTCTGGTCACACGAGAGCACAATGAAGCTTTACTATAATAACTTGTTGGAGCCTTAATGCTGAACTACAGCCGAGGCACGTAACTTATTTATTATTTCACTCTTTGTATTTTGTTGTGTTAACTTAGCGTATGCGTCACCGACATGTTTTTTTAACTCTGCTAAAGCAATAGGAAAATCTATTGCGCTGCTGGTCCCAAGCCCATGTAAAGAGGATGGACACGAATACAACAATTAATAATTATCAATGTATCCTTTTTTTTCTTTTTTTTTGTTGACGGGGAGGAAATCTTCAGAAAGATACCCCGCCTTCTGGGGAAGGCGGCGGTTATATGGGGTTCTTACCCACTAAAACATCCCAGTGGCCCTTTCCTCGGTGCATGACGAGGGGCTCCGGGATCTCCAGTGGAACGCACCGGAGCCCCTCTGCACTGTACTCAAGGAGAGCACGTCCCGGGGGGGGGGGGGAGTTACTTCCTGCCCCCCTGTGCCCTCGCAGCTCAAGGCGACACGGGCCAGCCGATGTCGCCTTCTTCCCGGGTCCACTTTGGTGGGCGACTCAAGCCCCCACCCTTGTCGCCCAGTGAACCCGAGGCCCCTTTTAGTCGCCTTGTAGGACAGGCAGGGGATACCGTAGTCTTATTCTTGAGAGCCCAGAACTACAGGGCTGTATCCTCAGTTAACTATTCAGATTTATCCGTCTATTCCGAAATACCGATATATATGCCATATTACACAAGTCGTGAATATATAAAACACAATCAAAATATACTCTTAATTTGTTCCAAATACGTCATAAATATGAGTTCGATAAGAGAGGCAGGTCCGTTCCCACAAAGGCCTCGAGCGCTAATTACTTTTCCGCAAGTTATTTATAAAATGCTAGCGATCAGCCTTAGTTGCACTTATATTTTATTTTATCTTATGGCTAAAAATTTGTGTCGGATGTATGGCGACAGGCTCACACTCTGTCACATATGGGACATATTAAGATTGGTGAAAAGCGGACAGTGAAACCTATTTCTACGCCATTTAAACTCATTCAAACTTCACATACACTCAAGGGTAAAAGCCCTACTCCCTACCTGACATAGATTAGGTCATGGACAGAGACATACCCGAAGCCATAGACGAAGTCCATCTCTGTAACTCTGTACACTATACTGAGATGTCACTAGTGAGTGTCCCGGAGAGACACGAAAGGAACGGAAAGTACATAAATATTAATTTATTATTTTTCTTTGTTCTATGTCTATAAATATAACAACAAGTTCGACAAAAGAGATAGTGATCACCAGACTTTAACTATTTTTCATCATCGACATCATCATCAGCCTGTGTCTATCCACTGCTGGAAATAGGCCTTCCCCAATGCCTTCCACCATATAGGATCCACCGCTTTCCGCATCCAGCTAAAAAAAAAAAAGCTATCCCTTATAAGGTCGTCAATCCATCTGTAGGGAGGGCGCCGTATGCTTCTCCGACCCATGCGCGGCCTCCATTCCAAGACTTTCCTCCCCCATCTGCCGTCACTGACTCGGCAATAGTGACAGCTGTGGTGTCAGGGCCGCTAGTTCCCGTACTCATCGGACAGACGAACCCACAGAACATTACTTACAAAAGCTTAATTAATATTTTTTTCAGTTCCTGTCTTAATTATTGATATTTAAATAGATAATTTTAACTTTTTAAACTAACAGTATCAATCGTTTCATGTTGTTCATGCATCAATACTCTTTGCAAACATTTTAGACTTATATGGCCAGTCTTATCTATGTGATTTTCGCTTGACAGCAAAAGTATAAAAAAAAAATCCGTTATTGACCGACGTCCATTTTAAAGCCTACTACTTTTCAATCGGATGATTCCGTTACGGCTTAATTAACTGGTTTAATTTTTATTGCGCAATGTTATACAAGAATTTAAATTTACATATTATGCTAAAGGAACTAATAGGAATTCAAAGACTGTGAAGTTTATTAACTCGACCATCATGTCATCTTTGAACTCGTCAGCTCTTGGTTAGTTGAGATGAGCTCTCGCGGAAAGCGTATCTATGCCATTTATGCTAAAACATTCGTAAGCTTTTGTTCTTAGCAACTTACGGCAAAAAAAGAGATTCTCATAAAGTTATATGTAGCATAGCATAGGTATACGCATAAATTACATTAACTCCGTCATTGATAATCCGATTTTTTAATTTTTTTTTTGGATAGGGATAAGCAATAAATAAAGTACAGTTTATACATTTTGGAAATATTGGATGCGGAGTTTACATTTCGAAGATACACAGAGAACGTTGTGATAATTTATGGTTTTGAAGTCAGTGTTGGTTTTTAATGAATATTTATATAATCTTGAATTTATAACATAAACTACTCACATTCAACCGACTTCAAACAGGAGGTTTTCAATTCGTTTTTGTATTTGTTACTTCATATCTTTCGACTGGGTGAACCGATTTTGACAATTCTTTTTTTTTGTTCGAAAGCTGGTAATTAAATTATATAGCGTAATTTAAAACGCTCCATATAGAATGGAATAGAATAAACATTTATTCGACACAAGAACACATAAACAACAGGTAAAATAAGACAAAAAAACAACAAACAAAAAAATTGAAAAACTTTAAAAGAACAAATCGACGTTGTGCCGAAAAGGGGTTGGCTCAGCATATGCTGTGCTCGCGCATGTAGTACAGCGCTGGTTTTCAGCCAAAAAACCTGTGAAAACTAAGGCGGACACGAATCGAGGTCCCATTTTAAATTTGGTCCAGTTCTGACAGTGGCATCCACAAGAAAACCATATGTGTTAAATTTGCATCAAATATGAGCGCCACAAATGGACTGAGATGAAATGGGATGAGTTATTAACTCAATATCAGGCCAAACGATTTCGATGATTCATTTTTTATTGGAAAGGACGAACTTCAAGAGAGATTGATGAAAGTTTGATTAGATTGTGATTTATTGTGAGTTATTGGTATTTCGTAATTTTCCCACGGATAATTCGGAAATACAAGAAGGCGTTCAACAGTAAAAGCGTTGGAAGCTTGATTCGATTTGAAGTCGGTTTTTGTTGTTGCTCGTAAATAAATACACTTGTAATAGTTAGGTTCTCCGAGTCGGTTAATCACCGCGTAATTTTGGATAAAAAATATATTTCCTAAAGACATTTTTATATATTCATATGTTTTTCGCTAATCTTGAATCTAAAATACCAGAATTGTAATTAAAAGATTTTATAGTCTTTGTCTTGTCTTGTCGTCGTAAAAGTGGACCCACAAGGAAAGCAATAACAAATACCCGTAGGTCTGTCGGTTTGGTGAGGAAAACTGTAATTAATTGATACAAGCAGAGTGGGAAATGAACCCACGACCATAACATTGTAAAGCCGAACCCTTAACAGTTAGACCATTGTAATTGTTAATATTTATTATACACGATTTTTTCTTATGGCAATGTAAGCGTAATAAAAAATCTGGCGCACGTGTGACAGGTCAGGACAGGTCTAAACTTGTATTTGTAAAATAATAATTATTTGTACCTTCATAACAATTTTTTTCTACCAATTTATAAATTAAAAAATCTACTATTTCGTTGTCTCCGAGGCCGTAAAACAATAAAAATGTGGTGTGACGTGGGATTTTGTCCTTATTAGCATTTAACAGTTTAAGTCTTATGTTCGTTCTTAAATCTTTTATTTTATTAATTTAGAATTATTTTGAGTAGAATCTAATAAGAATTTTGATAGTAGATTTAGATTAAAAATTAGGGAAAATTTTAAAAATGTCTTTAGCAACGGCAGAAATATATCATACAGGCAGTTTTTTTTTTGACGAACTACACAGTTGGCCAGAGACTGCTTCACCGAATTGAGAGGTGGCATAGCTCATAGGTTTGAACCTCTATCGCTAGTAACTCGGCACAAGGGTCACCCCGGGGAGGGGTAACCTCGGCTTTTACGGTTACTATGTTACGCGTAAGCATTCCGATCCGAGGGAGCCCGAGAGGGCCGAACCACGACTCGGTCAGTTGCTATTTCACGGAAAAAATACCATATAATTAGCATTTTAAAGATGAAACGGTATAGAGATATTAGATATTAAGGTAAATAACGACGAATTGTAAATCAAATTTCAAAAAAATTACCGGCACTTTCTATGTTCTTCTTAATACCATAAGACCATACAGGCTTAGTAAATTCAAGTGGCCATTAAAACAACGATTTGATACTTTTACACTATGGTTGCTTTTAATTTTGTTATAATATTTGAAACAAGCGTTAATTAATTTATGTATATCCTAAAAGCTTATCGTTATTTGAAAGAGGATAATGTAAACTGGTTTCTACAATCTATTAACACTGATATATTTACCATACTAATTCCATTAAAGATTTTGCGAAGTCGTTTGATGAGATGTGTTATAGTATATTGTCACAATACTGGTTTGTCATTATTTTATTCAGCTCTTTTGTTTTATGTGTCTGCTATTCGCTCATGATATTTCACTGTGAAAACGATCTATTACAACTCAATTGTCATTATGCCAAAAACCGTAAAGTACTATTTAACTTTCGATTGCATTTTTTGGTTATTTTATGGTTATTTGATATTAATTGAAACCATAGCACAACCAAGGCACAACTGAACTATCAGATTACCAAAATGTTCATTTTGACACTATTGGTTAAGTAGACTCGGACCCTGATCTTGAGTCATCTCCGCTACAACACGGATCTCAAATCCTTTGGAAAAGATATATTCATTTCTAGAAGGTCTACAAGACGTATTGGTAACAAAGCAGCGCTGGTGGAACGACAAGTTGTGATTCGTGGCAGGAAATAACGTTAAAAACATGTGTGTGTAAATATTATGTAACGTTAATCAATAAGATGATTTTATACAGACAGATTGAAGTTGGGACCACAATACGACAGTGGACAAAATAGCAGTCTATTTTCATGTGTGGAAAAGCAATTGACCGAGTCTTGGTTCGGTCCTTTCGGGCGACCTCAGATCGGAATGCTTACGCTTAATAAGTAACCGCCCAAGTCGAGGTTAGAGGACCCTTCTGTCGGATTACTCACAGTAATAAGGGTACATGCTAAGCGACCTTAGATCTATGCCACCTCTCAATCCGGTGAAACAGTCAATCAACTTCCCTGACCGGTGCACTTAACAAATACAAACGCCACAGAAGAATTTTTATAATAAAAAAAAATGTTCTTTTGATTTAATTGTTTCCTTAGTAGTAAGTATAGCAAACATCTAGTAAACATTATAATAACATGTAGAAATATCTTAAGCTCGCCATTTTTTTCTCAAAAGCATTAAAACCTAACGGAGCGGAAATACTCCGATAACACAAAAAAAATATGACTTATAATTTTCATATAGATTGATAATTTACCACGTGCTGTACCGGTTTGACCCTAATATATTACGCAATGTATTACCAATTATAATGAGACGCGTGCCGATCATATAGATTTCGGTATTTTTTAAGCGGATGTAAATAAAATAACTTATTGTGATAGAATTAATTAAATTTTCGCAAGTTAAAATTTCAAATATTCATATAAAATTCCATAAATACTGGTTTTATACGTAGGTTCAACAAACAGGAGAATTTACTAAAGTATATTTACGAGTAAAACCAAAATGCAAATTGAGTCTACGCTAAAAATTTTATTGAGTAAAAATCAAAAGACGAATAGGATTATTACGTAATTGAATTAATCAGAACCTAACAAAACTCTCTAAACCCTCAAACTACCCTTGAACTATCCTTTCCTATAAAAAATATATTATTGAAATCGGTTGACGCGATATTGAGTAATTCGTCCATTTGTCGCTCACTTAATGAAAATTTAAGTCTTATATGGTTGCCATAATCAGAATTGGGCCAAATTAGTTTGGGTTCACACTGGAAGCACCAGATTTCAAATATAAAAAAAAATCAACAAAATCAATTCACCCGGTTATGCGGTCATACAGACGAATTGAGAACCTACTCCTTTTTTGAAATCCGTTGAAAAATAAACATTAACCGTTGAATACCGGACAGCACAAATTAAGCGAACGAACGCTATTTTCGTTATTTATCATATCATAGTTGTATTATGTAGTTGTGACACATTAACATACCGATATCTCAATCAATGATAATCTATATACATAAAAGAGAAAGTGTGTGGGTTTGTTCGCTATAAGCTAAGAAACGGCTAGACCGATTTCCATGAAACTTTCAGGGAATCTTCAGATTGACCTGGCGAGTGATCCTGTAAAGTTTAATGACAATCGGAGCACTCCTCTGTTTGAACTGTCAAATACAGCTTTTACTTACTATGATGATATTATATTGTTTTATGACCCAAATTTGTATTGACACATGCGTTGTGTATATTTATGTTCACCCGCTCGAGAAGAGAATAAAGAGAATGAATACAGAGAATTCAATAATTTAATATATTATGAGAGTTAAATATTTATTGATGTAAGTTTATTTATTAAAATGAAGCATAGATTTTGCTTAATTTTATTTTCAGCGAAGCGGGCTGGTTTTTACATATAATTTTATCTAAACAATAAACTTACATTATTAAATATTTAACTCTCATAATATATTAAATTATTAATTTCTCTCCGTATTCATTCTCTTTTATTCTCTTCTCGAGCGGGTGAACTTAAATATACACAACTAGGAGTTCCTGGTATATCTTCGGAAGATGCTCTGTTTCAAACAAAAATACTCATACTCACATATGTACGACGTTTACTATTTTAAGGTTATACCTTACATAAAATATAATTACCCTATTAACGCAACTGTTTACACACATTATTTCTTGAAATCGACCTTAGCATTTCTTGTATCAAAACTTATTAATATTAGAATAAACTCGTTTACCTCAATTTCTGACTGGAATATGTCTGAAAGGGTTAAACTATTACTTGATCAAATGCAAACAGTTCAGAGTTGTGCTATATGTTTGTATGTTTGCATATTTCCGAGCAATGACAGGTTCATCAGCTTCCAATCGACACAGTTCGATTTTTTAATGATAAATAGGAACCTAAGGATATATAGTATATATAAGTATATAATATAGGATAAATAGGACCCAAGACCTTTGGGCTGTTCTTTAAGCTTAAACTGGCGCGGGGAGCTTTGGATGCAGTTATGCTGTACCTTTGTAGCTAAAGCACAAAATCCAATACGAAGAATTCCATAGAGTGTAAAGGTATCCGATTTGTTCGAACAGAGTTGCTCTCAAAGACAACAAGTGGGAGCGCGTTGGCTACATCTGTTGTATCAGTGACAACTGATAAGTCTCGGAATAGAAGTCGTAACTGGGTTGAATAAGCATAAGGAACTCCGTCCATAGGGACCAACGACTTGGTGAGGACGGCTGCAAGTGGCTATGAAAAGCTTTTTTCAAAAGCGCAACCACAGACTTGTGTCCGTGTTCTTTTCTAATCTGTAAACTGTCGCCAGCGGTGTTTCCGAACGTTTACGATTTAGGGACCTTCAAGAAACGAGCCTATTCCTATCTCAAAGGTCGGCAACGCACCTACAGCTCCTCTCGTGCTGTGGATGTTCATGGGCGACGATGATCACTTAAGACCAGGTGAGCCGTATACTCGTTTGCCACTTTTCATATAAAAATGTACTTCAATTGGTTAATTTAGTTTTGTTAATAAGAGTGCTACCTCTATAGTTACTGTGGTACTGGTGGTGTTAGAAAACGCTCTGGTTCACGCGTTGAAGACGCCCCGTTGCTTTGATATTAGTTTCCCCGCAACCACTACGTCTCTGTTTCTCATGGCCATTTTAGGTTGTAGTCTATTATTTTCTCTATTGATGTGGCCGTTGTCCTTGTCACCCGTTTTCCTGTGGCGTCGTCACAGTAATCTATGTAATAGGAAAGCATGTAAATGTTCTAGTCAATTAGAAAGAAAGAAATACGGTCAAGGGCTTATGTCCTGCACTGGATTGTAAATATTATGCACTGTGTGTGTAAATATTATGTAACGTTAATCAATAAGATGATTTTATACAGACAGATTGAAGTTGGGACCACAATACGACAGTGGACAAAATAGCAGTCTATTTTTGTGTGGAAAAGCAATTGACCGAGTCTTGGTTCGGTCCTTTCGGGCGACCTCAGATCGGAATGCTTACGCTTAAAAGTAACCGCCCAAGTCGAGGTTAGAGGACCCTTCTGTCGGATTACTGAGAATAAGGGTACATGCTAAGCGACCTTAGATCTATGCCACCTCTCAATCCGGTGAAACAGTCAATCAACTTCCTGACCGGTGCACCTAACAAATACAAACGCCACAGAAGAATTTTTATAATAAAAAATGTTCTTTTGATTTAATTGTTTCCTTAGTAGTAAGTATAGCAAAGATCTAGTAAACATTATAATAACATGTAGAAATATCTTAAGCTCGCCATTTTTTCTCAAAAGCATTAAAACCTAACGGAGCGGAAATACTCCGATAACACAAAAAAAATATGACTTATAATTTTCATATAGATTGATAATTTACCACGTGCTGTACCGGTTTGACCCTAATATATTACGCAATGTATTACCAATTATAATGAGACGCGTGCCGATCATATAGATTTCGGTATTTATTAAGCGGATGTAAATAAAATAACTTATTGTGATAGAATTAATTAAATTTTCGCAAGTTAAAATTTCAAATATTCATATAAAATTCCATAAATACTGGTTTTATACGTAGGTTCAACAAACAGGAGAATTTACTAAAGTATATTTACGAGTAAAACCAAAATGCAAATTGAGTCTACGCTAAAAATTTTATTGAGTAAAAATCAAAAGACGAATAGGATTATTACGTAATTGAATTAATCAGAACCTAACAAAACTCTCTAAACCCTCAAACTACCCTTGAACTATCCTTTCCTATAAAAAATATATTATTGAAATCGGTTGACGCGATATTGAGTAATTCGTCCATTTGTCGCGCACATACTTAATGAAAATGTAAGTCTTATATGGTTGCCATAATCAGAATTGGGCCAAATTAGTTTGGGTTCACATTGGAAGCACCAGATTTCAAATATAAAAAAAAATCAACAAAATCAAATCACCCGGTTATGCAGTCATACAGACGAATTGAGAACCTACTCCCTTTTTGAAATCCGTTGAAAAATGAACATTAACCGTTGAATACCGGACAGCACAAATTAAGCGAACGAACGCTATTTTCGTTATTTATCATATCATAGTTGTATTATGTAGTTATGACACATTGACATACCTACCGATATCTCAATCAATGATAATCTATATACATAAAAAAGAAAGTGTGTGGGTTTGTTCGCTATAAGCTAATAAACGGCTAGACCGATTTCCATGAAACTTTCAGGGAATCTTCAGATTGACCTGGCGAGTGATCCTTTTTTAATGACGATCGGAGCACTCCTCTGTTTGAACTGTCAAATACAGCTTTTACTTACAATGATGATATTATATTGTTTTATGACCCAAATTTGTATTGACACATGCGTTGTGTATATTTATGTTCACCCGCTCGAGAAGAGAAGAAAAGAGAATGAATACAGACAGAAATCAATAATTTAATATATTATGAGAGTTAAATATTTATTGATGTAAGTTTATTTATTCAAATGAAGCATAGATTTTGCTTAATTTTATTCTCAGCGAAGCGGGCTGGTTTTTACATATAATTTTATCTAAACAATAAACTTACATCATTAAATATTTAACTCTCATAATATTTTAAATTATTAATTTCTCTCCGTATTCATTCTCTTTAATTATCTTCTCGAGCGGGTGAACTTAAATATACACAACTAGGAGTTCCCTGGTATATCTTCGGTAGATGCTATGTTTCAAACAAAAAATACACATACTCACATATGTACGATGTTTACTATTTTAAGGTTATACCTTACATAAAATATAATTACCTTATTAACGCAACTGTTTACACACATTATTTCTTGAAACCGACCTTAGCATTTCTTGTATCAAAACTTATTAATATTAAAATAAACTCGTTTACCTCAATTTCTGACTGGAATATGTCTGAAAGGGTTAAACTATTACTTGATCAAATGCAAACAGTTCAGAGTTGTGCTACATGTTTGTATGTGTGCATATTTCTAAGCAATGACAGGTTCATCAGCTTCCAATCGACACAGTTCGATTTTTTAATGATAAATAGGAACCTAAGGATATATAGTATATATAGGTATATAATATAGGATGACCCAAGACCTTTGGGCTGTTCTTTAAGCTAAAACTGGCGCGGGGAGCTTTGGATGCAGTTATGCTGTACCTTTGTAGCTAAAGCACAAAATCCAATACGAAGAATTCCATAGAGTGTAAAGGTATGGTTGTTCGAACCGAGTTGCTCTCAAAGACAACAAGTGGGAGCGTGTTGGCTACATCTGTTGTATCAGTGACAACTGATAAGTCTCGGAATAGAAGTCGTAACTGGGCTGAATAAGCATAAGGAACTCCGTCCAGAGGGACCAACGACTTGGTGAGGACGGCTGCAAGTGGCTATGAAAAAGCTTTTTTTTTTTCAAAAAAGCGCAACCCCAGACTTGTGTACGTGTTCTTTTCTAATCTGTAAACTGTCGCCAGCGGTGTTTCCGAACGTTTACGATTTAGGGACCTTCAAGAAACGAGCCTATTCCTATTTCAAAGATCGGCAACGCACCTACAGCTTTTCTGGTGCTGTGGATGTTCATGGGCGACGGTGATCACTTAAGATCAGGTGAGCCGTATGCTCGTTTGCCACTTTTCATATAAAAAATGTACTTTAATTGGTTAATTTGGTTTTGTTAATAAGAGTGCTACCTCTATAGTTACTGTGGTACTGGTGGTGTTAGAGAACGCTCTGGTTCACGCGTTGAAGACGCCCCGTTGCTTTGATATTAGTTTCCCCGCAACCACTACGTCTCTGTTTCTCATGGCCATTTTTAGGTTGTAGTCTATTATTTTCTCTATTGATGTGGCCGTTGTCCTTGTCACCCGTTTTCCTGTGGCGTCGTCACAGTAATCTATGTAATAGGAAAGCATGTAATTGTTCTAGTCAATTAGAAAGAAAGAAATACGGTCAAGGGCTTATGTCCTGCACTGGATTAATATAGTCTGACAGCAATAAATATGATGATTTAGCTTACATAAAAATGTTTTTTATTCCAGATGCTGGGATTTGGCTCCTCCAACGCTTTCGGAATTTTGTTCAATAATTTCTTCATTGAGCAAGACGGCGCTAGTGGTTTACCGCTGGTCATTGGAGTTTACAACGGAGCTTTGTCCATAGCAGGTATACCCATAATCAACGTTGCTAAAGTTTCTAAGACCGTTTATTCTGCAAGCGCTTCCCGGAGTGATATTTAAACCTTGCTAAGTATTTGTATATCTTGATAATCTCGGATGAAAATATTAAGTCAATTACAGTTGTGCCCGGGCAAAAGTTCTCTCTCGGGAACCCTTGTGCACAATTTCTCTCAATAGAGGTTCAGGCTTTGTGACTTAAGGTTCTGCCACCTCTCAAATTCGGTGAAAATAACGCACGTTCAAACACATCATTCGACTATTTACGTGAACCTAGCACACGCTTAATCTGATGAATAATGTTAATAAAATTTATTTAAAATTTACGAGTCGAATTTTTAATTAAATCAATAGCCTTAGGGTTAGGGGTATTGGTTTAGGGAAATCCACCATTCAACTATTGACGTGAACTATCACCTAGCACAAGCTTAAGCTTAGTTGGAATGGTTAACAAGAATATTAGTAATGTTTTCTGAAAAAAAAAAGAAATATTGGTAGCTCTCTTTTAAAAAAAAAATTGTTATAATTATAGCTTGCCAAGAAATAAGATTTAGTTATATCATATAGATAAATAATAATAACCTTTATTTCTTATAAAGAGTTTTGCAATAAAAATAATTGTCGTGCCCGAACGGTAACATGTACATATGCCAATCTAATTAATCTGGCCACCATTGTCTAATTCTTCTTTCACCTTCACAATATCCACGGACATATGCCTCTTCTAAAGACTTTCCATTCAGTTCTATCTTAAACTTTTCTGGTACCTTTTTTTGAGAACAACATGCTATTTTGCAACTGTCCCTTTTGTATTTTCCTTGGCCCGGGAAACATTCTGTCAATTTACTATTTTTATCTAGCATCATATAGTCCAACAAGAGCCATTTTATTATTTCATAACGTCTTGAAATTTAGTATTTTCATTGGTGGATTTGATTTTAAATGATAATTGAAACTAGATACGAGTACTTTACATGACGTAAGAAGTAATAGCAATTTTGAGGATAAAGCTGACTAATACGATTACCAAACAGTTTCAAGGAGGACGCTCATTGACTAATAAAAATACGCACTTCTAATGTTTCACCGCTAGTTGCTATGTGAAATTTTCGTGTGGCTCATGTTTCAGACTTTAAACGCGGCTCGAGTTTCTGTCCCCGATTAATAATTAATCTATTAGCTTAGTACAAATCGGTTAATAGACTGATATCATTGGATACAAAGACCGATTTCCGTTCAGGGCCCAAGTCTAAACAGTTTGCATCGTGCATTCATTAATTCATATTGATTTGACCGATATTGAAATGGGATTAATACTCGGCAATTATTTCCGTAAATTGGGTGCATACACTCGCACACTCGAGGAGTAGGCAAGATCTATAGTTAATTATTTAGTACGACTTAACACTTTCAAAGTATCATTATTAGGCGAAGGGCCCGTTCAGATTGTCACTTGATTTTAACGATCTCATAGTGTGTTTGTGCCAACAAAACTAACCGTGTCTTTGACTAAGTCCAGATGCCTACAGATTTATTGCTAAAACAGGTCTCATCTGCAGTGAACATGATACTAAAGCCTGTAACCCTTTGCACATCGCACAATGACTTGGACCATGCAGGGATATTTGTGCACGATAAACTAATTTATACTTAATTTTGTTGTAACATTGTATATTAATTTCTAGTTTTTGTAATTCATTGAAAAGGTTAATAGAGGCGGACTTAGTGGAATTGTCTATCAGTTAACCCTATTTGAAAGAGAAAATTAAATTGGCAAGTGTAATGACGTGAAGTTCAGATCAGAGACAATTATTTACTTAACAACCTACAAAATCAAAGTAAATATTTGCAAAGAGTATATAATAGATCATGAATGGATATAACAGTACTCTATGGTTTTGCCTTTAAGTAATCATGGCGAAATAATCTCTTAAAAATAAACTTATTCTGTGCTCCTTTCACATTATTCGGTAATATATTTGTGTGGATACTACCGAATAAATACGAGTATGTATATACTGATGAATTTATCGCCACACATACAGAATTATAATAAAACCTTTGAAAAAAAAACTGATTTTAATATTTTTGTAAATAAAAAATAATATTTATTTTTACCAGCCTTCTGGGCACGCTGCCAAGCGACGACGGTTTGGCACAATTATATTTTTTGTAAATATTTTGTAAAAGATCTATTATATTAAAAAAAAATGTTTTTTTTTAGTTAGTATTATATGTAAGTTTGTATTATTGTAATTATATTTGTAACTCATGGGGGGTATCATCCAATTTACATTTTCATTTTCATCTTAGACGTAAGAAATAAGTGTGTTTTAAAAAAGACTTGGCTTAAACGTCTTGTTACCAAGCCATAAAATATTCAACAAAAATAATTATATTTGTAATTAATATAAATCCTTTATTTTTTATACAAAACCTCCATAGACTCCATGGCTAATCAGTGATGTCAATAAAAAAAAGAATTGAATAGAATATGTCATAATTTTAATTTGTACAGTTTAGCAAAAGGAGGAAAAAACTTTTAATGTAAGTTAAGTGTGAGAAAAAAAAACAAGAATAACTTTAATTGCAGTACATTATTCTGTAATTATCTACGTCTATATTTATTTAAATAACATCATTTATTGATGATTGAAGTCATAATTCACACATTTTCTTCCTTATCTTACTTTATATTACACCAATTGAATTTAAAAGATATAGTTAAATGTTGCAAAGATGTATTTGTAGTGCATTTATAATATTTTATGTATCATGTTTATTCATTACATTGTTCTGGCATTAAGAGATACATTTGGCAAACTTGAGAATGTTTGCCAATTAGTCGGGATGTTTAACATAATATATATGTAGTTATTTATGGAATTACTCCAATTAGATTTCTTATCTCCCACATCCATACATGTTTGTCAGTTTCTATTAGTCAATATATTTCGTTATATATCTGTTCGACACACTAAAGTCACTGATGTAATCCTGAATCTTTCCCAATTACGATCGGAACACTTACCTTAAACCATTAGGCTATTGAACTTCTTAAACAACTTCTAATTCTGTAGATGTATGTAAGATGACGTCAGAGTACTCCCTTTTTTTTTGTTGACGGGGAGGAAATCTTCAGAAAGATACCTCGCCTGCTGGGGGGGAAGGCGGCGGTTATGTGGGGTGGCCCTTTCCTCGGTGCATGACGAGGGGTCCGGGATCTCCAGTGGAACGCACCGGAGCCCCTCTGCACTGTGCTCAAGGAGAGCACGTCCCCGGGGGGGAGGAGGTTACTCCCTCCCCCCCAGTGCCCTCGCAGCGCAAGGCGACACGGGCCAGCCAATGTCGCCTTCTTCCCGGGTCCACCTTGGTGGACGACTCAGACCCCACCCTTATCGCCCAGTGAACCCGAGGCCCCTTTAACTCGCCTTCTACGACAGGCAGAGGATACCGTAGTCTTATTCTTGAGAGCCCAGAACCACAGAGTACTCCCTATACTAACTGAACTATTCGACTTAAATTTTAAAAATTTCAAGATTTTTTAATGTAAAAAAATAAATTAAATTTAAAATCAAGCCACTGCAAGATTTCAAAATACTGTGAGCTTATTATGCGTAGATCGAAGCAAAAATAAGCGGTAGTCTATAAAAACGATGTTAGAATCAAACACCTCGGTTCCCACGTGACCATGCGCTGTATGTGTTCAAATTTTCGGGTAGTATTATTCAATGAGAGATATACGTGTGAATACAAGAAATCAGTAACATATTATTTCTTGATAGTCTAGCTTCAGCAATCCAGATATTATTTGTTTGTCCATCTAAATATTTCAATAAAGAGACCTTGCTATATCAAATTTACAGTCCAACGATGGTCAAACACTGGACCAAGTGTGGTGAGGACGGTGGTTAACGTTCGTAATAATGCCCCGTATTGAGGTCAAACACGTGTGGTGGCTTTGAATCTCATCACTTTTAATTACTTCATTATGTATCTCCTTAAATATTTAAAGTCCGAAGTTTATAACTTAAGTACGCTTATGTTATACATATTACGTGACGGCGATAATGTTTTACTTTTTAATTTAAATGAACAAATTAAAAATAAACTTATCTTTAAGGTTTCTTGAGCGGAATAGCATTGAAGAAATATTCCTTCCGGCAAGTCGGCTTACTCGGTGCTGGATTATTTATATTGGGCGACGTGTTGACCATATTTGTAACTCGGACTTATCAATTGGTCTTCACATTTGGCGTAATCAGAGGTAACTATTTGAAAGAAATTTAACTTTACTATTTTTTTTAATTAATGGTTTGATGATTGAATTAATGGATTGAATGATTTGGATGAATTTTTAATTAATGGTTTGACAATAATCCAATCGGTAGTTGATACTAACGTGCTGGAACTTACCACCTTTTGAAATCGGCCAAATCGTGATCGGAGGGAAAGACTGACGCAAATAATTCCAATAGTGACAGTATGCATTATAAAATACGATGCAAAGAAACCAATAATATGGCAGTTGTAGAAGTAAACCTAACTACTAGTAAGTCTATGGCTATAAGACTGATAGAGAAATTAGGCCCTCAATTGATAAATGATTTTCACCTTTCGCCTTCTATGAGGACCTCGAGTCTACTTAACCAATTGTTTCCAAATTCATTGGCATCATTAAGACTATATTTGCTTTTAGCCTTTTAGCTCATTGGTTTCACTATGGTTTAAGGAAGGAGTACCAGTGGCTCGTCAAAATGTCATATTTGACATATTTGGTAGCGATGGAATGATAATTGATATAACTGTTATAGGCAGTTCCATAATGAAACCTTACTGGCAAATAGGAGACTTGGGACTCAGAATGATAGTTTACCTCGCAAATTCAATGCAAAGGATGAAATAGTTTTTTGTATTTTTAAGGAAATGATGCACTATATCCTAGCTCGTGTTTCAGGAGCTGGTTTCGGCGTGATGATTCCTGTAAGCTTTACGGCGTTCAACTGTTATTTCACAAAGAAGCGAACTGCAATGATGAGTGCCAATCAGACTATGAGCAGCATTGCTTCTATCACATTTCCCATTCTCGTGACATTCCTCCTCGAAGAGTACGGATTTCGATGGACACTGGCCCTGATTATGGCAGTAGATTTACATTTATTATTCGCCATGTTGGTCATGCATCCGGTGGAATGGCACATGATCAAGGAGACTGGTGGTACTAACGCAGGTAAAATTTCTATAACAAGTTTTTTTTACGTATTTTGTATGTTAAATAGATTAAAAGGAGACAAACTACGTTTATGTTGCAAAAGTTAGTGGCAGTTTCAGTTGGTAACTCTCGGTAGATAGTTGCTGTCGTCATTTTGGAATTGATTATGCTGTTAACTTGGAGGCTTCCACGTATTCGCCGATTTTAGACGTTGCCAAGCTCCCGGGTATTTAAATTAACACATCATAAGGTTCCTTGCGAGAGGACCTAGACTTATGCTATTACTTTGGGTGATAGCAATGACCTGTGGTCGTGCGAGAGGTTACCATGCAGATCAGTGACATTATAATAAAGACTAATTTTACACAAGCGTACAGATAACCGACTAGTATGAAAATATGGTGATGTATGGATGTTTACAACATGTTCTCTAACACAATAATGTTATAGTATAATGTATATCTATAATACCAGATTATAGAGTTCACATCTTGATGTTTTTGTCTGTCGGTATTAACCTAGCGACATTTGAATGCGCTGATAGCGATATTCAAGTGTACTGTCATTTTTTGATGTTTCGTCTGGATTTTCGCTTATGGGCTATGTTTGTTATACGTTACCCCTTGTCATTAAAACTCATTGCCCATTTCATACTGTGTATACCATCACCTTTCAGACCCATTAAATTGTGATGTACTTCATAGAAAACCTATCAAAGTAGACAACTATGATGAAACTGTGGTCAAAATGTTGCCAGGTGATAGCGGTGTGGTAGAAATAAAAGAAATGACGACCCCAAGCAGACACGAATCTATTCAAAAAAGTATCATGTAAGTTATCCCTTCGGATTTTTAAACTACAAATATATATTATTTAATGATAGCTGTTTATTTATGATAATGTTCAATTTAAATTAATTATTGGCATTTAAATTCAAATTTAGGTAATTTAATTTTTTTTATGCGAATTTTTGTTTGCTAATAAGGGCATAAATATTCAAAAGTCTTTATAATCTACGTCATCGACGGGTAGTTGGTCATTATAGGGTCCACTTCCCGTTTGAATACATGTTAACCTCTGATTAGAATCCCGTACTGGCAATGATAAAGTTGTTAATAATAATTTCTGTTAAGTGTTTACTTATCTGACGATAGTATATTTAACGACTCATAAATTTTATTATATAACATTGAGAATTAAGATTTTTTTTCTATGGAAAATTACAAAAAAAGTGCTGATTTAAAAAGGAATTTTATTGGTTTTAACGACTAGTAATTCGAAAATCAATCAGTCAGATTTAGGATCTGTTTATGTCAAATTATTCCAATTTTAAAAAAATCGTCAAATCGTTCTAATCACTATATTTAAGTGATAATTTTGTTCGTAATAAGATAAAAACTCGGACGACATACGCACGAATACGTACTCGTATGTTTTACTCTCTATTCAATTCTAATTATAGCTAATACATATAATAATTCTTTATTAAGTAACGAAAAACAAAACAACAGAAATACTAGTAACAATTATGCTATAAATATTATATGCTTTTTTTTTTGACGAACTACACAGATTGGCCAGAGAAGCTGGCATAGCTCTTAGGTCGCTTAGCCTGAACCTCTATCGCTAGTAACTCGACACAAGGGTCCCCCCGGTGGGGGGTAACCTCGGCTTAGACGGTTACTATGTTACGCGTAAGCATTACGATCCGAGGGCGCCCGAGAGGGCCTATTATTATATGCTATAAGTATTATAACTTATAGGTAGCTATAAGTATTATAAAATTGGTCTAGAATATTATTTAAAAAAAAAACAAAACTTTTGAAGTGGGTTAAAAATATTACTTGTTGTTGTGTGTTTCAGAAAAATAGTTTATGACAACGTTGAATTAGACTTGCTAAGGGACCCGAGGTTTGTGAGCACGTTGGTGGGATTGGGTTTCGCATTTGTTTCCGACGTGACTTACTTAGCGATGGAACCTATGTTATTATTC
This sequence comes from Meandrusa payeni, assembly GCA_029286785.1. Lineage (NCBI taxonomy): Eukaryota > Metazoa > Arthropoda > Insecta > Lepidoptera > Papilionidae > Meandrusa > Meandrusa payeni. Next base: position 6,077,241 of record JAGSMX010000013.1, read on the forward strand.
TCCTACGGATATACTAAGGTAAATTTTTATACTTCCTAAGCAAGTGTTTGGCTACGACCCCACTTGATGTTAAGAATACAGTCCTGGATGGTAAGCATTAACTTAGTAAACGCCTTTTCACTCAATTCTTGAAACACTCACATTGTAATCGGTGGAAAAGAGAACTCGGACAAACTATTTCAGTCTTTTGCTGCACAAATAATAATAGAAATATGAAAAGCGCTTCGTACGTGTTTGAGCCATGTCCACAAAGAATGAGTGCCTGAGGTCTGATGGTCAAAAATCAATTAAACAACTTTAATAGTTATATTAAACTGTTGATAGTTAAATTTAAAACACATGATCATTTGCTTATACATTAAAATTCAAATTGGGTTAATTTTATTCAATTTAATGTTTCGTTTGACATAAACTACAAATTTATTATTTCGTTTTAGGATTTTTTCATTTTCTATGTATTAGTTGTAAATTAGTTCCTATTATTTTGAATCATTAATATACGAAAATGTGTGGATGGAATCGATTCCCACGATCGAACCTCGTTATTTTTGTTTGTTGTTTATATGTCAAACTGTATTAATTTGTATAATATATAGGACCTGGATAACCGAGCCTCGGGTTATTTTTCTAAATTATTAATTTTAGAAGCTTTATTATATTTACGAAGATTACATAATGATGAAATATGAATTATATTTTTCGATCTCAATAAAAAGATACTGCCATAAATCTTATAAACGTAGTTAAAAGAAGTAAAATTAACTCCAGATTTTATCGCTCGTCTCAACTCAATATTCAACTATATTTTTAACTTCTTTCTTTTAAACACTTTAAAAACACTTTTAAATAAGGTGCAATTCTATTAAGGTGTAATTCTATTAATATTATTTTTATAAAGTTTATAATTAGGTTGATATATATTTTTTTTTAATGACGAACTACACAGATTGGCCAGAGAAGCTGGCCTTGACTGCTTCACCGGATTGAGAGGTGGCATAGCTCTTATGTCGCTTAGCCTGAACCTCTATTGCTAGTAACTCGACACAAGGGTCCCCCCGGTGAGGGGTTAGGTTGATATGATTCGATAAATTCCTCTATATTAAAAAAAAAGATCTTGTAGCTTGTTTTGAAACAGTTAACAATGCAAATATTTATTACACCAAATTACAGGTTATCCAATTCGATGCTTTAACAAATCCTTAATAACAAAAAAACAATTACAATAATATTTTTTTAAAAAAGAAAGCTAGAAATATTTCTTTTTTTTCAGAATATTATTAACAATCTTGTTAACCATTCCAACTAAGCTTAAGCTTGTGCTAGGACATGGTTCACGGAAATAGTCGAATGGTGGATTCGAACCCACGACCTTACGATTCGCAGGCCGTACCCTAAACCATTAGGCTATTGACGCTTCAAATTCAATTTTCAAATGAATTCACTGACATGAAATTTAAACGGCGTATGAATTTGGGACATATGAACTTTGATAGTATTCTTATTTAAAAATTATAGATAAAGTACCATAAGGTCGTAGGAAATCGTTCTGAATTAGAGGTATTTTTATGCTACATAGGAGGGAGGGATGTCAAGAAATCTGCTAGCTATGTATAACGTTTTCTTCTCATTTTAGATGCAAGTTGCAACGTGTGTAATGGTGGGTGCTATTGCCGATTTGATTGCAAGATTCTCATTGGCTGTTTTCACATATTTTTACCCGGTTGACAGCCGCAAAATATTCTTTTGTGGGACAAGCCTTACTATATTTCTGCGTATAGGTAAATATAATAATACATTATTATTCATTGCTAGAGTTACGCATCACAATTGATTATTCTCTTTTAAAAGAATGCTGGCAATTTTTTTCACAAACATTACTAACATTCTTCCGTTTCATTCCACCATCTTGGTTCACGTCAATAGTCCATTGATGGATTCAAACCTATGACCCTACGTATCGCTTACCGCACCCTAATCAATTAGGCTATTGTCGCTTAATAATGAATACTATGTGTCTAATATACAAAATATTAAATCTCACTTCTTATTATTAACCTCTCTTAATTATACATTGTTAATCTTTTCATATTTCATCTTTTTGTTATAAATATAATTAGTAGGTTGGTTAGTTTGGTAATTCTTTTATTGTTTATCATTTTTATACTGTTTGTTATTTAAAATACAATACATAAATCAATAGTCAGAAACAATTGTAATCATCATAGTAAAGGTGAGGCTACGCTGAAATTCAGTGTTGTTGATTCCACAATGATTATTATTAAGCGCTATTCCGTTTCTTTGAGTCACACTAAAGTATATTTTACTAGCGTACGCAGCGCGCTTCGCCGGGGTAGATTTAAACAATAAACTTAAATCATTAAATATTTAATTTAACTCTCACAATATATTAAATTATTCACTTCCCTCCGTATTCATTCTCTTCTATTCTCTGCTCGAGAGGGTGAAGATCGTTTATTTTACTTTTGTACTATTTTTTTGTAATTATTTTCCTAATTAATAATCGTTATCTTTGTTTTCTATTCGTTAATGTGAGACAAACAAATATCTAATCTAACGTATTCAATGTGAAAAATCGAAATTTGATACAGATTAAAAATTTTATCATTATTTGATATAAATTATTATTCAAAAATCTTAAAACGTGCATCGATCGTGTGAACGTTTTTTTTATAATCTTATTCAATGACGAGGCAAATGATCGAGCGTCTGTTTAAAATCTTTACATATTGGGAATAAACTTAAATAAAATTAATTAATGGAATTAATGTTTTATTAATGATATATATGCGCCGTGGTAGCTCAGTGTCCGTGCGGTTGGCTCAAGTTGCATAGTACGCTAGCAACCCGAGTTCGATTCCCGGTGCCGGCACCAATAAATTTGTTGTTGCAATTTTATGTACAGATTAACCACGCGCTCAGCGGTGAAGGAAAACATCGTGAGGAAACCTACATGTTTTAGAAAATTTTTCTAAAGCATGTGAAGTCTGCCAATCCGCACTAGGGCCGCGTGGTGGACTACGCCCTTATACTCTCTTTACAGAGAAGGCCTGCGCCCAACAGTGGGACATATATATTATATATATAAAGGCTGTAACTTTAACTTTTTTTAACTAATGACATAAGGGTGCTAAGCGAGATTACGTGATCAGATATTATACTTATAATTATTTATTTTAACCATTTAATTACATATATCTTATATGTAATGCCTGCTTTCCCATTTTCACGGGACCAAGGATTAAACATACAAACACCCTAATATTTGTCTTGTATTCTCGATATATTTGATAATTCTATATATATATATATTTGATCTATAATATATAATATATTTGATCTATAATTATATATTTAATTTATTTGTATGTATATTATATATGCATGCATTATGTTTTTATAATTTTCTTTTAATTATTAATTTTTTCACTACCTTTCAGCCGTTACTTTGTCTCTACACAACCCCAAGTTAGACTGGCAGAGAATGCCTTCTGGCATTAAGTCCGCCTATTTGGACCTTTTTTTGTATTGTGTGCAAATAAAGAATAAATAAATATATATGATGAGTGGACGGACACATATTTCACCCCCCCCCCCTCCTATCAATCATTTACCGTCATCCGCAGACCACCCCCCCCCCCCTAATTTACAATGACGTAATATATGGACGGCCCCTTGGTACCTTACCAATTGCCCAAATTATGTAAATAGGAGCGTTAGATAAGATACGAGTAGAATGAGATTCACATGTGTTAGAAAATTATCTAACACGTGTAAGTTACTCGCGATGTTTTCCTTCAGTGCCATAATAGTAAATCAGCGATTAAAATTGCAACAAATATATTAATTGGTGCCGACACCGGGAATCGAGTTCAAGTTGCTAGCGTATTATGCAACTTGAGGCGACCGCCCGGACACTGAGCTAACGCGGTGATAACTAAGGCGTGTATTAGTTACTTATTCTAGCACTTTAAACAAAGTAGGCTTTAATGCCTTAGTGGTATTTCCTAACATTCAACCCATACCCCGCAACACGCACGTCCTCCTGACGTGCCCCGTAGGTTCAAATTCCCCTATTCTAGGGAGCTTTTGAACATATAGGCCCCCTCTCGACCTCCGTCTCAATCGAGACCGAGAGGTTGGGAGGGCGTAGTAGTAGATAGATTCGTCGCGGCTGACGCTTGAGGGATTAGCCATGACGCAAAAATAGTTATACCTAAAAAATCCGTGTTAAAACGGTACCCAAGACCAGGGGAGCAGTCGCACCCTGCGCTGATAACCCGGGTAATGGGGTAACACCCCGAGGCCCGTACCTGCGAGGTTCCCGGGAACCTAGCAGATGACCACATTCAACCCTGGGTGAGACAGAAACCTTTGGTTTTTTTTAACGACGAACTACACAGATTGGCCAGAGAAGGTGGCCTTGCCTGCTTTACCGGATTGAGAGATGGCATAGCCCATAGGTCGCTTGACCTGAACTTCTATCGCTAGTAATTCGACATTAATCCCCCCGGTGAGCGGTACAAAAATGGTTGAACGATGTTCCGTGTCATCCTTGCGCAGGCCATGCTAATTTTCTCTGTATCGTTCCAATTGTTATTATCCGTGAAATAGCAACCGACCGAGTCGTGGTTCGGCCTTTCGGGCGCCCTCGGATCGGAATGCTTACGCGTAACATAGTAACCGTCCAAGCCGAGGTTACCCCTCACCGGGGGGACCCTTGTGTCGAGATACTAGCAATAGAGGTTCTGGCTAAGCGACCTAAGAGCTTTGCCACCTCTCAATCCGGTGAAGCAGTCAAGGCCAGCCTCTCTGGCCAATCTGTGGAGTTCGTCAAAAAAAAAATCGTTCCAATTTTAGTATAAAAAATACCTATGGGCAGGTGTAAACAAATATACTTGTGCAATATAATATCAAGCGATAACCTTATTCAGGATGACATGCAATATTGGTATGTAAATATTATTAGACGAACGGAATATTACAGACTCGTTTCGATTCGGCTTTAGTAATTTATATGTACGATTAAGATAACAGCATCAGTGGGATATAACGTCTCAGAGACAGAGCTCTGCAAACGTGACGAGCTCGATAATACACAAAATAGTTGACTATAACATTTTAACCGACTTCAAAAGAAAGTTCTCAATTTGTCTATTAATTTTAATTTTTTTTACCTTCAGCAATCTTTTATTGTTGTAAAAAAAGGAAGTTGCCATAAGTGATAATTTTTTGTTGAGATTATACAATGTGTTTTACAAACTTTAGTTTGCTCCATTTTAAAATTGAATTCATATTTTTGATAGTAATCATAACCTTTTGGTTAAGGTTACTATCAAAATAACCTTCTGGTCTTAACCATTAGCATATATATCTTACTAACCCCATTAAGCTTTCAATACTCAAAACTTTCTTGTTAAATATAATATTTAGATATTATATACCAATTTTTTTTGAGAGCCCCAGTAGCTCAGTGTCCGGGAGGAAGCCTCAAATTGCTAGCAACTCGAATTCAATTCCCGGTACGGGCACTCTTTTTTTGTTGCAATTTTAAGTTGGGTTAACTGGTGGACCACGCATTCGCGCGAAAGTGTCGCAAGAAACGCACAGTCGTGGAACGCAATCAAGATGATTATGAAATTTGGAATTCTGCCGCGACGTGCGGTAATAGATGATTCCGAACAATTCTTCAGAACACTCTCCGTAGTAAATGCGATAGAGAGATGTAAGGAAACCTTCCTTAAATTATTCTACTTGGGGCACGTTATCACGTACAAAATCCGACTTTACCACGGCAAACGACTATTATTTAGGGCACAATTAATAATACATTTATAGATGTAGAGAAAGACAAAAATGACTCACAAACTTCTCCTTCGCATCAGCGTCATGACTTACTTCAGAAGAACTTTGGACGGTTTATCTGGTTGAAAACAACTCCGCTCCGCTACGAGCACCATTCTTATCTTGGTGTCGTCACGATCCCACTCCGAACTCCACCACAGATCAGACGCGCGGCTGGCCGATGAAGCCCCAGTGTTACCAATAAGCCGAATGTTGCCCCACGAATAATATTGTTTAGGCTGTAAAGAGTTTATTAACAAGTGCAATTGCTTTCAGCATTGGTGTGTTCCAGTGAGATATGGTATGTGTTCACCATAACGGTGATATCAGGCCTAATCCGCTGTTCGGTTCAGGTGCTCTTCCCGCTCGTGCTGGTGACCGCAGCCCCCGACAGGTTTCCGGCCGCGTTGGCGCTACACATCATTTTCTCAGGATTTCTGATGCTTATCGCGGACCCTCTGATTGGTAAGTCAACTATATAAAAGCCTAATAATAATAAAAAGACTTGGCTCACGAGGTGACCGCCATGTGGGATGTAGATTCGATAATCATTCATGAGCGAAGAAAAGTCTCGATCAACATCTTAAGAGACTTTCGCTAGATGGCTGGGTCAAGGGTCAGATACAAAGGGCAGAACTCCTGGACACAGCACGCATTGTCGGGACGTTTTTCTCTATGTCACTCTAACCACCGGTTGCTTGGGCTCTGCTTCGTTGCCGGTTTTTGTATGATATTTTTGTGTATTAGATTTATTACATTTTATAGAAATATTGTTAAAACTTAGCCTAAGGTCTAAAAATAGCTTGTATTTTAATATTATCTGTCCCTGTTGCTATTGTTCGTGCGGCATCCTGTTGTTTAATCGACTTCAAAAGGATGAGGCTCTCAATTCGTTTGTATTTTTTTTATATACTTGTTACCCCATAACTTTCGACATCAATCATCCTTACTATCTGACCTTGAACATTGCTCGATATAATCCTAGTTGATGACCGATGCTAAACTATCAGCAACTAATGGGTAAACATCTGGGTTCCAGGTCTGATCTACGAAGCGACGGGCACCTACCTCTACTGCTTCTTGGCAATGAGTATCTGTTGTCTCATCTGTGTAGTGCTATGGACAATAGAGTATATAGTATATCGTAAAAAAACTAGTTGAATCCTAGAAAAATTAGCAAAAATCGGTAAGGTAGAACAAACAAAAATTAATTTTAAGTACAAAGAGATAGAGAGAATGGCATATGAATAGAATGATAGCGTTACAGATATTTAATTAATAATTTCGTGTAAAAAAAAGACCAAAGTTGTGCTTTTTAAAATGCCGTAAGGGTTTTCATATTAAATACGGCATCAGCGTTATGCGTTTGTGTGAAAAGAAATCTTAGTTGCGTAATAAATTGCGTCGTGGCATTTGACAGAAATGTCTTGTTATACATTAACTAGAATATTGTTTGCATTTTACAAGCAATTTATCAAGTTGCATTTAATGTTCCTATAATGTATAGCGCTTTGGTTAAGTCACTCATAATATATTAATTTTATTTATAGTAATTAATGTTCATTACGATTTGAATGTTTAAAGAATCTTTTAGTCCACGAGATAGTTTACCCGCATCATCCATTACCGTTTGATACTTACAGGTAGATAGATATAGATTATACACTAAAATCAAACAAGAAACAAATTACAGAGCTACGAGCTTAAAATTTGTTGCACAATACGCGACCTTATCGCTATCGATCTCTTCCAGGCAACCTGTGTATGAACAAAACCGGACGATGGCATACAAATTACAAATATGATGATTAAATTTTACGTATACTAAATAATCTTTACTAAATATTCCTACATAAATAATTAAAACCTTAATTAAAATATTTTAACGTTATCAAAAATTTACATTAAACAATAATAATAATAAATATTTAGATTAACAATAAAGATTTATTATTCACATTCACTTTGTCACACGCTAATAAACAAACTTAAAAAAAAAATGTTCTGCCATTTGTCTGATACATTAAAAAAAATTATCATTACATTATAATATCAAATTCATTAGAGTAAGCGCTAGCGAAACGTACCGAAAAACATTTAATTGTACAAATACATGGAGGCTCCTTATCACTCATAATTATCGTGTATTTATAATTTAATATTAATTAAAATAAACGATAATCTTCTATAACGTTTAGAATAGATGCAATAGGAATACATACTCGTATATTCGAGCTAGTTCTCGAAATGTATCTAGTAGATAAGCATTTCAAATAAATAAATTATTAATAAAATTACTATTCTTACCTTGTTACCCAGTTCCTTGTGCAACCTAGCCTACTTGTAACAAGAATTTAAATTTTTAATATCTCATTAAATATATATTTTTTTAATATAATAACAATTGTTAATTAAACATTGTTTACTTTTCACATGGTAAAAATTAATAAAAATGACAATCAATTTTGGCTCTAATTATTATTTTTAAAATGGCCACACTAATATGCCAGATATATTTGGTGGGCGTTATCATTGAATATTTTTTAATATAGATACACGCACTCAATCATTCAATGTCAACAATAATTTTTTTTTCTACTATATCATTCAAGCCACAAATATTACATTGTACTTATTTACGTGTCTGTTTAATTTAATGAATTAGTCTTTAAGTAAATATGATGACAAGAAATTTTATTGTTCAAAAAATGCTGGCTTTACCACATTTGTGACCGAATGTGGATTGCGAGAACCCGACGTTTAATTGCTGTCTTTGTGTATCGATTTAAAAAGGTCATTTGTATTGTTCGTACTCTCTAAATGGCCGCCCAAATATACCTTTCACAATTCTGGTCACAACATCCTATTTCAAATGTATTTTTATTTTACATCTGTATGTTAATTCAAATACAGAATTTTTAAATCTTTCTCAGAGATTTAGATTATTTAATGTATGGAAATGAAACGTAAATCCAAATGATTTCCAGTTTTATAAGCAATTTTGTAAAATAATAATACATATATGTAACGTATTTTTTCTTATTTTCTGTGTGAAAGCCGAGTGGAGTGGCAACAGGCGTTGTTTAATTACCTGGCCAATGTCCTTATATTTCTTCAATGACAGTTTGGGAACCGAAAAGATGTTTTTAAAAGGATTATGTATATTTTTATCTCTCAGACATTAATATTCCCGCTAGAGGCTTAATCACCAGTAGAAATAGCGTATGTTTGTTTAAATGTATAATAAAGCATTATATATATCTTTTGTAACTATTAAATCTTGTTTTTTTTTGTAGTGTAGCTTGATAGAGGATGTTCGAAATTAGGAGACATGCTTCGGTGGTTTCGGCATGAGAAAAGAGAGACGAAGAGACGAAGAAATCTTATGGTCCAAAAGTGTCAGTCAACCTAATGCAAATTTAAAACTAACGGTTTTCTCATAGATGCCACTGTCTGAATTGGGCAATGTTTAAATGGGACTACACCGTTCGACTATTGACGTGAATCAACTCAGATTTAACCGTGCAAGCCGAGGCTACTCCTCATCGGAGGGACCCTTGTGTCGAGTTACTAGCGATAGAGGTTCAGGCTAAACGATCTAAGAGCTATGCCACTTCTCAATCCGGTGAAGCAGCTTCTCTGCCAATCTGTGTAGTTCGTCATTAAAAAAAATAGCAACTCATAGAACTTAAGCTTATTTGGAAAAGTGAATAAAAGTTTGTAGCATTTATTGAAAAATAGTGAGATTTTTTTAAAAAAGCACGGTTTTAGCAGTAAAGCAATTAATCGTTTAATTTTCCGACCTTTTTTTTTAAATAAATTTATAATAGCCATTTAATAATAAGTTTACAAACGCGAGATTTTATATAGCATCGAATCGCGACATGGAATTGTAGGTGTAAAGTGTAAATACGTCACGTATTTCGTTGCATAATAATCAATTAAAGAGGGCCGCCGTATTCAGGTTTGTAAGCCAGTCTCCTTACAAACCTGAATACGGCGGATTGATTTTTTTATTTATTACATTTAATATACCCCGACCACACAGTAGTAAATACAGTTCTGTGCTAAGAATTTCACTCCTCAGTACCGTATTTGTACTCATCTACAACTATAAGACGATATAGCCTAATAGTTTCACTAACTTGTAACGCCGTGCAGTTCTTCGGGCAAATAACTTGTACTCGGTGACAGAAATAGATTGTCGATTACAATTTGTCTTCAGGAAATAATAAATAAGCTTCTTTTTAACTAGAGTGGCGTCGACAGAGATATAATTTTCATCAACAGTCTGTGTCTATCCACTGCAGGAAATAGGCCTTGTCCAAAGCCTTAACTTTCCGCTTTCATCCACTTCCTATCTATCGTTATAAGGTCGTCGGCCCGAATGGAGGGAACGCACCCTACGCGGAAATTCGAAGGAGAACAAAGGTGGTCGACATAACTCTTAAAGCCAGCTTCAAAGTGGCAGTGGGCTGCCGAGTCAGTGATGGCAGATCGGGGATGAAAATTTTGGAATGGAGGCCGCGCATAGGTCGGAGAAGTGTAGGAGCTAATGTATTGTATTTGTCTTCTTACGTGGTTTACGCTAGTTTTACGCGAATATTACACATTGAAGAAAACTACTTTTTTGAATTTTATCTCTTAATCTTATTTTCAATTTCCGATGGTTGGAATATTTTACAGCGGTCATTAACACATGGGGGCAGTGAGCGCCAATTATTTTTTAGTTCAGAATCCGAAAAACGATCGATCGTTCGGATTGTAATTCGAGGCTAGTCCTCATCGGAGGGACCCTTGTGTCGAGTTACTAGCGATAGAGGTTCAGGCTAAGCGATCTAAGAGCTATGCCACTTCTCAATCCGGTGAAGCAGTCAAGGCCAGCTTCTCTGCCAATCTGTGTAGTTCGTCATTAAAAAAAATAGCAACTCATAGAACTTAAGCTTATTTGGAAAAGTGAATAAAAGTTTGTAGCATTTATTGAAAAATAGTGAGATTTTTTTAAAAGGCACGGTTTTAAATTGATTGCGGTAACAGTAAAGCAATTAATCGTTTAATTTTCCGACCTTTTTTTTTAATAAATTTGTAATAGCCATTTAATAATAAGTTTACAAACGCGACATTTTATATAGCATCGAATCGCGACATGGAAATGTAGGTGTAAGGTGTAAATACGTCACGTATTTCGTTGCATGATAATCAATTAATGAGGGCCGCCGTATTCAGGTTTGTAAGCCAGTCTTCTTACAAACCTGAATACGGCGGATTGATTTTTTTATTTATTACATTTAATATACACCGACTACACAGTAGTAAATACAGTTCTGTGCTAATAATTTCACTCCTCAGTACCGTATTTGTACTCATCTACAACTATAAGACGGTATAGCCTAATAGTTTCACTAACTTGTAACGCCGTGCAATTCTTCGGGCAAATAACATGTAGTCGGTGACAGAAATAGATTGTCGATTACAATTTGTCTTCAAGAAATAATAAGCTTCTTTTTAACTAGAGTGGCGTTGACAGAGATGTAATTTTCATCAGCAGTCTGTGTCTATCCACTGCAGGAAATAGGCCTTGCCCAAAGCCTTCACTTTCCGCATCCATCCACTTCCGGCATTATAAGGTCTTCGGCCCGAATGGAGGAACGCGCCCTACGCGGAAATTCGAAGGAGAACAAAGGTGGTCGATATAACTCTTAAAGTAGGCTTTAAAGTGGCAGTGGGCTGCCGAGTCAGTGATGGCAGATCGGGGATGAAAATTTTGGAATGGAGGCCGCGCATAGGTCGGAGAAGTGTAGGAGCTAATGTATTGTATTTGCCTTCTTACGAGGTTTACGCGACTTTTACGCGAATATTACACATTGAAGAAAACTACTTTTTTGAATTTTATCTCTTAATCTTATTTGGATCGATGGTTGGAATATTTTACAGCGGTCATTAACACATGGGGGCAGTGAGCGCCAATTATTTTTTAGTTCAGAAGCCGAAAACGATCGATCGTTCGGATTGTTATTCGAATTCAGATAATCATGCATGCTTTAAAAAACTTTAAATATTTTTTAAACAAGATATACGACTTTTTAATTTACAATGCTCTTTTAAAAGGTTAAGCAATAAAAACAGCCTGAATTACATTAGAGACAACTTTTTATGGAATATTACTACTACAGAGATGTATTTATCAGCCTACTAATTTTATACCATTTCTTAATCGTTTATATAAAAAATGTATTTGTTATATTTTTTTATGACGAACTACACAGATTGCCCAGAGAGGCTGGCCTTGACTGCTTCACCGGATTGAGAGGTGGCACAGCTCTTAGGTCGCTTAGCCTGAACCTCTATTGCTAATAACTCAACACAAGGGTCCCCCCGGTGCGGTAACCTCGGCTTGGACGGTTACTGTTATATATGCATATAAAAAATTATATAGCAAGACTGGGAGACGACCGTTGTACCAGAAGAATGACCTCGTGGAGAGATCCAACAGGTAAACGATGTAGGGGAAGACTTGAGAGATAGGCGGACGATATAATAAGGACGGCTGGTACAGATAAATGTAGCCCAAGATAGAAGCTACTGGACTTCTTTGGAGGAAGCCTTCACCCGCGGAGGGGTTCTTGTGTAATAGTTATATAGTTAAAGTATATTAGATTTCACATTTTAATATATAAAAAAAAAACAAGAAATAAAAGGCTTTATTTGTATTTTTAAATTGCTATCATCCCTGCCTATTATATGCATCAATCAATCTCTCTCAACTTTTCACTCACTGTTCTTTGGACACAATGCGATTTTTAAAGCATTGAAAAAATAAATTAAATCACACTCCTCTTCCCCCGCGACTCAACCGAACCTCACAGCCCTTCGACACATTCTTCAGACTTCGAGAGCCTAGTAGGTGCTGCCACCTCGACCAGCCTTACTTCATGTGCCAGCTTGAGGGTTTCTTTTGGCCATTCCACGGTCACGGAGCCCCTTCATCCTAACAAGACTTTTTTTGTTTGTTTACGGGGAGGAAATCTTCAAAAAGATACCCCGCCTTCTGGGGGAAAGGCGGCGGTCATGTGGGGTTTTTACTCACTAAAACCTCCACGGTGGCCCTTTCCTCGGTGCATGACGAGGGGTTCCGGGATCTCCAGTGGAACGCACCGGAGCCCCTCTGCACTGTGCTCAAGAAGAACACGTCCCAGCAAGAACAAGGGGACACGGGCCAGCCGATGTCGCCTTCTTCCCGGGTCCATAGCGGACGACATAGGCCCCGCCCTTGTCGCCCAGTGAACCAGGCCCCTTTAGTCGCCTTGTACGACAGGCAGGGGATACCGTAGTCTTATTCTTGAGAGCCCAGAACTACAGGGCTGATCCTAACAAGACTTGTGTTAGCTGGCAACACCTGACACCCAGCGATTGTTATACATAATAACTACTTCCAATGATATCTTAATAACTTACCTGAACCTTATTGTATCTTTAATTCATAATTAATAATTTAGTTGATCGTCACATGAACTTGGCATTGTAAACAATAGTTTAACCTTATTAGTTCCTAATCTGACTTCTAATTAATTTTGTAAAAGATGGCGAGGACGCGGAGTTGTGACGTTTGACTCGATATAAATAATTCTTTGTACAACGTTACGCTGTCTCAATAAAGCGAGTGTATTAGTTGTTGGACTATTTTATTCTACGAGACCTACAGATTATAACACTTGGCCTATGTCTACACAGAAAGGTCGGTATCACACCTGCAAATCCCTCTGGTATATATATATATATATATATATATATATATATATATATATATATATAATATATATATATATATATATATATATATTAATAGGGAATAATTAAATGATATGCCTCTAGAGCTATCTTCTTTAATGTGTGCCGTAAACTCGTTAAAAAAACACGATCTAAAGCATTTTTATGATTTTAACATTGAAAGAACCCAGTTCAGGAGCAATCTTTATTTGGATCCCTTATAGAGGCGAACTGCGTGAAAGAAATGTAATTTACGTGTTTGTTTCCGAACCAGTACGATTTGGGGACCTGCAAGAAACGAGACCACTCTTCTTCCGCTCTTTTCCTAAAAAAAAACTTCACACTAAAACTCAAAGTTTGGAAAGATTCGGGACCAGTTCTTGGACAGGGAAAGGGAGATAAAAGTAATGTAAACAATTTCAATAACCAATAATCATTTTATTTGAATGTATTGTTTTAGTTCATTTAAAATTTTCTTGAATAATCATAAATGAAACACAGTTGTTAAATAAACCTAAAAACCAATTGATGGCAAGTAGAGAGAGAGAGAGAAAAACTGTTGACACAGTGCAAAACATAAATATTTTCATTATTATATTTATATAAACATATCTTATTACGAAACAACAACATCGTATAGATGTAACACAATGTATTTATTACGAAACAACAACATCGTATAGATGTAACACAATATATTTAAAACTCAATTAACATCGAAACCAAAACTATACGAATAGAAATAAGTATATCAATCGAGTGTAACGACATATTTCACCATATTTTTGAAACCATTAAGATGCGGTTCCACTGAAAAAGAGCAGCCATGGAATGTTATTTATACCACCATAGTATATATATAACAGGGGAAAAAATATTTAAATCTAATTAAAAGATGGCCGTGTGCTCATTTAAACACTGAACAGTGTAGGGAATACACAAATAAATCCTTTTTTTTTATTTTTCGGGACTTTTGCCCTTTTGGGCACGTAAGCCTCATCATACCCTAACGAGGAGGAAATCTTCAGAACGCTACCCCGCCTTCTGGGGGGAAGGCGACGGTTATGTGGGGTTTTTACCCACTAAAACCTCCCCGGTGGCCCTTCCTCGGTGCATGGTGAGGGGCTCCGGGATCTCCAGTGGAACGCACCGGAGCCCCTCTGCACTGTGCTCATAGAGAGCACTTCCCAGGGGAGGTTACTCCCTCCCCCCCTGTGCGGACGACAAAGGCCCCCTTTGTCCCCTTGGGACCCTTGTCGCCCAATGAATAATCATACCCTAAACCATTCATACATTGGTCGAATGAAGCGAGAAAGAAAGTCATCAATGTTGTATGGCCATAGCCACCAGCTTCCTCGCTCCCTCTGACGCCGGGTCAGACAGCAGCATTAAGAAGACACCCGCAAGTTTCTCCCTTAGTTTTAGACTATCTATTAATGACTTTCTTTCCGCTTCATGTTTGGCACATTCAAAATAAATCATCATTTTTAGCCTTTTAGGATCAAACCCACATACATTCTCTTTCATATATATAGAAGATTTGTAATAAAGACTTGTGCAAGCTGATAAACCATTTTGAATGCGCTGTTAAAGAATACTTCACTTTCCGCATAAGATTGATTCCACATAAGAGTATATGATTTGAATTTCAAATAATCTGTATAGCTCTGTTTCAGTGGAAACGCACCTTTAGTGTAGGGACTACATAATACGCAGAGTATCTGTAGTTGACTGGACATGACGCTGAAAGTAAAGTTACTGATTTTACCATAATAATACATGTATGCTTTATAAGGTCTTCGTGGAACTAGATTCTAATAGAGGGTATTTTTTAAAATAGTCATTCTACTAACATTGTATCTATATTTGCTATAAGTTATTCTTTGAGAAATAAAAAGGGTTTTAATTTTTTTTTTTTCAATATTGATTAATTTTAAATATTTTTATTTTTATTTCATAAAAAAAACATAAGCTGTATTATATATACTAACTAATAAAGAAATATATATATATATATATATATATATATATATAAGGGTTTTAATTGATATGTTACCATGGATATATATGAATCAATTTAGTCTTTTGTAGATCGTAACGGAAAGAGATAAAAGTCGATATCAGGGTCCCAAGTTTGGTAGAACAATTGTCAAAATGTACGTTCAGTGACATCACAGCTGTCGATTTTTGCATTGTTCAATTGGCCACTATGGATTTCTTATCGTGTACCACTTAAACTCTATATAATATTGTGTATATAATTTTTTTGTTTATTATTTATATTAATACAAACAGTCTTGTAATATAAAATTAGTTACACAAAATACATTTGAAATGTTGACCCAATTTTTCTTATACTAATATCAAGTTGCCAGAGAATACGAAAATTAAGAAAGGAAAACAGAGCTAATAATATATATATATATATATACATACAATTTATAATGACCCCTAGGAAATACAATGGTACCTCTATATACGAGTGTTTACAAATACGAGCCGTCGAACGAGTGATATTTTGCTTTGAGATGAGAGCAAGATTTGAAATACGAGGAATCACACATTCACTCGTTTTCGACGCAATTTTGCTTTACGTACATTAGTTGCAATGGCATTACAATAGGGAAAATTGCTTTTAGATACGAGAAAGGTTACGGAACCAATTAAACTCGTATGTCAAGGTACCATGTATGCCGGTACCTCTCAATCAACTAAACGATATCAGATAATAAAAAAATTCAAATGAAAATTACATATCAAAACATTTTAGATTACGGATTTTATGGCACAATTACAATTGAATTGTATTATGTTGGAAATGTCATTGACAAATAGCAGACTCGGGACCCAGATCTAATATAACAAAACGAAAAATTTCATTCTTATACCTGAAATAAAAAATCCTATATTCTTATACCAATGGCGAATGTTACACTAGACATAGATAATGAAGCTTTTACCAGCAAACTACACTTTTCACTATTGTTCACTAAATGATATTGTAAATGTCTCTATTCAATTAGTAAGTACTACTGTAGTATATATATAGTGATTAAAAAATATAAGTGTTATATACAATTGGCACAAACATTTCAATAATTGATTGCGATACTACAAATACAAGATACAGTCAATGGATTTTACAATAGTGAAAAACACTTTTGCAAAATCATTACCATAGATCGTTATAAGTACTGCGTTGTGCTAGAATAAAAGTGCGTACATTTTTATAAAAAGTAGTTAGTATATTATTTGGTCAATAAAAATCACATATCGAAAATAAATACATCACACTAACCAGTAATGTCTCCATCAACATATCGGAAGACGAAAATGCAACTGATGCAAGATAGAAATTAAAAAAAAAGTACAACAATAGAAGTATATAAACTTAACGAAACGCTATATTAAACTCACGTCCTTTTAACCATAACGAGATGGATAGTTATAGCTTTCGCTGTCCGCTTTTCAACACGTTTAATATGTCACATACACGACCAACGCTATCTCTGTCTACCCCTCTTAAGTAAGGACTTGAGAGCTTGTTTGTCACTTTTTAAATACACCATACACCGGGCACTTTAATCAAGTGATATTTTTAATATGCTTGTGCTTTAATTTCGAAATTATTCATTTATGTCACCAACGTACTACCTTACTATCATGGAGAATAAAAACAAGACTGACAAACAGTTTAGGATTTTAAAAACAAACATTCCATAGTCAAGTATCAAGATGAAGAAATCCAAATGAATAACAAATTTAAGACATAAAATGGATGCATGTACTTAATACGCGTGTGAGAAGTTATACTTCTGCGGTATCATTAAAAATATTTTTTAATTGCATGCAAATAATTAATAAAGGATTGAAAAAGGTTAGTCACCACAATAAGGTTCCGTTTAAATTTGAAAAATTCAATAAATATTTTTTTTATACTTTCTAAGCAAATGCTTGACTACGATTCCACCTGATGTTAAGTGGAAATTCAGTCTTGGATGGTAAGGCGTAGGCATGACAAATATTAAAAAAATAATATTTTATTTCATATCTATAAATAATACATACAGATAGTTAAACTCTTTTTATATTTTCTAGGCTAGAGCTTTAGTACGATCCCTGAACTTAAGTGGAAATGCAGTCCTGGGTGGTAAGCGCACTAACTTAGTAAATTCCTATTCAATTATATTGGAACACTTGAAAAAGTATATACGCACAGTATTTTTCCCTGCAATCTGTTACTGTCATCATTTTTTTCATAACGCGCCTAAAGAAGTATAAACTTCAAAAACGCGAAAAAAATAATACATAATTGTTTGATACTTGAAAATATCCGCTTTCTGAATAAGAATTCAAAATTGGTTTATTCCAATTTTACTAAATTTCTATTTGCATTTAACTGTTTGGAGATGGGCGTTAATAGCTGCGACACAGTTTTTACTACTGCGGCTATTATCGAACTGGTTTGTACATGAATTTTTGGTTTGAAATAAAATTATATTATTATTAAAAAAATTGCTCTAGAGCAGATGAATAATGATAATGTTAATTTATATAAGTACTCTAACCAGAAGATTATTTTCGATAAAGTGTGTCAGGATTGTATCTCTGTTTATCCTTTTAGTTATCGTTCGTGTTTGTATTTGTTAATTTGCCAATATCTAGATGTTTATTGGCGTATGAATTGTTTCTAAGTACACTAATTAAGTTATATTTCAAGATGATATTTTTAATTCCTTTAAGTACACGACATACGACGGGGCATTAAAACTCTCCATTCAATACTACTGATAATTGAATACAACTAGACACAGCTCAGGCCCGATGGTCTGGTTATTTGTTAACATGTGATATCGACACCAGCAATTTAAACTAAGCTCATCAAAGCTATCGAAATAGCAACCGACCAAGTCGAGGTTCGGCCCTCTCGTGCGCCCTCGGATCGGAATGCTAACACGTAACATAGTAACCCCTACAGAAACGCGGGAGGGTACGCGTGGTCTGGCCGTGTGGCCCCACACGCACCTTCTTGTCTCACTACGAGTTCTTTATCAGGGCCTTTCTCCACCATTCGGAGCTCAACCCCTTAAGGGGCTCTACGGCACGCAACATAGTAACCGTCCAAGCCGAGGTTACCCCTCACCGGAGAGATTCTTGTGTCGAGTTACTAGCTAATAGAGGTTTAGGCTAAGCGACCTAAGAGCCATGCCACTTCTCAATCCATCAAAAAAAAACTCATCAAAGTGTACTTTATGTACACAGTAGTTGGTGTGGAAAAACTAAAAGTGATTTCTTTTTCGAAAGAGTAGCGCGCGCTAGTTTAGTAAGTGCCTATTCACTCACTCTTATTAATTTAGTTACTTATATCAATTTGATTACCCGTGATAGTAATCTATTCATGACAATTTCCCATATTTATTGTTCCTTTATTATTTATATATAAACGTAATTCGAATGAGCGAAGTACAAATTATTATTCGCGATATAGTTGGATATACAAAACTAATATTAGTACTCTAAATGTCCATCATTAAGTCAAGAATTGAAAATAGTATTAAATCCGTAAAGAAGGGTGTATTCAATGCGTCATATTCGCGAAGTCAATGTATAACATATACGTACACACAAATTCCAATAAACTAATCGATACGATTCATCCATCTCCAAATTAGAATATATTAAAACAAATTATAACAACAGATAATAAAACAAAATTGAGACATTAAACTACATTTAGTTACAAGTCTTCTAATTCCGTTATAAGTCCTGTTTTGTTTAAACTACGACCCTACATGTTATCTAAAAATACATAGCTACAAGTTAAATAGGTAAAGATTTCAAAACTACAAAGAGCTTTCTAAAAATATTCTTGGAAGAAAACTACAACAGGTTACATTATTGTAACATGAAGGTGAATCACTGGATTTGTCATGTGCTTAAATATTAGGACCTAACATATGAAATTGGCATTTTGTAAGGAGTAACCTAAAGTCGATAATTTTCAAAATATATTTATTTAATGAAAGTTGGCACCATTGCTATTTATGGACTTATCCATCCACCATATCATAGATAGTTCATTGATTCCTTTACTAAAAAATATCATTAATCCTTCGAGCCGTTTCTGCACCACAAGTTGAAAGTTCCAGCCTTTTTTATATATATAATATATATGCCCCACTGTTGGGCGCAGGCCTTCTCTATAAAGAGAGTATAAGGGCATCCGCTATGCACACCTAATGCGGATTGGCAGACTTCACATACCTTAGGCGGAACTCGTACTCGTAAATACCGCGATAGTTTAAGTTTTCCATTTTGTAAACTGAGTGACGCAAAGAAAAAAACCAAAGATGGAAAAAAACATATGAATAAAGGTTTTCTAGAAACAAATGCATGAGTAAATAGCTGTATAAATTTGAAATTGGAATTCCTAACCGAAGAGGAGATATTTCAGATCAAAGTGGCCAGTACGACTAAACGCCAATTTCATATGCAAGGACCTACTTACTATTACGTGATCAATAAAACAATTGAGCATAACTGTTAACATTCTGTCATTCACTTGTCATTTTTTCTTATTAAAACAAACCATTATTTCATATAAATTATATGCAAGTTACTTGACCACAATCCCACCTAATGTTAGTTTAATTTACATAGTAACCGTCAAAGCCGAGGTTACCCCCATGTGTCGAGTTACTAGTGAAAGAGGTTCAGGCTAAGCGACTTGAGAGCTATGCCACCTCTCAATCCGAAGCAGTCAAGGCCAGCTTCTCTGGCCATACTGTGTAGGTCGTCAAAAATCATACAATCGAAAACAATTTAGACTTATCCCAAAAAATTCTTGTCAAACAAGAGGAGCTTATCAATCGTGTTATGATTAAATTTAAATTGTTTTTGATCTAAATCTGTTGCTGCTTGGCATCGTAACTCTACTATGTCTTTAATTCTGGAAAAAAATATTATTTTTTTAAAAAATTTAAGAAATTGCTAGCCTTCTTTAAAAAAAAATTACAGCAAGTCAAAGTCAATCTCTTCCATTGTCATCAATATTTAGTCGGGTGTACTTTGAAAGACTGAACATTTACCATCATTTACTTATAAATTGCATCTCCATATAATGAATGGGATTGTGTTCAAACAAATAAGAAAAAATAATAACTATATGCTAAAATAACACATCTAATTACTCCACAAAGCACCAAAATCATTTTAACTTTCTATTTTAATAGAAATACCTTACTTAAACTACGCCTCGTTATTTTAAACCGAATATATAGTAACGTAATTTTTAAAATCGTTAAAAACACAACTAAATTAGAGATTGACGGTAATTATTAAAAATCAATGTTAGAGAAATTACCTAAAGTAGAGCTCTGCCAGCTCTAAAATCTATCACCATCTTGATGGTTGGAGTTCTACGACTACGTTTTACGTGTAACTTTCTTCTTTCAACTTGTAGATTTGGAAACCTTCTAGAAACGAGCCTTTCTCAAAGACCGGCATCGCAATGTTTATGTGGCTGTTAATCAATATTCATCTTTACAGGATATAGGTATAAAGATCAATATCGATTGGTAGTCATAATAAAAAAAATAATGTTGCATACTAACATCAATGTTAGAGAAATTACAATAGTTTAGAGTTTTAAAAGCTCTGCCAACTCTCAAATCTATCACCATCTTGAAGGTTGGAGTTCTACGACTGTACGTTTTACGTGTAACTTTCTTGTAGATTTGAGAACCTTCTAGAAACGAGCCTACTCCTTTATCAAAGACCGGCATCACAATGTTTATATGGCTGTTAATCGATATTCATATTTACAGGTTATAGGTATAAAGATCAATATCGATTGATAACCATAATTAGTCCGATTGCGGTGCAAAATATCCTGGATGTGATTGCCTCTCTGTTGCTCCCGCGCAAAAATATTGCCGTCACGCTCGCGCAGATGCAATGACCATGTTATGGGATCGTAAACCTTTTACCTGTATTATTAAGGTTCATTTTTTTTATTTTAAATAACGATCAAATTATTCCATTTTTCCATTTCAATCATTGCCGCGTTTACTATGTATTAATACACTTGTAAAAACGTTAACAAAAAATAACTTACGAGAAACGAAATGTCACGTAATATTTAACACTATAATACCCTAGATAGTGAATATTATTTAATAAATTAGTATACAACAGATATAATTGTACGATTACCTACTAAGTTCAATGGAACGTACATACATTCAAAATAGAGTCTCATGGCGAGACGAAGATTTGTTATAAAACTATCTAAAATCGGATATATAAGAGTCTAAAACGTTCACGTATATAATTAATTAACCCTACAGTGGGCAAAGAACTATCCCCTAATCTCCAGTTTAATAACTGGTATTATTTGGCACGGGGAATAATTGATAACTGGTAGTAATGATTGGCATCGGCATACTTCAAGGCTTGCTCTAGATCTGAACAATTTTGCGTCGACGTGTGAAAGCGAGCGCGTATTCCACGCCCCAGACGAGCACGCACGACATTATGAGCGCGTTCTGCACGTGGATGCACGTCGCGAAGTTGTTCGTGTAGTCTCGCACATAACCTGCGCAACAAATAAACATAATGTAGCTAACAATTATATTTATTTATTTATTATTTATAAACTCTTTAGTGTTTACGCTTATGAAATAGAAATTAAAAAAAAAGAAAATATAATTAAAATACATAAACAATGGGCGGCCTTATCGCTAAAAGCGATCTCTTCCAGGGAACCACTGGATGGAGAGGAATAA
Source organism: Meandrusa payeni (assembly GCA_029286785.1). Classification (NCBI taxonomy): domain Eukaryota; kingdom Metazoa; phylum Arthropoda; class Insecta; order Lepidoptera; family Papilionidae; genus Meandrusa; species Meandrusa payeni. The sequence goes on from JAGSMX010000013.1 coordinate 6,099,656, forward strand.
TAAAAAAAAGCGGCGGGAGTTTATAAAAAGTAGATATACTTAAATACTGATTATAAATATTTACATATCAAAATATATATTATGAAAAGACAAAACGTGTGTAAAAAGTATTACATATAATATATTTACATATATAACAGTATAAATGATGTTAGGTGAACTTGTCTAAGTAAAACTTTTTAACTTTGATTTTAAAAGTTTTTATTGTCTGTGATTTCCTAATGGCCACAGGAAGAGAGTTCCACAGACGGACAGCGCGTACAGTAAATGAGTTGCTGTGTTATATTTACGAATAATAACAAAAACCTACTTCGAATCAAATAAAACGTTACAAGAAATCCAACAAGAGATCGCCCTTAGCGATCTCTAATAAGATCGCCCATTGTACAACAAAATGTAAAAAATTAAAAGTATCTTAATTCCGTAATTTTCTTCTATAAAGTATTATCTATCTTAAATAGATAACCTAACGATATTACGAATACGATATGTTTTATATGAATTATGGTTTTCGAAAAACAAAAGCATGAGTGAATTCTCAATTCATATTTAAAAACGAATGATATCGACCACTTTTCTCAAAGTATTGGTATGTTTAAAAGTCACCTATAAATAGTTTCTTTTTTATTAGTTTATTTTAATTTAAATTTTAACTTATTTTTTTTTATGTTTTGTGTTTATTTGAGTTACAATTCAATATTGTCACTCGCCATTAAATTGCATGCATACTTCACCTATAACTGCGATTGCATTAAGTTTACAATTTTTTACTGTTATTATATATTGAATATTAAAAATGTTCATTGTGTTCAATGAATAAATAAATAAGTAAATAGCTGTATCAATTTGAAATTGGAATTCCTAACCAAAGAGGTGATATTTGAAATCAAAGTGGCCAGTACGACTAAACGCCAATTTCATATGTAATGACTTAAAATATAAAGTAACCAATAAAAAAATTGAGCTGTTAACATTCTGTCATTCGCATTTTCTTATTTAGACAAACCATTTTTTCAAATTAATTCTATGCAAGTTACTTCACAATCCCACTGAATGTTAGTTTACTGCAGCATGTAATTTTAGCCTTTCTTCCGAGAATCCGAGTCTGGCTTGTAAAAAAAATACTAACCAATTAAAGGGCCAATGAGGACTACAAGAACACCTTTGCTGACCATGTGCAGACCGAAGGCAGCGGGCAACTTCTCAAGCGGGCAGTACTCGGAAATGGTGAGGGTAAAGTTGCTAAGGCACATGCCTCTGAAGAATCCACAAATGGACAGCCAAATCATCAAAGGCACCCACTCGCTCTGCTCCGCCAAAACTGAAATTAGTTATTAAATATATCAGTTAGATTCTAACTTAGCTGATTGTTAGAAAAATAGTCCCGGGAATAGAGTCTGAGTCGGATTAGAGAAGGCAAAAAATTATGTTTCAACTTCAAGCGACGCAAATATAGTAACCTCGATAGAGGTTTCATATTTGAGCCGTTTGGGGTTGAAACTTTGGGTCCGTGGGGTCCTAGGTCATGTGCAGTGCCACCTTTTTAATGTAATAAAGAAGTTGGTCGACACATCTGGTGACTAGAGAGCTGGCTTATACCTTGCACAGAGATTTAAGCATTGCCATACAACGTGGCAATGCTACCAGCCTTCGACGCTGCCGAGCGACGACGGTTTGACACAGTTATATGTTTTGTAAATATTTTGTAAAATACCTTTTATATTGTAATTTTTCTTGTTTAAGTTAGTATTATGTATTGTTTTATATGTATAGTTAAGTTATATTTCCTAGTTCTCAGTGTTAGTTTTTGCAAGTTATTTAATGGACTATATAACAACCAATTTTTGTAAAACCTATAATGATCGACCTGAAAAGCTGACCGCAATAGTTTCACCGGATATGGTACATTAATATCACGAGGTCAAGGGTCGGCTAATTTTTCGGCCGCGGGTCAAAATCAACTAAAATATGAGTAAAAAAGAGTTTGAGAAAGAACTATATAGATCATGGATCTTTCATATATACACACTTATGTGTGTACGAGCCATGGTAATTGAACTAAATTGTTGTTTTTGGACGAACTGACACAGTTGGCCAGAGAAGCTGGCCTTTACTGCTTCACCGGATTGAGAGGTGGCATAGTTCTTAGGTCGCTTAGCCTGAACCTCTATCGCTAGTAACTCGACACAAGGGTCCCCCCGGTGAGGGTTAACCTCATCTTGGACGGTTACTATTTTTACGCGTTAGCAGTCCGATCTGGTAGCTATTTTATTGACTCTATTGGGACAATCTAAGCTAAACTAACTTATATGCCACTTCGGGAAGTAACTAGATTATTGCTTTACATGTTTATAAGATATTAGGGTGTCCGCAATTTTGATGATTAAAATTACATTTGTCTTGATTGTTATATTTATTCTATGTATGTATAAACAATCAACTTACCAGATCTTGTAGCAGCCAAGAAAAAGGCGGAAATGAAAAATATCATTTTCTTGGAGATCGTCGTCCTGTCAAAAATTGGCGGCAAAATCAATCTGACAAGTATGTCAGTGATCGCTGTCATTGACAAACAGAACGCCGTTTCGTTCATATTATAACCTAAGTTCCTAATAAAGAATGGCGTTAACATTCTGAACTGCAGCTCCCCGCTCCAAAAGAGCGATAGACCAAGTAGAAGATTCAAAAAGGACCAGTCTTTTAGAAGGTCTAAATCCATAAGTGCTATGAACTTTCTAAAGAATCCTTTCTTTTTCTCTTGTTCCGGTTCGATTTTCTTGATCGCTTTCATTTGGATCGCGTCGTCGTCCGCCGTCTGTAATGAAAAACATAATCTCAAATAAGAACGTAAGAACTAAAGCTTAAGCCGCTTGAATATTTAAGACATTTAAAGTGTCCCAATCATATTTTTTTTGGACGAACTAACACAGATGGCCAGAGAAGCTGGCCTGTACTGCTTCCCCGGTTTGATAGGTGGCATAGCACTTAGGTCGCGTAGCCTGAACCTCTATTTCATATTTTGTTACTTGTGTCACAATTATATTTAGCTATCTTTTTTTCTTTCTAAATGTTTAAGATTACGGTCAAAAATGACAGGGGAAGACATTAGCTCCTGTGAGATACAGCTTACGCTAGTTCGGGAGATTTAAGACTCACCTTTATATGTATTGAATTTTTTGGATTATCATAAACCTACCAATATCACAATCAACAAGCAAATGAAAGAAATATCATTTAGAAAGTTCCCTAGTATATCTTCAGCCCAACATTCTATACCAACATATTTCGTATGGGGGTCTAATTGTAACCAAATCCTTACAAACAAGTTTATTTACGAGCAAAAACCGATATCAAATGGAATCAAAAGTTAAACTCTATTTAAACACATGAACTCCGGTAATTACGAATTATCGTAGGAATATTACGAAGTGGAATTAATCTAATTTCGCATCGAACTACTCTTGAAGTACATACTTTCGAATGAAAAATGAGTCATCGAAATCGGTTGGCCTGATATTGAGATATTCGCCAATTTGTATACATACTTGATGCAAATTTTAAGAATTATATGATTTTCTCACTGTCAGAATTGGACCAAATGAAATCAGCTTTCAAGTGAAAAAAGAATCATCGAAATCGGTTTTTCCACTCCAACGCTATGAGGTAATAAACATTAAAAACAAACTTACAGACGAATTGAGAACCTCCTCCTTTTGAAGTCGGTTAAAATACTTACATCAAGATACAGCTGCAAATAGCTGCCGGTGAAATCCATGTTCGAAATATTCGAAATGACGGAGAACTTTCTTTTCCTAGCCGCTTCACTCATGCTGCCACTTGAGGTGACCCTCTGCATGGCGGCCACGGATGCAGCAGTTGTCAAGCCGAGTCCCACCATTGCATTTTTCTCGAACTCCTGCAATGGTTTATCACAGGTCTTCGCTCGCGGTAGGCCTACTGTACGGACCGAAGGGTGGTTCATGTTTGTGTGGGAACGCTGCGTTGTTAACTTCGGCATTGGATGACTGACCAATGGATTTATTTCAAACTTATCCTCTTCTTCTTCGTCGCTCTCGTGAATGCATTCCATCTCCTGGAATAAGAAACGTTTTGGATGATAACCGTTTTTGTATTTTGTAGTTCATTTACTTTTTTTGTACTTCTAAATACTTCAATTATTTGGAGTCGCTCCGGTGCGTTGCACTGGAGATCCCTAAGCCCCTCACTATGCACCAAGAAATGGCCACCGGACGTTTATTGGGTAAGAACCCCACATAACCCCGCCTTCTCCCCTGAAGGCGGAGTATTGAAGTTGTTGAAGATTTCCCTCCCGTCAACAAAAAAGGTTAATAATCAGAACGGATTTTGATTTCATGCATTTACTATGTCGCGGTAAAAAATAAAAACATAAAATGAAACAATATTGGAGTGTCAGTGGTACATCATTTGAAAACCATTGTGTCACAACTGAACTAACTCATTACCAAATTAGCAAAAATAGACAACTGTCATGTTACTGAACATTCATTTTTATACAATTGCTTTAGCTCAGGACCCAAATGTCATTATTATTCAATAAAATCTTATATTGCAAGTTTTAATAAAAGAAAGCTGCGATTCTCTGTCTTCATTGTAGTTTCACGCACCAACAAACTGATCATACGTATCTAGATCTCTTGATATAGATTAAAAAGATATCAGTTTCAGATAATCAAGGAATTTATTGCACGCCCCGTGTGGCCTGGTAACCTAAATAACAAAGGATGGTTATGTCCGATACTATGCAACATTAAGATATCATAATACTCAATGACTTTCAGTTATGAAACAAAAAATAATACTTGAAATATATCAAATTCAATCATATCGGAATTTAAATTTTATAATATACATTATTATTGTGTAAAAACACTTATTTTATTATAAAATAAAACGACAGGATTTTTAAAAATTAATTTAGTTGGTCACTGAACGGAAAAATTAATCGAATTGGAATATTTAATATACAAAAACAGCATATCTAATAGTGTTTTCTTATATTTATTGCTTAAATTTCACAGTATATTGCAAGAAAAAATTCTTTTACAGATTTTATTGCTGTTTAATAATATTCCAGCTCTTTCATTCTTACAATTATAATTAAATTGAAGACATCTCAAGCACTTGAGTGACTATGGATTTGAGCTAGTGGCATTACTAGTGCTAGAGTATTAAATTATCTATTAAAAGATAACCTACAACACTTCAGGTATACATATTTATCTAAGAAAATTACTAACTTTCGTTTGTGATCAGTGAATCAGTAAATTTGTGTGTTTGTAATTAATTAAATTAAACGCTTCGTCATCTATGTTAAATATGGACATAGATGTAGACATTTTATTTATTGGCATCGTAAAATACAAACAAAATATAACACACATTAAAAAAAGAAAGGAAAATAACCAAAATACAATTAAGGCTAGAAGCAGGGAACAAATAGGACATGATTCCAACATCGGACACCGTCGCAAGTCTGCACATGCTGCGACGGTGTCACAGCGCAGCACAGCGATGCCCTGGACTACCTAAAGTCGCACGCGCAAACGCGCAATACTATGTATAAATGCCATGTAAAGGTATCAGATGACATTTATACATAGCATAATAAATAAGTACATTAAATATAATACGTGTATAAACAGTTAACTTCAATTTGTACCCGAACATATTGATTAAAGTTTAATAGGTGTATCCGAATGGAGATGAGTGAACGAATGGCCAGCGGTTAGGATTGAAAGAGAGAAAAGGAAGGTTTATTACGAGTTACGATATGGACGATAAAAATGTTAATTATAATTGGTGAAAATAAAAGAAGTTGATTTTCGAGCTGCTATTTTTGTGTTCTTTTTATAATGATAAATATTAACCATTGATTTACATTACGTTAAGATCGCAATGATAATATACAATTGTGGCAATAGTTTGAATATCGTGTAATGAAGCTTACCTTAACTGGTAGCATTTCACAGTCCACGGGTTCATCAATAAGATGCCTCTTGACTGGCTGTAGGAGACACGATCCAAGCACTGCGTGGAAGGCCAACGCACCCAATATAACGACCGTCCATCTGAACCCGTATTCCCAGAGTAACACCTTCACTAGCTGAGGCATCACCATCAAACCGAAGCCCGTGCCCGCCATAGACAATCCAACTGCCTGACCTCTTTTCTTAGAGAAATAATGATTGAGTGACACGAATGATGACGACGATGCCAAACCAACACCGAACCCTGAAAACAAATGGAGAAACATAAATATTAGCCAGTTAAGTATAGTAATCAAAGAGCAAGAGAATTGTATGTACTTGGGAAAAAAATTCTAAGACGTCGCGTGAAGATGTCTACCAATCCGCAACCGTGTGACGGACTGTGCCCTTATACTCTCTTTACAGAGGTCTGTGCCGAACAGTGGGACATATGTATAAAGGCTGTACATTTGTCTTTTAATCGAAGAGCATAGCAATCTAAGAAGTATATTTTAGGTATATTTACAAAAAACTAAACACCTACTTATCCATCAGCATTACATCTAATGCAATGTTTTCTGCCGCCGCACAAATGGGCCGGTATTGGGGACATATAACCTCACAACTGGCACATATTATTTCTGCATTTTGCTCGGTGAGTGATTTTTAAACAAAAATATACAAATAAAATATACCACCTCCTTCTAGTTATAAGACTAAAATTACAATTTCGTTGAAATTATAGAATGATAAAGACCCGAGTTTTCCCAAGGAAAATAATTTCTCATTCTTCTATACTAAGTAACTTGCATACATAATACAATTTCAGAAACAAACAATAAAATCTTATGGAAGAATTTCTTTAAAATTGTTATTTTATCTCGTTCCTCTCCTAGTCCTTTACAAATTGTGATTTATTTTATTTGAAACCAATCTGCTCAGTCTTGAGCACAGGCGTAAGGTAGCTAGCCTTTCGGTTTTCTACAGATTGCATTTTGGAGAGTGTGCTCAGGAACTACATGATCTAATTCCCCCATCCCCTTTCCACCATCCGACTTCTAGACGTACTACGGGATTTCATCCTTTTGTTGTGAACATCCCTCAAACCCGAACGAAGCGATTTGCTTCGTCTTTCATTCTTCGTACAGCAAAGGACTGGAATAGTTTACCTGCGTCTGTCTTTCCTTCCGATTACAATGTGGGTATTTTCAAGAGTAGAGTGAATAGGCATTTACTAAGCTAGTGCGCCTTACCATCCAGGGCTGCATTTTCACCTAACATCAAGTGGGATCGTAGTCAAGCACTTGCTTAGAAATTATAAAAATAAAAAAACCGACTTCAAAAAAGGAGGAGGTTCTCAATTCGCCTGTTTTTTTATGTTTATTAGCTCATAACTTTGGACTGAGCTGACTTTACTTGAAAGCTATTGCTTACCATCCCATTCTTATATTAGCTCCCATTTCATCAAATTCTGACAATGGCATCTATGAGAAAACCTTAAATACGATATAGGTCTTAAATTTCCATTATGTAAATGTGCTACAAATGGACGTATAACTTAATATCACGCCAACCGATTTCGGTAATTCATTTTTATTCGAAAGGACGTACTTCAAGGCTAGTTTGATGTGAGTTTAAAAGCTATAAAGTAAGCTAAAAAAGCACAGACAATATACAAACGAATGTATGCCATGTTGTTAGAACCATTGTAAATATAGGCCGGTTATTGAAGTGCTTGAATAATTCATAATCCTTCAGTGTCATTTAACGAGGGCGTTAAATGAGCCGTAATGATCGCTCTGCGTTGACAATTACGTGACATTATTATAGACACGCAAACAACTCGACTAATTGCTTCCTAATTTGTTTTAAACGGGAAAGCGCCCATAATAGATTTGTGTTTGTCCAATTCAATGGGGGATAAAAGCTAACGTTCTTTATGATAATCTGGATAACAAAATAATAAAAAATGTGACAGGTTGAGAGTGTATCAACGAACAGCTCACATTAATTTTACCATTGTACACATTAGAGAGTGGTTTGTTAAAGATGAAAATTCGGAAAACCGGTTTAAGTTACAAAAGTGATTATTAAATTTTAGCAGCTATTTTCGGAAGTGATTTAAAAAATCATTAGAAAAAAAGCCTAAAATATATTAATATTATCAGTGCTTACGTCTTTTTTCTTTTCTACCGACATCAAAAAATGAGCAGGTCCTCAGTCTGGACGCTTATGTTTGTTATCTCATAACTTTCGACTGGGTGCACCCATTTCTATGATTCTTTTTTTCAAACCTAGTACTTCTAATGTTGCCCAATTCTGGCAATGGCAATATGAAATGGCGATAACAAAACCATACAAGTCTTATATTTACATTAAGTATGTGCGCAGCAAAAGGACGAATAGCTCAATATCACGCCAAAAAATTTCGAAGATTCATTTTTTATTGGAAAGGATGTACTCCAAGGGTAGTTTGAAGAGAGTTTTGTTAGGTTTATATAAATTTTATTTCGTAATATTCCTACGATAATTCGGACATACATATTTGCGTAGATATTTTCCTTTGTAGGTAAAAATTTGATGTATGTATGCTTCAAGCCGGAGACTATAAAATTACAGCACCACACTTAATAGCATATTATCTGCCCTCGAAACTGTCACATTTCACGTCTCACCTATATTTCTTGACCTTACCGAAATAAAAGTGTGCTATAATTATGCTAAATAACTTTAAAGTCAACGTTTAAAGGCAGCCAGGTTAAGGGGAAATACAGCGTGCTTGCTATATGCGTGAAAGTGTTAATTTAATTAACATATGAATGACTTTTATTGAAATAACCAGAACTTATAAATGAAACATCTTACTCTAAGTATATTGATTGCCTAAAACAGTGTTTCCAATAACCTTTTTGTGACCCCCTGTAGGATGGTGTACTTTTTCTTAGCGATGTTATATAACTGTGTAGGTCTACTTTACTAAAAATAGGCTGTCATGTCCGTTAATTCTAGATCTACACCTGCTATAAATTTAAATGTATTTAAGAAATCGAAGGAAAAGGACACAGGGGAGTAAACACAAGAAATAACTCTAAATAAAATTGACGCTAAAGATTAACGTAAACGTCTTTCCGTAAGAGATGGATAAAACTGTTCGTACGAACGCTCTCTTTATCATGTCGCGTGGCATATAGTTATGTCACTAAATTCTGGCGCCTTCATTATCTTTCTTCTCCGACATTCGTGCTCCTTAAGGAGTTCTTACATAGTCTTGAGTTGTCATAAATCTTCCAAAATCTCAATCAATAAACATTCTTCTCGGTTCGGTGTCGCGAGACATGAGTGAGTGCAAGATTTCCCAAGATGGTTTCGGGGAAGTGGAATGCGAAAATCTGGAAGGCTGAACCTACCACCATGTACCAATAGCAAGGAAGAGTTACATCTTCGGATCGAAAAGTCTAATTCTAACCCTTTTAAACACTTCAAAATCGGTTCATTAATGTCGCTACTAGTGTTCTAAAATAAGAAAAAAGTACAGACCTACTTTTTTAAAGTGTTCTAAGAGTGAGAGACATTTCCAATAGCTGATATTCTTGAAAATAGAATCCAGTCCTCCATTTTTCATGCGAATGTTATATATTCAGGACCTGGAGACCTTCTAAAATATTTTCGCGACGTCAAAAGTAGAGTCCCACGACTCGACGAGACGCAAAACACCAAATGTCAATATTCCGCGCATCATAAAATTTCCATATTACATACGTACTTACGTTAATAGGTCAAACATTTTGTAATACAGTTGACTGAAGATCCTTGAGTGGGCCTTTTATAGACGTTTGCAATAAAGAAGTATGCGTAATGTCCAAGTTGAATAATTTAAGAGACAGGACGCACGTTATACTTAGTGTTTATTATCTCCTGGGAACTAAGATTGAAAAAATATTTTGTACGTGACAAGCCAATCTATTGTAATAAACTGGTGTGATACGATTAAGAAAAGCTCAATTTACCAATGAAATTTCACTGTGAAACCAAACAATTACAATTCAATTGTCATTGGGCAAAAACAAAAACCGTAATATATACTTATTTAAGTTTTTGATATTACTCGATAGAATTGTATCATATTTCAAACATTGAAAGATATCACATGCACGAGATTTAACAAGTAGTAACAATTGAAACAATATTGGTCAGTGTTACAACAAATGGAATACACCGAAAAACCATCGTGAACTAAACAGAATTGGTTTAGCCACTTTGGGCTCTCGTGTTTAACTATATGATCTTTACTAGGTTTTAATTAATAGTTGACTGCCGTTGTTTCAGTTTTATACCAAGCATTTATACACACATACACACTTTTACATTGCCAGATTGAGAGGTAGACAAGCTTAATTAAGTTCTTTGGGCTTTATCGGTTACTAAAACACGGCTAGATTCACCTAATCAATCGGTACCTTCGAAATTACAGAGAGTATAGAGACATTATTAACACTGCGGAAAGCATTGACAGAAGAATTGGCAGTAGAATCTACGCTTGTATTATTAATAAGTAAGTATAGTTTTGAATAATAACAAATACTGAAATAAAATCAAATCTATGATCAAATTAATCTGTAAACATTAAACACTATTAGGCGCGAACGCTTTCTTTTATTCCCGAAGTATTATTGTTAGTTCTTATGTATTATTTCTTCTTCTATATCGTACGTAAAAAACCGTTAAATAGAAAGTAATTGGTTTAAGCCGGCTACTATTCGAACTCTTCGACTATCAGTTCGCTTAGCCATTAGGCTAAGTTACTATTTCTATCATATTCGTTATAGAAATCATCATCTGACTTTAGTCCACACACAGAAGACTAAATATTAAAAAAACTCCTTTATTTCCTTATCTTGGTCGATATACTCAAGTCGTGCAAGCGCAGTGAAAAGGAAAACATACGATGTTTTTTTTTGTTTATACACAAAAATATACACCGATACACTGCACAGTCATGCGTGGAATACCAAGATATCACAATTTCACGTTTACAATGACGTCTAAAGATAAGGAAAAAATAAAAAAACAGACACGTATTGCCAGTATTAGTACATATTGATATTTTAAGAATTATTGAAAAATTCAAATAATTTCAATAACTTAACGAAACCGGTGAAACGAACAACGACTTCAAGTATTTGTGATTTATAAATTTTGATATAATGATTAGGGTAGTGGTCGTGGGTTCGAATCCCAATCGGTTTGTATCAAAGAATTACTTTGCCCGCGTCTTATCTCCCGATTACAATGTGGGTATTTTCAAGAGTAGATTGAATAGGCATTTACTAAGCTAGTGCGCCTTACCATCCAGGATTGCATTTCCGCTTCACATTAGGTGGGATCATAGTCAAGCACTTGCTTAGAAAGTATAAAAAAATGTAATTTATCGGTTTTTTAAGTACATAAATCACGTGCTATAAATTTGTGATCGGTGGTGTCACATATGAAACCAAATAAGTTTAGTGAACAGCGAAAGTTGTCTCTGTTTACCCAGCTAGGGTTAAAAGGCTTGATTTATAAATTTTGATATAATGATTAGGGTAGTGGTCGTGGGTTCGAATCCCAATCGGTTTGTATCAAAGAATTACTTTGCCCGCGTCTTATCTCCCGATTACAATGTGGGTATTTTCAAGAGTAGATTGAATAGGCATTTACTAAGCTAGTGCGCCTTACCATCCAGGATTGCATTTCCGCTTCACATTAGGTGGGATCATAGTCAAGCACTTGCTTAGAAAGTATAAAAAAATGTAATTTATCGGTTTTTTAAGTACATAAATCACGTGCTATAAATTTGTGATCGATGGTGTCACATATGAAACCAAATAAGTTTAGTGAACAGCGAAAGTTGTCTCTGTTTACCCAGCTAGGCTTAAAAGGCTTGATTTCTATACGATCCAAAAAAATAATTTAAAATGAACATTAAACCAGGACAAATCATTATTACATTTAATAATTTATTTAAATATTATATACATTGTAAGAACTCGCAATCATTTGTAAGTTAAAAGTGTTTGGAAGACTGCATTTTGTTGTTTACATAAAATTATCCTTCCATTATATTCTGAGGGTCACTTGGCGTGAGGAAAATTAAATTTGCAAGAGGGTCAAGAATATTGAAGCAAGGTTGCTGTATGACGGAGGGAAGCAAATGTACTCCGGCATCTATAACTAAGTCAGTACGTTGTAAATACACTAGCGACCTAAGCCGGCTTCACACGGAACTAATTAACGTAACATCAAAAATAAAAAAAACAATTCAATCGCTACTAAAGTTCACACGGTCACCCCATGGGCTGGATCAGCCAGATCCTGCCGTTTCGGAATCCATACTAACGGAGAGCATACTAACACACATCGACTTTTACAATCAATAAAATTTTCTTTATCCTATCGCCACCAAACCTTTTGAGCTAATTTGTTGTATATAATGATGGTGGTGGTTTAGTGATAATTTTTGGGTATATGAGATTATTTCTCCTCTGGTTGGCGCTATTATATACTAGCTGCGCCCAGCGGTGTTACCGGCGATTAAAAACTATTTATTTAAATTTTCTAAAATAGAAGTATCCTAAGTTATCTGCGAGTGAAAGTCCTATCAAAATAAAAATAATGTTCTCTTGGTATACCATATATACATCTATATGCGTAAAGTACAAAACGCGGTCATTTTAATAGTACAAACAGACACTCCAATTTTATTTACTTGAATGTATGATATAGTAATATATTACTTAAGGTCTTTACGTAGTTAATTCATAACTCGGTAATGTTTTTATGTCACAAGACACTTACGACCAAGAATAACTCACACAACCTCATTGAATTGCTTATTCACAATGGGTACTGTGGTGTATCACCTCTTTTATAATTAAGTTACTGGCCGGTAAGCCAGTAACATTATAATCAATAATGTTGACAGCATTGTCATTAATAAAAGAATGGAGATATAAACAACAATGCATTTAATTTCTTTATGTATATATAATATTGGCGACGAGTTTTAAACCCACGATCAAGATATTAATGATGGAAAAAGTAAAAAAACAGCGGAGTACCCAAAGAGGGTTACTCACAAGAATAGAAAAATATGTAACATCGAGGGCGTCGATGTCTGACGAGGACATCGATGCTCGCTCTGAGAGTCTTAATACAGCAATAAAGTCTCTGCGAGAGCTTCAGCATGCGATCGAAGACCACACCGTCGACCAGCATGACGAGACCGCTTACGAGCAAGAACAGGAGTACAGATACGATTTCGAAGAGCTGTACACAACAATTATCATGAAACTATTAACGAAAAAGAAACTAAACCAACGACAGCAAGAACAACAACAGCGAGCGCAACATCATATTGAACAACAGTTGCATGACCAGCAGCAGGTACGTGAGAGCATACCTAAAATACAATTTCAACCACTAGGATCATCAGAAACTTTCAACAACTTTAAGAAAAGACTGGAAGCCTACTTTCGATTGAATAATATTACCAAAGATCAAACAAAAACCAACATTATACTATCTACTTTATCACCAGAGCTCCATGAAAAGCTCTGTGACTTAGTATGCCCAGAAGAACCAATTAATATATCATTTGATCTCATCACCGAAACACTTAATGAATATTTAGATCCAAAACCTAGCAAATGGGCCCTACAACATAAATTCATATCAAGAATACAAAAATCTGATGAAACTATAGCTCAATTCACAGCGGAACTAAAAAAAATTAACAACAAACTGCGAATTTAATTGCCAACATTGTGGGAAGAACACATCAGAAAATTTCCTTTGCCTACAATTCATACGAGGCTTAAAAGATAATGACGCACGAACAAAAATTTTACAAGATCAAAATAAATGCACATTTAAAGAACTAGTTCAAAAAGCAACATCAATCGAAATGGGAAAAAACAGAAAACGACACTATTGCTACAAATGTATTGCCCAGCACGAGTAACGGCAGTATTGACAAAGTTTCTACAAGCCCATATCGACCTAAAACTTCAAACTCAAGACAAATCACACGCCGAGATTTATTAGGTAAATGTTTTCGCTGCGGATCTTCTCATGAAACCAGGACATGTAACGCCAGCAATGTCACCTGCCGGAAATGCAATAAAATCGGCCATCTTGCCCGCGTTTGCCTACAACGCAACCCTAATCTGCGCTACAAGACACCAAGTCCCAATTCACACCAACTAGAAGAGCCGAACAATAGCGATAACGAGGGCTGGAACGACATCAATATGATATCTGGCGAAAGAACTGAGAAATTCATGATATCAGTACAAATCGAGAACGCGAAGCTGAAAATGGAATTTGATACTGGAGCAACATTAACGTCAATGTCAATGCGAGACTATAGAAAACTGAATATTGGAAAAAGACTGTTCCACACAGATATTAAACTTCGTACATACACAGGAGAAGTAATAAAACCAGTCGGAGTCACTTACGTTAAATGCAAATACCAAGAGAAGGAATTTCACGGTAAACTATATTTAATCAATGGCAACGTAGATCCTATTTTGGACGCAGTTGGATGAAGGGACTGGAAAGCTTGAACTTAGCAGATATAAAACTATACAACATACAAAGAACTTAGAACTAGATCAACTCTTACAACTTTATAAAACCTCAGTCTTTAAGTCTGACCTGGGTAAAATACCTAATTACAAGGGACACTTGAACCTTAAAGAAAACACACAACCAATTTTATCAAACCTCGAAGAATACCCTACGCTTTAAAACTAAAGTAGATGAAGAAATAGAGCGACTTTGCAAGCTAGGGTCATTACGAAAGTTGACCACTCTGAGTGGGGAACCCCAGTAGTACCAGTTGTCAAGCCGAACGGGTCAATCCGACTTTGCGCAGACTACAAAGTTACACTAAATAAAGTAATATTGGATGAACAATACCCAATACCGATGATAGAGGATATCTTTGCAGAAATGAACGGCGGCAAGCTATTTTGTACACTCGACATAACTCAAGCATACCTTAATATGGTCATGGACGACGAAAGCGCAATGCTACAAACACTGAGTACACACAAAGGCACATACAAAGTAAACAGACTTATGTTCGGTGTGAAAGTCGCGCCGAGCTTGTGGCAAGGATTTATGGACAGACTCTTGCAGGGGCTGGAAGGAGTCAAATGCTTTTTCGATGATATAATTATTCAAGGAGATTCAAAGGAAAAATTGTTACAAAGACTTAAGCTTGTGCTAGATAAACTGAAAGAAAGCAACCTCAGAGTAAATAAGGATAAGTGCCTTTTTTTTAAAACAAGTATAAATTACCTAGGGCACACTATAGATAAAGATGGCCTGCACAAAAACAAGGATAAGATAAATGCTATAATAAAAACAGAACGCCCAGTAAACGCTGCAGAATTGAGAACGTTCCTCGGTATGGCAAATTTCTATAATAAATTCATACCCAATCTCGCATCCATCACGAATCCTTTGAACAACTTATTAAAGAAAGAATCACGCTTCCAATGGTCTACACAGTGCGAAGAAGCCTTCACCAAAATCAAAAAAGAAATATTAAGCGAAAGAGTATTGACACACTTTGATCCAACAAAATCACTAGTATTGGCTACTGATGCTTCACCACTAGGGCTTGGTGCAGTCCTATCACACAGACTTACTGACGGATCAGAGAGGCCTGTTGCGTTTGCCTCGAGAACATTATCAGACAGCGAGAAAAGATATAGTCAAATTGACAAAGAAGCTACGGCAATTTATTGGGGACTAAAAAAAAATTTTTCTACTATATCTACGGCCGAAAATTTACCCTCATAACAGACCACAAACCACTTACAAGCATATTTCATCCAAATAAAACCTTACCAGCAATGAGCACTATGAGGTTATTTCATTACGCCCACTTCTTGTCCGGATTTGACTATAATATTGAATATAGAACTTCAGCGAATAACTCCAATGCCGACTACCTATCGAGATTTCCAATAGAGTCTACAAGGATTAATAAAATAGACCAGAACTACAATTTCCAATTAGAGCAAATTAATACTATAGACATCAACCCAAATACGATAGCAACTGAGACTAAAAATGATTCAGAACAAAGACCTCTACTACAGGCGCTTAATTCAGGCATGTCGCTAAGAACACTCGGTTTCAAGGACAATGAGTTCACATTACATGACGGCTGTATACTAAGAGGAGCGCGCGTTCTTATCCCTAGAACACTTCAGGAACGCGTGCTTAATGAACTACATCTCGGCCATCCAGGAATAGTTAAGATGAAACTATTGGCGCGCAGTTTTGTATATTGGAAGGGGATTGATAACGACATCGAAAAGAAGGTGAGATCGTGCAGAACTTGCAGACTACAACAGAATGAACCTGAAAAAGCACCACTTCACCATTGGGAACGACCTGATGGACCTTGGCAAAGATTGCACATTGATTTTGCGGGACCTTTCCAGGGTCACCAACTTTTTATAATAGTAGATGCATTTTCAAAATGGATTGAGATAATACCTACCAAAACCACAACAACTACTTGGTGCGTCCAAAAACTGAGAGAATTATTTTGCACCTTTGGAATACCACGAATTTTAGTTTCTGACAACGGACGACAATTTACCTCAGAAGAGTTTGAAGCATTCCTCAAAAACAGTATGATCGTTCATAAGACGTCTGCTCCATACCATCCAGCAACGAACGGTCAAGCCGAACGATACGTTCAAACCGTGAAAAGGATACTACGAAGCTTAGAGGGGGAAGGAGGCACAATATATCAAAAGCTCCTCACGACTAAAACACGACTTCGCCGAACGCCGGACGCTAACGGCCTGACCCCCTACGAGCTTATGTTTGGTAGGGAGGTACGCACGTCGCTACATGCCATGTTCTCGAGAGGGGAACTCCGACCACCATCAGTTAAACACCAGCCACATCTTAATAAGGAGTTCAATCCAGGCGACCGCATTCAGGCCCGTGATTATTCCGTCGGCTCCACGCAGCGCTGGCGTTTCGGGACCATTCAGGAACGTTTAGGGAGACTGCATTATAAAATAATAACTGATGACGGCTCTGTCTGGCGTAGGCACATTGACCAGCTCCTAGCTGCTTCCTTGGTCCAAAGCTAGGGGGGAGAAACTGTGGTGTATCACCTCTTTTATAATTAAGTTACTGGCCGGTAAGCCAGTAACATTATAATCAATAATGTTGACAGCATTGTCATTAATAAAAGAATGGAGATATAAACAACAATGCATTTAATTTCTTTATGTATATATAATAGGTACATTAACACGTAATAATTTATCTGTTAATATTTTTAGCAGTGGTGGCCTATTGGCTAAGCGATTCGACTTATGGATCGCGAGGTCGAATCCTACTCAGTTTATCTCAATTAATAGCTGTTTATAGATTTGCGCCCTGTTAACAAAAGCTTAGTGAAAAGTGAGTAGCGAAAACTGTCTCTGTCTAACCCCGCTACATTAAATGTAACGATATGATAGCAATGAAAATAATGTTAAAGGACGTGGGAACTTATATATATGTAATTTAAAATCTTTATTTCTTTAAAAACTATTTATCATTATCAACCGACTTCAAAAAGGTGGAGGTTCTCTGATCTGTAATTTTTTTATGTTTGTTACCTTCATAACTTTCAACTGGATGAACCGATTTTGATGATTCTTTTTTTTTAAATTAATGCTTCTCGTGTGGTCCCAATGTGGTCCAGTTCTGACAATCCATGAGAAAACCATGTATTAAATTTGCAATATATGTATGTGCACGACAAATGCACGAATAACTCAATATCACGCCAACCGATTTCGATGATTCATTATTTATTGGAAAGGACGCACTTCAAGTTAGGTTATGATATTCTATATATATATAAAAGGGAAAGTGTGTGGGTTTGTTCCCTATAGGCTCCGAAACGGCTGGACCGATTTCAATGAAACTTTCAGGGAATCTTCAGATTGACCTGGCGAGTAATCCTGTCCAGTACAGACAGAGTACACTTTGGTGACGATCGGATCACTCCTCTTTTTAAACTGTCAAATACAGCTTTTATTTACTATGATAATATTATATTGTTTTCTAACCCAAGTTTAGTATTGAAACACGCGTTGTGTATATTTATGTCATTATGAATCATATTGAAGTACAATAGAATATATTGCATGTACATGGGTGTAGGTAGTGATCTTCACCCGCTCGAGAACAGATTAGAAGAGAATGAATACGGAGAAAAATGAATAATTTAATATATTGTGAGAGTTAAATTAAATATATAACGATGTAAGTTTATTGTTTAAATAAAATAAAGCCCGGCGATGCGGGCTGGGTACGCTAGTTCTATATAAAATAAGTCGGTTTTTGTTTTGACTCGTAAATATATGTAGTTGAAATAAAGAAGTAAATCATCCGTGCCAATATCGGGAATTGAATCCGAGTTGTTAGACAACTACGCAACTTGCCCGGTAACTAAGCTACCACTTCACTTCAAAGTTTAAAATTCACAAAACAGGTTATTGATCCGCCTATTACACTTAACACAAAATGAAAATCATCAAAGTTTTAATGTTATGCAATATTGTCAACATATGCGGAGTTTTGTAATAAATTTCCAATCATGCTATAAGAATGATTCATGACGTCAGACTACAGCGAATTAACCTCGACTTGTAAATGAACTAGGATTATGTAATTGTTTAACAGTACACGCCTTTTCCATAAAGTTATTAGTTCGATTATAGTTAATAGCTTAGAGTGGCTCGAATCAACGTTTTATTTTTCGTATTACCTTGTTAGTCAGGCCTTGAGAAGGGCATTCCATATATGAGACTAAGAGCCCCGAAATTATTTTAATGACCCACATTCCGACTGATCCTGTTACTTGGGCTTATTTAAGAATTTAATTATTTTTTAACTAGTATATTTAAAAACAAAAACCGACTTCAAATCTAATCGACCAGTTTCTTGCTCGTTCCCGTTAGGAGCTAAGGCTGAAGTAGATTTTTTTTTATTAACAAAAACATTCCTTCTGGGGAAAGCGGCGGTTATGTGGGGTTTGACCCACTAAAACCTCCCCAGTGGCCCTTCCTCGGTGCATGACGAGGGGCTCCGGGATCTCCAGTGGAACGCACCGGAGCCCCTCTGCACTTGGCGCCTAGTGAACCCGAGGCCCCTTTTAGTCACCTTCTACGACAGGCAGGGGATACCATATTCTTATTCTAGAGAGCCCAGAACTACAGGACTGCGGGCCGATCTATCTCCGAACGGGATCGGCCCTCTCAAATAGAGAAATAGAATCTATTCAGTACCGATAACTAGTTAGTATTAGAAATACTAGTCAATTTTATAAAAATAATAGAATCCATATACATATAGTGGGTTGCTGTATTTTAAACTGCATTAAATGTATTCAATCCAAACGCGCAAATAGCAACAAACAATCCGCACTCAAAATTGACCTATTTCATTCCTAATGCCTGCTATGACATACAAATCGGTCAAGTACATTACGCTTAACATTTTGCACTGGCACAGTCTCCGATAGATACATTAATTTAAATATATATCAGAAATAACGAATTGAACGACAAATAAGCGTATCTGAAAAGCTTTATTACGAAACTTTATTTTAATTTTAAATTTAGTTATATTTTCATGCTTCCTATTGTATACCATAGTCCTGATTTATTTTACATAAAACCTTCCCAAAAAAAGGTTGCTTCGAAGAGATCGTTCTTAGCAAAAAGGTCACAACACGGAGGTACAATAATGTTATATCTATCTATACAGAGTACAAGCAAAAGTGACTTACCTCCTAATATACTGTATGTAGCGATGATATGACCCATGCTGTTAGCCGGTGCGGTGAACAGAAGTCCAAGAGCGCATATAACGGAACCAACGAAACACACCTTCCTATAGGAGAAGGTCTTTATCACAGGACCGACGAAGAAGCCGGAGAAGTTCACCACCGAGTCCAGTGTGCTGACGATGAACGCAGCACCGGTGGTGTGGACACCCAGGTCGTCGAGTAAGTCTTTGAACAGGAGACCGAACGACGGCTCCAGGGAACGGGTTGAAAACTAGAACAAGAAGTTATCAGTATCAAGAGTAAAATGCAAACGTTATAACATTATAGGTATGGTAACAAGTAGTATATTTAAAGATATGTATAGTAGAAACGAAAAACCGTTTCAAACGTAACACGCGGACGCCTCGTTTGTATTTCCGAATTATCATAGGAAAATTGTGAAATAGAATTAATCAGAACCTAACCAAACTCTAATTAAACTAGCCTTGAAGTGCAAAACCTTTCCAATAGACTATAAATCATCGAAACATAAAAATACATACGCACAAATTAAGAACCTCCTCATTGGATACCCAGAAGGGCAGACAGAGATCACGGACTTCCATCCAATACGATCCTTATATTATACGATTGTCGGTTGACGGTACTCTCAAAAATAAGGTAATCTCCCTAATCAAGCTACCCACCGCTGTGGAAAGTTTTGCCTTCGATGGGCCGTTACCGCAGTAAGGCTCTAAATTATTTATTTTTATTTCATGACTTTTTTTATTTAAAAGCTATAGTTCTGAAACGAAAAAGTTTAATAGACGCATAATATAACTGGAGACCTAGCATAACAAATGAACGAATTACATAACGTCGGTGTAATCTGAGTACTAAAAAATAACCACTACTACGAACTAAAGCAGGTAAAATGGTTAAACTAAGGCTAAGTTTATTGTTTAGGTATTTGACTTATCGATCTGGGTATTTGTTTAGTAACCTTTGTATATCCTTTCTAAGCAAGTGCTTGACAACGATCCCACATGATGTTAAGTGAAAATGCAGTCATGGATTGTAAGGCGCACTAGCTTAGTAAATGCCTATTCACTTTTGAAAATACCCACATTATAATCGGACGGAAAGACAGACGCGGGCAAGCTATTCCAGTCCTTTGCTGTACGAACAATGAAAGATGAAGGAAAGCGCTTCGTTCGTGTTTGAAGGATGTTCACAACGAAAAGATGAAATCCTGCAGTGCGTTTTGTAGTGTGATGGCGGTACGGGGCTGGAGGAATTAGATCATGTAGTTCCTGAGCACACTCTCCAAAATGCAATGTAGAAAACCGAAAGGTTAACTACCTTTTATACGACGAACCTATGCTAATTGGCCAGAGAAGCTGACCACAATGGATTTGAGATGGCAGATCTCTTTGGTCGCTTGGCCTGAACCTATATTGTGAGCAATGGTGCAAGGGCCTATGGGAAGGGTCGACTTGGAAAGTTACTCTAATCGAGTTACCGGGCAAAGCGCCCGAGAGAATCGGACCACTATCAGACATTAAAATCCATAATTGCAATAGTATCTTTTATCACGTGTCTCCATCCATCAAACTTCAAACATGACTTTAAAAAAGCAACTACCCGGACGCTTTACCTAGCATATAGTATTGTTTGTTTTAGGTACACAAGCGTATTAATCTATTAGCATTAATAGACGTATCTTGTAAACGATTATTTTGCTGTATAGATGTTAGGCACGATATACGAAGGTCGTTAAACTGCTGGTAAAGCCCACAGTTAAAAAACCACTCGGAAGACGACTCAGAGCATGGAGAAGAAAAGGAATACTATTGGAGTGAGTTCGAAATAGACATTAAAAAAGAATGAAAAATAGACAAAACATACAGTAACAGTTAAAGTTACACGGACAAATAATACAAAACATATGATGCCAATATCGGACACCGTCTCAGCATATGCTGTCGCAAGGATGCGGCAGAGCTGATTTTCAGCGGTGCCCGGGACTACCTGAAGACGTACCAATAATAATTTTATATGGAATTTATACAGACAATAAGAGTATAATAAATATGATACATGAATAAAACAGTTATGAGATTCAAATATATTTTATACAATAAAATAATAGATGAACAAATTTCATTAATAAATATATTATTGAGTCAAAAATAAACTAAAATAAACTTATAATTAATATACCAAAAGGTATTATAAACAATAGTTTCATTAGTACTGAATAGTGATAATTCAATACGTGTCAATAAAAGTTACGAATTAGTGCTAGAATTTATTATATATTACTTATTAATTTTAAATAAGTTCCAGACGAGTTATCAAAATATATTATATGTATATATGCTGGTATTTACGATTCTAGAGTTCTTTTTCCAGCTTGCACCCGTTGCTTAATCTGTACACAATCCTTAGGTAGACTGGCAGAGAATTCCTTATGACATTAATTCGACACGGACTTATTTTTTCTTAAACACTAACTAAAAATGTGAATAATTACTACGTTTTGTAAATACACTTCTCTGAGTGTATGCAATTTGAATAATAATTTTATTATTTCGAAACATTTTTGTTAATATTCATAAAATTATGGAAGGAGTTGGTCGATTAAAATAGGTGGTGCCCGCTACTCGATCGATATTTTAGAATATGTTCTAAAGGTAGTTAAGTTAAAATAGCGTCTTTAAGAATACTATACATATAAATAAGTAAACATACACAGATATGTCAGTATAAATATAATAATATACATGTACATGGTATAATTTTTTTTTTGGACGAACTAACACAGTTGGCCAGAGAAGCTGGCCTTTACTGCTTCACCGGATTGAGAGGTGGCATGGCTCTTAGGTCAGATACACGCGATTTAAAGACGTAAATTTAAAATAGGTTAGGAAGAACACATAATAGCGAAATAACTGATGTAATAAATTACAAATAAATTAGCTTCGTTTTTCATACGACGTGCAATCGCGCACGTTACACCGGATACCGAGAAATGGCTAATGGAATTTTTACTGTTGTATTTTGCACATGCGCACGAGTTGCGAAACAATTTAAAAATATAGTTTTCACTCATATATGGTGATCATATGCGAGCAATGTGTTTGATTTCAAACTGTGATCAACAGGAATCACTATCGAATATCTGTAAGACGGGATCGCTATTTACAAACGTTTTAATGCATCGTCGTTCTTAAGAAATGGACATGTACAAAATTTAGTTCCGGCAATCGAACCTGTTTACTACAGTGCAGCAGCTCGGCTACTCTACCAACGATACAATGAAGATCATCAATGACAATTATCATTAATTCAAAGTCATCCGAGTGACGTTGCCAACAGAGAGGACCGTAATAATTTTTATAGTCTGTATAAATAATTATCATTCTCTGCTTTAATTATCTCTATTTAGTTTGATTAACCAACAGTGAAAGAGGTTCTCAATCCGCCTGTATTATTTTGTTTTTTTTTTAAAGGGTTTAGTTTCAACTACATGCAATATTCATTTTGTTAGTATAGGAGACCTAGAAATAAGCCTCTAAATTGGTAATTCTTCACTAGGGTTATACGACTCCAGCCCTGTAGTTCTGGGCTCTCAAGAATAAGACTACAGTATCCCATGCCTATCGTAGAAGGCGATTAAAGGGGCCTAGGGTTCACTGGGTGACAAGGGTGGGGGCCTTTGTCGTCCGCCAAGGTGGACACGGGAAGAAGGCGACATCGAAGACGGTCGCCTTGCACTGCGAGGGCACAGGGGGGGAGGGAGTAACAGAAGGCGGGGTATCTTTTTGAAGATTTCCTCCTCGTTAACAAAAAAAAAGCGTTATACGACTCATATGATGATAAGTGATTACTGTTGCTCACTAAAACACAATAGCAAAAGTATTGCAGGTGCATCACCCGTCGTTAATAACAGTTAAGCAATCGACCACCTCACTGGGCGGAATGTAAAATGATGTAATCAATAAGTCACTATCGGATATTTGGAAGATGGGATCGATTTTTACAATCTCGATAATTCGTCGATATCCATACCGTTATATATATATAGCTAACACTTTTCCATAAATATTATAAATAGAGGTTCAGACTGAGCGAGCTAAAAGCTATGCCACCTCTCAATCCGGTGAAGCAGTCAAATGTAGCTTCTCTGGCCAATCTGTGTAGTTCGTCAAAAAAAAAACCTAGTATACTTTTTAAGCATTACAAAACAAGGTAGGAGATTTCTCACGTTAATATTCGTGCAGTGGATTTGTACCTCTCCGAAATTATATGAGGCTATTGACGTCGCTGTATTATTAAAATTTCAATGACAAAATTCCTTTGTTTAATTTCTAATCTACATACATGAGAACATCTTTGTTGACGACAAAGGATTCATGCGGTGTGACAATTTTTTGTATTTTGTTCTTATTACAATAAACTAAACAATAAAAACTGATATTTTGTTTACGGGTAATAACAAAGTAGCGACTTCAAATGAAATCCGACGCACAAAACGTTAGTACGCGCGGACGTACTTTTATTTCCGAAGTATCATAATTGGGCGCCTATATCCTATAACATTCGTGTTCGCTATAGGTAAAAAGTACTTACCTAGCCATCGTTTGTTATAAACGGTATGAGGAAGGTCCCTTTTTTTTGTTTACAGGGAAGGCGGCGGTTATGTGGGGTTTTTACCCACAACCTCCAAAACCTCCCCGGTGGCCCTTTCCTCGGTGCATGACGAGAGGCTCCAGAGGAACGCACCGGAACCCCTCTGCACTGTACTCAAGGAGAGCACGTCCCGGGGAGGTGGTTATTCCCTTCCCCCCTGTGCCCTCGCAGTGCAAGGCGACACGGGCCAGCCGATGTCGCCTTCTTCCCGGGTCCACTATAGCGGACGACAAAGGCCTCACCCTTGTCGCCCAGTGAACCCGAGGCCCCTTTTAGTCGTCTTCTACGACAGGCAGGGTATAACGTAGTCTTATTCTTGAGAGCCCAGAACTACAGGGCTGACGAGGAAGGTCCCTATGCCAACAATATAATACGCGACTTAAATAAAACCAAATCCAAAAAAAAAGTCAAAATCGTTTCATAAATGACTATATGAGTGTATAAACATTAAACAAATACAGACGAATTGTGTTAGTATGTTAAGAATCTTTTGTGTGAAGTCGGTTAAAAACAACACTCATCACAACAACAACGCATTGATTGGTCGTCGTAATACAAACAGTTCAGTATCGCGCTAACCAATACAAAATTAATTGTGTCATTCTTAGGGCTGCACTTTACGAGTTTAAAAATAATGTTGTTTACGCATTTTTTTCCATGACTTACTACTACGTATAATAATAATATAAAAACATGGAGTACTAATACCGTCTAAATTGCTTACGCGTAACATAGTAACCGTCCATACCGAGGTTACCCCTCACCGGGGGTACCCTTGTGTCGAGTTACTAGCGATAGAGGTTCAGGCTAAGCGACCTAAGAGCTATGCCACCTCTCAATCCGGTGAAGCGGTAAAGGCCAGCTTCTCAGGCCAACTGTGTAGTTTGTCCATAAAGAAACCGATGATTTATAAATCACCCACATGTACGTCACTTCTTTCCAAATCATATTTATTTTTATTACCTAACCATTTGTTTAAAAAAAACGTATTAAAAAGGGGCAGGTAAGGAATACCCCTCAACAACGATTATGTATGCACAAATAAAAAAAATCAACTTATAAGTCCGTGTTTCTCTCAATCGCTGTTTTTTTCATTTAGTTTGCAATTGTCTCTCATCAATAATAAAAGACAATATAAGGTTAACATTTTATCACTGAACAATGTTTGGATGCACAAAAGATAAAACCTAAAAGACAATTTCCCACGACGCATTGTTTTTATGAAATAAAGCGTCCAATTGAGCGTACGTTCACATGGGTTCAGAGTCTGACTGAATTTTTAGTATAAAACCAACCAACTACAACCCAATTGTTATTGTGTCAAAAACCTAAATCTACTAATTTCATAGTTATCGAGAATTTTATATTCATTTTATTTCTATTTGTTATTCTATTTTATATTATTATTATTTCATGTTGGCAAAGGTTGCATAGTACGCTAGCAACCCGAATTCGATCCCCGGCGCCGGCACCATTAAATTTGCTGTAGCAATTTTATGTGCTGATTTACCACGCGCTCGGCGGTGAAGTAAAACATCATGAGGAAACCTACATGTCTTAGAATTTTTTTCTAAGAAATGTGAAGTAAATCAGGACTAGGACCGCTTGGCGGACTATGCCTTTATACTCATTTTTCCAGGAAGCCCTGTGCCCAGCATTGGGACATATATATTATATATATTAAGACTTTAACCTTAACTTTGTAGTGTAACGGTATATTAGATATCATTATGTACGAGATAATAAAATATCTATAATTAAATAAATGTGTCACTGGATCTTAAACAAATTGTGGCCACAATTGGACTAGCAGATTTCTATTGCTACTACATACTAGCAAAAATCGACAACTGTGATCACACTAAATGTTTAATTTTATACAATTGTAATAGCAGACTTGAGACCCAAATGTAAGTGATATGCCATGTCTAACACAAAGCGGTACTACTAAACGCTGCGACGTTTAGGACTATGTGTGCAGGGTGTTTCTAGAAACTTCATTTTGTTTCACGGGACGGATATAAATCGCAAGGAAGCGTTGAACTTTTTTTTTTTTTTTTAAATCTTTGATTTTAATTTTTAAAGATGTTAAATTAATAAAAATACATGTAAGTGCAACGTTAACGTAAGATTTTGAAATACCAAATTTTGAGTCTCCGTCTGGACTCGTCTCTTTGATTATCCACTAAAATATACGTATCTATAGAGCACTAGGAATAATAAGAATGTAATAATCGTAGAGCATCTCCAGATGAGTAATTAATAGTATCTATCCGTGAAATAGCAACCGACCGAGTCGTGGTTCGGCCCTATCGGGCGCCCTCGGATCGGAATGCTTACACGTAACATAGTAACCGTCCAAGCCGAGGTTACCCCTCACCGGGGGGACCCTTGTGTCGAGTTACTAGCAATAGAGGTTCAGGCTAAGCGATCTAAGAGCTATGCCACCTCTCAATCCGGCGAAGCAGTCAAGGCCAGCTTCTCTGGCCAATCTGTGTAGTTCGTCAAAAAAAAAAAACAAAAAAAATAGGAAATTCGTTGTATGATATATGGTATAAGTTTTATAGTTAAAGAAGAATAAAACGTCTCCCAATTTTTATGTACAAATTTAGCTTGAGAGACATCCCTAGTAAAACCGCAAAGGAGCATGTGACTCTGGTTAAGCAATTGAAATCGTGCTGGTGCATTAATGCTCGCTTTCAATTTTGCTGAAAAGCACTCCTAGATTGACTCAAACATTGTCTATCTGCATATCGATAACAATATAAAATGGATAATAGAAAAATATTAATTAAATCATAGATTACATTACATTAATTTAACAGTTCGGAGAGTTGAGGTCGTAAGAGACCGTTTCACAGCACATTATTTTTAAAAAATCCCACACTAAGCAGACGCTTATATCTTGGGAGCCAGGGTTGCAATATAGTATTTGCAGATATAGTGTAAAATTGTGCAGTGCAATAATAAAGCGTCACTGTTATTCAAGTTATTACCTAGCTGGTCATAACCTGGTAATAACTTCAATAACAGGGCAACTTGCGGCTCGCGAGCCTCATCTAGCTCTTTGGGTGTAAAGCTATGGCACTTTAGTACTTTAACCGTGTAACTTTATTTGTGCAACTACTATTTATTGTTGGCGAAAAAAAAATTGTGGCTCTTTATAAAGTTTGATATTTTGCAAATTGTAATTTTTGACTCTTCCGACTCGAAAGGTTGCCGATCCCTTTTTTGTTTTACTTGTGGGAACGTACATAACCGTGTACTCGTCCCCCGGGGGAAGGACGAGTTATGTCGGGCCCTCACCGACCAAACCTACAAGATGGTCCAACATCGTCGCGTATGACATGGCTGCGGGATCGCTTGCGACTTTGACGCTTTCCAGCATCCTCGTCCCGGGGGAGGACGAGCCCCTTCACCCTCCAAGCAAGGCGCGGAACATTCCTAACGAATAAGAATACTTGTGTTTCTGCTTAAGACGTCTTAATCCAGAGTTCTTGCATAAATTTTAATAACATTATTTCAAGCCATTCAAATACATGTTACAAGATAGTGGATGAGAAGATATTCAATAAAAGGTATATTTACATAATAATATTTATAGAACAAGAACTAAATATATTTTCCTATACAACACTAACTGAATTTGAATTAATTCTAGTGTAGTTAACATTTATTGAATAGTAAGGAACCGCAACACTGTCATGTGACGGAGTCACATTGCGCAAGCTACTGAGTAATGACTTCGCAGTCGACGCTTTGTTGCATTCTTTGATGTTGGCTTATCTCTGATAATGAAAAATGAAGCAATACTGCTCTACTGAAGAGATAATACAATAACAACTCAATATAGAAAGTAAAAGATTAAAGATATAAAATAAGTTTTCACATCCCTTTGTTTTTGACGATCCGGTCGACGCGATCACCATTGCACAGGCTAGATCTTTACAACTCCACAAAGCGTCCATTTGCGACTGTCGGAAGTTGCGAATAATCGCGTTACCGCTATTTTATGGGCAGGCTCCACCCCTTAGATATTAGGAGCATTGCTGGAATTACTTCGGCCACTTCTTCTCCCAGCGCCAACGCCTGTAGTCGTCGTTGTATAGTTCGTCAAAAAAAAAATTCACATCCCCAGCAGTTTGGAGCTATATTTGCTTAATAATATTGCTATTTCTTCAAAAACCGACATCAAAAAGTAGGAGGAGAAGGGTTCTCAATTCAAAAGTCTGTATTTATTTTATGTTTGTGCCTGTAACTCATAGCGCCGTCATTTATGAATCGATTTCGATTTTTTTTTGTTTGATTTAGTTCCCCAATTGCACCTTATTTTACAATTCATTGCACCTTAGTTTCCGATGATATACCAGAGAACTTTTAAAATTCTTATAGAAGATTGTTGATTGTGATATTGGTAGATTGATGCTAATCCAATCTAGGTAAATTGTATAACGATAACAAGAATGAATGTGGTACAAGAAATAGAACATAGGCGCCAGAATGTCGTAAAATAATGATATTTAGAAAATAAAAGAGAGCGTCCCTGCATGTGTTTACATATGAGTACATTAAATACACATACGTATTTTTGAGTCGAAGTTAGTTTTTTATTTTACTAGTAAATATACTTGTTAATGGTTTTTTTTATTAAAGAATAGTTTTTTAAGTGAATATATAGACGTAAATAGTTTTAATTCAAAAGTTTTTTTTTATGTAGTGCAGGTAAACAAACACACGGCCGTCGTCCGCAAATATTAAATATTAAGGAGGATATTTTAGTTGTAGATCAGCGATTTCAATAACAGCAACGTCATGCTGCCATAAAAGTTGATTTCTCGTGTCTTAAATATGTCATAAACTTAATAAAATCCGTCTAAATATGTAAACGTATTTGTTAAGCGCATACTGCAAATTGTAATAATATGGTAAACATTGTACAATTATTAATACTCAGAGATAATTGTACAATGTACTTGTTTTGTAGTTAAGTATTAAAGTAGTTATTAATGAAAAAAAAATGTTGAGTTGTTTCACTATCTCTTTTATTCGTACTAAGTGGAAATATAAGCTTAACTTTATACATTTTACGTTAAGCGTGATCCAAGTTTAACAAATTAGTTTAGTTAGTAACTTGTCACGACTTGTTTACTGTTTAGGGAAATACATATTAGAATGTATTTACAAAATGTCTTTTAAAAACATTTATGTCGGACGGTCAGCAACGGTCTTTTGACTAAGTCTGCTATAACTATTTCACTAAACCGAAAAACCAACCAACTACAATTCAATTCAATTATCATTGTGCCAAAAACCTATTAATCTACTAATTTCATAATTAGAAATTGTTTTTTATTTTACGATTATGTAATATTGAAAAGGAAGATATCTTTATGTATGCGATTTTCAAATACTAACAATCGATACAATAATCGAATATCAGTGTTGTGGTACACTTAGAAAACCATAGTGGCAAAACTAGCAGATCTTGATGAAGTAAGAAATCTACAAAAGATACACTGACTTCTGGAGGAAGTCGGCGGTTATGTGAGCTTTCTACTCACAAAAACTTTGGGTTTCCAGTGGAACGCACCAGTGCGCTTCTTCTCTGAGCCTAAAATGAACACACATGGCTGGACCACGTAGTAGGACCGGCCTGAGGAGGCTGCTCGGCTCTTTGAGCCTAAACCCACCATAAGATAAGATTTGATGGGCTCAGCCGTGTAGTTCTGGGCTCTCAAGAATAAGACTACGGTATCCCCTGCCTGTCGTATAAGGCGACTAAAAGGGGCCTCGGGTTCACTGGGCGACAAGGGTGGGGCCTTTGTCGTCCGCTAAGGTGGACTCCGGGAAGAAGGCGACATCGGCTGGCCCGTGTAGCCTTGCACTATGAGGGCACAGGGGAAGGGAGAATCCTCCCCCGGGACGTGCTCTCCTTGAGCACAGTGCAGAGGGGCTCCGGTGCGTTCCACTGGAGATCCCGGAGCCCCTCGTCATGCACCGAGGAAAGGGCCACCGGGGAGGTTTTAGTGGGTAAAAACCCCACATAACCGCCGCCTTCCCCCCAGAAGGCGGGGTATCTTTTTGAAGATTTCCTGCCCGTTAACAAAAAAAAAAAAAGATTTGATGGGCTGTGGGGAGCAGCGTACTCTCTCAAGGAGTCGAAAGCGTTCCCTAGCCTCGCCGATTTGCGATGATTGTGGAACACCTTGAGGTTTTAGTCTCTTCCCCTAACTTATGCGTTAATTAAAAAGAAATTCTAATGCATATGCTAAGAACTTATAAATGTATTAATAAACTTACATTAACTAAACTGACTCCAAGGCAAACCATCCACGCCCAGCCGCCATCCGGGGCGACTTTCCTCGGCGCCGGCGGCATCTTCTGCATTGAACCTTTGCTCTTCTCCACCGTCATTTTCAGCCTTTGTCACCTACGCACCTGTAACAACAGAAGAATATTAATTAAAACAAAGAATTTAAAGTCAATGATATAAAATTATGGGCGGTGTTTAGAAAAGGACGCAAAATGAAAAACCGTGATTTCCGTTCATCATTTTTTTTTATTGTTAGATTGCAACCACAGATCTGTATCCGTGCTCTTTTCCAATACACTTAAATTGTTCACACTCTGCATTTATTAAAAGAGTGCCACTTCTACAGTTACTATTTTTTTTATATTTAATGCCTGAATTTGGAGGTGGCAGAGATCGCTCCGGTTCACGCGTCGCAGACGCCCCGCTGCATTGCTATTAGCTTATCCGCGACCGCTGTGTCCCTGCTTCCCGTCATCATATTACGATCGTTGAACTTGTAGTCTGTACGTTCTGTGTTAGAGTTATTACAGGACCAACCCGTCGACCAATGTTCCTATGGTTGGCGCTACCAGGTATATCAATGTTGTCTCACAGCAAATTGATATAATAATAATAAAAATAATAAATCATTTATTCCTCACCATAATCCACAGTAGTTACTTAAGATAATTATATAATTAAAAACATATACACATTTGGAACAAGAGACATAATAACAGAAAAATGCCTTCTATTTAGTTTAAGGATTTGATTTAAATCGTTGAAATATCTGTATAAGAATGGTGACATGGTAATATGATTGTCGTCTAGCGAACATCGTGTTGAAATTGGGAACAGAACTCCTAACCCGTCTTTTATTTTGGGACAATTGTGACAGGTCTATGTTTTGTGGTAACGGAGAACGCAATTGTGGATGTATAATTGAGAAGTTCTGTTTCCTCGTACAGTTTTCTTGTGGGATATTTTCTGGGCCTGTAGTACATTACTTTGATCACGGCTCTTTGAGCTCTTTCTAATTCCAAAAGATGGGATGAAGCGGCTCCACCCCATACTGTGATACAGTAAGTCAATACCGATTGACAAAGGGCAAAGTATACATTTTTATCAATTGGGGATAAGCTACGTCTCGGAGATTCCTAAAAAGGGTAAACTAAAGGTATACTTTAATGTGACCAGCCGAAATCCGTAGAAGCAGCGTACAATGTTATTGAAGGGTTTATAGCATCTAGTTGGACTTAATGTGATAGTGCTTTAAATTGGTGTTATAAATAAAGAAGAAATCTACTGGGTCAGTTATCAACGTGCTGTCGTATTCATTCTTAAGCACTCTCATATTACCGGGATGACCGACCTTTTCTCGAAATTTCTTTTGGTAAATCGTGTTTTTTGGAAATTATATTTAAATACGAATGACATAATCAGATTTTTTATCTATTAAATATCTATTATATTATATAAACGTTTTTTTAAGATTTTTTTCTTTAAGACATTTTTAAGTGGACACGATTTTATCAATACTATATGTAAGCAATTATTTTCTTGTCCTAACGCCAAACTAAACACTTGTTAACTTAATGATGCTTAGCCAAGTCATCTACTAAAGCGTATACGCGAATAAAATTACCAACATTTTCTAAAAAAAATCCTAGTTAGATCGATTTATCGCCCTCAAAACTAAATTTCATGAAAATCGTTCCAGCCGTTTCCGAGACTCATAAATTAGGTAGATAGATAGATTAGACTTTCGCAAGCCCTTGCGCTATGTTACGTGCTCAGAGCCCTGTAGTTCTGGGCTCTCAAGAATAAGCCTACGGTATCCCCGCCTATCGTAGAAGGCGACTAAAAGGGGCCTCGGGTTCATTGGGCGACTAGGGTGGGGGCCTTTGTCTGAGAACACTTCGGGGGGAGGGGGGGCCGGTTGAAGGAGAAACCCCAGGGGGGCTCCGGTGCGTTCCACTGGAGACCCCGGAGTCCCTCACCATGCAAGTTACTTGCTAACATTTATCTTTTGTATATATAGCGATGGTCATACTTCCCGTCACACGTAAAAGCGATGCTTTATCTCGCTGGGATAAAAAAGGATATAAGAATTTTTATATTAAAAAACAGTAGAGTAATAGTTATGGACAAACGTATGAACAAAATGTACATCATTATTGAATGTTACATAAGTTCCATTATGAATAATGATATGACGTCATAAACATCGACACTAGTGATGGCCAAAGGCCGGGACGAGTGCATCCGCTATCTTTGTAATTGGCAGTAACACGACTAATCAGTGGTATGACAACGTGCTGATAACTGGCCGCCGAATGGAAGTGTAGTAAACCCAACTTCATTGAACTTTAAGCGTTAATGTACTCATTATTACAGCTTATAGTTTAATGAACAAAAAAATTTCTGCGGGTCACTGGATGTTTAGTAAACAACGCCGCCCTCTTAAAACTTAATATTCTTTTTACAACGAGTCAAAGCCGTCGTCGAAATTTACCAGGTTCAATCTTTTTACAACGAGTCAAAGCCGTCGTCGAAATTTACCAGGTTCAATATTTTTACAACGAGTCAAAGCCGTCGGCGAAATTTACCAGGTTCAATCTTTTTACAACGAGTCAAAGCCGTCGTCGAAATTTACCAGGTTCAATCTTTTTACAAAGAGTCAAAGCCGACGTCGAAATTTACCAGTTTCAATCTTTTTACAACGAGTCAAAGCCGTCGTCGAAATTTACCAGGTTCAATATTTTTACAACGAGTCAAAGTCGTCGGCCACCGCACTTAGCAGGCGAAACGGAGAACTGTATTATCCTTTTCTTTAATATTGGATACATACAACGATCTATATACAATCGTGTCGACGAATCCATGCAACATGAGAAGAAAATTTCTTCATTATTTTCATAAATTTATACAAATAATTAGAATAGATAAAAAGTTTGAATCATTCCTTGTAAACTAGGAGACAGTACACTCATCGAATGATCAATTTGAAACTAGGAGTTTGAATCAATCTTTTAAGCTGGGAGATGGTATACTCATCGAATGATGGATTTGAAACTAGGAACTGGTTTCCTTGATCCATCACAAACTAATCATCACTATATCTGGATAGACAGAAAGGACAACATTAATTCATCCTGCATCGATCGATCTCAATTTAGGACATCAATTATTACCGATCAGTGGCACATCATCAAAGCGTTATCCACCATGCGTTCGGTGTGATTTGATTAATAGCCTCAACCACGCTACGATTTGATTCAATATAAAGCACCCTACATACATTTAATATTTACTGAACTATGAATGTAGATTTCTTTACTCTTAATTGGAGATAGATACTTAGAATAAAACAACATAGATAAAGAATAATGGAAAGGCTAGTTGGTAAGAGATTGTTTGGTGACGCGCTAAAATCAATCTGTTAAGTCCTGAGCAAGGTCGTAAGGTGGATAGCCTTTCGGTTTTATACTGGTCGGTCGGTCGGTCTTATAAGCACTGCTGGATTTCAACCTTTTGTTGTGAAGATCTCTCAAACCCGAACAATGCGCTTTGCTTCGTCATTCCTTATTCGTATAGCAAACTTCGACTAGGATAAATGGAAATGCACAATGTCTGTTTACCCTTCTGAGTCGTAGGCTTGAGTGCTTTATTTATTTATAAGGCGACAATAAAAATAAAACTAACAATCATTACGACAGGACACTGCTTCCCATTGGCAGTTTGATTTGGTTATATTTTAATTAAAATAATAACAAATGTTAATATGTTTTAAACTAAGAGATGATTCACTTCAATATTCGAATGGTAAGTTTAAAACTATAACTTCATTACGCAACGCATTCAATACATCAGGCTATTTACACCTTCCGCTAACAAAAATTTTACCATTTACTATACTATAAAATAACTTAAGGGCTAATAGTCGATACGAATATATAATAAAACATGTTCCCTATCTAGGTTACTAAAAAGACTTGATCTAGAAAATAGGTCAATTCATTATTCAAATAAATTTCTCACATCGACCTAGATTTCCTAACAAGTGCAATCTGATCATTTTAAATTCGCCGACGGTCTTGTTAAAAATATTTAAGTGTTAGTAAATGAGATAACCTTTGATACTAACAAATCGATTATTTTTTATTTTATTAACTTTTATAACGTGCGACAGGCAGAGCATACAAAAAGAAAGAACAATCTGAACGGAAGCTGCAGCCATAGTTTTTGTTCAGAAGTTCTTCATATAATAACTAAGCTTAAGCTTGTGGTATGAGATGGTGCACGTCAATAGCCGAATGGTGGACTCGAACCTACGACCTTACATTTCGCAGACCGTACCCTAAATCATTAGGCTATTGCCGCTTTAAATATGTAGAGGTACATACGAATTTAATTCGTTCCGTAACCTTGCTTGTATATCAAATTGCTCGTATCTCAAAGCAATTAACGCTATTGAAATTAATTGAAATGCCATTGCCACATTTTATTGTAAGCTTACAAATGAAATAATGAGACGTACTAAGGTTTAGTCTGAGGTGGGAGAAACTGGTAGAGCGGTGTAATATGTCAAATCTTGCTCTCATTTTAAAACAAAATCTCGCACGCTCGGCGGCTCGTATCACAAAACATACATTACGGCACTCGTATATCGAGGTATCACCGTATATCCTATTCGTATACATATACATAATTTTTGTCTCTCGTGTGTCGGCACCCTAAGTCCGGTCATCAGGCGCAATGCACGAGGGAGACGGACGGTATCACGCGAGCGTTTCGTGCGAGCGGCGGAGCAAACCACGTGCCGTCACACGAGGTCAACCCCGGCGAAAAACATTCAACATTACATCGACGTCTGCTTCTGCGTACAGCTCGAAGAGCAATGACACGTCCGTCGCTATGTCAAGACCAAATGCAAATCGTCATGCGCTATGAATGACAAATGTATACTATTTTGTGTTAACACAAAACATAATAATATAATGTGACAGAATTTTGTATTATACAAATGAATTTTACTATTCTAACTTAAGAATTTATAATTTACTAGCGTACCCAGCCCGCTTCGCCCGGCTCGGTTTTGCTTTATTTTATTTAAACAATAAACTTATACGTTGTATATGACAGTTCAAAAAGAGGTTTGCTCCGATCGTCACCAAACTTTACACGATTACTCCTCAGGTCAATCTGAAGATTCCTGAAAGTTTCATTGAAATCGTTTCGGAGCCTATACGGATCAAACCTACACACATTCTCTTTTATATATATAGACTAGCTGCGCTCCGGGGTATTGCCCACGTTTAAAAACTATTTTTTTTTCTAAAACAAAACTAGTTACCCCTTATTACATTAGCCATCTACCCGTGAAAGTCCTGTCAAAATCGGTCCCGCCGTTCCAGAGATTATTGATTGAAATTATTAAACGATTACGGAATAAACACACAGACAAAAATTGTTATTTTAGTATATGAACCGTAGATATAATAAAATTGGACTTCCGGTCAAGAAGTCGAGGAGAGTACCTCATACTAGGCCACGCGGTCAAAATTTTATTTCTAGAGACATCTCGGGAACAATGTCACGCGACTCTCTTCGCGGCCACACACACGAAACATATATTTTTAGCGCTTAGATATTTTCATCTCGCGCTATCAGAATTATTTCATACAGCTGCGAACAGCTCTGAATATAAGTTAAGACTTTTACACAGAGATCAATTAATTCTTACACTTATCACTAAGTAGATAATATTTAATTAATTGCTCTTTATTGCTTACAATTAAAAAACAAAACACAAAAATAAAAATAGCTTTTCAATTCGCGGCCTCACCAGAAAAAGCGATGGCTTCTCGGAACGTTAGGATGGCAAGGAATAAAAAAGCGATGAAGCGACGGGAGTATATAATAGGTGAAGATATAGTTAAAAAATAAGGGTTATTTAACCTTTTAAATTATTTAGAACTTACAGTTACGGCCTGGACTAAGCACTGGCTGGCACAGGCTCTATAACGAGAATGGTCCGCCACGTTGCCCTTAGTGCGGATTGTCAGACTTCACACGCGTAAGAAAATTTTCTTGCCTATGTGGCGTGTGGTTAATCGTCACTTAAAATTGCAACAAACAAATTCATTGGTGCTAGCACCGGAATCGAACTCGAGGCGAGGCGACTTTAAGCGACTACCCGGATATTGAGCTACCATATCTCAAATTATTGCAAAGATTTGAAAGATTGAAAAAGGAACACAAATAACACCGTACTAAATAACTGCGGTGGGCGGTTGCCAAAATTCCTATCACATTATAAAGGCATTGAACATTTTTGAATACCTAAATATATCCTTGAATCGTTTCCCTGTACTTTTTCCTTTTATCAGTTTTAGATTCAATTGACAACCACATGAGTCATGTGACAACAAGTATCTTACTTATTTTTTATAATGTTTTTTTACTGAATAAAAACTGATACTATAGCACGTATTTATAGTTTTTGTTCTTAGTGCGAGTTCTTCGCTTGCTAGTTTGTTTAAAATATTTAACGTATGTTAACGCAACGTGACAGACGTTAAACTTTTTTATTACTATTGTACCTTAAGTATAAACAAACATAATTGAAGTTAGTTTAATTTCAATTAAACATATATAATAGAATAGAATATATTGGTAATCCTAATAAACAAATAAATAATAAATTTAAAATTATTATTATTTAATGAATGTAAACTTTACGTACGTCCTGTTGAGGCACATACACCACGCCGTAACAATCTGTACATTGTCATATTCACCGTATGATTTTAAAGAATGTTTTTTTTTGTGGCGAACCTTGTTTTTGACCGGGGGGATATCTTCAACAAGACACACCCCGCCGTCTGGGGGAAAGGCGGGGGCTATGTGAGGTTCTTACCCCAAACAGACGGCGCCCGGTCCTTCATCGGTGCATGGTGAGGGGCTCCAGGATCTCCAGTGGAACGCACCGTAGCCTCTCTGCACTGTGCTCTTAGGAGAGCACGTTCCCGGGGGATGGTTAACCCCTCCCACCCGTGCTCTCGCAGTGCAAGGCGACTAAGGCCCCGCCCTTGTCGCCCAGCGAACCCGAGGCCCCTTATAGTCGCATTCTACGACAGGCGTGGGATACCGTACCCTTATTCTACGGACCCTGAACTAGAGGGCTTAGTGACAAACCTACCCTGATTGGAGAGAGAAGTTGACCACAACAGGTTCGCCGGGATTATTTTTATAACAAACTACACAGGTTGGCCAGAGAAGCTGACCTTAACTGCTTCACCGGATTGAGAAGTGGCATAGCTCTTAGTTCGCTTAGCCTGAACCTCTATCCTGGATTAAGAGGTGGCAGAGCACTCAGATCGTCTGAAACTCTATTGGGTGTTACTCTACGCAAGTGCCTCCCGAGAGAACCTTGAGCGGTTATTTAGTTCAGGTCAGGACTCCGGAGTTGATGTTTTAAAAAGCAAATTTCTACCGCAAACAGCTAAAACAATTTTGTACGAAATGTAATACACATGCATCTTAGGTCGACATTTGCTAGTTTAAGTAGTCTTTTAATTCATTGAAGCCACTATGGTTTACCGACGGCTTACCACGGGCACACCCATCTTGTGTGTGTTAGTAGTACTTGGACGTATTTGGTTATTGTTTGTTATTGGAGAATGATAATTGTAATTTTTATAACTGATAATTGAAATCTATTTCAAACTCATAAACTTTCATAATAAAACGTCTCTGGCTCGGAACCCAGGTATCGCGGCAAATGCCAGGATCAAGAGTAATAAAAGTGTAATATTGTCATCGTGACTGTTTCTTTGTCCAGATTCTTCGACCATACCAGGATCAAGAGTAGTAAAAAGTGTAATATACTCATCATGACTGTTTCTTTGTCTAGTTTCTTCGACCATACCAGGATCAAGAGTACTAAAAGTGTAATATAGTCATCGTGACTATTTTTTTGTCTAGTTTCTTCGACCATACCAGGATCAAGAGTACTAAAGAGTGTAATATAGTCATCGTGACTGTTTCTTTGTCCAGTTTCTTTGACCATAGAGCTAGGAACCGACTAGATAATAAAATAATAGCGATCAATCACAAATTCACGGCTGCACAAGATATAATTTCCTGCACATTATAATATTCCTACAGATGTATTTGCAACAGGAATTCATGACAGTAAAAAACTTCTCACCGACCGGAGTAAGAACACGTTATACGGTAAAAGTTTTTGTAGAACTTTTTTCGCGTCATCGTAAAGATGGTAAAAACTTTCCACGTCGGAAACACGGCTAAATAATATTACACGCCTTATTCAATTGTATCCACGTAATATTGTATCGGAGGGTATCCTAATAAATGGATGCTAACACTGTTTATAAAATTCACTTTTAATCGATATTGTCACATGGTTCTCCATCATTTTTAAATATCTTGCGATTATCCTAGTAACTAAGTGTCGATTCCTAGAGACATAAGATGGTTCGTTTCGTTAGCTCAATAATCATATATATACAGCGGCCTATAAACCTACAAGTATATTTACGAGTCAAAACAAAAACCGACTTTAAATCGAATGGGAATGTTACGAAACTGAATCAGAACCTAACCAAACTCTCATCAAATTACTCTTCAATATCTCTTCCAATAAAAATTATATCGGTTGCCATGAAATTGAGTTATCATTTTTGACGCACATACTTAATGTAAATTTAATACTTAAATTGTTTTCTCATGGATACCATTGTCAGAATTGGAATTGGGAAGCACCATCTTTCAAATAAAAACATGAATCATAGAAATCGGTTCAACCAGTCAAAAGTTATGCGGTAACAAACATAAAAAACGACGAATTTAGAAATATATACTTTGTTTTTATTCTATTCATGTATGTAAACCTTATAACAGGATAGACAGAATACGGGATACAGGATAGATAAATGATTTTCATAAAGTTCATAAGATCATATAAGTAACGGGGTGAGCCCATCACCGTATATCGCATGCTACATGTAAGTTCAGCTTTGTACATAAATTGTCGTGCATTAAAGGATTTATTCATCTATCTATATATAGCGAGAAGAAATTTTTAGCAAGTAATATTTTTGTACGATTTAATATACGGCGCGAAGTTGGTAATAGTCATTTACCTTAGTCTAATAGTCATTTAGCGAGTATGAATACAAGCATTTCTTCCCATTTAAAACCTCCTACCCATCCAATTACGCACGACATTCAGCATCACGTCCACATCACGCTGATGCCCTTCCAAATCGCTATATATTGGCAGAGGAACACACATTTTACGATTCAATTATAATAAATCCATAAACAAAAAATGACCTCATGCCAAGCTTCATCATTATTTACTCAACGCTCGTTGTTTTATCAACGATCGTCGTATAAGTGCAAAAATATGATCCAACAGCCCACTCGTCGTTCTCGGTCAATGGGATACATACCTCAAGTGGCTCGTCAAGGCGACCTGGTACATTTTCCTTTGTTATCAGTGCTTTTGTAACTTACACGGCTGCTTGCACAATATCACGTGAAAAGCGGTTGACACCCGATAGTCAGAGCGAAAACAAAACGCGTTGATAATTGGACTCATATAAATTGGCAGTACATAGTATATAAACACACATCCGCATTTATAAAAACAAAACTCACACATTCAC
Organism: Meandrusa payeni; assembly: GCA_029286785.1. Classification (NCBI taxonomy): domain Eukaryota; kingdom Metazoa; phylum Arthropoda; class Insecta; order Lepidoptera; family Papilionidae; genus Meandrusa; species Meandrusa payeni. The sequence goes on from JAGSMX010000013.1 coordinate 6,140,192, forward strand.
AAACAAATATTTAATATTTAGCATAACAAAAAAATCTTTGTTTTCTGGGCCTTCTTCTCTGCTATTTTCCAGTGATATTTCATTATGAAACCGATTTGTTACAGCGTCAATAGACTATTGGTTTAGAGTACGGTTTGCGAATAGTTAGGTCGTAGCTTCGAACCGGTTGTGAACCATCACCTTGCACAAGATTATGCTTAGTTGGAATGGTTAACAAGAATGTTAGTCATTTTTCTTGTACAAAAAGAAATATTGCCAGCTTTCTTTAAAAAATAATTAGTTGTGACTATGGGCACTGTAAAGTACTAGAAATTAAAATTAGATTTAAATCCAAAATTAAAACCGCAAAACCGTATCCAATCTATGATTACCAATTATATTACATATCGAACCACTGATACCAACCACTATGACGCTTATGACCGTTTCTTTTGCACGCAATTGGTTTAGAAGTCTCGAGGGCCTATAAAGTATTAAAAACTGAATGTTTTGTATAATACACCTTACGTGGTGTGTGGATTGCTAAAAAAATAAAGATACGAAGAGCTACGTAATGTAGTTGTTTCCGGTATGGTCAATCGATAGAAGTCGGAAGGCTTCATCACTTAATCTGATTGCCATGTGACCGAACTTATTGAGCTCGATCAGATGTTTCAATTGAATGACAAAGGCTCGACAAAGTCAATCAAATTTGGAAATCAAATACTAATGATACATCTAAAAAAGTGTAAATATATCACACGCAAAATACGAACGACTATAAATTGTGGACATATTATTATTCTGCCGATAACGGTGCTGTAAACATAATTATTACTTTTTTAATATAATTATTTTGTATAGATTACAACTGATGTTGTTTGTTGTACTAAATAAAAAGAACATACATTTTATATATAACATATGTTTTGTTGGTTGTTTTGAACCATACGACGTAAATGTATTTTCTAATAAAACAATGCACTGATAATAATTACAGTTATCCTGACCAATACTAAATTCAGCCAGCGCTCCTCTCTTCTCATCCGTATACAATGTCTTATGTGTAAAATCTCTTAGATCAACTGTTTCCATTTATTCCATTATTGGGCGCAGGACTTCTCTGTAAAGATATTGTAAGGGCATAGTCCACCACGCGGCCCGAGTGCGCATTGGCACACTTCACATGCCTTAGAAAAAATTCTAAGACATGTAGGCTTCCTCACGATGTTTTCCTTCACCGCCGAGCACGAGATAAATCAGAACATAAAATTGCTACAGCAAATTTATTGGTGCCGGCACCGGCATCGAACTCAGGTTGCTATGCAAATCTTAGGAAATCTTCAGAAAGATACCCCGCCTTCTGGAGGGAAGGCGGCGTTTATGTGGGGTTCTTACCCACTAAAACCTCCCCGGTGGCCCTTTCCTGGGTGCATGACGAGGGGCTCTGGGATCTCAACGTGGAACGCACCGGATCCCCTCTGCACTCTGCTCAAGGAGAGCACGTCCCGGAGGGGGGTGAGGTTACTCCCTCCCCCCCTGTGCCATGGCAGCGCAAGGCGACACGGGCCAGCCGATGTCGCCTTCTTCCCGGGTCCACCTTGGTGGACGACTCAGGCCCCTACCCTTGTCGCCTAGTGAACCCGAGTCCCTTTTAGTCGCCTTCTTCGACAGGCAGGGGATACCGTAGTCTTATTCTTGAGAGCACAGAACTACAGGGCTGATGCAACTTGAGCCAATCGCCCGGACACTGAGCTACCACGGCTCATTGCTTTCCATAATGAACTAATTTTAGAACATTTTATAATAGATATAGATAATTTATCTTTACATTGTGTTTATTGATTTAAGCTAAAATGGGATGTAACTTGTGTTAAATTGTTACCTTTTAGTGCTTGTGTATTTAAATTTAAATCTTCATATACGTTGTTAGTCTCTTATTATTGTAACAATAGTTCGCGATCCCAATAAGTAAAAAAATCTCCTACAAATACACACACTCACAATTTAAACATAAATGAACAAAATATTAATATGTTTTCTTAAAATTACCAAATCTCTGTATGTGATTTCAGGAAGAACCAAATCTTCCGATACATGTTACTTAATTAAATTTTATTATACTTGAAAGATAACACGCGATGTTGAAGAAAAACATCGTGAGGAAACCCAAATGCGTTACGAAATTTTCTAAGATATGTGAAGCCTGTCAATCCACATTAGGGCCGCGTGGACTATGCCCTTTTTACTCACGTTACAGAAAAGGCTTAAGCTCAGCAGTGGGATTTATGCTTAGAAAAGATCCAAACACTGTTTTGAAGGTAAAAATATTATTTAGTTTTTGAAAGTAAACATTTTATTATTTAAATTATAATGAAGATAAGTTTGTCAGTAAAGCATCTTGTACAAACGTGTTGTATTACGTAATAAATCCAAAAGGGTCCTTAATATGACGCAACTTCAGCTGGAACTGGGTCAGGGTTTCAATGTGAACGTTACGCAGAAACGATCTATTCTAGGAATAGAAATCAATTTAAATAAAAAAAGTACAAACTTCTGGATGACGGTACAGTAAAAGTTGAATTTAACCGGACTCCGAATAACCATTACTTAAACAAAAATCATGGCAATTTCTAATAAAGTCAAAGTAAAACCTGTTATTAATATATCAGACAAAAAACTCGAAATAATACGGAAGTATAAGTATTTAGGCACGGAACTGGATAGTGACAGTCAACATTGTTTGAAGTTATCTCATATTTAGTACATTCATATAAGTATAAACGGTATGCTATAGTTAATTTTAATGTATCCGTGAAATAGCAACCGACCGAGTCGTGGTTCGGCCCTCTCGGGCGCCCTCGGATCGGCATGATTACGCGTAACATAGTAACCGTCCAAGCCGAGGTTACCCCTCACCGGGGGACATATATATATATATATACACACATGGACAACACATATATATATGTGTGTTGTCCATGTGTGTATATTTACCTTAACATTTCGCTATATATCTTATCTTTTACTTGATAATTACACCTGCTAATACGATTTCACTCTCACCCTTTGCTAACCAATCTTTGTTTAAGATGTTTCAATAAATATAAATAAATAATTATTTTGTTAATCTATGCCAACGAATTGGTGGACATAGAAAATACATGCATATAGCAATATACAAAAGGAAATAGACGGACCTATAGCCTATAGCAGAGAGAGCAAAACATCTCCTCTTTTCTTTATACGGTACAGTTGTTAATAAAGCCACTGAAAGTAAGGTAACGGCTAAAAAGACCTCGTAACATAACGGCGGGTCGGTCAGTTCGCCAGTGCGTTCTTCTCGCGTTAGAACTGCATCCGTAGACAATCTAGGACTCACTACAATCTAGGTCACTTTCTCCATTTAAATATAAGACTGCATACAAGTGATAGATTTTTTAAACTATGCGACGACATACACACGTTATCAGATCGAAGCAACGCATCAAAAAGTCCAACAGTTTAAACGCCTTAAAGGATTTTTTTTAAATACCAAGGCTCTATGACACAATAACGTGCGTGTTGACTGTTTGAGAATATAATGCAATCTATTTTTTTTTAATTTAGTAACAGATATATTTCAATATATCTGTGTCCGCGTAATGCCTTAATTTAAGTCAGTAAAGGAAAAACTTCTGATAGACTTGACATATCATCATCACCATTAAGAATAAGGTTTGATTTATTTTTAAAAAATAATAATATAAAAATTGTACTACAATCAAATACTATATATGTCAAATAATATACAGCCGAACCAAAGCGAACAAACAAAGTGAACAAACCGAAGCAACATAATATAACTGTAATAATAAAACATTATATAACTGTGTTTTAAATTCATACAAACATTTCGTTGTTTCGTTGTTTTATCTAAAAAAGAAAGCTAGCAATATTTCTTTTTTTTCAGCAATATTACTAACAATATTGTTAACCATTCCAACTAAGCTTAAGCTTGAGCTAGGATAAGGTTCACGGCAATAGTCGAGTGGTGGATTCGAACCCACGACCTTACGATTCGCAGGCCGTACCCTACACTATTAGGCTATTGACGAAATTCACAAACATTAAATACATACTTTGAATTTAATTGGCATACTTTGTTGGCTTTTATCATTGAACTCTAGTTTCAAGAACCCGGTGGCTAGTGAAATTACTGAGCTATGTGCAAATGATGATCGCAAATACAGTACTACTGTATTTGCCCTAATGTTTTTTATGTATGGGAGTAACAACAAAACAGCACGTGGTATTAATTGTTCACCTGCCGTGTAACAGCCACTCACAATCGCGATCACCCCTGGAGATATTACGAATGCAGACTCGGACTTCCCTCCGGGTGAAACGCATACGTACAATTAATTACCTCCATTTCACAAGGGTATCTCCGAAATTGTGACGGAATAGGTCGTGGGTATGAGACAATCAGATAAACGTCCTATTCGTACAATATATGGCGTGAGCGATGAGTTCGGAGATAGATCCAAAAGCAATGAGAGCAACGCTTCCCGAAGTGGCACTTAGAGATAGTTAGGTATTGAATATCTTAATATTTTCTGATAAAAGCTACTGACAGAGCCGTCTTTCGGCCCTCTCGGATGCCCTTTTTTACTGCCGTTACTTTCCGCTCGCGAAGAGAGTAACCGCCCAAGCTGACGTCCCTATCGGTGGCCCTTGCGCCTAGTTACTCACTAAAGAGGTTCACGCTAACCGATCTAAGAGCTGTGGCACCTCTCAAAACTTCGATCAGCGTTTCATTAGAAAAAAAATTGCACATAGACAAACTTGTCGACTAGTTTAGAGATCGAAAGCGCTTTTCCTACCCTAGCCTAGGCATTTGTGTATGAAATTTTAATTATTCTAAACTACTCAATGTACAAAATTAACAATATTTAAATGTTTACTCAACTACATATAATGTAAACAGAAAGCTGTTCAAACAAATCGATAATGAACAGCGGCGGCGTGTGAACCATTTCCTTTACAGCGAAAACAATGATTCACTAATACTCTCCGACAATACAATTGCATTGTCTCTAAATGTCGATTTGGAGCGAGGACGCCAATGCCCCTGTATGACGTCATCATTGAGCTTACGCGACACGAAGCACGTAGGAGTTGGACCTCAGTTGAGTAGCTTTTAATGTTACGCAAACTTAAAACGCTGCTTAACAGTAAATAATCAGCCCCTCACAAATTACCAGGGAAAATAGCTGGTGCATTGCCTTATAAAGCCGTTGGCTCCTCACTCTTCCGATCCACACAATGATGAGTCGCTGAATCGGTCATACCGTATGTATGTATACCACTGTCGAAAATTATTTTCATCAACTTCAAAAATACCGACGAATTTAGAAACTCCCGCGGTTCTAAATTCGTCGGTATTTTTAAATGTTTCTACACTCATCGTCCCGTCATTTTTAAATCAATTTTTATTTTTTATTTCAAATGTTTTATTTGGGTTACTAAGATTTATTGGGGTACTCACACGTATGAGAAATCGGTCATAATTGACTTGAAAGACAAAGGGCAGGTGTATATAAAACAAAGAGATTTAAGGTGGCAGGACTACGTATCATAACTATGATACTTCAGAAATAAAATTCGTGAGGAAATAAAGAGCATTCGTGCGTTAAAGTTACAGCCTTACATATGTCCCGCAGCTGGGCACAGGCCTTCTCTGTAAAGAGAATATAAGGGCATAATCCGCCACGCGATCCTAGCGCTGATTGGCAGACTTCACATGTCTTAGAATAGTTTTTCTAGGACATGTAGGTTTCCTCACAATGTTTTCATTCACCGCCGAGCGCGTGGTAAATCAACACATAAAATTGCAACAACAAAATTTATTGGTGCTGACACCGGGAATAGAAATCGGGTCGCTAACGTACTACGCAACTTGAGGCTGCCAGGGCTCGTACGTACATTCTTTTTAGGGTAGATTTCATTTGAAGCCTGTTTTTATTTTAACTTGTAAATAAACTTGTTAAGATACCCCGCCTTCAAGGGGGAAGGCGGCGGTTATGTGGGGTTCTTATCCACTAAAATCTCCCCGGTGGCCCTTTCCTCGGTGCATGACGAGGGGCTCCGGGATCTCAACGTGGAACGCACCGGAGCCCCTCTGCACTGTGCTCAAGGAGAGCACGTCCCGGGGGGGAGGTTACTCCCTCCCCCCCTGTGCCCTCGCAGCGCAAGGCGACACGGGCCAGCCGATGTGAGTGCCAGCCCCAGTGAACCCGAGGCCCCTTTTAGTCGCCTTCTACGACAGGCAGGGGATACCGTAGTCTTATTCTTGAGAGCCCAGAACTACAGGGCTGAGACTCTTTAGTCTTTAGTAACTCGACTCAAGGGTCCCCCGGGTGAGTCGTAACATCGGCTTAGACAGTACGAATGCGCCACCAGATGGCCGAACTACGACTTGAACAATAGCTTTACCATGGAATTAGAAATAAAGTATAATTTAACATGTGCAATTTGTCATATATGTATGACAAATTGCACTTGCAATTTCCAATATAACACGTGTGTTTGTCGACAAACTTAATCTCGAAAATTGCTCGAGTATTTTCTTCCAGTTCTTCCCACTGACTTACATACACAGAAAAAATTATTGTGCACTGATTTAAACATCTGTTTGAGTCAGAATGTATAGTGCAGTTACGAACCAAACTAGACACTGTCAAAAGCCCGTGCGCTAACTTACGTACCTATAACGGAATTTCAGACCGAGACGAGTATAAAAGATAGATAAACACATTATTAAACTTATAGCCTAAATGTTAGCAAGGGCTTGGGTACAGGTAAAATTTTAAAAACTTCGTCATTCAGAACTTTGTCAGTCGTTAATGTTGCATGGTCATAGCCACCAGCTTCCTTGCTCCCTCTGAGGTCGGGTCAGACAACAACATTAAAAAAGCTCCCGCACGTTGCAAAAACTATTTCAAAATATATTACCTATTTCCTATTAATGATCTTTTTATGCACTTACAATGCAAACAATTGACATACAACTGATTTAAATGAAATTACATCATTGGTGCGGGCAAAGTCCATTGTTGGTATGCGGTTGATGCTCTGATTGCTGTTTATACTTAATGTACACTAATTAGATTAACATTATTTCTACCTTACTGTAAAATGCGAAGCATATTTATTGCCAAGCTTCTGCTTTATAGTATTAATAATCAGCCGAGCAAACACAGTATTGCTTGGTAGACTCGGCATATCTTGGAAATATTTTGCATTGGCACTATTTACTACATAGTTAACCCAAACCAAAACTGAAGCCACAGCACAGCACTGATTTATATTATATAGCTTTTAACTTAGGATGGCCTCAAAGAAAAAACTTAAATGATGATTATCTTATCAATAACATAACTGTCTTAATCAATTTGCAAGTTACTTATAGGTCATCTTTGGTTTTTTACTTCACCTGTTAGCCATTTAATATGTTATTAATTCAAACAACAAAGAAACTATACCATTGTAGTGTTATCTTTACAGAAAAGTTTTGTTCTCTTTCTTTTCTTTTTTATGATTGTAAGGTTCTATGATGTTTTAACACCTCCCAACATTTTAGGAGCAGTGCAAAGACGATTAAATTACATTTTTTATTTCTGCATTTAATCCCATAAATAGAAAACACCACATAACAACTTCACTTTTTTGTGTGATTAAGATCTAATGCATTTGCCAAATTCATATCTCTAATAAAATATTATAAAATATCTATAAGCCACATTTGAAATAGCTTAAGTAATTTTTATATAGGATTTCACTACATTATATAATTCATATATGTAATGCAATTATGAAAAAATATACTGTAGCCATATTGAAAAATAATTTTATTAAAATTTAAAAAAAGCCTGGCTAGGAGAGAAGACGGTCGGTGGAGGAGGCTCAAAGCATATATATGCTCAACAGTGGGAATATAAGGGCTGTTTTACTGATTGATAAAAAAAAATTAAGATATATCTGGCACTTTTTAAATGTCTGTTAATCATTTACCTTTACCAAACCAAACTAATTTTTCATACCACTTTTTAATCATATGTATGTGTAAGTTTAATAGACAGTTGAACTGTGGCATTAAACTTTTACAAAGTTAGCGTTTGTGAGAATAAATAAACCCATCGTCCTTGGACCTAAAACCTTATATATACTTTAGCATAAAGAAACTGTTAATCAAATGCAATGTAAATGTGACCCACATACAAACAAATGTTTATGTACTTCTAAGTAAACAAACGCATACAAATAGAATATACTAAAAGAAAGAGAGCTTAATAATTATTTCAAAAACACTTACCTTTTTTAAATAATTTCCCATAAATGAGTCGTCAATAAAATTTTCTATTTCAAAACATCGTATCAAAATTTTAAAAGTTCAAAATATTTAATCACTTCTAGTTTAAATATATTACAACTTAAGTTTCACTTGTTTCAAACTTTTAAACGTAATAGAAAAAGTTTGGAAGACACAGACAATATTTTTTATTATTTAAAAAACGCCTTATACTGATTTTAAAAACTAAGCGAGAGCAATTCACAGCAACAACAAATGTGTGCAGCCTAACTCTTTGTTACTTCATTCTGGTTTTGTTACGTTTTGCGATCACTATCATGCATTGACGTTTTTCATATATTTTATCTGTATCGTAGTGTTGCCACATGGTGTACATTTATATTCTATTTCTACCATTGATAATTCTGCTATTCAATTATTCTAGTATTTTGTAAGAATAAAACAAATAGTCAAATTCCAAAATAAGAATACAAATTTATATGACAATAATCGTAATTTACAAATTAAAGTAATTTTGATTGAATATTTTATATCTATGAATGCGCAAACTATATGACAGATTTTTACGTAATTGTTCTTTATAAATTGTAAGCAAGTACAATGGACTGGTTTCACTTCCATAACTTTTTAAAGTTCAAAAAAGTAATTGCTGAAAAAATCGACATATTTTTATAGAAAGCAACACCAATAATCAAAAATATGCTCCCACGTCGTTTTAACCCGAGCGCTTGTAAGGCTATTACCGTTATTATTTTATTTGATTATTACTCTTATTCGTTGAATTTGCGAGATTTCCACATAAGCATAATAAGCGTAGTATGGATGTACGTTGGTATTGTACGAATAGTACTGCAGCGGGTATATATTTGTCACCAGTGGTTGTTCCGATACGACTTACGACCTTGGGAACTTAAGGGGAGATCAGGAGAGCTAGAAACTCATTTTTTATGTCTTTGGTACTTTTACATTGGCGCCAGAACTTCGTAATACATATCAACACAGGAAGCAAAAATGTAGTAAGTGACACATTTGGCCATTTTCACTTTTTTACATCGTTGGAATCAGAAAAAAAAGCCAAAGAATTAGATGAAAAATATCGAAAATAGGGTCAATCAATTCAAGATTGACACTTTTTTATTTTTTGTACCGTAAAACGATTTTCTTTTAGAAAAACTCTAGGTTAATGCCGTTACAATACTTATTCAGCTAAAAATAATAAATATTGTGTCCAAAAACGACAGCTCTAGGTCCACAAACACGAAAGTTATAATTTTTTTTTTTTAAAAGTTGTAATGTTTTTCGCCTCTGGTGAACAATTTCTTTTTTGTGGGTTACTACGTTTTTACTTTCCAGCGTTGATATTTAACAAATATATATATATATTTTCTATTTTTTACTTTACAATTACTATATATTATTTTCTTCCTAAATAAAAAAGAGCATCCTCATGAAGTAGCATTTATTACATTTATTCCGTAACGTCTTATTTGACCTTGGCGGTTTTAATTTTTCTCTGAAATATACTTATGCCTAATAGTTGTGAAGTAATGGTGGTACCGATATCTACAAACGTTTTGCAATTAAGTATATTGGAGTCATATATCCACAGCTTTTATCAATAAGACTGCGATAAGGATCGGTTTATTTTATTTACAAAATACGATAGGCGAGACATACAAGTAAAACAGAATGACTAACAGATTAAATACCTTACAGACGTCTGGCTGTGTAGTCTTTTATTGTTCTATAAGGAGAGCGGACGACCTATAACCAGTTTTAAATAGCAAGAATATTTTTTATCATCGTTATTACAGTGTGAGTACTATTTGATTACTTTACGGTTATTTAAATACGAATTTATTTTAAACGGTCTATTCTTTTAATCAAGCTACTTAAATCCTACATTCTCCAGTAAATAATAAACAATGGAAACATATTCTATCGTACAGGTTGCATGTGATTACGTTTACACTTATGAAACCGGAAATCAAAAAGCTCACGGTACAAATGGGTCGAGAATCCAGGCCAGATCGTAACTTTGTCGCCTATAATTAAAATACCTTCACAACGCACTGAGGAAGAAATTCCTCGTAATTAAGTTCTAAGCTTTTTAAATCGAGGACTAGATTAATAAATATTGATTCTTATGCAACGTGATTATAACGACAAAAGAAGAGACCTATAGAGTCATCTGCCGTCGTCCAAATGCCAAATTCCACGACGGTACCTTTTTTCAGTAACGTTTTTTTCCACGAACTATCAACCTGTGGAATCAACTGTCACCAGCGATGTTTTCAATCCAGTACCATTTGAGGACCTTCAAGAAACTATAATTTGGGCGATGGTGATCACTCAAGATCAGGTGAGCCGTAAGCTCGTTTGCCACTTTTCCTATAAAAAAGGGGAAAATTTCTATGGTCAAATGTTCTGACGTTTTTTAGTTAGAAAAGTTTCAGGCTGAGCTAACAAAAAATATATTTAGGTCTGTGGTATTCACCAAATATTCAATCCGACAGATTGCGACTAGTCCGTTCTTGTCGCAAGCCTCTTGAATGCCAATAGAATAGCGACAAGAAACTATAACCACGCACTTATAACCATGATAAATGGAGTTACGTAAACAAATGGAGTGTAAAGCTGTTATTTAAGATTAGATTCCTATAGTTAATTAATACTTGTTGAGAACTCGGACAGCCTTTCTGTAACCTGTAGGCTGTATACTCGTAAGTCTAAAGGTAAAAATAAAGAATTCCATATACTTGAATATTTAACAAATTGGATAATGATATATCCACGCATTGCAATTTCCTATAATAAACAGTCCATTTCTTTGTATAATGCACAAATAAACTGCCCCAACCGTATGACAGTAATGTAAAAATGAACGCGATATCCTGATAGAAATAGAAATATCTTCTACATAAATATGATGATTGCTTTTCCATAACTGAAGGTTTTTCGTGAGATTTTCTTTAATCTACAACCTTTATGTACCTCCAAATATCGCCAAAGATGTTTCATGTCATGCACCGGTGCAACTTAATCGGTATCTCCCAATATGGTCGCGGAATCGATTACTATAATTATTCTATATGTTTTAGACAATTTTTAGGCAGTAAAACTTGCAATCATAAAATATTTTAGTAAAAGGTACTAAAGTAATTGATGAATACATAAATCCGCCGATGGAGTAACCGACTTAGCATTAATGCAGTCTTCAGACACCCGTTCATCAGGTCTAAACAATCAGGAGACGAAATCCGCGTTTGGAGTGTTACTGTCGATGGCAAAACCATAACTCTATTAAATTTTGCTATGTCACGTCTGAAATCCGATAAAACAGTTGTGTTCAGCTCTTCTAGCTAATCTGTGTCCATTAATAATTCTGAGTTTCAGAATACATAGTTATTAATTACCAGGAGTAACATCGGTAGTACCAGTTCACTGTTAAATGAACATTAACGGGTTAGTAGTAAGAACCTTTAGGCTAACGACGGCATTCACTAATTAGCTGTTCATATTCAATATAATATATATTGCTGTAATTAATGATTTATCTGGTTTAGTTCCGTGTTTTGTTTTGTCAGTGACCCGATAAAATTAAACGGAATAACCTTTCGTCGGTTATTGTGAATGATAATTGGCGCAATGGATTGTATGTAATCAAAGTATACGTGACCCAAATTAATACCTATGTATGGGCATATATGAGGCGCTGTGTACGTCGCTTTACACGCGTTTGGTACAAAGGGCGTCACTTGTCGCATTGCAATATGGCACGATGGTTTGTGATAAGAGGCTCATATGCAGCACGACGGACACACTGAAACTGTGCACTGTACTAATACAGTGTATGAATAATATTTTTAATTTTACCTAACATACCAAAGACTGATTATATATTATATATAGTCAGTCTTTCCCTCCGATTATAATGCGGGTGTTTTTAAAAGTAGCGTGTATAGACATTTACTAAGCTAGTGCGTCTTACCATCCTGGAATGCATTTCATCTTAACATCAGGTGAGATCACTTGCTTAGAAAATATTAAAATTAGTATTTTCAACAGACTTTAAAAGTCTGTCTGTGTTTGTTACCGCATAAACTTATACTAGGTGAACCGATTTTGTCGCGGGCGGGGCCGCGGAGGTCCCTCTGGGCCCGTGGCCCTGCCACCATACGCGACAGTGGGGGAACACCCTGTGGGGTTTAGTCGGTGAGGGCCCGACATAATTCGTCCCTCCCCCGGGGGGCGTTTACGCGGCTGGGTACGTTACCCACAGGTTAAAAAAAAAAGGTGAACCGATTTTGATGATTATTTTTTTATTTGAAAGCTGGTGCTTCCCATCTGGACCCATTTGGTCCATTTCTGACAGTGGGATCTATGAGAAAGCCACATAAGTCTTCAATTTGCATCAAGTATGTGCGCCACAAATGGACGAATAACTCAATATCACGGCAACCGAAGATTCATTTTTTTATGGAAAGGATGTATTTTAGAATTAGTTTGATGAAAGTTTGGTTACGTTCTGATTAAGTTTTACTTCATAATTCAGAAATACAAAAAGGTGTCAGCTAGTAATAGCGTTTAACGTTTTAATCGATTTGAAGGCGGTTTTGTTTTCCTACAATCATCCTATCGTCATTTCTTAATGACCCCCTTCTCCTAAAATTGACATCTTTACCAGTTTGACGAAATTAAAACATTGCAGATTTGAGAAAAATAGGGTATTATTTAATTAAAACACTTGGTTATACTCGTAGAATCACCTTTATTATTTTACTTTGGCAATATATAATATAAAAGTAAAAATAGGGAATAATAATATATAATATTATTATTCCTATTTTACTTTTCTTTGGATACATCCCACGCAGTTTTCACCCATTCTTTTAAAGTATAAATAAATAATCAACTTCAAAATAAATAATTAAATAATCACCCCCTCTCCTATCTATCATTTACCGTCATCCGCAGACCAACACCCCTAATTTAGAATGACGTAATATATGGACGGCCCCTAAGTATAGTTATTTTGAATTTTGTTTAGTTCAGTTTAGTTAGTTCTTTGTTATATAAAAAGTAAAATTGTCTTTTCTAATAATCAATAGACAATAGATTTTTTACATCATATTTATTAATGATTTGTTGAACTGCTGCTTATTATAAAAAAAACTAGATCTGATTCCGTCCGCTTAGCTGGATATACCACTGTACTAAAAGTAGCCTTAGTCACTTATAACATCAGATATCTGCCAGAGAAAGTCCCGTCAAAATTGGTTCCAGAGATTATCCGAAACAAACAAAGATAATAAAAAAATACCTCGGTACATGTACCGTAAATGCATTGTATTTATATATACATGTAGTAAAAAGCGGTTGTTTTAGTATTAGAATAAGAAGCTCCAATGTTATATTATTGTATAGATAACGAAGCGAATTTCCCTAAAATTAATAAGTTATTCAATGGATGGAGAGGATCGTATATGGTGGAAGGCATTGGGAAAGGTGTATTTCCAGCAGTGAGTAGACACAGGCTGATGATGATGATTTAAAAACTATAAAAATGAACGGGTGGTTAATCGTTCCGTGTTTTACACAATGCATTTTGGAGTGCTCAGTGCCCATATTGTTAGCATTTTATTTAAAAAATAGGATTATATATCCGTAGTTGTAGGGATACACTAATAAAGCGAAAGAAGCGAGAGAAAAAAATTCAAATTTACCATTCGACTATTGGCGTGTACCATCTCGTAACACAAGCATAAGCTTAATCGGAATGGTTAATAAGAATGTTAGTAATATATCTACCCTACCTACCCCTGCAGATGACGGGCGTGAGTATTTGTCGTATAAATATAGCTTAAAGTATCTAAGATGTTTTATAGGGACTTAGTTTATATTAGTTTAGAGATATGCTTCGACAAGTGCATACGTATTTATGAGCACGTATTATCGGTGCCTTTGTATTTAACGTAGTGGCTTAACGATCCCTATGTGTCTGTAATGAACCAATACATCCATACACATCCACAATTCGGTGCAATAAGATTACGTACTGTAATATAAGTTATCAGTTCTATTCGTTACGTTATTGTAGATTGTTGTACCATTTATTAAATGGTGCTGCGCTAAATTAGACGCGCTCGTGTCATAATTGCGTGATTTCTTTCAGTTTTAGATCATGGTGAAGGCGAAGAATGAATTGCGTTCAAAAGTTAAGAAAGATGGCGAGTTCATCCCCCCGGACGGTGGTTGGGGTTGGATGATTGTGTTGGCAGCGGGTTTTTCTAATGTAAGTATCATTACTAATTATAATATTCGTTTTTTAAAATATACCATTTGCATTGTATAAGAAATTTACTATTACCAGCGAAAAATGTATTATTTAATGTTTTTTTTGTAAATAAAATTTAATATAATCAATATTATAGTATAAATACACACACATTATTCACTACATTATTATAAATTTCACATTATTAACATTGCATTTCTGTCTGTATTAATTACTTTTTTAAAACTGTATTTAGTAGTTTTACACGAATAATCTTTCTAAATAAAATGGTCAAATTTTCTATGTAGATAAAGTTTTATTTTTAAATTTTTCGTAGTTTAAAAAAAAATGTGACTTTATACTAAAAAAACATTTTTAAAATTTTTTTTAGTATAAAATCACTTAATTATTTATAAAACAGTTGCGGTGCTTTCCTGGATAATCATTATAGGTTCGTCAAAATAATACGGGTACTTGATTTTTTTAAAAAGGCATTATTACATTATTGGATTATTGTATCCAAAGTGCTAACATTAATTGTTATTGGTTGAAAGAAATACCCGGTGATTTTTAGAAGACAAAAGTTGCACTTTACTATAAGTCAAATAAAGGTAGCATGTCATTGACATTAAACATGAAATAAACCGTATTGAACTGCAACCTTTTTATCGACGCTATCTGTTATTTGTTTATTTTATTTTCAAATCAATATATAACCAATATACATATATGTATGTACATATAAACTACCATTGAAAGTATACGGAACCGTAAAACAGCTTTCAACTTACGGACAATTAGGGTCTGAAGATTCGAATCTTTTTTGCCTTGCCATCAACGTGTTTTTATGTATATAAGTATAATTACGAGAATAAACAAAAATCGACTTCAAATCAAATCAAACGTAATAAGCAGACTTTCTATTTCCGAATTATCGTAAGATATATATTACGAAATAGAATTAATCAGAACCTAACCAAACTCTCATCAAACTACTCCTAAAATACATCCTTTACAATAAAAAATGAATCATGAAAATCGATCAAATAAAAAAATATGAATTGAGAACCTCCTCCTTTCATGAAGTCGGTTGAAAACATATGAAACTCTGCTTGTGGTGGTCAAACTATAAGGGCGCTCAGCCTGAAAGTTTGAGTACCTCAACTCCAGGGTCCTAGATACGCTTGACCCCATACTATGGCTGTAGTTGCATTTCAACGGAAGGGAGGAATGCATCACTTGCTGTCATAGTAGAAGTGAGGTGTTTGAAGTTGTATTGGTTACTTCTTATGGTCGAAAACAAATTAAGTTGCCCTGTATAACAAGGTATATTCTCTTTTGTTACTGTTCGGGTCACTCAAATATTAGCTTAGGCCATCACCAATGCACGCTATATTGTTTGTTGTTATATAATGTTTTTGTCCCCAGTTCAAGATTTGTATACAATAGATTTAATGGACACGTATACCTTACGGCAAAACTACTTAAAGATTGTTTTACTAATAAATAATATCAGGCGCTGTCTAACATCACTGTTTGATCTGTATATTTAGTTCCATTTTTACGTATATCATTTGACCACTATATGACTATTAAGTCCTTATTTAAGGAATATGTGCTGGTAGGCCCTTCGTGCAGTATAAGTAGGTACACATTTACATAGCAAGTGAAATTTTACTCAAATTAAACTTGCTATTTTGTGTCTCAAGATGAAAAACAAGCTATATATTCATGATTTTGTGGACAAAGGTACGCTAGAATTTTTACTATAATATCTGTACCTAAGGCAATCTCTTTTTAAATATATTATTATATATATAATATATAAGTTGGAGTTTAATAAAACTCTAACTTATATACACCTTTACAACTCTTTGCTTCGCCCTCAATTGGAATATGCTTGTATGGTTTGGGATCCTGTTTACAATAAATATGTTGATGATATCGAAAGAGTGCAGAACAAGTTTTTTAAAACCTTGAACTACAGGTGCCACAAGAATCGTACTCCTTACAATGATATATTAACACAAAATTTTACCCTTGAAATCAAGGCGCATGTTTCTTCAAACCATGTTTCTACATGGATTGTGTAACAATAAATTTGACTGTTCTTATTTAGTAAATAATTTATGTTACGTTGTACCCAGCACAGTTTATCGGCGAGAGGTGAGTGCATATAATTTATTTTCTTTAAACTCCTGTCGTTCCAATGCTGGTGTGCGTTCACCTCTCCGTCGTGTGGTGGATATATACAATAAGTACTTCGCAGATGTTGATTTGTTTTCATTGCCTAATACCAAATTTAGAAAATGTATTTAAGACAGCTTATTTAGTTAAATTAGTTAATACGTATTTATTAGTTCATTTATTTCCGTAATCTTTTGTTTAATTTAAATTTGGTAGATAGTGTTTTTGTTTTTAAAGTGTTGCACGTTAAAATAATAATGATAATAATTTGCGGATAATGTAGTTGGTAGTGCAGTTACATATTTTATTTCTATTATGTCTTTTATAATTTCAATCGTGCTATTGTTTATTGTCCCAAATAAAGAGAAAAAAAAACTCTTTGGTCATTGTACTATTCGTGACATATCAGAACAATTAAAGTTCTTCAGACAAAGTAACCGATCTATTTGTAAACATTATTATCTATCTAATTTGTTATTGATAATTTATTTTATTCTTTTAAAAATAAAATTAACATAATTATTGTTATAAATCATATTTGATCTTATTCTAATTAACATAGTTTATTAGAATTGATGTGTTGTCAAGGGTTGCCTTAATCATAGTCGCAGAATCACAGCGTAGATGATATGATGATGACAAACGTTCAACATAAGTGGATGTGTGAATCATTTACTTGTTATTTATTACTGAGAGCAATTAACAAGCAAATATTGTGCAAAACCGCAACTGACTATGCAAACAAAACGAAACACAATTGTTTTCTTATCTTAAGAAAACCAAATAGAAAGACAACTTTAATTGATACGCGAAAGAATTACTTTGTGTGGTACAAAGTAATTGTTTCGCTTTTAACGACAATTACTCAGAAGGAGGAGTATGATCGTTACAGTTTATATAGGAAATGAGTGCAGAAAAAAATAGAGTGAATACACACACAAAAACACACCGAATTAAAACTTCTTTAACTCCATGTACATGTATGCATATATATGTTTAAATACATATATATAAAAGACGTATACGGAATAAGAATAAAAACAAGAATAACTTTATGTTGTTCTGTAATTCAAGAAACCACATTAAAAGTTCATTCCTGCTTTTGCTAAACTATAAATTAAATTATGACATCTTTTTAACCTCTATGGACTCCACTATGGAGGTTTCATATAAGAAAATAAATATTATTATTTTTTACATGTATTATATTATATATTTAAGAATCATATTCCTACAGTGTGATTCAAACAACAGGCCTGCACTGTCTTACGAGTAGATTTACGAAACGTAACTGGATATGAAAGAAAGAGAGACAGAAAATGTGCGTTCGCATCTCCCTCTCTTGCCCCTTCAGTAACATACGGCATGTGTCTTTTTCTATCTTCCCTCTCGACTGTCCTTAACGCATTCACCAGCTTACTCCTCAAGTCAAGCATGCGTAAACAAGTTTTACTTCAAATGTCAATATTTTTAATGATTTATTGTAGTTATTTATTGTATTAATTGGATGCAGCTTTTCGCCCTGCCGATGCTGCAACAGTTCGGGCTCCTGTACCGGGACAAGTTCACGCGGCTGGGCATCAGCAGCTCCGAGACGACAACCATAATCAACATGAACTCGGCGCTGACCTCTTGCGTCGGTGCGTGACGCGCCTCGCATGGTAACTCTCTGATACCATACCGGCCGATTCTAAGTATTATGATATTCTAAGGTACCAATTACAGATAGGAGATTTAAGTTAACAAGTATACAAAAGAAAACACTAAAACCGACTTCAAATCAAATCAAACGTGACCGGATCAAATATCAAAAGCTACAAACGCGGACGTTTTCTGTTAATTCCGCTGCATCATAGATATATTACGGAGGTCTAGCGCCAATAACTTCTTCCTTCATCAACATTTTTGTTCCTTGTTACTTACTTAATCTTAGATTATAATAAACTATTAATATCTCTATCAACAAGCTTGCTTCCCCGTTCCCTGTCAAAACCCAAGGTTAGGATCTTATTAGGACCTATTTATAGGATTTGGTTTCAATTATGTCCCATTAAAATTTTGTTAGCACCTGTGCTTAGAAAACGCTTTATAAATGAAGGGGCTGTTAGGCACAAACATTAAAAAATACAAAAACAAATTGATCACCTCCTTTTTGGGTTAAAGAAGTAGGAACAAATCCACAAAAAGGAATATGGGACCTTTTTGAAACTACCCACCACCCTTTTGAAAGCAAAATTAAAATCGGTCCATAAATTAGAGCGCTATGAGAGTAAAATCGTTTAAAAAGACGTCCAGGAAATATTGCATAACTTCTTTTTACAAACGCCGTTATTGTACACATATTTCTGAAATTGACATATAAATCAAAAATGATAATCTATTTCAGTTTCTCGAAATGTTTCGTAATGATTTTCTATCAACATGTCCACATTTAATAGATAGGTAATAAATTCTTGGTAATCGAAGATGATACTAGTAGTAATGTTAATTGTTCACTTCACATTAAACAGATAACACTACAGATAATACACCAATTGAACACGGAGTGCAATATGTTCGCTATGGAAACATAACAAGTAAATTAAAATAATAACAAGTTTAATATTTACGAGCATGGACACAAGCCGCTTACAACCGGTCCTTTTAAAAATTGTTGGGAGAGGCCTACGTCCAGTTGTGAGTGTTATGCCGCTGAAATGGCGATCATGATGATATTTACGAGTAAAAACAAAAATAGACTTCAAATCAAATCTACGTCAAAAATGTACATAAATTGTAAGCGTCTTGTTTTCAGTCAGGTTACCAAAACATCATAGTTATATTACGAAGTTATATTATCATTCTACCACATTTGTGCTCGTTGTGTTCTTCTTCTTCTCTTGGTGCCATCTTCTATCCAAGGTTGGCGACCATCATGGCGATTTGGACCCTCAACACAGCAGCTCGAAATAAAGAACGTATGCTCTTATTGAACCATTGGCGTAGATTTTTACGCCAACATGTTCTTTTCCTTCCCGGATTTCAACAAATCGTATTATCGGATTGCGTTGTCGTTAAAGCTTAACTAAACTATGTCTGTTTATAACTATACTGATACCTAATAATATCTCAATCAATAAATATTTTCCTATACGATTTTTAGAAGCTATTTGTTATACTAGACATCAGTCTTATACCAACAAAATTGACCCGGGTCCTTATTGAAGATTCAGAAATAATTGTGTAAGAATGCATACATATTAAAAACAATACAGACGAATTGAGAACCTTTTTGGAAGTCGATGAAAAACCTATAAGAAACCGTTCAAATCGCAGGAAAAGGAGCGCAACTACAATATTTTAAACATTGATCAAGACAATTGTCTAACTTATCTACCGCCTCTTTATTGTAAGGTAATTTGAGAACGTGAAATAAAGAAACGACAGCAACAAAATACATGTTTCTTTATAAATTTTGTTACAAAACAATTCAGGGGTAAAATTAACTTCTTTCAATTTGTTTACGACATTCGAAGTGTCAATGAAGTTGTTTTCCATCAATGATTCGCTATTACATGCCTCATAAAGTAAAACCTTTTTATAACGCTATATAATACTTTATTAACCTTTCGCACTTCCGAAGATAACATCACGATTATTAGCTTTATTTATTAGTGATATATAAATCTCCTTTGTGCCTATGCACTTTATGAGTAATCGTGACATCTAAACATCTGTCAACTCTCAAATGCTTATTACTTTAGCTAATTAAAGCAAAGATTTCTAATTGGTATTTCGTTATTATGTGATACATAATAACGAATAACCAATTAGGAAACTTAACTAAACTATGTCTGTTTATAACTATACTGATACCTAATAATATCTCAATCAATAAACATTTTCCTATACGATTTTTAGAAGCTATTTGTTATACTAGACATCAGTCTTATACCAACAAAATTGACCCGGGTCCTTATTGAAGATTCAGAAATAATTGTGTAAGAATGCATACATATTAAAAACAATACAGACCAATTGAGAACCTTTTTGGAAGTCGATGAAAAACCTATAAGAAACCGTTCAAATCGCAGGAAAAGGAACGCAACTACAATATATTAAACATTGATCAAGACAATTGTCTAACTTATCTACCGCCTCTTTATTGTAAGATAATTTGAGAACGTGAAATAAAGAAACGACAGCAAGAAAATACATGTTTTTTTATTAATTTTGTTACAAAACAATTCAAGGGTAAAATTAACTTCTTTCAATTTGTTTACGACATTCGAAGTATCAATGAAGTTGTTTTCCATCAATGATTCGCTATTGCCTCATAAAGTAAAACCTTTTTATAACGAACGCTATATAATACTTTATTACCTTTCGCACTTCCGAAGATAACATCACGATCATTAGCTTTATTTATTAGTGATATATATTATAAATCTCCTTTGTGCCTATGCACTTTATGAGTAATCGTGACATCTAAACATCTGTCAACTCTCATATGTAATGATTATTTCTTTAGCTAATTAAAGCCAAGATTACTAATTGGTATTTCGTTATTATGTGATACATAATAACGAATAACCAATTAGGAAACTTGGCTTTAATTAGCTAAAGAAATAAGCATTACATATGAGAGTTGACAGATGTTTAGTTGTCACGATTATTCATAAAGAACATAGGAGACACAAAGGAGATTTATATATCATTCTCCCTCTATAGTTTCTTCACCAAGGATGTAATCGTTGAGACGTTGTGGTAGCCTCCTTGTTCTTGTAGATCTCCGAAGAACTTCGGTAGGTATTACATTTTGCGAAGGAGTTCTGTTAACCTCTTCCTCATGCATAGTATCAGATTGCTCTTCCAATACTGGGTTTTGGAGATTTTCGTCAATAACTCCGTTTTCGAGCGTAGAATCTCCATCGTTTGACGATGAAGGAAGTGGTGCTAAATGTCTGTTGGATACAGTGGACTCCTGGCCGTTACGTCTTCGAACATACGAGTAGCTGGGGTTACTTTGTAGAAGCTCTACTTCCTCAACGTAAGGGTCCGTTTTCGATCGAACAAATCTTTTTAATAATATAGGGCCTGGCACCAGCCAAGATGGTAGCGACTCGCCGACAGGTGTCCTTCTGGGAAAGTTAAATAACCTCTCGTGAGGAGTTGCATTTATTGAAGTGCAGAGAAGAGAACGCACACAGTGAAGAGAGGATTTTAAGACTTGTTCCCAGTTCTCAATGGATAAGTTCTTAGACCGCAGAGACAGCTGTAATGTTCGCCAGAGAGTACCATTTAGCTTTTCGACTTGACCGTTGCCTTGTGGATTGTAAGGGGTCGTACGTGAAGTGGCGATGTTACAATTTTTCAAAACGTTTGTAATTCTTCGGACATGAACGAAGAACCTCTGTCGCTATGTATATATAGTGGCTGACTGTATTCAAAAAGATCTCTTAAACACTTGATTACAGTGGTAGACTTCGTGTCAGGACATGGCTACGCGAAAGGATAACGTGAGAATTCGTCAATTATCGTAAGAATATATTTGTTATTTGTGTTTGACGGCAAAGGTCCTTTGAAGTCTATGTTTAGTCTCTCGAAAGGTGACATAGCCTTGATTAGCGTACCATTTGCTTTAGCAAAACGAGGTTTAATCTCTGCACAAACACGACAAGAAGCCGTCATCTGTTTGACATCATTTATAGAATAGGAAGATTATTTAATCTAATCCAATGATACATTCGGGTGATACCAGGATGCGAAAGTGCGTCGTGCAACACGTATAATTTGTTGTTGTTCATAAGTGCGCAAACTCGGGAGAGAGCGTCAGCAGCAACATTTTCAGCTCCTGGTCTATATATAATGTCATACTTGTAGCATGACAGCTCTAACCTCCATCTTTCTATTTTATCATTTTGATTTTGCTTGTGTGATTTTGATTAAAGATGTAACTGACGGATTTCTGGTCAGTGATAAGAAGAAAGTGTCTGTGTATAAGATAGTGACGCCATTTCCTGATGCTCTCGACGATAGCGCAGGCTTCTTTTCAACGGATGCATGCTTGCGTTCACTGTCCGATAGAGTTCTAGAAAAGAATGCAACGGGGCGCCCCTTCTGGGAAAGTGTTGCTGCTATAGCAAACTCCGATGCATCAGTCTCTACTGTTAGAGTCTCCTTGTCGTCAATAGCAACCAATGCCGCATTTTCTATATCCGATTTTAAGAGCTGAAAACAGCGTCGCTGATTTTCGTTTAATGGGAAATGATTGTTATTGATAAGGGGTTGAATTTTTCAGAGAACTTGTGAACCCATTTGGCGTAGTGAGCAAATAAGCCAAGGGTTCGTTTCATTTCCGCTACATTGCGTGGTAGTGGTAGTCTTGTAAGTGGTTCCAGGCGGTCTTTGTCAGGTTCTATTGTGTTGTTTTTCACAGTGTAACCAAGAAGACTAATAGAGTTTTGTCGAAGTTACATTTTGTTCGTTCAATGTTAGGTTGTATTTCTTCGCAGCGGTCATAAATTTCTGTAGGTTTTGTCGTGGTCCTCTTTATTTTTACCACAGACTGTCACATCGTCCAGGTATGAAAATGTTCCTGATAACCGTTCCTTGTCGATAATGTATTCGAGAGTGCGTTGAAAAGCAGCAACTCCATTGGTGACCCCAAAGGAATTCGTTTGAACTGCCATAATTTTCCGCAGGCTTCGAACGCTGTGAATTTTTCCTTTTCTAAAATAGCTACTTGGTGATAAGCACTTTGAGGTCGATCTGGCTAAAGTGATTAAATTTTGCTACTTTAGAGACTATAATGTCTATATTAGGCAGCGGGTATGCATCCAAATAAGTAAACTTGTTGATGGTTCTAGAGTAGTCGACAACCAACCTCTTGCGATGAGCGCCTCCACCAGCTACAAGTACCTGAGCGCGCCAAGGAGATACGCTCGGTTCAATAATCCCATCGTTTAATAGTTTCGATATTTCGGCTTCAATAAATTTTTCTTCGTCGTTATTGTGACGTCTAGATTTGACAGCGATAGGAGTAATGTCGGCAGATAAGTGAGTGAAGACTGATGCTGGAGGACTGAGGCTTCCATTACACATACATGTAGAGGATCCTGGTTCCTCCAAATTGGAATTCAAGTTTAGAATGGTCCTTCAGTATGTCGTGACCGATGATGACATCCGCACACAAATTGTCAATTACAAGTAGGGGACGTTGTTTATAGACATGGTTGTTAATTTCGAGCGTTGCAAAGCAGACACCGTTAACATCTGATTGATGATTAAGTGAAGCCAGATTAATGGTTTGTTTACAGGGCCGCAGTTCTAGTTTCATTATCTGTGCAATGTTACTATCGATGAAGCTCAATGAGCTACCAGTATCAATCAACGCATCCGCACGGGTATGGTTGATAGTGATGGCGACCGTTGCTTTCCCTAAGCTCGAGGGTGACGCGGCAGAGTAAATGGTGCTGACAGCTTCGTGAGAAATTGAAAGTGATGGGTATTCAAAAGGAGCAGCAGGGCTTGGGATAGCGTTGCTTGTAGAAGGGTTATTACGAGACCGGCATACTGTAGCAAAGTGGCCCTTTTTCGAACATAGTTGGCAGTAGGCGTGGAAGGCAGGACACTTGATTCTTTGATGCACTTTACCACCGCAGAAAAAGCAACGCCTTGCCGATTGTTGTGATGAGGGACAGGAAAAATGGCATTTTGAGGACTTGTTACGTTCAACTTAGTCGATTTTTCTTGTACAGCAGTTAAAGTACTCGGGACACTAAGGCTCATCGTAGCGGAATCTTTTTCGGCCGTTTCCAAAATAACAGCCTGATTAAAAACTTCTTCTAGCGTCAGCGATAAATTTTCTAAGAGTCGTGTTCTTATACTCAGTGATTGAATACCGGCAATAAAAGCACTTCGTATTGCTTGGTGTTTATGCTCATCCGCTGAGACAGTCTTGAAGTTGCAACTTTGTGCAAGAAGATGTAATGCACGGCAATAGTCATGAATTGTTTCATTATGTGCTTGTTTTCGTGTTCCGAGGACATGACGACTTAATATTTCATTTTGAGGTTTGAGGTAATATTTATTTAAAACAGTCACAGCGGCTTCATATGTTTGACAGTGCTTGATATGAATATAAATATTAGCAGTCAAATGGTTAGCCAATATTTTGAGTTTTATTGAATCCGTAGCTTCATCAATAGGAATTTCTTCAGCAAGAAAATTTAAAAGGTGTAGTGCCAATGCGACCACTTTTCTCCGGCTGCGGGATCACTAGGTTCAACTTCGAATCTGTCGGGTCGTAGATATTTTGCTAATGAGTACTTCGGGTCCAACATGATTTATATATTTTAGCTAATTAAATTGATACATAATAACGAATAACCAATTAGGAAACTTGGCTTTAATTAGCTAAAGAAATAAGCATTACATATGAGAGTTGACAGATGTTTAGTTGTCACGATTATTCATAAAGAACATAGGAGACACAAAGGAGATTTATATATCATTATGTATCAATTAGCTTAAGATATCTATGTAAATAAAACAAACGCGTCAAAAACGATTTAATGAAATAGCACTTACGTTATAAATTAGGATTGTCTGATTTTATCTAAATATCTATTTTCTGGTTATAGGATTAGCAAATGGACCGGTGTTCAAAACATTCAGCTACCGCCAAGTATCCCTGACGGGCGCCGTCGTGGTCTTCATATCATTAATTCTGACGACCTTCTCTTACAATTTCATGACGTATTTGTTATCATTTTCAATACTTTATGGTGAGTCAATAGTAATAAAAAGTATTTATGAATTAAGTCTAGTCACCAGAGCTTATGTCACTTGTTAGGTGTTTAGCCCCCCATCTGGTGCAAAGACCCTTTATCAGAAATGCCACATATCGTTCGAATTTTATCTGAAGTTGGCATGTTTATAGACCAACCTTCAAAAGATTCGGATAACGTGAACCAATATTTTAAGCTTTGACTTACGAATTTCAGTATCCCGCTAGGATAAGGATAAGCATATTTAATTAATTATTTTTTAGAAACAATAAAATTGGATAAAAATTTATTTTATTCAGGTGTGGGATATGGTATAAGTAGTTCCGCAAATGCTCTTGCATTGAATACATATTGGAAAAAAAGAAGGCGACTAGCTACCGGTCTATCATGGACTACAACGGGGATGGGACCCATGTTATGGCCACATATTATAACAGGACTGTTTGCTGTTTTTGGAGAGACTGGGGCAATTTTCATTATAAGCGGGCTTGCACTGCACGGAATAGCTTGTGCACTTTTATTACAGCCCGTAGAGTGGCATTCCAAATCACCGAAAGAACAAGATGAAGAGAAACTGGTAACTCCTGATCTTCTGAATAATCATAACAGACCGAAAGAGAGCGGTTATTTTAGTCAAGTATCAAAAATAAAAAATCTTAGCGTATTCTCAAGTCAGTATCTTTATAACGAAGATGATCCCGTTACCCCTGGATATGAAATCACTGACCCAGGAGTGCCAATGATGTTGAGAGCAAATGATGGATATTTTAGCCAGTCGAGACAATCGAGAAGCCGATTGTCCTCAAGAGACGGATCTAATAAGAACTCACGTCTTAATTCTAAGAAACCTTCGATGTCCAATTTACTTGAAAATCGATCACGAAAATCTTCAACTTTGTATCTTAATGAATCTAAAAAGAACTCATCTGCTAATTTACTATATCTTAACGAATCTAAAAAAAACTCTTCAGCCAATTTAGGTGCATTGGCTCAAGAGCGGGATGCATTCAAACCAAAACGTAAAACGTCTATTAATTTGGACACTCAGATTCCAGAATCTGAAATAGAAGACTGCCCTACACTCAAGGCGCCACAAGATTTAAAAGCTGAAGAAAAGGCTGCAGTAGAGAACATAGATCCAAGAGAAGCAAAATACATAGCTGATAGAGCTGAAAAACATTTTGCTGGCAATAAAAGCATTAAATCGTTTAAAATGGATGGTCAATACGGAGAAAAATATAATAAAGATAATCTAAGTAATATATCCTTGAAAAATCAAGAAGATAATGATGAAAAGAAATACTTAAAAGATAACCACAGTAATCAATCATACCGTACGAGAAATCGAAGGAAGTCTAATAATTTTAACTATGAAAGCGAAGTTCTCAAGCAAGCATCGTTAAAATTAGAACAATACTTAAAAGAAAGCGAGGATAACTCTCAAAGCGATAAATTTAAATTGTTAATAAGTAACCCGTTAGAAGACGATGTGTTTGATGAAAAGAAAGAGGAACTTAAACAAGACGAAGATGCAGAAGCGAAATTATCTTTTTGGGAGAAAGTGGCTATATTTTTCGACCTAGACCTTTTAAAGGATTTTACTTTTATAAATCTAATGTTGGGTATAACATTAGCAAACTTCAATGAACTAAACTTCTCAATACTTACTCCATTCATTCTCGGAGACTATGGTATGACAAAACCTCAAGTGGCATTTTTTATGTCACTGTTGGCCGGAGTTGACCTTTGTGTTAGATTTTGCATTCCTTTTGTAGCTGGGAAAATTGGATGGGATAATAACTCTTTCTTTCTATTTGGAGTTCTATCTATGGCCTTGGGAAGAGTGGGTAAATATGTTAATGATTTCATTACCTTTATGTCAAGTAAATATATGTACGATTAAAACAAAAATTACTTCAATTCCTTTTTTTATATGCGAATAGTCGCAGGCATTTTACGAAATAGATCACAACCAAACTCTTATCAAACTACCATTGTAGTACATCATTTCCAATAAAAAAATGAATCATCAAAATCGGTAGGCGGGATATTGAATGATTCGTCCATTTGTCGCGCACATACCTAATACAAATTAAAGCCTTATATGATTTTTCTCATGGATGGGCCAAAAAAATCTCAAGAATTGGACAAAAATGCATGCTTTTTCATTCAACCAGCTTTCAAATGAAAAAAGAGTCATCAAAATCGGTCCACCCTATCCAAAGTTATGAGGTAACAAATATTAAAAAAACATTCAGGTATCCTTTTTGCAGTCGATTTACAAATACAATTTTAGAATTATATTATTATGTTTGTTAGATTAGTAATCCACTGTTTTTGTTACAGTTTTAGCGTACTGTCAAATCTACTCAGTCGTTCTCATGGTAGCAGTAATAATAGGTTTTGGAAAAGGTCTGCGAACTGTATTCATGGCTTTAGTTATCCCGACTCATGTACCGCTGCACAAATTGCCTGGAGCGACGGGCATCCAATTACTTACTGCTGGAATAGTTTATCTAACATTGGGACCAATCGTAGGTATGACATGAATAAGCTGTTAGTATATTTTATTTAGCGTCCTCGCCTTCACATTATCGGAACCTAGTGGCTAAACGGTTCGATGAACAATCTGATTGGTCGCTGGTTCAAATTTCGACAGGTATCAGTGAATTGCCGTTTTTTGGTTTGTACAAAAGTTGCTAAAAATTTGTGCTGCCTCTGTTTACTCCGCTAGGATTAAAAAAACTTGAGATCTTTTTTTATTTATTATTTAGTATAAATATAATTTAAGACATTATTATAAATAAGAAAACATTATATAACAACAAACTTTGCATGACTTTGGTGATTAACTTGATAGCGTTGTTAAGGTATTATCGTATTATATGTTGCATATCCGGATTAATTTTTCTACTTGTTCTTACCTGTTGCAATTTTATATCAGATTTTACTTCAAAAATATCTAATCAAAATCTTACGAAATAACGGCTTATTTATTATATATATTTTGTGTTAGTTCTAGTTAGTGCATGAAAGTGAGAGTTGGGCATGGCAAAAAACGTATTACAGTCAAATTAATGCCATAGAGATGTGTTTATTATTACAAAGGCTGGCAATGGCAGCTATTCTGGTGTTCAAGTTGGTGAGTGACGATAGTCAGTTAAGATCAGATGATTTTTTTTAAGATTATTAAGATTCTCATTAAGATCCGATGATTTTTTTTTTAATGACGAACTACACAGATTGGCCAGAGAAGCTGGCCTTGACTGCTTCACCGGATTGAGAGATGGCATAGCTTTTAGGTCGCTTAGCCTGAACCTCTATCGCTAGTAACTCGACACAAGGGTCCCCCCGGTGGGTCCTTTTCCTATAAAAACAATTAAATAAGGGCGACGTCAAAAGTACTCTCTCTGTAAAAGAATAAAAGTATCTGAATCGAACTCCGTATTCGAAGCAGAATGTAACTGCGTAATCTCTGCCAACGGGTACGGATCACGGGCGTGAATACTAGTAAGTAAATTGTTGATAAGCTTTTTAAAAATGAATTTTATGTCGGTGCTAACATATAATTTAATATTTCTAGGATGGATAAAAGACAACGCTACAACGGCGGTGACTCTGCATTGTCTGAACATCTTCACCTGGCTGACAGCGATCTCGTGGGGTTTAGAAAAATACATTTCAGCGAAACGACAAAATATTATGAACGAGGCTGATGTTGTATCATAATTAAAATAGCTTCTTGTATTTCAAACGAGGTTCGAATTCTAAAGGAGGATGAATATTGACCGTTTAATTGGCTTTTAAAAGTAATACCATTTGGTGTATTTGGTACGATTAATGCAATGTTAATTATTTGGTGTCGAGCACAAGTGGTGCGGAGGTCAACCGAAATTATATGCCGCGTCATTTATTTATCTACTTGTTCTTACCTGTTGCAATTTTATATCAGATTTTACTTCAAAATATCTAATCAAAATCTTACGAAATAACGGCTTATTTATTATATATATATATATATATATATATATATATATATATATATATATATATATATATATATATATATATATATATATATATATATATATATATATATATATATATATATATATATATATATATATATATATATATATATATATATATATATATATATATATATATATATATATATATATATATATATATATATATATATATATATATATATATATATATATATATATATATATATATATATATATATATATATATATATATATATATATATATATATATATATATATATATATATATATATATATATATATATATATATATATATATATATATATATATATATATATATATATATATATATATATATATATATATATATATATATATATATATATATATATATATATATATATATATATATATATATATATATATATATATATATATATATATATATATATATATATATATATATATATATATATATATATATATATATATATATATATATATATATATATATATATATATATATATATATATATATATATATATATATATATATATATATATATATATATATATATATATATATATATATATATATATATATATATATATATATATATATATATATATATATATATATATATATATATATATATATATATATATATATATATATATATATATATATATATATATATATATATATATATATATATATATATATATATATATATATATATATATATATATATATATATATATATATATATATATATATATATATATATATATATATATATATATATATATATATATATATATATATATATATATATATATATATATATATATATATATATATATATATATATATATATATATATATATATATATATATATATATATATATATATATATATATATATATATATATATATATATATATATATATATATATATATATATATATATATATATATATATATATATATATATATATATATATATATATATATATATATATATATATATATATATATATATATATATATATATATATATATATATATATATATATATATATATATATATATATATATATATATATATATATATATATATATATATATATATATATATATATATATATATATATATATATATATATATATATATATATATATATATATATATATATATATATATATATATATATATATATATATATATATATATATATATATATATATATATATATATATATATATATATATATATATATATATATATATATATATATATATATATATATATATATATATATATATATATATATATATATATATATATATATATATATATATATATATATATATATATATATATATATATATATATATATATATATATATATATATATATATATATATATATATATATATATATATATATATATATATATATATATATATATATATATATATATATATATATATATATATATATATATATATATATATATATATATATATATATATATATATATATATATATATATATATATATATATATATATATATATATATATATATATATATATATATATATATATATATATATATATATATATATATATATATATATATATATATATATATATATATATATATATATATATATATATATATATATATATATATATATATATATATATATATATATATATATATATATATATATATATATATATATATATATATATATATATATATATATATATATATATATATATATATATATATATATATATATATATATATATATATATATATATATATATATATATATATATATATATATATATATATATATATATATATATATATATATATATATATATATATATATATATATATATATATATATATATATATATATATATATATATATATATATATATATATATATATATATATATATATATATATATATATATATATATATATATATATATATATATATATATATATATATATATATATATATATATATATATATATATATATATATATATATATATATATATATATATATATATATATATATATATATATATATATATATATATATATATATATATATATATATATATATATATATATATATATATATATATATATATATATATATATATATATATATATATATATATATATATATATATATATATATATATATATATATATAACGAGGTTCGAATTCGAAAGGAGGATGAATATTGACCGTTTAATTGGCTTTTAAAAGTAATACCATTTGGTGTATTTGGTACGATTAATGCAATGTTAATTATTTGGTGTCGAGCACAAGTGGTGCGGAGGTCAACCGAAATTATATGCCGCGTCATTTATTTATCTGTACGTTCTGTATAGTTCGTTGTATTCGTTTCTTGTGCTTGTAAAAAAAAATATTTAAAACATATTTTTGCGATAATTGATGTTTATTAATTATGTGTTAAACATTAAATAAAATTGTGCAAGGATATTGAAGATAACTCGTTATTATAGTTGGTAGGTATTATATTAGATCTTAAGATGTGGTTAGAATTAAATACACTTTGTTTCATTATTTTTAATAGTCACAGTTGTCACAAATGAAATCGGCCATATTGTTTTTATTACAACTTATGCATTTTTTGCTATTCCTAATTAGTTATATAAATATATTGATTGTTTGCATTAATTTTATTTTTACGGAACACTGTAAATTGAAAACAAACCGTAATAAAATCGGTACAATTATTTTTATTTTAAAATATTTGTGTTTTAATTATTTTAATATGTAATATCTGCAAAGACATTGCAAAGTTAATGTAAGCAATAATTTAACAGGGGGGGAGGGAGTAACCTCCCCCCCCGGGACGTGCTCTCCTTGAGCACAGTGCAGAGGGGCTCCGGTGCGTTCCACTGGAGATCCCGGAGCCCCTCGTCATGCACCGAGGAAAGGGCCACCGGGGAGGTTTTAGTGGGTAAGAACCCCACATAACCGCCGCCTTCCCCCCAGAAGGCGGGGTATCTTTCTGACGATTTCCTCCCCGTAAACAAAAAAAAAAAAAAAAAGCAATAATTTAAAGTCTTTTGTTTTTGATTGCCAATATGAATATTCTGATTTCTACATATGAATATTGGCAATAAAATTGAATGGTGTGTATTATATTTTCAGACAAATTCTTTAAAACCGGTACTAACTATATTGCATAGATATTTGTAGTACTATTTGATTCAGTCGCCGGGGGTCATGTTACTATCGCTAAGAAATATGGCATTTAACAAGCGTACTTTTTTAACCGACTTCAAAATGGACGGTTCTCGATTCGTATATATTTTGTTTTAATTTTTTTTTAAATATGTATATAATTGGTACAAAACGATGTTTGTTTTGTTTGTGGAGGTCTATGGCAATCTAAGACCAGGTAAGTGCTTCTTCTCGATAATGAGCATTTTTTTTTGACGAACTACACAGATTGGCCAGAGAAGCTGGCCTTGACTGCTTCACCGGATTGAGAGGTGGAATAGCTCTTAGGTCGCTTAGCCTGAACCTCTATTGCTAGTAACTCGACACAAGGGTCCCCCCGGTGAGGGGTATCCTCGGCTTGGACGGTTACTATGTTACGCGTAAGCATGCCGATCCGAGGGCGCCCGAGAGGGCCGAACCACGAGTCGGTCGGTTGCTATTTCACGGATAATCTAAGAGACATTCAAAAGCTAAACTAACTTTAAGTGCCACTTCGATAATGAGCAATGGCGCCGCGTTGTACTAGGAGAATGTCACAACTTCGTAATACAACAATGATGTTTCGGAAATACAATAATACTTATAATACAACAACACTTCACGACATGTACTTTTTTAGCGTACATGTTATTTGAAGTCGGGTTTTTGATGTTACTTGTAAATATACTTTCTAAAACATGCGAAGTCTGAGAAGACGATAATAGTAATGGAACTTAAATAAGCTGTTACTTTCCTACTGTATGCCAGTAAAGCAGCAGCTAATAAAATTGCTAGGATTCGTGACACGAAAAAATAACCTAACCCCAAGCGAACAACTTTAAGCGTCAATAGCCTAATGGTTTAGGGTACGGCCTGCGAATCGTAAGGTCGTGCGTTCGAATCCACCATTTGACTATTGCCGTGAACCATGTCCTAGCACAAGTTTAAGCTTAGTTGGAATAGTTAACAAGATTGTTAGTAATATTTCTGAAAAAAAGAAATAATGCTAGCTTTCTTTTAAAAAAAAAATATTAATGATAACTAATGATAACTTTTATGTGACACGAAATTATATAGAGATATATAGAGATATAATTTCGTGTCAAGAATCATAAAAGTTAGGGTTAGGTTAATTTTTTTTTAATTGGGATATTATATGAATACATATACATTATAATATTACATATATTATATGAATTGATATTCAAAAATTATATTTGGTTTTTTTACGACGAGCTTGTAGGTTATTTTAACAACAGTCATAACGGAGCAAGTTTCCTATTGTGTGTTTATTATTCCAATTTATCTTCATATTTTTTATCAGTTCTTGATTCCCACTATATCCCTACTTAATTGATTAATCTAATCCTATCAATAAAACGAATGCAATACCTGTATTAACATCGTACCTATTCTATGTTTGATGTTCGATGGATTGAACAGCGTACTGTGGAAATCTACGGCCGTATCTACAACAAATGTAAACAAATTATTAAATTAGGCTTCAAATGTGTGCCTTTTTATTACTGCTTGTCATTGTCCTCACCTTTCTACTGTGTTTTCAGAGGACAATACAAAATTATTTTAATTACTGATGACAAATCTTTCTATTTACGTTCAGTTCAGAGGATAACGAATCAATATGTTAGCTGCTAAATTCATACTTGAGATCTAGAGCTGGAATTTATAAAGCCTACTTCGACTTTGTTCAGGCTTAGCTAAGGACAAACTTGCATGAGTTCCTGCTCGGCGAAAACTCAGCATACAAATTTATAGTCCTTCGTGCAAAGAATAAACTGAGTGCATATTAAACTAGAGCTTAGCATAATTTGTAAAACGTTCCAGGTTTTGTAAAAACATAATATTTATAAAAACAAGCTCCAATATTTTGTAATGTCTTTTCTTCTTTCGTCTCGGCTCGTTACCCGTTGAAAAACTCATTAAATAATTTAAAACCTTGACAAAACAAAAATTTAACAACCATTTTTTTTTCGAGGTTATTCCCTTCCCCCCTGTGTCCTCGCAGTGCAAGGCGACACGGGCCAGCCGATGTCCTTCTGAGAGTTGTCTGAGATGTTGAGTACCTTCAAATTTTGTTTTAGAAAAGTCATACGCACGGCACACTAATTGGGACTTATGGAAGGGACTGTTCCCAGACATACAAATAGACTATACCTACTCAGGGCCGGATTTAGAGGTCTTGAGGCCCGGGGAATAAATGATCAGTGGATGAAAAAATTTTGAAAATGCCATGTCAAGAAAACCTCCTATTAGTTCAATGAATAACAATTGAAATAAACTCCAGCAGTGCATATTTTACATTTTTCTAAAAGTTTCGAAGTCTCTATTGTGGCCCCCACTATGAAGGCTTCATATATATTATAACATGTTTGTTTGTATGTTAATAAAGTACTAATTAATAATTATATAGCGCAGATTTTTTATATATTAAATATATATATATATATATATATATATATTATATAGATTTATAGATAGATTAGAATTAGTGGTCTTGTAGCTTTAAATAAACCTTAGTAAACTCTTTTATCGGCAATGGCCGCATCAAGGGAGACAATAATGGACTACAACTTAAAAATACAGCGGAGAAGCTAATAGCAATGCAGCGGGGCGTTTGCGACGCGTGAACCGGAGCGTTCTCCGGCCACCTCCAAATTGAGGCATTATATATATATATATATACACATCGCGACCGTCGGAGGTTGCGAATAATCCTTGCGCGTTATCGCTATTTTATGGGCAGGTCCCACCCCTTAGATGTTAGGAGCGTTGCTGGAGTTTCTTCGGCCACTTCTTCTCCCAGCGCCAACGCTTCCCGAAGTGGCACTCAAAGTTAGTTTAGCTTTTGAATGTCTCTTAGATTATCCGTGAAATAGCAACCGACCGAGTCGTGGTTTGGCCCTCTCGGGCGCCCTCGGATCGGCATGCTTACGCGTAACATAGTAACCGTCCAAGCCGAGGTTACCCCTCACCGGGGGGACCCTTGTGTCGAGTTACTAGCAATAGAGGTTCAGGCTAAGCGACCTAAGAGCTGTGCCACCTCTCAATCCGGTGAAGCAGTCAAGGCCAGCCTCTCTGGCCAATCTGTGTAGTTCGTCATAAAAAAAAAATCCTACTTTAAACGGTTATTTCCAAACGACTCCAAAAGAAGTCAGATCTTAAATCGTCTATATCTTTTCTGTTCTTTATAAACATTTAAAACATTTATTTACTTTGGTCCTTCGTACACATCTCCCTGCTAGACTAATACATAGCCTGTATTAGGGAGATGTTGTACCTAACTCCGAGTTTATTTTGAACTAAAGTTTGTTATATAGCTTATGTGGTATTCGTGTGTTTTTGCAAAGAATAGTGTGCGTGGGTGCATGTGAGAGTGTATGTGCGAGTGAGTATTATAACCCAGTTATTTACCGGTGTTGTTTTTTTATTGAAATTGTTTCTTATACCTTTCCCATTTTTGCAAAAGCCACGCAAAATACTTTTTGCAATTTCACTGGGAATGTTCTATCTTTCATTCAACGCCATTCTTTTCTTGACTGTTCAAGACAAGAATACGTTTTACCATATTTTAGAGTTTTGGTAAATTTTATTCAGTCGACGTTAAGCGATAGCGTTATCAAACTTTTTTAGAATATTTAACAACTATCACGACTTGGCCCTATCTTGTGGAATAATAATGAGCTTTTAAATAACAAAAATTGTTACATTATTTAAAAGAATATGTGTAATAGTAAACGGTATGCATTGAAAAAATAACGATAGCATTGGAAAACGAACCCAAGCACGCATCATATGACAAATAACTGGAGACAAATATTAAGTAGTAACATATAAAATCTATTAAAAGAACATAAACTCGATATATCTTAAATACATAACGCTTTCACCTCGGGGACCTTCAAGGAACGTACACATATATATATATATATATATATATATATATATATATATGTGTCGTGTGTATTTATTATAATACTAGCGTACCCGCTTCGCCTAGCTAGAGTTTGCTTTATTTTACTTAAACAATAAACTTACATCATTAAATATTTCATTTAACTCTCACAATATATTAAATTATTCCTTTCTCTCCTTATTCATTCTCTTCTCGAGCGGTTGAAGATCTGCACCTACAACCTACATATCAGTAAATACAATATCTTTCTTATCATTAATACAAAACCAGGCTCAAGCTAATGTCAGAAATAAAAGTACGACGTATGGCTTGTTTGACAGTTCAAAAAGAGGAGTGCTCCGATCGTCACCAAACTTTACAGGGTTACTCGCCAGGTCAATCTAAAGATTCCCTGAAAGTTTCATTGAAATCGGTCCAGCCGTTTCGCAGCCTATATGGAACAAACCCACGCACTTTCTCTTTTATATATATATATAATATATAGATTTAGTTTGCATTTTCCTTGATGATTACACTTACTAATATGTGTTTCTCTCTCCCCCAGGGTTGACTGGTAGAGAATGGCACCAAGGTAGTCAGTCCACATTTTTGAATCTTAAGGTTTTATAATAAGTGTAAATAAATTTTAAAAATAAACATTTGATAAAATATGGTTAAGCTAAAAGTCATAAGGAATATTAGCAAAAAACATAAATCTAAAAAAAAGAGATAACCTATAATCGACAACATCACAGTCAAATATAAAGAGGTTAACGTTCGAACGACTACTGGCCATTTATAATGCTAATAAAGGAATAAAGAAAAGAAGAAAGAATGCACAGCAAATATTGTTCCATTATGAGACCATATAAACATTACTCTTTATCAAAAGACACGGGCTAGGCAACACCGAAATTTTAGCTACATTATTAATGTAACAATCTGCTTTTTAAAATAATAATCCATTGTTTTATCAATCTCATTATACATCATTATTAGCAATGATAAAAGTAATCCCCTTGCGTGACTGTTTTATCGTGTGATAAATTTACTTTCAAACCATTAAAATATGTGCGCTTAATACGCTCCGTATGTTATATTAACACCAAACGCCATATATACTTAGCAGCCGTAGCCGGTAGTTACCAACGAACCAATTTCTTATCTATAAAGAGATATTACCATTAATAGTTTCACACATTATGATGTTATTGTTCATTTAGAATTCTTATTCAACTGTTACCTTCATTCAATGGCTGACTGCTTTGATATTTATTTTTATTTGATCCTGGATATTTTGACGCTAATCATCAATCATCAATTAAGGCATTACAAAATCATTTTACAACTGCATGGTAAAGTACAAGAATATCGAATACATTATTACGTGTTTTAATAATACTTCCTAATTTAATTTAAAATTTATAGAATGCTTGATTATGTTATAATATTGTAATAATATATGGAAGACAAACTAATGTAAATATTGCTGATATCTCGAGTAAACTGAAATTGTCAAAATTAACAACTAATTGTAGTAAGATAGACGGGCGCAATGTAAATATTTCTTTGAGCCAATTAAGCCCAACGAATGATAACAGTGAACATATTAAAGTCAAACCGATAAGAAATATAGGAATGTCCGCCGTCGTACAAGTTACTCGTCACATTACAACATCGCATACGGGCACGGTTAACTACTGTTAAAGACGATTCAAACTGATGCGATGATATGACTTGTTAATTCAACAGGCCAACGGTCAAGGACCTTTAACAACGAGATACAGAGATAGAGTTTACTAAAAGCAGTGCTAGCTAACGATAAATAGTTACGAAATATAAGTGATACGAATGTGGACAAAAATGTGATTTTAGTGCAGTGTTTATTAGAAAAACTGTAAGTTACTTAACAGAATTTTGGAGAAATGTGCTTAATCTGATGTACGGTGAACAATTGCAACGATGACGACAAAAGTTCCACCCGACGGAGGATATGGTTGGGTGATAACGTTTGCGTATGCCTTAAATAACGTAAGTACAGACAAGTAAAAAAAAAACATTTATTAACATCCAGAAATCCGCCATCGTTTAATTTCCGCTTAGTTACCAAATTAAATACCTAGTAGTTAGCATTCGAATGTATAAACTTATGGCCGCATTTACTCAGTTTTCTTTCGTGAAAAATTATTACTAAGCAAATCTTTTATCCGAACCACCTGTCACATTACATTTACCAGATAAAGTGATAAGCTTGGTGAAAAGTAGACAACGCACCCGCTGACGTTGAAAAGTCGCGTGGGAATTTAAAGAATTAAACCCTGGTGAAACTACAGAATTCTCCTGACTCATCAGCTTTTCTAACTCCCAAAAAAATACTGTCAGATTATAGGACATAACCGGGCATCTACTAAATGAAATTGGGTTGTTCGATCCAAGAATTATTTAATAAGGATATAAGCAAATATTCTTGGATAATTATAGTACAATTAAGTGTCGATCGTGGTCTTCAAATTTCATCAAGTTTTGATATCTTTTCAGGTTGTGGTACTCCCACTTATCGCTGGTTTTGGACTAGTGTTTCAAGAGGCTTTTGAGGAAACGGGGCTATCAGCAACACAGGGTACATTGATTATTACCCTTAACCATGGCTTTGGTATGCTGCTTTCTTTCTTTGGAGGTCCAGTACTTCGAAGATGGGGATACAGGAAGGTAGCTATATTTGGAGCAGTGATGGTTTCTTCCGGGCTTATTATAACGTCGATTGCAAACAACTTTTGGCTGTTCTTGCTATCGTACAGTATTATTAATTGTAAGTTAACAAAAATAATTAAAGAATTTTCTCTGAATATGCAAATAAGCTTTAAATACATATTTCTTTTTATTTCAGCAATGGGAGTTGCTGCAGTAATGGCGGCTTTCACGTTAGCCATAAATTCATTTTTCAAAGAGAAAAGAGGACGAGCGATAGGTGTTGGGATGTCTATCACAGGCTTAGGGACAATCTTAA
Source organism: Meandrusa payeni (assembly GCA_029286785.1). Lineage (NCBI taxonomy): Eukaryota > Metazoa > Arthropoda > Insecta > Lepidoptera > Papilionidae > Meandrusa > Meandrusa payeni. The sequence continues at coordinate 6,179,960 of JAGSMX010000013.1, forward strand.
TGCCTATGGTAATGAGTGCCCTCATGTATTCTTATGGTTGGAGATACGCAGTCCTTATTTTGGGAGCAATATGCCTCCATTCCCTATCAGCTGCATTCTTACTAAGACCGGCAAAGTGGTATTTAAAAGATCCCCAGTTTTAGAGGAATTGTCTCCATTAAGTAAGCAATACAGCGAGGAAATGATTAACGGCAGTGTCACTGTTTCTTCAAAACAAACAGGTAAGCTTTCTTTAAAATTATTTGACTTACAAGTTACTTTTGCAATGATATGTCTCTTAATTATTTTTAACAAATTTCAGAGACTCTTCCGTTAGGAAAACTAGATGAATCATTGACAAACGGCGTGCAACAACCAAAAAGCTTATCGATGAGATCTTTAATGAACACCACTAATATACAAACGAGGAATGCCGTCTCGCATCCTGACATAAGTAAAAAATCACCAGCCCCTCCTCTTTCGGAGTCTCGTTACAAGTGGTGGGAATCTCAAGAAATTAATCTGGGAAGTTCAATAAATATCTTCTACGAAGACGAAAACATAAAGCAGCAAAAAACGAAGCAAAACGATATTTGCGTAGAGGACGATAAAAAACCAAAGGGTCTCTTTAGTAGATTCATTTCCTTCTTCGATTTGACGCTATTAAGTGACCCCATATTTGTCAATATTATGTTTGGTCTATCTATTGCAGCCTGTGTGGAAACCAATTTTGCTTTACTGTTACCGATAATACTTAAGGACATGTTAAAGTTTGAGACGGCAGATATAGCAAAAATTATGTCTGTAATAGGATTTTCGGATACATTGTTTCGATTTCTGTCACCTTTTATAGGGGAATGGTGTCACCAACCACCAAGAGTGATGTACATTATTAGTTTAACTGTGACCATCGTTATTCGAACTCGTAAGTATTTGGTCCTAATATCTCAATTTCCAAAATATCTATATTTTTCTTTACAACGTTCTTGCAGTCTATTGCGAATTGTCTAAAATCTCTAACAACAATTTCTGTATACAGTCTATATATCTGAATACTTTTATAATTGCTTTCATATGTTCTTTGTCATTTTCCCAAATGTTTTTATCGGCACATTTGCCAAATATCTTTGATGAGTTCTTTAGCCGGACTTCCAGTTCGTAACCAATATCAAGTATTTAATAATTTATTTGAAGATAAAAGTTTTTTTAATAGATAAGAAACTTACTGATAGCACCATTTCACATTAGACAGGAAAAAAAAATACAGATAACACGATAGTTTGCACTCCACATCTAATTAATACTCTTGCAAAATAGAACTAACCAAACACATTTAATATGATTTTCAGTAATGCTGTTCACCACGTCATTCACTGGAATGTTGTTTGTGGCTCTGGCGATAGGTGTCATGAAAGGGATCAGAACTGTCTATATGAACATTGTGATTCCTAACTACGTGCCTTTGGAGAGGCTGCCGTTTGCCTCAGGCATTCAGATGTTCTTCAATGGAATTGTTATTATCACAATCGGATCACTGCTAGGTAACAAACGAAATCTTTATTACATTCTCATCAATATTTAAATAATATAGAAATCGGTTGGCGTGATATTGAGTTATTTGTCTATTTGTGGCGCACTTACTTGATGCAAATTTAAGACTTATATGATTTTCTCACGGATCAAAATCGGTTGAAAAGGGAAGATGTTGGAGAAGCGTAAGGCATCCTAATATAGGGTGAACCTATAATATGGGGTACATTATAGGTTCCCATGTTCCTATACAGTCAAGGGCAAGACAGTTAATTTGTTATTATTATGATCTTTATATAAAATTCAAACACATTCGCGTTGATTAATTTAGATCGCTTTCTTCTGATTCACAATCTATAGAGTTATAATTACTAATCACTTTGGTTAAAGATAAAATGAGGGATCACTGGGAAAAATTAAAAGAAAATATATGTCTAGTACAGATAACATTAACATTGTGACTTCAGTGATATGCGTTATATTGTACCTGTCATAGTGGTAAGACATTCGGATTCACGATTGCATGAATTGAATAGTCACTAACCAAATGCAATTGACTTTTGTCACGATTGTTTAATTGAATTTCAACGTAATATAATATAAGATAACAACCTTTGATATTATCAGAGATTATGACAATTGAATTCCTTCGAACACACTTCTGTATTAAAAAAATTAATAAGAAATTAACAAAAGTTAAAAGAACAGAAATTAGTCACTAATAGTTATGGTGGTGATGTAAAGGCTCTTTCCCAGCATAAACGCTGATATTCTGCCAGCATCTTAACTCTGTAGCAGCGCACGCACATCACGGTTTTAAATAAAACAAAACAGAGAATTATCAGAAATCCAATGCTAAACCACCCTTAGCCGATAGCCAGTATTCAAATATTTATAAGTAATATGTACGTTCAAACAAATAATAATATATATTTACAACTAAAATACATGTTATTTGATTTGTTAGCCAAAATAATTGTAAGTTTGTCAAACTGTCAATTAATTATTTTGGCCCAAGTTTTAATACATAAAATGGTTTAACAAATTAAATTTACTCTGTATATACATTTACGTACATTTCTTTTTTCTAGTCTTTGGATTTTTTTGGTCATTAGTGTAATAATAAGACTGTTTTTAGATTGTCCGGTTCGGATTGACGACACGGGTTTACGGCACGTCATTTATCATGAGGTGAACTAGCTCGGAAATAAATCTGTCCTACATATTGCATGAAACATACATATTAAAGCCAAAAATAGCCGTGTGATAAGCCCTTCTAGAAAGAGTAAATTATTGTTATCAAATATTTTTCAGGTCGCATACGAGAAGCGTCGGGCACGTATAGACTACCAATCGTTGTATTAAACTTTGTTACGTTCGTAACGATTGCCTTATGGAGCATCGAATTTTTATATTTCAAACTAAAAAAGAAAAGTTCCCGAGACACTACGAGTATCTCTGCGTGAAGAAAAAATAAATAATTGTTTTTCGTCCATAAGGACATTTGGAATTTAAATAAAAAAAAATTATAAATGCTTCATTATACATTTATTTACACATGAAATAATGTTTATACAATATATTTACAAATGTTAACTAAATTAGGGTAATCAATTATAATATCTTGGTTATTGACGCTTTGGATACCAAATTGCAAAATAACCAAGAACATATTTGATTGATTCCAGATTTTAATTAAAAATACAATAGCCTACTTTGGTTCCGATCTATCCGTCCCTTTACATGTCGCATTCTTAGTATTATTTGGACCTAACAAAAAAATCAGAAAATGTTGAATAGTTTCCCATTTGTAATTAACTTGTGCAAATTTTCAATTACATTATAATTAGGTATTGGCTATATATCCACACATTCTAAACCTGAGCACAAGACCGCCGAATGCCTCCTTAGGCCGGGGAACCTGGCGTCGCGACCGACATGGGCCGTTGGCCCGGCGCCCCCCTCGGAGAGGGTTCTCACAGGGAACGGCGGCGCGTTTGTATTCGACGCGCCGCATTGTAGTAATTGTCTCAGGGGGGGTGCTTCTCACCCCTCCTAGGTAGGGCCCGGAGTACGGGCACGGCCGGGGGTTGCGGAAGAACTGTGGGATGTTATCCCGTGACCCCCACATACATGGTCGTATGGGGGAATACCGTGTGAAGATTTTTAGTCGGTTGGAGCCCGACACTACCGCCGTCGCCGGCCCTTATGGCTTCGGGGTGTGCATCCGCATTTTGTTACACACGTAAAAAAAAACACATTCTAAACCTGAGCACAAGACCGCCGAATGCCTCCTTAGGCCGGGGAACCTGGCGTCGCGACCGACATGGGCCGTTGGCCCGGCGCCCCTCGGAGAGGGTTCTCTGAGGAACGGCGGCGCGTTTGTATTCGACGCGCCGCATTGTAGTAATTGTCTCAGGGGGGGTGCTTCTCACCCCTCCTAGGTAGGGCCCGGAGTACGGGCACGGCCGGGGGTTGCGGAAGAACTGTGGGATGTTATCCCGTGACCCCCACATACATGGTCGTATGGGGGAATACCGTGTGAAGATTTTTAGTCGGTTGGAGCCCGACACTACCGCCGTCGCCGGCCCTTATGGCTTCGGGGTGTGCATCCGCATTTTGTTACACACGTAAAAAAAAACACATTCTAAACCTAAGTGTTTAATATAACTAACAATATTTTTTAATATTTTTTCTAAGAATACATGAATTTAATCTTCATAAAGTACTTAAACTTTAAGTGAAGTTTTCATTCCGATAGAATTTACTACAATTGTTATTAACGCCATCTCTTATAGCTTTGAGGTACTAGTACGGGTATACTAACATCTAATGGCAACAATACAAGTACCTCAAAGATGTACGAGGTAGTGTTATAAGAAGATGTAAAATTTGTAATATTAAGTCGTCATATGCATATGCAGAAAAGTTATATAATTGTATTAGGTCTCTATAATTCTAAGTATGCCATGTTTTTACAATAAAGGTCAAATAAAAGAGAACACGGTAAATTTCGAGTTCTCCTTAATTTGTTTTAGATAAATTCCTAAAGTCATATATTTTATATAGTCTTTGCTACTTTCCAACAAAGTCTTTTACACGATTAATGTCTTAATTATATTCACACACGAACGCACGCACATTAAAATATTTTGGGTTTCGCTGTGACGTTAGTTCATTTTTCGTTTGTTCTCCAATTATTTCAGCTGCCATCTCAATCTTTATTGTACCCTGTAATTGTACACATGAAACATTTTAGTAAATGTTACGATACATATTGGAATAAACAGAGATATCGTGCAGGATTAATCTTTAGGAATTTTACTAAAATCTTTAATTTCATTACTTTGAAAGCAATGATAGTTAAGAATTGCTATTTTGTGTTGATTACGTTTCCGTTCATAGGTTTATCAAATTAATGAATATTCATATTACAATGCATGGATATGTCTTTATCTAAAATGAACATAATATAATACATTAATGAAGCATGAGCGAATATAGCGTTGTATATAGTAACAGTGGATAATGCTAAAGTTCTCAGGATGGCATCTTCAATGTGACATCCGCGTGATAGAAAATTTTCGAAAATCCAAACATAAGACGGATCCATATCGAAAACATAACCAATAAAATATTTTCAACGTCATCATAAAACATACTGTATATACAAACAATTGACATGTGCACTTATCGCTAGATAAGAAAATAGATAACTTTGTAATACTGAATAGGATAGACTTTAGGGTAAAAACTGTTTAATTATGTATAGTAAAGTTGTTATTATTATAGGATAAAAACCTCATCCGTGTTAATTTAAACTCTATCATCAGGACCCTCCAACGAAAGCGTGCTATCACTTTGGTAAAGACTGCGCAAATTGTTTACTGAAAGAAGAAATAATGCAAGTTAGTCTATTAGAAATAAGAAAATAAAGAATATTATGATATTTCAAGTAATCCTTACTGCTTTGATACCAGCCCTTGGAGAAGCCGTATGATGAATCTGACTTTATAGAGTCCAATGAAACTGGACCGGAAGCAGTAAAGCCAAATGGTGGACGATTCACAAATCTCGGTGACTTGAATGGAAAGTCGTCCTTTGTCGATTTTTCTTCGCTTTTAACTTTTTTGGATTCAAACAATTCCAATTCGTGATTAATTGCGGTTGTTGTTTCCGTCTTGTCACGCCATGGTTTGGATGTTACTACGTATACCTTTTCTTTCGTAAGTGGGGATATTGATGTCTGTATTGAACCCCATGGTGCGGGCGTTGTAGAGGTACTACGGAAAGAAGAAGCAGCCGTGTAAATACGCAGTTTCTGATCATCATCCGGTTCTTCTCCTTTTTCGCTCAATTGTTTATTTTTTGTTCGTTCTATTGTATTATATTCCTTTATTGTTTTGAATGACGTATTATTTCGAGTGTCAGTCACAGAATGTTGCACGCTACTTGATCCTTCGTGATCAATATCCTCATAGTTATAATCGTTCGTATCATGACCTTGATGTGTATAAGGATTCATTGTTGTAAGAAATTCTTCAGGTATCTGTTTGGCAGATTTTTCATTAGATCGAGTCCTATCAGGCGTCGCATAATGATTAGAATATTCTTGTTCCGTCCAATCATCAATAGTGTGTTGTAACTTAATTATATCAATTGTCGGCTCTTTGTAATTGTAAAAATCACTCAATATTGTGGGTGTGTTCTTTAGTTCTGAATCGTATTCTTCCGTTACTGTTGATAATTGTTCAGTCGATGTACTCGGAACAGCTGATGGTTCTGTGACAACGTTAAAGTATGGCTTCTCTGTATTTGAAGGTACTTTTCTTCCCAGATGTTCTTCTCGTTCAGTTGCAGAAGTTTCTTCTTCTCGTGAAGCTGAACGTGTGTCTTTATTGTTATTTTTCTGTCGTTGTTCCGTTATATACGGAACAATTATCTGTACGATTTTTGCTTGATTTGCTCGGTTATTTAGCGATGACGATAAACCTCTATCATTATGTGTCTCACTATCATTCCAATCCCTAGTTTCAGATTGTGTAGGTGCAGGTGTGGTTAAAATCTCGTCATAAATTTCATATTCATTCTGACTAGTGATCATTGATGAAGGTGTAGAAGCCGTTATTACAAAATTTTTAAAATTCTTATGTGGTGCGCTAGGCTTTAAATATAATAGCGGAGAATCAATATTTTGAAGGTTACTTTCTGTTCTGTATCTGTCTACGTCTTCATCTTTAACACCCCTTAAATCCGCAAACTCAGGTCTGTGATTCGAGGGCACATAGGAATTGTGACGCATATCTGCAGGTAAATTACTTTCGTATAGATTGTTACCAATTTCTGGACCAGTTGTTTCAAAACTAACATCGGGATTTACTTTTGCCGATAAGATATGATCTTCCGAGGCTTGAGGAGAAATATCCTTAACTTCATCAATTACATAACTATTCGGTATATTTCTGTAGGATTTGTTTTGATTGAAGTTTTTTGTAGCGTCTATATCGATAACGGGCGACTGAATTATTGTTGTTGGGTACTCTATAGAATGGACGAATTCGGCAACTGAAACACTTTGTGCCACGTTGACGTTATCAGATGGTTTTTTTTTATAATTTATTCCATATATTGCGCTAGATGTAGATGTTATTGGACGAAAAGGTCGGGCATTAAAAATAGGTGGTAACGGCGAAACACTCAGATTTGGTAGAGCTACTGGTTGCAAAGTGTGTATATTCCGGCCTTTATTTAAAGTAAAAGGAGCAGGTTTTGCCAACGCTACGGAAATATTTGGTTTATAAGATTTAAGGAGATTATAAGGTGCCACTTGAGTCTTAATTTTACTCGATTCAGCTTCAAGTGACGTAATTGAGTAAGGTATATCTAATTCGGCATTAAAATTATTTATGTCTTCTCCATAAGAATTCTTAAAACCTACCGGAGGCGATACATTTGGTAGTTGTATGTCCACTGGTGGTGTTACAATATTGTAATTATTGAAATCACTCACCACAGGTGGTTCATTTTTTAATGCTTCTGGAAAATAGTCGTGATGATTTAAAGGAGAGGTTGTTATAACGTTAGGGTCAAAATTATAAGAGGTTTCTGGTATGATATAAGACGAAGGACTGTTCGTTGAAGTAAGCACACCATAAGATGTGATGGGGTGATTATAAGGTGAAGTTGGGTTCGGAGGATTTGCAAAACCATATGTAGGACTCGATAAAGAATACACTGAACTTGAAGGATTTTGTGAGGAAATTGATATTTGTTTTGTAGCACTTGGGGGTCCGTATGTTGAACTTGGATTACTTAAAAATTTTCCACTTAGATATGATTGATTTGGAACACCGTAGGTAACATGAGGTGTGTTTAATTGTTGCTTATTTTGATATTCGCTCGCGGAGTTAAATGGTTGTGGTCGATACTGTACTACATTCTGAGCTAATGCTGTTGGACTCGGTGGACCGTAGGTTGGACTTTGTTGAATATTATTATCTCCTAAATTATATTTTATCACTGGAACCCATGGCACTAAATTGCAAGGATTACAATCTTTTTTAAATGACTCAATATTTAAATTCTGCGCACCAGCAGCGGTCTGTTGAGAAGGGAAAAGCCATCCAGATATTTTTTGAAAAAATGTAGGCGATGGAGTCGATGTAAACGGCTGAGGGGGTGGTACAAAATTAAAGTTGTATTGTTTATAAAAAGGAGCTGGAAATTTGAAGTTCGAAGAGGGTGGAATTGGTGAAACAGAAGGAGTAGGAGTGGTCTGATAATGGAATCCGGTAAACGGTAGATCCTTATTTTGACGCAGTGGCTTGCCTCCGTGAAATGGAACAGGAGCAATTGACAACGGAGGAGGCGGCGGCTTCAAGAAATCTCCAAATTGTGATGGACTATTTCCATTGGCATAGTGATAACCAGAAATGGATTCACAGTTATATCTTGCCACAGCAGCTAGTAGCACGATAGAAAGCATCTGAAAATAAAGAAATTAAATTCATAAATAAAATAAATATTGTATTAGCTGCGTAGCGTATGTTATGTTAGGAAACATTATGTGGGCTATTTGAGTGTTTATGTCTGCCAAAGCCTTCGGCAAAATCTGAATGATTATAAGTACATACTGAGTGTTAAATAAACCTTATTTATTTATTTAATAACTAGACTATATATCTTAGCAAATAGTAATGATAATGAAAAAAAAGACCATAAAGTGGCTAGTATTAAAGTGCTAGTATTCATTTCGTAATTAGAAAATAAGGTGAAACACTCAACGTGACATATCCAAGCCATTGTAATCTTTTCCCACGAGATGTTATTCTTGGCACTTTTCTCTTTTCTCATAACAAGGCATTCAACGCAATCGGAAGCAGGGCGATTTTGGTGTTATCCTATATCGTTAATGCTTTTAGTTCGTATTACAGGGATTGTAGTAGAAAAACCAGTGACGTATTTGAACCCAGGACATGTTTGAAAGACCAAAGACTTTGGAAGGCTTTGGAAGTGACTTACGAATGAGTACTAACCCTACTTATACAAATTCTATTGATGTGTGTAAGATAAATTTTGTGACTGTCTTAAAATACTTTCTAAGAAAGTTCTTGACTACGATCCCACATGATGTTAAGTGGAAATGCAATCCTCAATGGTAAGGCGCACTAGCTTAGTAGTAATACCCACATTGTAATCGGAGGGAAAGACAGACGCGGGCAAACTATTCTAGTCCCGTGCTGCACGAACAATGACAAAACGAAGCAAAGCGCTTCGTTCGGGTTTGAGGATGTTCACAACAAAAGGATGAAATCCTGCAGTGCGTCTTGAAGTCCGATGGTGGAACGGAACTGTTCCGACCTCTGCTCCTAACCGTTATGCTATAGACGCAGTATCCTATTTATTAATACGTGAAGCAAAAAAAAATTAAACCCGTTTAACAACGGTTAAAGGTTATGCAGACAAGGAGTGAAGAAGTTGAATGCAAGAAGCAAGAGAGCTGTGCTAGGACAATGAAAAATGGAAATACGTAATCCCTGCCTACCTCTCTGTGTCAAATGCCTGACTGCTATATTTCTTTAATCCAAGATACTAAAGATACGAAATAGATTCGTTCTTTGACATTGCATAAGAACGAAATTAAAATTCTAAAAGTGTATCGATTACACCAGCTCGTTGCATTGATGCAACATTCTTGGCAAAAGGAGAAAAATAAATTACAATCTCTGTGAAATAACATCACGAAGAATGTATAACAACTGAATCAATTCGATACTCGTATAGTTGTGTTCGAATTTCGAAATCTGTGTGACACGCGTACGCGCATACCCAATCATTTGGACGTGTTCACTTTAATACGTGATGAAAAGTGAAAATCGATCTTTCGGTCACATCTGAACGTTGATCACGTATCTTTGAAGGATAACTTAAATGCAAAAACACAAGCTTTACGTAAATTCTATGAGATTGGCAAAATTACGTAAGAAAATAGCATCGCAATAACCAATACGCATTTACGAGGATTTTTTTTATGGGGTATAAACTAGTGCTTGCCCACGATCCGACCTGATGTTAAATAATGATATAGTCGAAAGACGGTACGCGCTAGTTTAGTAAGTGTCTATTCACGGTCTTGAAGGCTCCCACGAAAGGCTGACCGGCAATCAGTTCGTTCGGACGCGTGGAATATTTATTTAATATTTCGACAACGAAGAAATACAGCGATAGCACAGAGAGGTGAATTACGATTTTCGAACCCAGACTTTAGTGTAGTCTGGTTTTGAAAGTATGGTAGTCTGTTAGGGTAGTTCACTTTTATATCGCTATCGCTATTAATATATTAATATATGTATATTTCGGTTCAACAAAGGATTTATCTTTCTATCTATCTATGTCAATGTAAAAGAGTTATCAATGATGAAAAGGTCAGGATCGTACTAACTGGGAGTCTCTGCCTATCCCCGTGGATGGTGAGCGTGACCGTTTATGTTATATTAACGTCTTATACTTACTAAGCTATGAGAAACAAATAGAGGAACCGGAAAGAACGAGCATTATCGCTGGTCTAACTACTTACTAAGCGATCGGGCGCACGGACAAAGGTCATTGCGAAGTGAAAGTTTCTTATAATACAGCATAATATGTATAATCCATTGCGCACAATGTATCCGTAACATGAATTTGTATAACGAACACAAAATATTACAAACTCACTCGTCTTTTTACACCTTACGTAGAGACAGATAACAATTACTAAGCATACTGTCACGCATAAATTAATATGTTAAATATAATTGTTATTAAAATGGTTGCAGAATCAGGAATACACCCAAATTGAAAATATATTATTAACCTCATGATAACACACACACTCACATAAACACACACATACACTTCACATTCGCATAACTTCTCGACTATGACTGTAGTTCTTTCCCTTTTTTTTCCTTTTGCACACATTTTTGTTTCTTTTATATATTTTTAATTATTAATTATCGTTTAATTTACTTAACTTATATTAAAAACTTATTGTACGCAGGACTTACTGTTTGTGACTCCGGAAGACACTGTCTCCTGAGATACAGTTACACTGTACCTAGTTCATGTGACAGAGCTCCTGTATATGTAACATGTTTGTTTTTGTGATATTAATAAAGTTATTATTAATAATAAATGATACTAAAGTAATAATGTACAAATAGCCCGAACAAGTGACAGTCAAAGCGTACGGCTTTTAATCAGTCAAGGGTTCGAATCCCAACGAGTTTATATCATTGGATATTTGGTTTGTTTTTAGTACTCAAATTCCGTTGTCTCTTAAGCCTTAGGTGTTTTATGATAATCTTAGTCGTTATTATAATAAAAAATTGTGATAAAATAATAAATTTATTTTGAATCGGCGTACAATTACCCATTATACCTACGGTGAACCTTTCGCATTATAAGTTGTGTTTTCTAAATCCTAACTTTACTCGTATTTAGGAAAGTACATTCTTCAATGAAAGAGTATTTAGTCAGTCGTGGCTTACAAAAAGACACATCCTACAAAAAAGCTTACGGGTCACATGATCTTAAAAGATCATCATCATCCATGGAAATCCACAACACTAAAGGAGATGCAGGTTGCCGCCCTTTGAGAAAAGAGAAGGCATTTATTATTATTGGTTCAAAAATACTGGTGATAACAGCTTTTACTAGTTGATAGTGCGTGAAAGAAAGATATGTACGTCTGAGCAAAATAAAAATGCGGATTAAATATAGACCAGACTCCGTCTAGACAGCCCTCTGATAATACGATAAAGAATTACAGAGTACAATAGAACCATCACTCATGTAGGTAGTGCGGCGACTTAAAGGGCAATGACATCGCTATACCGGGGTAAAGATAGACGGATTAGATCTGGGTAGATGTATAGAGGCAAGGAATTTTATTAACTAAATATTTGTTAACTAACGCCGCGGCAGGTCAGTGTCCGGACGGTCGCCTTTAGTTTTAGCACTTTTTTTTTGTTGACGGTGGGGAAATCGTCAAGAAGATACCCCGCCTTCTGGGGGGAAAGCGGAGTTATGTGGAGTTCTTACCCACTAAAACCCCCACCGGTGGCCCTTCCTCGGTGCATGGTAAGGGCTCCGGGATCTTCAGTGGAACGCACCGGAGCACCTCCACACTGTGCTCTCGGAGAGCACGTCCCGGGCGGAGGTTAGTACCTTCCCTCCTGTGCCCTCGCAGTGTGATGCGAAAGGGGCAGCCGATGACGCCTTCTTCCCGGATCCACTTTAGCAGACGACAGAGGTCCCCACCCTTGTGGGGCCGAGGCCCCTTTTAGTCGCCTTTTACGACAGAAACAAAAAAATGCTGGCTTGACTTCACCTCTCAATGTAGGCAGATAATACTTTAAGAAGCTCAGTGAGTGTTACTTGTAATAACTTGCGTATTCCATATTTGATACAACGTGTCGTTTCCATAGTTAGGTCTAATTTTCATCTTTTTTGTCGAGTTGTGAGAATATGATAAAAATGAAGGTGGACCGGTGGACTATATTATGATATACACACACACACACGCACAGACACACACATGCGAACACACGCACACAAACAAATACACACACACACACACAGGCGCGCGCGAAAATGCTCAGTCACATAGATAAGTACTCAAGTATAACAATTTCAAAGGTATTTTATTCTAAGGAAAAAAAAATAACCTATTTCAAATTTAAAAATTTAAATCTTAATTTGTAATCAAATTTTGATTGGAGGGTGGGCGTTAACAGCGGCGACACAATATCCTCTTTATTAATGTTGCTAATATCCTACACTATAACTTTACTGTAGAAACTTTGTTATGGTTTTAAATAAAAAAAAAATATTTATTATATAATATAGACTGGGACAAGCTAAATTTTGAAAGAGATTTATCAGAAAAAAACAGTCGCCGATCCTCTGATTTAATCTAACAAGCATGCTATTGTACGTAGGTTTATAAACAGATTTTTATTTTCAGTTTAAATAGGGTTGCAATAGCAATAGTAAATATTATACTTTGTAGCAACCCACAAATCAAATTTGGAACTTCGTGCGTGTAGTTACTCTTACTTTGAGGAAACAATGTAAAGCTGTCACCACACGGTCATTCATTAAAGCATTCATTTATAAAAACAAATAACACATGTGACAGTTGTATGATAGACAATTTGTAAGCGGTATGCAAACCAGAATTAACAATGCGTGATTCGTACAACACAGAGAGGCGACAAATGAGGTGAGAAATGGAGGAGAAAGCATCGCTTGGCGTCGTGACTGACAGAGCAACAGACGGTGTGATCCATATGCTACACTGATTAATCTTTGATCGAATATAGTCACTACGGAAGAAGCTGTCACGTCATTTCAAACCTAATAGTGTAGACAGGATTTCCTTATTAGATCCCATCACGTATAAAATGTCTACAAACATACATTGGGAAAAAAGTTATATTTTTGTACGTAAGGATCCGAAAATCGGAATCTCATTAAAACCCTTGTAATTACTTGTATTACCCTTGTATTACTGTACTAAGTCAGTAATAATATCACTGACTTTTCCCAATGTAAGCCGACCAATTAATTCAAAAGATATAATAAAATATCTTTACTTATTCATTAATTTCTGATGCTTCCCGAAGTGGCACATGGCACATACAACGTGGCAAGATCCAACCAACGACGACGCATTGGCACAGTTCTATTTTTTGTAAATATTTTCTAAAATACCTATCAGATTGTAAATATTTCTCTTTTCAGTTAGAATTATCATGTATTGTTTTCCCATTATATTAAGATTTTATATCACACTACATATCTGAATTATCAGCAGTCGTAAATAAAATAATTCTAATCGGTAAAGTTTAAACATTGTTGACCTTGAAAGCACAGACTAAAAACAAGTCGGTGAGTCGATGTTGTCTCTTTTCACGGTTAAAGAATCTTTTAATAACAGCTATCACTAGAATGGAATGAGGTAATGGTTGTTTGTTGTGTAACTATTTTTATGTGCCCAGCTAATCAGGTACATTATACATATACGTACAATTTTTTAAACGATATAATTGTGTTGTAAAACGAATAGGAGTACAGAAGGAAACATATCTCACAGGAAAAGGTGGCCGAGGAATATTATTTAGTGTTGGTAGCCAATATAGTTTACCGACGACGTACCACTGGCACAACAATCGTTTGTATGTTAGTAATTTGATGTATTTGGTAATTATCGAATGATTATTGATACGACTAAAATACATCGGTTACATAACGAAACGTCACAGGTAAATAGCAGACTCGGGACCTAGGAATGCTTACGCGTAACATAGTAACCGTCCAGGCCGTGGTTACCCCTCAGCGAGCGGACCCTTATGTCGAGTCACTAGCGATAAAGGTTCAGGCTAAGCGACCTAAGAGGTGGCCCTCTCAATCCGATGAAGCAGTCAAGGCCAGCTTCTCTGGCCAATCTGTGTAGTTCGTCATAGAAAAATATATAACACTATCCTAGGAAACACTGAAATAAAAACGGAGAAAGTCTCTAAATCGTTTGCATAAAATTAATAAATATGCATGCATTGTGTTCAAAATATAAACAACATTTAAACGTTTTAATGAAAGTGAACTCGTTGTAAGCACGTGGCTTTGTACGTTTCTTACGAGTAGATCCAACCCTAAACCTGTTGAGGTCACTTTTAAAAGTATAGAGACAGAAATGCTGGCAGAGTCCACCGCAGCACCACAATCATGGCACCGCTCATCGGCCTCCCGATGGACCGTCCGACACAGGTAGTCCCCGAAGCACCCATGCCCCGTGAACACCTGCGTCAGACGGAAGGTGAGAGGTTTGCGCTTTCTGCGCATCCAACGCTCTAGGACCGGGCGCAGAGCACTCGTCGTACGGATACCGTACTAGTGATGCGCCAGGTCCTCCTCCCACCTTCGGCAAAGTGCCACCTCTCCTAGCCGACGGATCCGCCGGACCTCCTCTGGCAAAGGGTTCCCTCCGAGGGCCCTCCTATCCGAGACATAGTTGGACACCTCGGCGAGAACCCCTGCCACGAGCTCCCACGGCGGATCGCCGGCCAGCGAGGTAGCTGCCGCCCACGAGACCGTACGGTACCCCCGAATGATTCTGACCGCGACAACCCGCTGCGCCCTGCGCAGCTGAGACAGGTTGCCGCGGCTCAGGTCACCCGCCCAGATGGGGGCACCGTACGTGGCCATACTCCGACAGACCCCAGAGTACAGCCTCCTGCACACCGCGCTGGGTCCTCCGAGGTTCGGGAGGAGTCTTCCCAGCGCGGCTGCCGTCCTCTGTGCGAAGTGGGGTCCGAAGGTCCTTCCTCCATCGAGGGTGAGTCCCAGATATTTTATCTGGGAGCTCACCCTCACCCTTTCTCCTCCTATGAGGAGGGTGGCACCCGAAGGGGGTCCTTTACGCCCCGTCCTGCGGAAGAGGAGGGCTTCGGTCTTCTCCAACTTGACCCGAAGCCCTAACCTCTCTATGCGGCTGACGACGAGGCCTACTCCCACCTCCGCCAGCCGCGCCGCCTCCTTAAACTCCTTTCCCCGGGAAGGCCAGCTTCTCTGGCCAATCTGTGTAGTTCGTCATAAAAAAAATATATAACACTATCCTAGGAAACGCTGAAATAAAAACGGAGAAAGTCTCTAAATCGTTTGCATAAAATTAATAAATATGCATGCATTGTGTTCAAAATATAAACAACATTTAAACGTTTTAATGAAAGTGAACTCGTTGTAAGCACGTGGCCTTGTACGTTTCTTAGATCCAACCCTAAACCTGTTGAGGTCACTTTTTAAAAGTATAGAGACAGAAATAGTCTCTTTTTCAAAACTTTATTTAAACGTTTAAAATAAAGTAACAAAATATATAATAATATTCACAAAATAATATAAAAAAATATAAAATATTTTATTAAACAAAACTATTAAAATTAAATTAATTTCAAAATATATATTAAAAAACTGACTGGTTTGAAAATGCGTTTAAATTTTACATTCATATTTAATATACGAAAGGTCGTGATAGCTCAGTGGCCAGACGGTTGCCTCAAGTCGCACAGTATTCTAGGTAGGTGAGTTAGATCTCAGCTTTTAGTACTAATTAATTTGTTTGTTGCAAGTTAATTGTTGATTTAACACGTGCTGAAGGAAAACAATCTACATGTATAAGAAACCTACATCAGTTAGAAATTTTTTTAAGTCATATGAAGTCCGTCAATCCGCGTACTACGTTCGTGACAAACAAAATTGTCAACAAATAATTTAGACAATTTACCTTCGTTACGCTCGAAAAACGTATATTTAAGAAATGGATGGACAGAGCAAAAGTAGTTAATAATGGAACATTACACTTTCACGCCTGAGAATCATTCCAAATGATTATCATCACCGGGTGAAAGGTTTACGCAAATTATATATTTTACTACGGTGAATTGTTATCGCTTCATAATTTATTCGCATGTTGAACTGCATACATTGGTTTTTAAATGACACGGATATTAAAATAAATATTAATACTGGCATGAAAGATATTAATATTAAAATCTTACATGCCAGTAATAATATAATATAATATATAAGTATTAATAAAATAATATTTCGAAGCGTCAATATCCTAATGCTTTATGGTACGGTCTGCGAATCGTGGGTTCGAATCCACCATTGGACTATTGCCGTGAACCATGTCCTAGCACAAGCTTAAGCTTAGTTGGAATGGTTAACAAGATTGTTAGTAATATTTCTGAAAAAAAAAAGAAATATTGCTAAATTTCTTTAAAAAAAAAATTACAGTTGAACATAATCGTTATTGATTTAACGGTAACATCTGTAAATAGGATTCAATTTATATTTTCTCCACCAAACTAAAATACATATGTACTCGTAAGTATATAATAAACCTAAGCCTTAAAATTCTACTTTTTAACAATTTATTTTTTTTGTTAGTTGTTTTTCTTTTAGAAATTAGTTAAGTAGTGCTGTTTGCGTTATATATATATATGTGAATGTTGTGTTTTCCTATAATTACAAGGTGTTTTTGGTAAATTAAACTATCATAGTATAATTAAACTTACTGTTGGAAATATATAACGACAATAAAAATATCGTCCTTTTAATAAAAAATAAATAAATATTTATTTATATATATTTATATAATAAGGACGATATTTATCGTCCTCACAAATCTTGGCTATTAAAACTCATAACAAGATCAAGGTCTCCGGGACCGATGGCGTGCATTTCAATTTCATGTGCGGCCGTCAATTCATTTCACTGTCGCGGTCAACGAAAGCGGCTACGTGTTAATTACTGACTTGTTAACCGGTTATTGCCTGCAACACGATTATCATCGTACTCATCGTTCCGTTTATTGTTTACATTTTTTAAATCTAGCCTTAGAATCACAAGCTAGTGCTTCACCACAATACTAACGTTTTGTAGAATGCTAACATTTCGTGTCACAAATTTTGCCTCACATTCCTGTTAATTAACCATTCCATATAAACTTTAACTTGGGAAAATGGAAATAATGGTAAAGATTGAAGCTTTATTTGATACATTTGGGATTCACTTAGTTGCATTATGTTAATTAAATTTCAACTACTAAGAGATACGAAGAAGGTGCGAATCGCCTCTTAGATCACTATCAAGTATTTGGTGAATTGAATAATTGTCGGAAATATGACAAACCTATTTTACTTCTAGCACTAAGTCGCTGCTAGGATTAAAAGGATGTGGGATTGGAGTTGGGAAAAACATTCAACCAAAAAAAAATTCAAACTGAGGTAGACAGATTCCAATAGAAATTATATGATTAGATTTCAAAATAAACTTTCAATCGACCACTCAGATGCCGAACTTTCATTTTGTACACAATTGGTTCAGCAGACTTGTCTTATCCGTGAATTAGCAACCGACCGATAGTAACCGTCCAAGCCGCGGTTACCCCTCACCTGGGACCCTTGTGTAGACTTACTAGCGATGGAAGTTCAGGCTAAGCGCCCTGAGAGCTATGCCACCTCTCAATCCGGTGAAGCAGTCAAGGCCAGCTTCTCTGGCCAATCTGTGAAGTCCGTCATAAAAAAAACAAAAAGCAGACTAGGGGCCCTGAGCGTCGTGCGTATCATTATAACATTCTGTTAGATATATTTATAATTACGTTGATTTTAACGTAGTGGTAGCTGGCAACACATGACACCCTGCGATTGTTATGCATAATAACTACTTCCAATGATATCTTAATGATTTACCTGAACCTTATTGTATCTTTAATTCATAATTAATAATTTAGTTGATCGTCACATAAACTTGGCATTGTAAACAATAGTTTAACTTTATTAGTTCCTAATCTGACTTCTCATTAATTTTGTATAAAGATTGTGAGGACGCGCACTTGTGGCGGTATTTATTAAAAAAAATTCTTTGTACAACGTTACGCTGTCTCAATAAAGCGAGTGTATTAGTTGTTGGACTATTTTATTCTACGAGACCTACAAATTATAACTGTAGATTTGATTTGTATCGGTATCCGTTTATACTCGAAAATATAATTATGTCTAACCGATTATGCAAGCGTAGTTAAAACACTAAATACCTACGATACGACAACCACAGTCACTATACGTCAGCCATTCTCACCTTACGGGCACTCTCTTTTCTCACCAGGTGGGTTTGGTCTCGCTAATATTTGCCAAAATGTAACACATGTACTTTCGAATACTTATAAAGTTGTAAAGTCACGCATCGCATTATGGCAATTTCTCCAATTACATCGCTTCATATGATATAAACAATGTTATGTTATATTTTGTGAGATCACATTTTGTGAGATATAATGACATGGAATTAGCTGGGGCGTAAACTGGTATGATAGTTGGGAAAATACGCTTTCGCGGAGCGATATAGTTTGTTCCCAGAAGAAAACAATTGTTCAAAACAATGAGCTGAGTAGTTCAAGAGCATTCTCTTGTGTGACTTTAAGAGCAAAACGTGAAATACGAACATTTTTTATTAGGTTTGCCTTAAATCCTCTAAATTTATCTGTCTGAGAGAAAATACAAACACGAAAGTTCGCTCGAACAATTCCTTTGGGGTTTATTTTCTTGGGCGACGATAATCACTTAATATCTGGCGAACTGTAGGCTTGTTTGGCCCTTATCATATTTAAAAAGGTGTTCTATAATACATCAATACTCTATTACAAATATTGACTTATAACAAAATGTATATGCATTCGACTTCACGACTGATCTCGTGATCTCTGACCTAACCAACATGTATCAAGGAATATCCATTTTCTGTTTCTTACGTAAACGTGCCCACCATACGGCGATGGGCTTACCAGCTTATATATCAATATACAGAAACCAGCTTGGTTGGATGGACTTATGCTCTTTTTTACTTTCTAACTTCATACATTCGAGAGAACAAGATTTATTATGTATACATAATCTTAAGTTATATGTAGTTAAATAGTATAGATAACTTAATAGTAAGATGAACTAGTGAAAGCTTAGTAGCTACGACTTGAACTTACGAATGTCGAGGATTCCAACGTAGCTGCATGTACCAATAAGTTTCCGTTTGTAAAATTTGTAACCGGTGTATGGCGATGGCCTTATTACTTATCACATAAGGCCTAATATAATAAATATGTTAAAAAGAACGTGCAAGATTATATTTAATAGACGGATTTTGTCTACAATAAATGTATAATAATTTTAATGTATACTAGGTGTGCCCCGCAGTGCTACTCGCGAATATAAACCGTTTATTTTAATTTTTTTTAAATAAAATTAGCTCAAGTTACTCCTTATTACTTCTACTACTATCTGCCAGTGAAAGTCCCATCAAAATTGGTCCAGCCTTTCCAGAGATTAGCCGGAACAAACAGAAAAAAATGTTCTTTACTCTTTTCTTTTGTTCTATGTATTGCGTATACATTCGTACGCATGTTGTTAAAAGCGGTTAATATTACAAACAGACCCAATTTTATTTATTTATATAGATTAATGAAAATATAATATTCAAATTAATAAAACAACAACAGTCAAATGTCGTCTATACGATAAATTTATATATGACCAACAAGTCGCTGACTTGTGTTAAAGAAGTACACTTCCGCAAACATGCCACTGTTGCTCGCTTGAACGCTTTCCTATCGCATTCCAAACAAGTGGATCATAATAGTTCGTTACGTAATTGTTACGGTATTATAATCAAAATTTACACTAAGTGCATACAAAAACCGACTTTAAATTAAATCTACCTAGAAATTAATGTCATTTTTATAATAATAATAAACATAAAAATAAAGTTTACTTACGAATAAAGACAACAACCAATTACAAATCCGACTTTCTTCGTTGTATTTCCGAATTATGGTAGGGATATTACGAAATAAAATTAATCAGAACCTAACCAAACTCACATCAAACAACCCTTGAATTAGAAATTATCTAGAATTTAAGATTCATTTTTCGTTGTCCAAATCGGTTGGCGTGATATTGAGTTATTCGTCCATTTGTCGCGCATATAATGCAAATTTATGACTTATATGGTTTTCTCAGATGGCCGATGGGGCCGAAAAGTTCTCAATTGGAGACCACGGACCAACAAGCGCAGTGTGGGACGTCCACCCGTTAGGTGGTCTGACGACCTCATAAAGGTCGCAGGACGCAGCTGGATGCGGGCCGCTTACAACTGGTCCTTTTGGAAATCGTTGGGGGAGGCCTATGTCCAGCAGTGGATGTTTTACGGCTGAAATGATAATAATGATAATATGGTTTTCTCATGGGTATCATTTAAGCGTCAATAGCCTAATGGTTTAGGGTACGGCCTGCGAATCGTAAGGTCGTGGGTTCGAATCCACCATTCGACGGTACCATTCGGTAGACAAATATATATAAGTAACATAATTGTACCATACATTATTTTGTTATTTCTCAAAGGGTTTAGGCAACTTTTTTGTTGAAATCTCCCAGACAGCGTATATTTTTCGAAATATCGTTATATTTTAGCTAATGTATAAGAAAACTTAATAAATTATATACTAAAGACCTTCCTCGAGAACCGCTCTATCCACTGGTGAGCACAGTTTAGCGAACAGACAGACAGACAGCGGGACGCGACTTTGTTTTTACTATGTAAGGATGCAGTGGCTACGAATTTCGTAAGGTAACTTCGATTGTTCCCTTCTGGAATACACGACCCTTGTGGTAATAAAAATTTTAACTGTCATACTTTAGCTATAAAGATATCCTTACTTAACTACCCCACTCTAATATTTCTTTTTGGAACCTGTTGATCGTTTTAAAAAAGCTTTTATTGAAGGAAGTAAAACAAAAGCTTTTACGCTCGAGATTACACGTGTTACACAATATCGTAAAAGCTAATGGTCACTTGAATCCTGATTGAAGTTTGAAAGATTACTAAGTGCGTCCATCAAAGTTCATCTAGATTAAAAATTAAAATACGGTGTGTCATAAATAAGTACTTTCGTAATAATCGAATGATATGGCTGTTCAGATTTGACAATAAAATTATCAATAACTATAGCCTAGTAGCTAAGCATTCAACTTTACAATTCCATGGTCGCCGGTTCACTGTTGGCTCACCACCTATCACATATGAGACTTAATAAACTTGAAAACTGGAGACAGCTGTCCCTATCTAATTGACTCAAAAATTTAAAAGAACGTAATTATTATGATTAGATTATCGTATACTCCAGTTTCTCTTATACCACTAAAATAAAAAAAATTAACTGACTTTAAAAAAGAACGAGGTTTCCAATTCGTTTGTTTCCTTTTATATTCTTATACAGACAGCGGTGTAAGTATCAATCACGTTCTATATTAAATTTGTTGTCATTTTTTGTCAGATTGCTAGCAATTTTTCTTAACAAATATGACTAACATTCTTGTTAACCATTCCTACTAAGCTTAAGCTTGTGCCAGGAGATGGTTCACATCAATAATCGAATCTTCGATTCGAACCCACGACCTTGCTTTTCGCAGACCGTACCCTTAATCATTAGGGTATTGAAGATATAGCAACCCCTTTAAATCATATGAAAGAATGCTTGTTGATTGAGGTATTGGTAAGCTACAGCTACAAACCAAAGCTAGGTATAGATGTAGTGATAAATTATTTTCATTCGGGAAAACTCGGATCTTTATCGGAATACGACACCCATACTTTTAATAAATGATCGTATTAAATTTCATATCCATTAATATGGAACTGTTTGAGAGAGCACGACAAATATGAACTTTTCCGAAAAATTACGAAGGAAAATCTTTTCTCACTATATCATGAGGACTATTAAAGATAAAGCAAGAGTGTAGAAGAAGAATATAGGAGCAAGAACTTCATAATATTACTATGATACTTCGTAAATCAAGAAGAACAACCGCGAGTAATTGCTTTTAATATTTGAACAAGCATATTTGATTTCCTTCCGTCCTTAACTACTTTGGTCACATTGCCCGAAGGAACCCAGATAATTTAGAGAAAATGGTTGTTGTAGGGAAAATCGAGGGAAAAAGATCAAGGGGCCGATCACCTACTCGCTGGTCTGACCAAATTAAAAACATAGTTGGACTCGACATTCCGACCGCGATGAAAGAAGCCGAGGACAGAGCAGTGTGGAAGCAGCTCGTCGACGTCTCAGTGAAAGCGCTTCAGGATAAGCACGACCTTCAGGAATGAAGAATACGATAAAGAAAGAAAGATTTGATTTGATTTGATGTTGATTTTTTTACTCCTGTATTACTAAAATCATGGTTTTAAATGCTTTTATTTTATTATTTTGTATGCGATAATATACTTACAGGCGCATCTGAACAAGTGGTCTAAAAAAGTGCTACAAAATCCATGTCATTTCCAAGTTACTTTCAAAGTATGTTGCTATACATAATTTTATCTATACGTTGAAAAATAAAAATTATTATATAAAACACATTGTACCAAGACATAAATGAATCTAAAATGTTGACTTGTTTTAACTCCGTATTCATCGGTCGAGGTAAACAGGCGAACCGTCTTTAAATAGGGGGCAACGAAACAAGCTTTTATCAAAAGATAAACAAAGATGCAGGACTGAGTTAAGATATAACGCAACAAACTCACCGACGGTAGAGCCATAATGTTCACTCATCTAATAGGAAGACGCCAATCACTAAATCTGTCTGACCATCACTCAAAATTTCACCGGAACAATCCAATCACCTTACATGCCGGTAATCCTCAGTTTTCATGTCACAAGTTGTGCCTCTATGATAACAGAAATTACGAACTCATTACGTGTTTACGACACCGCGGTTGTTTGTGAATAGCGCGGTAAAGCACGGTCGAGAACACGGTCCCACGTGAGAGAAATGCGCCTTGACAATAGTGAAGGCGCCCGAGTCGAAAGGTGGGCAAAAAGCGAATGGGCGCAAGCTAACACGCGGTGTAGAGGGAGAGACTTACCTGCTGACCCATTTCAACCGCAACTTTTGATGATATGAAGAATTTTGAGCCCCTATACGAACATCATCCCGGCTCCTAAAAAAACGACATACACCCGCTCCGTCAATATTTATGAGCGATTAGATACAAGAGTTTTAAATATGAACGCGTTTAGATCGTTTTATTTTTCATGTTACTATAAAGTCGATGTAAATTTTTAAGGAACCATAACCATTTGTCGATCTAACGATATAATTTAAATTCCAGTAGGGTTGTATTAATTACAGTTCGTTACTTCTGGTAATTATATTTTCAATTTTACGATAAAATGCTTAGAAATATTGTTATTTATGATCTCTTTCTATTTATGTCAAAACTTATTCATACTTTATGATTATCTTGAGTTTTTCACGCGAATGTACAAATAAAATAAAACTTATTCTGGGGACTTTATGGAGCATACATTTTTAACCTATTAAAGTTAAAGTTACAGTCTTTATATATATAATATATAAGTCCCACTGTTGGGCACAGACCATCTGTGTAACGAGTACGAGTATAAGGGCATATTCCGCCGTGCGGCCCTAGTGCGGATTGACAGACTTCACATGTCTTAGAAAAAAATTCTAAGACATGTAGGTTTCCTCACGATGTTTTCCTTTACCGCCTAGCGTGTGTTAAATCAGCACATAAAATTGCAACAGCAAATTTATTGGTGCCGGCACCGGGTATCGGATTCGGGATGCTAGTGTATTGTGCAACTTGAGCCAACCGCCCGGACACTGAGCTACCACGGCCTTTTTTTAACCTATTATTATTATCATATTCGAATAATTTCTTCAAAAGACCTTAAGGTTGAAAGTTTAAGTTACAACCTATATAACATAATGTCCACAGGCATTCTCTGTAAGGTGTATAAGGGACATAGTGCATCACGCGGCCCTAATGTAGAGTGGCAGACTTTACATGTCTTAATATTTTTTAAGACGTGTAGGTTTCCTCACGATGTTTTTCTTCACCGCCGATCGCTTGGTAAATCAGCACTTAATTACAACTGACAAATTTATTAGTGCAGGTAACGGTACCTCAGATTGCTAGCCTATAACTTAAACTAACTATATTAGATTAATACTTAATTTTTAATAGATTAAAACCATGAAGCGTCAATAATCGAACCCACCAACCACTGCCGTGCCCAAAGCCTAATGGTTAAGGGTACGATTTGCGAATCGTAAGTTCGAGACCACCATTCGACTATTGACGGAACCATCTAGCACAAGCTTAAGCTTAGTTGGAATGATTAACAACAATGTTAGTAATATTTTCTGAAAAAAAAATAGATGAACTCTAATAATAATTAAGAGTTAATTGTTTTATAGGTATAATATGACACATCATCTATATAAATCTATCCATCCTATTAACTTGAAATTTATCATAGATTTTATAATGTAGCCGCTATCATTTTATGTTTATCTAATTAAATCTTAACCAACATAGATTTTTCATCTACCATCGATATATAAAAGTATTATTTCAACCATATGAAATAATCAGATCTACCCGAGTGAAGCCGGAGCGGGTTACTAGTATCACAAAGAAGTCTCTGTGTTCAAACAGTGAAAGAGTGTAGAGTTAATTGACAAAGAATTTTATAATGTCGCAAGCAAATAATTAGACATAGACATAGACATTTATTTATTGGCATCACAATACAAAACACATCACAGACAGAATATAACACACATTAAAAAAGTATGAAAAAAAGACAAAACACAGTTAAAGTTACACGGACAAATAATACAAAACATATGACACCAATATCGGACACCGTCTCAGTATATGCTGTCGCTAGGATCCGACAGCGCTGATTTTCAACGGTGCCCGGGACTACCTAAAGACGTGCGCGCGCAATACAACCTTTATAAATTACGGTTGCGTAGACCAAATGTGTTTCGTACTGTTAATTTTATGTAATTTCAATGATTTTTTTTATCCGTTATCTGTTTATTGCTAACACTAGTACCACTTAATTATAAGTACAATCAACAGCGTATATTAACCGGTGCTTAATGCATACTACGCTTAATAGTATTTACGGAAGGAGCGACGCAAATGCGTGACGAACATTTCTAACGAATAGATTTATTCACGAGCAACACTTCTGTTCTAATTGGGTATTACAATTTATATTCACGTAATACATCGATTATAAAAACGTGTCCGCATTTCTTGATGTACTTATGATATTTGTACCTTTGTAATGAACGTGTATGGTGAATTGTAACTAATGTTGGGTAGATAGATAGATAGACATTTAAATAAATCAATGCAGGCTTCAATAGTTCTGCAATAGGTCTGCGAAATAGAAAGTTATAGTTTTAAGCCGACCAATCGTTTATTGTCGTAAACCATCTTTTGACTTGTTTCACAATGGTTAAAAAGAATATTGACGATTGGTAAAAAACCTGACAAAAACACCAATAATGACCGCTGTGAAGTGTTCAAAATATCGGAAATTCAAAATAACATTCAGCCTCGGCAATAACCGTAATAGTAATGTATCCAACACTCACGCCGTACACCTAGAAGGGCATGCAGAAATCACGGACTTTCATTAAGTATCCTGGCACACCTCTTTCGCTTCTTTAACACTTTCTTAATATAAGGGATATTTTTTAATTCTTCTTCTTCTTTATATACATAAATATATGATTTGTATATAATATAAGCTTTCAAATCTAGAGGTAGCTGTCGCACTTTGTACACTTTTTGTTATTAGGCCACATATGCGACACGTGATGACTCCATCGCTTTTACTGGGCACAAATTTAGTACTATGTACAATAGTACATCTAATACGAGCGATTTAGCTTACCTATACTTGCTGTAGAATCGTAAGTGAACTTTCCAGTTAATAGTCATCTGTACCCTTATGACATCGATGCTGGTAACAAGGAGTTTGTATTCATCGCCGCGTTCACTTATTCAGTGAAATTGTTGAATTTCGTGGCCCGGCGTCGTGTTTACTAAACAGACGGCTTTCGCGTATCGTCCCTATGCGCTTCACGTGCGCTTGGGAAACTTTTACTACCACTATTCGTTTTACAATGCAACGATACGATTTTGAGTATTATTAAAGTGAATGTATGACGTCATAGCGGTGACAGACGACATGCTAAAGTTCGTCTTACGATATGCATGATTGTTGACTTTGTATACTAGTTGGATACCACTGATGCCATTTTCAGTTGTTTTATGTTAACCTTTTTTGTGTTGTTATGTGGGGTTCTTACCCACTAAAACCTCCCCGGTGGCCCTTTCCTCGGTGCATGACGAGGGGCTCCGGGATCTCCAGTGGAACGCACCGGAGCCCCTCTGCACTGTGCTCAAGGAGAGCACGTCCCGGGGGGGAGGTTACTCCCTCCCCTGTGCCCTCGCAGCGCAAGGCGACACGGGCGAGCCGATGTCGCCTTCTTCCCGGGTCCACTTTGGTGGACGACTCAGGCCCCACCCTTGTCGCCCAGTGAACTCGAGGCCCCTTTTAGTCGCCTTGTACGACAGGCAGGGGATACTGTAGTCTTATTCTGGAGAGCCCAGAACTACAGGGCTGAATGTTATGTTAACCTAATCTAACAAAACTTTCCTAACAAATGCTGGTGGTGTAATGAGCTGGGTAAACTCCACTTTTCCGCTATCTACCGCAACAAAATCTGTTTTTTGTACACAGATTAGCCAGAGAGGCTGGTCTTTAGTCACCGGATTGACATGTGGGATAGCTCTTAGGTCGCTTAGCCTAAACCTCTGTCACTAGTGACTCGATACAAGGGTCCCTCTGGTGAGGGGAAACCTCGACTTGGACGGTTACTAAGTTTCGCGTGAGCATTCTGATCTGAGGGTTAAATTTTAATGATTTTTTAGTTCATTGTTGCGACTATGGTTTACCGACGGCGTACCACTGACACGGTAAATCGTGTGTGTTAGTATTTAACGTATTTGGTAGTTACAGTATGATAATACAAATTACTATAATAGATCCGCTTCGTAAAGAAACGTCACTGGCAATTAACAGATGTTGGTCCAAAGGCCTATGGAAGGGCAGTGAAATAATATTCCAAGATGACTGCTCCATATCTCTAGAAAGCCTGGACTGGCTTCTTCGAAATAAAAAACACGGAGCACGCCAGTACGCGTTGTTGTTATTCTAATTGCATAAGCTTGCAAGAACATTGCGACAATGAGCGGGCAG
Source organism: Meandrusa payeni (assembly GCA_029286785.1). Classification (NCBI taxonomy): domain Eukaryota; kingdom Metazoa; phylum Arthropoda; class Insecta; order Lepidoptera; family Papilionidae; genus Meandrusa; species Meandrusa payeni. Next base: position 6,207,714 of record JAGSMX010000013.1, read on the forward strand.
GAGCGGCTGGCGCTCGAAAGTCGCGAAAACATTCAAAACGGCGAGAAATACTTAGTCATGCTGGTCATAGGATGTCCAACTTACTCAACATGTGCGAAACTTTTCCCTTGCATGTTAAATAAATAATATATAAAATGTATAATAGAACCTCTATAACTCGAACTTCAAGATCGGCGCCGAAAAATTCGAGGCTTCGACTTATAAGCGATTGTGATTTGGAGTAATGTTGAAGGAAAGGGAATAAAGTGATTTTGGGAGTGAGTGAGGAATTGAAATAAAGTGATTCTTTTATTTCAAACAGCGAATGACGAAATTTCATATATATACATATATATAATATAATATCAAATTAATAAATAAAATAATAAGGGCATAGATATTTTTAGGTTCCATTAGCGGATATCGCAACCTACCTGCGCGAGGAATCGACGATTGAATTATTATTATTATATTACTATTTCGCAGTTTTGAGCTAATAATTATTATTATTTCCTTAGTATATAATATACTTATACCAAAATAACAGTTTTTACAATTTTTGTCTGTCTGTCTATCTGTATATCTATCACTGGCTGATAGGGTTAGGCTATTTTTGTTTTAGATTTTTTAAATTTAAGTAAATAGTTTTTAATAGCAGGTAACACTGCGGGTCGCACGTAGAATTGCATAAAAGTAGTGTATTCGTCTGTCTGTGTACATTACCAGTGTTGCTGCAATTTAAACATTACATTAGTAGATTTGCACATATTTCGTAGCGTTATTTCTTTAACCAATTGTTATTTGTTTTATATTCTAGTCATTTACTTTGCTTATTTTCAATTTTCACATTAGTCTGTCAAGAACGTGCAATATCTGAGACAGAGTTAAGACGCCTAATCAATGAAGCCACCAATCCATTTGGTTCTATCGTAATAAATACCCTCACGCCGCAAGTGAAAGCGCAAGTACAATTATTTAAGCATTCTGATATCAATGGAGTAGCGATGAAATATATTTTTTATCAGTTGGTTCATGAGGCGTTGAATAAATCTTCTCTAACAACCTTTTAACGCTAAAGAGGTAAACAGATATAACAATCAAAAACTAATTAAATTTTGTTCCTACGCTAAATTCAAAAACGCTTATTGATACACGCCGATTGGGAATTGAATCCCTGACCATAAGATCGTAAAATCGACTGGCTCTAGGCTATAAAAAAGCTAAGGTATTGTCGATATATTAATAATATATATAGGGGCAACGCGACTCTAGTGCAGATTTCCTCCACAGGTTTCCTCACGATGTTTTCCGCCGCTGAGCGCGTGGTAAATCAGTTCTTAAAATTACTTATTCATTGATGACAAATTCGCTTTTGAACGGCACTTCTTCAATCACTTTACAATTTGAGAGATGGCAGAGCTTTTAGGTGGCTAAGTCAAAACACTTCTATTGAAAGTAACCTATCGCAATGGCCTGTAGGAGACCTGGGTTAGAATGGTGAATCTAATCGCGTCAGCATTCCCATTCTAAAAAGCCCCATAGGACATGCATAGGCTACGGTACTGACTGAAGATCAGTAGAGTCACAAACCCGTGTCCACTTTTTTAATATATTTATAGCTATTCCGTAGTTTTCTCTGTTAGTTTACGGAAGAAGCATTTAAACAGTGTTCATTCAGAGGCATCGGAAACAATAACATCATTGAGAATTATCCCAGACTCTTTCCAAGAATTTAAAACAGTTGAGATTCTCACATGAAAATGGACTTTATTACAAATGATACAAAATGTAAATTTAATTGCTTACGAGTAAAAACGTGTGTATTTGGTCGTATAGCTCGGTTATTTTGACCTTGATTCCACCGCCAGAGTAAGTGTCGACGTTCATTGTGTAGCTCAATTCACTTTGGTAGTTTCTCGCAGACGCACATTGGCCATTTTCACGAGTGGCTGCGGAGAATCCGAACCATCGGTCACCCAAAAATTCCATCTAAAAACGTAAATCCATTGCGTCCTTCAGAGACACACATACGGTATACCCTGCCTGTTGTAGAAGGCGACTAAAAGGGGCCTCGCCTTCACTGGGCGACAAGGCCTTTGTCGGCCGCTAAGGTGGACCCGGGAATGAATGGGCCCGTGCTCTCCTTGAGCACAGTGCAGAGGGGCTCCGGTGCGTTCCACTGGAGATCCTGGAGCTTCTCGTCATGCACCGAGGAAAGGGCCACCGGGGAGGTTTTAGTGGGTAAAAATCCCACATAACCGCCGCCTTCCCCCCAGAAGGTGGGGTATCTTTTTGAAGATTTCCTCCCCATTAACAAAAAAATAAAAAAAGGATAAAACCATTCCATGCAGGTAAGTATATTTAGCAGTATAAACAAAACCATGTAAGAGTTGGTTATTGTACAAACAACACCGTCATCCACAGATTACTACATTAAAGTTACAGAGATAGGACGTTCCTGACGTACTCCTCAGGCTTCCGTTGTTCTGGTGTCTATATTCCCTTTCTTCACCCACATTCGTGTTTGTTGTACGATTTTTAAGAGTTCCCTGGTACATCTTGAGAACTCAAATTGCCAAATTGTTTAACTTGTCATATATGGATCCTTATGCATAAAAAGTGACCTGGCCTAAGAAGTGTTGGTTGTGTAACATCAAAAATTGGACCTAAATTGTGAGTGCCCTCTGGTTTCGCTTCCCAAGAAATAGAAAGATATATGGTGAACTGAGTGCCAAACTTCGATAGTCGTGGCACTTAAAAAAGAGAGAAGAATAGGTTTAGTGATGAAGCGCACAGAGACTGCTGTTAACTACCTCAACCCTAGAACAGACGTGAGTTAATTAATTCTAACTTTTTAAAAAATTTCAATGAATGATCTAGAAAAAACAATCTTATCATTTGGTTTTCAATCATGTTGACATGTTGACACTGACAATTGAAATGGGAAAAGTAATGTTTAGACATATAAAATAAACAAGTTGAAATTTAATGATTTTACTAAAGAAATATATTATTTTGTTTATCCAATACATTGTAATAGGTTTTGTTCCACAAGCGGTCTGTATAAAAACTTACGAAGTACGTCGTATCAATGAATCATCATATTTAGTGACGAGTTTCCCCGAATACGATTATGTATCCACCAAAGGAGCAGGTTTAAACTCAGGGACGAAAGTAGTTTCAATGGCTAATAAGAAAAAAATATTGAAAATGGGCCACGACTTGACGGTTATACCAAACGAAGCCCCCAGTGAAGAGAATACACGTAAACAGAAGCAAAAAGTAAATGCAGCCGCCATCAAGGAGGCAAGAAAGAATTATTTCAAAAATTTTTACGCAACGCTACGAAAATCTCCTATATCCGGCTTAATGTCCACTGTTGCACCAAGTTATCCGAATTTAATGGAATCAGAATACAAAGGTCTACTATTGCCTGCAGATGCAAATTTACTGACAGCTAGAAAGCTGGCTACAGTCTTAATTTACACACTACAGTACAACGACCAAAAAAAAATTAAAGGCAGATTTAAAAGAAAAATAAGTCGCTATTAAATATTGTTTATTTTTTGGGTTTTGATTAATTTTCTTCAGCTGTTTTATTACTGCCTCCTAGCAAATGCCTGACCACGATTCCATATTAAGTGAAGATGAAGTCCGTGATAGTAGGATTCCTTGCTTACCTTTACCGTTTATGCCTATTCACTCTTTTCTAGCCCCATTGTAATTGTTGTCGGTGGTAGAGACTGACGCATGTAAGTTACTCCAGTCCTTTAATGTTTAAATATTAATAGAAATAAAGCAATCCTTTAAGTGGTTCGAGGAATTTTAACAAAAAGAAGGAACAGGAGATTCATGTAACTCCGCCGTAAGTCACCTCACGCTTGTGCTCAAGACTGGGCAGATTGGTTTCAACTGCGCCGCCAATGAACTTCTTAGCAGGTCCAACAAGGTCTCCTAATTTTAGGTCTTCGCCTTGGACGCCATGGACTGTCCAAAGTTAAATCGCTAAACGTAAGTACATTGATATCTATAGATAGATAGATAGATAGATAGATAGATAGATCGATAGATAGATAGTGGTTACGAGTAGCCATAGTACTAAATGATGGACTAAATGACGTTTTGTATATATAAATACAAATTTATATCATGAATAAAGTTATACAATCGATTTTTTTGATATGTAATGAAGTTGTAATGAATAATTAAGAAATGGAGGGCCAAGATGAAATTGCATATATGAGCTGTGAAATTTCACAATATATACATTGATCCATCTAGAGACCGCCTGTAAAGTTTTTTTTTTTTTGACGAACTATCACAGTTGGCACAGAGAAGCTGGCCTTTACTGCTTCACCGGATTTGAGAGGTGGCATAGCTCTTAGGTCGCTTAGCCTGGACCTCTATTAACCTCTGGTAACCTCGGCTTGGACGGTTACCATTATTACGCGTTAGCAGTCCGATCCGAGGGCGCCCGAGAGGGCCACGAGGACTGTAAAGTTCAATCTATCGAAGTTAAATAGTAACCGACCAAGCCGAGATTACCCCTTCCCTTGTCCCGAGTTACTAACTACAGAGGTTCAGGCTAAGCCATATAAGACCATCACCATCCGATGAAACAGTCAAACCCAGCATGTCTCGGCTAATCTTTATAGGATTATCAAAAACAGCAGAAAAAGGAGGAGGTGGGTATTTCCTATATTTTACTTGTACTATAAATAAATGTACTTCCATTACGTATATGTACGTATGTAATAGTTTGTTTTGTGTCAAAATGATATTATGTCGACAGTCGACTGTCAACTGTCTAAACGCTATGAGAAAATAAAGATAAATGGTAAATATATGTAACTCCCGTTGTTATGATATCTTTATATATATTTATTACATTATTTATAAATCACATCATTCACATTCTATGCTTATAACAAATTTTACAATTTTAATGGAATAGATTTAATATGTCAAACTCATCATATTTTTTTTAATTTATACTGGTTTTTTAAAAATAATGGTAACAACATTTTTTTCACAAATACCAACATTCCAACTAAGTTTTGGCTTGTGCTAAGAGATGGTTCATGGTTCATATCATATAGTCGAATGGATTCTTTACCCTAAGCCATGGCTATTGACGCTTGAGTTTTTTTGTTTTGTTTACTTGTTAGGTATGGAAGTGTGTGATTAGGGCTTACCAGCCAATTGCGATTGGATACATTTGCCCGATAATCAAAGTCTGGTATAGAATATAGTCTGCGAAAAATAAGGCCGCGTAAGTTCACATCCGCCGCTCGACTACTGTTGTGAACCATCTCCTATAGTACAAGCTTAAGTTTATTTGAAACGGTTAATAAGATTATTAGTTTTGGTTAAAAAAATTGTTCGCATTCATTTTAAACAAAAAAAAATGGTTTCTATCCGGAAGATGCGCAGGTATAATTAGTAGTGCAGCGTCTTATTATAGGACTAAACAAAGATGTCGTCGGACAGGTATAATTATAAGTGAAGTATGTGCCATTAGTCGCCAAAACACATAAGAAATAGGATCTGCAAGTCGTGTCATTGGTATTGGCAAATCTTCCCGCTGTGGTGCACACTCCCGACGTAGTGTTAGTACCGCACGTGTAGTTCGTAGTACACAGCTGCGAATTAGGATTGAAAAGAGATGTCGTGGGACAGACGTAGTTGTACGAGACGAAGCTGGAGGTGTTTGTACTGTAGACGCAGAGTGTGTAGTTCTTGCATGTTGTGTCGTTGGTAGTGGGGAATCGGCCGGCTCCAGTCGCTGTGCAGTTCACTTGAGCATCCACTCTCCAATGTAGACAAAACATCTGCAATTTTAAAATGCCGGTTCGGCTTAAAATGGGTGTTCATGGGCGACGGTGATCACTATGGATCAAGTTCACGGTTCACAGTTAAGGCGAGTTCATTTTCCTAAAGAAAAGAATATATATATAATTCTTTGTAGTCGTTTCCTCACAATTGATGGATACTCAATAAATGTCAAATTCTGCACCAGAATTCAGCAGTTTTCTCTTTTTTGCCTAACCTAACAAAATTAGTTCAAAATTAGTAGGCTATCAACGTTCAGCCTGGAAGATCTGACTGCCGATGCTTCAAATCCTCTCTGGTAGTATCTGTCGACAGAATTACCTTGGACGTGGCTCACAATTTTTACCAAGTTGTCGGCTCATGTCGTGCTACGTGTCCAAAGTATTTGAATTGTCGCTGCGTACATGTTGTAGAGAATTGGGTTGGGATCTTTAGCTCCGAGAGAATAGACATATTTTAATGCCCAACATTTTATGCTACCACCACATTTCGAAAGGATTTATTCTCTAAAGAATATAGTATTCCTTCCTTATATGTCCAGGCTTCCGAAGCGAAAAAAAAATACACATAAAATAGCCTAGATTGAGAAAAGAAAGGTCATAAACGACTGTAAGAGGCCTACCAGGGGGTTTCAAAGGCAATAAATAAGTCAGTGATGATAACCCAGTCAGTGCACCCGGGAAGAAGACAACATGAAATGTTCCTGTCTTGCTTTAGCTAAGCGAGGAAGTTAGAGAAGAAATTGCCTGAGAAAAGATATATTCCTACGATACCGAAGCCCTCTTCTAATTCAATTCAAGGACTGCCTGGGAAATGATTAATCCCTGCGCAGCATCGTGTTTTTTTTTTGATCGAGGGTTCATTGTCGATTTCGTTGCTTAATTTTATTAAAAAAAAAAACGATTTTTGCTTACCAAGAAAACTCCGAAACACATAAAGAGTCCTATTTTGTTGACCATCTTGGTTTCCGAATGAAATTTCCGAATTTCACCGTTGATATTTATAGAACCTGAATAGAATTAGCGATCCTTTGCCTTGTCTTATCACTATAGATGCTGTTAAGATAACAAATGCTTCTATTGAAGCAATTTCAATAGTAAACACAGTTTTTTCCTGTACTGTAAACAATCGTCTGTGTGAGTAGAAGTAACTAGTTCAGGTTAATTGTCTAAACACGGAAGTTACTTTAAGAATTTAGAGGTCTGGAAACACGGGGGCATAAAAGACGAGTGGAGAATGAACCCCCTTGGCCACAAATTATTTTCGAAAATACATTTCCCAACTTTTAGTCGAGATTTTAATTAAACAATTTATTGTAAAACCAGTAATAGATTTTTTCAACATTTATCAAACACATATTAATATAATTATAAAAGTAAATCTCAAAGCCTCTATTGTGGGGCCGGGGCTGCAGGCGCGGGTTCCCTTTCCTCCCCCTCCCCCTCTCTCTCGCTCCTATAAGTCCGGCCCTGAACTAGTGTTATAACATTGATAGACTAAGGGCTAGGCGCTACCCTTCGCCATTTTATAGACAGTGGTTCAGTTTCTTGTATACACTGATGATAAATATTATAATAATAATAATAATAATTTATAATAGAATAAAATAAACTCGCATTTTTTTAACAAGATACAAACATTTTAGGAATTAAATAAAAAATATAATAGTAATAAAATTAACAAAAGATAAGGTTAAAAATTGAATAAATAAAAAAAAAGAAATATACATAACAGCTTTGCAAAGTATTATGAAAACCCTCAACATTGATTCATTAACCTACATTCAAGTGACCCTGGATATAATTTGGTCTTTACATGGGCCAGCGTTCCTCATAAACTTTATTAACCACCTACAAAACACTACGATAATTGTCTAATAATCTTCAATTAGACCATTCAAGCAAATCCTTGAGATAATATCCGCTAACTCTTCGTTTATTATATAAGGCAATGATTGAACAGAATTCAGTTGGTTTTTGGTGATGAGGTGAGGTGAGATGAAGAATACAAAAGGCTAAGAAACTAAAGTCTAGAGAAAAAAGCAGTGGTAGCCCAGTGGCTGAGCAATCGACTAACGATATTATGGTAGTGGGTTATAGTGCAGTTATGTGTGTGCGCTCATAGTGTCCTCATTTCTAGATTTAATTTTTTTTCTTTCAAAGGGTTTACTTTCAATTGGGTCCCAAATTAATTTTGTGGGCTTAGGACCTTGGATTGTGCAGGTATACCAGCGATATCTTAACAGTCGTATAGAAAAATGCTTGATGATTGTGATATTGGTTTGTTTATAATCACCCTAGACAAGGTTTGTACTTTAACGACAACGATCACGATATGAAAGAAGAAAATATAAGCATCAGAATTTCGTAATATATTTCTAACACAGTGATACTTCGATATACGAGTAATATACAAGTGTATTGAGATACGAACCGCCGCGAGAGCGTAATCTCTGAGAACAAGATTTGTGATACGAGGAATCGCACACTACACCCCTCTAACAGTTTATGCCACAGACTAGACCTCAGTCTGTGTGCTTGTTCCCTCTTGTTTATTCTCGAAGCGTTTTGGATAAGTTGGGTTCGTATCTTTTCCTTTTTGTATTTTACAAAACATTTGTGGCAATGGCATTTTAATTGGGAAATTTGCTACTGAACGAAACTCGTTTAATTTTTGAATAAACTTCAAAAATTAAGTTTGATTCGATTTAAGGTGTTTTTAGGTTTTCGTTATAACTCGTAAATATAATTGTTAAGGATTAGTTTAAATACTTGCTACAGTATGATATGACGTGTATTGTACTTTAGATTACGTTTGATTACAACCAGAAGTTATTGCTGTAAACGAAATGAAAACCATCCATACATATAATACATACAAGTATAAGTCTAGAGGTTTGAGTGCTTTCCAACTCTTCTATGTGTACCTCCCTAATCTTCGATCAAAAATAAAATTGCTTCGTCCATCATTAACCTTGATGGCTGTATAAATTGTTCGAATGTATGTAGGTTTTGTTAGGGAACGGCCTGAGTGAGATATGTTTCACTAACAACAAGATTTTAAATATTTTTATGCTTGATAATGAAGCGAAAATTAAAATAAAAAACAAACGTGCATGAAACAATAAAAAAATATATTTTTGTAATATTTAACTAAACATAAGCAGCTTAAATCCAAGTTAATAGTTCAACTTAAGGGTGCGTTTTCACTGAGTCGATGTGGTGATCTCCATAACAATCATGTCCGTTTTATTTACATTTTTGTAAACAAATGATGTAAGCTAATAGAATTATTTATTAAGCGCTTCAGTAAAAACGCACCTTTATATATGTTGCAAGTCGTCAAATAATCCCCAAGAACAACATAGGATACAACTATATCATCAAGAGGTCGTACAAGTATAGGACGTGGTACACACAGAAGCAGTAGGACTGAAGACAGAAGTACTGGGACACGTGTACTCATATTGAACGTAGGTACCGTTGCTGGCGAGTACACACAAATAGTACGTCTGACATGTTGTGTCAGCGGTATTGGCGAATCTACCGGCGGATGTACAATTGAAAGAGCATACGTAACTCGAATCACAGAGTGTAGTATTCGGGTTGTAGTACGTGTCAGTGGGGCAGGTCAGCGTAGTTTCGGTGTACGTGCCGTTGATCTCCACACACTCGATGTACGAGGAGCAATTGGTCGAGCTCGGGTCGGCGACGTAGCCGTCAGCGGTGCAGACGGATGAAGTTGTTGTAGTGTTTGTAGTGGTAGTGACGTTGCACACGTAGTTGGTGGACGCTGTACACTGTGCTGAGTTAGGGTTGAACACAGATGTGCTCGGGCACACGTAGTTGTAGGAGACGAAGGAGCTGCTGGACGATACGTAGACGCACAGGGTGTAGTTCTTACAGGTGGTGTCGTCAGGGTCAGCGAAGCGGCCTGCCGATGTACAATTGACAGCCCCGTGGACTTGCCATCCCACAGACAGTACCTTGAAATATATTTTTTTTATTTACCCTTCATTATAACAGTCATAGATAAAGAAGCAATAGGACAATACATATTACGTACGTAATATACGTAGGGATCCTCGCGCTACAACTTTCCCTTCCCGGTCGAAGATCCAGAGGAAGACCCAAGACAAGGTGGTGTCGAGAGACACGAGAGACTTCGCTCTATCTCCGACACACCAAAGACGATGTCGGGGACAGAGCGAAGTGGAAAGCGAAAATCCGGAAAGCTGACCCACCACCATGTGGGACCTATAGCATGGAAGATAGAGAGAGGACACTATACATATTAGTCTGGCTATATGCCAGCCTGGCTACGATCGACACATGATGCTGTCGCTAGCCTGTTAAGTAAGAATGCATCCCTGGATGGTAGGACGTAGCTTGGTTTTTTTTTATGACGAACTACACAGATTGGCCAGAGAAGCTGGCCTTGACTGCTTCACCGGATTGAGAGGTGGCATAGCTCTTAGGTCGCTTAGCCTGAACCTCTATTGCTAGTAACTCGACACAAGGGTCCCCGGTGAGGGGTAACCTCGGCGGACGGTTACTATGTTACGCGTAAGCATACCGATCCGAGGGCGCCCGGAGAATGAACCACGACTCGGTCGGTTGCTATTTCACGGATAATCTAAGAGACATTCAAAGCTAAACTAACTTTGAGTGCCACTTCGGGAAGCGTTGGCGCTGGGAGAAGAAGTGGCCGAAGAAACTCAACAACGCTCCTAACATCTAAGGGGTGGGGCCTGCCCATAAAATAGCGGTAACGCGCAAGGATTATTCGCAACCTCCGATGGTCGCGAATGGACGCTTGTGGATTTGTAGAGATCTAGCCTGTGCAATGGTAATCGCGTCGTCCGGATCGTCAAGAACGTGTCTCGGCCTCCGGGCGACGCGACGGAATTTATTATAGGAAGGCTTATAAGTGGCGGCACTTACAAGAAGTTTGTTAGAATGTTTGGTGGCAGTCTCGAAAAACCGTCGAGATACCTGCTTAAAGAATTGGGCTATTGTCGGTAACCCTGTATCAACGTGGAGCTCGCGATTACGTACGAACCACGGCGCACCCGTGGCTCGTCGCAGAAAACGATTCTGAATTACTTGTAACCTATGGATATGTTTATGGGCGCCATGCGCGAAGACCGGGCTCGCGTACGTCATAACGGGACGTATAACTGCTTTGTAAAGTGTCACCTTATTACGGAGGGACATTTTACTTTTCTTATTAATGAGGTGATATAGGCGACCCATAACGTAGGCCGCCCGGTTCCTAACTTGGTCTACGTGAGGGCCGAAGCAGAGTTTGGGATCTAATACGACACCAAGGTATTTGGTTTGTGTAACCCATGGAATAGGGGTACCTAGAAGTTGGACGCAACGAGGTGGAGACTGAAGACGCCTCGTGAAGTACATGGCTGCGCTCTTGGCCGGGTTGATTTCTATTCTCCATTTCCGAAACCAATCCCCTAGGGCATCGGCCGCGGTCTGGAGTTTTAAGAATGACTTCGGGAGAACGCCCGGAAGCATAAATGCCGGTATCGTCGGCGAAAAGGGCTAGCTCTGCTCTACGTGAGCGCGGAATATCGTTAGTGTAGAGCGTGTATAGGACGGACCGAGTACGGAGCCTTGTGGTACTCCGGCTCGAACGGGACGGGAAATGTAGCTTGGTAAATGCCTATTCATTCTACTCTTAAGAACACCCACATTGTAATCGTAAGAAAAATAGAAGCGAGCAAGCTGTTCCACTCGTTCTTTCCACAAAAGGATGAATTCCGGCAGTGTATCGTCAATTCTGATCGAAAAATGGGGATGGGAGAATTAGATCATATAATTCCTGAGCACACTCTTCATTCTATAGAACACCGAAAGGCTAGTTTATGCTGTCTTACGCCTGTGCTCAAGACTCAGCAGACTGGTTTCAGCGGCGTCACGAATTACCTCTTTTTTTTTTGTTGACGGGGAGGAAATCTTCAGAAAGATACCCCGCCTTCTGGGGGGAAGGCGGTGGTTATGTGGGGTTCTTACCCAATAAAACCTCCCCGGTGGCCCTTTCCTCGGTGCATGACGAGGGGCTCCGGGATCTCAACGTGGAACGCACCGGCCCTCTGCACTGTGCTCAAGGAGAGCACGTCCCGGGGGGGAGGTTACTCCCTCCCCCCTGTGCCCTCGCAGCGCAAGACGACATGGGCCAGCCGATGTCGCCTTCTTCCCGGGTCCACTTTGGTGGACGACTCAGGCCCCCAGCCTTGTCGCCCAGTGAACCCGAGGCCCCTTTTAGTCGCCTTGTACGACAGGCAAGGGATACCGTAGTCTTATTCTTGAGAGCCCAGAACTACAGGGCTGAAATCAACTGATTACCTCTTTTTTTTTTTTTTGTTGACGGGGAGGAAATCTTCAGAAAGATACCCCGCCTTCTGGGGGGAAGGCGGCGGTTATGTGGGGTTCTTACCCAATAAAACCTCCCCGGTGGCCCTTTCCTCGGTGCATGACGAGGGGCTCCGGGATCTCAACGTGGAACGCACCGGAGCCCCTCTGCACTGTGCTCAAGGAGAGCACGTCCCGGGGGGGAGGTTACTCCCTCCCCCCTGTGCCTCGCAGCGCAAGACGACATGGGTCAGCCGATGTCGCCTTCTTCCCGGGTCCACTTTGGTGGACGACTCGAACCCCACCCTTGTCGCCCAGTGAACCCGAGGCCCCTTTTAGTCGCCTTGTACGACAGGCAGGGGATACCGTAGTCTTATTCTTGAGAGCCCAGAACTACAGGGCTGCGGGCCGGTCTGCCACCGGCCCGCCTGCATATCTCGAACGGGATCGGCCCTCTCCCGATCCCGTTCTGCGGTCTCCTTCTGGGCCATTACTGACTCGCAGAAGGAGACCAGCGCCTTCCATTTAGATCTCCTCGCCAGCGCAGCCGCTACTGCCGCCGGCGAGGTCTTGCCGATCTGCTGGACCAGGATCCGCCGCTCCGCCTCCCACGCAGGGCACACGGCAAGCGTGTGCTGCGCGGAATCCCGGTCACAGCCACAATGGTGGCATTGCGCGGTCGGTTCGCGCCCTATCCTTTACCTCACCAATTACCTCTAAGCCAGCCTTTTCACCGGTGGAAAAGTATTAGTTAATTTTACAGACTTAAAAATCTTTTATTACTAGATAGACTGTGCACATAGGACAGAGAGACGAAAATTATTTTATTATAAAATACATTATTTTAATTGATTATAAATTACATTCTCATTCAAAACTAAATTGATAAACTTTGTTTAATAATTTTGATAACATACCACAATGATCGCGAAACCCAGTCGACTGTACATTTTCAATTTCCTCGCAATTTTCTCAATAAACTTTGGCAACGTTTTGACTTTTTATACCGAAAGATAAAATAGATTGCATCTATAAAGGAAAAATTAAGATAATCGGCTATTCCTATTTGCTAGATTAATGCAACATGTAGGGACGGACATAATACCCCTATGATATCATACGCCAGGAGACTCTGACCAGTTGATTGTATGACAGACGAATTTTACCTTCGATATGTAAAATCTTTTAGACAGTACAGTATATTTTAATTGCTTTATGTCGCAGTTCAACTTTTAAGGCTTTCATTTAAACAACCAGTTTTTGTGTGTTTTTTTTAAATTGTTGTTAAAAAAAAATTGGAAGTAAATTTTTATTAAAATCACTGTATTATAGATATATTTAACTATCGCTTTGCTTCATCTTTCATTATTCGTACACCAAAGTAGTAGAATAGTTTGCACGCGTCTGTCTTACCCTCCGATCACAGTGCGGGTGTTTTCAATTGTAATGTTAATATGCATTTACTAAGCTAGTTCGTCATATAGGACTGCATTTCCACTTAACTTCAGATGGAATCATGGTCAAGCACTTGCTTCGAAGGAATTAAATAAATATATATTTGCAATTACAATTTAAGGATGGGCAAAAAATGAAAGTTGTAACGTAGCGTTTCGTCCGTCATTGACATATTAATTTTTTAGTATATTTTTCGTGTAGAATTGAATTTTAAGTCAGTTTTTTCAAAATATGCTTGGAGTTGGCGTAATTTAATTAGGCGTTGTTATTATTATATTAATTTAGTTTGACGATCGAGTAATTGGTAGTAGCAAGTATTCAATAATAAAAGACATAAAAAGAATGGAAACAAATTATAGATATCAAAATCATAAAGAAATAAATCAGTTAATCTGTATTCTCCATTAGATGCTATCATCGTCATGGAATGTAATGCAAGAAACGTGAAAGATCACAACAAACTCTCCACAGAGCAAGTAAAGCCAGAATCATACACAAACAATTGTTCCTTATCTTATGCTAATATAGTGACGTTCATGTCGACAATTGACTTTTACGTTCGAGTTATAAAATCATAATGGGAGAAATTAGTATGACGAGTTTTATTTAACCATGAGTTTCTAGTTATTGCTATTTTAGTATTGTAGTCGTTATCGCCGCCTTCGATAGATTCTAGGAGTCTTATGGCTGGAAACAATCCGCAACGACGAGCCCCTGGCACGCTGTCGAGAATTCGGTCATAAACCGATCACAGTCTGCATCGGGATCCCACTCTCACTGCTACACAAGCCTTGGAGTGGATCCCACCAGGAACAAGAAAACGTGGTGAAACGTCTAGAGAAAACGTGGCGGCGATTAGAAGCGGCGGACATGAAGATGTTGATGATGTTGACATGGCTTGGGAATATACTTACGGTATTCAAAATTCAACAGAAGTAGTGCCAATGCAGCGTCTTCTGCTGTTTTTCTATTGGCTCATCAAGATCGGGAAAGTACTCGACCTCGCAGATGTGAAGTAAAAAATGGATAAAAATAACGGCAACTCATTTGAAAATTGCTTTATTATGTTATTACAATATATAATATCTCTACTTATTATTGTCAGTGCACCTTAGTAAAAAGATATCGATATGATTACGATTTTCATTGCATACGTCACAACACTAATGCGCATCCGCCTTTTATAGGATTTCAGAGTTCTTCTGTGTCAGAGCTCTATTGCGACACGAATTTATATTAAATTGTTTATTAAATTTAATTTTTATCAAAGGTGATACTTTAAGATTTAAATTGAAACTTTTAATTTATGAGTGCTGTATTAAAATATAACTATTCAGCAACATGATAAAGTATTTAATTGTAATTCTTTTCTGGGTGCGTATTTTTTTTTATTTTGTTTTTATATTTTTTGCTCCTTTAATTATCCTAATGGCCTCACCTTTACTGGGTAGCCAATAATTGTAATATGCTTTTCCATCAGTTTATTAGGTCCTATATGAGCTAGGGGGTGAGCTTAACGACGAACAATCAATTATCAATTAATAATCATTATATCGGTACAAGCCGACTGGTATTCGAAACACAATCGTACGAATGAACATCAAGGATAGCGTTTGTGTGTCTTTTTACATTAATATTTCTTTATATCCCAGCCCTGTTAAATTTTGATGATAAATATTGAAATATCTCGTTAAAAGAATATCTATGCATGTACACACTGGCTTGAAAGAAAGACTATTATTTATTTTTAATTTGTTTTTTTTTTAATAAATCGTTTTTGTACATGTATCTAATAAACTTTGCCATCCGTAACCATAATCCTGTAGTCTTCGAAACGTTAGAAAATCTGTTGTAGTTTTATGCAACTTATTATTAACAATATACAAAGCAACATATATTCTTTAATTACAATTTCATAAACATAGTTACACCGTCACCACTATCGGTGTAAATTTACTCAAATGACAGATCTAGGCTGTGTACAAAGAATAACATACTTTAATACATAATACATGTCCACTTATACAATTTAATTATTAGGCCATTACTGATGACGTTCAACAAATAGCGCAATATTCTACTTTTGTTTGATAAACGTTTTACCTGTTTGTATCTTTAACAAGACAGTAATCTTGCAGCTTATGAAAGCGATATTATAAGCCAGCAAATAAAAAATTGTATGTAACATTATCAACGAAAAGATGTTCGGTAGTATATACTGGGGGTAAAGAGGATTCAATGTTAGTAAAGCATCTAGTACATTTATGTTTTTATTTTAACTGACCGCGTTTCAATTTCAGGTTCTACTGCAAGGTTCAATTGAAGCTGATCTATGCATAACACGAGGAAGGTTTCCTAACCGGTTAGAAAATTGTCGTGGATACACCATGTGTATAAGCGGACCCAGCGGATTTATGGAGTACAACCTCACCTGCCCCGACACGTTCATTTACAGTCATTTGGAAAATCTCTGTACAAACGTTACTAGTTACAAATGTATGCCGGAATTCAATTGCTCAGAAGTAGGAAACTTTGTTACGGATTCAAATAATTGTTCAGCATTTATCACTTGTATTGAAGGTATAAAAGGCATGGTAGACGCAAGATGGTCTGAATGCCCTCATGGTACTCTATTTAGTCCAACTGAAAGGACATGCATCGATGAAACTTTGTACAGATGTCAGAGACTCGACGATTCGCCAAATATTCTTTCTGTCGTGATGAATCAGGTGCCAATATTTTCTTCAAATTTTTCTTTTAATGACGCTAGTACTTTGAATTCTAAATATTATATAATTGTATTTGGATTTTCTTTACTTATATTATCTTTATTAAAATAAAGTAACAGCAAAATAACTTTGATTTTCATTACATTCTATACTCATAAATTCGTATTTCCCTATCCTTAAATTCTTCTTTTGTTCGCAACAGTATCGAGGTACCTAAAAAGTCGCACGCAATGCTGTAGAAGAAATGTTTTGACAGTATCACAGGGCAGTACCCACATATCAAATACATATTCGACATAAATGTAACTGATAGTTGTATTTGCAAGTATAATAAACGATTGTGCTCGTTTGAAATAAGTGTGGCAGAACAAGCAGAAATCTCTTCTTTTATTAAACACGGACTGTCAATTAATAGACATAAGAAAACGGTAGCCCAAAATCTATATTAAATATTCTATGTACCTAATTAAAAAAAACGGTATGTATATTTGACAGTTTCATTTATTATCTATAAGCACTGATCTGCATGTCAAACTTGAGTAACCAAACCATATTTAAAAAAAAATCAAACTTGACGTTCCGTTCTGCCAAATTTGTTGACATTTTATTATAGGTTATAAGGAGTTATAATCAGAACACTGTTATATTATAACTTACTTCCAAAGCAAATCCTTAAATACAGTGAAAATAGCGGCGTGTAAGATATTATAACAGCAATTATATCTAGATGTATTCACACATAATTTTACCAAGGTATTTTACTTAGGTTATGTTTTGGCAGAAAATAATAAATAAACCAATGATCTACCAATGTTATCTTAATGTGCTTTCCAGACAATGGCCGCGCATAGCTTGCTTCTGTCGAACTATGGCAACCCTAGAAGGTCTAAAAGTTCCTCAAAGCGGTAGTACCAATGACGGAATTTCACCTCCGTTACGCATTCCCAGAGGACCTACAGATATCCTGCAAGCTTTGGCTGCCACGGTGGGCCCAGATCCAACAGCTGCTCATTACAAGTAAATTCCGTTTATTACATTTGACACCAACATCTTCAATGACATAATAAAAATTACACGGGCCAAAAAAGTTCCTTATTGCAATAACTTATTCAATACCAATAGTTAATATTAGGAAATTTAAAATAGAAAGAAAAGCAATGATAAAATTAACTGGAAAAATCATGTTATATGTAAAACAAAATTTGTTATTCTAGGTACCACGATGATCCCTATCTGATTCCCCTCTCCAACTTTCGCAAGCGGTCATATGCCTTATCAGCTGAGGCCGGTAGAAAGGCAGCAGCGTGGATCAGAGATGAACACGCTGATCTATTTACAACAAGGGAGTGGGATCCACCTGGCAAGATAAAAACTCCATATTTCAATGCAGACCCCCGTATTGATCTATTTGCTCCTAAACCAATATACAATGATGAAAGTAAGGTAATATCTCTACCCCACAGTTTGTATTTTATTACCGTTATTGCCATTCACAAAATCTTATTGAATACTTTATTGAAACATCAAGAAAATAATGAATTTGATAATTGATAAAAGACTAAGAGTGATATTGGAATATCTGTAATCGGCAAGCATCTATTCATAAATATGAGAGAAAGAAGACATGTGTGCAAGATGACTGCAAAAATGGAAATCTATCATCTCTGTCTCTCCCATGGGTCAAGGGTTTTAATACTTGTTAGTAATAAAAATAAGTTCTCACATTTCTTTAACCCTATGCTGCAAGTAGACATAGAGAGATGATAAGTAAACCATAAAGTCTTCATTGCGCTTCATGTTATGGTACATGATGGAAACGGCAAATACATAAATGTAAAAATAAGTGTATTAAAGTACATAAGTAGTGCCATCTTTTTTGTACTTGTTGCTAATTAATTATACAAATTTAAATTATTATTACATATACTTTTTATAAGCAGAGGTAGGCCAGCATATACTAGACTTTACAATCTCATGCTCTGTAGTTTGAATCCCAGCTAGCACTAATGAGAATTTATATTTTTTAAGTTGAAAAAAAATGATCATTGATCTCTTTTTCACATATCAACGGAAAACAACAAAATTTATAAAATAAATTGGATATAATAATAAAATAAACCCAATCCACAGGTCACCGAAGAAGATTTCAAATATACATTACAAAATGCTCTATTAGAGGATGCAATAAAAGTTTTTGAATTACTTGGAGGTGTGCAGGCGTTGAGTGATGAGTTGAAGATGGAATTTCTTCAATTACTCTGTTTCTATAATGAGAAAGAACCATTGGCAATGGAATGGTTGGAAGAAAGATGGTTTGCAACAAATACACGAGACCGACAGGCTGCTACATGGAGGTAAGCTTTTTAATGGCTACTTTATTTGTTTTAGTTCACAATGGTAGTTAGATTCCATATATATTCTTATAATTTCTTTTAGTTGTATTGATAATTATGAAGTTTGTATAGTAATCATATCTATAACTAAGCACCACTAGGGAATGTAAGTCTAAAAATTATTTTTCCAGGTTAGGTGGATTGGCAGACAGCATTTTCACTTCCATGGAACCAAAGACACCCGAGGCCTATTGTGCTATGATTCAAGGAATGGCAAAATATTATCAAGTAAATACCTTATACTCAACATTATTATACAATCAACCTCAAAACAAAATGATGATTTATTACATTTTACCATGGACGTAACAACGTAAAAGAAGCTTTCATCCATAGAAAAACATTTTACTGAAGCAACGGGTTCTTGTCAATATAAAAAAAGAGTTTTGTCTGTTTGAAGCATGCATTAAATTTAATCAAATCGAACCAACTAAATGTGTCTTTGATGTGCGTTTCGCACCCACAATTATTATGCGTGTATCCATTAGGAAATGGTTCTATAACTTCAACTATTTTTTGTTCAGAATCAATTTAGATGCAGATAAATAATAGTATTTTAAATTAAACACTTAGTTATTTTGATATTTTTTTCGATATAGGCAGAAAGGGCTCATGTCCTAGCGCAGGAAGCAATTGAAAAAGGTATACCGCTATCAACAAGTGTGTTTAACTCGCTGATAAGTTGCATTGGTTTTCTAAAAGAAGGTACCACATTGAGAATAGAAGCATTGAAAAGTATATTAAATCAAATGAACGAACTGGTAAGAGAATAGTTACTTCACTAACATATGATTTTATTTGAAGTCTTCTTATGGTTAAATTTACTTGTCGGTAACAGGGTTTATCTCCGAACCATGATACTCTGAGGTCATGTCTCCGGTCAATATCAGTATGGGGCGGAGGCAAGATTCTGCAGCAAATAGCCCTGCAAATCATAGCAGAGTTCCGTCAAATCGGCATTCAACCTGGACTATCGGCTTACTACTATCTCCTGTGCTTATTCTGCAAAGAACGTAAGTGTACTGCTAATTTTTTACAGATTATATCACTTTTAAAAGATCTTAGTTACAAAATTACAAAAGAGTTAACGCATGTGAGAAAAATAACTAAGTAAGTTAACGGAGGAAATAAAGTAATTGTTAGCTCATCCTACAGTTGTCATATTAATATTACAAAAATAAACCCTTTTTTGTCCAATCGCGAAAGTCATCAGCCTTTATAAGTGGAGTGCCCTGGATCTGTCAGCGACAGGACACCCCAACGACCGGCAAAGACCATACTTCTCCCTCTAAAAAGGGGGGAGACTTCTCCGGGCCAGGTACCCAGCCTGACCCACTTCGTGTTACGGAGGCAGCAAGAGGCGTTGATCCTATCAACCCCAGTGGGATGGACAGAGACAGCTTTTACTATTCCCTTTTCACCAAGCTTATTAGATCCTAAACGCGACAAGCGGTAAGCCCATTGCCATACATCGGGCACAAAATTTTAGAAAATGATACTTGATGATTTATATTATAGTCTGCTAATTACTAACTCCCTATGGAGCAGCTGCTTAACCAGATGCTACAATTGGATTAATTTGATGATGGTTTTCCTTTATGCAAAATTACAGGTGGCCCCAAAATAGACATCTTATCAACTATATTAAACGATTTAGAAAAAAGAGATAATTTGGAGCCACAAAATGCAACTGACACAAACTTCTTCATCACCGCCATGGGGGTATGCAGTGATCATCTCCAGGTAATTCATTTGGCTAATTGTAACTATTTGGTGGTGATTTTTATTTATGAATTATATGAAGCCGATCAGGGAAGCTTGCCACTACAGTTTCACTGGTGACTTCTGTGATATTTTTATTTACCGGCGGCACATTAGAAGGTCAAGATCACGTGCAAAAGTAATAATGGGAGTGGCATTCCGCACTATTGAGACATTACACAAATTGGTGATCCCGACGCGATTCTTCTAACGGCAAGATTCGTGACTAGCCACCCATAATTGGCGACCCCACGAAAACTATCTTCTTCTTCTTCTTCGTGTCGAAGATTGAAAATTTTTTCGAGAAGAATTTTTTGTGTGCAGATTTTTTTCCGACGCCGCACCAGCCAACGCCGCATGGACTCACAGAAAACTTGAGAAGAATTTTTGCTAGATTTCTACACATATTTTCTATATAAAAAAATAAACCAAAACACTTCTAAACGTACCTCTAACAAAAGAAACGACACTTAGGTTCAGTCGTCCATCTGTAGGTTTTTATTTCAACTTAAACATTTTCTTTTGTTCATTTCTTCTTTGACATGACAGTACCTATATGTCATTTCTGTCAACCGTACGTTTATGGGAATAAAGCTCAGTTGCAGCCAGATATAAAAATAAAAATTATTAATACTTTTTACATATATAAAAGAGAAAGTGTGTGGGTTTGTTCCATATAGGCTCCGAAACGGTTGGACCGATTTCAGTGAAACTTTCAGAGTATCTTCAGATTGACCTGGCGAGTTTGGTGAAGATCGGAGCACTCCTCTTTTGAACTCTCAAACAAGCCATACGTCGTACTTTTATTTCTTACATTAACTTGAGTCCGATATGTTTTTGTATAAATGATAAGAAGGACCAGGACCAACCTGTCTACGAATGCTCCCATGTCACGCGCTGTTAGGATTGTCAATTGTCTCTCACAGCATTTTGATATATTTCAGTGTGACCAGCCGAGGTTCACAGAGGCTGCTTATAGATATATCGAGATGATGAATATTTGAGTTGTCACTTGAGTTAAATGATTTTTTTATGTTGTGATGTTAACTATTATTGTATTGTTATTATTTTGATTAATTATTTGTGTAGACTACAGCACCGAATTAGTTTAGCTGTAATGGTGCTGTAAGTTCTGTCTAATAAATAAATAAATTATATTGTATTTACTGATATGTACATGGGTGTAGGTATCTTCACCCGCTCGAGAAGAGAATAGATGAGACTGAATACGGAGAGAAATGAATAAATTAATACACTGTGATAGTTTAATTAAATATTTAATGATGTATGTTAAATAAAATAAAGCAGCAAGTATTAAATAATAATATTTTAAGTTATATTAATAAATAGTTATGTATATTATTACTTATGGCACACACACACTCACACTATATAATATATATATATATTTGTAATATTTGCACAATTGCAACAAAATGGGTGGGTACTGTTTCCTAAAACACAGGTTTTCCTAGTTTAGGAGACAGGACGACAATATATTTAGTGACATAGCTGTATGTGTGAACAATAAAGATATTATTATTATTATATTGTTATAGTTAAAGTTAACTTAACATTATATTGGAGCACTTAAAAAGTATGTAATCACAATTTTTTTCACTGCAGCTTGTTACATCATATTTTTTTCATAATGCACCCAAAGTATAACTTGAATAAAAAATAATAACTTATTACCTCACATAGGCACACGTAACGTTAACAAAGAGATCTGACTATGTGTTATATGAAGATTCGTTTATTATCTATCTTATTTTAATAAATAGTTGATCTTTTAAGATATTTTCTTATTTCAGGATATCAACCTAGCGGAGCGGCTACACAGGTTGCTTATGCGAGGCGACAACTACAAGCTGGTGGGGGACGCGTACAAAGAGAGTATTTACTATCGCCACTACATCACCGTGAACTGCAGGTAAACTGCTTATAATGCTGGATAATAAACTGCTGGCTCTGTCTATCGTATAGGATTAAAAGCTTTTTTATAATCGTTTTAAAATTTATTCGCAGAAACGCTCCGTTTGAGAAAACCCTAGAGCTCCTTGACACACTAGTACCAAATGTCTATGTTCCAGAGCCATCTGTAATGGAAGAGGTAAATATTTGTATATTTGTAATATCTAACATTACAATAATTAACATTATAACAATTTTACGTTTTTTTTTTCAGAAATATCATTAACATTCTTGTTAACCATTCCAACTAAGTTTATGCTTGTGCTAGGAGATGGTTCACGTCAATAGTCGAATGGTGGATTCGAACCTACGAACTTAAGATTCGCAAACCGTACCCTAAACCATTAGGCTGTTGACGCTTCAATCTTCTATTTTTAAAGGTCCAATGCCAATAAAATTAAAAGGTAAATTAAAAGTATATAATGTAAGTAATGTCCTCCTTTTTAAAGTCGGTTAATACAACATTTTCAAAAGCCTATAAAGGTTTCGGGTACAGTCTGCGTAAAGCCTACGTTTTTGGTTCGAATCCACAATTTGACTATTGACGTGAACCATCTCCTAGCACGCTTAAGTTTAGTTGGAATGGTCAACAAGAATTTTAGTAAATTTAATGAATAGAATAAGATAAACATTTCTTTGACACAAAGAGCAAATATAAAAATTTAAAACAAAAAACAAGATAAGGAAAGGAAATAAAAATTAAGAAGAATTTGTGACCGAAAATGGGTTCGCTCAGCATGTGCTGTGCTAGAAACATTAAACACAGCGCTGATTTTTAGCCAAAAAATCAGTTAAACCTATCGAAAGGCCGCTTTGGAGCATACATTTAAACATGGGCAATGAGCATTGTTGAAAGCAAATCGTACAATTTATTCAAAGTTAATAATTTATGTATAGTAAAATTTACGTTCAAACTCGTACTGCACGCACTATACTGTACGCATACGATACACTCATACATACCGACAAACACACCCACACGTTACACACTGCATGCACTCACATGAACACATTAACACATCTGTATAGAAAAGTTAGTAGCGAATAAACTATCTGCAAGCAAAAAACCAGAAGCAAACCAAAACCAACCTTAACATAATCAACGAGCATTCTTTAAAAATAATTACAGATAATAAAAACGCTTGAGGTTGGCGGGGACGGGGACAGGCTCGCGCAGGCGTGGTCGCAGCTCGTTGTGTTCGGGTACGCGAAACGAGTCAAGCTGGTGGAGAGACTGCTGGAAGCCTTCTGCAACTGTTACCAGCATCAAGGTACATAAAGACCATCGAAGGTTACGAATAATCCTCGCGCGTTACCTTTTTATGGGTCAGGCCCCACCCCTTAGATGTTAGGAGGTTTGCTAGAGTTTCTTCGGCCACTCCTTTTCCCAGCGCCAACGCTTCCCGAAGTACAGTAGTGCTATAGTACCTGTCCAAGCCGAAGTTGCCCCTCACAGGGGGGATTACTCGAGTTACTAGCGATAGAGGTTCAGGCTAAGCGCCCTAAGAGTTTTTTTTTTGTTGACGGGGAGGAAATACAAAGATACCCCGCCTTCTGGGGGGAAGGCGGCGGTTATGTGGAGTTTTTACCCACTAAAACCTCCCTGGTGGCCCTTCCTCGGTGCATGGTGGGATCTCCAGTGGAACGCACCGGAGCCCCTCTGCACTGTGCTCAAGGAGAGCACTTCCCGGGTGGGGATGTTACTCACTCTCCCCTGTGCACTCGCAGTGCAAGGCGACACGGGCCAACCGGTGTCGCCTTCTTCTCGGGTCCACCTTGGCCGTCGAAAAAGGCCCCACCCTTGTCGCCCAGTGATAATGTAACTTAGCACAGCTTTGTATCTCTGTGAAACCAAGTATTCTGCTGAAACTTTGCCGTCCCGTTGTTAAAATACGATTTTTTATTTATATCGTTTCATATCAGATGAAGAGGTGAAATCGAAGATACGCGCTGCTGCTGCCGATATTCTTAAGTTTGGACAACTGGCGGAGGAGAGAGAGGAGACAGGGGAACAGAGGTCACCTGTGCAGAGGTAGGTATCAGCTGGCAGAAATATCTTAGAGATTTATTACACTTCTTAACTTTATAAAAAAGACGAGAAGGCTTCTTTTTTTCATATATTACGTCAATAGTTCAATTGTGGGTATGATGCTACGTCCTCACGATGCGCAAACCATATCGGCAACCTTTTGAGTCGGAAGAGTTAAAAATTACAATTTGCAAAATTTCACTCTCTTAAAGAGCCATCATTTTAACAACGCTAACAATAAATAATAATTGCTCAAATTAAGTTAGTATTAAAGAGCCATAGCTCTACATCCAAAGCCGCATGTAGCTTGTGAGCCGCGGGTTGCCGACTTCTGCCCTAAAACATTACTACCTACACACCTACTACATTACTAACGCCATAGCGTCCGATAACTGTCACAGCACTTCACTGCAAGCGGGCGGGTGGCATGCGGAAAGTGTGAGCTCTTTACCTCACGCCCCCACTGCATTCAACTCGCGCGCTGACTATAGATTGCTCCACCACATCGCATCGCTACCATATTAAACAAATATAACAATTTTTACAGGTTATCAGCAACAGCGATAACGAACATAATAGAGCTGTGCTCGGACGTGCAGGATAAGGCGGACCCCGGCTGGGAGCAGGTGGCGCTGGCGCTGGAGAAGCTGCGCACCGAGCAGGCGACGGGCGTGCCCGCCAAGCCCGACGTACTCGTGCAGGCCGCCAAGAGGGCAGCTTCCGTCGGGAAACCTGGTATTGCTGCCGTAAGTATATTCTCATCAACGGCAGATTTGTTGCATATGCTCCATGCAGATGCTCCTCTTCCTCGCATCAGTTTCCCCAATGCTGAGCAGAAGCTAACCAAACTCGCAGCAAACTACCTTTGAAGTAGATCCATTCCAATAAAAAAAATTATCATCGATAGCCCCACTCATTAGATGTTAGGAGCGTTGGAGTTTCTTCGGCCACTTCTTCTCTCAACGCCAACGCTTCCTGAAGTGGCACTCAAAGTTTGTTTAGTTTTAGAATTTCCCTTAGATTATTGAATATATATATGGAATGAATCGTGAAATAGCAACCGACCGAGTCGTGGTCCGGCCCTCTCGGACGCCCTCGGATCAGAATGCTTTCGCGTAACATAGTAACCGTCCAGGTCGAGATACGAGCGATAGAGGTTCAGGCTAAGCGACCTAAGGTTTATGCCATCTCTCAATCCGGTGAAGCAGTCAAGGCCAGCTTCTCTGTCCAATCTGTGTAGTTCGTCAAAAAAAATTGTCATTGAAATCTGTTGGCGTGATTTTGAATTACTCACCTATTTGTCACGGACATACTTAATGCAAATTTAAGGTATGTATATGATTTTCTCATAGAAGCCATTTTCAGAACTAGACCAAATTATATGAAAGATAAAAGAAATGGAATGTGACCACGCTGGATACACCAGCTCTAAATAACAAAAAATCGGTTCACCAAGTCGAAAATATAACTTTCGACTGAATGACAAGATAACAAATAATAAAGCATATAGACGAAACGACCCACCCTCCAGATGGTCCGACGATCTTGTAAGGATAGCCGGAAGTGGCTGGATGCGGAAAGCGGAGAACCGTATATGTTGGAAGGCATTGGGAAAGGTCTATTTCCAGCAGTGGATAGACACAGGCTGATGATGATGATACAGACGAAATGAGCACCTTTTTTGAAGTCGGTTAAAAAGAGAGCGTCAGCGCGTGTAATCGTTGATTTGTGACGTTTGATTAGATTTAAAGTACTTTTTTCCTGTCTCCCTTCAGACGGCTGTGACGTATCTGGCTAATTGCGGCTTTGAAGAAGCGACGGCAGCCAGCGTACAGACGCTGAGTGTGATGTTGAACCGTACTGAAGAGGAAGTCGAAACTCTGCTGGCTGAGGATAGAAGCAAGCTGGCCGCCGCGCTGCATCCCTCTGCTCTGGTCGTCGCTGAAGCTTACCACGCGTCAGTTAACTTCTTTATCACATCACCACACCGTAACACGCTTCGCACTACAAATACCCGCGTACATCTTTTCACAGTAGAAAGAGAGTGGCAACACTGCTTTTCCCTGATTGGTCGGTTCGGTTATTCCTGTCCCTGTCTGACATACTTCATCCCTTTCCCTCTATCCCCCACCACCCAGGCAGGGCACTCGAGGAGTGCTGCGGGAGCTTCATTGCCGTATAGTTTTTTTTTCTGTTTCCCCGAGTTGTACGTTTCAAGGACCTTTTCTCTGGTGCCGTCAGCCACTACCGGTTATCGTAATCCTTTCAATCTTTATATATTTATCAAACCTTTTCTTGTTGTCTTTTATTGGTGTTAAAATTCTGCACTTATAGGTGTATTCATTTCCAATTTACGTTTACAATTATTTACAAGTATTTTTCTTATCCATTTCTTATTTGTATTTAAATTTTATTATTTACATTTCTTCTCTATTCTCATAATTTTATTTTATGTAATCAACATTTTCGAGTAAGTATTATTTGTTCTTATTTCTTTATATACAAGTTTCTGTCCGCCTCCTTTCGTGCGTCATTTTTATATTTTTTCTGTATTTATTTGTGTAACATTTTTATTTAGAAAAAAAAATGGCGCGGTGTCTCATGGGGGGGATCATCTTATTTATATTTTCATTTTCATCTTAGACGTAAGAAATGAGTGTGTGTTTTAAAAATACTCGGCTTAAAGGTTTTGTTACCAAGCCATAAAATTATCATTTTCATTTACTATTATCGTACCCAGTCGGCTTCGCCGAACTAGATTTTGCTTTATTTTATTTAAACAATAAACTTACATCATTAAATATTTAATTTAACTCTCACAATTTATAAAATTATTAATTTCTCTCCATATTCATTCTCGTATATTCTCTGCTCGAGCGGGTGAAGATCATTACCTACACCCATTTACATATCAGAAAATACAATATCATTCTTAACATTTAGGGATTTATTATGCTTCATTATTATTCAATATGGTTCATAATGACATAAATATACACATACTGTTGGCATCAAGTCTTTGGGTACGTTTTTGAGTTGTCTCGGTAGCTCGTGATGAAGATTCTTTGTCAAACTTTTCTTGAAGCCGTGATTCACGCTCTTCTTCAGTTTCTATATTTCTTCTTTTATATATTCTATTACGATTATTATACTACTTATTATATATTATTATTTTTATATTTGTACTTCAACATGGTTAATAATGACATATACACAACGCATGTGTCAATACAAATTTAAGTTATAAAACAATAGAATATCATCATAGTAAATAAAAGTTGTATTTGATAGTTCAA
Organism: Meandrusa payeni; assembly: GCA_029286785.1. Taxonomy (NCBI): domain Eukaryota; kingdom Metazoa; phylum Arthropoda; class Insecta; order Lepidoptera; family Papilionidae; genus Meandrusa; species Meandrusa payeni. Next base: position 6,235,530 of record JAGSMX010000013.1, read on the forward strand.
AAAGTGGAGTGCTCCAATCGTCACCAAACTTTACAGGACTTCTAGACGCACTGCGGAATTTCATCCTTTTGTTGTGAACATCCCTCAAACCCGAACGAAGCGGAAGGACTGGAATAGTTTGCCCGCGTCTGTCTTTCCTTCCGATTACAATTGTGGGTATTTTCAAGAGAAGAGTGAATAGGCATTTACTAAGCTAGTGCGCCTTACCATCCAGGACTGCATTTCCACTTAACATCAGATGGGATCGTAGTCAAGCACTTGCTTAGAAATAATAAAAAAAAATTACTCGTCTGGTCAATCTGAAGATTCCCTGAAAGTTTCATTGAAATCGATCCAGCCGTTTCGGAGCCTATATAGATCAAACACACACACATTCTCTTTTATATATATATATGTAAAAAATAATTATTATTATTTTATTTTTAATTTGTATTTTATATTTTAATTTGTACGAAACCTCCATAGTGAAGTCTATGGAGGTTTGTTGGACATAAATTAAAAAGATTTATGAGTACTAAATGTCATTATTTAATTTATAAAACATAGTTTCGCAAAAACAGGAATAAACTTTTAATGTGGATCCCTTAAAATACAGAGCAACACAGTTATTCTTGTTTTTATTGATATTTCATATACGTCTTATTTATAGATTATCTATTTATTATTTCTATTATTCTGGGTCGCTTCAAATGTTGCCACATGCAATACAAATTAACTCGGTTTCAAAATCGTGGTAATGTGTCTTAATTAAAAAGTCAAGTGCCTCTTGTATAGTAAGTAGCTTCTAATTTCTTATATATTTATTTTTTTCATCACCAGGGCCAAAGCGGGGACACTTGTGCACCACACTGACTCCTCATCGAGTTCCGAGAGCGACGGTGATACCTCCTCTGATGAAGAATAATTCCAATTGTAGTATTTGTAGAATTAAACCTAATATAACTTATATAATGCATTTTTATTTGAGTCTACCATTTGTAACAAGGCAGTTGTCCAAACGGGAAATGTATGTTTTTTACCGACTGTAAATAAAGAATGAGGGTTACAAATCGTCTTTGTTATATTTGTGCATTCACAGCGCCGTCATTTATGTAGTTTTTTTTTCTTTGAAAAGATTTACTTTCAATTAAGTCCCATATAAATTTTGATGACCTTGGACCTTCAATTCGGCAGATATAGCATAGAACTCCCAAAAATGTCTATTGATTGAGATATTGATTTTATGACAATCGAAGACTAGGTGAATTTCCCTTAACGACGACGAGCACAGAAGTAAAACAAAAGAATGTAAGACGAGGCAGTACAAGATTTCCACAACGATAGCGAAAAACTGACACCACCACCATGTGGACCAATAGCAAGGAAGAGAGAGAATACAAGCTCTGTTACGTTCCGTTGGTCTCCCTTTAAGAACGTACTATGAGCAATTTTTGTAATTCATGCTATTTTTTATTTGAATAGGTCCTATAGAACTAATAGTCCGATCACTCTAGACATCCAAAGGTGCATAAAATCACAACAAGCTGGAAATAAGTAAAATTATTCAAAATATAATTATAAAAAAAAATATTCAGTTCCCCATCACTCCCGTGTATGGAAAAAAAATTACTCGAGGTTAAAAAGTGAGTTTTTACTGTTTTCAGCTAAACGGTAAGTTTTATCATAAAAGTACTCGTAACTAAATATGTAGATCATAAAATGATCTATAAAAATGTAACAATACTTTTTCCTACAAGCCACCGTGTCTAAGATGTAAAACTTCAAAAAGGTGTTATCGTCACAGTATGCACACGCTACGATTTTTTTTTATTAATTTCTAAGCAAGTGCTTGACTACGATCCCACCTGATGTTAAGTGGAAATGCAATCCTGGATGGTAATGCGCACTAGCTTAGTAAATGCCTATTCACTCTACTCTTGAAAATACCCACATTGTAATCGGAAGGAAAGACAGACGCAGGCATACTATTCCAGTCCTTTGCTGTACGAAGAATGAAAGACGAAGCAAATCGCTTCGTTCGGTTTTGAGGGATGTTCACAACAAAAGGATGAAATCCCGCAGTGCGTCTAGAAGTCCGATGGTGGAAAGAGGATGGGGGAATTCGAAAGAAGATCTTGTAGTTCCTGAGCACACTCTCCAAAATGCAATCTGTAGAAAACCGAAAGGCTAGCTACCTTAAGCCTGTGCTGATACTGAGATACGATATGAGATATAGTAAATATAAGCACATACACTCTCATTTTTTCGTCTAGATTGACCGGGTTTTGTGTCATATTTTGTTTGTAATGTATTTGATTTGATTCGATTCTTTATGATAGCAATAAAGAAGTTGTCTGTTTCTAATAAATGTAATTAAAAAAAAAATTTTTTTGTTTTGTATATGCCTGTTTGCCGTGACCCGTTGTAGCTCAGTGTCCGGGCGGTCGGCTCAAGTTGCATATTACGTTTGAACTTGGGTTCGATCTCCGGTGCCGGCACCAATAAATTTGTTGTTGCAATTTTATGTGCTGATTTACCACCCGCTCGCCGGTGAAGGAAATCATCGTGAGGAAACCTACAGGCATGTGAAGTCTGCCAATCCGCACTAGGGCCGCGTTGCGGACTATGCCCTTATACTCTCTTTACAGAGAAGGCCTGCGCCCAACAGTGGGACATATATACTATATATAAAAAGGCTGTAACTTTAACTGCATGTTTTAAAAATTTCGTTCACGGTTATCAATAGAACCGCTAACGTTACATTCATAAAAGGAAAAGGTGTCACACGACGTCCCAGTGGCACGGATTTGTTTCTCCGTGCTCGTGAGGTGTTAAAAATGATAATTGCCCGCGAAATGGCCACTTTAGAAGAAAGCATGTGGCGTCGCTAGTCATCTTTCGCGCGTCTCGCGAGCAACCTTGGCTTTTTTGTGAACAGGTGAAATTGTTTTTGATAATCACAAGCAGGATGTTCAGTTATCACGGCCTTTGGTTTATCTTGGTGAGTATGGATATTTAAAAAGTAATTATCGTTATAATATATATAAATATAAGCTCTCGCTTTTTAACTTTAGCGGGGTATATAGAAACAACTGTCATTTTCACTAAGCTTCCCGTATACGGCAGACGGTGATCATATCGCCTGTAATCACAAATTTTAAAAGTGGATTTTTATAGTTGAAAAACCGACAAAACGGTAATTCATTGGTACAAACCGATCTTGCGACGTTCAGATCGTAATCGAGAAACTTAGCTACAATTTTCCACTAAATCAAAACAATTTTGGAGCTATATATTTATGATCTGCATACCCCATGCAGGGATTACTGTTATCATGCTGTTTAAAAGTTTGTTACTGGTTTTATTAAATTCCTTAGCATTATATGTTTGATAATTGAAAAATATCTTTTCAGATACTAATAACGCGCCATGAATTGACTTCAGCGTTTTTGACGAAAAACTTCGAATGCGGCCCGTACGGCTTCGTTTGTGAAGGAATAACAAAATTGAGGCTTTGCGAGGGAGACAACTTACTAGGACCAGCATTTAATTGTCCAGCTAATACTAATTGTAATGAAGATTCAAGTGACGTCTGCGAAAATTCAATAAACAGCTTCGACCCTTCAATCACGCGCAGTGTTCGATGTCACCGGAACGAGAGGATTGCAGACCCGAGCGTCGCCGGGTGCAAAGGATATATTTTATGTATACCCAATAAGAACCGATTTCAAGGGATCAAGTTTAAATGCTCTGGCAACACTATTTTCAACGGTTACACCCGTACATGCTCAGCTCCTGACAAATATTCGTGTCCTTTGACACAAGTGACAAAAGCTACATCCACTCTCTATCACCAAGATAATCGCAGAATGGACACAAACACTGGAAATAATAACTTCGGTAATACAGATATGAGTTCCCACTGGCATAGACCGATTGATTGTAAGAATTACAAGTTTTCTGTTACGCAAGATCGAAGCCCAGTTCGAGCGACATACTTTTGCCCGGCTCGTCCTGTCCGTGGTGAATCCTCTGTTAGATGTACTATTTTCTCCAACCAATTTTGTATAACATTAGAAAGAGATGAAAAGGATTCGTTCGTTCAAGCTACAGGTGCAGCCTATCGCAAACCTCGAATAAATATAGCTCTGTAAAAATAAAACGCAATTGTTGTTATTATAATTTAATGACTTTAAATAAGACTGAAGGTGCCCCTATTTTTGGCAGTGAAACGACTATACTTTTTTCTACTTACAACTACACAAATATGAATAAATTAAATAATGAAATATTTTTAATGCTTTATTTTTGTAGCACTAGATTAGTAAGAGCCTTCATCTCCAACTTTCTGGTATCTTAACCTAAACTCCGTATTATAATTATAGACACTCATGGCTGTCTTCGTCGACACATTTCTTTTTATCATCGTGGAAAATCTCATCGGAATCACATTTTTTTCTCTTACGACGTAGACTTGATTTTGAAGTTTTAGAACATACATAATATCTCTTACAGTTGTTAGGGTCCACAAATTTTCCTTCTTTTTCACATTTAAAGCTTGTGTTTTTGGTCGATAGTTTTTGCTGGGGTTTTTCTCTGTAATACTACTGTTCATATCTTCATCGTTTGATGATGACGACGATGATGAGAAGGATGAGGATGATGATAAGGATTTTAATCTATTCATCGCTTTACAAGTCATGTTTATTTTATCTAGAATAAAACCATTTTGACACTGAAATTTAAATCTCATGAACTTACGGTCGTTACTTTTTATGCATAAATAATAAACATTTCTTTGCCATACATCACTGAATCTACCTTCGTTTATACATTTGAATTTATTGTTTTTAATACAATGAGATAAATTATAAGTACATTGTTTTCTGATTTCACTAAAAACTGTGCCCACCGGACATAATCCGACAATGGGTATAACGTAGCCGATGCAAATATAAAACTTTCTGCAATTATCCTTATCTCCGTATCTGCCACGAAAATAGTTTCTACAGTTGAAACTTAATACAGGTTTATTAGTTACTGAAATATTTAACTTAATAGTTTCATTCGCCTCTAAATTATTATTTTGGGAGTTAAAAGATTTTGTAGTAGTATCGATATACTTCAGAGAAGTCATTTCAACGTTTTTTACTACGTCAATTTTAAGTGATCTATTTTGATGTTGACTTTTGTACACTTCTGCATTCTTAGCGGTCAAATTAGTAATGGTTTGTTTTACATTTTGTTGAGACGAATTTCCTACATCATCGGTTACATTAATCGCCCTTTTGTGAGAATCTCGAAACTGAAATCCGACCGTTGAAATATTGATTTTATTTGGAATATTTTCATTTTCCATACCCCGTAATCCAATATATCTTTCAGAATTACTGACAACTGTATTATCCGCGACAGATTCACTTTGAGACCAATGGCTACTTATGTTAGTATTTAGTATACGGTTTTTATCATCTGGAGGTACGGATGTTTGCTTTATTTCAGAATCTAAAGAAGTGTTTAAATTTATTATTTTTGATGTGTGTTTTAAATCAATTGTGGGTGGTATACGTGAGGTCGAACAAATTGACTGTTCGGGACAGTTTTGCGTTAAATTAGTTAAAATTGCTTTCTTGTTTATTTTATTTGAAAGCGTACTTTTATTGTCATATTGTGATAACTTGGTAAAATCCTCTAATTCTATTTGTTTATTTTTCTTATCTGCTATTTCTGTACTTGTGTTTGTATTGACTACTTCTAAATTAATCTGTGAATTTTCAGATTGATTACGAGTTACATTCGTTAATTGTAAATTATGTTCCAATTTTCTTAAAGTGTTAGTGCTTACTCTATAATCTATACCAGTGTTATTAAGAAATTTATTAGATCGGATCGAATGATCAAAGCCAAAGTCAGCTAATAAACTGTTGTCGTTGCTTGTAGTAATATTTGGCGACGCTATTGTCTTATAAAGTTTCGGTTCCATTAATTTTGATAAATTAAGATAGGGTTGGCCTATTGGTAATATTGTTGTATCGCTTTCTTCATTAGTTACAATTTTTTCTAAATTATCTAATGCTTTACTATCGTTATTTTCTACTATCTTATGATTTTTGAATATTGCATTATTACTAATGGAGCTTGACGTTGTGGTCTTAATTTGGGAATAACTGTCTTTTAATTTAACCATGGTGTCATTCAACAACTCCCTATTGTCTTTTTCATTTATAATATATTCGCCTTGAACTGTATTTAACGAAATTGTCGATGTTTCAATCGCTTTTTGGGTAAAGTTTTGTATAACATTGTCTGTTACATTATGTTTGTTATTCAATGAATTTAGATATTTACTTATTTTGAATGTATTATTGTTTTGTACCTGATTGTCGATATAGATCGGTAACTCCAAAGTATGTTGAGTAGCCTCGTCGTTTGTTAATTCACTGTAATTATTCCTACTTTCTTGTGCAGAAGCCTGGTTTTGTAGCACTCGGTAATTTATTAATGTGGAATGTACAATGGGAGTCTCAGTTATCTTTTTTAGATCTTTCAATATTATTTCATTGTAATTTTCATGATTATTTTCATCGTACATAATCATTCTGTCAATTTTTGTATCAGTCGTCGAAACAGACAGAGCTTCAGTAGACTTTTCAAAAACACTAAACGGGACATTTTTTGGCTCTGCGTGTACTTTTGAAGTTATACTTTCTTGAAATTCACTTCCAATTATATTATACATACCAACCGACGCTTTGGTAGCGTTTTCTGGTAAGTTCACTGTTATTCCATTGTTATTTTGGGAGCTTGTCATTTCGTCATTTGAATTAAATGCTTCCAATGTTGTCTGTGTATAACGTTTCAGATTATTAAACTGTGTCTCTTTCACAATTTCTTCATTGTTTATTTTGATGGTCGTACTATATACTTCTGTCTCAACTAGTATTGAATAAGCTGTTGTATTCAAGGGTTGCTCACTGTTAATTAAAGCAATTTCCTGATTATGATAATCTGGAGATTTTATTTCTTTACGGTATTCTTCGTTGTTTTTAGAAATATATACTTTTTATCATTCATATCAACTGCAGAAATAGGTGAGTAAAATACAGATTCAGTGACATTTTCAATAATAGTTGATGTAGTGATATTGTTCAACATTTCTGAGATGTTATTCAATTGTGTTTTTGCAGTCACTTTCCTGTTAAAAGACGATATTTCCGTACTTTCTGCCAAATTGATCATTTTATTTTCAGTTAAATTGTCATTACTTTTGACGTCCTTCATATTTATTTTATGATAGGATGTGTCCAACATAGATTGCGTGGAGTATTCCATATCATTAAATGTTTCATTTTGTACCATACCACCCGTACGTTCGAGTCTTATATCACTTTTATGAATCTCATTGTTATTGAGAGTAGAAGGTTGTATATTATATATTTCTGTTACTTCAATATATGTACTCGTACCATTAATAAGTTTATCACTTTCTTTGTTCGCAATAGTAGCTCTTAAAGTAAATTGTGGTATACCAGTCGTCGTATTGTATTTATCTGCATTCCTTAAATCTGAAATACTAGCATTGATACCCGTTTGAAACGTATCTAGGTTATCAATATTAAAATTATTAGCCAAACTTCTTAAAGTAACAGTTCCATCCACAACTTCATTATTATCAGTAAATCCTTCAGGATTTACACTTACGGTATTAACTTCACTTGTTTTCATACTTGTCCTCAACCCTTTGCCGGCAACGGGTAGTAATTCTGGAATTATAACATTTTCTGGCAAGTTACTATCGATCGAACTATCAACCGACGCTTCCGTTGTGTTTTCAGGTAATTTTACCGTTATACCATAACTATTATTGGAACTTGTCGCTCTGTCATTTAAATTCATTAAATAGTTGCGTTCTTCCAATGTAGATGGAGTATAAGATTCTAGAATATATAACGGCGTCGCTTTTACATTTCGACATTTGTTAATTTCGGTGGTTTTAATATTTATTTGTGTTTCGTTGTGTATGGTATAAGCTGTTTTATTCATGGTTTTCTCAGTGTCATTTACCGATATTTTCTGAGTATGATAATTTGTTGGGTTCATTCCTTGAGAGTAATCTGCGTTGTCTTCAGATGTATATATATTTTTATTGCTCATATCAGTCGTAGAAATAAGTGTGTTAAATATAGATTCAGTGACATTTTCAAGAATAGTTGACATAGCGTTATTGCTCAACATTTCTGAGATGTTATTCAATTGTGTTTTGCAATCACTTTCCTGTTAAAAGACGATATTTCCGTACTTTCTGCCAAATTGATCATTTTATTTTCAGTTAAATTGTCATTGCTTTTGACGTCCTTCATATTTATTTTATGATAGGATGTGTCCAACATAGATTGCGTGGAGTATTCCATATCATTAAATGTTTCATTTTGTACCATACCACCCGTACGTTCGAGTCTTATATCACTTTTATGAATCTCATTGTTATTGAAAGTAGGAGGTTGTATATTATATATTTCCGTTACCTCAATATATGTACTCGTATCATTTATAAGTTTATCACTTTCTTTGTTCACAATAGTAGCTCTTAAAGTAAATTGTGGTATACCAGTCGTCGTATTGTATTTATCTACATTCCTTAAATCTGAAATACTAGCATTGATACCCGTGTGAAACGTATCTAGGTTATCAATATTAAAATTATTAGCCAAACTTCTTAAAGTAACAGTTCCATCCACAACTTCATTATTATCAGTTAATCCTTCAGGATTTACACTTACGGTATTAACTTCACTTGTTTTCATACTTGTCCTCAACCCTTTGCCGGCAACGGGTAGTAATTCTGGAATTATAACATTTTCTGGCAAGTTACTATCGATCGAACTATCAACCGACGCTTCCGTTGTGTTTTCAGGTAATTTTACCGTTATACCATAACTATTATTGGAACTTGTCGCTCTGTCATTTAAATTCATTAAATAGTTGCGTTCTTCCAATGTAGTTGGAGTATAAGATTCTAGAATATATAACGGCGTCGCTTTTACATTTCGACTTTTGTTAATTTCGGTGGTTTTAATATTTATTTGTGTTTCGTTGTGTATGGTATAAGCTGTTTTATTCATGGTTTTCTCAGTGTCATTTACCGATATTTCCTGAGTATGATAATTTGTTGGGTTCATTCCTTGAGAGTAATCTGCGTTGTCTTCAGATGTATATATATTTTTATTGCTCATATCAGTCGTAGAAATAAGTGTGTTAAATATAGATTCAGTGACATTTTCAAGAATAGTTGACATAGCGTTATTGCTCAGTACTGCTGAGATATTATTGAGTTCTAATTTTGTAGTCACATTATTTTCTTGCGTCTCATTTCTAACCAAATTAGAAACATCAAACGACGATTTTTCCATATTTCCAGTCAAGTTGATCATTTTATTTGCAGCGTCCTTAGTATTTACTAAATAATAAGGCGTTTCAAGCGTAGATTGTGTTACTTGGTCATTTTCAGTTAATACTTCAGATTTTATGCTTGCAGTGTTAACTTCACTTGGATTTGTTTGCGTTTGTGTAAAAGATAAAATACTGTTGGTTGTAGGGTTTGTAATCTGCCGTACGTTGATATTTAAATTTTCGTTCCCAAAAATACGGGATTTGTTTGCAACAAAAAGGTCATTTTTAATAAATTCAGGTGTTTTCGAAATGTATGTGGTCGTATTATCTTCAAGTATATCTTGACTAAATGGAAGTGGTTGTCCTTGAACTGTTGTTGTTAGAAAGGAATCCAAATAATATTTTTGTGATGATGAGACAGAACCTGTTAAATTATCTTGATTTTCGGGTTTTGTCGAAATTTCTAATATGGTACTCTCATTGCTACTTGTAAAATATACTATTGGACTGGTAACAGTTTCCATATTATGGGTAAAATTACCCTTGTCCCACTTTAGTAAATTAGCTGGAGTAATAGGAAGGTCCGAATTAGTATTACCAGAATTATTTGCTAAAATATTAGTTGATACTTTATGTGTGGTTTCAATTAAAATAGTAGTAGTCTCTAAGGGATTATCGCTAATCCTATTGTTTTGTTCGTAATTTTCAGATACTTTAGTAGAATATTTATAATTGTTGTTGGGCTCATATGTTGTCATTATATTCTCCTGAATTTTTTATCTAAGTTGGACGTAATAATACGGTCGGAAATTGTAGCAAATGTTATATTCTCAATTTTTTCTGATTCACCGTTTTTTAATACCAAATTTGCACTGTCAATGTTTTTTTCTGTGGTAAAAATAGATATGCCATCATTAGGATTTTTCAAATCCATCATTTCCCCTATATTTCTGTCGACATTTTTAGTAGTATTTAAGATCAAATTGTTATTCCTTACAATGTCAGGAAGGAATAAGTCAGGTGCTAATGCTTCTTTATTTGTTGGCAAATCATATAAACTACCGTTGTGAAATAAATTATTCGATATAGGTTCCATGTTTGTTTTAAACAGATGTATAGTGTGTTCACTTTCCTGCAACTTAGTTGAGTTGTTAGTGATATTTGTATTTTGATTTACGTTTTGTACATCACTCTTAGCTAATGGTACAGTATCATTTACTATTTTAAAATCATTAGAGCTATATTGAGATTCCGACACACTGTTAATTGTGCTCAAAATAGTGTTATTAAAATAATGTACAGAAGTTTTCGGTGTGACGGCATCCTCAAAGTTACCACTGATTGTAGTGAACTCTACACTAGGAATTGTTTCCATGGTAAAACTTTCTCTAGGAAAGTCAAAAACCGTTGTAGCTTCGGTGATTAAATTCAGCTGATCTATAGCTGCAGTAGTATAACTTTGCGTCTGTCCCCTCTCATCTATTGTAGAGTCGTCATTTTTGCTAACTGTTTCATTATTTATACCAATTGCGTATTCTAATTTATAGTTACTGTCACTAGTGGTATCATTTTTATTGATCATGTCAGGTGTATTTAAATTTGAATCAGATGTAGCATTTACGGTATCGCCTTCTAAAAACTCATTTAAATTCACAGAGCTAATATATTTTTGTAGTGAAGGTAGAAAAGATTCCTTGGCATTTGGTAAATTGGAGGTATAGACACTTTCATCATTAGCAGATGTCGACGTTGGACTTGCCTTTAACTCATTCGGTACATCGCTTTCTCGATATATTGACTTTTGGCTAGTTGATGCTTGATATTCGCATTCGAATATGTTCCTCTCATCACAAAACGTTGTAGGCGGACATGGTACAACCAAGGTCCCAATTGTCACAGATACACCGCCTCCAACATCAGCACAAATCATAAAATGAGTCGAATTCAAGCAATGAAACGACTTACCATTACAATCGATAATAGTCGTTGCTGTCAATGGAAGATACAGCAACTGAAACAACAAATTAATTGTGTATTTAGAAATAAATTAAACTGATTTGAAATTCACTTGTTCATTGTCCCGTAATAAACACATACCGGTATTATTAGTAAAAATGAATTCATGTTTTTTCTCCTGAATAAATACAATGACACATTTCTGCCAAGAATCGATTTCTATTTCAAGAACTATGTACTTATTTAGTTAGACCTGTCCTTTAACTAGTTAGGTTTTCAGCAGACTGGCAGGTTTCCGCTGATCGCAGATAATTTGAATGGCCGTGTAAGAGAGTTGTTAGCACAACAGCATTTCATTTACATTACGCACTGTCACACATAGATTAGAACGACATGAGCAAATATTGTTGACATCTTATTTCCTACGGTCTCATTTATTTTTCCTCGAAGATTTTTATGGTGGTTGTTATTTAATTATTGTTTGAAAGACATCCTATTGGTATTTAAGTAATAATACAATTTTAAAATATTAATTTTAGGTTACATTTTTTTTTGTTGACGGGGAGAAATCTACAACAAGATAGACCCCGAAGGCGGGGTCCTCGGTGCATGGTGAGTGGCTCCGGGATATCCAGAGGAACGCACCGGAGTCCGATGTCGCCTTCTTTCCGGGTCCACTTTACTGACGACAAAGGCCCCCCACCCTTGTCACCCAGTGAACCCGGCCCCTTTTAGTCGCCTTCTGCGACAGGCAGGGGATACCGTAGTCTTATTCTACGAGCCCCAAACTACAGGGCTGTAATTTTAGGTTACATATACTAACCTGACTTTTGAAAAAATCTGTTTTATTGCTAATTTCTAAAAAACTTTAAACTCTTATATTACTTTTAACCCTAGGGGGGGGTAGCTAGATACTGCATTTCATAAAAAAGTGATGAGTCCATAGCCACACAGCGGGTAAACATTTTAGCAGATGATATTTAGTAAGTAAAGAATCTGTAATACTGAAAAAGATTAGTTAAAGCCGGTAGAGTGTCGGACTCCCGGTAATCATTAATTCTTAATAATCTACGTAAATTAAAGCTAAAATAGACAAAACACTTCCATCGACAATTTTCTTAAATTTACGCGAATTTCACACGTTGAAACAAAACTAAATTTTACTAAATTTTAATAATTTTTGATTGCGTTTGGAGCATTTTGGCGTATACGAGCTGATCGTAAAATAGAAATAAAAACATAATTTTTATCTAGTGTTGGAAATATTTTCCATCATAATGTATCACAGAATAATATCTGAGTTTATGCAACAACTTCCTGGCGTATGTTTACTTAGACGTAGATTATATCCGAGTCAGTAATTAAACAGTGCAATAATATAGTTTGAATGGATTTTACCGCAATATAAGTCAATTAGTTTACATTGACATCAACTATTAATAATTGAAGCTGTTGTTTATGTCTTTCAATTGCGGCCATTTATTAATCTCGTACAAAACTTCCGATATATTTCAATCAATATCAAATAATTATAAAAAATCAAGAAAGTCAATAGAAAATTAAGGGTATCAATTTTTTTTTTAATGACGAACTACACAGATTGGCCAGAGAAGCTGGCCTTAACTGCTTCACCGAATTGAGAGGTGGCATAGCTCTTAGGTCGCTTAGCCTGAACCTCTATCGCTAGTAACTCGACACAAGGGGACCCCCGGTGGGGGGTAACCTCGGCTTGGACGTTTAAAAAATAAATTAGTTATTTTTTAAAACTTTCTAAGCAAGTGCTTGACTACGATCCCATCTGATGTTAAATGGAAATGCAATTCTGGGTGGTAAGGCGCATTAGCTTAGTAAATATCTATTCACTCTACTCTTGAAAATACTCACATTGTAATCGGAGGGAAAGACACGCGGGCAAACTATTCCAGTCCTTTGTCGTTACGAATATTTAAAGACGAAGCAAAGCGCTTCGTTAGTATGTTATTGTTTTAGGCACAGTGACAATTGATTTGTAATTGGTTGCTTTCATAGTGAAATCTCATTGGCAAATAGCAGATTAGACATGGCCCTTATGTTTCGCGAACGGTATCACAAAACATATGGATATCATTGTGAGAAATAAAAGCAGTGATATAGTTTTAAAAACAATTTATTTAATATCACATCAATACAGATAGATAAAAATATCACTTTTATTCATATTTTGATTTAAAACTAGCCTCATTTATTTTAAACGATAATTTTTTGACTTTGTTATTGAATACAATCTAAATAAGACATTATTGCGTTAAAGTTAAAGTTACAGCCTTTATATATATAATATATGTCCCACTGCTGGGCAGAGGCCTTCTCTGTAAAGAGAGTATAAGGGCATAGTCTGCCACGCGGCCCTAATGCGGATTGGCAGACTTCACATGTCGTAGAAAAATTTTCTAAGACATGTAGGTTTCCTCACGATGTTTTCCTTCACCGCCGAGCGCGTGGTTAATTAGCACATAAAATTGCAACAACAAATTTATTGGTGCCGGCACCGAGGATCGAGCTCGGGTTGCTAGCGTACTACGCAACTTGAGGCGACCGCCCGGACACTGAGCTACCACGGCTCAATTATTGCGTACTTTAAATAAAATAACTCTTTATTTCTGCTATATTTTCATATATTTTATTTTAAATATTTAAGCGTTTAAATTAAAGCGTCAATCCTAATGGTTTAGGGTACGGCCTGCGAATCGTAAGGTCGTGGGTTCGAATACAACATTCGACTAATAGCTTAAGCTTAGTTGGAATGGTTAACAAGATTGTTAGTAATATTTCAGGAAAAGAAAAAAAAATATATCGTAAATAACAAAAAAAAATATATAAATATTTTATTTGACTATTATCTGTTCCATCATTGGTTTATTTCATCACTTATTATTAACATAGTTTACGCGATAAATGTTATACTATTATATATTACGTCCACATTAAAACACAGCTTCACTCAACCTCAAATGTAACATAGAAAATATATTCGTTCGCCCGGATCCTAGTACTAGTAGTGTTGGCTACTTACTAGTAGTGTTCGATTAGAATTGCGAATGCTACTTGTATTAGTAGCATTCGCAATTATTAATGACGTATATTTGCAATTTTTAATGACTTCACTGTACTTTTTCAAAGGTAAACACACAGTAAATATATATTCTGAGCAATATGCGGAAATGATTAATAACTTTTACATTTGATTTTTAACACATTCAAAAAATATTTTTGTGCTTTTGTTGACTTTAAACTAAAACTTTAAAATCTTTACTTTCAATTTGACCACTTTGAAAAGGATTTTTTTAAACCCATTTTAAAATATCTGAGCATTTACATTTAGAATAACCATCGTAAGTTCGGTCTCAAATATTTTAGCTTAGTATCATACAACGCTACAGCTGCTAATATAAACCACACAATGGTAATTGCGGCCATTAAAATGCCTATAACAAACATGGAGTATTGGAATCCACCCTCTTGGCCTACGATAAAAGACAAACCAACAACGATAACAGTTAACAGTGAGGCGGAAAGCGTTTCTAGCGTGCTGTGGAACTTTGCCCACTTCCTAGCTCCGACAAAATCTTGAATTGCTGTTTCACAGCATGATGTTACTGCGCCATACCCAAGACCGGAGACCACACAGCCCACGGCAAAGGAATCGTGGTTATTAGTTTCTGCGAAAACTGGAAAATATTGATGTATTTTAGCTATATATACATTTAAATATAATAATATCAGTAAATATTAATTATTAATATTAGTAAATAATAATATTAGCAACATTTTTTCTAATTGTAAATTTCATTAACACTTCTGCAAAATTATAGATGATCTACAATGCCACTTTTGTACCATGCGCTGATTTAGATGGTGGCACGCAAGGTTTCACAAATATGGTGAATATGATTTAGTTGGTACACACAACTACAACATTAATAAGAAATAGAAACGGAGATATTTTTTAATAGAATGTATTTTATAAGACAATAAAGTAAAGGCGGCAAATGTTTTATCTATACTCATGGTTTTTTTCTTTTAAATTGTTTGTGGTCATCGTTTTTTGGTTCACTATTTTTGATGATATGATGATTCCAGTGTTTTATTATCTACCTATAGCTCGTGGAGTTAGCCAATGTGTAGTAAAGAATTAAACGAATATCGCAGTTTTTGCTTGATTTAATCTTTGCCCTGGCTTTAGAACAAAACAAGCTTAACTAGAAGCTTGAATCGGGTTTTTAGAAAATATTCTACATTCACTTACGGGGAGGGTAACCTTCTTAAGGTTTTCACGAGGATTCGAGTTCTAAGGAACGGTGTTTTTGCAGTTAATCAATTTTGCAAATTTTTACTCGACTTATCTTAGTTATGCGATCATTAATATACTCATAGAAAATAGGTTATGAATAATATAGCTAAGGTTAGTAAGGAATTATTTTCTTTGTTATCATATCTTATGACAAGGTTTCTATCGCACAACAGTGATATTGTTACGTTATGTTTGTTTTTCGTCATGCATGATGCATCTAATAGAACTTTCGCAAATACAAGAGACAAATAATTGGATTAAAAATAGTTCTATTAACTCATAATTTATAGGTTGGCGCGATATTATTTTTAATAAAGGGTGCACAAAAGGGCGTAAACACGGCTTAGTGAAATCCTTCAATCAAATAACTAGGCTCTTTTTTAATGACGAACTTCACACATTGGCCAGAAAAGCTGGCCTTGGCTTCGCCGGATTGAGAGTGGCATAGATTTTAGGTCGCTTAGCCTGAACCTCTATCGCTAGTAACTCGACACAAGGGTCCTCTCCCTACCTCCCCTCCACCGATGAGGGGTAACCTTTGCTTGAACGGTTATTATGTTACGCGTAAGCATTCCGATCCGAGGGTGCCCGAGAGGACCGAACCACGACTCAGTCGGTTGCTATTCCAGAAGCTAAAGTGACTTTAAGTCCACTTCGGTAAGCGTTGGCGCTGGGAGAAGATGTGGCTGAAATTACTAGCGTTATAGATTCATCTTCTTTCTATTATTGCCTCTTCGAGAAACGTTGGAAGCGTGAAGAAACCCCCTCAATATTTTTCTCATTAACATAAAACATAATAACTTACCAAAACATGCGGCAGTTGCTACAATTAATCCGATAACAGCGACGTATTTGTAATTTCTCTTCGGTGTTTGCGCCAACCAAGGCGTGCTCAGTAGAAAACATATCCATGTGAAACCATGCAATGATAGAAGAAAATTCGTCTCAAACATCGCGATCTTCGGTTGAACTTGCTGCGCTATCAATGGAAGTAGCGTTAGGAACACCGCCGACAAACATAGCTTAGCAAAGCTAAGAAGCAATGCTGGATAGAATGTCCAACACGAAAGTGATCTTGTCAATGGTTTTATAAAGGTATCGTTAAAACTGTACATTGAATATAACATTCTACGTCTGACTCTGTACACTCGATATGATGGGATCCAAAACCGCCTCTTTATATTTGTAACGGTAGACTGATATCTATAGGTGAACGAATTCAATACTTTTTCTCTATGAATATCTGTCATTGGTGCTATCGTGTCATATGTTACTTCAAGTTCAGAATATTCTCTACTATCATGAATGCTACAATCGTCTTTAGAGTCTCTTCTAGTTTGTTTTGATATAAATTCGTCTAAATTGTCACCTAATGTGCTCAGTCTTTTGATTGCAATGCTAAGTCGTTTCTGATTGCTGGACGACTCCTTTGCAGTCGAGCCCTGTTCGATATCTTCGTCACTCTCCTCGCTTTCCTCTGGAATGTCCGGTAATATGTCTACACCAAATATGTTTCTTCTCTTCTCTTCGGGGCTTGGAGGTGGTGTTATTGTTCCATCTACTTCTTCGCAATCCTCCTCAATTTCTACGTCCTCCCGGTGTAGATTATCGTCGGACGGGCTCTTCCAACATTTCTTACTTAAGTCGTGCAATTGTAATTCTGCAGTATAGTAATTATCGGCGCCATCATTTTGAAAACCGGTATAAGTCTTATAAAAGTCTGCATATCTTGAATATGTGGGGGACCTTCGAACGCTTTCGTCAATTTTGAGCAATAAGACAGCCGGCATCGCTTGTAACATAATCCCGGCAAGAACAATGAATGAGAAGGAGTAGCCGTAGCAATTAATTAAAACTGATATGATGTGGGGAAACAAAGATTGTCCGACTGCTTGACCTGTGCTGCATATTCCTCGTATGATCCCAACGCGACTGTCATACGTTTCAAAGATCACTGCGTCCACTTGAGCGGATATTAAAGATGACCCCAGACCTAAAAAATATTGTTTAGTAATTAAAACATTAGGAAAACTAAAAAATAAATGTGACAGCTAAGAATATGGTTGACACATCTGGTAACCAGAGGGCTGGCTTATACCTTGCACAGAGGCTAAGCATTGCCATACAACGTAGCAATGCTACCAGCCTTCTGGACATACTGCCAAGCGACGACGGTTTGGCAGAGTTAAATTTTTTGTAAATATTTTGTAAAATACCTATTATATTGTATATATTTCTTTTTTTGTAAGTATTATGTATTGTTATATATATATATAGTTAAAGTAAAAAAGAAACAGAATAGAATATGTCATAATTTTAATTGTAGCAAAGGCAAAAAAAAAAATTATTGTAAATTTAAAATTAATAGCCGTGGAGTAATTTCCTTTTTAAATTTAATATGTCAGTAACCACGAGCATTTTGCAAATGCTCGAAGCGTCGAAACAATATTAAATTGCGATAAAATCTATGAAATTAGTTTTTTTACGCACAAAATACTTATTTGTGCCCGTTGTCTAACTTACCATTTGTCACATATGTGACTAAATGATTGTTGATGATTTTGCAAAACAACAACAAAGGGTTAACGGACGTAAGAGATTACTTATTATTGTATCGAATCAACGTGTAACGTTCACATAAGTGTAGGAAATTATTGTATCGTGTTAAAATACTCTTCCTTACCGACAAAAAAACCGTATACAACTGGCTGCAAATACAAAGGTATGAATGCACAAAGGAGCAAACCAGACACCACCACCATAAGTCCAATCGCAGCCATCATGCGGTAGCCCACAGAGCCACCCCAAGAATCAGCCGCCTCGCGAAACCAGCATTCTAGAATCAAATATCGGATCAAGATTTCATGTATTTGTTAAGTAAGCTAACAAGTTCGAATACCAGTAGGCTTGTACCAATGAATTTCCGTTTTCGGTTTATTAAGTAAAAAAATCGCATGCTGAAAATTTGTGCCCGGTAAAGTCGTCGTAAACAGTTAAAGCTCTCTCCATCTACCCCGCTCAGGTTAAAGTCAAAGCTTTTCCTTCGGAAGACTAGTGAATTAGAATCTTTTAGAGATGGATCAGTTCGTTGATTAAAGTAGTTAGTTATAAATTTAATATTAAGTAGTGAAAGATAGGCTCGGCTCAGCTCCCCGGGACAAAGCCGCCACAAGGCGACTGTCTCACGGATGGAGCCGCGGTGTGCGCGAGCGTTTCCGTAGTAACAATATGCGATGATGGAACATCTTGTGATTTCGGTTGGTGAGGGCTACCCCCGGGGGACTAGGTACGTTCCTCCAAGTAAAAGAGAAAAAGTTATAAAAAACCATCCTAGCAACGAAAGTTGGAGAGATAACTTATTTTTCAAATGGTGTCATCATTACTATTAGGGCAGACTTAATTCTAAAATCGGATCTGTGCTGAAAATACTACTACTCTCGTGAAAAATAATAGGTAATAGTGGATCTCTACGAAAATGAACATTTAAAATAGTATTTTATCAATTTTAAATTATATTTAAGATAACACACAACGTTTATCGTTCTCTAGTTTATGGTTACAATAATTATTCACTAACACGAAACGTTTTTTATTAAGAATTATTACTAGAACTTTCGTCCACGATTCATAACGATATTTACAGTTAAAGTGTACGGGTTTGCTTGCATAGATAAAGTTTCATATTCTGTACCGACACCCCGGTTTGCGTTTCGTGCCTCGTATAGACTTAAGCAATCATCAAGTCGTCATATATTCACTCGAGTTAATCGTGACTCACTTGAAAGCACACAAACGGTCGGAATTTCTTTTTATAAACAGTGATGACACAAAATGTAATTTGCGATAATTCTTTACAGCCTGCATTCACTTACCTATATAAAGGTAGGTGAACCGGTAGTGCCAGGCATTCTCTTTTGCTTTTTTTAGCGCAATCAATTGAGCAATTAAGTTTCTCAGAGGACGCAATATTCGCCTCAGAAAAACTCGCTTAATTACGCATTTAGCATTCCAAGCAAGAATGTCAAACCTCGACTAGCTCGGTAATTAACACGGAGTAAACGACAACTTTATGCCTTACTTAGCTATGCTGGGAAAATCTGGGTCGTTTTAAAGGTCTATATTACGCATGAGGAACAGCGTTTGAACTGATTCTAAATTATCCGAATTGCTTCTTCTATTGATGTCTTAAGAATTATCATATCTTTGCACATAATTTGTTTCTATTGATTGACCGAAATTATTAACAAATAAAATTGTTGAGTTCTAACATTTTTTTTTTGTTAACGGGGAGGAAATCTTCAGAAGGCGGCGGTTTTGACCCACTAAAATCTCCCCGGTGGCCCTTCATCTGCACTGTGCTCAAGGAGAGCACTTCCCGGAGGGGAAGGTTACTCCGTCCCCCCCCCCCTGTGCCATTACAGTACAAGGCGACACGGGCCTGCCGATGTCGCCTTCTTCCCGGGTCCACCTTGGCGGACGACAAAGGCACCCCACACTTGTCGCCCAGTGAACCCGAGGCCCCTTTTAGTCGCCTTCTACGACAGGCAGGGGATACCGTAGTCTTATTCTTGAGAGCCCAGAACTACAGGGCTGTGAGTACTAACATGTGCCAACATTGCGATATAAATGCATGTAAAAGTAAATTTTTATTTACTTACGCGTTAAACCGAATGTGAGAAGATAAATTGTCGGTGCGGAGAGACCAATCCATAGTGGGACGTCGAGATTCGATAGATGCAACCAAAGCACTCCATACGTCAGCAAAAGGCTAGGCAGAAACACCTGTAACATAAATTTAAGAAAATTTATAATTGACCTCCATCTCGATTGTATGAATAATCAATATGAAATTCTAAATAATTGCCTAAGACACCATGGATACCTTTCTTAGGCACAGAAAGCACAGTACGTTTATTTTTTGACGTCTTTCCTCGACAATGACTGCGACAGATCAAGGACTTTTACTGGCTCACTTTTCCGATAGAATATATCTAATGACACATAACTTAATTTTCGTAGACTTATACAAACTATGTATTTAATAATACTTACTATTTATAATATAAAAGTTAAGTAAAATGTAAAATTTTATTATTTAGTTTATTTATTTCTTGTTAAAACATCAAACACAAACACAGTTATACATTTACTTTACAGATAAATTGTTAAATCCAGTTTACCAAAAATAATAATATATAGGAAAAACAAAAGAGAGTCTAAAGAGTCTTCTTAATTTTAAAAAGTCCCGCCCGAATAATAGCATCCCGCCAGGATGCGATTTATACCACTGCGTCCAAACATTGAAGGTGTATGTAGCGGTGCGTAACATAAGATTTAGACATTATTCAAGTCTTCGAGGCCGTATCAGCGTGGTAAAAATTGTATTAACCTAAATTAAACTCTTATGTAGTATAACGAGGTTTATTCTAACCTACTTATTATAACCAATCGCGGAATCGAGAAACTACATACATATAATTTTTCCAAACTTGGTTCATATCTATGGACATATAAAATTTGATGTCAATATAGATTAACTATTGATCGAATTACGACGTTGAAATTTGTGTGATTGCAAAGATCCTTTCCTCCATCCTAGAAAGCAATTAGCGGCACGGTAACGTCCAGTGATTATTATGATGCTCGATCAAGCTATGACGTATACTTAGGTATGTATGTTTAACTAGATTATCTGAAATAATCAGCTAAGTCCGCTGTTCCTATCAAATACAAATTCGCATATGACATTGATTTATCCGTCATCAATATTATTATTTCATAGTGATTTGCAAGCACGTGATTTAAAATAATATTGTAATAATCATTTTTGCAGACTTATTAATCAACCAATTGCAAAGCCTTTTACGATATAATGACTTGTTGTTAAAATTCGTACATTATCATTATTTACACCAAATAAGTTTCGTAAATGAGTTAATAAAGTGGAGCGTAGATCAATTAGTTGATTTTAAGCGTTCCTGATTTTTCCACGTGAGTGGTAGTACGTCACACCTTTTTTTGACATTTACTTCTTCATAATAATTACTAAGAATAAAATATTTCTAGGTTTTATTTTAAGATAAGCAGGCTCTAGAACGAATCATTATTACTCCTTTAAATTTTAATGAGAATGAGATTAGTGTATAAATTGGTTGATATTCACATAAGAAGATAAACTAGTCCTATATATTTTTTTTATTTTTGCTTCAATCGTATCTGATAGCGAGTTATGAGATAAACAACAATTTATGTAATAGACAAACATTTCTATTATCTATCACCTGTGCATGTTGACATTTTTCAACAGATAATGAATGACATCACGGCCGTTAAGATAAAAGTGACATGTATGCTCATTGCACACTTGGTGCACCTGTTACACCTAAAACAAGCATCGAACAAATAGTGCTTCTGCAGTGTGTTAAAAATCTAAATTAATTTACTTCGCTAAGATCAATTTATTTTTAATTTCTAGAAATGTCTAACAGATTATTTAACTATTCATTAATTTTAACCGTCCAAATAGCCACAACACATCTATTTATATGTTGCTCTTGACAATATAGAGTATCTAACCTTACTATTACGTCTAATTACATGGATATTATTGCTAAGTACTTTCTATATCGTTTTATTTTAATAAAACAATTGATACATACGTTCAAGAATGCAACAGAAACCAGAAGACTCCAGCGCCAATTAGTGCTATTGGATCGAACGTCAACTTCCATTTATTGTTTTTTCTTCAGACATTTTTCACAAATGTATGGACAACCATGGCATGTTTAAATTTATACACGTATGCACTGTTCAATCCAGCATTCTAATCGTGAAAAGTAAAGGACTTTACTGATACAAATTGGTTCTAATGTAAAAAACTTAAGAAAGCATATCGACTTATTGACGGGACTCCTTACATTGACAATGTTATCGAAAGGCCTCCACACGTCGGTACTTTGTCTTATCTTATCGTCTCTGTGTAAGAAACCAATATGAGTTCAATTATTATTTTTATATTATTTCATTGTACGTTTAAAACAAAGCATTTCACAATCTAATGAGTTTGGGCAGTCATTTCATAAACTAATTTATTGCACTTTAAACTACCGCATCTGTTCATGAAACTGTTTTACATTAAAAAAATACGCAATATAGTCGTCCATCCCTGGCGATTGATGACCTTTAAGTGATCGATTGATGATCTTTCAGATATCGCTCAGAATGTCGATTTTAGTGTTTGTTTTTAATGCGAACATACATACATATTATGTAATTCTCTTCCCATGACATGACTAGGTAAACATACATAAAAAGGTAAATCTTTAAAAGGACTGTATATAGAGTAGAAATATAAATATTTAGGCTCATGCGTTTCATTGAGATTAATGGTTATCTATATAGCGAGCCCCATCACCATACACATAAAGATCATTACATAAACATTGATAGCAAATGTAAGCGACAGTAGACTTCGAACCGGTTATTTATTTATTTATCATATATTTAAAACGGGAAAACTTCCAGCTATATAATACCAATACATATTACAGATAGTTCACTAAGTAGCAGGTAACAAGTTTTCACAAGAGTTTATCAAAAATTTTAAATCCAGGAAAAATTGATTAAAGTATCATAGTCCAGCAGACATATTTGTAGGAGAAAATAACTAAACATATTTAAAAAAAAGTTTACTAATGGAGGCGTCATTGATATAACTCGACCTTGAATATATACTTAGACAAATAATACTTATATTATTGTTTATATACTTTATGCAGACATCGATCAATAATTTTATCGGCCTTTAGTCAGAGTTTGACAAACTTTGTGTATTCCATAGTCTAATCGACTTAAATCTGATATAATTTACAAACTTGCAGCATGACTTCCGTTTTCTGGTTTGTCTGGTTTTTAAATAACCCAATGATAGGAAAACCAAAAATCTCTTCGTGTGCGGTAATCCTAGAAGCGTTATTTAAACCGTCATTCCAAATAAGCAAATAAGCAGTAGTAGGCAGGACACATCTGAACTGGATTTTGCAATTTTTGCTTGCAAGGGTTTGGTTTTAAAAAGATGTAATGTTGCCATAGGACCTTGGTTCCGTAGATGTACACGAGGAAACTCGTATATGCAAATCCTCGGTCAGTAGGTATAATCTGAGGTACAGGGGACACGCTTCGCATGTAACTATGCTCTATGCGAAATATTATCCATTTAGATATTAAAAGTTTAAGACTCATGGACTATAATATGCATAATATACATTAAGTTATTTAAATAGATAAGACAAGTTTATACGTTTATAGAAATAATCTATTCGAAAAAATTCCTATGCAATACCGCCGTGTAGAGTATTATATTATAAATTTGGCAGATTATGTTTTGAGAGAGAATCTCGAAAGAAATATTTTTGTAATTTATGTAAATTAAATTATATATATAATATTAAATTTGTGGAATTTTATATCGTTGATTTTTATGTAATAGGTAGTATTTTTAAATATTGGGATTTTTCAAGCACTATCATTTAGTTCACCTTATTATACTGTCTCTGCTAGCACTTAGCAGCTATTGAGGCGGGGACTTATGGACGGGGATCATCTTTCTTTTTCATGGTAGACGTAAAAATTAAGTGTATGTGTTTTAAAAAGACATGACTTAAAGGTCTTGTTACCAGTTCATAAAAACTTTAAATATATCAGCTGTTGATATCATATGTCAATTTCATGTCATTTCAACGTTACGTGACATTAATTTGTTGTTGGTTTGCGATGATTAATTACAAGATTTTTAAACTAAATTAAATGAATTATTGGGTTTAAATTCTTTAATATCGACCATTTGCTGATACTGTATCAATATCAATGTTATATTAAATAAAATAACGTAAAAAATCTTTTTTCGATTAGTAAAGTATTATGAGTACTGAAGATTATTTGAACAACTATGCCAATTCTATTAAAAAGCTCAAAAAGGAATGTGCCCAGCGTGGCGTTAATGAAGAAGAATTTAAAAAGCTATATTTAGAATCTTTAGAAACAATAGATATAAATGACACACAAAATAGAGTCCGTGGTAGAATTTATGTTAAGAAAAGAAAATTCATGCTAATTGTAGTTTTACTTATACTTACTGTTTGCAGTTTCAAGTATATTTATAATAATGTTATATGCAACTTGCAAGAGTTTATATATCCTGGACTAAGGCTTATTCGAAAATTATCTATTCCATTTATTTCACTGTTTCCAGCATTAACTGGTTTGTTATATTTTATTGTATTTATGTTTAGCTATCCCCATGTCCTTGATACAGTAGCGGAGTAAATAGACACAGAAAATGTTCTCTACTATTTACCAATCTTACTAATTCCAATATATGATGCTTAGTTCCTTGCTTACATGTATAATATTTTTCAGATTTGTACCAGGAGCCATGTTTGATACAAAACCCATTCTTCACCATAATGGACATGGATTGCTGGCCATGCAGCACGGTCAGCAATATTGGTCAAATTTATGACCCACAACCTATTCATCAACAGCATGTAGCTCCTTTTATTTATAAGGTATATTCTTATAAAAACACCAATTTTCCATTACTAACATTTTTTTACCTACTTCTTCGTCGCCTCACTCTTGTCAGAGTGATCGTGGTCATCATGATCCACTGGGGATTGGGCAGCAGACAGCACCGCTGCACGATGTCTTGCCACCTTCGCCTGCTGGCCGTCAATTTCGCACATTTGCTCATTTATGTACGGGAGCACCCATCATACCCCACACCTGATCCATCCATTGCATTGGGGATCTGCCTCATGGTCTAGTGCTTTCCACATTGCCCTGCACAATGACAATGCTCCAAAGAGTAGTTTCCACGTTGGCTAACTGGTACAAGTAGCAAAATTGTATAGATAGTCCAGTTTTTCTTTTGATTTGAAGTCTTTTTTTGTAATTAATGGTGAAATCACTACTGACTAAGAAATAAATTTTCAACTAAATTTGTAATAAAAAAAAACATTATAAAAGTTTTAAAATACTAAATGTTATTATACGACCGATTCACAATTCATGTATGTTGGGCCTCTCATTAGGAAAGAGTTAGTGAAAAGAAAGTGAGTTTTGCCCCTGTTACTTCCTTCAGATATTCCACAGGGTTCTGAACCCCACTTTGAGATTTTACCTTTAGTGTTCTTGGCAGTTGAAGTAAAACACATAAACAGAATTCCTGACATTTTGGATGTTCATTGGCAATGGTAATCACAAAATTAAATAATCTAGTAATATATAGAAGGTGCAACTGTTGTCCTTTGCTATTTCTAAATATTCGGTCTTTACATTTTAGACTGACCAAGAGGAAGTAGACATAAACAAATTGAGAGATTTGTATTTGAGAAACAAGGACCAATTTGATAAAGAGTCACCTAAAATTCTAATGAATAATAAATTCTATGCATCACTGTCTCAAGTTTTTCTTAATAAGCAAGAAGATGCCAACTTATATATCTGGTAATTAAATATAATATTACATACAAAATTACTGATAATAATTTGACCCATCAATTCCATGCAATATTATAAATTCACATAATCATTCATAACAAGCCCTCACAATGTATATCACAAATAACAGTTAGTGTTGGGGAGTAATAGCTCCAGAAGACAACAACTGGAATTCAAATCTAGAACAGTTAAGCCATAACCAAGTTGGCTATTAACACTTTAGAAATTTATCATCAGAATTGTTCATCTAACTTTATATTTATCAACAAAGATTTTCTTATTTAAACTTTATTAAATACTAAGGATTAACTTTAATGCTATAATCATAACATTTCAGGAAAATAAACAATATAAATATCGCACGAATCTTACGACAAATGATACCGAGAGCAAAAGTTGTGCCAAAATTTGGTCAAAGCACTGAGAGATACATAATTGTTGATTCAAGTAAAAATGCATTTAGCATTCCAGATACAGAGTGCAATTTTGCTTTCCTACTATCATTGAGTGGAGCCAGAACAATTACACTGACTCCAGCAGAGGAATGTAAACTTCAATGTAAATCATTAAAAATTGAATTAAAGGAATCCTATTTATGTAAGTAGTAGACGAAAATTACTAGTTGAAGTTGACAAAATAAATAAATTGGAAATGTTATTTAACAGAGTGATTGCATTAAAATGCTTTTGGAGCGAAATTTGTTCAGAATCTGTGGTTGTGCATTGTGGTGTATTGAAATTATTTAAAACTTTATTGGACATACATAAGTGTAGACTGAATGTCCAGTGGCATTTGCCCAAATATATCATAAGCAAATTGGCACAATCAATATTTTAAGTTGCACTGAACACTTTTACATTATTGGAGAGTCCCTAATTTTAATTATATTGTATTGGTTTTTTTTCTGTATTTAGTATGCGATATAATATGTTTATAGAGTATATAATATGTTATTATATTAAAACCTTCTTCTTACAGTATGGTATAATTGGTGGTATTGGCGGCCAGTAGTTCAACTATCAAACGAAAATACAACTTTTATTGCACATGTGGGTTCTTATTGCTGATATGAAGTAATTTGTGTAGAGTGAAACAATTTTGGCGTGATGGGAAAAAAATGTTTAAATATTTAAATACTCATTTGGAATGTATAAAAATCTAATTTAATCAGCTAACAAATAAATTATTTTAATATAATAAATAAATTTTGCTAAAAAAGTTCATTCAAACTTTTGTTTCAATTTATGTTTAAGTGCTACTGGTATTAGAGAAACAAAAGCGAATATGGTAAGAACTGTTACTGACGTCCAGGACCATGCATCACTTGTTGACGTCAGAGTGTGGAGGGTTTGCCCCGCTTGTATTGCAACAAAAGATGGTGGTGCAACACCTGAAACATTGAATTTGATTAAAATTAACTCTTAAAGCTTTCATACCCCTTAGCTAGACCAAAAACTTGTCAAATCACAAGTTATCACATAGGTAGTGCTGCACAGTATTTTGGGGTAAAAAAAATTGTGTACTGCTGTGCTATGGGTAGGGCACTATACTTACCATCAGGTTAATACCCAGATTACTTTTTAATTTTATGTTATAAAATATTTGTGCATATATATATATGGTATATAGTCTACCGTTATGTCAAATACTATATAGCACATATATCAATAACTTTTGAAAAGTTATATCCAATAAAGTTTTAACCATTAAAACCGTCCAATATATAATTCAAATAATTATGGTGAAGAATAAATCATCATGGTCTTTCTCACCATTACAACTCAATTTAATTTTTATTTATTGAAAGTATTATTAAAAAAAACTCACCAATAAATGTTCCTAAAGCAAATGGCATTAATGGTACACCGATCACAGGAGCTGACATATTTATAAACCAGTTTGGTAAAAATGGGGTCACTCTCAAAAATATAATATAATTGAGCAAATTATTATTGTGTTTTGCCACAGCTTTAGACCACTGTGCCGCTCTTTCAGGGAAAAACTTCCTTACCACCTTCTTGCCCAGAAGATTTGATAGAAAGAAGCATAAACTGGCTCCAATGGCTGAACAACAGCAAACTAATAATAAAGCTAAATAAAATGGAAACAAAAACCCTGAAAGAATACTTAGAAAAATAGAACCCGGTATTGCAAATGTTTGCAAACTGAAAAATATTAGTCAAGGTTAATTACATTTTTTTTATTGTTTCTCAATATATAGTTATGTTGTAAATTAATAGCTTTATAGTAATAACATAGATGTTATTATATTATTGTGCACACAACATTGGGTAGTCTTAGGCAACCCTGAAATCAGCCGTGTGGCATCCTTGCACATACTGAGATGGTGTCCAATGTTGGCATTATGTGCTATTTGTCTGTTCTTTCTTTCTTTCTAATGTGTGCCAAATAAATAAAATGTTTGTCATAAGGCTAAAAAGAAGACTGACATATTGCTTTGATACCGATTTTGGCCAAAATAATATTTAGAAAATATTATCTTAGGATATTATGTAAGTAAAACACTTGGTAGTGATAGAGCAATAGTTACAGCATTAACAGCCTACAAATTACCCACTGTTAAACATAGAATGTTCTGTAAAGAGAGCATTAAGGCACACTAAATCACACAGCCCTAGAACAGATTAACTTCTCAGATCTTAGAATTTTGTTTTAAGACATGCATGATTCCCTCACAATGTTATATTTTTTCACCAAGCATTTGGTAAATGGGCATTTAAAATTTTAATGAACAATCAGATATATTCAAATGGCATACAGAAACGAAACTGGTTAACAAACATTTTAACTTATACAGCGGAGAAGAGAAGACAACATTAATATTTTATAAAATGAAAGAAATAAAAAGGATACAAAATATAAACTAAAAACACTCCCAATAATACTTCATGGAAATACTTGTCCTTATATCGGTCTAAAACCAATCCCAAATTTTTTGCATCTTCTAGATCCCAAGGTAATTTTAAATACTGTTTTTCACTCCTGAAATGATATGTACTCACATTATAAGTTCACAGGCTGCTAAGAATATATTCTTGTGATTTACTTACTCTTCCAATTGAGGAAATTGTCTATAAAGTAATCCCAAAATCAATAATGATGAGCCAAATAATATGGCAACTATAATCATAGCTTTAGATGTAGATAAATTATTTGCTTTTGTGCCAATAGTAGAATAAGAGGAACCTGTAAAAAATATTTTTAATGCTAACACTAATGTAGTTTGGTAGCATAGAACAAAAAAATTAAAGTAAAGAAAATTTTAAGTGGCAACCAAGAGGTCTACGACTTCTGTAGTAGCATGAATGGTTCTTGCAAAATACATGCTTTGTTACAATTCTCCATGTCTATGATACTTTTGCATTTCACAATGTGAGTTAGTTTTAAGCCTAATTCTTCTTAAAAAGGTCATTACAACACTGACTGGTAGGTGACCTAGGCGGTGATAATTACTTAATATATTAAGATGCCGCAAGCTTAAGACCGCATGTTTAAGAAGTTCATACCAAGTTTGGAATAAATTAATAAAAACTAAATATTTACGGAAAAGGGATAAAGTATAAGGAAGTTGAATAAAGGAAATTGGTACTTGGGAGAGGATGGAGTAATCGTGTATATTCAGTTTCGATGCATCTTATCCTCGGCTTTATATTAGATGGTCGCTCGACTGTAGTAGAAACACGGGGATCTTGGATTTCACCTTGAATATCATCCTCCGTTGTGCTTCTTACTCTGCGATCAACAGTACTCATCTCTGTGACTTAAATAATCCTTTTTGGAATTAACCTCATCAATATATGAATACTAAAATATAAGAGCATTTATATTCCATTGATTATTAACTAATAATTCTTTGTCTCACAAACACAGTACACAGCAAAATTCGTAATTTTAAAAATCAAGATGACAATGACATGACATATAAAAATCTTTCATCAAAACAGAAAATTGCGTTCGTAATTTACTATAAAACCCAATTTATCGCTGTAAAGTTCAGTTCAGTAACTAGCAAATTTCTATTTATTTCTATTGATCTTAAAAATCTAAGGGGTAAACCTTCTGATTATTAAATACCAAATAATAAAGTTATCTAGACTTGACGCGAAGTGGCGCTAAAAAAGGCGGAAATTTGATGACCACGGAAAAAAAAAATTTAAAATGGTAAAAACTCTTCCCTTTATCACATGACGGTTTAGCCTGAACCTCTAATGGAGGAAATGGCTTGTAAGTGACGGCACTTGCAAGAAATTTATTTGAATGTTTGGTTGTAGTCTCGAAAAACTGTCCAGATGCCTGAAGAATGGGGCTATTTTCGCTACCAGAACACACTTTAGAACGTAAACGTGCCCGCAGAAAATTATTCTGATTTACTTGTAACCTTCCATAGGTTACAAGTAATTTAGATGTGGATTATGTTGGTTTATGTGGATGAAAAGCGAGATGATACCTATCATGATAGAAAGAAAAGAAGTGAATTGATGAATGAAGAGGCAATAGGCGAGGCTTTAGGAGTTTACCTAAAATGCATTTATTTTCTCCTCTCAGCACAAAACGTTGGTTCTTCCAAATTTCCAATTCAATCACCAGTACAATGGACTAATAAACACAAATGCTTTGTTCCTTAATGCGGAGCTTGTCTTCTGTTTCCACATAAACCGACTGACTATTTTTTCTAGATCGCTGGTAATGGACATAAGAAACTTCCGTCCTTAAACAAGTCTTTTCCTTCCACCACTAAAAATGTGGATGTAAAACTTAAAATTATACTTTTAAAAAGGGAAATAAAATTAACACACGAGAAGAATACAAATAAATGAATAAAAATAGCGTTTGTGTGATTTGTTAATAATGCATAACCTACATAATTACACAAGTTTATAAAGGAACTTTGTGAAATGAAGTGAATGAGGGAGTCGCGACGCCCGTCAACCGTCGCGTCTTGCGTCGTGTCGCGTTCGCGCCAGCCAGACGGACACAGACCGTGTCGCAAGCATGTTCGGGATGCATACTTTTACATCGTCGTAGTTAAAGAAAAACATTGTTTACGTGCCTTGATATCTGATTTAGGATTTATACCCGTTGCTACGATTTTATGGATTTCGATAAATAACTGTGCGCTGTCATACAGATACGTATGTCGTGAATAATGTGAAATTGGTGAAAGTTCTTCAAATAATTATTGAGATGTGGTCCTTTGTGAACACTTAGACAGCATTCATGAAGTTAAGCATTAAGGTATATTTAATTCTATTACACTATTTTTTCAGTTTTTAAAATTTCATTAATATTATTTCTTTTATCTTATAAGTGTATTGTAATTAGTTTAAAATAGGAACAGAACTTACATTTTGATATCTTATTACATTAGAACGATTTTTTTGTATTAAATACATGTTTATAGCAATTATTAGCAAAAAAATCACACTTATACACAATAATAATTAATTATAAATTTTCAATTTTTTTAAAGTATAGGATTAAAAAAGAGCACGATAAAAATGTAAAACAGTGAACCTGCATGAGTTATTGGGAATGAATTTAAATGTATCTTACGCTATTTTTATGAAATGGGTGTTGACAGAGGATGGAACGAAGAGTTGTGCCCGCAGGGCATTTTCGACCACCTATAAGAAAAGATTTAGGATCTAGATGAAAAAAGTGAAACAAAAAATTATCCATCTTTAAAAAAATTGTGAACATATTTAAAAACATTTATCACTGTTTCGAAGCTATATCATCTTGGCACATATAAGGCATATTTTATTAATAAAGTTAAGTTTATAGTAATATCTGTGATGCCGACATGATTATTAATAATATTGACATATTAATAATCACAGAGTACTTAGAATACAGATTGTGAACGAAATTATCGATAAAATATATGTAAGTCTTTTTATTTAAACAACCAGGTCTACTAATTGGCAGAAAAATAAATCACATTTACAGGTGATCTTATAAATTGATGCAAAGCAACAGAGGAGCGGGTCGCTTGTTTGATGTGAAGTGGTGCAAAATTAGGTACCTTTTTATGTCTTTTTGTTTGAACACGATTTAAAAAAAACTTCGAATTCGGCAACTTACGTGATTATGTTTTATACGCAGATTTTTACAATGGTACGCTACTAGAAGAGATAAGGAAACTAGTGAAGCAGGGCGCGGCTTACCAGCCGTATTTATGCTGTTATCTCTCTTATTCTATATTTTTACTAATTAGTAATGATAGCCTAGTGGCTAAGCGACTTAATATCTAGTGGTCGGTTGTTTGGTCCAGTTGGTTTAAACCTATTGCTGCAATCCGCCTGGCAGATAATTCAATATGCCTTAGGCATTAGGTCTTTGCGAATCTCAGTTCCAAGGTGTTGCATTTAGTATAAATATACCATAAGGCCTTGTATAAATACTAGAATCATTATAAAATCTTTTAATGATAAAGTTTCTTTTCCACAACGTAGCTGAATCTTTTACTCGGCAAGGTTTTCGCTCGTATAATAAAACATCACGGTCTCTTTTGTGTTTCATCATTTGAAAGTAGAATATTCTGAGATTTCCTTATGACTGGAGCTGTTTTTTTTGGAATGGATTAAGGCTGTTAGCACGGAAGCGTTTACAACTTCGTCAGTATGAGCATTGACCGAATTTACAACTCTGCCTGTAGAAAATAGTAAAGTAACACGTTCCAATAGAATTCCATTTTCGAATTTCGCAATTACTTTTGTATTTTATTTTATTGTAAGTGTTCCAGAAACGATCATTGTGCCCCACGTATACGTTGTTCTATCACTGGCAGTGTATAAATGGTTGTTTGTATTCCAGGTAATGCGAGGAGGTATACGTGTGTGTTTGCTGGTCGCAACACTGGCCCTCGGTACCGCGACGGCGGCCGGCCCCTGCGAGCGCGGGCGCAGCTGGTGGCACCGGCAGAGCGGCACCTGTCTCCCTTGCACCCGCTGCGAGCCGGCCCGCCTCGCCGTCAAGTATCCGTGCGAGATACACAGGGACACGGTATGCCAGTCCCTGTATGAAGTGCGAATATTCCCCTTCAACGTCCGCCCCCGGAGGAACAATGGTAGCCACGCGAGTGAACAATCCAGTGATTACGAATATTACGAATACTCGGACTACAGCGGTGAAGTGACAGATAAAAGTGATGGTGAGATTGTATGGGACGTGCAGACGTCCACGTTGACACTGGCCGCGAGTGGCTGTGTGGTGTTCTTTGCAGTGGTGCTGGTGCTTTCACTGTATCACGCGAAACAGTGGCGAGTTCTCAAGCAAGCGCTCAAGTCTGGTAAGGAATACGATATTAGTATAAAAATGGCTGCGTGTGCTTATGTTTGTTTTTTTTGTTGTCCCCGAAACTCATTGGTATTAGTCGACTGGGATTCGAATTTCCGACAATAAGATCATGAAGTCGAACATTTAACCATTAGGCTAGCATTACAATAGTGAAGGTAAGAATTTTTGTTTAGTGTTCTTATTAATAATAATAGTATTATATCATTTTTATTTATAGTAATAGACGTAGTTATAATAATAGACAATTATATCATCATACTGGATAATGTTTTTCTCTAGGTTTTGACCGACTTCAAAAAAGGTTGTTTTTTTATGATTGTTACCTCGTAACTTTCGACTGGACGAATCGATTTCGAAGATTTATTTTTTATTGCCAAAGATGTACTTGAAGGATAGTTTGATCAGGAATTTGTGTCGTGAAATTACTTCGATAATTCGTAAATAAAAAGGGGGAGTCCGTGCGCCATAACGTTTACCGTTTGAATCTATTTGAAGTCGGTCTTTGTTTTTGCTTGTAACTTTGTACGTCATCTTCCTACTTGTCTAATTTAAAATTACATCGTAAATAGAACTGATACGACACAATATAAAAATTGGATTTAGTTTTAATAGAAACCACGTAATCATAACTAATAAACGACTTCGGCTATATTTACATCAGGCTAGGCAATCTACGTTGCCTTATACATTTTAACCTCAGTTGTATGTACAGCCGTTTTACACGCGGCGTAAACCAAACACAATTACGCTTTAAAATTGGCTAGGCTCCATCAATGGTCCGCCTTGTAACTGCGTCATTACATAAAAAGGCCAAGAACTGCTTGGTGGTATGATATATGAATATGCATACCCCGTCATATATTTATTATTATGTGGAAACTATACGTAATATGTTTTGTACATATTGGTATACTAACGAACCTGTGAGTGAGATTTGTTTGTACCGGTATATGGTGAAGATTTCCAATCTCATATGGATTCGAATAAGCTTGGTTAATCGCGAAAATCCGTCTGTATCTTTACCGATTGAATTCAAGAGTGAGAGTGAGAATGTAAATGCGATATAAAAAGTTTTTTTTAACACGTAATATGCATGCTATATTCTGTACAAAAATATGAAATCATATTTAACGTTGCCTAAATCCCATTTACTCAGTTTAAACTTATATAACAATGATTTTCTTTCTTCTTATAATGAACAAATTCATATCTCTTCTGCATTCGGGAAAAAACTGTATCTACCGACTATTTAATTGTCTTGCTATGTCTAATCGAAACACTAGAAAGCCAATTCTCATATTAAGTAACTGGTGTTAAAATATATGGATAGTTACATTATGTATTGCTAGTTATTGTGTATGTAAATAATATAACGAGTGGTTATATAACAAGTAAAGAAATATGTTTGATCGAAAATAGACTGCGAACTCCAACTAGTATAAATTGTTGCCACAATGGTGATGGTTTATTTATTCAGGACACTGGTGATTACGCGACCTCCACGGATTGTGTACGAGCTAATGCGTGTAGGTAGGGCACGACGAAACGGCGACGTTACTTGAATAACAACCAGATTATAACGATTATCCCATACACCTCCGAGGACATTTACATCATTGTTGTAAACCATGTGCGGAGATTCAACAACATGATTCTGTTGTTTTGAATTATGTTGTTTCAATTATTGTTTTGTCATTGAATAAAACAATTTTCTATTTATTTTTATGCAAGAACCAGCGTACCCACCCCGATTCGCTGGACTAGATTTTTCTTTACTTTATTTAAACAATAAACTTACATCATTAAATATTTAATTTAACTCTCACAATATATTAAATTATTATTTCTCTCCGTATTCATTCTCTTCTCGAGCGGGTTAAGATTATTACCTAAACTCATGTACATATCAGTAAATACAATATCATACCCGTAGTAGTAGTGTCATAGTAAATAAAAGCTGTATTTGACAGTTCAAAAAGAGGAGTTCTCCGATCGTCACCAAACTTTACAGGATTACTCGCCAGGTCAATCTGAAGATTCCCTGAAAGTTTTATTGAATTCGATCCAGCCGATTCGGTGCTTATATGGAACAAACCCACACACTTTCTCTTTATATATATAGATATATAATGTCTATTCGCTCTGAAAAATTAATTGCGTTAAAAGCCAATAAAATATGTTAACATTTAAAATAGGTTTAGGATATGGTCTGCATAATATATGTTAGTTTTAAAGTTTAGATTATAGTCTATATATAGTACATATGTCCAACTATTGGCCATAGGCCTTCTCTGTAAAGATAATATAAGGGCGTAGCCAATTGGCCTTAGTGCAGATTGTCACACGACTTAGATAATTTTCTAACACAAACAAAAAAGCAAAAGAGCGCGTAGTTAATCAA
Source organism: Meandrusa payeni (assembly GCA_029286785.1). Classification (NCBI taxonomy): domain Eukaryota; kingdom Metazoa; phylum Arthropoda; class Insecta; order Lepidoptera; family Papilionidae; genus Meandrusa; species Meandrusa payeni. The sequence goes on from JAGSMX010000013.1 coordinate 6,271,406, forward strand.
CAATCATAATTTACTATCTTATAACCCGATTGAAACTTCTGGACGAGCTCGTAGTTCTCTCGGCACCCTCGAGCCACATTCTATCGGGAATAGTAACTGCCCAATTAGAGGTTTCTTCACGGAGACCCTTGCGCTAAGCTACTCCCTATACGATTTTTAAGAATTCCCTTGTATATCTTCAGAATACCAACAAAATTAAATTGTACCCTAATTTAAGTAATCACTTGAAACAAAAAATCCCTGCTTAAAAAACGATGGAGATTGATGTCTAGTTTTGCAAAAAACAAGAAAAATAATTCATTTAGTGTTTGTGCTTTAATAACTCTATTGTTCATTAATCGATAATCATTTTTTTATTGATAAAGGGTTACTATTAATTGTATTGTTGTTTGGGTTCCAACTATCATCCCCTCTTATATTATACCCTGATGTAGCTTCGAATTTTCTTAAATCGTACAGATGAATCTTTGTTGATTGAGATATGACAATGCAAGACTAGATTCTCCTCAATGAAGTCGTGGAAGAAGAAAGATAATGAAGACTATGGACACTTCACAACAATAAATCGGCGATAATGATGCTGCTTTTTTGAATTGCTGATAAGATGTGTTATATAAAATAGTAGCAAATCATTGTGGAATTTGCCACAATTCGAATCGGAAGCAACTGTCTTGTCGATTGTCTCGTCTGTCAGGTCAACCAGTTTGTTCGTTCAAGGTGACATCAATTACTCTGTGCCTATTCTCTATGCTAAAGTGGAATCATTGTTCTTTATAAACTAGATCGAACCGATTGATTAGTCATTCACTAATGGTTAACAACTGAATTTGTTTGCTAGTTTAACGACTACATTTGTCTAAATCTGAAATTGGCGTCAACGATTTTCATGAAATTTAGAATAGAGGGAGTTTCGTGGACGATAATTTGATCTAGCTAGGATTCATTTTTAGAAAATGTTTAGAAAAATAAAATTAAATCCTCCATGCACTATCTCATTATATACCACACTGTGTTAGTACATTTCAAAACGCTTTGTCTATTATTTTCGTATAGCAAAGGTCTGGAATAGTTGACCCGCGTCTGTCTTTCCCTCCGATCACAATGTAGGTGTTTTTAAGAGTGTATAGGGCATTTACTAAGCTAGTATAAGATAATTAGATTGATAAAAATATGTATGACAAATGGTATGAATATATTGTTTTTTAGAAGCCTCAATAGCTTAATGGTTTAGGGTACGGCCTGCGAATCCAAAACCACGTCCTAGCACAAGCTTAAGCTTAGTTGGAATGGTTAACAAGATTGTTAGTAATATTTCTGAAAAAAAAAAGAAATATTGCTAGCTTTTTTTTATAAAAAAAAATTGTAAAGAGAGGAAATGAGAGAGTGAACCGGAATTCCTGTCGCAAGAGACAGACAAATATTATAAACTGACTGCCAACCATCGTTAGTCGGAGAGGCACTTTAAGAGGAATAGTAACAAAATACAACTTTAACTTTTTTCGCTGTCCAGGATCCAAATCCAAGTATTTTTAATTTAATTATGATTAAACCAAGACATGACGGCAATTTGTGCCGTAATATCTCGGTTCGGGAAGTTATGAAAGCCAAAAATTAGAAGAAATACCAAAACCGAGTATCTTGTCGAGATTGTACTCATTGATTACCGCGGGTAGTTAAATTAATAGATAAAGTGAATCATTAACTATGATAAATGTCAATAAAAATTTCAAAGAATGGTAAATTATCTTGTACTCGTATCTAATGTTTTAACATTTCTTGTGTGCTATTAAAATGATGTTACACATTTAGATTCGGGATAGACTAAATTCTGCGTAAAAATATCCAAACGTCCGTTACTTGGAAGCGGTGAGTTGAGCGTCTTGTTTAACGCAAAGAAAAACGTTCCATTTCACCGACAATCCTGTTTATATAACCTGTATACGGGCGTTGGAAACACATGCCAGGTGAAAACGATTTGCAGAAATCTTTCTAAACACATTCAGGGTTACCATAACAAGGTATAACATGTAAATTAGGTGTATATCCTGTACTCGAGATTGTAATAAAATGTATAATAAAACGTTAAGAGTGTCATTAGTACGTAATTAAATCGACACAATTTTAAACGAAATCGACAACAGTACGTTTTTCGCCACAACTTTCTTGCACGCACTTCCATCTTGTGGAATCAGTTGTGTTGCTAATAGTTTCCAAATCGACGCGACTTAGGGACCTTTAAGAATCAAGGCTTCTCTGGTATTGTGGACGTTTATGGGATGGGAATCACTTAAGATCAGGTGGGCTCGTTTGCCAGTCACTATGTTACAGTATAAAAACGGTCATCCCGTATTTATATACATGCAAAGTCTGAAAAAATTAGAATCGTACGGCGCACAAACTCACAAACAGATATTTCCATAAGAATAAATTGAACAAAATAAATTTATTCGGACTTCTAGGGACATATATTTCGAACAGTGAGGCTAACACGAGTCGACTAAATTAGCTTTAATGATATCTCTTGTATAGTTAAACTTTGTTTTGCCGAAAAACATAGTTCTAAGTCGACTTTCCAAGCATACTAATCAGGCTCTGCGACAGGAATGTTGAGGTCCGTTAGTCTTACTTTAATTCCCACGTGATTCTCGTGTAGGTCCCTAGCCTTGCGTCTGCTAGTTAGCATATTATAGTAGCAAGTAATAGAAGGCTTACTTTATATGTATTCGGTTTGTTAAATAAAATATAGCGAAAATTTTTATCACGCACTGAAGCGTCTTTTTAATTTTTTTTTGTTTGTAAGGATTTGGTCTTATCTAGTTCCCAATTATGACCTAGAGTTTCGAAGATATACCATGGAACTCCTGAGAATCTTAGAGGTTCATGCGTGTTGATAGGTTTATGATAATATAAGATTAACGAACACAAATGTGAAAGAAGAAAAAGATTAAAACTTATTTAAAAAGTATAAAACAACGCGATTACATCATAATATAACTAACTATATTAGTTGTAAATAAAAAAAAGCGTCCACGCTAAGCCGTTAGATTTCTTCGGCCACTTTATCCCAGCGTCAACGTTTCCTGAAGTCACACTTAAAACTAGATAGCTATTGAATGCCTTGATACTCTTCCGAAGCTACACTTACTTACTACTTAAAAGCTACATAAGTTGGTATTCCTAGATAGGTTCAGGCTAAGTGACCTAAGAGCTGTGCCACCTCTCGAAAACCCGGCGAAAGTGTAGAGGCCGTCTGGCTGATCAGCGTAGTTTGTTTAGAAAAAAAAAACAGTTACGATTGGTTTGATTTGAAATCGATTTCTGTTAACTCGTAACTATGATCTATACTCCTAGGCCCGTTTATTGTGGGGCGTGATACTATCCCATAGTTTTAGAAAGTAAACGAAGTATAACAGTTGCGAGCCTGCATAATGAAACAGTGAAACCATAAATCTAGGTTGGACCGGGCTCCACGGCGGCGCGGCCGGTGCACACGTAAACAATAGCGGGTTGTTTGAACATGTGCGCTACTAATTTTGACCTGCGCGGACCGACGAACAATAGTTAACGGTTTTTATTTGTGTGTACGCTTACACCGAATTTGAATAACCATTGTTGCGGACCAGTAAGTGGCTTAGATAATGAGCAGGTGACGTTTCTCTCTCGATGCAGTCATGAACAAAAGTAATATCAATACAAATAAATAAAATTGGAGTGTCTGTTTGTAATTAAAATAGCCATCAATAGCCCAACCCCAAGAGAGGAATGGAAGAGTATTAGAAAATCCCTAACCACCCACGTTGGGGGAGCTAGTGTGTGACACATCGGCTAACGTAGAGAAAAGACAAAGGGTTTTCACAGCTCTGCAATTGATCATAATGCAGTAGATAAAAGCCTTTGTGACATTAAAAAAAAAAAGCCCAATGGTGGTCATCTCCTAGCATTTTTTTTTAAAGACGAACTACTCAGATTGGCCAGAGAAGCTGGCCTTGACTGCTTCACCGGATTGAAAGGTGGCATAGCTCATAGGTCGCTTAGCTTGCACCTCTATTGCCAGTAACTCGACACAAGGGTCCCCCCGGTGAGGGGTAACCTCGGCTTGGCGATCTCCTAGCACAAGCTTAGTTGGAATAGCTTATATATAGATAGAATCAAAATCGAAAAAACTATCCGGCTGGGATTCGAACCCTCATAAGATCGTAAAGTCGAACGCTTGAGCATTAGACATCAAGATGCACGAAGGCTAAGGTTAAATAAGATGTTATCACAGAAACAAGTTTACGTGTCGCATTAATAGTGCTTATCAACAAGATATGTGAATATTAGTATGCCCTACATTACATTTTGTTTTGGGCTAATGGCTAAGGGTTCGACTTTAAGATCTTATAGTCTAGAGTTCGAATCCAAGTCGGCTAGTACGGTATAAAAATTGATTTATTAAAATTCGTACTGTGTAAGGTAAAAGGCTCATCCCCTGTTACATATGGGACATCATTTCAGTGAAAAGCGAATAGCAATTGTTAAATCTATTTATTTATTTACAAAGTTTAATTAAACATACTGTCAAAATTCGACTTCATTATCTAAATTAAAATTATGTGTTAAATATTTTTTTTACGTTTGAAATACAAAGTTCATCAATTGAAAACAAAGTAAATGCCATATTTTTTACATAAAAGCTGTATTAATTTTGTTTTAAAATGATTTTTATTTCCAATAAAAATAGCAATTTTAGAGTTTTTAGTGGTACTGCAGGCAATTGAATTTTTACCATAATTGCTACGTTAAATTGGGTAAAAATCTGTCTCACGAGATTTCAAAGCTAAATTGAATTTATTTGTAAATTATATTACAGGACACATAAGTCGCTTAACAATCAAGGTGTATGTTTTTTGGTTCCAGATGTGCAGGACCTGTCAGCCAGGCTGAAGCTGATGGAAGCAGGCGGCGAGAGCCCGGCAGAGCCGGCGATGCCCGCCGACCATCACATCTACTGCAACATACACGTGGGCAAAGACGCCCTCCTAGGTAAGATTAAATTAATTATTTTAAGGTTTTACGGCCTGCTCAAAAGACCTTTAAACCAAGTTAGATGATCCCTGCCAAGAGACCCCGCGTGGGTTTCTTAAATACAAGTTTCTCGATAAACATGCAGATGAATAATAAAAGCACTTTTCATGTGACAGATCGTAAGAAAAAGCAATAGTGACATTCGTAAATGTTATTCGAATTATGCAAGAAAGTGTCATTATAAAAGACCTAAAATGGAATGTTTACGGCACCATAGGCGCTATTCGTTAACGGGGAGGTGCGGAGCGGGGTTTCTCTGGTTTACTGGCAACACGCCAGCCATTTTTAAACATGAGCGTGTGGGCGATGTGCTTCACCGACGGACTGGCGTCTGCTTATTTTTTTCAGGGCATTTTATTCATCAAATAAAAAAACACAATCTTTATGACAATAGAAGTAGCCAGTTTATTCATATTTAACGCTTTAAAAGCTTCATTTCGTTACCCATTGATCGTTATTTATAGCAAGTAATATTTTAATTTTTTTCTATTTCAACATTATTCGATAATAATACTAAACAGTTAATTAAAAATAAATAACAATTTTCGGTTTCAATAGTATTTTATCATCATATTACAATATATTATATTAGTGTAGTGTATACATATATATACTCGTATATATATGTATATATATATATATATATATATATATATATATATATTACTGGCAGATTTTAATGCTAAAAATGTGGCTGGAGTTTTCTTCCGCCAATGCCAAACCGTTCCGAAGTGAACATTATTTAATAATCTTTAAAAAGTCTTAACATCCCGATTTAAGGCATCTGATCATGCCTTGTTTCGGCTTTCTTTGGCATCCTCGAGCCAAAATGCTATCGCCACTACAATATCATTGCAAATAGTTCTCGGGGACCAATAATTAAAGTTCGTACCGATCGCTCACAAAAGTCCTTTACCTCTCAATAAATTTAATTTGATGATAGGATTTTTTTTTATGAACGAATCGCATCTTGGGAGTATATCAGCGGGAAGACATTAATCGTGTTAGCATTCCGATCCAATGGCGCCCGACATAGCCTGATGATAGGTATGGGATTTCATCTACTTAATTTTTTTATTCAAGCATATAATGTTACAATAACCTTCACCCAGTTAATGAATGGGCATCATCATAGTCGTCTACCTACTTAGCTTAACTGACACGGTAATGCGCGTCGTTCCTTATACGTGTGTCCGATTATATCAAAGGACAAACGCAAGGTCAGTGCGACGCCTAATCGGGATTAGATGCAATAGTGTGCTGCCATCTGCGTTCTATCTTACCATCATAAAGCTGTGTACCCATTTGTAGATATACATATATGTACATATATTAAAAATAAATAAACATTAGTACTCACAATTTTTTAAATTGTGTTCTAGACAGCTATAACATTAGCTCTAACATTATACCCGTTATCTAACGATTTTATTAGGATTTCTACTAGGGGCAAGAAAGCACGCAGCTTGTTAATTGATCATCGTAGACCAAGAGCATCTACAACACCGCAGAAAAAACTCTTTTCTTGAAGTTGCCTAAGTCGTATCGGTTCGGAAAAGCTGAAGGCAACTGATGTCACAGAACACAGGCTGTAAATGCATAAATGACGTCCAACGTATTAGTAGTAGTTAGAAGAATGCCAATAATCAAGTTTGTTTAGACGGAGTTTAGAGTTCTGACGCGTTGAATGACCATCATCATCATCATTTCAGTAGGACATCCACTGCTGGACATAGGCCTTTTTTTGTTAACGGGGAGAAAAACTTCATTAAGATACCCCGCCTTCTGAGGGAAAAGCGGTGGTTATGTGGGGTTTTTACCCACTAAAACCTCCCCGGTGGCCCTTCCTCGGTGCATGGTGAAGGGCTCCGGGATCTCCAGAGGTACGCACCGGAGTCCCTCTGCACTGTGCCCAAGGAGAGCACTTCCCGGAGGGGAGTTTACTCCCTCCCCCCCTGTGCCCTCGAAGTGCAAGGCGCCACGGGCCTGCCGATGTCGTCTTCTTCCCGGGTCCACCTTGGCTTACGACAAAGACCCCTTGTCGCCCAGTGAACCCGAGGCCCCTTTTAGTCGACTTATAAGACAGGCAGGGGATACCGTAGTCTTATTCTTGAGAGCCCAGAACTACAGAGTTGAACTGGACATAGGCCTCCCCCAACAATTCCCAGAAGAACCGGTTGTAAGCGGCTTGGTTGTTTCGTCCTGGAGCCTTTATGAGGTCAGCCAACCATGAAAATCAGTGGTCTGATAATTCCATTCTAAATTTCTCCAAAAAATATTTTTTTTACTCAGTCTCAAATCAAGCATTGACATTGACGCCCATGAAAATAGGTAGGTAAAGATTACGGTTTCACAATTTACGGTCGTTTCTTTCACGTCTTAAAGCACGTCATATTTCTAATGATTATGGATATTAATTGTATCGCTCTTCTTAAATATTCTATTATATTCAAAACACTTTATCGCGTCTCGTACTTTCTTATTTTTTCAAAATTTCCAATTACCAAAGCGACAAATATGATATACATCAATTCTATTCAAAACATTATCTTTCAAGTCAGACTTATTCTTTTATACACAGTTTGTAATGGATGCCTGTGTCGTTTAAGTGTTTAATCACGTCACGTACATATGCTATAGATGTAGTGACGACCAATAAACATTACTAGCCCTTATAGGTACCATCTATGTATATTTTTTTTCCTTATTTTATTTATTGACTTTTACTACTTATTCATATAATATTATGGTGATCGCCTAGTAGGTAAGCGTTCGACTTATGATCGGGGTTTAGAATCACAACTGTCTTGTCATAGGTTCAATTTACAAGTAAAAATAAATCAAATCAAAACAGAATCATAATCACTCTTTCTATTAAGAGAACCTGGACGACTGGCATTTTGGGAGAGCAGCCCTAAAATTTTGAAGTGTTACCAGTAATACGAATAATGTATCAAATATTTAGCATTTAGATGGCGTTGGAAAATTTATAACATAGCATATTTAGTTCTTATTTTAACACAAAAGACCTTAAAATAAGAGATACATAAAAAGAGAAAATCGATAGATCAACTATATGTAAAAGTTATACTCGTTTCTGCTTGTTTAAAGTCATAATTTCCTCGCTGCGTAGATTTTCCCGCATTCTATGGTTATATTTAAAATATCTAGGTAATGGTTCAACCACATGCGCATTTGAAGGAAATTGAGCGAAATGTACAAATATCTTAAAATAGCATTGTACACCGCCTTGATGTAGGTATGCCGGCAAGAAGCGAAGCAAATCGATTGCAAAATCTGTACGGTTTTAGGAGGAATGAACCGGATTTCGTATCCGTGTGCAATTCATTGTTATTGATAGTTGTATATTAATACTTACGAGAGACACCTTCTTTCATATGTGGTTATCACCTGTCGATTTTATAAGTTTTTGTTATTGTTATAAAAAAAGACCGTTCAATTGAAGTGAGAGCATGCGGATTGGCAGACTACAAATTTAATGGGGGCGATACCGGAGATCAAACTTGGTTTGTTAAGGTACTATGCTACTTGTGGCGACCGCACACTGAGCTGCCACGGCTCAAAATCGAATAATGTAAGTCTATTATTTTGTGTCTTTGGCCGATGACACCACCACCACACTGAGTTACAATAACATAGTCGGAGGCTCAAACAAAATCCTCTCTTCCCAGTTTCTACTTTATTATAAGCTAATAATTGTTTTCTTGATTCCCCGAAATCGGATTCAAACTCTAAATTTATATTTTAACTTACCTCTTATTCATATGGTAATATAAAAGAAGCTACAGAAATTATTACAATTATGAATTATAACTAATATTTTACGTTTAGCGCATAGAAATAAACCCATTTGCATGTGTAGAAATATTTATTAGTTTAGACAAGGTTCCACTTGGCTCATGCGTGCACTGTAAACGCACCCTAACGCACGTGCGTTCATTACGGAGTCATTTGTAATGCAAGCTTGTCGCACGCACCGCCCAACTTCCGCTCCCGAGGTTTCACTCGGCCCGCCGCCCGGGAAGCCTATAACTTCCTGCTCACACTGATTTTTTGACAACAATTTATAATAAATAAATTCATCGGTTACATAGTTTAACGGGTTGACGAACTCTAACACTATAGAGGCTAGATGCGGTCACGCTCTTAAAAAAAAGGATAAACTTTTCAGCCCTTTAGTTCTGGGCTCTCAAGAATAAGACTACGGTATCCCCTACCTGTCGTAGAAGGCGACTAAAAGGGGCCTCGGGTTCACTGGGCGACAAGGGTGGGGGCCTTTGTCGTCCGCTATGGTGGACCCGGGAAGAATGCGACATCGGCTGGCCCGTGTCGCCTTGCACTGCGAGGGCACAGGGGGGAGGGAATAACCTCTCCCCGCGGGCCGTGCTTTCCTTGAGCACAGTACAGAGGGACTCCGGTCCGTTCCTGTGGAGATCCCGGAGCCCCGCGTCATGCACCGAAGAAAGGGCCACCGGGGAAAACTCCTAGTGGGTGAAAACCCCACATAACCGCCGCCTTCCCCTCAGAAGGCGGGGTATTTTTTTGCAGATTAACTCCCCGAAAATAAACAAAAAAATTCAAAAAGGACAGTCCTGTAGTTCTAGTCTCGTAGAATAAGGCTATGCTATCCCCTGCCTGTCGTAGAAGGCGACTAAAAGGGGCCTTGGGTTCACGGGGCGTCAAGAGTCAGAGTCTTTGTCGTGCGCTTCAGTTGACACAGGAAGAAGGCGACATTGGCTGGCCCGTGTCGCCTTGCACTGCGAGGGCACGGGGGCGGGGGGACGGATTATTGCTTAGCAACGGTTAAGCGACTATTATTATGACTGACTGATTATGTTACGAGCGAATTATGTGTATTCCAATGCTCTAATTTCTGAGTTAATCACGAAATTCGGCTATTATAGGACAACCACTGGTTGAAATAAATACATATACACAACATATAAACCCTAAATACATACGAATAAATATATACAAATACAATTATACAATATTTACAATTTTTACATTTAACGGTATTCTAGATTGTCTATCTTTACCTCTATATTGTAAATTCTAATAGTTTGGGATCTACGATACAAGAGGTCATAGGTTAATCCCATGAAGCATCTGATCGCGGCGTAGTTCGAATACTTTAGAGAAAGTGTGCTGTGTATTTTAGAAAGTCAAGTAGGGTGAAGCTCAAACTACTTTCTTTGAGACTTTTTTTTGAGTTCTTTTTTTATGGACGAACTACACAATTGGCCAGAGAGGCTGACCTCTACTACTTCATGGGATTGAGAGGTGGCATAGCTCTTAGGTCGGTGAGGGATAACCTTGGGCTTGGACGGTTATTGTGTTACGCGTAAGCATTCTGACCCGAGGGCGCCCGAGAGGGCCGAACCACGACTCGGTCGGTAGCTATTTTATTGATAAAATCTAAATGGGACAGTCTTAAGACAACTTATATACGAGTATATACTACTAAATATATATACTTACTCATATATATTCGATATTTTCGACTAATTATTTACATTTTGTTACACAATTTTTTTATCTTTTGTTTTTTTTTACTATATTAATGTTTAAGATTAAAAAAGTGACGGGGGAAGACGTTAGCTCCTGAGATACAGCTTACGCTAGTTCGGGAGTTAAGGGATTCACCTTTATATGTATTCAGCTTTATTTTTTGCAAATAAACTATATTATTAAACTATACACTTCGGGAAGACTTTGAGACCCTTACGCTAAATTCTTTGTTTTGTTGTGGCAAATAGACAAAAAAGACATCTGTTGAAGTGTATATAACATTGGTAATACGATATTTTAGAGAAAACATGCAACATAGCACTAAGTTCGCCTTTGTACTTACATTTTAGTGGAATAAAGAATTTATCCATCTATCTGTTTTGTTTATTACCGCTAAGGGAAAGTAGTAAAAAAAACTACAATTACTCAACTAAAGGTTATACAAAAAATTATCAATGTATTATTTAAATTAAATAGTAACCCGTAATGACGTGACTTGCGCAATTGGAGTTAGCAACTGACTATAGTTGCCAGGTCAAAAATTGTTTTGTCTGAGATATAAAAGTATCAACAAGTCCGAATTTATCTTTTCGTTAGACGTCCGTCTGTGCGTCTAATGCTGAAAATATAACATCCGCGAATCCGTGAAGTATTTTAAGACACGATATAAAAGACAACTTATCAATGTCTATACGTTGCTGCCAAATTTTATGTATTATTCATGCGCATTAGCTTTTACCGCACGAATAAACAATTTCAATCGATTGGAACACACTTAACTGTTTTTTTTAAATAGAGTTTTATTTTTAAATAAATTTATTGGAACTACGACGTATTTATTATATACTTTTCGCTCGGCCACCCCTCGAAAAAAAGTTTGACGGCGTTGCGAATCATTACTTGCTACGTAAATAGCAATTTAGTAATTCTTGAAAAATTATATACTATCTACAGATAATATAATGCAGGTTGAAGGAAGAAAAGGTGTTTGGTTACTTATATAGTACCTGTATGTCTATGCGGAAGTTACTACTTTGGTGGTTTAGGCATGAATAAAGGACCCTACAGGATGCATTACGTAATTCTGCCTATTTATTTATTATATATATTTACATATTGAGCTTGCTTGAGTTTCTACGGCCACTTCTTCTCCCAGCGCCAACGCTTCCCGAAGTGGCACTCAAAGTTAGTTTTTTAATCTCCTTAGATTATCAGTGAAACCAGTGAATCAGCAACCGACCGAGTCGTGGTTCGGCCCTTTTGGGCGCCCTCTGATCGGAATGCTTACGCGTAACATAGTAACCGTCCAAGCCGAGATTACCCCTCACCTGGCGGACCCTTGTGTCGAGTTACTGGTGATAGAGTATCAGGCTAAGCGACTTAAGAGCTATATCATCTCTCAATCCGGTGAAGCAGTTAGGACCAGCTTCTCAGGCCAACCTGCGTAGTTCGTCAAAAAAGAATTAAATATTTTAGCGTCCTGCAGTTCTCCATAAATATTTTAACTGTGCTAAACTCCCCTATACTCCGATGTGGTAAAAAAAGTGGTACAAACATACGTAAATAGATGTTACTATTTTGGTCTATTACAGTTTAAAGCTTAACTTTATGGCAGCTTATGAATTTATTTTACGAGTGTTATGTGTTCAAAACTATTTAGTAGGTACACGTTGGATGAATTCATCACAGTTTAGTTCCGTCGCTGATACTATTCAAAGAAAGTAAAGGAAGTAACATGTTTCAACTGTCTAGTCGCTTTAATTAAAGGGATATGTAAAAAGAAATCTCCGTTTTATAAATATGAACGGATGTGGAGAGGTAAAAACGTGCGTCACCTCCGGCCCCATTTCACCGCGGGGCCAGGAAACGCTCCAAAAGCTTCCCTTACCCGATGTTTGCGCGATCAATAATAGACTACATCAATACAAACTGTTTATTGCCGATTGATTTATTGACATATCGTAAGACGTAAGGGGCCGCGATGACGTACGCGCATGTACTTTATAGCCGTGCTTACAAAAAACAATTTTCATAGTGGGGGCGCCCACGCGGAGCAATTCTAGTATAATGCACGGCACACGTACCTACGAGTAGATCGAGACTAAGGCGTTATATTACTAAGCGCCTATATTCTCCGTCTCGTTATGGTCTACGTACCTAGTCTAAGTCTGTCATACACCTACCAATAACACAATTATCAGATTTCTTCTATCCGATATTTAGAGGTTCCCTGGTGGCCCTCTATGGCAGGCGAATCGAAATGCTCAGGCCCCTCTTGGAAGTCCGTGCCACCTCTTCAAACCCCGGTGAAACTATAGAGGCCGCCTAAGTGATTAGACTACTTCATTAAAAAAACCAAAGTCCTATGCCAACAAAATTCATTTGAGCTGTAACAGCAGTAATAACCTGGTGGCTAAACTTTCGACTTATGATCTGGCGATCGGAATTCGAACACAACCAACTTGTGTCGTTTCCGCTTCCGCATTCTAACATAAACAAGTATCTATAAACTTTTCAACCGACTTCAAAAAAGCAGGTTCTGCAGTTTTTATGTTTGTCACGTCATAACATTGGCGTATGTGCGCGACAAATGGACGATTATCTCAATATCACGCCAACCTATATAGATATAGGTTTTATTGGGTTGCAACAGACAATGGTAGAACATACAGACGAAATACATCACAAAGTTTGAAAAAAAAAACATAATAACGGGATCGAAGAGCGAATTGAAATAAGAGTTAGACGAGCTAGAGGTCATTTAACTTTTTTGAACTACGTTTGTAAGATTAACAGCTTTATTCGTTTCAAAATGTAATAAAATTTTTAAATAATATAAAAAAAACATGATTTACACGAATTCAGGTCCTAAGTTTTAAGCACAAAATGTAACTAATAAATGCGTCTATGTTACTTGAAATAAATAAATAATTATTAATATAAATAGTATCGTATCCAGCACCGCGGACTTAGTCGATACACTGTATTAAGAAACTTCCGGGGTCGAGCAAACAAACAAGAACATTAACTTCAAAAGAAAACAAAAATATTACGGCACTGAGTTGTCTCTGTTTATAACACGAGTTCGTTTACGTTAGCCATTATCAGTATTTTTGCTTCTACACTATACCATTATTTCCCGGCGCCGCTTGCGGTGCGCTTTGATGGCGAAGCTCGTTGGTATTCGACACGAGTGTTCCCCGTTCACGACTCTGAAGTAAAAATAACTAACGCGTATGACGAAATTATCATTAACACGCTCGAAAAACGTTTCAGGGAACCAATGCAATTATAGTGGCTCACATATTGGTTCGTATGCATCGACAATCACGCGGTGGCTTTGGTTTTGGAATTTGGAAGTACATCGTGAAAACGATTCGCCTACATTTTAAAAAAAATTAGACGAATTGGGAACCTCCTCCTTTTTTGAAGTCGGTTAAAAGTCATTACTGTAATACACACATGCTCTTTCTCTATCTCACACACACATACATTTGATTATTTGCTTAGAATTTAATTTATTAAAATTATGATCAGTTGAAGGAAAAGCTGGTTCTTCTGCCACAAGTATATTTCATACTTAAAGGAAGATCCAAGCATTGTACTTATGTTAAATAGATCCACTTGGTTTTATGAAAATAAACATTTATTATTATTTATTACAAAAGCCTTTTATAGACATAGACATTTATTTATTGGCATCACAATACAAAAACACATCACAGACAGAATATAACACACATTAAAAAGAATCAAAAATAGACAAAACACAGTTAAAGTTACACGGACAAATAATACAAAACATATGATGCCAATATCGGACACCGTCTCAGCATATGCTGTCGCAAGGATGCGAGGGCGCTGATTTTCAGCGGTGCCCGGGACTACCTAAAGACGTGCGCGCGTTTATATGGAGTTTATACAGACAATAAGAGTATAATAAATATGATACATAAATAAAACAGTTTTGAGATTAAAATATATTTTATACAATAAAATAATAGATGAAAAAAAATTCATAAATAAATATATTATTGAGTCAAAAATAAACTAAAATAAATAATATGATAATTAAGCGTATAGAGCTTAAATTATATAATGAAATATTGAAAATATTGGAAACAACCAAGCCAAGGATATCAAGGGATATTATCTTATTGTAACTTTAACATCAGATGTTTTAATTTATTTTTAAATGCGTTTACAGATTTACTTTCTCTTATGGGCGGTGGCAAATTATTCCAACACTTGGTGGCCAAGTATCTGAAACTGCTGAATTTGTAAAATGCAGTTTTTAGCTCTAATTAAACAGCTAGTATCTTCATTCCGCCATTTCAACTTTTCGTACAGATATATAGGCTGTTCCGTTATCGTAATCGTATAATCGTAACTTGTATAATTTATATTATAAAGACATCGGATCCATTCCAGAAGTTCAGCTATGTTTGAAAGCGTCTCTAATCTAGTCACAACAACATCTATGTTTTTATAGATAGTCCACATCAATAAAAAAAATGGCGTGGAGATTCATGGAGGGGATCATCTAACTTACATTTTACCATTTTCATCTTAGACGTAAGAAATAAGTGTATGTCTTTTAAAAAAGACTTGGCTTATAGGTCTTGATACCAAGCCATAAAATATTCATCAAATCAATAGGTATCCATGGGTGGTAATTTACCTTCACCGTTTATTTCTTCCATAAAAATATATATTAGCATTTGATTACAAATAAACAATACTTCGCTTTGATGGGAAACGGGGGAGCGCGCAATAATGCGGTCGTGTGCTGAATTGCAAATTTAGTAGTGAATTTCCTTTCCTTTCGGGGCTCCGGAAGTAAGCCCGCGGACTGTTTATGGCGGTCCACTTGGCATGCGCAGCGGCGGACGGCAGAATTGACGGTAATTGTTACCTGCCAACGACTCCTTGTTATTGTAATTTTACATTTTTTTTATCAATAGAACAATTAATTTAAAACCTATAGCTAACTCTTTATTCGCCTTACTGCAAATATAGTTTATTGGCGATATCTAGGCATTCATATCTAATACTAGCTAATTTTATTTTTTCTAAATTAATAGTAGCTTAATTTACTCCGTATTACATCAGCTTTCTGTCAGAGAAAGTCTCGTCAAAATCGATCTAGCCGTTCCAGAGATTAGCCGAGATAACCAGACACACAAAACATGTAAAAAAAAATTTATTTAGGTGTATATACCGCCTATGCATGTAGTAAGAAGCGATTATTTTAATAATACAGACAGACACTTCAATTTATTTGTATTATTCCAGTTTATTTGTCTATATGTAAAGATGTAAGGAGGTAAGGATTGACAGAATATTTAAGTGTTTGTGCGTTCCTTCCAGCTGAAAAAACTCCGGCGACCCTATAGAATTTGAGAATGAGCCATCACTCTCATTTTGGTATTGCCGTTTATTTCTAATAGTAGGATGTCGTTCCATAATATCACGCAATCGGTTGTTAATCGTCATAACTATTCAAATATTAGTCTAAATGATGTGGTGTAAAAGTGTGAATTTATCTACTTTAAATTCCACATGCGATAGAAGTATTTTATATAAAGATCATGTTTTTTTTTTATTATGAAATAGAAGTCGAATGGAATTGCTAATGGCATACAATTCCAAATGACGTAGTTTAGTTTGATTCCCATTATTTGGAGTGATTTGCATAATATGATTTTTTGTTTGCGTGAGGAGAGAGATTTAAGCTGTAAAATTGAACGAGAAGTCTAAGTTGAATGTTAAATGTCTGTTTCTTCGCTGTTTATCTTTTTGAGGTTATTCACAATGTACTCAATATGGATTTTGAATGAGTTAATGCAGGTTTCTTCAAGATCTTGTTGTTACTATCAAATGTGCGTTAGAAATAAATTATCAATTTTTATTGTTTATGCTACATTATTATGACGATAATGAATTAGGCATAAAAGATAGATATATGCTGGCTTTTTGTAGGGCTATTTAAGATAAACATTTCCATCATACATTACACCCGTGTAACTCCAACGGTTTTTGCGGCGCACGCCAGAATACCTCGCAGATGGGCGATTTCTTTCCTGCTTAACGTTATATTTTGGATAATTCACCCTATATCTTTATAAATTATATATGTAATTATTCGGTATATTATTCTAAAGTTTCATTAAAATCCGTTCAGTAGTGTTTGCGTAAAGGACACTTCCGCGTTTATAAAATTAGCGGCAGGATAGAAGAGATATTTGACATTCATTACCTCGGAGCCTCGTGGTTTTCATGAAAATGAAGATTATAGGTATAATATAAGCTCCCGCTCTGGAAGCAAATTAGTAATGTAACCTTAAATTTCAACGATTATAGACAACTTAAATATAATTAGTGTCAATTTTTTTTATTTTGATGAACTACACAGATTGGCCAGAGAAGCTGGCCTTGACTGCTTCACCGGATTGAGAAGTGGCATAGCTCTTAAGTCGCTTAGCCTGAACCTCTATCGCTAGTAACTCGACACAAGGGTCCCCGGTGAGGGGTAACCACAACTCGTTCGGTTTCTATTTCACGGATAATAAAGAAATCACGAACGACGTCAATAGTTGAACGATGGATTTGAAACTACAACCTTACGATTCGCAGACCGTACCCTAAACTATTAGGCTATTAACGCTTCACGCTGTGTTTTTGTGCTATGTATCTGAAACGTCAACACCACAGTTTTCTTACCTTACATTCGAAACGATGATTATTTAAAATTAAAATAAACTGCTGTAAAATTTATAAAATTAATTTCATAAATTTGGGAGTCAAACACTTTTATTTGTTTAGGTTTATGATCATCTTTATAGACAGACTAGATAGACTGGACTGCTTTATGACAACGAGCGTGTATGTGGAAGAAAAAAGAGAATATAAGCGATAGAACTTCGTAATATAACATATGTATAAGAAGTATAGTAGTAGTACTACTACTACTGAAGTAAAAGATATCGTCCGCGCATAGTAACGTTGTTAAAATTTGTCAGTGATTTAATTTGAATTTGATTTTTGTCTTTACTCGTAAAAAATGTTATTTAGGTGTATATACCGCCTATGCATGTAGTAAGAAGCGATTATTTTAATAATACAGACAGACACTTCAATTTATTTGTATTCTTCCAGTTTATCTTTTGAGGTTATTCACAATGTACTCAATATGGATTTTGAATGAGTTAATGCAGGTTTCTTCAAGATCAGCCCTGTAGTTCTGGGCTCTCAAGAATAAGACTACGGTATCCCCTGCCTGTCGTACAAGGCGACTAAAAGGGGCCTCGGGTTCACTGGGCGACAAGGGTGGGGGCCTGCGTCGTCCACCAAAGTGGACCCGGGAAGAAGGCGACATCGGCTGGCCCGTGTCGCCTTTCGCTGCGAGGGCACAGGGGAGGAGGAGTAACCTCCCCGGGACGTGCTCTCCTTGAGCACAGTGCGGGGCTCCGGTGCGTTCCACGTGAGATCCCGGAGCCCCTCGTCATGCACCGAGGAAAGGGCCACTGGGAGGTTTTAGTGGGTAAGATCCCCACATAACCGCCGCCTTCCCCAGAAGGCGGGGTATCTTTGTGAAGATTTCCTCCCCGTCAACAAAAAAAAAAAAAAGGTTTCTTCAAGATCATGTTGTTACTATCAAATGTGCGTTAGAAATAAATTATCAATTTTTATTGTTTATGCTACATTATTATGACGATAATGAATTAGGCATAAAAGATAGATATATGCTGGCTTTTTGTAGGGCTATTTAAGATAAACATTTCCATCATACATTACACCCGTGTAACTCCAACGGTTTTTGCGGCGCATGCCAGAATACCTCGCAGATGGGCGATTTCTTTCCTGCTTAACGTTATATTTTGGATAATTCACCCGATATCTTTATAAATTATATCTGTAAGGTATATTATTCTAAAGTTTCATTAAAATCCATTCAGTAGTGTTTGCGTAAAGGACACTTTCGCGTTTATAAAATTTGTGGCAGGATATAAGGGATATTTGACATTCATTACCTCGGAGCCTCATGGTTTTCATGAAAATGAAGATTATAGGTATAATATAAACTCCCGCTCTGGAAGCGAATTGGTACTGTAACCTTAAATTTCAACGATTATAGACAACTTAAATATATTTAGTGTCAAAATTTATTTTTAATTTTTTTTGACGAACTACACAGATTGACTGGCCTTGACTGCTTCACCGGATTGAGAGGTGGCATAGCTCTTAAGTCGCTTAGCCTGAACCTCTATCGCTAGTAACTCGACGCAAGGGTCCCCGGTGAGGGTAACCACAACTCGTTCGGTTTCTATTTCACGGATAATAAAGAAATCACGAACGACGTCAATAGTCGAACGATGGATTTGAATACAACCTTACGATTCGCAGACCGTACCCTAAACTATTAAGCTTTTAACGCTTTAATGTGTTTTTGTGCTATGTATCTGAAACGTCAACACCACAGTTTTTCTTGCCTTACATTCGAAACGATGATAAATTTGATTTTGATAAATTTGGGAGTCAGACTATTTGTTTAGGTTTATGATAATCTTTATAGACAGACTAGATATACTGGACTGCTTTATGATAACGAGCGTGTATGTGGAAGAAAAAAGAGAATATAAGCGATAGAACTTCGTAATATAACATATGTATAAGAAGTATAGTAGTAGTACTACTACTACTGAAGTAAAAGATATCGTCCGCACATAGTAACGTTGTTGTAATTTGTCACTGATTTAATTTGAATTTGATTTTTGTCTTTACTCGTAAATAATGTTGTTCCAATTTAAGGCATCTTGTCCGTCCCTGAAGCCGTAGTTCCGTATTTCCAAATACGCATCTGCCCTTCCTATCTAGAGTTTTGGATACACGCAGCAAACATGTTATATACTATGTCATAAAAAGTTATAGGTCGTCGTAAAACTTAAACGGTTGTGTAAGTTAAAGAACGTTTCACGCGTTCTGCAGCAGCACGGCTAACCGCTTTTATAGCTTCTATTCTCAAGCGCTTTGTTACTTCCGAATGTACGTTAAACCATGTAATCTGTCTTACATTATGGCCGTCGTTTGGTCAAATCGGTAATTGGAAGCCTGCAACGTCAAATGGCTTTAGAATTTCACACAGATTTGCTCATATAGTGATTATTAACAACGGTCAATATGGAATTTCAAGTCTTTTCATAACTTTTGAAAATCTTAATAAATTCACCATCAATTCGTTTCTACTGTATTCCTTTTATTATGCCGTTGTTAGCGCAAAGGCCTTGCAAATGCACTAGATTGAGTGGGGGCCAAAATCTTACATACAATTAGCGAATTACGCGTGTAGTTATGTATGCGCGTGAGAAGTCGTACTTTATGGGCATCATTAAAAATAGTTTTTAGTTGCATGCAAATAATTAATTACAATAAAAAGACCGGAAAAGGATAGTCAACGCGTGGGGCTGCGGTGGACTACGCCCAGCACACCCTCGAGGTTTGCCTGAGATGGGCGGCGCGGCGTCACGATCTGGCATCTGCCATCGCTGGAGTGGACCTGTCGCTCCCGAGCGGCGTTCGCGCGAATGATAGGGCCTGGACGGCAGTGACTTCCTCAAGTTCAGGGAATTTTGCACGCCTGGCATAAACGAAGGACCCGTTAAATGTCGTCTGGTGCCGTCGAGCGAGCTATTACGTAGAGCCCCTTAAGGAGTTGAGCTCGAATGGTGGAGAAAGGCCCTGATAAAGAACTTGTAGGGAGTCAAGAAGGTGCGTGTGGGGCCACGGCCAGACCACGCGTACCCTCCCACGTTTCGGCCCATATAACTGCGAGGTTGGTGGGGCCATGGGTGGTGGTGGTGGTAGTGGCCTCCTTCTGCAAGACAGTCATGTCCCAGAAGAAGGCCGACGAGCGGGTCACATACATTCCTCCGGGCCCACCCAGTTTTCCGGAGGATGGTCCGTAAAAGGATTCCCCGCGTAAACAAAAATCAGTGTGAATTTGAAAATTAAAATAAATATTATATAAGCTCCCGCTCTGGAAGCGAATTAGTAATGTAACCTTAAATTTCAACGATTATAGACAACTTAAATATAATCAGTGTCAAAATTTATTTTTAATTTTTTTTGACGAACTACACAGATTGACTGGCCTTGACTGCTTCACTGGATTGAGAGGTGGCATAGCTCTTAGGTCGTTTAGCCTGAACCTTTATTAGTCGTTAGTAACTCGACACAAGGTCCCACCGGTGAGGGGTAACCACAACTCGTTCGGTTGCTATTTCACGGATAATAAAAGAAATCACGTCAATAGTCGAACGATGGATTTGAACCTACAACCTTACGATTCGCAGACCGTACCCTAAACTATTAGGCTATTAACGCTTCAATGTGTCTTTGTGCTATGTATCAGAAACGTCAACACCGCAGTTTTTCTTGCCTTACATTCGAAACGATGATTATTTAAAATTAAAATAAACTGCTGTAAAATTTATAAAATTAATTTCATAAATTTGGGACTCAGACTATTTGTTTAGGTTTATGATCATCTTTATAGACAGACTAGATAGACTGGACTGCTTTATGACAACGGGCGTGTATGTGGAAGAAAAAAGAGAATATAAGCGATAGAACTTCGTAATATAACATATGTATAAGAAGTATAGTAGTAGTACTACTACTACTGAAGTAAAAGATATCGTCCGCGCATAGTAACGTTGTTGTAATTTGTCACTGATTTAATTTGAATTTGATTTTTGTCTTTACTCGTAAATAATGTTGTTCCAATTTAAGGCATCTTGTCCGTCCCTGAAGCCGTAGTTCCGTATTTCCAAATACGCATCTGCCCTTCCTATCTAGAGTTTTGGATACACGCAGCAAACATGTTATATACTATGTCATAAAAAGTTATAGTTCGTCGTAAAACTTAAACGGTTGTGTAAGTTAAAGAACGTTTCACGCGTTCTGCAGCAGCACGGCTAACCACTTTTATAGCGTCTATTCTCAAGCGCTTTGTTACTTCCGAATGTACGTTAAACCATGTAATCTGTCTTACATTATGGCCGTCGTTTGGTCAAATCGGTAATTGGAAGCCTGCAACGTCAAATGGCTTTAGGATTTCACACAGATTTGCTCATATAGTGATTATTAACAACGGTCAATATGGAATTTCAAGTCTTTTCATAACTTTTGAAAATCTTAATAAATTCACCATCAATTCGTTTCTACTGTATTCCTTTTATTATGCCGTTGTTAGCGCAAATGCCTTGCAAATGCACTAGATTGAGTGGGGGCCAAAATCTTACATACAATTAGCGAATTACGCGTGTAGTTATGTATGCGCGTGAGAAGTCGTACTTTATGGGCATCATTAAAAATAGTTTTTAGTTGCATGCAAATAATTAATTACAATAAAAAGACCGGAAAAGGATAGTCAACGCGTGGGGCTGCGGTGGACTACGCCCAGCACACCCTCGAGGTTTGCCCGAGATGGGCGGCGCGGCGTCACGATCTGGCATCTGCCATCGTTGGAGTGGACCTGTCGCTCCCGAGCGACGTTCGCGCGAGTGATAGAGCCTGGACGGCAGTGACTTCCTCAAGTTCAGGGAATTTGCACACGCCTGGCATAAACGAAGGACCCGTTAAATGTCATCTGGTGCCGTCGAGCGAGCTATTATGTTGCGTGCCGTAGAGCCCCTTAAGGAGTTGAGCTCCGAATGGTGGAGAAAGGCCCTGATAAAGAACTTGTAGGGAGTCAAGAAGGTGCGTGTGGGGCCACACGGCCAGACCACGCGTACCCTCCAGCGTTTCGGCCCATATAACCGCGAGGTTGGTGGGGCCATGGGAGGTGGTGGGTAGGGCAGTGGCCTCCTTCTGCAAGACAGTCATGTCCCAGAAGAAGGCCGACGAGCGGGTCACATACATCCCTCCGGGCCCACCCAGGGTTCCGGAGGATGGTCCGTAAAAAGGATTCCCCCGCGTAAACAAAAATCAGTGTAAATTTGAAAAATTAAATAAATATTATATAAAACTAATAATATTTCAATTCATATCAATAAATAACTAACTATCTGTACGTATATAGATAGTTACCCTCAATTATATTGGAGGAGAATCTTCTGGAGCGCTGTCGTGAAAGCCCGATCGACCTCCAAATAAGAGGCCGTAAATGGAACTGGATTGGCCATACCCTCCGAAGAGATGCCGATCATATTCCCAAGCAGGCCCTTGATTGGAATCCGCAAGGAAAGCGCAAGCGCGGCCGTCCTAAACAGACGTGGCGCCGCACAGTTGCAGACGAGGCGAAGAACATCGGGAAGACATGGAGCGAGATAAAGCGTGACACCCAAGATCGAACGCGATGGAGGTTCACTGTGGACGCCCTCTGCCCCACCTAGAGGACATAGGATGATATATATATTGGAGGAGAAAAAGTACAATTTTTTTCATTGCAGTTTTAATCTGTTACTGTTATCATTTTTTCATAACGCGCCTAAAGAAGTATAACTACATCTAATACCTCTATTAATGAAGGAATCGTTGCTGGGTTTATTTCTGTCAATTCCTCCAGCACCAAATCTTCTCGATGTGGCAACAATATAAGTTATAGTATAAAACTCTACAATCCAATCGATCTTATACGAATAATATTCTGTTTTTTGAATTCATACCTATAAAATATATTCTAGCTCTCTGTGACCTGTGTATAGAGATGGACTCTTCCACCTGTCACGTATAAGACCTGCCACGTGTCTACCCCGGTCAAAAATGGATGCAAAAATTGATTGATAATACTCCGACAATGATAGACCGTTATATTAACTAGTAATTTTTAAATTTTATATTGTTTTTTTTTTATTATATGAAAATCAAGCTTACATAGAAGCAAACGTGAATAGTGTATTTTATTGTTTCGGCCTTACCATGCTTATAAATTGTTTTCTGTTTTCTGTAAGCTTAGTACCTACAAAAATGAAATTGTTCATAAGATCAGAAAACAGTTCAACTTTATAAAAAAAAATTATAACTTTCATGTTTGTAGACTTACAGCTGTCGTTTTTGGACACAATATTTATAATTTTTTGCTGAATAAGTATTGTACCACGGCATTAACCTAGAGCTTTCCTAAAAGAAAATCGTTTTACGGTACAAAAATAAAAGCGAAGTGTCAATCTTGAAAATCCTATTTTCGCTATTTTTCATTTAATTATTACAAGCCATTTTTCATTCGACGCGACTTTTTTTTCTGATTCCAACGACGTAAAAAGTGAAAACGGCCATATGTGTCACTTAGTACGTTTTGCTTTCCAGCGTCGATATGTTACGGTATACCTGGATTGCCGTATACAAATGACCATCATATATCAAGGACTACATAAACAAAGTATGATGAATTTAGCACAGAACATACGTGAAGGTCCGGTCGTTAGTAATGCATTTAAACGCGGTCTCTATTAAGTCAGTGCCCTTCGTGTCACGATGAATAATGGTCACGTCACGACTGTCGCGCTGTCGTTTTGTTTGTGCCCCCGTCTGAGAATAATCCCTGGGAAGAGGGTGTAAGCTAGTTTAAAAGACTCGTTAGCGGGCTAAAATATCTTAAAAAATACAGCTTAATAATTAACTACGTTATTTATGTGTAAGTAGCCAAGTTTTTTTACGAGTAAAAACCAAAATTAAAATAAAATCAAACGTGACGGATCAAAAATTAAACGATACTACAGACGGACGTTTTTGTGCTCGTTGTCTCTAAGGACTTTTCTGATCTTAGAATGTCGTAAACTTTCCAATAATTATTATATTTAGACAACCAAACAAACAACAAAATTCCAATTATAATTCAAACTATGCTATTGTCTTATGTAATAGGATATTTTTTTTTGACGAACTACACAGATTGGCCAGAGAAGCTGGCCTTGACTGCTTCACCGAATTGAGAGGTGGCATAGCTCTTAGGTCGCTTAGCCTGAACCTCTATCGCTAGTAACTCGACACAAGGGTCCCCCCGGTGGGGGGTAACCTCGGCTTGGACGGTTAATGTAATAGGATGGCATTATAGTTTGAATGAACTTGTAATATAATCTCTTTGGCTATACTATTTGTATGTGGCTGGTTTTGGTATCAATGAAAGTTTAAATTTTAAAGAACGTAATTCCAAATAGGAAAATGCGTGATTTGCATTTGTTTTTCGTACAGTCAAGATGAGTAAATGTAATGAAGAATAATGAAATATAAAAAAAGTAAAAATGCTACGCAAGCCGCGAAAAAAAATTGCGATGTTCATGGACCTAGTACAGTGTCTGTGAGAGTAGCCCAAATTTGGTTCAAGCGTTTTCACTCCGGAAATTTTAATGTCAAAGATGCACGTCGCTCTGGTCGCCCTATTACAGATAATATGGATGCCAATTTTGAAAAAGTGGAGAAAGATCGGCGTATCAGTAGTTACGAGAAGAACTGGGAATTGACCATAAAACAGTTTTGGCACCTGGGTACACAAAAAAGCTCAATATTTGGTTACCTTAAAAGCTCGGGTCATTAGGTTTCTTTCAGTGGGCGTTAGGTTTTTGTCATTCTTTATTACGACGTAATGAAACCGAACCATTGAAAAAGCTGATAACTGGTGATGAAAAGTGGATTTCGTACGAAAAAGGTCGTGGTCAAAGGCCAGTCACGCTTCACAGACTGTGGCAAAACGCGGGTTAACTCGCAACAAGGTGATGCTGTGTGTGTGGTGGGATTAGAAATGCATTATTCTTTAAAAACCATACTACTCGCATGTCTAATTCTTCTACGTATTCCTCTTAACACTGTCCGTCTGTCGATTATCGTAAAACCATATTGAAAGCAGGCAAAATAAAATAAACGCATTCATTAGAGTATCACAATAATATTATACCGTGTGTAAATCATTACTCGATTCGTTGCTTTTGCAACGTGCTTTATGGCCCTTGAATCTTCAATCATAACAAGCGTACGTCTTCCAATTAAGCTCGGCCCTTATCGTGCTCCGAGAACATGGACGCGACGTCCACGCCAAATGATTTATTGTGTTCGTGCGGCTGTTGCGCGCACCAGACTACCGCGAGCTGGCCGAGACATTGACAATCAATGAGATTAAATAAAGTACATCCGTGCGACATTCATTATTCCATAAATAAATACATATTTTATAAGAAAATTCATTCAGTTTCTGTCTAAGAAAAAAAAATAGCTCTTCAGACAGACAGATAGAGCCAGAGATAGAGGGGAGCAAGTTAATCAGGCCCTATATGGTGATAGTGAAGAGTCTATCACACGGGACACAAATTGAAAGGATTCTAACTCCCCACTATGAGCTCGTAAAGTCGAACGCTCAACCACTAGGCTATCGCTGTTTTTATTTGATAAAGCAGTTTAATTGTACTGTAGTCATATCTATTTAAGTAAGTCTCATACACCAGACGGGACGAAGAATTGGCGAGCGCTTGAAGGTTAAATCATATGGTAACAGTGAGAGCGGTTTGTTTAGTTAACACGCTTCCTGGAAAGCGCACTGAAATAGACGGTTCCCGCACGTTCCCGCGCACTGGCCAATATTGATGGCTGTTTGTAAACATTGTCGCCACGTAAATTAACGTGCGGTTTATTGATATCCGAATATAGCCTCTAACGTCGCACTCATACAATTATAGGCACCATTACATGAGGTGATGAGTTTTACTTCAAAATGGATTACCATTTTTGAAATAATACTTTATTACGCACTCTCGACTTGGGGAATAAGTTGGTGAATGCGTTACGATAAGTGAGATCGAGCGATGCGAACGGAAATTGAGAGGAAGATATAAGTTAATGAAGATAGAAAGAGAGAGAGAGTTCGTATATCTAAGACTGTCCCACTACTGAAGATTGTCCCAATAGAGTCAATAAAATAGCTACCGACCGAGTCGTGGTTCGGCCCTCTCGAGCGCCCTCAGATCGGGCTGCTAACGCGTAAAATAGTAACCGTCCAAGCCGAGGTTACCCCTCACCGGGGAACCCTTGTGTCGAGTTACCTAATAGCTATGCCACGTCTCAATCCGGTGAAGCAGTAAAAGCAGTGACATACAGCAACATGTATATTATGAAAAAATATAATTGATATTTAAGATCATGTTTGCTGTCCGTAAAGTCTGTCCTGTAGTACTTTTACTGATTCTGACTTAGCGGTCTAATATTTAATTATTTATAATCGAATAAAACGAAATATGAAAAAAGTTTGTCAAACAAGTCTAAAATCTACAGATTTAAAATCAAAGCCAGTCTGAGATACAAGCATCGTCTTGACTTTTTTCTTATAAACATATAAATCGAATCTAGAACATCAACGTTTTCTGAACATGAGAAATTGTACGCGGACTGAAAACGTAAACATTTTATTAGGCCGAACACCACCCACACTAAAAACAGATATAGTTCTTAGTATCTTAAGCATACTTCACAATAAAACTTGTTTTTATTAGGGATGTATAGGAAACATAAAAAAGTGAATTTTAATACGGTACCTATAAAAGCTTAAAGGCAGTTTTAATTTCCGCAATTTTATAGCTGGCAACAGTAGCGGCAGCTGGTGACCGTTTAGAATTCCGCGTGCGCGCGCGCGCAAGCCGTTAATTCAAATGCGGTTGCTGCAAACCGCAATTAGCATTGGCTTAACGTGTACGGAATTATTCGTCCGCAAATAATGGTACGTTATTTATTCACAAAATTTTTGTGCACAATTTTTTATTTTCATGGAAATGATGTATTTGTTTATATTGTTTGAATTACACTGTCGTAACATATTTTCCAATGAAACGCATTTTGCTTTTTAACTTAATGTGCATAAAATTTATTACAACATTTAAGCTGTAATTAAATATTGCCATTTAAAAATTAAAAGATTGTTGTTGTTGTTGTATATTTTATGGCTTGGTAACAAGACCTTTAAGCCAAGCCTTTTTAAAACAATATGAGATATTGTTTTTTTCCTTCAAACATAGAATTGAGTATGCAGACATAATTGTAGATATTGTATTATTCTATGGTTTATAGTGCTTATTTATTACGTTTCTTTTTATCTAATTTATTATTTGCTTTAGTGTGAAGCTTGATATATAATCATTTGTTTCTAAATGAAATTTTAAAAAAATTGCAGGACGTCTACAACTTCGGTGACCCCAGCCACAGATTTTACACTTTCGTCACTTCAGCGTTACAGTATACTTTAAAATCGTCGAATAAATGATGTTTTTCGTTTCAGGACCAAACGCAACGAAGAAAGGACTGGGCAACGTCTACACGCAAGAGAAGCTCTCAACATGATACGAAATACCACCGATCATTCTACAGTACAAATAGCTGCAGACCTCGCACGTGAAACGATTCAACGATAGAGAACTATTTTCTTATCAGAAATATACAAATCATACGAGACGTCTGTAGTTCATTTTATTTACCTACATTCGTACCAAACGGCGGCTTGCCGGCTGCATTCTGGGGCGGGTCGACGTGACGCGGATACTCTTCAAATAGATCTCACCGTGCCTAGTCTCACACATATCTTACTCCCCCGCCCCCAGTCGACTGAATAAACAACTATAACATCTTCGACATAAAGATTATAATTCAATAAAACTGCAATGTATAGCTGTACTATATACATGACACTCGAACAGCACCTGGACCCCGAGTCTGCTATTGTCACCGTATTTTCAACCAACTTCAAAAAGGAGGATGTTCTCAATTTTTTTTGGTTGTACTTCAACTTTTCTCCGGGTGAACTGATTTTGATTTGAAAGCTGGTGCTATCAGTGTGGTCTGATTTAGATTTGGTCCAATTCTGAAAATGAGAATTGGACCAAATTTAAATGGGAATTCAATTTATATGGTGGATATTACCACAACCAGTCCATGAGAAAACCTTAAATTTGCATTTAGTATGTACGCGAAAAATAGACGAATAATTAAATATCACGCCAACTGATTTCTATGATTTTTTATTATTTTATAAAAGGTAGTGTTAGCTGGCAACACCTGACACCCAGCGATTGTTATACATAATAACTACTTCCAATGATATCTTAATAATTTACCTGAACCTTATTGTATCTTTAATTCATAATTAATAATTTCGTTGATCGTCACATGAACTTGGCATTGTAAACAATAGTTTAACCTTATTAGTTCCTAATCTGACTTCTAATTAATTTTGTAAAAAGATGGCGAGGACGCGCAGTTGTGACGTTTGACTCGATATAAATAATTCTTTGTACAACGTTACGCTGTCTCAATAAAGCGAGTGTATTAGTTGTTGGACTATTTTATTCTACGAGACCTACAGATTATAACAGTAGTTTGATGAAATTAATTATGTTTCGTAATATTCCTACGATAATTCTGAAACACAAAGAGGGCGTCAGAGTGTAATAGCCTTTAACTTTTGACTCGATTATAGTTTTTATTATATTTGTCCCTACGACAAAGCGTCATTATTAAGTAAGCGTAAACAGCGATTCACGTTTAGCAAAAAAATCGCTATATCAGCCTATTTTATATTGATATAAACATAAAGAATATTTGCGAAAATAAAACAAGCATATTTCTCTCCACATTTTTATTTACCAAAAAAGGTACTTACCCTCCATTAGCAAAATTCGAGCAAAATATCGATTATATTAAATTACATTAAAACTACTTATCAACATTAAAAACATACCTTATATCTCAAAAATAATAATTTACTAACAAACATGAAATTAATTGGTATCAGAACTATAACATCACTAAGTTTAGTTCACGGTGAAAACCTACACCTCGCATATTAAGTAAAAAAAAATGCTCATCACATAAATACATCCAGTTGAATACATACAACAATAAGCAAGAAAATAGTGCTGACATTAGTACCAAGTTCATTTAAAATGCGGTCATCGTGTAACATGCAGATTAACATAGATTCTGTTATTTTCATATATATCAATCGGTCCTTGGGGCCAAGCAAATGATTTATCTGTTAATACTAAAAAATATTTGACTTAGTCCAAAGAGCTTTTAAGTCCAGGTCAGGTAATAGACAAAATTTATATAGATTAATTGAACACAGTGAATGGCAACAATATTTATGGTACAATTATTTCTTTTTTTATACTAATCCGGGGCAAAGATGCTACAACTCACCTGATGTATGTGAACGAAAATTTACAATAGTGGCTTCATCAAGACATAACATATCAAGCTAAAGGAATAGAACATTCCAACTCAATGCTAGTGGATTAAGCATTGTTACTCTTCTAGCCACTCTGTATGGTAGATAGCACTGCAAGAAGCCAATATTACAGAGCCCCAGAGATGAATTTTCTGGACCCCCGATGGTTTGAATTAGTCAAAACTGTGAGCATAATTTAAACTAAATGTATTAAGAAATCCTATGCCAAACTGTTTACATTCAAACCCAATTTTGAAATGTTTCTAACATTATATGCTCGCAGTACGACTTTACAGTCAATCAATTTTACGTACAAGTTAGCACATACACAATACTACCATTTTATTTCCAAAGGAAACAGTTATATGCTAGAAACTAAAATAACAACTCGCACAAAATACAAATTCTATATTTAGTCTATTAATATCTCAAGTAAATGCGCTTTTTGTTGCTGAACAATCCTTTTATAAGATCTATTGTTTACCCGAGTGTTAACCGATATTAAAATCAGACTTAACAGATCAAAGTTTTAAATGTAATAAGATTTTTCCTTTTAAATATATCAGGTCTCATGTGATATCTTTTAAAAAACCTCAAATACTGTAATGACTAATTCGGACAATAATAACCAACCCTAGATCGTCTTAGAAATGAGGCACATCAGTGTAACAAGTCAAATAGTAAAATTTTGATTCAAAGATGGAAATATGTATTTTATATTAAATTACATTAAAACTACTTATCAACATTAAAAACATACCTTATATCTCAAAATAATAATTTACTAACAAACATGAAATTAATTGGTATCAGAACTATAACATCACTAAGTTTAGTTCACGGTGAAAACCTACACCTCGCATATTAAGTAAAAAAAAATGCTCATCACATAAATACATCCAGTTGAATACATACAACAATAAGCAAGAAAATAGTGCTGACATTAGTACCAAGTTCATTTAAAATGCGGTCATCGTGTAACATGCAGATTAACATAGATTCTGTTATTTTCATATATATCAATCGGTCCTTGGGGCCAAGCAAATGATTTATCTGTTAATACTAAAAAATATTTGACTTAGTCCAAAGAGCTTTTAAGTCCAGGTCAGGTAATAGACAAAATTTATATAGATTAATTGAACACAGTGAATGGCAACAATATTTATGGTACAATTATTTCTTTTTTTATACTAATCTGGGGCAAAGATGCTACAACTCACCTGATGTATGTGAACACAAATGTACAATAGTGGCTTCATCAAGACATATAACATATCAAGACTAAAAGAATAGAACATTCCATCTCAATGCTAGTGGATTAAGCATTGTTACTCTTTTAGCCACTCTGTATGGTAGATAGCACTGCAAGAAGCCAATATTACAGAGCCCCAGAGATGAGTTTTCTGGACCCCAGATGGTTTGAATTAGTCAAAACTGTGAGCATAATTTAAACTAAATGTATTAAGAAATCCTATGCCAAACTGTTTACATTCAAACCCAATTTTGAAATGTTTCTAACATTATATGCTCGCAGTACGACTTTACAGTCAATCACTTAATTTTACGTACAAGTTAGCACATACACAATACTACCATTTTATTTCCAAAGGAAACAGTTATATGCTAGAAACTAAAATAACAACTCGCACAAAATACAAATTCTATATTTAGTCTATTAATATCTCAAGTAAATGCGCTTTTTGTTGCTGAACAATCCTTTTATAAGATCTATTGTTTACCCGAGTGTTACCCAATATTAAAATCAGACTTAACAGATCAAAGTTTTAAATGTAATAAGATTTTTCCTTTTAAATATATCAGGTCTCATGTGATATCTTTTAATGAATTAAACCTCAAATACTGTAATGACTAATTCGGAAATAAATAACCAACCCTAGATCGTCTTAGAAATGAGGCACATCAGTGTAACAAGTCAAATAGCAAAATTTTGATTCAAAGATGGAAATATGTATTTTATATTAAATTAAATATATATAAAATAAAAATTAAGTAAGAAAATGTTACATAAATAATACATGCTACTACTAATACATAATACATACATACATATGCAGTACTATATGACTTCAGTAGCTCAAATCCCCTATATGATATTCCTCTGGAGGGTAGTCTAGTATAGATAGCAGAGGACTGAAGTCACCGATATATATCAGAGTATGCTGACAAATAGCAATAAACTGGCCAGTCATTGAGGTGACCACCACTGGATTAACAAAAACAAATTACTTCAATTAGTATTATGGAATAAAAAGGTTAATGAAAGGAACAAGATTTAACATATTCCATCCCATAATAATCATATTTTGGTGTACTGTTCAAAGGGGGCTGTAATTCTCGTAATATACTTATGTTGACCTGTTACACGGCTGATTTCGGTAATCTACATACATGTAAAGAGTGACAAAACTTGTGACTGTCGCGTCAACGTATGGCATAGTGATAATTAGCTAAAACATAATTTATCAATGATACTAGCTCCGACTGGTGTTGGTGTTGGCATCGGCAGGGGGTCGGGCAGCATTTGCTGGAGCTGGTGGCTGATACTTCCCAACGGGGAACAGGGGCCTTGGTTCGATCGTTGACACGCTGTCAAATCTACAAGCAAAATAACACAGTGTCAAACCATTTATATAAGGCATATACATGAAATGAGTATTAGGATATAGTATCATATATGCCTATTAATGCACTAAACATATATTAAATATATTTTGGTACCATCAACATTTCAAATGGCTTACATGGTATTAAGAGATGATGCCCTTGTACATAACATCTTTTTAATATTTTAAGCCTATTTCTTATTCAAGAGGACACAATTTAATAATTATTTTACATGATGACCCACCCTAGCTAAAATGTATCAAACAATAAGGTAGGTATGTTAATTGTGCTCACTTGTTGCTTTTGTATTTGTCAGGGATAGCCCGATAGGGTTGTTGCGAAGCATGAGCATGTGTGCGCGCAAGTTCGCGGAGACACGCCTCCAGGTTTGAGAGGGAGTAGCCCGAGCAGTGGGCGAGGGCAGCGGGCCAAGCCGTGAGGCTGCACTTTGTAAGCAGCCGGGACTCTCTGTTCTCGCCGGAACATTCGCACAGCAGACAGTGCCGGGCCGTGGCGAGCGCACACGCCGCGATGATGGAAGGCTTGAACTGAAGATATGGATCCGCTTCCAGTAGGCACAGTTCTGCTATATACTGGAAATATCAGTTAATATATTAATGTGCATATATATATAGGCGATACTAATATCAGTGATAGTTAAGCCTTAGTCTTATAGTCAAGGGTGTGAATCCCTTTGAAACAATTCAGAGTAAAACAAAAAATATCACTTCATTGTTACTATTATACAGTAAAATTTGTGCCCAATATAGGGTGATGCGCCCATCCACTTTGCATATAGGACCTAGTAAGCTTAGTTAAAAGCGGACAGTGATTGCCCTATGTCTACCCCACTTAGAAATGGGTAAAGTGAGTTTATTTAATATAAATAGATAATCTATATACATAAAAGACACCTTATGTATATATTGTGTGTTTCTATTGTTTTAGACATATCAACAGTAAGCATCGTCCGGAATTGTCTCAGCAGTATTTTATTTGATAGTTTGAATTCTCGTCCGTCACGAAGCCCGCTTTTTACTGCAGTTTAACGTACACACTTCGACATTGGCGAAATCTAAATGAAAACGCCAACAACAAAAACAATTGAATACATAAAAGACAGCGTGGGTATGTTTCATATAGGCTCCGAAACGGCTGGACTGATTACAATGAAATTCATGGAGTCTTCAGATTGACTTGGCAAGTAATCCTGTAAAGTTTGGTGACAATCCGAGCAGAGCGAACTGTCAAATATAGCTTTTTATTACTATGATGATATTCTATTGTTTTATAAGCCAAATTTGTATTCACACATGCATTGTGTATATTTATGTCATTATGAACCATATTGAAATGTAATGAAGTATGATAAATCTCTAAATTATAAGAATGATATTGTATTTACTGATATGTACATACATGTACGGGTACAGGTAATGACTATCACCCGCTCAAGAAGAGAATAGAAGACAATACAGAGAGAAACAAATAATTCCATATATTGTGAAAGATAATATATATATAAAGATGTAAGTTTATTGTTTAAAAAAAATTTAGAGCAAGGTCAAACCATAGCTTACCATGATCAGAAAGTGTAAATATAAAGATTTATGACTATTTCAGAAGATACTTACTGCCGCCAAATGGAAGGTCTTCTTCGACAGTCCATTAGAGATGCAATAGAGCGAGAGGAATGCAAGCGAAGTCGGAGTTGAAAGGTCAAAGGACAACACTTTCAGGATGAGATGTTCCATACGCAGTACATCGCGCTTCGTGTACGTATCGTCAGTGATATATACGAACTCCGACACCTCCGGTGGATACACTTCTTCGTATTTCCTGTTGCAAACAATCGAATTAACTAACAATTTACTGATAACAATACGACAATGAATACAAAAATGATTAACTATGGTTTTTTTACTGAAAGGAAGTCACGATAACTGGACATTTCAGTCGGCTGGTAGGACTGATTCTGAATCTGGAAATATTGGACTTACGCCTTTTTGAACTTATTCACCTTAATTCACCTTGGGCAAGGTGTAAATCAAATAAATAAGATTTTTTATTTAAGATTAATAAATGTATACTTGTATACTAGCATTATGATTTTTTTTTTGTTTCAATAAAATCCAAAGATCAGTAGGTTTGGGTTTGTGCATAAAAACACTGGTTAAAGAACATGGCGGAACTTAAAATTCAATACTTACGCTGCAATGTAAGTAGCGGCCGTCCCCACCAGCTGCAGTTTAGTGCGCACTACACTCATGTAGGAGAGGAAACGGTCCACGTAAGACACGGCAAGGTGAAGAGTCTCACTCTGCTGTCCATACTCGTCGCAGACTTCCACCAGCCAATCGATCAGGATAGAACGCATCATGTGCGTAATGTCCGGTTGCTTGCGCATATAGCGAGGGTTGGCTCTATTCTTAACCTGGTCCAGATTAGAAATTAACTTTTTAATATAATCATGGGTAGTTGTGAAAAATATCTGATATTTCATATTGTTGAATGGTAATAACCAACATGCTTCGAGAAAAGAAACAAAGTAATAATATAAAAACAAATTAGTTGCCGTTCGTTACACTTTGTCAGCATCAAAGCGGAATGTTATTGCACCTTCGAATTGCCAAATCGAGTTTCCCTTTTCAGAGCTCTTGCTCTTGTGCACCTCTCAATCTTCACCAGACAAGAGTTGCTAAGATTATAAGGATATGGGGCCTGGACAATGCTTGCATCTAACCTTGCCAATGGTTCTCAAAGAGCTCCGAGGACCAGAGTTTAGAATCATTCCACATAATAGCATAGATTTGTATTTGTACCCTACAATGTTCGTTATTGAGATTTCAATTTTATTGTCATATTATTAAATTAGAATTCCATATGTCGCAATACCCTTTAAATGCCCATAAGTTTTAATCATACTTACCTCAATCTCTCTCATATATTCATAAATGTCGTGGCGATACTCCACAACATGGAAAAACATCTCCCGATCAGTCTGTGCGGTGGTGGCATCCTCATCATCAAGGCTCTCATCAAGAATCTGACTCTCATTTTTCGAAATGGACATACAGGATAAGACACTAGAGTCCACTATGGACATTGGCGATTCTATCACCTCTTTTTTTTCTTGGCCTACATCTTTTTTCTCTTGTAGGATCCTGCATATAGGCAAATAAGATTATTTTCAGTAATTAATGTTAATCAGTTGAGAACAAATAGTTGCAAATTCTGAACAAACTTATGGCCACAACCCAACGTCATGTAAAATAGATAATATATAGATAGTAGATTGAATGAAAAAAGTGTCTTAAAAATTAAGGCAAGCACTATTTCATTTTTGAGTATTTTTTCAACAATTCATAAATAAGTTTAGCAAATTTCAAATCATTTTAATTGGTATTTCACAAGTAAGCATTCTTGGCCCTTTTTCTATTTGGTTTTCATAAAATGTCTATGAAAAACCTGAATTTTTGACTACCCTCAAAATAAATTTATGTTACTAATTAATTTGTTGGCTGCCTTGTTTTACTTAGAAATGGGTATTTCACAATAGAAGGTTGCAAAACAATATTGTAACGGAAGGAATGGTGAGGAGCAGATGTGGGAGCGAATAATGCAGTGGAGGGGAGAGGTGGGAGCGCAGATGATGAGGCGAGGAGGGGAGAGAGGGCGAGGAGAGGAGAGAAGAGAGGAGATAGAAGGGGTAGAATATTAAAGCGATGGTTTTGGTTGGCGGAGTGCTCTTTGTTGTCAGTAAAGCAATAAATAAGTATACATACAAATTAAATGTGTTCTTTTCTTTATATAACTAAATATAACATAGTTGTTATATATATAAATAGTGAGTCGTTATAATAAATTAACAAAGGCTATTAGGAAGAAAAAGTTTTTGTGTTCAACAATAATGCAATCATTATTAAGTTTAACAGTTAATCATAGCAAATGTTTTTTAGTTTCATTGAAAATCATATAATAATTTGTATATATTTGTGTAACTGCCTTAGTGTTGTGACCATAAAATCAAATGTAGTGTCAAATTTATTTTATTCTAATTTTAGTCAGTATTGGTAGGTTAATAATAATCCAATATGAGGTAGAATCTTCATAATGAAAACAATCTTGAAGTGGAAGGTAGATGCTAAAACTTCTTTAGAAATCAATCACTTTTACTTCGGAGTGGTTTTGTTACAAAGTTTATTAATATAAATTTATAATTTTTTTACTTGTGTTTTAAATTGATTACAAGTAATGTAACCAAAGAAATACTAACCTCCATAATGTATAACAAACATTCTTACTGATTGCACAACAAAGAAATTTGCTTGGTTATAAAGTGGGGAATAAATATTTGTAAAATACACCCAACATATTCATTTGCTGAGATGTGACTGATAATTGGTAGGAAAATTATCAAGACGAAACATTATTTTAATACCATGTAAGCAAATTGTATTGTACAGTTGTGCATCTTTAAATATATTCATACTGTTACCATAATTTGTTACTTTGGGTCATCCTTACCTCTAATATTATATAAACACTATATGTTTTGACCCCTATGGGTTGCAAATATCATATACCATTAATTAAGATTATTTGAATTATTTGTTTTTTTTTCTTTCTCAAAAATCTTTATTAAAGTTTAAAGTTGAAAGGTAGTTGTAACCTATAAACATTTACAACATAAACCAAATGTATTAGTAATTTCTTTGCCTACCTTTCTGATACAGTGAAATATATTTAAGTATTATAGGTTATATAAAACCTAATCATAATCTTTTTATTTTTTTATAATATTTGAAAGCATGTGGATTCTTTGATACAAAAAGGTTAAGATTTTAAAAAAAATGTAAAAAATTACCTCGCAGACGATGTTTCTTTAGGCCGATCTGGTTGTTTTTCAATCTGAGGACAAAGACCCTTAACATTCTCTGAAGTATTGACAAAGAAATTATCCTTTCGGATTTCTTTAGCAACGAACGGTTTGTATGTTGGGTCCTTTTTTTTCACCTCCGCTTCAGAGGATTTGTCTTCGTAAACACTAAACGCGCGAAATTGGGCTACTGGGAGCACTATATTCTTTTCATTTTTGATCTGGCGTACTGTTCTGTTCTCATCCAGACCTTTGCACGGTCCATTCGTCAACCCGGGCTAAAATAACAACCAAAATATTATTAATCAAAATACCTTACCGTCATGACGAAAAACACTTTATCGACTTACAAGTTTAATATTCCGGTTTTGATTGCAGGCAAACTGACTGAGATCGCCCAGAGCACGTCGTTGTGAATTTGCTGTAAATATTTCAGCATCTTTTCTTATTCCTAGCGCAGCATTTTCTTGATCTTCGTGAATTCGGAATGATGCCATTGCCCCCGCTAAGTCCGTAAACACTAAAGAGTATACTAGATCGGCTTTTATCGCGGGTTGCGAATGCACAAAATGCTGGTCTAACCGGAAATACGTGTGTAATTATTAGATCATGAGTACATTTTCGTTAATATAGAGAGCAGAATCGAAAATGCTGCGTGAAATTCGAAATTACCCTCAGAAAACGCTTACAAGCATCAACGGACAACAGACATTTTAGTAAATTCAGCTGTTGCAGTTTACGTTACTCTATTGTCTACTCTATTTTAAATTCCAACCAATAGTAAGGCAGCCACTATCCTCTTTGTAGTCTATGATAATATTTTCGTTTAAAAACCCATTTAAAGTAATCTTACTTTTATAAATCTATAAATTAAGTCCTTTACTCCAACATTTAATATTATATGGTGTGGTGTGGTATTTGACCACTGACTTTTAAAAAGATTTATGAGGTTTCCTCCTCAAAATAATATAAACATATCATCAATAATATATATAATTGTTAGAGGGGATTTCTGTCTGGACTCTTGCTTAATAGCTGTCTCGGGGGTCAAAGACACTCCAATTCTCTTCAATCCCAATACTCTTTCTATTGCTGATTGCCCACAAGATATTTTTGAGATTGAGTTAGGGATTTTCAATGATGAGCCGAATCCGTTAACGAACCGGCAATCTCTGTGAATTTGTAAATGCTCAAGGTTTATTGTTGATCGTTTCTAATAAAGCGAGCTTACTCTTTTGTACCAATTCATAGAAAAATAACAAGAATAATACTGCAATAGTAAGAAGCTGATCACACTGGTCATACTATACAATTAATAATTACACTATGTTATTGTGACAGATGTAAATTAATGACGTCCTGAAAAATTATAACAGGGGCTTAGTGCCAGTGTAGAATCGATAAACGAGTTTTAAAAAATAAATATTAGTTATTTAAGTTGCCCATTGATGTATATACATGGACAATGAATAAGATAGTTTTCAGTTTGGTTTTTATATTATACTTTGTTTGTGATCCTTGTTTATCAATAAGAAAATACAGCAAGAAGGATATTATGAAACTTCGGTACTTACTATTTTGTTGATTAATAAAATGTAAAATAAGGAGCCTTTTCATTTAAAAATGATATATTGCAGAGAAGAAGTTCGGGAAATGTTTCAACATGCATACGATAGTTACCTGAGATACGCATATCCCTATGATGAATTAAGACCTCTCAGCTGTGATGGAGTGGATACATGGGGTAGCTACTCCCTCACGTTGATCGATGCACTTGATACTCTCGCTATTATGGGAAATTATACAGAATTCAATAGAGTTGTTGATTTGGTATTACAGAAAAAAAACTTTGACATGGACATTAATGTATCTGTTTTTGAAACAAATATAAGAACCATTGGAGGACTGTTAAGTGCACATCTTTTGTCCTATAAGTAAGTATAAATATCCGCAATTTATCTAAACAGGTCATCTCCTTTATTTACTTAATATATTAATTATAATTTTCAATTATGGAGGAACTACTTTTTAATATTTTTTTTATACTTTCCTATCATTCTATATTATATATTAGAATGTAATATAGAGCAATATATAATTATTTTTATATATATTTATACAAAAACTTGGACTGCTAATAATTAGTATTTTAAAACTTTACTTTTACATTTGAAAGATGAATATGATGAAGAGTCCAACTGAATTAGCTCTTAATGTTTCTAGAACAGGTACAGAGTTGGAACCAGGCTGGCCTTGTAATGGCCCTCTCTTACGTCTAGCTGAAGATGTAGCACAAAGACTTATTGCAGCATTTGATACAACCACTGGTATGCCTTATGGAACTATCAATTTGAGGTCGGGAGTACCACCAGGGGAAACCAGTGTTACATGTACAGCGGGTGTGGGTACTTTTATTATTGAATTTGGCACTTTAAGCAGACTTACAGGTGATCCCTTGTATGAAGAGGTATGATAATTTATATGCAAATAATATGTAAAAACTATTTTAATGTGTAAAGTTATAAAGAAATTAATAAGACTAATCTATATCATGGCTCTATGCCATTATTTTTGTAGTGAATATTTATGTTAAAACTGAAAAAAAAATCAGGAGCCCCTTGAAATAGCTTAGGTCTGTAGTGTAGTAGTCTGCTCCTGTTGTTATTTAGTTGGTTATACAATTAACTAAAAATTTCAGAGTACTAAATGTATTATAACATAACATACAACTAATACACAAACTTGTAAGTATACTAGTTTGTCATTAGCATAATTTAGGAGAATTTTGACTTGTAGCACCTTTTACTACCTACTCCACATAAGCAGTTGAAAAAAATTTTTCATATGATTTTTTTTATATGAAAGAAGCTGCAAATTTAATCTCTTCATTACAATGACAAATTCTTGCTGTGATTGTAGTTGATTTGGAAGACATTAACTTTTATAATAACAAAAATCTTTGTTCCTTAATTTCAGGTAGCCTACAATGCTCTTAAAGCACTCTATCATCACAGATCACCGATTGGTCTTCTCGGCAATCATATAGATGTTATGACAGGAAGATGGACAGCACAAGATGCTGGCATTGGCGGAGGTGTAGATTCCTACTATGAATATTTGGTAAAAGGTGCATCTTTTTTTTGCTGTAGAAATACATTTATGTAATTAATAATGACAATTTCTATTTTTTCGTTTTGTTGCTATTTGAAACAATACTAACCTAATAGTTAAGTGTGCAAAACTTTATCTTTAAAATAGTTAAAAGGAATGGTTGAAAAGTATAAAAACAAACAATAGTGTACAACCAGCATACTAGTGAATGGGCCAACGTCGCTGACCCTGGAGAAAGGCAACATGAACTGGTCTTGTGTTGCCTTAACACAGCTAAAGATCTTTTGGAGAAATTCCTTCTGAATCTTATCAGAGATCCCTATCACCCTCCCTCTAGTGATAGACATTGGGTTTTAGTGAGTGGAAACTTCACATAATTCCTCCCAGAGTATGGGGGTATCTTATGTAGATTTTGCCCAGATAACAAAATAGGCAATAGATATTTGAAAAGCCTCAAAAGCAAAGGAATAATATGTCTGTCAATTGTATATTTTTTGAATTTTACATTCAAGTTTTCTCTTAACATCAACAGCTCCAATCAGTAGAATTGTATTATTGTAACACTTTATGTTTGTTCCTTATACAGGTGCTATTCTGTTAGAGAAACCAGAGTTAATGTCAATGTTTAAAGAAGCGAGACAAGTGATTGATAAGTACCTAAAGAAGGATGATTGGTTTGTGTGGGCAACTATGTTACGTGGACACGTCACATTGCCAGTATTTCAATCTTTGGAATCATATTGGCCCGGTGTTCTTAGCTTAATTGGTAATTCATTTATTCATTTTAACTTTAAGCATTGTTAGCTTATTAATTAAGTATTCGACTTCATATCCAACTTATCCAACGACTTTACACTTTTTTTAAATAAGATTTAGATATTTGGATAAGCTTGGAGAAAAGCAGATATCTCTGTCTACTCTCCTAACTACACTTATAATTTGAAATTTTGTGTAAGCTGGTATTTATGAATACGGCCACCTTTTTAAGAGATAAAATATATAATATAATTAAATAAGAGAAATAGTGTATAACATATCTAACACAACTTGTTTATTTTATAGGCGAGACTGATACTGCAATGCGCATAATACATAACTATCATAGTGTATGGAAGCAGTATGGTTTTACACCCGAGGTGTATAATTTGGGCACAGGAGAAGCCTCGTCTTCTCGGGAGAGCTATCCGTTGCGACCTGAGTTGATTGAGTCAATAATGTACCTCTATAGAGAGACCAGAGACCCTATTCTACTTCAGATGGGTGAAGACATATTAAGGAGTATACAGCATAGTGCCAGGACCCCTTGCGGCTATGCAACGGTATTTTTTTTTTATACTTCCCCGACTTGGATAGGTCGTGGCTGTTTTTTATCTGTTCTTATTCTAGTCTTACAATTGATCTATTACAAACAACATTTCTCCTCTTATTTCTTTCCTCTTATTTACTTATTGCTACATTTCTATCTAGCTCTATATAATTCAATATTCTTATACTATATTACATTCCTTTCTTATCTCTTATTCTTAATTACTATGTTACATTTACCAATTTTACTTCATTTACAATGTTACATTTTTTACTTTCTAATTCTTTTTATTACTTTATTTATTACATTATTTTGGGCTCCCATCTCATATTGCCTTCGCAATACGAGATGGGATGCTCCTTTCTTTCTCAGGTTTTATTTCTACGTATCGCCTTCCTTGCTTATGTTCTTACAATATTTAATAATTCCGATTTACATCTTTAGACATAGTATAATATATAGACATAGTCATTTTATTAATTGGCATATATATTAGAATTTACAACACAAAAACAAAGAAGGAAAGAACAAAAAGACTTGATGCCAAACTTTGACGTCGTCTCAGAATGTGCTATCGCTAGTCTGCCAGCTTGTGCTGTTTTTTCAATAGTGCCCAATTTTTATCATTATTATCATTTTTCTCTTATACACGTTAAAGTTAAATACTATATATGTCCCAATTTTGGGCACTGCCACCTTCTCTGTGAAGAGAGTGTGTGTCCGCATCGTGGCCCTAGTACAGATTAACAGACTTCACATGCCGTAGAAAATTTTGTAACAAATGTAGGTTTCCTTCACTGCCGAGCGCTGGGTCAACACTTAAAATTACAGCAAAAAAATTTATTGGCATATTGACAATTTTTTAGCGTACAAACGGACTGACAGTGAGCTACCACGGCATATATTGTACCTTACAATAATAGTTTTGCCCCTCTTTTTGACACACATCCACTTATAAAAATATAAATAAAGTTATAAAATATTAATTCCTAGTCTGGATTTAATTTAAATGTAATAAGAAAAAATCACCTGTTTGTGTTTACTCGTTAATATACTTACGAGATTTTTAGCATGTATGGGAGATGTGAAGATCCTTCCTTCGTTCCTTCCACTCGTACCTTCATATCCAACCCATACAAAAATACCCTATTTTTTTTTGTATTGTATGATTATAGCTGGCTTCTACAACTTTAACAACTACAACGTAATAGCTATGTAGAAAATGCGCATGCTATGTTCGTTTGATTATCCGTGAAATAGCAACCAACCGAGTCGTGGTTCGGCCCTCTAAGGCGCCCTCGGATCTAAATGCTTACGCGTAACTTAGTAACCGTCCAAGCCGAGGTTACCCCTCACCAGGGGTACCCTTGTGTCGAGTTACTAGCGGTAGAGGTTCAGGCTAAGCTATTTCAGAGCTACGCCACCTCTCAATCCGAGGTAAAGCAGTCAAGGTCAGCTTCTCAGGCCTATCTGTATAGTTCGTCATTAAAAAAAAGCTATGTTCCTATTCTCCATTAATTTGTTTACGAACATTGATAGATGATGATGAATTTATTTCAGATCAAAGATGTCAGAGATCACCGTAAAGAGGATAGGATGGAGTCATTTTTCCTGGCGGAAACAACCAAGTATTTATACTTACTGTTCGATCCTGACAACTTCATCCACAATCCCGGAGTTCACGGCACCGTTATAAATACGCCCAATGGCGAGTGTATTGTTGATGTCGGTGGATACATCTTTAACACAGAAGCACATCCCATAGATCCAACCATGCTGTACTGCTGTCATGAAGCGAGACAGGGGTAAGTAAATAGACAGATAGATAAATCATTTATTGCACCAAAGAATATGTACAAAGACGAACTTAATCCTATTTAGCATTTTCTTCCAGCTAAGCTTTAGTGGATATGAACAGGCTAAGGGTCTCTTCTTAGTCGTCTCCTTCATTGCTGAAGGTCGTGTCTAGCACAAAGTGTTGATCGCTCGCTTAACGATTAACTTCCACGTGTCCCTGTCCTCGGCGGTCTTCATGGCTTTGGTTATTGGCAGGCCTGTGAGTGTGAGAGTCTGTGAGCGGCTAAGGGTAGTTAAAAATAGCGTTTTAAAAATATTATATAGATAAATAAATATACATTTACATATTACATAGATACTTCAATATAAATATAATATTATACATATACATAGAATACATAAACGACAATATATGTACATGCTTTAAGTAGAAAGTATTGAGATACACGCGATTTAAAGACATTAGTCGACTAAGCCTCCCTAATCTCAATCGGTAAATCTTATCTTAGTGGATTCCAGTGTTTTCTTAACATAGCGAGGGTGCTAGGAGAGGAATTCCTCTACTTAGAGATGCTTCGTTTCTGTGTAAAGGAGGGCACACTTGTTGATATGTCCCAATGCACTCATAATAGCTGCCAGAGGTTTTAGTGGGTAGAAATTTCTCATAATCTCGCCCACTCAAGGCGATCATTTGAAGATTTCTCCATCGATAACAAATGACTTATATTCTCTGGTTAATAAAAGTTGTAACTTAGTATGTGCCTAGTAACGTTATCTACTAGTCATCCGTACCTTGAACAGAAATGGATCCTAGATCTCTAGATTTAGATTTCTATTGATAAGGAAACATAAATTAGTTACCTTTTTGAGTTATGAAGACACAATTTGTACCCTAATGTTTTATAAGGACTTATTATTTCGACTTATAGAGGTTTGAGATTTCGAGTAATAAAGCTTTGGGGCATGAAGGGAACGAAACAAAACATTTACAATTGAAAAGTTATACTATATTTTACGTTCTCACGTCATTTGAATTGAGCGTTACCTATCGCATCAAACGGCAATTTCTTTTATTTATCTTAACCGCTGCCTGCTAACAACTAGCAGAGGTTGTGAATCTTTATGAAGAGTTGGGCCGTCGAATGATGGGGACAGTATAATATACCTTCACATCAGTATTCTGTCGGTATACCCGATCATGAGGTCCATAGCTGTCCAAGCATCGTTGTTGTTTCCACCTCTGCTTATCACATAATTAGACTAACATGATCGTAGACCATTTATTTTTATTATATTGCAGAATAAATATCAG
The DNA here is from genome assembly GCA_029286785.1 of Meandrusa payeni. NCBI lineage: Eukaryota > Metazoa > Arthropoda > Insecta > Lepidoptera > Papilionidae > Meandrusa > Meandrusa payeni. The sequence goes on from JAGSMX010000013.1 coordinate 6,316,236, forward strand.
CGAAGTGCACAGAATATATCAAATCTTAGAAGAGGAGGATAATATTCACTTCATGTCAATGATTGACGCTTCCCACATTGCAAGTTCGACGAACGATACCGACAGTCAAGTGGCCAGTGAGTTACCAGTTGGTGCAAACGAAACTTCAGAAGACATTAAAACGAATTTAGAACAGCAGGAGCTGATTAAAACAGAGACGAGGACGGGTTACGTGAACATAGATGGAACAGAAAGAGAGAAGACTAAAAACGAGACAACATTAAGTGACGTTGTAAAAGAAAGAATCAACAGCTACTATGAAAACGTTAATTCGAAGGGCGAGCAAGATCCGTTAGATGAGAAAGGATCACCGGAGATGAAATCTGAGAACAAAGTCGACATTGATGATATAGTAGTCGTTCAAAAGCCGCAAGAGGTTGAAGTTCTACAAGTACCGAGTACAACGAAGGCAAAGGAAGCATTGAAAATGCTACCGAAAGTCATTCAGGATTTCTTGAATAGCGATTGGAAAACGAAACCGAAGTGCGAGCCGCAGTACATGTTGGAGAGGATCCGCAAAGAGAAGAAGTACCCCGACCACCCCGACCTGCACAAGTACGAGATGTTGTTAACGCCGGCGCCATCTTTTTTACAAAGAATATCTCTAGCTGGCGAATTTCTTAATAAAAAGCAACTGGAATTATAAATCTTTAAGAAGTCTACTCCTTTGTCAAAGGCCGGCAACGTACCTGCAGCTCCTCTGGTGTTGTGGAAGTTCACGGTCGATGTTAATTTAAGATCAGGTGAGCCGTCAGCTCCTTTCTCCCTTTTGCTTTCAAAAAACAGTAGTAACATACATGTTTTGAAAACATTTTCTTTATTCGTGATTCGTTATTTATTTACATATGTACTTATTTACCAGTAAACTATCAAAACACTAATTAATCAAAATATTTATAACTAAAATAGAATTAAAATAAAAACATAATTATTCTATGTCACAGTGTCGTTTGTCCTTATTTTAAGTGTGCAATAAAAGACTGAATATATCTTTGTTATTATTTATTGTTTTTAAATCTTACATTTTGTGTGGACAGTCATATATTTGTGAAGCACTTAATGGCTGACTGTAACGTTGCTTGATTTTCTTCAGCCACTTCTCCCGGCGCAGCTTTTTTGATTTGAAACCCTCTCAAACTTTGTCGAAACTATTTTGTTATCAAATTTCATACTAAAAACTTGAATTTATATTTTTTGTCAAAAAAGCACAATGGATTTTTTTTATAATTTCTAAGCAAGTGCTTGACTACGATACCACCTGATGTTAAGTGGAAATGCAGTCCTGGATGGTAAGGCGCACTAGCTTAGTAAATGCCTATTCACTCTACTCTTGAAAATACCCACTAAAATACTCATATTATTAATTACTTTTGTAAAAGTATAATCTGTGAGGAGTAATATAACACCAAAAACGTAAGCAAATTCATTATTTTGGTGTCGCAGTGCACATGACTTGACAATAAGATAAATAAAAAAAAACTTTTTTGTGTTCTTTTTTGAGTGCCAGGTAAATGTGCTGTGCGGCGCTCAAGGATTATCCATTATATACGGCACACCCTGTATATGTAGATCTGCTGATGCGACTTACCCCAATGCTATTTGAGAGAGCACGATAAATACGAACTTTTCCGAAAAATTACGAAGGACAATCTTTTCTCAATACATCTGTACTAGGTTTATTTACTCCCTAAAGAGCACACCAATCACATTGGCACAACACGAAATTGCTTAACAAATTATATTAATCAGGTTGACAAAGTCTCGTTCTCGTTTTCTTCTTTTCCTAGTGCGGGCGATCTACGCTGTCAGCGGTCGATCAGCGAATGAGATCGTATATAATTTAATAATTAGGTACGCCACAGACTCGGTGAAACTGTACAGTATTGTACAGAGGCATTCGGGTTTATTTATTTCAAAACAAAATAGCTCATTCCATGAAAAGTTAGTCGAATACAGATAATAAATGTGTTGCATTCTTTGATAGTATTTTCCTTCTGTTCTCGGAGTCTGCTTTACAATAAGAAGAATATAGGACTGTCAACGTCAACGTTGTCACACGGTTAGACAAAATGTGATCTAAATTATTATATATCTCAACCCCCTTACAAAACTTAAGATGCATTTAAAACCGCTTTTGATAAGTCTGTCATCTGACCCGCTGTCTGCTACAGGAAATAGACTTGAACGGGACAGCCTGCTCCTTAACTGTCTGATAAGTTTATCATGACCGAACTGAAATCTAGCGCATCGGAAGAAAACACGTTAGCTTCGAAAGGATATAAACTTTTAAAATATTTAGGAGAAGGCGCTTACGCTAAGGTAAATTAATGGCAATATTACGCAAATTAACCGATGTCATATACCGGGCACAAATGGATATAAGTGAATTTTAATCGTATTCAAAAACGGAGGAGGTTCTCAATTCGTCTTTTTTTCTCTTTTTATTGTTTGTTACCTCATAACTTACAACTGGATGAACCGATTTTAATGATTCTTTTTTTGGATGATTAATGTTTGAAAGATGGTGCAATTTGGTCCAATTTAGATCATGACATCCGTGAGAAAACTATATAAGTGTCAAATTTGCATTATTTATGTGCGCGACCGATCACCTACTCGCTGGTCTGACCAAATTAAAAACATAGTTGGACTCGACATTCCGACCGCGATGAGAGAAGCCGAGGACAGAGCAGTGTGGAAGCAACTCGTCGACGTCTCAGTGAAAGCGCTTCAGGATAAGCACGACCTTCAGGAATGAAGAATACGATGAAGAAGAATGTGCGCGACAAATAGTCAACTCATTATCCTTTTTTTTTGTTGACGGGGGAGAAATCTTTAATGAGACACCCCGAAGAGGAATGCGGGGTTATGAGCGATTTTTACCCACAAAAACCATTCGGTAGCCCTCCCTTGGTGCATTGTGAGGGGCTCCGGGATCTCTAGAGGAACGCACCGGAGCCTGTCTGCACTGTGCTTAAGAGCACCCCGGGAGGGGAGGTTAGTCCCTCTCCCTGTGCCCTCGCAGTGCCAGGCGACACGGGTCAGCCGATGTCGTCTGGCCGGGTCCACTTTAACGAACGACAAAGGCTCTCTTATCGCCCAGTGAACCCGAGGCCTCTTTTAGTCGACTTCCACGACAGGCAGGGGATACCGTAGTGTTATTTTACGAGCCCAGAACTACAGGGCTGGACTCAACATCCTGCCAACTGAATTCGATTATTCATTTTTTATAGTAAAAGATAGTATACAAAAGTACATGAACAAATGTGAATGTTAAGAATTTCCTAGATGCGCCAACATGTATCGCCGATAATTAGAATTTTTCACATCAATATCGTATTATTTACAGGTTTACCTGACAGAGTATTTGAAAGAAAATAATAAAAGCACACTCGCTTGTAAAGTTATAGAAACTGCGAAAGCTCCCAAAGATTTTGTTATAAAGTTTTTGCCGCGGGAAATAGACGTTCTCGTACGTTTGAATCATCCACATTTGATTCACGTGCACAGCATATTTCAAAGGAAATCAAAATATTATATTTTCATGAGATATTCGGAAAATGGCGATCTATTGGGTTACATATTGAAAAACGGATGCGTTTCGGAGAACCAGTCGCGAGTCTGGTTGCGACAGTTAGCATTGGGATTACAATATCTACACGAATTAGAAATCGTTCATAGGGATATAAAATCCGAGAACGTGCTTCTAACGGCCAATTTTAATGTGAAGCTCTCAGACTTCGGCTTCTCGAGGTTCTGCATCGACGAAGAAGACCAGCCAGTTCTGAGTGAGACGTATTGCGGGTCTATGTCCTATGCCGCCCCAGAGATATTGCGCGGCAAACCGTATATACTGAAGCCTACCGATTTGTGGTCGCTTGGTGTAGTCCTGTTTGTTATGCTGAACAAATCGATGCCCTTCGACGATACTCGTATGAAAAAGTTATATGAGCAGCAGATGGGCAAGAAATACAGGTTCAGATCTCGCGTCGCAGGTATACTTTCTTTGGAGTGCAAATCTGTGGTGAAACATTTACTCGAACCCGACCCTGGACTCCGCTACAACTCGAATCAAGTTTTAAAGTCTGAATGGATTGCTATGGACAGTAGGTTGACGAGTAAGTTTTGAATCGAGTGTACACAAACGTTAGTGCTAGAAATTGTATATTAATAGTATATTTTTTTTACACTTAAAATTACAGTCTATTATACAGGATATTAGGAGACACGATAAGAGGAGATCTTCTGAAAACGAAGACAGAAGATATTGTCACTACTACTACTTACTAACGACACCTTTGATGATGGGACGGAAAAAAATCATATTTTTAAAACGGTTTATTAGCATGATTTACGCTCTATCATGTTAGTGTAGCTAAATGAAACGATACTTTCATAAAAATAAATTACTAAAAGAAAAAACAGCAATGCAACAAAATCAAAAACAATAGATGCTCGGGTCAACAAACGCCAGGGCGCGGAGGGGCGGCAACACAGCGCAGATACGGCGCCATAAAAGAATTCTTGCCGTTTCCATTTTTCTTTATGTCCATAAAATAGCTACCGACCAAGTCGTGGTTCGGCCCTCTCGGGCGCCCTCGGATTGGACTGTTAACGTGTAAAATAGTAACCGTACAAGCCAAGGTTGCCCCCTCACCGTGGGGACCCTTATGTCGTGTTACCAACTAATAGAGGCTAAGCGACCTAAGAGCTATACCACCTCTCAATCCGGTGAAGCAGTAAGCCTCTCTGGCCAACTGTGTTAGTTCGTCCAAAAAAAATCCATTTTTCTTTTTCGGAAGCGGTCTCCTAATACCCTGTATATCTGTCCCACTGTTGGGCACAAGCCTTCTCTATAAAAAGAGTATAAAGGCATAGTCGGCCACAAGTCCCTAGTGCGAATTGGAAGAATTCACATGACTTTAAAAATTTCCTCACCATGTAGTCCTTCGCCGCTGAGCGCGTGATAATTCAGCACTTAAAATTACAACAAACAAATTTCATGGTAGTCGGCACCGGAGATCGAACTCTGGGTGCTAGCGTACTATGCAATTTTTTATTTATTGATCAGCCTAGACGTTGAGCTACCAAGGCTCTATTATGTAATAATTATATCAGTAACAGTAGAGTAACTTTGTTAAATATTTCACAGCTCTTAATGCTATAGAAGAAGCGGCTTTGAATCGAGCTAGAGAAGGACGTAAAAGACTGTCGGAGATTCACAAAAATCCTACGAAAAGACAGGGTGACATTTGGGAGGATAATCAGAGAACTTCTTCATATAGAGTAAAATACTCGTAATATTCGAATAATGATTAAGACTGGTTTTTTTTATACTTATAAGAAATTATTTTTAGGCCAGTGAAATGATAAAATCTTTAGCTAGTATAACAGCGAGACAAAAGTGATAATAAATGGAGGATAAGTCTAAGGTAACAAATTTGGAATACGTGTTAATATGTAGTAATTTTATTAAAACAAAAAAATAACATGTCTGTCATAATTTTCTTTGTATAAAATTCGATTGGTATTTAAATTTATATTTCGAATAGTTTTGCTAAATATTGTAACTCTACAGAATAAATCTCCCAGGTTAATATATAATTAAGCGTCAATAGCCTAATGGTTTAGAGTACGGCCTGCGAATCGTAAGGTCGTGGGTTCGAATCCACCATTGGACTACTGCCGTGAACCATGTCCTAGCACAAGCTTAAGCTTAGTTGGAATGGTTAACAAGATTGTTAGTAATATTTCTGAAAAAAAAAAGAAATATTGCTAGCTTTCTTTAAAAAAAAAAATAAAACTAAAAAAAAATCTATATAATAATTATTAAATTTCGCTGTGTAGCTCTTGGACAATGAATTAAGACTATCTGGGTCCGAACAATTGACATTGGCCAGTCGCGGATACAAAATTATAAAGAAAATTAATGAGGGATCGTATGCTAAGGTATTTACAATTAAATAAATCGCGAATAAAAATAGTGCGTCTGTTTAATTTTTGATGTTTTTAGGTCTATCTTGCGGAGTATAGAAATCCCAGCAAAAGCGACAAGCTAGTGATATTAGCGTGCAAAGTTATCGACACAAATACTGCCCCAAAAGATTTCGTTAAGAAATTCCTGCCGAGAGAAATTGATATGTTAATAAAACTCAACCATCCGCATTTAGTGCACACTCATAGTATATTTCAAAGGAGATATAAATATTTTATATTCTTACGGTTCATGGAGCATGGTGACCTGTTAGAGTATATACTACAGAATGGTGCAGTGCAAGAGGACCAGGCTAGGATTTGGGCTAGACAATTGTCCCTCGCGATACAGTACATGCACGAACTGGAGATAGCTCATAGGGATATCAAATGCGAGAACGTTCTACTTACCGCGAACAAGAATGCAAAATTATCTGACTTCGGATTCGCGCGTACGTGCGTTGATAAAAAAATGAAGGACGTCCACAGTGAAACTTTCTGTGGCTCTCTGTCATACACCGCCCCGGAAATCTTGCATGGCTGCCCTTACATCCCTAAGCCGACGGACATCTGGTCTCTCGGCGTTGTCGTGTACGTAATGCTCAACAGGGCAATGCCTTTTGAAGATAAGCACATTAAGCAGTTATACCAAGCGCAAATAAATCGAAGTTGGAGATTTAGATCCCGCTATGCTGAAACCCTTTCTGATAACTGCAAGCGTCTGGTCTCCTTGATGTTGGAGCCGAACTACCAGAAGAGAATCAAAGTTGAACAAATCATAAGCAGTGAATGGATCGCTATGGATTCTAGACTATTGGGTTAGCTATTCTCTTTTTATAAGTCTATTTTCTGTTAACTCTAGCGCTGTGTTAGGAGGCTCGTGAGCATAAGGTTCGCGTAGTAGCAGTGAGTTGACCTCGTGACCTGCTATTCTGCCGCTGTCCCAACACGCGAAATTAACTGACAGGGAAATATACACATTTTATGTAAGACAAGGACCTGAGATCTATCTTAGGATAGAAGCAGATTCTCAACTGTATAGAGAGTTGATATATTTTTGTAACCTACACGGAGTAGCCAGAAAAGCTAACTTAAAGAGAGTTTCTCCGGATTGAGAGGTGGCATAAGCCCTTTAGGTCACTTAGCCTATACCTCTATGAGAGTTGAAAACCGCCTAAAGGCGAGCGTTGTCGTCTCCAGAGCGTTAACATCCTCAACCCTAACGTTCAGGATGTTAACTGCTTCTGGAAATCAACCTTATATATAATCTAATATTTATATATAAGGTTGATTTCCAGAAGCAGTATCTCAGCGGATCTCGTGTAGATCGTGCTCTGGTACGTACTACCGCATACTTCCGCTGAGGGCAGATTTTTAACTGCTTTGAAAAAGAGAGTAGTCACAATTTTTTCCACTTTTTAGATTCGTTTTTGTTTTTACATGTATACCACATTTATTTGCTGAAGCTAAGTATTATAAGGTTACGTTTTCACCACAACATTTTCATAGAGTGGACACCACAGGAAGCGTTAGCATTCAAGAAAGCAAAAGAAGAAAGAAGTCACCTACAGAAAAAGTTAGAATCGACGGATGTAATCAAGGCGGAAAAGGAGACGTGTTTACCCGAGAAGTCTTTGGTGACCAATTCAATAGACGTCACTGGATCGACATCTTCTTGGTATTACAAATATTTCATATATTTTCGCATTCATCGTGTTAACTAATACTATAAGTTAATAGACAAATATTTCGATACAATCTTACGGTCGTATGGTCGAAGTTTTGAATCCCAGCCGGTTTGTACCAACGAGTTTCTTCACACCAAAAGTCAATTGTTAAGATTTGTGACCAGATTCGATGGCTGATGAATATGATGGACTGGACAGATGTACCAGGTGTACCAAATGATAATGTCTCTTTGTACAATGCTAGGATTGTACGGATGGGAGATATTTAATATAAAACGTATTAGAAATAAAATAATCCAGACCATAGAGCAAAATCGTTATTAGCTTGTATTGCTTTGCTTCTTTTAGAGTATTTGAAGACTCCTTTCTTTAATATACTCAAAGGCGTAACACCAAACAACAAATAGCTAATTGTCACTTAAACTTTGTAATAAGTTGCTCGTTTGAATTACGAATCAAACTAGGGGATTTTAATTTTACGCAAAATCCAATTCATGATTGTCTACGTCGCGGCTCCGTGTCTTTGTCGGGATAGGAGACATTGACTACAAACTTTTGTCTTTAGACTTCGAGTTAATTATAATTCTTAGAATAAATTTGTTTAAACAATTTTAATAAAACTGGTATTTTTTTCAGAGTTTTGTCATGAACATCACATGTATAGAAGGTTCTATGAATAAATAAAAATGGAGTGCACAAGACTGATAAATTTATGTTGAAAAAAGAGATAAATATCGAAGAAATTTTGTAACATTTATTTTATAATAAAAATATTTAATTGAGGTTTTTTTTCACTGTAATATATGTTTTTACCTAAACACGTGTCCCAAACAAGGCTAGGCTAACTATGTTTTTATGTTCATACAACCTGTATGTATATTTTGTAAAAGGTTTGATAGATTTTGGCTAAGAGTTTTATTCATCTTAGTTGTGGCAGTAACATATTAAACTTTGTCGCAATAAAAGGAGACAATAAAAATATTTAATTGAGGTTTTTTTTTTCACTGTAATATACAAGTTTTTACCTAAACACGTGTCCCAAACAAGGCCAATTATGTTTTTATGTTCATACACCCTGTATGTATATTTTGTAAACGGTTTGATAGATTTTGGCTAAGAGTTTTATTCATCTTAGTTGTGGCAGTAACATATTAAACTTTGTCGCAATAAAAGGAGACAATAAAAAATATTGCTATTACAAGAATTCGGTTACAAAAGAGAAGCTAGTAAATAGCATTATTATAATAGGTTGTCAAATATCTCCCTTCCGCCTTTTTGTCTTTTGAATTTCGCGGCTATGTACAAAGCGCTACAGAGCTCGTATCTAGCAATACTATACATAATTTGAAAGGTCTTGACATAACCTACAAAACGACGCTATGCATAATTAGTTTGGATATTGCGTTCAACAGTTATAGACGTGTAAACATGGAGTTCACTAACGCCGAAATTCGCGCTATTTTAAAGTTTTCCTTCGTTAAAGGCAAATCGTTTTCGCTTGATATTGTCGTATGTGATCCATTTTTCGTCGCCAGTCACCATCCGCTTCAAGAATGGGTCGAGTTCGTTCCGTTTCAGCAGCATATCGCAGGCGTTGATTCGGTCCAGAAGGTTTTTTTGCGTCAAATCATGCGGCACCCAAACATCAAGCTTTTTTTTGTATCCAGCCTTCTGCAGATGGTTTAAAATGGTTTGGTTACTAACTCCCATCTCCTGGGCGATGTCACGAGATGCCACATGCCGGTCTAACTCGATGTAGTCCATGATTTGATCGGTATTTGTCGTCAAAGGTCTTCCGCCGGCTGGTTCATCCATGGTGTCGTTTTCACCGGCTCTGAATCGTCGAAACCATTCCTCCGTGGTTCGAAGTGATAGAGTACCATCCCCAAAACACCATTAATCTCACGGAACGTTTCTCTAGCGGATTTGCCTTTAACGAAGGAAAACTTTAAAATAGCGCGAATTTCGGCGTTAGTGAACTTCATGTTTACACGTCTATAACTGTTGAACGCAATATCGAAAGTAATTATGCATAGCGTCGTTTTGTAGGTTATGTGAAGACCTTTCAAATTATGTATAGTATTGCTAGATACGAGCTCTGTAGCGCTTTGTACATAGCCGCGAAATCCAAAGAAAAAGGCGGAAGGGAGATATTTGACAACCTATTATATAAGTATATATATAACAACGCATAAACGACTACACGCATAGATTGGCTATGCGTGTAGTCGTTTATGGGCGGCTGTGATGACTTATAATTTTGCAAATCCTATTATATAAAAAAAATCATGTCGGTATTCAGTGTGATAATTTATCTAAAATGTATGTCGCTCAGCGAAATTTAGAAGAAATTTATGTAATGTTCATGCAACGATAAAGTGCGTTCTTTGTGTAGTTTACAAGGCATTGTGTACTATATTATTAAAAAATATAATTGCATTACGCGCGACGACAACTGTCATCTTTGATCGTACGACAAAACACTAAAGTGACAGTTGACAGCTAAAAAATGTCGCGAAATTCATAAAAGTTACACATAATGCATGACTAGATAATAAAACAAAAAAATAATGAAGAAATCAACGTTTGGTTTACAATGATACAAATGAAAGCAAAATTTAAATCATTATGAAGGTGGAACACAAATGGGTCGGGGCCATGATAAGTTGGAGCTTTCAACGACGCCATCCGATTTAAACGTGTTACAGGAAAAGGGATTTATATTGGAAAAAATTATTGGAGAAGGCTCGTATGCAAAAGTAATTATTAAAAATCTAAGCTTACCCGCTAACGTATTCTAACGAGGTAGATAGAGATAGCTAATCGTTCTCACTTCGATTTACGATAAGTTCAACCACTGTCCATATGTGACAGTGGTAGACCTTGTTGACGTAGAAGCTTGCTAAAAACCGGATTAAATTAATTTGAAATCTGCTAATAAATGAAGGAGTTATTAAGTCACTTAATAATTTAAAAATGAACAGCCTACAACAACTTGCTCAATGTAGGGCACAGTTAAGTTGCTAAGTTTGATTGTAGTCGATGTTGGAAGACCTTAACGAATAAATTATCGTGATGGCCTCACCGCTGTGACATGTCGTATTGGACAAATGTTCAGTATGACTCCCAGTCGTATTCACGTCAAGATATTAAAGTAATAAATGTTTTTCAGGTTTTCAAATCGACGCATATGACCGATGAGACAAGACATTGCATACTGGCGTGCAAGGTCATTGACACTGCGCAAGCGCCGCGAGATTATCTCTCAAAATTTTTACCCCGAGAACTGGACGTGCTCATCCGCGTGAACCATCCGCACATTATAAACGTGTCACATATTTTTCAACGACGCGCCAAATATTTCATCTTTCTACGCTTCGCCGAGAACGGAGACTTGTTAGACTTCCTATCGCAGCATGGCGCCGTGCCCGAGAACCAGAGCCGGCTTTGGATGCGACAGATTTTATCGGGCATTCAGTACATACATTCCATGAACGTGGCGCATAGGGATTTGAAATGCGAGAATATACTCATAACTGCCAATTACAACGTCAAGATAACTGACTTCGGTTTTGCCAGGAACGTGAAGCAGAGAGACCGTGATATACTTAGCGAGACCTACTGTGGTTCCCTATCATATGCAGCGCCGGAAGTGTTAAAGGGCGTTCCCTATTTACCTAAAATGGCAGATATATGGTCAATCGGAATTATTTTATACACGATGCTAAATAAAGCACTTCCTTTCAACGAAACCTCAGTGAAGAAACTGTACGAGAAGCAGGTGATGATATTGTAATGTATTCGGTTGATTCTCAATCGTATTGAAATATTTTCCACGATTTCTTAGTCCTTTTATAACTTCAATAGATTGCGAGCTTTTAGCATTATTTCAAGGGCTCTCGAGGAGAAGTGTAGTAACCTACCGACCAAGTCGGGTTTCGTTCCTTTAGGGCATCCTTTGTCAGAAATCATACACGTAAATAATCGCCCAAGCCGAGAGTAGAGGTTCAGGCTAAGTGATCTAAGAGCCTTCATTTAAATTCCGTAATTTTTTCATGGAAAATTCGAGCATGCAACTTACCTAATGTTAAGATAATCACCGCCCACAAGCTAGGAACCAGAGGAAAGCATGTACGTTGTCAAACTTTTTTTATGAAGAGTTCAGAGAGAGGCTGAGTCTTACTCTAAAGGTTATCTGCAAGCTTTGTACTTATCCTGTTAACGCATTCCTCTAACAACAGAAACCTTTGTAGTATTCCTACCACTATTCTTTGATTTGATCCCATACAAATAAACTCAGAGACTAATTCAGTTATAGTTTGTCCTTCTGTCTGGCTACCAAGATCATCGATAAGGAAAATAGCGCGCATTAGAAATAACGTAATAAATTCGTTAAAAGATAATGCGCAAGTGGCGTTTCCGGACCAATATTGTGAACCAGCTGTCTACCGAATGCAAGGATCAAGTTACAACGCTGATGGAACCCGACCCTAAAGGACGTCCCACAGCCACCAGTATTGTCAATGGCACATGGATCGCTATGGACGCAAAACTTGCGAGTTAGTAACTAGGTCTAGCTAGTGCCCCGAGCTATATCTTTTCACTATATGTCAATCTCATTGCATAATGATTTGCGATGTTATTTAACAAGTCTAAGTCATTTTTCTCTGTGTACGGATATAGCAAGGAGTAAGACCGGATCCTCGTCAATACCGATTTACGGAGTAGCTACGGACCTCCCCGTGCTCCGAATCTGCTAAACCAACTGTGTAGATACGTTCATGGCACCATAGGCTGGCCAACTGTTTAGTTATTCCATAAATAATATATAAAAAATGTGGTCGATTATTTGCTTGTTTTAGTTTAGTAGTCTTTTAGTTCATTAGTGCCACTATTGTTTACCGATGGCGTATCACTGGCACGCCAATTGTGTTTTTGTTAATATTATGTTACGCATCGCTTCATACACCTACAATTCAGGCGGGACGTTTTAAAATAAGAAGACACGATTTATTAATTCTATTCATTATTAATTTTGTTAAACTGTAATAATGGAATAATAATTTATAGGACTATAATAGATCCATTTCATAATCAAATTTCGCTGGTAAATACCCGACTCGGGGTAAGATATAACAGATGAGAATACAGTATAGATGGGGACACAAAATATCAATTCTTGTGGATCAGGTGAAATAAACCCGGCGTATCCTTTTAATTATAACGTGTAAAAACAGTTTCGTTTGTCACGGACTTCCACACTACAGGCCTTTATTTAGATTAAACAAAAATAATGAAAATATATATATTATGTGTTTTTTTGTTTAGAGTTAACATTTCTAGAAGAAAATCTATTAAAACAGGCGGAAGAAGAAGCGCATATGAAGGAAAAAGATAACTACATAGAGAGTGAAGTGGAAAGAATCGCCGAGTTACGACGTAAGGGACGCGGGAAAGGTATTGTACATTTAATAAATCATATATGAAAAGTTAAACAAAAAACAACATAAATCAAATGTACTATCGATTGTTCGGATCGCACCTTGTAATAATTTGTGGAGCCTAAAAACTAAAACCATTTGGATTTATACTTAAAGGGCAACATTATCTGGTACAGGATATGTAGAACTCTAAAAAAAGAATTATTACAAAATATTATTTGTTATTTCGTCCCCTTTGTTCGCTTCCGGTATAAAGGATAGCAGAAGATTAGCTGGTCCATTTTTTTAATAAATAAAAAAGCATTTAAACTGATACAGCATATTATAGCGCTTCAGACCAATGAACGGAGAAAATATAGATCACTACTAGAATTGTTTTTCAACTTCTCAGTACGTATTACCACCGAGGACGTGTTAATAGATTTACAACTATAACAAGTTTTTTATTTTCTTGTATAAGATAATAGCAACACTTGTTGCTACTAACGCCCTCTGCTCTACCAATGAGAGTCAGATCCAAATCTAGATACAGGTCAAGTGATATCACCTGATCGTAATTTGAATGCTTAACCACCAGGCTATCACTCCAACGTATTAATATTTCTTCTTTCTTATTCTCTCCTTTGTTTCAGAGGGTCTAAAGATACTGAAGGCAACAGAAGCCAACTACGAAAAGTCACAATCCATCATCAATCAAAAACATACGAAATAAAACAGTCACAATGTTGATTCAGTGTTTATTAACCTTTACATTGCAAAGTTTACGATTGTAAGTTGATGTAAAAATTATCTTGAATACAATTAATGTACGAATTTGTTGCTCCATTGATCCTCGATGAATATCAACGATTATATTACAAAGCTATGGAAGACAGAGGTATATTTAACAGGGTTATAGTACAACATTAATACAAGGTTGGCACAGCGCTTAGGAACAGGTTTGCGGATTCTCTCTAATACAATGTAAATAAAACGTCTCCAAAACTTTGTAAAAAATGACAACATACGAGTATACGACGAATTCAATCGTAAAGGTGCGTTTGATTGAAATAGCTTTTTCTCTTTTAAGATTGTATTAGAACTGAAAATCAAAATGCCTTTCCATTGTGGCTATTAGGCGTGAAAACTCCGTATTTTAGTTGCGTACATCATGCGGACGGCATTTTCTAATATAGTGCTTACTATTGAAGACTGCATGTCTACTTCTCATCGGACTGGGGTTGCATTCAAGGACTTCCTTGGAAATTAAAAAAAACCGTCTCTAATTTGTTATTGACTTGATTTGATTTGAATTGCTTATGATGACTTGATTAAGAATAATAATTTAATTGTATATTGCAATTATAAGTGTTGATTTACCACATGGTTGACGGTAAGACAAAACCTTGATTGTCTCAGAAAAAATTCTAGGACATGTGAATTTTATCAATCCGCACTACGGCCACGTAGCAGACTATGGACTAAAGGGCCTGCAGTGGGACTTATATAGCGTGTCACTTTTATGTAAAATGAGTCCGTGGAACTATGACGAGAAATCGAGCCCAGCAACTATTTATCATGAGGCGTTGTGATAACTTAATAGTTAGTTATATATTAAAAGATTATCAATAGCTAGATACAGTCAAACGCATCTTTATTCACCTTAAAATTCAAACTTGACAATAGTCCTTAGAGCCTTTAACAATTTTAGCATTGCCACCGTTACAGGTGACTGGATGCTACAGAAATATTAACCTTATTACTAAATAGATAAAGTCTGAACTTCGTACGTTTATAAATACGAGTACTCAAATGCTAACAATGAAAAACTCTCGGTAAACTCAACGTGTATGTCGCCTACATCGTATATAACAAACTGCTATGACTTACAAATATAGTATGAAAAATCTATCGCGGCACATTCCTGTTTAAATATTGTCGCATGTCAGTCATTATTATAAACCGCTATTAAACTGTACTAAGTACTGCTTTATAATGTAACAACACTATCTATTAAATTACAACTATATATTTATGTATATAGTTTACTCTAGTGTAGGGATGATCATTAAACGATAATATATCGATATTAAATTAAAATAATTATCTTATGGATGCACCAATAACAGTTGTCTGGGCCCCGAGTCTGCTGAACCAATAGTATCAAAATGGATGTTCAATGACATCACAGTTAATGATTTTGCTAGTTTTGGCACCGTATTTTTTTCAATTATTATTATTTTTTGGTCATCGTTGTTTTCACAACACTGATCATCCCTAATTGATCGTTTACACTATTGCATGCTGCACCTTAATAGCTGTAGTTAATGATTATTAACTGGCTGGTTAATGATCGCTGGAATGTTAATTGTGATGAACATTTTTTTTTATTTTTATCGCTATATGTGTTGAGATGTTTACTTAAATTACTTATAAAATTACGTTTATAATTTAAATATTAATCTTTTAAATATAACATCGTTTGTTCTTAACAACTATGAATCGATATATTCATTACATTGTATTTGGCAGTAAACGACTTCCCTTACAATTTTTTTTTAGTTTTAAAATTAATTTCCACACTAATTCTACACTTGAACCATTTAAACCCCCATCAACGTTTTGAACTTGAAAAAAATGGATATATCAGTATAGTCGATATATTTAACTCAGCACCAACGTTCGAGGCTAAAGCAAAACCTACAAAGTACTCTTTGATATCAAAGCTAGCTACCAAATTTATTGAACTATATAATTAAAATAGGGCACTCGAATTATTAACAACTTTATATTTGACAATATTTAGTACGTTAATTTAATATTTAAAAATAAAATATTTTTGTAGCTCAAAAAAAAAATTTTTCACAAATTAATTTAAAAAATGCCAATCCGCTAAATAATACTAATATATTAAAAACAATACAAAGCAAAGATGCGTCTTTCACATGGTGGTACCACTTTCAATACTGATCATATTTAAAATAAAATCATGTAAATATTAATATTTCTGCTGTAACATCGTAAGTAATATTACTTGAACAATCGGATATACACTCATATGATTAACATTTGAACAAATGACAAGTTTGATTACACGTATGTTTTTTTATTTTTGAGAAAACCGTTCGGATACACATCATCATACCTTCGAACAAACGACGAAACAGTTCGGATACACACCATCCTTGTATTTGTAACTTTTAAAAAGTTGACGAACGAGTTCGGATTCACGTTCTAAATATATTGTTCTAATGTAGTGCGCGTTACCTGTGAGCGTGGTGGGTGTGCAGTGTGGGCTATCCTCTCACACTACTGTCTCGCCGGCGCGTAGTTCGCAGAGCGAGACGGGACGCAAGCGCTAGTGTGCGCGGCTCTCGTCACGCGGGGGACAGACAGCCGACTCTACGCCCGCTACTGACTTTGCTCTCATCATCTGTGGAAGTTATTTTGTTTCTTCATTTCCGAGTATCTCTACATACATTTCAATGGTTATGTTTCGAATTAAGCAGCATTCAAAATGAAATTATATGTATGTGTTTAAAACATACTTAAAACAATATATCGACGGTAAAAAGGACGGAAATGTCGTAATTTCGAGATACGCAATTTTACACCAAAAAAATTAGTAAAAATCCTTTATCATTATATTTAGGGTTACGCATATTTAGATTATTCGACGAGGCTTTTTGCCTTATCGGCAAATAAAAAACAATTCTATAGCAATAAGTCAATTAGAACAATTTGTGACCTGCGACATTTCCGTTTTCAACAGTCGATATCAACTTTAGATATTTACACGAATTTGAATTAAATTACTCATTAATTATACTATTTTTAAGGATAGAACTGTGATAAATTCCGTAAATTATTGAACAATATATTAACAGAACTCTCGCGCAATACATCATTATCTGATTAGACGTATACATTATGAATAATAAACTCGAAGGAAACACAGTATTTGTCTAAATCGTTTTCACCACTCAATACTCAACAACTATTAAACTACATTTAAGTTCTATTTTGTATTCTAGAATATTCCCTGTATTGTTCAATCATAAATATTACAAATTATTCAAATTCATAAATCCAAAATCACCAAAAAGCCATACCAAAACCAGAGAAAAACCCGTGTTAAAATTGTTATAAACATTAGAAACTAATTCTACGATGCAGAGAAATTTAGCACATTGCAATAACCAAATACAATGAAAACAAGTTTACCAAAACTAAAACCATTGGTTTTTTGCGAGCCGTCGCCGAAAAAAAACTAGAATCAGTCAACAATGTAATGTAATTTTTTTATAATTTCACAAAGCTCTGTTATTCATCATCATCATCAGCCTGTGTCTACCCTCTGCTGGATATAGGCCTTCCCAATGCCTTCCACCATATACGATCCTCCGCTTTACGCATCCAGCCGCTTCCGGCTATCCTTACAAGGTCGTCGGTCCATCTGGAGGGAGGGCACCCACTTCTCCGACCCATGCGCGGCCTCCATTCCAAGACCTTCCTCCCCCATCTACCATCACTGACTCGGCAGATGTGGCCGGCCCACTGCCACTTCAACTTGCTTACTTTAAGAGCTGTATCGACTACCTTTGTTCTTCGTCGAATTTCTTCGTTTCGGATTCTATCCCTTAGAGAAATGCTGAGCATAGCTCTTTCCATCGCTCGTTGTGCGACTTTAAATTTGTGGACCAGCCCAGCGGTTATTGTATTATATAAAACTGTACTGTCTACTACTGTCTACTGTCTGTTATTATTATTATATAAAATATAATGACAGACGTAGGGATAGCCATTTTCAACATACGAGTACCTAACCCTTAGATGTTAGGAGCGTTGCTGGAGTTTCTTCGGCCACTTCTTCTCCCAGCGCCAACGCTTCCCGAAATGGCACTCAAAGTTAGTTTAGCTTTGAATGTCTCCTAGATTATCCGTGAAATAGCAACCGACCGAGTTGGTCGTGGTTCGGCCCTCTCGGGCGCCCTTGGAACGGCATGCTTACGCGTAAAATAGTAACCGTCAAGCCGAGGTTACCCCACCGGGGACCCTTGTGTCGAGTTACTTGCAATAGAGGTTCAGGCTAAGCGACCTAAGAGCTATGCCACCTCTCAATCCGGTGAAGCACACAAGGCCAGCTTCTCTGGCCAATCTGTGTAGTTCGTCATAAAAAATCAACATATTTCAAAAAGGAGTAGGTTTTCAATTTTTCTGCAATACGTTAGTTTACAGTTATTCATGTCCGCTATGTGCGCAAAATGGACGAATAACTGCAAAAAGAAGAAATGGACGACTAACTTTTATTGGTAATGTAGTTTTATGAGAGTTAGGTTCTGATTAATTCTATTTCATAATATTTTTGTTCAATTAGAAGTCTATTTTTATTTTTACTCATAAATATACTTGTTGGAATCTTGCGTACAAAACAAATTGTATTAGAATTATTCTATCCGCTCATTTTGATATTGCTCTATCGGTTCATTTACACCATCTTGGAAGACAGAATACATGCTAGTGTTTCTAACAATGCTAACTATAGGTAATAACAGAGCTACGTGAAGTATGGGGATGACACGTGATTGTGCAGTTAGTAGGTTAGCGGTGCGGACTCACGGGCGGCGCGGCGTCACCTGAACCGTCGTCGCGCAGCGGGCACACCAGCTCGAATAGCTCCAACTCCTCGCGACTCTTCTTGCGCTTCAATGAGAACTGGCTCTTCTTTGGTACCTGCACATTGGCTCAATGCTGATAATTACCACTATATTATAAATAATACTCACACTATAACGTACATACGTTATATGTCTTAACCGATTTTATATCAATAAGAATATGTCTGATGCCGTATCTATATGTATATATAATGTATCAAGTGGGCACAAATATTGAAGTGATGCGTAATGTTAGTTAAAGAGGATATCACTCTTTATAGAATAATAAGCTCTCATGTCGCTTCAATCCAATCTTTTCATTAAGCCTAATTTCCAGATGTGACATGGGCTGAGCAAACCGCTATTAAAGTTACAGCCTATATGTCTGCTCACTGTTGGGCACAGACCTTCTTTGTAAAGAGAATATAAGGGCATAGTCCGCCACACAGCCCTACTGCGGATTGGCAGACGTGAGATTGCATCACATTTCTTAGAAACTCAAAGAGAGATTTCTTAGAGTTTCTAAGAAATGTGATGTCTGCCAATCTATTTACACTCACAATGTGTTTAACACATTTTTTCTCAAAATCGCTTTTAATTGGGCACGAGTTGCAAGTTATTTTTATGTAAAAACTCATTGTTTAACGGGGTAATCCGCCGTGCCCTATACTTTTAGGATAGAAACACTGTGCCCTATAGTACGATATATGCTAGCTGCTTCTTACCTTGTATTTGGTGGTTGCAGTGAGTGGCTGGTAGCCGAGTGTTTGTTCCGCGTTCCTTTTCTGCTGTATTACTTCCCGGCCGAGTAAATCATTAAACCTGAAATGTAACCAGAACTTCCTTAAAAAAATCATATTGGTCTAATTTACATTGACTGATTTGCTTTCATATGGTGTCGAGACAAGTGCGAAGTCAGAAGAGCCATAAGTTGCTTTCGAGATGTGGTGTTGGGGAAACCTGCTCTGTATACCGCAGACCGACATTAAAACCAACGAGTCCATACTGAATGCACTTCAGATCACCCGGCTGTCCGAAATATGCCGCCAAAGAGTTGTTAGTTTCTTTGTATACATTATAGGGTCTTCAAACCATTATCTGAAGAGGCAGATCATTTTAGATTCAACACGTGTGCTACAAAAGAAGGACGCTAAAAGCCGTCTGACGCCGTCGAGCGAGCCGTTATGTTGCGTGTTGTAGAGCCCCTTAAGGAGGTGAGCGTCATAATGTTGGAGAAAGGCCTTGATAAAGAACTTGTAGGGAGTCAAGAAGGTACGTGGCTATGTGGCCCCAGACCACGCGTACCCTCCCACGTTTCGGCCCATATAACCGCGAGGTTGGTGGGGCCATGGGAGGTGGTGGGTAGCCCGTATGCTTAGAACTCCATGTAACCGCAGGGAAGTAGAAGAATTTTATACCTTTGTGTGAGGTGCCGCCGCAATAAGGTCTTGTTGGCGGGAATGTTCAGCAACGCGGCCAAAAGCTCGGCCGTGAAACGCGGCTCCAATAGCATAAGACCTCCATGCACTCCTGCAGTAAAATGTTGCAAATGATGTCAATTCGTCTGTATTTTTATAAATGTTTGTGCACTCGCAGCGACATTAGTAATGATCAGATTTCGAATTATTTTCTTTTAGGTAGTTTGAGGTCCTATAAGAATTTTGTGGGCATTCTATACGATAAGATATAAAATAATACTGGTTAATTGAAATATTGGTAAGTTTATTACAATATAAGCAGCGTCCCGTACTTTGGGCGGTTAAGATGCAGGATAGAATCCCAAACTAAGAAATTCGACGGAGAACTGAAGTGTAAATTTTAAAGTCAGCAAGACGGCAAGTCGGAAGGGGGAGACAAGTCTTGGAAGGCATGCTACGCATGGCTCAGAGAAGCGTAGGACGCCCTGCTTCCAGATGGATCGATGACTTATAGCTGAAAGTGGCTGTATGAGGATAAAGTGGTTCGTATATGGTGTTAAGCATTGAGGAAGGCCTATTTACAGCAGTGGATTCATATGGGCTTATGATGATGGTTTGTTTTTACTCGTAAATATACTTCTGTAGTGCACTGTCTCAGTATAAAGGCGTGCGTGCGTGCGTACCTGCGCCGCGCAGGTTGGGTGCGTACTCGGCCAGGTCTATCTCCTTGAGCCACTGCATGACCCTGTGCGAAGACCATCGCGCCAGCTCGTTCGCGGGCGTCCTCTCTGTCTCCGTTTCATTTTCGCCGCTGACGAGTAATATTTCACCTTCCGCCGCGCGACGAATCATCGTCTCAGGGTTGAACTGGTTTTCGCGCAGAACTTGGATTCCTGGGAATGATATATTTTTCACGTGAAAATAAGAATTCGTAGAAGCGGAATATTTCAAGTTGTTTGACCATTATTCATGAATATATAGATTCTTCTTTTTCTTCTTCTCCCTAGCGATTCCCTGGCCTACTAACCATGTTCCGCTTCTCTACTTAATCTACTCCACTTTGTCCGATGTTCGATATTACGCTTTAAATTGTGTTATTAGTGTTGAATGTGTTCAACAACACGAGAGTCCAAGAGGCATTTCACACCGCTAAAGACCGCAACAGGTGGAAAGTGATCGTCCACCACATAATTCGTGGACCTCACGGACCTCAGTAGCTAGGTGATTAGTGTTGTACTTAAAATTGTAGTTGCAATTAAAATTTGATATATCACAGACCCCACTTAAAACCTTTCTAGAAACAAATTTATATTTTTTATAATGTCCAAAAAAATGTCTAGTAGAGATTTCTTTTAACCATATGATTGCCTATGCAATTATATCGTGTTATATATGTAAAATTTATTATTACTGTGATTTACTTGTTAATTGCTGTGCAATGAAGTATATTTATTGATTCATACTTTGGTAGTGTTAAATATTTGATCCGTAATGATTTGGGTGACGTCATTCAGGTTTTACTAGTAAATATACTTGTTACTATGTATTAAAATGTAAGCACCTCGTCTTACGGAGAGCGCGTGCAGTGCGTGCGAGACGCGCAGGTGTGCGTGAAGCTCGGCGTGCGTGAGGCGGTGCAACAGCCGCCCGTCCAGCGCCGCGTCGGCCGCCGCCCCCCGAGCTCCGCACACCCCCACGTCTTCCAGCCAGCGCAGAGTCCACGCCGTGTCCAACTGGCCGGCCGCCGTCAGCAGCGGATCACCGTGACCGCCCTACAACAAGTTGCAACTGACAGCTTACATCCTATGACCAGTTATCAAGACCTCCTACAAATATTATACCTCCATGCATTCTTCGAATATCTTTTGCCAAAAAACAAGATGCTGTCAATATCTATTTATATATATAAAAGAGAAAGTGTATGGGTATGTTCCATATAGGCTCCGAAACGGCGGGACCGATTTCAATGAAACTTTTAGGGAATCTTCAGGTTGACTTGGCGAGTAATCCTGTAAAGTTTGGTGAGGATCGGAGCACTCCTCTTTTTATACTGTCAAACAAGCCATACGTAGTACTTTTATTTCTGACATTAAATTGAGCCCGATATGTTTTTGAATAAATGATAAGAATGATATTGTATTTACTGATATGTACATGGGTGTAGGTTGGGTTATGCTTCGCTGCATCCTATGCTTACAATGGAAACGAGTGTGATCGCGTATCTCGGATATTCGCTTATGATTTACAGAAAACTTACCATTAAATCAGTAATAGCTAGTACTATTTTCTTCTTATGCATGGGATGTTTAATAGCCAGCTCCTTTTCGATGGTGGTCGGCGAGGCGTTCGCGATGGTGCCCCGGGCGTCAGGCGTGGCACCGAGCCAGGTGC
The DNA here is from genome assembly GCA_029286785.1 of Meandrusa payeni. NCBI lineage: Eukaryota > Metazoa > Arthropoda > Insecta > Lepidoptera > Papilionidae > Meandrusa > Meandrusa payeni. The sequence continues at coordinate 6,338,822 of JAGSMX010000013.1, forward strand.
GCGCGGCCGGCAAGTACGTCTCCAGGCCAAGGCTATCCAACCAGCTGCAGGTCGTCTCGCAGTCCCATTCGCGCACGTCTGTTGTTTGTCTGTAAGAAAGTTTCATGCCATTCATATGAATATATGTATACATGTATACTATATAGTATACAGGTCTGGGTAATGTTTATAGTGGCGCCCCGTCTCCTCAGAGTGTTAATGATAGGGACAATAGGAACCCTTAAATAAACTTGTACTATTTTGTTCTTTTAATTAGCAACCTTATTGCTTGTGAACCCAACGGCCTCTTTTAGTCGCATTTTACGTCAGCGTGTGTCTATCCACTGGCCTTAAGGCCTTCCACCATATACGATATACTTCCCGCACCCAGCCACTTCCGGCTTTCCTTTAAAGGTCGGCTATGCCGGCCGATCACTTCAACTTGCTGATTTATGAGCAGGGGATACCGTAACTTATATGCCTGATAGAAGGAGCGGCAGTTGGGACACTTAACATGAAATGAGCTGTGAGCTCATTTACCCACTTCGCCCTTAAAAAATCAAGTTTGTCCTACAATAGTCGGATGGTGGGTTCTAATCTACGGCATTACGGCTGCCAGATCTTTTAAGGCATTAAGCTGTTTTCGTGATACTGTGTGAAGACGATGTTGCGTCTGTTAAATTATCTAAGGCGTTAGGGTATTGTAGTGGCTGTGTGTATTTGTATGTGGTGGCTGCACGTACCTCGGCAGTGTGGCGCGGCGCGGTGCGGAGGCGCGCAGTGAGCCGCGCGCCAGCTCGTCGCCCTCGAGCCGCACGCCGCCGCTGCCGAGTCGCGCGCGCACCTCCCTCAGCGACGGGGAGGGGCTGCCGCGAGGTACCGCCTCCTCCTTCTCCGCTGTTCACAATACCCAGCATTTCTTGTTACATTCCATGGCTTCATTCGATACATCGACACCAGCAATGTATACTAAGCTAACTCTTTTTTTATGAACGAACGAGAAGCTGGCCTTGACTGCTTCACCGGATTGAGAGGTGGTCGCTTAGCCTAAACCACTATCGCTAGTAACTCGACACAAGGGTGAGGGGTAACATCGGCTTGGACGGTCACTGACTTACGAGTAAGCATTCCGATTCCGAGCAACGACTCGGTCGGTTGCTATTTTACGGATTATAGCATAATCCATACTCTTAAAAGTGTATTTTACAGTGATTGTGTTATTGTCTGGAGAAACCTGACAACTCTTATATCAATTAAGCATATTAAGTAATTAAATATGCAAAAACGTGTACAGTGTGTGTGTATACAAGGACAAGAGACTCTGCAATTTGACCATCTCTCTGGAGGCACCAACAATACTTATTCAATCTCGATATTCATTACAGTTAATATTTTCATGACAAAATATTTAGGCTTGGATTTCCAATACAGTATAAACCTACCATTATCACAATCAACAAGCATTCTTCCATGATGTTTAGAAGTTCCCTTGTATATCTTCGGAACTCAAAGTCCAAAAAATACAGACAAACTGAGAAACTATTTTTGAAGTTAATTAAAAATATTAATTAACACTAGTTCAATATAGACTTAAATATGTAACATGCAAAAGCAACATGCATCATGCATCCAAATTTTATGTACCTATATATTTGCAATTATCTTAATGTTCTCTCGTTGCCGTCTTGTCTTTTATCTTTTCCTCAATGATTACATTCTCTTCCTTCGTTGAGGATCGCTGGACAGCATGTCAGCTGTATGCTTTTTTATGCCTAACCACCTTCATTAGTGCATTTATCAGCCTGATTATTCCGACGAGTTTAAGGAAAACTTGGCTCAGGCCATTACTGTAGATGTGGTAGCAATTTGAATCGCGGATGCCCCACTAAATAGAAAGATATGCACAGATAATGATCAAATATAATAAATATACGAATATAATACTCACAACATTTAAGCAGGAAGCATGCGGCAAGAATACCTTAGAGGAAGCGTGTAGAACTTGGAAATTAGACAAAAAGCAGAAATGGTTAGCATTAAGACTAGGTATTATATTAACATATGCGAGGACGCGGACATAAGGTACACGAGGATGGTATTTATAAAAAGAAATAACGATTGAATACAGAAAAAGTCCTATTGATTGAAAAAATTACCTATTCTTTTAAAGGGCCTACAGATTTACCGGGTTTTTGAAAGGACGAGCTTCGACCTGAAGTTATATTAGAGTAACTAACGCAACGGTCTGTTCGCGATAGCATCCTGACCAGCTGGTGCTCGAGAAGCCGGACCACGGTAGGTGCTTTTGGTCGAATCTAGAAAATATTTTTCTGCCACTTTTGGAGGTAATGGCCATGGAAACTATTTAATAGATATTACTATATAGAGAAAAATCTGTTAGGAACGCGGCGATTATATGCGTTTTGAAAAAAAAAACTGTGTGGTTGTTTGTGAGAAACGTTAACGTAATCATTGCGAAAGAAAAAAGTTAAACAGGTTGATATATTACAATAAACAAAAGCTGTAAATGGATAAAAAGTTTCTAATAATTTCTAATATTAACAAAAGGCCACTAAGAATATGCAAATTAAAAATAAAACTAAAACAAATTCCCCTCGTGTGTCTAATCACACTAATCAAAAAGGGAACGGCGAAAAGGCCCTTGTGTGATAAGTAATAGGGAGCGTTATTGATCGCATGCTCGAAGTTCAGGGATCCCGGACCTAGATTGGGCACCGAGTGTCCGCGGCCGCGCGCCACCACCATGTTGTTCTGTTTACCGAACGCGACGCGCGCCTCTGACGTCACCACGGAGGAGCGTGGCAGCGAGGAGTACAGGTGCGTGTTGCGCTCGATCTGCCGCCCGTAGTTGGCTGGTGGTGTCTACAAACAAAGGTTACAGAGTGATTACTAAGAATTTACAGGCAGGTTACATTCACTCGTATACTTGTGACTTGACGCAAGTGCGCAAGCGGACACAAATTATTTGGGTATGTTAGCCGACGTGGAAACGACTATTTAGAGAGGCTTCTGCAGGGCAAAGTGGAATTAATCAGTAACCAATAAAAAAATCATTGGTGCCGGCACTAAGGCTTAGGCTGTTAGTGTCCTTCGCCCGGAAACTAAGCTTTAACAGCTCTCCGTGAATTAATGAAACCTGTAAAAATGGGAATATAAATACCCTCGGCGGTGCTGGTCGTGGTAACGGCGTGGCGTCCGGTGGCGGTGAACGTTCTAGAACACCGCGCTCTACCACACGAAGTCTAACCTCGCTAAGTTTGGATAGCAATTCCAATTTCTGAGTTTCCAGTGACGAACGCGATAACATTTCCTAGAAGCAATAATTAAAATTATAAGACAATGAAATCAAAAATTTACGACTCTTTTTTTTGGGACGAACCACAGAGTTGGCCAGAGAGGCTGGCCTTTACAGATTCACCGGATTGAGGGGTGGCATTCGCTCTTAGGTCGCTTAGCCTGAACCTCTATTAGCTAGTAACTCGACACTCGACAAGAGTCCCCCCGGTATTTCGTCGGTCGGTAACCTCGGTTTGGACGGTTTCTATGTTACGCGTAAGCATTCCGATGAGAGGGCCGCCTCGGATCTACGACTCGGTCGATAGCTATTTTATTGATAAAAATTAAATTAATTAAAAACTATTATCGCGGTTTAATTATGACATTAATTCTTGACGTTTCAAGTGCCTTTGATACTAGGACTCATACTTAGCTCATAGCAGTACTTAGTGGGGAGGTCAAATTCCTTATTATCACATGGACTAGACATTTCGTGAATATTGTCTAAAATTCACCGCTTAAATATTATATTCACAATATTGAGGTGAGTAAAAATTGCACAAAAATTGGTCGACAGCATTACACGTTGCATAAATAAGGAAAGGGGTCGAGTCCTGCTCGGCAAATAGCCAAAATAGACACAAAGTGTATACTTTATGGGCAATATGAGAGTTAAATGGGAACATAAAACAACGCAGTATGGATCGAAAACCTTAAACTGTTATAGTTATACGGCTAATATTGGATACCTACGCTTATATTGTAAACAGAAGCAGGAATAAGTGTTTCGAAACATTTTAATCTAAACAGTGCGTTTCTACGTACGTAAACAGCACGCCGGTTGGGAACATAACCAAACATTTTATAGACGTAGCCGTTTGTTCTTATCTCGGCGTTTAATAAGAAACGCGTCTGGAGAACGTACGTAGGTGGCGCGTACAACGGATATGGAGAGGCGTGAATTAATCTTGAGGATGGAGAGAGATGTACATTACTTGAAATTCAAATTCCTAATCTTGCGACTGATAAGATTGCAGTGTCACAGGATAAAAAATATAATGTAGGCAGTATTATTTTTTTTTTAATTTATTACATGCTAACAGCAATATACACAACATTCTTTGTGTATCGGATAGGCACTATTACTTTTAGGCCAATTCTTTATTCTACTAGACAACTATACAAGGATCGCAATGTCTTGAACGTGAGACAATTATTTATTCTAAATACAGTTTTACTACAGCATCGTCAGATTCCATATGTTCATTTGGATAAACGTCGTAAAGATAAAATTTGCTGTATTCCAGTAGTAATGTGGACTGCCAAAAGATTTAATTACTACCTGGGGCCATACCTTTATAATAAAGTTAACTTTTATGTGCCTTTTCATAGTTTATCTCAATATAAGTGTAAAAAGTTACTTTACTCGTTTCTCCATAATTTCACCTACGAAGAGACTGAATTTTTTTTCCATAGTATAAAATAAATTATCCTCACGCCCATGTACTCACTCGCACATACACTCTCACATGCACTCACATGCACCCACGCACACTATTCTTTGCAAAAACACACGACTACCACAAAGTTATATAACAACTTTTAGTTCATAATAAACTCGGAGTTATGTAAAACATCTCCCTAATACAGGCTATGTATTAGTCTAGCAGGGAAATGTGTATCGAAGGACGAAAACGAAGGACGAAAACGAAGTAAGAAGATGTTTATGGAATATGATATATATTAAATATGATAAAATATGATAATATATATCTAATATTTTTGTGTATGTGCATGTCGGTATATAAAATGTGTGTGTGTAAAAAGTAAATCAATAAATATTTCATTTCATATTTCATATATTTGACAATTATAAACGTGAACAACATTAACACACAAACACTAAGATGTGATTTTGCCTTACCTTTCTTCTTCTACAAATATTTAAATCAACAAGCATTATTCCATACAATTATAGGAGTGGCGTGGCATCTTCGGAACCCAAGGTTGGGAGCCAATCAAATGAATATGGAACCTAAGCAAAACAAACGAACAAAAAACATTTGAACTTCGCTCCAAAACGTCGATTTGAAGTTAATAACACAAATACATTTTGTAGAGTGCGCACAATAGTTACATAATCACATTCAAATACATTCACATTTCTCCTTTCACCATAAGACATCAAGTATTACTAGCATCGTAAATGTCTATTTACTCTTGAATACATTGCAATTGAAGGAAATGAGTGACGTGACATTTTGATACAGCAACACACCTCCTAAGGTGTAGAAACATTTCTGACATTACAAAACGCACAATGTATACGCACGCTATAAGCATTTAGAAAACTGTTTTAGTAATATATACAATTGGATAATAAATCGGTACAAACGGCAGCGATGGACTCAAATAAATAACCAGTCAAGAGTCTGGTAAGACTCAAGATAACACGTGGCCTTGCCAATGCTATTCCTAACAGCGTGTATCGATGCCATGACCGCAAGCCAAGGTAAAGGAAACGAAATACATACACGGTTTACTTACGCGTAGAGGTATATTATACCAGCGCTTTTTTACCATATATATAATTAAATAAATACGTCTTTACTGTAGCTCACAGTAAAGGATAAACTTGATGTTAAGTTATACATACATCAATATCCTAAGGGAAATTCAAATTTAATTACAGTTAAAATGTTGTTTGTTCGGACAAATAGAAAGGATGAAAAGTGACCCAGAACTGAGTAGTAAGGTTAGTAGAGGGCGCTCTAGATCAGCCGTGTAGTACTGGGCTCGTAGAATAAGACTACGGTATCCCTGCCTGTCGTCTGGCCCGTGTCGTCTTGCACTGCGAGGGCACAGGGGAGAGATATCTTCGATTTCCGCCCGAAAAAAAAAAAGAGCGCTATATCTACCAGATTGGCCAAATGTTAAAAAAGGAGTAGGTAATCAGTACGCTTGACCGACAATTTTATGTATGCGCAAATGTATGGATGTTAACGAAGCGAAAGAGATGTCATGATCGTATTAAGTAGAAATCTGTAATGTCTACTTACCCACCTAGGTGACATTCGTGTTTATATTTATACAATTGATATTTAGGCGTAATTTATTAGCCAATTGTTAACGAGCTCCAATAATTACGCCATTGCCATATCAAATCAACGTTAAAAATTTCAATTAATTTCTAAAAAACGGTTATTGGAAAATTTCAGCCAGTATGCAATAAAAATTTAAAATGAAAATTTTAAAAGATTTTGTTTCTATATTAGCAATCAAATTTGTGGTAATTGTAACCACTTTATAACCAGTTCCCTTCTTACGTTCCCTACTCTTCCATAAGTAAGACATAAATCACGATTTATTCCTACAGTGTCACAATGGAGTTACATTTGGCGAAGAGCGATAAAGTACCGAGACATGAACGTATAACTGTACTATGGGTATTTCGCATTCAATAGCGGCATACGCCTTTGTTTCGTGAAAAATACCCTTTCAAGTTTTACCCATAAACATGTTGGGAAAGTCTCTTGTTGTCTGCCGTGTACGTTTTTGTTATGGATTGGATTTTTAACAAGAACTAGGAAAAATATACTCATGCTAATGGCATCGAAGAAACAAACGCTACAGAACACCTTCGGATAAGGTTTACAAATGTGTTCCTTTGGGGGTAGCCTTGTGAGAACGGCTACCCTCCACAGACGTAAGACGCCCGGTTTTCCTCACCGGGCCTGTCGCCGGGGTGAACGATGAATCCGTGATCCGGCTAGCCATGGGAGGATTAACTCGTTAGGTCTTATAGGCTTGAGCCCGACGTATCTTACCTGCTTCTATGGTAGGGAAGTATGAATAAAAGTGTTTCTCCCCATGTAAACAAAATTATATCAATACCTGCTACCTAATAGTGACATTTCCTACCAGATATAATAGATATACCAGATATAAGACAATTATAGTGCCAATTCTTCTTCTTTGTCGTTTCTTCATTCGTGGTAACTAGACCCCTCAAGTGAATAATCTGCCTCCATCAGCTTCGGTCCGAGGCAGCCCTCACCAGCTGGTAGAGATTAGGAAAGGAGATGGCACCTTTTACGTGGTCAGACCATCGTGTTGGCGACCGGCCCCTTGTTCGTTTGCCTTCTGTATTGCCAACGATGACTTTTCAAGGTTGCCATCCTCTCTACGCATTATATGACAGTACGCGCTGTAGACACGTAGTGGACAGTCTGGTCTTTATGACGAATTGGGAGACTTTTGTGCGCTTGGCAGTCCCCGGTATTCGTAGCATTCGCCTCCAGCACCACATCTCGAATGCTTCTATTCTGTTTTTATCTAGGTCGAATTAATAGTACCACTATTGATCTATATCTACGAGTATATCAACATTGAGTTTCAAATACATTGCTCTGCCAGAATGAGCGAAACGAATTTTATTGAAGGAAGATATTTTTATTTCAGGCCGTGGCTTTGCCACACACGTGTGCAGGCAATGCCGATCTCATTCCAACGGTGGAAACAAAGAAATGCTATTGCGTTCTACAGCAAATAGAAATTTTTCATCAGTACAAAGTAAAATAGTGCAAAGCAAATCTAAAAGGAATATAATCCAATACCTCTTCGACGCGGGTTATTGAAATAATAAAAAATGGAAAAATCTTATCCTATTCTTTAAGCCGTTGGGGTGCGCTAGGAGGGTAAGGTCGAAAGAGTATTAAGTAAATCTCTACGGATTACTCGAAAAGAAAATACGATTCTATTAACCATTGCTAACTTAAATTACATTTAGGTCCAAAACTAACCTTTACAACCTTTTAAATATCACAAATTATTCAAGAAGTTAATATTATTTGGAAAGAAGTTCCTTATGGGGCGTTACCCCAGCCGGCAAAAAACGTCCGTAACGTTAAAAAAAAGCGTAAGATTTTTAGTGTTAACAGGTTTAGATAGATGGCGCTATTAGTAATTATATATTTTTATAAATCATTGCAAATAAAATATAGGTGTGAAGATAACTCTGTTTAGTAGTTTTTTATCGATAAAAAATCATAATAAAAAATATGTATACCCGAATAATTTCTTTCTTTGTACCTCGAATAGAAATTGAAATTAGTTTTTATAATAAGGAACTTCGTTCCTATCTGTCGTCTCACGAAACCACACGGTTTTTTTATTAAATCCCAGATGGTAATAATAGTGACATAGTAAAGTGAAAGTTGGTAAGTGTAATGATTAGAAGGAACTTTGATAAGCTGATTGTGATGGATATATTTGCGAGTAAACCGACTTCAAATCTAATCAAACGTGACGGACCAAACAGTAGACTTACGTAGATTGTGACTTACGTTACGAAAATCATATTCTGAAAATAGTCCAAATAGTAAAAGTTTTATATAAAGTTCGACAATATTTAAGTGAGCAGCTTAGGGTTCAACTGGTGGAGTCTCTCGTGTTATCCAAACTAAATTATTCCGATACAGTTTACGGGCCGAGGTTGTATGCCAGAACGGACAAAGTAGTGCAGCGAATACAAAACGCTTGCGCTCATTTTTGCTTTACAATACAACCCCGAAGTCACGTTACACCTTTCTTTAATCAACGCGACATCCTAAAAATGTCACATCGTAGAAGACTCCATTTAGCTTGCCTACTGTTCGATGTTCTAAATTTACAGACACCTAAATACTTGTATATTAGACGCGCCTCACTATTTCCGAAGTTTAAAATCAGTCCATAATTATTATTAAACAAAACGGAAGAAAAAATCTCAATTATCATTCCTTCATAACCAGATACATCAAATACTAAGACACAAAATCGGCATGCCAGTCGACCACTATGATGCCAGTTTTCATTAAGTTCATTTTGTACAAAATTGGTTTAGCAGACTCGGGACCATGGTTAAGAACTACTACCGGTAAAGAAGCAGCTATCGAGGAAGACATTGATTCAGCAATAAAGACAACAGACTTCTAATAAATCAACAATGGATATCAGTCTATCTGTTTGATTTCCACATGATTATAAAAAAAATATTTTAGTCAATGTGAAACATAAAAGTGAAGCGGGTCATGACATGACACGGCCCAACTGTAGAGACATAAATTATAAAGCAGAGGCAATCAGCGTTACCATTCACAGATCATTTGCGTCCGCGACACACATGAAGACATTTATAATGCTCACAGATAACGTAACTTGTAACAACGATGAATTACTAAGTGAATAATATGAATGTTAAAGCGTCAATAGTCTAATGGTTTAGGGTACGGATTGCGAATCGTAAGGTCGTGGGTTCGAATCCACCATTTGACTATTGCCGTGAACCATGTCGTAGCACAAGCTTAAGCTTAGTTGGAATGGTTAACAAGATTGTTAGTAATATTTCTGAAAAAAAAAAGGAATATTGCTAGCTTTTTTTTTAATAAATGTTGATTTACTTGCTGTAATGCTTGTTGTAATGGCTTTAAATAGTTATCATCATAGCCCGTTTTCATCGGTTTATTATCGCACATAGAACGAAGACAAAAAAAAATTATGAGAGGATGTGCTACTTTTATACTGCCCTTACTAACACTAACCGAAGGATTGAATATTTATAATATGAAGAGTTAGAACGTTGGTCTCTTACTAGTAGTACATGTAGAAGTAGCATACTGGAGATACTTCTGCGAAGTCGTGGTACTTCTTCGATCGTGCTGCTCCAGTCTCGCAACAGCAGAATCCATTGCAGTGGCTCTACCACTGTTTATTTTTTAATTAAAATATCAACGAGTTTTCACGAAAATAACTCTGTCAACCTAAGAACGTTTACGAATTGGGGGCCTTCAAGAAACTGCTCTGATGCTGTGGATGTTCAGGGGCGACGGTATCACTTAAGTTCAGGTGAGGCGTATGCTCGTTTGCCACTTTCATATAACAAAAAAAAAACTAAAATAACTAACATTATTTTAGCCGTTCCAAAAAATACATAGTAAACGATTCTTACGACGATTTCTTAGACCGCACACGAAAGCTTTTATACCATTATTATGTGTACTAACACATTACAACATCAACGCCCATCGTTAAGCCCATACATTCAACATCTTGAACGCCCCAAGAACTACATCCGGCAATAATCGAAGCATGTCATTGTCAATGTAACAGAAACACATAACTATGCGAAGTTTCTGTCTAGGACTCTTATTCATGGCATAGAGTCCGAGACGGTGGAAATGGCTCGGCCTACACCAATCATGTTTATTCAATAACCGTACCGCTAGGATGTAGGCCGCGTTGAATGCTAAAGACCTGAACGCCTTACGGAGTCAATTTAGTGAGGCTAACGGAACAGTGTGAAGCGTTTTTCTACACTGATAGATAATATTCATTGTAAATATTACGAGCAGCGATGATACTAACGACATTGTCAATAAGCGATATACATAAATATTAATTGCATTATTTTACATAAGGAACTTTAAAAGCATAATAATTCAGCAAGTAAGAACAAAGTGCATTTTACTATCTCACTATATCTTTTTTTAGAATTCATTTATTAAGAAATAATGGTAGAAGTCAATGACAGATAAAAGTGAAACCATTATTGATAACCTTTACGGTAAGATAAATTTAACGAATGCATTTCGTAACAAGACAACACACGCCCCAATTTTTTTTATCATTATTTTATAGAAAATATATGACCAAATGGTGACGCAATATTTTTATACAGGAATAGGGACAAACGAACAAGCCGTGCGGGCTGCCGGCACGTTTGGGTACCACACCCCGAAAAATATCTTTTAAGGTGGCAGAGTATTTTGTAGACTTCTAAATTTCTACCGATGACGACCCTCTATCATAGACAAAAATTCTTCATCATCATTTAAAATCATAGACACTGTTTTCTTTTTTGAGCACATAAAGTGTATTCGCTGGAATTGAGTTTATCTTTCTACCGCCATCTATCATCAGACAATATAAGTTACTTCCACATACCTAGTATTCGAACAATACGTTTTCCTTTAATTCATAATGCGTACAGTCTTGTATTGGAAAGGTACACACGTCAAAAGTTACCGTCACATTAGTACGTGCCTTTTCCGTGAAGTGAAATGTGATAAGGCTGGTGTTTCCCTTCTTTAGATAACATCAACTGTTTAACAACAATTTGGTTTGTGATACAACATATCCATTCCACCATTGCAACGAACGATACTTGACACTGTGCTGTACATAAACACTATATATGTAGTAAGACAAATGTTATCCATTATTAAGTCTCGAGCTGAGTGTGGTTTTACAGGTTTAAAACAAAGAATTTCCGTTCATTAATTTGCTTTAACCATTTTAAATTATTGTGACAATACTGGCAGGATCTTCAAATGCATAGTAATACAGACCATAAATATGCGTTACCTTATGTTAAAGCGTAGCAATGTTAGTTGATATTGTAGCAAATAAAATATCCAGAGCTTACGGAAAGTGACGGACTTGAAAGTTTATTAATCGAATTATTATCGGCAGGGGTGTGTAATAATTTTTAAAGGCTTATTAAAACATTTTGATTTAATTAAACAAATCCTAATATATGTCCCACTTTAGAGCACAGGCCTTCTGTGTTAAGAGATTATAAGAGCATAGTCCACCACGTGGACCTAGTGCGGATTATCAGACTTCACATGACTTAGAAAATTTTATAAGTAACAATAATTTTAATATCAAAATAAAAAATTCTACTGAACAGATTCCTACATCTTCTCTTAAGAAACTTAGTCTAACAACTGGTTCTAGTTTATGAATATAGTCTCATACCTTCTGCAATCGTTGCTCTGTATCATCTAGTTTCTGGCGCGTGTCATGGAGAGAGCGTTCCAAGTCGGCCATCTTCTCTGTTTGAGCTGCAATCTGCTCTGACAGGACCTGCACTTGCAGTTGCAGGCTCTCCTTGTCCGCTTCCAATCTTCGCACTCGATCCTCCGCATCATTCTGCATTTTTATAAAACGTTAATATACTAATGTATAGACGGATCATTATATATATGGAACGATTAAATTCCAACAACATTGTAACAGCAACAACTTTAACGTTGGGAACGGCGTAACTCGTCAGAAACAAGTATACGAGTATTTACGAGTAAAATCAAATTGACTTCAAACCAACTACAACGCACGGTTGCTCTCTTTTATTTTAGAAGTGTTATAGCTATGTTACGATGCTTTCACGCTTACATTCTCTATTCTTCTTCCACTAGGAGTAGTTACGTAGTCTTGGATTATAGAGCTACCAATATCTATAGCCGTGAGCAAAAATAAAGGGTCGGTTAAGAAAGTTTTAATATCTCGGAAGATAAAGACGCTAGCTAACTGAAATAAATTGTGCATGATAGACAATTAAATATCCTTAAAATAAAATACAATATATTTATTCATTTGTTTATATTTCATTAAAAAACATAAACTTAAACAAAAAAGGATATCTTATATTACGTAAACTTGGGTAATACAGTATTTTTCATTAATTTTTCTTTAATTTTAAATCGCCACATGGAGGCAACACTAAGTACTAAAATTTTAAAATATTTTATTTTATTTTAAGGAAAACTGTGTGTAAATAACACAATTTATTTCGATTAGCTAGTGTCTTTATCTTCCGCGATATTCAAACTTTCTTAACCCTTCATTCCGACCCTTCATTTTTGCTCACGAGTGTATATCTTCGTAACTCAAGATCCTATAATTGTCAACAAAATTAACAAGGAACCTAATTGACAATAAGCCCTTACAAAATAAAAAAAGTAAAAACGCTCCATAAATGACGGAGCTATGAGTTGCACAAACATTGAAAGAAATAAAATTGAAAACCTCCTTTTTTGAAGTCGGTTAAAATGTTTATCACCCAACATTGGTAATTGTTATTTAAGAATTTAACAAAAATGAACACATTAAAATTCAATTCACTCAAATATTGGTTTATGAATAAAAGTTAGAGCTTGGTCATAATCCCATTTGGTGTTAAGCTACTTCGTCAAGTTATCAACTTATTGCTTTGCTAAGCATCACAAATTTCGTTACACGTTCACCCTACGTGGTTATTATGTATTTAATAACACATGACATGAAACAAGGCATGTCACATACACAATTAAAAAAAATGATTATAATATTTTTTCACTAAATATTACTAACATTCTTGTTAACTGATCCATCTAAGCTTAAGCTTGTGCTAGGAGATGGTTCACGTCAATTGTCGAATTGTCGATTGGAACCTACGACCTTACGATTCACAGAGCGTACCCTAAGCAATTAGGATTTTGTCCCTTAATGCTATGCAATTACACTAAACAAGATGACATCAATCAATTCAAGCATATTTTAAAGAAATTAGTAAAGAACATGTGGCTTAGTAAACAGCTTCGGTCAATGATTTTCATTTATAAGCATAAGAAAATGCCGTAGTTGTTAAAATTTATGAGTTAAAAATAAGTTTTTTAACATTATATTTTTGTTAAATATAAGAAAAGCTTGGAATAATTTCATGTTATATCAATAAATTGTTCAATTTAGTATGTATTGACTTAATACAATTTTTTGTTTTAAAATAATTTACCAATTGTTTCAAAATATATATTCAAGCGATTTAATAAAGCATTGTGGTATGTATTTGTGTAGAAGTGGGGGAAACAAATATAATAATTAACACTGTAGAATAATTAAAATAACAGTGATGGCCTAGCGACTAAGCGTTCGACTTCACCTAATGGTTGGGAGTTTGTATCCTAGTCGATTAGTACCAATGAATTTACAAATTTTCATTGTTATTGTCCGCAACACAGTTTATGTCAATATATATAATTAAATTTTAATTTAATATATATAATTACAACTATGTGGATTATTTAATATCACAAGCCTAACTTATCAAGTCCCTTTTGTGACAAGGGATGAGCCTATTGCCAGGCTCCAGACGATCCGATAGGATTATTATCGTTTATTTAAAACCCTAGTAGTCTTTGACGAAAAAATAACCTAGTAGTTTCTAAAGTAATCTACAAAGTCGGTTATATTATATAACGTCAATATAACGCAGGGAGAATAGAACTAACACACGTGTCATTACGCATCGCGTTGGAATTTAAGAAAACACAAGTTATATAAGAACGGAAGTATTGGTATTCTGTAAACATAACGCTTGGATACTGGTTAACAATTTCGGGCTTGATTGAACGCGGCTCGCATTTACCTTGTAAGATCGCGCGGAGGGCATCGGTGGGAGCGAGGGGTGTGAGGGCCACGCGCGGTCGTGCATGCAGCACGGAGGAGGCGCGGGTGGCCCGTGACACCAGCACATTGGCGGCCACCAGCCGCCTTCGGGCCAGCGGAAATGCTCGTATGAGTTCCATCGTCTCTGCAAATCCGGAGGAACTTCCTCGTTCCTCGGGCGGCGCGGGCGTGGTGACGCGCGCACGCTGGATGGATGCTGTGGCGGTTTTGATGTCAACGACGACCTGGACTTTCTGTCTCGATCGCTGCGATCGCTCGGCGTACGCCGTCTCCTGTCCAGACTCGCGGCATTGTAATCATCGGGACGGGTCCCTAGAGATGCTGCCTCGGTTCCCTCCTCCATTATATCTCCACTGGGCATCCATTTGAAATCATCATCGCACCGCGTCGAATTGTCTATTCGTCTTTTAGGTGTTAGTGTATGATAATCAGCGTCCCCGCGGCCAGTTTCATACTCGTGTTCTTCTGAATCATCATCACTGGTGGTGCTGGACTCCGCGTCCGAGGAATCCGCTCGGGGCGGCGGCGCCGTGCCGTCGGTCCACGTTCTGCATTTCACCGTAGCCTCATCAGGGCTATCCGAGTCGCCGCCTGTCACCAGATAACACGTCAAAATTGCGGTGGTTTACAAGAAGCCCCATGTGCGAAACAACTCACCCATGGGCGAGTACATGTAGGAGCGCACGGCGGGGTGCACGTAGTCCGCCGCCGCGCGCTCCTCCTCCTCCTCCAAGGGTTCCGTGAGATACTCGCGATCGGACATGAGGCTCCCTACAAACGACACTGCGCGACAAGCACTCGGCGCGAGTCACCGACGTGTCGCTATTTTAGAGTTTGGCCGCGTTCCAGTGTTACGCTACGTCAATGACTCGTCCGCGTATTGTGAATTACGTACTTTCGTGCGGGGGTGGCTCCTCGCTGGATTGAACAGATGCGGAATCGTGGCTCGACGCTTCCGAGGCGGTCGATCGGGGACGCTCGCTGGCTGCGGATGTCCGGCGGGAGTAGTCGTCGAAGAAGATATCCCCCGAAGGTCGTTCGGCGATCCTTGCCTCCGTGACGGTCGGAGATGATTTGAAGGCTTGAGGTTTATCGACCGCAGAGCGGCTGTGTAATGCCGCAATGGTGGCCGCCACGAATGAGCCCCCACGGCCGAGCTCGCGCATGTTTTAGTTCAAAATGAGCAACGCATACGAATACGGCCAACGTCCGCGCCCGGAAATAGATCTCGGTTCGTGCGCCCGATGCATTCCGGACACCCTTCCCCCTTTCATCCTTCTTTTTTATTGAGGTAATAATTTTCTTCGCGTTAGAAAACACATTATTCTATAAACACGTTAAACAGCGTAATGTTATTTACACGACAGGATTAGATTATAATATATCTTGTTAAGCACACAACACGCAACAGGTAATGCGCAAGCGCAGCACGAGACGTGCGACGGGTTGCACACAACTTGAGTTACTTGGCGGACTCGCACTCACCGGTTGACAGTTGACTCCTTCGTAGAGGGAGCGACGAACTCCGTCATCGCATTCATAGTCTTCATTATACGCGCTTCTTGCGTATAATTCTGTTTGATACGCGCCCCACGCGTGATGGTTTCTCAATTGTACAACATTTTCATAAACATATTGGGGATTGTACGGTGACTGTACAGGATAGTAAGGGGCGCTCGGTTCCTCAAAATCATTCCCGCCTCTCCCGTTTTGAGTGCTCAAACAATTCATAACTTCTCTAATATCTGTACGACAAAAAATGTCATCTAGACTTTAAATTTTTATCTGTTCATCTTACCAATATTATGTAAATGTTCTTTTTACAATTTATATAGTAAATAATTATATATTTGCGTAATGAATCTTTAACGATTATTAAGTAATTTTATTTATTTAGTTTTTGGACAAAAAATAATTTAGAAGTGAAACGTTAAGCTCGGTTTAAAAATGTTAGGAAAAATATGGTATTTTAGAACATCGGTATTATTTGCAAATATGTAGCGAGAAAAACGAAATTCGTTCGATATTCAGAGTAAAATATAATGATAACAAACAAATTTGTATCGTTCAAAATTCGTTAACGTGTCAGTAATTATTTGTCATTGCTCAACCGTTGCTAAGCAACCACGTAACAAACGTAAACACTCAATATTGTAATTTAATTAATTTGAACTATATTATGATTTTTTAAATTTCTGAATTCCGTCTATATATAAACAGCAACAATGTTAAATATCACTACCCCATGGGCTGTATTCTTATCGAATCTAAAGATTTCGCTCCACCTATTAATATATATAAAATGCTATAATATATTTGAAATATACTTTATCATTTACAGCAGATTTGCTATATATTAAAGATCAAAGACGATTATGTTCGCGCAGATGTATGGAAACTGAGTGAAGCGAAGAAGATGCGTTAGGATCATACTAATCGGAAGTCCGTGATCTCTGCCTACCCCTCCGGGCGACGGCTAAGAAGAATAAAATAGAAATAATAAAATAGAATGGAAGAAATTCAGAAGAACATTATACAAAAACTAAAATTAAACAGGAGTTATTTCATCGTATTCCGAAACTCCAATTGCAATACAGCGTAAACAATACGTGTTGACTGTATGTATATGTAAAATTTTATTGCCTGTTGTGTATAACGCCACGACGCTGATCGAAAGAGTCCCCGGGATGAGACAAGTCTCCCCTCGTCTCAGAAATAGAAACGACAGCTGTCCCCCGTTGGAACAACGGATAAAAACGTCATTTTAACGCTACACTATCGTATGCACATGTTTCCACAGATTAAAAGAAATATTTTGCTTTATACAGAAAATATTAAAAAAATGTTTCCATGGTAAAACGTTATAACCCAATTTGAACATTCATATTTATAATTTATTTAATAATAATAAAAACATACTGGTAGATATAAGCTTAACATATATATTAAGCTATACACATTAAGCTAATGATTTCAATAGTACAAACTGGGATTTGATCTCACGACCGTCAGATGGTAAATTGACTGTCCGACAACCTAGCCACTAAGCTATTTAAAAATCACTTCATTTATCACATCTGTAACGCAGAAAGTTTAAGAATTTGATTCCATGGTAAAACGATTCAACATATTTTTAAATTCATCTTTAATTGTAACTATATTATAATGGCCCTTAGTCTTCATTTTTATTATTTATTTATTGAATCAAGAAAAATATAAATATAATGGAACAGTTTCATGGTTAATGCTATCGCATTTATAGATGAAGTATTTATAGTAACAATAATATAATAGTGACCATTCAAAACCAACCAACGTCCAAGCCGAGGTTAACCCTCACCGGGGAGACCCTTGTGTCGAGTTACTAGCGATAGAGGTTCAAAGTGGGAAGAAGGCGACATCGGCTGGCCCGTGTCGCCTTGCGCTGTGAGGTCACAAGGGGGCAGGGAGTAACCTCACCCCGGGACGTGCTCTCCTTGAGCACAGTGCAGAGGGGCTCCGGTGCGTTCCACTGGAGATACCGGAGCCCCCCGAGGAAAGGGCCACCGGGGAGGTTTTAGTGGGTAAAAACCCCACGTAACCTCCGCCTTCCCCCCAGAAGGCGGGGTATCTTTTTGAAGATTTCAGAAAAAAAAATGGTAACAAGTTTAATATCTCTACATTCATAGTAATTGTTGTGTTGTATATGTTGTTTCATTCAAATTATTGTAGACAATTGTTTATATGTTATCAATGAGACATGATATTTCAGTAATATAATATTTGTATGGATACGGCATGATGGATAACAAAGGTATTGTTTTACTGTAATCGTTATAAATAGAACAACGAAGCTCAATATACTATACAAAGTGATAAATAAGCTCTCACGTAGTTTAACCGAAGCCGAGTAGACAGAAACAATACATGCTCCAGGTATTTTTCACATCGTTCTTCGGTATGTCACCAATATTGAAGTCTCTCATCAAATTTCATTGTATCTATTCTTCTTCGTCCATACTTTGTACATGACCAAATTATTGATGGCGCACCTTTATCTAATTCAGGGATTTGATCAATTTTTTTTATGACGAATTACACAGATTGCCCAGAGAAGCTGGCCTTGACTGCTTCACCGGATTGAGAGGTGGCATAGTTCTAAGGCCGCTAGTCTGAACCTCTGTTGCTAGTAACTCGACACAAGGGTCGCCTCCCCCCTGTGAGGAGAAACCTCGGCTTGGACGGTTACTATGTTTCGGGTGAGCATTCCGATCCGAGGTAGCCCGAGAGGGTCGAACAACGACTCGGTTGGTTGCTATTTCAAGGATAATCTAAGGGACATTCAAAAGCTAAACTAACTTTGATTGCCACTTCGGAAAGCATTGGCGTTTGGAGAAGAAGTGGCCGAATAAACTCCAGCAACGCTCCTAAGATCTAAGGGGTGAGGCCTGCCCATAAAATAACGGTAACGCGCGAGGATTATGCGCAACCTCCGACGGTCGCGAATGGACGCTTTGTGTATTTGTAAAGATCTAGCCTGTGCAATGGTAATCGCGTCGACCGGATCGTCAAGGACGTGTCTCGAAAGAAAGGGTAAAGGATATTATAGTTATTTCATAGTACATATCGAAGTAATAATTTAAGTACTAATAACTTGAAGAAAGTAATTACAAGGAAACAACCTTCTCCATCCATCTTTGTACTCGGACACTGTAACTTGTATGTTAACACGTAACACTATCACGAACAAACTTTCAATCGTATGATCCATCATCAGTCCGTTTTGTTTGTTTATAAAAACCACAAAACACTGCGTATAATAAATACATCTCACTCAAAACACACAAATAAATTGAGAGTTTGGCCGCGTGTCGGATTATGCCCTTATATTTTCTCTTTGCAAAGAAGGTCAGTGAACCGAGGGATAAACATATAGGGTGTAATTTCAACTAGTTACACAGCATATAACTTACCGTAGATTACTCATCTGTAACCTATATTTTTGGTTTAAAATAAAACCTATGCATTCGGTTCATATATAAATCGATTGTTTATTATTCCATTTGTAATTTGATAAATCAATATATAAAGAAAAACGTGTCGAAGCAAAGCCAGGGCGGATCATTAGTTTACGATTTTTGAAGAAAATTACGCAAATAAGTAAATAAATAACAATAACACTCCTAAGACCGAAGCACAGGAAGAGATTATGAATCTTCATTTTTCACACCTCTTTTACTAAAATGACGTTCATTGAAGTAGTATTCAATTGAAGATCGAGCGCAAGGAAGGCTATTTTGTAGCGATTCACATGCAAAGACACCAATGTATCGCTTCCTAAGATCCTATGTTGTACGTGATTGTTGGTCTTATTGGCCCAGTAATTTGACTAGCTTAAGCGCTATTTAAAACGGAACAAAATAATGGTTAAGTATGGCCTATAGCCAGCAAATAGATCTGTCAGTAATTTATGTAATAAAAAAATCGACTTCAAAACAAACATAACAGATCAAACATTAAACGCTTCTACGCGCGAAACGCTGTTTTATTTCACAATTATCATAGTTTAGAAGTTCTGGCGCCCAAATTCTCTTTGGAATTACTTAAAACCGAACCATTTCACACAAGAAAAAAATTTAAATCCAGAAGAAGGTCCATAATTGGGCACGTCCTTTATTAAAATTGCTTAAAAATTGATTACGATAAATACAAAGATTGATGATTTACGAATTAATTGGACCAATATGCAAATCTATATATATAAAAGACAAACTATGTGGGTATGTTCCATATAGGCTCCGAAACGGCTAGACCGATTTCAATGAAACTTTCAGGGAATCTTCAGATTGACCTGATTTGGTGGATCGGAGCACTCCTCTTTTTGAACTGTCAAACAAGCCATACGTCGTACTTTTATTTCTCACATTAACTTGAGCCCGATATGCTTTTGTATAAATGATAATAATGATATTGTATTTACTGATATGTACATGGGTGTAGGTAATGATCTTCAACCGCTCGTGAAGAGAATGATTACGGAGAGAAATGAATAATTTAATATATTGTGAGAGTTAAATTAAATATTTAATGATGTAAGTTTATTGTTTAAATAAAATAAAGCAAAATATAGCCCGGTGAAGCGGGTTGGGTACGCTAGTACAATATAAATTTATTTTTCTTACTAACTAAACTGCTTGCATTCAGTAAAAGAACCAGTATAACAAAACAAAGAGGATTGAACAAATTTAAAATCCAAGACATATAGTTATTTCGCTCCTATTTCTTGTTGCAAAGCATTCAAGCTCTTGAGCAGTTAAATTTTTCCGTTATACTTGTAGAAATAACACAATTGTAACTTTAACCTGAATTTGACAGTGACAGTCTCCGCTCTATGCACGTTGACGTTGACTTGACGTTTTTTCCTGACTATACCTATTTTCTTATAACACTGCGCGATACCGGAGGGTCTATTTTTGAGATCAATCAATAAGTCGATGATTTCACTGTTCGATATGAGTACACACACAAGCGCACACGTAAACACACTTGTGAAAACGCAACACGAATGAACTCATAAGTGAATTTTTACGTTTGAAATGCTAAATTTAACAAAGCGACTTGTAATATTTATAAGTTGTTTCGAAAGTCGGCTACACAGCCCACTGATGTTGGTTGCCAACTGATGCCAAACATTTTCACATTAATAACCAGACGCATAATGCAACGCGCCGATGATAATGTAGCTATCTAAAACAAAGTTTCAATAACAGAAGCGCTGATGCCTCGCCGTGTTTCAGAAAAGGAAACAAAGAATAACGATTCGGATATTGCGAGAATCAAGAAGTGCAATTAATTTTTTGTTTTTGTATGTACGTGTATGCAAATTTCTATAAATGTATGTATAATATTATACTAGCTCGATCTACATATAGGTCGCTAGTACAAATCCGGCTAGAAGGACTAATGTTGCCCCTAACAATAGACTAATAAGACTGATATAAAAGGTTGTTTTGAACGTCAGAATTCACCGACAGACTTCACTTAATAGAAGATGGTGATACCAAATACCTTCAGGTTTTTGCTTGAAGGATCCTGACGAGGACTTAGATAAAACTGATTGAGCCGTGGAACCTGGACTAAGAATGCTACTTGCAGCTAATGCTTTTTATTACGCAAAGTTACTTTTGATAAAAGTTTATTATGTCAACTAATCAAGCTCAATCTGTCATGAAGCCATCAATATTAGTAATAAAAAAACTCGGTAAAGAGAAATTTGGTTAGAAAGGGATTGCTATGTGTACCACGATTGTAATACAGGGCGTGACAGTAATATCTGACAATAAAACTATGAAAATTACTACATCGCGTTCAATAGCGTCTAATATATTGGCGACGTTTAAGAGAGCAGTTAAGAGGCAATTTAAACGCCTCCAGCAGGCATCCTTGCAACCCAGTGGGCGGCAAATGGACTTCCGAGGCGAGCCGAGCCTATAAATATAACGACTCGCCAACGTTAATAATACCCCGTTCCATTTAATTATTACCCGATGAAATAGGGAAACCGAGAATGTTTACAAAACGTTCGAGATTCCATTCTCCCACTGTTCTTGATATACAAGAGCACGTGTAACGGATTAAATAGGCCCGGTGTATATTTAACTTGCACCTTTTAAACACACTCTATTTTGTTAAGTTCGAACGCTTCTAAAATAAACAGCAGTCACAGTAATTAAAACCCAAAAATGAATAGAATAGTGTTTGAATAAAAGAATTGCTGGTAAAAGTATTATATACCGCCGGAATTCGATTCATGTATATAGACTAAATATTTTTTGTAGGCATGTAAACATCTATACATATAAATAAAATTTAACTGTCTGTTTTCAACCGGTTATCAATTCGTCTGTTTCATACTTGTGTCATACTTGTAACCTCATAACTTTCGACTGGGTGCACTGATTTTGACTATTCTTTTTTTTCATGAAAGTTGGTTCTTCCAGTGTGGTCCCGTTACAATTTGTGTCTACTGCGAAAACCATATATTACATTAAGTGTGTGCGCGAATGGAAGAATAACTCAACATTACGCCAACCGACTTCAATTATTCTTTTTTATTGGAAAGATGTTCTTCAAAGGTTGATGAAAGTTTGGTTAGGTTCTGATTAATTTTAATTCTATTCCGAGCGTAATAGCGTTTAATGTTTGATACCATTTGAAGTCGGTAGTTAGTTTTGCTTTTTAATGTCCCTTAGATTATCCGTGAAATAGCAACCGACCAAGTCGTGGTTCAGCTCTCGGGCGCCCTCGGATCGAAATGCTTACGCGTAACATAGTAACCCGAGGTTACCCCTCACCGGGGGGACCCTTATGTCGAATTACTAGCGATAGAGGTTCAGGTTAAGCGACCTAAGAGCTATGCCACCTCTCAATCCGGTGAAGCAGTCAAAGCCAACTTCTCTTGCGAATCTGTGTAGTTCGTCAAAAAAAAATTGAAGTCGGTTATTGTTTTTACTCGTAAATATACTTGTTAATATTAAAATAACAACTTTTTACTACATGCGTATGAAGCAAAATATGATTTTAACTATTTACTAGCACGAGCTTAAGTTTATTTGCAATGGTTAACAAGAACGTAAGTAATATTTGTTAAAAAACCATGTCAGCGTTCTACAAAAAAATATCATTTTTTCATACTATTCGGTAGATTAAAGACGAATAATTGTTTGGGTTCACTAAACTCTTTAAGCTGTCGACGCAAGCCTTCTCAAATATTCTGAGAATTTACAGTTAATGCCCCGTTAAAGATAAGATTCGTTCTTATCATCTCAATCGCACAATAAAACACTATGGGGAAATTTATTATTGTTTTGTGTGAGAGCAACAAAAAGAAACTACTTGTCGCATATTAACTAACATTATCGCATATTAAATAACAGTAATACCGAAGTCACTGTTATTTAATACTTTGTAATTCTATTCCGCATAGATATCGTGGATGTAAGAGTACCTGGCTATCCCAGGTTCTTGCCTATCTGAGGTTCTAAAGAGAAGAGTGGAGAGATATAAATAGAAACGCCTGAAACATCATGTTCTGAATTTGATTTCAAAATAGTTTATCGAGTTATTGAAATATATTCATGTTATCCTTGCAAAATATAACGATATTTATTTATTCGAAATTTTTTAACTGCATCCTGCAAATTATGCGCGGCCCGCATTTCAAACAGAGCGTTCAATATTATAATTAAAGTTCACTGGCATGGCCTCGCGTATTTGTGACTTTTCTGAAGTGAATTTTTTTTGCTACAAGTTGGAATAACTCTGTTTCAAATTAATATTAATTTGTACATTTGAATCGGCGCCTAGCAAAATTCGAGAGATTGTTTTATGAAAAAGTTCAATTGCTAAATTTTCTTACCAGGCGCATACCAATTTGTTTAGTATTTAAAAATATTTCGATATGATAATTGAAAAACAGATTTATTTACAACTACAAGAATGGTACACATTTAATTAAAACTTATTTAAGAAAACACATCTCACATAAAATAAATAGAATAGTATTGTATTTGAATGATAAAATGTAACTGGCTTGAGATTTTACAGTTACAAAAATATTAAAAATCATAGAAGTAATATTAATACCGTCGCATGTGATACGCATTTCTTAACCATCTAAATGACGTTAACGATACTTACTTCAAAAACTAATATAATTACATACAAATACTTCATTATACTGTTGCCAACAAAACAATGGCTAACGAAGTTGAATATCGAATTTAACTTGCGAGGCGGAAACGGCACGGCCGGCTGCGAAACTTGGGCTAAGTTCCGCAAAGATTGTCGTGCTTAGACTCTTGGAAAGCAATTACGCTGGGACAGACCCGCATTTGTCTTTTATGACTGCTCTAATAAAAGTGTAAATATAAACACGGTCCTGTTTGAATTTATTATTAGTCTTGACTCTTGAAACAATAAATTATGATAAATAAGTCCCTAAGGAACACTATAATTTTTTTTTAATTTATTGAAACAAATTCAAATGATTCATAAAGAAACGAAAAATAAAAGAATAATGTAAATATTTTCTTTTTACAAAAACTCCTAACATTCTTGATAACCATTCCCTTCTCTTCGTGATGGCAGGGCAAGTAAGAGTTTTATTTTATTCAAGTTGTCAACCACAAATAAAAGAAAGAATGGAATACTTTTTTATCATTCATCGCGCGTACAGCACAGGAGTGGAGTAAGTTGCCGGCCTCAGTCTTTCCGTCCAAGTACAACGTGGGAGCCTTCAAGAGTAAAGTGAATAGGCATACTAAACTAGCGCGTACCATCGTTCGACTATATCACCACTTAAGACCAAGTGGGATCATGATCAATTTCTTACGATATTTCGAATATCGGATGAAATATATCGATATAAAGTGATTCGATAACATCGGAAGCAATATATCGCATCCATATATCGATATTTTATGTAATATCTGTATCTATCGTGCACCCTAGTTCACGTCACTAGTCTAATGTTGGATTTGAATCGTATGTTTCGCAAACTGCACCCTAAAGTTCTTTGAATATAATATAAGATCTACGGTATATTTTTAGCACAGATAAAAACAATGAACGTTATTTTATATTTTAGGTGCATTTCCTCTTGTTTTCACCGTGTTTGAATTGCTATTCTTAAAGGTTAAAAGAAAAAGTCTCCGGACAATAGGAAAGCCAATCCATTAAAATAATAAAAAGGCAACGAGACTATAATTTGAAAAATATTTTAGTATGATATTGTGATTATTATTAACTGAAGGAAAATATAATTGACCCAGTTTAAAATAAAAGACTCATTGCATTGAGTTGTAATTGAAATAACAATAATAAGGTAAGGTTATTTATAAAAAGTAATTTAGTATATAACTTACAATTTCAAGTCGATCGGGTGCATAGGTCTAGAGACCTCGTGAAGAGTCAATTGGCATTGTAGGCTGTATCGTGCGTACAGCAAAGTAGTGGAACAAATTGCCGGCGTCAGTCTTTCCGTCCAAGTACGACGTGGGAGCCTTCAAGAGTAGAGTGAATAGGCACTTACTAAACTAGTACGTACCATCTTTCGACTATATCACCACTTAACACCAGGTGGGATCATGGTCAAGCGCATATTTTTTTTTTGTTGACGGGGAGAAATCTGGGGTAATTCTGGGGGGAACCCCGCCTTCCCAGAAGGTGATCACATCAGAAGGGTATCTTGTTTACGTGGGGTTATTAATTCGTTTGTAGGTTTTTTTATGTTCGTTACCTCATTACTTTAGACTGTGTAAACCGATTTTGTTGTTTCTTTTTATTTGAAAGCTTCGAAGAGAAGTTTGATGAGAGTTAGCTTAGGTTCTGATTAATACTTTTTTGTAATTACTAAGATAATTTGGAAATACAACGAGGCCGACCGTGCATAAACATTAGTAAATTACAGTTTTTGACACAATTCCAATTCAATTGTAATAAGTTGGCTTTCATAGTGAAACGTCATTGGCGATTCCTTTACCTGCTGTGCATACCGATACACCCCCCACCTGATCCGTTCCTCATATCGGCGGTCTGCCTCGTGGTCTAGTCCCTTCCACTTTTCCATGCACAACAAGATGCTCTAAAGAGTCATTTAACATGCCCAAAGAACTTAAGAATGCGCACTTGAGTAGAGAGACGCTCATTGATACCAAGCTCTTCAAGGATGGAGGCATTTGTTTGGAAGTCGGTCCACGAAATTCCGAGCATCTTTCTCCAACACCACATCTCCAAAGCGTCTATATTTTTTGTTTCGGTTTGGCGTAGGGTCCATGTAAAAGTATTGGTAAACTGTCTTGATCAATAAAACAGACCATATATATAGCTATTTTCGTTCCGTTTTTTACATCGAGTCAGACTAGACAAGACGGCATTCCAGCTAGGGCTTCGTCTGTGCGGACATCAAGGAACAAAGAAACAAAGCCGTGTAAAAAAATACTCATCATAGCCGATGTTTTCCTGTGAAGCTGCACTTCCATTCATCAGTCATTTATAATGAAGTGCGCTTTTGTTATGACACTGTTATGTTCACATAGAGATCAGTGTGTGTTCGTCGTTCGTTCGTTAATAGTCCAACGATTTCTTTTATTTACCCGTTACAATAGCAACAAGCTGTGTTAACCTTTAATCTGTGTATACATTAGATTAAGGCCCATATTCATTTCTTTATTTATGCATTATTTAGGCCTATATGTACATATGACTAACACATTTATCTATTTCTCTGTTTGATGTAGATCTTCTACGACCTAATTTTAACTCCCACCAAGTCTAGTTAAAAATATAAAATTATATATAATAAAAAATATTAATGTCTCACCGTCAATGTCGAACTAAAAGCTACGTCGCTCGGATGCTTTTATTTTCGATAAGTCTCAAAGCTATAATACGAAGTTCAGGCTTTAACCGACTACTCTAATTAATTAAATATTAAATCTTTATTAGTCACCAAAGAAAAAGTTTAAACAAAGAAATATGAAGTCCCTGACTCCTGAGCTAGGTTCAATTGGACCTTTCGTTGGGGTGTCCTGACGCTGACAGATCCGGGACACCCCGCTCATAACGGCTGATGGCATTCGCGGTAGGTTTAGTGGGTATGGGCTGCCCAGGCCGAGTCCCACACATCCCTCCGGGCCCTCCCAGGGTACCGGAGGATGGTAAATAACTCGATTCCCCCGCGTTAACAAAAAAAAAAGGTTCAATTGGACCTGTGTTTCAGGGGTCAGTGTCTTCTCCCATTTGAAAAGCACAATAAAATACAATAAAATATGAGCATAACAAATGAAAACAATATTTTATAAATTTGTGTGTGTGTGTTGGTGTGTGTGTGTAAATTTGTGTTTGTGTATGTCCCTCAGCTTAATATTATATTAAATTTTATTAAATTAGGAGGCGTTCAGTCTGTCTCATGCTGGTCGTCATTAAGGATTAACCACCTAGTCTTGGATTTTCATATAACATATCATGTTGTTTACTTTCTGTTATTCTTCGTAACGAAAGGACAAATGTCACACGTTTTCGAATAATTCCTAATTGCCAGTTCAATCAGCCGTGTGGAATTCGCTGTTGGAGGAATTGGACCGCCAGAACCTCAATTACTGCTGAATACGTAAAAAATACAGAGATATTTGCAATAAGTAACTTCAGTACACAACTTGAGTTTTTAAGCTTCAGACTTAAAGACTAAAGCCATCGTTTTCGGGGAGCACCTGAGACGCGCATTAATCGTTTCTCCGTAATAAAGTCAATACTTATTTATTTTTAACCGACTTATAAAAAGGAGGAGGTTCTCAATTAGTCAATATACATATTTGTTTTAAAATATAAGCGCCGGGATTTATGAGTCGAATTGTTTTTGTTCTTCTACAATTCCTTGAGTTGGGGTGACATTAGATTTGGTAGTGTGACCAATAATTGGCTGACAAAGTTTAAAAACAGATTGTCAAATTACACATTTAAAGCGCAAAAACTTCAGAAAACGTTTATCAGCGTTTGGCAAATTGGAAGTCAGTCATCGAGGCACGATTCCAATTCCAATTAACTGTCCTCTACAAGTGATTGATTTACTCTCGTACAGACGAAAAAGGGTATTCAATTCAAAATCCTATCTATCACTTACAGGCAAGCAATATATTCAAAGATATTTTAATTATAATATATTAAATTTGGAATATTTTCACACATTTTCATAAACAACAAAAAATAAATAACGATTTATTATAAACAGGAATGTTATTCTTTAATAATTTCGATGATTTTGCTAAGATTTGATGAGCTGCCAGTGAAAGTCCATTCCAGACATTACCCGCAACAAATAGACATACAAAAGTTGTAAAAAATATTATTTTGGTATATTCACCGCATATACATTACAAATATTAGAAACAGTCACTTCAATTTTATTTATTTGTATACACAAAAAGTATAGAATATGAATGAATGAATGAATGAATATTCTTTATTGCGCAACAATTAAAACAAAATACATCACAGAAATAGTAAATACAATTTTACATTAGACAAGGTCATTGCATGCGCAATGGGCGGTCTTATCGCTAAGAGCGATCTCTTCCAGAATATTGTAAGTTTTTACAAATTTAACATATATAGTAACTTCCGTAGAAAGAATAACCAATAAGCGTATATCAACAGTTCTAGAGGCTTACGAAAACCTCTCCAAAACAAACTCGAGCGAAGTAATTCGTTTCTATTTCTTAACTCCGCGCTACGCAGTTAAAAATTTCACGAGCTAAACTATTCTTGCTAGTTCTAAAATGAAATACAAAACACAACGGAAAGTTCGACCTGAACTTGACAGCAACAGACTGCCTCCTTCCCGGTCGGGGTGGGCGAACTGTACGTTACCATTGTACCTTTGTTACTGTTGCAGTATTATTTTCTACTGGTATCGATCTGTCTAGGCCATTTCTTGAAATATAATGAGACGTATTTTTCTTACATTTTCTATAGCTAAATACCGTTGTTGGCTTTTACAACTTTATTTTAATTCATACCCACCCGATGTTAAGTGGAAATGCAGTGCCGGTTAGCTGGCTAGCTTAGTAAATTCCTACTTTACTCTTGACAACACCTTGTAATCGGGAAAGACAGACGCGAGAAAATTATTCCAAACCTTTGCTGTATGAATAATGAAAGACTAAGCAAAACGCTTAGTTCGGATTTGAAAACACAACAAAAGAATCCAGCATTGCGTTTTAAAGTCTGATGAATCATCGGATTGAGATATAGCCTAGCTCATAGAGTGGTCAGCCTGGGCCACTATTATAAGAACCTCAGCAAGGGGAGCCTGGACTATCCATCCGTTTCAGCTGACAATTTTGTTACATAAAGCAAAGGATTAATATAGCAGTCAACTACTTATCATAATAACAAGATAGTGGTTGCGATTTACAATCATGTGGTCAGAGGTTCAATTCCCATTGTTATTTCGATGGTATTAGTGTTAAGGAATATCTATTGCTCTCTGTCTACTCCTTCAGGTTTAAAAGACACGTGAGCCTTTTTATATATATCATAGAGAACGCAGAAAATTAATTAGATAATCTTTATCTTACACGCCGCATCTTATGTAATACTCGTAAATATATCTCTTGTATAGAGTTTGCAGTAAAAAGGTTTTGGTATAGAAGAAGATAAACACTATTTAAAAAAGGTTTAAAGCACCTGCAATAGCCGCGGCAGAGGGGCGTGCATAATATTTACATATAGAAGTAAAAGCTTGGGGCTTGATGTCGACGAGACAGCCGCTTAGAATTTTAAATTACTTTTAGTGTGAATATACCAATTCCTCTGCCAGACAACGTACAATAATATGTGATCTTCTTTAAGATCAGATGTTGGACTTACATATTATTCGGATATTAACATTAACCGACTTCAAAAGGGGAAGTATTATGTCTATAATAAAATCTATTTGTCGTTCGTCAACTTGAAGAATGAATAATGTTTAGAGCATATAACGTCCCTTTTCTGTATATATTCTAACTTTGCTAAGAAATTATATGATATTGACAATTGTGACATTTGAAATTATATATTTTCAACCGACTTCAAAGGAGGAGGTTCTCGATTCGTCTGCATTTCTTAAAGATAGTTACCGCATAACTTTCGACTGGGTGAACCGATTTTGAGGATTCTTTTTTATTTGAATGCTGGCTTCATATTTAAATGTGGTCTAATTCTGATAATGAGATCCATGAGAAAACCATATAAGTCTCAAATTTGCATCAAATATGTGCGCCACAAAAAGACGAATATCACGCCAAGCAATTTCGATTATTCATTTTTTATTAGAAGGGATACTTCAAGATTAGTGTGGTTAGGTTCTGATTAATTCTATATCGTAACAGTCCTACGATAATAATTCGGAAATACAAAAAGGGCGACCGCGCGTAATAGCGTTTAAAGTTGGATTCGATTTGAAATCGGTTTTTGTTTTCGCTCTTAAATATACTTGTAAAATTAGAAAAAAGAATATAAAAGTATAAAGTTACAAAAAGAATACCCAAATAATTTACATTTTAGAATTTGCAAAAAGAGGGTCATTTACGCTGAGTATTTTTATTGCCAGAAACGGCGAGTTGTCGTCGTCCCGAGACATTTAGGGGAGTCGAATGACGTCAGAATGTTAGTTACGTAAATATTTTTCTTCTCCAATGATGTTTCTTGCTCTAAGTATCTGTTACGCGCAGATAGTACAGACACGACTGTGCTTATAGGTGGGAATTGTACAAGAGCTATTTCATGGCCAGTTCTTATATACCGGTGATAGCCTACGACCTAAGCTAAATGACTAGGTCGTATGTACCAACTTCTGACTTCAAAAAATTGAAAATGGATCTCAGTTCAATTATATTTTTTTGTATTTTTGTGTTCTTAGCTCCGTCAATTATGGAACGTTTTTGATTTTTTTTGTTGAGAAAGTACTACTACCCCACTGATTCTCTCTCTCTTCTTTGCTGATGTTATAATGGTCGGGTCGGGGCAGCTTTACACTTCGCTGTCACTACACTCAGCTTGTCTTGGGTCTTCCTCTGATCTTCAACCAAAGAGTGAAAGTAAACCCACAGATTACGGGCGTTAAATAGAGGTATTTATACCTATCCCACACGCCCAATGATTATGTGTCTGAAGAATTTTCTTTTAATAAAGGCTCCCTGGAACTACTAGAGTATATTGTACTCGTGAGTTAATCACTTATCATTAGGGGTGTCTCATGGTCGATTATTTTCAACTGACTTCAAAAAAGTAGGTTCTTAATTTTTTTATTCGTTCTTCTTGTTTGAAAGTATTTGGGTCCAGTTTGGTTCCATTTCATTTGTTGACAACAAAGCAAAATTTGGGTTATGATAGTCTCAGACTAGGTAAGTACTCCTTGAGCCCTGTAGTTCTGGGCTCGTAAGAATAAGACTGCGGTATCCCCTGTCTATCGTAGAAGGGGCGGCTAAAAGGGGCCTCGGGTTCACGGGGCGACAAGGGTGGGAGCCTTTGTCGTCCACCAAAGTGGACCAGAAAAAAAAGGTAAGTACTCCTTAACGACAATGACCATAAATGTGAAAGAGAGAAAAAATCACGCGAGAAAAAGTCGTGACCACATGTAATCGAAGTAACCTTAATATTTGGTCCGTCACGTTTGATTTGATCGGTATTTGTTGTTAATCTTAAAAATACTTGTACTATAAAAATACACTTTAGCGATTATTTGTACATAAATATAATTCATAAATGCTATTCATCTGTACAAGCTACGCCTCCTAGCCTATGTGTTATAAATAACTACAGTAAGTAGTGGATAAGTGTAACTGTAATGCATACATCGTTTGTAAGACCTTTTTTGTTGTGCAACATTTGTTTCGGTTACGTCTTCATTTTGTACGTTGCTAATTGTCGTAGCCGGGAATATGGGTCGGCAGTCTGCGAGGAAATGCACATCAGCCTGCAAAGCCTTCAAGTGCATGCAATTAGTTGTTGCCGCGCAACTCTCAGCCTTTCAGGCTTTGCAAACTTTTACATAATACCAGGCCGCGACACATTGTGGCGTGACAAACTGGACGTGTTTTTAATTAGAAACAGGAGATTTCACAAAAAAAAAACTACCTAATTAGGACATCTGTTTTTTACTACTAGAGTTAAAGTTAAAGTTACAGCCTTTATATACATAATATATATGTCCCACTGCTGGGCGCAGGCCTTCTCTGTAAAGAGAGTATAAGGGCATAGTCCACCACGCGGCCCTAGTGCGGATTGGTAGACTTCACATGCCTTAGAAAAAAATTCTAAGACATGTAGGTTTCCTCACGATGTTTTCCTTCACCGCCGAGCGCGTGGTTAATCAGCACATAAAATTGCAACAGCAAATTTATTGGTGCCGGCACTGGGATCGAATTCGGGTTGCTAGCGTACTTCTACTAACTACTAGAGTAATTAACAAAAATACAAATACACTCGTGACCAATAATAAAGGGTCGGTTAAGAAAGATTGAATATCTCGGAAGATAAAGACGCTATCTGAAATAAATTGTGCATGATAGACAATTAAATATCCTTAAACTAAAATAAAATATTTCTATTAATTTATTTACATTTCATTAAAAAACATAAACAAACACAATATAGTTCGCCTAAGGTTAGTACTAAAATTTAAATTTAAATAAAATTTAATGAAAAATACTGTATTATCCAAGTTTACGTAAGATATCCTTTTTCGTTTAAGTTTTTCTTTACCGACCCTTTATTTTTGCTCACGGCTATATAATTATTTCCATAGTTCAAAAGGCACAAAGTCTATCAAATTTTTCGGAAGAAATATAAATAATTGAGATCAATGTTATATTTTCAATATCCCGGGGAAAACATTTCCCCGACTTCAAATAAGGGTGGAGGTTCTCAATTCGTCTGCGTCAATTCCATCATATATGAATTTTTAAGTCATATCTCCGCTGTAGAGGTATTCTCACGAAAGCTTCCTAATTCATTTTAATGTATGTAAATAACATATAGAATTAATATTATTTTATTTCGGACTCTAATTAACACGTTAATAATGAGCGTTATTTATTATGAATGATAAATACGAACTCACGACTTCATACCAACCGGGGTGAAACAGCTACTTAACAGCCTAAGCTGTTAGTATACTTGAAATAATGAACTATTGACTGTAAGGTATTATAAAATGCGTCGTGCATGTTATCCCGACGCTTGTAAAATTATATCAATAGTGAGGCGCCTGTGAGGATACAAATCATGTAACAATTGTAGACCCTCCGAGCGAAATGGGGGCGACAGACGTGAGTCACACTCGCTTATATGCGGAGGGAACAATACATGTAAAAACAATGTCGGGTAGAGACTGAATTTTGTGAAGCATTATACTAACAATCAAGTACAATGAGAGATTTGCCAAGTGGTGGATGATGTGCACCACATAATGGGGGAATGTGCCAAACATGAAGCGGAAAGAAAGTCGTAAATAGATAGTCTAAACAGAGGGAGCAACATGTAGGTGCTTTCTTAGTGTTGCTGTCTGACCCGACCTCAGAGGGAGGGAGGAAACTGGTGGCAATGGCCACAAATGTTGTAACATTGATGACTTTCTTTCTCGCTTCAGGCGACCGATGTGTGTGTACTTAGGTTAGGGTATGATGGGGTAGACATGCCCAAAAGGGCAAAAGTCCCCACTAGATAAAGAAAGAAATAAAAAAGTACAATGAGAATTTTTTTTGTAAAATTGTCATTAAATAAACACTCAAGGTATTATGGAATTTTATCGGGGTTTCATCTTATTTATAACCCACTTCAAAAAAAGGAGAACATTTCTCAATTCGTTTGTACTTTGTTTTAATTTTTGCGCACTTTTACAGCTTTTATTTACGAACCGAGTTCGATTTCTTTTTCCTTGGAAGGATTGAATTTCTATTAGATCAAATATGATTTGTTTATATGACCTTGGTTTCCAAAGATATAACTAAACTATTTTTTGTTAATTTTATTATATTGTTTTCGCTTTAATTTTTTTCCCTTTTATGTGAGTCGAATAAATTTCAATTCTATTATTAATATTCCAAAAACACTATAGTTACATAATTACACAAAATACTATAGGTAAATAGGTACGATAGACTCGTCATGAAATGTATTAACATAATGTGCAGTTGTAAAACATTGAAATGAACATTTTCATTTTCATATCGGTGCATAGTGAAAAAATTCGAATGTTTCGCTCTCAACTACCCTCTTCGTTCTACCCTGCATTCATCGCAAGGGCAGTTACCTCATGCCGGCAGCAACAGGCTACGAATACTTCCTATATGTAGATATTCGTGAAGCCGCGCTCGTTCAACTGCGAACAAACTCCCTCAGCAAACACCGTTCATCGTTATGCTCGACTATTGCTCTCACAATACGTCCTCGGCTTGTTTCTATAGATATCTACTTGATATAATGGAATTCTAATTGTATTATTTGTTGAAAATCATGAATGCTAACAATATTTGTTTCCCAAACATTACTAACATTCAACTAAACATAAACTTGTGCTAGGAGATGGTTCACGCCAAAAGCCTAATGGTGGATTTGAACTTATGACCTTACGTAGTCATTAGGCTGTTGACGATTATAGAAATCATTATGTTATTACATTAAAAAAATATTTTGTTCAACGAGACCACCCCGCATTGCCTTCCTTCTGGGTCTGTGAGCCCGATAGCCCTTTTTACGACCTTAGCCTAATTTTAAAACTGATGTCCACTTTTTTTGTTGACGGGGGGGAAATCTTCACCAAGATACCGCGCCTTCTAGTGGGGGCCGGGGTTGTGTGAGGTTTTTACCCACTAAAACCCCCCAGTGGCCCTTCCTCGGTGCATGGTGAAGGGC
The DNA here is from genome assembly GCA_029286785.1 of Meandrusa payeni. Lineage (NCBI taxonomy): Eukaryota > Metazoa > Arthropoda > Insecta > Lepidoptera > Papilionidae > Meandrusa > Meandrusa payeni. The sequence goes on from JAGSMX010000013.1 coordinate 6,373,802, forward strand.
TCCGGGATCTCCAGAGGAACGCACCGGAGCCCCTCTGCACTGTGCTCTTCGGAGAGCACGTCCCGGGCCACCCGATGTCGCCTTCCTCCCGAGTCCACTTTGGCAGACGACAAAGCCCTCCCTCCCACTTATCGCCCGGTGAACCCGAGGCCCCTTTCTGAACTACAGGGCTGAAAAAAACTGATGCCTTAATACAACCCTTTAACCACAAATTACGTACAATTGAAATAATAGTACTTATACAAATGACGTATAATAACAAAGACGACAGCGTGCGTAATGAAAACGGAGCTGAGCGCTGACGCGACAGGTGCTCTGGATTTTAAATTACTCTTTACTCAGCGAATTTGCTGAGTCAGGCGAAAAACATTATGGCCGTACAGAATTACGGGCAACTATGCTCGTAATATTAAAATGTTAAACCTTTTAATTTGCATACACGCTTATCATTTCTACCGGTTACATGCGCCATGTTTTTAAAGTCCTATTTAAAATATTTACCTTAATTTCAACATTATTAAAAGCTCTCATAAAGGTCAAAAATATACCCGCTACCTGAATTAAGATGATGTCTGAATTTTTCACGTTTCAATTCACGTTTGAAAATAATTTTAAAGGTAAATTAGCACAGATAATAAAATATTTGTTTATAATGAATAACCTAGCGAATAAACAATTTCACATGGATCCGATGTTCTAGGGAAATACCCTCTTTTTACGTAGCTTCATCAGAAATCAAGCAGCATCAAGTTTAATATGTGATAGGGGGTGATTCTATTACCATACAATGGTCCAAAAATGACATAAAGTCATTATTGTACTTAAGAAACAAAAAACGAAATATTTGAATCTCCCATCGTGGATGTTGACCGTCGTAAGCTCATGACAGTTTTTATGTAGAAAATTGTAAATATCGCTGTAATGAAAAATAAAGTGTCGGTTAAGAAAGTTTGAATATCTCGGAAGATAAAGACGTTAGCTAACTGAAATAAATTGTGCATGATACACAATTAAATATCCTTAAAATAAAATATTTTTATTAATTTATTTATATTTCATGAAACAAAAAAAATACATTTAAAATTGAGCACACAGTTAAATTTTTGTTCAATATTTTGTAAAATACCTATTATATTGTAAATATTTCTTTTTTATGGATAGTTAAGATATAAAATTAAAATCAATCTTAAAAATAAAGGCTTCTAAAATTTAATATATTGTGAGAGTTAAATTCAGTAATTACTTACTGTTAATTAATAAAATATTATATTTAAAATACAATTTAACTTATGTTAAATTATAGCAAAGTTATTATAAAAATAAATTGCTAATATATTAAACCATTGTCCAATTTTAAAATAATTAGTCAAATAAACCGCCCCTGATCGTTCCCGGCGCAAAAGTGCCCATCACACTCGACGCGTTCCCACGCTGAATGGCAACGGACATCCTCTGCACCAGGAACGAACCAGAGCGGGAGTCACCTGTCCTAAACCTAAGCCTGTGACCTATTTCCCGGATAAACCTCTTCGCCTCAGTCCCCAACAACCCAGGGTCTCTCGATAGGCTGCGATAGGCACGAAGAAGTAATGCGGCTCCAGAGTCATATACTTTAGCCTCTTCTTAGACGCAGCGTCTTCCGCGGCGGCTGACGGGGAGTGGACGGTGCGACTCAGGTGACTGGCAGCTAAAGTGCTAACGCAAGTTGCGTCCCAGACTAGGCATTTGCCGTTTTTCCAGGGCACCAGAGTCAGCCCGTCTGGCCTCTTACCGTCAGATCTGCTCAGACCTGGAGGCTCGAGTACGCAGGGGACGTTAGCCGATATAAGGGCTCTACGGACTATATCATTGAGGGCATGGTGTCGCGGGAACCTCCCTGTGCAGCGCCGACAACTCAGTGCGTGTTGGCCATCGGCCAAAATAAAATTAAAATTGACTGTACTCTATATCTTACGCTGCATGTACCGTACATTACTGATTTCAATGTTTAAATTTAGTACTAAATATTAAATGTTTTTTATTAGTAACAAAATATTTAAATTTTAGTACTTAGTGTCCCCACATGGAGGACAACACTAAGTACTAAAATTTAAAGAAAAATACCTTATTATCCAAGTTTAAGTTACCCTTTTTCGTTTAAGTTTATGTTTTTATCTTCCGAGATATTCAAACTTTCTTAACCGACCCTTTATTTTGGATCACGAGTATAGTATTCTTTTTATATTCGTACAATGATTAAACATATTTTTTGACGAACTACACAGATTGGCCAGAGAAGCTGGCCTTGACTGCTTCACCGGATTGAGAGGTGGCATAGCTCTTAGGTCGCTTAGCCTGAACCTCTATCGCTAGTAACTCGACACAAGGGTCCCCCCGGTGGGGGGTAACCTCGGCTTGGACGGTTACTATGTTACGCGTAAGCATTCCGATCCGAGGGCGCCCGAGAGGGCCGAACCACGACTCGGTCGGTTACTATTTCACGGATAATCTAAAATTAAACATAACACACGATAGCAGTAACAGGAAAGCAAAGCTCATCACACTCAAGCTTGTTTACATTACGTAATCTAATGGATAATATAACTTTTGCCGTAGTTAAAACAGCAGACTCGTCTCGGAATATTCTAATTAGGCGTAATGTTTATGCGTTCATTAAAAACTAATGTATATACGCGAAACGTGCCTGAAATGCTGAGCGCTATGTCCTTACTAATAATACAAAGAACACAGATTTATATATTTTTACCCCTTGTGACAATAAGCTCGCAACTGGCAACATTTGGCATTTAATACATTTAGTAAAAAGCGACTAAACTAATGTGGCGTTACGCGATTAGATCGTATAAGTAACGAACACATCCGGGGCAGCCTTGGAGTCCGCGACGTAGCAAACTGCAGGAAAGTCGCCTTCGATGGTATGGCCACATATACCGCAGGCCGTCTATGTCGGAAATAGATGCCTCGCCCTCAATGTACAAGGCCCAAGACCCCGTGGCAGGCCCAAGAAACGCTGGCTAGACGTTGTTAAAGCGGACATGTTAGTGAACCACCTAACAAACGAGGATGCCGAAGACCGTGCAAAGTTGAGGAGACTAAGTAGGAAAGCGGACCCTGGCTGTAGGCCAGGAAAACGCTAGGCAGAAGAAGTAAAAAGCGACTAATATCTCTGTCTACAAGCATATGAAGGACCGTGGTATTTAAGCTAAGCGCTCTAAGAGCTCGACCACCTTTTAATCCGGTGAAGCTACTCACGCTTGAATAGTTGATTGCCGTTACACGCCTACAAAATATAAACCGTGTTAATGAGGAAATAATTCCCAATTGTTCATTTAATAAACAAAAGTAGTTTATTAATAATAAAAAACCGGGAGATATACATCAAAATGTTTCGTAGTTCAGGTTAAAATATTCGCATAGGTTAAATTTAATCCTCCGAGAGCACGTAAGTTGAAATGATTTTCGTAACCCTGGTAAATGTTGCTACGCCGTAGCGTAAGGTTAGTAGCATTTTAATTAGCCGTAGTAACTAACCTGTCACGAAAATGTAGCGAGCACGGGCAGCGATAATTATTCTCAATTACTACAGCAGCTTAAAAGATTAATAATATTTATCTCGTAAACGGTTACACCTTTAATATCTGTTACGTAACTTAAGCAAGCTATACTTAAAATTGATATTTTGAAGATTACGTTAGATGAATGCTTATTGTTTAATTTTATCTATTAAAAATAATAACAGCAAACATTTGATATGTTATGTTACATATGTAACAAGAATACTAATAATAATAACCTTAAAAATAGAATATTGGTCGATTGTTTAACTTTTTCATGAAATTTGTGGATTATATGTACCTATGCATATTGAACAAAGAGGTTATTTTATATTACAAACAGACAGTCAAATTTTATTTATTTCTATAAATATACGAGTATCAATACAGAATTTTCGAAACAGAGATTTTGAAGCAGCTGGTATACGTTAAATCTGCGCTGTTTGCTGACCGACTTTGTGTGGCTCGACGAACATTGGCGCTGCACTTACCCATTCATTGCTTGTTGCTGCCAGGGATGAGGTGGGTGCCCTTGTGGTGAATGCCCGGAATGGAGGCGAAAAATTGAAAATTAAATCCAGCGCATTACTTCATGGTGATTTTAAAATCTCCCTAATTAATTGAAACAAACTTTGTTTTCATTATTATAAAACAGGGATAACAATATACATAAATATTAACTACGCGTTCCACTACGATCTGGCCAATGGGGGTTTGAATCCCATTTACCACTACCAATGAGATTTCCGTGTTCTTAAATACAAAACAAACACTTATGGATCTCCCTGTCTCCTATGTAACCTTGCTCGCTAAAATGCGGATAGTTATAGAGGATATAATTGCTCAGCCCTGTAGCTCGTAGAATAGCCTGCCTGCCCCTGCCTGTCGTAGAAGGCGACTAATAGGGGTCCGGGGTTCACGGTTGTCTTCCACCAAAGGGGACCCGGGTAGAAGCTCTGCGAGGGCATAGAGAGGGTAGAGATTAAACCCCCTCCCTGCCGTGACGTGCTCTTTGAAGAGCACAGTGCAGAGGGACTCCGGTGCGTTCCTCTGGATATCCCGGAGCCCCTCACCATGCATCGAGGAAGGGCCACCGGGGGGGTTTTATTGGGTAAAAACAAAAAACCCCGCCTTCCTCAGATAGCGGGGTATTTTGTTGAAGATTTCTGCCCCATCAACAAAAAAAAGTAGTTGCATAAAAAACTAACAAAAAATAGATGTAAAGAACATTGGGTAAAGCTTAAAATTTTACACATTATAATAAATCCAATAAACGCATTTTATAAGGATATTGGAAAATTCCCGAGTCTAAAGAATGCTTTTAAGTTCAATACTCCATGCCTCACGTTGTGCGGATTTCATAATAAAATACTTTGAAAACCTTTAGAGCAAAATGACTGGACCGTCCTCAACTTCTAATCTAATAACCAAGGTGTCAGTTTTTTTATAGGAGCAAACGTTCATGCAACATCAGGTAAGTCGGAGCTAGTAAATAACTAACGAGCTCTACTATCTTATTTTGAGATAACGAACGCTAATGGCTGTTGTTTTTTTTTGTGATGAACCTATAAAGATAAGACAGACAAACGACCTGATGGTTGCAAATGCCTTGAATTGCCTTAAATATTAAAATACGAAATAAAATTGTGCCCGGTGTATGGCGATAGGCTTACCCCTGTCATATATGGGACCTAATAAGTTTGGTAAAAAGTGAAAGCTGTCTCTGCCCACTCGAGATGGACCGGCAACCTAATTAAGATCGTATATGGTAGAAGGCATAGGTGGTGATTATGCGATGATTATGTCTCTGTTTACCGCGCTAGATTCTAAAAGGGCGTGAGAGCATATATTATATAAAAAAAGGTTAATAAACATGGCTTTAATACACCAACATGTTCTTTTTTTATTGCGTTGCTCTAAATATGTCCACGAAACACTTGAATTATTTATTTTCTTTGATCAACACGGGTGTTCGGCAGACGGGCAATGAATTGGCTTAATGCCACAATCTAGATCTATTCAGGCGCCTTCCATGTGTGATACTAAATAGGGCACTTACATCGAATGCTTGGCGCGAGGTTTACTTATTCATGGGCTCTTTTACACTTGTTATCACATGCTATTCAGATACTGGTAAAATAGCGACCAAATATGTCCAAATAAGTACAAGCACATATTTTTGATTCGACGGATTTAATATCTCGATCATGAGATAGTAAAGTCTAACGTTAACCATTAGGCCACCAGTCAGAATCTATGGCTTTTGAGCCACACGTGGCACTTTGACATCCTATGTCCGGCTATTTTTATAAATTTTGTTGCATTTTCGCCTATATAGGTAGCTTTTTACTAAATTCTGGTTAAATATCTATGAAAGGGCCGTGGTAGCTGGCACGTTAGCAAACCGATTTCGATCCCCGGTGCCGGCACTAATAAATTTATTGTTGCAATTTAATGTGCTGATTAACGACCCACTCGGCGGTGGAGGAAAACATCGTAAGGAAACTTACACGTCTTAGAATTTTTCTAAGAAAAGTGAAATCTGCCAATCCGCACTAGGGCCGTCAGACTAAGCCCTTTACTCTGTTTACCGAGAAGGCTTGTGCCCAACAGTGGAACATATATATTATATATAAAAGCTGTAACTACTCGTATACTATAAAATTTGGCTCTTAGGTAAAAAGAAAATTCCGGCTCCTAAATAACTATTACTGTTTCAATATTAATTTTCGAGCTGATCTTATTTCAATTACCGTTTCTGATTTATCGGTATATAGCAATGACCTCACCCCACTGTGTTAACTAATGAGATCGTCGTAAAGCGCTTAGGAATTGGTATCTTTGTCTCCCTCGCTAGAGTTAAAAGAACGTAAGAGTTTAGTTCTAGCGTGTATTAATTATGTAAAAAATATCATATATAATTAACAAAGTTTAAATAACTCTGGGTCTCTCGAATTCGTAGTACATTGTGCCCGACATTTTAATTAGTCTGCTCGTTGGCGGGGCGAGGCACATTGACGATAACGTTTCCGCAGTAATGGGAAATGTTTGCCACGAGCCTATATTACAATCTTTTGCCCGAACATTAATTACTATATCTAGAAGTATATAATAATAATATAGTTTATTTGCATCAAAAAAAAAGTTGAATATAAAGGTGAGTCCCTTAACTCCCTATATTTAATTATAAAAACAAAACCAGATTTCAAAACTAATCATAAAAATAAAAACGCATCATATATTATGCGTTCTCTACTTTCTGATATCATACCTACATTACGAAGTTCAGTTATGATCTATTTCTTCTTAGTCTTAGATTGTTATAAATCTACTAACTTAAAACGTAAAAATAAATCCGACAGTGCGTTTTGCCGTTCTATGACGAACTACACAAATTGGCCAGAGAAGCTGGCCTCGACTGCTTCACCTGATTGAGAGGTGGCATAGCTCTTAGGTCGCTTAGCCTGAACCTCTATCTCGGCTTGGACGGTTACTATGTTACGCGTAAGCATTCCGATAACAGGGCGCCCGAGACCGCCGAACCACGACTCGGTCGGTTACTATTTCACGAATAATATACAGTTGCGTACAAATGTAGTATTAAGATTTAATTACCTATATATTTTTATGATAAAGAAATGAACATACATACTTTTTAACGCAATATATCATGTACACTCGTGGGCAAAAATAAAGGGTTGGTTAAGAAAGTTTGAATATCTCGGAAGATAAAGACGCTAGCTAACCGAAATAAATTGAGCCATGATAGACTTAAATTGAACCTCCATGTGACACTAAGTACTAAAATTTAAATAAAAATAAAACTTAATGAAAAATACTGTATTATCAAAGTTTACGTAAGATATCCTTTTTCCTTTACGTTTATGTTTTTAATTAAATATAAATAAATAAATTAATTAGTTTATTTGATTTTAAGGATATAATTGTCTATCATGCACAATTTATTTTAGTTAGTTAACGTCTTTATCTACAGAGATATTCAAACTTTCTTAACCGACGCTTTATTCCAGTCCTTTAATTTAGCTCACAAGTGTAGTATCTAATATATAGCATGTATCGATCTAACATAGCTTGTAATATAACTGCACAAAAACGATTTTCTACGAATTCCGTACAGAACTGTAGTGGAACAAAGTATTTGTAGCCGCCGCATTTTCCACACGATGCTTTGTATTTGTGTGTGTTGCAGGACTGTTCTATATTCGGGGTAGAAATAAATGACACAACTGTTATTTCCTACTAAAGCAAAAAAATTACTCGCCACAATATTGTATTCAAAAAAATAAAAAATAGGACGCCGAAGATGTTATATTACAGCATCGAAGAGGGTCTCAGGGTTATCGAAAAAATTTCCAGCAAAACATTTTTGAGGAGGCCAAGACACAAAAAAGGGTTGATGCATCAAAAAAATTTAAGTAAGATAATGTATTTGATGTCTTAACATCGGCGCTTATTATTGTACGCCAATAATTGCAAGTATATTTACACGTAAAACGCTGACTGAAAAAGTATAAAGAAAAACCAATATAAGCGTAGCAAACGTATTAATTTATTTATTTATTACACACATGAACACAATGAACATTTTTAACAAACAATACATAAAACAGTGAAAAGTTGTGAAGTTAATGCCATCGCAGTTAGGCGTAGACTGAAAGCAATTAATTGGCGAGTGACAATGTTAAGATAAAAATAAAAAGAACACAAAAGTAAAAATAAAACTAAATTTGAAATTAAAAATTAACTAATAAATAAATGACGGATTAATCATTATTATACACGGGTGCTCTCTGGGGCACCACGATACTGACCTATACACGGCTGGTATGGCATATTATAGGCCATATTAATAATACTACATTACTCCTATATTATATATTTAAACTAGGAACAATGGATACGGTAAAAATGCCTTGGAGATCTGGATCTAGATCTGTCTGTAGTGTTCCAGAAGTCGTGAATATTATTGCCAGCTCTATATTTCTTTCTTTTTTTTCACAAATATTACTAACAATCTTGTTAACCATTCCAACTAAGCTTAAGCTTGTGCTAGGACATGGTTCACGGCAATAGTCCAATGGTGGATTCGAACCCACGACTTTACGATTCGCAGGCCGTACCCTAAACCATTAGGCTATTATATATAAAATTGAGCATCGAAAACAATCCAAGGACAATTGTAACTAATGTGAATATAAAATTAATTTATAAGGTAATTGTAATTAATTTATAAGGTAACTCCATGTTTAAACGTCTATAACTGTTGAACGCAATATCCAAACTAATTATGCATAGCGTCGTTTTGTAGGTTATGTCAAGACCTTTCAAATTATGTATAGTATTGCTAGATACGAGCTCTGTAGCGCTTTGTACATAGCCGCGAAATTCAAAAGACAAAAAGGCGGAAGGGAGATATTTGACAACCTATTATTACAGTACTAGAGTAGAGTAGAGCATTGAAATGTTATATAGTATAACAAAATAATAACATTCGATTGAAAACAATACATTGAAGTTGCAAAACCTTTAGGCCAGACGTTACAAAAATAAAAAGGTAAATCAGGCAACAAAAACAGAGGCAAGGAAAAAAACGTAAAGCAAAATCTCATAATATTAGCCGTAAAACTGAACTTTCAAATATCACGAAACACAGTACGATGTTATTGGTGCACTTGACGTCTCCGGCAGCGTCATATTAAATTTGCCTCGTGGAGTTTTACTATGTGGACATACTTCCGCTCGTACGTGAAGGCCTAAGCGAATTAGCGCACTGGATTTTTATATCCAGTGACGAACTTGGATTGTACGAAGTATTATAATAATAATAGTCTTTATTTCATTAAAAACTTAGCTTAAATGAACAAATCTATTTTAACCAACATAAACATGCAACAATTAGTTACGATCATTTGTAGGTATTTTTTAATGTTTGGCTAGTTTTGCAATAACCACACCGAACACCGGGGCGCAGAGGGGCGGCAGCGTGGTGCTGATACCGCGCCCTAAAAGAATTCTGCCCCGGCGTTCGTTGACCCGAGCATCAGCTGTTTTTGACTTTCTGTTTCATTGCTGTTTTTTAGTAAAGTAATGTATTTTTTATAAAACTACCGTAACATATAGCTAACATGATGTAGCGTAAATAACGCTAATAAGACGTTTTAAATAATTTATATTTTTTCTGGATCGATTTGTTTTTTCGTCCCAAAATCAAAGGTATTAGTATTAGTACTATCGTCGGTCTTTGTTTTTGGAAGCGGTTTATAGCGATACATAAAAGTTAATTCAATATAAATACGCGATAAAATACGCAAAATTATTTTTTATAAATCCTAATAAGCTCAAAGCAACGGGGATGGGAATTGATGTCTGTCTACACCAATTGGATTAATCTTTACACAATACAAAAAATCTTATTTATCATCGAGTAAACTTGCCGCGAGTAACCTATAGTTTCGGGTCATCGTTTCATTTTCGAACACGTCAATAGCAGTGGAGGGTTCGGTTATATTATAAATCTCCCTGGAATTTTATTGTATAACATGGGCTTAGAGAATGTGATGAGAAATAAATCCCGGGCAATAGGCATAGGCACATTTCGTTCGATTGTTACCTATTTATTTAAAGCCTTTCTCTACTGACAATGGGCTAAAACTATCTTAGAACATAATATATACTTCTTCTCCTTGAGGAAACATACCTTTTTTGTTAAAGCGGGAGAATCCTTTTGACAGAACGTCCGCCGGTGCCCTGGGTGGGCCCGGAGGGATGTGTGGGACTCGGCCTGGGTGGCCCCTACCCACTAAACCCAACCGCGAAGCCATCAGCCATTATAAATGGAGTGCCCTGGATCAGTCAGCATCAGGGCAGCAAAACATACCTATACCTAATTTCATGGAGGCTATTTCAATTTTAGAGACCGCGGCACGGAAGAAGGATGCTCATATTGAACAATGTCCGGAGATTCTTAAACCACGAATTACGTCTTCTTCCAGATGGTCCTTTACCTTGGGATTTGCCTTATTGTTGTTTCGCATTATATGCCCAAAGTACTCTCTCTTGCGTTTATATTATAATGTACACTAAATTATAATGTCAGGTTAGTCTTCAATATACTGCTTCCGTAGTACATTCCAATTTTCTCTATTTCGAGCTAATCTTCTACATCAAGGCAAGTCATCTTCCCATATCTTTAATTGGCATCCTCACTTTTGTCATGACTGTAAACCGTGAGTTGTAAATAAATTATGTATGTAACTATATAGTTAACGCCTTGCATATTTCCTTTACAATCATTCCCTATTGCAACTTGATGCAAGTTTAATTCGATTCAAGTAGAACTAAGTGTAAATTGACATTATATTACAAAGTTAAATATTTCCCCTTTCGGTCGTATTTCAGACGCAGTCTGTCCGATATTTTAATTAAAGTTCACTCGCCTTCGGGTTCTGGCTTATTGGCGTTCAATTTTTCGCAATCAATGCCATATTTTAACATTATACCTTATTTTTGTAGAGAAATTTAATAATTAATTTTTACATATTTTCTACTCACAATTTGTGGCGATCTCAGTAGTCCTGCTGCCATTAATTAATGCAACAAGGTTTGGGACTATTTACGTATATGTATTTTTTTTTATTGTTTTTTTAAACAATTCTATTTTCTTTCGGCACCTATTACTTCTGTCAGAAGGCGCAGGCGGGCCGGTAGCAGACCGGCCCGCAGCCTTGTAGTTCTGCGATCTCAAGAATAAGACTACGGTATCCCCTGCCTGTCGTATAAGGCGACTAAAAGGGGCCTCGGGTTCACTGGGCGACAAGGATGGGGGCCTTTCTCGTCTCCTAAGGTGGACCCGTTATAAAGGCACAGGGGGGGGGAGGAAGTAACCTCCCCCCCGGGACGTGCTCTCCTTGAGCACAGTGCAGAGGGGCTCCGGTGCGTTCCACTGGAGATCCCGGAGCCCCTCGTCATGCACCGAGGAAAGGGCCACCGGGGAGGTTTTAGTGGGTAAAAACCCCACATAACCGCCGCCTTCCCCCCAGAAGGCGGGGTATCTTTTTGAAGATTTCCTCCCCGTTAACAAAAAAGAGCCGTTGGCATATTACATCTTACTTGAAACCAAACCCTTACAAACAAAAAAATGACAGCGCTATGAGAAATACAGACGAATTGACCGCCTCCTCTTTCATTGAAGTCGGTTAAAAGCAGTTAAAGGAAAAATAGACAGATAAATCCTTTATGGCAACAAAATATATATACAAAGGCGAACTTAATGCTATTAAGCATTTTCTTCCAGCTAACCTTTAGTAGTTAATACCAGACTAAGGGTAGTGCCGCTTAAAAGTAGGGTTTAAAAATATTATATACATAAATAAATATACATTTTCATATTAAATACATAAATACGTCAATATAAATATAATAATACGTGGAATAAAAAACGATATTATAAATATATATTTATTGTTTCAGTAGAAAGTATTCAGATATATAGAAGAAATGTAGAAGCCTCTCTAATCTCAATCGGTCTCAACCCAAACTCATCTAATTGAAATTTAATTATCTTTATTTTCTATTCTAGAATTCTACTCGTGCGTTAGTGTAGACGGCGCCTTGTATTATGTCTAAACAAATTTTCTAGTGCTTCTTGTAAGCCTGTATGCAATAGCGGTTCTTAGGCTAAGAGGCGTTTCAATGATCACTAACAGAAGCGAGTTCGCAGGGAACTAGATTGCGACGAGTGCGCATCTCGGCCTTAATTATTCTAAAAATCGTTTGTGTATCTGTAAAAAATATAGTTATCTTATATATAGTTTTAATAATTTCAAATTTTGAGGTCCGCTCCTCAATCAATCAAAGTTATAACCATATGTCCTACTGTTAGACACAGACCTTTTCTCTGAAAAGAGTATGTGGCATAAGTGAAAATTGACAGAACTTATTGTCATAGAAAATTTTCTAGCACACGCAGTTTTCCTTCATCGTCCAATGCTTGATAAACCACCACTTAAAATTGCAACTAACACTGTGACGATTATGAAAAATATGAAACAATAGCTGCCTACCCTACATCAAGGCCAGGAGCGATTTTATTTTCATTCGAATTAAATAACTCCATAACGTATGTTCGATTAATTCTACAAGCTTAGAAGCCTTATAATGCCTACAGACATTGAACTAGTTCTGACAGCACTGCACTGGTTGCACTGATTTCCAATACGTACTAAAATCAGCACCAATCACGTACCTACGTCATGAGAAACGCAAAATATTCGTGCGTCAAGTGTTCGGTGTTAACGTTCTGGTTCTGTTTTTGGTTTTACTCGTAAATGCAAGTAGTTAGTATACATAGTACATATAGTAAGTATTTATCGTAGTTATTTATGTCTCCAACTGTAAAAATAGTTTGAAACTGTGTACACTTATAAAAAATTGGTGACAGCACAATGGTGAAATTACAATAACTCTCAACAGGTGGGATCGTAGTCAAGCACTTGCTTAGAAAGTATATTAAAAAAAAAGTCGTATAACCCTACCCCTATTGGAGAAACTTAATCATGAGTGTTATACGATTTTTTATAGGTATAAACTAGCGCTTGACCACGATCCCACCTGGTGTTAAGTGGTGATATAGTCGAAAGATGGTACGCGCTAGTTTAGTAAGTGACTATTCACTCTACTCTTGAAGGCTTCCACGTCGTAATGGGACGGAAAGGCTGACGCCGGCAACTTGTTCCACTCCTTTGCTGTACGCACGATGAACGATGACTCAGATCGCTTCGTTCGGAGGCGCGGAACTTCGGCTATAAAAGTGTGGAGACCCGCCGAGTGTCTAAACGTCCGAAGGTAGAATGGCATAGTTTATCCTTTAATTCACACTGCGTGCTTTTTGAATTAAAAAAATGATTAAAAAATGACAACAGTGACATAAAATTCCATGAATGAAACAAAGACATTGTAAAAGCCAGTGAAATTCTATTTATAGTAGAAGTATATACAGTAGAAAGTTCTGCGAGAAGATAGAATAAGGTAGGGTGCAAACTACGGTTGCGACGGAAGTCGGAAGTCGGACCTACTTTGCGCGCTCGCAGTTGATGAGGCCATTGCTACAGCACCTCAAAATATCTTTATTTGCGTTATGTTCACCCTGGTGTATAATTATAAACTCATTACCTATTTAAATTTTGTTAATATCTATATATATATAAAAGAGAATGTGTGTGTGTTTGATCAGCGTAGGCTCCGAAATGGCTGGACCGATTTCAATTAAATTTTCAGGGAATCTTCAGATTGACCTGACGAGTAGGCGACGTTTGGTGACGATCGGAGCACTTCTCTTTTTGAACTGTCAAATACAACTTTTATTTACTATGATGATATTCTATTGTTTTATAACCTAAATTTGTATTGACACGTGCGTTGTGTATATTTATGTCATTATGAAGTACAAATATATTAAAGATAATAATTGAGAATTTTGAAGTATTCAAGGTAAGTTATAGCGTCGCGAATGTATCCGTTTACTGCGAATCAGACATAATACAGAATCATTGTAAATAATAAAAACGCCACCCAAAAGAGCATCCATTAGTAAACAAACCTCCAAATCGAAGAAGCGTGACAAAGAATCTTCATCGCAAGCTAACGAGAGAACTCAAAAACGTACCCAAAGACTTGATGCCAACCGTATTTGTATATTTATGTCATTATGAACCATATTGAAGTACAATGGAGTATATTGAAGTATAATGAAGTAAATCCCTAAATGATAAGAATGATATTATGTTATAATATGATAGTATTTACTGATATGTACATGGGTGTAGGTAATGATCTTCACCCGCTCGAGAAGAGAATGAATACGAAGAGAAATGAATAAATTAATATAGTGTGAGAGTTAAATTAAATATGTAATGGTGTAAGTTTTATTGTTTTAATAAATAAGCAAAATCTAACCCGGCGAAGCGGGCTGGGTGCGCTAGTACTGAATAAAACTATACTGTGACATTTGTGGCCTTATAAGTACGTAGAAAAAAGACAAAAGCCGACTTCAAACAAAACAGTATCGGATTAAACAATAAACGACACACGTTCTCTTTTATATCCATTCTGATTTTAGTAATATACTGTAATACGAAGTTCTGGCGCTTATATTCTTTCTTCAATACGATTATTACTTGTTCCCAGTATATCTTCGGAAATCAAGATCCTAAGCCAATATAATTTATATGTAGGTCGCATATAATTGATAGCAATCCGTTTCAAATAAAAAATCACCGCTCATAACGACGTTTGGAGGGCACAAAAATTAAAAAACAATACAAACAAATTGAGATACCCCTCCTTTTTTGAAGTCGGTTAAAAAGGGCTGTAAGGGTGGTTTTAATAAACTATGAAACTACTAAATTGTTGTTTAAATTATTGTAATACTTCAATAGTTGTTTCATATAATATATAATAAGATAACTACTTTAAACTACAAGATACGTATCAGAATTGTCTGAATTTTCAGTTGCAAATGTAAGTAACATGTTACCATAAACCGGAAAACGACGAAATCAAGGCGACCTTAATGTGTTTATTAGAACACTAACGACATCCATAGAGATAAAGTTAATACCAGCAAGCGTACAAGGCTCATTAATTGTCGTCTGTTATGTTGTTGGTGGCATATTTTACTTTAATAAATAGACTCTTACATGTATAGTTCAGTTACAATATTTGCATAATGTATACTGTATGCCATTCGTTTTGAGAATTCTTTTTCGTTTCCGGAGAAAGAATGTCGGAAAGAGATTGCTTTTAGCGATAAGGTAGTCCGTTGTACAAAATATTAAGAAATTTACTGTTTGTAATTTGTATTTTTGATGTACAATACAGTTATATTTATCTATTATTTCTCACTAACCACACTAAACTCCATTTCCAAGTCGATGTCCACCCACAAGTTGGTCTAATGACATTATAAACGCCGCAGGACGTCACTGGATGCACGACGGTTACATTGAACTTTTGGAAACTATTGAGGAGACATATGTCCAGCAGTGGATGTCCTACAACCGAAATAATGTTATGACGTTGGACCATCCATAGTATAAACACGACAGAGACAGGAGAACTAACTTTGTTGTCATATGAAATAGGTTTAAACAACCTATCAACAGATGTGTTTGAAACCTGAAGTTTTAAACACATCTGTTAATAGATTGGAGAGGATATGGAGAATATGCTTATTTCTGTCAATTGCTGGAGAAACCAAGAAGCTTAACATCACCGTACGACTATGTGAAAGAGCCCTCAGCTTCTTTGGTCACATTATGTGGTCATTAAGCATATCATTTTGGGCAAAATAAACAGCAATCAGGTAAGAGCGGCTTTAAAATCACAAGAATGTGCCGCAAATGACAACACCCAATGGAGGTTGCTTATCATATTATCCTATATGTGGCCTCGATCCTCAGAAGTAAAGAGGCATTATAACTACATCATAATATCTAATAATCATCAAGCTGTACTTTGACATCAATTAATCCTTACTAATCTCGGAATTTAGCTAGACCCTTCTGTGCTCCAATCAGTGCAATTTTGGTATTAGTTTCGTGCTACAACATTCCTCAATTAAACTAATAATTAACGTTTACTAATCCGTAACACACACACATATATTGGTACACGTCGAATTGTCCAGTGTTTCGGACCGACGCGTAAAGGAAATTATACTTAGAAGCAAGTGCAGAAGGTCTATTCAACTGTGCAACAAAATTATTGTATTGACCAATACATATTGAACAATAAACACAGCAAATATTGGTACAAAACATACAGACATACTACGACGCTTTGATGCTATGCGTACTTATAATTCTCTAGGAATGTTCAACACTATTGTGTAAGGTAACTTGACCCCTGACTGGAAATGCGGTATTGTTTAGAATTATCAATCTACCCTCATTAAACAGTCAGATTGATTTGTGTATTCCGTCACACACTATATATATCTCGTATACGTCTATCTATCTATCCTGTCATATACGAAAACTTGTTCAAACCACGCTGGATCTTTTATTAGTATCATGTCTAACGATACCGTAGTTTTAACACTAACAGAAGACATAAAAAAATTACGTTCTTTTTTTACCATTTATTAGTATAGGTTATTAATCTTATCATTTGGTGACAAGGCTAGCTTGGATTTTATGAAAACGCCGTGAATGTAACCTGGAGTAGAAAATCTCGAAAAGACGTGCTTCGCAAACACTTACACATTCATTGCTTGTCGCTTTACGTTCAACCAGTCCCCTGTCGGTCCACGCAAGGTAATATGACGATACCAATTCAAGTGTTAAATTTTGTAGCAGAAAACTACGGGGACATATAATAATACATATAGTATGTTGATATTATACTAATAATATCAAGCTTTTGTAGTTATATTCATTTAAGCGCGTTTGGAAAAAATAGATCAGATGATCTTTTAGCGTGCGATAAATATGTGCGTGTCGATGTAACACATAATTTATTGTATAGATGCTTAGCACCGGTAGAATGAAAATTACCGTTTAATTGCTATCTGACAGTTTTGAAAAAGGTCTAATAATTTTGTGAAACATAAATAAAAATCCATTTTATTATTGTATAATATAGATTTAAAAAATGGAAGCTTATTGGTAAAAGCAAATGACATAAAACCGCATGTAATATGTAATCACCCGTTGAATCACATTGAATAAAATTTGTCGCTGTACCAAAATTAAAACAACACATCCTTACGCGTCGCACAAGTCACCAACAGAGTGGGGTACCTGGTGACACGCATGCTATGAAAGGGCTGTGTTTACTGACCGAGCCGGTGCACGCTTGAATGGACGCCCATGCTCCACTTCGCATACATTACCCGCAGCCTTCCGTTCGCCCGGGGTAACTAACCTGTCTCTGAATACTAGCTCGGGTACACGTCTAGCGTAGCGCGTATCCAGTTAATCAACTCGTGGAGACAGGTTATAATACAAGTAAAACAAAAACCGACATTAAATCGAATCAACAGACGTTATTACGCGCGGAAGACCTCTTTGTGTTTCCGAATTATCGTATGAATAATACGAAATGGAATACCTTTTTTTTTTTTTGTTAACGAGGAGGAAATCTTCAGAAAGATACCCCGCCTTCTGGGGGGAAGGCGGCGGTTATGTGGGGTTTTTAAACACTAAAACCTCCCCGGTGGCCCTTCCTCGGTGCATGGTGAGGGGCTCCGGGATCTCCAGTGGAACGCACCGGAGCCCCTCTGCACTGTGCTCATAGAGAGCACTTCCCGGGGGAGGTTACTCCCTCCCCCCCTGTGCCCTCGCAGTGCAAGGCGACACGGGCCAGCCGAACGAAATGGAATACCTAACCAAACTTTCATCAAACTACTCAGGAAATAAATCCTTTCCAAATAAAAAATCATCATAAACGGTTGGCGATATTGATTTATTCGTCCATTTATGGCGCACGTACTTTATGTAAATTTAAGACTTATACGAGTACTATGATTTTCTGATGTATCCATTGTCAAAAGAAAGAGGGAAGCACCCAGCTTTAAAAAAGGATCATCAAAATCGGTTCACTTAGTCCAAAGTTATGAGGCGACAAATATATAAAAAAAATATAGACGAATTAAAAATCTCCTCCATTTTTGAAGTCGGTTGAATTGAAAATCCAGAAATGACCGCGATATAAGTGCACAAACATTAACAAATACAGACGAATTGAGAACGGAGGAAGTAAGCAGTTTCAAGTTTTTTGCGGTTAAAAATAATAACGCAAAAAGTCATCGTTATTCTTGACAGTTTACGTTTAGTGACGGACGTACCGGAAACCGGAAGAGAGGCCTACTTTCACGTTTTGAGCGCTGCCAACACACGTCAAAGCATTCCTTTCTATGATTCCGCTATTTCATATTTCTCACGATACAAGACTGAAAGTAAATTTGAAATCATGCATAACCGTAGTATGTTATTTTTAAACTAGTTCAAAAAATGAAGGAGGTGAACAATTCAATACTACGAATAAATTCGAAGCGTTAATAGGCTATTAGTTTGATATTGGCCTATTGGGTAAGGTCTGCGAAACATTAGGTCGTATGTTCGAATCCACCACTCGACTATTGACGTGAACAATCCCCTAGCACAAGCTTAGTTGGAATGGTTAACAGGAAGTTTAGTAATATTTGTTAAAAAATATTGCTAGAATTCTTTGTTGAATATTTTATGGCTTGGTAACAAGACCTTTAAGCCAAGTCTTTTTTAAAACATACACTTATTCCTTACGTCTAAGATGAAAATGAAAATGTAAGTTAGATGATCCCCTCCATGAGTCCCCGCCGCGACCTGCTAGAATTCTTAATTTAAAAAAGTTGTCTATATTTTTTAATATGTTTTTATTTAAAAATTTGTGAGACCTTTTTGTTTGAAAGAGTTTGCTTTCAATCAGGACCTATATTAATTTTGAAATTAAATCAAAGAGATCACCCGCGTTTAGTAGTGTTTAATGTCTCATAACTCAGCAATGAGTCAGATTAGGGTATCTGACTCACCGTCGCTGATTTGTTTGAGTGTTTAATTTGTTTTTACTCGTATTTACGAGTACGTGTTTAGTTACAATAGTATGTATAAAGTCATGTGGCATTCTCTGACGTGCAAGTTTCCTCATCATGATTTTGCATCATCGCCGAACACGGAATCAATAAACATTTAAAATTGCAAACAACAATTTATTAATTAACTTGGTAGCAATTTCAAAACACGTCGCGATGCGGAAGTCTCTTAGAAATATGAATTGTTTAAAAAAAGGTTAAGCAGAAGCTGGTTCCAAAGTTGAAGATATCCAAGACCATTTATATTTCTGCATATCATTTAACATTCCCGTTTTCCATAATGCACAGATCGACAAGACTGGCATTCGTACGATATAGTTTAGAATTCTTTCAAAGAAATTGTAATGCACTAGAAATATTGCTGAACAATGCACAATTCCCGAGCCTTAGGTATATTTAAAATAACTCAAAAGGAGAAGAATATTTCAACGTACAGACAATGGTTAGTCTGGCTGCTGCGTGCAAATCGCAAGCTTTTATCTTCCCTGTAATGCCTAAACTGCGAGCTCTTGAAACAACAGAACTGCCTAATACACAATGTTTGTTAAAAAAACATTAAACTTTAGTCTAGTTGGCAATTTTTTATAATTATAAGCCACGATACAAGTTGTGATAGCTGTATCTCTAACATCATCAGTCATGATTTTGAATTTCTTCGGGCGTGTGCTTGTAAAATTGTGCCCGATTTTCCATACATCAGAATACTGCTGTCTACCGCACAAGGGCTTAATGGGGCTTATTTATGTAAACCGATAAACCTGATTTATAGTGGTAGAAAAATATTTATATATATCTAGGCGGTTTATATGATCTTCGAAGCCTCACTTTCCCTGCACTTCACTCCACCTTTTTTTTGTTAACGGAGAGGAAATCTTCAAAAAGATACTCCGACTTCTTCTTCCGGCGGCGGTTATTGGGGTTTTTACCCACACTTAACTCCACCTGTACCAAGTCACCTTCAGCCTGGTAATTCATGCAGGCCATTCCAGGATTAGCGACCCGGTTGTGCTGGCGAAACAGTCCCCGAAAAGAAATGTCGAGGGCATAGCAAACTCTGAGGATCGCGTCGCAATCCTGGTTGCGCTCTTGCCACTTATCACTGCAGTATTACTTTAGTCAATAAATACAATTCTTCTTTTATTATTTTAAAATAACGTTATAAATGTAGATTCATTATTAATTAATTTACATCTTCCATGTACACAATTATAACGCGCACAAAAGTCGGGTTCACCGAATCCCCAAATATAATTAAAGTTCACTCGTTTGTGTGGCTTCAGTTATTGTCGGTTGCGATTTCTATAATTGAACATGTTCGTCCAATTTCAATTCAGTTATTTATACTAACATTAAGCCAATACAAATAAATGAAATATATGCTATTGATAAAATGTTTCAGTATTCTTTATTTAAACTTAAGAATACCTAAGAAATAGTAAATTCTGCAATACATCACTGTTGTTTAAAAGCCTTCTGCCGACTGGATTCTCAAGTTATCACAGCCTTTTTTTTCCGAAAGTAACAGCCTATATATATATACATATATATATATATGTAGCACTGTTGGGCACGGACGTTCTCTCGTAAGACGTCTGCTACGCGGCTCCAGTGTGCCAGAGAAACATGCTTCACGATGTTTTTTTCTTCAATGTTGAGCACATGGTACGTCAGCATGTTTTTAGAAGGGCTTAAGCGTTATGTTAGTTGATTACTCCCTGGATCACTCATTTGAGGAATTGCCGGTGGCGTGGCGAGGGTAGTATATAATATTTACCTCAATTAATGCAACGGCAATAGCCCTAATGTAAAACTTGTTTCAAGATCTAATATGTCTCCTAGTCATCTGAGACTTAAGTGTGACGGATAGATGGCGTGGAAAGCAAATGTCAATGTGCTTGCGCCTGCTTCTTTACTCGTACAATTTGTGTGACGTCATAATGCAGAATAGAGTTTTCGTCGTGTTTCAATTCCCAAACTTATACACCAAACACTTCCAATTCGCAATACGAAAATACATTTTTAAGGGCACAAGACAATTTCACAAGCCAGGCACTCATAAAGTAATTGAGGCAACAAACTTCGGTACAGCGAAGTTGAGGTAAATGTATCGATTATGCTGGAGTCTCTTTAATATTCCGCGTCACTGTTCGGGGGCTTAGATTCTCTTCACACATAAGTCGTTCTCGACATGTAAGCCCTCTTAGAACACCTGACGCGGCCTTTATATTCCGATGATACTTGGTGACATCGTCGCATTGTGTTCTATGTGGTAGTTCCGGTTTCCGATACTTAAATTTACTAAAGGACTGAAGATCAATATTATTTAAATACATTGTAGGTTTCATAATAAGTTATAGTAATTTTCGTAAAAGTTTAAGCAGTCTATATTGTGATAATGACATTTTCATATTCAAACGCAGACGCAATTTTGGAATTAATACTATTCTCGACCTAAGAACTCTTGCTAGGAATTTCCAACGCTGGCTGGTAAGCTTGTCAAAGTTTCTTCTTTTTCACTTCCTTATTTTTATTTAGAATAGCCTATATATTTATCTTGTATAAATACAATGAAGCACCAGACAGCTCTTTTAAACCAGCAAATATTAAAAAAAAACTATTAACTATAAAAATATATATAACAATAAGTATTACAACCTAACATAAAAACATAATATACGCATCCAATTTTGAAAATATCCAAAAAATCTAAAAAACAAAACCCTGCTATAACTCATATCACTGGCGTTCTTGTAACGAACTTGAGTTTTGCTAAAAAAATTCGACAGGCGCTTTGACACCCAATGGAAATGCGTCCGCATTTTCGGTGATAATATGATTGCATTTTATCAGTTTAAAGTACGAAGTTCAATAACACTGGCTGGATTTAACGATGAAAACTACTTTAATGACGTGATAAAATAAAACAATGCTCTTTCACAATTACAGTGCGGCCACAGTATCCGGATGGAAAACCGTAACCTCTTTAGAAATGAAAAAAAAAGATTTTAATTTCTGTGTTCTCTATTATAAATCTTTCGTTCGAATATGAGAGAATTCTGTTAATTTCATAATGATTTACGAGACTAGGGAATAAATGTTTTGAATTTACTTTTAAATCTGTGTATTTTAGTACAATACGTGGGAAATAAAATGGTTAAAACGGATTAATTGGAAAAAGTACAAAAAAACCTAATGGTTGTATGTATACCTATTTCTTTTTTAATCAACTTATTCTAACTTATATGTGACCACCACCTATCACCACAACTTTTAAGTAAGTAGCAGTCCAAAAACAAAATCGCTTTTTTATGACGAACTACACAGATTGGCCAGAGAAGCTGGCCTTGACTGCTTCACCGGATTGAGAGGTGGCATAGATAGAGAGCCGACACAAGGGTCCCCCCGGTGAGGGGTAACCTTGGCTTGGATGGTTACTACCAAAATCGCAATGATATAATCTGAATGAGGGTTCGAACCTTGATTATGAAGATCGTAAACCGATCAACCTCTAGACGTTTAGCTATCACTGCATAACATGAATTTTTATTATTGACCTGGCCGTAGACCCGTGATAGGTGTCCGGGCGGTTGTCTCAAGTTGTTTAGTACGCTAGCAACCCGAGTTCGATCCCCAGTGTCGACACCAATAAATTTGTTGTTTCAATTTTATGTACTGATTTACCACGCGCTCGGCAGTAAAGGAAAACATCGTGAGAAAACCTACATCACATGTGAAGCCTGCCAATCCTAGGGCCGCGTGATGGACTATGCCCTTATATTATTTATACAAAGAAGTCCTTTGCCCAGCAGTGCATACCATCTCACTGCACATTGATATATTTTGTTGCACAGAGTCTGTGTTTATCGAAGCTGCCTACAAATGCGTAGAAGGTGTTTGACTTTTTTATATTTATATATTATTGTCAATACATCAAGCAGCTTTTTATTTGTTTTAATTTTAATAATATATATCTAAGTTTTTATAACATCATATTGGTATTATCTGTAACGGTGTTATAATTTTTGTTGATTTAAATAAATAAATATTTGTATAAATAGGCTGTACGGACCCTCATGAAAGGATTATGTTTATATTAATATTGAAAATAAGGAACAGAGTAACTTGAAGTATTTAGGTTAGTAGTTTATCTTCGGAGAGATGGCATGCGAATCATTGCGTTCAGAGTCGATCAATTTATACAGCAATTTCATGGAATGGTTTTCACTTGGAATAACTGTTACGCGGTTGGAATATTGGAAAGTTATATTACGAAGTTCCAGCGCCTAGATTCTCTTTCTTCTTCCACATTCGTGCTCGTTTGCTTTATAGAATACTTTACCTACCTAAACCTAGTTCTATCTAATCTATTCCTGGACCGTAATAAACCTAGCATATATAACAATCAATATGCATATCAGGTATGTCTTAGAAACCCAAAGAGACATATATTATCAACAAAA
Organism: Meandrusa payeni; assembly: GCA_029286785.1. Taxonomy (NCBI): domain Eukaryota; kingdom Metazoa; phylum Arthropoda; class Insecta; order Lepidoptera; family Papilionidae; genus Meandrusa; species Meandrusa payeni. Next base: position 6,397,465 of record JAGSMX010000013.1, read on the forward strand.
TTCAAATAGGAACTAATTGAAATCAAATACTTTCAAACAAAAAAAATCAAAAATTTATAAATAACACAAACATTAAAAAAAAAATACAGACTAATTTAAAACCTCCTCCTTTTTTGAAGTCGGTTAAAAATTAGACTGAAACCGACAGAGAACGTGTCTATAGCCTGCATCATAGAATGTGTTCTACATTGAAGCACGCAGCTTCAATCTTAACTGTAAGTAATACAAAATAATAAAAAATATATTCTGCCATTTTTTTTCAAAACTTTTAGCATGTAGGTCGTTAGGTAATGGTGCTCGTGTGATCAGCGAGCAGTTGGAGCGTCAGTAAAGAGTAATTTGTGGGTGAGTGCACATCGACGGGCAAAGGCACAGTGTTGCAATTAGTTGCTTCCGAGTGTACTGTGCGGACTTACAAACGTACAAGCCAATTCTATCCAAAATCACAAGCGATATATATTTAATATTACTAGTAAAATACAATCTGATAACTTTAAACATGCTGTTCTTGTATATACATATAATTATTTTATTTTCGAAACGGTGCAAACCTATTTGGATCAAAATTTTCTATATATTTATTCACTCTCAAGGCGGATGCCACTAAGTCGAAAAATTAAAAAAAATCTTAAATACAGATTAAAAACTAAAAAATTTCTGCACAAAATTAGGATACCAAAGAAAATAAGGAATAAATATTAAAATGATAAAAATATGAAACAGTAAATTTCAAATCAATCAGTCAATTTTCTCCATTTAGCACGCGGAAAAAAGAACAGCCTATGATAATTAAACCATTGTAATAACCAACCGAGTTTGACGTGACGTGAAGTTAAGAAAATTAAAAATAAAAATCAACCTACCGTCAATCATATTCACTCAACAAATTCTTATTATTGTTATTTTTTTTGTTCATTTCCCATATATATATTACTCTTTTTTTTCGTTATATTAAATAACAATAACAAAACTCTTTATTAAATTATGACGAATGTGCAACGCCTAGACCAGTGATACTCAACCACTGGGCCGCGGCACTTTTGTGTGCCGCCAAATTTTGCAAATAAATAATAATGTTAATATTATTAAATTATATCATTTAAAAAGAAAAATATTTTTAACTTGAATATATATTATGATTTCGTATATTTAACATTTTTATCATAAACTATTTATGCTGTGTGTTGTAGTAAGTAAATAATTTTTATCTTTTTCTTTGTGTGCCGCCAAATTTTGAAATAGTTAAAAAAAAAGGTTGAGAATCACTGGCCTATAACAACCACTGCGGTTTTTATGGCGAGAAGAAATATCTTCTTTATATGTATAAATTGATAATAAATAAAAAAAATAATAATATTGTTTTTACTTTGGAAATCAGGGCAAACGAGCACCCGGCTCTACTAACCTAAAGTAATCCCGTCTGAAGGTATTGGAGGTGCGCTACCAATAAAGAGTTGGATCACCAGCACCTCGCGTACCAGGCGAAACGCGGAAGTATATAGGTATATAGAATATACACCCAATTCATATCTTTATTGTCGGTTTGCGAAGTCATGGTACTCCCCGTCAGAGCCGATGCATCGTACCACTACTGTTATAGATTCATAGTAATAAATTGTCTTTTATAACACCTTCTGGCAAAACTCTGCCTGTGTCAGTCAGTGTCAGACTTCAAAATGTTTCTACACGACGTTAGGATATTAAACTAATACGTTCGACATACGTCATAATCGGATTTATTGCACTGAAAAATATTGCTGGTTGGCGGAGTTTGTAAATAATTTGAGGTTCATTTTAACCAACAGTAATAGACAGAAATAGCTGTTGTCCAAATTGGAGCAAAAAATATATAAATAAATATGGTGAAGACAGACAATGATTACCGGATTGTAGTAATCAAGGAACTACACAACATAAGTAAACACAGCTAATATACACAAACAAAATATTCTCGAATGAGAACAATAATTACAGCCAAAAAACGTACATTCTGCGTCACAATTAAACGTGATTCCAATCAAAGCATTTACTTTTGATAAATTAAAGTCTTCGCTATTCAACGGATATTGCAAAAATGCAATCTACTTTCGACGCTGATGTTTTTACGCTTGCAAGTCATCTCAATAAAGCACAGAAAGTTCTTTGATAGCGAAGTGAAATATTAAACGCAGAACTATTTTGACGTGATGCGTGTATACGCTTTTAGATTTTATAATTGTGAAAATAAATTTGAATTCTTGTTAAAGTCATGTATCGAATAATATAGGAGCGTTAATTGGTTCTCTGATTGAACAATGGTTAGGCCCTCTTCAACACACGTAAATTAAACTTTAATAAAAATTAAACTTACCAAAGCAACGGAGTTATTGTTCTGCTGCAGCCAACGTAAGATGGCGCTGGCGGTGGTGAAGTCTGGTCGCGGGGGCGGTGGTATTGCGTGCTGGAGGGAGGAGGCGAGCTGCTGGGCCAGCTCGAGAGCTCTCGCTCTAGCCGCTCGTCCCGGACCGCTCGGTGTTGTCGCCCCAGCCGCTGTACCGCCCGCTTCTGTTCCGACAATAAGCATAGCATTTATATGGCATATATTGTATAAAATATACAATCAAAGCGTCATAGTCAATGTTCAAATAGCTTATGATGTGTATATCTCTAGTCAGTTTGAAGAGATACCGGCTTTATCATTATGGAATAACGTAAGCAAGCCACGAACTCGCAAAAAATCAGCTTCGTTCCGTCGCTGCTGAAGGTCGTGACCACGTTTATAGCTTCCATCATGAATATATGGATATATGGAATATATATACATCCACGTATGATTATAGCCTCCATTGCGTTCGGTTATGGAGTGGACTGCATGGTGCATGCTCCCTTTTACCGCCTTCTCAACTGCATGAGGTTTTCTTGTAAAGTGTCTCTACAACACCTTCTGGCAAAACTCTGCCTGTGTCAGTCAGTGTCAGACTTCAAAATGTTTCTACACGACGTTAGGATGTTAAACTAATACGTTCGACATACGTCATAATCGGATTTATTGCACTGAAAAATATTGCTGGTTGGCGGAGTTTGTAAATAGTTTGAGGTTCATTTTAACCAACAGTAATAGACAGAAATAGCTGTTGTCCAAATTGGAGCAAAAATATATAAATAAATATGGTGAAGACAGACAATGATTACCGGATTGTAGTAATCAAGGAACTACACAACATGTTATTACCGATATAACAACTATTAGATAACACAGCTAATATACACAAACAAAATATTCTCGAATGTGCACAATAATTACACCCAAAAAACCTACATTCTGCGTCACAATGAAACGTGATTCGTATCAAAGCATTTACTTTTGATAAATTAAAGTCTTCGCTATTCAACGGATATTGCAAAAATGCAATCAACTTTCGACGCTGATGTTTTTACGCTTGCAAGTCATCTCAATAAAGCACAGAAAGTTCTTTGATAGCGAAGTGAAATATTAAACGCAGAACTATTTTGACGTGATGCGTGTATACGCTTTTAGATTTTATAATTGTAAAAATAAATTTGAATTCTTGTTAAAGTCATGTATCGAATAATATAGGAGCGTTAATTGGTTCTCTGATTGAACAATGGTTAGGCCCTCTTCAACACACGTAAATTATACTTTAATTAAAATTAAACTTACCAAAGCAACGGAGTTATTGTTCTGCTGCAGCCAACGTAAGATGGCGCTGGCGGTGGTGAAGTCTGGTCGCGGGGGCGGTGGTATTGCGTGCTGGAGGGAGGAGGCGAGCTGCTGGGCCAGCTCGAGAGCTCTCGCTCTAGCCGCTCGCCCCGGACCGCTCGGTGTTGTCGCCCCAGCCGCTGTACCGCCCGCTTCTGTTCCGACAGTAAGCATAGCATTTATATGGCATATATTGTATAGAATATTCAATCAAATCGTAATAGTCAATTTTCAAATAGCTTATGATGTGTATATCTCTAGTCAGTTTGAAGAGATACGGGCTTTATCATTATGGAATAACGCAAGCAAGCCACGAACTCGCAGAAAATCTGCTTCGTTCCCTCGCTGCTGAAGCTCGTGACCACGTTTATAGCTTCCATCATGAATCCACAATCCACGTATGATTATAGCCTCCATTGCGTTCGGTTATAGAGTGAACTGCATGGTGCATGCTCCCTTTTACCGCCTTCTCAACTGCATGACGCTTTCTTGTAAAGTGTCTCTAATATACGTCTACCGTCTATTTTGCCTAAATGCACAAACAATCTGCTCTTGCTCCTGCTAGTAGCTGCGACTCTTTAACGGCACTAGACTAACTTAGGGGCATTCTCATCTATTGGATATTGTTATTATTTTTAAACACCTAGACCGCTGTTGCTATTGTCACTTAATTCTTACTATGATAACTAACTACAATTCAACAATCATTGTGTCAAACAACGTAATCTCATTTATATAACAACAATTGAATTTGTTTATTTTTAATTAACAGCGTATTTGGAAGTCAATTTACCGTATCATTGACACGTTCGTAAAATTGTCAATGTTACGCCACCGACAAAACTATATTGGCCCAACTGAACTAGCAGATAAGAAAAACAAACAAAATCGACAATTATGATGTTAGTGAATGTTCATTTGGATACAATTATAATAACACACTAGGAGCCACGTTCTTTTGCAATTGAATTTTTTCGTAGTATGTCGATAGTGTCGCATATGTACAAGTAAGTATGTGATATTTTTACAAACTTTTAAGTTTATGTTACCGAAATGATTGGCTTTTAATGCGGGAACAGATTTAATATTCGAATTGATGTTTTCATTGTACATTATAAAAACATTAAGTATAGTTTTACAAACAGGATGATTTAAAAAAAAATAGAGAATGAAATTCTTTTCTATTTATATATTGTAAATTATTTATTTATTAGTTTAAACTTTATTGCACTCTTGGCAGAATTGGCGCTGCTTAACAGGATGCGTATGATAGTTTTTTTTTAATTATTGTTTAAATATTCATAATTATTGGAATACAAAAGTAAACTGTCACATCTTTTTAACCACTAACCACTTTTCAATAAGTTTATTTAGTATCCTATGGGATAAGGAACGCTAGATCACATCGCAGTCCAACATTTGATTATGCTAAATTCCGGATTCATGGATCAGTTGAAGCATTTAGATGCGGTAAGAATGAAGACAAGCGGAAGGACAGCGGACGGCGGTTTTATAGTGTCCTGGCTAGCCCGGTAAACGTTTCCGTGTCCTCCCGATTGGCACGACAGGTCACGGGATGAAGCAGTCTACTAAGATAATGTACAAATGTATCAATCTTTCAAATGTCATACGATATTACTAACAACAGCAACGGCTAAGCTGTCTTCGCTGCAGTGTCTTTACCGCTATTACAATAAAAAGTTAATCATAAAATGTCTCATATACCTCTAAATCTTATACGTATCATATTTGGAAGAAGATGAGTCCACCGCCATTAACAGAACTTTAATAAGTCATTTTTTGTCGTCGACAAGACAATCAACAGATCAACAGATCGAACCACCGACCAAAACATCGTAAATTGAACTCTCAGCCATTAATATTTTAGATATTATCTTTATAAAATGTCTGAGTAAAATATGTGTGTGTAATGTTCGTGTGTAGGTAGGTTTATTTGAAAACATTTGATTTACGACTCTACGGTAACCGATTTAAATCCTACCTAGTACCGTGAGTAATTTTTTTAAAGAATGCCTAGAATATTTTTTTTTCACAAATATTATTAACATTGTTGTTAACCATTACAAATAAGCTTAAGCTGGTGTGAGGAGATGGTTTGCGGCAATAGTCGAATGGTGGATTCGAAAACATGACGACGACGCTTGACGCTTGTTGGCGTATATAGCAATATGCGCCTGTCACAAAGATGTCCTATTAAACTACGTCAAAAGTGGATCAGTATAAGGCGACTCTTGTCTCAGTGAAAGCGGATCCGAGAGGAAGGCAACACGGACTAGTCTTGTACTGCCCTAACACAGTGAGGGTACTGAGGGAGGAACTCCTCTCCTGGGACGTGATTCTTCGTGTAGAGGCGCACAGGTGCGTTCCGCTAGAGGTTTCGGAGCACGATCACAATGCATTTAGGATTGCGGGGAGAGTTTAGAAATAGAAATCACATATGACCGCCCAGAATGCAGGGTATCTTTAAAAAAAATATTCCGTGGAGCGATTTGCATTTCATAGTTTAGATCACAAACAAGTATTTTTATGTTTTTATTAGCAACCATTCTGTGGAAAAGCTTAGCTCTCTTTTAACCGCTATAACAGCCGGCAGTGCTCGCACCAGTTAAGCATACAAACCCACAAGTCTACTGCATTCCGTGGTAGTTTTCGATATGCGGCGTCAAAATGTTGGAATAACATCCCCCCGCCTATTAGGACGTCTAAAACATTAGTTATTTTAAAAAAAATTAAAAAGTCTCTTAACCGAGTCTCAACGTAACCACGCCAACATCAATTACGACAAATCGTTTATATAACACTATATTTATGTTATTTATTATGTAATTTGTTTATCTATATATATATATATATATATATGTATATAACTATATATTTATATATATATATATATATATATATATATATATATATATATATATATATATATATATATATATATATATATATATATATATATATATATATATATATATATATATGTATATATATATATATATATATATATATATATATATATATATATATATATATATATATATATATATATATATATATATATATATATATATATATATATATATATATATATATATATATATATATATATATATATATATATATATATATATATATATATATATATATATATATATATATATATATATATATATATATATATATATATATATATATATATATATATATATATATATATATATATATATATATATATATATATATATATATATATATATATATATATATATATATATATATATATATATATATATATATATATATATATATATATATATATATATATATATATATATATATATATATATATATATATATATATATATATATATATATATATATATATATATATATATATATATATATATATATATATATATATATATATATATATATATATATATATATATATATATATATATATATATATATATATATATATATATATATATATATATATATATATATATATATATATATATATATATATATATATATATATATATATATATATATATATATATATATATATATATATATATATATATATATATATATATATATATATATATATATATATATATATATATATATATATATATATATATATATATATATATATATATATATATATATATATATATATATATATATATATATATATATATATATATATATATATATATATATATATATATATATATATATATATATATATATATATATATATATATATATATATATATATATATATATATATATATATATATATATATATATATATATATATATATATATATATATATATATATATATATATATATATATATATATATATATATATATATATATATATATATATATATATATATATATATATATATATATATATATATATATATATATATATATATATATATATATATATATATATATATATATATATATATATATATATATATATATATATATATATATATATATATATATATATATATATATATATATATATATATATATATATATATATATATATATATATATATATATATATATATATATATATATATATATATATATATATATATATATATATATATATATATATATATATATATATATATATATATATATATATATATATATATATATATATATATATATATATATATATATATATATATATATATATATATATATATATATATATATATATATATATATATATATATATATATATATATATATATATATATATATATATATATATATATATATATATATATATATATATATATATATATATATATATATATATATATATATATATATATATATATATATATATATATATATATATATATATATATATATATATATATATATATATATATATATATATATATATATATATATATATATATATATATATATATATATATATATATATATATATATATATATATATATATATATATATATATATATATATATATATATATATATATATATATATATATATATATATATATATATATATATATATATATATATATATATATATATATATATATATATATATATATATATATATATATATATATATATATATATATATATATATATATATATATATATATATATATATATATATATATATATATATATATATATATATATATATATATATATATATATATATATATATATATATATATATATATATATATATATATATATATATATATATATATATATATATATATATATATATATATATATATATATATGTGTTTTGGGGATGGTACTCTATCACTTCGAACCACGGAGGAATGGTTTCGACGATTCAGAGCCAGAAAACGACACCATGGATAAGCCAGCCGGCGGAAGACCTGTGACGACAAATACCGATCAAATCATGGACTACATCGAGTTAGACCGGCATGTGGCATCTCGTGACATCGCCCAGGAGATGGGAGTTAGTCACCAAACCATTTTAAACCATCTGCAGAAGGCTGGATACAAAAAAAAGCTTGATGTTTGGGTGCTGCATGACACAAAAGGCGGAAGGGAGATATTTGACAACCTATTATTATGCATAGCTTAGCTGGCGTCTTTATTTTCCGAGATATTCAAACTTACTTAACCGACCCAATTTTGCTCACGAGTGTATAACACATGAAAAAAGAAGTGAAAATAGACAAAAAACAGTTTAAGTCCAGTTGTTTCATACAAATTTAAAACTTATATGGTTTTCTCTTGGATTTCCTTAGCCAAATGGGTACACACTGGAAGCAGAAACTTTCAAATAAAAAAGAATCATCGAAATCGGTTTATCCAGTCGAAAGTTATGACATATCAAACATAAAAAAAACGAATTGAGAAACGCCTCCTATTCTGAAGGCGGTTGAAAAAAAAATTGATTAAAACTATACGTAATTCTTTACAGCAATATTAACGACGTTATTTAACTAGGTATAGGATAACGACTTAACACACAATCGGTTCATGAGCCAAATCCTTAGGATTACCAGTAGGTCGATGGCCAAACTTACTCGATATCGATCGTTCCTCTCCGCTCAACTGATTTACATAAGTATCGAGAGCAAGCAAATTGCTTTCACACTAAAATCTGCGTTAGGAACACGAAATAAATTAACCACGGATTTAAATAATAATCACTGTATTAACATTGTATTAATATGATCGTCAATAGCCGAATGGTTTAGGCTACGGTCTGCGAATTGTAAGGTCGGGATCGAATCCACCATTCGACTATTGAGTGAACCATCTTCTAGCATAAGCTTAAGCTTAGTTGGAATGATTAACAAAATGTTAGTCATGTTTTCTGAAAAAAAAAAGAAATATTGCTAGTTTTCTTTTTAAAAAACAATTACACTAATCACATGTTATGACGAGTCCGTGGATAAAACTTGGGAAACCGTTTCGAATCCTGCAAATCACTCTCATGTCGTTAACGTCATATTGAAGTTTCACAACCAAGCATAAGTGTGGACACGAACACAGCCTTGTGTATTCCCAGAAGAACATTATTTAACATATTTCAGGTTCTCAAAATTTAGTGTAGAACTCCATTGGCGTATACTACCATAGGTTGGTACCTAATATTTTGAGGATGAAGTCCGGTCTTTGCCGGGACCGGCCGGTCGTTGGGGTGTCCTGTCGCTGACAGATCCGAGGCACCCCGCTCATAACGGCTGATGGCATTCGCGGAAGGTTTAGTGGGTAGGGCCCACCAGAATTTTCAGAGGATGGTCTATAAAAAGATTCCCCCGCGTGAACAAAAAAAAAAGGTTGGTATCTTATAACGAATCTTTAATAGTTATACAATAGAAATACACAACACATGCAAACGTCCTGCGACAACTAACTGCATTGTGCATCTTAGTTTTTGTGAGATAAAAATCTTGCATTATAGTAACTGGTGCATTACGAAGTTCTCAGACAAGTCGGAGACGCCGGTCACAGTTTCCCAGTCGGAAAAGTTAGCCGGACGCCGAGTGCTGTTATATTTCCCGATGTTTATATATTTTGAGCTTATTGTATTTAACTATTATTGCCATTTCTGCCGGTATTAAATTCATTCTGAGTTAACGATTTTTTACGCGAATGCGAGATCGTTAACTACGTTTGAAATCAGCGTTAAGAGATGTCATAAAAATATCTTCTCCGATTTTACTAACATTTAAAGATAGAAGAAAAAATCATGAAATTATATTGAAATTTCACACTCAAGCATTTTATAAAAATTCAAGTTTAACACTTTTATTTTGCATCTAGAAAATCAGAAATGATCGATTAGTGATTTTGTTATACTAAGTTAGTGATTAGTATTAATATTAGTAGTTAATTAGAAAAAAAGTATCACGTCCTGAAAGCCTAACGGGTAGAAATACTATCTGAATTTGTAGCCAGCAAACAGCAACGACTTATAACTATTTTTGCTGGAGTTTCTTCGGCCACTTCTTCTCCCAGCGCTAACGCTTCCCGAAGTGGCACTCAAAGTTAGTTTAGCTTTTGAATGTCCCTTAGATTATCCGTGAAATAGCAACCGACCGAGACATGGTTCGGCCCTCTTGGGCACGCTCGGATCGGTAACCGTCGGAACATAGTAACCGTCCAAGCCGAGGTTACCCCTCACCGGGGGGACCCTTGTGTCGAGTTACTAGCAATAAAGGTTCAGTCTAAGCGACCTAAGAGCTGTGCCACCTCTCAATCCGGTGAAGCAGTCAAGGCCAGCCTCTCTGGCCAATCTGTGTAGTTCGTCATAAAATAAAAATATTATTTTTTAAGAAGAATTTGAGCTATGGACTACAACGTCAGCGGTATTGGTGGTAACAATTTAAAATTACTTAATATTGATAAATTAAACACGCTTTCCATTTCTTCTTTCTATCGTCGCTTGAGAAATTTTACAAGTTTCGGAATTGCCAAGGCTTATATAACCGGCAAGGAAAATAAATATAAAAAACAAGTGTATTTTATTGCTATATATGATTTGTTACTATGTAATAAATATGGTAAATAGATATATATAACTTTATTGTACAATAAAATGATACAAGAAGCAACAGAACTAAGGTACATTTTAGAATTCTTTGCACAAAAGGCGACCTTGTCGATAAAGAAATCATTTTCAGGCAATCTTTGTATGGACAGGAAATGTATGAACTAAACAGGATGATTATGATGATTGACAGTTACAAATATTAGTAGCAATAATCCCTATTCATAAAAAGGACCGACTGAGATCTCTTCGAAATGAATCCACTCGCGCAAATTACACAGAGGACGAATGAATTGCATCCTCCTTGAAACATTGACGCTTTAGCTTCAGAAAAACTACAAAATCTTCTCATTATTTTACTTCTTATATATACATATACTAGACTCCTGACCTCGTTTCGATGATTTAAGGTTATTAAATGAGTTATAAAATAATATTAAAAAAATATAGTTGAAAAACTTAAAAAATTAAAAGTACTCGATATAAATACCAAAAAGATGGCACAAAGTGCCACACGCTTTTTTTACAATAGTACTAATATTTTTTATTTTCTTTCATTAATTTTAGTTCTTTGTGCTATAAAAATGTGTTGTTTTTTACTAAATTTATTTTTCTTTTTTTAGTGCGATTGATTGGTAAAAAAAATTCATATAATTAAATACAAATATTTTTTGATTTAATATATGCTAAAAAAAAGGAATTTACTATTCTATAAGTATTGTTGTAAATGCGACAAAGGATGAACGGACACAAAATTTGATGTTTTAATATCAGCGCCATGATAGTGATGATGAATTCTGGTAATCTTGAGCAGGATAATGAGACAAATATACTAAATTATTGTATAGTCACCATTGAAAAATATACAAAGTTTTAATTAAATCTGACCATTCAAAATGGGTCAAAATCGCCAGGTGTCTTAATTACCCAAGGTGATTCAGTGTTAATCAGTGGCCTATTATTGCACATTGAATTTGAAATAGTTGACGATCGACAATGTTAAGGTTTATACATACATGCTATATAGTATAGTATCACAAGTTGCGGTTAAAATAAGGTAAAGACATACGCTGGGGTATTTGTGAATCAGCCTCGACATCGCCGAACAATCGATGACTGCACACGTCCAGGAGCCACCAGCGGGTGACGTGCTCCGGCAAGTGCCAGCAGCCCGGCATTGTTGCACCAACACCACGACACACAGTCACCGACACATAAACACTCAACACTTACCCGTTAACCGAACCCAAGAACGAAACCACGCACAATAATTGTTAAGAACACTGCACATTCCACTCAGCTTACTATACATAATAGTTCTAAGCAAACATTAATAAAAATAAACAAAAAAGTTATACATACGCATGAGGGTAACGGAAAATGAAAGATATATCTTTTGGTAATTTTTAACCGACCTCAAAAAAGGAGGAGGTTCTCAATTCGACTGTATTTTTTTTTATGTTCGTTACTTCATAACTTTCGACCAAGTGAACCAATTATGATACTTTTATTATGAATATATATATATATATAATAAATATTTTTATTTGAAAGCTGATGTTTCTCGTGTGGTCCCATTCCATTTGATGCCGTTCCAACACTGCCATCCATGAGAAAACATTATGTCTTAAAAGAGTTCGCCCACACTTCGTAGTTTTTAATGATAAATTCATCAATAATTTCATTTGAAGTTGTTTTTGTGTTTACATGTAAACCTATTTGTAAAAAATACGGCAACATGTTACATAAAGAAAATAAGCTCTCGCATTTTCAGCCCTAGATAGAGATAGTCAATGTTTAACTCATACAATAAATTTGGTCCTATACGTGATAAAGGATGAGTCATCATCGTCATACACCGGAAACAAATTTAATTTCTTATGTAGTGGTACGTAAGCTAGTGTTTTCTTAAGATTTGTTATAGAATGGCCGAGATATTTAAAAAAATACATACAAATGATTTTAATATCTCTGCCTTAAGATTTTCTTTGTGCCCTGAAATAAAGACACAATAGATACATTCTTCTTTGAGTAACACGAAGACCTAAATACATTTTTCATGAAAACTATGAAAAATTTTCTTTGTAAATAGATAACTTGTTTAATGGACTAGAAAAGAAATTCCTTAAACAGGGGACGGTGCCTTCCGAGTAATGGATAAGAGCTATACCCGACAGGAATATAATATCTCATTAACTCGCCGTTTTCGAAGTATGGGTGAATAATAGGGCGGTGGGTCGGAGTTCGTGACACGGACCTGACCAGATTATTGAGTGTGGTACCTGTTGCGAACGTATATTGAGGCGCAATTGACTAACTATTAATCATTGTGTTTAATTTATTATGTTTCAGCCTTCCAGCTTTTTTCTTGTCATGATTTAGATAAAGATCAAATTATGGAGGTATTTTATACGTAGAAGTTAACGTAATGATAAATGTTATTTGCAAAAACATTGTCAGCACACTGGAGTCACTCTATTATGCCTTCCTATTTTAACCTACTACAAAAAGAGGATATTAGTTCACATCTTTCTTTTGTTTGTTACTTATAACTCATTTATTATTTTTGTAGGAAAGGAAACATATACAAGGGACCTCCTTTTAAATGTTATTGGCACTGGACTTTATAATCGGAAGATATATGGATAAATCGATTAGAATTGTGATCGTGAATAATTTTTTGGTCCAAGAAATATTAAAGTATGGAATGAATTAAGAGTTTCAATGAATAATAATGTAATATATCACAGATACATTAAGATATTCTAAGTCGATTATTGTCTGACTCTCAGTGGAGATGTAGTCTTTAATGGTAGGACTTCACTTCCCTTCAAACCGCTATTTGTAGTTGAGGAGTTGGGTAACTTACCACAGATTATCATGAACATTCAGCCTGTAGTTCTAGGATCGTAGCATAAGACTACGGTATCCCCTGCCTGTCGTAGAAGGCGACTTAAAGGGGTCTCGGGTTCACTGGATGACAAGAGTGGGCCTTTGGCCTTTGTTGCCCGCCAAAGTGGACCCGGGAAGAAGGCGACTCAGGCTGGCCCGTACCGCCTTGCACTGCGAGCGCACAGGGGAAGGGATTAACCTCCACCCCTCCGGACGTGCTCTCCGAATAGCACAGTGCAGAGGGGTTCCGGTGCGTTCTTCTGGAGATTCCGTAGCCCCTCACCATGCACCGAGGGGGTTTTAGTGGGTATGAAGATTATCATAAACATGTCAATTTCAAGTCCGTTGTCCTTTGACAAAATAACGTAGGCTTCCTATTTTGGAATACAAAAAGATTCATTAGTCCAACTATTTAACACTACATCGTTAGCGACTACTTTTTTGTGATGAACGTATATGTATGGATAAGCCAGTGAAGCTGGCTTGTACCGTCTTTGGATTTAAGAGGTGGCAAAGCTCTTAGGTCGTTAAGCGTGTACCTCTATTTAGGAATAACTCGACTATGGTGAGAGGTAACCTCGGCTTGGACGCCGCCCGAGACCACATAAACAGAAATCATAAGAAACACATACACAAAACGTTGTAATGAAAAACAATGATTGTAAACATGAAGTGCAACAAAACCGTATTAACAATGAATTTATTGCTCTCAATAATTTAAAAGTACACGATACCGTTTATTATGATTGTAAAGATAATGCTTCATCCAACTCACCCAACTTGAAGAAAGACATTAAAAATTACCACTACGCGATATGTAACGTTAAAGAAAATTGAATACTGAATAAAAACACATTTATACAAGAGATAAACGCACCCTTGTTACAATTATCTTGACACAAGTATAGATTACAATCTACTGACGAGATTGTTCGTGTAAAATTGGCATTATGTCGTCGGCACTTCCTATCGATCAGTGCGTACCTCTTTTATTATGTTACACAGATATTTATTGTAATCTTAAATGTTTTTAAAAGCATAAATAAACAATATGCTTAAGATTTTGGTACATTTAAGTTTATTAAAAATATACACCTCTCGTTAACCTGTATTATGAGTAACTTATCGCAAGAAAGGGAGTACCGAGTGGAACGTTACTCAATGCGAGATTGGATTTGGACTCGATGGTGCCTGATAGGGCCGACCTCGTCGGTTATAAACTAATCATATTTATGATAATTGTATTTCAAGACCCTGACCCCTTGACCCAGAGAGGTAGGTAGTTCAGCTATGTAGTCCCGCGCTTATAGAATAAGGCGATGGTATCCCCTGCCAATCGTAAAAGGCGACTAAAAGAGGCCTTAGGTTCACGGGCGACAACAGCCTTTGTCAAGGGTGTGTGTTTGTGTAAGAAAGCGAAACTGGTGGTCCCGATATGCTGTAACTCTGCGAGGGTGCTGGAGGAGGGAGTAACCTCCCCGGGATGTGATCTCGTCGGAGCTTTCCCCCCCGACGACAAAAAAAGAGAAGTGGAAAACACGGTTTTCTATTTTGCACTGTCCTGTCACATTCCATACTTACACACGTATCTTCAATTCCTCATATGTGATAGTTGCCCTAATTGACAATAGTTTATACTCACACTTAAAATCACAGTTTTTTTTTTACTTCCATTTGTTATACAAACTTTCTACGCGCCCAAACCACCGAAGCATAGCTTTAGAATAAATATTCAACATAAATATAATTGCTCTTGTGAAGACGCCACACGAGCGAATCGTCTTCTACATCCAAAGGCTTGATTTTTTGTCATACTTTCCCAGCCAGTACTTGACAACAATTTTACCTGACATTAGGATAATTATCTTAACAATCGGATAATTATCTTAAATACAACCTAATTACTACACCGGATCACCACTCCTTTTTTGAAGTTGATATGGAGAATTCGTCGTTTTCTAAGTGAAGGCCGTCTTTCGGCTTTTACTTCTGCAACGGATTGAGAGACAGGTGATAACTTAAAACATAAGCTTAAGCTGTACTTCTATTATGAGTAAATCAGCGCGAGAATTCCCGCGAACGTCAGTTTTGTCCTAAACTCTAAGCGCGATAGAAATCTAATTCCAGGATACACGAGACAACCAATCGTTCGTATTAAAATGTTGGTTGTACAATGCTGGCAATGCTGAAGTTATATTTTATAAAAATGATGTTTATCTTATTATTTTGCAATATTTTGCAAAAAAAGGACTGTTATTTCGTTAAATAGTCATTAATTATCAAATGACTTCGAACTTTGCCGTTTTTATGCTTTTGAAATGTTTATATATATTAAGGAAATTAAATATTCTTAGTAAGGAAATAAATTTCTCTCAAACCGTATTTATACTTATAAGATGCTAAACTTTAACATCAACAAATAAATAATTATAAGTACAGCTAATAAAGTTAAAACAAATCGAAAATGAAATCCAAGTATGATTATATTGCATAAATTAAGATAACCGAAAATGAAGACAAATACGCAATCACGTGTCAAATTATACTATTTATGGTATAATAAATTACATAAAACAAAATCAAAAGAGAAAGAATAATCGAACGCAATCCACTATATGCCAACTTTAATAAATGCTACGACGACAATAGAGCGTAATTTCGTATATGTACCACTACACAACGTAAGTATCGCAGACGCGAGCAGACGCGCGTTGCGTCACGGTCGTGGGACGTCCACGCCGGTAAAGAGCGGCGGCCGACTGCCGGCACGACACCCTCTGTTCAACAGATTGCACCCTCTCGCGGGAAATACACCCCCTAAACCTTTTATAACTACGGAACCACTCATTTCATTGTTAGAAAAGTTTTTGACCATTGGGATTTTTCAAAATGCATCACATTTCAAACATTTTTTGTTATATTTATGTTTTTGTGAAACATTCGCTAGCATTTAAATAAAGAATTATAAAATACAATAAAATGATCCCGTTATACTTTGCACCAACATAAAATATTTTAAAGGCAAAGAAATTGTATTAAAATAATAATTTAAACAAATTGCATGACAAGTTTAATATTCAATGCAGATTATAAAATAATTTTTATTGATAATGTTCTTGAATAAATGTTATAGTTCATTAATTTTGGTAAAAAGATTTCTCGTTTCTCATTCAAGATGCATTTTTATAGTAATTGCATTGCCGTTTATATATATAAAAATGTGTATTAGGCACAATTACAAAAATTTAAAAGGCTGATATAAATTAGATTTTACAAGGTTGTTGATTTAGTTGTATTGTATTACTTGAAACACACAAATTGCCTTAAGTTGAACACATTGTAGTTAAAAAAACCATAGAAGAAAGTTCCAGTTTATTTTCATGATTATATGTAACTTCAATGACTATCAGCAGTCTAAATTTATAATTAATAGAACTATAATTAAAATACTATGTCTTTTACACTCTATGTTGTAACATAAATTTAAGTCTCTTAAAAAACAAACTTTTCAATCATAATGTTGTAGAAACTTTAATGGTAGACTATAAAGTTTAGTACTGTAATACATTTTGTTAGTAATATTCAATTGAGGGTTTAAAATAAAAACTTAGAATCACCAGTAGTATAATGTGTTTCTTTATAATTAGGTCGTAATTACACTGGCGCCATGAAATAATACTAGAAAAGTGGTAGTAAATTTGTTATATGGTCTCGTTTATATTCAGATATTCGTCATAACAAGAAAAGTTAGTTTGAGATAAATGAGGAAATGAAGACCCCAATATGCATTCACGCGTGGAAAGTTAAGTGATTGTTTACAATACAGTACAGTGTTATATCTACACGAGAGAGAAAATATTCAGCACAATATTCTTCTTAACTTGATTGGTACTTACCGGCTATAATGCCATCCATCTGGAGAAGGGCTGCCTCCAATAATTTAGCGGGATCAGATTCCGGCGATGTTGGATTATTATCGCCATCAACATGCGTTGACTTCCCCATCACACGTCAGAAAAAAATATATAGAAACAAAGTAAAACTTATCAAACTTTGTATAAAAGTACTCACAATACAAAATAAGTTTTCACTGTCAAAAAAGTTAACTTTAGGTCAACAAAACTTTGACATACACACACGATGACAGCAAATGAAAGTAAAGTTTGCTCATATTTGATAACGATACGTTTCATTTCGCCGTAAACTTTATTAGTTTTTTTTTTCAAATTAATTAATTAAAAGAGGAAACTTTTTTCTGCAAGTAATCTAATTTAACAATCGATACCCAAAAACTACCTTAAATAATATATTTTGTATATATATACGTTATTAGACAGTAAGCGAATGCAAAAATCTCATTAACATGAGTATATCTTAATTAGATATTTAATTTGCAATAATTTTGCCGCTGTACATGTACTATGCACTTGTTGATGACTTTTGGAACTTGTCTCAATAAAATTGGATTAATTAATAAATATTTCAGACATTAAATCTAAGTTCTTAGTTAATCTAAGTTATTTTTAAACATTAAATTACTGATTTTAAATGAATATGCCAAATTATTAAGCAAGTGAGCATTTTTTTGGAAAAGTGATATTTTTTCCTTGTCAGACCGAAAATATATTAGGAACAGTCAGCTAGAATTCGATAGTCAAATATTATTTCATAAGTTAAACCACCTATTATCTCACAATGTATGTGTGATTTTTTTGTAAGCACGGAGGGTATTCTCAAAATACGTATTCTTCTCATCTGGAATGCCCTACTGAAGATGATAAGAAAACACACTAAGGATACATTTCGTATCCTTGCTGTGTTTTCCACGTCTGTCTTTCCTTCCGACTACAATGGGTATGTTTAAGAGTAGAGTGAATAGGCATTTACTAAGTTAGTGCGCCTTACCATCCAGGACTGCATTTCCACTTAACAGCAGGTGGGATCGTGGTCAAGAACTTGCTTAGAAAGTATTAAAAAGAATAACACTACCTTCTATGAAATAACGATAAGTTATCAGTTTACAAAACACTAATTATAAAAGGAAGATAGAAAAAGGAAATAAAAAACTATAATAGATGTTTTATCGCATAGTTTATTAATATTTCAGTAGACCCTTTACCAAATTATTTATAAGTAAATAAATAGAACTACATACTTGGTAATAAGTACCATTCATTTATCGCATATTTTATATCGTCAAAGACGATGGGACGACGGTCTGCTTCGACCGCAAATAAACTTTATCATAAAACAAGCGAAACAGCTATATTTCAAACATTTCTCTATACTCATTTATATATACACATATAAATAAATAAATAACATTATTATATTCATTATATTCTCTCTTTGTAAATATATAATAACTCTGAATGTGATACTCTTAAAAATTCACACTTCTAAATATATAATATCTGCTTAAACAAATTTCGAAAAAATGGTTTTAAATATAGATATACTCTATTAGTTATTACTGATCTAAGGCACAATCTGCTAAAATTGATATAGTTAACTATCACTCATTATTTCGTATTGGTTCCTTTCGATAACGAACCATTATTTATTAGTAAATATGTTATTATTTCTCTTATAACCATAACACAATAAATGTAACAGAAAAATATCAACAAAGTTTTCAATCTCTCCACCCTTTACAAATAATTGCTTTTTAATGATTTATCTATCTTAAGAAATACACACATAACAACTTAAAACAAAATTAAAATGTTGGTAAGCTGTGTTTTGGTATTAAGGTGAGGACTGCTATACTAAAGCATTTCTGTTCATAACAAGTAAGAGTATATCAATTCAAATCTGTGAATAAAGTTAAACATTTAATTCCAACAATGCCTTCGTATTTGGAAGACTTAATTTTTTTTTACATCATCTGCTATACTTGAACAATGTCCAACAATCATAATCAAACAATAACTACTATCTGTGGAATGTATGCCAAAAATATTTTAATAGGGGATTTAAAAAATACTGGTGTATATCAATTAATTATTTAACAATCTTATTCCATAATTTTTAAAAATATATTTTTTTATTTCGGCCAAATCCCCATAACGTTGCTACCACACAAAAATTAAAAACATTTCCTCAAATGGAAACAATCAATAAATAGTCTACTGCAGGATAAATAAACTAAGCGGGGATATTGTACTAATATAATTTAAGTACATGTACTATACCCCTTACTCCATCTATTAATGCTGCAGCATGACCATTTAATTATTAATTTATTACTATTTTTCGTAAAACTCTGCAATTCTGTAAACATGTTATAATTAAGATCTCTTCTTAATGTTACTCTATAAACTATAAATATATTAACTCTATTAAATATTAAAGGCAATATCTATCGTTAGATATGGACGGATTAAGTAAAGGCGCCCAACGGGGTTACCAATTAATAATATTAATAGCTCTTAAGTAAATCTACACTTAGCTAACGCGCGGTGTAACGGTAGGGACCGAATATACAAGTAAATATTCAAGTCTATATATATTAACCAACAATGAAACAGCATAATATAAGAATCTCTATAAATAAATATGTGTTGCTTGTTTCAGGTAACTCACTAGGTCCATTAAGTCAAGGACGGACTACAGCACACCGACCCTAAACTAGTAGCAAATTCAATATAACAAAACAAAATACATAACTTCGTTGGTAAACATAATTTCAGTTCCACCTAAGTCAATTTCGTAAACTTAACAGGCAAGACCACAACCGATATTAAGTACTTATTACCTACAGGAATGTAAATCTCAGGTTAGGCAATCTAATTCCAATGGAAATGGATCGGACCAATGATATAAGGATAGTATAAGTCGAAACAAGGCCATATTCAAATTAGGTTTATATAACTACTGCAAAATAGTACCACACATTATCTGCTAATAGTGAAAAAATAATTACCAATATACTTCAAGCAATTGATTGAGCACTCCTGACCAAATATAAAAAAGAAATGGGTAAAGAATCCATTACTGCAACAAAATAATTGTACAATGGTACCTGGATATACAAGCCACTGAGCAAACAATATTTTGCTTTGCGATGAGAGCAAGATTTGAGATAAAAGGAATCGCACACTACACCGCTGTCTGCAGCAATTAAAATTGTCTCATACCTCAGACTAGACCTCAGTCTGTGTGCGTTGTTTGCTTCGTTGTCGAAGCATTCTTGATAAGTTGGTTACGCCTTTTTTTGCAATTACAAAACATTTGTGGCAATGAGGAAAACTGCTATGAGCTACGAGCAAGTTTATGAAACGTGTTAAACTCGGTATGTCGAGGTACCACTGTAAATCTCATTAAGTAAATTAATAGCAGATTGAGTCATTGCCAATTTTACAAAATAAAAGAAATAATTAGATATGTACAGGCACCCGATACAAGCACGCGATAATTCATGGTTATCACATATCTAGAGGAATGTAATGCAAAACTATATTTTTGTGCGAATAGAACACCTAACATTCTCCTTAACTGTTGAGCCTTGGTAATCTGATTGAGCAAACATGCCTTTTCCGTACCAGTTTTTGTCTCCTTCTTAATAATTAATGAAATTTTTAAGTACATGATGCTAGCATCTAAATCTCTGTAATTTAGAATAATAAATAAATAACAACAAAATATGTTTTAAAATTGTACATTAAGTATTAGTCGTGGACTTGCATCACATGCATCTAAGACAACATAAAAATGGAATGTAGAATTTATAATTCATGTGTCATACAAATCACAATAGTAAACAATATTGGGAATAAAGGCTTAGCCTTGTTAATAATCTTGTCAACATTGAAATGTAAAAATATATTATTTTGTACACTCTTCAATTTAAGTTTTAAAAACACTTGTAAAATTGACTATCGCACCAAAATACCTCGTAATTTTATTTTCGAATAATGTTCATGTACCATTAAGTACTTTCAAAAAATAAAACAATAAATAATATATTTTAAAGATAAAAATTCAAAGTATCACTTCATTCCCCCTCCAAAGATTCTGATTTGGTCAAAAAAATCTCATATCATGGAATGCGTCATGTTACAATGGAATGTAAATTCTTGTGAATTTATAATTTTTTAATTACGTTCTAGCCAAGGGAATTCCGTATGGTACCTAAACTTCACACTGTCACATCATACCGCTTTAGTTAATAACTACAATATCCATACAAATAACCAATCATTAACTATAATAACAACTAAATAACTTTCAAAGTAATTTGCACTTTTTTTAAATAACAGCTTCGGGGGGACGTTCAGCGTAAAACATTTTCGAAGCACTTTCACCTTAGTGTGGTCAAGAACTTTCACATCTTACAGAGTCTAAGTTTAAAGACATTTCAATATATCAATGACAAGTAAGTGCATAAAAATGTGTTATAAACAACATTCAAATTAACATCAAAATTTGAAAGGTGAAGTGCCTTCGAAGTGCTTACGGACTATGCACAAAAATTATGCGAAAAGTGCATTGTTTAACATAAAGTCAATTGTTGTCAAACGCCCCCCCTGCAAACAGTCATTGATGGCTCTTGCTTAGCAGGTGGGAATTGAATTCGTAAACATTGCAACACTGTTCCCCGCAAATGTTGCATTTCCAAGGGTTTGAATCACAATGACATCCCTTGTGTAGGAAATAGAGTGTGGAGTCGGGAAATGTAATAGAACAGAATGTGCATACAAGTGATGAGGGAAGCATCGCCGTGTCACCGTGAGTCGATGTTATCACACCCCCTTCCGATGGAGAGGCTCTAGATGTCTGTAAATAAAATTTTAAATTTAATGCTTCAACTGTTTTTGAAAACACACTCCCACTCTTGTATAATTAATAGTATAAAAATACAATAATAAGTTAGCCATTATATCAATCTGTAGGCCACATAAAAATGATGGATAAGTACTTTTAGTATTAAATAATTAAACCTAGTTACACACCATTGTTTATAAGTTAAAAGTCACTACTATTCATAATCTAAAATTTATGGGACTATTTTTCTTTTAGCTGTATTTATATCTTAAAAAATCTCAGATGAACACCATTTACCCCCTTTCGGTATTTTTAAAAGGCAACTTATATATACAGTGTTTTTTATTTAAATCTTAAACATATGGAATTACACTTACATTAGATCCTCGGGAACGTCCACGCGCTGATATGCGTCTACGCAAATCTTCACGGAGTAAACTCTTAAGTGGTGATACTTTGATCAAAGAAGATAAGCTCGATGATACACCTCGCTTGTCACCACCATTAGCTTCACCGTCACGGTGATCTCCAGTTCCTCCATCTTCCTGTGTGTTAGGTTCCTGAAATATTTTTATGATCTTTTTGGACTTTCATAAATTTGTTTAACCGATAGCTGTCTGTCCACCTCGCTGGGGTTTTAGCTTGAAGTATAAGATTATTTTTGTATTTGAACAGACTTTTAGACTAGGATTTTTTTATAATATATAATTTTGTTTTAAAATTATTTTTAACTTTCAGATATTGAGAAAATATCCAGTACAAGTGTTACTCAGTAAGTATTATTTGCTTATAATATAAAAAGTAACAGTAAATAATCTACCATTTTGTAAACAAATAATAATAAATACATTAAAATATCTTCCAGTATCCTTTTTCATTCCCGGCACACAATAATTACTTTTTTGTATTAATTACACAATTATCTCACCTACTAACTAGTTAATGAGAAAAATTGCTTAATAAGACAATTTAAAGAATTAAAGTTTGTCAAATTATTGACCAATTATCATTAAGCATATGTATCTTAGAAATCTTTTACACTTACTAATTTAGCATAGTAAATAAGAATAATGTACATTTTTATAATATCTTATTTCTTAAGTAATGAGGGAGACTTCTTGTATTCTGTTTTAGCCTAAGCAAACCAAGAAAGGCATAATAAAATTTAAAGAGTACATGTACCACTTTTAAGTAAAGCATTGATTATATAACAAAAAGCAAACATATTTACCTGTTTGATGGGTATGAGTGTTATTGATGGTGTAATGTTTGTCGGCAGACCAGCTGATAATGAACTGCTAGCCACAGCACTATCACCCGATTGTGGTGAACTTGGTCCTTCCCCATTCATCCGTAGTTCTGACAGTAATACAAAATTCATATTAAAAAAAGAAACAATAAAAAAAATAATACATGATTCATTTATTCACTTACCTGAATTCCCTAAATGGTTGGACTGGCCAGGAGAATATGTTTCATTATTATCGGGCATGGATATCTCCACATGTGGTGTCAAATAATGCATAGGAGGTGTTGCATTGTCTACGGATCGTTCACCATTACTATCCCCACTATCAGAATAGGCTGCAGCAACGGACACGGAAAGTCCTGAACCAAGTGACCCTAGGGCATTTATTGTACTAGGGTCTATTGTCCCATCAGCGTAAGCTGCATTCGCAATACCAGCTGCTAGAAGTGACACTGAATTATTGCCTGGACCTGGATTATCTAAATCAATGCCATGCCTGTCAAATAAAAATCATGGTTAATATAAGTTATTAAATAATCATGTTAAAAAATAAATGACATGTTACCTATTAAAGAAATGAACTCTTAGACTCTTCATAGTAGGAGCTCGGTAGCTACAGAGTGGGCAAGTCTTAACAAGGTCATGCTGACCAACATGTTCATTTTGAAAATGTGCACGCATAGCAATTTGTCGTTGAAATCCTCGGTTACATATTGGGCAATGATATGGCAAGCTTTTCGTGTGAGTAGTAAAATGTTCTGCTAAATGGTCTTTTCTGAAGAATCTTTTTTGGCATACACGACACTCATATGGCTTAACACCAGTATGTCGCATTTTGTGCCTTCGCATGTTAGCGCCATTTGAAAATTTCATATTGCACACATCACATTCGAACAGTTTTCGGTGAGGTCGTGCATCCGCATTTTGTGCTGCAGCCACATTATTGTTATCCGGTGAACACTGAGCCATATGTGTGGTTAAAGCTCTACTGCTAAGTGTACTAAAACTGTTACATGTGGTACATTTTAGTAATGTGCTGTTACCCCTTTTAGGAGTATCTTTACTGGCTGTTGCTCCCTGAAATCAATTAAAACAAAACTTCTTATTCCCTTCTTATTTATTATCAGAAATAGACAAACTAAAATATGCACTCTATTTAAGATTAGGGACAATTAAATTTGCATGAATGAATAGTCTTAACAAGTAATAAATATAAGAGTATACCTTGTTGAAATTTCATGTGTTATAATATTTTCATTGAATTTAACCAGAGATCTTTTTTTCAAGCTTTTGCTTAATGCCCCACAAAATCCCATAGTAATTGTAATTATTGAATCTATAAATATTTATACCTCCTTAGGAAGTAAAGTATAATATTTTGCCTATGTGAAACATATATCAAATTATCTGGATTATATTTATTAATTTAATACATTAATACTGTGTTTCAGAAGATTTATATTTATTATTAAATTAGCAAAATATTTGGGTCACTACAGCCTAAGTTATAATAACTGCTAGGAATGCTAAAAAGTAAAAAACATAACTGCAACACATCAAATAGTTGAAATTACTAAAACATTCTTGCATAATATAAAACATTTTCTCATAAATAACTTTTTCTTACATAAAACATTTTGAGATAATAATATAAATTTTATGACAATCATGCATACATACATACATATATAAGCATAATTTTGATAATTTCTAGTCGACTTCCTAGTTCAGTGATATAAAACATACAAAAACAATTGATCAACAGATGTATAAAATATAAAATAATTTATAGGCATACTGACCGGTTCATTTTTTACTGTAGTTAAATTCGGCGACACCGTGCCTGAATCGGCCTCCGTTTCCCCTTTTGATGACATCACATTACCAGGTCGCGGCCTTTCTGATCATCACTCTCCCTCCTCGCGCGGCTACGAACATTAAATACAAGCTCGTATCATATTTGATTTTAAACATTAAGAAGTTCCTACATTAAATAATATCAGCTTCATAGTAAAAAATGTCATAAATTAAACTGAGTTGCGAAGAATGGCGAGGTGACCCATTTACGAAAACATACGAATTATCGACTCGCGATAGACTATTTATAAACGTTATCTATTGTATCCTATGCTTATCCCGTAGAACTAAAGCGAATTTTAAAAACAAACACAAATGTTAAAAGAATAAATGACCAATACAACTCGCTTACTTGATGGTCTGTCTTGATACGTCGACAGGCTGAACAGCGGTAATTTAGGGAGAGATCGCTATGTGGCCTAATTCAATGCTTGAACTCTATGCACAAAATACGTGTTACGCGAATAACTGTAAATGCACAAATAAGTGGGTCTCTACCATTAGCTCATATTATTTGAACACTTAATTACGTTATCACACTTATATTACTTTGTTAAATTTGTGTATATATGAAAAGAAATCACAAACTTTTAATCATGCCCATTCTGTAGCACTACCTACTTTTGCTCGACTGCGATGTGTTCGCAGTTCGGTTCGGATAAATAAAACCGTGAGTGATTTGTCTTTTTTTCTCCAATGGGAATTCTTAATCTGGCAACATTACATACGGATAATTTTCGACTAATAAAAAAACGACCAGGATTTGCAGCATAAAATAAAATATATATTGTAAAAAAATAAACTATATAGGTTTTAAAAATATTTTTAGCTTTAGAAAGGCTTAGGAAATAAGGGTATAAGTTTTTCGAGAATCTTTTAAAGGCGACTGGTAATAAGCCAAGAATTTATCAATACTCAGCGCCAAGTAAAAACGTTGTAGATTTTAAGGAATATTTAACCAGCCAGCAACCACTTCGTTATGCCAATCATCATCATCATCAGCGTGTCACAGTCCACTGCTGGACATAGGCCTCTCCAAAGGCATACCACTGACCTCCTGACGATCCTCGGCCACTCTCATCCAGCTTCTGCCAGCCGCCGACAACTCGTTTAGATCAACGATTATCCGTTCTACGGCTAATATGGCCGGCCCATTGCCACTTCAATTTGCTAATCCGATGGGCTATGTCGATCACCTTAGTTCTCTGTCAGATCACTTCATACTAATCTTTGTTATAAACGTGAATCAGCGCGAAATGTACGGTTATACTAGGATTTTTGTTGTCGGCTCCGGTGCGTTCCACTGGAGATCCCGGAGCCCCTCGTCGTGCACCGAGGAAAGGGCCACCGGGGAGGTTATAGTGGGTAAAAACCCCACATAACCGCCGCCTTCCCCCCAGAAGGCGGGGTATCTTTTTGAAGATTTCCTCCCCGTTAACAAAAAAAAAGGATTTTTGTTGAAAACATTCTAATTAACGTTACCTTTGGATCGGACATACATAGTAACCTAGTCTTTGACATTTCTCCTCCTCTATGAATGTCTTTGCAATCTTTTTAGTAGTGCCATAATACATTGCCAATTTGTTATTGCTGTTGTTACTATTACTGTGAAGTGGTATCGTGGTTACTAGTTATTGTGGTAGAATGGTAAATTTATACACGATAACAACAAATAACTTCTTATATTCTTGATTTACTTAATAATTTCAAGTTCGCAAGTTTACCTCGAAGATATTACGCGATGTAGTATAGTTTTTCATTGTAGCTGGTAAATCTGTGTTTAATGGACATTATAAACGGAAGTATTTTAAAAGTGTTTCTAATTTGAAAACGTATTGACTATGTGTTCTACATCCATCATGTCATTTTTTAGTCAGTGGAGACTATGGATTAGGCCATTTCTAATAGCTTTATATTTTATATTAGTGATAATTTTGGTACCATTATTGATAATACATTCAATAAACAATGGGTTTACGAAATCCGACCAAGGTTCTTTGGTTGCTGGTGGATTTGTATTAATGGCTTTACCCATATCTATATGGCAAATAACCCAGCATATTGTTCACTACACAAAGCCGTCGCTACAAAAGCATATAATCAGGTACTGGTTAATTGAATTATAGTGAATAGTTCGTCACTAATATAACTGATATTTACCTTTTTGACTTTCCCTTACTTCAATATTAAAGATCAATTATTTTAACACAAATAATTAAGAATGAAGATGACCTAAAATTTTATATTCTTTTAAGTAAAATTTGAGTAATATTATTTGCTAATTTCATATTTTTATATTAATATCTTACCATGTGTTAAATATCTCTTACAGAATTCTGTGGATGGTTCCAATATATGCTTTAAATGCATGGATTGGTTTGGAATTTCCGGAACAATCAATTTATATGGACTCTCTTAGGGAATGCTATGAAGCTTATGTTATTTATAACTTTATGATATATTTGCTAAATTATCTAAATGAGGGCCAAGAATTGGAAGCTGTATTAGAGACTAAACCTCAGGTCTACCACATATTTCCATTATGTTGTTTAACACCGTGGGAAATGGGAAGGTGAGTCATTTCATATATCCAGTTCTGTTATAAAACAAGTTTGTTAATTTTATGATAGCTCAAAGTTTTTTTTCTTGCTGTATTATTCATTTATTGTATTTAAGTCAGTGTCACAGATGAATACATAAAAATTATAAATGAATAAAAATGTAAATTGTATTTTAATTCTAGTGAATTTGTACATAATTGTAAACATGGAATACTACAATATACTTTGGTGAGACCACTGACAACAGTTATATCAATGATCTGTGAACTGTGTGGAGTTTATGGAGAGAGTGATTTCAGCTCCAATGTAGCATTCCCCTACATTATTGCTATTAATAATTTATCACAATTCGTTGCGATGTATTGCCTAGTACTTTTCTACCGAGCCAACCGAGAAGAACTGAAACCGATGAAGCCTATTGGAAAATTCCTCTGCATCAAAGCTGTTGTTTTCTTCTCATTCTTGTAAGTTTTTTTCATTGTTTGTGTGAAAGAAAATGTGATTGGTATTGGGATATATATTGTAGTATATATATTTAATCTATTTGAATGAACGAAATTTGAAACAGATCAATATCTGGGGTCAACAGACACTGTTCAGACTGAACAACTGGAAACACTACAATCCCTGCAGTGATTTTAGTGCTTGTATGTCTTGTTATGTCTGACAAGACTGTGATCTTCGTGGTTGTTCAACTTATTCATGGACAGTTGGCAGCATGGTCATAAATGACTAGAAATATAAAAGATAAATGAATGAAAATAGGATAAAAATGATGGTTTTTGAAAGAGAAGAGAAGTTAAATAGTACAGTGTTATGCCAGTGAATGATTTATTTTTAAGGTAGGGATGAAGGAGGGATGCTGTTTAGTATGGTTATGGATGGTAGATATAATAACGAAGTATAACAAAAGTGAATGCAGGAAATAGAGTGAATAGTGTTCTCATTCTTAATTAATAAAAGTCTGAATGTTTTAAAAAACATCCAGCTGGCAATCCACAATGTGGTGTGGCAATTCAGAAGTTAAGGATTATGTAAAATTACATGAATAACATTGCACTTCACGATTTGAACAAACACTTGTCTTATCTCCATGCACATTCCCTTTTTACAGTCAAGGTGTGATAATCAATATTTTGGTATACTGTGGAGTGATATCAACAATATTTGATATATCTGACAAAGATAAGGTCAAAGTTATATCCTCAAAATTACAGGCAAGTAAATTATTTACAAATATATCTTTAGCATGTGACCTTGTTAATCTCTTTAAATTTATTAAATTATAACTAAGGTAACTATTATTTTAAAAAGAACAAAATATTACAGGATTTCCTCATATGTATTGAAATGTTTCTGGCAGCAATAGCACATCACTACAGCTTCTCATACAAACCATATGTGTCGCCATTCGATCCGGACCGCTCCTGCCTTGGTTCGTTCTTAGCAATGTGGGATGTTTCAGATGTGAAACGGGATATAACTGAACACCTTGGTGTAGTTGGTATGTATCTAATATTATATTCAATTTATTATATGACATATTTTGTACAGGAAAAAATGAGGTTATGTCTCCCATGATTTTAAGTAATGTACGTAAGCCGTGAACAGCACCAGATGCGTTAGCGGCTTTTATATACAAATACGTTATTCAAAAATTTCTTTACAAATACATCTTTAGCATGTGACATTGTTAATCTCTTTAAATTTATTAAATTATAACTATTTTGTTGTTGTAAAAACTATTTTCGCTACATTGTATAGTAAATTTTTTGCATAATTATAATGAAAGTGATAATAGTTATTATATGTAATTGAATTTCTGCATTCCCTGTGAATACATTAGTAGTTACTATTTGTACTTAACCAAAGTATTATAATGATGAACTAAAATGATTTATTCTTGAATATAATTAGATCTTGAAAATAACTTTTGTATATGTATACAATGTGGAATTCTTTCATTAAAAATTATAATACAATTTCATTTGTTAGGTGATTGTTACTCTTTGCAAAATAGTACAAAATGCATAATATTATGAATATGAAATCACAAAAATTATTTACTTTTACTAGTATAGCTAGTCATCAGATCTAGATAGTTTATAAGAAATATTATAATTTATACATTTATTGTAATTTGCTTTATATTTTGTGAACTTTCTTCCGTTCTTGTTATAATCAAGCATGAATTGAAATCAGCCCTCGGGTATGTTCAAATAAACATTCTATTGCACTTGAATAAACTATGCTGAGGTCCATTTGAAGCCATTGTGCTGCAACTGCTAAAGGAGGGGTGCAGATTGAGCTCTTGCTGATTCCAGCAATTGTTTTAATATTTATGCAAAATTAGTTATTTATTAATTGCAATATTGAAATAAATTTCTAATATAAAAATTTAATTTGCTTTAGCAATTAATAAAGTATATTGTTTTATTTACATGGTATGTATAAGTTGTGATATTTTGCAGTATGCTGTTATAATTACATTATTTAAATAAAAGAGATTAAATACATTTATGTTATTATAATTATTGAATATATTATATGATTTTTTTATAATTATTGTTCTAGTTTTATTCCTTCCTCTTACTTTTACGTACGTTACTAACCTAACCTTCAATTTAACCTAATTTTCAAGTTCTTTTTGGAAAAAATAACACCTACGGACAATGACCCATCGGTTTAAATTGCTATGAAAATTGCATAGCAAGCACTATCTCTGTCTGCCCCAATACAGTTGAAAATTATAAAAAAACCTGTGTATGAAAGAAATCTGTGTAGGTTTATAAAAACACTTTGGTTTATTACATTTTTTCTTAAAATTATATAAAATAACTAATAGACGTATTACTAGCTACTAAACTACCAATAAGCCAGCAGGATTTATCTTACCAATACCACTAGGCGTGGCTAAAGTTACGGCTTGTTTAAAATTTCCGCATGGATGGCTATAAACCACTATAATAGGGAATGGATTGAAGAGAATTGGAATTTGGTTAGAAAAATTAATCTGAAATTGCAATGAGCGTGCATATCTCCTGATCTGAAGTGATTACCATATTATGTCCACAGCCGTACTTGCAGGTGCAACGCTCGCCATTACAAAGTATGAGGCCATAGACCCATACACTTAGTAGTGTTATACTAATTAATGGAGTGGTGAGATTAAGTAGAAGCCTGTAATTTTTTAATTATGAGTGTATGAGAGTAAATATATAGATTAAGGTCAAAATATAAGGCTGATAAAATTCATGAATATAATATATTTAATTCAATAATTGTTTATACGTGGTAAAGCAGTTAGTCTTTACCGAATACTAACGTAACTATGTTATCGAAGATATACCGTTGTTCAAGCAAATACGGTTCGAATCCACGAAATTTATGCTAAATAATACTGAACAATTATATTGTACTAATGTTACTCTATAAACAGTTAAAGCTTGCATTATCAATTCGACAGATATGTCTTCGAAGTCTTCAGCATTTAATCAATACGTATATCACAACATGGATCGTTAATCATATGATTTAAGAATATGTAATTTTAGATATTATTACTAAGAGTATATTGTTTTATTTACATGGTATGTATAAGTTGTGATATTTTGCAGTATGCTGTTATAATTACATTATTTAAATAAAAGAGATTAAATACATTTATGTTATTATAATTATTGAATATATTATATGATTTTTTATAATTATTGTTCTAGTTTTATTCCTTCCTCTTACTTTTACGTACGTTACTAACCTAACCTTCAATTTAACCTAATTTTCAAGTTCTTTTTGGAAAAATAACACCTACGGACAATGACCCATCGGTTTAAATTGCTATGAAAATTGCATAGCAAGCACTATCTCTGTCTGCCCCAATACAGTTGAAAATTATAAAAACCTGTGTATGAAAGAAATCTGTGTAGGTTTATAAAAACACTTTGGTTTATTACATTTTTTCTTAAAATTATATAAAATAACTAATAGACGTATTACTAGCTACTAAACTACCAATAAGCCAGCAGGATTTATCTTACCAATACCACTAGGCGTGGCTAAAGTTACGGCTTGTTTAAAATTTCCGCATGGATGGCTATAAACCACTATAATAGGGAATGGATTGAAGAGAATTGGAATTTGGTTAGAGAAAAAATTAATCTGAAATTGCAATGAGCGTGCATATCTCCTGATCTGAAGTGATTACCATATTATGTCCACAGCCGTACTTGCAGGTGCAACGCTGGCCGTTACAAAGTATGAGGCCATAGACCCATACACTTAGTAGTGTTATACTAATTAATGGAGTGGTGAGATTAAGTAGAAGCCTGTAATTTTTTAATTATGAGTGTATGAGAGTAAATATATAGATTAAAGACAAAATATAAGGCTGATTAAAAATAAAATTCATGAATATAATATATTTAATTCAATAATTATTTATACGTGGTAAAGCAATTAGTCTTTACCGAATACTAACGTAACTATGTTATCGAAGATATACCGTTGTTCAAGCAAATACGGTTCGAACCCACGAAACTTATGCTAAATAATACTGAACAATTATATTGTACTAATGTTACTCTATAAACAGTTAAAGCTTGCATTATCAATTCGACAGATATGTCTTCGAAGTCTTCAGCATTTAATCAATACGTATATCACAACATGGATCGTTAATCATATGATTTAAGAATATGTAATTTTAGATATTATTACTAAGAGTATATTGTTTTATTTACATGGTATGTATAAGTTGTGATATTTTGCAGTATGCTGTTATAATTACATTATTTAAATAAAAGAGATTAAATACATTTATGTTATTATAATTATTGAATATATTATATGATTTTTTATAATGATTGTTTTAGTTTTATTCCTTCCTCCTACTTTCTAACCTTCCTAATTTTCAAGTTATTTTTGGAAAAAATAACACCTACGAACAATGACCCATTGGTTTAAATTGCTATTAAAATTGCATAGCAAGCGCTATCTCTGTCTGTCCCAATACAGTTGAAAATTATAAAAAAACCTGTGTATGAAAGAAATCTGTGTAGGTTTATAAAAAAAACACTTTGGTTTATTACATTTTTTTCTTCAAAATTATATAAAATAACTAATAGACGTATTACTAGCTATTAAACTACCAACAAACCAATAAGCCAGCAGGATTTACCTTACCAATACCATTGGCGTGGCTACAGTAACGGCTTGATTAAAATTTCCGCATGGATCACTATAATAGGGAATGGATTGAAGAGAATTAGAATTTGGTAAGAGAAAAAATAAATCTGAAATTGCAATGCGCGTGCATATCTCCTAATCTGAAGTGATTACCATATTATGTCCACAGCCGTACTTGCAGGTGCAACGCTGGCCGTTACAAAGTATGAGGCCATAGACCCATACACTTGGTAGTGTTATACATTATAGTTAATGGAGTGGTGAGATTGAGTAGAAGTGTTTTTTAAATATGAGTAAATATATAGATTAAGGTCAAAATATAAGGCTGATAAAATTCATGAATATAATATATTTAATTCAATAATTGTTTATACGTGGTAAAGCAATTAGTCTTTACCGAATACTAACGTAACTATGTTATCGAAGATATACCGTTGTTCAAGCAAATACGGTTCGAACCCACGAAACTTATGCTAAATAATACTGAACAATTATATTGTACTAATGTTACTCTATAAACAGTTAAAGCTTGCATTATCAATTCGACAGATATGTCTTCGAAGTCTTCAGCATTTAATCAATACGTATATCACAACATGGATCGTTAATCATATGATTTAAGAATATGTAATTTTAGATATTATTACTAAGAGTATACAGTAAATATGTGTACATAGAAAAAAAAAAAAGATTTCTTAGGTATGAACACATTTTAAAAAATGCTATTATAATATTACGTACAATATTTCCCAATAATTTAACACATTCAAAGTGACACAAATACTTAGTAGAGGTTCGGGTAAAGCCGATTCAGTCATAAATGGACTGATTTTTAAAGTTTATAATAATCTAAGTTCTGTAAACTTTAACGAAAAACTACTTAAAACCTATATAGCGAACCAAATTGTCATTATTTAGATCTTAACAGACATTGATTTCGTTCACTTATTATAAACATACTACTAGCTAATAACTAGTGAAGTGTGGTACAATATATACTCAATGAAACATGATGACGTAATGTGGAACATTTTTGCAGTATGTATTATCCTTACAAGCTATTCTCTTATTAGGGAAGGGTGACATCATTTTTTTTGAACGAAGTTCCTTACGGGACAACGTCCCGTTGCGTAGCCGCCAAAAAACGTCCGTAACGATAAACAAGCGTAAGCTGTTTAGTGTCTACTGGTTTAAATAGATGGCGCTTTTATTAATTATATAAAATTATTGTAGCTTAGATAAAGGTGTTAAGATAATTTTGTAGTATTTTTGATAAAAAAATTATAATAAAAATTACACATTTTTATTATAATTTTTTTTAATTATTTTCTTTATACCTAGAATAGAACTTGAAATTAATATTTTTAAAATAAGAAACTTCGTTCATGCGTTCTAGTGTCCTACGACACCACACGGTTTTTCATTTCGTTTTAAATTTGCACAAGCCACGTTAGCATCCTAATTCTAAGGCTTACTTAGAACTATTTCCCTTTCTTTAATTTCTCCAAATATAGCATGGGATAGTTAACAATTCAATGTGAAAGTTTCAACTCATTTCTTGTTCTATTAAAATTTTCAAGAGCACTTAGACCAGCTTTTAGACTGTTCATCTCGATCTTGTTCCAAAGTGTGCCCATTACGAGATAGTAGAAACAAAAGCCTGTTATTACAATTTTTACTATATCTGACAATATATAGTTGGGCCAAAACCCAACAGTGCCCAATAGAAACATAAATAGAAGTCCCCCGCATGTGAGGAACAGGCGCTTCGAGTTCGTTATAGTGATTTTTGCTTCTTGACATACTTTAATTGCTTGGTCAATTGTATCGTCGAATCGATCTTCAGCGCTCTGTTGCCTCTGACTGGTCTTCTTTTCATTACTCTCTCTAATTCTCAGTTCTAACGACACAGCATTGTGATCAGAATATGAGTAGTCCGCTCCAGGTACTCTCTCTTCCAATGGATTCCCGAAATTTACAACATCGGCCTAGAAAGCCAAATTAATTACAATTACATACAAAAAAACACTAAATTGGAGAATACAGAAGCATAATTATATATAGAATTATCTATATAATAACATGTGTAAAGGTAAATAACCAATGACACAACAATGTTAATAACTACTACTAGAAACACATCTAATTAACATTCAATCACACACTTGAGATGTTGTTGCATAAAGGCGAATGCTTGCCTTAATTTGATTGAATATTAGTTGCATTGCGAGTCTCGCCCTCAAAGCCAACACCAAATAATTATAATAACAAAAATTATAAGGTGTCATCGGATGCCAGGCAGGGTCGGAGTTCCTTTACATAATATAGAAGCAACACAATTTCCAAAAAAAATATTTTTTAATTTTAAATATTTTCTTAATTTTGCTGATTGCTTTTTATTTATGTATGGTTTTAATCTCAAATTTTTTCAATTTCA
The DNA here is from genome assembly GCA_029286785.1 of Meandrusa payeni. Classification (NCBI taxonomy): domain Eukaryota; kingdom Metazoa; phylum Arthropoda; class Insecta; order Lepidoptera; family Papilionidae; genus Meandrusa; species Meandrusa payeni. The sequence continues at coordinate 6,433,699 of JAGSMX010000013.1, forward strand.
AAATCCCATCTCCTTCAAGCATTCCAGTCTAAGAAACACAGTTCTAATATGCTCTCACCTCTTGTAAACTATGGGAGAGGCAGGGTCAGCTTTCAGTGAGCGTTTTCACCAAGCTTATCTCCCGTATGTGACAGGTCGTTAACCCCTTCACCATACACTGGCTACAATTTTTTGTACATAAAAAACCGAGAAGCGGCAATTTATTGGTACAAGCCGACTGGAATTCGAGCCCGTAATCATCGTAAGTCAAACCGTGTAACCACTAGATTATCACACCTATTATAATTTATGATTTATTGCAATTTTAGTGCTAGTGTGTAGTGAAAGAAACAGTTTGTGAATAAAACCTTCATGTGAGAGGTCTTTCTATTACACATGAAATGTTTCAATCTGCATTGGCCTACCACCTTTTATGCCTTAATACTCAATTTGGTGAGAAGTACAATAGCAAGTCATATATAAGCAGTGTTCAACCACTGAAATAGTCATTTATCATGGCAATTAAACAAATAGTAATCTGTAGGACAGAGACTAGATCTTATAATTGCAAAAATCAATTCAATTGATGCCGGCCAAGAAAAAGAAATTAGGAAAATTCTGGAAATTGAGCTACCAATTCCGGGCAGTGAGACTATCATATTTAAGGAAGGTGTACCTTCTTGTGGGTTTCTTACACAGGATTTTTTTTAAAATTTATTTCAGCAGGTAACTTGCTTGCGATTTATTCTGCATCAGCCTTGTTTACAGTATATAATTGTCAGTACATTTGATTTCATCAATGTTATAACAAAACAATTATATTATTAAGACGGTTTTAAGTAGGATTAAAGAATGGATTCCTCCCTATATTTAAAATTAAATTATTAAGATTTGAATTGGAATTAATATTGCATAAAAAAAGAGAAAAAGTGATTTGAGATATGAGAATAAGTTAAAACTTTTTGCTATGGAAACTACTGCGATGCTGGCCAGGGCAGCCATTCACATGACCTCTATGCAGTACTCTATAAATACTTTTTTGTTCCTGTTGCACACATTTTGGGCTATAGTAGTATATATAGTGTATTTGTGGGTCATGAAATGTTCTAACGTAAGAACTTACCTCCCATGAAGAACTCAGTTTGAAGAGTATGTGATCAATTCTCTTTCCATCTGGTGCTATTTTGGCCAACTTGGAATCAGAATAACTATTGTTTGCATTATCACATGTGCCAGATGGTTTTGTGATAGATGGATTACTTCCTTCACACTTCATTAAAAATGGATCTCTTAATAAGGGTAATTGAGTAATAAGTCTACAAAAAAATATAAAATTAGACTATTACAAAATATTTTCTTCGAAATAGATCAAAATAGGCTTCAGGCAGGAGAGAAAGAGTATTATTTTTAATTTAATTCTATTTAGTACCTGAAAGACAAATCCCCTGGTGCTGTATTTAAATCGCCGGCTAGAATGGACACATCAGCCGGCGATGTTGTGAGGTTCACAAATTCTGCGGTTGAGTAAGCTTGAAGCACTCTATGAGCTAAGTACATATCATCTTCATGATATTCAGCATGTAACTACAAACATAAGTTATAAAATGGTACACATATTATATAGATAATTTATGGGCTTTAGCAAAAGTTACACCTAACCTAACCTAAAAAGAAAATCACTCAATAGTATGTAAGTTATATTTTGTAACTAACTTTTAATGTGTTTGTTTTTAAATTTACTCAGGCATGTTATAATAGCCATATTAATGAGTTAAATGTTATCCTAGTGGAGACCCCTCCACTCCTCCTGGCAACCTTTTGAGATGAAAGAGTGAAAAGTTTCAAAGTTTTTAGGGGCCCACCACATTTTTTCTAGCCAACAAAAAATAGTACTTGTATAAATAAAGTTAGTACTAAATAGCCATGTGTAGGTTATAAGTTGCAGGTTGCCAACACCTTTTGTTGTTGTTGGGTCGACTTTGGCCAACTTTGTTGTCCACAAACTGCAGGCTAAGGAGCTTAGCTCTGCAGCGCCGGACGCCCGTGAAGCGGTTACACCATACGGGCGCCCCGTAGAGGGCCATGGATCGTACGAGACCTCCGTAGAGGAGGCGGACTCCCTCCCTGGAGCCCCCAAGATTAGGCAGCAGTCTATGCAGAGCACCCACTGCCTTATCGATATTGGGGACCAAGCGGTCGAAGTGCACTTCGAAGCCCCAGCGACTGTCCAGGGTGAGGCCGAGATATTTCATCTCCGACCCCACCCGGACCTACACGTCACCTACCCGAACCGACCGGCTGGGCGGTTCCTTAGCTCTTGGGAGCTTGTGGAACCATAGCGCCTCGGTCTTGTGAGGCGCTACCCGTAGACCCAGCTCGTGGATTTTGTCCACGACGCATGCCACCCCAAGCTCAGCGAGCCGGATGGTGCTATCGAAATCCTCCCCGTCGGACATGACTATGGCTATGCAGACGACACTCACGCCGACGGGGAGACCGACCCTAAGGACCGCGTCATATGCGAGGATCCATAGCAGGGGCCCCAACACAGACCCCTGCAGAACCCCGCAACTCACCTCCCTCCGGGTTTCCAACCCCTAGCCTAAGATTACAATTTTGAATCCTTATGGGTTTGAATATTTATTTTTAATTATTAACAATGGTACATACATTGATTCATTTAAATTATTACTTATATTAGATAATCAACAACACTGGATTAAAATCTGTCTATTCCAACATGAACTGCCTAAATTATACTTTCATTTTCAATATTTAAAACCGACACAGAAAGTTAGTTTAGTTTGAAGTTACTTACATGTGTGCAATAAATATTTATAAGTTTATCCTCATATCTTATACGGCATAGACCCACTCCCTTTCCTCCAAACCAATCCCCATGGTGTATCTTATGGATGTAACCATTAAGAGGCCACTGATGGAAGAATACATCTTGAATCAGCCATTTTGAAAAGACACATAGACCTGAACCGAGAACACCACTGAAATAATAGTATATAAATAATAAATTTGATGGTGGACTCTCAACACAGCATATGGTTGCTAAGTGTCATTTTCAGTACTCATTAACACCCATTAAACCAAATAAATTGTAAATGCAGTTTTATGAAGATAAAGAAATGAGCGTGTAGAAAGTGGAGGTATAAAGTGAGAACTTATTTCTTTATCAAAATTTATTTTTTAAATGTGGTTTTTAAAATCAAAGTGCAGTTTAGTGATTGTTAGTCCTGACCTCTATAGCAGAACAATGCTCAATTAATGCACCTAATGAGGTACAATAGTGTGCCTGGGAAAGTACAAGGTGCTTGCTGCATGGTCACACTAATTTCTTATTTCTCATATGGGACACAAAAAACTTAATGAAAACCAAATAGTGATTCTCAATCCCTACTTTGTAAGGGTTTAAGAAAGTAAGCTTAGTTTATTAATTGCTAGTTAAGTATAGTTTATTAATTACTGGGTAGGCTGAATAGAATTAAAACTATGTCTCAGAAATGGCTATATAAAACAATATATTAAATTTTATGATTTGCTTCTTTTAACTGATTGAACAGTTGACCAAAATTATCTTTTTGTTTCAGGAACATATAGTCGGTCTATTTAATAAAAAATCATAGTAACTAAGTTATATTTTGTAACTAACTTTTAATGTGTTTGTTTGAAATTTCAAAATTTACTCAGACTTTATGTGGTTATAAAAGCCATATTACTGAGTTAAATGTTAGCCTAGTGGAGACCCCTCCACTCCTCCTGGCAACCTTTTGAGATGAAAGAGTGAAAAGTTTCAAAGTTTTTAGGGGCCCACCACATTTTTCTAGCCAACAAAAATAGTACTTGTATAAATAAAGTTAGTACTAAATAGCCATGTGTAGGTTATAAGCTGCAGGTTGCCAACACCTTTTGTTGTTGTTGGGTCGACTTTGGCCAACTTTGTTGTCCACAAACTGCAGGCTAAGGAGCTTAGCTCTGCAGCGCCGGACGCCCGTGAAGCGGTTACACCATACGGGCGCCCCGTAGAGGGCCATGGATCGCACGAGACCTCCGTAGAGGAGGCGGACTCCCTCCCTGGAGCCCCCCAAGATTAGGCAGCAGTCTATGCAGAGCACCCACTGCCTTATCGATCTTGGGGACCAAGCGGTCGAAGTGCACTTCGAAACCCCAGCGACTGTCCAGGGTGAGGCCGAGATATTTCATCTCCGACCCCACCCGGACCTACACGTCACCTACCCGAACCGACCGGCTGGGCGGTTCCTTAGCTCTTGGGAGCTTGTGGAACCATAGCGCCTCGGTCTTGTGAGGCGCTACCCGTAGACCCAGCTCGTGGATTTTGTCCACGACGCATGCCACCCCAAGCTCAGCGAGCCGGATAGTGCTATCGAAATCCTCCCCGTCGGACATGACTTTGGCTATGCAGACGACACTCACGCCGACGGAGAGACCGACCCTAAAGACCGCGTCACATGCGAGGGTCCATAGCAGGGGCCCCAACACAGACCCCTGCAGAACCCCACAACTCACCTCCCTCCGGGTTTCCAACCCCTAGCCTAAGATTACAATTTTGAATCCTTATGGGTTTGAATATTTATTTTTAATTATTAACAATGGTACATACATTGATTCATTTAAATTATTACTTATATTAGATAATCAACAACACTGGATTAAAATCTGTCTATTCCAACATGAACTGCCTAAATTATACTTTCATTTTCAATATTTAAAACCGACACAGAAAGTTAGTTTAGTTTGAAGTTACTTACATGTGTGCAATAAATATTTATAAGTTTATCCTCATATCTTATACGGCAAAGACCCACTCCCTTTCCTCCAAACCAATCCCCATGGTGTATCTTATGGATGTAACCATTAAGAGGCCACTGATGGAAGAATACATCTTGAATCAGCCATTTTGAAAAGACACATAGACCTGAACCGAGAACACCACTGAAATAATAGTATATAAATAAGAAATTTGATGGTGGACTCTCAACACAGCATATGGCTGCTAAGTGTCATTTTCAGTACTCATTAACACCCATTTAACCAAATAAATTGTAAATGCAGTTTTATGAAGATGAAGAAATGAGCTTGTAGAAAGTGGAGGTATAAAGTGAGAGCTTATTTCTTTATCAAAATTTATTTTTTAAATGTGGTTTTTAAAATCAAAGTGCAGTTTAGTGATTGTTAGTCCTGACCTCTATAGCAGAACAATGCTCAATTAATGCACCTAATGAGGTACAATAGTGTGCCTGGGAAAGTACAAGGTGCTTGCTACATGGTCACACTAATTTCTTATTTCTCAAATGGGACACAAAAAACTTAATGAAAACCAAATAGTGATTCTCAATCCCTACTTTGTAAGGGTTTAAGAAAGTAAGCTTAGTTTATTAATTGCTAGTTAAGTATAGTTTATTAATTACTGGGGAGGCTGAATAGAATTAAAACTATGTCTCAGAAATCGCTAAATAAAACAATATATTAAATTTTATGATTTGCTTCTTTTAACTGATTGAACAGTTGACCAAAATTATCTTTTTTGTTTCAGGAACATATAGTCGGTCTATTTAATAAAAAAAATCATAGTAACTAAGTTCATTTACATACCTATAAAAATAATGAGAATAAGGTAAAATATCCTTTAGATTATCTTTTAAAAATAAATAATCTTTTTCACTCCATATCTCTTGTAGGCAAACAATAGTATGCGAACTATTCATAAGATATTTTCCAATAGCTTGTATTCTTTCTTTTCGATTTTTAGAAACAGCTGGTATTCCCCTGAAATATCCTTAAATATAATTTGGTACGAAATAAAACAAATCAACATAATTATTTTGCTACTATTACCAGCAATTTAATGTGAAAACATTAATCGTAAATTCCATTTTGTCTATAAACTAATACCAAGGTTTTGGTCTATAATATCACAAATTTATGATGACTAGTAATAATTAGTCTTCTATTATTAACAAAACGTATGTAAACTTTACTTGTTGCTTTTCGACGATATTAAAGTCTACAAAAGCCAAATTAATGAATAGTTTAATTAGTATTTTCGTTTTTTGTAAACAAAAATAAAGTATTTGCTTGCGTGGAATATTTATTAATTCGAATGACATTGACACGTGTCATATTGTGACATCTAACAGTGTGGCTAATGCAACACAAAAAAAATAGTAATACACATATTAACCACACGAAAAAGTTATATTTCTTGATCTCGAAGATTTGATTTTAAGTGACTGCAAAATTAAACATTGCTCAATATACTAATGCCACGTATTCTGAAGTTAGCAGATGCAATTAGGAGGATGTTAAAATTTTGAGATTAAATTTATCTAGACTTAGTTGGCTGAAAATCGAGATTCAGAATCGAGTTCAATGAAGTCTCAAATTTAGAAATTTCTGACACGAGTTTATTCCGATTATTTGATGATATTCAAGATCGTTCTTGAGTATCATCTTAGATATTAGGAGCGTCGATGGTGTTTCTTCGGCCACTTCTTCTCCCAACGACAACGCTTCCCGAAGTGGCACTCAAAGTTAGTTTAGCTTTTGAAAGTTCTTTAGATATCTATGAAATAGCAACTGACCAAATCTAGGTTCAGCCTTCTTGGATCTGAATGCTAACGCGTAACCTAGTAAACATCGAAGCCGAGGTTACTCTTCACCGAAGGAACCTTTGTGCCAAGTTACTAGCAATGGAGGTTCAAGCTAAGCAACCTAAGAGCTTTTTTTGTAACGAACTGAGAGATTAGCCATAGCTGGCTTCTCCGGATTGAGAGGTGGCATAGCGCTTGTTAAGCGACAGACATCTCAGACAGTATCAGAGCCCATCGGGTAAATCTCATGTTTGTTTAGTCAAAGCGACTTTTAAGAATTACTGTAAATAAAAACATATTTATTAAATAAATATATTAATTTTAATAACTTTTATAATATTCTTTAATTATATATACTATATATGTTCATGATTTGCGTTTTCTGCATTTGGTACCATAATTCCAGCAAGCTTAAGAGCAGTTGATACTTTAATGGAATCTTTATCTTTTCGCGGTTTACGACCAGAAGCTAACGATTTAGGTACTCTTTTCTGTCTGGCTCCATCTTTGTGAACTTTCAAATGCTCATTCAATTTTGCCTAGAATATAAAAGAGATATGGAAGTATTTATATGATAGGAAATATTATACTAAAATTATTTCGAGCAAGTACCTGTGTGCTAAATTCAGCTTGACAAATATTACAAATACGTTTCATTTTCTTGTGTTTTATTATGATGTGTTGTGTAAGGTTACTGTTTCTCGAATAGCGCCTGAAAGAAAAATGGCGTAGATTAAATATGATTTAAACTAAAAATAAATATCAAATTAATATGCATATTTGGGCATTTGCGAAAAATCATTAATTGTTTAAACTTTCCTAACCGACGTTATGTAAGCTGTCAATATGATTAAAAAAAAATCAGCATGTTTTCTAAACCTGAAACAATTTGAGTAAGGGCAAGAAAAAATTCTTGGACTTTCAGCATTGAAGTGAACTCCGATGTGTCGTATTATATGGCTTTTTTGATTGTATACTTTTCCACATTCATTACAAATAAATTCTGAAACAAAGACATATTTAATGAGTAAATATATCAAAAAAAAGTTAATGTACTATATACCAACAGAAAAATTACAACATAGGCCATGTAAAAACGAGGAAACTTTTTCTGCAAAAATACAGATATCTATATCCATATAAGTAATAAAGCATTAAGAAAAAATCACATGTCACTTTCGGAATATCTAACTAATTTCTAAACTTAATAACTACTGCATGTCTATGAGTCATCAAAAGGGCAGTCGCCAAAATGTTAATAATACATACCCATACATAGGTGGAGGAAAAATCAACCAAATGTTTTATTACTACAATGTTTAGACTTGATATGGTATTATTAACTGGGCATAACATTTTTACCTTATAGGCAAATAAGGAAGAAGTTTACCTAATGCTAATTACTGCCTATGAAAGACTCTTAAGTCTTTAAATTCTATATAAAACAATACTGGTATTTGTATTCCAACACACCAAATCAACTTAGTTTCAGTAGCATTCCTGTTTTATATATTTTTCCTGACTAACCAGATCAAAACTCAATACTACGGATCTCAATACTCACGACTAAATAACTGGGACATATCGAATTTCTATTATAAAAGAATTACTATGGCAGCATTATTACAGCAGAATCATTTTTTTTTGATGAACTACACAGATTGGCCAGAGAAGCTGGCATTGACTGCTTCCCTGGATGGAGAGGTGGCATAGCTTAGGTCGCTTAGCCTGAACCTCTATCGCTACTAACTCGACACAAGGGTCCCCCTGGTGAGGGGTAACCTAGGCTTGGACGGTTACTATGTTACGCGTAAGCATTCCGATCCGAGGGCGCCCGAGAGGGCCGAACCACGACTCGGTCGGTAGCTATTTCACATTTCAATAGATTATCCAATCTAAGGGACATTCAAAAGCTAAAACTTTGAGTGCCACTTCGGGAAGCGTTGGCGCTGGGAGAAGAAGTGGCCGAAGAAACTCCATCAACTCTCCTAATATCTAAGGGGTGGGGCCTGCCCATAAAATAGCGGTAATGCGCGAGGTTTATTCGCAATAAATAAGTAATTCATTCATAAAAATTCAGTAACATACTTATTTTAATTTGAAATGTATGTAATTGAATGTTTAGTTAAAATATATACTAATAGCAAAAGTTATAATGTTAGTATTTTGATGTCATACATACTTTTGGCGGAATGTTCCGATTTTTTGTGTTTTTGATACTTAGACCATTGATTAAACGTCAAAGAACATTGGTCACAGTTATATGTCTTGTGACACCTCATATGTCGTTTTTTTTCATATAAAGTTGCAAATTCTTTTGAACAGGTTTCACAGCTGAAATAAAATGTTGGGTATAGAGTATGGAATTACATATATTAGAAATTGGAGTTTATCACTCAGCAGTCATCATTCTATAGTAACAAAGTAGATATGGCTTTTTTTGGTTGGTGTTGTGTTTTGTTATGTTTGATGGTAATGAAAGAAGGTCCCAGACACAGGTGTAGTTAACACCCAACTTTATTTTGGGATGGGAATTATATTGTTGGATCACATTGTGCCAGAATCTCTCTTTAATAGGCAAACTCAGCATTTGAAATTCCAATTTCTTTTTAATGTTGTCAATTCAAGTCTACAACTTGAAGTTAAAATGTCAGTAATATTTGATACACTAGTAAGCTGAGGCACTGTTCTCAGTATGACTTTCAAGTAAATATAAGAGACTAACCTGAATGCCTTTACACCATTGTGGATGTACATGTGGGCGCTCAATTGATGCTTTTTCTACATTGCGCTTTGCAAAAATCACACACAAATGGTAGAGTAACTACATGCTTCTGTCTTATGTGTTTTTTTAGGTTCTGACGATTTGAATAGGATTTACAACATTGTGGGCAACTGTAAGCAATAAAGAATCAATTAATAAGCTCTCATTATTATAGATATATGTTATGAGCAATTATTATTGTGTTTATGGAAATACACTTTCTAATTTTAGCAGTATGCTCCAAATTATAGATGAATTTACGTTTAACACTCACATTAAATACTAAAGTTATATACCTGAATACAATATTACTCTTTATTTTTTTATGTAGACTTGTTATATGGCGATTCAAATGGCTTTTGTTTGAGTAGGCTTTATGACAATTTTCCCATGGGCATGGAAATGGTTTCTGTAATATATATAGCAGTACATTAATATTTATGGTTGCTGTTTAGGCAAGTGACAATTTTATTCAATTAACTTACAATGTTAAAATGGCTCAGCAAATGTTGTTCTAGTCTATATGGTCTATTGTACTTGTTATTACAGCCAGCTTGAGTACAAGCAAAGATCTTTGCCTGCTTTTTAGGCATATTGAAAGTCTCAAAGATATGCGCTGCGTTACGATTAACTACTTATTAGAGGCAATATATATACATATAATTAACACTAACATAATGTTTTTCGAAATACACTTTGCAATGTAAAACACTGTTTTCGTCAGGAAAATAACTCTTATAGCAGAACACCTTTTACATTTAATCTCTCTTTCACATAAATATACAACAAAGTAAACTAAAATAACAAACACATAGACATTGGCTATATTATATTTTACATGCTAATCTGTTACTAAAATGTAATCAAACAACGAGGGGTACTAATAATAATTTAATATACTTTTGATACTACTTGAAAAACTACTTGGAATACTAACTGTCATACCATACAGAAACAAAAATGTTGCAAATGATGAAAATAATTAACAATGTCAGCCGTCAATTTTTTTTGCAAATATACGCTGCGGGCCCGGAGGCTTTTATAGCTTCACTGGATTTAAAAAGATGGTCGAGCTTTCTCAGTATAAGGTATATTATATGGTCGAGCTCTTAGAGCGCTCAGTCTCAACCTTTATTTTGAGTTATTCAATGAAACTAACAAGGTTTATAATTTTTTCATCATATAAATATTTCACGCATGAGGTTTGGACTTTTCTGTTGCGTACAATCCCAGAAAATATTAATATTCTTATCACTTTTCTCAAAATCGACAAAAGATCCACCGGACTTTAGGTACTTTCTCCAGTTTTAGCCTTAGAAAACACAAACAGAAGCACTGCAGGATCTCTAATTTTATCTTTGATTTTATTTTATGTTGGTCACACTGTGGTATTGAACATCAGTGACATGTGTGTCAATTTACATTACTCTTTTGGATTATTATTCCGTATTAAATTTACCACATACATATTTACATGATACAATTCTGTTAAGTTTATATTTTTTGTTATTCGCAAATTTTCAATTTTTTATTATACTAAGCGTAAATTTACACGATTATATTTTAATCAGCTGTCGTACGTAAACAAAGGGAATGTCAAGAGTGGTGAAACACAAAAGTGCGTTGTGATATACCAAGCATAATGGATGTGGATGGTTCTGCTATTCCTGGGGAGATAGACCAAAATTTATTATTACAGTTTAGTTGCATGAATACAACTGACAGGGAAGAACTTATAGGACAGATGCAAAGGTTGTTAGGACCTAGTTTAAATTATAATACAGCGAGTTTTTTTTTGGATATGAGCAACTGGTAAAATTAATCAAAACTGATTCAGTTGAGTGTGTTTTTGTTGCTTATTTTATTCAACATTCACTTTTTTCAGGAATTTACAAGCAGCCATTTGTTGTTATTTAGATTATAGTATACCTCCAAAGGTTCCTTCCATGTCTCTAAAGGTAGCTCAAAATCAGGAGACTGCAGTGAGCCCAGGTTCTAGGTAAGATTTCGTAAATAATCACTCATAATTAAATGCAATTAATTTTTGTTTTAAAGGTTATAAAATAATTTTATACAATCTTTAGAATTACTAATCAAATTTTACTGATCTCTGGTATAATTAATTGCTTTAGAAAATCTAAACATTAATTTCTTATAATGGAATGTTTATATTAAGAGACTACTAAAATTATACAACAAGATAAGTATTTACCTTGGGCAAGGAATGTTTAATGATCATTCAATTAGCAAAACCATTTTCCAACCAATATAGCCAAAATTGTATAACAAATAATATAATTTGAGTGTCGCTAAAATCTGTAGTGGCTTTTTAATAATATTTAAACTGTATGAAATTATGTTATATAAAAAGTTGATGCAATTTTTTATAACCACTATAGTGAAACAGAGAAACATTCCAATATATCACTTTAATTTACTGTATTTCATAACAGTTATGTGTTGTAAGACATTTATTGAAGAGTATCTGTACTTTTTTCAAACATAGCATTATTATGGCATGATATTTCCCAACAGTTCTAGTACAATTGTATATTAATTTTGGATGAGGGTTGTCCAATTTTAGTCACATGTCTATTTTAGACAATATGGAGAATTCAGGATGCCCCAGGCAACTTCCCCTAGCTTATTTATGGTATAATGTATCATAATATTAACACTGATTATGCTAGTTATTGTAGTCCTATAGATGTTGAACCTCTATTGTCAGTAAATTAGCGGAAGATCCCGGAAACATCAAACTGTGTTGTTATTCTAAATTAAGGTTATTTGAGAGAGCTGAACCAGTGCAGAGGTTGTATTGTAATATAAAACTGGTATAAAAGTTATTTATTGTGAAATTTCTATATTACTTAGAATTGGTGGAAGAAGTTATATTAAAGGTGTGGAGTAGACTTAGCAATAAGTTTTAAATAAAACAAAAATCCCATAATGTTATAGTTTCTGATTACAGTTTTGAACAAAGCTGGAGTATTGCCAATACAGGAGCAGAAGCATGGCCCGGAAGCTGTAGACTAATACAGGCAGGAGGGGAACATTTTGGTGCAATGCCAACATATCTGCCTCCGCTGCCGCCAGGACATTCCACCACTGTGACATTGAAGTTAATGGCGCCACTTGTGCCTGGGGCTCATAGAGGTTATTTTCATCTAGTGACTGACAAAGGCGATCAAATAGGAGGTAACTGTATTTTTTTGATAAAATTGTCAATAAGTAATAATAATAAAGCTCTACGCCGTAAACGTGGACGTCTCTAACCAACTGACACTGCCAAAGCCTTCTCAGTAAAGTAAGGGCATAGTCTGCCATGCGGTCCTAGTGTGGATTGGCAAATACACATGTCTTCTAAATTTTTTAACCTGCATAGGTTTCCTCACGATGGTTTCCTTCACCTCCGAGTAAATCAACACTTAAAATTGCAACAAAGAAATTCATTTGTGCTGGTACAAATTACATTTTGTTTCATCTCTCATTTTTTATTTCAGATACATTATGGGTAGAAATTACAGTAGAGACAGAAATGACAATAGCACTTGCAGAGCAGTTGGCTGCTTTGCCTGTACCAAGTAGTAGACTGGATGAGAGTATGTCTCAGGTATGTAGAAAAAAAACTGTTTGAAGTCATTTTTTTTTCATATGATTAGAGGAACAATCAGCAATGAGCCCCTTCATATATTAACAAATCATCACTGCCCATAAATGTATGTCATTCTTAGAGCTGTAATGGAGTTTAAAGCCTGTAACACCAGCCTCCCGTTACAGGAAGTAAAGCCTGGTGATAAAGACACAAAGGTACAAAGGATAAAAAGACGAATTATTACTTTTTAATAGAATCAATGTTACAATTCCTGAAGCTATTGCCTTTTAAACAATTTCATCAACAATATATGTTTTGTCAGTGTTAGGTTAGATTTTATTTAGATTTATAGTAAAAATAATATAACTAATTTATGTATGGTGCATGTTGATATGGCTCTATCCATTGCCTATACTTATAAGATCGGTAAAAAAAGAATAACAATAGTTACATCTGTCTATCTTGCTGGGGTTAGAAGATTGTGAAAATAAATGCACCAATGCCGTAGTTCATGACACTGCTTCGCACTTTTACTTCATTACTTTTATTCACAACTAATATATACATATTTATATTATATAATATATACATACTTCCATAAACTCAACTGCTAAGTAATCTGATTGAAATGTCTGATCAAGGTTCAGTGCTGTCAAGTGTTAAAGACATCCAAAATGTTAAGTTTGAGGTGAAATTGTTATCAAACATCTATTTTTTTTAAATAAAAATGTATGACTATAGTTTCCTCTTACTGTGTTTTGCTAAACAACTGCTCAATAATATAATGAGTGATTGAAAGCAGTGGTGTATATTGCAACAAAACGATTTGAGTCATCGTTCGTCGTGCGTACAGCAAAGGAGTGGAACAAGTTGCCGGCGTCGAGTCTTTCCGTCTAAGTACGACGTGGGAGCCTTCAAGAGTAGAGTGAATAGGCACTTACTAAACTAGCGCGTACCATCTTTCGACTATATCACCACTTAACACCAGGTGGGAGGGATCATGGTCAAGCGCTAGTTTACAGGCATAAAAAAAAACTTTTTTCACTTGATTTAATTTTTTTCAGGTGCCATCACAAGATGACCAAATGTGTTGATAAATTGCAAAAACAAGTTACATGCTGTCAACTCCACAGTTTATTGCAAATGGCATTATACATTATTAAAAGTACTCTATAATAGAGTTGTTAGCAATAATTTGATTGTTAACATAGCAATACTGGGGGCTATTAACATAAAAAAACAATGTACAAAATACTATTGTAATATACCTTGAAATGTTTAATATCTGTAAGGCAATAATATTTGTCAATTTGTTATTGTTGACATATTATAAAATGTTTAAAATCATTTTTTCTTAGCATCACTTTAATTTTAAAAGCCATTTAGTAAATTAGTGGGGTTTTATTTTGTAGTCTTACTTATTTTTATTTAATAAAATGCATTATTGGCAAGTTTTGATATATAATTTTGTTAAATAAACATTAATAAGCCAGGAAATGGTAGTTTTCATTGATATATAATACAAATCTGCTAATATTCTAAAAATATTTACTTATTTAAGAGAAATATGAAATTTTTATGTCAAATACATTATACAGCCATCACCATATCAATTTTGGGATGAGGATTATAGTTTTTGATGATAAAGTCTTCATATTTGAAATCATCAATTGATTCAATTTTCCGAGCAAATTCTAATGTTGGAAATTGTTTTGGTTGTCTCTCAAGCTGCTTCTTGAGTGGTTCAATATGATTTAAATACACGTGAGTATCACCTGTCGTGTGTACAAATTCACCAGCCTGTGAAAAAAGTTATAAACAAAATTTGTATACTTAGATGGACATGGAAGTTGGTCCAGAAATCTCCAGTGACTGGAAAGTAAATACAAATAAAATGATAAAGTGACCTTAATATGGTTGCCACAGTCTGTGCCCTTTAGAGGTTGTGGTACATACTCAACAACCCTGATAATGCATGGACGGTTGCACAGATTATCATAAATCAACTACTTAGAAGTGTCCTACAGCAAGGAGTGTTGGTCGGGTCAGTTTGTCCATTTCTCCTCTGTGTAATCTAGCTGTAACTGACACGGGGTTCTGGCCCTGGGGAATCCCAGGCGGCTTTTATTAATTCTACATACAATTCTACCATTGAAAAATTCATTTACTTCAATTGTTTTCCAAAATTTGTGCCTAATGTATATAGCAAATAACTCACACTGTACAAAAAAATCCAAGGTGTCTGGGCACATGGTGCTTGGACATTAAAGTCGTGACAACGTACGCTAGCTACACACATTACTTCAACAAATTAAAGTATTTTTTTTTACTTCACTGAGCACAAATGTGTGGTCTCTATCTCTCTCATACCGCGTTCTTGCTTACACACTTTAAACGATGGGGGCATTCGCCGCATCGTGCACTATCGGCAAATCTCAGCTTGAGCGTAACGGGACATTTTACACAAATGACATCCAGTATTCATCAACTTATAAGACATTGTCATGTCAAAATTAAGATTTGAATGTATAATTGTGAGCCTTTACAGATTTATGAAAAAAAAAATATATATAATATAGTATATAAAAACAAACAAGCTGTGTGTTTATAAGTTGAGGGTTATTTTGAATTACTGAATCAATTTTAAAAATTCTAACTAAAAAGGATGCTGTGATATCCTTATCTCACAAGCTACATTATTGCAAGAAGTAAAATCAGGTCATTAGTATATATTATATAACAAATGATGATTGACAACAAAGTTACCTCCAATCCTGTGATATGTGCAATCATATGTGTTAAAAGTGAATAGCTGGCAATGTTAAATGGGACTCCAAGACCCATATCTGCACTCCTTTGGTACATTAAGCATGACAACTTTCCATTGGCCACATGAAACTGTACAAGGCAATGGCATGGAGGTAGAGCCATTTTTCCGAGGTCTATAGGATTCCATGCACACATTATCATCCTTCTATCGGCTGGATTATTTCTGTACATCAATACATCAGAGTTTTTATAGAAATATACATTTTATCACAAATATAAATTTCTAAAAAAGTGTACCGCCTCATATACAGTGGAAGCCAATATGGATTAGCTATGTTCAATTGTGATTCAACTTTTCCTATTAATAAGAAGGGGTTTATTCATATTCTTATGATTCTTTTAAAACAATGAGAGAATTAATTAATATTGTATGTTTTCCTTCATATTTACTGACCAAACAATTATGTCTCTATTAAATACATAATTAGCCACCTTTGGTCCACAATTGGAGTTAAGAGAAGGTCTCTTGCACAATTATTAGGTATATTTGACGGAAAACAAAAAAGTAAAATTTTATACTATTTTTTAAGTTACATGACTCTTTGCTGATGCAAACTTACTTTATAGTATTTATAACATTCTGCAGCTGATCAATGCCTTGGTTACAATAATCAGTTTTTGCATCAACATATTTAGCTCCACTGTGCCTCCATTGGAAACCATACACCGGACCAAGATCACCTTAAAATCAACAAAACATAAATAGTAAATTTCATTCATTACTGCTAAGCCCAGAAGAAAATTAATTTAAAACAGTAGTGACACTACATTAAGTTAAGTACATCAATTAACTTATATTTGTTTGAATACAAACCTCTTGCATAGATTTTCAAATTCAAAGTTGATTTTTGTTACTATTAAAGTATACAACATGTAAACTTTAACTAAAAGCTTAATAATTATGACAAACAATACTAGCAACTAAGAATAATGTTTTTAAAATAAAACTAAAATTGTAATCGAAAAAATTATAACGAACCTTCTTCTCGTTCAGTGAAACCTAAGTTATCCAGAAACATTCGGGAGCCATTTGCATCCCAGATATGCACTCCTTTTTCAGCGAGAACCTTACTATCTGTTGAACCTGATATCATCCATAATAACTCTTCAATGACTCCCCTTGTAAATACTCGTTTAGTGGTTAATAAAGGCAGAGTGTGATTCTTAAGGGAATATCGTTGCATTGCACCAAATAATGATAGAGTGCCTACACCAGTTCTATCAACCCTTTTGTCACCTGCAAGTTATTTATTTACTACTAATAACATTTTCACTTTATATTATATATAGCAGTCGCTAATAATAAAATGGACATGTCCTATGTCCCTGTACCTTTGTCGATTACGTCTTTTACAAGTTTAAGATATTGATATTCATCATGATTTGATTCTATTCCATTGGTTTCCATTGTTTGTGCAACTAAAAACCACACAAGGTAACTTTATTACACACTATAAAGTTTTAAATCACTTAATTTGAGCTAATCGCTCACAATGGCATAAAATTTACGTTTTGGCGCCAAATTATGTTGTCATTGATCGTCATCTCAATTCTTTTAAAGGTAACGTAATATCAGTTGTCAAATTGCAGAATATAACTCATAAAGTGCCTTCAATGCAATATCCTCTGTGGTCATTAGTGACGTCATTCAACTTTGGTTGTTGCTTTGGCAACAGATTTGTTTTAATACTTGACATTTTATGTACCTTCGTTTTTTTGTATGTTGACGATCATACATTTGTTTATATAAAACAGACAATGAAATGTGAACAACATTCTGATTATTTAAATTGATTGATAGATTTTCATTACTGTACTTGTTCTCGTTTAAATTTTAGGACTCATCCTGCAAAACGAAATTCGGTAGGTATGTAATATTATTGGTTCTTTTCTATCCTTAGAAAAAGATATAGATACAAATATATATTGCAGATCACACATGTTTAAAGAAATAGGACTAACAACATAATAGTTTCCTTAAAATCTTAATATTTTTTGTCGTCAGTTATTTAACTTATAAACACTAGTTCCCTTCAAGGCAATAATGCAAGTTATTCCCAGGATAACAAGTTAAAAGTACCACGTATTTACACTTTCAAAATTGTTGTTAAATTATGCTTTAGTTGTATCTACTGGTAAGCAAAGGTTTGTGTAAGCAGTAGTCATTTGCTTAAAGTCAGGTTCAAATACCCGGTGGATATGTAAAATAAAGAGGAAATTAGATGCGGTGTTAGGAAAAAACGTTAAGAAAGTCGACCTAACTGTCTTGTCTTTTTAATAATGTAAAAAACGAGATATTATTTTCGAATGTTAAGTCGAAGCTAACTGCTGTAGGCTGTCGATGATGATGATTAATTTTCTAGACATACCTTAGTTTTTAATGCTAAAATGTGTAAAGAACCTTTTACACCCATTGGTAACTGTTAAAGTGTTTTTTTTATTACAGACAAATGCCAGGACAAGAAGCGCCATGTTTAGAACTCGGTTCAGTGCCTCAGACGCCGAGTGTTATCGGTTCTCCTTCGCCCTCAGAGATATCCAGTGCGAGTTCTCCTGAACCACAGAACGTACGCGCAACACCTTTGTTTAGGTAAGTTTAGTATGAAACTGTATTTAAAAGATTATTACACAAATAAATTACATTTAATGAAATATAAACAGGGCTTTGGCAATGCTACCACCGGAACCGGAACAACCTGCTGGACAAGACGAGTTGGAACGTCGGCTGCCTGGATACAGACGCATCGTTATACCTAGGGAATTGACGCTAATTGAATTATTGGTGAGGTACACAATAATATTATAATAATAAAAGGTAATAAATGTTTAATAGAAATGCAAAATAACTTTGCGAGAATCATTTTTAAATAGGACTCACTTTATAACTTTTGGCAAATATATTAAGGATGTTAGAGCGATAAATACGTATTTGTTTGTAAGGATAAATTGTACTGAATATATAAGGCTATTACTATACGGTGCCGTTATGTATATTATGAGTAAATTCCATATCTGTATCACAACACCATCATTAATCGAATTAATTGAATGGCCAGTACTTGCTTTTGTACTTATACTTGTTGATCAAGCTCAGTGTTCAGCATTCATGGGACCAAATCGCTACTGATTGACTTGTAGAGTTTCAAATAGAGCTTCTACTAGTATACTTTTAAACAATGTATCCTTCTTCCATTACAGAAAGAGTGCAGTGGCGTCACGTCCGACGAAGAAGTGTTGCGTATAAGGGAAGCAAAGTTGCGTGTGGTCGCAGAGCGCGTGGGACTAAGGAGGTTACATGTGCTCGTACCTCGGCTGCGATCGTTGACTCTAGACGGAAGCGCACTCGTGTCATTACGAGAACTTGGGATTGGTTTAGAACATTTAAAGGTTAAAAAAACGCAGCAACAAAAGCTGTTACAACGAGACATTTAATATATTAGAATGAATGATATTTTGAGACATGTGTGGTAGATTTGTTCATCGTGTAGTGAATCAGCACTTAAAATTGCAACTCATTAGAACAAGAATCATGGATCGCATTCAGTTTGCTAGTGTACTGTGTGAAACTTAAGACAAAGGGTTAAGTAAGACTTGTAGGCAGGGATGGGTCGGCAACCTGCGGCTTTGAATACTCTTTGGAAGTGAAGCTGCGACTTTTTAGTACTAACTTTATTTATACAAGTACTATTTATTGTTAGCAAGAAAAAAGTTTGTGGCTTTTTAAAAACTTTGTTTTTTTATAAATTGTAACTTTTGATTCTTCCAACTCAAAAGGCATTGACATACATGATTTATTGTCGTCATACGCCGGTGAGGGACAGAGGGCGTCAACAGTGCGTCGCCATCAGAGCGTATACACGGCGTAGGTATTATTAACCGAGCTAATTATTAGGTACTCAGCGTGAACCGTTGTGGTTTGACTTCATTGGACGGCGTGTGGGGCGTGGGTCCGCTACGGGAGCTGTACGCGGCGGGGAATCGTATCCGCGACCTGCATCCATTGGCAGTGCTACAGAAACTCCATACGCTCAATTTGGCTAAGTACAGTTTTTTTGTCTAAAGAAATATTTTTTTATTTATATAAATAATAATAACAGCCATGAGCGAAAAAATACGGAAATACACAGAGTTTCAAGAAGAAATTAAAAGAGTTTGTACTCTACAAAAAGCCACCATTTTAAACACATACAGAATTGTACGTAAATTCCTACAACTTTCTTATGATATTGATGGACCGACTGACGTGAGTAATGCCTAATAATTTTTAAACGATTTAGCACTTGGTATATCAACCCGTGTTAGATCTTAATAGTAACTAAAATAATAATTATTTATTTTATTCATTCAATTAACTTAGACTCCTTTGTTATTAACATTTTTACCTTAAACTAAATTAAAATATATTATACTGCAGGCTTGACTATGCGTATGTATTCCTTACCCTTATCACCCGCCATATGAGACAGCGCAGCATCTGATTACATTTACACAGTGAAACCTTTGAGCGATCATGCTCAGGATGCTGTTGGAGCTGGCCCGCACCTTGTGCACCAGAGATGTACACCTTTTGCGCTTGGTCGCAAAAAAGCATGCCACCGTGCATGCGCTTACATCCCTGATGCACTACAGAAACGGGGCAGCCCCAACAAAACCCTGAACGCGCTGTTATATTGAACACGGTGAGCGCGATAAAGTAAGAAGATCACATCTTTGTCTTGAATTGCTAACAGAATACTGATACGGGCGTATCAGTATTCTATTAGCAATTAAGTAGTTTGTCTATGTTTCTGCGTGGGCATGTAAGAAAGCATCGACAGTAGCGTGAATATTACTGTGTTTGAGTTTGAAGTGATATCTTATGTCTCAAGCTAAAGAACTGAAACACAGTGCTGCGTTTCAAAATTATGGTAACGATCTCGCCTGGCCGATTATAGTTTTTCATGTTTACATATGAAATGGGGTAGCTTGAGTAACTGATTTTAAAAGTTCACAGTCAACCTGGAACATTGATAACGCTAGAGATAAATTGTAGGTCTTTGAGAAAGGAGTATGTTTTCCAACGAATAGAACTCTTCCCATAACAAAGGTTTGGTGCCTAGGATGTTAAATTAAAAAAAAACATTGGTGCGTGCGGCTGATGTAAATTATGTGTCTCGTTAATTACGTTTATTTGTAAGCACTTACGAAACTTTAATTAAAAATTGTGTTTGTGTTTTGTTTTGGATTTTGTTTTCATATTTGCATAATGATATTTGTAAATGTGTTTTACTTTTTTCAAGGAATCCAATATCAGACTCGAGTCGGATTTGGACGCTGGGGGTGTGTACTTCACTGCGGCGTCTATTTCTGAACGGTACTCCACTTTCGGAGTCGGCAAGCTATCGTTCTACGACTGCATCTACTTTGCCTATGCTGACCACTTTAGACGACCAACCTTTCAATACAGATGATAACGGTATGTACTCTATTGCGTAGAAGTAACCTCGTACCATATTTTATTGCCAACTTGAAGAACCAAGTCTTCATAATGAAAAGTTGTGTGAAAGGCAAAAGTGTAATGTACCTCTAGTTCATGCAAGCAATAGCAGAAAATGCTACAGTGATTAAGAATTTGGTGTCTATAAAGAATTATGTAATTGTATTTAAATATTCCTAAAGAAGCTAGTAGATGATACACATCATTTGTTGAATGATGGGTTTGAAGTACAAACTTATGTTTCGCAGATCGCCCTCCAAATCATTTGGATACTGGCTTCGTAAACCATACATTGGCGTTAGTTATGAGTTGCAGATAAAGGTTGACTATATGACTTAAAATCTGACTAAACTGGCATTTGGGTCTCTCGGCCACGTTAGCCAAGTTGCTTTTGTTGTCCTCTACAGTGGACCCGTGAAGAAGGCGACACTGGTGGTGGTATCGCCTTAGCACTGAGAGGGTACTGGGGAGGGAGTAACCTTCCCGGGACGTGCTACAGGGCACAGTGCAGAGGGGCTCCGGCTACGAGAGGAACGTTCCACCTGGGGGTTTTAGTGAGTCAAACCTCACATAACCGCCGCCTTCGTCCACAGGCGGGGTATCTAGTTGAAGATTTCCCCGAAAACAAAAAGTTAAGCGCGCTCAGTTTGGAATCCCAACCGGCTTGTAACAATAACTTTTAGTTTGTCGGTTTTCTTAAAATGCTCTCACTATTATTTATATCAATTATCAAATATTAACCTTTATCACAACTATGACTTTGAACATTTTTTACGATATTAACAATCGTTGACGAGGCTTAGTACGTACAAACCTGTTAATCAATGATTTGTATTGCTAGACGACGGTCACGTGGAATATTCGGATAACACATCGGATACTGACAACGATAGTGATCAAGACCATAATCCGAAACCACAAAGTGAACCAGCTATACCTATAGACGAGGCAACAGCCGGACCATCTTGTGAAATATTTCAGGTAATTGTTATAACATAAAGTGACTTAAAGCCTAGAACTATAACCAGTTGGCAAGTGATTCCCCCTGCTCAGCTCGACTTAGAGTTACATACGAATCACATGAGATTATAAGTGTCGATAGTCCAGTAATTTCACTAGCTATGGCGCCATTCAAGCACTCTTGGTGGAAACAACAGGATTTTGTTTTAAAAAAAAAAGAAATCCAACGACTAATTGTAATGTTAACTTTTGTCCACCAATAGTTTCACCGGATTTGCGGGTGAAATTTATAAAGCATAATTTGACTTTGCTCAGGCTTAGCTTAGCCCAAATTTGCATGAGTTCCTGCTAAAATCTCAGCATACGAATTTATGGTCTTAACGCTAAGATTACATTGAGTGCATACTAATCTAGAGCTTAAGATAATTCATAAAACGTACCTATTCGCATAATATGTTCTTGGTAATTCTTGATATTTAAAAACATAATATTCGTAGAATTTATATATACTTAAGTATTCGGTAAGTTAACGAATTTCGTGACTTACAGTTTGCTCAGCAAATAATTACAATATTTAATACAGACTTAACTAGTAAGCTAAGTCTGAACAAAGTCAACGTTTTCAAAATTTCAGCCTCAGAGGTGACAGAGCTCTCAGGTCGCGTAGTCTAAACCTTTATTGGACGCAAAGGCTCCACTTGGCTTATGCGGTTACTGTAAACGCGTTAGCATTCGGATCCGAGGGTGCTAGAGAGGGCCGACATTGAAATAGTTGACTAGCTACTATACCACTACGGCAAGTCGGTGATGGGAGAAGAAGTGACCGAAGAAACTCCAGCAACGCTCACGATATCGATTATGGGGAAATTGCCTATTAAGCTGAGTGCGCGAATACCCAACGAGCGCGACGGTATGCTTATTGATTTGTCGAAATCTAGTTTGGGTCGCAGTCGTTTCGTTATCCGGGTCGTTGAGGACGTGTCTCGGTCGCTGCTGGTCGTAACTAAACTCTCGCTTTAATACTCTATGTATTAGAATGTATGGTTGAGTTGGTTGGATTTGTAGCATCAGATTTGATGAACAATCATCCATCACTCATATCAATTTATTAGAAGATTTGAATCTTTCTTTTTCTTTGTGGTTGTTATGAAAACATAAAAAGCTTGCGTAAGAAACTACAAAACTAGCTTAGTTATAGCTGATGTATAAACGGAACAAACAATCTACACTACGGAAATAGATTTATTAAGAGTTTTAATAACATCTGTTTTACGTTTATTGTTGTAATATTTACGAATACTTCAAAGCTATTTTAAACTAAATGTTTACATCAACTGTTATACGGTTAAATTGCAGTGTAGGTTGTGTCTATACAGACCGCTTGATTTTAATATTTGTATAAGCTCAATTTACTATTTGTCAATGACACTGTAAAACCAATCATATACAATTCAATTATCATTGTGCCAAAAACCGTAATTTACTAATTTAATGTACTGATTTTTCAACTGAAGTTTTGATTATTTTATGATCGAAATTTTACGAGTAAAGTAAAAACGCATTGAAACTAAAGAAAAAATGCAACGAAAAAAACAGACAAATTGACAATCCTCATTGAAAATTCTCAATTGTTTGAAGTCCATTAAAATTAAAACATCTTTTGTAATATTATCAGGAAATACAAGAAAATGCCTGCGAAACATATATTGAAATGAAGAATTTCAGGAGTCCAGGAACAGTACACCGGAGACGTCCAGCGACTACGGAAAATGGTGGAGTGCGTCCGCATAAACATGTGTTGCCACAGAGACCACGCACCGCGGTTGAGCGTCCGTCTATCGACGCACCCACAAGATTGCAGATAATGAACACTCTGATGGGTAAATTATTTCTATTAATATGTGTATGGAAGTGGAACTCACGTCTATTTAACCCTAGCGGGGTAGACAGACTGTTCTCCGAGTTATTAGGTCTTTTGGAAGGGTGCCTCATCCTGCCCCGAGATGGGCCCGTACAATCTAGGCAGCGACCGGGGGTTGTGGGAGAACTGTTTGATGTTATCCCGTGACCTACCCCGTTGCGTGACCCTGTGGTGCCCATGTGGTACCGGGGCGTGCGTTCCGTTAGCCTTTTATTACACACGATAATAAAAGAAAAGCTTATTAGGTCGCATATGTGACAGGTAGTATACGAGTATATACACAGAGCAAAAAATGTTAAGCAAGTGTTTTTAAGAATCCGACAATCAGATCGTAAGCTAAGTCAGACCTAAATCAGAACTGCTTACCCTTTCATCACAGGCTTTTGTAGAAACTACGTTACTGTAGTATATTGTGTACGCATTTAATTGGATAACGACACAAGTGTGAGATTTATATTAAGATTTTGAAGTAAAACTTCTTTAAGCAAGCTGGACATGGAGAGTAAGCTTATGAATGCGTTACCAAAAATATGATCGAGTAAGGCGAACGGAAAGTTGTAAGGGAGATATAAGTTAGTGCATATCGAAAAGAGTTACGTTTCGTATATAAATGGAGGGGCAAGAGCAGTGCGCGCGCACATATTCTTTCTCTCATGAATAGTCGTGTATATATTATACATATATAAACATATTAATATACATACTTATAGATGAAGCTAAGGAAGTTTTACTTCAGTGTATGGTCAAAAACAAACGAATTCGTCGTTTGTTTTTTATATTTACTAAGTTTATAACTACTTTTATACTATTAAAGTGCTTGATCCCATCTGATGTTTATGTATACACGATTATATTATTCTTTTATATATGATTTATATAAATTTGATTTGATTTTGTTCTGTCTTTTTATAAAAAAAATATGCTTACGGTATTAGATGCTGAGTGGCGAAATAGTGGTAGTAAGTTGACTTCCAAAGGCGCGGTGTGCGGCAATTTGGCGCGCGCACTGCGCAGGCCGACACTTTCGATACAAGATGGTGCAGGTAATTGTTTGATTAACCTCTTTAATTATTCGACTTCAAAATAAATGTATCAATTGAGAACCTCGTCCTTCTTTGATGTCGGTTAAAATTAAATTGGACCTCTCTCTCTCTCTCTCTCACCAATGAATGACTGATAACGAATGCCGCTTGGGCATATATTCTGCCTTTGTGAACTTTATTGTACAATAAGTATTAACAAATAAACGATTCTCTTACAATATACATATATTTAGCGGCATTACGATAGCCTGCTCTTAACCAGCAAAAGTTAGTTGAAAGAAAATGAGTACAATAAAGGATCTATCTATCTTTCTACGTCCTTGTTCCTTACATGTTTCTTATTTTATCATCTCCAACTCAATTGAATATGTCCGTACAATAATCCTAAGTCAAAAATCTAAGTTTTTGGTGTCGTCCTGACTGTTTTTTTTATACGAAAATGGCAAACGAGCTTACGGTTTAGGTGATGTGCGTGATCACTGTCCATGGACACAACACCTGAGGAGTAGCAAAAGCGTTGCCAGTCTTTGTGAAAGTAGGATCATTTCTTCAAAGTCCTCAAATTGTTTTGGCTCAGACATCGCGCGGTGAGAACTTATTCCATACGTTGATAGTGCGACTTATCGTGGTTCTACTGTACACAATATTACACAGAATCTCAAATGGAAGCTGTAGGACGTACGATGGAAGACGCGTGTCGCATAGCCGCCGCGGAGATACCACGTGCGCCATGCCACGAAGCCTGGGCCAAGTTCAGAGAAGAAACCGGGTATGAGTGACGCGCAGCGCTTTGTGTGTCAGCAATAGAAAGTTTTCTAGTAACCTTTTCATTCATACAATGGACAGATCAACTTTAACGAAGTGAAATGTGTTTATTAAAAGTATTGTATAGAAATATCACTAGTTAGTTGTACGGATATTTGATTGTGTAATTGAAAAGTGTAATGTGAATATTACGATAATAGATAAAATTAATAGTTATTTCGTGTATTCAAGAAATTTGTTTGTAATTGTTACTTGAGGCATCATAGTTGTGTATTTTATGTGTCCATTATTTTAGTTAACATTTATCATATATGCATTAAATGACTTTATGTGTTAACAATAACTTTTTACGAGTTTTTAACTTTTTGACCGTTGAAACGAACTTTTTTATAATAAATTATATCTATTTAGTCTATTTTATTATTATTTATATATAATTGATATATTAGTGTGTACAGCCTAATGGCTAAGCGGTTGGATTTACCATGATCGCGGTTTCAAATCCCGGTCGGCTTATATAAGGTTGTCAAATATCTCCCTTCCGCCTTTTTGTCTTTTGAATTTCGCGGCTATGTACAAAGCGCTACAGAGCTCGTATCTAGCAATACTATACATAATTTGAAAGGTCTTGACATAATCTACAAAACGACGCTATGCATAATTAGTTTGGATATTGCGTTCAACAGTTATAGACGTGTAAACATGGAGTTCACTAACGCCGAAATTCGCGGCTTGGCCACTGTTTGGGACGATTCACCGGCCTTCGACCACGACCGTTTTCGCTTGATATTATCGTATGTGATCCATTTTTCGTCGCCAGTCACCATCCGCTTCAAGAATGGGTTGAGTTCGTTCCGTTTCAGCAGCATATCGCAGGCGTTGATTCGGTTACCATGATCGCGGTTTCAAATTCCGGTCGGCTTATATTAATGAATTGCCGTTTTTTCGGTTTTTAATTACAAAAATGAATTAGTTAATGCCCAATGTGTTGCGATGAGCGAAAACTGTCTCTGTCTACCCACTATGATTTCAAAGGACGTGACAGCTTAAATTCATTTCTCAGAAATGGATAATGATCAGATATTTTGTTTTATTATCCTATTAGTTATTCTTTAAACGACGTCAATAAAAAAGTTTCACCTCAAAATTATTCATAGACACATGTTAACAGATTGATCACAGATTATAACTACCAACTTTATTGTTATACGCCATAAGGTAATGTTTTGGTATTTATGTATAATGTTACGTTCTCTTTCAGAACGGTATTCATCGCATTAAATTTTTACATGGCTGCGGATATTCATGTTTCAGTAATTAAAAATTTAACCGTATTCATGTTTCACTAATTTGAAGTGTTAAAATTTGACGATTTTCTAGATTTGTTGCATGTGTTAAAATTCTATTGTTACTTTAATCTAGACATTAGAAATCGTAGCTTAGTTTTGAACTTTCTTAAACAAAAAAAAATCTGCCATATTTACGTAATATGTACTATATTTACAAGTGCAGATATAATTCTCGATGGTAAGGTTGCACCTTATTTAGTAAAGTCCTATGTCACTAGTTGAAGACACCTGTCTTCAAGAGGAACAGACATATACTAATTGAGTATATTGGAATTTGAGGGAAGTAATAATGAAGTAAAGCTTCTGTCGGGTCCGGAACGTCCACAAAAAAATCGATAGAAATTCAACGTGCGTCTTCATTTCCAATGATGATTTAAGAATTGGATTATGTTATTCCTGGGCATACACTCCAAAGACCAGTTTTGTCGTCTCCTTGCCCCCTTATACCGGTTCATTTGTATACTGTAGAGTTGATTTATATAATTCCAAACAGGTTACACAGATCAAAATTCACTATTAAAAAAAATATATAGTTGTCTCGCGGTTGCACTTCGCGAAAGTATAAAATTATTTTATTATTATTTATTACAAGCCAGCATCGTCTGCGTGAAATAATTTACAGGAGCATTTTTAATTTTTTAGACAATTTTTTTGTATGTAAAATACACACATACATTGAAATAATCTATGCATAGTTTTTACTGCAATCTTATTTTGAGTTTTTATACACTATGTTTAAATAGAAAATATCCCTGTATTTCACTCCCCTTATAGCGCTTTCATGTAAAATTTAGCCTATGTCCTTTTAAATTGGTTCAGCAGTTTACGCGATTCCGTATCACGCAGACAGATTTACTTTCGTATTTATAAAATTAGGATAGAGTTATTATCATCCTATTATCTTGCATAGTTAATGTACTAGCGCATTATAATTTCCCTCTACGAGTACTACCAACATAATAATATCTTTACAGAATTGAGATTGATATAAATTTTGACGAACGCCCCCAAAGCGTGGATGCATCGAAAGCTCTGGATCGTTTGGAACGCATAGAGAAGGAAACGTCAGAACGGTTAAACAAGGCGTCGACGAGCAGTCATTGGATATCGGATAATTACAAAATTATGTCAATTACTAAAAACGGTTATTGGAGGGAAACAGAATATTTGACAACATCAAACACTCACAGCGATGTTGAATCTGTATTTAGTGACAATGGCGGCAATTCACTCGATGAGTAACATTTATGTTATATTATAATTTTAACATGATATTGTGTGTAATCGAAAACATCTCTCTCTAGCTATCTCTTTATATTTATCTTTTAATTACGTTTTTTTTAACTTTATTATAGTAATAAAAATTATATTGGAAAATATTATTTAAATTTTTTAGAGTTTGGTTATAATATATATATAGCTATATTATAAATAGCCTTTTTTTTTGTTGACGGGGAGGAAATCTTTAGAAAGATACCCCGCCTTCTGGGGGGAAGGCGGTGGTTATGTGGGGTTCTTACCCACTATAACCTCCCCGGTGGCCCTTTCCTCGGTGCATGACGAGGGGCTCCGGGATCTCCAGTGGAACGCACCAGAGCCTGTGCCCTCGCAGCGCAAGGCGACACGGGCCAGCCGATGTCGCCTTCTTCCCGGGTCCACCTTGATGGACGACTCAGGCCCCCACCCTTGTCGCCCAGTGAACCCGAGGCCCCTTTTAGTTGCCTTCTACGACAGGCAAGGGATACCGTAGTCTTATTCTTGAGAGCCCAGAAATACAGGGCTGAGCCCATCAAACCCTAACTTAAGTACACACACACATCGTCTCATAATATAATATATCCTTTCATAAAAAAACATATCTCATTTGACACAAAAAAATAACCATCGAAACAATATAAGTTGGAATGCAGTTTAATAAATTCGTGTCGCTACATTATTGAAATATTTTTTAAATAGTTTATAATGACAATAATAACTGATAATTTCTGTTTATGTTGTAGTGAAAATTCAGATGTTTAGATGTCAGGAAAATCTACATGTATAATATTTTAATTAACAAAAATATAATGTTATTACTTTGATATTGTTTAATTATAAATATATATTTACGAATCAAGTTAGTAGTGGTACATATATTAATATTTATATAATATTTTTAATAAATAAATATATAAAAATATACTCTCTTTACGGAGAAGGCCTATGCCCAGCAGTGGGACATATATATATTATAAATATAGATAGATAGATAAATCCTTTATTGCACCAAATATTAGGTACAAAGGCGAACTTAATGCTAATTAGCATTTTCTTCCAGCTAACCTTTTGTGGTTAAGAGCAGGCTAAGGGTATTGCCGCTATTATATAATTATACAGGCTGTAACTTAAACTTTAAATATATAAAAATAGTTTTTATATATTTACCGCTAGCTAACATTCGTCAATTATTAGGGTACTTTTATTACCCTGAAATATGAACACGTTTCACGTGACAGTAATAATTCAACGCGGTGCACATAGTTACGATACAGGCTTAAATGCGGTAGGGTCAACAAGCTTGCTTGCAATCTTATATCTGCACTTACGGCGAGTTTACAGTTTTAATAATTTTAAACATATTTGTAAAACCAGATAGTGTTATCGTGCTGCCTGTCTGGCAATTTGTCTTTAACAAAACTTTTAATACTAATGCTAGGTGGCCGAGCGTCGAGCGTCGTCGAGTACTAATCTTTGACTGTGTTATCTATTACCCCCAAGAGACAAAATTCACTCGGGCAGTTACTATAGGGACAATAGCATTATGAATCAAGAGTGGAAGGAAAAAAAATTAACTTATTTATTTAAAACAACAAAATTATAACGCCGTTACAGATAAATCAATTCGTATCAATTGATTTATCTGTAACGATCAATTCGAAACTAAGTAACAACCATATATATCTGTATATATTATTATTATTAAAATCAATATTATATTATATTTATTTACTCAAGTTAAAACAAGTAAAAAGCAGTTTGATACACTAATAAGAAATAAACAATTAAATATTATATATAAATTAGAGCTAAGCACCTTCCACGCATTTGTAAGCACCTTCGGTAAAGGCCGACTGAGTGCAACAAAATATATCTATGTGCAGTGATATAGTATTGACAATATATACTTGGTGTCCCGAAATTCAACGTCCAACAGTAAGTGGGTGAGTGAAATGAAAAAATAAAATCCATGTAATTTATTGTTTTGATATGAGTATTTCAATAAAAACGGTGAAAAAATACAACGTAGTACGATATTTTTAAGACAGCATTTTTAAGAAGCGCAGATAACGGCGCCTTAGATTAAAACCAGACACATTACAATAACTAAATTAGAAAAATGTACCGTAATCATTCTGGCAAGTAATTTCAAAAGTTAGCACTACTATTCATTATTCAACGAGTATAATTACAAGCAAAAAAAATACCCACTTAAAATGGTATCAAATGTTAAATTCTATTACGCGCGAACGCCCTCTTAGTATTTCCGAATTATCGCAAGAATATTACGAAATAGAATTAACAGAACCTAACCTTTCAACTTTTCTCTTGTAGTACATCCTTTCCAATAAAAATTTTACGGGGGACTCTTGTGTCGAGTTACTAGCAATAGAGGTTCAGGCTAAGCGACCTAAGAGCTATGCCACCTCTCAATCCGGTGAAGCAGTCAAGGCCAGCTTCTCTGGCCTATCTGTTTAGTTCGTCATAAAAAAAATGAATCATCGAAATCGGTTGGCGTGATATTGTCCATTTGTCAGTATTATCACTTTTTATCCATTTGTGGCGCACATACTTGATGTAAGTTTAAGATTTATATGGTTTTCTAATGGATCCCACGGGAACACGGGAAGTACCAGTTGAAAGTTATGCGGTAACAAAAATAAAAAGAAAAAATACAGACGAATTGAGAACCTTTTGAAGACGGTTGTAAAATGGTAACTTCTATTTTTAATAGTAACTTTTATAAAAATACTTTTATAGAAAGACGAAGTTATTGATAATATATAATACGTTATATTTTATTAGTGAAAATAATGATTTATCTGTACTTTACGGTTTTAAAAATAACTGGTAACAGTAATAAAATAAATGAGTGCGTCCAGACAAGAAAGCGTACAATTAACCGCAATGCAAAAATACAGCAGTATAGCTAGCAATAGCTCGAAAGCTTATTGCGGCATTCGCTTTTTCAAGTTTGCACATCGCGAATGGGAAGAGGACGTATGGTGGTAAATCTTGAACGCTTGTCGCTTATTAAGTCTCTGGTTCTACGTCGTATTTGGGAATATGACGCAGTGATTTGGAAAGCGCAATATTTGTGGTTGTAATATTTCTGATAGGGCAAAGTTTAATGGTTAAGAGAAAATATAATGGCTTTAAAGCTTTATGGAATAGTTCGATCCAGATAATGCAAGTAAAATAGAAACGAGGAGAACGAGAGTTGACGGGTGATCTTCGCAAACTCTAATTTTAAAAATGGTGGGAATTTATAAGATATAGAATGGCGTCTTTTTGTGCCAAGACCCAAGTTTAAGTCGTCGAGGCAATAGTGTAACTATTTTGTTACTGTAAAAATGCGCTCGAGGCTTGTAGAAGTTTAGCAAATGATTAAAAAGTTAAGTTAAAGTTACAGCCTTTATATTACTCTGCTTCACTGTTCCACTGTTGGGCACAGACCTTTTTTGTAAAGTATAAAAGTTAAGTCCACCACGCGACCCTGTTGTGCAGTGCAGATTGGCAGACTTCACGTCTTAGAAAAAAATTCTAACACATGTAGGTTTCCTCACGATGTTTTCCTTCACTGCCGAGTGCGTGGTAAATTAGCACATAAAATTACAAAACAAGTTTATTGGTGCCGGCGCCGGGGATCGAACTCGGGTTGCTAGCGTACTATGCAACTTGAGGCGACCGCCCGCCCGGACACTGAGCTACCACGGCTCTACACAGCTACGACGGCTCTGCAAATGGTAAACACTATAATTTACTGGACAATAAAAATTATAGTATAAATCTTCTATTGTGACTCTGCAATAAACCGTATCGCCAAGCACCTACTCGCAATGACATAATATATGATAATACGGTGCTACGTACGGGTAAGCGAGTATCGACTTAGTATAATATTAGTTATATACACAATTCTTAAACGGCGTTATTTCTAATTACTCTTCATAATCGAGTGTTTATTTTCAAGTAGTTTGAACAAAGCTTGTAAAAGAAATCTTTTGTAGATATAGATATCTCATCTATATATCGACGACGACAACTATACGTACTATGTGTATATTTAAGTGCAATAATATTCACTGACAGATCTCGAGATCTCTACAACTATGCACCGTAAATGAAATACAGTATAGTTACTTATTTTACTATGTAGAATCTTAGTAAGATTCTATGGATACGAATGGGCCATCTTCTTCTATGTGAAATGGATTTTTCATCCACAATTTTCAGTGTTAGCCTAAAGAAACAATTAGCTCTAATTGTGCTGGCAACTGTGTTGGCAAGGATCGTTGGTAATCTAAGAAATAATAAAATACCGTATATTATATTGTAAATTACTACAAGCGCTTACTCTCGTCACCGCACATTCCTGACTGTCGTTGAAATCATAATTATCGGTTAATGCCTCTTTTTCAGGACGTTGCCAATTAGATATTGCATCTCTTCTAGTACGCCCTCTAGCAATCCTAACATTCACTTCTGTGATATAATTTTTTTCGTCATTCTTTATTGAATTATCTCGTATGTATATCTGAACCAATGTGCCTTTGTTTATTTTATGCAGTAAAGTCATTTGTTATAACACTGCCGCTTGTTTGGAGGTGAACGAAAAGGAAAACATCTTAAGGAAGCCAGAGTCAGTGAAATTTTTCGGACATGTGAAATCTATCTGTATTTTATTAATATAGTAAATTATCCATAAAACCTAATGTGGCATGCACGACGATTTTAGGAACGTAACAAATTAGCATAGAATTATTTGACCATGACATTTTTTTTCCTTGACTAGTTGTTTTAAGAGTTTGTTTAATATCTATTCGATTAATAATTGTGTTGCCCTATTTTATCCAACTGCGGATTTTATACCTATTGTTAATTGTTAGTATTTTTTTAAATATACCTGAGAATAATTCATTTATAACAAGATTACAATGTTTCATTGGAAATAATTTATATCTTGCTTTCATATTTCTGTTTTAGCAACGTAGTGTGCACGTGCTTTTATAAGACCTAAAACAAGACCGTTTGCACAGAGAACATAATCACTACGCAACGTTTGCCATTCGAAATAAATGCTTGGAGGGAATGACGCATTTATTAGTTTGCCGCGCAACGCTGACTCAAGCGAACGACTGTTTTTCTATTCGAATGTAGCGAATATAATTTTTTTAATAATGAGTTTTACTGTTATTCAACGTTTGATCGTATCGAACGTTCTCACCGTTTATTATAGCACTATGATTTTAGTGACTTTTGTAATCGCTTTCTTAAAGAATCCATTTAAAAACCCATGGGATTTAAAGATGGTATTGGTGCCTCCAGCAAGTCTTAGCGATCCAAAGTACGGTGTGCATAAATATTTAAAAGCAAATGTGAGTAATAATTGTGTTTTTTTTTTGTAGAAATTAAAAATGTTTCATTTCATATATTTATAAAATGGTAGAGTACATGCGTTGAATGTATTATAGCAATAAAGAAAAATTTTCAGGCCATTTAATCAAATTTATCTATATCGGATACTTTAGTTTTTAACCGTAGTTTAGCATTTAAAAAATATTGTTTACATCCAAACAAATATTATTTTAATGCTATATTAGTTGTCTTAATAAGGTATCCTTACAGCTTTCCACAAGCCAACAAAGTATCATCTAACAATTATGCCCCCTTCAAAGTAGTTTACGTGTTTACATATTGGTCGTAAAGTTTTATCTATTTAATAAATCAAAATGAAAAGAAGATTGCAAGAAAGATGAGGAGGTATAGTTATTTTTATCTAGCTACAGATCAAAATTTAAAACACGAACAAAATAAGCCAATTAGTAGAAAGTTAATTAATATGAACGCTATCATTATAAAATACTGTAAGATAGACATATATTTTAAATCGGATACTCGTCCTATCTAGAATATATCTGAATCTATTCCCGATAAGGAAATAGATGAAAGAATGAATGAATGGATCGTCTGGTATGTCTTTGCGTAGAGTTACTAATGAAATAGGTTAAGGTTGGGTGTTCTAAAAGCCACCGACAAAAGGAAACCATAGAGCGCAGAACTGTCAAAAAACATTGCTACTATAATAAAGGAAGAAAATCTGCCCGTAAGGCGACGGAAATGCTAATCTGAATAAAATATGCCATCATCCACGGGCCGCACCATAGGGTGGTAGGAAGTCCCAAATCTGCCAAACCAATTATATACAAAGTGAACGTTCATTGGCATCATAGTGGTCGGTATTTTGGTTTCAGTAGATTTTTAGTTCATCGGTGCCATAATGGCTAACCACTGATGCGGCAATTGTGTATATATTTGACGTATTTAGTATTGATGGAATGGTAAATGATATGATTGCAATAGACCGGATTCATAATGAAATCACTGGCAAATAGCAGACTTGAGCGCATTTGTTTGTTCTATCCTAGTTTTTGGGAGTAGTCGAGATGGGGGTTGCAAAGAAGAAAGAGAATTAATTCAACTCAGTTTTAGTACAGATATGATTTGAAGTCGGTTTATGTTTTTACTCGTAAGTATACTTTCTAAAATAATATAAGGATAAAATAACCATACCCGTTATATTAATGAATATAAAATCACAACAATAAACACCGGCATTAATTCACAGTGGCTATAAATGTTGCATTTGGTGGTAGTGGTAACAGATAACTTTCCTGGCTGTTCAACCGAGATAAATTGTTTTGTGGTTAGTTTTTAATATAAATAAAATATCACTGCATATTTTCGTTTGTTTGAAAAAGTAAGCCCTACTTACAATTACGTGCCAATTTAATTTTGTTGGCTGTTGGAGCTTGTGTTCCGAAGCAGTACCAGGTTTGTTACTACTAAAAATTGTATAGAAATATGTTTGTAGGTTAAGATATTAATATAATGTAAAGTACTCCTTAACGATACCGAGCACGAATGTGGAAAAAGAAAGAGAATATTGAATACATATTGAAATGAAAAAGTGTCCTTCGTCACCCGCCAGTGAGCGTCCCGGAGCCACCTAATGAAACTCGCGAGAGATCCATTTCGGGTATACATACGTTGAGTTATTATGTTCAGTCTGGCGAAGCTATTAAATCCTCAGCAATGAGCCATAAAATGATCATTGTAGATAAATA
The DNA here is from genome assembly GCA_029286785.1 of Meandrusa payeni. NCBI lineage: Eukaryota > Metazoa > Arthropoda > Insecta > Lepidoptera > Papilionidae > Meandrusa > Meandrusa payeni. The sequence continues at coordinate 6,469,387 of JAGSMX010000013.1, forward strand.
CGAGAGGTTTTGTAGCCAATACTCCATAGTCTGAAATGTCCTCAGAAGGCGATACGACAATGTTATAAACATTTTATAGCCTTTTTACACAATGCGTAATATTTTGTATGCTCGTTCATTTTACCTTATGCCAATTGCGCGGATTTAAATACGCCACTTTATAACAGTGGTAGCCAATAAGAATTAAGAAAAATAAATGATGAATAATTAACAAAACAAACATAAAACAACAAACTCATATGGGACATGATAAAAAGTAAAAAAAAAAAAAACAAAATCGATTCATATCTTGACGTCGCTATAAGTGTACAAATATTAACAAGTATATTTAAATAACCTTGTGCGCACACTTGTGTTTTCCATATTCACCTACGGAGCTGAGACATGGACCCTGAAGAAAGCCGATCGTGATCGCATTGATGCCTTCGAGATGTGGTGCTGGCGAAGGATGTTACGGATCCCATGGACAGCACATCGTACCAACGTGTCCATCCTGAGGGAACTTAAAATCGAAGCTAGGCTGTCCACCATATGCCTACGCAGCATGCTGGAATACTGTGGTCACATTGCCAGAAAAAACAGCAATAACTTAGAAAGGCTAGTTGTGACTGGTAAAATTGACGGGACAAGACCGCGAGGTCGAAGCCCGACACGCTGGACTGACCAGATCCGCACCACTCTAGGCACGTCGGTTAGCGATGCTCTGCGCACGGCTGCAGATAGAGGAAAATGGCGACGGATCACTAAAAACAAACTGTTCCCACGAGATGGTCACGACCCTCAGCATTGAGGAAACCGACGCGAGGAGGAGGATATTTAAATAACAGCAAAAACAAAAACCGACTTCAAATCGAATCAAACGCTAAACGCTATTACACGCGCCCTCTTTGTATTAATGAATTATCGTAGGAATATTAAGAAATAGAATTAATCAGAATCTTACCAAACTCTCATCAAATTACTTTTAAAGCTTGCATCCTTTCAAATAAAAAAATGAGTCATCGAAATCCGTTGGCGTGATATTGAGTTATTCATCCAATTCAATACAATTAAAGTGCACGATATATATCGATATTACATAAAATATCGATATATGGACGCCATATATCGCTTCCCAATGAAGAGAATTTTCATTATTTGTACGCCAAACCAACTTTTTTCCTTATGAGGCAATTTCTAATCTTATAATTTAGAGAAAACTAACATACTTCTTGAACTTGTACTCTTAATACATTATTTCATCACCCCCAAATAGAATATCAAAATGGAACATGACATTGCACAATACAAGTAATTACTTTTAAGTAAATAAAACATTCAAAGTTGAATATTTGGAACTGAAAATTTTAATACCCTTTGATTTTACTAATACGTTGATAATATAATGTATTAATATATTGAACTAGCTGACCCAGCGAACTTCGCCCTACCTTTTTTTCCTATAAATATTTTGTAAATTTCTGAAAGACTGTCTGACGTATATGCTGGCCTTGGCATCACACAGGTGGTACAGTCATGGACTAAAGAAGTGTAAAACTTCCGGTAAATTTATAGCAGTTGTATTCCGCCTGTAATTGAAATACAATCTACTTAACTTAAGCACGATGATAACGTTGTCAATCATACATTCCCGATTAAGACCGTTTTTCTGTTACGAAAGAAGCAGTAATAGTATATGATTGACATATGGTATGACGTATGTCTGTTTGAAGTTGTTGTTTGTTGGCTGAACAACTGAACGTCATTCTGTCTCATTCACACACTTTTCTTTAATAAAGTTTCATAAAATGTGATTTTAATTAAAAGAAACATTTTTTAAATGCAATCCTTGTCCTAAAAATAATGAACACAAAAATAAGAATCATCCAATTTGGTGCAGCAGTTTGTCTGTCTTTTTTTTTTGGACGAACTAACACAGCTGGCCTTTACTGCTTCACCGGATTAAGAGATGGCATAGCTCTTAGGTCACTTAGCCTGAACCTCTCCATTTCGTCGATTAATTTTTATTTATATATATATGTGACGTGAGTTCAAGAGATTGATATAACATATGTGAAAAATAAGAAAGTAAAGTAAAAGACTATGTCAAAGTCATACCCATAGCTCATGTCATAGCCCAGTCGTCTTCTTCTACAGGACTTCTCTCTATAGAGAGCATTATTTTACCAAGTACCAAGTAGTAACAGTGCGGATCGGTAGTCATAACATAAATGTACAAGGTAGGTTACCACTAAAGACGTGGTAAGTCACCAATTAATTAAAAAAGGACAAATCATTGATCTGTCCCAGCACCGACACCACGGCTTTTTTGATACTATGAGTAACTTAGCGCAATGGAAACTGAAATGAAACCTAGCCTTGGCCGATAGCATGCTGTCTCGACGCACGCGCGGCCAAACGGCGGCTCGATTAAATCGGATTTCTCTAAATAATCTAATCGACGGAATATATAAATTATTTGAAATATGCTGTGATTGTTGGGCATTATTCAAGATATGAGTATTTATAAATACCGTAGGAATAGACAGACAATGAAACTTCTATGTGAAAGAGAAATTATTATTTTACTAATGAGCGTAAAATTGTTAAAAGCTGCAACAGACGAGATAATTATAATTAAAAACTATCTATGGTTTTTAAACGAACATCGTCTTTGGTTTCCAGTGAAACTTTCAATTATTATTTAATAATTAACAGTTATTTTTTCAAAATGATATTAATTCGTTTTTAAAGTTCATAAATTATATAAATACGAGAGAATTACTTCATTATCTAATAATAATTTAAAAAAAAATAATTCTATTTGGATTTAGTTTTTTAATTTGTATTTTCTAAATAAATAAAAATATATTTCTTTAATACCACACTATATTGTTAACTCTTTTACATAAATCGTACATTGTGAAATTATTCAAAATTGTAACTACAAAAAGGAATTTACCTTTTTTGTTTTTCGAGTTTTTGGATTTCGAGATTTTTTAATATTAAAACAAAGAAATAATATTATAATATTATTTTTATTAACAATGATTTGATGAAGTAGAAAAAATTTTTCGTAGAGTAACACTCTGACTCGGTTAATTTTTTTATCTATATGTGTATGACTAGATTTTTTGTTACTCTCTCCTACGCAACAAAACGTGTAAAACCTGTTACACTACTTATTTCGCTTTACTTTCATTATAACCTCAAACGTTCGTTTTTCGTTGTTAATATCATGGCCGGATTAGCTAATAGGCTCGATTTCTCGGTTAAGTTTAGTTCCATTCACCTTCTCGTAGTATCAGGTATATTATATTTTTTTAATTTAGTAACCTTGTTAACATGGGGAAAATGGGACAGCGATAGGTGTCTCTGTCTACCCTATTAATGAAGGGCTAAAGGATGAGAGAGCTTATTATTACATAATGTTAATTTCGACTGTAGTATTTAATGTTGACGAGTAAAATCTTCTTATCAAGTAAAAGCTCGTTAGAAAGCGGTTCTATTTCTGTCTATCCTTTACAAATAGTTTGTCACTTTTGTGTAAAATAAAACTCAGTCCTGTAGTTTTGGTCTAACAGAATTAGGCTAAGGCCCCTAAAAGGCGACTAATAGCTCGTGTTATAAAGTGGATTGGTAAGGCAACATTTATTTATTAGACATATTTTTTTTTTTTTTTTTTTTTTTTTTTTTTTTTTTTTTGGACGAACTAACACAGCTGGCCTTTACTGCTTCACCGGATTAAGAGATGGCATAGCTCTTAGGTCACTTAGCCTGAACCTCTCCATTTCGTCGATTAATTTTTATTTATATATATATATAATATGTGACGTGAGTTCAAGAGATTGATATAACATATGTGAAAAATAAGAAAGTAAAGCAAAAGACTATGTCAAAGTCATATCCATAGCCCATGTCATAGCCCAGTCGTCTCCTTCTACAGGACTTCTCTCTATAGAGAGCATTATTTTACCAAGTACCAAGTAGTAACAGTGCGGATCGGTAGTCATAACATAAATGTACAAGGTAGGTTACCACTAAAGACGTGGTAAGTCACCAATTAATTAAAAAAGGACAAATCATTGATCTGTCCCAGCACCGACACCACGGCTTTTTGTTACTCTCTCCTACGCAACAAAACGTGTAAAACCTGTTACACTACTTATTTCGCTTTACTTTCATTATAACCTCAAACGTTCGTTTTTCGTTGTTAATATCATGGTCGGATTAGCCAATAGGCTCGATTTCTCGGTTAAGTTTAGTTCCATTCACCTTCTCGTAGTATCAGGTATATTATATTTTTTTAATTTAGTAACCTTGTTAACATGGGGAAAATGGGACAGCGATAGGTGTCTCTGTCTACCCTATTAATGAAGGGCTAAAGGATGAGAGAGCTTATTATTACATAATGTTAATTTCGACTGTAGTATTTAATGTTGACGAGTAAAAATCTTCTTATCAAGTAAAAAGCTCGTTAGAAAGCGGTTCTATTTCTGTCTATCCTTTACAAATAGTTTGTCACTTTTGTGTAAAATAAAACTCAGTCCTGTAGTTTTGGTCTAACAGAATTAGGCTAAGGCCCCTAAAAGGCGACTAATAGCTCGTGTTATAAAGTGGATTGGTAAGGCAACATTTATTTATTAGACATATTTTTTTTTTGTTGACGGGGAGGAAATCTTCAGAAAGATACCCCCCCTTCTGAGGGGAAGGCGGCGGTTATGTGGGGTTCTTACCCACTAAAACCTCCCCTGTGGCCCTTTCCTCGGTGCATGACGGGGGTTTCCGGGATCTCCAGTGGAACGCACCGGAGCCCCTCTGCACTGTGCTCAAGGAGAGCACGTCCCGGGGGGGGGGGGAGGTTACTCCCTCCCCTCTGTGCCCTCGCAGCGCAAGGCGACACGGGCCAGCCGATGTCGCCTTCTTCCCGGGTCCACTTTGGTGGACGACTCAGGGCCCCACCCTTGTCGCCCAGTGAACCCGAGGACCCTTTTAGTCGCCTTGTACGACAGGCAGGGGATACCGTAGTCTTATTCTTGAGAGCCCAGAACTACAGGGCTGAGACATATTTTATGCCATCATTACAGTCGAACCAATGCGAACCTGTAACTAAATAATAACATTAATATAAAAGAAAAATTAAAGAAATTAACATATTATAAAATTAATATAAGTAATAAAATACAAAAAAGAATCTCTTCCATGCCCAGTACAAACTGGCTCGAGTACATCAGCGGAAAGGAAGGATTCACGCCGTATACACGGGAAACACGGAATGGTCCCGTTTTGCCCTAGCTCAGCAGGAGTGCTAGTCTAGCAATTCCTCCCCTGGGACATGCTTTGGCTTAGTGCAGAGGGGCATCGAGCCCCAATCAACAGAGGATAACCACCGTGAAGGGTTTTAGTGATTCAAAATCTAAATAATCCCTCCTTCCCCCCTATTTAGGTATTATGAAGTTCTCCTTATATAGTAAAAAAAGTAACAATACATTGATTTTTTTTGCAGAATATAAAAATACATTACGTGGAGAGTGGGGACCCGTCAAAGCCGCTTATGCTGTTTCTGCACGGATACCCAGAGTTTTGGTATTCCTGGCGACACCAAATTGTAGAATTTAATAAAACTTACTGGTAAGTTGGTCTTAATTCTTGAGTATAGAGTATTTTTAATGCAAGATACAAGGATCACATGCAAACAGTCTCCAGGATATGCATACAGTATATAGTGAAACCTAACGTATGGCCCGATTGGTTTTCGCTGTGGAATGATTTTTGATTTGACCTTTGATTGAGCGAAGACTCACTCAATTGGAGATGAATGACCGGACATAACGACCTAGGCCTGCGGCTTTCGATAGGCGATCATTGGAACAGACGTCATCGTCGATTAATTTTGATATCGTATATTTTAAATAGCGATGTCGCTATCTTTATTGCGAAACCAACCTGATACTTATGGTTATACGCCACTACTAAACGGGTTCTTATCTATGTATATAAAAATGAGTGTTTGTATGTCCTGCTATTCCAACCGTCGCAGTTGCGAACAATCCTTGCGCGATGTAAATATTTTATAGGAAGGCGGGATGCCCTTGGATAAGATTAGGAGCGTTGCTAGAATTTCTTCGGCCATTTCTTCTCCCAGCGCCAACGCTTCCAGAAGTCGCATATAAGTTAGTTTAGCTTAGATTGTCCCAAATAGTTTAATTAATAAAATAGCTACCGACCGAGTCGTGGTTCAGCCGTTTCGGGCACCCTCGGATTGAAATGCTTACGCGTAACATAGTAAACGTCCAAGCCGAGGTGACCCCTCACCGGGGGACCCTTGTGTCGAGTTAGTAGCTAATAGAGGTTCAGGCTAAGCGACCTAAGAGCTATGCTACCTCTCAATCCGGTGAAGCAGTACAGGCCAGCCTCTCTGGCCAACTGTGTAGTTTGTCATTAAAAAAAACTTTATGGAATCGTAAACTATGCATTATGTATGCATATGATCATGTGATGATCTTCAGCAAAGTGTTGTCCATAAATGTCATATTCAATTACTGCTTCTTTCGCAGCAGAAAAACGGTTTTTCAAATAGTATTTGTGTTAAGAGATTTATCGACGTGTTATTTATTGTTGTTATTTTATGGATAGAAACAATTTATATGATAAAACAACGTTTGTAGGGTCAGCTAGATTTATTAATAAAATGTTAAATAGTTCACGGTTGAAAATCAGCGTATGTAATCGTCAATAGTCTATTCGCCTGAACGGTTCCCGTCAATAGTCGCGAATGGCTTCTGGCACAAGTTTAAGTATCATAGTGATATTACGCAGTTCTGGTGCCTACATTATTTTTCATTAAATTAATTGACTTTATTGTACTACAGAAGTACTTACCTCGTTTAGCCATAAAACAACACACATAATACCTCAATGAACAAGCATGATTCCTTCCAATTCGACTCCCGAGGAGTTCGCTGAGAACCCAGGGTCCTATTCCGACAAAAATCATATAGGACTTAATTGAAACCAGACTTTTAAAACAGAATAAAAATTCAAAATTGAAGCACAAAGATCGAAAAAAAAACGCCGACGAATCGATGATCTTTGAAATTTGTTAATACAACTGCACCGACGTGTGTGCGTGTATGTGTGTCACTAACAGTTGTTAGCCTGAAGGCTTTCACATTTTCACCGGAATGAGCGGTGTCGTGTTCTAAGAGTAATTTTATTATTATTAATATGCGTCAATAGCCTAACGGTTTAGGGTACGGTCTGCGAATCGTAAGGTCGTAGGTTCGAATACACCATTCGACTATTGACGTGAACCATCTCCTAGCACAAGCCTAAGCTTAGTTGGAATGGTTAACAAGAATGTTATATGTTAGTAATATTTTCTAAATAAAAAAAAATTCTAGCTGTCATTAAAAAAAAATTACTACAGGTACACAAATAGTGTTAGCTGGCAACACATGACACCCAGCGATAGTTATCGATAATAACTACTTCCAATGATATCTTAGTGATTTACCTCTACCTTATTGTATCTTTAATTCATAATTATTAATTTAGTTGTTCATCACATTAACTTGGCATTGTAAACAACTTGACTTTATTAGTTCGTAATCTGACTTCTAATTAATTTTGTAGTAAAGAGCGTCCACGCCGGATTCGCAGTTGTCACAGTATTCGTTAAAATAATTCCTTGTACAGCGAGTTATTGGACTATTTCATTCCACAAAACCAACAATTATAACAATATATATATTTATACATAAATAATTTCTGTTGGTTGGCCAACTATAAATAAATATATGATATTACAGGTGTGTAGCTGTAGACATGCGAGGGTATGGAGATTCAGAGCGGCCGGAGGGTGTGTCCTCTTACAATATAGACCTACTGGTGGAGGACGTTCGCGATCTTATACGGAAACTGGGTAAGCGTTGACTTCAGCCCGTTCTATTTGCACAGTTTTAGAAAGTTTCTTGTCAAAAACATCTTTACTTTGACAGTTAAACTCTCTTCAGAAAGAATTTATTGCAAACGAACTTATTGAGCCATGATTGTCAATATTATTTTTTTTTTAAAAAGTTAGCAATTTTTTTTTACAAATATTATTAACTTTAACCATTCTAATCAAGCTTAAACTCGTGCTAGGAGATGGTTCACGTCTATAACCTGATGTTTAGCTGATGGTACTCTAAACAATTAGGCTCTATTGACGCTTAAATAGTTTTTAAGTTGGAGAATTTAGCATTATTTGTAAAATGAACTAGACTTTTCATATTTACATATGCCAATATGTCTCCTCCCTATGCATCGTAGATGCTGGGACGCATTCCAGAGCCTAATTGCGGTACAGGTAAAATAATCGTCTAAGAAATCAGTGTGAAGAACGAAGACGGTACTAGTGGTGGTGACAGTCTTGTATCTGTGTCAAGAATGAAAATTATAAGTGGTATCGAACAAAGCCGTGGCGGGTCGCTAGTACGTTATATAGGAGATACTTAAATCTGCATAAATCTGGTTTAAAACGTGTTTCTTAACTTCTCGTGTACTATTTCAAGGTCGCAATAAATGCATCCTTGTGGCCCATGACTGGGGTGGACTGATAGCCAGCAAGTTTCGGGATGAACATCCGGACGCCTTGGACGCCGTGATACTCCTCGCGAGTACATCTAGAGAAGCATGGCACCAGGAACTCTGGAATAATCCTGAACAGAAAAAGAAATCATGGTATTAATATTATAAGTATTCATTTTAATAATAAATTAATTACGTGTTTTCATTGTTCGTATACTCGTTATAAAGAAGTATTCGAATAGTTTGGCCGTGTCTGCCTTTCTCTCCGATTTCACTTTTGGTGTATTCAAAAGAAGAGTAAATAAGCGTACACTAAGCTAGTGCGCCTAATTAAAAAAAAAAGATATATGAAATATTAGGAATTTAATTAGTAATAAAGAAAAGAAAGAAAGATTTAATCGATTTTGCAAAGAAGTTGTAAAGTAATTGATAGAAATGAGTCTCAGAAATAAATAAATAGATATAAAATGAGTAATAATTATTCTTTCTTAATTAAATCTTAATTATTATTTATTTTAAACATTTGTCCCTTAAAATATACGAGTATACTATGTTTGTTTAACTATAATATTCATATTTAATAAAGTACAACGATACCATTTAACGTTCTTGCAATTTGAGCTACTAATAATGACTTATATTTTTTTTTTTTCAAAAATATTACTAACATTCTTTTCAATCATTCCAACTAAGCTTATGCTTGTGCTAGGAGATGATTCGAACCCATGACGATTCGCAGATCGTACCCTAAATCATTAGGCTATTGACGCTTTTGAATTATAAATTAATTATTGAATTAAAAATACCAATCAAAAATCAAGCAATAGATTTTCGATTGGTATTTTTAATTCAATAAATAATAATAAATAGTTGCAACCGCTTTCGCTTTATGTTAAAAAAAAATATTTGTCTAAATGAAACAATTCACTTTTAAAGATATCACTTCTGACCAAGCGATAGGATCACTTAATCGAGTGATCCTACCGCCAAATACTTAAGGGATTACAGAAGCGTTGTAACTTTTTACAAAGAGTACCAGATGTAACGGCAAAGTATAATATACCTCGCTTCATTCATTCATTCATGCAACAGTAGAAACCTGTCAAAGACCAGTGCAACACCAGAATTTTTGCATGTTGATGCGTAACACATTAACCGTCAAGACGAGGTTACACCTCACCGCCATTGTGTCGAGCTACTACAATAGAGGTTCAGTTCAGGCTAAGCGACCTAAGAGCTATGCCACTTTTCAATCCGGTGAAACAGTCAAAGCCAGCTTCTTTGGCTATCGTCATAAAGATCTTACGTTACTACCGTAACAACATAGCGTATCATAACGTAAGGCCCTGGTGAAGATCTTGGCTTTTCTATCCAATCCAAGGGCGTCCGAAAGGTCCGAACCACGACAAGCTAATTAGCTACAGTCGGAATATTAGAAAAACATAAGCAAAGCAGGGAGCAAAAGACGAGCGAAGAAACTCTGACGCCGAACGCCAGCAAGCTACGCTAGTTTTTTTAAACAATATTGCAAGTCTCTCGCACATTCGCTAACAAACATTAATTGTGCTTACATCAGGAAACGTGCGAAAATAACTTCAGCGTGTTTAGCAAAATAAATGCAACACGCCTGGCCGCTGACGTCAGACGCGCTCTTTGAACTGGAAATTTTTCCAATAATCGTGTGTGAATCGTGATTGTATCTAGAACATTCCACGTAAGCTATTGATAAATCTGTTTACTTGAGCGAATTACGTTACATTTTAAATTTACTTCTAAAAGAGGACACTCATTTTTTATTATTTGGTTCCCAGTTCCGATGAAGGCTACTCCAAATAGGAAACTCCATTTCAGGATTTTTATTCCTCCAGAAAAAGTTGTAATTGAGTTATTCAAAGATTATGCCATCATCATGCGCCAACGACCACGAATAAAAAAGGAGCACACCACAACTTCGTGCATATGGGCGTTTAATAAGTTACTAAGTGTTTACAATTCTTGTCACATTTGTTTGTATAATAGGAACAGAAAAATGTAGCAATTTCGCCCTATAAACCAAGAGATAGGCGTAGATTTCGTGATTCTTAATTTATTACCCTCACTGGGGGGACCCTTGTGTCGAGTTACTAGTGATATAGATTCAGGCTAAGCGATCTGAGAGCTATGCCACTTCTCACCGGTGAAGCAGTGAAGGTCAATCTGTGTAGTTCGTCATAAAAAAAGAAAGCTTAGATTTCTATTTTTACGTTGTTAGTGTTTGAGAAAACTAGCGCACCCAGCAAGGCTGTAGTTTAGTAGACAATAAAGTTACTAAAATGCGAACTTTGTCCCACCTTCGCTTTTGTAATTTTGTAAACAGCGCAAATTTATTACCCATCCTAGCATATTATAACATAACTTTTATTTACAGGTACGTTTTCTTTTACCGTATGCCGATGTTACCCGAGCTGATGATGCAAATGAACAATCTGGAGTTTTTTGGTCGCCTGTTTAGACACGAGGAAAATTCTGTTGATGAAAATGATATCGAATGTTACAAATACTGGTTTAGAAAACAGCGTAAGTATCTTCTTACAAAATGTAAGCAGTAATGACGCTTTTCCTGCATTTAAATGGAAAGCGGAAGATGTGATGAGTTAAGGAAATAGAAGAACGAATTGTTCAGGTAACGAGGTCTTCTTTCATAACACTCCAAAGCGTAATACGAATAATAAAAACGAAACTGCAAAGAAGCAAGTAGGTCACCATCGCCTATATATCAAATTCGAATGGATAATCGGGAACGGTTGGCTTTTAATAGTGACGAAGTATTTTTATGCTAGCCCATCGGCTGATACTATTCTTCTACTCTCTTCTTCTTTCCGGTCGTCTCAATTGTACTCTCTATCGCATTCACCATTGAGAGTATTCTGAGTTTGAAATAATTTCATCGCGATAGAATTCTAGTTTCAATTGACGTCATTTCCTTCCACGCATGATCTATTTATGAAATCGGCTGTCATAAGCGTTGTTTCCGACTAAATACGATGTAGGGACCAAGAGAAATCAAATTACAGATCATAAAATCATCTCATGCTAAAAACATCTCCGCATGACACCAACTTTTACAGTAACTCATTTACCGTGCGCGCTGACCGTCTGTGGAACTCTCTGTGGCCGTTAGGAAATCACAGACGATAAATACTTTTAAAATTAAAGTTAAAAATTTTACTTAGACAAGTCCACCTAACATCATTTATACTGTTATGACATATATGTAAATATATTATATGTATTACTTTGTATACACGTTTTGGCTTTTTTACAATATATATTTTGATATTTATATATTAATACCTATATTAAATGTATGTATGAATTTTATTGATTTTTTTTGTTAATTCTATTTCATAAATGTAAACAAAAAAGAGTTTATAAATAAATATATAAATAAAATAAAAAACGAGCCTATTGCTCATTTCTCAAAGGCTGGTAACGCACATGCAACTTCTCTGGTTTTGTAAACGCGCAGTTAGTTAGGAAGAAACCAAAAATATCATTATTACATGCATCCAGGTATTCGAATCCCCGCCCATAGTATCAAAGTCGAATACTGATTTGTTCATAATCATTTCCAAAAGAGATAACATCTTGAACAAGCATACAGGCTTTTTCTGGACTCTACCCATCACTACCTACATCGCGCTTCGCCTGGCTAGTTTTTGCTTTATTTTATTTAAACAATATACTTACATCATTAAATATATAGTTTTGGAGCCAATAGGGAACAAACCCACACACTTTCTCTTTTATATATATAGATTATATTTCTTTCAGTTGCCTTCACGTCACCTATAAACTACTACCGAGCAAACTACCAATTGACGTTCCCGGATAAATATAAAGAAGATAATGTCCCCATGCTTGTGGCTAATGCAGAGCTCGACCCCTATATAGTTCCCAATGTATTGGAACGTTTGAAGAAGGAATACAAATACATCGATACCACTTTAGTGGAGGGCTGTTACCATTTCTTACAACAAGAGGCCCCCGAGAAAGTCAACAAGATTATAAAAGACTTCCTCGCCAAGAATAACTTGTAGCATCAAGAAGTAGTTGAAAACATGCAATAAATATTATTGTTTCTTTTTGTTCACCAAAGTTTATTATACGATAAATTTATGTGACGCTTAAGTGTTGTAGTAATTGCGTAAATAAATAATTTTATATTCCTATTCTTAAAAGACTTATTTTAATTTTAACAGACAAACCTATCGAATGCCGCCAGTTTTTTTTTAATTCAAAGCCTATAAAAGAACACACAAACATTCTATAGAAATGTTATCAATGCAAATCGATTATCTACTCGATCGACTTTGTAATTCCTCTACTGTTGGGCAACAGTCTTGTATCGAGACGGTATTGTTTATTACGCCACATCGGTAAAACTGAATGCAATATTAGTGTAATTTAAATCCAATAAGATTGCGAGAATTATTTGGACTTAAATTGAATTTCAGATGTAGTCGTGAAGGACACAGGTCATTTAATACATTAACTTTAAAACACACAAATTGATACATGTACTTTCGTTCTACGCTACGAATGTAATCATCAATTGTAATTTTCTCAGATTGCCGTACACACGATTCTTGGCCAACTCCATTCAATTATTTTCCACAAGTATGAAAAAAGGTCCATGTAGGACCTCGTTTTTGTCATTATATGGCAATACTAATTATGAAATTGAATATTAATAAATAATCGGTTTAAAACTATGACTAGTTTTTTTTTATACTTTATCTTAGCTGCGACTGGTTCGTCGCAATGGGTTACCAACTAACCTATACACACACGATATGATTTAGTACCTGATTGCTCAAAATAATTACATTAGATTCCTGTATTACGCGATAACAGTGATCATTTAATGCCAACTATATTTTAATTAATGTTTAGAAAACGTTTATTGATTTTTACACAAAGTATATAAATACTTGTATATCATATCAAACAATTTTTAACAATTTCACGACAGGTTACAAATTGTTTTAATAACAGAAATAGGTTATTAGTGCACTAGCAAGTTCTAAAAGAAAAATTAATAAAAATTACAACTCTGTTTATTTCCTAATTTGTGTAGTTTTTCTTTAAGTTTTTTTTTATTTTTTAAATAGACACATTTTGGAGTTTCTCTTAGAATTAGAACTATGATTTTATGAATGCCTTTCAACTTCAACATACATAGACTATCAAGGTCATGTCACAAATATAATCGTGACAAGACGAATACTTACACCAATTTCGGAAAATACTTTACTTTCTCTTTTTGTCTTGTGTGAAATTTATGAACACACAGTGTTTTTGTTTTCAAGACAACAGGCATTATAATTTTTAACCATTTTAGATTCACCTCGAATGAAAGCTAATGGCCGCCGACCACTAATCACGAAACAGCTGATGTGCGTCCTTTGATTTTCAATTAACATTCGTGCTTTGCCCTAGTATTGTAACACTGTGTAAATGATACGTTTTGTGCAAAATAGTTCTTTGTGGAATTCAGGGTTTGTACTTGATTATGTTAACAAGACTCTTTAGTATTGAATTGAGCGTTTTTGTACTCTGTTGGCTTTTACAGATGTCACTGACCATACAACAAATTATTTTGGATGCTAAAAGACTGGCTGGACGTCTTAAAGAACGAGAAACAGAGGCGGATGCGTTATTGACCGAAACGCAATCGGCATACAGACAAATTCATACTATGAAGCAGGTACAAACATCCTGTCTTTGTTGGTCTACTTTAATTGCACTATATGCTAGTAGTCTACAATAAAAGGGAAATAGTGATATATAGCTTTAACGAATTATAATATTTAATTGTATTTTAGTATTATAATTTGATCAATATTTTTTTTCATTGGCTTGCTTTTTTTATATATATAAATTGAAATATGACAGCTTCTATACTATAGTTATTGCTCACTGGATAGATCACTTAGAATTACTCTTATGATTTTTAATTATTTTTCTATTTACTGTTTTTATAACATTCTTATATCTCAAACATCTTATTCTATTTCTTATTAATTTCTAATTGTTAAACTCCATTTTATCATTATAAATATGTTATTAATAGAACTGGATCATCTAAAGTTGTAAGCTCTGCTGATATATTCAACAAAGCATATAAATTAAATCATTATCACATCATTTGAATAGTGTTTTATGTCATAATATGTGTGATACACTGATTATTATCTATATTATAGCATTTTGAAATTTGTAAACTAGGGCTATTATATACAAGAATTTGAGGCTGTTATTAGCCTTATTATTTCTTGGCTATCCTGTAATTCTTCTTATGATTTTAAATAAGTATGTCAAGATATTTTCAAAATGTGTTGAAAATGATTTCAGTATAATAATTATAAAAACATCTGTCTAAAAGCCAGATTTCAATAATAATGTTATTTAATGATATGACTATCTATAGCATTATTTGGTCCTCAATTATACAAATTCTTGATTATCTGTTTGTCTCTCCCTGACTCTCTAGGTAGCACTATAAATTTTAATACAGTATATACAATGTTGATCTATCTTCTTTGTAACATATTTCTCAATTCTGTGCTATGTGTTATTCAATCTCTCCTTAATAGTTGCTGCAGATTCCTAAAAATGCAGATGTCACTTGTCGTGTGGCTCTGCTTAGAGCAGAGAATTAAGCGTTTGGTTGCTGGTTGTTATATTTACTTTAACTTCTGCTTAAGTTTAGCAGCAACCAGCAACAAATCTAGCACCACTCATTCTGTATCTATATTTGTGTCATTTTTATGTTATCCGCCACTAGTAAACCTAGAAATAATTTAAAGCAGACAGGGTTCAACCTTCTTGCTCCTATTATGCATAGAATTCACACTCCAGACCACATTTTAATGGAATCAAAAGAATCTGCTGAATTTATTGTAATATATACACTCTTTTTACCACTCAATATTATTTCATATCAGTACAAAGAAGAAGTGGACAGTCTAAATGAAGCTTCTAGAGAAAGACCCCGAGGAGAGCTAATTGCAAGTATTGAAAGAGAATCTCGCCTAATGCGTGATGTCCAAAGGGAAAATGGGGAGTTACGAGCAGCACTTGAAGATCACAGAAGGGCGCTGGAACTAATTATGTCAAAATACCGCCAGCATACAGAAAAGAGAATATGGGAATCACGGATAGATTTTACATCAGCTATTAATGA
Source organism: Meandrusa payeni (assembly GCA_029286785.1). NCBI lineage: Eukaryota > Metazoa > Arthropoda > Insecta > Lepidoptera > Papilionidae > Meandrusa > Meandrusa payeni. Next base: position 6,485,165 of record JAGSMX010000013.1, read on the forward strand.
CAAACAGCAAGAGGTAACTAATACATTGTACCAATAAAAAGTTTTGGTATGAGTTGGCTTAAATTTGTTAAGAAATTTATACTTTTAAAGAAGAACCTATTGTTTTAGTGTGTACAGGTTCAGGCTAAGGGACCTAAGAGCAATGCCACCTCTTAATCCGGTGAAGCAGTAAAGGCCAGCCTCTCTGGCCAACTGCATAGTGCATGCTAAAAAAAATTGAGTGTAACTGTAACAGCATTGTTCTGCATAAGTAAATTTTGGTTCTTGGCCATTTCTATAGGCACAGTAGCAATGTAACTCTGTCATGACAAGGCTCAAGTATAGCTCAATCAGGTATTACAATTAGAAATGACTTTCAAGGCAATAAACATTAATTGTACTATTATGTTAACAGTTAATTCGCCAACAAGCGGAGAGGATTAATGAGATGACTAGCATTATGTACAAAGCAGTCAATTTGGATGAAAACTCTGATACAAGAAAAGAAGAAGAATTGTACCAAAGGCTTATCACTGAGAACAAGGTAAAAAACATGCAATGTCTAAAATTTATTTACCTAAGCCAGTGATTCTCAACCACTGTCAAATTTTACAAATATATAATAATTTTAATATTATCAAATTATATGATTTAAAAAGAAATATATTTATGCAGTGTGTTGTAGTAAGTAAATAATTTTTATCATTTTTATTGTGTGCCGCCAAATATTGAAATCGTTAAATATGTGCCGCAACAAAAAAAGGTTGAGAATCACTGACCTAAGCATTTCTGAAATTTATTTTTCCTGTTTGATTCTAAAGATAACAGGAGAGAAACATATAAAATTTTTTAAATCATTAAATTTTTTTTTATTTATTTGGAATTAGCGTACCCAGCTTTATTTATTTAAACAATAAACTTACATCATTAAATATTTAATTTAACTCTCACAATATATTAAATTATTCATTTCTCTCATTCGTTTTCATTCTCTTTTCGAGCGAGTGGAGATCATTACCTACATGTACATAATTACTACTTGATACAAATTTGAGTTATAAAACAATAGAATATCCTCATAGTAACTAAAAGCTGCATTTGACAGTTCAAAAAGAGGAGTGCTCCGATCGTCACCAAACTTTATAGAATTACTGGCCAGGTCAATCTAAAGATTCCCTGAAAGTTTCGTTGAAATCGGTCCAGCCGTTTCGGAGCCTATATGGAACATACCCAAACACTTTGTCTTTTATATATATATATATATGTATATTAAAAAGTGTTTTTAATATACATATTTTGAATGTGGATCAAAGCAAACATTCTGATTATAAGTGTATTGTGTACATCTTATTTCACCATCTCCTTGGTTTATGAACATCTTGTCCTCTATTTAGTGTTGCAGTATTTAGGTACCTCTCATTAAATTATTTACATACTGTTTCTAAATACACAACGTATATATAGCTCTCAAACGATGAAAGGCAATACACAATCTGATCAAGCCACCTTAAGCTAATTTGACTTTATGTTGTGATGGGCCAGTTTAATTTAAATTGAAGTAAAATGCTTCTCTTTAATGAAATCTTTGGTATTGCATTGTTTAAGAATATGTTATATGCTGTTTTAGCTGAAAAAAAATGCAGTTTTAATTTTATTACATAAAACAGTACTGAAAATGCAATTAAATTTCATTAGAGCCAGTACAACTTTCGCAACATAGCTCAATGGCTACCATGGCATTATTTATGTACATGTACAATATTTGAACATAGAACAAACATAAATCTTATTATATCTCATTAATTTTTCAGGGCCTAAGAGAAATGTTAGATCTGTCGAGGCGGTATGGATCGGAGAGATCGTTGGCTCCTCCCATGGAAGACAAGCACGTACAAACCGACGGACCTCCCGTAACAAGCGCGTGACGCGCTGCGGCGGACGCATGCCGCCTCTAATGCGCAAACTGCGCCTCTCTTAGCGCCAGATGCGTCTCTCACATAGTTAAAACTATACCTCCTGTCGGCACATTTGCTCGGTCATACATCTAAACGGTCTTTGCACACAGATCCTTATTAGAAGTTACAAACTTTGTCTTTGGTTATTTTAACAAAGAGCTGGTCTTTATTGCCTCACTAAAAATGGAAGCATTTTAATTAACGGTCTATTTATGAAATTAACGGGATGGTTTGAAATTTAGGGATGTAGATGTGAATATAACTGCTTCAACAGCAATAGATTTACTTTAATAGCTATTACTTTTTCGATCGGGGAAGTACCACAAAGTCGACATGAATCAAAGGTATTTAAGCGATTTTTTTAAATCAGTTTTGGCTGTTTTCGCACTATTTCATGTATTGCAATGAATAGGGTCCCATCGGGCAATTGCTACACATTACCCGTGAGCCTGATTACTGTAACTTAATGTCACAGTAGTTGGTCGCAAGGATGACTGAAAATAATAATAAAAGGCATTATTGGTGGGTTTCATTGGGAAGTGCAATTTGCCCAATGAGCCCAATGACCAAATAATATTTAAGCGATTGCCGAACTCATCGGGCGCACCACCCTGGTCCGCCACTTCGCTTAAGTCCAGGTCAGGTCCGGAGATAGAGAGGGACTTTATTCACGATAGCATTCTGATCAGAGATTTATAAAACTGTATGCAAGCTGTTGAATAATTGCAATTGCAATGCATACGGTTTATCTTCTTCATCGTATTCTTCATTTCTAAGGTCTTATCCTGAAGCGCTTTCACCGAGACGTTGACGAGCTGCTTCAACGCAGCTCTGTCCTCGAACTTATTTAACTATGAACTTATTAATACAGTTTAAGAAGCTAAATAAATGTGGGGGCTGGGATAGTGTGGATACCTGATCCCTGTAGATCACAGTTGTGACTCCTTCATATCCTCTATAGCGTTTATTCCGGCTATTCTAAGTTCTGTTCACAACATATCGATAAATCGACATCCCTAATTAATAATTCTGGTATTAAATGATTAGGTGCTCTGGGTGCAAAGACTGTTGAATATGATGAAGCGCTTACAAAAATTTCACACTGTCATTTGGTTGTATAACTTCTTTGTGCAGTTACATTTTAATATTAAAAAAAAAACAAATTTAAATGTTAGATTCATTGATAGAGGTAACGAAGAGTTGCTTCCGTTGATGTGTAATTTTAGTGCTGGTATCACTCGGGACGGTAATGTTACTAGTGTTATTCAGATGTGCAGTCAGGAAGGACAATTATGTAAGTCACCGTTCCCATTTTCAATAGTACACATTCATTTTTGAATAGTAAGTTTTTGTTATATATTGTTTATATTTAAACGAGAACGTGTAAAACTGTCTTAAAATACTCTTCATAGGTTGTGCTAAATGTTATAAGTTCTTTAAACTTGTATTTCAATAGTCATGGCACCGTTGCTACATAGAAAAAAGTAAAAAATAAGCTTTCACGTCACTCACAATTCTTAAAGTTAGTTACAGCCTTTATATATGTCCCACTGCTGGACACAGGCCTTCTCTATAAAGAGAGTTTACATAGTCCGCCACGTCGCCCTACTACGAATTGGCAGACTTCACATGTCTTAAAAAAATTCCAATTTTCCTCACGTTGTTTTCCTTCAACGCCGAGCGCGTGGTAAATCAGCACATAAAATTGCAACAACAAATTTATTGGTGCCGGCACCGGGGATCGAACTCGGGTTGCTTGTGTATTGTAACTTGAGGCAACTGCCCGGAAACAGCTACCACGGCTCACTGAGCTACCGCGGCTCACAAATCTTATTTAATCCCAAATATAACAAGGACGGTTTTTGCCATAGTGGGTAAATGCTGTCAAGGATTCGAATCCCGAAGGTTAGATCCAAATTAGAATGCTTCCATTTTGGCTACAGTGTTCTAGATTATTTTAGTAAATTTATATACATTTAAATTACGAATGTAATCCGTCATCTTTAGCAATCTAGTTCTTGTCTAAAGTATTCATAGTACACATAGACGGTGTCTTTTATATATAGACTACACTACTTGTTACAACTAATATACATATAATACTACTATACTATTTGTTACAACACTTTTGTAAACAATATCTACATTCAATTCAAAGACAACTGCAATTAATTCTTGGCTAAGTTAACGTAAATGCCCATGCACCCCGTTACTCCCAATACAGGTTAAGGCTAATGGACCTAAGAGCTATGCCACCTCTAAGATTCTGATGAACTGTACTTATGAATAAAATTAAAGTTTTTTTTTTAAAAGGAACGCGTGACTTCTGCCTGTTGAATGCTGGTTAATGTTTTTTATTCTAACAGAATCTTAGATTGCTCGAATTTTGACTAGAATAAATTTAGTGTACCTTTATGTTCGTAAGCGCAGTACTTTGTGGGACCCATTATTTGTTAATAGATATATTACAAAGTGTTTATTGATGTAAAACATTTATCCATTAATTAAATCGAAGAGATGTGAGAATTTGAAAGTTTAGAGTTTTAGACCATTCAACGTTAACTTTTATTTGCATATAACAAGCATTATTATTTGAATATTTGTAATGAACTTATTTAAAAACTACTTAGAGATAAACCTATTTTGATATCGGAGGGAAAAATTTCAATGATATCATACCTGGGGGGGCTGAGGTCTGGTTTCTACCAGCATTAAATTCTTTTGTGACCTTCGGTACATAGGATGGTTATGTTGCTCCTATCAGAACCCTCGGTCAATGCTTCTCTAGACTAAGCCGAAGCATGTCTGAAGCTCTTACTCTTCTAGTACCCTCGCTGTGAGGCAACACAACCTTTTTCGTGTTGACGCCCTTTTGTACGTGACGTCATTGTGAAAGCGTACCCGACTCTTTCACAATGACAAACTTGAAATGGAGAAAGAAAGCTCCATGACAACCTTTTTTGCTGTTAATTACTACAGTCCATTTTAGTAACCTTTTGCAGGCAGGGGCCTTATCTTGGCCTAGGACTATAGCTGTCATAAAATAAACTGACTAATCTAATATAACTTTCATGGACTGCTTGAATTGTGGTCCGTACGGAATCCATTGATTAAGAATGCCTAGCATGCTTAATTCTTAGCCACAATTGTAGTCTCTTCAAAATCCTTGCGTTATTACTCATAGAAGTTTAGGCTAAGCTTAGCGCAAAAAGTCCTCAAACGTCAAAGATATGGCACTTGGACGGTAGCATAATAGATTATCGATTGATGCGGATGTATGATGTAGCTCAGTATATAAACCTAAAAAACCTCCCCGGTGGCCCTTCCTCGGTGCACGGTGAGAGGCTCCGGGATCTCCAGTGGAACGCACCGGAGCCCCTCTGCACTGTACTCAAGGAGAGCACTTGGGGGGGAGGTTACTCCCTCTCCCCTGTGCCCTCGCAGTGCAAGGCGACACGGGCCAGCCGATGTTGCCTTCTTCCCGGGTGTACCTTGGCGGACGACAAAGGCCCCCACCCTTGTCGCCCAGTGAACCCGAGGCCCCTTTTAGGCAGGGGATACCGTTGTCTTATTCTTGAGAGCCCAGAACTAGGTTTGATTTCCAAACAAATTCAATATTTAATACAATTGAATTTTTCATGTTTCATCTCCAAGATAGTGGCTAGTCAACGACACGCATTGGTCGTATTTAGTACTGTTTACTTCTTACCTAACCGATCTTTCTAGTTTCCACCTTGAATTGTATGTATTAAGATTTCATGACATCACAAGGATGCATGCGAGTTGGTTGCAAGTTGTTCGACCAGCAACTATAGGTACTATATAAATAATTAGTTAGTACATAATTTATATGCGATATTTTTTCACGCATTCTGATCAGCTTTGGATGTTAGGTGTTATAAGTAGAATGAACTATTGTAGTGACACTGATTAGAAAATTTTGTACTCTCATATCGTGCCGGGCGCACGCAAGCAATAAATCAAGGACTGGTTCTGATAAAGTCACTTCGTATTAAATTTTTGAATCTTTAAGGCGATCTAGTTGTAATTTGTGACCGTCCTCGTTCAAGCTACGGAATGCAATTTACTATCAAATGTTTAAAGTTAGATTTCATATTCATTACGGTAGTCCGACGGTATATCGGAAAACTCTTCTCTAGTATAAAATTTCGCATATATGAGGCTATCTGCGGCGCATGTATGTAGTTATTACAAATGACCTTATCTCAATGAGTAGTGTTGTCAAATAATGTTACAAAAATCATTTTACATTAAAGCTATGTATAATTTGTGTTCGAAATGTATTGAAAATATAAACAAAAAAAGTTACACAATTTAGCGCAATGGAGCTAATTTAAAATAATTTTTGATACAATACAAATTAACGGAGTGATTGAAGTTGAAAATTATTTTTAAAACATGAAATTTTATATTTACAAATGCACAAAAATGATTAAAAAATATGGAATAGGATACTCTTTCGAAATATATACCCGAATAAGTATTTTACGTTTCGAGTTCACTATATTTTGTGAAATCAATAACTATCTATAAAATAATTTGAATTGTTTGTTCATATATCGGAATGTCTTTGCTGTACTGCTATAGCAACGAGAGTTAGGAAGATACCGTTGTTGAATATTTAGCGTTTTACAATTTAGATATTGTTATTACTGTATTTTTAGTTAACTTAATGATAGTTACGTCTCTTAAATTTAAAATACTATTGTTATGTGAATACACATATACAAAGGATGTAAAATAATATTTACCTCATAACTATATATGCTTGTGTGAGGTCTTATATTAAACTTTAAATTGTAGTAATAAATTAAATAAATGCTATTTCAACTTGTATGCATTTATATATATAACCGATAAATATTTTCTTAGAATATTATATTTTTATGTTCATACATAAAATATCTGTGAAAACAATGGTTAAGTTTTAACCTGAATAAAATATTTGGTTTATTCTGAAGATGCTACCATTGTTATATGGTGAGGAGAAACATTCTTTTTGGATACCGTTTAAACAGTAGACGTTCCTTAATATCTACAAAAGTTTAGTAACTTCGTACCTAAGTAGATACATTGAGAACGATAATATTGTAAAAGTTTTTCTGCCGTAGTGACATGTAGAGCTAAAATCTAATAATAATGTATCCTTAAAATGTATTTGACAAATATACAGTTATAAAATATCCATCTAAAGTTATATTTTCCCACGTTATCAGTACTCCTATCCTAAGGTAAACAAATAAAATCCAAGTTAGAGAATGTTAATACTATAAATTGGGGAGGCATCAAGAAAAAGATATTACTCTCTGTCAAGTTGTGAGATAGCTCATCTACAAAACTGAACAACTTGGACAAATCAATCTCTTCATGACCAATTATGATCTTTCCCGCAAGACAGAGCTCACATATGTGATCATATGGTTATCAATTTCGTTATTCTTTGGGTTATCGAGGAGCTCATTGGGCTCTTTAAATTGATCAATGACAAGAGACGATGCAGGTGTATATTGCTGCCTTTAGTTGGAGGTAGGTATGGTGAGGAAGGATGGACAGGAGAGAATTAAGGCCCTAATACTGTACCAAAAATATAGGCTATAGGAAATTTTCCTGGTACCAGGCTATTCGTTTAACTGCAAATGAAATTTAACATAAAATTAAATTCCAAACAATAGGTGTCATTTATTTTAGAACACACAAAAGCGTAACCATTAACATATATCACGTCTTCTCTATTTTTCCAATACAACTGATCATAGTGTGGACATAATTCATAAAGATAAACCTTAAATTTATTGTTCTGATAACTTTTAAGCAAAACTTTTTATCACAGCGGAGAATTGAATGCCCGTGTAATCACCAGATATCATCTTTGTGTGGTAGCTTCACTATTATTAATTAAATATTAGATTTTATAATTAAACTCCAGTTTAGACAAAGTAATATATTATAAGATCTTATTAAATACCTCAAAGTACCCAACTAAACAACAAAATGTAATTTTTTAGTACAGTTGGAACTATGAAATTAATATATCTACATGTATGAATTACACTCTAGTTTGGGTGTACTCTGTTGGGAACTTGAATGAATGTTGACCAAGGGCTTCAATGTTTGGAAGGAGACCAGCATTTGGAATGATGTTCCATGACAGAGTTAAAGTTACATTTTGATGACCCCTGGAATACAAAACAAATATTAATATATATATAGATCAAATGATTAGCAAAAGCCAACCACCATTCGGCTTTGACATGAACCATCTCAGAGATAAGTTAAAAAAAAGTCTAAATCTACTTTTCATCAAGCCTATAAGGCCAATAAGGCCCATGCAAGTTTATTTGCCATAAATTTCAGCAAACAAAAATGGATGAAACTTATTTGTACAAGCTGGCTGTGATTTAAACTAGATTTGTCTATGGAATATGCTGCACCCGTTGTGTTATAATTAAAATATACTTATAAGCTAAAGTCCCCTCTTATGGACTATACTATTAGTGAATTTATCATAATAAATGTTCCATCTGAACAGTTAAAGAGCTTGGCCATCTCTGGTCAAATATTTTTTATTCAGTCTTCACAAATACATTCAATTTCTAGTACATGAAGTAAATAAATATATTATATTATAAAATACCACAGGATACATAATTAACCATTATATCCCGAAATGTTGCCCTAAACTTGTTAACAAGTTTCCAATAATAAAGTAGATACTCACTTCAAGCCATTACCATCATCCCAGAAATAGTACTTTGTGTTCATATTCTTAAAGTCTAGTAATGAATTTTCTCCTCTTAAAATAATTTTATCCCATAGCACAACTTGATTAAGTTCATTATTAGGTGTTATATATTCAGCGGTGAGATACAAAAATAACTGCTTTACGTTCCAGTTGAAAAGGTGGGACAGATCTGTTTTCAGATCAAATGTTAAGAAACCAAGATCATTTCGTTCTCTGGAAGCACCATAATCTGGAACATTCTTTCTGAAATCACAATCAAATATATATTTATTTCATTCATTTGAACCCTTTTTGACGAGGCTTAACTATATAGAGCATTGATGAAGTTGGTAAGTTGAGAATAAGATGTTATAAATATGTTATAAAAGTGGAACACATGACTAAATTATAAGTATATGCAATATTACCCTATAGTATTCTATTTGAAGATTATGGCTGTGTACAAAGAAATCGCAAAAATGTATGTCTTAATCTAAAAGACTAAATTGATTAAATATTAGTTTGTATATTTTTAAAATGGGGGTTTTTAATATTAGTCTACAATTTGAAACTAATATTTCAAAAAGTCACCACACAAAAATACAACAGTGGTAAGGTTCCAAGCTTCATCTGTGGAGCTAACAAGGCCCGAGTTTACTATTTGCCAGAGATGTTTCATTATGAAACTGATTACTCTGTTACAGTCATATCATCATTCCGTCTTTATGAAATACTTCATATACTAACACACATCATCGGTAAACCATAGTTTCGTCAATGAACTAATAGACTACTAAAACTAGCAGTTATCTGCCACTATGATGCCAATGAATGTTCATTATGTATACAATTGTTTTAGTACACTCAGGGACCAACTTGTTTTCCCAAATCAGCCATTTGAAGGCATATTTTTTTTGAATATAAAATAGATGTTCTTTATTCGGAAACTATTTGGATCAGATGAGTTAAAAAGATATGAAGAGAAATCTAAAACAAAATGGATTGACGTTGTCTATATGTAATATTTCTACGGTTATGAATGAAATTTTTTCAACATAAGATCTTTATGATTTCTTATACTTACACGACTACTTTTACAGTGTTCATTTGTGCGGCAGTTCTATAGTCCACTGTTAAAGTGGATAGAAAACACAAGAAAGTCAAACATGCTAACACACTTAAAGTATAGGTTAATATTGCATTTCCTCTTGTTAAAACTGAATACATTGTGAGAAAAGTTTATAGAAACGATGAACTATAAACCTATACCAATAACCTGGTATTGATCTATTTTTGATTTTACTTTCTGTTAGCTGATTTGATGACATTAAAGACACGTCACATTTAGTAAAACGTTAACAAGTAGAGTTTCTGTACGTTGTGTATTATCAAATTTAAACCATATGACATGTATTGAAGGTTGATTATAAAAGCTGAATAAGGAAATTTTGTTAAATGATACACGTCTCATAGTGACAGTACGTTTCGTTTCATGCTTCCGATCTTAAGTTCATAGCATTCTTGCTGTTATTAACTTTACATTTAATTAAATGTTGACTAACACGTATATTTTTAAAGTTGTAATTATAAATTTTAAAAGTACGTGCAACAAAAATACATTAAATGTAAAAATATTTGTAACAAAATAAATAATTTAATACGAATAATCAACATACAGAATGCAGTTTATGGAAATAACGCTAGAGGGAACTATTCATAAATTTAGTAAAAGCTATTCATAAATTTTTTTAACGATTCACCGGTCGCAAGTAAAGAAAAAGCAAAGCCCCCTCGCCATGAATTAGTATAGAACGAGAGTCACAAAGCCACAGCTCGGACTGTTGCTTCAATCAGATTACCCAACAATCTAAAAGCTCCATACTTAATTGTCGTATGTTGTTATGCTATCATTGGTGGCAATTATGCCAAATACTTCAACATAGTAGAGGTCTATGTCTGACTGAAAAAAGATTCGTATACACATGTGAAATATACTGTCGTCTCATTATTTTTTCATAATGAAATCGATATAGCAGTTTCAAATCAAAATAAAAAATAATCAATAATTTTCAAATAAAAATCAAATGATTCAAGTGAAATGTAAACCGATGGCGAAAAGCCCAGTAGTTTAAAGCTTTTTTAATAAGGTTATAAAAATGCGCTATACAATTAAAACAAACATAATAAATAAATGTACAATTTTATTACAAGAGACAAGTCTACATTGCGAGTGCACTTTTGCTTATAACTAAAGCAATGGCCAGAATAAAGATCGTTAGGGGCGCAAGCGACGTCACTACGGCCTCGTTACAGGGCACCCCGCCCGGCACTGAGCGACAGAAGCACACTCGAGTGGCAAAACTGCCATTTCTCTGCTGGTAACAGCCGCTGGTGACTGCTTCCCCGAACGAGTCCACCGCCCGAGTGCACAAATAAGTTGAATTTTCCACTGAAATTGAAAAAGCGTGTTTTATTGCGGCTCGTCCTAGTTGTCTGCCGACGTTGTTCCTTTATTTCGTGCTCTCTGTAGAGGATATTAAATTTGTATCATTTTATATTTTTATATAATGCAACTATGGTCATTTTTTTTATTTGACATAATTATATCATCTTAGATGAAAAATAAATTTTACTAAAATATTTTAACTCAAATAGTTAAACTTAATATCATTTTTTATTTGATATAAATAAAATTTACTTAAATTAACAATAAAGCCGCAAAAGATACCTACAACTATGGTCCTATTTTTATTTACGTGTGTAACAAAATGCTAACGGACATACATCCCGGAGCCACGTGGGCAAGCAACGGGGTAGTGTCGGACTCCAACCGACTAAAAATCTTCTCACGGTAAGAATACCGTACAACTATATACGAGGGTCACGAGATATGATCGAACAGTTCTTCCGCAACTCCCGGTCGTGACATCTATGCTCGTAGTTTGATTTTCAATTTTCGACTATTGACTTCGATCATCTAGCAAAAGTTTTAGCTTAATTGAGTTAGTTGTGTACATTTATTTATTCTTTATTTGCACAAAGTAAATGTCGTGCAAACCAATACCTTATTGTCTAAAGATTCACTTCCAATCTACAGAGTAAAGAGAATAAAGAGAATAAGTAATAGAGAATAAAGTTTCAAAAACCTTTGCTTTCAAAAAAAAAACCTCTAACTTTTGGTTAACAATAAACACAGCGGAATTTGTTTTTGCCTAAATAGGCCGATAACATCACGGAAGTAGCAATTTCAATCGATATCCCAAATGGGTATAGTTGACCATATATATATGCTATGCTATATATGCTATTCATAAGTAGCTGCTTGAAAAACTGCCTAAGAGCTCTTTGAAAAGCGGATAGTCTTTCCTATTTCTATTCCATACGAGTTAAAAAACGAAAGTATTTATTGTTAAAAAAGTATAATTATTCAGTTTGATGTATACCATGTCCATCAAAGTAATAAGTGTATTTAGCGCAAACGTCATTCGATCCTAATATACAAGAAGCGTTGAGGGCGTGGTGTGTCCAAATGTATTCCACGTCTGGCCAAGTTCCGTCATCTGAAAATGCAAAATGTTGTAAAAATAATTGCTATTATCAGATGGTGATTCAGTTCAAAGAAATCAGTGTGATAACAATACTCGTAATTGCCGATATATCTTAATGTAGGTATACATGTCCCGTAAACAGAAAGAGTCTACCATTTTAGGGAGCGTTCTAAAGCTATCACACACTTCTGAATAAATAACGCAGTTATAAGCTTTTAAACTATGTTTGTAACATTAAAAAACTCTGCTGAATTGATAGCTTCATCATAAAGTCTGTTAAAAACTATAAGACATAAAATACAAACATTATATCGTTTCAAAATCAATAACTGACTAATGACTACTTTTTAATGAGAAAAAGATTTATAAGGGGTGATATAGTGGATAGATAAGTTTATTAGATATATAAGTTTGAAAGCTTGAAACTTATTTTTTTAGCTTTAGATTCGATGAAAGTGTTAAGGTTAAAATATAGAAGAAAATACAAACGAACAAGTTTTTTTTTTAAGGAAAGCTAGCAACATTTCTTTTTTTCTTTTTTACTTTTTTGTTAAATATTCCAACAAAGCTTAAGCTTGGGCTAAGAGACTATTCACGTCAATAGTCGAATGGTCAATAATCGAACCTACGACCTTATGATTTGCAGACCGTATTATACTATAACCACCTATACCATTAGGCTTTTGACCACTTCACCACCAATTAACCACCGATACCTACAACCATTGGGCTATTGACGCTTCGACAGCTGTCGATATTGTGTGTATTTCACAATATCGTGCCAAAATCAATAACTATGACACAAAAGTATCTTCCAATAAGTCCTTTGCAGGTTGCGAAATGAAAAGCGGCATCTATACAAATGTACTCATACTTACAAGATACAACGAGCGGCTGTGTACAGGGGACCCCGCTTGCCAAACGAGTGGCCTCTTGGCAGGTGGCGTTCAGGAACACACTTTCATTGTTGTACCTCGGTCCGAGCCACGTGAATTGAAAACATCGAGATACGGGCGTCGATTGTGCGCCCACCGCTATGCTGGCTGTCCCAATTTACAAATAAAATCATTATTTAATGTGTTTACGGATAAAACGAGAAAATACTTCAAATCTAATGAATTAACGCCTAAATTAACGTAAATGTAAACGTCTTACCATCACGGACGAATTAAACGCTACTGCTGTACTACGAATTAAATGAGACACACGGACGCTCTCTTTTATTTTATAAGATATATCATAGTTAAATTACAAAGTTCTTTGTATTTTTGTCTATAATATTTTTAGGAGTTCTGGTATATTAGGAACCTAATCCTCGGGACGAATCTATGAGAAACCTTAAAAAATACGAACCAATTGAAAACCTCCTTTTTGAAGTCGGTTAAAAACGTGTGAAATTTAGTATTCTTATTTTTTTCTATATTTAAATTTACTTAGCAATCAACAATCAAAGTTATGATATGATCCGGCAATAAATGGACAGTACTTTTTTAATCGAAATGCAATTTAAAAGTTTGTTACACAGAAAACTAAAAATTGAATCGGATAGACATATTTTTAAATTATTGAAAACCAATGGAGATTATAATTTAGCTTGTCATTCACATACATAAATTAACCGCTCAGCAAGATGTATAACTACAACGAAAATTCCTTAACTTAAAAAAGTTTACCAAGTAGTGGTCAAACTATTGTATTATCATCATCAAGATCGTATCGGATGACAAGGATCTAATTTTCGATAAATTATTTTCACTAAATTAATTATGTAAACGTAATAAGTAAAGAAAGGATGAATGAGAAAAGAATTACACAGAAAATTTATAACGTGCAAGTAAGTGGTAGGGACGGTAGAGGGCGTCCTAGGAAAAAAAAAAGTATATATTTCGAGATATTTTAAAAAAGGGGGCAGGATTAACCGAATTATGTTTGCGCAGATGTGTGGATGGGAATAAATTGTTATAATTGTTGGTTTTGTGGAATGAAATAGTCCAATAACTAGTACAGTCGCTTTATTGAGACAGCGTAACGCTGTACAAGGATTTATTTTTGACGAATGCTGTGACAACTGCGCTAATTAGAAGTTAGATTACGAAGTAATATAGTTAAGATATTGTTTAAAATGCCAAGTTAATGTGATGAACAGCTAAATTATTAATTATGAATTAAAGATACAATAAGGTTGAGGTAAATCATTATGATATCATTGGAAGTAGTTAGTATGCATAACAATCGCTGGGTGCCATGTGTTGCCAGCTAACAAAAGCGATAGAGATGTGTCAGTACAAGTAGAAGTCCGTGATCTCCGACTATTCCTCCAGTTGACAGGCGTGAATGTATGTACAATACAAATAATAAATGTAGGAAGAGAAAATCGACTTTTATATATGTATGTACATGATTTTACGTTGCGTTACGTTATGTTACGTTTACTTTAAATAACAATCATTGAATCATCACAAGATCTTATAAAAAAGTATTTATATGTATATACTTACTACATAGAAGTATAAAAGCGGTTATTAACAATTTATTGCCATCCATTCTATAGATATTTTCCTATGAAGATTCACAACGTCACCACTGTTATTGTTTGATATTGATTAACAAAGAATTCGGTAAAGAACATATCTGACGGTCAACTTTTATCTTGACATAACGAACACTGCGTACGTATTCTAATGTGTATGAAATTATCGTATCTACACTATTCATTACCGGTAAGCCGATTGCAATGATTTCATTGTTATTGATAACGTTATCTTTCTTAATCTAACGCTCCGCGCGGTCGCTGATTGTCAGTAAATATATAAATAATTAGCAATATAAAACAAAGGAATGACTTCTTTTTTACAGGAAAATGGGCAAAGGAGCTTACGACTTACCTAATCTTATATGACCCTAGCCTTTGAACGTCCATAATACTATAGGAGGTTCAGGTTTTTGAGAGGGGAATAGGTTCGTTTCTTGCAGATCTCCAAGTCATATAGTTTATATAACACTTGCAGGTGATAACAACTCCACGGGATCCCGAGTTTGGTATTTGCTAGTGACGTTCATTCCATCATTACCAAATACGTCAAATACTAACATATACTTAATTTGCGTGCCATTAGTACGCCCTCGTTAAATCACAGTGACACCAATGAACTAAAATTAGTATCTAAATAATGACCATTAGTTTTTTTATGACGAACTACACAGATAGACCAAAGAAGCTGGCCTTGAATGCTTCACCGGATTGAGAGGTGGCATAGCTGTTAGTTCGCTTAGCCTGAACCTCTATCGCTAGTAACTCGACATAAAGGTCCCCCCGGTGAGGGGGTAACCTCGGCTTGGAAGGTTACTATGTTGCGTGTAAGCATTTCGATCCGAGGGCACCCGAGATGGCCGAACCACGTCTCGGTTGCTATTTCACGAATAATCTAAGGGACATTCAAAAGCTAACTTGTAAGTGCCACTTGGGGAAACGTAGGCGCTGAGAGAAGTAGTGGTATTGATCACTATGATGATGGATGAATGTTCATTTTGTGTGTAATTGGTTTAGTAGACTCGCGATCGTCGTTGGTTGTGCGTGGAAGGAAATTACATCAACAGCTGTTGTGGACCGTCAACCATCAAAATGGTGTTAATGGATTTGAAATTCTGCCGTGATGTGTGGTAGAGGAATTTGACGGCTGGATTTTTTAGTATATACGGATGGATTGATTTTATAATAATAACAAGATAACGCGACGGAAAGGTGATGGTAAATGACACATATAAATATATAAAAGATTGGAACTAAGAAGTACTTAGCACAGCATTTACGCTAATTATCTTGAGACATTAAATAAGACTTCATTAAGTAAATATTAGTGTTAGTTATTAACTAGACAGCCTCAGTAATAGAAACGCATATACCATTATTATATACGGATTTTGTGAGCGTTTTTGCTCAACATCGTACACTACATTTTATAAATTATATTTTATCATGTTATTCACAGATTTTAGCAAAACATCAAGAGAATTAGAGGTCATTTAATAAAGACTTACTGACTTTGTTTCAGAGGTTCAGTTGTAAAAGGCTTTTCCTCCAGCATAACTCACTTATTCTAAACTATGCACTGATCGTCTACAGAGAGAGTTCTCTCCTTTTTATCCTAAATTTCCAGTATAGGCATCTCTTTCAAAAACGGAAGCGGAAACTGACTTGGTTACCGACGACCGATACAACTACGATATTAGTCAGTACATTAATTTATTCTAATTCAATAAGTATATTTTACAGGTTATAATATTTATTTATGCATTAAACTAAATTAGCATTTAGTAGGACTTAGCAATATTATGTTCTTAGATGCCTATGATAAATTAGGACAAATATGTAATACACAAAAGTAAAGTGTCCGTCTACGCCGACCTATTTTATGTGTTACAAAAGTAGTTACGCATGAATTTAATTATACTATTGGCGTAAACTATGAAATGAAATAAAGAACAATCACAGTTGCCATAAACAGTGTAAGGTTAATTTTTAATTTTAATAACAGTATTTTGTAGCGGTGCTCGTACTGAGATGAAATTATTCTCCATTCGCCATCGTCGAGCGATAAGCCGATTTCGTCTAATCTCGTTCAATCAGCGAACGTGGAGGCAGACTCTGGGCGTACAGATTTATAATTCGACAGATGCGATGCCATTTTAAAATAAATGCACTTGAAATTTTATATTTCTCGTTTCCATGCATTCGTGCTTCAATTGTTAGAGAGGATTTGCTATATTTGTTGTATTAGAAATAAATTGTTAGCAAATGATATCAATGACAACTTTCTAAGTTGTTGTTGAATTTATTTTTATAATTCTCTGACTAGTTTGTTTCTTGTCGCCATTGAAACGGATTTGTTTCGTTCTGGCATCCATGAGAAAAATATTTAATTTATTTCAAAGTCGTATTTAATCGTTTTGCCAATATCAGGAAATTGGTTGACTTTTTACAAAATAATATCTTAAATAAATAATAATTAACACTTTTTAAATTTCTCTACTATTTCTATTTTGTATTTTGAATTGATGAAAGAAAGAACTGAATAAAGATAAAGATAAAACTAAATAAAGATAGATTAGCATGAAAAATAAGATTACAGTGTTTCGGAGAACAAAAGAAAATTGGAGGGACATAAATATTTAATTTTAAGAAAGATTTTCAATTTTTTGTATTTAAGTTAGTTGTAGCTTAATATCATAGTTTATTTTTTAATTATTTACCTAACAGTCACGATAAATGATTTCTTATGTTTACACAAATGTTACATATTTAAATAAAAGAAATCCAAGGGATAAAACTAATAATAGGTACGTAGAGCGCTCAAAACATCGTGAATTTAAAACGAACCTAGAATCCACAAAATCACTTTTTTTAATTAAAAAATAAACTATATACGTAAATACTCTATCACTTTATTACTCTGTGTAAGTCTTCTTCGATTCTATAGGGATTTATTTTTTATCTATGTTATCCTAATACGAATCAGCAAGCCTTCGAAGCCGTATTGTATGTTAAAATGGTTTTATGGTTTTAACATATAAGGCATAAATGACCAACGCCGCCCTTGAAGTTTTATATCATAAGTAATATAAGATGCCTTATGCCGTTTGACTATTTTTAGCCTAGTCAAAAATCGGAGGCCGAATATATATTTTGTAATTTTTTAATGTTTGTAACACTCAATTTAATTTTATAATCGTTTTAAATGTTTTTTTTAAAGCGTTTAGTTCTCATTGGATCGCATATTTATTTTGCTGGCATTGAAATTTGGGTTTCCACGATGTACTGAAAAAATCTTGAAAATCGTATGGAATAACGCTCGTAGACTGATTTATTGGTGGATTTATGATAATCCAAGACTAGGTGAGTACTCTTACAGCCCTGTAGATATGCGGGTCCCGTAGAATAAGGCTACGGTATCCCCAGCCTGTCGTAGGTTCACGGGGCGACAAGGGCCTTTGTCGTTTGTTGTGTCGCTAGAGGACCGGGGAATAAGGCGTCATCGGCTGGCCCGTGTCGCCTAGCACTGCGAGGGCACTGCAGGAGGGATTTACCTCCCCCGGGACTGCATCACGCACAAGGTCACCGGTGCGTTCCACCGGATCCCCTCACAATGCATCGAGGAAGGGTTTTAGTATAGTCGAAGATTTCGCTGCCATTACGAAAAAAAGGTTAGTAATCTTAAACCACAATGAGCAAAATATATGGATTAAGAAAAGGAATATAGGCGCCAAAAGTAAAGTAGTGTGTCCCCCTGTTTGATTTTAGTCGGTTTTTTATTTTACTCGTAAATTACTCGATAAATGGTTGATATCCTCGATGCCTTGTTTTATTAATAAAGTGGTTCTATAACATAATAAAATATTAAATCTTTGTTCAAGTCATCTAGACTAGGTCGTAACTAAATATCAAAGAAATTAAAATACTCTATCGGATAATATTTTATCTGTTTCACAGGCAAATAGACATAATAACAGTTAAATTTGAATTTTTAGAGGTCTCTCCATTTTGTTTCAGGTCAGGGTCGACTGAAACAAAGGATCGTTGTAGAATATTATTGTTGTGCCTATTAAATTATTTTCGGATACCGTTTACCTTCAAGCTATAAGCCGCTATCAACCCGAGTAGGCAAGCGGCATAACAATACCGACATCGCAAGAACAAAGGCGTCCATTACAAACATATCGACCTCGGGCAACGAGCTGCAAAAGTTCTTATACTTTGACCAAATCTATTACATTTTGATATCTTTGATAAGAAGAAGAAAATCTTCGCATTGTCTGTTTGGGTTTTCGTGAATAAAAATCTATCTATATATATAAAAGAGAAAGCGTGTAGGTATGTTCCATATAGGCTCCGAAACGGCTGGACCAATAACATTAAAACTCTCAGCGAGTCTTCAGATTGACTTGGCGAGTGATCCTGTAAAGTTTTGTGACGATTGGAGCACTGCAACTGTCAAATACAGCTTTTATTTACTATGATATAGTACTAGGGGTATGATATCGTATTTACTGATATGTACATGAGTGTAGGTAATGTTCTTCACCCGCTCGAGAAGAGAATAGAATAGAATGAATACGGACAGAAATAAATTATTTAATATATTGTGAGAGTAACATAAATATTTAATGATGTAAGTTTATTGTTTTAATAAAATAAAGCTAAATCTAGCCCGGCGAAGCGGGTACTTCAAAGATTTACAAAATAAAAGCGTACACTTTAATTTTTAAATCTTTCAAGTACTTCCATTGCTATGGTATGTTAGCCCATTGTGCCTTTGCCTCTTATTTGCTCCTTTTCTAATATATCTGTATTTTATATAGGTACTAAACAATTTTAAATATGATTAATATCTTTATAATGTTGTTCTGTGTCAACTTACATTCAGAGACTCAATTTCAAAATGAGAAAAAGGAAATTTTCTAAGATTAAAATTACTTATTAAGTTTACAAAACAGCTTCCATTAATCTTAGTTTCGTAACTCGGAGCCTCTTTGTTTCTTTCAACGCCCCTGTTTAGTATGAAACGGCTTTAATTAAGTTATCATGGGAAATAAACCTCTCATCTCTGTGAAATATTAGATTCTGAAGTAATTTGGATACTTTTTCGATTTTATTACAATTTATTATATGCTTGAGTTTGTTAATTTGAATAAGTCTTGCCTTGTACTTCAAGAATCGATCTTCAAGTTAATGTTATTAAGTACAATGCAGGTTTTTTAAGGGTTTTGTCGCATTTTAATCTTATTATATTTTAAATTTCCGATGTTTCGGTGTTGTCATCATTCCGGACAAATCTCTTATAGTAGTTTTTTTCTTATAAATAAAATTCGCGTAAATATGATAATATCGCTACAGTTACACAAAGCGTTGATTCGCGACCGTCGAAGGTTGCGAAAAATCCTTGCGCGATATAAGTATTTTATGGGAAAGCCCCACCCCCAGGATAGGATTAGGAGCGTTGCTGGAGTTTCTTCGGCCACTTTTTCGCCCAGCGCCAACGCTTCCCGAAGTGACAAATAAGTTTGTTTAGCTTAGATTGTCCCAATAGTCTTTACCAATAGTCTGTAACCGTCCAAGCCGAGGTTACCCTCACCAGGGGGACCCTTGTTTCGAGTTACTAGCTATTAGAGGTTCACGCTAAGCGTCAAAGCTATGCCATCTCTCAATCCGGTGAAGCAGTAAAGGTCAGCCTCTGTGGCCAACTGTGTTAGTTCGTACAAAAAATTATCAAAAATTGTCATTATCGCCTGTTAAACGCTAATAGCAATTAGAACGCTTATTTTTTTTACTTAGCGATAGTCTAAGTAATTATTGGCTAAGAGATCTGCTTACGATCTAATAATATTCCAGGTGCGGTGGCTGTTACCAGGTAGTATGTTCGTAGATATCAAATAAAAATCACTTTTTCACTGTTGTATAGTAACAGAAACTGATTTGATATAAACCGGCTGAGATTCGAATCCTTCACTATTAGATCGTAAGCCAAATCACTTGCTCTCTTCAATGTATATCATGTTAGTTCTATAAATAAGTTATCAAATTTTATTAAGCCTGCTTGTCTTCGATAATGCATCAATTAATGTAAAATACGTCTACTTCAGACAGGCCACACAAATTGGCACTGGTAACTCCAACAAAGAGATCTTTCGGTTGGGTTGGGACAATCTTCAATCAGTGCTATTTCCGAACGTCAGGCGCTGAGTTGTTAGCTAGTTGAAGGGAATACTCATGAATAATCATTTATAACATTTTATACATAAAATGAATAGCACAGAATTTTTTTTTTTTTTTCAGAAATATTACTAACAATCTTGTTAATCATTCTAACTAAGCTTAAGCTTGTGCTAGGACGTGGTTCATGGCAATAGTCGAATGGTGGATTCGAACCCACGACCTTACGATTCGCAGGCCGTACCCTAAACCATTAGGCTATTGACGCTTGTTAAGAGTTGAGCTTGTAAAGAATTGAGAAGGAGAAAGCATTGGAGAAGGTCTATATCAGATGATGATTAAATCAGTCCAGTCTAACCAAGCAATTAATGTGTGAATTATTCATAATAATAAACAATAAAACAAGTTTGTATCAAGGTTAAATTTATTTCACTATACAAAAACCCATTGACTTAAGTAAAAAATATCAAAGAGATGTGTAGAAAAAATATTTCTTTATATACAGTTTTATTTTCTTAATATTTAGCTATGGTATTTTTTATATATCTAATTACGTATGTACAAAAATACAAAAAATATAAATAAATTTATTTACAAAGTATTAACTAATAAGGCAGTGGAATGATGTTAATAAACATCGTTTATATATAGTACATGTTATAGAAAAAGTAGTGCATTTAAAAATTAACGCCACTGATTTATTTGTGATAAAATGTAACTTGAAAAGTTTACTTTTGTTTCACCAAAACACTTCTGCTATTTGCGCCACTAAATCGTTCATAATTAAGTCTGTTTTTCAACTACATGATCACTAAATCACTATATTCCATGTTTGTTTTAGGAGCAAATTATCACAATCACTATTTTAAAATTGTTCAGTATACACAACTTCTAATGTAGAATCTGTGAAATAATTTTAACCGACGTAAGGGAATGGCGCGAACGGCGACGGGAAATATCCTGGGAATCCGGCACTTGGTTGTACGGGTATTGAAGATGTTACGTAAGACGTCAGCATCGTAGGTACAACTTTAGTTGTAAACAACGTCGTATAAACTGTCTTAGCTCCGAAAGTTAATTTCAATATTTGGCTATCAGTTGCTACAACTTCTGTGTTCACTACGATCGGTGTCGACGTGAGTGAAAATTGTTGTTGCGGATAAAGTGGATTAATTGGTTGTATTGGTAAGGCGGGAAGACTGCTTGTTCCAATTTCGTATTCCGTTTTTGTAACAGTAGCCACTGGTCGTGATATAGTGGTCAAAATGGTATTCTTGCCGTTAATTAGCGGAATTACATGAGATTCGTATACCGTTTCGTATTTAAGAACTGGCTTTGATGTAGTAACAACGTTGGGAATTTGAGCAGCCGCAGCTGGATTTAGTAATCTTAAAAGGGCAAGCTGTTGCGCTTGTTCTGGCGTCAACGCAGCTGCAGGATTGGGTGATTCAGTTATTTGATTACCTTTGTTTTGTCCGTGTGCTTTCTTTAGACGCAAATGATTATCGGAAGCTCTGTGTTTATCGACTTCAGTTATATCAAAATCTGAACCTATATTCGCTAGATCTAAATCAGCAGGGAACACTCGACGTTGAACACCATCTTCGTCTTCGTTGCTGTCACCAAAATCTAGTTCTAAATGTAGTTCAGAGCCAGCCTCGTCGAGACGGCTATTGAATTCTTTTAATGTTTTACTTGGAATGAATTGGAAGAAGTCCATGGGTGGCAATGTTTTTGTTGCGGTGACTAATCTTGTAACTTGATAGGTTTGTACAAATGTTAAGCTACTCGTCAAATTTGCGTCATTAACGACTGGTAATATGTGAGTTTTTAGCATATTTTGTGTAGTGCTAAACGTTTCAGTTATTGTTTCTAAGGGTGGCGTTTCCATATCAGAAGAGAGTGTAATAGCTGGTAGGGTAGCTATGCTTGAATCCAAGAGATAGTGGTCTTTTCCATAAGGCGATGCTGATGCTAATATATTTTCTGTCAACGGTTCGTTGAGAGAACTTTGCGCATTATAAGATATAGTTGGGTCAATGCGTTTTTCTATTGTCGTTGTAACTGTGATGATGCGAGTATTTTTAACACGTCCAACCTGAAGTAATCATAAATGAATTAGCAACAAATAATTAAAGTAAAAAAAGAATGGCTATGGTTTACTAGATTATAATTTTTACCTGGAATGTGTACGGAGATTTAAGGGTTGCTATTTCATAATAAACATCTCTAAAATCAGCCGGCGTAGAAATTTCTACTTTAATTGTTTCAACAGGAGGAGGTTTTTCTAAAGAATTATCTTCAGTATCGTTTTCGAGAAGTGTTCCAGGTCCGCTTTGAGAACTGGAAAGCTCTAGGTCATTGTCAGATCTTGCTTGAGGAGATATATCATTGAATTGGATATCATCGAGAAGAGGATTTGTATTAGGTGTAGTAGGTTGTTCGTCTTCTCCTGCCGCCTTTCGAATGGTTACCTTAGGTTTTGGGCTTGTCTTATATTGCCAGCGACCTGTTCCTGGGGAGCGGTTCAATTTGAATTTGTAAATGCTAGTAGAGGCAGATGCACCTTGTTCGACTGCAGTTGGTTGAATTCGTGGTTTAAATCCGCGCCTCGAACTGTCGTTATTGCTGGCAGGCGTTACCGTAGTCTTATGGCCAGAATTACGATTGCTTTTTCTTCTGTTGGAAAAAGATGGCGCTGGAGTTTCGCTGAAAACAGAGACGGTAGCCAGTTGAGGAGTATTCGCAGGTCGACCATATCGTGTACTGAAAATAGAAAGGCCGCTTAAAGATCTTACAATAGCTTATGTACTAACATTAGAAAATTAACACAATAAAATAAACTAAACATTTAAATATTTTTGCCTGAAATTAGAATCTTTCAGGAAAAAATATTTAAATTATCTAAGTCTATTGAAACATGTTATACATAAACGAAAAGCATTTTAAAGTAATATGAAAAGAATATTTTAAAACTATAATTTAAGATATAGCTTATAACTTAAACCAGACAACTACTATGACAAGTAGTCCATTCTTAAAAAATCGCTGTCATATTCTTCTCAAGTACTGCTGCCCGATATGTTTGTAATAATTTTAACCTAAAAGGGTAGGTAGATATTAAGACTTTTAAATTTGGACTATCCTAGCACACGTCTCTTGTCCATCTTACCATCTTCATTTACGCATATTCTCTCTAATACTCTTAATATCAAAAAGAACCGATTGTGCAAAACGGGTGGACCAAAATAAATCAAAAGTATATAAATAATATACGTTAAGACCAACGTACCTTTGAGTTCGTTGAGAATGTGAGGAATTACGGTTTTTGAATTTCTTATTTTGGCCAGGACCCTCATGATCCTTATCATCATTGTTCTGTGATCTTTGGCGATTTTTAAATGTGCTTCCGTTATTTGTCTGTCTACGCGCGCTTTTACTGGGGCTATTTTCTTCATTGCTGATAGAAGGGGTTGGCTCTAAGTGATGTCTTTGATTTTTTACTATTGCTGGAGCTGCAGTTTTGACAATTCTGTGTGTAGGACTTGGAGCGATTTTAGCTCTATGTCCGGACGGTGGTAATATTTTTGAATTGCTATTTAATACTTGAGCATATTTGCCAGATATATACGTTCCTATGACACTTGTTTCATGTACGGTTGTTGCTCCATCTTTAACAATTGTACCTCCTAGCGTGGTAACAAGCCCGAGGGGATGTTCGTCGTCATCAGAAGGAGGTGTTGGAGGGTGTACTCTATTTTTGAGGTTTTTAGGCTTATGGACAATAGATTTTGATGGACGTAAGTTTATAACTTTGTATGTCTCCTCAACAAATTCTGATGGTTGGCGTGAAAGAAAATCATATTCTGGCTCTCCAATATTATTATTAGTAACGAGAATTGCTGGCTCTTCGTCGGATTGACTTGATTTAATTTCTATTATACTATTTACTTTTACCGAAGGCGGGGGGCTTTGTTTTACTTCAACTTTGCTGCTAACAATATTTGTTACACTTTTTGTTGTCTGACCTTTTGGTTTTTTATTGGGTTGAGAGGCTTGTTTGTTTGCTTTTGGAGAAGATTGTTTAGGGGAACTACTTTCTACAATCTTCGAAGGCCCTGCTACAACTTCAACTTTTGTAATAATTTGTTTTTGTTCTTTAATGATTGATTTTGGTACGTTTATGTCTTTTTTTGGTGGTGAAGATATAACAGATATGGCACTGGATGCAATTACAGGTATCGATGCTTTATTTGTCTTGTCCTTGTCAGATGTTTTACTCGGCTTTATGGCTTCGGGTTTAACATCAGTGACCGATGGCGGCGGTGGTTTGGTTTCGATAATGTTTTCTTGTACCGGTTTCTCTGTTTTTGGTGACTCTGAAAAAAAATCTAATAATTAGTATGTAGATAATATGTTCAATATTTATTTAAGTATACATTTTTTATTTTATATTAGAATATATAGGGTATAGGAGACCGCTTCAGAAAACTAAGACAGACGATAGTGCTAACGATGCCTTTGATGATGGGACGGAAAAAAATCGATCCTGATTAAAAAAATCATTAGCAGTAAAACACAAAGTCAATATTAAAAATATTTTTTTTAATCGGCATCGATTTTTATCGCCTGTCTTCTTTTTCTGAAGCGGTCTCCTAATACCCTAATTAAATATATACAATACTAAAATATGACCTGGTGGTGGTGCTGAGTGTGGCGAGAAGATCATAACCGTATTTCCTATCGTGGTGGTGAAGTCAAGGAAGCCATAAACTGTTTGCGTTATGAGGTTACCACTGGGCGCCTGACTAGGTGCATTATTATCTCCTCCGTTATAAAACGGACCTTCAGCGTACACTAAATTGCCTGTAAAGATATATTAAGTATTAATATTACAAAAATATTGACGGAAAGGAATGTTAACAGCCTGTACATTAAGTACAGATACTATACGAGTAGTCGTTGTTTGTGTTATTTCAGTATCATTGATCAGTTAATGGTTTGTAACCCTATCTTCACATTATATAAAAAGAGGGTGCCTGCGAACAACATCATCAGCAGGGTATCGTGAAATCAATGGTGCGTCGTCTCTTGACATCGTACAGTTTCAACGCTTAAGTTTTTTCCTTTACACGCTTTTGCTTTTACGGCTGATTGCCATTGTTTTTTAAAGTTCTATCTGCTCGACTGCTCGACCTGAACCTCAATTATGAGTAACTTAAACATATAAATTTTAATAGATCACATAAATAAAAAGCGCGGCTCCAGTGCGTTTTGGCAGAATTAATACGTCTTTAAAAAAATTCTAATATATGTAAGTTTCTTCACGATGTTTTTCTTCACCGTTGAGGGCGTAGTAAATTAGTCTTTAAAATGCATCAAATTAATTCGTTTTTGCCGGCATCGGGGATCGAATTCGGGTTGCTAGCGTACTTATGCAACTTGTGGTCGCCTTGAGACCACCCGGACACAGCTACCTCAGCTCTAATAGATAATTAATCTATAATTAATAATGTAATTGTTGATTTCGATTTCTTTATGATCACCGATTTAACTGTAATTTTAACGTTGAATTACAACTTATTCCAAATGATTGTTTGTGCCAAGATCGTACACGCCACATGCATTTCAAAGTACGCGAGAAAATTGAACAGGAAGCCTTAAATTCCGCACCATTTACCGTCAAGTGGGCTGAGATAGTCCACCTTCGATAAAGATCGTTTCCGTCGCCTTTTCCATTTTAATCTAGGTGTTTCCGATTGCTTTGTTCTGGATTATCTTACTTACCATATGTTTATCCTTTGATTTTATGCTTTATATTGTGAATTCAATTAAATATCGAGTGATTTATGTCTATAATGTCATTAGATTAGGAGACACGTCGACTGTTTTGGTTAGTTTTAATTAGTTTGTAACTTTTAATAGAATCGTTTAAAATAATGGACCACCGCGTTCTATGTTATTAAGCCTTTTGCTAATAGACATAGACATAAACATAGACATTTATTTATTGGCATCACAATACAAAAACACATCACAGACTGAATATAACACACATTAAAAAAGAATGAAAAATAGACAAAACACAGTTAAAGTTACACGGACAAATAATACAAAACATATGATGCCAATATCGGACACCGTCTCAGCATATGCTGTCGCAAGGATGCGACAGCGCTGATTTTCAGCGGTGCCCGGGACTACCTAAAGACGTGCGCGCTCAATACTACTTTTATATGGAATTTATACAGACAGTAAGAGTATAATAAATAAATAAAACAGTGATGAGACTAAAATGTATTTTATACAATAAAATAATAGATGAAAAAATGTCATAAATAAATATATTATTGAGTCAAAAATAAACTAAAATAAATAATATGATAATTAAACGTATAAAGTATAAATTATATAATTAAATATTGAAAATATTGGAAACAACAAGCCACCGATATCGCGGGGATATTATCTTTTTGTATCTTTAACATCAGGTGTTTTAATTTATTTTTAAAATAATAGACTCTTTACTTTTTTTCTGAACCACCAATCATTTAAACCGATTTTTAAGATGAGATCTTCGGAACCCAAGGTAATTCTTTACTAAAATTAATATGTCATGCCGAAAGTTAGAACAAATTACGGTAAAAGATCGATTTGTTATGAAGAAGCACAACTGTAGAACAAAATACTAATAATTAAATACCTCTTGACGTGTGCGGGATACGCCGAGAGGTATACATAACGCATTCAAAATGCAGCTAATCGTTTCCAAGCAAATGAATTCATTAGGTGACTCCTACTTTCGTGTGACATAGAACCTATTGTTTCATCATATTAGTTATTTATTGTTCTCATGCAAGTGACCTGTAATGTCTAATGTGTCACATTAGAAAAAATCATTAAAAACTTACGAATGTTTTTTAATCCTTTTTTGAAGTCGGTTAATAAGCGACCTTCTAGTACTTACTTAAACAGGCGGAGAGCGCCAGAAGCTCAAAGAACCTGAACTCCATTATGATATTAATGTAATTTCCTTAGCGGTTGTCAAAACGATGTGAAGACCTCTTGATGTAGTCTCATCTTAAGCGAACTCTTCACGGGTTGAATATGGATCTGTAACAATAAACGATGTACTGGTTAATGATATAGACTTTTTTGTAGACAGAATCAGCAATTACTGACAACTTTTCACTAAGCTGATGGGATGAGTTCATAGCCATACGAAGTCTGGAAGCCTATTAGTACAAGTTGGCTGAGATATGAACTCCCGTCCGTAACATCATAAAATGAAACTCTTAGCTTTGAGGCTATCAGTACCTAAGATATCTGTCTGTTTTATATTTATATGGGTATCCTTAACATCGCTCTTTCGAGATGTGGATTTTCTCATCGCACATGCAACCCTGATAGTGACCACGATCCTCAAACATGAGAGACTGACACTGAGAGAAAATTATCTTATAATTTATTTTAATAAGTTCTCACACCCGTTTCAACCCTAGAGAACAAATGGAGAGAGTAGCGAAATAGCGGATCCACCGTAAGAATTACTTGTAGACAAAAAGTCCGCTGGTACTCGAATTCCCAACCGGAAAAGGTAATTTCCGTCACCTTTTCCGGTTGGGAATTCGAGTACCAGCGGAACCAATCTTACAACTAAGGCGGAGTTTTGTTTGCCTTACACCGACTGCAATCCTAAGATGTTCCACCATGTTCGCTTATAAGACACACTCCAGAAGGAACGAAAAGGTACCCACTCCAGGGAAGCAATTCTTTTCGAGTATCTATATATATATATATATAAGAGTATATGTATGTGTTTGATCCGTATAGGCTCCGAAACGGCTGAACCATATTTACTGACACTAGTAAACGTGTAAAGTTTGGTGACGATCGGAGCACTTCTCTCTTTGAACTGTCAAATACAACTTTTATTTACTATGATGCTATTCTATTGTTTTGACAAATTTGTATTGACGCATTCGTTGTGTATATTTATGTCATTATGAAACATATTGAAGTACAAATATATTAAAGATAATAATTAAGTATTTTCAAGTATTCAAGGTAAATTTCCTTCACCAATCATGTTTCTGCACAGAATCATTGTAATTAATAAAAATGCCACCCAAAAAAGCAAGCATTAGCAAACAAACCTCCAAATCAAAGAAGCGTGACAAAGAATCATCATCGCGAGCTAACGAGAGAACTCATAAACGTACCCAAAGACTTGATGCCAACCGTATGTGTATATTGTTATCATTATAAACCATATTGATGTAGACTGAATTATATACCTAAATGATAAGAATGATATTGTATTTACTGATATGTACATGGGTGTAGGTAATGATCTTCATCCGCTCGAGAAGAGAATGAATACGGAGAGAAATGAATAATTTAATATATTGTGAGAGTTAAATTAAATATTTAATGATGTATCTTTATTGTTTAAATAAAATAAAGCAAAATCTAGCACGGCAAAGCGGACTGGGTACACTAGTATTTTATGAATTAAGAGTTACTATAAAAACAAACGAATGTAAAACCAGATGTTTGGCGACGCTCAACGTACGGACGTACAAAATAATCAGTCGAAAAGCGAGCCGATCGCGGGCTGCCTCTCATTTCAGCGGTAGACCAAATCATTGCGAAAAACCGATATAGCTTTTAAAATAAACATGTCCATCGGAATGTTCAATGCCTGCGTAATTACTGTGGTCAATGCCATGTTGTTCTTTATTTGTAATTATTTAATTTTGTTTTATTAAACAGACGCACTGATACTAGACTAGAATGTCGAAGTTTGTTAGTTAAACATTTATTACAAATCGATAAAAAAATCCTTTACTTTATTCTAGAATATTGCTAGCTTACTATAGCCGTGAGCAAAAATAAAGCTTCGGCCTCCATGTGGCGACACTAAGTACTAAAATTTAAATAAAAATAAAATTTGATGATAGATACTGTATTATCCAAGTTTACGTAAGATATCTTTTTTCGTTTAAGTTTATGTTTTTTTTAATGAAATATAAATTTTTAATTTTTAAATTACTAAAAATATTTTATTTTATTTTTAGGATATTTAATTGTCACATGCACAATTTATTTCAGTTAGCCAGCGTCTTTATCTTCAGAGATTTTCAAACTTTCTTAACCGACTCTTTATGTTTGCTTACGAGAGTATGTTCATGCTAGTTCAAAAAAACAAAAATTAAACATTTTACAGTTACAACAAAACTGAAAATCCGAAGCGTCGATAGCCTAATGGTTTAGGGTACGGTTTGCGAATCGTAAGGTCGTAGGTTTGAATCCAACATTCGACTATTGATGTGAACCATCTCTTTTTTTTTGTTAACGGGAAGGAAATTTAAAAAAGATACCCCGCCTTCTGGGAGGAAGGCGGCGGTTATGTGGGGTTTTTACCCACTAAAACCTCCCCGGTGGCCCTTTCCTCGGTGCATGACGAGGGGCTCCGGGATCTCCAGTGGAACGCACCGGAGCCCCTCTGCACTGTGCTCAAGGAGAGCACGTCCCGGGGAAGGATTCTCCCTCCCCTGTGCCCTCATAGTGCAAGGCTACACGGGCCAGCCGATGTTTCCGACGCCTTCTTCCCGGGTCCACCTTAGCGGACGACAAAGGCCCCCACCCTTGTCGCCCAGTGAACCCGAGGCCCTTTAGTCGCCTTATACGACAGGCAGGGGATACCGTAGTCTTATTCTTGAGAGCCCAGAACTACAGGGCTGCTCCTAGCACAAACCTATGCTTAGTCGGAATGGTTAACAAGAATGTTAGTAATATTTTGTGAAAAAAGAAATATTGCTAGCTTTCTTTATAAAAAAATGTTATTACACAGATTAAATATATATAGTTTATTTGCATCAGAAAAAATTGAATACATATAAAGGTGAGTCCCTTAACTCCCGAACTAGCGTAAGCTGTATCTCAGGAGCTAATGTCTTCCCCCGTCATTTTTAACCGTAATCTTAAACATTACTAAAGAGATACAAAAATAAACATTAATAAAAGGATTAGAAAAATATATTAAATAAAGTTATGTAACAAAATAAAAATAAAATCTGTTGCTAAATGTATGTATGTGTGTGTGTGTGTTACTGTGTTAGCATAATATTCAAACTATCAGTTTATAATTACTAATTTTTCAATCTCTTCATAATTATACTGTTTAAGCCATTTAAGTACTGTCTTCTTAAATTTATTGTTTGCATATATTCTCACATTGTGATCTTTCTGAAGAATATTGTAAATATACTACGACTAAATATATAATGGGCCTCATAAGCAAGCTCAAAGTCGCACAACGAGCTATGGAGAGGGCTATGCTCGGAGTATCTCTACGAGATCAAATCAGGAGTGAGGAGATCCGTAGACGAAAGAAGGTAACCGACATAGCTCGCCGGATAAGCAAGTTGAAGTGGCAATGGGCAGGGCACATAGCGCGTAGAACAGATGGCCGATGGGGCCGAAAAGTTCTCGATTGGAGACCACGGACCAGCAAGCGCAGTGCGGGACGTCCACCCGCAAGGTGGTCTGACGGTAACTAAAGGTCACAGGACGCAGCTGGATGCGGGCCGCTTACAACCGGTCCCTTTGGAAATCGTTGGGGGAGGCCTATGTCCAGCAGTGGATGTTTTACGGCTGAAATGATGATGATGATGAAATATAATACAGATTTAAATATTGCTGCGCAGATATTAAAGAACGAAAATAAATCTAAATCTGTATCTCAATGTATCTATTTCATATCAGATATTCTAATATGGAACTGTACTCTTGCTTATGTTGCTCTAGTGTGAAAAAAGAAATCCATTTATTAAATATAAAACAAGCGAACCGAATTTCAATATCCAGATATCCGAATACGTAAACATTGTATGGCTCTATTGTTCCAAGTTTATATTATTCACAATCCGCAATAAGCCGATATGAATACATATTAGGTTTTCGATAAAAGCGCAAAAAGGTACCAGGCGGGAAAATCAATAAGCGGCCTTTGGATTCACGATAAACTTATACTCGTAGATAGGGCTTGGTAATTCACGATTGGCATTTGATGTAGCGTCCAATAATCTCAGGGTATTGTAGGTTAGACGATGAATCTGGGTGCGCTGCAAGAGAATACTGCGAATTAAAAAGATTATCCGGTAAATTATATTGTATTCTGTTGCTCAAACCAAATCCATTACCGATGATTGCGACGGCTTAATTGAAAGCGTTAAGCTTATCTGGCACAATACACTTGCAGTAGGAAACATGTAATTCGAGTAATAGGAACACTTTCAACTGCAATAACTGATGATAATTTGGTTATATTGTGCAAATAAATGGATAACAACTTTAAATCAGATTTGTATTGTATCATTTGCTACTTCAACTTAACATATGCATCTTCATCTCTCTCCTATCTCCATCCTCTTGAACAAAAAAGGATACAAGCGAAAACAAAAACCGATTCGAATAAATTACACGCTAAAATCAAATAATTAATTAAAATTAAAAACATCTTATCAACAGTGACGGATTTACAGAGCACAGAACACTATTTTTTACTGACTAACTAACGTATCATAGTTATATTACGAAGTTCTAGCTTCAAAATTTTGGTTTTCTTCCAGGATTATAGTTATGGAGCATGATAAGAAATCTAGTTCAATCAAGGAGTCTATGATAATGCATTTAGTTATGGATTATCATAAAGTTATCAATGTCTCAATCAACGATCAGATTTCTATACGATTTTTAAGATATTTCGGTAATTCAGTTGCTTGTAGCTACTATAAAAAATC
This sequence comes from Meandrusa payeni, assembly GCA_029286785.1. Lineage (NCBI taxonomy): Eukaryota > Metazoa > Arthropoda > Insecta > Lepidoptera > Papilionidae > Meandrusa > Meandrusa payeni. The sequence goes on from JAGSMX010000013.1 coordinate 6,517,903, forward strand.
AATCACTAGAATGATGGATATAACTCCAAAATCAAATAAGAATTATAATTGTAATTATAAAATTACAGAACCAAAGTACATCTTACAATTCTTCGTACAATGGGTGACCTTATCGCTAAGAGCGATTTCTTCCAGGTAACCTGGTACTAAACACTTGAATAATATTGATATAACATTACTGCTTTCAACGTATTAGAGGGATATATATTCTAACTGTTCTTAACTTAATCTTTTCAGCAATAATCGAGTGTGCGTCGCAATCAATAGGTAGAGTATGGAATGCTTGTATATGTAATTTAGACTCCCTGTCTGTCATTGCATGAGTTAACAGTGCGTCTAGGACTGAACGTGGAGGCATCAAGCTGAATTCTCTTGTAAATTGGCATCCATTGTGCCCAGTGCAGTCAGTCTAACATTGCAAAGGGTATTGAAAGCGTTTGAATGCTTAGTAAGTTCCGATTGGAGGCGGCTAGCGTACGAGCGTCTCGTAGCGTATATAGTTCATTGTATTTTGGTTTATTCAGCGATATAGTTGAAAATACTAATTTTTCAATCTCTTCATAATTATACTGTTTAAGCCATTTAAGTACTGTCTTCTTAAATTTATTATTTGCAAATATTCTTACATTGTATAAGAATATTGTAAATATACTACGACTAAATATAATACAGATTTAAATATTGCTGCGCAGATATTAAAGAACGAAAATAAATCTAAATCTGTATCTCAATGTATCTATTTCATATCAGATATTCTAATATGGAACTGTACTCTTGCTTATGTTGCTCTAGTGTGAAAAAAGAAATCCATTTATTAAATATAAAACAAGCGAACCGAATTTCAATATCCAGATATCCGAATACGTAAACATTGTATGGCTCTATTGTTCCAAGTTTATATTATTCACAATCCGCAATAAGCCGATATGAATACATATTAGGTTTTCGATAAAAACGCAAAAGGTACCAGGCAGGAAAATCAATAAGCGGCCTTTGGATTCACGATAAACTTATACTCGTAGATAGGGCTTGGTAATTCACGATTGGCATTTGATGTAGCGTCAATAATCTCAGGGTATTGTAGGTTAGACGATGAATCTGGGTGCGTTGCAAGAGAATACTGCGAATTAAAAAGATTATCCGGTAAATTATATTGTATTCTGTTGCTCAAACCAAATCCATTACCGATGATTGCGACGGCTTAATTGAAAGCGTTAAGCTTATCTGGCACAATACACTTGCAGTAGGAAACATGTAATTCGAGTAATAGGAACACTTTCAACTGCAATAACTGATGATAATTTGGTTATATTGTGCAAATAAATGGATAACAACTTTAAATCAGATTTGTATTGTATCATTTGCTACTTCAACTTAACATATGCATCTTCATCTCTCTCCTATCTCCATCCTCTTGAACAAAAAAGGATACAAGCGAAAACAAAAACCGATTCGAATAAATTACACGCTAAAATCAAATAATTAATTAAAATTAAAAACATCTTATCAACAGTGACGGATTTACAGAGCACAGAACACTATTTTTTACTGACTAACTAACGTATCATAGTTATATTACGAAGTTCTAGCTTCAAAATTTTGGTTTTCTTCCAGGATTATAGTTATGGAGCATGATAAGAAATCTAGTTCAATCAAGGAGTCTATGATAATGCATTTAGTTATGGATTATCATAAAGCTATCAATGTCTCAATCAACGATCAGATTTCTATACGATTTTTAAGATATTTCGGTAATCCAGTTGCTTGTAGCTACTATAAAAAATAAATCACTAGATAGATGGATATAACTCCAAAATCAAATAAGAAGAATTATAATTGTAATTATAAAATTACAGAACCAAAGTACATCTTACAATTCTTCGTACAATGGGTGACTTTATCGCTAAGAGCGATGTCTACCAGGTAACCTAGTACTAAACACTTGAATAATATTGATATAACATTACTGCTTTCAACGTATTAGAGGGATATATATTCTAACTGTTCTTAACTTAATCTTTTCAGCAATAATCGAGTGTGCGTCGCAATCAATAGGTAGAGTGTGGAATGCTTGTATATGTAATTTAGACTCCCTGTCTGTCATTGCATGAGTTAACAGTGCGTCTAGGACTGAACGTGGAGGCATCCAAGCTGAATTCTCTTGTAAATTGGCATCCATTGTGCCCAGTGCAGTCAGTCTAACATTGCAAAGGGTATTGAAAGCGTTTGAATGCTTAGTAAGTTCCGATTGGAGGCGGCTAGCGTACGAGCGTCTCGTAGCGTATATAGTCCATTCTATTTTGGTATATTCAGCGATATAGTAGAAAATACTAATTTTTTTATCGCGAAGTTTGCTTTCTCTTGGAGTGCATGATATATTTAATAAAATATAAACGCGATATATCGCTCCGATAACCAAATGTCGTATGTAGTAATATTGTAAATTACTACACTACTCACCGCGATGTCAACACTAGTATACATTTTATAATCTGTGTCGCATTTTTTTGGGCTACTTAAATATAAAAAAAAATTACGATACATGGAAAATATCGATATATTTATACAATATAGTATCGATAGAACCTTACGATATATTTGTTACATGTACTTCCCTAGTCAAAATATATTAATATCGTCTAAATTTATATTAATTGGAGATGATTATAGAAAAAACGCCTGTGTGAAAATTATATCTATGAATGTGTGAAATTTGAAAACAGCAAATTAAATCCCAAATAAGTTTTGCATATCTATCGCTATAAAGCTTTGCAGGTGATTTTAAGTCGGCGTCGGCTGGTATTCAAAGTTGGAAGGATTAAGAAGATAAACAAAATAACTTAAATTTAATAATTATTTCCTTCTCTATGCTAAAAATCATTAGTCGATAGTAATAATATTGTGGATGTACTAACAAAAAAATATAGAGTGGCGACCGTACTTTTTCTACCCTGGAAGAATAAATATAAAGGATGTTTTTTCGTTATGGTAGCGTGGTAGCGTATAGAAATCCTTCGAAAAATTGTAGCGGCCAGCTTCATTGACCAACACCAACGATTCATATAAAAATACTGACATGCTATGCAGTGCACGGCTAAATTAACTTACTCATTTACATTTGATGAACGAATTATTTCACGTAAACGTCCTTTCAAATTTCTGACATCCATGAGAAAACCATACAAGTCTTGCCATGCAAAAATGCATTAAGTATGTGCGCGAGTTTTTTTTTTAATGACGAACTACACAGATTGGCCAGAGAAGCTGGCCTTGACTGCTTCACCGGATTGAGAGGTGGCATAGCTCTTAGGTCGCTTAGCCTGAACCTCTATTGCTAGTAACTCGACACAAGGGTCCCCCCGGTGAGGGGTAGGGTGCGCGAGACGTATAATTGAATTTCACGCTAACCGATATCGATGATTCATTTTTATTGGAAAGGATGTATTTCAAGAATAATTGATGAGAGTTTTTAGGTTCTGATTAATTCTATTTCTATATGTTTTATTTTTACTCGTAAATATACGTAAACATACCGTTGTTAAATTTGTAAGGTATGGCAGGCGGTGGCCGTGACTTCCAAAAGCGATACCCTGACCTAAATTGATCTCTCCGATAACGCCAGCTTCACTAAATCGATCGATCATCGATAAAACAATTTTATTGCAATTTAAAGTTGTGTAGTATAAAAACATCCTGTATATATGTGTTTGAATAAAGCTACACTTGTAGGTGTTTGCTTGGGAAATGGGCGCACTGATAGAGCGATGTTTGTGGCGGCTCACTGTCTATGGTCTATTCATGCAGCCGACGCCATATTGCAAGGATGAAATATATAGTACGGAGCATTGAATGCAACTTGGGGCGCCGAAAAGAATGAAGTAAAAATTGTTTTTTAAATAGATATCAAGGGTTTTGCTCCCTCTTTTTGTTTATCTTATTTTGTTTTGGTTTAATTTGTACCCAAGAGAGTTGTTCAATCCTGACAAGTGTTTGTAAAATAGGCAAAAGAGCGATAAATGTATGTTTTGCAAAAATGTTAGTAATGATTAAATCTGCGTGATGAATATGAATCTGGGACTTCGTTTGAGGGTGTTACTATATGTATAAACAAATGAATATTTTAGGATGGCATTATTAACAGGTAATATAAAATAAATGTCGAGTAAATGGTTAAATATTTTCTGTAGATATTCGTAAATGCTTACAGCGTTTTTTTGACCGCTATCCTGTATTTGACGGTTAATTAATTCTCCGTAAACTGTTTTCACTCATTTTAACGAGCAGCTTCCGTATTCCCTGTTTAGCAAAGGATTAAGTTTTTCGTTAATTAATAATTTACAAGATGAGATATTCAGAAAATCATGTATCGCAATATTACAGTTTAAATAATAACCAATAAATAATTTAATAATCTGTATATACAAAATACACAACAAGATAATTTTAAAAAATTATACCAGTTCTAAGACCGCCATTTTTTTCTTGTGTGCTTTACAATTATATTGTTATAGATGGCAATGTTCAAATTATACCAAGCCAGATTAAATTTTTTTTTGAGTGATGGCAAACTAATAATGTGACAGTTACAGGGTTGCCATACATAAAATATTCAGACAGCCACTCAGCCACATTTGTTCAAACCAAAAATATAAATATACACAGTAATGTTATTGTGAGTTCCGTTTTTCAGTTTCCTACGTACGCTTCCCTGTCACATATGAGACAGGCGGAAAGCGATGTTGCTCTCTGATTAACCAAAATAAATCTGATATCATTAAAAGCAACATTTATATCAAAAAACGGCTACCCGCAAACACTGGCCATTAAATTATATTTATTTAATTTTTTCTTAAAATAAAGTATAACAAAAGCTATCTGTCAGTAAAGGTCTCGTCAAAATTGGTCCGGTCGGACCTAAGGTTATACAAAATTGAAAAAATCTAAACATGTAGTAAAAAGCGGTTATTTTCATATTACAAACAGAGATTCGAATTTTATCTCTTTGTATAGATAAAATACAAACACGCCGGCCACCCAGAGGCGTAGGCAGAGATCTTCCACTTAGTACGATACCGGCAATAATCTACTTAATCTACAAATCTATTCTAATCTGCCAATGTATCGCAGACATAGTCGTGTAATATTATTAATCATGGTTTTAAGTTCCTCCTTCCTTCCCTGACCCCTTCATTAATACGTATGCGCTAATATTCGTGAAATAGCAACTGACCGATTCGTGGCTCGGCCCTCTCGGGCGCCCTCGGACCGGAATGTTTACACGTAACATAGTAACCGTCTAAGCCCAGGTTACCCCATGCCGGAGGTACCCTTGATCGAGGTTCAGGCTAAGCGACCTAAGAGCCTCTTAATGCGACGCGAACCTCGCAATGGTGAAGCAGACAAGGCCAGCTTCTCTGGTCAAGGTAGTTCGTCATAAAAAAGCATATATTTTATATTATATGCTTTTCTTTGCTTTGCATATATATTATCGTTATATACAGTACATAATATATGTCAGTAAATAGAATACGCGAAAATATAATTCTCAAATTACAGGTGCATTTGAAAGATGCTGAGTATAGAAATATGAGTAAGTTTGTGCAGGTTGCCTCTCCCTCTATTCAAACAAAATTTAATGAGGCGTGCGCCTATACAAGATGTGCCCTCCTTCCCACGTGAGAGTACGTGCGGAATCGGTACTTCAATGTGTCCGAATGAGAAACTCTTTTATAAAAATCTCTTTCTTTGAATAAATGAAAAATAAAAAGCAATTGAAATTGTATCATTGAAACATACGTAAGTATGTCTGAATTAGTAAATCAACACAAAAACAATGGCATTAAATATGATATTATTATTAAAAAAATATTTACAAATGTAGAAGACATTATAATTATTCATCATCAGTCTGTGCCTATCGACTACAGGAAATATACCTACCCAAATGCCTTCCACCATACACGACCCATCGCTTTCCGCATCCAATCACTTCCGGCTATCGTTATAAGGTCGTCTGTCCATTTGGAGGGAGGACGCCTTATGCTTCTCCGACCCATGCGCGGCTTCTATTCCAAGGCGTTCCTCCCCATCTGCAGTCCATGATTTGGCAGATGTGGCCGGCTCACGACCACTTCAACTTGCTGATTTTAAGAGCTATGCCGACTACCTTTGTACTCAGTCGGATTTTATCCGTTAGATTTATTAATTACTAGCTTCGTTTAACGTTCGTACTTACCCAGTTCGCTTCGCCCGGCTAGATTTTGAATTTATTTAAACAATAAACTTACATCATTTTAAATATTTAATTTAATTCTCGCAATATTATAAATTATTCATTTCTTTCCGTATTCATTCTCTTCTACACTGTACACCCATGTACATATCAGTAAATACAATATCATTCTTATCATTTACACAAAAATATCGGGCTCAAGCTAATGTCAGAAATAGCAGTAGAATTTTTTGCCAGTTCAAAAAAGAGGAGTGCTCCGATTCTGAAGATTTCCTGAAAGTTCGGTCCAGCCGTTTCGGAGCCTATATGGAACAAACCCACACACTTTCTCTTTTAAATATATAGATAGATTGTAACATAAATAAAAGAATATTTTCAAATTTGAAGACCCTGAATGATTAATACTACTTAATAAGATATCATTTGTCTTGAAGTTAGTAAGAGACCTTATTTATTTATAAGGTCAGGTGAGTAAATAAATATGGCAACATTTAACGTATTCTTATGGTATTACATGAACGTAAACCAGGATTCGCAAGAATGTTTTATGAGATTCTATTCAATAGCGTCAACGTAAGCTTCTTTTCAGATTTTCAGACGTCTTATAAAAGCTTTAATCCCCGCTTCGGAATTGTGCGGATGTGCGACAATACATCATTTCTTTACTCTATTTACGGGAGAGTATTCAATCTTATTATTAGGCATCTTTTAGGGATATGGAAGAAATTATCTTTGATGTATTAAGGAATATATTATTCCAAATAAAGATCGATCATGTGGTGAAAGCGTTGATCATCTATCTCCGTATTTATGTATCTTTATCTAAGTAGAAAAAAGCAAAGGGGAAGTAATCTAACATTAAGCTTACGATATTGCATTAAATTTTTGCTTTTTGACGTGACTACATCTATTGATAATAGCGGGCGGCATTCACTAAAAATGTAGCGTTACGATCGTGTCCCGCTGCGCTGGAGCCGAGAGTAACCGATCATTCACGATCGATGTACTGCGTGCCTGAATGGGTTTAGGCGAGAGCGCGGCATGAGGGAGAGCGGGTAGCGCCGATAGTGAGTGTAAGCTAATTTATAAATAAGAAAAAAAATGGGACCATCTCTACTCAGCCGTGCGAAAAGGTGCTCATTGTTCTAGGATTCGTTGTCAGGAATTTATAGTCCTAGCGCTTTGGATGTAATGAGATTATGTGGAAATTGCGATCTACTTAAGGATAATATACTTGCATACAGTCTATTTTATACTTGTTGTTGTTGTAACTTGATTGTTCATAACTCCTATTTCTGTTGATCTGAAGTTGGAACTTGGGTTAGTAATAAATATTTCTCTTCGATTGTTAGCAAACTTTAGTTACGAATACCAGTCCCTAATTTATATCGATAAGTTTGCCGGTTGGACAAGCAATGTGGCCGGCCCTTGGTCAAATTTATTTTCCAAGTTTTAGCGGAAAGGGGTGTGGCTTGACTTCCATTATCTATGGTAGTCAAGACTACGACGAAAAGAATCGGAAATATTCTCAATAGCTTTATGGCTGAGCGTACGACTTTAAGAAATAAAGGTTGCAGATTCAATTCCCAGTCGACTTGTGTCATTGAATTTCCTTTTTTCGGTTTATTACGTAAAAAATATTTTTCTTAAATTTGTCACTGGTGTATAGGCGATAGGCACAAATGAGGCCACACATTAGCTTGGTAATAAAGCGCACGGAGATTGCTGTCTTTGTCCACCCCACTAGAGAAAGAGTTAAAAATCAATTTTGAAACTGTTAGCAAAATATTTATGTGTGGTTAAGATTTATGAATATGACGAAATGAAAAATAACGAAGTGGAAGGAACCGTTGTCGCCCGGGGCGGCCGGGCAGTTTGGCTGCATCCCAGACACGTTTAGCATTTTATTCAAAACGTTGACGTAAAGGATAGAGTTTTATTATTTTACTACTTGGACGTGAGCTGACTGCGATCTGTGATTCAAAAAATTGCAATGGCGCATTCCATTGAAAAAAAAAAGCAAATACTTTAAAAGACGAGAGGATTTAGTTTGATAAATTGATAAAATAAATGAACAAAAAATGAATTAAATGAACTTAATTGAATGAATAACAACAATTACAAAGAACATCACAGTAATTTGAACGAAGCGCTTTGCTTCGTCTTTCATTGTTCGTAAGCAAGGGAATGGAATAGTTTGCCCTCGTCTGTCTTTCCTTCCGATTACAATGTGGGTATTTTCAAGAATAGAGTGAATAGGCATTTACTAGCATCTAGGACTACATTTCCACTTAACATCAGGTGGGATCGTAGTCAAGCACTTGCGTAGAAAGTATAGAAAAAAATCATACATTTTGCGTATTGATATAAATATTAGTTTTGACTGGGAATTAAACAACGTATCTAAGTATCTAATTTTAAATTCAGTAACTGTGATAGTGATAATTCATAGAATCATGTAATTTAATTGCTCACTAAGTGTTCATAAAATGTTTTATAACTTAAACAAACGATTTCAAACGTTTCAGTGACTTAATCATATTTTTAGGTACAGCAAAATTATTGAATTTAAATTATAATATTAATACAAATGTAAATAATTTTGTTTTTTATAAGTTTCTGAAGCAATTTTGTATAATTTGTTTAATCGCTTACCGTGAACACTTGTCATATGTTTTTGCAAGAAGACTTTAGCAGCTGTAACACAGGTCAATGACCTAGCACGACGGCTAAAGTTAACGGTAACGATAACATTGTATTATGTTTACAATTAATACAATTTGTTCACTAATTGATTGCAGTATGAATAAATAAATCAAGAAAAATAAATTAATAAATTCATTAATATCTTCTTGCATTAGGGAACGAAAAAATAAAATAGGGAACATGATAGTCGGACTTTAGAAATGTATACAAAATGTAGATATATATTATTATCAATACATTATATTACACACTGGATACAATTAAATAAGTTAGTTTAGCTTAGATTGTCCCAATAGTTTAATCAAATTTCTCCTTCAAAATTGGTTGTCAAATATCTCCCTTCCGCCTTTTGTGTCATGCGGCACCCAAACATCAAGCTTTTTTGTATCCAGCCTTCTGCAGATGGTTTAAAATGGTTTGGTGACTAACTCCCATCTCCTGGGCGATGTCACGAGATGCCACATGCCGGTCTAACTCGATGTAGTCCATGATTTGATCGGTATTTGTCGTCACAGGTCTTCCGCCGGCTGGCTTATCCATGGTGTCGTTTTCACCGGCTCTGAATCGTCGAAACCATTCCTCCGTGGTTCGAAGTGATAGAGTACCATCCCCAAAACACCATTAATCTCACGGAACGTTTCTCTAGCGGATTTGCCTTTAACGAAGGAAAACTTTAAAATAGCGCAAATTTCGGCGTTAGTGAACTCCATGTTTACACGTCTATAACTGTTGAACGCAATATCCAAACTAATTATGCATAGCATCGTTTTGTAGGTAATGTCAAGACCTTTCAAATTATGTATAGTATTGCTAGATACGAGCTCTGTAGCGCTTTGTACATAGCCGCGAAATTCAAAAGACAAAAAGGCGGAAGGGAGAAATTTGACAACCTATTATTATAGTCGTGGTTCGGCCCTCTCGAGCGTCGTCCAGGCCGAGGTTACCTGGACGGTGAGGACCGGAGGGACCCTTGTGTTACTAGCTAATAGAGGTTCAGGTTAAGCGACCTAAGAGCTATACCACCTCTCAATCCGGTGAAGCAGTAAACGCCAGACTCTCTGGCCAACCGTGTAGTTCGTTCATAAAAAATATGGGTACAAATTGTGGTGATTTCTTGTACATAACAAACAAAAACACTTTTTTTCATTTCGTAGTTTCAATATCGCACGAAAGTGTTTATCTTCACTTAGTTTCAAAATGAAAGATTTACATCTCGCACGGATCGGGATTAAACGCGCGAGGCGAGCATTAAATTAATAGGTGAAACGCGATGAGCATTACGTTAATTGCCGCTCAGTAATTACTGACTGACGACAATTATCCGGTGGCGCGTGATGACGTGCAGTCACACTGACAACATATTGCGTGACATACAATTTGAATTCAGTAGCGTCCGTCAACGCTACAATCTCGGCCTCTAGAATTTTAAACAGCCCCGCTGGAGATCCGCCTCGAATTAGTTTATTCATTCCATTTCAACTTGTGAATTCAAATAGACGAAAAGGCATAATCTATATAGGCTAAGAATCTAGACCTGATCATTTCAGCAACGCTAGAATTTTAAGATTTTTTTAACCGACTTCAAAGAAGGAGGTTCTCTATTCTTCAATGTTTTTGTTATGTTTGTGCACTCACAGCATGTTTATGAAACAATTTTAAATCTCAATCTCAATTAACAACAATCTCTCTCTTGGGTTCCGAAGAGTCTTGTTGATTGAAATATAGGTAGGTTCATGCCAGACCAAGACTAGATAAGTATTGCTTAGGTCCAACAAGCACGAATGTAGAAGGAGAATATACTTCGTAATATAACTACATCTGATTATTCGGAAACGAAAGAGGGCGTCCATGCGAAGTAGGTAATTGATATGAAGTACACTTTCGTTTTTACTCGTAAATTTATTTGTTAAAGAATGTATCATCTAATACACTCGTAGTATCCTATCGGGCATCCTCGATTTTTTTTATAGCGAACTACACAGATTGGCTACAGAGCTACAGAGAAGCTGGCCTTGACTGCCTAACCGAATTAAGTTTATGCTACCTGCATAGTACTTAGGTCTCTTAGTCTGATCCTCTAGCCGGCATCCTCGAGTTAGTTTTGCATCTGGAGATACGGCGCAAACCCAGGTTAGCTTCTAGGAGCTGCGGTAAATTATTTATAATAGAGATTTATGGTGAGGGCTCTATAGTTTCGACGATCGATGTAGCTATAAAATCTACTAAATGACTAAACTGTTAACAAATACATTTCTTTAAGAATTTAATAAAGGTCCTGCATGGATTGCCTTTTCTTACTCTTAGCTTTTTCTAGTTCTTCTTCTTAAACTGATTGATTGAATAAATGAATACCTCTCCGACTAGCAAAGGTTGGCTGACTCTTAGCCTTTCTCTCTCTGTCTTTTGCGAAGCGAAACAGAACGGGACTTGCTATTCCGGTCCACTCTCTGATGTTACGGAGCCATGATTTCCTTATACGACCAATACTTCTTTTCCCAGTGACTTTTCCCCAGCTAGATAATTTGAATAAGGTCATCTCTCGTGCCTGAGCACGTGACCGAGATATGACACTTTTCTTATCTTGACGGTTTTCAATAGTTGACGCTTCTCGTTGACTCGTCGTAGAGCCTCCTCATTTGTCACTTTCGAGGTCCACCTAACATGCGCCTGTAAGTCCACATTTTGAACAGTTCAATACGTTTTTGTAGTTGTAAAACAAAAAAAACATCAAACAAAATACAGCGTACTACAAAATACTATAGCACCTATTCTAAACGTTCACAAAACGTAATAACTTTGCCTAATCGATCTGCAATTCTAACTTCCTTAGCGCGTTTAGATTTCAGTGCTGCACCCTGGTAATTTTGTAAGGCGGGCCCATAAGGCATTCCTATCGGCAATGAGTCATTGGCTTTAGGCACGAGAGGGCGCGCCGCTAGTTAGCGATAAGAACAATAGAGCCTAGCTGAAATGCTAAATACGGTAACGCCCTACTGTGATATTTCATCCGAAAAGCTATTATTAAACGGAAAGAAATGTGTTGCAATAAGTTAGCAGCAATACTGATTTCAAGGTCAGAGATTCTGATATAGGCGAGCAATAATGCTTTACAGATTTTTGAGAACATAAACACAATTTCAATCACTCTTTAAAATTTGTATCTAGTAAATGACGACTCGTGACATTATGCATTACGCTTAAAAAGTCTACATTTGTGTCTAGATCTGACACTACAGTAGGTTTCAATTAGTACAATATAACCGACTTCAAAAAAGAAGGTTTTCAATTCGTCTGTATTTTTTGATGCAGTCGTAGTTCCGTCGTTTATTAATGGATTTTGCCTTTTTTTAAACGGGTTAAATTTTAAATAGGTTAATTTTGTTGTTTGGTTCCGAAGATATATCAGGGAGCTCTTAAAAATCAAATTCAAAGAGAGGCAAATGTTCGTTGATTGAGATATTAATAGGTTTATGACTAGGTAGTACTCCTTATCTAACTGTTAGTTCTTTAAATAAGATGTCCGAAAAGTCGCTATTGCGAAAATCAGCGAGATGGTATCAGACTGTTAATATCTTTTTGAGAGATGGGTTTATAACATAACCCGAATGCTAATATACCACACGATGTTTTCCTTTACTGCCACTTGAATTCATTGGTGGCGGTATCGGGTATCGAACTCGGTTTGCTAGCTTGCTATGCAACTTAAAGCGACCGCCCGAACATTGACCGGCCATTGACGGGTCTTAAAAAACATTTTAATTAAATAACAATAATTACTTCATTTTAAATCAGTCATAATAAATTTGTATCTGAAATTCTTGTTAATCCTTAAATACCAAGTTTAACATTAATGATTTACAAAACCTACCGTTGTACCATGAACATTACTCGTTATTTCCCACGTATAAATTTGAAACCGATGTTTCGACCTTTAAGATAAATATGTGTATTTTGTTTGCCAATTCACGTTTTAACTTCGTCACGGTTCTATTTAAAGCTTAAGTGTTTAAATGCAAGGGAATAAATATGAGAGTTAAATTATTTGTAGATATCTAGCCTTCTCGTAACGTAAGCTAGGTGTCTCTAGGTTAGAATGATTGTTTTGAAAAGTGTGTCATTAAAAACAACTTTCTTTTTGATTAATAAGTACTTAATATTACACACATTATAAAAAGATAAAAACTTCGATTATTATCAAAGACGGCAATTTGGCATCTTTGGCAACTTAGTTGATTTATAATAAAAAGGATTTTCTTTAGCTCTCAATAAATTGATCCCGTATTTCGCAGCTTAAATCAGTTTATTTATTTACTAACATTTCTCAAAAAAAAAAACTGCTTGGCTGTGCTTACCCGTTAGGGTTACATGGCTGTGAAGCTTATTTATTTTCTAAAAAGTCAAAGCTCAAATTTCTGCTGTTGAAACTGGTCACTCAAATTATGTGCAGAAAAGATAGGAAATTCTCGTATGTAACCCTGAATTTGGGTCAAGAAGAAATCCAGGTACCGTACACTTGAGTTATGGAGCTAGAGAGAGCGCTATTTCCTACTTAAGCTCGCCAACTGTGCCAATAGCCGAGATGCATTTTAACGATTATTCTTACTTCTACATCCACTGTACATAGTACAAAGGTTGTACACATTTATATTTATTATAACACCTTTTCTTTGTAATGGGGGGAAATCTTCAACAAGATACCCATCCTTCTTGGGGGAAGGCAAGGTTGTGTGGCGTTTTTACCCACTAAAACCCCCCTGAAGCCTTTCCTAAGTCTATGGTGAGGAGCTCTGGGATCTCCAGTGCCCCAACACTAAGTATTTAAAGTTACAGCCTTTATATATATAATATATATGTCCCACTGCTGGGCAGAGGCCTTCTCGGTAAAGAGAGTATAAGGGCACAGTCCACCACGCGGCCCTAATGCGGATTGGCAGACTTCACATGTCGTAGAAAAATTTTCTAAGACATGTAGGTTTCCTCACGATGTTTTCCTTCACCGCCGAGCGCGTGGTTAATCAGCACATAAAATTGCAACAACAAATTTATTGGTGCGGGCACCGGGGATCGAACTCGGGTTGCTAGCGTACTATGCAACTTGAGCCAACCGCCCGGACACTGAGCTACCACGGCTCATACTAAGTATTTAATGAAATATAAATAAAATAATCAAAATATTTTATTTTATTTTAAGGATATTTAATTGTCTATCATGCACAATTTCTGTCAGTTAACTAGCGTCTTTATCTTCCGAGATATTCAAACTTTCTTAACCGACTCTTTAATGTTGTAGTGTGTACCGTAAAAATATGAGAAGTTATTTTTAAGCAATCTCTTTTTATTGAGTAAGTTTTTACAAAAAAGTACAATTTAACGATGGTATATTCGCTTATTTTTTTAAAAAAAAAGAATTGTAACAATTTTTTTTAAATTTTTACCTACATTATTGTTAATCAGTCCAACTAAGCTTTAAGCTTTCGCGAGCACATGGTTCACTTCAATAGTCGAATGGTGGATTCGAACCCCATTAGGCTTGTGACGCTTCATGCTGTAGCAAATTAAATGTATACAAATAAACAATGTAATATAACAGTTTGTATGGAGCGTAGTCGCGGGAGATGGGAGACGTTATCATTATTGTTACGGCAGAGCCTCGTATTTATTACAGGGACGAGAGGGTAATACATGAGGGTACTTGCCGGTATCTCGGATGGAATCGATTAGGTGACGTTGGAATCGAATTTTTATTCGAGTAGGAGCGTGAAATTTATTCAAATGATATTTTACGGTAGATTATACGTAAGATCGTGAGAGCCTTGCCATTGGCTCAGGTGAAATTTGAAAGGCCGGATTATATTAACGCTATGGAGAATCTGTCACACTCATAATTAGGTTTCGTTATACCTTACAAGAATTACAGAAATCAGTCAGGTAAATACACCCGCAATTCTTTTTCGATCTCGAAATAAAATTGTATTATGTAAGTTGATTGAAAAGAATGAAAATCTTCAAAAGCTATTCTATAGTCTTATGATTTGGGATTGGTCCATGTAACTAATTGATTTAAAGCATCTCTTCGTCTTCGTTCTGAAGTCGTCTGTATGTTTTTTATGTTTGTGACATCATAACTTTCGACTGGGTAATGATTCTTATTTTATTTCAAAACTGATGCTATCGATATGGTCCGATTCCAACAATGGCGTCCATCACAAAACCATATAAGTCTTAAATTTGTATTAAGTATACGAAACAAATGCACAAATAACTCAATAGGATGCCAACCGATTTCTATGATTTATGAGAAATGATGATTAAAAAAAAAAGACGTACTTAAAGGGTAGTTTCATGTGAGTTTGGTTAGGTTCTGATTAATTCTATTTCGTTAATTCCTATGGTTATTCGAAAATAATAAGAGAGCGTCCGTGCGTAATACCGTTTAACGTTGATTTTAATTATTTTGGCGATGTTTATTTTTATTCGTAAATTAAGCTTAAGCTCATTTGAAATGGATAACAAAGATGTTAGTTTTCTTTTAAATTGTTAACATTGTTTACAAAACATAATAGATAACTCAAGTGTAGTACAGGACGTGAAGCGCAAACATATTTTCGAGCTGTAGCATTTCTCCGCGCTGTCTGCGGTGCAATCTTTTATCAAAATGTGTGTTCCAAAGAACAGTGCGGCGCACGTTCCACGAGCGTGCAGTACGTATAACAAGCAATTCATCTGATGTCTCGCAGTTCGGTCCAGAGTTATTTGGGTAGTATATCGCAAAATACGAAAATATGCGAACCTTTGTTTCAGTTAAATTCAAAGTAATATTTCATCGAGCGTTCGTTTTGTTTGTTGACAGGTTTACTTCACAGTTGCGATAACTAAACGATCAAAGAATGCTCTCATGTCTCGCTCGTGTATGTCGATGTTGTCTCACAGTAAAAAGACGTATTTAATTGTAGCTATCCGAAGTTTATCGATTTTTTTTTAATGACGAACTACACAGATTGGCCAGAGAAGCTGGCCTTGACTGCTTCACCGGATTGAGAGGAGGCATAGCTCTTAGGTCGCTTAGCCTGAACCTCTATTGCTAGTAACTCGACACAAGGGCGGTGAGGGGTAACCTCGGCTTGGACGGTTAGTATGTTACGCGTAAGCATTCCGATCCGAGGGTGCCCGAACCACGACTCGGTCGGTTGCTATTTCACGAATAATAATGTTTATCGAAGATGCGTATGAGTGTATTGCAATCGTCATCCGCTTTTGTTTTTAAAGGACGTGGGCCATTTTCGGTCACTATCTACTTCAGCTACTAGTGCTCTCAAGGAAATTAATGAAATATCTATAGAAAAAAAACATTTAATTTTTACATCTTTATTATAAAATTGAAGGGTACTTTAATGGTGGGATAATTAAAATCATAAATAAAAGGAAATTAGTATGACTAAGCTACATTGATAATATTGAAGGAGTTGCCATAGGTAAAAATAATATTATATTACAAAAAGTAGCAAAAATATATTAACATATTTAACAATCATTTTATTATTGTCCTTGATCTCCGCTGAGTGGGCTGTGCGTGGAGCCATATGCTTAATGAGATCCTTCATATGATAGAGGGAGAGCCCATTTCTCTACATCGGGCTCAAATTTTACATAAATAAATTCGTTCGTATTTTTATTGAGTATTTCAACAACTTTCTCCGTCTGCTTCGCGCTTTTATTTAATAAACGTACTGTAATTAATTTATAAATGATGATATATAATTTATAAATTAATTATAGTACATAAATGAGTATATAAAACTGTATTATTACTTAAACTACATATTATATATATTTATATATATAAAAAAATTCTAACACCTTTTCCAGTCTGCCGATCCGCACTAAGGCCGCATCGCGGACAATGCTCTTAAATTCTATTTATAGAAAAAGCCGGTGGGGCCGGCAGTGGGACATGTATTTATATATATATGTATATATAAAAGCTTTAACTTATAGCTCACCGTGTAAGCGAGTTGAAGTGGCAATGGGCAGAACACATAGCATGTAGAACAGATGGTCGATGGGGTCGAAAATTTTCAGTTATTTAGTCGTTATCAAAATGAAATACAACAAGAGAAATATCACTTTTGCCTAAACAAAAGAAAGGCTTTCAAACGGGCAGCTTACTTTATGTTAAATAACAAGGGTTGAAGACCAGAGATGGAGTTAATTAAAGAATAAATAACTGTTCAAGTAAGCAACATTTATGCTTAAAGCCTTTGTGTGCAGCGCTTTATTTTTAAGTACTTAAAGCGACACCATATTTATTCTAGATGTCGCATCCAGCGTAATACCGAAAAGCTTAAAAAAGTGGTATACCACCGTACAAGGAAAATTTGTATACACGGGTGTAAACTTTATTTCTACATAGTTTAAGTTGCAGCCACAAAAATGTAAGCTATTTTTACGGCGAACTATATCTTTGTATGGGATAATAGAGCCGGCAGGTTTACGGCGGTTCTGTCGTGTTGTTAACAACGTAAACCGCGTATATTTGCACACGCGGCTTTGACCTCAACGCCATGACTCTATTGAGTTAGAATGGGACGGGGGAAAAATTTATGAGTAACATAAAAAGGATATCGTAAATGGCGGGGGGTCACGCACCTTGCAGTTCTTGGGAGATCTCTTTTTAATTGTAACCTTATTTTATCCTTAGGTTATTAAAGACGTGATCTCATAAATAGATAGACAGGTAGATATAATTTTATTTTAACCCAAAAATTTTTTTTTCTTGGAAGAACTAACATAGTTGGGCAGAGAAGTTGGCCTTTACTGCTTCACCGGATTGAGAGATGGCATAGCTCTTAGGTCGTTTAACCTGAACCTCTATTAGGTAGTAGCTCGACACAAGGGCTTCCCCGGTGAGGGGTAAGTACGGCTTAGACGGTTACTATTTCGTCGGCTCTCGAGGAGGCCGAACCACTATTCGGTCGGTAACTATTTCATTGGCAAAAGTATTGGGACAATCTAAGCTAAACTAACTTATATGCCACTTCGGGATAGTAACCCAAATTCAAACAAGAAGAGTTAGAGGTTCAGGCTAAGCGACCTAAGAGCTATGCCACCTCTCAATCCGGTGAAGCAGTCAAGGCCAGCTTCTCTGGCCAATCTGTGTAATTCGTCATTAAAAAAAAAACAAGAAAAAAATAACAGAGGTTTCTGGAGCCCCTTCCAATACACCGAGGTGGGTAGCCGAGATTAGTCAGGTTGAAGGCCGGAGGGAAGGGGGTTTGAGTGGGTAAAAACACCACGTAATCACCGCCCACCCCTGATAAACAGAGAGACTGCAGGTGCGTTGGCAAGCTATATTATTTGCAAAGATGGATCGATCATCATTGGATGAAACGTAGGATGACTAATTCACGCGGATATTCTGCATGGTCGTGGTACTTCCTCTTTGTCATAATTCTTATATTTTCTTGGGAATGTCTTCAGAATTGTCAGTAAGCTATGTAATATAGATTCGACATTCCTGATAATAAAAACGTAATTAACATTCCCATTCGCAAAATCTTCGAGGCCCTGACAAACGCTAGTATTCTTTTCCACGTTAGCATTTTTCGTTGAATAATTCATATGCATTTAATTGAATTTCATTTAAATTCATTAGTTCCCGCTGTGTTCCACCTTATCTGTGTAGGTTCACTGCCTTTACCATTTTCATTGTGATGTATGTTTATTGGCGGATGTACAATGCTGTATATTATTTTTCTTTTCATAACCGTACATGAATATTTAAAATACTTGATATGATTTAAAACATTATCTTTATTTTTTTTTACTCGACTTTAGATAGGATATTCTTTCCACTCATCTGTTTCAACAAAATTTTGAATTTCAGATTGGAGGGAACGTCGTCAGGCGGCGTCGCCCATTAATGGAGGAATAATATCTACTGTAATGGAATCCCTAATGTATTTCTATGTTCACATTGTTATGACATCTTAAGTGCTTTGAGACGCTTATAACTAATTTATTTGCGGATATTCTGCAACGGATATTTATATTTTACTTTATTATTATTTAAGCCGTGGTAGCTCAGTGTTTAGCCTAGAGTTGTATAGTAAGGTAGCAACCGTCGATCCCGGATGTCGGCGACACTGAAATTGTTTATTGAAAAATTTGTTCGGCGGGCTTGTATTAGATAATTTAACCACTCTAAAACGACGTCAATGTTAATTACATTGTCGTCGATATCGGATAGTTGATTTGAACCTATAACCATATGTTTTACAGGGTTTCCTAATGCCTTTAATGTATGTTTTTATCAAAAGTTATAAAGTTTATGCTATACCAATAGCAAATGGCTTGGTGAACTCCAAATGGCGGGATATCTTTTGAAGATTTCCCTTTCGATAACAAAAAAAATTAAGAATGACAGCCGCTGCGGTCACCATTTCCCACAACATACATTATTTTAAATTTTCACGAGCATTTTAAGCATTATTTTTAACCTTTTAAAAGCGACCTAGGTGATTGTTCACATAATAGGTGAACGGTAGGTTTGTTTTGCTTTGGTTGAGCTATTTATGCCACTCGGTTATTAGCGCTATAAAAAACTTACTGTCGCGAATACATGGAAATGAAGCGACAAATAAAAACAGAAGAAAAGAGAGCGCAAAACATATTAAAATAAACGTAACTAGTGCCGAGGGAGGCATTAGCTTTTCTTTCTCTAGATTTCTATCCCGGGGCGATACAAATGTCTAAGAAATGCAAAATTTACACGAGCTTGTGAGCGAGACATTCCTTTACAATAGATATAGGGTACAATTTCGAATCCGTGCCACGGCTGTTACTCTGTCTTGTGTCTGAATGTTGAATGTCGCTGCCTCTGGTTACTGGAGGAAAAATATATTTGTTTGCGTTCAAGTTAAAATCATAAATTGCACAGTTTTTTATCTTTTTTTATATTTTCTATGTAAAACTTTGGAAGTTGCGATGGAGATAATAAGTTAGTGAATATAGAAAGAGAGAGAGTTACGTGTTTTAGTATAATTTAGTTCAATTCAAATAACAACATCGATGAGAAAACTTTATGAGTCCCAATTTGCATTAGGTATGTGCGGGGCAAATGGACGAATAACTTAATAGTACGCCAACCGATTTAGATGATTCATATTTTATTGAAAATAATATAGGGTAGTACGATGAGAGTTTGAACTTAGTTAACTTTAATTCAGAATTACAAAGAGGGCGTCCCCGCGAAGACACTCGATTTCAAGTCGTTTTTTGTTTTTAATCATAAATATACTTATCTGTATCACACTATAGGAGCAAGAGAGAGTAGTGCTCGCGTGCATCTTCTTTCTCTCTTGAACACGTATATATTTTGTTTATATTGTATTATATATACATATATATAGACCGAGCTAACGAAGTTTTTATTCAGTCGTGTAATCGAAAGTCGTTGTTTTTTTTTTTAAAACGGGAAACGGGTTTAAATTCGAATGTTATTCCGACATACGGATGTTGTAAGTAAAAAACGAAACGTATATACGTCCATGAAATATATAATTGTATTGTATTATGACACAAATACGAGACTATGTGACGCATTTGGCGATCATTAGCATATGGATCGTGACTACAATTGGATACGGTAATACGCATTAACCTTACGACCCCGGTCTGTTGGATGCGATTACAGTATTAAATTTGACATAAACAGTGAATATCGAAGTTGCTATTGATATATACCGCTAATAGTTTTTCCATGGTCATTCCCAATCTTTTTGTACTCTAGAGCTCATTCTAAAATATCGATCGAGTGGCGGGCACCACCTATTATTAATCCATAACTTATCATTTTCCCATCATTTATTTTCTTATATTCATAATTTATTAATAAATAATAAACAAAAATATTTCAAAATAATAAAATTATTATTCAAATTGCATACACCCAGAGAAATGTATTTAAAAAACGTAATAATTTACAAAACGTAGTAATAATTTACATTTTAAATTAATGTTTAAGAAAAAAATCAGTCAGTGTAGAATAGTGGCGAGCACATACGAATCGGCACCATGGTGCCCGTGGGTACGAAGTTGAGAACCTCTGCTTTAGGCGATCAACTTATGATTAACAGTTATTAATGTTTTGGGTATAAATTCGGGCGGCTTTAGTCAATGCGTTTCTGTTTTTTCAAAAAAAAATCACCAGCTTAAATTATTACTGATTAAATTGTGTATGGTAATGCTCATCCCTCCTCTATTATATATCCTTATCCACTTAGATAGAAAATTTTGTAATAAGTTTACATAAATAGTGTCCGAGTGTTCGCCTTAAGTTGCATATTACGCTAGTATCCCAAGTTCGTTCCCCGGAGCCGCCACCAATGAAATTATTTGACGCAGTAAAATGCAAAAACGAAAAAAAACTAAATAACTTTTTGTTAAATTCAACGTGGACGAAGTCGCGGGTACAGATATTTAAAAGATAAAGTTACAGCATTTATTTCAAAATCTGTTCCACTGCTGGGCACAGGCCTTCTCTGTATAGAGAGCATAAGGGCATAGTCCGCCACGCAGCCCTAGTAGAACCCTAGTGGCAGACTTTACATGTCTAACAAAATTTTCTAGGACCTGTAGGTTTCCTCACGATGTTTTCCTTCACCACCTAGTAAATAAGCACATAAAATTGCAACAGCAAATTTATTGGTGCTGGCACCGGGAAACGGACTCGGGTTGCTAGCGTACTATGCAACTTGAGGCGACCGCCCGGACACTGAGCTACCAGGGCTCTTAGTCAGCTAGTTAAATAAACATATTTAATCAGCAAAGATGTATATTATTTGTAGAGATACCATTGAACTGAAAACAATCGAGGTAAGTATTGCACCTTTGTGCGGCTCTCGTCCCCACGGTAGAGAAATAACCACGACGGTCACGTCCAGATTTCATTTGCGGCGCACGTCAATTGGTTCGAGTCCTGTGTCGGCGAGTGTTCTCGTTACCGCTCCGTGTTTGTGGTCTGGATGACCCACATTGAAATAAGCGATCCACAATAAATGGACCTAATTTGTTCCTTTTATATTTTACTTTATAAAAGTTACCTTTCATGGTTATTTTATTTTTTTATGATTATGTTCGTGTTTTTCGTTAGTTATTTTTCGTAGACTTCTTAAGACGTGATTAGAAAAATTAAAGGGAGAGAAATTTTGTAATTTTTTGAAGTACACACTCGCCCTTGCCAAGGATTTCCGCTACATATAACCTTCTTAACACTAAGTCCACGTCGGTTGACATTTTTTCTAATTCACTCAAGGTCTTCCGCACCTTAGTGTTAAAAATTGTGCAGTGATTTTGGCTAATTTAATTAATTTAGTAGTTATATTCCTATTACTTTATCATTTAATAAAATATTTTTGTAAGTATTAATAATAAAATCGTTACGTTTCTTTATAGCGAATGTTGTGTACACCTGTAATTGGCATACACAACAGGACTTAGTTTGTAAACTTGATTATTACTACAATGTATGCTTGTGTAATGCTGTTGGTGTATCTTATTAAATAAATAAATAAATAAATAAATAAAGTAAACTATTTTACGCATGTTTGACTTTAGGTGGTCTGGGCTGATGTGTGTAGAAATAGAGAAAGGTTCATGAAACTACCTTTGAAGTACATCATTACCAATAAATATTGAATCATCGAAATCGGTTGGCGTGATATTGAGGTATTTGTCCATTGGTGGCACATATACTTATGGAAATTTAAGACTTATATGGTGTTCTCATTGATGCCATTGTCAGAATTGGACCAACATGGAATGGGACACGGGAAGACACTAGCTTTAAAATAAAAATAAAAACATTCAGACTAATTCAATAGCCGGCTACGGTCTTGCAAATTGTACGATCGTTGTTTCGAATCCACTAATGAACCATTCACGTCAATAGTCGAATGGTGCTTGCTCCTAGCACAAGGTTAAGCTAAGGGCTAAGGGCCTCGGGTTTACTGGGCGACAAGGGTGGGGGCCTGCGTCGTCCACCAAAGTGGACCCGGGAAGAAGGCGACATCGGCTGGCCCGTGTCGCCTTGCGCTGCGAGGGCACAGGGGAGGAGGGAGTAACCTCCCCGCGGGACGTCCTTGAGCACAGTGCAGAGGGGCTCCGGTGCGTTCCACGTGAGATCCCAGAGCCCTTCGTCATGCACCGAGGAAAGGGCCACCAGGGAGGTTTTAGTGGGTAAGATCCCCACATAACCGCCGCCTTCCCCCCAGAAGGCGGGGTATCTTTGTGAAGACTTCCTCCCCGTCAACAAAAAAAAAAGTTGGAATGGTGGAAACAAGAATGTTAGTAATATTTCTGACAAAAACAAATAAATATTACTAGCTTTCTTTAAAAAAAAAAAACTGAGAACATCCTCCTTTTTTGAAGCCGTTTGAGAAGTATGTATTTACCAGTATTACCAGCAATATTGTACCTGTGACCGTAACAAAGGCAACGGCTGCTCGTTAAGAAGATTTTGTCTGGATTATAATCAAATGGAAGCGCAAACAAAGTTTGTCGCCACGTGACGGGCATCCGAAAAACTCGGGACGATTCTAATTTCACGGCGTGACGAAGAGGCCCGCTCATTTTCCTGACGGTTGCGGATATTTTCAATTTTCCCTGCGGCGCCTCATTTTTATTAGTTGTTGTTTTGTCTTGAATACTAATGGCTGCGAATTAACATTCACACAACAGTTTTGGAACTTCGGATATCCGACGTTGTTTCCTAAGAATATTGTCTTATTTTATAACTTCAAAATAACGTTTGTAATTTCGCATGTTATAACTCTGGCTATAGATTTATGCATCACTCACATCATTTGGTAAATCAATCCATATTGATCGAAATTTTATTTTTGCATTATGATATAGAAACGAGGGCCGTCCTCAAGTATTTAAAAGTTAAAATCACTTTATATAAGACCGAAAATAAATGAAAATTTCTCAATATAAATCGTGTAATAAAAATTGACATCGTACACGTAGAGGGGGTACGGAATATGGCGGAATGCTCGCACGGGAATATAAAGTTGACTTGAATAGAACACTGTTGTTGGCATAATTAAAGCTGAACTTAATCTGCTGTCACCAGGCCGTGCGCTGACGCCGAGCGTGGACGAACTTAATTACGTTTTTAATTAATTGTACAGTCCGTTAATTGCGATGCGCCTGTGTTTGAAAGCTTGTTTGATGTTGTGCTTTACTTTTAATATTTTGAATTAAAGCTGTACGAGCGGGACGCGGATACGCTAACGTAGGGCTGCTTTTTTTTTATTTTTTTTTAGTTGTAACATAAGGCATGACTACTGACTTACCTATTATATTTCAGAGTTTTATTGCCCCTTGTCCTGTTTGCTCTGAGCATAGTCTGCCTATGCTATGTCTAGTTCCCCCAACGTGGGTGGTTAGGGATATTTTCCATTCATCTCTTTCTTTCTTCTCTTCATAAAACACACAAAAAAGTTATATTTTACACAAATTACTCTTATCATCTATCTTCTATTGTGTGTTATCTTTATATTTACTTTTAATATTACAATTTCTTATTCTCAATTTTTGCTATTTTAACATTCTTACTCTTACTCTATTTGGTTTTTTATTTTCTAGCACTCTCTATTCACTAACTACGTAGGGCCCCTTAACAGCGGCAGCTTTGTTAAATGTGAAAATTACTTCGACGGTAAAGTTTTGGTGTTCTTTCCGACTAAATTGTAGTCGGATGGAATACTAACGCGGGCACTAGGACCTCAATTCTACGACTTTCCTCATCAAATGCTGTCTCCGCCTCGATAGATGTCAGCCCAGTGCCAACATGCTGACTTAGAAAGGTAGGCAGATATCACAGGCTTCAATTTAGTATGATTCGCATTCATAATCGTCGCTTAATACCTATTTTCCCGTTTCACAATTACCGAATTGTCCAAAATATGCGATATTCAATTCGGAAGAACATTGTATTGTTTGTCGACCCTGACTTGAATAGAACACTGTTGTTGGCATAATTAAAGCTGAACTTAATCTGCTGTCACCAGGCCGTGCGCTGACGCCGAGCGTGGACGAACTTAATTACGTTTTTAATTAATTGTACAGTCCGTTAATTGCGATGCGCCTGTGTTTGAAAGCTTGTTTGATGTTGTGCTTTACTTTTAATATTTTGAATTAAAGCTGTACGAGCGGGACGCGGATACGCTAACGTAGGGCTGCTTTTTTTTTATTTTTTTTTAGTTGTAACATAAGGCATGACTACTGACTTACCTATTATATTTCAGAGTTTTATTGCCCCTTGTCCTGTTTGCTCTGAGCATAGTCTGCCTATGCTATGACTAGTTCCCCCAACGTGGGTGGTTAGGGATATTTTCCATTCATCTCTTTCTTTCTTCTCTTCATAAAACACACAAAAAAGTTATATTTTACACAAATTACTCTTATCATCTATCTTCTATTGTGTGTTATCTTTATATTTACTTTTAATATTACAATTTCTTATTCTCAATTTTTGCTATTTTAACATTCTTACTCTTACTCTATTTGGTTTTTTATTTTCTAGCACTCTCTATTCACTAACTACGTAGGGCCCCTTAACAGCGGCAGCTTTGTTAAATGTGAAAATTACTTCGACGGTAAAGTTTTGGTGTTCTTTCCGACTAAATTGTAGTCGGATGGAATACTAACGCGGGCACTAGGACCTCAATTCTACGACTTTCCTCATCAAATGCTGTCTCCGCCTCGATAGATGTCAGCCCAGTGCCAACATGCTGACTTAGAAAGGTATGTTGACTACCTTTTTGTTTTCGTTCTCTCTAATAGAAAGATCTAAGTAGTGCCGGCGTTAGGGGTGCAAGATAGGGCAACAACCCAGGGCACTAAACTTCAGGAGGCGATCGGTCGGGATGGGATGCTTCCATAAAATAATAAAATATAAGACGTAGGAGCTATAAAACATTCTACGTCCGTTAGCTCTGGGTAACGCTAATGGAAAGATAAAATTATAAATCCATGTTCACATTAAATTATTAACACTCGATTGCATTTTCAAAAGTGGGCACAATATTCTTGCCCGGGATGCCACTGGTCGTAACGCCGGCACTGGATCTGAGCTCATTTTGTTAGCACTGTATATTAATTATTTTATAAAACCATATAAAGCCTGGTATCTAGTAATAAAAAAAAATCCCTTTTTAGCTTTTGGATGCTGTTATTTACAATACAGTCCAAGCATTGTACTAAGTTACTCGACTAGTTCGATAGTATTTTAAATAAATTTGTATGAATACTAATACTTACGCCCGTCACTTAGAAAGGTAGGCAGATATCACAGGCTTCAATTTAGTATGATTCGCATTCATAATCGTCGCTTAATACCTATTTTCCCGTTTCACAATTACCGAATTGTCCAAAATATGCGATATTCAATTCGGAAGAACATTGTATTGTTTGTCGACCCTGACTTGAATAGTGTTTGAAACTACAAATAAGCGCAGAACTTTGACTTTGGCAAGTAGGAGACACACAATGCCTTTCGACCGCCCGGGGAACGCGTCTCGGATAACCTTTAGCTCGATGTTTTGATTGAATCGATGCGATACTGCAAGGTCGACCTTATTGCGGAGCCATTGTTATTATTTAGGCAAAGGCTCATTTGACGATCCTAAACAGACAGGGCAATTATATAAAGAATTTGCGTCTATTTCAAACCTTCGCTCGAAACATTCTCAATTGTCACCATCATTGAAACGTTTCGGTTATGCATTAACAATCTGAAATATTTAGGAATATTCATCAACTTAAGCTGGTGTCATTTAGAATTGTAAGGCTACCGGAAGCGTGGGTTATTTGTGCCGCTACAGTCGTTAATATTCCACCCCCAAAGAGTCCTGATAAGAGATGTTACCGAGAGGTGGATGTAGTTCACCTCAGGGAGTACGCAAGGGGCTTATCAGTGTCGGAATAATGCTTCCAGGAATGCTCAATAAATTATTTATGAAGCGCTTCATTTTAACGTTACGGGTCGTGTTCGAATGAATAGCATTAATTTGGTTATTTTATAATATAATGCGTTAGCGATGGAAAGCAGTTTGAATCATAGACGTCCAGACTTTCCAAGCAACTCGAAGCACTAATTTTGCGTAGCTATTGCCGGTTCTTTTCCAACCTATACGATCTAGGCATCTTCAAGACCTTTTTGGTAACCTTTTTACCTTTATCGACAGGGGAACTATAAACCTATATGGTTATTGTATGTTTGAAGACCCATGGTTGGTTGTTCCCCACTAGTAGTATGCTCAAATTAATGCAATTTTAAGTGTTAATACATTAGCTTGTAGCAATTTTTTCGGTTTCTTAACAGCAAAATAATTTGCTAAAATTTGTGCTTAGTTTATAACGATGGTCGCACATATGGGACTTAGTAAGCTCAGTGAAAAGTGCATACAGCTAACTGTTTCTTCTAATTCCACTAAGGATATCAAAACGTAAGATTTTAAATGAAAAACTGCAATTAAAAATTACATTCAAGATATTAGATGCAATTTATAATGTTTATTGTGAAATATAGATGGAGCCACGAGTGATGCTTGACATGCAAAGGCCATCGACGTTCAATTACAGTAAATGAACAATGATAATGGCCTCACGCCTTGAAATTAGACATGTCAAGTCTCACCTCCACAGTTGACGTTTGATCTCCGTGCCTTCACAAGCTTGAGTGGCGACCTTTCCTTAGAGTTTTGTTACGAGATAATGAATTGCGAATATTTCAATGTTTGTTTCATTTAAGACAAACACGCTTATTGTTTGATTTTTATATCAATATAAAATTGTGATCTATTTAGTTAGGTCATCATCATCATCATTAGCCTGTCTATCTACTATTGGAAATAAGCCTACCCCAATGCCTTCCACCATATACGATCCTCCGCTTTCCGCATCCAAGCACTTCCGGCTATCCATATAAGGTCGTCCATCTGGAGGGACCTACGCTTCTCCGACCTCGATTCCGAGACTTTCTTCCCCGTCTGCCGTCACTGACTCGGCAGATGTGGCCGGCCCACTGCCACTTCAACTTGCTGGCTTAAAGAGCTATGTCGACTACCTTTGTGCTCCTTTGAATTTCTTCGTTTCGGATTCTATTTAGGTAGATAGATATAAATTTATTATACATCAATATAAATAAGATTTCCGAACGAAGGTACATTTTACATTTTCTTGTACAATGGGTAATCTTATCGCTAAGAGCGATCTCTTCCAAGTCTATTAAAGTGCTAAAGAGAAGAGAGCTGAGAATCCACGTAATTAGATTATTTGAATTCTACGGTTTTTCTTCAATAGAAGCACTATACGTATAGGTGTGTAAGGAGGTTTTAGGTAATATAGAATTGTTTGTAACACACAATTATATATACTTGATATAGTAGTAAATAAGGTTTTCAAATTCATTGTTCTACTGTGTTGTTGTTTGTTGTGTGTGTTGTTGTTGTATTAAATTTTGAAAATACATTACGGTTATAATGTTAGATGTAATAATGGATTGAAGGTAGTATCTAGCCCATCATATTAATTATACCGTCTCTATATCATAATGAAAAGAGATGTTAGCTCTTTGCGTATTTTATTTGATTTGTTATGAGAGTATAGTATTATGAGGAAATGTTTACATTTACAGCTGCTATTTCCAGAACCGTTCGTCATGATAGAACTTCCATCGACACCATCTTGATGTTTGGCATCCAATAATACCTTTAAGAAATAATCTAAAGGTGAGAGAAACATTTCTTCTAGCCCATTTAAAATCACATGAGCATTTAGCTAGTTCATCTCTTTTTGTATACAAAAGGCTATCAATAATTCACGCTTTTGCTTTAATAATGTTTATCATCGATACTTCATAGAAGTAAATTCATAGCCACTTCCTTGGGTAGATTTTTACTTCAATAAATATAATATTACAACTATTAGGCATTCGTTACGGTGTGGGATCTCTTCCTTGAGTTATATTTATAATATTGTGGTTATGTTACTTTTGTAGGATAATAGCATCGGCCATTTTATTTTGTTAGTCAAGGCTACGCCTAACCTATTGTTGGCTAAACGTCGCGGGGGCGTTCGCTGCGTTCCTTGTATTTAAATTTTTAAGAGATTCATCATGCGAAGGAAACTAATTGGTATTTTTTTTTAAATACATTAGCATAAATTGAAGCGTGGGCGACGTTGTTTGTTTTGGGCATTATTAGTATGAACGTTTTTAAAAAGTGTTGAATATTTTCATGATTAATTGCTTGTCTGAGAAATATCTGCAAACCATTAATAATGACTCTTTATTTAACAGTAGAGCACTTAAGCCGTTAAATACCGTCACTGTTACTACTCCTTAAATGGACATGTACCCTTTTTTTACAAACGACCCTACCTAGCTATCGGTCAGGGAAGCTGGCCGAAAATCTTGTAAATGACACTTTCCGACACAACTTTAAATCTTAAATGTAACTCGCAAAGTAGCAAATATTACATATATTATAAATTTATCATTTTATATTATAAAAGTTACAGTAGCCACTCTAGGCATAGTCCAACAACAACGTCAGAAAATATTCAAAGACATGTAGGTTTCCTGGCGGTGTTCGACGGCGCATTCTATTAATCGCCGCTTAAAATTGCAACAAAATATTCATTAGTCCCATATCGAGGAACGAACTTGGGTTGCTGGCGTATTATGCAACAAGACGCGATCATCGTAGCGTGGATACTGTGTTGCCAATTCAACTAGCAAATGTAGATAAAAATTTATACAAATAAAAATGACACATATATTTCTGCTGATAAATTCAATCTGACAATAAAAGTAAATTAAGATATCTTTTCACTATCCAGCTTAGGTTATTAACTTTGTTTAGAGTTTTTAAACCAACGATTTCTCGAATGAATGAAAGAATTTGCAAATTAATATTTACATTAAGGAAGGCTATCAGAGAGAGGATTAACTTAGATCGCGCTCGGGGGAGAGGCAAGTTGCGTCTATAAGCAGTTTGCATTTTTAATGTAACTTAATAATTAAGTTTTTTCTTATTACATTTTATACGCGAAGTAATATTTCTGCAAACGTAATGGAAGCGGAACTACAGTGCATCCTACTTGACCGTATTTTCCTTATCTTATTTGCGTGGAAGTACAAGCTTTGCAAGGAGCTTTGAATTCTTTCGAATGTTATATTTTAACGAGATAAGTCCCAGGAGTATGGTTTTGCATTACGCAGGTTGATTGCTTCAGTTTAAATCTTGCTCTAGTGTTATAATGTTGTTATGCTATATACATCATCTGCCTACCTATAATTTAAATATTAAACTATTTTGTAATAGAAAATTATTTTTATTTCAACCAAATAATGGTTTTAAATGCATAGCCCAATGTATTTATTATATATTTATGATATCTTATGGTATAAGTACCATATCTGTCTATCTATATTGAAAAGTTCTCGATTGGGGACCACAGACCGGCAAGCGCAGCGTATGACGTCCATCCGCAAGGTCACAACTGGATACAAGCGACACTCCTTTTATAGATCGTTGAGAGAGGCCTATATCCATCAGTTCTACGGCTGAAATGATGACTCAACCATTCTGAAGACTTAACAGGATAAGTAACAAAAAACATTTCCCCATTTATTGGTTACTAGCGTACCCAGACCGCTTTGCCTAGATTTTGCTTTACTTTATTTAAACAATAAACTTAAATTATTAAATATTTAATTTATCTCTCATTATTCATTCTCTTCTCTAGCGGATGTAGATCATTACTTACACCCATGTACATATCAGTAAATACAATATCATTCTTATCATTTAGGGATTTGTTATACTTCAATATGGTTCATAATGGCATAAATAAATACAACGCATGTGTCAACACAAATTTGAGTTCTTAAACAATAGAATATCATCATAGTAAATAAAAGCTGTTTTTGACAGACTCCTATCGTTACCAACGTTTATAGGATTACTCGCCAGATCAATCTGAAGATTCTCTGAAAGTTTCATTGAAATCGGTCAAGTCGTTTCGGACCCTATATGGAACATACCCACACACTTTCTCTTTTATATATATAGAAGATTAATTCATACAACTAAGAATTTTTTTAATATATGGTAACACAAATTATACATGTTATTAGTATTTTTACACCATTTCTTAATTGTTTTTCTATGGAAAACATCTAATGTAACAAAATAAACTGACCGAAATCTCTTAGTTGGAAGAAAAACAGTTTTTAAAGTCTTGTTTTCTACGAGTTCCCTCATAAAATATTGTTTTTATGGAGCACTCAAAAGGGAAGTCTCGAAATTGTATACCGTCAGATTAATTAGACCCTCCAATTTGATTATGTAGGTATGTTATGCTCAAGTGATCGGTAATCAAAGGCACGACTCGAAGGACGCCTCTGAATTACATACCTGTGCCTATTGATCAATTAATTAATTCGATACCTACGAATGTTCTTGTTGTACGTTGTACGAGTACAGCTACATCATAGTGGATTAGATTAATTTGTATTATTAAATGTGATGTAATTAGAAATTGTGAGATAATGGTATTAGTGTGGCCTAAAAGGTGCTATTAGAATAGAAAAAGATATGAATCCGCGATTCTGAAATATATAGGATAAATCAATAGTTAAAGTTATAACCTATATAGAGCCGTGAGCAAAAATAAAGGGACGGTTAAGAAAGGTTGAATATCTCTTCAGTCCTGTAGTTCTGGGCTCTCAAGAATAAGACTACGGTATCCCCTGCCTGTCGTACAAGGCGACTAAAAGGGGCCTCGGGTTCACTGGGCGACAAGGGTGGGGGCCTGAGTCGTCCACCAAAGTGGACCCGGGAAGAAGGCGACATCGGCTGGCCCGTGTGAACCTCCCCCCCGGGACGTGCTCTCCTTGAGCACAGTGCAGAGGGGCTCCGGTGCGTTCCACGTGAGATCCCGGAGCCCCTCGTCATGCACCGAGGAAAGGGCCACCGGGGAGGTTTAAGTGGGTAAGAACCCCACATAACCGCTGCCTTCCCACCAGAAGGCGGGGTATCTTTGTGAAGATTTCCTCCCCGTCAACAAAAAAAAAGTTTGATTATCTCGGAAGATAAAGACGGTAATATGGATAGAGGTTCAGGCTAAGCGATCTAAGAGCTATGCCACCTCTCAATCCAGTAAAGCATTCAAGGCCAGCTTCTCTGGCCAATATGTGTAGTTCGTCATTAAAAAAAAATATGTATCTTACGTAAACTTGGAAAATATATAGTTTTTTTCATTATCATTTTATTTTTATTTAAATTTTCGAACTTAGTGTTGCCTCTATGTAGGTACTAAAATTTAAATTAACATAAAATTAATAAAAAATACTGTATTATCCCAGTACAATCTAAATAGTAGATTTTAGATACGTTTAAGTTTATGTTTTTTAATGAAATATAAATAAATTAATAAAAATATTTTATTTCATTTTAAGGATATTGATTATATAAAATAATTGTCTATCATGCAAAATTTATTTCAGTTAGCTAGCGTCTTTATCTTCCGAGATATTCAAACTTTCTTAACCAACCCTTTATTTTTGGTCACGAGTGTATGCCCTAGGGCACCGGGCTTCTCCGAAAAGAGAGCATACGAGTAAAGACATTGTCTGATCCCCGGTGCCGGCACCAATGAATTTGATTGATACAATTGCAAGAGTTGAATAACCATGCGCTCGATGGTGAAAGAAAAAACAATTGAAGTCTGCCAATATGCACTAAGAACTACTTTCTTTACAGAGAAAGCTTGTGCCTGACATTGGGATATAGGCTGTGACTATAATTTTTCCTAAATCTGTATATTTATTCATAATACATGCGTCTTTTTTGGTGTTTAAACTAATGCTTGGCCACGATCCCACCCGATGTTGAGTGGTGATTTAGTCGAAAGATGGTACGCACTAGTTTAGTAAGTGCCTATTCACTCTACTATTGAAGACTCCCACGTCGTACCTGGACGGAAAGACTGACTGATTAATATTAAATCAATTAAAAGAAACATGAAACATGTTTCCCCTTTTTAGTTTTATTTATTTTATTTAAGGATTTATTTTGTAATAATTTACAAGCGTAATGGTATTTTTTTTTTTATAATTTCTAAGCAAGTGCTTGACTACGATCCCACCTGATGTTAAGCGGAAATGCAGTCCTGGATGGTAAGGCGCACTAGCTTAGTAAATGCCTAAGCTCTGCGAATCGTAAGGTTGTGGGTTCGAATCCATCATTCGAGAATTGACGTGAACCATCTTCTAATACAAGCTTGAACTAATGTGGAGTGGTTAACAAAAATGTTAATAATAGTTATTTTTTATCGTTTCTTTAAACAAAGAAATTAAAAAAGAACATTAGGAAAGATTATAATGATTAAATAGATGTGACCTAATCAGAAATATAAACTACAAATTCTGATTAAAATTTATTACGTCATTATTTTTACAACTCGTTAAATGAAAGAGTTATCTTGCCCTCAAGAAGACAGTTAAACGATGGCTTTACATTAAAATACAAAGGTAAGTAAGCGCTGTTGAGTTATTTTAACGTGGTGTGGAAATATTACCGGAAGTGGAGAGTCTGTTAAGACAACTCGACGTGTGTACGTAATCGAGTCTCATCAGAGATACCGCGCCGCGTTATACGAGTACGTGGAAGAATTTTCTCACTGCGGTTTATTGCAGACTTACTGGACTTTCGCACAGCTGCAAATGTCTTCCGACCGCAGCAGTCTCGTGTTATTTTAACTTATTTTTCTTCCTATTACGTGTTATTCAATTATTACCATGGACCTGTTTGGTTATTCAATTGTATTATACAGTTAGTTACATTAAAAGTTTATATTTTATATTTCTATAGAAATGAATAAAATTGGAGAGTCTCTTCTTGATATTAAGATAACCGCTTTTTACTGCATGTATATACGGTGGATATACCAAAATAATATTTTTTAAAATTTTTGTCTGTCTGTCTGTACAACGGCTGGACTGATTTTGACGGGACTTTCACTTAGAGATAACTGATGTAATATGGAATAAATTGGGCTACTTTGACTTTAGAAAATTTAAATAAATAGTTTTTAATCGCGGGCAACGTGGCATGCCGCAGGTACTATAAAATATAGGCTTTCAAGTCGTTTATACTTTAATGGGGAGGACAGATATCGCTTTCGCTATACACTTATAGTCAAGGTCTCATATGTGCCAAGTGGTGAGCCCATTTTCACACACTACAATTATGTAACAACTGATTTTTTGTACTTAAAAGTAACGAATAACGGCAATTCATTGGAACACGCCTTTTAGGACTCGAATAGTGAACACCAAATCGTTAGTCGAACCTCTTAGCAATTAGGCTATGATTGTAACTATTTTAAATCTCAACACAATAAATAATGTCTTAAAATCTAACAATCTATCTTAATATAATCTATCTATCTATGATAATGTATTCGAAATAAATATTCTTATCGCAACAGAGACTGTCCTGCTTTTCAAACTACTATCTTGTGTGTGTGTGTGTGTGTAATAGAGAAAATGTTTAAATCCATGTGTAAAATAACTTGACATATAAAATCTCACTTTATTTGTTAGCGGATAAATCACTAGAGAAACAAGTACCCGCTGAAGTAGAGAAAGAACTTAACTAAATGAAAAATGTAAGCATTTAGTTGGTACATAAAGAATTCATAGAGAGACTAGACAAATAATATATTATCTCAGACTTAGACAATTTTCCACAGCGGGTAAACTTCTCTTAGATACGTTGCAGCTGCTGTTTTCAACTCAAAAACTTGCCAGTTTTCGTGCTCAGTTTATTTTATCTGTGCTCGGTAAGTCGTCGGACAAAAACGTCTTTATTGCCAGCCAGCGTCACTTATATATTTCAGTCCATTTTATTAATAATAAAAAACGTGGGATATTTTTTACAATCTATATAGATATAAAGAGAAAGTGTGTGGGTTTGTTTCATATAGGCTTCGAAACGGCTGGACCGATCTCAATGAAACTTTCAGGGAATCTTCAGATTCACCTGACGGGTAATCCAGTTTGGTAACGATCGGAGCACTCCACTATTTGAACTGTCAAATACAGCTTTCATTTACTATGATACTACTACTACGAGTTTGATATTGTATTTACTGCTATGTACATGGGTGTAGGTAAATCTTCACCCGCTCGAGAAGAGAATAGAAGAGAATGAATACGATGAGAAATGAATAATAAAATATATTGTGTGAATTAAATTAAATATTTAATGATGTGAGTTTATTGTCTAAATAAAAATAAAACAGAATCTAGCCCAGAAAGGCGTCTGAGTACTCTAGTAATTTATTAAAAAAATAATTTTGTAAATTTATTTTGTGTTAATAAGTAAAAACTTTAATAGAATATATTAGTGGATATAGGATGCGTTTTTTTTTGGACGAACTAACACAGTTGGCACAGAGAAGCTGGCCTTTACTGCTTCACCGGATTTGAGAAGTGGCACAGATCGCTTAGCCTGAACCTCTGAATAGGATGCGTAAAAATAAAGACTATAAAACTTATGACTGGATATCTTATTGGTGCTGGCCGGTTGAGATTTGAACACCGGGCCATCATATTAAAAATTTAAAGGTTTAGCACACGGCTATAAACCAATAATTTAATGTTTATAAAGAAATAACAGTAACTTGTATTGTTTTTACGATTTGTGGAATTTCATTCACTACGCAATGCTCATATTAAACACCTAAAAAGCTCCGCGTAAAATTAATTTTATAATTAAACTTCATTACTCAGAAATTCCGTGTCGAATCGTTCCCTTTGTTGTACTTCCTGTCGTTTCAAATTTAAAATATTTTTTGTATGACTGTAGTTTGAATGTTAATATAGTTTGAAGTAGTACAATATTCTTACCGTTGACTGAGAATGTCCTTCGTTGTTGTGAACAATTTTATAATCAAAGTGTAAAATGTTTGCTATTAAGTTTATTTTTTTTATTTAGGAACAACAAACGATTAGTTAAAAGTGGGAACTGCATGTAAAACTGATCTAGAAAAAATACAAAGAACACAAAATAAATTAATAAAAACATTATTCAATCTACATTATCAAACTTCAACAAATAAATTATATAAAGACACTAAAATATTGAACATTAAACAAACATATAAATATTATACATGTATGCTCATACGCAAAATCATCAACAAAGACATTAATACAAAAATAACATTTTCAAAAAAACATCACCAACAGAAAATTAAACTAAGAAATGCTAATAATTTAATCTCTAGATTCCCAAGAACAAATTATGGCAAAAAAACAATTGAATGTGAAGGTGTAAATATCTATAATAAACTTCCTAACGACATAAAAAATATTAAGCCTATATATACTTTTAAGAAAATATTAAAAAAGCATGTCATAAATAATATTTAAAACGCTCATAGTATGACACATCTAGCACGGCCGCAGCGCACCTATTCTCTAAATCTTTGGTCATAAACACGAACACCCTCCTTTATAATATTTATATACAAAATGTAGTTAGTCTTAATCACCTTGCAATGTCCAATAACCCACTATTCAAAACAAAATGTTGATATTGCTCCTGGATGTTTTAAACCTGTTATTATTTTATAAACATATTACTAGAACTGTAACGCTTAGCCTAAAATTGTATATTTGTGTATTTTCCTTAAGTAAGTGAATTTTTTGTAATTCTTATTAAGGAAATAAAATTCTCTCAAACCACAAAAGTAATAGCAAGCCTTAAAATAATATTTTCGTATGTTTTAAGTTGTTGTTGAATATTTTATGGCTTGGTAACAAGACTTTTAAGCCAAGTCTTTTTTAAAACATACACTTATTTCCTTACGTCTAAGATGAAAATTAAACGTAAGTCAGATGATCCCCGCCATCAGTCCAATCTCCCGCCTTTAAAATTAAGTAAGTGACCCTTATGTTTAAAAAGAACATCACAGATTTTTTTCACCAAAGAGGTTCTATATGTTGAAACGAACTACACCGTAATAAAAGTTTCATAAATAATCGTAAATTTTACTTGATTATTCATTTATTATTGTTTGAAAATGATTTTGCGTAAAAATAAGGCTGTATAAAATTGACCCGCGGTAGCTCAGTCTCCGGACGGTTGCCTCATGTCAAATCGTACTTTAGTGACCTAAATTCGATCCCCAGTGTCGATATCAAAGAAATTTTTGCAATTTTAAGTGCTGATTTATCACGTACTCGGTGGTTAAGGAAAAAAACACATAAGACCGGGTGGTGTATTGTGGCCCTTCTACAATCTTTGTAGAGATGGTCTGCACCCAACAGTGGAAAACATACATATCTATACATTTAGGCTGTAATTTTAACATTACATACATTACATTACATAGCTACAACTATACCTACAAATATCGCAATCATTGTACAATGAATAATCGTAACGTTTACCTAAACTGTTAATCTTAAATTTGTATTGTGACAATGATTTTGTACAAAAATAAATATATTCGTATAATATACATATACATACGTACATATGTAGTTACAGAGATCGCAATAATCCTTTCATGAATAATTAATTTCCGCTTCGGTGACAGCTATCCGAATGCCCTTGTAATTATATAGGAGACGTCGAAGTGGTGTTATATACGATTGTCGCGATACAACGCGCTTAGGATAGGGCATAGCGTTGATATTTGATATTGGCAGGAAAACATGCAAATGAAAGGGATCCCGGTATAATGTGTAAAGTCGCTGAGGCGTCCCCCGGGTGTTCCCTAATAGTTATGTACATCACTGTTAAATTAAACATAGCATTCATAAATTAAGGAATCTCTGAAATATAATGAATAAATTTTAACATACTGTTTTCAATTGACTTCAAAAAAGGAGAATTTCAATTCATCGATATATATGTCGCCCCCCAAGAGCCGTGGTAGCTCAGTGTCCGGGCGGTTGGCTCTTGTTGCATAGTACGCTAGCAACCCGAGTTCAAAAAGAAGTCACTCGAAAGAGAAGTTCAAGCTGATTATGATTGTATAAGAGCAAAGTTATGATGGCCTTTGAACTAACTACGGCAATCGGTAATAAAAAGTGCTTCCGAATAATCGAGAAATAATGTCTCAATTCCGACGCGGTGTTGGTAATTTAAGCTTTTATTCAACGGCACGCGTGTTAGGGGGATTGCATGATTATTCGTAGACATGCATGTTTCAAGGGACGAGGGAACCCCGGCTATAACATATAATGTGCATCGCAAGTGCAACGTCGAGAGCACTTAGCCCTCGCATTTTACGTTGCCCAAGCTTCCTTCGAAATGTTTTAATGAGAGCTGTCTGCGCGCTTTTAAGGGGTAATTCAGTGTTAGGGAGAGTGTAATTTGCAATATGAGAAATGGTTTCTATTTTTAACCGACCTCCAAAAAGTAAAATTATTTGTTAACGTCAATATAAGACCCTTTGCAAAGAGCACAAAGGTGGAAATAGAAAAAACATAGGTGCTAGAACTTTGTAATAAACCTAGATACTTCGGCAGGAAGATAGAGGCGGCAAAAGAGAGCATTACAGGTGTGTTATAATTTCACAACAAGTATATTTATATGCAAAAACAAAAATCGAGCTCAAATCAAATCATACTTTAAACGTGTTTCTGAATTATCGAACTCTTATCAAACTAAGCTTGAAGTTCATCATTTCCAATAAAAAATTATTATTCGAAATCGGTTGTCGTGATATTAAGCTTTTCGTCTTTATTTCGCCATTTGTCGCGGACATTCCTATTCTTCTTCGTCGCTTGAGTCTTTACAGACTCGTCGTGGTTATCACGTATTAGGTATCAGTGACCCGCTTCACAAGCCGCCGCCACTCCTCCTGTACGCTGCTTTTTTCGCACATTGATGCAAGGGTACGTCCATAGTCGTTCTTATCTGGTCGGTCGCGGACATACTTAATGCAAATTTAAGACTTATATAAATCACACGGGAAGCATCACATTTCAAATAAAAAAAGAATCATCAAAATCGGTTCATCCAGTCGAAAGTTATGAGGTAACAAATATAAAAACCTCCTTTTTTGAAGTCGGTTGAAAAGCCAAATTATTGTGAAAAGACGTTCACCGATACAACGCAACGGAGACATTGTCGTATGTTCCCCGGCGTGAAGGCAAAACGGATAATGAAAATTGATAGAATTGCCGTAAGGATAATAAAACGTCTACCCTAGAGCCATCAATCTTTATTGATTGGAGTCGGGTCGTTGTTCGCGCGGGCTCCAAACGAATCAATAGCTACTCTAGTTAACCTCATTAAAACATGAATGAGAGTTTCCGCCAAACATCGCTCGAGTTGACTCGATGATTTAGCGATTTAATTCATTATAAAATATTGGCCTCTTTAAATAACATGGCTAAAGTAATATGATTTGAAGGTGCTGTTATAAATCTTTCAGTGGCTTAATCCGAGGATTCGTCATCGGAGAGACTTACTTCTGTTTCATGTAGATAGGGAGGGATTGCGGAAATTAATTACCAGTAAATGAAGTAATTATATATATAAATATATCCTTTTTATTATTTGTAGAAAAAACTTACGATCTTTTCATAATGGGGTCGAATTCTATCAATGAGCGTTTTGCAAGCTTCGCGTTAGGTCATAGGTCGATCCACCATTCGAGTGACGTGAACATCTCTTCGCAAAAGCTGAAGTTTAGTTGGAATTGTTAACAAGAATGTCAGTAATGTTTATGAAAAACAATGATTAGGAATCTTAAAAAAAAGTTTTCGTTGGCGTCCGGTATGGCGATGGGTTCACCTGCCGCATATGGGTGCCTAATTCGCTCAATGGCTGTCCACCTCGCTACGGTTAAAAGGATGTAGGAGGAATATATACAACGACAATAAATATACCAGTTTGTAATTTTTCATTGTTTGAATAGAAAGTATTCAGATACACGCGATTTAAAGACATTAGTTGACGAAGCCTCCTTAATC
Source organism: Meandrusa payeni (assembly GCA_029286785.1). Lineage (NCBI taxonomy): Eukaryota > Metazoa > Arthropoda > Insecta > Lepidoptera > Papilionidae > Meandrusa > Meandrusa payeni. The sequence goes on from JAGSMX010000013.1 coordinate 6,557,913, forward strand.
TCAATCGGCAAACTATTCCATAGTTTTATAGCTGTACAGGTAAAAGAATTGCCATAGAAATTCGTGTGACATTCGGGGAATGTTAAAAATTTATTATAGAAGGTTCGCGGTTCGCGGCCGACGAACTGTTTTAGTACAAAGCGCTCACGAAGATATTCTGGAGACCAAGTGTTATGAATTATGTTATATAACATGGTAAGTGTGTGTACATCTCGCCTGTTGCGGATGTTGACCCACTTTATGAAAAAAATATTAGGCGCGTTATGAAAAAAATATGACAGTAACAGGTTGAAGCTGTTGTAAAAAAAATGTTCCTATATACTTTTTCAATTTCTCCAATATAATTGAGATTAACTATCCGTATGTATTATTAAAATATTATTTCTTTTATTTATTTTGATACCTTAAGTTAAGTTTTTATAATATTTCTATAAAAAGTAAAATGAAGAAAAATATCATACAAAATACAAAAATATTATAAAAACCTAATCTAGTGTGTGCCACCGCCAACGAAGCAGAGCTCAAGCAACCGGTGGTTAGGACGACATAGAGAGAAACTGACGATGCGTGCCGTGTCCAGGAGTACTGCATTCTGTATCTGACCCTTGACCCAGCCATCCAGCGAAAGTCTCTTAAGATGTTGATCGAGACTTTTCGCTATTACACCGTTTGCGGAAACGACTATCGGGACAATGATCGTATCCACATCCCACATGGCGGTCACCTCGTGAGCCAAGTCGAGGTACTTTGTGATTTTTTCCCTTTCGGCCTTCACAAGGTTCTCGTCATGCGGGATGGTAATATCGACGAGCACCGCCTGTCGCATTGACCGATCTGTCAGCACAATATCAGGCTTATTGGCAACAATATTATTATTATTATAAATTAAAATATTATTTTTTAATTTAAAATTAACTTAGCTATCTTTTCCATTAATAATTTGCAAACATCCAATTAAAAAACTATATTTTAATAATGCTTAAGAAGTAAATACTTCTCACGCGCGTAAATAGGCATCCATATTAAATCTATTTATAAATGAGTAATCTGCAATGTGTTAAAATCAAATCTATGTCTTCGTACGGCGATACACCTAACATAGACGCTTGCCTTAAAGCTCATAATTGTGCCTTGCAGCGTATAGGTCACATTGGGAGCGTGTTACCGTCGTCCCTTCATTTCCAACTGACAGTGTAATACCGCCTCAAGTCAGGGCGACGTTTCTGACTGCTGCCATTCACAGTCGATCCGCAACGATTAGGCACGTCCGATATAGACTGAAAGACGTTGCATATATGTCGTGTTCCCATTGCTTCAATACGGTTAGGAGAATCGCTTTTATAATGTGTTGATGGGAATTAATACACTTTATTCTATAGCTATATCGCTATGTACATGAGTGCATAACGGAAACGATGTTTTATATACATATTTACATATATAAGCATTTCTTTATTTTAAGCACCGGCGCAAGGTATCCTTTCGGTGTTTACATTTTGGAGAGTGTGCATTACACGAGTTAATTCCTCCATCCCATTCTACCTTCGGACGTTTAGACATTGATCGGGTCTCCACCCTTTCATAGTCGATGTTCCGTGCGTCCGAACGAAGCGATTTGAGTCATCGGTCATCGTGCGTACAGCAAAGGAGTGAAGTAAGTTTTTCCGTCGAAATACGACGTGGGAGCCTTCAAGAGTAGAGTGAATAAGCAGTTACTAAACTAGCGCGGACTCTCTTTCGACCATATCACCACTTAACATCAGGTGGGATCGTGGCACTAAGCACTAGTTTATAGCCAAAAAAAGGAAATGTTTAATTTAATATATATTTTTTATGACACTACACAGATTGGCCAGAGAGGCTGGCCTTGACTGCTTCACCGGATTGAGAGGTGGCATAGCTCTTAGGTCGCTTAGCTTGAACCTTTATTGTTAGTTTTAGACAAACAACATTTACTGTTCTTATTCATCTCTCTGTATCTTTTCTTAGAAATGTAATGCCAGCAATAGTGTCATTTTAAATTCTATATTTTAAATTTATAAAAAGAAAATGAAAATAAAAAAGCAAAAAAAGAGGGAATTTAAAGAAAAAAGATTCTATATACGCAGCCGTTCTAAACGGAAGAGGATCTCAAAGACCGGCACATGTATAGAATGTATATCAACGCGGGAAAGCAAAAACGTAGTGACATACTATATGGCCATTTTCAATTTTTTACGTAGCTGGAATCAGAAAAAAAAGACGCGTCGAATGATATATGATTTGTAACAATTAGATAAAAAATAGCGAAAATAGGATTTTCCAGATTGATAATTCTCTTTTATATTTTGCCTCTTTTTAATGATTTTCTTTTAGGAAAACTCTAGGTTAATGCCGTGGTACAATACTTATTCATAAAAAAATAATAAATATTGTGTCCAAAAACGACAGCTGTAAGTCCACAAACATGAAAGTTATAATTTTTGTTTTAAAAGTTGAAATGTTTTTCAGCTCTGGTGAACAATTTCATTTTTGTACCATACTGCATTTTGTTTTCCAGCGTCTATATATAATATATACTGCTTTATGTATGATGAAGCTGGTGATACAAATTACAAATTCAAGTCGTGATGTGTAAATGTAAAGCTGCATCCGCGCTAATTCCGCGATTCAATTGCGCCGGGCCCGCATTTCGATTCCCCGGCCTGGGCACTTCATTTGGCGGTCATTATTCTAGTGCACGTTTCCATCAGGTCACGTCGGACGCTTCCAGTTCGTCTCCCGTGACTGCATGATGCATGTTTAGTCATATAGACCTGATGTATCACGTCTGACCCAATTAATAGATGGTTAATAGATAGACCTTTATACAGTTTGATGTAAGATATTTTTAAAAAAAGTAACAGAGTAATGTCGCAAGGGGCGGCCGTAGTGCTAAAAGAACTAACTCCCAGGCAACCTTGGGATGGAGAGGACATACAATAGGAGTTACATCAGTTTTTAATAATTAAACATAACATAAGGAACTCACTCTGTTGTAGCCCATTGGTCCCATATGTAGGTTCACTTTTGCTCTTTCCACTTCTCTCTGTCCCCGGCATCATCGTGAGAAATCTTGCACTCCCTCATGTCCCTCGATACTATATTTTCCCATGTTGTCTTGGGTCTTTCTCTTGATATTCGACCGAGAAGGGAGAGTTGTAGTACCAAGTTCCATAGTTGAATAAAAAGTGCAAGAACGAATAGTAAGTATATTCATACATAGAACCATACGTACATGTTTAGGCTACTTTACGGTCTGCGAATCGTAAGGTCGTAGGTTCGAATCCACCATTCGACTATTGACGTGAACCATCTCCTAGCACAAGCTTAAGCTTAGTTGGAATTGTTAACAAGAATTTTAGTAATGTTAGTAATGCTTTAAAAAAATATTTACATATACACATATATAAATTAAATATAAGGGATCCTTCTTCAGTGTTTCAAATAGTAGTTAATAATTTTTTAGCAGTGGGTGATGCAACGGTTCTTGAGATGACATTTTGGGTAATGTGGCATCAGGGCGGAATGCCACTCCCAATATTACTTTTGTACGTGTTCTTGGCCTTCTAGTATAGTCCGCCGGTAAATAAAAATATCACAGAAATATTGAGGATATTGAAATTATATTTGATACGTTTTGTTACATTAGCAATATATACATTCGAAAAGTCTAGATAAAAAGTGTCTGTAATAAAAATTTATGACATGTTTTATATAAAAATTTTCTAATTCCAAATTCAAAAATAAATAATTTTGTCATCTAAAAACCTCTTTTGTAGTTGGCGAATGCAAGTCGCCACACCATCAATCCTTCCTTCATCCGCGCATGACGTCCGCGGTGTCAGACACATTACTGTAGTAACCCTTAGCAGGTCTAAGTCCGGTAAAAGATCTAAGTCTTGGCCTATATTATGTAACAATAGCACTGATTTTCAGTCAATTTATGTAATCGTATTACGTGGATTAACACCAAGAATATCTATTCATTCACCTGTAAACTGTCATTACGGAGAAAGCAAGCTCTGCTTTGATCCTAACAAAGGCGAAGTTGTAATGCGAGTTATAAATTAGTGGCACTGTTATCGCATTGTCAAAGTTTTGTTGCGTGATGCGAGGATGAGTTCGAAGTGTTACCAGATTGAGTTTTGATTGTGTTTCGAAACATATGCGTATAGAAATCTGGGTCGTCGTTATTCATTCGACACACGCCAGTAAAGGACCTTTATTTACTTCGTCACGTCACCGAATCATCCACTTACTTTTTAACATTTGATTTGATAAGGTAAAATTGTTCACGAGGAAAATTTCAAGTTGTTGTGTCGTAAGTCGCGCTTGCATGGAAAATATTTTATGTCACAACAAAATAATTACATATAAAATTTATTCAAAATGACAAGGAAAATGCGTGAAAAATTCAGTTCAATGAAAACAGGTCAGCTTATATTAGGGGAGGTGAATTTAAATTATTTGAAATGTAATAACATCACTATATTAAAAATATATTTTTTTTTGATGCTATACTTCTTTTGGCGTGCTTCGGAAAACAGGTCAGAGTGTTGTTTATTTTTATTTATTTAAATCAACAAAAATTATAACACCGTTACAGATAATACCAATATGATGTTATAAAAACTTAAATATATATTATTAAAACAAATAAAAAGCTTCTTGATATATAATAAAGTCAAACACCTTCTACGCATTTGTAGGCAGCTTCGATAAAGACAGACTCAGTGCAACAAAATATATCAATGTGCAGTGAGATGGTATTAACAAACCCAACCGCGCGCCACAGCGGAGAGTTCCTGGCCAAGTTAGTCCTGGAGACAGGCAGTAGGAACAATGGCGGACGACGGCGCATGTACACGTAATTGTCAAGCGTCCGCAACTGTAGCGCGCAACTTCTCCGCACATATTTAACCAGTGCGACGTCTCTCCTCACCTGCAGCCTGCTGTACCTGACCATGCCCAGTACAAATAGGCTTGGGTACATCAGTGGGAAGCAAGGATACACGTCGTACTGCTTATAAATATATTTTATCGTGTGACGAAGTTGCGTGCATAGATGTAACACATTTTGATTTTATTTATAGCAGTGAAACGTTAAAACTTTATACCCATTTTAAGAAGGATTTCAATAAATTGAAGGTAGAGGATTTGAGGGGCACAATTAGTAACATTTTTCAAGTTTGTGCACTCATTACTTTGACTTGTAAACGATTTTGATTTTTTAATTCAAAAAAGAAAAATTAATTCGTTTGTATGTTTTTATGTATGTTAACTCATAGCTTACGACCGATTTAAAATTTTCCAACGATTTCGATGATTATTTTTTTTTATTAGAAAGGATGAACTTGTAAAGATAGTTTAATGAGAGTTTAGTTAGTCTGATTTATTCTATTTTGTAATATCCTATTCTATAAAAGTCGTTTTTTGTTATAGTAGCTGTTAGCGTAGATGTGATTAGAAGTCATTTTTTATATGTAAATATATTTTGAAATTGTCAATTAATATATTTAAATGTTGTTACGAAAGACGCAGTAAAAAAGGCACATTTAATAGTGTGAATATAAACAATGGGCTTATAATTAAGCGTCCCTGGAGCCGACTCTTGAAAATAGGTCGCAGTAATTGAGTTTGCGCCGCCGCCCGCCGCCCGCTGCGTGTCGCTGGCGTCGTTTCGCAAGCGCCCGCAGGATTATCGCCCGCTCATCATCCGACCAACTGTTTGCCTAACGTTGTTATTGACATATTGTATATTCAAGAGGCGTTTCATATATATTATAATACGTATTATATAATTGTACCTATAACTATTTTGTTCTAATTTTATACATGTTTCTAATTTTTTTTTTAATTTAGTTATAGATTGTATAAGTATAGTGTATATGTATGTAAGAATATATACGTATGTATTCTATGTATACAAATATAATTGTAGTGTCTTTTTTTTAGTTTAAAATTTTTTTAGTACATGCATATGAATGTATATGCGGTACATGTACTGAAATAACTTTTGTTACAATTGTTTTATGTCTGCTTGTTCTGGCTAATCCGATTTTGGCGGTATTTTCACAAACAGATAGGTGATGTAATAAGGAGTACTTATGGCTAACTATATTTTTCATTAGTAGTACTTAGTGTCGCCACATGGAGGCAACGCTATGAAAAATACTGTATTATCACAATTTACGTAAAATATCCTTTTTCGTTTAAATTTATGTTTTTAATAAAATATAAATAAATTAATTATAAAATAAATAACATAAATTAAAATATTTTATTTTATTTTAAGGATATTTAATTGTCTATCATTTTTTTTTAAAAAAGAAAGCTAGCAATATTTCTTTTTTTTTCAGAAATATTACTAACAATCATGCACAATTTATTTCAGTTAGCTAGCGTTTTTATTAGATATTCAAACTTTCTTAACAGACCTTTTATTTTCGCTCACGGCTATATATACTGAAACACTTTTTCTTTTTGTGGCTTTCAATTGTTTGTCCCAATTTTTTCTCAAAATACGTAAAAAGAATCAAATTCATACGTGAGTATATAAGCTCATTGTTTTTATTTTATAAATAATTCGAAACCGGATCCTTGTTCGCTTTGTTGGTGTAATAAACAAAATGGTCCAATAAAATTTAGGAGTGGGCAAATTTATTTTTAAGTGCGTAACTTTCTAAGGAAAGCCCATACCTTAAAGTATTCAGAACTACCTTGATTTTAGTGCGTCGTAAATCAGGGAACAAGTCGTAAAAACTTACTACAAAACCATATCGCTGTGGGTGGTGCCTTCGGAGAAAATACACCTGCAAAATGGATAGCTGACCACTTAAATATATTTTATTAAAAATTTTCGGATTTATAGAAGTAAAATTAAATTAGTATAGGTATATGGTGAACTAAATTATGGTAACATAACGATAGCTAGATAGATAGATATATCAGAGAGTTGACCGGAACTGCGAGTGCCCTTTTTATGTACCTATTTGTTTCGCCTCGAAGAGACAGAGAAAAATATTACGAACTAATAATCTGCGTCGATACTTTGGCAACGTCACATCAATCTTCTGTTGAGGCTGGAGCGGCCGCTGCAACTGCAGAAAACCTCAAGCGGCGCAAATTTAGAAACCTCGATACAGGTTTCATATTTAAGCCTTTTGGGGTAGAAACTTTGGGTCCGTAGGGCACACCACCTTTTTAATATGATAGCTAAGAAGTTGGTCGACACATCTGGTGACCAGAGGGCTGGCTTATACTTAGCACAGAGGCTAAGCATTGCCATACAACGTGGAAATGCTACCAGCCTTATGAACACGCTGCCACGCGATGATGTTATGGCTCAGTTATATTTTTTATAAATATTTTGTAATATCTATTAAATTGTAAATATTTCTTTTTTAGTTAGTATAATAATAAAATGTTAATAGCTCCAGTATATTAACGAGTAAAATCTATAACCATATGTAATAATAAATTATGTAAGTGATATAAAGTGGTTCCACTACGAATACCGACGTTCTAGTTATTGTATCGCTGCATTTAACTGGCAAGCATTTATTTGTACAGCGAAATGTCAGGCGGGAAGTCTGCGGCTTCCGTTGAATGCCATGTCCACGAATTGCTGAATAAAGTTCGTTAATTAATCCTTAGATGTGCAAGCGGCATCCCTGACTAGACGGGAAATTATTTCTAGGAAAGTCTTGCTATTTCCATCAAATGTAATTATTCGTACTTCATGAACATAAACTAGTACTAGACTACTACTAGAAAAGAGGGGTGGGAAGAAGGAAAAAGTCATGGCTAAGGAACATCAGGGAATGGACTGGAATAAACACAGACGAAGCACTATTCCACTTAACCATGGTTAAGCAGTAATTAAGAAGACTGACTGCCGACCTTCAGTGATGGAGAGGCACAAGAAGAACATAAACTGTTTTTTTATAAGTTACCACTTCTCTGTTTTTTTACAGTATAGAAGTAATTAAAGTGGGGGCTAGAACTGTCTGCAGAGTGGGCTATTATAGACACCACTTTTTCCCTAATTAATATATGTCTTATTTCAAAGTACAGGAACACTTTGCATATTGCATAAATATGAAAGATAAATAAATACATTTTATTATTGTTATTTTAACATATGGAGCAATTTACGTCATACCCTGAATACAACGTTAAATGTGATACTTTATACATGTATATTTACGAGTAACAAAAATCAAATCAAACGTTAAACGTTATTAAGGGCAGACGCCCTCTTTGTATTTCCGAGTTACCGTGGGAATATTACGAAATGCACCTAAATTAAAATTGGAAGCACCAGTTTTCAAATACAAAAAGAATCATCAAAATTGATTCATCCAGTCGAAAGTAACAAACATATAAAACATACAGACGAATTAAGAATCTCCCCTTTTTTTGAAGTCGGTTGAATAAACCGAAAAAAAAGTCAATTAGTACAAGCCGACTAGGACTCGAACTCGCGACCAAATCGTAGTTTGAAGCCCTTAGCCACTAGCCAGTTTATCGTAAACTACTCAAATATTAAACAAGGAAAAATGAATTCGTTATTATTTTAAAAAGAAACCTTCACTGTTATTAAAAAAAATCCAAGAGTTAACCTTCAGAAATAAGCAGGCCCCGAGAGAACATTTTCCCACGTTTAAATATTACAGGAACAAGAATTACCCTCCGTCGGAGTAATATACTAACCTTTGTATTGGCCAAACTACTCGGTAAACAAATTGTGGTGCCCTACGGAACACTGCAGTGTGTTCGCCGAGCGAGCGTTGTGGGAACTCAATTATCCATTATGGAATTACGTTGTTTTATTCAATTTAATGCACTCTAGTGTTTTTGATGAAACAAAACCAATTATAGTTTCGCGTTGCGTGTCTTTGTTTTCATATTTGCTTTTTGTTTTTAATACGATTATCGGATGTTAACTAGAATCCATACGAACCGTTTGCTTCGTGACGTTTAAAAATACTATATATACATCATATATTTAATAATGTCCTACTGTTTCTTACACTGTTACACAAGAAGAACTCCGAAGGGTTTGACTGCTTGAAGCAAACTGAGACAAGCTCTGCTAGGAGTGTCGTTCCACTCGGTGACATCACGACCCCACTCCCGACCCGATCATAGATTAGGCCATAAACAAAGACATTCATAAAGTATCAGTGTTGTAATTCAACTGAAATGTTGACACTAGAAAATATATTACTATATATATATTACTTGTATTTTTTGTCTATATATATGTATATATATATATAAATATTTTAAAGAAAAAATATTACTTTTAAGTTCTCTTGTATAATTAAGCTAGCGAAATAACTAATTAATATTTCTCTTTTTGAATTATTATCGGTTCGTGGCTATTGAAATACGTAATGAAGCAGTAAATACAGGACTCGATGAAGCCAAAGAAATTACTTTGAACGTTAACACCGACTTGATTGCTTTTGCAGAGCAGTTTCCGGGATTCGCTTTATCAAAAGCCCTGTAGTATTGCCAGTCGTAACATTTTCGCTAGACGTAGACGACTAAACGTGACTTAACTCGTGTTGCAAGAACAAAAATATTAACAATTCGTAGCAATGAATAGAACCAATCTATTTCCTGTGTTATTCAAAATTAAAAAAAAATACGTAGTAATCAAAAGCCTATAGAAGTGCCACTTTTTTGTGAGACCATTTTTAAGACGCCCTTCTCCGAGCATGTCTGACGTCTATTTTGCATAAAATGATCTGGTTCTCCAGAAAATGCTTTGAAAACCGCATAATGTGACCAAAGCAGCTAATATCCGAAGTCTCTTTGGCGGCAGATTTAATATACAAATATATAGATATACTTGCTGATCCCGCGTGTATGGAAGTGAATACTTTGGTACTCAAAACATAAAACATAACTAGCTTAATTTGAATGTATAATTTAGAAGTCTGGGGGCCCCGGGCATAAAAGATATACCCTTAGAAATAAAATTACAAATTTTTTATTCGAGAATTTAATTAAACAATTTATTGTAAAACCAAGTAATAGATTTTTTCAACAATTAACAAACATATAATTAAAAACAAGAATTATGTAAAACTCAATTTAAGGGTTATGAAGCCTGTATTTTGGGGGCTCCTCTCTTGTAAAGGTGCCGTTGCTAAGGCCCCGGATGGCCCCTAAAATCCGGCCCTGGTCGTACTTTATTAAACATATATTTTCTTCGGTTCAGATATGAATATGAACGAATATATTTGTAAACAAATATTGACACGATACAAATATTTTGCCTACAAACAATACACTAGAAAGTTTTTATTGAAGCAAGCAGCGTGGTTACCTACTTTTGCAGATTCCATATGCATTGTACGGCGTATATTCAAAACAAATTGTTTTATTGCTACTTCTAAAATGGCTCCTCTCCGACGCGCACGTAATTCTTCTAACTCCGCATACAAACAGCCCCTAAGGAGGCGACAATCCTCACCGCAAACAATAAAAATATAGATAAAAATATATTTGATACTTCGTAACCGTCGACCGTGAGGAATATACATTATTCGGTTATTTCCATAGACAAGTTGACCGCTGGGCGATGACACGACGTTTGATATTATTTGAAAATAGAATTACTATACATTTTTTACTTATCTCTTGCGCTTAATTTGCAAAGTGGAACTTGTATAGAACAAATAATTTTAGACTCGACCACTTACTTCAATTGATATTTAACCCAGGTCTTTAAATAAATAGCAAAGCATAGGTCACACTCGTGATTATTTTATGGAAATCATTTGTTGTTATAGTTTAAAGTAATTAAAATATCTGCATACATTTAAAGTATCGTTGATGTTTATTAAAACATTTGAAATGAATACTTATAAATGTAAGAATCTAGCTGGCCGTCAATCCCAACAATAAATAATCCTCAAAAAAACATTTAATAAACATAAATTATTTGTACAATGTACATACATAATAATATATATAATGGCGTGTTTGAAACCACGTCCTTATGGTTCGCATATCATGCCCTATACCATCAGGATATTGACCCTTCAAACTATAGATAAGTCTCTCTTAAATCTATACTTAAATGAGGAATAAATTTTCCTATTTCTGTCCCTATATCCATCTATATCTGGATTTATGTAGTTGTATATATATGTATATTAATTGAACTTATAATGTTATGCTATGAATCAATCTATATGGTATGTTTATTTATGTATGTTTATGTATGCTTGTATTTATGGATATATCTTTATGTTTATATATAAACATATATAATATATTTGTCTTATTTTAATTTATTTTCTAAGCTTGCACCCGTGACTTTGTTTCTACACAACCCTAAGGTAGACTGACAGAGAATGCCTTCTGGCGTTAAGTCCGCCTTTTTGTACTCTCTTATTTTGCGCAAATAAAAATTAAATAAATAAATAAGTTAAGGCATAAGTTTTCGCGTTTTTTTAATCTTAGCAGGTACGACGTACAAAAATAGCAATTAGCTTTTTACTAATCTGATTATGTCCGATATGTGATACAAGAGATGGAATGGAAATGGAATGGATGAAGACCTTAAAAAATGAAAAACCTTTTTGTATAAATACTTGCAATTAAACTATAAAGTTATCATTGCTATATTACAGATATAAATATACTTACATGGATTAATATATCTGTAACTAAAATATAAATTAAAAGCCTATATATGTTCCACTATTGAGGTCATAGTTTATCTGTGAAGAATATACGCGGCCACAGTGAAATTAGCAGACTTCACATGCATTTTCTAAGACATGCAGGTTTCTTAAATCTGCACTTAAAATTGCAACAAAAATATTCATTGGTATCAATCGAACTCGGGACTTGGCAATCGCCCGGAAACTGAGCTACCACGGCTAACCTATCTGTAAATATATTCCTATATTTTATATATTCTTTGAAAGCATATGAAGATTTCTAATCAAATGTCAACGCACGTTTCACATACCATTCAGTTAGTGATGTATATGAAACTCGAAATAGTGACAAGAGTGATTCAATGTACGAACGAAATGTTGAAATGTACACTTATCGCGCATAATTATCTCCAAGTGTACGTGCTATTCGGGTATAATAGGTGTTTCGCAAAAATATGGGGGGTTTATTCTGCAAACAGTTGTGGAACTTTATATGTATACGTCCATTCGAACATCGATACGGAGTCGATAGGACCGTTGATCGACAAATGATATCCAATCGAAGTTCTGTACAGATGAAAATAGTGACATGCAATACAGTGTGTGTTGAAATTGCGTATAGCAAATTGCATTGTATCGTAAACAGGTATCGTCTAGATGAAATTGGATTGGGCTCTATCTAATAATCTCATCCGTGATTTTGCCCTGATGTTGTTCGTGACTACTACGTATGATGCTGTTATTGTGGACGTTGTTATTGAAGCAAAAAATATATTACTTCAAGCTTCCTTCTAGGATGAGGTTTTACTTAAAATTAAATTAAAAGACTGACTAGCAGAGAATGCCACTAAGGGATTCGGCAATCTGCGAGCTGCATTAGTACTAATTTTATTCATGTAAGTACAATTTATTGATGGCAAGAAAAAAATTGAGGCTCTCTTAAATTTTATAAATTGTAATTTATGGCTCTTTCAAAAGGTTGCCGACCTCTGCAAAAAATTAATAAACTCTCACGACCTTAGATGAGTGGTAGAGACATCAATCGCCTGCTTTTCACCAAGCGCATCAGGTCCATTATGACAGGTAGTGCCTATTGTCAGTAGTATTAGCAGTAATAGTAGTATATATCCTAGCCTATCACCATACACCGGGCACAGATTTTAGCACCCGTGTGAGCAAAACACCTACCGGAGGAATGCCAAAAGCATTATTTATTTTGTTATTTTTTTTATGGGTATAAACTAGCGCTTGACCACGGTCCCACCTGGTGTTAAGTGGTGATATAGTCGAAAGATGGTAAGCGCTAGTTTAGTAAGTGCCTATTCACTTTACTCTTGAAGGCTCCCACGTCGTACTCGGACGGAAAGCCTGACACCGGCAACTTGTTCCACTCCTTTGCTGTACGCACTATGAACGATGACTCAAATCGTTTCGTTCGGACGCGCGGAATTTCGACTATAAAAGAATGGGGATGGGGGAATTAACTCGTGTAATTCCTGTGCACACTCTCCAAAAAGTAATCTGTAAATCACAGAAAGGTCTTGCACCGGATATGAGGACTTATTAGGCAAAAGTTTGTGCTCGGTGTATGACAACAATATCACCTATTACATATAAAACTTAATAGCTTGGAGAAAAGCAGATAACTGGTGCTGTCTACCCATCCTCAAAAGGGTTAAAAGGATGTGAGAGCTTATTTATAGATCATAGAATCATCAATCATCATATTCTCATGACTACTGTGTGTTGCACGTGGGAATTTTAAAATCATATTAAAATTTTCTGTATAATGATGTAAAATTTTCTGTATAATTTGTATTATCACAGATATCTCCTCAGTATTCTGATTAACTACGCAGCTGCACCTCTTTTGACTCTGTGGATGTTCATGAGCTATAAGCTCGTTTGCCACTTTTCGTATAAAAAAACTTTCATCTACCCCACCCCCACCACCAGCCACGTGGGTGTTGCGAACGATTATTAATGCCACAATAATGATGCGCAAATCTAATGATTTAATACACGACGCGTTACATCAAACACTGTTCGCATAATCACGTCTACATAGATAATGAGAATAGGTGTTATTCAATATCACAGGTTAATTAAATTGAAACAGGCTTTGTTAGCAGCACGGGACATGCATATTCATTAGGATTTGTTTAAAAGCCTCCTTAATGTACGCCTCTGAGCACCGAATGCGATTACAATGAGTGAATGAATGAGTGAGGGAGTGCATTAACAATGAACGTGTCAGTACGTGATGCTGGATGCTGGGAGAATGACATAAAATTCTTTTTTTAATTTTTTTTAGTGACAACTTTTTTTACTCCTAACATTCTTGTTTACGATTTCGATCGCGGCCGATGCCCTAGGGGATTGGTTTCGGAAATGGAGAATAGAAATCAACCCGGCTGAGAGCAACCGACCGAGTCCTGGTTCGGCCCCCTCAGGCACCCTCGGATCGGAATGCTTACGCGTAACATAGTAACCGTCCAAGCTGAGGTTACCCATCACCGGGGGGACCCTTGTGTCGAGTTACTAGCAATAGAGGTTCAGGCTAAGCGACCTCTCAATCCGGTGAAGTAGTCAAGACCAGCCTCTCTGGCCAATCTGTGTAGTTCGTCATTAAAAAAAACGTTAATCAGAACATAAACAAACTCTCACTAAACTACCCTTAAAGTACATCCTTTCCAATAAAAATTGAATTATTGATATCAGTTAGTGTGATATAGAGTCATTTGTCCATTTGTCCCGCACATATATGTCCCACTGTTGGGCGCAGGCCTTTTCTGTAAAGAGAGTATAAGAGCATAGTCCGCCCTAGAGCGGAAGTGCAGACTTCACTTAAAAAAATGTTCTAAAACATGTAGGTTTCCTCACGATGTTTTCCTTCACCGCCAAGCATGTAGTAAAACAGCACATAAAATTTAAACAACAATTTTATTGGTACCGGCACCGAAGGTCGAACTCGGGTTGCTAGCGTACTATGCAACTTGAGTCAACCGCCCGGACATTGAGCTACCACGGTTCCCGGACATACTTAATACAAATTTAAGACTAGATCAAATCAGTGAATTTTTTTATTGTAATCTTAGTGATTCAAGCTAAGTTTTCGTTTCTAAAAATCACAACACGTAAACGTAATACATTTATAAGTTTTTTATTTATTTATTTATTTAAATCAACAAAAATTATAACACCGTTACAGATAATACCAATATGATGTTATAAAAACTTAGTTAAATATATATTACTAAAATTAAAACAAATAAAAAGCTGCTTTATGTATTGACAATAAATATATAGTATAAATATAATAATATAGTATAAATATAATAAAGTCAAACACCTTCTACGCATTTGTAGGCAGCTTCGATAAGTAAGTTAGTATCAATATTCATCAAGCGATTGCATTTTTAAGTAATCCACGTTGCTTATTTCAGTAATTTATCAGTATGCTGATCCGATGTGAAATAACATTACAAAGTTGTAAGATTTAGCAAGTGTAAATTTGATGTAAAAAAATAAAAAAATCTTGCTAGTAAATGGTATACGAAATAATTAACTGATGTACGCTTGTGCGATAAATATTATTCAAATTAACTAAACTAGTATGCATGCATTTAAACTTGGTGTTGTAATATGAAGATGTTATCTACGAAGGCCGCTAAAGTCTTAATTTGTTCAGGATTTCAGCACGACTTGCGCCGACCTTTGATGATCTTACAGCTATTGGCAATTCGTTTCAGCATTGTCGACAGCATCATTATCTTGTTAAATGGAGTTACAGTCTAAGATAGTAACAATGGCATAGCAAATGCTTATTCATATATATATATATCGCGTCGGGGTCTCCGACTTGACAATAGTATGGAATAACCATCGACACACGAGCGTTCTACATAAAAACGTGCTCCCTGTATTTCATTCTAATCTCATACTACCCGCTCAAGTAAAACGTGCAAGCATTCTCGTCCGGAGCCCTGCTTACGCCCACAATGAGCGATCGTGAAGAGAACGAGTCACCGACATATATAATATGTATAAGCATTTGCTATTCCTATACAAAACACCCACCTGTTAGCTGGCAACACATGACACCCAGCGATTGTTATGCATAATAACTAGTTCCAATTATATCTTAATGATTTACCTGAACCTTATTATATCTTTAATTCACAATTAATAATTTAGTTGATCGTCACATTGACTTGGCATTGTAAACAATAGTTTAACTTTATTAGTTCCTAATCTGACTTCTAATTAATTTTGTATAAAGATTGTGAGGACGCGCGGTTGTGTCGGTATTCGTTATAAATAATTCTTTGTACAACGTTACGCTGTCTCAATAAAGCGAGTGTATTAGTTGTTGGACTATTTTATTCCACAAGACCTACAAATTATAACACACCTTAAAATCGATGGGGATATATATACATCTAGAAATATAAGGAAAAATTTTAGGCATATCACTAGTAGTAGATAATTAGGAATTAGTATATATTTGTATTCGTTAGTAAGAAATATACGGCTTTTATTTTTTTTTATTTTATTTTATTTACCTGAAATAGTAATTTTGTACTTCTTTTTACAACAATTGCTCGGACGGGGGAGTATAAAATTTCCCACACTTATAGTTTATATAGAGTAATGCAGAATGCTAATATTTTTTTTATATAATATAGCATCAAATGTGGACAGCATTTCCAGTTAACATAAGGTGGGATCGTAGTGAAGCACTTGCTTAAAAAGTATAAAATTAAAACCAATAAAATATTGCACACACTATCATGCGTTACACATACACGTGTATATTGTATATTTGCTTGGCAATGGTTAAGTATGTAATTGGAATGTATCTTGAATTATGTGAGAATATAATATTACAATTCCTAGGCTAAAGTCGAATTTCGATTATGTATTACAGTGTAAATATACAAAATTGCAATTTTGTTACATCGATTAACTTATTGCGACCATCTGAGTAAATCTCTATTATTTCAAGCCGCAGCGGGTTAGTTAACGAGTAATTATAGCTGGTTGCTAGCACGTGGGAAGCTCCCACGGCCGTCGCACCGAGAAATCGAGGCTTGATCGAGTGCACTTCTTGGCGATAACGTACTCCTCTTGATCATTGCAAAAACAACGAGCTGACGCATTGTTTCATTTAATCGCTGGCTTCACACCTACCATCGTTATGCTTAAACATAATGAACGTGCAATGTACGTGGAACTAACGCTAAGATCCGCTCGAGTAGTGTACTGTACGCCGCTTGCGACATCTATTGAGCAAATGCTCTGCACTGCAAAATGGAATCACCTTTCTCAAGGCGAATTCTCTTTCGTGTTACACCGCCGCGAGGAGATTGGCATCGCGATTAGGTTTACAATTAAACTTGTTTATCTGCCCAATTTCCTGCAGTTAGTGCGGTTTTAACTCCAATTAAATATCAGGATGTTCGCAATCTTGATTAGTAAGTAAAGAATACCAATGCGTTCGATATTTAATGAACTTCAATAAGGTACAGGGTGCATTAAACGTGTGGTTTAAGAACTATTAGATAAGCGTTCAATTTCATGATTTTATGGTCAGGGTTCCAATTCTAGCCGACTGGTACCAATTCTCTCAAATTTCTCCTTCTTCAGTTTGTTACGTTATAAGAGTCATTTGTGCCATTACTTGTTACATATCGGCCCACTAAGCTTGCTGAAAACCCGCTTTGGCTGTTGGGTTGAAACAGTATAAGATTTTGCCATTACGCTATCGTTAACAATTACAGTATGATCTCTCATACAATTTGTAACATTATCTTAAAAGGAATATTATGCCCTCACTTATTCCCTAATACCTAAATTAGAAGTACATAGGGCTGTTATGTAATCTCACCGCCACTGCGCCGAGAATTTAAAGTAGGCGAATACTTTTTTACGAATTCAAGGCATGCGATGTGGCTGTGTTTTGAAAGTCGTGTCTGATACAGGAATTTATTATTTATACATCGTTCTGTTGTATGAGATACGAGAATTAATGTATGAATATAATCAAATTTATCGTGTAGGATAATGAATGTTCGTATGGAGAGGAAATATTTACAAATGTGATTGAAAATATTAAGCTAATTCTTACGTGACATATCAAAAACGATACGGTAATAAAATTAGGGTCCTTTTTCATTACAATATACATCACAGATACTACAAATTTACTAAATGAACAAAACCTTATACATTATATTGTACATTATCCCATCTTTACTTTTTTTGTTTGTTATTCTCAACTACGCTATGTGCAAATTTGTCTTTGTAGTGTAAAAACGAAAATGACATCACGTCTGCGTTTGTTGGAAAGATAATTCTAGAAAAACTCAAAGATCATTTTGTAGTTTTGATTGTATATTAACTAAGATGATGTGTAATCCGGAACATTGGTTCAATCAGTGTCTTTGCTAATCCAGGATTTGTTCACAAAGAGATCGATAGACACATTCAGCTGGGTAGGGCAACGTTCGATGAACTCTGAAACATCCTCACTTCGCAAACATCTCGATGGCAGAAGATGAAAGACTTCAACTAGTGCGTCCTCATAGCTATGAACTGCGGTGCAGAGACTTGGAATCTAACCATTGATTGGCTGGTCCATAAGCTGAATGTCGCACAACGCTCGGTTATTTTTCAAAGGGATAAAACACGAAACAAAGAAGTTCGAAGAAGAGCAAAAGTTATTGACATAGGAGCGGAGACTTGTGTGTTGGTATGTCTATAATCAGCTAGTTGAAATGGGCGGACCACATTTGCCAAGTCACTGTCGGCAGATGGGGAAGGAAAGTCTTGGAATGGAGGCGCCCTCTCTCCGATAGACCGACGACGTTTTAAGAATAGGCCGAAGGATGAATGTGGAAAGCAGAATGTCCAGCTGTGGATCAACACAGGCTCATGATGTTAATGATTATGATGAATCCAAAATTAAACGTTTTTATTGAAATTAACAATAGCAAAATTGCCGTTATTGGAAGCGAAACTTCTGAATTTCTTAATAAAAGGGATGCAAGTTACTCAAAGTACTAGAGGATTGTAAAATGTATCTTAGTTCTGCAATTTTATTCTTGTTTGATTTTGGTGTACAATAAAGTTATATCTATCCACGAATCTATATATAACTATGTATATGAATGACAATGTACCGCAGTGGAACGTGTAGCGACATCCTTGATCAGTGTAGTTTGTAAGCCAAGGATTTGTTATTCGTCATGTATACATCATTGTTGTCATGTCGCCTGTTTTCACAACCGTCCTCGCTTGTTCTAGCAAATGCCGAACGCACCCGTACCTACTTCTGAACAATAAACAATAGATGATTGCAAAACTTCATAGCTCGAGCTGGGTATTTGCTTTAATCTAAGCCCTATGAGGCCAGAGGAAGGACTTACGGATAATAAGCTTAGTAAGTAGTTGTATCTGCTTAAATTTAATGAATAGTGAAAAGTAAATGGTCTGTCTGGTATACAGTGTGCTTAAAAGTATCTTGTGACAAAGTCAGAACTGAGCGTAAGTCCTTTCAGGAGACAGTAGAAGGTCATCAGAGAAACTTCACGACCTCGCTAAATACTTATTTGTATTAAAGATATTTAAGCTTCTACTTTCCGCTGGGCGATTTAATTCTTGTTAGACTTGTTGACCAATGGTCCAATTGACAAATATTAAGGTTTTTTAACAGCCATACATTAGGTAGGCGATAAGAATATACAAGTAAAAAAAAAAACTCAAATCAACTCTGAAATAAAACTTAACTAAAAAAAGGACTAACAGTCAGTGACAGATTAATCTCTACTATGTTCGGACGCTTTCTGGTATGTCCGCAGTATTATTTTTCTGGCCTACCTTATCTTTTTTAACGAATACTTAACGAGTCTATGATTGTCATCAACATACCGATATCTCAATCAGGAAAAACCTGCCTATACCAATTCAGGAGTTCCTTCCTCCCATATATTTGGAACCAAAAATGTAAATAAAATTAAACCAAACTATCATTTTTAAACAAAAAACAATAATTATTATCGGTTTACATTGACGGAATTTTGCGGGTACTAAAACTAAAAAATGTAATTGAATTGAAAAATATAAAACATCACTTAAAGTCGGTGGTAAAAACCATAAAAATATAGATTTTTTTATGACGAACTAAACTGGTTGGCCAGAGAATATGATTGATAAGTGGCATAGCTCTTAGGTCGTTTAGCTTGAACCTCTATAAGTAGTAACTCGACACAAGGGCCGCCTCGTTGAGGGGTAACCTCGGCTTTGACGGTGTCTAAATATAGGAGACCTTTTTGCATTCATTTCAAAAAGTCTATCTACACTACTCATTTTAACGCTTTTTTAAGTACACAATTTAAAGGTCATAAAGTATAATTTTTTTCAAACATTCAAGTAGATGACCGCGGTCCCAGGCGATGTTAATTGGAAATGCAGTCCTGGATGGTAAGGCGCACTAGCTTACAAAATGAACTCTTGAAAGGAAATGAAGTATTGAAAATAACCAGTTTCCAATCTTGTAAACTAGCGTTAGTTCTTAGGAAATTAACGAGTTAGCACTAAACAAATGAGATAATAAGAGATGCATAATAAGAGAAACTTAAACGTAATTTCAAAAGCAGATGTTTCTTAATGGAGACAATGGAGCGTTTCTAGTCTTAAATTAATGAAGCTTCTATACAATTGCGTTGTTGGATTAGATTTTAGACATCCCGCTGAGCAATTGGAATAGTGCTTAATTACATTACGAATGTCTGGAACACTAATATTTGTTCTACTATAGCTCTAAACAATTTTTTTTGTTAATTCACTCTACCCTAATTGTAACTTTATGAGTTGCGGTGTTAACTGAATTATATACATAAGAAAATTTAAACGTTTTAAAATTCAAGTAATAACATACAAATATATAAAATAAGTTATCCCGTCCTTTTAAGTATACAGATAGTTTTTGCTGTCAGCTTGTCACCAATCTAATAAGGTCCATTTTACCTATAGGTTTAATGATCTAAGGGTTTTTTATTCTTAATCATGCTTAACCTTTAGAAGCCATGAACCAGTCACAATGAAAATTTACGAATTTTTAAAGTAGGTTTTCGGCTCTGTTGTAAAATTGGATATTTGGAAATACATCATCTCCTCTTTCTAAATTTTGTTTCCATATTTAGTTAATATAATGGAAGAAATTTTTGAATAACATTTGCGTGAAACAGATTCTTAATGAATGAATTGAAGCGAGTGATTTATGCGGGCAATGTGTCCATCGTTTTAGAGATCTCGTGATGAGCGAGTGAGTGGTATTTCTCTTATAAAAAGATAAATTTATATTTATATATTAACATATTAAAATATAAAAATAATATCAATTATATGATATATTTTTAAAGATGGATAAATTTCTTGAATAATTTTAAATAACAAAATTGGGTAATCTTAGCTTTACAAACTAAGTTTTGTCGCTAACTTGAAGCACAGCAACTATCTATGTAGAACTGTACGTAGGCCGAGGCGTCTAATCAGGGTCGAGAATGTGCCACAAATTCCCCTATGAAAGGATAACTTGTTGGCGGGGAAGTTTAGTTCATTGTACAAGGCGTCCGCATGCTATAAATAGACTGACTTGAACTGTTGGTTGAGATTTAGTAAGTTTAAAACTTTGTGGTGAATGAATAGTATCGTTGAGTCCTAATTTATATATAACTTCTTACGTCCTTTTAATACTAGCGGAATTGACAGAGATAACTTTCTCTGTCAATTGCATATGTGACATCGTGTGTTCCTATCGCTATACACCGGTCAGAAATTTTTAGCATGCGATTTTTTGTACCTATAAAACCGATAATCGGCAATAAGTCGATTAAAATTTAAATCGCCACGCCTTAACTGGCACTGTTTCCTACTTTAAAATCTAATATATTAGGTTTGTGTAAGCTCCTCTTGATCTTCATCTTTACCGATAAAAATTCATTTCCATAACCGTGAATTGTGATGGCCTAGTAGCTATGCGTCGCGACTATTTAACTGTTGGGGTTCCAATCCCAGCTAATGACACATTTTCTAAATTACCATAGTTCTAATATAGATCCTTTTAATACTGCAACAAATGTGGCCAAAACATATAAAACGTGAAAACTTTAAATTGGCGTTAGTAGTAATAATTTTCAATAAAATAAAAAGGATACTAACTCTGATCTCCCCGTTGCAAGTCTTTTGTCTGCCGTCATGACTTTTTTACTAATAAAATGAATCGGATTTGAATCAAGTCTAGCATCGTATTGCGGCTTCGTTGATAAATCTCGGAATGCGGAGAGAAATTCTACAATCGTTGGAGCGTGACGGATAGTCGCGGTTGGTATTTCCAGACTAGAAAAATAACATTGCACGCAATAGTTAGGTATATTTTGCTTACTGGAGAACGTTAGGCACATCCATATTTTATTACTCGCGTCTTGATTCATTCTAGAAGGTCCCGTGTCAAGGATTGTCAGTAGGAATATTAATGGTATTTCCAACGAAAAGTGAAACCTTTATAAATATAATTTATTCCTGTCACGGGTAATGGTTGCTTGTAATGAATGTGATACAAACATACTTGTGTAACGAGTATTTTTATGAGACTCAATTTTCTCTCTATGTTTGGAGAAAAGACAATAAATAGACTTATATAAATTTTTATCTAATCAAAGCTATATGATACATCTATAGAAACACGAGAACTACTAAAATATTTCTGCTGTAAGTTGAAAGATGAACTGTGCCGAAAAAAAACATGGTATGGTTGTGTTTCTCACAGTTTGCAGTATTTTTGTTATAAGTCATTTCACTTATGTTACTCGATCATTTTATTAATTGATACCAGAGGGCTCCGTATTATCTGTTTCCTACAGATAAATATTCAAGTTTATTGATTAGGTCATGGACAGAGTCATAACCAAAGCCATAGATCAAGTGTCTCTGACTGATTACTCTATGCCAACAGTGACTTTGATATTGTTTTTGTACCTTCGTTTTTTATTTTTCTTCTTTGTTTGAAATTCAAACACCGTCAATCTTTCGTCCGACAGATCTGTTATTTAAAAAAAATTGTTTTATTTTCATTTGGTAAGATACACTCGCCTATTAGTCCAAACCACTGAGGTATGCCTATCCCTATTCTAGTCAAAAATACATTATACAATTTCATATACATTATTTTAAACTATAAAACGTAAAATCCATCAACAAACATCGCAGTTAATCCACTCTCGTTACGGGACTCATTATGAAAATTGCAGATCCGGTAATACCCCACATCATAGAGTCTATTAATCTGCAAAATGAGTCCTTTAAGTACAATGATATGGCTACCGGACTCATAATTTTATTAATTACGATTTCGTACTACTTGAATCGAAATTTATTTCCACGGCTCAGTAACAGAAAGAAATTATAATCCGAAAAATTGATCCATTTTTCAGAAGGCAAGAAAATAATCGTTTTGTAAAAGTATACGTTATAAGTAATTAAAAGAGCTATGTAGCAGCATGAAAGCTACAAGTAGACATGCTTAAAGTTTTTTTTCTATAATTTTCAGATAGAAACAATGGTTGCTTAGAGAAGACATAGACAGACATAGACATATTCTTTATTGACATCATTCGAATACATTACAAACAAAACAAGCACATTAAAAAAATTAAAAAAAAAACAGCAATCAGTTAAAGAAAAAAACGGACAAATAGGTTTCAGCATATGCCGTCGCAAGTATACAACAGCGCTGATTGGTGCCTCCATCGATGCCCAGGACTATCCAAAGTTGAATTTATACAGACGAATAAAAAGACAGTAATAAATAGACTTATGATGCTTTAACTAAATGTAGAAATACTATCATATGAATCTCCGAAAGACGCGCGCTTAAACGAGGACATCCTTGATACAAAGTAAAGACAAAGATATAAAATTACACGTTTCTCATTAGAAATTCTTGTTACATACGAATCGAGCACGTCTAACCTCATTTAGTTTATACGAAGGGTGAAACGGAGGCTATTTCAAAAATAACTATGGCTACAGAAGGCCAGTTACGTAGAAAATTGAAACAGGAAATTCATAATCACCGGCAAAAGAAATTGATCATTTCGCGGGAACAGATCGCAAAGAAATGTTTGAAGAGTTTCCAACCATTGAAGTCTAAATACGAGAACGCTGGCATAAAAGAACTATTTACTTTTCATAAAGAGCGAATACCATCTTTTCAATTTACACTTTGTTAGAATTCTTATTGGCCGTCATTTCACAATGGACGTTTTTTTCAACAAGTAATTGATCTTGGTTAAGATTTAGGATTGATTTATATTTAACCGACTTCAAAAACTCATAGTGCCGTCAATTCTGTACCGATTGATTAAAATTCTGAATCCAAATGAATTTACCTCGATATTGCAAAAATAGCTAATAGTTGTTAAGTCTGTCAATAAGCATTGGGACCGCGTTCTATCAGTATTAAGTTATAATCTATATGTTCTAAAAGAATGGAATCCGTGCCCGTTAGTGTTATACACAGGCTGTTACTTGTTCGCGCGTAGTCTCTTTAAATTAACTTATATATTTGATAGTAACTTTCTTTTATATTTGATTGTAACCGCCTTTTAAGCTTATTTGTAACATTCCTTAATTCAATTTCAATTTTGGAGTCTTTGTGAAGATTTAGCCTTTGATATGCTATAGTAATAATAATATAATAATAATAATATATTTTATTTCAAATCAAAAATTCATGTACAAACCAGTTCGATAATAGCCGCAGTAGTAAAAACTGTCGCAGCTATTAACGCCCATCTCCAAACAGTTAAATACAAATACAAATTTAGTAAAATTAAAACGTATAATGTAATTTAGTTTAATCGTTTTGTGTGTGTGAGTGTGTTTGTGTGTAAAAGGTTGCGTGTGTTGAAGAGTGACTGTATGTGTAGGGATGAGTATGAAGAGAGTGAGTTACTCTAACTGTTTATTATGGTTTTAAAAGATCTTCTGTAAATTCATACGAGAGGGTTTGGAGCCATTCAGTAACATGTGTCTTACATTCTTTTAGTGGTAATGGGTATATATGTAATAATTTATTTACTTTTTATTTATTTACTTTATTGTACAAAAAATAATAATAATAGTGTAACTCATGTGTAACTAGCGCAATAAAAAATGTACAGCTGAAAGAACATATATTTTTTATGTTTTAATTCTATTCTAGATACTGTACTATTCTAATGAACTTATTAATTACTGTCAATATTTCTTATATAATCACGAATCATGTATGTGTTCGCCGAGATTCACCAGTCGGCAGCGATCGTGTGCTTGTCTAACGGAGGCTGAGTAATGACGTCGGGTGACATTTAATTTCGGGTACAAAAGGCTCTTTATGCTGTTTACCCTAATCCATTTATCCTCGCACCCCTCTGCGCCTCGCCCGGATAATATTGACAGGAGACCATTCAACTTTGCGCTGCTTAATTACATTAACGGGATTTTCCATCGGGTCCTTGTTTGATTTCGAAATTAAGCGACGTTTTGAAAGGTGCTGTGTTATTTATATTACCAGAGGTGTTCTCATCTCGTTCTGAACACCGTGTGCTTTTTGTGCTTCCCCATATATTTATATTTTATACTTCTATTTTAGTGCAGTACTATGTGTAATCATTGTTTGTTAATCGTCAATAGCTTAATGATTTTACTAGTGAGGTAGTGAACCGCCTTTAAGATCAAGTTCTAGTTTCTTTTGGTTAAACTTCGTTAACGATTCTTTTAATCATAGAGAAGGTTTAACTACGATCATATTATAATATGACGTACTGTACAATTCCTAGCATAGAGATTGCAACCACTCTCAGCTTTTCATAGTGTATCAGATTCCATATATATAAAAATGCCTGTTTTTTGCTATTTTGAAATTGTAATGATTATTAAGCCAAGCTTATTCGCGGTCCTATATGTGATAGGCTGGTTAGCCCGCTTCTTTATAAAGGGCACAAATTTTACGAAAGGAACTAATTGCACAAGTAGTCTTTTATCTAATCACCGACTGATTATAAGTCTAAGCCGTTAATCATAACCGTTGCATATAGATGATACATCGAACAATTTTGAGCCGTATAACTGATACGACTAAATACTGTCCTATCCTAAATAACCTAATCGATTAGCGATTGTTCTCATATTATGTCGTGAAGCAACGTGAAGTATAAATTGGCTTAGTTCTGAACAATAGGTGAAGATAACATGTTACGATGGCCTCTCGTTCTTTTTAATCTTAAGTTTTCTTTTCTTAAAGCAACAAACGAATTCTTGAATGGATGCCAAATTATTTTCAAGCCAGTTAAAGATAATGTCTTTTATCGCTAAGTAGCATAGTTAGGTAACGAAAAGTGTTATTTCCAACTTGTTTATTTTGCTCAATGAACTTAATTATTTTATCCGTGTTTTAAAAGTGATGGATTTGTTTTTACAATTAGAAAAATAAAATAAATAAGATATTACAGTCGAATATTTTTCGTTGGAAAAATGAAACGCTTTCATAATTATACCCACGTCAATTTAGATGTTGTTTTTCATTTTAAAAATGTAAAGATTGAAAAACTCTTTTGTTGGAACCGGCACGCAGTATGTCGAAATATTAAACATTCAGAACACATTTTAAAAAGGAATGTTTCGTCTCTCCTAAACAAAAGGGGGATGCTTCAAATTACGACGCAACTCCGCATATTGTTTGATCATTTTTCGAGGGTAGCTTCTTATACAATCTGTTATTTGTCATATTCCATCTTTGTAATTTACCCTCGATGCTTATTTTTGTGATTCCGGACTGTTTTGTTTGGAAAATACAGTATATTCGCTTACCTGTTGTGTTCCGATACGATGTGTAAATGACTTATTTACTCGTAAAAAAAATTGATTTAAAGACTTTCAAATGTTTTCTTCGATCAAATATATGTTGATTGATAGTTTTTCTTATATATGTTTACTTTTGGGCCACAGCCAGAAGACAATTCAATTGTCATTTTGCCAAGAACCGTAATCCATTAATTTAACAATTTGATATTTAATTTCAATTGATTTTTTTAATTATTTTGTTTTGGCATTTTGATAAATAGATTGAAATATAGTGGAATACTTTGAAAACATCGTTATGTACAACACAATTCTACAGTCAGTGGAAAATCCTAGGGGCTCTAATGAACTGGTACTTTACTAAAAAAATCATAAATCGGCAACTATGATGTCACCGTTCATTTTGACACAATTGTTATACCACGACTTGGGGCCAACGTAGAGTGTATAAGTAAAAGGCTTGGATGTATGTGGACTGTATTATATTTATTTGAATTTTCATATAATTACACGCAATTACCAGTAAGAGAGTTATTACACCAGTGTTGCTAGCTCACATTCAAAAATGTTATGTTAATGGTTGAGATTTATTCTCAAACATAGTTGGGGCCTAGGCCTTGTAACATTAAATACATTGCATCATACTCAGCTCATAAATACTTGTGACTTTTTGAATAAAGGCTTGAGGTATAGATCAGCATTTCAGTAGCTTATCATCAGCTTATCAGTAGCTTATCATATGACTAGTAAAAAAATTATGCTTAAAACTAAAAGTGTTCTAACATTGATAACAAGTCAATGAAGATTAAAGTATAAGATAACATTTAAATAAGATCAAAGTATTTTTGTGAGTAATTTTTATGTTCAAATTTAAGTTGATTTTAGAACTAGTTATGACCGTCACAATATAAAAGTTACGAATTCTTAGAAGAGATTTATATCAAGATGTTGGGTAACTTGAAACTCTAAAACGCATACCGAGTGGTGGTTATTGCGATACTCATTGTTTTAGCATAGATAACGTTTTAAAATGAAGTGGTGATAGCCAAGCGTAAGCGCTCCGACGAAAAGTATACAATGTTCGGACGTGTGTTTGTCACGTTCAGCATATTTCTTAATGGAGTAGAAATGTGGTCTGAAGTATGCGTGGCATGCTTCGGTGCTTAGGGCATGTAGAAAGGATATATGAGGATGTAATCTCTGCCTACCCCTGTAGATCGATGGCGTGAATACTTTATTTATATTACATATATTAATATATAGCCAAAGGTTCTGTTGCACTGAACTAGTATTGATAGATTAATTAGAGATAAGAATTACAGGTTCAAAGAGCTCGAAAACTTATCAATTTGTTTTTTAGTCCAGAGAAAGAGCGAACAAGTATAAAAACTTAAGCGATCACCGCCGCATACCAACACAAGCAATAGCAGAACAACCTCTGTAGTTGCTAAAAATATATATCATCATCATTTTAGCTGTAAGACATCCACTACTATGGTCTATGTCTCGTGTCTTCCAACGATTTCAAAAAGGACCGGTTGTAAGCGGCTTGCATCCAGCGGCGTCCTGCGGCCTTTATGAGGTCGTCAGACTACCTTGCGGGTGGACGTCTTACGCTGCGCTTGCCCTTCCGTGGTCTCCAATCGAGAACATAACGGCCCCATCGGCCATCTGTTCTACGCGCTATGTGCCCTGCCCATTGCCACTTCAACTATATTTAAAAACAAAAATCTCTATTTCGCGTCTGTATATCAGCGGAACACGGGGGGAAGGGAGGGATTTACCTCCCCCCGGGACGTGCTCTCCGAGAGCACAGTGCGGATGCAAGAAGGTGGGATATCTTCTTGAAGATTCTCGCCCCCCGTCACCAAAAAAAATAAAAGTTAATAGCTTAAGGCGACCGCCCGGCGACTGATCACTATCACGTTTCTGAATGATCATATGGACAAATTATAATTAGTTCTGAATTACAATACCGTGTACAATTTGTGTAGCACTTAAAAGAGTCGTGAACGATAATAACATAATATTAGTAAAATAATGTATAACAGTATAATAATACACGTATGCTTGTGCCGTAGTCAAATGTCAGAGTGCATAAGCGTGTTTGCCTGTCTGTATATTTAAGTGCAATGTACGAATGGAGGCTAAAATATGTCATGTGTTTATTTTGCCTCTTAAACTACTCAAGTTAATAGCTGCATCGTTGAAATTATGCTTTTGACGTAAAATAAAATTAACTTACGTTTCCTAAAGTGCGCTCCAGTTTCCCCGTAGACCGCTTTCGTGAACTCTAAAGATCTGCAAAGAATATTATATTTTCTTTTAATCATATTTAAGTTGTTTCCATTTCTTTAGCTTAATAAAAATATTTCATTCCTTATATTATGTCTTTGACTTTACCAAGTGAAAATTTATATGCCTTTAACACTGTCAAGTGAATGTCGTGGAAAATAATTTCGTTATACGCATATAGGGCAGAGTATTAGAGGGCCTCGCGCGGGTATAAATACATGGCATGTTTATTCAGTCCAATTTGCGTGTAGGGGTTATTTATTTTTTAATCCGAAGGGTACATACCATATGCGTAAGTGGTTTTGTCGGTTATACTCTTAAAGAAAAAATAGCAACTTTGTTATTTCAACACTGCGTCTAGCTTTATCAACTGATTTTAAAAAAGAAGGATCTCGATTCTTCAGCATGTTTTTTTTACGTCGGTTACCGTAAAAATTTCGATTGACTGAACCGATTTTGATGATTTTTTTTGATTTGAAAGCTGTTTGCTTTCCGTGTCACCTAATTTGGTCCAATTCTGACAAGGGCATTTATGAGAAAACCAACCTTTTACTTATTAAGTCCCACGTGAGAAAGGGGTAGTCGCAAACATCGGACACAAATTTAAGCAAATTATTTTTGTGTCTTAGAAGATAATAGCAATTATTGTAAATTTTTACCGAGATATAATTTGTAGCTGGGGATGAGTACTTTATTTTATACTTTCTAAGCAAGTACTTGATTGCGATCCCACCTGGTGTTAAATGATAATGCATGCATGGTAAGGCGTACTAGCTTAGTAAATGCCTATTCACTCTACTCTTGAAAATGTCAACTCATACCGAGTAAAAATTTTAAGTGTTTTATTAAAATTATTTCATCGATACAGATAACCAACCCAAGATTTCTCAGATTCTACCACATTCATATGTATATAAAACCAAAACTAAGGCTACCAAAAGATCAGTATCATGAAAAATTTATTCCTAGAATGTGTCTAGTTTCGACTTGCCAGAGATATTTCGTATCTATTTTCCTTGATACGTTCTCACATATTTACGAATGTGCGTTATTTCGGGGAATAGACATGTTCATTCCTTTGGTGACATCTAAAGATACAAATTATATGGTAGTTGTTATAGTCAGAATCCGTACACTGAGAAGAATATTTAGTAGCTACGTGTTCGAAATATGGTAATGTGCGACTTTGTTTGCAGTAAACATCTTGAGTTTGAATAACCACAATTGTATTTTAATTTATAAAAAATAGCGTACGTAGATTTTGCTTTATTTTATTTAATCAATAAGTTTACATCATTAAATATTTAATTAAATATATCATGTTAAATTATTCATTTCTCTCCGTATTCAATCTCATCTATTCTCTTCTCGAGCAGGTGAAGATCATTACCTACACCCATGTACATATCAGCAACATCAGTAAACTTCAAAATCCTTAATTATTATCTTCAATATACTTCGGTATATTTTATTATACTTCAATATACTCCATTGTACTTCAATATAGTTCAAAATGGCATAAATATACACAACGCATGTGTCAGTACAAATTTGTGTTATAGAACAATAGAATATCATCATATCGATCTTACTCGTATGACTCGTAAATTGCATATTGAACCAAAAACGGAAAACCGTAGAGTATATCCGTTATAATAATTTACACTACAACTAATAATTGTAAGCCTAACGGTTACGCGACATCTCATTGTCGGATGTCTTATGCCGGTAGGTTTTCGTTTGTAAAACAGCTCTAACCGGAACTAGACTAGTAGTAGTGCCTTGAATGGTAATAGGTCTTTTTATGTATACAAAAATCATTTGTTAAAGATGTGATATATGTATGGTGATGGTAATGGGCTCACCACTTGTCACATATTTCATCATTTCGGTGATACGTCATCCGCTATAAAGAAGCAAACATGACATGAGATTTCACTTTTTATTATTTTTAAATGACGTAAAAGCTTATTTATTTTGATACTAAAACGTGCGACTCATAATAAAATCTATTTATTTAGTTTATAATGAAATGCCATACGAGATATAATCTGGGTTATGTTAAGGCAAGGCGTTAAATTATAACATTCACGCCTCTAGATATTTGAGATAAAATGGAGCGTGTCTTTGATAGATTATCGTATTATTCTTTGCGTGCCTTATTATTGAATGCATTAGGCCTTTTCCTTCACATTGGTCAATTAAATTTAATCAGGATTTAAACATGGATTATACATTATTGTTTTTATTGACCCTTAAGAGCAGTGTTAGTGTATGTTTTTAAATTTTGAACACATCAAGACAGACAAACGAAAATATCAAGTATATTTATGAGTAAAAACAAAAACCGACGTCAAATGGAATCAAATGTTCAATCGAAAAATCAAATCAATCGAAATGCTATTACGCTCGGGCGCCTTTTTTGCACTTCCGATTTATCGCAGGTCCCTTACGAAACCAAACTTAATCAGAAGGTAACCAAACTTTCATTAAACTATTCCTAAAGTACATCTTTTCCGATAAAAAGAAGAAATCCATTGGCGTGATATTGATTTACACATACGTGCGCACATACTTGATGCAAATTTAAGAATCATATAGTTTTCTAATGGATCCCATTGTAAGAATAGGACCAAATTTAAATGAGACCACGCGGGAAGCACCGGCTTTCAAATAAAAAAAAGATTTATTAAAATCAGTTCACCCTGTCCAGTCAGAAGTCGGTTGAAAAGAACAAAATGACAACCGTAAAACTTGAATACTTAGGACATGAGAAAGAGGGAAACCCATTTTGTGAATGGTATAGTCAATCCAATTTAGATTACTATAACCTATTCTGACAGTGCCACAATGATGACAGCTGATAAATGATAACTAGCAAAGGACTACTAATTAACAATTTCTTCGTGAGTTTAATTACTTAGAAAGGTTACAATAACAAACTGAATTATGTGATGTCACGCTATGACACATGGGGTTGTTGGAAAAGACAAACTGTGCTGTGGGAAGGGAATCCTCAATGTATTACAAACATATGACCCGTATAAAATTCACTGTGGACCATTACAGATAACGCTTAAATGTATTATTCTAGACACTAACGGCGTATTAAATATTTTATTTTGTTTATTAACGCATTAGACAAGGGTTTTTAGAAGCTATACTTCTTTCAATATTTTAGTAACTTCCAGCCGATTTGTAGTCATGGGTTATCTATTTCTAACGTACAAAAATTTGTGCTGAGTGTGTGGCGTCGTTTGGTAAAAAGACAAAAAGCAAAGATGCCTCTGTCTACCTCTCTAAGGTTAATAGAACGCGATGCTTTATTTTTCATTTGGCGCGTTTAATGTAAGTAGTAAATTTATGAAGCTCAACACGTTTGACTGACCAGATTCCGTTCAGCACCTCGGCTAGCAATGCTTTGCGAACAACAGGCTGGTAGTCCCACGAGGTGGCATGAACTTCAGCAGTGAGGAAACCGACGCGAGGAGGGGGAGCATTATTTATATATAATGCGTATAGCCTAATGGTTTAGGGTACAGCCTGCGAATCGTAAGTTCGTGGGTTCGAATCCACCATTCGACTATTGCCGTGAACCATGTCCTAGCACAAGCTTAAGCTTAGTTGGAATGGTTGACAAGATTGCTAGTAATATTTCTGAAAAAAAAAAGAAATATTGCTAGCTTTCTTTAAAAAAAAAAATGTAGGAAGGAAGACAAATAGTGTCATAATTTGTTGCATAAGAGTTATTAATCACAATTAATTAGTATTCGAAAGTATTACGTATTTTTCAACTATTTACATAGATTATTGCTCTCCAATCCATAAATATTTGTTTACATGCAAAAAAATCATATATCCCCGCAATGAATTATATAACTCCTAATGTTGTATGAGTATGTTGTATAATATCGTATGAGTACACTCACGGCATTTTTAACGTCTATGTTTATCTGACTCAGACAACAAGGCTATTAATGTCGATACATGTGACATGTAATTATAGGCTTGACATGTGTCATTTTGGTCATTGCGATGGGAACGAAAGG
This sequence comes from Meandrusa payeni, assembly GCA_029286785.1. Classification (NCBI taxonomy): domain Eukaryota; kingdom Metazoa; phylum Arthropoda; class Insecta; order Lepidoptera; family Papilionidae; genus Meandrusa; species Meandrusa payeni. The sequence continues at coordinate 6,590,869 of JAGSMX010000013.1, forward strand.
TATGATTTCACGGTTCTGTTTACTTAATTTGGTCAATTATATATTTAGACCGTGCTCAATCATATGAAACGTTTCAATCTTTGTAGTACGTTCGTTTTTTTTTTCTTATGACGAACTACACAGAAGCTGCCCTTGACTGCTTCACCGGATTGGGAGGTGGCATAGCTCTTAGGTCGCTTAAACAAGCGATTTAAGCGACCTAAGAGTTTGTTTCAACTTGCAATACTAGAAGAGTTGTAGGTACAATGTATAAATCAGGCCGAAACCTTGAGTATTTATTACCCACATCTAAAAAAAAGGCACCTGTCAACCTACATATCAATCGTAGCGAAAGCCAGCTATTAAAAAGTTTATTTATAAGAAAAACAAAAACCGACAACAAATCGAATCAAACGTGAAACGTTATTATACGTGGACGCCCTCTTTTACTACTGGTCTATGTCGATTGGTTCATCCCCTGTCACATACGGGACCTAAAATAGTTAATGAAAGCAATATCTTGTTTCTATGTATGTACTTGAACATATACGAGTACATATGGTCGACCAATTCTCTGATACAATCATGTATTTATAATAAGCTTGCTATACTCGATTAATGATTAAGAAGAAAACGAAGACCAAGTAAACGGTGGAGTGATGTCTTCAAAAACAAATGCGTTGCAAATTGCACGTCACAGACACAAATGGAGAGGTTTAGCAAAAGCCTACGCTGCAGGGTATACTATCATAATTGTTCAATTAACTTCTTTTAGTCTAAGTTCATTTCTTTTGAGAATAGCAAATAAAGGCTTTTGTTTATACTCGATAACAGATGTCGCTGTGTCAATAAAAAACATGTTATTAAAGTCTCTAGTAGATCAGGGCTTTTTATTTATCTTTACAAATGAATAAAATTGTATTGTCTGTTTGTAATATTAAAATACTGCTTTTCACTACGAGTACATGCATATTAATTTAAATACGGCACACATACCAAAATTACATTTTGTTATAACTTTTGCCTGTCTGTTTGTTGAGCAATTTGTGGAACGGCTGGACCTATTTTGACAGGATTTTCACTGACGTTGAGATAGCTGATGTAATAACTTCTCATTAACTTAGGCGACTTTAATTCTAGAACATTTAAATAGACAGTTTTTAATCACGGATAACATCACGACAGCTTGTAATAAATAAATTAAAGATTAAACCATGACTTTCAGTTGAAATGCAAAAGCGTTTGGTCCAAGGTATAATTAAATTACAAAAGCCAATGCTCAGCGGATGTGGCTCGGAGTGATGGGTCCACTGGGACTCCGCTGCCGCCGCTCTGGTGTCACAACTCACGGAGAGAATAATTCATGAGCGAGAGAGGGCGGCTTCTAGGAGGTGTTACTCTCCGTTTTGAAACCGCGACAACGCTGGCCCGAGTGTCGACCCATTGTATTATTATTATGCAAACTCACCGGCGTGCGTTCAATCGCGAGCGAAATGTTTTCAAGCGAACATGGAACCACATTTCGCTGGTTAAAAGGTTATTAGAATGTAGGTCACGAAGTAATTGTTTTCAAGGTTGGCCCACTGTTTTTGAAAATTGATTCGTCTTGTTGCGGAAAGTGTGAAACACTTGGAGTGCTGCTTCGGTGTACGGTTGGCGAATTGATTACACGAAACCTGTTTTATGCTAAGGTAAATGTACATCAATAATAAATTGATGTAATGTATTCATTGTTTTTAATTTGAACTTCATTAAAGTGAAATGATGCCGGTCCTTTCAGAAATCGTTGGGGAGACCCATGACCAGAAATGATGATCATGAAAGATGCCAGTAGCTCTAAAGAGAAATGTTGACTATATATCATAGATATATTTTTATATCTTAAATAATAGGTGTCACGACTTTTTAATTGTGGGATAGGCCAAAGAAATCGTTGCCAACGCATTTTAGGCCCCATATGAGATAAACAAATCTACATGAGATAAAATCTAAGCAAGTTTTTTGTTCTTAAGAACTATTACAGGCTAGCTGATTCAAATCCACAAATATTCGACCGTAATTTGACCGAGCCAATTAGTTCTGCTTTAAATTTCGTTTTCTAATTTCGAATCAAGTTCAAGTTTGAACTCTCAACCAAGTGACAAAGAGGTTTGCAAAAATGTTTGAAAATATATAAACATAATTGTTAAATAGGTGTAGAATAGATGTCGGGCCAATTTTAGCAAACGAAAATTGAAAGATCTATGTTGAAATAAGACCGTATCCAGGAGTAGTTAACTGTTAAAATATAGTAATTATTTGAATTGGACATGACGAGGACAGAAATGGTGATTATTTTGTACATTTGCCTCGATTTTTTCCGATTGAAATTTTAATATTCATATTGTAAATTTGGTTTGAGTGTAATCGTGATTGAAAGTAACAATTGAATAAAATCAATCTACCTGGGGGCCATTTTCCTTACTTTTATCGCCTCGCCGGTTTGGTAATTGAAAATGGTTGAAAATTTATCGACAACCTTAATAAATGGACTATCACAACGGAAATTGACGTTGGATCGAGCGCTGTTCAAATAGATGCTGTTATTATTTTGTAAACGAGTTAGGGAAAACTGATGTGGGAAGCGAAGTAAGTTGGACAAGTTTAAAATTTTGTTTCCGAACCAACGTTATTTGATTTTAGAACTATCACGTTTTAATACGTGTTATAAATACGTGTATATGTAACTACTTTTGTTGTTTCGGCAAGCAAATAATTTGATCTATACATGTTAGCTGTGGACAAACTACAAAGTCATTCCTCCATTAAACCATCTAAATTATAGTTAACTTTTTGTTAATCTAATAATACATTTATTTACAAACACACCTCTGAATTCTACCCTGATATAGTATTAAACTAATGGTGGCTTTTCATGGAATGTTAAAAATCAAGGCTACAATTATTATTACCACATCTTATTTCTACGGTGTATCGATAAATCTTTGTCTTGTTTTTTTTAGAAAGTCCCTAGGATGAAAACCTTTTTTTCGCATTCCATAAATAAATGAAATTACGAAAACTTCAATGACAATTTGTAATAGAATTTAAAATGTTGAATAGAAAAAAATAATATAATTAAATATACAAAGTTGTTATTTGTATAAAAAATAAGAGCACAGTATAATCAAAAAAGTTTGTATAAAAATTCTGTCACATTCGTATTCATTTATATAATCTGTGCTCAACTGTCACAGTTACTACAAAAACTCCTACTATATATGAAAGCCCTGTTAACGTAATTAACAAATAATAGACAGTTATAGTTCGTAATGAATTTATGACATTAGTTACTCACAAGAAATATGTTGTTAAAATGTATGAACAAATAGCCAGTGTGCGTAAAATTTCGTATGCAGTACTATTTTAATTGCCTTCTAAATGGCCAGTATAGTTGGCCTAGATTCGACAAAAAAAATTAAAATAATAAATGTTGCCACATTAAACGTTAGTTGTATTTCTCGTTAATTATCTTTTGGGCTACGTTGCCTTGTAGGTTTAGCTGGTAAATGTCTTGTGTGGAGAGATACTAAGGTTGTGCGCAAAATTTAATTATATTTCTGAACACCTTTATTCTCTCCTTCATTTGCTCGCAGGCTTGTTCATTACACGTTAATATATCAAGTTAATCGGTTGGAACATGTTCCCGGTTGTGGATGTTAATTATAACATATAAACTTTGACAAAAATATTATTAAAGCATTGTATTTGAGAATATTTTTTTGATGTTCATCATACTTTTAGTAGTGGTTAATTATTAACATATATATTTGAAATGTTTTCGTCTATCTGTATAACATAGGTAGATGTGTGTTTTGTTATCTTTAATCTACAAAACTACGGAATGGACATGATGCTAAAGATGCAGCGTGTTTTTAGTAAATGTTTAAGTATATAGTATATGGGTTATAATACTCGTATACTGGTACTAAACTATATTTTTAGGATTAAAAAGTAAACTGGGATAATGATAATTTATATTGTATAATTATATGCATCAAAATGGCGTCCACTCTGCTTTCAATTACTAAGTTTACAGAAGTGCGTAAATACTGATTTTCAGTGGAATCATAAAAGAGATAGATGACGATACATATATAATAGGACATTTTTTTACCGTTCGCACAACATATAGGTCTATGGTATATAAAACCATTTGATATTTTTAAATCAATTATAAGGTAAAATAACCCTTACCTTACGATTAAAATATATCGCAAACAAGTAAACAAACTTCTGCGTATAGCCTATACGTTTCAGATACGGTCTGCTGTACATAAGGTCGTAGATTCAAACTCAATATTCAACTATTAATGTGCACCACTAACTTGTACTTGCTTAGTACAGGATCGTTAGCAGGTATTATCCATATTTTCTTTTAAAACAAAAATGTTTTAACATTTCTACCTTCCCATGAATTATAATTGGTATGAGTCTGTGAACATTTGCGAGGATCAATTCAAAAATAATATTCTATAGTAACGGAATGGGTTTTTTTCTTTCTTTATTTTTTGGGGACTTTTGCCGTTTTGGGCATGTGATGATGGAGCTCATCATACCCTAAGTATAAACACATCGGTCGCATGAAGCGAGAAAGAAAGTCATCAATGTTGCATAGTCATAACCACCTTCCTCGCTCCCTCCGAGGTCGGGTCAGAGAGCAACAATAAAAGACACCCACATATTCCTCCCTCAGTTTAAGGCTATCTATTAATGACTTTCTTTCCGTTTCATGTTTAGCATATTTCTCCAATATGTGGTGCACTTCATCCACCACTTGACAAATCTCACAGTTCGGTGAGTTGCCTTACTGATAGGGTTTTGTAAAACATAATCGTTAGCTTTTTCCTGTCTCTACAGATAAAAAAACCTATATACGTTGTTTATGTACAATTTATAAATTGATTTTCTAGCTTGTTCTGAGCCGAAAGACATTTCTACACATTAGCCGTGTATTTTTTAATATTTTACAAAAAAAAAATATACTTTATACATGTGGCAACTATGTAGACAACACAACTTTAACTGAGTAATTCTCTCTAGAAATAATTATACTATTGTCAAATGTAATTGCAAATATGAAATTATAGGTGCCGAGGACAAACCGGGTCAACACGGCACAAACAATGCCTTACACGAAAACAAAAGGTCATATTGTATTCAACAGGAATATTCAATACAAACATATTCCATAATTGTACCATGAACAATAAATTATTTACGCTCTACCGCCATGCGAAAGACACATTCTCCTTACAGCCGAATGCATGTGTGGTATAAATCATATAGTAGGTCAAGCAACCTAATTTGTATTGACCATTATTAAACCTGCGGTCATATAGTATAATAATATTGTACAGTATGGAATATTTTATTATTTCCATAGAGAAAGGAAAAGTCTATGATTGTTTTTACACAATCTCTACACATTAATTTCTTTATAATCGTTTCCTCAGAGCTGAGGGTCGTGACCACCAAGAGAGCTGCTTTGAGCGAGCATTCCCCACTCTTTCCTCTTTTGGGCTAGGTGGATAGCCGCCTGGAGTTTTAATTTGGTGGCTCCTCCAATAGAGTCCGTCCATCTAGTGGGCGCCCTGCCTCTGCTTCTTCTTCCTTCGACGCAGCCAACCAGCAGTAATTTTTCAAGGCTGTCTGGCTGGCGGCGAGCTATGTGGCCGAAGAAATTAAGAAGACGGCGAAAGCAAGTCGTGGAGAGGCGAGTCTTGATGTTGAGCTCATTAAGAATAGACTCATTGGTGAGTGAGTCTACACATTAATAATAGTGGTACAAAAAATATAAGCAAGTAAAATTAAAAAAAAATCTCTTAATTAGCTTACAAAAAAGAAATGAGGTACCCTTAGTAAGCTATATAAAATGCTTGTGTTGTACTTTTATTAGCCATGCAAAATAAAATGAAATAAATCTAATAACCACGTGGCTGAGGAACCCACCAGAGCTTCATCGTAGAAGACCATGCCACAGCTACTGAGCCGGGAATTTCTGAGGGTTTTAAAGGGTTTTAAGACACTTTAGAAGTCCCACTATTTCTTAACTCTTAGCCTAACTAATATCTTTGTTTTTTTTTATCGTAACACGTATTATTTGTGTGTCTATGTATTTTTAAAATTATTAACAAAGCATTCGACTATTGGCGTGAACGATCTCCTAAAACACGCCTAAGTTTATTTGGAATGGTTAACGAAAGAGTTAATAATATTTGTAAAATCTATCTATATATCTATCCATTACATACAATAAATAGTACAGTAATGGCAATTATGTAGTAAAGTTAAAAGTTCAAGTTACGGCCTTTATATATGTGCCACTGCTGGGCACACGCCTTCTCTGTAAAAGAGTAAAAGAACATAGTCCGCCACGTGGCCCTAGAGCGGATTGGCAGATCCTCACGATGTTTTCCGTCATCGCCGAGCGCGTGGTAAAACAGCACATAAAATTGCAAACATATTGGTGCCGGGCACCGGGGATCGAACTCGGGTTGCTAGCTTACTATGCAACTTCAGGCGACCGTCCGGACACTGCCCTACCACGGTTCTACTCAGCTACCACCGTAGTAAATGTAAGCATTTAACTTGCTAACTGGATTTTCGATTTTTAGCTAAACAAACGTGACTACACATGGCAGTGGGCCTGTTAAATAATTTTTATATTATATAAATATTTCGTGAAGTTCATAGCCTAATTATAAGTTGTCCTTGTTACAATTACATATAATGAATAATTATTTAGGTATTTGCGTAAATGAAGCAATCGTTATTAAGTCACATAGTTACGGTTACGTTGAGGAATGTTTTGTTCTTCCTTCACTTACGCTTGAACGTATACTGCGTTAATAGTTTCACAAATGGAATGTTTCGCCATGGTTAAGTCTTAAGGATGTTGCCCTTAATGAAACCCCCCGTCGACAGTTATGTAACCGGTTTCTGTGACTTTTTGACGGAAACAAGACCATTGCACCACGCACAAATTTAAGCGGTTTTTTGTGTGTTAAGTATATACTCAATTTATACACTAAAGGTATATCTATGTAAAACGGATTGCAGATTAGAGTCGGAGCTTAAAGGTATATAAAAATGAAATCAAAGCCGAAGTTAATCCTTGACATTAAGGGGAGAAGGAAAATCTGCCCTCGCTTCAATCAAGTAATACAAATTAATATTGACGTTTCTTCGCACGGCACAGATGAAAATATCGCAGCCATTATATTTTTCCGTTTCTTTCTTCTGCTATTTTTTTCTTATAGACATAGATATAGATATTTATTGGCATCATAATACATAAACACATTACAGACAAAATATAACACACATTAAAAAAGAATGAGAAATTAATAAAATACAGTTAAAGTTACACGGACTAATAGTATACAACATGTGATGCCAATATCGGACACCGTCTCAGCATATGCTGTCGCAAAGATGCGACAGCGCTGATTTTCAGCGGTACCCGGGACTACCTAAAGACGTGCGCGCGCAATACTATTTTAATATGGAATTTATGCAGACAATAAGAAAATAATAAATATGATACATGAATAAAACACTTATGAGATTAAAAAATATTATATACAATAAAATAATAGATGAAAAAAAAAATATTTTTTTTTAAAAAAAGAAAGCTAGCAATATTTTTTTTTTCAGAAATATTACTAACAATCTTGTTAACCATTCCAACTAAGCTTAAGCTTGTGCTAGGACATGGTTGACGGCAATAGTCCAATGGTGGATTCGAACCCACCTTACGATTCGCAGGTCGTACCCTAAACCATAAGGCTATTGACGCTATTATATGACAATTAAACGTATAAAGTTTATATTATATACTGAAATATTGAAAATCTTGGAAACAACAAACCGATATCACGGGGATATTATCTTTTTGTAACTTTAACATCAGGTGTTTTAATTTATTTTTAAATGCGTTAATAGTGAGTGACCCAGCTTTTTTAGATTTATGCCATAGAACCTTTGGTCTCAATCTACAAAAAATTCATATAATATTTAACTTACAAGTTATTAAAGGGATTACCTAAAAAAAGTTAGTTACAAACGGAATAGACCTTAAATGTTTACAAAATTATGCTTAGTAATTTTTAGTAATTATTTTTTTAATTTTCCTTCGCGAGGTAAATATTATCAGTTTACTTAAGCCGACGAAGTGGTGTTACCAGTAAAAGTATTATTTTTAAAAGTACAAATTTATTTAATGTTACAATGGTTTGATTAGTTACAGCATTAATATTCCCGATCTTTCTGTATGGAGTCGAGACTTGGACAATTTAACCAAGAGAATAGAGGCGAATGCTACGAATACCGTGGACGTCCAAGCGCACAAATGTATCTTTTCTCTCCCAACTCACCGTAAAGAACAGACTGTCCACTACGTGTTTACAGCGCGTACGGTCCTATTTCGGGCATATAATACATAGAAGGGATGGCAACCTTGAAAAGCTGGTCATCGTTGGTGATACAGCCAACCAACACGACGGTCTGACCAAGTGAAAGGTGCCATCTCCTCTGCTAATCTCTAGCAGCTAGTGAGGGCTGCCTCAGACCGAAGCCGATGGAGGCAGTTTGTTCACTTGAGTGACTCTAGTGATCACGATCTTTAGAAGTGAGGGAACGACAAAGAAGAAGAAGAAGATAATATTATTTTTTAGGAAGTCAATATTAGTAAATAAATATTTTAAAAGCTTTGGTATGACGCATTACTAACAGATAGGTTATAGAGAATTGTAGCATTTGAATGCTTACAAAGCTACTTGTATTTAGAATGTAAGTGTTTACCGGCCTCTTTCTATTAAAATCGAAGGTCTATATTGAAAAGTGGTCCTATTAATAATACCGCAATTAACGTATAACAATACCAACCGCAGAATGTCAAGCAGTTCAATAAACTGAACGGAAAATGAACCTTCACTTACTGTCAAGGTTATGTCAAATGTCACGATATATGATATAGTGGCGGTTTTCGATCGCAAAATGTTTTAGTTGTAATTTATTAACCTATAATAAGTCGCGATAGATTTTTGGGGTGAGTTGGTTCATCCCCGTAGTGCTGGGCTGATATAAGGTAAGACATCCTCCAGCCGGGTCCTTGTTGTACAAGGGGATTAAAGAGGGCTTTCGATTTCACAGGCGATAAGAGTAAGTGAATCCGGGAAGATAGCACTGCCACTCAGTATCCTGTTGTGTCGTAGACCAACGAGAATGCTGGGAGAGGGAGAGGGAATTTCCGTACTTCTACAGTGCTCCTTAAAAGGAAGAGTACTCACGCGGCGACTTGTTCGAAAAGCGAAATCGAAATAACCGCCGAGGACTTCAACAAGAAAGACGTGAGATATATATTATAAATAACATATTATGAATTTATCAATCAGCCCATATCTTCCCACTGCTGGGTATAGGCCTCCCTTTTTTCACGCCATTCACTGTGCTGCCCGAAACCATTGCGGTCCTATTGCCCTGACGATGTCTGCCCAATTATCAGCATCCCTGTCTTTGCCACCACTCGGTTACTGCCCTGGTCCACCGACCGTTTTCTCTCCTAGCCAGGTGTCCCGCCCAATGCCATTTTAGTCTCTCCACATACCCACGTCTTCGACTTTCGACGTATCTCGACGTTTAGTATGCGAATATGCATACGAATTACTCTGATGGACCATCAGAGTGATTCGTAGCATGGTGCGCTCCATAGGTCGTTGTGCTACTTGAATTTTGTGCAGATTTTTGTTAGTGAGCGTCCACGCTTCGGAAGCGTATGTCAAAATGGGCAGGATAAATGGGTAATACACCTTAGTCTTGAGGCATTGAGGGAGTTTGGACGTAATAATATATTATATAGCTAATTGGTGGAGTACTGCAATACAATGCAAATTGTACTATTCAATGCTCTATCAGGTAAGAGTTATAATATGTTGTACCATGCTCATCTCAAATTAAAATTGGTTATATGTATTTACCCTTTTATTTATTTATTTTCATTCTAAATATAATCATTTCTCTAATTAAACTCGGGTTAAGGAAAACAAGGTGTCACATTGATTTAATCTCCACCAAACCGAAACTGACTAATATCTTAAAATTACGTTTGTCGTGTTTAAACGTCGAGCAATTAATCAGCATCAAGATTGAGGGGCTGTCTCCATGGCGCAATACGAACAAAGGGCAATAATCAAAAGTCAGCTACCGTTCCCTATTAAAGTACAGATTAAATAAATTAAATTTATCAATCGATATCGTGACAGGTTATTTACTGAAATCATGTTCCTTATCCTTTGTATTTGTTGTTTGTAATGGTCATTATCACGACAAGTTATGTCATAACTGACCTAAATACCCGGCCACAATCAGTCCTATGAGGCCGGGTTTTGACAATGAACTCAAAATGTTCAATGGCTCCAACCTTTTGTCTAATAAAGGCAGGTGGTAAGCAATTGTTTCAATAACAAATTGCAAAGAGCGATTGATATAATGGTTCCATTTAAAATTTACGAAGAGATAACGCCAGCGCGGTAATGAGTACCAAGGCGAGATATATCTTTTCAAAGAGTGATTCAACTCGAATGTAAATAAAGGTTCACTTAACGACGTTCTATGCAAAGTCGAGATCATTATCGAACAATGACGCAAATCAATAGGTTATCTGATCAAACGATAAAATGCGTCGATCGTGCTAAGAATGGGTACATTTTTAAAATTGCCTTTAGTCCAAGTACATAATGTAGGTGCTTGCAAAGTATCGACGTGCTTGCGGAGTCACGATCTCGGGCGGCAGTCATTGTGAAAAATTTATGCAACGTGCCGTCGAGCATTTTTCAAGCTATTTTAGGAATTGAATATGCCACTTGGAGGTTGATACCGAAAAAGCTTTTAGCCTTCTGAATGCCATACTAATACACAATTTAATTTCAAAGACAAAAATAAGTTACATGTTTTATTTGAATCCGGAGAACAGAGATAATAATCATTGAAAGTGACAAGTGTTCAAATAGTGTCCTTGCTAAGTTTCTTCTAATAGAGTTTTAGGCTTAAAGATCTAGGAGACCTTTCAAATTCAGTGAAATTTTTGCGATCAGCTTATGAGGCTATTCAGCGTAAATTATTTAAAAAATCCATCAGTCGAGTATTCAATTCCAACTGATATTAAGTGGAGATCTTTATGCTAAGTCTTATGCGGGAATAGCATTCTTCTCTTGAAGTTTGCTATTGAAGAGAAGAGGAAGGGAGAAAGACAAAGTCTTCGTTCGGTGCCAAAATAATCAATCGTCTCCATAAAGTTTCTCATGATTAACCACAGAAAACAACATTTAAGATAAAAATATTTGTATGTAGTTATGTTGTCTTGCCGTATCATTAATTGTAGCAGAGACATTGAGTCGTAAACAGCATCAGGTGAGAGATATGGTTACAGTTCTTATATAATAACGGCGTACGGCGTTTTTTTAGCTTGTAATATTGTAAAAATATAGTAATTCAAATTAGGTGCGTTACCGCTGCTGTGGGAAACGTGCAAATCGGTTTGAAGGTCAATAGATCCAATTGTCCACGGGTGACGACGCGTTATATGCTATTCAAATTTCTACTGCCTAACATATGTACCTGCCTTCCCATTTTAAAGGTGCTGGAGTTAGTAAAGATACTGTGCTAATTAGTCTTATAGATTTATTTATTTATTGGAGACAAACAGAAACAAAAGATAACAGACATTTTAACAATTACGGTATACAAAAATTATTACAAATGCTTCCTTCAAGCTGTCTCACTGAGAACAAATTTGTTTTTCGAAAATCATCGATACAGTACAGCAGCAGCATCGTGTTAGCATGGGCAGGATAACACATAGGATATGTAACTTAAGGTGTCGAAAGATTGGAGAATTGGAAATATTAAATACATTTTCCTCTATGAGATAACGCCGACGGCCTAATTCGGCATACCAAATGTAAATAAGCACTCCTCTATAAAAAACTGCTATTGTCTTTCTAAATAGGCTTTATGTATTACCGAAGCTATAAATTGTGTTATAATGGAAACGTGTGCCTTGATAGAAGACGCTTTGATTATAATAGAGAAAGGAATGCTTAGGTGGTGGCCATATAATAGGGATGACATGAAATTTATGTTGCAAAAGTGGCAGCGGGGAGAAAAATCTTAGACCAGATTGGTGACATACAAGAAAAGGATGATGTCAGAAGTTCCTACTCGAAACTGACGGATGAATATGCGAAGATAGATATATCTGCCTACCCCTCTGGTTCGATGGCGTGAGAGCTGTATTTATAAATCATCTAACAAATTGCTACCTGCCAAGACACCTTCGTATTTGTTTTGCCAAATTTAGGACCGTTTGTCTTTGCTTCGCAAATAACAGGTGGAGATAAATTTGGGCTATATTTCCGTAACGCACGATCATTTGTCATGAGTCAGTCTAAGAAATTACGGGTGTGGGCTATACGCCATTAGTTGCCCTTCGTGACAATTTCAGTATGTTGCGGTTGACTTTGTAAATGCTATCGTAAATATGGTCATGATGTGACTCAAAACGCATTCGATCACGAACATTAACAAGTTTGGAAAGTGGTCCAAATTATAAGAGAACGGAAACGATTTTGCATTTAAAAAACCCTTCGATAAACGGACACTCGAATAGATGCTTCAATCTCACACTTTTTCACGATAAGCCCTGTCGCTATCATAAATTATAGTAATCCTTAGAATTACATCAAACATAAAAAATGAAATCAAAAAGTCTTTTATTATTTTTCAGCTATTGATTTTATTTATTTTATCTTTATTTACAAGTACACAAAAAGGCCACCAGTCCACATTGGAGATATGTATAAAAAGAGACAGAGTAAGATATGAGAAAATAAAATATCACAACATAAATACATGCTTATGTGCATAAAGAAACAGACATACATTTCAATAAATTAACAACAATCATAATTTGAATTGCCCATTATAAAATTATTTATCATTTTATTCTACATAATAATGGTGGCTGTGGCACTTTTCCCACAAAACTTCAAATGTTTAGGTATAAATTTACAATGCTTCACTTTTTGTTTTGTCTTCTCGTGTAATAACTACTAATGAGCTTCCACGTATATTGTAATAATCATCTGAATAATTGTCTAAACGTTCTCGTAATTAATTTGCGTTCGAAGAGAAAGATAATGTATTGTTATATCCCAGCCTTTCCTTTTTCAAGGTCAAAGAGTTCCGTAATGGTTAAATAGAATGTTCTCGCATGTTTTTATTTTTAAATCCAACGAAACACAAATGTAAATTTGAACAAAAAGTGCATTTATGACGGTAAATTTGTTCGTTTTGCAAACAGAATTGTTGCATAGATGAGTTAATAGTTTCTAAAATGCTGATGCTAGAATGCGATTTGTGGTTGAAGGTCGCAGGAGTCATGTAACCTCTTTTGAACTTTATCTCAACCAGCAAATTGGTACGATTGTGACCCGCGATGTATGTAGTAAAATAATAAAACAATTGATAGCTATAATTACGTCATTATAGTGGTATGTTGAACTTTAGGAACCGTGAGTCTCCTAAATATATTAACATAAACTTAAGGTTGTTACAGCATATTACGTTGTATTACAATTAGGATGCCACTCTTATAAAATGAACTTATTGAAATTTGAAAACAATTTATACACATCTATACATATTAATACATGAAATGAAAATCTATAATTTTTGGATCCCTTTTTTATGAATAAATTTGGTACATAGTTACAGTTTTATGTTGTTGTCCACACCGTGACCGGTGACGGCGACCTTACCTAGCTACGGGCATGAGCCCTGATATGGCTTGCGAAGCCGAACTTGCTCTTAAATGCTCGGTTGCAAGTGGCACAATATAGCTGACCGGTGACTTTGTACGTGTAGTTGTAGGACTTGGGGCGAGATTTCTTTTCGTGGCGTTTTGCGTCTAGATCAACGAGATGGTTCTTTTCAAAATCCGTCACACCTGTTGATACAGTTTTATTCATCGATATTATATTACAAATTATTAAAAAAATTGATATTTACACTTGTAATACAGTTGCTAAGCAAGGGTTAAGTACGATTACTATTACTATTTTTTGTAATCTGTCAATATCCAATATATAGATACATAATGTACAGCGTCAATAGCCTAATTATGGTTTACATTGCAGTCTGGGAAACGAATGCTCATTGATTTGAATCGACCATTCCACTATTGACGTGAACCATCAGCTTATACATATTGCCACCATTTTTTTAAACAATAAGCTTATGTGTAAAGAATTTTCAAATATTACCAGCAAATTAATTCTGAATGAAAGAGTTTCGAGGTATTTTAGGTAATTATATAGATCCTTTTTATGAATTACGGTTAATTTTTGTCGACAGGGTAACTGCAAGTTAGGTATAAATGACTAATTATTAAAATTAATTTCATATATACACGCTGCGTCTTACATTTATACCACAAACGGTCAATCACGGCGTCTCACGACTACGGTCAAGCTTCAAGGTCTCGTTACATAACACAACATTTCGCCTCTGTAATTGATATCAAACAATTGGCATTGTTGACGGATACTTCTTTATCGATAACTGGTTTGCAGAAAAACAAAAACATGAATTGTATTTTCGCTATCATTGAAATAAATACGACATTCACTGTCGTATGAACCACGCGGTACCCGCCAGTTTTTCTGGGCGTAATTTTTTTTCGCATGTAGTAGAAAAATTAGAAGACATGAATTTCATATCTATAGAAATAAATTAAATTAGAGTGTCTGTTTGTAATTTTAATATAACAGCTATTTACTACATACATATGAATGTACTCGTATATACGATACATTTAACAAAATGACATAATTTTTGTCGATCTGCTTGTTCGGCCTAAACTCTGCAACGGCTGGATAGATTTTAATAAGACTTTCACTGACATAATTGATGTAATAAAAATTACTTTTATTTAAAAAAAATAGTTTTTTACTGCAGACCTAGTTCGAAAGAATTCATACGGGTTTACAATTTTATTTTTAAGTGGATCCATTCTTCTTTGGGGTTTAGGAATTAGGGGTTCAGGCGCTGTGCAAATTGACCGACCATAAAGACTGTGTTTTATTTTTTAAAAGAGAATGAATGTTTTGTCAACGGATAAGGAACAATATCCTTTTGATAAAAAAAGTTCGATTTAATATTAAACGAACCGTGAAATTGTAAATGGAACAAAATACATTTGTTCGCATGATTTGCTCTTTTCAAACCATTTAAGACACTGTTTCCAAGCCTCTACTAATTCAATTACTGTGTTTATTTCCGCTTACTTTTTATTTTAAAGTGGTGTTGGTACGTTGGTTGGGTTCGGCATGAATTTTCAATTGCAATTCGTGTAAACCAGTCGACTATTTTCCGGACGGTGTTTTTAACTGGCCATAAAAATACAGCATGTTTAAAGTTAACTGTATTTTTTAATAGTAATAGCCTAATAGTTTAGCATACGGTCTGCGCTCAAGCATAAGCTCAGTTGGAATGGCTAACAAGAATGTTAGTAATATTTTCAGAAAAAAAGAAGAAATATTGCTAGCTTTTTTATTTAAAAATCTACAACGTCACCACGGCAAAGAATTTGGTGGTGCGGTTAAATTGTACAACAATGTCCCTACAATCGTTAGCGCAACGATCTAGATCGTTCCAATTTAATGGCATTAAGAAACGTTTAGGCAACTGGTGAACTTCTGAAATATAGAAATCATAAAAAGTGGTCATGTCAATGATAATTTGATTTCGCGCCTGTTACGAGTTTCTACGTTGAATTTCACGAGTATTTTGCAATTTTGTTTCTTATATTGTTCATTGTCAATTGAAATAGAATTCAAGATATCTAATGTATTATTAACAGCTAGCTACATGAACACCAAGTAAAATCTGCGAATATTACTGAGTTATTGTTAGAATAGTTTACAAGTTTTTAGCTAGTAAAATAACTAGTCTTCGTTAACGTTAAATGTTACGTTTTAGGAAATCGCGGTGCTGAAATGGACTTTGTATTACGGAAACCCGGATAGCAAGACAAGAACCGACTTTAAATTGACGCTTAACGCTATTATGCGTGAACGCCCTCTTTGTATTTCCGAATTATCGTAGGAATCTTACGAAAGATAATCAGAACCTAACTAAACTCTCATTAAACTACTTTTGAAGTGCAATCTAATAAAAATGTGTCATCGAAATCGGTTAGTGTAATATTGAGTTATTCGTCCATTTGTGGCACACATACTTGATGCAAATTTAAGATATATTGTTTTCTCATCAATCTCATTGTCAAAGTTGGATGTCAGAGATTGGAGAAAATTTACATGAAGGGAGCACCAGCTTTCAAATAAAAAGAGAATCATCAAAATCAGTTCACCCAGTCGAAAGTTATGCGGTAACAAACACAACCTCCTCGTTTTAAAGTCGGTCGAAAATTAAAGTTTTTAGATTCAACTGTATTTACTTGACTGTACCCAGCTTAAAAATATTAAGCACCATTTACGATATGTATTGAATCTATCACCATTCAACGGACATGTATTTTAACAAGTTATAGTGCTGATACAGAAACTTTACTAACTGAACAGAAAGAGTAAAAGCAGACTTGGTTTCGAACACTGGCCGTCAATTAGACAAGTCTAATAATTTGGCCGTTAGGTTATTACCCGCTTTTGAAAGTATAATCTTCTTCGCATTCTTCTTCATGGCATTTTGACTAGACCTAAATGATGCATAAGTGACAATATTCTTTATGTGCCTCTTTGGCCTGTATATTTTGTTGTGACGCAAGCAAGTGGCGGTACCTTTTGTTGAACGTTTTTTGGACATTGAATTTTAATGGACGTTGTTTATTACATCTTAAGTCCACGTGCTAAATTAAAAGTTACGCAAAATATTTTCTATATGTCAGTCAAATTTTTTTTTGCCCTGATAAATTTTGAAATGCGGGGTATCCATTTAATTGCCGAGACAAGATCGTGACTGTTTATTACATTAAACTTATTTAAAAAAAGCATTCAACACAGGCTTAGGTGGGCCAGCTTTTGGTGTTCCACAGAATGCATTTGAATCTAAACCCCACTGAATTCGTTTTTTATAATCTGTTTGTCAAAGATTATAACGCAAGCTCCAGTATTTGGTCATATAATGCGTAATAAATACGAACTACTCAAACTCTTTATCCAAGGAAAAATCCAGGGCAAACGTGCACCTGGAAGAAGACGTATTTCGTGGCGCAGTAAACGGGACATGGTTCGACATGAGCACAGGATCCTTGTTCCGTGCCACTGCATTAAAAATTAAAACAGTTTAAATGATAGCTGACCTCCGCTAGGAGATGGCACTTCAAGAAAAAAATCGTTTTGTTGTTACAAAAGACGATATCTGCGAAATCACAATAATTATCTCGTCTTTGTCAGTGAGTTTCTAATCGCGGTAAACTAGCTGTATAAAAAGAATTGCGATTTTCCTATTTTAAGTAATCTAAGTAGTTCGTTACGATATCGAATCAATAAAAGCAATTCTCTACAGTTAATTTAAAATTTTATAAAACATTAAAGATCATTTGGCTATTTAGCGGTCATTGCACCCAAATACAAGGTTACTAAAATGTTTACTACCTTCTTTGTAGATTTGTAAATGATGATTAAACGAAGACGTCAAGTTGGTGAAAACGCTTAACGATAAATTTCTTTCATTTCCTCTATACATTAATATTTCAATAAATTATTTTAGTTATGTTTCATTCATTAATACATATCTATTATATTTATGTATGTATGATTCACTTTTTTATATTTTGATATAGATTACATGGTATTAAAGTCACAGGCAAATATTAGTGCTTGTAATTGTATTATAACTAAATAGCAGTTATAGTCCAGTGGCTTAAAGTTTCACTTACGATCTGGTCGTGAGTTCGATTCCAAGTAAACTGACCAATGAATTGCAGATTTCGGTTTTTTAGCTACAAAATATGACCTGCTTAAAATTGTACCCGGTTTAAAGCTATATTGATATAATAAGCTTGGTGAAAAGCGGACGGCGAAACCTGTCTCTGTCTATACCAGAAAGGTCAAAACTTCGTGACTAATTATATATATTTTCATATATATTTAACTAATTTGGTTCAATCGTTTTAATGGTTGCGAAGTAAAATAGCATTAAAATCTACGTTTAAGGTCAGTTTTGTAGATTTTACATATTTGGTATAATTTATGATATCTATTATTACTGCATGTTTGTGGTCGATTGCATTTAATGCACTGCTAAGTAAAACAGCATTGGTTTCATTATCATATTCGTGTTGGTGATATAGTGGAAGCAGTTTGCGTTTACATTACATATTTACAAATCCTTACTTAGTGTCCCTACGCATCGAGCACCTGACTTTACTTCCGTCGTATAAGTGCTGTTGCGGATTTGGGGTGCGTTGGTGTTTGTATTTGCTACCACCACCACCTACCACCACTATACCTACACATCTCAGATTTTGTAAGTGATATTATATCAATTTTTAGAAGTTTACTCTCAATTAAGAAAACATAATTTTGTTATAACTAAAACTAGAAAATATAGCTTAACTATACATATAAAACAGTACATAATAGTAACTAAAAAAAGAAATATATACAATACAATAGATATTTTACAAATTATTTACAAAAGACATAACTGTGCCAAAACGTCATCGTTTGGCAGCGTGCCCAGAAGGCTGGTAGCATTGCCACGTTGTATGGCAATGCGTAGCCTCTCTGCAAGGTATAAGCCAGCCCTCTGGTTACTACATGTGTCGACTTCTTACCTATCACAGAAAAAGAAAGACTTCTTTAAGGTACATTAAGAAAACTGTAACTATTTTTTTATTTAAGAGTACAGTCTTAGTAAATAAAATACTATAATAACTATATTCATTACGAAAGCACCTAATCATCGGTAACAGTGTGACTATGATTTGCAATATGAACTTGAATGTGAATGTTGTCTATAATGAGTTGTATTTTACACGAAAGTGACGGAGTAATTTGCTGATTCTTCTTGTTTTAGAAAATTTGTTTTAATCTTAAGAAAGTTTACCTCTCAGATTTCTTTTTTGATTTCATTTTACACGTAAAATCTAAATCTAATTAATAATCTTCCCTTACTTCCTTAGTGACACTAAATATACGTATTTAAGCTGGTCGATTACAGCTATTTATAATATATCTTTTCCTTTCTCTTTCTCTTTCGTTATTGACGCCTTTTTATTTTTAAAACGTCTAGTGTATCTCTTACCGCCAATTCACTTCATTATTGAAAATAAATGTATCCTTTTAATATACCTAAATTATAGAAGCATAACATTTCTAAAGCATTGACCCTCGTGATTATTCTATTTCCCAACGCACACTTTGAAATTAAAATAAGCACGAACATAGCAGTTGTTGCTTCAACGGATTGTGATGGTGGCCGATCTCTTCATAAGGTTCCACGAGCAGTCTGATTCTTAGATGCTCATGCTGCGGTGCATCAGTTGTTTTAATTGGGTTATGTGACGGTATAGAGCTACTATTAACAAATTCACCTCATCGGGAAACATTGACTAGAAGTGGCATAAGAAACTCTATGCTTCAATTATTAAAAAGCACAACATTTATTGCCAGATGTATTGAGAATATTATGCATGTAATAGTTACATTCCCCGTCACCAGCCGTCATCAACCGTCAAGCAGCTTAAAATCTCGTACCTATACCATATCCTAAGTCATGATAGATACCGCCCGCTCCAATTGGTTATCATGCAAAATAGCATAAAAATGGGTGGGAAGAAGGAAGAAGTCATGGCTAAGAAACATCAAGGAATAGAATGGCATAAAAACTGTCGGAGAACTATTCTGGTTAGTCATGAATAAGGAGAAGTGTAGAAGACTGCCGATCTTCAGTCATGGAGAGGCATACGAAGAAGAATAGTTACATTAATGAATATCACGACCGTGCGTTCTTTTTGAAAACGTTGCTAATATCGTTAACATTAGGGAAGTATCAATAACAGTAACGTAATTTGAAAGTAACTGAGATAAAAATGCGCCGACTTTCATCATTACGCAAGAGTAACAGAGTTCAAGTGATACTTTACAAATATTTGTTTAAAGTAAGATAAATAACAGTAGCTTAAAGAATGCCATATGTTACTGATGTCTGAAGGAAACTTCTTGTGTAATTACCATTAAACCCTTAGCGCATTTCCGTACAAGAAAGAGCTTGTTAAGACAAATTATACCATTTTAGGGGGAAAAATTATATAACCTGTTAGAACGACTTAATAATTACCTAGGTGTTTATGGAGGAATTAGGTCATCGCGTTTACCGCATTGTAGCGTGCTCTTGCCTAATTAAAGTAAATTACTGTAATTAAAGAAACTATAGCTATTTCGCATTAACATAGGCCATATTGATTTTTATTTGTTTGGTGTTTATGTAAATCAGTTTAGAGTGTATTATAAGCATGTGAGAGAGTGCCCTTCACGGTCATTAGTCAAAAAAATTCGATTCTTAATAATCTATGAATGGTTTTTTTAAATACGAATGCTTACGAACCTAAACTTAAGTTTGTGGCTATTAAATATTCCGATAACCAAATGGTGGATTTCAACTTACAACCGTTTTGCCGTAGCCTTAACCAATTGGTTAATTGTAGTTAAACGGTTGTCGTAGTGGAAATTCAGTGACAAAGCAGATTTGGACCTAGGGACCCTGTCCATCAGTTGGGGTACATTGATTACAGTTCAGCCCTGTAGTTCTGGGCTCTCAAGAATAAGACTACGGTATCCCCTGCCTGTCGTACAAGGCGACTAAAAGGGGCCTCGGGTTCACTGGGCGACTAGGGTGGGGGCCTGCGTCGTCCACCAAAGTGGACCCGGGAAGAAGGCGACATCGGCTGGCCCGTGTCGCCTTTCGCTGCGAGGGCACAGGGGAGGAGGGAGTAACCTCCCCCCGGGACGTGCTCTCCTTGAGCACAGTGCAGAGGGGCTCCGGTGCGTTCCACGTGAGATCCCGGAGCCCCTCGTCATGCACCGAGGAAAGGGCCACCGGGGAGGTTTTAGTGGGTAAGATCCCCACATAACCGCCGCCTTCCCCCCAGAAGGCGGGGTATCTTTGTGAAGATTTCCTCCCCGTCAACAAAAAAAAAAAACATTGATTACAGTTGCATTTGATCGTTATTTTTCTTTGTTTTGTTAAATATCAAACAAATGCGAACTATATATTGAGCGGTTGTTGTTATCTGTATTTTATTTGTTAGGTTTCTTTGATTGTTTTGTAATGAATTTCGTGGACTCAGTGACCTACACGCCACAGTATGAATGCTATTAGTCATTCAAAGCTACTTACGTCAATATCAATAGTAAAAAATCGTAATGGCGTCCATGACTTTGATAGTCACGCTTTGATGTTATTAATGCTGTAGAATGGTATTATGATTCGGAATTCTTTCGTAAAGGTCGTCAAGGAAAAGACGGCCCGGCAAGATGTATAGCATTATTTGATTTGTTATTAAGATCAATATGAAGTTTTTATTGTTTAGTTAATTGAAATAGTTTCGCCCCAATTATAACTTCGGTGAATATTCTAGCCGTTTAGTTACTTTATATATTATTAAAAAATTAGATCTAATTAAAATTTGACTTCACAAAAAATTTGTGCGCGATAAAAAATGAATACTCAGATAAAGTTAAAGTTACAGCCTTTATATATGTCCCATTGTTGGGCACAGGCCTTCTCTGTGCAGAGAGTATAAGAGCGCAGTCCGCCACGCGGCCTTAGTGCGAATTGGCAGACTTCACATGTCTTGAAAATTTTTTCAAGGAGGTTTCCTCATGATGTTTTCCTTCACCGTGGAGCGCGTGGTACATTAGCATATTAAATTGCAACAGCAAATTTATTGTTACCGGGGATCGAACTCGATTGGCGGTCGCCTCAAGTTGCAGTACTCTAGAACGTAGTACTCTAGAGTACTGCAACTTGAGGCGACCGCCCGGACACTGAGCTACCAAGGCTCATAACACACTCATATTTAGTATTATGCTATGCTATCAATAATGATATTGGCAAATATTATTGGTTTAAGTATCTAAAAGAAACGAATTGTCGTTTCTATTTGGGGTTTGAACTATAACCACATATCTACTTACCAAGAAGGAGTAGACAGATTCAAAAGCTATGTTATGCTTCTACGTTTATCTTCAGCGACAACGACCAAAGCTTAAAGCTACACAGAATAGATACCGATATCGATGAACCGATTTCGATGATTTATTTTTTATTGGAAAGAATGTACTTACATCGTACAAAGAGGGCGTCCGAGCATAATAGTGTCCTCTATAATTTAATCGTTTGATTCGATTTGAAGTCGGTTTTTGTTTTTACTTGTAAATATACTTGTGTAATACATATTTTCTATATTTCCAAACCAGAGAAGTATAGCGAACTCTATTAACGTTACAAAATCCTGGTCGAATTCACATTTTTCCCCTAATCACACAGTTTCTAATCTTAATTTGTTGTTATAGTAGCGTGTCAATTGCTTTGTATAACGATATTTATGCATTAAGTGAAAGTTATTGAAGTAAACATAATAAAAGAAAGTGATCGAAAACACCTTTTATTTGTATACATTATCTTGGTCATCTAGAAATTTGTCGTCGATTCTTTCTCGGTGTTAATAATGTGGGTGTTAGCTTATTACGTTGGTTTGTAGACCGATGGCTTGGCCGTGACTCGGAATGCATCGGAAAGTTATTGACTTTTGATAATGAAACCAGTTTGCGGCAGGCTGACCGAGAGCCCACGGCCTCGTTCAATACCAGTTAAACGCACCGGGGAATTGTCTCTTTTGTTATTATTTTCACTATCATAGCGTACATTGCGAATTCACTGAGCCTCAACTATCCACGTTGATATACGAACAGTAATGAAGGAGAAATGTACAGCGTTGAACCTTTAGAATCGTTAAGTTATCGCTTGTTTACTCGTAAATTGATTTAGAACCGGCTTATGGTCAATGACAGCTTATAAGCTGAAGTTATCAAGGAATGTCGCAGTGTTTTTTGCGCCATTTAACGTTAACTAGAATTTCACTTAATGTGTTATTAAGTGATAACCGTCATTTGGTCTACGGCCGTTATGCAAATGATTAAAATCATTTATACAGTTGCGGGACCTGTGACGTTAATTTAAATGTGCTGTTAACTCTTATCTCAAGGTCCACTGTCAGCAGTTAAGCTTATGGTATGAAATAACTACACAAATTTGTAATATGAAACAATTAGGCGGGCCTGTAATACCGACACGGAAAACCCGTGGTTCTGCGATCACGAAAAGTTTCGCAAACCTGTCGTTGGTTTCTGGCAACGGATCAAAGTTGCAAGACGTTTAGAAATTTTAACCGTAGATATTTGAAGATTTTCTGTTGCTCGGCTACCGTCCTATTAATATCTAAAAAAGGCAATTTTCAAGTAAATATCTGACATTGCTAAGTTTATAATTTTTTTTATTTTATAATATTTTTAGTTTACAATTTATTTGGTTATTCATCTACGTATATTTTTTTGATTTCAAAAATAAAAATGTTCTATAGCAAATTCGTTAGATGATGATATGTATTTCAATTGATTATATGAATTTAGTAAATAGTTTATGAGGTAAAATCGAAGTAAACCAGGAGCTGATCTGTAGTAAATAGTGAAATAATGTAAATCTCCATCGAATTTTTTTGACATAATGCATCACATGCATACAGATAACCCTCCGGACGTTAGCGTCCGGAGGGTTATTTATTAGTAATACATTATGTCAAATAATTTTTTTTTATTATCATTATAGAATTATCTCGGTTTGCTAGCGTACTACACAACTTGATAGTACGCTAACAAACCGCGTTCCATCCCAGATAGCAATAAATTTGCTTGATGCAGTTTTAAGTGTTTATTTAGAACGCATTTGGATACACATCATATAGCCTATCATCTATAGGCTTTATGAACCACTAAGACCGGGGAACAGGTAAGAATGAGAGATATAGGGAACAACATTTGGAATAAAGCAAGAGTGAAAGACTTAGCACGCGGAGCTAAGTCCTCTGGGTTTAAACAGACAATGGTCGATCGTACCGTAGAAATCGATCACAAATTTTAAAACAAAAACATGGCCCAGTTACTCGAGTATGGTCAGGAAACAATAATGGGTTCGAAAACAGAGATGAACATAGAGTCGGAGACGAGATGGAGGCATATCTGGAAGTCTTTCTTACTCGTATATCACTAGAAGTGGGCGACTTGTAAGGCCTCTAAATATATTTAATATATGAAACTTTTAATTAAATTTAAGTTTTGTATTAGTTGTACAATTTAATTGTAAAAAAAATGATAAAGAAGATAGCGTTTAGTTTATTTGGTTTTTATATAAGAAGAGAGATGTAATGGTGTTGCTTAGCAACGGATTAATAAGACAGTCAAGAGTCATGTCATGTAAGTTTTAATTTATCTTTAAATATAAAAGAGAATGTGTGTGTATTTGATCCTTATAGATTCCGAAACGTCTGGACCAATTTCAATGAAACTTTGAGGTAATCTTCAGATTGACCTGACGAGTAATCGTGGTAAGATTATAATTAAGTAATTTGGTGACGATCGGAGCACTTCTGTCAAATACAGTTTTTATTTACTATGATTCTACTAATACGGGTATGATATTGTATTTACTGATATGTACATAGGTGTAGGTAATCTCCACCCGTCCGAGAAGAGAATGAATACGGAGAGAAATCAATAATTTAATATATTGTGAGAGTTAAATTAAATATTTAATGATGTAAGTTTTTAGTTCATATATAATTAAGCAAAATCTAGCCTGGCGAAGCGGGCTGGGTAGGCTAGTATAAATATTTATAACAATATATAATACAGGATGGAACTATAACTTATTGCATTACAGTCCTACGCAACAATATTGCGTAATTTATCTAGTGACGGAAATAATTTCTCACTTTCACACGCTCATACGAAGGAATCTATTGTTTTGAGGCGCAAAAGGCGTCCGCTCGGACTTTGGGACGGGACACATTCTACATGCATAAGATACTTCCAATTTACATAACATTACGCAAAGTGGACAAACGTCCACTTTTATTCTCACCGACTTGGAAATAGGTTACTTTTGAATAAAATATTCTGTCATAATTCCCCAAGGGTTGGGTTCGATTGTACTTCGATAACTTTATTGTTTGTGAAGCGACGTGTAACGTATTTTTATATTGAGTTTTAATATTATAAAAATGCTTCCCTTTCTTTTAATAATCAAAGCATAGTTTACATTTTAAGTGACTACGTTTAGGGTCTGTTATGATTACTATTTACAAGTCGTATATTATCGTGATAGATTTAGTGTTCTAGCAGTAATACATAAAAGTATTATCCTACCTCGATAATACTTTTATGTTCACTATAGTCAGTTCAGTATAGTCTTTCACTATATAAATGTAGGAAAATGGAGGAGGAAAATTACATGTACCTCCGTGAACAGACATCAGAAGAGTTAGAAAAAGTCTACTGATATATGCACACTATGTATTAACTGCATTTCCAATAAATATTAGGTGGGATCGTAATCAAGCACTTATTTAGAAATTTAAAAAAAAGTCATTTTCTAGTATTTATAAGCACATACACGCAAATGTTTACATGTACAAGAAGTATAAAAAATAATTATTGCCAGTTAAGTAGAGGGCAACGGACTGTTTCTACTTAATTTATTGGTAAGTCTAGTAATGAGGTCGAAACTTTACCAAAGTATTTTTTTTATGTATTATAATTGAGTTCTGTATGTAATTTCTTTTTATTTTATTTATTTATTTGAGGTTTTTTTTTAAAGAAAGCTAGCAATATTTCTTTTGTTAACCATTCCAACTAAGCTTAAGCTTGTGCTAGGACAAGGTTCACGGCAATAGTCGAATGGTGGATTCGAACCCACGATCTTACGATTCTCAGGATCTTCTTATTCTCTTATAAAACCATCATATGTATACATCACACAATCAGTTATAGTACAAAGGACATTTATCTTATACATATGATATATTGTTAGTACACAGCACTGGCAATTAAATTTTATACAATCAAGAAGTTACGACATAAAACAACACACAGAAAAACAAAGATCTATTGAGCATCCCGCAAATACCGGATAATCTCATGTTTGAACTGCGCAACGCTATCGTAGATGATATCGATTTTTTTAATATCTTTTACCATTTTGTTGTAGAGGGAACATGTTCTACAAAGGGGATTATAGGCCCAGGTTTGTTTTGGTCAACTTTGTGTAATATTTAGTGTAATTTGTCTAAATTCAACTATTTCTTACTATTTGTATTTATGTTTCTGTATGTAAAAGTGGATGTATTTGTGTTTTTGTAGTCTTCTCTGTAAACATAAATGCTCTAGGCTTTGTTTTTACACAACCCTAAGATGGACTGGCAGATAATGTCTTATGGCTTTAAGTCCTCCTTTTTGTACAAATTTTGTTGTTTTGTGTAAATTAGGAATAAATAAATATATTATATCATTATAATATCATCACAGAAACACACACATACACATTACACATTCACATCACTTCTCGTCTTTGACTGTAATTTTTTGTATTTTCCTTTTTTCGTTTTGCAAACATTTTTTTTTTAATATTATTTTTCATTTAATATATTACTTTAAAAAGTTAATATACGCAGGATTTACTGACTGTGACTCATGGAAGGCACTGTCTCCTGAGATACAGGTACACTATACCTAGTTCAAGAGACAGAGCTCCTGTATATTGTAACATGTTTGCTTGTGTATTATTAATAAAGTTAAAGTTAATATAAAGATTTAGTTAATTTTCGTTTTGTACTCGACGGTCAGTCCACCTCACCGTGTAATTTGTTCTTAAATAGATGAAAACTGTCTAGTTGGAAAGGAAATTTCTAGTTGGACGGTCTCCTCGTTGGCAATAAAGCGTTACTTGTTTAACGTCGGGGAAATGAGATGGGGTGGAGGAGGCGTCTACGGTCTGTAGTTTTCTTGAAGTTAGTTAGGTCGTCGGCTACGGCGTGCATTAATAAACAACTGTACCTTCGGGCGAGCAATCTCGGACGAGGTGCCTGATGCGCTCTGATAGCGTTCTAGGGAGCACTTAATATTTTACACAGTAATTCCACGTTAAAAACTAGAGGGTAAAGCAAAAAAACACTCTTTTGAATGGTCCTGCATTCATCAGCCAGGATGCCACAACAATTATACCTTAATTTGAAATGTGTCTAAAGTTTGAGAATGTTTAAGCTTTACCCACTGTAGAGCTGAAGAGGATTAAATTATAGAGTATTTGAGTACTTAAATTTAAAAGCAATTCTATTGCGAGAAAAAAATATTAGTAAAAAGTATTTTTAGAACAGAAAAGGTGGCATAGTTAGACCGTTATATCAAAGGCATTCCTGCCGATATTGAAAAGACATATTTTCTGGCGCAAAGCAGAATAATAATATACTATTACTTTACGTTAGTATTTTTTAAGGTCGTGGTATTACCCTATTCGTGATACACCTATTGATGCAAGATCATGATGTATGAAACAAAACTAAATTGCTTATTAAATTTTCACTAATTTCGTTTTAAGAAAAATAACTTGAAGCTAATCACAATGGCGTAATTAATTTTTAATACTATACGAGTAGATCTACAATTTAATATTACTATTCCATCGACTGAGCGCCGTAGTAGCTCAGTGTACGGTCGCCTCAAGTTGCATGGTATGCTAGCAACCCTAGTGCCATCCCTGGTGCTGGCACCAATAAATTTGCTGATGCATTTTTATGTGCTGTTTTACCATGCATTCGGCAGTGAAGGAAAACATCGTGAGGAAGCCTACATGTCCTAGAAAATGTTTTCTAAGAAATGTAAAGTCTGCCAATCCGCACTAGGGCCGGACTATGCCCTTTCCTTATAGAGAAGGCCTGTGCCCAGCAGTGGGACATATTTAAAGGCTGCAACTTATTCAGGGTTGGCGTCAACGAATGTACGTTTTCCCGTAAGTTTCTTGCATCAAATATGGAATAATTGTCACTGTTTCCGAACCTATACGATTTGGTGATCTTCAAAAACGTTTACTTCTTTCTCAAAGGTCGGAAACGGCTTGAGAAAGGACTATACTCGTTTTAGCGGCATGAACGTGCGGCGTCATCGATGTTGTGTATGTACATGGGCGACTATCCTTTAAGATCAGGTGAGCCGTAAGGTCACTTTTCCTATTTTATAAAAATTATACATGTTGGCTTGTGTCCTAAGAAACGTTTGACAGTGTGGCAAATTTGTATTTTTATAAAGATGTAAATCATTTATAAACTCACACTGATCCCGTAAAATTTTGTACTCCAAGTTTTAATATGTAGATATAACAATTAAAGTGAAGGTATCAAATTACAAATATGCGTGACCTCTCAAGACGATATAGCCTAGTGGAATTTGAGGTCACTGCATTGTAGCCACTTACTCATTAAAATATTAATTACATTCAAAATTGTTACTGCTATATTGAACATTTATTGTATGCCAAGTACACTAGGTCATTGTGATTCATACGTATTATTTATAACCCATGTCTCTCAGTAGGTAATTGATGTCAGTCTGAATGATTGAGACTACTCATTTAAATTTTCTGCCTGATTATAGACTATTTAAATTTTAATATACAATGGATCATGATATCACAGAAGCTTAATTTAAGATAAAAGACAAGATACAAAAAGATTCTATAATATATCGTACAACAATGATCTGTGCGCTGACTGTCAAGTCTATCTGGTATCATCTGTGTAATGCTGTTTGGGATGGTCTGTATTCTGCGCACTAAATATATATATTTTTAAAAAGAATGCTAAACATTTTGTTCATATATATTGCCAACATTCTTGTTAGCCATTCCAACTAAGCTTAAGCTTGGTGATGGTTCACGTCAATAGTCGAATGGTGAATTCGGACCTACCTTACGATTAGCAACCCGTGCCCTATACGATGAAGTTATTTATGCTACTATATGATGCAAAAACTTATCCTTTTTTCTATTTCTTAAGAATATTGCGTGGACGGAGGAGCTTGATATTTATCACACTTACACTTTATTTACACTCAAAGGATTCTGCATTCCTATTTTTATTTAATTAAGCATACAAATTGCGTTAAGCCAAAAAAACATCACACACTACTATGCGTTGACATACTCGAGGACATCATATATAATAGTTGCTTGGCTATGGTTAAGTAACTAATAATATAAACTAATAAATAACTGATTCACCGAATAAGTTACAATTTTAAGTTGCGCATTATGTGCGATTTTAATGCTCCAATTCCTGGGTTAAAGTGGAATAGGGCGACTATTTATTTTAATGATTGTGTAGCCGTTTTGACCTTTTACTAGAAATAACTAAGGGAGTTACCTTGCTTATAATATAAGGAGCGTGTTTCATATAAGGTTTTAGTATGTAATTAATTGTTGATTACTCGTCCGGAGTCTAAATTTTTTTGGTTTATAAAATAATAAGTTTCTACTATAATTTCACCTTACTCGAGCGACAAGTAATTCTATTGTTTATTATCCAATTTAAAATCCACTTGGTAAATTAATAGGTACAATAAACCGAAGTAAAACGGTGTCGATAATCTATTTAAAAATAAATCGCAGCTCTCACAATTTGTCCGAACTACCCTGGGACCATTTCAATTCGCTCCCGGAATAAACGATAAATAAAAACATGTCAAAAGTTCCTGAGCACAATGAACCGTTTTAATATTCACCTCGTTTGCCATTAAAAGTGCCTACGCGAAATATTATATTTTATTTTGACGCCTCTGATTGGAAGTTCGGGGGTGGAGCGAAATCCTGAATAGATTCGAGATGAAAGGGAAATTGAAAAGTCATTACGAATGCCCGTCTTGGAAAGCTTTTATATTTCCGAATGTATGATTCGTTACATTATGTCAATACTAAATTATTATCACCTTCATTGTTATGCTCTCTTCTTCTTTGTCGTTCCCTCATTTCTGAGGATCGTGGTTACTAGAGACCCTCAAATGAACAATCTACCTCCATCGGTTTCGGTCCGAGGCAGCCCTCACCAGCTGGTAGAGATTAGGAGAGCATCGTGTTGGCGACCGGCCTCTTGTTCTCTTGCCTTCTGTATTGCCAACGATGACCAGCTTTTCAAGGTTGCCATCCCCTCTACGCATGATATACGTAGTAGACAGTCTGATCTTTATGGCGAGTTGGGAGAGAATAGATACATTTGTGTGCTCAGCAGTCCACGGTATTCGTAGCATTCGTCTCCAGCACCACATCTCGAATGTATCTATTCTCTGTCTTTCTCTTGCTCGAATTGTCCATGTCTCGACTCCATACAGATACATTGTTATGCTAGAAACGATCAAATAAAGCACCTACTAGATACGTTATATAGTAAACATTTTTAGATATATTGTGTGTGAACAATTGCATGCAATTCAATAAGTGGCAATGCCAGAACGCTTTGCGAAATTTTATAGCTGGCGAAAATTACTAGAGTGTAGTACCTACTCGAGAATTTTCTATGTAGTGGCATTGGCGTTTGTAATCTATTTTTGTATTTTGTAACTTTTTAATGTTTATAGACCAATTTAATGTTAGCAATTCAAGTTAAAAAGTCACGGATGCATGAAATATACGAGGGGCGTACGCGTGCCGCCGCTTGAGAAACAAATGTCGAAATTGCGGATAGTGATAAAACAACGTGAACCGATAAATATTTCGAGCGAAACATTGACTTCGATGTGTCAATTTATGCAGAGTTAGCGCTGAATAATGTGTTTAACACGTATTTACACGGGATGGTTAGCAATAATTATTTCTTAAGACAATGTAAAAAGTAAATGTAAATTAATTTTTATTATATTAATTGCTAAAGATTTTCTTAGTACACAAGTACAACGTGACATGAGTAACTTTTTTTTTTTGTTGTCGTGGAGGAAATCTTCACAAAGATACCCCGTCACAAAAAATATACAGAAGAATTGAGAACCTCCGTTTTTTTGTTAGTCGGTTGAAAAGTTAACTTATCCAATAAACCAGCCACAATAAATGGGTTTATGATAATGATGTAACATACATTTAATATTATGATTTTATCTTAATATTGCAAGTGGATTGGACCAGTTATTTAATATGTTGACTTTATAATTCACCTTAACCTACCACACTTTAGAATATGTAAATACAAATAGCTTAACCAAGTTTATAGATAGGCTGACCTTTTGGATTACTTAAACTTATGCGGAGATAAAATTTGCGATTACTGACTTGATGATATCACTTATCTATGAAAAATTGCAGATGAAACGCGGGCTTGCGTGCAGACCGCATATCTGAATATATTGCTTCAAAACTTTAACTTACGTTAACAGTAAAGGGCCGTGGCAGCTCAGTGTCCGGGCGGTCGCCTCAAGTTGCATAGTACGCTAGCAACCCGAGTTCGATCCCCGGTGCCGGGAGCAATAAATTTGTTGTTGCAGTTTTTTGTGCTGATTTACCATGCGCTCAGCGGTGAAGGAAAACATTGTGAGGAAACCAAAAAGTTGATAGGTGACCAACATCTACAGGTGACCAAGGTGCCCAGCCTTTTGGTGTTTTACAGATTACATTTTGGAGAGTGTGCACAGAAATTCCCCCATCCCCATTCTACCTTCGGACGTTTAGACACTCGGCGGGTCTCCACCCTTTTATAGTCGATGTTCCGCGCGTCCGAACGAAGCGATTTGAGTCATCGTTCATTGTGCGTACAGTAAAGGAGTGAAATAAGTTGCCGGCGTCAGTCTTTCCGTCCAAGTACGACGTGGGAGCCTTCAAGAGTAGAGTGAATAGGCGCTTACTAAACTAGCGCGTACCATCTTTCGACTATTTCACCACTTAACACCAGGTGGGATCATGGTCAAGCGCTAGTACAGGCATAAAAAAAAAAACATTTCTAAGACATGTAGGTTACATGTCTTAGAAATGTTTTGTACATGTGAAGTTTGTCAATCCGCAGTAGGGCCGCGTGGCTGGACTATGCCCTTATACTCTCTTTACAGAGAAGGCCTGCGCCCAACAGTGGGACATATATAAAGGCTGTAAGTATGTATGCGACCAATGGGCGAATAACTCAATATCATGCTAACTGATTTTGACGATTCATTTTTTATAGTAAACGATGTACTTCAAGGGTAATTTGACGAGAGTTTAGTTAGGTTCTGATTTCGTAATATTCCTATTCGATTTGAAGTCGGTTTTTGTTCGTTAATATACTTGTTATATTAATGAAATCCAATTGTTCGAATTTACGATATTATGGTCGCGAGATCTATTCCCAGGTGGCACGTGATATTGTTGCTGTATTTCAGTTTGCAACTTGTTAAAATTTGTGTCCAGTATGTGGCGATGGGCTGACTACCTATCGTAAATGGACGTTACGAACTTTGTGGCAAAGAAAATTGCTGTATCTGTCTCCATTCTTAAAAGAAAAGATAACATCCGCTAGAGCTCTTTATTACAAAAACAAATCACGGACCAATTCCAAATTTCACCATGACATCATTTTGATGGTTGTCGTTCATTTACAATTGCGCGTTTACTATCTAATATCCTATGAGCTTCCTTGCTCAGCATCGCACACTACAGTTATTATTGACAGATTTTAGCAAAACATCAAGAGTTTTAGAGTTAATTTAATAAATACTTACTGACTTTCAGAGGTTCACTTGTATAGGGCTTTTCCTGCAGCGTAACACATTTATTCTAAACTGTGCATTGATCGTCTACAGAGAGAGTCCTTCCCTTTGTTTCCTAAATATCTAGTATACGCATCTCTTTTAAAAATGGACGGTCGTAACACGATCGGACCTAATCAACTAAAGTACTTTTATATTAGTCAGTTCATTAACTTACTCTAATTCATAATATTAATGAGAGATAATAATATTTATTTATGCATTAAAACTAAATTAGCATATATTAGTACTAACTGTTGCCAACAATCCTTACTTCCACGCTGGGTGCTAACACGAATCAGATAATACCAGTGGTGTTACCAAACCGATACGAATTTGGGACTTTTTGGGAGCCTACTAATTTCTTAAAGAACCGATAACGCGCTTGCAACTTTTCCCTCCCGATCCCGTTCGGCGGTCTCCTTCTAGGTCATTACGGACTCGCAGAAGGAGGATCGCACTCGCAGGATGTTTTTGTCTACTCTGACTATTCAAATTCAGGTAAGCCGTAAGGTCGTTTCCTATTCCCACGCGTATATATTACGAAAATGATAGAGGTGAATGAGGTATTTAATTAAAAAATTACAAAACCGCTATTACTAATAAAATGTGCGAGATTTAACTAGTATTTAATTATAGTAATTACGTCTCCACGTCATAAAATAATCAAGATATCTGACACCTTGAGCATAAGCTGCTATATTACATCGGCACTTCCCTTTCCTGGGCACAGTAATCATTACTAAATGGAAACAGAAATAGAATTATTTAAATTATTGTTTGGTTACCGTGAAGGTTACCTTTTCTATTACTTAAGGCTAGAACATAATAAATCTTTCATGTTACAACGAAGTGTTATTATCCAATCACTTCTGTTACAATTAATCACAGAAATAGTAACGTTCATCTGTGACTTTAGTACCAATTATACCTGACCCGGTTGATAAGAATAAGTATGCGAAATTATGGGTTGTCAAAATCAGTGTTATCAGATCGAATATTTGTAATAAAATTCAAAGTCCGTAATAAGTGGCAACATTTACGAACGCGAGGGCTTTCTGCAGTCATAGTAATAGCATAGCAATTACTAAGCGTTCGACTTTCGATTTTATTGGTTATAGGTTCAAATCCGGGTGGCCGGCTAAATGAGAATCCACTCTTTCTAGTTTCCGCAACCCAGATGCGACCTAGACTTCTCATGTGACAGGAGATGAGGATAATTCTAAAATTTAAGCCCGCTTGTCACATTTAGCATCTAAAAAGCCTGGTGAAAGGCGGATAGTCATTGAGACCTCTATCTACCCTGTTAGTGAAAAAGTCGCGGATCTGCGGATTGGCAGACTTCACATGTCTCAATTAAAGTTTTCTAACCTACTTCGGTTTCCCGATGTTTTCCTTCACTACCGAGCGCGTGATAAATCAGCACTTAAACTTACAACAAACAAAATCATTGGTGCCAGCAACGGAGATCGCACTCGGGGTGCTAACTTAACAATATCTATGCAACTTGAGCTGACAGCCCGCTCATTGAGCTACCACGGGTCTTATTATGTAGTGTAAGAAGACCAAACAAGTTAAAGTGAAAAATATCCAGTTAAGTAATAAATAACCAGTCAATAGTTACTATTAACTTGTCATTTTTTTGTAGAGGTTCCACCATACGTTGTCGTCATTCATACTGGGTGGAAAGTTAGAGAATACAAACACAGATGTAATGTCGGCCATTTTGTTTTCCATTAAGCGTTTAAAAGTCATTTTGCGTATTTAGCATCACAAATGTAAATGTAGTAAATTCCTTTTCATGTTTCTTTATAGGCGACATTTTTTATAAATAATATTCCTTTTTCACCTGTCGTATTAATAATTTGACAAGGGTCTTACACTTGCAAAACTTAATTCAATAAAATATAAATTTGTCGTGTTACACATATGAAACTTCATACGCGACAAATTATTTCACGCATTACGATCGCGAGTAATTTTACATTTCGCGCCTAAATTCCAACGACTTTACGTGTCTGACGATGTGAATTAGAAATGTCGGGTTTCGTAAGTGACACTTTTACTTCCAAAGATTATAATGTTCGAACGCTGGATGCCTCCGAGAGAAAGTGTCCCGAGCTTTTTGTTTGACGTCTTGTCACATTTCACGCTCTGACGGCGGACCTACATAACTTGTATTTGAAGACTGTGTGTGGAATTGTCACATTCGTAACGATATGTAGTGACAGCTCTCTAGGGTATTTTATTCGTTCGACTTCGCTAAATGGTCAGATGTCATTCTGCCACACCGTAACCTTAATTCTTTCTGACCATCTGTGTATAGGAGTATTAGTTCTTATTTGTTATGGCAGTGTTACTGTTGATATTTGTTCTTGCTGTTATGCAATTTGACGTTTGACTATTGCGTAATGTGTTTGCTATGTGCAGTTAGCAAACCAATTGTTCTTTTTTATTTACAATTCCTGTTGGTCGTACTGCTACGATGATTTTGCTGCAAACTTTGTTTTTTTAATAAGATATAGAATGAAAATTAACTTTAGGTTGAGATACTTTCATAAAATAATTAATTAATATAATAATTAATACTTAATTATTACTGTAATATTCCTGTATTCCTTTATTACGAAATGTAAATAAACGAAGTGTATTCCTTTATTATTTTATGACGATACCTTCATAATGTTTATAATGTGCTTACTTTACTACGGATAACCAAATACTAACAATTACAATATTTAAATGTCAGTGGTATGCCATCGATAAACTATATTGGCACAACTGAACATTACCAAAAGTAGGAAAATTGACAATTATGATCCCTCTTCCATAAAATAAAGTTACATTTTCACTTATAAATAATAATAATACAGCTTATTTTGGAATTATTAAAAATATTACGATTTTGGCACGTCTAAAATATTGAATGGTGGGTTTCAATCCTTGAATTAATGTTTAGCACACTGCACTCATGCCGAACCATAAGGCTATAGGCTCTTTTATATTTGACAATTGATTACTGAATGGTTCGTTAGGTAAAAAAATATCACAAGCGTTTTTATCCGTCACAGACGGAGTTTCACGGTGTGTTAATACATTTTTTTTTTCAAACATAAAAAAATAGGCCACCTTGTTACACGAGGTATTGCAGTGTAGTACTCGAGCCGCAGCGCACTACAAAAGCGTTTGACTACATTAAAAGAACAAAAACCGCCGGCTTTAAGCGTCAACTAGGACGCCGAGGACGCTGAAAAACTTTTTCCAACAAACATAAAAGGTACAACCATTATAACAGTATGACGTAAAGAGCCTCTAAAACTGTGCAAATATTATGACAATATTTTTAGCATGTTCTTATTAGTTACAGTCATGTATAGTACCACTGTAGGGCACAGGACATGTATGTTTCCTCACAATAATTTCCTTCACCGCCAATCGCGTAAATCAGCACTTAAAATTGCAGCGGACATTTGCATGTTAGCGTGCTATACAACTTGGGGAACCCGCCTGGACACGGCTCTGATTGTATAGTGTAACGGATTTAAGACCAATCAAGTTTATTGACTGGTTATTTATTTTATAGGAGGTAATCACATGCAGTCCTTTTTCATATTGCGTTGAAGGTATGATATATAAGAATACTAACACAGAGGTTATTCGGCCATTTTGCCTTCCATTAAGCTTTTATAAAAGTCTTATGACTTTTTATCCCTGGCTAAATAGACACGGGGTAACAGTCCATTGCTACTGCTTGTATAGACTGATATAAATTTTGGTAATTGATTTTTTGTCCTCATTAAAAAGCCGGGCCTTGAAAGGTCTACCGTCAGACCAATGCTGATTAACTAAATATTATATATATATATATATATATATTTATAGTTAAGTAATGTATTTGTTTATGAAACGATCGTTTCAGTATACGAGTAGTTATACTAACAATATGGTTTTAAAAATATATTTTTTTTAAATTAGGATTGCTTTTTTTTCCGTCCCATCATCAAAAGTGTCATTACTACTATTGTCTGTCTTCGTTTTCGGAAGCAATATCCTAATACCTTGTATATTATCAGGAACTCTTTTTTCTCTATCTTCAACTGTATAAATTGCACAAAAATTGAACATACAAATAAAATGTAGCCTTGGAAGTTATTGAATACATTTTTGTTGTTTCACACAAATGAACTGCGTTTGGAAATTAAAAACTTCATTACTCAATTAAAACAACCCTTCATCAACTTCTGTGCGCCACTATTCTCTCTTACAAAGTAAGCTAACAATATCATTACCAAGGTTATTAACATTTTTATAAAGAGGTAGCTCCCTTATTAAAAAAAAACCAAAGCAACCAATTCAATATTACAAAAGAGCACGGACATAGTCTGTGGTTGCGCTTTATTGATAGAAAAATTATAAACCGTTCCAAATAAACTTTAGTTTGTGGTAATAGATCCCGTCAATAGTTAAATTTGGCATCATAGTGCACTTTTACAACTAAAACCACAAGACATGCGCTGGTGTAACATTTTAAAAGGTGTCCCGTAAAATAATTATCCAGAGAGAACTCTCATATTTTTCGAAATTCGCAGTCTTTGTCTTAGTCCAAGTTAAATCTCGATGCAATAAAAGTCAGTAAGTTAGAAATCACGTTATATCTTTCTCTATATCTAGAGAATACTTTACTTCTTTTACCTTATTCAGCAGAAGTCATACAATTATAGAATACTACGATTAAGAAAAATAAAAAATTGAAAAAAGTTATCAAAGAACATGGCAAATATCAGTAAACTTTCTATCAGCACCGGCTCAGGAAAGTTAATAAAATAAAAACGCATTTCATTCGATTTGCGTTGAATTTTTACGTTGTCTTTTATAAACTTAATACTGTGATTGGAATAGCGACTGGATTCCAAATAAAGAAACTGTTGCATAATACCTATTTAACGCTACGATACTATTAATGAAACAAAAACAATGGTGGTCCATTGAAAATGGAGAATTCAATATAAAGATCCTTTTCTAGGTATTATAATTTGGTCAGCCCTGTAGTTCTGGGCTCTCATAAGACTACGGTATCCCCTGCCTGCCGTCCGCCAAAGTGGACCCTGGAAGAAAGCGACATTGGCTGGCCCGTGTCGCCTTGCGCTGCGAAAGACTCCGGTGCGTTCCACGTCGAGATGCCGGAGCCCCTCGTCATGCACCGAGGAAAGGGCCACCGAGGAGGTTTTAGTGGGTAAGAACCCCACATAACCGCCGCTTTCCCCCCAGAAGGCGGGATATCTAAATATTTCCTCCGCGTCAACAAAAAAAAAATGCAATATGATATTCATAAAAATACATACAAAGTGTATTCCAACCCTTACTGATGAGAAAAGTAGGCGTGTTAACAAATGACGCCACAGTAAATAGTATAGAAAACTTCGCGAGCATCTATATTGATTATTGTTAAAAGATAGCAAGAGTTCGCCTCGAGAGACCTTTCCAAGACACTGATAGCGCTTTCGTATGCTGCCAGCGGGTGCAATAAAAATGATAAACGCTTGAAGTTAACCGCGCGGCCCTCCCTCGCTACCGTCACATTTCATTTGTTGATGTGACTAATGCACGGAGAATTTTGAATTAAACACGCCAACATATTATAATGGATAAGAATTTAAACGGATATTATCGTCATCTTCATGTCAGGTGAACTTCTAGAACTTCCTCTGCTGGACATAAGCCTTCCCCAACGATTTGCAAGCGGTTTGCACACAGCTTCGTCCTGCAACTTTTATGAGTATGGATCTTGCGAGTGGACGTCCTACGCTGCGCTTGCCTGTCCCTGGTCTCCAATCGAGATCTTTTCGATCTCATCGGCCGTCCGTTCTAAGTGCTATTGCTTACACGGAGCATATGTACTGTCCGAGTACTATCCGAGATCATTTAATTATCGTATACACAAATTTCATTGTACACTATAGAAGATGATTCCGGAATCAGCCACAAGGATATAATTTTATGACTTTATAACAACAGGTTCGTAGACGTCCGCCAAGGTTGTTATAATAGTTATCGGTTTATTTTACTACTGAATTTAAATAAAGACAAAAGGATTTGAGTTTACTTTAAAAATAATATATATAATATAAAATGTTATTTTTAGTGTTTTTGTTGTAATGTTTGAATCGTGTGCATTCGAAAGAAGTATCAGAATAATTCTCTTACGGTTTTATAAATCCTTATGTTTTTTTAAACATTTTGTGGAAATTGTTTTTATATTATTATTATATCTGGATGAGGGTTTTTGTTTTGATTGCATAATAATTAAAATTAAATGTGACATATTTGATCTTTTCCATTTTTTAGAAACGTTACAGTTTGCAATCATTTTTCAACTGTCAAATTAGATAATAAACTTTCATGTCAATTGATAGGAAGGAATTTGTAATAGGAAATTGTTATTTGAGAAGAATAATCAACAATTTTTGCTTTTTTTTTTTTGAAAAGAAAGCTAGCAATATTTCTTATTTCTTTTTTTTTCCTGAAATATTACTAACAATCTTGCTAACCATACCAACTAAGCTTAAGCTTGTGCTAGGACATGGTTCATGGCAATAGTCGAATGGTGGATTCGAACCCACGACCTCACGATTCGCAGGCCGTACAGTAAACCATTAGGCTATTGACGCTTTACAATACATATATTATACACTAAACACCACACACTCCAAAAGATGCTGCATTTTATGATATAATTATCATAGGTATCTCTTTTGTCAGTCCTGTAGTTCTGAGCTCTCAAAAATAAGACTACGGTATCCCCTGCCTGTCGTAGAAGGCGACTAAAAGGGGCCTCGGGTTCATTTGGCGACAAGGGTGGAGGCTTTGTCGTCTGCCAAGGTGGACCGGGGAAGAAGGCGACATTGCCTTGCACCCCGGGGTGGGAGGGTGTAACCTCCTCCCCGGGAAGTGCTCTCGTTGAGCATAGTGCAGAAGGGCTCCGGTGCGTTCCTATAGAGATCCCAAAGCCCCTCACCATGCACCGAGGAAGGCCCACCGGGGTGGTTAAATTGCCTATCATGCACATTTTTTCAGTTAACTAGCGTCTTTATCTACGGAGATATTAAAACTTTCTTAACCAACCCTTTATTTTTGCTCACGGCTGTATATGTCATTATTAGTATGCTTAGTGCATTAGCTTTAGTCATATTTACAGGTCAATATCCTTGAAGGAACATTATCACGTTAATGTTACCTAGACGCTACCGTGATATTTAAGTATATCGTAAATGCTATTGAAACTATTGTTTTAACTTTTAACCTATAACGCGTGGCTCGCCATTTATCTATCGTCCGTCAAAATGAATTATCAATTTAGAACAGAAAAGACATAGCCGGTTACTTGCTCTTTAAGCTTGCAACAAACTAGGGAAATTATATTAAATAATTTAAACGTCTATTTAAAACTATTGCCATGCTATTTCTATATTTTACAGCCATGTAATTTTCTCGTTCCGTCATAATAAATGAATGTAATAAATACACGAGAAAGTTGTTCTGGTTTTAACTTACCTATAGGCTATAGATATTTCATATATATTTATAGAACAATCTGTTAGAAATTTATAACGTGTAAATAGCATTATAATTTTTTAGCGCTTACAAAGAGTGATATCTAGGTTACAACCCATTATTCGACTATTGATTGATGTACACTGTTTTGGAATAGTAAAAAATAATTATAAAAAAAATTATTAGCATTCTAAAAAAGAGAAGAAGTACGGTGACATGAATGAACCGGCACGATAGACGAAGTAACACGACTTCGCTGAACATCGCGGAGGTATACTATAGTTCTAAATGACGCTGTTCTCGTCTGTTCTGAAAGGCCTAACTCTTCAAAAAAGTACTTACTTTGTAGGCATCGGTGATCATTAACATCAGAGAGAGTCTGCTATTACAATTATGTCATATATGACGTTAAGTGACCTCACATTATTATAGACTAATAAAAACGGTGATTGTGGTATTGTTGAACGAATAGTCTAATAGCAGACTAGGGGCACCCCTGAGACAGTTGTTTGTTCCCCTTCTAAATAAAAGAGAGCTAAGCATCGAACTTAAAATATAACGATGCTGTTAACGTGACTGCAAGCAATAAATTTCAGAAGGCAGAGGGACTTTTTTTATTTCCAACGACATTTGAATGCATGTCACGGAGGCTATTGTAACGAAATCAATTGTCTCGTAATTGTGTAAGACAGTGAAAGCGTTTAAAGGCCCATAAGAAATAAAAAAAGTGTTTCGAACGGCTCCCCTCGCGTCCTAAGACGCTCGTAGATATCCGAAGGCGACACAGAGACGTGGTCAGTGGTTGTATCTCGTTCCTTAATTTCCCGAGGGAGAACGCCCTGTGTCCGCCGACAAATCGAAATGCTTCTATATCGCGAACGTCATAGCGCCGCTCCGTCGCCCGGATCGCGTTACTTTTGTAAACAACATTAATAC
This sequence comes from Meandrusa payeni, assembly GCA_029286785.1. Classification (NCBI taxonomy): domain Eukaryota; kingdom Metazoa; phylum Arthropoda; class Insecta; order Lepidoptera; family Papilionidae; genus Meandrusa; species Meandrusa payeni. The sequence continues at coordinate 6,632,265 of JAGSMX010000013.1, forward strand.
GGGAGCGTCTGTCACATTGCTGACGTAACGTAATACAGACCGCCATGTTTGCTATCAAGAAGAATACATAAGTCTGGAAGAAAACATCAGCGTCTTGCCTATTACGTCTGTTGCTCAGATTCGGTACGGATTTAGATAAATAAATAAGACATTAACCTCGTTCTCAATGACAATTTATGTTCAGCAATAGCTTTCTCCAACTTTTGTTCGTAAACAGAGTAATAATGCTATCAGATCGTGTAAATAAAAGGAACAATCAAACTCAATGTAGCGATAGGTTTACGTCTATACTCTCTTATTGAAGATTACATGAGATGTTTGCTTTTTATTTTAACTCCTATTGTTAGCTCTTACAAATGACTAACTTATATACAAAACAAAACAGTCAATCAAAATTATTCATAAAATACATGTGTCATATGGTTGCTTAGTTATAAATCAATAAAGTTGTTGACATTCACGTCAATAAAAAGAAATAGCGCGTAGAGATAGGTTTTGTTGGGTTCAGCCCAGTATTTCTGGGCTCTTAAGAATAAGACTACGGTATCCCTTGCCTGTCGTAGAAGGCCACTAAAAGGGGCCTCGAGTTCACTGGGCGACAAGAGTGGGTGCCTTTGTCGCCCGCTAAGGTGGACCCGGGAAGAAGGCGACATCGGCTGGCCCGTGTCGCCTTGCCCTGTGAGGGCACAGGGAGGGAGTTACCTCCCCCCTCGGGACGTGCTCTCCTTGAGCACAGTGCAGAGGGGCTCCGATGCGTTCCACTGGAGATCTCGGAGCCCCTCGTCATACACTGAGAAAAGGCCACCGGGGAGGTTTTTGTGGTTAAAACCCCCCAGAAGGCGGGGTATCTTTTTGAAGATTTCCTCCCCGTTAACAATAAAAAAGTTTTGTTGGGTTGTAACAGACAATGGTAGCGATGCGATCACAAAGTTTGAAAAAAAGATAGTGCAATCACTCGGTTAAGGCCAGGAATCGATAAAGGGGTCGAAGAGTGAGTTGAATTTGAGAGTTAGACGAGGCATACAATCTGAAGGTAATTTTGAATCACTTATTTACGGCTACGGTTATATATATTATGTCGGTAAGATCGTAAAATGTTATTCATATTTCAACATTATGTAATTCGTATCTGAATATAATTACCAAAAAACATGATTTACAAAAAATACCGAGCAAAGCTCGTTCTTCCAGATCGTAGTACAACTTTATAAAGCACACAATAAGTAACTTTAATATACATCATACACCAACCTAGTACAGTACAGGATACGACCAGATTTCAAATTACGAATATAAATATGGACATGAAACTCCATTCCGTACGAAACTTCTGATATCATCAGAGGAGAAATTTAATAAAGGCGCGGCAATCGATGAGTTTTAGTTACTGACACTTAAATACTCGAACACGTGTCGTGCTAAGTTGAAACCCGTTATCGGGAACGACTCTCAAAGGATTTAATTTCCTGTCGGCGAAATGAGAATCGATTAGTTCGATTTCCGACGGACGCCGGCGCCAGGGGTTCAATAGTTTCCGATGGGGCTACAGCCAAACTTAATAAGACATGCGAGTTAATTTAACCCGTCTCCAGCTTAGTTACGGTTGTTTCCTGCACTCATTGTCTCTAGGTTTCAGGTATTACATACAATTTAATATTCTACAGAGAAGATCAAATTACGTATATACATATTACATATAAGACTTTCTTATTCGTTTTATAATTTTGCTTCTAATTGATAATTATTTTTAAATAGTTGTCACGACTGAAAGACTAACGGAATTTTTTTATTATATTGTGTAATATTGTAAAATTAACATGAAATAGAAACATTAAATTATGTTACAATAGAATTATAGAAACGCGGCAGAAAATTTGGTAAAAATCGAATTTAAAAGAGGATTTGAGTAATATAAATTTAAATTTCGGGTATATATAAATATAAATTTCGGTAAATAATAAAAAAACTGAGGGAGCAACTTGTTGGGGTCTTCGTAATGCTGCTGTCTGACCCGACCTCAGAGGGAGCGAGGAAGCTGGTGGCTATGGCCATACAACATTGATAATTTTCTTTCTCGCTTCATACGACCAAGGTGTGTGTGCGTAGTTTAGGGTATGATGGGGCTGACATGCCCAAAAGGACAAAAGTCCCGAATAAAGAAAGAAAAAAAAATTCAAGTGGTGATATAGTTGAAAGATGGTACGCGCTAGTTTAGTAAGTGTCTATTCACTGAAGTCTTGTAGCTGCCACGTAGTATTTGAACGGAAAGACTGCCGCCGGCAACTTGTTCCACTCCTTTGCTGTACGCACAATCAACGATGACTCAAATCGCTTCGTTCGGACGCGCGGAACATCGACTATGAAAGGGTGGATACGCGCCGAATGTCTTAACATCCAAAGGTAGAATGGGGATGGAGGAATTAACTCGTGTAATTCCTGTACACACTCCGATATGTAATCTGTGAAACACCTAAAGGCTACCTTGTGCCAGTGCTCAGGACTAGGAATGAGTGCCATGAAAGGCAGATTAAAATAGCAATATCTGTTGAGTTAACGTGAGACATTGAAGACAATGAATAGCCTGAATCGACTTTATACTGATTATATTAAAAAACAAAGATTATGTATCCGCAAATGTATATAGATGTGAATGAAGAAAATAAGTGACATGATTGTACTAAAGGGAAGTCCGTGATCTCTACCTACCCCTGCGGGTGACGGGCGTGGCTGTTTGTAATTGTTATTAACTTTAAAAGATCTCCATTACGTTGCGAAACCTTTTCGTTTATGGTAAAACTTCAAGTACCATGTATGTATATTTTAAATACAATAATATTCTGTATAAGAGTTTACGACCCACTCACAATGTTGAAACCTGCAACAATTGTCAGTGACCTTTACGATATTATCTTATCAGCAGTACACGAAGAAATAGTTTAAATAGTCCGGGCGTAATATGAAACAGTTACATGTACAGGTAAAGAACCGGTTGCCATTTTAAACGAGATCCAGGAAAAGATACGACAATGTGCAAAAAAAAAGAAGCGAACGCTGCTCCCAAAGAAGGAAAAGTCATGTAATGTGAACCAGAAACAACTTATGTAACCGACCACGTATGAGACCGGTTCCCTTAATCCATACAAGTACTTGACCTGACTCGTTGATAAGGCTAGAAAGCGGTTGGGTAAGAAAAACATATTTGCAAGCACAACATTGGTATTCACACAAATTCAACTATATTTAAAATTAAAAAAAACAAATCACACAAAACAGATCAATCATTGAACGCTCCTTTTCAACTGACTTCAAATCAGGAGGTGTTTCTCTAGTCATTTTTTTTACCTCATTACTTTCCACTGGGTGAACCGATTTTTATGATTCTTTTTTCACTTGAAAGCTGCTTCTGTGAAAGTACTTCCCTTGGTTTTTGTCCAATTTCGACAATGGCATTCATGAAAACCATATAAGTCTTTAATTTGCATCAAGTATGTGAGCCACAAATGGACGAACAACTCGATATCACGTCAACCGATTATATTATATGATTCATATTTCATTGGAAAGTACCCGCGTAATAACGTATAACGTTTGATTTTATTTGAAGTCGGTTTTTTAACTTGTTATTTCCAAAGTATAATAATTATATTACTTAGTTCTAACGCCTATATTCCCTTTATTCTTCCACATTCCCCTCATCATTGACATATACTTAGGTATTATGATTATAATAAACCTACCATTGTCTCAATCAACAAGCACGTACGACGATTTCTAGAAGTTCCCTGATACATCATCGGACGCCAATAAGAAGAAACTTAATTAAAACCAAAACCAAAGGTTAAAAAAACCAAGCCATGAATGCATAAACATTAAAAAAATGACTATAGAACCACCTCTTTTTTTCGAAGTTGGTTAACACATACGCGCACGCTCGCACATAGTAATACACTCATTAAATACAGTGCTTTATAGGCAAAAATATTACTAGCAAAAATGAACAAATATTTAATAACGAGATGTGGACTTATCGATCTATAATTTTGGATTCAATTTTTTTTTCGAACTACACAGATTGGCCAGAGAAGCTGGCCTTGACTGTTTCACCGGATTGAGAGGTGGCATAGCTCTTAGGTCGCTTAGCCTGAACCTCTATCGCTAGTAACTCGACACAAGAGTACCCCTGTTGAGGTCGGCTTGGACGGTTACTATGTTACGCGTAAGCATTCCGATCCGAGGGCGCCCGAGAGGGCCGTACCACGACTCGGTCAGTTGCTATTCCACGGATAATCTAACGGACATTCAAAAACTATACTAACTTTGAGTGCCACTTCGGGAAACGTTGAAATTCTGGATTTAATCTTAGCTATTCGCGTAGAATACGCCATATTATCTTGTAATTTATTCGTCCCTGCAGTTCTGGGCTCTCAAGAATAAGACTACGGTATCCCCTGCCTGTCGTAGAAGGCGACTAAAAGGGGCCTCGGGTTCACTGGGCGACAAGGGTGGGGGCCTTTGTCGTCCGCCAAGGTGGACCCGGGAAGAAGGCGACATCGGCTGGCCCGTGTCGCCTTGCACTGCGCCTCCCCCGGGAAGTGCTCTCCTTGAGCACAGTGCAGAGGGGCTCCGGTGCGTTCCACTGGAGATCCCGGAGCCCCTCACCATGCACCGAGGAAGGGCCACCGGGGAGGTTTTAGTGGGTAAAAACCCCACATAACCGCCGCCTTCCCCCCAGAAGGCGGGGTATCTTTTTGAAGATTTCCTCCTCATTAACAAAAAAAAAAATTATTAGTTTAATAATCTATTTGAATTACTGTGATGAGATTATATGATAAGTTAAACAAATTATTGCTGGAGTTTCATCATAATTAATTAAGCTTAAGAAAATAAAGCCCTTACAGCAAATATTTGATTAAATATCTAAAGACGAAAATGTTAACTTACCTAATAAAGACGCCGCTAGTTTTCTGAAACAATACAAAGGTGAAAACTTTTAATTAAAGTCCTCTTTGATTATGTTTAGTGTTTATTATGAGAAGCAAATTCATTTCCTTTGTTCTCTGTGACTTTTAAAATGTGTCTAAACTTATGGGGTAGAGAAATAATACACACATATACACTTAGCCAGTAGGTTTTCAATTTAATAAACTTATTACTAAAAAAAAATCAAAATATTTCACAGCTCTCCTGTTTCATTTATTTCTTTATTAATAAGATAGATTATATTATTTAAATGAGTTTATTATTTTAATTTATTTTGTCAGTATATAGCAGGTAACGAGATATACATAGGTGATTTTATTAGACCATTGAAAACTTACAGGCAATTTCGAAGGTATCGAAAGGGTTTAATAATTAAATAGATCGAGACCCGAAGGTGTGAACTGATAGCACCGAGCGTGTCTTTGAATAAGGTATAGGTGATAAATGATTTACGGATTTGTCGTAAACTTTACTTGTTTTCATGGGACACTATACGATAGAAACTGAACGGATTTTACATCGAGGAATATACTTTGAATTTTGAAATTCTCTTCACTAATATATAATAATAATAGACATAGACAAAGACATATTCTTTATTGGCACGAAATAAACACATCAAAAAGACAGAAAAAAAAAGATACAGTTAAAGAGAAAACGGACAAATAGTACATAAGACATGATGGGTTCCAATATTGGGACACCGTCTCATCACATGCCATCGCAAGGATGCGACAGCGCTGATTTTCAGCGGTGCCCAGGACTACCTAAAGTCGTGCGCCTTTATTCAGATAATACGTTTACAAATGAAAATATATTTAAATATCATTTAGGAACTCTTAAGTTATATATTCTTGAAACGCCAATAGCCCAATGGTTTGCGAATCGTAAGTTTCCACCAATCGAAAATTGACGTGAACCATCTCCTAACACAAGCTTAAGCTTAGTTGGAATGGTTAACAAGAATATTCGTAATATTTCTGTCAATAAATATTATACTTTCAAATCAATAGTCCAATAGTAGTATATTGTGTAAATCACAGAAATCGTTATAGTTGAAAGTGCTGGTAAAAAAGCTGAAATACTGCTTTAATTTTATAAATAACCAATCTGAAATATAGCTTTACGCCTAAGGCGAACCTTGCTACCTTGTGGGTTATAAATTTTCGTAGTCATATTTTCCGATTGTCATCGACGGGTACCTACTGTTTTTAGTTCAAAATGAAAAAAACACAAACCAAATTTTATTCCATGTAGTTTATTTTTACAGTTGTAATTTAAAATGGCTTCTGCTGGTGCACAAATTGGTCAACACATTTTTGCAATTTCTCTTAGTTTCATTACAACAATGTTTTTTACGAATATTAGATTTTATTATTAGAAAGTATTAACTATATTAAATAATATTTTATTTTATTATTATTCGGAACACTATTATTATACTGCCATTTCGATGAGAAACTTACATAAGCCGATGACGGAAATTTTAGTATGCACGAAGTCAGAGGTTACGGAGAGTGTGGTATACGGTCACAAGGACTGTTTTTGATGTGTTAAGGGGAAGTTCTATAGGTCACGTGATTTATTTTTAATTCTTCTATTCATAATATAATATAAAATTGACGTAAAATGGCAAAGGAGTGTTACCACACGAAACCCCACCATTGCCACAAACACCTAATATTGGGACTGCAGTTGTGATGCTGACGTGTGAAAGCCCAGTGATCCTGTAAGTTTTTTTTTGTGTATGGTCCTTAACCATGCACAAAAAAATCCGGGATCTCCAGTGGAATGCACCGGAGCCCCCCTGGCCTGTCCTCTCGGAGAGCACGTCCCGGGGGAGAGGTTAATCCTTGCGCGGAATCCCGGTCACAGCCACAGTGGTGGCATTACGCGGTCGGTATGCGCCCTATCCTTTTCAGGTACTCACCGAAGCACCCGTGCCCGGTGAGTACCTGTGTCAGGCGGTAGGTGACGAGTGCGTTTTATTTCTTCCGTTGTGAGGCTTCGAATTTCGGCAGTAAGGCACAGTTGCCGTTGCGTTGGCGTGAGTTACGCGGCTCGGAGAACCGCTCTCGCTGTATGTATCGTCCATCGCCCGTCTGTGATCCTGCCGACGCACCTCTCCCGCATCCAGGGGCGGCGTAATATTAGAAATATTGTGATTCGATTTAATGTCGGTTTTTGTTTTTGCTCGTAAATAAAACTTGTTGGTACAGTACAAAAAATTACTTGCAAAAATTTTTCCCGGTATAAAGCGATGCGCTCATCTCCTGTCACATATTGAAACTTTTAGGTTTAGTAAAAGCTAAAAATGAAAGTCGTTTCTGTCCACCCCCAAGGGTTCAAAAGGTTATACTATAAACATGTCACTTTAATTACACGAATTTAAAGCGCCATATTCATTATAGCAAAATTGTAAAAATTCCCCAAAGTTATTTCAAAAAGGGTAATAGATCATCTTGATAAAGCTCAAGTATAAAGTAATTCGAAAGACTAAGTTTAACTTAAGAAATTTCTATAACAAAAACTATTGATCGGAGTATGACACAGCCTATTTTAATTCGAGACCTCGTCGCGATATCCAAGTTTTGGGGGGTGCTAATTAAACTTGTTTCATTCAGTGAAACTGAGAATGAGTTTGGAAAATTAATCAGGACGGGTTTATTCAAGAAAAACGAAACTCCTAAACGGGGGACTCCGCGCAGAAATTAAATTCGATTCTATTCGAGAAGTCAGTCAGGTTGATTAGCATATTACAAGGAGGGATGAAAAGTAACTTCTCACCTGCCGTTAGGAGATTAGTGAATGGTCGTCAAATTTGCAACTTACGCTGATTGGACTTTGAATAAGCACTTTTGTGAATAATCGAGTTCTTTTTGATACATTTCTAAGCTTAATGGGAATTATATTTCACTTGGTAGGCATAGATTAGGCTTTGGCTTTGATATCTTATATAAATCCTTTATTGAATCAAAATATATATTATGTACAAAGGCGAATTTAATGCTGTTTAGCATTTCTTTCAGCTAACCTCTGGTGGTTAAGATTAGGTTAAGGGTAGTGCCGCTACTATATTTTTAACAAATACAAGATATACAAATACAAACATTCACGTCGAGTCCCACGGAGCTATGTAGAGATAACGGACTTCCACTTAGGACGTTCCTGACACATCTCACATAATAGTCGATTTAAAAATAAAGTTTGCAAGGAGCCTTTGCATGTAGCATTGTATCAAGCTTTTTAGCATTTTTATTGAATTACCAGACGTGGCATGGGTACCCACAGAGTCGAATCACGGCTCGTAGAGATATTTTTAACAGATCCAGATTACAAGAGATCATGATTCTTGCAAGTTTTTTGAAGAGGATTTTGAATAGAGAACTGATAAAAGTTGAAATATTAATAATGAAGAGTGGGAAGCAAGTTCACTTGGTAGTTACTGCATACACGCGTTGTGTACCTTTTTTTTTTATGACGAACTACACAGATTGGCCAGAGAAGCTGGTCTTGACTGCTTCACCGGATTGAGAGGTGGCATAGCTCTTAGGTCGCTTAGCCTGAACCTCCATTGCTAGTAACTCGACACAAGGGTCCCCCCGGTGAGGGGTAACCTCGACTTGGACGGTTACTATGTTACGCGTAAGCATGCCGATCCGAGGGCGCCCGAGAGGGCCGAACCACGACTCGGTCGGTTGCTATTTCACGGATAATCGTTGTCTACCTTCTTAATATCATTCATGGGTGGAGAACTACGGATGTTTGTGTTGTAAAATTACTATGTACTAACTGTCTAATACACCATGGAGATTCTCAAAGCATGATAACCCTACGTATCCAATTGCAACGTGTATATTACTATTAATATGTACACTTACGACAACGTATGAACCTTAATGTCGTGACAGATCGCAGGCGTCTCGTTGTTTGCCATACCAAAAGTGTTGCAACTTGCATGACCCACAGAGTAGGGGAAATGAAATTTAAAATTTAAGTTTATGCAATAAGTTCTACTAGGTCGATATATTCGTTAAAATAACATAACGTTAGAAAGTTTCGTTAATAAATAATTAAAACGATTGAAAACCAATTATATTTATAACCTACTTCAAAAAATGTGGAGGTTCTCAATTCGTGTATGTTTGTTACGTCATAACTTTCAACTGGGTGAATTGATTTTGATGATTCTTTTTTTATTTAAAAGCTGGTGCCGTGTGTGCCGCTGGTGTCCAGTGGGAGTGGACAATATCAGCCATAAATTTGCTTTGAGTAGGTGCGCGACAAATGGACGAATAACACAATATCATGCCAACCGATTTCAATGATTCATTTTTTATTGGAAAGGATGTACTTCAAGGGTAGTTTGATGAGTTCAATTAGGTTCCGATTAATTCCATTTCGTAATATTCCTATTCTATTTAAATTCAGTTTTTGATTTTATCCTTAAATATTTGTATGTTTATGAACTCGTAGCTGCGACATTTATGATTCGATTATTTTTTTTAAGTAACTTTTATTCTGGTCTCTTTTTAACTTTGTTGGAATGGGGCTTTAGGGTATGAAGATATATTGGAAAGTGCTAAAAATCCTATAGAAACGTGAGTGTTTATTCTTGTAAGTATTCCTCACCGAAATCCTTAACGACAAAAACCTGATCTCCACGTCCCTTAAACAACTTTTAATTATACTATATTAACTATATTAAACAATATAGTAGCAGACCGGCCCGCAGCCCTGTAGTTCTGGGCTCTCAAGAATAAGACTACGGTATTCCCTGCCTGTCGTACAAGGCGACTAAAAGGGTCCTCGGATTCTCTGGGCGACAAGGGTGGGGGCCTTTGTCGTCCGCCAAGATGGACCCGGGAAGAAGGCGACATCGGCTGGCCCGTGTCGCCTGGCACTGCGAAGGCACAGGGGGGGAGGGAGTAACTTCCCTCCCTCCCCCTGGGAAGTGCTCTCCTTGAGCACAGTGCAGAGGGGCTCCGTTGCGTTCCACTGGAGATCCCGGAGCCCCTCACCATGTACCGAAGAAGGGCCACCGGGGAGGTTTTAGCGGGTAAAAACCCCACATAACCGCCGCCTTCCCCCCAGAAGGCGGGGTATCTTTTTGAAGATTTCCTCCTCGTTAACAAAAAATAAATAAACAAAGGAATTAAAAGGATGTTGACTTATTTGCTAAAATGAGCCATAGTTTAATGTAGCTAATATTCTTTTCAAAATATTGCAAAACTAGTTTGAACCTACGACCTTATGTTTCGCAGATCACATTCCAAACCATTAGGTTATTCATGTCTTGAAGTTTAATTACATTTTGCCATATGTTATGAACCTATTAAGTTTTTTTTACTTGGGCTTTAAAACCATTATGTCTAAGTAATATGTATGAAATGTAATTAGTATTTGAGGGTCAACTTAATTCAGATTGGACAGTTCTTGATACCTAACCTACATATAGACATATAAAAAAAATAAACACACTCACGACCTTAATGAGACGACGAGAAGTAGAAACAGTTAAAATTATTTAAACCTACTCGATAAAAGCGGTTTTCGTCTCGTCTTCCATTATGTCTTCATTTGTTTTTGAAAATAATACTACTTCGCCTTGTAAGATTATGACCATTTCTTTTTCAACCTACTTTAAAAAGGACGTTCTCAATTCACCTGTATGTTCTTATGTTTGTAACCTTATTAATTTCGACAGGACTGCGTGTGGTCCCATTTTAGTTTGTTTTAAATTGAAATATTTTAATTCATTAAGTATATGCGAGACAAATGGACGAATTTCATAACAATCGAATTTGATGATTAATTTTTTTGGAAAGGATATATTTTTTTCATCATTTCTATTTGATTTGGAGTTGGTTTTTGTTTTTACTCGTAAATATACTTGTGTGAGAATTAAATAGGATAACGTGACTAGAATCGAGACAGGTTGCTTCAGACATATAGAAAGGGTGAATGAGGAAAGAATGACACAGAAAATAAGAAGTATTTATATATATATTTTCAAATATACCACGGAAGTGTGTGGTGAGGTCAGAAGAGGACGCCCTAGAAGGATTTGAACCAGATTGGCGGCATTACTAACAATAATATTTGAAACCTAATATTTCCGGTCGATGTCGGTCGTCGGTTCCGATTTAAAATGGTGAATGAACCGTCTTATCATTCTGATCGTGCGCTATATGTGGGTAGATTAAATACGAAATTGGAAGGTCGTCGTCCCTTAAGAAGTAATTTTAAATATCGTTTTACCCTTGCCCGAGTCTCATTATACACACAAATAATAAACGAATTTTCTAAGAACCTTTAAGAAATTAGTAGCATTTCTCATTTAATTAAATCCGAGAGTTGAAATTTTATATTCAATCCGTTATTGTCAAAGTAATCCCTTGAAAACTTCAGATTTAGTTTCAAAAGGCAGAATTGAATAGAGCATTGAAGGAATAGGAATTCGGCTCCCACTTTGGGAGATTTTAATGAGAAATTCGTATCCAATGCTTTGCTAATATTGAGAGAGGGTAGCGTTAGGCGGCGCCAATCCATTCCAAGGTAAGTTTTAACGGTTTTAACGTAATTCCCCCGGTAACAACTTATTTGTCTGTGTGTTGGGCCAAAATTAAAGCGTAATGTCTCCAAGTTCAGCCGTTTTGAAGTTCGGACGGTGCTGCAGATTGAAATTATTACCTGGTCGCCCGGCCCGGACGGACTGCTACCTAAACATTAAAACTCGGCGATTTATTTTGGCGGCCAGCTGTTGCAGGCAATTATCGTGACAAATTAGCTTTTTGCGTAAGTCTAAGCTCTGACAAAACGTTTCCGCGGCTATTTGATTTACAGAAACGAAATTCAGTTAGTATAAAATGTGACTGCTTAAAGTTGAAAGTAATAACCTATATATGCCCCACAGTTGGGCCAAGGTTTTTTTTTTCGCTAAAATTTAAAATGAAATAGTAAAATTAACAAAAATTTGTATTACAATTTGCTGCTAGAAACGGGTATAACCTTAAGACTAATAAACCTGCCCTCCGTCTCACGCAGTAATGAATGTTATTGAATGATTTGGGCAACGTTAATAAAATATGTAAGCATTCTTAACAAGCAAAACGTGAGGGAAAAGTAGGTAGTATCACTGCAGGGTTCACTGGGCGACAAGGGTGAGGGCCTTTGTCGTCCGCCAAGGTGGACCCGGGAAGAAGGCGACACCGGCTGGCCCGTGTCGCCTTGCACTGCGAGGGAATAGGAGGGGAGGGAGAAACCTCCCCCGGGAAGTGCTCCTTGAGCACAGTGCAGAGGGGCTCCGATGCGTTCCACTGGAGATCCCGGAGCCCCACACCATGCACCGAGGAAGGGCCACCGGGAGGTTTTAGTGGGTAAAACCCCACATTACCGCCGCCTTCCCCAGAAGGCGGGGTATCGAGCGTCTATTTTATTTCCAAAGTATCATAGTTATATATATATAGAAAAAGGCGCCAATACTTTGTAAGTATTGGCGCCTTTTTCTATTATTACTTCCACATTTGTGTACGCTGTCATTCAGGAGTACTCTTAGATTGTAATATATCTCAATCACAGAGCATATTTTCATGCGGTTTTTACTATTTCCCTGGTATATCTTCCAAAGTCGCACGAGTGTATTAAGATGGAGACTAATTTAACAACCATTTCAAACAAATTAAAATTTTATTATTAAAAAGCACTAAAAGTGCACATTTTTTGAAGTCGGTTAAAAACCACTTCCGGTAGGTGTCTGCGGACGGCTTTGATGATACAACATAAGGTGATTGCAGATCACCTTTTACAACTTCTATAAAAAACAAATATATCATTATTTCGTGTTTCTTAACACGTCGTCGTTAAAAGACCTTCCTGCATTTCATTGATAAAAAAAAAGGTTGATCTGATGTCATGCCTAGAGATCAGTCGGACGAGGAAGCTTGGCAGTGTGTCACGACTACTAAAATAAGTTATTACTTAATGTTGCATGCGCGTGCTCGCGTGACGTGACCTCACGCTTCGTGTGCTTCGGGACAGCTTTTGTTAAGTTTTAATAAATAATTTTGACATCTACCCGCCAACCGTAGGCTCTTAAGTAGTTGACTATCAGTTTCCTTGATACACATCAAGGGTATCTTGAAAATAATATTTTAACAACGATTATTAATAAATAATCGAATGAGACTAGTATTATTTTATTTCATAGTGTATAGTATTAGTAAAGTAAAATAAGTGACTTTTTTTCTTGTTAGTTTCTAGTTAAGCCGTTATAGATTCATTCAACGTTGAATGAACTTGTAAAAGCCTCAGAGCATTAGTCTGAACCTCTATTAAGAGTGACATAAAGTTGACACATAATACGTAATCTAGAAAGTATGTTAACATTATTGTCACTTTGGAAGGCATTGGCGATTTTTTAATAATCATTAACTATATTATACTTTAACAGACTTATTTGTTTTGCGTTGTGATGCAATAATTAATAAGGTTTTAGAAGAAACTTGAATCTATAAGAAATTGATAATAAGAATATAAAATATATTAAAAAGTGCTTCAACGATTTTGATTTACGTTAAATTGATAACTTTATTTCAAGCTACTTACTGAATACAATCAAAAATAAATGAACAAAGGATAAGATTATAAACTAGCCCTAGTACTAAGATATGTCACACATGTCATAAACATACATCATCAATTTTTATGACAGACCAATTTAACAAAACAAAAAATTTATATATTCTCATATACTTTTTTACTCTTCTTGTTTCTCGTCAGATAAGTTGGAGTCCATCCAAGTTTTTACACCGGGGTCAAAGTTAATATGGTAGCTACCTGAGCTAAAAGATTCTAAAATATTTGTAAAAATATATCTCACGTTTAAATTCAAAATCTTAGATCAAAAAACGACCTGAGGAAGGTGCAAAATTTAAAACCAAGTGTGTTATTGTTTAACAATAAATATTTACTATTATTGGAATAGGAGCTAACGTAAAATTAAATTTCTGTATTTCGACCAGGAAGTACCTTTGTTCTTATCATCCTTAAGCTCGAATTAAAACACCAGCAACCGCTCTGGCATAAAAAAATAATTTTCAGGGAAATATTTCATAAAAAAAATTCTATCGGCATTTCGCTTAATTATTTAATAACTTTGTCACTATGTGTTTTAATTGTAATTCATTCCGTTTTACAGATTTTTATGTACATTTCACTTTACCTAAAGTTTGTACTTGGTATAGCCATGGACTAATCTCCTGTAAGTTATGTTAAAAGCGAATATATTTCACGAACGAACGCGAAAGCTTAATGTTTTTGTTAATTCAAATCGCCTACAAATATTAAAGATAAATTGAGAAAAAAAATAGTTTCTACTAAGTATTAAATATCTATAAGTTATTAAAGTAAAACATAACTTATCTTGAAACGTAACTTTGTTATTGCGCAACGTTATTACCGACGGTAGCTTATTCCCGAGTTGATTTCGCTACACGTCTGGCACATAAGGAAGTGAACATATCCTACATAAGAAACGATGTTATATCTCCTCAAACGACATTTTGATTGGATCGCACACATAAGTTAAATCGCGAACACACATTTGTAATGTACACATGTTTACGGAAAAGTAGATGTGGTAATAGTACAAAGACAAGCAAACAAACAACTACAGTCGTTTGGTCAATTGGTCATAAATGACGGCGCTATGAGTGTAGAATTATAAAAAAGTACTAACAAATTGAAAACCTTCTTTTTTGAAGTCAGTTAAATACTCGAATATCCTATTGCCCTAATAGTCAGAAGTAACTCCATAGTATATACTTATTATTACATAAATATTTATGTATAATATATAAACTCAGTGAACGCGCTATTTATTGTATATTTTTCCTATTAAGTGAAATAATTGCAGGTTCATTCCTTATTTCAATTTTCGGCTTTTAATACTCCATTTTAAGGGCTGAAAAGGTGTCCGTGAGGTAGGTCACCATCCCGTCTGGTTCGTGTATACATTCTTCCATAAAATAGGATCAACACATTGGCTAGAAGTGGCTAGTTATAAGTGGATTCTGATGACGTAAATTATTAGAAACTTACGTTACAATGAAATATATTCAATTAATATAATTATTCAAATTTAAAAATCAAGAGATCAACACATATTTTGTAGAAGAAAGAAGAGAGAAGGAGATATTTCGCATTCGACCGATATCAAGTCTAAATAAGTACAGTATAAGTACTGTTAGTAACCCTCGGCTAAAAAAACAATTATAAATAAGTAATATAAGCAATATAAGCTTAGAGTTATTTTAAACTACAATAATAAAATCTCAAAATATCCAAAATCCATAGCAGCGTAACTGAACAGCTGTCAACTAAGATTAAAATGATTAGTCAGACATCTTTCTCCGTGTAACCTCTTAATGTGTCACAGGAAATATAACAGTAATGATATATTTATCTATTAATCTGATAGCTAGCACGTAACTCGGGAGAGACGCACGACAATGATTCGCGAAGAAAGCGGACAGACTTGTTGAGCCGCGAAGGAGAGAGCTGCATGCCGTCCGTAGCAAAGAATTATTATGCAAAATTGTTAATAATTTTAATAGAATAATTTAGTTTTATAGAATAAAGTGATCACTACGACTGTATTTACTTTTCAACCGACTTCAAAAGGAGGAGGTTCTCAATTTGGCTGTATTTTTTAGTTTGTTACCGCATAACTTTTGACAGGGTGAACCGATTTTGTTGATTCTTTTTTATTCGAAAGCTGGTACTTCCCGTGTGGTCCCTAGAATCTGACGATGTCATCCAGAAGAAAACCACATATATGTTTAAATTTGCATCAAGGTATGTGCGCCACAAATAACACGCCAACCGATTTCGAAGATTTTTATTGGAAAGGATGCCCTTCAAGGGTAGTTTGGTGAGAGATTGGTTAGGTTCTGTTTAGTTATATTTCGTAAAATTCGTACGATAATTCGTAAATACAAAGAGGGTGTTCTAGCATAACTACGTTTAACGTCTGATACGATTTGAAGCCGTTTTATGTTTTTGTTCGTAAGTATACTTGTGTTAAATCAAATCGAAACTTACGCACGAACGCTCTACTTTATTTCCACAATATTATAGTTTATTTAGTTCTAGACTATATTCTCAATTCTTTTCTTTCTTCTAAGTAGTTTCAGTCTTTTTTTTTAGTAGTGTAAATAGTCAAGTAACCTGTAAGAGTTTAATAGCCCAATGTTTGGGGTTACAGTGAAATGTTAGGCGATTGCTTTAAAAGCACCATATGATAACTGACATGTAACTACTAGCTAGTTTTAAAATTGAACAGCATATTAATAAATATTAAGAAAATTATTAGGAATTCAATAAAAAGGAATCCAACAGTGATACACCATCTACTTTTGCTGTTCCACGAATCGGTCGGCACGATGTGGTAATAATACCGCCTGATAGTAGGGACATACTCTTCATCTGCCGGCCAGTTGAGTAAATTGTCGGCCGCTCAACTCAATCGATTGGCTAATGTATGTATATACAATCTTTTAAGTATTTGTTCGGGTTGGTTTTTGATCACTTAACGTTCGGCCTCACGCTCATAAAAAGTGATCTGATCTTTTTCCGGGTACCCATACATAATTTCAGGTGACCTCTGTTCTTGTTCATTTTTACTTTTTAATATATTCAGTTTTACCACGTCTCTTACAAATGTATCGTCTGAACTCGCCCATAATTTTTTATAGGCGCATTAAAGTCGGGAATATACAAATTTTGAATATGTCGTGCAGATGTTTACGGTTGTTTGCATTACATTTAAGAATTTTTATATTGGAAAATATTATGTTGGTTTGATGTATGAAACATAAAACACAGGTTCATTGTGATTCTAAAATATTTTACGTTATATGTAAATCAGCTTCTATATAGAATTATGTGGTGTATTCTTCAGTAGAGTAAGTGTAGTAAAAATTGTTAGTATGTCCCTTTAAAACGAGTTTAGTTTACTGTTTTATTCAAAAAAAGTAGTTTATAAATCGATTTCAAGAGAAAGAAGCGTAGGCGCAGTCTGCATACATTGAACTCTAATGTAAATAACAAAATAAGATTATTGAAAATTGCTAAACGAATTGGTAAAGAGATGTTTTGCGAGGTCCAGAAAAAAACGTTAGATGTTATTATGTTGCGTATTATACCGTATTTTCATCTATATTGTCTGCTTCTAATTTGTAAAATCTTCTGTGTTTGTCTTTAAAAAGTTCATTTTCCTTTTTTAAAGACAAAAACAAAATTAAAATCTAGTAAATAATTCAATTCTCCGGCCAACGAACCCAACTTCAAGGAAGCGCACACACGCGTTGAACTCTAATGTAAAGAACAAAATAAGACTTAGGAAGATTGATAAAAGAATTGATAAAAGCATGTATTTCGATACACAGAATTTTTTTATGTATTCATCCTTTTTATACGAGTCCGGGGAACGAATAAATTTTATTTAATATTCGTTTTATCATTCCGAACATATATTTTACGTCGCAAGTTGAACGTGGCGGAATTTGGTTCGCAAACCGTATCTTATCCTGTTGACGTCTAATGTGGGATACATGACGGCCACTGCACAACATGTCAGATTATGGTCAAGTCCTATTTTTTAATAATGGACAGAAAATGAAGACCATAATTCATAGACTTCATTTATCTATAATGACATTATTTATAAATGAAGCGTCAATAGCGTAATGGTTTAGGGTATGGCCTGCGAATCGTAAGGTCGTGGGTTCGAATCCACCATTCGACTATTGCCGTGAACCATGTCCTAGCACAAGCTTAAGCTTAGTTGGAATGGTTAACAAGATTGTTAGCAATATTTCTGAAAAAAAAAAGAAATATTACTAGCTTTCTTTTAAAAAAAATGATAGGTAACGTCGAACTTGCACTGAGATGTTATTACGTTCGTAGATTAATATTGCATATGATGTAATAAAACGACAAATACACAATTTACATTAAAACTTATCATTACAATTCGTGATGTTTTATCACTCCAACTCAGTAATTACTAGCAAGTGATTTAGTTGATTCATGGAAAGTGCATGGATAACCAACCGTTCTTATAAAAAATTCTTTATGTAATATAATGATTTAATCCCGTCAACACTTTTTGGAATTGACAACTTAACGGAAAATTAAGCATCGCAGTTGCGTAAGTGTTACCGTCATTTGCATCACAATCAAGCGATCGTCAACGCAACAAAATTATATAACACCCTCGGAAAAAGTTCACGGTTCAATGTTAATGGTTTTCTTTTACAGATCGGCAATAAAACCATAAAGCTTAATATACTATGGCTGTAACTGTTCCCGCACAGCACAGCTAATCATCGTTGAAATCATGAGTCACTTTATCTTCGAACATCCTCGTTAAAAAAGTATATTTTAAAATTGTTGAGAATAATATTAATGTTACTTTCGTGTTTACTAAAATTTATCTTTTATCGTTTAAATCAGAGACAATTTGTACGCAAAGGTTGATCCGTAGAGGAGTTGTTTTTGATGACATATTTGTATTGCTGTTGATTTTGCAGCAACTTGACAATGGAAGAAAATTATTACAGCGAAGGATGTAATAATTATATTAATTATATTTATTATAATTATATTAATAATATTATATTGTAATGATTTTTTTAATATCGATAGGATATTAAGAATCTAGAGGATTAAAATTTCTAGTAATAGTGGTTTCGAGTAATCGCAGATAAAGTTAAAGAGGTTGTGTATTAACATACGGTTTAAACAATTTATTACTCATTAAAGAAGTTATATCCACTGACAATGAGCTTATAAAAAAATTACATAGATAAAAAATTAATAGATAAATATAAAGTGATCGACAGGTCTTTAAAATATTTTAATACTTCTCCGAGTGCCGGAGAAGTCCCCTTTGAGGATGAAGTCCGGTCCGGTGTCCTGTCGCTGACAGATCCGGGGCACCCGCTCATAACGGCTGATGGCATTCGCGGAAGGTTTAGTGGGTAGGGGCTGCCCAGGCCGAGTCCCACACATCCCTCCGGGCCCACCGGGTACCGGAGGATGGTTTATAAAAAGATTCCCCCGCGTTGACAAAAAAAAAAGTAGCGTCGTGCTAGTTTGTATCCTTCTCTCATAACAACGTTCACTGTAGCAAATAAACAAAGTTAAACGTAGTAAACTGCATTTTAACTTTAATGAAGTTGACTTAAGTGATGCGATTCAACTTAGACAGGATGATGTGCAACCAGACCGCTAATGCGACAGTGAAACTCATATGAACGTCTTGCTGCAGTAAAGAGGTTTGTTCAAATAAGTGACCTGTTTGCGTTGTGTTCCCGGTTTTAATCAAGTCAGTTACGAGGCACAAGCAATGGAGAGATCGTACGGACGTCTAGTGTACTTTAAACTTGATTAAGTCCCAGGGCGCGCCTGATCCAGCCATTGGGATAACCGACTGCTTTTTGTTCGTTACGACAAGATGTTTTGTTTAAATAAAACTTTTTATACACATTTAAACAATATTTCGTTTACTTTTATTTTTAATGCAAAATATTAAAAAAAATAAGCTCTCACGTCACGTCCAAGCAGACAAAAGACAGCTGTTTCTGTCTTCCTTTCGCCAAGCCTTATTAAATCCGACATGTAATGGGACTTCAGAACAGGATAGCAGACAGCTATAAATTTGTTAATGCACAATTTTGTACTTAACAAAGCCGAAAAAAAAACAAAACTCATTTTAAGACTTATCGCTTTGGATATTACCGTTATAAAAAGCATTTTATGTGGAATATTTTAGTTTAGTAAATTAATAATTTAATAATAAATGTACTATTTGACAAGCCTGTCTTATATTAAATAAATTGCCTCGATATGAATCGCTATTCATTTCAAAGACGTCTTCGAAAGCAATGTGTGCTAATAAAAACATTAACATTCGTTTTATCATTCCGAACATATATTTTACGTCGCAAGTTGAACGTGGCGGAACTTGGTTCGCAAAGCGTATCTTATCCTGTTGACGTCTAATATGTCCCTTACACGACGGCCACTACACAACATGTCAGATTATGGTCAAGTCCTATTTATTAATAATGGACAGAAAATGAAGACCATAATTCATAGACTTCATTTATCTATAATGACATTATTTATAAATGAAGCGTCAATAGCGTAATGGTTTAGGGTATGGCCTGCGAATCGTAAGGTCGTGGGTTCGAATCCACCATTCGACTATTGCCGTGAACCATGTCCTAGCACAAGCTTAAGCTTAGTTGGAATGGTTAACAAGATTGTTAGCAATATTTCTGAAAAAAAAAAGAAATATTACTAGCTTTCTTTTAAAAAAATTATAGGTAACGTCGAACTTGCACTGAGATTTTATTACGTTCGTAAATTAATATTGCATATGATGTAATAAAACGACAAATACACAATTTACATTAAAACTTATCATTACAAATCGTGATGTTTTATCACTCCAACTCAGTAATTACTAGCAAGTGATTTAGTTGATTCATGGAAAGTGCATGGATAACCGTTCTTATAAAAAATTCTTTATGTAATATAATGATTTAATCCCGTCAACACTTTTTGGAATTGACAACTTAACGGAAAATTAAGCATCGCAGTTGCGTAAGTGTTACCGTCATTTGCATCACAATCAAGCGATCGTCAACGCAACAAAAATTATATAACACCCTCGGAAAAAGTTCACGGTTCATTGTTAATGGTTTTCTTTTTACAGATCGGCAATAAAACCATAAAGCTTAATATACTATGGCTGTGACTGTTCCCGCACAGCACAGTTAATCATCGTTGAAATCATGAGTCACTTTATCTTCGAACATCCTCGTTAAAAAAGTATATTTTAAAATTGTTGAGAATAATATTAATGTTACTTTCGTGTTTACTAAAATTTATCTTTTATCCTTTAAATCAGAGACAATTTGTACGCAAAGGTTGATCCGTAGAGGAGTTGTTTTTGATGACATATTTGTATTGCTGTTGATTTTGAAGCAACTTGACAATTGAAGAAAATTATTACAGCGAAGGATGTAATAATTATATTAAATATATTTATTATAATTATATTAATAATATTATATTTTTTTTAATATCGATATTAAGAATCTAGAGGATTAACTTTTCTAGTAATATTGGTTTCGAGTAATCGCAGATAAAGTTAAAGAGGTTGTGTATTGACATACTGTAAGTTTGGGTTTAAACAATTTATTACTCATTAAAGAAGTTATATCCACTGACAATGAGCTTATAAAAAAAATTAAATAGATAAAAAAAATAATAGATAAATATAAAGTGATCCACAGGTCTTTAAAATATTTTAATACTTCTCCGAGTGCCGGAGAAGTCCCCTTTGAGGATGAAGTCCGGTCCGGTGTCCTGTCGCTGACAGATCCGGGGCACCCGCTCATAACGGCTGATGGCATTCGCGGAAGGTTTAGTGGGTAGGGGCTGCCCAGGCCGAATCCACACATCCCTTCGGGCCCACCCAAGGTACCGGAGGATGGTCTATAAAAAGATTCCCCCGCGTTAACAAAAAAAAAGGTAGCGTCGTGCTAGTTTGTATCCTTCTCTCATAACAACGTTCACTGTAGCAAATAAACAAAGTTAAACGTAGTAAACTGCATTTTAACTTTAATGAAGTTGACTTAAGTGATGCGATTCAACTTAGACAGGATGATGTGCAACCAGACCGCTAATGCGACAGTGAAACTCATATGAACGTCTTGCTGCAGTAAAGAGGTTTGTTCAAATAAGTGACCTGTTTGCGTTGTGTTCCCGGTTTTAATCAAGTCAGTTACGAGGCACAAGCAATGGAGAGATCGTACGGACGTCTAGTGTACTTTAAACTTGATTAAGTCCCAGGGCGCGCCTGATCCAGCCATTGGGATAACCGACTGCTTTTTGTTCGTTACGTCAAGATGTTTTGTTTAAATAAAACTTTTTATACACATTTAAACTTAATGCGAAATATTAAAAAATAAGCTCTTACGTCACGTCCAAGCAGACAAAAGACAGCTGTTTCTGTCTTCTTTTCGCCAAGCTTTATTAAGCCCGATATGTACTGGGACTTCAGAACAGGATAGCAGACAGCTATAAATTTGTTAATGCACAATTTTGTACTTAACAAAGCCGAAAAAAAAAACAAAACTCATTTTAAGACTTATCGCTTTGGATATTACCGTTATAAAAACACTTTATGTGGAATATTTTAGTTTAGTAAATTAATAATTCAATAATAACTGTACTATTTGACAAGCCTGTCTTTTATTAAAGAAATTGACTCGATATGATTCGCTATTCATTTCAAAGTCGTCTTCAAAAGCAATGTGTGCTAATAAAAACATTCAGAATATAAACAAAATCACATTTTGAATTAGGCTGCTTGGGTTATCAAGGATACCGGATTTCCGCTCCAAACGATTCATCCACGCCTCTCGTCGTCGATTGCTGATATTTTTATCGTTACCCTGATGTTCAAATTAACACAAGTGATAATTTTGTGGGAATATAGTATTGTTTCAATATGGTCGTGCAGTGATTTTAGAGTTTATTTTATAGTGCGGTAAATAGATCCCCAGCCAGCTTCTAGGTTTAATACTCTAAAATTACTTGATAAAAGGTGTGCCTGGTGTATAGTTGATTTATGGTCTTTTAAGATTGTGTCGTGTATTTTTAACGAGTTTTATTAGTTCCAATCCAATATAAACGTTTATTATTTATTGAAATAAAACAAATTTTAAGATATTTGTCGCAATTTATTTTCGATTTGAAACTCCCTACGTTTCCAGACCTTACAGTGGTCATGGTCGCGGGCTCGATTGTGTACGTACATTCGCGTAAATATAGTAACGCGTTAATTGCTGGTTTTATTGTGCAATTCTTATTACAGATAATCATAGCTTTTTTGCTTTTAAAGCCAGCTTCCTCCTTTATCGGTATCACTGGCCTAGACAAATCTAGGTCAGTGATACAACATAAACAGAAGGTGTTGGTTGGATGGGCACAACTATTAAAGGAGTATTAACTGTTTACTTGACATAGATTGATTTAAAATACCTATCGTAGAGACTCATACGACCCGAGATTCACTTTACCAAAGACTTAGTAAGAATTCAATTGAATTTCAATAAATTTAAACAGCACACATCATAAGCTTACTGTTTCTCGCTTATCTAGAGTGGTCTAAAAATTTTCTTCTTTACGTTGACACCAAGGAGGTTCACAATTCGTCTGTATTTTTTTTATGTTGTAACCGCATAGCTTTCGACTAGGTGAACCGATTTTGATGATTTTTTTTATTTGAAAGTGCTTCCGGTGGTCCAGAATTTGGTCCAATTCTGACAATGTGATCCATGAGAAAACCATATAAGTCTTCAATTTACATCAAGTTTATGCGCCACAAAAGGACGAATGAAAAACATTATGAAGCCAGCGGATTTCGATGATTTATTTTTTATTGGAAAGAATGTACTAGAGTAATTTAATTTTTGGTCCGATTCTGATTAAGTATGATTTCGTAGTATTCCTACCAAAATTCGGAAATACAAAAAGGGCATCCGTGCGTAATATTGCGTTTAACATTTGATTCGATTTAAAGTCGACTTTTGTTTTTACTCGTAAATACACTTGTAATGCTACCAATTTATTTAATAAATATTACTAACTTTCTCGATGCCATTACAAATAAGCTTATGCTTGTGCCGGTTGGTTTGCGTCAATAGTGGAATAGTGGGTTTGAACCTATGAATCCGTATACTAAGTCATTAGGCTATTGTGTCTTATGTATCTACGCTATTTATAAAATAATAAGAAGGTTTTTTTAACAATGTAAGGCTGAAATTTGTACTCATATTTAATTGTCATCAATAATTATTATATTTTTAAAAATGATGATGTAGATAGAACGATAATGTGGATGATACTAGAATATTAGGTCTTGTCACTTACGGGTCATATCATACGTTCTTTTGTTTGTTATATCGTCGAGTATGGTTCTATGTACACACACCACAATAATATATTATTATAACTATCATGGGGGGCAGGTGATCTGTCTGTAATAATAATAAATGAACATGTATTATTATTATTACATTTTTAAACTATAATTTGCTAGCCAAATAGGATATATTTTACATACAGAGTAAACAATGCCAAGCCGATGGATATTGCCTGATACAAAATTTAATATTCGCTGTACTAAGTGGTGAAGGGTGCCCTTTTATTTTAGAGGAAACTCGTAAGTTTCTAAGCAGTTATTTGCCGGACGGCCTTCAGGCGCGCCTTGTTATTAAAATTAGAGCAAATTAAATATCTAAGACCTTGGTTACATGCAAAGCGAAGGAGCGGGTACACGAAAATTCTTGTAACAATATTTAATAAAATATAATACGAAAAGTAATTAAAGCTCTTTGTTAGTAGAGTAACATCCTGTATATGTTTCTCTATTTAGGTCAAGCATTCTGTAGAGATTACACACAGAAATAAAAGTTTTTTTTTTAAATTTAATACTTCCTAAGCAAAAGTAAGTGCCTATGCACAATTTTCTTGAAAATACCAATATTTAAATCGGAGATAAGGACAGACGCGATCAATCTATTCCAATTATCTGATGTAACAATAATAAAAGACGAAGCAAAGGGATGTTCGCAACAAAAGAATGGAAACCAGCAGTCCTTTTTGATGTCCAATGGAGCGATTAAGGTATAGTCCGCTCAGTGCAGTTGTACTAAACATGACTTGGAAGACTCTATCAGGTATTCAAGTTTTCTCTCCACCGTGCACCTGGTAAGTACTTAAAATTGCAGTCACATTTTCTTTCTGTACAATAATTATCATTAAAGTTAAAGTTAAGGTTACAGCCTTTATATATATAATATATATGTCCCACTGTTGGGCGCAGGCCTTCTCTGTAAAGAGAGTATAAGGGCATAGTCCGCCACGCGGCCCTAATGCAGATTGGCAGACTTCACATGTCGTAGAAAAATTTTCTAAGACACGTAGGTTTCTTCACGATGTTTTCCTTTACCGCCGAGCGCGTGGTTAATCAGCACATAAAATTGCAACAACAAATTTATTGGTGCCGGCACCGGGGATCGAACTCGGGTTGCTAGCGTACTATGCAACTTGAGCCAACCGCCCGGACACTGAGCTACCACGGCTCATCATCACATAATTATCATTACGATAAACTAATCCGTTCGTAATTAAGAAACAAATATTTATTACATTTTAACCGATTTCAAAAAGGAGGTTCTCCATTCGACTGTATTTTATGCTTATTACCTCATAAATCGAGTGGGCGAACCTTTTTTATGCGGGTGCTTCCATTGCTGTGTAGTTCCATTTTATTTGATCGGATGGTTAAGTAGTAACTATGGCATCTATGAGAAAAACATACATGTCTCAAATTTGAGTAACGTTTGATTCGATTTGAAGTCGATTTGTGTTTTTACTCGAAAATTTACTGGTTTAATTTTTTAATTAGACGAAAAAATATTCAGTTTACTAACAGATTTTTAAGTAAATAAAATTTATGTCGTGTTCGGAAACGCTTAGTATGTACCCACCGACTTTTATAGCTAAGACTTGCAAAAGAGCCGGTCTATAATAATGCATTTGGGCCATGCCGTTTCTCGTCAAGACGTTCGATAAACGACCGACCGTCACTGATTGCAACTAATTGTGTTATTCAACGAGCATAGTGATGCTAATCATGTATAGTGTTAACGGAGAAATAGCCACTTGCTTCTTGATTCCATAACAACACCGCTTCCGCTTCTTCTATATTGAGATTATGTAAAATTCTATTAACATCAAAATGCTTGTAGCTGGCGAAAGTTGATTGAATATTCACCACTATCGGTATGAATTTTAATAGCCTCAATATAATTTCAATCATAGACATTTTAGTTAAAGTTAAAGTTACAGCCTTTATATATATAATATATATGTCCCACTGCTGGGCAGAGGCCTTCTCTGTAAAGAGAGTACAAGGGCATAGTCCGCCACGCGGCCCTAATGCGGATTGGCAGACTTCACATGTCGTTGAAAAATTTTCTAAGACATGTAGGTTTCCTCACGATGTTTTCCTTCACCGCCGAGCGCGTGGTTAATCAGCACATAAAATTGCAACAACAAATTTATTGGTGCCGGCACCGGGGATCGAACTCGGGTTGCTAGCGTACTATGCAACTTGAGCCAACCGCCCGGACACTGAGCTACCACGGCTCTTTCATTACATATATATAGACATTATCTTTTTATTATTACAGGGTATACAGGTGCATTTATCTATCGCTTTTACCATCACCAATACTACAATTGTTGGGAACCATCCCAGCTGCCGATTTCCATTACCGCACACTCGGCGGTATTCCAAATTCCATCGACACCAACTTGTTGGTTGGCGTTCCACGACTGTATGATTTTCGCGTAGCTTACTTCCCGTACTATCAACTTGCAAACTGGAATAGCTTGCCGATTGAGATTAGGGAGGATTCGTCAACTAATGTCTTCAAATCACGTATATCTGAATACTTTCAATTACAAAATATGTTTGAGAAGAAAGTATTCAGATATAAATACACTTTTCAAAAACACATTTCTAGATATATATAAAAACAAACATAAAAAAATACAAACGAATTGAGGGGATATTACTAGTATTATTAGGGATAGTAATTTCGGAAATACAAATAGTGCGTCCGCGCGTAATGCTTAACGTGTGATTTCATTTAAAGTCATTTTTACTTTTTGCACGCAAATAAACATGTTTTGCTCTTATACTATACTTATACATATAAGCATATGTGTTTTAGATTGCACCTACTACTCTGTCTCTTTACTACTCTAAGTATATTAGTGCATAGATAAGATAGAGAGTGCATTCTAGCATTAAGTCCACCTTGTAAACAACTTTAAATAATTAAATGACTTTTAATAAATAATAAAAATGCAGTGAATATTGAATTGTACGAGTTAAAATAACAATATCGTAAAAGCTAAGCTGTGATGTCGTTTAAGCCACGTCGCTTTCATTGGAAAGTGGCTACGGCCGGATCTGCTGGCCGACTGCGAGTCGCAGTCATAATTCACGGCTCTCCGGTTTTTACGAGAAAATTGCACGTTTGACTCGTTTCATCTTACGCCAGTTCCGAAGTGAACACTGATGATAATACACCAGCCACAAAAAGGGACCTTATCACAATGGTTTAAAGTGCTTTTTAAATATTCCAGAAACCTTTTGTTGTTTTATGTTGTTAGTATCAAATACCGTATGACTGAGTAAAACAGATTTTTATTATAAAATTGTTCTTGATTAACTTTTGCTAAAGATTTCCGCTTCCGAGTTTTAGAATCATTTTATAACAAACAATATGTTCTAAGAATTTAAGACACAATATTTGAAATAAGTGACGTAATTTACCACATTTTGTTTCAGATTTTTTGAGATGTGTTTGCAACAGTTTGTTCTACTATATGCTAATTTAGTTTTAATGCATAAACAAATATTATAACCAGTAAAATATAGTTATGAAATAGAATAAGTTAATGGACTGACTTATCTTTTATGTCGTAACCTCATGACTGAGGGACGTGACTCTGGTGCGTTACCCTGGCCACCATTTCTTTCCAGACATTTCTGTCTTGCGCCTGATTAATGTAAAAATACTTTAGTTGACTACTTCGGCAACCGAGTCCAATAACCAAGTCCAAAAAGTGTTAGAGGTGTTACGATCGAAATCTGGAGACCTCTGAAGTCGGTAAGTCTTTGTTAATTGACATCTAAAACTCTTGATGTTTTGCTAAAATCTGTCAATACTGCTATGTGCTATGTTGAGCAAGATCGTAGATGAATATTGTGTTGGTAGCTTAGGCTTTTAATTCGCCAATTAATGTTGCTGAGCTTAAAAAGAGGTTAGCCTAAAACCTTGAGTATCAAAGCACAAGGCAAAATACTATCGCGCTTAGAGTAACGGCTTAAGCCTCTCAAAAGCCCATGCGTGAATTATTTACAAAAGTGGTTCAGTATAAGCAAACCGTGCATTAACTGGTATATTTTTCAGAGATATTGAACATTTCTATAAATATAATTTGTGTAATAATAATAATAGATTTGTAAACATTTTTTTTAAATTTTTTTATAAATATTACGTATAAAGTAAAAAACAAAAATAAAAGCTTTCACAACTGTGATTATTTTTTTGTTCACTGGCAGTTACCTGAAGTAGAAAGAGTAACTTACGCGACTTTTATTCTATAAAATTTAAATAAATAATATTTAATCGCGGAGAATACCGCAGGCTACAGCTAGTCATTGTATAAATGTGTGACTGTGTGTGGTTAGCAGATGTTGATTTTTCTTAATGCGTTCATAATCAAAGATTACAAGTAATCCTACGACCGCTTACCTGCTTAGCATGTTACTTATCTGGCCAAAGAACTTTGCCCGGGGGTCCGACTCACCTTTGCATCATTAATTTTCTTAGTCTCAGACATGACTACAGACATGTCAATAGTGGATTTGAGAAAGCGTGTAGATAGATAAATAAAGCAGGTACAATCAATTTGAGTAAAAACCAAACATAACCTAATAAAGGCATGGGCGGCCTTATTAAGTGATCTCTTCCACGCGACCTTTTAGGATATAAGAGGTAAAAATAATAAAATAAATAAAAGAGAAATAAATAAATAAATAGGCAGGTAATAAGAAAAGAATTCACAACAATCAGTAATAAATAAGTAATTATTATTATCCTGCAATGAAGATAATAATCAAAGTTTAAGTAAGTAAAATGTGAATAACGTTAGACATCCCTGTCCACCCTGACTGAGATAAAGAACTTAAAAGTTTTATACACTAGTATAGAATTAGCCGTTCATCTTGATTAAAAGTTATCGCCGGTATGTCACGTCGGGTAGTTCGCAAAGTAAAAATAAAAGTGCATGGTATCCGGCCAAGCCAAACTACGTAAGTAATGGAATGGACCTAGAGAACCGACGCAGTACAACACTGTAGTAATCTCAACTAAGATTAAGTCTCGAACTTACAGTATCGACTGTTCGGAGTGCATTATTTCGTATTCTCAAGTTCCGATCGCTTCCCGGCTTTACGGCTTGGCAAACTTATTTTTGTATTAAGTAAAAGACGAGCGAGTGTTGTTCTAATTTAGAGCTTGTACAGCGCTTTTTTTGTTTTCCTTGTTCGAGATCGAGTTTCATCTAGTTTTAGGATACTAGGCTTTCACTGTTTTCACTTTTGCACTCCTGGGCTTACAGAATTAGTTGAGACCTGCGTCATAAAAAGCGATTTAAACGGGCCGTCCTGTTTACAGGCGAGAAGGGCTTTTGCCGCCGTAATAGGGGACCGTCTTTTCTTGTTTTCGAGCGGGAATTCTTCAACAAGTCACCCCGCCTTCCCACGAGAAGGATGCATGGATTATTCATCATCCTCGGTGCATGGTAGGGAGCCCCCGGGGAAGGAACGCACCGGCGCCCCTCTGAATTGTGCCTATGCACCCGTGACAGTGGACCTTAGTGGAAGACAACATGGAGTGGTCTCGTGTTGCCATGACAAGGTGTGGGTGATAGAGGAGGAATTCTAGACATGTTTCGGTCAGTGCCGAGGGGCAGCGGCGCAGAGTAGGATGAGTTTTAGCGAGTAGTGGGAGACATTAGGGTATTAGTAAGTAAACTTACATAACCTCTGGGTTAGAAGCGAGGTATGTTTTGAAGATTTCCTGCTCTAGAAAAGAGCTATCATTGCTCTCTATAACACATAATTGACCGTTTTTAATGACAATATTTATCTTACTAATAGGACGTTGAAAGCGATTGCCACTTGCACAGACATTATCAAAGGAGTTGTTATAATTTAATACAGATTGGTATGTAAATAAACTGCACTTATATAAATCTGAACTCCAACCGGCGTAACAGGTTTTTCGTTTTAACACTAACTGAAAACAGTCTTGGTTTCCGAGAGATGATCATTTTGATGTTTCCATTTTTTTGCAGTTTATATACAAGTGCATTTTTGTGGGTCAGTGACGTCTGTCGGCGGTAGATAAACACGGGCTGTGAGTAACAAACTTGTTTGTAGACTCCTTGATCTTGACATAGATTTAAAGCAAAATAAATCCTTCTTGCGTGGAACCTGTTTGCTTCGAGCTTGTTCATTTGCAATTAGCTTTAGATATTGACATTTTAGGGTCCAGATACATTTATGAAATATGCAAAGTTGCCATAAATATATTATATTACAACCAGAGCACATATACTTCAATTCTGCGATTATAATGTGATATAAATAAGAGAACTCACGGCAATCACTCTAAAAGGGTAGGGCAGAGATCAGGGGTTTCCACTTTACGCCACACGCTTTCACAGTGCTTCGCTTCATTCACATACATTTGCGCATACGTAGTAAGATGGACACAAGTGATTCAATAAAGTCATAATAAGTCCAACTTCTTCTACTACGAAAAGAACTCATTGGTGATTCAAAATTATCGTTCAGTGATATACTAGTTATTTATTTTTTTTTAGTCGTAAATATACTTATTGGCACAATGGCTGTTACTAGTTGAAGCGTCAATAGCCTAATGGTTTAGGGTACGGTCTACGAATCGTAAGGTAAAAATCGTAGGTTCGAATCCACCATTCGACTATTGACGTGAACCATCTCCTAGCAAAAGCTTAAGCTTAGTTGGAATGGTTAACAAGAATTTTAGTAATATTTCCCGGGAAATAAAAATATTGCTAGCTTTCTTTTTTTAAAAAAAATCGTAGTGGTTCGGTTTTCATAGTGAAAATTCAGTGACAGCAGACTTGCGGCCTCCTCCTCCGATCTTTTTGACCGATGGCTAATAAAAAAAAACGCCAAAACTTAAGCTATCACCCTTTATTCATCTCCTATATACAATATACAAGTATAAATAACTCTTCTGAGAAAAGAATGACGTTATGTTCGCACGAATAAATCATTAACAGAAACAGGTGTTGTTTAGCAAATGAACGTAGGCGTATTGCTTAATATTTAAACATATATATTGTAGATAATAACTCTGATCGTTGGTCCGGGAACGGAAATTAATTGTACAAGTTATGTTTAAGGTGAGACTTAAGCTTAAGAAATATTCATTTAGTTATTTTGCTAGTCTTATTCTTTTATATTGGACTAACGTAAATTTATCAAAGATTTGATAAGAAGGAACGACATCCATCTTGATGGTATGATCTGCGAAACTTAACGTCGTTGGTTCGAATCCACCATTCCACTATTGACGTTAAACATTTCCTAGCACGAACTTAAGCTTAGTTGAAATAATTACCAAGAATTTTAGGATATATAGCCGTGAGCAAAAATAATTGGTCGATTAAGAAAGTTTGAATATCTCGGAAGATAAAGACGCTAGTTAACTGAAATAAATTGCGCATGATAGACAATTAAATGTCCTTAAAATAAAACAAAATATTTTTATTAATTTATTTATTAACATAAACGAAAAAGGATATCTTACGTAAACTTGGATAATACAGTATTTTTATTTAGATTTTAGTAATTAGTGTTGCCTCCATGTGGCGACACTAAGTTCCGAGATAAATTCTAACTTTCCTAACCGACCCTGTATGTTTGCTCACAAATTTTTTAGCATATTAAAAAAAAGAAAATGTTTCCAACAGGGTTGATTCTCTAAATCATCATAGATTATATCGTTATGTATTTAGAAATGTCTGAGAATTATTGTATGACCGAAGTCAACGCTAATAAATTTGCATATGTAAGCATCTTTGTTGGCCATAGTTTCTTTTCAGAGACCAATGTCTGCATATGTACGTGAGCGAGTTCGGATTGCCACATCGGCGTTGTGCCTTGTTAGAGTAATAGCTAGATATGTGTTGAGGCATTGGTCATGGACTATACGAGGTTTTGAACCGGTGCTTGAATTCTCTACTTCACTCCGGTATTTCCCGAGATCTTAGTTCATTGTGCAGAGGTCGCGGTGGTACACAGTATTTTTTTTAATAAATTTAATTATATACTTAATTATTTGATGTTTTTTAAGTCATGAGTTTTCTTTATCATTTTTAACAGTTTTGCTATTTACGTGCATTCAACTTTAGCTCACACTTGTAGAAAGGATGTCAAAGGAAATTTATACCGCCGAAGTGAGAGGAATGGTGTCCTAGAAAGAATTATATCGACTAGATTGGTGACGTTTAAAAAAAGGGCAGGCAAGGCGTACCCTTAACAAACAATAAGTACAAATAGTATTAGTACAAATACACTCATGAGCAAAAATAAGGATCGGAATAAAGGGTCGGTTAAGAAAGTTTGAATATCTGGGAAAAATTTTATGTTTTTTAATTAAATATTATAAATTAATTAATAAAAATATTTTATTTTATTTTAAGGATATTTAATTGTCAACACTAATTACTAAAATTTAAATAAAAATACTGTATTATCCAAGTTTACGTAACATATCCTTTTCGTTTATGTTAATAAAAATATTTTATTTTATTTTAAGGATATTTAATTGTCTATCATGCACAATTTGTTGCAGTTAGCTAGCGTCTTTATCTTCCGAGATATTCAAACTTACTTAACCGTCCCATTATTTTTGCTCACGGCTATATTATTGATTACTTAACAGGAACCTATGTTTTTTAGTTTAAAATATAATCATTTCCCATTACAAATTCATATGAATATCCAATTTGATATTTTATTTTACGTTTCGTATGCCGTGCCCTAAATCATTAGGGTATTGATCACCATAAAATTAAAAACAACACTTTATTTTCAAATATTTTTCTAGAACTGATATATTTTTAATTTAAATATTATGTAAAACATAAAGTTTACCACAACGTTCAAACTGTAATAAGCTCATTTTATAATTCAAGGAAAATATGTTAATTTCCTTTTTTATATTCCACCCTTTCTTGATTTTCAGTCCCTTTGCAGCAGCTGTTATAAGTCAACCAAAGACAAATTATTCTACAAACATATAACACTTCAAAATCTCTATTTTATTCTGTAAATTTTGATAGGCGGATATTTATAAGTTAACATATTTATATATATATAACGTCTTTATCTTCGAGATATTCAAACTTTTATTAACGACTCTTTATTTTTGATCACGAGTGTATCCTCCTCCTCGCGTCGGTTTCCTCAATGCTGAGAGTTGTGACCATTTCATTAGGAACAGTTTGTTTTAGTGATCCGTCGCCATTTTCCTCTATCTGCAGCCGTGCGCAGAGCATCGCTCACCGACGTGCCGAGAGTGGTGCGGATCTGGTCAGTCCAGCGTGTCGGGCTTCGACCTCGCGGTCTTGTCCCGTCAATTTTACCAGTCACAACTAGCCTTTCTGAGTTATTGCTGTTTTTTCTGGCAATGTGACCAAAGTATTCCA
Source organism: Meandrusa payeni (assembly GCA_029286785.1). Lineage (NCBI taxonomy): Eukaryota > Metazoa > Arthropoda > Insecta > Lepidoptera > Papilionidae > Meandrusa > Meandrusa payeni. The sequence continues at coordinate 6,665,739 of JAGSMX010000013.1, forward strand.
GCATCCTGCGTAGGCATTTGGTGGACATGACATGGTGGCCGGCTCACGAGTCTATATTATATGCTAAAAACCTTTTGAAAATACGCGGCATTTTCTGATACAAATACCATGTATATCCCTTTTGTGGTTTTGCATTTTGTAGCTTAGATTTTTACTGTTTTTGGTTACACATGATATTTTAAACAATTAGGCAATTACTTGTTTTTAATTATTGGTAATCCTCGAGAGATTTACTTAAATGCCCTTGTGGTATAACTATTGTTGTATGCTATTAAAAATAGCGAATTATGTTGTTAAGTTATACAAGGCCAGAAATATTATAATGTTGAGTAATTATAAATGTTTAAGGTTATTTAAATAACAGAGAAAAATAATAAAACTGATAGATTACCATAATAAACGTTGAAAACATGTGCATGTCATATCTGGAATGAGCAACGATTCCAGGCAAGGTTTTACCTACTACGTAATGTCAAGAGCGGTAGAAAGATATCCGTTGACTTGACCGACTTAGGGCCTAGTTTCTTCTTTAACTCCGTATACAAAGTTGGGCTTTCAGCATTAGTGGTGCGAAGTATCCGTGGAATCTTGTTTATTTTGCTTCTTACGGGCATATGCGATTATATTTTTGCGGACGGTATAGGTTTTATTGGATTAAAATTCTCGCTGCCTTATTGATGGAATATTATGGGTGTTTAAGCGTACTTGCTCAAACTCAAACTTAAAAGGGACAATATATATTTTTTTTTTAAAAGAAAGCTAGCCATATTTCTTTCTTTTTTTCAGAAATATTACTAACAATCTTGTTAACCATTCCAACTAAGCTTAAGCTTGTGCTAGGAAATGGTTCAAGGCAATAGTCCAATGGTGGAATCGAGCCCACGACCTTACGATTCGCAGGCCGTACCCTAAACTATTGACGCTTCGAAGCGAATCTATCGAATAATATTGAAGCGGTATCGCTGAGAGATGCGTCATCTTATGATGTAAGTATAAATCCATAAATAAGAAATGATAAATAAATAATAATTTATTATTTGAAAGAATGAATGATGAATAAAAATTTGATTGAATAAAAAATAAACTTAACTACTTCTACTAAGTAAAGAAACTTTTCCTACGGCAGTGAATGATAGGATCAAATAGTTGTACCCTAGAGGAATTTTCCTGCAACAGTAGCAAATTGCTTCTTTGAAATTTATTTCACCGTACACTTTAATTCGTTACTCATAACCTTAGAATTCAGGGAAGGTTAAGAATGTCGCGGGAGGAGCACTGAACTTTGTTATAGGTGCATTGACTCCCCTTTACCGTACGACATATTTCGTATGGTATACAACGTTTTAAGTATTTAATAAATGTAAAAATGCTTCTAATGTATAAACAGATAGGTGTAAATATTTTTTATGGAAGCTAACATTTTTTTTTCACAAATTTTACTAAAATTCTTGTTAACCGTTCCAAGCTTAAGCTTGAGCTAGTAAATGGATCACGTCAATAGTCGAACGGTGGATTCGAACTAATACGTTTCGCAGAACGTAACAGACTATTAGGCGCTTCAAACCGTTATAATTTCTTCTGTAGTTTACGTGTGTCATAGACGTTGTAGGCAATGTTAAACGGCTTAGTTCCGCTGTAAAGTAAAAAAAAGTCTTCGACACGTCGGGTACTAAGATTACATATACAAAATATGGTAAGATTATTCACTAACGGCGGGTTTCTATATTCAATCTCGATCCGTAAATCGCTATCCGAGATTGATATTTCAATCCATTTTCTGCACTATAACTGGTATATTATTTTCACGGCGTAAAACGGATTATGAGAGAGGACTGTCATTTACGACAAATCCATCTTTTTCAATCACTTCCAAAGCCAAGATCGGATATTGAAATGCGGATTACGGATCGATAGATGGACCAAATAAAATCAGGATCGGAAACAATCTTACATTGAAGATCGAATATAGAAACCCGCCGTAAGTATTATTCGCGTAAATATGAGACGTCAGTAAATTAACTATTATATACTATAACTTAATTAAAATAACAAGACCATTAATACATCGGTATTATCCATATTCATACATGTTGTTGTTGTTACAGCCTTTAAATATATAATATATATGTCCCACTATTGAGCGCAGGCCTTCTCTGTAAAGAGAGTATAAGGGCATAATCCACAACTTGGCGCAATTTTCTAAGACCTGCAGGTTTCCTCACGATTTTTTTCTTCACCGCCGAGCGCGTGGTAAATCAGCACATAAAATTGCAACAGCAAATTTATGTCAGAATTCGAATGCGGGTTGCTAGCGTACTTTGCAACTAGAGCCAACCGCCCGGACACTGAGCTACCACGGCTCGTATTCATATATATGGACATAATATGAAGGACTTTTGTGCTAAAGCGTCTTCCTTAATGCCATTATTAATGTTCATTAGTACTTGCTAGATGCTAATTCTATTACCTTTTTATTGACACTTCACTGACTCATAGAAATCGATACGTGCGGATGTCGTTATGAGCAAAAAACAAAATTTATCTTAGAAACAGATTTATCAAAGAAGTTTCATTCCCGAGGAGATTAATGATACGTTGTTACACCTTAGAGTACCTGTACATATTTAACAATATAAAGAAGTGTGAGATAGATAGATGAATCCTTAATTGCACCAAAATATATGTACAAAGGCGAACTTAAGTTTATTTAGCATTTTCTTCCAGCTAACTTTTAGTGTACGTAAAGCGTCATTCATTCAGAAGGGCTAGGTTGAAGAAGGCTAGAAGCTGACAGCCCTGTAGTTCTGGGCTCTCAAGAATAAGACTACGGTATCCCCTGCCTGTCGTACAAGGCGACTAAAAGGGGCCTCGGGTTCACTGGGCGTCCACCAAAGTGAACCCGGGAAGAAGGCGACATTAGCTGGCCCGTGTCGCCTTCCGCTGCGAGGGCACAGGGGGGAGGGAGTAACCTCGGGACGTGCTCTCCTTGAGCACAGTGCAGAGGGGCTCCGGTGCGTTCCACTGGAGATCCCGGAGCCCCTCGTCATGCACCGAGGAAAGGGCCACCGGGGAGGTTTTAGTGGGTAAGAACCCCACATAACCGCCGCCTTCCCCCCAGAAGGCGGGGTATCTTTGTGAAGATTTCCTCCCCGTCAACAAAAAAAAAAAAGGCTAGAAGCTGAGCCTACTAACTTTTGCCAATAATTAAGTGACCTACTAGCGATTTTTGTTTTTCCATTTTTTCTCTTAGTTTTAGTAATATTTGTTCGTCATTTTTATGTAGCCAAGGTAATAAATAAGTTTCACAAATGTAGATTGAAATTTAAAACAGAAATCCATATAATTCATCCAGTAATGCAGTGGAAGAGCCGCGATAGCTTAAGCAGTGATACGGTGAACTGGTGGGTAATGACTGAGCGATTTGACTTACGAATTGTGGTCACGGGTTCGAATCTAACTTGGCTTGTAGCAATGAATTGTTCTGTTCTTTATAAACAAAAAATGGCTTTCTAAGAAAATAGCATATATCTAGTGTATGGCGATGCGACCTAATAAGCTTGGGCAAAAGCGAACAGCAGATGCCGTCTCTGTCTACTCTAGTAGAGTCAAAGGGACGTGAGCTTAGTAATATGTTAGTATAGCAGTATTTGCTATTACAATATTCATATCTACATAGATTTACTAGTGAAATTCCAGTTTGTGTTACGTAATTTTTTACATAAAAAATCTCATTGGTAAACGCTGGCGGGGATTTAAAATATCGATAGATACAGATTAAATATGTCGCTTAGACACTAGGTTTGCACTGACTCATGTAAAAATATATACAGGATTAAAAACATCCGTCACCAAATATAGCCTTAAAAATATCCTACATGATCTGATTTTTTCATAATTGCCATATTATATTTTAATATATTTGTATTCATAAATGCTCATATCAACAAAATTAATGACATGGATTTTATTTTTCGAGGCTGTCAATTACCTACTACCCACTTACCGTTGGACGTTGAATTACGAGACAGCACGTATATAATCAATTATTGCTAAATTATGTATCAAGTTTAAGTACATAGTAATTTATACATGCTAGTTAACAAAGAAAGAAAGAAATGCTGGAATGCAACGCTATATATTCATGAAACGCCGTTTTTTTGTGAGTTGCGTCGTGTTTAGTAAATTACAAGTGATCTCTTTTACATAACAAGAATTACATGCATTAGTCATTCGATACAGAGCAATGCAGCAACGGAATTAATAAGACCTAAACTATTCCTATGAATAATAAGCAGCCGGATGCGTGCACATAACATTAGAACAACATATACAGACATACACAATTTTTATAATTAGTATCTTACATTTGATTAATGATTGGCGTAGGTATGTGCATTGTTCATCCCTGTAGTTCTGGGCTCTCAAGAATAAGACTACGGTATCCCTTGCCGGTCGTAGAAGGCAACTAAAAGGGGCCTCGGGTTCACTGGGCGACAAAGGTGGAGGCCTATGTCGTCTGCCAGGTGGCAGGCCCATGTCGCCATGCACTGCGACGGCACAGGGGTGGAGGGAGTAACCTCCCCCCGGGACGTGCAAGGTGCAGAGGGGTTCCGGTGCGTTCCTCTGCAGATCTCGGAGCCCTTCACCATGCATCGAGGCCGCCGGAGAGGTTTTGGTGGGTACAAAACGCCACGTAACCTCGACTTCTCCCCAGAAGGCGTACCCCGCCTTGTTAAGATTTTCTTCCCGTGAACAATAAAAAGGTATTTGCATTGTTGTTTGGAAATGAGCGTGCGGTTCACCTGCTTTCAACCGATTTCAAAAAAGGAGCTTCTCAATTCGTATGTATGTTTTTGTTTTTTTATATCTGTTACGTCGTAACTTTCGACTTGATGAGCCGATTTATATGATTGGTTTTTTATTTCAAAGCTAGTACTAGAAAATAATATAAACTTGAAATTTGAAGTCTGTCCGCGACAAATGGGCAAATAACTCAATATCACGTTAACCGATTTCGATGATTCATTATTTTAGGTTTGGTTGGGTAATATTCCCACGATGATTCGGAAATACAACTCCGCGCGTAACGACTTTAACGTTTGATCCGATTTAATGTCGGTTTTGGTTTTTACTCGTAAATATACTTTAAATTATCACCGCTCATAAACCGACCGACATTAACCGACTGCAAAAGAAATTTCAGTTCGTGTGTATTTTTTTTTCTGTTTGGGCATTCACAGCGCCGTCGTTTATAAACCGAATTCGAAATTTTTTATATTGTTTGAAAGTTTTTTTTATCAGTTCCTTTTTATATCTTTCAAAATTCTTTATTTTCATAACTACTGTACTTTTATAAAATATGTTTAAGTAAAAACTTAAAAAAAAAGAAATATTTTAGATATCTGTCGACCACTGAAACTAAATTTTGGTTTATTATTATATATGCTTATTGTTAGTGAAGTTTATGTTTTTAAGAGTACGACACTATCGGTGGAAGAAAGCGGAAATGCCATTTCTCGAAATATGCAATTTTACATAGGACAGAATTTTACATACCTGAACTAGGAAAAATTCAATGCTTTATAATTTATATCTATTTAAAGTTACCTCCTATATATATGTCCCACTGCTGGGCACAGGCTTTCGTTGTAAAGAGAGTACAGGGACATAGTCCGCCACGCGGCCCTAGTGCGGATTGGCAGAATTCACATGGCTTACGGTCTTAGAGAAATTTTCTAAGACATGTAGGTTTCCTCACGATGTTTTCCTTCACCAGCAAGCGTTTGGTAAATCAGCACATAAAATTGCAACAGCAAATTTATTGGTGCCGGCACCGGGGATCGAACTCGGGTTGCTAGCGTACTATGCAACTTGAGGCGACCGCCCGGACACTGAGCTACCACGGCTCTCGATATCTATATAAATTATTTTAGTGGTACGCAGGCATAGAGCATTCGACGAGGTTTTTCCCCCTTTTTGTAAAGGCTGCTTCTTTGGCCAACTCATCGGCGCATTCAATTAAAAACAATTCTATAGGAGTAAGTCATTTAGGACAATTTTCGAGACAAATACGACATATCCGCTTTTTCCGCAATTCATCCCAACATGCAGTATTGATTCAGATGGATGATCCTCCCGCGAATCCTTGCGCCGTTACTCTCTAAAGAGGTTGAGGCTAAGGTACCTAACAGCTGTGCTGCCTCTCAAAAAGCCCTGTGTAGAGGCCTAGCTTTTATCCAAAAAAAGGGTGGACTGGGACAGATCTTACTCAATAAAAGACCGTCTTACTGTTGATCCGGTTTATTTATGCGTGTTAAAGCCGATTTATCTCAGTAAAAGTAACCGCCCGAGTCGTGATTCGGCCATCTGGGGCGCCCTCGGAACGAAATACTCACGCGTAATATAGTAACGGTCTAAGCTGAGGTTACTTTTTTGGTTACCCTCACCGGGAACCGTTGTGTCGAGTTACTACAATAGTGGTTCAGGCTAAGCGACTTAAGCTCTATGCCACCATTCCGGTGAAGCCGAATTGTTGTCTGGCGAATCTGTGTGGGTTCGCAAAAAATATTAGCCACTTTGAGCCACATATTACGCGTGTTAAGATATCGATCTAACTAACAATCGGTTGTTGCGTAGAACAACGAGATCTATCACAAACACCGCGAGACCATCCGTACTTAATCTATTTTTGTTGGACGGGCATAACAACTAAACGAGTTGAGCGGTATTACGTCTGACTTTCGCTTCGCACAACGCAGATCCATTGGGTCGATACGGATCTATTGGGGCGTTGTGTATAATTAGTTGCGTCAGAATACCGCTACGTGTGGCTTGTGCCTTACCGGGAGTGCGGGTGTAGTCGCGTGTTCGGAATAACTTATGCCTGCATGCTACTTTCACGAGACGGCAAATCTTCCAGCGCTCGTTTCTTCACGCGCCTTTGTGTTGTCGGCGACGAATGCATGGTTGTTTTAACCGACTTCGAAAAGGTGGAGTTTGGGCACTCGTAGCACCGTAATTTATAAGCCGATTCGATTAGGGTTGTAAAAAAGTGTGTTTCATACATGGCAGAATCGAAACTTTTATATTACTAAGACTATTTTTACTAAGATAAAATTATATTTTTTAATTATGTAGTTAAATTTTACTTATGTTAAGACATTTTATTTACATTCCATGTTTTAAATTTCAAAAATGACACGCGACCTTTATGATAACTACAACGGGTAATAAATGTGTAACTGGATTACAGAAAACACTGCATACTTGTAAAATATACGAAAAATTACCCTGATAACCTAGTCATTCAGTCATAAAAGAACAACTGCTATGATATTTAAGTATTTAGCCTTAACGCTCATATGTCGATATAACCGTGAAATTAAGTTTATTTTTATTAAGTTGAGTGGCGTGATGAATTCGATACAAAGCGAGATAAACTGAAGACCCGTAAACTAATGTCCATCCACTATGATATGTTTTTTATTACTAATATTTGTTCCCCAGCATGTTTGGCTGGGGTTTTTATCTTAACATTAATTTACTACTAACTTATTTGTCTACTTTATACAATACTAATTTCTAAATTTCTTGTCTCTATTACAATTTCCTTATATCTATTATTTCTAAAATATCTACAAATTTCTTATTTCTATTTCAATATTTCTAAACTTATTTCTATATTATACAATTCTGCTTATTATCTAATCTTATATCTATAACATTATGTTTTATTTCTATTAATTACTTTATTTACTACATATTTACAGAATCTTAAAATATATATTTCTTATTTTTATTACTAATTAAATTTCTAATATTATCTACATTTATCCTTTCATTCATCTCGCTACTATGATAGCACCTATAGGTGGCACCTTGAACTGTGCGAAGTACTCTCGTGGTTTTATCAACAAGATCGGGTACTCCAGCCACCAAGCACACGAGAGGGCAGAAAACCTAAACCATACCTGAACGAAGTGTCGTAATTAAAATGCTTGTCCAGTGACTTGATAGGTGACCAAGATCTACACCCTTTCGGTGTTTTACACATTACATTTTGGAGAGTGTGCACAGGAATTACACGAGTTAATTCCCCCATCTCCATTCTACCTTCGGACGGTTAGACACTCGGCGGGTCTCCACCATTTTATAGTCGATGTTCCGCGCGTACGAAAGAATTTGAGTCATCGTTCATCGTGCATACAGCAAAGGAGTGGACTAAGTTGCCGGCGTCAGTCTTTCCGTCCAAGTACGACATGGGAGCCTTCAAGAGTAGAGTAAATAGGCACTTACTAAACTAGCGCGTACCATCTTTCGACTATATCACTTAACACCGGGTGGGATCATGGTCGAGCGCTAGTTTATACGCATAAAAAATAAAAAAGACACAGTCGCCATGGTCGAAATCGGCCTGGACATCATAACCATGAATTATAATTGTTCTTAAAATTTACATTTATACTATGGGAACAATAAAAGTTGCAAATATATATATGGTAACGTTTAGAAATCCATTATTCTACGCAGTTAGATATGAATGTTAATAATGTAATTGAATAATTTGCGATGCGTTGGTCGTAAAACAAAACTTACTTTACAACTCTTAACTTTTTTGTTGTGTACTGGTAAATTTCGGTGTAACAATTAATGTGTTTTCGGATTTATATTACTATCTATTATTTTTTGTCGGATATATATGCGCATATAGTATGCATATGCATAAATGTATGCATAAATGATCTTAAGCTGAAACGTTTGCGAATTTTTACTACCCAAACTATTTTTTATTTTCAACAACATTTCAACCGAAGTATATTACACTTCTGGACATACGCCTTTTTTTTTTGTTGACGGAAAGGAAATCTTCAGAAAGATTCCCCGCCTTCTGGGGGGAAGGCGGCGGTTATGTGGGGTTCTTACCCACTAAAACCTCCCCGGTGGCCCTTTCGTCAGTGCATGACGAGGGGCTCCGGGATCTCACGTGGAACGCACCGGAGCCCCTCTGCACTGTGCTCAAGGAGAGCACGTCCCGGATACCCTCGCAGCGCAAGGCGACACGGGCCAGCCGATGTCGTCTTCTTCCCGGGTCCACCTTGGTGGACGACTCAGGCCCTTGTCGCCCAGTGAACCCGAGGCCCGTTTTAGTCTCCTTCTACGACAAGCAAGGGATACCGTAGTCTTATTCTTGAGAGCCCAGAACTATAGGCCTATCTCAACGGATTCCAAAAAGACCGGTTGAAATCGGCTGGAATCCAGCTGCGTCTTGCGGCCTTTATGAAGTCGTCAGAGCATCTTGGTTCAAGCTCAGCTTTCTGGTCCATGGTCGAACATCTAGAATGTTCTAACATTCTTATCTTTTTTTTTTTAAACTTAACTATTCCAAATACGGGTAAGCTTGTTCTAGGAGAAGGTCCGCCGTGGATTCGAACCTACGCTCTTACGATTCGTAAGCTTTACTTTAAAGCTATTGACTCTTCTATAAATAAAAGGTAAAAAAAGATCGTGCGTTAGATAAGCCGATCATTTTTATATGCCGACTAAAGTTCAAACCCTCGAAAACCACATTTTTGTTGACAAGTCAAACTCTTACCAGCTACTCGTTATCACTTTTTAACATAGATAGACATAATATTTTTTGTTCCTTGTTTTTATAAACACGAGAGAATCTGCGATATTACGTAACCATTTTTGTCGGTTAAATCCAATTAAAAACTTGACTATGGATTGCGTCTATTATATCAGAGATCATTTTTAAGATCGTATAACTTAAAAAATCAAACAAAAATATATCACGAGTTTTTTGTTTATGATTCAGCAACAATTATATCTATCATCTGTACGTAAAATGATTAAGTTAATTAAGTTTTCAAGATGTCTACGCTTGCATAACACCATCTTGTATTCTCGCTTCCGACCGCGCGAGTGAGTGAGAGTATTTCTCAGTTTTCTAGGTCACGTTGATCGCACCTCAGAGTTCAACAGGCGTGGGATAGATTTTTTGTTATACGAGAGAAAACTGCGACCGACATACACGCCGACAGTTGAAAAACGCGCCAATAATTGCAACGGTCATGCGTGTCGCCTTCGTATTGCAATTAAAGTAATTATTCATGCGTGAATAATTTCGGTTTCGTGAATGCGTAATTTGTAAACAAAAATATAAAATATACAATTGTTAACACAAACACACGCAATTAAAAAAAACACACACACAGATACGCATTAATATAAAAACAAAAACAAAACATTCACTTATATTCATCACTAAATTGTCACAAATAAAAATATATTTTAATATTAAGAATTATATCAAAATTACATATCTATTCGGCAGTTTGTGCGATAAGTAATAAATATGAATTTGTGTCAAATAACTAATTAAAAATAAAGCTTATAATTTATTTTACAAATATTGGTATTTTTGAAATAAATAGTAAACTATTTATTGTAATTCTTTAATTTTAAGGAATGTACTTTGAACAATTTTATTAATACAAGCTTTTCGAAATTGTAATTTGAAATTCCAGATAGTTTCCCGGACACTTGTTGCTACAAGTGTAATTTTTTCGTGTTTAACGGTAACCACCTTTCCGAACAGGTGATTTATTGGCACTAGCTGGCTGGAATTCGACCCAGCGACAATCTGATCGCAGATCAAATGCTTATTTACTAGATTGTTGCTTGAATCATTATCAGTATGTCAACATAATTAGGTCAAATTTATTACTTTAATTATAATTAAATTTAATAAAATTAATTGATTAAATAAATTATCGCATTTTTCTATTAACGAATTCAATATTTAATTATATACAAAAAAATATTTAAAGGGCATTCCGTAGTAAAACCAAATAGATCACGAAGTTACGAAGCGGTAATAGGTTTTCGAGCGGTATGGCCCAACGATGTTACATATTTTTCGCGGACCGTATCGAAGTTTCGAAATCAAAGGCAAAAAATTCATCGACCACCAATTGTTACAGGCTCATGCTAATTTGAATGCAACTCCACACTTGTGAAACGATTTACTTGAAATCTTTTGCAATCTCATCTTGATTGGCATTAAGCGCTTTTTGTACTATATTACACGGGATAGGTGTAACAATACTGACAGAACTGAAGCTGTTTGGAATTGGAAGGAACTTATGTAAAATAAAGACAAAATTTCCGAATGAAAATAATTTTTGATGATTAATCAATATTTTCGCATCAAAAATATAAATATATATATATATATATATATTTTAAAGAAAGCTAGCAATATTTTTTCAGAAATGTTATTTACAATCTTGTTAACCATTCCAACTAAGCTTAAGCTTGTGCTAGGACATGGTTCACGGCAATAGTCGAATGGTGGATTCGAACCCAGTACCTTACGATTCGCAGGCCGTACCTTCAAATGATATATTATAAATTATATATGTCTATAATATTAATAATGATAGCATATAAATAATGTAAATCTGTAGATATAATAGTTAACAAGTTAAAAATATATTTATATGCTTCAAACTGCACATACATTTAAAAATAAATTATTCATGAAAATATTGTTTTTAAATTACTTTATTTAATGTTATTGCATATTGTTTAAAATGTAATAGAAAATATTTAAAAATGGAGAAATAACTTAAATATTAAACTTCCATGATATTATTTATTATTGTAATAAATTAATACTTAAAATAACAAATTACATTATTTTTACTCCAACTATATTAATTTATGTACCTCTAAATTACTTCGATATTAATTATTATTTGCTTAGTTTTATTTAATTAATAAAATTAAAAAATATAGTAAGGAAGTTTGCCCAAAGAATTGTTATGATTTAAAATTTATTTATTTTATTTATATAGTTACTATAAATTTAAAACATCGTCTTGAATGTTATTTTCCTTATTTTAATTTTTTTTCTTTGGCTGGTTTTAATTATTATTATTTAAATTTTTGTTCCAAGTTCAAAAGATATTTCCGTGTTTTGTTTACCGGATAGACATTGTTTTTAGATTGATGTTCAACTAAATATATTTGTAATAAAGTATAAAATTCCTACGATCTATTGTACCCCTATTGTTAACATCATAGAAAAATGTTAAAATCACTCACCTGTTATTGTAAAGTAAACAACACAGACACATAAAAGAGTACGGTTTTCGTGTCACAGTTCACAAGTGGAGCAACGTCTTTCCGTTTCGCGCGTATCGTTTGTTCGAGGTTCTAAGTTCGTTCTCGGCCAGTGTCGCTGTTGCACTGAGCGGTTCAACGGAAGAGTAATTCGTGGTTTGCGCTCGCGCACGCTCACCAGAAGCGCGGGCGTTCGTCGTACCGAGTAAAACGCTTAGATATCACTATGGTCCGAACACCCTACACGCAAAGTCGCACTGCGCATTGTATTAAGGTTAAGGATAATAAAGCGGTAATCTCAGAGATAGTAATAATTTTTTGTAAATCGATTGGGCATAGCGTGCGTAAGTTTCGTATGAGGTTAGCGTTAATTATGGTCTCTGTATGCAACAATTGGAGCGTGTGAGTATCCTGTAAGTGGTAAATAATTTACATGTATAATGGTAATTGTATAGGCACATACCCGTCTGGTCTAGTTGTGTGAAATAATGTGAACATGTTCATTTAATAAGGCTCCTATAGCAAGCAATACCTTTCAAGTTCTTTTTCATGTTTAAAAACGAAAAAAATCTTTATTTGGTTTCTATTTTTTATACCTATTTTTTTTTAAATGGCTCCAATTTTCAAAAGTTTGTACACTTTCACAGATTAAATAACACACAATATATAAACATTTACAGAATATTTCAGCAAACGAAAAAAAATGAATATTAAAATATCTTAATATATATAATTATAGATAATATATAGCTCTAATATCCTTTAAGCCGAGCTTATTAAGTGCTTAATATGTGACAAGGAGTGCGTCTGGGAATGATCCGTGGATCGGACTCAAAGTTTTTTGTTGTTAACAAACCGATAATCCGACATCTAATTGTCATAACTGAGATTTAAACCCCATCAGGACGTAAATCGGCTTAACCGATCTATCACTGAAATAATAAAATTATCAGAATAAGGGCAGTCGTGTATTTTATATGATTTCTCTGAGACACAAGTTCATGCAATGATTAACAATACCGCCTAGCGTAGTGCCACTGCCGTATGTCGTTCTTACTGCTGCTTGAGTAATCCACAAGAAATGAACATTACACACAATCTTGGGAAACAACACATTATAATATATCACAGAGTTTATTATATTATTAAGTGCTTTTGCAGAAACACTGCTCTATGACGGTAAAAAGTTACCACATTCGTATTACTGGTATTTTGCGTAAATTGTGAACCATTAACGTACTGGTGAAGGTACAACATATATATGCAATTTTCTTAAACAAATATACAATTTATGATTTTAATTGTAATAAAATTGCAATAAAATTAAAATTGTAATAAATAACACGTATAGTACAATAAAATAAATTTACCGTTAATAGTAAATGAAAAAATACAATTTAAATAAAATGACAAATATTTACTAAACTGTAAACTTTTTAAAAAACAAATATTTTATCCTTTAAATAAACTAAGACAAATTATAATTATTATATTCTATTATTAAAAAATATATCATTTAATTATAAGAAATAGTTATTAAAAAAATGTTACTTCATTTTACACTTAAATTTTGGTGTTACATTCGACAATTCATTCCGTAAAAATAATGCTACGTTACGTTTAAGCGACACAGACTAAACGAATAAGTATTTAGTGGCATTTTAGTGAGTACACTAGCACTTGGAACTTTGTAGATGTACTGAGATGTGTCTGTAACAACTACAAAGGTTATTATGGCATGCTCAGTGAATACAGCTTTATTAAATACTAACTTCAAGGAGCACAGGCCTGTGTAAGGTCCTAACGGCATTTATTCACGGCGAATGTTAATACATTGGAGGAAGTTTTATATAGTCTGTGATGAATAATTTATTTGTTTTTCTATCATGATCTAATTTACTTGTTCTTGGAAATATATTTAAATTTATAATAAAGTCAGTCATGGTATCGGAAAGTTAACTAGATTGTTACTGTTATTATGATATATGCCCATACCAGGAAGCCGTAAGAAAGGTCTTTATACTTGATAGACGAGGCTTGGATTGAATAGTCTTTTTGTGATACTTGAAAAATTATATTCAGGCAATAATTCATATGGGTTTTTTATTCGACATCATCGATATACACTACGGATAAATTTTAGCAAGTAATTGTTTTTTTTTACGAAAGAATGCGAAAAACGGAAACACATTGGTACAAGGTGAAAAAAGAACCCGACTAAAGGATCGTCGCCGACTGCCAGTTATTGTTAACCGATTTCAAACATAAATTCACGTGTAATTTTTGTTTGCGCCGCCGTCATTAATGACCGATTTTAGGTTTTCTCTCTGAAAGGGTTTGTGTTAATTCGATTCCTTTTTTTTTAAATAAAAGCTAGCAATAATTTTATTTTCAGAATTCTTTCTTGTTAACCATTCCAACGAAGCTTAAGCTTTTGCTAGGAGATGGTTTACATCAATAGTCGAATGGTAGATTAGAACCTACGACCCTACAAATCGCATACCGTACCCTAAACCATTAGGCTATTGACGCCTCGAACCTTAGGCTCTAAATATATACCATATAAGTGTCTGTAACATAAATTGGTAAGTGATTGCACTATGGATACATCTAACCTTGAAACGCAACTAGACGTAAATTTTCTTAAAAATTAAATTCTTAAAAAAAATAGTTCATAAATCACTTGAGTTGTCGAGGATTAAATTGACACTAGTAATATAATATATGTATGTCTTTCTGTAGTAATCATAAACAGGCACTTTAATTCAGAACAAGAGGCAAAGAGAGGAATTTTCAGACTTTTTTCTCCATTACTATTTTCTTATCAATCGACTTCAAAAATATTTTTTTTATGTTTGTTACCGCATAACTTTTGATTGGGTTAACCGATTTTGATGATTATATTTTTATTCAAAAGCTGGTGCTTCCAACGTGGTCCTTTTAAATTGGTCCAATTTTGATAATGGGATACAAGTCTTAAATTTGCATAGAAAATGTGCGCCATAAATGGACCAATAACTCAATATCACGCCAACGGAGTTCAATGATTAATTTTTTATTGGAAAGAATGTAATTTAAGAGGAGTTTGATGAAAGTTTGGTTAGGATTTGATTAAGTTAGATTTCGTAATATAAAGTTACAGCCTTTATATATGTCCCACTGTTGGGCGCAGGCCTTCTCTGTAAAGAGAGTTTAAGGGCATATTCCGCCACGCGGCCCTAATGCAGATTGGCAGACTTCACATGCCGTAGAAAAAATTTCTAAAACATGTAGGTTTCCTCACGATGTTTTCCTTCACCACCGAGCGCGTGGTAAATCAGCACATAAAATTGCAACAACAAATTTATTGGTACCGGCACCGGGGATCGAATTCGGGATGCTAGCATACTACGCAACTTGAGCCAACCGCATGGACACTGAGCTATCACGGCTCTTCGTAATATGCTTACGATAATTCGGAAATACAAAAATGGCGTCCGCGCGTAATAGCGTTTAACATTCGTTTCGATTTGATGTCGGTTTTTGTATTTGCTCGTTAATGTACTTATTTATTTTTCAAGCAAAGGAAGTTATAGGAGTTCCGTGATCGTTTTGCGTGTCATTAACCTGCTTCATTGCGTCGAAATCGTTGTCACTGAACTGTTAATGGCGACTGGAATAAACTTCGCGAACGTTTCGGGTGGGAGGGAACTTTGCATTCACGCAAATGAACTTTAACTGATACACCCTTTACTTGCTACGAGTTCTACTTTACGCAACAAAATGAGACGTGGATAGGATACTGTATCTATATCTATAGGGGGACCGAAATTAGAACACTGTAAAAAGGGTAAATAAAGGATGAAAATAAATACTTGATTTTTAGTTCGTGTTTGCACACACATAAAAAGTACACAAGTATATTTACGAGTAAAAAGAAATACCTACTTCAAATCGAAACATACGTTAAACGTTATTACGCGCGAACGCCCTCTTTGTATTTCCGATGTATAGTGGGAATGTTATGAAATAGAATAAATCAGATTCTAACTAAACTCCCATCAAAGTTCCATTGAAATACATCCTTTCTAATAAACAATAGATCGTCGAATCGATTGACGTGATGCTGAGTCACTAAATAATAAATAATAATAAATATCCTTTATTAATAAACAAAATTATAACAAACAGTATTACTAGTCACACTTTTTTTTTACTGCGAGTATTAGTTCTCTTTAAGTTTCACTGCCACCTAAACTAGGAATTTCCTGTGCGATAGTTGGCAGCCCTTCCTCCCATGGTTATTTATATATCTAATTTTGTAATTATATTTTTTTTATGTGCGAGCGTATGTGTGCTTGTGTGCGCGAGGGTGTGTATATGTGTGTCGGTGAATGTAAGAGTGCTTTTCAATTGACCACTTTTAACAGTTAGTCATTCGCTCTTAATGAAAATTAAAGGTTTATAAAGTTCTCATGGATGCCAGTGTCAGAAATGGATAAGAATGGGATACACTGGACACAGTGGAAGCAACAGCAGTTAAATAAAAAGAGAATCATCCAGTTCGGTTCACCTAGTCAAAAGTTATGAGGCAACAAACCAACAAAGAATTGAGAATATCCTTCTTTTTAGAAGTCGGTTAAAAATGTGGATTTAATACCATTCTACTACACTATTCAAGAGTTTAAAAGAGTTTAAAAGGAGCAAAAATCAAAAAGTATTTGTATCTTCCTAGATTACTGGCAGTCTTAACAAAACAAAATGCATAACGAAATTTAAATATATTTAAGAGAGACACTTCTTAGAAAGGTCGATTCGATTATTAACAGTTAACACGCAGGGCGGGACGCTACGGACCGTCAAACCACTCTAACCGGGCACGACTTACAAAAAAAGAAATAAATAATTTTGTGCTTAAAACTGTGAGTGATGAACTCTTTTTGTTGCTGAGATAAAAAGTACTTACAAGATAACATTTAAAAGTCTTATAGCACGTAGACACGAAACTAGCCATACAATACCCCTAATATTGTATGAATAAGTAGGCTCAGTCTTCAACTATACTGAATTGGTTTGTAAAGGTCACCATGTTATGTCACCGTAGTCTTATTCTTGAGAGCCCAGAACTACAGGGCTGGCCCCATCATACCCTAACCTAAGTACACACACATCGGTCGCATGAAGCGAGAAAGAAAGTCATCAACTTGCTTCCTCGCTCCTTCTGTGGTCGGGACAGCAGCAGACTCCCTCAGTTTTAGACTATCTATTAATGACTTTCTTTCCGCTTCATGTGTAGCACATTCCCCCATTATGTGGTGCACATCATCCACCGCTTGGCAAATTTCACAGTTCGATGACTCAGCCTTCCACATCCGATGTGCAAAAATTTTGCTTTATTTTATTAAAACAATACACTACAACTTACATCATTAAATATTTAATTTAACTCTCACAAAATATATTTAATTATACATTTCTCTCCGTTTTCATTCTCTTCTCGAGCGGGTGAAGATCGTTACCTACACCCATATATAAATAAATACAATATAATTCTTATCATTTATACAAAAACATATCGGGCCCAAGTTAACGTGTCAGAAATAAAAGTACGACGTATGGCTTGTTCGACAGTTCAAAAAGAGGAGTATTCTGATCCTTACCAAACTTTACAGGATTACTTGCCAGGTCAATCTGAAGATTCCCTGAAAGTTTCATTGAAATTGGTCTAGTCATTTTGGAGCTTAAATGGAACATACCCACACACTTTCTCTTTTATAAATATTAACGTGTATTTGAAAAGTAATTTGTTACATTTCGTAATAATTTTTTACTAGCTGACCCGGGAAACTTCGCACCGTATTATTTTTATAGTTTTATTTTATAGTAGATAGTAGCAGAAGCTCAAAGAGGTATCGACTTGATCGAATAGGATTCTCTGTCTGTCTGTTGAAGTTGGCATTATTTGGCTGAACAACTGAATTACAACTCTCATTTACTCACTTTTGAGGTTATCTTTAAAGAGGTTTTACAACATCTAATTTTATTAAAAATAAATTTTATTTTATATACCGATCTTGTCCTATAAATAACAAAACACAAAAATCATCAATCATCCAATGTGTTGCAGTAGTTAAAAGCTATGCGCGTTCATTTTTATTTAAATAGATATTTATCCCAATATACACATTCACACATTCACGCCGTTGATCGCGAGAGGTGGGCACGGATTACCAATTTTAATTTTTTACGATTATGTTTTGTCGCTTCTAATCACCCACCACACATCCACATTACACTTCTTCGCGTACATGTCCGTCAGTTTTGAGTATTTCTGACGTAACCCTACGTAACCCTACATGTCTTAGAAATTCTTTCTGAGGCATTTGAGATCACTAGGGCCGCGTTGTGGACTATGCCCTTATACTATCTTTACAGAGAAGGCCTGCGCGCGTAACAGTGGGACATATATGTTATATAAATAGAGGGTGTAACTTTAACTTCAACTAACTGATTCGAGTTTATCAAGACGAGTTTTAATCTATATTTACAGTCGTTAGATGCATATGGTTTATTGCGTTTGAGTCTAAACCTTTCAGACACAAGTACACAAAAAGTATTATCTGTTACATAAATTATTGGAATTAAAAATAAACACAAATTTACTCACAATTATAAATCTTAAATATGATTTATAATTGTGACGGTTTGAAAATAATAATAAACATATTTTTCTGCATAGTACGCTCACAAAACCCAATTAAAATCTTTAGGATGACGTAATAGCGATCGGAAGGGGCGTCTATAATGGACGGGTTGTACTTGGTAGAGGACGTCGGAATCTTCGTATTTATCTTGCCGCTTGCAGCATCAAGTCAGAGGAGGGATCAATGCAAAACGAAAATCAAAAGAAGCATTCATGTATTTGATTTAATATGCTGCATTTAACACGAAAGGTTTTATTACGTTTGTGAACTCATAACCCGATGAAATGATTTGGAATTCTCTTATGTTTCAAAGAGTTTTCTTTCAATTAGGTCCCATGTTAATTTTGCTGACATTGCACATTGGGTTACAAAGATATACACTAAAAGGGGCATCTAAAAATCGTGTGGAAGAATGCCTTGATTGAAAAAAGGCATATGACAATTCTAAACTGTATCGTGGAGTAGTGTGGAAGAAGAAAGAGAACGATAGACGCCAGAACTTTGTGATATAACTATGATATTTCGTAAATAACAGGGTGAGTCCGTGGTAAGTAGTTAATCCGGCATTGATGGTAAGACTTTTACGTAGTCTTGGGATTATAGAATAAGGATATATTATCCTCTGTTAAAGGCGACATAAAAGAGCCTCGGGTTCACCGGCGACAAGAGTGGGGCCCTTTGTCATCCGCAACAGTAGATTCGGGAAGAAGGCGGCACTGGTAATCCCATGTCGCCTTAGCACTGCGAGGGTGCTGGGGGAGGGAGTAACAGCCCTGGGACGTGCGTCACAGTGCAGAAGGGCTCCGGTGCGTTTCACTGGAGATCATGGAGCCGAAAAGGGCCACCGGGATTTTAGTGAGTAAGAGCCTCACGTAACTCCCCGCTTCCTCCTCTGCCCAGAAGGCCGAGTATCTTGTTGAAGATTACCCCCCGTCAATAAAAAAAGATTTAATTTGAAGTCGGTTTTTTACTAGTAAATATATTCGTACTTTGCATAGAGAGTGACTTAATTAAATAGGCACAGACTACTAGTGACAAAAAGACCGGGAAAAGAAGAACCGAGGGTACAACGAGATGGGATCGTTAATACTCATCATCTTCCAGTAGGAGTGTGAGTGAGGGAATGAGCTTAGTTAGTTAGTTAGGACCTGTTTCTACTGCGGTGTCAGTGACTCAATTCTACTCCTTGGTCGTGGAGGGTAGGGTGTAAAAACGTTATACGAATCCTTATCTCCCTGTGCGACTTCATCATGGCCGTTAAGGACATATATCCACCCTTGAGAACCCTTTAAGAAGGGAATATAAACTACGCCTAAATCAACGCAGTCTATATCAATACGAAGCCCAATTTGTTTTCAAATTCAGTACGCCTTATTGGGTCTATAACTCTCAAGTAATAAATGTATTCGAAGAACGAAGGTCCGTGATGTTGATCGAAGTCGTCTAAGTAATATATATAGTAGGGAAGTTCACGATTCAGTAGTGACCGACATAACTCTCTATCAACGACAGGCAAAACGACTGACCTGAGTAACTTTGCAAACGATTTATTGTCACAAACGGTCGCATTGACTTAA
Source organism: Meandrusa payeni (assembly GCA_029286785.1). Classification (NCBI taxonomy): domain Eukaryota; kingdom Metazoa; phylum Arthropoda; class Insecta; order Lepidoptera; family Papilionidae; genus Meandrusa; species Meandrusa payeni. The sequence goes on from JAGSMX010000013.1 coordinate 6,686,128, forward strand.
ATAATGGATTTTGCATTAGCTCCAACTGGTAGCTGGAGTCGAGTCGGGATTATGAATTGTCGTCCATAGTCTGTAAACGAAGTGGGGTTTTAACTATCACATTCCATTGCAATAGAGTATTTGTAATTTGTATTAGTCATTAAGTATTTGTGTGTTTATTTTTTCATAAATCTAGCGTGCCCAGCCCACTTTACCGGGCTAGATTTTGCTTTATTTTATTAAAACAATAAACTTACATCATTAAATATTTGATTTAGCTGTCACAAAATATATTAAATTATTCATTTCTCTCCATTTTCAATCTCTTCTCGAGCGCGTGAAGATCGTTACCTACACCCATGTACATATATAAATAAATACAATATAATTATTATCATTTATACAAAAACATATCGGGCCCAAGTTAACGTGTCAGAAATAAAAGTACGACGTATGGCTTGTTTGACAGTTCAAAAAGAGGAGTATTCTGATCCTCACCAAACTTTAGAGGATTACTTGCCAGGTCGGAGTGCTTACGCGTAACATAGTAACCGTCCAAGCCTCTCACCTAACTCTAAACAAAAAATGAACTTATTATTAAAGCAGTTAAAAATATTAATATCTTTCATATGTTCTTGTTTGAATTTTTTATTCTGCACTTGTAGCTCAGATGATACTGGTTATCATTGACTTAACACGTTAAATGGAATATAATAGAGCATCGTTGAGGAAAATTGAAACGACAGTCACCTAGCCGCTATTAACTATACTTACGGCATAACAGTCGTGTATACTTACGTGTGCCAATACATTACAGATAACCTTAAACTGTCTCGCAATTTGTTGCAGAGGACAAATAGTGCACAAGCTTTGCTAATTTACCAGTTTCAAGGTCAATGATTCAAACAAACTTTACGCATTGACTTTTAATAATTACTCGAATATTATACATTGAAATGAAACTAATTTTACGAATTTTCCACAATTCCACCTGATAGTAATTGGAAATGCGATCTTCGACGGTAAGGCGCAACTTAGTAAATGCCTATTCACTCTTGATAATTCCCACATTCTAACCGGAGGGAGAGACAGCCGCGGGGAAAATATTCCAGTCCATTGTTGTATGAATAATGAGAGAAGAAGCGATGCGCTTCGTTCAGGTTCGAGGTTCGACAACCAATGGATGAATTAAAGTAGTACGTCTTGAATGAGTAGTGTATATGCATAATATGAAACTTCGAAAGAGAAGCCACTTTACGTCTGTGCTCATAACTCAGCAAATTGGTATCGATTTAATTTCTTTTTGATATAATTATAATTTTAAATGCCCGACGTTTCGAGCGCTTCTATAGGACTCATCCTAAGATGATACGTGAGGATAGGATATTGAAATATATCCAGCCCTGTAGTTCTGGGGTCTCAAGAATAAGACTACGGTATCCCCTGCCTGTCGTACAAGGCGACTAAAAGGGGCCTCGGGTTCACTGGGCGACAAGGGTGGGGGCCAGAGTCGTCCACCAAAGTGGACCCGGGAAGAAGGCGACATCGGTTGGCCCGTGTCGCCTTGCGCTACGAGGGCACAGGGGAGGAGTAACCTCCCTCCCCGGGACGTGCTCTCCTTGAGCACAGTGCAGAGGGCTCCGGTGCGTTCCACTGGAGATCCCGGAGCCCCTCGTCATGCACCGAGGAAAGGACCACCGGGGAGGTTTTAGTGGGTAAGAACCACACATAACCGCCGCCTTCCCCCCAGAAGGCGGGGTATCTTTCTGAAGATTTCCTCCCCGTCAACAAAAAAAAAGGATATTGAAATAAAAAACCATTATTAATGTTATTTTCAATTGAAAAGATGGCAGGAAACTGCCACCTTCATAACAAAAAGAGGAGAGCTTCTAATTTAATTTTATCTCATCAACTTGAAATTTCTATAGTTAAAGAACAATTGTAAAATAAGTTAATTATCATTTAATCAGAATCTGTGCCATTTGCAAATAAGCACACCAAAGCAAATGTAGATTAACAAACCGCAATGCAGTGCAATCGACGTTCATAAAGGGCAAACATTAATCAAATATTGTACAAACAAGGGGTACATCAGGACTGCAACTGGAAATTGGCAATGTTTTAACATGCATCGAATGAGGGTGTTGCAATTTAGCATGTATGTACCTGTACTTGTTTTTTTTATTATATGTCGTTCCTTTAAAGGTTTTATTGAAGTAATTTAATTTCTCGTTGAAAGCGTCAATATCCGAAAGGTTTAGGGCACGATATGCGAATCGTAAGGTCGTAGGTTTGTATACACTATTCGATCGACTATTGAAGTAAAACTTCTCCTAGCACAAGCATAAGCTTATTTTGAATGTTTAACAGGAATATTAGTAGTATTTATGAAAAAAAAATTACGAATATAAATAAACACTCGTAAGCAAAAATAAAGGGTCGGTTAAGAAAGTTTGAATATCTCGGAAGATAAAGACGATAGCCAATCCTTAAAATAAAATATTTTTATTAATTTATTTGTTTCATTAAGAAAGATAAACGAAAAAGGATATTTTATTTTCTTTAGTACTTAATGTCGCCACTTGGACGTAACACTAAATACTAAAATTTGGCATAAAAGAAGGACCCACTAGAAAAGTCGTCTGGCGCCGTCGAGCGAGCCGTTGTGTATCGTAGAGCCCCTTAAGGGGAGAGCTAAAGAATTTTTAAGGAGTCCAGAAGGTGCGTGTGGGGGCCACACGGCCAGACCACGCGTACCCTCCCGCATTTAGGCACATATAACCGAGAGGTTGATAGGGCCATGGGAGGTGGTGGATAGGTTTGAACCGTATGTTAACTACCTACCGTAAAAATAGTCTTTATTTAATCAAGATTGAAGTGATTAATTTGTTTTTTCAAGTTAAAGATGAACGTTAATGTTTCCGCTGCAGCAGCATTTGTTGTTGCATAAGGAATGAGGTAAGTATCCATCTTTATACTCCCGCGTCTCACTCGACGAGTACCGATAGTGAAATCCTTAACGTTTGCTACCCCTCTTTTGGAAGCAGAGAAGCGTAGCTCATTTTACCCTTTTGCTACAAAAACCCTTGATTTAAAATGTTGGTAATAATATTTTATCATTACATATGTGGTAGGAATTCCGGGAAATAAGAAAAGCAAACGTTTCCCCTAATATATTTTTGGACAATCGGATAATCTGACTCGAAACGAAATAACGAAACAAAAATGAAACGCTACGCACTGCGTTAATTAGTCTACTACTTGTAGTAAAGGGCGGGGACACACTGCTCTATCGAATTTCCAGCAAAGTTGCATATTATTTTTTATGATATATAATTTTAATGTAAAAATAAATAGATTCAAATCAATAAGAATATCTTTATATATCATAAATTTATTGTAGGTGTAAATATTTGTAAAATAAAATTTGTTTACGTATTTATTTTAATTATAATTAAAATGTTTCTTGTTCTGTGTGTCGTAAGAAAAGGGTGTCGTTAGACGATATGCGCTTATCGCCAATTAAAACAATTCGGTTCGATGAGCGCGCTTCCTCTGTTAACGTGATTAACGTAATCCAACACGTTTATTTTCAGCTTTGTTTGTATGTATAGCCGTGTGCAAAAATAAAGGGTCGGTTAAGAAAGTTTATCGTATATAAGTAAGTATATAGAATATCTCGGAAGATAAAGACGGTAGATAACTTAAATAAATTGATCATGATAGACAATTAGATATCCGTAAAATAAAATAAGATATTTTTATTAATTTATTTATATTTCATTAAAAAACTTTGATAATACAGTATTTTTGATTATTTTTTTTTTTAATTTTAATACTAAGTGTCGCCTTAGTTAAGTATTTTTGTACTCACGAGTGTATAAAGTTAAAGTTACAGCCTTTATACATATAAAATACATGTCCCACTGTTGGGCGCAGGGCTTCTCTGTAAAGAGAGTATGATGGCATAGTCCGCCACGTGGCCCTAGTGCGGGTTGGCAGACTTCACATGCCTTAGATTTTTTTTTCTCAGACATTTAGGTTTCCTTACGATGTTTTCCTTCACCGCCGAGCACTTGGTAAATTAGCACATAAAATTGCAACAACGAATTTATTGGTGCCGGAACTGCGGATCGAAATCGGGTTGCGTACTATGCAACTTGAGCCAACCGCCCGGACGTTGAGCTACCATGGCTCTCATGAGTGTATTTTTTATGAAATTTACGCGTTATTTTGAATAGACGAGAATAGTAAAAAAAAAACTCTAACAAAACACAAAATAATGTAGCAAAATAAAATTCAAAATGGTCTTACTCGTACGATGGTGAAATGTAATAAAAAATCAAATTATTATATAATATATGTTTCTAAAAATAATAATAACACATTTCCATAATCGATTATTAAGAACTTTACACTCTAATAAACAACGACAGTTTATAGAAATCGATTCGGTGGTTCCAATTAAAAATAGATCGATATATTACTACTACGATAGTGCTGTGCTGTAAACGATCAATAAAAGGTTTCTTAACGTATGAAATTATGCAAAAAGCATTACGATTTCACTTGTCTCGTAATTTACTTACGTGAGTGTCACAATAATCTAACCTTGTTCTCATGGACTCGCCTAGTCACCCACATTTAGAACAATGTTTTAATTTTTTTTTCGGAAACTCTTACAAATGGTAAAAAATAGACGTTATCGATCATGGGAAAACTTCGCGTTTACTATAATATGTTAGTGGGGATATTAAAGAGTAAGCTTGTAACCTTTGAATATGAATGAATATACTTTATTGCACAACAATTATTAAAAACATCACAACAAAAATAAATTTTACACATATAATACAACATAATTTCTTGTGCAATGTGCGGTTTTATTGCTAACAGCAATCTCTTCCAGACCACCTTTGGATGGACAGAAATTTGTTTCAAAAAAAAATAATTATGTTATTAAAAATAATCGCACCACGAATATATATATATAATCGTACATAATTTCATACGTTAAGAAACCTTTTATTGATATATTTTTTACCTTATATATATATAATATATTATACCTTTTATTGATTATAGTACTACTAACATTAATAGATACATATAATATATTTTGCAAAAAACAAATATATACATCTATTTACCTTTTTATTATATACGCCACTATATACACACTCACTCACACAACATACAAACACCCACACACAACATACACACTTTATTACATATCAATATATATTTTACAATAGATTCTTTTTGGAATATTGGTACTTAGTAAATGGGAGAAAACACAGGTCTATTAGTACCTAGCTCGGAAATCAGGGACTTTTCTTTGTCTATTTTTTTGTATATGTGCAAAATAAAATTTATTTATTATATTCGTGTATTGTGAAGGCCCACGTCCTTTTTACTATAGGGTAAACAGAGACAACAATCGCTATCCGCTAATCACCGAGGTTGTTAGGACTAATACGGGAATGCCATTAACACAAATTTTAGCAAGTAATTACTTTATGCCTATTATACGACAATAAGCTTTCGTTTAAGAATTATAAATCTAGATAATGAGTGCATCTGTTACGTTTCCTCTTTTTAAATGGAATCAAAAATAAAAAAATGACCTGAAAAAAACTTGAAAGCTAACATTTTTAATTAAAAACCTTATTTAGATGTGGTATGCCAAAACTATACTTATCTAAAATACGATGAACCTTTTTATCTAACTACGTGAACCTGTTTTTGAATGTTCCCTGCTCATCATAGCGTGATATTGGAAATTTGATAGGATCTCTACCTGCATACATGCAGCTGTCGTTTTTTCTAATAAATCAGCTGTCAATGTAATTTATTTTATTTTTAGTGTCCTTCCTCCACTGTTGGATTACTAAACATTATAATTTGGTTTTAATAAAAATTTGTTATCCTATATTTTTATGGCTAAATGTTAGCTATTTGCTTTTACAACTTCACCGGATTCCAGAGCTCTTAAGCTTACGTCTATGTAAGTAACTTAGCGCATAGGTTCCCCAAAAAGGAAACTACGTGTTAGACCGTTGATCTATCCGCGAGTTCTGACTTAAGGGTGCCCGAGTGAGCCGATTCGCGACTTGATAAAAGCATTAATTGAGTTACAAGAATTTCTAGAAAGTAGACCAAGAAAGGAACTCCAGCAACGCTTCTATCATTAATACGTGAAAATTTGCACTGTTGATTCAAAACAATATTTTTAATCAATCTGGAACAAGCTACAAGAGGGCTCATATCGTTAGTCGAATTGAATCTACGGCCTTACATTTAGCAAACCGTACTGGAAACCATTAGGCTAATGGCTTTTTTAAATCCATACATCAAATCGGAGTTAGGTTGCCGTTTGTATTCGTGCCATCTTGGGTCCTTATATGACAGCCAGTATTAATTTCAATAACTTGTCGGCACATTACAAAGGTCTATAATATATCCTTTTTCATAGGAATGAATTACATTAGCAGCGTTTCATTGTTTCAAGATACTTCTGGCGATACTAGCCATGATAGCAGTGTCTGACAGCAATTCGAATTGTTTTAGACGACTTCGATTCCCGATTCCGGATTCAATGAAAATATCGTGAGAAAATTTGCGTGTTTTTTTGTTTTGCTAAGAGATGGAAAGTCCACCAAAGGGCATTGTAGCCGGGTAGCGAAGTATTTTTTTCAAAGATACCCCGCCTTCTGGGGAAGGCGGTTATGTGGGGTTTTACCCTAAAACCTCCCAGTGGACCTTTCCTCGGTGCATGACGAAGGGCTCCGGGATCTCTACTGTGCTCAAGGAGTGCACGTCCCGGGGAGAGGTTACTCCCTCCCCTGTGCCCTCGCAGTGCAAGGCTACACGGGCCAGCCGATGTCGCCTTCTTCCCGGGTCCACTTTAGCGGACGACAAAGGCCCCCACCCTTGTCGCCCAGTGAACCCCAGGTTTTGTCGCCTTCTAGGACAGGCAGGGGATACCGTAGTCTTATTCTTGTGAGCCCAAAACTACAGGGCTGAAGTATGCCCTATGTATGCTTGTATGCTGAGCAAAGTATGCCCTAACCTACTTATTTGACGTCATCATAAGAAAAAACCATTGACTCATGCCAATGAAATTTTTATAACAACCTCGATTATCAAGCTTCTTAATTGAACTTAACGTACATGTTTTGATACCAATTTGTTTGAGAACGAGTCGCGATTCACTTATCGTGAGTTGGAGATTAAATCGAATTATCCACACAGTATTATTTGATTTTCATATAATAAGGGATAAAACAAGAATTTCAGGTTATGAATGTACATTAAACAAGGACGTGGTTGAAAAACTCTAAGTTTTATGAGGCGACATAAGTTTCCTAGTATATAATAGGTTGACAAATATCTCCTTCCGCCTTTTGTCTTTTGAATTTCGCGGCTATGTACAAAGCGCTACAGAGCTCGTATCTAGCAATACTGTACATAATTTGAAAGGTCTTGACATAACCTACAAAACGACGCTATGCATAATTAGTTTGGATATTGCGTTCAACAGTTATAGACGTGTAAACATGGAGTTCACTAACGCCGAAATTCGCGCTATTTTAAAGTTTTCCTTCGTTAAAGGCAAATCCGCTAGAGAAACGTTCCGTGAGATTAATGGTGTTTTGGGGATGGTACTCTATCACTTCGAACCACGGAGGAATGGTTTCGACGATTCAGAGCCGGTGAAAACGACACCATGGATAAGCCAGCCGGCGGAAGACCTGTGACGACAAATACCGATCAAATCATGGACTACATCGAGTTAGACCGGCATGTGGCATCTCGTGACATCGCCCAGGAGAAGGGAGTTAGTCACCAAACCATTTTAAACCATCTGCAGAAGGCTGGATACAAAAAAGCTTGATGTTTGGGTGCCGCATGACACAAAAGGCGGAAGGGAGATATTTGACAACCTAATATAGTAGTTTCGTAAATTCCGCGGTGTGTCTTTATTAAAACGCATTGCGGAATTATGCAATGGATGTTTGGTTTATGGCACATGGACACGTGGCCAATCATATAATTTTGTGATCAATACCGTCCACAAATTTACATGGTGCGTCACTGGGCGAAACGAAAATGTAGTAAATACTTTTATATCATGTCTACGAGACATTCTTCCCTGTTCAATAACATCCATTAATGTACACCAAAGTCCGTTGTAGATTTTTAAATCATAAAAACAGATAAACTCTGCTTCTTTCAACCGTACTGAGGTAAACAAAAGTAGCAACTACTATAAGCTTTTCCCCAAAGCTTATTAAGTTTATGTGAAAGGTTATAATAATGTTATTTTTGTCGGTTGTGTGCGCAAGCGATCTCGCAGTGATGGTGAAACATCTTGTGGGTTTGGTCGGTGAGGACCCGACATAGCTCGTCCTTCCCCCGTGGGACGAGTGCGCGGTTAGATACGTTCCCACAAGTAAAACAAAAAGAAAAGTAATATTATTTTACTTAAGGTATAAAAAACCATTACAAGCTAGCTAGCTCGGCTTAATCGTCAAGTGTAAAACGTAATGTCGATGTTTTGTTGTTTGAATATGTATTTATTGTTGAAAAGTTACGTCTTTTCTATAGCTAAACGTTCGTTAATGCATACACAAAAAAACTTAGTTTTAAGTAAACTTATTTATTACTGATGAAAGTTTATGTAATGCTGTTAGTGTTACTTATTATATAAACAAATTAAATTATTGACAAACATTAAAAACCACAATTATATTGTGTCGATAAAGCCGTGCTTAATAAAACCGTGGTGTCAAAATTATAAATAAGCTAAAAGCTATCCGAATTAAGTCATTGTTATTTTTTACCATAGCAAGGTGACTTGGGATCATGCGAATGGGTACGGAGCGTTGATGTATACAAAATTACCATAAGTTTCGCATTGCTGTTGCGAGAATATTCAAATTTAACTTTTTCTATGATCACATTTTAGGACACCTTACCTGATTTATGCCTTAATAATTCAAGAGTAAATTTACTAAGAGGGACTCGTAACTTAACTGTTTATGACTATATATAGACAAGACAGCTGCTTGTATCAACGCATTTGTACCTGTTTATTAAGTAATGTGGTTTAATATGGTGAGAAAAGTTTAGAGACAACTTAAATTGTTTAAACCCTACCCTTAGCCAAGTTTAAGGTTTACCACAATACGAGAAGATTTGCTGACTTGAAGTTATGTAGCTGGGTTTTTATTGAATGCTTCACTATACATATATTTTATTTAACCTCAAGCTATTGTAACTAAAAATGGAAAATATATATTTTTTTTTTTATAAAGAAAGCTAGCAATATTTCTTTCTTTTTTTTACATAAATATTTCTAATATTCTTTCTAATTTCAAAAAAATTCTAATATTTTTATTCAGTCAGTTCAGTCGAATGGTGGATTCGAATTTACGACCTTACGATACGCAAACCGTACCCTGAACTATTAGGCTATTGACATAGTAGTATAATAGGTTTTATGTTAAGGGAAAAGTTAGATAAGATGAGCGATGAAGCACTTTTTCTACCTGTGGATTGATACGACCTGATGATGATTAAGTTGAAGTGAAATTTCGATTCAAATGCGTTATCTCCCGATACCCTAAGCATAAAGCGTATTCTAAAATACAAAAGCCAATCAATTATTATATTCAGAGAGACGAGGTCTTTGAAGTTTACAATAGTGATATTATTAGATACAAATGCCAACATAACAATTAGGACAATAAATCCAACAGACTCTTTACAATTATCGGTAATATTATAACTGCAACGCGTTGACCTTAACCTACCACGACACCAAAATAATGCGGAAGGACATAATCACAATTCGCCAAACAAATGTCGATTGATTCTCGCTAACAGTCTATTCAAATATTTTATATTTCTTTTGTTCAATCTTATTCAATAAATATTATTAAATAGACACACGACATTGAATCTGGCAAATCAATTTAATTGCCGTCAGTTTAGTTTACAACTATTCAAAACAATATTACAATTATCAATCAATGGATGAAAATCTTAAATGAATCAATATCTTATTTTATACTCGTACAAGATCTCAGATGCATCAAAAATAAGTTCTGAATTTTTAGGCGGCAGCGTATATCCCACCATAACCTTTTAACCTATTATACTAGTAGCAATAATAGCATTAGTACTTTCAGAACAGAATTCTGTGACAGTCCTCAGCTCCGTAGTTCTGGACTTAAGAATAAGGATTTGGGTCGCCTGCCCGTCGTAAAAGGCGACTAAAAGGGGGCCTCAGGATCACGGACGACGAAGGTGGAGGCCCAGTGGACCCGGTAAGCAAGCGACACGGGACCACCAGTGTCGCCTTAGCAATGCGAGGGTGCTGGGGAGGGAGTAACCTCGTTAACGTGGTTAAGGGTACAGTGCAGAGTGGCTCTGGTGCGTTTCACTAGAGATCCCGGAGTTCCCCTTAGAGCGAGCGAGGGGTCTTACTGAATATGAAACTCACATAACAATCGCCTTTCCGATAGAAAGTGGGGTATCTTGGGAGCGTAACTTCTGACAGTCTGATGACACCAATAAAAATAGGTTAGAAGCTTATTTATCTAGTCTTTCCTTATTAGGTTAGTTTTTTAAGACTGTCACAGAATCGATTTTGTCCTGAAAGTACTGCTGATTACATTATTTGGCGGCCTCACTAACGGAAAAATATCAAAGACCGTCCAGAAGTTATCGATTGTTTCTCAAAATACAGAGAAAAAAACAATAATTATATACCTTCGCTCTTATCAAATTTACCAATCATTTTGTATCGTTTAAGACGTCTTTTCTTATTTTAGGCCGTCATATCAGGCAATGATTATAAAAATGTTTATTAAAATGTTAACAATACTAGAAATATTTAAAGGAACAAAATCGATGAAATTGATAAAAACAGATCGTAATTCAAATTAAAAAAAATCAGAATCTCAAACTTACTGCTATTCTGCAAGAAGATGTAATTGTAGAAAATAACCGGAAAAGCAGAAACAATTGTAACGCCTTCCTTATCACTTCTTACTACAATTACCAAGAACTGGGAATCGTTTAAGGTACTTTATCTTCAGTCGTAATTATCTCGGGTAATGGTTGCACAAAACACGAGGTATTTAAAGAGGATCATGGACGAGATGGACATACATCATACCGATGAGAACAGATATGGATCGACTTACTTTCGTTTTAGTGGTCCTTATGTGTTCCATTGTCTCAGGTGCGTATAGACTTTTTTTAATACTTTCTTAATAAGTGTTTGACTACGATCCCACCCGATGTTAAGTGGCAAGGCGCACTAATTTCTTAAATGTCTATTCACTCTACTCTTGAAAATACGCACATTGTAATCGAAGGGAAAGACGGACGCGGGCAAACTATTCCAGTCCCTTGCTGTACGAACAATAAAAGATGAAGCAAAGCGCTTCGTTCGGACTTGAGGGATGTCCACAACAAAAGGATGAAATCCTGCAGTGTGTCTTGAAGTCCTCTAAACTATAAACGTGTGTTACACCATTATGTATATATGTGTACAACTTTCACCCTCCGATCTATATATACACGTATTATATAGACATATAATAATAATAAAATCTTTATTTTCAAAAAACAAAAAACATGTAAAGCAAGTATACAATGTTTGGATCTTCTTTTAAGAATAAAATATACTTGTGTTCTTTTAAGTATAAATATAAAAGTAGATGAAGAAATAATAGGCTATTGCGCCATGACTCATTTCCACTTAATATCAGCTGGATTCGTGGTCAAGCACTTGCTTACAATGTATAAAAATAATACAAAATCCTGAAAAACTAATTTTGGAAAAAAAATTGTCTCGAACATTGTGCTGGAGTGCAATAATTTTTTTTTGTTAACGAGGAGGAAATCTTCAAAAAGATACCCCGCCTTCTAAGGGGAAGGCGGCGGTTATGTGAGGTTTTTACGCACTAAAACCTCCCCGGTGACCCTTCCTCGGTGCATGGTGAGGGGCTCCGGGATCTCCAGTGGAACGCACCGGAGCCCGTCTGCACTATGCTCAAGGAGAGCACTTCCCGGGGGGGGGGAGGTTTCACCCTCCCCCCCTGTGCCCTCGCAGTGCAAGGCGACACGGGCCAGCTGATGTCGCCTTCTTCCCGGGTCCACCATGGCGGACGACAAAGGCCCCCTTGACCCTTCTCGCCCAGTGAACCAGAGGCCCCTTTTAGTCGCCTTCTACGACAGACAGGGGATACCGTAGTCTTATTCTTGAGAGCCCAGAACTACAGGGCTGAGGAGTGCAATAATAGATTGAAGCTGCAGTGAAATAAATTGTGTTTGTATACTTTTACAAGTGATTCAATATAAATTGAGGTTAACTTTCTTTTGTATAACTATATACATGTATTATTTTTGATATAAATTAAGATATTATTTAATGAAAGTTTTGTGCACATCCGTGGGGTTTAGGCCTGGTGACCCATCACACAGGTTTGTTCCTAGTTTGGACACCACCCGACCATAATTGTAATTTAAGTAAGACGTTAATGAAATTATTGTGGGACAATAAAAATGGTTGTTTGTTTGTTTGTTTGAATGATTTAATTTTTCAATTTTAAACTGAATTAAAATTTTATTATTAATTAACTGTTTGCGTACAATCAAAAACTATTTTCAATCATGCTAAATTAGTACAACTTCTTATGCGTATACATAAGTATACGTACACATTTTTTTAGTTCTTTCCAAACAAGTGCTTGACCACACCTGATATTAAATGAAGTGCATACATTCTTAAGCGCATATATTAAAGAAATTATTTTGTTCCTTAGATGTTTACGGTTTGCACACTCCTCGTAAAGTTCACAAGACCAATGACGGCAGAATAGTTGGCGGTAGCGAGACTTCAATACAGAACTACCCTTATCAAGTGTATTTGTTGCTGAAACAAGCGGTTACCGGCGATTACTTCCAATGCGGGGGTTCAATTGCCAACCAGAGATGTATTCTCACGGCAGCCCATTGTCTCACCGGGTAAGTAAGATTGTCGAAATGCTTTATTAGCGTTTAATAATTTGAATTATCTAATTTACAGTATAAGAAATACACTTCTCATATTTACGGAAATATTATTGATTGAATATATTTTTTTTTAAAAAAAAAGAAAGCTAGCAATATTTGTTTTTTTGTTTTTCAGAAATATTACTTACAATCTTGTTAACCATTACATATTAGTATAGTATAGTATTTGGTCTATATTATTTTTGTTGTAAAGTTTTTCTCCGATCCACGCAGAACGAGTGTAGTATTCTAAAACCACGAACAACTCATAGCAAATTTATATAAGATTAAAAGTAGTATTATTTAAAAATACACTATAACTAGAATTAAACGAAGTAGAAGCAAAGAAGATTTTACTTATAGAAGACAGAGTTTCGTTTTTTTTTTTTTAATTAAAATAACAACAACGTTTGAGACAAGATAACAAAATCGACGGTACGACGCAAATATCAGATGTACTCATTTAAATTGATACTATCGATACGAGTTTTCAACATATCGTTTAACATATTAGTAAACAATTTCGGGGAAATTAAAACTCGCCGTAGCAGCTCAGTGTCCGGGCGGTTACCTCAAGTTGCACAGTAAGCTAACAACCCGAGTTCGATGCCTGCCAGCACTAATAAATTAGTTATTGCAATTTTATGTGCTGATTTACCACGTGCTCGGCGGCGACGAAAAATATCGTGAGGAAACCTCTCTTAGAAAAACTACGTCTTAAAAAAAGTCTCTCAATCCGGCGGATGCCCTTTACTCTCATTACAGAGAAAGCCTGCGCTCAACAGTGGTACATCAAACATCTCACAAATTTATGCTGGCTTTTTTGTAGACAACAATCTATATTTGTATTTCTTCTAGGCTGTTCTTTAATACCAATTAATCATATATTTTTTTCCAGAATGGAGTCAGTTAATATAAGGGTGGGAAGTTCAGAGGCTTCAAGCGGCGGAACAACATACGATTCGAGAATACTTATAAGGCATCCACAATACAATGCTAGAACAAGTGATTACGATGTTGCTGTAGTTAAATTGTTAAGGCGCATTACTGTTGACGGCACAAACAGTACAACAGTCAACTTGCCCTCCGGCAATTGCACCGTGGCTCCCGGGACTAACGTAACTGTTACTGGCTGGGGTGACACCAGTGTGAGTATTGCTTTTATTATTTTATTTTTGTTCAATAATATTACTAACATTCTTGTTAACCACTTGTGCTAGGAGATGGTTCATGTCAATAGTCGAATGGTGGATTTGAAACTACGATCTTACGATTCGTAGACTATAACTTGAACCATTAGGCTAGTAACGCTTTGAACGATCAAGAACCAAGCGGTGACATTTACTAATGAATGAGAAAAAGAACGAATGTACGGATTAGTGAACGTATGCCTATATTAAAGGACGAACGAATCAATTAATTATTCAAAATAAATAATAGTATGAAAAAAAAATAAAATAAATGAATTAATGAACTTTATTGCGCAACAATACGGTAAATAAATGACATCTCTGTCTATGTGAATGATCATAAATAAAACAAGAAAAAGCTATAGACGAATTGAGAACCTCCTCTTTTTTTTGAAGTCGGTTAAAAATCTTTTAGGCCTTTTACAGTTAGGCCTATAAATAAGTCATGATTTCTCTTTTTCAATTTTCTCGTGTTGTTTTAGTAACTTCTTTATGTTATTATACGATATCTGCTTTTAGGAAAATGGAATGACCAGCGAATCCTTGATGGCAGTAACTTTAGATGCAGTATCGGCAGCCGATTGTAAAAATACTTATTCTAACTTAACACCTCGAATGTTATGCGCCGGTGTTCCTGAGGGCGGCCGTGACGCATGTCAGGTAAGTAACTTTTAATACTATAGTACACAATTTCTTTCCATCGCGTGAAATTCAGGCGCTATATAAAATAAATGAATGAATGAATGAACTTTATTGCGCAACAATACGGTAAATAAATGACATCTCTGTCTATGTGAATGATCATAAATAAAACAAGAAAAAGCTATAGACGAATTGAGAACCTCCTCTTTTTTTTGAAGTCGTTTAAAAATCTTTTAGGCCTTTTACAGTTAGGCCTATATATAAGTCATGATTTCTCTTTTTCAATTTTCTCGTTTTTTTTTAGTAACTTCTTTATGTTATTATACGATATCTGCTTTTAGGAAAATGGAATGACCAGCGAATCCTTGATGGCAGTAACTTTAGATGCAGTATCGGCAGCCGATTGTAAAAATACTTATTCTAACTTAACACCTCGAATGTTATGCGCCGGTGTTCCTGAGGGCGGCCGTGACGCGTGTCAGGTAAGTAACTTTTAATACTATATTATAAAATTTCTTTCCATCTCGTGAAATTAAGGTGCTATATAAAATAAATAGATCTAGATTTATGCGAGGTATGGTAGACAACCCCCCATACCATATGTCTGCCATATGCCAACAACGAATCTTGGCGTATTTCGGACACACAATGTGCAAAGGCGGTGAAAGTCTAGAAAAACTGATCGTAGTTGGGAACATCACAGGTAAAAGATCTCGCGGCCGTTCACTAACAAGGTGGTCCGATCAGATAAAAGACCCGTCGTCCTTCAAATTTTAGTCTGCAGTAAGAGTCGCGCTGTACAGAAGCCAGCTTCAGGTGTAACCTTGATGGTGATCACGATCCTCAGACATGAGGGACCGACACTAGAGAGAGAGAGACACATCTATTTAGACATACACAATATTTTGTATGTCTAAATAGATAAATCTGAGCGCTTAATGAGGGTGTATTGACAATTATTAACATTACCACGTCTTGAATAGAATGTAAGTATAACGATATTTAAAACTAATGGTACATTAGTGCATTTGTCACTAGTAATACTATTCTATACGGACGTTTTCTCGTCTAAGGTACCCCTCCGCACCGCCCCATGAGGAACTTTGTTCCAATAATATTACTTATTTTCAGGGTGATTCTGGTGGTCCTTTAGTCAGAACTGGCACGAAAGAACAACTGGGGGTTGTTTCGTTTGGATCAGGATGCGCAAGAAAAAATACTCCCGGTGTTTATAGCAACTTGTGTGATGTAAGCATTCAGAGATGGTTGAAACGAATGGGATGCGCCTGAATATTTTATTCATTCTTTAGCCATTTTCTTGCACGAATTATACTTAAAAGTATACTGAAAAAACGAAATAATTCACAAAATTAAATCAGTATACTTTTAAGGTATGCAAAAAATGGTTCGTTTTAATGCATTGTGGCTTATTACCGAGATATAATTGTTAATGGATTTAGTATAATTATTCAAAAGACACTGTTTACTAATAAATTCTTACAATTTTTTTTGATTAATGTTATTTTACGCTTCCTTACCAAATAGAATAGTTTAGCGTACGGTTTGCGAAATATTAGGCCGTACGTTCGAACCTCCATTCGACAATAGACGGGAACCGGAATTAAAAAGAATAGACAATATTTACTCAATTATTTGAAAAAAAACCTAACATATAACTGCATAAAATTATTTTTTTAAGACTATTGGAGAACTTAAGTTATATATGGTTGTTTAATAAATAAAGCTTAAGACAATTTTTAGAACTTACTATAGAGGAACAGTTTTTAACATGCTGAGGCAGCATATTGTACAGCTGGGCGTATTGTAATTTTTTTTACCGTAAGATGTTCTAATCATAGGCAACTGTATGCCACCTTTATGTCTCGTGTGGTATTGGTGTGTTTTTTGTTAAATTTAATTTGAGTATTTATGGTATTTCTCAATATTTTTCCTAATTAGCATTAGTTGGAAGAACTATCGTAATATTTATGAGAAAATACTATATATAAAATAAATCTCATTTTCATATGATTAGAATGGTCGTTGGTAAAAAATCGTGTACTACCAAGTATCGTAAACGTGGGATATATTTACTTGTAACAATCCTTATTATTTCGCTGCCCATCACATTTTTTTAAAGATTTTCTTTTGGGAATACAGATCAGTGTATTTTTAAGGAGTGACGTAAATCTTGTAACAAATAATTTAATTTTATCACAGTTGAATGTCACCATCAAATGATATTGTGACAACGAATACTGCAATCATTTTTTTTATGATAATGTTTTTAATAATAGTATTTATTCACATTTGCCTAAAATAATAAGATTAATAAAGGCACTCACTATTGAACCAGAAGGGTAGGCAGAGGTTACGAATTATGTACAGTATCTGATCCGAGTAGTGTTAAAGTCGTACTTCTTTATGTCTCCAACATGGTGGTATATTCGTTTCGGACGTCCATTGGTAGTCACTTTTGTACTGCTTTGAAAAAATTATTAACGACAGCTCATAGCGACGACATCGGTTATATGTGGTATGGTAGAATGTTTTATCATGCGTTTATTGAAAATCTAAGAAATGCTAGTTTAAAATAATAATATTGCTTAAAAAATTTCACTTGAGACAAACTAAATTCCCTGACAGAATTTTTAAAACGCCTGCGAGACATAATAGCAACTTAATTTTTTTTTGTTAAAAAAAGGTGTACGAAATTACTTGTTCTAGAAAAAGATTTTCACATTGCAGAGAATTCTTAAGACATTTTAGTAGTCGTAGAGTGGATAGACACAATAAAAAAGACGTGAAAACGTTATTAAGGAGAAGAAAAGTTTTAAGACAGAGTTAAAAGTTTGTTAGTTTTATTTCTATTTTTTATTCCCCATTCTAGATTATCTCTGTATTAATTTTCTTGTTTTGTATAAAATAAAAGAAAATAAAACAGTAGTAACAGCCTCATACGTAACATTACTAGGTTCAGACTCTTTCTATTAGTTTTAGGTACGAGGCTAGGTAACGTAAAGAAAAGTTTTCATATATATGATAGGTTTCTTAACAACCTTTTTCCTTCACTGACAACCTCGTGGTAAAACAGTATTTAAAATTGCATAAAATAATATCATTAATACTGACATCGGGGATAGACGTCGTATTTTTAGATAACTTGAAACGATTTCTCGCGTAATTGTTTTTTGTTATCGAGGAGAAAATTTTCAAAAGGCGAGGTTATGAGAGATTGCTACACCCTACTGACTCTCTTTACATTGTGATGGGCTCCGGGATTTCTAAAAGATGAAGAGAAGCCAAGCAGGTCCTAGCTAACGAATTACCTAGCGAACTCTATATGTTATAAAAACACTGGTCTTTTGTTTTTTTTTTTTGACGGGGAGGAAATCTTCACAAAGATACCCCGCCTTCTGGGGAAGGCGGCGGTTATGTGGGGATCTTACCCACTAAAACCTCCCAGTGGCCCTTTCCTCGGCGCATGACGAGGGGCTCCGGGATTTCTAAAAGATGAAGAGAAGCCAAGCAGGTCCTAGCTAACGAATTACCTAGCGAACTCTATATGTTATAAAAACACTGGTCTACTCCATGTTGCCTTCACTTTTATGGGGACAAGAACCACAACCTTTGTCACCCGTGAACATTTAGCCTTGTCTTTTGCAACACTTCTCTTGGACAGTAAGCCATAATGGATTCGAAATAAGCCACTCACTGGCGGTTTTTCCATAATTAATTAGTGAAGATTTAATTTTCTCGCGGTTGAAATAATTAACAGTGATTATAATAATAATAAGCCATTTAAACGGTTAGACAGATTACAACACGTATAAATTAAGCACACAGTTAAAAATGATATAATTTAAAATTAGAAACAAAAATACTAAGGCTATACGTTACTACCCCGAACCGACAGGGTTCACTACTCAGCATAATACTGACTACTCAAGACGGGTAAATCAGAGCTGGTATTCTGCAGAAACACAGAAATGGTCACAGGTTTTTAATTTTGACGTATATATTATTATCGTGTTATCAAACAATGATATCATCTTATAGAATCATGTAGGGTATACAAAATTTGATCGCATTGTGTTGACATTTTAGATTTTTTTTTATAACGAAAGTGGATTCTGTATGTACACAATACAGATTAATAAAAAACAGTAAATCATTTGCAACTACTTGCAATGACATTTTCCATATGTGGGTATAATTATGAATAATGAAGTCATCTTATCGTAGATGGGAATTAGCAGTAACAAACACTGATTGTGGTATTTTTTTAAAGTACATAATTGCGTACGAATAGATTGATAGATTTCTTTCTATCTTATTTTTTTATGGCTAGGTCCTCTTTTTAAGGCCAAACTAAATAACAATAGCACTTATAAAAGAGAACAAATAGCTCAGTGTCCGGGTGGTCGCCTAAATGTTTATAGTACCAGTAAATTTGTTGTTTCAATTTTATGTGCTGATTTACCACGCTCTTGACGGTGAAGGAAAGCATCGGAAGGAAATGTACATATTTTAGGAATTTTTAAGACATATGAAGTCTGCCAATCCTTACTAGGGCCGCTTGGCGGACTATGCCCTTATACTCTATTTACATAGAAGGCCTGTGCCCAACAGTGGGACATATATAAAGGCTGTAACTTTAACTTATTTAAACCCTGTAAAGGATTGTTACGAACTTTTTTAAACAGCAGGGTCCATTCCACTAATCTATTTTTCTATAGCCATTAATCTGTGAATAGTGGAGCTTGAAAGATGTGATAAACATACCGAACTTTTCGTAATTATATACATATAGTAAACAATAGTAATTAGTTAACGTTTATCACATGTGGGTACAATTGTTTATAATTAAGAATAATTTGCAACCTTCTTTTCCTAGGTCGTAATTATGCCAGGCTATAATTATAACGAACCTTTACTATTTCAGAGAATTCATGGATCATATTGATAGATTCTTTAGCAGTGTAGAAATGGATCGACGCTCCTTAGTCGTGGTGGCTCTTCTGTGCTTTACCATCTCAGGTAATATTTTTATTTATATTTTACAAGATCGCCCTGGAGTCTTAATCCGATTCGTATTTAACCCAGGAATTACAGCATTGATAGTACATATGATTGGCAGCAAGTGACTTATACAGTTACTGTTGTTGCCAAGCAACCGTATAAAATCTGCGTGTATGTGCATCGTAATGTATGTTTATTCTGTAATCCTACTCTAGCTAAACTGTAAGTGTGGGAAATTTCATACGCCTCCATCCATGCAATTTTCATAAAGTTTTTGCCTCACGTTTTAATATAATTACTAAACGACGATTATGTAATGTATTTTAAAAAAGTTTCTGGAAATAATACTTAAATAAACAAATGAAATTAGGCTTACAAACCACGCTACAACAACAAGTTGATAAATAGGTGTAATATTAATATTACAATATTAATAACTAATATATCTAAGTATGTCTATTCATCGTTTAGCCTCTTTTACGTTTTTTTTTTTATTCTTAGATTGCAACCACAGACCTGTGTCCGTGCTCTTTTCCATTACACTTAAGTTGTTCACTCTGCATTTGTTAAAAAGTGCCACTTCTACAGTTACTATTTTCCTTATTTTTTTTTTATATATATAATGCCTGAATTTGAAGGTGGCCAGAGATCGTTCTGGGTTCACGCGTCGCAGACGCCCCGCTGCATTGCTATTAGCTTCTCCGCGACCGCTGTGTCCCTACTTCTCATGGCCATTTTCAGGTTGTAGTCCACTATCCTCTCCCTTGATGCGGCCATTGCCTTTGTCTACAGTCTTCCTGTGGCGTCGTCACAGTCATCTGTATAATAGACACAGCTGACGGTGTGTCGGGATATCTCCTATTTTACGTTGCATCTACTTCTTCGTAATATACACTTTGATGTTGCAAATCAATTGTGCATAGGACGGGTTTATCGTCATAAACATGAACCTATTCATTTGGCTTATATACTTGTGTTTTTATATTATTTAAGTTATATAACTAAAGTTTTTTAAGAAAAACTGTTAAAGTAATAATTCAAAAACTAGTGCTAGCATTTTTTAAGAAAAAAACGGTTAATATTAACCGGCAAGTTTTATAGAAATTTATAAGATTAGGATGGTCCGTAAAAATTCGTGTTTTACTAAGGTAGATTACAGATTTCCATTTTGTAGTCACTTTTCATCTAATCATTTATACAAACATCATCATCGGCTTCGAGTACCATTAGAGTCGCCCTTCCTTAGGATGTCACCAATCTGGTAGATAAACATTATTCTCTGGCGTCTCCAACTGGCAATGTTTTTCAATTTTTGCACCGGTTCGAAAAAACATGGACCTGTTCATTTGGATTATAAAACACTTGTTTTTCTGGTATGTATTTATAGAGAAATTGGAGATTTTTAACTGTTTTGTTTATCAGATGTCGACGGTCAGCGCTCTCTGCATAAAATTCATAAAACAGACGATGGTAAAATAGTAGGCGGTACCGAGACCACTATCCAAAATTATCCTTACCAAGTGTACCTGGTACTGAAGCAAGCGGTTACAGGTGATTATTACGAATGCGGGGGATCAATCGCCACCCGACGATGCATTCTCACAGCAGCCCATTGTCTCACCGGGTAAGTAATTTCTTTTCAACCGACTTCAAAAAAGAAGGTAGTTTTTATTAGATAGTAGAGTAGTAAAGGTGTACTTTTTAATGTTCTCTTAGCGCCATCTTTAATTTTTTTTGTTTATAAGCTAAAATTGTTTTTTGTGTTTTTTTTATTGTTATAAACTAGTGCTTGACCACGATCCCATCTGGTGTTAAGTGGTGATATAGTTAAAAGACGGTACGCGCTAGTTTAGTAAGTATATGTCGATGTAATGAAACTATTAAGGTGTTATCAATGTTAATTACAGAATGGAATCCGTAACTATAAGGGTGGGTAGTACTTATACTATGACCGGCGGAAAGACATATAACTCTAGGATGCTCATAAGACATCCTCAATATAATTCTACTACTTTCGACTACGATGTGGCCGTGATCAAGCTTTTGAGACGCATCACAATCGATGGTACCAACAGCTCACTGGTCACCATGCCTCCTGTCAACTGCTCTGTCCCGGCAGGAACCAACTTAACAGTTACTGGCTGGGGCGATACCAGTGTAAGTAGAAATAACCATAAGTTTTTTACCGAGAAAGTTACGACATAAAAACATAAAAAACAACATACAGACGAATTGACAACCCTCTCTATTTATTTATTAATTTATAAGTTACGCAAACAAAGTAAACACCATTACAGATTTAAAAAATACAAAGGATTTAAGAAAAACAAAGACAAGTGTTACCTCAGTTACAGGTCTAAACTAAAGCCTTAAAAAATCATAAAAAGAAAACAACCAGAAATATTATAAAAAACAAAAAAAAAGAAATATTAGAAAATAACAAAAAAACACATCCTAAACTATATATTATACAATGCCTGTTGTATGTTTGTTTTAAAATGTTTATTTACTTTTTGAAGTTCGTGGAAAAAATAGTTAAATTTGTTATGTAATATTAAACAATTGAGTTATTTTTAAAGCAGTTACAGACTTAACGTGTCATGACTATGTGTAATACTCTATAGACAAAAAATTACTACAGACAAAACTAAGTAACTATATTTCAAATTTTATGGTAAAAAGTCACATTTTCAGAACAGTAGAAATAGAAACAGGGAAGTACCCACTCACAAGGGAAAGCTTTGAAAGATGGTACGAGAACGGGGTGGAAAATGGGGTCTAGAAACAATGGACTACACGGTCGGGGGTTCGAACCCTAGCCAGCTTGGTCGATCGTTTTTGTTATCTTACGTCTATCAGAAATAACCAAATGCGATAGGCACAGTCTGCTATATACGTGACCTAATAAACTGAGTGAAACGCGGACAGTAATAACTCCTGTCTATCCTGTTAAATTTAAAAACACGTGAATTCTTAACTATCTACTAGAGATCTGCTCTAGTTTCACTTTGATTTAATTTACTTTTTTAATACTTTTTAAGCAAGTGCTAAACCACGCCACGATCCTACCTGAAATTACGTAGAAATGTAGCCCTAGATGGTAAGGCGCACTGGCTTGGTAAATGCCTATTTACTCTACTCGTATTATAATCGGAGGGAAAGACAGACGGACGAAATATTCCAGTCCTTTGCTGTATGAATAATGAAAGACGAAGCTAATCGTTTCGTTTGGGTTTGAGGGGTGTACACAACAAAAGGGTGAAATCCACCAGTATGTCTTGAGGCCTGATAACGGAACGGGGATGGGGTAATTAGGTTAAGTAATTCCTGAGCACAATGTCTAAAATGTAATAATCTGTAGAAAACCGAAGAAGAGAGAAGACTTTATAAAGCAAAATATACTATCCGTTCTGTTCCTATCCATTGAGAAAGCATTGAGTTGTATTTACAGGAAAATGGACAAGACAGCAGCACGTTGAGGGCAGTTACTATCGATTCCATTTCTAATGATGATTGCAAGAAAAACTATACTTATCTAACACCTAGAATGAGATGCGCCGGTGTGCCTGAAGGTGGTAAAGACACGTGTCAGGTATGTATTGTTTTGTACTTAAAATGCAGCTACTTAGATAGATCTCTCTTCTCAATCGTTAACTCAATCGTGACTCCTTCTCTTGGCGATTAGTCATCTACCCTCATGTCCGGTGAAGATCATCTCTCTTAGATTCCATACAGTATATTCGTACACCATTATGAGTGTAGGGGCAAAATCCGCCAAAAGGCCTAAGTGCGGTTAGACTGACGTCACATGTCTTAAAAAAATTTCTAACATGGTAGTGTGATGAATCCGGCGTCGGCAACGGGGATCGAACTTGGCGTTTTAGCTATAATATTATTTAATAGAAGGTTAAATTAGTTCCCAATTTCTGACTATTGTATAGCACTGTTTTATATTAATATAAGTTAATACCCCTAAGAATTGTTAAAAAGACGCGACAGTTTACGTAATTAAAAATGGGGGTCAGGATGGTAGATAAAAAAAAATGTTTACACATGTTTAATATATTGAATTGAAATGGTTATGATAGTAACAAATAATAACCATAAAATAACT
Source organism: Meandrusa payeni (assembly GCA_029286785.1). NCBI lineage: Eukaryota > Metazoa > Arthropoda > Insecta > Lepidoptera > Papilionidae > Meandrusa > Meandrusa payeni. Next base: position 6,710,146 of record JAGSMX010000013.1, read on the forward strand.
TAAAATATTGAGAGTAAAGCACAATCTTACCGCGTAAAGTATTAAAAAGTTAAAGTTACAACCTCGATGTAAATATATATCACAGTGCTGGGTCTTCTCTTTAAAGAGAGTATAAGGGCATAGTCCAGCAAGTAGCCCTAATGCGGATTGCCAGAATTAACATGGCTTAGAAAAAATTCTAACACACGTAGGTTTCCTCACGATGTTTTCTTTCCACACCGAGTGCTTGTTAATTAAGCCGAGTAAGTGCACTTAAAATTGACAAACTTAAAACTGATGCTGTCATCGGGGATCGAACTCGGGTTGCTAGTGAATAACGTAACTTAAGGCGACCGGCTGGACACTGAGCTACCACGGCGTAAAATGTTAAGTAAGTTAAATTATTATTTAATGTAATTTGTCTTTTGTCAGGGCGATTCCGGCGGTCCTCTGGTGAAGACTGGAACTAAGACACAATTGGGAATTGTTTCTCACGGATTAGGTTGTGCAAGGCCGAATACTCCTGGTGTTTATACCGACGTATGTAACGAAGATATTCAAAAGTGGATAAAGCAAATGAGATGCGCTTAATCGAGTAATCTACACAATTTGTTAGGTATATATTAATAATTAAATAATTAACAAGTTTGCTTTTGAATAATGATACAATATAATTGGCGTATCTTTCATCCATTCACAATAAGGAACGACTAAACATCTTAGAACAACAATTCATTTGTTTTAATTAAAGTTAAAAAGCATATTAGGAGTTAGGAGTTAGGTACAACATCTCCCTAATTCAGGCTATTTATTAGTCTAGCAGGGAGATGTGTAACGAAGGACGAAAACGAAGTAAGAAAATGTTTATGTTTATATTTCTTAGCATGATCAATATATGTGGATACCGGATTTTGTATAGAAATAACTGCATTAAAAAATATTTATGCAAATTTTATGTGATCGTTTTAATTATGCTTTTTTGTAACTAAATGAAGTTGTTTATCTAAAATATACTGTTTTGAATTTTCATCGTAACTGTTATTTACGTTCAAAATTCACAGAGAGTGAAATCATTTTATTAATGCATGCATTGTGTTACTTAAATTATTTTGTATTAAAACCCATCTAATATGAATTAATAATATTATTATTACAGAAAAATAAAAGTAGAGTAACAATTGTACCATAGAAAGCTATAATTACTTCAATAGACCGTTACCAATAAATCGCAAAACTTTATACGTGAACGACAAAATTCCGGACGAATACTGAGGGGGAATCCCTTAGCATTCAAATAAACGGGACCTGCAAACTTCTTTTGTAGCTGAAAACTTTTTTAATTTCGTCGAAAAGAGGCAGATGGTCACAGAAACGCTGACAGTATCACGGCCGGCCAGATTCCGGCGATAACACACACCTTATATCATGAAAAGTTATCACAATCACTTCGCGGAATCGAGATTCCATTGATTAGCGGGTTTGAAAATTGATTACAATCTAAATGTCCTTTATTTAGCATGACGATAAAGAAACAGAAAATCTACTTTATAATAGGTTACTTCAGCATGCCAACATCTTACAATTGGAACTGAGCTTTTAGTACAATTCAAGAGTTAAACGAGTAGTTAAACAAAAGTGTTATTCACTTTAGTTTAGGTTAAGTTAGCCCTGGGGTTCTGGCCTCATAGAATTAGACTACAGTATACCCTGTCTGTCCTAGGAGGCGACTAAGGCGACAGTGTAAGGCGAGAATCCCCCCCTGTGCCCTCAATTAACCTCCTCCCTCGGGACATGCTCTCCGAAAGGACAGTGCAGTGGGGCTCCGGTAGCCCAAAATCCTATGCAACACGCTTACTTTCATCGATTGATGTAACGTCTCATTATCTCAGTAATTTTATTGTTTGCGTGGCTACCCCAAAGGCAAGACGCCCGGTTTTTCTCACTGGGCCTGTCGCCGGGGCGAAAAGTAAATGTTAACGCGACACCATCTCGCCCCATTATGGTGACGCACGGCTTAACGTCGGAGGTTTTTGTCGGTAGGCGCGTCTTGTAGGCCTCAGCCCGACATAACTTGCCCGGTTCCCTGGCGGACTGGTATGAGTAAAAGCATTTCCTCCCATCCGATTCTTAACATTATTAAGGCCGTATATATGGCAAGGTGGTCTGACGACCTCATAAAGGTCGCAGGACGCAGCTGGATGCGAGCGGCTTACAACCGGTCCTTTTAGAAATCGTTGGGGGAGGCCTATGTCCAGCAGTGGATGTTTTACGGCTGAAATAATGATGACGATGATGATATAGTTGGGGCTCATCGCCATCGGGCATAAATTTTAGCAAGTGATTTGCACAAAGAAAACCAATAAAAGTGGATTCGCATTGTTAAAAGCCGAATGGGATTCGAATCCGTGACTATCGTAGGTTCATAATGGTTAAAAAAATAATGATTAATGTTTGAGTAGGAATTTTAAGATAATTTCAGCAGTCGTAGAGTGGACGGACGAAAAGGAAGATAAATGAAAACGTAATTAAGCAAAGGAAAACTTTTAAGACAGAGTTAAAAGTTTGTTAGCTTCAGTTATATTATTTGCTTCCCTCTCCGGATTATCTTGTTGTTCGTTTGCTTGTTCTGTATAATTAAGGATTACTGTAAATCTTAATGGCCGCGTAATGGATTAAGATTAGGGAGACGATTATGACAAACAAGTTGGAGGGTGTTTTAATTTCGTGCTTATTCCCTTTCATGTCAATCATACAACGAAAACATGTATATTTACGAGAATGAAAACCTATTACGTGTCTTTGCATTTATGAATTATCGAAGAAATATTACGAAATAGAATGAATCAGAATTTTTTTTTTTTCGAGGTAGATTTTTTTTTTGTTTATTATAGAGGGTTTGATCAAAATTGATCATATCACCCTCATAAAAATCTTATAATAAATTTTACACAACAGTAAAACAGTACAATATTAAGTACACTACACAACATCAAAACACGAATACTCAATATGACTATGACCTACGTTTCAGGCCCGCTCTAACAAGGTGGTATAGCATTCTTGCCTGATCCGACTCGAAAGGCAAGAATGCTATTACACACCCCCACAGAACTTAACTAAATTCTTATCAAACTACTCTTAAAGTACATCCTTTCTAATAAAAAAAATGAATAACGGAAATCAGTTGGTGTGATATTGAGTTATTCAATCATTTGTCGCTCGCATACTCAATGTAAATTTAAGACTTAAATGGTATTCTTGTGGATACCATTATCACTGAATCTAAAATGGGACGGAAAACAGCAACATTCAAATATAAAAAGAATCATCAAAATCAGTCGAAAGTTATGAGGTAACAAATATATATATATAAAAAAAACTAACGAATTGAGAACCTCCTCCTTTTTGAAGTCGGTTGAAAAGTGCTCAACGCGGCCAAAGTTTTCATTTCAATAAATAATAAATGTTTATTATAACAGAGTGCCGCTGTGAAATGATTTTTTATTTTTAATAGAAACAGTTTTCTATGTCACTGTCGCGATGTGAAAAAGCCGAGGGGATTGTATCTCAACGACGAGATAAGACATTTAATTTCCTTTCCTAGACAGACTGATGACGGAGGAGAAGGCTACTTTCATTTAAAATTAAAACAGATATTTCTTTTAGACTCGTATCTTTTCTCGAGATCTTAAAAATAACGCACATTTTTTATTTGAAAATTGAATAATTGAGTAATTAATATGTTGTTTTTCTGTTATTCAGATTCAAATTAATGATGAAAAAAGAGACGAAATTCAAATAGATAATCTATTATTTACTCTAAGATAATTTTCAACCGACTTCAAAAAAGGAGCTCAATTCGTCTAAATTTTATTTTATGTTCGTTACCTCATAACTTTAACTTTCGATTCGGAGAACCGATTTTGACGATTTTTATAGTTGAAGACAATGGCTGAAAACAAAATAAGTCTTAAATTTGAATTAAGTAAATGCGCGACAAATTGACGAACAACTTTATATCACGCCAACCGATTTCGATGATTAATTTTTTACTGAAAGGATGTAAGTTCAATGTCGTTTTGATAAGAGATTGTTTAGGTTCTGATTAATTCTATTTCGTAATATTTCTATTCGATTTGAAGTCGGTTTTTGTTTTTACTCGTAAATATATTTACGTTAAGTGCTTCACTTAAAAATGTCATTTGGAAAACCCGTATCAGCCTTACAATAAATTTTATCGTTCAAAATTGCAAAATTGACTATTTCATTTTATCTCGATCCATTAAGTTGGGTATGACAGCAACAGAAAATTGGGATAGTCGTGCGGGCCGGGCTACATCCGGTCTGTGAAAGGTAATCATAAAATCTTCGATATTGCAGCTTTGCTGCACTTTGCTCGAATTGTTATTATAAAGTTTTCACAGACTGTTACTTTTTCAATAAATGCAATGCGGTGCAAAAGTTTATTTTAAAGGATTACGAATCATAAATAACGAGTTATTCTTTTTGAAACACTGGTAGAGTACGTATTTTACACTTTTAAGTATTTTATATTAAACGTGAACTGAGTAAAGAGGACGTGATTTAAGGAGATATTAACTAAGCGTCGTAGTACTGCCTGGGTGACGAATTTCCAACGTATTAGTTCCATCGCCGAACGACAAGGCGCGGCGAGCAGTCCTAACCCTTACGTCGTAGACATCCCAACAATACGCACGAAGCGGTTTGCCCTATTTTTTGTTTACTGGGAGGAAATCTTCAGAAAGATACCCCGCCTTCTGAGGGGAAGGGGGCGATTATGTGGGGTTTTTACCCACTAAAACCTCCCCGGTGGCCCTTTCCTCGTTGCATGACGAGGGGCTCCGGGATCTCCAGTGGAACGCACCGGAGCCCCTCTGCACTGTGCTCAAGGAGAGCGCGTCCCGGCAGGGGGAGAGGAGGTTACTCCCTCCCCTGTGCCCTCGCAGTGCAAGGCGACACGGGCCAGGCAATGTCGCCTTCTTCCCGGGTCCTGCGCGTCCATGCGGACGGTTATGACATGGAACTCTCTGCCGAGATCAGTCATTCCATACGGGTACAATATGGACACCTTTACGTCCTATGTGAACAGACACCTTATAGGCTGACGTGTTCCATCATAGGCTTCATCTTCGCCTTACATCAAGCGAGAAAGACGCCAAACGTGAGTTTATTTTGTATATAATTGTAGGCTAGTATTGTAAATAATGGGTATATTAGCTAATATGTATAAAAACATTACACTCATAAAACGATCTCTGACTAAGATGTGTATGTGTTCAGAAACAAACCTCACGGTCCAAAATGAATGAGGCTAAAATGAAGTCAGAAAAAAAAGACAAGTTGACTAAAATCTTATCCGAAGTCGGTTAAAATATACATATACAAATATACATATAAAAAAGTTTTATGACCAACTTTTAGTTTGTTGTATCATATGCATAAATTTTTCAAAAGTTCAGAAGTAGGGCAAATTATATAACATTTCGATATTTGTAACCGAATTTATTTAATACATTTCAAATATCACGATAAATAGCTACAATTTTACGTTCAAAATCTGGTATCCAATAAAATTTGTGAACAATCGCCATAATTCAAAGATAACTTTGGCCGGCCATAATATCATAGATAGCAATCAACTTTATGCTATACCGTAAGTATTATGGTTCGGTAGGTGATACCCGTTATCTATGGATCCCCTTTTAGGAAATTGAATCGTCGTTTTCAAGTTACGATAGACTGGAAGGTTAAACGTTTTTATTGTGCATGACCGATTGAACGTTTGCCTTACGATCAGGAATCGAACCTCAGCTGACTTGTACTAATTAAGTTAAGTATATCACGTACAACACATAAATAGTTTGCTAAACTTTGAGTCGAATGACAAAACGGATGAATGAATGATGTAACAGAATATACTCTATTGCAAAACAATAAGCAAGTACATCACAGTAATTATGAAGTTTACATATTAATATAACTGCATGCCGGTCGGTTGAATAATTTTTCTATTACAAATTCCTTTGACATGTATTTGCTTATCTTGTTGGACTCTTGGTAAAAAACTGTTTTAATCAATCAGTTATTGTTTGTATGGCTTGGATAATACTATAAACAAGGATGCTCCATTAATCATAGTCGCAGAGGTTTCAAATTTTTTTTAAAACGATCAATAAAAGAAGACACAACAATATGAACGAAATAAGAGGAGCCGTGGTAGCTCAGTGTAAGCGCGGTTGGCTCAAGTTGCATAGTACGCTAGCAAACCGTATTCGATCCCCGGTGCCGGCACCACTAAATTTGATGTTTTTATGTGCTGATTTACCACGCGCTCGGTGGTGTAGGAAAATATCTTGAGGACCTACATGACTTAGAAAAAATTCTAAGGCATGTGAAGTCTGTCAATTCGCACTAAGGCCGAGTGGCGTACTATGCCCTTATACTCTCTGTACAGAGAAGGCCTGCGCGCAACAGTAGGACAAATATTATATATATATATAAAGGCTGTATGAGCCGTGGTAGCTCAGTGTCCGGGTGGTTGGCTCAAGTTGCATAGTACGCTAGCAACCCCAGTTCGATCCTCGGTGCCGGCACCAATAAATTTGTTGTTGCAATTTTATGTGCTGATTAACCACGCGCTCGGCGGTGAAGGAAAACATCGTGAAACCTACATGTCTTAGAAAATTTTTCTACGACATGTGAAGTCTGTCAATTCGCACTAAGGCCGAGTGGCGGACTATGCCCTTATACTCTCTGTACAGAGAAGGCCTGCGGGCAACAGTAGGACAAATATTATATATATAAAGGCTGTAACTTTAACTTTTATTAAGTCATTAGAAGATCTATACATGAGATGGCAGTAGGCAAATGATATTAACATTCGTGGAAAGACTACTAAAGAAGAAGTCACAAAGAGTTCGGTGAATGCAAAGATATTGTTATAAAATGTAGACTGAAGTGCTTTGTAAGTTGAACGTACCTCTTCACGGAGTTTCAATTTGCATTACAATAAATTTATATTGAAAGTTTCTGTGTGCTGTGATCGTTTAAAAGCTTCATTTTGAAAACGTTTACTTTACTAAAAGCTAGGAAATAAATTCATTACTTACGATTTCGTACCACGTACGTGATGATGTATGCTTGGCAGTCACTACTATGTGTCATTATTGTCACCTTTCAGTCCACTGCACTTAGGCCTCTCCAAAAACACAACACAAAGCACGATCCTTGACCACTATCATTCAGCGTAGATTATCACTCCACTTAGCCTGAGGGCAACCTACACTATTACTGGCTGCTTTTATATCATCTCATTTGCAATCATTAAAAAAAATAAGGCGTTCTGAACATTTCAACAAATCAACGTTGTTTATTGGTCGAATAGTTTTTTTTATTTACCACCATTTTGAAATAAATGTTTTGTTCCGTCACATTGTTTACACTTTTTCAAATGAAACGATTTAAAAGGCGGTCCTCGTGAAATAAAACTTTAATACGAATTTTATCACGGTATAATTATAATTTCCAATTCCCGATTTTTCGATCGTAGAGCTAACGTGTCAATGTCGAAGTTATTTGTCTAGTTACCGTCTCATTTTATTTTTTATTTTTATTCAGTTTTGTTCCGATCTACGCAAACTGACCAGTGCTTGAGTATTGCGTTACATTCAGACACTGTGTCTTGAAGTCTTGCAGTGCTTAGTTTTATCTTTGTGTAGAATTTTAGTAAATATTTGTTTGAAATATCGTTATGCGAATCATTTAAAATAAAATAAAATAGCCTTTATTGCCTTCAGGTTTCTTTATAATAATAAAGTAGAAAACGGTTTGCCTACTTACTAAACTAGATTAATTTACTAATTCTAAGTTTTGAATACTAAATTTGAATGCTCGGCAACTGGTTGTGGATGGCTTGTCTGTCGACAAAGGCCTCCTCTAAAGATTTCCACGAATGTCTGTCTTTTGCTAACCGGCTCCACAGCGACCACGACCCTCTAAAGATAAAAGCGAATCATTTAAAAATATTTAAATAATTTTTAATTTTAAATATATTTAAACTTTTTAAATATAGGCGGTCACAATAGCTGTAGCATACGTATAATTATAATTTATTTTAAAGAATAAAGTATATATACGTACTATCTGTGAAGTATGATTGGGTAGGGTTAGGTACATTCTGGTTCAACCCTGAGTTCTGGGCTCGTAGAATAAAGCTACGGTATTCCATGCCCGTGGTAGAAGGCGACTAAAAGGGGCCTTAGGTTGACTGGGCGACAAGGGTGGGCGCCTTTGTCGTCCGCTAAAGTGGACCAGGGAAGAAGGCGATATCGGTTGTCTCGTGTCGCCTTGCACTGCGAGGGCACAAGGAGGGAGGGATTAACTCCCCCCCGGGACGTGCTTTCCGAGAGCACGGTGCAAAGGGGCTCCGGTGCGTTCCACTGGATCCCTGAGCCCCAAACTATGTACCGAGTATGCATACCCACATTTTGACATGGTATGACATGGTATCTTTCCTCCCTGTAAACAAAAAAAAGGTACATTTTGGTACGTCGTGTTAGATTGGTTATTTACGAATCAATAAAAAATGACAAATGTAGTGGGTTAAATTGACTCTTCTGTTGGGGCTAAGCTCTGTGACTCAAGATCTAAGAATGGCTACGTCGAAACGATGACTAAAAGTCACATTACGAATGAAAAACCGCTGGATTGCTGTAATTGAAAATTCTCTGTGTAATATACGACTTGCAATTTTAGGGCGGTACGATTCTGGCGCGGTCCTACAGGGTAGACCCATTTCTCTTCACGTTTAACGATATTATTTAACGCCACAAATTTTGCCATTTTTCTTATGGCCTCCAGAGCTGCGGGCAATTTCATTATGGTAATCGCACATTATTTTACTTTTAGCTTACGGAGCGCCGGTAGTTGTTTTAATGAAAAAATTCGGTCGAAGCGGGCCGGTATCGTGGTTAAAATTGTAAATACTTTGGCTACTATTGTTATTTTATTAACGGTTATGAAATATAATTTACTTGACTTTAACGAAACCTTGAAATTTCTATTATTTATAAAAGCGTTATTAAATGATTGGGATCACCGATTTGGACAATTTGTACATAGGACACGTTACTTATAACGAAGGGAAACGTGCAATACGAATCGGATCTGGTCATCTGTCGCGCTCGAGTAAGAATATTACCACAGAGTAAGAGAAACCCTGGTTCCTGGTACTTGGTCCAGCTTACTCATTATACAGAATGTGCCTGGATCTCTATTTTCAGCATCCTCGTAGCGGTAGCATTCTGATTCGAAGTTTGTTTTTTGTTAAGTAGTTGACACCGACTCGATCAGAGCTTAATCAGATTGGTGGCAAGGTTTTGACAGCGGCTTCTACACTTTTGTAAATATTCACTGTCCATTTTTCACCAAGTTGAGTGCCTTATGTGACAGGTAGTGAGCCTATCATTTACACTAACCCCTTTTTTTAATATTATTTTATATGTTAATATTAATTGACTTAATATATGGGACATTGACGTCCTCACTTCATGATAAGAAGAAAGAAATTTAATATAATTTATAGTTATATTAACGACTTAAATCAAAAACCGACTTCAAATCGAACAAAATCATTATTACGTGCCCTCTGTGTATTTCCGAATTATCGTACGAATATTACTAAATAGACTTAATCAGAACCTAAGTAAAATCACATCATAATACCCTTGAGTATATCAATACATATAATAAAAATGAATCCTCAAATCGGTTGTTGTGATATGGAGTTGTTCGTCCATTTGTCGTGCTGCTTAAATACAAATTTAAGATATATGGTTTTCTCATGGATGCTATTGTTAGAATTGGACCAAATTGGGTCTGACTGACCACACGGGAAGCACCAGCGTTTTATAAATAAGAATCATCAAAATTATCCAGGTTCACCCCGTCCCAATTTATGACGTAACAAACATAAAACTGTATATTACAGACGAATTGAAAATATCCTTCTTTTTTGAATTCGATTGAAAAATGAAACACTCTTTAATTTTAAATGAAGTAATAACTATTTTAAAACGATTCTGCCCTTAAACCTTCGTAGGTTTTAAAATTTCTCCTCAGGTAAGCGCCATCAAGATTAAACCTACGCCAAAGAAATGAATAAATCTAAAAATAATCGCGACCGCACCGGCTACACGTTTCTCATTGAAAACGTTTAATCCCGTCCATCGATGAGTCGCATTTTAATTAAAATTCAACGTTTACCATTCATACAAAGAGGTTTTAATTTATAATGGTACATTACACTTTATTTATACATTTTTTCTATTATAATTATATGATTTATTATCTAATTCGACACATGGTAATTCAGGTGTTAGGTAAAATAAGCCGTACCGAAACGATTCTCGATCTTTATTACACAATATTTTTTTTAATCAAAATTTAATTTTTTAATTTTTTTTTTAATTTTATCCCATTTTTTTTTGTTTTTATGTGGCTATTAAATAAGAGGTTAATGTACTAAAATACATTACTATAGTACATTTATAAATGTATAAATCTGCAATTGATTGATTACATATTTAAAACACGTCGACATGGTAATGTTTTATGGTCGCTATCGTGGCATATTGAATATCTTTTTTTTTTTTTTATTCTCTTCTTTACTACAATCTGTCTCCTTTAATAGGGACATTCAGCAGTATGTACGGCATTAGGATATTGTCTTGTTCGGTATGCAACCTGTGTTGCATCCGAATTTATTTTCAGTATATTACTGTTTCAGAAAGTCCTGTGGTAGTCTTCGTTTGAGACGTCTAGTTGGTTGTTCCATGTCCATCAATGCCTGTGCTAATACATTGGGGTGGTTTGCTGTACGGTCTTTGTGTGTCTTGACATATCGCACTATCTCCTGTTTAATTGTAGGGATATTGAGGTCCTTGTGTAACAATTCATTTGGGACAAACCAAGGTGCGTTGGTTATCACTCGTAATATTTTATTTTGGAACCTTTGCAATATTTCAATATTAGAGTGGGAAGCCGTTCCCCAGAGTTGGATCCCATATGTCCATATAGGTTTCAATATTGTTTTATAAAGTAAGACTTTATTCTCAAGAGAGAGTTGGGATTTCCGTCCAATAAGCCAGTAGAGTTTCCTCATTTGCAGTCCTAATTGTTTCCTTTTGGTGAAGATATGTTTCTGCCATGTGAGCCGTTTGTCTAAATGTACTCCAAGGTATTTTACATGGTCTGATTGCGAGACTTCTACATTGTTGAGTTTGACAGGAGGACAGTGTCCTTTTTTCAATGTGAAGGTGACATTTATGGACTTAGCCTCATTGGCTTTAATTCTCCACTTTTTGAGCCAGCAGAATGATATGTTTTGATATGATGAATATCTTTAAACGACCAATTCTTGTATATATATATATATATATATATATATATATATATATACTTCTAATCTCGATCGACTTTCATAAAATTAAGTATGCAGAGGGTTTCGGGGGCGATAAATTGATCTAGCTAGGATTTTTTTTATCAGTGTGTACTGTATTATCAATTCACTAGATGTCGTTCTAAGCAACAGTAAGTCAAACAGTGTTTGGTTTTATATAGATATATATAAGAGAAATATATATATAAGCAAAAGTGTGTGGGTATGTTCCATATAGGCTCCGAAACGGCTGGACCCGATTTCAATGAATCTTTCAGGGATTTTCAGATTGACCTGGCGGGTAATCCTAAAAAGTTTGTTGAGGATCGGAGCACTTCTCTTTCTGACATATCAAATACAGCTTTTATTTACTATGGTAATATTCTATTGTTTTATAACCCAAATTAGTTTTGACACGTGCGTTTTGTATACTTTTGTCATTAAGAACCATATTTACAATGGAGTATATTGAAGTGTAATGAAGTTTAGTAAAGTATACTAAAGTATATTAAAGATAATAGTTAAGGATTTTAAAGTATCAAGGTAAGTTATATGAAATGAATGATTTAATATATTGTGAGAGTTAAATTAAATATTTTATGATGTGATAAGTTTATTGTTCAAATAAAATAAAGCAAAATCTAGTTCGGCGAAGCGGGCTGGGTACGCTAGTTTTTTTTTTTAAATACATATGGTTGCGTAGTGATGAATCAATAAAGAAGTCGGTATTCAAGTCAAAACAGACATAGCGTGCGGAGAGAGTTGTTATTGGGTTACAATGGACAATGACAGAAAATACAGAAGAATTGCATCACAAATTTTGAAACGAAAAAGTGATGACGCAGTCACTCGGTTAAGACCAAGTGTTACTTTATGACACAACCGAGCAAAGCTCAGGCATCCGGGTTTTAAATCATAGTTTACGCTAAACTTCACTACTAAAAGATGCCCCGAGGAATAACCAAGTTAGCGCAATAGTAGGACTGCAATAAATGCACAAGAAAGATACCTAGTGTATCGTAAAACGAACGCAGCTTGAATTAACTTAATGGATCTCAGGATTGTACTTTTAATACTTACGGCGTCTGTGCTACTAAACTTTCTTTAATTATCGCAGGAGATAATTAACATGCGAGGAGATTCTTTGCCTTTGTTAATGAAATCTTTTATAGAGAAGAAGCGGGAAAGAGATTTTGAAACATTTTTTGTTTTTATATTTCAAATCGAATTTTATATTTGAAAATAGTGAAGAAAATTCGTGGTAGCTCACAGAGCCGTGTTAGCTCAGTGTCCGGGCGGTTGGCTCAAGTCGCATTGTACGTCAGTAACGCGAGTTCGGTCCCTATTGCATTTTATTTGCTGATTTACCACGCGCTCGGTGGTGAAGGAAAACATCGCGAGGAAACCTACATGTTTTAGAAAAATTTCTAATACATGTGAAGTCTGCCAATCCGCACTAGGGTCGTGTGGCGGACTATACCCTTATACTTTCTTTACAGAGAAGGCCTGTGGCCTACAGTGGGGCATATATAATATTACGATCTTTTAAAACTAGTGATTATAGATACAGATAAAAAATGGCCAAAAGAAGATCTTGTTATCTCAACTGTGGATAAGATTAGCTTTTAGCTAAATATATGGCTGCAAGATTTTTGGTACTTGAGGATCTTAAAACATGGTTGAAATATACCAGCTGATTGCCAACTGCACTAGACGAGCTAATAGTTAAGCTCAAACGACCTAGGAGATGCTTCACGTCTAGAGTCCAATGGTGGATTTGAATCTACAGCCTTATGTTTCTTAGCCCGCATCCTATTACTATTGATACTTCACGATAACGATTTTATTTCTTTCAAAGACCACCCGTTTCATTATTTGAATATTACTTACTGTGCATATTTATTTATTTATTTATTTAAATAAACAAAAATTATAACACCGTTACGGATAATACCAATAGGATGTTATAAAAACTTAGTTAAATATATATTATTAAAATTAAAAACAAATAAAAAGCTGCTTTATGTATTGACAATAATATATAAATATAACAAAGTCAAACACCTTCTACGCATTTGTAGGCAGCTTCGTTAAACACAGACTCTGTGCAACAAAATATATCAATGTGCAGTGAGATGGTATTAACAAACCCAACCGTGCGCGACAGCGGAGAGTTCCTGGATAAGTTAGTCCTGGAGACAGGTAGTAGGAACAATGGCGGACGACGGCGCATGCACACGTAATTGTCAGGCGTCCGCAACTGTAGCGCGGCCAGCACTTCTGGGTGATGAACCCAGCCCCGCGCCACCCTCCACACATATTTAATCAGTGCGACGTCTCTCCTCACCTACAGCCTGCTGTACCCGACCATGCCCAGTACAAATAGGCTCGGGTACATATGACAAGCGTAATAGGTATTCATGACAATTATTTTGATTATATTTAATGGTATATTTGATACTTAACACTAAGTCCACGTCGGTTGACATTTTTTTCTAATTCACGCAAGGTCTTCCGCACCTTAGTGTTAAAAATTGTACAATAATTTTGGCTAATTTAATTAATTTATTACTGATTTTTCTTTTTCTTTATAATTTATTAAAATATTTTTGTAACTAATGATTATTAAATCGTTACGTTTCTTTATAGCGAATGTTGTGTACACCTGTAATTGGCATACACAACAGGACTTAGTAAATTTGATTATTACAACAATGTATGCTTGTGTAATGCTGTTGGTGTATCTTATTAAATAAATAAATTACAGGTTGTTAAAACAAATTGCGTGTTGCTTATATTTTAATATGGGTAGGTTTTAAAACCGGCAATATTGAATCATCGTTATATGATCACTGGTATTTTGAACAAAAAAGCTGCTATGATGTCACTACACTCCGCGAATGGTTCATGGTCAATGTAAAAACGTATAGGAAAAAGGCATAAAGGTTAATGATAGGCAATTTGTTCATAGTTATATAATAACGATAAGTTTGGTTCATGTGTCCGATCAGGTTCAACCAATGAATATTTACGTTAATGGTAGGAGCATTTTCATTACTTCTCTGAGTGCCGAAGGAGTCCCCTTTGAGGGTGAAGTCCGGTCTTGCCGAGACCGGCCGGTCGTTAGGGTGTCCTGTCGCTGACAGATCCGGGACACCCCGCTCATAACGGCTGATGGCATTCGCGGTAGGTTTAGTGGGTATGGGCCGCCCAGGCCGAGTCCCACACATCCCTCCGGGCCCACCCAGGGTACCGGAGGATGGTTAATAACTCGATTCCCCCGCGTTAACAAAAAAAAAAGGAGCATTTTCATATTTTTATAGTAACGACTAAAAATACAGGTATATTAACGATCTGCTAAAACCCAGTATGTTTGGGTATGCAGACGACAGCAAAGTTGTAGAGAATCACCAGTTGGGTGCTAACGGCACAATCACCAGGTACAGTCCCATAGGAGAGCCATGGTAGAGCGAATGAATTTCACCCTACAAGAAGTCTCCACTTGGGGCGAAGCCAATCTTGTGAGATTTAACGCCACCAAAACACAGGCGTGTCTCTTCTCCGCCAAAAGGAGCCAGTGCACCTTGTCTCCCACTGCAGGATTTCATCCTTTTGTTGTGAAAATCCCATCCCTCAAATCCAAACGAAGCGCTTTGCTTCGTCTTTCATTATTTGTACAACAAAGGACTGGAATAGTTTGCCCGAGTCTGTCTTTCCCTCCGATTACAATGTGGGTATTTTCAAGAGTAGAGTGAATAGGCATTTACTAAGCTAGTGCGCCTTACCATCCAGGACTGCATTTCCACTTATCATTAGGTAGAATCGTAGTCAAGCACTTGCTTAGAAAGTATATAAAAAAACATACTAATTCTTTGATTCATTCTTCTTTATTCTTTTTGAATATTTTCTCTTAAGAAATAAGAAATTCATTAGGCCTCATTAGCTCCTTTATTGCACAACAGTTAACAAGTACATCTCAGTAATAATAAATATGACATATTGATCTTAACGTCTTAACGCTAAAAGCGATCTCTTCCTGACAACAATTGGACGGACAGAAATTTGTTTCTAGCAGGTTTGAAGTGGCAGATATTAAGTGACACATTGAAAACTAATTTCATAAGTTTATGTAGTAGAGTTCGTAGTTAAAAATTTAGTTTAAGATTGAGATTTAAACTGCCGATTGTTGTATAATGTACATTGTACACATGTATTTATTCTATTAATAATTGACGGGGTACATTCATTATTCCAAGTTGAAGAAAAAAGTTTTTTTCATTCAAGAGATAATGTAGAACAAACGAGTTCCTACTACATCACAAGATAAAATGGACGATAGAATGAGGTAAAGTTAACTTTTATATACCTGAAAGCGAACCCTTTTTAGAAGAAAAGGAAAAATCCTAATTAAAGCGCGAGATGTCAGAAAAATAGCCCACGTTTTTAATTTTAACACTTTTTCTGTTCAAACGCTGGTAGAATAAAAAGGGCTCTAATTATCATTGCTTTTATTAAGTTCGGAAAAAATCTGTCACGTTCATATTTTGTATTTGAAATAAATGTCATCCTAAAGCGATGATCGATTTTACATATCTCCGTTCGTTTCTTTATCAATCAGGATTTTTACGGTTTTACGTTATGTAGCTTAATACTTTGTATTGTATTTATTGTATTATTATTGTATATATGTTATTGTATTATTTGTATTATTAGGTAATACAATGCAATAGAGAGATCGGTCAGTTTGATTCAATACGGCTTATTTATGAAGTGTTACGTAGGTAAATAATAGAATTATATGTCAATTGGACGGAGACTAGATTTCAATCCAATCAATAATCGTCAAGAAGCGTCAATAGCCAATGGTTTAGGGTACGGCCTGCGAATCATGAGGTCGTGGGTTCGAATTCAGACGTGAACCATCTTTTAGCACAAGCTTAAGCTTAGTTGGAATGGTTCACAAGATTATTACTAATATTTATGAAAAAAAGATATTAACTTTAATAACTTTACTTTATTAATATCACAAAAACAAACATGTTACATATACAGGAGCTCTGTTTCCTGAACTAGGTACAGTGTACCTGTATCTCAGGAGACAGTGTCTTCCAGAGTCACAAACAGTAAGTCCTGCGTACAATAAGTTTTTATTATAAGTTAAGTAAATTATACGATAATTAATAACGAAAAAAAAAGGGAAAGAACTACAGTCATAGTTGAGAAGTTATGCAAATGTGTACTGTGTGTGTGTGTTTGTGTGAGTGAGTGTGTGGTTATCATGAGGTTAATAATAATAAATAATATAATAATATTATTGCTAGCTTACATTTAAAAAAAAATATATACGAAACTAGCTGTTCTTTTTCTGTACTTTGTGCAGTATAATATAACATTAAAAACGTTTCCCCATTGTCGTTTTAAAATTAGTAGTTATCAGTACTTTAGTACTTACTTTACATTAGTACTTTTGTACTTCAGTACTTCAATACTTTAGACTTTCTCTAGAGAGGTCTAAGCCCATCAGTAGAACATACTCGTATATAGGATTATTACTTAATATGATACTTTATATTACTTTATATGATGTTTTACTTGTTTGTAGGTCTACTTAATTCTCTTTATTAAAATCTCCTTTCTTAAAGAATATAACAAAAGCACTTCATTTCTTTATATCACCAATTCCAATTTATTCGTACTTTCGGCGCCACCTTTTCCTTGTCTTTTCAAATCGGTATACTCGCTTTAACCCCTTTCAAAAGTTCCGTCTTCATAATATGCACGGAGGTCGCTTTACTTAAGTCTTTTATTGAGATTCACCTTTGAAGGAAATTTCGTTCGCTCCGCTTTATTACTTTTTTACTATAAGAAATTGTTCATCGACGCTTAGGGAAGCAGTCAAAGACGATAAAGGACCTTGACTCTAACTCAGTGTTGCAGTTCTTTGAGATTATACAATATTTCAAAGTTAGTTTGAATTTCGACAGAGTTAAAATTATTTTAATGGATTCTTTGAATAATTCAAGTCGCGAAAGTGGAGCGTCGTTAAATAAAATTTGTTCGGAATTTATATTGTTGATGCTTTTGGATATAATTTCTATGAATCTCTACACTCAGAGAGCCTCTCAGGCATATATTGCAGGCATCTTGGTAAAATTGGTTTTCCGTATTTCGATTTCTTAAGTATAATAATAAATCAATTTTAAAAACTTGTGTGTGTTTATATTTGACGTATCTTTACTGCTATGACTATGATTATGGATCGGTTTTACAGTGAAACGTCACTGGCTAATTACTCATTGCCCAGGTATATATCCCTGTCAGTTTGTATGAATGAATTTCCGTATTCGGTTGTTTAAGCACAAAAGTCTGATTAAAAATTATGCCGTGTATTTTTGCTGTTCAAAAAATGACTGACTGATGTAAAAAAGTGTTCTAGGAGATGAACTAGATTCGATCATTTGACCCTACAATTCGCAGATCGTGTCCTAAAACTTAGGCTACTGACGCTTGCCCGTCTTCGTGAAAAGTGAACATTGATAACTTAATTTTTTAATTAGAACTATGCTAAAATTAATTATGGGTTTAGTTGAGGTAAGTTGGTTTTACCTGTAGCTCTGGGCTCATAGAATAAGACTACAGTACTACCCCTGCTTGTCCTAGAAGGCGACTAAAACCTCGAGTTCGTTTGTCGTCCGCCAAAGTGGACTCGGGAAGAAGGCGATATCGGCTGGCCCGTGTCGCATTGCATTGCGACGGCACTGGGACTAACCTCCCCCGCCCCGGGACATGCTTTCCGAAGAGCACAGTGCAGAGGGGCTCCGGTGCGTTCTCCTGGAGATCCCGGAGCCCCTCACCATGCACAGACTACGGGCCACCTGGGGTTTTAGTGGGTAAAACCCCACATAACCCCGCCTTTCCTCAAAAGGCGGGGTGACTTGTTGAAGATTTCCACTCGTCAACAAAAAAAAAGTTGCTTATATCGCGAACAATATACTACTGCAATGTACTAAGAATACGGTAGTGAAATTATTAAAAATACATTTAAAAAAAGAAAACAATGCGGAATGATAAAATTTCTAGGTCACCGGTATGCTATCATTCTTATTGCAATTATTAATGTATTTTTGTCAAGGTGATATATAACAACATAAATCTATTTTACTGACACGTCAATTGTTCATTTGTTTCGATTAATGAATATAGTTCGTAATCTATGTAGATATATAGTGTGCGTTTATTCTTAATCTCAAATCTGAAATAGTTCCGTTGTAATATATTATCCTACGCTTGTGTTTATACCGACTTCAAAAACAGCAATAGGTGTTCAATTCTTCAGTATTTTTGAGTGTCATAGCGCCGTCAATTGTAGAGCTATTTTTATTTGGTTAAAAGCGATTGCTTTCAAGTCGGTCCCATATTAATTTTGCCGGCACAGGACATCTGTTCTGAAGATATACTAGGAACTCTGCTCCTTATATCGAATGGCATAATCATTTTTGGTAAATATTAAAATATTGGTAAGCTTACGACAGTCCAAGACTAGTTGCTCCTTTACCACAACTAGCACGAATGATGAAGAAGAAATTAAATACAGCCACCAGAACTTTGTAATATTACTATACTATGGAAGAAAATGATAGCGTAGACGCGTAGTAACGTTATTAATCATTTACTAATGTGATTTGAAGTCGATTTTTGTTTTTATTCGTAAGCATACTATATATATAAGACGTATACGGAATGTCAATAAAAAACAAGAATAACTATGTGTTGCTCTATATTTCAAGGAAACTAAAATTCCAAAGACGTCACTATGGAGGTTTAGTACAAATTAGAATATAAAATACAAATTAAAAAATAAAATAAATATTATTATTTTTTCCATATATACAAAAAATCTTTTAAAAAGCCGACTGGAAATTGAAAGCTAATCTATAAGATCATAAAGTCGTTCGCTTACCCACCAGGAAACTAAGCTTTATCGGATAAAATGTTTAATTTTTTTAAGGAATGCTATATTTAGTTTTACAAACAACCTTTCCAAATTTGCCTAATAATAATGGCTCAAATTAATAGTTGAATGGACCTAACGCAGGATACAATAAAGCAAAGAAACAAAAAAAAATAAAAAAAGAAAGTGAAAGAAAGAAATTTTATTTAACCATATAAAAACACGAACAAAATATACACAGATAAGAATAACATATCGAATTAATATAATTAAAAATCCAAGGCGATACAGGGTTACTCTTTCCACTAACTTTAGCCGCCGTGCTGGGTTAGTGTACATTATGTGGGCCGGTGGCAGACCGGCCCGCAGCCCTGTAGTTCTGGGCTCTCAAGAATAAGACTACGATATCCCCTGCCTGTCGTAGAAGGCGAAAGCGAGGGTGGGGGCCTTAGTCGTCCGCTGAGTTGGACCCGGGAAGAAGGCGACATCGGCTGGCCTGTGTAGCCTTGCACTGCGAGGGCACAGGGGGGGAGGCAGTAACATCCCCCCCCGGGACGTGCTCTCCATGAGCACAGCGCAGAGGGGCTCCGGTGCGTTCCACTGGAGATCCCGAGATTTTAGTGGGTAAAAACCCCTCATAACCGCCGCCTTCCCCCCAGAAGGCGGTGTATCTTTTTGAAGATTTCCTTCCCGTTAACCAGAAAAATATTATAGTTATGGAGATCTGTGTTACGGAGAGCTCAGGACTTCAAAAAAGAGCACGAGCAAAAGTCTGTGGATGTGTTTTATGTAATAAAAACATAGGATATTTTGTTTCACATATCGTACCAACTATTGATTATTCAAATGTTTGTCACGTTGAAAATTGCAGAGAGTTTGAGTTGTGAGAAGCGATAAAGCAGAATACAAACGCGTTAACAGCTATGTGATAATGAGAATACTAGCAATTACCCATTCTACATGGCTACGTGTAAGTTACACCTAGCGGAGGTAAGAGAAACTTTACGAGGGTCAGTTACGAAACAATCGCACTAAATATTAAACCGCAGAAAACGCCCGATCTCGTTGTCGCGCCGAGCAAAAACTGATCAAATTTATTGTTTAAAGTTTTATAAAGCGGTATTACAGGAATGCCCAAAAGCGATTTACGCCTTTTGTTTAAGCAACCCGATAGGATACGCTTTTATCATAAGGAACAATGGAAATGCATTTTATTTTTAACCGACTTCATAAAAGAAAAGGTTCCCAAATCGTCTGTAGTTATTTTGAAATGTTGCTGCAGTTTCAGATTCTTCAGATTTTAAATTTGTCTGAAAGGCAGTAACTATCAATAAAATCTCACGTTCATTTTGTTGCCGTAGAGCTTTGGATTTCGAAAATGTATCAGGTAAATCCTAAAAAATGTGTAGAAAAATGTTTCTTGATTGTGAGATTAGTGGGTTTACGATAGTCACTGATAATAGTATTCCTTAACCACAACGAGCATGTGGAAAGAGATGGAAGAGAGAGAATGTAAGCGCCATATCTTCGGATTTGGAAATAAAAGAGAGCGTTCGTATTTGCAGTAGCATAAAATCAATAGTAAGACGTTAACTTTTACATTCATTTTCAACATAGAATTGATTTAAAAAATTTGTTTTATTTTATATTTTCTTATTTACTGATTTAGGTATAACTCTTAACACCATTTAAAAGTTTTCGCATATAGAGCTTATACAGTAGCTTGAAAGCTCATTTACTAGAGTATCACTTATTTAACAAAATTAAAATTCAGTCAAGAGACGACAGTTAAAAGGTCACATCAAACCAGTCCTTTGACATTAATCTAATATGGATAGATGTTAATTTACTCGTAAATATACGTAAGATCCATACTAATAAATAGAGAAATTTTTGTTAGCTTTTACTGCAAAAACTACAGAAAGGATATACATAATTTTTATAACATATTCAGCGATGTTAGAGATGGTCTGGTATAAATTATATTTTTAAGAAAGTCGTATAACATGATAATTGCAGAGAGGACTCGACGATATTTTTACGTCTGATTGCCGTTGTCGGTCCCAAGCCTATGACGATTTAGTTTTACTTCAACGTGTTATTCACTGTCTAGCTGTCTATTTATAGAGAATTCTAGGGATTCTGTTTTTCTTTTGTTATTTATGCGACTGTTACGCATATAAATAAAACAAACGAAACATCGCGAATTTTAAATCTTGGAACCCAACTCAACAACACATTTGCGTACACCGCCTCCAAAGAATCTCTCAAAGAATGATCTATCCATACCCGCGTTGCAGAAATAGATACCGCGATAGGACTAGCCGTGCTGAAATCTACTTTTTGTCATTATTATAGTAATATACGATAACAATTACGCCTAACAGTCAATAGACTAATGGTTTAGGGTACGGCCTGCGAATCGTAAGGTCGTAGGATCGAATCCACCATTCGACTATTGACGTGAACCATCTCCACGTGCTTAAGCTTACTTAGAATGGTTAACAAGAATGTTAGTAATATTTCCTGAAAAAAAAAAGAAATATTGCTAGCTTTCTTCAAAAAAAATATTTATTGATCATTCGTCAATTGCTAAACTAAACTTGATTAAATACTAAGCGGAACCACTATACTGAACACTATACAAAGTCAATGGCCTAATAATATATAATGTGTAAATACGAGGTGTTAGCGTCAAGGTCTTGTGTCGTTATGTATTAATGATAGGTTGGAACGTGTTATTCTTGGCATGCATACACTGCGATCATCAATAGCGCATTTGGTTGGATTTGATTTATCACCTAACCCTAATGCCTATTTTATTTGATATGACAATGAAATAATCGCGAGTTAAGAGATTACTAGGGCGCTGTATCATTATGTTCTTTATTCTCTAAGTAATTTATTTTTAAAAAGTATTGCAAGCTTAATATCTGAAGTTAGTTGGTGCGAATCCTAATTCGCTTATAGAATTATTATAATTTTAAACCGACTTCAAATGCGCCACAAATGGACGAATAACTCAACATCACGCCAACGGATATCGATTATTCATTTTATATTGGTAAGGATGTATTTTAGTTTTATGAAAGTTTGGTTACGTTCTGTTTATGTTTGATTTCGTAATATTATTCGTAGTTTGATGAATGTTTGGTTAGGTTGTGATTAATTCAGCCCTGTAGTTCTGGGCTCTCAAGAATAAGACTACGGTATCCCCTGCCTGTCGTACAAGGCGACTAAAAGGGGCCTCGGGTTCACTGG
The DNA here is from genome assembly GCA_029286785.1 of Meandrusa payeni. Lineage (NCBI taxonomy): Eukaryota > Metazoa > Arthropoda > Insecta > Lepidoptera > Papilionidae > Meandrusa > Meandrusa payeni. Next base: position 6,732,795 of record JAGSMX010000013.1, read on the forward strand.
GCGACAAGGGTGGGGGCCTGAGTCGTCCACCAAAGTGGACCCGGGAAGAAGGCGACATCGGCTGGCCCGTGTCGTCTTGCGCTGCGAGGGCGCAGGAGGGGAGGGAGTAACCTCCCCCCGGGACGTGCTCTCCTTGAGCACAGTGCAGAGGGGCTCTGGTGCGTTCCACTGGAGATCCCGGAGCCCCTCGTCATGCACCGAGGAAAGGGCCACCGGGAAGGTTTTAGTGGGTAAGAACCCCACATAACCGCCGCCTTCCCCCCAGAAGGTGGGGTACCTTTTTGAAGATTTCCTCCTCGTTAACAAAAAAAAAAAGGTTGTGATTAATTGTATTTCGTTAAATTTCGTTTTTTCGTTCGTTCCTAATTATTCTAAGAATATTATTCTTAGAATAATTCGGAAATTCATAGGGGGTGTCTACGTGCATACGTGTACTAGCGTTTGACGTTTAATTCTATTTGAAGTCGGTTTTTGTTTTTGCTACGAATGTTACAATTTGTTAAGTTGACATGCAATTCTAGTATTAATTATATAATTTAGTAATTCAGCGATAAGGTAAAATAAGCCTCAGTGAAACGAGCGTAGATCTATTTAAGCCATAAATAACCTGTTCATATTGTAAGCAAAATTACAGATATAATTTCAAAATCCAATTTTCTGTTGCACTAACTCTTGGCTCCCGTTCAAGTGTACAATGTTGTTCCACAAAGCCGCGCCAGTGACGCGCACAAGTATAGTTCCCGAGGTTCTTGTGTTATCGTCGAACTATTCCTCAACTTATATTATTTTCGCGGTTTCACAGTGAGTGGTTTATTCAAAGTTTTAAGTACAAAGATGGTGGAGTGTAGATGGATGTTCTGAATAATGCAAACGGTTCATCTGCGTTACCTGGCGAGACAAACTTAACTTTGCCGGGTCCCGTATTCATAAATAAATTAAAATAATAATATTGAGAAGGCATCGTGTGGTTTAGGTCGCGGCGTACCTTAGTGAGTTGTCGCTGAAAATTATTTAAAAATTCTTAGAAGAAACTTTTCTTCATTTCTTGAGATAAGAATACATAAATAAATAAATACTCATGCCGTTGAATCCAGAAGGGTTTCATTCGTCAGTATTCTGGCGCGTCGTTCTCTCTTCTTGGTCAAGTCTTTTCCCAGCGCCAACGCTTCTCTGTTGCTCTCTTCGAAATGGAATTTAAAGTTAGCTTCAAATAGCTAACTTTAAATGTGCCAATATTCCGATACAAGCTACTACACGAGTCGTGGTTTGGTAGTCTCGCGCGTTCTCTGATCGGAATGCTAACAGACCCCTTTTCAGTCATTGCATAGTTTCCCTATAGATGTTCAGGCTAAGCGACCTAAAAGCTCTGCGGCCTGTCGAATCCGGTAAAACAGGTCTCTCTCTCGTCTCTATCTCATTTCTTGCATATCAGAGTACTTCTGACGTCACCTATATTTAGTATTCCACCGATCTCCAAACCATGCCTTATAAAATTGATTTATATTTTTTCTTGATCTGTATTTGATACACTCTTAAATCTATTGTTGAAATATTTTTGTGTTGTTATATTGTGGTGTTTTGATTACTATTCTATCAGTCTAGATTCGTTCAAGGACTAAGGTGTGATTGAAAATAGTTTGCGTGCTATAACAATCGAAACTAGTTTTTGTGATCTGAATTTGAAATTGTTTGTGACTAGAAACGCAGTGTTGGATATGGATTTGATTTTGAAAATAAATATGTAGGTGCTTATTGATTTATTACGTCTACATTACAGCTGTTTTAATATCTTCCTTCAAGTAGAACTGAATAATTAATTGATTTTTTAATTTATGATATTAAATTGATTACCCAATTATATTGCTTCATCTCCGGTTTAACTACGATAGAAATTAATTGTTAACAATGGCGTTTAAAACAATAGGTTCGAAATTTATGTGTGAATTCTTTTTTAAATGCTTACAATAGTCAAACAGTCATGATCGTGAAGTATTGATTTGTTTAGCCTAATGAATAGAAACAGTTGCGAATTGATATGTTTGGGAAACAAATATCCATTAATCGCATTGTTTACGAGTTGTACTTATTGCATATTGTTTATATACATATATTCATTATAATTCATTTTAATTCGCACCTTATTTTTTATCTATAAATAACGTGTGAGGCGTGTTGAATTGAAAGGTAAATTAATTTTTAACACTGTTATTGTAAAATTCAAAGCATAAGATGCACAGAATCCTTGACAGCTTTTAAGAACCTAGTACATAGACACTATCTATCTTTATAAATATATATATATGTACATATACTTAGGTATTTGTTGTACGTTTAGCATATCTATTTATATATTATTATTATTAATAGTGTATATATTGATAAATGCGTATGTTTATATATATGTATATTGTTGTTTTGTATTAAAATAAATATAATCACAGACCTACTAAAATATTTTAGACGAAAGTTTCTGTCCATACAAAGGTTGTCTAGAAGAGATCGCTCTTAGCGATAAGACCGCCCATTGCGCATGCAATGACCTTGTCTAATGTGAAAATTGTATTTAATATTTCTGTGATGTATTTTGTTTTTAATTGTTGCGCAATAAAGAATATTCATTCATTCATTCATTCAAGAAATATGTATGAAATGTGTGTAACTTTAAGTTGATATATGAATACAAATTATACACATATATATACGTTATATTATTTCCATTGGAAGGGGAAACGACTATGCTCAATCTATTATTAAATTTGCGCCCACAAACATCTGCAAAAGTGATAGTAAATAAACTAATTATATTTTAAGGATATTTAATTGTCTTTCATACGCAATTTATTTCAGTTACTTACCGTCTATAGTCTATAGTCTATAGTCTATAGTCTATAGTCTATAGTCTATAGTCTATAGTCTATAGTCTATAGTCTATAGTCTATAGTCTATAGTCTATAGTCTATAGTCTATAGTCTATAGTCTATAGTCTATAGTCTATAGTCTATAGTCTATAGTCTATAGTCTATAGTCTATAGTCTATAGTCTATAGTCTATAGTCTATAGTCTATAGTCTATAGTCTATAGTCTATAGTCTATAGTCTATATATATATATCTCCCGAAATAATCAAACTTTCTTAACCGAACGTTTATTTTTGTTCACGAGTGTAGTTGTACGAGTATATAGTACTGGTCCTCTCCTTGTTGTCAAATTAAATTAGAGCAGAGTAAATTGTTCTGGCACATTGATTTTGGAGCAATTTGGAGTTAAATGGTTCCCAGTCGCCAAATATTCTAAGCATTGTTCAAATTGTTGTTGTTAAAACTAAGTTCGCACCAAATCTATGGTCGCGGGTGGCGGCCGCTGTTTCCGCAACCGTCTGTCAAACTTGCGCCGAAATAAATAACTGATTTTGAACTATAAGGTGATGAGAAGGGATGATGATGGGAAGGGTGTCACTCTCTAAATGCATGGAATGCGGGAAGGTTGAGGATGCTCATCATATTATGGTCGAGTGTGTCTGGAACGAGGCCGCAAGACAACTATTCATGGCGATATTTAATATCATGTGGGTGGGTGTAATAGCATTCGTTCCTTTCTGCAGTCGGATCAGGCAAGAATGCTAAACCTCGTTAAAGCGGGCCTGAAACGCAGGTAATTATACTTATATTTATTATTCTTGTTTTGATGTATATATAATATTGTATCTGCTATGTGAAAATTCATTGTAAGATTTATATGAGGGTGATATGATCACTTTGATCAAACCCTCCATAATAAATAAAAAAAAAATTCAGTTACTTGAAGCCAGTTTTGTATTGTAGGAAATAAGGAATTCAAATAAAGATTGCATTTATCATTTAGAGGGAAAGGTTATTATTCCATCAGTGATGTGGATCGCCAAAAGATTTATGTTTTACTTGGGGCCAGTTTATCACACTATAATTGTAAAAAATTAGTTTACTCTTTTCTCCAAAATTTTACCTCACATGCACCCACGCACATTATTCTGCACATTATTCGAACACACTTAATAATCACATAAATTATTCATATGTAGTTCCTAAGATAATCTCGGAGTTAGGTACAATATCTCCCTAATACAGGCTATGTATTAGTCTAGCAGTTTTACGATTTCTGCCATATGCTTGTCGCTACATTTTCCAGTGTCACTAAATTTGATACATGATAATGCGGTGTATTTTCCTCTATGGTATTCTTTCACAGCATAAATTGCCTCGTTTCTCTTATTTTATTCAGTTGAATCGTTTTTACTTTTTTCTTTGTTTCTAAAGGGCTAAATGAGCATGAGGAAAGTTAATGAATATTTTCTACCCTTTTTTTTTTTTTTTTTTTTTTTTTTTTTTTTTTTTTTTTTTTTTTTTTTTTTTTTTTTTTTTTTTTTTTTTTTTTTTTTTTTTTTTTTTTTTTTTTTTTTTTTTTTTTTTTTTTTTTTTTTTTTTTTTTTTTTTTTTTTTTTTTTTTTTTTTTTTTTTTTTTTTTTTTTTTTTTTTTTTTTTTTTTTTTTTTTTTTTTTTTTTTTTTTTTTTTTTTTTTTTCACGATGAGAAAATCTGCAGAAAGATACCCCGCTTTCTGGGGGGAAGGCGGCGTTTATGGGGGTTTTTTACCCACTTAAACCTCCCCGGTGGCCCTTCCTCGGTGCATGGTGAGGGGCTCCGGGATTTCCAGTGGAACGCACCGGAGGCCCTCTGCACTGTGCTCAAGGAGAGCACTCCCCGGGAGGCTACACCTCCCCCTGTGCCCTCGCAGTGCAAGGCGACACGGGCCAGCCGATGTCACCTTCTTCCCGGGTCCACCTCGGCGGACAACAAAGGCCATTTCTTTTTTCTACCCCTACGCATTTTACAGTCACAAAATATGTGACAGTTTCAGACGCAAAAATAACTGATGCCATAGATTAATTAAAATGAATAGAGTCGTTTTGTAGGTTATGTCAAGACCTTTCAAATTATGTATAGTATTGCTAGATACGAGCTCTGTAGCGCTTTGTACATAGCCGCGAAATTCAAAAGACAAAAAGGCGGAAGGGAGATATTTGACAACCTAATATATACGTTATATTATTTCCATTGGAAGGGGGAAACGACTATGCTCAACCTATTATTAAGTCAGTGCGCCCACAAACATCTGCAAAAGTGATAGTAAATAAAGTAAATATATTTTAAGGATATTTAATTGTCTTTCATACGCAATTTATTTCAGTTACTTACCGTCTATAGTCTATATATATATCTCCCGAGATAATCAAATTTTCCTAACCGAACATTTATTTTTGATCACGAGTGTAGTTGTATATAGTACTGGTCCACTCCTTGATGTCAAATTAAATTAGAGCAGACTAAATTGTTCTGGCACATTGATTTTGGACCAATTTGGAGTTAAATGGTTCCCAGTCGCCAAATATTCTAAGCATTGTTCAAATTGTTGTTGTTAAAACTAAGTTCGCAACAAATCTATGGCCGCGGGTGGCGGCCGCTGTTTCCGCAACCGTCTGTCAAACTTGCGCCGAAATAAATAACAGTCGAAACAAACTACCCCCATAAATTGTTACGGTGGTACAACAGTGGGATTACTATTAGCTTAAATATATCCAATTACAACAAATGTATTTAATCTCTGTAAGTTGAACTTCAAAGGAATCGTCGAAAAATTCGAGTCGAATCAGTCGAGAGATTGGCTACTTTGTAAATAAATAACTGATTTTGAACTATAAGGTGATGAGAAGGGATGATGATGGGAAGGGTGTCACTCTCTAAATGCATGGAATGCGGGAAGGTTGAGGATGCTCATCATATTATGGTCGAGTGTGTCTGGAATGAGGCCGCAAGACTATTCATGACCATATTTAAAATCATGTGGGTGGGTGTAATAGCATTCTTTCCTTTCTGCAGTCGGATCAGGCAAGAATGCTATACCACCTCGTTAAAGCTGGCCTGAAACGCTGGTTATTATACTTATGTTTATTATTCTTGTTTTGATGTATATGTAATATTGTATTTGCTATGTGAAAATTCTTTGTAAGATTTATATGAGGGTGATATGATCACTTTTGATCAAACCCTCCATAATAAATAAAAAAAAAATTCAGTTACTTGAAGCCAGTTTTGTATTGTAGGAAATAAGGAATTCAAATAAAGATTGCATTTATCATTCAGATGGAAAGGTTATTCCATCAGTGATGTGGATCGCCAAAAGATATAGCTTTTACTTGGGGCCAGTTTATCACACTATAATTATAAAAAATTAGTTTACTCTTTTCTCCAAAATTTTACCTCACATGCACCCACGCATATTATTCTTTCTACGAACACACTCAATAATCACATATATTATTAATATGTAGTTCCTAAGATAATCTCGGAGTTAGGTACAATATCTCCCTAATAGGCTATGTATTAGTCTAGCAGCTTTACGATTTTTGCCACATGTTTGTCGCTACATCTTCCAGTGTCACTAAATTTGATACATGATAATGCGGTGTATTTTCCTCTATGGTATTCTTTCACAGCATAAATTGCCTCGTTTCTCTTATTTTATTCAGTTGAATCGTAAAACTTTTTTTTCTTTGTATCTAAAGGGCTAAATGAGCATGAGGAAAGTTAATGAATATTTTTCTGCCCTTTTTTTTTTTTTCACGATGAGGAAATCTGCAGAAAGATACCCCGCCTTCTGGGGGGAAGGCGGCGGTTATGTGGGGTTTTTACCCACTTAAACCTCCCCGGTGGCCCTTCCTCGGTGCATGGTGAGGGGCTCCGGGATCTCCAGTGGAACGCACCGGAGCCCCTCTGCACTGTGCTCAAGGAGAGCACTTCCGGGGGGGGAGGTTACACCCTGTGCCCTCGCAGTGCAAGGCGACACGGGCCAGCCTATGTCACCTTCTTCCCGGGTCCACCTCGGCGGACAACAAAGGCCATTTTTTTTTCTACCCCTACGCATTTTACAGTCACAAAATATGTGACAGTTTCAGACACAAAAATAACTGATGCCATAGATTAATTAAAATGAATAGAGCTGAACGTGAAATATTATTCCGCAAAAATGTCTGTAAGCAACTCTATTCAAGTTGGATAAGTACAACATGACATTAAAGATTTCCACGTACAAATTTAACAGTAACAAATACTATTTAATTTCGGTACCGAAAACGTAACAAAGTTCATTTGGAAAATTCAATTACGTGGCTAGGAACGGCTTACCACCGAAGCTATAATTCATCACACATGATATACTACAATTTTCAAAGCTATCAAACTTTATCCTTAGACAATTGAATCGCGGATCGGGTATAAGAGTTTTGTGTACAAACTTTGACTACAGATCGTTCGTGCGATGTGAAACCGGTTCAAACAATTTAACCAATTAATCTATTGAAGACAAACTTTGTGTTTGACTGAATGTAAGACCCATATGTGTATACTATATCTAACATAAGCTCTACAGGTTTGTATTATAAAAGTGAAATGAGAGTGCGGTTTTATAAAACATATTTTGATTTAGATGTGTTCAAATGCTTGACCGAGCTATGACGAGCCCACCTGATGGATGATAAGGCGCGCTAGCTCAGTAAATCCCTATTCATCAAAACTTTGAAAAATTTGTACCCACATTGTAATCAGAGTAACAGGCTGACGCGGTTTTTTTTTATGACGAACTAACACAGTTAGCATAAAGAAGCTGGCTCTTACTGCTGCACCGGATTTGAGAGGTGGCACAGCTCTTAGATCGCTTAGCCCGAACCTCAACACTGACGCGGGAAAACTATTAACCTTTATATAATATATAGTCGGTGTGGCTGTGGGTGAGCTCCTATCATAAGTGAGACCTAATTAGGTCTGCGAAAAGCGGATAGCAATTTCTATCTCTGTGTACTTAGCACGAGTCAAAAGGAAGCAAGGGCTAAAAAAATGGATTAAATTATTTATATCTTAGTGATGCGTTCTCATTTAGATTTATTTTTCTTTCAGCTTAAGTTTTAGCCAGTAAGTTATACTAGTCTATGCAGGCATTGAGAGACAAACCAAATGATGTGATTTCACATCTATCTAGAACTAGATACCAAAGAAGTTCGCTCACCTTCTTCTACATGCGTAATGACTGTATATAACTGGTACAAAATTTTTTTTTTAAAGAATCCAAGTATTATTTTTTTTTGGTCACAAATATTACTAACAGTCTTGTTAACTATTTCGAATAAGTTTTGAGCTTGTGCTAAGAGATGGTTCAATTATTTATTTTTATTTATCTTACATTATTAAATGATTATAAAAAAGGTGTAAATATAATAAAAATATGTTGTGTGTAAATTGAATCAAATTGTAAATAAAATTAACAGCAATGAACGATTTATTTTGGAATTTGTATCTCTGCCTACGGCAAAGATAAGGATTAAATAACACACGGAGTTAAATCTGACTAAATTCTCTTCCTGAAGCTTGAAATATGTTGACGTAGCAAGAAATAATTTCTCGTTTATGCCGTTAATTAACGTCTACTTCATCTGTAGCCTTATAATAACTGTCACTTGCTAGATTAAATTAAAATGCAAATAACTAAGTTTAAATAGTCGAAATAGATTAATTTTCCAGTGTTGATGTTTCGTTTATATCCTGTATAAATAGATATTTTAAGGCGTCAATAGCTTTTTTTTATTATGCGTATATACTAGCGCTTGACCATGATCCCACCTGGTGTTAAGTGGTGATATAGTCGAAAGATGGTACGCGCTAGTTTAGTAAGTGCCTATTCACTCTACTCTTGTAAGTGTCTAAGTTGTTTTCCCAACTGTTTTTAATACAAATTGTCATAAAAGAAGATGCCTGACCATTGTAGTGTATTTATTTTATTTTAAAAGCCTAAATATCGTTATTGGCTATTTCTTTGATTAAGTTAAATTAAGTTCCAGCCTTTTATTTAAATAATATATATGTCCCACTGTTGGGCGCAGGCCTTCTCTGTGAAGAGAGTATATAGGGCATAGTTCGCCACGCGGCTCTAGTGCGGATTGGCAGACTTCACATGCCTTAGAAAATTTTTCTAAGACATGTAGGTTTTCACACCATGTTTTCCTTCACTGCAAAGCGCGTGGTGAATCAGCACATAAAATTGCAACAACAAATTTATTGGTGCCGGCACCAGGGATCGAACTCGGGTTGCTAGCGTACTATGCAAATTGAGCGAACCGCCCGGACACTGAGCTACTTCGTTTTTTTTCTTTGGTTAGAATAAGAATTGCATATTCAATTCTGTGCTTCAATAAAACCAATGAACTGAAACGACGAACAATTATTTCACAATTGGACAAAGCGTAGTAAATACATCTTTTACTATGGCCATGAAAATAGACTGCCTCAATAAAAGAAGTAACAGCATTTGACTAGCTAACCCTGTATTATGGAGCGACTACGGCGGTATTGCTACCATAAACATTCATCGTATTTACACGAACTACCGTAAAATATAAAATAAGACCCGTGCACCCACGGCCTATTTCGACGATAATAACCTAGTTCAGATTTTCACAACTACAACATAAGATGCATTTTTCGATGTCGGGTAACGTTTGGATGTTTTAAACGGCGATGATCATCTATCAAATCAATTTTAGTGTCAATTACCAATTGAAAGAGTAAAAGAACTGTGTTTAGTACAATCTTTTGCAACCTTGAATATCTATCTAATAGACAACAGGTAATAATTAATACTGACTTCAAGTCAAGACCAAGACAACCACCCACCAATCTATCTGCGGTCGGCCGGCGGAGAACCGTGCTTCGGATCTCGCTACCCTCCACGATCAAGCTACCAATACGTCTCCAACAGACACATTGTACTAGGTCAACAATCACAATGCTACTGCAGACCTAATCTTCAAGGCTTTATCAGGTACAAAACGGAACACGACATGTCACTTGGCGGTATAGTATTGTTCGATGATTGGTAACCGAAAGCCTGCAGCCGGTACCGCCGAGTCGCGGGGGATAGGGAGAGTGGCAACAACACACCAACACTCCTCTCCCCCCGCGACTCGTACAATGGCCGCAATGGACAAGCTCCTGAACCTGGAGCCCGCCTTGCAGCCCCTCCATGCCAGCCCTTCACTCGGGCCGGCGGGTGGGTTCCTCTTAGCTTCACCGTGGGGAGGCGGACCACGGCTACTAAGCCCCCCCGGCACGACAAGCTCAGAACCCTTCGGGGGGACGCAAGCAACTCCCTAACCTAACCCCCTTCAAACTCTATCATCGAAAGTCATAAAGTATATTTAAGTCATAAGTATAAAGTACAGTCTTTAGTCAGTTAGTAGTATTATATTAACTAAACAGTAATTAAAGGAATTTTGCGCACCTTCTAGAATATATTATTATAATAGTATCTTTATGCTATCACCGTTTGTGGAAAATAAAATTATAAATATTCAAACTCTTAACGTCGAAAGTTATAAAGTATAATGACAGTTTTTTGTCATATGATTAATTAAACAGCAATTGAAGGAATATTGCGTACCGTGTAGAATATATAATCACATTAGTTGTTCTATAAGAAAGTTTTAGATTTCCTCGGGGATCGTAAGAGTTTATTGCTTGAGTGTTTTACGGATGGTTGAGTTCATCATTAAAAGTTACAGAATATTTCGCGTTCACCTTTCAAACAACTACTAATATTACAATAACAGACAAAATAAATCTCATTTCATACTGATATTACAAGAAATAGTTCATAAACATATTCTTAAAGGAATAGACACAATTTAAATCGATTTGGATCACGATAAGAATCAATTTTTAATTTTGAAACAAAATATACATTTCTGATGTACTACTAGAATTTGATTTCGTACTCATAATATATATGAACAATCATAGGGTCAAATATTTACTAGACTTTGACAGATTGAAACAATTTTATTACAAACTAGCTGCGCCCCGCGGTGCTATCCGCGATTAAAACAATTTATTTAAACATTAATAATTATATCAGAGGTCAGCTGTTGTAATGCCGCCGTGTAAAAATGTTATTTTGGTATATGTACCGTAGTATTTATTCATATGCATGTAGTAAAAAGCGGCTATTTCAATATTATAAACAGACATTCCAATTTTATTTATTTGTATAGACATGCAAGTGCAACCATTAAATGACGGGACGACTTCTTTGGCTTTCCTTCAATACTCTCATTGGTAAATAGTCTGTACATTAATTAATAGCACGAATGCCTAGAAAATACAAACCAACATGAGTAAAAACAAAAACGGACTTCAGATAAAATCAAACGTTAAGCACTATTAGCACTGACGTCTTCTTTGTATTCCGAATTATCCTAAGAATATTAAGAAATAAAATGAATCAAAACCTAACCAAACTTTTCTCAAATTACCTTTAAAGTACAATTCAAAAAAATCTTATAAAAGTTTAATCATTGAAATCGGTAAGCGTGATATCGCCATGACCCGTGGTAGCTCAGTGTGAGCCTTGATAGGTCAGTGTGAGCCGTGGTAGCATAGAGTCCGGGTCACCTTAAGTTGCATGGTACCCTAGCAACCCGAGTTCTATCCCCAGTGCCGGCACCAATCAATTTGCTGTTGCAATTTTATGTGCTGTATTACCATACGCTCAGCGGTGAAGGAAAATATCGTGAGGAAACCTACATATGTTAGAAAATTTAACAAAACATAAAAAAGTACATATGAATTAGCGAACCCACTCCTTTTTAAGTCGGTTGAAAACAGAACAAATGCTGGTTTGGTTGATTCAATAAATTTACTGAAATATGTAATAGGATATAACGCCTAAATTAACCAAGGCTCCACCTAAAGTGACCTTATCTTATGATTGATGGTGACAAATTCAACCCACGCTTATGGTGCTTTTCCCTCTCTCCACGTTTAAAGATTGTAAGCGAGATAAATAAAATTAATTGCGGAACGTTTCTTTACGTGCGTGCAATGGCATTTTACAATGATTTCGATAACCATTTGTTTTTATCACGCGGCGAAAATGGTTTAAATTGGACGACGAATGAAAATAGATTCGTTTGCTTCAATGTCGTTTACAAGTATATTTACGAGATAAAACAAAAACCGACCTCACATCGAAATAAACTTTAAGCGCTATTAAATTATATTATTTATTCTCGTAGGAATATTACGAAATCAAACTTGATCAGAACCTAACCAAAATTTTATCAAACTACTCTTAAAGCATATCCTTTTCAATAAAAAATAATCATTGAAATTCGTTTTTTTTTATTATTTCTAAGCAAGTGCTTGACTATGACCCCACCTGATGTTAAGTGGAAATGCAGTCCTGGATGGTAAGGCGCACTAGTTTAGTAAATGCCTATTCACTCTACTCTTGAAAATACCCACATTGTAATCGGAAGGAAAGACAGACGCGGGCAAACTATTCCAGTTCTTTGCTGTACGAAGAATGAAAATCGTTCGGAATTGAGGGATGTTCACAACAAAGGATGAAATCCCGCAGTGCGTCTAGAAGTCCGATGATGGGGGAAATAGATCATGTGGTTCCTGAGCACACTCTCCAAAATGCAATCTGTAGAAAACCGAAAGGCTAGCTACCTTACGCCTGTGCTCAAGACTGAGCAGATTGGTCTCAGCTGCGTCACCAAATAGCCTCTTAGCCCGCCTTCCCACCGAGTCCAAGATAGCGTGATATTGAGTTATTCGCGCATTTGTAGCGCACATACTTGTGGCAAATTTAATACTTATATAGTTTCTCATGGATCCCATTGTCAGGATTTTGCCAAGTCTAAATAGGACCACACGGGATGCACCAACCTTCAAATAAAAATTGAATCATAAAAATCGGTCAGTCGTAAGTGATGCGGTAACAATCATAAAAAAATACATACGAATTGAGAACCTTCTCCTTTTAAAGTCGGTTGAAAATTACTATTTTCAATTACCCTCCATTGCGAAATAGATCCGTTTTAGAAATATAAAAATTAGGGATTGTGCAAGTCCATCTACAAAATTTACTTTTAATAAAACTTCACAAGTCTACACTAAAATATAGCAAGTTTGGAGTAACAAGTTTGATTTGCAAAACGTTTACTTTTGTAAGCGGAAGTGTAGGAAATTTTCAACAAGTTCGAGAAAGTCTCGTACGGAGAACCTAGGGAAGTAACTTTATTTCAAGTCAGAGTGAAGATATCACAACTTACATTCTGACTTTTGACAAATATTAAGAGCGTAATATTAACTTGCGTGTTTGTCACTGTACAAGCATGACACTTGTTGTATGCACTGTAAATTGTAAACAAGAGACGGTAACGAACTACATATTTCATCAACTATCCGTTTCTATTCAAATCAAATCAGAGATTGGAGTTATTTAAATATGATAAAGATTATATTAAAATAATTGTCAAAAGACTTTCTATAAATTTTGGGCTCCCAAAATATATAATATAATTGTGACGGTATTAAATTCTAATAAAAACAAACAAATTTTAATAATAAGTTACGATAGTGCGATTAAATTGGTAATTATTTAATAATTAAATTGGTAATTATTTAATAATTAAATTGGTAATTATTTAATAATTAAATTGGTAATTATTTAATAATTAAATTGGTAATGAGTCGATGTCGATGAGATATAGTCCGTCATCATTAAACAATGTCACAAACACAAACAAACAAATTTTAATAATAAGTTACGGTAGTGTCATTACTAATTTAATAATTAAATTGGTAATGAGTTGATGTCGATGAGAAATAGTCCGTCATCATTAAACAATGTCACAAACACAAACAAAACGTCAAATTAGTAAATTCGTGTCCTTTCTCTTTTGTATTGGCCAGGGACCGACATCGAAATAGGTTGTGTTAACCTTAGTTTACGCTGTTACAATAAGTAAAAGTAAATAGTAGAAGATATAAGTTTAACGGTTTAAAGAAATGAGTTTGTTTGTCGTAATTTAAAGTGTTTATTCACCACGCGGTGAAGGAAAATATCGTTAGGAGACGCGAGTGTCTTAAATTTTCTAAGACATGTGAAGGGCAACACTAGGGAAGCACTAGGTCCATAGGGTGGACTATACCCTTATACTCTCTTTACAAGGAAGGCCTGTGCCCAGCTGTGGGACATATACATATGTATAGATCGTAACTTTAACTAGTGGTACACGTGGGTACGATACACTGGTAATATTGTGAAAGATTTCGCCACATAATGCTCTTTTCACTCTGATTTAATCTTCGAAGTGTGGCTGGGAAACTTTAATTGTCCGTTAAGCTTCGCTCCCTCGATTTATCGGGAGACGGAGTTCAAAGGAGGCGTCTTCTATCAGGGTATTGCATCTAAAGGTAGATTTTTAGTACTGTGTCCTAATTCATAACCGGAAACGTGTCTAAAAATACGAGTGTGCTTAAGACCACACGACGGAAGTAAAACTTCGTTAACTCCATCTATATGTATGTAAATATATAATTATATATCTATAGTATATACACGATTGTTCAAGAGAGAAATACATTGTGCGCGTGCACTGCTCTCTCTTGCTCCTACAATATGACTGCAGATACAGACAATAGGCCTACAAAGATCTGAAGTATTGGCCGCCCTAGGCACATGACCTGTAGTAAGTACCCGTTAACCCTTACTGAGTACACATTATATTGACTACATTGACTTTTGTTTTACAACCAAACTGGCCGATATTCCTTCGATGAATCTATTCCTCTACCAACATTGCCAGTCACTATTTCACCATAAATTTGCTGCGTTTCTCTTTCTATATTGCCTATTAATATATATCAGTTATTCTGTCTCAAAGATATCATGGATAACACTTGTCTTTTCTTTTGTACGTGAAAATCTAGAAAACAGAAAAAGCTTGCTGGGACTTGCAGACAGCTACCAGGCTTTCATAAATTGGTATAGATCCTGTAATTTTACATTATAAAATTTCCGCTAGTATCCTATAGCTTAATTTGTATGCAATGTAATCTGCAAGCTGAGCTGTACGGTAACAAAGAAGTCAGCGAACTTTCTCATCGGTTGAAATTTCACAGTATTCCAGATTACCTGGTATCGAATACTTTGACTTAGTAACACTTGCGATATTTAATTTAAGACATTATTGCAAAGTAAACTATCGATAGTTATTTCTGAGGCAATATTGAGACTTCTTAAGTGGATTTTACGGTGATCACGGACTTACGTACATGTATAAATGACCGTTTATGATGAAGGTATGCTTTGGCAAGGTATACTAAGAGAGTTCGTCGCAAATGTATCGTAGCCAGTAGGGGACTCTCTAGGCGCCCTATATTTCTTGATCACTTTGGAGAAGGATGTTTTAGAATTCAAAGAA
The DNA here is from genome assembly GCA_029286785.1 of Meandrusa payeni. Classification (NCBI taxonomy): domain Eukaryota; kingdom Metazoa; phylum Arthropoda; class Insecta; order Lepidoptera; family Papilionidae; genus Meandrusa; species Meandrusa payeni. The sequence goes on from JAGSMX010000013.1 coordinate 6,748,148, forward strand.
TATGTATGCAATGTTTTATTATTTTATAAAAGAATATACCATGACTACCAGGAGTGCAGGTGCGGAGTGCATAAAACGATACGCAGTCTAATATTCATCCACTGAAGTAAACGTCGGTATTCCCTGAAGTCGTGGTACTTCCCTGACCCATTCATGCAATAGCCAAAACCGTTGTGGTAGAGAAGGAAGGTCAGGATCGTGCGAAGTGGAATCCGTAATCTCCGCCGACTCCCGTGTTAGTTACTTTTCTCATTTATTTATTAACTAACTGCGCCCCGCGTTGTTTACCCGGGATTAAAAACTATTTATTAAAGTTTTTCTAAAATAAGCCTTTATACTTCTTGTCATCAGCTAATTGCCAGTAAAAGTCCCATCAAAATTGGTCCAGCCGCTCTAGAGATTAGCCAGAACAAACAGGTAGACAGATAGACAAAAATAGTATATATATATATATATATATATATGTATATATTATTTTTCAACGTTCTAGCGGCGACTAACTAGTGAAATTACTTGCCTAACGACAGAGGCATTGTGTTGTTTATTCCCTTTTCACTACCCTTAATAGTCCTATATAACACCAGACACAAATCATAGTTAGTGATTTGTTTTGTATACCGAAAAACGTAAAGTTATTAGCAAATTGCTGGGATTGGAACTCGTGACCGTACGTGTGACTCGTGACGACGTAAGGTCGTCAGTCACGCTTAGTCAGCTCTGTTAACTTTTTAGAAAAAAAATAGTTTAATTTATGAGAATAATTTTAAATACTATACTAAGTCTAGATATTACACATTCGGAGGTGAAACTATCCAATTCGAAGTTCAAAATTTACAGTTTAATACCATGCTAATAAAATTTCCTTCGAAGTTATAATAACCTCATATATCATTTAGGCAAGCGTTTTGTGAATTCGGGAGTGTTGCCAACATTTAAGCCATGTGAAAAGAAGTTAAAGTTTGATTTTAGAAATAATATCTTGTTTAAAATAAATTGGAATACAAAATATCAACTCGGGTGGTCAAAATTCAACTGGGTTAACCGACTTTAATGATTCTTTTTTTATTTTAAAACTGGTGCTCCCCCTGTGGTCCCATTTATGACAATGGCATTCATTAGAAAACCATATACTTAGCCTTAAAGAGATCGTCATGTTCTAGCCTTTAATGTAAATCCATCGATGATTTCTTTTAAAGTCGAACCAACCGATGTCGCCTTCTTCCCGGGTCTAATTTGACGAACGGCAAAGGCCTCCATCCTTGTCACCCATTGAACTCGAGGCCCTTTTAGCCGCCTTCTACGATAGGCAGGGGATACCGTAGTCTTTTTCTATGAGCCCAGAACTACAGGACTGAACGCTTAGTGTATGGTAACTTTGCATTTATATTTGTGGTGGGAATCGAAAAATATATCAACATCAGAATGGAAAATTATTAATATAGTTACTCGTTAAACGGAAGAGCAATGTTCGTTACACGCTTGGGAAAAGGGGTCTTAATTTAAATTGACCAGTAGACGTGCGCTACAGACGTGGAGCAACTTGGCTTTGTGTCGCGTTGAGGTCACTTTGTAAACACCGGGTTGTTTTGACATCGCTGTTTGCTTTGCTTGGTTGGCCGCATTTAATTAGGTGTACGTATATATTACTTTTGGATACAGATACATCTTGATTGCATTTAAATATATTTTTATTGTGATGGATGAGCCGAGGTAGCTCAGTGTCGAGGTGGTTAGCTCAAGTTGCATAGTACGCTCGCAACCCGAGTTCGATCCTCAGTGTCGGCACCAATAAATTTGCTTATGCAATTTTATGTGCTGATTTACCACGCGTTCGGCGGTGAAGGAAAATATCGTGAGGAAACCTACTTGTCTTAGAAAATTGTTCTAAGACATGTGAAGTCTGCCAATTCACTTATAACTTACGTAACTTTAAATTTATATTTTTATTTGCACTATTTTTATATTTCCAATAGCATAATGGTTTAGGTAAATGTCTGCGATTCGTAACATCATACGTTCGAATAATGACGTAAACCATCTCCTAGAACAAGTTTAAGCTTAGTTGAAATAGTTTGTGGAATGGAAAATATAAATTATTATCATTCTTATTTATATTACTGTTACTTATTTACAAGAATGCAATGATAAAAACAGCTGAATCTCGAATGTTATGTTTTTAAATTTTTAGATGAAGTTTATTAATTTGCTTTGTTAAGTCAGTGGGAAAACTATGACAGCTTAATGTTTTCGCGTCCTAATTCTTTTTTAAATTAATATTTTTTTAAAAATAATTATGACTTAACTTCTTTTTACTTCTTCTTCTTCTGCCAAGCGATTTCCGGGTCTACCACTAGGGTCCGTTTTCCTATTTTATCTCTTCCACTTTTCCCGGTCTTCGGCATCCTCATTTGTTAAATGGTTTTCAACATTTCCGCCTTCACAACGTCCAGACTCCAGAGAGCGTTTTTTGGGCCTGCCGCGGGATCTTGGCCTTGTAAGTTGAGAACTAGGCATCTATTTCCAACATAATCAGGAGGCCTGCGGTATAAGTGGCCCTACCGTCGGAGACGACTGTCCTGCAGTTTGTCTGCTACGTCACGGTCTACTAGGCTGCCTCGGATGTTCTTTACTGATACGATCTAATCGCGTAACGTAACTTTTTTATACTAATGCGTATAACATTTGAAAATTTAAGCGAACAGCGTATACGAGACAACCCTTCGTTATCTATTTCACAATTCATTATTAAATAAGCTTTCACGCCCTTTTAACCCTAGAAGGGCAGACAGATATCTTTCGCTGAACATTTTTTATCGTTTATTAGGTATCGTAGCCTCACATAATAGGGTATCCTAATGAATTGTTTTCCCCTTCGTCAGAAAGTCAAAATAGGTACTCTCTCAGAAGTCGAGGTACTTCCTAGATTGAGCCAAGTCATTTATGTAACAGCAGCAAGCAGTGGCCCTTCTAGTGGTGGATTTTTGAGTTATTATTTTTAAACCTTTTGTCATAGTCATTGGCCTATTCATTCATAATCTAGTGTCATTATAATGAAATCGAAAGATTGATAACTACATGCGAATGTTTTCGAAAATGTTGTTACATTAAAGTCCATTCTAACTTGGCCTTTAAATGTGGTAAGGTGCAAGCGTGACACGGACCATAGAACGATTTGTCACAATCTATCACACAATAAGATCAATCTATGTGGGTTACTTACAAGCTCAGGTGTTTCTTGTTCCTAATAAATGTATTTTAATATTTATATGTTATGAAAATAACAAATTAATGTTGTTTACCCTAGTTTTTAGGTTGATGTTGTATCAAAGTCAAAAAATAAAATCTACTGCTAACCTTCCCTTGTAGTAGAGTAATAATACGGTCAATATTTGCCACTCTTTACTTATCCCATAACACACTTTCAGGGAACACGTGAGAAATTAAATATGTTATTAACAATTTAATTGGCCTGCACAAAATAGTACTATATGTCGACAGCTAAGAAGGTGTTTACTAGCAGTGGAGACAACTTAACTTCCGGTGAGCCGTATAATCGTTTTTTTTTTGTTGACGGGGAGGAAATCTTCAGAAAGATACCCCGCCTTCTGGGAGGAAGGCGGCGGCGGCCCTTTCATCGGTGCATGACGAGGGGCTCCGGGATCTCAATGTGGAACGCACCGGAGTCCCTCTGCACTGTGCTCAAGGAGAGCACGTCCCGGGGTAGAGGTTGCTCCCTCCCCCCCTTTGCCCTAGCAGCGCAGGGCGACACGGGCCAGCCGATGTTGCCTTCTTCCCGGGTCCACTTTGGTGGTTGACGCAGGCCCTCACCTTTGTCGCCCAGTGAACCCGAGGCCCCTTTTAGTCGCCTTGTACGACAGGCAGGGTATACCGTAGTCTTATTCTTGAGAGCCCAGAACTACAGGGCTGGAGCCGTATAATCTCGCATAATCCGCCAATGACAAACGACATGTTGATTAAATATAAACCAATAATAAAACCAATATATATTAAATAACCCAGTCTTAAAAAAAAAAAAAATATATATAAATGCCCTCACGTAAGTCACAACTTTATGACAGTAATTTTTTTATCTTCAATTTACCAATTCGCAACTTACGGGATAAGTTTTTGACTTGTAAAGTTATAGTAATATTTGAAATTGGTTACAGAACGTAAATATTCGACATCAAGCTATCAGAAACTTTGAAAATATTGCCCGACGAGGATAAAGTTTACTGAATCCATTGTAGACGACGCATTGAGCTTAAAGCTTTAACTCCGTGCTTATTCTGGTACAAGATATAAGTATTTTATTTAATCTAAAGTATAAATCACAACTTCATTTTTGTATAGCAAAATTAATTTCCTTACGTACCATTGGTACTTTTAATGAAAACAAAAAAAAATGTAAATATTCACAGCCGATAGCTATAATAGCTTATGCGTATAGTAACTAACCGTTCTGGCTGTCGAGGGTTCGAATTAAGTTGTTTAAGGGATATAGAAATTTCATTAGTATCCCGTTCCACCATCGGACTTCAAGACGCACTGCAGGATTTCATCCTTTTGTTGTGAACATCCCTAAAACCCGAACGAAACGCTTTGCTTCGTCTTTAATCATTCGTACAGCAAAGGACTAGAATACTTTGCCCGCATTTGTCTTTCCCTCCGTTTACAATGTGGGTATTTTGAAGAGTAGAGTGTATAGGCATTTACAACGCTAGTACGCCTTACCAAACAGGACTGCATTTCCACTTAACATCAGGTGGGATCGTAGTCAAGCACTTGCTTGGAAAGTATAAAATAAAAAAAACAAGTTAGTCGACTTCAAATCGAATCAAACGTAAAACGCTATTACACTTGGAATTAATCAGAACCTAACTAAAATTCCCTTGAAGTACATCCTTTTCAATAAAAAATCATCGAACTCGGTTGCCGTAATATAACATACTTGATGCAAATGCCATTGTCAGAATTGGTCCAAATTAAAAGGGAACTAAACTAAATTTATTTATTTATTTATTTAAATCAACAAAAATTATAACACCGTTACAGATAATACCAAAATGATGTTATAAAAACTTAGTTCAATATATATTATTAAAATTAAAACAAATGAAAAGCTGCTTTACGTATTGACAATAATATATAAATATAAAAAAGTCAAACCCTTTCTACGCATTTGTAGGCAGCTTCGATAAACACAGACTCTGTGCAACAAAATATATCTATGAGCAGTGAGATGGTATTAACAAGGAAGCACCAACTTTCAAATAAAAAAAGAATTATCAAAATCGATTCACCCAGACCAAAGTTATGAGGTAACAAACATAAAAAAATCATTTAAAAAAAATCAAAACTAAATTGAGATCCTCCTCCTTTTTTGAAGTCGGTTGATTTGAATTATCTTTATGCGAGAAATCATTATTTGATCAAAAGAATTTATAAAAGCAAATGCACAACAATAACACCATTTAACGCTTTTATGAAACAATTTTTGACCTAAGCAATTCTTTCAAGTGATTTATCGTGACAAATTGAACCCAAGATCATAATATAAAATGCTCTTAATTCGTAGCGGCAAAAGATCGAACGTACGATAAAATATTACTCTGTATACTTTTTACACGTACGTTACTCTAAAGGTTTTACTCTGTGTGTCAGAAGTTATTAATTCAAAAATAAGTGTCACAGTTATAAAGTATATGATATGAAACATGAGTGTACAGCTTATCTATAAAATTAAAAAAGGGGACTAACGAAAAATAACTAGGACTAAGAATCAACAACTATTTGACTTGGACCAAACAGACTAAATAAAAAATAAACTTTCTTCATTAAGTGGGTCACTACACAACATAAACAGATGTCTACCTCGGCAAGTACGCTATACAATTTATAATTCTTTAGTAAAATCGCATTTATTATATTTAATCGAAGTTTGGGGCAGTGCTACGAAAATAAACATAATGAATTACAGATAAAACAAAATAAAGTGGTAAAAAGTTTATTCCAATATCCATATTTGACGAGCACTGACAAGATCTACAATGAAACCAAAATGATGACTATTAATCAACTATATACATACAGTATATGCATCATAATTAGAAAAATTATGAACAAACAAATTAGAACTAACATATCATTTGCAAAGATGTCACAGATGAATAAACGCAGTAGCCGGCGAGCAAGTTTACTTGTTTAACAAAAGTACGAACAAACTATGGTTCAAAAACATTACATTCGAAGGAGCGCAACTTTACAACAAGTTGCCTCCGTCTATTAAAATGTGAGCTTATTTAATATATATATATATATATTTTCTTTATTTATTCGGGACTTTTGCCCTTTGGGCATATCAGTTCTATGATACCCTAAACTACACACACCTTGGTCACGTGAAGCGAGAAAGAAGGTCATCAATGTTGTATGGCCATAGCCACCAGCTTCCTCGCTCCCTCTGAGGTCGGGTCAGACAGCAGCATTAAGAAGACCCCCACACGTTGCTCCCTCAGTTTTAGACTATGAACGAGTATTAATGACTTTCTTATATATATTTAAATCTTTCTTAGCACAATATATTTTGGAAAACTGTGTTAAAATTAGCAAATAATTAATACCGGCGACTAGTTATAGTTATGTTATAAGTTAAGGAGTGGAATTGGAGTGGGCGTCAGTCTTTCTGTCCAAGTACGACATGGGAGCCTTCAAGAGTAGAGTGAATAGGCACTTACTAAACTAGCGCGTACCGTCTTTCGACTATATCACCACTTAACACCAGGTAGGATCATGGTCAAGCGCTAGTTTACAGGCATAAAAAAGAAAAAAATAATAATATTCTCATGTAAGTGACTTTCTAAATTGTCTTTTTGAGAATAAAAATCAATAAACCTTAACCTTATTTTTGTTATAAGTATTTTAATTGCTTTACGAGTAAAAACTTAAAAAAAGACTTTATCTCGAATAGGAATATTACGGTATAGAATTAATCAGAACCTTACCAAACTATCATCAAACTATCCTTGAAGGACATCCGTTCTAATAAAAATTGAATCGTCATAATCGATTGCCGTAATATTGAGTTATTCGTCCATTTGTCGCGCACATTTTTAATGCAAATTAAAGATTTATATGGTTTGGCCACTGTCACTGCCATAAAAAAAAACATACAGACAAATTACGAAAAAACAAAAATTTTTAATTACAATTTATGGATTAACAAAAATCGAAGAAATATTCTTTATTATTAAAATTTTTAATAAAGAATACAATATTTCTTTTTTTTTTTCAGAAATATTACTAACATTCTTGTTAAATTGTTTAGTGCGTAAATTCTTTAAGTCTAGTTTGTGCGAAATTTCTGTCGTCTTCGAGTCAAAGGAAAACGTTCAAGTTTGTTTGTTAACACCCATTTCGTGTCCTCGTCGCATATGAAAAGGAATAATTTATCTCATACACGAAGTTCTACATATAACGTTTCTCAAAGTTATCAAATTTCAACCAACGCCAATTCTTTATAGAGACTGTATTATTCCTCTATAGGTATCCGTGTGACAACCATTTCAAACAATTCAATAAATCAGTCTTCAAAGTTAATTCCTTTTAATCGACGCAGTTATAGACATAGTTGAATTTTTACTAAAAATTAGCTTAGTCTATCCCGAAAAATACGAAAAAGCATAGCGCAGGGATCTTGCTGATCTTGGTCCGTTATTCAAGACGCGATAGTATTCTGATTTGAGGGAGCATAGCTGCTTCAATTTTGGTTGGTTTACAATGTTGTCCTTTTGTACTAGTTAACAATGTCATGGACTATGTTGCGTTTCCCTCGTAAACGTCATATGGTCGCTAAAATGTACGGAAAATCCAACGACAATGTAAAATACAAGATTAGAAATCGTAAAGAGCGCGTATGAACTGGGTGGTAAAAGTGTGTTTTAGACTTACAGTGTAATTTTCGTCACTTGTACGTTTTTTGACATAAATTTATCCGTTCACCGCCATACTTTATAGAACTGTTAATTTTGATTTAATTTAAAAATAGATTAATTAAATTTATATACATAGCAATGAAAAGGATATATGTCTGGGAAATCAATGTTTCCTGTTTCAACTGTTTATCCGGAAGTCTGCCGCAGATACAATTTCTCGGACACGAGTCGTTAAGCTTTGTGACGCTTAAAGGTCACTGAATAAAACTGAGTGGATTTGACAGTATTGCGTTGCTTCTGTTCAGTCGCCATTAATATTAATCTCTATAAATGATACATCCAAAGGGGCTTAATTTAACATTTTCTCTTAAATTCAATCTGCATGTTTCTATAACTGGTATTTACTTTCTTTCTACTTTCTATACAAATACATGAAATTGGAATGTCTCTTTGTAATAATAGGTTGTCAAATATCTCCCTTCCGCCTTTTGTGTCATGCGGCACCCAAACATCAAGCTTTTTTTTGTATCCAGCCTTCTGCAGATGGTTTAAAATGGTTTGGTGACTAACTCCCATCTCCTGGGCGATGTCACGAGATGCCACATGCCGGTCTAACTCGATGTAGTCCATGATTTGATCGGTATTTGTCGTCACAGGTCTTCCGCCGGCTGGCTTATCCATGGTGTCGTTTTCACCGGCTCTGAATCGTCGAAACCATTCCTCCGTGGTTCGAAGTGATAGAGTACCATCCCCAAAACACCATTAATCTCACGGAACGTTTCTCTAGCGGATTTGCCTTTAACGAAGGAAAACTTTAAAATAGCGCGAATTTCGGCGTTAGTGAACTCCATGTTTACACGTCTATAACTGTTGAACGCAATATCCAAACTAATTATGCATAGCGTCGTTTTGTAGGTTATGTCAAGACCTTTCAAATTATGTATAGTATTGCTAGATACGAGCTCTGTAGCGCTTTGTACATAGCCGCGAAATTCAAAAGACAAAAGGCGGAAGGGAGATATTTGACAACCTATTATTAAAATAACTGATTTTTACTACACACATATGAATACTTATACGGTACTTATACCAAAATATTTTTTACAATATTTGTCTGTAAGTTGGTTCCGGCTAATAGATAGCCGATTTAATAAGGAATAACTTAGGCTTTTATTTTAGAAAAAAAAAAATAAGTAAATAGTTTTTAATTGCGGGTAACACCACAGGACACAACTTTAGGCCTTATGTCTGAAATATTTTATTTTAAAAATATAAGCTCTAAGGACATATTCTCTTAACCCTAGCAGGGTAGACATAGATCATTGTCTACTATTTATCAAGCTTTTTACACGTCCATCGACGGCCATCACTGATATTGGTGAGAACCCTACAAAAGCTTAAATATATTTAAACACTTGACTATCAGATCATAAGTTGAAAGCTTAACTAAGCCATTATTTAAGAACATTGGTGAATCAAAGGAAGAAGTAATGGCGGAATGGAGAAACATTTAGAAATGGAAAGGAATAAAAACAGTCAGAGGACTATTCATATAGCCATGCATGAAAAAGGAGTTTAAAAAACTGACTGCCACCCTTCAATTTTTATGGGGTATAAACTAGTGCTTGACCACGATCCAACCTGATGTTAAGTGGTGATATAGTCGAAAGATACGCGCTAGTTTAGTAAGTGCCTATTCACTCTATTATGGGTAGGGAGTGAATGGAAATGAGGAAGGGTGTTGAATGAGACTGCGAATTTACTTAACAATATAATGTCATACACGCGGAGACAAAAATGGAGAGGCACATAAAGATGAAGAAGATTGCTACGCTTGACCGATGACAAAATTCAATTTAAAAAAAAAATTAAAAGTTATATCAAGTGATTGCGAGAATCAAATTAATTAAAATTTTAGAGTGTGAACTTAGACTTAATATATTGGACGAATGAGTAATAGCTCTGTTGAGAATTTAAGCTCTCCAATCAATGTGGACGTGAGTTACAATTGAAACACGTATCTCTAAATTGGAGATTTAAAATTTTAATCTCAAATTATTGCGACGGTATTGGAGGTGCGCGTTTTGAATTCAAATTAAAGATGGCAAAATTAGATACGGTTAAAACGTCATCACGAGGCAATGTGAACAAATATTTCAAAGCAATCATTGTTATTTCGATGAAACGTAGTAATTGATTTATAAATATTTAATTTGCAATTGTCTTGTCAGTTTCAAGGAATAAATCTAATTACGAAGTTTTGTAAGCTATTAGCATGGGGAAGACTGAAGAGGCATCAGGAAATGAACTTAATAATAGTCAATTAAATGGATTAAGTCGAAGGGTCCCTGAGTAAATCAGGCAACGTCCGAAAATAACGGAAGGTGTTTTTTAATACAATGTTAACTATTCTAACCATTTTTCTTTTTTTTTGTTGACGGGAAGGAAATCTTCACAAAGATACCCCGCCTTCTGGGGGGAAGGCGGCGGTTATGTGGGGTTCTTACCCACTAAAACCTCCCCGGTGGCCCTTTCCTCGGTGCATGACGAGGGGCTCCGGGATCTCACGTGGAACGCACCGGAGCCCCTCTGCACTGTGCTCAAGAAGAGCACGTCCCGGGGGGGTTACTCCCTCCCTCCCTGTGCCCTCGCAGTGCAAGGCGACACGGGCCAGCCGATGTCGCCATCTTCCCGGGTCCACTTTGGTGGACGACGCAGGCCCCCACCCTTGTCGCCCAGTGAACCCGAGGCCCCTTTTAGTCGCCTTGTACGACAGGCAGGGGATACCGTCTTATTCTTGAGAGCCCAGAACTACAGGGCTGAACTATTCTAACCAACTTTAAACGTGTTAGTTTCACCTACAACCTAACGTTTCGCAGACCGCATCGTTAACCAGGCTTTTGACGCTTTAATCAGGGCATAATTCCAAATTCCTTCGATGTCATTGGCGTTCCACAACTGCGTGTCTTTTACGTAACTTTCTTCAGGAAATGTCTGTGACATCAGTGTTCACCGGCCGTGTTTCCTACCCGGTACGATTATTTTCCCGAAACGGTTATTGTCATGAAATGAGCCTACTCCTTTCTCTAAGCCCAGCATCTACCCTGCAGCTCCTTTGGTGATACCGATGTGTGATTACGGACTACGGTGATCGTATTTAACATTAACAAAAGAAAACAAAACATTCGTATTTTAAATGACGTAGAAAAAGGAGAAGATTATCAAATCATTTGTAATTTTTGAAATTATATTTCTTTAGGTGTGTTATGAAAAAATGATGACATTAACATGTTGAAGCTGTAGTGAAAAAAATTGTGGTCATATACTTTTTTTAATTATCTTATTTTTTATTTTATACTTTAACAGTTAACTACCCGTATATATTTTTTTTCTTTTTAAAGAAAGCTAGCAATATTTCTTTTTTTTCAGAAATATTACTAACAATCTTGGTAACCATTCCAACTTTTTTTTTTTTTTTGTTAACGGGGAGGAAATCTTCAGAAAGATACCCCGCCTTCTGGGGAAGGCGGCGGTTATGTGGGGTTCTTACCCACTAAAACCTCCCCGGTGGCCCTTTCCTCGGTGCATGACGAGGGACTCTGGGATCTCCAGTGGAACGCACCGGAGCCCCTTTGCACTGTGCTCAAGGAGAGCACGTCCCGGGGAGGTTACTCCCTCCCCTGTGCCCTCGCAGTGCAAGGCGACACGGGCCAGCCAATGTCGCCTTCCTCCCGGGTCCACTTTGGTGGACGACTCAGGCCCCACCCTTGTCGCCCAGTGAACCCGAGGCCCCTTTAGTCGCCTTGTACGACAGGCAGGGGATACCATAGTCTTATTCTTGAGAGCCCAGAACTACAGGGCTGAACCATTCCAACTTAGCTTAAGCTTGTGCTAGAACATGGTTCACGGTAATAGTCGAATGGTGGATTCGAACCCACGACCTTACGATTCGCAGGCCGTACCTAAACCATTAGGCTATTGACGCTTCAATTATATTATTTGTTGATATAAATAAAAATAATATTTTTATTTAATTTTTTAAATTTAAACTGATCTTTATAGACTATGTTGACTAACCTTTACCATTTATTTTATTATTTTATTGTAATTAATTATTTGCATGCAACAAAAACTGCTTTTTACTATTTTTTTAATTTGAAAGGATTTGGTTTTAACTAAGTTCTGTATGTAAGATGAAAAATAACGTTACGAAACCTACAGGTCTTAGAAAAAGTCTGAGACATGTGAAGTCCGCCAATCCGCACTGGCCGCGTGGCGGACTATGCCCTTATACTCTATTTACAGAGAAGGCCTGTGCCCAACAGTAGGATACACACACATATATATATAAAGGCTTTCTATGTAAAAAACTTTTTTAAAGATAAATAAATTACATCTTACAAAACCGCTCTATAAAAATCCAAATAACTTGTAATGGCATGATCTACATTATGGGGGCAAGAGTTTGGAAGTTCTGGTATTGCACAAAACCTAATAGCCTCGACACAGACTAGCTTACGACAGCAGTTCGGTTGGAACACAATCAAAGTGAACTTTGCCAGCCGCCTGTTCCCGACATCAACCTAGTTCAGATATTAACTGTAGGGGCAACTTGGACCAAGTTAAGATGCCTTAACCGTATTATGTTTTAGAATCTACCAAACTTGGGATAGGTATCGGTTGTAGCAAGTTTAATGGAATTTTCTCAATATCTTAATTAATTTGGCACTGATATCTATACAAATATATAAAATTTAAATGTCTAATTGTTATATTAACCAACGCTTTTTACTACATGCATATAAATGTGTATACGGTAGATACACCAAAACCACGACGAGAAAATTTTTGACAAGAAATCTGATTGATACAAGATGGCTGCGGTTCGAAACGTCAACACTCAGATCGTTAGATGAATCACATGTCATCATAATAATAATCACAAATTGAATTTAAACACAGATCCGTCTAAGACTTCTGACACAAAATTCTGCCCATCCTCAGATTGTCTAGAAGAAATCGCTCTAAAAAGACTACCCATTACGGGTGCAATTATATATTATAGTGTATTATATATAAATAGTGATTTATATGCTTATTAAAACGGAACAATGTATTCATTCATCCATTTACAATATAACGCGCTGGCATAAAATAATACCTCAAAAAAAATAGTATTTATAGAACCAAAGATGGCGCCATTACTATCTTCTTAACAGATGGGCTATCTCTTAACCTGGTGAAGTAACGAATCGTACACGTCTTAAACGTTTTTTGATGATGCAATTTATAATATTCCTTCGAATGTTTTATAATTGCCCTTCTATCAATCATTGACAAGGACCAGTATAGCAAATTCCTCCTTCAACAGGAAAGGGTGTGGCTTAGAATAACACTTCGCTTGTTTTGCTCTCTATACATTACAAAGTGACAAGCAAGAAAATGTACTGCCCTTTTAAAAGTCCCCTTGAACACCTAAAAAACTGGAAATTTTAACATTACAAATAAGTTCACATTGATCTAAGAATTGCCTGTGCGTCGAATTTTTTTTGTCTCTCATTCGCTCATATTAATCATTTTTAGGGCACAATAGTCAGAATAAATTTAGAGCAGTATTATATACTCGATAAGGGCCAACTGTTACAATAAATTATTTATTAAGTATACTTATATCAAAACTGAGGAAAGATTTGTTTGTTTGTAGTGAACAACTACTGAAATTATTGAATCAGTGTTAACTATTATTTTGCTAGAAGACTTGATTTTGATCGAATATTTGGATAGTTCTTTGTATAAAAAGTTACGATATCATCAGAAGTGATTTTCATCTAGTCAATTCCACTGTTTTTGATTGTTGTGGCAAAAATGATAATGGGGAAAGTTTAATTTGATTATTTGTAGTGTGTTACACATTCCTTCGTCGCTTTATTCATAAGTAACAAAAACAAAATAAATAAGATGTCACTGTACCATAAACCATTCGACCATTGGTTGTTTATTTAAAATATTACTGCATATTAAAATATATCGCTATGTACAGGATTAACCAACGCCTACAATAGAAATGATAAGGAGTATCAGTGGTATACCTGTGTGATACCATAGTGGCATCACTGAACGTCTATATAATGATGTAAATTCAGTTGGTCAGTTCTGCTATGACATATTTATAAACAATTATAATTTCTAATTTTCAACCGACAAAAAAGTAGGAGGTTCTCAATTCGTCTGTTTGTTTTTTGAATATTTGTTACTACATTAGTATGAACTGGGTGAACCCATTTTGAATATTCTTTTTTCCTTTAAAAGCTGGTGCTTCCCGGGTGGTCCCGTTTAATTTAGTTGTGACAATGGCATGACAATGGTATAAGTGTTAAATTTGCAATTTGAATAACTGAACATCACGTCAACCGAAAGGATGTTCTTCAAGATCCTGTCGGCTGATGTCAGTTTGGATCCGTTAAATCCGTTTAACGTTTGATTAGATTTCAAGTCGGTTTATGTTATTACTTGTTATTATACTTCTTGTAACATGAATAACATAAAGGTACCCGAGCGACGCAGGGCAAGAGCAATTAGTGTATTATATACCGAAAACGTGTTTTGTCACAACGGTAACAATTATCGGCCGCGAGACAACATATAATAATGTCAGTTAAGCTTGCTATGCACTAATCAAATTAAATACTACAAAATAAATAATCAATGTTTTTTGGGCGTAACATAGAGTACGTAAATAATTGTATTAATTTAACGACTCGATAACTCGTTCAGCGAATTAATACCTTTTTAAACATATCACTAATTACGTCTTATGTAGATTTAGTAGACAGTTTCTACTTGATTTTTGTAGCAAACGACAAGGACATTTTCCACCTGAAAAATTGCAATATTTCAACTATAAATATTATAGTAATACAACGATTAATATATTATTTTAATAAATGAACTCATGAGTCTTTCTTAACACGTAGTCGAATAAATAAATAAACTCTCACATCTTTTACCCAGCCATGACCTAAGGTGCAGAGACTTGGACTCTGACCGTTGGACTGGTCCACAAGCTGAAAGTCTCATAACGAGCGATGGAAAGAGCTATACTCGGCATTTCTCTAAGGGATAGAATCCGAAACGAAGAAATTCGACGGAGAACGAAAATAGTGGATATAGCTCTTATAGTCAGCAAGTTGAAGTGGCAGTGGGCTGACCACATCTGCCGAGTCAGAGACGGTAGATGGCGGAGGAAAGCCTTGGAATGGGGTCCGCGCATATGTCGGAGAAGCGTGGGGCGCCCTTCCTCCAGATGGACCGACGACCTTGTAAGGATAGCCGGAAGCTGGATGCGGAAATCGGAGGATTGTAAATGGTGGAAGGCATTGGGGAAGGCCTATTTCCAGCAGTGGATAGATACGGGCTGATGATGATGATGATCTTTCAACCATTACTTTTTAGTAGAGAAGATAGAGTCAACCATTGTCAGCTTTTTCACCTATTCACTAAGAATATAAGGTAGTAATAGACTATTGCTTCAGCAAAACGTTACTTAATAAATAAGTTAATTAAGACCTTGGTGATTTAAAAAACTCACATGAACACGCATTCACAGTGTCGAAACAAAATACCAGGGAAACAAAACCTCGCAAGTACATTAAATGCCTGCTGGAGTATTGAAATCGATTTCCACGATTCACGGCAGTGGCATCGCATAAAAGTGCAATTTGTTAAATCGTAACAAAGCTGTACTAGTAAAAATGCTATTGCAACATTTTTAGATTCGTACAATATTTTTCTAATCTCAATGCCTGTATTATTCTATAGGGTAAGTATTCTAGTTATGATCAGGTCGAAGAATCCATGAGAGTCACTAGCAGTGAATGGTTGTTCAGTGAATAGCGGGTAGGTTTTTGGTTTTAGGCTAGGATTAAAGGACACACGATTTTAGTACGCTTTGGCAAATGGAAAGTCCCCTATGAGATGGATGTATCAGAGCACAGCGAGAAAGGGAGATACTAAAGCGGAATGACAACCAAGACAGGCATTGACATATGAAATTAATAATGCCCGAAAATATTGAAACTATCTCTCGTCTTTTTCGATTGAAGCGCTGCTGCCTATTAAATGCTCTGTCATAGAGTATTAGAAACAGAACACTTTGTCTGCCTTTAAGTACCTAGATTAGCTGTATCTTTCTTTTTGTTATTATATTATATATAAATCTAAGTATACTTATTTATCAATAGAATATTTTTATACATAGATGTTTATGAGAGGTGGATAGGGGATGTCGAAAGAGACGGATATCTCAGCGGATAAAGAGGGAAGTTTGATAATTATTAACATTACCGAATGTTGAATATGATGCAGATATCTCGATTTTCAAGTTATGGTCATTCAGGGATTAGTACCTTTTTCGGGCTTGGGACTAGTAGCAAAATAGGTTTCCCTATTACTCTAGCAAAGTCAAAACAACATATTATAAAGAGTGAATGTAGTTCAACATGTGCCCAAACACAACTATCACGAATTATGTCGGGCACGCCAATTTATTCTCATTGTTGGTCGCATAATCTATAAAGCCATAGACAAAGCCACAGACAAAGTCAGTTATTGACTACTGTATTCGGTCAGGTATGTTATTTTACCCTACTTTGTGATATTTATTAATTGTTTGAGGTTTGAATACCGCCTTTGCGCTGACTTATGCATATACATATGTCATG
This sequence comes from Meandrusa payeni, assembly GCA_029286785.1. Classification (NCBI taxonomy): domain Eukaryota; kingdom Metazoa; phylum Arthropoda; class Insecta; order Lepidoptera; family Papilionidae; genus Meandrusa; species Meandrusa payeni. The sequence continues at coordinate 6,764,802 of JAGSMX010000013.1, forward strand.
ATATTTTTTATTTAACCAAATTAGATATAAATACAGATGCCATTAAACTTTGCTAGAAACCAATTTCTGTACCTCCAATGGTCTCTTAGCGATTTGAGCGTCCATTGCTCATTCCATTATATATTAATAATATTTTGTGGTTCAATAAAGTATTTATATATTAATTCAAGTTAAATTATTTATAAAAAAACATTACACTTAACCCACTTAACCTGTTAACATGATACTTACGTAGCGTAGTGGTAAGTTGAGATTATTCGTTTTATGTTTTATTGTTGACACTGGGCCATGCCGGCGTTCCCTATCGACATTAACCTCGACCGGCCGTACTCCCACAGTCGTTGCAACCGTTTCGCAACATTATTAACATTGCATTTTGGAAAGGAAGCCAATAGGGACAGGAAACTGCCACTCGTCATTGGCAATTACATAGCGTTAGGAAGAACCTGTTTTGTTTTTTTTTTATTTTAGACATGTATATTGAGCTTCCTTGCTCAACATGTGTCTCAATGTGTGCGATACACATTAGTTATTGTAAGTAAATAAGCTCTCACGTGCTTTCTTTTTCTTATCGCGTTAAAATCGACACAAAATATGGGTATATCAAAGCTCATTTTAAAAGTGTAAATATGCCTTATAATTTGAAATCACTTATGTATACTCTCTTTTTGTTGGTTAATTGTAATAAATTATTTTTTTAGGATATTGTAGAAAACAAAAACGCTTTCGTGATAGTTAACACACGTGTATTAAATTAAACACATTTGTTACTAGAACATTTTCAATAACACACACTTCATGAAATAAGAACAAATTATAACAAAAAAAAAAGATTTAATTTCATATATAAGTGAAACATATAAAAATATTTATCGATACTGCGTATATGACAGTTTTGTTAACTTTAATACACTGTGTACAAATGAGCAACTCTTTCAATTGACTCCAATAATTACTGACTATCCTGATTTCAAAGTTTGGATTGTAAATTACAAACAATACAAAATTATTTGTAAATGGCAAAGTTTTCTTTTAAATATTAATAAACATAAATTTTATTCTAAAATTTTTAATTGAATTAATATACAATGTTACAATATTTTTTTGTAATTTCAGAAGTTAGAATAGAAATGTAGTATATAGGTAATGGAACAAATGAGATGTTCTAACAAGTGTAGCGAGTCTTGTTAAAACATATATATATAATTTTAAATATTACATTTTTATTTTTTTACTATCGCTACGAAATCTGCAACCCAACCAGTACCTCCGTTATTCAAATTAGTAGTAAATATAATTTTAATGTAGTTATCTACGCTTGTGTAGTCTGCTGGTGTTTGGGAACAGTAAGTAGATATCACATTACCGCTTCTGTCGGCCAGTTGGACGTAATTTTGGTCACAAACAACACCTAGATCGAATACTTCAAATCGTAGCATTAAGCGTGTTCCAGGTGGAGTCTCAAGCTCCCATTCACATTTGCTTTTCTGGCGGTATACGGTAGGGTACAGAGGACTGGCAACTCTCCCTACTACGTTATGCAATTTTCCACCACACCCATTACCTTTATCTGTTACAACGTAGTTCAAGTCAAATGTCACCATTTCATTCCCTCCTAGAGCATGGTTATGTAATAGTAAACTCCTACCAGTTGAAAAGACTGTTGTATAGCCGGAGACAAATTTACTCAACCTAACTAAGCTAGGAGCTTTAGTAGTTTTGCCATCAAATATTTCAAGATAAACCATATCACTTTCATAATCCGGTGAGACAAATAAAAAGTAAATTGCTATTGTATTATTTTCAGGAGCGGTTATGAGAGTATAACAATCTTCACTTTGTTCGGTTTCTAAAGGATAAATTGCTTTTATCCTACCTTGTGGATCTGAGTAGTTTCTTCCACAAAAGCCAGTAGAAACGAATTCAATTTCAAATCCCTTATAAATTCGGAAACCTGATTCCGACGCAGTGTTTAAATTTAATAAAGTATCTCCATTAATATATAAATCAATTGATTTTTTTGTTCCACAAAATTCTGAACGGCTAGGGTGGGTTTGTTCATAGAAATTTGAAAAATCAAAAAAGTTATTAATTTGTGGGCTTAACATAAATTCTTTACCCAGCGATACATTATGGGGGTGCAAATAGCTTGTTATCAACAAACGGTCATTATTACATTCATTTAAATCCGAGGAACCTAATTGTAAATCTAGGTTCTTTATCGTGAGACGTACTGTACTGAATTTATCGGATATTAAATGGTAAGAGCATTGTAAGCCTCGTGGGACATACCCCGAATTGTATAGTGGTGATTTTAAAATTTGAACTTCATGTGTCACGGTAAACACACTTTGGCCGCAAATAGATTCTTTTGCAGATAACACTACCTCAAAGCCCGAGCTAGCAACTTCACCGTCTGTTGAAAGGTGAATAGACATATAGTCATACGAAGAATGTATCTGTGGTGGTAACGTATGACCACAATAAGTGTCTATAATTAAACTATTTGGATTTATTCCATCCCTAAATTCTACATAATCACAGTCACATTTATTAATTCCTAGAGCTGTTTGATTGACGTTGTAGCAAGGGGATATGTGGAAAGATATGAACTCAACATTAACGACATAATCTTCTGGAGCTTTTATATTCCAAATGCAGTCTAAGAAATTTTCATAAACAAAACTGTTTCCCATAAGTGGTGATTTCAAAGTGTGACTTGTTGTGCGTTCTAAATTTATTTGCCCGCCACATCCAGCAGATTCCGAGTAACTAAAAACAACTTCAACTCGAAAACCACTATAGGCAACGCTAGCGTCGGTAAAAAATTGCATAAGCATTTCATTTCCGCTACTTTTTATAATGGTACTAGAATTTATATGGCCACACATTAATGCTAGACGTTTATCATCATCCACACTCAATCCATCAAACACTGCGATATAATCACTATAGCAATTATTATTAGCCTCTAAATCAATGTAATCAAATCTCAGGACGACAATTTTACTCGCAGGGGCTTGTATGACCCAGGTACAATTTAGATTATGTTCATACTTACCTGAAGTTATAACCGTATTATTGTTAATTTTGCCCCCGCAAGAGTAAATCGAGTAAGACAGCTTAAAACCCCTTCTGCTACTATATCTGTCTGTGCTGAAAGTCAACTGGATTTCTTCAACATTTTTTATAGGTGGAGGAAGTTCTTGTCCACAATAAACCTGATAAATAGAATCGTATTGACTATGCGCAGATAAAGTGACATTATCGTATTCACATAATGGGTATGAACCTTCAATATCAAATGACAAAAATTTTACTTGAATAGTATTACTAACTGCTGTAAATCGGTATTCGCATTTTAAACTCGGTAAATATTCATTATTGTAGCCCGGACTGTATAGTACTTGTTCTTTTTCCGTGGCTACATAGTTTCCACCACACATTGTAGTCCATTGTGCTCTAAATCCATCCAAATTATTGGTATCATCAGAGCGGAAGATGATTTTCATTTGATTGTATGTTGAATTATAAGCTGGTGGCAAGTGTCGTCCGCATAGTTTATCAACTTGCTTATATGAATTATCCTTCCAATCGTAGATTATCAGTGCGTCTTTGGTGCAATCAGGCGTGTCCTCAATTACAAAGCGCTCAATAAACTGAAGAGAAATCCTGTTACCCAGCTCAGCTTTTATCTCCCAAACGCACTCTTGATTATTTATATAATTTTTGGGATAATTCGGAGACGAAAATTGACGTTCATGATTAGTAAGTAAGCCTCCACATTGACTAGAAGCTGTTTTCACCATGAGTTTTAGTTTAGTTTTGTTTTTAGCATTAGAGTGGTATTCAACAAAGGTATATTTATATGTGAGAACGAGGGGGTTTTGGGGAATTTTATCTCTACAATAATCACCAATTACTGCTGCCATCCGTACATAGCGAACGACATGGCGTATTTGTATGAATTCTTCAGAACAGTCTAATTGAAATTCGCCCTCCAATTTCATTTCAATTTTATTATTTTCTGGTGCAATTACAATCCATGCGCAGTCCAACGAATCATTATAATTACTCGGCAAATTTAAGACATTAATCGTTTCTTCGCTTACATAAATCGCACCACCACAAGGTTGCATTTTCCATTTAACTTGAAAATTCAGCTCATTTCCTTTATTTTGAACTGCTTTTAGATCTATACCATTCGACGGTAGTCTATAAGTCACGTCTACGTTTTTTCCGCAATCAGTCCGAGTTATTGTGAAATCATCAACAACAGTAGATTTTATACTTAATTGAGAGTCAGTATACCGGCAAATATTACTGAGTACTGTTGAATTTATTTTTACTTCGATAACTATGCTATTAAGGTGAGGGGTTAAATCGTTTTCATTATTTTGGTACCTGTAATGCCACTCACATAAATAAGACCGTTGGAGATCCGGATCTCTTATTTCACCTTTACTTCCACTTAAAGAACCACCACATAATGCTTCGTCATTCGAAGTAAACTGAGCTTTAAATCGATGAGTTGCTATTCCTACTGGCTTTAACCATAAATACATTCCTAACTTATTTCCCGATGATTCAAAAACTTTAACGGTTGATGAATAATTAGCATCAGGTATTTTTTGTATGAGAGTTTGAAAGTGTACGTCATTATATATTCTTAATCCCAGATTATTAAAGTCAAAGTCTAATAGTTCAAGGCGCACCCGTCTGTTGACATTTGGTAATTCAATTTTCCATTGACAAAATCTCAAATTCGTGAGCATAGGATAGCCTGGTGTTGTTAAAAATCCTTCAGGTGTATTGACAATACCACCACAAGTAGGTCTCCAAATTTTAAACGTCAACCGAAATCCCCTACTTTCAGATATTGGATCCCAGTCGTTTGGTTTGCCAATAGCAAGTACTACTGAGACTTGATTAGTGAACGATTCGATAGAAGCCGAATAATCTTCCACGTCGTTTGCGCAAAATTCTTTTAAAATAGTAATAGTATTGTTTACAGGTATAGAATTTTCGGTAATCGAAAGTTTTGTGGCGCATGGTTCTTGAGAGGTAGGTAGATTGAGATCATTGAGTTGAAGCTTTAAACTCAGGCCTGTAGGTCCAACAATATTCCATTTACAAATTGAGCCATATGGTAGTGCTTGCATGTGTGGATAACCTGGTGATGTTACTGTTCCTCCGTTTGCCGTAATTGTACCACCACAAACATTAATAGATACGTTAGCCTTAAAACCATTTCTAGGCTCCAATAATTGAGTTGAATATTTAATGAACATTAAATTAGAGCTTGTTTTTACTGTACCGGGCTTATCACCACAATATCTTCCTAATAACGGTGCGAGATCCGTTGACCCATCACGGATTTCTATGTACTCTGTTTTACATAAATCGGTACGTTCTAAGTCGAATCTATCCAAAAAATCGATTCGTAGAATTTCACCTGGAATACCAATATAAACCCAAACACATTCTGTGTAAGGTGAGGGTACAGCTGGATATGACGGTGAAGTTATAATTTCCCACGGATGATCCAAATCTAATGTTGATGATGCACCACACTCAATGTTTTCTTCTTCAAATCGCAATTTAAATGTTTTGAAGTTATTTGTATTATAAGCCACATAACTTACAAAAACAGCATTACTGGATGATAATATTTCGGTCCTATTTTCATGCGGGTAGCCGCAGTATCTGCCATCAGCTAATAATGGTGAATCCTTTGTCCCGCCGTTTCGTAAAATTACATATGAAGAACAGTCAGAACTAGTAATATTGAACTTTTCAAATGAAACCTTAACATTTCGCCCGGTTCGCACTTTCAGCGTCCATTCACAGCGTATCTTACTTGAGTATATATTCCGCTTATCCAACCATGTAGGCTCTATGACTCCCGAGTTTAAAATCAAACCTCCGCACATTGATGCCACTGTGGCTGAAAAACCTTTCTTAGTAACCGATGAATCTGTTTTAAGTTGAACTTTCAAGTAAGTCGATGCATTCATTGGTGACTTTATTTCTTCGTTTTCACAAATGTTTTCTTTTAGAGCTGTCCATTCATCTAGGGTGCTACATAAAAATATTGAGACACGATCGGCAAAACAATTTTGTGTTTCTTCTAAAGAAAACTCCTGAAAAGTTAAGACTAAATGACGCCCCGGTACTGATTTAAAAATCCATTCACAATTCATATCATTGTCATATGGCTTGGGATAATTTGGAGAATTGAAAATAACATTATGGCCAGGTTGCACGATTTCAGTATGATTATATCCGCAGTTCATTTTGTCCCGTAATTCAGATTCTGCGATCTTATCAGCTTGTCTCCAATTTAAATGGAAAAGTGACCCAGAATTTGATTCTTCCAAATGTAGAACAATATAAGCAATACTTGAAGAAGTCTTTATATTATTGACTTGGTTGGTAAGTATTCCACACATTTTTTCAAGTAGTGGAGCGTCTTTATTATAACCATCATAAATAGCCAAGTAGTTATCGCAAGTTGTACCATAATTATGTATCTCCAAATTATCTACTTGTAAAGCAATAGCTTCGGATCCGTCTGTAGTTACACGCCATGTATATTCACCTGAAGTTTCAAATGAAAAAGGGTACAATGGCGATGATATTTCACCGCTGGTTAATCCACTTATGTCGTTACCATGCAAAAATCCATAATGAATAACAAAGCCACGTCCTGAGTCTTTACTATCACTATGAAACTTTATGTAAAGTTTGTTTGCGGAGGTTGTGTTAATAGGGATGTTGTTTCCGCAAAATACTCCTATAAGTTGTCCACCACCATTGTTTTCACGCACTTCTAAATAGTCCTCATTACAACCTTCTGAATATTCCAAGTCCAGCTCTTCAAATGTAATATATACTTTATTTCCTGGTGATGTTTTCAGAATCCACTCACAATCGGATCCAGGAGGATATGATTGAGGGTAATTAGGTGAAGCAATAGTACCTTCTTCCGAAGTTAAAACGCCACCACAAGCTGATGTCAGAGTAGAGTAGTGGGCCGAAAATTTCCCCGAAATGTTACCATAGTAAGTACCAAGTATTATTGTCATTGCACTACCATGGCTTACAAGTGTTGGTGGAATTTTGTTACCACAATATTCACCGACCAATGGAGATTTCTCATCATCACCGTCGAGTATTCTAAGGAATGTAGAGGGACATGACCTACTCGTGTTTGTAGTAACTGTCATATCTTTAGGAATGGAGAGATGCGTTATAGTTAGTTTTATTTTTTGACTAGGTGTAGGTGCTAGTACAATCCATGTACAACGTGTATTAGAGTTTTTGTGTAAAAAGTTATTATTTATTGTTCCATCAGTATTTGCTGTTATGCGGGCGCCGCAAATCATGACAAAAGACATTTTAAAACCTTTCGCAGAGCCATAATTATTTGTAAGAAATTGCAAGGTTAATTCGTTACCTTGGGACAAAATATGAGAAATATTTGTGATCGGACAAATACGATAACTCTCATTGGAAAGAAAAACATTGTTTGATTCATACACCTTAATCACATCGCCCCACGATGATACGTCATCCAGATCATCTGAGTATAAATCAAAATCTAATATATTTAATTGTATCCGGTGGTTTATGGGCACTATAATGTTCCAAATACAATCCAAATTATTATCATAGTTTTTCGGATAGTTTTTGGAGTAAATCATACCTGATCTCGAATTTATTTTACCTCCGCATCCAGACCTAAATGAATTAAAATAAGAGTTAAAAAATACATTCATAAGAGAAGACCGCTTTATAAATTTTATCAAAAGGATGTTAGAACTTCCTTGCACTGACGATGTACCACGGTGGCAAATTTTTGTTAATAGTGAGGAGTCGGTAGTTTGACTGTTATATACTTCTATTGCATCTACTGTACAATTTACAGTATCGGTCATGTATAAATCTATGAAAGTTATCGTGACTCCAGTTCCTGGTGGAGTTTCTAATATCCATTCGCAATTTATTTCATTTTCACCAAGGGTCATTCTTTTATCAAATGTCAAGTAGCCAAACCGTTTTTGAATATGACCTCCACAACCATCTTTCACCCATTCTAGACGAAAACCGGTACTGGAAAAGTAACCGCTTGATATGAACTTGATATTTAAAGTATTGCTTTTGATATTTAATGGTTTTGGCAATGAAGATCCACACAACTTTTGTGATATAATGGTATCAGACGATTCGCTTAACTGAACATAGTCCGAAGCACATGTGTAATTTAAGGGCATACGATAGTCTGGAATATAATACGTGCTCCTCAGTGGGAAACTACGTCTGCGATCCAGATGATAAAATGAGCCTGGGCGAAAATAGCGAACTAACTCAAACACATTAAAATGAGTAAAGGTCACGTTAATTTTATTTCCTTTTGGGACGTTAATAGACCAGAGACAATTGGAATAATGAGGATAATTATTAGGAAAACCTGGGCTTTCTATGACTCCATAATTACCTGTTATATTACATTGACAAAGAGTATTATAGTTTAGCAAGAAGCCTTTGCGACTTAGATAAATATCTGACCTAAATTTAACAAAGGCGTAATTACTTGACGTCTCAAAACGGTTTAAGCCGAGGGGCATTGAACAACGTTTACCAAAACTAGCAGCACTTGCATCTCTGCCATCGAATATTTCTACGTAGTCATCTATACAATTGGGAGTCTTTTCTAAATCTAATTCCACGAAAGAGAACAGGATTCGAGAACCAGCACTTGTTACTACTTTATAAAAGCATTCAGCGTTTTCGTTGTAATTGTCAGGATAGTTAGGTGACGAAATAGTGCCGTTAGTGCTAGTAAGTGTGCCTCCACACCCTGTTATAGTGCCATCCCATTCAATTTTGAAACCATGCCCCGATAAATAAGTATCTGAATGAAAATGCAAATATAAGCTGTTTGCTGTCGACGTAATATATTTTGATTTAAACTTGCCACAAAATTTCCCAATTAAAGGGGTGGTTTCTGAGGCTCCATTTTTTATTTCTAAGTAATCACCAAAATCACATTTATCACGAATGGGCCGTTCTAAGTCAAATTGGGAAATATTAAGCCTAATTTGCTGTCCAAAAGGTACAGTTATCGTCCAGATGCAATCACGGTTTGGCGAATATACATTTGGCCATCCAGGTGAATAAATAGAGCCTTGACTCTTAACTAAAAATGCGCCACAGTGCGATTTTTCATCCAAAAATGCATAAGAAAGTGAAAATCCTCTTTTTTGTATAGTACTATCTGATTTAAATTTGATCATTATTCTATTAGTAGAAGAAGTAATAGTGGGTGGTATTTTAAATCCACAATAACGACCAACCAAGTCCCGCTGATTGTCATCGTCTATTTCGTATAACTCCACAAAGTCAGCAGTACACGTTGGTCGAATTTTATCTTCAAGGTTAAACCTATTCCACGTTATTTCGATTAGCATACCTTCAGGAGCGATTATAATCCATGTACATGTTTGATCCTTCTTATATATCGTTTCATCACCAGGAGGGTGGCTTATTACTCCGGTAGTCTCCCTGTGAACGCCACCACATTCAGTGTCTATTGTTGTATAGTTAGCATAAAACCCTGTACCAGTGATACTCATATCAGATTTAAATCGAATGAACATATAGTTATATGTTGAAGTTTGAACTGGAGGAATGTGTTCCGAGCCACAATATGTCCCAAGTAATGTTGAGTTGACGTCAGGTCCATCCCTTATTTCAACAAAATCGTATTGGCAATTGGGGTAGCTGTTGTTTTCAATGTTGAAATCTTGGAATGTTAGCTGAATAGCTTTTCCTGGTATTGTGTTTATAATATATTCGCAAAGCTTGTTTTCTGGGTAACTGAAAGGGTATCCTGGTGATTTGATAATGCCACTGTCGCCATAAAAATCTTTATGACAAACGGTATCATACCCTATTCTGAAGCCTTTTGAAGACATCGTATGGTCAGATTTGAAAATTAAAAATAATGTATTGGAAGTCGAAGTGTATGATTTTGGAAATACTGTACCACAAAATTTACCAACAAAACGTGAATCAGAAGATGGGCCATCGTAAATCTTCAAGTAATCATACTTGCATCTGAACGATCTCTCCAAGGAAAATGAAATAAAATCTATTCGGATTTGGGTATCTGCACTTGTTTTTATTTTATATTCGCAAATTATATTGTTAAGATATTTATCGTTGTAATTAGGCGACATTATCTCACCTTTGTACTGCGTGAAATATCCACCACAACCCGGTATACCTTCAATAGGGGCGTACGCGATTTGGAAACCAAAACCAGAATTGTATGCATCGGAGTGAAAATGTATCAAAAGTTCAGAACTAATTGATTGCAGAGGCGACGGTTGAGTTGAATTACAAAGTTTTTCCAGAAGTGGGTCACTAACGCGTCCACCATCGTATATGGCGAGGTAATCAAAGCTACAATTACTGTGGGCTTCAATATCTAGTGTAAAGAAAAACAGTTGTATTCTTTTTCCTAGAGAAGTCGTTAAGTGCCAATAACAATCTCTGTTAGGTGGATATTTCCCCGGAGAACCTGGCGAACTGATGTGACCGTGAGTACTTGCGTCGACTTCTCCCCCACAAACTGGGTTTGTGCTAGTCCAATGTAGAGCAAAACCATCCTTAGCTATACTGTGGTCCGAACGGAACCAGAAATATAGATTATTATGACTAGACAAAAAATTTCCCCCTTTGGGAAATTGATTGCCACAAAATCGTCCTATTAGTTGACTAGCTGAGCTTCTACCATCGTGTATTTGTAAAAAATCATACAGGCAATCCGGACTAGATTCCAAATTGAACTTACTAAACGTGACATTTATAACTTTTTCTGGTATTGTGTGAATAACCCACGCACATCGAGCATTATGACTATACGTTGAATTAGATAATGGATATAATATGTTACCTTCTTCATTATTTAATACACCACCACACAGAGAGGTATGCATCTGACAAAGGTCGCCTGAAAACAATGCCGTACACTCACATCTAAATCCTTGGGATGAATTTTCGTCCACTATGCAACTGCCACCATTTTGACACGGATTGTTTTGACATATATTAGCAGGATTTTCACAATGTACACCTTTAAAGCCTTTACGGCAAATACAAGTATAACCACTTCTCAGCATGTGACATTGGCCATGCTCACCGCATGGATTATTTTCGCATTGTTGCGTTGCATTACCTGAAGTAGAAATGTAGCATCCATGGACGCCTACACCGTCGCCATCCATTCCACGCGGGCAAAGACATTGCCCCATCCTTTCTCCAAAATTAAACATATTCTCAATGCATTGGGCTGATGGATGACAACCGCCGTTATTTATCCTACACGAGCCTCTCCAAGTACAGGTCACACCGTCTCCCATGTATCCTCTGGGGCAGGAACCACAAATTCTTGATCCAATTGTATTGTGACAAGCAACAAAAGGGCTTACACTGCATCCACCATTAGGTATGGTTATACACTCGTCGATATCATAACAAGCATAACCATTACCTTCATAACCTGGTGGACATTGACCGCACCGAAATGAACCCGGAAGATTGATACATTCGACTCTGGGATTCACAGAACATCGAGTACCTTGAGATGCTTCACATTCGTTTATGTCTGTAAGGCAAGCAATACCTGTACCATTTGTTGTCCAACCTTGATCGCAGATGCACTTGATTCCGTTTCCAGAAGTTACTGATAAACAAGTACCGTGTCCACACATTTCATAATCACCTCCTGAACAATCCTTAGCTTTCCTTGTACAATGTAAGCCAAACCATCCCGTTCTACAAAGACACTCGTAGGATCCGGGCCTATTGATACAAGTAGCGCCATTCTGGCAGCCCAGGTCAGTGCCAGCGAAGTTTCGACATTCGTTAACATCTTCATCGCAATCAGTTCCCTCCCAGTTTGGCGGGCAAAGACAGTGGTAACCGGTTATTAAGCTTAGGCATGTACCTCCGTGTCGGCATGGATTCTTCTCACAGCCATTAACTCGTCTACTGATTTCGTTTTGCAGTAGTGAAACTCTATTGTTTAATCGGTTAATTTTTCTTGTAAGTAACGTTATATTGGATAGTAAACTACTAGTCGAACGAATTTGTTTGTTTTCTAAAGACTGCAGGCGATTGAATATACCACTTGGCCCTTGTAAGTTACTGAAAAATTCGTTGCTTGATGGAAGTTGAAATTGTTCAGGAGCACTGGTGATGTTCATACTAAGAATGTTTATTCCGCCTATAAATACAGTTGATTTAGGTCCGTTACTACGCAAATAAATATTTTTATCCAATGCAGGTTCTAAAATAAGGTCTCCATCGGATGTCTTGATTTTTGGTCTGTCATGATTAATACATTCAATATACACATCGCTTAAAATTATTAGGCACAAGAACTGAATTATTAACGAGTACATAGTTCACACGCGTGACACTCAACACGAGTAACTACGGATTGAGAGAGGCACTGAATCTGTCATAAATGTGTTTGACAAAGGGGCGTTATTTCTATCATAGCTCACATTACATGTGTACAGTTCGTAAAGCACATGGCACAAGACTAATCACTATGATCAAATTTAATAAAGTGTTTGATTTTTTTCGGTTTAGATTAACACTGTTAGTGCGGCAGCTCTTCCATCTGTATTTCCGACATTTAAGAAGTACATGAGATCATAGAGCGCCAAACCTGAACTTCGATTTAGTAACTTTACAAAAGGGTACCCGAGATTGAATGTCGACTGGGCAAAAACTAGAATTTCTACGTGGCTTCAATTACAAAGGCATGGCAGCAGATGCGAAACTATTCTGGTGCCAAAATTTTCTGGAATGAGACCCTAAAAAAACGGAATTTGGACGGAAATCATTGGGCGACAAGGGTGGGGGCCTTTGTCGTCCGCTGAAGTGGACCCGGGAAGAAGGCGACATCGGCTGGCCCGTGTCGCCTTGCACTGCGAGACCTTAGGGGGAGGAATTAACCCCTCGCCACCTCGGTACGTGCTCAGTGAGCACAGTGCAGAGGGGCTCCGGAGCGTTCTACTAGAGATGCCGGAGCCTCTCACAATGCACCGAGGCAGGGCAACAGGGGGGTTTTAGTGGGTAAGAACCCCACAAAGCTCCGCCTTCCCCCCAGAAGGTGGGGTACCTTGTTGAAATAAAAAATAAAAAGAATAAAAGAGCTTTGAAGATTCTTGTTTTACGCTATAGGGCGTCAAGTTTTTATTAAACGCTTGTAATTATTGTTATCAATTAAATTTGTAAACATTTAAAAATACTGTGTATCAATTAGGTTGTTTTGTATATAACGTTACAATTAAGACAGATAGTGTTTACAGATAAAACAACAAGTCGATTGCTAGTTTTAAATATACGCCCCTTTCTCAAATTTCACGTGACAGATGGTCGCACACAGCTAACGGTCATGGAATGTAGGCGTTATTAATTTTATCGCATTTTGTCGCCCTCTTTTATTTCCGAAGTATCACGTCAATAGCCTAATGGTGTAGGGTACCGTCTGCGAACAATAAGGTCGTGGGTTTAAATCCACCATTCAACTATTGACGTGAACCATCTCCTAACACAAGTTTATGTTTAGTTGGAATGGTTAACAACAATGTTAGTAATATTTACAAGTAAGTAGTAAGTTTTTAGTATGTTCAGCCTATATTCTCTTACTTCTTTCACATTCGTGCTCTTGTCATTACATAGTATTTAACTAATCTTGGAATATCATAAGCCTATCGATGTTATAATAAAATTTTCACAAGATTTTTGGGAGTTCCTCGGTATATCTTCGGAACCCAACAAAATTTACATCGGACCTAATTCAATATAAATATTTTCGAACAAAAAAAATTAAAATTGCATAATAAATCGACGTTATTATTGCACCAACATTTAAAAAATACAAATGAATTGAAAACCTCCACCCTCTTTGTAGTCATTTAAAAATACACTCACAGTTACTGCCACACCGGGTTCGACGTGGCGAGAACATAGATAAAGTTTGTCATAAGAAGCTCGTAAACAAAGCGACGTTCAGTTCAATTCAAAAGATAAGTTAAGCATAAAGTTCGTACTTTCGTGTCAGCCAAGCACATGGCCCTACACGACGGCCATGTGGGTTCCACGTAGATTCAGCGTGACCATGAGGCGGTCACGGTTAAACCTACCCATCCCACTGCTCAGAAAGCCGAGATCTTTCCGGAGCGGCGGTCGGCTCTTTTTTTTACTTCACAGAGTGGCCAGAGAAGCTGACCTTGACTGCTTCACTGGATTGAGAGGTGACATAGCTCCCTTAGCCTGAAAATTTTTCGGTAGTAACACGGCACAAGGGCCGGTGAAAGGTAACCTCGGCTTGGACGGTTTTATGTTACGCGTAAATATTCCGATCCGAGGGCGCCCGAGAGGCCCGGTCGGTTGCTATTTCAAGGATAATCTAAAGGACATTCAAAAGCTAAACTGACTTTGAGGTCCATTTCGGGAAGGCGCTGGGATAAAAAGTGCCTGAGAAACACCAGCGACGCTCCTAACATCTATCGGCCCCGACATAACTCGACCGCTTCGCCGGTATATCTTGTATGACAACAATACAGAGACAGGACCGCACGCAATGGAGGCTGCTATCTCTAACTTGGCCACGATCCTCAACAGTGAGGGGCAAAGACGAAGAATTAAAATACTTACCAAAATTATATTAGCTGCGTAAAAGCTTATCACAATTACTAAGATTCTTTTACTTATTTTAAAAAGAGCCGATTCACGCTTTATAAGCAACAAAAAGAGATAAATTTGAAAGATGATAGAGATAATTTCCAAATCATGCTTACGTCGCGTTGCTCTCGATAGAGTGTGCGTTTTGCTTTCGTCGGAAATTTTATGGAGCAATAAAAGTTTGTGAACTCAAAATGTTGGCAGACTTTATTCTTTATTGCTTTATGGAGCCAGTCGTAGATCAAATTTTCTACGTATTATTCGGCAAATTTTAGAATTTATTGTTTCTCAGTATAAATTATATATTACAATCTATTTTTATGGCAGCATTATTTCCACTATTAGCTCAAAGGCTTTTTGAACTGTTTACAGATTTGTGAGCAGCCCTAACCCCAAGCGCGCTCAGCTCGAACTGGACGGAGTACTGCCTTGAGTACGCCCGCGAGTGTCGAATCACGGTACGGTCAGCACTTCAATCGGATTCTTAGAAATTAAAAATAATTGTAATAGTATACACTCACACATTAAATGGAAAAGAGAGAAAGCACAAATAAGACATGATGCCAACACTGGATACCGCCCCAGCATATGCTGTCAAAAGACTACAGCACTGATATTTTCAGGGGTGCCAAGGACTTTTCAATGTAGTACGCGCGCATTACTACGTGCAAATAAAGCTTTATAATAAATATTAAATATATTACAATAAATATCATATATTAAATACGATATAAATATATAACGTTCATATATTAAAATAATAAAAATACTGGAAACAACAAGCCCCGATCATATTTTCTCTATAACAGAAGATTTTTTTTAAACTGTATTTGTGTCTATTCATGAAATTCGTGTGATTTATTAAAAAACATTTGAATTGAAATGTGATTGTGGTCCCAGCTTACAAAGCTGACCAATCAGTAATCAAACCGTAAATCTGCCACCGGATGCAATGAATTGTTAAAAAATAAAATCGCTGACGGGAAATCGTGTACACGTTCGACATCAGAAGGAAAATTGCAAATTGATTCAATTAAAATACTACTGTGGTTGAACTTAGCCAATTACATGTCCTTCTAGTTGTCGCCTTAATCTATAAATTTGACCTTAAACTAAGAATTGGAGCTTTGAAATTAATTTGAAATATATGTAATTAATGAAAAAACAACATTCTTCGTTTTGTTTTCTCTTGCGTATATGAAAAGGTTTGTTGGTAGGCCAACACGGGAGGGATGAGGTGTCATTCAACTAGCTATATGAAACATAAATTTTCAAGACAACGTGCATTATGTTAATGACAGTTATGTCAAACAACTGACAGTTGCATAAAATTAATATTATCATGTTTTCTTAAATTTGCAAATATCTCACTCTCAACTTTATTAATTTTTTTTTCATAAGAACTTTCTCCTGGCAATAATATACACAACAACAAAAAACATCAATAATGTTCCATCCGTTCACACGTGATGCGATGTCAAGGGCAATAATGTATCTTTTTTAATATTTAAAGATTTCTTACAAACACAACGCTTTTTAATTAAACAATCGCAATTACAACACGTGAGGTCCTTCTCCTCCCCGCGTCGGTTTCCTCAATGCTGAGGGTCGTCATTATCTCGTGGGACAGTTTGTTTTTGGTGATCCGTCGTCATTTTCCTCTGTCTGCAGCAGTGCGCAGAGCATCGCTAACCGACGTGCCGAGAGTGGTGCGGATCTGGTCAGTCCAGCGTGTCGGGCTTCGACTTCGCGGTCATGTCCTTTCAGTTTTTCCAGTCACAACTAGCCTTTCTAAGTTATCGCTGTTTTTTTATCAATGTGACCAAAGCATTCCAGCATCCTGCCTACGCATATGGTGGACAGCCTAGCTTTAATTTTAAGTTAGTGACTAAAAAGATATAATTTAAGAATATAGTGTTACGTACCGCTGCATACACCTATTACGTCTGGACTCAGCGGTACCGGAAATCGGACGGCAGGGAAAGCTGGCGCTATAAGTCGCGTGCTGGCCGGAATTCGGGCGGGACTTAAGAAATATAAGAAGACAATAATTACGATTCCTTTTTGTTTTTATTTTTCTTTATTATTAAAAAAAGTTGTAAACTGGAGATAACTTTATGTGTAAAATAAAAGTATAACTGTTAGTGTTTGATATTTTAACAATAGTATACGTATAGCCGTAGCCTTATAAAATCCGACACTACTATGACAAGTTCACAACAGAAGCGAGCTAAATGCCAGTCATTGCCTGCGCTATAAAGCGAAATACCTTTTGCACCCGCTTATTATTGGATCAAACATTATCATTGTCATAATAGACAACACACTAGTTCTAAATAATTTGTACTTCGACTTTAGGCTTTGGAAACTAGAACAAATGCGTATTGCGAAACCTCAGGCAGCTATTAGGGTACAGTACCTGTTCAACCTTGATGGAACGCCTGTTACTTAATTATTATGCCAGCCGAATTTGATACAGATATATATTTTCGTTACTAGTTTCCGAATAGTTGTGCTTTAAGATCTAAGTAATTTATGTTCAGTATAACCATTATTGAGTTGTTAAATTCCAATAGATCGTTAGGATCATTAGGCATAAGTATCACATATTTTAAAAATTAAAGGTAACGCTTCTACTTTCAGGAAAAATCCAGGTCATTGTTACCTTTAATTATTTTATTCTCTAGTACTAAGTGCAATACTTCTATATATATAAAAGAGAAAGTGTGTGGGTTTGTTCCTTATAGGCTCCAAAACGGATGGATCGATTTCAATGAAACTTTTGGGGAATCTTCAGATTGACCTGACGAGTAACCCTGTAAAGTTTGGTGATCAGTTCACTCAGTTGAAAGTTAGGAACATCGAAGTAAGAAAGATAAAAAAAATACACAGACGAATTGAGAACCTCCTTTTGTTCTTCTTCTTAGTCATCTCCCTTCATTGCTGAAGGTCGTGTCTAGCACAAAGTGTTGACCTCTCGCGTAACTATTAACCTCCACGTGTTCCTGTTCTTGGCGGTCTTCATGGCTTTGGTTATTGGCAAGCCTGTGAGCGTCTGAACTGCGACGGCCCACCGTGGAGGCGAGCGACCGCGTGCTCTTTTTCCGTCCACCTGGCACATAACCATTAGCTTTTCCAGGTTATCAGGATTTCTAGGAGCAACGTATCCAAAATATTACAATATGCGCTGGAAGCAGAACAGATGCTGGAACAGAAGTTTCTTTTCTGAAGTCGGTAGAAAACAGACTGCATTGTTATCGTGTGAGGAATGTGCACCTCTTATGTATCACGTTATTTGTTGTCATATAGAAATAAAATCTATTGGAAATACTTATTTTTCAACCGACTTCAAAAGGATGAGGTTTTCAATTCGTCTGTTTTTTTGTTTGCTACCGCATAACTTTTGACTGGGTCAACACCGATTTTGATGATTCCTTTTTTTATGAAAGCTAGTCCTTCCTTTGTGGTCCCATTGTTTGGTCCAACTGTGACAATGGGTTGTACGCAAATTTAAGACAAACGGTTTTACAATAGATTCCATTGTCAGAATTGGGCCAAGTTATTATTTAATATTCCTACAATAATTCGGAAATTATTACAAATACAATAGGCGGTCGCCTCAAGTTGCATAGCAACCCGAGTTCGATCCTCGGTGCCGGCATCAATAAATTTGTTGTTACAATTTTATGTGCTGATTTACCACGCACTCGGGGGTGAAGGAAAACATCGTGAGGAAACCTATATATCTTAGAAATATTTTCTAAGACATGTGAAGTCTGCCAATCCGCACCAGGGCCACGTGGCGGACTATGCCCTTATACTCTGTTTACAGAGAAGGCCTGTGCCCAGCAGTGGCATAGATAGTATAAATATCAAGGCTGTAACTTTAACTAACTTTAATTCGGATATACAAAAAGGGCGCCACCGCCCAATAGCATTTGACGTTGGATTCGTTTTGAAGTCGGTTTTGGTTTTTGCTCGTATATATACTTGTTATATATATGTTACATTATTACTTGTTATTTGTTACTTGTTACTTATTTTACTTATATTACTTATTACTTGTTATATATATGTTACTTATATACACGTTAACTCAATTTGAGTAATTTATCTATGCAAAATCCATTGAATTCCAGCTATACAAAAATTCAACCACCAAATATCCGATACGTGTAATCTGAGGGTCGCAGAGCGATGTCAATTTTTATTTTTAAGCTTATCTGATGATGGATCACATGCCGTTGGAATTATGTGGTTAAATCTGTTAAGCTGGTTTCAATTTTAATATTGCTCTGTTATAGAGACGTCGGGTGCATTGTAATGCCGCCATTTAAATGTATGTAATATCCTTATGCCTTAGCCATGGCAACTCAGTGTCGGATGGACGAATTATTTGTGGCAATTTCAAGTGTTGATTAATCACCCGCGGTAAAGGAAAACTACATGTATTTGAAATATTTCTAACGTATGTGAAGTCTGTCAATTCGTACTGGGGCCGCGTGGCGGACTATGATCTTATACTCACAGAGAAGTCCTCTGCCCAGCATTGGGAAAATTATATAGGCTGTTTGGTAAAGAATATTATTCGTGGGGAAACATTAGGTTTATTGGCATTACTGGCGCTTTGCCTATGGCCGCAGCTAGCCGTGCGTTAGTCTGTGGTCTGATCAATGGTCGAGTTAGGAGTGAGATCGTACATCAATACAAATAAAAAATGGCGCTACTGGCGGAACTTGAGGCAGTGTTTTCAACCATTTAAACCCTCGTTTTTCTGAAGTAAGTAGTGCCGCCGTGACGCTGAAGCGTAGGAGAAGCGCGTGAGTTCTTTTTTTCTTAAATACTTGCCGTTTGCCATGCTAAAGTCGGAATTTGTCCAGTATAATGTACCCCAAGTAGAATAGCGTAAAGAAGATATAAACTTTCCTTACAGCTGTAAATTTAACTTTTTAATATCCTTATATGTGAATAAGATAGGAATAAAGTTTAGAGGTTCCGTCGGCCTTTGTAAAAGTAATAGTTTTGATTGACTTCCGTGTTTTTCAAGGACATAACTCACAATAGATATACATTTGTTCTGCCATATTAAGTTACTTGACAGTTGTTATTCGGTGTGTTTTTTTGTTTCTTAATAACTTTGACGAACCTAATAGGACAGGTGAGCAATTGTCTGATTGCTAGCACATTATGCAAGGATAACGTGAAAACTAATCGAAATCGATACGTTCGTGGGTATTGGAAAAAGAGAGAGATAGAGAGGATACGAGTAAAAACCGACATACGAAACCGAGAAGCAAGGTATTATGCGAGGACGCCCTCTGTATATCCGATGTAGCGTAGTTATATTACGAACTCACATTCGTGTTCGTAATTGTTATGAAATACTTACCTAATCTTGTATTGTCATAAATCCACTAAGATCTTAATTAACAAGTATCCTCCTATACGATTTTTTTAGGAGTTTTGTGGTAAATCTTCTGAACCCAAGGTCTAATGCCAACAAAAATTATACAGGATTAAATTTAAACGGAACCCTTTATAAAAAAATGGAAAGTGTTTCATAAATGACGTCGTTACGAGTGCACAATTTTTTAAAAATATTGACGTATTGAGAACCCCCTTTTTAAAAGTCCGTTAACACAGCAGGTGTGCCCTGATTTTTTTTTATTATTTATGGACTAAACTGCTTAGTAATACCATCAAAACAAATTACTATATCATGATAAGCTTAAAACAATATACTCGTAATCTTGAAATGCAATCGAAGACGATGGTTCCACAAAACATTGCGTTCAGCAAAGTTTAAACGCAAACATCATGCAAAATTCTATTTTGCATGCACTCGAGCGTAAGAACAGACTGTCGCTAACAAAGTAAATACAAATACGTCTTCAAATTCGTGATGGCTGCCGTCAATATATCGCGAAGTAAATGCACATTTCGTGTCTAATTCCTTTGGGGAAGTCCCTCAACCTTTCGTCAATACTGCAGTAATTGCAGTATAGTCAATTCAAATTAATTCATTTTCGCTGTGTCGGTTGACCCTTCAAGTGCCAAAATAGTGCTCCAGGAATAAAAAAAATATGCTTGTATGTCGACATTTTGAAATTTTGGTATTTTGATTTTGGTATACTCATTGTAGAGTAAAACTGCATTTTTTCAACTTAATAATGATGAGTCGTAACATAAATATAGATACATTATGTCTATTTTTAAATAGAAAAATATTATAAACAAATATATAACTTGTTAAAAAAAGATTTATTCCCCCAGCGGGACTATACCACACGCGCTGTTTGTTTTGCCGGGTAGGAATGGGATCTTGTCACATAAGCAGAAATAATCAAAATGGCGACTGCTACACTACGGGTTAAGGGCAAGAAAGGTGACCATCTGAATAGAGTACATCTCCGATGTTTAGCGATCTTCAACATTGACAATAATTGAGAAGTGTCAGTAATTTTTAGGCCAAGGTATGCAGCATATGTATGTTATGTGTTGGTTCCTCTCTAGAGATGATTTGTAACGGACTGCCAACTGTGCCACGCGTATCCGTAGCTACTAAGCCTCTAACGTGGAATGTTGGCTGTGAGACCGTAGCTACGAAGCCTCTAACGTGGAATGTTGTCTGTGAGTCCGTAGCTACGAAGGCTTTAAGCTGGAATGCTGTCTGTGAGACCTTGGCTACGAAGCCTCTAACGTGGACTGACAGTGAACCGAATAGTGAACCGAACCGATATTGATGATTCTTTTTTATTTGAAAGCTGGTGCTTCCCATGAGGTCCCATTTCAATTTAGTCCAATTCTGACAACAGCATCCATGGGAAAACCATATAAGTGTACAATTATCATTAAGTGCGCGACAAATGGACGGTTAATTCAATATCACGCCAACCGATTTCGATGATTCATTTTTAATTAGAAAGTATGTATTTCAACGGCAGTTTGATAAATTGGTAGGTTCTACGATAATTTGGAAATACAAAGAGGGCGCGCCTAAAAGCGTTTAACGTTTGATTCGATTTTTGTTTTTAGTCGTAAATATACTTTTATAAGCCCAATTGTAAATATCTTACAAATATAAGCTTCGTTTTTATGATATTAAGTAATTAAATTATTTTTTTGATAGTAGATAGTCATGTAACATGTAATATTTCTTCTAACTAAGAGGGTTTGAACGGCGACTGGCGTCATTTGTAGTAAAGCCACTCGAAGCGAATGTGCCTCGCCTCCCTCATGAATATTTAAAGACTCATCAATGTTTCGACTCAAGATATCGGATTTTCCGCTCGAACAGGGATATTAGCGCTCTGTCTATATCCAATACGTACTTTGTATGTATCTTGAAATGACTTGATTGGTATCATGGAACGTTGAATGGCGTGTTTCTCTGTATATACTTATCGGATTTTATCATAGCTGGAATTATATGCGTCATTCAATAACCTTTATTTTTTTTAAATAGTTAAATTTTATTTATTTACAGGTAAACGTAATCAGATGTTATTAAGCATTTAAAGAAGGCTTTGATCGGCATTCTTTTAAACCTAACAGTGTTAACACTAGTGGGAGTTCGTATTCCACTAAGGTCCTAATGCAGTTTCTTTATTACCTACATTTATCACTAAATAGACGGCAGCAATTTGTTTAGTGTTCTTACGATTGGTATCATAGTGCGCTAAATATTAATTCCTTTACGGTAAAAATATACCATTAGTTATTACTGTAAATATATTGGGGTCGACGGGGAGAACAGAACAAGCACCTTATTATTTTTTATTCCCAAGGGGGAATCGTCTTTCTGGGGGGAAGGCGTTAAGTGAAATTTTTACTTACTGACACTAAAGCCCTCACAAAAACAACACTTGTCCAGTAAACTAAACCAATCAATTTTGGAAAGGATTTCTAAGGATCAAATTAAAACAGTAAGTATATTTACGAACAAAAATAAACACCGACTTGAAATGAAATCAAATGTGACGCTGGCGCCATCTTCATTTCCGAAATTTCATATTAATATAATCTAATCCTATTTGTTTAAAGATTAGGTTCCAATGGGGCTCACATGGAACGGGCAAAAGTCCCTAAAACAAAATTTAAAATATTTTTACATTACCAAGTTGCCATTATAAAAAATTCGAAATCGGTTTAAAAATAACGACGCTCTAAGTGTACAAATATTCAAAAATACAGATGGATTGAGAACCTCCTCCAATTCTGAAATTGTTTAAAAATAATTATCACTTCAGTAATCACATTTATTAAGATCCGTTTCTTTAAAAGTAGTATCTGTTTGGTGCTTTAAAATTTATGAATAAATACAAAGCACAGCTGTTCACCGTGGGCTATAACAGTCAGTTTAAAAGGATCTTGTCTTTACCCCTTCAGGCTTATACATAATTTAAGTCTATCGATCCTCGCTCAGTAAAGATGGATGTCGCTTTGCTAATAATAATGGATATTTACTTAAATTACGTAACTTTGAGACTCCTTAACTTTGCTCGAAAGAAACCGGTAGGTATCACACTTTATGTAGAAATTGTTAACTCTGACTATAGAACTGACTCCATTAATAACCGACTTTGAAAAAAGAGGAGGTTTTATTATGAGTTTCCTTTCAATTATATCGTATATTCATTTAGTTGGTGTCTTGGATGCCAAAAATATATCAACTCCTAAAAATCAAATAATTGGGTATAAGAATATTTTTTGATTTTAATATTGGTAGGTTTAGGACCATCCAAGACTATGTCAATACTGCTTAATGACAACGACCATAAATGTTAAAAAAAGAGCCTGAGAAGAGAATATAAAAATGCCTGATGAGAGAGCGCTAGAGCTGTGTGCTAACCTTGGAAATAAGAAGGGAGCGTCCTTGCGTAGTATCGTTTAGCTACTGACCGTAAGACGTTTACTGGATGTATTTTTGTCGCGGCTTATAAAATCACTTACCGTTGGACGTTGAATTACGGGACATTCTGTATTTAAGTTCATCTGTTATAAAGATTTGATTCAAATAAGCACTGGTCATTGTTTTATGAGTGGTTACCGATGTCAGCCCGAAAGCTTTGGTAACAACAAACTGATTTTTACAACAACTGCCGGATATAGAGGTGCAAGCTTCAATAGTGAATGGTGATTTGATGAACAGTATAATAGCACATTCATAATTAAAACAACTCAACGTTAAAAGATATAAAGTGAATTTAAAACTACAATATTATCATGATAAACACCACTTATGTTCACCTGGTACCCAACTAGCAAAATTTAAATTCACGATAATTACAATGAACACTTAAATATTGCAAAATTAACATAGTCCGGTTATTAACTCGCACATAGAACAAAGTACATAGCCACAAATAATAATTATAAATTCAAAAGATAATTGGAGGCTTAGTAATTGAACGCGTGCTAATTTTGGAATTCCATTAAACGCGTCACTTGTATGAATTTACCGGGCTTTCGAATTTACGCTGTTATCCCGTTTATCGAAAACAAGCGAGTAGGCAGCAAAGATAATTAGATTATCCATTAAAGATGAAAGCCCACACAGTTTGCTTCAATAGAATTTCAAGCAGAAAAGCGGCTAAAATGTTAGTTATTACATTATATATGTATAAAGAACTATTTACGACGTTTTATCTGGACCCGGAGTTGATATAGAACTTTTCACCCTTTTTCTTTCCCGGCTTTATTACAAAAAATCAAAGTAACGTTCATACTGAGTTCACTTTTATAGGATGCTAAGATGCTCGTGTGCAGCATGTGAATTCACTAGCTGCGAGATGACTTAATTGTTGGTTGTGTCGCCGTCTAACGCCCTATCCTAAAACGTCAATTTCGTCATGTTTTCTAGAGAGCGAGACACGTTCTCGATGACGCTCGCTGAGCGACCGGATGTCAGGATTAAAAAAAATCTAAAACAAAAGCATTGCACTCCTTCGTCAAACGCAAGAGCTTAGACCGCATTCCATGCTGATAGTCTACTGTTAATTATAAAAATGTAAAAACCAGCAAATACTCAAGACCAGACGGTAACCTACAGCAACAATGATCGAAAAGGGATGACAGACGCCCTAGATCCCTAGTAAAAATGAACGCGATAAGTTCTATAGTAGTAATATTCGCGTAAATATAAAAGCGTTATTAAAAGCTTGAATTTCTTGTGTGTTTCATCTGACTCGAACCTACTGAAGATGACCTTTGAACTAAGTTCCTCATAGATAAAACTCGGCCTCCTGTAAAGCTCTAAAAGCTTTGTCTTAAACAAGCAATTGAATATATCAATGTAATCGGATATCATACACAGTGATTTATCGGAGACCATATATTTTCGCTGGCAACAAAATAGCTTAATAGGCGACAAAATTATTTAACCGGCAGTTGAAGCTCTGCGCCGCCCTGTACCAGATAACGAGCATATGATTAATATTGAAAAGCAACAGCTTTGTGCTGACGGTGATTAACGAGTTGCAATCAATGGATTGGCGGCGCTGTTTTATGTAGCGGATATCTTTGGTACGGTTTGCGCCAAAATCACTATTTCGATAATAAAGGACCTGAATTCTGTTCGCTGTTTCCGACAATGTTTATTACACTTATTTATTGAAAGTGTACTTTGTATCCAGATTATACCACAGCATCTCAATCGCATAAAATGTTCTTGTTTTTTTTTAAAACATAACATTTATAAAAACAAGCTATTAATATCTATTCTTCTTTCATCTCGGCTAGTTTCCCGTTCAAAAACCCATTCTTCAATTTAAAATTTTGACAAAACAACCAAGGCAAGTTTGAAGTGTAGTAATAAAGTCATTATTTTCTAAATTAAAAAACATCTTTTTAAAATTTATAATATCTCAAAATATTCCTTATCTAAGTCAACGATGTTTGTGACTTACACTTTGCTAAGCATTTGCTCAGCGTAAGCCCAGCAAATGACTATAAATTTCAATGCAGACTCAACTAGTAAGCTAAGCCTGAGTAAAGTCAAAGTGCGCTTTATAAGTTTCAGCCTTAGGTCGATTAGCTTGACCCTATTGGAAGCAATACGGCACATGTACCCCCGAGGTGACCTCGCCTTGGACGGTTACTCTAAAAGCATTAGCATTTCGTAGCGAGCGGTTCTTACGGTGTAGTTTTTATCGAAAGACCATCAAGACATTCAAATGGTTAATTACCTTTAAATACCACTTCAAGAAGCGTTGGCGCTGGGATATGTGGCCGAACACACTCCAGCAACGCCCCTAAAATCTAACGCAGGATTCATAATACGGCGATATCACGATGTGATTACTCGCAACCTTTGATGGTCGAGGCAGGACGCTTTATCTCTTTCACAACCAGGGTTCTCAAGAAAATTAATATGACACTTAATTAAAACCAAATCCTTTTAAAGAAAAATTAGTAAGCGCGTACAACGACTTAAATGCCAGATTGTAAAGAAATATGTTTCGGTGTTGCTCGAACAAAAGATCCATTTTCATGCGCAGATGTCAGGCTAGTGCCTCGTTAGTGGGCGCTGTACGAGGAGGCAATATACTGGGATTCAGCGGTGTTTACTCACCTGCAATATTGCATATTTACTCGCCCATGCAAAGTTGTGGATATTTGCGGAAGACGGCCGTATATTCCCGACATCGCTAGAAGTATTAACATTCGTACTTTACATTTACTTAAACTTGTTTCTGATTTATTATGTCATAAATATTGCACTCATTTCATTATTTGAATTCGATAATAAGATTGAATGTGTTTTATTCAGTACGCATTGTTATATATACCGCTTTTTATTACATATACAATACAAATACGTATACCAAAATAACATTTTTAAACATTTTTGTCTGTCCGTCTGTCGACTAACCTCTGGAACGGATAGACCGCTTTTGACGGAATTTTCACTGGTAACTGATGTAATAAGGAATAACTTAAGCTTAACTTTATATTAAAAAATAAAAATGAACAGATATAAATAAACTTAATATTTTTTTTGTTGTTGTTGACAATTATTGTAAACGGTAATGAAATTATTGAAAAAGTTGTTAAAAGTACGACCAGACCAGACGTCTGTTTAGTGCGTCAATACCAAAGATAACATGGTGAACATATGTAAGAATTATTTTCAATACCATATTGTGATCGTATTCCATTTGTAGTTGGTTATCGTATAATTAATATTGGAAGGCAACAGCGCTGCATTGAGGGTAATTAACGGCAAGAAATTAAACTGTCGTACTCTAATCGTTGAGAGTAGAGTAGACAGTATTATTCGACAACAAATTTTGTTACTATTTCGTCGTTTTAAAATATAGCTGTTATTGACATGGCAAAGCATTTGTAAAACCGATGACATCTTTATACAGCGTATACTATATGTTACTCATAAATGTGGTTCAAGAACCAAAGTTGTTGTTGAGCACAGTGCAGAGGGGCTGCGGTGCGTTCCTTTGGCGATTCCGGAGCCCCTCACCATGCACCGAGGAAGGGCCACCGGGGAGGTTAAAGTGGGTCAAACCACATTACCGCCGATTTCCTCCCCGTTGACAAAAAATAATTATTCATTACTTTAATAGAATGTCGATAAATTAATATCTTGTTTTTTTCAATTTCAAAACAAATAATTACAGCCATTTCATTTCACACTTTGTCTTGTTCCCACGTGCGAAAGCGGTAAAATACTCCTTGACAAATTTCTAACTTAATACACTAGATGGCGTTAATACGCGGAAAATATCATTGAACAAATAATATTTTTGAACATTTTCGTCTGTGCATATGTAAGTCGATGTGTAAAACGTATTAAAGTGTATTCATAGTAAAAAATTCTCATTAGAATTGAAATGGTTATAAGATATATTAGCCTGATAACATAACAAAGCTTATAAAATTTGCTTAATTTCAGTCGTTGAAACATTTGAAATGAGTTCACAGTAACAAGACGATCAAACAAATGCAAGAGTTCTAGATTAGGTAGTATCCGAGCGATTGCCTCAAGCGCGGTACGCTAGTAATCCAAGTTCGATCCTCAGTGCCGGCAACAATTAAACTATTTGTTTCAATTTTGTGCTCGGTTAAGTGGCTATAACTTATACTTTCGTATGTGTAGCGATGGATATGGTATATATTTCTTTCTTACGGTATATATATTCCTATTTATATAAAAGAGAAAGTGTGTGGGTTTGTTACATATAGGCTCAGAAAGGGTTGGACCGATTAACAATAAGTCACAAACACGTCGGTTGACATTTTTTTTTACTCACGCAAGGTCTTCCGCACCTTAGTGTTAAAAATTGTGCAGTAATTTTGGCTAATTTAATTAATTTAGTACTGATATTTCTATTACTTTATAATTTATTAAAATATTTTTGTAACGATTAATTATGAAATCGTTACGTTTCTTTATAGGGAATGTTGTATACACCTGTAATTGGCATACACAACAGGACTTAGTTTGTAAATTTGATTATTACAACAATGTATGCTTGTGTAATGCTGTTGGTGTATCTTATTAAATAAATAAATAAATAAATAAAAATGAAACTTTCAGGGAATCTTTAGATTGACCTGGCGAGTAATCCAGTAAAGTTTGGTGGTGATGATATTTTATTGTTTTATAACCCAAATTCGTATTGACACATGCGTTGTGTATATTTATGTCATAATAAACTATATTGAAGTATAATAATGTATACTGAAGTATATTAAAGAAAATGATTAAGGATTTTGAAGTATTCAAGGTAAGCTATAGCGCCGCCAATGTTTCCGTCTACTGATGCTGTTGATACTCGTATGTACATGGGTGTAAGTAATGATCTTCATCCGCTCAAAACGAGAATGAAAACGGAGAGAAATTAATAATTTAATATTTTGTGAAAGTTAAATTAAATAATTAATGATGTAAGTTTATTATTTAAATTTATATTATATTTTATAACAAAATCTAGCCCGGCGAAGCGGATCGGTACGTTAGTAGATATATATATGGCTTGGAATATATAATTTATACACAAAGCTTGATAAAAATCGGTTGAAAAGACGTGAGAAGTTATTTATTATTTTATTAACACATTCTATTAGGTCGTTTTTAGCCTTTATTTTTGGAATTTAATGTGACTTGTATCAAATACTATATAAGTAGTTAATTGCGTTTACTTATTATTTTAACAATCGCCCTAAGCATTTCAAATTCTTCAAGAAGCTTGCCGACTCAATGGGCGTTATTAATGCTTTAAAAGGGCTCGACCAAGTCATTCAACATCTAATTGATCTTAAAATGTTTTAATTGCCTAAATAAAGTATAATGGCACTTGTAAAAATTTATAACGATTTAATCAAATGCTAGTGGAATTTATTAATGGCTAGAGATTTTTAAGTATATTTATATTTATTGTGAAAATAATACTGATACACGGCAATAGTGAGAGAATAACCCGTGAACCAAATAATCATAATATGACGGAAGCGTGTGACCGGCCTTCACTTCCTTCTAGGAACATATCGAGCATATTCTAGTGTTTAGTCACGTTCAAAGTTAAATCCTAGATCGATATTTCCTCTTAGGAACTGACCTTACTTACTAGGGTTATTTGTTAAGGTTTATTCTGTAATCTTTAATCATCTAAAGTGGTTAAAACTCCAAAGCTCACGACAGCCATCAACAAAAAAATATTTTTAAAATAAATAATCAGGATATGTCATGTATACTTAAACCTTTTCTTGCACCAATTTTTGTATACGTACATAAAGGTTAAATTTTTTGTTAGTGTTAAGTGCTGAACCAATCGCTGTCTTTCATTACTTCCAAAAAAGTTATAGGCGTCTGGCATTTTTAGTCCATCCCAAATACTAAAAGCTATTTTTCTTTGATCCATTATCTGTTTTTTTAGCGTTAATCTATCGTGAGTTCTTTCTTTCACATTGGATCTTATAAGCATATTGAATACTATTATTACAGTACTTTTAAAAATAATACTATTATTATATCGATAAAACGTCAGTGATTGAATCATCTAATAGGGTGTGTGTATGCGTGTCTTCTCTCTCTACTCTACAGGGGGATCCCCCATCTCTTCCTCCGCACTGTGCTTAAAAGAATTTAATGAACTGCTGATTTAACTAGAACTTTACAAATCTACAAAGCGTCCATTCGCGACCGTCGGAGGTTGCGAAAAATCCTTGCGCGGTACAAGTATTTTATGGGAAATCCCCACCCCCTCCATAGGATTAGGAGCGTTGCTGGAGTTTCTTCGGCCACTTCTTCTCCCAGCGCTAACGCTTCCCGAAGTAGCATATAATTTAGATTAGCTTAGATTGTCCCAATAGATTTTTGTTAATAAAATAGCTACCGACCGAGTCGTGGTTCGGCCCTCTCGGGCGCCCACTAACCTAACGCGTAATAATGGTAACCGTCCAAGCCGAGGTTACCCCTCACCAGGGGGTGGGGGTACCCTTTTGTCGAATTACCACCTAATAGAGGGTCAGGCTAAGCGACCTAAGAGCTATGCCACCTCTCAATCCGGTGAAGCAGTAAAGGCCAGCTTCTCTGTGCCAACTGTGTTAGTTCGTCCAAAAAAAATACTGATTTAAAGAATTGAAGAATTGATGTCTCAATTTTAAAAAGAACTTTTTTGAATTCTTAATATTTGTGTGCAAAATAATTTCTGTATTTAAATTGCGCTACCACGCGACGGTAGACTTGTTTTTTAAATTTATTATAGTCTCAACGGCAGTTAATGACATGATTTCCTCCATTTAACAAAAAGCCAGTTGCTCAAAGGTCCGTAGTTCAACACAATACAAACTTATTTCGCGCGTGAACATCAATAGAACAAAAAGTCTATATTTCAGTTGAAAATAAGAACAGAACAAGCACAACTTGTTCTTACAGACGTAAAAATAAAACACACATTCACTCCGACAACAGTTTCATTCGGGACCTCTAGAACGGCGTGGTCTGCACGAGACCCTTCATTCAAGGGCCCTAGAGCTAGCTCCGAGCAGCGGCCGTAAAAACCTCCGGATTTAATTGGAATGCCTTTTATTAGCGTAGTAAAATTGAATTTACTCAGTCGAAACCGGACGCATTTTAACGTACTGTTTCGTTATTCCCAAAAGGCACCGATTGATGAATGTATGCACTTTAACACTTACAAATTGCAATTTAGTTTTTTGGCAAAGTCCTCAACCTGTGACATTCATCATTATCATCAGCCTCCAACAGTCCACTGCTGGACAAAGTCCAACAAAGTCAAAAAAAGCTGTCCTGCCAAGTCGCTCCACCTGGTCTTAAGGTCTGTACGGTGTTACAAAGTGTTGTTACATGCAATTCTAAGGGTTGATATTTTGCTCATGAGAAAAAAACATGATGAAGAAAAATTTCTAGGGCATGTGTTGTCTACCACACCGAACTACGGACTCGTGGCGTAAATATATTTTATAATGAATAAAATCCAAACTATCCAAGTCTGTTCGTGATATCACAATAACCGCTTTTTACTATATTTATAGTAAAATAATGTACGGTACATATTCATGTTCCACCAAATATTATCTTTTAGAGGTTCAAGCTAAGCGACCTAAGAGCCATGCCACCTCTCAATCCGGTGAAGCAGTCACAGCACCTCTCTGGCCAACTGTGTAGTTCGTCTACAAAAAAAATGGTACGTATACCAAAATATTTATTCCGGCTAATCCCTGGAAATGGTACACCGACGTCGACAGGACTTTTAATGGCAGAATGCTGATGCAAAAAGAAGTAATTTTTAAATCGCGGGTAAAACGGCGCTTCTAGTAGAATGATATAGTGCAAAAATTTAGAAAAAAAATTGATTACGTAACGAAATCTACGTATAAAATAGACATAAATCGTATACAACGTATTAAATATATTCAATTTATATGTATGGGGAGTCCGACAGAGCAATATAAAAGAGCAGATAAAATCAACGAAGCGATGCTCGGCACTCAAAACGAATATGTTCCATGGCTGTAGTACGAGTCTGTCTATTTGGCGGAAAAAATATAATTGGATTGTTCCTGACGAGATAAATTGGAGGCTCGTCGTACCTCTATTATGCATGGAAAATCCATTTATTGTTTCATAAAACAGTTCATATCTATATTCGGATAAAGGAAACTAGTTGTAATAACACGCGTATCTATGATATGTTAACTTAGAAATAGAAATTTTATTTATTGGCATGACAATATACGAACACACTACATATATTTATAGTAAAAAAAGAATGAAAAATAAACACAATACAATTAAAGGAAGGAACAGACAAAAATAGGCGTGAGAAAAAAATAATTGGTCGGTTAAGAAAGTTTGAATATCTCGGAAGATAAAGACGCCAGCTAACTGAAATAAATTGTGCATGATAGACAATTAAATATCCTTAAAATAAAATATTTTTTATTAATTGATTTATATTTTATTTAAAAACATACACACACAACTTAAACGAAAAAGGATATGTTACATAAACTTGGATAAAACAGTATTTTTCATTAAATTTTATTTTTATTTAAATTTTGCCGCCCCCATGTACGCAACACTAAGTACTAAAATTATGTTTTATTACGTTTACGTAAGATTTCCTTTTCGTTTAAGTTTTTTAATGAAATATAAAAAAATTAACAAAAAATATTTTATTTTATTGACATTCAAACTTTCTTAACCGACCCTTTATTTTTGCTCACGAGTGTAGGATTTGATGCTAGCATTGGACACCGTCTCATTGTGTGGTGTCGCAAGGACGTGTCGCGCTGATTTTCACATTTACACGTATCTGCATTTCGAGTAAGTTTCATAATCTTTAAGATATTTTATCTCATATGATTATGTTAAACATTTGCATATGTCTCAGGTACCGATGGTTATCAATTAAAATCCTTGTCAAGAGTAATTAGTAAGTTAATTAACTTCTAAATGTTAATTATTAAGGATGACAATGCTATAATTTCATTAGCTTTAACCTAATCCCGATGATTGTTAACAGGATAAAAATGCTTAGCTATACAGATAACATAAGCACGCTTTTTTTGTGCCTACCTACGCCAATTAGAATGCTGAATGGTTTTACCGGTTTGCAAATACGGTGCAAGGGCCTCTGGGAATGGACCTTGACTTGGACGGTCACTCTATATATCTCTCTCTCAACTCTATATACCTCTATATATAGCTAACTGGCTTTAAAGGCTACCCTGGGAAGCATAGGCGCAGCGGGAAGAATCGGCCGAAGATACCTCAGCAATTATGCTAATAGAGATGAGATTTGACTCTGTCCTGAGGCTCACTAGTCCTGCAGCATCCTTACCGACTTGGAGTAAATAAGTTTGCAAATTACATTAATTTATAAAAGACTTTTATCCCATCCTAGGCTAACTTTATAACAAAGAAAAATCTCTTCATATCCTACCTATGAAGCGTGAAAGTCAGTAATGATGTATGGCCATAGTCACCAGTTTCGTCACTTTAAGGCATCCACATGTCATTCACTTAATCAATCAATGACTTTCTCGCTACTTCATGTTTAACACATCTCTCCAATATGTGATGCAAATGGTCCACCACTCCAAGAGCCCCATTTTTTACCTACGTTCACATCGGTAACATTTTAGTCTAATTTCCATTACACGTGCAATATAAGTCAGCACAACATAATAATATGAAAATGAGGTTAGTTTATCCTGCACATACACGTCAGAGCAGAAAGGATTATGCGTCGCCCGAGGCGTGTAAGCATTACCCGCTTACAGTACAGCAGCTAAAACTTTAAATTGGCCAATACTTCATATTATACTGCAACTTTGGCTATAAGCTTTACTCACTTACGACATTCAAACGTTCCTCGGAAACGTTATGTGTAAATAAAATGGTTTATTTAAAGGAAAGGAGCTATAGAACTCTGGAGATATATATTACAAGAACTGCATATAATGAGACTCCAAAAGCGATATGATATAATTTTCAAAAAATCTTGGAAGAGAAAAAATAAAGACATAATTTTGCTTTACATAATAAAATTTGTAAAGCAAAAGAGAAACCAAGAAAAGAAATAGAGAGAGACATTCCCAGTCTTTAATCCCGGTTTATTGTTTACTATTTAATGAAGTTTTTATAAAAAATGCATCTCTAATATGAACTAAGTTCTCATGACCTTTGAGACCAATTGAGATAACAAACGTATCTGCCTATTAAGCCATAAATATGACAGGAAATGAGAGACATGAGAGTTTATCGCCATACACCGGGAGTAAAATTTGTCATATTTTCTTGTACTTAAGCATCCGAAGTCACTAATTCATTAAAAGTCAAAAATCATTTCAATAAAAACGTACACGTCAAGTTGAGTTGTTTTGTAACAACAAAGAAAATAAGAAAACAAAATATAGTAGGTTACTTAAAACAACTGCGAGATAGTGTTTTTTCTACGGGAGCCTCAAGAATATTATCTTAGGGTTGCTCTCGCAAGATTAATGATAATGGGTTCAGGAGGTACGAGGTGACGCTTACCGACGCCGAACGCGAAAGGAAAATATTAATTCTGGCTCGCAAAGAAATTAACTTGCAAGTCGCTTTTCTACCTTACGACTTTAGCTAGCTATTTCTACTCTCACTTGGGTTATGTTTGGAGGATAATCGATCGATTTTGAAGACCAAACATATATATTGATCGTGTTAATAATTTATATGTCGGTGACAGTGCCGCTAGGACATTCTACCAACAGCTTGGTGAAGAAGGACAGCACCTAACCGACTAACAAGCATGCGAAGTTTTGGATTCGTTTTGAAAGACGTGTGCCAGTAGATTGAAAATGGAAATTCTTAAGTTTCTGCCCACCCCTCCAGACCGATAGAACATTGATCACATTAAAACTTTTCATATTAACAATGTTGTTGGTAAGTATGTATTTATCAATTTTATTTTTATATGGTAATATTAAGTAAATAACTTACTGTAATATTGTGTATAGAGTATATTATGAATGCTTAATTCCACATAATAATATTTTTATTTTTTGTAACACTAGCTCACGCAGCTATTTTTCATAGATCCCCTAAATCCAAAGATTGTCTAGATGAGATTTTCGACGATTTTAACGATAAAACTGCCGATTACTAATAAATATATATTTTAACTATTAAAGCGATAAACAGTCCCAAAGAGATTAAGGCTAAGCGATCTATGAGCTATAGCACCTCTCAAGCCGATGAAACAGGCGAAATCAGATTCCCTGGCTAATGTATCTATGGTCATCACAAAAAAAAATTGCTACAGTAATTAGTTTCTCATTTCTATCACCAATTTTACTGCATTTATAAAAAGTCTATCCATCTATCTATGCAGTAAGTAAATAGTAAGCTTCGTACAATGGTATACATTTGCCGTGCATGAGACAATTCAATCAGCTGTATTCTAGTGCACGTCCCGCGAATCAATAAACAATAAGCCGAGCCACTAGGCTAAGGTTCACGGTTCTATTTGAATTGGTATTTGACCTCGAATTGTTGGCTACTATAATGAGTTGTGTAATCTTTTACATTTCAACTTCACATTCATCATCATGATGACCGACATCAGTCACAACAGTCAATAATGCTTTGTGTTGAGCATTGCTTAAATTTATTCGATTTTGATGGCCGTAGTTTTGCTTTATGGGTTGTCATTCAATATATTTTATATTATTAACTTAAGTAGCATAACTTTAAATCATTATTAACGACTAAGTTAAGGCTTTTAAGCTTTATTTAAATAAATAGGCTTGAAGAAAAATATATTAAATTTTGCATAAGTTATTTAATGTATGGTTGACAATTAGCGAAAATATTACTTTTAGATGCATGCATTTTGTCCAGTTTTTTTGTCATAATTTGTCTAGAATAATTGCAAATTATTATTTATGAAGATAGCAATAATAATGGAAAGAAGAAAAAAACTTAATAACTTAAAAATATTTAAAAAAAAATGCAGAATTAGTATTTTTTTGAGAATTTAGCGAATTGCAGAATTTTATTTAAAACATTTTAACTGTTTTCGTTATGTAATATATTTTGAAACACATGATTGTGCATTTTTATTGTGTTTTATTAATTTAGTAATTTCTTCTAAATTAAGCCTTGTTCCTTTCGTTTGCAAATATATATTAAAATAATAAAAAAAGTCAATAGGGCTTATTTTTATTTAATCCTGTATTTCACATGTCACAATTACTATATTGAAAAAAAAAATTATTGAGTCTAGTTTCGTTTGAGTTAGTCTTCTGCTACTTGTACACATACATAATGCAATCCTGTATGTCGATTTCGAATATTTCTTACTTTACCCTTCTTTTGATATCTGACCAATCTGATCTCCTACCTACACTGCTACATTTCGTCATAATTTTTAAACCATTTAAATATACCAGAAGAAGCCAATATACAACTATGTACGGATTTTATTCAGTTAAACGCGTTCTATTGCGGAATTGATTTGTAAATACCTAACGCGGAAAAACTAGATCTAAGTATCGAAGTGAAAGAAAAAAGAAGGCGAGGACTCGACGAGGCTAACAGGATGCGACGTGAGGACAGCCGAGGACTTACGTCTAGTTACGGGGCTAATGCGTAAATGGTAAGAACAGGTACGATCGGTGAATGCATACCTAATGGTTAGGTCATGTCACGATCGAATATTTTTGCACTACTATAGCGACAGGTATTTCCAAGTTCACGGTGTAGATGTAAATTTGTTCTGTGAGCGTGTACCAACGGGGCAAGGCCGTTATAAGTTTCGCATACATTAAAATATGCCAAAAAAATATGTTTTTTTTTTCATATAATTAGTATAGACAATCTAAGAGCTAAGTGTCAGGTCTTATGGCCGTGAGTTCTAATCCCAGCCGATTTATACCAATATGGAGAAGAGCTTACTTGTCACGCATGGGAGCTACAAAGCTTTTGAATAGCGGACATCGATTACTGTCTTGGTCTACCTCGCTAAAAATTGGAAATGGACATATTATTTATAACACTTCCGTGTCATACACCAATTTTCAGTAACTTATCATTCAGGTTATTCCATATTCTAATTTTAAAAATAAATATTTTAAGTAAATAATATCCAATAAAAACTTAAAGCATGCGACCGTTAATTTGATTTCATACATATACCTATAGTTATAATATATTATTCCATTCATTAAGGATACGTTATCGCTGTAGTCATTATAAACTCCCGACGTTTCGAACGTTTTACCGTCATGGTCACAAGGCGGGAGCTGACTGGAGACTAGACTATGGGATAAAATAGGAATTACGTAAATGTGTGTCTTAAAATATACTTTTATACTATTGTATAGACGAACAAATAATTTTAACCCTCTATTCAATGTGATTGTTATAAGAAAATCACTAATGTGATGTAAATTAAAATATTTTCTTTAACTTTTACGTTATTTTGAACTGACTTCAATAAAGCAGGAGAGGATCTCAATTCGTCTATGTTTTTTATGTTTGTTAGCTGGGTGGACCGATTTCAAAGATTCTTTCTTATTTCAAAGCTGGTGCTTTCAGTGTGGTCCCATTTCAATTTGATCTAATTCAAACATCTGATTAGTTCTTTTGGTAATATAGCTGCGATAATCCGAAAATACAAAGAGGGCGACTTGAAGTCGGTTCTTGTTCGTAAATATCAAGTATATTTACGAATAATCCCAAGGTAAGAAAATTCTTTAGTATCCATCACTATAGATATTAAGCGTCAAGCAACTTTACTATACAGAAATTCTGCGAAAATATATTCGTGAAAGTCAAAGCGCCCCGTCATGGCTTTAATTACAGACACGAATTTTGAAGAGCATATTTTTTTATTTGCCACTATAAAGTCTCGTATGATATTTTATATTTGAGTCGTCAGTGTCAACGGACTGAGAATGTAATTTTATTTAAGCAAATTAATAACAGGAATGTGCAAAAAGTAAATTGCAGATAAAAGTGTGAGACACGCGCGCCAGTTCAAAAGGTTCGCGCTCGCTAATGAGAAAAGTGAACTTGTTACCACGTTTTTACCTTTCAAAAACGCTCGTATGGACTATAGCCAAGTTATAAAATAAGTTACAAAAATATAACCTCCAATGATTATAAAATTAATTAATATTATTAAATAACAAAGCAGTGACAATCCTATTCTATTCGCAAAGTGTATAGAGTTACGAAGTGTGTGTGTACACAGTCGGGTTGAATTGTCATTTTTCAACCGACTTCAAAAAAGTAGGAGGTTCTCAATTCGACTGTAATTTTTATGTTTAGTATCTCATAACTTTTGAGTGGGTAGACCGAATTTGATGATAATATTTGAATTTGAAAGCTGGTGTTTTTTTCCAGTTTTTGGTATTGGAGTATAGATGAGAAAACCACATAAGTCCTAATTAGACAAATGGACGTATAACTCGATAACATGCCAATCGATTTCGATGACTGAAAGTTTGCTTAGGTTCTGATTAAACAAAGAGGACGCCCGCGCGTAACACCGTTCCGGGCGGCGGGCGTAGCGGCTCCGGGATCTCCAGTGGAATGCACCGGAGCTCCTCTACACTGTGCTCAAGGAGAGCACTGTGCCCTCGCAGTGCAAGGCGACACGGGCCAGCCGATGTCGCCTTCTTCTCAGGTCCACCTTGGCGGACGACAAAGTCCCTTGTCGCCCAGTTAACCCGAGGCCCCTTTTAGTTGCCTTCTACGACAGGCAGGGGATACCGTAGTCTTATTCTTGAGAGCCCAGAACTACAGGACTGAAAGTGCGTATTTATCCTACCTTATCGTGTTTAATGCGAGTTTCCGTTAACTGTCTATTCCATACAAGATAAAAATTTTAGACGTTTTTTATTTTTTTTAATTTAATTAAGTAGCAATTCCGCTTGTTATAAACAAAACGCCGTGTGGAAGAAACAGGTGGCTAGAATGGTTCTTAGCTACGATACCTCGGCTACTAAAACTTTACGGAAATAATGCGAGCCCGCCGTAATTTAACGTGCTGTCTTGAGAGATAACCGTTTACGAAAAAAGAAATAAAAAAATCTCACACATATTAACAGGTTCTATAAAGGCCAGCCACATAGACATATATAGCAAACAGTACTTCACCAAGCTTACTTGATGTTAATTGTGACGATGGTGAGTTAATGGCAATACGAAAATATACGTAAGAAACCGGCAACTCAAGGGTGAATATCGACAAGGCTTCAAACCTCCTACCATTAGATCGTGAGTACACTTAGTTCCTAAACTGTAACTGCATCAGTTCATAGTTCCTAAACTGTAACCAAATAATACACATATTTACATTACATCCTTTTTAATTTTGACGTCAATATGTTTTAAAGAAACTGGCTAATAATAAAAATAAGAAAAACTTCAGTAACTTCAGCCAATCGATTGTGCAGTTCCGCTATAATATCTTTCTGGAAATTTCTGTTTGAAAATATCTCCTTTTCCAACTTTAAAAATAATATTTAAAATTGGTTGATGTACAATAGCGTTTGGTTTTAAAAAAATACAAACGAATTGATAATCTCTCCATTTCGAAGTCGGTAAAAAAAGAGATAATGATAATCATTAAATAAATATTTGATCGCACTGGATAAAACTAAATCGCTTCGATTATTGATGAAGACAAGTTATATAATAAAAGATTAAACAAAATGCTATCTAAATAATCTGAACGAAATGCTAAAGCGATGCGGCGTCCATACGATGTTCTAAAGATTCCTTCACTCACTAATGAGGGGCGGAGAAAATTTTGCCTCTTGGAAAGGAAATTTCACTACACCTATCTTTTGTACTATATTCTGTAATGCATCCACAACCGAATAAATTTTAATGAGCGCCTGGTTGTTTGTTTTACATACAGTCATTAGAATCGTTCCACCATCGGACTTTAAGACGCACTGATGCATTTGATCCTATTGTTGTTGACATCCCTTAAACGCGAACGAAGTGCTTTGCATCGTCTTTCAATATTATTGCAAAGGATTGTTATAGTTTGCCCGTCACTGACTTTCCCTCTGATTACAACAATCTGATTGGTGTTTTCAAGAGTACAGTGAATAGGCATTTCCACTTAACACATGACCTTACTTCGAAATTATAGAAGATAAGAAAATTTATTTGTAACTTCTGGTATTCAATCTCCGACGGACGCAGAAGTTGAACGCATACCCTATTCATTGATCGAAACATGCGGCTTACCAGATGATTAATCATTTACTGCTCACCTACCAATAAAATACCTACTGAAGGAATTGCGGGTACTTTAAAATCTTAAAAATAAGATTGATTATTAATAGAAAAAAATACCATTTATATTTAATCATTACTAGTGGTCACCCTAAAGTCGAAATTCGACTTTAACCCAGTAATTGGAGCATTGAAATCATACGTAATTTCGCAGCTCGTAACTTATTCGGTGAGTCTGACAGTCTTTATTTGTCATAGTAAGTAGTCTTTGTTAAGCAACCGTATAATATCCGCATTTTTGTGTATCAAACGTAATTGTGAAATGGTAATTTGTGAAATATTTTTTGTTGATTGAATGCATTTTGTTATTCATAATTTAAAAAAATTAGCATTCTGAACTCCTTTTCTATATAATAATAATATTAATAGGTATTTTTATCACCCAAGCGTTGAAGGCGCGCACCTTGTTACCCTCTGACAAAAGACTGTTAAGTACTTTTTTCACCGCCTGCTTAATGTCTCCATCCACAATACCCAAAGACTGTGACAAACTAAAATAATAATAAAAAATCTTATCCCTTATCATGTATGTCTGCGCAATATTGTAAGAAGAAGCATAAAGTTTTTGCTTCACATATTAATAATATAATGACGATATGAAATATTAGTTGAAGCTAACGAAGGAAATTTTCCAACTTAATTATGTAGATGAGAGATAGGAGCAATTTCAATTGCATTAGCTAATGCACGTAAAATATGCATGCACGAGCGAGACTAACACCGTACGGCCGGATGGTCGGCTTCAGGTTAATCTGACGTACTTCAATTTAGCAAAAAGTTCCCTCAAAGTAGACTGGCTGATTACAAAAACGTATGTTCGGTAATGCAATAAAAAGACCACGGCGATTGCTTTAAAAGCCGCTAGGGGACTTTGTCGATATTTCCACGACGAGCTCGTTAGAGGCGAACGCTCATATGCTTTTAAAATTTTACTAGCTAAATCTGGCTGGAGTTCTCACAATAACACGGTAAGGTTCGGATAATTTTCTTATACCATTGGTAAGAAATCACTTTAGCTTTGAATCGCATATAAGTTCTTTAAAACGACATTGGTGATTTCTTTTTGAAGAGGTATTAATTATAGTGTTAAGTTTGTTAGTAGTGGTTGTGTAAGTTTGTACAATTTAATTCATCCTGACACATTTTTACTGGCTATTATAGTTGCCAAATGGGCTTAATCAACATCATAATCATCAGCCTCTGTTATCCACTGCTGGAAATACTACTAGCCTTCTACCATATATGACTCTCGCTTTCCGCATCCAGCCACATCCGGCTATCATTGATCCATCATACCCGAGCACGGTCTCCATTACAGGCAGATGGGGGAGAAAAGTTTTCCTCCTCTCTGCCGTCACTTACTCTTAGAAAAATGCCGAGCATAGCTCTTTCCATCGCTCGTTGTGCGACTTTAAGTTTGTTGACCAGCCTAACGAACAGAGTTCAAATCTCTGCTCCGTAGGTCATAGCTGAGAGAACGCACTGGTTGAAGTCCTTGGTAAATCTATTACCACTTTCGGGGCCTTTGTGCGTCACTTACCAGGCTCTGGTGAAACTGTAGCGGCCAGCTAACTCACCGACTGAACTGGTTCGTCACAAAACAACATGGTCTTACTACCTGTCCCATGACTCAATATAAGCGTGCTGAAAGTGGACAACGATTGCTGTCTCTACCCTGATGAAAAAGAGTAAAAGGACTTGAGAACTTTTTATATTAAACTGTAACTTTGCCACCCGCCTCGTCACGTCGAGCTATACTTAAAAATAGTTTACGCTTTTGACTGCTAACGGGCAATTTGAAATTCTGTCGAGAAATTAAGGTTCATAAAATATTGCCATAAAGATAACGGGTAGGTTTCATTTATAAATGTAGACGAGAGATTAAATACGAGAAGTGTGTAAATGTAAAAAGTGAATAGCAGACCCAAAGCGGGATGCGCGCTTATTCAAAAGGTTTCCGCTCACTAATGAGGGCGGAGAGTGGAAATTTTACCTTTTAAAAAGAAAATCTTACTACACCTATCTCTTCTGTTAAAGTGTTTAATATTTTATAATATAACCACAACTAAATTAAAATGGAAATTTAACGAGAGTCCGTCTGAATGTTTCGTTTGCGTCATTCACTTGTAAAATAAAAACTACTATTTGCTTTTGATAATCTCATTATAAGAACATATTTTTAATGTGAATCTAATGGAAATTTCAGCTTCGTTTGTTTTTTACAAAATGAAATATAATTTTCTTAATACATCGTCATTATTACCTCTAGCCCATGTTATTAATTAAGGCTATAGAAATGATGGAATATCGCAAAAATAGCAATAGACTCTGAAATACAGAAATTTATTGGCACTATCTGGATTCGTGTTCCCAACTACGAGACTTAAAACTAAGGCTTATCTTTTTCTTTTTTTACTTATTACTTTTACGTTTTTACTTATCTTAATTTACTATATCCAAAGGTGTAAAAGTGAGATGTGCATCAATCAAAGTATTATTCAACGTAGACGTAAAAAAAGCATTCGCTTTAATTATGTAAATGAAGGGTAGCTTATGTTGCATTAGCTAATTTACCATGCGTTCGGGGAGAGTGATATATTGGAAGGCGATTTGTTGGTTTCGGTGTAACTTACATTCAAATAATATCTAATATTATTTGATAATTTTATTGAGATAAATGGAAATAAGTATGTTTTAAAAAAATACCAATTAATATTTTTTATTAATTTTTGCAAAAATTTATATCAACTGACTGCTCCCAAACAATCCCGAGCTCCCATGACGTTAAGTCATAACAATTGTTTTTACTCATTGCAGTATAAAGAGATTTTTTTATACTAAAGAGATAATACTAAGTACTTTGACAATTGAATTCTGTATTGTCGTGATTTTTAATGTTATGACGTCACAAGAATTGCAACCGTGGCGTGTTGTAGTGACTTGATTTTTTTAACTTATGATTGTTTATTTATATTTATTTGAACATATTATAATTAATTATCGATTTATCTTATATAATGTATGGTTTTTAGTCTAGCTTGCACTTACACACGTTACTTGGTCTCTATACAAGGAAAAACGCAACTACGTAAATTAGACTGGCAAAGAATGCCTTTTGGTATTAAGTCCGACTTTTTCTGTGCAACCAAGGATTAAGTAAAAAATTACATATAGATTTTATTGCGTTGTAATACAATACATTCGGAGGAAGAATTACGATCGGACTCCCGATGTAGAGTGTAGGAGGCGATGTCGAAATCGTTTTTGTATGTGTGTCACGCGCTGGATTATAAAAGCTTTTTCCAATTCTCCATTGTAGGTGCTCCGGGATCTCACGGCGACCACGTAGGCGCTATATCTTACGTTCACTGTACGCTTTTATTTTAACGAAATTTAGCCCTTCCACTGTCACTGTCGAACGCCCGCCATTGTCTCGCCGCGAGAAGCGTAATACCGTATCAAATTGGGAAATATTGAAAGAAAACGTGCTAAGCGATCTCGTTATTGTACGGTCTCGGTTCGTTTACGACTCTCTCACACAATGACGCCGTTCAATTTTAAAGATGTTTATGGTTTTATGTTACTATAATTATGTTACCATATTATTTTTCCTATATACCATTAATAATAGACAATTGATAATACATTTCTTGACTATGGCACGACGTTGAACGTAATGGAAGACCTTCTTTTTTTTTAGGAAATCTTCAATAAGATACCCCGCAATCTGGGGGGAGATATATATATATATATATACATATATATATAGGTAACAAAACCTAAATAAGTGGCAGGTTAGGAATACCCTTAACCGATGATTATTATATACGATTTATACTCAGATGTAGGGAAATTAATGAAGCGAAAATTTGGGCCAGGTTTTTGTTTATATAGCTGTGATCAAAATGAAGGGTCGGTTAAGAAAGTTTGAATATCTCGGAAGATAAAGACGCTAGCTAACTGAAATAAATTGTGCATGGTAGACAATTAAATATCCTTAAAATAAAATATATTTTTTAATTTATTTATATTTCATTAAGAAACATAAACATAAACAAAAAATAATATATTACGTAAACTTGGATAATATAGTATTTTTCATTAAAATTTTTTTCAAAATTAGTACTTAGTGTTGCCTCCATGTGGCTGAAATTTATTTCAGTTAGCTAGCGTCTTTATCTTCCGAGATACTCAAACTTTCTTAATCGACCCTTTATTTTTGCTCACGAGTGTAGTCAAAATTTAACCAAGCAATAATAATAAACATTACGAGACTGGGGAATTTTGTTAAGTTTGAAAATAACACATTCCTAGTAATATTTTCGAATTAAAACTAAGACTTAGGATTCTGTTTTTAACATGTTGCAATTTAGACGTCCTTTGTTAGTGCCGATAGTTTACAAACCGCAACAATTGCAAAGGCTGCAAGCAGTTCACGGATAAAGGTTGAACCCTATCACGTTTCGACCGTAATGATACGTTGCGAAAAAGCATTAACTGCCGGCTCAAAACGTTTACAAGTACGTTTTACGCATAAGCACCCAATTATTGTATTAGCGATTATACCCACAGATGTTTAAAGGTTTTAGAAACAAAAGTCTATTTTA
The DNA here is from genome assembly GCA_029286785.1 of Meandrusa payeni. NCBI lineage: Eukaryota > Metazoa > Arthropoda > Insecta > Lepidoptera > Papilionidae > Meandrusa > Meandrusa payeni. The sequence goes on from JAGSMX010000013.1 coordinate 6,809,463, forward strand.
ATACTTACTCAACCCTAATAAAAATAATAGAAGTCCAATACATTTATAATAAAATATATAATTGATTCTGTAGAGGAGAATTCTTTAACGTCGATTTTATCGATCATGTTTATCATCAAAAATATTTAAGGGTTAAAATATTTAATTTCATCAAATATTTATCGACATAACGCACCTAAATAAACGTCTTTCCAACCACGTTAAAATATATTTCATTAGCCACTTGTCGAAGTGAGGTAATGGCATCGTAAAAGCATATTTCTTAGTGACCGATTTGTATCGCAATGTTTCGTCGAAACGTGTACCGTTTTGCACGTTTACAGCTCGTTTCAGCATTTATCCTTTTTGGTTCCAGAGTTGGTAGTTAGTATCTTATATCACGCTGAGGTTAACGGAAACTAGAATAGGAGAGCAAATTGCCAGTAAAACAAAAACCGACTTCAAATCAAATCGAAAATGACGGATTAAAAATGAAACGTATCGTAGTTATTGTAATTATAGTAGTTATAAATATTCCAGTTTCTGTCTTTGTTATTAAGGAGTACTTAGTACGAGTCTTGCATAATCGGAAAGCCATCAATATCTCAATCAACAATCATTTCATTATTTGATTTTTCGGTGTACCCTGGTGTATATCTTCGGAACCTAAGGTCGAATGTCAACAAAATTACCACGATATATAATTGAGAACAAATCCTAACAAAATCAGTTCATAAACGATAGGACTGTGGGTGTACAATTATTGAAAAAATACAGACGAATTGAGAACCTTCTTTTTTGAAGTCATCGATTTAAAATCTGCTAAACATACGCGCTTATAACTCACACAAGCTCATCCCTATTGCGTACCACGGTAACATATGTGCGACAATAAACATAATGTGAATAGGTGAAATTCTCTATCATTTAATTGATACAAATAAATAATGGCGCCATTGATAATTACAAACAATGTGAGCTCGCCCGTCGATGGCAGCTGCTCGCACATTAGTGCTCCAAGCGCAGACTGTGTTAACAAATCGTATTTGGGCCAACGAATTCTGTGCACTCAAATCTAATTGTGATAATTTTGTACGTGTTCCAACTAACAATAATTTTAAAATACGCTATACTATGTTTAATCTCCGTAATAGTCTTAATAGCTGGAAAAGTTTTTCGTTACTTCTGTCTTCCGTTTCAGACCCGTAGATCTGGGCTCTCAAGAATAAGACTACGGTATCCCCTGCCTGTCGTAGAAAGCGACTAAAAGGGCCTCGGGATCACTGGGCGACAAGGGTGGGGAGCGTTTGTTGCAAGAGTTAGACCCGGGAAGAAGGCAACATCGGCGGGCCCGTGCCGTCTTGCTCTGATGGGCCCGGGGGGAGGGAGGTTACTCCCCGCACTGCACGTGCTCTCCTAAGAGTACGGGTCCGGTACGTTCCTCTGGAGATCCCGGAGCCCCTCACCATGCACCGAGGTAGGGCCGCCGGGGAGGTTTTAGTGGGTAAAAATGGGATATATATATTACGATAGTTCACCTAATTTTTAGGTATATAGTAGGTGGTGAAAATGTCTTTGAGGGTTTTTGCGTATGTGACCCGTAATTTAAACAGTACAGTGTATATTTACCACGTAATTGATTTGTCGATTAAATGAACGCCTTTTTATTTACATTATGAGATCAGTTCTCATCCACAAAGCTATCACTGCTTATTCCATATTGAAAACTTCCAATTTATGTACACAGCTTTGTAAATATACCATCAGCATAGAAAACAGATTTCGATGCAAAACATACCCGAACGATAAAATAAATCTGAGTAGAAAACAGCGGCCCAAATAAAGCAATAAATTTGTTCACACAAATAATAATAACCGTGACTGTTTCAACGCCATCGTCCAACAATGGGACGGCGCGCGGTTTGTTGCGCCGTTCGTACAAATCCGGAAAAAATATAGCAGATATTACGGGTGCCCTCAACGACCCGGCTTTCCGCCTCGCACATTAGTGTTCCCGAAAATGTCCATTCTTATTCAAATATTTCCGGCAATTTGTTTGTCCTATCGTTCGGAGGGGTCGAAAAGAAAACAGGTATTTATACAATAATAGAAAAACACCCTGTTTCATTTCGCCTTATTTTAACTTATAATAGATTTAAAAAATTAATGTTATAATTACAGCCTTCTCCTGGCCTAGTCTTCTCTTGGGCTTAGGCCCTCTCTGTTTTCTTCTTCTCGAGGTGCCATCTTCCACCGGGCGCCGGCTATTATTAAGGCAATTTTAATTTTTGATACAGCGGCATGGAACAGTGATCTGTGCTCATGTTAAACCATGTCCAGATTTTGAGCCACGAAATACATCTTCTTCCAGGTGGTCGTTTACCTCGGATAAAATCCGAGGATGATAGTATAGGTCATATTTGTTATTAAGCTTTATATGACCAAACTACTGGAGCTTGCGTTTTTGACGGTATTAAGGACCTCCACTTTCTTGCTCACCATTTGCAATACTCTTTCGTTTCACATCTTATCCGTCCATGATATTTTCAGTGTAATTCTGTATACCCACATTTCGATGGCTTCTAGGCGATGACTCATTCTCTGAGTTAAGGACCGGAATACTATCAAGATTAGCTAACAAGCTAAATAAATAAACAAATTAAACTTTGAAAGGAATCTACTTGTCTGAGAAATTTTTCCAGCCATGTTAAGTCTGCTAAGCCGCTCAGGGTTAAAAGAGTATCCTATATTTGTATTACAATGTCTAAGCAAAAGCTTGACCATTATTCCACCTAAAACAGTTTTGAGAAAGTAATTTAAATTTTGCAAACACACTAGACACCAAGTGAACGGTCTTAAGCAAAAGCTCAGCAAGTTCGTTGCCAAATAACTTGTAGAGCATATTAATGCAGTCTGACTGGATTAGTCACGCCCAACTGATTCTTTTGTTCGGAACTTCTGTTCTATAACGGGAAATGCTGCGGTAAATACTAGTGCGTCTGGCTGTTTTATGACCTCTACCTAGTATGGTAGTTTTAATTTCATTACATCGTATAATTAAATTTTATAAAGAAATTGGCAAAGTGAGCAGAAGCAACTAGAGGAAATGAAAGTTGGCAAACGTTTAATCCTTTGTTTCTTCTACAAATAGTAGCGCAAACAACTTCTGAAATTATAAAATAGAATTCATGATTATCTTGTGATTCTTTAGTCTTTATTTAATTAAAAGCTGTAAATATATAAGATTATAACATCAAGCTAGTGAAGACAGTAAAGTCTCGATCTGTTATTACAGAAAATTAACTAAACTACAAAAACAAAGATGAGAATAATCATCTTATCTATTATACTACTAAATAAAGAATTTAAGCTAAAGAAAAAAGTATACTCGTACAATAATTTCTGTATCAAATATTGAATATAGTGCAGAGAAGTGGTAGCCTGAGAGTTTGACTTGCTATCTGGTATACACGATTCGAATCTCAGCTGGCTGGTACGAATAAGTTGTTTATATAATCAAGATACAGATAGAGTCAAGATCAAGATAAGAATACATAATTTTTACGGATCGCCAATCAATGGTGAGTGTTTTGCTATGAAATGAAAATATTGAAATAACAATTTGCACATACCCTGCATTCCTTCAGCGCCTGACCGTCTGCGTGGTTGGCATGCCGCCCCTAGCATTTCCATTATCTACCTAGCTTTTACAATCAATAGATAACTAGAATTCCTTCAACGAATACCGTATATCTTTAACCGTCTTCATAAAATGAGAAGGATCTCAATTCTAAACCTGTCCGTATTATCTATAATTCGAAGTCTGTATTTAAATTTTTGCAAAATCATATATTCCTGAATTATAAAATAATTTCCTATTGTTTTAAAGGGGGTATTTTGCATTGCAGTTTCGGTTTTGAACCGTTTAATACCTCGGGTGGGTCATGTAAATTTAATTTCAAGTACGTCTTTCTATTTACTCGTCAACATTCTTCACAAAGAATAGCCTGAATCACCGCATGCATGGGCATAGCCAAGAATTAAGATCTCAGCCGGCAAACCTGCATAAATGTGGGTTAATAATACTTCATATCGAATCGTCACACATTGCATCAAAGCCATACATGTAAAGTATTTCTAATTGCGAAAAAAATAAACTAAACTACGTTATATAAATTACAACATTATCTGAATATTTTTTGTTATATTCATGAAATGGGTTGGGAACGATCCAACGTTAAGAATCGCAGGTCTCTTCAAAATTGTTGGCAAAGACGTCCTACGTTTGTTATAAGGAAAATGTCATTGTACTTTAAATGAAAAAGTCAGATAATATTAATAGTATTGTTTTAACCAATAATATAATTATATTACTTAGGGATTGAAAGAAGTAAAGGCACCTCGATATTGTAGATATGAAAAAATAATTAAATAAAAAATTATAAACAGAGATTTAACCATAACATTATTAGCAAAAGACTACATTCATAATAAAAACAAAATGAATTAACATGAGACTATGTGTAATTGCTAATACCTGAGGCGATGTTTAATTCCCAGTAGATTCAGCGATGCTAATAAACATTTCTGATTTGTGATCAGAGGATCACTAGAGAAATGTTTATTGTTCCCCTCCACGGCAGAATTTAGGAAGTTGCGATTGGAACTCTGTCCGTGTTGGATTTATAAGCCTCTGGAGTCGAATACAGGATAGACAAATTAGCTGTCTCGAACGTGATAAATGAATGCATCGCATGGAAGAACGTACATTGAGCATCAATTATGTTTCCATATGTACTATAATTTTGATTGCTGGTTTTAGCTTAACAGTTTCTACTACTGCCTTATGTCTGTGGTTGTTATGTAGATCTACCTTCAAACTGTCATTTTTATAATTTCTGATTCCATGTGTACTATAATTTCAACAGCCAAATGTTTTAGTTTCACAGATTCTGTTACTGCTATTTGTCAATGTTTGTAATCAAGTGTTTGATCACGATCACACCTAATTTTAAGTGCAATCTTAGATAGTGACGGAGTACGTGCGTGCAGCAAAAGGATGGACTACAACACAAGAAACACTTCCATTAAATTATCATGAGAATTATTGTCGCTGTGTCACTAAATTAGGAAGAGTAAGGCTTTCAGCCAACTTAACTACTCACCAGGTGAAACCACTACTTTGTCATTATAATTCAGCGTTCTTTTAATATTCTGTGTGCAACAGCGTGCAATTTCAATTGTTTAAATCTATGTAATTACTTAGGGACAGTAATAACATCGATTCAATTGTTTTCATTACTACCTAAATTGTGCAATTATATGAGATTTTAATATAAATTTACATCTTAGTAGATATGGCAGCGATTCTAATTACTGCAATACTGCTCGATGTTGACATATAAACTCTTAGTTGTTTGATATAAAAGTGGCAATTCGTGTTATAAGATTTTAAGATTAACAGGAGCTTACATTTTAGGAATTTATCATGCTTGAATATTTCAATTTGCATGAGAGTGATAAACATGAACGCAGACCGCGGTCAAGGCTTTCATCTAGCCGAAGTAATTATGACGCTAGAATATGAGTTGATGACACTTGTCTTGTAACACGCACTTACAATATTATCACTGCGATTAGGAATAGATTCGTCAATGCTATTCATAACACACAAATTGACGGTATTGAATTATTAATAATTGCATCAAAAGGTCACAGATGTTCATAGCACTCCAGCACTTACTGGCCCATTGTAAATTGAAATAACATACATATCTATTTCTCCAAACGAGAAATTAAAGAATAATAGTAAATGCCAGTGGATTATCTTGTTTAATCTTATGTTTAGTTGTTTATGATACTTTTTGAAGACTGGGCGTAAGAGTTTTATGGTTTAATTCGCCTATCCTCTTCACCGTTGGATGTCAAGAGTCACGGCATGTGCCCATTCTTTTGTTGTGGACATCACACGTATCTGGCTTCTTCTACTTCGTCTTTATTATGCTTTCAACATAGGATTGGAATAACTTTCCAATTAGTACCAAATAATTGCAGTCTGAATTGAAGTGGCCCTTCGCTTACAATGTGGATTGGAATGTGAACTGACTCATTAACTCCAACAACCGTGTGCTTTCTATACAGAGAAGGCCGTTGATAAATGAGAAATATGTAGTCTGTTACTTTTTTTTTGACGAGATGAAACTTGAATAATGCTGAGAATGTACATAGAGAGAACTTAAGCGTTACTTAAGGAAATAGAAATCCAGGGTCGCAGTTGGATGCCTACACAAAGCCATAACGATAAACAACTTTTATTACTTCGCCTCTTGTCTCTGGGGTAAACAACTTTTTTAATATTCATGCCTTTATTTTTCTTACAGCTCTGTAATTGATTTCCATATCCTTCTATGGATTTAATTTTCCATAGATACTTTTTTTAAGAGGAAGAACAAGTTTTATGAATTAAATGACTGAAAGTCGATAAGGAATTTGACACGATATACTTCAAATTCATGTCAATATTTCTAATAAAGAGCGGAGTATAACGCCCTCAGACTAGGTGAAATAACGATCTTCGTAGAACGGCTGACAGGAGCTGAATGAGAATGGCAGAAGATTATCGTTTTTTTTCATAAATATTTATATCACTAAATATTTATATCACTATATAACAATCTTGTTAACCATTCCAACTAAGCTTAAGCTTGTGCTAGGACGTGGTTCACGGCAATAGTCCAATGGTGGATTCGAACCCACGACCTTACGATTCGCAGGCCGTACCCTAAACCATTAGGCTATTGACGCTTAAATCGTTCTTGTAACCATTCCCAATAAGCTTAAGCTTGTACTAGGAAAAAGATCACGTCAACTACAGTAATGGTAGTTAGTGATCTGTGAGCATGTTGACCTGCTATGTTGGCCGTAACAAAATAGCTGCTATGTTATTCATAAAAAAATCCATAACGTTGGAAATATATTTGAAAGTTCTTCGAAAACTTCTTAATTAATTAAGACTTGAATGCTAATAAAATTACAGTGTCTGATGTTTCTATTAATTTTAATTAAGGACACAGCACATTTATTATTTAAATTATTCTAAAGATAAGGTAAGAAATAGGTGCTGAAATTGAAGCTTTAAGACAATGACCACGAAAGAGAATTGTGGTTCTAGATAAATCTTTGATTATTATGTCTAACAAATTAGACAATGGCTTAGTTTTGAGTACAATTTACGAGTACAATTATACAAGTCTCGAGCTTTATCGTGTTTTAGGTTAAACAGTTGAATAAACAGTTTAATTTCTAACTTAGTTAAGTTCAATCGCCTTCAAACTGGTAATATATACTGGTTTTGCTAGTCGGGATTTATTGATCTTCCTACAAATCTGGATATACCGATTCGAACCTGTAACGACAACTTTCATCGAAGTTCGAAGGTATGTGGTGTTCGATTGAGAAATAAGGGTTGACATGGGCTCATATTTTTTTCTCGTAAATTCAAATAGGCTCAGGTTCAATAATTCATTTCAATTCGAATTCAATTAATTAATTTCAAAGCCTCTGACTGTACTTTTGTAAAACGTCTACTTAACCAATTGTGTCGAAATCAATATTCAGTGACATCACAGTTATCGATTACTACTCGTTTCGGTACTCTGCTAGTTCAGTCGTGTGCCTCTGACTCTCTAAAATTGTTTCAATCTTTCTACTTATTAACCTCGTATATAATGACATTTTTTAAATATGCCGATAAAATTCAATCAATTAATCATTATCAAATAATGAAAAAATTAAATTTGTACCTTCCTCTTTTTGGAATCATTGTATTGTAACAAGGTGGGTTTCATAGTGAAATGTCATTGGCAAAGAACAGACAGTAAATCGTTTTTCAATATTATCACAACTAAATCCACCACGAATCTGAAGGTTTGAAACTGAACCTTAGCTCGTTATTTTAATGCCGTACTTATTTTTGCGCAAAGGTATAAAAACTTAGGTAAATAAACCAGAGTGAAATTATTTCCCCCCGAGGGTCGAACCGGGCCTAAAGTGATGTAGGTAGTTGAGTTATGCGATTTCGTTGGGTACAACGGGAAAAAGTATGATATGTGAGGGTGATGGCGGAAACGAATTGCCGGTCGACATTTTGTGTAAGTACAAATAGTAAGCCAGTTACATAAGCGATAAACATTTTTTTTATACTTCCGCTGAGTGTTGTTTACACGCGTGTAAATTGGATTCTCCTTTCTCATTAAACATTTAATGAATTTCTTGTACGTTGTTTTAACGCAGCAGCTCTGATAGCTGTTCTTATATTATACACGTCATCTAGAGGAGGAGACAGATATCATGGAATTCCACCTACTGCTTCATAGACATAGAAAAATTCTTTATTGGTATCATTCAAATACATTACAAACAAAATATGAAACACATTATAAAAGACAAAAAAAACAGTTAAAGAAAGAAAAAACAAACAGGATGCCAACACCGGACACCGTCTCAGCATGTGCTGTGTCGCAAGGATGCAACAGCGCTGATTTTCAGCGGTGCCTAGGACTAAACAAAGTCGTGCGCGGTTAATACTACGTTTACATGGCATTTATACAGTCCAATATTATATAAAAATATTTATATAATATAAAACATGTGTATAAATAGTTATTAGATTTATGTATATTATTATACATAAATCTAATAACTTTTAAATTATTATATAATAAAACAGTAAATGAACAAAATATTTTCTATAATACATGAAAGAGTGAGTATTAGTCATATTAAATGTATATATTTCTACGTCAAATTTCTTCGTTAATTCTTTCTATGTACATATACTATGTATTATACTTTCTTAGCAACTACGATCCCTCCAGATGTTAAATGAAAATGCAGTCCTGGATGGTAAGGCGCATTAGCTTAATAAACAGTGTCTGAACAATTTATACTTTACACTTTTCATATCCTTTAACACTATATTACTACTTATATACTATTATATTATATATAACACTATATACTATTATATATTACTTCTAAATTAATCTACAATTATGTAGTCAATAATTCTATTATATTATTATTAACTACATAATTGTAGGATAATTTAGTAGTAATAGCCTAGTGTCTTAGAAAATAATTGGTTTTCATAACTAGTGGAATCATCGGAACTACCAAGCTTAGAGATTGCCATCTCTGGCTACCTTATTGAAGCTAAAAGGATGTCAGAGATTATTTTAACATGAGCAATAAAGGGTGAATTGAACTTTACCAGTGTGAAAGGCGTAACTCTGAGTGGAACGTTTAATTCCTTCCGGAAGAGTGGGGCTTGAAAAAGTGACTAGAATAGACAGAAATAGGTGTCTCTGGGACGCACTGGAGGAAAAGTCCTCTGCCTACGCTGCTGGGTAAGGATCGTGAATGTTTGTATTTATATTGTATTTAACAAAAGAATTCTCTTCTTGGAAAGTAGAATAAATTACATGCTTAAATTTGTGGCCAGTATGTTTTGTGCACAAACTTAGAATGTGAGAGCTTAAATTACATGTACAGATATAACATATTTTTAATCAGATTTCAATAATGCAAATACAAAAAGTTTAATCTGCCGCAAGTGTCATTCAAGTTAATACTGTAATATGGAGTCAAAGGCCGGTTGATATTAACCTTGAGGGCATGCATCGTGAAGAGACAATCACTGCATAACTGTTCGACGCACCCAGGTCGGACAATGTGAATTATCGCAGGAGCGCTTGGAGGAAGGTCGACTCGTCACGTCTTAGGTTAAGGACAGTAGGGCCTGACAGCGCAGGGAGATAAACTATAGCTTTCTGTCAATGCTACCGTGACTAATTCCCCCTCACTGTCCCACGCTCTATTTGCATATCAATCGATTAGATACTAAGCTATTTATAACTCTCATATATATGTTTTGTTATTTTAGTTTTTAAAATAAAAATTACATTTGTATTAACTGATTTTTCATATTTACGCTAAAATTATTCGTTGGATATATAGTTGGTATTGCATTAAGTCTGCAATCTGCAACCGTATTTTGAACAATCCTTTTTTTTTGTTCACGCGGGGGAATCTTTTTATAGACCATCCTTTGGTACACTGGGTGGGCCCGGAGGGATTTGTGGGACTCGGCCTGGGCAGCCCCTACCTACTAAACCTTCCGCGAATGCCATCAGCCGTTATGAGCGGGGTGCCCCAGATCGGTCAGCGGCAGGACACCCCAACGACCGGCCGGTCCCGGCAAAGACCGGCCTTCATCCTCAAAGGGGTCTTCTCCGGCACTCAGAGAAGTCCCGACGTCGCCAAAGCATGCTGGGGCCAGGTACCCATCCTGGCCCCGCTTCGGATTACGGGGGCGGCAAGAAGAGGCGTTCGTAACGCCTCCTGCGCACCCCGATACGTCACCTGCGGAAGGGGGGAGCCTCTGCGCTCCCCTCTGCGCTCCCCTCTTTGACCCGCTCGTCAGCCTCCTTCTGGGACATGACCGTCTCACAGAAGGAGGCGACCGCCGTCCAAGACCTGTCGCTCGAGACCATCGTAAGAGCGAGGCTCGGAAGCGACAGGTCTTCACCACCGAATTTTGAACAATCCTCGCCAATACATCACATCCTATAAACCACAAATCGTAGTTACCGCACACCTAGATTCCCACCAAGAATGATTCGTGAGGATTATTTATATGAAAAAATATCCTTACTTACATACAAAAAATAGGACGATGCTACCACCGGTTCGAGATTCTGGAATAAATGATTTAAACCTATAAAACCAAGCACACACACACAAAACAGCATAGTGCGACTTAAAGATATTGTGAACTAATTCTGCGTGGATCGAATCAAAGCGTTGACAGTAAAATAATCAAGACCAGACGGTTACGTACATCAGCTATGACATGGGACGACAAACTGCTTAATTCTAGTAAAAATGTAGTGATAAAATTTACATATACATAATTATGTTGTATTTTACCTAATTTGACACTTACAAATCAGTAATAAGGTAAAATAAGCCGAAAGGAAACGGGGACGGAACTCTGGTATATAATAAATGAATCTAATTTACTGATTACGCCATCAAATATTTTTCCTCCGCCTTTTAATTTACTTTTATACTCTCCAATTTCGAATAATTACCACCATGTTGCAAAATGGCGTCCGAATGGCACATTCTTCACGTGTGTAATCGTTGAGGTATGCGCCTTTGAGGGCGTTCGTTAGGAAAATTAGTGGAGTTACTGACTTGGAAAACCCTCTTGTAATTTATAACAAGGCCTAGTTGAAGATGTGGACTGTTAAATAAAGACAGAAAATTATATTTCGTAAATAATGTTTGTATCGTTCACGCATACACTGTATGAACATTTTCATATCATCAGTCGTGTAATTAACATTCAGTTGAGTCCAGTCACTAGCCATAGAGATTCAGGTTAAGTGATCTAAGAGCTATGCTTTCTCTAAATCCCGTCTCATGGAAGCCAGCTTCCCAGACATGTGTCAGTTCGTAATAATAGTGTCGATAAACGTGTATTTACGTGTTCTCAATGAATAAAGAAAATAATATAAATTTTATGCATAGTTAATTTATGACTTAGATTTTGACGTCTCATGTAAATCTTCTGGTGAGTTTTACAAACAAATTAATTAGAGACATCGTACGTTTTAATGTTATTCTCTCTTATCTTGAACATGCTGCAAATTTATTTTCGCATCAAACTAACAAATAGCTTTTGATAAAACTACAAGCTTATGATTACAAATGTTTATGCAATTTATTCTTAACTTCTGCTTTTATCTCCATATGATAAGCATAATATGCATATGTAAAGAGACTTACTTTAAACGTTCATAATACTTCTACATTGTAAAATTATTATAAGCATGACATCAAAGCAATTAAATCAATATGAATAATTTTATTAACCTACAATCTAAGCTATAACTTTCTGCTTCATTTATATTATTCATTCTATTCTTCATTTATAAATAAAAAAACAATCAATCAATGTATCAAAGCGTCAATAGTTTAGAGTACGGCCTGCGAATCGTAAGGTCGTGAGTTCGAATCCACCATTCGACTATTGCCGTGCACCATGTCCTAGCACAAGCTTAAGCTTAGTTGGAATGGTTAACAAGATTGTTAGTAATATTTCTGAAAAAAAAAGAAAAGAAATATTACCAGATTTCTTTTTTTTAAAAAAAAAAAATCTAAAATTCTTAAACATATAGCTTAAAAGTTTAAGAAATGGACGAACATGTGTATTAACATCGCTACGCCGAACGAAAATCCACAATCTGTTTACCTCAAAACATGATTGCTTGTAAATATTTTTACTACTAATTAATAATTATATTATTATATTTCACTACCAATTCCATCTTTGATGATTACATTATTTTCACTATTAGACTTTTTTGCCCAGCCTTTTATCGCTAATAATGCTTTGGAATTACCTGGAATTGCAAGAGAAGCGTCTATTCATTTCTTAAAAGTTAGAAGTGAGAGATTATAAGATATGGCAGAGATGAGTCAATAATAATTAATTCAATTTGCCTTTGTCCCAATTAATAAAAATAGTAGTAAAAAATGGTGCTAGGGAAAGGTATAAAGCTTCTAGTAGGATAGGAAAAGAAAATATAACCAACGAAAGTCGAAAAACAATCACGATTAATATCGTAACTCGTAAATATAGACGAGATAAAGAATCAACAATTTATTTAAACACTTGTATAAATAACACCGTATTTCCCATAACTGCATTGTAAATCTAGCTCGAGTTGCAATAACACTGCATGTAAATACAGAACGTCGAGGGCACATGCAATAAATTCTGGCAATATTCACACATCCCCGTCAAATTGGAAACCGACGCGTGTGTAAACAGGACATGAATTATTTCACATGCGGGTCTTCTCGGTCTACTGAGTATACGTGCTGAATGCAAGGATCATTCTGCCTCATTACTTGTATTACTTTGAGTGGTGATTGTTTTGTGTCCTGCGTTCTTCTCTCTTCTTTTCTTTCCTTTTTCTGCTGGTCTCATATTATGCTAGCAACAACAACTCGACCACCAGTACTAACACATACATACATAAAAATTATTTGTGTGCATAATTCAGTCAGGGTGAGGTAGGAGATCTCTACCGAAAATTAGAAAAATTGTAATTTTTGTAATATGTCAAAAATATGTGTAAGTTTAAAATAACCCTTTTAAAACAATAAAATCAAAATGAGCTAATAAATGCAGACATGGAGGAGAAAACAATAGCTATCATTATTTATCTAAATAAGTTTAGAAGATGCATTCATTTCTAAATCTTTCATCTACATAAAACATGCAATTTTCATATAGTTAACCAATATATTGAAAATAAGTAAAAATATATATGGAAATTTTTACGGAGTGTCATTTTGTACGATCGAGAGACGACCCTAGCCCCTAGCAAATGCGAGAAAGTGATAAATTTGTCAGGTAACAGTGCGTGATCAGAATTTGCGACAGTGCAAATCATCTGAAATATTGTACGAGATTGAATTGTGGCTCCATGGGAAATTATTCGCTATTTTATTCGCACAAAGTTCGATATGTGTTAGGGTTTTAGGTCCAATTTTTTTACGACAATATCTTTACGACCCATTCGATTTTATATGCAAACCTGAAAGGAAATGACGTATCAAAATAAGAAATTCTCTGCTTGATATTAAGCGATTCACTAAACTTCTTAAAATTTGAACAGAATTTTTCGTTACCGTTCAACCTCCCTATGATGGATATTGAGTATAAGTATAAGTAAGATATTAATATAAATTCTATGTCAGTAGGTGAAGCGAATTGTGAATCTCTTTTTACGATTACCGCACGCAGGTAAAATGCGCGATTGTGTTATCACATAAAATATGATGTCAGCTAACGTATAAAAAGTATTTTGAACACTAATAATAAAACATATATAAATTAAGAAAAAGACAATAATGACTCACTCACTTCTCCACTTCAGTGTACCGGTTTCACCAATTAGTTCAAAAGAACTCCGAAGGGTTGCTTGAAGACAACTAAGACAACACTTGGTGTAGCCACGACCCCACTCCCGTCTATAGACTAGACCATTGACAAAGGCATTACTGACTGATTCCATAGACAACCAACAAAAGCACCAACATTGCCATTAAACTAAATGTTGACACATGAATAAAATTGTTCATTTTAGACATTAAAGTACATTCAAATAAACTTAAATTTTAACAATTTTGTATGGTTTATCTATATGTGTGGTTTATATGGAACAGAAAATTACGCTTTTATTATTGAAATGTGCTAGAGAAGCAATAATTAAATTTAATAAAACATTAATTACATACGTATGTTATTTGCTTGTTTAGCCACGATTGAATAAATACTAACATATTGACCGAATGTGTTACCAGCTGTAAAATTTGCGGGATTTCAATGTGGGCATCATTAAATGTCTAAATTACGATCGAACACAGAACTTCCTATATTTTTGTTAATTTTCCTACAAATTGACGAGTTCGTAAAATAAATATATACGTAAAGTATAATTAACACAGCTTAGATATCTTACCAAAATATAGTTGCAAACTTTACGATGGCTTCATAATATGAGATTATAATTCTCTGTAAAGAGGGCGTAGTCCGCCACTCGGTCCCAGTGCGGATTGGCAGACTTCACATGTCTTAGAAAAAAAATTCTGGGACATGTAGGTTACAGAATTTTTTTTCTCCACCTCTCTCTCCATATTTTTCTCAGCTCCCTAAAGAGAGCAGGAATTGCCGGACTACCCACGAATTAAGGAATTCTCTAAGATATGCAGGCTTCCTCACAATGTTTTCCTTCACCGCCGAGCGCGTGGTAAATCAGCCCATAAAATTGTAACAACAAATTCATTGGTGCAGGCAACGGGGATTGAACTCGGGTTGCTGGCGTAGTATGCACGTTGAGGCACTCAGCCCTGTAGTTCTGGGCTCTCAAGAATAAGACTACGGTATCCCCTGCCTGTCGTACAAGGCGACTAAAAGGGGCCTCGGGTTCACTGGGCGACAAGGGTGGGGGCCTTTGTCGTCCGCTAAGGTGGACCCGGGAAGAAGGCGACATCGGCTGGCCCGTGTAGCCTTGCACTATGAGGGCACAGGGGGGGAGGGAGTAACCTCCACCCCCGGGACGTGCTCTCCTTGAGCACAGTGCAGAGGGGCTCCGGTGCGTTCCACTGGAGATCCCGGAGCCCCTCGTCATGCACCGAAGAAAGGGCCACCGGGGAGGTTTTAGTGGGTAAAAACCCCACATAAGGCGGGGTATCTTTTTGAAGACTCCCCGTTAACAAAAAAAAAAAAAACCGCCCGGACACTGAGCTAACAAGGCTCTCTATTGTGTTGGATTACGTAAAATATATAAACTTTAAATTAGATCAAACAGAACCAGTTGCCTAATTAATGTGTTGGTGACTGAGTAACAACATCGCATTCAGCAGTCAATGCGGAAAATATATAACTAGTTTTGCGTAATTCCTATAACAAATTTGGTTGATATAATTAAAGGAACGAGGCAATTTTAGAAAAGTCCGCAGCAAATTTCGTACGCTCGTAGTAATATATTTTTTTCGTCTGAATAAATTATTAGTTTGAAAGAACTCTCCGACGTTTATTTTTAGTGAATTAGGGTTTTCTTGTTTACTTCATGTAACAAATGCTTTACGACTAAAATATTCAGACAGGGAGATCGTTACGACTTTTATAGCTATATGGTTTACAATCATGGCTTTCGCCACTTTAAATTAATTGTAACTTATATGATCGGATATGGTTTGTATTTTGCAACACGTGCAAAAAATCGACAATAATACAATGTGGAGACTACTATATACATCAACCACATAGGTCGGAAATGTATAGAACGTGACGCGCCCAAGTACAAAGAAGACATAGTCACCTTAGACAAGTGTCGCCAGCAAATAACGACGATCAGTTTTTGTCATATAATAAAATACAACAATTTTATTCGTACTAATTTCTTTACAACCTTCCAACGCTGTTGATCTCCGACTAGGAGATGCTTCCGCCAAAACAGTAAACATCAATCAAAAAGTTGCTTGACGTAATTTCCTAATCAAAAACTCAATTCTAAAAGGCTCAAAAGAAAAGGACAGTATTTCATAATCCATTGCCTGCATATTAACACGATATGAGTAAGCCCTCACTTGGAGTACTGTTCACATTTCTGGCACCTTTCCTGTCATCGTATACAACGGAGAACTAGTCGAATGGTTGATGATCAAGTTCTTTATGATCATCTTGACTTATGTTTGCGAATATTAGGTCCCTTTTGCATTCTAAAACTAAATATCTATCCACTGCCGACTCATAAATGCAGGGTTACTATCAAAAAGTGGTTACTTGCACTTGACTACGAACAAACGGAAGCCTTATTAATGTAAATACGGTTCATAGTCGAAGTATAATTTGTGTACGTATACATATATATTTACGCACTCACTCAACTACACTCAACACACACATCACACAAACACGCACACCCAATATAAATACTAAATCCTTTTGTATTAAAAAAAAAAGATTATTTTGTGCGTAGTAATGGGAGAAGACACTGACTTCTGAACCACAGGTCTATCAGTACCTAGCTCGGGAGTCAGGGACTTCAAATTATTTGTGTATATTTTCTGAATTTGTGCGAAATAAAGTTTATTATTATTTTTTTGAGATTTTCTCCTTCTGAAAACCAGAGAGTTTCGGTTTTAATGTAAACCACGGGCCTACGCCAAGTGGGTTTCATTTTGAGGGTTGTCTAAGTTAGCGGATTCATCCTGCAAGAACTTCTGAACAATTCGACACGTATTTAGTACGGCAGCCTTTTGCATACTGATATACGTACTGCTGTGTAAACCAATCTGTTGAATGTAATGATGGAGGTTATTATTTTATTATTATTATTATTCTCTCAAACATTCACCACAGGATAACCACGCGCTCGGCGGTGGAAGAAAATATCGTGAGGAAGCCTATACATCTTAGAGAATTCCTTAATTCGTGGTCGTAGTCCGCCAATCCCTGCTCTCTTTAGAGACATGGCTCATTAATACGACATATATAAACGTACCCTACCGTACCTTTTTTAGTTTCATTACAACAGAACTCCAAAATTCACGCTCATGATTGAATGTCGTAAAAACCTATAAATACTGATGGTAATTTTAATAATATTTACAATGAAAAACAAACACACACTAAATATTATCTTCTAAACGCAAATGTCTAAAAGAAGTTTACGAAAAATATTAGTAGATTGAAATAAAATGCACTCTCATTTCGACATAAACACAATGTAAGCTCGAAATGAGATTGTATTTGGCAGTGCGCGCTGACCGCTCCGGCATGCATAACAAAGTACCCTTCGCAAACTGTTCTCCGACACAAAATAAATATATACCAGTCAATACCTCGAGACGCTGAATGAATCTCAATTATATAGAATGTTAAGAACGAGATTTTGTGCTCTAAAAGTACATTTAAAGCAATTGTATAATCGTTTAACCGACTCCTAAAAAGGAGTTCTCTTTGAAAGGGTCGTGTTTCGATTAGGTTCTACACCGTGGGTTTCGATGACAGACCAGGGAACTTCTAAAATAGTATGGAAGAATGTTTGTTGATTCATATTTTTGAACTACCACGAGATAATGAATAAGAGATATTTGGCAAAAGGGGTTAAAGAGACGTTTAAACTTATGAAATCATAAAGAAAAAAGTGTAATTATGAAGTCAACCAACACATAACCACACACCCAGAACATATAATTACAATTGAGTATTCCTTATAAAATCCAATATTTTTAATATTTCATTATATAATTTAAACTTTATACGTTTAATTAATATATTATTTATTTACTTTTTAATTTAATAATATATACATCTATCATTTATTGTATATAATATATATTAATCTCATAACTATTTATACATGTACCATAATTATTGTACTCTTATTGTGTGTTGTCTGTATACATTCCATGTAAATGTAGTGTTGGGCGCGCACGACTTTAGGTAGTCCAGGTAGGTCCTTTAGGTCCTTTAGGTAGGTGTCGCATCCTTACGACGGCATATGCCGTGACGGTGCCTAATATTGGCATCATGTCTTATGTACTATTTGTCCGTTTTATTCTTTAACTGTATCTTTTTATTTATTTTTTCTGTCTTTTTGATGTCTTTATTTAGTGCCAATAAAGAATACGTCTATGCCTTAATATATCACCACCACATTTCGTCATCAAAATAGTTATTATCAAAGTATATGGTGGTATCATACATTTTTCAAAAGAAAGATATAAGATTTAACTTTTTGTGCCGTCTGAAAATAGAATATAATGAAATATGCAGTCGGAAAGTCGAGGACCGCCTCACATGCGAACGTACCTAACTTCGTTGTATCAGTCACGTTGAGTGATAAGTATATTGAGTTTGTTCCAAGCGGAACAAAGTTACGTGACAAACAAGTCTGCGAGTCGAGCGAAGTACATCTCGCATTTTCTGCATATGAGTAACACTATACGCGAGAATATTACGGGAATATGAAACGGTCGTGTCAGCAAGTCCAGTTTGGTATAGAAGTTTGTTTTTCTATTGTTTTAATTTATAAAATGTATTATAAAGAGTATTTTATACGCAGTATGAAACGATAGCAATGCGGTGTTGTACACTCTTTAGATGTTAGGAGCGTAGCTGGAGTTTCTTTGGCCACTTCTTCTCCCAGTGCCAACGCTTCCCGAAGTGGCACTCAAAGTTAGTTTAGATTTTGAATGTCCCTTAGATTATCCGTGGCGCCCTCGGATCGGAATGCTTACGCGTAACATAGTAACCATCGAAGCCGAGGTATCGCGTCACCGGGGACCTCGTCCGAATTACTAGCGATAGAGGTTTAGGCTAAGCGACCTAAGAGCTATGCCTCTCAATCCGGTGAAGCAGTCATAGCTAGCTTCTCTGGCCAGTCTGTGTAGTTCGTCATTAAAAAAAAAGTGTTGATCACATTGAGATATTTTTAAAGTTAGTCTTCTTTACGCACGCTTGACTTGCGGAGTAAGTTAGTGAATGCGTTACGGAAACTGTGACCGGGCGAGGCGAATGAAAGTTGGGAGGAGATATGAGTTACTTAACATAGAAAGACAGAGACAACCACACATTTTCTTTCTCTTTTAGCAAGTTAATTTCAGTATATCTAAGACATAGTGCAGGCCTATCGTCATTGTCTGAATTACATTGTAGGAGAAAGAGAGTACGCGCGCACATTTTCTTTCTTTTTTAAACAATCTTGTGTATAATATACATATTTTAATATAAATATGTACATACATATAGATGGAGCTAAAGAAGTTTTACTTCAGAAGTGTAGTCTAAAGCACACTCTTTTTTTAATCATTTCTAGTCTTTCAAGGACCTGACCATCGTCCCACATTATGTTAGGCGGAAGTCATGGATGCGAAGCACTGGCTTAGTACTTGCCTATTCACTTGAAAACACTTTAAAATCAGAAGGAAAGATATACGTGGGCAGTTTACTCCAATCCTTTGCTATACGAATTGTGAAAGACAAGTAAAGCTATATAAATTTTTTAAATATATATTTAAGTTTCTAACTGCTTGATCGCGATCAAATTGGATTTTTTTCTTTTCCTTCATTAGATCTTAGTAGTTATGATTTTTTTATCCTTTCTTTATTAAAATAGTATACCTAAAAAGGTATACGATTTTAAAATGAGTTACGATAAAAATATAATAGTAGGTAGCTTAGATATCATGAATGTTCTCTATGTTATCAAAAAAAAAGTTAAATTGAATTTTGACATTGACAATAGAAATTCTTTAAAAATGTCTCAAAACACTTTCTTCGGAGTTTAAAATTAATATTATCGATGTCTATTACATATTAAAAATGTTACTACTGAGGGAACCAGAGCATATTTGTTCCATATATATTATATATTTTGGATTAGTAATGCTCATTGTTTTATATTTATTAAAATTTCTAAATCGTGTCAAGGGTGGAAGTCTTTATTTATCAGAGAATGATGTGAATAATTTAAGAAACTCTTCACGCAATTCAAGCGGTCACAGCATTATAAAATACACCATGGCACCGCCGAAGAAGGTGGACAGGAGGATTCGCAAAAAAATGAGGCGTAAATATGACCAAAATACAAGTAGTGACTGGTTCCCCAATATGGACTCAATATATGATCGATAATATACGAGCGGTGAATGCAATCATTTATATACTTAACTAAAGTATTTTAAAGTTAGAGCTGTAAAGTTTATTAAAATGTATTTAGTGAAAAGTGAACAAGTTACTTTCCAAGGGAAAAACGTAGCATAATATTATCACTGGTGACTTCTGAACAAGCAATTAAAACTTCGACAAAAGAAAAAAGGAACAAATTGTGTGAGAGCCCAAAAGTGAGCAAGTGTTGAAGAAAATTCTTTTGACAAGTTTCTTTTTAATAATATGATCGGTTTTAGACTTTCCTCACACAAAATCGTCTTAGAATATTAACTTTTCTTATTTTTCGATATTGTGATACAATTAAATTCTGTATGACATTTTTGGTCGTGTAAAATTAATGTGATAATAAATAATGATTTGTCAGAGTAGCATTTTCATGAACATCCTGATTATTTAAACAATAAACCTACATAATTTAATTATTAATTTCTCTTCTCGAGCGGGTGAAGATCATCAGTAAATACAATATCATTCTTATAATTTATACAAAAACATATCGGGCTCAAGTTAATGTCAGAAATAAAAGTACGACGTAGGGCTTGTTTGACAGTTCAAAAAGAGGAGTGCTCCGATCGTCGCTAAACTTTACAGGATTACTCGCCAGGTAAATCTGAAGATTCCCCGAAAGTTTCATTGAAATCGGTCCAGCCGTTTCGGAGTCTATATGAAACATACTCGCACACTTTCATTTTTAAATATATAGATATACCTGTTTTACAAACTGTCTAAGCGATAGGTTTTTCCCATCGTAAGATGTCGTAGAGTATTGTACCAACAATAACTAACCACTTCTCATTGTGAATATAGCATTATTACAAGAATATAATTGAAAGAAAAACTTCCCTCTCTCATTCAAAGTTTAATTGCCACTCGAGGACCTGGAAATAAGAACGACTGCAACATACCTGCAGAGTTAACAAAGAGCCATGAGAATACGCAAACAAGTATAATTTTCAAAGTGCAAAAGAGTTTCGCTCTACTATTGCACGGTCCCATATTCACATCTTGGCGTTGGTTAATTATCACGAGTAACATACCACAAAACAGTACGTCGCAATTACCAACGTCGGGTTTTCTTCACCTACGCGGGGCGACAAATTTATGCACGTAAATATTACTTTACGAATGTAGTCTTTGAATGTTTTCTGCAATGGAGATCTTGCGGTTGTTGCATTACGACAAAGGTCACATTCACACATTAGTTTCTCTGCTTTTGTTTAGTTTTCAACCGAATACAAAAGAGGTCAGTTGCTGTTCTTTTGGATCGATTTTAATTATTTTGTTACGCTTAAACCAGCGGTATAAGTCGCGTCCTGGCTGATATTCGGGCGGGATTTTTTTAAATAAGAAGAGACGAATTAGGACTTTCTTTTGTTTTTTCTATTCATAATTTATTTTGCTGTGAACTGAATTTAACGATTTATCAGTACAATAAAAGTATAACTGTATTTGCGTTTGATGTTTTAACATTTTTTTTTGTTTCAGTTTTTGGTTTCAATTAAGTCCCATATGAATTTGGTTAGCTTTGGGTACCGAAGATATAACAAGTAAATCCTAAAAGTCGTAGAATGCCAGTTGATTGTGATATTTGAAGGTTTATGACAATCCAAGAATAAATAAGTAGTACTCTATAGCAACAAAGAACACGAGTGTCGAAGAAGAGAATATAGGGGCCAGAACGTAATGTAATTAAGTAATGATCCCAGCAGAGGTTCCGGGGAACCTAGTGCTGATTTACTCCAATAGAGATTCATGCTAAACCGCCGTAACAGTTCGGCCACCATTCCAAAACCTAGCGAAATTTTGCGGCCTTCTGACCGATCTGCGTGGGTCCTTTCTTTTTAGTGTCTTTACAAAAACATTAATTTTAAATAAATATATACATTTTATGTATATATTTTTATTTACTTTTATCTGTCCCGTTGTCTGTCGGTCAGATCAAATCTGGCAAGTGAAATTTGATCCACTACCCGGTTTATGAAATTTTTCATGCATGTATAAATCGGATGACGAGGCCATATTACTATGACATAGAGCTGATCTGATGATGGAGAAATGTTGGATAGGAACTCCGTAATTAAACGATGCAACACCGTCGTGTTTGGGCTCATTTGATTCGACTTTTTAGTTTATTTTATTAAAGAATAGGAAAAGCTCGTTTTTGAAAAAGATTTTTAAATTACTTGTTTAGACTTTGAAGACTATAATAATTTACAACAGTAATATTCAAAATACAATTATAATGCACGATAATAGCAACAATAATAAGAACTCCAATAATTAATAAGGACTCCGATCAAATTATTTTTTTCCGTAAAATAACATAATTTTGAAAGGCTTATGTGTTTGTGCGCACGCGTAACTAAACGCTGGATCTATCAAGTGTATATTGACAAATTTAATCTTAATGCAGCTTAATAATATCAAAATTGCTCAGAATTTAGACCTGAATGGAAACTGGTCGGTGTCTGCAACGGACCGTGTCAGACGCACGTCAAACTCAAGAAATTGCGGTCGGCGTGATAAGACCGCAGCCTGTTGTCCAATCTGTAGGCATTGCGTAACTTGCTACCTTGATTTAATCGTGCTGTTATCGCTTCAATTATTTTGCGGTATTTATAACAAGATTTAACCGTCAAAATCGATAGGTCAATGAACTTTTGGATCAGCCATATGATATTTATTTATTGGAAATAAATTATTTGAACAGTATTAAGTGAATAAAATTATGCTTCAGGATTTCAAAGTGTTTCTTTCATCTAATCTTATTAATCTTATTTTCATCTGACTTCAAAAAAGGAGAAGTTTATCAATTCTTCTGTATGTTCTTTTTTATGTAGATATGCCTCATAACTTCTCCACTTTTGGCTAAGTGAACCGGTTTGGTTCTTTTTTTTATTTGAAAGCTGGTGCTTCCAATGGTATCTACACACGCAACCTTTTACACACAAACACAATCACACACACAAAACGATTTAACTAAATTACATTATAAGTTTTTGATTTTACTAAATTTGTATTTGTATTTAACTGTTTGGGAGATGGGCGTTAATAGCTGCGACACAGTTTTTACTACTGCGGCTATTATCGAACTGGTTTGTACATGAATTTTTGGTTTGAAATAAAATCGTATTATTATTAACATTTATAATTATCTATGAGAAAACCATACGTCTTAAGTTTGCATTAAGTAAATGCGCGACAAATGGACAAATAACTCAATATTTCGCCAACCAATTTCGTTTATATTGTAAAGGATGTTCTTTAAAAGCGGTTTCATTGAGTTCTGATTAATTCTATTTCTTAATATAAGGAATATTAATTACGAATTAAAATTAATTAATTATTATTAAATATTCAAATTGAAGTCGGTTTATGTTTTACTGATAATTATACTTGCTGTATATTTACGACTAAAAACACGTACACTTTACTGCTGTCTAAAGCGTTCGACATCCCTTGTCACAGTTGTTGTAGGTTATCCATCAGCCTGTAGTTCTGGGCTCTCAAGAATAAGACTACGGTATCCCCTGCCTGTCGTAGGAGGCGACTAAAAGGGGCCTCGTGTTCACTGGGCGACAAGGGTGGGGGCCTTTGTCGCCATCCAAGCTGGAGATACCGGAGCCCCTCACCTTGCACCGAGGAAGGGCCGTAGGTCCAGAAGGCGGGGTATCTTGTTGAAGATTTCCTCACCGTAAACAAAAAAAAAAGTTATCCTCTCTACTGTGTCCTATAAACTATATTAAATGCAACTTATGTATACAATATACTAAATAGCATAAAATAAAGAAAGCCAACCAGATGAGGTCAAAGGAAACCAAACGGCAGAGGGTCAGGGAAATATCCGATGTATCAAGCACCACCGCTATTTGCATATCACTCTTCAGCACACTTTCTGAAAATCCCAATTGCCTCAGATGGTGCGATTGGGATAAACCCATTTGCAGAAACAATTATATTTTAATAATTATACTGGTATTTAATGTCTTGAATCATGTTATTTTATTTTTTAAATGGAGATATCATTACAAATTGTATCAATTAGTAATCATGGCTTTTAAATACTCTCACAAACACATGGAAATTTTTTCATAAGCAAATGTACCTTAGACATTAATTCAGCTATATATGGTGTTCATAAACTGTACTTAGATTGTTGAATGTATATCGTAAACATTCATATCTTAAACTACAACTTGAATTACTGGCAATGACTTAATCCGTTACTGTTATAACTAAGATATGCAAATACGGTTTATTGTACGGCTTCACCACACGCATTCGTACTGTCTTGTACTAACGCAGTGTTTGCGAATTTCATTTGATTAATCAGTGTTGAAGAATAAAAAAAAACAATGGTTGAACCTACTACGTTATATAATATTAGTAAAATTTAAGAAGATCAGCAAAATAATTACACATTCTTTAAATATCTAATACCTAATATATATCTTATTTAAACCAGCAATTCTTGTATATAAATAAACTGAATCTCGGAAACGACAAGAACTATTTTCATTAAATGTATGCAGAGGGTTTCGGGGACGATAAATCGATCTAGCTGGGATTTTTTTTTTATAAAATGCCGTTTTATCGTATCGTATAACCTATTACTAATATACGTTGCGTTGCTAAGCAACTGTAAGTCAATTATTGCTGGGTTTTATGTTAGACCAAGAAAATCTTTGTTTAAACTAAATAATAAAAAATAATTGATTACAATTTTTTTTATAAGATACGTGTATAATATTGTTGCTTAGTGATGAATCGATAAAATAATCGATATTTACGTCAAAAAATATATAGCGGGCGGTAATAGTTCTTATTGGATTGCAACAGAAAATGGTAGGACATACATATGAAATAGATAACACATTTTAAAACAAAAATATAGTTTAGTCTAGAAATCTACCAAAAAGTATACCGAGGAAAACTCGATCATTCAAGTACTTGTAAATATATAACTACTATTACACAAGTGTTTTGTTGTGAACATCCATCAAACCAGAACGAAGCACTCTGCTTCATCTTTCATTATTCGTACAGAAAAGGAATGGAATAGTTTGTCAGCGTCTGTCTTTCCCTCCGATTGCAATGTGGGTATTTTCAAAAGTAGAGTAAATAGGCATGTAAGTTAGTGCGTCTTACCATCCAGGACTGCAATTCCACTTAACATCAGGTGGGATCGTAGTCAAGCAGTTGCTTAGAGAGTATAAAAAGAAATACTAGGGTAATAGGTAAAAATAAAACGAAGGAAAGTAAAAGATTTTTCCCATATTATAGACATAATAATAAGAACAGGTATTTGTGTGTGTGTATGCGTAAATATGAGTAATAATTTAGAATTATAAGTCATGTCACGTTGATTGTTTGGTAGAATAAATAACTATAAGCCTTACCCTTAACATAAAAGTTGATGGCGAAAATCAAGTCGCGTGTCCCGCCAACACTCCGTGCCGTGTTCGACGTGATTAAGATTTGTTGCTTTGTTCGAACATGACAACAATGTTTACCAACTTACAATGTTCATTCATTGTTGTATGACCTCTTCGTTTATTGTTATTCGCACGTACCATAAATAGATATTAAATCATAGATAGATAAATCCTTTATTGCACCAAAATACATGTACAAAAGCGAACTTAATGCTATTTAGCATTTTCTTCCAGCTAACCTTTAGTGATTAAGAACAGACTAATGGTAGTGCCGCTAAAAAAAAGAAAAATCTTGTTTAAAAACAAATATACGAGTATATATATTACATAAATAAATATACATTTACTTATAAATACATAGATACGTCAATATATATAATTATAATAATATTCATACACATGGAATAAATAAACGATAGTATATATACCAGTTTGTACTTTTCAATGTTTGAAAAGAAAGAATTCAGATACACGCGATTTAAAGACATTAGTTGACGAAGCCTCCTTAATCTCAATCGGCAATTTATTCCAGAGTTTTGTAGCTGTACGGGTAAATGAATTGCCATAAAAAATCGTGTGACATTCGGGGAACGTTAGAAATTTATTATAGTAGGTAAATGACAATTTATTCTAATTTTGTACTTATGTCCTTCTCGTAATCACGACTTTGTCTATTGTCAATGTCATGGAAGTATCGAATAACGTAACCTATAACATATATCCGACCGATTTGGTTATTTTACGCCGGGCATTTTATGGTGTGGAGGAATTGACAAATCAAATTACAAATTATTTTTTATTTCTTCGATGTACTATTTTTTTTATTCGTGTTCAATTAATTTGTAAAAATCGACTTGTAATATTATAATTACCAATAAAAATCTGTATATGTTATTACGTCTTATTTTCAATAGAAACGAAAGTTTTATTTCTCTCCGAGATTTTCCAAGTTCGAAGGGGGTTATTTCTTTCTCTATTAACTATTAACTTAAGTCCTGTTGTTTGTAGAATACTGTTGTCATATCTGGACAAATATTTCTTAAGGCCATCTCGCAGATTGGGACTCGGTGAAAAGGTAGGCTTAGAGGTGAACTAGTGACACGGCATAAACCAATCTGTTCAGTCTTGAGCACAGGCGTAAAGAGGCTAGTCATCGGTTTTCTAAAAACTTGAATTTTATGAATGTGCTCAGGAATAACATAAATTCCCCTATACCCGTTCCACCATCGGACTTCAAGACACACTGTTGGATTTCATCCTTTTGTTATGACATGCTTCAAACCCGCTTCGTCTTTCATTATTCGTAGCAACGGATTTCTAGATCGCCCCCGTCTTTCTTTTACGCCAATAACAATGTAGCTGTTTTAAAGGAAAGGGTCAATAGGCATTTACTAAGCTAGTGCGCTTTACCAATTATTAGAAATGGATATGCAGTGGCCATTTAACGTCAGGTGGGATCGTGGTCAAGAATTAATCACTCTTAGTTAGATTTCTAATGGGACCTTAGTTAAGTAAATAGTTTATTTATATTCATTACGTTACCCCGCGTTAACTGAGCGAGCAGTCACGAGTCAAGACCAAGGCTTAGTTATATGACCCTGATGTACCACTCCCATTTCATACCTGTCGATCAAAAGCTTTAATAGAGAGTAAACCTTAACATTTACACAATACCTGACGCGCGTCACCTCGTCTGCACCGCTAACTAAATTGAAACTATACTGGTACTCAAAGGATAATGATTTTTTTAAATATATAATAGGCTCACGTTTGTCTTCAGTCTCGCTTGATCGAAGGCGAAGATGAAGCCTAGAATGGAACATATGAGCCTATAACCAATAAAGTTAGCCTTAAAGGTATCCAAATTCAGACATCAAACAAGTAGAATAAATGTTATCGTTATTTATTTGACGTGAACTTTCGTGACGATGAATTTTCTTTATGTACAAATACAAAACAACACGTCCGTCATTAAGAAGGATAGGCAGATATCACGGACTTCCACTTAGTACGATTCTGACGTACTGATAGCTAAGGAGTGTGGGTAACCCACGATTAGATGTATGGATGGGAATGAAACGTGGCGTGCGGAAGTTATACTTAGTATAAGTATTTGATCTCTGCTACTCCTCTGGTTGACGGGCGTGATGTTAAATGTTATAACATATTTTGCGACAGTGTTAGTTAACACGATATATTTTGTCATGTGAACATTTGTCATTGGCAAAGCGAGCGTAGCAGGTAAGAGGTTTTTTTTTTTTTGTAACATGAGGCATTACTACTGACTTATATCTAAATTCAGAGTTTTATAGCCCCTTGTCCTTTTTACTCTAAGTATAGACGTAGTAATGCCTAAGCTATTTCTAGTTCCCCTAACATGGATAGGTTAGGGCAGTTTTATTCCCATACCTTTCCTCTATCCCTTATATATTCTACCTTCTTACATCATCATTTTTTCTAGCAACTTATTTCTACTTGTCTTATTCTATTCTTATTCTATCTATTTCTAGTATACACTTTCTTATAATTACCTTATCTTCTATCCAACTATGCTATTTTGTATGATACAGTTTTTCTATTTCTAATTCTACATCCTAGTCTAGTTTACAACAATTTTATATATCAAAAGGTGGGCTCTTCACTCACATTATTTTAAATGTGAGTTTGACGCTCCTTACTCACAAAAACAGGTAAGAGGTTGCACGATTCCGTGAGGTAGTTCAATAACGAGCGGTATTTTACGCCAAATGGCAATAAATTGTGTCGACGAATAAACAACGGCTTAAATATATCATTAAAAATAAAGAATAAAAAATATTTATTTTAATAGACATTTAGCAAAATTTGCGATCGAAAGCAATTTCAAATTTCGAAGCGGCAATAACCTAACGGTTTAGGGTACGGTCTTCAAAACGTTAGGTCGTAAGTTTGTATTCACCATGCGACTATTGACGTGAACCACCTCCTAGAGCAAGGTTTAGCTTTGTTGGAATTGTTACAGCCCTATAGCTCTTGGCCCGTAGAATAAGACTACGGTATCCCCTGCCTATCGTAGAAGGCGACTAAAAGGGCGTAATAAATATAGGTGGTGGGGCCTTTGTCGTCCGCCAAGGTGGACCCGGGAAAAAGGGATTTTAGGAATTCGATCTATGTGAAGTCAAAGTGAGAAGGGGATGATATTTCGCTTATATATGTGACTTCACATTTTCAATAATATTAATCAATAAAATTCTCAGTAACCATTAACTACGCTTAAGCTTGTGTTAGGAGATGGTTCATGTCAATAGTCGAATGGTGGATTCAAACCTACGACCTTACGCGAATCGTAACCATACACCATAGACCGTACCCTACACCATAAGACTATTGACGCTACAAAGAAAAATAAAAATTTTAACATCATACATGTAAACAGAGTCGACACATCACTTAAATAACAATAATTAATTTTCTTGTACGTAAAAACCGGTAAAACTGAAACTCATTGATACAAGTTGACTAGAGGATTCAAATCCGTGGCCATAAAATTTTAAAGTCGTAAGGCATTTACTAAGACAGTCCTCTTGGCAAAATAAGACTACACATATTCTTACCATATCTAGTTGCAAGGAGTAGTGGTCTTGCTTAGAAATTACAACAACAATATAACAGTCTGTCTATTAATTAATTGTGTATTATTCTCTCCCATTTCTTTATTCTAACGTTTCGCAGACCTTACCCTAAACCATTAGGCTATTGACGTGCGGCGGGTGCTGTCTGCTGCCCAACCCACCGGTTCATGATGACCACGGCCACTCTGACAAGAGTGAAGCGACCAAGAAGAAGAATTGACGCTTCAATAATAAGGAACATAAAATGATAGTGGTATTACAATTTAGCCCACTCAATCATTAATAATTCAAACATTTATATTGTTATACGTGTGACAAAGACTGAATTACAATAGTCAATGTTGACAGATGTTTTATTAGTAAAGTCATTGTTTGCTGGTAGATGGCGGCAGGTGTGAAAAAATCAATTCGAAATATCAAAATGCTATTTCCTCGTTCTCAATAGCACACATCGTACACATATATTTACTGTCGAAATTGCATCATCGGCACGTAATTGTTACGCAACAAAGCTAAGATACGATCTTAATATCTGAGTACAAAAACACTGACATTTAACTGCCATATGTTAGTACTAAAATATTTATTAACATACGTACTGATAGAATTTATCTCCTTGACTATACCATTGAAACAAACGTAGATTGTTCGATCATAAATGGAATAGCAAAGTTCTATTCATAATATCGTGTGAATGAAATTAACCGACTTTCAAAAGGAGGTTATAAATTCGTATCTTACGATTTTTGTGCGCTATTAGCGCCGTTATTTTTGGGCGGTTTTTTTTCTTTGAAACGGTATTTATTACTTCTCTAGGTCCTATACCTTTTTTCCATAGGACTTTGGGTTCTGAATCTTCGAAATATACAAAGGAGTTGAGTGTTGGGGAGGGTTGGTGGATTTCTGATAGCAAAGACTAGTACAATTTCTTTATTACAATGGCGAGGAAAAAAGAGTACGTAAGTTCCAAACCACAAGAACTAACAAAACTTCCGTAACAAGTATATTTACGAGTAAAAACTAAAATCGACTTCAAATCGAATAGAAATATTACGAAATAGAATTAATCAGAACCTTACTAAACTCTCATCAAACTACTCTTGAAGATACATAGAGACCATTCCTTCCAAAAAAAAAATGAATCGAAATCGGTTGACGTGATATTGAGTTATTCAACCATTTAAGTCGACCATACTTGACGCAAATTTAAGACATGATTTTTTTATGGACGCCAGTGTTTGACAGAGACAAATGGCATGACAGTTACCAGCTTTCAAATAAAAAAAGAATCATTAAAATCGGTGCAATCAAAAGGTTATGAGGTAACAAACATAAAACAAAACATACAGACGAATTGAGAACCTCCTTTCTTGAAGTCGGTTGCTAAAACGGAGAGCAACTACGCTTTTATTGCTTAATCCGTCATTGATATGATTGAAGTTGGGTTTGTTATTACTGATAAATTTTAAGTTTCTATGGCTAAGTAATTTTACTAGATGAAACATCTTGCCAGCCACAATAATATACACTACTGCTTGTGGATAGTAACTGGCATTATGTTGGAGTAAATAATATTGTTATTTTTTTATTATATTTTTACATAGGAGATATACAAACAGTAAATGCCAAATTTTAACATTAAACATATCGCCTAAGTCATTTACAGGTATCATAAAAAGAACTATGAAATATAAAATCAACAATTGTTGAAACTAGATATAGCGAACGTTGTATCGGCGACGTCACGAGAAGATTCTATTGTGTACTTTAAAATATTATCAAATATATCAATACTCACCAATGGTGTGAACAATAAATCCGTCCCACTTAGAATGGCCCGAACCAGCCGTGACCTGTAGGTCGTGACACGTTCGACGTCTGTTGGAAAATAGATAATATAGTCATTATTATGAATAGAAGGCAAATTTAAAGTCAACATATCTAAACATTACCAATATGATCATCTTTACGTAGAAATTTCATCGATTACAGCCATTCAAGCGAAAAACTATAATGTAAACACACTAATAGCTGGTTTCATAAATAGTGTCTACCGTCACTATTTACCCTCCTGCAGAAGAGACCATAATTTACTGACAAAAATATAAATGTGACATAAATCAAAACAAGCCCAGGACCTACCACTTAGAAGTAAGTTCCAGTGATCACGATTGTGACGTCTTATTAAATTTGCCATAAAGACATTTGCGATATCGTGAGTTGATCTTTAACATCACGATCTATTATTGTAATTAGATTCATGATATTTTAGTTCGCTTGCAATAAAAAACACTTTAGATTGGCACATTCAGTCGTGTGACAACTGATGTTTTATATGCACATATTAAGACAAAATCGTGTTTTAAATAACAATAGAACAATGCTTTGAGTAATGAGACGTGAACGAGCTGTCTATTTCCCTTGAATTAAGCTTCCGCATTCAAAGCTGCCCACTTAGACATGGATATTGATCTAAATCTACATTTACTTGAATGTAAATAATACCTCCCGATGGTTATAATGGCTGAGTGATTGGGTGGTCAAATTTACAATCGGAGGGAATTTTTTTACGACACACAAAGAGTAGGAGTGCACGATTGATATACATAAAATATCGATATATCGGTTCAATCCAATATTAACGAATCATCTAATATCGATATATTTCACCTGATATACGAAATATCGTAAGAAATTAAATAAAAAAGCATTCCATTCTTTCATTTATTTGTGGTTGACAGCTTGAATAAAATAAAACCGTTACTTGCGCTGCCACCATTAAGAGTGTAGTGTAGTATGTTACCACACTCCTACTCTTCACGATGGTACGTCTCATTGTGTAAATTTAATAATTTATGCATGTAGTCTGTACTGCCAGCAGAATCAAATCAATTCAAATAGTCTGAACTGGTATACGCGTCGAGTACTGTATTAGTACAAAAAATATTTAATATTTAATATTAAACGCTAATTAATTATAAACAAATTTCGATATATGAAAAATATCGATATATTTCTACAATATATCGCGTATCGATACAACCTCACGACATATTATATCGAAAGATATATCGATATATTTTTGGAATGAACATCCCTAACAAAGAGTAATATTAGATAAAAGCGTCAATAGAATAGATTAAGCTACGGTCTATGAAACGTAGGTTCGAATCCACTTTTCGACTATTGACGAAAAATCACTTACTAAAAATTTGTGCCCGCGCATTTCGTATCATAAGGGACTCAATAAGCTTAGTAAAAAGCGAACAACCAAGGGCATGAGAGATTTTTTTAAAGAAGCTTTTGTTCCTCGGAGTAACTTTATAGGTGGCCACTTTAACACAGATCCTTTAATCCATAGCGGGGTAGACAGAGATAGTAATCGCTGGCTTCGTTTCATCACTTTTATTCGGTAGTGTATGTGGCAGGGTTTACCTGTGCATCATCGTATGCCAAATTTTAGGTAGTGATTTTTTCCGATTGAACGCGTAAATGTATTGGAATTTGTACCTACAACCATAGAGTCGTCTAGTCTAATGCTCAGCCATTAGATTATTTTAAGATTGTAAAATGCATAAAATGTCTTCTAATGATATGATTAGCATGGAATACCAATAATTACCTAATTGAGTGAACAAAACATCATATATTTAAGGCTTTATGCATCCAATAACCCAGATACTTGAGCTGATGTTACCATAGTTACACTGTACAATCAAGCCATCTTGTAATAACAGAAATTTTTCATCCTTACATATAAAATAAACATGTCCGTAATCGGATGACAGGTTTTGTAAGAGGACGGAAAATTTAAGTCAATACCACATTTACCTCTGTTATTAGTTTTTTTACTAATTTCCAAACAAGTGCGTAACCTAAAGTCTTCCCCCTGTTACAATGTGAATATTACTGTAAGACATATTTACTACGTAATTAAAAAATCTAAATAATTATACGGGTATCCATTTTTTTATCGATAAAAATGAAAAGAACTACCTTACAAAATCTTAACACCTTTATTTTATTTACAATGATTTATAGAAAATATGTAATTAATAATAGAGCCATCTATTTAAACCAGTTGATACTAAAAATCTTATGCTTTTATTTAACGTTACGGAAGTTCTTGCCGTGTAGGGTACCGCAACGCCCCATAAGGAACTTTATTTCAAAAAAAAGTAAAAGCTTTTATGTATATACATGTCTCACTGTTGGGCACAGGCCTTCCTTTAAAGAGAAGTATATAAAGAGAGTAAAAGGGCTTTTCGCTACGTGGCCTTAGTGCGGATTGGTAGACTTCACATGTCTTAGAAATAATGTAGGTTTCCTCACGATGTTTTCCTTCACCGCCAAGCGATTGCGATGTTATTGTATAGATATACTCGTTAAATATGAATTCTCAAAGCTGAGACGCTTTTGGTGTAAATTTTAAAATATTGCTATTAAGTCTGAGAACAGTTCAAACTACGATTCATTATTTCGAAGTAAGATCCGTAAAGGACGTTCGTGACTCCATCATGATATATTAAGTTACATTTTTTGTAATGCGTAATTAAGGAAGTGTATTAAGTATTAAGTGTTATTATAAACGGTTAAACGTAAGTAGTACTTTGTGGTGACCTTTTTAACGAGTTGTTAATGATCGTTTTGTTTTAATTAAGATTTTTACAAAACGTTCAATCACTGGAGATACAATCTAATGTCAGGTTCTAGTTTGCATGTACATGGTTTTGTAAAGTAATAAAAAAACTAACATGTTTTAAAGCAAATACACAAAGAAAATACTTTGTTATATTGCATAATTTTTTTTTAATGCTTTCCCTGAAAAATTCAAGGTGCATGCGTTAAAGGGATGGTCGGATATTAGCTATTGTCCTGAACACACTGTTCGACAAATTGGGTTAAGTAGAACGAAGTTCAAAATATTTTTTGATGAACTATTTTAATCTAGTAAAGATGAATTCAGAGGAGGGCAGAAAAGGGAACTGTCTTGGGATGGAGGCCTCGCATAGGTCGGAGAAGCAAACAGCGCCCGCCCTCCGTCCTGATGAACTGACGACCTTATAATGATAACCGTAAGTGCCTGTTTTTTTTATACATATTTGGTTAAAACTTAAAACATCGCTATATATAAAAGAGAAAGTGAGTGGGTATGTTCCATTTAAGCTCCGAAACGGCTGTACCGATTTCAATGAAACTTTCAGAGAATCTCCTCTCTCATCTGTGAACTGACGAGTACAGCTTTTATTACTATGTACTATTACTTTATTACTATTATTTACTATGATGATATTCTTAACCCAAAGTTGTGTTGACAGATAAGTTATGTATATTTATATCATTATGACTTTGATTATTTTTACGAACGACGAACGAACACAGGTTGGCTGGAGAAGCCAGCAACACTCCATCTTAAAAAAAAAAAAAATAACGCGAAAAAATAATTCGTAATTCGGTCGCGAATAAACGCAAGCGAACGATCTAGCCTGTGCTATTGTAATCGCGTCTTATTGATATCTATTTAATAATATAATATATGAGAATATCGACTAATTTATTGATTTCTAACTACTTTCTTGGTCTAACGTAAAACTCATTGCCTTATTGTTTGTTGCTTAGCAACGTCATCTACCGAAGTATAGTTATTATAACCTATTCCTGAATCGGAATGCTTACGCGTAACATAGTAACCGTCCAAGCCGAGGTTACCCCCCTCACCGGGGGGACCCTTGTGTCGAGTTACTAGCAATAAAGGTTCAGGCTAAGCGACCTAAGAGCAATGCCACCTCTCAATCCGGTGAAGCAGTAAAGGCCAGCCTCTCTGGCGAACTGTGCAGTTCGTCATTAAAAAACCTATTCCCGGATAAAACGACAATTTGTAAAAAATCCTAGCTAGATTGATTTATTCCCAAAATCCTCTGCATGCTTAATTTCATGAAAATCGTTGGGTCGTCTCAGAGATTCAGATTACATATTTAAGTACAATGGAGTATATTGAAGTATAATAAATCCCTAAATAACAAGAATGATATTGTATTTACTGATATGTACATGGGCGTAGGTAATGAATGATATTCTCCCGCTGGAGAAGAAAATAGAACATAATGAATACAATAATTTAATATATTTAGAGAGTTAAATTAAATATTTAATAATGTAATTAATTGTTTAAATAAAATAAAGCAAAATCTAGCTCGGCGAAGCGGACTGGGTACGCTTGTAGTAACATAAAAGAATGCACTAGACTAGGTATAATGTCTAAGAAGCAAACGTGAAGCATAATTTGGAAGGTAAACAGGCACGTGTGCAGTAAATCTGTCATCGCAGCGCAGCGCTGCTACCTCGTGCTGCACTGCCGAGGCCCTCGTTGATTTACGAGAAACGTGCGTGTCACATTGCTCGTATTTTAAAAGGAATTGAAATTTCGTGTGTGTTGCAACTTTTTGAATTATTAGGAACTATGTTTTAAAATAATATGCCGCAGTAGTATGTGTAGTATAATGCGCAAATGATGTTCGAGCCCCGGTGATAAATTAATTGCCCAATTGAATAGACAAGGGAAAGCATGCGTAGCGTATACGTCCACCCGTAAGGTGATCTGACGACTTCATAAAGGCCTATGTCCAGCAGTGGATGTCTACGGCTGCAATTATGTATCTTGATGATGATGAATAAATGACTCAATAAATTGTTATTGTTGTTGTACACACGCAAATGGCGCGGTGTTATATGAGTATACAAAACCCACAAAGCTGGATTGCAGTTCTACTTGATAAACGCACATCAGACCCTGACCTGGCGGCCGTGACACTTCCGAGGTGCGATGCACAAATGGACGTAATTGTTACCAAATTGAATAACGCAACATTTCAGAACGTAATTACGTCAAATAACTTCTAAATTGTTAATTTTTGTAACATTTTATAGATTTAACTTAAATTGAAAATTTGTATTTTAAAAGCTCTTCTAAAATTTTACTTCGCGTTAATTTTATAATACATACCTTACAGAGGAACGAGCAATTTATTAACGTTACACTGATATTAACAAACAGCTTTAACATGTTGCGTAAAGAAGCTGTCAATACAATGAACTTGTCGTTTCCTGCTTCGGCGGATGTGTATTGGCGACAGTTACACAATGGGGCCCTCGGTAAATGTAACCAACGTGGAAGTAACGCTTTGAAAGCGCTATAACAACAACTTTATCATAACTAAAGAATAAATTACATTTGAAATAAAGCATTGTTAAATTATATTTATATGGGATAAGGAAACGAGCATATGGCTTACTTCATGTTGAGTGACACCGCCTACAAGACTATATTTTTTATATAAAAATAGGACAAACCATTTTACGGCTCACCAGACCTTAAATGATCATTGACCATTAGACGGATCTACAACACCAAAGGTGCAGCAAATCGGTTGCCGGCAGTTTCCCATATTTTTTTTCTATTCTTGAATCAATATTATTTACATTTAAAAATGTGTAAGGAGGTTATTAAGAAAAAAACAATTAGTTTTGTAACATCTTTATTAATACATAGTACATGGATAACGTTAAAATCAATTAACTGTAAAGTATTTAGAAATTACACTAGAAATGGAATGAATTCGCACAGATTTAAATAATGTCTAAACCGGTACAAAGGATATTAAAAATCTAAAAATATTTTTTTAAAATAAATTAGATATAAGTTTAAAAAACGTGTTTTTTTTTCTATAAACGTAATAATTAATAAAAATAAACCGACGTGTCGTTTTGAGTATAAGGAAAGTCGTAATGAATGCATTAAAGTCATTATCATGTGGCTGTATATCAATCTATACCAGTGGTCGCTCTCAGGTCGAAATTTGTCCATGATTTAAAAACATCAGGTTCATTGAAATCACACAGAATTTCCAAGTAGAAGTTATTTAACCGATACCAAGTGACTTCAATTATATTTTAATTTAATTGTATGGATACACTGCATGTTATAATACAATTACAACTACTAACTGTGCCAATAATTTAAAACTACGTAAAAAAATTTCACCATAGATAATATGAAAATAATTACATAAGATTGTGTTGAATTACGTAGAAACACACTCTAAAGTATTTGTCGGTTGTTTCAGTACATGTGTAACGAAACAAACGTTGTATATTTTGAGATTAATGTGTTTATGTGATTTGGGATTTGAATCCAAACGGTTACTAACGATATTTACACTTATTTTTCTAGAAATTTCGACCGAATTGCGCCGACCGTATTTAAGGGTCGTCATTAAGAGGTGATTCACCGTATATAGTCACATGTTATCTGTTAATATTAATGCTTTGATACACTACAATAAAGAAATCACAGGTTCGTTTATGACTCCCATTTTGATTTTATTTCACGATGTTAGTAACTAACATTCATCCTGCTATTGTTTTTCTTAGGTCTCTTTATTACAATCACTTGAAAAATCAGCAATGTAAAAATACATGCCTTTGTAACAAATATAAGTCAGTAAGTTATTTAGACTATCGCGTTTATAAAACTGCAACAAAATCCGCGACCCATCCAGTACCTCCGTTATTCATATTAGTCACAAATACTATTTTAACGTAGTTGTCTATGCTAGTGTAGTCCGCTGGTGTTTCGGAACAATAAGTAGATATCACTTTGCCTTTTTTGTCCACTAGTTGGACGTAATTTTGATCGCACGCAACACCCAGATCAAATACATTGAAACGTACCATTAGGCGCGTGCCATGTGGAGTTTCCAGCACCCATTCACATGTGCTCTTGCGGCGGTACACCTCAGGGTACAGAGGACTAGCTACTCTTCCTATTATATTATTCAGTATGCCACCACACCCGCGACCTTTATCTGTAACAACGTAATCTAAATCGAATGTTACCAAATCATATCCATTAATAGCATGATTGTGCAAAAGTAAATTTCTACCCGTGGAAAAAACTGTAACATAGCTAACCTTCGCATCCTTAGATAACTTTATTAAACTTGGAGCTTTTCTGTCAGTACCATCGAATATTTCCAGATATACATTATCATTATCAGATAAGAAATTAAAAAAATAAAGGGCTATTGTATTATTTTCAGGAGCTGTAATAAGAGTGTAGCAATCCTTAACTTCTTCGGCCCCAATTGAATTGATGGTCCTAATCCTACCTTGTAAATCTGTATAGTTTCTGCCACAAAAACCAGTAGAAACGAATTCAATCTGAAATCCTTTATAAGTTTGTAGGTCTAATTCTGGCGTAGTTTTTAGGTGAATTAAAATATCTCCATTTATATACATATCAATTGATTTTTTTGTTCCACAAAATTTATAATTACTAGGGTACATTTCACCAATATAATCAGAGAGATCAAAAATGTTTTTGGTTTCTTTGTTTACGATAAATTCTCTACCGAAAGGAGTATTATAGGGGTAATCGTGGCTTGTTATGAATAAATAGTCGTTATTACATTTATTAACATCTACAGAGCCTGGTTGCAAATCAAGGCTCTTTATCTTAACATGTACTATTGTGTCTACTTCAGAGTTCAGGTGATACGAGCAATGTAAATTACGTGGAATGTAACCTGAATCATAGCGAGGCGATTTTAAAATTTGCACATTGCTCGTCACAGTATACACACTCTGTTCACAAATTGATTCTTTTGCTGTTAATAACACTTCAAATCCCGAGCTGGCAGTTTCACCGTCTGTTGAAAGGCGAAT
Organism: Meandrusa payeni; assembly: GCA_029286785.1. Taxonomy (NCBI): domain Eukaryota; kingdom Metazoa; phylum Arthropoda; class Insecta; order Lepidoptera; family Papilionidae; genus Meandrusa; species Meandrusa payeni. Next base: position 6,848,531 of record JAGSMX010000013.1, read on the forward strand.
AGACATATAGTCGTAAGAGGAATATATTTCTGGTGGTAATGTGTGACCACAATAAGTGTCTATAATTAAACTATTTGGGTTTATTCCGTCCCTAAATTCTACGTAATCACATTCACATTTATTTATTCCTAGAGCTGTTTGATTGATGTTGTGACAAGGGGATATGTGGAAAGATATGAATTCAACATTAATGACATAGTCTTCCGGAGCTTTTATAGTCCAAATGCAGTATAAGTAATTGTCATAAACCACACTGTTTCCTATAAGCGGGGATTTTAAGGTGTAATTTGTTGTACGATTCAAATTAATTTGCCCTCCACACCCAGCAGATTCCGAGTAACTAAACATAACTGCAACGCGAAACCCACTATATGCAACGCTTAAGTCGGTAATAAATTGCAATAGCATTTCGTTACCACTACTTTTAATTATAGTACTAGAATTTACGTGGCCACACAATAATGCTAGACGTTTATCAGTATCTAAACTAAATCCATCATATGCAACAATATAATCTCTAATGCATTCGGGATCAGATTCTAGATCAATGTAATTAAAACTTAGTACAATAATTTTACTAACTGGGGCTTGTATGATCCAGGTACAATTCAGATTGTGGTCATATTTTTCAAAATGAATAACCGTATTGTTAATAATTCTACCCCCGCAAGTGTAAATCGAGTAAGATAGTTTAAAGCCCTTTCTAAAACTATATTTATCTGTGTTGAAAAACAACTGAATTTCGTCAACGTTTTGTATAAGCGGAGGTAGTTCATTACCACAATAAACCTGTAGATTTACTTCGTTTTGAATACGAACAGACAAAGTGATGTTATCATAAATGCATAAAGGATATGTACCTTCAATGTCAATTGATAAAAATTTTAATTGAATCGTGCCATCGACTGCTCTAAATAGGTATTCGCATCTTAAATTAGGCATGTACTGATTATCGTAACCTGGACTATATAGTATTTGTTCTTTATCTAAGGCAACATAATTTCCACCACAAATTGGAGTCCAAAGTGCTCGAAAGCCATCTAAATTGTTCTCAGAATCAGTGCGGAAGACCACTTTCATTTGATTATATGTTGAGTTATACGCTGATGGTATGTGCCGGCCACAGAGTTTAACGTCTTCAATATACATATTATCCTTCCAATCGTAGATGATTAATGCATCCTTGGTGCAATTACGTGTATCTTCAATTACGAAGCGTTCAATGAACTGGAGAGAAATTCTGTTTCCTAGTTTCGCTTTTATCTCCCAAATGCACTCTTGATTATTCTTGTAATTTTTAGGATAATTAGGTGACGAAAATTGACGTTCATGGTTAGTAAGTAAGCCTCCACATTGACTAGCAGCTGTTTTTACAAAAAGTTTCACTTTAGTGTTGTTCTTAGCTCTTGAGTGATACTCAACAAGTGTATGTACATATGTAGTGACTAGCGGATTTTGGGGAGTTCTGTCTTTACAATAATCGCCAATAATGGTTTGCAACTTTACGTATTGTGCACTTTGACTAATTTGAATAAATTCATCAGAACAGTCTAATTGAAATTCCCCTTCCAATTCTATTTCAATTTTATTATTAACAGGTGCAACAATGACCCATGCACAATCTAACGAATCTTTATAATTAATCGGTAAATTCAAGATATTAATCGTTTCTTCGCTAGCATAAATCACTCCACCACAAGGTTGCATTTTCCATTCAAGCTGAAAATTTAGCAAATTGCCTTTATTTTGAATTGCTTTTAGATCCATGTTCGTTGATGGTAATCTATATATAACATCTACATTTCTTCCACAAACAGTTCGGGTTATTGTGATATCTTCAGCAACAGTAGTTCTTATATTTAATTGAGAGTCAGCAAAACGACAAACATTAGTGAGTGTTGATGAATTTGTTTTCACAATCGTAACTATGGTATTAAAAAGATAGTTTAAGTCATTTTCATTGGCCTGGTACCTGTAATGCCACTCACATAAATAAGAACGTTCAAGATCCGGATCTTTTAATTCGCCCTCCTTTCCACTTAAAGAACCACCACATAATGCTTCGTCATTTGAAGTGAACTGAGCTTTAAACCGATGACTTGTTATTCCTGGCTTTAACCAAAAATACATTCCTAACTTACTTCCCGACGATTCAAACACTTTAACTAACGATGAAAAATTAATATCAGGTATTTTTTGTATAAGTGTTTGGTAGTGTACGTCATTGTACATTCTTAATTCCAGGTTGTCTAGATCAAAGTCCAATAGTTCAAGGCGTACCCGTCTGCTCGAATCCGGTATTTCAATTTTCCATTGACAAAATCGTAACGTTGTGAGCTTTGGATAGCCAGGTGTTGTCAAAAATCCTTCATGTGTAGTAACAATACCACCACAGGTAGGGTTCCAGGTACTATACGTCAACCGAAATCCCCTACTATCCGACATTTTATCCCAATCATTCGGTTTGCCAATAGCAAGTACAACTGAGACTTGGTTAGTAAATGATACAATTGGGGCGGTATAATCTTGTATGTCATTATTACAATATTGTTGTAAAATAGTATTGTTTACAGGTATAGAATTTTCGGTAATTAAAAGTTTTGTAGCGCATGGTTCTATAGAGTTAGGTAGATTGAGATCTTTGATTTGGAGTTTTAAGCTAAGTCCTGATGATCCAATAATATTCCATTTACAAATTGAACCATATGGTAGAACTTGCATCTGTGGGTATCCCGGTGTAGTTAATGTACCACCATTTGCTTTTATTGTGCCACCACAAATATCAATGGATACATTAGCTTTAAAACCATTTCTCGGTTCTGACAATTGAGTGGAATACTTAATAAACACTAAGTTATTACTTGTTTTTACTGTACCCGGCTTATCACCACAAAATCTTTCTAGTACTGGGGACAAATTTGATAAGCCATCACGAATTTCTATAAACTCCATTTTACATGAAACTGTTCGCTCCAAGTCGAACCTTTCAATAAAATCAATCCGTAAAATTTCCCCTGGAGGACCGACATAATTCCAAATACACTCTGTATAAGGTGAGGGTACAGATGGATAAGATGGTGAAGATATAACTTCCCACGGATGCTCCAAATTTAATGCTGATGATGCCCCACACTCAATGTTTTCTTCTTCAAATCGCAATTTAAAATATTTGAAATTATTGGTGTTATAAGCCACATAACTTATAAAAACAGCATTACTTGAAGATAATATCGCTGTCCTATTTTCATGTGGGTACCCGCAATATCTTCCGTCAGCTAATAAAGGTGAATCTTGTGTCTCACCGTTCCGTATGATAACGTACGAAGAGCAGTCAGAACTAGTAATATTAAAGTTTTCAAATGAGATCTTAACATTTCGTCCGGTTCGAACTTTAAGAGTCCATTCGCATCGTATCTTACTTGATTGCATATTTTGCTTATCTAGCCATATAGGTTCTACTACTCCTGAGTGTTGAAGCAGACCTCCGCAAATTGAATTAACTGTAGCTGAAAAGCCTCTAAGGTTTACCGATGAATCGGTTTTAAATTGAACTTTTAAATAAGTCGACACATTTATTGGCGACTGTATTTCGCTGTTTTCACAAATTTTTTGTTTAACAGTTGTCCATTCATCTAAGTTGCTAGAAGAAAATATAGAAACATGATCAGAAAAACAATTTTGAGTTTCTTCTAACGAAAAATCTTGAAAAGATAAAAGTAAATGCCGCCCGATTGATGACTTAAAAATCCATTCACAATTCATATCATTGTCATATGGCTTGGGATAATTTGGAGAGTTAAAAACAACACTATGACCAGGTGGTACGATTCTAGTGCGATTGTATCCGCAGTTAAATTTGTCCCTTAATTCCGATATTCCGTCCTCATCAGCTTGTCTCCAGTGTAAATGGAAAAGTGACCCCGAATTTGATTCTTCCAAATGTAAAACAATATAAACAATACTAGAAGAAGTCTTAATGTTTTTGACTTGATTGATACGTATTCCACACATTTTGTCAAGAAGTGGAGCATCTTCATTGTAACCATCATAAACAGCCAAGTAGTTTTCGCAAGTTGTCACTTGATTATGTATTTCCAAATTATCTATTTGTAAAGCAATAGCTTCGGGTCCGTCAGTAGATATACGCCACGTGTATTGACCTGAGGCTTCATATGTAACAGGGTACAATGGCGAAGATATTTCACCACTTGTTAATCCACTTATGTCGTTACCATGTAGAAATCCATAATTAATAAGAAAGCCGCGTCCCGAGTCCTTACTGTCGCTATGAAATTTTATGTAAAGTTTGTTTGCGGAGGTTATGTTAATAGGAATGTTGTTTCCACAGTATACTCCTATAAGTTGTCCACCACCATTGTTTTCACGCACTTCTAAATAGTCCTCATTACAACCTTCTGAATATTCCAAATCCAGCTCTTCAAATGTAATATATACTTTATTTCCTGGTGATGTTTTCAAAATCCACTCACAATCGGACACAGGAGGATATGATTGAGGGTAATTAGGTGAAGCAATAGTACCTTCTTCCGAAGTTAAAACGCCACCACAAGCTGATGTCAAAGTAGAGAAGTGGGCCGAAAATTTCCCCGAAATGTTACCATAGTAAGTACCAAGTATTATTGTCATTGCACTACCATGGCTTACAAGAGTTGATGGAATTTTGTTACCACAATATTCATCGATCGTTGGAGATTTCTCATCGTCACCATCAAGTATTCTGAGAAATGATGATGAACATGACCTGCTTGTGTTCGTAGCAACTGCCGTATTCTTAGGTATTGAGAGATGCGTTATAGTCAGTTTTATTTTCTGACTAGTTGTCGGTGCTAGTAAAATCCAAAAACAACTTTCATTCGAATGTTTTTCCAGATAGTCGTTATTGATTATTCCATCATAATTGGCTGTTATGCGAGCACCACAAGTCATAAAAAATGACGCCTTGAAACCCTTCGCGTTACCATAATTATTCGTGAGAAATTGTAGGGTTAGTTCATTATTTTGGGATAAAATTTGAGTAGTATTTGTCTTGGGACAAATTCGATAAGTGTAGTTGGAAATTAAAATATTATTTGTCTCGTAGACTTTAATCATATCACCACAAGATGACGAGTCATTATAATCTGTATATAAATCAAAGTCTAGTATATTTAATTTAATTCGATGATTTTTAGGCACTGTAATAGACCAAATACAATCCATGTTATTATCATAATTTTTAGGATAATTAGTAGAGTAAATTATTCCAGATCGTGAGTTTATTTTGCCACCACACCCAGATGTCAAGGAATAAAAATATGAGTCGAAAAATACATTCCTAAGAGAAGACTGTTTTGTGAATTTTATTAAAAGAATGTTAGAACTTCCTCTAACCGATGACACGCCACGGTGGCAAATTTTAGTTAAAAGTGGTGTGTTGACAGTTTGGCCGTTATATACTTCAATTGCATCTATTGTGCAGTTTTTATTATCGGTCATATACAAATCTGAGAAAGTTATTGTTACACTAGTACCTAGTGGAGTTTCTATTATCCATTCGCAATTTATTTCATTTTCAGGTACGGTCATTCTTTTATCTAATGACAAATTGCCAATTCGTTTTTTAATATGACCTCCACAACCGTCTTTTACCCACTCTAGGCGAAAACCAGTACTTGAGAAGTAACCATCTGATATGAACTTAATATTTAATATATTGGTTGTGATATTTATAGGTTTCGGCAATGAAGAACCACAAAGCTTAATTGATATTGACGTATCAATCGAATCACTAACCTGTACATAGTCCTCACCACAAGTCTCTCTCTGTAACTCTCTAATAGGCGTCTGAAATTGTGAATAACCAAACCTTCTCCATGGGTGATAATAGTGACTTGGGTGATAGGAACGAATTAATTTGAATACGTCAAAGTGAGTAAACATCACATTAATTGTATTACCTTTTGGCACGTTAATAGTCCACAGACAATTGGAAAAATGGGGATAATTGCTTGGAAAGCCTGGACTTTCAATTACACCGTAGTTGCCGGTTATGTTGCACTGACAAATTGTGTTGTAGTTTAGCAAGAAACCTTTGCCACTTGTATAAATTTCTGATCGAAATTTAATATAAGCGTAATTACTAGATGTCTCTATATGACGTACAACAGGGGACATTGAACAATGTTTACCAAAGCTGGCCGCACTTCCGTCTCTGCCGTCGAATATTTCCACGTAGTCATTCCTGCAATGGTGAGTCTTTTCTAAGTCTAATTCTGAGAAAGAAATTCGGATCCGAGAACCTGCGCTTGTAACTATCCGATAAAAACATTCAGCGTTTTCATTGTAGTAGTCAGGATAATTTGGTGATGATAAAGCTCCGATCCCACTGGTAAGAGTTCCTCCACATCCGGTTATTGTACCATCCCATTCGATTTCAAAACCATGTCCCGATAAATAGAAGTCTGAATGAAAATGCAAATATAAGCTATTTGCTATCGATATAATACGTTTTGATTTGATTCTTCCACAATATTTTCCTATCAAAGGACTATTTTCTGAAGCACCATTTCTTATTTCTAAGTAATCACCTAAATCACATTTATCACGTATAGGGCGTTCTAATTCGAATTGAGAAAAATTAAGCATAATTTGCTGCCCGGAAGGTACAGTAATCTTCCAAATGCAATCACGATTCGGCTCATACGCATTTGGCCATCCAGGTGTCTGTACATAGCCATGAGATTTTACGAAATATGCACCACAACGAGTTGTCTCATTCAAAATCGTATAAGAAAGTGAAAAACCCCTTTCCTGTCCGTTGTTGTCAGATTTAAATTTTATCATAATTCTATTAGTAGTAGACGTAAAGACGGGGGGCATTTTAACTCCACAATAACGACCAAATAAGTCACGATGATTATCATCATCTACTTCATAAAGTTCCACAAAGTCGTTTGTACATGATTGTGTAGTTTGATTTCCTAGACGAAATCGATTCCACATAATTTCTATATGCATACCTTCAGGAGCAATTACTATCCATGTACACGTTCGATTATTGTTGTATTTCGTTTCACCGTCAGAAGGGTGGCTTATTACACCGGTAGTTTCCCTGTGAATGCCTCCACATTGAGTATCAATTGTTGTATAGTTAGCGTAAAACCCTGTACCTGTTATACTCATATCAGATTTAAATCGGACATACATATAGTTATATGTTGATATTTGAATTGGAGGAATGTGTTCCGAGCCACAAAATGTTCCTAGTAATGTAGAGTTGACGTCAGGTCCGTCCCTTATATCAACAGAATCGTACTGACAATTAGAGTAACTATTGTTTTCAATGCTGAAATCTTGAAAAGTTAGTTGAATAGCTTTTCCTGGAGTAGTATTTATTATATATTCGCAAAGTTTATTTACAGGGTAACTGAAAGGGTATCCAGGTGATTTAATAATGCCACTATCGCCATAAAGTTCTTTATGGCAAATGGATTCATATCTAATCGTGAAACCTTCTGAAGATCTGGAGTGATCAGATCTAAATATAAAAAATAATGAATTAGAAGATGACGTATATGATTTTGGATACATTGCACCACAAAATTTACCAACTAAACGTGAATCATAAGAAGGGCCATCATAAATCTTTAAGTAATCGTACTTGCATCGGAATGAATTCTCCAAGGAAAAAGTAATGAAATTTATACGAATTTTAGAATCTTCACTTGTTTTTATTTTATATTCACACTCCACATTTTTAAGATATTTGCCATTGTAGTTAGGGGACATAATCTCACCTTTATGCTGTGTGAAATATCCACCGCAACCCGGTATGCCTTCAATAGGGGCGTACGCGATTTGAAAACCGAAACCAGACTTATATCCATCAGAGTGAAAATATATCAAAACCTCTGAATCAGCTGATTGAAGAGGCGCAGGATCGGTTGAGTTACAATATTTTACTAGAAGGGGATCGGTGACCCGTCCGCCGTCATAGATAGCAATGTAATCGAAGCTGCAATTTTTGTGAGATTCAATATCGAGCGCGAAGAAGTATAGTTGTATTCTTTTTCCTAGAGAAGTCGTTAAGTGCCAATAACAATCTCTATTTGGTGGGTATCTTCCAGGGGACCCAGGTGAACTGATGTGGCCATGAATACTTGCATCAATTTCTCCCCCGCAAACTGGATTTATGCTAGTCCAATGTAGAGAAAACCCGTCCTTAGCTATACTTTGATCTGACCGAAACCAAAAATACAAATTATTATGACTAGATAAAATATTACCCCCTTTTGGAAATTGGTTCCCACAAAATCGACCTATTAATTGACTAGCTGAGCTTCTACCATCATGTATTTGTAAAAAGTCATAAAGGCAATCAGGACTGGGTTCTACATTAAATTTAATAAACGTCACATTTATAACTTTTTCTGGTATTGTGCGAATAACCCACGCACATCGAGCATTGTGACTATACGTTGAATTGGATAATGGATATATTATGCTACCTTCTTCATTATTTAATACGCCACCGCAAAGAGTCGAATGTGACTGACAAAGATCACCTGAAAACAATGCCGTGCACTCACATCTAAATCCCTGGGATGAGTTTTCGTCAACTATGCAACTGCCACCATTTTGACACGGATTGTTTTGACATATATTAGCAGGATTTTCACAATGTACACCTTTAAAGCCTTTTCGGCAAACACAAGTATAACCACTTCTCAACACGTGGCATTGGCCATGCTCACCGCATGGATTATTTTCACATTGTTGCGTTGAATTACCTGAAGTAGAAATGTAGCATCCATGAACGCCTACACCGTCACCATCCATTCCATGCGGACACAGACATTGCCCCATCTTTTCTCCAAAATTAAACAAATTCTCAATGCATTGGGCTGATGGATGACAGCCGCCGTTATTTATCCTGCACGAGCCTCTCCAAGTACAGGTCACACCGTCTCCCATGTATCCCCTGGGGCAGGAACCACAAATTCTTGATCCGATTGTATTGTGGCAAGAAACGAAAGGGCTTACACTGCATCCTCCGTTAGGTATGGTTATACACTCGTCGATATCATAACAAGCATATCCATTACCTTCATAACCTGGTGGACATTGACCGCACCGAAATGAACCCGGAAGATTGATACATTCAACTCTAGGATTCACAGAACATCGAGTACCTTGAGATGCTTCACATTCGTTTATGTCTGTAAGGCAAGCAATACCTGTACCATTTGTTGTCCAACCTTGATCGCAGATGCACTTGATTCCGTTACCAGAAGTTACTGATAAACAAGTACCGTATCCGCACATTTCATGATCACCTCCTGAACAATCCTTAGCTTTCCTGGTACAATGTAAGCCAAACCACCCCGTTTTGCAAAGACACTCGTAATATCCGGGCCTGTTGATACAAGTAGCGCCATTCTGGCAGCCCAGGTCAGTGCCAGCGAAGTTGCGGCATTCGTTCACATCTTCATCGCAATCAGTTCCTTCCCAGTTTGGTGGGCAAAGACAGTGATAACCAGTTATCAAGCTTAAGCATGTTCCTCCGTGTCGACATGGATTTCTCTCACATTTGTCACTATTTCTGATAAATTGGTTTTAAGTAATGAAACTTTAGTATTTAATCGGTTTATTTTTCTTGTTAGCAAGGAGATATTAGAGACAAAACCACTAGGCAATCGAATATGGCTGTCTTCTAACTTCTGCAGCCGTTCCAATACACCGTTCGGTCCTTGAAACTCATTGTTAAATCCTTTGCTGGATTGAGGCTCATATTGATCGAGAGCGGTGGTAACATTAACTATACTAAGAATGTTCAATCCACCTATAAATACGGTAGATTTAGGTCCGTTACGTTGTAAGTAGATATTTTTGTCGAATGCAGGATCTAAAATGAGGTCACCGTCCGATGCCTTGATTTTAGGTCTGTCTTGATGAATTACACACTCAATATACACATTGTTTAAAGTTATTAGACATAAGTACTGTATTATTAACCGGGACATCGCCCACACACGTGGCAATGACTGTGTTACAACGAATTATGTGAGAGACTGAGTTAATGAGTGATTAACAAAGGGGGCGTCCTTTCCATCATATGCCCCCAGCTTACATTACATGAGTGCATTTCATATACCACGTACAATTAATGTATCACTCTGATAAATGTTCGGAAAAGCACAAAACCGGTAACTTTATTATCGGAATAACAAAGCAACGATAGACTCAGCTTTTGTTTAATTTTAATGATAAAAACTAAATCCGAAAATTTATATTTTATAATTTACGATCTCATACCGGAGCCGAAAGTGGTTGGTTGCGGAAAGCGGAGAATCGTATATATTAGGTTGATGGTGATTTTGAAATTTACGAAATATGATATTTACAAATCAGTAATGGATTTAACATTTTTTATTATATAGATGGTATGATAAATGGAAATAACATTTAGTATTATATATTTCGAAGTTCTGGCGTTCCAACAAATATATTAATTAACAAATATTCTCTTTAGGACTTAGAATTTTCGCGGTATATATTTGGAATCAAGTTTCTACTCCATTTTCCAAGTCGATTAAAAAGCAGACGAATCGAGAACTTGCTCTATTTTTTGAAATCGGCTAAACTGTAAGACATCCTGCTAACATTGCTCTCTAAATAGTTTGCGTTTGTTTGGCGGAATTCTCATGTGTGACGACATCACAATAATCCAATTGTATTTTTGACTTTGGCATTGTGTCCCAACCCAATTAGCTACATGTTCATGCATCAGAACTTTAGAAATGTGTCTTTGTGCTTGCATGCTTCTATTTAGTACATTAAGCCAGTGTTTTTAAAAATTGTGTTCATGTACATCATCTCAATTTCGTTTCAGTTTAAATAGTACATTATTTCCTCTGCAAAACGTTTTAAAAATATATATAAGTATGTACATATAAATATCTTTATGTTCATAAAAACAGGTTAAACAAGCATACGGCCTGACGCTCAGGTTTTTTAGTAGAGTAGACAGAGAACAATTGTTGCACTCCTTTTCGGCAATATCGATATATTTAATAAAGATTTTTTTAAATATTTTTATTCCAATAATAGCCTAGTGGCTAAGCAGCTTGACTAACATTGTAATGGTCGCGAGTTCCTATCCCAATCAGTTTCACAATGCCGTTGGCAATTGCCGTTTTTTCGGTTTTTATTTTTTTAAATAAAATAAGTATAATTTAAAAAAATAAATCGACTTACGAAACAAAATATTTTACTTAAAGGAAGTGAACCTAACGTCAAGCAGGTGTTTGTTCAAAGAGCTATTTCGAAGGTCACGTATTGCAAAGATCCATAATAACTGTATCATTGACATGATTGTCCGCATTTTTGTCAAAAAAATGCCCACAGATTATTGAAGAAAAGATGCTGTGTCAAGTGGATTAATTTACAAAATAATTTATTTCTACATTAAATTATGCAATCATTAATTTTGCGAACATTCGACTATTGACGTGAAGCATCTCCTAACACAAGCTAAAATTTGGAAGGTAGTTTTTATAAAAAAAATTTTATTCTATTAAAAAAAAATAATCGAAAGAACTTTTATTTAAGATTTAGATTTGTTTTTTTTTTAATCAAAAATTTTTTTCGTTTGAATGAGTAATTATGATAACCATTATTAATCTTTCAAACGAAGAAAAGGTACTAATTACAATGTCTTAAAAAAGTAATTATGAATCCGGAAAATATAAAACGAATTAATATTTATTACTGGCCTCGTTATTTAAAAATAAAAAAATCAGTGCGAAATTATTGAACGGCTATCTAGTATAGATAATTTCAAAATGTTTAGTGGCTTAATGGTATAAAAAAATTATATTAAAATGTACGCTATTTTTAGCACAAAAGCTGTAGTATATGGACTTGTGTATTCAATATCTCAACTCTTTGTATTTTTTGTGTATCGAATATTTTATAATTACTTCCACCGATCGTGTCGGCATATTGTACAATCATTAGTCAAATATTAATTGACTGTCTAGTTGTCATTTAGGTGTTATTAAACTGTAACAACCTAATGTACTCGTGAATATATTACGAATATAAATTACAAGTTATTTACAAATCAAAACAAAAACAGACATCAAATCAAGTGCGGACGCTCTCTTCATATTTCGCTATGACCACGAACTTATAAAAAATTACAGAGTAATATATAGTTTTAGTGATTAGCAAGTTTCTAAAATATCTAATTAAAGATAAATCGTTTTTTTAGTTTTGTTTAAAAATATTTATATATTAATATATATATTATTTAATTTGATATGTTATTAAATAGGAATGCTCCTACTAACGTAATAAATTTTACCCAAAACCAGTTCTTGTCTTTCTATTAAAAATCTTGTTAGTTGTTCTAAAATCGTGTTGAAATGACCTTTTATTTATTTTATGTAAAATCATTTAGCACTTTTTTTAATCAATGTACAAGTTGCGTATTTTAATTTATTTTAAAATAAAATGCCAGTAATATTTTAAAGAATCTGTAAGCTAAAATTATAAATGTAATAGTATCTATCTATTATTAGGCTGATTAAAAAAAAAAGCGTCACTTCAATTACAGTAGAAAACTACAGTGCACTAACAAAACGATAACTTAATTAACTTTGTTTTTTTTTGTTGAATATTTTATGGCCTGGTAACAAGACCTTTAAGCCAAGTCTTTTTTAAAACACATGCACTCATTTCTTACGTCTAAGATGAAAATAAAAATGTAAGTTGAAGATCAAGATGACACTTAATTAACTTTTACTAAACAAATACAGATTAAACAGCTAACAATGCTACTTATAAGAAATAGAAATTTAGGCGTTGAAATGCAAAAAAACAATAGAAATAAAGTGAAAATCAACGCAAAACTATTGACCTATGAGCTTGTTTAAACACGCCTTTTGTATATAGTTTTTGAAATTATAAAATTTATTCGAGAAAATAATTATGGCAGCCATTTTATGACAAGTTTTTAAAGTGTACCCAAGGTACCTTTTGCAAACATTTTATTAAAATATCAAACACAACCAGTCATACTTTTATTTTACACATAAAGTTATCTCCAGTTTACAACTTTTTAATATATATTAAAAAAAAAACAAAAAGGAATCGTAATTATTGTCTTCTTATTTTTAAAAAGTCTCGCCCGTATTCCGGCCAGCACGCGACTTATAAACGCCAGTTTCCCGTCGTCCGATTCCCGGTACCGCTAAGTCCAAGCGTAATAGGTGTATACAGCAGTGCGTGACAATTTTTTAATATAGGAAACGGGGCAAATGGCGTGCTTTACCAGCCTTTGAGATAGAATCAAATTAACAATCTTTTACTAATCAAGTTTATCCTCGCCCATAACTAGAGCAATTTTAAAGAAATTTAATCAATCATATCACTTTTACACAAACTTAATATTATTCATTCACGACACTGCAATGTATTTGTCAATAGGGCGTAACATGTTACGCAAAAGAATTGTCATTATTTTGAAGTTATTATTTCCTGCTCCGTAGCATAAATACGTGTTAACAATGAACACAATGCGACCCACGCAACCTAATTCATTGTCTTTTATGCTACAAAAGTAACACATTGCTATCATTATCGAATGAAGTTGTTCAACATGCAAAATTGCTTTATGACTGTCTTACGATTGCGTCCGAACATCCATCAGCTCTTTTAGTCTCATGATAATGAGGTATATAAACAGTAAATTAAAATGACAACATGTAATTTTCCTAAAATTTATAACCTGAGAACCCACAATTCAGATCGTAGAAGAGATTCGGATTGACATGGCTAAGAATTCAGCAAAAAGTTGTTAAACTTGGGTTAATAGTAGTAAACGCCAAAAGATTCAAGATCACCATTTTAGTAACAATTACACAACAACAAAGAGATCGTAAATCCACAAAACTAGAAATTCTAATAAGAATAGGATGATATGGCTACGGAATGGCAATCATAGTACAACGCTGAATTTATAAAACAATCGAAGTCAATTATTTTCACTTAGAAATTCCATGCTTTCCCTCGTCAACAAAAAAAATGAATTCCCTACTAGGAGTGGCATTTATATACACTCGTATCAGAAAGCTATAGGGAACGTTGTAGAGGTGAATTGTGGTTATGTGTTACACTTATTTATAACAAAAAACAAAGGGTAAGTACATAAATAAATTAAAAGCGAAGTCTAAAGCACCAACTTCCTCTCTTTGCATAATTGCGTTAGATATAAGCACCATTAAATATGTAATGGTGCTAACACAACCCATTATACTTGACCTCTAGAATAATGGTCGATTGCTCCTTTACCGGCCATTTCCCTAACATAACAGCAATGGGGAGGAGTTCTAATTTTAATGGCCTTTCCAAACTGCTACTTAGAACAGAGACCACATTGAAATTAACAACAACATTCAATGCGACAGTTCTGTGCATTAGATTACCATTATTTAATTTTCAACCGACATCGAAAGGAGTAGATTCTCAATTCGTATGTGTATTCGCATAACTTTGTATTGGGTGAACCGATTTTGATGATTCCTGTTTATTTGTAAGTTGGTGCTTCCCGGATGGTCCAATTCTACAACATCGCGATTGCGTTTCGAAACAGGGACCCGAAGGCGATAGACCACGCCAATCAAGTAAAGGCGTTGGCGACATCTGCGAAGGCGAAGTGTTGAAGCTTTAAGCAAACTCTTTTTTAAACGGAGCAAATATAACAAATAAAAATCTAAATAAAAAAGGCACGGACGATCAATCCATCGAAAAGCATTTAAAATATATTAAAAAAAATTCTGACAACGGGATCCATGAGAAAACCATATACGAGTAAGTCTTAAATTTGCATCAAGTATGTGCGCTACAAATAGACGAATAACTCAATATTTCGACAATAACAACGGATTTCGATGATTCATTTTTTATTGGAAAGAATGTACTTTAAGAGTAGTTTTATGTAAGTTTAGTTACGTTCTCATTAAGTTTTATTTCGTAATATTCCTACGATAATTCGGATATACAAAAAGGGCTTCCGAGCATAATATCGTTTAACCTTTGATTCGATTTGAAGTCGGTTTTTGTTTTTACTCGTAGGTAAAAAGTTTTTACGGAAAGTAACAGTTAAAAATTGCATATAATTATATTTATTATATTATAAGATATAATAAAATGTCGAAGGAAATTTTATAATATCTTATAATATTATTGAAGAAGAATTGAAATTTCATCCTTGTGATATAGCATATGTTTATGGTATCACATCAAACACATATACACGCTTTTAAATAAATATCCTTCTTCTCAAATTTATCTACATATATATTAGTGCAGATGGTATCCAATTTTTTTTTTGGCGAACTAACACAGTTGGCATAGAGAAGCTGGCCTTTACTGCTTCACCGGATTGAGAGGTGACAAAGCTCTTAGGTCGCTTAGCCTGAACCGCTATTATGTGGTTACTCGACACAAGGGTCCCCCTGGTGAGGGGTAACCTCGGCTTGGATGGTTACCATTATTACGCGTAAGTACTCGGTCGGTAGCTATTTTATTAACAAAAATATCCAATTCATAAATGTTAATCATTAATGTTAAAAAAGTCCTTTAAACTCAAGCGGGTTAGAAAGAGTCGCAATCAGTAATAATAGATATGATAGGTGCTACGGCCATCGCCGTATAATGGGCATAATTTTATGTAAGCTTATTTTGATTGCGAGAAACTAATCTAAATACGATTCTAAATTACCGGAACGTTAATTGAAAAAGCCGGTATTTCTCAATTAAAGTTCACAACATGGCTTATTGTTATTTGTGAATCTATCATCATAACGAAAAATCAATAAAAAAAATCCAATTTCATAAATAATAGAGACATAGCAATTATAATACGACATGAAGTTGTTACCAAATGTCTGAACCACAACTATTCAATTCTATATCCTGTGAGAATGATTTTTCTGCAGGCGGTTACTTTAAGATTTAAGAATAAATCTAGCTTAGATCCAAAGAAAGATCTTTCGCTTTTATTACAGGTCCCGTGATTCAGTAGTTCAAATAAAATACAATTAAGTATTTATAAAGATTGGTGGCGTTCCATTGCTTAAATGTAAAATAGGTATTATACTCTTTGCTAATAGATATTCAATGTAATGAATTTTGTTCGAAGCGTCAATAGCCTAATGGTTTAGGGTACGGCCTGCGAATCGTAAGGTCGTGGGTTCGAATCCACCATTGGACTATTTCCCTGAAACATGTCCTAGCACAAGCTTAAGCTTAATTGGAATGATTAACAAGATTGTTAGTATTATTTCTGAAAAAAAAAGAAATATTGCTAGCGTTCTTTAAAACAAAAACAAAAAAATGTTTTATATTTTTTTACTTTGTGACGCCAAGTTAACTTTTGCAATTAGAATCCACGTAAATATAACTACAATTTGGTCGTCAAGCATATGACTTTCGAAAAATGATATAGGTTTTGATTAAGATCTATAGTCTAGACATGGAGGTGGACCTTCCAAACACTCCTTTTTAACTGACTTCAAAAAGGAGGAGCTTCTCAATTCATTTTATGTTTGCTAGCGCATAACTTTGGATTGGGTGAACCGATTTTGATGATTCCTGTTTATTTGTAAGTTGGTGCTTCCCGGGTGGTCCAATTCTACAACATCGCGATGGCGTTTCGGAACAGGGACCCGAAGGCGATAGACCACGCCAATCAAGTAAAGGCGTTGGCGACATCTGCGAAGGCGAAGTGTTGTTTGTGTCCGTTTAAAAAAGTGTTTGCTTTAAGCAAACTCTTTTTTAAACGGAGCAAATATAACAAATAAAAATCCAATTTCATAAATAATACTTAGAGACATAGCAATTATAATACGACATGAAGTTGTCACCAAATGTCTGAACCACAACTATTCAATTCTTTATCCTGTTAGAATGATTTTTCTACAGGCGGTTACTTTAAGATTTAAGAATAAATCTAGCTTAGATCCAAAGAAAGATCTTTCGCTTTTATTACAGGTCCCGTGATTCAATAGTTCTAATAAAATACAGTTAAGTATATATAAAGATTGGTGGCGTTCCATTGCTTGAATGTAAAATAGGTATTATACTCATTGCTAATAGATATTCAATGTAATGAATTTTGTTCGAAGCGTCAATAGCCTAACGGTTTAGGGTACGGCCTGCGAATCGTAAGGTCGTGGGTTCGAATCCACCATTGGACTATTTCCCTGAAACATGTCCAAGCACAAGCTTAAGCTTAGTTGGAATGATTAACAAGATTGTTAGTATTATTTCTGAAAAAAAAGAAATATTCCTAGCTTTCTTTAAAAAAAAAACAAAAAAATATTTTATATTTTTTTACTTTGTGACGCCAAGTTAACTTTTGCAATTAGAATCCACGTAAATATAACTACAATTTGGTAGTCAAGCATATGACTTTCGAAAAATGATATAGGTTTTGATTAAGATCTATAGTCTAGACATGGAGGTGGACCTTCCAAACACTCCTCTTTTTTAACTGACTTAAAAAAGGAGAAGCTTCTCAATTCATTTTTATGTTTGTTACTGCATAACTTTTGACTGGGTGAACAGATCTTGATCTTTGAAATGACGCATCCATGAGAAAACCATTTAAGCCTTAAATTTGGATCAAATATGAAAGCCACAATTGCACTAATAACTCAATATCACGCCAACCGATTTCGATTATTCGTTTTTTATTAAAGGATGCACTTCAAGAGTACTTAGATTAGTTTCGTTAGGTTCTGATTAATTCTATTGATACTATGTTTATTCGGAAATACAAAGAGGGCGTCCGCGCGTAATAGCGTTCAACGTTTGATTTGATTTGAAGTCGGTTTTTGGATTTGTTCGTAAATAGTTGTTGACAAGATTTCAGAATCGAAAGATTTAGACAGATGAATGTCTTTGGAGGAGGCCTTTGTCGAAGGACAAGCTGTGGTCAGGAAAAACTAATAGAAAAATAATATTGTTATTGCAACAACAATAATAGCTTATCCTAGAATTACAAGCAATTCTTGAAGTATTTCCAGTCGACTTGTCCTTAATTAATCTTTCCCCAACATGTTAAAGTTGGGATCCTTTTTTGCTCTATTTACTAGCATTTGCCAGCTATTTTTTTAAGCATTTTCTATTACTCTTTCTTTATTTAATTTTTGTCCCAATGCTTTTAGTTGTGGTCGATGTGTGGACATGAGATCACCACCTTTATACTTCTTCTTCTTCTGTGTGTTTACACGCGCGTCCCCACAAACTTATCGTGTGCCGAGCGAAACAGCTGTTACGTGATGGCAATACTGGTCCACTCTTTGATTTTTCTTAATCAAGACTTAGATTAGATTTTAACCTTGGTAAAATGATATCTGATGTGTCATACCGCAACAGAAACGTGGGAACTTATATTTAATACATACCTTACATTCAAAAAACGTTTAATAGAAAATGTTGAATTGTTATATTTTACAATAAATATAATAATAATAGCAAATACGTTGCATTACACTATAATCTCTCATTTGTACTTGTAACGCGCATAATTCTCGACTTAATTTTAAGAAAGTAAGAAGTCAAAAAAACGAATCCTTACATCCTCACGTAATCCTAGAACAGTCCCTTTGATTGTCACACGTATTAAATAAATGAGAGCTAATTCCGACGGAGCCTTAAGACGTGAACGATTAAACGTATAATGAATAAAGGCAGGAGTGAACGTAGATTTCGTTGAAAATTTGAATCAAGCCGAGAGAAAAACCAGCTCGACCTTATTTGAAAAGTTGCGCAATTTTGTGTTGTTATTTACGTGTTCTTAATAATCAGCGTAATATATTTAGGCCTCTTTAACAGAATCGATATTTTTCTAAACTTTACGCTTAATATAATAACGCATACAGTTTTACATTTGTAGTATTTACAATTGTAATAATCTCTCTCCCTTCTTTGCTATTGGTCCTATATGGCGGTGGTGTTTTCTGGATTTCCTTCGTGTCTCTTGACACTCTTCCACTTAGTCTTGGTCCTCTGAATCTTCGATTGGGAAGAGAGGTAGTGCTAATTTCCTACGTAGTCGAGAGGCTTTCTCCTTTACGATCCCATAACATCGCAGCCTACACTACCGCATCTCGTCTGCAATGTCGCGTATACCCCGGCTGCCTCGCATATATTCGTTATTTTATCACGCCTGGTTACGCCTCACATAAATTTCAGCATTTACAATTCAGCAACTTGGATAGTATGCACATTCTTCTGTGTGCCCATGTTTCATTGTGTTACATAATAACTGGTCGTATTATAGTTTTATAGATATATAGATCGAATCTTTCTATCTGACTGACATCCTTTTATCACTCGGAATACAATATTAATGTATATTCTCCTTGTATGAAGATAAGGACAATATATAATAAGGTTAAGTGATATAACACTAGAATAATCCACAAGCACTGCCACCTGAGATTGAGTTTATGCGTAGCTGTTTCGGATATGTTAATTGTGCAATTTCATTGGTCTATTGTCGTAAACGTTTCAATTGGCTTATTAGAGCGATGATATTAGAAGTAATGCGCTGAATCGTTGAGCCACAGTAACCATAACAGATTACAATTTCAAATTTACAATTTGATATTGTAATCTGTTAGTCAATCACCTATAGGAAAAATTGTTAAATGTCTACAGTAACGTCTTAACTGTATTTGAAGGTATTACGTTGGTATGTTTCTAAACGATTATCTTCAGATAATAAATTATACTTGCTCAGATAATGCGGCAACAACAGATTCCGGTTAAAAATGTATGGACTTGTTACTTTCATCTATAATCATGTTTTGGACAATCATCGCCATCATAAGAGATTGGTGGAGACACATAATCACAAATATCACTGCTACACGTACACTATATATATAAAAAACAAAGCAATTTTTTCCTTTTACAAGTTCCTATTTAGTTACACCTGTCCCGTTTTCTATCTGTCTGTCTGTAATCAAATCATGTAAGTTCATTTTGATCCACTTCCTGATTGGGCTGAACTTTTGCTTTTATAATATATAAATATATAAATCGGATGACAATGCAATATTATTATGACATAGAGCTGATCAGATGATAGAGCTGGAAGGTGGACATATACACAAAAGAACTCCCTAATTTAAAAACTCCGTGTCTCGCCCCATGGAGTTTGGACTCATTTGATTCGAACTTTTTAGTCTATTTTATTAACAAATAATAAAAGCTTTTTACTTGACCTTACGTTTCCCAGAACGTACCTTAAACCTAGGCTATTGACGCTTCTAATAATACTATAAATTACAAATATCTAAATGCATGTTAAAGTCTCATTATATCCAATCACATGGTTATCAATATTAGTAATATAATAATGTTATGATCACAACGTTTGTCTGGTTAATGATAAAATGTGAAATAAAACGTATTCTAGATATCGCTGAAAACTAAACCTGCACGTTTTCAGTTAACTGCACATTGTAAATTCGTCAACGGTACAGTCGTGTGCACATGCGTCGCGTGTGCACACGACGACAGCATGTTGATTTAGGAGAAACGTGCATTTTCTTGCACTCCTTTTTCATTGTTCTGAAAACTACAACAACTATTTACGATCATATGTTACAGAAACCAAGAGACGAGATAAACTGGGTCTAAATATAAGGCCAGAAAAAAAAGAACATTTCTTTCAACTTAATGAATATCTAAAAATCAAAACATAATCAAAAACAAGTACAGGTATTTACGAGTAAAAAGAAAAAACCGACCTGAAATCGCTTTACAATACGTGCATATATCAATGTACATACGGTACATATATCTGAATAACATTTTTGTTTAATTTTGGTCTGTCTGTTTGTCTGGAACGGCTTGATTATTTTTGACAAGACTTTCACTGGCAAATAGCTGATGTAATAGGGAATAGTTTAGGCTACTTTTATTTAGAAAATTCTAAAATTATCTATCTCTTCTTCTTTGACGTTCCCTCATTTCTGAGGATCGTGGTCACTGGCCCCTCAAATGAACAATCTGCCTCCATCGGTTTCGGTCCGAGGCAGCCCTCACCAGCTGGTAGAGATTAGGAGATGAGATGGCACCTTTTACTTGGTCAGACCATCGTGTTAGCGACCGGCCTCCTGTTCTCTTGCCTTCTGTATTGCCAACGATGACCAGCTTTTCAAGGTTGCCATCCCCTCTACGCATTATTTGCCCGAAATATGACAGTACGCGCTGTAGACACGTAGTGAACAATCTGGTCTTTATGGCGAGCTCGGAGAGAATAGATACATTTGTGCGCTTGCCAGTCCACGGTATTCGTAGCATTCGCCTCCAGCACCACATCTCGAATGCATCTATTCTCTGTCTTTCTCTTGCTTGAATTGTTCACGTCTCGACTCCATACAGAAAGATTGGGAATATTAATGCTCTAACTAATCGAGCCTTTGTTCTATAGCTTATTCCTCGTATTTTCCAGATACTTTGCAGACGTGTCATTGCATCTTTAGCCATCGCTATTCTTCGCTTAATCTCCGGTGCACAGTTTCCTTCATTATTTATGCTTGAACCCAGATAAATGAAATTGTCCACAGTGTCAATGCCGGGGATGCTCTTCGTATCTGATAGCTTATCCGCACGGTCCACAAATTATCTATACATATAAATAAAATCATGAACTTTTGCATACGGAAAAGGATAGACTTTATCGCTTAATCGCGGGTAATACCGCGGGGCTCAGCTAGTATGACATAAAACATAAATAGTCATTATTCAGCAGTATGTTATTTGTTGTTTTGTGTGTTCCCTTTTATTAGGCAACATAAAATTGCAAAAAATACTTTAATAAAGACAACAAAGAAATCACACAGATAATAAAAACAAATTCACCTTATAATTTGATTTTAGAACGTGTACGTAGTTGTAGGTATGTCGGAGCGGAGAACTTTATTGTTATCGGCTTTGAAAGCCAGTCGGGACAACAGTCATAGTAGTTTTCTGGGCACAATGCCCGGGGGCGGAGATTTAATGCATGACAGGCGTTTTATTTATTACATATTTAACGGAATATATTATCGGAGGATGTCGCCGTGGCGCATAATATCAGACATTGTTTTGTTAGACTTGTTTTAGTGTCGCTATTCATACAACTCCATCGTACTTGTAATAACTTCGAATAAACAAATAGATAAAAATAAAATAAATGAAACACTCACGCCATCGACCAAGAGAGATAGGCAGAAATTACGGATTTCTATTTTTTACTATCCCGATACACCTTTAATTCTTCTTGTACATCTTTTTCCTTTAAAAAATATCCAAATATTTTCGTATACGTACGTACGTTAGCCTCATTTAACTCTCGTTCTACTACATTAGTTAGTTTATTGGTTTATCCCTAATGGGAAAGGCGAAAACACTTTAGTCCATACAGCCATGTCTTGAATAGGAATATTTTGGTTGTTTTAAAGGCCGAAGCCACGTATTCATTGTTCGTAAAGCCGAGCGCGCCTTCTTTTATAGAAAAAAGAAACAGAAAAAAAAACTACAATTATTTTTGTCTCCTACATACACAACCTACTGTCACGTCAAACTACTCAACATGCCTTTGGTAAATCCATAATTAAAACTAACTATCCCCACAAACGTTTTGGCATCCAATAACAACAATAAATAACACAACGATAAATCTCTTAACACAAACACTATTTGAAAAGCCGTTTTTCTGCCGCGAAAAAAGCAGTAATTGTATTTGATTAACATTTATGATATGACGTTTGGTCTGTTTGAAGTTGTCATTCGCTGTCTGAACAACTAAACGTCATTCCGGTCAACCGAGGTTTTATAAAATCTGATTTTAATTAAAAAATCTTTTATTTTATTTTACATATAAGCATCGGTCAGAACGAACTCAGAAACCTTCATAGACTCATGCACAACACTTTGTTGAAGATGATCACATGATCAAATGCATAGTTTACGATTCTATAAACAAGCATACAAACTTTCATTTTTAAATATATAGACATAAACAATGTTAATAATTATAGTAATTTCTCTTTTTATTTTTAAATAATTAAATAATTACTTAAAAATAAAAATAAAGATTTTAAACAATGAAGCTTAAAATAAAAAGGCAATTATTATACTGTATTTTCCCGTATCACACTATAATTTATGGCTAAAAGGTCTCTGCAACCAGGCCATAAAATCTTTAAAAAAAACACTATAATTTAAAGTGTCATATTTTTCATGTTTTAGTTGTGTGTTGTTATTTGGTTGCTTAGCAACGTTAGAAAATTATTTAAATTAATTGTTTGTGTATTAAAATAGATTTTTGTTTAGATATAATATTTTATATCAATTTTAAAAATCCATTAATTAAATATGTTAATATATTTCCCTAGCTTTTTGCAATATAATGTTTTTTTAAGAAAATTTAATGTGAATCCGTAAAATCGAACGACTATAGTTGAGTTGAGATTGTCGCCACGGAATTTTTATATTCTCTCGTCGTTGACCGAATGAGTTTAGAGTTATGAATTATGTAATTTTAATAATCCTTACTCTAAATAACAGACGAATTTCGAGCGACCGTCGATTACTTAACATAATTATGTAAAAAAACACGGAGCTATAGTGAAATCACGCGAGCTACAATAGTTTTACCGTGTTGAAATATGAACATTGTTAGCCGCTGAAAATTTTAATTGAATACCATCATGGACTGCAAATCACGAGCATGTTTAAGGGTAAGAAATACGCTTTTATTTTTCTTTTTTTTAGTTTTAATAGTAAAAAAAAACTTTAGCAAAATTTAAAATGAAAATTTCTAAATAAGGTTTATTCCTTGTAAAAATAATGATGATAATGAAAATATTAAAAATCTAACTCCAACTACACACACCACGCACTAATTACTTACATCATTAAATATTTAATTTAACTCTCACAAAATATAAAATTATTCATTTCTGTCTGTATTCATTCTCTTCGCGAGCGGGTGAAGATCATTACCTATACCCATGTACATGTAATATGGAGTATATTGCATGTATTGTACTTTAATATGGTTCCTAATGACATAAATGTACACAACGCATGTGTCAATACTAATTTGGGTTATAAAACAATAGAATATCATCTTAGTAAATAAAAGCTGTGTTTGACAGTTCAAAAACAGAAGTGCTCCGATCGTCACCATACATGATTACTCGCCAGGTCACTCTGAAGCTTATAGGGAACAAACCCACACACGTTCTCTTTTATATATATCGATTGATTGAAATATATATTAAAAGAGAAAAACGTTTTAATTATTCAGTGCATTCGTAAGAAAACATAAAAATACCTGTCAATTGTTAAGTAAGTGATAAACGTTTTGCTGGAATTAAATAGATGTAAGTACAGGGCATTATCGTCGTATGCCATAATAGCTGAGCGGAACAAGGTCGGAAAAGGGATGGAGTATTCTAAGTGGACAAGGGATTAAGTCGATGTGTTCTACTAACAACGGACCTCTTTGCTCTTAATTGATAAGACGACTACCGACGCGCTCTGTAAAGTCCAGCAAGCTATTGTTAAAGATATAATTCTACGTCAACGAGGACTCTATATTTCGCTGCAATGGTTTTACCGAGTTCCGTGCAATGCTTGTACAATAAAATGGTAAATATTCTATATAATTTTTTACATTTATTTTAAGATTAAGTAAATAAAATAAAAGATTTAATTACTTATATTTCTACAACACAGAACCGCATGCGCGTCTAGATGGTTGGTATTTTTTTTTAATATTAAATAGGCTCACTTGATAGAAGGCGAAGATGAAGCCTTTCATACACGTGAGCCTATAAGGTGTCTGTTCACGATGGACTTAAAGGCGTCCAGATTGTACTCGAATGGAAAGACTGATCTCGGCAGAGAGTTCCATTCCTTAGCCGTCCGCATAAGGAAGGTGGAGGACAACCGCTTCATGCGTATCGATGGGATGTCTACGATGTCAGGGTGGGACTGCTCACCGCGCCTAGTCGTTCGGTGATGGAAAGGGGAGGAGGGTATTAGTTCATGCAAAACCTCCTCACACTCGCCGAAATGCACCCGTTTAAAAAAAATGAGAGGCAGGCCACTCGTCTACGGTGAACGATGCTCTGAAGATATAAAAACCATTAATATAATTAAAATTATTAGTATAGTATAATTTTAATTATATTACAACATATTTTTACAAGGCCAATAAAATATAATATAACACAAGCATCGTCATCTCTTCTTATCATATATATTTTAACGACATCTGTATTGCGGAATTACCCGAAACAACTAAGCATTGTACATATATAATGAATACATGACAGTGAAACATAGTAACGAATTTATATTCAAACCGTGGAACAACGGAAATCTTTTTCTATTAATATTATTATTATTATATATGTCCCACTGTTGGGCGCAGGCCTTCTCTGTAAAGAGAGTATAAGTGTAAATAGTCCACCGCGCGGCCCAAGTTCGGATTGGCAGACTTTACGTGCCTTATAAACATTTTCTAATACATGTAGGTTTCCACACGATGTCTTTCTTCACCGCCAAGCGCGTGGTTAATCAGCACACAAAATTGCAACAACAAATTTATTGGTGCCGGCACCGGAGATCAAACTCGGGTTGCTAGCGTATTGTGCAGCTTGAGTCAACCGCCCGGACACTGAGCTACCACGGCTCTGTCTATGTATATATCTGTAAATGTTTAACTGTATTTTATTTGAAAATTTACATACCGGCAATAAAGACGAAAGACCTTTGCACCAAGCTAGATTTATTCTAAAATCCTAAAGTCATTGTCTGCAGTAGAATAGTTTTGCGAATAAATGGAATTGAATACTAGCTGTTTGAACA
The DNA here is from genome assembly GCA_029286785.1 of Meandrusa payeni. Taxonomy (NCBI): domain Eukaryota; kingdom Metazoa; phylum Arthropoda; class Insecta; order Lepidoptera; family Papilionidae; genus Meandrusa; species Meandrusa payeni. The sequence goes on from JAGSMX010000013.1 coordinate 6,874,481, forward strand.
TGTAATGTCAACTTCCAATCGTTGTAGTAGATTATCACGTTTTGTTTCGTTTTGTTTTTTTAATTATCATTAATAGGTATAAATGATTATTACGATAGTTTTAATTATCGTAATAATCATATTATGTGAGGTGGAGAAGTGAGTGAAACAGCACACAGAGTAGTCGAAAAGGATGTTCGAAATTCAATTTTATAGCTTACTAGCGTTACCAGCCCATTACGCTGTGCTAGATTTTGCTTTATTTTATTTAAACAATAAACTTACATCATTAAATATATAATTTAACTCTTACAATATATTAAAATATTCATTTCTCTCCCTTTTCATTCTCTACTCTTCTCGAGCGAGTGAAGAACATTACCTATACCCATGTACACATAAATATACACAACGCATGTGTCAATACAAATTAGGGTTATAAATCAATAGAATATTATCATAGTTAAAGCTATATTTGACAGTTCAAAAAGAGGAGTGCTCTGATCGTTACGAAACTTTACATTACTCGCCACGTCAATCTGAAGATTCCCTGAAAGTTTCTATTGAAATCGGTCTAGCCGTTTCGGAGCCTATTTGGAACACACTTTCTCTTTTATATATATATAGATTTGCAGCAATACCATTGTACGTCTTTATATCAAAACGTAAACGTAACTGATATTAACATGTCTATTATTAGTATAATATTATCATGACAATTATAGTTAGATACATCCTTTATTGCACCAAAGTATATGTACAAAGGCGAACAAAACGCTATTTCACATTTTTCTCCAATATATAGATAAATAAGTATACGTACATACATACTTTGATATAAATATAATATTATACATATAAATGGAATACATAAACGATAATATATTTACCAGTTTGAAATTTGGCATGGTTTGAGTATAAAATACACGCGATTTAAAGACATTAGTTGACGAAACCACCTAATCTCAATCGGAAAACTATTCCATCCAATTATAGAAATAATATCACGGAGAAAAAGTTATTCCGAAAAATTATAGACGTAGTAGAAGGTGATATTATGTACTCCCACTAAAAGTACATACTCGTAGTTATATAAAATAACTAAGCGACATTAAAAATATGGCCTCATTTATACTTGTAATGAACTAATTTTCGCCTTAATTGCACGAAAGTAAGAAGTCAAATAAAGAAAGGAAGCCTTACACGCTCACGTAGACGCAGACGCGTTCTTTTGATTGTCACACGTATTAAATAAATGAGAGCTAATTCCAACGGAGCCTTGAGACGGGAACGTTTAAACGAATAATGAATAAAGTCGAGAGCGAAGCTCGATTTCGTTAAAAACTTTTGTATCAAAACCATCTAGACACCTTATTTGAAAAGTTTCACAATTTTGTATTGTTGTTTGTGTTGCTATTCATGAGAGGCACGACATTATGTGTAACTCTCTTAACTATTTTTATGAAACTTATAGCAAATGTTCTATACGCAAGTTCTTAGTCCAAGACACAATTTGACAAATTATTTTCGAGGTAGATATTATATTTTTTTAGTTTTAAATAGAAGAATTGTGATGTGAAAGCCTGGATACTAGAATATCACTAAATGACGATAAAATTATAAAAATATATGAGTAAATTACACAAGCAACATCATTAGGTTAATATTTTTGTAAAAACACCTACTGAAATATAATAGCAATTGAGCACGTATGTAACCTCACAGTAAAAAAAACGTATATTTTTTCTCAGTAATATAAACAATATTTCCAATTTATAAGTAAATACTCAAGATCTATTAGTATTTAGTGGTTAACTTTTATTTATTTAAATTTTAACAATGCCTTGGATCTATTACAAGTGTCAATACGGGGAGTATTTTAGCATCAGGGGGACGCTTTCTACGCGAACACTCGGTCGATGTTATCTCGCCTTTATCATCTTAGGATACAAGTTAGGAGGGTTCGCTACTCGAGAGGGTGATAACTGATTACTATATATTCCTTCAGTTCAACGTGAGGGTATAAGATTGAAAGGATAGTAATAGCTTGAGATGTTATGATAGGGGTTTTCATCACGTTATAAGCTCTTGAAATATGTGCGTGACAATTGGTTTACCTAAGAGTTATATTACTTACGCGAATTGTTACAAGTTTAACGAAAATTTTAAGAAAATTACTTTTACACAACTCTACATTTCAAACTACCGTACCACGCTATCTTCCTTGACTCTTTCTGCATGAGGCACATTATCACGCATAAAATTTAACGCTAGCTAAAGTACGAGTATTAAAAACATAATAAACCATTAAAAGATAAACAGAAAGACAGTAATTTTTCACGCACTTTAGTATTACGGCTTTACCAATTACTCAGATGATCTCGTAAAGGTTTAACTGATTAAAAACCACTGAGACAAGCTTAGATAGGGGCGCCAATCCTACTCGGTGTCGTCAAGACCCTACTCCCAATCCTACCATCAAATTTATTAGATAGATTGTGCTATTAAGATGCTATATAAAATAAGTTTTATTTATGATATAAAGACCTTGAAAAAGACTTCCATTTTACCGTACAAAAAGGTCTTTCGAAAACGGTAAACAAAAGCGTCAAGTACGAGAAAAGGCTTTTGTTGTCTACAATACCTAGAAACTTATCGCCTAAAAGCCAAGTCCATCAACCGGCTACTGTGTTTAGTATTTATAAACGCAACATTTAAATGCAATTTGTATAAAATATTATATTTTCCTTTTATTTCATATTTTTATACGTTTAATATTTTATTTGAATTCAAATAAAATCTTTCTATCGTTTATTCATGCAGTCGCAAAACATCTGGTACAATTGTGCCAATATTATGATAAAAACTATTAAATTTATTTATAAAAGCTGTACGACTAGAGCGTCATTTTAATAATTTCCCATTTGAATCATTTTAAGTATATTTTATGTCTTTATTTTACTTGAAGTAACTACTATATAACATTAGAGCCGTGGTAACTCAGTGTCCGGGCGGTTGCGTCAAGTTGCATAGTTCCATAGTTCCACATTTGGGGTGGAGTTGCTCGCGTCCGTAGGAGATACTTGAACCATGACACCCTACACGTGCCCCCGGGTAGTGCTAAACGAGCAACAAGTGCCGGTAGGCTTCGGCCTTATCGAAGGTTTTCTGGGCGTCCCTCTGATTGCAGAGGGCGCGCCAGAGGGACGGAGGGCGGGCCCGGTGTTCACTAACCCTGTCACCGGGCAGGCGGTGTGACTACCCAGTCGCACTGCCACCGCCCAAAGACCGTAAACCGGGTGGAGTGTCGTTGATCATGTCTAGCGGCTCTGCCCGGAGCGGGGTCTTGCCTTAATTGGCCGGGCCGCGAGGAGAGTACCTCTATAAAACTCCCCAATCCTAAGCGGAGAAAACAGCGCGATGGGATGCATGGTTGAGGGGCTTGTCAGCCGTTACTGTAATGACCGCGGGCACCTGCCGACACCCGTGTGTAGGTATACCGAGAGGTATACCAAGGCTTACCGTGGGTACAGGAGTCTCTGCCCCGGTGGACATTTATTTCCTCCATTCTCGTGGGACATATTATGAATTTTAATTTAAATCCAATAGAGGGAGCTAGGAGGGAGGAGGCCCGTGAGGGCGGAGTCGAGGGTGCCGGTCTTGGGGTGTCGCAGAGCGACCCCAGAACCGGCGTAGTGGAGGGGAGCCGGAGCTGGGGTGTCGCAGCGCGACCCCAAATCCGGCCGTTTTGTTGCGCGCTCAGTCGCGACAGGGAGGGAAAGCGAGGGGGATACTGACTCCTCCGCTATGTCGGTCGCCTCGGCGAGGTCTTCGACCTCCAGGGCGGCCAAAAAAGCGGAGGAAGCAGAAATCTCCACCGCCTGCCTCTGCTGAGGAGGATGATGAGGCGGAGATCTGGGACCCGACGGTGGCCCCAGCCAAGCGGAGATCGAAAGCCAATCTCCCTAGGTCGGAAGATCTAGCTAGGGAGATGGCTGAGCGGCCAACGGAGGACCTATGCAGTCGCATAAGGGCCTCCATGTTGGCCGTGGAGAAGATCTCCGACAGGTCGAGAACCTCAAGGGCACGTACGTGCAACATTTGCGCGTGGCGGCCCTCGAGGCGGAGGCGGCGAGCTCTGAGCTCGCTCGGAGGGTGTCGCAGCCTCCGGCTGCGGACGCGCTGCAGCGTGAAAACGCGCAGCTACGTTCGCAGCTCTCCGACCTGACGGCGAGGGTCGAGCGGCTGACGCAGGAGCTGAGCGCCTTGCGTAATCGCGAGGCGTCTCACCTTCCTGGTGTGTGTGTCCCAGTGGGTCCCAGGAAGCGGGGACGAGTAAGGCCGCTGGTGCTAAGCCAGCGGTCTTTAAAGCCGCTGCCGCCGGCGCTGGTAGAGCGGGCGTCTTCGGAGAGCCGGTTGATGGAGCGCATCAGCGCTCTTATCGACCGGAAACTCTCCGAATACATGGCGCCCGCACCAGCGGCTGCCGGCAGGGAGGGGGCCGCTCAAGCGGCACCGGCCCGACGACCGCAGCCGAAGGCCAGTGTGCCTTCGGCGCAACAGGTTGAGGCCCAGCCGTCACCCGCAGGGGAGACCTGGGCCGTGGTCGTCGGCCGGAAGGCGAAGAGGGCTGCGGGCAAGGCCGCCAAAAAGGCGGCCCCAGCACCGAAGCCCCAGCCAAAGAAGGCGGCCCCCCCGAAGGCAGCGGCAAAGCCAAAGCCAAAGGCGGCGAAGCCGGCAAGGCTCCCGAGCACGGCGGCCATCACGGTCACCGTGCCGGAGCACAGCGACGCGACCTATGCCGCAGTCATGTCAGCCGCTAAACAGCGGATCAAACTGGCAGACTGCGGCATAGAGACCGTTCGCACGCGGAGGGCCGTGACAGGGGCCCTAATCCTGGAGGTAGCGGGCGCTGACTGCTCTGCCAAGGCTGACACGCTGGCGGCCACCATGAGGGAGCGGCTGAAATGACCTGACGCATATTGCACGTCCAGTGAAGACCGGCGAGCTGAGAGTGATGGACTTAGACGAGTCCATCACTCCAGCTGAGGTGGTCGCAGCGGTGGCCGAGCAGGGCGGCTGCCAGGCCTCAGACGTGAAGGTGGGCGAGATACATCGCTCACCTTTGCGTCTGGGGTCGCTGTGGGTGCGGTGTCCGCTCGGTGCGGTGCGTAAGCTGGCGACAGCGAATCGCATTCGCATCGGGTGGACGGCCGCGAGGCTGGTGGTGCTCGCCGCGAGACCACTGCAGTGTTTCCGGTGCCTGGAGCAGGGGCACGTGCGTAGCACGTGCACCTGCGAACAGGACCGGAGCACGCGGTGCTACGCTTGCGGCGAGCCCGGCCATAAGGCCCGGCAGTGCACGGCAGCCGCCCTAAAGTGCCCGCTGTGCGCAGACCTTGGTCGCCCGGCCAACCATAGGTTGGGGACCAAGGGCTGCGCACCGAAGAGAGGAAAAGGGAGGGGAGTAGGCAGGCTCCCCTCCTGCTGCCAATAATCTAGTGTGCTCGGAGGCCATGGAGGCCTCACCTTCGGGGTGAAGGTGAGGATCCTCCAGGGCAATCTGAACCACTGCCGAGGGTCGCAGGACCTGCTGATGCAGACCCTCGCGCAGTGGTCAGTGTCTCTGGCCGTGGTGGCAGAGCCTTACCGAGTCCCGGACCATCCTCGCTGGTTCGGTGACGACGGAGGCTCTGTCGCCATTTACTGGGGTGGTGGCGCAGGGGACCCGCCCTGTTCCTTACTCGTTAAGGGACAGGGCTACATTGCGGTGCAATGGGGTCCCCTGGCAGTTGTGGGCTGCTACGTCTCTCCCAGCTGTACCCTCGCCGCTTACGAGGCGTACATGGATGCGGTGGGCGACTGCGTTTGCAGATGCTCGCCGCGTCCAGTGCTTGTCCTGGTGACTTCAACGCTCATTCCAGAGCGTGGGGGTGTGCCCGGGACAGCGCGCGGGGAGAGACCGTGCAAGAGTGGGCGGCGGGACTGGACCTCCGGCTTTTAAACCGGGGGTCCGTCAGCACCTCCGTGCGTTGGCAGGGGGAGTCGGTCGTCGACTTGTCGTGGGCGACTTCCTCTGCCGTACGCATGGTGTCGGGATGGAGGGTGGCGGAGGAGGTGGTCACACTATCTGACCACCTCCACATCATGTTCGATGTGGCCCTCCGTCCTCCCGCAGGTGCTGCCCGCCGGCACGGTAGCAGCCGACCGCGGCGATGGTCCCTCAAGCGGCTCGATGCTGATATGCTCGAGGCCGCTGCCATCGTCGCGGCATGGACAGAAGGGGTCTTGCCCGATCCCGAACAAGAGGCGACCTGGTTCCGGAGCACAATGACGTCGATTTGCGACGTCGCGATGCCCCGGCCGGGTCCCCAAGCTCCGGGCGGTGTACTGGTGGTCGGAGGCCATAGAGCAGCTTTGCGAGGACTGCTCACGGGCCCGACGCCGGTACACCAGAGCCCGTAGAAGAAGGCGAGCCACAGCCGACGAAACGGCGAGAGCTTATGCGGGGTATAGAGGCGCCACGATCGCGCTTCAAAGCGCGATCAGGGAAGCGAAGGCTCGATCCTGGAGTGAACTCCTCGAGGGGCTGGAGAGGGACCCATGGGGGCGCCCGTACAAGATTGTACTGGGCAAGCTCAGACCGTGGGTCCCTCCGGTGACGGAAACCCTGGATCCTACATTCGTGGAGAGTGTGGTAGACACACTCTTCCCAAGGATCCAGGGACCCAGCCCTGCACCCCAGCGATGCCGTCGGACCGTACCATCTGGTCCGACGAGCTGGGGTGACTGCCGAGGAGTTGGATCGAACCACGGGGCGCCTCAGGGCCCGCAATACAGCACCCGGCCCAGACGGGATTCCCGGAAGGGCTTGGGTGCTGGCTCTCGCCGCCGGCCTGAGGGGGAGACTTAGACGGCTGTTCACCAGCTGTCTGGAAGTCGGAGTCTTCCCTTCGGGCTGGAAGGAGGCTAGGATGGTGCTGATAAAGAAGGACGGTAGGACCGCGGAGTCTCCCTCCGCGTACCGACCCATATGTCTGCTGGATGAGGCGGGCAAATTATTCGAAAGAATAATTGCCGCCCGCCTCAACTCGCACCTGCGGCAGGTAGGCCCCGACCTGTCGGAATGCCAATATGGCTTCCGGCAGGCGCGGTCGACCGTTGACGCGATCCTCCGGGTCCGTCAACGGTCGGGGCAGGTAGTGACCCGGGGTGGCGTGGCGTTGGCCGTCAATCTTGACGTAGTCAACGCATTTAACACGCTGCCCTGGGGAGCGATTAGGAGGCATTGGTGTTTCACCACGTGCCTCCCTACCTGCAGCGCATCGTCGGGGCGTACCTGCATGGCAGGTGCATCCAGTACATGGGTCGGGACGAGTTCCATCGGAGGGAGGTGAATTGCGGGGTTCCGCAGGGGTCTGTGTTGGGGCCCCTGCTATGGAACCTCGCATATGACGCGGTCCTTAGGGTCGGTCTCCCCGCCGGCGTGAGTGTCGTCTGCTATGCAGACGACACGCTAGTCATGTCCGACGGGGAGGATTTCGATAGCACCATCCGGCTCGCCGAGCTTGGGGTGGCATGCGTCGTGGACAAAATCCACGAGCTGGGTCTACGGGTAGCGCCTCACAAGACTGAGGCGCTATGGTTCCACAAGCTCCCAAGAGCTAAGGAACCGCCCAGCCGGTCGGTTCGCGTAGGTGACGTGCTGGTCCGGGTGGGGTCGGAGATGAAATATCTCGGCCTCACCCTGACAGTCGCTGGGGCTTCGAAGTGCACTTCGACCGCTTGGTCCCCAAGATCGATAAGGCAGTGGGTGCCCTGCACAGACTGCTGCCTAATCTTGGGGCCCCAGGGAGGAGTCCGCCGCCTCTACGGAGGTCTCGTGCGATCCATGGCCCTCTACGGGGCGCCCGTGTGGTGTAACCGCTTCACGGGCGTCCGGCGCTGCAGAGCTAAGCTACTTAGCCTGCAGCGCAAGATGGCCATTCGGATCGCACGAGGATACCGTACAGTATCATACGAGGCGGCCACTATCCTGGCTCGGTTCCCGCCGCTCGACATTTTGGCGGAGCTGGACGCGCGTGTGTACACGCGCGTCCGGGCTGTCGACGACGGGGCCGGGCCGCCCCTGGATGCGGGAGAGGTGCGTCGGCAGGAGCACAGGCGGGCGATGGAGGTCTGGCGCGAGCGGCTCTCGGAGCGTCGTTGCTCGCGCCAACGCATCGTCTGTGCCTTCCTGCCGAACTTCGAAGCCTGGCTTAAAGGAGGAATGACGCGCACGTCACATACCGCCTGACACAGGTACTCACCGGGCACGGGTGCTTCGGTGAGTACCTGAACAGGATAGGGCGCGAACCGACCGCGCAATGCCACCATTGTGGCTGTGACCGGGATTCCGCGCAGCACACGCTAGCCGTGTGCTCCGCGTGGGAGGCGGAGCGGCGGATCCTGGTCCAGCATATCGGGCAAGACCTCTCCCCGCCGGCGGCAGTGGCAGCTGCGCTGGCGGGGAGATCTAAATGGAAGGCGCTGGTCTCCTTCTGCGAGTCAGTAATGACCCAGAAGGAGACCGCAGAACGGGATCGGGAGAGGGCCGATCCCGTTCGGAGATGGCGCAGGCGGGCCGGTGGGAGACCGGCCCGCAGCCCTGTAGTTCTGGGCTCTCAAGAATAAGACTACGGTATCCCCTGCCTGTCGTAGGAGGCGACTAAAAGGGGCCTCGGGTTCACTGGGCGACAAGGGTGGGGGCCTGAGTCGTCCACCAAAGTGGACCCGGGAAGAAGGCGACACCGGCTGGCCCGTGTCGCCTTGCGCTGCGAGGGCACAGGGGAGGGAGTAACCTCCCCGGGACGTGCTCTCATTGAGCACAGTGCAGAGGGGCTCCGGTGCGTTCCACTGGAGATCCCGGAGCCTCTCACCATGCACCGAGGAGCCACCGGGGTGGTTTTAGTAAGTAAAAACCCCACATAACCGCCGCCATCCTCCCAGAAGGCAGGGTTTCTTTTTGAAGATTTCCTCCCCGTTAACAAAGAAAAAAAAAGTTCCATAGTACGCTTGCAACCCCAGTTCGAGTCGCCTCGTGCCCTCGGCGGTGTAGGAAAACTTCGTGAGGAAATCTACATGTCTTAGAATTACAGAAGACATATAAAGTGTGCCAATCCACAGATTATGCCCTTATACTCTTTTTACAAAGATCTGTGCCCAACAGTGGAGCATATATTTATTATGCAAAAAACGAAATAAAATATTATCTTATTACAGAAGTTGCATATATGACAGCATTTCAGAATCTCAATAAAATCTACCATCTTGTAATAAAACTTGCCTGCTCAGATTGTGAATGTAATTTATAGTACAAGTAATCAAATAGTAAACATAGAGTACACTTATCAATTTCCCGATTTGTTTGATTTGGCAACAACTAGTTTGGCTTTTTACGAGTTCAAAACAGAATTAAAACCTACAATTTTGATTGGCTCCTCATAAAGGGTATTTCCCGGGGTGGGTTGTTATCATTATATTCTAGGACAGCCTGTGTATAAAGGCTGTAACTAACTTTTTAACTCTATGTATGCGGATTTGTTCAAAACTTTACGGATTTTGTGTCCTGCAATTTCACTTTTGAATTAAAAGTTAAATAAATATGTAATTTAAATGCAAAGTGAAAGACCTACTTCTAAAGTCGATTAAAAAGGGCCTTTAACGCGAAAATAGGTTAACTGTAGTAGCTGAGAAATCCACTTTACAAGAAACTGAGATTTATACCAACTTCATTTTTTCTCCATTATGTATTGAAAGTGACGAACTCAAAACTGAATTACTGGTAATGAAGAGGTAAAAATCCTCAATCTTGATTTGGTAAAATATATTTTTTTAAGGAAAGATAATCAATATGTTATCTTTCTTTTAAAATAAAATTATTAACATTTTTTAACCATTCCGAAAAGAGGTTTTTAAGTTCACTTTAATAATCGAATAGATTTTTTTTTATAATAAGTAAATCTACGAATAAAAAAAGACTTCAAATTGAAACAAACGTTAAACGCTATTGCGCGCGGACGCCCTTTTTGTATTTCCGAATTATCATAGAAGTATTACAAAATCAAACCAAATCAAACCGTAACGAAACTTCCGTCAAACTACTCCTAAAGTACATTCTTTTCAATAAAAATTAATCATGGAAGTCCATTAGCGTGATATTGAGTTATTCGTCCATTTATGGCGCACATACCTGATGCAAAGACTTATATGGTTTTCTCATGGATCCTATTGTCAGAATTGGACCAAATTTAAATGGGACCACACGGTAAGTCACAGCTTTCAAATAATTAAAGAATCATTAAAATCGATTGACCCACTACAAAGTTATACTGTAATAAACTTTAAAAATACAGACGAATTGAGAACATCCTTCTTTTGAAGTCGGTTTTTAAAGAATGCTTACATTTTTTCTTCTTGTTTTTATTTTTACTTCTAAATATACTTGTCTCCTAAGTATAATCAAATAGTATATACTACGGGTGATCAGAGAAATTAACCTAAAACTACAAAGTTAGGTAAGACATTTCTTACACAGTACTGTTGAGCGCAGTGTGTGGCGGTAACATTTTGTACAAATTACAAGTTTATGGCAAGTCTTGCCGCATTCAAAGCTTCCTTAATGACCGTTAATGAGATCGTTGAAGAGATTTACCGGTTACTAAATTTCAGTTATAAATAGATGCACAACGTTGCGATCATTTCGTTAAATAAAAAAGCAAATAAAGAACATATAATACCAATGAAAAGACGTCTTAAACATGTAAACAATACCGTTATTCACACAATAAAAATTAAAAATTGTCTTTGGTAGTATTAAGGAAATTATTTTAGAAACAGCACATCATATACGTATGTCTTCGATTATTGATTAATTTAAGGTCGTAGGTTCAAACCTACTATCTATCTATTAGACTATTAACGTGAATCCTGCCTTTTATGATTCAATATAATGTAAATAAATTGCTTTGTTAAAAATATGTAAGCTTTGAGAAAAATCCAGAAATTGTATGAATTGGTTGTATATTTGTTCTCGATTGGAGACCACAGACCGGCAAGCGCAGCGTAGAACGACTTTAAAAAGGCCGCAGGATGCAGCTGGATACACGCCGCTGCACTCGACAACAAAGAGAAGATTTTAGTGTATTGTTTTCTTTTATGCTTTTCTGGATCTCGTCAAATACATACGATGACAAATAGTGTCTTAGAACTGAAATGGGATTGCTATTTGACTTCGTCACTTTGATTTATTGTACAGAACTAAATTCAAACAGAAATAATCATTAGTCTTGCTCATTTAGATGTAAATTAATGGTATCGGTTAAGTGATTTTCGAAATGGACTCAAATGTCTGTGACAATCAAAATAGAGTATTTAGAATACAGTAAACATTTATTCTCAACTAGGGGAAAAAACAAAACAAATATAAAAATGTTAAAATAAATGAAAATAAGAAAAATTAATAACAAATTGCCTTGTGCTGAATTACTACTGCTGACTGACTCAGCGCTGATTTTCAGCAAAAAAGCTAGGAATTCACAAGCAGGTCAAAGACCTGATGAATGATCGATAGTAACGCGGAATGTCCCAGTTTACAATTCCCAGCTGAAGTTAATTATTCTAAATCACATGCCGTAAAGTCGTAGCCGCTATTACGAACGCCACATTTCCTTCGTCGACGCAGACGCGCAATTTACCACTATTAAGTTTTATTCACAATTGCAATGCTTTAAACGTTTAACTCCTTTAATGTAGATGCTAAGACTGGAAACACGTAGAACGGGTGGTTTCAAAAGGTTTTTCTTAATACAATAAATATAACTAAGCTTAAAGAGACACTTAAAGAAAAATTAGGTCACAAAATTAGGTTCCAAAGATAGAAAACAAAAATTAAAATTGTCTTTGGTAGTATTAAGGAAATTATTTTAGAATACAGTAAACATTTATTCTAAACTAGGGGAAAAACAAAACAAATATAAAAATGTTAAAATAAATGAAAATAAGAAAAATTAATAACAAATTGCCTTGTGCCGAATTACTACTGCTGACTGACTCAGCGCTGATTTTCAGCAAAAAAGCTAGGAATTCACAAGCAGGTCAAAGACCTGATGAATGATCGATAGTAACGCGGAATGTCCCAGTTTACAATTCCCAGCTGAAGTTAATTATTCTAAATCACACGCCGTAAAGTCGTAGCCGCTATTACGAACGCCACATTTCCTTCGTCGACGCAGACGCGCAATTTACCACTATTAAGTTTTATTCACAATTGCAATGCTTTAAACGTTTAACTCCTTCAACGTAGATGCTAAGACTGGCAACACGTAGAACGGGTGGTTTCAAAAGGTTTTTTTTAATACAATAAATATAACTAAGCTTAAAGAGACACTTAAAGAAAAATTAGGTCAGAAAATTAGGTTCCAAAGATGAAAGAAAACAAAAATTAAAATAATAAAAATATAAAACTATAACGAAAATACCAATAACGTTTGATAGTTTTATGGTGAATAAATATTGATCACAAAGACGATTATAGACCAAGTTAAGCTGATATAAATGTATTCTCGTCCAAAATACCTCGGTGTTTGAAGTCGAAAGTCTTCGACCAGTGTGTTACCAGTGATGACATATGGAACAGAAACGTGGTCTCTCACTATGGGCCTCATAAGAAGCTCAAAGTCGCACAACGAGCTATGGAGAGGAGCTCGGAGTATCTCTACGAGATTAAATCAGGAATGAGGAGATCCGTAGACGAACGAAGGTAACCGACTTAGCTCGCCGGATAAGCAAGTTGAGGTGGCAATGCGCAGGGCACATAGCGCGCAGAACAGATGGCCGATGGGGCCGAAAAGTTCTCGATTGGAGACCACGAACCAGCAAGGTGGTCTGACGACCTCATCAAGGTCGCAGGACGCAGCTGGATGCGGGCCGCTTACAACATGTCCTTTTGGAAATCGTTGGGGGAGGCCTATGTCCAGCAGTGGTTGTTTTACGGCTGATATAATTTTCATCTGCTTCCTATAGAGGAATATTACGTGAAAACGTTCTTGGAGCTTATTTTTTATTATATTAGTATCCGAATCAAAAGACCGGACTATACAAAGACGTCCAACAATTGGATTAAGCTGTTTGAGTATAAAGTTTCCCTCTGATCTACATGGATAAGGAACTATTCTCGGAATACAAAGTGCAACCACTAATCGGATTTAGAAACACAGAAATAGCCGAAAGCCCTTTTGATACGTTGTGTTAAAAGCATAGACCAGGTTTCGTTACATCTTTGTTCGATATCGTATTATTTCTACGTACATTTATTAAACAATTTGTGTAAATACATTCTACAGTCTCTTGAAAAGAAATATTGTCAAAAGCATACTGTTATTTTTTATATTTTCTAAGCAATTACTTAACCGCAATCTCAAATTTCTTCACATTACATGAAAATTATTTTAAGATTGAGTCACGTCTACGATACATCTTAATGAAGTAATTTAGAACAATTCCTCAGAACACTTGCCATAATTATATATTGTGAGCTACTTTGCTCAACATCGCACACAACATATTTTATATTTTATCATATTATTAACAGCAATACATCAAGAGCCTTAGAGGTAATTTATTAAAGACTTACTGACTTTGTTTCAGAGATTCACTTTTAAAGGACTTTTCCTCCAGCATAACTCACTTGTTCTAAACTGTACACTAATTGTCTACTACTTATTATCCTAAATAGCCTAGCCTTTGTTGCCGACAACCGATAAAAATACTTCAGTTGACTAAACTAAAGTACTTTTATATTAGTCAGTCCATTAACTTTATAGATTATAGTATTTAAAACTAAATTGGCATTCAGTAGGAGCAACTGTCGCTAACAATATTGAATGCAATAAAAATTCAATATGGAAAGTGTCAGAAGTATCAAAAGTCGAAGTCGAATTCGGTGGAAAGGAACTTGATGTCAATTATTTAAGTACTCGTAGTTCTTCATTGCGTCAAGTAAATGTTACGATATTAATCTATATAAAACTGGAAAGCGTCCAATTGTACAGAGATAAACATCATCTTTCTATTTTCATTATTGAAATAACTCTTGGGCGCTATGAAGCACTGATAAAACAGTAACATCTTTATTATAATATGCAGGAGTAGCCTTAGATTAATATTGCGACGTTTTATAGTTGGTAAGAAAACATTGCCCCAGACATTAGATCCAGTGTCTGTCCAACAGAATATTGCTATAATAAATCTTGAAAAGATATAACGCTGGAGAAAATATGAATAAATTGTGGGTGTTTTCATATTTTCCATGTGAATCTCGGTTTAATAGAATCGTTGTTGTTCCACAATATTATAGCTTATGCTAATATTATTTTAATGATTTTAGAAGAACTCTTTATAATATATTTACAATAATTACATGTGTATATACTCGTATCATATTACATACATATCAATTAAATTTTAGTAAAATAACATCATTCGATAGTCAAAAGAGCAACTATAATACAATTATCTAACACATGCATGACAGCGAACACGTTTATAAAGTAGTTAATTTTGTAGTAATATATTTGTCTCTTCGTTTAAAAGCAAAGTTACTAATTTTTCTAGGGGCTATCAAATGCTTTAATAATGTTTGACTGTTTTACTTACCATCTTATCTGATATTAAAATAATGTAAGGAATAAAAAAATAAGTAAAAACTAAATAAAAATATACATTTTAAATATACATTAATTAAAATTTAAGTAATTATAATTTTTATTTGTATAATATTCGATATTATTAAAAGGAAATATTGTCAAAGAAAACAAATTTGTTTTATGAGCAACAGCTACAAGATCTTCAGAACCCTTGTCATTAATTTTAATTAATTTAATCTATCAAACTACTTACATCACAATTAAAAAATAAAATTTATTGTAAAATTAAACATATAAAATTCTATTAATATAAATAAAGCTATACTATTTAATATTTTTGTTTATTTCGTCATAATTATTTATCTTCCATTAAGGGTTACTATAAAACAAAAGAAAAATAAAATTCTTTTTACGCATACTTTAATATGCGTTTAATACAGTAATGTAAACTTTAAAAAAAATCGGATCAGTGTTTACCTCACACAATTCAACATTATGTTAAATAGTTCGTTTTTATGCAAAATGTTGACCATTTTAACTTCCGAGTGTTGCATAATGCATGAAGATATTATGCTAATCGCTGTAAAAATAGTGTCCATTTATTTTTGCATAGTCATTTGTTGTAATCAAATAGCTTTTGTCTAAATGCCTTGAAATCGTATTCGTGGTGATGAGCTAACTACCTTTTTTTAGATATTGATTACGATACTTGTGTCTAGGCTTCCACTAATTTCATTAATGCAAAAATACATAAATTATTTAACCAGGTTAATCCTAGCACAAGCTTAAGCTTAGTAAAAAAAAAGAAAAATTGCTAGCTTTCTTTTAAAAAAAAATTCTATTTATTTCCTCTTTTTTGCTTATGAATTACAAAACAACAAAAAATTATAACAGTCATTCGTTTCATAGTGGACGGCCTTTTTGCTAAAAGCAATCTCTTCCAGGCATAAAAAAAGAAGCAACAAAAGTTTATAATATTTCAAATTTACAAATACTTAAATACTTATAATGTAATTGAAATCGAAGTTGAAAATTTATAACCTTTAATGATGTGTGGAAAGTAATAACCTTAAACTGAATCTCTATAGTATACTCAATTTGAGTATTTTATAGAGATTCATGTTACCTAATGTTACACTATTGAAATAAGCTATAGTCTTGTTAGGCAAACAATACTAATACTGGCGTTTTGTCTATGGACTTTTTTTTTTCATGGGAGGAAATGCTTTCTTCATACGTGCCCGCCGGGGAAGTGGGCAAGTTATGTCTGGCTCGGCCTACTAGAGGCCCCTACTGACTAAAACCTCCCATGGTGGGCAGTCCTTCACTGTGATGGGGCGAGATGGGGTCGCGTTAGCATTCACCATCTCGCCGCAGTGAATTTGTCTATGGCCTCAGCCAACTGGAGCTTAGCTCAGTCGTCTTCAAGCAGTCATACCTAACGAAGTTTTTCTGTATCAGCGACGCGTTGACGCTGAAGTGGAGAAGTTGAAGTCATTTCATCAATAAATGTATTATTATTTGTGTTCTAAATACTTGTTGTTTGCTGTGCTAACGTTACATTTTCTCCGAGACAACGTGCCCCAAGTGGAATACCTTAAGGCAGATATAACCTTTCCTTACAGTATATATCGTTCCGTTTATTTACGCTCAACAATAGAAGAGATCATTAGCGACATACACGCGTTAACAGATAAATTATGGTTCCCATCTTAATTCCCACTTAAGTTCCAATTACAATCTTGATAAATGGAACGTACGTACGAGGTGAAATAGCGACATTGTATAAGATTATTCAAGTACAATGAAACACCATTCGTATAAAACAAAGACCGAATATGGCGTAACTAACACAATATACTTCATGTTTCTACATAATGTGTTCACTCTTAACAAGTGTATCAATTATATTTACGAGTAAACACGAAAACCACCATAAAATCAAATCAAACAACCGACTTCAAAAAAGGAGGAAGTTCACAATAAGATTATATGTTTTTAGAACGTTCCTTATGGGGAGTTGCGGAGTATCCTAGCCGGCAAAAAACATACGTAACGTTAAATAAAAGGGTAAGATTTTGATGTAAATTGGTTTAGATAGATGGCGCTATTATTAATTATGTATATTTGTACACCATTGTAAATAAAATAACGGTGTTAAAATAATTTTGTAACGTAGTTTTTTGATTTTTATCGATAAAAAAGTCATAACAAAAAATTACCGAGTTATTATTTTCTTTATGCCTTAATAGAAAGAACTTCCTTCGTTCCTATCGGGTGTTCCACAAAACCATACTGTTTTCTTGGCCAAAATTGCAAGTGAAAATTTATTAATAACGGCGCTGTTGCTGCTGGCGCTGAGAAATATTCAAAAAATACATTTAAATTTAGGAACTACCTCCTTATTTGAAGTCCGTTAAAAATATATATTTCCCATCTATTAGTATAGTTTTTTTTAAATGACGAACTACACAGATTGGCCAGAGAAGTTGGCCTTGACTGCTTCACCGGATTGAAAGTTGGCTTAGCCTGAACCTCTATAGCTAGTAACTCGTCACAAGGGTCTCCTTATTTAGTTAGAGTTAGAGTATAGTATTATATTAGTATAAATCGATTTTGTGTTTGTATCTCTTTGTATTGTGTTAACAATTTTGAATCTTTCCAAATTGTTAACACGATCCAATTGGGGATCGATGAAATTGTTGCCAAATTACTGGAGTACAAGTGGTAGCAATAATTCACAAAGCTATTCGCTCCCCATTACCGTGTGAGCCCGACTTACGCATAATTTGGGCGCCTACCTGATTCATCCTTCAATTTAACTAGCAGGTCGGTAATTATCAAGGGCACGCTTATTTGAATGTACGGTATGTTATTAACTTAATACGTCTACTAGTAATGGCAAATGCGATAACGTGAATGGATTATATTCATAAATGTAAGTACATGTTCTTTATGTACATATAAAAGCTGCGTGGTTGCCTAGTACGCTAGCAACCAGAACTAGATTCCCCGTGATGCAACAAAAGAATGATTTGTTGAAGTGATTTTTTTTTAATTCTTTCAATAGTAATATTTCTTTTCACAAATACCACTAACATTCTTCTTAACCATTCCTAACTAAGCTTAACTTAGGCTCACGTCGATAGTCAAATGCTGGATTAAAACCTTACGTTTCGCAGACTGTACCACGACCACGGCGGAAAAGGAAAACATCGTGGGGAAAGTATACGTCTGAGAAACTGTAAATATTTGTAGGACATGTGAAGTCAACTAACGATCTGGGGCCGCGTGACAGACATTACCCTCTCTTTGCTGGGGGGGCGGAGAGGGGATTTTCAACAAGATATTATGTGAGGCTCTTACTCACTAAAGGCCCCTCTGTGCGTGAGTATGCGTGCATAGGGGTTCCACTGGCCGCACTGAAGCACGTCGCGGGCGAGGTTACTCCCTCTCCCAGCACACTCTCGCAGTGCCGAGGCGACACGTGACCGCCAGTGTCGCAATCTTCCCGGGTCCCCCTTATCGCCCGTGAAGTCGAAGCCCTTTTAATCGCCTTTTAAGACATGCAGGGGATACCATAGCCTTATTCTATAAACCCAAGACTTCGGGGCTGGACTACTAGAAGTGATCTGTTACTTTAATTAAACACAATGTTTTGTGTAAATGAAATAGTATATTATAGATTTGTCTGACGACGACTGATTGCTGGGTAGTGTTTTGTTAAATACAGTGTTAATACCCAAATTATTACTGTCTGTGTCAACCTCGCTAGAGTTTAGGGGACCGGACAGAAATATTTTTTTTTTCTAAATTTAAATAATTTTTTTCATCACTTCCTCATGTTAATTCAAACATTTCAATAATAATAAAAAACCTCAATCTGTGTATAAAATGGCCAGTCAGTGTCATTTACATTAAAATTTACTTGTTTCATTGAAACCACGAAACTGGATTCATTTGGATTTAATTGGGCTTCTGGCCACAGAGCGCATTAATCGAGGAATTGGATTATTAATACAATTTAAAACAATTGACTAACATTTTACCTCAATTACATAATAAAACGAATTATAATAGGTTGTCAAATATCTCCCTTCCGCCTTTTGTCTTTGAATTTCGCGGCTATGTACAAAGCGCTACAGAGCTCGTATCTAGCAATACTATACATAATTTGAAAGGTCTTGATTTAACCTACAAAACGACGCTATGCATAATTAGTTTGGATATTGCGTTCAACAGTTATAGACGTGTAAACATGGAGTTCACTAACGCCGAAATTCGCGCTATTTTAAAGTTTTCCTTCGTTAAAGGCAAATCCGCTAGAGAAACGTTCCGTGAGATTAATGGTGTTTTGGGGATGATACTCTATCATTTCGAACCACGGAGGAATGGTTTCGACGATTCAGAGCCGGTGAAAACGACACCATGGATAAGCCAGCCGGCGGAAGACCTGTGACGACTCTGTAGCGCTTTGTACATAGCCGCGGACTTCAAAATACAAAAGGCGAAAGGGAGATATTTGACAACCTATATATGCTTATCACCCCACTCAATTTTTAGAATGAACTAGCGCACCCAGCCCGCTTATCCGCGCTAATTATTAATAATTTTGCTTTATTTTATTTCAACAATAAACTTACATCATTAAATATTTAATTTAACGCTCTCAATATGTTAAATTATTCAATTAAAATTAAGATAATTATCTACACCCATGTACATCATAATCAGTAAATATCATACCTACCATTTATCCAAAAACATATCGTGCTCAAGTTAATGTCAGAAATAAAAGTACGACGTATGGCTTGGGCATGGTAAATGTGAATTAAGGGTATTAATAAATACTTACGAAGCAATAGGTATTTTTAAACTGTTGGTGCATATATAACCGGCAGTGATCAATCGAGCTCTCGATCTATAATCCATGTCATAAAATATTGTCCAATTTTCCACAATAATATACACATTACATAAAATAGCAAAAAAGACAAGGACAATAAACTGTAATATCAATATTACCGGTACTCTTGGAAACGGCATTAATCACTGATTGCCCTGCTAATGTTTTTATAATCAGTATGTATTGTATTTTTTAAAATAAAACTATCGTACCCAGCACGCTACATCGAGCTAGATTTTGCTTTATTTTGTTTAAACAACAAACTTACATTATTAAGTATTTAATTTAACTCTCACAATATAATAAATTATTCATTTCTCACCGTATTAATTCTCTTCTCTAACGGGTGAAGATACCAATGTACACCCATGCCTACACCCATGTACAAATCAGTTAACACAATATCATTCTTATCATTTATACAAAAACAAAACGGGCTCAAGTTAATGTCAGAAATAAAAGTACTACGTATGGCTTGTTTGACAGTTCAAAAAGAGGAGTGCTCCGATCGTCACCAAACTTTACAGGATTACAAGCCAGTTCAATCTGAAGACTCCCTGAAAGTTTCATTGAACTCGGTCCAACCTATATAGAACATACACTTTCTCTTTTATATATATATAGATTATATATCCTTAGATTTAAATATAAATAAATGTTAATACTTTTCTGTTTAT
This sequence comes from Meandrusa payeni, assembly GCA_029286785.1. NCBI lineage: Eukaryota > Metazoa > Arthropoda > Insecta > Lepidoptera > Papilionidae > Meandrusa > Meandrusa payeni. The sequence goes on from JAGSMX010000013.1 coordinate 6,894,727, forward strand.
TAATGTTTTTTTCCTTGCATATAATCCGAAGTTTGCTAAAAACAAAACAATTTGTCGATGGGAGGTAAGGGCTGAATTTAATGCGTACAGCCGGGAATCATGAACACTTTACACGCGAAAGCTGGAAACTGGTGAACGCACTTCATAAATGGAGTGGGAGTTTGAAACAAAACGTTCTTTGTTTTTTTTTTAAAAGACTATTACGACTCAAATTACTAGAACGTTTTGTATTTATGAAATTGTACTTTCGTTCCGACCACTAAATACTAGTAACACCAATGCGTAATCTTTGATTTACAAAATAACATTCATCCAAAACAAGTTTCTATGTAACAAAGATAATCGAGTTTTGAGTTACCGGATGTTAATTTATTTTATCCGGCGTGTGAGCTTATACAACACCTTACTTGATTTACTGTTATTTTTTATTATTAATTATTTTCGATATAACTGCTTATTTATCAATTAAACTAAGCGCAAATAACGGCTTCTATAGAGCATAATAAATACACTAGAACTTCAAATTTGTTAGCGAACTGTAAGGGGTGTCGATTAATATGATATATCCGATAATATGAAAAATAATATGGGATCTAATTTTTACAAACTTTAAAAAAATCGGTTTATAAATGACAGAATTATAAAATCAAAACAACTTGAAACACTTTTAACATAATGACGTCACAAATATTTCGACCAATTTTTTTTTAAATTCTATCAATTTATAATTAATTATAAAAAAAATATAGATTAAACATTATAATTTAAAAGTTCATTGAATATCAATGTAACTTATGACAAAGCTTAAAAAAACATTTAAAAAAATCGATTTTTTTCGAAAATCCCAATGGAATTATTTCAGTTATTATTTTTTTTAATATTATAAATTAAACATTATAATTTAAAGTTCATTGAATATCAATAAATTATGACAAAATTTCAAAATACATTTAAAAAAATCAATAATTTTCTTTTCAAAAATTCCAATGGCATTATTTCAGTTCACTGAAGATAGTATATTTTAGTACGTGACAGAAAATGTTTCACTGGCAAATAACTTATACGAAAGTTATGGACAGTGTAAACGATGCCGGCGTAGATTTTCAATTGGGACGTTTTATTCCAAACACGAACTCTATTCCCCAATTTACAATTTTCCAATTCGAACGTTGGCACTTTCACGTATAACAACAACACGTACCACGTACAGCGATATACAAAGTACAAATTGAATAATGCATACATATACGTATATCATATTGTGTTTTGGACATCCTACGGAATCGAAAATAATAAATGTTAGCTACAGCTTAAACAAAATTAATTACAGATAAAAGTTACTATTTTCATACCACATTTAATGTGCGTAATTTTAAAAAAATACCACAGCAAAGCGAAAATATTTGATTTAAATTTTAATTAAATAGAAAAAGCCATGTAAGCTATTTTATCATAAAAATATTTTATTTTCCTATGTAAGAATTACCAATATATATAATAATAAACCAATATAATATTACTTAATCTCGGTCAATGTAAATTTTTCTCAACCACACACTTTCACACGCTACTACTCTCGTTTTAACCGATTTCAAAAAAGGAGACGGTTCTCAATTCGTTTTTTAATGTTTTTCATTTAATTATTAATAAAATTGGTTTTATTAATTTTTTAATTAGCACCAATTATTTATGAACCGAATTGATACGTTTTTTTCTCGTATAAAAGGATTTGGTTTCAATTAAGTCCTATAAGAAATTATGTTAGCACGAAAATGTTGCGGTTACCTTCTCTAGTTAATTATCACAGGCTCGACAAAAAAAAACCAACATCTGAGTTTCGATTCTCAAAGTAATAAATACCTTTTAATAAATAACATAAAATTGCCGGACACGCAAGCAATTAATATGAATCCGCTTTATTTCCGTTATATTAATTTATTTTTACACACAAAATTGCGTGATGTGTTACATTTACCTTCTCATTAGTATTAAATAGTTGTGAAAACTAATTTTATATATAGTCGTAATATTCGTACAAAATAATTAACGGCAACCCCAATTGAGTTACCAACACACATTGAAATTGTCACATTCAGTGTTCGCATATTTAGTAAGAAGATTATAATTAACGTTGACGCATATTCAATGTTTAGTCGCGTATATTATTAGGGACTAACCACCTACAAATTTCGTGATCTCATCATGACAGAACATTCAATTAAGCTTCCCTAAATGTGCCATCTGTTACAAAGGGAGAATTAATTACTTTTCTAATGTGCCTACATTGTGCGATGATGACCTTATACCGACCCGAACTATAAGCGATATCTTTAAGTGATTAATAGATATTTCCGTCTATCCATTATCTAGCATTTATTTGAACATAAATAAATAAATAAGCCAGTGGTATCCTAATGGCCAAGCGTTCCAGTTAACGATCTTTCGTTGTTTGTACCATTGAGTAACAGTTTTGTTTTTTGAAAATAAAATGAGCTATCCTATATATAAAATTAAACTAATGGTCGACATTACTTTTTTTTTTGTTCACGCGGGGAATCTTTTTATAGACCATCCTCCGGTATCCTGGGTGAGCCCGGAGGATGGTCACTAAACCTTCCGCGAATGCCATCAGCCGTTATGAGCGGGGTGCCCCGGATCTGTCAGCGACAGGACAGTCCAACGATCGGCCGGTCCCGGCAAAGACCGGACCTCTTCATCCTCAAAGGGAACTTCTCCGGCACTCAGAGAAGTCCCGACGACGCCGAAGCATGCTGGGGCCAGGTACCCATCCTGGCCCCGCTTCGGATTACGGGGGCGGCAAGAGGAGGCGTTCGTAACGCCTCCTGCGCACCCCGACACGTCGCCTGCGGAGGGGGGGAGCCTCTGCGCTCCCCTCCCTGACCCGCTCGTCAGCCTCCTTCTGGGACATGACCGTCTCACAGAAGGAGGCGACCGCCGTCCAAGACCTGTCGCTCGAGTCCATCGCAAGAGCGAGGCTCGGAAGCGACAGGTCTACACCACCGATGGCAGATACCATGTCATGGCGCTACGCTGCCCATCTCGGGCACACCTCGAGGGTGTATGGTCGACATTACTTGCTCAGTCATAGCTGACCTTATTCGTCTTAAGTAACATATGAACCAGAGTTCAAAAGGTACCGCCATTAGATTGCTAATTGCATTCTTAAGTCGTGGGGACATTTTCATGTCTTAAACTTTGTAAGAGATGAAGTCTGAGTCGGTCTAAGGGCATAAGACTTAACTCCAAAATCTAAACGAGTCTATTAGTAATAGAAGAAAAAGAAGTTAATATATGCTGTTATATTAACCTATTTTTCTTCTGCTTAGCGATTTCCCGGCCTATCACCAGGGTCCGCTTTCCTGCTTAATCTTCTCCACTTTGCCCGGTTCGGCATCCTCCTTTGTTAAATGGTTCTCTAACATATCCGCCTTTACAACGTCCAGCCGGCGTTTCTTGGGCTTGCCGTTACATATTAGGCCTTGTAAATTGAGGACTATTTTGAGGTATCTATTTCTGACATAGTCAGGAGGCCTGCAGTAAAGTTATATTAACTTAACTATGTATGTGTAAATATCAATGTTCATATTAGGTATTTTTAATAATAAGCGCCTGCCCAAATTTGTCAGCAATGTATTGTCAAAATGTGTAGGATACACGAATGGGCTTAAGCTTTTCATATCGCTGAAATTGCGCTTACATTGTTGTTAAATAAATACTGTACAGAAATAAATTAACTGTGTTTTTCAAGTTGATGACTCCATTATATCCCAAATAAAAAAACAATATCCGCCATACTGAAAACCCTTTTGCTGTCGAACGTGTATTTGTACGTTTGAACGGACCATTGAACAAAGAAGATTATTTTTATTGCACTGTGAAATATGCAATGGACCGAAAACGTGCGGAATTGAGAACAAAATCGGTACGGTTTGTATTTTATTTTTATGTGGTGAACTAAATGTTAGAATAGATATTCTAAATAATAGGCAGTGATAGTGCAGTAGCTTAAAACAGATTAAGCACCTGCTAATGATGTGATGGACGTCTTCGGTAAGTTATGCACAAAAAAATCACTTGCTAAAATGTGCACACACTGGTACTTTCATCATCAGCCTGTTTCAATCCACTGCCGGAAGTAGGACACAGTGCCTTCCATCGTATACGATTCTGCGCTTTCTACCAGACACTTGCAACTATATTTATAATTTATAAGATCGTTGACCCATTTATAAGGGCGTCTTCTACATCTCTAACCCATACGCGGCCTCCAATCCAAGACTTTCCTCCCATATCTGCAGCCACTTGGGTCGATACACACAATTGCTAGACCACTGCCACATCAACTTTCTACCTTTAAGAGAAATTCTTTTTGCTTGAACTTCTTCATTTTGTATTCTAAGTAATTGCCGAGCATAGCTCTTTCCATCAATCGCTGTGTCTGTTGACTTTAATCTCGTAATCCAGCCCAACGGTCAGAGCCCAAGTTTTGGTACTGTGTAGTTATTGAGTTATATATATTTTTTGTCCTCCTCTCCTATAATTTTTAAAAATGAATTTGAATCACCCTGCGCGGTCTGCATTGAAACCGCACACAAACAGAAGGGAAGATAAAAAGTTGTTTTGATATTTTGCAAAAGATTTTTTAACTGCTACAGCTGTCGCGTGATATTAAAATGAATGCTAACTCAACGTACTAATGGCCGAGATTTGAATCTTAGAGAAAATTTCCTTTGTTTCGGAATGTAAATAAGAAAACTTTCTCTTTGTAGCTCCTTTTAACTGCGTATAAAAACAGATGAGTTTTTCAAACGACGAATGCGTTTCTTATTCTGAAGCATCATTCATTGAATTTATTATAGTATAAGAATTGAAAATATAACTTTATTGTTATTTTTATTTTTCTCTGATTGTCCATTGTCTTAAATAAAAACCTTATAAAACCATATTAATCATTGAAATAAAAACATTTAACCGTAAACGCTATTAACGCGCCACTCGTTTAATAGTTAAAAAATCCACCACTTCAACTGTCTTGGAATGCTTTTGGACCCAGTACTATACGAATGCTGTTATGCTTATTAAGAGCTTTTTTCTAACGCCAAAGCACATAAGCACGGAAATGTTTGCATATCAATATATAGTCAATGTCCATTCTTGCCAGTTTACAATTAAAACTGAAACCTGACTTCAAATCAAATCTAAAAATGGACTAAAAAATAGGAAAATAATTGACGAAATTGATAATGCCCGATTCAACGGAATTAGGCACGGACACCTTTTTATTACATAATATGATATGGAGAACTCTTTATAATTTAATATTATAAAAACAGAGCCGTAGCTCAGTGTCCGGTCGGCTCAAGTTGCATAGTACGATAGCAACACGAGTTCGATCCCCGGTGCCGATAAATTTGCTTGCAATTTTGCAATTTTGCAAAAAAACTAGCAATTTTATGTGCTGATTTACCACGCGCTCAACAGTGAAGGAAAACATCGTGAGGAAACCTACATGTCTTAGAAAAATTTTCGAAGGCATGTGAAGTCTGCCAATCCGCACTAGGGTCGCGTGGCGGAATATGCCCTTATACTTTCTTTACAGAGAGGGCCTGCGCCCACCAGTGTGACGTATATATTATATATATAAAACCTGCAAGTTTAACTTTAAGCTTCTTATTTCTGAACTGTGTACGTGCGTACGAATTTACATTACATTATTTATTTTACGAATTTCAAATTGAATAATGGACATTCGATATTTTCGTCTAATTTTTTAATATTTTGACATCCGAAGGAACGCAAAGTTCACGACACTTCCTTGACGGTGACTATTCCTGGGAGATTAATTTGAATAATAGGTACAGACCTCGAATTCAAGTCCCCTTGTTCGTACAAAAGCAGATCGTGGCCATTACAAAGCGCTTATCTCACACAAAGGAACCGTGCAGAGCGACGTTCACGTGTTCGCCAAAGGAAATTAATTTCATAAATTAATATACTTTGTACTGTACCCAGTTTCAATGCATTATATGAAAACTAAATTTTAAGCCGTAGGTTGTCCACATTCTCCAGTGGAAATACAGTAATTACACAAGAGACGCGCTCGACAAGTATTGTAGTATAGTTTCTGTTTTGATTATCTATTGATTTTCTCAAAAACTATTGGAAGTTATTGGAACGATGTTCCTTACGGCAGGCTTAGAGTAGACAGAGGTGTAGATATGTACTTACATAAAAACCAATAATTAAAATAACAAAAAAAATCAAGAAAATATACGTAAAACCAAGCAATATTTTTGCAAATTGTTTTACTTCCATATTATCCGGAAGAACTTCATTCCTACCTGGTATCTCACCACATTTCTTTTTTATGTATTCTTTAATTATCGAAGATTAATTGTAACCAAAACATATAGTATGTGTGTATTTAAAATACGAATAAGTCTATTTTATGTTAGTATATAAAATAGACTTATAAGCTATTAGCGGAATTATAAATTATGTGAAAAATATTTAATTTAAATTGTAAACATAATGATGTTATAAACACGATTAATAAATGTGTGGATCACAAGGTGAATTGCAAAGGCACGAGTATCTAAGATTACAGTTTTCATTATCTTGTCTTGGCGGGCAATATATAAAACTACCCTTACAAGTATAATAAATAAACTCGTTTAAAATGGCACGATAAGCGAAGGATGGACTCGGAAGTTGTTTTGAGACGCAAAGAACTTACGTTTACACCGCTTCCGTCGCCACGCCTTGTTATATTTTGAAGCTGAAAGTTGCCGAGAATGGGAGCGCAAACTTGGCGAAAGTGATAACTCTTAACAGAGCGGAAATGTCGGAAATTGTAATTAAAAGCGACCTGCGAATGCACAAGAACATTACAGTGTACAACAAAGCATCGGGGACGATTTGCTTTCGTCTCGTTTCATTTTGGTATTGCTATTTAGCTGCCAGTGACAGAGATCGACTCGTGGTTTTTTTATAGGATTTAATGACGTAACAAGCAACACTTTTATCGTCTGTGATTCTAGGACAATATTACTAGAAACGTCCTTTGTATAAGTATATTCCTGATATTATCTTTTATCACCTTTAATCTGATCCATTTCACCAATAACATTGTATCTGTGACCTGAAAACCGTACAAATTTTTAACGTTTTATGTGTGTCAAAAGAGTCCTAATTCTTATGTCGTTGAGCCTAAGTCGTTCATGGAGAGAAGTCATTGGTTTTGCTTCTGATACATATTAGTCATTCCCCTCTGTGTAATAGGTCACCTACAATTTGGTTAGCACGTCTTGCATGGCGGTGATCTCTTAACAACAGGTGATACGCATATTCCCATTAAAAACAATGTACTAGTCATTGCGCTTTCATCGTTCATTGCTTCCAATTAAAACCAGCATCTCCATGCTCTTAAAATCAGTTTTTATAATCATTCACTATCATAGAAGTCCTTAAAAACCTTATTTTTTTGTTAACGGGGAGGAAATCTTCAAAAGATACCCCGCCTTCGGAAAGCGGTGGTTATGTGGGGTTTTTACCCACTAAAACCTTCCCGGTGGCCCTTCCTCGGTGCATGGTAAGTCCTTAAAAACCTGTCTAAGATATTTCAACAGTACCTAAAAGTTATATTTCGTTAACTTGACGGAAACCTATCACTTAATTCAATCACCATAGTTATCTAGATAATTTAAACTTTATTTTATTGAAACACGTATTCAAGGTGTTAAATACAGTTAATAAAGTAGCTCCTGTTTAACGTTAACGACATGTTCGGTTCAACGAACGCGTTACATTACAATGAAAACATTTTTCTTTGCTCAATGGTCCGTTCAAATGCGAGACATATACGATAACAGCGAGGGTTCGTAAACAACAAATATTATTATTTTCGCCCAAAATAATAGTCATTAGGCACGCGCGTTTCGAACGATAATTAGATTCGTTAAATATAACGTTAACCCGTGTAACGGGAACTCACGCGAATGTTGAATTAATTGTATGTATATTATGTTACAAGTACAACATTTTCTAAAAGCGCGTTTTTGCAAAAATAGTTGGAGTTTTTTCTTTTTTTCCTCGGCATCATCGTAACTTAATAGACATGCATAGACATAGATCTTTCACCCCCCCGAAGGGTTCTCGGCTTGTCGTGCCGGGGGGGCTCAGTAGCCGTGGTCCGCCTCCCCACGGTGAAGCTAAGAGGAACCCACCCGCCGGCCCGTGTGAAGGGCTGGCATGGAGGGGCTGCAAGGCGGGCTCCAGGTTCAGGAGCCTGTCCATTGCGGCCAATGTACGAGTCGCGGGGGGAGAGGAGTGTTGGTGTGTCGTTGCCACTCTCCCTATCTCCCGCGACTCAGCGGTGCCGCACCGCGAATGCGGTGGTGGGGCTGCGGCGGGAGGGGTGACCCTCCTGCTGCGGCCGTCTGGCTAGCGGCGGGGCCAAACATCTTGACCGTCGCTGGGGGCTGGGTGGACGAGGTCAAACTCGCACTCCCGGCCCCCATGGCCTCCAGGTGACCGACTCGGGGGGGTTTGTCACCCGCTTGCGGAGGCCTACGGAGGAAGGCGCGCCTTAGGTGTTCGGGTGCGCCTTGCCTGAAGGGCAGTGGAGGAGACGGTCGGGTCTTTCAAGTTATCTATCAATGATTTTCTTTCCACTCCACGTTCCATACATTCTACCAAAATATACGTCATCCACCACTCCATAATATCACAATTCTGTGAGTATAAAGTATAAATAATCGTTAAAAATATGAGAATTCTAAACTTGTGAGCAAACAAGCATATGCTAATCTCATCCTAAGTGATCTAGCCGCCTAGGGATACCGGCCCCACCAGGTGATACGCAGAACTATAATATACCTCCACTTAACGTAGTTATTCTATGAGGCCGTGATACTTCCCCTATTGCACCGACCCATTCGTAGACCCGCAGAAGCTATGGCAATGGCACTTTTATATATATGTAAAATGTCACAATTTCAATAAATATCCTTGTAACAGCGAGGGCGAATACTTTACAATTATGGCCGTAAGATAGTACATAATTATAAGGTAATTACAAAATGACTATCACCACTCAACGGAGGTACATAAATGTTATAAATAGAGGTATATTCCAAGTATTGGAACTGTACTCATAAATGGTAAAACAGTATACAATTTTAGATCAACGGCAAACAATGAATGCGTAATTATGCACTAAACATTAATTGACCGCATCACAGTGTGCGAAATTAAATTAAAATACGAGTCAAGTGACATGAATAAATAGCATGATTGGGTGCAAATAATTATATTATGCCTATATTTTAAATAATATAATTTAAAGAATGATCTTGGGGAACATTTTGAGCTTGGGGAGCGTTTCGGAATGTGGGACGCATATTGGCTGGACTTCGAAATTGTCAAATGATAGCACAAACTATTGCAGATATTCAAGATAAGAAAATTAGGTACGATAGGATAAGATCTCCTTCAACTCATCTTGATGGGCAAAGTCGGTACCAAAGAAGTGTTGATCATATAAGGAAATCATGTCTCCGTAACATGGGAGAGTGGACCGGAATTGCGAGTGGCGCACATCTTCGCTTCGCAAGAGACAGAGAAAAATATAGTGAGCTAATTGCCAACCTACAACAATCCGAGGGGCACTTGAAGAAAGAATAATATGCCTATATTAAAATTAGCAGTGATAGCGTAATTTTTAAGCGTTTTTATTGAGAGCAAATTTTATAAATTAAATATTTAATAAATTAGAATGAAATAAATTAGAAATCAAAATTAAATAAATTAGAAAAATAATTTTTCTAATTTATTTAAAGTAAAAATTAATATTTTAAAAATCGCCTACATACTCACTTGTGTATGCACATAAACACCGACAAACACACGCACACCTTACACACTGCATGCACTAACACAAGCACATTTGTAAAGAAAAAAGGTGTTTGTTACTTATCACAACCGATACACTGCGAAACAAAAGCTATCTTAACGTACTGAACAGTTTTAATTTACGATCGTTTAATCGAGAATTTTCATTCCAGCAAGCTTTGTATAACTAAGTTTCCGTTAATCAGTTTTATAAGAATAAAAATCCTTAGCTAAAAACTTTGTCCCTGCTGCAATAGGCAAACCACTTGTGAGATTAATAAAAAGATAAAATCTGTAAAAATATTTGTATTCAATGTAATTAGATCTCTTAGGGTGAAAATCTAGTGGTAAAAATTCAATGTAAATAGCAATATTATTCACGGATTAATAGTAAACATTCATAATGCCATTCGAATCAACATCACAGACCGAATCGACGACACAAACCAAATTTAATCCCAGTACTTGTATTGCGACAAATTTTCGCTTCGCGCTTGATTGCGCATTCATTTCCGTATTAATATTCCATCATCGTAGAACCGTAACTTGTAGCTACGAAGTACCTACAGCTTACTATGAAATCCAATTTGCTTCATAAAATTGAATGTTAACTTATATTAGTGTATTTGTGTACCTTAATTAAGCTGCCCCATATTTCAGTTTTGGTTTAATTTACAACACCAGCATTCGAATCCATCATTCGACTATTGACGTGAAACATCTCCATCAGAAATTATGCTTAAAATATAAATACCACACATCTTACACACACATACTCCACATTTATTTATTTATATACGAATATTTATTTAATTTTTCTTTTAAATCTTTTATATCCCTGTTAAATTAAATATATTTTTCTTTGTTTGTTAAATTAATTTTGAAATGAAATTGATGTAAGGCAGTGGGAGAGGGCACTGATTCCTGAGATACAGGTTTAACTCCTAGTTCAGGAGTCAGGGAGTTCGTGTATTTGTAAAGAAATTTTTGAATAAAGTATTTGTATCTCCTAGCACAAGCTTAAGCTTAGTTAGAAAGGTTAATAAGAATGTCTGTAATAATTCTGAAAAAAAAAACAAGAAATTTTCTTTTAAAAAAAACTTTCCTTCCGGCTACAGTCGTCCTTATTAGAAGAGAGAATAAGGCATTTACTAATCTAGGCCGGTTTCCTACACAAATAATGATTACATCTTTACTAAACATCAGTTTAAATAGGAACCGAATTTTATTACATTATTTGGTCAATATTTAGAAATTTGTTAATTTTATGAAGTACGACTAAATAATTGTAAATACATCAAGTTTACTTAAGTACGAACCCAGAATACAATTAGAGGTTAAAGAAGTGGAGCAACAAGACTGTTACAATATTAATTAAGAGAAAATGAAACGGAATAACAACACACAATTTCGGTGTTTCATTTAATTTAAAAAGAAAATAAACCACAGAACGCAATTGAAAGAGAAGATGAAGTAAAAGTTAATAAAATACTGTTACTCGGCCAAAAGAAAAACAAAATGGAATCTAATTAAAAGTAAACAAGTTGAAAACGCAATGGGTATATGCTTAATATAAACAATGAAAAATGTATGAAACTGAAAAATATCTTTTATTTCAATATTTTTTATGACTTCAAATATATAATCTAATACTGGACTTTATAGCCTTGTAAAAACACCGTAATAAGATTTGAAAAATCACAATTTAAAAGCTTTCATACTTGAAAACGTATTGCATGCTCTTTCATACCCGGTTGTTAAAGCTCGTTTGACGAATTTCCCGCACACTAATTTAATTTCGTATAAGAGAAATTTTCAATTGAGGCATTTGGAACGTTAAAACTTTAAATAGATTCGTTCTAAATATTTCTTTAAGTAATTTTGAAATTTGTGTTAAGCAGTTCTCTTGTTTTCACTGTACTTCTTGATCTGATAGATTCTTGATAGTTATTCGAAGATAAGGGGCACACACCTTAATTAATGTGCCCTCTTTAATACTACCAGCGTTTTCAAATCACAGACAGAATCTCTTCGTTAATTTAATTTCTTATTTTATCTCTATATCTTTCACAGATGTTTGTGTGGTGTTACTAGGAAATAGGTAAGTCAAAAGTTCATTTGCCTTTTTACTCCTTTATAATTCAAATACACATAAATATGAAGAAAATAAACAAAATGCACAAAGCCAAGTGCCCATGTAAAAACATGTTCTGAATTTATTGGCCTAAATTCCTTTATAGACTTCTTGAGCTTTTAAAAAATCGAATGTAAAAAAATTCAAATAAGCATAGTTCTCTTTTATATATTTTCAAAACTTTTGTTGTGAGACGAAGGTAAATGCGACTTTTATTCATATCATATTGTCTCAGTTATTTATAGATATAAAGAAGGCGATTTGAAGTCAAATAAAGAGGCACAATTGTTGAGTTCTTTCAAAACTTTTCCATTGTTCATGCGATTTTTTTTCTTAATCATATATATGTTTATAAATATCAAATTAAAGGCTACGTATATATATATATATATATATATATATATATATATATTGTCATGTTAGTATTGTTAAACAATTGTACATGGGGCAAATTAAATAATTTATCAAAGTTTAAATGCATTTAAATTGAATATACTATAATATTCACATAAAAACTTCAGAGACATCCTGTATACTTCGTACAGAGGGGAAAGTTTTGTTGTTTGTCACTATCTGTCAAAGGAGGCCATCTTATGAAACTTGCTACCGAGAAAGAAATTAAATGTGGCTTTATTGCAATTCTGATTAAATCTCGTAGACGATGCTACGTAGTAGCAATATATTTCAGCTTTCCCTTGAAATATGACTTCAGTTGTTTTCTTTTGTTTTAAAAAACTCTTCTTTGGTATAAAATAGAATATATTTTAGAAAAAAAAAAATTAATGCGCGACGCGCTTCGGTAGATTGGTATTCGAAATCCACACAACCGTAAAGTTAGTAAGCTACTTACTTCGTAATTAACTATATTCGAACAATAGATTCAGATTTAGATTTTTATTGCTAATTATGATAAATTTACAAATCAATTTTTACAAATGAAATCAGATACTTAATTGTACAGGAAAAAAATAATGAAAAAATAGAATATCAAAGAAATAAAATGCTATTCATTTGTAATTTGATTTGTCAATTCCTTCACGCGTAAAATGCCCTCTCAACCGGCAATGACTTCAACCTATTTTTAATCACTGTAATCTTCAGTTATGTGCTTAGGGAGCCGATTGTAGATCGGGGCCTCTAACGTATGTTATTTTGTAATATTTATTATCTATGACCTACTGAAAACAATAAAGTTATATGTTGTAGTTAACTAGTTACAGCCTTTATATAAGACCCACTGATGGGCACAGGTCTTCTCTGTAAAGAGAGTATAAGGGTATAGGGTATAGTAGATTGACAGACTTCAAATGTTTTAGAAATTTTTCTAAAAAATGTAGGTTTCCTCACGATGTTTTCCTTCACTACCAAGCACGTGGTAAATCAGGACATAAAATTGCTACAGCAAATTTATTGGTGCCGGCACCGGGGATCGAACTCGGGTTGCTAGCGTACTATACAACTTGAGGCAATCGTCCGGACCATGAGCTACCACGGCTTATATGCTCATATGTTGTAGTTAAGGCTTATTAATTCGTAATGACTCGTGTGGCAAATTATGAATTCGATATGGCAAACATCCTAACGGCCTTCGTGAATAATATCTTTGAAAAAGTTCTGCAACAAAAACATCTTTGCGGCAACACAATTTTAAATATATTTTGTAATAAAAACTGTCTAGTAACATCGGCCAAAAATTTTACACTATCAAAAATTAAAAGCGAATAATAAAATAAAAAAATCACTTGGTTGCACATAATTCTCATCTAGACAACAAACGTTTTTCACACAGAACACGCATGCTTTAATCAAAGTTGTAATAACTCTACAAGGTTGTTTTAATGTTTCGGCGAAAAATGTTTTAATTTCAAGTGCGTTTTAAAAATTGCAATTTCTTTAAGTCTAAATTAGTTTTAGCCTCGCGTTTGGACATGTTATCTTGATTTAAAATCTTTACTATTGAGCATACTTGAATAAATACTCAGTACTATTAAATGAAACTAATATATATAAGCGATTTGCTTCGTCTTTCATTCTTCGTTCAGCAAAGGACTGGAATAGTTTGCCCGCGTCTGTCTTTCCTTCCGATTACAATGTGGGTATTTTCAAGAGTAGAGTGAATAGGCATTTACTAAGCTAGTGCGGCTTACCATCAGGACTGCATTTCCACTTAACATCAGGTGGGATCGTAGTCAAGCACTTGCTTAAAAATTATATAAAAAAACTCGGATAATACTCCAAGGCAATCTTAATAAATTAATAAAAATATTTTATGTTATGTTAAGGATATTTAATTGTCTATCCTGCACAATTTATTTCGTCTTTATCTTCCTAGACATTCGAACTTATCCGACCCTTTATTTTTGCTAACGAGTGTATATACTATTTAAAAAAAGATCCATCGTAGCTCAGTGTCGTCGTCGCCTTAACTAGCATAGTACGCTATTCAACAGAGTCCGATCCCCGGTCCCGGCACCAATAAATTTCTATGTTGCATTATGTAAGCACTCATTAAAACCTACATAAGTTAGAATATTTTCTAAGACTTGTAAACTCTTCCAAACCACAGGGCAACAGGGCGGACTATAGACTAATAGTGGACATACTAAGCAAGGGCGAAGTAAGTTAAACGGATGTGTAAGAACCGAGAAAGGTGTGAAAATGGAAATCCGTAATCCATGCCTACATGTGATATACAGAGCTTTGGATATACTCGGACCCATGGAACAACGACAAGTCATAACTTAGCAATTGATAATTTTTCATTTCACCAGAAATTTTAATTTCGTTCATAATGAGTAAATACTTGTTTTAAATAAAAAAAACATATATTTTTAAGTAAAACTCACAGAGTTCCCCAGATGTTTCTTTAAAATGAAATGCATCGATTCACCGCTCAGTTCCATGCGTTTTCAGTCCACTGCACTTCAAAGAATTATATAAAGTTATATTTCTATGTGCAAGCAAGCATGAATCGCAGTCTATGCATATCACAACATTTTTAATAATTAAGACATTATTTAAAATACAGTATTAAGACGAAAACACATTTCCATATTTAAATTTTGTTCTACGCCTAATAAATTGATAATTAATCATATTATCTCCGGTCTCGACTTGGGTAGACAATATTACTTATTGTATAAGTCGAACTACGGACGGTGTCGTCTGTGATCGCAGGATACCGGTGAATCTAAAGGGCCTTGTGTACAAGTGCATCATCCGACAAGTCCTGCTGTATGGCAGTGAGACGTGTCCAGCCCTGGGAAGACATGTGTAGCAGCTGCACGTTGCGGAGATGAAGATGCTGCGATGGATGTGTAGCGTTACGCGATTAGATCGTATAAGTAACGAACACATGCAGGGCAGCCTTGGAGTCCGCGACGTAGCAGACAAACTGCAGGAAAGTCGCCTTCGATGGTATTACCACATATACCGCAGGCCTCCTGATTATGTCGGTAATAGATGCCTAGTTCTCAACTTACAATACCCAAAATCCCGCGGCAGGCCCAAAAAAACGCTGGCTGGACCTTGTGAAGGCGGACATGTTAGATAACTGTTTAACAAAGGAGGATGCCGAAGACGAGAAGGTCTACTCGGATCTACATAAAAAGGTTTAACGGTATATATTTGTAGGTGGATCTATGTCAACTAGTCTGTGTAACATTTTAGAACAAAGAGTAAAACAGTTCGTATGCATTTAAAAGTTGTGATAAATAATATCTAGCCGTAGTTTTGTTTTTGATTTACTGCGGTTTTAATCTTATTGGCGAGAAAATTATAAGCTTTGTTACAGAGCCTTTGTGATTTTCTGTTAAAGAATAGCGTGCAATAAAAATGGCTACTGTAGAAGAAATTAAATTTGTGCAATATTGCAATTTTGATTAAAACTGGGTAACGCAACACAAACAATTTGTTGCTTTCTTTGAACACTATTGTTGCGATGTTATTGCATTTGGTTGGATTATTTTGCAACGGTGTTATAATAGTTCGTAGGAATCTCTCTGCTTGAATATAGACAGAATTTAATGTTTTTTTTAAATATAGTGACATATTTTAACATGTCGTGTCAAGTTCAATGAAAAGAGATTTTTTTTTTATAATTTCTAAGCAAGTGCTTGACTACGATCCCACCTGATGTTAATGATATGATAGGTAATGATAATGCAGTCCTGGGTGGTAAGGCGCACTAGCTTAGTAAATGCCTATTCACTCTACTCTTGAAAATACCCACATTGTAATCGGAAGGAAAGACAGACGCGGGCAAACTATTCCAGTCCTTTGCTGTACGAAGAATGAAAGACGAAGCAAATCGCTTCGTTCGGGTTTGAGGGATGTTCACAACAAAAGGATGAAATCCCGCAGTGCGTCTAGAAGTCCGATGGTGGAAAGGGGAAGGGGGAATTAGATCATGTAGTTCCTGAGCACACTCTCCAAAATGCAATCTGTAGAAAACCGAAAGGCTAGCTACCTTACGCCTGTGCTCAAGACTGAGCAGATTGGTTTCAGCTGCGTCACCAAATAGCCTCGAGATTATAAAAGATACAAGCTGTTATCAAATAAGAAATTCTCGTACTAAAAATGTACTTTTAAAATCGAACAAAGTTTTTTTTTAAATATCCTTACTATATTATTAAATTATTTTTAATTTTAAAGATATTGAAATAAATAAATCGAATAAATAGACATCTATATACAAAAGCAGTATTAAAAATCTTTTTTATAAAAATTGTTTTAATATTGGGCAATGCAATATGTGACAATTTTAACTGAAACTTAGTTTTCTCTTTCTCATAGTTTTTTCTGTGCTTTATTGCTTTCATTTCGAATAATCACGAACGCTGTGACAGCCTAAAAATATAAAAATAACTACAATTTTAAAATAACGCAGTCTATTTCTACATTCATGAATAATATTAAAGCCGTTAAACAGTAGGTTAGATTTGACAGAGGAAATTTTTTGGGTGCTAAAAGTCACAGAATTAAATGGTTTATATTTCAATTGACACAGGCATGCAGCATTTTTAGTTTCAAAAAAACCACAAACCACAACCTTTTGGAATTCTTATATGTATTGTCAGACGAGTAATTTACATGGAGACTTAACTTTCTAGTCCTTTTCGAACTTTGTATTAATATTGACCGGTAACGGCCCTGTGATTCCATTAATTTTGCATTTTTTATGGAGGCCCTTACGTCAGGTCACCCCCGAGGATTCAGTTCAGTCTTGCGTCCTAAGAGCTGTAACACCTCTCAAAAAACCGGTGAAATTGTAGACACCTTCTGGGTAATAAGCTCTCAAGTCCTTTTAAGCCTAGCGGGGTAGACAGAGATAGCTATCGCTGTAACCGTTTATATTGTAGCAAGTGACCCGCAGCCATCACATCATTAGTCGAATTATTTCTCCACTAGGCTATCACTGTTATCTATATAAGTATGAAGCAGGACAAATATTGCACGTATGTGCTTGAATCTATTACGTTAATCTCTATACGTGTCTTTTAATTTGATATAAAAATTCCGTCTCGCTTTTTGCTAGAATTTGAAACGGGTAAACCGCAACGGTAAGTGCAATTTGCTTAGCAGTAACCTTTTTACCGTCCTTCCAACTGGCGAGAAAGTGCAAATTTCTCCTAGAATTTTCTCATTTCATGCTCAATTTAAAAATTCTCACTGGCCCCGCATAGGTATGACTATGAAATATTATTTCAAATAATTTCAACATATCGAAAGTCGCGACATTTTAAGAGGATATGTTTAATCGAACGATTATTTAACATGGTCGATAAACGAAGCCCAATATTGAACTAATTTCGTAAAGAATATTGTTATATATTAGAATATATATTAATTCAATTTATTTTCTCAGTAATTGAATCACCGTAGTAGCATTGTTTCCTTGATTCTGTTCGCTACATTGATTTTTACTACTACTATTTTATAATCGAAATCAACTGACATAGTCTTATTTTTCTCCTTAATCAAATTTACTCTCATGTTGAAATTTCTTTTTAAACATTTAAGGGAAACCAGCGCATGTCTACTTATGCGTTTATTTAATTAAATCTTTAGTATATTAAGTCGTCTTGGACACCACTGAAAATCAGCGATTGTCCTGCTGAAACGGCGTCCAAGATTGGTTTAAACTTTCTTTTTGTGTTTTACATCTGTAATTTTTATTAAATGCGTTTTATTTTTCGATTGTAATCTGTTTATGTCAACAAAAATAGTATTTGTCTTTATTTAAATTTATATATAAAAGATATCGTAAAGGGTTACCTTTAATATTATTAGGGTATCTTATTGTAAAAGCAAATTTTTGTATTTATGCAAATTAAAAACGTGATACTTTTACACATTTCCGCTTCACTGCACTATTTCTGTCTTAAGTTTTAAGTAAGACGGAAAGAACAAATTTCCCGTGGGATTTCTCCTTTCCGAGGCTAGTATCAATTACTTTGTTTTTCATTAAAATATTTCCTTATAACAATAGCTTAGTATGGCTTCCAAGGTAGAATATTGGTAGGTAGTTTATTTTGAGTAGCACGTTTAATTCGATTTCTAGTCGCTTTTTGTTTTTACTCGTAAATACTTGTTTACTTTTTACATGATTACCCCGCGTGTACAATGAAAACTTCAGTGATGTAGATATTTTTTACTTATTAAAAAGTAACTTTAAATAAACACTAAAATGTATAAAAACGTAATCATGTTTGACGCTTCATAATTTAAATACTTATATAACTTATTTAACTTAACTTTCATAAATTGTTTTTGATAATGTTATGCACCTGTCGGCTAACTTATTGATTTAGTGTTTTCTTGTTTTCTATTTTCTTATGTACTCGTATTTATTTGATTCAATTAGCTATTGTGTATAATATTATTAATAAATACTTTACACAAAAATTTGTGTCTAGTGTATGGTTATGAGCTTACTTCCTGTTACATATGGGGACTAATTATCTTGATGATAGATAGCAGGTTAAATCTCTGTTTATTTTAGAGAGAAAAGGATGAGATGAGAGTTTTTCTCTTACGCTATCACTGTAAATATATACTATAAAACTATATATCGAGTGTTCTGTACTATTCATAATATGTGCGGCTAGTTTACAATGAAATGTTCAGTTCAGACCATCACTCCGCTTACCATAAAGGTAAATGCGCCATTTGCCTAAATTTTCAATTCCGAACGACACTAAAAGCAAATGTTGCCTACTACATAGAGTGAGCAGCTACGTGCTTTCTGTTTTATTTATACAGTATTACCATATAACAGAAACACTATTTACTCGATAGTAAATATATAAAATTGGAGTGTCTGTTTGTGATATTAAAATAACCGCTTTTTACTACATGCATATTAATGTACTTGCGGTAAATATACCAAGATTTTTTACAATTTTTGTCGGTATGTCCTTTTGTTCCGGCTAATATCTGAAATGGTTAAAGGAATAATATAAGCAAATAAATGTTATAGTGTGTAACATGTCGATAATAAGGTCCCTAGCCAAACATGTTGGGGAATGGAAAAAAATATCTGAAATGGCTGGACCGATTTTGCCGGGACTTTCACTGACAGATATCTGATGTAATAAGGCATAACTTAGGCCACTTAGGCTAGGGCGCAGCTAGTATTTTATAAATCAACAATACGAAGGAAGAAAATATTTGTGTTGTCCCACATAACCGCCGCCTTCCCCAGGAGGCGGGGTATCTTTCTGAAGAATTCCTCCCCGTTAACAAAAAAGGGCGCAGCTAGTATTTTATAAATCAACAATACGAAGGAAGAAAATGTTTGTGTTGTCAGTATTGCATCGTTATAAAATCCAAAATATCTTCCTTCCATAAGGGAAGACAAGCGCAAAACTTTATGTTGTGTCAAGGTGACATTTGCACTTACAAAACTCAGCAAAAGATAGTAACATTCAACCACGTATCATATTTTATATGTTTTAATATATCAAAGTCGGAAACTGGCGTTTTGTGCGAGTATAGTCCAAACTGTGTGAATAATGATGCACTTTGCACGACAGCGAGAATTGCTGGAAACCTTTATGTGAATCCTCATGTACTTTATATCTAAGCAGCTTGAACTGGACTCAAACAATTCAAAAACACAACTGCAATATTTAAAAAATCTGTATGGAATAGGTTTAATTTCCTGTCGCAGCTTTAATAATTCTTGATGGACAAAAATTATTAAATCAATTCCTTAGACAAGTTATATAAAGTTTTTATTTACGTTTTATCTAGTCTAGTAACATAGGGTTCGCGACTTATACCAATGACTTCCGTATTTCGGGGACAAATCAGGTTAATATCTATCGATTATCGAGATAAAACGGCGTAAGCAAAGGAGCTGAAGAAGTTGCCGGCGTCAGCCTTTCCATCCAAGTACGACGTTGAGAGCCTTCAAGAGTAGAGTGAATAGGCATTTACTAAACTGGCGCGTACCATCTTACTACTATATCAGTACCATTTAACATCAGATGGGATGGTGGTCAAGCACAAGTTTATACCACATAGAAAAATTCTTGTTTTTGAAATTTTAATCGTCACTTATTATTTTCTTACGAATACTTAATTATCAGAGTCATATTGGAGTCATTAGTCTTATGTTCATGGCATTTTGTTCCGAGGGCGCACTAGAACTACGACTCGGTCGGTAGCTGTTGTCGGAAGACTATCAGACATTCAAATAACTATATTTAAATACTATAGTTTTACAAAAACACATGAATAAATTCATATGAAACCGTGATAAAAATCCATAATTTTTACAATGAATGAGCTCAATTAACAACAGTATATTAAAACATTAACTCTCAAGTGCTATCAACCCTAGGGGTGGTAGACAGCAATCGCTATTAGATCCCATATGTTATAGTGAATCCCTTGGATACACCGATCGCAAATTTCTAGCTAGTGATTGATTTGTAGTTAAACGAAAAAGCTTTGAATGGTACAAGACAACTGGGTTTCGAACCCAAGACCATCAGGTCGGAAGTCTTGCCGATTAGCCATAAGACTATCACTGATACATATTGGTATTGAACTGTATGTGTAACTTTTCATAGCTACTCATCTCGAACCTATAATCAAATACTAAATAATATTACAGAATGATTATGATCTTTTCATTTCCAGCGAACTCCAGACAATTTTGGCTTCCTCCCTTTGGAATTATAACGAAGTCAGAAATTATATTATTTCTGATTACTTCATTGTTCTAATGATTAAACGGGTTATTAAGGCTAACCAACTTGATATAATTTTGTAGAAATATAAAAAAAACTGACGAATTGAAAACTTTGGCCTTTATTTTAAGTACATGTCTGAATTGAGGACTGAACTAACTGGTGTCTGCTCTATCGACCATAAATTACTCTTCTAGCGCGCTTTTTCTCTAAGTCAAATAAAAATTGCGAAATTATATTAAACAGTGCCTGTCCAAATGTGTATTGTTTCCACATTCGGACAGGCGACATTGGGACATACTACATACGACCGAACTAGAGCTGGTAAACTACGAGACGTTGCTCTATTCAGAAATACCGCATCGCCTTTGACTGATTAGTTTATTTCCAGCTGTCTTCATCTTGGACATAGTTAATCGTTAAATAAGTAAACAATTATAGTAGCGTTTCGCTTCGTCTTTCATTATTCGTACAGCAAAGGACTGGAATAGTTTGCCCGCGTGTGTCTTTCCCTCCGATTACAACGTGGGTGTTTACAAAATTAGAGTGAATAGACATTTACTTAGCTACTAGCCAGCTATTTACCATCCAGGATAATCTCACTTGACTAGGTGGGGTCGTCAAGCACTTGCTAAGAAATCATAAAACAATTACTTAGTATCACTAACCAATTCTCTCTTTCTTGCTGTTGGTCCCACGTCGTGGTGGATTCAGTTTTCCATAATTTCGCTTTTACTTCGCTTAATCCCCGACATCATCTACTAGTAAATAGCAAACATTTAGAGATAAATAATTACTCAAAAACAAGTTGATTGAATTCGACATTACAGTTACTATTACAATCTATTAACTCTTTATGGTCGAAATAATCAAGCCTTGTCGAATAATATCTATACTGACTTGCGAAATCACATTCGTTATGATTTACGACGTCAGCACGAATAACAAAGATTCGTATTGATATATTATACCTTTATCCCTATTCTCCCTTTTCGCTATTTACGATGCCTTTCCCCATCCTTATAACTTTCGCAGTTATTTCTAAGCCGTAACTTCTACAACTAACCCTCTGTATTGGAGCGAAATTGATAGTATTTCAGTCATATTAATTTAACGAAATGAATATAATGTTGTCATTATACAATATTGCTTTAACTTGTCTACACTGTTTGTCTATTGCTACCATTTTAAGTTATAATTTGTGCCAATTTTATTGATATTGCAATAAGTTATATGTTTACCTTTGACAAAATAGATGTTTTATCTATACTATATGCATAAAATAATTATTTCTTGGTAATGATTTTACTGCCGTACCGAACCCAATTCTCACTTCTGCTTCCATCCGTTACTTAGGCTATGTGCCTCAGGCTTTCTACAATGAATAAAGAAGCTTTTATTGTAAGCAGTAAAAGCCTAGAGGTTTCAAATCCACGTTAACTTGTGTCGTGTGTCGGTTTAATTGTAACAAAAGCAACATTCTACAAAAACTTCTAATCTAATCAGTGGTCAATCAAACATTAAACAAACTACCCCACTGCTTACTTTCTTCTTCCAGATTTATTGTTGTGGTCGTTGAGAAATAGCATTCTTAAGATTACTGCAATTATTAGGAGTTTCCTGGTATATTTTCGGAACCCAAAGTCGTATGCCAACAAAATTTGTAATTGAATCACTATAAACACAAACAAAATCGATTACAGATTACATAAAAATACAGATGAATTGAGAAACTTCTCTTTTAAATTCATTTAAAGAAATCACTGTATAATAGTATATGTACAAAGGCGAACCCAATGCTATTTAGCATTTCCTTCCAGCTAACCTGTAGTGGTTAGGTGGAGACTAAGGGTAGTGCTGCTAAAAATAGCGTTTTAGAAGTATTATATAGATAAATAAATATACATTTACAAATACATAAACGACAAGATATATACCAGTTTGTAATTTTCATTGTTTGAGTAAAAAGTATTCAGATACACGCGATTTAAAGACATTAGTTATCGAAGCCTCCCAAATCTCAATCGGCAAACTATACCAAAGTTTTATAGCTGTACAGGTAAAAAAAAATGCCATAAAAAATCGTGTGACATTCGGGGCACGTTAGAGATTTATTATAGAGTTATACGTGAGAGCTTTCATATCAGGTAGATTGTATTAACTTTGTAACGATGCATTTGTTAAATGTTGGAACTTGTTGAATCTGTGGTTGCAGTGTTGCCTGTTACTAACTACACTTCCCAGCTGCGGTGTCCATACTAGCTTTGTTAATGACTTTTTAATTGCTGTTCTCTTCTACAGTTTGCAAGTCATTGACTTTTATTTGAACCGGAAACCACGGTATACTTCAGGGTAGTTTCCTTGTGGAGAATTAATTGCTTTATTCTAACGTCAACTTTTATAAGTTAAATTGTAAATTTTTCTTCTGAACGGATATTTTTAGTAATGGACTCATAGACATCTACAACTTGAGCATCAATAGCTAATAGGAGACAGTAGAAAAATTACAACATTAATTCAACTCAAAATATTAATGCCCCTGCCCCTTCTCTAGTCAAAATTTTTATCCAGTAGTGACAACCATGTACCACGGAAACTACAACTTGGAAGGATTTAAGGGAAAGCATTAATACCAGCTGTGCCGACTCATTCATTTTCCTCATTATTGCAATGGCCTTACTGAGTTTCTTTCCAATTTCATACAGGTGCTAGAATTAGGCTATTCAAAAGAAGGCACTTTCACGTAGCACATGTCTTATTAATTCGAGTATTTTTTAACCTAGTTACCCTATTTTAATTTTGTATCCCGGTATTTTTTTATTAATCCTGGTAATATTTAAAAATTAAAAAGCATCAATAGCCTAATGGTTTAGGGTACGGTCTGCGAATCGTAAGGTCGTGGGTTCGAATCCACCATTCGACTATTGCCGTGAACCATGTCCTAGCACAAGCTTAAGCTTAGTTGGAATGGTTAACAAGATTGTTAGTAATATTTCTGAAAAAAAAAAATTGCTAGCTTTAATTAAAAAAAAAGAAAATTCTGAAGGAGAATCTCTCACATCTTTGGAACCAAACAAATTTGGATTGATTGAAAAAAAAAGTATTTAACTTGGACGGCTTGGTTTATAATAATTAGATAATCTAAGCATAAAAAACATATATAAGAATTTCCATAAGTTATTAAGATTATTTCATCATAATCTGTTTAACTAATTCCAAACTCTCTAAACGAAACTTCTGTTTGCTTCAATGTAAACGTATATTTTCTTCTGTGCAAATAAGGGCTACTCCCGTTAAAATTCGGTGTCAGGCCCGTATTTTGACTGCGGGAGATGTTCACCGACATATTAGCAGCCATAATTTAAGGATAATGTTCGTGTAATTTCACCCGAGCGACCCGCGAAATCTATGGCCTTTAATAAAGGCAAACGAAGTCTATGGAAGCAATTATTTAAGGAAATTACTGTTTTACATGATACCCCTAATGAAATTACAAACAATGCCATAGTGCCAGCAGGGGGAACTTAACATTTTAATTAATTATTGCAGTAAAATACGTTGTACAAAGTGCTCTTATCATTCAAATGAAAAGAGCACGACACCAAAATATGTATTTCTAGATGCTCACACACACACATAACGTTTGATAAGTTGTTTGCTAGACTTTTTGTGTGGATAATTTATAGTCTAAATTTACTATCAAGCCCTCATTGTTCAAAACAGATGTTTATATGAAATTAAGAGTCTTTTGAAAGAAAAACCAAATGTTCATATTAAGTCGTGCATGAATGTGGTTAGCAAAATTGTATTTATTAAGAAGAGCTTTCCGTTTCTGAATTTAGCTAAATCTCTTTGTTCTACATCTCGGATTGCCTAGCGACACGAACAGCGTGCAAATTATTCTGACGTCCCGTAAGCCTCGGTTAATACGCACGTTAATGGATGCCTTCGTAATTCCCTAGCTCATTATGTAATATCATGTTTTAAACTTTTGAGAGATAAAATGTATCTTATATATATTGTGCTCGCTTTAGGAAAGGAGTCGTTTGGGAACATCACTGGCGACATCTTAGTACACAAGTTGGTAGTGCGTGGAAGGGAATTATTGTTATAATAATTTTTAGGTATAGTTTTAAAACGCCAACAATCAAGATGAAAGAATGGAATTTGTAATAATTGTGCCGTGACGTGCGGTAATGGAAATTAGCTGGAATTATTCTGAACAATTCCTTAGATCACACACCATGGCAAGTACGATAGAGATGTGGGATCTCTTTCCATTCAAATCCAGAGGACTGAAATATATATATATATATATATATATATATATATGTGCATCTGTTGGGATGGTATTCCACCATACAACATAATTTGTTAAACCAGTTTTCAATCGACTTCAGGGAAAGAGGAGGTCCTCAATTCGTTTGTATGTTTGTTATCTTATAACGTTCGACTGGGTGAACCGATTATGATGATTTTTTTTTATTTGTGTGGTTAATATCAGTGTGAGTCCATTTGAATTTGGTCCAATTCTGACAATGGCATCCATGAGATAAGTAAATATACTTATTGGAATGGAATTAAACTTGGAATAAAAAACTCATATGACTAAGTTAAGTCAGTTTTTATGTACTCGTGCGGTGTTGTCCTGTAAATAGAGTATTTTTTTATTATCTTTGTAGTATATATTACTATAACCTCGAGAAGCTAATGGTTGTTGGCCAGGTGGACGGAAAAAGAGCACGCGGTCGCTCACCCACACGGTGGGCAGACGCAGTTAAGACGCTCACAGGCCTGCCAATAACCAAAGCCATGAAGACCGCCGAGGACAGGGACGCGTGGAAGTTGATCGTGAAGCGAGCGATCAACACTTTGTGCTAGACACGACCTTCAGCAATGAAGGAGACGATTAAGAAGAAGATTACTAAAACGTCTAATAAATCATAATATTAGAAGACCAGAAAAATCTCTGATATAATCTTTTACTATTCAACATAAACTATCGGTCTCGTACGATCGAATGATTTTGTAGCACGAAAATTGTTGCGTCCTCAGCAAAGACATTTCTTTTATACATATGCACAATATCGATCTTTGACGTAGAATCAAACTCAATCATCCTTGGAGTAATAAATATTGTTTTATTAACATCTTTTCTTAATAATATATGATAAGCACAGAGTACTAAACACACGAGTACACGATTATTTATCGTAGGAGTAATGTCTTTCTTTTCATAAGCACATTATCTATATGTTCCCATTTACGTGCACATTAACGACTTTCATGGCTGTTGGCAGTCGCTATCAATGTAATTTATGTGACTGTTAAGGCGACTTTTGCTCTTAATTTTGCGAGGCCTCATTTTGTTTTGATTTGGAAATGTACAACTTTATACCTATAGTAGGTATCAGGGCTATTTTTTAAAAATTAAGTTACACATAAAAATAATTAATAAAATATTAAGTTAATATAATATATGTCCCACTGTTCTTCTCTGAAAATAGAGTATAAGGGCATAGTCTGCCACGTGGTCCTAGTAAAGATTGAGACAGACTTCATATGCCTTAGAAAAAAATTCCAAGACTTCACTTCTTAACTTCACGACATTTTACCGCCGAGCGCGTAGTAAGTCAGTAAAATATTGTTGCTATTAAACCCACCCTTATTTCAAACTAGGCGTCACTATTCCGTTGGGACATTTTTAAAAATAAAATTATTTTGAAAGTGTTATGTAATAGTGTAATATTTATCAAAAGGATAAAAATTACTTAAAAATTTATCACAGTGCGCAGGAAAATTATTATAAAAGAAATGGCGGTGAAGATTCATTATCATCGTATAGGGAAATGTTTTAAATACATTATATAAAAAATTTAAGCTTTGTCACTTTTACTAAAAAACAACGTGCGCGCTAAATATAGCTATATATTGGTCTTATATATGACAGGTGGCGTCTCAACGCCGTCACAAATTCGTTAGTACTTAAGAAACCGAAAAATCGGAAAGTTGTTTGTTCAAGCCGATTGCTATCATAGTTGTTAATAGTTTAAATTTACATCCTATATTAATTGAAAATATATATAAAAAAAAACAGCACAAGTAAATACAGGCAAAACTGTTTTAAGTTTTGTTTGAATTCTTCGCTTATTTTGTCGTGTTTCGAACACTGAATAACATTTAGGACATTGTGAATGGCGATTTATTACTTTGCGAACATGAACACTCCGACGTTTTATTTAGTGGTAGAAAATGTATATTTCCAGAGCGAAGCAGTGAATGTAACATTTACAATGAATATTTTCAAATTTTAACTACATATACATATGGATCATTCGGAAGCACCGGCCGCGTTGCAGTTGCGGACGCCAGATAGAATAGTCCACATACGTCGTCGTCCTACGTTGTTCCTAAAGGCCACTTCCATGACCAACCTGTCCACGAATGCTCCTATGTCGCGCGCTGTTAGGATTATTTATTTTGTGTCACAGGATATTATAGATTTATTTCGGTATGACCAGCCGAGGTTGGTAGAAGCTGTCTATAGATGTATCGAGGTAATAAATCTGTGCGGTGTTTTCTCTCGAATTTCATTTAATTTAAGTGAATTGTTATATTAACCATTATTTTGTTATTAAGGATTTGTGTAACATCGAATCGGTTATGCTGTAATGGTATTGTAATTTTTTCTCATAAATAAATATTGCCCAACGAAACTACTAAACTTTCAACAATAAAGTTAATGCACTTTAAAATAAATAATTACGCTCAAAGCACAAAGACAAATAATGAAAACTAAGGTCCAAAAAAATATTAGTGAGTCACTCGTGTACACACATATGTCACATCTCAGTGTAGAATAATCAATAATAGACCTTGTCTAAGGCTGGTTATCCATTTAACTCCGCCATGTGTATTTTATTATATAAATTGATTTAAAATTCGGAGGAATTTAAATATAACACTTCTTTGGTGTAAAACAAATACTCGTATAACTACCGACATTTTTATCCATTTTAAAGATTATAACATTAAGTCGTAACAAAGTAGAGTAACAGGAAGAACAAATTAGAGCTTGAGAAAGTATTTCGTTTACATTGCCAAGATATTAAATTTATTTAATTTTTGGGGGAAAAATTATTAAAAAAAATAATAAAAGATTTTTAATAGGGATATTTAATGGGGGTTAAAGTATTTTTATACAAACAATTTAAATGTAAATAGTTAATTAGTATTATAAAAGAATTGACATTATAAAAATTATTGTGATTTTTGATTAATGCTTCAAAGTATAACTTACACTTAGAAATAAAAATAAGTGACTCAGTGAAAAGGGCGCACTTGCTATCACTCTCCCGGTCGTGAAAGTTTTTTTTTATTTGTAAATTTCTTATACATACATTGTATATTAGCAATGAATTAATTGTAACCCAATTTAATGAAATAGTTAGCTAACAATCATCATAACCTAAATTAATGAAGGCTCATCCCTAATATTCGGCTTTGGATTAAGGCCATTGACAATGTAGACCGAATATAAATTGTGATAGAAACAGCTTCGGGGCTTGTTTAATTTCACGACTCAATAAGTTCAGACGCTAAGTTGCCGAGGCCGTCCTTTGAGATATTATTAAAATATATATTTTTGTCCATCGATTCACGAAATTTACATAATTTGTGCCAGTCCTATCGAAATCAGGTTAGAATAAATACTTTAACGCTAAAAATTACTTAAATTAAATCTGACTTGACTACGGCACCAGACGTACTGTAGACTCCAAAATAATTCAATTATCTGCTTTTCTAAAAGTTTGTGTACTTAAAATTTGTTGTTTGTCTGATTTTTTTTGTCGTAATGGCACATGCGACTTATGCCTCCGACATACTTATGCAAGAGAATAACTAAGCTTAGTTGGAATGGTTATCAAAAATGTTACTTGTGATAAAAAAAGAGAAGAAAAAGGAGATTTTTTAAGCATTCTTTAAAATAAATAAGTATTAAGAGTAAAACCAAAAAGCGGCTTCAAATCAAATAGGAGTGTAACAAAATAGAATTAATCAGAACCTAACCAAACTGTCATTAAACTACTCTTGAAGTAGATCTTTTGTAATAAATGATTAATTACCGAAATCGGTTGGCCTGATATAGAGTTATTAGTCCATTTGTTCATGGAAAGCATCAGCTTTTAAATAAAATTCATCAAAATCGGTTCACCCATTCGAAAGTTGTGAGGTAAAACTCATAAAAAAACATTCAGATGAACTGAACCTGCTCCTCTTTTGAAGTCGGTTGAAAATAAGCCAAAGTGATGATGCGAGCGAGGGTGCATCGTGAATACAATAACAAGGAATGATGAATATTTCTACGTACTATCATGAAATTACAATATGTAACATTTCTATGAGAGCTACTATCGACAAGCAATACAATAAAAAATATAGCAAAAAATACAATTCACTGCCATTGTCACATGAAGTATTTGGAATAGGCGTAGGAGCGACAATTTGTGGTGTTGCGACTAATTTGCACACCATTTCAATTTCTATGTTAATAGAGCTTGTCTCCCAGCCTTTAATTCTATCGAGGTAAACAGCTTTCACTGTCCACTTATCACCCAGCTTATTAGGGCCCATATGTGATAAGTAGCAACAGCAGATAGATAGATAGCCGTAGATAGATTTTTTTGCCAGTGATTTTTTGTTTGACGAATGGGATTCGAATCCGTACCATCAGATCGTAAGTCGAGCCGATTACCCACTAGGCTAGCACTACAGTATATGATATATGAATTCATTAATTGATTTTGTGACTTCATAGCCACAATATGGGCCACTAGGCCAAGAGTAAAGTTCTTACACCGAGTACTTTTTTTTGTTAACGCGGGGGAATCGAGTTATTAACCATCCTCCGGTACCGGTGGGCCCGGAGGATGTGTGGGACTCGGCCTGGGCAGCCCATACCCACTAAACCTACCGCGAATGCCATCAGCCGTTATGAGCGGGGTGTCCCGGATCTGTCAGCGACAGGACAAGTTTTATTATTAGGACTCTGCACTCAGCAGAGCGATCCAAAACAAACTTAGACTTCCTAAAGTCTTTCGGTTTCAAAGAGAGTATCCTTCTACGTCGTAACTAACACCGAGTACTCCATCTAAAAGTATTAACCACCAAAAACAATTGCAATAATGGATGACGTCATTAACAAAGTCCAAGTTGAAAATATCTGAGAATAGAACTCAGGTACCATCAAAAAGCTGGTGTCCATTTGAAATCATCAAAAGGATGGCAATTATTGATGACGTCATCAACTAAATGGGTAGGAAATAATACGGCCGCCTCTTTACTTGTTTCGATTTCCGGAAGGAAAGCTAAAAGTAATTACAATGAAAATGACTTAAGATTTATTGCGGACAACACAATTATATCCCCTTCTTTTTACCTTAGACATTGGAAAAACTAATCAAGTAACTGTCAAGAAGTTCCATTAACCTTTGCGAAATGGCGATTCTAACAATACTGACGCCCCATTTAATTGAAGTGTCAATTGTACTTGTATGTTGTTCGAATTTTAATCTAAAACACCTTTTTTATTTTGTTATAATTCGCTTCATATCTGTCAAATGCTAGAGATTTGTTATGTACGACAACGATACATTATTATTGGCAATTAAATAAAAAAATAGAACTAAATTTTAACAATGTGTATTGTTATGCTTAATTACTACTTCCAATGATATCTTAGTGATTTGCCTGAAACTTATTGTATCTTTAATTCATAATTAATAATTTAGTTGATTGTCACAATAACTTGGCATTGTAAACAATAATTTAACTTTATTAGTTCGTAATCGTGACTTCAAATTAATTTTGTGTCAAGATTATAAGGATGCGCAGTTCTGAGGGTATTCGTTAAAATAATTCTTTGTACAACGTCTTAATAAAGCGAGTGTACTAGTTATTGGACTATTTCATTCCACGAAACCTACAAGTTATTACATTAAATAATTAAACAAAATACAGCAAACAATGGAATGGTATTATAAATTAAAATCAAATAATTATTCTTTTTTAACCGTAGCTATCCTCATCCAGAACTTTAACTCTATTCTTCTCTTCAACATACATAAGTGTGAGTACTATATACAAAAATCCATTATTAAATTTTGTTCAATCCAATTCCATTCAATCTCACTGAAAATTGAATAGCGGTTACGAAATCTATCTACCCCATCGGATTAAAAGCACTTGAGATATTATTTTCAACCGCCTTCAAAAAAGGAAGATGTTCTCAATTTATGTTTCTTTATGTTATATCTCATAACTTTCGTCTGCATGAACCGATTTTGTATTGTTTTTTTTTTATTTGAAAACTAGTTCTTTCAAATATTTCAAATATTCCCGTGTGGTGGTAATTTGGTCCAATTCTAACAATGCCATCCATGAGAAACCATATACGTCTCAAAATTTGCATCAAGTGTGTTCACGATAAAGGGACGAATAACTCAAGCCAATCGATTTAGATGATTATATTTTTTATTAGAAAGGATGTACTTCAAGGGTAGTTTGATGAGTTTGTTTAAATTTGAATAGGTTTTGATTATTTCTACGATAATTTGGAAATACAGAGAGGCCGCTGCGGCTTTTTACACGTAAATATACTTGTTTTAGATAAATTTGTATTTTATACACTAAACTGACGTCCAACACCAAACGATACGTAAGCCCTGTTGCGTGCTACATTTCATCACTTTGTAAACCGGATCGCTGGGCCTCCCTTTTGTTCTGTTTATAAAATATATTACACGTCACGATATAGCGATAGTATCACTTTAACACTTACCTTTTAGTTTTTTATAAGCCCGGTACAGTTTGGCAACTGTATTGCCGGAAAGTAACTTTTAGTTTTTTCAATTTTTTAAAAACGATACGTTGGAAATTCTTTTTTAAAATTGTTTGAGCGCTTGGAATTTGACGACGCCATCGCTCACTGCAGCTACAATTTTTTTTGATAATAATCTTGGTAATAAATACGCTGATCAGCACAAAGGCTTCAATAAAACGTCGACCATTACCCATTAAACTTCGTAGCGTCTCTACGTAGCAATGTAATGTCGCTACGCATTATATAGTTACGTCAATGCAGGTATTTAGGTTCAGCCCTGTAGACCTGGGCTCGTAGAATAAGGCTACGGTATCCCCTGCCTGTCGTAAAAGTAGAAAGCGAAAGGGTCTTTGTCGTCCACCGAAGTGGACCCGGGAAGAAGGCAACATTGGCTGTCCTGTGTCGCCTTGCACTGCAAGAGCACAGGTGTGAAAGGTTTAACCTCCCCCCGGGGCATCCTCTCCGAGAGCACAGTGCAGATGGACTTCGGGATCTCTAGTGGGGCGCACCGGAGCCCCACAACATGTACCGAGGAAGGGCCACCGGAAGGCGGGGGAGTGGGTGAGGGCGACTTCCCCCCGTCAAAAAAAAAAGTTATTTAGGTTGGGATTACAATGTCCGACGCCTTACGCTAGGGAAAATCTTTTAGCACTATTGTCCTGAGCTTGCAGATCTTAGTCTATAGTATCCCCTGCCTGTCGTATAGGCGACTATAAGGAGCCTTTGGGTTCACGGGTGGCAATGCTCTTGTCACCGTAAAAGTATACCCGTGTTGCTTTGGCACACCGTTGATGTATTTGATATTGATAAATTGATTCATATATATAGGAATATGCTCACTTTTCATAAAACTTATTCTTTTCAAAGTGTTAAAAGGACGCGAGAACTTTTTTTTACTACATACTAGCAATTGTAAATAATATCGTAGTGACAAGTGGTACGCCATCTACAAAACCATGGGCCACCTGAATTAGCAGATGATGCCCAAAACTACCAAAAAAACTATCACAAAATATTCATTTTGCCAAAATTGTAACTGCAGACTTGGGGCCTCTGTGTGAAGTGGTTGTTGCTAGTTTTTGTGCACTTAACTCAGTGACAGAAGTAGCCAAAGTTATGAACCGATTTGTCGATAACTATGGGCGGGCAGTGAACACATAGCAGCAGAGCCACATTATTATTGAAACTTATTAGAGTATTAAGTTTATTATGAATTTAATATCAAGTGTCTAAATACGCAAAAAGCTCGGACAACCTGTAAGCTTACATAAAAAACATTTTTTTAATCAAGCTTATAACATAACTGAACTTGAGCCATCTTGTCAAATAATTTCTATGTCATAAACATAGATTTTTATTTCTTTCTTTTTAAATTTAATTACAGATTTTAAGTGACTTTAAAAAGGTTAATTTGTTTTACTTTTAAATGCCGCTTGTATTTACTACGAAAATTGTGTTTGGATGTATGTCTATGTAATTTCTTATGAAACTTACATCTAAAGGCCGTTTTTAAACCAGCATATGTAAAAACACCAAAAATTTTTGTTGATTTGCAACCGGTAAAACGATTAAAAAGATTGATATGCAAGGGGCATATTTTTCCAGCGGAAGCGTATGATTTCAAAAGCACTCGGCTTGATGTCCGGACAATCCTCTCATTTCATTTGTCACGACGACGCGGCCGATGTCCGGCGACAAAGCTGACAATGCACCATCTGTCAGTTTTTCAAGGATTTATACAGAGGATTGAAAAGATCAAGAGTGATGGCGCTTCCTCGTTAACGCTTATTTTTCCTCAGAATTTTTTATAGCAAAAATTTCCTATTATTAATCTCTTACTATATATGATGATTTCCGCTAATTCTTAAACTGAGGCGTCAATAGCCTAATGGTTTAGGGTATGTTCTACAAGACACAGACAAGAGATTTAGGGAAAAACACTTCGTCATTCACCATACATAAACGTTAAGATAGCGGTTACAAGAGAAAAAAAGAAACTTTTTGACATATTGGACTATTAAACGGTGTCCATTAGATCAGATTTCAAATGCTAAGGCTATCTTTGCCTCTTTATAAAAATAAGTAAATAAAAAATTTGCTTACGCCACTGTCTTATAACATACGCTTTTGCTTATTAAGAAACGCAAAACACGGATTGTTATCTCATCACAACAGAATGGATAAACATATTGCTTATAGGATACAAGATGCAGCTTATTTAAGTACGTAAGAAGGTCTTAGTATATAACATATTGTAACTTAAGCTTGAATTATCCGTTGAACTCAACGCTACGCCACTTCTCTCTGAACGGACTGCAAAGATGATGTAAAAAAAACAGTTTCGTTCTTATTCACATAAATTAAATTGATATTGTTTTCCTTTGTTGAACAGCAAAGAGATTGTATGTTTTTAACAGAAATACTGGTTAAACTTAGGCATTATAAGATAAAAAAATTACTTAAAATTCGTTCCGTTTCACTGTCACGTAAATTTACTGAGTAATAATTTGCATTTTTTAAATCAATTATAAAATGAAAATAAGACGACCTGAAACGTGGGCGGTTTGGCAGTAAATGAATAAAGACGGTAAAACCACATTAATTAAATACTGGGGAAACTGAATGAAGCTGTATATTGGCGCATACAGAGTTGGTGCAGAAATATTAATGCTACACAAGGCGAAGTGAACTAAGTAATAAGATTTGCATAATTTTACAGCTCACAGCACGAAACTTCATAGCTTTTAATAATTAGCACACATTTATTTGAAGTACGTTTTATGTTAGGAAAACCCGATACCTGGTGTGGTGTGCTTTTTATGTGTTGAGAAAACTATGATTTCGGTAAGGTCCTTCTTACCAAAATTACAACAAGTAAATATTTTTGGGCGCCGTCGAATCGGAATGCTTACGCGTAACATAGCAACCGTCAAGCCGATGTCACTCCTCACCGGGGGTACCCTTATGTCCAGACACTAGCTATAGAGATTTAGGCCAATCGACTTAAGAGCTATGCTACCTCTCCATCCGGTGAAGCAGCCAAGGTCAGCTTCTCTAACCAACTTGTGTACTCTGTCACAAAAAAAGAGAGCTATTGCTATCCGTCTTTCACTATCGTACGTCTCATGGCGGACTCATCGTAATACACCGAGGCCAAATTTTGGCGAGTGATTTTTTGTACGTAAGAAATCGCATAATACGAGTAGGTACACATTTACTTAAGTAGTTGCTAGTTTATGTTTCTTACGCAACGTGCAAGCGCATTCACTACATGTAATTCAAATACTCAAATATATATTATATTGATAAGCCTCTTTCTTAATATAAGATTTTTTATCATAAACCGCCGTTTTAGACATCTTTACAGCATCAGCAAAATAGATTGTACAAGCAGATAAATTTGAATCGAAATGAGTATAATTTTTTAAATACAATATGGAACATACAAACAAAGGAATAATTTCACTATGCACTTGTAAAGCGCTAATGCCTGTAAAGAGGAGCTTAAAATCATCAAGGGCGATGAAATCAGTAAAATTTGTTTCATTTCCATGTGAAACATTAATATTAAGTAGTAGTTATACTAACAAATTATATTTTGCTTGACAAAAATATAAGTTTGCAACATTCATTGTGTTAAACGGTTAACATTAAATACATTTGATGAAGGCTGCACTAAAAGTGACATTGTAAAATAGAAACGAGCAACTTCTATTACCTTTCGCGAAATGGCATTTTTTTCAAACTGACGCTCAGTAATGGGAAAAAGAATGACTCGTTCAAAGGTACACTCGTTTAATTGAAGTGTCAATTCTAGGCACTCTTTTATTTTGCATCGTAATATCGTCAACATTCCCCTGCCGGTTTATAGGAAATGTACGTTATGACTGAAGCTCTATGAACTCGTAACGCAAATCGAAAATCCTTTATATATTATAAGTTCATCTAATTCATTCTGCAATTTCATCATATTCAAGTAATAAAGAGATAATCGATTAAGATACAGTTACCTAAATAGCTGACTATTTTTTTGTTATAGAATAATGGACAAATGAGCACGTGTTATCACCGCTGTACAGGAAAATTCCACATAATAAATATAGTGCCACTTATAGTTAGCTATAGAATGTCTTAATCGGATTGCTATCGCGAATAGTGTGTACCGTCAAGCAGAGGTCTCCTCACGAAGGCTTGCGCTGAGTTACCTACCTACGATCTGAACTTCCTTTCAAAAACCCGATGACACTCTAGATGCTACCTAGCTGATCAGCGTAGTTCTTTTCGAGAAAATGTATTATTATAATTGAATACAATTAATTTTTATTAACTCACCAGATATTCAATCTTAATTGTTCCCTTTCGTAATCTAATATAAAAGTCACTTGAATTTTATGAAAGGGACTGATGATAACATTAGCTCAGCACAGTACAGTTTGGTGAACTCAGTCGTAAAACTAAACGGGCCGTGAAACTCTCCGTCACGTTTTATGTTTGCACTAGATTATAAGGGATTGTAGATTTCAGGTATCCAAACCCGCCGTCCACATAAATTGTTATTATTTCGAAAGGTAAAATAGGAGTATTCTCATATATAACAGCTATATTTTTTATCAAAATTTTGTTTAATCTGCGTATTTGATTATACATATTATGTGGAACGAAGATATTCGTGTATATTTTACTTACTGTTGCTATTTGTTTATTAAAAATAACTTTTTTTTTAATTCGCTTGCAAAAGTGATACATTGCAACCACTTAAAATGAATAGACAAACTCGAAATTTTTCAACTCACTGTATGAATTTTATTTTGTTTCTCATCCTGCCATCTATCTTGTAATAATAGACATAAAAGAGACTATAAGTATAAATTACTAAAAAAAAACCTTACCCTCTGTGATAACCGCAGTAAAGTAATCGAAATGTCAGGAATATATAAAAATAAGAGTGAATATAGAAATAGTGTAGAATAGAGTGGATATAGTGAAAATAGAATTGGAGTGTTCCTGTGTAATATCAAAATAACCGGTACGTAAACCAAAATAACATGTTTTTAAATTTTTGCCTGTCTGCCTGTTTGTTCCGACTAATCTCTGGAACGCCTGGACCAATTTTGACGGAATTTTTACTGGCAGTTAGCTAATGAAATAAGGCGTCTACTTTAATTTTAGAACATTCTTAATAAATGGTTTTTAATCGCGGGTAACACCGCGGACGGAGCTAGATTTAATCTAAAAAAAAAAATTAAAACGCGATAAAATCTGTAATTCTGTGTCTTATTAGCATATAGACCGAACAGTTTTGACAACTTGTCAAAATTAAAAGCACCTCCTACCGTTTTATTTACAACGGCACTGTACTTCTATACGACATTTAAAGTTTACGTGTCACACGCTATACAATGTACGTGTAATTTTAATATTAAATTTATTATTTTGGTTTCGTAACAGTTAACCTAATTTATAACGAGTTGCCGTGTTTACTAATGTAACAGTAAAACTGTATGAAAATTATTCAATGAATAATAATGTTAAAATAAACCCTAATAAAAATATTTGTTTGGTAGGCAGATAGATTGAACAGTTATGACTAACTTTCGTAGATATCGTACTACTGATAATCAGGTTTAAAATCCTGAAGTATATTTACGAGGAAAAGAAACACCGACTTCAAATTACATAAAACGACGGTGCGTATTTTGTGAGTTTGTATTAGTTTGTGGTGCGGAGATAACAGGCATTTACTAAGCTAGTGCGATTTACCCAGGACTGCATTTCCACTTAACATCAAGTGGGATCGTTGACAAGCACTTAGAAAGAATAGAACAAATTCTAATATTTAACTTAACACTGTAACGCGTAGACTTTGTCTTCTATTTCCGAAGTATCATAATTGTACAACGAACTTCTAGCGCCTGTAGTCTTGAATTGTCATCTTATTTAGATGACAATTAAAGACTATCATCATGACATCAAAATGAATATGGATACATTTTTTTTTTATAAAGAAAGCTAGCAATTTTTGTTTTTAGAAATATTACAAAAATTCTAGTTAACCATTCCAACTGAGCTTAAGCTTGTGCCAGGAGTGGTCTACATCAATAGTCGAATGGTGGATTCGAACCTTGTGATTACCGCACACAATGCAGACCGTAATCTAATAACGGTTTATAAAGGACCGCGCTATAAATGTCATAGACGCCTTCGAGATGTGATGTTGGCGAAGGCTGCTCCGTATACCGTGGACTGCCATGGGAACTAACGAGTCCATATTGAAGGAGCTTAACACGGCTATCAGAAATTTGCCGCCAAAGAGCCCTCAGCTTCTCTGAGCACGTTATGCGGTTTTCAAAGCACTGTCTGGAGAAGCAGATCATTTTAGGCAAAATGGACGGCAAACGTGCTCAGGGTAGGACGCCTACGAAACGGTCGCACACGATCACGAAGACGGTGGGAGGCAGCATTCAGCGTGAGGTCCACTCCGCCTATGACCGCACTCAATGGAGCCTCCATTGATTTCTTCATTGCTTATACGTCACGATCCTCAGTAATGAGTGAACGAAAAAGAAGAATGAGTGTCAGACAAACATCCTCCTTTTAAAGTAGTTATAAAGCCATCACATACTTTTAACGATGACTCAAATAAATACTGATAGTGAAAAGTACCTTCAGATTAATAATTTTTTTTTCCGTTTTATTTTAATGAATAAAAATAAAATAAAATGTTCATGAAGATTGTCTTTTTTTTTCACTTTCATTGTTTAGTCAACTTTTACTGCGAGCGTTATCAAAGCAATCAGGGAATTGTATAGACGTACGAGCGGCTATTGTGTACTTGAATCAATGTGGTGACCTCGGGGCGGCGAGAGAAACAAAGGCTCTTTCTAAATCGTCCGCACACGTCCGAGACAAAGGCCTAGTTTCATCGGAAATCTTTCCTAAGGCAATCATTCTAGCGTATAAATAAACATCTTTGTTAAGAGTATTATATCTAGAAGACATTTCTAAAGGAACCCTTGTCTTAGTTATCTATTTGTCACTGTCTTATTTGAGTCTAGTTAAAGTATACAGTATATCTAAGAAAGTCGCATCAATTTAATACATAATTCAAGATGAAGCCTCAATAGCCTAATGGTTAAGGGTACCGTCTGCAAATCGTAAGATCGTATATTTCAATCCACGATTCGATTATGGACGTGAAACATCTCCTAGCAAAAGCTTATGCTTAAGCTAGGAATCGTTAACAACAGTAATATTTCTGAAAAAAAAGAAATATCGTTTGTTTTCATAAAAAAAATATTTATTTATTATACTTCTATGTTGCGGCTGCTGATTGCACAAAAAGTTTTCTAAAAAAAGGTTTTTCATGTGTTAATAACATGAATTGTAATCACCGTAAAATGCCAAATAATCAAAAAATTATTGTACTTTATTTTTGTACGTGATCTATCTATAGCTCTAATGGTCTCATACGTGACAGATTGTGGGAAAATATATGATGTTTGTTTCAAAGCCGGATAGTGTCTATATCGCTAGAGTTAAGTGAACAATCGTTTTTTTTTTTTTATTTACGTGAGCGCGGCCTATCCTCCCCAGCGCGGGCAATCAGCCAAGGTGTGTGACGACGTGTCCACAGTGTGGCCACATTCGTCGCACGCCTTGCGACAGCACATGCTGAGACGGTGTCCGATATTGGCATCATATGTTTTGTATTATTTGTCCGCGTAACTTTAACTGTGTTTTGTCTATTTTTCATTCTTTTTTAATGTGTGTTATATTCTGTCTGTGATGTGTTTTTGTCTTGTGATGCCAATAAATAAATGTCTATGTCTATGTCATAGGACAAAGGATAGCGACTGTTATCTATATCCACATATTGTTCAAAGTTAATTGCTTATGCTCTAAAAATCGATGAAATTATTTTTTTCAACAATTTTTTTTGCTGTGTGAAAAGTCAGCTGATTCTCATTGTATCGAATAGGAATCATGTAACGTTTTCACATTATTCTGGATTGGTACTTGAAACCCAGTACGCCCGTATTGCAATACTTTTGCTATTGAGTTTACCGACTATTCAATACGCCAGTATTGTTTCTGTTATATTGAAACCGCACTGGTATAATATCGTTCACGATTCTCATTTGAATTTGACTTTTTCAATTCGTATTCACATTCATGAAAAGAATTTTATAGTTTTTACTATACGTTTTGATTAAAAAAACATTTAATACAATATTGAACTTGATTCATGAAGATTTTTATTATGAACATAATATACATAATTAAATATTTAATTTACCTCTCACGATATATTAAATTATTAATTTCTCTCCGTATTCATTCTCTTCTCGAGCGGGTGAAGATCATTACCTACACCCATGTACATATCAGTAAATACAATATCATTCTTATCATTTATTCAAAACATATCGGGCTCAAGTTAATGTCAGAAATAAAAGTACGACGTATGGCTTGTTCGACAGAGGAGTGCTCCGATCGTCACCAAACTATACAAGATCACTTGCCAGGTCAATCTGAAGTTTCCCTGGAAGTTTCATTGAAATCGGTCACTTTCGGAGCCTATAAGACACAAACCCACACACTTTCTCTATTATATATATAGATGGTTAAGAAGAATGTTAGTAGCATTTATAACATAATTTGTGAGAATTATTTGTATAAAAGAAATTGATGAACTTTATTATTTACTCGGTACCTGGGTAAGATTCCGGGAAGCATTTTATTATCAGCTTGAAATAGAACATTCGTCTTATCAACATTTGGAACATTAACTGCGAAAAGTAATAAAACAAGGTGTATCAAAATAGCTTTCTCAGTTATTTTTAAAAATACTTCGCAAAATACGACAATTTTACGACGGGGTAAAACGATACTAAATGACATTTTAGTTACGTTTGAATATTAATGTAGTTTTAAGTGTTTCTCGCATTACCTGTAATGTGCTACAATAATTTAAGATGGCGGACGTGAACCGGAAGTGTTCTCTGTCGTTACATTTTTAAATTAAATATTTATGAATAAAATTTATCGGTGGTTCGAATTCTAGCCGATTTGTCAGAATGAGTTTTTGTTTTTCATTTTTACTTATCAAATTAAATGTACCCGCTTTTTCTTTTCTTGTGTATTTATTATGTTTACATAATTTCTTGTTATTTAAGTTATTGTTTTTTTTTTTTTCTGTGATATATTTAATATCCGCTGCAAGCTGCAAGCAATCACTTTTATTTTTATCCTTGCAGCGGATATTTACCAACCATTATTTAGTAATAATTATCATTAATTATTTAGTATTATATAATATTTGATCATTTATCTATAAAATTTGTTAATTCTGGCATTCAATACGAACCAAGTAATGATTTCGTGATGTTATAATGAGACATCGAGATTCAAAGATATGGACATAAAACAAATGTTATATACAGATTATATTAGATAAGCTTTACATCACTTTAATCGGAGATAGCAATCGCTATACAATATACCCGATGAATGGCCAAGGTCCCGCTAATTTTAATGATTTCAAAGAAGGAGGAGGTCCTCATTTCGTCTGTATTTTTTTATGTTTGTAACCTCGTAATTTTCAGCAGGATGAACCGATTTGAATTAAACTTTTTTTATTGTTGAGTCATGATGAGTCCCCATGGTTCGAAAATTGTCAATTAACAAAAACTGATATTATAACAGCTCTCAGACTTCGTTCTGGGCATATTCCATCAAACAGTTTCGGATTTAAAAAAAAAACACCTTCACCATTTTAATGTGTCAGGAACGAAGCTCTGAAAGCTGAATTGTTAGTTAAATTTAAGGTTAGCCGCTTCTCCAGCTATGGAAGAAGCTAAGATACTACATAAAATTGAAAGACATTGTTTTTTAAGCATTAAGTAAGGCTTTTGTTTATATAACATCCGCTGTCCTATGAGAATGATATTTTGTAATAGGAAAAATCGTCAAAAATGAATAAATAAAAAAACACACGTCTTTTCACCGTGTTTATTAGGACTTATGCAATTATAGTGTAAGGTAATTTGCGCGCGAACAACTTATGGGACCAAAAAAAACATGTAATCAAAATATCTAATTTACTTAACATTGATATAGAATAACATCAACTAACGTTATAAATTTATGTCGTTTAACCTATATCAAATTATAAGTTAGGATAATTTATAACAAATGTCACTGAAAGATATTTTCTTCAGATAATATTATGTTAAGCATAATCACCGGTTGTCGGAGACATGTCCGCACCATGTACCAGTCGACGTACAATATGCTGAACATACAATAGACTTCACGCTGACAAGTGTACGTCGTAAATTGTCCTCGGTAATTACTGCTTCGTCATATCACTTGCACAAATCCATCTCAAAGACATTGGTTGCGATAGGTCATTATAAATAAATAATAAAACATTCTAAACTAAAAATGTATTAAATTGTCTACTTTATTTTAACTGACATAGAAGGAGAAACTTCCCAGTTTGTATTTTTCTCAATTTTTGTGCTACAAAAGAGTTTTGATTTTTTTTTGTTTAAAAAGATTTGGTTTCAATTAGGACCTAGGGTTGCGATGTTATATATAGGAAGTCCTAAAATAGTATGATAGAATGCTTGTTCATTAAGATATTGGTAGGTTTATGATAATCTAATACCAGCATTTAATATCTGATCAGTCACTTATGATTTGATTCCGAGCCAAATTTTCGTTTTGCCTATACTTGTTTGTTATAAGAACCACGCGTTACAAGAAGTTCCATTTATTCGTTAATAAAAATAAGCTTACGCATTCCGCTTTTCAACAAGCTTATTAGGTCCCAAAGTGACTGGGCAGCCCATCGTCATATTTATAAAGCCGAAAAAAACGACAATTCGTTTTATTTCTTTCGTTACTTTTTACAAGTTTTTGGCTAAAAATCAGCACAGTGCTACATGTTAGAGTACATGCTCAGCCAACTCCTCTCCTGCACAAGATTTTTTTAATTGTTCTTAATTTGAATTAATTTTTTATGTTGTTATTATCTTGTTATACCTGTTATGTTTCTCTTTTTTGTGAAGAATAAATATTTTTTCTATCGTTAATCGAAAAGCTGTATAGTTAAGATTATATTAGATTATAGTAATAAATATTTAAACATTCTAAGTACTTCGTAACGTGTAACAAATAAAAGAGGAGTTTGAATAACAAGGGGTGTGTTCGTTTTGTCCTCAAAACTTTTAATTTGGGGTTATAGCACTCACTAATAAAAGGTACCCAAGCACGCAACTCACGCGATCGTCCCCCCTTACTTCAGTGTAATTATTGCGTGTGTTTACCACCTTAGTTCATCAGGGTTGAAAATGTTTTTCCCTGTTTTAAAATATCATAATTAATTTTTTTCTACACTTTACAGTTTCGAACATAAAATATGATTAATACTTTCACGCATTTCCAGAGATCACAGATAAACTATTATTACTATTTACACATCTAAATTTTTTTTTCAACCGACTTCAAAAAGGGAGGAGATTCAAAAAACATCATACAAACGGTATGATTT
The DNA here is from genome assembly GCA_029286785.1 of Meandrusa payeni. Taxonomy (NCBI): domain Eukaryota; kingdom Metazoa; phylum Arthropoda; class Insecta; order Lepidoptera; family Papilionidae; genus Meandrusa; species Meandrusa payeni. Next base: position 6,938,412 of record JAGSMX010000013.1, read on the forward strand.
TTTTTATGTTTGTTGTAATTTTGATGATGTGTGTGTGTCTGATTTCAATTGGTCTAGGTCTGACAATAGCATCCATGACAAAACCATGTTTGCGACAAATGAACGAATAAGTCAATATCGCGCCGATTTCAAAACGAGTTTCAAAAATTTTTAGTATCTACACATATATGAAGAATATAAGAGAAATACTGAAAATTTACCGAAAGCTATTAACGAGAAGTACCCGTAAGCCATAATTTTTTAACAATATTAACGAGTAAAATGAAAACAGACTTCAAATCTAAAATAAATATTACGAAATAGAATTAACCAAACTCTCATCAAACACCTTTGAAGTACATAAAAGTTCCAATAAATGATTATCTATCATCGAAGTCCGTTGTCGTGATATTTAGTTATTCGTCCATTTGTCGAACACATACTTGATGCAAATTTAAGAATTGTATGGTTTTCTCATGAATGCCTTTATGAGAAATAGACCAAATTGAAGCATCAACTATCAAATAAAAACAATCATCAATATCGCTTCACCCAATCTAAAGTTATGACAAAACAAACATAAGAAAAATATATAGACGAATTGTTAATCTTCTCTTTTTTGGAGTCGGTTGCAAATGTAGAAAACCTTCAGTATGACCTATGTTTTCTTCGTCCCTCACCAACCTTCCCATCTAAAATCCTCAACATAAATTGTCATAGTAATTCATACATCAATCATACTTTCAATATATCCGGACCACCGATATATAGATCACAACAATTAGAAGAAAACGATTTAGTGTGTTTTATTTATATGTGTTTTATTATGTATTTCGAGCAGCTGAAATCGTCTGAGAAAAACAGAAAAAGGTCGCAGCTTAAGGTATTACATTAGTTGCGGGTCACGGTCAAACATAATAATCGTTCGTATATTTCACCAAAAGGGAAGTCTTTCCCCTATTCCTGGTAAAGAATCCCGTAAATTGTGATTATCTTTAAGTATTGCGTTGCTACCAACAGAGCCACTCAGAGTATTTTATGAGGTAAGCCATCTGGGCCTCGCTTACAACAATAAATTCGGAGCACAACGTTATGTATTTTTTGTCATAGTCTTAGACAAAAAAATGTCATAACTAATTTAAATAAAAAAGGAATGTGCCTTATTATGCCTTTTAGACCACACTACTGAAGTAAAACTTATTAAAGTCTATATATATAAATGTATGATTTTTTTTATAATTTCTAAGCAAGTGCTTGACTACGATCCCACCTGATGTTAAGTGGAAATGCAGTCCTGGATGGTAAGGCGCACTAGCTTAGTAAATGCCTATTCACTCTACTCTTGAAAAATACCCACATTAAAATCGGAAGGAAAGAAAGTCTCGAGCAAACTATTCTAGTCCTTTGCTGTACGAAGAATGAAATATAATAAAAATATATACACGATTGTTCAAGTAAGATTAAAATGTCCGCGCACTGCTCTCTCTTGCTTTATGCTAAAGTGTGATGCAGACAATAGGCCTGCACTGTCTCTCTCTTTCTATCTTCACTAACTTAAATCTCCCTCTCAACTCCCTTCGCTACGTCCAATCAAACTTTCCGTAACGCATTCACCAGTTTACATCTCAAGTCTTTTTACTCAACTTTAAATAGAGATAAACATAATCCGAAAAACGTAGAGCCGTGGAGCTCAGTATCCAGGCGGTCGCCTCAAGTCTCATAGTACGCTAGGAAGCCGAGTTCGATTCCCGGTGGCGGCACCAATAAATTTGTTGTTGCAATTTTATGTGCTGACTTACCACGCGCATGGCGGTGAAGGAAAACATCGTGGGGAACTCGTTACTTACATCTGAGATTGTATTTCCTTTAAACATCAGATGGGGGTCGTCAACTACTTGTATTGAAATTATACAAAACAAAACAATTTCACAGCCCGCCCGTAAATCATGCCATTTGTCAGTATTTATTCAAGTGTATGTATTCTTTTAATAATGAAAAACATAATAAAGAATATAGATATAGTAATATCACTTTGCCAAAATGTATTGTTTTAAAATCGAATATTTTATTGTTTACGCAAATGAAACCATCTTTCTTTTTGTGTTTATTGTTAAGTGAACTCTTATTGTAGGCATTCTATACGATCGGGGCATTGTGTGGGCGTGAGAGGGGTATTCTTTTGTTTAGCTGAATCAACGGGGCCCGTCGGTGTGGTAAGACGAAACAAAAGATTTTCAAAGTCGACCGAGCCCGCATAACATAATAGACCGAGTCGAAATAAAATTATATTTCTAAATATAATAAGATATACATACAAACGCTCGTTGTTGATTTAAAATGTGAAAGAGATTCGAGGAAATGTGATATCTGATTTGATTCGATGTGACCGACATCAAATCTTATCAAATCAGAACTTTCCCAAACTCTCATCCAAACTACATCTTTTCCAATAAAAAAATTAAACATCGAAATAGGTCGGTATGATATTAAGTTCATCGTCCATTTATCGTCATCATCATTTCAGCCGTAAAACATTCATGCTGGACATAGGCCTCCCTCAACGATTTCCAAAAGGACCAGTTGTAAGCGGCTATCAAGCTGCGTCCTGCGGCCTTTATGTGGTCGTCAGACGACCTTGCGGGTGGACGTCCCACACTTCGCTTGCTGGTCCGTGGCATTTGTCGTGTAAACACTTAATGCAAATTACCTGTGCTATTAAATTTACTTATATGGTTTTCTCGTGGATTCCTTTTCATTGTAAATTGGACAACTGGAAGCATCAGCTTTCAAATAAATCGAAGTTTTAATCAATCAAGTTTCAAGTTCAAAAATAATCATCAAAATCGGTTCACCCAGTGGAAAGTTATGATGTCAAAAAACATACAGATTCATTGAGAACCTCCTTCTTTTGTGAAAACGGTTGAAAATAGTTTTGATACAACTTTTTGAAACGTTAACATGTCATTTTGAATCGATCGTATTACCATAACTGGGCGTTTATTTATAATTTTATTGGTGAGTATACAAAATAATACTCTAATCTAATAATTATATAATATTTAAATAACACGAGTAATGCTAATCAAATAATCTTTTTAATTATATTTCCATTGGCAGAAACAGTTTTCAATCAACGACTTTTACGTTGCAAAGTGTAAGTGGAATTTAGAGGAAAGCTGCGTCTCCGCTCCAACGGAAGTCCTATTTAAAAACAAAAGTGTTCAAATAAAAGAAGAACAAACGTAAAAAAGACATTAGAAGATACTTTTTAAAACAAGCAAGTTGAAACAGGAATGTTCGAATCCTATATTATTCTTAGTCTATTACAAAGTTTTTTCTAAAGCTAACAAATACACTTGATAGTTTTTTTCATAGTATATTTACGAATATAAACAACAACCGACTTAGAATCTAATTATAAGTGATTGTTTTAACGTTTGTAGATGTAAAGATGCTATTCAAATTGGAAACAGTAAAAAAACGAAGGTACAAAAATAATATTAGTGAGTCACTAATGACACAGGGTATTCAATCACACAGACTAACTTTGTCTATTGCAATAGATTGGTCTATGGCTTCAGTTATGTCTCTGTCCCTGACCTAATCTATATTTTTATTCTGGGTCGGGAGCAGTGTCTTTACGCTTCAGTGTTTTTTATGACGAACTACCCAGGTTGGCCAGAGAAGCCGACCTTCACTGCTTCACCGGTAAGTTGGCATAGCTCTCAGGTCGCTTAGCCTCATCCTATATAGCTATTTTGTTTTTTTTTTGTCTAAATTCACACTCAATTTAAAATTATTTACAAACAGATTATTAATGTGTGTTGTATATCAATTGTTGTAGTAGTACTTGATAGTATTTCGGGGTATACATAGTCACCATATAAACACAGTCTTAAAGCTAATTTAAGTCCTTATTTCCCTTCGAAGAATTAATTTTGTAGCGTCTTCAGAACGGTTAGATTTTGTACTAAAACTTATTACTCGAATTTAGTAAATACATGTGTTTTATACTAATATAAAACCTGGGAAGAAATTATAGAAAATAAAAGTGTTAGTTACAGTAATAACAAAGTAGAATTATCGTGGTCCTTAGAATTTTAAATATCATAGATATATTACGTTCTGCGTCGTTCTGGCGCCGATTTTCTTTTCCTTTCTTAATTCTAAATATTGATTCAAGTACATATATATACATAATACAGTATTTGTAATGTATTGGAGGGAAGCAATTGCGTGTTTCCTTCACACGCAATTTAAAGTAAACTGACATAAACAGGGCCGGAGTAAACCACCGCGCCTTGCAATTTTAACTCGATTAATAGCGTTTAATTATGTAGGGAAGGAAATTAAAAGCGATATTGTTTAGAAAATTGCTTTCTGAAGGTGTTAAGTAATAAATCTATAGACAGCCTTTCTTTTGTTGCATGTTAATTTAACCTTTATTAAAAGAAATACGCCATATAAATTATATACGCGGCCATATAAATGAATATAGACTAAAGCTACTAACACGTTTTGGATTGGACGAATTACAATGATTGGTCAGAAAAGCTGGCCTTGACTGCTTCACCGGATTGAGAGATGGCATAGCTCTTAGGTCGCTTAGCCTGAACCTCTATTGCTAGTAACTCGACACAAGGGTCTCCCCGGTGAGGGGTAAATTTTACAGAGGAATTTTAAGAGAATTGAATAGGCTCTTTTCTCGTTTACACAAGCCTCATACACGTTTACCACTTTTAGAATATAAAATAAGGAGAAATAAGTAGGGTTATAGAATAAAACTGCTTTATGTCATTACAAATATAGGGTAAATATTATTTAATTTTTCCGCTTGCTTCACTGTCCAAAGTTTAAAATAAAAATATGTAAACATTTTCGGTAGCGTAACATCTGTTTCATAATTGAGACATTAAGCGTTCAGGCGTAATCATTTAAAGGGGTTTACTGACATACGTTAAACGACAAAAATGGGATAATTTCGGATTTTACAATCACTTGAGCCTGGAATTTATTGCAAGGCAAGCTTAAATTAACGCGAATCGAATCTTGAAATACATATATAGTTTATAGTTATGAATCTAGTGTAACATATTTTATTTAGGACTTAAGACTCCGATAAGACGCAATGTGATTTGCTAATTTGATTGTTGGTAAGCTGTAAAAGATGCTATTCGAATTAGACACAGTAAAGAAAACGAAGGTACTAAAATAATATTAGCGAGTCACTGATGACACAGGGTATTTAATCACAGAGACTAACTTTGTCTATTGCAATAGATTGGTCTATGGCTTCAGTTATGTCTCTGTCCCTGACCTAATCCTTATTTTTATTCTGGATCGGGAGCAATGTCTTTACGTTTCAGTGTTTGACGAACTACCCAGGTTGGCCAGAGAAGCCGACCTTCACTGCTTCACCGGTGAGTTGGTATAGCTCTTAGGTCGCTTAGCCTCATCCTATATAGCTATTTTGTTTTTATTTTGTCTAAATACACACTCAATTTAAAATTATTTACAAACAGATTATTAATGTGTGTTGTATATCAATTGTTGTAGTAATACTTGACAGTATTTCGGGGTATACATAGTCACTATATAAACACAGTCTTAAAGCTAATTTAAGTCCTTATTTCCCTTCGAAGAATTAATTTTGTAGTGTCTTCAGAACGGTTAGATTTTGTACTAAAACTTATTACTCGAATTTAGTAAATACATGTGTTTTATACTAATATAAAACCTAAGAAGAAATTATAGAAAATAAAAGTGTTAGTTACAGTAATAACAAAGTAGAATTATCGTGGTCCTTAGAATTTTAAATATCATAGATATATTACGTTCTGCGTCGTTCTGGCGCCGATTTTCTTTTCCTTTCTTAATTCTAAATATTGATTCAAGTACATATATATACATAATACAGTATTTGTAATGTATTGGAGGGAAGCAATTGCGTGTTTCCTTCACACGCAGTTTAAAGTAAACTGACATAAACAGGGCCGGAGTAAACCACCGCGCCTTGCAATTTTAACTCGATTAATAGCGTTTAATTATGTAGGGAAGGAAATTAAAAGCGATATTGTTTAGAAAATTGCTTTCTGAAGGTGTTAAGTAATAAATCTATAGACAGCCTTTCTTTTGTTGCATGTTAATTTAACCTTTATTAAAAGAAATACGCCATATAAATTATATACGCGGCCATATAAATGAATATAGACTATAGCTACTAACACGTTTTGGATTGGACGAACTACATAGATTGGTCAGAAAAGCTGGCCTTGACTGCTTCACCGGATTGAGAGATGGCAGAGCTCTTAGGTCGCTTAGCCTGAACCTCTATTGCTAGTAACTCGACACAAGGGTCTCCCCGGTGAGGGGTAAATTTTACAGAGGAATTTTAAGAGAATTGAATAGGCTCTTTTCTCGTTTACACAAGCCTCATACACGTTTACCACTTTTAGAATATAAAAATAAGGAGAAATAAGTAGGGTTATAGAATAAAACTGCTTTATGTCATTACAAATATAGGGTAAATATTATTTAATTTTTCCGCTTGCTTCACTGTCCAAAGTTTAAAATAAAAATATGTAAACATTTTCGGTAGCGTAACATCTGTTTCATAATTGAGACATTAAGCGTTCAGGCGTAATCATTTAAAGGGGTTTACTGACATACGTTAAACGACAAAAATGGGATAATTTCGGATTTTACATTCACTTAAGCCTGGAATTTATTGCAAGGTAAGATTAAATTAACGCGAATCGAATCTTGAAATACATATATAGTTTATAGTTATGAATCTAGTGTAACATATTTTATTTAGGACTTAAGACTCCGATAAGACGCAATGTGATTTGCTAATTTGATTGTTGGTAAGCTTAAAAAGATGCTATTCGGACACAGTAAAGAAAACGAAGGTACAAAAATAATTTTAGCGAGTCACTGATGGCACAGGGTATTTAATCACAGAGACTAACTTTGTCTACAGCTATAGATTGGTCTAAGGCTTCAGTTATGTCTCTGTCCCTGACCTAATCTATATTTTTATTCTGGGTCGGGAGCAGTGTCTTCACGCTTGAGTGTTTTTTTTTTACTTTTGATTGAGAGTTGTAAGTAAGCTAAAATTAAAGCGAGTCGAATCTGGAAACACATATTTAGTTTATAGTTGTAAATCTAGTGAAAACTATTTTATTTAGGACATGACTTATCCGATAAAACGCGTTTAGATTTGCTGATTTGATTGTTGATAAACTGAAGTCAAAAGTGCGTTCATATGATGTCTCTGTCTATTGAAACGAGAGAAAGGAAACTCTTGAGTAAAGGGAAATAATTTTAGGGCCGTTAGGTATATGTATAGATGTACTAGCTTGAAACTTTTTGTTCGATGGGATGAGCTTGTACGTTTTAACAATATATATGGGAGTGATAATATCGAGAAATAAATTCAAAGGATTACATTAAGACTCTTTATTGCTTCAGTTATTTTCATAGAAGCGATTTCTAGGTACGAACTGAACCGTTTATAGTAATATAAATCTTAGAAAATACATTCTAAAAGCAATAAATGTTATACCTCGAATTTAAACTTAATTGTTTATTATTCTTTAAAGTATAGACGCACGCACAAACATACATTTATATATATTTTATATTATTTAAAATATAACTTACTTTTAACTTGTAGTTGAAATATAGCAATGGGCGAGGACAGACTATATCAAGCAACAGTCAGCGATTTCGTGTTTTTGTTTAAGAAAACGTTATTTTAAAATTTTGGTTGGTTTTAAAATAAGAATATCTTGGTAGTCGCATTATTTCGTTGTTGGCCCATTTGAATGTAAGAACATAAATGAAATAAGAAAATTTTCTTATTATATGCTAGATATACAGTGGATCAGCCCTGTTGTTCCGGGCTCTCAAGAATAAGACTACGGTATTCCCCGCCTGTCGTAAAGGCGACTAAAAGGGGCCTCGGGTTCACTGGGCGACAAGGGTGGGGGCTTTTGTCGTCCGCCAAGGTGGACCCGGGAAGAAGGCGACATCGGCTGGCCCGTGTCGCCTTGTACTGTGAGGGCACAGGGGGGAGGAGGGAATAACTAAAATAATAACTAAAATAATAAATAAATGTGTTCCACTGGTCCCCGTTAGCAAAAAAAAATACAGTGGTTAAGAAGCATAGACTTAGCACTGAATCATGGCATTAGAAACTGCATGATATAAGGCAACTTAGACTTGATAGAGGATGCTATACCAAGAATAGTTAAATGAGGAAAAATTGCATTTTGTTCAATTCAATCCAATTCAAAAATAAAGGTCTCTTGTGACAAAATAGGGCATCGTAATTTTACGCAACAAATGAATGGTTTCTGTTACAATAAACATTCGCGAGGCCTTAAATAATACAAAATGTTCGCCCTTTTCCAAAGTACTATTTATTTTTACAGGTTTAGATTGGAGAGGATTTTTACAACTGCCTCCATTTATTAAGTCTATAAGAAAGCAGGAATGTTATTTTTAAGTGTTCGTCATTTTCTTAAAAGGTGTTGTAAATAAGAAGTGTCTCATATCCGAGAGTTTCTACAATATTCCATTTTCTGAATTCAAAAAAGTCTGTCATTTTTGTCACTTTTATTAGAACGGATTTTTCGGGTAAATATTAATCATAGTGCCATTTGGCATATTTTGAATACTTTTTTAAAAAATCTCTTTTTTGTCAATGTTTTACTTAATGTCATTCTATGTAAAGTTATAAGACCAAATAGATAAACCAATGATGATAAAACCTAGAATGATAAAGAAATCTAGAAAAATCGCTAGATTTTTTGTTTGCTGCCAATCTACATAATGTATAGAAATCGATATTCATTTATTAAACAGAGTTACTCTCAATAGAGATTCAGGCTAAGAAGAAGTAAAATCTTTGCCACCTTTTTAAACCTGGTCAAATTGTTACGGTTAGCCTCTCTCTTATCTTCTTGTCAAATCAAAATTGGTTTTACAAAGAAGAAAAAATATTTAAATTAAATTTTATTAATTTTCCTAAAACATAACAGAAAATTTTAATTTTATGAAATTCGTAATTCAAAATTTCTTATTATTAGATTCAAAATGACTAATTTTCAATAGATACAGGGATTCAAAGAAATTGAAATGGTTGATTTTCTTTGTATAAATATTACAACAACAAATAAAATCGAGAAGGCAATAATATTAATCACATATAGTATTGATAATTTCCACTTAAGCCGTATCCTTACAAACAAGTGGGCCCCACTTACTCGTGCGTTGAATTGAATTGCTTAACAAGGCGAATTCTTGTAACCCACGTTAGACGAGGAAATTTCTGCTTATTCCCTATTAAAAGGTCAAAGCTTAATAAATAAAAGAATATTATATGATATGAAACAGGAAAATCTTTTTCCCATTATATATCTCCAGTAATTGGGTTCAAACGTTATACTCACATGTTTTTCTTATCGCAATACTTATTCATTTATTTAATGGTAGACATGAGCTTTGAAAGAAAGCTTTCCAGATTTACCACCACGTAAAAAGTAAAATATCGAACATGTACAAAGGGAAGTAACAATAGAATAAAAGAAACGGTAAAGCGTTTGAGAAATAAAGGTAATCAATCAATCATCAAATTTTCCAACACTCCGCGACGTTGTAACACTAAAAAGGCCGTAGCTGTTAGTGCAAAACACGAGCTTTTACTTTATTTACCTCAACGAAGTAAGGATTTTTATTGTTACACTTTCCCTTTTCGCTGGTACAGGCCACGCGGGTGCTCGTCGGGAGCTGTAATGACGCGTGAAATACGCGCACATTTCGGTACCCGGGAAATGGAATGCACCTGCCTCCTTAGGTTTTATGTGAAATTTCCTCACCTTCTTACGGTGCTAGGTAAGGGCTGCCAATATCGCCGTCCTCACTTTGTGACCCCTCATAATACGGGTAATACTTCTTGAGAGGGTATCGTGCCTAGGTGGCTTTCGTCGCGACGGACTGTAATTTTACGAGCGGACGTCTGCCAGACTACTTTTTCTGTGCGCTACGAAAAGTTTTGATGTTCGGAATTGGATACCTGGCAGTTCAGAAGTTTTCCGTTATTACATATTTCTTACAAAATTATTAAAACCTAAAACCATAATGACCGAACTTTACACGGTATTTTTTCTGTAAGTTATGTTTTTGGTAATTATATTAAGATACGAATTACATAATTATGAAATATAAAGACCTAGTTCAAAAAGTTCAAAAATTTCCAGCTTGTATGCCTTATCTAACTCTATACTCAACTCGCTCTTCGATTCCGGTAGTGATTCCTGACCTTAACCGGACCTACCATCTTTTGTTTCAAATTTTGTGATCTATTTCTCCTGTATGTTCCACCATTATCTGTTGCAACCCAGTAAAACCTATGTCCACGCGCTATATCTATATACACGTGAATATTAAATACTTTATTGATTCATCATTCAGCAACCATATAATACACACGTATTTTATAACTAATTTTGATTGAAATTGATTTTCTCCGTCTAACGCATTGACTTACGGTTCGTTACACCATATACTGAAGTATATTTTGTATACCCTATATCCGGGTAAAACAAGTTCTAAATAAAAAAGCTTCATCGATTTATCGCCCTCGAAACTCCCTGCACACAAAATTTCATGAAAATCGTTGCAGCTGTTTTCGAGATTCAGATTAGATATATACAAGAATTGCTCGTTTAATTTAAGATTTGTTAACGAAGAGTTATTAGTATTTCTATCAAACACATACGATCAGGTCTACGCTCGAAGTTCTTTTACTTCGCTTTCATCAGAGAAAAGTCTTTTTATGGCCGATTGCAACGAATTGCAAGTTGGTTAAGCTTTTAAAAGCGATTAGTTTGTACCACGGACTTTGACTTGGTCCGTCTTTCTGAAAGATATTCCAACTCGAGGAAGCACAAGAGAACTGAACAAAGACTTAGTGAGATACTACGATCTTGCCCGAGCCAGTGACAAACAATAATAAAAAAGTGGGTTATTCAACTCTAGAGCTTTAAATTATTGGTTTAAATTCTTTATTTGCACATATTTACCCTTACGTCTACTGCGATGCATTACCGTGGTTTATTTATTTAACAAAGAACAATAAAGACAAAAATTCCTCATATTATATTACAATAGTCTGACAGGACATTTTTAACGCTTCTGGGTGTTGGTTTAAGGGTCATAAAAATGCTTCTAAAATATTACTCTTCAGCGTGTTTTATATTGATTGCCTGTTATTAAGCTCATATGGTACATAAAATATGTTTGCGGTAGCGCGTCTTATTATGCTGTATTATGTTAAAAATTGTTCTAGGTCATTATTTTTTTATTCGATGAATGCGGTGCCGAGTTATTTTTACAAAATGCTTATTTCGTAAATATTGTTGTGATTTATATATATGTGAGTTATATATGTGTGAGTTGTATATACTTATGGGAGAGAGAGATATTTTGTAATATAACATGTATAAATGTTTTGTCTTATCAACATGTGACATGTATCACGTAGACGTAAACGTAGACATAGACGTAGTCGAAGACGTAGACGTAGACGTAGTCGTAGACGTAAACGTAAACGTAGACGTAAAGTGCCGGCCTCTGCCCATCAGAGCAGGCGGGAACAGCTAGCAAACTACAAGTGTGGGAATTCCATACTCCTCCATCAGCGTAATGTTCGTAAGACGGGATACAAATATTTTGTTTCACGTAATAATATAATGATTGTCGTAACGCAGATGCAATTCTTGTGGATACAACATGCGTGACGGGACCACTTGAATCTTGAAGTCGGATAGGCGACGTGCTCGGTTTTCCATCTATAAAAAATGCTAGCAACATTTTTGTTCTCCCTTGATAACTATGTACGTGTAACGAATTAGGAAACTTTAAGTTACAGCCTAAATATTTATATAAATGTGAGGGACATTGTTGGGTGAGGCCTTTTTTTAAACAGATTATAAGGGTATTATTTAGTGATTAATCTACTATAAGAGCAAATTATGTATACTATAAGAGCCGTGATAGCTCAGTTTCCGGGCAGTTACCAACTTTCGTAGTACGTTAGCAATCAGAATTTGAATCGAATTTGATTACCTTGTATGAATTTGACTTACCACGCGAGTTGAAGTAAAACATCGTAAGCCGTGAATCGAATGTGAAGTCTTCCAAATCCGCACTATGTGGGGCTGGTGCCATATGTCGTAGTATGCCCTTATACTCTCTTTAAGGAAAAGTATTGTATCCTTATTCATCAATGTCAATCGTTCATGGGTCATTTATCTATTTCTATTATTTTATAAAATATATTAAGAGCCAACATGTCCTAAGAGACAATCGCCACCAACATTTCCCTTAGGAAGATAAAATTCCTACCTACTCGAAACGAGCGAGCGGTATCACTAAAAATATATTTGGTTAATTTAGGAAAGGATCCGCTACTCAAAGCAAAATCTGAGCGTTGCTTTTATCTGGAAAAATAATGTGGTATTTCAGTACGAAATAAAAAAATATCAAAGGCATAAATACGAACAGTCCCTTATAATTTTTGCGTACCCTAATACTGTGTTCAAATAAACAAAAACAAAATTTGCCTGTGGCCGGACCTAGTAAAGCCGGAATAAAGTAAAGGATTAGTTGACAAGTAAGCCAAAACAAATTGAATTGCCTTTTTACTGCTATTATTTTATTCAAAATTTTCCTTTTCAAATTAACTTTTTTTATGTTAAAGATTTTGTTCACGCTATCGTTTTCTAGCTAACCTAATCCAAAGACCTTATATATAAACCCTAAACATATTAGAACGTAGTTGCTTGGTAGGTGAAAAATCATGCATTTACATTTTACATGCTTAAGTTTGATTCCCACGTGCTTGTACTAATTATTAAAAACAACTTTAACTTAATTTAATTCACAGTTCCTATGTTTAATTTCCCGGTGTCTTTTATCACTTCCTAAAATTTTTGCCACGTAAATAGGGATAGGTTTACCACCGCTTGCACATGGAACCTAATAATCTTGTTAAAAATAAGAGCTTATTTAGCGAAACCTTATTGCAAGCAACATTGAAATTGAATAAATTAAACTCCATTTTCAAAGATTAAGTTACATTTCCCAGGGATATCGTGCTATCAACCTCGTAATTCTGCGTGACTTAACTTCCATGGCTTTTATGTTCACGATTAAACCCTTAACAATAAATATTGCTTATCGCGACTTTAAACTAGCGTTCACGTATATGAATAAAGGGTACAAGTGGTAAAAAGTATTTAAATATATTTTGATAAATTATACCTACTGTGAAAAAAATGCACACAATTTTATATTCCTGAGTCGTGTGTACGAGGTGTGAAAGTAAAATTTATAAACAAAACACGCTTAATTTTTTTTAACTCTCGTGTCTTGATTATCATGTAACTTACTCATATGGAATACTGTTCGCATCTCTGGGCCGGGGCTCCCCATACCAACTTCTTCCGTTTGACCGTGTACAAAGTAGAGCTGCTCGAATAGTCGACGATAAGGGTCTTTCCGATTGACTTGACCCTCTGGATCTACAAAGAAATGTCGGGCCACTTTGCATTTTCTACCGCATTTACCATGGGGAGTGTTCTGAGGAATTGTTCGGAATCATCCCAGCTACCGATTTCCATTAACGCACATCTCAGCAAAATTCCAAATTTCACCGCCTCCGTCTTGATGGTTGGCGTTCCACGACGGTACGTTTTCGTAACTTTCTTCCACGCACTGTCAACCTGTAGAATCAACTATCACCAGCGGGGTTTCCGAACCATTACGATTTGAGGACCCTCAAGAAACGAGACTATTCCTATCTCAAAGGTCGGCAACGCACCTACAGCTCCTCTGGTGCTGTGGACATTCATTGGCGACGGTGATCACTTAAGAACAGGTGAGCCGTATGCTCGTTTGCCACTTTTCATTTAAAAAAAACTTATTATGGTTAATTTTACATGTGACGAAACAATGCAATGACACACGTAATTTGATTTGACATTCATTTTAGAAATGCACTGTAACGCCATCTCGTAAATCTTTGAGGTAGTTACATAGCTGTTGGATGTTAGCACACTGGTGCCTCAAAATATTACTAGATGGCGTTCCGATGTATCCTTACAATGATTTGATGTTCAATAGGGATGAAAATTTGTACTTACGTATTTTTTTTAAAGTTTACCTAAATAAGTAACCTTTTTTTACCTTCGCATGTATTACATGAGTATTTCGTTGATAAAGACAACAAGAAAGAAGAGAAAAATTATAAACAAACAAATTAGCACTAACATATCATTTGCCAAGATGTCACAGATGAACAAACGCAGTACCCGGCGAGCAAGTTTACTTGTTTAACAAAAGTACGAACAAACTATTGTTCAAAAAACATTACATTCGAAGGAGCGCAACTTTACAACAAGTTGCCCGCTACTAAAAATGTGAGCTCATTTAATAAATTTAAATCTTTCTTAGCACAATATATGTTGGAAAACTGTGTTAAAATTAGCAAATATGAAATACCGGCGACTAGTTATAGTTATGTTATAAGTTAATATTATTATCATGTAAGTGACTTTGTAAATTGTCTTTTTGAGAATAAAAATCTTTAAGCCTTAAACCTTGAAACCTCAAAGGTTAGGTTACACAAAGAACACTCAAAACAAAGCAAAAAATCGCATGTTGCACGAATGTTTTAATGCAGCCAGAAACTGAACTTAAAACGATAATATTTTTTTACTAAGTGACGACAAGTCGACCAAGACCACACAGTACTTTAGTATATGTAAGTTAAACCTGGATTAAAGTTGAATAAAACAACTAAAGTATGAAAAACAGATTTTAGAGCTCACAAAAAACGACTAAGCATGAAAATTTAACTACCCCATAAAGCTTAAAACGCTATCAATAAAATGAACGAGATAAATATTTAAGGGTTTTTTTACTACTGAAATATACGGGTTCTATATTCACAGCACCGCAAAGACGTAAAGATAGACAGACATAAGAACTCCAGACATTTATTTAGATTTCCTGTTGTTATTGTTGTTGAGAAGAAAAATAATTCAGCATCTTTATGTAGGCGATACAGTCTATAAATCAGTACCGGTTGACACACTAACGGTTAAGTGTTCGACTTTACCGTCGTATAGTCTAAAGTTTAAATACCGGCATGTACTATGAGTTCTTCGATTTTTTATGTGGGACCTAATAAGAATTAAGGTAGGTATGCACAGACTGTGGGAATCCATCATCTCTGTCTACCCGCGTGTAACAGCGTGAGTACTTTTATTTATCATGTATACTCCCTGTGTGAGAGTCCTTTAAAACTAGGATTTCTTATTGTCTTAGTTCTCTCTTCGGGAGCGGTATATAATAAAATGCTAATATCTAAAAATTCACTCCCACGACTGCAGCGAAATACAGGATGTTTTAGAATCTACAATGTATAATAAATCAGGCACGCCGTAACCAAGAGGCCACTGCGAAATATCGCAGAATAAAGATCTGGATGATTTATATTACGTCATCGTGCAAATGAAGGATTTTACAAGAAATCCTTACAATTTGGTAATTATCTATATAAGGTATGTAGTATTTTATTATTTAAAATTCTCTTATAACCTCAAATGGCTTCCTATTAGACCTCGTGCCAAACCTCAAATATTCGTCTCCCTTCTTTTATAACATTCTATTCACACCGTCATATCGATCTTATTTGAAGGAACGTTTTCAATTCCTTCACCGTTCGAATTGGTTGAATTTGCGATCATCAAAAAATCTCATGCTGAAAACATCTCCGCATGACACTAATTTTACAACAACTCATTTAACGTAGGCGCTGTCCGTCTGTGGAACTCTTCCTGTGTCCATTAGGAAATCACACACGATAATTACTTTCAAAAACAGAGAGATGGACTGTGAGAGCACAGGGGGGAGGCAGTAACCTCCCTCCCCACGGGACGTGGTCTCCTAAGAGCACAGTGCAGAGGGGCTTCCGATGCGTTCCTCTGTATATCCCGGAGCCCCTCACCATGCACCGAAGAAGGGCCGCCGGGGAGGTTTTACTGGGTAAAAACCCCACATAATTTCACCTTCCCCCCTGTAAGCGGGGTATCTTGTTGAACATTTCCCTTTGCTTCACAATTAGGAAAGCATTGGTACACCAATGGCATGGTAACTTTGGCCCAAATAAGTTTTGGTATAATTAAAGAAATATTCAAGTCCGACCATCCAATTATTACAGTTATGACAGTTTATCTATTTTTTCATTTAATGTAAAAGTACAAAATTCACTGTTTAACGTGTTTATTTATTTTACAACAGCGGTACCTCCTTAATAGAATTCTCTACCGGGCAACTACTACCACTACTACGGTGAGAGAGAAACACATATTGGCAGGTGGAATCATCAGGGAAAGGATATAACGAAATACTAAAATATATATTATATACATGCACAACATCGACGCTGGAAAGCAAAAACGTAGAAGTGACACATATGGCAATTTTCACTTTTTTAAATCGTTGGAATCAGAAAAAAACGTTGCGTCGAATGATTGTAACAATTAGATGAAAAATAGCGACAATAGGATTTTCAAAATTGACACTTTTCTTTTATTTTTTGTATCGTAATACGATGTAAATAACAAGAAAAATTTATACAATACTTATTCAGCAAAAAATAATAAATATTGCGTCCAAAAACGACAGCTCTAGGTCCACAAAAAAAAGTTATATATGTTTTTTAAAAGTTTTTCGGCTCTGGTGAACAATTTCATTTTTGTGAGTTACTACGTTTTTGTTTTCCAGCGTCGATATATACATATCTATTAATAGATAGATAGGTAAGTAATACACATAGTTTAAAATAAATATAACATTTTAAATTCCAATTGACCAGTATCCTACAATAAATCATTGCGTATACGTTTATACACATAACCCCTAATCGTAAATCATGAATGTGGATAAAATATCAGCTGCTTGGAGCGCCCTTTATTTTCGCAATTTTATGTGAAAGTTCTTAGGGTGTGAGGAATGGCTTATTTATGTATGTATTCATTCTGCGGGTTCACTTTTTTCGTTTATAAATCCGTACCGCGATATGTTTTGTTTATTCGCTGAGGTTTTTATTACTAACATTCAACTGTGGAATTAATAAAATATAAAACACTAACGACATTTTGGCCAAATATAAAATGTCATTATTCAAAACTATACTAAATTTTATTATTACTATACGAATAGGTGAAAATTGAAATATGAATTTGTGACGTATTACGAGTGACGTATGATTTATTTAAATTCCAAGTTGAAAATATATAAAGACAGACAGACGTACAGCAAAATTAAGTATCGATAACGGATGGTGCACAAGAATGTATACTTACTAAAATTACGATGTTGACCTCTCTCCTCCATTCTTCTCACATGGTGATTACGACCCGCCGCATTGAGGAAACCAATGCGGGGGACGGAGAGAGGGTGACAAATCGTAGATGGATTACTGCCAATTATTTTAGATAAGGCTTAAGAGTTTTTAAAATCAAATTTATTTTCAAATATTACTTAAGCAAATAAAAATATATATAAAGTTGTAAGTAGTTTTGTATGTTTGATAACTATTACAGAGCGTCAATAGCCTAATAGAAGACAATTTGCAAAACATAAGATAAGTTAAAAACCTCCATTTGACTATTGATGTGAACGTATATCGACTAAGAGTCAGTCTATTTTGGCCAATACAATTTTTCGTAGCAAAAACCTAAGCTTATTTGGAATTGTTAATGAGA
The DNA here is from genome assembly GCA_029286785.1 of Meandrusa payeni. NCBI lineage: Eukaryota > Metazoa > Arthropoda > Insecta > Lepidoptera > Papilionidae > Meandrusa > Meandrusa payeni. The sequence goes on from JAGSMX010000013.1 coordinate 6,956,234, forward strand.
ATGTTAATAGTATTTATGAACAAGTATATTTACGAGTAAAAACAAAAACCGACTTCAAATCGAATATATTGTGAAATAGAATTAATCAGAACCTAACTAAACTGCCATCGAAGTACATACCTTCCAGAAAAAAATGAATCATCGAAATTGGTTGGCGTAATTTTGGGTTATTCGTCGATTTGCCGCGCATATACTTAATTCAAATTTATGACTTATATGGTTTTCTCATCGATACAATTGTCAGATTTGTTCACTAAATTGACAACATGGAAAGTACCAGCTTTTAAAAAAAAAAGACATCAACATTGGTTCACCTAGTCGAAAGTTATAAGAATCTTGTATATTATATTATGTAATATTGAGAGCCTCCTACTTTTAAAGTCGATTGAAAATATTGATTGATAGTATCCACAACTAGGTAGTAAAAAATTTACTTAAATCATTTTCATTATTCACAAGAGCTTTTTCAGAAGCAAGGAACCCGCGCCATGATAAGTATATGTACAAGCTGACCACCCAAACACTCAACTACGTTGAAGTTTTTATGTGAATATTTACAAAAAAATTAAACTCTAATTGGGGCGGAGCGCCATCTGTTTTCTAATAGCAACATTAAAAACGTGAACGCTGAAACGGTTCTCCTTTAATAAGACGCATATGTAACTAATGACGGACGGAATGTGGCTGGCGAGGTCAGCACCCGGGTAAATGATGCCTATTGCCCGGAATCTTACCCGGGTAAAAACTCCGGGATAATTGACACGAGTGTTACAGAGTGACCTCCGACATATTATACTAGATATCCGGCCTCGTTTGTTTTCGGTTACTTTACCTTATACTGATTTATCAAGTATCAAATTGAACAATAAAGAACAGAATTACACGACGAACGAACGCATATGTGATAGAAAATTATTATATTTAAAATCAAAATCATGTAAGTTCATGTTAGCATCAAACAATATATTATATACTAAAAGCTTTTCTCAAACACGCTACATCTTATGGTATCACCTCTATCCTTTGTGTAGTTTTTCAGTAAAAGGTAATAAGAAGTCTATGTATTCAACTTAAGTTACATTGAATACATAGAGCTACATCATCATACAACATCATGTGTACATGACGTATATACATGACGTAGTAACATCAGTATTCATGACGTGGAAGCAATCGTTACCTTTAGCATTTACTCTCTATTTTGACGTACACGTCCACCAGAAATTCAAAAACTACAGAGAAATCATACAAATTATAACTAAACCAATAACCTCCCTTTTCTGAAGTCGGTTGAATAAAAAGTAGCTTAAGTTACTCCTTATATCATCTACCTACTATCTATCTATCTATCTATACATGACGTAGTAACATCAGTATTCATGACGTGGAAGCAATCGTTACCTTTAGCATTTACTCTCTATTTTGACGTACACGTCCACCAGAAATTCAAAAACTACAGAGAAATCATACAAATTATAACTAAACCAATAACCTCCCTTTTCTGAAGTCGGTTGAATAAAAAGTAGCTTAAGTTACTCCTTATATCATCTACCTACTATCTATCTATCTATACATGACGTAGTAACATCAGTATTCATGACGTGGAAGCAATCGTTACCTTTAGCATTTACTCTCTATTTTGACGTACACGTCCACCAGAAATTCAAAAACTACAGAGAAATCATACAAATTATAACTAAACCAATAACCTCCCTTTTCTGAAGTCGGTTGAATAAAAAGTAGCTTAAGTTACTCCTTATATCATCTACCTACTATCTATCTATCTATCTATCTATCTATCTATCTATACATGACGTAGTAACATCAGTATTCATGACGTGGAAGCAATCGTTACCTTTAGCATTTACTCTCTATTTTGACGTACACGTCCACCAGAAATTCAAAAACTACAGAGAAATCATACAAATTATAACTAAACCAATAACCTCCCTTTTCTGAAGTCGGTTGAATAAAAAGTAGCTTAAGTTACTCCTTATATCATCTACCTACTATCTATCTATCTATACATGACGTAGTAACATCAGTATTCATGACGTGGAAGCAATCGTTACCTTTAGCATTTACTCTCTATTTTGACGTACACGTCCACCAGAAATTCAAAAACTACAGAGAAATCATACAAATTATAACTAAACCAATAACCTCCCTTTTCTGAAGTCGGTTGAATAAAAAGTAGCTTAAGTTACTCCTTATATCATCTACCTACTATCTATCTATCTATCTATCTATCTATCTATCTATCTATCTATCTATCTATCTATCTATCTATCTATCTATCTATCTATCTATCTATCTATCTATCTATCTATCTATCTATACATGACGTAGTAACATCAGTATTCATGACGTGGAAGCAATCGTTACCTTTAGCATTTACTCTCTATTTTGACGTACACGTCCACCAGAAATTCAAAAACTACAGAGAAATCATACAAATTATAACTAAACCAATAACCTCCCTTTTCTGAAGTCGGTTGAATAAAAAGTAGCTTAAGTTACTCCTTATATCATCTACCTACTATCTATCTATCTATACATGACGTAGTAACATCAGTATTCATGACGTGGAAGCAATCGTTACCTTAAGCATTCACTCTCTATTTTGACGTACACGTCCACCAGAAATTCAAAAAACTACAGAGAAATCACACAAATTATAACTAAACCAATAACCTCCCTTTTCTGAAGTCGGTTAAATAAAAAGTAGCTTAAGTTACTCCTTATATCATCTACCTAATATCTATCTATCAGGGAAAGTGCCTTCAAAATCGGTCCAACTATTCCAGAGATTATCCGGAACGGACACAAAAAATGTAAAAAAATATGATAATATATTTACCGTATATACTATCATTCATATGCATTTAGTAAAAAGATGGCTATTTCAATTGTAAACTGTTTTTAATATAGAAATAACCTTTTAATTTTTTTTATTTATATGTATAAACTTTATTAATGTAGCAGTATTATATTGTTTAGATTTTATGCTTATGCTCGTTTCTTTACTATTTCAAGTTGATATATGACACATGTAATCTAAATCTTGGCATCCCAAATAAATTTCATAAAATGTCACTGCAATAAAAGTTTACCGGAGGTGGAAAGAATATTAATTTTTGGTTGATTTATGCTCATGATCGCGCCGATATGAAATTAAGTATTCCAATTTCATGCTACAGCCCAGCCCCTAATATATTTTTTGACTTTTAATCTGAAAAACTATATCTTATATAGTTATCCGTTATAATGACAACTCATAATCAATAATACATATATAGACCCGGCAGGAATACCAGACGTGTGACTTGTGATTTTTTCATAGAGCACGTGCGTGCATAAAATTTATATTATTGCATGTCACCCGAGAACCGAACTAAGCAAACACCTACTCTTCTCTCTTTCTCTCCGCTAATATCTCTTCGTCTGTATTTGCATTTAGAGCTATGGTCAAAGATGTTTACAGATGGTTATTTTAAATCAGGCGTTTCAATACTTTTTCTCTTGTCTTCTCGTCTAGATTATGGTCATATGTGGTTCCGTTCTTAATACAGCACCAGACCTAGGGGAAGATCACCTATGAGATGGACCGACCAGATAAGAACGGCTATGGACGTACCCTTGCATCAATGTGCGAAAAAAGCAACGTACAGGGAGGAGTGGCGGCGGCTTGTGAAGCGGGTCACTGATACCTAATACGTGATAACCACGACGAGTCTGTAAAGACTCAAGCGACGAAGAAGAAAAATTGTCAGAATAAGATAGGATATTGATTTTTTTTATCCCTGTAACTCTGGGCTCGTAGAATAAGACTACGGTATCCACTGCCTGTCGGAGAAGGCGACAAAAAGGAGCCTCGGGTTCACTGGGTGACAAGTGACAATAAGACAGGAAGTGGCTGTGACGGGTAGGAGCTTTAATTCGTAACAAAAACCAGATCGAAACGATCCCGATCATCTTGATGCGTTTTCTTTCTCAATGTCTTAAGTACTAATAACAAATACTAAGATAAAACCATGTACCTAGGTATATCTATAAAAGTTCCCAAACGTGGGCTACATACAATGTAATCAAAAAGGCTATCAACAAAAAGGTTTCTTAATTAATTACTCGTCTCCCAAAAGCCAATCTGTTAGATTCTTTCATCTTACTTCCTACTTTACCTAATTGGTCGATAGCGGTGAAGCGAGCTATATTCTCGATCTTATCTATTTCATTAGCCTAATACTTTTCCTTATGAAACAACTTTGTATTTAGTTTTATATACAAGCAAGTTAACCAAAAGTTGGACTAGTTGGAGTAAATATAAAGTGGGTAGCCAAAAAAACAATGACCCTTGATTAATATCCAAAAAGATATAGATGTGGCATTGAAATCGTAAACGAAGGCTTACAAACTCGTAAATCTTTTAATCGAATCCATAATTTAACGTATCCATTTTTACCTTCGGATTGTTTGATCCTCAAATAGACTAACAGGTGAGCTTGACAGTGTAAAGTCCTGTAGAACTAACAAATAAAATTTAAAAGTTTTGAAAAGTTCTAATAACTAAAGTTCCATTCCGCTTCAACTGTAGAAAGTCTTTATTTTGCATTACAGGCCACACCAACTATATTGGTTAGTTTGATATTTAAATTTAATATTTTTTACATTCTTATCATATGCAATTCGTAATTATAATTATTACGGCAGAGTAAAAATAAAATCATCATTTGTGTAATTTGGGTCAAGGTTAAAACGAGACGTCTATGGATAATCTTCAAAGTGTAATGTGAAGCGGCTTGGTGTGAAAAACGAACATAAAAAAAGTTTCATAGTTCGTTCTTTACTAAAGCGAAATACAAACAAAGCATGCTATGTTTTGATTTCTTACGTAAATACATATTACATAATACGAGTACGTGAAGTGTAAGCTTTGGATTTTTTGTGACGAACTACACAGTATGGCCAGAGAAGTTGACCTTGACTTCTTCACCGGATTGAGAGTTGGCATAGCTCTTAGGTCACTTAGCCTGAACCTCTATCGGTGAGACTTGAAAAACTTTTGTAATGGAAACGTTAAAGTTTAAAAGGAAATGAAGTGTAGGGTGCAATAGTTAATAGAGTTATTTTACTACAAAATGCTGATGTCAAATATGAACACGAGTGTTCAAATAGTTGAAAATCGAAATTTGAAAGCTGATGCTTTCTCTGTGGTCAATTTTGTCTAATTCTGACAATGGATAATTCATTCTATTTCGTAATAATCCTCTCCGATGTTGACTCAGTTTTTGTTTTTACTCATAAATATACTTGTAAATTGTTGGAAATGTTGTAACTGGCAGATTAGTTGAATATTGTGTGATTTCAATGATTCCATCGTCCGTATTACGGTCACATTTCAACCACAGATCGCCACTAGTGCTTATCGTTACATTAAACCCGATGCAAAATAATTCAATTATAAAACCTTATATATTTCACATACATCTTAGTAATTGTTTGGTATTTGTAATGTACTTTACATTTATAATATAAGCAATCACGGGCCTTCGTATTTCAAGAACTTGTGATATTATTTCGTGAAGCGAACAGAACCGAGTCAACCATGATACGAGTACGACCTAAGTACTAAACGTTGGAACTTGTGGAATAAAATTTCGATGTAAATTTATTATTAATAATAATAATGTCATCGACTAAATTATATCAAAATATCTATTTGTAATCTTTCGACAATCGTTATTCACATTTGAAGGCACCATCTTGTCGTGAAATGTTGTATACAATATAGTTTTGAACTAACTACGCGTGTGCCGAATAACTAAATATTAGACGGCAACACTATCGCTAGCGAATCAGATTTGAAGTTGAGCTGAATAACAATTATAACCTTGTTCATGTTTACTTCAAAGACTATGTGATACAAAGTTCTCTCATATAACGTTGAGTATGCCATCTAGATTACACAAGGATTTCCGTTTTTCGCTTTCGGCTTCTTAAATACAAAAAAATCACTTAAATTAACGCTAAATATGTGTAGCAAGATCGGTGCCAGTGTCGGGACGGTTATACATCAACCAATAAATTTGTTATAGCAATTGTATAGACTGACTAACCATGCGCGGTGAAGGACAACATCGTGAGAAAACCTATATTTCTTAGAAACAAATTCTAAGACATGTGAACTTTGTCAAACCGTGCTAGGGCCGCGTGGTAGACAATACCCTTATACTCTCTTGAGATTGAAGGCCTATGCCCATCCGTGGGACAAATGTAGTCGCTTAATAGTCGAGCAAAATATATAGTAACCAGAACTTAGAATCGCATGCTTCGATGGTTAGGATAAATAGAAGGGATGAATGAAGAAAGAATAACGAAGAATATTTATACTCTGGATGGAGCGGTAGGGACTTCTAAAGGTATATTGACCAGATGGCGACGTGAAAAGGTGCAATGAGTTCATATCACCGAAGATTACGTATGCGTGTGACGTGAATCAGTCTCGTACTAGGTGAAAGTCTGTGATGGGTCCCCTATGTATTTCAAAATCGTTACATAAAGTAACGACATTGTTAAGTTAAATCCAATTTCACATTGTCAAATAATTTTGAGAGGCAATTTATTACAGTTTGTAGAAGAGCCCAGACGCTAAACATGATATATGCCTCACAATATATTTGTATGCGTGTCGTATGGTTCGTGCGCTCGTTTATCAATATACCCTTCGGCAGATCTCAACAAATGGCACGGAATGCCTTACGAGTCGAAATTGCTTAGGATACCGTACTGAGAAATAGCAATTCTAACCTCAACATTTTGGTCAAAGTTACAGCCTTTATTTATTTATATCCCACTTTTGGGCACAGGCCTTTTCTGTAATGAGAGTAAAGGGCATAGTTTGCCAGAGAGTCCTAATGCGGATTGACAGACTTAACATGTCTTAGAAATATTTTCTGATACATGTAGGTTTCTTCACGATGTTTTATTTCATCGCCGAGCGCGTGGTAAACCAGCACATAAAACTGCAACAACAAGTTTATTGATGGTGGCACTGGGGATCGAACTGGGGTTGCTAACGTACTTTGTAGGTTGAGGCAACCGCCCGGACACTGAGCTACAACGGCTTTAACATTTTGGTAACTAAATTTATTTGAACGACAATCGTACTTGTGGATTCCTTGGATGGTATCCGCGGCTAAGGCAGAACGCAACTACTTCTATAACACTTTTGTAATATGCCGTTTCCTTCAATTTTATTAATTAAAAATAAAAACGGAACGAAGCGGTAGGTAGAAATAGAGCTATAAGGGCGAGAATCATATGTAATAGTAATACAAAAAATAATCCCACACATTTTTTTAATCCTAGCGTGGAAGACAAAGATAATACTTGCTATTTGTTTGTCATTCGTTTCTATCATTAGAGGGTTGATAACTACTGACTAGAATTAGAACTAATAAACTCAAAGGAAAACTATACTTAGCTACAACTGCTGGCTGTTACAGCTCAGCTAGTGACTCTAATTCAATTTAAAATAATGAAATTGCGTAACTCACACGGATAGCATTTACTTAAGTGTACAGTAGAATCCAAGAGGAAACTTTCACGTATAAAACTTTCTCAGTATAGCAATTTGAATAATATCTGTATATTTCTACTTGATAATATAAGCAATCACGAGCTTTGGTATCTCTTTGTTCCGTGCTACGGTTTTGTAAAGTGAACGGTGCCGCGTCGCACGTGATTCGCATATCTGAATATAAGGTAATAAAGCATTTCAAGTCGTGAACTAAATATCTAGAAAATATTAATAGAACTCTTGATCTGTGTTTTTTAATAATAATAAGACATTTATTCGATTAGACATTCAATATATACGATATGTAAACAAGCTTGTATTCTAAACCGATTTCAAATCGAATCTAAAACTAAACTAAAAACGCACGTAATATTGGTGACGCCGTATTTTATTTCCGAATTATCATAGGAAGAAGAAATCAAACTCAATCAGAACGTAACCGAACTTTCATCAAACTACTCTTAATATATATATTTTCCAATAAAAGTTATATATTAAGTATCGAAATCCGTTGGCGTGAAATTGAGTAATTCGTCCATTTGTGGCGCACATACTTAATGCAAATTTAAGACTTATATGGTTTTCTCTTAGACCAAATTTAGATGGGATCCCGCGGGAAGTACCTGCTTTCAAATAATAAAAGAATCATCAAAATCGGTTGACGCAGGCAAAAGTTATGCGGTAACAAAAACAAAAAACACAGACGAATTGAGAACCTCTTTTATATATGTATACTTTTTTATTATTAGTGTTTTTATTAAATGAAATTGTATAGTTATTGATAAATTACTTGTGTTTTAATAGTAATATAGTATTTGTATTAATAATAAAAAGCTAATAGGATCACACTAGGGCACTAGGGCTATGTGCTACAGAAAGAGATCAACGCTTCTATTCTACAGAAACTCAAGTGGAATTACGTAAACATAAACGTTGCCGTTTTCTAGTTACGTATAGAAATCGTCTGTAAACGATATACGAGTATAATATATGCATGAGTGATCTCATGAGTGCATTTGTGTGTTGTAAATATGAGAGTGAAATACAGATAACACAGCGCGGTAGATACGATAGCCAATAATATATTTCCAATTTTCAATTTTTCAAATCAAACTTGATCAATTACAAATCAATTTTTAGCAGACAAAATCAATTTATATAGCAGATAAAAACGCCTTCTAAGAAGCTGTATAGACGGTTTTTTCATTGTCAAACCCCACGTTATAAATAATGTAAGAAGTAATAAAAAACTTTTTTGCTATAAAATACTTTATTAACACACCAAAAAAAATAATGTATTTACATATTTATGTAGGAGCCAGGATTAATTTTCTATTCTGCTGAATTATGTAAGACTCGTGATAAGACAGCTGCACGGGATGGGGAAATTTCTGCGTTAATAGAATCAAGGGAGAGAAGTGCGGGGAGCGAATATGTTTACTGTCCCGTGGTCAGCCACGCATGAATTGTGGCCCGGAAACAAGCGAATACATTACATAAAGTTGACATTTGATGTTTTACAGTTTAAATATCAGTGATTCTAAAATACCGCACATTTACTTAATCTATTAAAGTGAGTGACAAAAACATTGACAATAGACTACATGTCTAGGGTAGGGTCTTTTTCTATTTGACCGTTTTAGTGGCCTAATAGCCAACTTTGCAGCATCCTTATTTTATCATTTTTGAGATATTCGAGTTAATTTAAAAAAACATTATTCTATTGAATATGTACATAATATATATTATTATATAGATTTTAGCGCACGGTGAGTGAAATATCAGATCGTACGCACAAACCTACTATTTATATGAACTATCTCCTAGAACAAGCTTAAACTTATGTTAATTATTAGTATTCTTAAAAAATCAGGACACAAAAACAAAAAATAGGACTCACATCCGTCTGATAAAGTGCTTAAACGAATATATCAAAGTTATACCACGGCTTCTTCTGTTACCGGGATTTGGCAAAATAACGACATAAATGGTGTTCTGCATTTCGGCCACTTAGTAAGGTGCCAACGGCCTAACTGAACATAAAAAAATTGCCAAAGCATATACAACTCCTCTGGCATATGTTTGTGGGCAATGGTAATACATTAGGTTATTAAAAAGATATATTGGTCGTCAATATTTTTAAACGGCATCTTTTAAAAGTATACTCACAGATCTCTACCAGACAGTTCGAAAGATTTATAGCAATGACTTAAAGAATTTCCTAATTAACTAGTTTTTATCTTCATGGAATAAAAACGTCTTCATTTCTTCATTTGTATCAAAGCTCTGGTTTAGTGGCCACACACTATTCTCTAAATATTTGGTCGGAGGCGACTCGTTTATTACATTTCCTCGGGTGGAGTTTCTACCTGCACAATGTAATTGCGCTCTCTTTGCCTGTGCTCAAATTCTCTTATACCCATGTACATATTGGGCATCTTTTAGTCTTGTCTCTGTTAATTCTAAGGATGGAACAATTATAGAAGTCTGTTTTTTCTTTCTTCAAAATAAAACGGTTTGTGTTTTCTTAAATATTAGAGAAACAACACATCAAACATATTTTCCTTGTGTATGGCGATAAGCGAACTCAAGTAGCTTATTCTGCCTACCTCGCGGCTTTAAATGGAATTAAAAACTTTTTAAATTTATAATGAGTAATAGATTTTTTGAAAACTACTATTTATAACCTTCAATTTCAACTTTTAAATTAATATTTCTTTTGCCGTTTGGCACTTCAGTTTTTCCTGATGCATCCAACATACTGTATAACAACGTTAGGCCAGCAATATGCATTTTATTCTGACTTTTATATAGTAGTGTATTCTGTGTCATACTGGGCGTGAAAAGGGCTGTAAAACTAAATTGTCACCATTGCGATCGTAAAATAGAATTGGACTTCGGAATATCACTTGCTAACAACGAAACAATTAAGTTAAGTTAGCAGGAGTGGCAACACATTCACTTTTATTTTTATATCCAACTTTACTTATCCGGAAATCCGTGATTCTAATAATTAAGGACTGAACCATAAATTTTGATTACGTTTTTGCGGGAGCCAATTTTCTTTAACATTCCGACAAAGTTTGTTCCAGCACCAACGTCCCGAAATTGCCGCTTGCATTGTGGTGAAAAAGTAACGAGGGAGCATTCGGCAATCATACAAAAAATTATTTCAATAGGAACATAAAATCTCGATACGTAGAAATGCGTCATATCCATCTTATCTGAAGGAACGTTTTCAATTCCTTCACGGTTCGAATTCGTTGAATTTGCGATCATCAGAGAATCTCATGCTAAAAATATCTCCGCATAACACCAACTTTTACAGTAACTCATTTACTGTACGCACTGTCCGTCTGTGGAACTCTCTTCCTGTGGCCATTAGAAAATCACAGACAATAAATACTTTTAAAATCAAAGTTAAAAAGTTTTACTTCGACAAGTCCACCTAACATCATTTATACTGTTACGATATATATGTTAATAAATTATATGTAATACTTTTACACACGTCTTGTCTCTTCATAATATATATATATATATATATATTTATACCTATATTATATGTATGTATGTATGTTTGTATGTCAATATTTATTATCAGTATTTAAGTATATCTACTTTTTATAAACTCCCGCCGCTTCTTTTTATTATTCCTCTCCATCCAAAGGTTGCCTGGAAGAGATCGCTTTTAGCGATAAGGCCGCCATTGTTTATGTATTTTAATTATATTTTCTTTTTTTATTTTAGTGCATAAGTGTAAACAATAAAGAGTTTATAAATAAATAAATAAATAAATAAATAAATAAATGCTATTCACAATTTCCTTAAAAATTAATGTAACCGCAAGAACAAGCTACGTCTGTAATCTTTCTTTCAGACATTTAAAACTCACATAAAATAGATTTTCATTTTAAAACCCATCAAATACTCTGTCAGTTACATCTGAAAGCTTTATGTTAGCGCGCCTCAATTTAGCAAAACTACATCTCGAAATACGCAGCGGGAAATCAATTTACCCGTAGAGTAATATCTAGTCGTTTCCAATTGCGACAACTTGTAGGTAGAGGGCGCGACGCAAGAACGTTCCGGTTTTTAATATTTTTGTCGGGGTCGCGACGACAACTCGCTCTTAGCTTTGAACGACGAAGGTGCAGCACGGTAATCAGGAAAATTATTTACCCATGTCTGCAGGCCTTGTCGGGAATTTTCTAGGGTTGTCACTTTTCAAAATACACAAACAAAATATATTTAAAAAGATTTTTTTGCTTATTTACACGATCAGCAATGATAAGCAGGGGCCCGAAAAGACCGACTATGTTAAAAACTTGTATCACTGAATAAGGTGAACCATAGAGAAATACATAATTTAGTAGTCGTCCAAGTTGACTGATTTAAGGAAGAAATGATTTTGTTGTTGGCTATACTAACGTCACAAAAAATGTAAAGTTACAACACGGTTTTTTTAAAAAAAAACGTTTGTGGATGCAGAGAAAGACAGCAATTACTTAAGTACTTGTCCTCCATATCTTATCTCGGAGGCTTGATATTTAGCCCTGCTGGAAGCGCCTATCTATAATCTGTGTAATTCACTGAATCATTACGTAAATTGACACAGACATAGCCATAGACAAAGTCCAGACTGTAATCGATTCTCCTATATCTAGACATCACCATTACTTTGAAGTAAATTTTGAAACGTGAATAATATTGTTTTCCTTACAATTGTTTTCTGATATGTACAACCCTGCATACTTTTGTAAGCAGAATGAAGAGCCAAGGGGAACATGCTTCGAGGACGCTCTGTAAATAGTTACCGCAATGGCTTCTTGCAGATTAATTTCAAGTGAGAGAGCATTGGGGGTCATTAAGTATACTTAAAATATTACTTCTATATGTTTCAATAGCTTAAAATAATAATTTGGCTTTCTATTTTAGAATACGGAACAAAATTTGCGGACTACCAACTTTGCCTTTCGTAAAGTAAAGAAATAATTATACTAATTCACTAACTCAGATTCGAAAACTTCATCCAATTGTAGGTATATAATACGAGTAGATGTCTATTCTCTAAGCTATCACATATTTTAAAAAAATATATCTTATTAATGGGCTAAGCCCTAAGCCCATCGCTTTTCACCAAACTCATCACGACCCATGTGTGATAGGTGGTGAATCCTTTGCCATGCACTGGACGCAAATTTCAGTTTCCAAAGATTAATTGGTACGTAAAAAACCGAAAACCAATCACCGAGCTATCATTGTATACATATAGTATAGGTGAACTATAGCACATAGATTATAATCAAATTAAATACGTTTAAAACTATTTATACAAAACCATATTGTTGTTACAAAACGCTCACGCGATAAAACGTACAAACACTTCAGTTTCCTTTGTCGCCATTATTTTCTTATATCCATACTCTTCAATATTTTTGAGAAAATGTGGAAGTAGAAATTTTCGTTATGAAAGGGCTCCACTCTGCTCTAATAGCTATTACGGCCATGAAAAGAATCTTTCAAGCCTCATTTCGCCTCCCCGTCTCTCAATAGGAAATGAATAGGTCACAATTTTTGGCCAACTACCCGACTATGCAACTAAAATGCCTTTATATTTCATTGAACTCTACTAAATATATTTAATTTTAATTGCTCAGTAAGAATCATTTTCAACAGGCAGCTCATATTAATAAAATAATTATTTAGTTAAAAAACAGAACATTAAAAAAACAGATAATTCAATTGAAAACGTCCCCTTTTTTGGCGTTGACAATTTGAACAGGCTGTTTATATAAATAAAAAATTGATTTAATGAAACAATAAAATATTAAAAAGAAACAGATAATTCAATTGAAAACGTCCCCTTTTTTGGCGTTGACAATTTGAACAGGCTGTTAATATAAATAAAAAATTTATTTAATGAAACAATAAAACATTAAAAAGAAACAGATAATTCAATTGAAAACGTCCTTTTTGGTGTTGACAATTTGAACAGGCTGTTTATATAAATAAAATATTTATTTAATGAAACAATAAAATATTAAAAAGAAACAGATAATTCAATTGAAAACGTCCCCTTTTTTGGCGTTGACAATTTGAACAGGCTGTTAATATAAATAAAAAATTTATTTAATGAAACAATAAAACATTACAAAAACAGATAATTCAATTGAAAACGTCCCATTTTTTGGTGTCGATTAAGAAAATAATAAAACTGAACTTTTATCGCGTTACCCATGCTCTGTCAAAGAGCGCAGAAGATTCTAGTGTTTATTAGTTATGTTATGGTAAAGGCCTAGTAGTAATGTACTTGTCTTTATATAGATGTGAAAACATATTCAAGTCTGCATAAATGATATTTCCACAGTAATGCTAGTCGCGAATGCTAAAATTTATGCTGTTTCAAGCGCAAGATTTACACTAGCCCTCTTCGTGTATGGGAATTTCGTAGAACATCGTATATCTTCTTTATTTATGTTTACAGCTTATACCAGCCGCAGCCATTTCCTTACATCTCTTTGAATACGTTTATCGGATTTCAAATTCGCATCAGGCGAAGTTCAGTTCGTTAGATTTGATGCAGAATAATAAAAAGCTTTGACAAATGATAACTACAAGATTAAAACTATATGTGTATAAAGTTGAAATTCGTAGATCTTTTGATCCTTGTATAAAAGAACCACTCTACATGATCTGTATTAATCGTAGAAATACGAGCTTACAGTTACCCAGAAGGAAGAGCAGAGTTTATTCGGCTTGTTCAAAGGCAGTCATCTGATGGTCGGTTGTTCGATATCCCCTGACTTGTACCGACGTTTTCTTGGCACACGTACAAAAAATCACTTAGTAACACTTCTCTCTTTCATTCTTCTTCTCTTTCCAAATTTAATTGGTTCCTTCCTAAAAACAATAAATTTTAAACTTTTACTTTACACTAACGACACTAAAAAACAATTAAATTTCGCTATTTAGAAAAAAATATTAGGTCACATATCGAATAGAATGAACAAATGCGGTGGAGTCTAACGCATGATTTTATGACATAATCATCACTTCAGCCATAGGAAATCCGCTAACTCATTTTTTTTGTCTCCCTAATGATTACATCCAATACCAATGAATTCCCCTCATACATTTCCATTCATTGGTACCAGCTAGGAGCCTAGGATTCGAACCTTCAGAGCATTAGTCCTGGGAACCGCTGAATATTACCGTTGTAGCAGCCTACCGACACCACATGCTGAGACGGTCCTATTTATCCGTTCATTCTTCCTTTCTGTATTTTATTTATTTTTCTTTCTCTTTTTTAATGTTTATGATATTTTGTTCATAATATGTTCGTATATTATGATGCCAATAAATAATTTATGTCTATTACGAGTTGAAGGTTAACCGTAGTCTTGTTAAGAAAAAGTTATAAGTATTTTAAACTGATATAGAACACAGGGGTGACATAAACTAAAAATATATATACCAACATACAGGTGCGGCAATTCAAGCCAGCCTCGTATCATTTCGTACGTTTTATCTGAACAAACATCGATAACCTAGCTATGTGTAAAGCGTTTATCTTTCTGATAACAAACCAGTACTAATTCCATAGAGGTAGTGTGAAGACAGCGTATAGGTTAAAACGGTAAATTGTTTTAGTGCAAAGTGAAATATTAAAGTGTTATGGCAGGAGCTGGAAGAGGCGACGGCCAAGGACCCGCTGTGGGGAAACTTGAGTCCCAGATTTATTGCATCAAGTACACTTTATTTTGTTTCAACGTCGTGCTATGGGTTGGTACAGTCATTTGTTACTAGCATTTTACAATTTAATTCTGAGAACACGTATACTAGTACTTACGTTACTATTTAAGTAGAGAATGTGGACTTAAGAGGCGGGCGTTCAGAAATAAAATATACGAGTATACGCATCAACGTAAAAACAAGTTTAAAAACCATTTAAAGTGTTAAAAATAAATGATAAATTGTGACGCAGGAAAAACAAATAAGCATAATTTTAAGGTTAAGTTAACTAAGAAGCAGCTTACAAGCTTACCACACAGAGAAACAGGAACAGACAAATACAGGTTTCATTGACTGGAAATTCGCATGTATTCGCCTTCTAGATACAACATTAAATATAGTATATATTATATAGATAAAAAGTTTACGAATGGACGCATAGCTGATAGAGAATTGGTCGCCTTTATTATATTTCTTGCAGAGATTTTGTAAGAAATGCTTGCATTACAAGCTGTTGTAAACTAATACGCATATAATTTAGGTTACTAAGAAGAGTATATAACGGACATTTGAAAAACGATTTATGCGACTTCGAGTAATATGATATCAGCTTCTTATAAATTTATAATTGAATGTAATCAAATATTTAATTAGTCAAGAAAGCCCTTATTATATGATAGTACTAATTTCATTTTACATTCATGCTGAAATAAAGGGCAAATATTAAGAACGCGTTATCATCAACTGATAACAGCGTGCGGGTCGTTTTCCGAGTATAATACTGTCATACTATGAATCATTGGTTTAAAATGAAGTGATGTAGTTTATTTTTCTATATATAATTTCCGGTTCTTTTATAAAATATATAAATATAGTACCTGTTCGTAGTCTTTTGATTCTAGGTATTCTAATAGTAAAGATTCAAGGGCATGAGGAACCTAGTTCTTGAGAAATACTGTAACGATAATTATCAGCCTTCATAAACCTATAGATATATTGTGTATATCCAACATAATATTTGATGTATTATCGTCAGTTTGTACATGCAAGTAATAAAATGTATGTTTTTACATTTACATGTGTATCTATTTCATATTATTTTAATCAAAACATGATTAAATCATAACCCACAGTAAACTTCTAATTCAAATTTCTGTCCATCAACATTTATATTTTATCAAATTATTAACAGCAATACATCAAGAGCGTTAGAGGTAATTTATTAAAGACTTACTGACTTTGCTTCAGAGATTCACTTTTAAAGGACTTTTCCTCCAGCATAACTCACTTGTTCTAAACTGTACACTAATTGTCTACAGAGAGAGTCCTCTCCTTTTTATCCTAAATTTCTAGTTTATGGATCTCTTTCAAGGACAGAAGCGGAAACGGCCTTGGTTGCCGACAACCGATAAAAGTACTTTAGTTGACTAAACTAAAGTACTTTTATAGTCAGTCCATTAACTTTATAGATTATAATATTCAGTAGGACCAACTGTCGCTAACAATAATATTTAAAACTAAATTGGTATTCAGTAGGACCAACTGTCGCTAACAAGATCGATTAATAATATTATATCAGATTGTATGTGTTAAATTGTTTCTGTGTACGTATTTATTCTTGAACAACAATGTATAGTCATTCATAAAATCTTTACCTGCAATATTATGGTATTTTTTTAAAAAAAGAAACCAGTTTTTTCACTTTGAAAATACACTTTGCTCTTATTACGTACTTAGTTGCAAGTAGCATTCATTAGCCACACGTGGTGTCGGCAGTAAATCTAGGAGTTGTTGCTTGCAATTTGCGCGTCGAAGCAACAATTACTAAGCTTGCTTAATTAAGAAAATTTAACAACACCGTATGCACATTAGAGATTAGAATTAAAATAAATTAATAAGAATAAATTTGCTTATTAATTATTTCTGCAAGTAAAATGAAATCCTTTCCAAGATTTTGATTTTCTAAATAAAATAAAATATTGTGCTTTCAATCCATGCGCATATGTTGCTTGTGAAGGCAATATATGACCCCAATCCTCAGGTATAAAGTCTTAATCATTCACATTTTAAAATTAGTACGTTTAGGAATCATATTGTAACTTGCCTAAAAATATTAATAAAATAAATAAACTGTCATTTTAACCCAATGCAGAGACAGCATTTGCCGACCGCCTTTATTAGATGCCATAAATGATATGAGGTGAGCCCATTACCATACACAGGATCACAAATGATCTACACTGCACAACAAATTCTTAGCAACGGATTTTTTGTACTTAAAAAACCGAAAAAACGGCTATTAATTGACACAAGCCGATTGGGACGGGACCACTGGTACTTAGCTACTAGGACATCACTATCCAATAATAATAAATAATAAATCGATATAAGAGTAACAATAGGTAATTCACAGAAATGATGAATGATGAAGAAATGCTACGGACGTAGCAGTAACGGAACTAGAATTGTAATTTTTTTTTTAATTCACAATTTATTTACATTCATTTTAATTTGCATGCTTTTTTTAATAGTTTATACTTTATTTATTAAAATAAACATAACGTATACTAAGTAATAAAGAAATATTTACAATTTAATAGATATTACAAAATATTTACAAAAAATATAACTGTGCTAAACCGTCATCGCTTGGCAGAGTGCCCAGAAGGCTGCCACGTTGTATGGCAATGCTTAGCCTCCTCTGTGCAAGGTATAAGCCGGCCCTCTGGTCACCAGATGTGTCGACCAACTTCTTAGATAACACATTAAAAAGGTGGTGTGCGCTAGGACCCCACGAACCCAAAGTTTCTATCCCAAATGGCTCAAATATGAAACCAGTATCGAGGTTACTATATTTGCGCCGCTTGAGGTAATTAAATGGGTAGAAGTAATTTTGGTAACACAAAGTTACCATAAGAAAGTAGCTTGTAACTTGGTTGAACTCAATTAATATTAGTCTATTTCTAATTCAAGTTTTCTTACAAGGATGAAAAATAATTGACGCCGTATTCTGAAGTTGGCTTCGCGATAATTGACTGTTGGATTAAGGCCAAGACGAATACGGCTTCTCTGTATTATTTTAGTACACTACTATTTTATTCTGTGGATATAATCTAATTTAAAGTTAATAAAACGTAAGTCCAAAATCTGACTACTAAAATATCACACTGTCACAAGAAAATGTTCGTATTTGAAACCGGCATAAAATTTGTATGTAAAATACATATTCGTAAATATTTACAGTGCATTATGCAAAAGTGAACCATTTTTGAAATATTATGGTTTTTTTTAGCTTTGTTCGAAATAAATCAGATGAATCTTCATAAAATTTATAAAAAAAAGTATCAATTTAAATCTCATTTTTTCTTCTCATATACAAAAACGATTAAATACTAGTTATTTACTAATATTAAAAAACAATTATCTATATTTAGATTGATATATCAAACAAAAATCTAGCTTAAAAAACAATTATCTAGCTTTTTAGCGTGATGTACTTTGCCCTAAAGCTTTTGATCGCTTATTATCTAATTACACGATGCAACCAGTAGTAATTTTATTTCTCTTTTTTATGCATAGTAGATGATCGAAACGGCATAATAAGTTTTTTTTATTATATTATGTAAAAACATGAATAATTTTACTATTTCAATTGAATGACAATTTTTTTATCTGCAATATTTTATTTTCAGTTATTCGGCTTGTCTATATTTGCCCTGTGTCTATGGATATGTTTTGAGCCCGGCTTCAACGAATGGATGAGAATTTTGGAACTTCAGAAGTACTTCATTGGGATCTACATCATTCTTATTGCCTCGTTAGGCATAATGGTGGTAGCATTTCTCGGTTGCGGTTCCGCTCTTATGGAAAATGTCGTACTGCTCTACGGAGTAAGTTAACTGTTTAATATCTAAGTTACGTTCGTTATCATTACGTATACTTCTTATCCCAAGAAACATAGATATACCATCCGCTTTTCTCCAAACTCACTTTTTTTAAAAAAAGAATGCTACAATTTTTTTTCACATATATTATTAACATTCTTGTTAACCATTCCAAATAAGCTTAGGCTTGTGTTAGGAGATGGTTCACGTCAACGTCGAATGGTAGATTCAAACCCACGACCTTACGATTAGCAGACCGTACCCTATACCATTAGGCTATTGCCGCTTAATTTGGTCTATATATGTCAGTTGGTGAGCCTATCACCAAATTTATACCAAAAAATAACAAAAATATGAATAAAATTATTTTAGTTACATGATAATTTACCTCACGTGTAGAAATACCTAGCAGAAGTTCTATGTATGTTTTAATGTTGAAATTAAAACTGTTAATTAATCGATTTAAATTAAATAATCGATTTTTTTTATTTATAATAATAATATTATTTAATTAATTAATATTTGCAAACAAAACTAATAAGAGAACGAAAATGTATTAGTTTATAGCATCACAAATCGCCTTATTTGTGTTCGGGCTGGTTGGTGCTTGCGTGGTTTTGGACTTCTCCACTTATGACTCCAGCATACAGCCTCTGATAAAGGATGTTATTCTGAGACTCATGAACAATCCACAACATGAAGGCAGTCGCGGAATTCTTAGAATGGTGCAAGAAGGGGTGAGTTTAAATGGCTTGTCCATGTTTCATCATTTTATACTTTCCAAGCAAGTTCACACGATCCTACCTGATGTTAAATGGAAATGCAATCCCGGTTGATTAGGCGCACTAGCTTGGTAAACGACTATTTACTCTTCTCTTGAAAACACCAACATCGTAATCGAATGGGACGTCAAACGTGGACATTCTAAACCAGAAAGAAGAAAATGAAAGACGAAGCATAGCGCTTTGTTCCGATCTGAGGGATGGTTACAAAAAAGGATGGATGTTTATAATAAAAGTGGGTTGGCAGGTGTATGGTATTACCTGTCTTATTGAGATAAAGAGGTTCTTTTTGATGTTGGAGTAACATAAACAAAACATACATACTGTGTATTTTATGCATACCAACGAAAGCGAATTTCACATAAATATATATACACTTATGTAAAATACGCCTTCAGTTTATGATATACAGTTGATATTAGGTACAAATACGTACATTCACACCCGTCATACCGAGATAACGCGCTTCCCTACCAATCTTTTTTCGCTAGTCGAGGTTTTTTTTATTGGGAAAAGTACAGGCGGGCTTACGGTTCCCCTGATTTTAAGGTTACTTACTAAATTATCTATGATGTCTTACAAGGTATCGTTGTTTAATATTGATGGTAATTACTAAATTCTTAGTTACTGTCGGCCTCACAAGATTATGAGGCATCTTGACGCAATTGGCTCCACATTCTCTATTACCGATTACAGATTGGATGCTGTGGTGCTGATGGTCCAATGGACTTTTTAAACTTGAACAAACCTCTGCCCTCCGAATGCCGTGACTCGGTCACTGGCAACGCCTACTTCCACGGATGTGTTGACGAGCTGACATGGTATTTGGAAGGAAAAACCGGTTGGCTCGCTGGCATCGTTCTTGCTTCTTGTATGATATGCGTAAGTCACTATGACATTAATTTAGTAATAAGACTATAAGACGAAAAGCCACTAAGCCGTATCTCTTCATTTCTGGATATAGTTAAAGTTAAAAGATAAAGTTACAGCCTTTATATATATAATATATATGTCCCACTGCTGGGCAGAGGCCTTCTCTGTAAAGAGAGTATAAGGGCATAGTCCGCCACGCGGCCCTAATGCGGATTGGCAGACTTCACATGTCGTAGAAAAATTTTCTAAGACATGTAGGTTTCCTTCACCGCCGAGCGCGTGGTTAGGTTAGGCCTATAAAGGTGTAAATCTGGATATAGGCTTTTCCCTTTTTAAATATAATTAATAAATATTAAATAATAATTTCTAAAACAATTAATTAAATTCGAATCCAGGTGGTGAACGCTGTCATGTCGATGGTCCTGATACAAGCAGTGAAGAAGGAAGAAGATGAAGCTATTGTATACAAAAACTAATAGCTTATTTGTACAATTATTATTATAGTAATTATGAAACTAATGTTAAAATAATTAATTTTTGTACCTTTAATTAGATTTAAATTAATTACTTATCCCAAGTATCTTTCAAACTTAATTTACCTTAGATTTTATTTACTAATTTTACACATCAAATATACAATTCTAGTTATAACAGAATACCCATCGACTCTCTCGTTTCTAATTTTTCAAAACTCAATCGGATTGACCTAAATCAGGAAGTTACTGATAAAATGTTATTATCAAATGTGTGCTGAATAATAAAGTATTATTTTTATTGGCCGTGTTGTACAAATTCCTTTAATATTAAGTATAGGAGTGCACGATAGATATCGATAATACATAAAATATCGATATATGGACGCGATATATCGCTTCAATTCGATATATAAAATATCTTAAGAAATTAAAAAAAAAGCATTCCGTTCCTTCTTTTATCTATGGTTGACAACTTGAATAAAATAAAACCCTTACAGGCAGCGCAAGCCATCACGAAGAGTGTAGTGTAGTATGTTACTACACTTCTACTCTTCCCGATGGCAGGACTCGTTGTATAAATTTTATAATCTATGCATGTAGTCTGTACTGATAGCAGACTCAAATCAAATCAGATAGTCTGGACTGGTATCCGAAGCGAGAACCTCTGAGTTACGCTCCGACTACTCTATTAGTACAAAGCTTTTCTAATATTTAATATTAAGCGCTAATTTATTATAAACAAATGTCAATAAATGAAAAATATCGATATATTGTACAATATATCGCGTAGTATCAATATAACCTCACGATATATTATAACGGAAAATATATCGATATATTTTTGGCATGAACTTTAAATTCTCATTTTTGAAGATAAACTTCTTTACAGACGCTTGACTTGCTGAGTTAGCTGGTGAATACGTTGCGAAAATTGTAATCGGTCGAGATTTACGGAAGTTGAAATATATATCTAACACACAGTGTCTTAGACATACGAAATAAAGCCTATTATCTGCTGATAGTAGAGAGCGGTGCACATATTCTATCTCTTTTGAACAATCGTGCATATATTTTGTGTATACATTGGATATATGTAAACACATTCTATACATATAGATGGAGCTAAAGAAGTTTGACTTCAGTCGTATGGTCTAAAGCACACTTCTTTTTTTCTTCAAATCATTGATCCGCGCTAACCGATCTGTAAATCGGCATTAATAATTACATGCCTAAGCGATCAATTTACTATTGGTTGAGCGAGGGTTCCAATCTCGCCCAATTTATAACAATTAAACTTACGCTTTTCGATTTCATAAGTGCAAAAAAATTTATTTAAAATGTGCCCCGGGTATCGTGGTGAGCTTATACCAATGATTATAAATTTCTTCGAGTTTTTTCATGATTTTTGATGTAATACTGATAATATTCTTTATTTCAACTACAAAAAGACGCCAGAGATGACACGTTGAAAATGTACAGATTACCTTAACAACGTTATCCTTGGATTTATTACAGTTATGGTTATTCTAAGTTAGCTAAGTTAGCTAAGAGTTACAGACATTAGCGACACGCGGCGTCCGCAGTAAATCTAGGAGTCCCGACCCGTAACTTGCGGGTCGATACAACGGTTATTATGCTCGTTGAATTACTGAAATTAAATAATGTGGTAGTCATTTACATTTATTATATACGTACGCTATTAATACGTGTTACGATGTGATAAAGAAGTACTAAACTAAAGCAGTAGAAAGTGAACTTTTAGTAGTCGTCAGTTCAACCGATTTCAAAAAAGGAGAAGGTTATGAATTCGTCTGTATGTTTTTGCTATGTTTGTGACACTAAATACACACGATAAATACACAATGAGATGCACGGCATTGACGGAGAAACATTATGATGTAAACTGACATGAGAATTTTGTGATATACGTATGCGGTGTATACCCCTTAGATGCTAGGAGCGTTGCTGGAGTTTTTCGGCCACTTCTCCCAGCGCCAACGCTTCCCGAAGTGGCGCTCAAAGTTAGTGTAGCTTGTCGAATGTCCCTTAGATTATCTGTGAAATAGCTACCGACCGAGTCGTGGTTCTGCCCTCTCAGGCGCCCTCAGTTCGGAATGCTTACGCCTAATGCTATGCCACCTCTCAATCCGGTGAAGCAGTCAAGGCCAGCTTCTCTAGCCAATCTGTGTAGTTCGTCATTAAAAAAAACGTATGCGGCGTGAGGACATCCTTTTTGAAGTCAGTAAGGTTAAAAATTTACGTTAATTTACATTATATGTGTCGATTACTGTTGGTTGTGGTAACCTGCTACTTCAACTATACTATGGTATTTGATAGTGTGCTATTGATACTCGTTGCTAGTTTCCATTGTTTGCATTCGAGAATCTTATACTTAATAATATGATTCAACTATTGAAATAAAATGCAAAAAAATTCAACGTGCAATGATCGGTCGTCGATCATTGTGCCAGTAGTTTACGTATTTTAGTTTAATGACACTTGAATCTATTTTGTCTGTAGTGATTGTGAATTGAGAGAGCTGCATGCTGTCGTTATTTTTCTTACAATTATTTTATACATGGTGATATGAATGTCAAACAAAGTAGGAATAAATATCTCTGAAGTCCTAGTGGAAACATTTATCACTCTTCCAAACTAACAACGGAGGGTTGCCTAAACGGTGCCGTAATTGCCGAACTATGTGAAGTCGTTAAAATCTTCCTCGGGATACTCGTTAGGTGTGTCTAGATTATTCGAAAATAATTGTAGAAGTTATCTAAAAGTCGGTTTTCGGTAATTGACTTTTGGATTTCGGCCAAGACGAATGGCGCGACCCGAGGCCCCGTTTATGCAGGTATTACGTGAATTTAAAAGAAAAGATTTGAATTAAACAAGAAAACGGTTAAGAATGCAATTTGTTTTTTTCATTTATGGCGTAAACTATTATACTTACGATTTAAACTGTGTTACCGGTAATGCGCTCATTAAGGAGCCTTCCCGTAATGACTCTGAATATTAATAAACTGGTTAACAAAGGAAATGTGTTATTTGAAAATGGATGCTGCGGCTGTTTTTTATATGTAGTTTGGAATAGGAATAGCCTAATGGTTCGTTTTTTTTACGATGCAACGTGGCATGTAGGAGTTTATATTCCTTGCCGGCTAACACTCGTGTGCAAGAAAATCATGCGCATAAATTTATGCTCCGTATATGGTGATGAGCTCACCCCTTGTTATTCTACTAAAAAGAATGGCAGAGTATCTTTCTGAAGATTTTCTCCCCGTTAACAAAAAAAAGGCATTACGAAAAAAATTACCGATCTCTCTTTTGCACGATCTTTTACATTTTTCATGTCACTACATTTACAGAATAAATTTTTGTACCAAACCATAATGGTAAAAAACCATTAAAGAAATTAATATGTCTATACAATATCCATACAATTTCGATTAGATTATTCTCACCTCATGTCCACATCATCACATTGTCTTTCTCTATTCGCATCACAGCACATTCTTGCAAGCCACACTTTTCCCTCACCTAACAATCACTAATCATATCATCCAGGGCGTCAAGCATAATTTTTAATGACCGTATCTCTAAAACATTAATTTTACACAGTTTTAATTAATTTAATATGTTAAACTGGGTTTAATTAGGACGATAATCATAATTGCCTTTGTTAAGTTTAAATAAAAGCATTTTAAACAATCCGCTTTAACTAATAAGTTAACACTTTTAAAACTACGTGCTGAAATTCGGTTCGGGTAGGTTTTGGGAGTTACGTGGAATAGATAAAATCTACCATATAAGTTATTCAAATCCCTTAAGTGCACATTGCGGTTGAATTGCGAGAAAAAGTGCCATTTTGAGACGTTGTAAGGCTCTTTATTATTCCGGCTTCGCAGGTGTCTCCGAGGAAATATAACCGGGAGCGGAACCGACGTCTGTTACGAAAGCAAAGCTAAAACCAACTATCAAAATGTCAGCACTTTGTTGCGTTGTAATTGTTGTATTAAGCATTAAGTCGAATCACTTTTGTATCGTTACTAAGTATAAGTTACAAGCTTTAGCAATTGCAAAATTTGCAAACACTTAATGGCTGAGATTCCCTGTACCTTAGTCGTAAATCAAATGCGCAGTAGTTAGGCTATTATTGCTTTTGACAAGAGATTGAAATGAAAAGTAGACATTTAATTTTGGTACATTTATTTTTAATTGATTTCCTTTACTATACTCGGAATGTTTATGTAAAAATAAAATGAATGTAATCACGTTATTTCATTGAGTAAATAATTTATGGTAATGATATTCTACTAACTAAACAGTCAACTTAAAGATGTTACGGTTAGGGATTCGAATTCCTTTCATTTTTAGGTGTTCTGTCTACTTCGAAATAACAGGTTATTCTTTACTTAATTCATAGGAAATATTATATAAAACTATACACAGACTACAGCGCTAGTTTACAGAATAATCGTTTAACATTATTCAGAACGAGTATATTTATCTACGTCTCGGCTTCTTAGTATTCATATTCAATGAAGACATTGGACGCAAATAGATAATCTCAATCTCGTAGTAATAAAGGCAAATCTATCTCAGACTCTCCCCAACACATCCGGCCAATGGGTAATATCCGGTGAAGAATGTTTGTTGTTAACAAACAACGACTCGGAACAAACAAAACTATTAGACCTCCGATACTAACATCTTCATGTAATTGTTTATAAATCAACAATCTTGTTTATCAGGTCAACCGATACTTCTTTCTTAATAAATTATAACGCCTAGTACTCTACTGATTTCAGATCTATTCTCATAGGTGGCTTAATGTATATTATATTTACAAATCATTGTTCGTTGGTATATGTGAAATATTATGCAGTCAGTGTTTTACGTGGCTAAGATTGATCAGACGTTAATCTCCCCATCCCAATTCTACCTTTTCGGCTGTTCCGCACGTCCGAATGAAGCGATTTGAGTCATCGTTCATCGTGCGTTCAGCAAAGGAGTGGAACAAGTTGCCGGCGTCTGTCTTTCCGTCCAAGTACGACGTGGGAACGTTTAAGAGTAGAATGAATAGGCACTTACTAAACTACCGCGTACCATCTTTCGACTATGCCACACCATTTCTCAGGTGGAATCGTGGTCAAGCACTAGTTTATACCCCATAAAAAAGGAGACGTTGACTTTGAAGTTAAATTTCGGAGAGCAGTGTCACTACAGGGCTGTCTAAAATGTAAGTCCTAGATATTCGGAGCAGCCTTCGCGACCCCATTTCTTTATCTTAATAATTCTTAAAGCGAAGCTAGGGTAACACAAATCTAAATGCCCGTATGCTTCTGTTACAAATATATTACAGTACCCCATCTTGTAAAAGACTTACAAATGTACAAGTCAACGTTTCACGTCATTTGTCTAGCCCGTAATGGATTGCGATCTCAGTGGTTGTCTCAACAAAGGTTTCGCTGACAAAGTACAGACTCTTCGGTCGATCTCTTTGGTTCATGTTATCGTATTGAAAGAAATTTATCTTTAGCTAGTTGTTACCCGCAACTTTCACGTGAAATTTGACTGCTGTTTGTAAAATTATTCTTTGTTTCATTGCGGATTCTTAAACAATAAGAAATAGTAAATATGTATAAAAGAAATAGTAAATATCGTAAAATGCCGTAAAAGTATAAGATCTGTTGACAGCTTTTAATTAGAAAACTGAAGAAGAATAACATGAGTTGAAGAATGAGACTAAAAGAGTGATAACGGGGCCTCCCATCATAAAGTGTGCTTTGATTACGTCACTTACGAGCTGAAACTCAGAGTTATTAATACTTATAATATAATGACGAATTAAACGATAAACGCTCGAACGCATTCTATGTGCTTTCGAGTATCGTAAGAATATTATGAAATAAAATTAATCGGAATCTAACCAAACTTTTATCATACTACTTTCTAATAAAAAGTCATCGAAATCGGCTAGGGTCCACAGATAGTCCATTTGTGGCGCACATGCTTAATGCAAATTGTCAGAATTGGACTAAATTTTAATGGAACCACATGGGGAGCACCATCTTTCAAACCTTCACACATGAATTATCAAAGTAGGTTCATCCAGTCCAAAGTTATGAGGTAAACATAAAAAAATAAAGATTTAAAAGAATTGAAAACCTACTCCTTTTTTTGAAGTCTCAAGGTTGAAAAGAACTCTTACGGCCTTTTAACCTTGACGTAGAAAAATAGAAATCGCTATCCGATATGTTTCTTATATGGACAGGACAGGTGATCTCATCGTCATACATCGATCGCTTTATTTGTTATTTTTCTCTATCCAGTTTGTATCAACACAAACCCAAAATAGACTGGCAGACAATGCCTTTTGGCACTAACTCATTTTGACGTGGGCAAATAAAATATAAAGAAATATATGAACTTGTTAAAATTTGTGCCTTGTGTATTTTTTTAATCAATTGAATTCTTCTCATATGTATCTATTTATGTGTAGCGGTGTGACGGGTGCTCACCGTCTTCATTTTACCTAATTAACACAAAAGAAGCTATAACGTTCTTATCTTCACGGTCTTACGGAACTCTCGCGCTAAGAGGATTTAAATAAATTATGTTCTACATACATGTATGTGAGAAACCTCTTGTATTTTCTGAAGACGCGCGCCGAATAAGTAATCATTAAGTAAAACAACGCGGCGATGTCTCTATTGTACTTACTCTACGTAATCGGCTTCCACTGTACATAATCGGCGGGCAATCTAAATGTAACATTTATATTGTTAAGTTTCTTTTGTGTAAGACGTCTGAAGAATGCTTATATCGAGTTAAGTTAAAAGAAATATAAGCAATTGTTTTTTTATTTGCTACGCGTTTTTCTATTTATGTTATGTTTATTAGATACTTACAGAAATCAACTTACTATCTACTACAAATATGATAATAAATTCTTTTATGGTTAATTTAAAAACAAACGTATGATTTATATCAAAAAATTATCATTATAAAGAATCGATTCCAAATCAGAATATTAACGTCAAAGTATACACACAACCCTAAAGTCCATACGCAGTTAATTCCATAATGGCGGACGTTTATTTTACGTACTTTTAATTAATTTCTTTATTTAAAAAAATTGATTGCAGTTGCGTTGCCAACATATATTATAAAGGTCCGTCCGTACCTTAAACATCGGGATAAACGCAAAAGTGTATCATAAAACCACTACATGGATATTTTAAAATTCTTGTTCATTTTCTTATTGATTTATAATAAACAACAAATTATTAACGTAATTATTTAATAATATTTTTTATATTAAAACCAAAAATAATGGATAAGATAAACCCTCGACTTATTTTGCAAACCGCACTTGTCATTATAAAACAAGGCTATCTATAATTTTTTAAAAGTAAAATAGAAATCATTAAAACCATTCCGAACATATTTTATTGGAGCACAAAACAATTCTACGAAGCGGACTGCGCATTATTTGATGTGCTTTTATGAAGCAAGCCGTACAGACCATAAGTCAACTTTCTGCGTCATTTGGCCAGACCGTAATGGATTGCGAACTGAGTTATTGTCTCGACAAAGGCTTTGTAGACAAAGTATAATGACGCGTTCGGTTAAGATCTTCTTTTGCTTTGTTCCCGTAAAAGTTAACATGCCTGATAAATCTTAGAGGTAATTTAAAAGGTTAAAGGTTTAATATGTCCGTGGATTAGTAACGATTACTAATTGACGTAGTGAGCTGTGGTGACCGCCTTTTGGCGAGTTCTGTTCTTTTTTGGACTAATGATAAAGCAAACAGTAGTAAAACTTTTGTGCACATATATAGCTTACAAGAATATTTACGAGTAAAAACAAAAACTAACCTGAAATCGAAACAAACGTTAAACGTTAAAATCACACTCGATTAGACTTGCACGGTCGTAAACAATTTAACGAATTCACTTTGGTTTTCAACCAAGTTCAAAAAACGTCCTCTGTCTCTTCGTCTGTATGTTCTTTCATAACTTTCGAGTGGGTGAACCGATTTTGATATTTTATTTCATTTAAAACAAGTGTTTCCAGTAAGATCCTAGTTGGTTTAGTTCTGACAATGGATAAACGATATAAGTCTTTTATTTGTAATAAGTAGGTGCTCGACAAATGGACGAAGAACTCAATATCATTCGATGATTCACTTTCTATTAGAAACGTTGTATTTCAGATGTACGTTGATGAGGATTTGGTTACGTTGTAATTAGTTCTATTACGTAATTCCTACGATACTTGGGCGTTTAACGTTTAATTTTGATTGAAGTCGGTTTTTGTTTTACTCGCAAATATACTTGTATTACTCAAGTTACGCGATATAATAAAACAATGGAAGAAAGAACTCCCAAAATTCAGTTTATGCGCTGACTCCGACATTCTCGTGCCATTTACGAAATTTATTTTTCCGCAATCTTCCCTGCAAGCGTTGGCTAGAGCTTAGTCACAGGTTGTACGGTAAACAATTCACTTTTAGTCATATGATTGCATTTCATTTCAAATTGAATATATTATTTATTAAGTCTTATTAAACATTATACGGGTCCAATATATTAATAAAGCAA
The DNA here is from genome assembly GCA_029286785.1 of Meandrusa payeni. Classification (NCBI taxonomy): domain Eukaryota; kingdom Metazoa; phylum Arthropoda; class Insecta; order Lepidoptera; family Papilionidae; genus Meandrusa; species Meandrusa payeni. Next base: position 6,986,171 of record JAGSMX010000013.1, read on the forward strand.
ATTGCAGTAGTAGTTGCGAAGTTCAAATAATTTGTCGGGCCTACGACTTGTCATATATGAGACCTGATAATCTTGGTATAAAGTGGATAGGGATACTGTCTATCGACCCCGTTAATTTTATGTTCAAACTGCCTACACGACGTCACAATTTCATTATCTTTCATAAAAAAAAATACAATTGAAGTGTCTGTTTGTAATATTAAAATATCCGTTTTTTACTACAGCAGCCACATGAATGTACATACCTACGGTACATACACCAAACTCTGGAATGCTGGACCGATTTTAACAGGACTTTCTTTGGCAGATAGATGTAGTATAGAAAAATTTAAGTAATTCGTTTTTTATCGCGTGTAACATCGTGGGGCGCAGCTAGTCTCTACTACAAATAATGATAAGTCGATCATTTTTTTTTTAAATTTCAGCAAATGATTTGTTTTTCATAAGCAACTCAAAAATTTAGTACAATCCCAGCTGAGATTTGAACTACCAACCTATCGGATTGTAACATCGAATGCTTAACTAGTATTGCTAATGCTATTATAAAATGAGATTAAAAGTTGCTCTGAGGAAAACCAGAAAAGAAACCTCTAGAGCGCAATAATTTTGTACTTTAATGAGAAAAATATTCACATAGGTTACGTTCTTATTGCAGCATCACATTCGTACTATAGAGTCACCGCGGCATAGCAGATGAGCTTTTTACGATGTCGTAAATTTTTAACATCACAAAACAGTCTGGTCTCTGCTCCTTAAAAAGGGAAGATATATTTTCTAACAACACAGATATGTTAATGTTAGTTGAAGCATAAAGTTTTAAGGCAACAGTACGAACTCCTCAAGAGATTATAGCTTTGCAGATTTTTTTTGTACTTTTAAATATTAAATAGAATAAGGGGCAGTGTAGTAGCGCTAAGCATTCGTTCTGACGGTGGGAAGTTCGAGTCTTAACTTAACTTTTTGAAGTATTTAGTTACGCAAGTTTATTGCGTCTGTCTTTCCCTTCGATTACAGTGTGGGCATTTTCAAAAGTAGCGTGAATAGGCATTTACTAAGCTAAACATTTTGTTTTGTCCCTCAAATTATCTGTGTAAAAGCAACCGACCGAGCCTTTGTTCGGCTCTTTCGGGCGCCCTCGGATCTGAATGCTTACGCGTAACACAGGAACCGTCCAAACTGAGGTTACCCCTCGCCGGGGGGACCCTCGAATTACTACGAATAGAGGTTTAGTTCGCTTCTCTTGCTAATCTCTATAGTTTGGTCAAAAAAAAGAACTAAGCTAGGCCTTACCAACTAAGACTACATTTCCACTTAACATCAAGTGGGGTTGTGATGAAGCATTGGCTTACAAAAGTATAAAAAATAAATTATAATTTTGTTTGCGTATAACGTTCGTTCACACGTGCGGCCACGATAACATAACAATCTGTTGACCACCGCTTGATTTATTTTATAAATTAAATTTTCTTATGATTTATGTAGAATAACATCATAATATCTGGAAGTCTTGCAAAGTTATTTAACCATATCATTTACACTTATTGTAGCGTTTAGTGTAAACTAAGGTTCACAAAGCGCTCCTAATGTCTTAGTAACACGGTTTGTTTATCAACCCAGGGCGAGAGATACATATTGGCAGGTGAAATGAACAGGGAAAAGATAGGAGAGATAACGAAATTTTAAAATAAGTACATTTTCATGCACAACATACATACATAAATTCATTTAAGATCATCATTATCATACCGTTTAAGATTTCATTTTATTAATGGGACTTATAGTGATTTATTTAACATAAATAACGAGATTTTTTTATAAGTCTACACCAAAGTTGTTTTTTAATAATATTAAAAATAATGTCAAGTTTTTGTCTATGAATTATAAAAGAATAGAAAATTGTCTAGACACGACACTGGGAATATTTTTAAAAAGAAACTTGTTCTATGTAGTGTTATAAAATTTAACGATGAAAATATTCACGTATCTACGTTGTATCGCCACATTTGTCCTTAACAGGAGCCGCGACATGCGACGCGAGCTTTTACGACCTCGTAAACTTTAACATCACAAACTGTCTGCTTTTTACCTTAGAAAAAGAAGAATATTTACTGGCACGAATACTATCATCAAATGAAAATCGAATAGACAGCACGATAGAAGAAGTTCTGCTACCGCGTGGAAAATTAATAAGGCAATAATTTAAAACAAAGTAAAACTAGAAAAAATTATATAAGACAAAATAAATACAATTTTAAAGTTATACGACCTTGGAAAGTGTTCTTTTGTAATTTGCGTTTTGTGACTGAGGTGAAGCGACCTAGCACGTCTTAGTATGTCAGGAACGCATCTGTAATCTCCTATAGTATAGATAGATATAGCTTTTTTGTACACAAAATCATACAAGGACCAATTTAGAGAACTAATTTCTTGTACAACGAGTCACCTTATCGTTAAAAGCGATGTCTTCCAGGCACAAATATTAATTATTCTAATCATATACTAAAAATTCTACAAGTTATCAATCAATATTCTAATACACATATATCATAGTTACAACGATAATAATTGACAATACTAACGTTAAGATGTTTTAGTTTTTTATGTTCGATTCGACAATCAATAGCATAATTTGGCATTCAAATTTATTTAAAAATTATCTGAAGGAATCGATTTTCTATTACTATTATTGACAAGTACATTTACGATCAAAACAAGAACCAACTTCAAATCGATAAACGCGCGAACGCCGTCTTTGTATTTCCAAATTATCGTGGGAATATTATGAAATATAATAACCAAACTCTCATGCATACAGACCAGAATGGAGAACCTCCTCCTTTTTTGAAGTCGGTTGAAAAGATCAGTAATACACTGAAATTTATGGTACAAAAGAAGAGGGATAGTGTAACGACTAGATTGATTAGATTGAGACTATGAAACGGCAATAAAACACGTAGTTAAATTGTAAGTGGACGTAACAAGGGACACGATAAAAGAGTGTAGATAAGAAGCATGTAATATCTGCCTACCTAAAAATAATCTAAAAGGCGTAAAGCATTCACATTGTTTTCTTAAGAACCTTTATTTGCGTTAATTATTTAGAGAAAAACTGTAGCAAGCAAACAAATACACTTCAGAAGGCGTAACGTCAAAGTTTACGAAATCGCTCCTAATCCGAATTCGATTAGGTGAGTTAAGTTTTAGTCAGATTTGCGACCGGAGAGTTGCGGGCAGCAATAGCAGTCAAATTCCGGAATTAACTTAGTTGCCTTTATATTAATTGTATTTACCTATGTAACGTTTCGTATAAGAGCCATAATAACTTAGTGTCCAAGGCGCATTTTATTTAATTACCACAAGTCGCATTGTTCGCTAGCAATGAGAGTTCGATCCCCAATCCGACACCAATGAATTTGTTTTGCAATTTTAAGTGCTGCGGTGAAGGAAAATATCGAGAGAAAAGATACATCTCTCATCAAAACGTTAACCCAGATTTCTATGTGGCGCTATTTATTTATTTATTATGTTACAAAATCAGCTTAGGAATAATAAATATGTGGGTCATACGTCTTCAAGATCTAGATCAAGCCTTTAAAGATTTACATTATATATACAAATATATATAATATTTCCAGTGTTAACCAGGAGCAAGTGCATTAAAAAACACCATGACTCAGTTCATATATATATAACTAGCGTATCCAGTCCGCTTCGCCAGGCTAGATTTTTGGCTTTATTTTATTTAAACAATAAACTTACATCGTTAAATATTTTATTTAACTCTCACGATATATTAAATTATTCATTTCTCTCCGTATTCATACTCTTTTCGAGCGAACTCTTCTCGGGGTGAGCATAAATATAAACAACGCATACAAATTTGGGTTATAAAACAATACAATGTCATCATAGTTAGTTTTATTCGTTAATTTTTAATCCCATATTTAGTTTAATTTTTACTTTTGTGTTGTTTTATTTTTATCTTAACATTGTCTCTCGCCAATTAATTGCTTGCAGTATACGTCTATAACTGCGATGGCATTAACTTCAAACTTTTCACTGTTTTATGTATTGTTTTTTAAAAATGTTCATTGTGTTGGTGTTCAATAAATAAATAAATAGTAAATAAAAGCTATATTTGACAGTTCAAAAAGAGGAGTGCTCCGTCACCAAACTTTACAGCATTACTTGCCAGATCAATCTGATGATTCCCTGAAAGTTTCATTGAAATCGGTCCAGCCGTTTCGGAGCCTATATGGAACATACCCACACACTTCCTCTTTTATATATATAGATTATTATATTTAAGAATAAGCACCTACTAAAAATATTGTGAGCAAAATTTTGATTCGAACCAACAGTTATTAAGCCTAAAGTAGACCTACTAACTTACAGGATAGTGTAAAAAAAAAACTTCTTTTTCGTGTTAAGAAAACAATTCTACACCGGTATTGTTCCTAGTAACATTCAATGAACCTTCAATAAACAATTACTCGATTATTCTTTGTTAGCTTTCAATATAAGCCACTTCGAGAGTAACTCGAACTAAGCTAGATCTATCTATCGTGCATCCGGACAAAGGTTAATATCCGGTGAGGCATGTTTACGTCGAGCTAACAAAGAATTACTTAGATCAAATATTCCCTCTGCAGCCCTTAACTTTGCTATAAATTAAATGTTCCTAAACTAATATTGACGAAACGAAAATTAATACAAAAATTATAAAAATCCTAGTGAATTACAAAACTTTCTTTACTTCAATAATAGTGTTACATAAATGATTATATAAAAATGAGGGTTTTTTTAAAAAATTGCAATGAAAACAGAATTATTCTCACAACAATTTAATGAGTGAAATTGCAATGAATTATCAAAATTCATACCTTTTTCGTGTCTGTACTTATTACAAGAATTTTTCACATTTAAATCAAACTAATTAAACAAATAACACACAAGGTAATTGCCAATTGTAATCGTTGAAAAGTCATCTTTTATTTTATATATACATTTCATTCTAATTGTTCTATATGAACAAGGAAGCCACCATAATAATCTGTTTTTACTATCCTTCAAGTGTACTTTTGCTTGCTATTGTACTAGCTCGATTGCCAACATGAACTCATAGATAGATAGATAGATAGATAAATCCTTTATTGCACCAAATAAAATGTACAAAGGCGAACTTAATGCTAATTAGCATTTTCTTCCAGCTAACCTTTAGTGGTTAAGAGCAGGCTAAGGGTAGTGCCGCTAAAAATAGCGTTTTAAAACTATTATATAAATAAATAAATATACATTTACATATACATAAATTCATACTTCTATATAAATATAATAATATACATACACATGGAATATATACAACGACAATAAATATACCACCATCATATGACGACGAACAAAAATCATACCAACCTGTGTAAAAGAAGAAATAGCAAAATGATGTCCAAGAAAAGTCTAAAAAAAACAGGATAACAGTAGGGATAGCTCTAAGAAATCTGCATTCTATTATTATATTTAAGACAACCTTCGCCACGTGAGTTTTATTAAATCACAAATACTTGTAACACCAATGCACAGTGTTTTTTTTATTTCACAAAGTGTAACGACAGACTTGTGTCCGTGCTCTTTTCTAAGAAGAGTGCTACCTATACAGTTACTACATTTTTATCTGATTTTTTTATTAAATAGAAAGCTAGCAATATTTCTTTTTTTTTCAGAAATATTACTAACAATCTTGTTAACCATTCTAAACCATTAGGCTATTGACGCTTCGAAAGGTGGACTTGGAGAATGCCGTGGATCACCCGTCGTAGACGCCCCGTTCCATTGTTATTAGTTTCTCCGCGACCGCATGGCCATTTTTAAGTTGTACTCTAAAATTGTTTCTTTTGATGCGGCCGTTGGCCTCGTCACCAGACTTCCTGCCTGTGGCGTTGTCATAGACATCTGTGTAATAGACATAGCTAACTATGTGTCGGAATGCATATTAGACTCATGGACTTTTGATTTTATAACCTCGAAATACAACGCATCTTTTCTTTAGATTAGAATAAACAAAAACTTTTCTAAGATCCTCTTTTTTACTATACAGTTAAATTAAAATCAAAGCTTAAATCAAGCGAGTATCTCGTAGCGAGCTTATCTTAACAATTTGCCAGATATCCATATAATCAAGAGCTGTTATGATTGTGGTTGTATAGACACAAGCGCAGACAACTCACAGATTAAACCATTACGTAACCCAGTTGCATGATTGCTTCTGCAAGCGATGTCATTTACATACACGTCCTGTCTTAGACTGAATTAACCTTTTAATTGCAAGTGGATATTGAAGATGGTGGTTTGATGTATTGGCTGATGCCTTATTACACCTGGCCCCCCGCTATGTTAGACCAATTGTGTACAACATTAACGTTTATTGCCATCATTGTGGTCGATATTTACTAATATAAGTAGCTAAAATATTTTTATTTTTTATAATAAATAACCATACATAACAAACAAGAATATTAGGAACAGCCTGCATCGAACACTTACACACATCGAGGCGTCCTCGCGTACTATGTGTGTGCAGTGTGTGCGTTTGATTGCAAAAAATGTTCACAACAACTATTGGCGACGTGTTTCGGATTGTTCTTAAAATAGGTTTTAAGATGCTTCTTAATGTGTATTGTAATTGTCTTATATGTAAAATGTATTAAATCAATTAGGAAATAGTAGTTTTTCAGTTCATAAGTGCCACTGTGGTTTGATTGTGTAACACTGGACAGTCGTGTGTGCTTAAGTATTTGACGTATTTAGTGATGGTGCAATTTTTTTTTTAAAAAGAAAGCTAGCGATATTCCTTTTTTTTCAGAATTATTAGTAACATTCTTATTTACCATTCCAACTAAGCTTAAGCTGCTAGGTCATGGTTCACGGCAATAGTCGAATGATGGATTCGAACCCAGGACCTTACGATTCGCAGGCTATACCCTAAAACATTAGGCTATTGACGATTGACGAATTATATTTGGATATACCGGTTTCATAATGAATCCTCGCTGCCAAAAACCAGTCTTGGCCGTGGTGTAGTGCTGATAGTAAAGTCGCAGTTATAAAATCTAACAACATTTTCATTTCCAACGAAAGACAAATTTTATAAAAAATAAACGAGTAATTTCTGAAAAGGACATTCGCTTTCACATGCTCAATCATCCTGATAAAATAAAATCTTAGTAATTGCGATCCTCCAATATAATTTTTCAAATCATTGAATTGGATTTTCCCATTCGATTTGTTCTTCACAACATTTAAATATTTAATTCCCGTGAAAACGAAGAAAACGAGATGTTAAGGGGAGGTAATCGCTTTTAGGCTCTTAAATAAAATAAATCAAACGTTGTAAACCAAGTTTCTTCGTATACATTTTTATTGTGAAACGACAGACTGACTAAGCGAGGCAACTCTACATGATGGAATGAAACATATCATACGGCGTGGTGGCGCCATGCGATAGTGCTACTCTCACCCATCCGTTTCGCCATACCTCGTATACCTAAGTGTTAAAAGCCCAAATTTCCCTCTTTATCTAGGTACCTTAACAATATTTTATGTACCACATGCATGAATTGATTCTCGTTTTGATAACATTTTTTTAAACGATGCAGGTTAAGAATTTAACATTTAACATTGTTCACCTGCCTAACCTTTTACTTACGTCTCACTAAATGAAGCTTCCCTCGCACCTCTTATGTGTAAAAAAAAGTAAAATAACAGCCTATATGTTGTCCCACTGTTGGGCATACGCCTTCACATTTTCTTAATCAACAAAATTTCTTAATCATGTATGTTTCCTCATGATGTTTGCCTTCACTGCCGAGTACGTGATAAATCAGCATAAAATTTCAAGAAATAATTCCATTAGTACCGGCACCACGGATCAAACTAGGATTGCTAGCGGACTAGTCGGGCCGACACAAAGCTAACTCTTCTGCTATGTACTTATTACAAATTATTGCTGTTGTATGTTTATACTTACTAATTATAAAGGAGCAATATTGTACCACAATACAGTGCTGCAACATAATTGCACTAAGCAAGAGTTTACCTACTGGCGTCACAAATTTTGTGGTTATTACAGTTTCAATGTGTGCTTAGCGACGCCGCGTTTATTTGTCAAGTAAATTTACCGTCACTTGTGGCAGCCCAAATGTGGAGTAAACCACACTGAGTAGAACTTAGCTACTGTTTACGTAATGATGTTAGGACAAGCGGAACTTAGAAGTGTTTTAAAAAAGGTTAATATTTATTATTAGAAGTCTTATTATTAGATAATTTAACGTCATTCACGTATCAAGGTAAGTGTTTTAATTAAAGTAGTATTAAATAACTATTTGCACCAGACACACCCCTTAGATGCTAGGAGCGTTGCTGGAGTTTCTTCAGCCACTTCTTTTCCCAGCGCCAACGCTTCCCGAAGTGGCACTCAAAGTTAGTTTAGCTTTTCAAATGTTCCTTAGATTATCCGTGAAATAGTTACCCACTGAGTCGTGGTTCGGCCCTATCGGGCGCCCTTGGATCGGAATGCTTACGCGTAACATAGTAACCGTCCAAGCCGAGGCTACTTCTCACCGGGGGAACCTTGTGTCGAGTTACTAGCGATAGAGGTCCTTTTTTTTTTTTTTTTTTTTTTTTTTTTTTTTTTTTTTTTTTTTTTTTTTTTTTTTTTTTTTCAAAATTATTACTAACATTCTTATTTACCATTCCAACTAGGTCATGGTTCACGGCAATAGTCGAATGATGGATTCGAACCCAGGACCTTACGATTCGCAGGCCATACCCTAAAACATTAGGCTATTGACGATTGACGAATTATATTTGAATATACCGGTTTCATAATGAATCCTCGCTGCCAAATACCAATCTTGGCCGTGGTGTAGTGCTGATAGTAAAGTCGCAGTTATAAAATCTAACAACATTTTCATTTCCAACGAAAGACAAATTTTATAAAAAATAAACGAGTAATTTCTGAAAAGGACATTCGCTTTCACATGCTCAATCATCCTGATAAAATAAAATCTTAGTAATTGCGATCCTCCAATATAATTTTTCAAATCATTGAATTGGATTTTCCCATTCGATTTGTTCTTCACAACATTTAAATATTTAATTCCCGTGAAAACGAAGAAAACGAGATGTTAAGGGGAGGTAATCGCTTTTATGCTCTTAAATAAAATAAATCAAACGTTTTAAACCAAGTTTCTTCTTATACATTTTTGTTGTGAAACGACAGACTGACTAAGCGAGGCTACATGATGGAATGAAACATATCGTACGGCGTGGTGGCGCATCGCCTTGCGCTAGTGCCACTCTCACCCATCCGTTTCGCCATACATCGTATACCTAAGTGTTAAAAGCTCAAGTTTCCCTCTTTTTCTAGGTACCTTAACAATATTTTATGGCTCGTACCACATGCATGAATTGATTCTCGTTTTGGTAACATTTTTTTTAAACGATCCAGGTTAAGAATTTAACATTTAACATTGTTCACCTACTTAACCTTTTACTTGTCAAGTAAATTTACCGTCACTTGTGGCAGCCCAAATGTGGAGTAAACCACACTGAGTAGAACTTAGCTACTGTTTACGTAATGATGTTAGGACAAGCGGAACTTAGAAGTATTATAAAAAAGGTTGATGTTTATTATTAGAAGTCTTATTATTAGATATTTTAACGTCATTCACGTATCAAGGTAAGTGTTTTAATTAAAGTAGTATTAAATAACTATTTGCACCAGACACTATAGACACGTTTAATTTAAAAGTCATACTTTGAAACACCCCTTAGATGCTAGGAGCGTTGCTGGAGTTTCTTCAGCCACGGCACTCAAAGTTAGTTTAGCTTTTCAAATGTCCCTTAGATTATCCGTGAAATAGTTACCCACTGAGTCGTGGTTCGGCCCTATCGGGCGCCCTCGGATCTGAATGCTTACGCGTAACATAGTAACCGTCCAAGCCGAGGCTACTCCTCACCGGGGGGACCCTTGTGTCGAGTTACTAGCGATAGAGGTTCAGGCTAAGCGACCTAAGAGTTATGCCACCTCTCAACCCGGTGAAGCAGTCAAGGCCAGCTTCTCTGGCCAATCTGTGTAGTTCGTCATTAAAAAAAAATCTTTTAAATATGACATAAAATACTAAAGTGATGACTTAAGAATAACTTAACTAAAAGTATGTGCTACCAAAATATATTTATATACTGTGTAATCCTATAGTTCACATACAATTCATCTATATGTTTTTTTATGTTTGTTGCCGCTCGTAACTTTGGACTGGGTGGACCGATTTTGATGTTATATTTTATTTGAAAGCTGTTAAATATAATTGTTATACGTTAGAAACAGAAAAATGGATACTCATTGGAACAAACCGGCTGGGATTCGTAACTCAGACTACAAAATCGTAAAGTCCAATATTTCGTTAATGTCAATGCAAAATTTATATCTTTAATAACTGATAAAATATAATTATATCCATACCGTACTAAGTATTTAATATGTTTCATATATTATTCTATCTGAATGAAAAATAATTATCTCCCGCCTTCGAGATTGTTTTATATCCTGTTCAGTTGATGTTGGATGCAAGTCAATAGGAAGCGAAGCGGAACGTTTTGCTTGATACACGGATATGGCGCCGTAATGAGGCCTTTAAAGCAGGAAACTACATACCTCAAGTCATGTATCAAGTTATATGACGTCATTGAATACGAGCTGTTAAATGTAATTATTAACGTGTGTAATAATACTACGAGATGCGAGTTATAACTTGATTTATTCTTCAAGTACCGTCCACAATACTGGAATATTCATATGATATATAAGCTCCGACGTCCTTTTAACCCAAGAGGAGTAGACAGAGACAGTTTACGAGGTCTACTTTTCATCAATTTTATTAGGTGGGTTCTATGTGACAGGAGACGAGCCCCAGGCCATATACATTGGGCATAAATTTATTAGTAAGTTATTTTTTGTACATAGAAAACCTCACAAAATACCGGTTTGAAACGCATTACATTTTAACGTGACTAAGGTGCCGACAACTCTTGTGTCTCTCACTCTCTTAATAAAATATATACCTTATGTTTGAGCGGCGATGATCTTGATATTCATCCTCGATGCTTAGTTACTGAGGAAGGTTCACAAAGGAAATTCATACTCTGCCTACCCGTCTTGGTCGTGATTTATTTCGAAGTATTAGTACGATGTAGAACTTAACAGAAGTCACACGTACGTGAACGGAACATAAGTCCCACTTAATTAATCCACCCCGCTTTATTAACGTAGACGATCAAGCCAACGGAATTTATAGTAGAAACTTAGTTGGAAGACTGCAGCACTGATGTCGACTTAAACCTTGCGGAGCTGTTACTAATTACAACTTTATTGTTTGCTATACAATGCTTAACTACTGTCTCCTCTTGAATTTATGCTCTATCCTGGATCACTTAATGAGATTTCCACGAAACGTAAATTCGTTATTGCAAAGTTACATGAAGCCGAGACTTTAAGGATATAGTTGAAAAATTGTGACTAACTTAATAATAATTAAAATAAGTTTTAATTAAGCTCGGTATTTTTCTGATCCTCGGTCTTTTGGTCCTTATGATCTTTTGGTCGGGGATACGAATACCAGCCGAGTAACAATGAGTTTCCATCTTTCTACGTACGAAAAATTATTTGCTAAAATTTAAGCCCTGGGCTCATCAAATCTCAAATAAGGAATCTATAATTTTTTTAAGGGATCAACAAACAGTCCTTATTGCCTATCGAGTAACACCGGATATATTTTGCAACTTGTTTTCGACCAACAGTGACTGAACCGAGAATAATTATTATATATACGAAGTAAACAGAAGTCAGGCAGGAGAATTTACTAACAAATAAAGTTAGAAACCTAATAAATGAGTTGCTAAAAATGTCCACTTTTGAACTTAAGTTGCAGAAGTTGTCATTGCATATTGTAAAGATATAATAATAATCTTGTGGTAAATTGTACGTCGTTTTCTGTCTTTATTATCCCTTCTTATGGTATTTTTGGAATTCTATAAAAAGACATATGTTACACATATAAGTACCTTAGTTTAGATTTCCAACTGGTTCAAGTCGACAATATGAAATAACCTAATAACCAACGCTAATTGACCATAATTAATCCATTTCTCTAACCGAGACGATAAAGTTTTACCATCAGAGTTAAGTTGCAAGTCGTTCGCATTGCCAATGTCGTACTAATTTCCGTTGAGTGGTGGTCGCAAGTTTGCTGAATTGTTTCAATCTCCGGACTTTACTTTAAACTATAATGGCTCACAACTGCGGTTTTAATTGTATATACTATACTACTGTGATATCCCTACTACTATTATGATACTATGATATATACTATAATGATGGTATGTGCACGACAAATGGACGGATAACTAACTGATAATCACGCCTACTGATTTCGATGATTCATTTCCTATTAGAAAGGCTTTACTTCAAGGGCACTTTGATGAGAGTTTGGTTGGCAGCCGCGCGTAATAGCGTTTAACGTTTGACTCGATTTGAGGTCGGTTTTTGACCAACGACGGTCAGTCTCTACGGTTTCACGAGATAGCACAGCTCTTAGGTCGCTTAGCATTAAGCTTTTTTGGAAGTAACTGTTAGTTTTGGAGTAATTGTGAAAGTATTCCAGTCCTAGGGCGTCAAAGAGGGCCGAAACACGACTCAGATAGTAGGTTTTATCGAAAAACTATAGTATCGTTAGCAATTTCACTGTCTATTGAGTAATTTGATTTCTATAAATTATATTGATAAAAAATTATTAAATTTACTTGTGATTAATTTAAAAGACATTTTCTCACAGTGGTATATACATAACTTGAAAAATATTATTATAACCTCTGAAAGTCGATCCTGTCGTTACGTTATATTTCTATTGACGGAAATATTTTTTCAGCTTATTAATTACACTAAGGTACATAAAGTATATTTCTATTTTAATAAGGCACCGGAGAACTAAGTTACAAAGCAAATTGTACCCTAAGAGCCCGTTTCAACTTTGATCATTGTATTGTTCTGCGAATCTAATTTTCAAGAAGCCGCGAACAAGAGTTGCTGTATATTACTTTGATTTCTTTTCGCTCTCACGTATGAAGTCATATTGAAAGCTTCAGTACATTAATATTTAGTAATATACATACTCATGTTGATATTGGGATCACGCATCTATGAAAAACACTTTTTAGAATAAATAAATCTTTTATTTCACCAAAAACTTTTTTTTGCTAACGGGGAGGAAATCTTCAAAAAGATACCCACCCTTTGGGGAGAAGGCGGCGGTTATGTGGGGTTTGTTACTACGGAGGTTAAGTTTTCGGTAGACTCGTCCTTATTCCGAAGTTATTTTTCTACTTTAAAAAAAAAACAAATTGTCTACTAAAAATGTATATTTTTCTTTCACAAATATTACTAACATTCTTGTTAACCATTTTAAGCTTAAGTTTATCTCAGGAAATTCATGTCAATAGTAGAATGGTGGATTCTAACCTTACGAGTCGTAGACCGTAACATAAATATTAGGATATATAGGTTTATCTGTTCAATTCACCGTCTAACATTATATAACTTATCTCGTGCTAAATTGTTAATCAGACAAGATTTATATAACCTGCAAAGACGATCAAGTTAAATTAACTACCCAAATTATACTCTAAGTCACTTGTAATAATGACAACGACCCTCTTGAGCTAATTGTGATTACAACTTTGTTGTAGTTTTAACAGTAAGATACTTAAGCTTTAATATAATTTATATCTTAACTTGGCTTCAAGGTTTGATTCAATAAATCAAGTTTCAACGGTGATCCCGCGGTTCTTACAATTTTGGATTAATTAATTGCATTAAACAATTATTTTGAAATATTTCTTCAGTTTTTTTTTATTAAAAATGGCAAACGAGCATACGGCTCAGCTGATCTTATGTGATTACCTTCGATCATGAACATCCACAGCACCAGAGGAGCTGCAGGTGCGTTGCCTTCCTTTGAGATAGGAGTAGGCGCGTTTCTTGAAGGCCCCAAGTCGTAAACTTTAGGAAATACCGCTGGTGACAGTTGATTCCACAAGTTTACAGTGCGTGGAAGAAAGATGGATAAGAACTTAAAAATTGTTTAGTAAAATGACACAAACTTACAGTTCTAAGAAATCGTTAAAAAGGCCAACCCTAAATTATACATCAAGACGTAAATCCGTCCTTTAAGCTTTAGTTTTTTAGTCAAAAATAGTGTACTTTGAAGCACTTTACTCAACCGACTTAAAAAGGAGGAGGTTCTCAATTCGTCGTGTATGTTTTTTTTATGTCTGTTAGCTAATAACTTTTGACTGAGTATACCGATTTTTATGGTTATTTTGCCATTTAAAAACTGGTGCTTCGCATGTGGTCCAAATCTGATAATGGCATCCATGAGAAAACAATTTACACAAGGACTTATAGTCTGAAATTTGCATCAAGTATGTGCGCAGCAAATGGACGAATAACTCAATATCACACCAACCGATTTCGATGATACATTTTTAGTGGAAAGGATGAAGTTCAAGTACAATACTATCTGTATGTTTGATCCGACGAATCTATGTACTGGCTACACCAATTTTGACTGGCAGATGTAATAAGGAGTAACTTAGACAACTTTTATTTTAAAAAAAACAAATTATTTAATAAAACAAAATGAAATATAAATATAGATTTAAAACATGTATAGCAAAAACACGTATACAGGATATATTTACGATACACGTACTAATAAGTTTCCGGTAGACTCGTCCTTATTCCGAAAATATTATTCTACTTTAAAAAAAAAAACAAATTGTCTACTAAAAATGTATATTTTTCTTTCACAAATATTACTAACATTTTTATAACATATTACCAACTAAGCTTATACTTGTACTAGGGGATGGTTCACGTCAATAATAGAATGGCTGATTCAAACCTACGACCTTACGATTATCGCACACGACGCAGACCGTACCCTAAACCATTAGGCTATTGACGTTAACATTTGTAATATATATTTACATATATGCTATCTCTGATGTCTCTTTCGCACGCAGTACTCATATTGAGATTATAAGTAATATTTCATCCAAAACCTGTCACACATCACGCGCGAATATAAGTGATCAATTTGCGAACTAACGCCGGACTGATATTGATTGAATATTCTCGGACACTCGTGATCCAACATCGAATGGGAAATCCTTAGAGATGTATTACCGGGCTATACAAATCCGTCAATTAAATTTCAATCACTGTCTCTTGACGTTTCAAAATACCACACGGTTTTATTAACTTATACGTGAAAATATTTTAAAATACGGACACACTGTGCAATTAGAAACATAGAACTAATTTATCAACATCTACTTATTGCATATATTGTTTAGCTAAGCACAGTAATCACATTTTAGATTAATTAGCACAATAATTATGTTATGGTAATTCATTGCGTGTATTTACACACACCGTATTGACGTACTACGCTTGACTTGCTACAATTAGGTTATCGATATGATAGGTACATATCTGTTTCATTAGTTAGATAAAATAGATAAGACACATCTATCTTACTTTACATTATTTTTGTTGAATTATTAACTGCCATTCAACATGCAATGCCAGAGAATGTGCGGGTTTACCTACGCTTTATAAAATAGGTTGGCAACACATCCGTAATTGATTTGATAAGAATTTGTTTTTTTTTTGATTGATGAACCTACACGAATTCGAAATCCGCAAGGAAAGCGCAAGCGCGGCCGTCCTAAACAGACCTGGCGCCGCACAGTTAAAGACGAGGTGAAGAACATCGAGAAGACATGGAGCGAGATAAAGCGTGAACCCCAAAATCAATCGCGATGGATGTGTCTGGCTGTCCCTCTCCCCCACCCAGGGGACATAGGATGATATATATATATATATATATATATATATATATATATATATATATATATATATATATATATATATATATATATATATATAAATAAATATATATACAGATTATCCAGAGAAGCTGACTTTACTGCAAGCATTCCGATCCAAGGGCGCCAGAGAGGGACGAACCACAGCTAGGTCGGCTGTTTTTACATGGATAAAGAATTTGTCTGTATGTTTTTATGTCTGTTAGCTAATAACTTTTGACTGAGTAAGCTGATTTTGATTATTATTTTGCCATTTGAAAACTGGTGCTTCGCATGTGGTCCAAATCTGATCATGGCATCCATGAGAAAACAATTTACTCAAAGACTTATAGTCTTAAATTTGCATTAAGTATGTGCGCAGCAAATGGACGAATAACTCAATATCACATCAACCGATTTCGGTGATACATTTTAGTAGAAAGGATGAAGTTCTATCTGTATGTTTTTATGTCTATTAGCTAATAACTTTTGACTGAGTAAGCTGATTTTGATTATTATTTTGCCATTTGAAAACTGGTGCTTCGCATGTGGTCCCATTTGGGCCAAATCCGATAATGGCATCCATGACAAAACAATTTACACAAAGACTTATAGTCTTAAATTTGCATTAAGTATGTGCGCAACAAATGGACGAATAACTCAATATCACACCAACCGATTTTGGTGATACATTTTTAGTAGAAAGGATGAAGTTCTATCTGTATATTTGATCCGACGAATCTATGTACTGGCTACACCAATTTTGACTGGCAGATGTAATAAGGAGTAACTTAGACAACTTTTATTTAAAAAAAAAAATTAGGAATTTAATGGCGGGTAACACCGCGGGGCGCAGCTAATTTAATATTTTAATAATTTTCATACATTTTTTTTTCAGAAATATTATTAAAATTTTTATAACATATTACCAACTAAGCTTATACTTGAGCTAGGGGATGGTTCACGTCAATAATAGAATGGCTGATTCGAACCTACGACCTTACGATTATCGCACACGACGCAGACCGTACCCTAAACCATTAGGCTATTGACGTTAACATTTGTAATATATATTTACTTTATCTTTGCTGTCTCTTTCGCACGCAGTACTCA
Organism: Meandrusa payeni; assembly: GCA_029286785.1. NCBI lineage: Eukaryota > Metazoa > Arthropoda > Insecta > Lepidoptera > Papilionidae > Meandrusa > Meandrusa payeni. The sequence continues at coordinate 7,003,265 of JAGSMX010000013.1, forward strand.
TATTGAGATTATAAGTAATATTTCATCCAAAAACTGTCACACATCACGCGCGAATATAAGTGATCAATTTGCGAACTAACGCCGGACTGATATTGATTGAATATTCTCGGACATTCGTGATCCGACATCGAATGAGAAATCCTTAGAGATGTTTTACCGGGCTATACAAATCCGTCAATGAAATTTCAATCACTGTCTCTTGACGTTTCAAAATACCACACGGTTTTATTAACTTATACGTGAAAATATTTTAAAATACGGACACACTATGCAATTAGAAACATAGAACTAATTTATCAACATCTACTTATTGCATATATTGTTTAGCTAAGCACAGTAATCAGATTTTAGATTAATTAGCACAATAATTATGTTATGGTAATTCATTGCGTGTATTTACACAGGCCGTATTGACGTACTACGCTTGACTTGCTACAATTAGGTTATCGATATGATGATATGAGGTACATATCTGTTTCATTAGTTAGATAAAATAGGTAAGACACATCTATCTTACTTTACATTATTTTTGTTGAATTATTAACTGCCATTCAACATGCAATGCCAGAGAATGTGCGGGTTTACCTACGCTTTATAAAATAGGTTGGCAACACATCCGTAATTGATTTGATAAGAATTTGTTTTTTTGATGAACCTACACAAATTCGAAATCCGCAAGGAAAGCGCAAGCGCGGCCGTTCTAAACAGACCTGGCGCCGCACAGTTAAAGACGAGGTGAAGAACATCGAGAAGACATGGAGCGAGATAAAGCGTGAACCCCAAAATCAATCGCGATGGAGGATCACTGTGGACGCCCCCTGAAGGGGACATAGGATGATATATATATAATTAAATATATATACAGATTAGCCAGAGAAGCTGACTTTTACTGCAAGCATTCCGATCCAAGGGCGCCAGAGAGGGACGAACCACGACTAGGTCGGCTGTTTTTTACATGGATAAAGAATTTGTTCGTATTATCTTAGGTGCCACATGCTAGTTGGCCCTTCTCTCATAAAAACAAATGTATAGAAAATCTATGAATATCAGCGTTACGGTTTTCTTCTGACATTGTGATCACAATTATATTTACATATTTTATCGCAGTTTAGTTTTAATCTTAAACGCAGGCACGGTTATCACAAAAACCCTATCTATAATTTAATAATACCTCAGACATGTTACGACATGTTAATGACGATTAAATATTATAAAAAAATAATGTTACATCTATTTGAAGTCGGTGCCTCTATGTAAGCCGAATAATTACACAATTACATATGAGAAACGGTTTAACAACTGTTCCTAATATATATTTATTTTTCATCTGAACACAGTCAAAATATATCACTACCTCAATAATTTTTTAAACAATAATTACTACACTGTGATCAAAATTTCAATGATATAGTTATTATCTCGTTAATACGTAAGTTTCTAAATTTTTTAATAAATTATACTTCACTGAAATTCAACCATTCATTCATTATTCTAAGTGATAGAATTATTCGTCGATTTATAAATTCCTCTAAAGCGATTCAAAGACATTGGCGGCAGATGTTTCTACCGAATTTAATAATTAGCTTAGAATAATTTTATTACTGTGGTATAATTTTGAAACTTGTTAAAATAGTTTAATGGAATATGAAATATTTAATGGAATTGGATTATTTTTGACAATGTCGTCAGCACAATCGCGCGTACTGTCAGCACCGCAACAAGAGGGTATTTTTTGTGACGAGCTACACAGACTACTATTATACCATATATCCATCTATATCTGGATCTATGTAGTTGTATATATATATTTATTGTTACGTAATAATAATGGTTATGCCATTAATCTATCTTTATGTTATAATTATTTATGTATGCTTTTTTTATGTATATATTTATGTTTATACATATTTAAAATATTTTTATATTTGTCTTATTTTACTTTTTTAATTTTATTTTCTAAGCTTGCTCTCGTGACTTTATTTCTACACAACCCTAAGGTAGAACGGCAGAGAATGCCTTCTAGCATTAAGTCCGCCTTTTTGTACTCTCTTATTTTGTACAAATAAAGATTAAATAAATAAATAAATAAATTAGCCAGAGAAGATGGCTTTTACTGCTTCATCAGATTGAGCCACTTGGCATAGCTCTAAGGTCCCTTAGCCTGAACCTCTACATATCTCAAGGTTGAGAGATGAGCTTTTATGATGAGCAATCTGTGTGAATCTCTATTTTAAGCAACTTTGTAGATAAATTTGTAATATAAAAATGCTAATTGAAAATATATAAAAGAAAATATAACGGTGCTTTAATCTTACCGGAGTAGACGCCATAGCAATCGCGCTTTTCATCAAGTTTATTAGGTCCCATAAGTGGACAAGGGATTATCTATGTAACTTTACTTGACCTGACAATACTTAGACTTAAAGACTGAGATTCAAACCCTCACAGTCAAATCATAGATCGAACACTAAGCTAATACGGTAAATTTAAAGTCTTTTAATTAAATTTAAAATTATTTAAATTCAGTTCATGAAGTCACTTGCCTTTATACTCTAGCAATGAAGGTACCGGACGGCTATTTCACAATATATCAGCAAATTCATGGTCCGGTTATTCCTTAATATTCCGGCTCAGAACATGTACCCTTTGAACATACTCGTAAGATGCAATTTTGTGAGCACCGATATAACATTTATTAGACATTCTTGCTTTACTTCGTCAAAGGATAGCTGGAAGTGGTACTCGTATTGCCCGGCACCAAGAACCATGATTACACCATCTCGATGGCTTCCTCATAAAATCTTATTGGAATAACTTTACACATTTTATTTAATGGCATCATAATATATACATTACAGACAAAATATAACACACATTAAAAAGTTAGAAAAATAAACAAAATTAAATTAAAGGAAGGAACTGACACATAGGACATTATGATGAGACCGTCTCAGTACGAGTATATGCTGTCGTAAGTATGAGACAACGCTGATTTTTAGCGGTTCCCAGGACTACCCAATGTCGTGCACGCGCAATACTACCTTTACATGGCTTTTTCGTCTAGATTTATTTAGTCAAATATGTGCAACTTTCACATTTAAAATCTAATATTTTGATATATAGCTCCATTATTTTTGTAGAAGTAAGCTACTACAATTGAATCACAGAGAAAGTTCAGTGACATTGCCAATTTATTACAAAACCGACCTTAGACCCCTTTAGAATAAATAATAAATAAACAAGTATATTTACGAGTAAAAAAAAGTTGACTTCAAATCGAATTAGAATATTACGAAATAGAATTAATCATAATCTAACCCAACACTACAATAAAGGCGTGGTGCTACGGCGTAAATCTCGTAGCGTTTATGTAATTGTAGCGCTGCTTGCAATTATGCCTTAATTGTTTGCACTACAGTACCTAACTACCATATGCTCTCACTTAATTACTTATTTCATCTCTCTCTCTTCCTTGCTATTGGTCCCACATGGTGATGGGGTCAGCTTTCCGGATTTTTGCTTTCCAATTCGCTCTGTCCCCGACATCGTCTTTGGTGATGTTGCACTCCCTCATGTCTCTCACACCACACTCTCCCACCTTGTCTTAGGTCTTCCTCTATAATATATTTAATTATTATACTTAATTATTATTATTAATAAAAAATTATGATGCATAAGTTTACCCAACTTTAAAATTTATTTAAAATGAATTCTTAGTTTTAAAAAAATGGGTGCGTGTCAATCATATCAAATTAAATAAATAAACGTTATTTTTAATAAAACTTAAATTTACTAATACTTAAATTTATATAAATAAATAAAACATACTGATAGTTAACTTCTATTATATTGAAGCATTTCAAAGAGTATATAAATGGACGAATAACTCAATATGATTTTTTTGCGTTCAGCGTTTGGTTAAGTCGTCAGTATTTCGTAATATTCCTACTATAATTTGGAAATACAAAGAAGAAAGTCGGTTTTGATGTTGGTTTTTGTTTTTTCTTGTAAATACACTCGTTTAATCCTATCCGGGTGTCACTGCTAAGGAATTATAATTATTTGTTTTTTTAATTATAAACACATTAATTTCCTTTCATTCCCATTCATATTCCTGTCATAATATAATCAACTCGCTCATTGTGTGCACCTGCTAACATGAACATTCGGAACTAAGCCAAGACTGACGTTAATTAGACAGCGTCTCCTTAGTAAATTAATTTAATTGAGTAAGTTAACAGACAATTGTTTTCGTAGCATACGAGTTAGTAACTCAATTACAGTTAGTATGTGAATGAATCACGAACATTAAATTGAACAATTGTTTAATTAGGAGACTATATACTAATTCGGACGTACAGACAATATGAATGAGCAAAAAAAACTGCCAAAAATATATAACAAAATACCAAGGGAAATGAGAAAATTACCATTGCAGCGATTTCAGAAGATACTCAAACAGTGGCTTATTCATAACAGTTTTTATTCTCTCAAAGAATTTTACACGTTTAAACCGAAAAGTGACATTAGTGCATGAAGTGATTTTTAAGTGTTAAATTTGTAAAAAAGATTATTTAAATTGTAGATTAGACTCGATGTATTATATTTGCATGCTGGTTAGACGAAATATGCTAGTGCCTAACTAAAAATTATTCATCATGTCAGTTACCATATTTCCCGCTAATAAATGTTTATTATTAAAATTATTAATAAAATTTATACCGCGGAATTAAAATATTCTACAACTTTAATAAAATTTCGATCATTCGGGTGCGGTTTGTAGAACTACATTCGCCCATCAAATTGAATACCTAGCTCACCTTATAATCAAAATAATATTATTTATGAATAAGGTTTGGACATGGGGCGGGATTGTCCGTGACCTGGAAAACCGAGACTCGAAAAACGGGCGCGTCAGGGAACGTCATCCAAAAATTAGCAACGCATGTCCTCTTAGAAGCCGGTGAAACTGTAGTGAGCCGATGAGAATTGATTGTACATAAAAAAAAAATCACATGCTATTCCGGTGCTTTTTGTAAGAACTCTCTGCCATAAAAAGTAAAAAGTCTGCTACGCAAAATTCTGTATTCGATCCGAGGTCAACGGATTTAGAGGCGAAGCACTCAACAACTCGGCTATGGTGTCTACTATATACTTATAATACTAAAAGCTTTTAGTCGTCGTTTGTAACCGAGTCACGTTTTCATCGTTGCTTTTCTTTTTTTTGTTTTAGTATTAATTTATTGAGTCTTTTGTTTTAAATTCAGCTTGTGTCTGAATATGATACATTGTTACTTTTGGATTTAAAAAGCGTATAAGTTTATTTATTCTATATTGTATACAATATTTATAATGAAACTGACAGATGACTGAATATGTAATGGAAACTTTAACCCTAAATACAGTATTCTTCTAACAAACCTAGAAAGGGAATGAGATTTTTTTTTAAAGAATGCTTTCTTTTTTTTCCAATAAATTTTACTAACATTCTTGTTAACCATTCTCACCTTCACCTTACGATTCGCAGACTGTACCCTAAACCATTAGGCTATTGACGCTTCAAATACAAAGCAAGTCTCACACAAGGTCATTTTAGATTGGCACTTACCTAGCAGTGGGTATTCAACGATTGTTACATTACTTAATAAAAATTTTCAACGTCAAATTTTCAACTACTCGTAGACATACGAATATGTTTATTTGAACCATTTTGGTACAAGTAATGTACAGTAGAGTATTATATCTTGCTGTTACCTGAACGATTCAATCGTTATAAAAAAAGTGTGTCACCTTAATTTTGAAAAATATATTTTACAGAGAAATATAGATGCCCTACTGTCGGTTTGTAAAACGATACCGAAGCTGGAATTTATTTTCAAAATGAATCATTATATGTCTAATTTACACGTAAATAATTGATAATTGTGCATGTATTTAACTAACTAGATTTCTATACATATCTTTATAAATATATTTATTTTAAAATCATTAAATCTCTTATCTTTTTTTTGATTATTAAACCTGCCAATGTGTTTATCTCTCTCGCCCAGGGTTGGTTAAGGTCCGCCTTTTTGAACACTAGTATAAAGTGTGACAATAATATGTTATATACGATAATATTTACGATATATATTGTACGTATCGTGAACCTAGTAGTACGAGGTAGCCAGTGAAATGACTTAGCTAACGAGGAGTTGCACTTGCCTCGAGATGAGGAAGCATATTTTAGTGAACACAATTGATCATAAATAAATAAAATAAGATTTCGTTTAAAAATATATGAACACTCAATTAATTTCTTTCAGTAAGCGTGTACAAAGGGGACGTAGTCGTAAGGGCCGTAATAAAGGTTTAATAAATACAACTCACAACAGTTTAATCGTTCGCTTAAACGTATTTTAACGGTTCTACAGTCGTTTAACTCAGGTACTTTATGATGTCCAGTGTTAAAGGGATTTCAGTGTTGAATAACAGGAGCAACCGGGAATAACAATACAGTGACGTGGTTTTAATATATTGTATATATCTACACCAATAAATGGAAGGACATTTGTTTAGTTACCTTTTTTGCCTAAGGTTTAAGACACGAAGCAGCGAGTAAAATTACTGAAAATCTTGTGTCATGTTGATGACAAGAACAAAAGCAAAACTCCCGACAAAATATAATCGCCTCAAAAATACATAACAAAAATATTCTTATATCAGATTGTTTTGTACATAAAATATTCAATACTTATCGTTCTATAAAAAACAACTTACATGTTACACACCTCAAGCTTTCCGAAGTGGCATTTGCAATGTCCTTTAAGATGTCCGTGTAAAAGCAACCGACCGAACGGTGGTTCAGCCCTCTTGAGCGCCTTTGTAATGCTTCCGCGTAACATAGTAAGCATCCAAGCCGAGTTTCCCCTCTCCGTCCCTTGTGCCGAGTTACTACATTATAGGTTCAGGCTAAATGACCTAAGAGCTATGCCACCTCTCAATCCGGCGACACAGTCAAAGCTTCTCTGGCTAATCTATGTTGGTTCGTCACAAAACAAAACGTATTTTAATATTTTCAATACAAATTCCTAATGCTATTCAGAGCATCGTCTCGGTCTTATGACATCACATTGCTTTTCACTAGCGGATAATTAAAAGTTTCAAACGATACATCATCTGTCAAATTATGATACGAAGTGTATAAGTTAATATATTATATATACAATTTAAACTTTTTTTTTTATTCTTAGATCGCAACCACATACCTGTGTCCGTGCTCTTTTCCAATACACTTAAATTGTTCACTTTGCATTTATTAAAAAAGTGCCACTTCTACAGTTACTATTTTCATTTTTTATATATATGTAGCCTGAATTTGGAGGTGGCCAGAGATCGCTCCGGTACAGCCACGCGTCGCAGATGCCCCGTTGCATTGCTATTAGCTTCTCCGCGACCGCTGTGTCCGTGCTTCTCATGGCCATTTTCAGATTGTAGTCCACTATCCTCTCCCTTGATGCGGCCATTGCCTTCGTCATCAGTCTTCCTGTGGCGTCGTCACAGTCATCTGTATAATAGACACAGCTGACGGTGTGTCGGGATATCGCCACTACAGCATTTTTTACTTACTTACTACACAATTTAAACTTAAAACCCTTCTTTATGCTACGCCGTAGTCCTATGTGTGTATGTATGTGTTTACGTGAGCAGTTAGCTATATTATATCATTATATAGTATATATATATCAGTCTATAGTTTACTTCACAAAGGAGCAATACAACTTCATTACACTGAACGAATGGTAAAGTATATAAATTTCAATAAAGGAAAGCAATTCCAGTGAAACAGTTAATTTAGACCAGCTCACGATTTTATGTCTTCTCTTTTATTTCGACCTGTTTGGAATGCCTTTGTTTTTACGAAACACATTTACAAGTCGAAAGTGTTTCGTTGACATGGCAGAAAAGTTACTACCTTAATACATTATTAAAATTTATGTTAAAAAATATAAATAGCCAGTTAAGTAACTATCAACTTTATGACTATTGTTGCTTTAAGCTGACAGGATTTTGGATGTGGATATCCTGATAAGCTATGTTGGTATTAGGACGCATCATCTCAATAATAAGTAATAATAAGTCAATCTACGACTCGTTTCAATTCACTCGTCAATTTATAAAAAAAAACGAGTGTGTGGTCTAACCACACGACTGAATTACAATTTCTTCAGCTCCATCAATATGTATATCTATATATATATAAATATAGTAGAATTAGTTTATAAATATAGATATATTTATATATATATATATATGTGTGTACATATGTATGTATATATATATAAATATTTAACGGATTAATGAAGAGAGAAAGAAAATGTGCGCACATTTCGCACAACTCGCTCTTGGTCCCACAATGTGATACAAGTAATAACTCTGCACTGCGTCTTAGATATACGAAACTTAATTCTAATATCTCTTTATCTTCACTAACTTATATCTCCCTCACAACTTCCGTTCACCTCGCCCGATCACACTTTTCGTAATGCATTCGCCAGCTTAACCTAAGCGTGCGTAAAGTAAATTTATTCCAAAAAATTCCGTAATAGAAATATTTATTACAGGAAAACTTACATCTATACAATACCAATGTATAATTTACAGATAGGCCACTAATTAGAGATTTCACAAGTGTTTATCACAAAATGGACACAAAATATAGGTAACATTGATTAGACTCGCATCATGATTCAGATGATGAGACAGAACATTACTAAACATATTTATAAAAAGCTAATGAATGGAGCGATCACTGATATAAGTTGACAGTTATACTTGTTAGAAGGAATAAGAAATTATACACGTTAATAAAGTAGCTATTGAGCATATAATTTGCGATTATCTAAGACTTTTTATTTAAATTTATTTTGAAAAAGAGAGAGCTCATTAAAATCTTTTCATAACAAATTTATCAAAACATGTCTACATTATGTCCATTGAAATTTAAGCAAGCAATAAATCTAACGAGGTCAATTGGGAAAAAAGAAAAATGAATTGGCTCAAACGAGTACCCAATTAAATAATGAAAAATAACACATTAATTTCAATGCCAATTTATACTAATTAAGATGAAAAAATAAATGATTGCGCACATATTTATATTGAATAATATTCAAGTTTAGAAGGCTTGAAATAATTTACATTTATTAATGATTAATCAAGCTATGTTTTTTTTATACAAAGACTAAAGATTCGCGACTATAGGAAAATGTACCGACCAAAAAATGTACTGTAAGAATGATCAAAGATAAGACATTGTAGAAGTAGCGAAGTACCATGAAGGTTTCTTGAAATATGACTGTTCCCGTATAACTGCACGTGGCTCCTTGAAAGGTTACTACTTCTTGCCACCATATGAATAATTACTTATCCTAATTATCCAATATAAATTACAATTTATATTACGCTTTAATAGTATATACACAAATATTTTTCGCCGCCACCTAAATTAGGATCAAATCCCACGACCATTTTTAAATGTAAATTGCTATATTTTCAACCAACTTCAAATGGTTCGTTCAATTCATCTCTTTTTTATGTTTGTTAGCACATTAACTCTCGACTGGGTGAAATTATTTTTTATTTGAAAGCTGATGCTTCCCGTGTGGTCCCATTTAAATTAGGTCCAATTCTGACAGTAGGAACCAAGATAATAACAAATTTTTGTGCATTTGCATCTAGTATATGCGCCGCAAATGGATGAATAACTGAATATCAACGAATTTCGATGTTTATTTTTTTTATTGGACAGAATGTACTCTAACAGTAGTTTGGTTATGTTCAGATTATGTTTGATTTCGTAATATTCTCACGATAATTCGGAAATACGAAAAGGGCGTCCACGCTTAGTAGCGTTTAACGTTTGATTCCATTTGAAGTAGGTTTTTGTTTTTCAGCCCTGTAGTTCTGGGCTCTCAAGAATAAAACTACGGTATCCCCTGCCTGTTGTAGAAGGCGACTAAAAGGGGCCTCGGGTTCACTGGCCGACAAGGGTGGGGGCCTGAGTCGTCCACCAAGGTGGACCCGGGAAGAAGGCGACATCGGCTGGCCCAGGTCGCCTTGCGCTGCGAGGGCCCAGGGGGAGGGAGTAACCTACCCCCTGGGACGTGCTCTCCTTGGGCACAATGCAAAGGGGCTCCGGTTGAGATCCCGGATCCCCTCGTCATGCACCGAGGAAAGGGCCACCGGGGAGGTTTTAGTATGTAAGGACCCCACATAACCGCCGCCTTTCCCCCAGAAGGCGGGGTATCATCTTTCTGAAGATTTCGTCCCCGTCAACAAAAAAAAAGTTTTGTTTTTACACGTATATATGCTTGTTAAGTTCTCTTTCTGTGTATGTTTTAGTGATATGCAAATTGATATCTATAGCTGATTATGCACTATTTTTAAAAACCTTAAAGAAATGAGTGAAACCATTTCAAAGGGCGACAATGATCGCTTAAGGTCGCATTAAGGGCATCCATGTTCTTATCACATTAAAAAAATTAAAACGACCGGTAAATTAAAAATAACAATGCATTCTATTTGAAAAATAATTAAAATATTCGAATATCCCATACAGTGCTATACTTCTGATACCACATGTGCTCGCCGCAAGGTACCATTAGAGGAAACAAACAGAGCTTTTGCTTAATGGTTCTGCTAATTGAGAATACCGCAATTAATTTTAATTTAATAGAACACACTTGCATAACAATTGCACAATATTGCATCAGGCAATTTTACAAACTTCCCAGGAGTAATGATTTAAATTACTATTTGATAGAATAATTTATTGATGAATCACGCTCCCAAACTTTTAATTCGTACTGTGTTTGATTTATCTACATATAATTACTTGCTAACATGTGAACCCGTTGTGTAATGATGGAATAAAACGCGGACACCGTGTCTCTTTCTATCCCGCTAGGGTTATTGATAAATGTTAAGACCTTATTCCACTGGCCCAGGGGAGGATTTGAGTTACCTCAACCCGGTGACGTACTTTCCTAAGAGCACAGTGCAGAGGGCCTCCGGTTTGTTCCTCTGGAGATCCCGGAGGAGCCCCTCACCATGCACCGAGAAGGGCCGCCGGGGAGGTTTTAGTGGGTAAAAACCCCACATAACCGCCGCCTTCCCCAGAAGGTGGGGTATTGTTGAAGATTTCCTTCCCGTAAACAAAAAAGGGTCAGATAAAGACTCGTAGTCCTGGGTTTAAAGAATAAGGCTATGGTATCCCTTGCCTGTCGTAAAACTCGACTAAAAGGGGCAACAGGTTTACGGGCGACAAAGCTGGGGCCTTTGATTAGCTTCAATGGACCCGGCAAGAAGGTGGTATCGGCTTGCACTGCAAGGGTGCTGAGAGGGATTAACCTCCTCGGGACGTGTAGGGTAACATAGAGAGCAAACTCTTGAGCATCACCTGTTTCTTGGGTTCGGTTTAAGGGATAGATTTTTATAATGTTTTTATATTTTCTATAGTATACTTTTTTAAAATAATATTGTAAAAACTTAGCCTAAGATTTATAAATAAATAAAAGAAACAGTAATTTTAATGTAATATATAATTTCGTGCCATTTGATACAGTAATGAAATAGCACAAAATTAAACTACGGTTAAGAGGCTATTAAATCTGCCTCGAATATAATAATTTGTAATGAAACTCTTCGGGTTTCATAAATACAGCGAGGTCTAACAAAAGCTTTAGAGGCTTAATTAAATACGGGGCGGGAACGATTCCACCGACCAATACAATACTATTTAATTGTGGTACAATTTCTTACGCCCTAATTATAATAAATTTCGACTAAGAGATTTAATTAACTTTGTATTAAAGGAATACTTGTTAGGAATTTTACATCAGGCATGTTTTTGTGTTATTTGTATTGAATTAATGTCTTATTCATTTACGTGTTTCTCCATAATGGAACTTTTGAAGATTAAAAAAGTTTGTTCATACTCTGAAATAACTTATCCGCGTTTCAGCGAAACAACAAGCGAACGTAGCATGCATACAAACAATACAAATACAATATAATTTAAAATTATTGTCAGTCCATTGAAGTTAAGGTAAGGCACACTATCTCTTTAAAATCAGGCTATTGGTCTGCTAGGTAGACCGATAGAAAATAAATAATGTTAAACGGGCCTCTCTGGCACCCTCGGATCGGAATGTTAACGCAATTAGAGTAACTGTCCAAACCGAGTTCCCTTCTCGGGGACCCTTGCGCCGTGTAGCCAATTGAATTGCCCAAAAGAATAACAGGCTAATAGCTAGCACAGCTACCCCTCCACAGGCGCAGGACGCCCGGTTTTATAAACTGGTTCTGTCGCCGGGGCGAGAGGGTGAAATGCTAACGCGAACCCATCTTCCTCTATCATGGCGGAAGTAAACACATCGCATCCTTACCGTACACGAGGCCCAAGACCTCACATACGGATCAGTGGTGGTCATCAGAACAGTATAGGTTATAGCGTTATTTTTTGTTGTTATAGCGTCCAACATGCTGGAGTGGCCATATCCCGCAACACAGTCAGCTGTATCTATTATATACATGACTGTGACGACGTCATAGGAAGACTGGTGACGAGGGCAATGGCCGCATCAAAAGAAAAAATATTGGAGTACAACTTAAAAATGGCTATGAGAAACAGGCACGCAGCAGTGGCGGTGAAACTAATAACAATGCAACGGGGCGTCTACGACGCGTGAACGGGAGCATTCTCAAACACCAACTTCCAAAATCAGGCATAAAACAATTGTAGTAACTGTAGAGGTAGCACTCTTCTTCACGAAACAAAGTAAACAAATAAAGTACATTAGAAAAGAGCACGGACACAAGTCTGCGGTTGCGCTTTATTGAATTTAAAAAAAAAGTAAACGCATCTCAAAAAAAGTAACGTGGGAGCGTTAAAAGAAAATAAAGAAAAAACAGTCAAACATAAATTCGGTGAAACTGATGCGGTCAGCTTCTCCGGGTAATAAGCGTAGGGTTCTCACAAAAAAATAAGGAGATCTGTATTTCGCAAATCTGTATAAAGTTGTAGTAATATACTTGTACGGCACAAGCCCCCCTGATACTACGTGTCGTATATAATGAAAAATAACTTACCATCTCGATGTTCTGTTCTCCGCTTGCAGGTTCCTGGTATTAAATTCACTCACACTCACTCTCACTTCAACACACTGTAATCACTAAATCAATGTCGAATCTGAACACGCGAACAATGTGCCCTGATGCAACCCGTATTGCACAGCTCCCCGTTAGCGGATTCAAACCGTGATTTGCTAGTCATTGATGACGCGATGTGAACCGATCATTAACAGTAACTTTGTACGCTAAATTAATTACACTGAACGGGTCCTCTCCGCATACGCTGTGCGCTAGTTATGACCGTGAGATTTTTGCGATTACCCACGTGTGCGGAGAAAATAAAAATATCGCCTCACCGTCTTTCGTGTAACAAATATGTATTCGAAAAATATTAAATGAGCGGTATTCAATTACACCGTACCATTGTAAGATGTTGAAAATTTGTGAAAAAACTAACATTAAATTCAATTTTATTTCATATAAATATATGAATAAGGGATTCATTGTATAACATAGAAATATAAATTGCTCATTTAATAAAACTATTCTTTGGATATATTACAATAGATACTGGATTTTTGCATATTTATAATTCTTGTCGTTACGAAAACTTGGTAGCATTCATAATATTCTCAAATTATATCTCATAATTAGCATTTAATTGCTTTCGAATGTCGTTAAACTATTTGAACTGTCAAGGTCATTGCGGTGTATATTTGCCTTAAGAATCTGTGTTAAAATGAGTTAAAATTTTCATTTTTCAATCAAATCTGCGATTAAATTTACAGATTAATTTGAAAAATATCTAGGAATATAGGTAAACTTAGTAAATAGAATGAGAACAAAGCCCGTGGCTGTAATTTTAACGTGTGGATATTGAGACAACAAACAGCGTACCGGATATATTGCTTTGCTAATTGCGCAAACCGCATTCATGTTAACTTAGCGCTGCTATATTATCAAACGTATACAAAGTTCCAATTAAATGCTGAATATTGAATACAATTTACAGAAATATTTTATTTATACCCGTTCTTCTTAAAATCTTGAACCTGATTTACGCCTTAAAATTTAATTTGGGTTGGAATTCAATCGGCTTATCTGTCAGTAATTATTTGTGCATGAAGAAATATTATATAATAAAGTATATCTAAAAATTAAAATAAAATAAATATGCACACGAATTTAGAACCTCCTCTTTGTTTGAAGTCTGTTGAAACGGGCAAAACGGACTTGAATGTTCATATTTTTATTGTTTTTCTTTATGATCACACATGAAAATAACCATTTGTCACGTATGATTGAGACAAAGGAAACATTTGTCAGAGCGGGAGCCGGCGGCTGAACAAACCCCTAAAGCCTCAAGCCTCGAACGTTCTGTGCGTTTACGCGGAGCAAACAAACACCGCTCCCGACATATCAGCGCTGATTGTGTCAACACACGCACTGGCGGGAGAACGTGGATGTTTTAAAAGTTACGAAATGGTAATTATAAGCTCTCACGTTATTTTTATCTGATCGTAACACATGTAATTTTTACCGACCTTATTTGGTCCTAAACTCATCATATCTATAAATATAAAAGAGAAAGTGTATGGGTATCTTCTATGTAGGCTCCGAAACGGCTGGACCGATCTCAATGAGACTTTCCGGGAAACTTCAGATTGACCTGGCGAGTAATCGTACGCAAGTACAGTTTGGATTGACAATCGGATCGGACGATCTCCTTTTAAACGGTCGAATACAGCTTTTATTTACTATGATGAATTTCTATTGTTTTATAATACAAATTCGTATTGACACATGCGTTGTGTATATTTATGTCGTTATGAACCATATTGAAGTACAGTGAAGTATAATATAGTATATTAAAAATATTAATTAATGATTTTGAAGTATTCAAGGTAAGTTATAGCGCCGCAAATGTATCCGTTTATTGATGCTGCTGATATGTATGGGTGATGATCTTCACCCGCTCGAGAAGAGAATGAATACGGAGAGAAATGAATAATTTAATATATTGTGCGAGTTAAATTAAATATTTAATTATGTAAGTTTATTGATTAAATAAAATAAAATAAATATGCACACGAATTTAGAACCTCCTCTTTGTTTGAAGTCTGTTGAAACGGGCAAAACGGACTTGAATGTTCATATTTTTATTGTTTTTGTACTCAAAATTAACAAGTGGCAAATTGTGGTGAGTAAATACCAAATTTTCCGCATTTGTTGGTAAGAGGCGACTCCGCTTGGCTTCGTATACCAGACCAGCTTCTGAAAATAGCCTTTCGCTGTAAACGCTACTGCCAGGTGCTGAAAGATAAATTCTAGCAAACCTTGACAACTGCGGGTACTGCTTTAGATTAACTGACCACCAAATGTGTGGGTCGTGATTTCGATCGATCCGAGATGTCTTTAAAAAGTCAATCTCGTTAGCAATTGGATTTTGTTTTCTTGATCGCGACAATCACTACTGTTATCCTTTGCCACTTCATTGTAACAGTTCCAAAAGTGTCATGAGCTTCACGTGTGAACTTGGATATACAGAAAAGGCCAGAACTTGTAATTTTCGTAATTTCTTCAAATTTTTAAAAGATTTATGCACTGTTCTATTAAGCCCCATTGTTGTATCGTCAAATTAGTGAGTGTGTCATGTTCAGCAACTTAAAGAGATTGCCCTTTTTGTTCCAACAAGCGTTCTGCCATGTAGTAGGTAGAGTTCCACCTCGTGTTGATGTCCTGCACTAACTGATGTTGCGGTAAATGTAACTCATTTTGAATTGCAAGCAATTTTCTTGTGCTAAACCTGAATGATTGAAATGAGTTACTAGACGTCTTCCAGTAGCAATCATGTCTAATACTTCAGCTTGGACCTTCATTGCCTCATTAACAACTCGCTGAAGTGAATATATGAAACATCTAGCAGAATCATACTCTGCAACTCGAACTCCTTTCACCATATTAGTGCCACTATCATGGATTAGTAAATGAATTTTATTTCTATCAACATCCCAGCGAGCAGCAATAGCGTTCAGTTCCTTTGCTATATTTTCTCCAGTGTGTGATCCTGAAAACGGTTTCATAGCAAGAACGCCGTGTTGCAGCTGAAATTCCGGAGACAACCAATGGGCTGTGATCTCGTTTACCGCGCCAATATTCAAATCAAACTGATCGCGTCAACGCAATAAAGAAAGGGCCGAATATCCGGCAGCCGGATATCCGGCGCTCCGGCCTAGTAGCTTGCCGAATATCCGGTATCCGGTATCCGGCCACACTACTATCCGTTTCATCTCTAGTATCCATTTGTTGATGCTGCTGATATGTACATGGGTGTAGGTTATGATATTCACCCGCTCGAGAAGACAATAGAAGGGAATGAATACGGAGAGAAATGAATAATTTAATATATTGTGCGAGTTAAATTAAATATTTAATTATGTAAGTTTATTGATTAAATAAAATTAAGCAAAATCTAGCTCGGCGAAACGGGTTGAGTACGCTGGTTATTAATATTTTTTTGTGTTTTTTTGTACTCAATACATAAGACAATGAATAAGAAATTATTAAATAAATTAAAGCTCACTCCGGTTTCCGACATTAGTTATCATCTTTTTGCGAGGCATTTACCATTTCACTCGATAAAATATAAAAATGAACAGAATTGAACTTATGTGAATTACAAAATGTAAAATGCCTTTATCTACGGAACGTAAAGAGCATAATAGAATATAATTGGAAAATGGATACAGGTTACAACTACTAGAAATTAAATATAAAAGAAAAAGACTCTTCGCATAGGTTATGGAAACTAGAAACGGTCTAGGTGTGAAGCGTTGGAATTAAATAAATTATACACGGCGACTAAAACACCCGTTCTTTCTCAAGGTAAATCGTTTCCCTTATTTTCAGACAGTATATTTATTGTAGTATTCTAAACGGTTTAGTAGTAACAGAAATAATGTTAAAAAAGATAAATAGTTGCATTCTATATATCCCACTGTTGGGCATAGGCCTTTTGTGTAAAGTGAAGGGAAGTCATAGTCCGCCAGGCGACTCTACTGCCGATTGCCGATTGAGCTCTAGCAAAGTTCGATCCCCGGTGCTGGCACCAATAAATTTGTTGTTGCAATTTTATGTGCTGATTTACCACGCGCTCGGCAGTGAAGGAAAACATCGAGATGAAACCTATGTGTGATATTAATTTTAAAGCCATGTGAAATCTGCCTGTATATTTACAGAGAAGGCCTGTGCCCATGTGCATATATGTATATATATAGGCACACACAGCAAGGGTGTATTTTTAAAACGGTATAATAATACCCTAGTTGTACCACACCCTTTATGAAATGCAGGGTAAGTAACAGCGGAACCATAATTATAAGAACTGATAATTACAATGCAACACGGCTTGTGCCTTGCTCCGTTCACGACCCGGTATTAAATTGCATTTAAAGGTTTCAATTATCGAAGTACATATACGAGTATAATTTTAACTAATCCGATTTTTTGTATAATTTAATTATAATATTACAACATCGTTTTGCTTACGATTTACTTATGTTTTGAAATGCAGGGTAAGTTGAAATGTTGAAATGCTGCCAATCCGCACTAGGATCGCGTGGCGGACTACGCCCTTATACTCTCTTTACAGAGAAGGCCTGTGCCCAGCCGTGGGACATATATAAAGGCAGTAACTTTAACTATAAAACCTACCACCTTGTTCGATCCTCCGCTTCCCGTATCCGTCTACTTCCGGCTATATGGTCAGCCCAGTGACACTTCAACTAGCTGACTTTAAAGCTATGTCGACAACTTCTGTTCTCCTTCGAATTATTCGTTTAAGATTCTACCCCACAGATCATTCGGTGGTTTGGTTGAAGACGTTCGTCTTCAGGCATCTATCGATCTCTGTGTTGAAAAATATAATTTGTTGTAACTCTATTAAGAGGAAGAGAGAAATATTTCTTCAGCAACCGAAAATTATCTTTACATTAATTTGAAAAAAGGAAATGCGCAATCGCGAATTACGATTTGATTTAATTAAAAGCTGTCAAATCCGACCCAAAAATTATAACTTGTAATAAAAGTCATAAATGTGTAATAAAACTCCTCCGGGTTCCGTAAATACAGGAGGTCCAACAAAAGCGCTCGAGGCTTAATTAAATACAACGCCCGAACAATTTTATCAGCTAATACAATGTTATTAAATTGTTCGACGAGTTTAAACGAGGTTATTTATGATTTACCCCAATACAGAGGAGGTTTTATTGTTTCAATGCTAAATGTGATGCCATAAATTATTTCATATAATTGAATTTAAAAGTTGTCTTCATCAATTTTCTCGTCCGATTACGATGACACATTTTCCACATTACGAGGGCGGCACTGAAAATTTCAGGAATCAAGGAAGTGACACAACATTACTATTTAAAAATGTATTTATTGCTTTTCGAAGTAATCTCCGCGAAATTTGACACATTTTTTCATACGATGGAACCAATCATTGAAACAACCGTTCCATTCGGATATTTCGGTCTCCAAAATGGCCGTTTTGTAGGCGTCCACAGCTTCTTAAGGTGATGAAAATCTCTGACCACGCAATTTATTCTTTATTTTAGGGAAAGTATAGAAATCATTAGGACTCAGATCGGGGCTGTACGGGAAATTTTTTTTAAATAAATAAATGGTATTCGATTTTCAAAACCAAGGGGTTTGCTATTAAAAGATTTTAATATGACAGGAATAGTGGAAACATTCCATTCCCGATACTTTTAGTGCAGCCTATGTATAACTAAATTAATGATGGCTTATTCTAGCGGACTATGTTCCGACTTGATAGTAAGATAAGATTTATTTATTTGTTGATCACGGTATCAATTGATGTTATATCATTACAAACAGACCGACATGTTTCGCTTTTTACAATTAAGCATGCAAATTAAAATTAATGTTAATAAATTGTGAATTGTCTAAGTCAGCATTTCACTCATAATTACTATTTTTGAATCATTGAATAGTAATATCATTTAACTAAGAACAGAACATAACAGAGATGAACAGACATTTGTAATAAAAATTCGGAAACACTATAAATATTTAAAGAATTAAGCAACTTGTATAATTTTGTTTTAAATATTAATCTATTTAACACTTTTAATTCTATTGGAACCTTATTTGTACACACATAATTTTTTTTTTAAAGGTAGCTAGCAATATTTATTTTTTTCAGAAATATTACTAACAATCTTGTTAACCGTTAAGCTTAAGCTTGTGTTAGGACATGGTTCACGGCAATAGTCGAATGGTGGATTCGAACCCACGACCTTACGATTCGCAGGCGGTACCCTAAACCATTAGGCTATTGACGCTTTATTATATTATATTATACAACATTTGTCTTATTTCATTAATTTTAGAGTCGGTAGGTCATTTTGTCATAAAAAATAAGCTGTTCTCTTTAATTTACTATTTAATCGACTTCAAAAGAAGGTTTTCAATTCGGTTGTATGTTTGTTTTTTATGTTACGAGTATTTCATAACTTTAGAATGTGTGAACCGATTTTGGTGATTCTTTTTTTATTTGCAAGCATTCAATGTAGTCCCATTTCAATTGTCCAATTCTAGCAATGGCCTCCATGAGGAAACCATATAAGTCTCAAATTTGCATTCAGTTTGTGCGCGACAAATGGACGAACAAATCAAAATCACGCCATCCGATTTCGATTATTCATTTTTTAATGGAAAAGTTGACCTTCAAGAGTAGTTTGATGAGAGTTTGGTTAGATTCTGTTTTATTCTTTTTTGTAATATTCCTACGATTATTCAGAAATACAAAGAGGGCTTTCGCGCTTAATAGTATTCAACGCTTTGATTTGACATCGGTTTTTATTTGTTATTTGTTTGCAGTAAATATATTAGCTTGTTATTGTTGTTGGTTTCCATTCACGTTCCAAGAAATTGCTTTACTAATTATTTTTTATTTATAATAAAAATATATTCCCTCCGAATGTGGATTCTCTAAGAGAAATAGACAAACTTCTTCTTCTTTTAACGGATCACGTCTCCTGTCCTCATTTTTCACTAAGCTTATAAAGTACCAAGCGTGATATATAATGAGCTTATCGTCGGACACTGGGTACAAATTTTTAGCAATTACTTATGCTATTTCTGCTAATAATCAAAGTAAATATTAATTTATATTAATATTTCGAACGTACATATGTATTTCAGAGTCTTAAAGTTACAGCCTTTATATATATAATATATATGACCCACTGCTGGGCACAGGCCTTTTCTGTAAAGAGAGTATAAGGGCATAGTCCACCACGCGGCCCTAGTGCGGATTGGTAGACTTCACATGCCTTAGAAAAAATTTCTAAGATATGTAGGTTTCCTCACGATGTTTTCCTACACCGCCGAGCGCGTGGTTAATCAGCACATAAAATTGCAACAGCAAATTTATTGGTGCCAGCACCGGGGATCGAACTCGGGTTGCTAGCGTACTATGCATCAAGAGCCAACCGCCTGGACACTGAGCTACCACGGCTCAGTCAGAGTCTAGCAGGCTTTTAAATATCCCTGTTCAACTTGTGTAATATATCACAATAACACGTGACAGAATACTAACAAAGTTCTAACTTAGACTGCTTAACATATGCGACAACCAAGTATTAAATCTAGTGTATATAAAACAACTAACTACAGTATTCTAAATCCTGAGGGAAATTTTGTCAGGTTCATTTCGAGCTTATTAATTCACAGACCTCAGTGCTGTTGTAGCTATCAAGCATAATAAGCTTGTGGTTGGATTTATGTACAACATAACTGTTTTCTTAATAGTAATAACGTATTTACCATAATATAAAGAGTAGGTAAAATAGAACGCTAAGTTAATTGATTATTGCTGCTTATACACATATAAAAGTAACAGTCTATTTACGTATATAGGATATTACGAGACCGTTTTGACGATAGTACTGACACCTTTGATGATCAAAGGGAAAATAAATCAATCCTGATTAAAAATATCAAATTTTTAAAACGTTTTATTATCATTATTTACGCTCCATTATATGTGTAGGTAAATAAGACGATAGTTTCATAAAAAATACATTATTAAAAAAACAGTAATGAAACACAAAGTCGAAAACAGTTGATGCTCTGGTCAAAAAACGCCGGAGCGCGGAGGGGCGGCATGCAAAAGAAGCGGCAACAATTCTTTTATTACGCGGTATCAGCGCCTTCATGAACTTGGTGTTTCATTGCTGCTTTCTTTAAACATTGTCACGTTTTGTTTCACTACCCAGCGCGTGGTAAATTTCAAGAAATTTATTTGGTGCCAGCACCGGGGATCGAACCCGGGTTCCTAGCGTAATTAGCAACTTCAAGAGTCGAAGTTCAAGTTAGGCACCGTTCGAGTAGTTCTGAAATCACCCCTTTTTAGTGTAACGTCCAAGAGGGACGGCATACTAAAAAAGGACGATTGACACTTTCTTTCGCGGTATAAATTATTTTCGTCTCGCTTTACTCAATTTACATTCCCACATTAATTAAAAAACAGTGATGGCCGAATAGTTAAGCGTTTGAGTTTACGATATTATGTTTAGGGATTTATTTCTTAGCCAAATTGCACCACTTGGTTCCCGTTTCTTACGAACGAAAAATTACATGCTAATTTCAATGAAAAAAATTAATCTCTTTTCACGTTGTTTTGTCGACAATTTGGTTCGAACATAAAGGTTAACATGTAAAGGTCAGCCCATCGTTATAAATTCCACTAATTATATCAGTTGCTAACTTTCCAGACGAACCGCACACATAAAATTCAATCAAAAACTAAGCAGCGCGGCAAGACCACAAGTACTGAGGGTAGATTACAACGAAAATGAATAAACACAATTAAAATGAGACGGTGAACCGCATTGGAACGTCAAAATTGTACTCGATGTAAACCCCGCGATTATAATGCTGCTGCTAGCTTCCCTGTACTGTTTCAAAGGATGAGCGCAGTAAAGTTCCAGAAACGACCGTAAAATAGTGCCCAGTGCATTATTTACGGATAAACAGATATGCCCTGTTGTTTTTATTTTTAAATATTTTAAAAAACAACAACAAAGATACAGGTTCAGGCTAAGCGACCTAAGAGCAATGCCACCTCTCAATCCGGTAAAGCAGTCAAAACCAGCTTCTCTGTCCAATCTGTGCAGTTCGTCAAAAAATAAACCATCATAAAAATCAATCAAAATTCAAATCTAACGCGCCCTTTTAAAATTGGTGCCGGATGTTCATTAGGTTCACGGGGTGAATAAGAGGCCGTGATTAACGCGTGTGTCTTCTACGTTCTATTGCTACTATTTTAATGTGAATGCTTTCAAGAAGACTATGATCACACATCACACACAGGAAGAGAGAACACTTTGTACTGCATCTCCACTTAATACATTCGGATTTTACTCAAACATTTGAGTTATAAAATGATTAAAACATGATAAATAATGCATATAATGTAGACAAAAATATATTTAAAAATACATATTTTGAAATGGTGCAAAGTTGAGTGATTCTAACTATTTTCTTCTTTGACTTTAAAATAAAGGCACTGAAAATCAGTCGGTGCTAGTATTTTAGAATTTAATTTAAATAGGGAGCTTTTAAATCTGCCTTGAGAATTATAACTTGTAATAAAATTCGCCGGGTATCATAAATACGGGAGTCTACTAACAAAAGCGCTCGAGGCCTAATTAAATACACCGCCTGAATAATTTTACCAGCCAATACAGTTAAACTGTTCAATGAATTTTAAAACAGTTATACTGTGATGATGTGATTTTGATTGACTTCACTAAAGAAAATCAATTTAGATTTCTTATTGTAAAATATCTCTTTTTGTTCTTCGGAGACGACTTTCCAGCTGTTTATCTGCTACGTCGAGAACTCCAATACTACCATGGATGTGTTACCTATACGATCTTAACGCGAAACGCCACACATCTATCGCAGCATCTTCATCTCTGCAACGTGCAGCTCTACCTACTGAATATGTCTTCTCAGACCAGTCTGTACATCACGAGGCCCTTTAGCTATACATATTTTGAAATATATCTCTAATTCATAATTTCAGCCGTAGTGTCCATCGATAGATATAGGCCTAAACTGACAATATCCAAAAGGACCGGTTGTTAGCGGCTTACGTCCAGCTGCGTCATGTGGCTTTTATAAGGTCGTCAGACCACCTCCACAGACGTCCACCCGCGTCCTACGCTCCGCTTGTTGGTCCATGGTCTTCAAGCGATAACTTTTCGGCCGCATCGGCTATCTGTTTTACGTGCTATGTGGGCACATACTAACACAGTTGCCTTGGTTCTTCTACGTATCTCCAAATTTCTGACATGATCTCTTTATATTATTTATATATTTAATTTAAAATATAAGATTTTTGTAGTTAATTAAGATAATGAAAAACATAGATATTTATAGTATGTTCATCCCCAAAGAAAGTGAAGGGTAGTACGACACAAAAGCCTTCAAGAGTAGAGTGAATAAGCACTTACTAAACTAGCACGTACCATCTTTCAACTACGAGTATATCACTAAACGGGAGCGTGGTCAAGCGCTAGTTTATAAACAATAAAAAATATGTTTGCCGTACTTGTTTTGTTTGTACCTTTGCCTGAAGCCTGAATAACACTTTCACTAGAAATTTTCTTATTACACGAATAAGTAATAGTCTTAGTTGGTCTATTATTTATTAACAACGCCGCACTTTAGTTACTTAAAGTAAATATTCACTTAGTAATATTAGGCGCGAAGCGGTTATTATGAATAAGTTACGCTTGTAAAACCACTAATTCCCACGCAAAATTCATACATCCTTTACTTATAACAAAAGCACATGTTTCTGTACGCGTTGTTAATACTACAGACATAAATACCTAGGCGGAGCTAATTTTGTCTCGTAGATATAATTATTGCTACTGAATGAATAAGGCAAATGTCTTTGAAGGAACGTCGTCTTGGGATATGGACAAGTGTGCTTTGAGGGCCTAGAACCACGGGTCGATCAGTCTCTCTATTCAGAACGCGCCTGGGTCTTCGGAGGACGCGAAGATGCTTACGTTTCCTGATGACGTTATGGTTACACTTGACTCGTGTACTGATTTATAGTGTCACCATGTAACTTCTAAAATTACCTTCTTAGTTACTCCTTATAACATTAGCTATCTGCCAGTGAAAGTCCCGTCAAAATCAGCACAGCCGTTCCAGGGATTAGCCGGAACAGACAGACAGACGGACACACAAGAATTGTAAAATGTTATTTTGATCTACCGTATATACATTCATATGCATGTAGTAGAAAGTTTACACTAAGTAGGTTTTTTTCAATATTACAAAGAGATAAGCCAATTTTATTTATTTGTGTAGGTGTACCAAATTTAAAATTTAAATTTAAAAGTTCGTCTTTGATTTCGTAATGTGAATGTGTTTGTATGTTAGTTGTGTATGTTGTGTGTGTCTGAATGTGTACACAGTACTGCCAATGCATTCTACAACACATTTTTGAAATATAGGTTTTCTGATATTTCAGCTGAAGCAAGTAATTTTTTGTTATATATGTATATTAAGGGTAAGATACACTACAAATATCGTAAATATACTTGTTATTGAATTTACTACTAGATATACTATATATTTACTCACGTATCAAAGTACACATGCTAGAACAAAAATTTGCAGCTTCGTAAGTTTCGTCTGGAAAGTTCCAACACGCCGTATTCGTGGACAAGTTATAACGAGGTGCTATTGACTTGTAGCTCCTCACTTAGTTCACTTGTTAATCTTTTTGTTTGAAACACGATTCTTATACTTCGTAAGTAATGACACCGAGTAAATGAACATTAAATAACACTTTTAAGTAAAACGTATAACAAGTAAGTATAGAGATACAAATATTTCAACTAACATCAAATAAGGAGGGGATTTTCAATTCGTCTGTATGTTAGTTTTTGTTGGTTACTTCACAACTTTCGATTGCGTGAACCGATTTTGATAATTCTTTTTTATTTGAAAGCTGTTGCTTACCGTGTAGTCGATTAAATATGGTCTCAATTCTGACAGTGGCATCCATAAGAAAACCATACAAGTCTTAAATTTGCATCAAGTATGTCTATAGAGATTCAGGCTGAGCGACCTGAGCTTTGCCACCTCTCAATCCGGTGAAGCAGTCGAGCTTCTCTGACCAATCTGTGTAGTTCGTCACAAAAAAAACAAGTATGTGCCCCACAAACGCACGAATCGATTT
Source organism: Meandrusa payeni (assembly GCA_029286785.1). NCBI lineage: Eukaryota > Metazoa > Arthropoda > Insecta > Lepidoptera > Papilionidae > Meandrusa > Meandrusa payeni. The sequence continues at coordinate 7,028,676 of JAGSMX010000013.1, forward strand.
CGAGCCAAAAAAAGGCCAAAAGCCCCTGTACTTCATAAGTAGTTTGATGAGAGTTTAGTTAGATTTTGATTAATTGTATTTCGTAATTTTCCCACTATAATTTGTAAATACAAAAAAGATGTCTGCGCGTTTAACGTTTCATTCGATTTGCAGACGGTTTTTGTTTTTTCTCGTAAATGTACATGTTATTTGTTAAGTGTTTAGTATTATTTCTTAGTGTGTACACGTCTTTTATTAAAAGTAGCGTATAAGAAGAATGTATAATGTAAAACGTCAGTAACTCTGAATTTAGCTAACAAATAGCAATAGTGTAAATCACGTGTTAAGCTAATCGTGGCTAAGTGCGCCCGGCGACCAGGAATTTAGTGAAGCGCGACATCACTTGCAGCGCTATCTCCGGCTCTGCAGCGTGACATTTCCGCTCCGGTTCGGCCCGTTCGCTAACTATCAGCTGATGGACGTATACAAACATCTAGGTACGTAGCTGAGCAATTTATTACCTTCTATTACTTCTATTACTTATTCAACAAAACAAAACAAAGTGACTTTTTTGTAAATAATATTATTTATATGTCTTACAATTCTATAATTGTAGGTAATGGCAAATTAAAAAACCTTCTGCATATATCTTTCAAATTCAGATGTCTGCCTAGTTGCATGATGCCATCTGTTGTTGAATAGCGAGCTTAAAAGTTTGGTAAACATGTAGCACAGGCGGTAACTACATCACTGTTATAAGAAAAATCTACTTCTAACGCCATCTATTGATGAAAACGATTTATTAACATACATTAGTATTACTATCATACAGTTGGAGGAGAATCATGTCGAACTCGCACTAACTAAAACCATCAAGTGATCAATGTCTATGTTGCATTCCTCCTGGGACAACTTGGACAACAGTGACAAGGCCAACAAGGGGTAACCATTATCGCTCGTAAATTATAAACACAATTATAAAAATGTTATTTAACTCCACCACCGCCCTTATACACCTGTTAACGAGATTTTATCTTTGTTATAAGAAATTAAGTAACCTCGACTTCACACCAGTATTCTGCAACTCCGACCTATTTCACGTCATCACGTTCGACAGTATGCGGCGCCCGGATTGCTGGGCCCTCCTCGGCATGTGAAGGACCCGTCCCATAAAGACAATCCGTTATAAATTCCACTAATTATATCAGTTGCTAACTTTCCAGACGAACCGCACACATAAAATTCAATCAAAAACTAAGCAGCGCGGCAAGACCACAAGTACTGAGGGTAGATTACAACGAAAATGAATAAACACAATTAAAATGAGACGGTGAACCGCATTGGAACGTCAAAATTGTACTCGATGTAAACCTTATATAACGATTATAATGCTGCTGCTAGCTTCCCTGTACTGTTTTAAAGGATGAGCGCAGTAAAGTTCCAGAAACGACCGTAAAAGAATGCCCAGTGCATTATTTATGGATAAACAGATATGTCCTGTTGTTTTTATTTTTAAATATTTTAAAAAACAACAACAAAGATACAGGTTCAGGCTAAGCGACCTAAGAGCAATGCCACCTCTCAATCCGGTAAAGCAGTCAAGGCCAGCTTCTCTGTCCAATCTGTGTAGTTCGTCAAAAAATAAACCATCATAAAAATCAATAAAAATTCAAATCTAACGCGCCCTTTTAAAATTGGTGCCGGATGTGTGTTCATTAGGTTCACGGGGTGAATAAGAGGCCGTGATTAACGCGTGTGTCTTCTACGTTCTATTGCTACTATTTTAATGTGAATGCTTTCAAGAAGACTATGATCACACATCACACACAGGAAGAGAGAACACTTTGTACTGCATCTCCACTTAATATATTCGGATTTTACTCAAACATTTGAGTTATAAAATGATTAAAACATGATAAATAATGCATATAATGTAGACAAAAATATATTTAAAAATACATATTTTGAAATGGTGCAAAGTTGAGTGATTCTAACTATTTTCTTCTTTGACTTTAAAATAAAGGCAATGAAAATCAGTCGGTGCTAGTATTTTAGAATTTAATTTAAATAGGGAGCTTTTAAATCTGCCTTGAGAATTATAACTTGTAATAAAATTCGCCGGGTATCATAAATACGGGAGTCTACTAACAAAAGGGCTCGAGGCCTAATTAAATACACCGCCTGAATAATTTTACCAGCCAATACAGTTAAACTGTTCGATGAATTTTAAAACAGTTATACTATGAGGATGTGATTTTGATTGACTTCACTAAAGAAAATCAATTTAGATTTCTTATTGTAAAATATCTCTTTTTGTTCTTCTACGTCTATTTCTCTTTCTACGTCTATTATATTTAGCATCGGAGACGACTTTCCTGCTGTTTATCTGCTACGTCGAGAACTCCAATACTACCATGGATGTGTTACCTATACGATCTAAACGCGAAACGCCACACATCCATCGCAGCATCTTCATCTCCGCAACGTGCAGCTACCTACTGGATATGTCTTCTCAGACCAGTCTGTACATCACGAGGACCTTTAGCTATAAATATTTTGAAATATATCTCTAATTCATAATTTCAGCCGTAGTGTCCATCGATAGATATAGGCCTAAACTGACAATATCCAAAAGGACCGGTTGTTAGCGGCTTACGTTCAGCTGCGTCATGTGGCTTTTATAAGGTCGTCAGACCACCTCCACAGACGTCCACCTGCGTCCTACGCTCCGCTTGTTGGTCCATGGTCTTCAAGCGATAACTTTTCGGCCGCATCGGCTATCTGTTTTACGTGCTATGTGGGCACATACTAACACAGTTGCCTTGGTTCTTCTACGTATCTCCAAATTTCTGACATGATCTCTTTCCATATTTAATTTAAAATATAAGATTTTTGTAGTTAATTAAGATAATGAAAAAACATAGATATCTATAGTATGTTCATCCCCAAAGAAAGTGAAGGGTAGTACGACACAAAAGCCTTCAAGAGTAGAGTGAATAAGCACTTACTAAACTAGCACGTACCATCTTTCAACTACGAGTATATCACTAAACGGGAGCGTGGTCAAGCGCTAGTTTATAAACAATAAAAAATATGTTTGCCGTACTTGTTTTGTTTGTACCTTTGCCTGAAGCCTGAATAACACTTTCACTAGAAATTTTCTTATTACACGAATAAGTAATAGTCTTAGTTGGTCTATTATTTATTAACAACGCCGCACTTTAGTTACTTAAATAAAATATTCACTTAGTAATATTAGGCGCGAAGCGGTTATTATGAATAAGTTACGCTTGTAAAACCACTAATTCCCACGCAAAATTCATAATCCTTTACTTATAACAAAAGCACATGTTTCTGTACGCGTTGTTAATACTACAGACATAAATACCTAGGCGGAGCTAATTTTGTCTCGTAGATATAATTATTGCTACTGAATGAATAAGGCAAATGTCTTTGAAGGAACATCGTCTTGGGATATGGACAGGTGTGCTTTGAGGGCCTAGAACCACGGGTCGATCAGTCTCTCTATTCAGAATGCGCCTGGGTCTTCGGAGGACGCGAAGATGCTTACGTTTCTTGATGACGTTATGGTTAGACTTGACTCATGTACTGATTTATAGAGTGTCACCATGTAACTTCTAAAATTACCTTCTTAGTTACTCCTTATAACATTAGCTATCTGCCAGTGAAAGTCCCGTCAAAATCAGCACAGCCGTTCCAGGGATTAGCCGGAACAGACAGACGGACGGACAGACAAGAATTGTAAAATGTTATTTTGATCTACCGTATATACATTCATATGCATGTAGTAAAAAGTTTACACTAAGTAGGTTTTTTTCAATATTACAAAGAGAGAAGCCAATTTAATTTATATGTATAGGATACCAAATTTAAAATTTAAATTTAAAAGTTCGTCTTTGATTACGTGATGTGAATGTGTTTGTATGTTTGTTGTGTATGTTGTGTGTGTCTGAATGTGTACACAGTACTGCCAATGCGTTCTACAACACATTTTTAAAATGTAGGTTTTCTGATATTGAAAATTTCAGGTGAAGCAAGCAATTTTTTTGTTTTATATGTATATTAAGGGTAAGGATACACGAAAGTTTTCGTAAATATACTTGTTATTGGGTTTACTACTAGATATACTATATATTTACTCACGTATCAAAGTACACATGCTAGAACAAAAATTTGCAGCTTCGTAAGTTTCGTCTGGAAAGTTCCAACACGCCGTATTCGTGGACAAGTTATAACGAGGTGCTATTGACTTGTAGCTCCTCACTTAGTTCACTTGTTAATCTTTTTGTTTGAAACACGATTCTTATACTTCGTAAGTAATGACACCGAGTAAATGAACATTAAATAACACTTTTTTAAGTAAAACGTATAACAAGTAAATATAGAGAGATACAAATATTTCAACTAACATCAAATAAGGAGGGGATTTTCAATTCGTCTGTATGTTATTTATTGTTGGTTACTTCACAACTTTCGACTGCGTGAACCGATTTTAAAAATTCTTTTTTATTTGAAAGCTGTTGCTTACCGTGTGGTCGATTAAATATGGTCTCAATTCTTACAGTGGCATCCATAAGAAAACCATACAAGTCTTAAATTTGCATCAAGTATGTCTATAGAGATTCAGGCTGAGCGACCTAAGCTTTGCCACCTTTCAATCCGGTGAAGCAGTCGAGCTTCTCTGACCAATCTGTGTAGTTCGTCACAAAAAAAAAAAACAAGTATGTGCCCCACAAACGCACGAATCGATTTCGAGCCAAAAGAAAAAGGTCAAAAGCCCCTGTACTTCATAAGTAGTCTGATGAGAGTTTAGTTAGATTCTGATTAATTGTATTTCGTAATTTTCCCACTATAATTTGTAAATACAAAAAAGATGTCTGCGCGTTTAACGTTTCCTTCGATTTGCAGTCTTTTGTTTTTTAATCGTAAATGTACATGTTATTTGTTAAGTGTTTAGTATTATTTCTTAGTGTCTACACGTCTTTTATTAAAAGTAGCGTATAAGAAGAATGTATAAGTTTTAAAACGTCAGTAACTCCGAATTTAGCTAACAAATAGCAATAGTGTAAATCACGTGTTAAGCTAATCGTGTCTAAGTGCGCCCGGCGACCAGGAATTTAGTGAAGCGCGACATCACTTGCAGCGCTATCTCCGGCTCTGCAGCGTGACATTTCCGCTCCGGTTCGGCCCGTTCGCTAACTATCAGCTGATGGACGTATACAAACATCTAGGTACGTAGCACAACTGAGCAATTTATTACCTATTGACTTCTCTTACTTATTCAACAAAACAAAACAAAGTGACATTTTTGTAAATAATATTATTTATATGTCTTACAATTCTATAATTGTAGGTAATGGCAAATTAAAAAACCTTCTGCATATATCTTTCAAATTCAGATGTCTGCCTAGTTGCATGATGCCATCTGTTGTTGAATAGCGAGCTTAAAAGTTTGGTAAACATGTAGCACAGGCGGTAACTACATCACTGTTATAAGAAAAAATCTACTTCTAACGCCATCTATTGATGAAAACGATTTATTAACATACATACAGTATTACTATCATACAGTTGGAGGAGAATCATGTCGAACTCGCACTAACTAAAGCCCATCGTTGTATGTAAGTCAACGTGATCAATCTCTATGTTGCATTCCTCCTACAACTTTTACGGTGACAAGGCCAACAAGGGGGTAACCATTATCGCTCGTAAATTATAAACACAATTATAAAAAAATATATATTATTTAACTCCACCACCGCCCTTATACACCTGTAAACGAGATTTTAGGCATTGTTGCCTATCTATGTTATAAGAAGTTAGGTAACCTCGACTTCACACCAGTATTCTGCAACTCCGACCTATTTTACGTCATCACGTTCGACAGTATGCGGCGCCCGGATTGCACGGGCCCTCCTCGGCGAGGTATGTAAAGGACCCCTCCCATAAAGACAATCCGTTCATGGCGACGCGTCAGATTACAAACGCGCCGCCAATACACCTATGGAAACCCTCTGACGGAGCTTTGCGACGGCACGTGCTGAGATAGTATCCAATGTTGGCATCATGTCCTATTTGGCTGTTCTTTCTTTTTTTGTATTTTATTTTTAATGAGTGTCATATTTTATAGGTATTGTGTATGTATATGTCGCCAATAAATGTCTTCAAATAAATACAGTAACAAATTTTCATGTAGTTAATAAACTCGTACCAAGTTCAGCGTTTGATTCAGTTTGATTAGTATCCGTATAGATTTAACTTAAGCCGTGTCGGAGCCGTCTCGCTTGCTTAATGGCCCGGTGTCACTTCAAGTTCCACCATTTTGTTATTGTTGAACATTTTTCAAGCTGATCCCATTTGTTCTTGTTCCCCGGAAAAGCCTTCCGTACGGTTAATCTGTTTATTCTGCGCAATATACCTCGTTACTAAGCTAAATTTTACGGACGTTTAATGTTCCTAAAGAGAATTTTGTTTATTGACTCTCTTTTCAGTTTTACCTTTAACAATAAGGATTAGGATACAATTTACTTAATATGCTTGTTATTTCAACATTATAGTTTCACATTATTCTTCTTTTTTCAGCGTTTTATGTAAGAAAAAATACAGTCAAAGAAGAGACGATAGAAGAGCAAGATAGAAATACCGTAGAATTTTAGTGATTAAATTTAAAAAATCATAATTTTTTTAATTTATCAATTGGACTTTAACGTCGATACTCCGAGAAATATTTTGTTTATTATTCAAATAAATCACATACTGTACAAGATCATGACAAAATATAGATTTATATAAATTAACTTAAAAACCCAAAAAAACGGCAATTCATTGGTTTAAGACCACTGGTATTCGCGCCCCGCGTACCCGCGATCTTTTTTTTTTTTTTTTGTTGACGGGGAGGAAATCTTCAGAAAGATAGCGGGCGGCGGTTATGTGGGGTTCTTACCCACTAAAACCTCCCCGGTGGCCCTTTCCTCGGTGCATGACGAGGGGCTCCGGGATCTCCAGTGGAACGCACCGGAGCCCCTCTGCACTGTGCTCAAGGAGAGCACGTACACGAGAGCACACGGGCCAGCCGATGTCGCCTTCTTCCCGGGTCCACTTTGGTGGACGACTCAGGCCCCCACCCTTGTCGCCCAGTGAACCCGAGGCCCCTTTTAGTCGCCTTCTACGACAGGCATGGGATACCGTAGTCTTATTCTTGAGAGCCCAGAACTAAAGGGCTGACGTACCCGCGATCTTAAGTCAACCTACTTCGCCAATAACCCATCACTACTGCGTTTTTTTTACAGACCACTTTGTGATGAAAATCAAAATCTTTTATTTATATTGTAAGGGGAAAACGTGTTATCTTAAGTGATCATCGTCGTCCTTGTATTTCCACAACATCTAATAAACTATATCTCATCACGTAATCGATGTGAATACATTAATTTATTTAAATGATATCTCACACCTGAGTTCCACTGAAATTACAAGCCCTAGAAAACGTTACGTCGACTTTTTAATTTTAGATTTTTAAAGTCAAACTGACGTATTATCCGAAAAAAAAAATAGTTTTATTTCAACGAACGAATATTCTAATTAACATAAGAAATCATTATACACATATCAAGTAAATCTGTCTACTTATTATACGCTCTTGTTCACTTGTCAAGCTTACAAACACAAAACGGCTTTATTTTATTGTTCCTGCGCTAATCTGACACAGGACAAATGCTTAACAACGATGCGCGAAACATTTCACAAAGGACTGTTTACTTATAAGGGAGACATTTATCTTCAAAGCAAACACAGCGCGATACTAGCCACCTGTATAAATGCTTGCGATATCAAATGATGTCTCCGGGAATACGAAACAATCGTATTACATGTATATTTACGAGTATAAAAAAAAACGACTTTAAATCGAATCAAACGTTAAACGCTATTACGAATGTAACTTTCATCAAAATACTCTTAAAGTAGGATGTGATAAAAATGAATCATCAAAATCCGTTGACGTGATATTGAATTGTTTGTCCATTTGTGGCTGTAACTTTCCTTACTAAGATTTTTTTAATTGTATTTGTTAGCGGTTTCAGAGTTGCTTAAGCTCTTCTAACGCTCAGCCTGAACTGCTAATTTGACTGACTTACAATCCCCCATAGAGAACCTTAGACAAATAGCATTCCGAAGACACGAATAGGAATACTTACATTATTTAAACATCAGTAAGTGTTAGCATTGAAAAGAAGTGGTTGAAGGAACTCACCAATGAACACATTCAAACATTTGTCAGAACAAATATGTTGTAAGACGACTGTGTGGTGAGATTATGTTTCTTCAGCCTAAGCGAACGTCGTGTTGTCTGGCCCCGAGGTCTCCGGTCTCTAGAGTACTCGACAATTTGCGATTTTACGACCAACCGACTGGCATTCGATAAAGAGGCGTTAGATTTTATATTCCAAACGGTATGAGTAATAACTTGGAACATTTCTATAATGCTACGTAGAACGCCTCTATGAATGCTTGAGCGGAAGCATTCTTCGAGCAGTTTTATTCTATTACATCACTAAAACTTTAAAGAGGGCTCTCCCCCGACTGGGACAGCTATAAGCACTAAATCAAAACTTTCACGTAACGGATACGGTACGGCCAGTTCGAGTGAATACGTTTTGGGAGGCGGTCCCGCGCCATCGGCATTGTCTGTGCAGAATAATGTTGATTTAATTATACGTTCAAAAACATATCCGAAAGTTACTCAGAATAATAAAACGATGTATTTATACGAATTAACATAATATATAATAGGCTCGTTGAAAATTGAATAGATATACGCGGTAACCGCCGTTTTATGGCGAGGCCTCACCCGTTAGATGTTAAGAACGTTACCGTAGTTTCTTCGGGAACTTCTCCTAGCGCCTACGCTTACCGAAATGGCATATAAAGTTGCATTAGCTTTCGAATAAAGAAACGAAAAACAAAGAATGGATAGCTATTGATGACTCTCTCTATCCTTAGAAAGAAAAAAGAGACAGCGGTTAAAAAAAGAACATAAAGTATGTTGCCATTTTTCCTCTGTTGGCTTTTATTTCTTTACCAAATTGAGAGGTGGCCAGGCTTTCAGCTAAACGTCTTATATTAGTAACATATCGAACAGGCATTTGAGAGAGAACCTCAGCTTGTGCGTTTCTATAAAATAGCATTCCAACTTTGGATCGAGCCACGGGGCGCCTCAAGGCCCGCAACACAGCACCCGGCCCAGACGGGATTCCCGGAAGGGCTTGGGTGCTGGCTCTCGCCGCTGGCCTGAGGGGGAGACTTAGACGGCTGTTCACCAGCTGTCTGGAAGTCGGAGTCTTCCCTTCGGGCTGGAAGGAGGCTAGGATGGTGCTAATCAAGAAGGACGGTAGGACCGCGGAGTCTCCCTCCGCGTACCGATATATGTCTGCTGGACGAGGCGGGCAAATTATTCGAGAGAATAATTGCCGCCCGCCTCAACTCGCACCTGCGGCAGGTAGGCCCCGACCTCTCGGAATGCCAGTACGGCTTCCGGCAGGCGCGGTCGACCGTTGACGCGATCCTCCAGGTCCGTCAACGGTCAGTCTAATCGTGTAAGTCTTCCGATCCAAACCTCGGTCGGTACCTTTTATCGGAATAATAGCAAGACGGCATGGATTCAATTCAATTTCTTAAACTTACCGTTCTTACATCATACGAAGTCTCATAAGACAGTTCACTGATTGAAGCTATTTTCTAGCGATATCTTGAACGTTAACGATCACAACTTCAGCATTTAAAAGTGATGAAGTTTTAAATGCTGAATAAGTAAATATGCATGTCTTTAAATTCTAAAATTATTAAATTTTTATGACAAGTGAAGTCTGCCAATCTCTTGTACTTATATAGAGAAGACCCGTGACAAATAGTTGGACATATATAGGCTGTAACTTTCCTTACTAAGATTTTTTTAATTGTATTTGTTAGCGGTTTGAGAGTTGCTTAAGCTCTTGACTGACTTACAATCCCCCATAGAGAACCTTAGACCAATAGCATTCCGAAGACACGAATAGGGAATACTAACATTATTTAAACATCAGTAAGTGTTAGCATTGAAAAAAGAAGTGGTTGAAGGAACTCACCAATGAACACATTCAAACATTAGTCGGAAGTTGTAAGACGATTGTGTGGTGAGATTATGTTTCTTCCCAGCCTAAGCGAACGTCGTGTTGTCTGGCCCCCGAGGTCTCCGGTCTCTAGAGTACTCGACAATTTGCGATTTTACGACCAACCGACTGGCATTCGATAAAGAGGCGTTAGATTTTATATTCCAAACGGTATGAGTAATAACTTGGAACATTTCTATAATGCTACGTAGAACGCCTCTATGAATGCTTGAGCGGAAGCATTCTTCGAGCAGTTTTATTCTATTACATCACTAAAACTTTAAAGAGGGCTCTCCCCCGGCTGGGACAGCTATAAGCACTAAATCAAAACTTTCACGTAACGGATACGGTACGGCCAGTTCGAGTGAATACGTTTTGGGAGGCGGTCCCGCGCCATCGGCATTGTCTGTGCAGAATAATGTTGATTTAATTATACGTTCAAAAACATATCCGAAAGTTACTCAGAATAATAAAACGATGTATTTATACGAATTAACATAATATATAATAGGCTCGTTGAAAATTGAATAGATATACGCGGTAACCGCCGTTTTATGGCGAGGCCTCACCCGTTAGATGTTAAGAACGTTACCGTAGTTTCTTCGGGAACTTCTCCTAGCCCTTTAAATGCAATTTCGGTAAGCGTAGGCTACCGAAATTGCATTAAGATACGTGCTTTCGAATGAAGAAACGAAAAACAAAGAATGGATAGCTATTGATGACTCTCTCTATCCTTAGAAAGAAAAAAGAGACAGCGGTTAAAAAAAGAATATAAAGTATGTTGCCATTTTTCCTCTGTTGGCTTTTATTTCTTTACCAAATTGAGAGGTGGCCAGGCTTTCAGCTAAACGTCTTATATTAGTAACATATCGAACAGGCATTTGAGAGAGAACCTCAGCTTGTGCGTTTCTATAAAATAGCATTCCAACTTTGGATCGAGCCACGGGGCGCCTCAAGGCCCGCAACACAGCACCCGGCCCAGATGGGATTCCCGGAAGGGCTTGGGTGCTGGCTCGCCGCTGGCCTGAGGGGAGACTTAGACGGCTGTTCACCAGCTGTCTGGAAGTCGGAGTCTTCCCTTCGGGCTGGAAGGAGGCTAGGATGGTGCTAATCAAGAAGGACGGTAGGACCGCGGAGTCTCCCTCCGCGTACCGATATATGTCTGCTGGACGAGGCGGGCAAATTATTCGAGAGAATAATTGCCGCCCGCCTCAACTCGCACCTGCGGCAGGTAGGCCCCGACCTCTCGGAATGCCAGTACGGCTTCCGGCAGGCGCGGTCGACCGTTGACGCGATCCTCCAGGTCCGTCAACGGTCGGGGCGAACAGTGACCCGGGGTGGCGTGGCGTTGGCCGTCAACCTTGACGTTGTCAACGCCTTCAACACGCTGCCCTGGGGAGCGATTAGAGGCACTGGTGTACCACCGTGTGCCTCCCTACCTGCAACGCATCGTCGGGGCGTACCTGCATGGCAGGTGCATCCAGTATATGGGTCGGGACGTGTTCCATCGGAGGAGGTGAATTGCGGGGTTCCGCAGGGTCTGTGTTGGGGCCCCTGCTATGGAACCTCGCATATGACGCGGTCCTTAGGGTGGAATCTCCCCGTCGGCGTGAGTGTCGTCTGCTATGCAGACGACACGCTATATTAATCGGACGGGAGGATTTCGATAGCACCATCCGGCTCGCCGAGCTTGGGGTGGCATGCGTCGTGGACAAAATCCACGAGCTGGGTCTACGGGTAGCGCCTCACAAGACTGAGGCGCTATGGTTCCACAAGCTCCCAGAGCTGGGAACCGCCCAGCCGGTCGGTTCGCGTAGGTGACGTGCAGGTCCGGGTGGGGTCGACGATGAAATATCTCGGCCTCACCCTGGACAGTCGCTGGGGCTTCGAAGTGCACTTCGACCGCTTGGTCCCCAAGATCGATAGGGTAGTGGGTGCTCTGCATAAACTGCTACCTAATCTTGGGGGCCCCAGGGAAGGAGTCCGCCGCCTCTACGGAGGTCTCGTGCGATCCATGGCCCTCTATGGGGCGCCCGTGTGGTGTAACCGCTTCACGGGCGTCCGGCGCTGCAGAGCTAAGCTCCTTAGCCTGCAGCGCAAGATGGCCATTCGGATCGCACGAGGATACGTACGGTATCTTACGAGGCGGCCGCTATCCTGGCTCAGTTCCCGCCGCTCGACATTTTGGCGGAGCTGGACGCGCGCGTTTACACGCGCGTCCGGGCCGTCGACGGCAGGCGGGCCGACCCTGGATGCGGGAGAGGTGCGTCGGCAGGAGCACAGGCGGGCGATAGAGGTGTGGCGCGAGCGGCTCTCGGAGCGACGTTGCTCGCGCCAACGCATCGTCTGTGCCTTCCTGCCGAACTTCGAAGCCTGGCTACGTAGGAGGAATGACGCGCACGTCACCTACCGCCTGACACAGGTACTCACCGGGCACGGGTGCTTCGGTGAGTACCTGAACAGGATAGGGCGCGAACCGACCGCGCAATGCCACCATTGTGGCTGTGACCGGGATTCCGCGCAGCACACGCTTGCCGTGTGCCCCGCGTGGGAGGCGGAGCGGCGGATCCTGGTCCAGCAGATCGGGCAAGACCTCTCCCCGCCGGCGGCAGTAGCGGCTGCGCTGGCGGGGAGATCTAAATGGAAGGCGCTGGTCTCCTTCTGCGAGTCAGTAATGGCCCAGAAGGAGACCGCCGGGCTGGGATCGGGAGGGCCGATCCCGTTCGGGCGATAGCGCAGGCGGGCCGGTGGCAGACCGGCCCGCAGCCCTATAGTTCTGGGCTCTCAAGAATAAGACTACGGTATCCCCTGCCTGTCGTATAAGGCGACTAAAGGGGCCTCGGGTTCACTGGGCGACAAGGGTGGGGCCTGGAGTCGTCCGCAAAGTGGACCCGGGAAGAAGGCGACATCGGCTGGCCCGTGCCGCCTTGCGCTGCGAGGGCACAGGGGAGGGGTAACCTCCCCGGGACGTCTCTCCTTGAGCACAGTGCAGAGGGGCTCCGGTGCGTTCCACTGGAGATCCCGGAGCCCCTCGTCATGCACCGAGGAAAGGGCCACCGGGGAGGTTTTAGTGGGTAAGAACCCACATAACCGCCGCCTTCCCCAGAAGGCGGGGTATCTTTCTGAAGATTTCCTCCCCGTAAACAAAAAAGCATTCCAACTTGATAATGCTTGAGGTAACCGGTAATGCTTTCGATACTTCAATTAAGTAACAGAGATTTGTATTTTTCTTATAAAAGCAATCAGCACGCTGTCGTTGACGGGTCGTTTGGTCTATTAATAACGTCACGCACAATGAGCTAGCTTCAATTAATGGTTGTGTCAAAGATGTCATTCGTCATTGGTGATGGCTCGTTAGCGGACAAAATATATTGGTGTAGCGTATCAATAAGAAAATTATCGAATAAAACTTACTCATTCGATCAAGATTTATTTTAATAACCGATGTCAACTTCAAGAAATAGAAACAACCCTCAACAGGGTATGAATTGTTTAGAATAAGTTTCCATTTATCTATGTCAAAAAATATTTTTGTGATAGTCTCACTGTCTGGATGTATTGAATTAATATATAAGTAATACATATATATAAAGGCCCATCTATCGCATATGGAACCTAATAAGTTTGGTGCAAATAGAACAGCGATTATATACGTGAGAGCTTATTCTTTATAAAAAAAAACATTTTTCATCTGTGTAGCTAACTAATGTAAATTTTATACAAGAGAAGCACGGTAACGTACGTTACAAACTAACAATGTGTCAAGTTCCAAGATTTGAAGATAAGTTGCATAACAAAAGCGAAGCAGTTGAATGCCTTTGTTATTTCCTCTCCGAGCTAAATCCCTATTATTTGTTATCTACTTCGAGTTTTGCTTCTTGTACATATTTTGGATTCGATGTAAAATATCCATTCTTCAGTCTGCAAAGTTCCAAATAGATTTACACTCGGCAGACGTCGAAGTTTCACTTCAATTCTTACTTAAGCTGTGTTCCCTTCTTTTTCTAGATCAAATTTATCCTTATTTAAGTTAACTTCTTTTCAAGTTGAATAATGTGATGCTCGCTTCCTCTATTACGTATTTTGTGTCATTAATGTATACGACAGCAAGGAAATTTAATACTTTGATGCCATGTCTTTGTGACGTGTGTTGACATGCTTCTAATATCCTCGTATTAGTCGAGAAACTATGTGATAGATTGGAAATAAAAACGTGATAGAAGACGCCAGGGCTGACTCATATCATATGTTGCGCGGCGATCTGTCACCGGCATTTAGGATGTACACCGTCTGCCGTGATTGATGGACGGTATATTAAATAAATCGGTGGATATTACGTTTCAAACATATCATTTTATTTTATCTCCTATTACGGGGACAAGATTGATGGATTCTTATTTTAGTATTATACAAACGTCAGGGTTTTACGTTTTGAAAAATTTGCACGATTGATGTTACTAATATCTGGTAATTTATGGATTTGCACGTGAAAAGGTTATGGAATCATTGATATTTACTCTAAGGGAAATAGATTAATGATGAAATTGTAAAGAAAAATGGTGTTGATTCGAGTAAAATCCAACAATACCAACGAATGCTCGGTTAATGATAAACTTTTGATTTGCAAGGTCCCGTCCTCCCGCAGTGAAGCCAGAAAACAAAGAAATATTTCACTCGTGTAATGGATTGAAGTGAGCTTCAAACTTTTCACATTCAGCAAGTTTTCGAACAAATTTATCTCTAGAGGAGCGCGCGCAAATACATCAAACTTGAAGCAATTTCAGACACTTGTTTCCTGAAAACGTTCATAAGTCGCTTAAATTAAGATGGTTTAGTTTTGTTCAAATGCTACACTGTCGACTTTATATGGCAAAACGCTACAGATTTAATAACCACAAAAGTGTTTCATACAAATTTAAATGTTAAATCTCAACTCTTGACTATTTTCAAATTTATTAGTTCAAAATTACAAGTCTCAAAGATACCGTTAACGATTTGAAGTATTCGTTGGAACTATACGACATCGTTTAATAGCGTTCGCCTCTCTCTATATTACGTGCCAAAGGAAGGGTTGACTGCAGCCGTAAAACTTTCAAGACAATAAAGTTGGCTGAAGAAATGAAGTTGGGATAGTTGATCCCGAGGTGTCGCGGTCTCACGTTGTTTTAATGGCGAAGTTTTGATATACCGCCGTACTCGTTCGAACTGGGAGGTCACAATCTTCGTAATGCATTTAATCACTTACATACTTTAAGTAATACGGTGAAAAGTTAAGAGATATTAATGTTTATTGAATTTACTTGTAAGATATATATAAAGAAGCAAATTGCAGTTATAGCTTAGTAAAGCGGTTTGATTGACGTTCGTAGACACGGGTTGGGTTTCCAGTCGTGGTACCAATGAATTGCCGTTTTAGATTACTAAGGTACAAAAAAATCACATGCTAAAAATTTGTGACCTATTATTATATATATGCAGCTTTCGCTGTCTTCTTTTCAATAGTCTATATATATATATATATATATATATATCACAGCAGCATAATCATTTTTTTACTTTTTTTTGGCTAGGAGATTTGAATAGAAACGAGTTTTACTTTTGTATGTTTTTTTTATTTATACAGTTTTCCGTTTTTAATCGGAAGAAGTATTCTCTTTCTATAATACTACTATATTTTTCTAACATAATATTATATTATGACAACGCAGCTATACAACCTGCCAAGCATGGAGCAATAGAAATATCTGACATTCTCACAGTCTACAATGACCTAAAAACTAAAACAGTCCACTTATAGGAAGGTATTATACAACTGGGATACATATTTTATTGATATGAACCTAACAAACAGGAACAGGTAAATATCTGTCAGCTATCTGACAGCAAACGATAATTGCTTATCGACGAGATTATCAGACATAAAAACCAAAAAGGACTGAAAAGGACGCGACATTTTATTGTTATCACTACTAATCAGTCTGAATCTCGTATTTGAGCCCTGATCTTTATTAAATGATAACTTTCTTAACATGTTATCTCTTAGATAAATAAAATCGGAGGCACAAAACCAAAGCTGCAAATCCACATACTGTTTCGTTTTCCGGCCCTCGCCATCGACGCACAATCAATCACGGAATGCCCAGTTTTTACGTAGCTATTACTCCCGTAGGACAGGATTTGCAGGTGATGTCCCTAGATGGACTGTGTCCAGAAAATACTTCTATCCGTACGATATATTGATCTCGTTTTGGGTCTTTTTGCGCACTCGAATTCTTGTTTGTTTTCTGAGCTACGCAGTTTAAAATAAGCAAATCTTATATAAACACGTATATACGAATTGAATAAAACTACTTTTAGTGTTAGTTACCTTCTTTTAAAAAGCATTTTTAGCTGGTGGTCCACATCTGTAACTGAACCATTTTGAGTGGTGGCCATGCCGGCTCATAGCTGCATCATTTACGATAAGACTTTTGTATTTACATTTATTTTTAAATTTGATTTGAAGTTGGTTTTTGTTTATACACCCTCCTGAATTTAGTTAAAAATCAATAATTAATTTTACTATAAAATTTTCTATTCTTTACTTTTTCGGAAATAATTAACGACTGAAAGAAACTCCAATGCGTACACCATTAAAATATTTCTACAAAGGGTCTAAAAGGCGACCGTCGGTCATTACTGTAATTGCAAAAAGGAACCAATTGAAAAAGTAAGCAAGACATTGTTCCCAGTGGTCACCGGATCATAAAAGAAACTGGAATTAATTGGATACTCTAAGATGGCGTTGATACTCACAACCACGAAACCCTAAAAGAAAACAGGTGTGGATATATATTGCTTCTGCGTTTGACCTGGTAGGAGGTACTCGCTTATTAACCCTTTTTAATAAGTGTCTAACGCACAAAATCCCTTGTGTAAGGGCGCATAGGCGGCGGGATAACTTAATATCAAGTACGCGACATGCTCATTTGCTCTTTTTTCAATAAAAACTAAACTAACTAAATATAATACCCCAACTCCCTGCCAGTATTTGGCAGGGAGTCGAGGTGTTATATTTCATATACTAGCGGCCTATTTCCTAAACAAGGTTGGAGTAAAGCAAACGACGATCTGCATGAAAATAAACGTGTCACGCTGGAAAAAAACTATGTACAAATACATCTCTGAAGAGCATTGAGTAAGTGTTTATTATTTTACATCTCTCTCTATTCCTTCTTTGGTTCTTCTTTCACGTGATGATGAGGCTTCCAGATTTTTGCTTTCCACTTTGCCCTGTCCCCGACATCGTCTTAAGATATCGTGCACTCCCTCATGTCTCTTGACTTTATAATCTCCCACCTTGTATTGGATCTTCCACAGGATCTGGTTCTCTACAAATACGGAACGCCGCCTCTTAACCATCGCAGCCTACTCTCCTGCATCCTGCCGATAATGTGGCGTACTCCCAGGCATCCTGCACAAATTGCCTATTTTATCACGCCTGATTACGCCACACATCCATTTTAGCATTTTGAGTTCAGCAACTTGGATAACGTGCGTGTTCTTATGAGTCACGGCCCACGCTGCCTAACATCTAAAACTTTTAATAAATTGCCATGATCTGTCTATAATAATAGTTACGCGCTTGTTAAGCATGGAAATTTACAAAAATCATTTTAAAACCTAAAAATAATTCTTCGAACTATGAAGTCGTTCGTCAACTAATGTCTTTAAATCGCGTGTAAAATACATTTTATACCGTTTCTTTATTCTACGTAAAGACTTAGTACCCCAGTGCCCGGGAGATCACCTTAAAGTGCGCACCACGTTAGCAACCTGAATTCGATTCCAAAGTACTGGCATCAATGAATTTTTTGTTGCAATTTTAAGTACTGATTTACCACGTGATCTGTAGTGAAGGAAAACATCGTAAGGAAACCTTCATGTGTTCTTCATGTGCCAACCCGCACTAGAGCCTAGTGGCGGTTTATGCCCTTTAAATCTCTTTATAGAGAAGCCCTGCCCAACAGTGGGACATATATAAGCTGTAACTTATTGTATATACATATATTAATATATTTATATGGACGTTGTGTGTCTACGTATTTTTTTCAGAAAATATTACTAACATTCTTGTTAACCATTCCAACTAAGCTTAAGCTTGTGCTAGGAGTTGGTTCACGTCAATAGTCGAATGTTGGATTCGAACCTACAACCTTACGATTCGCAGACCGTACCTAAACCATTAACTTATTCAGGCTTAAGTATATGGAAATGTATATTTATTTATCTAACTTTTATTTTACTAACGTGCTTTTTACCACCGAAGGTTTTGGAACAAAATAGTAAATAACGTTAGTTTACATTGGTACATGTGTTGTTGTGTGTTTTATAACATAAGACAGAAATAATTCCACTTAGTTATCCTCAACACCTTCAATTAATTTAGGCCTCATTAGATATTAAGCCCTTCTAAGCCAGCGGACACGAAATGAAAATTCATTTTGCTACAGTAGCGCTCTTCCTGTGATAAATATTTAACTTTTAGGAATATAAGGCGCACTGTGAGAGTACCTCTTTAACAATACCGAATGTAGGAGACCTTTAAGGGAAAGAGTACCGGTAGTACCGGTAGTAGCACGAAAAACCGTTAGAGGTACTTATAAATAGTTATTTTTTTGAACTAAATGAAATACAAGTATATATACGACTAAAAGAAAAAAAACTGACTTCAAATAGAATAGGAATATAACGAAATAGAATTCATCAGAACTTAACCAAAATCTCATCAATCGTTTGGCATGGTATTGATTTATTCGTCCATTTGTTGAGCACATACATAATGCAAATTTAAGAGTTAAATCTCATGGATGCCATTTTCAGAACTGGAACATATTTAAAGGAGACAACACAGATAGCGCTAGCTTTCAAATAAAAAAGAATAATCGAAATCGTTTCACCCAGTCGAAAGTTGTGAGATAACATAATAAAAACATACAGGCGAATTGAGAACCTCCTCTAATTTTGAAGTCGGTTGAATTTTGTTTTATTTAAATTTTTCTTCCATGACAGTATTCTTTGAGGTATTTTCTCTTCGTGCCGACCCATTCGTGCAATAGCGGTAGTCTTACCACAATAAAATATCTTTTTAGCCCATCAAGTGGCAAAATCCCGCTGCAGGAGTAGACAAAAATATGCTTGTATGGCAGCCGCCATTTTGAAATTCTGGTATATTTTTCGTTGCCAATTCCCAAAGGTACTTTTTGTAGAGTAAATCTGTATTTTTTTTATTTTTTGTTTAGAACATGTGCGTTTAAGTTATATGTTTTCAATCTTAATAATGATGAGTCATAATTTAACTTTAATTAAATTATTTCTTTGTTTTTAAAATCGTCAAATAATTTCTAATTCGTTGTTATATTTGCTGCTAAAAAAAGTTTACTCCCGGAACGGGACTAGGTCACACGCACTGTTTTGATGGGCAGGAACGGGAGCTTGCCACTCAAGCAGAAATAAGAAGCAGCGACTGTCGCACTAGCGGATAATAGTAATAACATATTTCTAAATAAAAGCCGTAGCGCAGGCAGCTCTGTCGCCTCAAGTTTCATACTATGCAACGCTAGTAATTTGAGTTCATTCCCCGCTGTCATGAATTCGTTTATTGGAATTTTAAGTGACGATTTACCATGAGCTTGGCAGTGGAGGAAAACATTGATAGGAAACCTACATTTCTTAGAAAATTTTCCAACAAATGTGAACTTTATTATCTTAAATTATTTCATTAACGATACTGGGACCGCTTGTGAACTATGCCCTTGTTCTAACTTTCAGAGATGGCCAGTGCCCAATAGTGGGATATACGTAATATATTATTAACTTTTATTCATCCTACTTTTTACTTTCAAGTTCAATTATTTTCAGCCAATCGATTATAATTTACGTAGAGTAATTAACATTATTTTAAATTAAAAATGACGAAAATTAACATAAACGTTAATTAACATGACTGAATGTTTTAATATCGAATAATAAAAAGGTTTTACGGCGTTGCATCATTAAAACATTGGTTTTTAATTAAGCGTTCTCGTTAAAGCAAAGAGTCCAATTTTGTTTTATTTTAAGTGTCATTGAGGGCGAACAATGTGATTTTAAACGACTAGTATATTTGAAGCATTTATTGTCTGTGACAACTTGACCATTCAATTTGCCTCTGAAGCAGGGTTGCCAGGTCTTTTTCAAATAAATACCGAACAGCGATCAAAAAAGAGTTATAATCATTTAAGTACATATTAATTTAAAATACAAAGTATCATGGCACAAGATCAACTAGCTAACCTAACTTATAAAAATTATATTTTTTCTCACTAATTCAAGCTTCCAGCAATGTCGGATTATGCATAATTCAGCCTTGACCATGTCCATACTTAATTTATTACGGCTGTCCGTCCACAAATGGTTGATATGGCTAAATACTCTTTTCACATACAGACTCAGTAAGATGATTGCATAAAATATAACAATTGAATCGTTTATTAGGAAACAAAATAATCAAAAAGAAATACCGAACCGCCCATACTTCGGTATTTTCGTCATACCGAACACCGAACATGGTGCTAAAATACCGAATCGGTAGAATGGAATGTAGAAATGGTAGAATTCGACCACCTGGCATGTATGCTCTGAAGTACATTGAATGGATCATCCATGAAAATATAAAAATGAAAGTTTTCGAGTAAAATTTTTTTTATCAAAAAACTTCCAATCCAACTTGGTCTGAGTCGAAACACATAAAAATAAATCAGTATCCTTTTTTTCTTTTACTATAAAAACGAAAGTAAATTGTGCGATGCAAAACATTTACGTAAAAGTTTGAAGGTGGGTAGGATGTCTAATAACTTTCGGCGTAAAAAGCGGTAGATCTCTCCGACAACAAAAACCTTTTATCGGCGCTCATCCGATGCTTTTGATGCGGAAGAAATGGATCCGAACGGATAAGACTAAGTGATTTCGTGAATCGAGTTTGACTGGAGCTATTCGTCCAAATATACGTTTGCAAGAGTACAGATTACGACCGAACTACAAAACATTCAATAGGGAGTGGTGAGACATACGTTCGATTCTCGAGTTCGACTCTCAATTCCCGTCTGTTCCCCCAAACGCGACTAAAACGTCATCAACATTTCTCCCTTTCTTTGACCCTCGCAGCCGCGGGCATGCGCCCAATGGATGTAGAATAGGGTCGACTTAATCAAATTGCGTTACTCTACCGCGCAAATAATCGCTCGTCATAAATTAAGTATTTGTCAAATTTCTTATTGATATTAAACTATGATTTAGATACTTATATCAAATATTCAATTTTTTTATTATTATTAATATTTTTTCATTTAATACTCAAAAAAGTTAATGTACCCAGTATTTACTGATTGTGACACCCGGAAGGCACTGTCTCCTGTGATACAGGTACACTGTACCTAGTTCAAGAGACAGAGCTCCTGTATATTGTAACATGTTTGCTTGTATATTATTAATAAAGTAATAATCTATAAGTATATTTACGAGTAAAAATATAAACCAACTACAAATCGAATGAAATAAGCGCTATTACGCGCGACGCCCTACGTGTAATATAATGAAATATAAATAATTTTGTGCCCATTTGTCGCGCACATACTTTATGACGTATGTGGTTTTTTCACGGATGCCATCGCCTAGGCTGTAATTGGAAGCACTAGCTTGCAAATAAAAAAAAGAATCAAAATCGGTTCACCAAGTCGAAAGTTTTGAGGTTAGGAGATACAGCCGAATTGAGAACCTCGTACTTTTTTGGAGTTGCTTAAAATCCAGATTTCGATTATTATTTACCTATATAAGTATGTAAAAGTTAACGAACATTTAATTGTTGTACAATGCTATTACGCATTAAGAGCATCGTGTCAATCGTAACTCACTAAACGCAAAGAATATTTATTTTGCCGCCACCTAACATTATGCGGACGCATGCGCGCTCTCGAAACGACCCGCAGTAAAACGACTGGTCACGTGACTCGACGCGGCATTCGCTCGGCGCATTTCGGCAGTAGTCGGTGGACTGAGCTCGCGGGAGCACGTCCGCGCGAGTTATGTCGAAAATCACATAAATGTCAAATTAAACGATTTCGTCAAAAAAAAACATAACATGTGTACCGCGCTAACGTAAACATAAGTTGTATAGTTGCATTAACCCGTTGGGTTGTGTGTATATTTCGTATTAGCCGTGTTTAGTGTTTAATTTTTGTGTAGCGAATTTTATAGGCCCGTCGCATATTAGTGTTTTGGAGGCTCGCTAGAATTTGAGATGTCGCGTTTTATATCCGTCTGTAGCGTTTGTTAGGTATGTATTTTAGAGGTGATGTGTTATTGATGAGGTTTTTTTAAGTGTATACAATGGACCGCGTAAGTGGCGTGTGTAGATTCGGTGGAGTTGTGTCCGCGGTGAGAACGCGTACGGGACGAAGTAGACGACGTCTTACTGGTCCGGGTCAAGCGCCTGAAGAAATACCAGAGACTCCGAGGCGCGGGCTCGGTGCGATTCTTGTACTGGCCTGCATACTCGTCTACCATAACAGCCTGTACTGTGGTTTCGTCTTCGATGACATTAGTGCCATAAAGGAGAACAGGGACTTGCGACCGCAAACTCCGATCGCAAACATCTTCCTGAACGACTTCTGGGGAACTCCGATACATAAGGTATTGTAACTAAATAATTTTTTGCGTAATAGACGAAATTATTTGAAAACAGAGTCGATAGTTAAATTATATATTAGACCTTTTCTTTACTTTTTTTGTTGGCAGCTTCGTATTCACTATGTGCCAGTTACAAATTTACCATTCTATATGTTTTTATAATAAAACATTAAGCTCCACTACACTGCCTTTTTAAAACTTAATAAGTCATTCGTATCAATTCAAAGAGGTTTTATATAAATATTTGATTTAATTTTTATTGGTACATTAAATTATAATAAATAAAATCCTTGAGAAACTTAACATACTATTAATAAAAGAAATCTATATTACAGCGTTTGTTGTAACTATCTTCATGTATAATTAAATTGTTCTGTTGTACGAATACCCTAAAGCTATAAAAGATTAAAATTTGTCACATTGCCATATGTCAATAATGCCAATAAATAAAATGTCCATGTCACATAAGTGTAACGTAAAATTGTTGAGATTGTATAGTTTTGTTCCCGAAACTCAAAATATTGAATTAATTAAGAAAACGAAATGACCAATAAATGAAATGAAAAATAAAATTTGTGGGTAAGGGAATTAATTAAAGCGAAGAAATTATTCAAATTTAATCTCTAAATTTGAGACTTTAAAAATAAAAAAATGCAATGTCACCGTTATTTTAATTTTTTAGCAATATAATTAAAAGGGACCAATACCAAACAAACAGATTAACTACGCAAATATAATCTAATAAAAAAGTTTTTAAAAATAAGGATTAATATTATCCAAACATTAAAAGTGATGCATTTTAGTTTTATAATAGTTGACAGTTTTTTTGTAACGAATCTGGACGGATTTAAAGTTTAGATTTATAGTTTAGCAGCTTTTGTGTAGACCGTAGGTAGTGTATGTAATTATGTTTACGTTCATAAGTGTATTGTTCCACAAGAGCAACTTTTTATAATAACAAACTGGACTACTTACGTATTGAAAAACATGTTTTTAAATATATACAAAAATTTAACTATTTGATTTAGTAAAAACATATATATATAATATTAAAAACGGATTCGTAAATATATATTCAGTTATTTAGTCTTAAATGTTTCAGTTTAGTAGAGTCCTAATGAGTCCTGCAAATGCAAAGACAAAATCCTTTTACCAGGTCTCATTCGAAAAATGCTAGACTTATAATTCAGCAGCTAGAATATACAATTTTGAGAAAAACATTTAAGATACTTTTTATACCAAAAGGATTGAATATTTATATGCTTTTTAATTGACTGTGTAATTTAATATAAAATATTATTATTTTACACAAATCTATTATACACAGTGATGGCAACACATAACAAAAATAACTTTTACGATCGTACTATATTATGAATATGGTAAACAACCTAAAATTCATCTGAAACCAATTTTTGTTAGATATTATTTCTTTATTATTTTATTCTTTTATATATTATTAATGAATCATTACATGACGTATCTATGTAGAATTAGAGCACCAGACCTCTTTATTTTATAAGGTAATATATTTAACGAAAACTGAAAAATAAAAATGATAATAATATATGTAATAATTAATTATGTCATAAAATGCCATTCTTAACAATTATAAAAAGATGGCGCACGGGAAAAAAAAGTAAAACTTATTGCACATTAAGGAATGTTACCATTCACGTTTTTATTCAGCCAGTATGCTACATTTCCGCGCGTTATTACAGCTATCAACGAAATAGCTTACTATAAAAAGCTAAATTTACATAATATTACGTGCATTCATAACTTCGCGTCGCTGTGCGCTTATAGCTGTTTAGAGACGAAATTCCGCTACGCATTAACTCTGGGCTATGTCATAAATCAAACATTTACACGGCGCAGGTAAAACAGGAAATTTATGGTTGCAATCATCGGGAATATTTCATCCCCGGTGCATAATACCGCTCTCTCGATTTGCTTTTTAGAAGGTAACAAATAGGAAGTAGTCTGTCATTGCCAAGGACTACGGCCCTCTCGGGTGTCCTTCGATCGGAATGCGAATAGAGTCATCGCCCAATCCGAGGTCTCCTTTGGGGGCCTTTGCGCCCAGTTACTTCCTAAAGATGTATAGGTAAAGCTAACTTAAGAGCTGTGGCACTTCTCAAAAACGAAGTAAACCTGTACAGGCTGCCTTGCTGATCAGAGTTGTCATTACGAAAAATAGGACTACAAGTGACACTATATAGACCAATAGAAATGAGTCAATTTTTAACATAACCATTTTCCTTAATTTTTAGTTGGAAATGGCTAAGAAGAATCTTAAGAAATCTCCTGATTTATAAAGCATTCTTACGTGACAACACACAAACACTTAAAATTTTAACAAATTATTTCATTGTCGCTGGCACGGGGATCGAATACGTTTTGCTAGCGTACTATGAAAGTTAAGGCGATTCATCGCACACTAAGCTACCAAATAATACCAAATTAAGTAAAATCTATCATCGATATGTAAGAAAAAATTTTGAGTCGAGATAGGCCATAATTTAGGGTCCCTTTCTCACCCCGACTAATTAAGGATTAGCCGATTTCATTCCTTCCCCTAATACACAACTAATAGGCAATTAAAACACGCGGAATTGCATTATTTTACGCTACGGTAAAAGCAATTTTGTGTTGTACCGAATAATCAAGGTTTTGTGTCGACACAATCCAGTGGGGTTGACAACGTTTTGATGAAGAATGAAGAAAGTCATTGTATATAAATACATCATCGGTACAAACAATTGTATAGCATATCAAAATAGCTAAATAGGTGTTCCAAAAGTTTCCGTAAACAAAGAACTAGGTTCGTATGTGTTTAAAGATGTAAAGAGCCTCGATGTTCGACCTTATCCGTCATTCGTCGATTCGATTCAAAAAATAATAAAGTGTAATATACCTACGATACTTCGGAATCAAGCAAAAAGTAGAGAAAGGATAAAGTTAACAATGCGGAAGTGGAAGGATTGATATTTTATGACGATTCAGAAGAAAAAAGGTGAAGTGAAGTCAAATTTAAAAGCCAAAAAAGAATACAGATCTTATAAAATGAAAATGATAGGCAGAGAGACCTTTGGGATGCGGTGACACCGTTTCGTTTTTAAAAAAAATAAAGCTAGCTATATTTATGTGAATGTTATAATATAATAAATATTATTAATATTTTTCAGAAAATATTACTAACATTCTTCTTAACCATTCTAACTATTCTAACTTGTGCTAGGAGCATTAATGAAGCATTCACGTCTATAGTCGAATAGTGGATTCGAACCTACGACCTTATGATTCGTACTCTAAACCATTCTTTTTCTATTTTTTTAAAAGAAAGCTAGCAATATTTCTTTTTTTTAGAAAATATTACTAACATTCTTCTTAACCATTCTAACTATTCTAACTTGTGCTAGGAGCATTAATAAACCATTCACGTCTATAGTCGAATAGTGGATTCGAACCTACGACCTTACGATTCGTACTCTAAACCATTCTTTTTTCTATTTTTTAAAAAGAAAGCTAGCAATATTTCTTTTTTTTAGAAAATATTACTAACATTCTTCTTAACCATTCTAACTATTCTAACTTGTGCTAGGAGCATTAATTAAGCATTCACGTCTATAGTCGAATAGTGGATTCGAACCTACGACCTTACGATTCGTACTCTAAACCATTCTTTTTTCTATTTTTTTTTAAATGAAAGCTAGCAATATTTCGTTGTCTCTTTTTCAGAAAATATTACTAACATTCTTCTTAACCATTCTAACTATTCTAACTTGTGCTAGGAGCATTAATAAACCATTCACGTCTATAGTCGAATAGTGGATTCGAACCTACGACCTTACGATTCGTACTCTAAACCATTCTTTTTTCTATTTTTTTTTAAATGAAAGCTAGCAATATTTCGTTTTCTCTTTTTTTCAGAAAATATTACTAACATTTTTGCAAACCATTCCAACTTAATTTACGCTTGTGCTAGGAGATGGTTCACGTGAATAGTCGAATGGTGGATTAAACCTACGACATTACGATTTACAGACCGTACCCTAAACCATTAGGCTATTCACGCTTAAGAACAACATACCATTCAAGATACGTAGAAAGTAAAGGAAGTGTCTACTACTCTCAATTCTCATGTCTACATATTAACAACTTGTATCTGTAAATGCCTGGGGAATTATCTTGATATTACGGAGATATTTTTGAAAAGTTGGAAAGCAGTTATCCGGATTTGCATTCCGAAGATTTCTCACGTCTTACCAGTGAAACTTTCAGCTATTAGAATTCTGAAGAGATTTAGTTCCTTGGAATGTGACGCTTATTAAACGTTCAAAAGTTAAAGTTACAGTCTTTATATATGTCCCAGTGCTGGGTACAGGCCTTCTCTGTAAATAATGCGGATTGGCAGTCTTCAAGTGTATTACAAATAATTTCTAAGATATTTAGATTTCCTCAGGATGTTAATCGTCACCGCTGAGCGCGTGGTAAATCAGCAAATAAACTTGCAACACCGTATTTATTGGTGCCGGCACCGGGTATCGAACTCGGGTTGTTAGCGTACTATGCTACTTGAGGCGACCGCCCGGACACTTTTTTTACTTAAGAAAATACCTACGCATATCCACCCTTGTAGGGAAAAGTATGGAATATGTCGTACTCGCACCGACTAAAACCTCCACGGTGTTCACCTCTATTTTGTTTTTACCTCTCCTAACTTTGGCCCTGTATGTGAGCTTGAACGATGATTCTAACTCGTTCGGTTTTAATAGTTCTAGCTTATAGGGCTAGCTAAAAGGGTTACTGAGAGAGAACCGAACTCTTATAAAGGTTTTGAAAACCTACGGCTACTTGTCAATCCAGTTGCAGCTAATTTGTAGAGCTTACGCGTTCCGTGTACACAATGAAATGGTCTCGCGGCACGTTAGTATTTAGATAAGTGATTAGCTCCATTTCACGCGTCGGATTTGTGAAGGTTTGCTAGAGGTGATTAACGTTTTATACCGCAATGCGAATGGACTGACTATTGCACGTTGAATTATAGTCGTCTCTGGCGTTTGGAGTTTTTTTAAAGCCGCTTTAACGTTTAAATCTGACAGATTTATGTTGTTTTTGTCAGAAATGTACTTTCTCACTTGGGATCCGATCAGTTTGAGATATTGTATTATTTATTAATATCTAATTTTATTTCAATAATATATTTTATATAAAAGACTAGGTGGAGTGACGATCTTGGCGGAACAGCTGAAGCTGGAGCTGAATGAGAGTGGCCAAAGATCAAGAAGTAGTCCAGCAGTGGACTGTTAATCCCTGTGCAGGCTGTTGATGATTTTTTAAAATTTATTACAAAGGGATTTATTAAATGTTGATCATATCATAAAAACTACAATATATTACAATATTACATACAATTAGTACTTTACAGATAATAGTGGTGTAATAGAAGTTAAACAAAAAAAAGTACTCAGTTTCTGACCTGAGACTCAAAATCTAAGTCTCAGACTCACTTTAACTGCGCGGTATAGCATCTTTACCTGATGCGACTGTGGAAAGGCAAGAATGCTAACGATAATGCACACTACTCTTTTGCAAAAACACAAGAATACTCAAAAGCTATATAACAAACTTTAGTCTATAAACTCGGACTTAGGTACAACATCTCCCTAATACAGGCTATAAATTAGTCTAGCAGGGAGATGTGTACCGAAGGAAAACTAAGTGAGAAAGTGTTTGTGGAATTTGTTATATAGTATGTGTTTTACATTTGATAATATGTTTCCAATATTTTGTGTGCATGCCGGTAATTTAAAATGTATGTAATTTAAGTGTGTGTAAAAAAGTAAAATATATATTTCATATTTCATATTTAAATTATGACGATATAAATAGCGCAGTACAAAATATTATATATTAATATTATAGGGAAGAGTAACCGCTAAACCGAACAATTTAGCCTCCAAATAGAATAAACGCTGGGAGGAAACTAGAAAAGCGAAGCACGTTTCGAAGCAAACAAGAAGCGACGAGCTTTAAACCGGTCGCGGGTCCAGTTCTTCACTACTCCGCGGAGCATGCGAACTCGCTCGTTATTAAATTGTGAGTCCCGGTCGCAAACTCGATTTGAGGAGTAGTTCGGCTTACGTAAAGTTGGCGTCCGCCTCTCGCATCCATCAACGTCAGCTGAGAAACTTTTTCCACTGCGTTTCAGTTGAAGCGTCAATGAGGAATTTTTGTTTGCAAACTTTTGGACCCTCTCTAAGCTTTCGTTATCTTTTAGGCCATTAAGTTAATTGATTCTTAAGTTATTCATAGCGATACAGTTTACATTGGAAATATTTTGGTTTTAAAGGCTTTATTATTCATTAAGGAATCACTGGAAATGACCTTTGCCAAGTATATTTACGACTAAAAAAACAATTAGCGACTTCAAATCGAATAGGAATATTACGAAATAGAATTATTTAGAACATAACCAAACTCTCATCAAACTACCTTTGAAGTACATCGATTGTAATAAAAAAATCATTGAAATCGACTGGCGTGACAAAAGGTTATACCTATCTATGTAAGATATATAGTCATAGCCGGAGTCTAAAATATGTTGTCAAATATGTCAATTACTATTGCTCATGCAACAAACGTTTTTTTTTGGAATTTATGGCTTGGTTACAAGACCTTTAAGCCAAATCTTTATTTCACATTACGTTACAATTAATAATAATTTCTCATCCAGTTTTCAATTCTCAGTCTTCGTATTTTTAGTTTTCAAATCTTCACGTCTTTGTAAGTTTATGTCTTAATTACATCAGCAACACGTCTTCACTTATAACTTAATGTTAAATTTTCTTGAAAGTGTTTTTAATATAATGATAAATTGGGAAGTAGCAAGCTTCACACGATAAAATATCACAGAGGAGAGGCGGGCGGGAGGAATTATTTGTTGGTAACACTTCATTTATTTTGCTGGCATGCAACAAACAAAAATGTTTTCCTGATAATATGCAATATTAAACAATTAAATATTATATTTTAATTAAAATTATTTTAAATTAATTTACAATATTAATTAATTAACTGAATATTATTTGATTTAATTTATTTAATTTTAATTATTAATTTAGTTATTTTAAATTAATTTACAATATTAGTTAACTAAACTAGACAACCCTACAATATTAATTAATTAACTGAATATTATTTGATTTAATTTATTTAATTTTAATTATTAATTTAGTTATTTTAAATTAATTTACAATATTAATTAACTAAACTAGACAACCCTACAATATCAATTAATTAACTAAATATTATTTAATTTTAATTAAAATTATTTTAAATTAATTTACAATATTAATTAATTAACTGAATATTATTTGATTTAATTTATTTAATTTTAATTATTAATTTAGTTATTTTAAATTAATTTACAATATTAATTAATTAACTGAATATTATTTGATTAAATTAAATTTTAATTATTAATTTAGTTATTTTAAATTAATTTACAATATTAATTAACTAAACTAGACAACCCTACTATATTAATTGCGTAGGTAATGTCTACGACGTAGAGGAATCTCCAATGACTTCTTGATGAGTAGAGTATGCTTGAGTTTTGCGAATGTGTTCTATCTTAGCCTGTACGAGAATAGACGCGCTATTCGTTTCGTCGAGGACAACGTTCAGTCTTTAAGGACAGGTAATTTTAGCTGAGTCATGTTATGGAAGAATACTCTAGCGCTCGCGTACATGTACTCATCAAATCAATCTCCACTCTTTCATAGTCGATGTTACGCAGTTCCGAACGGAGCGATTTAAGTCATTGTTCATCGTGCGTGCAAAGGAGTGGAACAAGGTACCGGCGTCAGTCTTTCCGTCCAAGTACGACGTAGAGGAATCTCCAATGACTTCTTGATGAGTAGAGTATGCTTGAGTTTTGCGAATGTGTTCTATCTTAGCCTGTACGAGAATAGACTCGCTATTCGTTCCATCGAGGACAACCTTCAGTCTTTAAGCGCAGGTAATTTTAGCTGAGTCATGTTATGGAAGAATACTCTAGCGCTCGCGTACATGTACTCATCAAATCAATCTTCACCCTTTCATAGTCGATGTTACGCGCGTCCGAACGACGCGATTTAAGTCATTGTTCATCGTGCGTGCAAAGGAGTGGAACAAATTGCTGGCGTCAGTCTTTCCGTCCAAGTACGACGTAGAGTGAATAGGCACTTACTAAACTAGCGCGTACAATCTTTCGACTATATCACCACTTAACACCAGGTGGGGTCGTGGTCAAGCACTAGTTAATGCCCATAAAAATACTGTACTTTATATTATTGTCACACGAGTAAGCGTTCAATCTGCAAAAATGGCGAAAGTAACTAACTAAACTAGACAACCCTACAATATTAATTAACTAAATATTATTTAATTTTAATTAAAATTATTTTAAATTAATTTACAATATTAATTGCGTAGGTAATGTCTACGACGTAGAGGAATCTCCAATGACTTCTTGATGAGTAGAGTATGCTTGAGTTTTGCGAATGTGTTCTATCTTAGCCTGTACGAGAATAGACTCGCTATTCGTTCCATCGAGGACAACCTTCAGTCTTTAAGCGCAGGTAATTTTAGCTGAGTCATGTTATGGAAGAATACTCTAGCGCTCGCGTACATGTACTCATCAAATCAATCTTCACCCTTTCATAGTCGATGTTACGCGCGTCCGAACGACGCGATTTAAGTCATTGTTCATCGTGCATACAGCAAAGGAGTGGAGCAAATTGCCGGCGTCAGTCTTTCCGTCCAAGTACGACGTAGAGTGAATAGGCACTTACTAAACTAGCGCGTACCATCTTTCGACTATATCAAAACTTAACACCAGGTGGGGTCGTGGTCAAGCACTAGTTAATGCCCATAAAAATACTGTACTTTATATTATTGTCACACGAGTAAGCGTTCAATCTGCAAAAATGGCGAAAGTAACTAACTAAACTAGACAACCCTACTATATTAATTGCGTAGGTAATGTCTACGACGTAGAGGAATCTCCAATGACTTCTTGATGAGTAGAGTATGCTTGAGTTTTGCGAATGTGTTCTATCTTAGCCTGTACGAGAATAGACTCGCTATTCGTTCCATCGAGGACAACCTTCAGTCTTTAAGCGCAGGTAATTTTAGCTGAGTCATGTTATGGAAGAATACTCTAGCGCTCGCGTACATGTACTCATCAAATCAATCTTCACCCTTTCATAGTCGATGTTACGCGCGTCCGAACGAAGCGATTTGAGTCATCGTTCATCCTGCGTACAGCAAAGGAGTGGAGCAAATTGCCGGCGTCAGTCTTTCCGTCCAAGTACGACGTAGAGTGAATAGGCACTTACTAAACTAACGCGTACCATCTTTCGACTATATCAAAACTTAAAAACAAATAAACAGGTGGGGTCGTGGTCAAGCACTAGTTTATACCCATAAAATACATAAACGGACTATTAGACATTTTACTTTATATGTCACACGAGTAAGCGTTCAATCTGAAAAAAATGGCGAAAGTAACTAACTAAACTAGACAACCCTACAATATTAATTAATTAACTGAATATTATTTGATTTAATTTATTTAATTTTAATTATTAATTTAGTTATTTTAAATTAATTTACAATATTAGTTAACTAAACTAGACAACCCTACAATATTAATTGCGTAGGTAATGTCTACGACGTAGAGGAATCTCCAATGACTTCTTGATGAGTAGAGTATGCTTGAGTTTTGCGAATGTGTTCTATCTTAGCCTGTACGAGAATAGACTCGCTATTCGTTCCATCGACGACAACCTTCAGTCTTTAAGCGCAGGTAATTTTAGCTGAGTCATGTTATGGAAGAATACTCTAGCGCTCGCGTACATGTACTCATCAAATCAATCTTCACCCTTTCATAGTCGATGTTACGCGCGTCCGAAAGACGTCATTGTTCATCGTGCATACAGCAAAGGAGTGGAACGAGTTGCTGGCGTCAGTCTTTCCGTACGTACAAGTACGACGTGGGAGCCTTAAAGAGAAGAGTGAATAGGCACTTACTAAACTAGCGCGTACAATCTTTCGACTATATCACCACTTAACACCAGATGGGATTACTGATAAAAAAATTGTTAAATAAATTGTATGTGATGATTTACCACATGCTCGGTTATTTGTTCTGTTTGTCTGTTCGGAGGATGCTTTATGAAGTTGTGTACTTCATTTTTGAAGACACTTTCATTTGAGTTGTTTGTAAATTTAAAACATAGTGTAGCTGAAACACTAGATTTTCTGCGAAGTAAATGCGCTCTGTAGCATTTTACAGCCTGTCTATTGTTTTTTTTGCGGAAAAAACATTAATGACAATCGTCACGTCACAATGGTGCTGGAAATGGCCGAATTCAAAAGGTTTTTCTGTTACACTTTCTTTGTAACTGTTCCGGGAAATGGATTTTACTTAGGGTTCACTGTTCTGAAACTACAAATTGCACTATACTAATAGACTGACTGCAAGATAGCCTGGCCTAGACGGATAAATAAATGTTAATAGAATTAAGTATAGTTAGTATAGTATTATTAAGTATGTATTGGTCATCAGAACAGTGACGAAAAAACTGTAACTGCACGACAGCGTCCAACATGCTGTAGTGGTGATATCCCGACACACCGTCAGCTGTGTCTATTATACAGATGACTGTGACGACGCCACAGGAAGACTGATGACAAAGGCAATGGCCGCATCAAGGGAGAGGATGGTGCACTACAACCTAAAAATGGCCATGAGAAGCAGGAACACAGCGGTCGTGGAGAAGCTAATAGCAATGCAGCGGGGCGTCTGCGACGCGTGAACCGGAGCGATCTCTGGCCACCTCCAAATTCAGGCATTATTTATAAAAAAAAAAAAAAAATGGAAAATAGTAACTGTAGAAGTGGCACTCTTTTAATAAATGCAGAGTGAACAATTTAAGTGTATAGGAAAAGAGCACGAACACAGGTCTGTGGTTGCGATCTAAAAACAATAAAAAAAAGTTTTATGTTATTATAATAAGGTCAGAGGAAATAAAGGCTATTTTTATATTATTTATTTATTTATTAATAGACTGACCGTTATAGTGGTTGGTTAAGTGTATACCGATTATAAACTCAAAATGTGTTGTATCCTACATACCTAGGTGTATTGCCTAAAAAAGTGTTAGGAACCATTAGAAACCTGAATATTTGGAAGATCGTTTTCATACTTCAACCGACTGTATGTTGTATAATGTTAGACAAATGAAAGAAAAAGTCAATATCACGTCAACCGATTTCGATTATCATTTTTTTATTGGCAAGGATGTACTTCAAGGGTACTGTGATGCGAATTTAGTTAGGTTCTGATTTTTTTTTATACTTTCTTAACAAGTGCTTGCCTACGATCCAACCTGATGTTAAGAGGAAATGCAATCCTGGATAGTAACTAACTTTGTAACTGCCTATTCACTCTAACCGTGAAAATACCCACATTTTAATCGGAGAGAAGAGATGGAGAAGCGCTTCTTTCGAGTCTGACGGATGTTCACAACAAAAGTATGAAATCCTGCAGTGCGTCTTCAAGTCCAATGGTGAAACGAGCATGGGGGAATTAGCCCATGTAGTTGCTGAGCACACTCTCTAACTCACTCTCTAAAATGCAATCTGTAGAAAACCGTAATTATTTTACCGTAGTAATTTAATTGTATTTCGTAATATTTCTACGATAATTCATAATTAAAAAGAGGGCGTCCGCGCGTAATAGCGCTTAGCGTTTGATTCAATTTGAAGTCGGTTTTTTTTGTTCGTAAATATACTTGTTGTTATATAAAGACGTATAATTAATGATAAAAGCGTTAAATGTAAGGCGTTTATGTATTGCGTGAGCTCAGCCTATCCTTGTAACTTGTACGAACTCTTCTAGGAGTTCAATGTACGTAACTCGAGAACGAGGTCAAAAAATGTCATTAAGCAACGTGCAACTGCCGGTACTTTTCCTAAATTATTTTTAATTTTCTAATATTTCTAACATTTGAAGCGTCAATAGCCTAATGGTTTAGGGTACGATCTGCGAATCGTAAGGTCGTGGGTTCGAATCCACCATTCGACTATTGCCGTGAACCATGTCCTAGCACAAGCGTAAGCTTAGTTGGAAGGGTTAACAAGATTGTTAATAATATTTCTGAAAAAAAAAATTGCTAGCTTTCTTTTATAAAAAAAAAAATTCTAATATGGGTAGGTATTGTAAAGGTATTGTTTCAGCGAACAAATTTTACACTATGCAAGTGTTGACAACTAAAGACACAATCTTTTTAACCGACTTCAAAAAGGACTGCATTTTTTAAGTTTGTTACATAACTTTCGACCGGATGCAACGATTTTGATGATTCTTTTTTATTTGAAAACAAGTACTTCGTGTGGTCCAGTTGGTGGCAATGGCATCAATGAGAAAATGGCAAGATTCGGAAATACAAAGCGGACTTCCGCGCGTAGTAGCGTTTGATTCGATTTTTGTTTTTAATCGTAAATATTTCCGTAGTATCATCATTATATTAGGAAGTGCCTGCATCTTTACTATTACTATAACTAAACACTACTCATTATAATTTATAATCATTCAGCTTAAGAGACCATAGACAATCATTCTTATTTCCAGATGTGTACGTTCAGGTTACTTCAATTAAAATGCCAGTGCTAGCAACTACAAATAACACATCTGCCCGTTGCACAGTTAATTAGGTCACTGGAGCACGATAAGCCTCTTAACATGACATTAGATCCTTTCCACGGCATAAATCCGATTAATTTTAATTCGGTGCATTTAGTTTTTTAAGCTATATCATATACACGTGCCATTAAACCTGATTTAAAATTCTTAACTGCAGCTCAAATTATCAATAACAAATTGACGTAAGCTATTCACGCCAATGCCAGGTGAGAAATCGTAGAGCTCTAATACAGGTCTTATCCTGATTTAAACTCTAATCTCTCAGTTACTTAAGTGTCGTCTTTAGTTTTGTCAGAGACACGCATAGCATTATTTTTAATGTCTGCGATACCCAACTCTCACTTCCGTACATTATTGGATACAAGCGTAGCATTGTGTATTGACACCTATTCATTGTATTTCCTGCAGTCACATTTCTTTATTCTATTTAAGATGTTTTCTGATACCTTAGTTAATAGAGAAAATAAGGCTATTATTATATAATGGTTCAACGAATGTGTGCTTCAAACTATTTTAACAAATAAAGAATTCATTGAGATACAAGAAAGCAGTAAAGCCTGGCACGTTCCCGACAACATGAAACTACGTAAGGATTTAAATTCTCCGCGGGTTCTTGCTTGTTACGTGTCGAATTCTTCCAACTGGAGCACTATTTTAGAACGCCAGTTCTGTACATAGAATGCCTTCTTTGCTGATAATAATAGTGAAGTGGAAAATATACTTTATTCAATTGATGTTTGGACTCTTTTAAATCTGGAGCTTTTGAAATCTGTATTGTTTTGAATCAAATCTAGCGAGAAGACTAAAGCGCAATAATCTCTTTAGTTTCAATGTCATTCTAACCTAATACAATCAATTGATTAAATGTAGATGATTTGATTTATTTTCTTTTTAAATTTAAAAAGCTTTTCCCTTTGCGTATGAAAATAAAAGCTCTGCCTCCACTGAGTCGAAGCGGAAGATGTAAATTTCAAACAATCTGATTGGTCGACTTCTGCACGTCTTGTCTTTGCTACGCTCCCGTGGAGACGCACCCTAACAATCAAACGAAGAGCTAGAAAGACTTCCGTACAATATTTACTCAACATTGTCTCGGTTGCTATTCAACTACACTCTTGTTCTATCTCACAGAGTAAACGGTGAATAAAGATTTAG
Organism: Meandrusa payeni; assembly: GCA_029286785.1. Classification (NCBI taxonomy): domain Eukaryota; kingdom Metazoa; phylum Arthropoda; class Insecta; order Lepidoptera; family Papilionidae; genus Meandrusa; species Meandrusa payeni. Next base: position 7,065,438 of record JAGSMX010000013.1, read on the forward strand.
GAATCCAGTTGATTCTATTATATTAAGATGATTTGATTTGATGATTTTCATCCTATATTGAATCTTATACAATAGAAACAACAGTGTAGTGACAGATTAAAGGCTGCTATATGCATTGATGCTCTCTTCTATTTGAAAATATCATTTTTATATTACGAACTTCTGTAGAAGAATGTAGGCGACATTCTGTTTCTTTTACACATTCTTGCTCGATGTCGTAAAACTATTCATTTATCAATATTTCAATCAACAAACATTTCTATTTTTAGTATATTTAGTGTATTTAGTATATGTATATTTACTATTTTACGCCCGCAAATTTGTACCTCCTTCTTTTTGAAGTTGTTTAAAAAGGGATAATAGGACCAGAGGGCGTATAGTCATAGGTATTTGAAGTGCCGCAGAAGAACTGAGATGTCGCAGTATACCGTGAAATATGGGTGTTATACTTTAGCAATTTCGAGTGATGTATGGTTATTTTTTTTCTTTCAATAAAGCGCAACACTTATGTCCGTGCTCTTTTGTAATGTTCTTGAATTGTTTTTTTTAAATAAGGGTGCTCTAAAGTTACTACATTTTTTTTATATAATGCCTGATTTTTGAAGGTGGTGTTGGAAAATGCTTTGGTTCACGCGCCGTAGACGCCCCGTTGCATTTCACAGTTTCTTCGCGACCGCTGCGACCTTGTTTCTCAAAATGGCGATATATGGTTTAAAAAGGTTGCCAATATACAAGCAAATCCTGTGGTGCAGCGTGGCATCAAGAGTGCCCAACTCGATATTTATAAAGTATTAGAGCAATTAATTTACTAATGACTTTTGGTTTGATCGCGTGACATTAGACTGTTCTTGTAATTTCCTCGGCCTTTTCAAGACATTCATTTGAACGCGAATAATTTATAAAGCGCCACCGTAGCCTAACGACGTTAAGTGGTGCAATATCTGTGAAGTATTAGAAATTCTACTTACTACTAACGGCAATCGTTTCAATGTAAGTATCACCATCGTCTCACCTCGCAATATACTACATTAATTCTGCATGTTTTTATTGTGGCTGAGTTAACACTTAGAGGAAGATCTTATAGCGCATGCACGTAGCCCAGATTGAATCTCTATTATAAGATTTTTTTTAATATGATTGGTTTAAAATTTAAATTTGAATTGTGTATCGCAAGTATCATATATACTTGCATATTAGTCGCTTTTACCCTAATTTAAAGAAAGATTTTCGCCCTTTTTGCCTGCGTTACATCACAATTTGAATTAGGTTACCGGAGCGTTAAGTTCTTAACTCGACGTCACGGCCGTTGTACCAGCATGAGCCATTTGAGATCAGTGACATAAATACATAAAATTATTTCCAGTTTCATACGGTTTCTTCTATTTTCATCTCCCTTCTCAAATTTAGGTCATGATACACTGAAAAGTTTGAAGAAAATTTTAGCACCTGGTCAAAACAGTAAGCGCGAGACATGTTTAATTTATTACATTAGAAAGGTATATCTAATTGTTAAGACACAAAAGAGAAACTTAAAAACGAAACTTTATCGAAATACAGTGTTTACACAAATAACACTTAACAATTTTTTATCCAAATTATTAGAGCCATTTCCTCAATACGAGATATATAAGAATATATATAGATACACAGGAGTTATTAGAGGAACTATGTTTTCTAATAGAAGAAGCCCGATCACAAGGGTCGAAGTTCTTGTCCAACATCCAAGGGGGTGAAAACTTTCTACTTTGTCTTTGATCTTGATTTTTCCCTGATCTTAACAACATCCACGTAGATAGAACGATTATATCTTAGGTTAGGGTGGGCGTTCCCTTATAATTTCTAAACTAGATATCGTAATTTGACGTATGAGGTTTCGTTTTAACTTTTCGTCCGTCTGCGTGCTATGTATAAGAAAAATAATAAAAGTAAATGGCGCCCTCTAAAGAACATAAATTCATTATCTAAAAAGAAAGATGGCTTTAAATATGCCGTATTAGGTATCAACCGACAATTTGAATGTTTGCATCTCGGAAAAGTATCCTCTAAAATACCGAATATAAAAAAAAACTATGGTGACGCCAGACAACCCTTCAAAGTCTCAAATCTATTTTTTTTAAAGAATATTGACGACTAACTTACCTGATGCTAACTTTTTTTATCCTAATATTACTAACAATTCCATTTCCATTCTCCTAGGAAGTTGGTTAATAGCCCAATAGTAGATTTAAACCTACGACCTTACGTTCCGCAGACCATACCCTAAACAATTAGTTTAGTGATGCTTTAGAAGTCTTATCATAACACACCGGTTTTGATTTATTTTGCTGTGTTATACAGTTCTATATATAGTTCTATTATTATGTAATCTCAAACGTGTTCTACACAAGGATGCGGAGTACAAAAACTAATAAAGCTATTTTCCAGCGCTATTCCCACGAGGTGTACAGACCATATACCAAAATGATATATCCATCTTAAAAGGAAACTAGTAAAACCAAGCACGTTCGCAAGACAAAGCATGAACGACGCGAGGATTTGAACTCACCGCGGCTTGTTGCGGTCCGTACTAAGTCGGGCACGAGACGCTTGTTATTGGATTTGTATAGCTGTCGGCCGGCGCTGATGTATTGGAGAACTAATACGAGACAAAAGGCTCCATCCACCTTGTTCCCGTACAAAGACAAAGGGAATGACGACATCCGTTTTTCAACAGACTTCAAAATAGGAGGAGGTTCTCAATTCGTCTGTTTGTTTTTTATTATGACCGAACTTTTGACCGAGTAGACAGATTTTGATGATTCTTTTTTATTTGAAAGCTGGTGCTTTTCATGGTCCCTGGCCAATTCTGACAATGGCATCCATGAGAAACCATTTAAATTTGCATTAAGTATGTGCGCCACAAATGTATGAATAAGTCAATATCACGCTAACCGATTTCGATGATTCATTTTTTATTGGAAAAGATGTATTGTGTACTGTTGCCGACTGTTCTCCAGAAGATTTGGTCTGTTCAGGTTTTGATATTGTGATTAACTTGTAATGACTGTCTACCAAGCATTGCATTGGCCTGAATATAAGTTATCCCTTTTATTCAATCAACATTTACATACGAGTATATTACTTCTATACATGTAATATATTTTAAAAGTAAATACAATTCCACAAAGCTTTTACCTGCACGTAGGCGCAATGTGTATACTGTGATTAAAAACGCATGTAAAACACACGGCTTGATTCAACACTTGACATGCGAAGACCGTAGAGGGTTACGGGGTGACAATTAAACATAAATTATTCACTGGCACACGGCGTATTTCATTTTACATCATAAAATATCGGGTCGCGCGAATCGAGAGTATATCAATTTGATTATTTTGCACCGGAAATGTCAGTTCAACGAGTTCCCCGCGTCATGTAGGCAAGCTTTCATTATGCTGTGTAAAAAGGAAATTTATAAAATCATTCACATGGATTTCACGACATGCCCGTACTTAATAGTTTCTGTGTTTGATATTGGTTTGTTTTGCTGAATTTTTTTTAAAGAAAAGGGGAAAACGAGCTTCCGGCTCACCTGATCTTACGTAAGAGAATGATAACTACAGTCGAGAAAATATGTCTTTTGTGTTAACTGGCAACACAAGGCACCACTACGCATATCTTAGTGATATACCTGAACCTTATTGTATCTTTAATTCATAATTAATAATTTAGTTGATAGACACATTAACTTGGCATTGTTAACAATAACTTAACTTTTTTGGTTCGTAATCTGACTTCTAATTAATTTTGTGAAAAGCTTGTGAGGACGCGCAGTTGTCACGGTATTCGTTAAAATAATTGTTTGTACAACGTTACGCCGTCTTGATAAAGCGAGTATACTAGTAATTCGACTATTTCATTCTACAAAATCTACAAGTCATTGCAGTTATTAAAACACAAATGAGAAAAGAGAAATGGAAAAAAATGTGGTGCAAAAGCGTGTTTTAGGTAATGCCTTAAGATGATTTTTATCGAGTCAATTTTGCATGTCACATAATTTTGTGGTTTTAAAATGGTTTAATCATAACTATATTGCACTTTTTGACCAAATAACAGAAACGGTAAGTGTAAATATCTAGGATTTGAGTAAAAATAAAATAAGATTTCTGTCGTTAGTAAAGACGTGTAATGGTCGAATGTTCGAGTGCCGATATTATCCGCACAGTAAAAGAAGGTTGATGACCTTTTTAATTTAGGTGAGTTTTTGCGTAGTTATAAGTGACAGGCGCTTAGCGCGAACAGTAAGACTAACCTCTCTCGTCTATTTGTCGCTTTTTCTTAAAGTCTATCAATATCCTGTCATTTCTTTGTTTTTGCAGTTCCAATACTGTGATAATCAATATCAGGTCAATTGCATGTTATCCTTTCCACTATAATGCAGAATAGGTAGATAGGAAGGTATATAAGTGACGATATAGTCTATATTTTTACCCCTAGTTTGCATAAAGTCTTAGATATATATTTTTCATGTTATGATATATGCTATGTAAATCCCCAGCATCTAAATGTGACCACTACCGCATTCTAACTAATTTTTTTTTAAATTTAAACTTTAAGCAAATGCTTGACCATGGATGATGATTGAACCATGAAGACTGATCTTTAAGCATTCGTTATGTTTTTTATTAAATTGTATTTAAAATAAAGAGCTAAAAGGGGGTGGCCAAATAAAGATTTTTCGTAATAGTTTTAAAATTAAATCTAAAATTATTTTGTATCTATACTAGCTGATGACGATTTATCCAATTTGTGTACAGTTACCCACATATAATTACATATATACCATAAGCCTAGTTAATGACTATTCCTTCATGTCTTTGATACCTAATTGTGGTACATAATGAAAACCGTACACTTTTATGAGTGCCTCTATTTAACCTCTAATTCCAAATAATTTCCTATTAGATTTTGCGGGTACCATGAAAGTCTAGACTCTCGATTAATCAACGTTGTCAATCGTAGGTAATATCGTGGTTAAGAAACTATGCGAGCGCAATTTACTTCTAAAACTTTGAAATAAAAGCCGTACAAAGTAGAGAAATTAGATAGATTAAATAGTAAACTAATTCCATTTCATGTGTATTTATATTCCTATAAAAGAGTCCGCATTTAACTCATCTATTTATATTATTTGTAGCTGATAATGTAGTAATGCACCCGTTGGTAAATTTATCGGTTTTGTGTCTACTTGTTTTCTATTTTACTGTGTGATTCAATTTAACTGTTGTATATACTATTATTATTATTATTAAATAAATTTTAATAAAATTTAAAATATTAATAATTAATATCCACAACTTTCATTTATGTATATATTAAATTTTGTTTGTTGTTTTTGTAACGTTATCTATGCAGGCTATGTACGTTTCCATTGTAGGACAAAGACCTTCTCCAATGCCTTCCACTGTTTACGATCTTTCGATTTCTGCGCTCCGCCGTTCTTCTGAAGTTGTCAGGAAATATAAGGCCTCAATTCCAAGACCCGCTCCCACATCTCCCTTCACTGATGAAACAGTTTGTTGTATGTGATTTTTAGGTTAGGTTATAGGTTATTTGACAGCCTTTTGTATGCCTATTGAGAATTTTTAGTTTAAAAATTTCAATAGCTTCATAAATATCGATAGCCTATGCAAGAGATATTTGCTAAATACAAGTTATATATACGATGGTTGAGTATTTTAATTGCAGTAGGCCTGTACAGATTCGTCCGTTTCTCCGTTTCTTTCAAAAAATAACATATCGCAAAATTTGTGTTTGGTTAATGACGATGGTTTCATTCCCACAGTCTGCAACTTTCTAAAGCATTGATATTTCATGTCAAAGATAAGTCTATAAATCCGTCGACGTTTCTCTAGACACAACAGACAAACAAAAGGTATTATCGGCTACAACTTCCCTACAGATATTCGTAGCGTGAATTAGTGACATCTTATCTCAATCCTATCTTAGTATAAACGGAGTCTCGGCATCCGCCTGTACCCGGGACAAATAAACGGAGACATAAATCAACGTGAATGCACTAGATTTATCTTGGTTTTAAGCTTTGCTTTCGGAAAAAGAGCGCGGGCTGTCTTTAATGTGTTTGTTCTGAGCTGTAGAAAAACTTTCGCCACTACGCAAACTCCAATTCTGATTAAGTTGTTTTAACATTTATGTATAATGTAGACATATCTTAAATCAGGTAAACTTAGCTTGGAATTTCCGTAATGGATTTCGGTATGCGGTTCAGATATTGTTTTAGTGTTTTGAAGTGATCCGCTTTAAAATTTGTAGATTTAACTGAAAGGAACAGCGTAAGTTTAACAACGATTTTCTTCGTTATCTCTATTGTGATCATTGATATTGAAACTCATTGGTAGCCTGTTGGCTAAGCATTTGATTTTACAATCTTATGGTTCTTCTTGATCTGGTTACTTACAGAGTTCGATATTTTAGTTCCTTACGTACAAAAAGCATCACATAGTTAATTTTGTGCCTAATGTATGGGAATGGGCATATGAGACCAAAGAAGCTTGGTGATTAGATGACAGAGATTGCTGTCTCTGTCAGGTAGACAATCAGCAACACGACAGAAATCCAGCATCTTGTTGCGTATATCCGGGTTCCTGCCGTATCCTCCGAGTCTAGCACAGAAAAGGTAATGTTGCAACGAGTATCAGTGCATATGTGACCGCGCAAATCCTTAATACATTAGTAAATCTTCTATTTAGTTGACCCAATGGTAAACACAGCTTATTCCCTCCCCTGTGCCCTCGCAGTGCAAGGCAACACGGCCCAGCCGATGTCGCCTTCTTCCCGGGTCCACCATAGCGGACGACAAAGGCCCCCACCCTTGTCGCCCAGTGTACCCGAGGCCCCTTTTAGATACCGTAGCCTCATTGTTGAATCAAATAATTATAATAATAATTTTATATTATAATCTTATAATTTAGACTAAGGTTGTTATTTAATAGTTATATAAAATAATGATGAGTCTATGTTACTTAATTGAGTAAATGAATTATTATTGTTATTTTTAACGCACGTGAATGTCGGTTGGTTGTACAATGCTTTAATTATTATAGGTGTACTTTTTTCTGCGTGCTAAATGGGTAAAATTGGCCGACAGACTTGAAATATATTTACTGTTTTATATTTTTATCATTTGAATATTTATTCTTTATTTTCTTTGGGATCCTAATTTTGTGATTTTTTAATTTTTCCTTGGAGAATTTTACTTGTTTGTTAAATTTTATTGGTATTTGTTCCAATACGCAGAATGCAGTTTTATCAAGAAAGAATATGCTAAGTATTGGATTCGGTTACAAATTTCGTATCAAAACGGCTGAAAATTAACCGTGACATGGTTCAATCAACCCGCTTAGAATATTTAATTGTAAACTCATGCGTCAAAGTTTAGTATGCGTGAAGAAGCAATTAAAAGTTTTGAACTTAATTGAGAAATTTTGTAATCAATATACGAAGGCGGTAACATAATTTATCACCTCGTTACTTCACTTGGAAGTATTAAGATGCTTCTACGAGGATATAAACTTGTACATAAACGTCATAATACGAAAACTTTGAGTTAAATGCTTTGTTTTTATCAGTCATATCTTTTTGTAATAAAATTTTAAAATGTATCGAATTTCTTCATTACATTCACTCAACTTGACAGTACGAAAAACGAATGAAAATCACACATTTTCCTAATTTGAATTTGGAATTATGTTCTTTAAAATTTAAACTTTAAATGATACCAAAACCAGCCAGATACAAATAGTACAGCCAAAGAGATTTTATTACAAATTCATACATACTATAATGCGAAAAGACTTTTTCCCCAACCTATTATTTTCTTTCAGTTTACCTTTGGTCTGTTAAAAGAAATAACTTTTGACTACATTTATGGAAATATATTTAATCCCACTAAGGGACGTTATTTGAAAGTAAAGCAAATGAAACTTCCCTTGTTGGAAGACAATTGCTTACGTCATAAACTTTTGTTTAAGTTGTAGTCGGTGCCCGGACCCACTTGTAACTCAATTTCCATGGCGTTGATCCCACTGTCAATAGCAAACTGTTCAGCCTCGAGGCATAATTTGAACTGAGAAAATACTTGGACTTGACGTTTCTGCTCTCGCAAAATGAGTGATACGTTTTATTGGTACGGGCGGACTTTCTTTAATTACAGAATTGAAATTGTAATTAAACTATTTACAGATTTTTAATATGCTATCACAGGGACATTATTGAGAGCCGTGGTAGGGTATTGTCCGGACGGTTGCCTCAAGTTGCAGGTTGCATAACTATGCATCCGACTTCGACCCCCGATACCGGCACTAATAAATTTGCTGGTGCAATTTTGATGATGACATGCATGTCTAAGAAAAATTTTCTAAGACGTGATATCCGCCAAATCGAACTAGGGACGTGTGGCGAACTATGACCTTAAACTCTCTTTACAGAGAAGGCCGGAGCCCAACAGTGGGACACATGTATAATATATAAAGGCTGTAACTTTAACTTTATCACTCATAAATGGGACATACAATATGAGTCTGTGTGAATGAATTACCGTTTTTTCAGCACTTGCTAAAATTTGTACCCATATGTACCAGGCACTATGGGACCAGTAACATTTGGGACCAAATAAGCATAGTGAAAAACGGACATCAAAAGCTGTTTCTGTCAACCGTTCAAATTAAAATTTCTCACTTAATTCGTAGTAACCTTAAATTATGGACTTCTTGTTTAAATAGCCAAAAGAACTTCTAATATTACAACTAATTCTCAATAGATAACGATTAGAAAGTAAGAAAGTATACAATTAACTCTTATCTGCTTCTCCAGCGTCAGTATCAAATCAGAAACGGATTGGTACAAGCTGGGGATTCGAACCTTCGAACAAAAGATGGTAAAGACGATTGCTATGAATATATAATAATACATTTATATTTATATAAAATGAGATTTATATGATGAGTAAATTTATTTATTCATGCTGTAACGTAACTCTTTGAATTTTTCCATTATTCATTGCGTTGGCCTCAATGCCTTGGAGACTGCTTTGTTTAAAATGTAAAAAAATATCCTCTAATGATTTTCCTGTGCGTAAAATATTATTGTTACCACGTTATAGTTACATCAAATGTTTTCTCATTTCAAAATTACGTAATAAGCTTTTATTCATTCCGTTGTATATCCGCTCGTGCATTTCGAGATTAAAATTGCAGTATATTTTCCGAGGCATATTAAATAAAATTATTTGTCATAAATATGAAGCTCTTTTTACTGTTTTTGTGAATACGAATACCGTTTTGTATTCGTATATTAATAAAGAAATAATTATATTCCTCATTTTTTATCATTTACCACGCGCTCGCCGGTGAAAGAAAACATCGTGAGGAAACCTACGTGTGTTAGAAAATTTTCTAAGACATGACTAGTCTGCATTATACTGTTTTTAAAGAGAGGCATATAAAGTGATAGCTAGCAACAATGGCGCCCAACGATTGTTATGCATAATAACTACTTCCAATTATATCTTAGTGATTTACCTGAACTTTATTGTATCATTAATTCGTATTTAACAATTTAGTTGTTCATCACATTAACTTGGCATTGTAAACAATAACTTAACTTTATTAGTTCGTGAGATGACTTCTAATTAATTTTGTAAAAAAGATGGCGAGGACGCGCATTTTTGTTGTCACGGCATTCGTTAAAATAATTCCTTGTACAACGTTACGTTGTCTCAATAAATCGAGTGTACTAGTCATTCCACAAAACCTACAATTTATTACAAAAGGCTATAAATTTTGCATTAATTTTTTAGTAATTATCTAAAAAAAAAATGGTTCAAATTGTGAATATTTTTACCTAAATTTATAATCAACTTACATTCATATATACTTTCTTAATTAGTTAAAAGTAATACAAGATAAAATGCCTTCTCAAATCCAAAGCTACTATCACAAGCCTATTGTAAATGAGTGAAGCCAGAAGCTTTGTATTTTGTTCTGCTTTATTGCGGGTAGAGGGGAAAAACATTGGTCAAAAAATTCAGTGCATGGGGACCGCACACTAACACGTATTGATAAATATTTAAGTGAAAACTCCGCCTGCCTGCGATGTTTCCGATATATTTGGTCATTTTACGTCTTACTTCAGAGCAGTAAATTATCTTTTATATGATTTATTAGATTTTCGGTGCTTTTCTTTATGTGTTCCTCGCCTTCAAAGAACATAAAAACTATGGTAAATCCCAAATTAAAGACGACAATAAGATATATTAGGAAACAATGATTATATCTTGTGTAAATATTATTTTATATTTTCTAAGTTACAGTCTTTATATATATGACCCACTGTTGAGCACAGGCCTTCCCTGTAAAAAGAGTATAAGGGCATAGTCCGCAACGCGATCTAAGTGCTGATTGGGATACAGCAGGCTCCCTCGCGATGTTTGTTCCCTCAGTCGGTATTTATCGAAGTTGCCTGCAAATGCGTAGAAGGTTTTTGACTCTTATTTATATATTTATTTTCAATGCATCAAGTTGCTTTTTCTTTGTTCAATTTTAATAATATATATTTAACTTAGTTTTTATAGCATCAAATTGGAGTATCTGTAATGGTGTTATAATTTTTGTTTATTTAAATAAATTAATAATGTTGTCTTTCACCGCCGAGAGCGTGGTAAATCTGCACACAAAATTGCCTGCACCGGGGTTCTAACTCGGGTTACTGGCGTACTACGCAACTTAAAGCTTCTGCCCGGACACTGATAACTATGATCTTATACATAAGCATACATACAAAACAATATAACGGCCAACATTGAATAACAAGAAATTCGGCGGTTACGTGACCGGTCCTTCGCGTGAATAAATAATTTCCACGCTCCTTTCAGGAAATACACTTGTACGAGTTATTTACGAGCTCGCGTGGTCACACGATACGATGCGACCATTTGTCGTAAATTAGCTAGCGTATTGAAATAATAGTGGCATTGTAGTGACTCTTTGTTTAGAATTAGCCATTGTCTCATTTACTGTGAATATATGTCACTCACGAATAATTAAATTATAGTAGGCTTTTGTTTTTGGGTACAACGCTATTTGGAGCGGCACGAATGTTTGTGGCTGTACTTAGGGCACGCCATGGGGACTTTGTTCTATACTTTATTAAGCTGCAATCCACCTGACCTTAAATAGGCATACATAGAGAGACAAACACGTCATATTTACATGATATCAATTTTTTTATTTTTTTTTATACTTTCTAAGCAAGTGCTTGACTACGATCCAACCTGATGTTAAGTGGAAATGCAGTCCGCGAAAGGAATTGTAGATACGTTTTTGAGTCCTCTGTGATTGTGACCACCATTTGTGCACACAAAAGCCGAACTTTATGCTATTTAGAGTTTTCTTCCAGCTAAGATCGTTGGCATCATAAATTGAACTATACAACGCAAATACCACAGATGTTTACACATTTATTGAGCTTATATATATATATATATATTTAATTTTGTCTCTTTGTCTATATTTAAAATACCATATATTTTTAATGTGCTTTTTATTTGCATTAACATACTATAAGATTTTATCGGTGTAAAAAGCAAGCGATGGAGCCGTGGTTCTGCCCTGTTTGGCGCTGTTACCCCTCACCGGGGAGCCTTGTGTTGAGTTACTACGAACAGTTAAAGTCAGCTTCTGTGGCTAATCTATATAGATTCGTCAAAAAAATAGTATAAGAAATCAGTCAGATTAACATGTGTTTTTATTCTACAATTCATCATCGTAATCAGCTCATACATTTTATATTTGAGAGGTAAACATGTTACGGGCATTGTATCGTCACATAGTCTCTGTGATGTGACCTACTTCTTTCATTTTTAGGTGGATCAATACTTGAGATTCAATTTGTTTTGTAATGTTGACTTCTAGGATAAATTCTACATCACGATTGTGATTTGTGATGACTTCATTCAGTTCTAAAGTTAAACACCTCTCGGCGTATTAGTAACTGTTTAAACTCCGGTCGTATGTTGGTTCTTGAAGTTACTATCAATTAATTCACTATTTGAATTCAATTAATTGATAGTTGATTTGACTTGTACCACAGTTATGGTGTGTTTTATGTTGTAATATTGGTTGCCTGTTTGCACGCTGTTGAAGCAACTGACCGAGCTTTAATTCGCCTGTCACACACCTGATCACAATGCTATCACAAATAGAGTATACACCCAAACCGAGCTTCCCTCTAGGATTTTGTTGGAGCGACGTGAGAACTCGGTATCTATTCAAATTCCCGTATACGAAATGCCAAATTTACCAAAAGGTCATTCCGAAAAAAAAACCTACTCCGACTGGTATTACAAGTATCGGACTCTTTCATATTTAAATCCCGACTAACACAATATATCGCCTTTTATTATGGAAATCTATTAACAAACGATACTAAATGGATTAGTTAAAAAGAAAAAAATGCTATTTATGATATAATATTTCAAATAAAAATTTCCACCAGACAAAATAGTTTATTTATTTAAATTTTGTTTAAAATTTATTTGAAAGCTGGTGCTTCCTGTGTGGTCCCATTCAAATTTGGTCTCATTTTGATAATGGGATCCTTGAAAAAAACCATATAAGTCTTAAATTCGCATCAAGTAAGTGCGTCGCAAATAGACGAATAATTCAATATCACGCCTACGAATTTTGATTTTTGTTGTTTTTGATTTTTTTATTGGAAAGGATGTACTCAAATAGTTGTTATAATTTGTAGGTCTCGTAGAATAAAATAGTCCAACAACTAATACACTCGCTTTATTGAGACAGCGTAACGTTGTACAAAGAATTATTTATAACGAATACCGTCACAACTGCGCGTCCTAACAATCTTTATACAAAATTAATGAGAAGTCAGATTAGGAACTAATAAAGTTAAACTATTGTTTACAATGCCAAGTTCATGTGACGATCAACTAAATTATTAATTATGAATTAAAGATACAATAAGGTTCAGGTAAATCATTAAGATATCATTGGAAGTAGTTATTATGCATAACAATTGCTGGGTGTCATGTGTTGCCAGCTAACATGGTAGTTTGATGAAAGTTTAGTTACGTTTTGATTAAGTTTGATTTTGTAATATTCTTACGATAATTCGGAAATACAAAAGGACGTCCGCGCGTAATAGCTTATAACGTTTGATTCGATTTGAAGTCGGTTTTTGTTATATTTGTTCAAAATTTATTGGTATATAAGTATGTTTTATTTTTATACCGAGATCGAATAGTTCGTCTATATACATGAATGTTTATTTTAGTTTTATTTGTGGCTTTATTCGGACGCTGGTTCGCTTTTTGCAATTAAAATTACGGTTGAGTGCTTTTACTGTTCACTGATAAAACCTTTATTGCTAAAAAGAAAACAGTGTCGCCTCTGTTTCGCAAATATCGTTGTCGTGTTTTTATTATCTTCTGTCGATTTTATACGGTACGATTTATATTTTTATAACTCTCGTTATGGTTCTATTTGAATACGATTTTGAAGTCTTTATTACATATTGGCTTTTATTGCACATTAACTACGTGGTTGGACGTTCAACTTTTATTCACATTTAATTTCTTTTAATGATTAAAGTAATGAGGCGTTATAGCCGTGGTAAGTAATTCTGGCACCTGCCTCATATTGCATGGTAGCAACCCAAATTTGATCCCCGGTGCCGGTACCAATGTTGTTAAGTGCTATGGCCGCTACTTCATCCGAGTGGAATTTGACAAAAAGTCATTCAGTTTATTAAATTAATATTCATGGCGTATAAGCAGAATACCATAATGGTTCTCAAATATAAAATTATTAAAGAAAAGAGACTTCCGCCCATACATTTTTCTAAAATAATTCAACCCTTGTGTCGCGTCAGGGACAAAGTGCCCCGTCGCGTGACCCGTGTGACCACTACAATGAAAATACATAGAACACAACACAAATTACGCCCATCCCCATCGCACTCAATTTATAGTCCCGCCGGACGCAGCGGTTAGTCGCGCGCTATGTGCGCATACTGTGTGACGATCTCCATATTTTTTAATACATTACAACTCTTAATTTCGCGCAGACGGTCCGTTGCCGCTACGCTCCGCTTGCCGTTTATAATTTTAGATGAATTGGTGGGATAAACTAAACTAAACACAACTAGACTATACAACTAATTGATAAAATACAGTATGTATGAAAAGTAGACAAAGTTACTCCTTGTTACATCAATTGGCTGCCAGTAAAAGTCCAGACCATGAAAGTTAAAATCGGGCCAGACGTATCAGAGAATGAAATTGCTTCATCACCTGTCACGAATGAGACGTAATAGGCTTGGCGAAAGCAAACTGCAATTAAAAGAAATTGAAAGAAGATATTTTTTCTCAGAAACAAACCAGGATTAACTAGAGAATTCAAAATAGTATTTTTTTAGAAGATTAAAACTAATTGAGAATACTAATTTTATGAATTATAGAGTATCCGGCATATGTGAAGAGTGACATACTTGTATTTCTCATCACCTTCTGTTGCCATATTAAAATTAAAAATGCAACGAGTTTTAAAAGGTCTGGGTCGAGTCCCAAGTGAATTGCTCTGTGACAGTTTGTATGTTAATTTTATTAAAATAATCATTCTGATATTGGAGTAGTTTTAATATGCTTAAAAACGTATAATTGTAATAATATTATCTAATATCTATGTTAATAATAAAGATACCAGCAAGAAACGATGAAACGATAGCATTGAAGAAGATCTCAGGGTCACACGAAAGGTATTTAAAGGCCAAGTTATTTTTATTATCGTTATTTTTAAAAAAGGTCAAAACTCTGTCATTCATAAACTGATGTTCAAGTTTTTCTTAACCATTTTTACTATGCTAATTTTGTTAGCATTGAAGCTTGGATTCCGAAAATTAAAAAATCCTCAGCATAGATACTAGGAACGTCTACCAGAGAACTCCTAAAATCGCATAGAAAAATGTTTGTTGACAATGCAAGACTCGGCAGTACGGCACGCTCGGATTTTGACCGCACCCATTAACGAAAACGAACACAACTATGGAAGAAGATAGAAAATGTAGGCATCACAACTTTGTTATATAACTATGATACATCGGAAATAAAACAAAGCGCACTTAGTAGCGTAAAACATCTTCTCGTATGTATATTTGATTTGATGACGGTTTGTGTTCATTCGCAAATATATTGTCAGTATAAAGAAAGCGATACATGTTTCACACGCATAAAATGTTGCTCAGCATTATTCTAAGATAATAGGAGTAATAGTCAATAATCCTGGAACCGTGTTAATACCCCGGTCTCCATAGCAGGCGGCCGCCGGCGGCCATCTGTCCGTGAGACAAACAGGCGTGGGGCATAAATCAACGTCCTCGTCGTGTTTATCTCGCCGGCGAACCTTTGCGCTCCGGCTCTGTATCAGAAATGCGGGATATTTGTTTCGTTCGGTTTACTCTATTTGCTAGAAAAGATACATTTAGAATAGATGTATCTTTATATTCATTATAGATAAAAGCTAATGCCTATAAAAGATGTTTACTAACTCTGTTTTATTTTGATGAATCTACACAGATTAGAGAGGCTGATTTCGACTGTTTCACAGGATTGAGACCTTTATTATAGTAACTCGACACAAAAGTCCCCCCGTGAGGGGTAACTTGGCTTGGGCGGTTGTTCGCGTAGGCATCCCGTTCCAAGGGCGCCTGAGGGGGTCGAACCACGGCTTAAACGATTGCTTTTTCACGGATAAGCAAAGGGACATTCTAAAGCTACAAGAAAGAGTAAGTGGCGGAACAAGCTCGTAACATCTAACGGGTTGGAGCCATAAATCGGCGGTATCGCAACAGAATTATACACAATCTCCGACTGGCGCGTATAGACTAGTGTGATAAGTGCGTTATAACTACGTTATAAGTGCTTGTTGAGATCTAGCCTGTGCTATTGGTATCGCGTCGTCCGGATCGTCGAGAAAGTCCTCAGAAAGAAAACAGAAGCCCAATCCCCTACACACACTAACGTTCACCTTCCCTGTACCTTCGAAATTTCAATTTTTCTTAAATTGAAAATCAAAGAAGGGAATTTTAATATAGTGTTATAACTGCATGTTATATTCGAATGTGCATATGTTTGATATAATGGCGCCTTTATTAATCATGCAAATAATACGGCATAAATAATTAAATGAGCATAAATGTAGATGCATTATGCGGGTGACAATTGGAAGTAAATTATGCATTAATGTTGGACGTAGTTCATATTGCCTGTGCATAAAACACAAGGTATTTTCAATTTTTAATTATATAATTTAAACTTTATACATTTAATTATAATATTATTTATTTTAGTTTATTTTTGACTCAATAATATTTATGAATTTTTTTTTCATCTATTATTTTATTGTATAAAATATATTTTAATCTCATAACTATTTTATTTATGTATCATATTTATTATACTCTTACTGTCTGTATAAATTCCATATAAAAGTAGTATTGCGCGCGCACGTCTTTAGGTAGTCCCGGGCACCGCTGAAAATCAGCGCTGTCGCATCCTTGCGACAGCATATGCTGAGACGGTGTCCGATATTGGCATCATATGTTTTGTATTATTTGTCCGTGTAACTTTAACCATGTTTTGTCTATTTTTCAATCTTTTTTAATGTGTGTTATATTCAGTCTGTGATGTGTTTTTGTATTGTGATACCAATAAATAAATGTCTATGTCTATTATTGCAACGCTTGCAATAGTGAATATATGAAGCAAAAATTGGGACAAAAAAAACTGATTTTGTCGTATGCTTGTATACACACACAGAATAGAATTTACGGATGCTAGTAGTTATCCGTTATAGGAATCGAGATTTCGAACAGTTTACAGCAGTCGTGTATTGTCACGACTTCCATTAGGAAACATGGTTCGATATCACAGTGTCATAGTTTAGGTGTTTGATATCACAGTGTCATAGTTGTTGTAGGATCTTGATTGTTTTGTTTGTTAATTTTTGCTTTGATGCATGCAGAATAAGCTAACAGTATTATTTTAATGTCGAACTACACAGATTGGCCAGAGAAGCTGATTTTGACTGTTTCACCGGATTGAGAGATGGCATACACCGCGATTCAGTCGCTTTTTATGCGTAAGCATTCCAATTTGAGGGAGCTCGAGAGAACCGAACCACAGCTCGCTCGGTTGCTTTTTCACTAATAAAGCCTAAGCCCTTCGTTTGGTCATTTCTACATAAAGTGCTTGTGCTCTAAAAATCTATTGCTATCTCTATTTGCACGACTGAGATAACAGATGTTAGTTTTATTTATTACACCCCTCGCCTTGTCTATACAAATACAATATAGTTTGCAGTAATAACCTACTAAGAAAAAAAAACAAATTTCGTTGTTCGCGTGACCGGACCCCCGCGTTTACTTGTAATTTCTATGACCTTTTCATGAAATTCATTTGTCCCCGGGTTATTTATGAGGTTTCTTGGAAGTCGTTACTGTGTTACGCAGTAGAATTTGTTATTTTTAATTACCGAGCTTAATGAATAGCGGCCACGTTACGATCGTTTTGTTAAAAATCGTATTTCCCCGTTTCGACGTTACGCTATTTTCCTTTATATCTGACAAGTGTTTTGACTTATAGTGTATCGCTCGGTTACGTCGACCTGTATAATTGTGTAATATAACCAATTGTATTATTTGTGTAACTATATATGTCTATAGATTAAATGGTTATAACTAACAACTATATTTACGAGATAAAACAAATAATATTACGAAATCGAATTAATCAGAACATAACAAATTCTCATCAATACATCCTTTCCAATAAAATATGAATCATCGAAATCGGTGGCGTGATAATGAGTTATTCGTCCATTAGTCGCGCACATACTTAATGCAATTGTAAGACAAGACTTATGTGGTTTTTTAATGGATACCATTGAAAATTAAAACTAAACTAGACCAAGTTTGGACCACACTAGGCAAATTGAGATCTTGTTGAGATTTTGTTATATATACTATTGTGTATGTTTTAAGCATTTAGATAAAGTAAAAATATCTCCAATAAATCTCGTTTATCAAATAATTGTTATAATCGCGGTCGTTGCCAGTGGAGTGGGCCAGGAGGCGAAAGATAAATCATTTTTAGCTTGTCGAATGAAAACTGAATTAAGGGTACGTGGATGAAGTATGCGATATTAATTAATGTCCTTTTGAATGTAAAATGTTCACGTTATTTCACGTTTAATTTTTTTTAATGTTGGGAATATTATTAAGGCTTTAGTTTATTTTATGTGAAATTTTGTTTTCACGCTTTAAAATAATGAATTTTTAATTGAAAAACATTAAAATATCTCACGGAAACATAGACCGCTGTTCGATTTTAACCGTGTTTGTTAGGTCTCATGTGTAACAGGCTCAGCGTGAGTCTATGGTCACAAACAGGCCCTAAATTTAGATGTTCTAATTCCAACGTATTCGTTTGCCAATAATAAAAAAAAAATGCAGAGCCTCAATTCTATCTGATATTAAACGGATCCCTTGGTTACAAATTAAACTTTTCGATACCGTATATTTTTTCTTTATATTATTCAATTTTTTTTTTCTTTTGGGAGGAGTAAAATCCTCATGGATACTGCCTGGGATGTACCAGGCGGTAAGCCCGACTCCACAGGAATAGGTTCCTGCGGCCTACGGACTAAAAACCTCCTCGCGCTCCGGCAGCCCTCCCTGGAACCGCTTTCGCATTACTTCAGGAAGGGGCCTGTTTATGTGGAGACATTTATGGACTACCTGTCCATTTCGTCTCTTTCGCGTGTCCTCATTACTTCGCGAAGAAACGTACTGATTCGATCCCAGTCTTTTTCGCTTTTTAGCATTGTTGCTATAAGTTTGTATTGTTGATATAATTCAAATATTGTCTCGAAATTTTGACCTCATTAAGAAGGTATCAAACCTTCCTATCAAGGTCAAAATTCCTATGATATGTTTATTATTATAGCTATAACATGGTGGTGACTTGGCTAAAAATTCAACTAACACAACTGTTATATACTATTTATATTCTACTACACAACTATTGATACCTATATCTTTATATTACAGACCTAGGAAGTACACATCTGTGAAAGTTCACAGATCTAGATAGGGTTGTTGAATGCATTTGTTTTGCCGCGATAGATAAACTTTTGTCTCTGCAGATAGCGCACCCTACACCGGCGTCGCTAATGAAACTTCCTTCATTATTTTGAACTAACCTAATAACAAGCGAACTAAGCTTATAAACTTGGGCGATAGCTGCGAATATTTCAGTTCTCTAATATTTACATACAGGCTTTTGTTTGCGTTTTCGTTCTATTATTAATCCTACTTATACGCCATTTTACATTCTAGTGCAATAGATAAATATCTCTATCTACTTATAACGTACTTTACTACGTCATATATTCTAACCAACTCGTTTTTTAATGAGAATTTTATTGAGAATATTTTTATTATTATTAAAATAAGATTAACAATACATTATTTGATTGTATATAGGATTTTTAAATTGATATTATAATAAAAGTTTGATTTTGATAAAGAAATTTTGAGAACAACAAGAAACGTAACAAAACAATACGTGGCACTCTGGATTTTTGAAATAATGTCCCTAGCACTGCACGATTTTTATAATGGTAACCTAAAAATGTACCCTGTAAATACAAAACCGTTCTAAAACAGGTTTGGAGATGTTTCAGGTTAATAGTCGAATGATTGGTTTAAACCATATATTTCTCAGACAGCAAACCATAACGCTATTAACGCCTTGATCTGATATAACTATATATATAGTGTGAGTGATTCTAACCGTCGGGAATTGGATTCATATCTAGATTGTTTTACCAAACATATTATATATAAAACAATTACATTTAGGACTTTATTAAATTATCTCATTGCCCTATTTACATTAAATTACAGCAGAACTAAGGCTACAGTGAAACGGTTACTTTGGAATCTATAACAGGGGACAGTATTAAATTTACCTTATTGTCCCTATTCATCTATATCTAGATCTATGTGTATTTTTCTTGTCTTTTCTTGCTTGCACTCGTTTCTTTGTTTCTACGCAACCCCAAGATAGACTAGCGGAGAATGCCATTAAGTACTTTTTGTACACTTTTCTGCAAGTAGATATTAAATAAATAAAGCTAATTCGTGTAATAATGTCTTAATAATGAGATTTTATAGTCCAATTTTTATTTCTCAAAAGCGTTATATTCAAAGAGCAGTTCAGATGTGTAATTACAAATTTCAAATGAAAATTAAATAGAACGGGCACGTGACTAATTTATACAGGTATTTCCTTGTTTGGGCCCTTTCTTTAAATTTCAATAGTACGAATTGTAAGGGGAATTTGTCCACAAATTATTAAAGAATATGCTATGAAGCATTTGTTTGAGGTATTTGTAATTACTGACAAGGACGAATTGTGGTCTCGTATAATTAACTATTTGTTTATGTCAGTGTACTGTTTTTCTGTTCTGTGACCAAACGATTACGCTCTGATGACTACATAACTGTAGAAATAGGATTATATAGATAGCTAGATAATTGTAGTCATGGTAAAATAATTTGAAAATTGTTAATGTTAGTATTTCTATGCAATTAACGCAGTGAATATGTTAGGTTCATACAGTATCGTGATTGTTAAAATTAGGATTTATTGTATTTTTTTTGTATATTATAATAAACCATAAACTTTAAGTTTCAGGTCTTATTACCTGTGAAATGGTGTAATCTGCCTATATTTAAATATACATTTTTTATTACAGGTACTGTAGTTTCTTTTGAGACTGAAAATACTTGGAATCAGGTAATGCAATGACGTTTTATTAAGAAATTTCTTTTAATCACTAAATTCTGGCATAAATTACTGATTGAGATTGCTGACGCTTCGTCTAGTAATGTTTTTAAATGGTATGTATATTATTGTTTACTTTTACTATGCTATGTGTCTGGAATGTATCTAATTTATTAAATTCTCGTGTCACAGTGTTTGTAACGAAACTCCTCCGAAATTTTTTAGAATTTTTTTTAATGATTTGACATGTTCCAGACTCGTTCTAGAGTCAATAGCCTAAAGGTATAGGATACGGCTTGCGAATCGTGAGGTCGTAGATTCGCTATTCGATTATTGACGTGAACCTTTTCCTAGCACAAGTTCAAGCTTAGGTGCAATGGAATTGGAATAAAGTTGGAATAAGAACTTAGTTGTAAAAAAAAAATTAGTAGCGTTCTTTAAAAATAGCCATAAATTTATCATAAAGCATATTATGACGTATATATATGTTTGCGAGAATTTAGGGTAACTTTCAATGTTGTTGGTACATTAAAGTTACTTTGTTTGCATTGTATTTTAGGGATACGGGCGTTTCCATTCTAAATTGTAATTTACAGTCCCGTTTCGTCTCAGTAAGTTAGTTTGGAGTATTTTAAAGTTACATTTTAGACAAATCTAGGTCAAAAGCCGACCAGTCATAATATATAACAACGCAGCACATATAAGTTATTTATGTATAGGTAAACATCCGGAAAGTAGAAACTTGTATCGGAAATTTGTAAATTATTTAAAAAAATTATTCACACCCTTTTTAACTCCATCTCATAACCCAAAGTTCATAGTATTTTTTTTACAAATTTTACTAACCAATCCAATTAAGCTTAAGCTTGTGCTAGGAGATAGTTCACGTCAATAACTACTTCTTTCACTTATTAAACCCCATATATGACATAACGTGAGACCTTTGCGATCTTTTTTGAAGAAAATGAAGTGAATACTGATAACTCAAATCAAACGAGAATCCAAACCGTCGAATGCTAACACGTAGAAATCAACGAGTTTTCTTTTGCCTTCAACGCTTAAATTACATAAGCATTTCAACTTTATACCGTGTTCCTAGCATCGATCCACCAGTTATAAACCATTTCTAGGTACTGGGCGAGTCGATGGTTCGAAAGAAATTCAGAGAAGCTCAGGATTTTGCAATTATACTTGAAAGTTATTGACTCGCACTCTCTAGTCTTGAATAGTTTACATTTCCTTCCTCGGATGCTGCAGTTAACTTCGACCCTTGAATAACATAAACATTTCAATGTTTATTACTATACATTTATTATAAAACGTACCTAATAAACCAAGAATCTAATGAAATATTTTCAACGAAAACCGTAGTAGTTCAGAGTCCGCGTGGGCTCCTCAAGTTGTGTATTCATTCCGACACCAATTCATTTGTGGCAATTATCAGTCAAAACAAAAATCAGCACTTAAATGTACCACGCGGTCGGCGGTGAAGGAAAACATCGTGATACAGGAATTACATGATCTAATTCCCTCCTCCCCATTCAAATCGCATTGTTGGATTTCATGCCTCAAACCCAAACGAAGCGCTTTGCTTTTTTCATTATTCACACCACAAAAGACTGGAATAGTTTGACTGCGTCTGTCTTTTCCTGCGATTACACAGTGCGTTGTCTCAAGAGTAAAGTGAATAGGCTTGATCCAGGACTGCATTTCCACTTAACATCAGGTGGGATCGTAGTCGAGCACTTGCCTTAAGTATAAAAAAATATTATCGTTTACTTTCTATACCTACATTCTATTCATTTATTATCAATGTTATATTGTATTTATTATTGCACTGAACCAATTAAAACACAATTTTAGTTAGTCTGTGGTAGATAACTACAAAGCTTGAAATAAAATCCCCAGTTAAGTTCTAACAGAATCCTTCGGTCTTGATTCCGTAGAAAGAAAAGTCGGTCAATTTTATGCCAATAAAACATGACGATCTTTTCGTACTATTATTTCGTACAAATAAATTATTCCGCCTATTTTCGTTTCGGTCGTAAAGTTTTATTTAGATACTGGTATTGTTTTGAATCGCTCGTTAAAGTAAAATGTCGACGGTCATTTTAAAATGTACAGTTTAAGGATTAACAAATAATACATACATGTATCGTCCTAGATAAATTATTATTCATCCATAATAGACGGGTACATGTATCAGTGATGAGTTATTTATAAAGTGGACCTTCTTGAAGTGCCTCCAATTTTAATCGTTATACATTAGTGTAGGCCATTTCCTCCCACTCTAAAGTGGGATGAAATGCTTTTAATTATATGCAACGACTAAAATCTCCACGTTGATTCAGCTTCCGCCATGATGGGGCGAGATAGGGCCGCGTTAGCATTCCACCATCCCGCCCTGGCGGTAGGCAAGCACGGCACGCTTGCACATCGAGCAGCGCGACCCTGACTAAGGCCCAAGGCCGCCACGAAACGTTGAGGCCGTTATGCATGCTAGGCCTTACTGAAATCGAAACTACCACTTTGTTTTTGCATTATATATTTTATACGTCTGCCGTGCCTCTAACACCGATGCATAACCTGACGTATATAAACGAGAATATAATATAACATCACGAGCTTTTAGGCAACTTTCAACGTTGTTAACACATTAAAGTAACTTTGTTTTTGTTGCGGACTAGGATGTGCGCGATTCCGTTCTAAATTGTAATTTACAGTTTAGTTTCAGCAAGTTACCTAGTTTGGCTTATTTTAAAGTTACATTTTACATAAATGCTAGAAGTAGAGTAATAACACTATCGCAAACTAGTATGGAGCTTGACTGAAATTACAGACAAGATTCTTAAAAATAGCAGAGTTACGTTTATGTAGTAAAGAAAATAATGTAACATGGCTTTTCTCGTATCGCACAGTATTGCTTACGGTATTCATTTCATTCTCTAATTTACCCAACTCACACTTACATTAATACGGGAACCAATTTACGTGTATTATTCAAGTTCTTTTTAAGCGTCAATAATCTAATGGTTTTGGGTACGGCCTGCGAATCGTAAGGTCGTGGGTTCGACCACCATTCGACTACTGCCGTAAACCATGTCCTAGCACAAGCTTAAGCTTAGTTGGAATGGTTAACAAGACTGCTAGTAATATTTCTGAAAAAAAAAGAAATATTGCTAGCTTTCTTTTTAAAAAAAAAAACAAAAATGATGGTTTCAAAAACAAATTAAATCGAACATAATCTAAACATTAAATTACACCTGCACCTGCCAGCACATATTGGGCAAAATATTGGATTTATAATAAACCACAAATACTGAATATAATTTAACCGAAATCACTTTCGGCAACACTATCAAAACCCTCCCTCGAAAGCCAAACAATTCGCATTGTTAAACTTAACAATAACATATGTAAAGTTAACACAAATTTTCACTCATTAAAATAATCAATTAGCACACGCAGTAATAATGACGTTGGAATCTGTGGCGTAGCAGACAAACTGCAGGAGAGTCTACTATGGTATGGCCAAATAAGCAGACGTACGTTGGAAACAGATGCCTAGACTTAACTGTGCAATAGCGCATAAGAATATTTGTAAAGGTAGTTTTATACATTAAGTAACATTCGAATAAAAGAAGACATTTTATTTGTAAATGGACATGTTTTTACTGTTTCTGGTCACAATTAAATATGCAACATATTGACACATAATGACGGCAACACAATGACGAGTTAAAAAGAAATTCAATTAATTAATGTATTGTATTAGTAAATATTCAAGACTTTTATACTATACCATACCATACCATTCTCAAAATGTATTCTGTCTATAAACAATCCCTTGTGATTAGCAAAGCGAATAATTGGCAAATGATAATTTAATAGGGACGTAACATAAATACCTAACTTCAAGTTCCCTTTCATGATGAAAGTAAATACAAAATTATAAATGAAATCTCCGTTTGCTTTTTATATCGGCAGTTGAGAAATTCACCCTCAAGTTGGAAACTTTATCCTGAACAAATTCAACAGAAGCCTATCAAGTCAGCGCGCCGTTGCCGATTTCGCAAGAATTTACGCAAAAGTTAACTTGAATATTGGATATTTTTAAATTGGAATATAAGTAGTGGTTTTGCCATCATCTTCATCCACATATATATGGATTTAGGCCAAAAAGCAATACAATTGCTGCTGTTATAGACCTTACATTAAAATTGAAAACCAGCATGGAAAGAAACACATTGCTTTAGGGGTCTTTATTGACCTAATAAAAGCCTTCGATACTGTGAGTCATTAACTACTACTCCATAAGCTAGAAATATCGATATCAAAAACAATGCACTCAATATTCTCACCTCATATCTAAAAAAGAAATCACCAGTAGTCAAGATAGATGATTTCAAAAGCAGCGCAGTTCCAGTCTCATATCGCGTGCTACAGGGGTCTCTTTAGGCCGACCACTATTCTTTATCTATATGCGGATGATACATGTTTATTTTACTTTGGGCCCAATAATAAACAAACACAGGAATGATGAATGGTTCCAATATAATTTACTAACAATAAACACTACTAAAACTTGTTACATAATATTTAAATAAAAACAAACAACATCTTTAAATCTCAAACCTTAGTAATGAATTAATTTCTCTTGTGCAAGTGTACTATTGGATTATATTGTACATAAATTTTAGTGCAATAAAGAATTTATCTATCTATCTGTCTTTATATTTTTGAATGTCTAATGTCTAATATGAATAGAACTTAGTCTTTATTATAAAAAAAATTGCTGTTACTTATTTATTCATGACTTTCTTTATAAAACAAAAATACAAACAAATATTAGGGACTATTTGTTATCTTGTCTCTCCTGTACTACAGAAATGCCTGGAAGAGATCATAGCGATAAAACCGCTCTTGCCC
Source organism: Meandrusa payeni (assembly GCA_029286785.1). NCBI lineage: Eukaryota > Metazoa > Arthropoda > Insecta > Lepidoptera > Papilionidae > Meandrusa > Meandrusa payeni. Next base: position 7,091,290 of record JAGSMX010000013.1, read on the forward strand.
ACTTTTAGGTTAAGTTTAGGTTTTATTTAATTGTTTGTACTTATTTTAAAATGTTAACAATAAAGAATCTTTCTGTCTATCCACCTATTATTCACACAAGGTGTTAAGTGTGTAAGACTTGCTTCAATGAAAATAACCTTTTTACGATTTTAATATTAAAAATGTACACATTTTTATCCTCCGATATTAAAGAGTAGCAGTAAATTGTCGTAATAGATAGCGCAGAATTTTCCTTTGAGCTAACAAGTACACGTTTCACGCTACTCTGGCCACGTAAGTGATACCGTGTCGTCCCGTTTGTACCCAACACTCGAACTTATAAAGATTGTTCGTTTGGAAAAGTACTTACGTGCTACATGCACTCCTGTCTTTTTGTTGATAAAATGTAAACAATGCTGTATTTGCTTTAAAAACGTATTACAAATAATACAAACACTCACGCACGTCGCCTGGAGAGGTAAGCAGAGAACACGGACTTCTGACCTCATTAGCTGCATTCACATCCATACATTTGCGCATACATAATCATCGGTTAAGGGTTCTTCTTGCCTGCCTTTTTTTCAATATGTCACCAATCCGGTCAATATGTGGTATAGTAGACCAAAGTAGAACTAATATCAGATTGATTATCTGCACCAATAAATAGAGATTCGAAAATATATCACAATTTTCCAAATTAACTGCTATTGATATTTTATGGAACTCACACTTTTTAAAAATAAATTAAACAAAACATTAAGATATTGTAATATCGCACCTCGTATTGAGTTGTTGTTCTAGTTAAGTGTTTATTCCTTTACATATTTTTGAATGGTAATTTTAAGTTACGGTACGTTGACTTCCTATTAAATAAATAAATAATATAAATAAATAAATAATACTTTATCCAATGTGAGGTATATTATATTACTATATAGATGTGATAGCATCCTGATTAGAACATCCTCGATAGAGCGGAATTACATTTCGGTCAATTGCTTCTGTTAAAGTTCTTAACTGATAAGTAATCAACATAGAAAACAACGAAAAATTCCTGATAATACTTGATTATTGCATTTATTACAATTGTGACAAATATATTTTCATTAAATATACTCAATGCCCAAGTTTTTAGACGCAATCATGACAGAGCCGTCACCATTAATTAATAGTATTGCAGTGACAGCGCCACCTGTCTTGATATATCTTTATTATTTTTACACTTGTTTCTTGCGGCTTGAAACGAGACTGTTCGTAATACCGGAAGGTGTCGCTGAATATATATAATAATGAATGCACAAATGAAGCTTTGTGTATATCAAAGTAATGCTTACCTAATAAACAAATTACAGTGGGTCTCAGTATCCAGGCGCTCACGTCGAATTTAGTGCGCGACGTGGACATAATTTACCTTACCTTATAAGTACGCTTTCCCCGTTAGACTATATATAATACATACCGGGATACGGTATTAGGTTATTATGAGATAAGGGCAATCTAGCATGTATGATCTCGTCACAAATGCGTTGCCGACTCATTTTATGTCGAGTTAGTCCGCAGTAACGTCTTTGCGAGCGGCGATCACTTAAAGTGTCTCTAAACATCTCTAAACATAACCATATACCGGGATTCGAGGTTCCTTCATTGGTGGTTCTATATTTATTTCAATAAGTAAATCATAAAAGTCAAAGTTACAGCCTTTATATATATATATGTCCCATCGTTAGGCCTTCTCTGTAAAAATACTATAAGGGCATTTCAGCCTACGGTCTACGGAAATACCCTGCCTGTCGTAGAAGGCAACTTGTCGCCCGCCAAGGTGGACCCGGGAAGATGGCGACGTCGGCTGGCCCGTGTCGCCTTGCACTGCGAGGGCACAGGGAGGGAAAGAAATCTCCCCCCTCCCCCCGGGAAGTGTTCTGCTTGAGTGCAGAGGGGTTCCGGTGCGTTCCTCTGAAGATCCCGGAGCCCCTCACCATGCACCGAGGAATACATACAATACAACATCCCCGTCGCCTTCCCCCAGAAGGCGGGGTATCTCTTTGAAGATTTCTCCCCGTTAACAAAAAAAAAAAGGGCATAGTGCGTATTGACAGACTTTACATGCCTTCGAAATTTTTTTGTAAGACATGTAGGTTATCTCACGATGTATTCCTTCACCGCCGAGCGCGTGGTAAAGAAATCATACTAATAAGATAAACTGTATAAGTTGTGGGATAAGGTATATTTCTCAGCAATATGGCAGTGGCGTTTCATTTTATGGGCGACGGTGTTCACTTAAGAGAAGGAGAGTCGTAAACTCATTTACCCCTTTTCCTATAAAAAGTATCGTACATTGCCGTTCATCCTATGTTCCTTTGAGATGATAATCCATATTTGCGATACTTCTTACAACAGTAATACATCCCGCACATTGTTTAACGGGGCGATTAAAAGAAGTCTTTGTAAAAGCTCGTGTTCCCTTGCTTTTAACAAAAAGCGGCAGCCTTTTTTTGTCTTACTCCCGTTGTTCTAATATCTTAACGTAAAAACGTTTCCTATGTATAAAATCGTAGTGCGTTATATACACAGGAGTTTGTTTAGTAACTTTACCATGTATACGTTTTTAATATGAGATGTGTTTCGATTTCAGCTACAGACGTGGGTCGGCCCACTCGGGCGCCCTCGGATCGGAATGCTAACGCGATTAGACCATATAATGCATTTTGTATGCATTAAATCAATACAAAAAGACATTACGCACACTACCATGTGTTTAATACACATACAGGCGGCTTTTATACGGTTGCTTGGCAACGGTTAAGTATGATAAATAATGACTGACAGATTCATTAGGACCTGCAAATTATGTGTGATTTAAATGCCTGGGTTTTTGAATTTCGACTAAAGGTCTACTACTGCTCTATATAATATGATGTTAAGCAAAATGTAATCAGTTAATATGAAACAATATTTTATGTTAAAGTTCTATAAGTATGGAGGGGTGTTCGGTGCGAAACGATAAAGATTGGACGAAATCGAGCGGGGTGGTTATTGTTATACGCTGTCACCCGCAGACCTCCGCGCTACGGTACTTTAAAACCTTACTTTATCCCCGGTTATAACTTCAGAAACTCCTGATGAAAATTCAGTGACGCACAGTATTACAGCATTAGCACCTGAGTGGTCCTTTGTTCTTTGTGTTTATTAATTCCCGCTGAGAGGTCTTACTATGTTAATGTTTGACAATTTAGGTATTTTTTAGCATCGAAAATTCCACTGAGAGACTGACGAAAAATATGCTAAGTAGACTTAGGTCTATGCATAAATTGTATTAGCCGCTGTAGTACATTGGTTATGGTGGTTTTCAATCTAGAAACCTCACAATCCCGACTATGCGGATCAATGTCTTTTTTTAGGAAACGGAATTATAAAATGATAATCAATCATGATCCCCTCATAATAAATAAAGAACGAATAAGAGCTGTGGTAGCTCAGTGTACGGACGGTCGCATCTAGTTGCGTAGTACGTTAGCAACCCGAGTGCGCGGCTCGGGCACCAATGAATTTGTTTGTTGCAATTTTAATTGCTGCTTTATCATATCGTCGATGATGAAGGAAGACATTGTCAGAAAACCCACATGTCTCAGAACATTTTTCTAAGAGATGAGAAGTCTGCCAATCCGCACTAAAGCCGCGTGGCGGACTTGCCCTTATACTTTCTTTATAGAGGCCTGTGCCCAACAGTGGTACATAGTAATATAAGCTGTAACTTTTAACTGTAACTAAATAAAGTACTCTCTGTTGAATCAGTGGAGTAGGCAGAGATTACGGTCTTCTATTGTTCACGATCTCACCTCTGTCGCTTCTTGTACATTCATATATCTTATACCTTTTTTTAGTATACCACCAATGTGTTCGATGCACGTTTGTCTATGAGATACCCTACGGACATTTACACCTAATTTTGCTTTATAAAATAAAATGTAAAGCTTTTATTTTAATTAAGTGACAACTCGATTTACCTTAATTGAGAAAGCTCGTTTGAAAAAGTTGCAATATCGTATGCCGTATCCGAATAAATTGCATGTCTCATTGAAATCGCTTTGTATTCAGCCAGAGCGTCGAAAGCCCTGTCCAGTATTCGATGGTAGTGATATCCCGGCGAGCTATTCTCACTTTACCCTCGTACAATTTTTATATGGACGCTGATTCAACGAACGCTCTTTGTTCCTCGGGATTAAATTAACATCTCAATAAACGTCAGACCGGCTTCAGGCTATTTTAAACTTTTATGCATTACCTAGTGATGGTGCAGTGGCTGAGAGTACGATCTGATATTAGGGGTTCGAATCCCAGACTGCTTTTTATTAAAAAAAACTAATAAGTAATATTTTTTTTATTAGACTAGGGGCAAACGGGCTTACGACTTACGACTTTAGTCACAATTCATGAGAGTATATATAGTAGCTAGTGCTTTGTATATTTGCTGTACATTTTGGGGTTTAATAAACTGGGTAAAAAGCTTAATAAACAAGTTCCAAAGTTTGTAAAAAAAACGTACGTTTTATTAGATAAATTCCCTTAAAGATGAAATACATAATCCAACAGATAAAAAAACTTTCTCGACTCATTTTTGCCCACTTGTTCGTTGATGAAATAGGACTAAATAGTAAACGAATTGCAACCCTTGAAATTTCAATTGATGTAAAATACAGAATTGTGTTCATGTAGGCCAAGGTTCTTAGGTGAAGCGGGAAATAAGATCGACTTATAAATATTCATCTTAATTTGGAGCCCTAAAATTCATCATTAAGACTATTTTTAATAATACGCCTAAGTGCCTTCGATGGTATTTAATGGTGATTCCATTTGGCCCCTCCTTTAAGCTTTTCTGTTTCCTCGAAGACCGAAAAATTAATGTAAATAAGTGACTTCGTATAAAAGTAGATGAAAAAGCCCGATAACGATTGTCCTTAGCTTTTATAGACAGTCAATTCTATACATATTAAAAAATGTGTATTTTTTTCTAATTAATATCCCATTTTAATTAAGATCCTAATTTTTAACTAATATCCCACTTTTGTGAAAAACCTTTCTCTGTAAAAAAAATATTCCGCCACGCGGCCCTAGTGAAACAAAATTATTGGTATCGGTCCTGGGCGAAGCGACCGCCCGGACTCCGAGCTGCTACCCTTTTATCCAGATTTTATCGTAATAATAAATATATCTAAAAAAACTAGGTCCTTATAAATGATAGCGGCATAGAACATGAAAGCTTTTACTGTCCGCTTTTTAACAGGTATATAAGGCTATATTTTGGACACGCTCAACCCGTACATCATACACAGTGAGAAAATTATAGGCATTTTTTTCTTAAGAAACTGAAAATGAGATTCGAAGCCAGGCCAAAGACCGTTAGCTCAGCCACTAGACTATAAATAATAAAGTATATCATAGTATTTGTAATTGGTAATGCCTCACTAATGTTTTAAAAGAAATAAATTAAGTTGTAGTAGCATATTGACAAACTTGACAACACTTATCTATTAAGCAAGTTAAGAAAGCAACTGGCGATAGTATAAAAGGTAACGAGCACTTTTGTATGTGCCAACTGTGTCTGAAAAGAACTTTGGTAAGCCAGATTCAGATGTAATCAGGATAAAGGCAAGTAGACAAAATTTTTATCTTGGCCGTAACTTTTTTCGCCCACAAAATTAATTTTGCAAATGGGCTTTCCTACGGATGAATAATGCTTGGTGTGCAAATGGAAATTTATCGAGGTTAAAGACGACCATCTTAAAAGGTTTCGGTTGCATAGAATGAATATTTATCTAAGTTAGGGCCGTTGTAACTTAGAGTTTACTTTTAACTTCGTACACAAACAACCAGAATTTGAAACTCAGCTGCTATAAGAGAATAATAAATAAATAGTGGAGAATATTATGATATGATACGAAAAGTAAACGAATACAGTCATTCTATGTGAAAAAATTAAGTTATTATTTTTATACATTCACAAATACATTGAGAAACTTTAATATCATGGCAATTGAAAGGATTTGTAATAGATAATTATTACTTTTTAACCCAAAAATCACTGTTACTAAAACCTTTTCCAAAGAACGCCGCAATTTATTGTGTATCATGTCATTATTCTTTGTCGTTTTAGAAGTAAAATAGTCTCCTCAGGCAAATCAGACGATTCTAATTCTCTTTTCAACCTATTCCTTTTTAAAATAGTTACTTTTTCATTCATAATTTAGGACCAGACACATAAAGATGCTTAGAATATTAATTTAGCTAACATTTAATAACTTTTTCGTCACACATCCATTGGTCATGGAATACAAAAAGTTAGAAAATTCCGATTCGCCAACCACGCAAATTTACACGTGAACATTTAAGTGGAAGTCCTCGAACGGTCCCAGTCCATAACGACTCCCACGTTACACGTAACGAGCCCATGGGTTTCAATTAAACTTAATGTTTTTAATTGGCTCACGACTGCCACTTAATGCTGTTTGCATGTTGTTGCCGTATTCATTCAGCCCGTTATTATCTCAACTTAATTGAGTTATGTGTTGTTTCGCTATAATAATTGTATCTGTTGGTTATTTAAAAGATAAATCAACCGTATTTTATATTTATTTCTAGGAGTATGGAAACAAAATACATGCATTTTAAGAATAAAATATACTGTTTGGACATATCATCCGTTACAGTTCCTTGGTGCGTTTGGTAGTTGCAGAGAAGATTATATGGCCAACGTTCATGTGGCAGATAACTAACTAAATGGACAGGCGTATATTATCGTTTATTTTTGTACACGAAATGCCACCAACGGGGAACGACGGAGAAAACCAATCGCCAAATCCGCATCCTTACTTTGTGATGAAGGAAACTGATTGAGAAAAGGAACATATTTAGAACCACAAAGCATCAAGTCTCCACAACAACAATTCGTTAATTGCACTAGTGTTAGATCTTGTTAGTAATAAAAGACAAGTCCCGCGAAGTAGAAGGTGCGACTTATATTACCTTCATCACCATGCGTTCGTAAATCATTGTATCTTCTTTTTTGTTAACTCGGTGATGTACATCGCTCAAATGCTAATACAGTCCGAGAAAACGTGTCCTAACTTATTAGCCGTCAGTAGACGATTGTTATTCGAAAATCGTATCATTTTACAAAATGTTTATAGCCACGTCTAAATTTTTACACTCTTCGCAAAATGAACGCATACAAAATGAAAAAGGAAATTACGAATCCTGATCGGATTACCGATGAGGTTGATTAATGTGTAAGGCGTCGCATCGGAAACGAGCACCAAAAAAAGGTCCTTTATCGCTAATTTGTAGCAGGAGAGTGACTCGCAGGAAATTCGTTTCAAATGAGTTAAAATTTTTGCCCTCAGCAGGAGCTTTACGACCATGTCAGTATGCTCTCTTTTTTACTAAAGGTGTTATGCAACTCTAACCATCAAGTCTAATCAATAGTGCAATATTTCTTATCCTGTTTATGGCATCAGATTGCATCCACCTATAATACTGTTACTTTGCAATCCGACATCGAAAGAGGAAACGTTTAATTAATGCTAGGTAAATAAGTGACAGTTGACTAACCTTTAAAGTCAACAGAAAAACAAGTAAAGTGCTGGAAAACATTTGTACGAAAGAAACAATTTAAGAGATAACAATATGTTGTTTTTTGTGTCACAGTAACTAACTGACGATGTCAATTTATTACAATCTGAAGCTCGTTTGATTCTTGTTTGAGCATGAAATCGTGTTAAAATTAAAATAAGGATATAGGTGGTTTTAAGTCAAACTGCGTTTGTCGTTCTTATTTTGACTTGGTTTTTCATTATTCCATATGACTATTTCACTATTTGGCATTTACGGAACCTACTAGTAGTTTGTTTACATCTTAGTATCTATGTTACAAAAATTGTATAGATCTATAATAAAAGAAATATCTTTTAAATATAAAACGATATAAACCAATGTATTATTAAAAACTACTAGAACATGACGTTACTTCACGACTACATAGCAGAGAGCCTGTTAATATTAATTCCTGTGTTATATTATCCAAAACATTGTATTCTTAGTGTTAAATTTAAATGCTGCCATTAGCAAAATTCACTCGGTTACCATAGAATTATAGGGTCTGCCGCCAAACACTCAATCTTTCGGATTACAACCCGACTCGGATTCTTGCGGGACGTTTAGATTTAGGATTCCGATCATTAGGCTAATCGCTCAGTTCAGTAGCTTAATCCGAGAAAATTACTACGAATAATACTCTACCATTTATCTGGATGTTTATCAATTATACTGAATGTACTTAATCCTATAATGCTTATTCCTACGCCATGCATTATTAGTCTATTGTACATTATTTCAAAGGATATAACATTTTGAGCGTATAACTGATTTACACATTTGTCTGCGATATTATTAATTTGAGTGCAACCTTATTTGATAACAAAGGCAAACTTAGTAATAATGACTATATGGATACTGTACCGTATATTGCAAGTGATGAATTATAAAATCGTTTATGTAATTTAATACTTGCGCTGTAGCATGATTACTATACATTGTATTTTTTATGAAAGAATAAGGCAAACACGTATGGGTTCACCTGAATTTAAGAGATCCCGAAGCTCGTAAACACATACGCTTGTTAAGAGTTTGCAAATGCGTTGCCAAACTATTATGAATAGCTGGGTCGCTTTGCTTACTAAACGGAGTTCGAGGTACTACGTCAATCGTGTCAACTCATTCATGCAATAGCAGAAGCCTTTGTAGTGCAGTTGGATTATTTACAAAATCTCATGATGTTCCAGAACCAATATAACTGTGTCCGAGTACAACTAATATTGTATATTAATACCATCCTTTTTTATAATAGAACAACTCTTGCACCTGCTAAATATTCTCATATTTTGTTATCTTTATGTTTTATTTTTTACATTCCCCTTTTCCAGATGTTCAAACCATTAAAGAATAATTCTTTATTTAAACTACTAAACAACATGTTCTTACAAGTCACACTTTTCAATATCAAATTTAAAGTAATTTTTGTTGATCGTTTCTCTCTCTAATTAATTTTTTAAAAAGTTCAGAATAAGCACGAAAGTAGATTTCATGCTTATTCTGAACTTTCTTGCCAAGAATCCTACGAAATATGAGAGTCGTGTAACAAAAACGTAATATTGCAAAACGTAAGTTCTCGGCCCTAGGATTACGTTTGCGAGTGCGGATTTAAGTGGCGACCGCGGTTATCTGCGAACGAGCTGGAAACCTGCCCTAAGATCAGCCGTTTTAAATGACATCGCCCGTCTATTGTGGCAGCAAGCGTCCCCGATATTAGTCTGGATGCGGACAGTAGACGGGTCACTTTAATCTGAGACAAGTGAAGGCAGGAGATATATTGGCTTTGTGGCTTTTATCGACGCTGTTCTCTGAAAGGATTTGCTTGCATGCATTTTCTATAGATTTCTCGGGATTTATCTATCTGCTGAACTAAGTATTTCCTTGTATATTTTTAGATACCCTTCTTTGTGCTACTGCATCAATATTTTTATACTGACCTTTAAATATTTTTTGCCTTGATTTTTGTGAATCTTTGATAAGAAACCCACCAAGCCATGGATATATACAGGATATAAGCAAAATGATAACCACGTTGCCTCTTCCCGACGTCAGAAATAACTTTTCATTGTATTTGTTTAGCAAGTTACGATGACTATGTAACAAGTTGTTTGTCAATTCCTACCTCCATGTTTCTGACATTTTAAAGTGTTATCCAAGGGACGGGAAACTTTCATCTTACAGTTTCGTAGTTCCGTACGTCAAGTTTCAGACAGTGACAGAATGTTGGGCGTATTCCTCTCTAACTTTTGCAACTTGTTACAACTCAGGTTCCATTCAGGAGATATTTAATATTAAAAAGATTAAGTATCAACAAATTGAAAGAATGAATATTGCGTATAAGCTTGGGACAAAATCTAAGTCATGTTATCTCACAGTAAACAGATATAGCAATAGCAACTTATGAGTAACTTACGGTGTCAAAGGGGAAATCTTAAAAAAATTAAGATTATGAAAGATGAGGGAGGCTGTGGTTATGTAAGATTTCTGCGCACTAAAACCCCTTGGCTAGCCATCCCCGGTGCATTGGGTCCGGGATCTCCGATAAAGCACACCGGTGCCCCTCTGCGATGAAGCATGTCCCAGAAAAGGAATAAGTTATGCTAAGGCAACACGGGACTACAGCATATTACCTTCCTCCCGGGTCAAGCAATGTAATTCGGAGCTCTACTTGACAGGGCCGTATTTCGATCGGTTTGCACATAAATTTTTTAATATTTGTTGAAATACCGGAGTAAAATTGGAACCGTTGAACTAAATCCTAAGCGTTATAACATTTTTGTTATAAAATAAATCCAGTTAGTACATTCTACTCGGGCAAGCTTAACTAACATAAAATATTTATTATCATGACAGATCTGGATAACAAATATAAATGCACTATCAAAATATTAACAGTTGATACTAGCGTATATATTTTTATGTGCCATGACAGACTAATATCTGAGCGCTTGATACAATCTAACGACTGAGGTTCGAATTCTATATGGCTTATATTAACGGATTTTCATCCAACTTCAAAAAAATTTTCTCAATTCTTCTCTATGTTTTTATTAACACACATAACTTTGGACTGGGTGAACCGAATTTTATGATTCTTTTTTTATTTGAAAGCTGGTGCTTCCAATTCTGATAATAGCATCCTTGAGAAAACCACATAAGTGGTCCATAGTGTCGAGAAACATGAGGGCGCGCAAGATTTTCCACGATGATGTCGGGGACAGCGAAGTGGAAAGAGAAAATCTGGAAAGCTCTCATTTATTATATGGGTGTATATAACCAGCAGCAAGGAACAGAGAGATTCTCATTGGTTATCTTAAAGTAATCTCGTTTCACTCACATCTTGAGAGACCCTGTGCCAAATAAAGGGACGTATTTGGGCGCTTAATCATTCAATTAATAAAACGAAAATAAAATAAACTAAGTCGTCTTAAATTGTATGCAAAATCTGATGCGACTAATAAGCTTATAAGCCTGTTTTTAATAAATTCAAAGAGTCCAATTATTTTTATCACAAAATCTGAATACAACTGAGTACCCTACTAAGGGTTCTCACGAATCAACAGCATCGAAATAAAATAATCGAGGTACAATCTCCCGTTTCCCGCGATCCACTCCAATGAGCTCTGATATTTCATGCACAAACAATACGAAGTGCTCTCTATGGTACTGAATAATTTGTTCACAATTGTCACCCGCATTCATTTTGCATTGTTCAACAAAAGTTCTTCACATTCATGTGAGACATTCGAGCTGTTGTCAGCCATTTTGTGATTCGACTCAAAATTCAACCACATGATTTTTAATCGACTCCAAAATTCCATTCCATTCTCATAGTGTTGTTATTTACAAACCTATTCTGATTTTTTTTGTTCGAAAGTGTTTACTTGCATAAGGTTCCACGTTAATTTAACGGCATTACCAACAAATCGTATAGAAGAATGTTTGTTGTTTGAGATATTGGTAGGTTTATGACAATCCAAGACTAGTAGACATTTTTTAACGACGATGGGCACGAATCTGGAACAAGAAAGAGAATGTAGTCATCAGAATTTCGTAACATCATAACTTCGGTAAGAAGCCTTTGTGTAGTAGCGTTTATTGTGTTTTAAAAAGGGGCAGGTAAGGAATACCCGGACGATTTGAAATGCCTGATGTATAGATGTGAAACAAGGTGTTCCAAGGGCGTGCAAGTCGAGAAGTCCTTGATATCTGCCAACTCCTCTAGGAGTATTTGTATGAATTACAGGTTTGGTGTCTATCAGGATCGCTGCTATGTATTTTTTGTACATATGAGTCTATTTTGTAAGTTAATACAATGACAATGTTCTCTGCTAGTCAATTAAACTTTGTGGTAAACGATTCGGCTATATGTAACAAGTTGATAATTTACTTAAAAACACCAGTGAGATGTTGATGCTTGACATAATCCAAAGAGACCACACTTACTATCTTATTTATAGTATCTCCGCGAACTCTTGCCCAGCAAGCGCTCTTTGTGGCCCAGAATAAATTTACATCTTAACAAACGCTCGCCTGTATGTGGCTTCTTTTTGCTCTAACAAAAGCGCTAATGCGCCCTTGATGTGTATAGATGTTTTAAACATTTAAACCACGTACAGCAAAGGACTGGAATACTTTGCCCGCGTCTGTCTTTCCTTCCGATTACAATGTGGGTATTTTCAAGAGTAGAGTGAATAGGCATTTACTAAGCTAGTGCGCCTTACCATCCGGGACTGCATTTCCACTTAACATCAGGTGGTATCGTGGTCAAGCACTTGCTTAGAAATTATAAAAAAAAACGACGTAGTTTTGTACCCCTGTGTTATTTATGAGATGGAGTGGATCCCAACGGATCACTTCAATTCTGTTTAAAATTAAATCATGCGTATCATCTTTTGCCGAAGAACCTAGTATTTGTAACTGAAGGTTTTGGATAGGCTGTTTTGCAATACTATCCGATGACTGCATGTTCGAACATCTTATTTCGACGATAGTGAATAAAATATAAGGAAACAAAGTGAAAGTACATATGTCGCCCCTCCCCCCACCAACCGTGGTAGTATGTGTCAGAAAATTTTCGCAGGTTTTCTCAAAGTGTCTCCTTCACCGCCGAGAGCGTTGTTAATCTTAACTTAAAAATTCAACTAATAATTAATGAATGAAATTATTCACCACTCAGGTTTTAGCAACCCTTTTTTTTTTTTTTTGTTGACGGGTAGGAAATCTTCAGAAAGATACCCGGCCTTCTGGGGGGAAGACGTCGGTTATGTGGGGTTCTTATCCACTAAAACCTCCCCGGTGGCCCTTTCCTCGGTGCATGACGAGGGGCTCCGGCATCTCCAGTGGAACGCACCGGAGCCCCTCTGCACTGTGCTCAAAGAGAGCACGTCCCGGGAGGTTACTCCCTCCCTCTCTCGCGGCTCGCGGTGTTACATATGATAAAATTATATATTGAAATGTTTGCTAGAATAAAAGTAGCATAAGTTACTCCGTATTACATTAGCTTGTAACTAGAGTGAGTCTCGTCAAAATCGGTCTTCCGTTCCAGAGATTAGCCGGAACAGACAGACAAAAATTGTAAAAAATGTTATTTTAGTATATATACACTTTATATGCATGTGTGAGATAATTGTAGTATAGTTGCTCATTTGACGATCGAATGATTCGTTTCCGATGTTTAGATTATATGTCTGTCAAATGCAGTTGCCAGTTACTCTTTATTTATAACAGTTTCATTTCATTCGACACATATAGTATATATGTGTTAAAATACGAATAATTAGTTATTAATGTATGTGCTATTACAACCAAAGAGTATTAAATATGTAAAGCATTGTGAGAAGTCGTGTTGTTGACTCCACATAGTATAAGAGCAACGGTACAGTTCAAAGAGTCTCTTAGAGTTGTTCTTCGGTGGCGTCGCTTAAGTGTTGTTAGTGTTATTCGTCGGTAGTGCCTCTGTATATAAGTTAAGTACTACTGTTATTTACCTTGTCTTATATAATATACATGTACTATGAGTAAGGTGATATACCTATATTTATGGTGATGTTGTTAATATGTTATTTATTTACTAAAGTATATTTGATGTATGTGTTACAATGAATATGAAAGTATCAAAGTTAAATAAAACGATAATACTGATAATAACTATATTATTAACTGCTCCTGATTCTAACACATGCAATAAGAAGCGGGTATTTTAATATTACAAACAGACACTACAATTTTATTTATTTGTATGTATAGATATCAAATTTTAGTCTCCAATATAATTTGAGTTTTCTATATAAGAGATGTTTCTGTCATACAGTAAATAAAGAATGATTATTGTATTCTGCTTAAGGGTCGTTTCGTGGGTAACGTTCAGATTGTGTAACAATGGCACTCAAACGCGATCCAAATAGTATTTGAAGCACTAGAAACGTTTGTCACATCAGCTATTCACACTTAAGCGCTAATGCGGCACGTTAGAAAGTCATTGAACTTTTGTCATATTGCGAATATTAGTTAGTTTTTAAAGTAAGACATCTTTACTTAAGTAGAGTACATATTTACTTTCTTGACTTAGGGAGTAAGCTGGTGAATGCGTTACGAATAGTGTGATCGGGCAAAGTGTACGAAAGTTCAGAGACTATATATTAGTAAAGTTAGCAAGAGTAATTGCGTTTTGTAAATCTAAGACAGTGCAGGCCTATCTGTCGTCTGTATCTCACTGTAAGAGTAATAGAGAGCACATTTTCCTTCTCTATTGCACAATCGTGTGTATATTATATTTTGTATATATATTATACATATATAAACATATTTATATATCCGTACATACATAAAAATAAAGAAGTTTTAGTTCAGTCGTGTGGTCTCCATTTTGTATCTTTCTAAGAAAGTGCTAAACCACGATCGCACCTTTTGTCTATAGTTAGTCTGGTTTAATTTTTAAGCATATTTTAACCGACTACAAAAATAAAGTTTCTCAATTCATCTGTATTGTTTTACTACTTGAGCACTCATTACGCCGATGTTTATGAACCAATTTTCAATTTTTTTTTGTTTGAATAGTTTCGCTTTCAATTTGGTCCTTTGTTGATTTTGTTGGCATATGATTTTGGGTTGCAACGATATACCGGGGAATTTCTAAAATCGTATGAAAGAATGCAACAAGCATTGAGATATTGTTAGTCTATGATAGATAGACCAAAGTGAGTTAAGAAAACGAAAACAAACACGAATGTGGAAGAAGAAATCAATATTTTTTAAAGTACGATACTGTCGAACCCCCGACCAATTAGATCGCTGAGTCTAATACGCTAGGTATTATATCTATAGTATATATTACTATCTCTAGTAGGCTAATATTGCTTCTTTAAATTACTGAAATATATTGTTTATATCATCATTAAAATTACTCTTAGGGATAAAATTGTTAGGGCAATTTTGATACTTTCTAATTTACCGTGCAGAATACCTCAACGTCACGGTTAACTATAAATTTAAATTAAGTAACATTAATGACGACCTTGTGGAAAGAGCCTTGTACGAAGGGTAACAAATTGTTGTTTTGGGACACATAATGGGTAAAATTCATTACAGGAGCGTTGTATAAAGCAAGAGAATTAACACATAATTCATGCATTTCTAAATAATTTATCTACGACCGATACTAGATTTCTTTGTCTTGAATTTATTTTCTGCTTTTTTTATAATTAAATGAAGAGATGGTTACTTTTAACGGGACCGTTTCGCCATATCGTCTACTGGTAAATTATTACTAAGTCTTCTTCTCCCAGCGCCAACGCTTCCCGAAGTGGCACTCAAAGTTAGTTTAGCTTTTGAATGTCTCTTAGATTATCCGTGAAATAGCAACCGACCGAGTCGTGGTTCCGCCCTCTCGGGCGCCCTCGGTTCGGCATGCTTACGCGTAACATAGTAACCGTCCAAGCCGAGGTTACCCCTCACCGGGGGGACCCTTGTGTCGAGTTACTAGCAATAGAGGTTCAGGCTAAGCGACCTAAGAGCTATGCCACCTCTCAATCCGGTGAAGCAGTCAAGGCCAGCTTCTCTGGCCAATCTGTGTAGTTCTTCTAAAAAAAAATTATTACTAAGTACCACGTCCGGGATTCTACAAAACGCTGACCCTACTCGGGTCAAGCAAGAAGCAAAATAGTGTCTGTCCCCTCTTAATACGATATATCATACGCTTGTTACGTATTATTTTTATGGTTGTAGTTTTTAATGTAGGTGATTAAAAATTCATTTTTTTGACGAACCTGTGCATATCGGCGGAAGAAGAGGGCCGCGATTTCTTCACCGGACTGAGAGGTGACTAAAGCTCTTAGGTCGCTTATACTAAACCTAAAAAAATTACATGGTATGCATGTTTTTTATATAATTTTTTCTCTCTAAGCTTGGGTGCAAGCCTCTCTCTCTGCACAAACTCAAAGTAGACTGGCAGATAATGTCATTTGGCAATAAGTTCGCCATTTTGAACACTTTTATTTTGTGCAAAAAATATATTAAATAAATTAGTTAAATAGTGCAATAAATATACGGGGTATTAGGAGACCGCTTCCGAAGACACTAAATATACATATTTTTTATTCAGGATCGATTTTTTTCCGTCCCATCATCAAAGGTCTCTTTTCTACGATCGTCTGTCTTCGTTTTCAGAAGCGGTCCCCTAATCTCCTAGTATATTGATGACAACAACTCCACTCTTACACTTACAAATATAAATAGAAATATGACAGTCAGTATTAAAACTGAACGTAAAAATATTTCGTTGACATACAAAAGACAATTAACCATTCTAATTTGTGGCGCTCCCCACACCTCTGTCGTCAGTATTTTTTTTATTTACGGCGTCACTCCATTTACTTGATCCTCGTCCAGTTAAGTTATTAAACGTTAATCTTATCGAGTCGCACGCAACCCTTCGAACCATTATGTAAATTATTATACCCATACGATGATTGTGACACGCACTGAACCGAAATAATCAACGGTTTTCGTAAAGTGTGGTACTTATCATGATCTGTGTTTATAAATTAGAATCTTGTGGTTATAATACAATACAATTTTGACTAAAGATTCAAAGTTTTTTAGGTAAGGCACATCAACTTAATCGATAAGATGAAATAAGACATATAGTTGAGTAAGAAGACAGAAGCTGGAGGAGTAGAGGTTGATGTATCGTGATAATTGTCAAATATAATTAAAATCACTCACTGATATTACTAAAATTATTTAGATCAGTAATTTCTGTTACTTATCTATCTTGTACATGAAGAGATCTGCACCTTTAAAATTTCGTTGAAACTGTTCGTCGGCAGATTAATTCACAATAAAAAACTGTACACTAAAGCAATCTAGTAGGGAGTATATGAACTAGATTGACGTATTAAGAAAGTGGAAGGAATATACTTAGTCGAGAATTATTTATGCGCAAATCTATACAGTATGTGAATGAAACGAAAGAGGTATGTCAGGATCGTATTAAGTGGAAATGATCTCTGCCTACCCTTTCCTTTAAAAATTTAATAATTTGAAGTACTGAATGATTGTACGTTAGTATATCATAAAGTTTAAATTAATAAGAGTACACCTGAAGATATATGAAGCTGTCATTCATTTGAGCTTAATCTCATTAAATTTAAGCTCTAAAAATGGCTTCACCGACGAATGTGTCAACCTACTTATATAAAGTGAACTATACCAACCATTCAGTATTAGCGGATCACCGAAGTCATTTAAGTAGTTCCCTGTTTTGTGAGTCAAGTGAATTTAAAAAATCCGACATTAATTTCAAGAACCGGAATCGGTTATCTGACAGTGAAATTAAAAACATTTAAATATCGTATTCAAATAATCAAAATGTTGTTCGAATTTTGCATTTCGTTGCATCCACTAGAGAGGAAAGTTTACCAAAGTATAGAAATTTAACAACACAAAGTTGTATAAATTGCATAACTTGCTGCGTAAACACGATTTATGCTTTGAAAAGCGTTGCGAAGGCGACGAGTTCTAGTTACTTCTGAGACCACAACAAACACATTTAGACGACTCCGAGCTACGACAGGTCGTAGCAGCAATTTGTTCACTGCAGGGTTGTCGATGGTTACCAAACAAGAGAATACTTTTATATTTATTTATACTTCTTGTGACTCTTAGTACATTACTGACATTCTTTACTTTCTGCCGTGTGCATAAACTTAGTCCCTCAAGCAGGCAGACAGATCTTGGATAGACGCATTTAATACAATATGGAATGTAATAAAATGTAATATGGAACCTTGCCCTGTGAGAAGTGCTATCGTGCTTTTAGTAACAAGTTCGGATACGTGAGCCACCATAGAGCATACGAGAGGGCAGAAAACCTAAGCCCTAACTAATAACTAGCTGAATGATGCGCCCTAATTAAAATGCCTTTCCAGTGACACAGTCGCCATGGCCGACATCGGCCTGGACATCATCATATCAGACGCATTTAAGATGTGGTGCTAGTGGAGAATGTTACGAGTACCTTGGACAGCCCACCGCAAAAACGTGTCAATTCTCCAAGAAGTGGGAGTCACCGTTAGGCTGTCGATAAAATGTCTCCGTAGCGTTTAGAATTCTTCGGTCATATAGCCAGGAAAAGTGATACACTGGAAACACTCCAGGCCATATGGAACGTATAGGAAAGACGACCAAGAGGTAGGAGCCCTATGTGCTAGACGCGCTGTCACGACCCTCAGCAATGAGGAAGACGACACAAGGAGTAGGAGGAGCCGTGTGTTGCCGGAAGCGTGGCACTAGCCTATATCATCCCGTGGGTATAGTAAAAGCTGATAAAGGGAGCCAGAGAAGCTTCTTGGTATTTTGGTATCCTATTCACCAATCTATTTGCCAGAGGTTCTCTTTCGCGCGTACACAGCTATATTGTGAACACATATAAGACGTCCGAAGCGTCACTATGCCAAAATCAATATGCCAAAGGCAATATGGTATCATTTTATAATACCGAAATAGTTCTATGTATTTTTGTTTAAGTATAAACTTTGGCGTCGGAACCACCCTGAAATTCCATCTTGCTATATTGCTCGGAACAAAAAATGGTTATTGCTTCGCTTTCTACGTTATTTATCCTCGATTTATAATCCTTTATTCCACTTTCATTTTATGTCAGTCGGGGCAACGATATTCAGAACTAAAAATCTATTAAAATGGCACCCCTTGTTTGACAATGAGTGACGCAATAGTGCTCTCGGCTCGAGCGCGTTGGACGTGAAAATCCTATTGAAAAGTACTAAAGTTACATGGTCTTACTTTAACAACTGATTTTGAATACAATACCACAATGTTGTAGATATTTGTCGGTCCAATTTTTGATATTTTTATGAATGAGAAATATTTAGTATTTTCCTTTAAAGGTACTTTAGTATTTTGCTCTTTTTCTTGGTCGCTTTACCCTTCTCAGGGTGGTCGTGGTTATCATGATGGATTTGTATATTAGCCTCTTTAAAACAGTCTTAAAACCTACAAATATTTAAGAACTCTAAACACAATGTCGAAAAATAGCACTTCGGATACTACGTTTTTAGTGTTTTAATAAAATGATTGTTACTCGAGTACTATTTTTTTTGACTGGTTACTCCTTAAGACGGTTTTTCCGCCGGTACGAGGTTATTATTATTGGGCCAACCTATACCCTATGTATAGGCTGTATTTATAAATTTTAATTTTTATAAATTATATTCACATTCTGTAAATGTCGCTTAAATCGGTTGCCTGTAATTTTCAATAAGTCCATCAGTGTTTAATCCCGTGTATATTTTTGGAACTTTGTATTACAAGGCGCTATATTTGTGATTTGTATAATATTTATATATACAATGTACCAAATTATCCATATATATTTTAACAACAAAGGTAAGGTAAAAACGGAATAAAATTCGTACGTCTATCAAAAATAGCCTTAAATTCATGAGGTTTTTTTCAGTGCCTCGAAAGATTAATTTTTAAAGTAGGAAAGTAACAGGTGTGACCTGAGATGTGGTATTCTTTACAATATCACCTTCATTTAATAATAAAACAAGTATGTTTTCGAATAAAAACCAAAACCGCCTTCAGATAAGACCAACCGTGAAGGATTAAACGATAAACGCCAATACAGAATATTCACTAAGTATACAATTACGTATTATAACGTACACTACTACTATTAATTATTTCTTATCTTTTTCCGCGTTGATGCCTAGCATAGGCACAAACCTAATTCAAGCATTCTTTGATACAAATTTGAGGAACTTCGTTGCATACTTTTGGAACAAATCTCATGCCAACATGCATATTTTTTCAAACAACATTCAAACAAATCATAAAAGGTACTACAAGGGTACTTTGTACATGTTGATTAGGTTCAGATTAGTTATTTCGTAATATTCCTACGATAATTCGGAAGTACAAAGAGGGCGTCCGCGCGTACTAACGTTTCACGTTTGATTCGATTTGATGTCGGTTATTGTTTCTTACTCGTAAATACACTTGCTATAACGATCAATTCCTCGTAACTGATGCATTGCTTAAAACCTATAAGGACCCTACGCTCCGCGCCGACGAGATTTTGATGGCATTGATAATCCAACAAGGGCTCGCTCCCTGATGTTACTGTCATAGTTTTTGTGCGAACGCTGACCTGAGCGCTCTTTGTTGTCCGGAATAAATTTACATCTTAACAAACACCATTCTCGGTGTAGACGCTTTTTGCCGGTACACAAGCACTAATGCGTTCTTAATGAGAAAATGGATGTTTGAAATATATCGAATAGCGGCCATTGCTTCATTAATTGAAAATAATATTTTAATTTTTAAAAACCTAAGCTGAGATTTTGAAATGAAATAAAGAAAATAATAATAAGAAAAATCTTTATTGGATGCTATGAAATATTGATGTCCTGTCTCCTAAACTTGGAAATCCTGTATTTTAGGAGACAGTACCCTCCCGATCTATTGCCATTATACACAAATCAGATTTATATATGTTTTACAAATTATTTTGTATAACATTATATGTGAGTGCGTGTGGTGTGAATGTGTGCCTTTATGTTATTTAAATCACTGATTTAATATAATCGTAGTTGCTATATACTGACTGCTTTTGGTAGTAATAATTGATAGACATTGTACCTTCAGATCGACGACCTTATATTTAACCGAAAGTGGATAGATGCGGAAATCGGGGAATCGTATATGATAGGCATTGGGGAAGGCCTATTTCCAGAAGGGGATAGACACAGGCTGGTGATAATAAAGATGATTTGAGCAATAATGGCAGAATTTTGCATATAATCAGTACACACACACATAGAACAATTTACTTACAACACACACATAGAATCCTTTGAATTCTCATTTTTAAAGAGGTTTTATGCAGACTTCTCTGCGGTTAATACGAATAATTAGCTTGGTTATTTCAAAGGACGTTCCTCTGGCGGAATCTTTTCCCCCTCCGAGAGGACGGCATGCACATTAATCAACCTCGTCCTTAATCCGATCACAATTCGAATTTCCTTTTTTATATTTTTTATTTCTTCGCACACAAAAAACTCCGAAGCCGAAAATTCAATTTATTTGAAAAGTGTTTTTATTTTCTTCTAACCGGTGGAATACCGTTTTGCGAACGATAGCAAATTCGTGGGAGAATTTAAGAATTCCATTAAGTTTATGACCTGCAAACCTCATGGTTTTGAGGCCAGACTGGATCTCAAGCTCGTTATTTCATTGCTTTCGTGTGTTTAAGAAGTGAAGTTTTAAACGCTTTATATATTTGATAGAGAATCTATAATATATCTTTGCATAGGTGGTGAAGTCATCTCTCTACACAGGACACAAATTTTAACACTTGATTTTTTGTATCAAGAAACCGGAGGGCATTCATTTATGCAAAACATAATTATAAAGAAATTTTTAAGCTCCCCATCATTCCCGTGTATGGAAAAACTTTTACTCGGAAGTCAAAAAAAAAGATTTTCAGCAAAAAACAAAAATTATCATATAAGTACCCCAGACAAAAATTGTAGATCATATGATTGATATAGTAGATAGCTTATGTAACTGAGGCTATTTTTTTTTAGAAAAAAATTAATAAATAGTTTTTAATAGCGAGTAACACCGCGGGGCGAAGCTGGTACTAAATAAACGTCTTTTTCTTTGCATCTATTTTGAAAATCTTAATTGAAAATCGAATGGCGACAAGGCATACATAGACCTACATATGAAACAACGTTGCATGTCTAAAGTTGTATAATTCTTATCACAGTACTAAAAATAAACTACTATAAGTAACTATTCGCTGTTGCAAACGCGATTTGAGCGTTGAAAGGCGACGAGTTCTAGTTACTTCTGAGACCCCAACAAACACATTTAGACGACTCCGAGCTACGACAGGTCGTAGCAGCAATTTGTTCATTCTAGGGTTGCCACTTACAACATAAGTCTAATGATTTAGGGTACAGTTTGTGAAATGTAAGGTCGTAATTTCGAATCCATCGTTCGATTATTGACGTGAACCATTTCCTAGCATAAGCTTAAGAAAAATAAATTGTTAGCATTTTTAGGAAAATAAGTCATAATATCCCGACATAAAACATCATTCATTAATAATCAACTTGATTACATATTAATTTTATCAAAAGAAAATCGATGGAAAGTTACGTTACGTTCGCGATTAATAAAACTGTGGTGTTTCATAAAATCAAAAGTTCGGTATCCAAATTGATTATGTTTGTTTTTAAGTGAGTATTTATTCAAGGAGATACAGATGAAATCGCGAAATGCGTTCGCTATTATATTTGTTATGAATACTATATATTAATCGTTCAAATAAAATAATACGTGTTCTAACCATAACTCCTTCTTTCATTGCTACGTCATCAAAAGTCTAGAAACAATACTTCTTCTTAATCGTCTCCTTCATTGCTGAAGGTCGTGTCTAGCACAAAGTGTTGATCGCTCGCTTCACGATCAACTTCCACGCGTCCCTGTCCTCGGCGGTCTTCATGGCTTTGGTTACTGGCAGGCCTGTGAGCGTCTTAACTGCGTCTGCCCACCGTGTGGGTGAGCGTCCGCGTGCTCTTTTTCCGTCCACCTGGCCAACAACCATTAGCTTCTCGAGGTTATCAGGATTTCTGCGAGCAACGTGTCCAAAATATTGCAGTATGCGCTGGAAGCAAAGAGTTGATAGCCTTGTCGTAATTGCGAGTGTCGTAAGAATGGATACGTTGGTTCGGCGAGCGGTCCATGGGATACGCAACATCCGCCTCCAGCACCACATTTCAAAAGCGTCGATTTTCGCTCTTTTTGCCTTATCGTCTAAGATTCGGCGCCGTAGAAGAAAATTGAGAAAACCAATGTACGCACAAGCGTCACTTTGGTTTTAAGGGATATATTGCGATCTTTCCAAATCCTAGCGAGTTTAATAATCGCTGCTTTGGACATCTGTATTCTCCTATTGATTTCCAACGAAGCAATACATTTAAGTACAAAATTACTTTGTCAATTGATGTGACACACATTCCGAAAAACACTTATGGGAATGTCTTGTCAACTAATTCGCGGCGAATTTTAAAATAATAGATATAACATAAATTCCCAAAGAATGGAATTGTGTTATGTATTATGAAACTCCTTTATAAATAAAAATTGTTATGTATTACAAAAATGGTAAGAGGCGCGCACGTATGGATATCTCCTCGTGGGTCCATTCTTAGCGGGCCGTGAGTAAGCGACATGAAAATAGATTTGGCAGTGCGGCGCAATCCGCTGTAGCATTTTATTGAGATACTGCCAACAGTCGCTAAATTTATCTCCTTTATTGCGGTTACACTGGCGCATAGACGGTGCGATTATATACGTACCTTCCCCGTGAATGTATTTTAATATCATAAATCAGACTTGCCATACACTATCATTACCTAACGCCAGTTATAGTCACTATATAGTAATTTTAATGTTACTATAAACTCTCTAGGATCTCATCTGGTTTTAAGTGATTCCGTCTCATTTACTTTATCTTACTAATCTACACAGATTAGTCAGAGAAAGGTGACTTTCACTGTTTTACCTGATTGAGAGATGGCGTAGTTCTTAGTTTAACAGGTTGACAGAGCGTGGTGGGTGCTAATCATATTGAGGTACCAAGAGTGGTGCGACAAATGACAGGACTTCTTCTATCTAGCTATTTCCCGGCCGACCAGGGTCCACTTTTTTACTAAGAATACTCCAGTTTGCCCAGTCTACCATATAAACATGTTTAAAATCCTTGTTATTCTCGAATAAAATACTATTTCCTTTCTGCACCGGATTTATTATAACGTCACTATAATACTGTTACAAAATATCTTGAAAGTTGATTAAAATTTACGGAGCCCAATTTGTGTACAAATGTACAAAGTTTATTTGTTCATAGGAAACTTACGTAACAACTTGCCAAGTTGTTTTGTTAGTTTGTTGGGAACGCGATTCAATTGAAACGTGTTTTATTGTTTCCCTTGACCTATTTGCCATAACTTTGGGTAAGTCAACCCTTTAATTATTTACTTGTTTTAGATGTGGAATGCAATATGCTAATAATGTTAATTAATATTACTGTACCATGTTAGCGTTGCTTTATCAGCCCCCTTCAATGTGTATGACGATTCTAGGTGCCTCTCGAGAAACCTTTCTCCTATTGCCTATTTATTCAATGCAATGCGCAAGTGTATAAGGGCTCTTAATAGGGACGTCTGCTGCTGCCTAATTAATCCTTTCGTATTCCGTAGGATGCCGTAGCTAGTGACATTATGGTTCTAACGAGACGAAATCTCTAGGTGACGAGTGCAAATAGCATCGCGACCTAATTTGCAGTATTTGACAGTTAAAATCGTTAGGCGAGATTCGAGCCGAAATATCGTTAGTCGGACATTACATTATTTTAGTACTTTGCTAAATAATTCGTAATAGAAAATTATATATTTTTAAATTAAACCAATATAGATTCCGGATGAGTAATCAACAGTATATTATATTTGGTGACGCAGCTGAAACCAATCTGCTCAGTCTTGAGCACAGGCGTAAGGTAGCTAGCCTTTCGGTTTTCTACAGATTGCATTTTGGAGAGTGTGCTCAGGAACTACATGATCTAATTCCCCTTTCCACCATCGGACTTCTAGACGCACTGCGGGATTTCATCCTTTTGTTGTGAATATCCCTCAAACCCGAACGAAGCGATTTGCTTCGTCTTTCATTCTTCGTACAGCAAAGGACTGGAATAGTTTGCCCGCATCTGTCTTTCCTTCCGATTACAATGTGGGTATTTTCAAGAGTAGCATTTACTAAGCTAGTGCGCCTTACCATCCAGGACTGCATTTCCACTTAACATCAGGTGGGATCGTTGACTACGATGAGCACTTGCTTAGAAATAATAAATAAAAAAAATCCAAAACCTTTGTCATACAATGCATTGTAAGGTATTAGTTTCAAGTCCTTTTCTTTTATAGTTTGCAGATAAACCTGAAAAAAAAATATATCTTCGATTACTATTTTTATAGATTTTAATTCCTGTTGTAAAATATTTGTCTATATATCACAATGGCGGGGACTTTTCAATACAATAATTATTGTAGAGGTTTATGAGGGTTTTACTTAAGTCTTATTTAAACTAGATATTATCACGCCTCGGCTATTAAATTTTATAAGCAAGCTTCAAAAGCAAGTTCATTGCACACATTATCAGCGGCGCTGCATATAAACTAGTGATTAAGTTCACACTTCATATTCACACTACACTTTGCTAGCTATTGGTTAACTTGCTAAGGATATCTAATTTATTATATGAGCACAAAAACTTAGGCTGCAAAACTTTAGTATTACATTTATATTTCGTTTGCGCAAATACGATTCGCCTTCTCATGGATGTTAAAGTTACAGCCTTTATATATATAATATATATGTCCCACTGCTGGGCAGAGGCCTTCTCTGTAAAGAGAGTATAAGGGCATAGTCCGCCACGCGGCCCTAATGCGGATTGGCAGACTTCACATGTCGTAGAAAAATTTTCTAAGACATGTAGGTTTCCTCACGATGTTTTCCTTCACCGCCGAGCGCGTGGTTAATCAGCACATAAAATTGCAACAACAAATTTATTGGTGCCGGCACCGGGGGTCGAACTCGGGTTGCTAGCGTACTATGCAACTTGAGCCAACCGCCCGGACACTGAGCTACCACGGCTCATGGATGTTAATATACATAAAATAAAATATTTTTATTAATTTATTTATATTTCATTAAAAAATATAAACTTAAACAAAAAGGATATCTTACATAAACTTGGAAAATACTGTATTTTTCATTACATTAATCACTGAGTACCAAACTCAGTGATTCACTTAGTGCTATAATTTAAATAAAAATAAAATTTAATTGTAATATTTAACTGTCTATCATGCACAATTTATTTCAGTTAGCTAGCGTCTTTATCTCCAGAGATATTTAAACTTTCTTAACCGACCCTTTATTTTTGCTCACGTGTGTATATATATATATATACACTCGTGATATACATATATATAAGATATAAAATCATATACATTTTTAATTATTTAATATTCGGTTTACAATCCACAGTACGGTTGACACGATTTTCCTTTACAAATTGCCCTCCGTCAGCGACACGGTCATAAATTAAATTCTGCAAATATTTAAAGGAAACGTTTGGATCTCTCGTCACTGCCGAAACTTGGCAAATTAGCCTCCGCCGAGCTTGTGGTTGAGCCGCTATCAGTTAGGCGTCAATCTCGTTTTTACGGCCAACTTTTGAATATAAGCAGGGTAATACAATAAGATCCATTTGACAGAGAAATAGATCACAGTGAACGATTAGAATTATCCTACAAAATGAACCTTTAATACAAGACAAATTATTTAAAACAGCATTTAGTAAAGTAGCCTTTTTTTATGTTCACTCAGTTGGAAGCCGGTTTGCCCCAACTTGTTAGACAAATGAACGTAATTTTTTTATTATTGAAATAAGCGAAACGAGTTTGTGCTATTAAGTGGTCACCGCTACCCGAAAACCGCAGAGGCTTTTATACTGACTTCTTTATGGGGATTTAGTTACCACCACAATGCGCTGGTATTCTGGTCATGATATTTCCACGATGCTGCCATACACGACGGTTAAAAATGCAACAATGACTCGGCTACTCTTAATCATATTTACCTTATATTTATTAACACGGAAAACTCTTTCATACTGTAGATTTTTTTGCATTATTAAAGTATTTTTATAGCATGTTGTTTGCTGCTGAAATTCGATTATTTACACCTCAAGCAAATAAAGACTTGAATCGAACGCTAGTGACAATTGCGTGTAAATTATTCACCATCACGGAACACGGTTCATATTGCTTGTGCATGAAATATAAGGACTCGTTGGAGCGGAGCGGGCGAAACGGGAATTGGCCCGATTATTTTGTTCACAAGTCACTGACCTATATGTTGGCAATCGTATTACCTGTGACATTCTATTTTTTTTTAATTATTCTAATAAAAAACATGATAGATTTTCATTTTCACATTTTTTTGCACCGCGATGCGCTAAAACTCATGACTGCCATGCAAACTTAAATTGCCTCTATTGAGCACGACATAACCCTATGTTGAGTGGAAATGCAGTCCTGAACGAGAAGGTGCACTAGCTTAGTAAATGCAACACACGCTTCTCTTAAAAACTCCCACAGTGTTAAAATTCACACTAAAAAAGGGTATGACTTGAGGACCTTCAAGAAACGGGCCTACTCTCTTCTCAAACGTCGACAAAGCACCTGACGTTCCTCTGGTATGTTGATATTCTTAGTTTCAATACTATAAAGAGTTTACGAGCGATATGACCTCCTTCAACTTATATTGACGGCCAAAAGAAGATTTGGTCGTAGGTAGAAAAAAATAACATGTGTAACATCAGACAGTGGACCGGAATTTCACATGCCGCCTAAATAAAATAAAGTTGTTTCCCGTTGTCTGTCTAAATAAACTAAATAACTTTTTTTTAAATTGCACGTGGACGAAGTCGCAGGCACAGCTAGTATATAAATAAATATTCAACTGCCGATTTTTAAAAAATATATAAATTGAAACAGCTTCTGTTTTAAGTTCCCGCACCGGAGAGCTCCCACGTCTCGTTAGCTAATACCATTAAGTCAATCCCGTCCTCATTTTCACCGTAACTTAATTGGGATTGGTTTAGTTCAATAGTTTGGCGCAATCTTGTGGACGGATGAGTACGAAGTTTCTAATTAAGAACAGAACTTCTTCCTTTTGTTCAATTTATTCTTTTAAAGGCGTTTTGCAAACTTTAAACTTAGGAGCTGGTTAAAGTGATGGACATATATTCACACGCACTTTGTAGGAAAAGGGGTAAACGGGCTTACGATTCACCAGATCTTAAGTGATCACCGTCGACCATGAACATCCACAGCACCAGAGCGACCTTTGCGATAGAAGTAGGCTTGTTTCTTGAAGGTGCCCAGATTGTAAAGGTTCGCAATCACCGCTGGTAACAGTTCTACAGGTTCACAGTGCGTGGAAGTAACCTACCCACCCTAGCTTTTTTAAACGAATATATTCGTTGTGTTCGAGTAACTACATGTTGTCATCCATCCAGGTTTTTTACGAGGACATGGGCTTATTCTTATTGCCTAGGAACTCGATGGTCACTTAAGAATTTTTTGTGTCACTTATTTATTTAATCTTCATTTGCAAAATGGTGGACTTATGCTTAAAGCCATGCCATATTTAAAAAAAAAGTTGTAAAAATAAAATAATTTCTTAATTAACATACATACATATTTACATAATATTTATATGTAACAATAAATAGATACATAAATAACTATATAGATCTAGATGTAGATGGATACAGATAGAAAAATGTAAAATTAAAACGATTGCTTGTTTAGGTATAGATTCCAAAGTAATTGTTTTATTGAATTTAACCTTAATACATCTGGTATGTACAGCAGGATTAAGGAGGCAGCGTATTTCAGAGTCTTTTTGCATAAAAGACATTTTGATATTAGAAATAAATTTATTTCTTAGTATTCGTCTTTCACAAATATAACACAACAGCATTTATACCATGTTAACAATAATTTCGTACAGGATTTATTAGTCTTAGATGTTTCTACGTTCATCGGCAAAGATCACCATTGTAATACACGAAAACGTACACTAAATCTAGGTTCGACAGCTGAAAGCACAATACGGGATTACGGGACATGTTCCAGACTTTATTTAGAATCCGTATAATTCCCTTTACAATAGGAATAGAAAGCAGTGTTTCCTTCCATGTCTTTGAACAACAAATATGTAGCGTTATTTTATTTACTTAACCAAATTACTTCATTTGAGTTCATTTTAAAATCTGCCTTCTAAATAAATATATTTTAGGGTATAGCCTGAAGTCTAAAATCTAAGTAAATCCCTTTGTAAAATAGCTTTAGATACTTTATATTATAATGAAGCCGTATTTAATTGTTATTAAAATTTAATCACAATGTGGCTTGATCCCGTCGTAATTAATATAAAATGTTTCTTTTGTTTCAGGTAACGGTTACTACGGTTCAAGTGGTATATTGTGTACACTTGATCCACCTACGTTCAACTTAATCCAATTAACGTATTATTAATTGGCTTCGGTTACTGAAAGCAAGTACGTATTGCGTATACAATTACTCCGTTACTATCATACATTCTAATCACATTAGTGATGTGAATAAAAAATTTATTTTATTTATATTTTCTTACTTCTACAAATTGTTTCGGCTTTTCTACACTCGTGAGAAAAAATAAAGTGTCGGTTAAGAAAGTTTGCGGAGGCAACACTAAGTACTAAAATTAAAATTAAAACTGTATTATCCAAGTTGACGTAAGATATCCTTTTTCGTTTAAGTTTATGCATTTTACTGAAATATAAATAAATTAATAAAAATATTTGACTTTAAGGATATTTAATTGTCTATCATGCACAATTTATTTCAGTTATCTAGCGTCTTTATTTTCCGAGATATTCAAACTTTCTTAACCGACCCTTTATTTTTGCTCACAGCCATATATACCGCTACAACAGCTGTCACTCTGGTAATGTTATCAAACTATAATATAAATTTCTATTTAATATTCTTCTATTTCGACATATTTCTTTTTTACATAGGAAAAGTGGCAACAAGCTTATGGCTCACCAATCTTAAGTGATTTTTTTTTTTTGGACGAACTAACACAGTTGGCACAGAGAAGCTGGCCTTTACTGCTTCACCGGATTTGAGAGGTGGCATAGCTCTTAGGTCGCTTAGCCTGAACCTCTATTTAGGTGGTAACTCGACACAAGGGTCCCCCCGGTGAGGGGTAACCTCGGCTTGGACGGTTACCATTATTACGCGTTAGCAGTCCGATCCGAGGGCGCCCGAGAGGGCCGAACCACGACTCGGTCGGTAGCTATTTTATTAACGAATTTTAAGTGATCACGGTCGCTCATGTTAACTATCCATAGCAGCAGAGAAGCTGCAGGTGCATTGTCGGTCTTTGAGAGGAGTAGGCTCGTTTCTTAAAGGTCATAAAAGATCGGAAACACCGCTGGTGACAGTTGATTTACACTGGCGTCAACTCTGCTATTAACTATATATACAGTATATATAAGTACATTTGCACAATCATCTCGTATCTCTCTATCCCATTTGCTGGTCCAAACAACTGCAGGTATAAAGTTATCGATTTTTCAATACGGAATTATATCAATGCCTTTGACGTGGTAATTTTTGAGGCTATTCAAATTTTTGTATACGTTTAAAATTCCCTCTCGTTATTAAAATCGCTGTGAGCGGTGTGTTTGGTCAGAATATAAACGATTTACTGTCCCAAAGGGGCATTTATCTCTGCAGTTATTACAGCAGAGCGTGAATATCCCGCTAATTTAATATTTTGATACACATTGGAGATAATGTTTTGATAAAGATTTATTATTATTAGTATTTTAAAAGGATTGTTAGAATCTTTCGTAGAACCGTTCATCCAATTCGACTTTTATTTCCAATCCTAAACAAAATATTATTTACTTCTAATGGGCAACCGTTGTTATTTTATAGTTTCAAAGCAAATGCTTAAGTATACTCCCATCCAATGGTAATTGGCGAAGTCTTCTTTGGTCACGGGTTTTAACTTTAACTTAAACACTTAAAATTTATTCCAATCCTTTGATGTGAACATAATGTAATAATCGGAGGAGTACCACGATATATAGTACGAGATAATTCAGTGAAGTGTAGATATATTATACTTCTGGGATTTGTCTGGAGAGTGAGATATTGAAGTTTATGACGTGGTGGATTAACAGCGCACAAGTAATTCCTACGTTACTAAGTTAACTCTATCATCATTTGCCCCCACCGCTTAAAAAGTTGTCTCGTTTGTAAATCAACTTTTGTAAGGTATTTTAAAACCGTTATATGTCAGCAAAACAATTTTTGCTGTTTGAATTCAGTCACCGCAGTCCGTCAATAACCCACAAATCAACAAACTGTGCGATTTATCAAAAACGTGTCAGTGTTTTGGTACACTCTAAACGGCGATTTTCCATTTTCATTCCATTCGTAAACAAGTAAGGGAGATGCAAATATTTTCAATGGACTCGCTGGAATAATCATTTAGTCGCAATTTTCAATCAAAATGTCGGGATGTCTTTTAGTGCAATGCTACCATTTTTTAACTAAAGTTAAGCATTTTAATAACATGCTGTCATGACCTGTGCAACCTACCGCGAGATACAATCACAATCCGATTCTGGATTTCTTTGGTGGCAAGACTATATATATATAATGCTAACAACATTTTTAACCGACTTTAAAAAAGGAGGAGATTCTGAATACGTCTGCATGTTTATTTGTCTTTTACGTTTGTTATCTAATAACTTTCGACTGGCTGGACCGATTTTTGTGATTCTTTCTTTTCTTGAAAGCTAGCTTGCTTCCAGGTGGTCCCATTTAATTTTGCCCTAACTCATAGGCAATGGCCATAGGTAATGGCATCCGAAAACCATATAATTCTAAAATGTACACTGAGTGTATGTGCGATAAATGGACGAATAACTCAATATCACGCGCACAAATTTCAGATATTCATATTGGTTTTTATAATTTTTTTTAGGTTCTTATTAATTCTTTTTCGTTATATTCCTTTCTATTTGAAGTTGGTTTTGATCCTAAATATAGGCTTGTGTAAGGAGATGATTCACGTCAATAGTCGAATAGTGGATTCGAACTTACGACCTTACGATTCGCAGACCGTGACCTAAACCATTAGGCTATTGACGTTTTAATTATATTTATTTACAATTTGAAATCAGTTTCGACTTACGATCAGATGGTCCAATTTAAAGGTTCCAATTGGCTTGTATTAATGAATTGCCGGTTTTGTAATTTTTTAAGTACAACTTACCACTTGCTAAAAGTTTGTGTATGGTGCGTCACGATGAGGTAATACCTGTATGGGATTTAATAAGCTTGATAAAAATGGACAGAGGAAGCTCTTTCTAACCCGATAGTGTTACATGGACCTGAAAGCTTATGTGATATATATAATTATGTATATACATTTTGAAAACACATAACGACCTCAAGTTCCTTATAGGCAAGTGTATCTTTATTATTGCAATTTAATTTGTAACGTTATGCGCGAGACGGGAAGTTATGATATTGCTCTTGTGACCATGGAAGTGTGAAGCGCTCCTTTCGACTCAAAGGGAAATTCCCAGTCAAGAACTGCAACGTTCTGCTACCTCTAATAAACACTTACATTGGTTATATTAAATTTCGCAACTTGTTTACCGACTTCAAAAAAAAGGTTTTCAATTCATCAGAATTGTTATGTTCCTTTACTCATCTCTTCATTCATTGTTTGATTAATTAAATCGCGTATTCATTTTGTTGACATAGAACCTTGAGTTCCGTGGGTATACCAGAGATCTTATAGAAAAAAAGAAGAGAATATAGGTACTAGAACTATTTAATATAACTATGATACTTTGTAAACAAAAAACAGCGTCTACTTGTTAAGTTTTCTTTTTGTTATTTTTTCGTTACAGCGCACCGCAATGTTATCCGCGATCACATATATCTATAGCTATCTATTTACAACATTCTAAGATAAAAGTATTCTACGTTTATTCTTATTACATCAGCTAGCTTCCAGTGAAAGTCCTGTCGAAATCGTTCCAGCCGTTCCAGAGATAAGCCGGAACCCACAGACAAAATTAAAAAATATATATTTTTTTTGTTATATGGTACGGTACATATATGGTATCATATGCATGTAATAAAGTAGTGGTAACCATTATTTTCATTTTATAAATCTACACTCGAATTATATTTTGGTATAGATTTTTCTTTGGAATTTTCTGATTCCGAAGTTAATTATGATCAAATGTACCTTGCCATCACCTGAGTAATGAACGTATTTCTAATACAAACAATTTGGAAGGGCCTAAACGACAGTAACACGGTATCGCTTACGTGGCCAGGGAACCGTGAGGCACGCACTTGTTAACTCAAAGGGAAATTCTCGGCTCCCGACATCCTTCGCTGCCGCTTATGAAAAACGTTTAGATTCCGTTTTCCGTTTTTACTTTAGAAATGTGTATGATTCTTTTTCATTATGTTCTTTCGTTTATTTAATACATATATATATATATATATATATATAATATATGAAATGTATATCGGTATCGGTAATGGTTTAGGGTAGCACAGGATCGAACTGAATGGGGCGAAAAAAAGGGAGACCTGTACCCAGCAATGGGAAGGTACAGGCTGATTTGATTTATGTCGGTATCTGATGTATACTGAAAGAGTGTTATAAAATTTTAATGAGAAGCAACGCAATATGCATTAAACATTCTTAGTTCTATCAACACCATCTTGATGGTATGCGTTACTGTGTTACAACTGTACGTTTCTCGCTTACCTTATGATACACACTGTCGCCAGCGGTGTTTCCGAACCTATATCCGAATCTCGGAGGCCGGTAACGCACCTGCAGCTCCTCTGGTGCTGCGGATGTTCATGGGCGACGGTGTTTACTGAAGATCGGGTGAACTCGTGTGCCCTTTTTCATTTTAAAAGAGAAAATAGTCCTGCGTCGATTAAATATTATATGCTAATTTACCACCGTGCTCGGCGGTGAAGTAAAACGTCGTGAGAAAACCTGCATGACGTAGAAATTTTTTTAAGGCATGTGAAGTCTGTCCATCCGCACTAAGCGCGCACGAAGTACTATGTACACTTTTTCCACAAAGAAGGCCTGTGCCCAATAGTGGGACATATACCATAGGCTCTGTATTTTTATGTATGATGGTATACCATAAACATAATGAAAATTGTATTATTGGATTTTCATCTTCTAAATACCTTTAAATTTAGGATCCCATTCAGAGATAACATATATAAACCTTCACAAACTATTCTCTGTACGCCGAACTAATTAACTCCCAAATGTATTAGCTATATTAACCTATCGCCGGAGACTAGGTACAAATTTAGTGTACAATTATGAAACTTGAAAAAAAAAGAGCCGTGGTAGCTCAGTGTCCGGGCGGTTGGCTCAAGTTGCATAGTACGCTAGCAACCCGAGTTCGATCCCCGGTGCCGGCACCAATAAATTTGTTGTTGCAATGTTATGTGCTGATTAACCACGCGCTCGGCGGTGAAGGAAAACATCGTGAGGAAACCTACATGTCTTAGAAAATTTTTCTATGACATGTGAAGTCTGCCAATCCGCATTAGGGCCGCGTGGTGGACTGTGCCCTTATACTCTCTTTACAGAAAAGGCCTCTGCCCAGCAGTGGGACATATATATTATATATATATAAAGGCTGTAACTTTAACTTTAACTTTATGAAACTTGCGAAAATGAAATAATTCTTTTGAAAATCCTAACGTACGTTAATTTAATAAATATCTTCGAATAACGCGGCATCCATAAAATCCGACACTAATATATTTTCTGCCTCCGCTTGTCCAAGATTAAAATGGCTTGTCTGGTCTCAGCTTTGTGTCCAATATCAGGCACGTCCGCTGTCACAATAGACGAGAGACGTCATTTAAAACAACTGATCCCGAGGCAGGGTTCGTTCAGCGATAACAACAACCTCCTCTTCATTACTCGCTGTATTTATTTAATCCCTTAATTTTCGTTAATGTTTTCCATTATAAAATTTTTAGTTACATTTATACATTTTTTTCAAATATTTTATGTACATATATTTTATAAAATATTAGGTGCTGCCAATATGCCAATATTGCTTTTTTCTATGTTTGTGCATTCATTACGCCGTCATATATGAAACGATTTTTAATTCTTTTTTTTTTGGGAGGGTTAATCAATCATGTTCCAAATTAATTTAAATGGCACAGGACCTTGGTTTTCTAAGATATACTAGAGAACTTAAAATATTTAGTAAGAATATTTGTTGATTGCTATATTGGTTGGTTCATAGACAAGTATTTCATATCGGAAATTAGCACAAATTTCGAATGAAGAAAAAGGAGAATATAATTTTAGAGCGTCAATATCCTAATGGTTTAGGGTACGATGCGAATCGTTAAGTCGTAAGTTCGAGTCCACCATCTGACTATTGAAATAAACTAACAATCTTTAGTCATATTTCTTAAAAAAATAAATAAACATAGCAATATTTTTATATTAAAAACATAGGCGCCAGGACAAATATACTTCGGCAATAAAAGAGAGCGTTTACCATTTGATTTGATTTAGCGTAGGTTTTTGTTATTACTAACTGTTACGTATATGATTGGAACCATACCAGGCAATTAAATTGATGATTTGCAATAATAAGATTGATATTTCAGCTGTTAATTTATCATTTTAGCTATTAGGCGCCTATGAATTTTATGTGGATTAAATATACGCGCAATACTACCACATATTAAGCTTCAAAGCAAATAAACTGAAGATTAGGAACTAAATCTGTACGCTCACAAGAATCCGCGTCGGTTTGTAATCCTATAGATGAAGTACTTGGCTGCACATCCTATTTATCTAAGGAAACCGGGTAATCTTTATTTATAGTAACATTTTGCCTGAAACAAGCCGAGATAAGCTCGACATGATACCTATACCACTTTCGTACGTTCTCAAGTTACCTCTTATCTGAGTATTATTAAGTCAACCATACATTATAAAGATATGCATGTATATAGGTTGTTTAAAATGAATCTGGGTTAAGGAACCCAAATTGACATCGGACATTGTCGTTTTGGGGAATTTTATTTATTTTTACAAAATCCAATTATATATTAACTTTTACTGTATACATTGTCAAAGAATGGATTTACAATTTATTGATATTTGATTGAGGTCGTCAGTGATTTAGTGATGAGAATGAGTGTATATATACTTAATCGATAATTGGGTATTTTTTTAGAAAATCACTTTTGAAATCAGACTTGATATCCTGGGTTTCTGCTTTCCTTATATGTGTTTTACTTCGTACAAATATATATAAATGCATGCTCTTTTATTGCTATGTGTAACTAAATATTGTGACTATGTCAACATTTAAGGATATTAAATTAAATTGTCTATCATGCATAATTTATTAATATTAAAATAGATTAAATATTATATATATAAATTATTTATATATAAAAATAAGCGAATTTTACTATCACAGCTGAAGGCAATCATGGAGTTTACTTTTTTTAATGTATGAATCCAAAATCCACTTGGAGCGTCCGAGCCAATGAGGAAAGACTTTATAAAAAACTCCATAATGATGAGATTAAATTTACATTTATATTAATCTATCCAATTAGGAGTATATGCTATATGACGTGAGCAGTGCGTGTGGCTTTATATTGAATTTTACTGACCTCAGAAATCCTAATGCAATGCATTTAAATAGACTCACAAATCATATTAGGCAGGAATCGGTGCGGGACTGGTCCAGGCATCTTCTATTGACATTAAGATGCTTTAGTAGTACCAAAAAACATTGCAGTAATCTTCAAAGTAGTTTGGTTGCTGTATCAAGTCAAGACTCCTAGACCTGAAAAATAATATTAAGTATTTATGACACTAACGCAAAGTTGTGATAACAATTTTAATAATAATGATATAGCATCAACTGCTCTAGTATTTTGGTCGTTCAGTATTCACATCAAATTCTTACATTGTCTCGGATTTATTGTGGCAGTTTTGCATCAAGCGATTCATAGGGGTCCCTGTAAATAGAAGTTTACGATCCAAGCGAATATATGTTGAATAATTTAGTTTCAACCGACGACATTGTCGTTTAAAATTTCCATAGTATCGTTATTATATTGTAAAATAAAAGCAAACATGTTCGTAATTATTGTCGATAAGGAGAGCGATTGATTATAATTTTTGGCTGGACTGTTTTTCGTTTTTCCATGTATAGTGTAGATTATGCTCGTCGGTGAAACAGAACCTGGTCTGTAAGTGTTGTCCATTGTGTATATGATATGTCATCAATCTAATCGATATATAAGCGTCAATAGCCTAATGGTTTAGGGTACGGTCTGCGAATAAGGTAGGTTCGAATCCACCATTCGACTATTGACGTAAACCATCTCCTAGCACAAGCTTAAGCTTATTTGGAATGGGTTACAAGAATGTTAGTAATATTTCTGAAAAAAAATGTATAGAGCCTATCTTTTTCAATTTAATATTAATATCTATGTTGTTTTTAATTTTATTTGTGAAATATCGATAATTATACATAAATAACGACTTACCGAATGGCGGAAACTTTTTTAGTAAAGACGTCAAGAATTTATGAAAACAATTACTATTCAAGATCAGATTTTTTAAATACCCCTATGGTTTAATGCACGACATGCAGACCATGAGGCCATATGTTCAAATTTAAATAATGAATTATTTTAAAATGGTAAAAAAATAATCAATTCGTTATTAGAAGCAGTATCTATATTTATGTCGGATCGGAAAAGATCGGCTTGAATTAGCACTGCGTTACGACTTAACCCTTCTTAAAAGGGATGACAGTGGGCGGCGGCTGTCGCGCAACGACAGATGAGGCTATTTTATTCTGCCGTATAATTTTCATAATTATTGTTGACTAAAGTAAATTTACAATTAATATTGACTTAAATGTAAACTTAATGTAAGTTAAACATCTCTTATCTGACTCTAAACAGCGTTCAAGCATCCGTGTCGTGATGTAATCCCATATATGAAGTAGTTGGCGACTGATCCTATTTACTCTGCGGTGACCGCGTGAGCTTTATTGATAGCAACATTCTGCCTGACACGAGCGGGGGATTACAAGGAAAAGGATTCCCACTAACGAAATTTGCCTTATGACATGATAGTTCACTCTCCTTTTAAGACTACTGTGATTTAAATCGTTACTACTTTTACGTAGTTAGAGCCGTGGTAGCTCAGTGTCCAGGCGGTTGGCTCTTGTTGCATAGTACACTAGCAACCCGAGTTCGATCCCCGGTGCCGGCACCAATAAATTTGCTGTTGCAATTTTATGTGCTGATTAACCACGCGCTCGGCGGTGAAGGAAAACATCGTGAGGAAACCTACTTGACTTAGAAAATTTTTCTAAGGCATTTGAAGTCTACCAATCCGCACTAGGGCCGCGTGGTGGACTATGCCCTTATACTCTCTTTACAGAGAAGGCCTGTGTCCAGCAGTGGGACATATATATTATATATATAAAGGCTGTAACTTTAACTTTAAACTACTTTTACGTAGAAGGTACGTAATATATAAATACAAGTATATTTATGAGTAAATATAATTTAAAGCGTTAATAGCCTAATGGTTTAGGGTACGGCCTGCGAATCTTAAGGTCGTGGGTCAAGCTTAAGCTTAGTTGGAATGGTTAACAAGATTGTTAGTAATATTTCTGAAAAAAAAAAGAAATAATGCTAGCTTTCTTTAAAAAAAAAACATCACTGATCCGGTCATGACAACAGTGACAAGAAAACTGCAACTGCACGACAGCGTCCAACATGCTGTAGTGGCGATATCCCGTCACATAGTCAGCTGTGTCTATTTTACCTTGTATTACACGGATGACTGTGGACGTGACGGCGACGCAGCGGTCGCGGAGAAACTAATAACAATGCAACGGGGCGTTTTCGATGCGTGGACCAGAGCATTCTCCAACAACACCTCCCAAAATCGGTCATTAAAAAATTTTTAGTAACTGTAGAGGTCTTATTAACTAACTCTTTTAATACTCTTATTAACAAAACAAATTAAACAATTAAAGTACAATAGAAAAGAACACGGACAAGGTTCGATCTACCATTCGACTACGACGTTACCATCTCTCGTATTTCTTCAATAGTACCGTCGCGCCTATCGTATGACCAAATACAATATTAAGGTATTGTTTTAGGTAAAATTTTGTACGTCAACAATATTTTACTTGTTCTGTATTCCTTTATTCGTTTGTTTCAAGCTTTCCTTAAATTCATTTGTTTTTACGAATTAAAGCGATCAGTAAATAGACTTTTACAATCAAAGAGAAAATATAATGAATAATTTAGTGTAGTAAATAAAAGAAACATCGCTTAGAAAAACATGGCTGTGAAAATAAATTCGCTCTTGTTCTTATACGTTGATACGATATAGAACAAAAGCGGCGGCATTGTTTCTATGGTGTTTAAAACTATGAAACGTGTTTTTTTCGCTAATTAATGGCGTACGAATTGGCCGGCTATTCAGGGAAGTTATACCGAATTCAGAAGATACCAATTAGTTGATGCAAGATACAAGTTTCTGCTCAGTTTTCATTGTTTGTCACAAATGTTGGTTTTCTGACCTGTTACGTGCTGGATTGTTTACTGTTTTCTTGATATACGTATACATAATCATATTCTAGGACCACAAACTTGACCTTAACGTGTCGGAAGTGAAACATAACCTCAACAGTTTCACTTTATAACGCATGCGAAAGTATATGCAGTGTCTTAGCTAGAATTACACATACTTACGTCTCTTTGTTACCAAAATTATCTAACACGTACGTACAGTTGAAACTTAAACTTGATGGATTAGCTTTTGAACTTGTTTCACGATACTTAATGTTCTGTTCTGTCACCTTACATTAGACGGTGGTGTAACTATGTAAGACGGGGTAAGTCCTGCGATTGTTGGCAAAGCTTCAATACTTACGAGGGTGTAGGGCGCGGCGCCAAATCTGTTTCCGTGTTGTCTATTCCGAGTTCGAGCGAGCCAGCTTCCTTCGGTATCTATGTATATTACGGCACTAGGATACTTTGTAAGATATTTAACTTTATTCTTGTATTATTTTAGGGCTGGAAGAACACAAAACAAAGCGTGGAATTTTTTGGTAGTTTTTCATTTTGAGATATTATTTAACATAGGATTCTAGAGTTATTAGCCTGTGTAGGAATTTGTTTCAGATATAAAAAAAATATTTTAAGGTTGATTCTCTACTATTCTATCCGCTTGACGCGCAGCATTGAACAGCGATCGAGTCAAGTCATTACGGGGACGTAACTGCACGTCATACGGCCTT
The DNA here is from genome assembly GCA_029286785.1 of Meandrusa payeni. Lineage (NCBI taxonomy): Eukaryota > Metazoa > Arthropoda > Insecta > Lepidoptera > Papilionidae > Meandrusa > Meandrusa payeni. The sequence continues at coordinate 7,131,536 of JAGSMX010000013.1, forward strand.
AGAGTAGATTGCCACACTTCATACGATATGACAGACAGGCAACCTGAATTCTTTTTCTGCGACATGTAAATTAGTTGCCCCGTTCTTCACCACTGACCCCGTGGTAAAATAGAACTTTAAATTTTAATTTTTTTTATAAAATGGCCGAAAACGCTTTTGTAATTTCTCTGCTATTTGTGGGTGGCGGTGATCACTTTTTGTATCGCTTGAAGCGCATGTTGGTTTGAAATGAAGTTCTAAAAGTTAGTGTGCAATACAACAAGCTCTTGAGTAGTGATCAAGCAGTATTAATGCAAACATGTACAAATCTTGCTACAAAAATGCTAATCAGACCACTTAAAGTTAGCGGTAATTACATTCAAAGAAACATCGATACATTTATACAAGTCCATCAATTAAAAGTGTGTTAAAAAACGTTTTTTTATCTATCTGTATATAACAAAATATGAACTGAAAAAAAAAGCTGGAATAATATGGTTAGCAATAAAATAATTTCAAACCGGCCATATATTCATGAGAACGAAAGCGCGCAAAATTGAATTCCGTTCGGATATTACCAGCGTAAGTAAATTCAGCTACAACATGCAACTAGCATTAAATAACATCGGGCCGTCAATTAAAACTGTACGGTATAATTGTTATTTATGGTCTTGTGTTAGAAATTGTAACCCGAGATGGCGGGAAATTTAAATATCCATTTCAATTGTTAGTTTACAGCGAACAATTACTTGAAAAGATAACTAATGATATAGCAACGGCATTAAACAAATTGGTTGAGTTTGTATGTCTTCGTTCTTATTTGTATACAAAGGTTACGAAAGAGACGAAAAAAAATTTACGACGCAAAAATCATAATGTCGATACTGGACGTCCTATGCGATTTATTTTATTTGTAACTTATTTTTTGACTGTATATAAATTGCATCTCCTTGTATGAGGGGGTTGTTACAAGGAGATGCAATTTATATAAACTCGGATCGATAAAAACCCTACTCGCACATTGTTCCTTCTGTAACAATGGAGACAGTTTTATTTCGAGCCGCGTAGCCTGTGATGGGGCGATGCTGGGGCTAAATCTTATCTCTCTGTAGATATACACGACAAACACATGCACACCTTGTGGCTTTAAATGTCAGAGAGAAATGACTACTTCCGCTGTCTCGGTTGTATATTCGTATATCATGTCTTCGAATCTGAACCGTGTCTATTTTCCATTAATTACGGGAGGTACAGGTAATATTGACGTAGAATTTTTTTATGGGGCACGCGAGTAGTTATACGAGTAAGGTTAAGTACCAAATACATTTGTGACGAGGCAGTCTTCACGACGTGTAAAAACCGTATAGGCACAGACCAAACTGATTGCATTATTTCATAAAAATCATCAAATCAAAGTGCTGTAGTGATTTTTTTTATACTTTCTAAGCAAGTGCTTGACTATGATCCCACCTGATGTTAAGTGGAAATGCAGTCCTGGATGGTAAGGCGCACTGGCTTAGTAAATGCCTATTCACTGTACTCTTGAAAATACCCACGGAAGGAAAGACAGACGCGGGCAAACTATTCCTTTGCTGTACGAAGAATGAAATAAATATATATTCATAGAATCGCCCATCGTCTACTCAATATATGGGACGTATACGCAATATACTATAACAAGATCCTATAATCATGTAATATAGGGAGTATGGGTTCTGTGTTACCTGCTCGTGGGAAATATCTTAAATTCACTACTCCGATATTACCTTAACTTAGTTGATTGGATCCCTTCGAGAGGACCGTGTGGCGACTATTGTGGATGTTGAGAACGAGAAATATATATATATATATAATTGAATAAATTACGATTCTTACCTTAGGACAGTTTTATTTATTTGTCACTTATTTAATTTTAACAATACTTTTACTAATTCTTTAGCTGAATAGAACGAGTAACCGGAGAAGGAATAAGGCGGAATACGAAACTTAAAAGTCTTCTACTACATACTAATATTATATGATTTCGGATTAATTTCTAGTCTGTCTGAACAGTTCTATCACCAATGCAAGAATTATATGCTTCAGTATTATATTTTATAGGTGAAGGCAGGGGTCCCCAACCTTTTTGTACTCTAGAGCACATTGTAAAATATCGGTCGAGTGGTGGGCACCACCTATTTTTGATCGACCAACTCCTTCCATAACTTCTCATTTTCCCATCATTTATTTTCTTATATTCATAATTTATTAATAAATAATAAACAAAAATGTTTCAAAATAATAAAATTATTATTCAATTTGCATACACCCAGAGAAATGTATTTACAAAACGTAGTAATAATTCATATTTTTAATTAATGTGAAAGGAAATAATTAGTCTGTGTCGAATAGTGGCGAGCACATACGAATCGTTTCGCAGGCGCCATGGTGCCCGCGGGCACGAGGTTGGGAACTTCTGGGTTAAGGTTTTACGTAGCTTGATGAAACACCACGCTATCTCTTCTCCGATTGGGATAAAAGTCGTGTAAGATCATATAAATTCAATTTAGATTTAATTTAAAAACATGGGTGATGATATCGAGAATGGCGGACGGAAGGTGAAATGGATTCGCCATTAAAACTCGGTGAGGGCGCTTCGACGTTTTATCGAAAATAGACTTAACGATGAATCTTGAACCCTCGAAATTTGCTTGAATATTTATGAGCCATTTTTTCGAGCATCACAGAACGTACCTTATGAAAATGATTCTCTTTTATTGAACAATATTCACCCTTCATTCGTTTTTAGCGTCAGCTGAATTCAAATAGCATGTCAGCCACGGTTCAAGGTGGATGGCTTCTTTCACGTATGCTATGCTATCGCGTGTGCTATGTATGTATGCTTATAGAAACTATTGAGGCACTAACCTTTACTTAACATCCACCTTAAACTAATGGTAAATTTAAAAATAAAGTTTATATATTTGTTCGAAATAAAAGACTAAATTGCGTTTTTTTTTAATATTTAGAGAAACAACATTTAATGTCCGAATTTCAATTCTATCTATTATGTATAAATGTCACACATTTCATTGACATTTTACATTTAAAATTATAAAAATACGAAAAGAAATAAATTTAAGTAAAGAGGTTTCATATCTTTACTTTACAGCCTGTAGTTCTGGGCTCTCAAGAATAAGACTACGGTATCCCCTGCCTGTCGTAGAAGGCGACTAAAAGGAGCCTCAGGTTCATTGGGCGATAAGGGTATCTTCGTTGTCCGCCAAGGTGGATCCGGGAAGAAGGCGACATCAAGGGGAGGGAATAATCTAAATCCTAAGAGCACAGTGTAGAGGGGCTCCGGTGCGTCCCCCGGAGATCCCGGAGCCACTCACAATGCACCGAGGAAGGGCCGTCGGGGACCGGTTATGCTGCCTTCCCCCCAGAAAGCATGGTAACTTGTTGAAGATTTCCTCCCCGTGAAAAAAAAAAGTTCAAGATGTGTGAAGTAAAGTAAATATAAATCTCATGTGATTGCATTGTTAGTTTTAAACAGTTTTTTCGAAGTGTAGTTACTTTAAATATACGATTAATCATTTTAAAACTTTAACACATAAATTGTATTGCCTGAAAGAGCTGTTGTACTCGCATGGAATGAAAACATTATTTGCTTTTATAGTGCAATTTTGTACGCTCACTTACGTCTCTGTGTCGTTCGCTGTAACTTGTCTGCTCAAACAATGTCTGTGTGTGCAAGCTTAAGTAGTAGGTCAGGATAAAGACAATATTTACACAGCAAACAAAAGTAAAGAATCTATTCATCGTTTTGTAGTTTTAAATAATTGATCCATTTTTTTCAGTGATTCTACGCTACACTACACATTTTACTCGTAAAATTATTCAAGTAGTTTAAAAACTTAGTAGACTTACGATGAATAGGTTCTCACCTTAGGACAGTTTAACTTATTTGTCACTTATTTAATTTTAACAATACTTTTACTAATTCTTTAGCTGAATACAACGAGTAACCGGAGATGGAATAAGGCGGAATACGAAACTTAAAAGTCTTTTACTACATACTAATATTATATGATTTCGGATTAATTTCTAGTCTGTCTGAACAGTTCTATCACCAATGCAAGAATTATATGCTTAAGTATTGTATTTTATAGGTGAAGGCAGGGGTCCCCAACCTTTTGTACTCTAGAGCACATTGTAAAATATCGGTCGAGTGGTGGGCACCACCTATTTTTGATCGACCAACTCCTTCCATAACTTAGTAGACGTACGATGAATAGGGTCTTCTTTAAATCTCAGCCGGTTTTTAAGTAAACAGTCAAAATTGGTAAAGCCGTTCCAGAGATTAGCCGGAATAAATAGACGTATGTCTTAACGAAGTCAAAAATTGTTTGGTATATGCACAGTATATTTTCATATGCACGTAGTAAAAAGCGGTTATTTTAATATTACTAAAGGACATTCCAATTTTATTTATTTGTTTAGATTTGCCTACGTTTTTCGATCCATCAAGTGTTATTTTGAATAGATATTCCAAACACGAAGTCTCGTTTTATTATTAAACCAAATGTAAAAGAAGGTTAGGTCTTACAGTTATTGGTTCTTTCAATAAAACGATATAGTGGACTGGCACTATGCCAATTGTGTTTTGGCGTCGCCTGAATTCGGGACCGTACCTACTAGTGACAAATGATCATACGCGATGTTAAGCTGTAACGTGTGTTTAACTGATTTGAATAGAATTTCAGTGAATGATTGAAAATTCAATGACATTTTCATGGTAAAGCTGCGATACTTCTGAAAATAACCATAATTTCAGGCATTCACACATACCACTATAGTTACAATACACAGACCATGCTATTGACGTAATCTATACATAAGCACTCACGCTGCAGAGAGAGACTTACGGCGGGTTTCTATATTCGATCTTCAATGTAAGATTGTTTCCGATTCTGATTTTATTTGGTCCATCTATCGATCCGTAATCCGCGGTTCAATATCCGATCTTGGCTTTGGAAGTGATTGAAAAAGAATGGATTTGTCGTAAATGACAGTCCTCTCTCGTAATCCGTTTTACGCCGTAAAAATGATATACCAGTTATAGTGCAGAAAATGGATTGAAATATCAATCTCGGATAGCGATTTACGGATCGGGATTGAATATAGAAACCCGCCGTTAGAGGGGTAGGGCAGAGATTAACGGATTTTCATTTTTAATGTCCTGGCGCACCTCTAGCGCTTGGATATCTTCGGATAGATGTGCGCCGGTTACATGTACTTCTGACATTGAAGGTTTTCTTCGGCAATCTGTGGCTTGCGACCCTTTATTTGTATATTTTACTATTATATTTCCCTTTATTATTATTCGGCTCTTTAAGTCCTCGGTAATGGCTCTTGCACGAATTGTTTTTATATTTTTATAAGAATCACAATTATTTTATCAACCGATCCGTGGCTGCTACAACTAGGCAATTGGGTATTGTTGGACTGTAATCTAACGATCGAAATTCAAACAGTAAAGCTAACATTGCAACGCGATTGAACACTGATCAAAATTCAAACATGCTGATCAAACAATACGAACGAATGACTGTTTGAATGAGTTAACGATTGGAAATATTCGCTTCTCCCAGTGCGATTCCGCACAATCTGCGCACGTCAAACATGATGGATATAATCTGTTACGCATGTTTTGGTTACTGTACAAAAAATAACAGTGTATATGACACTTTATTTGATGATCTCTTTATACTATTTGTACTCTCGACAATGGCCAAACCATTGTTTCGTTTGGTAGATTTTTATTTCGTTTCTATGTCACTATCGACTAGAATCGCTCGCTGAGAATATTCCATGATCTTATTTTAAAGTATTTAAAATATTAATAGAGAACAAACTGTACTTAAAATGTAACATTTAGCAGTGAGCAAAAATAAAGGGTCGGTTAAAAAAGTTTGAATATTTCGGAAGATAAAGACGCTAGCTAACTGAAATAAATTGTGCCTGATAGACGAATAAATATCCTTAAAATAAACTATATTTATAAATTTATTTATATTTCATTAAAAACATAAACTTAAACGAAAAAGGATATCTTACATACAGTATTTTTCACTAAATTTTATTTTTATTTTAGTACGTAGTGTTGCCTCCATGTGGCGATATAATAAAATTCAAATTTGAGAGTTTCTTAAAATAAGGGAAGCGTATGCGGGACGATGCTGGATGCAAGCCCCTAAAAACCGGTCTTTTTGAAAATCTTTCGGGGAGGCTTATGTCCGGCAGTAGAAATGGTGATCATGAAGTGTTTTTTCTTATATATCTATATGTAATAAAAACTCTGTTTACTCAGTCGATGTATGTATGTATCTATGATGAGTTACGCAACTGGTTTCCTAAGAAAATGCTCCTGTGATTATTCTAACACTGTGCAACGCGAACAAAGGAACTCGATCGCAATCAAAAAACAAGCAATTCGTCCTCTCCTGTTCTCATTCCCATGTTTCCATTTTCAATGTTTGTCTTTTGTTTCTTGCGAACAACACCCGCTTTGTCTAAAACCCAAGCTGTTTACAGCACGCATGTATTGCTCTGCTTAGATTTTTTGTTTTGATAATGCCTTATGCCTGACGCCAGACTCGTTATGTTATTTTTAAATATTTTTATAGAGCTCTCTGATGAAACGTGGTACCAGGAATACAGGTGTGTAGCATCATTTCTGTGTTAAGTATTGTTATTTGATATAAATACTAGTGGACCCAGTCCGCTTCGCCCTGCTAGATTTTGCTTTTTTATTTAAACAATAAACTTACATCAATAAATATTTAATTTAACTCTCACAATATATTAAATGATTCATTTCTCTCCGTATTCATTCTTTTCTCGTGCGGGTGAAGATCATTACCTACATCTATGTACATATCAGTAAATATAATATCATACCCGTAGTAGTAGTATCATAGTAAATAAAAGCTGTATTTGAAAGTTCAAAAAGAGGAGTGCTCCGATCCAAACTTTACAGGATTACTCGCCAGGTCAATCTGAAGGTTCCCTGTTAGTTTAATTGAAATCGGTCCACCCGTTAGTTATTAAGACGTGCGAAGTGCGCTGAATACTTTTTTGCCGCTTGTCACATGGAAAGAAATAACGAAACAAATTATAACAACTTAATGAAAGTTAAATCAATTACGAACTGCAGCGATGTTCTGCCTTCCATACGTCATGGCTTAAAACAACGTTAGAACATTTGTCAGTGGGCTGTTCGCAGCGGGGAGGATGCAGGCGACATGAGAACACAATTGGCGCGTTGCCAAACTCCGCTTTACCGATTTATTGAAAGAGCCAATAACTGCAAGATTTACCCCGTCTGTTATGGCCGGCCTAGCGCATGAAGTGAACTGGCGCCTTTTGCGGTCTTCTTTACTTAACTATACGGCTTTGTATACGAATGCAAAAATAAACTCCCAAATTTACAATATCTCTTACCCGTTTGGTTTTTGGTACCTACGGAATCCTTGCCATTATCAAGTACATCAAAATTAATAATTTGTCTATTGTGAATCACAAAGCGGTTTTGTCATAAAACAGCAGACAAAGTGCCTTGTCCCCGTTTTATTTAACAAAAAGGCTAAATTCGCCATTGTTTTATCCATACCAGAACAAGCTAGAATACGGACGAAGATAGAATGGTAGATTTGAGCCTTCGACCTTATGTTACTCTCGTATTATTTGTATGCAGTTTTTTTATTTATTTTATTTCATTTTTATTAATTTTATATATATTATCTGTCCTTTACAACGAGGCAGGCTTAAGGCTGTATTGAATTATTCATGTCACGGAAACAATAGACAAATTCACTTTCGTAAAAGATAGTAGGAAATTGACCAAACTAAAATAAATGCTAGTATATAGTTTGAACCTTTCAGGAAGATGAAATTCGGGGTCATTCCGTACCTTCGATATAATCAAATATCTTCCCTCGTACTGTAGCGCACCGCAGCCTCGCGAAGAATTGTCTGCGGCAACTGGGTCACGTCTATACGTGGCAATAGCATAGTAGATGTATGATGTGCCAAGGAATCAATATTTGGTTGTGTTCTTAGATTGAACAGTTCTTGTTCAATGTTGAACGTATATCGATTAATGGTTAATGGAATTGGCTTTTTTAATTCCATTTAATCTATAAGTAATACAAAAGAGAATGGTGTTATTAGGATCGAGCAAGTATGGCTTTGGAGATTCTGACACATAGAAAAGATGAATGAGGAAAGAATGAAAAAGAAAATTTATACTGCGCTAGAATTGTGTTGTGAGGTTGGTAGAGCCCTAGCAGGCAGTATATTGACCAGATTGATGATTTGTAATAAAAGGAGAAGGTAAGGTGTACCCTTAACCGACGATTGTGTGAGCGCAGATGGATGGATGTGAATGAAGCGAAAGAGGTTTGCCAGGATCGTAGTAAGTAGAAAGCCATGATTTCTATCTACCTATGTGGGTAACGGTTCGAGTACTTATATTAGCTGTATGCTATAAAAAAGAAAATTTAAATATGAAAACGTTTGAAAATCGAAAAAATCACCCTTGAATAATTTCTTAAAAATTATTATAAGTACCGAATCAGCTTCAATACGATTTTAGGCTAGCAAACTTTACGATGAGAGAAAATATGCTGAATAATTTAGTTGGAAACCGAACAAAAACGTCCATTCCGTTTTATAACCGTGAAATGGATCCCTTTCGCTATAAATTGTTGACTGGCGATCATTTAAAAGGTTCGCAATAACAACATTTTCCATCTCACTGTACATGATTAAATGCGTATTGTCTGAATTTTATCCAAAATTAATGTTCAAAACATTCTGGCGACGAATTTCAATTTTTATGAATATGTTTCATAAGTTAAAACGTTAAGTACTTTTAGAACGTTTATGATTTTGAATATGGTACTAATTCGTCTAAAAATTACTTTATAACCTTTGTAGTTTTGTCGTGATTACTCGTATTTATTTATTTATTTATTCTTTATTTGCACACAATACAAAAAGGTACAAATAGGCGGACTTAATGCCAGTAGGCATTCTCTGCCAGCCTACCTTGGGGTTGTGTAGAGACAAAGTAACGGGTGCAAGCTATATAAGAAAATAATAAATAAAAGAAAACTATAATAAATGCATGCATATATAATATACATACATACTTACAAATAAATTAAATATATAAACATAATAATTATATAAAATAATAAATAGATACATATATAAATACATATTACATATATATATATATATAAATATAGATGGATAGGGACAGCAATTGACAAACTATTCCTTGCTTAGGTAAAGCTTATCCCTAACTTCTCCGCTAATTAAGAGTAAAAAGGACGTGAGAAGTAATATATTTATATAAAGGTATTACTAATGTGCGGAATATGAATTGTATTGGATCGTGCATGTGTATCGTCGGCCAGAAACAGTTACGAATACAGAAGTTTGAACAGTTGAACGGGCTTGTAGAAGTTATTTATTATTTCTGATCCGTTGTTGATCAGCTTGTGATTTCTCCTGCGCTAGTCTCAGATATTGACGTCGCTCTGTCGCGTGTAATTCGTTTTATAAGTTTTGGGTTAAGCTTTGTAGGCCATTGGCACTTTCAATGAGACTGTACAACAGAATGGCGCGTTGCCAACTGTGTTTCCGTGCCACTTGTTCTCAAGAGCGAGTGATCAATGTGCAAATTCATATGAAATGTGTTGCTTTAGTCTTTAATGATCGATATATAATTCTTATATAAAAGAAAGGGCTAACGAGCTTGAAACGTATTTTCAATTCATGTCAAGTGATTACCGCTGCTCACGAACAGAAACTACGGGCGTATGCATACTTTTCTTATTTGTCAGAAATAAATGCGGCATTGACGACCCATGCAAAACAACCATTTATGTAAGAGTGAGAAGGAAAGAAACAGGTATTTACGAGTAAAAATTAACACTGACATCAAATTAGCAGTCGGTATTTTGTTTTGACACAGAATATTCAGAGAAACTCACTGCTTTTCTGCTGACCGGACCCTTTCCATCACCGAACGACTAGGCACGGCGAGCAGTTCCACCCTTACGTCGTAGACATTCCATCAATACGCACGAAGCGGTTTGCCTCCACCTTCCTTATGCGGACCGCTAAGGAATGGAACTCTCTGCCGCGTTCAGTCTTTCCTCACGGGTACAATCTGGACACCTTTAAGTCCAATGTGAACAGACACCTTATAGGCTCACGTGCTCCTTCCTAGGCTTTATCTTCGCCTTCCATCAAGCAAGATAGAAGCCAAACGTGAGCCTATTTACTATATATAAAAAAAAATCCGATCCGGCCATTGGTGAATTAACTGAAACGTATTTTTCAAACTAAAATACTATTTTAGACTAGTTTGTACCAGTCTAAAATAGTATTCTATTTAAGAAGATTCTCCCAGATATTATTTTACGCTCAACAAATAGCTGCATCAAGGTGCCACCTCTCGTGCTCGTCTAAATATGTTTGTTGAGGTTTCTAAAGGAACTACCGTCGACCTCTGCTTTCACAACATAAATCGGGCTTGCGACTGCACGTTATGCAATTTTTCACTACTGGATACAATTTATTGTTGTGCAGAAAACGGCTATAACATGTTTAAATATAGGTTTATACAAGACTTTATTCAGATACTATAACATTCTAATATCTGTAGAGTAGCTTAGAATGCAGTGTTGTTTGTATCTGTTTCTCCGGTGTGGAAGAAGGGCTTTGCCAACTTCTTCCATTCTTCTTTTAGCTTTACTGGTTTATTGCTCTTATTTCATAATCCCATCTTTTGAATTGCCTATCACATTAAATAGTTTTGGTGCTAAATAATTAGTCCATTTTTCCCCGTAGCTGTTAGTTGCCGATATCCTTAATTGGCACGTTTCTGGTCTAATATTATCTTTAGTAAATATTTCTTTTTTATGAGCAAACTTTTACATATTTTAAACAATTCGTTGCCTTTTCCTCCGTTACTAATATATTCTTGTTGGCTAACTTTTTAATTTTTTAAATTCTCAACAACGGTGCAAACATTTAAGCTTAGGTCTCTTTATCTACATGTATATTAGCTACATAATATTTGTTACGTTGTGGTCCTAAAATATATAAACGGATATCTTTGAAATAATTTTTAAAATTATTAATATGAGCTAACATTGTGTCTCCCAAGGGCTTCTGGAAAAAATTGTCGTGTATCAAGCACACGTGAAAATTGCTTACACCACGCCCGTGACAAGTATTAATAGTCGCCAGCTCCCACTTGTCACAGAGCACTTGATGTGTATTTACACTTTCTCGGATAAAACATAGTATATTTTTAATTAATATTTTGTTGTTTTCAGAAACTCATCGTATCTAGGTATACATTAAAATATTTTATATGATATTATATTATTTTTATAATACCTTACCTACAGTAAAACCTTAGTTAAATGGAGTATTCGTCTTCTATAGTAACTAGACTAGCGCACTAGCATATGCGACTACATGCGTCAATAACCTAGTGGTTTAGGATACGGACTACGAAGGTTGTAAGTCCGTATCCATCATTCGACAATTGACGTGAACCCTCTTCTAGCACAAGAATTAGCTTCCGCGTTCGTGGGATGGCTACGTACTTCTTATGCCTTTAGAAAGGAAAATTTTATATCAGGTATAACGCATGCTCGTTTGCGTTTATCTCCAAAAATACATTTACTTAATTTTCCTTGGTCGTTTAGACTTTAAGTTAGTCAGCAATACCTGTTTTGTCTTTATCCATACATAGTATATACAAATTCTGGAACAAGCAAATACCGTTCCATTTTCAAAAATTCCTTTGTAGCACCAGTTTGTTTCGGCAATCGCGTGTCACATACCATTACGTAATGATATTGTCATCTTATACAAAGTCTGTAGATAAATTCGACATTTTTCGAATGTCGCATGCTGTAAATTAATTCGAACCGTAGATGTGAACATCTAATCTATAGAACATCAAGTAACAAAATGTGTAAATAAACTTCCAAATTTACTACTAAGAAGAAATTTTAAAAAATCACTTAAATTTTTCCTTCATAGAGAAGAGTTCGTAAACAAATTTCAGATTTCACCGCTGGAGATAGAAAGCGAGTTTAACGTTCCAAAATGCATTTCAACGTTGTGATATTACAACCCAGAACACAATAAAAAGTTGCAAATAAAAAACGTATACACGACGCCTGATCGGATTACAGACGAGGTTGATTAATGCCTGTACTGGAACTCTGATGAACATCGAACAGACAGAAAATGTTTCGATAAAAAACGCGCTCAAATTAAATTTGGCTTATTCTGTTTATTATTCTTTGATTTTAATAATCATTTAATATTAGTCTAAATCCTTTCTAACATTTACTATTCGTTGATTATTGGATTTCTTAAATGGTTGGTTTTATATTTATTTTAGCTCATAAAACAACTTCAAATTTAATGAGGTTTTACTCAGATGTTGCGTAGCCTTTTTTTAACGACCGACGCCTTTTTTACTGGCAACTCATCATGATCAATTGGAGAACTATATCTCGTGCCTATGTATGTGACCAAGATATGTAACGATTTTTTATCTTGACGATACGGAAAGGTTCCCGTCCAGACGCTTCGTAGCATTACTTGGTCTGAAACTTCCTATATCTCGAATATGCTAAATCATCGCCTTTTTTTATCTTTTCTCAATATAATTGAGTACCCTTATTAAGATGGCTTGTCTCGGGGATGGAGAAAATTAGTTATTAATAGAAAAATATGGAAGAAACTAGTGGAGGCCTAAGCCAGATGACAACCTGATATGGGTCCTCCACAGGTTGCTCAGAGTTAAGAAATATTATTGTACTTAATGTTAGCTGGCAACACATAATACCCAGCGATTGTTATGCATAATAACTACTTTCAATGATATCTTAATGATTTACCTGATCCTTGTTGTATCTTCATTTTATAATTAATAGTTAAGTTGATTGTCACATAAACTTTTCACTTTAACTTTATTAGTTCCTAATCTGACTTGTAATTAATTTTGTATAAAGATTGTGAGGACGCGCAGTTGTGACGTTATTCGTTATAAATAATTCTTTGTACAACGTTACGCTGTCTCAATAAAGCGAGTGTATTAGTTGTTGGACTATTTTATTCTACGAGACCTACAAATTATAACATTAAATTGTACTACCCTAATTTTAGCCCATGTGAGAGGAGAAAGGCTTTTGAAATAAAAGATAAACAAACCCTTACATACAGTAAAATAATATTGAACGTAAACATCTATAATGATGATAATGTTCTTGATATACCTCGCCATGTTCTTTCAACGTAATAATGTTTACTTTTGAACCAATAGACGAAGAAAGTCTTTTTCTATATCTAATAAATTATTTGCCTTTCATAAATATTTGAGCGTCAAATGAAAACATACCCTCAAATAAGTCTTCTCATACAATGTTTCAGTCTTGTTTGTACAAGGTACACGTGAAGTAAGACAAAGAAAGCGTTTACTCGACAAACAGTGTCGCCGAGTAATAAAAATGTAATATTACCGTTTAACAACCCTGCTATATTAGGTTTACAGTGTGTTGACAATGTTGGTTTCAAAATAAAGAACTCTTTTATGTCCAATAATGTCCTAGTTTCTAGCTTCCTTTTTTATTACTGTAAAGTTTAATTTTTGACTTGCGCAACGGTTAAGAGATATTGAGTATTTTTTGAGAAAAATATTTATAGTATCTATCAAGTATGTTTACGAGTGAAAACAAAATCACAGCAATAACTTAGAAAGGCTAGTTGTGACTGGTAAAATTGACGGTACAAGACCGCGAGGTCGAAGCCCGACACGTTGGACTGACCAGATCCGCACCACTCTAGGCACGTCGGTTAGCGATGCTCTGCGCACGGCTGCAGATAGAGGAAAATGGCGACGGATCACTAAAAACAAACTGTTCCCACGAGATGGTCACGACCCTCAGCATTGAGGAAACCGACACGAGGAGGAGGAGGAAAACAAAATCCCACTTCATATCAAATCAGTGACAGATTAAATGCTACTACTTTCTTTTGTTTCTGAATTATTATCGTTGTAATCCTTTTTTATTAGTAAAAAGAGTGATAATTACGTTTTAAAATACAATAATATTTATAATTTTATGTTATTTTATTGTCCAATAATAATCTGTCTTATTATATAAAGTCAAAATCTTGAAGATGTTTAATCATAAAATTATAGTTAGTTAATATATTTAGAAAACAACTGCAATGAGAAACTAATGTATACTAAGTTTTATTTCCGTTGCTTTCGTTCTATATCCAATATAACTTCTTATTCAACCTGAACGTTGTTGCTTTAGCAAAATATGCCAGTGAAACAATGTCGTTTTCTATAGCAATTATGTTTAATTTCAAGTGTTGGCAAGAATACCTACAAGTTCTGAGGTGTCAAGCCGTCCGTCCGTACTAGTTACCTGACCCGGCGCAATTTAATAAATTCTCAAGTGCCGGTCGGATATTGCCCTAACTCACTTGATTGGACCAACTCACACTCCCCGCCCAGTACCGGCGCTATCTGACGAGCCCACGTTATTTAGGAGAGCCTGAATTATTTATTAGGTTCACTATTTACGTAAATTCAGATTATTTTACGTTACGAAATAGATTTTAAGATGTTTGACGATTGACATTGACCTGTGTCAAATGGGATTAATTTAAAATTGAACCTTTGCATTTTGTGTTACTGCTGCTGCAACTATATTTCTATCTATAATTACATTATTAACCCTTGCAGTTCATCGAAGGTCATCAAGTGACCACATTAAGTTATCGTTAGCAATAAGTATCTATTTCGTATTGTATAGACAAAAATATTGTTGCTTCAGTCCAAAGTCCGGTGATAATATATCATTCAGATGAGTTGTGGATATGAAACTGAATGCATGTATGTTCAATATTAAACAGAATAACGTAAACAATGAGATAAATTATGTACTTTGTTTGTACTCATATACCTTTTGCTTCTGTAACTTTCTGAAGAAAAGTATAACAATAAATCAAGTACGAGTATATTGAATAAATCGATCAGTCCATACGTGTTAGCATGCATACGTGAGCACATCAATAGAATTAAGTAGGAATAGCAATTTCTGTTAATTCTATTGATATATGCATTGAATTGTTACAATTTCTCCTCACATACGCCCTGCAAGTTGTCGACTTAAAAGTTTTGTCTGTATTTCGTAATCTAACATTGATATTACATTTAAAATTTAATTTAATTTTGATGACTCGAACGTGGTGTTTGTATCTGTCACTTTTTGTTTATGCACTCTGCTCCATCAATTACGAATGAATTATTATTTGAAAGGGTTTACTTTGAATTAGGTATTATGTTTCATTCGGACTTGCTGAGATCACAAAAATCATTTAGAACTATTTAGCATTAGATAATTTGTTAATTATGATATTGGTAGGTCAAAGACAATCTAAGCAATACGTAACGACACCGAACACGATTTTGAAAAAAAAGAGAATCTAGATGCCAGAACTGCGTTATTTAACTATCATACTTCGGCTATAAAAGAGAGAATAAATATAATAGATTTGATTTTAAATCGGTTTTCGTTTTTAGTTTTTTAAATTATAAAAACTTATCATCCTCTCAGAAGGTATCGAAGGGAAGATCGAAAATATTTTCATTTTAGAATAAGCTTTTGCAAACGTTAAGCATATGTGTAAAAGTAGATAAATTAATCCATATCAAATTTAAAATTATTTATCGAAATAATAATTATCGAAGCATTTTTTATAAAAATGACAGATCAGCATGTCGCTTACCTGATGAAGTGGTGTTTGAAGCACAAATATTTTTTTTAGTATATAAATGTGAGTGAGTCTCTTTATAATCATTTATCTGATTGTTCTCTTACTTAAGTCTTGCACAAAATAAATATACAAATTAAAATATAAGTCTACTTACATACGTATTCTCTTGGCGAATACCTTGGGTTGTCTAATAAATAGTATTGAAGTAATAAATGAGCTCATAACATGTAATGTGCCTCGGTAATGTAATATACACACCGAAAGGAAATTTCCTTGCCTTTGATATACACTCAGGCGTATGAATTGTGCCCTCAGATTTCGTACATCATAATTAAATGAGATTTATTACTGGAGGTTTCGTAGACTGAGACGTAGTCTTATTGGACCAAAAACTTATTATCTTGATTTACATTTCAGCCGTAGGCATATACGAGGCAGTACTAGTTCAACATCTTTTACTATTGCTCGAATGGACCATCGTTGGAAATACCTCGTAGTACACTGAACACCGTATAATAGGGTAGCAATTATTGATTTGATTTTACATAGCACACAACTGTATAGTTGCCTTGTAGTTGTTTCGAGTATAGAATTGTTTTAAAAATGATTACATTTGAATGGCTTTTTTACGAACTACACAGATTGGCCAGAGAAGCTGGCCTTTACTGCTTCACCGGATTGAGAGGTGGCATAGCTCTTAGGTCGCTTAGCCTGAACCTATATCGCTAGTGACTCGACGCAAGGGTCCCCTGGTGACGGATTTGAATGGCTTCTAATATCTATGACGAACTACACAGTTGACCAGAGAGCCTCTCTAGCCAAATGCTTCACCGGATTGAAAGGTGGCGTAGCTTTTAGGTCTGTTTTGATGTTCTTGTTTATAATGAAATAAATAAAAATTGTAAAAACAGTAAATAAAAAGGGATTTCAAATCAAAAGTATCAATTACATGTATTGACTGAAATAAAAAAATAATTCACAGTTCATAACTACAGAGTTCCAAGAAACTTTATCGCATTATACGAATGAAACGGTATGGCTTCGTGAACTGATGGAGATTCATTGATGCTAAGACGTCCGTATTGAATTCCAATAGCGAGCTTCAGGACGACCTGCTTTGAGGTGTGCTCGAGTGAAAATTCTTAATCTATTCACTGAAGCTCCAGAATGCTTCATTCATTTAAGCCATCTTTAGAATGTAACCTCGACGGAGCAGATATTTTAATGGATGCGGTTTACGTTTCGAATTTAATTACGCACAATCCTTAGTATAGAATAAGTATTGCATTAACAAAATTAAAAACAGATATGATAAACATAGATGATACTCATACCATTCAATACAGCATATTTCTGATTGGGTAAGAGTAAGTTGTTATTTGTTGGTTGAGTATGAATTGTAATTTCTTGTTGATTACATATTTCAAAACCTATTTTTTGTTGTTTTCCCTTGCAACTGATATGAAATTATATATTCTATAAAAGAATTTGCATTAGGTAAAGATTAGTAAAGATAGGTAGGAGATAGGACTTACCCCATTAACTTCCATATACGATCCTCCACTTTCCGCATTCAATCACTTTCGGTCATCTTTATACGTCGTACAATTTGGAGTAAGTACGCATTTTGTTTCTCAGGACCTTGCGTGATTTCGGTTCCAAGATCTTCTTTTCACTGCTATTTCAACTTACTAGCTTTTGTCGAATACCTGAAGAAAGAAGAAGAGTAATATCGAGCGTAGAACTAATGGTTCGTTTTGTCAAGTTTTAGCGTGTGCGTCTTTTTAGCTTTGTGGGCCAGCCAAAGGCAAAATCTCCGCCCCGTAAGTGGTGTGACTTACGGGGCGGAGATTGCGGGGAGGCGCAGGTATTGAGGTGTTTACGTAGTAAATAGGTAGACAGTAACAACGTCTTATAATGAAGTGAATTTAATAAAATATCCTCTTACCCACACTACGGCCGCGAGCTGCAGCAGGAGCACTACACATGACCCTGTTGTCACACGCGAAAACTGTTCATGCGAGGAGTGTGACATAAATTAATTGTCACGAGCTCACACTGTCCCGGGATACTTACCGAGAGCAGTCCCGTTTAGTATTTCATATTTCATTACTAATGGATTGTCAAATGTTATATTACATAGGATATTTATTTCAATTTGTGTTTTTTATGACATGGATATGTTAAGAGTCATTCCGAAACACAGATGTCACAATGATAATAGCATTGGTTCTTCAGTTGTATTTGAGATTTTGGTCCTTCCAGATTAATAAAAAGCTTATTCGTGGGTAATAGCCACAAAAGCAATATGCGAAAACACTGTGATCTTTTTGGTAGATTTTTGATCAACTAAAATAAATAATTTTGAAATTATTTAATCTATTTACAAGCGTTACAAATTGTCCGCCAACACGATAAATAATCATTGTTAGAGTTTAATTATTTTTCCCGGTCCTTAATTTTATCTATAAAACGTATAATAGTTCCATATAAAACAGCAAAAGCCCTTTTTATATTATTTGCCCTAATTGGTATTTATCTTTATTCGATTCTATTTAATATTACTTTCTTTTTTGTGTTTATGCTTTATATGTATAACTCCCTCGAACCGTGTCCTCGCTGCTATGATGAAATTTCCCGCCAATAATCTTTTCTTTTTCTTTATATAACGACGTTACAAATGTCAACCGTGCAGTGAACAAATTGCTTCCCCGATCCGTCGCCCTGCTCCCGTCTAATGTGTTTGTTGTGGTCTCAACAGGAACCCGATATTTCGCCTTCGTCTCGTCTTTCAAAGCTTTCGCGTCTACGACTGCAGTCTGCAATTCTTTAACATTATGTAATTGAATTTCCAGTTGAAGTCTCATAAAAAAAACATAGAACCTTGTGCCATTATTCTCGGGTAAATTCTATTTGTTTTTATTATATCTTTTGAATTTCTTGATTGGCTAAATTGATGTCGTTACTCTGCGTAATATTGACTTTAGCTTTTGAATTGCTCTTACAGAAAAGGATTGGAATAGATTTCTTGCTTCTTTCCCTACGATTTCAATGTGGATGGTTTTAATGGAAGAGCGAATAGGCACTTATTAAGGTAGTGCGCATTACCATTTAATTTAACAATTCCACTAAAAATCAGGGGTCGTGATATAGAAATTATAATTTCAAAATCTATTACATGTGTGTGTCCGCTCATAGTCTCCCATTCCCACGTATTTTGGCTATGTACCTAGATGCAATTTTGTGCCGATCGAACGCTTTCGAATGATCAATTCGGACATGGCACAAGAACGAGACAGGGGTCACTAGAGCGAGTGGTAGATCGTCTACGAAGCGGGTGGATCATGTTCAGAGCCTTAGATATGCAGTAAGCTTTTGTAGATAAGTGGGTCACAATACTCAAAGTAAATCGTTTGTGGATATATGTTGTATGTACATAAACCCCTAAAAGTTTAACATGACTATTCGGGTAAATATAAGTCAGTAGGTGTATGAAGAAACAAGACGTTCTTCCAAAGTTTCAAATAATCAAAGTTAGGAAGTATAAGAATCCATTATAGGAATGAATTTTCATGTTAAATTCAAATGATTTGATATACGGACTGTAAACTGTAATCTTAGTTACACTCGCTTGGGTTTATATCGAATTACGAAACGGCCATTGAAAGTTGAGTAATCGTGTTACAGAGATTTCAAACATTTCGAAACTCTTATTTCGTGCAAATGAAGTTATGTTAACCCCCACAAATACATTCCGTATTGCTACAACCATATTAATTTTCCAAAGGTTGGCATTGAAAAAAATGGTCCCAGTTAATTTTAATCCAAGAGGGGTAAATAGAGATAGCAACTGCGAGCGGTCAAACTCAACAAGCATGGTATTTTAAAATAGTTTGTATTACTTTTTAACGTAATTTTATATTTGTAACCTATTAAATCGGTCGAACATACTCGTATAGCACACTCACATATTATATAAGAAATGGAAAAAGATCTTTAAAAAGACAATCCAACACTGAATAGACAGGGTTTATTTCTCAGCTTGGCAATAGCTGGAAGAGTAACCAGTGCTGGTTTCTGCAGCAACTGAAAAGCCTTTTCGTGCGCCTGTCTACGGCATACGAGTGTAAATATATGCAGATGCCTCCTACACATTTGAATATGCTATTTCACTCACTTATATAATATAGCGATCGTAAACCCAATTATTCAGAACAGGCATGAATGGAACAATTTTACGTTATGTGGTTGTATGAAAATGAGAAACAATAAAAACAAAGCATAGAAAATAAAAAAAGAATATAAAAAAGGCGTTCAGAGGTCAGTATAACTGTGAATAAATTCAATTTATTAAAATCGAACGATATAAATTTAAATGTGATACGACATCGATTTTTATTTTTTTTTTCAATAAGTTTGTCATGTTAAACATCGTCATGTATTGGTAATGACTATTACAAAAGCTGTTATCTTGCGGTCGCATGTATGTTTCTGACGCAAGACATATAAAAACAATCATTGAAGCGGGTTGTATACGATGTCAAAATTTAAGCCAGTTCTGCATCGATTATAAAACATCGATTATAAAACAAAATAACTGTAACGAATCTGATTTTAAAACACTAGATAACGCTATTGTGCATTTTAAAAGATAAGAGAATTTTAGATTTTTGTTTTTTATTAAAAAGAAAAGTTTATTTCCAAGCAATGTTCATGTCTATTGGCTTATGTCAATCAAAGATATAAATTCTTGTGCCACTGAATTTTGTACGAATTAACGTCATATACCCGCGCAGTCAACAATGTAAAGGGCCTGTCATTTAGCGTAAGCATTTTTATTTCAGCCAGTTTTGTTGTGATTTAAATTAAGTCTGGGTAACAAAGGGCCTGTCGAGTCTGTTACAGCGAAGGGGAGTGCGGCCGACCCGATTTATCTTAACATCAGAATCAGTATGATTCAGTGCTCCAACCCTCCATGTAATCAATGTTTCGTATT
Source organism: Meandrusa payeni (assembly GCA_029286785.1). NCBI lineage: Eukaryota > Metazoa > Arthropoda > Insecta > Lepidoptera > Papilionidae > Meandrusa > Meandrusa payeni. Next base: position 7,152,390 of record JAGSMX010000013.1, read on the forward strand.
TGTAAACCTTATATAGATATTTTCATAACCTTATCTAGTATATTAAAGGTCAATTTACCAGAAAAACTTTAAGCTAATTCGACGTTGCGACGTAGATACAACTATAAACGAAAGTTGAGTGATGCTTGTTTGAATATGTTTATAAAAATGCTGCCTACCAATTGATTTTCGAATTAATAAAACGAAAAATCATCTCGTTGTTATATATCATACCATGAAATCGCATCGAGAGAAGGCAATCGGAAATCGGTTTTAACTGAGTTTCTACGGTTCACCAGGTCTACAAAAGAATTAGAAAAACGAAGCACTGAATGCGTTTTGGACTTCGAATCCCCAGATCGTGAATCGGACGCCCTGCTATTGGACTTCGTTAACTGCTTTTAGTCCATTACCTAGCGATGTCCAAAAATCCGCTTTTAAACGGCTGGCCTCCAGCTTCATCCTGCGGGCTTTATAAGGTCGTCAGACCACCTTGCCGGTCCGTCGTGCGACGACTACGCGTTACTTTCTGTAAAGACCAAAATAGTTTATCATAAAGGGAGTAAGAAATACGATTAATAAAAACAAAATCCAATATCTTTTCCATCTTAACGAGGCCGATTATTTGTATTTATGAATCCGATAAAAGAATAACTATTTAGTTGAAGGTGGCTGAGATTCCAACCGTGCTTTATAATATTAAACTTTGGTTTTGACGTCAATTTTGAAATGTTTAAAAGAAATATTAATTCCCTACAAGTATACGAAAAGAACTCATTTCACAATATTTTCCTCGACATGAAGGAAAATATAACGGACTTGAAATAATCGCTTTAAAAGCTTCCATTACCTCATTCACCACTACTACTTAACTTCGCTTAAACCATTAAGCTGTCACAACCTTACGGACGGTCTCGCACAGAACTTATTTTGTATATGCATCAGACGTTGATCGAGGAAAGCAATATCCAGGATTTTATAAAAGAATATTTTAATTGCAATTATACTTATGCGTTTCGTTCGATAGTGCTATTACCAGAAGCTAGGTTTTACTTCTAGTCACTTCAGTTCCAGATCTAAAGCTGAAAGTCTCCGCTTTACTCAAAAAATGTAGTAAGTAAAAATAAAATGAGAAAAACATCTGTTAGTAGTATCTCGATAAGCAATGCTTTTATATGTACGTCTTGTGCAGATGACACTCTAAAGATGTCGGCGAGGTAACTGGGTCACCCCTATATAAATATCTACCTAAATATACAGACAAGTAGAGAAGTGGAAATTGTAACCTCCGTTTTTCGATGCCAAAATAAGCTGTGGCCTTTCAATTTTGTAATTTTGTTTTAATGTTTTATTCCCATGTTTTAATTGAAATAAAAAAAAACGTAATATATAAAGTCAATTTGTATGTTACCTGTTATTTTAAATAATGGTAAATATTGTATGACATTAAAATTACATAACAATCGAATGGAACGATAAGCCAGATAGCTTGAACACTTTCTTCGTTGCCAAGGCTTTGCTTAGACATAAAAAAAAATATAGAGCGGATTTGACGTAGATTTGATTATTCCTTTAAAAGACATAAGAACTTTACATTTAAAATACATACGTTTTATGTTACTGACGATCCGGCTTCTTACAATTTCCGCAGATCTCTACTATGACTAATTTAGCTCAAGACATACTCGTTTTTTGCTGCAAAGTATCACAATTAATTATAAATTGAACTTCCTCTATTGTCACACGAATTTCTTCGGCAATTCATTTACCCGTACACCTTTAAAACTCTAGAATAGCTTGCCGATTGAAATATGCGAGGCTTCGTCCACTAATGTCTTTAAATCGCGTGTATCTGAATACTATCTATCCAAACAGTGAAAACGACAAACAGCCTGCTCTTAACCACTAAAGGCTTAGTGGAAGAAAATGCCAAATTGTATTAAACTCACCTTTGTGCGTATCAATCAATCATCCCGCGTCTTCCCACTGCTGGGTATAGGCCTCCCTTTTTTCATGCCATTCACTTCAGTCATGTGCTGCCCGAAATCATTGCAGCCCACTGCTCTGACGATGTCAACGATGTGCGTATATTTTATTTTATATTTTAGTGCAATAAAGGATTTATTTCGTGCTGTTGTCGTTTGACATCGCCAACATAGTTGCCAACCTTCGATAGAAGATTGCATTAAGAGAAGAGAAGAAGAAAGGATTTATCTATCTACTTAACATCTCAATGTAAAGAAATATTCAACAGCTTCTATCTAAAAATAAATGAAAAGTTCTTTCGAACAATACTAGATACTATTATACAAATTTTCGAATTCAAATTTTCCTCTTGGTATTAAGAGTTCTCCAGTGTTCTGCTTTCATTCATGTAGCAGTAATTAAATCAGTAAGTACAAAGCTTAATTAAACCAACAAAAGCGTTTCGTTCTCAAGCGACCGACGCATTCAAGAACCGGATCGATGGAAATCGAATAACAAAAGAATTTGCACAATTGTGAGTTTCTCGCCCAACCCTCGCGGGTTTGTTGACTCCAACTTTCATTTAAACAGCTACGTAGGTAACGTGACAATTGCCACTGTCAAACAAAATAAAATTCCAAATATAAACGTGCCATCGAAGCTGTTATATCTAAATTCGGCGTTATAAAACATTTTAAGACAACTATATGCTTGTTGAGGTTATAATGCTGAAAATTACAATATAATTTTGTATTTTTAAATTAACTGGACATGATTGTCATTATTGTTTTATGCGTGATTGCTTTTGTAATCCTTAAGAGCCTCTATAAACAATAACGTAGCAAGAGATCTCGAAAGGTCAATCTCGACTCTCTAGATGCGATAGTATTTTGAATTGTAGGTGCCCAAGAAAGCCAAACCCTTGGTCGGCCAGTTACTTCAATTGGAATATTGCACATTTTATATTTAACATGACCACAAAATGTTTGCATTATCTGTGAATTGCATTTGTTAGACCCTCTTAAAGACCCCCAGAACGTTACAGCTATGAGAATACTATCATGATTACCTCTTATCAATTCGTATCATCGTAAAAATGCTTAACTTAAACCAACATAAGGTTTAAGTTAAGCACTTTAAGTACATCGCCACTTTTCAATCGGATAAAATCGACCAGCTGCTGTAATACAAGACCTGCATAGCTGCGAGGTCAATAAATTTGCTACACTGAATTCACATTAACTTAAACTAATGCGTTCTCCTGTTCCAGGGTTTACGATTCCACTTAATAACAGCTTGTTTATAACTAAGCACTGGCTTTAATTAAAAAAAAAGTTATAAATAAACAATGCAATACGATCGACTATCGAAAAATTTCGCTCGCTATTCCATTCATGTTGTCGGTTCACTCCCTAGTGACTAAGCGATGTATAGCGATATATGACTGACGAGTGGTTGATGTACTCGTATCTCTGGGATGGTTTTAATATTTTATACCTTTTCCACTTCTCTTGGTTGCTCAATAACTTGTCCCCTTTCCTATACCCTAAGGCATTTGGAAATGAGGACTCGAGGAATCTCTATCTTCTATTCTATGGATTGTATTGAAATATTTTTGCTTCTAAGTACAAGGGAATGAAAGCTTTTAATATTTTTCAAAACAAATTCGATATTTTCGTAATCAACTGCTGGTAAGATTGGGATTAATAATTGATTGAATACCAATCTGATTAGATTGGTATTGTCAATGACATTTTAAAATAACTTTTAAATAATTAATTGTTAAGTATTATCGCTGCTGCCTAGGGCACTTTACAATGCTAAGCTTTTAACTATCGCAGAAGACAAACATATCACAAAGCCTTATCACCTTTCGCTTGACAAATTATTGTATGTGCCGCTACATATCGCTTACGCGTACATTTGACAAAGTCTTGGGTAACGTATCTTGTAAAATCTTGGTTATAAAAGTCATTAAAGCGCATCATAGCTGTTGCAAATAGATAACTTGGATATGTCAATGATGCAAAATTTGATTATAACTATGACTCCTGGAGCTAACAGGGAAATAGTAACATAAGGGCTTTATTTTGGAAAATGCAAAGACTATATTAAGGAATCTCTCCCATGAACATCCACAACAGTTGCGAGTGCGTTTCTGGCGTTTATCTTTCTACACAAAATACGAAAGAATAAACACCGATTAAGTTGTTTCAACTCATAGTTTTGTTAAACATTACAAATAAACTTCAGCATGTGGTAAGAGATGGTTTAGGTCGAATAGCGGGTTTGAACCTTAACTTTTGCGGACCATATCCTCAACAATTAGGCTGACAACTTTTCGAACGATTTTTATACGACATTCACATTTTTTCCAATTATACGTGCGTTTACGTCATGCTTTCTACAGCTTTGTTATTATGTTCGGTTTGTCCATGGGTGGCTTCCGTTTGAGTTAGTCCTTCACTTGGCCTCCTACGTCCAGTCTCTAATAGCTACTATATTTTAGAATTTGCACTTTATAAATCTTATCGCTTCAGTGCACTTTATCGTCTACTCAGACGTTTCAATGGAGAATGAAAGGTGAGGATAAATTGCACTTCCACCATTAACTAGAGCTGCATTTACTTCACCATTGCTCCATTTTCCTATAGCCTAGTTTTTTTCGATTTAAGTACTAAGATTATCATAAAAATAACCATTGTATAACCTTAACCTGTAATCTTTAACGTAAACTAACTAGCAGTCTGAGTTCAAATAATAAATGAGTCCACTGTCTAGTTTAATTTAATTATATTTACTAAGTATCAAACTGATAGATTCCGCTGTCCGTTTTGCACAAAGCTATTAGGGTCAAATATGTGAAACGGGTGAACCCCACGCTATACAACCGGGCACAAATTTTTAGCAAATGTTTCTGTGTATTTAATTTACCGAAATTTCTACTAACTTTTACCAAAGTTATAAGATATTTTCATAAAAAAAATAAGTTTACAAAAATTTTACAACGCATTGAATCGTAGGAATTTAATACCAACTTCAAAACGAAATGTCGTTGCTTTTGAAGGACACTCAAGTGGAAGGTTTGTGCTTTGAACTTACAAACCATCTTAATCACAGATACTAAACTGCTGAAGTTTCTTCTCTTTCATATTTTTTTAATAATTTTATTTTATAATTCAATATAATTTAGCTTCTATAGAATATTTATTTATTTACACACAGATTTGGTTACACTTATAAACATTACACAGATTAAACGAACATCCATGTACCCACTGCAGCGCATATTATTGGTACACAGTGACTCCCAAACTAAGCAGACGCTTGTATCTTGGGAGCCAGAGTTGCATTGTGGAGTTTGCATTTTGCACAAAATTTTTGCAGTATTAGTGATAGCCTAGTGGCTAAAAGGATTTAAGATCAGATGAGCATGAATTCAATGTCTCGTCTTGTACCTCAAAATTGCCGTATTTCGGTGTTTAGCACAAAAAATTACTTACTTTAAGTTGTCCGATGTATGGCGTTGGGGTCCCATATATGACAGGTGTATATGTAGGTATGTATTTGTATTTTTTTGTCCTCATAAGCTTGGTGAAAAGCAGATAGCGAAAGCTGTTTGTCTACCCTCCTGACGTTACAAAGATATAAAATCTCATTTTTAGTACTATAAATAACATGTACTTTCTCATATTTATTATTTATTTTCTTTTCATGCTTTGAACGAAAACACCTAACGAACTTTTGTACGGTTGAAGCCGTGTACATTATTAAGGTTATATAAAACTAATTAGAGTAAGTTTCTCTACTGCAGAAACTTCAACAAGTCGGTATAAAACAGTTATTTAAATAATATTTCTTAGTACTGACGTTTGTTGCATTAAGTGGTTACGTAAATGTAGATTCTTATTACTGTTTGATACAATACTTACTGAGAAATCTCAACCTGCTTTTATTTGCATGTCCATTTGCTCTTACTGAAAAAAAACTGGAAAAACATGGACAAATCTGTGTTCTTTCTTCTTTTATTTCTTTTTACGATTACTATAATATTAGCTTTGAATAATGCAATATTAATGACAGCATGTGTAGTGTGACCAAAGAAACTGGCGACAGATTTTGGAGAGCTTTTGGAGTAATCTTTTTAGGCAAAAGTATATTAACAAGTGGATGCGGAAAGCGGAGGATCGTATGTGGTGGAATCCTATTTCCAGCAGTGGATAAATACGGGCTGATGATGATGATGATGTTAACAAGTTAAAACAAAAACCGAATCAAACGTTAAACGATACCCGCTGATGTTCTCTTTGTATTTCTATCGTAATATTACGAAATAGAATTAATTATCACTCAACCAATCTTTCATCAAACTACTCTTAAAGTATATCCTTTCCAATAAAAAATTAATCACTAAAATCGGTTGGCGTGATATTGAGTTGTTCGACCATTTGAGGCGCACATACTTCATGCAAATCTAACACCTATGGTTTTCTCATGGGTGCTATTATCTGCATTGGACCAAATTCAAATGAGACCACTCACTAGTACCAGCTTTCAAAATGGATATAATTTAAATAGAAATTTATTATAAAGTAATTTTAATAAGCGGCAAATTTGGATTCTGTGACAGCAACTTGCCTTTCCCGTGTGTGTATCCGAATATATTCCCGAAACATCTGGGGTTATTCTGCAAAAAGGGTGTAAGGTAGATAAACATGGCAATGAGAAACGCGTGGACCCTTCTTTTGAGTTGATTAAAATGGACTTTCGTTTATCTTCCCTTTTTTTGTTCTTGCGAATATCTCGACAACGTTTATTTTGGTACGATATATGTTTGTTGTTTTTACTTTGTGATTATTTATACTGTGAGCTTGAAAATGTGACGGTATTTTTGTCCTTTGTATGTGTCGATAAATGCTTGCATGCAATTGGCATTATTTAGTGCGCTGCCAACGTTTATTTATTATTTACCTTTACCTTTATTTTAGTCCTGTCCTATCCATGCTTCTAATCATTTTCTTTGTAAAGTACACAATTCGTCATGATCTCTTGACTACATTGGGATAGACTGGAATAGAAAACCCAAACCCTGTGCGACCCAGATCTATGATAAAGGCGTGTGGACATTCTCATATCGCCATCACCGGCAGTATACTTGAATGTAATTTTGTACGTTATAAATAACGTTATACTCAACTCATGGAAAATTCGACCAAGAGAAAGACAGAGAATAGATACATTCGAGATGTGGTGCTGGTGCTGTCCACTACGTGTCTACAGCGCGTACTGTCATATTTCGGGCATATAATGCGTAGAGGTAGATGGCAACCTGGAAAGCTGGTCACCGTTAGCAATACAGAAGGCAAGAGAAAAAGAGGCCGGTCGCCAACACGATGGTCTGACCAAGTAAAAGGTGTCATCTCCTCTCCTAATCTATACCAGCTGGTGAGGGCTGCCTCGGACCGAAATCGATGGCGGCAGATTGTTCATTTGAGGGGCTAGTGACCACGATCCTCAGAAATGAGGGAACGACGAAGAAGAAGAAACAACTCATCAGAGATTCGAATCTATGACACTTATATGCTACGCTATTATATCTTTGTTTTTTTTTATACGAGAAGGAGCAAATGGTACAAACTGCTGACGTGATGGTGTTTAATCACCACCGTTAAAATAACACAAACTAGCAGAGGAATTTGTGGTTGCAACCCTTTTTATAGGCTTTCGACCACTTCACACATTTATCATTCATAATTCCCTTTAATACATTTCTATGCAGCTTATTTAACAAATCATCTATCTAATAAGGCTATAAAGTATATAATTTTTATGTTTATTTTCTCTGAAGTCAACCAACGATAAAAAAAGTTACATTAGTTGTGAAAATCGTGAAGTCGTAAAGGAAAATAGATTTATCGTAAAACTTAGTTTTATAGCTGTTATTACCATTCAATAGCTTTCACTTCAGTTTGATTAATGTTTTCGTATTTTATTTGTTCCACATTCTCTCGGCGTTCTCGCCGAAGTATTCAGTTGACTTCGCTGTCTAACTTCAGTATTTATTGCCAGAATAAATATTAATCGTTCGTAATCCATTCTGTAATACATTACAAAGAGTAATGTATGTGGTTATATTTCATTAATTGCCTTTTTTAAAGATTTTTAGCAATAGTTTGAAACTAAGTTCCTTATGGGGCGGGTCGTTAGAGGTACACTATCCGGCAAAAAACGACCGATACTTTAAAAATAAAAGCATAACAGTATTATTGTCAATTGTTATAGATAGATGGAGCTTTTATTAATTATATATTTTATACAACATTGTAAATGAAATAAGGGTTTTAAGATAATCATACTAAAAATGTCTAACCGAATAATAATTTTCTATATACCTCGAATAGAACTTGGATAGAACTTCCCAATCTGGTGTCCCTAAACACCGCATGGTTTTATTTTCACAAAAATTACTAACATTCTTGCTAACCATTCCTCAACTAAGCTTACGTCTGTGCTCGGAGATAGTCATCGTCTATAGTCGAATGGTTGATTCGTACCTACGACTTACGTTTCGCAGTGAACATCCACAGTACCAGAGGAGTTACAGTTGCGTTGCCGGCCTTTGAGATAGGAGCCTACGTTTCTTGAAGGTCCCTAAATCGTTTGTCAGCTTTTTTTTATACTTTCTAAGCAAGTGCTTGACTACGATCCCACCCGATGTTAAGTGGAAATGCAGTCCTGGATAGTAAGGCGCACTAGCTTAGTAAATGCCTATTCACTCTACACTTGAAAATATCCACATTGTAATCGGAAGGAAAGACAGACGCGGGCAAACTATTCCAGTCCTTTGCTGTGCGAAGAATGAAAGACGAAGCAAAGCGCTTCGTTCGGGTTTGACGGATGTTCACAACAAAAGGATTAAATCCCGCAGTGCGTCTAGAAGTCCGATGGTGGAAAGGGGATGGGGGAATTAGATCAACTGATCTACACTGACTAATCAAGGACCAAATATTTGGTTTGTTGTTTCACGTTACAGTCATTTTTTTACAAAAGTAACCGGAAACTTATTGGAAATAATTCTTCTTCTTCGTCGCTTGAGTCTTTACAGACTCGTCGTGGTTATCACGTATTAGGTATCAGTGACCCGCTTCACAAGCCGCCGCCACTCCTCCCTGTACGCTGCTTTTTTCGCACATTGATGCAACGGTACATCCATAGCCGTTCTTATCTGGTCGGTCCATCTCATAGGAGATCTTCCCCTAGGTCTGGTGCCCTCCACCTTACCCTGTACTACCAGGCGTTCGATGGATTCGTCATTACGCCTGCAGACAATTTTGGAATTGGAAATAATGCATCACCTTATATCGATGAATTAATTTTGCCATGTACATATGCAAAAATTATAAATAAAAAGAAATTATATCATTAAGATATACACATATAATAACGAATTAAAGACATAACCGTAATTTTGTCTAGGGTGAAAGAGTAAAAATACAGAGCTAAATAAAACCTAATTGAGGTCTGTGGCATAATTTACGTTAAGTAACTGAGTTTGCACCACATTGAGGTCCTTAATGTAGGTTATTCACGTATATTCACACCCAGTTGGAAATTTGCGAGATGTCTTTTTCAGATATATTTATCTTATTTTTATCTTTCCTAAGTACACCCCGAACTCACCTGATATTAAGTGTAAATGCAGTCCTGAATGATAAGGCGCACTAGGTTAATGAATGCCTAGTCATTCTACTCTTGAAACACCCACATTGTAAAATAAAAGAAAGCCGACTATTCCAGTCCTTTCCTGTAAGAATAATAAATATGATTATGTCATACATCCAAAGGATATTTTTAATTTAATATCCTCACAGATCATTACTAGTATTAATCGTTGCTCTTTTAATAGCGTTTGTCGTCTATGAAACCAAATACAATGGTAAGACTTTTTAATTTTTATATTGATGTGATTAATTGATATACTCGTATTGTATACATATACAAACACGAAGGTCGTGGTAGCTCAGTATCCGGGCTGTCACCTCAAGTAGCATAGAACGTTAGCAAGTTCGATCCCCGGTGCCAGAATTCATTTGTCGTAGTTTTGATTGACCACGCGCTCGCCGGCGAAAGAAAACATCGTGACAATTTTTTTTTTATGCGTGTAAACTAGCGCTTGACCATGATCCCACCTGGTGTTAAGTGGTGATATAGTCGAAAGATGGTACGCGCTAGTTTAGTAAGTGCCTATTCACTCTACTCTTGAAGGCTCCCACGTCGTACTTGGACGGAAAGACTGACGCCGGCAACTTATTCCACTCCTTTGCTGTACGCACTATTTCTATGATAATTGAAGTCTGCTAATTCGCACTAGGGCCGCGTGGCGGACTAGGGCCTTATACTCTCGTTACAGAGATGTCCTGTGTCCAACAGTGCGACATTTAAATATAGGCTGTAACTTTATATACAATATACACATATATATTGTAATAATCCTTTGTAAAGTTATAAGGTATACTTCATAACCACGTCACTGGAGCTTCCAGTTTATCGATCTTTAAACGTAGGGTTCAAGTAACGGATCATTGAGAAGGCATCTTATAGTGTGGAGGAATTCCAATATATAATACCATCCTGATTTTTCCCATTATTTATTTTTTTTTAAATAAAAAAAAATAATTATCTCATTTAAATTATTTTTGAATTTAATTAGTGAAAAGTGACTTGTAATTTTTTATTTAATTGCCAATAAAAGTGTATTGAATACCGAACTATTCTCATACAAAACTATCGTCTTTTATTTAGCCATCACCATCACTGTTATGAAAGAGAACCCTCATCCCGTACCCTCATTAGGGTCACTGTGCCTCTCACGTCCTTTATTCATTACTCTTAAAGACATAGCATTACTTAGAAGAATGTTTGCCAGTTAAGATAATTGTTTGGTTCCTTGCTTTCGGGTTTCCCTTTATTGTTTTTCGTAAGTGGCGTATTAACTTGATAGGGTCCGAGAGCTATTGCCCTATATCTGTTTGGATATCTTAATTATTTATTTATATACTCTTGATTTTTTGATATTACAATAACAAATGCTGTTGAAATCTCTGTGCTTAACCGAAATTAAAAAATTCAGAAGTGTTTGTTCTTGTATCCCTTGCTACGTGATCGTCTTCCGTTGTTCAGTGCTTCTTGCTCCCAGAATAAAACCCAATGTCGATATTCTTTAGTCTTAAAAGCAAGTTACTATTATCACGATGAGCGCTCTAAGAGCCGGGTTACCTTTCCACCCGGTGGAGTTGCAAGAATCCGCGGATTAAAGACTGAACGATTCTATCGATTCCAATTACCAAGTATTACCTATATAGTACTTGTAACATGACAGAGCTAGCAAGCGTTACCCATTTATGCATCGAACTCTAGGTGCCATATGTGACAGAGGGTAGGCACAAATATTGGTAAGTGATTTTTTTAAGTCAACTGGGATTTGAAACACAACTATTATTGATTTTTAAAATAATAGATAAAACACATATTCATATATTGGAACCCCCAGTTTACGCGCTTTGTATGAATCATTTAAATATTTTTTTTAACTTTCTCTGTCATTTTTGATTCATAGCGGCCATATATAAATTTACATCCGGTTTCGTTCCTACAACCAATACAGATAATATGTATAAATCTATCAAGTCGTGACGTGCGACGTTTATAGAGCGTAAAAAAATAGAAGTTACTCTCGAAACAATTTATAATAAAGCTATGTTTTCTATAATAAGGAAATGTGTAACTTAATTATTCTACAAAAATTTTGATGAGATACTTTACCAAATTTATTGCACTTATGCGTAACCCTTTTAGCGTGGTAGACAAAACCATGGTCACATATGTGACAGGTGCGAAGCTCATCGCCGGGCATATGACGAACATAAAGTTTGGCAAGTGATTTTATTATGTACTAACATCTAAAAACTGAAGCTGATTTGTCAAGTAAGCTGGAATTCGAATGAGAGTATAGAACGTATAATATTCGATTAAGGTTGTATGTATGTTTACCCATTCGACTAACACTGATCATATATTATAAATAGTATTTATACCAGTATCGTAAACCTATAAATAGTATTTTTTTTGCTATATTTCTTTTTGCTTAAAGTTATAGTTACAACCTTTACATATGTCCCACTGCTGGGCTTCTTCTGTAAAGAGAGTATAAGGGCATAGTCCGCCACGCGGCCCTAGTACGGATTGGCAGACTTCACATGTCTTAGAAACAAATTTCTAGGATATATAGATCTCTCGATGTTTTCCTTCGCCGCGGAGCGCGTGGTAAATCAACACATAAAATTGCAACAACAAATTTATTGGCGCCGGTACCGGGGATCGAAGTCGGGTTGCTAGCGTACTACGCAACCTGAGGCGACCGTCCGGACACTGAGCTACCATGTGGCTCTTCTTTTTGCTTAGTTAATTTTAACTTAAAATTTAGTTTATTTTTGCCTATTGTGTTTTTTAGGTTTATTTTAATATTGTCACTCACATAGCATTAACCATGCAATTACTCCATTGTTTTTATATATGTAAAAAATAATAATATTTATTTTCTTGTATGAAACCTCCTAAGTGGAGTCTATGGAGGTTTGTTGTGATGTCAAATAGAATAGAAAATGTCATAATTTAATTGATACATTTTAGCAAAAGCAGGTATAATGTGGTTTCTTAAATTACAGAGCAACACAAAGTTAATCTTTTTTTTTATTCCGTATATGTCTTATAAAACTATATATTTCTATGTATATTATATGTTAAAAATGTTTATTAAATAAATATACATATATACGTATTATTCAGAAATAATGATATTTACAAGAAATGTATCATTTATAGAATACACTTTTGACGCATAAGAAAAAATAGGTTATTGTTTGTGACTATTTGATTGATGACTCCTTGTTTCGCTTCTTCGGGATTCCTCTTCCGAGCTCTCGCGATAAGGAAATCGTGGCTCCATTGTGTTACTGCCATTTGTTAACAAAATAAAGACGAAAGCTCCATTGAAATTTCTCACTTCTTTGCGTTTGTTTTCACCCTAATGACAAGTGAAATTTGTTTCGCTTTTAGCTAACAATGGACGGTTCTGAATAGGTATTATTGGCAGTGTCAATTCAACTTACACTCGCAAATATGTTATTTCACTGTTCATGCTTCAAAGATTTCATAATATATTAAAAATGATAGTATTTTTAGTATCTCGTAGGTTTCTTTAAAAATCACTACGGAAGTGCGCTTGGTCACAATTTCACCTAATGCCCCCCTGCATCCCCAATGCATTGCATTGCATGCATTCCCAACCATTTTGTTTCTAGAGCAAATTCTAAAATATCGGTCGAGTGGCGGGCACCACCTATTTTAAATCGACCAACTCCTTCCAAAACTTCTCATTTTCCCATCATTTATTTTCTTGTATTCATAATTTTCAAAATAATAAAATTATTATTCAAATTGCATACACCAAAATGTATTTACGAAACGTAAATAATTCACATAATGTTTAAGAAAAAAATCAGTCTGTGTCGAATAGCGTAGAGCACACACGGATCGTTTGTGCACGTTCGGGCGCGAGGTTGGGAATCTCTGACCTAATGTATATTGGAGGTAAAGCACACACCTTCTATACTTTTAGTGAATCAATACATTTTGTCGGCGGCGGGATCGCTTACAGGTGAACCGCTAATTTACCCTCAAAAAAGTAACCACTGCCGCCCACAAGCATCAAGCAGTGGGATTGCAGGTGCGTTGCTTATCCCTTTAATAAAGAGTACCTTCATAACGGCTCGGCGTAAGTCGTACAAGAAATAATACATACCTTCACTTCACGTTATTCTGCGAAGTACTTCCCCGCCAATATCTACCGATTCTTGCGACAGCTGACATCGGTACAATGGTTCCGCAATTTGGTTTTTTGTGTTATTGAAGTGATACTCTTTTAGGAGCGTTATGAAAAATGAGAAAGAGAAGAAAGATACACGCGCTTGTAACACAAAAGTAACAGGTTGAAGCTTTTTCTCTTTAGGCGCGTTTTATAATATTAGTGACAACTGGCTTAGCTAGATGGCGCTATTATTAATTTATTTGAACACAAGCGCTATCACTCTTCGAAAATATAGTTGCTTATTAATAATAATTTTAATTTCTGAAATTTTTAATGATGCCAAAGAAGTATAACTTCGCACGCGTGTACATAATTACACACCTATTTGTTTTATACAATATTTTTTTTCAACATTTAAAAACACTTTAGGGGGGCACGTGAACCCTTCACGTCAATAGTAGAATGATGGGTTTTTCGCAAACCGACCTAATGGTGTGGGGTACGGTCTGGTCTCAGAATTTTTCGCATATACATCTACTGGTAACAGTGGCAGCTGCGTGCGTAATTACATTTGAAGTACGTTGTACTGTGCTCCCCTGGATAACTCTTCGCTTTCTCATTAAATCCCGCTAACAAGGACCGTCGACATGTAATCGCTCTCCCGCGTCCCTATTTGAGAATATTTCAATTTATTCCCCCTTTATACTGTTCGCAGTCGTGAAGGTTTGTAATGGAGTTATTTTGTTATACAAGTCTATTCACATTTGATTTGATTGCTGTTAATGATCTTTATTTTTAAGAACTTATTAACTACGTTATAATAAGTCCCAGATAGATTCAATTTTCGAATTAACTAATTGTGTTATCACGTACGTAGTATTCTAAAATTCGGTGATTTTAAACCCTACGAGTTTCCTCAAAACATCGGTTGCTTAAAGGAAGCATATATACGTCGACATTGAACGCAAAAGCAAACCTAACTTCATTGATGAAATAAACGTTAAACGCTATTACTTAATTTCCGAATTATGTTATTTATTCTCTTTCTTCTGCCACATTCGTACTCGATGTTGTTAAGAGTTTTTACGTAGTTTTGGATTGCCATAAACCCACCGATATCTCAAATAATTCCGTACGACTGTTGGATGTATACCTCCAAAACCCAAGATTTAATGCCAGCAAATTAACATCGGTTAATAAATAATTAAACTGTGTAAATATGTAAACTGCGACATGAACATGTTTTAATTAGGTGACAGTTGACCTACGAATACTAACCAATGACTTCTTATTCGGCGAGGAAGTCAAGGTAGATATAAATGTTATAACAGAAATAATTTAAATAATCGTTATCTTTATTTTATTACCATGAACCTACGTATTACGTATACGCTTATATAGTGGTGGTTACGTATAAGAAGAGGTGTGTCAGGTTTGTGCTTGATGGATGTCCGTGATATCTGCCCAACCCTGTAGGAACTTGTACAGAAGTTCAGGCTAAGCCAATTCGGTGAAGCACTAACAGCTGGCTTCCCTGGTTGTAGGTTTAAAAAAAACTCTTTGCATGGTGTATTTTCTTAGTCTACTTGAGGAAAATATCGCTGATGTCGTCTACATAGCTTTAGTTAACGTGATAAAGTGAGACGTGTTGTGCCCTATCGACAGGAGCTCTTCCCTTTTTGTCGTTGGATGATTGATGAACGCTCCGCTATCGTCTGTTGTTCTACTCAGATAACGTGACACCAGATACTCTATCCTCGTTCCAGTCACTCAACCTGTCGTTATACATCGTATGAACTGTATATTCTAGTCGAATTTTCTAGAAATTTGTATAGCAACAACACCTGTTACAAATTCTCTGTATATGTATGTGTTAAGTTATAAATAGCATGGATTGTTTAACGGCTAAGTGTTCGACTATACGGTCGGGGAATCGAATCCCAGATGACTTGAAAAAATCACCTGATAATGTGATGAAAAAAATTAATAATATTTATTTTTCTTGTATAAAACCTCCATAGTGGAGTCTATGGAGGTTTGTTGTGATCTCAATGAAAAAAAAAATATCAGTGATGTCAAATAGAAATAGAATAGAAGATGTCATAATTTAATTTATGTAGTTTATCAAAAGCAGGAATAAACTTTTAATGTGGTTTCATATTCTGTTTATATTATATGTAATTGTAATTTTATTTATCTATTTAAGATGTTAAAACGCTATTATTTTATTACTATCCATAGTCTGCTCTTAACCACCAAAGATTAGTTGGAAGTAAATGCCAAATTACATCGTATATATATTATATCGTCAGCTTCGAATACTTCTGACGTTTCGTTAAAATAAGTATTTAATTTAAGTTACACTCTAAGCAAATATTGACCGTATGAAGCTTCTTTACACTGAGCTCAGGTCTTTCAGGTCATAGGTTCTTTATTCCTATTACATTCGCCTTTTTTGATATAACATTATTATATTAAAAATACCTTGCATCCGCTTTATCTTACATAAATACCCTTTGTATTCCAATTGTTTAAAAAAAACCTTCCAAAGCGTACGTTCGCTTGAAACGTTTAAAACTCACATGAGGGCAATGAAACTTTTTTAAACGTAAGTAAATTTCGAGGACTTTAACGTAGGAATGTATTTTCCTTCACAATAAAACAACTCCGATGTTCAATTATTCAGCGTAAATAACGCAATGCGTCGGGGGGTGCCATACTTTATTACGAATCCAGTTTTGAACAACTTTATGAGCCAACAACCCTGCGGTCTATAATATAATCGGAGGAGGAAGTTTGAATATTGGCCAGTGCGGGATGATCATCGATATTGAAATGCAGATTACGGTACATGTTTCCTTTAAATAATTTACTAACGACGTGCTACGCCTTTTCACAATTAGCACAAATTATTTGATAGATAATTTGTGGTGGATGGTAAAAACAAAGAAAATCTGTCAACCTATTGCTTAGCTTTCCCAATTTCAAATAGAGAAGTTAGTAATCAAGTAAAAATAGGTAAGTAAAAGTAGTAAGTTAGTACTTAGTACTCCACTGTAATCAAGGCAATCATTCATTCATTCACATAATTCATCATTTGGTATACACAAATGTCATATCAGAGTAAATTATTTTCAGCGGCATTATAAATAGACCATTCTCTGCGTAAGCGGTAGAAGTTACAGAAGATTAAAGTGTAAAGATTTGCGCACCAAAACTCGTAGAGGTCTCCGTCCGATCCCTAACAAATCCTCGATTCAAAACTACTTCCATTTGACAACTTTGAAAAGTGTCTGTAGAAGTAGTGCGGTGAGAACTGACTCGAGCTTAATTTTGTAAAGTACCGTCGATACTGGAAACTTTGATAACACTTCGCTTTCATTTAACTTCGCGGAGTAAAAACGCGATAAAGAAAGTGATTTCACAAATTGACTTACAACTTTTCTGTGTAATATTTGGATTAGGTTATAGCTTCTTCAGCCCTGTAGTTCTGGGCTCGTAGAATAAGGCTACGATATCCCCTGTCTGTCGTAGAAGGCAATTAAGAGGGGATCATCGGTGACTAAGGAGGACCCGGAAAGAAGGCAACATTGGCTGGCCCGTGTTTAATCTCTGGAACGGCTGGACCTATTTTGACGGGACTTTCATTGGCAGATATCTGATATGTGTCCCACTGTTGGGCACAAGCTTTCTCCATAAATAGAATATTAAGGCATCGTACACGGATCCGTGAGGATCACGGCACGGATCCCTAGAGCGGATTGGCTGACTTCACATGTTTTAAAAGATTTCTAAGACATGTAGGTTTCCTCGCGATATTTGGTGCCAACACCTGGAATCGAACTCGGTTTGCTGGCGTTGCGCTAAGCAGGTTAAGGCAACCGCCCGGATACTGAGCTACCACGGTTATAGTAACTTAGGCTACTTTTACTTTAGAAAAAAATAATTAATATTTTTTAATCGCGGGTAACATCACGGGGCGCAGCTAGTTTTTAATAATCGGATTCCAAGCTAGGTCAAATTAAAGTTATATCTCAATGTACTTCGTCTTATTTCTATGGTGTATCTTTCGAATTTTTACAATATTGTTATATGTAACAATATTTTTATGTATGCAATAATATGATGCTTTTATATATACACATCAATATGTGTTAGTAAATAAATTTTATGGGCCATTGAGGTGGAGAGTGGAGAGAAAAGCTCTGTAGAGTAACGCGTCAACGCTAACAATATGTCAATATACTCCGCCGCTCGGCACGCGAAGATGCAATTTAAAACTACTCTACACTGACAAGCTTTAAAAGTGTCAGCGGTAAGTTGTGTGGCAACAGACTTGCGTTTAATCCCGTTAGGTAACGAATATACTTAAAGTTCGCATTCAACAACTTGACTTAATTTAAAAAGTGTTAACAGATAAGTAACTGATTTGATTTGAAGTCGGTTTTGTTTGTACATTATTCTAGATAGTTCCAACGTCGTTTAATTCAATGGACTTTGTATTTGTGTATGTATTTTATATTAATATAAAAAAATTGAAGCTTTCTAGTCTTATTTACCCGATTTATATAGCACAAGCAGTTTTTTGAATTTTTAACTGTTCTTTAAATTTAAGTGCTTTATCGCATGTGCTATGTCAGTATTGTTTTTTTAATGTACTACACTGATCAGGCACGCGACTTCTACAGTTTCACCGGGTTTTGAGAGATGGTACAGCTCTTAGTTCGCTTAGTCTGAACCTCTTTAGGGAGTAAGTCGCGCCTACTTCCGCCCTATAGAGGCCTCCGGGGGGAACCTCCTCTTGGGCGGCTACTTTATTCGAAAGCATTCCGATCCAAGGCCCCCAGAGGCCCGAACGACGCGTCGGTCGGTAGCTTTTATAGGAAAGGTATCAAGACATACAATACCTAACTTGCTTTAAATGCCCCTTTGGGAATCATTGGGTCATTGTTGTTTCACTAAAACTAAAAAAAACTGTGGGCAACAGTTGATGGCAAACAAATTGCAGACACTGCACTGAAACACGTTGTTGCCCCGTTCATCAATTAGTAGACATAGGGGTAGATTGTAGATTGGCGATCGATTTAGTCGCCACCCTTAGTACGCGCCTTCCGAGTAACGAGTTATGTCGGACTTGCATCGACTCCCCAAAGATGTTTCTTCATCATCGCATGTTGGGGGACTATGTAAAGTTAAGATATTCTAAATTGTTTTTATAAATAGATCCATAGATAAATCCTATGTTACGCTATAATGTGTGTACAAAGGCGTAATTAATGTTTGTATTATATAATATATTTGTGAAAGTTGTGATAGTTTTGAGATGAAAAGATGTATACTTAAATCTCTCAATGGTCGATAAATTTATTACATATTTACGATTACATTATTTAGCATTTATTCATAATAAATGATATTTAAGTCGACGCACGCGACTGTTTCAAATATTCAAGTTCACCGTGAGAATTGTAAAAGTTCTTAAACGTAAGTAAAGTTGAACTTTCGGGTAGGTAAGAATTTTCCTAAACTTTTCTCTGCTGTAAAATAAAAGACGACATTACTCAATTATTCAACGCAAATTATCGTCGAGGGCAGTTGTAAGGAATATGTTATTAACCACCTTTAAGAATTAAGAAAAGTATGTTCCTTTGATCATGGTAAGCCTTAAGGGTTATGAAAAAGAATATTTGCGAAGCGTCAATAGATTAATGGTTTAGGGTACGGTCTGCGAATCGTTCACCATTCGACTAATAACCTGAACCATCTCCTAGCACAAGCTTAAGCTTAGAAGGAATGGTTAACAAGGATGTTAATATTATATCCTAAAGAAAAAAAATATTTTTAGCTTTTATTATTTTTTTTATTTAAAAAAAATGATGCAATAGTCAGTGGCGTTAAACGAGACGCTTAGCGAATTTAGAGAATATTAACTGCGCTCGCAATTGGGTATTTGAAAGAATTTTGAGAAGACTGTGTGAATTTAATTTTAAAAATGGAGTATAATTTTAAGAAGACTGTATTCATAAGAGACGTCTGCTCATATAACATTATAAGTGCAATGAAATACCTACCATGTATAATGGCATTTTAGGAACATACGAGTATAATTACTTGACTTTGACGTGTTTAGAAGCACTGCGCCGCTTCACGTTATGAGGTACGCAAAAGATGTGATTTGGTTTATACCTTTCAACCGTAATAAAGAAGATTCATAATAAGATCGCATAAAATAATAAAGAATAACATCAAGAGACAAAATTGTAAGAGCCGTTAACTCAAGATGAAAGAAATGGTTGTTGAAAAGTACTTTAAATTATTAAAGTAGAGAGCTTTATCCTCAAACAAGAGTCAACGGAGACGCCTTTTCTCTTGAACCCTAACAAAATGTCAATACCTTCAAGTGCTTCCTCGCGGAGACGCGATTTAAAACTACTTCAACTTTACAAGAGTTGTTGGAAGCAATACGGTGAAACCTGACTTAAGCTTAATTGAGTAGGACTTAAACTAACTTGACGTTGTTTGAAACTTCTTTGTTCTTGTTGTTCAATTTAAAGTCACATGTACAAGTTCACAGGGATACCAAAATTCATCAATCAACGAAATTGTTCTTCTACTAACAGCATAATCACCGATGAAAATAATTTAAATAATTTTTGTGGTTCTTTTTACAAAACACATTTTGTTATACTGGCCACTTTGATCTCAAATATCTCCTCTTTGGTTAGGAATTCCAATTTAAAATTTATACAGCTATTTACTCAGGCGTTTATTTTTCGAAAACCGTTATCCATATGATTTTTCTTTGCATCACTCAGTTTACAAAAGTACGACTTCCGCCATGGCACCGTGCGTGGCATAGTGCTGCAGGAACGCCCTGAAGGATTAATTTGTATGGCGGTGAAGAAAACACAGTACGTTTTTGGTTTCAACGTTTTCGTTCTGGAAACGCCAATTTCATATGTTAGGAGCTAATGTATAATATATTAGGTCAATGGTAATACTGTATAATATATACCAAGTATTATATTTCTCTAATGGGTTTGCGTAATACAGGGCTAAAGCTTTTTATTGAGATACAAAGTTATTGTGCTATTTGAACTTGTGAGTCAAAAAGTTAAATCGAAATTATTAAAAAGAACATTCATATTATTATAATTTTATATTTATTTTAATCCAATAAAATACTTAAGAATAAAATATTTGGTCGCTTAATATTGTGTGAACGTTTATTTGTTATTGTATGAGAGACTTCTTAGTTATATTTTTTTAAATTTGTATAAACTTATAAATAACTAAACTATAAAGTATCTTGTTAAAAGATATATATAAACATTGACAACAATGGAATTCATAATTTGCCACAAATGTATAACCCTATAGTAGCACAGATTAAATTGAATTTTTGCCAAAATTGACTTACCGAGCCAAAGAAAGTCGGAAATCGGCCGAACTAAATAAATGGTTCGATATTCGACCCTCCAGTACGATAATATAAAATTCCGGGTCATTCCTCGGCTCCCAAACGATTGAATATTTTTCCTTATATTGTTGTAACAAAAATCTTAAGGACGCTTAAAATAAATAAAATTATCTGTATAAATATACTGCGGAAATAAATGATTCTCTTGCATCCGTACATTTACGACCTTGACAGGTTTGGACGATTAGCTTAAAATAACCTGAGAACAATTTTTATTAATATATGAAGTTGTATATAAAATTACTATCATATATATATTATGTCTCGGTATCATTGTTACTGCCATGTGATTTTATTACTAATTATATTTTTGTTTCGATGTACACAAAATAAATCTAATTGAGTTTAGCAAGTTGAAGTGACAAAGGGCAATACACAGTGCGTAGAACAGATGGCCGCAAAAATCTCGATTGGAAACCACGTAACCGGAAGCGTTCACCATTTTAGTTTAGTTGTCCACAAAGTGGTCTAAGGGCCTTATAAAGGTTGAAAGAAGAAGCTGAGTGCGAGTCGCTTACAACCGGTACTTTTGGAAATCTTTGAAAGAGGCCTATGTCCAATACTGTAGTGTGCTTTATTTTGCATTTGATCTTATTATAACAAGACGTAAAGCAGATAATGGCTAGTTGTCTTCTCTATTAAAATTAGGACATTTTTTACTTTTAATAGGATCGGAGTCCTAAATAAATATACACTATTATCATCATCATCAGTCTGTATCTATCCACTGCTGGAAATAGGTTTGTAGGTTTCTCCAATGCTTTCAACCATAAACGATACCCTGCTTTCCGCATCCAGCCACTTCCGGCTATCCTTATAAGGTCGTCAGTCCATCTAGAGGGAAGGTGTGTAGGACACTTCTCCGCCCCATGCGCGGTCACTGACTCGTAGATGTGACTGGGTCTCTACCACTACACCTTTCTGACTTTAAGAGCTATGTATTTTAGTGCTTTAAATATACACTATAACAAAGAATAAGTGTAAGCTATATGAGTGAGTTCGTCCATTGACCGTAAAGCTAAGGTCATAATACTTCTTTGCGGTTGTCTGACTCAATTTGATTGATGTTACACTTCCTCGTTCTCAGGAAACCCTCGTCGAGTTCAATCGAGAAGAAACTCTCGACTCTTTTGAATGAAATATTTGTTTCTCCAATGTAACTGAATTTCAACACCGCGGCGTTCCTTAAAAATTTGTTCTTGACAAGAGTTTATGACAAGTAAAATTTGTTTTGCGTTTTGATAACAATGGAAGATTCTTTCGCGGAGTTTCCTGTGGATTATAATGTTGCAAAGTATAATTCAAAAAAGGCTTTGTGTTCAAATTGAAACAGTAAAAACGTATTCTAAGTTTTTCGTCGTATTTTAATCCACCCGTTTGAGATTTACGAAACTTTTGTCAATCTTCTTTTTATCATTATCTGCCTGCGGCTACATAGCATGTTGCGCAGCTTACTTTTATGCTGACACCGTACAAATTATGATGAAAAAATAAGAACACATTTCCTTTCCACTGTATTTTCTCTACTCTCTCTATTCTACTTTGAATGCTTGCAAATAAAAAATAAATCTATCGCTAGGCTTACGACTGTAACTCACATTACGTGGTGTTAAATCCTATGCTTTAAAACTACAGATAAAAATAGGTTCCACGTCATTAATTCTTGCGTTAGTTTACTGTCAATAGAGCTTTGGCCGCTTCTAATCAAGAATACCCTTAACTGACAGCAACGTGTAAGTAGACATATTAGGGCGTCGATAAAGGGAGCGTCGAAATCATGCATAACGGATGTCCGTAATCTCTGCCTGCTCCTCTTGGAGTTGGATTATTTTCCATGTTAAGGATATTTTCATTTTACTTGGATGTTTTTTTATCTTATAAAAGGTCAGACTATCTTGACACTCTGTAAGACCCAGCATGGATTTGTATTGAGAAGTTATATACTCGTAAAGAGTTGTCTAACGGTGGACACAAATTGTGATTCAATAAACGACTTGCCGTGTCGATGCCTGTTCTCTTTTTACGGCTTTGGGTGATTGATTGCGCTCTTGTCCGCGTTGACGTTCGATGGAATTCTTTACTTTTTTTCTTTATCGACTACTCTTGTGCAGGTACATGAAATTTGACTTACTTAAAAAAAGAATGCAACTCAATTTTGTTGGCACAAATTGTTTTTAGTTATCACCGTAAATTAAAAAGAAGTCTAAAATCAAATTATGTTAATAAAAGAAAAAATTACGTGATGATCTATAAAACAATAAAAATTTAATTTGTGTTTAAGATAAACAACAGTGTATTGAATAAAGTCAATAGGAGAAATAAATTGGAAATCGGCATGTCATATTTTAGAGGAATATCAAAATAGAATAAAAATAAGCTATCACTTCGTTTTAATCTTATTGAAGTAATAAAATCCAATCAGAGATCCAACGAATAAGAAGTCAGTGATCTTCTATTGGGAAGACGATCTAATGGGAGGGGTATGCCGAATCATAGTTGGATCTTATCTATAAGCTTCCATTTCTTAGATTGTTACTTACAAGAGTCTAAGCTTTAATATTGCTTTGAAATAATATGACTCGAGGTCCTATATAGCTTATTTTTTCATTTTAATTAAAATCATTGTATTACATTCTATAAAATAAACAGCAGCGCTTTTACGTAATTAGATTAGAAGCACAGGATACAACGACCCCTGAGATGACAATACGTTCCCTCTCCCTCATTAAACTTTGTCGAAAGATCCCGTAGGAGACAATGCGCCCCCGGACCCTTTCTGAACCTTTTAATTCATTTCTACCGCTGGGGTAGGAGTTACAGTTTCTTGCATTGTTTTTAATTTATACCATTCTATTTCACATTTCACTAATGACTCCATCAACTAGACCGATATACGTAACTATGAGTGTATTCTATTTTGACAAATTGACGTAACAACATATTTTATAATTTGTTTAAAAATATTTCTCCAGTGAGTGAGGAGAGTATCCCACACTTTTCTAAGCTTTTTTAAAAATTAACGATTTAAAAAAGCTTAGATCATTTTACACTAGCAGAGTAGAGAGAGATAGCAATTGCTATCAACCTCGAACGAAATTGGCAAGATATAATTGTGACAAAAATTAAGAGCGACGCAGAACGTAATAGTAATTTTTTATGACAATCTACTAGGTTGTTTGGCCAGAAAAACTGACCACAATAGTTTCACAGGATTTGAGAGGTGACAGAGCTCTAAGATAAAGACCTTAGCCAGGTCCTTAGTAGAGTCCCTGAGGGAGCTTGCCTCGAGCGGCAACTCTAATCGCGTTAGCGTGCCCGAAACAGTTATCATCATTATGACATCAAATAATTGCATTAACTTTTTCGCAATAACATTCTTTTATATGGTTTACTATTGATGCTTTCAATTTGGATTTATTAATTTGTATGAAAATGTATTTCACTTATTGATATTCTTAGGTATCATAACAAATGGACTATTACACATTCTTTCCTTTACACAACCGGACAAGTAACGTGCACCCCTATTAGAGATGCACGCTCTAAAATATATCTGATTTTGCACATCCATTATTATCACCATTATGAACCCTTTTGGGTGAAAGCTTTCACATTCATAGTCATTAGTGCAATTTTCATCCCTTGTCATAATTATAGGGCCGTAGCATTAATAATACGAATTTTGAACGATAACAATTTTTTTACTTTTTTTGTTGTTATTGGAGTTTTCACGATTTATATATCTTTCTTTATTCATCGTTCCCTTACATATATGTAATAGAGATATGTAAGGAAATTCATACGTATGTCCATGCGTTTATATATAATAAATACAAATACAAACATTCACGTGCGTTACCCGTATGGGTGAACAAAGATAGACAAGTTAATTCCTCTAGTACGACCTTGGCTTGGATTTTTTTTTGTCATTCTTTCCTCATTCTTTTTATATATCCCAACCACCAAAGCATACTTATCTCAATTCTAATAACAACATGTCTCAATATAAATACTATATTCTACATTCATTCATTACAACAATACCTACGTAACTGCAAATCTTTACGTTTATTACCTTCAATCGTTAACAAAAAGTAAGCAGATCCTGTTAAATCTATACGAATAAAGCTTTTAATACTTTTTATAACAACTTCTAATATTTATTCGAATGTGTCTGTCTCTTGAACTTCGTCTACTCCGCTAGCATTAACCGGGATAACTTATTTAAATTTCTCTTTAACATTTAGAAAAATTAAATCTGACAAATGCTATGTTTACGTTTTATTTATGGCATCTGCTTTAGCACGAACCTATGAATATCATGTAATTATTGTTTTTTGTCGCGGAAAATTTACCCTTAATTCTTCGATCTCAAATACACATTATTCCTTTCACAAATCGAGTTCATATTGCAAAAGTGTGACACGTTAGCTCACTTAATCCGGTCTATTTCTAACACAGTAACAATTTCAAAGCCGACATTTCCATGTGTCGAATTTTAATGGTATCTCCGCTGAAATGTTAAATTCTGCATTTTTAATGGCTCTGAGTGCCTATACTGAGCGTCGTCTCTGTATTCTGCTTTAACAAAAAGCTTCAAAGTTAATAAAACTTTTTAATTCAATCTGCATTTGTTCGCTTTTTGTCGTCAGCTTGTTTTTGTGAAGCTTTAAATAAGTTATCACTTGCGGAACAGTTCCGGCGTGACGCCTTTGTTATATTAAACATAAACAATTCACACAGAGCTGGTTAAAGTTTTTTCTATTTTAAACATACGCTTATTGATCAGGCGTTTAATATTAACTAAAGATAATCACGATAGATAATTAATCATTGTTTGTTTTTATATGGAAAAAACACAATACACAGCCGTAGCCGTCTGCTAATATACATTATAACACCTGTGTATAAGCTGATCAAAGGTAAAACAAAGATAAGAATTACCAAAAATGATGTTATCGCGGAATAGTTACAATTTTAATTTCTTTACGTTTTAATGACCTGCCTCTTTTCATAGTCTCGGCAACTTCAGCTTGCAAACATTTTCCACAGAAAATTACTCTTACTGTGTTTAAATTAACCATCGTATACATGACTTTCACATGGGTAGCTATGTATACTTCTGTATCTCAATTTTCACCTAGTGAGAACCTAATGTGTGGGAGTGGAACCCAGTGGGCCGGCCACATCTGCCGAGTCAGCGACGGTAGATGGGGGAGGAAAGTCTTGGAATGGCCGCCGCGCATAGATCGGAGAAGCGTAGGCCCCCTCCCTCCAGATGGACCGACGACCTTGTAAGGATAGCCGGAAGTGGCTGGATGCGAAAAGCTGAGGATCGCATGTGGTGGAAGGCGTTGGAGAAGGCCTATTTCCAGCAGTGGATAGATACAGGCTAATGATGAATCATCATCATCAGAATCTCATCATCAGATAAGAACCTAATGAGAATTACTTCCTTCCTTCTAATGTGTCCACTTATGATCTTTTTTTTGTACTCTTTTTAATACCACAATTGTTGTGCTTCGACTGTGATTGATACCAGGTTTCACTTTTAACATTTTTAATAAACATCTGGTGACCCAATTGCTCATTAGCGCCTACTTAATTAAAAATGAATGGATTACCATACAAGCGCATTTTTTTTACGCGTCAAAGCAAATTTAAAATAGTACCGAATCTATTTATAGCAGGCGGAGTACACAATGCCTAATCTGCACAAAACAAGTCACGATGAGTTTGTAAAAGAGCACTTGTATTTTTGTCCGGGTAACTTTTTCTATCAGCGGCGGTCCTAATATATTGTGGCAATTTTTGCAGAGTCGCGGCGTCGGTTCTTTTGCTTCGCTTTGTACGTAGTTTTATATACGTGTACTAATATAGTTGTGTGAGTTTTTATATAAAAGAAATAATCACGGACGTATTTATGTAGTGGTTAGAGATATTATACAAATAATGTTCACTTTATACAATTTTTTTTAAACGAACTACGTAAATTGCTTCTATCGTTTGATTCAAAATCATTGACAGCCAGTTCTGTAACTAACAACCTTTCAATACCTAAGTGTCGTCCGTGAATCTTGTCGAACAATAAGTTTTATTTTATTTTTATTTATTTATTTTTTTTAAAAGAAAGCTAGCAATATTTCTTTTTTTTCACAAATATTACTAGCAATCTTGTTAACCATTCCAACTAAGCTTAAGCTTGTGCTAGGACATGGTTCACGGCAATAGTCGAATGGAGGATTCGAACCCACGACCTTACGATTCGCAGGCCGTA
Source organism: Meandrusa payeni (assembly GCA_029286785.1). Lineage (NCBI taxonomy): Eukaryota > Metazoa > Arthropoda > Insecta > Lepidoptera > Papilionidae > Meandrusa > Meandrusa payeni. The sequence goes on from JAGSMX010000013.1 coordinate 7,179,957, forward strand.
CCCTAAACCATTAGGCTATTGACGCTTCAAACAATAACAAAAACGAACAATAAGTATACACTATTAATAGGTAATTCTCTCTATCTTGATGTATGCGAACTGTAGACTCGGACTTAAATTGTTAGATGCCATTTGGAGTGCTGATTTATCTCGTGCTCGCCGGGTAAGGTGCAACATGCAACATAGAACGTAGTACAGAGCTTCCTCGATTCCAGAGATTCCACTAGTTGTCCTTACAGCTTAAGGAAATTGCACATTATAAGTTACAATGAAAATTTAACATTGATAACAAGTCCATGGCACATGGCACTTACAAAAGGAACTATTAAATAGCAGCCTCACCGTAACTGGGGCCGGGTGTGACGGTTAATTGACCGGGCAAGGCGGTGTTTGGTTTGGCGTGGCCACGATGTCGCTTTGTGTTTGCTGACTACCCTCCAAGTTCAAATAGAGAGAGTATCGCCATTAAATCAAGTTGAAGACTACATAGGACAGTTAAGTTATGTGAGAGTTTAGCAATAAATATGCAGTATACGCGCAGTACACAACATAATGCGGCTTTTGCTGTTGAAAACTATTCTCTATACTGAAACGAAACTTTGGAATTAGGACGAGCAAGGCATCAAAGGTAGGTGTTATATAGTTCTACTAGTTGTTGGTCTCTTCAGTTATTGGGACACGAGTTTTCATCAAGCCTTAACTTTAAATTGTTCATTGAGTAAGGGGCACAGATACTGGTAAACCTTGTCTCAGTGCGGTATATATAGTATGGCCGTTTGTAGAATAATATTGCCACATTAGAGCAGGCGCCGTGTTAGTGTTAAGCAATTATCACTAAATATTTTATGATCTAATTCATTAATTTTGAAACAAACAAATTTATAACTTTGCTACGATATGTCTTTCCGCCGTATTCCATTGGACTGTTCTATCTGACTGTATTCGAGGAAAAGTAATTTACTGAGTTAGTGCAGCTTACCATTAAGGCAAGAAGGTCTATCGTCGAATAAAATCAGATGTATTTGACAGTTCAAAAAGTAGAGTGCTCCGATCGTCACCAAACTTACTACAGGTTTACTCGCCAGGTCAATCTGAATATTCCCTGAAAGTTTCATTGGAATCGGTCCAGCCGTTTCAAAGCCTATATGGAACAAACCCACACACTTTCTCTTTTATATAAATAGATTACATAATTATATCTACATACAAATATTCCCAAAATTTTAAGCAAATTGTTATTACGCTACTTAAACCAATGGATTGAGAACGAGTTGATGGTTTACCTGATCTTAAGTGATCACCGCAACGCCAGTGACGCAGCTGAAGAAAAGCAACCTTTGAAGAAGAACAAGACTCGTCCAAGTCTATTAGTCGAATATCTTCGAAAATTCCGCTGGTGACAGCTTATGCCACAAGTTGGTAGTGCGTGAAACAAAATAACTTAAAAATGCATTATGGAACAGCAACCAATATGATTACCACTTCAATACACATGACGTCAATGACAATTGGAGCATGTGTGAACACTACATTCTTTCTTATTAAAGGCAGTTAATTCAATATATAAATAAATTAATTAAAGACAAACGTCGTCGCCGTTTTTCTTTTTGAATCTATGTGACGAGATCTCTGATGCCATCATCGTCAAATTATACAAGCTAAAAGAGAACTGTTACCATAACATAGTTCCAGTGCTATAACAGTAAAAATAAATCGTGCAGCTGCCCTGAATATTGTTCGAGACTCGCAGACGTAAGTGCCTATTTACGAGGCATGAACGAAATTCTCTTGCCATTCAAATTCAATTCACTATTAAAGTGGCAATTGAGTTTTGTCGGGCTTCCTATAATCTTGACGTTGGCTGCATATAATTTAAAATAACTTAAGGGGTAAAACGAAGAAATATATTATGATATATAACAAGTTTGCTTTCATTTTAAAGGTTATATAGATCTTTAATGGGTAGCGTTATTTTTGAAGTATTTTTCATTTGTATTATTAACGTTTTTTTCATGCTTCCTTCCACTAATCTCGGTACTGTTTTAATTAGTCAATCTTTGCCCCTTCTCCTAAAAATAGTATTGTGTGGAATAGATTTGTTTATTAGTCGAATAACGGCTTTTTAAATATGACTGACCTTAGAAGTAGGGTCGGTCGTTTTGTTACAGCGTGACTTGCAATTTGGGCACGCCCGAAAAAATCACACTTATGAAAATTAGTTAAGTGGTTGTTCTAGTTTGCTACTTTTTTTATTTATTTACAAATTAAATATTTAATAAAATTTTACTATTTAATTATATTTTTACTTTGTACACTACCAGTGTTATTTGTTTTTTTTTTGTTTCAATAAAGTAATTTGGCCGGAGTGTATCATATCCGTTCAGTTTTGTTTTTCGTTTAAACTTTATCTGGGACATTGTGCGGCTTACGCTAATTGCAATTTGGTTGTCGTCACAGAGATCTGCAAGCTGTTATTTGAAATTCAGCTCTGTTTCCAATACAATCCAATTATATTATACCTGATATATTGCATTCCATCGTTCACTGACAATATTTAATCTTGGTTCAAAGAAGCCTATATAATTAAATCTAATCTTGTTAAAACTTTAAAATGATACAAAAACATGGCGTGAGGCTTATAAGGATAGATTAGATATGGGCAATCATGTCAAACTACAAATATATATAAAAAAATCACACACAAATCAGAAAATGCTGGGATAATAAAAGGGACCATACTTATTTCTCACATCTACGCGAATATTACTTATTAAATATAACTTTAATGAATAGGTTTGCTTTATAATTTTATCGAACGCTTTACAACGTTCTTTTACGCAGGGGTTGCCCGTTAAAAATTTCTTTTGATATCGATTGCTATACTGTCTGGTCTTAATTATTTTTACTGTCAAGTATTCTCCGATTTACAGAATGGGCTCATAGTTGACATTTTTGTGATTTAAATATTAGAAAGCGAGTTTAGCTGAACTCCATTTATAAAATATCAGTAAAAAGTGTTTTGTACAAATCAGTAATGTTTTTTTAGATTTTTATACCCTTAAATATTCTCTATCAGTCACGTCTTAGTTCTTCACTTCAGGGCTAAATTTTTGATTTCAAATCAAATTAAAATGTTACACGTATTGTACTGGAAGCAACCTTTTGATCGCGCAAATTTTGAAGGTATCTATTATGCATGAATCGTCGATAAGTTCGACCACTCAATTTGCATTTTCAAATTGATACCCAGCGCTCTATAGATTTACATTTTCCGGTCACATGTGTTTGCAAATCACCTGAAAATTTTCAGATAATCTAAGGAAATGCAATACAATAACTTCAATTGTTTATTTTCTTAACAGTGGTCTCAGTTCTAGTGGGTCGTTTAATTAATTTTTTTTTTTTTTGATGTGAGAAGAGGAATATAGGTCCTGCATGTTCGTTTGCGAATATGATCACCACTTAGTGACTTGGCGATGGCCTAAATTTTCACAAAAGGTTGTCAATCTGCGATTTGTGTTTATAGGCATAATAAGAACACTGCATATACAATCGCTACTTCTAAAATTTACGAGTGCTTAACGGTGTAAGAGTTGACGTATGATATAGTATTGCATATATGTACTAGTTAATTTTATAATCACAAAATGTCCACGTTTACTTTACTGTGAGTTCATTCTGCGTAAATCAGAGCTAACTCGACCACAAAAATAATCAAGTTCAGATGGTATGACAAGGAATATCTAAGGCTATCGAAACGCTAGAAATCACCGAGAGAACGTCTGCTGTAAAGGGTTTCGAAAAAAAATATATATTTAGGAAGATTAACAGATTAAATTTATAATTTTTAAAATCATCAATCGAAAAACTTTAAAATCATTTTTTATTTTGTGAGCAAAAACATTAATAAAAAGCCTACTAACAAATTTTCAATGAAAGAAATTTCGATAGAATACCCGTCTTATTACTATCTCCTACAGTTGAAGTATTAACAATATCTACGTCTGTCCTTTTGAATATATATTAGGCGGGTAACCAGCGCGCCACATAAATGAATTTTGATGATAGTTGGAAGATGCCAAAGGGCTGGATAGGAATATGATAGCGCGCTGATTTCTTGGGCACGTTGAATTGTATTTTCGAGAAAAGAGAGGGACAGTCAATGCTACCATTGATAACACTCAGCAAAGATTATGTTAAATAAGGGAAGTTTATGAAATTGAACGCAGTATTTCAGGTAGTTATGTGGGTTACATGTGTAAAGAAAACGATAACATAAATACGTTATAAACTTTTTCTGGATATCTTATAACACGAATATTTTCGTAAAATTAGTTATTAGCTATTTCTTGCTCGTGTGGCGTATTCACACGTTACTGAAATTCCCGTTATCTTTGCCAGTTTAAAGTTTTAAGATTCCCTTAGAAACTCTTACGAGGAACCTGCGGTTAGCGTTGGAATCTGCAGCGCATGTAAATTGCACTTGTCTGTTCTCAATGTCCATCGTTTATTCTAACTACGATTTTAAACGTTTTGCGCTATTTGTCTGCTTTATCTTACATGAGATTTAAGTTTACACGTTCTTACGAAATGACATCGTTTGTCAGTTACGATAAGAGTGAATAATTTGTATATGTTACAATATATATATTGAAATGTATATATTTATACCTATATTATTTGTATGTATGTATGTAAATATTTATTATTAGTATTTAAGTATATCCTTACTTATAATAAACTCCCACCGCTTCTTTTATTATTCCTTTCCATCCAAAGGTTGCTTGGAAGAGATTGCTTTTAGCGATAAGGTAATTTTCTTCTTGTTTGATTTTGATATATAATAACGTTATATCTATCTACCTATTTATCTATAATATAATATACTCTTTATAATAAAAAGACGATTTCACAACATAGCTATAAGTCCGTTTAAAATATCATTCACTCGACTGTCAACGAAATAACTCGAATATAAACTGTGTGTGTCATCAGTCAATCCCTACAACGTGTTGCGTGACTGAAACTAGTTAGGAATTGTTAGACGGATACTCTGACTTAATACCGGACTGACTGAAGTAGGAAACTAATTGTGACTAATAATGGAACTTTACCATTTAGTACGTGTATGAACAGAAAATGTATGAACAAAACAGGGCGATGGCATGGACGATACAAATATTTTACTCATATATACATATTATAATCTAAACTAAATATACCTACATAAATAAGTATTCAATGAATATACTAATAGATAAAAGATATATAATATAATAAAAAAACCATCGCTAAAACATAATTATTTGTCATTATAGAACCTCATAATATAGCACAAAGTGTGGTTTTTTCACAATTTTTGGTAAAATGTTTATATCAAAAAAATAAATGACATGGATTTTTTTATTATTTTTCCCGAGGTATACAGTATACATACGAGTACAGTCACCTTTTGCCCATTAACCATTGGACTTATTATTGAATAAGGGGACACTTGTATATAAATCTATATATACACCATATTCAAAAAGAAAGATGGTACTTATATACTAAGTTGTTAAAAGAAGACAAAGATTTTCAACTTTACCACTCACTTTTGTCTTTCTTTCCCCAAGAATTTAATGCCATCTTGAACATTTTAACGATATCTACACAACGAGACACATTAGTCAGTAATAAACGAAGACGGGAGACCCTACTTCTGATTGTAAATCTAATTAAATGCCTACTAGACTTTGCTAGAAGCATCCCCTTGAACGTTGCAGTTCTAAGCATGTATTATGGATGAGCCATCCTCGAGTCCGGCGATATCAATTAACATTGATACTCGCTAATATAAAGACTTGAATTTAGCTTAAAGCGCTGTCTGAAAATCGTCTGTAAATTTTACAAATATAAGACGTAAAAACCCAATTTACTGCCGTGAACCGTGCTTAGCGTTGCTGGGGTCGTCGACCCTCGTAAATCTTTAAAGGGTTTCCCCCATCTTTAAAACGAATACCCTGGTCTAGTTTGGTGACGTATTTACTACTTACTACGCTACTTTCGTTTCCTTACGTAAGTATCAGAGGATCGAAGTCGTGTGTTATGACCTAATTGCTTTCTAATTAAAACTAAAAACAAATTTTTTTTACGTTAACCTATGTTTGACTATTTTCTCACCTAATTAATAAAATTTTTAAATTCTTAATTTAAATTGTACAATCGCCATTTCAAGCGTCGAGAGTCTAATGGTTTAGGGTACGGTTTGCGATCGTAAGGTCGTGGGTTCGAACCAACCATTCGACTGATAAAAAAATGATCTGATATACTACGTATTTGACCACATACATTATTTTATCTGTTATCACCTGTACATATGTTTTGTTTTTAGCTTAAGTAAATATTGTTCGATACAGTTTGTATCTAGTGGGGCTATTATCGAACTATCTCTATATGCTTTTTCAGTTCCAAATAAAATTTATCATAATTATTACGTTTAAAATGTGATTTTTGAGGTAATAAGGGACACTCGTTGATACAAAAATAAGCACAAACCCTCGAGCGTTACAAAGGCTTAAAATTATAAAACAAAGCAATTTAATTTATATCAATGATTTAAATGTTTGATTTAATTAATACATTCTCCCAACTAACATAAATTGTATTTATTAAATTTTACGCTCGGTTATTGTTAGTCATATTGGCGTAATAAATCTGTAACACAGTTGATAATTAACGTTTGACACGGACGAAATTTATTCGATTAATTTCGCGTTTGCTAACAAAAAAACTGAAGGCTAATTACTGGACGCGGGCCTCCCATAAATCGACGGTTTCGGCGCAAAATAATCGAGTGACAAATAGTCGATTCGCGCAATCCGTTTCCACGTACCCTGATATTTCATGCGCAAGCAATATGGCGTGTATTCTCTACCCGTGAATAATTTATACTCGATTGTCACCGGCGTATTTTTCGTCTTTGTTCCCCGTTGTTCAATTAATCAATACCTTATATTTTTATTTGAACTTTTATGTCTTTATGGAATTAATGTATTCGCTTTATTCTTTGTTTTGTCTCTGTCCTACGCCAAAGTCAGCTTAAATTTCTACAACTGTTCAACTTAAATCTCTAACGTGGGTAATTAAGTGATGGTCTACTTCTCGCTACTGCTTGTGTATGAACGAACTAAGGGAAAGTGATGGAACTATGGGATGGAATAACTAAGGGAATAGAACTCCAACTTCCATAACCTTTTTTTACCAACAGAAGCAGATCACGGCCTTGGTTTAGTCCCAAAATAATGTCACGCCATAGACTTGCTGCCGGGTGCGGATTCGTTGTAAATAATAGAAATAATATGTAGAAGGTTTCCCGAGGGAGCAAGTGATCAAAATATGTAATTTAAAATGTGATCTATTACCAAGATTTTTCAAGGGAAGTTCTGTAGACATCCACTGCCACCTTCGTAGAGACTGACTCACTGCCCCAAGGCGAAAAGTTAAGTTCTCTCTTCGTGTCTCTTTTTTACGTCAAATTTTTTACGTTAGTTAAGTTCTCTTTTGGGTCTTTGGGCCTATCTTAATTCATGATGACAGGAGGAACAAGACATAGATAAGGCGGTAGCATCAACACACTAATTGAAAATTTTGTGCTGACTGGTTTCAACTGGCTACCTCAATGCGAATAGCATTTCTTTCTCTGGACATATCTAAGTGCTGTTACTCCGATGGAAGCTCTAGTTATCTATAAACAGATTTTATTATGGTAAATAAATTAAACGGTAAATGGTATCCAAATATTAAGATCGAACGCAACTAAAAGATTCGATCACCGACAGAGGTCACCTAGCTTTAAGGGGTATTTAACTCGCCTAACTAGACAGTTTTCTTTCAAAATCCAATTTTCGTAAAGCTATTTTAAAACATCAATTTATTTTTAAACGAATATTTTAAACTGCAACCGACTGGAATTTAATTAAAATGTAATTTTTTACGTTATTTCATCTAACGAGTGAAATAGGAATAATATAATATTTGAATACGTATTGTGGTATGCCCAATTTGTTGCGTATAATGGACTGTTTTGCATAGTTCTTTTTATAAATCTAATAAATCCATGGTCTGTGATGTATTAATTTCATGTAAAAGGTCTCACGTTGATCCCAAATGGATTTGTGGTTGATGGCATCGATTTTATTATGTCAATACATTACCATTGTTATTTACAAATGCTGAAAGCTTTGTAAATTAAACAATGCGAACCTCTAACTTGTTATAGTGGGTATTTATTACAAACTACTTTGTACGTATATATTACATAGTACATCCTTATTACGTACGTTCTTTTTGAGTACAAAAAAGTCTGTTTTACAGCTTTATTACGCCCTATAAATACAAACTAGGCAAAGGTCACAGCCTGCTTCTTCCACATCCATACGTGGTCGCCAGAAGTTTGCTATTAATATTTTTCCCTGAAACTATTACAGCTTAGTTGGCTAAGTGTTCGACTTGCGATCAAATGGTTAGGGTTGAAATTCCAGCCGCAAGTTTCGGTTATAGGCATTTTTTCGTTAACAAATCATTTGTTGAAATGTGTTCTGTTTCTATGGCACATAGATAATCACCAATGCTACAATTAGAATAGGTGAAAACTGCATATAGATTTCTATGTCTCTACCCTGCCAGGTATGAGTTTTGGTCTTCTGTCATATGGTATGGTACTCAAATCGCAGTCTGACAATAACTTTTCACTGCTAACTTCTTGCTCTTCTAGTATGACATACGCAACTGTCTTCGAAATACATTCAGCAATTTTGTAACATTCACTAATTGCGGCAAAATAAGTAAAACTAAAGTAAAAATTGCTGTTTTTTGCTCCTCTAAATGGATACGAGTACCAGTCACTACAGTTGTTGGTGTTACAGAAAGAAGAAAACACTACTATGCGCGAACGCTCTCTTTGTTCCGTCCTGTTTTGGCAGACTTCACACGCCTTAGAAAAAAATTCTAAGACATGTAGGTTTCCTCAGGATGCTTTCCTTCACCGCCGACCGCGTGGTAAATCAGCACATAAAATTGCAACAACAAATTTATTGGTGCCGGGGATCGAAATCTGGTTGCTAGCGTACTATGCAACTTGAGCCAACCGCCCGGACACTGAGCTACCACGGCTCGAACCAATATTACTACCAGTATTAACGTTGCATATCTATCCTGTAGTTGAATAACTGTCGTGACATATTGTCAATTAATAGAATGTTCGGGAATAATTATTTTGTTGCCGGAATTTATGCTGCCGATATTATCTTTGTGTGATCTATGCTATCACTAATTATTAATTGAAATAATTACAAATCTATCGTAATTTATTTTACAGCTTATAACGCATTCAGATTTTCTGATGAGTACCTAGTCGTAAAATATTATAATATTTGATATATTAAAATAAAATGTTAGACTTCCTACGTTCACTTTACGATAAGCTGGCTACTTTTCTGTAAAATAACTATTATATTTAGCTGATCATTTTTTTAATTAATTCTTTTATTACAGGTAATACAAAAAACATAACTGGCTGTTATTGTCGTCGTTTTAGGTAAATTTTCCTAGTTTTAATTTTCTGTAAGCTCTTTATTGTGAATAATGCATGACTTTCTCATGGATGCCATTGTCCGAATTGGACAAAATGACCAAATGGGACCACATGGAGGGCACCAGATTTCAAATGAAAAAAAAATCACCCAGTCCATACTATATACCAGAGGTAATAAACATAAAAAAACGTATAGAAGAATTGAGAACCTTTACCTTTTTTGAAGTCGGTTGAAAAACATAATTAGCATGCGGTTTTATTCGATCGACTGTATTACAGATTCTGTGTCGCCTATGAAAAGTTGACATATCTTGAGAAACTACTGACGAAAACGAAAGTCATAATATCATTAACAAAATAAAAAAAAATTACAAAAATAAAATATTCACCAACAAAAATATTTAGAACGTTATTAGGTCGGTGTCCGGACGGTTGGCACTAGTTGTATATACGCCTTGTAGTTCTGTGCTCGTAGAATAAGGCTACGGTATCCCCTGCCTGTCGTAGAAGGCGACGTCTTTGTCTTCCGCTGCAGTGGACCCGGGAAGAAGGCGACATTGTCTGGCCCGTGTCGTTTGCACTGCGCTGGTGCAGGGATTAACCTCCCGGGACGTGCTACCTGCAGAGGGGCTTTGGCGCGTTCCACTGGAGATCCCGGAGCCTCTGCACCAAAGAAGAGCTACCGGGGCGGTTTTAGTGAGTAAGAACCTCACATAACCCCTCTTCATGAAGATTCCTTCCTCCCCCCTTAACAAAAAAAAAAAGTTGTATTTACGCTAGCGACCCTAGTTTCCGTGCCATCACCAATTAAATTGTTTATATTTGAATTGTTGATTTACCACATTCTCGGTGGTCAAGAAGTATAAGAATCATAGTTGGAAAACCTGCATATCTTAAAAAAAAATCTAGGCTTGTGAAGCTTTCTCACCCCTACAAGAGCCACGTTCAGACAAATAAATCCAGCATTGGGACAAAAACTCCAAAATAAATAGCAAATTGGAGAAATTGTGATCATTATAACGGGCAATAACTTCAAGCTGAATTCAGATAAAATTATACATTCTAGAAGATTAAATAATGCAAATCTTTGTTAGCAAAGCGCACGGCCATTTTAATTTGCACAATAATTTCAACGTATTACTGCCGCAATGAAAGTTTAAAATTAAAACTAAGCGGAAATTTAATCCAACAAATGGCCGCACTAATTACATTTTATAGTTTGCAGGTGAGGTATAAATAATTTAATCATTTTTGTAAAACATGTAATGCAAATTTCTAGACTTATATGGTTTTGGGTGTCAATGTCAGAAATGAAACAAATTTAAATGAGATCACACCGGAAGCACCAGATTTCAAATAAAAACAATCATCAAGATCGGTTCACCCAGTCGAAATCTAATAAAGATAAAAAGAATTGCAGCATTTTAAAGAAAAAGAATGGATAGAAGGTGAGCAAGAAATCAAGTACCCAATGTGTTGCCTATTACAATAAACATTCCCCTGTATTCTCAGACCACTGGTAATATTTTCAATAGTCGTCATACGAGCACAAGGGTGATGCCTCTTACGGCGGTACCGCATACCCAATGTATATTAACATTATTTGCCCACTTCAGGCAATCACATAATCCAATTTAGCTAAAAGCAAACGTGCTTGGGTGGTACCCTTTTAATATTATTTCCCATTCATATTTATGAACATATATAATACGAAAGTAATTTAATATGCGCAACGTTCCTATTCAAGTTTACTTCATATTCATAAAGAATAAAAGATATTTATTTTTATATTTTAAATTACTGAGTTGTACTTTAACCGCTTTACAGGAAATACGTGATTTACGTCTTCCAAAGCTTTTAAATATTTTCAAATATTCGTTCTTAGCAGATAAACAGTCGGGAATAGACAGATAGATGAACATTAAAATAATACAATGTCACAAACCTTTAAATAAACAATCAATGAACAATCGAAAGAAACGACTTACCAACGAAAATTTAAAAATGTACTGCTTAAAAATAGCGAAAGAGCCGTGGTAGTTCAATGTCCGGCGTGTTCGATCTCCGGTGCCGACACCAGTGAATTTGTTTGTAGCAATTTTAAGTGACTTACGACTCGTTTGGCGTACTATGCGACTGCCTGGACTATGAAAAGAAAAAAAAACATATTAATCAGTCTCTCTTGAATAAAACTTTCATAAATTATTCTATCCGTAAAAGAATTAAATAACATAATTTATATTGAAATATGCGAAAAGTTTCGAGTATCATGATATATATTTTAAGAAGATCATAAAACCTGTTGAATAATTCAACAGTATCGTCAGGTTAAGTATGACGCTTTCAAACAAACGCAATCAAGAATCAAAAAGCAATCAATATGCGCACACTTTATCTTCAAGCTCACGGTGCTTTTGTGTTCACTGCAAAATAAGGCAATATTCTACCCACCACCTTCCATGGCCCCACTATCCTCGCGGTCATATGTGCCGAAACGCGGGAGGGCACGCGTAGTCTGGCCATGTGGCGGCTCCACACACACCTTTTTAACTCTCTTCAACGACGGCGCCAGGCGACCCTTAGGTTCCTTCATTTGTAACACGAGTGCGCGAGCTCCCTGAACATGAGAAAGTTGTCCTCCGAGGAACTAGATCACGGAAGTAGACCGGACCCACGTGGCAGATCATTTAGTTATATAGCGTGCAAGTCAAATCCCAAAGTGATCTCGAAAATATATGTCACTTCAGTCACCTGTTTTGCAAATCCTCAATAAACATTTAATGCCTAGGCTTTGTAAGTTGAGTAATCAGCTAGTGAACCATCGGACTTCAAGACGCACTGCTGTATTTCATTCATGAAACCCTAACGAAGTGCTTTGCTTCGTCTTTCATTATTAGTAGGACAAAACTAAAAGAAACAGTTTTCTAAAATTTTGTAGAAAAATAGCAAACAATGTAATTAAAAAGAATAAGTAAAACAAAAATAGAAATAATGATGAGAACCAGAGGTGTATTTTTAGAAATACACCAATGTGTACAAAATGTTAATGTAGAGTAAGAGATTGTAAAATGTAGTAGAGTGAAAAATGTAAAAAGTAGAGTAAGGAAATACAGACTAAGAAAGTAGAGTAAGAGATTGTAAAATGTAGTAGAGTGAAAAATGTAAAAAGTAGAGTAAAGAGTTATGTAGCGTAGAAATGTAGAAAGTAAGAGTAAGAAATGTAAAGAGCAGGAGAGTATACTGGAAGAAGAAGAGTGGAAAGGAGGAATGCAAGAAAGAAGGAATGAAAAGGTCCCTAAGGTGCCAAACGTTGGGGGAACGATGTATAAAAAAAACCACAAAGAAGCCATAATCTATGAATGTCTGAAGAAAATGTTACGGCAATTAATTCTGTGAAGACTTAATTGGATTGTGAGTTAAACGTAAGAGGTCAGCAGGGAATTAGGAATTATTTATAAAATCGGTCTTAAAAAGAAATGGCAAAATAGATTTTATGATTCAACAGGAGCACTAATTATATTAGATAAGACTATTATAAAACCAAAGGAAACAAATTAAATATAAATTGAATCTAACTACAATTATATAAACTTACTGATAATACTAACTTAAAAAAAATAATATTAAATTAAAACTTCACTTTAAAAACTAAAATTATCCACTTCACTATCGATAACTAAAAAAAAAAAATTCAACATAAAATAGTTATGAATAATATGGTATCATTAATTTAAGACTTATTCTTAAATAGCAACTTGAAAGATATTATTTGTATAAATTACTCATAATTTACAATTTGGTCTAAACTTTGGTAAAAAAATGAGTTAAAGGCAAAAGTTCCATAAAATAAATTGACTTCTATTACATGGGACGGATTGAGACGGCTCGACAAATCGACTCTCGTTTACTAACGTCACAAAAATTATTCAGCAATTTAATTTTTCCGCGTTATTGGAAATTTTCTATGTTAAAGACCTTTGTGCTATTGGGTAGGAAAATCAGGTGGCCTTCACTTATTTAAATAATTTCCTATCCTTAGACGTGGTATTCCGTACTTTGTAATCAACTAGGCCTATATACTCTTGGTGCTTTTGTTTCAATATAAATTATTTATTATAACGTAAAATATTATGATAATTTAACATTGATATAATAATTTAGTCTACCCTTGCCCTATGTTTTGTTACTAAAAAAACGTAAATTTAATGGTTTAATATACTTAATCTATTCTATGTAATTCTATTATTATTTAAAAAAAACTTTAATAAAATGTATTTATAAATTAATTTAAAATAATTGCCTCCAGGCTCTACGTGTGGCGACACTAAGTACTAAAATTTTATGAAAATACTGTCTTATCCAAGTTTACGTTAGGTATCCTTTTCGTTTAAGTTTATGTTTTTATAATTTTTATAATTATATAATTTATAATATTTTATGCATAATTCATTTCAGTTAGCTAGCGTTTTTATCTTCCGAGATTTTCAAACTTTCTGAACCGACCCTTTATTTTCGCTCACGGATATATTTTAATTGGTATCAGATAAAATCAACTAGATTGACGATATTTTAAAAAAGGGGCAAGTAAGGGGTACCCTTAACCGACAATTATGTATGCATAGATGTATGGATCTATGCAGGTGTGTCAAGATACCAAGTGGTAGTCCGTTATCTCTGCCTACCCCTCCGGAAGGCTTGAATGTTTGTTTGTCTATCAATTGTGCGTTATATACCATTAGTCTAATCTTCAACAACGCAATTCCTAATACTCGTATGATATACTTAAAGCGTCAATAACCTAATCGTATAGGATACGGTCGTGGGTTCGAATCCATTATTCAACTATAGACGTGAACCATCCTAGCACAAGCCTGAAAAAAATATTATTAGCATTCTTTAAAAAAACAGTTGAATAAAGACTTTGGAAAGCGTTTTAGGATGAAAAATATTAAAAATAATCAATTTTGTTGGTTTTTTTCCCATTTATTTAAAAGAGATAAATTACATGTTACACAGCGCAATAGCGTTACAACAAATTGTAAGGATTGTTTCGAGCGTAATGAACACCGTTTTCAATTAAATTAAAGTCAACGAATGCTTAAATCTACAAATAGCTGTTAATTACGTTTGTAGCAAAGAAATATGTAATTAGTTCTGCTTAAAACCCGTACAAAACGTTGCTTTAAATAATGCGAGCGAACTGTAATGTAACTGGTAATTTAGTATTCTCGATTTCAAATTATCGTACTGTTACTTAAAAGATTTGAATGAAAACCATAAGGTTATCCGTTGAATTTTGTGCTACCATGAGGTCACGTGGTTTTGCTGCCTTGGACTTCTTGAGGCGCTTGTTTTTACGGAAATAATTTTAAATCACCGCAGCACTAACAGTCTAACTTTTGTAATAATTGTAGTCTAGGTGTTATAATTGCGTTAAAATGACAAGGATGATGATATTATTGGAGAAATAATCACAAATTAAAGGTATACAAACGAAAATAACTGCAAACAAAATAAACAACGTTTGAAATTAGTCCCAATTAATAAATGTATTTAACTTGGATGTTACATGTCAATAAATAATTCCCAACATAAAATGTCCCGAGGTATTAAATTTTAAATACTTACTATCAATCCGTACCATTACATCATGCGGATGTTTCTGTTAGAAGAGGGGAGTGTTAAAATTAAACTGAACAGATGTGTCGCTGTGACAAGGGTTGATTTTGGAATAGGGCCTATTGTGCTTTGCTAACCCACTTCATACATATATACACAGTGTAAATGTCCCCTTATGTACTGTAAGTTATCAATAAATTCAAGACTGTTTTATTAATTTATACAGCTGCTTATTGTATTGACAATAATATATAAATATAATAGAGTCAAACACCTTCTACGCATTTGTAGGCAGCTTCGATAAACACAGACTCAGTGCAACAAAATGTATCAATGTGCACTGAGATGGTATTAACAAACCCAACCGCACGCGACAGCGGAGAGTTCCTGGACAAGTTAGTCTTGAAGACAGTATAGTATGTATAATACTCAATAATAGTATGGTAATGGTATGGTAATGATGAACGAAATATACCGAATATGACAGTTATCATAAAAGTAATAAATACAAAATTAAACACGACCTTTGAACCTAACTGCGGTAAACAAGTCTCCAAGATCATGTATCATGAGCATAATTGAAAGTAATCCCTTCTAAACGAAATGAAATCATAATCGGGTCATAAATTATTACGCTTTGAGTGCATCAATAAAAAATGCAGACGAACTGGGAACCTACTTTTTTGAAGTCGGGTAATAAATTTAAATTATTCTTTTTCAAAAAGACTGATAACCTGGCACCACAACTTCTGATGAGGGTGTTGGTGCACTTTTAGCATCAAATCAGCCGCTGGTTTACCCCTCTTTTGTCATAATAATAAAACTGAAAAATGTGATAGCCTAGTGACCTACCCTCCGTCCTAACTGGCTTGAATCCCTGTTGGCTTAACCTTTGACATTACATTGTTTAGATTTCCGAGTACAAAAAATGTCAATAAAACTTCTGATCGTCGATAAGCACGGTGAAAATCGAAAACGAAAACTATCTCTGTCTACCCAGCTAGAGTACGAAAGGACATAGTTAAAACACAGAATACAATTTCACATCGTAAAGCCGCATAAACTATACACGACCGTGTAGTTAACCTAAGAACATCAACATTCACCAAGTAACAAATCCTAACTTGCTGAAGTTAAGTTATAACAAGATATTTGGTAATCGTTCCCCGCAACGTTAATATGACAGGTAAGCCAGACATTAAAAAAAGATTTTATCTTTCACATCATTAATGACGTACGTACATGTTGAATCGCACGCCTTCTCGTTAATGCCCTCACGTACACCCCGGCACTTACAAAAAGCTCCACGTACTCATAAAGTGGGACGTAACTATGTCACTTCGACATACGGAAGGAAAATTCACGCAAACACATTAAAACGACGAACATTACCCTGTGACGTATGAAGTGATGTAAATGAAACATTAATATGTATGAGCCATTCCTGTTATCAGTTACTTCTGGATTTTCAGAGGCCTGTTCAATGAAAGAATTGCTTCTTATCATATCAATCCATTTATTTTCGTTCTCCTAACTTTTTTTTGTTAAAATTTAAACGTCAAAACTATCTAAATAAAACCGTTTTAAGGATTTTAACACTGCAAAGGCGCTCGAAAATTCGAGAATTTTATTAAACAGCGGCAATATCCTTAAAAAAAAAATCAGTTATACTCTTTATAATATCGTCGTTGTGTTAACGAGAGGAGAATTTATACTTCTGCTTTCCTCGACACATAGCTCGTTAGCCTCATATTCTTTATTTAAAAACAATGCAGATAAATATTGAAATTTCGCAATTTGACTTAGTTGGACATTTAAGTTCAAAATATTAAAGTAATTGTGTGTTTGAGAAATTGATTAACTGAACACAACGTGTGTACAGTATGCGTAAAATAAAATTTTATATCGAGTAAACGTCGATAAAAAAACGATGTCCTTGAGGTGAATTCAACACGAAAATTGTCCAGGGAATAGAAAACCGGTGGAGACCTGCCGGCCACTTTAATCGTAAATTGAATCTGAATAGCGAGGGAATTACATTTATCCCTTGTAAATTGCGAGTAGTAGTCGGGAGAGAAAAACATTTACAGGCTCGAAACACCCTTTCTTGTTATGCAAATTAAATAAAGGATGTGTATGAACCCATACCATGGCATCGTTTAGTTTGCTATCATATTACCTCCACTATCCTTCTCTGTACTGTATACTATCATCGTCATAATTATTAGAGTTATCCACGGCATCATCTCATATCTAATTTCTTTCACCTATCATCTATTTCATTATGCTCATTTTGAGAGAGTCTGAACAAGCATTTAAAATTAACTTTGCTAACATAACAAACTACAAGAACTACTATGAACTATATTGTTAACTATAAACAAACATATGATTTGATAAGATTAAGGGCAGATACACGATTGGCCCACCTGATGTTAAATGTACAGTTTGCCCACAAAGGTCTGTCAGAGGAATAACAGTTGATAAAGACACATATTACAGATTATGAAGATGTAGGCCGTGGGAACTCTCTAATATGGAGAAATGTAAATGTCAATATTCTGTAAACTAGTAGAGCTTCATGCAGAAAAACTGCTGCAATAATCAAGCGGTCGTAAGGTTACGTTATAACCTTCTAAAGAATAAGTAAAGAATCGAATGGTGATATTTAATTCACGAATCTACGTTTTACATATACATAATACAGCACAACAAAGCGCTTGAATCTATAAAGATGTCTTTAATAAGTAACCTGTCGCAAAGTCCTTAAGGAGGGAATCTCGGCTTATTACTTTAGGAGCACTATCATTTCTAGTGCACAGTTTTACATATGTTTGATAATGATATGTTTAAATATTCGTCGTTAGCCTGTAAAAAAGTATTAAAGTACACGCTAAACACATTTGTATATCATTCATACGTCATTTTAGAGAACGCAATGTTCTATAAAAAGTTGTTGCAAAAGAAAAAGTCCTGTTCAAGTGCCTAGTTAACAAGTAACTAAACGAGGGTTAAACAAAGAAAAGATTAACTGTGCTGTACGCGGGCGTTCAGTTAATATCGCCGCGGGCTAATTTGTTATATCGTAAATCCGCCTGCATGCGCCTCTACAAGGAGTTTACCCTTTCAAGTTCTACTTAACACGGAAACTTCCACTATGCAATCAGGGGTTGCATAATAAAAGGCAATACATTGAACGACATGCTGTACAAATTTCGCGATTCTAAGCTTAATCTTTGGAGACCATTTATGAAAATAGGGATCAAAAGGGATATTTATAAATAAAGGCTATCATAGTTGAAGGTTTTAGATCGCATTACACAAGTATATTTACGAATTCCCTTCACTTCACCCAAGTGGAATGAAAACGAAAGTATCATAGTTCTATTACGAAATTCTAGTGCCCACATTCTCTTTCTTCCACGCGCATGCTTGTTGTCGTTAATATATATATGTCAACAAAATACATATAAGATCTAATTAAAATCAAATCCTTCTAAACAAAATAAAAAATTCGAAAATTCATAAATTACAACACAATGACTAAACAAATATTAAATAAATACAGACAAATCGAGAACCTTCTTTTTCGATCAGTAGAAATAGACTTAAACTAAAATGACTTTTACCATCACGTTAAAAATGATTACCGCCGCTACAATCTAAAGCGACATACGAGAGCCATTCGTTTTCCAGTAACACGATGTAAAAAGACTCTGAAATGACATAACAAGGCAGGCAGGGCACACTCGAGTCGGAAATGTGACATAACTGTCGTTACAGTGTGTTAGGGCGAGTTAATAACATCTCCGAGCCATTCTCTCCTTCTACATCAAGTTTACATTAGCCCCATACTAGTCGGTCGGTATATAAAGCTTTCTTTAAAAAAAAAATTCTCATGACCTTATTACTTGAATGTTTCTAAACCTTTATCTGATACCAATTTCTCTAGAAAAGATTGATTGTAAATTATTAGCGATCCGCCCTCATTTTAATTCAGCTTATTTTAGCTTGTAATTAAATTACCCAGTGTCAAATTAGATAATAAGTAATAGAATTTACATGCCAATCAAAGTAATTTAAAATAGAAAAAAATATATGTCGACACAAAGACGGTATTCGAACCTCAAACAATATATACCGCAAAGTAGGGTACAAGAATAATATAAGTGATATGTTGGTATCAATTACCGATCTTCTTCTATTCTAAATGCGGTAATATTAACAATTATCAATATACTGTCATTAACCGCTCAGTTTTATGCATCTATTCCGAATGACCCTGTGCATACCATATATCATCTATCTATTCTGACATTTATGTCAACTCAAATATGTCAGACGAGAAATCAATAACATATTCAACAATAAAACCATCACCAAAACTTGCATTTTATAATAGCAACCTTTCCGTTTTCTGTAGTTTTTGCAGTAACAGGTTATAGTTACGTAGTTATAAATCAATAGACGACTAATATAAAATTAATTTACCATACATCCCTAATTTAACAGGATTATTCCCTGTACAATAAGGAATGTGTTTGAATTTTAATGTTTTTCAAAGAAACTATCTAAAAGTCCTTGAAGAATTCGGAGATCTTCGGTCGATGGCTGGCGCTAAAATTTAGTCGGACAGATATGTGTCGCCGTGACAAGGGTTGGTTTGGGTTAGAGCTATTGTGTTTATACGCACTTGCGTCACATTGTGATACGTTTTCCTGTCTATCATTGAGACCATTGGCAAATTCAAAACGATGCTAGCGGGACTGGAAATTTAGAAGATATTCCTCTGAAGATATTTCTCTTTATTAAGTTATGAAAGTTGTTATTTGTAAAAGTTTTGTAGTTAATATTTATTTGATACATACACACATATTACTTTTTGTTAACAGTATACAGAAAAGTTTCATTTGATCATGGGCGTTCAGAGAATATCTTAAAATTTCTTTCCGGCGAGCCTTATTTAAACTTAAGATACGACGATGTTTCGTCTACTGTTTTCTTGGTGTTCAAATCAATCATCGTAATTTTCAAAGGTCTCTTTCACGCGATATGTATATGAATTGATGAGATTTCTTGCTTTTTTATTGCACAAAACGATCAAAACTTTAATGTAATGATAAGATTTACTATGTTCTGTCTATATGTTTAACTTCATAGTGTCATATGATCCCGGATTTACTTCTGAAAATCCAAGCACTCAAAAGATTGCTCTAAACACTATACGAATAAGATTTATAGAAGAAGCGTTAATTGCAAAAATATGAAAGAAATAATTATTTGCTCATATAAATGGTAAAGGTCGGGAGTTGTGACGTATGTATAGCTTAAACAATTGTAGAGGCTAATTAACACTCTTGACAACTCTTACGCCAGCGGGTGCTTTAGTAATACTAACTAACGAGGGTCTGCGTGTTTCTAAACTAGCGTTATGGCTTTTGTGTTGCTTTGTTATCTTTGCTAGTTAACGCCAGGGTCGTTGTGTCGATAGCCTAATTGGCTACTTGAATGCCCCTCTCTACGAGTGTGACTAGACTGTGTGACTACTTCTCAGTGACAAGTTGTCACTAAGCCAATTAGAAATTATGATCAAAAGACAATAAAAACGTCTGTAAAAGACAATGAAAAACTCTTTGCCTGAATTAAGAGAAAAGAATAAAAGATAATATGTATGAAAATATATGTATTGAAAGTGGGACAAAGTGGGACGAAAATCAATACAGAAGTACAACTGCGTAAAAGTCCATAGGTGAGTAATTTGGTATGTTTCTATTTTTAAGACAAACAGTAGCATATTTGTCCTTTTCATTATGCTTTTACATCGTGCATATATAATAAAATACATAATTCGCTTGACGTATGTGCGTAATTTTTAGGGTAATTTTCACCTATTTCAAAGCGTTTGAAAATTTCAAGTGTGAAAGACCAATGACAATAAAATTATTTTATAAATATTTCCTCATGTAGATGACCTCACAGAAAACCGTCGTGAAGTGGAGGTACATATATTATACTACTGTTTCTTTAGATCATGTCAAAGGAGGCGTCCATTAGATGCAGTCATAGGCGGAGTACGACTGCAAGCTGCCCTTTGTCCTCGTTTTGTCTTGTGTTGATTGTGTGAGATCATTTTGTAGGCGCCCTTCCCTGTGCACATCTGCCGTCTATTTTGCCTAAAATGATCTGCTTCTCCAGACACTGTATATAGGTACTGAAATTGGGTAGGATCGGGTTGCAATGAGAACTTCTAAGCCCAGTTACAAAGCGAGAGGAAACCCTTTTTATATTATACATAACATTGTTCATTGGTGTGTCGTAAAGCTTACGTATTCCAAGCAATCTTAATTTCCCTCAAGAAATTGAATATGTACGGCATCTAGTATCACTTGGAAAATGTAAATGAGAGTTATGGCTCCAGCAGGGTTCATGCATAAAACATTATTGTAAACTTGCACATTTAAGAGGGTACTTTTAATGGAATCGAGGGAATATTTAAATTCAATTTGCCATCTCAGGCGCCAGCTCCGATTGGTGAAGGATTAGGGGTATTCGGATCGCCGGGGGGATTGAAGGCGCCGTGTCTCTGTTTAATTAACGTCCGTTTATACTGAAAATTATTAATAATAATAATCGTAGTAATTTCACAACAATGGTAATATTAAATATACTCGTACAACAATAATTTAATTATTTTCTGTGTATTTTTTGGCATAGAACCTTGGGAGTTTTAGAAGCTCCATGGTATCAAAGATTATGAGTGTATGGAAGAAAGTTTTTTAATTGAGAGACTGGGTAGGTTTGTGACAATCTAACACTAGGTAAGTACTTCTTAACGACAATGAGCACAAATGCAGAAAAATAATATAAGCGCCACAACTTCGTTTTTAATTTCTATGATAGTTCGACAATAAAACAGTGCGTCTACATGTTTTAGTGTTTATTGTTAGAAGTCGGTTTTTACTTGTTAATGTACTTCTTTTATAATAGAAGCGGAAACCTTGCACGTCTTACGATATAATTTTGATTGATGATTGTTATGCATAATAACTACTTCCAATAATATCTTAATGATTTACCTGAACCTTATTGTATCTTTAATTCATAATTAATAATTAAGTTGATCATCACATGAATTAGCGTTGTAAACAATAGTTTTACTTTATTAGTTCCTAATCTGACTTCTAATTAATTTTGTATAAAGATTGTGAGGACGCGCAGTTGTGACGGTATTCGTTATAAATAATTCTTTGTGCAACGTTACGCTGTCTCAATAAAGCGAGTGTATTAGTTGTTGGACTATTTTATTCTACGAGACCTACAAATTATAACACGTTATATTAAGTCATCATTCGATGTCAAGCACAAACACTCCATGAATTGTTGATGAGACTGACCTTTTTTCAAAATTGTTTATAAGCATTTGACTAATTTACTTACTGGGCGAAATGTACAAATAGAGAAGAGTTACTTAATATAATTATCTCTGTCTTTTATAATATTATGTTATGTTGTTACGTGGTCTAATGTAGTAAAGTCTCAGGTGGTAGCACTTACAAAATGCTTTCCTAAACTAGTATTTAATTTCCGCGCAAGGAAGGAAAATTCTCGGAGACACGTTTAAATGGCGAGCATTATCTCGGATGTCTTAAGCGACGTAGGTATTAATAAGAATAAGCTAAGTTAATTTTAAGTTAGGATATAAATCCACAATGGTGCTTAACGTTACGTGTTCTTAGCTCATGGTAACTCGATACGGATGTGGAATCGACGTTAATTGTCCCGATAGTCGTTTGTGAACGGTCTTATTGCGAAAAGTCTCGAACAAAACAATAAACGTTCCTTTTATGTATTTAAAATTACATAATAATATTGTTAAAACTTACCCTAAGAATAAAAAATTAATAAAAGATATGTAAAAATCCCTCTAAAACGCCCGAAATTACAGAAATGAACTGTAGTTCTGAAATGAAGTAAACTGCGATAAAATAACATATCATAAGACGTGAATATGACGAGGTCACCTGGTATTAGAATATTATACGGAAAAATAATATAAGCGCCACAACTTCGTTTTAATTTCTATGATAGTTCGACAATAAAACATTGCGTCTACATGTTTTAGTGTTTATTGTTAGAAGTCGGTTTTTACTTGTTAATGTACTTCTTATATGGTAGAAGCGGAAACCTTGTACGTCTTACGTTTGTTAGCTGGCAACACATGACACCCAGCGATTGTTATGCATAATAACTACTTCCAATGATATCTTAGTGATTTACCTGAACCTTATTGTATCTTTAATTCATAATTAATAATTAAGTTGATCATCACATGAATTAGCGTTGTAAACAATAGTTTTACTTTATTAGTTCCTAATCTGACTTCTAATTAATTTTGTATAAAGATTGTGAGGACGCGCAGTTGTGACGGTATTCGTTATAAATAATTCTTTGTGCAACGTTACGCTGTCTCAATAAAGCGAGTGTATTAGTTGTTGGACTATTTTATTCTACGAGACCTACAAATTATAACACGTTATATTAAGTCATCATTCGATGTCAAGCACAAACACTCCATGAATTGTTGATGAGACTGACCTTTTTTTCAAAATTGCTTATAAGCATTTGACTAATTTACTTACTGGGCGAAATGTACAAATAGAGAAGAGTTACTTAATATAATTATCTCTGTCTTTTATAATATTATGTTATGTTCTTACGTGGTCTAATGTAGTAAAGTCTCAGGTGGTAGCACTTACAAAATGCTTTCCTAAACTAGTATATAATATCCGCGCAGGGAAGGAAAATTCTCGGAGACACGTTTAAATGGCGAGCATTATCTCGGATGTCTTAAGCGATGTAGGTATTAATAAGAATAAGCTAAGTTAATTTTAAGTTAGGATATAAATCCACATTGGTGCTGTTCTTAACGTTATGTGTTCTTAGCTCATGGTAACTCGATACGGATGTGGAATCGACGTTAATTGTCCCGATAGTCGTTTGTGAATGGTCTTATTGCGAAAAGTCTCGAACAAAACAATAAACGTTCCTTTTATGTATTTAAAATTACATAATAATATTGTTAAAACTTACCCTAAGAATAAAAATAATAAAGAATATGTAAAAATCCCTCTAAAACGCCCGAAATTACAGAAATGAACTGTAGTTCTTAAATGAAGTAAACTGCGATAAAATAACATATCATAAGACGTGAATATGACGAGGTCACCTGGTATTAGAATATTATACGGAAAAAAATAGAGGGAATCTCATTATGTTAACGTCTGTTCCTCTCTAGTTAGTTTTAAAACATGTAGTTAACTAATATTTTTTCCGATAATATTTTACTTACTTAAATTAGTTAAAAGAATTCATATGCCAATTATTTCTCATATATGTAACCGAAAATCATTTGAGAAAATAGACTCAAATTTGTATCACGTAAATATAAGAAATCATAATGTGAAACATTATTACAAATTTTGCACATATAACAACAGGTTTAAAATTAAATATGCCAACGTACAGCGACCGCCGACCGCAAGGTAATGAGTTATATGGGATGAGCATAATGTAAACCCTAATGGTACTGTGTTATTACCCCGATGGAAGAGCGGTGAGCTGTTATACATCAATAAATGTTAGTAAAGAGGCCGTTATCACATATAAATTTGTTATTATGCATAATTTCCAAATACGTCTGCATCAGGTTGGTGTACGGTTTAGTCCTGTAGTTCTGGGCTCTCAAGAACAAGACTACGGTAACCCCTGCCTGCCGTAGAAGGCGACTAAAAGGGGCCTCGGGTTCACTGGGCGACAAGGGACTTTGTCGTCCACCAAGGTGAACCCGGAAAGAAGGCGACATCGGCTGGCCCGTGTCGCCTTGCACCGCGAGGGCACAGGGGAGTAATCTCCCCCCGGGATGTGCTCTATTAAAGCACGGTGCAGAGGGGCTCCGGTGCGTTCCACTGGAGATCCCGGTGCCCCTCGTCATGCCCCGAGGAAGGGCCACCGGGAGGTTTTAGTGCGTCAAACCCCACATAACCGCCGCTTTCCCCTCATAAGGTGGGGTATCTTTTTTGGAGATTTCCTCCCCGTGAACAAAAAAAAGGTTTGTGTACGGACTGCACAAGATCGACCATGTCTCTGAGTATCGATAGAGACTTGGTTGGCTGTCCACCATGTTCTTGTCTTCTCGTACATTGATCTGTGTGGTCGTCTATATAAAGGTTAAGTTTAGTTTTAACTTTAATTAAGAAACGTGTCCAGCCCACAATTTTACTACTGACGTGAACATTCTCCTTGATGTCCCTGTTGATGATGGAATGGTTAACAAGGATGTTAGTTGCTTTTTTTCTAAATAGACTATGCTGATCAGCTTAGCAACTTCTACAGTATCACCGGATTTTTGAGGTCGGTAAAAAGGTCGCTTAGCCTGAAGCTGTTCAAAGAGTAACTATGATCAAGGACCCCGAGAGCTGCGTTTATAAATATGGCAGCATTGTTAAAAAAACACGCGAAAACGTACAATACAACTTTCAAAAACCGTTCTTCGTGTCAACATTATATATTAAGATAAATAACTACCAATTTATCATGTCAACTGAACTAGAAACGAAAAACTGATCGATTCAAGATTGGTTATTGTCTACATGGTTAGTCTAAAATAAGTAAAACTATCCAAAGTAGTTACCTAACATACTTCAAATTTATTTTATAATTATATCTACACCAATTCAGAAACGTGGACAATTGAAGCAACTGTTAGATGTATAGCGTTTGTCTGAAGCAAATATTTTTTTATAAAATATTCCTTTAATTTTAGAAACTTTTACATTACAAAAATCAGTAAGTCGCTCGTGCTCAGGCGCCGTCACTTGGACAAATTACGTAAAACCATTAGCTCTTACATTATGCTTTGCCACTTCGCGGCTGTCACCTCAACAACGGCACTTCATTCTCAACCGTATTATTTATTCACATCAACGAATACTGATGTAAATTCTCGTATGTTGTACAAAACAAATTACATCGTTGTCACTCCATAGTAACGAAATTCTAGGAAATGTATTTACGAAAATGTTGTGAAAAATCTGCCGGAATAATATTATTTATGTAACAGTAAAATTGTATTGACGTTTTACATATCTCAGCCATAATCACTTATTGTAGCCACGAGCCATGGTAGCTCAGTGTCCGGGCAAATGGCTCATGTTGCACAGTACGCTAGCAACCTGGGTTTCGATCCCCGATGCCGGCAACAATAAATTTGTTGTTACAATTTTATGGGCTGATTTACCACGCGCTCAGCGGTGAAGGAACAACGAACAACATCGTGAGAAAACCTACATGTCTTAGAAAAAAATTCTAAGGCATGTGATGTCTGCCAATCCGCACTAGGGCCGCGTGGCGGACTATGCCCTTATACTTTCTTTACAGAGGAGGCCTGCGCCTAACAGTGGGACATATATATTACATATATGAAGGCTGTAACTAACTAATTACTTAGTACTAAAAGTCCACTACTTATTATAGCTCTCTCGAAAATAAACGGGAGAATTGCATTGGCTTACGAGATAAATCAATTAATATAACAGTATGAATTGTTTTTTATAAAATCCGCACAAAGCAATTTACAAAATATACAAAGCGATAAACTCCACTTTGGAATCTCAGATGGGGGATGCACGTTAATATGAAAGCGAAATAATTTTACAACAGAAACGTTGGCGCGCGTTTCTATTGCTTTTAGCTAAATTGGATTGTGTGATTGCCATTTGTAGTTGCATAAGTAATATTCACTTTCATCAAATCACTCCAGTTTAGTGGTAAAACAATTTTAAGGCAAAACCTATAGTTATATACAGAAGTAGCGTATTTTATAGTAGTTAGCGTATACCAGTTTAAGTACCTAGGGCACATCATCACCACTGATCTTAAAGACGACGGGGACATAGAGAGGGAGCGAAGGGCGTTGTCGGTGAGGGCCAACATGATCGCTCGCAGGTTTTCGCGCTGCTCGAAGGAAGTTAAGCTCACTCTGTTTAGAGCTTACTGCACGAGTTTCTTTGCGAGCAGCCTGTGGGCGAAGTACAAGCAAAGGTCCTACAACGCCCTTCGCGTTCAATACAACAACGCATTCAGAGTGTTGATGGGGCTGCCGCGCTTCTGTAGCGCATCAGGGATGTTTGCTGAAGCGCGCGTCGATTGCTTTTATGCTACGATGCGGAAAAGATGCGCATCCCTGGTGCGCAGGGTGCGGGACAGCCCCAACAACATTTTGGTAATGATTGCATGTGCACTAGATTGTAAGTATATAAATCATTGCCTAAGGCTGCACGTGACATGAAAGAATTGTAAATAAAACACAGATATTAGTATGTATTTTATTGTTACTAACATAGTTATTAAGTGTCTTACTAACAAAATTATGAGCAATGTATACGCTTGAAATAAAGTTATTATTATTATTATTATTATATTTTAGATGTTAGATCTCTTAACTTTTTTTTTGTTAACGGGGAGGAAATCTTCAAAAGATACCCCGCCTTCTGGAGGTTTTTACCCACTAAAACCTCCCTGGTGGCCCTTTCCTCGGTGCATGACGAGGGGCTCCAGGATCTCCAGTGGAACGCACCGGAGCCCCTCTGCACTGTGCTCAAGGAGAGCACGTCGCGGGGGGGGCTACCCCCTCCCCCCTGTGCCCTCGCAGTGCAAGGCGACACGGGCAAGTCGATGACGCCTTCTTCGCGGGTCCACCTTAGCGCACAACAAAGGCCATTTGCCGACCCTTGTCGCGCAGTGAATTCGAGGTCCCTTTTAGTCGCCTTCTACGACAGGCAGGGGATACCGTAGTCTTATTCTTGAGAGCCCAAAACTACAGGGCTGTAGATGTCTTACCCGTCTTAATATATGTATAAACGTCAATAACGTATATAATCGATGTGGGTAAATTAAGACCGTATGATGTAAAAATACCAGTCTACTATCGACTTGGACCATCTCCTACCACAAGCTTAAGCACATTTGAAATTATTAACATGAATACTCGTAACATTAGTAACACACACAAAATTTGTTCGCTAATAAAGTCACGCGGTCTGTTCCAATTTGCAAGCAAGCTGGGAAAAGTTAAAAGTTTTTTTTTGACAGGAAAAAGGAAAAACTAGCTTACGGCTTACCTGACCTTAAGTGATCACCGTCGCCCTTGAACACACCGGAAAAGCTGTAGATGCATTGCCAGCCATTGAGATAGAAGTAGGTTCATTTCGGATAGGTTCGGAAGCACTTCCGCAGCCCTGTAGTTCTGGGCTCTCAAGAATAAGACTACGGTATCACCTGCCTGTCGTACAAGGCGACTAAAAGGGGCCTCGGGTTCACTGGGCGACAAGGGTGGGGGCCTGCGTCGTCCACCAAAGTGGACCCGGGAAGAAGGCGACATCGGCTGGCCCGTGTCGCCTTTCGCTGCGAGGGCACAGGGGAGGAGGGAGGTACCTCTCCCCGGGACGTGCTCTCCTTGAGCACAGTGCAGAGGGGCCCCGGTGCGTTCCACGTGAGATCCCGGAGCCCCTCGTCATGCACCGAGGAAAGGGCCACCGGGGAGGTTTTAGTGGGTAAGATCCCCACATAACCGCCGCCTTCCCCCCAGAAGGCGGGGTATCTTTGTGAATATTTTCCTCCCCGTCAACAAAAAAAAAAGGGTTCGGTAGCACTGCTGGTAACAGTTGATTCCCCAGGTTGTGGCAGTGCGTAGAAGAATGTTATGTTAATTCTGTTAAAGTATATGTATATAGTAATTACTATTGTTGTATATGGCACACCGCTCACATATGCGATGTTTCGTTCTCTTGCAATAAATTCAAACAAAAAATAAGTTTGTATGTCCTAATTACTAAGTCGGGGAAGATGTAAATGTCACTACAATTTTCACAGAGTTTGACATACAACTGGTAAACATTTCAGTTTTCTATTTTTTACGTATTTCATACTGTGTTGGCGGCAAGGATGTTTACATTTATGCCCACAGCTGTCGTTTATGTAAAACGATGTAAAAAAAATTACAAAAAAATCAACTTAAAGTTAAAATTAATTAAAAGGAGACTTTCTTTACAGATACTCGATACAGATCTTCCTCTGTAAAGAGTATAACGGCATAGTCCGATTGGCAGACTTCATATGTCTTAGAAAAGATTTCATCACGATGTTTTCCTTAACCGTCAAGCGAGTGGTAAGTGGCACATAAAATTGCAACAAACAAATTTATTCATGCCGGCACTGGGAATCGAACTAGCGCAACCGTCCCGACATTAAGTATTTTCGACTATTTCATCGTGCCATGTTATTCGCAGAAGTAACTAATTTAGGAGATATATTTAAGTCAAAATCCGCAGGTTGGAATTTTCATCCATCACCAAATCTTGCCTTCGCTTTGTTCCATAAAAGTTTTGAGAGTTCATTTTGCTGCGGTTGTAGGAACACCGGCGGATATACTTGTTAATTGCCATACCTGCTTTAGGTAACTACTTTCGGTGTAACATGGAAATTGTACATGATACAAATTTTAATTAGATTTTGTATAATTTTATACTGTTTCATGAATTGATGGCAAGAATAGATTAGATAGTGTCTGTGGTTTCTATTTGATAATCGCAAGTCAGAATCCCAGTCGACTTTACACACTTTTTAAGTACAAAAATCACTTATTAAAATATCTGAGGTTGCTAAATAATATTATATAAAAAGGTTTATTCTTTTATCATTATTCGGTGGTCTGCCTACGTTATAAAGACATCTGGATGACGCTAGATGCCAACCTATAGGTCATCATTGGGAGAGGACTATGTCAATGAAGTCTTAGGCTGCAACGATGATTATCATGATTATCTAAAGACATTTTCGTATTTGACAAAAAAAAATTCAAGTGTGCGTTATTTAGTTGACATAATATTTATAAAGTGTACACAAGTTACATTAATATCAGAAGCAATGCTCTGTTTACGAGGGAACAACGCCGCGTGTTTTGCTAAAACGATCATTCAAACGAGATAAAACAACGTGGAAATATAGCGGCATCGTACGTAGCGCTCTCACGACAACGTAATAACAAACGTTGGGATATTTCGAGGCACTCTTGTAAAATCTATGCGGAACGGCAAACTATTCAATTTCACTGCACCGCTGAAAATATGTAATAGAATAACCCTACTCTATCTATATTCTTTGCAGCCTCAAAATAATGTAATCTAAAATAAATGTAGTCTAAAATAAATGTACTATCCATAATCCATTGTTAGAGTTGTTGAGCCATGCTTTACACGAGGGCCTTTCTCTCGGAAAACAATAATTATATGATGATACTTCTGCGTTTCATTTGTTAATTAAGGTCCAAACTCATCGTTCCCTTCTCTTTCTCATCTTTAGGTGTAACATATTATCATTTTCCTCATAATGTAACTACACGTCCTTTGGTGTAATGGATGTTTGTCCTATTAATCTCACCAAATGTTTTAAACGGTCATATGCTTTAAAGCTGGTCATCGTTGGCAATACAGAAGGCAAGAGAACAAGAGGCCGGTCGCCAACACAATGGTCTGACCAAGTAAAAGGTGCCATCTCCTCTCCTAATCTCTACCAGCTGGAACAAAAGCAAAGAAGAAGAATGCTTTTAATTTTATAAGTTCATCGTTATCATTTCAAGATATCCCTTTCCATTTGTTGTATTTGTAGATGTACCTTCCTAAATGCCCTGCTCGTCGCGTTTCTGTAGCCACTTGCATCTCGTTGATAGCAAATAATTAAATATTACGTTACATTTATCCGGAAAGTTCAGTGAAAGCGCTTTTAATGACGGGTAGTCATCGCGCAATAACGCAATCGATTGCATTAATTTCTTTCCATTATTTGATTATGTAAATTATAAGCGTAATGTTTAAATAAAATAATAATAATGTTTTTTTTTGATTTTACAATATTCCCGTGTTTCTTGTCTTCAGCGAAAGCTTGGAAAAATTATTAAAGCAGTATATTTTTTCTTCAAACTATCTTAATTAACGACACAGAGAAGATAAAAATAGAATTCCACGACTTGACATTTTCAACTGTCAACGAATTTACTCTAGACTTTTTCCTTGCTATGAATAGCATGAAACTTTTCAGCAGCATGTATTTACTGTAATTTTTTTGGTACTTGCAGGTTAGGTAGCAATTAGACGTATCTCACCGAGCTTATTAGTACTCAAATGTAAGCGTAATTTTTTTATACTTAACTTTTAACCTGAAAAACGGCTAGCTAGTAACGCTGGATCATTTTTTTATACTTTCAAAGCAAGTGCTTGGCCACGGCCCCACCTGATGTTAAGTGGATTCGCGGTGTTGAAAGGTAAGGCGCACTACCTTAGTGAATGCATATTCACTCTACTCTTGAAAACATTGTAATCGGAGAGAAAGTCAGACGGGAGTAAACGATTCCAGTCCTAAGTTCCAGTACGAATAATGGAAGACGAAGCAAAGCGTTTGTGAATCCAACGAATTTTTCTTTGTATTTTGGTTTTATTATAAATTTCATGTTTTTCTACGGAATATAAATACTTATTTAGCTTTTGACATGAGATGGATCAAGAAGAAGAAGTTAAATAAAGTGAAAGAGAATGTGAGTGAAAGGAAAATGGAAACGATTTATTCCTTTCAACAACTCTTCAGGCGACACTAAAAAGTACCAATACTCTACTTCATGGTATTCATTTGAACGGCTTTGTACCACGATAGTATTCTATATGTATCTGTAGTGTATCAGTTTGTTTTTGTAGTACCCAGCGAACAGGGAGAGATATTGAAATGTGTTGAATACTAAAATATTTTTCATATTTACAATCGACCGGTTGATTTTCTACAAACTGAACTAAAATATAACAAACATGAGACAGGAAGCCGCTTGACGTCTTAATCCATCAACGAATCCTATCCTATTCTTTGTTGAGAAAAAAACTGTTTCTTTTGTATTATGTCAGAGAAGGTTGCCAATGTATTGTGTATATAAGAGGAGGAAAACGATTTTGGAAGCAACTGGGAAAACAGACTTGGTATGCTTTTTATTAAATTTTGTACCATTTTCTAGTTTGAAAATTAACGGTGTAATACTTTTTTTTTACTTAAATTTTTCGCTATTACTTCTATTTTAATTCTTCTAAATAATTTACAAAGGGCACAAAATAAAGTCATTAAAGTTTTATTTAATTCTAACTTCCTCACATCTACCAAAAAAATTTACGTTGATACAAAAATACTTAACATAAATAATTTATATGTGTACACCACATGTACTCGTATGTTAATTAGAAAAATATTGACAAATAACATAAATACACAAATAACATTCAACAAAAGACACACAAATACCACACTAGACGTAAAGAAGAGATACAGTTACCTATGATCAGAACATCATACGGTAAAAAATTACAATACAAGAGAGCTAAGCTGTACAACAAGCTGCCTCAGCATGTCAAAAACTGTACCTCTATAGTAAGCTTTAAAAATAGTCTTAAGTCATATTTATTAAATACGTAACTTCAGTTCTCCAATAGTCTTAAGAAAGTAATTTTAAGCAGTGAATGTCAGTTATTGTTTTCTCAAATTTTAAAGTGAAGATTGTGTATTCTTTTTGAGAAATAAATTTCTTTAAACCGAAATACATACATAAGCGTACACTTTCATTCATCCTTAATGGGACAGACAGAAATAATAATCAATAAAAGATGTTTACAAAAAAAAAAACCATCGTAAAAACCGATACCAGGTTACTGAGATTCGAATCATCGACCCTTAAATCGAAGTTTTTATAAAAAAAAATTAATATGATATGACATTCTATGAGTGGGGTTCGCAGTTTTTTTCTGTTTTTTTTTCATTTAATTGCCATACCTTACTTTACTACGATGTTTAAAATAAATTGCATACTATTAATCAATTCGGCATGACGTGTACTGTTGTAGTAATTTTACCGAACAATTTAATTTACATAATTTCAATTTAAAGTAGCTTATGTGCTACGGCGTAGCATCGCTTTTCGATAAACGCTACTTTTTCTCTCAGATTAGGCAGTGAAGCTGGCCTGTACTATTTCATCGGTTTTGAAATAAACACGATGAATAACTATGACGATAGTATAGTATTAACGTAAAGATGTGATCATTACGAAGTATCCTATTACTTAAAAAGTACGAGATAGGGAACCTTCGTACGTGGCAAATTTCGTTTTGCCGATCGCCTACTATCAAGAAAATTAAATTTCATATTTTTCTCATCTCTCTTATAACACTCTTTTGGCAGTGTTGTTACTTTTTATATCCGTAAGCGCAATCGTATTCATGATTCATTTAAAGAATCTCTTTGAAGCTAAAAACGCGCTGTATACTGGTGGTTTTGTTGCCGTAAAGAAAACATAAAGCTTTGATGAATCCAAAGCGAAATTTTATTAATACGAGGTAACCATCTTTCAGTGTCGATAGTTGGAACGACTTTACTACTAGTATAAATATGTTACTATAATTATTATATAGAACACAAATAAAGACTATTTTAAAACTGGGGAAGGGCACCATTTTTTGATTCTTTTTTATTTGAAAGCTTGAGCTTAGAGCTATCCGGGTGGTTCCTTTTCGTTGAACCAGAGAGAACCATATACTAGTATAGTCTTAAATTTGCATCAAGTATGTGCGCGACAAATGGACGAATAACTCAATATCACGCCACCGATTTCGATGATTCATTTTTTATTAGAAAGAATGTACTTCAAAGGTAGTTTGATGAAAATTTGGTTAGGTTTTGATTGATTCTATGTCGTAATATTCGTATTCTATTTGAAGTCGATTTTTTGTTTTTAGTCGTAAAAATACTTGTATGAGAAAAGGTATAAAACACAAGCAATTATTTATTATTTTATTCCCCATCTCACTTACTGAACAAAACGTATAACTTAATATCTATCTTTGGTGAAACTTCCTGAAATGCCGGTCCCCTTTATTCTCCAAAATGACTGTATACAACTCTCACATACATTGAATTGTACACCAATATAATTGTTTACTGGTACCCGTGTCCATTAGGTAGTATTCTCCAATCCTAAAGTATAAAAAGTATTGCGAACAAAGCTTCAAAATCCCCTTGCGCTGCGTTCATTCGGTAAACAGATCGAAACATTGAAAAGTTTGAACGGGCTCTACAAATACCCTCTATAGTATCATTTGTATCGGAACTCGATATACAATCGCTGGAGAGTTCGTAGAATCGACTTATTTACCTATCATTTGTATTGTTTTTCTATAGTCTCAGATGAACACTCCTCTAAATGTATACTATATGGTACGCTATGTAGAATGTTTATTTGTCAAACAAAACGTCACTTAATTATGAATAATATTTGCGTATATATGAGGAGTCAGTCCTCATATATACGCAAATATTATTCAGTGAATTAAACGACATTTCAATTTAGTTCATCTTGCGTGGATCGATGTAGTACATGACAAGAAAATAATCAAGATGTACTAATCTTTTTTTTTTGTTAACGGGGAGGAAATCTTCAAAAAGATACCCCGCCTTCTGGGGGGAAGGCGGCGGTTATGTGGGGGTTTTACCCACTAAAACCTCCCCGGTGGCCCTTTCTTCGGTGCATGACGATGGGCTCCGGGATCTCCAGTGAAACGCACCGAAGCCCCTCTGCACTGTGATCAAGGAGAGCACGTCCCGGGGGAGGTTACTCCCCTGTGCCCTCACAGTGCAAGGCTACACGGCCGCCTTGCAATGTCGATGTCGCCTTTTTCCCGGGACCACCTTAGCGGACGACAAAGGCCCCCACCCTTGTCGCCCAGTGAACCCGAGGCCCCTTTTAGTCACCTTATACGACAGGCAGAAGATGTACTAATCTACTACAACAATGACAAGGGATATATCCGTAATAATGGCCGTTGTAATGTATTCGTAAATAATTCAAAAGATTAAAAATTGATAAAATCCGTAAAATTACTACCACTACTACCAATTGTATAAATGTGTTATATACAATAAAAGAAATTTCCATTTTTCGATTGATATTATGTTTAAGAAAATACTAGCTGAATTTGAACATAATAAGCTGAAATATGTTATAAGACTGTTTCGAAGGATGGCCTAATAAATAGCAATAAATCAGAAACAGATCTTTTAGGCTGTACAAACAGTACCTATAAAGTTCATGACATTATTTTCAGAATACCTGTTTTCTTTGGTTACGTTCCTCCTGTCTCCAGTACATTCGAGAAGATGTATGGCGATATTTTTATACGTATGAAAGAAAAGACTATCGTGGTTTCGTAACAATCTAGAAAGTGATACAAAAGACGATTACTTTTAATTGAGTCTGCGGAATATTCCAGAAATATCGTGTAAGAATTTTCAACAACAAACGAATGGAACATCATAGAGCGATTTATGCGCGCATATTAGCGGCCTTGGCCGGTGTTCGGAAGTCGCTGGTCGAAGTTTTACAATGATTTGTATACGTTTAAACTCACTGAACTCCCCTAGAACGCCCTAAATACCCTCCTTAGATCGAGAATATTACCCACTAAACTATCTGCTCTCAACTGTTCTTTAATTAAATATTTATTAAAGTAATATAACTCTTATATACGGGAAGTATATATGGGTTAATTTACTTTTTTCATTGCCCTTCGCCAAAAAGAGCATGAGGACAGGTTTCCTCACAACGCTTTCCTTCACCGCCGAGCACGTAGTAAATAATATTTGTATAAATTATTATTAATACAGAAAATTATTACTTAAATCAAGAATTTTACAATTCACTTACGTGTCTAAAATTAATAATTTGGGGTAATCTTAAAACTAAACTAATTATCAATAAATTCTGGTAGTAATGATCATTATAATAGTATTTATTATGAGGATACAATATTATTTATACAAAAATATGCAAAGAAAACACTCATCATAAAAAGATAATTTACTATTCACACAAAACGACAATAAATACAAGAAACTATCTTCTTAATGTAGTTGAATGTTAAGTAAGCAGTTAGGAAAGTAAGTTACATTTATATTCCGGCTAAGTAACGACTACCGAGCGCCCCAATCATTTATTTCCTGCTTTAAGGCGCCGCATTGATAACGAGTAAAAGATGAGGCGTTGTGTTGATACCATCGGGCCGTGGTCACGCAATGCGGGGAAGCAGATAAGCCGAGTTAGGGTTGTTTATTACTCTATACTTATAAAAGCTCGTCTTATTCAAAATAAAGAAGCGAGGAGGTGTTGGCTATGGCTATAGAACATTGATGACTTTCTTTCTCGCTTCATGCGACCGATATGTGTGTACGTAGGTTAGGGTACAATGGGGCTGACATGCTCAAAAGTCCCACTAACAATATTTCTTTTTTTTTTATAAATATAAGTAACATTTCTGTTAACCATTCCAACTAAGCCTAAGCTTCTGCTAAGAGATGGTTCACGTCAATAGTGAAATGGTGGATTCGAACCCACGACTTTACGTATTGCAGTCCGTACCCTATAAAAATATATACATATATATATATATATAGATACAGACGAATTGAGAACCTCCCCTTTTTTGTAGTCGGTTGAAAGTTCTCATTCGTCTTTATTTCTTTATTGTTTATGCTCTCAAAGCGCCATTACAGTTTTAATAATATTATAGCATAGAGTAATAATTGAATTGTGATTCCTATATCTATCTATTAAAATTTTTAAAGAAAGCTAGTAATATTTCTTTTTTTTATAAATATAAGTAACATTTCTGTTAACCATTCCAACTAAACCTAAGCTTGTGCTAGGAGATGGTTTACGTCAATAGTCAAATGGTGGATTCAAACCCACGACCTTACGATTCGCAGGCCGTACCCTAAACCATTAGGCTATTGACGCTTCAAAGAATATTATAAATAATACTTTATTTTCAAAACCATTTACTATACTGTTCTAATAAAATAACCACATCTAACATACTAAAGAAATATAAAACCTTCACTGAAAGCCGTGTGGTTTTTATAAAAAGAAAGCGCTAAGAACCTGAGCTAAGCTGGCAGGTAACAATTACTGTTGAACGTTTCGACACGCAAGACCCACTTGAACCGCCGTACCTTGTTAAGTTCAACGCGTCGCTTTTACACACTGGTAATATGGTCTAGATTCGCTTACACGATAACACAAAGTATAAGGAAACACGTATTTAAAATGTTAGCCTCAGAAGACTGTAATAAAGCGAAATTATTTATGTTACTTATATTCCACATGCAAGGTTATTCGACCACTTCCTTATTAAAATGCTGATAAAACACAAGCCTTACAACAGTGAACTGCTATTTGAATTAAACAACATTGGGGACTAAGTACCAGGGTAGCACGCTATGACGCTACCTACCTGTTTATGAATTCCTAGTGATTTTCTTTGTTTTCATTAATTTCTTTTTTAAAGTCGGTTGAAAGTTCTCATTCGTCTTTATTTCTTTATTGTTTATGCTCTCAAAGCGCCGTTACAGTTTTAATACTACACAGATTACAGTTTTAATAATATTATAGCATAGAGTAATAATTGAATTGTGATTCCTATATCTATCTATTAATGTATTTAAAAGAATGTGCGAGTTTATTTTTTGCTTGTAAATAATAATTATAAATAATACTTTATTTTCAAAACCATTTACTATACTGTTCTAATAAAATAACCACATCTAACATACTAAAGAAATATAAAACCTTCACTGAAAGCCGTGTGGTTTTTATAAAAAGAAAGCGCTAAGAACCTGAGCTAAGCTGGCAGGTAACAATTACTGTTGAACGTTTCGACACGCAAGACCCACTTGAACCGCCGTACCTTGTTAAGTTCAACGCGTCGCTTTTACACACTGGTAATATGGTCTAGATTCGCTTACACCATAACACAAAGTATAAGGAAACACGTATTTAAAATGTTAGCCTCAGAAGACTGTAATAAAGCGAAATTATTTATGTTACTTATATTCCACATGCAAGGTTATTCGACCACTTCCTTATTAAAATGCTGATAAAACACAAGCCTTACAACAGTGAACTGCTATTTGAATTAAACAACATTGGGGACTAAGTACCAGGGTAGCACGCTATGACGCTACCTACCAGTTCATGAATTCTAGTGATTTACTTTGTTTTCATTCATTTCTTTTTTTTCATAAATATTAGTAACATTCCTGTTAACCATTCCAACTAAGCCTAAGCTTCTGCTAAGAGATGGTTCACGTCAATAGTCAAATGGTGGATTCGAACCCATGACATTACGATTCGCAGGCCGTACCCTAAACCATTAGGCTATTGACGCTTCAAAGAATATTATAAATAATACTTTATTTTCAAAACCATTTGCTATACTGTTCTAATAAAATAACCACATCTAACATACTAAAGAAATATAAAAGCTTCACTGAAAGTCGTGTGGTTTTTATAAAAAGAAAGCGCTAAGAACCTGAGCTAAGCTGGCAGGTAACAATTACTGTTGAACGTTTCGACACGCAAGACCCACTTGAACCGCCGTACCTTGTTAAGTTCAACGCGTCGCTTTTACACACTGGTAATATGGTCTAGATTCGCTTACACGATAACACAAAGTATAAGGAAACACGTATTTAAAATGTTAGCCTCAGAAGACTGTAATAAAGCGAAATTATTTATGTTACTTATATTCCACATGCAAGGTTATTCGACCACTTCCTTATTAAAATGCTGATAAAACACAAGCCTTACAACAGTGAACTGCTATTTGAATTAAACAACATTGGGGACTAAGTACCAGGGTAGCACGCTATGACGCTACCTACATGTTTATGAATTCCTAGTGATTTACTTTGTTTTCATTCATTTCTTTTTCTTTCAAGAATTTCTTTAGGAACGATATTTTTAATACAAGTATGTTAACGAGTATTAAAAGAAATCGACTTCAAATCGAAATAAACACTACTACGTGCGGACGCCCTCTTTACATTTCCGAATTTTCATTGAAATATTGCGAAATAGAACTAATCAAAACCTAACCAAACTTGTACTACCCTTTCAGGGTAGTTCAAGTTGTACATCCTTTCTAATGAAAATGAATCATAATATAGGATGAATGAATCATCGAAATCGGTTGTCGTGATATTGAGTTATTTGTCCATTGGTCGCGCACATACTTAATGCAGTTTTAGGACTTATATAAAGTTAAAAGTTAAAGTTACTGCCTTTCTATATATAATATATGTCCCACTGTTGGGCCTTCTCTGGAAAAGAGAGTATAAGGGCATAGTCCGCCACGCGGCCCTTGTGCGGATTGGCAGACTTCACATTTCTTAGAAAAAATACTAAGACGTGTAGGTTTCCTCACGATGTTTTCCTTCACCGCCGAGCGCGTGGTAAATCAGCACATAAAATTGCAACAACAAATATATTGTTGCCGGCACCGGGGATCGAATTCGGGTTACTGGCGTACTTAGGCGTAACTTGAGCCAACCGTCCAGACACTGAGCTACCACGGCTCTAAGACTTATATGGTTAAAATAGGACCACATTATAAATGGGAAGGACCAGCTTTCAAATAAAAGACGATTTATCAAAATCGGTTCACCCAATCGAAAGGTAAAAAAAAACATACAGATGTATTGACAACTTTTTTTTTTAAAGTCGGTTGAAAAGCAAACGAAATTATACGTTCTTTGTACAAAGGTTTGGTGAAGTTTTCCAATTCGCAAGAGTTGAGCCGCCCGCAAATGTGACGTCACGCCGCCAACTTCACTCCTTAGCAATTACAGCGCATATTAATATATTAAAAAAAATGGATCCAAGTGGCAGACACAACAAGAAATCTAGTTAATAATTTTATTATTCTGCAGAAGTTTTACTACCATCTACAATCATTTGAATCCTCCTTTAAGACTTCACCATGATAACAATTTAGAAGGGTGGAGCATTGTGCAGATTGTATCAAGTAGCGGTCACGCAATGCTTAAATATGCGGAATTGTTGATTACATGGTTTTATTTGAAAATTGTTCAGTGTTAATTGTTATCGTACTTTTACGTATGAAGGTATGTGTGGGTGTGTGTGAGCATGTGGGTGTATGTGCATCACAAGTCTCCAGAAATAAGTTGTACTTGTAAGTTAAAATTTGCAAGTAGTTTGTGAACTTTACGTACGAGAGAGGATATTCAGTGTTATATTTATTTTGTTATAATCTGCAAATTATGTTAAATGACTGTGAAACTAATTTACCTGCTCGAAAGGGGTAAAGACTACGTCAATAAATAATATACTACAATAACACTAAATACTTTCCTTCGTAATTTTTCGGAAAAGTTCATATTTATCGTGCTCTCTCAAATAGCTCCGCATTAATGGATTTGAAAATGTCACTCATTTAATACGATCATTCATTAACAGTACGGGTGACATCGTATTCCAATAAAGATCCGAGTATTCCCGAAGGAAAATAATTTCTCACTACATCTGTACCTGGAAATGACATACCGCCAGTGTTTGTGGTATACTTAATAAAGGCGGCAAAGGATTTAATTTTTGATACAGAGATACTTGCCTACAAATATAAGATTTATTTATGCAATTGGATTTATACTCCGCATATTTATCTCATTTAAAATTTTTGACGTTTCATATACTACAAAATCGAAAAAGTTTTATTAAAAATTAAATAAGTTTTATTAATTTATTTTTTATACTTTCTAAGCTTGATATGCTTGGTCACGATCCCACCTGATGTCAAGTGGAAATGCAGTCCGAAATTCTCGCACTAGTTCTGTAAATGTCTTCACTCTACTCTTTAAAATATTTACATTGTAATCGGAGGGAAAGACAGACGCGGGTAAACTATTCCAATCTTTTGCCTTACGAATAATGAAAAACGAAGCAAAGCGCTATTAATCTAATGGAAATATTATCCCATTTTTGCTGTATATCCACGCTACACGTATTACACGATTTCTATTACGCAGAGTAATCATTCGTTAGTGCGAAACAAAATGTGGAGAGATCGACTTCATCGATGTTTGCATTACTGCGGTGCTGCATCCTCCCCTCATAAATCTCTTAACGGTTGGCCGCACTCCATCCTTAAAATGAATGCTCCCGTCTGCTTAATATATTTACTGCGCGCCAAACGATCTCGCTTCTCTTCTATCCGCCTTCATTTCACCATATATCTGCAGTTGATTTTAATACATTACGTTTACGGATGCAAATAAAATCTTTAAGTGATTCTGTTTTATAAATGA
The DNA here is from genome assembly GCA_029286785.1 of Meandrusa payeni. Classification (NCBI taxonomy): domain Eukaryota; kingdom Metazoa; phylum Arthropoda; class Insecta; order Lepidoptera; family Papilionidae; genus Meandrusa; species Meandrusa payeni. The sequence continues at coordinate 7,221,448 of JAGSMX010000013.1, forward strand.
TAAGAATTAGCGCTTGTATATCATGTTATGTTGCTATTTCGAAAAAAAAATCCCTATATTGTAGGTAGCTCTTAATTTTGCAATTGCTCGCAATGCCTGTCCGTACATAATGCTGTGTCTGCCATACCTTATTTCATACTTCGTTAGACAAGTAACACGTACATGCTTTTCAGGAGAACGGCGAGCTAAATCGTATTGGTACCGACTCATAACCAAGTAAAACCCCAAGATATACTTTTTATTTAAAAAATAGGCTTACATTTGATCTCGCGTCATGCAAGGCGAAGGCGAAATACACACATAACCGGTGATCTGCTAGGTCGGTATCTTTTAATGCCTGGAATTATTACAATTTTTACAACCATTATTTTTAAACCTTGCAATAGGAGATGCCTCACGTCTCACACTATAGCATTAGGATATTTTTTACTTATTTCTAGTATTCCATTCAGGGATCATACATTTTTTAAAACAATAACTATGTATGAGGACCTTCTTTGTTATCGAGGGGGTAAAATCCGAAATTTCTACTTACTAAAACGAAGAAGGAAGAATCCTTTCTGAGCAACCTCGGTGCTAAGGCAACACGAGACCACTCCTTGTTGCCTTAGCTTCCTCCCGGATCCACAATTGCGGCGGCAAGAGCCCCCTCTCTTATCACCTTTAAACACGATGGCCCCTTTTAGTCGTATTTTACGAAAAACGGAATACTATAGCCTAATTCTATAGGCCCAGACGTGTAGGGTTGAATGTTGAACCTTTTTTTTGTTATCGGGAAGGAAATCTTCAAAAAGATACCATGCCGCGGAAGGCGGCGGTTATGTGAGGTCTATACACACTCAAACCTCCTCGGCGGCCCTTCCTCGGTGCATGGTGAGGGGCTCTGGGATCTCCAGAGGAACGCACCTGACCCCCTCTGCACTTTACTCTTAGGAGAACTGCCCTTGCAGTACTTTCGTTCAGTGAGCACGGGAGAATGATTGCTGGCCGCGCGGCAAGATGCTTTGGCAAAATGTCGCGCGTGTCAGCTTCTTCATGGGGCTTAAAATATCCTGCGCTTCGTATCTTATATACCGGGACGTTCGTATCGACATTAACGTATGCGGATGCATGCTGGTGGGAGCGGTCACGTGTCCATGGTGTCCGCTTGATCCTATTAAGAGCCCAAAGAGGACCCCTAGTACTGCTGACAAAGGCGTACAGATCCGTAAGTACTCCAGCTCTGCCTGTGCTAGCCAGGGTGCTGCCCGCGGATCTGGAGCTTATCCGTGCTGGTAGGGGTGAGCAGGAGAGTAGGGACTTACCAAGACCTGAGGTAAAACGCACGCAAACGGGCAATAAGAATGGACGTAATGAAGGAATGGGAGGAAAGATGGCAGAGGGAAACGCGAGGCAGAGAACATTATCAATTCTTCCCGGCGGTTGCAGACCGACTAAAAGCAACTTGGTTCGCACCGGATTATGTGACTTCGCAGCTCCTAACGGCTCACGGAAATTTTCGTAAAAGGCTGCACGAGATGCGTTTATGTGATGTGAGTGCGTGTGATTGTGGACAGGATGCAGAGGATCGCTACCATGTGCTGTGGTCGTGCCCACTGTATGATGATTTGCGCGCTAGGCTACTGAACGGTCTGACACGTGTCCGGGTCCGGTCTACTTCCGCGATCTGGTCTCCTCGGAGGGCAACTTCCTCAAGTTCAGGAATTTGCACACGCCTGGCATAAGCGAAGGACCGTTAAAAGCTCGTCGTCTGGCGCCGTCGAGCGAGCTCTTATGTTGCGTGCCGTAGAGCCTCTTAAGGGGTTGAGCTCGAATGGTGGAGAAAGGTCCTGATAAAGAACTAGAAGGGAGTCAAGAAGGTGCGTGTGGGGCCAAACGGCCAGACCACGCGTACCCTCCCGCGTTTCGGCCCATATAACCGCGAGGTTGGTGGGGCCATGGGAGGTGGTGGGTTATTCCATGCCCTCGCAGTACCCAGTACCTCGCACCTTGTCACCCAGTGAACCCGAGGTCCCTTTTAGTCGCCTTCTACGACGGGCAGGGGATACCGTAGTCTTATTCTTGAGAGCCCAGAACTACAGGGCTGTGAATGTTGAACCTAGTATCTAGTCAAACACATGTAAGGACTTAACAACTAATTATTGCATTATAAATGTAAACGGTATTAAAAAAATAAATTAATGCACTCTTTATGTTTCTTTAATAGAACATATCAATGAATAAATTGTTGTATGCAATCAGTTTCCCCAGTAAGAAAAATAAAACTGAAAAATGACCTTCATATAAAAGGCAAAACGAAATACGTTGTTATTTTACCTCTCTTTTCGCCATTGATTTCGTTCTGCCAACGGAAACGCAGGATTTTTTTTTTTTTTATTGACGAACTACACAGATTGACCAGAGAAGCTGGCCTTGACTGCTTCACCGGATTGAGAGGTGGCATAGCTCTTAGGTCGCTTAGCCTGAACCTCTATTGCTAGTAACTCGACACAAAGGGTCCCCGGTGAGGGTAACCTCGGCGGACGGTTACTATGTTACGCGTAAGCATGCCGATCCGAGGGCGCCTGAGAGGGCCGAACCACGACTCGGTCGGTTGCTATTTCAGGGATAATCTAAGAGACATTCAAAAGCTAAACTAACTTTGAGTGCCACTTCGGGAAGCGTTGGCGCTGGGAGAAGAAGTGGCCGAAGAAACTCCAGCAACGCTCCTAACATCTAAGGGGTGGGGCCTGCCCATAAAATAGCGATAACGCGCAAGGATTATTCGCAACCTCCGACGGTCGCGAATGGACGCTTTGTTGATTTGTAGAGATCTAGCCTGTGCAATGGTAATCGCGTCGTCCGGATCGTCAAGAACGTGTCTCGGCCTCCGGGCGACGCGACGGAATTTACTATAGGAAGGCTTATAAGTGGCGGCACTTACAAGAAGTTTGTTAGAATGTTTGGTGGCAGTCTCGAAAAACCGTCGAGATGCCTGCTTAAAGAATTGGGCTATTGTCGGTAACCCTGTATCAACGTGGAGCTCGCGATTACGCACGAACCACGGCGCACCCGTGGCTCGTCGCGGAAAACGATTCTGAATTACTTGTAACCTATGGATATGGAAAACGCAGGATATCCGGCTCGCTGTCAGCGAAAATAGCGATCCATTGTCAATGCTTGTTCTTAACGTTGGTACAATATATGGATGAAACTAGTCGCTGTTGCTAAGCTGTTTTAACGTCATTGTTGACGATTGACGACTGCTTTTGAATATTTTGTTAAAAGTTTTAAGGAAAATATATTTTTTATTGTTTTTTAAAGTAGTTCGATAATTCGATAGCCAGATCATAAATGTACTCAAATTTTATTTATTATCCTTACATATATGAGTTACCTTCGTTTTACTTCAAGGTAAGCTCACATAAGTTATTTGTACCGTATATTATGCTATATGTATGTAGCTCTGTTGGTATATATTTATGTTTATATATAGTATATATATATTAACAACTCCGGTCGCTTACATTCTATTTATTTTTCCTGCCCATTCTAATGTTACCAGGAAGAGACCGCTTTTAGCGATAAGGCCATTCATTGTTTCACGAGTTTTGTGTGTTGTTTCTTAATTTTATATGTAAACAGTTAATAGCGTAAATATATATTACTATTTTTTTTAATTATGGGTTCTGCTTACCCTGCTGCATTATTTTTTGCAGCACCATTGTTTTCAGGATATATGTCCATCGTTATCTACTATTCTAATCTTAATATTTTATACAGTGTCATTTTTATTTAATACGTTTTTAATGAATATTCTGTTATTTGCACAATTTGGATTAATTTTATATTTACAATTTAGTTTATTGTTTCATTTTTTATTTCAATAGCGAAAAAAAAATTGTGCATCACTTTAGGCCAGAGTACCTCAAGGTAAGAACTTGGATTCACTAAATTTACAACTCACGTTCATTATTTTGACAATTTTTGAAATCAACAGTCAATAATCGTGTTATCGATTAATTACAATACTTGTTGATATGTATTCTTGAAGTTACAGAAAAACTATACAGTAAGTACTAATTAATAATTGCGTTACAGTAAGAGATAATTATATTAGTTTCCAAACTGGGCTACAGCTTGTCGAGTGAAACTCGGTCATTCGCGAACAATCCACGGCTCGAGGCCTTCTAACCGCGCGGCCTATCTGAATCAACTTAGGAATTTGCCCTGTTGTCTGGGTTCAGCATAAAGGAATGCCTAGAGATTAAAATTACATTAATAGCGTAAATTTCAATGCAATATTTGCCAACTCAATTTCTTGGGTTAGGATAAGTTGAATAATTAAAATATTTTACTAAGATTATATCCTATTATATTCTCCATCTTGGTTTATATTGGAATGGATAGCTTAGTGAATCCGTTTTTTTATAGGGAAAGGGGCAAACGACCTTACGGCTCACCCGATTATAAGTGATCACCGTCGTCCATGAGCGTCCACAACACAGGAGAAGCTGCCGGTGCGTTGCCGGCCTTTGAGAACGGAGTAGGCTTCTTTCATGAAGGTTCCCAAATCGTATAGGATTGGGAACACCGCTGGTGACAGTTGATTCAACAGGTTTCCATCGCGTGGATGAAAGTTACGCGAGTAACGCGCTGTCGCGGTACACCGTCCATGAGGATAGGTCCATGGAATTTGGAATTCTGCCTCGATGTGCAGTTATGAAAATCGATACCTAGGATGAATCCGAACAATTCCTTAGAACGCTCACCATGGTAAATGCGATAGAGAATGCAAAGAGCCCTTTTTCTATTTCTTAAGTAAAATGAATTGAATTTTACTGAACTTTCATTTTGACACACTTGTAACAGCACGCTCGGGGCTCATGTTAACCTCTGTAAAGGTAAGAACGACTTCAGAGCAACTTTACAGTTCAATTGCTTTCATGCACTACGTTTATAATTGGAAGCCGTACCCCGTTTCTACCGTTGAGTATTGGGTGAATAGTTTTATTTCTCCCATAGAATGGAAAAAGGAAGCCTAGCTGCTTGCTTTACCCACGACGACTGGCTAACGATGTTCTTGCAGTTGACTGAATAGTTAAAGTGCATTGGAAAGTACGGAGCCAAATCTTACCTTTCAAGTAAGACGATCGAGGATTTGTTTTTTTAAAAAGAATGCTAACAATAATTTGTTCACAAATATTGCTAAATATCTTATTAATAATTCCAACTAAGCTTGCGCTTTGAGATGTTTCACGTGAATAGTCGAATGGTGGATTCATATCAACTTCGTTTCGCGTGGTAGATTAAAAAATCGAGGTAAGCTCAAATGAACTTCGCTGGAAATAATGGTGAAAACCATATGAAAATTATTAGTGTGACAGTGCTCAAATGATTTTCTCATGATTGACTCATTTTAGAACCACAGATAACAAAATTTCACTACAGTTTAAATATTTTATCAAATATTCAAATTGGATTGTAAGCAGTCCTGTGGGAGAATAATGGAATATAGTACGCAACCGCATTGCGGCTTAGCTGAATTGGAAAACAATTCCATCACGTGCTTTCCCGGGGTTGGGAGGCCGTCACACTTTTAATTTAATCAAATTGTTAATTGCAGTTGTGGTTTTGCCTTTATCGGTTAAAACCAAACCCTAATAAGCTGAAAAGGCTAGGAAACATAACAAAGCTGTAAAGCTGTAAATACCGTGGGGTCAGAGGTCTGAACCAAGAGACCTAAGAGCTTTGCCACCTCTCAAATCCGGTGAAATAGTACAGGGCAGCTTCACGGACTAATTTTGCCTGACATTTCCTCTCCTCGAACCCGTGAAGGCAGGTATGCGTAGGCATTTCTCCACTAAAAACAAAGCTGTTTCTGACGTAAGACATTATGCCGAGTGTATTTCATTTTTTAAAAATAATGTTTTATTTCCCGCTCTGTCTCCCGGTGCTGCTAATTTTTATCCGATTTCATAAGACTTCAGACTAAAACCTGTTGATTTTTCTGTACATCATCAGCTTATTTCTAAGAAAAAGACTACGTAAATTCTTTGACAAGATCGGTGTGAACTGCGCATTCAGCACTGGTAGCGTCTCCTAAATGAATCTCGCCTAATAGGTGCCTCAAATTTCAATTACCATTTCGTTAACTATAGACAAAGCCTATGTGTAACATCAGTGGTCCAATCCATTTATCTTCGCTAAAAGCACGTAATGTAAATTAATGTCGTTAGTTATGTGTACATCGTTCTTAGCTACCTTTAGATGTTATCAAAAAGGTTTTGTGATAATTATCTACGTGATACAGTTTAAACCAACGATGTACATACATGTTCAGTTTTATGGTTTGAGAAGTCAATTTAATTTTTCGCGTAATTTTAACGCATTTTAGGCTGGGTAGACAGAGATAGCAATTTCTGTATGCTTTGAAGTTTGCGTTAAAGTTATATATGACTTAGTATTCTTCATTAAAGATGCATACACATAATGTTTTATGACACCTATATTTGTGTGTGTTGTACTTTCGTTGGCTTCTATTTGAAATGTATGGTGTCCGCCTTAGTCTTCACAGGTTTTTTGGCTGAAAACCAGCGCTGTGCTACATGTGTGAGCACAGCACATGCTGAGCCAACCCCTTTTCGGCACAATTTCTATTTTGTCCTTTTTTTATGTTGTTTCTGTTTACTTTTGTTTATGTCGTTTTTTGTCTTGTTTTACCTGTTGTTTCTGTGTTCTTGTGCCGAATAAATGTTTTTTCTATTTCTATTTTTCAACCGACTTTAAAAATGAAGGAGGTTGTCAATTCGTCTGTGTTTTTTTATGTTTGTTCTCTCATAACTTTGGACTGGGTGCACCGATTTTGATTATTCTTTTTTTTATTGGTAAGATGATGCTCCCATGTCGTCAATTTGGCACCCAACAATGCCATCCATGAGAAAACCATATAAGTCTTACATTTGCATCAAGTATGTGCGCCATAAATAGAGAATCAACATCACCGATTTCGATGATTGATTTTTTTTTATGGGAAAGGATGTACTTCGATAGTCGTTTGATGAGAATTTAGTTTGGTACTGATTTATTCTATTTCGTAATAATTCGGAAATACAAAAAGGGCATCGTCGCGTAATAGTGTTTAACGTTTGATTCAATTTGAAGTCAGTTTTTGTTTTTGCTCGATACTTGTATCATAAACCAAGGCTTATTTTTTCTCTTTATTTGGGACAATAAACAATGGTACAGATTAAATTATAAATAAGACTTAATACAAATGAAATACGTAGCTGCACTATCAATGACGCACATTCTCAACTTATTTTTACAATTAGTGAGACAATTTATTTAAATATAATTAATAAATATATATAATTAGAATAAAAAATTAAGAAGCACTGGTTAAATAATAAAAATTAAAGAAAAGATTAACTAGGACTGAACAAATATTAAACTGATAACCTAAGCTGTCTTTAATACGTTATTTAAATTTGGATGTGAACATAACAACAAGTCAGCATCAATAAGGACGGATGTTTTTTTTACGTGTGTAACAAAATGCGGATGCACACCCCGAAGCCATAAGGGCCGGCGACGGTGGTAGTGTCGGGCTCCAACCGACTAAAAATCTTCACACGGTATTCCCCCATACGACCATGTATGGGGATAACATGGTCACGGGATAACATCCCACAGTTCTTCCGCAACCCCCGGCCGTGCCCGTACTCCGGGCCCTACCTAGGAGGGGTGAGAAGCACCCCCCCTGAGACAATTACTACAATGCGGCGCGTCGAATACAAACGCGCCGCCGTTCCCTGTGAGAACCCTCTCCGAGGGGGGCGCCGGATCAACGGCCCATGTCGGTCGCGACGCCAGGTTCCCCGGCCTAAGGAGGCATTCGGCGGTCTTGTGCTCGGCCCCGCCTGTTGGCGGTGAGCCTTCTACGCACTTCGACCGCGTCTTGCCTCCTAGGCACCCGCTCCCTTAGGCGTTCGGTCTCCCGTTTCTGCGACATAATAGAGTCGCAGAATCGGTCTACCGCATCCCATGACGCCTCGCTACCGACCATGGAACGAACCACAGCTGGCAGTGAGAGGTCACTCCCTATTGCCGCTACGAGCGCGACCCTATCCTCCCCAGCGCGGGCAATCAGCCAGGTGTGTGACGACGTGTCCACAGTGTGGCCACATTCGTCGCACGCCTCGTCCGTCCTACCGCTACTACTACGCAAGTACAGATAGCTCCCGAAGCAGCCGTGCCCCGTGAGTATCTGCACCAGGCGGAACTTGAGGACTCCGCAATCCCTGTTGAGCCAGTCCGCCAACACCGGTCGGACGGCTTCCACCGTTAGGCGACCGTGCAACGGGTTTAAACCGTTGCTCCCCAGTGCCGAAGCACGTCACCTCGCGCCTCGCGGCGCCACCTCCTCTCGTCTTTGGAGACGGATGCTCGCCCGTTTAAGGACGCGCTTCCGCCGCCAGTAGACGCGAAGGACGGATGTACTCATTGTAGTCGTATATATCAACTACACGACGGAGAGGTGAACGCACACCGGTATTGGAACGACAGGAGTCTAAAGAAAATCAATTATTTATCCCCTCATACACTCGTGAGCAAAAATAAAGGGTTGGCATAAAGGGTCGTTTAAGAAAGTTTAAATATCTCGGAAGATAAAGACGCTAGCTAACTAAAATAAATTGTGCATAATAGACAATTAAATATCCTTAAAATAAAATAAAATATTTTTATTAAATTTATTTATATTTCATTAAAAAACATTTATATTTTATCCCTTTTTAAATTTTGCCACATGGTGGCAAGACTAAATACTAAAATTTATTTATTTCAGTTAGCTAGCACCTTTATCTAGCTACGAGTATATGATATTCAAACTTTCTTAACAGACTCTTTTTTTTTGCTCACGGCTATATATACCTCCCGTCGATAAAATGCTTTATGTACAACTTAACATATTTCTGACAGAATTCGAATATAGCACAATGGATGATAATTTTGAAGCCGTTTGACTTCACAGTTATCGTAGTCATACTTAACCCGGAAAAGTTGTGTAAAAGGCCTTATATTTTACGAGAAAACGACATATTTATGAACCGACGGTCTCGGCGATAACTTTTTATTGTTACCGCGACAAATAAAAACATAACATGTCTTTAGGTTCAAAACTACATGAAAAAAACAGTCTAATGTCGCCAGCGCTCGTAAAAATATTGTTAAACTACGTGATGTACTACATTTTTTTTATAGACACAAAGTTATATCAGATCGGGCGACAGTGGTTATATATGGTTATTCATATAGATAGAGGTGTAAAGAGAAAGTTACGACGCAATAGGGAAAAGTGTGACTGAAAGAGGATATTGTATGCCTACGACGTGTACCTCCAGAGGTACAATGGCAAATTATGTCATATTTGCGTCTTTTAAAACCGTAAGACGCACTTTTTCGATTAAAGAAGAAGAAAAGCTACGAACCGAGGCAGCTCGTTGCTCTTGGGCGCCCTCGGATTGGAATGCTATCTTCTCGGGGGTCCTTGATAATTACTGCGTAAAGAGATGTCTTTTTTTTGTTGGCGGGGGGAAATTCTGGGGGTAAGGCGGGGTATCTTTTTGATCTTGTTAATCCCTCACCCCTGTGCCCTCGCAGTGCAAGGCGACACGGGCCAGCCGATGTCGCCCGGGTCCACTTCAGCAGACGACAAAGCCCCCCCACACCTTTGTCGCCCAGTGAACCCAAAGATGTGACCTAAGTTATAAACCGGGTTAAACTGTAGAGGCCTGGCTGACCAGGGTAGATCATAAAAAAAGCCTAAGACGGAATTTAACGTGGCTTAAAATTGTAAACGATAAAACAAGAAAGGGGTTTCCGGTTAAATGTGTCACCTAATTGCAAACACGTGTGTTCAGTGATCGCGAAAAAGGATCTTCACTAGTGCGTGTGTTAAATGTTTTTCGATGGCAAATAACTTTTAATGATAACTGGACTTCACTCAAAAAAACTATGCAAGACACGGAAACCTGATACATATTTCCATACAATATAAAAAGAGAGTTTATTTTGTTGTCCGACGTAGCCTCAGAAGGAGCGAACAATCTATTGGCTATGGGCCATACAACATTGATGACTTTCTGTCATTTTATTTGTTTTCGATCATATTTATCTTAACTCATCTAATATGATTAAGATATAAAGAAAACAATGTAATAAGAATTAAATGTAGATTCCACAACTTTAACAGAGAAGGTTAAAATAACGTGATATACTTGGAACAATTCGACATGGAATGGTTTATACGAATACAACGAAACAAATTAGTTATTATTATATTTCTCTTATAGATGGCATGTTATATTTTATTACCCGTTTTTAGAATACAATAGAATAGAAAAAACATTTATTCGACACAAGAACACAGAAACAACAGGTAAAACAAGACAAAAAACAACATAAATAAAAGTAAACAGAAACAACGTAAAAAAGAACAAAATAGAAATTGTGCCGAAAAGGGGTTGGCTCAGCATGTGCTGTGATCACACGTGTAGTACAGCGCTGGTTTTCAGCCAAAAAACCTGTGTAGACTAAAGCAGGCATGATTCGATTGTTTATTAATTTGGTGTACATTACATAAACTTGCATATATATTATACATAAATGTATATATTAAAAAAAGATATATATATATTAATATATAGTTATACTTTCTTTACATATAAACAAATTACATAATAAATAACATAAATATAGTGTTATATAAACGATTTGTCGTAGTTGATGTTGGCGTGGTTACGTTGAGACTCAGTTAAGAAGCATTTCAATTTATTTTTAAATATAGATAATGTTTTAGACGTCCTAATAAGCGGGGGGATGTTATTCCAACATTTTGACATTTTTATATTGATATTAAATTTAAACCTCAAAAATGAGTTAATTTTTTTCCTTAACATTTTATTTTACAAAAAAATAACTTGTGACAGTATTAATGGTGGTACTAATTACTTGATTTTAGAAGGTCTTTTGCTGTACTTAAATGAAGATTGGGACATTAAAGTCACTTTGCCTTAGTCTTTAGTTTTTTTTAAAGAGAAATACACTAGCCGTATTAAGGGAAGCAATAACCTCGTACTTTCGTAAACTATACCAACAAAGAATCGTGGCCGACTGTCATTACTTGTTCGCTCCCCTCATTGAAATTCTACATCAATGCCCGGGTGGCACGTGTAAAGCAATGATCAAAGGAATTCATCAAAAAAGCGTCGAAGCAATGAAAAGGGGCGCCCATTCGATCCAAACGTTGTGTTATATTCGATAATCCTTACCGCGGGTATTCCTTGTGTCAATTTTTGAACATGTTAGAAATCGTTACGTAAGCGGTTACAATGGAATATTTAAAAAAGCTTTCAATTTTAATTCTTATATAAATCCAATATTCGCCTGAATTCAATAAAAAAACCCTTTTCCCTTTTCTCTTACAGCTTTATTAAAGTTGTTACTAATAATTGCCCACCGTCGTCCATTACAGACCGCTATAAATAACAAACTATACCAATCGTCCGCTTTGAATAACACGGGAGGTCGTGACAATCCAATTATTTTCGACCACGAGCGCTGCTCATAAATCCACGGCTGTAGACCCACGCGGCCGCCGATACCAAGTACTCCTCTGTGCTAAAATATTGCATACCCACGTAGGAACACATTCGTACGAAAACGTTTATTTATTAGTCTACCCTTTTTGTTCTGGCAAGTGAACCCTAATCTTTGCAAAGGCTAACTCAATTCAGCCGATAAATATGATTATCAAATATAATATTTGCCATGCAATGTTCCAATTTAGTTCAAAATAGCTGTATCCGCGAGGTGTAGGTTTTGACATTTTATAAATTTCAGATAGCTCTGACTTTAAGAGCTACCGACTACCTTTGTTCTCCGTCGAATTTCTTCGTTTCGGATTCTATCCCTTAGAGAAATGTGACATCGCTCGTTGTGCGACTTTCAGCTTATGGACCAGCCCAGCGGTCAAGTCTCTGCAACATAGGTCATAGCTGGGAGGACGCACTGGTTGAAGATGCTACTATAATGCTACCAAATTAGGTGCGCCCCAATGGTACTCTAACATAAAAGTGAAAGTTAACGATGTATACAGCAAACTTATCATATATGGTATTATTTTGAACGAATAGCAGTAAAGAATTTGCAAGGCTCTTCGATAACAAATGACTTGAGTTATAGCTAACGGTTGGGTCGGGCGGAACGTGGTCCAAGATTTATTTTTCGATCGCGATTCAATTATTTTTGGGCATCTTAGTGAAACATAAATCTGTAAGTCGGGCAAAAACCGCAACCTCCTATACCAATGTATTACATAACAGCGATGATTTATCGCCTCTTGCCGGAGGTTGATGTACATCCCAATTACGATATATATAAAACACTATTTTTCTTTTATATTTTCTACCAAATTCTCACCTGGAGAGGTAGGCAGAGTTCACTGACTACCTTCTTCGAAAAAATTTTTGTAATAATCTTATAACGTCACTTGTCACCTGCAACATGTCAACTTTCGCCTGTCACCTGTCTCCGGTCACCTGATAATAATATTTGACAAAAAAGAAATGTACAGATAGAGTCTGTGGGAAATATCTTCTTATATAAACAGTATATAGTATTTCATTCATCAATTTTTTTCATTTTAAACAAATTGTCTATCTGTTATTCTAGACTATCAATTTTTCTTCGACTTCTTTGTACCAAATTTAATTCAGATCTGACCTGCAGTTCAAGCGTGCAACAAACATCCATCCAAACATTATTTGTATAATTATTATAGGTATAATAAGATAAGGCATTTAATACTCAAGCAGTAATAGCATTGTGGCGAAGCGTTTTCACTACATTCTAATGTTTAGGGAACCTAATTCGATGGCTTTTACGAATTATAATCTTTTTTCTGTCTCTCACCTAGATTTTTTTCTTATAAAGTACTAATTATATTAATTAACGATAAAATATACCGAAAATTGCAGCTTTTCATGCAGGGTAGTCAACACAATTTATTTTTAAATATGTTTTAAAAGCCGCCCGCATTTGTTCTTTTGAACGGGTAGCTGAAAATAAAAGAAGATCAACTGGATTCGAACAATACAAAAGTGCGGCGCGACAGTTTATTCTTCGATCCCAATCCAATTAGTTTTTGGACACGTTTGTGAGGCATAAATCCACAGTCCGAAGTCCCACACAGTCAATGCTAAGCTTCGGTTGCCTGCCGTGAAATATTGTCCGCCTATGTATAAATATCTACTTGATTTATTGAGTCTCTTGTCAGTTGTGTAGATTTTTGTAAAATCCTTTGAAGTTTCATTTCGAGTTTTATTAACCAGTCACTTAGAGGTTAATTATTACTGTAGCATACCTGACTGTAATTATGAATGTAAAAACTTTGCCAAAAAATAAGTAGATCACCGTTTTTGACACAACGATAATTAAGTTAAGTTTATCGATTGTTAAAGTGAAAATTCAGTGTCAATAACAGACTAGAGGTCCGTTAGTTCCTTTGACCCCTTCTTCCATAGTAAAGTATTTAAATGTATAATGAATTATTACGACATGCTAATAGAAATAGAGTTAGTTTACTTTAGTATTAGACCAATGATTTTATATAGATGTTGTTTATTATCTGTTACTTTTTATATGTACGCCCCGCGGTGATTAAAAACGATTTATTTAAATCGTTCTAAAATAAAAGTAAATTACTCCTTATTACATCAACTAACGACCAGTGAAAGTCCCGTCAAAATCGGTGCAGCCGTTTAGCCAGAACTCAGACAGACAGACAAAAATTGTAAAAATGTTATTTTTGTGTATGTACCATATATATCATATGCATTTAGTCAAAAGCGGTTCTTTTAAGATTAGAAATAGACACTACAATTTTGTTTATTTGTATATAAGTAATTATTATTCTACAACTACAACCATTGTTTAAGAAAAACAGCAACCGCTTTAACCGCTGTTTAATTTGTACATCGGTGATAGCCGACTTATGACTAAGGAGACGGTAATCCCAACTGGTTTGTATCATCAACTGTCTTATTAATAAAATTAATTAATTGAAGAAACTCTTATTTCTACGGTGTAAAAATACCAGGGTCTATGCCTACTTCCTTGGAAAACAATTATTACTTTGTTTATAATTTAATTTATTTTAAAACAGAGAAACAACTTTCTTCAAAGATTTTGTTCTTTAACATTTTTGTCTTGAACTCGTGATTCAATTAACACATCATTTACAAACGGCACACTGTGACCTAACATTGTCTAAACACAAGGTTTATCCGCTCGACGTTACACAGCATGTAACGTTGAAATTAGCTCCATTTATTTAACTAATTCAGTTTTAAAACTTTGGCACAACATTTTGCGCTGAAATAATGGTGTGGCAAGTTTTCTCTTGTATTATACATCCCTTAGAGGTATATGGTGAGGTTTGTTTAACGTTTAATGTTAGTGTTATTTTAAAATTAAGAGACGTTCTCTATGTTAACGTGCAAAAGTTTCCTTCAATGACAACGATGAAACTTTTTGACAAAATGCAACTCTTAGCCCTAATTGCAGTTTAGAAATTCAAATTATTAAACTCTAAATATATCAGAATAATCACGAATCTGTATCGATGCCAAAAACCTAAGGTTATTGTGTAAAATGAAAGGAATAGAATTAAATATATCTATATAAAAATAGGAATGTCCGCTTGTAATATTAAAATAATCGCTTTTATTATATAAATATGAATGCACACACGGTACTTTACAATTTTGTCTGCCTGTCTGTCTGTTGGTTTCGGCAAATCTCTGGATCAGCTATACCGATTTTGACAAGAATTTCAATGGCAGGTATCAGTTGTGTTGTTGTTATTGTTTAATAAGTAGTAACTTAGGCTACTTTTATTTTAGAAAAAAATCAATAAATAGTATTTAACCGCGGGTAACACCGCAGCTAGTATATGGGATATAATAGAAGTTTGACGTTGAGTAATGCGACATTTTCCTTTTTTTAATATTTTATAACATGAAAGTGGCAATAAAGGATACATGCATATAATTATGATAATCCGTGCTGTTAACAAAAGAGCATCTCTTTTACCTTAAGACATGAGATTCATTAGCGCATTAGTTTCACTACACTCCATACAAACCGACAAAAGAGTGGACATTATCGTGTGGTGATCGAAGTAATCTAGGATGAACATAGAAGACACGTAAAGGAACCTACCACTAGTAATGGCAACAATTATGAGCGATTTCCAAAGCAATAATATTACGTCGAAAACAGAACTGGAGAAATTGAGTTGAAGATCGCAAATTACAATACTTAGAGGCAGCTGTTCAAAGTTATCCCGCGAGCGGGATAAATTTATCAGGGAAATTTTCAACCGCTGCATTTCTACAACATTCAGTGGATCGTTTTAAATATGATAATTTTGAAATGTTGTATATTATGAGGGATTTTTATATACACTCGTGAGCAAAAATAAAGGGTCGGTTAAGAAAGTTTGAATATCTTGGAAGATAAAGATAACTGAAATAAATTGTGGATAGACAATGAAATATCCTTAAAAAATATATTTTTATTAATTTATTTATTTTTCATTAAAAAACCATCGTTCACGAACAGTGATCGGAAGTAACATGATTTTTATTAATGCCCCTCTATTTCACCTCTATCTTTCGTCAAATTCAGTCAATATCCCATTTTAAAATGATTTCATCTAGCGTAACGTGAGTCTAGAGAGTGGGGCTTATATCTGGCTAATTAATCTCTTCGTCGTTCACTGCAGTGGTTCGCACTGGCGTAATCCCAAATGACTTGTTTTAAGTGCTCCAATATGCGATCACGACGACCGTTCGTAGCTTTTGACACGTTTCAGATCTGTAGACATAGTTTCAGCATTCACGTTTTCCAAGCTATCGCTAAAGTATTTCACATAATTACAAGTATTTATTTACAACGCATATTTCTTTTGTCAGCTTTTTTAATGTGTTAAGAGCGTGTGACCAATCTTGACTACACTAAATGATTTGCAGATGCGTTGCCGGCTTTTAAAATGAGACATAAAGACTTTTTCTTGAAGGTTAGAGTTGCATCTTTCACTGTTGCAAAAAAATGTTAATATAATTAAACACTTCAGAAAATTCTTTGTAGTATGTGAAGAAAACTTTCGACTACTAGATAATTAAAGAATATACGGCATGGATTTTTATGAAAAATCTCTTATATTTGAAAAAGCCGGCTTATTCCCGTTCCCAGCATTTCAGTTGCAAGTATTATCGTTGGTTAAAAAAAAAAGTATGAAATCCAATTACATATTTACAAGTTTTCCATGATTTTCTAAGAATCCGATATTTTTTTAAGCGACTATATTAGAAACTATATTCGTATATCTTTCATTGTGAAAAGGATTTAGATTTACAGCCATATTGCATAATATATTGTTAGTTGGCATGTTACGTATTTATCTGCGTGTCAAATCATCAAGTTAATCAGTAAATAACTTAAGTTCAGAAATACTCCCATGGGATCCAATTAATGCGGAATGAAGCCGTCCTAAATGCTTTCTTATTTCTTTCCCTTTCTTAGAGAAGTATTTGTAACCGATTTCCTGTAAGGTATATTTACAAATAAGTTACTAACTTAGATAGTGGTACTCGATTTTCTGACGATTCATATTGTAAATTGATCATAACACTAGCTTAATTTCTTACATTGCAATGCTATAAATTATTTGTTCTCAACCTATTAATATTGTTCCAGGTATGCAAATACGAAAAACGATTTCTCTACATTGTAAGTAAATCTAATATCAAGGGGTGTGCATAAACCGGCTTAAGGTGTAAAAAAGAATCAATTCGTGCAGAAGCACTAGGTAAGAAAAGTGGTAAGGTAGGATGTTGGTATAAATACTTATTCCCAAAGACTTACCACATAATCACACGCTCTAAGCTCTAGCACTCACTTCCATACACACACTCACTCCACTGTCACTCTATGTTATATAACATCATCAAAATTTGATTGATTGATTTGATTTCTTATAGGTACTGCCGATTTCGTATATACGACATAAATTATCATCTTATTTCTCTCTCTCTTATCATCATATAACATGGTTATACCAATAATTTTCACTTGTAAGTATCTTATTTAAAAAAAATGTAAACGTAATACCACTAGTGCTTTCGGGGATTACAGTAAAGATAGAAGATAAATATGCAATAGCTATGTCAGTCTCACCGGTGCAGGTGTAACGCAAAATTACATACAAAAATATAATACAAGACTTAATTCGATTCCGCAAAGGTAGACTCCTTGGCGACAAAGACAGTGTAATTTCATCGCAATAGAATCTAATACATTTGGATAACATTTTCTTTGTTGGTGAAAATCATATTAGTTATTTATATACGGGAAAATATTGTTTCCATTTATATTAAAAAGGATTATATTGAATTTTATGTGACGTCTTCGTCCTTGAACATGATGTATGTAGGTATGAACACAATATATCCGATGAGTTCTAGTATGAACTACGCAAATAAAATATTACTAAATAAACACAATAACAACTTGAACCAAAACTTAAAAGTATAAAATTTTAAATAAATTCTATAATAATTATGTTACTAGTTAGTTAATAATTATGTTATTTTTTTTTTTAATTTTAGTTTGACCTAGCCTTTAATTTCTATGATTTTGTTATTGCACGCAACGCCTAGAAACCTTTAGAGCAATTTGCGTGTTTTACATAATAAATAAATTTAAAAGGTAATTCAAAAATATATCAAAACTTCAAGTCATTGAAGTCATTAAAATATTTCACGAAAGGAAATGACCATGTCGGTCAAAGACGTGTTTCATAATGAATAATATTTATGTGTATGGATGTTGCCTGAATATTTTTCTTATAGAAACCTTAATCGCTATATATACATACCTCCATTTTATCCACACTTAACAAACAACAAAGGCAACAACGAGAGAAGTGAACAAACGTACAATGAGACTAACACAATAGGGAAGGCTCAGTAAAACCCTTAAAAAGTTCCGTTTACCTTTTTACTTGCCACGTCTATTCACAACTACACTTGTGCCGTTTTTTGTTAACTGAGCCGCCATTCTTTTAACTGCCAGTCTTTATTTTCTTTTTAATATAAATAAAGCAAATTTATCGACTCAATCCATCAAAGATTCCTTTTTAAGGAGCGTATTCGTAAAGACGGGAGAAAAATCAATGATATTGAAATAAAACAACCTATGATGGTAAGTGATCATATGACCACAATCAAGAATAGAAAAATTGCAGAATATTTGCCAAACATATTTTGTAGAGATAAGTCCTCGGCCTACCACGCGAAACGCAAAACTACAAGCTTAATACAATTTTTAATGTGCGTCTATTTCCTGTCGAAATTCACTTTTGTCTTTGTCTTTGCATTTTTGGATTTAAAAAAAAACTTTTTATGTTTTAACAAGCCAAGATTTGATTTACGAATATTAATTACCGTGAATAGTCAAATGAATTGAAAGAGACTTAATATTTTGCAGACCTTACTTACTTTTTTATGGATTCAAAGTCTCTATTAAAATGGTAAATCACTTGTTTTCCAGATTCGGTTTTAAAATCTGTACTCGGAGTATAAACTTGTCATATTTGAGACCTGATATCATTAGTAACGGTTGAAAAGCGTCGAGATTTGTGTCCTCTATCCATTCTAAAGGACGTAGCATATGTTTGATGTAGTTAATGCCTTCATCAATGACAACAGCAAATCTTTAGTAACTCAAGTAATTAGAGATTATTCTCCATGTTAAGCTAAGCACTTTAAGGTTTATTTTGTACGTTATCAAGATTCTTTACTATTGTTTACTCACAAAGCTCAAGCAAAGCAGCCCGCGCTATCCCTAACACGCTTTGCCTAAAGGTTATAACGTTGTCTGGATTTTAAGCCGGAAATATCGAGATTGCCATGAATACATGATGTTATTTAGCTATACCTTGATATAGAAACTTTCTATCGTAATATATTTGTAGTATTCGTTCTTGACTTTCTTTTGCTACTAAAAGAAAGTATAATTTTATTTTATTACACAATATGATTAGAAAATTATCATGTAATCGTTAATCTCTTTACTCTTATCCAAAGTCTCGTCTGAAATATATCTAAAATAATATTTCTAAAAAGCCTAAATATTCAAATCTAAAAATTTATTTAGCAACCTAAAGCTAGAATATATTAATAATTCTCTTATAATCTCTTGTAGTAGTAATGGAAAAAATTAATTTACCTCTAAGGCAGTTAATTTAATTTCGCGTTTGAACTGTCACTAAGATGCGGTAAAAGAAAATATGAAAGTAAATTAGGATATCCAAAACATGAAAGAAAATATTATGATGAGATTTTAATGCTTAAAAATTTAACCTTAATATATCTAAAGAGAGACGAAGATCATGTTCTTTCGGAAGACATTCACGTACTTTGTTACTAAGACCAGAGTGCCCTTCTTTGGTACTAAATACCAGCGTCCTTTTTGCGATGTACCTCAACAGATTAGCCAGAGAAACTAGCTTTGACTCTTACCAGATTAAGAGTTAGCGTATATCTTAGGTAACTTGGACTGAACCTCGAGTAGTTTATGCCCTAAGACATCATTCGAAATTATTAATTATAGAACTCATTTCCTCAAGACACTGAAGTCGTCTTAATACTCTTTGAATGTCATAGAAAGTTATCGCACACATATTCTCATCTGACCTTTGAAAAATCGCTACAATAAAACTATTCGATCCGCCAAAAAGCATTCTTTTGTTTTCGAAATCAAAATTCACAAAGATTAGAATGCCATAGTTTTATTTTTTCTTATAATTGCGGGAGGTTTGCAAATGACATGACTTACAGGCAGCCTGCGTATCCTGCATCATGTGCCTTTGAAATAGCTTTATGAATTTAAAAATCTTAAGGCAATCACTACTTACTGTTCATTACATGTCTACTACCGTGTACTGATTTTTTTTGGATACATTGCACGAAAGGACGCCAACAATCTATAAAAATTAGTAGTGACGGGAAAGTTCGAGGGAAAAAGACAAAGAAACTGGAGTACGAAGAGATGATCGGCCCAGATCTCCGAGGAACTGCAGTCATATCCAACAACGCCCTCTATCGGGCCATGGACCGGAGTGCCTGGGGACAAGTAATTGATTGCCGAAAAATGAGTCGCGATCCTCAGCAATGTGGGAGCGATTGAGAAGAAAAAGGCAATTTTATTATAAAAGTTTCAGTCGTTTCAGTTCGAATGCGTTCTTCTTGAATTTTGCATTCCACACAACGTTCCAAGACTAGAGCTCGCTTCTATAGTAGGGAATAATAGTTTTCTAATAATAGTTTCTGAAGTCTTTCGAAGTCTTTAGGAGTTCCTGAACACAAAACTAAGCATGCTCAATGCAGATTTGTAGATATTTTCGATATTCTGGACAAAGGGCATCTTATGTCATGCTTATATTTCCTTCGTATTTTTGGAGTTATTCGTACAGCAAAGCACTAGGATATTTGCCCACGTCTGACCTTCCCCACTATTACAATGTGAGTGTTTACAGAGTGAATAGACATTTACTAAGCTAGTGCACCTTACCATCCAGGGCTGCATTTCCAGTTAACATCAGTTGGGATCGTGTTCAAGCAATTATTAAGAATATTAATACTAAGAATAAACTGTCTATTAATGAGATTGAAAATCTCATGGCCAGAAAGTGAATAAACTTTAAAATTTCATGATAACGTTTTGATTGCTGGTTGTTTTAACTAATTTATGAAGATATATGAAATATAAATGGCCTCGGTTTATTTTTTGGTCGTGATCCAACTTTGTTTGGTCACTTTGTGAAGCATAAATCTGAGTTCGTGTGTTCCCGCAAGCACTTTGTAATTCTGAATCGATAACATATTGATCAAGCCATGTTTTTTCAATTATAAATTGTCATATTTTTGCACTTTCTACAGTGTTTTAAACACTACAGTTCTTTTATGAACCACAAAATAACCATTACATTAACGCAAAGAAAACGCATCGAATAAAAAAAAACAAACCTAGCAATGTTTCTTTATTTTCATAAATATTACTAACGTTCTTGTTAACCATTCCAACTAAGCTTAAGCTTGTGCTGGGAGATGGTTCACGTCAATAGTCGAACGGTGGATTCGAAACCCTTACGCTACCCAAATTATACGGATTTATGTGAAGTTTGGATTTTTGTTCAATTTTGATTTATTCTAATCAAATACATTATGATATATTTTTTCTTTTTGCTACAAGCGTAGATCTAGATTAAAGATCTTAAGGGTTAGGGGCTTTTGGGTTTGAATCACAGCTGGCTTGTACTGAGTTTCCGTTGAACTTTTAAGTAATTTATAAGTATATAACAATGTTCTCATTGTTTATAGTACACGACAAATCTGCAAAAAAAAATGTTTATCATGATTTTTTATACCATTAGATAATTGAAAAACAACAAAAAGTAACGTAATAATGATTGTTGCCTGTATAGTAGGGGATCAGCCAATAAGTTGGTTGCCGAAACGCGCCCAAGGGATATCATTAATCCTCCCCGACACTTTACTACGCAACTAATTACTTATTTACTCGTATGTCCTTCTCTTTGCGTAGTTTCCGCGTAAACTTTTAGGAATCGTTCTGTAAACAACTTTTCTAACTTGGCCATTAATAAATCCTTTAACTCAGACATGACCCAACTCTTCATTAAATAGACAACACACTAGCAATCCATGTAGCAGATATTTGTTTGCCGCAGTATTACTTAACAGCAAATGTGGCCGTACGCTCAACGAGGCCCTTTTTGCCATCAGATATATGTTTAGTTATTTATCATTACAAAAGTCGCCAAAATACGTTGTTTGAAAGTTATAGGTTCTGATAGTCTAGTGTTAAAGCGTTTGACTTATTAAAACACTAGGGTACCCGATTCGCCGGGCTAAATTTTGCTTTATTTTATTTTAATAATAAACTTACATCATTAAATATTTTGTTTAACTCTCACAACATATTAAATTATTCATTTCTCTCCCTATTCATTCTCTTCTACACCTACACCCGTGTACATATCAGTAAATAAGAGTACCGTATCATACACATTGTAGCAGTACCATAGTAAATAAGAGCTGTATTTGATAGTTCAAAAAGAGGAGTGCTCCGATCGTCACCAAACCTTACAGGATTACTCGCCTGGTCAATCTGAGGATTCCCTAAAAGTTTCATTGAAATCGGTACAGCCGTTTCGGAGCCTATCTGGAACAAACCCACACACATTGCTTGTAAAGATGCTGTAATTATGCTAGGCGTGATAGGATTAGGAATTGTTACGGTAAGGGAAAGGTGTGGCTGTGAAGGACGATGTTGAGGCAATTTAGAAAGGCATGATTTGGTAGTCTATGTATGTTGAAAAGATGAATGAGACAAGAGAGACAAAATTAAATATTTTAATCAAAGTGGTTATTGGCAAACGTCACGTTCAACAGTAGGCGAAAATTAATTATACACATAAAATAATCTATATATTTTATTATAAAACAAAAAACAGGGAAAATTAATGTACGTTAGGAAAGCTTAGTCGTAACTCACAGACAGAAATAAGAACAATTAATCAAAAGCCGCCGCCCTTACCGCTCGAGCTGATGTTTCCGGCCTGCTTTGAGGTTTCGGCACTTAACATGTAGGATACAATATGCCCGATACATCTTGCTTTCGAGACACATTTTGATTGGGTATCAGGGTAAAATACTTTTCTCATTGTTTTATGTTGTTGTAAGGGGAAAAGTAAACATAATTACAAGTATATGGACTAGTAATAACAAAAATCGACGTCAAATCGAGTCAACCGTTAGACGGAGACATAAATAATAATAAATAAAATCAAGGGTCAGATACGGAAGGCAATACTCCTAGACACGGCACGTATCGTCAGGAGGTTTCTCTCTATGTCGTATGCTTCGTTTTCGGTGGCACACATCTATATAATATATTTGTGCATTTTACTTTTATATAAATATTATAAAAACTTAACTTACGGTCTCAAAATAAATAAAAAAATAAAATAAAAAAGGCTTTTATTTCTTGTTTTTTTTTATAATGTCAATCTAATATACTTTAATTGCTTCTATCTTGGGCTATATTCATCCAATCTGTACCAGCCTTCCCTATTACATCGTCCGCCTATCTCGTGACATGTCTTCATCTGTAGCGTTCTCCTGTTTGACCCTCGAAATATAATAAAATATAATTAATGAACGGAAAAATATTAATTAGAACCTAACCAAACTCTCATCGACCTATCCTTGGATGTGCAGTGAGATGGTATTAACATACCCAACCGCGCGCGACAGCGGAGAGTTCCTGGACAAGTTAGTCCTGGAGACAGGCAGTAACGGTTAGAGCTTCCTTTTTGAACGAGGTAGCCAAAGACAGTTGTCGCAACAGTGCGCCTTAAGTCCATGTATTAGTAATAAGTAGAAAAGAAAAACCAAAAAATGTAACAAAAATAAAATGGGAGGTAAGAAAGAGAATTAATGATAAAATAAAAAAAAATTAGGACCCATTGCCATTCAACAAGCATAATTTATTAACGAAGTGATTTTTTTACATAAGAAATCGTTTAAACCTATATGTTACATATAAGCGACTGGGATAGGAACCCCTGATCAATAAGATCATAAAGGTAAAGATAAAACCTAATCAAGCTATTTAATACCAGTTATACAATGTTTTAACCGACGTCTAGCATTGTATATACTGCTGGCAACATAACTGTCGGTTGTCATAATAAATAATATAAGCGGCCCCCTTACTTTCGTTGATCTAAAAAAATATTAAAATAGATGTGAATATATGAATCCGTCCAATAGGCCGTTAATAATAGTTTTTAATAACAGACCATTTTTTTGAAAATACGTACGTATGAAATGAAATGTACACGAACGCAATAAATATTGAGTATGTCGGGGCAATACGGCTCAGCCAACTGGAAATCAATTAGCGTTTGAGCACGAAAAACGGAGAACGCCATTAATTCTAACCCCGTCACTTATTTTTAGTGTTGTATACACAAGTACAAACCGGTTATTTATTACTGGACTTTAAGGGCCTTTTGTTTTCCTTTAATTCCATTCTTAAATCGTGCTGCGCTTAGATTTGTCAAAAATCATCGTCAGCATTAATCGTGTATTATATTAAAACTAGCTGCGACCCACGGTATTACCTAAAATATGTCAATGAAATAACTAACCTTGAAATAATTTAATTATAAACGCGCACAGCTAAACTATCCAAAATTTATAATTTACAGTATGTACCTAATCAATAACCTCCTTTTTTGAAGTCAGTTAAATAGAATAGAATATATAGAATAGAATATTTATTTATTAACACAGATTTGGTTACACTTATAAAGATTACACAAACCAAACGAACATACGAGTACATGTAACCATTACAGCACATATTGTTGGTACACAGTGACCCCCAAACTAAGCAAACGCTTGTATCTTGGGAGCCAGAGTAAATGAAAATTAGCCTATGTGCTATTGAAGTCTACAATCTATATATGTGCCAAATTTCTAGATCCATTTCGCCGTTCTGGCGCGATTGAGTAATCTCCATCAATCCGTCTAAACTTTCACATTTATAATATTAGTGGGATGAAAATGTTCAAAATTTTAACCGCGGTGAGATGTTAAGTGGTGATATAGTCGAAGATGGTAGTTTAGCAAGTGCCTATTCACTCTACTTTTGAAGCTCCCACGGCGAACTTGCACGGAGAGACTGACGCCGGCAACTTGTTCCACTCCTTTGCTGTACGCACAAGAACGACGAACGAGATCGCTAGCAACCCGAGTTCAATTCCCGGTGCCGGCACCAATAAATTTTCTTGTTGAAATTTTATGTGCTGCTTTACCGCGTCCTCGGCGGTGATAGAAAAAATCGTGAGGAAACTTACACGTCTTACAAAATTCTTCTAAGACTTGTGAAATCAGCCAATCCGCACTAGGGCCGCGTGACGGACTATGCCCTTATACTCTCTTTACAGAGAATGCCTGTGCCCAGCAGTGGGACATTTATAAAGGCTGTAAATTATTGTTGTTAAAGTAAATAAACGAGGCCGCTGTATTCGAACACAAGAGCGTTGCTCGCTGTAAGGCATCAAAGAGTGTATTGTGGCCACAGGCAACACCACGCGAAGCTTTTGTCCCGCCTACAATGAAATTCTTATCAGCACCGTAAAATTTAATGAAACAGAAAATACAAAATACGCAAACATAAATTATTATCGGCGTGTATTTAATTTCATTTACACGCATAGATTTTGTTGTGCTTTTTTATTTTATTAGTAGTCATAGTGTTTTCATTTTTAACTTCAAAAAAGAAAAAAGGAAAGGTCCTCAATTCGAAAATGCAAAGTGGAAGTCCGAGCGTAAAAGCGCTTAACGATTGATTCGATTTGAATTCGGTTTTGGTTTTAGTCGTAAATATAGCCGTTATTTTAATAGTAGCCAGTGTGTTTTCATTTTTAGTGTAATTGTTAAAATAATATTACGTTACTTTAAACTAGTGATACCCACAGTGGTCTACATCTACCCCCAGATAAATCTAGAAAAGGGTGGGCAGCGAAAAGCTATTTGTGGTCTGTAAACGTTTAGTGAAATTAATTTAGTATACAAATAAGTTAAGTTTGTGTTTTTATTTTGTAGTATTATTAACAAACACTTTTTATAATCTAGTATATAAACGTTAAGCCTTTGTTGTACGCTCGGGTCTCCTTATTTTGTAAGGGTTAATGATTCAAATATTATTTCAATTTACGAAAGTTATTAAGGACTTTAAAAGTTAAATAAAATAAAATTGAACTGTAACGAAAATGAAGTAATTACTTTAGAGATTTACTTTAACAAAATTTCATTCTAATATCGTGAACTTTAAATTATCTCTCTTAGGTCATGTTACCGCCCAAAATGTAGACATTCTTTGCGACTAAATCATAAAACAATAATAACGAGATAATGATAACAATTTTATCTATAAATGTATATATATATAAATTCGTACAAAAAATTTAGTGTAACGCTAAGTACTGTTAGCGACAGTTGGTCCTACTGAATGCCGATTTAATTTTAAATATTATAATCTATAAAGTTAATGGACTGACTAATATAAAAGTACTTTAGTCAACTAAAGCACTTTTATCGGTTGTCGGCAACCAAGGCCGTTTCCGCTTCCGTCTTTGAAAGAGATGCATATACTAGAAATTTAGGATAAAAAGGAGAGGACTCTCTCTGTAGACAATTAGTGTACAGTTTAGAACAAGTGAGTTATGCTGGAGGAAAAGCCCTTTAAAAGTGACACTACACTTCTTTCGAACTTATTCCGGTAATCTTAACTAGAAATTGTGGTACATTCATATAATTAGCTGTGTTGAAAATAGTGAAAAGCAAGCAAATTAATAATTAATATTAACTTTTGTAGTTAAATGAAGCAACTTGGTTTAGTAACATCTAATATCGCGAAACAATGTATTCGAATCTCGCTTGCGTTGTTTTCTCATTTTGCTAAAACAATACTCAGTTAATCTCATTGTGTATTGTATACAACATTATACAATCTTGCAAACAATATTGTTTGGTGTAAAGTCTTCAAGCAAATACGTTACAACAAACAAATGGTATGAGCTAATATTTGGCAAACGGATTACACTATAATATTTAAACTTGCCAGAAAATTATAATAAAATCGTAATGCTATTTATTCATTTAATTGTTGGAAGTAAAAAAATGATTACCACGCGCTCGGCGGTGAAGGAAAACATCGTGAGGAAAAACTTAAAACATTTTTCTAAGGCATGTTAAGTCTGCCAATAGGCATAGGGCCGCGTGGCAGACTGTGCCCTTATACTCTCTTTACAGAGAAGGCCTGTGCCCAGCAGTGGGACATATATATATATAAAAGGCTGTAACTAACTGTCAGAAAATTAATAAGTATCGTAATTAGTATGGCATGGCATACTAATAGTTTTCAAGACTGGTTTTATGATGCTTTTATGGTATTTTAGCTCTTAGTTTCTACAAGTACACCGATGTTACATATACAAAAATCAACTCCAAAAATTTGTGCCCGGTGTATGGCGTTGAGATCACCACTTGTGACACGTGGTATCTAAAAGCTCAGTGAAAAGCGAACAGCGAAAGTTGTATCTGACTACTGACGGTAAAAAAGGAGGTGACAGGTTATTTAGCTTTTTAACCGACTTCAAAATAGGAGGAGGTTCAATTCGTTTGTATGTTTTTTATGCTTGTTACCGATTAACTTACGACCGGGTGAACCGATTTTGATGATTCTTTTTATATTGAATAGTTGATGCTTCCCGTTCGGTCCTATTTACTCCAATTCTGACAATGTCATCCATGAGAAAACCAAGTCTTAAATTTGTAGTAGTCAGCAAATGAACGTATAAGTCAATGTCGTTTATTATATTTTTTAAAAAGAAAGCTAGCAATATTTCTTTTTTTTTTAAAAAATTTAGCTTAAGCTTGTGCTAGGACATGGTTCACGGCAATAGTTTAATTGTGGATTCGAACCCACGACCTTAAGATTCGCAGGCCGTACCCTAAACCATTAGGCTATTGACGCTTTAAAACAAGTACACTTAGAATCATATCTTTAATCCCATGAATCCCTTAAAATGCTTTGTCCAATGCGCAACAACACGTTAAAATATAGATAATATGATTATTAGAATTTTTTTATCGTTCACTATTCCGTTACAAAATTGCCGAGATGCTTTCTCATTATATGGTCATATAATGCCGCGGAGAATGAATAAAGCAAAGCGGGAATCCTTTGACCGTACTTTGTAATTTTGTATTTCTCACGAATATTTCATTGGATAATTAATGGCTGCCGGCTAAATGGAAACGGTTTTTGTAATTTGTTTTTGTTTTGCTTTATAATTTTTACATAAGCATGAAACTTTGCTATCATTTTTTTTACATTTATATGCATAATATTTACAGCTTATACATAAGAATAGAAAACGTAAAGTCGCATATCTACCACGCGACGGGCTAAAGTCGATACAATATTATTTTATCATTGAAATGCCATTCTCACATGCTCATACAATTGTGAGCAACCTCGCTCAACATCGCACCCAACATAGTTTATATTTTATCATATTATTAACAGCAATACATCAAGAGCCTTAGAGGTAATTTATTAAAGACTTACTGACTGTGTTTCAGAGATTCACTTTTAAAGGGCTTTTCTTCCAGCATAACTCACTTGTTCTAAATTGTACAGTAATTGTCTACAGAGAGAGTCCTCTCCTTTTTATCCTAAATTTCTAGTATATGCATCTCTTTCAAAGACTGAAGCGGACTTGGTTGCCGACAACCGATAAAAGTACTTTAGTTGACTAAACTAAAGTACTTTTATATTAGTCAGTCCATTAACTTAGTATATTTTATAGATTATAATATTTAAAACTAAATTGGCATTTAGTAGGACTAACTGTCGCTAATACAGTCATTTGTTTTTCACACATTGAAATAAGTAATACGCGCACCTGAGGTCCTGGTAATCTGTCTGACAGGGCAACCTAGTGCAGATACCAGTCTCACACAAGGAGGCTTATATATTGTGTTATATAATGTCATTTTCAATTGTAACCTTTGTGAAACTAAAATAAAAAACTATTATTATTTCTTTATTTATTATTAGACCTTAGGCTACGTTTGTACAATATTTCTAGAAAAGGTGTCATCATACAAAATATAAAAACATTATAAAAACCTTTTTTTTTGTTGACGGGGAGGAAATCTTCACAAAGATATCCTTGGCCCTTTCCTCGGTGCATGACGAGGGGCTCCGGGATCTCCGGTGGAATGCACTGGAGCCCCTCTGCACTGCTCAAGGAGAGCACGTCCTGGGGGGGGGAGGTTACTCCCTCCCCCCTGTGCCCTCGCAGCGCAAGGCGCGCAGCCGATGTCGCCTTCTTCCCGGGTTCACTTTGGTGGACGGCTCAGGCCCCCACCCTCGTCGCCCAGTGAACCCGAGGCCCCTTTTAGTCGCCTTGTACGACATTTTAAAAACCTAAACTAGTGTGTTGCACCGGCAACGAAGCAGAGCAGCCGGTGGTTATGGCGACATAGAGAGAAACCTCCTGACAATGCGTGCCGTGTCCAGGAGTACTGCCCTCTGTATCTGACCCTTGACCCAGGCATCTAGCGAAAGTCTCTTAAGATGTTGATCGAGACTTTTCGCTATGAGACCGTTTGCAGAAACGACTATCGGGACGATGATCGTCGAATCCACATCCCACATGGCGGTCACTTCGTGAGCCAAGTTGATGTACTTTGTGATTTTTTCCCTTTCGGCCTTCAGAAGATTGTCGACGTCTCAAGGTCTATTATTATAATTATTATAGTTTAGTTGATCATGATAGGGAAAATCGAAGGCAAAAGACGTGCTGGGAGAAGGATGGTTGCGAAACTTACAAGAATTGTTTCATCTAGCGCGAGACTTTCTGATCTCACATTTGACAGTTCGACCATGCAAGCACAAGAAGAGTATTCACTTAAAACCGTGATTAGTTTGATGTTATGTACCTCTATTGTATCGTTTATTTTTCAAAGAAACATTGTAGAAAAATGTTTCCCGATGAAAACCTTACTTACAAAGTGACCGAGTGAATCACGCGGCGCTTTTATGTCTTGTACAATAGAAATCTTATCTCCGCTGTGTACAATGCCTGTCATATGGAACCTTGTTATATAATATACATACACATTTCTCTTCTATCTCACTCTTTTTTATTTTGGCAACAAATAGTCCTTATTACCTACATGGATTCGTTTTATAATTTTGCTATCGACCAACAGTGCCGAATATCGGTTTTTGTAAATATTCATAAATATACTCGTCGGAAATATTCAGGAATACATTATCACGTTCGTGCACGTAGCACGTCTGTTTATTTTTACGTAACTTTCTTCCAAGCACTATCAACCTATACGATGTGGGACCTTCTTATAAGCCGACTCTTTATTCTTTCCTTGTTAAAGGCCGGCAACGCACCTGCAGCTCTTCTGTGTAGTGTAACCTAAATGGGCATACCTTCATGGGCGTCGATGATTACTTAAGAGCCGTAAGTTCGTCGTTTTCTTTAAAAAAAATATGTCATGCGAGGGTATTACAATTTTAAACAAACATGCATTGTGTGCTGCAAACCTTCTCCATTGAATTATATAATTGGTACTTGCTTAGTATGTAGTGTGTAAGTTCATTGTGATATCTTAGTGTACAGAATTCTCTAAATAATTTAATTTTCATTACTCGGTACGCAATGTCACGTAGCACAATCTTATCAAAGCTGAATGTAGACGCCGCGGTACAATTAGACGGCGCTCGATTCCTCTGAGCTAACTACTAACTACGTACTTAAAAACAATGCGAAGCACTAATCGAACCGTGTACTTCACATTAAACATCAGAAATTAATATTAAATTCATTGGAAACACGTTCAAGCTTATCATGAGAAGAACAAAGATAACAGTTAATCAGTTTTCATTATCACTATATAATATTTTTTTTAAAATGAATTTAATGTATAATAATTCATTCATTCATTCATAGTTACACAAGGACCTCAATATCTTACTCAAATAACTTACTTTTTTTTAATTAAACAGGAGATAGTGCGATATGTCAAGACACGCAAAGACCGTACAGCAAACCACCACAATGTATTAGCACAGGCATTGATGGACATGGAACAACCAACTAGACGTCTCAAACGAAGAATACCACAGGACTTTCTGAAACACTAATATACTGATAATAAAATCGGATACAACACAGGTTGCATACCGAACAAGACAACAAATCCTAATGCCATACATACTGTTGAATGTCCCTACTAAAGGAGACAGATTGTAGTAACGAAGAGAATTATAAAAAAAAACATTTTACATTACATTCATTTTTCAATAGGAGATTATTTTAATGTACAGCGGTTTATTATCGTACCCTTTAAACACGTAACTGGTTCCGAAATTTCTCGTCGCATTTGTCGCAACGGACTCAGTTTTTTGTTAATTACAATAACTTCTTGTTAATGCACAGAAATTGATGAATAAAAAAGGTATATTTGCGAGCAAAAACAAAGACCGACTTCAAATCGAATCAAACGTTTAACGCTATTACGCTCGGATGCCCTTTGTGTATTTCCGAATTATCGTAGGAATATTACGAAATAGAATTAATTAGAACCTTTTTTTTTTGTTGACGGGGAGGAAATCTTCACAAAGATACCCTACCTTCTGGGGGGAAGGCGGCAGTTATGTGGGGTTCTTAGCCACTAAAACCTCCCCGGTGGCCCTTTCCTCGGTGCATGACGAGGGGCTCCGGGATCTCACGTGGAATGCACCGGAGCTCCTCTGCACTGTACTCAAGGAGAGCACGTCCCGGGGGGAGGTTACTCCGTCCCCCTCTGTGCCCTCGGAACGCAAGGCGACACGGGTAAGCCGATGTCGCCTTCTTCCCGGGTCCACTTTGGTGGACGACGCAGGCCTCCACCCTTGTCGCCTAGTGAACCCGAGGCCCCTTTTAGTCGCCTTGTACGACAGGCAGGGGATACCGTACTCTTGAGAGCCCAGAACTACAGGGCTGATTGGGACAATCTAAGCTAAAGTAACTTATATACCGTCGTTTATTCTAACATTGTCCAGAATCCATTAAGAAATAAAAAGCACGGCTGTAATTAGAAATAGACGGTATACTATTCCATTCTAGCCTTCTAGTCCATTATATATAATAAAAACAAGAATGTTTACGAGTAAAACCAAAAACCGATTTCAAATCAAATCAAACGTTAAACCCTATCACCCTCCAACTTCCTTTTATATATTGCAGAATTATCGTAGCAATATTACGAAATAGAATGAATCAGAAGCTAACGAAACTCTCAATCGAAATTAAAATTTTATTAGAGCTGAAGTGTACTATGAAGTTCTATTAGACGGCCTTATGAAACAACCCCAAGGAAAACTCTTAGCACAGTACACGGTCTTTGGGTGGATATTGTATGGTAAATTGTCGGATTCATCTTCAGCTAATGACAATGTCACAAGTTTACATTTGCGTTTTACTCCAGAAGACGAGTGTCTCAAACGTTTTTGGGAAACAGAGGCTGAACCTGATAAGATTCAGAAAAGACTGTCTATGGAGGAACAATTATGTGAAGACATCTATCAAGCTACAACTATAAGAAATAACGAAGGAAGGTACATTGTCAAATTACCATTTAAAATGAGGATCCTGCATGTCAATACGGACAGTCGAAGGATATAGCAATGAAAAACTTATAGCTTTAGAAAAGGTTGACTAAGGACCCTAAGTTATATGAGGAATATCGTAGGGTGTTAGAGGAATATGTCATTCTCAAACACATGGCTCTTGTTGAGGCAGCGGACATCGAAAATGCAAAGTCTGTATACCTACCTCACCATGCTGTGGTTAGAGAGGGACAAAGATACGACAAAGAAGTTCGCGTGGTATTTAATGCATCAAGCAAAGGCATCAATGACGTGTCACTTAATGACGATCTTTTGGTTGGACCTAAGCTCCAACAGGATTTGAGGCATTTGTTGATGAGATTTCGCACGCATCAATTTGTATTGTTGCTGACCTTGTGAAAATGTATAGGCAGGTACTTGTACATACCGAAGATGCTAATTTTCAAAGGATACTTTGGAGACCCAATCCAGATTTGCCTATCCAACACTATAAATTGATGACACTAACTTTTGGAACGGCATGTGCTCCGTATCTGGCAGTTAAGACGTTACAAAGGCTGGCTGAAGATCAAAAACAGAATTATCCTAAGGCGTCAGAAATTACTAAAAGGGACTATTATATTGATGACTTAATGACCGGATGCGACACAGAAGAGGAAGCTAAAAATATTTATGATGAAATGAATAAACTAATGACATGTGGAGGATTTCAACTGCAAAAATGGTGTAGCAACAGCGGTGATTTATTACAATATATTGGAAGAACAAGCACAATAAGGAACAGTTGGTGCAAATAAAAGCGGATAATATGATGAAGATTTTAGGAATACAATGGGATCGAACTACAGATAATTTTGAATACGGTCACTTTACCCGAGGTGAAATATCCTATCACAAAGAGGCAGGTTTTATCCGATATTGCTCGATTATATGATCCAATGGGCTGGATTGCGCCAGTAGTAGTTACAGCCAAAATTATTATCCAGAAAATATGGCAAGAACATTTAGACTGGGATGATCACATCACCGGAGAGTTACAAGAGAAGTGGATCAAACTCAGGAATGATCTGGTTGAAATCAAGAAAATTGAGATTCCTAGATGGATTAAGAGTACCAGTAGCAGCTATTGTGAATTACACGCATTTTCTGACGCGTCTCAAGCGGCTTACGCTGCAGCAGTCTACATACGAGTCATAGAACCTGCTGGAAAGGTCTATGTAAATTTGATATCGGCTAAAACAAAGGTTGCCCCTATAGACAAGGTTGTGTCAATTCCCAGATTGGAATTGTGCGGCGCGACTCTTGCCGCCAAATTGCTATCAGAGATATCTCAAATTATGAACATTCCGAAAGAAAACCTTTATGGTTGGACTGATTCCACGATCGTTTTAGCATGGCTGAAGGGTGGATCAAGCAAATGGACTACATTTGTCAGTAATCGGGTGTCAGATATTCTCTCTATTATGGACTACAAACAATGGCAATATGTTTCGACTGACACAAACCCAGCGGATTGCGCATCAAGAGGCTTGCAGCCCTCAGAGATGCATTCCGAATATTTATGGTGGCACGGGCCTGTTTGGCTAAACAGAGCTAAATTAGAAGAATCGAAATTTAGTATAGATGAAACACAGGAAGAAGAAAGAATAGTTTCAATGAATATAATACAGATAAAAGAAGAGAATTATGAATGGAAGAAATTTTCAAGCTTAAAAGGATGTTAAAAGTAATGTCATTTTGCAGAAGAATGTTGACGAAGAATAAAGAAAGACATCAATTACCTGTATGGGCTAAAAGATATGTGACAGTTAAGGAAATGAATCAAACGTTAGAGATGTGTATCAAACAAGTTCAAGGAGTTGAATTTGGAGAAGAGATAAAGTTGATACTAGAAGGGAAAGATGTCTTGAAGAAAAGCGCACTTCATACTCTCTGTCCGTTTTTAGATCAAAACCGGGTGCTGAGAGTGGGAGGACGAATTGATCAGGCTGATGTGAGTTACGACATCAGACATCCAATTATATTACCAGCTAAAAGTCATCTTACACAGCTTTTGGTTGCGGACGCACATGAGAAAACTCTGCACGGCGGACCGCAAATTATGTTGAACTTTCTTCGTTCCAAGTATTGGATATTACGAGCTAGAGATCAAGTCAAGCGATGTTATCGCAAATGTATCACTTGTATGAGATACTCCAAGGCAGCCAGAGTTCAGTTAATGGGACAACTTCCTGACGCAAGATTGAAACCTTGCAAACCATTTAAAGTGACTGGAGTTGACTATGCCGGCCCTATTAATATCAGATTTTCACCAGGCCGTGGAGCAAAATCCTACAAGGGATACATCAGTTTGTTCGTGTGCATGGTCACTCGTGCAGTACACATTGAGGCGGTAACTGATTTGTCCACAAAAGGATTTATTGCAGCGTTCAGGCGATTCACGTCACGACGAGGTCATTGTCAAGACCTTTACAGCGACAACGGCACTAATTTTGTCGGAGCTGATAAACAATTGCGTGAGATGTTTGATTGTGCCAAATCAAATCTGCCACAGGAGATCGCTGAAGCGTTGACATTAGAATCCACGACATGGCATTTCATTCCTCCGCAGTCACCAAATTTCGGTGGTCTGTGGGAAGCAGGCGTACGCTGTGCTAAAGCACATTTAAAAAGGTAATTGGGATATTACGCTGACTTATGAAGAATTATCTACCGTATTATCGCAGGTGGAAGCTTGTTTAAATTCACGCCCCATATCGGTTTTGAGTGATAACGCGAATGACCCTCTCCCACTGACGCCAGGCCATTTTTTAATAGGAGAACCTATGTTCAATGTTTGTTATGATACTTATACAGATTGTAATATTACTGCTATTGATAGATGGAAATTAGTTCAGAAAATGGTTGATAATTTTTGGATAAGGTGGTCTAAAGAATATTTGGTGTGTTTGAATCAAAGATATAAGTGGAATTCGAAATTATCAGAACCAAGTGTTAACGATATTTGTGTTATTAGAGATGATAATCTACCACCAACTAAATGGCTTTTAGGTAAAATAGTAGATAAGCATCGGACCGGACAATGTAACTCGGGTAGTAACTATTCGTTGTAAGAATGGATTATTAAAGAGACCATTGAGTAAAGTATTTGTTCTTGACAAATGATTTACATTGTCACAGTGGGCGGATTTATTTCCTATTTTTTATTTATATTTAAGTTTCTTTTCCAGTTTGTATTAGTTAAAGATTTAAAGCAGTTTTGGATAAGTAAAGTTTTTTGTTTTTCATTATTTGTAAAAGAGAATATTTTTTGTTTTAAAAGGACAAGTCCTTGGTGGGCGGAATGTTAATAATGTTTTGTTCTATATCGCTCACCAATAGATGGCGCTGTGCAGTTTTAATACATACTATTGAATGCTTACATTAAGATGGTATCGCTGCATTGATTATTTTAAATAAATAAGTTAAGTTGAAAAATACAAAGTTAAAAAAAGTATACGAAGTAAAAAAAGTTAAGTGAAGTGATAAAGTGCCTTTCAGTGAAACCCTTTCCCCAAGTTAGTTAAAATTGTACAGTGTGCTCCATTGAATTATATAATTGATACTTGCTTAGTATGGAGTGTGTAAGTTCATTGTGATATCTTAGTGTACAGAATTCTCTAAATAATTTAATTTTCATTACTCGGTACGCAATGTCACGTAGCACAATCTTATCAAAGCTGAATGTAGACGCCGCGGTACAATTAGACGGCGCTCGATTCCTCTGAGCTAACTACTAACTACGTACTTAAACACAATGCGAAGCACTAATCGAACCGTGCACTTCACATTAGGCATCAGATGTTAATATTAAATTCATTGGAAACACGTTCAAGCTTATCATGAGAAGAACAAAAATAACAGTTAATCAGTTTTCATTATCACTATATAATATTTTTTAAAAATGAATTTAATGTAAAATACAAAGATACCCTACCTTCTGGGGGGAAGGCGGCAGTTATGTGGGGTTCTTAGCCACTAAAACCTCCCCGGTGGCCCTTTTACTCGGTGCATGACGAGGGGCTCCGGGATCTCACGTGGAACGCACCGGAGCCCCTCTGCACTGTTCAAAGAGAGCACGTCCCGGGGGGGAGGTTACTCCGTCCCCCCCTGTGCCCTCGGAACGCAAGGCGACACGGGTAAGCCGATGTCGCCTTCTTCCCGGGTCCACTTTGGTGGACGACGCAGGCCTCCACCCTTGTCGCCTAGTGAACCCGAGGCCCCTTTTAGTCGCCTTGTACGACAGGCAGGGGATACCGTAGCCTTATTCTTGAGAGCCCAGAACAACAGGGCTGCCGGCCGGTTTGCCACCGGCCCGCCGATTTAATTAATAATTAATTGGAACCTAACCCAACTCTCATCAAAAGTAACCTTGAAGTAAATACTTTCCAAAATAAATGAATAATCGATCTCTGTTGGCGTGATATTGAGTTATTCGTCCGTTTGTGGCACACATACTTGATGAAATTTAAGACTTATATGTTTTCTCATTGATCAAAATCGGTTCACGTAGGCCAAGTACAGCCTGGTGGCTAAACAATTGACTTACGACCTCATTGTTCGAATACCAACCGGCTTGTGTTGACGACATTTCCATATCAACAGTCCAACAAATCACTTGCTACAATTTGGGAGCTAGGCTTTATGAGCATTAAAACATACAGACAAACTGTGAACCGCCTCTTTTTTGGAGTCGGTTGAAAAAATTCCTACGTCCCCTTAGGCTTTATTTAGCGGGTTAGAGACAAACAGGCACTAACTACGATATTAAATCTGTAGAGCACATATACTAAACGAAAACGTTCATTGAAACAATTTAATATTCAATTTGATTGCAAAATTAAGTTAAATGAATTGTTCGCCTTACACGAAATTGCTTTCAGCGAGCCCACATAATACCGGAGTATAATAATGTAGTAATTAAATAACGCGGAGCGGAAACCTTACAGTGTATCGCGTAACAACCGCCCAGTAACAAATTGTTGGGTTATTTCTAGCTGTCGGGTCGGGAGGGTGGTAGTCGCCATTTCGCTTTTTTCGCTCCAGTTGATTCTCTCATTTTTAAGGACAAACTACACAGTTGGCCAGAGAGGCTGGCCTTTAGTGCTCCACCGGATTGAGAGATGGCATAGCTCTTAGGTCGCTTAGCCTGAACCTCTATTAGCTAGTAACTCGACACAAGGGTCCCCCCTGGTGAGCATTATATACTATGTTACGCGTAAGCAATCCGATCCAAAGGGTGCCCGAGAGAGCCGAACCACGACTCGGTAGCTATTTTATTAATAGAAACTATTGGGACAATCTAAGCTAAACTAACTTATATACCGTCGTTCTTTCTAATATTGTCCAGGATCCATTTAGAAATAAAAAGCACAGTTTTAATTAGAAGTAGAGGGTATACAATTCCATTCTAGTCCATTATATATAATAGAAATAAAAATGTTTACGAGTAAAAACAAAAACCGATTTCAAATCAAATCAAACGTTAAACCCTATCACCCTCCAACTTCCTTTTATATATTGCAGAATTATCGTAGCAACATTACGAAATAGAATGAATCAGAAGCTAACGAAACTCTCAATCGAAATTAAAATCGGTTGGCATGATATTGAGTTATTCGTCCATTTGTCGAGCAAATAATCCAATTTAAGACTTATATGGTTTTTTCATGTATAAACGGGGCCATACTCAAATAAAAAAAGAATCATTAAAATTTGTTCACCCAATCCAAGTTATGCGGTAACAACCATAAAAAACATACGAACGAATTGGAAACCACCTTCTTTTTGTATTGACGATTGAAAAATAAAAGTCAAAATATATATTGCTAATGTAGTAAAGAGGGCTACGGTGCCCTCGGTTCGAAATGACGCCGTTTAAGCCGAGGTCCCCTTTCGCGGGCCTTTGCGCAGTGTTGCTCCCAATAGAGGTTCAGACTAAACAACGCAAGCTCTTTCTGGTCCGGTCCGGTGAAACTTTTGCGGTTAGCTTCTTCAGCCATTTAGGGTAGGTTTATCATAAAATAAAACATATATATTATTTTGCCCTTAAGAATATAGTAGACAATCAGGCTACAAAATATTCCAAACGCTATAAATCTCCATTTCGGTAGGCGGTCGGCTAAATAGGAATGAGGCGATAGATTTAGGGTCGCGCGCAGTCAAGGAATAACATTAATTCTACCTCGCAGTTTATGGCGCTACTAATTACTTAATTATACTTTTCTTGTAATTGAAATAGATTACAAACATATTTTATCTAATTACTTTACTCGAGTTCATTTGTTTTATATTATGGATTTATTTCATGGACTAGAAAAAACGTTTATTCGACACAAGAACGCAAAAATATAACAAGTATATCAAGACACAAAAATTAATTAAAATTAAAAAAGACTTTGTGCCAAAGAACTGGCACAGAATGTGCTGTGCTACAAACATATGACATAGCGCGCTGATTTTCAGCCAAAAAATCTGTTAAACCTTACGAAAGGCCGAAGTTATTCGGTTGTGTATAAATTACTCGTATGGCGTTACATGCACTTATTTTTATAGCCTTAATTATTTCAAGATAACCTTCTTATTGCCGGCCTAGTGGCTGAACAATTGACCTACGACCTCATTGTTCGAATACCAACCGATAGTCCATCAAATCTGTGTGATGGGCCCTATGAGTGACATGTACAGATGTATCGGATCTGTTAGAGTTAAAAGGATGAGGCAGCATTCTTTTATATTTATGCACAGATAGAGCCGTTATTTAGGAATCGATTTTGATGTTTTTTCTTTGAACGAATTTTGTTTTAATAAGGTCACATATTTTGTGGCTTAGTCATAGAAGCTTGGATTGAACTGCGGGCACAAATGTGATGGTAGAAAGTGAATACAGGCAACTGTACATTATATCAAAAGTACGATAAAAAGAGATCCATCCGTTTGATTTGATTTGAAATCTATTTTGAATTTTACTTGTAAATATACGTGTTCTTAAATTTTAATGTATAAGTATAATAGGCTCTCACTTCCTTTTAACTCTAACGGGTAAACAGAGTCTCGTCGTTGTCCACTTTCCACCTTGCATATTCGGTCCCATATGTGCCAGTTGGTGAGCCTGTTACCATAAAGCGGGCACGAATTTTTAACAAGTGATGTTTTTCTGTTAAGATATTAAAAAGTAAAAAACGGTAATTCATTGGTTCAAGTTGACTGGGATTCGAACTCGGGACCAAACGCAACCACTTAGCCACTAAGCTTATATCTTTCAGAAAAATTGATCCATTTTAATAAGTTTTATGTTTCTCGTCATACGAAGTCTAGTCGCGGTTACAAATGCTCGAATGATCCAACTTATGTTGAGTTATTCTCCCCGGGATGCTGGGGTGTCTACTAATGCCTCCCTTCGGTTACGAAGATTACTCCCGATCTTCGGTTCGGCTTCACCAATCGCTCCGACACGTGTTTGATTTTAGTTAGACGTTGTTGGAACGTGATCAACGAGGTAAATCGTTCGCTTCTTGTGATTCTATTTACATTTTGGTATGTACGGTTCAATTTACGGCTGCAATTGTTCATTATTGATATTTAAGTTGTTGCAAAAGCATATGTAATGATGAAATTCTTCAAAATACAGAAAAAAAAATATTTTGTAAAAAATTGTAATCATGTTTATCAAACAAAATAAAAAATCCATGTGGGATACCAAATAGGAAAGAAGTTCCTTATTCTTCCTATATTATAAAACTATTATTATTATTATTTTTTACCGATAAAAATAAAAAATAGAATACTTTACAAAATTACTTCAACACCCTTATTTTATTGACAATGATTTATGAAAATATAAAATTAAAAATAGCGCCATCTATCTAAACCGGTAGACTCTAAAAATTTAAGCTTATTTTTAACGATACGCACATTTTTGCTACGGTACCACCGCATTGCCCCATAAGGAATTACGGTCCAAAA
The DNA here is from genome assembly GCA_029286785.1 of Meandrusa payeni. Lineage (NCBI taxonomy): Eukaryota > Metazoa > Arthropoda > Insecta > Lepidoptera > Papilionidae > Meandrusa > Meandrusa payeni. The sequence goes on from JAGSMX010000013.1 coordinate 7,261,855, forward strand.
GTGTCTGTGATAACTTTTTCAATCGTCAAATTATTTGAATTCTTAACGCCATTTTTATTTAAAGTTATCTATTTTATATTGTTGTTACAAATGGCTACACTCTAGGAAATATTCACATTAAAATCGAACCGAAAAACTAACGCAAATCAACGTACCATTGCTGTAAGCTAACGATTTGAATTAAAAAGTTGTTTGAATATTTAAGAACTTGCAAATACAATGCATATATTTGTTCTGGAAGCATAACAATTTGATTTTAAATTCATCCTAATTGAAGTATACTAGAATTTTATTTTCAACTTCTCCCGTGTATGAAAAATTCATCAGGTTTTAAAAAGGCTATTCAAAAAGTTTTTCAGATATGCAAACTCTTGAATGCATTAGAAGCGTAATACGATTTTTTATTTGATAAGCTAAAAGTCTCATATTAGCTGACAGTCTCGTCTCGAAGTACACCTACTGCGCGGGCCCTGCTAATGCCTGATAAAAGTTTCAGCAGAATGAGCCGAGAAAGATTTTTTAATGAATATTAATTCCCCTACAGTTAAACAAAGTTCACTCTCGGGAAAAATCGGTAATTGCTTAGTTTTTGTTCAAGTTGAATCTTTAAAGCTTCTATAAGACTTATTAAATACTTTCTTTGAAAAGCGTAAAATGTGTTTAAATTGTATTTATTGTTAGATATATATATAAATGATATAAAAATTTTCAAAAATGATATTTTCTTAAGAACGAATTGGGGGTAGGTATGCCAAGGACCGGGCAGTCTTGAAAAGGGTGAAGGTAAGAGAAGATGACAATTTTTTTTGTACCAGATCTTTCGGGTATTTCGACCAGATTGATGACGCATCGAAAATAGAACGGCTAAATGATACTGCAACGCTAAAGACTGGAGAGTTGAGAATCCAATTAATTAGATTACTTCAATTCTACGGTTTTTCTTCAATAGAAGCAATATTAGTAAAGGAGGATAAAAAGGTTTTAATTTACATAGAATTGCTTGTAACATATAATTACATATATTACAACTGATAACGCAAAAAAGATATGAAAGAATCGTATTGAGTGAAAGTCCGGCCTACCCCTCGACGGTTGTCAGTGTTTATGTGTTTACGTTAAATAAACAAAGATAACCATTAATAAGATTTTAATTTTAAAAGAAGAATCCCATTTAAATTCTCTCCTTCTCCTATGGTAAAATTCTTTGAAAATAATGTTATTTATGTATTTGTATAAATGTAATGCATATGTTCGAATATGAAAAGGTTTTCTTTTCATATGAGACATAATGGCACATCTTAGAGGAAGCAGACGCCATAAATGACGTCGGAATTTTATCATTACGAACATATATTTCTTTTATCCATTTCCTTATAAATCTAACAAAGAGCCCGTAACACGTTTGGTATGTACAGACGGATATGACAGAAATATATTTTTTTGTTAATGTAATTTTGTGTTAATCTAGTTTTGCTTTTTAAAATCGTTTTCAATAATAATGTAACTTATATCAATTTGTTTGTTTTAGGTAAACACTGATAGGTGTGCAAAAGGAAGCTGTTTGGTTCGTGTGTCTAAAGATTTTTTTTTATCTCAAATATATCGTGATAATATTGAAGTTATCGTGTTGTCTATTCCAATCTCTGTATCTAAAATATGTCGTCACGTAGAGGACCGAATTGGTATACTTCATTATCTGTAATTGGTTCTCAGATTTCTTTCGCTCGCTGTCTACCCGTTAATCTACACTCCAAATGTGTCGTAGTCTTATGTTTCAATTAATCCAGTAATGAGACTCGTAATGTACTTTTATATCCATTAGGGTATTTTGAAACTGGAAGATAATATGAGTGTTCAAGCATTTACTACAGGTGAGATCGTAGTGAAGCCCTTGCTTATAAAGAATAAAAAAACACTTCAACGTGACGGCAGATGGGGAAGGAAAGTCAAGCAATGGAGTGGCGCCATCCCTCCAGATATGGTAGCAGCGTATAGCAGTTTAGCGAATTGGACGGCGAATCTTTGTTAGTGAAATGATACGTGCTTTTAAGCAAAAACGTAGGCCTGCTTTAGACCTAAGGCGTGATAGTCTCAAAATGCTTACGTGCGTTTAATGTGGGTATACGTTCAGAAAAAAGTGCCACAAGCCACTGGAAGGCACAATAAGAGTTGCGTGACCTACTTCACATATACCTTACACACCTGAATCAAAATGTCTCATATAACGTAGGTAGATAGATAGAATTCGTGGTAACAATATAGAATGTATTATTACATCTTAAAATCTTATTAGGGACGGCGGGTACCGTAAGTCTTACTCACTAAGTCCCTAAATCGTGACGTACATGTTATTTGAACTAGAAATTTCGTACGAACATAAAGGGAGGAACCCTTTAAGTGTAACATTAAATAACATGAGAAATTGGCTACGACATAAGAAGCACTCTGTCACAGCACATATTTGTAACGCTTTATTTGCTACCACGCACACGCAATCTGCTTCAAGCCTTGATGTATTGTCATCATAACATTTAAATATATTTTAAGACTACACTTTATTATATAGACTCCCGTTAGATGTCAAGAGCGTTGCTGTAGTTCTTCGGCAATTTTTTCAACCAGCGCTAACGCTTCCTGAAGTTCAAAGTTAGTTTAGCTTTCGAATGTCCGTAGTTTACCGTAGAAAGCAAGCGACACAGCTATAGTCCGGCCCTCTCGGGTACCCCCGGATCTCTTAATTACGTAAAAGTACCCATGCTAGCCAAGGTTACTCTTCAAGGTTACTCTTCCCCCCGAAGGGTTCTCGTCTTGTCGTGCCGAAGGGGCTCAGTAACCGTGCCCCCAACACCCACGGTGAAGCGAAGAGGAACCCACACGCCGGCCCGCGAGGAACGGCCGGCCGAGGCGGCAGCACCTGGCCAAATGCGACGATGGTGGAACATCTTGTGGGTTTGGTCGGTGAGGCCCCGACATAACTCGTACTTCCCCCGGGGGACGATAACGCGGTCAGGTACGTTCCCACAAGTAAAACAAAAGTAAAAGTAAACAAGTAAAAAAAGGTTACTCTTCACCGGGGGAACCCCTGTGTCGAGACTAAGAGACTTAAGCCACTTTTGAATCCTAGCCGACAGGTTCGCAAAAAATATTGTAGGTAAACGTAGATTATTCACATTGATTTGATTGATCCACATTCCCACGATTGTATGTTGTTTCAATAAACAAATTGAAGGCAATGGTTGACTGACTTGATATGTGTACAAACAATTTTGTTGGTAAAGCAGACTAATTTAGCTAATACCTTCTCTAAACACGCCGGCAAATTTTCTAAATCTTATACTGTTATCACAATAACGATGATGTACAAAGAAGAAACATAATAGTTTTTTTTATAATGACATGAGTATTATACAATGAAAAAAGATCGCGGGTTCAAATTCTAATCGGTTTATACCAATAAATTTCCGTTTTTTCGGTTTCTTAAGTACAAAAAAATCACTTGTTAAACATTGGAGTAACATTTGGCAAATTATGTTATGACTATATTATACTATATTGACATATATATTACACTGGTATTTTTTACTGGCATCTTACGTATTTTTCGCAGGTCTAATTTTGTACAGTGCAAAATTAAATCGTTAATTGCTTCGATTCGTAATTTCCGCCTTAAAGTTTGAACTCTCCCTAATTACAAAGCTTTTGCTCCATTCTACAGATGTCCTATTTCCTCCAAAAAAAAAACAGAAAATTTACCTTTGTAAAGTTTTCCTGTTAAGTTTTGCTTTGTTTAAAGATGTCTCGAGACTTATTTTGAATGATGCTGACTCTAATTCATATTCTTGGTGTAAGAGCTGTTTAAAACTCCGTAACAAAATAAGCTTTTATATGCTTAACCGCTACGAGATAAATTGAGACATCGATCACCATGATTCATCGAGTTTATTTATATATGACAGAGGCACACAACGTTTTTTCAACAGTGATTTTTTTTCACACATTCAATATTTTTATTTACTAAATGTTCTTGTTATAATGAAGACTTTGATTTACCAATTTAGAATTAATTTGAAAATAAACTGATTGAAATTGAAGACGGTCACAATTTAATTTAGTAATAATGCTTTGCGGTTCAATTTCTTATCAGACTGTTGAAAAGATTTTGAATGACAGATATACGTTTAAAAGACAACCCTAATGTCACCTCTATAGCTAAGGTTACGTCTGTATTTAGAAATAAATATTTATAAAAATATACGCTAGTACAATATTAGTGATTAAAAGATTCGGCCAAATTTAGTCCCTAGACTCGCATTACTTTTGATGGTTCGAATAATGTAATCAAATTGTATATTTGAGAAAGATGATCATGAAAGTGGTAGTAAATACAACAAAGTTCCGCCTGTGGGTTTTTTTATTGGAAAAGGGACAACCGGGCTTCTGGCTCACTTGATGTTAAGTGATCATCGTCGCCCATGAACTTCCACAACACCGAAGTGAGTGCGTCTCCTGCCTTTTTTTTAAAAAAAAAAAGTAAGCTAGCAATATTTCTTTTTTTCACAAATATTACTAACAATTTACTTAGATTAACATTTACTAAGCGAGTGGCCCTTACCACACAGGAATGCATCTTCACTTAACGTCACGTGGGATCGTCCTTAACCACTACCGACCTGCGCACGGCACTTGCTTAGAAAGTAAAAAATATATTTTATTATTAGTTAAAAACAGCCTTACCTGATAAAATCTTTTATTTTCAACCAACTTCAAAAGGAGGGTAAGTAAGGTTCTCGATTCGTCTGTATTTTTTTTTATGTTTTAGATTTGGTCCAATTCTAAAAATGGGATCCATAAGAAAACCATATAATTCTTAAATTTGCATCAAATATGTACGCCACAAATGGACAAATAACTCAATATTACGTCAACAAATTTCAATTATTTATTTTTTTATTGAAAAGGATGTACTTTAAGAGTAGTTTGGTTAGGTTCTAATTAATTGATTTCTTGATGTTCCTACGATAATTCGGAAATACAAAAAGGGCGCCCGCGCGTAACATCGTTTAAAGTTTGATTCAGTTTGTTTTTACTCGTAAATATACTGTTTTTTTTTTTATTATTTTATCTATACATTTAGTTTTCTGCATTTTTCTTCTTCATATAATCTATGACACTGCGTAGTCATCCTTCCGGGCTGTCTTGAAATTGTTATTTTGGCAGTTTTCGCTTCGTGTATTAATTTACAAATTTTATAAAATATGGGACAATGGATTATCATTAGCATATAAATTAAAAGCTTAACGTTTAAGTCGCAAAACAACGGTTAAGTCCTCGATCGTGATTACGTTTTTAAAAATAACGTGAAACAATTTTTCCTAAGCTAAGCCTACACAGTGGCCGTTATATACTTAGCCCCATTGTAAATATCACGCGATGTTTCCTTTAGTCCAATAGCGTTCGCGCTGTTGTGTTTGACAAATAGTTAACGCTGTTTGTTATTCACTAACTACTTGCCCCTGCTTTTCAAGGATGATTTTATTTTCTATTTAATATTTCTTTACTACTTGAGTCTGAATAGTTGAGCCGTGGTTGTCTCAAGTTGCATGCATTTGTTTGTTCCAATTTTACTTGCTAATTTACCACGTACTTGGCGGTGAAGGCTACACAAGTAAAACTACATGTGTTAGATTATGTATTAATGTTAATAAAAAGTTTATTTATTTCCGATCTGTCCACCGGGAACCCAACCCGCTTGTACTATTGTGTTTTGGATTTTTGATTTGTTAAGTGCATATAAATAACCTGCTAAAATTTGTGTGTAGTATAACGATGAACTTACAAAGTTTCCCATATGGGACCTAACAGTCTTAGTAGCCAGTGGATAACGATTGCCATCTGTGTCTAACCCACAAATAACACATCTTTATGCACGCTTGACTTGGCGAGTAAGCTGGTGAATGCATTACGAAAAGTGTGATTAAGTTAAGATATAGTGGGAGTTACGTTTCGTTTATTACTGCAGGGATAAGATGGAGAGGTGCGAGCACCTTTTCTTTCTTTCTTTCTCTCTTGAACAATCGTGTGAAGCTAAAGAAGTGTTAGTTCAGTCGTGTTGGCTAAAGCAAACTCGTTTTTTATTTAATTTAATGAAGTCACACAAAATTTAATTATTCACATACACCAATTTTCAATGCTCTAACTAAAAGATGAGTCAACAATGGCGAAGTTGGAAAGCGTCCAAAGAGACAAAGCGTAGCGCCCGCTTACTTTGCCGTAGCTGGCTACAAAAGCTGCATTTCTTTGAGCTTTAACAATTATTCCGCATGGGATGATAAAGAAAAATGTAGATTTATGTGCTTAGCAACGGCCTGCAATTTCTGCAATGCTACATTGTCATAAAAATATTAAATAAATAAATAATTATGTGTCAGTTTGCACAGAGTAGAATATAGTATCGTAGAGAATAGATGAATAAGATTTATTGCAGGCGATATAGTATCTTTACTTACTAGATTTTTACAACTTCATCGAGGCTCAAGCATATTTGGATTTAATGATCGTGAATAATCACCGTCGCCCATGATTGTTTACACGATACCAGAGAAGCTACCGTCCTTTAATAAATATGTATGAAACTTTAGAAACAAGGCCATGTGTTTTGATTTGAACCCGGTGAAGTTGTAAAAGCCTTTGGCAATCAACCAATAAAATCTAATGGGCACTACTATTGTCTGTTTTTCATTGAAGTTTTACCGGACCATCGCTATACCCCCGCCATAGATTTTAGCATATGATTTTTTTACATAAGATTCTTAAACAGAGCTACAGGCAGACAGAAAATAAGCTATTACTTCTTTATTATCTTTGCCGAACTTTTATTTATTTTTATATTTACAAGTATATAATATATACTCTGCAGAATAAGCTAAATATCGTGTCAATAGTCTGCTTAAAAGGTTGCGGAATGCAGTGGATGACCGAGGTCTTTTAAGAATTTTTCACTGCGCAAGCATGTTGACGAAAATATTTCAATGAAAATATTTGTGAAGCAATTCCTCGCCGGGTGGATTTATTTAAGGAAAATTATTTCATAATGCCTCAGCTCATCCGGGATCTCGCAAATTAGGAATTTCGCAATGGTAGGGTCGAGGCGTCCCTTCACGGCTTCATTCAGAAGAAAAAAACGGGGCTTCCCTCATCTTTATGTAATGTTTGCGTAACCTACGGTCTTTGTCTCAACCCTTATTCCATTGCCGGCGATATTACCAATTACCATTTTATTAGAAATTTCGAGTACAATTTCACAATTACGAGTTCGAAATTAATTTGTAAGGTGTCTTACGCGTAAATGTTGGACTCAATCAAAAATAATTCAATACTGTAACTTCTTCAAAATGTAACTAATACAGTTAAATAAGAATTTCTAAAGATATGTATGGTTTCTCTTCTTATTATGAAATATAGACGAAGGCTGATTTCAAACTTGAAATCATCTCCCAGAACGCTCGGATTTTAATTATTAATTATTCAATTATTTTGAACATTCATTAATAAAGCCACCAAGACAGTCTTACTTCAGTTGCAATCATTAGCATATAAATTGAAAACGTGACATCCTTTGTACTTTTGTAAATTCAAGATTTTGATATCTATGATAACTATAAATGTTATAGGATATAAATATGAAATCATGCTTTCAAGGGCTTCTAAATATCTCGTTAATCTATAAAGATTAAGAACAATGTGTTCCCTAATGTAATAACTTGAAGGTTTTGTGGAATGAAATAGTCCAATAACTAGTACACTCGCGTTGTTGATACAGCGTAACGTTGTACATGGAATTATTTTAACGAATACTGTGACAACTGCGCGTCCTCGCCATCTTTTTTTAAAGTTAATGTGACTATCAACTAAATTATTAATTATGAATTAAAGATACAATAAGGTTTAGTTAAATCATTAAGATATCATTGGAAGTAGTTATTATAACATAACAATCGTGTCATGTGTTGCCAGCTAACACTTATGATCAATTGTATAACTTAATTTTATAAACATCGCATCTCTTTCTTTGAAGCTGTTGAAGATAATAGTACTAAGAGCAAAACACAATTTATCTGCTACAAGATTGTTTTCCTTTTTGCTACAGGTTACAAAATTATTAAACTCTCTCTCGACTTCAACTTCAAAAAAAGAGGAGGTTCTCAACTCCTTTGTTTTTTTATGTTTGTTACCTCATAACTTTCCACTCGGTGAACCGATTTTGATGATTCTGTTTTTAATGAAAAGCTGTTCCTTGCCATGTCGTTGAATCCATGAGACTACCATATTAGTCTTAAATATGTATTAAGTATGTTCGCCATAAATCGATGAATGAAAAGTATGTAATTCAAGGGTAGTTTGATGAGAGTTTGGTTAGGTTCTACAATAATTCTGAACCCTTTTACGGAGGACGCCCTCGTCCAGAAAAGCGTTTAACGTTTGCTTCTATTTGCAGTCGGTTTTTGTTTTTGATCGTAAATATACTTGTTTCTATAAACTCCTGTAAACAATATAAATGACATCAACTTAGACACAAGTACGAATATCTTAATACGTAATTTATTTATACATACAGATCTCATAATTCACCCGAAACATTCCGCGACTTGCCAAACTAAGCCAACTGAGGGCACCGCGCGATAAGAGGATTCTGCCGGCTTTGAGATCATATCTGTTTATTGCCTGAAAATTATTAATTGGGCTACGCTCGCATACAACTTGAGTTTACAATTTCATAGCAATACGAATTGCTTTATGGGAATAGATAGATAAATCCTTTATTGCGCCAAAATACATTTACAAAAGCAAAATCATTGCTATTTAGCATTTTCTTCCAACTAACCTCCGGTAGAAATAAAGACGTAAAAGATTGTAAACGGCGATAAGAGGATTAGCAATTGATTATAAAATAAATTAAATAAAAATGTTCATTACCCTCCTTGCTATTCTAATAACAAAATTAAATTGAGAACTTCTCGTAAGCAAAGATATATTTGGGAAAATGGCACTCTTCCTAACAAAATTAATATGTATGAACAAAAAAATCTCCCGTACCGAAAAATAGACGTCCCAAGTGAATTTTAGACTAAAAATATATTTTTATTATTTCTTATATAAAAGCAGCATTCGAGTTAAATCTGTATTTTTTGTGTATCCTTCTTGGTTACCGAGACACTTAGGAAAAATTTAGGAGTCCGTTGTTGTTTAGTTACGGTACAACTCGTATCTACAAGACCTATTTATGTGTTTAGTTATTCAATTCGCTAAGGCTTTGAGTTAGGGGCAAACGAAACACCAACATAGTCAACATCTTTCATGTGAGAAAATTACGTCTATCTAGCAGAAATCCGAATTACAAGCTTGATTTAATCAACCTAGCTATGTACACGAGATAAAATTTCTACGCTTAGCGGTCCACGGTCACAATAGGTATTATGCCCGCTGTTGCACAATGATATTCCACAGCTCCCGCGATAAAACAATAGCTGGCAACATTTTTATTGTGCGTGAAGTTGCATCAAGGTAGAATGAAAACGTTACCAGAAGGATTAAAAACTTTGCAATTTCAAAGGATACCCCCGTGAATTGAACATTTTTCATTAATAGTGGTTTTTTATTTGTTCACATTTGCAATTGTTTATTAGTAGTATGCATGCGTTATAGCTGTAATATACTTGACCTGTGTGTGAAAGTATTTTTTATGGGAGAAGGGACATACTAGCAAATGTTTTACAAATAACCAACCCCAGGTTCTAGTACAAATTCAGAAGATGAAGCTAGTAAGAATCATGAAGCAGAGTAAGATCTTGTATCTTTTTTTTGTATCTAGTAATCTTGAAGCGTCACAGCCGTATGGTTTAGGGTACGGTCGGCCCTGTAGTTCTGGGCTCTCAAGAATAAGACTACGGTATCCCCCGCCTGTCGTACAAGGCGACTAAAAGGGGCCTCGGGTTCACTGGGCGACAAGGGTGGGGGCCTGAGTCGTCCACCAAAGTGGACCCGGGAAGAAGGCGACATCGGCTGGCCCGTGTCCATCCCTTGTCATCCTTACAAAAAATATAATCTATATTTCAATCTGTTTACATGAAAATGTTGTGTACGCTTCAAAAACTCAAAATGTTCTGCATCGATTTGGCTCAAATTTTGACACGATATTCAACCCGTTTGAAAGATTGTTTCTTTCTTGCGTCGGAAGCAGGAAGGGCCTGAGTCGTCCACCAAAGTGAACCCGGCTGACCCGTGCCGCCTTCCGCTGCGAGGGCACAGGGCACACCTCGGGACGTGCTCTCCTTGAGCACAGTGCAGAGCGGCTTCGGTGCGTTCCACTGGCGATCCCGGAGCCCCTCGTCATGCACCGAGGAAAGGGCCACCGGGGAGGTTTTAGTGGGTAAGAACCCCACATAACCGCCGCCTTCCTCCCAGAAGGCGGGGTATCTTTGTGAAGATTTCCTCCCCGTCAACAAGAAAAAAAGCTAACGCTTAGTTGAAATGGTTAACGATAATGTTATTAATATTTCGTAGCGGTCTTAAAATATATATACTCCGTTCTTTTGGTAGGCCATGATATGTATCACCTATTGCAAATAATTAACATGACTGTTGATCTTCACTAATGATGAAGCATATAAACAATAAGACAGACGTCATCTATACCCCCACTTCACAGAGTTATTATGTGAAGTCGTGGCATGTCCCTGCTTGTGCGTGAAATGCGTGTAGTTTAGATTCACTACTGCTTTTATTAAGACTGCTAACAAGTTTTTAATAATTTTTTAATTTTTTTTTAAATCTTCCTTGCTTTGGAAGGTTCACTTTGTAACGAGGAGTTTGTTCCTATTTATGCTGACTTATTTCTTGTACAGTTTTTGTCATTTGTCTGAAACCGTATCCCAATATCAATACATCATTATGTATTAGACGTCATATAAATCACAATAACCAGTCGATTAAAGCGCCGGCAGTTCGTAATTTACGAGCGGCCGTAGGTCTAATGGTGTTAAATATGTAGAGGCAATTTGTGCGACATGACGCTTGCTCCTAGACGACAGAGCAATGTATCGGGCACTTAACGAGAGTAATGTCTCCCCTGAGGCGACAACATTCGTGGACAACTTTATCGGTGATGTTCCAGAAAGCTGTGGATGTAAGGACTCCTTTGAAATGTAGTTATCGATTGAAGTAATTTGGTGTGTAGATGTTACGAATCGTATTCGGTATTGTGTTAACTACAATGTTGTTTTGTTATTGATAGATAAGAAATGATCTAAATGTGATTACATTTTGAATTACGCGAATAATGTCAATGATCATTTAGATGCTATTCGATTTTTGTCTGTTAACTACAAAAAACAACAGAGTACAAATTACTATCAGTGAAATATACGGAAAAATAAAAAAAACTTTTCCTTCTCAAACTTTTTTGCAACAAAAGAAAAAAAAGATAATATAATTATTTTTATTGTGTCATAAGGACATAATCTATATGCGCCACACTGTTTTGCACAGGACTGCTCTCTAGCGGTTGGCAACACTGCCACATTAATGTTGTTAATATTTGTGACGTATTATGGTAATAATTCTTGTCAAATTGTCGATCGATTGTGTGTGCAACGTGTGCTAATAAAGTTTTATTTCGTTTCAATAAACCAGTGGTTTTAACCAAAAAGACCCCCTGGCACATCCGGCCCTATGGTGAACGCTAGGGAGTATTCGAGAGTAGATTAATCCGGCTTACAAGCCAAATATCACACATAAAATCGTCTCAGACATAAAGGAGTTCCTTCACCTTTTCCTGCAGCACTTAAAATTGCAATATTTTTTTTAAATATTGCTACCACCGTGGATAAGATTAAATTTTCAAACGATTATCTAATGCTCTCTTCTCTCTTGGAGGGAACGTCTATCATTCTAATAATGAATAATGATGTATGCCTTTAATATTTTCCAAAAGTCTTTTTCCTGATGCAAAAAGAAGGAAGAAGTTTTAAGTATGAATAGAATTCGCGACGAGTTCGATGCAATGAAAAGTTCAGCATAAAGTTAAACTTCAAAGAGATGTTAAGTCTGTTATGTATCTTAAACCAGCTAACTTATCTCGTTAAAAGACACCGAAGAAATATAAGTTTGTTCACACATACGTGAACGTGCGTAATGTCTTCGTATCTAATTAAAAAGTGAGGTTTCACGATCGTAATACTGTGTTGGGTCGGTCAGGTGGAATTTATTAAAGTATAAACCTCGTTTTAAGGGTGATAAGTTGGTGTTTCTCTTTTAGGCATCAACCCAATGTCGTCCTTCTTGAATTGCCATCTCCTACCGGAGGTCGGCTATCATTAAGACTATTCTAATTTTTGATGCAGCGGCACGGAACAAGGATCGTGTGCTCATGTTGAACCATGTCCGGAGATTTCTGAGCCACGAAATACGTCTACTGCCAGGTGGTCGTTTACCCTGGATTTTTCCTTGGATGATGAGTTGGAGTAGTTCGTATTTGTTATTATATGTCGTTAACCTTTATCAAAAAGGAGAAAGTTCTCAATTCTCGGAGACCGTACTCATTTTTATATAATAAAAGGGATAAACGAGCGTACGGCTCACCTGATTTGAAGAAATGCAAGTGAGTTGCCTTTGCGAAAGGAATAGGCACCTTTCTTGTAGGTCCCCAAATCGTATAAATTCGGAAATACCGCTAGTGACAGTTGATTCTACAGGTAATAATAAACTGGCTTCGTAGCAAAACATTTGTTTGTTAAATACATAAAAAGGAAAGAACTAGACAGAGGTGAAGCTCTTAGCTCTCAGTCGCTGAACCTCTATCGCTAGTAACTCGACAAAAGGGTCCCCCGGTGTTCAAAATCCATTGCTTTCTTAAAGATATATGCATTGTCATATTGTCTGGTCGTTCAGCTTTTAGAGCATTCAACCTGAATCTCCATAATTACAGTTAACGACTGTGCACGAATCGTTATAACTTATTTACAAATTAGTTTATCACTTGTGTTATCTGTTTATTCTAAGAATCTTTATGGCCGAGATACTGTTGATATTGTAGTTATTTGACTAAAGTCAGCATCGGTAGGATTTGGTCCAGCTATATCACTTAATAACATGGGCGGCGTCGACCCGCCCGGGTTGGAGCCGAATTCGTAAAATAAGGGTCGGGACGAACCGTCCCTTCTCGCCTTAATTCACAAAAACCGTGACATCGCCGGATCTTTATGTACTGTGTGTGAATTTAACCGTCGATGTTTCATCCCATCAGAGTGTGTTGTGTTACTTAAACGTATAAATTAATTAAAGCACAGACTTTTTAACAATCCGAATTTTAAAATGTATGCTTTTTAAAAATACGAGTAAATATCAAATCCGACTTAAGCGCTCGTAGAGTTTGTAAATTAACACTAAGTACTAAAATTTATTTTAAAGATATTTAATTGTCTATCATGCACAATTTATTTCAGTTTAGTCTTTATCTTCCGAGATATTCAAACTTTCTTAACCGACCCTTTATTTTTGCTCGAAGATTAAAATAAATTCGGCTCACATGGTCGGAGATAATAAAGGTATTATTAAAATAATTTAATGTTAGGGTATTAACTTAGTATTAGGTAAAAGACCTAATCATCAATTCGAATTATTTAAAAAAAATGCATCCACTGAAATATTTTATTCTTGAGTAAGCACTTTTCAGACGCTCGTTTTAATTGGTAATCCAAGTCCTTTGTTAATGCAGGCCCTAAGAATGCCTGTCTCGAGTGTAATTGTCGTAGTACAGAGCGCCATTACAACTGCATTTGTTACATTAAATATGGACCTTTTAATTGTTTTCTCTCGTTTACATGACAATAGAAGCCTGGGAGCGTTATTGTTATTTTTTTTTATCCTCCTGTCCTTAAAGTTAATTTCACGTCATGATGACAACTTAGAAAGAAAAGAATGAAAATTGTGTGAGCCACTTTGCTCAACATCGCACACAACATATTTTATATTTTATCATATACCTTCCGTCTTTGAAAGAGATGCATATACTAGAAATTTAGGATAAAAAGGAGAGAACTCTCTCTGTAGACAATTAGTGTACAGTTTAGAACAAGTGAGTTATGCTGGAGGAAAAGCCCTTTAAAAGTGAATCTCTGAAACACAGTCAGTAAGTCTTTAATAAATTACCTCAAAGGCTCTTGATGTATTGCTGTTAATAATATGATAAATTATAAAATATGTTGTGTGCGATGTTGAGCAAGGTAGCTCACATATTTAACTTTAAAATCTTATGATTGTATTGATAACGGCGAATAATTATATATAAAATTAAAATTGGAGTCTGTTTGTTGTATTGAAATAATACTTTATACGACATGCACTTGAATATATTTTCGATACATATACCAAAATAACTTTTTTAGATTCTTGTCTGTTTATTTCGGCTGCATCTCTGGAACGGCTAGACCGATTTTGACGTGATTTTCACTATCAGATAGCTGATGTACTAAGAAGTAACTTAGGCTACTTTTACTATATGAAATGAAATGAAATAATTTTTACACACATACATTTTGCACACATGATGTACATACCCAAATTTAATACATAGATATAATGTTTTCATATACACTTTTCTTTTCCAGATTTTCGGTACACATCTCCCTGCTAGACTAATACATAGCCTGTATTAGGGAGATATTGTACTTAATTCCGAGTTTATGTTAGGAACTAAATATTAATAATTTATGTGATTTTGTGTGTTCGTGGAGAGAATAGTGTGAGTGGGTGCATGAGAGGGTGTAGTTACAAGTGTGTACATGAGCGTGTATTATTGAGAAAGTGCTTTTTTCCATTTATATTGTGCCAAAGCTGGAAGAGATCGCTCTTAGCGATAAGACCGCCCATTGCGCATGCAATGACCTTGTCTAATGTGAAAATTGTATTTACTATTTCTGTGATGTATTTTGTTTTTAATTGTTGCGCAATAAAGAATATTCATTCATTCATTCATTCAAAGCGGGCGGAATCGGCTAGTTCTTAACACGAATATTCAAATACTTTTGTTTATCCAGCACTATCTCAAATGTACAAACATAACAATATGTCCTTACCAACATTTATAGAGGTCCATTAGCAACAGAAGTCGGTACGTCAGACAAAAACATCCACAAGTAAAAACAGGAAAACGGTAAGATAAAGTACCCGAATGTCGTGTCTCCAGACAGGGGGAGGGTTGAAATTAATGCGAGTCGGAACCGAACTTGGCACTCCGCGACGTCGGGCACGAGCGACTCTGATTCCATGAAACTTTAATTTTATTAATTATTTATTCTTTGTTACCGCAACTATTTTACATTTGCAACTGCAAAATCGATCTTCGTTGCATTCTGTCACATCGCTCTCACTGAAAACTTTAAAAGATACAGAAAATCTGAGTCCATGACGCAGCGGGGTAAGCAGAGATTATTCTTATTATGACTAGCGGTGTAGATAGAGACAGCTTATGCTATCACCCTTTCACCAAACTTATTACGCCCCACAACCAGATACCAACTTTAAAAAGTTATGTTTTGTACTTAAAAAACTACAACTCATTGGGACAAGCCTACTGGGATTTGAATTGGAATTGATTTGAAGAAACCGTGACCTTAAGATCGAACTTTAGCAACCCGAGTACGAACCCGGTGCCGGCATCGATAAATTCGTTGTTGCGATTTTATTTGCTGATTTACCACGCGCTCGGTGGTGAAGGAAAACATCGTGAGGAAACCTACATATCTTGGATTTTTTTCTAAGACATGTGAAGTCTGCCAATCCGCACTAGGGCCGCGTGGCGGACCCTCTCTTTACAGAGAAGACTTGTGCCCAACAGTGGGACATATTATATATAAAACAAAGCTGTGAAATATACTATATATTTACCTAAATTATAGATAACGATTTTTTAATGGTTTTAATTTTTTAATCGTTTTCAGCGGACTTTGCTTTTAATTTACACTCGTATTTTTACGTGATTAACGCTGTATTCTTTTTATTTACTACAAAAGATTGAAAAGAAATAAAAAAAATTATGATACAATTTAAGAGGAATTTTCTCGTATATCATTTCTTTGAAATCAATATTACAAAGGTTATAAAAGCAATGAACATACAATTGGCGTACGCGATACAAACTCGAGCACCAAAGTTCGACGTTGTAGGCACTTAATGAGAGTAATGTCTCCCCGGAGGCGATCCGTGTCTGCGGACAACTTTATTGCGGGCACACAACAATACATCGATATATAGAAAGCAGATACCGATATATCAAGTTACAATTCAAACCAGACAAGGATATTTACGAGTAAAAACAAAAACCGACTTCAAATCGAATCGAAACGTCAAACGCATGAACACCCTGTATTATTTTTTATGCGAATTATCGTAGGAATATTATGATATAGAATTAATTAGATCCTAACCAAACTCTCAGGGTAATTTGACCCTTGAAGTTCATTATTTCTAATAAAAAATATAATCAAAATCGGTTGGCGTGATATTGAATTATCTGTCAATTTTTCGCGCACATACTTAATGCAAATTTAAGAATTATTTGGTTTTCTCATGGATGGCATTATCAGAATTGGACCACATTGATAGTCCCACACGGCAAGCATCAGTTTTCATATTAAAATAGAACATCACAATCGGTTCACCTCGTTGAAAGTTATGAGGTAACAAACATAAAAAAACATACAGAAAAATTCAGAACCTCCTTTTTAAAAGTCGGTTGACATTATTCGAAATATTTGATTGATTTTTACACAAGACGCTAGTAACTAAAGATCTTTAGGCACATTTTTTATTGGAGAAGGGAACAAACGAGTATGTGGATAATCAAAGCGCAGAAGTACATTTTAGTTCTGCGAGGTCGTAGTGCCTTAGTTGCCCGAACTTGCTGCCAAAAGGAAGAAATAATTCTGCGACATGTAGGTTTCCTCACTATGTTTTCCTTCATCGCCGAGCGCGTGGTAAAGCACTTAAAATTGTAGCAAACAAATTCATTGCTGCCGGCACCGGGAATCGAATTCGAGTGCTAACGTACTACGCAACTTGTTGCGACCGCCCGGACACTGAGTTACCAGGGCTATCTAACGAGAATTATAGATAACGATATGTTCGATGATAATCGAAGAAAGTGGAGGTCATTAATACCGGAAAACGCAGTTCCAATTAATTTTAATGCGTAATAATAAATACGACCTTTTTTTTCGTTAACGGGGGATAAATACGACCTACTCCAACTTATCATCCAAGGAAAAATCCAGGGTAAACGAACACCCGGAAGAAGACGTAAGAGGATCTCTGGACATTTTTCAATGTATGCACAAGATCCTTGTACCGTGCGTGGCCCAAAGACCAAAATAGCTTTAATAATAGCAGACCTCTGGAGATGGCACCTCAAGAAGAAGAATCGATGCGAATTGCGAGGCTATGGCGTAGCCACGTAGGTTATTGTTTTTATAATTCCTTTGCTACGCTTAATAACATGATCACAATTATGACCCACCCTCAATCCCGACCCGTGTCCCCTAGTGACAGAACATAGTAACGTGAATCTTGTTTACACTCGGGAAACTAAGACGCATAATCATCAAGGTACGGCAGCAGTTAGGTGTTCATTAAAATTCATCCATTAAGCCGAGCCGCTTGAATATTCACTACTTGTTAAGCTGTACATAATTAAAGTTTACAAACTATGTCACTGATCACGAATTCAAAGCGACCAACTTAGTGGTATTACATGATATAATATTCACTCCTTAAGAAAGAACTTAACATGTTAATATTTCCAATCGATATGAATATCTCCACTGTGTGACATAAATAAAAAGAATAGATTTTTACGCCTGTTATTGTTTGCGCTAATAGTTGAATGGTAGATTTGAACTTTGACCTTACGTTTTGCAGACCGTACCCTAAACTATAGCCGTGAGAAAAATAAATAATAAAGGGTCAGTTACGCTAACTGAAATAAATTGTGCATGATTGGCAATTAAATTTCCTTAAAATAAAATAAATTGCCTCCATATGGCGACACTAAGTACTTAAATTTAATGAAAAATATTGTATTATCCAAGTTTACGTAAGATATCCTTTTTCGCTTAAGTGTATTTTTTAATGAAATATAAATAATTTAATAAAAATATTTTATTTTATTATAAAGATATTTAATTGTCTGTCATGCACAATTTTTTTTCAGTTAGCTAGCGTCTTTATCTTCCAAGATATTCAAACTTTCTTAACCGACCCTTTATTTTTGCTCACGAGTGTAGCTAAGGAAGCTATTGAAATACGAACAGTCAAATCGTAAATCGGACGCATAGTCACTGATTTTTCTTTTTAACTCGAATTACGTAGCGGCAATTAGTATTAAGTTATTTTAAGGACATTATAACTCATAAGAAGATGTTCCCATTGTGCTCCGGTATCAATCTGTGAACCTTCACATCAAATAAAGTTCAGTTCGTCACAATATTCTTTCCGGGCAGTTTTCCGCATTATTATATAATAATAAATAACGTCTTTTTTAAAGCCACCGCAAGCTTTCAACATACACGACAATAGACATATTGTTTACAATTATAGGTAAATTGAAATTCAAATAATTTCGATTTTCTAGATGAGAACTGTATTTTTTAAAATAAAAGTCCAATGTAATAAAAAATGCAATACACACGTAGCAGTAGGCCGTGGGAAATCGCTGCATTTCTACCATACGGCTTGTTTCACCGGTATATGCCTACGTATCCTATCCCTTTATTACCTATTACATTTTTGACGTATCTACTTTACTTCTTCGTGTATTAATTATAAAGTATTGTGTGATATTCGGAAATAGAGAGCATAGCGTTTAATCCCTGTTTGTCCCAGAATGTAACGATAACCTATCGTGGGGATACACCCTCTCATGAGCCAGCCGAAAAAAAATCCTCGTTCTACACCCGGTAGTACTCGACTAGCAACCATTTTACTAAAACACTAAAATCATACTGTCCGAAGTGTTGTTACTTAGCTTGTAATTTTTATTTATTTATCTAGAATTTCAGTAGATGAGTCGTTATCCGCTTTGCACTGAGCTTATTGGATATTTTCTCTGCCAGGGGTCACACACCCGATACAAATTTTTGCAAGTAATTTTTTATATTATTTATATAACGGTGGAGTCTTTAGCAATCAGGCTATAAACCGTCTTTTTTAATATCTACCATTACCTGTTGGTAAAAAGAAGAATGAGACATTAAAATATTGTCGAATGCATTGTAGTGATATCGGATATATTTCAAGATTGCTTATTAGAATGAATACGTCATTTAAAATTTATGTAGTAGTAAAAAAATCATAAAGTTATAAAAACCATATCACTGTACATCACAACTTTTGAAAGCGTTACTTAAAAATTTCATACTAAAAAAATCCATCGAAATTTCCGAATTTTCATAAAATTTCTTAGTTCCAAAAATATAGGAATATAATACATCCTCTATTGTTTTTGTATGAACATAAATGTAGATTTTAATGGTGAAAGCCATAACTGGAATCGATTTAGTAGTAAGAGAGTATCAATTACAAACAAACAAACATCTCATTCTCTTAGGTTAGTAGTTTAAATTATTAAATTACCATAACTAATTCGTTGCTCAATAATTCATAGCGTACGAAACGTTCGATATATCTACATTACATGTGATTAGTTTGAGCAAATTGATATATGAATCATGTTTGAGTTTGACAAATTTCCATGCGCAAACATTCCTACTGTAGCGTTATGAAGATTTACTATGATATCTAGACATTTTGAAATGGATCGTGATACATTGAACATTGTTCTATTTTTATTCGTGAGTCCTTACTACTAAGATGTTACACGAATCGTCACGCACGTCATATTCTTTGGTTTGATAGGGAGGAACGTTATTAGCGCCCAGCGTTTTTGGAAATAAATGGAACGAAGACATTCGTGACAGCCTTGGTGGCTGTGGCACAGCAGAGAAGCTGCAGGATAGTCACCGTTGTCTAATGCACAAATCCCACAGTATGGCCAGGGAACGGTGGCTGTACGTCATGAAACGTAATCAATCACAAAAAGAGGAATGAACGAAGACCGGGAAATCTCTAGACAGAAGAAGAATTGATGTAGTAATGAATTTGTAAAAACATCAATGGATGAAATGTTTGCCTCCTCGTAATCAAACATTTTATATTCTATATTATCTCATACTGAACTCACGATTCCCATTATTTGACTTCCACATAATGGCTCCCAGAATAAATGAAGCCATTATTTCCTTTCATTGATATAATAGCCGATGTTTGAACAGAGCCAGTAATTCAGACATTGTTCGATATATTATGATGCTTAAAAGATAAGCCAAGCCATATAAAAGGGTAAATGCACGCTCATTTTCCCGGCCTAACTAATGACGCCTCCGACCATTTCTGATCATTTCATTCACGTTGTATGGCTTTCCTTGAACGATCCTACTACTTATGGGATAATACTCACTTAAAATAAATATGTGCATTAAACTTGTCTATATTATTATATACCGGAGACGGTGACCACGTAACATAGTTGAGTTACTTGCTCATTATTCTAATTACTGTAAATACTGATTGGCATCTTAATTTTTGTCTTGCTTTTTGGGTTGTATTGTATAAAAATATACATAGTTATGCTTGTCTCTTTTATTACGTTATAAAATTGTGTGATTGTATTCATGCCTCTGGCTCTAATGGGTAGTATTTTCATTTTGCATGTTCCTCCATCCATCCATCCATCCATCCATCCATCCATCCATCCATCCATCCATCCATCCATCCATCCATCCATCCATCCATCCATCCATCCATCCATCCATCCATCCATCCATCCATCCATCCATCCATCCATCCATCCATCCATCCATCCATCCATCCATCCATCCATCCATCCATCCATCCATCCATCCATCCATCCATCCATCCATCCATCCATCCATCCATCCATCCATCCATCCATCCATCCATCCATCCATCCATCCATCCATCCATCCATCCATCCATCCATCCATCCATCCATCCATCCATCCATCCATCCATCCATCCATCCATCCATCCAACCATCCATTTTCACATACACGTGTGCCGGAACCTAGTACTTTAGACGTCGAAGATGGGCTTCAATCATCACCATCATCGTCATTTCAACCGTAGAACATCCACTGCTGGATATAGTAGAAAGTCCCGTTAAAATCGGTCCAACCGTTTCAGAGATTAGCAATAGACAGACAAAATTGAAAGAAAATATTTTGATATATCTATCATAAATACATTCCTATGTATATAGTAAAAATAGTTATTGTAATATTACGAACAGACACTTCCATTCTACTTATTTGTATATGTATAGCTTCTTTTAATTATAATCATACTCAAAAATCATTACAAAAATTGTAATGATCTGGCGAATCGTGAAAAAAACTTTTAGAGACTAATAATGTATTTTTCTAAAGATTCAGTCGCTGGAGTTGATATTTTGTAATTAATAGAAATAAGTTCGTTATGTTTACAACGAACTCATTTAAAGTTAGTAATGAAATTTCAATTTCCGATGCTTTTAAAGCAAAGTACCTTGTTTCTCGTGATATAATAATACTTGTTAAATTGTTTAAGCCTTGTTATTAATTATTTTCGAGTGCGCTGTTAAGATATAAGTTATGAAGGGATAAAGTAGGATCTCTGGAATCCTTGTTAAACCTGCTTGAATTTAACAAATATAATAAACTTCATAATCATTATTTATTATAGAAGTATTTAAGTTATATTAATAAAACAGGCGCGTCTTTTTTGCCCTTTTGTAGCAGAGACACTGACCGCAAAATCCTAAAGAGCAAGCATTCGACTTTACAATGTTATGGCCATAGGTTCCAATCTCAGCCGACGTGTATCAGTTTCCGTTTTACACTTAAACACAAAAAAGTCTTTTGATAAACTCGGTGCCCGCGCCATGAATATGGGCTCACTACCTGTCACATATGAGGCGTAATAATCTTGGTAGACAGCAATATCTATCTGTATCTACCCCGCTAAAAAGGGTGAAAAAGACATGAGAGCTTATATAACCGATTTTTTGTTCCTAGAGATGGATGGAAAATTTCGTGACATTTTTAAAAAAATCAAATCATCAATAATTAAATCTTATACGTATTTATTACGTTTTATAAGTTTAATAAGGGTTAACATACAATAGGTCGTTTACTTATTTGTGACATGCAAATTAAATGAAAACACAATTAATGATTTAATTTTATTAAGCTTAATGGTACAACTCATTTGTTTGCATTCGTCGTGTATATCATTCTTAATTATAATTTTTTTTGCAACCGTAACGAGACATAAATCAATCTATTCGCCAAATTTCCGCTGGAACAATAAATATTGTAACAAAGTTAACGTATTCAGTATAAAGGTAGCGTAAATTGAAACAATAATCAAGTTTAAATATGGTACGATGTCCATCGCACAAATATACAGGGATTTATTCATATTGTCATATTACACGAAATTACGAGCGCTGTTAGGTTTTTTCGTTTCATTAGTCAAATTCAATATAAATTTGCTGTTGTAGAACATTTTCATTTGTAATTTGTGTATCTTTGGACCGATTATCAAAATCTGTTTCATTTTACGGCTAACATTTCTTATTACCGCTGAAAGTTAAAGTCTAGACGAATTGATTTATTGGACTGATTTAATTTTCAACGCTTATGTCAATACAAGTTTAATCATCGACCAGATTACTGTATTTATCATAATTCTACTCAATTTAATTGAAATTGAGAGAGATTATTAGTACCTAGTGACCGAGTATTTTTTATTAGTAATCATTTCCTCCAGATTGTATGGCTTGTCTCACTCCAGATTCAACTTATTCTTCAAACCCATTAGTGATTTCTAGCCTTCAACTATTGACACCTCCATCTTTTGTTTCAAAATTTATTCTTTTGTATGTTCTACCATCATGTGTAGCAACCCACTAACACCTATCTGTCGCGTTCTGTGCTGTTTTTTTTATGTGAATATCGGCTACTCTCTAAGCAACCATATGACACAGGTATTTTATAAATAACTAGCTGTACTCTCGCGCGTTGCTACTATATTAAATAAAATAAATTTGAAGGACAGACATTACAAAATATTGGGGGACATTCGCTTCTCGTTTGCTGTTTGCATTTCAATTCAACTGCCGCAGCAATATATGAAATTCATTGGAGCGATAGTGGCGCCGTCTATGAGTACCGTTTCAGAACTCTTCGTAGACTCAAGCACAACACTTCGCTAAGGAAGATCACATGATCAAATGTATAGTTAACGATTCTATAAAGGACATTCATGGAAACATTTACTTTTATATATATATAGATTAACGTCAAACCAAATTCATTGATTTACTGTTGCTCCAACTCCTTCCGCTGATCTAATAATAGGGTATATAATCGGATAAAACGACATTTTCTTAAAAAAAATTCTAGGTAGATCGATTTGTCGGTCCCCTGTATTCAAAATTTCATGAAAGTTGTTGGAGCCGTTTCCAAAATTCAGATTGTATATTTACAAGAATTGCTCGTAGAAAAAAACCATTAGTAAGTATTAAGGAATTTCTTATTAACATGTCGTTCCAGTTTACGTTATCTACAAAATCATCATAAACCTTTAAAAATATCACATGTAGTTATCGTTGTACACTGAAGTGTTCTTCCATTTTTCTTTCAGTCCTTATGGATCGTATTACTTTTAAACGCCTTTTAATCAAGTAAATGCTCCCTCGCGATATAACCGACACTTTATAGTCTGTTTCTTATTATTTTTAAAATAGTTTTATATCTTTGAACGAAAATTCTCATTTTTACCGACGGTACAAGATGTTAAACAAATTGGATTTTCTCCAATTTGGGAGGAATAAATTGGATTGTCCTTTATTGCAGCTGTGGGTCGGTTTTTAGAAGACAACTTTCTGTTTGCGAATGACACTTTGTACGGTCGTAAATCTGCCCAGTGATTGCCAAATGAAGATTAATAGATGGGGAAGATACCTGAACGACATGGATCTGTTCAATTGCATCATTCCAGACAGATATTGATCCAGTAAAGTAAATGTACATAGATAGTAACTAAAGGTCTCCATTGTAAATCATTGTAAACGTAACGCACAATTCATTCGATTCACTTCGCCAGAACTTAACGAATGCCGTGTTACACAAAAAATAAATTAACCGTTTCCTTGACGGGAAATTGTTTTATTCACCCAACTTCATTACGAAGTAGGTTACGGAGTTTATAGTACATTATTAATCTTGCAGCGCGTTCGCCTTTATGAAGCTTGCTTAAACATCAAGTTACTGCTGTTGCGTCAAGCGTTAATGACCTTTCTGGGGAAGGGTTGTAGGGTTCATTATCTTAATTTTGTAACGTGATTTGTCCCGTGTACGATGCTATGTACTTTAAGAAGTTGAGTTTCAAAAAGACGATGATGAATGATGTAAGAAAAGTCTAAAAAACATAATCTTAAAATGATAGCTTTTCGTCTAAAGCGACACTACGTAGTTGGATGGTAATTGATAATGGTAGGACACGTGAGCTGAAATTTTTAGAGCTATTTTTGGTACTTGGTGATGCTTCCAATAATTTGTATTAAATGTCAATAATTTGTATTAAATATATCCTGAGAACTAAAGATTTGAAACAATAACTATGATTGGCGTATCTATTGGTGAACATTAAAATTCCCGGGTCCACTTCGGCGGACGACAAAGGCTTATTCCCAGAACTACAGGGCTGACCACGGTTACCTGCAATTACTGTGACAGGAATGTCAAATGAATTGAAAGTAAGAACAAACGGCCATAAAATTCGTCGAAGTTGTTTTGTTCAACTAACAATAATTGTCTATCAATCAACGTTATTAAATGGATCGATCAGATTTGTTCTATCGATTTTAGAGAAGTTCATATCAAAAGGTAACGCTGAATATGCAAATGGACCTCCACTGGTGGTGCACACGTACCGCTTTCATCGACGTTTCCCGACACAGGCTGTGGCCTACGTGCGGTGCAACCTTTATAGGGCGACCGATGCCTTGCGATTTTCTCCTTTTCAAAACGCTCTTTTGTAATCTACTAAATCATTTTTAGCGTTTTAGCAAGTGTATAGATTACTTATTTACAATCGTATTTATAATTAGGATATCGACTAAACTAAGTACTAACCACTAAACTAAACCTAGTAAAGCTTCCAAGAGAGAACTTAGTAAAAAATACTTTAGTAATAATGTATTAACAAATAAAAGTAGATCACACTTTTACTAATAAATTCTCATTTTTTTAATATAAGTTAATATATTTAATAATCTCAAAGTTATAAATGTAACTAACATTCTTGTTAACCATTCCAAATAAGCTTAAGCTTGTTCTAGGAGAACTTTCACGTCAATTTTTTTTCTTTACGAGTTGGTACAATGGTTGCGGTCAAACTATAACAGATTTAGTATAACAGTTAAACATTAGTTATAGTAATGTGATGGAGGGTATTGGTTATCTTACATCCATACAAATGAATAAAATTGGAGTGTCTGATGCTAATATCTATGACATCGTCTGGCAGATAGCTGTTATAAGCAGTAACTAAGGCTACTTATTTTAGAAAAGTTCTAAAATCAAATCATGAAATTTTACAAACAAGGACAGAAGAGGAAATAATTTTTAATGGTGGGTAACCACGGGGTAAGCTAGTTATTAATGAACCAGTCTGTATATATCTGTATAAAGAAAAATGTTTCGCCTAAATCTGTTTACGCGGTATAACTTCCAAACTATTGCACCAAACGGAATGAATTTTACATTTTGTATTTGCATTTCTACGATAAGACCAGATTAGAAAGCAAAAGAATAATTAGTAACTATCTTGGGAAACTCACATACACAGAAACAGAGACACTTATTTCTCCTTTAGTATAACTACCATACACAACATCTGAACAACACTTCAACTACAACCTCAAAATCTTAATTCGCGCACAACGTTTACATAAACCATGAAAGAAAATAGTAGTGAAACTGGAAGGAAGCCGGTGCTTATAGTACAGGATTTTCCTTTTTTAAGCACCGGCTGCATCATTTTTGTTTGTTTAATTTGTCCAATTTTAACAGATTATTTTATTTTATTATTTTGTTTTAGTATTATGCTATCTAGATCTCACCGAGGACCAGCTAAATAAGCTTGAGCGTTTACAAAACTTTTGTATCAGATTTATCTTTGGCTTGCGTAAGTACGACCATATTTCCCAGTTTCGTTATAAGCTCAAGTGGCTTCCCATTAGACTTCGCCGGAACTCTCATATACTCTCCCTTCTTTATAACATTCTATTTACACCGTCATATCCATCTTATCTGAAGGAACGTTTTCAATTCCTTCACGGTTCGAATTCGTTGAATTTGCGATCATCAGAGAATCTCATGCTAAAAATATCTCCGCATGACACCAACTTTTACAGTAACTCATTTACTGTACGCGCTGCCCGTCTGTGGAACTCTCTTCCTGTGACCATTAGGAAATCACAGACAATAAATACTTTTAAAATCAAAGTTAAAAAGTTTTACTTAGATAAGTCCACCTAACATCATTTATACTGTTACGATATATATGTAAATATATTATATGTAATACTTTTTACACACGTTTTGTCTCTTCTCAATATATATATATATATGTATATATTTATACCTATATTATATGTTTGTATGTATGTTTGTATGTAAATATTTATTATCAGTATTTTAGTATATCTACTTTTATAAACTCCGCCGCTTCTTTTTATTATTCCTCTCCATCCAAAGGTTGCCTGGAAGAGATCGCTTTTAGCGATAAGGCCGCCATTGTTTATGTTTTTAATTATATTTTCTTTTTTTTTATTTTAGTTCATAAGTGTAAACAATAAAGAGTTTATAAATAAATAAATAAATATTATTAAATATCTTGCCAAATTATTACAACTACAAACAGACCATACGTTATATCATAAATATCAATCATAAAATACTGTCCGGTTCAAGTCGAAACCTCTTTGAGGTTCCACTACTATCTACTATCAAAAAATAAAGCGGTACGAAGTTAGCCGGTTCAGCCAGTAATATATAGATATACACGATCGTATCTTCAACAGCTGATTGTTAAGTAAAGCTAACCTCACCGCTAAACGATGGAGCAGCAATGGACCTCGTAAAACCATTAACAACGTATAGTTCAGCGAGTATGTCAATAGAATACCGATTGTAAAGCTCTCCCTTCTGACCGTTTTATAAGACTTTATAGCTCTTGAATGCGGGTAGTGGTTTATTGTTTATGGGATATTAAGTGTTTATTGGCTTCAATATGGCGCAGGCCAGCTATTAACTTACATATAACACTATTCTTATAGCTATTTGTATACTGCGTATATATGTTTGAAGTAGCTTTTGCTGTCGAATGGATCGCTACCTATTTGTTTAAGAGTAACAAACTATTCTTCGCACCCCCTACCCTGCCGTTACCGTGACCGCCGCCGTGATCAGGAATAGCAGGGCGGCGGGGAACTGGGGGCCGTGGTTTGTGTTGATTTGCCATATACCTCTCTATAATACCTCCAGGTATTGCCCGTAATCGCCACACTGGGCATGCGGGTTGGCGATCGCAGGGCGTAGCTAATTGCATCGACGACGCTGCTGCCCGCCATCGGCTTGTTAATTTTTTAGCTACGCTTTATTCGTTATGGTTATACCGCCATCAATCGGTGTCGTGGGTAGATCAAGGGCCCACTTTTATTACCTCTGACGCCTCATACGACACCTCGGTAGGAAAGAGGTAGGGACGATTCTATGCCGGTCACCTCACGGCAGACTATTACGATCTTCGCAGGACGGCTGGCAGAAGCTGGATGAGAGTGGCCGAGGATCGTGGACGGTGGCATGCCTTTGGAGAGGCCTATGTCCAGCAGTGGACTGTGACAGGCTAATGATGATGATGAACAAACTATAAATTTGTCGGTTTTATCAAGCATGTTAATCGGCTACAGTTAACAATAGATACATATACATATATATTAATTGAGATAATAAATGTAAATCAATCATAAATCTAATCGAATCCATATTATTCCTTTCTACTGTATTTGTTTTACTCACATATAGCTTATCCGAAGTTCATGTTCATTAATCGCAATAACATTCCAAACTCCTAACGGTGCGTCTTCGGCATGCGTTTTTTGCGCCATTTCCTCTTTGTACAGTGCTTTCCTACTTGTCTAGTACATCTAGATCACTGCTTAATTAATCGGACTCAAATGTTTAGTATGTATGTTTGTAGATGTGTGTCCGTAGGATTCATTTTAATAAAAGTTTTTCAAGTATAGAGAAAAGTGTTGTGAATCAATAGAAAATAAATGAACCCTACAATTGTCCTACTCCAAATTCTGCATTCGACTCATCCTCCCTAAGTTAATTGTGCGTGCGTGTTTTAATTTTATTCTTCTTCTCTTAAAGCTCTTCAAAGCTTCGCAATCCATCTACATATTCATTTATTTTGCCTTCTACTTTTAAACATTATATAGAAATCATTAAATTATGCATTAAATCAACTGTTAACACATTACGTACACAGTGATAGAAGCATACAAGCGAACGAAATGTTTATTTTCCACATTTTCTTTATCATAAACCGTGCTGTTGTTCAAAAATTAATTGCTTTCTCGAACGCTAAATTGTATTATTCATTCAACTTAATTGCGAAGTAGGTTACCGAGTTTATAGCTACATTATTAATCTCACAGCGTTCGCCTTTATAAACCTCGCTTCAAATAACATGAAATGGCAGCTCCTAAGTGTTACCCCAACGATAATATAATAAACAGATTATAATATTCTATATTTAACTTATTTCTAATCTGTAGGTTATTGTAACTAGTTTATATAGACTTTGAAATTTTCATATTACGTTTGAGAAGACGGGGTACGGGGTTAAATTGATGACGCAGATGCAAACTAACCTCAGCTTAGTCGAGTACAGACGCAAGGTTAGGCGTTCAGTGTTCTACAGAAGCACTTTGGAGAGTGTACTCAGGAATATCCGTTCCATCTTCAGATTTTAAGACGCACTGTTGGATTTCCTTATGTTCACAACACCATCTCACACGAAAGAATTGGTTTTCTTTTTCTTTCATTATTTGTACAGCAAAAGACTGGAATAATTTGCTCGCTTTTAGTGGCTTTCCCTCCGATTTTAAAGTGGGTGTTTTTAAGAGTAGAGTGAATAAGCGTTGACTAAGCCAGCGCGTCTCACCACCTAGGACTGCATTTCCACTTAAAATAAGGTGGGGTCGTGGTCAAACATTTACGTAGAATATACGAAAATAGTCCAACAATATAACATATGTTGAGTCTCTCTCTTCTCTTGCACCCAACATAGAGATACAAACTCGTACACCAATCACGCAGAGATCACATTTCCTGTTCTTTCCGCCTTCTATTTACACATCACATCTCTTTCTTTCATTCACTTCCATACAGTTGCGCATAAATAATTGCATTGAATCGAGTAAAAGATAATGCTTTTAGGGTACTTTACCTGCCTCTTTTAAATACATACATTTACTGTCACTTTTACAAATACCTTTGGTAGAAATCTATATGTGAAATTTAAAAGATTTAGTTTCTTGTCTTACAAGACAGAATTGATAGGAATACCAATAACAATGTAGTGTGTATGTAAATGACTAATGATTTCACAGCCTTTTCCAACGCTTTTCATCGGTATTCGCTAGTATTTCGCACGGAAATTTGTGGCTGACGTGTGACACAACCTTTATTCGCCGGGGCGTGATACCGCGGGTTTTTCACAATTGCAAAATGTCCAGTGAAAAAAAGAAGGGAACTATGCCAGGATTCTCACGTTCCGTTTGTTACTAGACTAAAAATTGTTTTATCGTCATATCTTTTTAAGATAAATAAATAAAAGTACTCGCGAGAATGCCACAGAGGGTTCAGCAGATATTACAAAATTTCCCTTAGCGCAGTTCTAAGACAAAGAGAAAATTATAAATACGTTTACATAAAGAGCTACATAGAACCGTGGTAAATCAGTGTTTGGATGATCGCCAGAAGTTGCATAGTAGGCCAGCACTAATGTTGAAGATAGAAGCATAAGAATTTAGGCATATAGAATATACTTCGGAAATCAAATAGACCATTCACGCGTAGTATCGTTTAATATTTTATCCGTACCTGAATTGATTTTTAAATCGATTTTTAATGTTACTCCTACATAAACTTGTCAGTGAAGTTAAATGTGGAAACTTACAGCTAACAGTGTAACGAAATAAGCAATTGCAATTTCATCTACTCCCATTGGAATAAAAAACGTGAGGGTTTTCATAAAAAACATCTGAAAGTTTCCATATTTTTATCTTCTCTTTAAGTTAAAGATACAAAAGAGAACAAATGAGCGGTATGCGTTACCTTTTTCAGTTTCACGATTGACGGACGGATTGTGGCCTACGTGTTTCACAACACCCAATGGACCAGGAGAATATTCCACTCTCCACCCGTTTTCACCGGGTACGTTGAAAAGCGTCACAAACCAATTTTTGTTCCGTCGATTTGCTCATTCCCAACAGCATTGTGTTCCAAATAAAAGGACTGCGGAGGTGTACGACAGGCTTCTGAAAATCGATAATCTCGAGACCGTATATACAAAAACATTTTACTGTATTATTTGTATTAATATTTCAGCATAGTGTTAATATCGTTATTTTAATCTTCTACACTCGTGGTAAAGGGTCGGTTAAATAAGTTTGAATTTCTCGGAAGATAAAGACGCCAGCTAACTGAAATAAATTGTGCATGATAGACAATTAAATATCCTTAAAATAAAATAAAATATTTTTATTAACTTATTCATTAAAAACATAAACTTAATCGAAACAGGATAATTTGGATAATACAGTAAAAAAAATGTTATTTAAATTTATTGAAAAATACTGTATTATCGAAGTTTAAGTAAGATATCCTTTTTCGTTTAAGTTTATGTTTTTAATGATATTAATTAAAATATTTTATTTTAAGGATATTTAATTATCTATTGTGCACAATTTATTTCAGTTAGCTAGCGTCTTTATCTTTCGAGATATTCAAACTTTCTTAATCGATTATTTTTGCTCATGGCTATATTTAGAAAACTTGTAAAGGCCAGCTTGTCTCGTCAATTGTATAGTTCGTCCATAAAAAACAATCTGCATTAGGGCCGCGTTGCTAACTACACTCAAATACAATTATTAAAGAGAAAGCATATGCCCTCTGCTGGCTGTTACTTCAAAAGTGTCGAATCCGTTGTTAGAAAGGGTGATAATTGTGGAATGTTATATTTTAATCGGAGAGAGCCCGGAGCGTAGCTTTTATTCGGGGCACAATAGATCTGGTTGCAACACTCATAGTTGATTTGAGCGCAGAATTTACGAATTCATTTTTAAAACAGTTTGTGGTTTTTTTTAGAAAAGAAATAGTGAAAGCGATGAGTGTATACGGCATTTAAATCCGGCTCTGCAGATGAAATTACTCGGCATTTGGTTATGTTTGTTTGTTGATTTAAGTAAATAAATAAATAAATAAATTTTATACAGAAAATTTTTTGATGTTATTAGTATTACTGCCAGTACGGTTTCTATCGCGGTTGCCCAGCCAGTGATCAGTTTTATTTAACCCACCAATGGGCGGAGGTAGTCGATGTCAAGGGCATCCCAATCAAAGGGATTTATTGAATGCACAAAACTTTCTTCCTACGTTTTCACAACAAATTACGCATTACTGGACTGTCTGTAAAGGCCGTCATCTCCTATCCCTAGTAGGTACTGGGTACGCGTGAGTTTATTAAGAAAAGAATAGAATATACTTTATTAACCGACTTCAAAAACAAAGGAAGTTTTCAATTCGACCGTGTGAGCCGATTTTGGTGATTTTATTTGAAAGCTGCTGCCTTCCGTAATTGAAATGGGCCCTCTATTTTATTTCGGTCCAGTTCAGATAATGGCATCCACGAGAAAACCATATAAGTCTTAAATTTGAGTCGATTGGAAGTCTGTTTTTGTTTTTAGTCGTAAATATACTTATTAATGATTGTTCACTTGCGCAGTAATTTATCATTTTTTTTTGTGAGTTTGTGTTTGGTTTCAAAAAGGTCCCATATTAATTTTTTTGGCATAGGCCTTTGGTTCTGTCACTGGGCGACAAGGGTGGGGGCCTGCGTCGTCCACCAAAGTGGACCCGGGAAGAAGGCGACATTGGCTGGCCCGTGTAGCCTTGCACTATGAGGGCACAGGGGAGGGAGTAACCTCCCAGGACGTGCTCTCCTTGAGCACAGTGCATAGGGGCTCCGGTGCGTTCCACTGGAGATCCCGGAGCCCCTCGTCATGCACCGACGAAAGAGCCACCGGCGAGGTTTTAGTGGGTAAAAACCCCACATAACCGCCGCCATCCCCCCAGAAGGCGGGGTATCTTTTTGAAGATTTCCTCCCCGTTAACAAAAAAAAAAGGCCTTTGGTTCTGAAGATATCCTGATAGATCGCCTCTTTAAAATCGTGTGGAAGGATGCTTATTGCGCACCCATTTTATTGTTTATGACACGAATAAGTTCATGCCATAAATTTGCGTTTACAATTTACGTAATCTGTTTATAAACATACACTACATTTTGATTATATCACTGCAACTCATCCCATAACAATAACTTAGCACTTAAAAATAGTGGACTCAGTTGTTTTGAAGGAGCACAATTATAGCATGTTACTTTGCGTAGTCTGACTACGGACCATTGTGACTGCGAAGGACGCCATGTGGCGTTTTCATCCCGACCACAATGGGAGATTCATCCCACTGAGTGCAATGCACCCAGGCTGATGTAATATGCCTCGAAATGTGTGGAACCATTTTTATTATTTCCAACCACAAAGTGGAGTTAGCACTACTGTATAATTGTGAAGATATATAACGCGTATCCTATATCACATTAAAAAAAAACGAAAAGATCGTTTAAAATACGTCAACATTGAATTGAACGAATGTATTTATTAGTGAAAACAAAAATTACGGTTTAATATACCTTTGATAATACGCACACGGACGCTCTCTTTTATAAATGAATTAATATAATTATATTACGAAATTATGGTCGTTGTTGAAGACTAAGTATTCTTCTCACGAGTTGTCATAAACCTACCAATATCTCCATAAACAGAATTTCTAGACTCAAAAATATACAGACGAACTTCTCCCTTTTTTGAATTCGGTTTATTGTAGTATAAATTGTTGTGGTAGCACTTATAGCGCCGTCGTTTATGAACCGATTTTGATTTTTAGTTTGAAATCTTTCAGTTTGGTCCCATATTTATTTTGTTGGCATAGGATCTTGCAAGATATATAATGAAATTTCTAGAAATCTTAGGTCAGTAGTCACATAGTCAGATTTGAACCTTCGATCTTTTACTTCGCTGTCATATATTTTCATCTCAATCAATGTTACTCTTCACAGTTTTATAAAGAACAATTGTCGTTACGTACGATCGACGAACGAACTTCTGTCCAAATCGTACAATGCACGTTGTCTCACCACAATGGAAATATTTCGTATGGAAATTTCAACAGTTCCCTACTACCCTAACATGAGGAACGTAAACAAAAAAGTGAAAAAGTTCCTACCGTTTGCTTTAGCTTTTCCTATTGAATCTCGATACGATATCATATCGATTTACTTAACATTCGTATAGAGTATGGTATTATGATTTAATCTATCTTTAATTTATCATTTCCCTTCACGATTCTTAAATAAAATATCCGGTGCACCATCATATTTGCACGTGTGTTTCAAATCAAAATACAAGATGCTATGTATCGTTGGGCTAGTAATTTCACTAGCTCAGCCCTGTAGTTCTGGGCTCTCAAGAATAAGACTACGGTATCCCCTGCCTGTCGTACAAGGCGACTAAAAGGGCCCTC
The DNA here is from genome assembly GCA_029286785.1 of Meandrusa payeni. Classification (NCBI taxonomy): domain Eukaryota; kingdom Metazoa; phylum Arthropoda; class Insecta; order Lepidoptera; family Papilionidae; genus Meandrusa; species Meandrusa payeni. Next base: position 7,295,967 of record JAGSMX010000013.1, read on the forward strand.
GGGTTCACTGAGCGACAAGGGTGGGGGCCTGCGTCGTCTACCAAAGTGGACCCGGGAAGAAGGCGACATCGGCTGGCCCGTGTCGTGGGTACGCTAGTAACCATATAAAAGCAGAGACATTTAACATGTAAGCAAGTCGAGGTTCAAATACTAGCGGATTTGTACTAATAAGTTTTAAACTCTGTCGTAAAAACAAATGACATGAAAAAATTAATGCCAATATGGCATGGCAACTTTTCAATACTTTTAACATTATTAAAAATAAACAATATCAATCAATATCAGATCAATAGATATTTAAAAAAAGAACCGCCTCCCCGGGTGGTATTTTCTTTTTAATGATTAAATTTCCAACGCAGCGAAAGAAACTTCTCGAACAGTTTAGTTCTATTAAAATTTCCCGTGCTTAGTACGGATAAAGGAAAATCGATCGTATTTGAGTTTGTAACACGATCAAATTTCCCTCAGGAAATCTCTGAAGCATGAAACGAGGTCTTGTGCCTGATTAAAAAGGTTTCATAAAGAGGGAAGATAAAAAGTAAACTGCGAATTTTCCAATAATGTAAATACGGTTGATTCTGTTTGATCAAAATATAGACTCGCAGCGTATGCAGGCTTCCCTGCAAGTCAAATTTATCCATATTTTCACAGTTCATCGTTCTGTAGTTAAAACTAAAAGGAAAAAAACCTCTTTACAGAATGAGAGCGTGAAATAATTACTTTATAGCGTCTGTGTGCCGATTCAATGAAACTGAATTCCCAATCAATGTCTGGTTTTTTTTCAGAGAAAATACTTATTTAGATAAACTTGATTTATAAATTTAAAAATTTTCAACATTTTTTATTTATTTATTTATTTCTTTACAGGAAGATCAACAGCAATAAAATTTACAAAAAAGATATAGTAATAATTAAGAAACAGACTGCCAATAACAGATCTTCGCGAATACGAAAAACTTTAATTTTTTTATTGTGTGAGCAAAACATTAATAATAAAAAAAACCTACTAACAATTTTTCAATTAATGAAATTTCGATAGAATGCCCGTCTTATTGCTTTATGACGGAGCTCAGTGTCCGGGAGGACTTGCAAAAAGTTGTTTAAATAAAGAAAAGGATCTTTTTGATTTTTTACTACTAGAAATAATATTAAATTAAAGTCTCTTGGACTTTCCGCCGAAACTCTGACTAAATCCAAGGTACGCACCGGAGCATTTATATATATATATATTTTGTTAACGGGGAGGAAACCTTCAGAAAGATACCCCGTCCTCTGGGGGAAGGCGGCGGTTATGTGGGGTTCTTACCCACTAAAACCTCCCCGGTGGCCCTTTACTCGGTGCATGACGAGGGGCTACGGGATCTCCAGTGGAACGCACCGGAACCCCTCTGCACTGTGCTCAAGGAGAGCACGTCCCAGGGGGGAGGTTACTCCCTCCCCCCTGTGCCCTCGCAGCGCAAGGCGACACCGGTCAGCCGATGTCGCCTTCTTCCCGGGTCCACTTTGGTGGACGACTCAGGCCCCCCCCCTGGTCGCCCAGTGAACCCGAGGCCCCTTTTAGTCGCCTTGTACGACAGGCAGGGGATACCGTTGTCTTATTCTTGAGAGCCCAGAACTACCAGGGATGACCGGAGCATTTATATTGTCTTAACCCTGTGAAGTTTTGCGTTTCGGAACAGGGACCCCGTAGACGATAGACCACGCCAATCAAGTAAAGGCGTTGGCGGCCTCTGAGAAGGCGAAGTGTTGAAGTTTTAAGCAAACTCTTTTATAAACGGAGCAAATGTAAGAAATAAAAATCCAAATAAAAAAGGCACGGTCGATCGAAAAAACAAACGACGAACGAAAAAAAAAACCCTGTGAAGTTAAATACAAACCTTTAATCTAAAACGACAGTCAAACATAAAAAAATAATAAGCAAAAGGTAACAACAAGTATGAATAACACTTACTATTATGATACATTCCGTTAAAATCTAGAAAATGCTTGTAATGAATGAATTTGTTCCACACAATAATCCTGGCATACAAACGAAATTAGTACAACAATTTATCAAATGCTTGTATTTATACAACGCTATTTGTTGTTGCGCAGTGCACAGATTGCGTGCATTATGAGCATTGTTAAATATATTCTGTGTTATGCAGCTTTAAGTTTATTGTAATGGCTCGGGCATAAATATATACCATAGATCATGTTAAGCTGTATTAGAAACTTGTAGATAGTTAATTATCCATACAAATTAATGAAATTGTCGTGTCTGTTTGTTATATTTAAATTAATGTACGTTGAATGTAAGCTGCATTTAGCAAAATACTATTTTATACAATTTTTGTCTGTCTCTCTGTTTTTTCCGGCTGATTTTTATAACGGCTGACAGGACTTTTGCTTTTGCTTTTTGCAAATAGGGAAATATAACGCTGTTCGTCAGACATTATTTACATAAAAATTCATGCTATTAATTTATGCCACTACCTTAGCTATTGTTGAACTATGTGTCAAAGAGAAAAGAAAAGTAATAATGTAGGATATGATTTCGGGGAAGAGAAAACTACTAGGCACTTGACTGAGGAAAGTGCATTGCCGAATATATGAGGTGAAACGCTATTGTACGTAATACCTTCATTTCACGATTCTACAAAATTGTAGTCATTCCTATTAATAAAATATAATATAGTATATAACTATAAGTATGGTGGGGGGCTGGTGATCTGTCTGACAGGGCACCCTAGTATAGACCAGTTTTTCACAAATTGTTAATTCTGTACATAAAACTGCACGATAAGTTTATGTTGTCGTATATTACATGTTTATATTTGTAAAAGATTATTAAATAAACATTTATTATTATTATTTGTTGAGAGATTTATATCTCATATCTATTGTTACATTATTAATCTAGTTTTTTTCTAAACACTAATTTTAAATATAAGAAAGTTTTAAATTACTTTGTTTTAGCCACCGAAACTGTGATATGTGCATAAGTAATATCGAAGCGTGGCACAACCATTGTGTTGCAACGGACGCCCCGTTACCCTTTTATCTCGGACACAATGGAAATCTTCCCTGCTTGGAGCGTAATGCTCGCAGGTTGTTTTAATCAGACTCGAAATATGCAGGGAATTTCCATGACTAGCAAAATTCGGACGTTCCACTTTTAGAAAACATTTGGCAGTGTTTGGATGCGCCATGAATGCAATTTAAAACCACCTGCGAATCTAGTTTCAAATCGTGCCATTTGATTACAATTTAATAGATTTAGAACAAATTTAGAATTTTAGAAATTCACATTAAATCTTTTTCAACCGATTTCTTTTTTTTATGCGTGTAAACTAGCGCTTGACCATGATCCCACCTGGTGTTAAGTGTTGATATAATCGAAAGATGGTACGCGCTAGTTTAGTAAGTGCCTATTCACTCTACTCTTGAAGGCTCCCGCGTCGTACTTGGACGGAAAGACTGAGGGCGGCAACTTATTCCACTCCTTTGCTGTACGACACATGGCCGGATCTGTGCTTTATACAAAGTCAAAAGCTGTCCCGGTGTGAAGTACCGCCGTACCTTTTATAGGACTCCAAGCTTCCTAGCAGCTACCTTCGCTTTTTCAAATTTCAAAAAAGGAGGATGTTGCGTCTGTATGATTTTTTATGTTTGTAACCATTAGTTTCAACTGAGTGAACAGATTTTAATGATTCACAATAATCAGCGATACAGCAGAATCCTTGGAGTCAGCGAGGTACCAGAGAAACTGCAGGAAAGTCGTCTCCGAAGGTATGGCCACATAAACTGCAGACCACCGAATTACTTCAGAAATAGATGCCCCACAATCTCGCGGTAGGATTAAGAAACACTGGCTGGACGTCGTGAAAGCGGACATAAAAGAGAACTATCTCAAAAAGAAGGATGCCGAGGATCTGGCAAAGTGGAGAAGATTAAGCAGGAAAGCGCACCCTGGTGGCATGCCGAGAAATCGCTAGGCAGATTTTTTTTTTTTAAAGAAAGCTAGCAATATTTTTTTTTTCAGAAATATTACTAACAATCTTGTTAACCATTCCAACTAAGCTTAAGCTTGTGCTAGGACATGGTTCACGGCAATAGTCGAATGGTGGATTCGAACCCTCACCTTACGATTCGCAGGCCGTACCCTAAACCATTAGGCTATTGACGCTTGAGATTTAGAAGAAGACAGTTGAAACCTATCATGAAAACCGAAATAATCCATATATAATTCGTATTCAATTTAAAAAGTGTCTTTTTTAAAAAAATACCGCCGATTTAATTAAAACACGCCTCTAAATGTAACACAAATCTTGTGACTTCAGAAAGTTGTGGAAAAAAAACGAAGATCTCTTAATTACTGATTTTTGCCTTCAGGTACACTTTTTTATTCTAAGAGGTATTAATATTCATTAAAAATCTTTCTCTTGGACTTTCCGCTGAAACTTCGTAATCAAACGGTGTGAGGGCTTGCTATTGAACAGACATCTGACGTCGGCTATTAGAGGCTTACCTTGTCATTTAAGGTACGTATTTTATTTTTCATTTTCATTGATTAATGAAACTTTGAAAACAGCGCTGTCGCATTTTTACGTGTTTGAAAGAACTACATGCTACAAAATTTTTGCACAAATCTTTCTCAGTGGAAGCAGTCCGACTTTGGAATGCTCTGCCACAAAGCATAAGATGCACAGAATCCTTGACAGCTTTTAAGAACCTAGTACATAGACACTATCTATCTTTATAAATATATATATATTTTTATACGGTATTTGTATGAATATATATTTATATAATAGGTTGTCAAATATCTCCCTTCCGCCTTTTTGTCTTTTGAATTTCGCGGCTATGTACAAAGCGCTACAGAGCTCGTATCTAGCAATACTATACATAATTTGAAAGGTCTTGACATAACCTACAAAACGACGCTATGCATAATTAGTTTGGATATTGCGTTCAACAGTTATAGACGTGTAAACATGGAGTTCACTAACGCCGAAATTCGCGCTATTTTAAAGTTTTCCTTCGTTAAAGGCAAATCCGCTAGAGAAACGTTCCGTGAGATTAATGGTGTTTTGGGGGATGGTACTCTATCACTTCGAACCCAGAAACCATACAAAGGTTGTCTGGAAGAGATCGCTCTTAGCGATAAGACCGCCCATTGCGCATGCAATGACCTTGTCTAATGTGAAGATTGTATTTACTATTTCTGTGATGTATTTTGTTTTTAATTGTTGCGCAATAAAGAATATTCATTCATCAAAGAACTCATCATGAGGAAACTTTCATGTTTTAAGATATGTGAAGTGCCAATCCGATGGGCCACGTGGCGGACTATGCCCTTATTCTCTTTACAAAGGCCTGTGTCCAAATTTTAATGTCAGACTTTTATAAGCGGTTTGTGAGCCGTGGTAGCTCAGTGTCCGGGCGGTTGGCTCAAGTTGCATAGTACGCTAGCAACCCGAGTTCGATCTCCGGTGCCGGCACCAATAAATTTGGTACCAATATATATGTATATATATATATATATATATATATAAAGGCTGTAACTTTTATAAGCGGTTGTAATCGAGGTATACTACAAACATGTATTCTATTTACAAAATTAATATTATTTTGCTCAAAGTTCTGACAGAATTAATATAAAATTGGTTCATAACATTACGGCTTTTAAACCAAAACTCATTTCATTATTTCATATTAAATTGTTCACAGATTTCTGCTAACTAACCTACCGAATTTAAATAGGTCGTAACGATCAATTCTATTGCTCTTATCCCTCGGGAAATAAGACATAGGTATTATTTTAGGGAATATGTACAAACTTTCGGAGAACTTTGGGCTCGATCATTAAAATTTGTAAATAGAATCCGAAGCATGCTGACCCCTCGTTACCCAAAACTTTATTTCTACACTTACTGACCTGAATATAAATTTTATTCTCTTGACTTTTTATATAAAAAATAGTAAGCGAATATTTTTATTACCTTCGTAAAATTACTATTGACCTGACGATGATTGCCAAACATGGACAAGCCTTTTATTTGTCAATAGCATAATTGCTTAGGTTACGTTCGTACATCAGCCCTGTAGTTCTGGGCTCTCAAGAATAAGACAACGGTATCCCCTGCCTGTCGTAGAAGGCGACTAAAAGGGGCCTCGGGTTCACTGGGCGACAAGGGTGGGGCCCTTGTCGTCCGCGTACAGTGCAGAAGGTCTCCGGTGCGTTCCACTGGAGATCCCGAAGCCCCTCACCATGCACCGAGGAAGGAGGGCCACCGGGGAGGTTTTAGTGGGTAAAAACCCCACATAACCGCTGCCTTCCCCCCAGAAGGCGGGGTATCTTTTTGAAGATTTCCTCCTCGTTAACAAAAAAAAAAAGATTACGTTCGTACATACGGTCGTGGTTTACCTATCATTTGACTGTTATCATGAACCATATCCATTGAACAAAAAAAATGTGTTTTTCTTAGTATTGCATAAATGGAATGGAATAGAAGTATATGAGGCCGTAGAGGGCAGTACATACTAGGAATGCGTGCATATATATCAATATTACGTAAAATATCGATATATGAACGCGAATTATTCGATATTTATATTGATATATTTAATCGATAACCACCGTATGTATGTTAGTACACTCCTACTCTCGGCGATGGCATATTAATACAATATATCTCATAGTTTCGATAGAAAATACCGATAATACTATGAAAAATATATCAATAATTTTTTGCATGAACATTCCTTGTACTTACATACATGTGTATGTATGTACCCCGAGTGTATGCATAGGTATCTCACCACATAAAATAGACAGGGTATGTGAAGACACATCTTACTCAACTAGAATCATGCAAATAATAGAGAACTTATTTAAAATGCAATTCAAATATTATTGCAATAATTTTACAAAACAAACATGCCATAGCTTTAAAGATAATACTTTAATGTATAAACTTAATTCTCAAACGCGCAATATAAAGGCTTCTATTATAAAGGTCAGGCTCCTAGACCTCGAACTCCAGTATAATTAAACTATGGTTATATAAGAAATTGATGAACTTTGTTTTAATCCGTGTAATTCTAATCCTTGAATGTCTATGTCCTTGCTCCGACATTTATTCGCCTATTTTCCTTTGGTTTACAATCATTTTAGCTTTCATACATATTGTTCTATCGTATTTAATCGTATTAAGTATTTAATATAATTAAAGATTGGAAACACATCTGCAACTCTTCTGGTACTGTGAATGCTCACGGTTAACGGAGGTTGATCATGTGCGTGATATATCCGGGAAGGTGACACGATAGATCCGGTGTCGCCTTATCGTTGTGAGGGTGCTGGGGGAGGAAGTAACCTCCCCGGGACGGGCTTAACAGCACAGTGCAAAGGGACTCCAGTGCGTTCAACTGGAGATCGCAGAGCTCCTCGTCAGGCACCGAAGAGGGCCACCGTGGTAAGTAAGTACCTCACATAACCTCACCTTCCCCCCAGAAGGCAAAGTATCTTGTTAAAGATTCCCCCCCGTCAACAAAAAAAGAGCTGCAAGCTTATCTGCCCCTTTTGCTGATAAAAATGAGCTGTTTCGTTTAATCTAAACGGGGTAGGTAGTGTACACTAACAATCTGATGTTTGAAGGCACTAAGAAAAGTTAAATTGTAGTAATGGTAAATTAATTTTCGTTTTCAGAATTTTAAAAAGCAAACGCCAGCTCTCACGCTAGTCATCCACAGAGGTAGGCACAGATCATGGACTGCAACTTAGCACGATCTAGGCACACAATTGCACAGGTAATCGTCGGTCGAGGGTACTCCTTTTTGAGGGTAAACGTATGTCTTTTTAATAGGTCGATTATCTAGGGCGCCCTCCACGATCTCCATTACTCACTTCCGCGGCATAACTAATTTTATTTCAAGCTGTAACATTGGCTCAAATATAAAAAATCTGTGCGTGTATTAGTATATATGTGTCCCATTGTATTACGGGCTTTATTCTCAAAGATGGGTTCTCGGCAGATTGCCTGGTTCCAGACATACACAAATACATCTTATTCCATATATCATATGATAGCATAGAATAAGTAACTAACAGACCGACACGAGTTGGGTGGAGCCCTATTTCATCGTCTGTCATCTTTTCCTTTGTGAGGAAGGCCGAAATGAAAAACCGAGGCACTATAACAAAAACATAAAAAAATATATATTTGTTATGGCTCTTCATTAAAATTTTAAAAGAAAATCAGTAGTCACGTGAATTTGACAATTGCTGTAAAAAATGTACCAAATAATTTCAAAAGCGCTACTGTTCATTATTCCAAAATGAATAAATTCCAAAAACTTTCCTCAATTGAGAAAAAAACTTTTTGTGAAACACGTCGTATATGATAAATATTTATTTTACTATTATGATATATAATATTACTATCCGTTTTCTTCATCAGTATGGCTGAAAAATGCATAGACTGTGTGGAACAGTTTACACGCAACGTGAAAAAACCATTCTTACATATTGAAAGCACAAATACTTTGGTTGCGGCGCAACGAATGCCACGCTTTTGTCTCCCGCACAATGGCACTCTTCATTCTGTACCGTAGTACTCCCAGGTTGATTTAATCTAGCCCAGGACATGCAGGAAAGTTTTGCACTGCGAGGAAAGTTTATGTCATCCTCCTTTTCGAAAATATTTGGATGCACTCGATTGCGATACTTTTTTTTTGTTAACGGGGAGAAAATCTTCAAAATGATACCCCGCCTTCCGGGGGGAAGGCGGCGGTTTTGTGGGGTTTTTACCCACTAAAACCTCCCCGGTGGCCCTTTCCTCGGTGCATGACGAGGGGCTCCGGGACCTCCAGTGGAACGCACCGGAGCCCCTCTGCACCTTGCTCAAGGAGAGCACGTCCCGAGGGGGGGAGGTTACTCCCTCTCCCCCTGTGCCCTCGCAGTGCACGGGCCAGCCGATGTCGCCTTCTTCCCGGTTCCACCTTAGCGGACGACAAAGGCCCCCACCCTTGTCGTTCAGTGCACCCGAGTCCCCTTTTAGTCGCCATCTACGACAGGCAGGGGATACCGTATTCTTATTCTTGAGAGCCCAGAACTACAGGGCTGAATGTTAACTTGCTTTAACCTTTTAATTCAGCAACCACATTTATCAAACTAAAGTGAAATATCGTAGCGGTAAAACGATAAGGTTTTATAACTTAAAAAAAAAAAGAGCGAAGCTTTGAGCACGGTCTGAGAATCACAAACAAAAAAGTGTCCCCAGTAATTACCGACTTTTGTTCGGGAGTAAACTTTGATTTTCCGGCTAGAAATTAATATTCATTAAAAATGTTATACGGCTTCGCTCCGCTGAAAGTTTCCTATCGGCCGGTGTCAGGGGATGTCCGTGGGGGGCGATGGGAGGACGACGTCGATCGGGGTGGGTGTTGCAGAAAACGAAGCTTTAGTAATTTGCCAATACTTTTTTCCCTTCTTGCCCATCTATAATTGGCGTAAAAGGACTTTTAGCCAACCTTTATACATACTTTTGTCTTTATATTGCTATGGGATTTTCGAAACTATTTTAATCGCGTATGATTTTATGACGGTTTAATTTTATAAAATATTAATAACTTCACGATGTCGAATCCAATCCTAATTAACATTAACCAATAATAAATCCATACAATAACTTTTTTTTAGTCTGTGTGTGTTTAGAATCTGTTAGAGACTTTCTGATTTTATGCATATACATTTAGAGACAGTAATCATAACCTTTTACCGGTATTTATAACCTAATCAGCACCTAAAGAATTCGGTTTAAAGTTTCAATTTTGAAGTCAACGTTATTGAAATGCGGTGATCTCTCTATATGTATAGAAACAATACAAAAAAAAAAAATGTTGCCTCGTTTTAATTTTCAGAACAATTACAATTCACTTGCCCCCCGTTTAATTTAAATATCGTAGTTGTTCATTTCCGGGAAGAATTGGGATTTCGAATACCTTTCGGACATTTTTATCCTTATCCGAACAAAATAGCCAGTGTTTATCATCCTTACCCTTGTTAAATTGTGTAAGAGAATCCTGAGGAATTAACGTTGCATGTCGTCCCATATACTGTCTCCAAGCTCGTTAACCCACAGCTCATGGCTATTATATATTATGTTAAGTGGATCGTTATAAAATGGGATGATATTTACTTCCTACGGTATGGTATAATGCACTGCTATGTATATATATATATTGTATTGTTTATTAGACTACCTTATAGCAGCTATACGGAAACATGGCAGCACTAATATACTCCAGGATCATGATAAAGTTGTTTTTTGGTAGAAAAAGGTGAGTAGAATAGAGCCAAGGTATCTCAATGTCTCTGTTGTGTAGTAAGTACGCTAGCACCAGTTCGATCCCCTTCTGCCGACACCAATTAATTTGTTTGTTGCAATTTAATGTGCTGATTTACCATGCACTCGGGGCAGACATCGCCAGGTAACCCATGTGTCTTAGAAAATTTTCTATGGCATGTGAAGTCCGGTGCTGCCAATTCGCACTAGGGGTGCATGGCGAATTTATGCCCTTATTCTCTCTTTACAGAGAAAGATTGTGATCAACAGTGGGAAATATATATAGGCTGTAATTTTAACGTTTAAATGGCAAGTAACGCTGTCACGTATGGACTGTTCTTCTTCTTGAATTATGGCACCATAACGCCCGAAATATGTCTTCTTCCAGGTGGTCGTTTACCCTGGATTTTTCCTTGGATGATGAGTTGGAGTAGTTCATATTTGTTATTTCGCACTATATGACTAAAGTACTGAAGCTTGTGTTTTTTCACGGTATTAAGGACCTCCGCGTTTTTGCTCACCATTTGCAATACTCTTTTGTTTGGTATCTTATCTGCCCATGATAATTTGAGAATTCTGGACTTTATTTATTTTGAGAAATGGACTGTAGAAGCTTGATAATGAATACAACGAATTTTACCTACTATCTTCCCTGTAAAAAGAGGTTGAAAATAGGTAACAGCTTATTTTTAACACTATTATTATTGTTTAAAATGAAGATATCTTGGGACAATATAAATAAGATTGTGATGGAGCGTCGCTGGGCTTCTACTGCAAATTTGCCCGGACTGCGGGCGGGGTGGCCCGCATTATTAAGTGATTTACGTAATACACCACCGACGCTTGCTATGCAAATGTTTGTTTGGAAATGTTTTCATCGCAATTTTCTTCATAGCACCAAATCATGTTATTGGGACAGAATACATCTTTAAAAGTTCTAATAAATAAGTTTATTGGCGAGATTCTATATTTACAGAAAATAGACTCCAATTTATGCTCGATATCGTTACGGACTTGCGTAGTCCTCTATCTGCGTAAACCTTTTTTTTTTTTTGTTTACGGGGAGGAAATCTTCAGAAAGATACCCCGCCTTCTGGGGGGAAGGCGGCGGTTATGTGGGGTTCTTACCCACTAAAACCTCCCCGGTGGCCCTTTCCTCGGTGCATGACGAGGGGCTCCGGTGCGTTCCACTGGAGCCCCTCTGCACTGTGCTCAAGGAGAGCACGTCCCGGGGAGGTTACTCCCTCCCCCCCTGTGCCCTCGCAGCGCAAGGCGACACGGGCCAGCCGATGTCGCCTTCTTCCCGGCTCCACTTTGGTGGACGAGTCAGGCCCCCACCCTTGTCGCCCAGTGAACCCGAGGCCCCTTTTAGTCGCCTTATACGACAGGCAGGGGATACCGTAGTCTTATTCTTGAGAGCCCAGAACTACAGGGCTGCGGGCCGGTCTGCCACCGGCCCGCCTGCGCCATCTCCGAACGGGATCGGCCCTCTCCCGATCCCGTTCTGCGGTCTCCTGGGTCATTACTGACTCGCAGAAGGAGACGTTCTGCGTAAACCTACCAATATCTCAATTAAAAACACTCTGATGGGACTGATTTGTTTATATGTGTATAATATATACACGATTGTTTAAGAGAGAAAGAAGATTCGCGCGCGCTCTGCTCTCTCTTGCTCCTCCAGTGGGATACAGCCAATAGATCTGCACTGCATCTTAGATTTGCGACACTTTTAGATTTAAAAAGTTGATAGGTGTCCAGGATCTACACTTAGATAGTATTAAGCACGGCAAGGTTGCTAGCCTTTCGTTGTTTTACAGAATACATTTTGGAGAGTGTGCACAGGAATTACACGAGTTAATTCTCCCATCCCAATTCTACCTTCAGACCTTTACACATTCGGCGGGTCTCCATCATAGTCGATGTTCCGCGCGTCCGAACGAAGCGATTTGAGTCATTGTTCATCATGCGTAAAGCAAAGGAGTGTAACAAGTTTCCGGCGTCAGTCTTTCCGTCCAAGTACGACGTGGGCCCTTCAAGAGTAGAGTATCTATCTATATACTATTTTTCAACTATACCAGCACTTAACATCAGGTGGGATCGATTTATACCCCATAAAAAAAACGTTTCTTTCTTTCTATCTCCTTAACTTATATCTCATTTTCAACTTCACTTCGCCGTGCTCGATGGCACTTTTAGTAACGCATTCACCAGCTTACTCCCTAAGTCAAGAAGTTTTACTTCAAGAAAAAAGACCTCCTTTTTTGAAGGCCGTTAAAAAGAGATATTGGGTAAAGCTACCTGTTCGAGGTTTGAGTAATAAGTAAAACTTATAATATAAAATGATTTATAAAAGACGTAACAAAGGACGTATGCTGGAGTCCGCCAAGCTAACTTCCGTGGTGATCATTTGTTCGAAAACGCAAAGCCCGTTGATCCCTCGTTACCCGGATTATTGCGCGCTGTATCCTGCCCGCGCCATAGAATACAAATGAGATTTTTGTCATGCTAACCCTTGTTAAATTGAGTAAGAAAATCCAGTTAAATTAAATGCACGTAACGAGGACCGAATATGTTAGGTTCTATTCTCGCGCGATGAAAACTTTCACAATGGTTACAGTTTAATACGATATTATAGCTGACTGTTGAAGTTGAACACAGAAATCTTCAGACTTTACATAAGAGAACCGTGTCTAAACCAAGTATATTTGGGTTTAAAGAATTTATTTCTCATAAGAACATGAACAAAGTTCACTTAAATTGAGATACAGGGCACTTAAATAATATAATGAATGATGTGCCTCTGGGCCGCAGGTAGATGTCGTCACATGTGTGTCATCAATTCTTTTAGCTTGCTTTTAAATTGTTGGAAAGTGTCGCACTCCTGCACTTTATTTGGTAGGCTATTATATAACTGTGCTCCTTCGTACAATATCGTTTTCTTTCCGTAATTGGTACGTGGGGTGATTAGTTCGAGCTTATCTTTGTTCCTCAAGTTACGAGTTCTTTCTTTTTTATGCAATTGTATATTTGTTTGAATTGAATTTGTTATTATTTTCCTAATGAGAGTGTAAGTATAGTAAGTGTGTAGTTGTGTGATATTAAATAATTGTGTTCTTTTATATAATTCATCTGTTGGTGTTAGGTAGTTATAGTGAAACAAAACTTTTATTAATCTATTTTGTGTTCTTTGCAGGGGAGCTAGATGAGTGACAGCAGCCATATTTCTATTTAATATTCTAAGTCTGATTTTACTATTTACAAGTATATGTACAAAAACTTACTTTGAGTACAATACAATCGAAATGAGACCACGACGGAAGCACCAGCTTCCAAACTCGGTTCACCCAGTCGACAGTTCTGAGGTCACAAACATAAAAAAACATCGAATTGAAAACATCCTCCTTTTTTTAATTCGGTTAAAACTATAAAATTATTAATATTTTTTTTTGACGAACCTACACAGAATAACCACAGAGGTGACTTTTACTGTTTCACCGAATTGAGAGGTGGCATTGCTCTGAAATTGCTCTTAGGTCGCATAGCCTCAACCTCTTTGCTTAGTAACTCGACGCAAAGGTCCCCCCGAGACAACCTCGGCTTTGCTCTTTTTACTAGCAATGACTCCTAATTACTTTAATGAAATAAAAAAAGAATTCAAGTTACTCTCGTTCATATACGTGCTGGAAACAACCGGGTTTGGTTGTGGAATAATATTTTATTTTATAGATACTAAAAAGCTACGAAGGGTTGAAAACATCGACGCTCGGAATCGCAAACAGTACATAAAGCTGGGGCAATCTTACGGTACTTCGGAATTAAATTGTGATGGAAGAGATCATAGCACTTCCGCAGCAAATTTGTTTACGTACCGAAAGAATCACAAAGATATATTAAAGCTATTTGCAATTCCCCGCGGGCTTGTTGTAAAACTATTGAAGAGGTTTATACCGCACAAATCGTAAGGTCACTTAACTTCCACCGTCTTGGCGGAAGTTATTAGCTCGTCAGTATCTACAGAACACATGTTTAGTCGTTAGGATTTGGATTTTGAATCGTTATATTATCTTTTGTCACTTTTGTTTTTCTTCACGTAATTTTGTTGTTCAGTTAATAATAGATTAATAGCTAAGCGTTCGACTTTACGATCTTATAGTCGAATTCCGACGTTGTTTCCATTTTTGGACTTCTTAATCACAAAAATCACTTGGTAAAATTTTTATTTATCAAAATGGGACCTAATAAGCAGGTAGAAAATTGTACAGCGATTGCTGTATTTGTCTAACCCGGTAAAAAAACGGTTGAAGGACATAAGATTACTTTTTTTTTCTATATCTCTCTTTATCTCATCTCCTAAAATCCACCATATATCAATCCTTCGTTTCATGTATTATGAAAGAATTTATAATATTATACTTTACCAGGGGCCTTGTATGTCGAATTGTCAAAAGCAAAATTATCAATTGATTATTTCCAACATCAACGAAAGCCGTCACACTGATAATATTTGACAATCCCTGATCCGATGGCCGACTTGTTAATTAAACTGTCCGTATTAATTATATGTTCGCTTTAATCGGCTGATCCCTTGTTATTCCGATAATTCTACCATGTTACGTATTACATTACAAAGAGGAGTTCGTTAAATTGTTGCTTGTCAAGTCGGATGTAACAAAGGTTACATTTGTTGGTTAAGTGTTACCAATTATTAGTCCTGGTCATACATCATTCACATAGTATTTCACGCTCTTCACCGGCCTTCCGGTTGGTTCAGATGCTTTCTGGACACGGAAGCTTCGATAAGTAATTGCACCAAATCTTTGGCGTCCCCAGAATGCCGAGAATCTGAAGCACAAAGGACACAGCGCCCAACACACTGAAAGCGTATGCAGCATGGGTTCCCAGCGGCACACCTCTCAAAAGCAATGCTTGACGGGGAGAGATCGTGGCAGGCTGTAGTCTCCTTCTGTGAACAGGTAATGACGCAGAAGGAGACTTTGGGGTGAAGAAGCTGGGCGCAGATGAAACGGAGCAAGGAGAAGGTAATTCGCGCGCCTTAGAATGGGGCGCGCCTTAGTAAAGTCAACGGCAAAGTCAAACAACAACCGTTGCTGTTGCATTAATAGACAGCATCTTTCGTGGAAGTACCGTGACCAACACAGGACATTACAAAAAAAGGGAATAAATGGGTAGAATCACAAACAAAGAACCCCTCGGATTGGGGACATCGCGGCAGCGGTGTCATTTGAAAATTTCCTCGATAACAATAAAAAAGCTTCTTTATTAGTCGTATGGATTCGGAAACGATGTTTTTAACAGCTGATTCCTTTTTTTTTGACTTATCTGGATATATTTTTAACAGATTTTAAGACGGTCTTTACATTCATTATGACTAACCTAATTTTGATATTTTTTTTAATAAAGATATATTATAAGTTAAAAGTTAAATTAACAAGCCTATCTACATACTCGTATATTATATGTCCCAATGCTAGGCGCAGGCCTTCTCTTTAAAGAGAGAATAAGGGCATAGTAGATTGTATGGATTGTAAAAAGAAATTTTCTAAGACATGTAATATCGTTGTCTCCTCAAGAAGTTTTCCTTCACCGCCAAGTACATGGAAAATCAGCACTTAAAATTGCAACAAACAAATTCATGGGAGCCGACACTGGGGTTCGAACTCGAGGTGCTAGCGTACGTAACTTGTCATGACCACACGACCGACATAGCTACTACGGCTGGGTAATTAGTTTTAGACTCTCTCTCTCTTCCTTGCTATTGGTCCCATACACATGGTGGTGAGGTCAGCTTTCTGGAGTTCCACTTTTCACTTCGCTCTGTCTCCAACATTACCTTGGGAAATATTGCACTTCGGTCATTCTGTGGATCTTCGACCAAGGAGGAAAAGTTGTAGCGCCAGGTTGAGGCATGAGTTTTAGACTAACTCATGAACAAAATTGTCCATTTGTTACGAGAGAGTGAGAGTTTCACAAACAGCTAGATTGGCGGGATAAAAAGAAATATAGTTATTTTATAGATTATAAAAAGCCGAGATGTCATGAATTATTGATGGTCGCATACATAAACAGTACATAAAAGCTCAGCAATCTCTCGGCTCTGAATTACATCGTGATGACTACGGCCCTTTCATCGCATATTTGCCTATACCCTAGCCGGCCAGTATCGTCCGCATTATTAAGTGATTTGTCTGAAACAATCCAACCGGACCCCGAATTCCTCGGCTATCATTTTTATTTTAGTAGATATATTATTTTCATAACAAAAACTACATTATACGTCCACACATCTCACATGATTATTAATGCTGTGGTATCATGCTTTTATTCAGACATAAACGTTATGATCAAATATTGAAATTTTTCGTTTGGAATGTCAATGTCAGTTTGTATACATGCGTTATAATAAACACCAAAATCAAGTCAGATCATAGATAGATAGATAAATTATTTGTTGCTCTAATTTTACAATAAGTACAATCAATTACATTTATAACTAAGTTTAAACAAGTAAGTAGGATGTGCACGAAGTAGGCGGCCTTGTTGCTATGAGCGATCTTAGACATAGACATTTATTTATTGGCATCCATGGTAACCGTCCAAGCCGAGGTTACCCCTCACCGGGGACCCTTGTGTCGAGTTACCACCTAAATAGAGGTTCAGGCTAAGCGTCTTAAGAGCTATGCCACCTCTCAAATCCGGTGAAGCAGTAAAGGCCAGCTTCTCTGTGCCAACTGTGTTAGTTCGTCAAAAAAAAAAAATATTGGCATCACAATACAAAACATCACAGACAGAATAAAACACATTAAAAATAATGAAATATAGACAAAACACAGTTAAAGTTACACGGACAAATAATACAAAACATATGATGCCAATATCGGACACCGTCTCAGCATATGCTGTCACAAGGATGCGACAGCGCTGATTTTGCAGCGGTGCCTGGGACTAACTAAAGACGTGCGCGCGCAATACTACTTTTATATGGAATTTATACAGATAATAAGAGTATAATACATATGATACATGAATAAAACAGTTATGAGATTTAAATATATTTTATACAATAAAATAATAGATGAAAAATTTCATAAATAAATATATTATTAAGTCAAAAACAAAATAAATAATATGATAATTAAACGTATAAAATTTAAATTATATAGTAATATATTGTAAATATTGGAAACAACAAGCCACCGATATCAAGGGGATATTATCTTTTTGTAACTTTAACATCAGGTGTTTTAATTTATTTTTAAATGCGTTTACAGATTTACTGTCTCTTATGGGCGGTGGCAAGTTATTCCAACACTTGGTGGCCAAGTATCTGAAACTGCCGCGGAACGCAGCAGATCGGTGTAGCGGAATTTGTAAAATGCAGTTTTTAGCTCTAATTAAACAGCTAGTATCATTATTCCGCCATTTCAACTTTTCGTACAGATATTTAGGCTGTTCCGAGTTTATTATTCCAAACAGAAGTGTTGCAAAATGCAAGTCTTTTCTGAGGGACATTCTTAATTTGTTGGAATTGTTTAAGTAAGGGTGAACATGATTGAGAAGGTATAGTTCTCATAGCTATAATTTATTTTACCAAGCAGATGTAGTAAATGAGATTCATTTCGAATTCGTAATAAATCAGTACTAATATATATAAAATATCACAAAAACAAGAAAGCAATCACTCTGCAATAAAAAATTAAACTTGCGACACATTCTTAATAAAGGTTTCAAAATACCCTAAATGCGTGTAGAGAAAAACACCGTAGGGTTTTAGTCGGTACAAGTCCAAAGTAAACCTTTCTCGGTCTCATAGGATCGGATATGCGAAGCATTTTCCACTCGCATAAAAAAGGGCACACGATATAAAAGAATTAATGTCATGAAAGAGGATCGAACCACGGTTATCCACCTCCATGATAAATTCAAGTGATAAGCAAATACTAAATAGGATCGTACGCACTAGCCCAGCCTCTTTAGTTGGCTCATTTCATCTCGATTGCGGCCTGTTTTGTTTGAATTATCTATCCGCCATGACATAAAACTACCCGCACGCTCCGTGTGTTAACCCCTGATAAGTTAATTCGCGTTTGTGATTGTCACTTGTAGTTATGTTATTTCGTAATCGTTTGCGTTTTATGAAATTAAGCCGTTCCAGGATTTCATTAAGCATCGAAATACGCAACTTATGTTAACACCGTCGGTCTGTAATGTTTCACGATTCAGTATTGCAATCTGGAATTTAATAAAACTATTATACTTTAACGGAATTTTATCGCGTTTTAATCTTTGGTTTACGAATAACGACGTTTTGAATACCCTATAAAGTTACTATATTCAATGATTAATATTTAAGTAAATTTTACAAGTTACTCTTCATCGTGAAATGCCCCTCGGACTAGCTAAGTCTGGTAATCAGTTCACCATATTTTTCTCTTTCTTTTGTGAGGTGAAACATACGGGCGGCACTCACAATTCCGATCCACTCTCTGATTTCCTGCTAGGAACAACACTTCTTTTGCCAGCAACTTTGCCCACCAAGATAAGTTGAAGAAGTTCATATCAAGTTAATAACTTAAAATGTTATTAATTGATTCATTTTTTGGTCAATTAATTCCTAAATTTTTAAACAATTTCAGTCAGTTCGTACTTCACATTTCATTACGAATTTTATTTCTTTCTTATTTCTGTCATAATCATTTTTAAAACACGAAAATATTTTTATTTTTTGATTAATCCATGTGATATAACATACGATATTAATGAATATAGCAACGGTTGTATTTGGCTTTTGAAACTGGATATTTTGACGAAACTACACAGATTAGTCAGAGATGCTGACTTGCGCTGTTTCACCGGATTGCGAACCTCTGTTCTTAGTAAACAGGTGGAGCCTTTCCAAAATCGGCGGTTTCGCGACAAAATTACTCGCAATTGACGATCGCAGATAGAAACTGGATTACATCTTCTTCTCTTGGTGCCATCTTCTATTGAAGGTTGGCGACCATCATGGCGATTTGGACCCTCGACACAGCAGCTCGAAATAAAGAACGTGTGCTCTTATTGTACCATTAGCGTAGATTTTTAAGCCAAGATGTTCTTCTCCTTCCCGGATTTCTTTTCCCTAGTTTCTTTCCCTGAATTATGAGCTGTAACAAATCGTATTTGGGATTGCGCATTATAAGCCCTAGGTATTCCAGCTTTCGTCTCTTAATTGCGTCAAGAACTTCAACCTTCTTTCCAATTCTTTCAATTTCTACACTGGATTATATAACTAAACTACTTCAAAAATTAATAACGGAACATCGTTCATTCTGTCCCCAAATATTTATATCATTATTTAAAACAACAATCGGTAACAAGTTTGAGATCGGTTTGCGACAAACTCATTAAAGCGCGCCATTATTACGCCTAGGCGCAGAATCTCATTACTAGTATTATTACGTTACACAGGCAGACGCCTCGCAGTCTCCCCGTCTCATATCGATTGTATTTTAAACGATGCGAGATGTCTCGACAGACGTCTCATCTTTCTTCCTAATCAATCATCTTACTTATTGAACAAATAACACACTGTAAAGGAAAGTAGTACTATAGTACTAATTTAGTACAATATTTTATTCATTTGTACTTTCTGCGCAAGTGCTTGACCACTATTCCCACCTGATGTTAAGTGGAAAAGCGGTCCTGGATGGTAAGACAGATGGTAGAAAATGCCTATTCGCTCTACTCTTGAAAATACCCATATTGTAATAGGAGGGGCCCCTTTCCACCATCGGACTTCTAGACGCACTGCGGGATTTCATCCTTTTGTTGTGAACATCCCTCAAACCCGAACGAAGCGATTTGCTTCGTCTTTCATTCTTCGTACAGCAAAAGACTGGAATAGTTTGCCCGCGTCTGTCTTTCATTCCGATTACAATGTGGGTATTTTCAAGAGTAGAGTGAACAGGCATTTACTAAGCTAGTGCGCCTTACCATCCAGGACTGCATTTCCACTTAACATCAGGTGGGATCGTAGTCGAGCTCTTGTTTAGAAATAATTAAAAAAAAAAGGGAGAGACAGAAGCGAGTACTCTATTCTTCCTGACCTTCAGTCCTATGCCGTACGAATATTAATAATAATTATTTACACTATTGGGCACGGGCCTTCTCTCTAGTCTTGAGACTACTTCTAGTGTCGATTTGAGACCCTCTTCTTATAGATAGATAGATAAATCCTTTATTGCACCAAAGTATATGTACAAAGGCGAACTTAATGCTATTTAGCATTTTCTTCCAGCTTACCTTCAGTGGTTAAGAGAAGGCTAACGTTTTAAAAATATTATATAGATAAATAAATATACATTTACCTATACATACATTAACGACAATATATATATCAGTTTGTATTTTTTCATTATTTGAGTAGAAAGTATTTAGATACACTGCGACTAAAAGACATTAGTTGACGAACTTATGAAGTCGGTTGAATGATATTCTGCCCCGTTAACTAGTAGGGCTGGAGACAGAAGGCGCGTGCTAAGTAGAGGGAGATGTATTGACCATTGATATATTTATTTTTCTGTGTTAAGGAAAATGATAAAGACATACGCAAAAGCGAGGGCAAAAGATTTCCTCTCACTCTCTCGTACGCTATTTCACACATGACTAATACGCATTGAGAGCCCCAACTATAACGCAGCCATTTTGATGGTAAGATTACATTATGTTCGGCCACCCTTAAAATTGTACCCCATTAGCCCTTGGGCGACGTTTACGATTTAAGGGAAAGGGGACCTTCTCTAATACCGACCCTTAAATTACGTTAACATATTTTACTTACGTACGTAATGAGTTATTTATTTTAGAGTTCAAATACGATGTTTTACTTTTTGTTTTCGTGTAAAAAAAACTTTCACGTTTTTTTTCTAAGCTCTGTCAGTGATTTTGGTTTACTTAAAACACCGGGTAATACAAATTCTCTCAATACAAGCCCGTTGAAAATCGATCCCCGATGACTACGAATCGAGACCAAGGACTTAAAACTAAAAAATCTATGTGCATCAAGATACAACCATATCATTTCATACTTTGAGCAAACGAATAAATCCAAGCAATGCTCAATTTGATTTTGTTAAAGGACAGATCTTTTATATCCTTAAACAGTTAATATTTATCATGTAACAGTAATTAATATCACGTTCGTCGTTTTCAAAAATCGTTGCGGTTTTGCAAAATTTTCATATCTTCCGAGTTCAATTGGAATAGCCCTAAGAGAAACATTTCCAAGATTAAGCCAGTGTTTGTTGGACACGTTCCAAGTCACAACGACAAAACTGATTTCTATGCTAGAAGTAGTCTAGCTATTTCAATAAAATTTGCTCGGATTTTGTGAATAAGAATACAAACAAGTATATTATATTAAGTCCATCCTCGATCAAATTTGGGAGATAATAAACGCAGTATATCAGATAACCTTTACTATATTTTTCCGTTACACTCAGGTTAATAAATACGGGTGATTTTTTGATGACGGACTACACAGATTGGCCAGAGCTGGCCTTGACTGCTTTACCGGATTGAAAGGTGACTTAGCTCTAAGATCGCTTAACCTAAACCTCTATTGCTAGTAACTCGATACAAGGGTCCCCCCGGTCAGGGGTAACCTCGGCTTGGACGGTTAATACTCATGATTGATCTGTTTTTTGTACACCTAAAATGTAAGGGCAGAAAACTCATGACGTCACTTCAGTGTTATGCCAAGCTTTACTATTTCCCCTAGCGTTATCAATAAAGTAATCCAATTTGGCTCGGCCTCAGCTTCCTGCGTAGACAACGGTGAATACTGACACATCACAAACGTGACCGAACCTATGACACCTTTCACATTATTATTTTTGATTTCCGGAACAACGACTAGTTCACTTTCCGCCCGACAGAATTGGAATCATCGTAACCGTGGGTATATTTTATCCGAAGTTTTTTTGTTTTTTGAATTCATACACGATACGCAGAATCGGCTAAAATTTAATCGTATTAGTGGTAATAGGGCACGTTGTAGGCCAGTGATTCCCAACCTTTTTATTTGATGCGGCGCACTTGTAACGATTTCAAAAATTAGCGGCACACAAAAAAAAGATTATTTACTGACCTATAATACGCTACGTAAATAGTTTATTATAATAATTTTAAATATGCGGATTAAAATATTAGGGATTAATTACGGGTATTATATACTACCTATACAGTAGTATAGGTAGTATATAATAAACCTATAATATAATAAACAATGTACATCAATAAATATTTAATTTATCTCTCGCAATATATTAAATAATTCATTTCTCTCCTTATTATTTCTCTTCAATTCTCTTCTCGAGCAGGTGAGGATCATTACCTACACCCATGTACATATCAGTAAATACAATATCATTCTTATCATTTATACAAAAGCATATCGGGCCCAAGTTAATGTCAGAAATAATAGTATGTCGTATGGCTTGTTTGACAGTTCAAAAAGAGGAGTGCTCCGATCGCCACCAAACTTACAGGACTACTCGCCAGGTCAATCTGAAGATTCCCTGAGAGTTTCATTTAAATCGATCCAGCCGTTTCGGAGCTTATTTGGAACATACTCACTCTCTTTTATATATATGGATTATACCTTAAATTTGGCGGCACACTGTAAAAATTTCGTATCACACAAAATTACTGCAGCACAGTGGTTAGGACCACTGTTTTAGAATATATATCTTTACTAAATAAAGGAATTAAAAGTTCTAATAGCCAACGAATATATTATTTATAACAATAATATAATAAATAACATGTGGATGAAGCGAGAGACGTGTGTCTGCATTCTGCAGTTTATAATCTCTGGCTACCCCAGTCAACATCAAGGGTATGAGTGCTTTAATTTTTTTTTAATTATTTTGACCCACTGAAACAGTGGGGTGGTAAAAGTCGAACGAAATAATCTGTATCTAATATATATTAATACTTACATATGACCCAACTTTACCGCCATAAATTGTTCTAAAGCACTTTCTACTACACTGGCAAGCCTTACATCCTCGTAATAGATTGGACTCATTCATATATGGAACAAAGCGGATGAATTTAAATTGGCTTCATAGCCATCAGGATATTTTACGACTCATACCGTTTCAAAAAATATTCTATCATAACGTAACAAGCTTCGTTCTATAAATCATAAAAAATATGAATAATAAGTTACTGTGCCAGGAGTAACAAAGAGTTATTCGATAATTGAACAATATAACTTTTTTTTTCTTCACGGGAAGGAAATCTTCAACAAGATACCCCGCCTTCTGGAGGGCCCTTCCTCGGTGCATGGTGAGGGGCTCCGGGATCTCCAGAGGAACTGCACTGTGCTCTTAGTACGTCCCGGGCGGAGGGGAGGTTAATCCCTACCCTTACCCCCCTGTGCCATCACAGTACCGGGCGATACAGGCCTGCCGATGTCGCCTTCATGCCGGGTATAAATATAACCTACCCTTAACCTTCTTTTATAGTAATAATTTTTTTTTGTATAACCTTTCACTGCAAAAACTACAGAAGGGTTGACTAAATTGACATGATGCTTTTACTATAAGATGCAGCGATGCATTTTTTATATTTAGTAAAACTTTTGGTTTATAATAAAAAAAGTCATATTACAGATTAGTTCTAATCGTTCGACGTGTAATGCTATTGTTTATTATCCAGTTTGATACTTGATATGTAAATTATGAGATAAAACGGGGTCATATTTTTAATAAATTGTAACAAAAAACATGTAATTTTTATACGTATTACAACATGTAAGAAAATGTTAAAACTGATTGATTATAAAATCGATTTCCACAAATAAAAAAGTTTAAAGGTACTGCATATATACAAATATCACAATGCCGGGCTTATTTCAGGCTTCACATATCTTAGAACATTTTCCTCACGATGTTTTCCTTCACCGCCAAGCGCGTGGTACATCAGCACTTAAAATTACAACAAATAAATTCATTGGTTAAGGCACCGGGTATTGAAGTCGGGTTGCTAGCGTACTATGTAACTTGAGGCGACCGGCCAGACACCGAGCTACCACGGCTCTTAAATAAAATACAGAGACATATATTTCTTGTCTCTATTGCATCTCCTAAATTGCTTTTCCCCCATGTGAAAGCAAATAGGCCCACGGATTACGCAAAGGCAGCCTTGAGCTGTGGGCGATTTTCCGTCGCAGTTCTTTATGAGTTTGGAAAGAGGTTTAAAGATTTTTTCCCCATTTCAATGTAAATTAACAACGTGTGCCGGGAAAGTCGCTTTTATCACGATATCTTTACACTGAAAGATAAACCTTATGCATATCATATCGCTTTCAAACGATACTCCATACGTAGTACGTATACAACGTAGAATATACTTCTTTTTCTGTTTCACTTTCTATAGGCCGCGACTTGGAAGCGTGTCACGGAAGAGCTTTTACATAAACGGCGGGTTATAATTGTTTCTTAAGACATTCAACCATTATTTGAAAAATATTTGGATAGTATTGCATTTGGAATAGAATAGTGTAAACATTTATTCTAAAAATGTACAACAAAAACAGAATAACTACAAACACAGCTAAAATTAAATAACTAAAATAAGATCTTGCGCCGTGCTATCGACCCTAAACTATGGACGGTTCATCGAGTCTAAGGCTAAGATAGCTGCAAAAACTTGGGATCTTGATCAAAGTGCAACCGTACTTCTCTGCGGGACAGCTTTTAACACTTTATAAAGCTCAAGTCCGGTCGTGTGTAGAATACTGCTGTCACATTTGGGCAGGCGCAGCTAAATGCCATCTCGCAGCTTTGGACTCGGCGAAAAGGCGAGCTAAGAGGCTATTTGGTGACGCAGCTGAAGCCAATCTGCTCAGTCTTCAGCACAGGCGTAAGGCAGCCAGCCTTTCGGTCTTCTACAGATTGCGTTTTGGAGAGTGTGTTCAGAAACTACATGATCTAATTCCCCCATCCCCTTTCCACCATCGGACTTCTAGACGCACTGCGGGATTTCATCCTTTTGTTGTGAACATCCCTCAAACCCGAACGAAGCGATTTGCTTCGTCTTTCATTCTTCGTACAGCAAAGGACTGGAATAGTTTGCCCGCGTCTGTCTTTCCTTCCGATTACAATGTGGGTATTTTCAAGAGTAGAGTGAATAGGCATTTACTAAGCTAGTGCGCCTTACCATCCAGGACTGCATTTCCACTTAACATCAGGTGGGATCGTAGTCAAGCACTTGCTTAGAAATTATTAAAAAAAAAAAAAAAAAAAAAACGTGCTACAAACACGCGTTGATTTTCAACTGAAAATCGGACTCTTTTCAGTTGTTTTTAAATGTAAATTTGGATAGATATGCTATTATATACACTTATATTTAACATATTTGAATAAAATAGTTAGATATGGCCCTTTCTCTCATGAATACCTATGCAAACGTTAGAGATGTAGCTCCGGTTTTCTTATTGTACCTATCAAAAACCTTCTAGGGAGATCCAAATAGGAATAAGTGGTGTATTCGTAGGTCGGTGTGGTTTTGGCGTGGTGGGGCGACTCTCCAGCAAGGGCCGTTGAAGGGAGTAGCGGGGGAAGAGGCGTGTTCGTGTATCGTTGCCACTCTCCCTATTCCCCGCGACTCAGTGGTACCTCACCGCAAATGCGGGGTGGAAGGAAGCCAAACATCTTGGCCGCCGCTGGGGGCTGGGTGGACGAGGTGAAACTCGCATTCCCGGCCTCAAGGCCTTAAGCTGATGGACTCTGGAATGCATCATCTGCTTACGGAGGTCGTGGAGGAAGGCGATTTTCTTTTACATATTTATTTATTAAAGTTTTATGTCAGTATTGAAGATGAATTCATTTTATTGGCGACGAAATTCAAGCAACACACTTTTCCTTCACTGTACAATAAATTGTACACTTAGATGCCGTAATAATTAAGAGTACTATTTGCTAAACTTATGCCGTAGACTCGTATGCACCATTCGATTATAGACGTGAAACCTATGTTTCCCAGACTGCTTCCCAAAACATGAGACAAAAAGATGGTAAAACAAATATCAATACCAATCATTTTTTGTCATAGGATTTATATAGGATTTTATCACGGGACTTCCGCTAGCTGAAGAGAGTTTGCGGAATAAAGATAGAAGTTATATTACGTAGGTTCAACGTTGTTACAGCAAATTGGATTTATCGTTTTCAATTACTTTGTTCGGGTCTTATAATAAAATAATATTTTGGCTTTCCACAAAGAAACGACACCGTTTGTGTTGGACTATCCATCCAATTGATTCATGAAGATTGAAATAAACTGAAATATCTACTAAATTAAGTTTATTTGTATTTCATTATTTTAAATAAAATAATTATTTGCTATTCTTTATATTAAAAAAAAATAGAAAAAGTAGGAAATTTAACAAAAGCGATCCTATACCGCTTTCTTGCCATATTTAATGTGCGATTTTTTCATCAAATGCTAAAAATGCACTAAAAAGGCAAAATACATATATAACGAAGGGTCGACACTCAGTGTATCACACATGGTTATTATTTTAAAATAATACGTAAAATGGTTTCGTACGAACTATATTTAATTAACTACGTTAACACATTGTTATAACTAAAAAGGATTCCGCGGACGCTGATAGTACAAGTTAACGAAACGCGGTGATTTGGTGGCAGCAACCGATCCCATTCGCGTCCCGTTCCCAAGTGCCTCTCCAACCTGCCGTTCATCCCGACATCTCTTACGTCAACTGTCATGTCATAATGACAGGCATCAAAATCAATACCAAAGTTGTATCGACTTCACTCAAGTGTATCACTTGACATTTCTAATCGATTATTCCTAAAGAAAGAAAACTATACGAGATGGCAGCACTGGTCGTGGCGCTGCGACATATTTATTAACTGACAAAAGTTGCACACGTCCTACCGTCATACATTCGCGATCGTTATATTCAAAAAATTAACCTACAAATATAGCCGATTGAGGCTAACAATTTCGTATGCGATTTTTATTTATGTTATCTTAGCAAAATAGTTTCTTTTGTACTGAATCAAAAAAGGATAATAAGCATTCATTTCCATATAGTTCCTTACCCAAATGACACATGATAAGAGGGAGGTACAACGACGACATCGTTTGATACTAAGATTGCATTAAGTTCGTCCACCCCTAAAATTGTCCCTCATTAACCCTCAGGCAGGGTTTAGAACTTGATGGGAAGAGGGACCTCGGCACGGGCTATATCCACGCTATTATTTATACATGTTCCTTAAAATTAGATTTGGTCACATTGTATTTAATATATGCCGTTGAATATTACAAGGCGAATAGGACAAAATTTAACTATCATAAAGTTGGAGAATAGAAGCTTTGCTACTGTTTAATAGAAATGTTCATCCTTTTACTATGATGTTAAAAAAAACAAGCTCTCACATCCTTCTAATCCTTACGAGAGAGATACGTTATCCTCTTAACACATGTAATATTTCATATTTATTTATAATATATGTTAAAGTAAATGTGTATTTTCTTGTAACAAACTTACGCTTGTTGGCCAGAGAAGTTGGCCCCAATAGTTTCACTAGTTTTGAGAGTTGGTGTAACTCTTAAATCGCTACGCTTGAATTGAAAAAAATGTGTATATCAAGTCATCCTTACAAAAAATATAATCTACTCGTATATTTCAATCTGTTTACATGAAAATGTTGTGTACGCTTCAAAAACTCAAAATGTTCTGCATCGATTTGGCTCAAATTTTGACACGATATTCAACCCGTTTGAAAGATTGTTTCTTTCTTGCGTCGGAAGCATACCTGCGGTCGCAAGAAAACAGCCTTTTCAAAGTAATCTGACTAATAAATAAAATATATTCTCAATTATATTGACCTCTTGCTTCCTGTCGATGCTTTCATGATTTGTTTTGTTCCTCAAACAAATACATTCAACCATAATTTGCCATAGCAAAACGTGTCAGGGTACAGCTAGTTATTCATAAATGTAAGTGGTGGAAAGCATTTGTAAAAAAGCCTATGTAAATTGGGGTATTTATTATGATTAGTATTACAATATAAAAATTAATTTCGGACGTCCTTTTAAAGATAGTGGGTAAGATATATATAACGAATGTAACCGTATCATTTTTATTTTAAAAGAATACGAGTAAATACGTAAAATAAATTGTTTTATACATATTACCAAATTACTTACAAGATTCCTCTATTGAGATTTTACTGAGAGTTTACTTAGGTAAAGGTTTCGAAGAATTCTATTTGTGCCGCTGTATCTTTAACCATATCATGTTTGTCACACTCCATACACTTTTCTCCACAAATAGAATTCCCGTAGGCTATCCATCTATGTCATTGAAATGTAACGTTTACGATTTAGGGACCTTCAAGAAACGAGCCTATTCCTATCTCAAAGGTCGGCAACGCACCTACAGCTCCTCTGGTGCTGTGGATGTTCATGGGCGACGGTGATCACTTAAGATCAGGTGAGCCGTATGCTCGTTTGCCACTTTTCATTTAAAAAAAAAATGTCTTAAATAATTATTATTGATCCACACTAAGTAAAGCCAAGAAAAATAATTCTAATTATTATACCTCCTTTGTCCTCCTATACTCATATTATATCCAAATTGTTCGTGAAAATACGGCATTTAAGATAACAGATCGCAGGTTCTTTAATGCTGGCAGGGTGCTTTTTAAGTCTCACATGTGAAAAGAGGTGAACTTATAACTTAATTTTATTTTAGGAAGACATTTTTTATACATATTGTATAGCGGATGCTTCCTTGGTAAAATTAATTAATATCAGCATAAAGTAGAAATTTAACTCTATATGAATAAAATATAATTAAAACCATGTTGTAGGATTATCCTGTGAAGTACATTACCCGTGTCTAAATTGCGTTTCCTCGTTAAAAACAAAGAAAGAAATTTCGAAACGAAAATTACTCGAAAGCCGCCTTTGGCTCTTGGCGATTTTCCGTTTCAAATCTCTGTGTTAAGTTTCCTTTTTGATGTTCTTTTTCCCTTAACGAAACAACAAAACGGAAAGGTCTGCGAAATATATTTGTTTGCTTCGTTAATATTAACATTTCTATGTTATATATATATTTTTAGCTCTCACGCGCTATAAGTATAACTGGGTAGACACAACAACGCTGTCCACTATTCACTAGACTTATTGGTATATGTAAAAAGTGGTATTCCTATCTTATACTGAGAAACAATTTTTGCATGTTTTTTAAAGTATCAAACAGAAGTGCTTAAACTGATTGGTACATGCCCCCTGAGATAGAATAACAATTCAGACCGTGAATTTAAATGTTTTCGCAGCTTGGCCCAGCATTATTTTTTCATATATTAATTATTAAATCGTAACGTTTCTTAATATCTAATATTGTGTACAGCTTTAATTGGCATACACAACGGGACTTAGTTTGTAAATTTGATTATTACTACAATGTATGCTTGTGTAATGCTGTTGGTGTATCTTATTAATATATTGATGAATTTAAAATTAACGTATATATATATATATATATACCCCACTGATGGATACAGGCCTTCTCTGTTAAGACAGTATAAGGGCATATCAGCCCTGTAGTTCTGGGCTCTCAAGAATAAGACTACGGTATCCCCTGCCTAAAATGCGACTAAAAGGGGCCTCGGGTTCACTGGGCGACAAGGGTGGGGGCCTTTGTCGTCCGCTAAAGTGGACCCGGGAAGAAGGCGACATCGGCCATTGCACTGCGAGGGCACAGGGGGGGAGGGAGTAACCTTCCCCCCCGGGACGTGCTCTCCTTGCGCACAGTGCAGAGGGGCTCCGGTGCGTTCCACTGGAGATCCCGGAGCCCCTCGTCATGCACCGAGGAAAGGGCCACCGGGGAGGTTTTAGTGGGTAAAAACCCCACATAACCGCCGCCTTCCCCCCAGAAGGCGGGGTATCTTTTTGAAGATTTCCTCCCCGTTAACAAAAAAAAACTATAAGGGCATATGCCACCACGCGAACCTAGTACGGATTGGCAGATAGCAAATGTCTTAGAATTGATTGTTTAATACATATAGGTTTTCTCACAATGTTTTCAGACACCGTCAAGCACGTGGTAAATCAGCACTTAATTTTTTTTTAATTTAGTATATATTCGTCCACGTTGTAATCAAGAATCAAATGTCTACGAAGTTACATTAACATACTAATAATGGCATCAATTTATTTTCTCAATTGTCAACATGAATTTTCTCAAGATTTAACATTCAACAACGCGGTATAATAATTTTCTAAAGGCCCAATCTAAACGCACATAAAAATTTCGTTTCCCCATTCGAGTGATTTATAGCCGAGCTAAATTAGCAATAACGAGCGTGATATAGAGGCGGCTTCTTTTAAATGAAATTCCATGTCAGGTGGCAGGATGCTACGGTGCTACGGCGCTACGCGTAACGTCCGCACATTTATCACCCGCAACAATACGCTAGAGCTAATAAATATCACTCGTCATAAATTCCGTACCGCTAAAGGCTTGTTGAACACTTCGCGACACGTTAATTTTATTGCCGAACAATGTGATTTGTTATATTGTGATAACGTTTTATTGTATCATTGGAAAAAGTTTTTTTTTTCTTTATACTTGCTAAACAAGTGTTTGACCACGAACCCACCTGATGTTTAGTGGAATTGTAGTCCTGGATGGATAGTCGCACTAACACATTAATGATTAGTTTGATGAGAGTTTGGTTAAGTTCGGATTAATTCGGTTTGGTAATTTTACTATTCGATTTGAAGTCGGTTTTAGTTTCTACTCGTAAATACACTTGTTTAATACACTTGTAATACTTTCAATTATTCACAATGCTTATGCCTTAACATCATGAGCCCATATTTTATCGGAAAGATGACCCCACCACCGTGCTGGACCAATAAGCAAGGTAGAGAGAGAAATATTACTAATATTGTAAACGATTCTAACTCATCTGAAGCTTGTGTTGAGATGTTTCACGTCAATAGTCGAATGGTGGATTCGAACATGCGACCTTTGACACGGCGCTAAACTAGGTAGTCCGGGGCATTGCTGAAAATCAGCGCCATCGCATTCTTGCGACAGCACATGCTGAGACGTTGTCCAATGCTGTCATCACGTTCTATTTGTCCGTTACTTCCTTTTTATTTTATTTGATTTTTTTTTATTTCTTTTTTTAAAACAATAAAATATAAATAATTAACTAGCCCTGAAGTGCAGTTGTTGTGAGGAAAACAAAGTTACAATTGCCACTGAGTGCTGGAATGTTAACGTATTTTATTTTGTTCTTATATTAAAAACTAGAAAGTTAATAACAACACTCAACGTTTTTACAATACCCAATGTAATCAAAGTTTGCATCAGCCCCGCAAAAGTTTAACAATCAGTAATAATTTTAGCTTTATCCAGAGGTTATTGCTGACTTTTATATAGTTCTATGTGTTGGTTAACGTAAGAGTTATAGCCTTTACTAATAAATATATGTCTCACTGTTGGTTACAGGCCTTCTCTTTGAAGATAGTTTAAGGGTATAGTCGGTCACTCGGCCTTAATCTCCTTTTATTAGGTCGTATATGTGACAGATGGTGATCCTTTCGCCGTTCACCAGGCACAAATTTTCACTTTTTGTACTTAAAAAACCGAGAAAACGGCAATTCGATCGATACGAACCGACTGGTATTCGAATCCCATAGCCACTAGGCTTTGGCTGCTGCGCCAGATTGTTATGCATTTAAATGATGTGAAAGACATCTATGTTTTTATGTATATCATGACATGTTGTGACTGTATATGGGCTCCAATTTGTAATGTAATTTATGGTATTATTTTATTTACGTATATTTTATTGATTGAATCAGTAATAAACATACGTTACGTATAAAACGTAAGGTTAGTCTACTACTTCTAGGAGCCTCTGCCTTGGGTTTTTATAGGAAAAGATTTAAACGAGCTTATGGCCCAATTCATCTACACCAGAGGTGTAAAGCAGGAAAGCTGATCCCACCACCATGTGGGACAAATAGCAAGAAAGAGAGAGAGAGAGGTAGACGAATTATGAAAGATCGACCGACAGCATATTTTGTTTTTTCACATCCATGTAATGAATGTTTTCCAAGTGTTTAGTGAACTTTAACAACGGCCTTCAATTTCGATCTTATCGAAGTCTTTCAATTATTCTTTCAGCAGTTTCTTATCGACACAATCGTAATAACAAAAGTTTGCCGCGTTACTATTATTTCTACAAATTGCCTTTTCTTCCTAAACAATTATATACTACTCACGGTTCATTTTAGGCTAACCTTCAGCTGAGTTTTTATTCCTTCATATTTATTATCTTGGTCTTTATATAACTAATAGTTTATATAGTACTAGAGAATTGATAGTACGTTGTCATTCTTTATGTAACAAAGAGCAGGTTAATAACCCGGCAGTACTGTAGTTCTGGGCTCGTAGAATAAGACTACGGTATCCCCTGCCTGTCGTAGAAAGCGACTAATAGAGCTTCGGATTCAGTGGGTGACAAGAGTGGTGGCCTTTGTCGCCTTGCACTGCGAAGGCACAGGGGGAAGGGATTAACCACTAACCTCCCCCCCCCCCCTGGGACGTGCTCTCTCAAGAGCACAGTGCAGAGGGGCTCCGGTGCGTACCTCTGGAGATCCCGGAGCCCCTCACCATGCACCGAGGAAGGGTCACCAGCGGGGTTTTAGAGGGTAAAAATCCCACATATCTCCTTCTCCCCAGAAGGCGGGGTATTGAAGATTTCCCCCCCGTAAAAAAAAAAGATTTATAGCCCGGAGATTAAAAAAGGCAAGGGTTTTATAGAGTGAGGCCAAACTAGCTTACGGCTCATGTTAAGTGATTTCCGCTACTCCCGAATAAGATTTAAATAACCTTATGTGTATTGTGAATTTGATGAAAGTGGGGCTGTTCTCTGCGTACTCACTTAACCATTCGAAATAAATTTAATCGTGTAGTTAGATATGGTTCACAATCGTGTCGCTACAGTGGAATCGTGGGTTTAAATTCGTAATGTATTCATTCTTCTACTTTATGTTGCTATTCTGCGGAGTAGTGATATCAAATGTTGAATGAAAATGCGACGCGCTAGTTTTCTTGTAATACCAAAAGTTGGAACGAAATACGGTAAAAGATCAATTTGTTTTGAAGGAGCACAGCTGTATAACAAAATACCAGCACACGTCAAGAGGGTATACACACTTAGCGCATTCAAAATGCAACTTGTTAAATTCCTTAACGACAGCTAATCGTCCCAAAGCAAATGAATGCGTTAGGAGTTCTTCCATATGCAAGCGAACTTATTGTTTTATAATATTAGTTATTTTATTGTTCTCATGTAAGTGACCTTTAATGTCTATAGTGAGAATAAAGTTTCTAAAACCTAAAATGCAGTCTTGGTTTAAAGCAACTTATGAATCCCTCTTCATCTATATATAATATATTCAGATTATAATCAGGGGAAACACTAGGTAGGCTATGTGATACGTACAGATAGATACAGCGTTTATTGTTACTCAAAATCAAAGCATATTGCAGAATTAAGATATTTATTTTGAATTTTTTTTTTGGATAATTCATCTTGATTTAGACGGTCACGATCACTGATAATGATAGGCTTCAAAGTGTAATTTAAGGAATAAACAACATACATACATAACAATAAGTAGTCGTTATGATTTTGACATATTCATAACGTAATAAAAAGACGGCCTATATTAATTATTGATACATAATAAAATGAAGTAATATATACTAATAGGTACACAAACAAATAACTTGAACGGCAATGGGAATGAATTAATCCTCTTTGTTATAAAGTTACATTGTGCTAACTTTGAATCGCGCTGACAACATAGACGTATAAAAACACGAGAGTGAAATACAGGATTCTTACAATAAAACCCCATGTCAGGTGGCTCGGGGCGGTGTCATAACGTCCGCATATTTATCACCGACAACAATATGCTGCCGCTAATAAATATCACTTGTCATAACTTCCCCGATCGTATTAGAAGGGCGATTTACACTTCACGTGACGACCACGATACGACAGATTGTGTATAGTTTTGTAAGCTGTTATGATAAATAAGTTCCACTAGTATATTCTAAGGACGGATTTTTTTGTTTAATACAACATAGTAATTGGATAATTTCTAAGTAGGGTGGTTGTATTTGATTTTAATAAAAAAGACAGCGTTACGAGGAGAACATTCATCACGTGGTAAGGATACGCAATAATGCGCACAAAGCGATTATCTAAGCCGTTGAAATATGAAATTCTGCGCAGCGTCCTGTATGTTTGTCTTGAGATTTGTCGCCTTTCAAACTGCTGGATATTAATCTATGCACACTGTTAATAACGACAGAAATAATTGCTACAGTGGTAGCCATCTTGACTGACACATCTACTGCAAGGAAGATATACCATCAAACAAAGAAGGTTAAAGTATCATCTTTACAAAGGAATGCTTGTTGTTTCAAATTTTTAAGGTAATTTTTATAAGCAACTAACGGCTTTGCAATCCTATAAAGAATCAAGGAAATCACCTCAACGTCTAAAAATACTATAAAGTGTTGAGGATATCTTTAGCCTTATTAGTGACCTTTTTATTTTTGATTATTCTCGTTATGTAACCTTGTCATATTCCCTCATCAAAGAGTATACTAGATTTCTTAGATTTTCATTTTTCAAATTCCTGACGCGTCTCTCACACCTATGACACATGTGTCACACATGTACTTATTCGCGTATATGTTCGTCAGTTCCGAAAACGATTCACATCGCTTTTATTTGGTACATTAAACTGCTTTCGGAATAACCGATATTTATGAGTGACAGTAATAATTAGATTCCTGCTAAATCGCTTGCTCGTTTCTCCTTGTGAATTAAAAATAATCACTAAGTAATTTTCCCAATGCACTGATGCGAACGCTGAGCAAAAGTCGAAGAGAGAAAACTCTAGGGTAACATTTTCACGAAGATACCGCCCTAAGAGTTGTATAACGTAGATTTTATGAGTCGTTCACCCGCCGTCAGGAGTAAAGCTCACTTACGTAGAGGAAGCTCGGTCTGCGCTGCGGTCGTGGAGCAAATTAATTCCGTGTCGTATTAGTCCCGCTTACAAATTTAAATTAAGCTGTTCACTAATATGCAAGCGTTTGCAATATCCTAATATAATATGGGCTTATCTTAGATTTAAGATTCTACTAAGCGGTAGTAGTTTTAGTACAAAATGAACATGTTCGTCCTGATTTAGAAAATTGATGCATTATTTACTTAATACTTAGTGACTATTTTTGTGTAAAGACAGTATTTCGCGCATATAATGCGTAGAGGGGACGACAACCTTGAAAAGCTGGCCATCGTTGGCAATACAGAACGCAAGAGAACAAGAGGCCGGTCGCCAACACGATGGTCTGACTAAGTAAAAGATGCCATCTCCTCTCCTAATCTCTACCAGTTGGCCTGAGGGCTGCCTCGGACCAAAACCGATGGAGGCAGATTGTTTATTTGAGGGGCTCTAATGACCACGATCCTCAGAAATGAGGGAGCGACAAAGAAGAAGAAGAAGTAAATCACTATTAATTGCTTCTAAACCTTTCTTCCGTTTTTTTGTTATCATAGATCAGATACCTTGCCTTGGGGACAAGACAAGGTTGTGTCAAAACTCACACAACTTTGTCTTTCTCCCAGAACTAAACCCCAGAGAAGGTGGGTGTAGTTCTTTAGTATAGTTACCGCCGGAAGCCATCCTCGGTGCATGTGAGGAGTTATTATAGCTTCTTTTCCTTTCTCCCTCCGCTGCTGAGGATTGTGATCATGTATAAGCAGCCTCCATTGGATGAGATCATAAGTGGAGTGAACCACACGCTACATGCTATCTCCTACCATTTTTGTGATTTTATACGACCAACTTTAGGCGCCCTTTCCTATAATGCTATTAACAACATTAAAAAAAAAACTTAAAATACATATGTCCCATTGTTGGGCACAGGCCTTCTCTGTAAAGAGAGTATAAGGGCATAGGCCACCACGCGGACCTAGTGCGGATTGGCAGACTTCACATGTCTTAGAAAATCTTGTAAGACATGAAGGTTTCCTCACGATGTTTTCCTTCACCGCCGAGGGCGTGGTAAATCAGAACATAAAATTGCAACAGCAAATATATTGGTGTCGGCACCGGGGATTGAACTCGGGTCGCTAGCTTAGTACGCAACTTGAGGCGATCGCCCGGAAACTGAGCTACCACGGCTCTACCAGCCTATAAAGATATAAATCAATATAACGCTGGTATCTTTATCGATATATAACAACCAGACTGACGATGTAGATTCCTAGATATATCAAGAGTGCATGTCTGCAACGGAATCTAGTAAAATGGGAATGTACTTTAGCACTTGAGGGAGTGTAATGGCATTCTACTTTAGTACTGGAAATAGTGAAGTGGCATTTTACTATAGTGCAAATGTTGGAATCCTGAGCAATTCTTTCTTTGATGGGTTTAAACTTACGTCGTAGCCGTAATACCTTAGCGGTTCGACATACGATCGTATAATTGCGGTTCTAATACCAGTCAGCTTGTACCAACGATTTTTAGGTACAAAAAAATTGAGGCGATGGCCTCATTACCTGTCACATATAGGACATATAAAGCTTAGTGAAAATCGAATCCTAAATAGAGAATGATATCCCACACTTCTTCGTGTATATTTTTTAATTTAATGCCTTAGGTCGTATGATTGACTTAACCAATTTTGTAAGTCATAAGCAACCGGTGTAATGTAAGTTTGAAACTGCAAAGAAAATAATTCCTTTGTATTTTCTTTCTTTCAGAACCACTTATTGCGTAAGCTTCCATTTAAAACTAAATTATTTTTTAAACTTCTTATATATGCTTTTAATGTAACAGAACCGCATAAAGAGGAAATAAAATGAATTTATATTTGAACTGCGCGTTGAAGCCGATGGCAATTTCATATGCAGTGTTGTGCATAAATGCTAGGCTACACAATCAATTGTGCGCTCGTAAAGCCGCGCGGTGCAGTTATAGGAACGGTTCCACGGGAATTTATAGCCTG
Organism: Meandrusa payeni; assembly: GCA_029286785.1. Taxonomy (NCBI): domain Eukaryota; kingdom Metazoa; phylum Arthropoda; class Insecta; order Lepidoptera; family Papilionidae; genus Meandrusa; species Meandrusa payeni. The sequence goes on from JAGSMX010000013.1 coordinate 7,333,467, forward strand.
TGGAACATGAGAACTGTAATACAATTTTACGAGTGCGAAAGCCTAATGTTTTAACCAACTTCAAAAAAAAAGTCCTCAATTCGTAGTTTTTCAATATTAGTGCACTTATAGCGCCATCAATGAACTCATTTTGATTTGTTTGTTTTAAAGAGTTTGTTTTCAATTAGATGTCATATTGATTCTCTTGTCATTAAGTCCATTTTGTTACCTTTTTTCTGAAGATTTACGAGATAATTCTTAAAAGTAACGCGAAGACCTTTTTTTTTTGTTGACGGGGAGGAAATCTTCACAAAGATACCCCGCCTTCTGTAATAATGTATATGTAATGTAAATAAATTACGGGCTGTACAATATCATGACATAATATAAATACAAACGTAAATAGCCTAATGGTTTAGGGTACGGTTGTAGGTTCGAATCCATCATTCGATTATTGACTTGAACCATCTCCCAACATAAGCTTAAGTTTAGCTAGAATGGTTAACAAGAATGTGAATAGCTAGCGTTATTTAAAAAAACAACGTTAGTCTGTCGGTGACGCGAACTCGAAAGATTTGCCACTTCCAAAAAGTGTTCATCGTGGCTAAAGAATTTTTCACTTTCAAAATTTACAATTCAGAACCTCCTTCATTTGAAGTCGGCTAAATACACTCTTTATCTTAATCGAAATGACAGAATACTGTGCCATAGACACGGATCATAAACGACACTCTCATACCCGAAAACTTCCACCCTCGCCAAAGAATTATAATGTAGGTGTATAAGTAAGCAGTAAAGATGAAAGGAATGTCAGTCGCGTGAGATTACGAAATACATTAGCAATATTCTCTCCAACCCTAGGCGTGAAACTTTTTGTGTATTATGTGTATAATAATTTGAATTTTTCGTTGACTTTGATTGATGATACGAATGTATATCAATTTGACTTTTTCTTTCGATGTAGACGGCGCGTATAATTTTATCACTGGTTTTTCTTTTACAGTGATTAAATTAAATTGTCATTAGGTATGTCGTAAAAACAATTAAAGTTACAGCCTATGTGTATTTGTCCCACTATTATGCAGGGAGATTATAGATATAGATATAACGGGAGATTGAAAAGGAAATCGCTACTTCAGTTACTGAGGCATCGTGACCTAGAATTATGCGTATAATATTTTATATACTAACACCAGAAGGTACCTAATGTTATTGGCTGCCTATTATTATACAATATAATAGCTAGCCGTCTTATATAAAAATTCCAGGGTGGCAAAATTCTTTAAGGGAGAATTACATTGTTGTTAAGTGCCGCGTCATGGACTGATTCTGCGTTTTATAACGCTCAACACACATCTTGTGTGCGTTATAAAAGTCTCATAAAGTCTAATACGGCGCCGTCATCTCTCTACGACGTAAAAGTGAGTCTGACATAAAGGAATCGCATTTCTTAAGAATAAAGCTTTATCAGCCCTGTATCGAAACATCACGCCTTTTGGATGTAGATTTTTCTTATTGGAGGATGGTGACCAGCGTGCAACTCACCAAATCTTAAGTGAGTCCACAAATACCTTTTTTTTGGTAACGAGATGAAATCTTCAACGATATACCTCGTCTTCTGGGAGGAAGGCGGGATTATGTGAGGTTCTTATTCACTAAAACACCCCCGGTAGCCTCGGTGCATGGTGAGGCATTCCGGGATCTCCAGTGGAACGCGCCGAAGCCCCTCTGTACTTAGGTCGCTGAGCGTGAACCTCTATGGTTGCTAACTCGACACAGGGGAACTTTGACGCGGAAGCATTCCTATCAGAGAGGGCCGGACCGCGGTTCGGTGGGTTGCTTTACAAAGTTACCTGGGGACGTCGAACGCTAAACTAACTTTCAATGTCACTTCTGGAAGCTAACGGGTGGGGCCCCTTTTATATTTAATTATAATCTCCTGTTGTATTCATTTGAATTGTTCTTTTATGTTCAATTTTGGAATGCCTTTTGAAATTTAAAAGTCCGATTTAGGTGTAAAACATGGCACTATTAAAAGATGTACAGTTGAAATAATATGTATTTTTCATGTTGATATTCTGTCCTAATACGAGACACTACCGACCCATACCTGCGAGAGCAGAAGCCGTTGCAGGTTGTCATCTCCACGTTCATTGGTAAACGCTTTCAGATTTTCTGTGTACGTCGATCTCATGGAACACTTTTTATCACTAAAAACCTACTAACTCCTTTGGGAATGTACATATTTAAGGCATTGAGAAAATAGTAGATTCGAATCTACGATTGTTCCATAAATCATTAGGCTCTATTCTCGTAACTTTTTTTTTTTTTATTTTTATTTTTATTTTTATTTTATTGGAACAACAAACGAATACATATTAAAGCTTAAGATAATAAATACATTAAGTATAAGGAGTTATAAATATGTAAACAACACCGTTATCCACATAATAATAATAATGTCCACAAAATGTCTATAGCACTACACACACTTTAGATCTGCATTTATATCATCTATATTTACATATTTAAAATGTCCAGTTTCTTTTTAGAGTTTTATAGGAGGAAAAGGCAAGAAATAACACATCAATGTTGGCGAAATGGTCATTATACTGCTTCATAATCCTAGTCAATGGAGCGCGTTCACCGGCATTGGTTCTCGTAATAATGGGAGAAAACATTTTGTGAGTGTATGTATCACGAATGCGCTGAGAACTGCTAGGAACACGAAAGTAGATATTATTGATTAGCTCTGTACAATCAAATTTATTGTGGCAGATTTTGTACAGAAGAATTTGATCATGGTATAACCTTCTAACTTTCAAAGAATGTAAATTGAATTTTCTAAAAGAATACAATAAGAGGAGTGTTGATGAAAGCATCTATAGTTGATAAGACGAAGAAATTTTGCTTGTACAGATTCAAGAAGTTTGCTGTATTTCTGATAATGAGGATTCCATACTGGTGACGCATATTCAAGCTGTGATCTGATGAGTGATTTAAAAGAAGTAAATAAGTAAAAGATTGTTTAAATGAACTACAAGTTCGTGCAACAAAGCCGTACATTTGAAGGCCTTGTTCACAATATGATTTATATGCATATTGAAGTGAAGTTTTGAGTCATAAAAAACACCTAAATCTTTAATTAGAGTAACTTTATCCAGGGGACTGTTGCAAAGTGAGTAAATAAAATGTATTGGCTTAGTGTTTTTAGTAAACGAAATAGATTTACATTTGGACAAGTTAAGATATATTCTATTAACAGAACAGTAGGAAGAGAGGCGATTAAGGTCTTGTTGCATTTTTATGCTGTCATCGATAGATTTTATAGTACGATAGATTTTAAGATCATCAGCGTATAATAAGAAGTTGCTGTATTTAAAGCAAGTATTTATATCATTTATGTATAAAGTAAAAAGCAACGGACCAAGAATGGAGCCCTGCGGAACACCAGAATCCACAATTTTCTCACCAGAGGAGAAGCCATTCACCACCACTTTCTGAGTTCTGTTAATAATATATGAAGAAAACCAACGTAAGAGATTACCACGGATACCATTATATGCTATTTTTTGAAGTAGAATAGAGTGATCCACCTTATCAAACGCCTTGCAGAAGTCAGTATAAACAGAGTCAACTTGAAGCTTATTATCCATATTATTGGCAAAAAGTTAGTATATATTATAAGATTACTAATAGTGGACCTGTCTCTAACAAAGCCATGTTGCTCGGGAATCAAAATAGTATGCAGACTTGGATATATTGCATTATGCACTATACGCTCAAGAAGTTTGGATAATGTGGAAAGTACGGATATGGGACGATAATTAGTTACATCAGATGGAGACCCGTTTTTATAAACAGGTGTTATATTTGCAGTTTTCCATATTTTTGGTACCAGTCCTTCACGTAAACTCCGATTGTATAAGTAGCATAAAGGTGTACTGATAGATTCAGCAGTATGTTTAATAAAGAAAGGCGGAATACCATCTGGTCCACAGCCTTTAGTGATGTCAAGTGATTTAAGTACCTTAATGAGTGCCGTTCTAGAAGTGTTAATATCGGAAATAATAAGTTCGTTATCAGTAGAAGAGTGTAATGAGTCTAAGTCTTGTGTGGGATGTGTTTTTTTTTCGTAAATTGATGTAAAGAATGTAGAAAACATCTCGCATATACTCTCGACTCGTTCTTTCTTCACCATTATACACCATCGTGCTGGGGATACCTATTTTATTTTATTGCTATTTACATACGTCCAAAAAGATTTTATGTCTTTTCGTAAACTGATTTCAATTTTCTCTATGTATGATTTAAAATTTACAGAACAGAGACCTTTAAATCTCTTGCGGAAAATGGAAAATTCCTCATAATCTACTTTATTACCATATTTTTTCCACTTTTTCCATGCTTTTTCCTTATTTTTAAAAATATGTATGAGTGGTTTAGAGAACCATGCAGGAAATTTTTTTGATTTGGCTGGGCGTAGTGGCACATGTTTTTTTATAATTTTATAAATCAACTCATAAAATATATGTGTAGAAGTGTCAATACAATCTTTATCTAGAACATTTTCCCAGTCGATAGATTTGATTTCATCATTAATATCATTATAATTAGCTTCCAAAAAACGATATTTAGGTAAATAACCACGCTGCATTTGATGCATTATATTAAATGTAAACCCAACACAGAGTGGTGGATGATGAGCATCTATCGGAACTAAAGGGTTCGATTGCAATGCGCATGTGCATGTATCATTATTTGAGATTACTAGGTCTAAGATTCGATTCATATGATTTTTTATTTTATTGTATTGTATGCAATTTATTGAAGACAAAAAGTTAGAAAAACATACTGTAATTGAATTAAGACTATTATTCAAGCTTGAAATTGAGGTAAATCGGTCACATTCTATCCACTCAATAAGAGGTAAATTGAAATCTCCAAATATATAAACATTTCTATAACAGCTAGAAGTAATTTCATTCTGTAGGGCATTAAGAAATGATTGATATGTGCAAAAGGATTGATTTGGGGTATATATACACCACCCATGATTTGATAATCATTACTTGCTTTAGAAAAATTTTAAAGAACATAGTCAATATTTGGAGGAGACAATAATTATCGCCATCAAAGTCCGCGTCAATTACAGTACATAGTGTGCACTGAGCACCATGAAGTTCACGACGCACAGCAATCAAAAACTCCACCGCCATCCATCTTACCACTAATTTCTATTTCGGTCACAACGATAGACTGCATATCATGAAATAATAAATTCATTATCTGCAATATTTGGGGTCAACCAAGTTTCTGTATAACTTTATTTCTATAGGAGCTGAAATATAGAAAAAAGGAATTCCCTCTCTTCTCGTATGATGGAAATGTAGATTCGATTCAGTACGCGTATCTCGAAATTGGCAATTTGGATTTAAGTGCATGGGGTTTACCTCGAACAAATTCATCGAAACGGTCGTACGCGTTTCCACTGAATCCAAAATTATATACAATTTCTTTTCCCTATCAAATATTGGAACACATTCTAGTATCATCTAAGTAATGCCCTTAGATAATTCTAATAAGATAAAATATAATATGGTTTAACTTAAACGTAAATCTTTAATCAATGATAACTTAGTGTCTAAACTTTTACTTTTACGTTAGACTTTACCATTTTATAGTCGGAATTAGGGGATGAAATCTAATGATAGTCTCATTCTCTTTTCTTATAAAATAATTACACAGATTAGGCAGAGAAGCTGACTACTTTTCAACGGATTGAGAGGACGCATAACTTTTATGTCGCTTAATAAAATAATATAATGAAAAATAAATAAAAGTACTCACGCCGTCAAGACGGGTAGGAAGAGATTATTTATTTCCTTTTTTGACAGTTCTGGCAACCCTATGCTCGTTCATACTTATTTGTGTGAGCTTCCTTGCTCAACATCGCACACAACATATTGTTTATTATATTTTATCATATTATTATAGATTTTAGCAAAACATCAAGAGCTTTAGAAGTAATTTAATAAAGAATTACTGACTGTGTTCACTTGTGAAGGGCTTTTCTGACTGTGCACTGATTGTCTACAGAGAGAGTCCACTCTTTTTATCCTAAATTTCTAGTATAGGCATCTCTTTAAAAAACGGAAGCGGAAACCGACTTGATTGCTGATTTAGTAGGACGAACTGTCGCTAACATTTGAATACATGTTGTTTGATGTTTGTAGTACTTCTGACGTCACACTTTTTACTATGTCACACACACAGCCACTACCTAATAAATAATGTGTTTAACGTAAATGAACACCCTAGTAGAAAACCATTTCTATACGGGTAATAATGATACGTAGCAACGTATAAAATTGGGGTTATACGATTGCATAGTGCAATATCTTCGTGGAACGGTTGCTTCTGCACTTTTTCGACGGAATTTATGTCTCTAATCTTCTGCAACGGGATGCTACCGTAACAAGAAGAAGTAGATACGAAAGTATAAATATATTCTATGCACAACGTTAAATGAAAATTCAGTATTACCCCTCATAATTTTGCTATGATATTTGGGCGTTTAATTTCTCAATACACCTATAAGTAGTAGCATTATTCACGGATTTGCTAAGGTCGTATAACAAAAGAATACGGAAGTACAATATCTTATCGGCTTAGGTTACAATTTACGAAACCTAAGGCACCTAGCACAAGTTTAAGCTTATCTGAAATGGTTAATAAAAGTTAGTAACATAAAAGAAAAACATTATTTTTACAATGATAATACAAAGATATAATAAACTGCGCAGATATTTAAAAAATACCTATACATAAATTTAAAACGCCTAAAAATCAGCACAATAATTGTATTTATGATTTAAAAGAATAGTTTAGATAATGAATAATATACTTCCCTGTGGTATCCCTGTTCAGCATACTCTATGGGGCAGCCGCGCTTTCTCTGGCTCTCGCTAGACTGCTCACGCAGGAAGATAGCGTACGCGCATTTGTACAATTGTGAGTCGTTCGTTACTAAGTTTTAAATAAATATAATTACTTTCCAAGGTCTGTTTAATTCATACATGGCAATATACATATTTATAAATAAATTATAATGTATTCCTTCTTTCTTCATTCTTCTTTTTTCTTTCTATTTGACATTCTTGCCATTTGAAAGGTGCAAGAACATTTGCATGTCATTTAAATGTCGAAGCATGTGACTTACAGTATTAACAATAAATATAGACATCGGTGAAATAGTACATTACTATAGCATTTGTTGATATTCGACAGATGACGTACAGTAGTGCCGTAGTAAATCTCCCCAGCTGAAGTGGCTTAAAGCACGCTCACTGTAAGACTTAAGTTAAAGATTTATCTCAAAGTCTTACATTGTACGAACGCTCGCAGCCACTGGCTTGTTGATTAATATTGCACTTGTACTCACGGCGTGGTCGATATTACACAGTTCAGAAAAATGAACATCGAAACCACACAAAATCAATCAACTACTCGTAATTCAGTCAACCTATTATAAATTAGTAGCCACCGACTTTAAATATTTATTCTTATTTATTTATTTATTTATTGGAAAGAAACAAAAACAAAGCGTCAATAGCCTAATGGTTTTACGTTACGGTCTGCGAATCGTAAGGTCGTGGGTTCGAATCCACCATTCGACTATTGCCGTGAACCATGTCCTAGCACAAGCTGAAGCATAGTTGTAATGGTTAACAAGATTGTTAGTAATATTTCTGAATAAAAAAAGAAATATTGCTAGCTTTCTTTTAAAAAAAAAAATAAATACAAAAAATAGACATATTTTAACAATTTTGGTGTACAAAAATTATTATATGCTTGCTTAATGCGTCCTTCATGTTGTCTCACTGAGAACAAATTTGTTTCTCGAAAATCATCGATACAGTACAGCAGCGGCGTCGTGTTAGCATGGGCAGGATAACAAATATAAATGATTGAAACAAATGTTAGTGATATAAAGAAAAATAAACATACAAAAAAAAATTAAAAAAAAAAATTACCTGAGCAAAAATAAAGGGTCGGTTAAGAAAGTTTGAATATCTCGGAAGATAAAGACGCTAGATAACTGAAATAAATTGTGTATTATAGACAATTAAATATCCTTACAATAATATAAAATAGTTTTTATTAATTTATTTATATTTCATTAAAAAAACATAAATTTAGACGAAAAAGGATATCTTACGTAAACTTGGTTAATTCAGTATTTTACATTAATTCATAATGAACAATTTAGTTAATCATCACATTAACTTGGCATTGTAAACGATAATTTAACTTTAATAATTCCTAATCTGACTTCTAATTAATTTTGTATAAAGATTGCGAGGACTAGCCGTTGTGACGGTTAAGATGATTACAACGTTACGTTATAAGCTAGTGTATTCGTTATTAGACTATTTAATTCCACGAGACCTACATGTATCATATTGTATATATTATAGCGATTGTCGACGTCATGTTTGTTAATGCCCTGTATATTGATATATTTTGTTGCACAGAGTCTGTGTTTATCGAAGCTGCCTACAAATGCGAAGAAGGTGTTTGACTCTATTATATTTATATATTATTGTCAATACATCAAACAGCTTTTTATTTGTTTTAATTTTAATAATATATATTGATTTAAATAAATAACTAAATAAATTATACATTTCGTATAGTGCTATTTAAAAGATAAGGTACACGAAAAGAGAATACGCCGTAAAACACAATGTTTTAGAGAAAAGCTCAGTGGCATTGTATAAAGCGCAAGCCACTCTTTTTACATATAAATCACAGTTTTTGTTCACTTATTGTTTAGCTACGAGCCACAAGAGGGCAACTATGTAGAAAATTTCTTTTACGTTACTTTGTGTTGCTTTAACATAGAGATAGCAATTTGTTATCAAAAGTCGTTTTTGCCGAGATTGTGACACACTTTTTGTACTTTGTATTAACAAAGGGATGGGTCGCAGGCCCTTATTCAATCTTCATCTAATATAGTTTATGATGAAAAAATAGTTTCAAGAGAACATTCACTTCGTATTTGTAAAGTTGTCTATGTTAAAGTTATCTTCCACAGTTGCTTAATTTAGTCATTGCCCAAGATATTTCGAAGTCGGATAGTATTGTAACGCGACTACTGGTTTTACACAAATTTTTTTTCTTATTTTTCCTCCTTTATTTACTGAGGACTTTTGCCCTTTTGGACATCTTAACCCCATCGTACACTAACCACATCGATCGCATGAAGCGAAAAAGAACGTTATTAATGTTGCATGGCCATAGCCACCAGCTTCCTTGCTCCCTCTGAGGTCGGGTCTAATAATATAAAAAAAGAGTATCAGGTTTTTACGCTTTCTAATTCTGTTTCTTTAGTGATTTACAAATGTGTAATTACAATATTATTTCCATTTGTCTATTTGTCCTAAGGCGTTTTAATTATAAGCAGATGGTATGCTAATTGGTAAAATGCTTTTGTTTCAGTTTCTTTTGCTTTATATAAAAATTCTCTATTATTCTACCGGAAATCACAACATTTATTCCTCAAACAAAAACAAGCACTTGGAGGCAAATTAGGTTTCTCCCTGCCTCCGGGCAATGTCCCTATTAGCCGAAGATATTTGAAGGAATATGAAAAAAGTTCCTGGAATACCTTTTATTTTTATTACATTTATTTTGTTGTTCCAGGACAAGTGTACATAAAAGTTTTTCTACATATTTTCATATAAATATAACTGAAGCGCCAAAGAAGATGGTTTAGCGTACGGTCTGCGAATCGTAAGGTCGTGGGTTCGAATACACCATTCGACTATTGATGACGATCATACGACGTGAACCATCTCCCAGCACAAGCTTGAGCTTGGTTAGGTTTAGGTTAGCAAAAATGTTAGTAATATTTATGAAAAAAAAAGAAATGTTGCTATCTTTCTTTTAAAAAAAATATATTGCCTATTTGTCAATTACAACGTTTTTTTTTAAATGATTTGATTTCCTTTATGGGAAACAATTTTTAACCGACTTCTAATTAACTCAGAGTTCCTTAATACGTCTGTATTTTTGCTGTGTTTATGCACCTACTCGCCACCGCCATTTATTGGCATAGGCCATTGTTTTAATTAGGTCCGATAATAATTTTGTTGGAATAGTACCTTGGTATCTATACCGTGGTTTTCCTTAAAATCGTTTGGAAGAATGCTTATTGATTACGATATTTATAGATTTATGAATAGACATGAGGCTAAGGTAATGACAACGAGCATAAATGTGAAAGAAGAAAGAGTAAATAAGCTCCAGTACTTGGTAACATAGTAACTATGATATGCATGCAATCAAGATTTGATTTGATTTGAACTTGGTTTTTGGTTTTTTATATTAGTGGCACCAAATAATAATAGGGGAAGACATACTTATGGATATAAAATTAACATGTACGCTTGGAAGTAATTTATATCTTAATCTAGCTTAAGGTAATATAAAAGAATAGCACAATATCACCTGAAAAGACAATTAACCGCGGTGTAAAAAGCCCGCTTTAAACACTAATGGTCAGGTTTAAATACGTCGTAAGTGGTCGTCCCATTCTAACCAAAACTAATGGCAACTTGCAAGCTCGCCTCTATTGTTCTAACATTTTCGTTCCATAATATAACTTTTTTTTTTTGTTGACGGGAGGAAATCTTCACAAAGATACCCACCTTTTCTTCTTACCCACTAAAACCTCCCCGGTGGCCCTTTCCTCGGTGCATGACGAGGGCTCCGGGATCTCACGTAGAACGCACCGGAGCCCTCTGCACTGTGGTCAAGGAGAGCACGTCCAGGGCGAGCTCGCAGCACAAGGCGACACGGGCCAGCCGATGCCGCCTTCTTCCCGGGTCCACTTTGGTGGACGACGCAGGCCCCCACCCTTGTCGGCCAGTGAACCCGAGGCCCCTTTTAGTCGCCTTGTACGACAGGCAGGGGATACCGTAATCTTATTCTTGAGAGCCCAAAACTACAGGGCTGCGGGCCGGTCTGCCACCGGACCGCCTGCGCCATCTCCGAACGGGATCGGCCCTCTCCCGATCCCGTTCTGCGGTCTCCTTCTGGGCCATTACTGACTCGTAGGAGGAGACCAGCGCCTTCCATTTTCCATAATACAACCTTTATTGTCATGGATGTCATGTTGGTTATAAAGATATTTTATTTTTAACCAACTTTGAAAAAAGGAGGTAAGAGAAGCCGGGTGTTCGCATCAAGTTGAGTAGTACTGTAACAACCCGAGTTTGATCCTCGGTGCCTGCAATAATGAATTTATTTGTTGCAATTTTAAGTGCTGATTTACCAAAACATTAGTAAGGAAACCCATTTGTATTAGAAAATTTTCTAAGACATGTGAAGTCTGCCAATCTGTCTCTGCCATTGCTCAATAACAATTTAGAAAAAGAAAAAACGTAATTAGAGCACCCACCATCAAGTTTTTATTACTTTTTACGCGTATGTGTGTGTGCGTAGATAAATATTAATCATAGGGGTTTTTCAAGACATAGTACTGTACAAATGCAAAGTCCTGTTCTTTAAGGTCATTTTCATTTTTCGTTCTTCTCTATCTTGTTTTACCTATAGGGAAAATACTGCGTTGACTCAATACTATGTTTTCCAAATATTCTTCATTTTTTAAAACATATCAATACCACTAAGTCCTTATCGCTCGTACGCTAAAAAAGCAACTACACTCGTGAGCAAAAATAAAAGGTCGGTTAAGAAAGTTTCAACTAACTGAAATAAATTGTGCATGATAGACAATTAAATATCCTTAAAATAAAATAAAATATTTTTATTAATTTATTTATATTTCATTAAAAAACATAAATTTAAACGAAAAAAATATCTTACGTAAACTTGGATAATACAGCATTTTTCATTTTATTTTATTTTTAAGTTACTTCTGCAGAAGAAATCTATTTTGTCTTCAGCAGATTGAAAAAAAACCAAACAGTATTCCAGAATACACTTTAACTCAAACGTAACAAAGGAATCTTTTCCAAGTTAACTGAGGGCAAAATGAATCAAAGTAAAATGAAAAGAAACACAAACAAGTATCATCAAATCCAATTAATGTAAAAGGGATGTCAAACGGGGGGAAGGGATGTACGAAGCTTGCTTTACCGCTGTTACAAAAATATCCCGCGATGTGAAAGCAGTGCATTGCCCCAAGTCCGACACTGCAAAACGAAATTTTCTTATACGTTTGTTTGAATTTTATCTGGTAATTATTTTTTTTAAATTTTCACTTTTTACACACCGTTCTTTAAATACGATGCTTGGCCAGAGAAATTGACTATAATAGTTTCACCAGATTTGAGACGTGCCAGGATACTTAGGTCGCTTAGCCCGAACCTCTATAGGGAGCGACACTGCTCAAGGATGTCTACTTGGATGGTTATTCTAAGCGGAATAGAATGGTCAGCCCTGTAGTTCTTGGGCTCTCAACAATAAGACTACAGATTCCCTGCCTGTCGTAGAAGGCGGCTAAAAAGGGCCTCGGGTTCACTGGGTGACAAGGATGGGGGCCTTTGTCGTCCGCTAAGGTGGACCCGGGAAGAAAGCGACATCGGCTGGCCCGTGTCACCTTGCAATGCGAGGTGACACGGGCCAGCTTTCAATTCATTCCATACTTATTTCTCGTTGTTTGTTACAGGAACAATCCCACAAGTCATACCGTCCGTTGACAGTGCTGACTTTCCGATGGAATTACGCTGTCCACGGCCTGCAGCCGGCTGGCTACCATCTCGTCAATGTTCTACTGCACGCTCTGGTTTCATTACTCTACTACAGGTAAGCAATGTACTACTAAATTAAGTTATTGTTAACAACTTTCACCGAAGCCTGTATCACACTACGAAAGTTGTGAATAATCTGCAATAACAATCTAAAGTCTCAGGTCTATCGGAGTTTAGTGTCCGAGCGTGATTTACGTCTCGTAGCATGCAAGTAAGCTTGGTGTGATCTACGTTGTTTATTGAAATTATTCATTGCAAATTATAATACTAACTTACCACATGATAAGTACCATATGGGTGATATAATTTTTTTTTTAAATTTATCATTAAATTGTTTAAACGAATCTACTGTCATGTGACAGCCACTCTTTGAAAAATCGATACCTGGTTACAACATGAAAGCGGATTGAAAGAGCGATGGAGATCTTAATTTAAAGAGAAAATCACCTTGTAGGCATTAACCGTGCCGGGTCGCGTCTCTTAACATTCAGAATTTAATAAACGAGATGATGGATCAAAAAGAATTTCCAATTTATTTTCCCTAATCTGATTTTAAGCAAAAATGTCACAGTTATTTTATAGCCAGTGTAATTTGTGTTTACTTGATAAGAAAGGGTTATGAGAATAATTATTTTTAATGATTCAAACGCAATGATGATGTATGCAATGTCGGTAGACAGTCTTAGGATCTATTGCCTAATTGCTGAAATATTTAAAGTGAAACTTTTCAGTCATGTTGGGCTCAGAAAGACAACCACGTTCACCAGCCCTCGTCGCAGGCTGGCATATGAGTTCGATTTGGTTTCACCAAACAATAGCCAAGCCACAGCTACTGGCACTACAAGCCAAGAGCCCTTCGAGAAGGCGGGCGTACCTATATTTTCTTGTCCTTTTTTTTTTTTTGTTAACGCGGGGAATCGAGTTATTAACCATCCTCCGGTACCTGGGTGGGCCCGGAGGATGTGTGGGACTCGGCCTGGGCAGCCCATACCCACTAAACCTACCGCGAATGCCATCAGCCGTTATGAGCGGGGTGCCCCGGATCTGTCAGCGACAGGACACCCCAACGACCGGCCGGTCTCGGCAAGACCGGACTTCACCCTCGAAGGGACTCCTCCGGCACTCAGAGAAGTCCCGACGACGCCGAAGCATGCTGGGGCCAGGTTCCCATCCTGGCCCCGCTTCGATTACGGGGCAGCGAGAGGAGGCGTTTGAAACGCCCCCTGCGCACCCCGACTCGTCGCCTGCGGAGGGAGGGAGCCCCACGGCTCCCCTCCCTGACCCGCTCGTCGGCCTCCTTCTGGGACATGACTGTCTCACAGAAGGAGGCGACCGCCGACCAAGACCTGTCGCTCCGTACCATCGCAAGTGCGAGGCTCGGAAGCGACAGGTCTACTCCACCGATGGCGGATGCCAAGACGCAACGCTGCGCTGCCCATCTCGGGCACACCTCCAGGGTGTGCTGGGCAGAGTCCACCGCAGCGCCACAATCATGGCACCGCTCATCAGCCTCCCGTCGGGCCGTCCGACACAGGTAGTCCCCGAAGCAGCTATGCCCCGTGAACACCTGCGTCAGACGGAAGGTGAGAGGTTTGCGCTTTCTGCGCATCCACCGCTCAGGACCGGGCGCAGAGCACCCGTTGTACGTAACTACAGGGTCTATTGCGACTCCAGGTCCGCTCTCCAGACCGTGATAAATCCGGATTCCCTCCATCCTCTTGCGGTCAACGCCCGGCGGAACATCGGCCAAATGGGGAGGAGGGCAAAACCTTCTCCCTCACATGGGTGAAGGCCCATGTAGGAGTGGAAGGGAATGAGAGAGCGGATGCACTTGCAAAGGAGGCCGCAACTAAGACAAAGAGGGCCCCGTTTACGATCGGTGCCCAGTTTCATTTGTCAAGAGACAGATCCGTTTGGAGTCGATTGACGAATGGAACGAGAGGTACCGAGGAGGTGCGACAGCTTCCGTGACCAAAATCTTCTTCCCGGACGCTGCTGAAGCATATCGTACAGTACGAAAGACGGAGATGGATGCTAGGCTCGTGCAAGTGCTCACAGGACATGGCGGGTTCTCCGAATACTTGAACAGGTTCAGGTGTAAGGAGAGCCCGTCGTGTGCCTGTGACGAAGGCGTGAATGAGACCATCATCCATCTCCTCACTGAGTGTCCCATATACTCTAGCCTAAAATGGATATGGAGACAGCCCTAGATACTAAAATCAGTATAAAAATCTACCAATACTAGTGAGCAACAAAGAGATTAGTGGAAAGTTCCTTTGCTACTGTAGGAAGATAGCGAAGAAAACAGCGCAAAGGAACGCAACTTAGTGAGCAAGGGCATCGAACTCACACTTAAAATAGTGTGAGTGGAGAGCCCACCTATAGATAGAAATTGTAAATTAGGCTAGTATGTAGAAATAGAAAATTGCATTATATAAGATAGAATAGTTAGATAGATAGAAGATGGTTATAAGACAAAAGTGTACTTAGAAATAGAAATAATTATAAGACAGAAGTGTATTAGAAATAGAAATAAAAATAAGAGATGTAGAATTAAGTTGTTGTAAAGGACGAATGTAAGAATGTAGAACATATAAGGAATGGGAAGGCATGGGAATTAAAACTGCCCTAACCTATCCATGTTAGGGGAACTAGAAATAGCTTAGGCATTACTACGCCTATGCTTAGGTAAAAGGACAAGGGGCTATAAAACTCTGAATTTAGAAATAAGTCAGTAGTAATGCCTCATGTTACATTTAAAAAAAAAAAAAATATCTCGGAAGATAATGACCTAGCTAACTGAAATAAATTGTGCATGATATACAATTAAATATCCTTAAAATAAAATATATTTTTTTTATTAATTTATTTATATTTCATTAAAACATAAATTAAACGAAAAAATCTTACGTAAACTTGAATAATGCAGCATTTTCATTGAATGTTATTTTAAGTTACTTCTGCAGAAGAAATCGATTTTGTCTTCAGTAGATTGAAAAAACCAAACAGTATTTCAGAATACACTTTAACTCAAACGTAACAAAGGAATCTTTTTCATGTTAACTGAGGGCAAAATGAATCAAAGTAAAATGAAAAGAAACACAAACAAGTATCATCAAATCCAATTAATGTAAAGGGATGTCAAACGGGGAAGGGATGTACAAAAAGCTGTTACAAAAATATCCCGCGATGTGAAAGCAGTGCATTGCCCCAAGTCCGACACTGCAAAACAAAATTTTCTTATACGTTTATTTGAATTTTATCTGGTAATTATTTTTTTTAAATTTTCACTTTTTACACACCGTTCTTTAAATACGATGCTTGGCCAGAGAAATTGACTTTAATAGTTTCACCAGATTTGAGACGTGCCAGAATACTTAGGTCGCTTAGCCCGAACCTCTATTCCCAATACTGCTCAAGGATGTCTGCTTGGATAGTTACTCTAACCGGAATGGAATGATCAGCCCTGTAGTTCTGGGCTCTCAAGAATAACACTACGGATTCGCTGCCTGTCGTAGAAGGCGGCAAAAAGGGGCCTCGGATTCACTGGGTGACAAGGATAGGGGCCTTTGTCGTCCGCTAAGGTGGACCCGGGAAGAAAGCGACATCGGCTGGCCCCTGTCACCTTGCAATGCGAGGGCACAGGGGGGGAGGGAGTAACCTCCCCCCTTGTGCTTTCAATTCATTCCATACTTATTTCTCGTTGTTTGTTACAGGAACAATCCCACAAGTCATACCGTCCGTTGACAGTGCTGACCTTCCGATGGAATTACGCTGTCCACGGCCTGCAGCCGGCTGGCTACCATCTCGTCAATGTTCTACTGCACGCTCTGGTTTCATTACTCTACTACAGGTAAGCAATGTACTACTAAATTAAGTTATTGTTAACAACTTTCACCGAAGCCTGTATCACACTACGAAAGTTGTGAATAATCTGCAATAACAATCTAAAGTCTCAGGTCTATCGGAGTTTAGTGTCCGAGCGTGATTTACGTCTCGTATCATGCAAGCAAGCTTGGTGTGGTCTACGTTGTTTATTGAAATTATTCATTGCAAATTATAATACTGCCTTACCACATGATAAGTACCATATGGGTGATATAATTTTTTTTTAAATATATCATTAAATTGTTTAAACGGATGTACTGTCATGTGACAGCCACTCTTTGAAAAATCGATACCTGGTTACAACATGAAAGCGGATTGAAAGAGCGATGGAGATCTTAATTTAAAGAGAAAATCACCTTGTAGGCATTAACCGTGCCGGGTCGCGTCTCTTAACATTCAGAATTTAATAAACGAGATGATGGATCAAAAAGAATTTCCAATTTATTTTCCCTAATCTGATTTTAAGCAAAAATGTCACAGTTATTTTATAGCCAGTGTAATTTGTGTTTACTTGATAAGAAAGGGTTATGAGAATAATTATTTTTAATGATTCAAACGCAATGATGACGTATCCAATGTCGGTAGACAGTCTTAGGATCTATTGCCTAATTGCTAAATATTTAAAGTGAAACTTCTTCAGTCATGTTGGGCTCAGAAAGACCACGCAGTGCAACCACGTTCACCAGCCCTCCTCGCAGGCTGGCATATGAGTTCGATTTGGTTTCACCAAACAATAGCCAAGCCACAGCTACTGGCACTACAAGCCAAGAACTCTTCGAGAAGGCGGGCGTACCTATATTTTCTTGTCCTACTGCAATGTCACTTTATATTAATAAGTGAAGCAAAAACTTTACATCCCTTGTAAATTGTCCCTAGGAGTATGAAATTTCCCACATTTAAAGTTTACATTTTTGATAATAAATATTTTCTTAAAATTAAATATACAAAATGCATGCAATTAATAACAAAAAACCTTAAAAAACGTAGCCATAGTACGCTAGCAACCCGAGCTCTATCCCCGGTGCCGGCACCGTAGTGAGAAACCTTCATGTGTTAGAATTTTTTTTCTAAGACATGTGAAGTCTGCCAATCCGCACTAGGGACGCGTGGCGGACAATTCCCTTATCCTCTTTTTACAGAGAAGGCCTACGCCCAACAGCGTGTCCCACATTACACATATAAAGGCTGTAACTTTTTAAATCACATTAAATTATAGCAATATCCGTCGCCTCAGATGATCGTCCACTTAAAAAAAATTCTCGTCCAAAAGGGAAACTAAACCGTTACAACGCCATAATCCAATCGCGTTGCCGAAAGTACAAATGCCTGTTAAATTATTCAGTACAATGTCCCGCGTAATCGTGTCTTTATGGTGAGTTTACTCGAGCCTTATTTTCCTTTGGCCTGTTACAAATAATTAGAGGTGCTCCTTGTTGGTTACCAGCCTTTGACTAAAAGGACCGTAATCTGACAAGACTTCCTGTGTGAATTTCATATTATTTTACAAGAGGAGGAAATTAAACGCTTATTATATTTTGATTTCGGTTAAACTGAATTTGATTCTTTATGTTTTTTGTATTTACTCTGGGTTCCGATTATCAATCATTAAATCGTTTGGACGAATGCTTATTGATTGAGATATGATTACGACAGCTACGTTTATGTCCATTCAAGCTTAGGTACGTCCTCCTTAATGACACCGAGCACATAATAAACTAAAAAGAAATAGAAGAAGAATGTTCGATTTGATTTAAAATAAGTTGTTAAACAAAAACGACTTATACTTGGTCAGAATAAAAAAAAAGTTAAAGTTACCACCTTTATACATGTTCTCCTTTCGAGCACCTTTCTGGCAAGAGACTATAAGGGTATAATAGTCGTACATGCGGTCCTATTGCGTATTGGCAGACTTCACATGTCAGAAATATTTTCGTAAACATTTTGGTTTCCTCACGACGTTTTCCTTCATCGCTGAGCGCATGGTAGAGTTCAGGTACTTCTTGGTCAAAATAAAACTTCATAAATGAGGGTGAAAGGTACTCCAAAAGCCCATATGTTAGCGGAATTTATAAACATCTCTCCTCGGGGACAGCGCACAGCCACGCCAGAAAGCAAACTGCTTGAATTAAGCCAGCTTTAATCAAGCCGAGGTCCGCCAAATCCCCTCAGTTACTGCTAATTACGGACACTCGCCGCGTCCGGCGCGAACTAACTCCGGGGTCTGCTCAATATCCAATTTGCCATTTAATCCCATTAACGATTTTTAAGCTCTCATTATACTACGAGTTTGTTAAATGAAAGTCTAACTTGCTTCTGTGTTGCCTGATAGAATATAAATCCAATTAAATAACTCTACTTTTGTCTGAGCCGTGGTAGGCTTAGTGTCTGGTCTGTCAGCTCAAGTTGTTTAAGAAAAGTAAAAGTTTTAATTTTACATATTTAAAAATTAGTTTAAGTTTTAGATATTTCAAGTTTAAACTAATTTTTATTTGGTTTTCATTTTTATTTAAGTCTTTTTGACAAAGTTTTATATTTTAGTTATTTTGCTGCTAACGTTTCAATTTGAAATTGTGCTGCCGGTACCATGGCAACGCTAAATTAAGATTAATTGAACAGTGAAACTGGCTACAGAGCGACGTACGATATTGCAGTTAACTTGGCCTTTTTTATTTCACCAGCAATGCTTTAGTTAACCCTGTGAACAAAATTTTATATGGGTAGATAATTGAAAGGTATATTGGAGCCGTGGCAATTAGAAATACTTAATTCGTCAACAAATTGAGATTATTATCATATTGGAAGTTTTTAATTTTATAGCCTCACAAAAAAGGCTACCTTAGTATACCTTTCGGGATAGAATCTGAAACGAACAAATTCGAGGGAGAACAAAGGAAGTCGACATAGCCAGTAAGCTGATGTGCCAGTGAACCGGCCACATCTATCGAGTAGTTTGTTACAGCAGATGGGGAAGAAAATCTTGAAATGGACGTGTATGGTTGGAGAACCTTAGGAAGCTCTCCCTCCAAATGCGCAGACGTCCTTATGAGGATAGCCAAAAGAGGCCAGATGTGGAAAGCGGAGCATCTTGATGTCATTAGGGAAGACCTATTTCCAGCATGATAGCCTCACAAATCATCGTTATCCCCAGAGCAAACTAGACACGTCCATTGGGAAGCGCATAAAGTCCAACTTGGAGTAATCTCTACTACATGTAGTACTACATTTAGTAACGTCAACTACATTCATTTTTCTCCCAAGGCGCGATAGACATTTTTTCCGCCTCTGCTCGGCAGAATTCATCGTTCTTTTCCAACAATTTGTGGTTTATCAAACATGATGCAGATTTCTTAGAGCTTCTTAGTTTCAAGTCAACTTTTAAAAAGTTATAAACCGGTACAACTAGTTTTAATTTAAGACAATTTATTTTGTATATTTCCGAATTTAATCTGTGTACGAAATAGTTTCATAATTACGAGAGCTACTTAAGTATTAGCTGAGCGGATTTAGTTTGTTCTCAATGGGGCGCACGCTCCACCGGCTATCGGCATCCGATTAATTATTCAACCCTGCATCCCGCCCAATTACATGCTGCAGAGGTGTTTACGCTCAGAATGGACACATTTATTTTTCATGTACCGCCCGCATCGGCCAGTTAACTCTTTAACACCTCGGTAACGTCTAGTCAGTGATAAATGAATGATTGTGTAAGATGTCTCTTAAAAACGGTTGTAGCTTAGTGGCTTAGCACTCGACTTATGATTTGAACGTTGTGGATTGCATCCCAGTTGACGCTTCTGACATATGGTAGCGTAGCGACTTGGATGATTCTCTTTTGTTTGTTTTCATTGATAGGCTCCTAAAAATCAATATTGGTAGGTTAATAACAATCCATAGAGACAAGGCACGTACTCTTTAACGACCATGACCGCTATTGTTAAAGGTAAATGTCAGAACTTCGTAATACTGTAAAATACTTCGAAAATAAAAAAGCGGCAATGCGTAATGGCGTTTTATCCTGTAACGGTAAAACATTCTCATTTTTTTTTATTAGTAATATTTTTTATATTTTTATATCAATATTTTTTTTGTAAAATGAAATATTTGTTCTATTTACTGTACTGTTTCAGCGGATTGTAAATATAAACAGTATTAGAAAAAGTGTTATTAGGATAAGATTTTAGACATTTACTAGTACATGTGTATGTGGCTAATCAGGAATAAATCCCACCCCTGCCAATCCCGACTGCTCGCAGGGCGTGTGCTTGAGTTAAGCCCGTTTTAATCGAACCGGTGTCCGCTGTATTCCCTGTTACTGCTAATTAAGGATACATGTTGTGTCCACTGCGACCTTTGCCAGGATTATACACAATTTTCTACTTGCCGTCTTAATCTCACGCAGTTTTAGATAATAGAAAGACTAATACGGTACACTTCACATACAAGTCATTAAAAGCTATTTTGTTTTGTAGGAGGATCTATTTAAAAATTAAATAAAACTTACGTTATCGATCCAGAGGGGTAGGCAGAGATTACGGACTTACATTTTTCATGGAACTGGCACATCTCACTTCATGTACGTCCATAAATATTCCCATTCATGTAACGTTTGTTTCGAGGTTCAGGCTAAGTGACATAAGAGCTAGGCCACCGCTCAATCTGGTATATAAATCTTTATGATAAATAAACAAGCTGTCACGACTTCCTAAACCTGTTCAGCTATTTGGATTTTTACGTAAAATTATCTCTATCCAAAATTTGTGCCCGGTGTATGCTGAGAGACCATCACTCAGGAGACTTAATAGTAGTCTCATATGTAGCATGGTGATGTCTCTCTTGGTAAATTAATAACGTAACAAAACTTTTGAGTAGGTGAACCGATTTTGATGATTCTTGTTTTATTTGAAAGGTGATGCTTCCAGTGTGGATCCAGTTTGTCTCGTTGAAGAATGTCATCCATAAGAAAACCATATAAGTCTTAAATTTGCATTAAGTATGTGATAAATCGACGGATGACTCAATATCACGTCAACCGATTCCGATGATTCATTTTTATTAGAGAGGTTTCACTTCAAGGGTAGTTTGATTTCAGTTTGGTTAGGTTCTCATTAATTCTATTTCGTTACTAGCGTACCCAGCCCGCTTCGCCGGTCTAGATTTTGATTTATTTTGTTTAAACAATAAACTTACATCATTAAATATTTAATTTAAATCTCTCAATACATTAAATTATACACAATGCATGTGTCAATACAAATTTGGGTTATAAAACAATACAATATCATCATAGTAAATAAAAGCTGTATTTGACAGTTCAAAAGAGGAGTGCTCCGATCGTCGCCAAACTTTAGAGGATTACTCGCCAGGTCAATCTGAAGGTTCCTTAAAAGTTTCTTTGAAATTGGTTCAGTCGTTTCGGAGCCCATATGGAACATAGCCACACACTTTCTGTTTTATCTATATAGATATTCCTACAGAAATTCGGTAATACCAAGACGGCACGTTAAAATTTGATTCGATTTGAAGTCTGTTTTAGTTTTTACTCTTAAATATACTTGTTATAATTATGAAATACGTCGAGCTTATTTCATATGAAATGCAATAGGATCAATGTAGCGTACTCAATATTTTAATGTTTTCCTTTCGCAAAATTAAGTAACGCTTTAACTCCGAAAGCATCATCTGCAAAAAAGCCACCGAGCGAAACTGTATTTACTAATCGTTAGCTGAGTTTTAATAAGGTGCTAGAATTGTGCGGTCGACAGCAAAGTTGCTTTAAATTTGGATATATTTCGTGAAAGTTGCCTAATTAGGATTTTAGTACTTTGTTTATATAAACATAAAGAATATCAACCCAAAGACGAGATTGTGCATTTGTTATATATTTTTTAAATACTACCCTTTAATTTTTTAGGCGTCAATAGCCTAATGGCCTTTTTTTGGTAACGTCGCCTTTTACGACAGGCAGGGGATACCGTAGTCTTATTCTTGAGAGCCCAGGGCTGAGCCTAATGGCCCTAGCACAAGCTTAATGTTAGTTCAAATAATTAACAAGAATGTTAGAAGATTGCTACCAATTTGAAAAAGAAATTTTAATACTATCTCACGTCCTTTCAGAAAAGTGGTCTCTCACTATGGGCCTCATAAGCAAGCTCAAAGTCGCACAACGAGCTAGCACTAAGCTCAAAGTATCTCTACGAGATCATATCCGAAATGAGGAGATCTATAGACGAACGAAGGTAACCGACATACTCGCCGGATAAGCAAGGTGAAGTGGCAATGGGCAGGGCACGTAGCACGAAGAACAGATGGACGATGGGGCCGAAAAGTTCTCGATTGAAGACCACGGAACAGCAAGCGCAGTGTGGGAAGTCCACCCGCAAGGTGGTCTGACGACCTCATAAAGGTCGCAGCAGTGGATGTTTTACGGCTGAAATGATGACGATGTCCTTTAGTCTTTTAATTACACATTTATAATTTAGGTTTTATCAAGTATTACTAAATATCTTACGGTACTCCAAGTGTAAGTAAAAGGATGTTTTGAACAGAATGAGTGTTGTCTCATGTGTGGAATTAAGAGTATCTGTTACCAGCATAAACGTAAACATGAATATGAAAGAACACAGTTGTTAAAGGACTGAACAAAATATTTCCCCGTCCATTCCTTTGGTTGTAGCAAGGTATATATTTATTCCATAATATCTGCGCCCCGCGGTGTTGCCCGCTAATTAAAACTATTTATTTAAATTTTGTATAATATAATAAGTCTAAGTTACTTAGGTATTTGTATTTTTTGTGGCGACCACACTGATTGGCAATTGGAAAGTCGCCTAAGTTATTGCTTATTACATGAGTGAAAGTCTCGTCAAAATCGGTGCAGCCATTCCAGAGAGAAGACTGTTATTTTGCTATGTTTTTCGTATATACATTAATATTACTGTAGTAAATAGCGGTTATTTGAATACTATAAACAGACACTCCAATTTAGTTATTTGTATAGATTAATGAAGTATTCTTAGTTAACAAACCATTAGTAATTTAAACAACAAAGTAAGTAGACATGTATATGTTTGTCATATAAAACAGAAAGCCTGTGGCACAAAATATACGCAATACACTAATTGCGATATAACGTACAATTGAGTTACGTTTAGGGACAAAGATTCCCTCCTCGGGGGAGAACCTTTGATATAAATAAAGTTCTTTCATTATACCCTCGTATTGTCCTCCCTTTCTCTCTCCCCTTTGGGCACCTTCTGGCATTAGTGCGTTAGGTCGCTTCTGACATTCTAGTTTAATTAGTAAAGGTTATGTAGGTGACGGCCTGACACGATAGGTCAATATTTTTACTTAATTTTCGTATTAAAATATATAAATGGTATCTAAATTAAAACTAACATGCACGAATTTATTTTCAATGAGAGATGGTGGAATAAAAGGTATTTATTTGCATGGTTTAGATAGAAAAAGACTTCATATATTAGCGGTCATAGGTTATATGTTGTATAACTGAGACCGTTTATTTCTATGTAAATGCCCAGTAAACATTCAACTTACTCTTAGGCGTTCGGAATCGATTCGAATCTCAACATGGTTCAATTAATGAGTTTTCACTTTTTTGCCTTTTAATTTAGTTATTTATTTTCATGAAATTCACAACACGTAAGATTCATTATACACTTTATATAAATATTTATCGTACAGACTGCCAAAGAAGGTATTTACATTTTTAGGTAATACTAAACATTATACATAGAGCCGTGGTAGCTCAGTGTCCAGGTGGTTGGCTCTTGTTGCATAGTACGCTAGCAACCCGAGTTCGATCCCCGGTGCCGGCACCAATAAATTTGCTGTTGCAATTTTATGTGCTGATTAACCACGCGCTCGGCGGTGAAGGAAAACATCGTGAGGAAACCTACAAGTCTTAGAAAAATTTTCTAAGGCATGTGAAGTCTAACAATCCGCACTAGGGCCGCGTGGTGGACTATGCCCTTATACTCTCTTTACAGAGAAGGCCTGTGCCCAGCAGTGGGACATATATATTATATATATAAAGGCTGTAACTTTAACTAAACATTAATCACGTAATAATTTGCGGTCGTCAGTAATTTAGTGATGTGACTAAGTGTTTTTTTTATTTAAATAATAATAATAATTTAGTTTATTTGCATCAAAAAAAGTCGAATACATATAAAGGCGAGTCACTTAACTCTCGAACTAGCGTAAGCTATCTCAGGAGCTAATGTCTTCCCCCGTCATTTTTGTAATCTTAAACATTAAGAAAGGAAAAAAAAGATAAAAAAGTAAGTAACAAAATATAAATAAAGTTGAAAATAAAATCTGTTTTTAAATGTATTTGTGTGCATGTGTGAGTATGTGTGTGTGTATGTGCGTGTGTGTGTTACTGTGTTTGCACAATGAACAAACTATCGATTTATAATTATTAATATTTCAATGGCTTTATAATTATACTGTTTAAATGGCTTAACCCATGTAAGTACTGTCTTTTTAAATTTATTATTTGTATAACTTCTCACAGGGTGTTCTTTTTGAAGAATATTGTAAAGGTGCTAAGACATCGAAACGTTTTTGTGCATAGGAATTTTTTCACTCGGGGCACAGAACATTTATTAAGCCGTTTTAGTGTGGCAGACAAGGTTGGAACAATTTGCTTGTGGTATCTCCTTAACAATTCATATACAAATGCTTTTCTTACAGATAAAATGTTAGTTTTATCGTAAACATCTGTTGGAGATCTGTATGGAAGGTGCATCATTTTTTGTACAGAACGCTGGGCTCTCTCAACAACAAGGAGATAGGTTTTAGCGGCACTACCCCATACACAGATGCAGTACCTTACCAAACTGATGAAAATGATATGCATGCCTGTTGTGTAAATGGGTTGGTGGAAGTGTGTGTGTTTGTGTGATTTTTTTGGTGCAGATAGTATACTACCAAAGCCTTTTTTAAAATATTAGTTTTCTTTTTTTCCCTGGTATATTTTGGTAACACAAAATATCAAATTTACAAACGGATTGAGAAACAGGCTATTATTTTAGAAATATTTAATCATATACACGGATTAAATCATCAAGTATAATTTTGAGCGTTAGTTTAAATTTGCCAGCCTTAAAGTTTTACCACTCAAAGCGCAACCCTCACGTACCAAAACCTAAACCTAGCGATAAAGTTACTTTTAAATACTAAGTGTATTCGAATTACAAAATTCGAAAAGCAAAAGATCAGAGAGCTTGCTTAAAAACATATTAATGACTATTTCATTCCGAACCGCCCACGTTATCCCGGCGGGATGGAAAGAAATGCCACTGTTAATCCGGTTTTAATCAGACCGGCATCTGGTGGATCCCCTCAATTACTTCTAATTACGGATACTTGCTACGTCCACCGCAACATTGGTAAGGATTTTGTTCAATATACAATTTGCCATCTTAATACCTTTAACGATTACTGAATCATTTCAAACAAACAAAAGCACTATACATAGTACATACATCTATACATAGATTGAAAGATAGATAAACATTTTGTTTCTCACATTACACACATAGTATTTTTTTATTATGTATGAACTAGTGCTTTACTGGTGTTAAGTGGTGATATAGTCGAAAGATGGTACGCGGTAGTTTAGTAAGTGCCTATTCACTCTACTCTTGAAGGCTCCCAACGATAATTACAATAACACACGACTAACAACAATACACGTAGAGTTAAATTTAAATGCACAATCACTTTAAGGTAATCAGAACATTTAACACAAATATATTCCATTTTTTTGTAACGTTCGAATTTTCCTCGTTCGTTCAAGCCCAAATCACCGAAACCATACATTCTCTATTCAATTCACAATACCCTCTTTCATTTTAGTTCACAATAAGCACTACGCCCGTCACCGTCTTCTATTTTTTTAGATTATTCATCGCATAAGGCGACATTCACTTAATGCCACCATAACAGGTCAAGCGCAACAAATTCCTCAGGGCATACTAAACAACGTTATTCGAACGCGATACTGAAGCGTTATAAATTAAAAGGTTAACGTTTAATAGTATATAAGTCCATATAATGGCATATACGTATGGCACAGAAACGTGGTCTCTCACTGTGGGCCTCGTAAGGAAGCTCGAAGTCGCATAACGAGCTATGGAGAGGGCTATACTCGGAGTATCTCTACGAGATCATATCAGGAATGAGGAGATCCGTAGACGAACGAAGGAACCGACATAGCTCGCCGGGTAAGGACGCCGCGTGATGCAGGCCACTTAGAACCGGTCCTTTTGGAAATCGTTCGGGGAGGCCTATGTCCAGCAGTGGATGTTTTACGTCTGAATTTTTTTGTAAAAAAGTAGGCTATATTTCTTTTTTTTTAATAAATATTACTTACATTCTTGTTAACCATTCCAACTAAGCTTAAGATTGTGCTAGGAGATGGTTCACGTCAATAGTCGAATGGTGGATTCGAACCCACGACCTCACGATTCGCTGGCCGTAACCTAAAACGATTGTGATGATTAAATACATAATTATATTTACAAGCAAAAATAAAAACCGACTTTTAATAAATCAATTACGGCTAAAATAACAAACACTACGACGTGCGTAAGCTCTATTTTGATTCCGAAGTGTGTGTGTTTTTTATACTAACCAAGTGACCACGATCCCACCTCATATTAAGTGAAAATGCATTCCTGGATGATAAGATCAACTAGATTAGTAAATGCCTATTCACTCTATTTGTATATTCATTCAAAGTTCAAACAAATAAAAGCACTCTTGCATCTAATACATCTTTACATAGATATACATTTTATTGCTCTAGTAGTGTCATAGTTATTTTACGAAATTCAGAGCCCCAATATTAGTCTAATATACCAATTGTGTACAAAAAGGAACGTTAATTGGCATCAAGGGATATATATAATTGGCAATCAGTGGTCGATATTTGCTAGTTCTAGTAGTCTTTCAAATCATTAGTGCTTCTATTGTTTAAAAGTGGCAATGGTATGAGTGTTAGTATTTGACATATTTAGTAATAATAATTGATGTGACTGTAATAGATCGGCTTTCTAATGAAACTTCTCTTCTCTCTTCTAAGCTCTCTTTCTTCTTTCACATTCGTGCTCATCGTTGTTAATGAGTACTTACCCATTTTTGGATTGTCAGAAACCATCTTCAACTCAATCAACAACATCTTTCCATACGATTTACTCTTTCCTTCTCTTCTTTATTCCCATTTTATATCTTCTTTCTTTTTTCATTCCCATGATATATCTTAGGTGCCCAAAGTTCAATGCTTATTAAGTTAAAATGGGACCTAATTGAATGTAAACCTAACGTAAAAAATCAAAACTCGTTTATAAATGACGAATCATGTACAAAAAATACAATACCGTTTCTCCGGAACCTAATACACTTAGTGAAAAGAGATTATTATCTATCTCTATTCCGCCAGCGAAAATGATTAAAAAAAGGACTTGAGGACTGACTTTTATTAGTTTGAATATCTAATAATTTTCTAACATGTTAATAATATAAGTTCCGTTGGTTACTAGTCGATCAAAATAAAGCGGTAAAATGAAAATCTTTATAAAAAAATGTGTCGACGGACATGAAGCGAATGGAGAGGTCACGTTCAGAGCCCGTGTCCAATTTCACCGGCCATTAATCACAATCTCACGTTGCCATTGCGACTATCGGTTGTTGCTAAATAAAAATAAAAAAAAACTACCCAACTTTTTTTAGGTGAACAGTAGATTGTGATAAAAATAAATAAGCTCTCTATTTTATCACGTGTCTACTACAAAATGGCTACAAAATAGCCTTATAAAGTGTTTTGAACACTAATACTAATGACTCAGTAACACGATACACATACAACTTGATTTTAATACCGCTTCTCGTACTGTATTAGATATAATCTTAATTTAAGATTATTTTTAAATCCTAACAATATTACTAAATTTGTCGATAACTATTCAAATACTTAATGGTGTATTTATAAAAAGCCGTGGTAGCTCAATGTCCGGGCGACTGGCTCAAGTTGCATAGTACGCTAGCAAACCGAGTTCGATCCCCGGTGCCGGCACCAATCAATTTGCTGTTGCAATTTTATGTGCTGATTTACCAAGCGCTCGACGGTGAAGTAAAACATCGTGAGGAAACCTATATGTCTTATAAAAATTTTCTAAGGCATGTGAAGGCAATGTGCCAATCCACACTAGGGCCGCGTGGCGGTCTAGGCCTTTGTACTCTCTTTACAGAGAAGGCCTGCGCCCAACAGTGGGACATATATATATAAGCTTAGGAGACCATTCCCTAAATAATTGGGCTAGTGACTCTTCATATGCGTAGACTCCAAAAAGGGTTTATTTTATATACGAGTATAGTATAAATTATTGTATGTATTGTAAGTATATTTAATTATAAATTGAATTTCTATTCGAACATTATTATTTATCTAAAAAAGTTAAGCTCAATAATATATTTAACAACCTTTCTCGAAACATACTAAATCTTGTGTACTACTTGTAGTTAGTTTCATGTCTATTCCTTCTATAGATTTTGCAATAAAAGGGAATAAAACAAGTTGTACTCTCATTTATTTATTAGTATTTAAGAAGTTAAATCTTAAATAGATAATTGATACAATAATGTATACTGTTAAATGTATCTTCAGTTTCAAGTAAATGTTAATTGTAAAAAATAACGAACTGACTATCCGAACTGCTTAGGCTGGTTATTTTATTTTGACTGCACTTAAAATGACGTTTTTGCACATTAAATTAGCATTCATTCTAATTAGCAAATTGTTGCTAATGTAAAGTTGTAGGCGCAAACTAAATGAACTTTGCTGTTAAACAAATACATAAATATATAATTCGCTCTAAAACCTCATAAAGTCATAAACCTTTTCTGTGATAAAACATTCAATTTTTAGCCACATCCTTATCTCCAGGGTATAATTTGCAACTGTAAGAATAAACAGTCAGATGACACGTTGTACAAATTCCCACAATAAAGTGTCTAACAACATTTCCGGACACGGAGCTGTCGGCGAACTACAGTTAAGTCTGCTAAACTCTCGCCATAATACCCCCTGACATGGGTTTCGCATTAGTGGTTGGGTATCACTCCGGCTTGCATTTATATAATAGGATCTCTGACCCGCCTAAAAAGAGAAAAAAGGTTGTCTCTCTCCTAGGACTTTCATATCGCAGTTTCTGTGAGCCGTTATAAATTAGTGTTCTGCACACGCATGTTCCTATTTAATCTTTTTCTAACACTTTTATAGCACCACTAACCAATTGCTCCTTCATTCACTACACAATCAATTTGTGATTTACAATCTGCCGATATTACTTTGGCACCTTTAAAATGCTACTGTTTTAAACAACTCATTTCTTAAAAAAATCTAATAAGCTTTTACCAAGCTTACGACCTTTATAAAGTCTGGGTAAAAGCTTAATACCTAAAAATGAGTTTTTTTAGACATCAGTTATTAAAAAATGTAGGTTTTTTTGTGATGAATTGAACGGATTGATTTAGCATAGCTCTTAGGTCGCTTCGTCTGAACCTCTATTAATTATAACTCGACACAAGGTTAACCCTAAGAAGTCTCGGCAGCCTATCCCCACCGTCAGCCCCAAAGCGTCCGTACGTCTAGAGAGAATTTGGAAATCTGTCCCTATAAGCGAAAGTATAATTTAAGCAATGATATAACTCCGAACAATGCCTCGAACTCCACTCTTTTGAACACTGCTCTTTATAAATACAGTAGAAATAATATTGCAATTAAAATCTACAAGTAGACTGTCTTTTATTAAATGACTTATTAAACGGAGGACATTCTCAATAGGGTCGTTTGTTTCATGAAGAAACATCTCGGAAGAAAATTATCGGTTCCAAGTTAGACGATTTCTAGCGCTTTTTAGCAGCGCTTCGTTCTCATCATCCCTATCCAAATAAGTTAAAAAGCTTATCCTAAAAGATATTGCTAAATTGAAACATGGGAAAGAACCCAAAACTGTATTATTATTAGAAGAAATTAAATTTTTATCCACAATTTAAAGACGGTCTGACAATTTGCGTTGCTATGACAATGGCTTCCATTTCGACCCTTCTGTTACTTAACCTTAAAGAAAATTTTATCAAACTTTTCAAATAAAGAAAGAGTACGGAAAAGAAACAAAGGGATATGGTTAGTGAAAAATGTTGCCAGGGGTCCCGTCTTAATTAAGTCAAGTTAATGACGTAATATTTTCACTTGTTTCCCTTTTTCTTAAATACCTACTACCTTTTTTATTTTATTGTTTTGTTTTATCTATGCCGTAATAGATTTTTTTAGATATTTTATAATTTTTAAACAAGCCATTGATTACGTATTTGGTATAGTCAGTACGTGAGCAAGAAGTTGACGACCTTCAGTGATGGAGAGGTATATCATCATCATCATCAACCTGTGTCTATCCAATGCCAATAGGCCTTCCCCAATGCCTTCCACCACATACGATCTTTCCGCATCCAGCCACTTTCGGCTAACCATATAAGGTCGTCGGTTCTTCTACAGGGAGGGCGCCCTACGCTTCTCCGGCCTATGCGCTGCCTTCATTTCAACACTTTGCTTCATCTACCGTCTGCCACTTCAACTTGCTGACTTTAAGAGCTATACTACCTTTGTTCGCCGTCAAATTTCTTCGTGCATAGCCCTTAGAGAAATGCTGAGCGTAGTTCTTTCCATCGCTTGTTGTGCAACTTTCAGCTTGTGGACCAGCCCTACGGTTAGAGTTCAAGTCTCTGCACCGTAGTTTAAGGCTTGGATGACGCACTGGTTGACAGAGAGAGATATATGAAAAAGAAAAATATCAAATCTTGATCTTCCAAGAATGACTGTCAATGTCGGTATACATGGCTCAATATGGAACAGGAATATATCAAAGAAATATTTGATTTATTAATAATGTTTTCATTAACAAAGTAACTCGAAGTCATTAGGAATCAACGCAATGGAACTATGTATAAATGTTTTTCGCTAACTTCCCAGATTTCGTAACTTCACCGTCAGTTGCTAACTAGTGGCCTTAGTTACGGCAGAGTTGGACGTCCAACTTCCTATCTCAATTAAGGTATCGTCCTGGAGACGGAATAGACTTCACTGCCCTCTATAAACCACTTTTATTAAACGCTTTGACACAAACAAGTATCTCGGAGAATTCACGACGTATTTTTTTATGACGAACTACGCAGTCGGCCAGGGAGGCTGGCCTTTACTGCTTCACCGGATTAAGGGGTGACATATCTGAGGGGTAACCTTGGCTTGGACGGTTACTAGTATTCCGTTCCGAGCGCGCCCGAGAGCGCCGAACCACGAGTCGGTCGGTAACTATTTTATTAATTAAACTATTTGGGACAATCGTATCTAAATTATATGCCAATTCGGTCTGCGGTGGCACTGGGAGAAAAGTGGCCGTAGACACTCCAGGGTCGAAATTTGAATCAGAGACTATTTGTACAATGTGTTATTCTATTGTATTTTCTGATTCCACCTGATGTTAAATGCAATTATAATTGTAGCTTAGTAAACATCTATTCACTCTTCTCTTAAAAACCACCACCATTGTAATCGTAGGGAGAGTACAGACACGCGAGCAATCTATTCCAATCCCTTGCTGTACGAACAACGAGAGACAAAACAAAGAAGAAGAAAAAGCTATCCGGTGTAAGGCGAATAGCTGACCTCTTGTCACACTCGGTATAAAATACCCTCGGCTAATAATTCATATTGATTCGGACTTCAGTGGAACGTCTTAAGTCGCAAGTTCAACTTTTAATACCCAGTTAAGATTTACCGAGATGTAACTTCTAACGAAATTTCAGAGCAACTTCAGCAATGCAGGCGGGTCTTAACTAGTTTTAAACGGTTTAAAATAGTATATTCTTAGTGACTTAACTTACTCGGAACATTTCCTCTTTGCTTTATTTAAAGAAGTGAGATTTTAGTAATGTTTCGATTGTTCATCACGCGTGATTTATTTCGTCCTATATTATGCGTATAGAGTAAAACGATTTACCATATTTCCCTCTCATATCAAGCAGGCATCATTCAGATAAGAGTGATTAGACATTGACTAAATTAATACATGTTTATATAGTCTAGCGATACGAAATAAGACTAATAGCGGGACTCACCTGGTCCAGGAAAGCTCGGAGTAGAGAAGAATGGAAGAGGCTTTTGTCCGTATTAGACTTACAGATATAAATAATATCGAAGACTTATTACTAATCACTATAAAAGAAGGAAAAAGTAGTCAGTTGTATGCGTCACAGCTTAAAATAAATCATTTCCACAAGTACATATAAAATTTACGTTATTAAATACGTTTTAAATATATAAATTATTACAATACAACAAAGCTGTGTACCTGTACATAGAACCTGTATATAATACCGGCTGAGCGCGCACTTTGAATGTGGAGTCAAACGATCTTCAAAGGTTCCTTTGAAATTGCATCAAGCATAACGCAGCGGCGGTACGCAGAACTACATTAACGTCACAATAATGCATTTCAAAGGTATTCACAATTGAATGTAGAATGCCTTTGTATTGCTGAAAGAAATAGCTTTATTTATGTATCTGACATAACTGTACTGTGACATATATATTGCGGTTAGAAATGTGATGGTTTTAAGGCATATTTGTATACTTTATATATATATATATATATACGTCTATAGAAAAACGAAAAAATTCAAGTTTTATTTACAAAACAGAAACTGACTAAATTAATACATGTTTATATAGTCTAGCGATACGAAATAAGACTAATAGCGGGACTCACCTGGTCCAGGAAAGCTCGGAGTAGAGAAGAATGGAAGAGGCTTTTGTCCGTATTAGACTTACAGATATAAATAATATCGAAGACTTATTACTAATCACTATAAAAGAAGGAAAAAGTAGTCAGTTGTATGCGTCACAGCTTAAAATAAATCATTTCCACAAGTACATATAAAATTTACGTTATTAAATACGTTTTAAATATATAAATTATTACAATACAACAAAGCTGTGTACCTGTACATAGAACCTGTATATAATACCGGCTGAGCGCGCACTTTGAATGTGGAGTCAAACGATCTTCAAAGGTTCCTTTGAAATTGCATCAAGCATAACGCAGCGGCGGTACGCAGAACTACATTAACGTCACAATAATGCATTTCAAAGGTATTCACAATTGAATGTAGAATGCCTTTGTATTGCTGAAAGAAATAGCTTTATTTATATATCTGACATAACTGTACTGTGACATATATATTGCGGTTAAAAATGTGATGTTATAAGGCATATTAGTATACTTTATATATATATATACATATATATATATATATACGAAAACAATTCAAGTTTTATTTACAAAACAGAAACTGACTAAAGTTTTCGCCAATAAACTGCTCTGGCAGTTTGGCGAAATAATTTATCTAAATGTTTTTGAATATATATATGAATAACAAATTAAAAAAAAAAAATCTACGTGGCCCGTTCTATTTCCATGAAACTTTTGTTACGAAATTCTGGCGCCTACATGGAAGAAGAAAGGGATTTTCCACAATCTTAGTGATTTTTAGAAGTTTTTAGAAGTATAAAAAAAATAAAGTATTAAAATCAAGTTTTCCGCGATGTGTTTCGAAAACCATGTTTTCTTATGCTTTTAGATTTCATACAGAGTACACAGATTTATGCCAAGATCTTGCAAAATCTAAAACTGTACTTTATCGTGACAGAAAAAGGACTACAGTTATTAAAAACATATTCGTAAGATTCATTCAGTCTTTCACGCGACTGCTTAGCGAGAGTTAATTTTTAAAACCATTAACTACATATACAATAGAATCGGACAAATAGCAAAAATAAAAAAGTACCATCACATGATATTGCCTAGAAGAAATGCCATTACGAACTTCGTCACGAAACAAATGAAGAGCTGAAGTAACACACTCTTAATGTGATACTACTTTCAGATATTTTGGGAGAAAAACAAAAAGCGAATCCAAACAACTCGTAAAGTGTTCAGTTCGCCGTCCATTAATCTCAATATCACGTTGCTATGGCAACGGGCTTTTAGTTCCTGATATCCTAGGGTCAATGGCTTTCGAGTGCAAAATCAAAGCCGCTCGAGATCGTAACTGGAACGTGAAACACTGTATACTACTACTACGTGAGGTTAATCGGATATTTGTTTTATTTTGAACTTATTTGTATCGTGAAATGTGCATCAAAGTATCGTTCTTAAATCAAACAGGTTTTATGAAATATATTTTTTTTATATGAAAAGTGACAAACGAGCATACGGTTCACCTGATCTTAAGTGATCACCGTCGCCCATGAACATCCACAGCACCAGAGGAGCTGTAGGTGCGTTGCCGACGTTTGAGATGGAATAGGCTCGTTTTTTGGAGTTCCCTAAATCGAAAACGTTCGGAAACACCGCTGGCGACAGTTGATTCCACAAGTTGACAGTGCGTGGGAGAAAGTTACGCGAAAAACGTACAGTCGTTGAACGTCAACCATCAAGATGGTGCGGTTTCCCCTACTGCGCAGCGCCCCTCTTCAGATAGTGTGGTTATGTACAATGCCTTTGTGTTGTTGAAAGAAATTGCTTTCTTTATATACTTAGCGTTGAGCAAAAATAAAGGGTCGGAATAAAGGGTCGGTTAAATAAGTTTGAATTTCTCGGAAGATAAAGACGCCAGCTAACTGAAGTAAATTGTGCATGATAGACAATTAAATATCCTAAAAATAAAATAAATTTTTTTAATTAATTTATTTATATTACATTAAAAAACATAAACTTAAACGAAATAGGATAAATCAAACTAAATCAGAACTTAACGAAACTTTTATCAAACAACTCTTAAAACATCCTTTTCAATAAAAAATGAAATCGAAACCCGTTGCCGTGATGTTGAGTTATTCGTCCATTTGTGGCGCACATAGTTGTTGCAAATTTAAGACATATAGTTTTCACATGAATTTCATTGTCGGAATTGGACCAACATTAAATGGGACCACACGGGAAGCGCCAGATTTCAAATAAAAACAGAATCATAGAAATCGGTTCACACAGTCCAAATTTATGCGGTAAGAAACATAAAAAAAATGCAGACGAATTGAGAACCGGTTATTGAAGTTGGTTAAAAAATAATTTTCATCAATATCGCATCACTAAATAAAAACAGTATTAGCTTAAAGCGACTCTAGACTAGGGTAGCCGGGTATGCTCTGTAAGACCTTTTGCATTTTGTTAGACTGTAGTTTCATCTTCGTAAATTTTCATTAGCTGCTAAAAGTTGGATCGAAAGTTCCTCCGTTCGGTTAAAATATGCTGACCGTATTGGATTACGGTGGAAAATTTACAAAGTAATAATTAGCAATCATTTTTTTCTTCGGCAGTTGCAAGTTAGCTGGGAACCTGGCTTTGAATTTTTATTTAAGCTTTTAAGAATTCTCCATCTAGTCTTAAATCATTTACTTATTGATA
This sequence comes from Meandrusa payeni, assembly GCA_029286785.1. Lineage (NCBI taxonomy): Eukaryota > Metazoa > Arthropoda > Insecta > Lepidoptera > Papilionidae > Meandrusa > Meandrusa payeni. The sequence continues at coordinate 7,369,660 of JAGSMX010000013.1, forward strand.
TTCAAGTGGAAAATAATTTATCTTTTTAGCCCCCAAGATTAAAACCGAAAGGTTCACAATAATCAAAGGGTTCACGAATAATAAAAGTTCACACATAACAAAGGTTCAGTTATAATAAAGTTCACAAAGGTTCAGGTTCACTATTTAATAAGGTTCAGTTCACTTACGGTTCAGGGCAACGGTCTTTCACCAGATCACGTTGCGTTCTAATTAATTTGATTCGTTCAACCAAGGTTCAGAGCAATTGGTTCAGCTCACAGTTCAAACAATTAAGGTTCAGAGCAACTGCCTCACTACAGTTCCAGCAAATAATCATCACAACATTGTTTAAGGTTCGGTTCAGAGCAACGGTCTGTCTTTAGATCACGTTGCTTACTATTAATTAAACGTTCTTTCAATTGAGGTTCAGAGCAACCGTCTCACTATGGTTCAACAAAATAATCATGCTTACGCTTTCTTTGCACCACCTTAAATATCCAAAGATGTCTAAAAATTAATAAGAATATTTTACAAACTAATTCAAGTCGAAAGCTCTCCTTTATTTTATTTTTTTAAATACTTTTTGCTTAGGCAAGTACTTGACAACGATTCCACTTGATGTTAAGTGGAATGCAGAATTTGTGAAGAAATAACTTTTTTATATCCAAATATGTTTATTTTACACTTTTCAATATACAATCTAGGTTTTAAAACACAAATTTTACTCAAAATAAATAGACTAAAAGTTTTAAATCTACCACCTATTTAACTTCGCAAAACATGAAACTAGACTTGCAGCAACGTAGCTTCAATTCGACAAGAGTTCGCCTTTGGACTTTAGCGCGACTCTTAATTAAGCCATATATTTTCCTTCTAAAACTTGTCCAATTATTGTTACCGAATAAAGACGCTATTACACAACAGGTGATGGTGGGTAATTACCTATAACCTTTAAAATCTATACGCTAAGGTGGATCGTTTAGTACGTTTGCACCTAAGCAACTTGCCTCTCTGGCCCCGTCTTAGTGTAAACTAGTTTGGTTAGAATGGCGATTGTAAAAATTCAAAGATAACAAATATATTTGCGAGTATAAAAAATCGATTTCAAAGCGAAAGCGATGCCTAAATAAGCGGTTCTATTAGAGCACAAATAATTAAAAAACACACAAATTCCTTTTTTTGAAGTCCTGTACGAAGTCATTTTTGACATTCGTACAGGATTAAATTAAGAAAAAAAGGATATACTGCCATCTACACATATAAATAAAATAGGAGTGTCTGTTTGTAATATTTAAATAACTGTTTTTTACTACATGCTTATGATTGTATATTGGTTACATATAACATAATATTTTTAACTGTTTTTTGTCTATCCACCTGTCAGATTGTTCCGGCTAATCACTGGAAAGGCTAGACTGAGTTTGGCGAGACTTTCGCTGGCAGATAGCTGATGTAATAAGGAGTAATATAGGCTGCATTTATTTTATAAAAAAAAAATAATAATTTTTAATAGCGGGTAAGCGACGCAGCTAGTAGAATATAAATAGTTTGAGTTATCTATTTAAAATACATGTCCTTTTTTTATTTAACAATTCTCCCCCAGTCTTACTATAAAGTTTCACGTGTGTAAGCCGTACACGAAACCGGAACCCTTAGAAGAAATATAAAACGAGTAGGCTCTTAAGACCGTAGTTCGAGAATGTGAAGGGCTCTAGTGAAACAATTTGTAACTTTTACGAAGTTAAGTAGGAAAGGAATTACTTAAAAATGGATTATGAGTTTAAAAAATTAAGGTCCCTTTTTAACTGATGCAATAAAAGGACGAAGTCCACTATTAGTGTGTATTTTTTTTTCACTTAAAGCGCCATCATTTATGAACCAATTTATAATTCCAAATTCTATCGACACGATCTTAATGGTTGGTGTTCTAAAACACGTTTCTCGCGTTACTTTCTATCACGCATTATCAACCAGTGGAATTGATTATCACTAGCTCTTCCGGTGTTGTATAAATTCATGGGCGGCAGTGATCACTTAAGATCAGGTGAGCCGTAATCTAAGTAATAGGTGAACTATGGGGAATATGGTAAAAATTTTACTGCAGGGCGTGCGCCGGAACCAGGTAGATTTTGCAAAAGCTCTATGAGAAAAACTTCTGGGATACTGTGATTTAGTAGAAAGATCTGTATATTCAAAAAGAAAATTGTAATAGTAATACGTTGAAAATGTATGTAAATATATAGTTAAAAATAAATATAATATCCCTCGTTTCATTAACTGATTGTGCGACCGGATTGAGTCATATAGCAGTTGTCTTTTACGGCTTGTTCACATAAAATGTAAGCAAGTTTTACTAAGCGCAGCTTACCGCGAAACTTTCTGCCCAGCTCTCAAATGCGGAACGGGAAAATGTGCTACAAACGATACAAATTACCAACACAGTGCGTCCCCGCGTCCGATAATGAACTTCTCAACTCTATTATTGGCGATGATGTTGTTAACAGCTGTTATTACAACTACGAGGGCGCTTTCTATGCGGTAAAGGCACTCAAAGTAGTAATTGTACACGTAATAAAATCAAAATTATATATCATAATAGTAAAGCAAACAGTCACAAAATAATAAAAGAGGATGTCGTCAGGGATATTCAAAAGTGCCTAACATGTATACAATGACGATGACTGTTAGGATCATGAAAAATAGAAAACCATAATCTCTGCCTACCTCACTGAATTGACGGTGTGATGCGTCAATGCTAATAAAGTAATTTACACAACAAGAAATGCCTAAAAAAATTTCGATGCAGTTAATTTTTTAAAATAATTTTAGCAATCTTTTTTTTTAATTACTGATATTCTCGTTAACCGTTTCAACTGAGCTTAAGCTTAATGGTGGATTCGAACTTACGACCTTACATTCGCAGACCATACCCTAAACCATTAGGCTATTTTTGGTCAATTTCATAAAGCATTGACATGCCTATAGAATGTAATGGGCGTTCAGGCATGCCGTTAATGAACTTTGCCCCGTACATTAGCGCATGCATTACAGCTTACTTTGTGGAATGGCCTCGTCTTATTTAAACTGACACATTTGTGTTATCTACTAGTTAACAATAGACTTATAACTTATACCATGACATGACGGGTGTTTAATATATTTAAAAAAATCATTTTTGTCTCATTGTGTCTCAACTCTAGGCACGCCAATATTCTCGACACCAATTCTACATCGATAGCAAAAGTGGTGTGTTGCCGCTGTTAAATTTTTTTATTTATTAATATAAAAAACACAAACACAGTATGAACGATTAAGAAGTAACAGATAAAATATAAATATAGGTATATATATATTTACCTTTAGATAAAATAACACTGGAAATTATTACGAGGACAAAAAAATTATTTAATGAAATTTAGCACTTAAACAAAATGTTGACAACGGTCGTGGCATAACTGACACCATAAAAGCTGTTCTATTCAAAGAATGACCCAGTTATATTGTTTCAGGGTATGCGCGATGTTTCTACCGGAGTTCGCAAGTTTTGTCGCCGCCATCTTGTTCGCCGTGCATCCAATACACACCGAAGCGGTGAGTTGTGGCAGTTCCAGTCCCGATATATGTACAATATAGTATAGTATACAGTATATTAATAGAAAGAGAGGCCACGTACGCTCCCAGTGCCAACGTGCAAAAATAAAATGAAATTGAATCTAATAGATTTTGGATTTTCTAACGTCTAAACTAGGCTGAGCCTGTATCTTAGACGTGGGCCTCTTCCAGAAAAATGATCCATACAGATGCAAGTGCAACCAAAAACAAAACAAAAAAAATCAAGTAACAATTGATACCATACCATAACTAAATAAGTTTCGCTGCCACACTAGGGCGTAGTACTATGCGATAAGTGTCAGTCGTTCCTCCTACAATTTATTTTATTTATATAAGCATATTTTAGAGTGTAATTTGTTTTGGAGTGAGGGAATATCGTGATGAAAGCTTTCGAACGTCTCTAATTTCTCCGTGGAACTAATTGAGGACCGTGCCAATGGCGAGGAATGCTTACGCGTAATTAAGTAAGCGTCCAAGCCGAGGTTACCCTCACTCTTGTGTCAAGTTACTACGAATAGAGATTCAAGTTAAGCTACCTAAGAGGAATAGGGAATTAGGCTTGGTCGGTTACACTAACAGCGCTAGCATTCTGATCAGAGATTGCCGAACCACGACTCGCTCGGTAGCTTTTATTGGAAGACAAAAGAATCGGACATGTAAAGGGAAAGAGTTAATAGAAAATGGGTCCATAAGCTGAAAGTTGCACAACGAGCGATAGAAAGAGCTATGCTCGGCATTTCTCTAAGGAATAGAATCCGAAACGAAGAAATTCGGAGAACAAAGGTAATCGAAAGTCAGCAAGTTGAAGTGGCAGTGGGCCGCCCACATCTGCCGAATCAGTGACGGCAGATGGGGGAGGAAAGTCTTAGAATGGAGGCCGCGCCCCCACGCTTCTCTGACATGGGTCAGAGATATACAGATAGACTGAAGACCTTATAAGGATAGTCGGAAGTGGCTGGATTCGGAAAGCGGAGGATGTGGTGGAAGGTCTATTTCCAGCAGTGGATAGACACAGGCTGATGATGATGATGATAATAGAAAATAATATGATAGTAAGATATATAAGTTGAGCTATGTTTGTATAGATTGATCATGGCACATTTAAGGCTCTCATTCCTTATAATTATCTTTTAATATTTTTAATCTATCATCTTTTTTTCTCTTCAACTTAAAGTTGTTCGTGTAATCAAGTCACGCTACAATAGAATATTTAGTAGCTATGTAAATAGGAATCCTAAAAAGTCAGCGTTGGCCCAATGCTTTGCATATAGCCCGGATGCAATGCGAAATAAAGTGACAGGGAGAAAGGTGCACCATTGCGTGCTAACCCCTGTCGCGTCCGAGATATACAAATTTACGGAAACGCGGCATAGAAGTATTTGTTGGTGAGTCCGGATGATAATATATTGTACGGTTTATGTGCACGTGTGTCCGGGTAGCAGGGTAATGAATAGCTTGCCTTACGTGACTGTTTCGTGTAATGTCGTGATTTTTGTTATATTAATAATGTTTTACTTAACCCAGGATTATAGTTAGTTGTCTATATATATACATACTTAAACGCTTGTATACCTGATATTTCTACTGTTCTACGAGATCTTATTAGGATTGAGGAGGTACATACGTAGACGAACAAAGGTAACTGATATAGCAAACCGTGAAGGCAAGTTGAAATGGATTGCCATTTTAACCATGGGCAGGGCACATAGCGCGTAGAACAGATGGCCGATGTTGCCGAAAAGTTCTCCATTGGAGGCTACGGACCAGCAAACGCAACGTAAGACATCCACCCACCCTCTAGGAGTTTTGACGACCTTATAATGGCCGCAGAACTTAATTGGATGCAAGCCGCTTACATCGTAGTGGATGGTCTACATTTCCATGGCTGAAATGATGGCTACATATTACAATTACATTATAATAGAATCTGAATCTATATTAGATTATTTACTAATTAGCTTGAAACTAAAAGTTCAACTTAATTGCAGTATTTACTTATAGGTACATAGAAAAGTATTGATTATAAAAATTCAAAAGTACTTTATGATTTATGCCGTGATACCGACATCAGAATGCAAAGCTAAGAGTACAGTGAACTTTCATAAAACTTTCATAAGCTCTTTATAATCTGAGCAAGACGCTCCGACAGTATGATCTCGAATACGCAAGAAGCAAGCTTCTTTATAATGGACTTTAACTTGCTTGTTTTAAATAACATTTTCTTTTAACATAATTAAAACTTTGTTGCTGCGGATTCGCGTAATGACTGAAAATTCTTTTTGGTAACTTTTCTATGCTTGAACTACATGTCTAAGCATCATCTTATTTTACTTAAAGTTTTATATGTCAAAGCATCATGGAGTCGAGTATGCAATCTAAACGTGAGTGCATGTTTTTATGACGTAGAATGGTTTCTTTTATTTACGCAAATGTTAAATTTTGAAATAATATATAATAATAATTTATTATATAAACAATATTATAAATTATTATATTTTATACTCGTCCTAGTGTCATTGTTGTCGGTCACTGTTTTGAATACAGATTTTATTTTTATATATTTTTGATTCACGCAAAATAGAGGAGGAATTCTGTCTTTGAGAGCATTTTCTACGTTTAATTTATATCATTTGTTCTTTTAACAATTACAACTGTTTCTTTTGGCTACGCCCCCTTAACAGATGTATCTTGTTTTAGTTCTATTATGGAAGTAGCATAATGAATTATTGAACAACCATCCGTTTAGCTTTTCATTTTTAAGTTGTACATCCGTTTTCCTTTGACACGCTCTCCGATAGCAATCGCACCGTAAGTGATTGTTGACCGTTGTCATGATAACGGCAGACTAATATGCGGGAAAGCTGGACGTTATACAGTGGCGTTGTTTGATGTTTCTAAAAAGGCGATATACCTCGGTAGACATGAAAACAATACACTGTCAGCATTTTTATGGTTAAATATCATTAATAACTGCTAGGAACGATTCTTTAGAAGGTTACAAAACCATTTATTTATTCAAAGAGAGTAGTAGTATAATTAAACTACTAAACATACCCCCTTAGATGTTAGGAGCGTTGCTGGAGTTTCTTCGGCCACTTCTTCTCCCAGCGAAAACGCTTCCCGAAGTGGCACTCAAAGTTAGTTTAGCTTTCGAATGTCCCTCAGATTATCCGTGAAATAGCAACCGACCGAGTCGTGGTTCGGCCCTCTCGGGCACCCTCGGATCGGAATGCTTACGCGTAACATAGTAACGTAGAAGTTTGTTAGAAAAAACCATTCTGAATTACTTGTAACCTATGGATATGTTTATGGGCGGCATGCGCGAAGACCGGGCTCGCGTACGTCATAACGGGACGTATGACTGCTTTGTAAAGTGTCACCTTATTACGAAGGGACATTTTACTTTTCTTTTTAATGAGGTGTTATAGGCGACCCATAATGTAGGCCGCCCGGTTCCTAACCTGATCTACGTGAGGGCCGAAGCTGAGTTTGGGTGAGGTTACCCCTCACCTGGGGGACCCTTGTGTCGATTTACTAGCAATAGAGGTTCAGGCTAAGCGACCTAAGAGCTGTGCCACCTCTCAATCCGATGAAGCAGTCAAGGCCTCTCTGGCCAATCTGTGTAGTTCGTCATAAAAAAAACTAAACATATTTAATAAAACCTGTCAAATTTGTCATTGATCTTTTATTTAAGAAATTGATAAATAAATAATTTATCGGCTTCTTTGAATATATAAAGTTGTAGTTATGGAATGGAAGGTACATGACCTTTGCTAACGAAAATAGATGAAGATACTTTCCTCCGCTCTTATTAATTACTTCAGGGAAGCGCGGAGCGTAGACGAGAGAAACCTATTTGGAGCATTCATAAGTTAATGAAGTGCGACGCCGAGAGAGAACTTTTTGCAGCGGAGTTAAATTAGTTCCTCATAGAGCAGCCGTAGCGATTGTCGCCCCGCCCTTAATTACGTCGACCCTTAGACTTATCTTTGCATGTGAACAATTAATTACGCTTTATAATTAATTCTCTCATAATGGGCTAATACCCGTTACGAAATTATAAAGTTTTAATTAATTATAATTTCGTTTACGGGTCACACACACGCCTTATTTTAATTATGTTAGGACGTAAGGGTTGTTTAACACGAATACAATGTTCCTTTCAATGCTTTTTTGTTTCATTAATTTTTCAAACGATTTTTCTCGACTCTGCTTCACGTGAAACATGATTAATATTTAACGTTACTGTTGAATAATATTATCAACACAGCCTAGCAGTAATCACCATGTATCTTCTTTATAAATAAACATGAATCAGCGAAATGTACGTGCACACATAACGATCGAACTACAATATTGGTTTATTGTTATATTTTTGTGTTTGTATTTAGATCAGGTAGGTCAGGTTACCTAGTGTCCTGTCGCTGACAGATCCAGGGCTCCCCGCTCATAACGGCTGATGGCATTCGCGGAAGGTTTAATGGGTAGGGTAACTGCCCAGGCCGAGTCCCACACATCCCTCCGGGCCCACCCAGGGTACCGGCGGATGGTGTATAAAAAGATTCCCCCCGTGAACAAAAAAGAAGGTCAGGTTACCTACCTGACCTGTTTAGGTCAATGTTTGTATATAAAATAATATATATATTTTTTTTTTATTAAAATCGATTTTATAACATTTTTATTGACCAGAATGACGTTCAGCTAACGAATAACAACTTGAACCAATTCATACGTCATATCATAAATGTCAATCATATACAACAAAAAAACGGTTTTTGAAATAGTGAATGTGTTAAGAGGTTATTTATTGGTGTTATTATATTGATATTATAGTGTCAACTGCCAATGAAGGTATTTACAATCTTTCATAGTCCACATTATCATCATTTTAGACGTAGGCCTCCACCGACGATATCCATAAAGACCGGTTTTTGATATTACTTAATATTAAATACTTGAGTCGTCAGTGATTTAATAAGGTGAATGCGTGTGTTCCATGTGTTCTAGACTATGTTTGAAATACGTTATAGGCAAATAATACTCCATAGATACAAGTAAATCCACTCGACTCGATAAGGGAGGCTTAAATTGTAACAACGAACGAGTGGGGTAACCTAATGTGATGGGAGCGTTCCGCGTTAAGCTTATTACAAGTTTTAAGTGCAGTGCGCACGGATGCCTGTTCTGTGTCGCGTAGCACGCTAAGTATTGTTTTGACAACATTTACTTCTGCGTAAGTATCGAATCTTCAAGCTGTGTTAAAGTTAGTGTTCTACTGATCATTTACAACTCTAAGAGTTCTGATTGTGTATAGAACTTACCAAGCAAGTTATCTTTATATAGATAATTCGTTTGGTACATTCTTCTTGTATTTCTTACGCGGGAGACCTATCTATCTCTCTACCATCTCTATTCTATATCACAGCACATAGATATATTTTGTGGCACTCATTCGGCCTTTATTGAAGCTGCTTACAAATGTGTGGAAGGCGCTTAACTCTAATTTATATTTTTTTTATTTCTTGTCAGCTCTTCAAACTGCTTTTTATTTGTGTTCATTTTAGTAATACTTAGTTTTACGGTCTGTAACGGTGTTCTAATTTTGTTGTTTTGAAATTTAAAAAATCTGATATCTTTAAATTAGCAAAATAAAAAATTGAATAGCTAAATGAAACGATACTTTCATAAAAACATTACTTAAAAAAACAGCGATGTCCGTCCCGGCGTTTGTTGACCCGATCATCAGCTGTCTTTGACTTTGTGTTCCATTGCTGTATTCTTTGAACATGTGCCATTACGGTAGAAATTATTAGTACGTGATCTCACGCTCTCTGGGTGACGGTTGTTAATCCATTTATAAAATGTTGGTTTCATGTCTATATTCTATTGTATTTATTCAGTATCACTGATCCTGTATCCAATCATACAACACAGGCGTGTTACATAGGATTACAGTAGACGAAGGACCAACGAGCTCCTTTGTGTTCGCATGAATACGTCCGTTTGTTACATCCTGCTTAGTTGACATGAACTAGTTTTCTGAAATAAAGTGTACTATGTTAGGAAGATACTTCACCTCGTTTTTTGACTTAATTATGTAACTGACGCGTGTTTTGTGTTGCCAGAGTGAAAATTGTTTGTACAGTTATTTTTTTATGCTGCGAATGCTCGTAAATGTTGTAACTAGTCTTAATTAAGCTCGGCTTGTGTGACATACTGTGACGTGGTTATACAATTAAGTAAGTACTTAGAGTAAGTAACCTATACCAGTTATCTATAATAATAAATCAGGAGATGATTTTTGCAGTGACTTCTTTACCCGAGTCAAGAACTTTTTGATGGTTCGCGTCACCGACATGTGTACAGGTCGGCCTCGGCCTGTATACATAAGTGATGTGGTTCGATTCCCCGACCTTTTTTGTTAACGGGGAGGAAATCTTCAAAAAGTTACCCCGCCTTCTGGGGGGAAGGCGGCGGTTATGTGGGGTTTTTACCCACTAAAACCTCCCCGGTGGCCCTTTCCTCGGTGCGTGACGAGGGGCTCCGGGATCTCCAGTGGAACCCACCGGAGCCCCTCTGCCCTCACAGTTCAAGGCTACACGGGCCAGCCGATGTCGCCTTCTTCCTGGGTCCACCTTAGCGGATGACAAAGGCCCCCACCCTTGTCGCCCAGTGAACCCGAGGCCCCTTTTAGTCGCCTTATACGACAGGCAGGGGATACCGTAGTCTTATTCTTGAGAGCCCAGAACTACAGGGCTGAGCGGTTTTCGATTCCCCGACCTACTATAAGTTGATCGCGTAGCCATAAGGCTCACTCTATCATTGTGTAAAATGGCAAGCATATAAACTCCGCTGCCAGAGTCATGTACACCCAGCTTCATTACAAACAGCCTTGCTCGAGAAAAATAAACAGGCCACATTCAGTAGTTGGGAATTACATCTGCAGGGCGTTCCTTTGTTACGGGATATATTAAGTGCGAGTGCAAGGATGTCCGACTCTTTGTTCCTTTTAATAAGTATGTACTATGAACTTATAGTCTCCACACATATAAGTTCACTTTTAATCTAGAGAAGCTAAACCAGGAGTACATTGCTGTGAACAAAATTACATCACTTCTTCTAAGTGCCGCCACTTATAAGCCTTCTCATACTAAATTCTGTCGCGTCGCCCGGAGGCCGAGACACGTTCTTGACGATCCGGACGACGCGATTACCATTGCACAGGCTATATCTTTACAAATCTACAAAGCAATCCATTCGCAACTGTGGGTGGTTGCGAATAACTCTCGCGCATTATTTTATGGCCACCATCGCTTATATGTTAGGAGCGTTGCTAGAGTTTCTTCAGCCACTTATTCTCCCAGCGGCAACGCTTCCAGAATTGGAAAAGTTAGTTTAGCTTTTCAATGTCCCTTAGATTATCCGTGAAATAGCAATGGCGGTCGGCTATTATTTGGGCTATTTTAATTTATGATGCAGGAGCTCGGTACAAGGATCCTGTGCTCATGTTGAACCATGTCTAGAGATTTCTGAGCCTTGAAATACGTCTTATTCCACGTCATCTACCCTGGATTTCTTCTTGGATGATCCTTGAAAATCTTTATTAGGATTCTAAAAATTATTTCGTTTCTCGCAATAACGTTATACGATTCACGTAATTGTTTTCGATTGCAATATCTTTATCAAATTTAAACTTTCATTCGTTGCTAATGGATTGGATAAACATTGTTTTTTTATCAATCTCACAAAGCAACAATTAGGTCATGTTATCAATACAGCTGTGTACTTCGGGCCTGTGGGGTGCTATTGTGTGAGTTTCGAACTGCACCGTATTTACTGGACTCCATTGACTGCGCTCCCGTTTTCGTGCTACATCCAGTTACGCTGCCCCCCTTTTGTAATCAGAGTTTTACTTCAGTTTGATTATTTCCAGCCCGTTCTGTTACATGTTGTTTTGTCCTTTGTGCTTCGTTCTATATTTATTTTGTGGACAAACTTTGAGCAATGCGGCACATGTGTAGTTTTTAATTATGAAAAAGGACTTGAGAGCTTATCTTTTATATTACCAGAGTAATGTACTCTAGTCACTGTTGTTTTGCGTTGATAAGAGATTTTTTGTACACCAACAGTTAGTATCAATACACTGTATAATGTAATGGGCATATTATATGTTCATTTTTGTATGCAGTAAGTATGACTACATATTATCGATGTATACGTAAATGATAAAATCACAATTTACTTATATATACTTATAACGAAAAATAAAAAATATAAAAAAAATATTTCAAAATAAAAAATAATTAACAGAAATTTTAAAAAAATTAAAAATATTACTACGTACGTTTCTCTGGCTGTATGCAATTTGAATAATAATTTTATTATTTTGAAACATTTTTGTTTATTATTTATTAATAAATTATGAATATAAGAAAATAAATTATAGGGAAATGAGAAGTTATGGAAAGAGTTGGTCGATTAGAAATAGTTGGTGCCCGCCACTCGACCGATATTTTAGAATGTGCTCTAGACTACAAAAAGGTTGGGAATCCCCTGTTATATGGTATATATTCTTTATGAAGAGTTGGGACCTCCACTTCACACTGGTATCTGTCTCAAGGCGCAGTGTCTGTTAAACTCCACGCGTAATTTCCTACTTTATCATAGTTCTTAGTGGTTATTATGATAGTCGATATAACAGTAACGGTAAATAATATAAATGGCTTATCCATTTTATACGCCTATATTTATAGATGTAGTGAGAAATTATTTTCCTTCGGGAAAACTCGGATCTTTATCGGAATTTGATTACACCCGTACTGTTAATTAATGATCGTATTAAATGAGTGACATTTTATATTCATTTTTTTAAAAAAATTAAAAATATTACTACGTACGTTTCTCTGTGTGTATGTAATTTGAATAATATTTTTTAATTTTGAAAAATTTTGTTTATTATTTATTAATAAATTATGAATATAAGAAAATAAATTATGGGGAAATTAGAAGATATGGAAGGAGTTGGTCGATTAGAAATAGTTGGTGCCCGCCACTCGACCGATATTTTAGAATGTGCTCTGACTACAAAAGGTTGGGAATCCTGTTATATGATATAAATATTTATTATATGGTATATATTCTTTATGAAGAGTTGGGACCTCCACTTCACACTGGTATCTGTCACAAGGCGCGGTGTCTGTTAAACTCCATGCGTAATTTCCTACTTTATCATAGTTCTTAGTGGTTATTATGATACTCGATATAACAGTAACGATAAATAATATAAATGGCTTATCCATTTAATACGCCTATATTTATAGATGTAGTGAAATTATTTTCCTTCGGGAAAACTCGGATCTTTATCGGAATTTGATTACACCCGTACTGTTAATTAATGATCGTATTAAATGAGTGACATTTTATATTCATTTTTTTAAAAAAATTAAAAATATTACTACGTACGTTTCTCTGTGTGTATGTAATTTGAATAATATTTTTTAATTTTGAAAAATTTTGTTTATTATTTATTAATAAATTATGAATATAAGAAAATAAATTATGGGGAAATTAGAAGATATGGAAAGAGTTGGTCGATTAGAAATAGTTGGTGCCCGCCACTCGACCGATATTTTAGAATGTGCTCTGACTACAAAAGGTTGGGAATCCTGTTATATGATATAAATATTTATTATATGGTATATATTCTTTATGAAGAGTTGGGACCTCCACTTCACACTGGTATCTGTCACAAGGCGCGGTGTCTGTTAAACTCCATGCGTAATTTCCTACTTTATCATAGTTCTTAGTGGTTATTATGATACTCGATATAACAGTAACGATAAATAATATAAATGGCTTATCCATTTAATACGCCTATATTTATAGATGTAGTGAAATTATTTTCCTTCGGGAAAACTCGGATCTTTATCGGAATTTGATTACACCCGTACTGTTAATTAATGATCGTATTAAATGAGTGACATTTTATATTCATTTTTTTAAAAAAATTAAAAATATTACTACGTACGTTTCTCTGTGTGTATGTAATTTGAATAATATTTTTTAATTTTGAAAAATTTTGTTTATTAATTAATAATAAATTATGAATATAAGAAAATAAATTATGGGGAAATTAGAAGATATGGAAGGAGTTGGTCGATTAGAAATAGTTGGTGCCCGCCACTCGACTGATATTTTAGAATGTGCTCTAGACTACAAAAAGGTTGGGAATCCCCTGTTATATGGTATATATTCTTTATGAAGAGTTGGGACCTCCACTTCACACTGGTATCTGTCTCAAGGCGCGGTGTCTGTTAAACTCCACGCGTAATTTCCTACTTTTCATAGTTCTTAGTGGTTATTATGATAGTCAATATAACAGTAACGATAAATAATATAAATGGCTTATCCATTTAATATGCCTATATTTATAGATCTAGTGAGAAATTATTTTCCTTCGGGAAAACTCGGATCTTTATCGGAATATGATAACACCCGAACTGTTAATTAATGATCGTATTAAATGAGTGACATTTTTATATTCATTTTGTAAAGAAAGCTAGCAATATTCTTGTTTACCATTCCAACTAAGCTTAGGCTTGTGTTAGGAGATGGTTCACGTCAATAGTCGAATGGTGGATTCGAACCTACGCCCTTACGATTCGCAGACCGTACCCTAAACCATGAGGCTATTGACGATATTTTCATATTCATTAATATGGAGCTATTTTTTTGTGGACGAACTAACACAGTTGGCCAGAGAGGCTGGCCTTTAATGCTTGACCGGATTGAGAGGTGGCATAGCTCTTAGGTCGCTTAGCCTGAACCTCTAATATGGAGCTAATTGAGAGATCAGAATAAATACGAACTTTTCCGAAAAGTTACAAAGGAAAATCTTTTTGAAAACAAATACATTCAATCAAACGTGACAGATCAAACAGTAAACATTTATTGTCGCTTAATATAGTAACACAATTTGCAATAACTAATTAATTCACTAAGTATCTAATCAAAATTCAATTACGCTTCATTGAGTGGTAAGGCCTTCAGGCTACACTAAATTATATACGACAACCTGTTGCAGGATCAAATACCTTTGCTCGAATATCTGAAATTATGTAACAATGATGCAACGGTAGTATATTATATCAACATACCATTAATAATGATATTGGCTCTTGTACTAATAACGCTTGTCGATTTCATTTTGTCTTCTTTTCATTTCTATAGCCTTTCCCCGCTTTATAAATCCTTTTTTTTTCCTAATAAAGCTCAACCGCAGACTTGTGTCCGTACTCTTTTCTAATGTACTTTAATTGTTTACTTTGTTTTTGTTAATAAAACTGATACCTCTACAGTTACTACAATTTTTTAATGCCCGATTTTGGAAGGTGGTGTTGGAGAATGCTCTGGTTCACGCATCGAAAACGCCCCGTTGAATTGTTTTTAGCTTCTCCGCGACCGCTGCGTCTCTGTTTCTCATGGCCATTTTTAGGTTGTAGTCTATTATTTTCTCTTTTGATGCGGCCGTTGCCCTTGTCACCTGTCTTCTTGTCTTGCTGTGGCGTCGTCACCGTCATCTGTGTAATAGAATTATAAATACTTGTATCAGAATAGAACAGAATAAACATTAAATCGAAAACATAAATGAGAACAAAAATGTAAAACAACAAACAGAACAAAAACAAACGAAATTAAACTTGTGCTGAAAAAGGGTTTGACTTACCATTTTTCAGCATGCGGTGTGCTGTGAACACAGCGCTGATTTTCGGCCAAAAAACATATCGAAAGGCGGCGTTATTGCAATATTTTCCTCCTTGTGTGTATTTAAAATAAGAATAAGTTTTCACGTCAATTTCAACAAACACAACAAACGTTCCTGTCATCAAGTAGCAAATGTCGATGACCATTTGGGGCATGGTAATCACTAGATTCCATCACCGGGTTCAATTTTTTAAAGTAGCAATAGTCTAAATAGAACTCTGAGAGCGATTGTTGCCTCTGTCTACCCCGCTGCCGACATGGCTTTTCTTAAGTGTATGTTATGCAGATAAATCAAATTTATTTGAACTTCTAGACTTAACTACCATAAGGCAAAAATGCTTGCTAAAAATGTTATTTTTTATGGTTGACCATTGGTTAGCTCTTTCTAACTTTTACGGTTTATTACTGCACATATTGGAAAGAAACTCGAGATGTATCTATAAAAAAAGAAAATAGTCAGGAAAAATTTACAACAAAACAGGAGCAGTTGTCCGCCGCTATTGTGTTAAAATTCGCGCGCGAAGCTAACCGCACGTTACACATTCCGTGTATTCAAACTTTTGTTTTTGACAGTTTTTGCGTGTGGTAACAATTTGGGTTTTTTAAATCTGTATTAAATTTTTAAACCTTCAAACACTAAATGACATTTACTGATATTATGAAACCTTTATAGTGGCATTGCTTAGAGTCTTTCAAACACGACTTAAAACACACCATTCCTATATTAACATGGCCTATCCCCTTTTTGGCGGAGGGTGGGGGTGGGGTGGAATCTTCAGCAAGATTCCACCCCAACCACAATTACACCCTCGGGGGAAGGCGGCGGTTATGTGGGGCTTTTACCCACAAAAACCCCCCCAGTGGCTGTTCCTGGGTGCATGGTGAGGGGCACCGGTATTTACAGAGGAACGCACCGGAGTCCCTCTGCACTGTGTTCTTAGGAGAGCACGTCCCGGAGGTTACTCCTTGCGGTCGCCCAGTGAACCCGAAGTCCCTTTTAGTCGCCTTCTACGACAGGCAGGGGAGACCGTAATTCTTGAGAGCCCAGAACTACAGGGCTGGATGGCCTATCCATAAGCCTAGCATAAGGTTGGGATTATTTTAAATGGTTAACAAGAATGTAAATAGCATTTGTAACAAAATTTGCTAGCATTATTTTTTAAACAATTAAGCTTTGATTACCATTGTCAAAATTGAAATGGGATCTCATGGGAAGCACCAGCTTTCAAAAGAAAAAAGAATCATCAAAATCGGTTCACCCAGTTAAGTTATAAGGTATCAAATAAAAAAAAAACATCACAGACTTAAAGAAGCAAACTGACAAATAGAGAACCTTTTTGAAGTTGGTTGAAAAATATCGGCCAATTAAGTCTCTTTTTTGAAGTCGGTTAATAAAAATTCTATCTACCTATAAGGATTGCATTTACGATATCGATCTCTTTTGTCAAAGTTTTGGTATGTTTAAAAAGTCACTAATGTATAGTTTTGTTTTATTAGTTAACTTTAATTTATAATTTAATTTAATTTGATTTTTTAGTTAAAATTTGATTTTATCCTCGCCATTAAATTGCATGTTGTCTTTACGTTTACAACTATTCATTGTTATTACATATTGTATGTTAAAAATGCTCATTGTGTTGGTGTTCAATAAATAAATAAATTTAAACGTTGTATTTCTAATGCAGGTAACCGGTGTCGTTGGCAGAGCGGAAATGCTATCATCCGTCTTCTTCCTCGGGGCACTGCTGTGTTACGCTCGAGCGGCCAGTAGGAGACGATATACAGGTAAATATATCAATAACTAGTGTATTTATTATATTACTAACAATCTTGATAACCATTCCAACTAAGCTTAAGCTTGTGCTAGGACATGGTTCACGGCAATAGTCGAATGGTGGATTCGAACCCACGACCTTACTTATTTACTATATAATAAGTCGAGTAATAATAGTAAACGACGATTGCGAATTAGTTACCGTAGACAATCCTCAACTATTGTATAAATATTAAATCCGAAACCTTTTTTGGAAAGATTGTGCTTTATTTTATTTAAACAATAAATTTACATCATTAAATATTTAATTCAACTCTCACAATATATTAAATTATTCATTTCTCTTCGTATTCATTCTCTTCTCGAGCGGGTGAACAATAAACAATGAAAACAATATAATAACATCATAGTAAATAAAAGGTGTATTTGACAATTCAAAAAGAGCTCCGATCGTCACCAAACTTTATAGGATTACTCGCCAGGTCAATATGAAGATTCTCTGAAAATTTCATTGAAATCGGTCCAGCCGTTTCGGAACATACCCACACACTTTTTCTTTTATATATACAGATAACTAAATATTTAATACCACTGTCAAAAGTATTTAGAAAAAGAAAAGAAAAAAAACGTTTAGAAAATTTTATTCAGACACCTGAAATTTTAGAACGCAATACAAACGAAAAACACTCGAAACTTTGCACTCAAACACAAACGCGAGCACACTAGCGCCATCCATCCCGTAACGAGAACATAATCTCGTTAAGCTTGTGTGTACTCGGATATTTGCAGTTTGCTTTTAACTCCTATTTTGCCTTCAAAGGAACGCGGGGAGGATGGGTTTCAAAAATTCGTGGTGGAGAGTTTGGATTCAATTAAGGGCCTCTTTTCAAAACGGGAAAATAATTGGGATTTCTGCAATTTTAGAATCGTATTACATTGTTTTTTCCTAACCTATTTTCAATCCTTTTTATATCGTTTCTTTTATATTGATTCTTTTGTTATATAAAATTTAAGTTTATACATACATGTCCAATTGCTGGGCACCTTCCCGTAAAGAGAGTATAAGGGCATAGTCCGTCACGCGGCCCTGGTGCAGATTGGCAGAGTTCACATGTCTTAGAATTTTTCTAGGACATGTAGGTTTCCTAAGGATGTTTTCCTTCACCGCCGAGTGCGTGGTTAATCGGCACATAAACCTGGCACCGGGGATTGAACTCGGGTTGTGTACTAGGCAACTTGAGGCGACCGCCCGCACACTGAGCTACCACGCTATAAAAGTGACAAGAAGAAATTTTATAATTGTGTTTATAACAACTTGTTAACCACACTTGTCTTGCGATCGATATGATATATCAACAAAATTATTCAAAGACAACCTAACTGTAATTCCTGTAAATGTATAAATAATGATGATTCTACTATAATATAAAAACTGGTTGCGTGTACGTACGCGCGTAAGAAGTTATACTACTTTGGTATTATTAAATAAAAATTTTAATTGCATTTTAAAAATTAATTACAATAAAATAATAAAAAACTGGAAAAGGATAGTCAAAAAAGTTCAGTTTAAATACGGATAGTTAACCTCAATAATATTGGAACACTTGAAAAATATAAGGTTGTCAAATATCTCCCTTCCGCCTTTTTGTCTTTTGAATTTCGCGGCTATGTACAAAGCGCTACAGAGCTCGTATCTAGCAATACTATACATAATTTGAAAGGTCTTGACATAACCTACAAAACGACGCTATGCATAATTAGTTTGGATATTGCGTTCAATAGTTATAGACGTGTAAACATGGAGTTCACTAACGCCGAAATTCGCGGCTTGGCCACTGTTTGGGACGATTCACCGGCCTTCGACCACGACCGTTTTCGCTTGATATTGTCGTATGTGATCCATTTTCGTCGCCAGTCACCATCCGCTTCAAGAATGGGTCGAGTTCGTTCCGTTTCAGCAGCATATCGCAGGCGTTGATTCGGTCCAGAAGGTTTTGCGTCAAATCATGCGGCACCCAAACATCAAGCTTTTTGTATCCAGCCTTCTGCAGATGGTTTAAAATGGTTTGGTGACTAACTCCCATCTCCTGGGCGATGTCACGAGATGCCACATGCCGGTCTAACTCGATGTAGTCCATGATTTGATCGGTATTTGTCGTCACAGGTCTTCCGCCGGCTGGCTTATCCATGGTGTCGTTTTCACCGGCTCTGAATCGTCGAAACCATTCCTCCGTGGTTCGAAGTGATAGAGTACCATCCCCAAAACACCATTAATCTCACGGAACGTTTCTCTAGCGGATTTGCCTTTAACGAAGGAAAACTTTAAAATAGCGCGAATTTCGGCGTTAGTGAAGTCCATGTTTACACGTCTATAACTGTTGAACGCAATATCCAAACTAATTATGCATAGCGTCGTTTTGTAGGTAATGTCAAGACCTTTCAAAATTATGTATAGTATTGCTAGATACGAGCTCTGTAGCGCTTTGTACATAGCCGCGAAATTCAAAAGACAAAAAGGCGGAAGGAGATATTTGACAACCTATTAATATATGCACATGTTATTTTCTGCATTATTCTACTTCATTTGTTACTTAAGTTTTCGAATTTCAATAACCATTTCCCTATTGGCTAGTTATTTGTATAAAATCAGGTTAATGCATTCTATAGTAATCCTGACAGGTCATTTGTAAACGGACTCCCACGACATGAATAGGGACGTCTGTTCGATGCCAAGAGCATTATCTGAAACTGATATCTCTAATTTAGGTCGGCAATTATAACGAGATTGAAGCTGTGAGGAAAATTGCCCGCTAGTTTATTAGGCTATTATAAGTTTCAAACGTTTACAATGATGTACTGTATTTTAAATAAAATTACAATAATTAGTTTTAACTGACGAGGTATCTTCATTATATTGGTTGTTATATTTTCTTTTTTCCTTACAGTGTTTTTGTATTTACGCCCTAAAACCTCATTGGTATGTACAGGCTATTCTCATTCACCGTAACATACAGTTTTCTATATATATAAAAGAGAAAGTGTGTGGGTTTGTTCCGTATAGGCTCCGAAACGACTGGACCGACGTCAATGAAACTTTCAGGGAATCTTCTGATTGACCTGGTGAGTAATCCTGTAATCCTGATTGAAGCACTCCTCTTTTGTCAAATACAGCTTTTATTTACTATGATGATATTCTATTGTTTTATAACACAAATTTGTATTGACACATGCGTTGTATATATTTATGTCATTATGAACCATATTGAAGTACAATGCAATATAATAAAGTATACAGAAGTATTATTTACTGATATGTACACCGGTGTAGGTAATGATCTTCACCCGCTCGAGAAGAGAATGAATAGGGAGAGAAATGAATAATTTAATATATTGTTAGAGTTAAATTAAATATTTAATGATGTAAGTTTATTGTTAAAATAAAATATAGCAAGATCTAGCCCCCGTCGGGTACGCTAGTAGTTATGTAAAAAACTCTATAAGTAAAATTCTATCAGAAGTAAATTAATATATTGCAAATATACTATTTATATTTTAGACGGTAGATTCAGTTTTTGATCCTTGCGCGATACAAGTATTTTATGGGAAAACCCCACCCCCTTGATAAGATTAGGAGCGTTGCTGGAGTTTCTTCGGCCACTTCTTCTCCCAGCGCTAACGCGGGAAGCGTGGAAGAAGTGGCATATAAGTTAGTTTAGCTTAGATTGTCCCAATAGATTTCGTTAATAAAATAGCTACCGACCGAGTCGTGGTTCGGCCCTCTCGGGCGCCCTCGGATCGGACTGCAAACGCGTAATAATGGTAACCGTCCAAGCCGAGGTTACCCCTCACCGGGGGGACCCTTGAGTCGAGTTACCATCTAATAGAGGTTCAGGCTAAGCGATCTAAGAGCTGTGCCACCTCTCAATACGGTGAAGCAGTAAAGGCCAGCTTCTCTGTGCCAACTGTGTTAGTTCGTCAAAAAAAAAAAACAGTTTTTGTATTTACAAGAATCACATTACAGCTTGCATGAATTACGCGCTATAAAATTTCTTTGTTCATCTTTTCATACGACTGAACTATTGAAGTATGCCTTTTTTATTCTGATTACATCATCTTAATAGATAAGAAAAAATTGGTACAATTTTAAACACATGAGAAAGGTGTTCAACTCGGACTCGGAGCTGCGCTCCGAAGTTACCCGAGTTTATAAACTATTTTTTTTTCTAAAAAAACGTATGCTTAAGTTACTTCTTATTACATCGGCTATTTTCAAAATCAGTCCCGGAAAAATCGATCCAGCTTTCTTTATCCAGAACAAAAACTGATAGAGTAGTAGAAAATAGTTAAAAGTAGTTATTTTAATATTACAAACATTCACCAATTGTATGTCTGTTTAGCAGGGCAATAAGTACAAGCATATTATTTATCTATATAATTATTTTTAAATTATCATATTTAACAAGATATATATAAATAATCTCGGTGAAAAAGAAAAGACTATGATATTAATTATTATTTATGACTATATTTATAATTATATGTTCTCGTAGCATCTAGTTCAAAAAACTACTAAATGAATGGAGGTCAGTGTGTTTAACTATAATTGCGTCTCCACTAACGTTCAAATCGTTGCACAGACTATAATCCAAGCAAAAGTTTTGTACACTTCCTACCTAAATCAACTGTGTACCAGACACTACAATTTGTCAATTCCATTGTTGGACCACGAACTCTAATTAAAGTTGAAAATGTATACGTTTGTAACATGTCCTGCTAACATAAATACATTGCTCACATCTGCAACTAAGTTTAGCGTTCATATATCTATATGTTTTTATGAAATATATCTATTTTAAAATAATTATATAGATAAATAAACGCGTGTATTTATGATTTTACAGAAATTATACATATACACACATATATTTGTGTACCCTGCCTTTCCCTCAGAAGGCAGGGTTATTGCCCACTAAACCTCCCCGGTGGCCGTTCCTCGGGATTTCCAGTGGAACACACCGGAGCCCCTCTGCTCTGTGCCCGCACTGCACGTCCCTGTACCCTCGCAGTGCAAGGCGACACGGAGCAGCTGATGCCGCCTTCTTCCTGGGTCCACATTGGCCGACGACATAGATCCACCCTCGTCGGACAGTGAACCCGAGGCCCCTTTTAGTCGCCTTCTACGACAGGCAGGGGATACCGGCCTTATTCTACGAGCCCAGAACTACAGGGCTGATAACAGTGTTCAGTAAATCGAGGTCAAATTAAACACTTTTCTGCGATTGTTTGGGTTGCTAGTGTACTATGCAACTTGACACGACCGCCAGGGCTCTGAGTTAGCTTATGCTATTACAAGTATTAATTTTCATATTTGCAGACTGGCGGTATTTAGTGGCGTGCACAGGTTGCGTAGGCATCGCCATGCTATGCAAGGAGCAAGGCATCACCGTTACCGCTGTGTGCGTTGTCTATGAGCTTTTCGTAGCGCAAAAGGTATGATTTTTTCATATATATTCCATATTTCCCACGTTTGTTTATATTTAAGTAGCCAAAAAATATCGCAGCATAGATTATAAAATTTATATTAGTTATATACTGTTATAGTACTGCCACCGCGTGTATATACGATATTCGGTTATCGGATGAAATATATAAATTTTAGATGATTCGGAAATCGGATTCAAGCGATACATCGCGTTCATATATCGATTATTATCTAATATCGATATATATCGTGCACTCCTACTATCACCAAATGACAAGCTGGTTTTATACGTACTCGTAAGTAAAAATAAGCAGCGTTAGAAATATACTCGTATATTTACCAAACGTCATAGTGTCTTTGACAGCTGGCCACTTTGACCTCAAAGGTCCTGCGCGAGTGTGTCCCAATGAGAAGGACAAAGCTTTGTTTAGCGCCGCACATCCCTTTTCCTTTGTTGTTTATAATTCTATCCGGTTCAACGTAATATGAAACTTGGGTGGGAACGAAAACATCACAGCGGACGGTCGAGGGCTTACGTGTTGAGAATTTTCCATTTTATTTATCTCATATAACGACTGCGCAGAAGAGA
The DNA here is from genome assembly GCA_029286785.1 of Meandrusa payeni. Classification (NCBI taxonomy): domain Eukaryota; kingdom Metazoa; phylum Arthropoda; class Insecta; order Lepidoptera; family Papilionidae; genus Meandrusa; species Meandrusa payeni. Next base: position 7,392,859 of record JAGSMX010000013.1, read on the forward strand.
CCTACTTGACTGAAGTGGAAAAAAATGAACAGTCGTGAGATATCTGGTTATTAAATTATTTTCAACCGACTTCAAAAAAAGAATCAGAGCTATATTACAAAGTCACTTCATTCTCTTTCTTCTTCCTCTCGGTCTCTGTCGTTAAGGAATACTTGCCTAGTCTTGGTTTGTCATTAACCTATTTTCAATTCCACAAGCATTTTTCGCAGTTACCTGGCATATCTTCGGTTCCCTCCAATACCAATAAAATCAACGTGGAACCTTATTGAAAGTAGTCCTATTGGCTTATTTGGTCACGGAGTGCATATAGTTTCTGAAGTCGGTAAATACATTTTTAAACAATTTTACATAAATACGTATATTATAAAATCTTAACTAGAGAGAGTTACTATGACCAAAGCGAGCTATGCCATATCTCAATTTATCCCGTTGCCGGCACATGTCGCTCAAGGGTGTGTTTATCGTTAGTTATAAATATAAAAAGCTCTCAATCCGCTGAAACAGTAAAAACACCTCTGGCTAATGTATACGTTCGTCAAAAAAATCTTTTTAATCTCCTAATACGCAGCATTTAACTAAAGTAATTATAATATTGTAGCGACGCGGCGCCGTCGTCAGCGGGAGGTCGTGGCTGGAAGCATGGGGCAAGGGATCTGGTTGGGGTTGCGCGTGTGGGGAAGCAGCGCGCAGGGTTGCAACTGTGTGCTGCGCTACATTAGCCCTCCTGGCAGCTAGATTGCATGTGATGGGGCACAGCTGCCCGTCTTTACGAGGTTCGACAACCCTGCCGGCGCCGCCCCGCCTCCTGCTAGGTGAGAACCAGAACACAAGCTTCACACACACAATGACAATATGTTACCCACGCAAATGTGCAGCTCTTGATCCTTATTTATAAAGATGAATATAGGAATTGAATTGACAGTTGTCATGTACTAGTTATTGTAAAATACGCCACACCGAGCAATCGCTCTCTGCAGGCGGCAGTCGACTCGCGGGATCTATTATTTGTTAAGAATTAGGTTTGGCACTTGGTATGTTTAGGTTCAGGCTAAGAGACCTAAGAGCTATGTCACCTCTCAAAAAATACAGTTATTAACAAAAAGAAACAGTGTGCTTGGTACTGCATTTATTCTTATTAATATAACGATAAATCAACTCTCAAAATAAATATCGCAGCAAAGTATACGTATACGTCTAACTACGCTCTTAAACACCGCAAAATTTGTCAGGTGAAAAAAAAATAATTTGCTTAACCACACGACTGAAGTAAAACTTCTTTAGCGTCATACATATACACAATTGCTTATGGAAAAGAAAATATGTGGAAAGCTCTCTCTTGCTCCTAGTGTGATACAGATAATAGGCCTGCACTATGTCTAATACCCTCTCAACTTAAAAAAAAAAAAACAAAAGAAATCTTCGTTCGCCTTGCCCGATCACACTTTTCGCAATACTCTCGTCACGCATTCATCAACTTACTCCCTAAGTCAAGCGTGCCTAAAGTAGTTCAAGTTCACAAATACAATACTAACTTGCAGGCACTTAACATTCGCGTACCTACCAGCGCTAAATGCGTGGCTCCTAACGCTGCCCGAGGCTCTATGCTGTGACTGGACCATGGGCACTGTGGCCTTGATCCGTTCCTGGCGGGACCCTCGTAACCTCGCCACTGTAGCGCTCGCCGCCATCATGATTGCGGGTGCTGTACACGCATTGAGAACACGCTCCTCCGCCTTGTCTATGGTAAGTTTTATTGGCCTTAAATACAATGATATAAAATTATAAATGACAGCGTGTATGTAAAAAAAATATATAATAAAATATAATTTTATTTTTTTTTGTGTAAAACGTGTGTGATGTCAGGATTTTAATTTCTACATTGTAGAAAAGCGGGAATAAGCTTTTAATAAATTTTATAAAACTTTTTTACACGGATTTAAAAATAAGTATACGTTGTGTTGCTCTGTAATCAAAGAAATGTTAAGGTTTACGTTAACGAAAGAAAATTCCAGTGTGCTACATAAAATAAAAGCATCAATGATATTAGATCTGTAACTCGAAACTTAAGGCTGGTTTTAGAGTCACAGTCAAAATGTATGAATTTCTAGGAAGCGTTTTAATATAACGCGTAGCTATCGGCGCGTACGTTGGTCAGCGCTGACCTATCAGCGGGCGTACGCGTCGCTCGTCGGCGCCGCGTAGCCATCGGCGCTTACCGCCGCCCGCGCGCCTCTGTCTTCAGTGAGCGTTCTAGTGTCGAGCCGAGTGGACGCCGTCAGCGTGAACAGTCATGGCGAATCGCGATGTGGACACTAGTCGAGTGATCGACGAAGTACGCTTAAGAAAGCAATTATGGGATGCATCCGATCCACTGTATAAAAACAAAGACGCCAGAAACAAATCCTGGGACGATATTGTTTTCGCACTATTCGACATTCGAAAGTAATTAAAGAACTTTGTTTCGTCAGCCCTCAAAGTGTTGTATAACATAACAAATTCTCCTGCGAAGGCTCTCTGCTTAATCATTGGATGAATATGAAGTCTCCGTCGTAGTGTTATCTTTCTTTTTTTTATTAGGTAATATAAAGCAGCAATTATTAGTGCCTTTTGCATTTTTGTGCGTCTGTACTCCAAAGCGATCAACACGATACTGAAACGTCTCGCGCTGAACGTCAGCGCTCACAAACTACGCGCTGAGCTATGAGCGCTGACGGAGAGCGTGAGACTAAAACCAGCCTAAGTTGATTTTTTACAAATCATGTGTGCATTTAAAAATAAACATTTGCTTTCTTTCAGGGTCTCGCGCTATTGGTGCTACCATTTCTACCAGCGTCGAATCTGTTCTTTCCCGTGGGTTTTGTGGTTGCGGAAAGAGTTCTCTACATGCCGTCGATGGGCTGGTGTCTACTGGTGGCACATGGATGGCGGTTATTGGCTAAAAAAAGGGCTACTTTTGCAGCCGGTGCCCTCATTTTCCTCCTTTTAGCCTTCAGCGCAAAGACTTACGTGAGGAATTGGGATTGGAAGACTGAATACTCGATTTTTGCATCCGGCCTTAAGGTATGTTGATGATACGACATACGCATATTTGCTCTTCGATTACAGTATATGCGGTACGGTTCGGTATACACATTAGTCTTAGGGCATGCCATCAGGACATTTTCCTTTTTACGCACGTTCTTCTATTCTAGTCACAAAATTCTCCATGCACTAAATCCTTTTTTTTTGTTGACGTGGGGGAGGAAATCTTCACCAAGATACCCTGCCTTCCCCCCAGAAGTGATGTTAGCCTAGTTATGTGAGGTTAATTACCCCCCCCCCCTCCCTTCCTGTGCCCTCACAATGCAAAACGACACGGGCCAGCCGATGTCGCCTACAAAGGCCCTTTTCGTCCGCCAACCCACACTTTCACGGGTCGTATATTTAATCACAGCAGTGTACTGTTTTGTCTAACCCTTGTGAACTTTTAACGTCTGACAGAACAAAAAACCGTTTATGTATTACATATATAGATGATGGTGAATCAATAATAATATAAAAATAATAAAGCCTTTTTTTATCCACTAATCGAGTAAAAATAAAACATCTACAAGTGGTCTTCACCCAAAAATATGGTCCATATCTGATGATGAACCAATATGAAACTGTATTTCAGGTGAACCGTAACAACGCGAAACTATACAACAATGTCGGCCACGCTCTAGAAGCAGAGGGCAAATATGCGGAAGCGTTAGAATTCTTCAACACAGCGGTAAACGTTCAACCGGACGACGTCGGCGCCCACATCAACGTCGGAAGGACGTACAATCATCTAGGGCGCTACCAGGAAGCTGAAGAAGCCTACGTGAGAGCTAAATCGCTGCTGCCTAAAGCAAAACCTGGCGAGTCCTATCAAGCTAGAATAGCTCCAAACCATCTGAACGTCTTTTTAAATCTTGCCAATCTGATATCGAAGAACGCAACGAGACTGGAAGAAGCAGATATGCTGTACCGCCAGGCAATCAGCATGAGGGCGGATTATACGCAGGCGTATATAAACAGGGGATATCCTCATCAAATTGAATCGCACGAAAGAGGCGCAGGAAGTGTACGAGAGGGCGTTGTTATACGATAGCGGCAATCCTGATATTTATTACAATGTAAGTAAAGTCTACATATGAATGAATATCTAATATTTTTAAACCAGCAATTCTTGTGTATTTTTTGTATTCTCTTAATTAAAAGTTGATAGGTCACCAAGATCTACATTTAGATAGTCTTCAGCACCGGCGCAAGGTGGCCAGCCTTTCGGAGCATTTTGGAGAGTGTGCACAGGAATTACACGAGTTAATTCCCCATCTCCATTCTACATTCGGACGTTTAGACATTCGGCGGGTCTCCATCTTTTCATAGTCCATGTTCCGCGCGTCCGAACGAAGCGATTTGAGTCATCATTCCTAGTGCGTAAAGCGAAGGAGTGGAACAAGTTACCGGCTTCAGTCTTTCCGTCCAAGTATGACGTGGTAGCCTTCAAGAGTAGAGTGTATAGTCAGTAACTACACTAGCGCGTACCATCTTTCGACTATATCAACACTTAACATCAGGTGGGATCGTGGTCAAGCGCTAGTTTATACCCCATAAATAAATATATATAAGATCTTTGATAACTGAATCTTCGAACGGCACTAACGATTTTTATGAAATTTTGTATACAGGGAGTTTCTTGCGCGATATAGCGATTTAGCTTGGATTCAATTTTAGAAAATGTCGTCTTGTCTGGGTTTTGACATCTATTGGCGAGTAATTACTTTTTTAATTAGGAGCAACTAACTGTTTTACCGATACAATAAGACTAAAGCAACTTCATTATCTAAATTACCAGAAAAAACACGAATAACCAAAAAAAATACCGAGCAAAGCTTGGTCATCCAGTAAGTTTTTATTTATCAAGCCAACAAAATCGTTTTCAAAGCAAAACTTCTTACGTGCTTCTACGTAGAACACACTTTCTTATAATACTTTTTATGTACAAGTAAGGCGACAGAACTAATTTTGGTTCTGGTATTTTAGAGTATTAATTATAGACTTAGTATACGTTTACTTCATACGAGTAATCTTTCAAATGAATTTGCATTAAGACTTTCTTCTAATTGCGTAATAATTTGATAATTCCAGCTAGGCGTGGTGTTACTAGAGCAGGGTAAAGCGTCCCAGGCGCTGGCTTACTTGGACAAAGCCCTGGAGCTTGAGCCGGAGCACGAGCAAGCGCTCCTGAACTCAGCCATCCTGCTTCAGGAGTTGGGTGCTGCTGACCTGAGGCACCTCGCCAGGCAGCGTTTGCTCAAGCTGCTTGATAAAGACGGTAAGTTGTCGACAAGATTATTGTCATAGAAGATCGATTTTTTTTAATTGACGAACTACACAGATTGGCCAGAGAAGCTGGCCTTGACTGCTTCACCGGATTGAGAGGTGGCATAGCTCTTAAGTCGCTTAGCCTGAAAGGGGTAGCCGGTGAGGGGTAACCTCGGCGGACGGTTACTATGTTACGCGTAAGCGATCCGATCCGATGGCGCCCGAGAGGGTCGAACCACGTCTCGGTCGATTGCGATTTCACGGATAATCCAAGGGACATTCAAAAGCTAAACTAAGTTTGAGTGTCACTTCGGGAAGCGTTGGCGCTGGGAGATGAAGTGGCCGAAGAAACTCCAAAGAAGGTCGAGGGAAGACTTCGTCTAGTATCTACTTAGATACTAGACGAACTCTATAGACTAGTTGGACTTCAATCCTAATGCGGTGATTTACCTGAAACACCTCGGTGATCCGATAACAGTAGGGTTTAGCATTTTAGGAGAAGACCGTCGCCGAAGGACGTGGAAAGCGCCTTCGATATCATGTGCGGATGGTAGAAGATAGGGTTTTAGTCGGTGAAAGTCTGGACATTAATCGTTGTGCCCTGGAGGGCGCATAAGAAGTCTCTCTGATTACACCGCTAGTCTTATCAATACGTGAAAGCGTATATATATGTGTATCCTACATGTTTATGATGATATCGCTTACCATTTGGATGCTCATTCTAGGCGCTATATATATATATATTTATATGTAATAAGATCACCTTTGCTAATTAATCTAGATGATGAGACGGACAAAAAAACGACTCTGATTAAAAAAACATCTTATGTTTAAAAAAAACAGCAATGAAACACAAAGTCAAAGATAGCTAATGCTTTTTTATGAAATAATGTATTTTTATGAATCTATCGTTTAATTTAGCTTTTTTGTTAACGGGTAGGAAATCTTCAAAAGATACCCTCTTCTGGGGAAGGCGGCGGTTATGTGGGGTTTTACCCACTAAAACCTCCCGGTGGCCTTTCCTCGGTGCATGACGAGGGGCTCCGGGATCTCCAGTAGAACGCACCGGAGCCCCTCTGCATTGTGCTCAAGGAGAGCACGTACCGGGGGGGGGGAGGGGGTTACTCTCCCCCTGTGCCCTCGCAGTGCAAAGCAACACGGGCACAAGCCGATGTCGCCTTCTTCCCGGGTCCACCTTAGCGGACGACAAAGACCCCCGAACCCTTGTCGCCCAGTGAACCCGAGGCCCCTTTTAGTCGCTACGACAGGCAGGGGATACCATAGTCTTATTCTTGAGAGCCCAGAACTACAGGGCTGATCGTTTAATATAGCTATACTAACATGTTGAAGTGTAAATAAGAATTATAAAACGTTTCGAAAATATGTTTTTTTATCACGATCGATTTTATTCCGCCCCATCATCAAATTTGTCATTAGTATTATCATCTGTCTTTTTCGGAAGCGGTCTCCTAATACCCTGTATATATTACCCTATTGATTTTTTTAATCCTTTCGGATATGGCGAGGAAAGGTCTATGTCCAGCTGCAATGAATCATTCGTTTTCAGCAACAAACGAACGAGTCCATTTCAACCTCGGCATGGTCTGCATGGACGAAGGCGACGCTGAATGCGCCGAGAGATGGTTCAGAGCGGCAGTGCACCTCAAGCCGGACTTCCGCTCGGCGCTCTTCAACCTGGCGCTGCTGCTGGCAGACCGCAGGAGGCCGCTGGAGGCTGCGCCCTTTCTCAAACAACTAGTCCGCCATCACCCAGACCACGTCAAGGCTCTGGTGCTACTTGGAGACATCTACATTAACTCTGTTAAGGATTTGGATGCCGCTGAGAGTGTAAGTTTTTTAAATAGTGAAATATGTACTCGTAGTTCCTTATTAACACATACGAGTACATTAAAGAAACAATACATTTTACGCTTTATTATGACACTATTTCTGCATGCGCAATAATTACTACACACGAACGCCCTATTTAATATACGAAGTATCATTGTTATATATAATAATATACGTCATAGTACATCACAAAATTAATACCATTTTGACATAAATGTTGATATAATTGCAGGTGCAATGGGCGGTCTAATCGCTAAAAGCCATCTATTCTAAACAACCTTTGCATGGACAGAACTTTGTTTCTAAAAAGGTTTTAGTTAGGTATATATATATATTTCGAAATTCTGGGGCATATATCTGTCTTCTTACTCATTTGTACTCGATGTCGTTAACGAGTTATCTGGGACTGTCTCAAACCTACTAACATATCAATGAAGAAACATGTGGCTGTTCGATTTTTAGGAGTTACCTGGGATCTCTACAGAACCACTTCCTATAAAAATAATGCCACGATTGGTTCTTAAATGACGACACTATGAGTGCACAGACTAATTGAGAACGGCCTCCTTTTTTGAAGTCGATTCAAAAAGTCAATTCGCTCTTTTAAAAGTTGGTTAAATATGAGATGAGACGAGAATATGAGATCTGTAATGTTATTTCCAGTGTTACCGACGGATCCTAGAGCTGGAAGCGGACAACGTGCAAGCATTGCACAACTTGTGCGTGGTGGCCGTGGAAAGAGGGAAGCTGGCTGTGGCCGAGGAGTGCCTCGCCCGGGCCGCGGCCCTGGCTCCCCACGAGCACTACATACAGCGCCACCTGGCGGTGGTGCGCGAGGCGAGCCGCCGTGTCCACACCCTCAGCGGAGGCGGCCAGGGGCGCGGAGGTGCGCGCGCGGTGGAACTACATCCCGCAACAGCCGCCCGACCCTCACGAGGCGGACGTGTCATAGCACACCTTCGCGAACTGATCCAATTTAACTCGTTCTATATCAGCAGACTGCTCACGTAAATAACTTAAATTGCTCGTTTAAATTACTACAATGCAATAAGGCTGTGTGTCACGTTGTGAACATCTACGTAGTCAAATCCTAACGGCCTCAGGACGTGTTTTAAAAAGAAAACAAAAGAAGTTTAATACGTCTATTCGTTACAGAGGGCAACTTAATTCTAACTTATTTTAATTAAACCTAGTCGTTACGAGACGCAGAAGACCACCCGTGTTTTGATAGCCATACGGCGTAGTCATAACATCCGTTGTGCGATGCTGCAATAAGATGTTATGCTCTATCAGCATATATGCTTATTGTGTGGGGTTCTGGTCGCATAACTTCTCCCCCCTGAGATTCGGGATTTTCCGAAGAAGTCGGAGAATTCCGAAAGCTACACTTAAACCCCTTTTTCTTAAGATTAATAATAAAAAAATAGTCCTGCGATAACTGCAATAATTAAATATAACCCGACAGTCCAGACACTGACACTTTTTACTCTTATTTCACTTGTATTATTTTCACTTTCTCTTTTTAATGACTTCACTAATATGTTCATTTTTTCCAAATCTATGTCTTCCAATTGAACCGGTTTCATTTCTTCAATCTGAAGATTATTGACATGTGGCAGATTAACCAGGGTAACTTATTATATCTAATGTTTTCAACTTGATGTGGTCGTAGTTTGAGAATAAACCTGTCGATTTTGATTTCACATGTATCTTCCAGTGTAATGACGTATGTTCCTTGAACATTTTGCTGATGAATTTCATTTGTACATACTCTTTGAAGAATCGTGTTTTCCTTGGCAAATAAAATCCACCGATTTGTCTGGATCTGTTGAACCAGTACATTTTGTACTGTGACTGGTACCAGGGCACAGGAGCTAATGTTACTGGAATATTTCATTAAGTCGGACACGCACGCGTCTTCTAAATACTGAAATACAATGTCTTCAAAGCATACGTAGCTGGCTGCTGCAATCATTTGGCATGGTTTGGCGAGTGGCTTGAGGAATGTCCTTTCACAATTAGGTAAGGATATTTAGGTAGGGTAATATAGATACGGTGATTTCGGATTATAGGAATTGGGTACAATTTGTAATACATGTAAATTTTATTAACAATTAATGGGATCTGTAACAGAAAAGTTAACTGATTTTTATTTGTAAAGGCTTTTACACCAATTACTTGCTCAATTTTTACAAGATTCTCCTTATTTGCTACAATTATCAATTTTTCCGTCTTCTCTATATCCCTAAGTATGGACAACAAGTCATCGGGTTCGATAATAGACTGATGTAAGGTATTAAGCTTACTAAAGGCTATGGCAGTTTCCATGTCGTCCAACTTTACAGAAATGCTTTGAAAATTGTGAATAATTAACGAATATGTGTTAATTATCATATTACTTAAAGAGTTTAAATTCATTTCTCGTTGTACACTAGCCAAACTATTTTGGGTTTCATTTAGTTTCTTGTCAAGTTGGATTACATTTCTGTGAATAGAATTTGTGATATTACTTAGACCTACAACAGTTTCGGAGACTAACGTTACCTTCTTATTAATATTACTCTGATTTGATTTTATGTCTTCAATTAACTTATTATATTTCTTAGCATCTTCATTGTCAAGATTTCCTGTCAAGATTTTAATTATTGATCCTAATGGATTAAGGATACCTCTTTTAATTCTATAGCTAGGCACTATTTGTTCAAGTTTTTCAATAGTTTGATTCATTATATATGCCGATTGTAATTTAAAATTTAGGAATATCAAATTAGCGTAAGTTTCATTATAATTATCGTTTATTAAATTATTTAAATCAGAATTCTTATTTATGTTTAGTTCTAAATCTTCTATTAACTTGTTTAAGTCGAATATTCTAATTACGGTCCATTTATCGTTGCTGATTACGGCGGTTCCTTCCTTTACCGGTAAAATCCCTGGAGAACCCTCAAGTGATTGCAGTTGAAGGGCCTGGAGTTGGGCCACTGCCGTCAGGACCGACACGACGGTCAGGATGCGTCTGTGAAGGGCGTTTTATATCTTTAATCGGTACTCTTATTTCTCGGTTCCTGGCAATGACGGGGACTACATTTTATCTATTTGGCCCGATACCACTGCTTTTTCATATCTGGCCTTATCCTTGCTTCTTCGAATATTCGTCCCTTTGTAGTATATCACATCATCTGGGGTAATACTAAATGTCGTTTCTCCTCCTTTTGTCTTTAGCTATTTCTTTAGTTTTAATAATTTTATCAGTTAGGTCTCTATAAAGATGTTGGGTGCGTTTTTTATGATCACGCATTAAAACTTGCATGAACTCCTTGTCAAAGTTAGCATCAAACACGTTTCTGGATTCAGTATGACCGAAAGTCACCTCGAAGGGCGTTAAGCCTGTTACCGAATGAATGGTATGGTTGTATGCCATGATGGCATATGTCATTATGGACGAAGCGTCTGTTGACTTCTGCTCGTACTTTGCAAGTCTATAAATTTCAATAAGCGTTGAATGAAATCGTTCTACAAGACCCATTGAATTAGGATTATTGGGTGTTCCCAGGTGTAGGTCGATTTTATAAAATGCCAATAATTCTTTAATTAGTGCATTATTGAATTCGGTTCCTGAATCGCAACTAATCTTTCTTGGTGTTCCATAGAAGGAAAAGTATTTAACAAGAGCTCTAACAACCTCGGGTGCAGACTGATTACAGACTTCAAAAGCCTGTCCTAGCTTGCTAAATGCGTCAATAACAGTTAGGAATGATCTTCCGTCAATTTTGAAAAGGTCGATAAACAACTCTTCGAAAGGTTTATTTTGCGTTTGGGTTAGAATGAGTGCGGGTTTAATAGGTTTTCTGTCGTATTTCATTTTTCTGCATGGCTCACATGCATTTATGATGGCGGCAACTGTCGTTTCCATGTTTTCCCAAAAGTACGTTCGTTTTAAATGGCAAACGGTTTCCTTTATTCCACGGTGACAATTCTTCCCAACATGATATTTTTCTATTATTCTTCTCTGTTCCTCTTCATCCTCCACATACACCACTCTTTCGGTACATTCAAACATTTTAATTGTTCCTTTCTTAAACAGTTTGATAATAGCATTTGAAAATTCAGTCCTATGTTGTTGGTCTTCAAAATAAATAAAATATTTAATTTTATTCCTTATATATTTCTTTAAAAAGTCGATTATTAAATCAGGCCGATTTAAAGGTAAATGGACTTCTAAAATTTTTTGGTTTTTGTTTGATAAGTTTTAACAGTCATTTCGTTTACAAACCGCGTGTAAATTAGTATTTGATTAGGCTTTGTATCGATTGCCTCATTCAAAATGGGAATACCAGATGAATTAGTATTCCGCTCCGAATGTACAGTTGCACTGCCTATTTTGATTCTGATGCCGTAAGTGTACCACTTGATAGAAGTTGAATAAGGCGAACGCGGCCTTTTAGTATTGGTTTTCCGGGAATCTGAAGAAATGGTTTGAGTTCCTTCTAAATCCGCAGGTGCTGTACTTGATTGGTCGGATGCTGAAGATATTATGATGGTCTCTTCCGAATCCGAAGTAGTCATTATAGGTGTTTTTCCTTTCTGTTTACCCTTTTCTCTTCCTAATGCTACTATCTTTTAATAACTTCCTCACAATGCGTTTGGACATCCTATCGTCTACGTTTACTTCCATAGATTTGTCATCATTAATATCAGTTCCTAATGCATTTATTTTTATCCTGGAAAGTGCATCTGCGTTCGTATTTTGGCGGCCATTTTATAAATGACATCGTAGTTATATTCCGCAAGACGCAAACGCCATCGTGTTATTTTGCTGCTTGGCTCCTCAAATGAGTTAAGCCATGCCAATGGTCGGTGATCGGTATAGATAATAAACTTTTTACCGTAGAGATACGGGCGGAAGTGTTTCACGGCCCATATAATTGCCAATGCCTCTTTCTCTATCGTACTGTACCTACTTTCGGCTTCATTTAAAGTCCTAGAAGCGTATGCAATAGGACGATCGCTCCCCACAATGCCCTGCGAGAGAACGGCGCCTATAGCAAAGTCGGAGGCGTCGGTCGTAAGAATAAAGGGTTTATCGAAATCCGGGAACTGCAGTAGAGGTGCATTTGTAAGCAACTCCTTGCATCTCTCAAATGCTTCAACAAATTCTTTATTTATCACTACCTTATTGTTTTTCTTCAAGCAAACAGTCAAAGGTCTGGTCAGTTTTGCGAAATCTTTTATGAATTTCCTATAATAGCCTACTAGTCCCAAAAAGCTCTTGATTTCCGTTTGAGTTCTGGGAAGGGGAAATTTTAAGACGGCGTCTATCTTGTCAGAGTTTGGTTTAAGTCCATCCTTGGTAATAGAGTGCCCTAAATATAGGACTTCCTTACGCAGGAACTCCGACTTATCTAACTGAACCTTCAAATTGGTTTGCCTAAGTCGCTCAAATATATTACGCAATTTGTCTACGTGCTCTTGGAGGCTTGATGAAAAGATGATAATGTCATCTAAGTATACTAAACAGTGCATACCCTGAAGACCACGAAGGACACTGTCCATGGCCCTTTGAAACGTAGCTGGGGCTGTCTTCAACCCAAAAGGCATTCTGAGGAATTCAAAATGGCCAGCTTGTGAACTAAACGCTGTCTTTGTTCTGTCCTCCTTGCTTATCTCTATTTGATGATACCCACTGGCCAAGTCCAAAGTGGTAAAATAATTGGATTTGCCCAATTTATCAAATAGATCGGCGATATTTGGTAGAGGGTATTTATCATCCGTTGTTATTTCATTTAGGCGTCTGAAATCAACGACCATTCGCCATTTTTGTTCACCGGAGGCATCAGCCTTTTTTGGAACTAAATGAACTGGTGCGTTCCATGGAGAATGTGACTCTTGAATGACATTATCAGCTAGCAGTTTATCTACTTGTCTATTTATCTCTTCGTTGACTGCATGTGGTTGACGGTATGGTTTGACATAAATTGGATCTTCATTTGTGGTTCTTATTTGGTGTTTGACTTCATTTGTGAATGACAAGGGTACTTTGTCGCAATAAAATATGTCTCTATACTCATAGCAAAGTTTACTTATTACAGTTCTCTCTTCGTTATTCATATGATCAAGCCTTAGCTTTTCCAAATTGTTTATTAAATAATCGTCTATGTCCAGGTCATTATCTGATATCCTGTTCACGTTACACTCCGTCGGTTCATATGGCGTTACTGCCATTAATTGGTTGATTTTAAGTGTGATGGGTTTGTCAGTGTAATTTTGGATAACTGTGTAAGCTTGTCCTTTTACGCAGTTTATTAATGCACTTGGCATTCTTATGCCTTCCTCAAACTGTCTATATGGTAAAATACCCGTCCCGTTGTAAACGTCTGTTGGTAATTTTACGCGAGTCTCAGTCCGTGGTTCCAGTGTGATTTTGATTTTGGATTGTAAATGAATGGTATCGCTGTATCTCTGGTCTGAATTACCTGATTTTCATATCTATATTGGCGTCTATTTGTGTGAGTAAATCTGAGCCAATAAGTCCGTCATATTCTTTGTCTACTTCGTATATGAAGAATGTATGTTCCTGTTTACTTTTGAATGATTTTAAAAGCGGGATGTGTATAGCTTCGCTATGTGAGCTTCTACCATGTGTGCTTACAACTTCAAATTGAACTGGAAATTTATAGTCATTGAAGTACTCGTCAACTTTATGAGGACTTATGAAAGACCGCGAACTACCAGTGTCAATCATAAACTTGCCGTCTATTTCTGGCAGATAAACATAGGGTAGTTTGGCAAAATTATCGCAGTTAATATTTATTAATTCGGCGGGTCCGTGTCCGAGGCCCGTTTGTAAAAATTTTCAACATTAGGGTCATAAGTTTCGTACATTTCGGGTTGTTCATAATTAGCCTGGTCATTACAATCAAAATTATGATAATTATCATCACAGTAGTCATTATTGTCTGCGAACACTTCTATCTCATTATGGAATACAGCGTTGGAACGTGCGGCAGGTAAAGCTGTGCGCATTGTAACATCGGTGTCAAGACGGTTACCCAGTTTTTGTTGAGGTGGGCTTCCGAATTTGAACTGGTTCTGTTGGGGCTGTTGAAAAGCCTGCCTAGGTGGTCCTTGGCCAAAAGAAGGCCTATATCCTTGAGGTACATGTATTGCGGGCTATGTGTGTACCCTTGCGGTACACCATATCTATAACCTTGGTTAGGAATGCCGAACCTGAAGTTTTGCTGTGTTTGTTGATATTGAGGCCTAAAGCCAGCCGCAGGGGGTATACCAAATTTAAATTGAGGTGCTTGTTGTGCGCTGTTATTAAAATTTTGTGAAGCGTGTGGTTTTGGTCGGAAACTCCGAATTTAAAACCTCCGTGATTTTGCGGATTTTGGTTGGCTGAGAAATATGGTTTTAGACCAAATTTATCTACGTAAGGGTTGTGCGACGACGATGGCTGTGGTTTACTGGTTGTACCTCGCAGCATTTTGTTACGAGCGTTATACTGGTATTGGAAGTTAACTTCCTCAAGAACCATACTTAAAGCTGACTCTAGCGTAGAGCAGCCCTTAAGCCTGACTATACGTATCAAATCCTCTGGCAAATTGTAGAGAAATACGTTCAGTGCCGTATTGTCGTAAATTATGATTTTACTATTTCTCACATCCTTATTCGATATAAGGTTTACTTTTGCAATTAAGGTACTCTTAACCTGTTGGATTCGGTTACAAAAATCGAGATAAGATTCGTTATGATTAATTTTCAACGTCTCAAGCTCGATGGCTATACATTCTTCTGAACGCGGGTCTCCAAAGTGTTGAGTCAACACTGCTTTTAATTCAGGCCAGGATTCGATATCCTGTCGTTCGCTTATAAGGTGAGCGGCTTTACCGACTAATTTACTTGTCAAGATATGAAATATATAAACTTCTTGGTCAGGGATTTCGGATAACAACTAATTACATATTCACATTTTTGATGTACAAATTAAGTAGTCTTTCATCGCCATCAAATTTAGGTATAATGGAGTACATCTCCGTCGGTACAGAATGAAGTTTTGTTTCCGTCATTATTTTTTTGTATTAACACACACGAAATATAAGAACTAAATTAACACACACAAAATATAGCAACACAACAATAGTAAAATCAGTTGAACAGATCATAAAATTATCAATAGTAATGTAATAACCTAAAATAATTTCAAGATCGAAATTTAGTAATGTAATAACTTAAAATAATTTCAAGATCGAAATTTAGTAATGTAATAACCTAAAATAATTTCAAGATCGAAATTTTATAATGTAATAACCTAAAATAATTTCAAGATCGAAATTTTATAATTATACTTATTATTTCCTGATCGAAATTTTAAAACTATCTAATAAGGTACAATCGTCTATTTATTACGATTCTACTAGTATGAAAATCAGTTAACAAAATAAGATTAGATAATGTTCAGATCCAAAATTAAGATTAACAGATTTCGTGGAATGGAATAAGAACTAGGGACAAGGAATAGTGAATTTGGACTACTCACAAGCCACACATTCTCTCCTGAGAATAAGCTGCCTTCTCGTCCTGGATTGCGCGTCGCGGGAGACTAATTTATTTGTTCGTATGGATACTCCTTTTCTCAAACCGTACTTTTTCGCACAAAACCGAGTCTGGGGCCTTTCAAAATGCGATGAGCACGGCAGCAGGACTAACGAGTATCCTACCGGCTGCGCCAGTCAAATCCTAACGGCCTCAGGACGTGTTTTAAAAAGAAAACAAAAGAAGTTTAATACGTCTATTCGTTACAGAGGGCAACTTAATTCTAACTTATTTTAATTAAACCTAGTCGTTACGAGACGCAGAAGACCACCCGTGTTTTGATAGCCATACGGCGTAGTCATAACATCCGTTGTGCGATGCTGCAATAAGATGTTATGCTCTATCAGCATATATGCTTATTGTGTGGGGTTCTGGTCGCATAACTACGTACAGATAGATCATCATCGAAACAGTCTTGGTGATATTCCTGAACGGGCCTGCATACTGATTTGTTTCTATACTGTTAGTTCAGCTTCTTTTCAGTTTTGAAAAAAAAAATGGTCGTAGTACCCATTAAAGTAAAATGACAGCTAGTATATGCCCCACTGTTGGGCACAGTTTTCTATTAAGGGCATAGCCAGATACGCGCCTTCAGTGAGGGTTGGTGGTCTATTAGTGGGCAAGCTTATTGCCCAGTGATGATTTTCCAGGGTGGTGATGAAGTCTTATTATGAAATGATACTGGAAATCGAAGATCTTATAGTTTCACATTTTTTTAATAATCGCTAGTTTCAAACGCCACCACTTGGAATTAGTATTATACGATTCAATTTTACCTTTTACCCACCCCATTAGGTCTAAAAGTTTATAACGTGAAATATTTTGGAAATTGTGGGCTGAATCATTTCAGCCCACAATTATAATATAATGCAACGCAATTATAAAGCAAAAGGTACAAATGTACCAAAACAAAATATTACCATACGACAATAATAAAAATAAAATAACATGCTGTATTATATTTTAAGAAAGACAAAAGCTCACGTCCTTTTAAACCTAGCGGGGTACACAGAAGCATCAATCAATCAAGTCCCTATAAGCCGAAATACAGAAACTCATTGGTACAAGCCGCCTGATATTAGATCTCTTACGTTTTAAGATAAAACAATGTTTTAAAACTTCATTTATACGCCACACATGCCTTTTGTACACGAGCGTCTGTTGAAATAAAACATGTAAATTGACCTTGTAAATACTATTGTTTAGAAATGAAAATATATTTCTCAAACACCAACAACAACTCGGCCAGTAATATTGTCTACGTAATTTTTAACGCATTATCTGTTGCAGTTATCAGGGTACCCTTCAGTATGGTTTTTATTTTGTGCAAAAAAAATATTTAAGCTTTACGTGTACGCCTACAAGTTTTATATGAATATTTGTAGACGGCATCGCTTTGGAACTCCATGAAATAACGTCAGAGCTTTCACCATAAAAGATGTTTTCATTCAAATCTAAGTACGTTCTTATCTCTGTAATGAAAAATGATAATTAATGAAATAATTACATACTAATTTTTAGAGATGAAACGGATAGTAGTATGGCCGGATACCGGATACCGGATATTCGGCAAGCTACTAGGCCGGAGCGCCGGATATCCGGCTGCCGGATATTCGGCCCTTTATTGCGTTGACGCGATCAGTTTGATTTGAATATTGGCGCGGTAAACGAGATCGGATATATTCAGGCGCATTCGGATCGCACGTAAGCGGAGTCGCCTCTTACCAACAAATGCGGAAAATTTGGTATTTATTCACCACAATTTGCCACTTGTTAATTTTGAGTATTAAACTAATAATTAATAAAACAAACATTTTTGATGTGCGATTATAAAATTAAAAATAAACGGTGTCCATAACCTATTGGAGTATGATTGATTTGCCTTGAGTAAATTAACGAGATTTTTTAAAATTATACGGCCGGATAGGCCGGATACCGGATAGTTACCGGATATCCGTTTCATCTCTACTAATTTTCCTTCACGTTAATGATTTAACTAGGTTAACGTTATGCTCAAAATGTTTTTTTGACGAACTACACAGATTGGCAGAGAAGCTGGCCTTGACTGCTTCACCGGACATAGCTCTTAGGTTACTCGACACTCGGTGAGGGGTAACCTCGACTTGGACGGTTGCTATGTTACGCGTAAGCATTCCGATCGGAGGGCGCCCGAGAGGGCCGAACCACTCGGTCGGTGGCTATTTCACGGATAATCTAACATTCAAAAACTAGACTAGTGCCACTTCTGAAAGCGCTGGGAGAAGAAGTGGCCCATCAAAATGTTATTTCATGCTAGTTTCCAAGCAATATATAATTTGTATCGTAACTCAAAAACAATAAATCCCCTAACAGAGCCCAAGTAGGTTTCTTAGTAAGAAGTGTGTAGGCTTAATTTGCAGTGATATTACGTATATTTCATATTCGTAAATATGTAGAATACGTTGGAACGAGCTTTCGTCATTAGCGTCGTATACGGACTTGTGTGTATTTATAACAATAGATTTATTATGTAAAGACTAAGCCGGCTCCAATTATATACCTTTTTTATATGTACGTGATTCCATTATCTTTTTAAACTTAGCGAACAAATAATTACGTAATTATTTTAACATTATAAATAGCATTAGCAATGTGTCACTCGCGTAGACAAATAACTAGTTACGTAATCTGCTATTTATTTACTCTGTTAGTGTCAAATATTGTTGATCTACATAGAAAATGGGATGTCGATAGAATTAATTGCATACGTGTAATAACTAGCCAAATATCTCTTTTGTATTAAAATACCTCCTTTACACACATATTCCAAGTACATTTCAAAAGCAACCTTTGCTAATGTAACGGTAAAACGGGGTTATTAGAAGATACAAAATGAACCAAAATCACATGAAATACACTCACTGGTTTCTAAAATTATGGTGAGTCACTTTATTGAAAAAAAAAAATAGTTTAGTGTCTGTGGTATCCATTTTGTAAAATAGGAATACAGCTTCACAAGAAATATGTCGTTTGATTCGTAATTTAATGTAACAAATTCAATGTAATAACATCCCGTTTTACTGTGACACGTTATTGTAACTTTATTTGTTGCCATATATTTTGAGTTTAATTTGTCATGTAAGTCCCTAAAAATATATAAAAATACGAGAAAAGCATGAAGGTTATTTTGATTTATGATTTTAAGTTATTTCCGATTTATATGATGTACATCAGAAAATATTTAAATGTAATAGCAGGTAAGCTTTAATTCTATTAAATTTTGATTTTTTACCTAAAATAATGTGGTAATTGTAGACTGTATTTAAGACACTTTTATTTTGAACACAAATGTACGGTACCCAAAGTTTTCTATTGTAATTTTTGTTGACTTTTGACATTTGTGTTGTATGTACTTTCATAACTGGGCCTAGTCTTCGATATTATTAAATTCGATCGGAAATAATGATACATAAATAGTTATTTTATTAAACGCCATGTTATATTATGTAATGATAAACGTGATCGACCGTTATTAGATGTAGATGTGAAAGTGTAATGTTGTTAATGTTTTAAGATAAAAAAAATAATAACTTTTGTAAAAACTGAAATTTTTTACAATGTCTTGAAACATTTCTGATGGTAAACTCAGATGGGAGTTGGTGAATTCGTAAGGACCTCGAAATTATAAACTATTTGTCGTCAAAACATTTATTTTTATAAAATAAATGAGGTTTCAAATTATGTACAATTTGTTTTATTATTTTTATTAAACGCCATGTTATATTATGTAATGATAAACGTGATCGACCGTTATTAGATGTAGATGTGAAAGTGTAATGTTGTTAATGTTTTAAGATAAAAAAAATAATAACTTTTGTAAAAACTGAAATTTTTTACAATGTCTTGAAACATTTCTGATGGTAAACTCAGATGGGAGTTGGTGAATTCGTAAGGACCTCGAAATTATAAACTATTTGTCGTCAAAACATTTATTTTTATAAAATAAATGAGGTTTCAAATTTATGTACAATTTGTTTTATTATTTTTATTACCAAACGTTTAGCTTCTGCATGTGTACGACTACAAAGATTTGTATATTCTACAATGGGGCCTACATTTACAAGTGAAAGGGATTAAACTTTACTGTATACGAAGGCAAAAAAAACAAAAAACGATCAAAGGGAAACCTTCAATAAACCACTCTACTCAAATATTTGCAATATATAATCATTTATCAAAGAATACAGGGACAATGAAAGAAAGAAAAAGGAACAAGTGAAACATCGCCATCTTGTAAATCTTTGTTGTATGCCAGCAACCCATTGGTACTCCAAAACTCTACGAGATGGCGTTACTAATCGTTACCCCAGATGATAAAAATATCTTTTGGATTTTTTTTAATATTTGCAATCGATCTATAAACTAAGTTAAAGCTACAGCCTTTATATATATAATATATATGTCGCACTGCTGGGCACAGGCCTTCTCTGTAAAGAGAGTATAAGGGCATAGTCCACCACGCGGCCCTAGTGCGGATTGGCAGACTTCACATGCCTTAGAAAAATTTTCTAAGACGTGTAGGTTTCCTCACGATGTTTTCCTTCACCGCCGAGCGCGTGGTTAATCAGCACATAAAATTGCAACAACAAATTTATTGGTGCCGGCACCGGGGATCGAACTCGGGTTGCTAGCGTACTATGCAACTTGAGCCAACCGCCCGGACACTGAGCTACCACGGCTCATTAACTAGGAAACTATATACTTTTTTTCTTTTATATACGAGTCATCAGTAACAGTAAGAATATCTGGACTTTCGATATAATTAGGTGTACAAAATAAAACAATAGTTTAGTGTAAAAGATTCACTTTATTGTTTTGTAGTCCTCAAATTCAAAACAATATCGCCCCGATTACACGCACTCCTTAAAAATATACCACATTCATTACCCTCGCATATCTGTATCTGGTTAACTTTAATTTCAAAGTTGCTCTTGAGTTGCAAGATTGTACCTAGCTGGTATGTCAAAACCGACACTATTCTCGTTATCAGAACAAACAAATCTTAAGCGAAACATACAACCATCTAGCTCGTTACTATTAAATTATTGCGAAACAAGAAATTGGTTTGGAAACATTCCTTACAACTCACGAACTAAAATCTTAATCTTTATGTGTTTAAAAATATCTAAAATTTTGTAAACGTTTCGAGACTTTACGATATTGGATATTGTTTTTTTTATTGCTTACACAGAAGGGTCTAAAAGCATAAAGCACAACCTCACCGCCTCAAATCAACTGACCGAGTCATGGTTCAGTTGTTAGGTCAGAACGAATTTCAGAATGCCGAAATTTTAAAACGGTCCTCAGTATTCACTCTTTAGGTTAGACGTCACGACACCGGACAAGCCTCAGATGTATAATATACCTCTATTTAACGTCAGCACTTTTCTATACGTGCGGGTCCAATAATGTAGTGGCGTTATGAGGAAGAGGAAAGACGAATTGGCACGGCGGCCGGTGGCGTGGCCCGCTTCCAAGATATATTAAAATATAAATAAAACGTAGAATAAAATTATCAATCAACATTCCCATTGATTTAGCAAAAATCAACACTCAATTTTGATATCCTTAAGTGGGCACCACAATATTTTGCCCGGAGTGTCGCAACGCCGGCACTGCAAATATGCAAGTTACCTGCTCTGGTCCTATGACTTCTTTTTTAAATAAAATAAAGAGATTAGGAGAACGTTAACTTGATACTAATACGACCTGCGCTTAACCACTGCGAGAACTTGCATGAGTTGTAGATATATTATTTACCTAAATCAATTTAAATAAAACTAAGTCTTCTAAAAAAAAAACTTGCTCGCCGAATCCTCGTAAAGCGCTCGAAACGTACCAAACGTATTGAGACTCAATAACCAGTAAAACTGTTCTTTTCGAAAGACATGTTTTGCCTTTTGACGTAATATTTTTTCAGGAATGTTCCAGGGACCTAATAGACTAATGGTCTGTAGACAAAAATACTTAGTGGCTATTACTTAAAACTGTAAGTACTATCACGATTGCAGTCCATTTGATATAGGTACAAATTTCGACATACTACATATTATAGACAAATTAAATTTAAAATGCACTCGCACATTAATCAATGATGTTTTTTATTGCATTTTACACGAAACATGGTGTAAAAAAAATATAATTTAACTAGGTAACTATATACATATTTTTATGTAATAAAATATCATTCATACATCGTCTCTTATATTAACGGTCTTATTTATACAAAAGCAATTATTGACGACTCTACAGCCTTTACACACTAATTGCACGGCGTGGCATGGTATGGCATTTATATGCAACGAATGAAAAAAAAAAGTGCTGAAATGTCCGTCTATTTAAGACAACCGGGTTTAGACAGCGGCGATCGCAATCAAGTCTTCATTGATCTTTTAGTACACAGGGAAGAAGCGCTTCGCCATACAACGAGCACACGAACAAGTGCCTTATTATCTCCTTAAAAACTGTCTTTAACAATCAAATTCTTGGACCGTCAGATAGTAAGTCGAATGCTAATTTACAAAGCTATCAACGCTAAGTATAAAATACAACGGTGGTATGCTAAGACGTGTAGGTTTCCCGCCATGAGGATGCCCGAAATCACTCAAAATGACAGTGCCTGAAGACACCATACCATTTCTAATTATATCATAGTTGCCGTATCGTGCCAACAGTTACCGAGTTTATTAAAGTTTAGTTTATGTAGCACGGATTGCGTAAAAAATGCTTAATCATAAACTTTCTACGCGTGGACGATTTTTACCTTACTGATTTGATTTGACCTTACTCGATCGATGGGCGACGGAGATCTTAGAATACTCGGCCATTCCAAAAACATTTAAATGCGATATTAATTTTCCTTTTATAACGCCATCTAGTAAATCTTTGAGGTACTTGCATTTTCCTATTGGATGTTGACGACAACATGGCAATAACAAGATGGCGTTATAAAACGTTCTACCTTCCCATCAAAATGGGATGAAAATTTATATTTCATAAAGTTGTCCTTTTCAAGATTATCGCATTATTTTCTTAAACAAATAACACGATTTTATAAGACAGTACATATTTATAACATCGTGACCAGTAAGCATTTATAAATAAGACCGCTTTAACGCTAACTTACATTACATAATGTTAACATTTCACGAATGACTTACATTTAACTGCTAAAATTTGTTCCTTACTACTTAAAGACTTATGTATTGCCGAATGACGCTTGAAAAAATAAGGCCACCACACCTTTTAATTCGACCTTAAAATAGATAAAAGGAACAACGATCGTTAATCCATCTAAAACAGTGCAGTCCTTCGCTAAATACTACAACAAAAAACAATTAAAACAAAAAATGAGAACTGCCTAGATTCTAACAACAATATTTTACACCGACCTCTTCATACAATTTCAACAAAAGTTAATCGAATATTTAAACGCTCGTTACATTCGTAAACTTTAGAATTTTGATAGCGATTATAGAATTTTTGTACAATCGTCTTTAGTGCTGAGAGATTCCATACATTATTCGAGTAATAAACAACAGATTAGAATACTGGATTCGAGTTTCTACAGGAACGGAAAAGATAGACTAGGGACAATCAATGTTGCTTACGGATGTCGTGGAGGTAGTCAGGGGGAGGCTCGTCGTCCCACGAGACGGGGATGCCGCAAGGCATCCAGGTCGCAGACGGGACCGCGGTGCGTGCGTAAGCGATTCCGTAGCCCCGCCAAATGCGACGATGGTGAAACATCTTGTGGGTTTGGTCGGTAAGGACCTGACATAACTAGTCCTTCCCGAGGGGGATTATTACGCGGTCAGGTACGTTCCCACAATTAAAACAAAACAAAAAAGGGACAGTCAATGTGAGAATTGTTTTTAAATGTAAAAGCTTCGCCTTTTTTATACTAACGGTGTAGACGGTGGTGGCAATCACATCCGCTTTTTATCTTATTAAGTCTCATAAAAAAGACACATTTTCTCTGTGGAAATTGTGTAAAAAGGATGTATGGTATGATGTATGTACAGTATGAATATACTATTTCCTTCCCTAATTCCTTTTCACTTCATGATCATCTATTTTTGACCATGTGGGTCAAAGATAGATCTTTAGAGGTCTTTACAGAAAAATGATTTGACTTTTTTGATTACTTGGCTCAGCACACAACAATACCTTGTCCTTTACAAAGACCTATTTACCTCGAGGGTTCTTAGGAGCCGTCAACTTGAAGCTTTAATTTGGGATAGGATCAATACAGGATCTCGTTTCGAAGGTGTCCGAGAGAATAGAAACTAGATCTGCTACATCCAACATAGACCATCCCTAGCCTGGTATAAATTGTCGAAGGATACTCGTCAAGTAAACATATAATAATTAAAACTTACAAATTTCTCAATAAAAAGATCTGGAATTTAAAAATTCTTCGTGCACACACACCACGTGTTGTACATTTAGATGACACTTTAAAAAAATGAAAACATTTTTTTCTGAGATCTCAATAGAAAAATATATATCATTAAAGCTAATTGGTTGAAGTAAAATAATAACAAAATAATCTCTCACAACCGTATCACTCTAATGGGATGGATAGACATTGAGACGACTTAAGTTGTTTTTGGTGGTAAAATAGGGCTCAAAAGGAGGATATTTAGTGGTACTATGTTCTGATACTTCTAGAGACAAACTGGGAACATTATTGCATACTGCTGAAATACGCCGAGGTGCCACACACTGAACTAATTGGGTATCAGATGGAAGCGCAGGTCACAACTTATGTCGTCTGTATCACATCACCACATTGATTAAGGTAAATAAATAATCGATTTGTATTTACTAATACATTCAACCAATTAAAGTAGATCTCGCCTAACACTAAGCTAGTTAACATACATTGATTATGCTTTGCGTTTGCTCCGTTTGCTCGTTTATTTCCCTTGACCTGGTTAACACTTGAAGTCGTCCTCCCCGTCGTACTCCTCGACCTCCTCATGTACCTCCGGCGGCGCTTGATGCTCTAGTGTTTTCTTATACGCCGTCATTTCCTAGAAGGTTCAACAACAATTTATAACACAGGACAATTACAATGAAGTCTTAGTTTTCGATACTTAAGCAGACAAACCAGCTGGTATTCCAACCCAACTGTACATCAGAGAGATCATAATCAAAATGTTAAGTGTAAATTTTTTGGGTCTTGTGGAATAAAACAGTACAATAACTAATACACTTGCCTTGTATCTAGGCAGCTTAGCGTTGTACACCTCACCCACTTTATACAAAACTAGCGTACCCAGCCTGCTTCGCTTAACTAGATTTTGCTTTATTTTTAATTGAACTCTCACAATATATTAAATTATTCATTTCTCTCCGTATTCTCTTCTCGAGCGGGTGAAGATCATTATCTACACCCATGTACATATCAGTAAATCTAATATCATTCTTATCATTTAAACAAAAGCATATCAGGCTCAAGTTAATGTCAGAAATAAAAACGTCGTATGCCTTGTTTGACAGTTCAAAAAGAGAAGTTCTCCGATCTCACCAAACTTTATGGGAAGGCCATGTCAATCTGAAGATTCCCTGAAAGTTCCATTGAAATCGGTACAACCGTTTCGAAGCCTATACGGAACATACCCACACACTTTATCTTTTACATATAGATAGATAGATAGATAGATACAATAAGGTGCAGATATCATTGGAAGTTGTTAACATACTTCACAACCACTTGGTGATTATGTATTGCCAGTTAACAGGCTGTCACTGTATATTTGAATTCTTATTTATTTATTCTAATAAATTTTTGACAGAAGCTTTTGTCTGAACGCAACTCCACTTTCATCTACAACAATTAGTGTATCATTTCAAATGCTTCTAATGTTTTTCTTGAGATTCATAATACAGTAGCTCGCCATACTGTTCCACGTTTCAGGGGTCATTAAGCCCACTTCGCCTATGATTCAATGGAGACTTATATATGGTTCAATAAAGTTGAATGTATGGAGAAGAGTAAATTTATTTTAGTCAGTTAGAAAGGACTTTATCTAATATTTTACAACTTACGCGGTCATATCTCGCCTTATCTTGTTCAGAAAGCGATTCATATTTGGACTTGGTCTCTGGTTCGGCAGCGGCCCAACGTCTGCCGAGTTCCTTTGCGATGTCACCCATAGTGTACTCGGGATTGTTGGCCTTCACCTTCGAGCGCTCGTCGTTGCAGAACCAGAAGAATGCGGATCTGGGGATAAGCAAAACACATTTTTGTTCCTCATTAAATTAAAATAGAAAACTATTGACTACCTAAGCTATTAATGAAAGATTAGAATTAGAGATTATGCCAAGTGGTGGATGATGTGTACCAAGAAGCAGAAAGAAAACTACATATGGGTGCTTTTTAATGTTGGTCAGACATGACCTCAGAAGGAATGGGGAAGCTGGTGGCTATGGAACGTTAATGACTTTCTTTCCCGCTTCATTTGAGTGATGTGTGTGTACCAAAGTTAGAGTATGATGTGGCTGTCATGCCCATAAAGGTCCCTAATAATTAAAAAAAATGGAGGTGTTCAAAGAAATTGAAAAATACAAAAACCATTGTTTAAATTATTTCCGAATATCTGTTGTTTCTTGTAGTGGCTTTCTAAAATAATCCACCCCCTCAATAGTACCAATATTATTTAAGCGGTCCTGCTTTCAAATGTTCTAGTCTAGTTGAAAATTTTAATAACAAATCATTATATTAATATGTGAATCAATAATTTTGTACCCCTTCTTACAAAAAATAGGCGGAGGGAGGTGTATGAAATTGCCTACACTTATAGTTTAAATAGACGAGTGCAGAGTGATAATATATTTTTAATTATGCATACATAATGCATTAAATAAAAAAATACTACGATATATGCATAATGTTGTTATATGGTTGCTTGGCAACAGTAAAGTAATAATGATAAATAATTACTGACTAGTTAATAATAAAAATAGCTCCCAATTTTGGATTAAAGCCGACGACTATAGGCCGACCAGTCATTCGGCGAAACGCCAGTGTAATGTGATCCATGTTACTCTGCGTGTGCTGTTATATTCGAGTCATGGTCGTCCTGCTCAATTTATCATCAATTTTTTCAGGTTTTCATACATCGATGGCTCACTGCCCGCTTATTTGTACAAACCGGCTGTGATTGGATCCCGCGACCAAATCACGTGACTTTTGACTTTGCAACAGTGTGATACGCACAGAAAAACATGTAAAAAAGTTTCGAGACCGTAACTCACAGCGATCGTTTGGGTGCGTTGGGATCCTTGGCCTGGTGCCGCTTGCGTCCGCGCACCTTCACGTCCTTTGGCGGCACGTAGTTCTGCATCTCCAGATCGTAACGTTGCTTATCCTGTTCAGCCATGTCGTGGAATCTTTGCTTCTCTTTTTTTGACATTGTCTATGGATAAAAATGAAATATGTTAATGTCATATGACATGTTTTCCACTTAGAAGAGATTTAGTAATTAATAAATAAAAAAGTATTTATGAGTAAAAACAACAACACTTTCGCCCTCTAACGATATCTTCTCTAAAAAAGATCTAAATGAATTTGTGACAAAATTATAAATTATACTCTCGTTTATTATCAAAGTATCTAATATCTCAATGAAGAAACGTTTTAATTAGAGAGAGAACTAATTGAGAATCTCCTCTTTAGTGAATCGAAGTAGGTTGTAAACAAGCAACCTGTAATGTATCAGTCTTTCATTGCAGCGCGGCCTATATCTGTTGTTGCTGTAGTTGTTCAAACGACTGGACAACGTTGAAAAGTTGCCTGAGTATGAGCAAGAACCTTTTTTTTTTCACCAAAAATTACAAACGTACAAATTTAATGCACTTACATTCCACCTCTCAGCGCATTTTTTGGAGAATGCCGCGAAAATGACGTTTTCTTCTGGATGCTTCTTCTTGTGCTCCTCGCGGCAAGTCTGGACGAAGAAAGCGTACGCGGTCATCCTACCGCGCGGCTTGTTGTACGCCCTCGCGCGGGGCATCCTCGCCTTGGTCGCGTGGTTCAGCGCCTGTCGCTGTTCAGCCTGCTCCTGTAGCTCCTGCAAGTATATTTAAAGTTACAGCCTTTGTATATGTCCCACATGTTGTATATGTGTAGGTTTCCTCACATTGCAACAACAAATTTATTGGTACCGGCACCGGGGATCGAACTCGGGTCGCTAACATACTATACAACTTGAGGCGACCGCCCGGACACTGAGCTACCATGAATCTAAAATGTATGCTTATATCTATATTACTTATATATACTAATATAAATACATATATCTAAGTATAAATGGATAGGGATAGTAAATGTCAAATTATTCCTTTTAAAGCTTTCAGAGTAAGTAACCGTTAGTAAGTAGTTTAGTAGTAGTAGTACATGTCAAAGTGACTTCAAATCAAAATAAAACGGTGATATATCAGACATTAAAAACGACTACGCGCAGACGCTCTCTTTAAATTCCATAGTAATATAACGAAGTTATCTCGCTTAAATCATTTCTTCTTAGACATTTGTGATCGCGCTTGTTATGGAGTACTTTAGGTAAGTACTGCATAACAACCTTGTCTAGGATTGTCATAAAGCTAGCAATACCTCAATCAATATACGATTTTTAGGAGTACCCTGGTATCCATATACCATCATCGGTTCATATAAAAAAAATCAAACTTCGAACTACATAAAAAAATCAGACGAATAAAGAATCGACTATTAAAGTCGGTTGAAAAACAACGAACCTGTAATGTAGCGGACTGTCGTTGCAGCGCAGCTTGTATCTGTTGTTGCTGCACAGTCTGTAAGTGCTGTTGTTGTTGTTGAAACGACTGGACAACTTGTTGTTGCAAAGCCGCCTGCGCCTGCGCAAGTGCGTTCGCGTGCACTTGGCTCACGTGTAATTGATGTATACTCTGCTGGACATTTTGTTGTTCCTGTTGATGAATGTTTTGATGCTGTTGTTGTTGTTGCTCTTGCAGCATTTGCTGTAGAGTCTGCTGTTGATTTTGTTGTAAGGTTTGCTGCAGAGTCTGAGTCTGTTGCTGTATGGCCTGTTGCAAACTCTGTTGTTGTTGCATCTGGTTTTGTTGTTGTTGAATTGCCTGATTTTGTTCCTGTTGCTGCTGCTGCTGTTGTTGTTGCAGTGTTTGGTGATTTTGTTGTAAACCGTTAGCTTGTTGATTTCCTTGCTCTGGGTCCGGGCTAGATTGATTTTGTGGCTGAAACAAGGAATATATCCAATTTAGTGCAGTAGTTCGGAAGTTATGCGCGTATGTACAGACAAACTTTCTTTTTAAATATGAAGATTATAAATAAATCTTGCGGGATACTAGACAGTGACGTTATATAAATGTATGGTACTTCAATAAGGACTAACTTCGTCGGTAGACTACGAAGGGAACTTGGTACTACAACTTTCCTCCCCGGTCGAAGATCCAGAGGACGACCAAGGACAACGTGAGAGAGTACAGTGTTGAGAGACATGAGGGAGTGCAAGATTTCCCAAGTCGGGGACAGAGTGAAACGGGAAGCTAAAATCGGGAAAGCTGATCCACCACCACTAGGAAATAAGAGAGAGAGATTATAAGGAAATCTTACCCTTTCCCATATCGACTTTAACTGAATTAAATAGAATACATCTCCACATAAATTATTCTTAAAAAAATGAGCACAAAGTTTTATATTTTATTTTTGCGAATAGACTAAGAGTTTTTGTAGTCGATATTTGATTTATTAGCTATTTAAATAAATAGCTAATAAATTGGCGCCACTACGGTTTAAGATGTACTACTCGTGTGTCTGACGAATTTTGATAATGTTAGAAAGATAATTGGTATGACTGTAAAACATCGGTTTCATAATGAAACGTCACTGGTAATACCAGACTCGGGTCCATGAAATACGTATTTAAATAACTTTACACCTTTCTTTCTTATTTAAGGTAAATTATTCAAAGTATATAGTGTCTATAGAGCATACTTTGAATTGGCAACTCAAACATAAACTTTGTTTCTATTGTTATTCTTTTATGTTTAACGTTGACCATTTTTCTTTGTTATTTATTATTATCGTTTCATCGAATGGGTAAAAATCTCTTTTTTTTTTCAACGTGACATATGTTATATGCAGTGATAGCCTAGCGGCCAAGCAGATCAACTTTAGACCTGACAGACGCAGGTTCAAATACAGGTCGGCGTTTTTTTTCAGCTTTTTATGTACATAAAATCACTTGTTAAAAGTTTGTGCTCGGTATATGGTCCTGAATCACATATGGGACTTAATAAGCTTTGTTAAAAAAAGAGAAACCTGTCTATGTCTATTCCGTTAGGCTAAAAGGACTTACGTTACGGTTATGTTCAATTTGATGCACAATTTTTACTGCGTTCTTTTAATAGAATAAAAACCAACGACACATTAATTTTAATGTTAGTGTATTGATAAATTGCGTCGTGGTTAAATAGTCAAAAAAAAAAAAACACTTTAAAATCACCAAGAGAGCATATGCACTGAGATTCCTATTATCTCGGACATCATGAAAGGTACACATAAAAAAGTAAATAAAGCTATCGATATCGATATACTAGCCGATTTCGTCGATATTTAGGAAACATCACCCTCGTTTTATTAAAAACGAAATCCTAATTAATACTATTTGTAAATTCACAACATATTGAACAAAGTAACAAGCCGCTCCGGGCCTGAGTTAAGATATTGATTTTAAATTTCCGATGTAGTTGTAAATGTTACTAGAGCCCCACTGTTTATGAATCACCCTACAACAAAACCAAGGACAATAGCAGAACCAAATATTATACTAGCATTTGCCATAACTAAACGACCTTGAATTTTAAAGTTAAGATTCATTTGATTAATAATATTTCCTTAAGTTTTTTTTTGTAATGTATAAATTTTATACTTATTACGTTAATACTGTTTATATCCCCAGGGATAGAAACGAAAATGATTTTGGTGGTCGAAGAAGTTTAAAAATCGTTATCTATAAATTAACACCAATTCTTATTTGAAACTTTCAAGATAGTGTACAAATTGTGTTACGTGTATCAATTTCTAGTTGATTAATATTTTATTAAGGAAAGTTTCATTGTTATACGTTTAAAATACTCGAAAAAGCGATAAACAAAACAGAATATTTTTTATACTTATTTTCTGTTCTACGTTAAGTAATGGTGTAAATTATAAAATCAGAGTGAAAGTATTTAACTGGAGTTGACGATAACCAACTTGTCTGATTAAAATATTTCTTTAAAAAAAAACCACCAAAGCAATACTTTTTGTATTAACTAGGGTTGTCGTCCGCCCGTACCAGTGTTTTTTTCTTCGGTACCCGTGCCTCGAGTCGATACCGGTTTTACGTTCAACGTCCATATTGTAAACCTTATAAATTGAGATTTCTGATTTATTTTATAAATACGAAAGTCTAAGTGCGATCAAAATAGTCTAAAGTATTTGTGTTCAAACGTTTGAAGTATACCTTGATGCAACGCGCAAGGTATATAACTTGATGCTTATGCCGTGCTCGTAACTAAGTGATTCTCTATAGGATTTAACCTATTTCGAGACCGATTTTGATTTTTTCTGTTCGAAAGGGTTTAGTTTCAGTTAGATCTTATATTAGTTGGCATAGGACTTTGAGATCTGAGGATATATCAGGAAACTTAAAATTGGGGAATGCTTTTGTATTGAGATATTGATAGGTTTATAACGATCTAAGAGCATGCAGGCGTGGTACCTAACGACAACAGGCACTACTGTGGCATATAGATTTTTTAATGACGAACTACACAGATACAGGCCAGAGAAGCTGGACTCGACTGCTTCACCGGATTGAGAGGCATAGCTCTTACGTCGCTTAGCCTGAACCACTATCGCTAGTAAATCGACACACGGGTCCACCCGGTGAGGGGTAAACTCGGCTTGGATGTTTAGTTTCCGATTCGAGGACGCCCGAGAGGGCCGGACCTCATGGTTCGGTCGGTTGCTATTTCATGGATAATCTAAGCTGCTGATAATCTAGCTATATCGCCATTTCAATCAAGGATACGTATGTACACACTACTTTTTTCACCACAAAAATTATATATAGCTTGAAATTATCATATAAAGTTTAAAAGTTTCTGCTATAATATTCGTAGTGACTTCAAATTAAGTTTTAGGCTAGATCTGCGCTTTCAAACTTTAATATATTATTTTTTCCCAATTCATGCTGTTGTCGAGCCTTTTTGATACCAAACTTCGTTTTTTTATAATGTTGACTTGATAGGACTCTTTTTGCTATTTACCAGATGTTTGTGCAGCATACATTGTAATGTTCTTATGAAATGGTATTGACATCGACATTATGTGGTCGAATGAGAGTCAATTTCTAATTTCATATTATTACATTACTTCGTTTTACAAAAAACATACTTAACTTTAGCTCTGTTATACATTGTTTTGACTAATTGTATGTGATTATATCCGTAAGCTATTCCTTCGCCAAGTAGACAGAACTTCGAAGACTTGAACTTTGTTTTCAAAAGTTATACATATATTCAAATAGGTATACAAAGTTGCTCTTTCTTTCTGCCTTACTAACTACCTGCGTTTTTAGCCTAAGTTATTCCTTATTATATCACCAATCTGCCAGAAAAAGTGCTAGTCACAATCGGTCCAGCCGTTCCAGAATTTAGCCGGAACAAAAAGATTTTTTTCAAATCAGAATTATTTTGGTATATGTACCGTATATACATTAATATGCATGTAATAAGAAGCGGTTACTATAATAGTACAAACAGACGCTCCAATTTTATTTACTTGTATACATTTCCTTTTTGATAGCTTCAATTTGAATACATACGTTTTCTAAGTTCGATTCTTTTCGCAATTTTTAATGTGTGACGAAGTCGCGATCACCGTTGTAACACATAATTTGATATGCCATTAGAAATGTTTGATTATCATTCAAATTGCCATTAATCAAACTTTAACTTTTTTTAGGTGTTATTACTATGTGAAATCTTTGTATCAAGCTTTAAGACTATGTATATGTTTTACGTGCATAATTTTTTGTTTAGGCCATGATTTAAACTGCTCATCGTGTCGATTTTATTTCGTATCTATAAAACGAAAACATTACAAATACTATTTCAAAAGTACCGTACATTTATATATATTACGAGCAAAGTGAATAGATTCTGTCATGGCGCCTACAATCGTTAATGAATTGCTTCCTCACAATATAATAATAACGAGCAAAGGCAATGGGTTCTTGTCATGGCGCCTGCAATCGTTATTGAAATCCTCTCTCATAAGTACAAAAAGTGAACAGGAGTAACTTACAACCGACGGGGGGTATGGTAGGTATAAAGCTTTGTAACAAAGGGGTAAATAATTCGTCTCCCCATATGGCTTTGCTAATAAAAGGGTGAAATATTTATTGTGTCTAATTAGATGAAAGGACGCTATTAATAGGTACCATTTCAGTTATAATATTTAAGTCTGGTAGTATAAAAGTCGAAGACGTGGTTTATGCGGATCATGAGAATAAAATGGCAATTGGCTAGGAGAGAAGACGGTTGGTGGACCAGGATAACCGAATGGTGGCCAAGACAGGGACGCCGATCAGTGGGCGACCAGCGCAGCGGGGCCGCGATGGTTCGGGCAGCACAGAATCGAAACGAATGGCGCGAATTTAGGGAGGCCTTTACCCAGCAATGAGAAAATACAGGCTGTTGGATAGATTTGTCTCTTTGGAGGATCCTTTTAAAATTTCCAGCTGTATATTTCGTTAGCAGTAAGCAGTTATAATGGGTAAGCGGTTCGACTCACGATCTGTTGGTCGGGGGTTCGTATCCCAGTTGGTTTGTGCCAATGAATTGTATTTTTCTCAGTGTTTTAAGTACAAAAAATCACTTGGTAAAAATGTCCCTGGTGTACGAGGATGGGCACAACTCTTTTAGCATATACGATCTAATAAACACGGCAAAGATGTACCTGCCTACTCCGCTAGGGTTAAAGGACGTGAGAGCTTAATCCTGCGGCGGATGTATATTATACTTTTATAATTGTTGGAACTTAATGTCTTAGGAGTTTCTGACTTCACAAAAAGGTGGTGGTTGGTACTACGTATTTTTATGTTTGTGCACTCATAGCGCCGACATTTACGAACCGATTTCGAAAGTTTTTTTTGTTTGAAAAGATTTGGTCTCTTCGAAGATATTCAGTCTTGAAAACGTACAGTAATAAGGATGTGTAATAACCAGGATTATTTAATTATTATTTTCTTTACAAAAATATATTAAACTTGATTCTTTAGAGAAAATATCACAGGCAGTTCGGTTTTGGTAAAACACGTATAGAAAAGTGTCGAAAAATTTGCGGTATTTACCAATGCGGCCTACATTGATATACAAGGCTTTAGATGACTCACATATTGACCTTCTGGTAATAGTAAAGTTGTTTAAAGTATCTTATTCTAAAGGAAATCGTTAAATAAGTACATGTTAATAGATTCGTCGTCACTAACGTAAGTATGCCTTACAAATTTTCATGTATTTTTTATTTGATATTGGCTGTAGCTCATTAATCATATCCGCTGCAAGTATGTTTAATACATAACTTGGTATTAATAATATGTTTCCCATAAATGCTAACGATATTAAGAAGGTCGCAATTAAAACTGCATCATATTTCGGCTACGTGAAGCATAACAAATTCAACAGTTTTACCAGTCTATAGAATGTTCATTCGTTCATTCGTACGATAATTGAACGTATACGCAAATAGGTTGTCGTTTCTGACCTTGTTTGATAACTTTGCTTTCTTTGGGAGCAAATTTTAGAAGACACACCTTGAACATACGTATGTACATGTATAGAATTTGTATAATTGACAATTTAAGTTTAGTGCGATTTATATTTTTTAGGTAATTACGACAAGATCATGTTACGTACGTCGTAGTGTTGAGAAAAAATATAATATTTTCAATGTCGCGTGCTGCATTGGGAATTGATGGGGCTTTACGCAAACCATTAAAAAAATTTACATCCCAAAAATTCATTTGTTTGAGACAATTAAAAATATATGTTGACATGACTCATGCACTAAAAATATAATAGCCATACAAAAAAGAATACTAATTCGTGCATAATTTACATCTCTATTCTTTGTAACAATTTTATTGGTTGAACGTTAATTTTTATTTACACGGTTGTAAAATTTATATTAAAGAAAAATCATACCGAAGAGGAAGCTTGCTGTGTCTCCACCGAGCCTGACGCATACCACCATGGCTGCTGCGGAGACTCCTCCCTCGCATTCGAATTGGTCATTAAACGATAGTCAAAGCTAGGTGTTGGGTTGTCTCCAGTGTTATTCGAGAAACCACTGGACATTTTATAAGTATAAAGCTGATGGGTGGCAGCGGCCGTACTTCTGGCTATCTCTTCATTCAATTGTTGTTGGTGCTGTAGTTCACCTGAGCCTCCCGGCCACCACGAGGCATCGTCGCGCGCACCCCAAGCGCCCCCCGTCGCGCCTCTTTCCCCCATATCACAATCGCCGCTTTCGGTTAACCAGTTTTCTTTATGCCGCTTCAACTACTCTATATTACAGCTTGAGCAAAACTTATTAAAACCATATCCCTTTCTCCTCTACACAAAATCGATTAACATTACATTAATAACGGTTAATGTTTTCACATAAAACACTTGCACTAGCGTACAAACTAAGATTTCATCACAAAGACTCGATATGACTAAGTTTGTTGTAACATTCTTAAGTTGTTGTAAATCGATTGAATACACAAATGCACACAGTTTACGTTTTGTTTTATGAAAAAGCTGCCGGCTGTAAGTTTAACACCACGCGCGTACGTTTTATCTTGGTTCGTGCTTAAGTCAATACAGTTGGCAACGCCGCACACCTAGACGCTAAACAAGCGTATGGTGGCGCCCCCAACGCGCAGCGGCCTCCGGGGGAACTACGTAATATACACGAGCGGGGCCGAACATACACGAAGTGGCAACATTCCCGTCCGGCAACCGGTCAATAAGACGATTAGTGGAGCTACGGCAATCCGAGTTCATACCGAAATTCTTTTGTTTGTGTTTCAAGTAAATGGATGCCTCAAATTCAATATGTAATGCTTTTACTACGAACATAAGCTAAAACAAATATTTCAAAGTTAATTGTAAAATCCATTAGAACAATTATTTTAATACTGCTTACATAAAATATACACTAACTTCCTATTAAAACCTATTAATTCTATTATTGTATACATATTTAACTGACTATCATAATATTTATAAAATGCATTGAAAATATTCCTAAGTTTTCCATGAAAAAAGGATACATGCCCATTTCTAATAAAAATATGTTTGAGTCCATCGCCATAATCGGGCATAAACTGATTTTTTGAACGTTAGAAACTGAAAAACGGGAGCTAGCATGCCGGTTGGGATTAAAACCCCCAACCGTACGATCGTAAAGCGTAACGCTAAGCCATTGTTTATATCTCGTAGGAAACACTCCATCAAACAAACTAAACACAATTATTAGAAACTAAAAAAAATTTGACGTCCTTTAAACTTGGAGTATACTTTAGTGTTCTTTCATAGCAAAGTTTTTTTATTTAAATCCTGTCTCTTCATAGGGTTCCGTCGTCGTTCCAGTAGCAATTTAAGAAGGCGCTCATTACACTACTCTACACACTACACTACTTCAACCTTGGTTTAAAACTTTATTTTAAGATCATATTGAAATATCTTGTTCATAGATCTTTGCGAAATATTCCTCTAAAGGCCAAATTTCTTTTAAGTCCGAAAAGGGCTCTCTGATAATATTGATGTTGGGGCCGCGGCAGCTAATCTTGCATGGCCTTTTAAAGAGCTGGTTCCCTTATACCTCTTTATTCTATAATAAACTAATTCCAGCTCTACCCTTTTAAAGTATTTTCCTTTTCCTAGGATTTGAAATTGTTTTTATATTATATTATATTAGAGACAGAAAGAAACCCCTTAATGATGCGTGCCGTGTCAATGAGTATTGTCTTTTTTACCTGGCCCTGGACCTGGCAAGTGTCTAAAGAAATTGGTCTAGGCATTTTGCTATAAGACCTTTCACAGAAAAGACTATCGAAACAATGATCGTCAAATCCACATCCGTTACTTAACCAGTTTGTAATTTTTGCCCTACAAGTGCTGGTCATGTGGGATGGTGATATCGACGAACACCACCTATCTTGCTGAATGTAATTTCTTAGATTTAATAACCGGCCATATGGCTATTAAATTAAAAATATATATCATTAATGAAAATTAATAATAATTATTGTTTACTAAAAATTATAAATCAGGAGTGGTAGTCGGCCGCTTAAGGAGAAGAAAGCAGAGGACCTTTACGTAAGGCATCAAGATGTATATTTATAACAACATCGCATATGAAGAAACTAATTTGCACGATATAGTCGGGCATCAATTACCGCACCCTACATAAAATCTACTTGACTTCACATGATATGTCGAAAGTTTTTATTACTATTTTATTTTAGAAGCTACGATAAATAATTGCTTACATACATACTATTACTTATTATACAATATAGAGAAATGATTACGGAACGAGCAACAAAATAGATAGTCGGTCTGGAGCACAGTTCAGCTAAATTAAAACTAATTCCTTAAAACGCATTATTCAAATTTTTCACCAGTTTCCACAAAATAGTTTGTCATTGTCAAGCCGAACGGAATATGCATAAAACGTTCTAATAACATTGGTTCTAATCACAAATCAATCAAAATAGTAATACATTTCCAATAAAAAAATGAATAATCGAAAAAAAATCAAAATATAAATTCCAAGTACTAATTTTCTACGTCTCACTAAATGTTTTATGAAAAAAACCTAACCGCATTTTCAATTATTTAAAAATATAAAAATAGCCATGGTTAGGTAGCTATGCATATAAATCACTCGCGGGGGAAAAAGCAATACTTTTTACATCTTTCTATTAAACATCATAACAATTACATGATTAGCAAAAATTAGTTGAAACTGAAGCAAATTTTCTAATGTAAATACGATTTTATTTAATACAATTTTAATAATAAACATTTGAAAATTTGTTAAAAGTTTTTATGGATATACGCAATGATTTTTTTTATTTATAACCAAAGATTTCAATCTAATACGATATAAACAATATCACCACAACCATAAAGTGATAAAATACTATTATCATTAAATGTTTGTGGTTATACTATTTGTCAAGTAGACATTTGTTGACAAACAGAGGAAATAATTCCATGATTATAATGACCCATGCACTATGTAATGCAGTTTATTTCATAACTAGCTGTATGATTTTGTGATTATGATAGCTCTACTCACCTAGTACTGTTTTGTGTTATGTATAATGTCACTTTGCTTCGAAACTCGGCAGCCATTTGCTTACAAAATTAGATTGTAAAACTATAAATATCGCTTTGAACATGACACTTGTCCGGTTATATATTAGCCATGTTTGCACTTTATTTATTTTATACAAAATAACTGTGGGACATAATTAGAGGGAAGAATAAAACTCACCGAGCATATATTTATCGCAATCGAGCACACGATTTCAGCGCTTATTACGTAGGGAACTTCGCGCTTGATCGTCGTAACGTAATGAACACATGAGCAGACGATGTCAGTGGTAACTTTATACGATTGGCTGAAATTGAATATCCCGCCATTCCGCGACCAATCATTTTCTTTGACATCGCTTTATTTTTTGTTTATACTTAACTATAGCTACGCCGTCGTACACATTGCATCCCCGAACACGCACACAATAATTCGCTACATGAGGTGTATTTACGAAAGCATACTTTGAGACTGCGTTCATACACTCGTTTATAAGTGTGCTCTAGTATACACTACCACTGCGTTGACGTTGAGTGAAGTGACGGGACGTATACACGAATGGCGATCGGTAAAATATAATTGTAATATTATCGTGGAAGTAAATATTTTTCATGGTAATATACTTTTTAGAAGCTCAGTTTAAAAATCAATGTTTTAAATGGGAAAGAAACAGTCAATGTTATAGAACTTATTGTCGTTTGTGGGCTGTTGTGAAGTACACTAATGAACATTTTAATTTGACTTCTGTGTAATTATTAGAGTTTCTAACGCTTTTTGATGAATGTAGTGTGAAGCCTTATTTACCGGACGCCCTTAATGTGTTGTGAATTATATAGTTTTGTGAAAATGATCAGTGTATTTTCGTCTTATAACCTCAATTGTGATTGCGGGGCTTTGTGAATACGTCGTTTCTTTATAGTCGCCCAGTGCGAGGTCTGGTGAATAAGTACAATCTATCTGTTATATATGATTCAACGCGAGTATCAAATGAACAACGGGTTTAGTACAGGAGAAGAAGACTCCAGGGGCAATTCAGACCAAATATGTTGCCTTGTAGATGACGGGGATCGATGTAGGCGACCCGCTGGCAACGCCTCGTACAGCAAGCGCGTACAAAAGACAGTGGCTCAACGAAGACTTAAACTCAACATTGATCATCAAGTTAGTAATTCTTTTAATGACAGTAATTGTCTCCTTTGTTTTGTCATAACAAAAAAAATCTCCACTTTTCGTACTTATGTTATGTATACTTTCACGCATGTCTTCAGAGACAGTATACATAGATTACAAAAATCGTTTTTAACATGCTGACACACCAGTTTTGCTTAATTCACTATTATAAAAATGCTTACATGTTTCTTAATTATCTTCAGTAAACCACAAATTTATCGAAAATAGATTATGCTTATGCTGCATAAATACTCTTCATTCATTGTTAATAAAATAAATAAAAACAGCAATGCCTTTGACCTCATGAACATTAGGTAGAATTATCCTCTCTCATCTGATTCATACTTGCTTTATCCATATATACTTGCTCTTTGATTTCTAAAAGTTTGAGCCAGAATTGTGATAAACTAAAAAAGGGCTTCTTTAGTCCTGATTTAGAGCAGATTCCATAGATTCCCACAAATACAGGCAGTATCACTCACTTTTACACAATTAACTTGGTCCCACTTTCCTTATTTGTCTGTTCTACTTTTGCAACCTGTTCCTGAATCCTGGGTACAAAATCTAATTCACACTTTTTGTTTATTCACATAGTTTCTAACTGCTGTCATTTTGTCTGTCTATAGTTGTGTTGTTTAGTTGTTATTTCTTTTTGTAATATAATTGTTCAAGTCAAAGCTCTC
Organism: Meandrusa payeni; assembly: GCA_029286785.1. NCBI lineage: Eukaryota > Metazoa > Arthropoda > Insecta > Lepidoptera > Papilionidae > Meandrusa > Meandrusa payeni. The sequence goes on from JAGSMX010000013.1 coordinate 7,432,960, forward strand.
ATTATATTTCATCAATTTATTTTGACATTAATTTACTTATTAAAAATTTGAATTCTTTTGACCTTCAGGCAAGGCATACCTATATCTGTGATTATCACAAAAATATGATACAATGTGCAAGAACAAAACAAAGGAGGCCGAAAGATTCTGAGGAGGACAGTAATGAAGCAGAGATGGACTGTCCAGAGATTGACTGGTATCAACTTCAAGTGAACACACTCAGGCGGTACAAAAGACATTACAAGGTGCCAACAAGGCCAGGATTAAACAAAGCTCAATTAGCTGACGTAAGTTTAATAATATCTTGTAATGACATTAAGATAACTTTATCACTTTTCACACTAACTCATGTTATTTTCTATTACAGGCTATACAGAAACATTTTAAGTCCCTTCCTGTTAATGAAAAAGAGATTATGACTTATTTTATTTATATGGTGAAAACAAATGGCAACAAGTTAGACCAGAAAAATGGAATCAATTCAGACTCAGTGTAAATATGTGTATTAGTTTAATGTAATGTGTTAATCTTACCATAGATCTAGGTTGTATATCTTCCGATATTTTCAGTCAACATTTTAGAATAGTCTAATGAAATACTTTGCAATAGAAGCAAAAAGTCTATACACAAACAGTATATTTGTTTACTGTATCTTCTTCATGTTACTATAAGACTATGTAAATACAAAAAAACAATTCTTCCCAACTTTTTGTCCAGTTGTTAAGAATGACTTGGCCTGAGAGATAAATTATTTTATTTAGTTGTATTATATATATTAAAGGAGTGATCCTCTGATTTCCAATACAATACATATTGGGGCTCTCAATTTCTAGCCATTTTATACCAATTGTTTTATATCAATTTCAAAAATTTTTGGTCAGCATAGGTTCCCCGTCAGTCCAATTTTAAATGTAATAAACTTGATAGAAAATGAAATAGCTATCTGTATATCTGGAATGAGTTGACTTATTATTCATCAATGAAATTATTCTTTTAATTAAATTATTTTTTGTTTGTATTATTTAAAATACAGACATCTTCCCATTCAATATTATATAATTCAATAATATAATATTATGATGTTAAACAACATTTATAAATAAAACATAATGTAAATGAAGTCTGAGTATTGTTAAAATTTAGATGTTATACATGTATTGGTACAATAAGTGATTTGATTTGATAATAAAGAATGAATTAGGATTGCATATACCACATAAGTACATTGCCAGTAGCCGCCTAATGCTTTGTAGGATATGGACATTTTAGGTTTGAATAAGCCTATTACATTATTACACTATTATCACGACCCATCTCCTGGTAAATATTAATTTAGTAGAGTGGTTAATGAAGTAAAATATATATAATATTTACAAATATTATTTTTGTTTAATAATGTATTTTTCTAATCAATTTGTCTATTCTCAAAGATCCCATTTTGTGTTTTGTTTATGTAAAATCTCAGGTTATAATAAACTAAATATACATAATATTGTAATTAATTTTATTTTTATTACTTTTATGTTTAAAGATTCTTAATATATGAATAATAATAAACTTGCTATTATTCTAATATTTATTTGTGTATTTTAGTCAAATCAGTTGACTTTCCTATATTACACTTCAAATTTCATTGTAACAATGATGAGATTGGAAATTGATGAGGGTAATGCAATGTATAATAATATGATTATAGTGCTAAAAGATATTTAATAACATTAAACCTTAAAAGTAATTTTTATTATGTTTAATTTAACAACATAGTGTCAATACTATTAATCTTCCTCTGAATCTGATGATATTTCTATCCATTTAGAAGCTCCTTTTGCGCTACAATTTCAGCTGTCTGCGGCAATGATGGTACCACTGTAAAAACAAATATATCTTTTAATATACAATCAATAGCTGTTAGATTAACTTATATCTTGGTTTTGCTGACTCATGTCTTATTCAATTTAAGGATTTTAAATTCCTGATATTTCAGCCAAAGTCATAAAAGAGATACACTAAAAAGTCTTCTACAACTTTGCAGAAAAAAGCAGCGAAAACTATAAGAGTGCTCAGATGTTACTCTGAATTTAGCTGTTCTCTTTTCTTCTTAGGATTGTTTATTATCTGTTCTACAATGTCCAAACACTGCACTTGTTTCTGATAAAAATCATTAGCATATTCTAAACTTAAAATCAATTTTTATCAACTACACGAAACTCTTCTGATAGACATATTTTGGATTTCGAGTGTACACAAATGACAAGTGGAAGAACACACACATCATTGCATACATGGTCACTGGTTGCACATCCTAAACATCAATAGATCATTAAAGTCCCATATTGCCACTCCCACTCTGCATCCTTGTCTTATTCATAGATTCAAGATCGATGCATAAACAAAGCATATCTCCTAGTTATTATTTACCCCTTCCAACCACACATTTTTCTCATAATAGTCATTAAGTCCTGTCAGGCATACTTCTTATTCATATCTTTACATATACTGTAGTAGTTTTCCTATAATCAAAACAACCCTCACCGGGGGGACCCTTGTGTCGAGTTACTAGCGATAGAGGTTCAGGCTAAGCGACCTAAGAGCTATGCCACCTCTCAATCCGGTAAAGCAGTCAAGGCCAGCTTCTCTGGCCAATCTGTGTAGTTCGTCATAAAAAAAAAATTATACAATTTTCATAAATATTTTTTTTTTTTTAAAAGAAAGCTAGCAATATTTCTTTTTTTTTCAGAAATATTACTAACAATCTTGTTAACCATTCCAACTAAGCTTAAGCATGTGCTAGGACATGGTTCATGGCAATAGTCGAATGGTGGATTCGAACCCACGACCTTACGATTCGCAGGCCGTACCCTAAACCATTAGGCTATTGACGCTTTAAAAATATTAACTTTTCACACAATAACACTCAAAATGTTGTTTTACAATTGAGAGTTCTGCTTATTTCTGACGTAAATAATTATATCTAGTATGAAAGTGATATCTAATCTAGCTAGTAGAGCTGATTCTTTCCTCAATTTCCTAATTATAAAAATATCAAACCATGCCTGGTGTATGAGCTAGATGGGATGGACAAGCCCTGTCACATACTGGATCTAATAAAGTCAGTGAATAGGTGATTTCCCTGCCTGCTATAATTGAAAGAATATAGTAGTTGTGGAAAAATTACCATCATATTTGCTTGGTTCTGGTTTTAAATCTTCATCTTCTTCCATTTTCTCATCTTGAGGTATATTGTTATCCACATTGTAATTTTTAAGACGAATGCTTAAATCTTTTTTACTTAATGACAACATATGCTCTGTAGTTATAATATCAGAAAAGTTTTTCTTTATTCTTTTTTGTCTGAAATTAAAACAAACTTTAGGTTATGATATGAAACATAAGATAAAGTGCTTGTATATTGTATAACAATATATTTATAAGTAGTGATATCCTAATGTCTATGCATTAGACTTGGGTCTTGAGTTATTGAAAGAATTCCAAGTGATGTAAGAACTGTGCGTATTGTTTACTTCTCAAATTCCGGTGAAACTGAATACAATGCTGTGCTGTAATTGAAACTGAAAATTTCGTACAACGACGTAGGTGCTAGGAGATGTTCTTGAACTGCTGTGATTACTTCAAGTAAGTGTTATGATATATACATATATTTGCACATATGTTTACACAAGACTGTTATAAAAAAACTTGTGAGGTCTAAGAGGGTGCCCATGAGGGTCACACTACAGTGCAAACAGATGCTCCAATTAGTGATAATAAGTTAATTCATATAACTAACTAGCATGATAATTTTGCCTACAGCTAGCCAAACACTTCAACTATAAAGTATATGTATGCAAGATCAACTTTAAAAAGAGTCTGGCACAAGCTATTTTGATTATGAAATAAAAATATATTTTGTATTTTAATTATAATTAACAAACACATGTTTGTTAATTATTTGCAGCTACAAATCAGGGAATATTTTGTCTCAAAAAAATAGAGCCATGGTAGATCAGTGTCCAGGGGGATGCCTTAAGTTGCATAGTACAACATTGTTGCAACCCAACTTCAATCCGCGTTGCTGGACCCAATAAATTTCTTGGTCAATTTTATGTGCTGATTTACCACATGCTCTGAGGTCAAGGAAAACTTTGTGGGGAAACCTACATGTTTCTAAGACATGTAAAGTCAGCTAATCCGCACTAGAGTTGCATGGGGGAGTATGCCTTTATACTCTCTTTACAGAGAAGGCCTGTGTCCAACTGGGTGATATATATATATAGAAGCTTTAACTAGTTAAATAAATGAATTTTTCAAATTTCTCACCTTGCAGCATCATCTTCAGCTATGATCTTTTTCACTAGACCTACAAGTTCCTTACATCTGTCAGCAGCATTCAGTAAGGCCTTATGCACAATATTAGAGTTATAGATGGCCGCTCCAGTGAGGTCCAACAAGCACAACTCCTTATACTGATTCATGCCAACAACAAGGATGCCACCTGTGTTACCTCCTTCTTCTGTGTTACTTATACATACCAATTCTTCTATATAACTGGGATCTGATATGAGGAGACTGAAAGTAAAATAGTCACTCAATGTAAAAACCATCCTCAGTATTGCTTTATATCAAAAGGCAGATTCAACACATCAATTAACCTGGAAAATATACCTACTGTCATGACCTAGGTTGGCATTTATAACTAAACATGAGCTATAACTTAACATGTGATGTGATCCTTTCTAATACTTGTTTTTAATTATCTGATTAACATGCATAGATGGCTAATTATGAAAGGAATAATTTCTTACAATGAGAATTGAAAACTTGAAATAGATCTTGGTCCTGAGTATGGCAATTGTATAGTTTCTTTGAGAGAAACAAAGTATTTTTTTCCAGGCAAACAAAGTGGAAATTTGTATTAAGATTACAAATATTGTTTATTTACTGTGGTTTTATTTCAGAGTGGTTGTGAGAACATATAGGTAACATGAGAACATATTGGTTAGATGCCAACATAGGGTAATTATCCAAATTATGCGAGGCTGTTACAAATACAAAAATATCTAAAATTAGTGTCCATGTGTATTAATCAATTTTCTTAAGATTAAAGAGTGGCTAATCTAATTGCAGCACATACACTTTACCAAAACACAGTGTTTGGAATCCCAAATATAGTCTAAGCATGGAAAACTCGTGTGATGTAGGAATATAACGCTAATAATTATATTTTATAGCAATATCTACTTTCGTGTGCCGCCAAATTTTGTAAATATATAATAATCTTAATATTATAAAGTTATATCATTTAAAAAGAAAAATATTTTTAACATGAATGTATATTATTGTTTCATATATTTAAAATTTTTGTCATAAACTTTTTATGCAGTGTGTTGTAGTAAGTAAATAATTTTTATCTTTTGTGTGCTGCCAAATTTTGTAAATATATAATAATCTTAATATTATAAAGTTATATCATTTAAAAAGAAAAATATTTTTAACATGAATGTATATTATTGTTTCATATATTTAAAATTTTTGTCATAAACTTTTATGCAGTGTGTTGTAGTAAGTAAATAATTTTATCTTTTTCTTTGTGTGCCGCCAAATTTTGTAAATATATAATAATCTTAATATTATAAAGTTATATCATTTAAAAGAAAAATATTTTTAACATGAATGTATATTATTGTTTCATATATTTAAAATTTTTGTCATAAACTTTTATGCAGTGTGTTGTAGTAAGTAAATAATTTTATCTTTTTCTTTGTGTGCCGCCAAATTTTGTAAATATATAATAATCTTAATATTATAAAGTTATATCATTTAAAAGAAAAATATTTTTAACATGAATGTATATTATTGTTTCATATATTTAAAATTTTTGTCATAAACTTTTATGCAGTGTGTTGTAGTAAGTAAATAATTTTATCTTTTTCTTTGTGTGCCGCCAAATTTTGTAAATATATAATAATGTTAATATTATAAAGTTATATCATTTAAAAGAAAAATATTTTTAACATGAATGTATATTATTGTTTCATATATTTAAAATTTTTGTCATAAACTTTTATGCAGTGTGTTGTAGTAAGTAAATAATTTTATCTTTTTCTTTGTGTGCCGCCAAATTTTGTAAATATATAATAATCTTAATATTATAAAGTTATATCATTTAAAAGAAAAATATTTTTAACATGAATGTATATTATTGTTTCATATATTTAAAATTTTTGTCATAAACTTTTATGCAGTGTGTTGTAGTAAGTAAATAATTTTATCTTTTTCTTTGTGTGCCGCCAAATTTTGTAAATATATAATAATCTTAATATTATAAAGTTATATCATTTAAAAGAAAAATATTTTTAACATGAATGTATATTATTGTTTCATATATTTAAAATTTTTGTCATAAACTTTTATGCAGTGTGTTGTAGTAAGTAAATAATTTTATCTTTTTCTTTGTGTGCCGCCAAATTTTGTAAATATATAATAATCTTAATATTATAAAGTTATATCATTTAAAAGAAAAATATTTTTAACATGAATGTATATTATTGTTTCATATATTTAAAATTTTTGTCATAAACTTTTATGCAGTGTGTTGTAGTAAGTAAATAATTTTATCTTTTTCTTTGTGTGCCGCCAAATTTTGTAAATATATAATAATCTTAATATTATAAAGTTATATCATTTAAAAGAAAAATATTTTTAACATGAATGTATATTATTGTTTCATATATTTAAAATTTTTGTCATAAACTTTTATGCAGTGTGTTGTAGTAAGTAAATAATTTTATCTTTTTCTTTGTGTGCCGCCAAATTTTGTAAATATATAATAATCTTAATATTATAAAGTTATATCATTTAAAAGAAAAATATTTTTAACATGAATGTATATTATTGTTTCATATATTTAAAATTTTTGTCATAAACTTTTATGCAGTGTGTTGTAGTAAGTAAATAATTTTATCTTTTTCTTTGTGTGCCGCCAAATTTTGTAAATATATAATAATCTTAATATTATAAAGTTATATCATTTAAAAGAAAAATATTTTTAACATGAATGTATATTATTGTTTCATATATTTAAAATTTTTGTCATAAACTTTTATGCAGTGTGTTGTAGTAAGTAAATAATTTTATCTTTTTCTTTGTGTGCCGCCAAATTTTGTAAATATATAATAATCTTAATATTATAAAGTTATATCATTTAAAAGAAAAATATTTTTAACATGAATGTATAATTATTGTACACGTTTGCTTTTGATAAGCGCATCTTCCACAGGAACACAGAATAGAACTTTTACTTCTTCGCCATTTATTTTCTTCGATTCTCATTCTATCTTTCGTCAATCATCCCGTCTTTTCAAGTTCCATTACATTTTACATTTACCTCGCTTGCCTGCCTCGTTTGGCGAGAATTCGTCGAAACAGAACAAAATCGATGCTTTTTGCATATGTTGAAGTTCTTATGAACTGAGCAGTAACCAATAAAAATTATAAATCATAATTTCATACTTCCCTTAATAAGCGTATTATATTGTTTAATGGTTTTTAAATTTAATAATCATAAACTAAAATTTTCAATGTGTTTTAAAAAACCGTTATGATCCGATAAACATTGACGGTGATTGACATGATCATTATGTGGCTGATAATTTAATATTGATCCAGTTAGATTTTACTATTTTGAAATTATTTTTATTTCAATATCCAAGATCATTTACCACAATAGAAGACGTTGGATTAAGAAAATCCTAAACTTAATTGTTTTGAAAAGTATATTAGGTGACTATATGCTAATACAACTACTGCATATAATATTGCATAAAAAACAGTGTAGTAATATATAAACAGGCGTGTAACCATTACAAAATTGATGAAGTAGACTATAACTACTCATGTAGGATTATGGAAATACAATTCTTTTTGATTGGAAATGATGATGGAGCGCAAGGAATATAATTACAAAAGTGTTTCAGCGATGTTAGATTGTGATAGCACCTTGATGTATTGCTAACGTTTTAAACGAGATTTTAGTCAATAGACGATTTTATTTTTTTATATTAACTGAGCTTATAGTAGAAAAGGAAAACGAACACGTGACTAACTTGATTGTTCATTTTATGTGTTTTAAAATTGCTATAAAAAAATATTTTTAATTTTAATAAAACCTTTAAAAACATGTGTAAAGTTCTAAGCAAACTGTGAATATATTTGAAATGCCTTCCAACTATGTTGGAGCCACTTCAGCAAATTTTACTGTTACGTGATTGCATTACGGAATTAGGAGTAAGGTTGCCGAAGGCCTAACCTTTATGAATTAAAAAAAGCCGGCAACGTACGTAACCTTTTTAGTACAGTGGGTGCTGGTGGGTTGCGGTATTCACTTAACTTGCGGTAATCAGTAGAGTCACGTGTTGTTTTTCTAAGCCTCCAGGTGACGGAATGAATGAATGCTTTTTGATTGTGACTTTGCTAGAATTATGATAATCCAATTCTAAGTATGTACTCCATAACAACGACCACCTTCGCAAGAACGAAAGATTCAAGTAGAAACTTCTTTCGCATTCGTTTATATGCGCCAGAACTTCGTAATATAACTATGTATATAGCTCGGAAATAAAAGAGTTTGAAGTCTATTATCTAGTCTAGTTTAGATTTGAAGTCTGTTTTTGTTGTTATTTGTAAATATACTTACATATTATTGTTTAAAAAAATGCCCTCCATAAATATTTTCAAGAAAATAATTTGTGATATTCCATAATACTAGACATCATGGAAAGTATTTTGAAGTACAATCTAGTTGTAAAAGCTATTTCAATATTGAAAAGCAATTTACGTGATTGCCACGTATTTGCTGAGGTAATGGGATGTACAATTTTTACATAACCATAACCGTCCCTGTTGTTATAGTGTACGACAATAATAACTTACATAGACTGCCATGCTGTCACCCCAATAAAAAATATTAATGAGAAAATAAATGTATGGACATGCCTGTCGCAAAATTGCTTTTTTTAATTTGTGAGTTTAACCCAGTGATAATTAGCTTCTCCTAGCAAATCGCTACGAACCTTACCGTTATGAGACAGTTGAAATTCACTCTCGCAACTTTAGTGTAAAAAGCATTGTCTTGAATACATGAAAACCATATAAAAGAAAGAGAATAGCAAGTTCAACAGAAGCTCGAAAAGTAGCGAGAGAAACAACTATAGCACACTGGCAAGAGGAATGGGGTACTAGAAATGCAAGGTGGAAACACAAATTAATTAAAAACATATAGACATGGACAAACAGAAAGCACGCAGAGGTGAACTATCAGATGACACAATGCTTGACTGGCCACAGAGTCTTTATGACCTACACAACACGGATTGACAAACGTCAAATCGAAATGGCTTTGGCGGAGCTTACGCTTATGCCTGCTATTTAAAAGTTTTTATTATATCCTAAACCTCGCAAGGTAGACAAAGTTACCAATCGCTTATTACGTTTCATACGTGACAGAGTATGACGATCGCCATTCTGAAGTAAAAATTTTGCAAATGATTTTCCGAAACTAAAAGTTATTTGTGTAAGCCGATTGGGACTCGGGCCCCTGCCTGTAAAAGTAGCTATGTAAAGTAAGTTATACCTAATTATATAATAATGCACTCGCTACTTCCGGGCGATTCAAATAAATTAAGGCAAAAATTGGTTTTAGACGACTTAAGCTGTCTTTAGATGATCTTATCAAACATATATATTTATAAAAGGTATAGAGAACATAAAGTGTTTTCAGTTTTTTAACAGTAATTTTTAAAACAAATTTTCGATACATTCAATGGTTACCAAAATGTTTATATTTTTATGGTGTATCCATATTAATCTAACGTACATTAATCATAACATAGGGTGGTGACGAGTCATGTTTGTTGTGTCAAGGCGCATCCTCGCTTTCAGTCGATGCTCACGAAGCAGATCATACGCTAGCCTAGCATTGGCAAATTGTTCGTGGTATAGGTCAAGGTATAATGCCATGGCTGCAGGCCTACAACTTATATTTTCAACGATATGTAACGCAAGTTTTTGCGAAAGTATCTATGACAACCCCCTTATTGGTAATTTTAAATATACTATTTTATAACTACGGGAAGCTCTTATCCTTTTTCATCTTTTATTAATTTAATCCTCTAAAGAGTTCTAATAAATAAGATGTTCATTTTAACAGGGTCAAGACCTACTAACAAGCAAAATGAAATGCTCACTTTGATCCACAATCTCAACGGAAAACATTTAAGAATCGGAACTTACAACGTAAGTAATTTAATTCAAATTAGAAGTGGTAATTGATATTAAACTGATAAACATACTTAAAACGTGTTTTATGAGTATACATGTCCGCATTTCACTAAGCTTATTACGCACAAATTGAAAACGGAAACACATTTCTACATCTCCTCCTCATTCACATACACTCTTATATACACTCTTTCTCATTCAAAAAAGAACCAGAGACAAGATCTTGTATTTAGCAATATATTCTGAATAATATTGTCTCCCGCATAGCGCGTAGAACTCAATATTTTCGATAAACTTTTTAACGAATAACAAAGCAATTAATTAATCACTTAAAATTCCTGCGCAGCACCATTTTGTGCTCGTCACCTTTAGACAAAATGATGAGACTCATTAGCCCAGTAATTTTACTTGCTAGAGCGTTTATCTAGCTATAACACACTGCCGCTTGCAGTCATAGATTTTTTTTATGACTAACTACACAGATTGGCCAGAGAAGCTGGCCTTGACTGCTTCACCGGATTGAGAGGTGGCATAGCTCATAGGTCGCTTAGCCTGAACCTCTATTGCTAGTAACTCGACGCAAGGTCCCCGGTGAGGGGTAACCTCGGCTTGGACGGTTACTATGTTACGCGTAAGCATGCCGATCCGAGGGCGCCCGAGAGGGCCGAACCACGACTCGGTCGGTTGCTATTTCACGGATAATCTAAGAGACATTCAAAAGCAAAACTAACTTTGAGTGCCACTTCGGGAAGCGTTGGCGCTGGGAGAAGAAGTGGCCGAAGAAACTCCAGCAACGCTCCTAACATCTAAGGGGTACAGTCAAAGATAGATGTTGCATGACAATGTTGCAGTGACTAGATGACACGTTAGAGAATCTAACACCGACACTTAAGCAGTAATGATTCTGACATTTAGATTGCTTTTAGAACTATCCACTGAGCTGGGTGGAGCGCGACAGTAATGGAACAATTAAAGGACACGGGGTTGCCTTTGCCGTTGTGGAGATTTTGCAGCAAAAGTTCAATTTCACTTTCGATGTTGTTGTGCCTGAAAACAACTATGAAATCGGCTTTGGTAGGCCTGAAAGCTCTCTGATCAGTCTTGTGAACAATAGTGTGAGTATTTTTATCATCATTACAACTTCGTTGGTGGCATATACTAAATTGAATGATATTTTACTTTGCTGTTTTTTTTAAATAAAGATACGAAACAACTAACGGAGCTGTACAGCTCTTTTGGACACTCTTGGGTCACAATGCAGTTCCCTTGCCGAGGGGGCTTTGTGCTAGGTTATTTAAAGCTTTTCGAAGCCTGGCTACGTAGGAGGAATGACGCGCACGTCACCTACCGCCTGACACAGGTAATCACCGGGCACGGGTGCTTCGGTGAGTACCTGAACAGGATAGGGCGCGAACCGACCGCGCAATGCCACCATTGTGGCTGTGACCGGGATTCCGCGCAGCACACGATGACGTGAAGATTTCCTCCCCGTCAAAAAAAAAGGTTATTTAAAATAAAGGTGATGTGTCAATCTGGGCGGTTTAAGAGGTTTTTTTCTCCATCTGATCTGATGATGTTGAAAGCCTTTAGACTAACTGAAGTTGCAGGTGTGAGTTGTCTATTGTTTTTTTTTTATAGAAAGTAGATTTGGCTGCAGCATTTTTGCCGAAGCTGGTGATGTTTAATAAGATGGTGACTTACTCGGCCGATTTGGACGAGGGCGTGTGGATGATGATGTTGAAACGGCCCAAGGAATCAGCAGCTGGTTCGGGCTTGTTGGCACCCTTCGAAACGAATGTATGGTACGTGTTTGTTATCCTTGTCACATATACACAAATCTCAAACACGGAGGGAAGAGGACCGAGAGGCCGACCGATCAGATGGACGGACCAGTTGAGAGATTAAAAAACAAAAAGCCGCTTCAAATCTAGTGAAACGTGACAGATTTAACAGTACTATTCGAGGTCGTTATTTATAATCGTGAAAATGTGTCATAGTCAAATTACGACATTCTGGCTTCTATATTCTCTTTCTTCTTCGTCAGTTGTATTACGGACAAATACATTTCTTAGGAGCTCCCTATATCTTCAGAACCCAATCTTATGTGCCAATAAAAATCATTATATGGGACATAATCGAAACCAAAACAAAAAATGTATTTTTAAATAACGGCGCTATGAATGAACAAACATTAAAAAAAAAACAGAACAAGTCAATGATTTACAAACGTATATTTTATTAGAAATTGATTTGTTTTCTTGCGCACTGTGTTTAACATACGTAAATTAGTAATAACATACGGAATAAGTAAGTTTGTATATTACTTCAGGTACCTTGTCCTAGCGGCAGTATTATGCTACGGGCCCTGCATAACGATACTAACCCGTATACGCTCTAAATTGGTACGTGATCCCGATGAGGGCATTCAATTGCCTCCAAGTATTTGGTTTGTGTACGGCTCCTTTATCAAACAAGGAACTAACCTGGAACCAGAGGCTAGTAAGTATAATCATTTGTACTTATTTAACCCGGCTATTTAACCTTCCTTTTAACCAGTACAGCATAGACGGCGATGAAAATTTTCTTCTATTTCTTTTTATTTTACTGCGATTATAGAGGGAGTTAATTTTTATCAGTAAATACAATATCATATCCGTAGTAGTAGTAGTATAGTAAATAAAAGCTGTATTTGTCACCAAACTTCACAGGATTACTCGCCAGGTCAATGTGAAGATTCCCTGAAAGTTTCATTGAGATTGGCCCAACCGTTTCCTATATATATATACATACCTACCTATATGAACATACCTAAGCACTTGCTCTAAATACCATATAGATTATGCTATTGATTTCCCGTATGGCATCGATATTTTTACATTTAATTGTTTATTGTCCAATTTGACACTTGGTAAAGGTTAGTTGGAGGGTTAAAATGAGTCGAAGTGAATCGGGGTTCTTCTTCTTAGTCGTCTCCTTCATTGCTGAAGGTCGTGTCTAGTACAAAGTGTTGATCGCTCGCTTAACGATTAACTTCCACGTGTCCCTGTCCTCGGCGGTCTTCATTGCTTTGGTTATTGGTAGGCCTATGAGCGTCTTAACTGCGTCTGCCCACCGTGTGGGTGAGCGACCGCGTGCTATTTTTCCGTCCACCTGGCCAACAACCATTAGCTTTTCGAGGTCATCAGGATTTCTGTGGGCAACGTGTCCAAAATAATGCAGTATGCGCATACTGCATTATTTTGGAATCGGGGTTAGATCTGTACAAATAAAGAAATGGCGATACACATTTTAATAACCCCTTGATAAATTGAACTGTATTTTTTAATAAATTTTAACTAAATATCTACGGATACTACGTGATTAAGAGAAATGATTGGGGGATTTCAAAGATATCCCAGTGAAACTAAGTTATAATTTTGTCAAAGTCAAGTTAATCTGTCAGTTAATATCACATTTAATTGCGACCGTTAATCAATCATCGTTCACGCCTTTCCATTTTGTTTGTATATCATGGTTGTGATTATTTCTACATGTATTCGAAAATTCCCGCCGTAATTAGCGGTCGCGGGCACGATACTATTAATCTTTAGCCACACATGTAATTACGGGTGACATTGAAACACGTTCGTTGTTTTGGACGTTATTTTGTTTAAATATAGCCCGATAAAAAGTTTTTTGTTTACAATATAAATCATATGTATCAGTAGCATAGCTAGGTAACCAAGGGCCCTGGGACAAATTAAAAAATGGGGCTCCCACTGCTATCAAAACTGATTAGGTTTTATCAAATAAATATAATTAAAATACTTTAAAAATGCTAACCTACTTAAGGTCTATTTTGTTCACTGCAAGGCAGGTAGTAAAAGTATTAAACAGTGATAACATAAATTACAATTAATACTTGGTGTAGGTTTGGCTAATTAAACGAAATAGAGAAGATTAAAGGGGTTATATAAAGGTCGGGTCTACGAATTGACTACATAACAATTATACTTACAATTTTTTTTGTTAACGGGGTGGAAATCTTCAAAAAGATACCCCGCCTTCTGGGGGGAAGGCGGCGGTTATGTAGGGTTTTTACCCGCTAAAACCTCCCGGTGGCCCTTTCCTCGGTGCATGGTGAGGGGCTCCGGGATCTCCAGTGGAACGTACCGGAGCCCCTCTGCACTGTGCTCAAGGAGAGCACTTCCCGGGGGGCGGGAGGTTACTCCCTCCCCCCCTGTGCCCTCGCAAGTGCAAGTGCAAGGCGACATGGGCCATCCGATGTCGCCTTCTTCCCGGGTCCGCTTTCCCCCCGTTCGGCGCTCTCCCTCTGCGTCATTACTGACTCACAGAATGAGACCAGCGCCTTCCAAGCTTACAATTTTTTCCTAGCTTTACTTTTTGCAAACCTATCAATGACTTCGTTTAAATCCAGGCTTGATGAGGTTTTGTTTTCAATTGCTATTAGCGATAAATATCGATCGAGATTTCTGGTAAGGATTCGAGGGCCCCGGGGCATTGACACGCCTAGCCCCTAGGTAGCTACGCCACTCATATGTATAGATAAAAGGAAACATTACTGCGGTTTTAAACTTACATTCGATTTTAACTATATTTATAACATAAATAGCTGATTTTAAATTAATGATTGACCTTAGACACTACTCGAGTGTTATTTGCGACATGGTGGATTTTCATAACATTGTTGTCGGCGTTCTACACGGCGAATTTGACTGCATTTCTCACTCTGTCCAAATTTACATTGGATATAGAGAGCCCCAAAGATCTCTATAAGAAGAGTTACAGATGGGTCGCCGCTGAAGGAGGAGCTGTGCAATATACTATAAGAAATGTAAGTTACTTCTTTTTTCTATACTTTCTAAACAAGTGCTTGAATACGACCCCATCTAAAGTTAAGTGCTTGGTTATTTGAAATGCTATTCTGGATGGTAAATCGCTTCAGCTTTGTATCCTCTTTTATAAAAACAACATAAAGACGCGGCTATTCTACTCAAATCTTTTTCTGTACGAACGATGATTGGCAAAACAAATCTCTCAGGATCTGAGAGATGGCTGCTGTCTTTATTAGATCGAAGATTTTAAATCTATATATCTATCGATTATGTATTTATTAAGATTCTAGAATTATGTCAAAAGAAATTGTCTTTATAAGAATACTTAATTATGTTTATAAGAAACCAAACAAAACAATACCTAGAGTATACAATTAAACATGAACTGTGTCGCCAATCACCAAGAGGGCAGAGATCATGTGCAATCACTGCACAGATATGACACACTTTTCTCGCATTATTAATGAATGTGTGTGCGCATACATATTAATAGTCTACAAATAATCCTTACCTGTCCCTTTTTCTAGAAGTCACTCTGATTGATTTACTTTTCTGAAGGGCGGCCTTTAACGTTCCTAAAAACACCAAGAAAAATTTATTTAAAATATATGAGCCAACATTATAAAGTATTCCTTTAAAAACAATTATATTAGTACGTGAAACAAAACGTTTGGTATATTTTTAAGAATACTGCGCGTACGAAGGTTTAAAATTTGGCATAGATAGAACTGCAGGAAGCTAAAATTATATATGTAATAAATTATAATAATACCTATATTATTCCCCATTGTTACGGTTGCTTAGCAAGGGTTGAATAAATCGGAGAGAGATTTCGGATTCAGTTCCAACGTCACATATAAATATGTTGGCGGTGAAGTAACAATTATTATATACGATTATATTCTTTGGCACCCAATGGTTTAGTAGATAATTCATGGCCTGTTTTCCGCTTACCCTGATTGAGCATGTATATTTATTAGTTCTTAACAAAATCATGTTTAAATATTTCTACAGCCTGACGAAGAGCTATATTATTTGAACAAAATGATTTCGAGCGGTCGGGCACAATTCCGCTCAATGATGAAAGACGAGGACTATCTTCCAATGGTGAAAGATGGTACTGTACTGGTGAAAGAGCAGACAGCTATTGACCATTTGATGTATGCAGATTACCTGAGAAAAGCGAGAGAAGGCGTTGTTGAAGCCGACAGGTGCACCTATGTGGTCGCACCTAATTCTTTTATGAAAAAACAAAGGGCATTCGCTTATCCTAATAATACCACATTAAAGATACTTTTTGACACTGTGTGAGTATCAATTATCTAGAACATAATAATTTGGATATATTTAATTTCATAAAACCATTGAAGTATCAGATTTTAGAGGTGTCTTAAGTGAATAAACGAACTGAATTATTAACATCTAGAATAACGAGCATATTACAAGCGGGCTTAGTGGACTTCCTACAGTATCGTGACCTACCTACCACAAAGATCTGTCCGCTGGATCTTCAGTCGAAGGACCGTCGACTACGTAACAGCGATCTTATTATGACGTACATAATCATGGGCGTCGGGCTGGTAGCTGCTACAGCCGTGTTCATCGGAGAGGTAGATTTCTTTTTATTTTGTAAGGCAGAAGCTTTACTACGATCAGTTTAGTGACCTCAAAGATCAGACATATGACCTGATGGCAGGAGAGGTAACTACAAAAAATATTGCAGTGTTGCTTCATGATGATGAACTTCTGAGAGCGAACTTTCCACTTAATGCAACACCTGACCTGCTTGCTAGTTCCGCTAAATTAAACAGTTACTTGACAATACTACCTAATTTTTAAATGAATAGAAGTGTAAAAGAAAATAATATACAAATGACCGATTATCTATCTGTAACATCCTTAGAATAATTAGAAATTAATAAAATGTTTATTACTTTTAACCTGATTTTTTAGGTATGTATCAAGCGGTCCATACATTTTAAAATAACCAGCCACGGGCACACAGATAATAAACGGAAAAGAAAGAAATCAAAAGTAAGGTTTGTAGACTATAGTTATGATGACAGCCGGCCGCCGCCATATGATTCACTTTTTGGCGGGAAATCGCACTACAACGTAACTGACAGGACGCAGAGGAAAATAATTAATGGAAGAGAATATTTCGTAATTAATACCAGTAATGGTGGGACAAGGCTTATTCCCGTTCGCACTCCGTCTGCTTTCCTTTATCGATGAATTTAATTTTAAATTAAAGTGTCCTAGTCTAGTGAGCGATCATATTAGTTTGTAGATGTTTGCGCTCCACTAATGTCGTGGACTATCTTTGATACCACCATTCCTAACATTATTTTTTTTAATATCCTTAGTCGAATATGTTATGAATAATTTTAGTTCTTTCAACATTAATTAAAGATTATTGCTAATTACTAATGTTCGTTTTACTTTCCTGTGTGCATCGTACCCTAAATCTTTTAGGTAATCATATAACTAAAGAATATAATGGATACTGGTGGTTGCTTCTCGTGATCGAAATTCTAAATGACGTATGAGATTTTAACGAACTACACAGTTGGCCAGAGAAGCTGGCCTTGACTGCTTAACCGGATTGAAAGGTATAGGGCTCTTAGGTCGCTTAGCCTGAACCTCTATTAGTTAGTAGCTCGACACAAGGGTAACCTCGGCTTGGATGGTTATTATTTTTACGTGTTAGCAGTCCGATCCGACGGCGCCCGAGAGGGCCGAACCACGACTCGGTCAGTAGCTATTTCATTGGCAAAAAGTATACATGTCTACAGAAAAGTCCACGATGGCATATGTCTATCCCTTAAGTATAACATAGTATTTCTATATTAACACTTTAAATATTGGGCAATTATAAAGCGGTAACTTGAAAGCTAAGTAGACAAATACGATATTATTTCTTATTATTTTAAATACGTTAGTTGGTTTGAGCATTTATGAATAATTACACCATGCAAATTAAATGAATAACTTAGGAGATATAGTAAAATCAAAATAATGCACAATGAAATTAATTTCGTGTCGTGTCACCGTCGCCTCGCGTTCGCGCATAAATCCTAAAAAAAAAAACAAACTAAATAACATTTTTGGTTAATTCCACGCGGATGAAGTGGGTACAATTAGTATCAAATAAATAAAAGACTAATTTATTCCTCACATTTTTAATAACTGTGAAATACATTTCCACAATTACGCTAACATTCAAACCGTGATCATCAACAATCATTAACATTTTTGCTCATATATTTATAAATTACAATACAAAAAAACATATAATTATTTTTCATGACATTTGTCTATTCATTTCTCAAACACTTTATTGCAACACATTACAAAAAGAAATACAATTCTATAAAGAGGAAACAAAAATACACGAGTACAAATATTGATTGAAACATCGCATTGAATACAACAATATTTTACCTGGTTATCAACATCCATACAAAATACAAAATCGGTAGCCATTGTAAATTGAGCAGTAATTAAATTAGTCGATATGGCCGACAAAATCGGGAATCAATTATTTAAAAAAAACAGTTATTTGACTGCTAATGAAATACACCTGGTATTGATTAAATATTATATTTATTTTCATCCAATAGAAGCAACCTTCACGCGACAAATACTCATTATGAAAAACCAACGGTATAACCTTAAAGCCACTTATCAACCAAATTGTATACATACATTTAGCTATCAATAACAATCCGTTAATACATTTTAAAACTATCAAAGTCCTTTTCTTTTTCACAATTTTTATTCGTCGGACAGATAAAATAAATACACGTAACAGACCATAGATAAAAAAACCTTCTATAAAGGGTAATTTTTTTCTCAATCTGTTAATGAATAAAATTAACTTTACGGATTAATCACAGTACACTAATGAATTTATTACTTAGATTTTTGACATCTTAAAATGTATGAAATTGTACGCACTCTATGAATGGATTGACTGTAGCGGCATCGACACCTATTTACTTTCTCATTATCTTTGGATGGATCAATCAATGACGACTCATATCATCATTAAACTGTCATTGTCAACGTCATCTAACAATTTATTACTAAGTTAAATGCTCACTGCCTCAATCATGTAAGGTAACAAGAAGGTCGTTTATGTGTTTTGATTCGCTATTTTGAGATAACCTAGCTTTCCATGTCAATGTGTTTTATATTGTAGCTTCCCCCACATTGGCCGTGGCTGTTTCTCGAGTGTGTTTGACTGCGTTATTCGTATAGTTGGCGGCAAATAATTCTAGCGCTGACCGTTAATGCGCAGATGTCGAAAATAAGGTATCACAGTGGAATGGAGGGGCGCGTGGGAGGACATGCGCGAGCGCTTATTAGCCCTCCTGTTGTACTCCGCCCCGCGCACCGATACCACACCCCGCTCCCTCCTGGTGTACAGTCGCGTTCTAAATTTTATCTTAAGTGACGTTTTACTGTTACGTTTTCTGTTGTGTTAGTTTGTTTTTATTGAAAGTTATCGTTTGTATATATGTCAAATATATTGTAATGACTAGCTTAAACGAACTAGCATAGACATAAAAAGTACAGGCAAAAACACTTTATTCGTAATTTGTAGAAACGAAGTGAGATTGGAAAAATTAATAATTGCCTGTGCGACTGGAAACTTTTTTGACAAACTACACAGATTGGCTAGGGAAGCTGGCCTTGACTGCTTGACCGCATTGAGAGGTGGCATAGCTCTTAGCTCGCTTAACCTGAACCTCTTTACCTAGTAAATCGACATGGGTCCCCCTCGTGAGGGGTAACCGCGGCTTGGACGGTTACTATGTTACGCGTAAGCATTTCGATCCGAGGGCGCCCGATAGGCCCGCTTCGCTTCTTGGCCAATCGACTATGATCAAAGCGCAGCGCCCTTCCACGTTTCGCTTAACGCTATTATTATTTGCCGCCAACTATACCTAAGAGTTTTATTTGAAATTAATTATTAAATTAGATGCGATAAAATCCATAACGTTACCTTTATTCAACGCGATAAGTTTTAAAAAGCCATAAAATCGCTCATAAAATTCGAAAGTATGAATAAACAGCCTCCTTTAATAAATTGAATATCATAAATTATAAATATAAGATGAACAGCAAAATGATACAACTGATAAGTTACGAGAAGAGTTCAAATGAAGTGCAACTACGACTTACTATGTTGTGATTCACTATCTAACTTACAAATTATTGCAACATTTTTACCCGCACATTTCTAGACCTTTATTAGTACTCTATAAAATGCTAGCCGCTTCCAGGCATTTCTCTACTTAAACCTAAGATTTATCATCACATTTTATTTTTAAGTATAAATTACAATTGAAGATTACAGTTTGATATAAAATGTTGTTATATTCTTTAATTTCTTATTTTTATAATATAATTAAAATTATATAACGTAATTTGTTAGTAGGTATAGTAAGCCGGATATATTTTTTTTCTCCCAATTCTTTAGAATATTTTTTTTTTAGTAAATTTTCATTATTTTGATAGTTAATTTCATTCAAATCAGTTTGAAAACATAATAAGTAAAACAATTTTTTTATCTCTATTTTGGTTTTGTGTAAATTATTTGTAACTAAGCCAATCATTAGGTGGGTAGATTTAGAATATATAGAAGGTTTGAGAAAGGTCAGATTTTATTACAAGGTTAGACGCCTTTAAGAGAAATGAAAGCGGTGGGCTTAATAATTGCAAGCACTTAGCCAATTATGTCTTGCCATATTTGTAAAATACTGACAAATTAGTAACATAGCTACGGTTACTGAATTGGGTATTTGAAAAAAATAACTTGTCATAAATTAAAATGATAATATATTTCTTACCTAAAACTATTTATTGCTTTAATTCTTTTTTAAAGATATATCATTTGGAAAATAAATTAAACTCAACCGCACCGTACCGTTACAGCCTTTATATATGTAAACATATGTCCCACTGCTGGGCACAGGCCTTCTCTGTTAAGAGAGTATAAAGGCATAGGCCGCCACGCACACCTAGTGCGAAAGTACAGACTTCACATACCCTAGAAAATATTTTCTAAGACATGTAGATTTCCTCACGTTTTCTTTCACCGCCGAGCGCATATAAAATTGCAACAGCAAATTTATTGGTGCCGGCGCTGGGGATCGAACTCGGGTACTCGTACTATGCAACTTAAGGTAACCGCCCGGACACTGAGCTACCACGGCTCTCCCTTTCTCTCAACCCTGCCGGGATAGACAGAGATTGCTTCCGCTGTCCGCTTTTTACCGAGTATATTAGGTCCCATATGTGGCAGGTCGTGTGCTTATCACCAATATTGTTATTAACATAAATGTATCTAAATTGTCAAGTCTTAAAAGTTATCGTGCGTTACTATAATAGAAGTGCTACGAAAACACTCTCCAAAAATGCTTAAAAATGTGCTACGAGATGTCAAACGTCAAAATACTTTGAAGCAGTGCGACGAATAAATCCTTAAATAAAATGAAATAAATAATATAATATTGCTTGTTATATAGTAATATAGTGTTTATAAAAATCTACGTAAAACCATAAATTTATTAAGCCAATTTTTTTCTCAATAAGAGCTGTCGACATGGCGCCAAAAAGCTGGTACTAAACATGGCGTATTTATTTTTTGTTTTATCACTATTATTTTTTAATTTCATCATATTTTAAAATTGTCTTAAGTTAACGCACCGACTACTAGTATATTGGCCATTATAAAATTTTAAATACATCAAAAATCGATGTTATTTTTTTTTCAAAAACCCAATTGGCAACTCGAATGCGACTTAAAACTTTAAAAAAATGTTTTGTGAAAATAACCGTAAGCAATATGCAATTGTACTTTTCCGTTAAAATCTATCTTCAATGAAATAACTAACTTCAATTGCTTTGCCAATACAGCAATGCTTTAAGGTCTCGAAGCCCACGGATATTTTGTTAAAGAAAGGTATTATGTTAAGAACAAAGAGATTAAATGTAGTTAATATATGTACATGTAGCTTTGAAATGGGCCATATGGTAATAAAAGTTATTTCGGTTTTTTAACCCGAATAGGATAGACAGAGACCGCACACAGCTTAAGCCAAAAATCGGATACTAATTTTAGTAATTTTATGTAGTAATAAACCGAAAATAACTGTAATATATAGAAACCCATTCGTTCAAGCCCACCGAGATTCTAACTCAAAATTAAAAACGAGGATAGAAAAAGATAATCCACTAGCTAAATGGTTGAATCTGATAGCCGTGGATTCGAATACAATTGTACCAATAAATTGACGTTTTTTTCAAAATATGTATCTGGTTTACGGCTCACCACCTGTCACATTTGGGGCCTATTAAGCTCGGTGAAAAGAGGACACCGAATAGTGAATCTGTCTATCCCGTTAGAGTTTAAAGGACGGAGAGCTTATAAATGTAAAAAAAAACTTTATTCGAACGCACTGTGATGTCATTTAACTTAAAAAAATCGATGTATTTTATCCAGCCATATAATCTGCATTGTTAACAAAAAATTATACATCGCCAGTATAAATTATGATAAAATTCTTCATAAATGACAAATGTTTAATTTTTTTTAATAAAAACTACACTAACAACTACGTATAGTTTCTTAGCTACGTATTAAACAATATAGCTACATATTACAGAATGATCAACGTTAAAAGCGTAGCTACAATAGTAGCTTTCGCAGGCTTCGGGATATTGAATTATTATAATTATGACAATTTGGCGCGTTCACTCGATTGATTTATAAATCTGCTTCATTTATAACTAATTGTGTATGAAAATGTCTTGAAGACAATAACAATTGTTAAACACATTTCTGGTATTCCATCGCAACAACTTTGTCTAACTGCTAAATTGTTAACAATTGTGTTTTGGTATTAAACAAACTTTCACTATTATATTAGTTGTGACAAAAACGTGAAAACCTATGATAATAATATTTATGTATATACAGAAGTGCAACATCAACTAGCTATTCTTTATAATTTTACATTTTGTATAATCCATACCATACCTTATTTGGTAAATTTAATGGTAATATTACAGAACATGTCAACGTGTTAATTTGTTTTATAAAATTATTCTTTCAAATATTTTTATTAATCACCATTTTTTCCAGTTTCACAAAAACGCTTATTGTGACTTCTATAACAACTTTTTGTCTTACGATTATGTTTTGAGTGTTGGTAACACTGTTGATTGCAACCGATTGAATTGCAATATATCATTGCGTAGACGCTTTGTGCGTAGGCCCTTTTACGGCAAAAAAGTTCTGAAATTTCTCAACAATATTACCAACTTTTGAAAAAAATTTTGCTAACCATTCCAACTAAGATTGAGGCTAGGAGATGATTCACGTCAATAGTCGAATGGTGGACGACCTTACCTTAGTAGAGAAATACTACGTGAAGTCGTAAATATTGACACTGATCACTTAAGATCAGGTGAGCCGTATGCTCGTTTGCCACATTTCATATATAAAAAAAAAATTATATTCTTATACAACTGAAATGGGAGCGTAGTATTTTTTACGAAATATATAATCATTTAATTGTTTTCAACACAAATTACCGTGTTGATTTGATCTGTAATATTACTTATTCAATAATACATTTCGAACACATTTGACCAGCCACTGAAATTCGTTTTATTTATAAGTAACTTTATTAGCACACTTTACGCGAATCGTCAATTTATTTGACCGTCACTTACGTTATAAAATAAAGCTTGGACGTTATATTGTGAAGACTGACTTATATCAGTCATAGATATTTGTCGCTTCTTCGTCCTATGATGATCTCAAAATTGTTCTCACTAATCACTTGGACGGCTGACGATACGTTAAATTAATTAATTTTTCGTTTATTATATTTCGTCTAGATACGACAGATGTGTGTTTGAAATTTCAAGTTCAATAACAACAGGATTTTTTCAGGTCAACTTATATTATATTCCTTTAAAAATTTCAATATTAATACAGCCTTTGTACACTTTTATATAATACGTGTAAAAATTATATCTTATCGGCGAATATTTGAGAGAGGTACGCTATATGTTTCACAGCTAATGTATAGTGAAAGCAGTTAGCCTGTAACCGAGTTATGCCCAATCGCCTGTCAGACAGAAAGTCTACCATCAGCCATTGGTGATGGTAGCAACGACCTAGAAAAGACAAAATTACACATTGGAACGATGTTACATTATTTGTTGTGGGCATCCGTTGAGAACAGTGTTACGATGTAATGAAAATAATTGGCAACGATATAGATACAGCAATTTTAAAGACTGTAAATTTCATTTTCATATTATCTCATCAAAAATACGATAACTAATTATGCATATAAACACATATATTATGCAACTGGGTATAGATGTAGTGAGAAATTATTTTCCTTCGAGAAAACTCGGATCTTTATCGGAATATGATTACACCCTGTGAATGAATAATCGTGTTAAATGAGTGACATTTTCATATCCATTAATATTGAACTGTATTGTTTAGTGTCAAATATCAAATAGAATAATGTCATTGTATAATATAGAGATGTTACAACCACAACAATAATTATTTAAAACTGGATATTACCATTACCAGTGTATTATACGAAATGAGTTCCCGATATTTTAAAGTACTAATTGTTATTTTTTTATTTTTTTTTTATTTATTTAATAAGATACACCAACAGCATTACACAAGCATACATTGTTGTAATAATCAAGTTTACAAACTAAGTCCTGTTGTGTATGCCAATTACAGGTGTACACAACATTCGCTATAAAGAAACGTAACGATTTTATTATTAATACTTACAAAAATATTTTATTAAATGATAATGTAATAGGAATATAACTACTAAATTATTTAAATCAGCCAAAATTACTGCACAATTTTTAAAACTAAGGTGCGGAAGACCTTGCGTGAGTTTTGTTATCAAGTAATATTGGGGAATTATAAAACTTAATACCTGCCTAAATTTTATACCATTGGCATCCCTCTCGTACCTAAGTAAATAACTTGCGTGCGAGAGGGATGCAATCGAAATCTGAAATATGATTTAAACAATAACGAATATTTGAATTGCGTATTACCACTCTATATATATGTTGGTCTGCAGATGCGACTTACCCCTACGGTTATAGTATAATACGACCTTTCCGAAAAATTGCGAAGGAAAATCTTTTCTCACTATATCCGCACAGGCAATTTCCCTACAGATTTATTTTTTGTAAAAAAAAAATTATAGTTATTAATTAAAAATTGAGATAGAAGAGTTGTTAGCAAAAAAATGTGTCTGGCTCTGTATACTAAAAGTCACTTTATCATATTATTTGAATCAAAATCGGTTACTGCCATTCTAAAAACACTGGAAGTATTATGTATAGACTAAAAATACATACAAATAAACATATATTAGGACAAAATTGGTGAAACAATATCTGCTTGCTTCGGTGACCGACAGCATAGGTAACAGTTACTATGGAAGATTCACCTAAGCAAGAAATAATTTGACATTAACTGTGTCTACCCATCTATACTTAGATATATATATTTATAATTATTATTATAGTTTCATTTCTTATTTTTCTGACCTAAACCCAATTTTTTATCTTTATACAATCCCAATGTAGCCTGGCAGGGAATGCCTTTTGACATTAAGTCCGCCTTCCTGTACTAATTTCATTGTGTGCAAATAAATAATAAATAAATATGTATCACATTTTTTACTACTACAAATAGACTATTTAAAATTGGTCCTTCGAGCCGGATAATGTAACATGCTTACCCGCATTCTAGGGCGTCTAGATTCCTTGCAGTGGCCGCTCCCTGTCCTCCTGCCGCTAAATTAGAGTTGACTGACTCTGTTCTAGAACCCATGTTTCGCTGCCGACAAAGATATGGCGTCACAGAGGGCGATGGGGTCGAGCGCTCCTGAAATTAGTACAAACTTTAATCAATAACTGTTGACACCTTTGTATCATAAATACAAAATACTTTTAGATTAATTAGTCAACACATAAAATGAGAGTACTGTCGATTTAATAAAGTTTAGATGGTTGCCGAAATTTGTAACGGTTTGGTCGAAATGCAATTTGGTTCTATGAACAAATAAACATTAATTTTTGCTAAACCATAAAATACTAATAAACAATACTAATTTTTAAATATTAATCAAGTATTAAAGTGACGTTATCTAATACTTAATTAGGAATTAACTTGGGAATCAGTTTTACTCAATAGCACCGTAAAAAGTACGAAACTAAATCAATAACTAATATGGTCACTACGTGCATGGAAATCGACAATGAACCTAATTAGGAAACGCACTAGAAACCTTTACCTTTATGCGAAGGCTAACGGCGGCAAATTTTCTTCCAATACATGCGATTTTCATAATGGAGGCCAACAGCGTCTTACGGAAAATAAGCTTTATATGGCAAGCAATTTTTTTAATACCATTTGCGTATTGCTGCCTTATTCTTAGATGGATGTAAAATAGTTCTTACGTTTCAAGTTTATATATATATCCATAAAAGAAAACAATTTATGAATCGTTTCAAATTTACATTTGGATAACGAAATCCATACATAGTTTTCTTTCTTTCCTTTTCCTTTTAAAAAAGAAAGCTAGCAATATTTTTTTTTTCATAAATATTACTAAAATTCTTGTTAACCATTCCAACTTAGCTTAAGCTTGGGCTAGGAGATGGTTCACGTCAATTGACGAATGGTGGACTCGAACCTATGGCCTTACGATTAGCAGACCGTGCCCTTAACCATTAGGCTATTGACGCTTCTAACTCTTCATGTTTTCTATGTATATATTAAAATACTTTTGTATTTGATAATTCTATATAGCAAAATACAATAAAGAGCCTTAGACAAATAAACTTTTCTTTCGCATATATAAGGGCATAATCCACCACGCGAACGGTCATTAAAGATTCATAAAAATAAATGAATCTGATTTCATTTTCTTATCCGTGGTTAGCCCTCATCTGAGGGACCCGTGTGTCGAGTTACAAGCAATAGTGGTTCAGCTTATGCGACCTAAGAGCTATGCCACCTCTCATTCCGGTGAAGCACTAAGTCTCGGAATAATCTCTAGTATAGTGCGTCACAAATAAAAGATGAATTTGATATAAAGGTTAACAATTGGGCACAAGCAATATCTCTGTAAAGAGTATTAAGGTACTTTGTGTATAATAAAATATGGAGACAGATTGTACGTTCGAAAATAAATTTTAAAAAGTGTCTGTCTTTTTCATACTGTAAGAATAACTATTACGTGTACAGTTTAAAACGTTCGCGTGTAATGATCTTGTCTAAAGAGTTGTGTTATGATATACAACAATGTAAAATAAAAAAACCAAAATATCAATGCACATATAATGTTTCACATAAATACAAAACATAGAAGCACCTATCTAAATATTAAAAATATATCATCCTACATTTGGCATTAATACAACATAAAATCTATAATTAAAAATATAAACACTGATTTTGTAATATTCTTGAATAGCAAACTGGTGTAGAGTCCGAATCCTGATTGTCAACAGTCCACGTCCTTGAAAAATATTACCGTACGGTTATCGTTTCTAAACTGAAAAACTGCAATTGAAATAAAAAAAAAATCTCCTAAGAATCTACCCAAAATCAAATCAAACGAGGAGTTCCCTTTTTAGAGCTCACCGGGGGGACCTTGTGCGCCGAGTTACTATGTATAGGAGTTCAGCCCTGTAGTTCTGTCATCATTTTGAAGTTGGTAAAAAATAATCTATTTATACGATATTAAACTACGATTGTCTAAAAATTCAGCAGTTTTGGAGTAGATAGGGAACTTTAATATTTGAAACAGTATAGATTGTATCTTTACCTGTTGGTTGGGACCGCAGCAAGTCGCGTTGTGACACAAATCATTCGGCGGACAGTGCAAAGCGCACGGATCGTCCGCCGACACACCACTTATGATCTGCAAAGAGTGTATTAAATATTTGAACATAAATTGACACCAATAATTTTACTACGCTAAATCGGATTACGTGTATTTTCAGCTAACTTAAAAACTGCAACAAAAATTGTAGTATAACAAGCTGCGCCTCGCGGTGTTACCTTCACTTAATAACTATAGTAAGGAAACCCTCTAGGAGGGTATAAAACCGGCGCGCGGCTCCCGGCGTGTGCGCATTTGTCGGTTGTCGTTCGTTGTGGTAACATCGTTCAAGGATTCTAAGTGTTAGTGTTTAAGTGGGTAAATTTGAGATAATTGTGCGGTACTGTAAGTAGTTTAATTTTATCTGTTTAACCTATATCTAGGCGATTATTTTGTTCCTAAGTAATTTCTATGTTTAATTGTAATAAAAACTGATTGTTACTTTAATTTCCTTATTGTTTTTTTTTATTTTTATCCAATTTCCTAAATTCAGAAGTGGGATAAAGATCTTATTTAGTTCGATCATCCAGGAACAAGATAATCACCCTTTCTGTTTGCGATAGGTACCTGAAGTATAGGTTATTTTATTGTTGCTAACAATCATGCCTAGGGTAAGGGATCGTAGTCGATCTTGGATTAGAAGTAGGTCACGCCATACTAGACATAAATCGTCTCGTAGAGACCGTAGCCAATCGCGCGATTCAGACAGCAATGCACGTAGGCATAATTACCCTCTTAATCGAAGATCAAGACACAATTCGAGGAGTATATGTAGAACGCCTCCTCGACGTTCGCCTGTGTCGCGTTCGGTTGGTAGCGACTCTTTGAAGGATACTTTGGATAACATTTTAGTAAGACTAAACGCAATTGAACAGTCTAGTAATAGCGGTTCAACGCCGATTCCAAACAATAGTGCGGGTAGCAGCTTAGTAAAAAGTGTACCTAACGATACTAGTAACGCTGTATTGTCTTCGAATAGTTTTGCTAACTTGAACGATGTTCCTGAGACGTGCGTGGACAATTCCGAGGGCGTGACGTTCTCTCGTGATAACCCCGCGGTTCACAGTTCCGATAACGTGTCTGTTTCTTCTATTACCGTTTTGGCAGAAGCTATTAAGTCTCTAAAATCGAATAATTCTCGCGATTACTACGTGTCCACCTTTGATCCGTCCATACATGACATTGACTTGTGGTGTTCGGAGGTAGACCGTGCTATGGCTGCGAACGGCTGGGGGGATCAGGAGTGTCTGTCGCGGGTAGCATCGTGTCTAAAAAGCGATGCCAAAGTATGGTTAAATGAATGGGTCACAACCGATCGTACGTGGTCGAATTTCAAAGTCGAGTTTAAACCTCTCTGCCCTCGGAAGTTGGACTACGCTAACATTCTGTTTGAATGCATGAACACGACATCCGACAAATACACGACATACGCTGAGTACGCAAGACGTACATTATTGCGTTTACGCGTAGTTAAGGGTTTATCTGAAGAGCTTAGGACTCTTATAGTCATACGAGGTATCGATAACCCTCAAATTAGAGCCGCAACGGCAAACGCGAACTTGGCGTCCGGAGACTTAGTCTCGTTCCTATCGATTTACGCTAAACCGAGTCGTGCCAAAACTAACGACACTCGTGTTAATTCTCAAACAGTTTCACGACCGGGAATTAAATGCTATAACTGTGGTCAACGCGGTCATACAGGACGTCACTGTAATAGGAACAAACGAACTAACCACAATAATACCTCGAACACGAGTACTGCTCCCAATGCCAAGTCCGCGGTGATATGCACTTTTGCAAAAGACGGGTCACACGGAGGACAAGTGTTTTGTAAAGAACAAGTCGGAACCAAGAAACCAGCGAAATGTTAACTTGTGCAAACCAGAAATTTCCACAAATATCGATATAGTTCCTGCAGTTGTCCAAGGCGTACCGATGGATGTACTTATCGATAGTGGTGCCCATAACATATCGCTGATTTCCTCCGACGTTCTTAAGTTCCTTTCATGTCAACCCAAATATACAAGATGTACGATAAAAGGTATTAGTGAACACGAAATTGTTGCTACTTCATATGTCACTGTCACTATTGAGTTGAATGATATCTCGTTAGAAGCTGACTTAGTCGTAGTACCATCAACCTGTATGAACACCTCAATTGTGATAGGGACAGATGTTCTTAATCGTGATGGAGTTATGTATGTACGCACGAAAGACCGACAGTACATCACCCATGCAATAGGTGCCACTAAGCAGGTTAATCAAGCGCAGCCTATTGAAAACTCTCTAGTAAGGTCTCCTTTGAAAGGTGACGATTTGGAATCATTAATGCTTGTGTTGACACCTTTCTCGAATTTCCTAGTCTCAGGTACCGCAACCACTACGGTCACTACCGGGGATATGGAAATAAAACTCACCAGTTCTATTCCCGTATCTTACCGTCCTTATAAGCTGTCCTATGGGGAGAAACTGAAAGTCCGCGACATAATAAGGGACCTTTTAGATAAGGGTATCATTAGGGAATCTCGGTCCCAATACGCCAGCCCCATAATACTGGTGAAGAAAAAAGATGGTACTGACCGTATGTGCGTCGACTTTCGAGCACTTAATCGCATCACAGAGAAAGAGAGGTACCCGCTCCCGCTCATTGACGATCAAATCGATCGCCTTGGACGGTACACCTTTTTCACCTGTCTAGATATGGCGACCGGTTTCCATCAGGTGAGGATTAGAGACAACTGTATACACTACACAGGGTTCGTCACGCCCGAAGGCCACTATGAATATTTAAAGATGCCATATGGATTGACGAACTCTCCAATTGTTTATCAGCGTATCATCAACGATACTTTGCGTGAGTTCATTGATGCGGGTAACGTACTGGTCTATATCGACGATGTGCTCCTTCTGAGCAACACAGTGAAGGATGGCATTAAACTCCTCAAAAAAGTACTTCAAAAATTGACGGAATCCGGCTTTTCAGTTAACATAAAGAAATGCTCCTTTCTAAACACTGAAGTTGAATACTTAGGTAGACTAGTAAGTGGGGTCAGGTAAGACCGAGCACTAAAAGGTTGAGGCATTGAAAAACTCGCCAGCTCCGAAAAACGTGAAACAAGTCCGTCAATTCCTTGGGCTTGCAGGCTATTTCCGCAGGTACATATCTAGGTACGCTACTAAGACGGCGTGTATTGCTCTGCTGACTAGAAAAGGAGTTCAGTTCAATTGGGGCCCTGAGCAGGAACAGGTTCGTCAAGACCTCATAACGTGCTTAACAAACGAACCAGTTCTTTCTATCTTTAAACATAAACTTCCCACTGAAGTTCATACAGACGCGAGCAGTGCAGGCTATGGAGCTATACTAATGCAGACACATCCTGATGGCAGCAGACACGTGGTAGCGTATTTTAGCAGGGCTACACAGGGGGCTGAGAGTAAATACCACAGCTACGAGCTGGAAACATTAGCAGTGGTCAGAGCCCTGCAGCATTTCCGTCACTACTTGGTAGGTATCCAGTTCAAGATCATCACGGATTGCAACGCCCTGAAATCAACTCAAGGTAAAAAGGACCTTCTCCCTCGCGTAGCCCGTTGGTGGATATACCTCCAGGATTTCCACTTCACCATGGAGTACCGAAAAGGTGTCATGCTTCAGCATGCCGACTACCTCAGCCGAAACCCGGTAGCCGCAGTTCACCAAGTATCCAACCCACGGAATTGGGCACAGATTGCGCAGGCGGCCGATAGCGAAACTAGAGATTTGATGCAAAAACTTTTGGAAGGTCAGTTAGATTCAGATCGTTATGTGGTACGAAATGAATTACTGTACTACAAATATTCACCTGAAGGCGAAGAACCGCGCCTCTTATGCTACATTCCTAAGGGTCATCGTCTTAGCCTACTACGCATCTTTCATGACGATCACCAACATATTAGTTATGATAAAACTTTGCATCTTATTCTGAAACACTTTTGGTTCCCTAGCCTCCGCCAATTTGTTAGGAAATATATTTCACATTGCTTGGTCTGTATATCGAAAAAGCGGGTACCAAGGGCCCCGCTCCAAAACATATCGTCCTGGCCGAAGCCTAACACTCCATTCGACACTGTACACGTAGACGCACTTGGACCTTTACCAACGTCCGAGGGCTATAAATTCGTACTAATACTTGTAGACTCCTTTACAAAATTTTGCTTATTGTATCCGATGTATCATCAAGATGCCAACGAACTTCGAAAGGTAATCACACAGGCTATCTCACTGTTTGGCGTCCCGAAGCTGCTGGTTACCGACCGAGGCCGGATGTTCGAAGCCAGAAGTTTCGTCCAATGGGTATCAGAACTGGGGGCAGATTTGCATTACATTACCCCAGAAATGCATAACTCAAATGGGCAAGTGGAAAGGTATGTACGAACGGTACTTAACATGTTACGTGTCGAGGTGGGCCACTTAAATGCTTCCTGGTCTGAAACTCTCTGGAAGCTCCAGCTGGTCCTCAATATTACCAAACAGAAGACTACCCAAGCTTCCCCAATCAGTCTGATGATAGGTACCGAAGCCACAACTCCAGTACTACGGTCTTTGGTGCGAGATGTTGCAGTGAGCAGCCCTATGAACAATCGAGATGCCCTGAGGGAAGCCAATAGGAACCGTGCCGCTGAACATCTTCGAAAGAATCAGGAAAATCAAGATGCTTCAGTAAACCAATCCAGACATCAGCCACGGACATATGCTGTTAGTGATCTAGCCTTTGTCATCAAATATTCACAATCGACGGGCAAGCTGGACCCTGGGATGCGGGGGCCGTATCAAGTCACAAAAGTACTGCCAAACGATCGCTATGAACTAAAACTACTCAGTGGTAGCAAAGGAAAGTCGACTCAAGCGGCTGCCCAATACATGGTACCATGGAGAGGTGAATGGTGCCCCGAGACTTGCGCCATATTTTTCGATGGTAAGATTCTCGATTTATACAATCACTTCGCATTGTTGTTGTGTTGGTGACTGTTTCAAGGAGCAGTAATGACATGTGGCGACCGAGACGCTCTGAGGCATCCCGCTGGTCCGCTGCTTGGTGGGTGTGCCTACTGGTGGCGCCCTGCTGATCACCACCGGCGTTAGTCGCTTCTGACGTTAGTCGTCGGTTTCGTTAGTAACACACGGCGTTAGTCGCCTCTGACGTTAGTCATCATTTGCGTTAGTCGCACCCGGCGTTAGTCGCCTGTGACGTTAGTCGTCACTTGCGTTAGTCGCACACGGCGTTAGTCGCCCGACAATGGTATTGTACGGTGAGGGTGTATAATGGTCGGGACGCCGACTATTTTACATGTTTACCTTTGTTATTTATGTTTCTTGTCGTGGTGTGTGCACTTGCTTACATTGCTTTATTACTGTACTTGTTGGGAAATGCAATTTAGACTCAAAACTAACGCAAACAATACTTTCCAGATGGCAATAATGACGATGTAATCCCAGAGAATCAGCAGGGCAATGATATGAGCGCAGTTGCTGGACTTGAAGACGAGGGACAGGAAAGAGACCAAGCAACGGAGACTTCAACAAAGGACCCTGGAAGCTATATGGTC
This sequence comes from Meandrusa payeni, assembly GCA_029286785.1. Lineage (NCBI taxonomy): Eukaryota > Metazoa > Arthropoda > Insecta > Lepidoptera > Papilionidae > Meandrusa > Meandrusa payeni. The sequence continues at coordinate 7,466,627 of JAGSMX010000013.1, forward strand.
GAGGACGAACCACAGTCAGGAGAGGCCGAGTAAGGAAACCCTCTAGGAGGGTATAAAACCGGCGCGCGGCTCCCGACGTGTGCGCATTTGTCGGTTGTCGTTCGTTGTGGTAACATCGTTCAAGGATTCTAAGTGTTAGTGTTTAAGTGGGTAAATTTGAGATAATTGTGCGGTACTGTAAGTAGTTTAATTTTATCTGTTTAACCTATATCTAGGCGATTATTTTGTTCCTAAGTAATTTCTATGTTTAATTGTAATAAAAACTGATTGTTACTTTAATTTCCTTATTGTTTTTTTTTATTTTTATCCAATTTCCTAAATTCAGAAGTGGGATAAAGATCTTATTTAGTTCGATCATCCAGGAACAAGATAATCACCCTTTCTGTTTGCGATAGGTACCTGAAGTATAGGTTATTTTATTGTTGCTAACAATCATGCCTAGGAGTAAGGGATCGTAGTCGATCTTGGATTAGAAGTAGGTCACGCCATACTAGACATAAATCGTCTCGTAGAGACCGTAGCCAATCGCGCGATTCAGACAGCAATGCACGCAGGCATAATTACCCTCTTAATCGAAGATCAAGACACAATTCGAGGAGTATATGTAGAACGCCTCCTCGACGTTCGCCTGTGTCGCGTTCGGTTGGTAGCGACTCTTTGAAGGATACTTTGGATAACATTTTAGTAAGACTAAACGCAATTGAACAGTCTAGTAATAGCGGTTCAACGCCGATTCCAAACAATAGTGCGGGTAGCAGCTTAGTAAAAAGTGTACCTAACGATACTAGTAACGCTGTATTGTCTTCGAATAGTTTTGCTAACTTGAACGATGTTCCTGAGACGTGCGTGGACAATTCCGAGGGCGTGACGTTCTCTCGTGATAACCCCGCGGTTCACAGTTCCGATAACGTGTCTGTTTCTTCTATTACCGTTTTGGCAGAAGCTATTAAGTCTCTAAAATCGAATAATTCTCGCGATTACTACGTGTCCACCTTTGATCCGTCCATACATGACATTGACTTGTGGTGTTCGGAGGTAGACCGTGCTATGGCTGCGAACGGCTGGGGGGATCAGGAGTGTCTGTCGCGGGTAGCATCGTGTCTAAAAAGCGATGCCAAAGTATGGTTAAATGAATGGGTCACAACCGATCGTACGTGGTCGAATTTCAAAGTCGAGTTTAAACCTCTCTGCCCTCGGAAGTTGGACTACGCTAACATTCTGTTTGAATGCATGAACACGACATCCGACAAATACACGACATACGCTGAGTACGCAAGACGTACATTATTGCGTTTACGCGTAGTTAAGGGTTTATCTGAAGAGCTTAGGACTCTTATAGTCATACGAGGTATCGATAACCCTCAAATTAGAGCCGCAACGGCAAACGCGAACTTGGCGTCCGGAGACTTAGTCTCGTTCCTATCGATTTACGCTAAACCGAGTCGTGCCAAAACTAACGACACTCGTGTTAATTCTCAAACAGTTTCACGACCGGGAATTAAATGCTATAACTGTGGTCAACGCGGTCATACAGGACGTCACTGTAATAGGAACAAACGAACTAACCACAATAATACCTCGAACACGAGTACTGCTCCCAATGCCAAGTCCGCGGTGATATGCACTTTTTGCAAAAAGACGGGTCACACGGAGGACAAGTGTTTTGTAAAGAACAAGTCGGAACCAAGAAACCAGCGAAATGTTAACTTGTGCAAACCAGAAATTTCCACAAATATCGATATAGTTCCTGCAGTTGTCCAAGGCGTACCGATGGATGTACTTATCGATAGTGGTGCCCATAACATATCGCTGATTTCCTCCGACGTTCTTAAGTTCCTTTCATGTCAACCCAAATATACAAGATGTACGATAAAAGGTATTAGTGAACACGAAATTGTTGCTACTTCATATGTCACTGTCACTATTGAGTTGAATGATATCTCGTTAGAAGCTGACTTAGTCGTAGTACCATCAACCTGTATGAACACCTCAATTGTGATAGGGACAGATGTTCTTAATCGTGATGGAGTTATGTATGTACGCACGAAAGACCGACAGTACATCACCCATGCAATAGGTGCCACTAAGCAGGTTAATCAAGCGCAGCCTATTGAAAACTCTCTAGTAAGGTCTCCTTTGAAAGGTGACGATTTGGAATCATTAATGCTTGTGTTGACACCTTTCTCGAATTTCCTAGTCTCAGGTACCGCAACCACTACGGTCACTACCGGGGATATGGAAATAAAACTCACCAGTTCTATTCCCGTATCTTACCGTCCTTATAAGCTGTCCTATGGGGAGAAACTGAAAGTCCGCGACATAATAAGGGACCTTTTAGATAAGGGTATCATTAGGGAATCTCGGTCCCAATACGCCAGCCCCATAATACTGGTGAAGAAAAAAGATGGTACTGACCGTATGTGCGTCGACTTTCGAGCACTTAATCGCATCACAGAGAAAGAGAGGTACCCGCTCCCGCTCATTGACGATCAAATCGATCGCCTTGGACGGTACACCTTTTTCACCTGTCTAGATATGGCGACCGGTTTCCATCAGGTGAGGATTAGAGACAACTGTATACACTACACAGGGTTCGTCACGCCCGAAGGCCACTATGAATATTTAAAGATGCCATATGGATTGACGAACTCTCCAATTGTTTATCAGCGTATCATCAACGATACTTTGCGTGAGTTCATTGATGCGGGTAACGTACTGGTCTATATCGACGATGTGCTCCTTCTGAGCAACACAGTGAAGGATGGCATTAAACTCCTCAAAAAAGTACTTCAAAAATTGACGGAATCCGGCTTTTCAGTTAACATAAAGAAATGCTCCTTTCTAAACACTGAAGTTGAATACTTAGGTAGACTAGTAAGTGGGGGTCAGGTAAGACCGAGCACTAAAAAGGTTGAGGCATTGAAAAACTCGCCAGCTCCGAAAAACGTGAAACAAGTCCGTCAATTCCTTGGGCTTGCAGGCTATTTCCGCAGGTACATATCTAGGTACGCTACTAAGACGGCGTGTATTGCTCTGCTGACTAGAAAAGGAGTTCAGTTCAATTGGGGCCCTGAGCAGGAACAGGTTCGTCAAGACCTCATAACGTGCTTGACAAACGAACCAGTTCTTTCTATCTTTAAACATGAACTTCCCACTGAAGTTCATACAGACGCGAGCAGTGCAGGCTATGGAGCTATACTAATGCAGACACATCCTGATGGCAGCAGACACGTGGTAGCGTATTTTAGCAGGGCTACACAGGGGGCTGAGAGTAAATACCACAGCTACGAGCTGGAAACATTAGCAGTGGTCAGAGCCCTGCAGCATTTCCGTCACTACTTGGTAGGTATCCAGTTCAAGATCATCACGGATTGCAACGCCCTGAAATCAACTCAAGGTAAAAAGGACCTTCTCCCTCGCGTAGCCCGTTGGTGGATATACCTCCAGGATTTCCACTTCACCATGGAGTACCGAAAGGTGTCATGCTTCAGCATGCCGACTACCTCAGCCGAAACCCGGTAGCCGCAGTTCACCAAGTATCCAACCCACGGAATTGGGCACAGATTGCGCAGGCGGCCGATAGCGAAACTAGAGATTTGATGCAAAAACTTTTGGAAGGTCAGTTAGATTCAGATCGTTATGTGGTACGAAATGAATTACTGTACTACAAATATTCACCTGAAGGCGAAGAACCGCGCCTCTTATGCTACATTCTAAGGGTCATCGTCTTAGCCTACTACGCATCTTTCATGACGATCACCAACATATTAGTTATGATAAAACTTTGCATCTTATTCTGAAACACTTTTGGTTCCCTAGCCTCCGCCAATTTGTTAGGAAATATATTTCACATTGCTTGGTCTGTATATCGAAAAGCGGGTACCAAGGGCCCGCTCCAAAACATATCGTCCTGGCCGAAGCCTAACACTCCATTCGACACTGTACACGTAGACGCACTTGGACCTTTACCAATGTCCGAGGGCTATAAATTCGTACTAATACTTGTAGACTCCTTTACAAAATTTTGCTTATTGTATCCGATGTATCATCAAGATGCCAACGAACTTCGAAAGGTAATCACACAGGCTATCTCACTGTTTGGCGTCCCGAAGCTGCTGGTTACCGACCGAGGCCGGATGTTCGAAGCCAGAAGTTTCGTCCAATGGGTGTCAGAACTGGGGGCAGATTTGCATTACATTACCCCAGAAATGCATAACTCAAATGGGCAAGTGGAAAGGTATGTACGAACGGTACTTAACATGTTACGTGTCGAGGTGGGCCACTTAAATGCTTCCTGATCTGAAACTCTCTGGAAGCTCCAGCTGGTCCTCAATATTACCAAACAGAAGACTACCCAAGCTTCCCCAATCAGTCTGATGATAGGTACCGAAGCCACAACTCCAGTACTACGGTCTTTGGTGCGAGATGTTGCAGTGAGCAGCCCTATGAACAATCGAGATGCCCTGAGGGAAGCCAATAGGAACCGTGCCGCTGAACATCTTCGAAAGAATCAGGAAAATCAAGATACTTCAGTAAACCAATCCAGACATCAGCCACGGACATATGCTGTTAGTGACCTAGCCTTTGTCATCAAATATTCACAATCGACGGGCAAGCTGGACACTGGGATGCGGGGCCATATCAAGTCATAAAAGTACTGCCAAACGATCGCTATGAACTAAAACTACTCAGTGGTAGCAAAGGAAAGTCGACTCAAGCGGCTGCCCAATACATGGTACCATGGAGAGGTGAATGGTGCCCCGAGACTTGCGCCATATTTTTCGATGGTAAGATTCTCGATTTATACAATCACTTCGCATTGTTGTTGTGTTGGTGACTGTTTCAAGGAGCAGTAATGACATGTGGCGACCGAGACGCTCAGAGGCATCCCGCTGGTCCGCTGCTTGGTGGGTGTGCCTACTGGTGGCGCCCTGCTGATCACCACCGGCGTTAGTCGCTTCTGACGTTAGTCGTCGGTTTCGTTAGTAACACACGGCGTTAGTCGCCTCTGACGTTAGTCATCACTTGCGTTAGTCGCACACGGCGTTAGTCGCCTGTGACGTTAGTCGTCACTTGCGTTAGTCGCACCCGGCGTTAGTCGCCTCTGACGTTAGTCGTCACTTGCGTTAGTCGCACACGGCGTTAGTCGCCCGACAATGGTATTGTACGGTGAGGGTGTATAATGGTCGGGACGCCGACTATTTTACATGTTTACCTTTGTTATTTATGTTTCTTGTCGTGGTGTGTGCACTTGCTTACATTGCTTTATTACTGTACTTGTTGGGAAATGCAATTTAGACTCAAAACTAACGCAAACAATACTTTCCAGATGGCAATAATGACGATGTAATCCCAGAGAATCAGCAGGGCAATGATATGAGCGCAGTTGCTGGACTTGAAGACGAGGGACAGGAAAGAGACCAAGCAACGGAGACTTCAACAAAGGACCCTGGAAGCTATATGGTCGAGGACGAACCACAGTCAGGAGAGGCCGAGTAAGGAAACCCTCTAGGAGGGTATAAAACCGGCGCGCGGCTCCCGACGTGTGCGCATTTGTCGGTTGTCGTTCGTTGTGGTAACATCGTTCAAGGATTCTAAGTGTTAGTGTTTAAGTGGGTAAATTTGAGATAATTGTGCGGTACTGTAAGTAGTTTAATTTTATCTGTTTAACCTATATCTAGGCGATTATTTTGTTCCTAAGTAATTTCTATGTTTAATTGTAATAAAAACTGATTGTTACTTTAATTTCCTTATTGTTTTTTTTTATTTTTATCCAATTTCCTAAATCTATTTATTAAAATTTTCACAAATAAAAGTAGTCCTAAGTCACTCCATTTTACATCCAGGGAAAATCTGCAACAAGATACCTCGCCTCCTGGGTGGATAACGGGGTTATGTGGGATTTTTACCCACTAAAACCCCCCCGGTGGCCTTTACTCGGTGCATTGTGAAGGGCTCCAGGACCTCCAAAGGAACGGAGAGAACGTTCGGAGAGCACGTCCCGGGTGGAGGTTAATCCCTCTACCCTATGCCCTCGCAGTGCAAGCCGACACGGGCCAGCCGATGTCGCCTTCAACGACAGGCAGGGGAAACCGTAGTCTTATTCTACGAGTCCAGAACTACAGGACTGCGGGCCGGTCTGCCACTGCCTCTGAGCTACCACGACCTTACTCGATTGTGTTAAGTGACTAACGAGTATTCTATCGTGTGTAATCAGAAAGTCATACACAAATAATCAAGTAATAGCCATTGTGGTAAGTTATTATATGCAACATGTCCGAGTCATAAAGCGCTCCCTATTCAAATTAGTATTGTACATTTCAATGGCCATGTGGAATGTTCGGGAAGTTGATTATAATATCAAAAGGGTTCAAATTACCCGTGGCTTTGATACTTGAATGGACTTCCTCTCAACAGCGGATGAGATGAAATTAGCCGATCCGATGTTTAGAGCATTTACAAAGCATATTTATTTAATCAAATGGAATGGTCAGATGTAGACAATAGTCCTGTGAATATATTCGTCGACCGCTACAAACTTTATCAAGAGATTTGTGCATTGGCAAATAAAAACTGTTTAGGATATTAAAAAAGGAATAGCCTACATATGTCCCATTATTGGACACAACCGAGCTGTGTAAAGTTTTTCTTTTTCACGAACTACGCAGTTTGACTGCTTCACCGGATTGAGAGGTGGCATAGCTCTTAGGTCGCTTAGCCTAAACCTCTATAGCTAGTAACTCGACACAAGGGTTCTCTCGGTGAGCGGTAACCTCGGCTTGGACGGTTACTATGTTACGCGTAAGCATTCCGTTCCGAGGGCGCCCGAGAGGGTCGAACCAGGACTCGGTCGGTTGCTATTTCACGGATAATCTAAGGGACATTGAAAAACTAACTTTGAGTGGCACATTCGGAAATACTGTAAAGAGTCTATAAGGGCATAGTCCGCCACGCATAGTTCGGATTGGCAGACTCTAGAGAATATTAGAATATTTTCTAATACCCAATATATTCCTAATGGTGTTTCCCTTCACCGCCGAGCACGTGGTATATCAGTACCTAAAATTGCAACTAAAAACAACACCGGACACAGCTACTACGGCTCTCAATTGGTACACATCAGCTGAGAATCTATCGGTTTCAGATTCTGTACATCATGCATTCGCAGTAACTTGACCTTAATGACATTTCAGACCATTTTTCTTTCGAAGTATGATAATGGATCAAATACCTCGTTGCCGTCAACGGCAGCTCGATGAACTCTGGCTGTATGGTCGTGGAATGGATTCCCTCATTGTGGAAGAACTCCTTTACTTTTTCAGCTATCTTCATGTATTCAGACAGGTTCCTACATCTGTGAACAACAATGTAATAACTTTTTTTTAATAAAAATAAAGCTACCAATATATGTTTTTTTTTTTAGAAAATATTACTAACAATTCCAACTAAGCTTAGGCTTGTGCTAGGAGATGGTTCACGTCAATAGTCGAATGGTGGATTCGAACCCACGACCTTACGATTCGCAAACCGTACCCTAAACCATTAGGCTATGACGCGTTTTCATTAGCATGTCTTGAGACAAGTAAAATGATACATATGCATATAAATGGTGGTGATAGGATTCGCGTGAAATCTACATTTCTAGTCAATCCAAAGAATAGTTCTAGAGATCTCGTAATGATTCGCTGATTGGAATTTCGTTTACATATTTGTAGATACGTCGTCGATCTCGTCTTACGAAGTCGTATATGGTTGTCATAATGAACACTTTAGAAAATAAAATAAAATCCAGTAATAATCACAGTACATGTAAAAACAATTAAAAGTTAAAGTTACAGCTTTTATATAAATTCATACATATACATTATTATATGTATAATATTATATACATATATATTATGTCCCACTGTTGGGCGCAGGCCTTCTCGATTAAGAGAGTATAAGGGCATAGTCCACCATACCGCCCTAGTGCGGATTGGCAGACTTCACATTACTTAGAAAAAAATTCTAAGACATGTAGGGGCGCGGGAAATCAGCACATAAAATTACAACAGTAAATTGATTGGCGCCGGCACCGGTGATCGAACTCGGGCTAGCGTACTATGCTCAGCCAACCGCCCGGAAACTGAGCTACCAATACCAAACTAATAACAATTATTTCGTATTTAATCTCTTTTTTTAAAACTCAACTGCGTTAAGTTATTGCTGTGAGAACCTAATGGACCGAAATCCTAAATATATCAGTTAAACAAAGGCCATGTAATGATTCACTGTTATATAAACAATCTGCCTTTGCGTCTCGATTGATCCGTGTCATGTTTATAGAAAGAGAAGCTTTCGCGTCTAATTATAATATACTGCAGTGAAACTGCAATAATTACAGTATTTACCTGTTTTACAAGTTGAATAAGAATGTTCGTGAGACTATGAAAATACTAACGCGCGAATATGATTCCAATCCCGGCTAACTAAATTAGTTTCGATATAACGTGACGTGAAAACAATTAAAAATATGCAAAGTTGCCATTTTAAGCATGATAATTTCTACTGTATAGTAAATTAAATCGGTAGATTCCCGATGTTTGATAGTAAAGCTTATTCCCAGATCTACTTTAGTTTCACAATTTACTATTTGTAAGATACTTATAAGCTGATTTTGAAATATATTTATTTTGTCAACAATTTTGTCATATCCTATCAATATTATTCTGTAATAGGAAATAACATATATTGTAACATTATTAATATCACGTTAGAGTATTCAAAAAGTTATATTTAAAAAAAAAATACAATACCCAGACCAACAAAATTATACAAAAACTGCACCGTCTTTTTTTTTTAATGACGAACTACACAAATTGGCCAGAGAAGCTGGCCTTGACTGCTTCACCGGATTGAGAGGTGGCATAGCTCTTAGGTCGCTTAGCCTGAACCTCTATTGCTAGTAACTCGACACAAGGGTCCCCCCGGTGAGGGGTAACCTCGGCTTGGACGGTTACTGCTGCACCGTCATTAGCATCGTAACGAACTTCCTTCGTTATGTTTCCACAACTCAGGGTGACAAATACTAAATGTTCGTCTCAGATAGTGGGTAGGACAAAGATATAGTTGTTTTTTTTTGTTCTATGTTTGTGTTTATAAATTACTAGCGTAACCAACCCGCTTCGCCGTGCTAGATTATGCTTTATTTTATTTAAAAATAAACTTACATCATTAAATATTTTAATTTAACTCACACAATATATTAAACTAATCATTTCTCTCCGTATTCATTCTCTTCTCGAGCGAGTGTAGATCATTACCTACACCCTTGTACATATCAGTAAATCTCATATCATTCTTATCATTTATACAAAACCATATCGAGCTCAAGTTAATATCAGAAATAAAAGTACGACGAATAGCTTGTTTGACAGTTCAAGAGGAGTGCTCCGGTCATCACCAAACTTTACAGGATTACTCGCCAGGTCAATCTGAAGATGCCCTGAAAGTTTCATTGAGATTGGACCAGCCGTTTCGGAGCCGACATGGAACATACGCACACACTTTCTCTTTTAAATATAAAGATGTTGTCAAAAATAACTATAGCTCATAGATTAAGTAAAGTGTCTATTGATAAAAGCTCTTGACTTGGGGGTATACTATAATCCTGTCTGCACTCTGATCTGAGGGTGCCCGAGAAGGCCGAACCACAATTAGTAGTAGCTTCTATCGGATAAATGTTTCTTCTCATTGCTGAGGATCGTGACTCGTTTTTGGGCAACCAATCACCTATCCCCAGGCTGGTAAATGACTCCAGTGCTTCGGAAATCTGCTCCGATCTCTCGAACTTCGGCCTCTAAGTCTTTTGCCTTTGCCCTTTTCCGTCACTACCAATCTTTCAAGATTGTTGGTCTCTCTTCGTGCAATATGACCAAGAAATCTTTATTTAATTACACGGTCTAGACTTGTATAGAAGAAAACACATATCGTTTTAAAATCGTGGTACTGACGTCACAGACTGAATCGTTATGTTCATTTTTGAGTCATAACTTTTCCAAATTTTATAACACCATGAAAAATATAACGATTCGAATACACGGTCCCATGTGCCAAATCAACAAAACGGAATGCTGTAAAAATAGTGTGCCGTGCTAATATTAAAAGCTACGTGTGCACAAACAGACTGTTAGATTATGTTATTTGCAGATAATTCGCCCGCAGAAGTGGCGGCCGATTCTTAAAACGCAAATAGGCAACTAATGTCTGTTTTTTTTCGTCGTATTTTACCATTGCTCTATTTATTCAACAAATATTACATTTTAAATACAGTTCATAATGACCCGAAAGTTGTGGTTGGCAATAATTCTTGTTGAAGTTGGAGATGCAATCCGGGAATACAATGTACGCTACTTACTCATGTTTTGTATCCAACAACATGGGAAAGAAACTTTTGGTGTACAGATTACAAACAGGTGGGGATATTCAAAAGGATCTTGCTAAAAATCTATTTGATAGGATAGAATAACTTTTTAACAAGCAAGTGAAAAACGTATAACAATAAAATGTCTCTGCCTACCCCACTAGGTTAGATTGAGGACGTGAGAGTTCATTTCTTAAAATACTCACTGCTATCCATTACTCTTCAAGATAAAAACCACTGCGATCAATTCGTCTCGACGTGATTTATTCTACATAGTTATAGCAACGACTCTAACAGAAGAAACAAAGAAAACTGCACACTTCACAAAAACGAAAAAAAGCCCAAATGATATTATCCTCAACTATTTATCGTGTTTATTTCCTCGTCCAAAATGTTCTTTCCGAGAAAATTACAAAAAAAAATAAAAATATAATAGCTCACATACGGTCCGTCAAACACGATGTGTTCACAAACAAGATTATGTTTTGGAATGATTAAAAATATTGTAATACAGTTTTTTGTACAGAACAGTTGAATTTCTTAAAAAAAACTGAGATGTTATTCGATTCTAAACTAAAGGAACATTATCCTTTAGTTTATAATCGAATAACATCCTTTCCCTTTTCTATTTTCATATCCTAAATCCCTATTTTATCATCCTCTATTTAAATTGCCAAGACAATTCTTTCTAGCGACCTAAGAGCTATGCCACCTCTCAATCCGGTGAAGCAGTCAAAGCCAGCTTCTCTGGTCAATCTGTGTAGTTCGTCATTAAAAAAAATAATAAAAAAAAAAACAATTCTTTCTATTCAATAAAGCCTACAATATTATTATTTATAGTCAATATTTACGAACAATTAACTAACAACTTAATGTTATAATAAAAGATTTTGTTGTAATATGAATTTTGTTCTTTGTGTTCACTAGAACGAATTCGAGGAACATTCAGAAGGTTAATTCTTTTTTTTTTTTAATTTAATTGATTAGTAAATGAAATTCCTTTTGCGAGAAAGCTCATTTATCACATTCAAAATTAAAAAGAAAAATAAAAGCGCGGGACGTCCTACAGTTCACTGACATTGGTTTTTGGAACAAAGGCCGCTTTGGGATTCTGCCAAAGGAATTAATTCTGAAATTATTTCTCGAGGTAAGCGCTTCGTAAATTGGGACGTCAGATTTATAATGCAATGCAAACATATTATTTATGAAATTTTATAATTACACACTATGTAAAGCAAATAATATTTGAAATTGCTCGTGTATTTTATTACAGTAATCGTTAGAGCCGAAATCATCTTGGGGTTTATTTATTTGCACATAATACAAAAAATGGTACAAATAAGCGGACTTAATGCCGGTAGGCATTCTATGCCAGTCTACACTGGGGTCGTTGTAAAAACAAAGTAACGGGTGCAACTTATGTGAAAAAATAATAAATAAAACTATAATAAATGCATGCATATATAATTTACTGCCTATAGAAGTTCAGGCAAGCGACCTAAGAGCTCTGCCACCTACCAAACTCCGCTGGAACTGTAAAAGTATTATAGTTGTAAGCTATCGAATCGAACTTCCGAACGAAGAGTAAGTCGGGCTTCAAACGACTAGAGCTGGGGTTCCCGACCTTTTTGTACTCATTCATACACATTGTAAAATATCGGTCGAGTGGTGGGCACCACCTATTTTCAATCGACCAATTCCTTCCATAACTTATCACTTACCCATTATTTATTTTCTTATATTCATACCTTATTAATAAATAATAAACAAAAATGTTTCAAAACAATGAAATTATTATTCAAATTTCATTACGTTTAAGAAAAAAATCAGTCTGTGTCCAATAGTGGCCGCGGGCACGAGGTTGGGAACCCCTGGACTGGAGTTACCTGGCTTTGAAGAGTTGAATTAGTACAAAAAGAGTGGGTTCTAAATACGTCTGTATTTTTAAAGTGTTAGTACTCTCGTAGCGCCAGCATTTATGTACCGTTTTTGATATTTTTGATTTAAATTAGGTCGCATATAAATTTTGTTGGTTTGGGTTCCGAAGATATACTAGGGAACACCTAAAAATCATGTAGGACTGTATTTGATGATAGTGACATTTGTATGTTTATGGTAAATCAAGACTAAGTAAGCATAACAATAAGAAGCACGAATGAGGATAAAGGCGGAACTTCGTATTATAATTACAACTATCATTACTACGATAATAATAGAGGGCGTCCGCTCAACGGGGAGACCCTTGTATCGAGTTAGTGATAGAGGTTCAGGCTGAGCGACCTAAGAGCTATGCCAACTCTCAATCCGGTGAAGCAATCAAGGCCAGCTTCTTTGGCCAATCTGTGTCGTCAAAAAAAATCGATTCGATTTGAAGTCAGTTTTTGTTTTTACTCTACTACTGTAAATATACGTTGTTAGTATTTCTGGTGTTCTATATCTATTATGTAGCATTTCGTGCTTCACGTCCGCAAATCACAAACGACGCTCTTTAGCCTCTTCATAGATAAGTACGAGCCGTCGTCGCGTGCTTTTAGGTCACATTGAAAGGCTTTACTTATCAATGAATCATTTGGGACACTGAGAGACACGTAACATAGGCTACCTATAGTATCTGGATACAGAGTGTAGAGTAATATTATATCAGAGACTCGGTTTCGATTTATGTTATCGTCTCGTTCTGTTCTCTATCTCTCTTTCTTGCTATTGGTATGGTCTTGCACTCTATGTTTTTCGACTATACTCATTCATTCTGTCTTTGTGTTCATTATTTCTAATGACCGTGTTAACTTTTAGCTCCTACAACTACCGGATTGAGAGGTGGCCGAGGTCCTAAGGCGTTTCGCCTGAACCTCTAATCTAAATTGATGGCGTTGAACTAAGCTGAGCGGCCTAGAAGCTTCTACAGTTTCGCCTCGATTTTTGAGAGGTGGCACAGCTCTTAAGTCTCTTAGTCTGAATGTCTTTATTGAGTAACTCTCGACTCAAGAGATTTCGGTCACTCTATTCGCGATAGGATTTCGACCTGAGGGCATAAACAAGACATTCAAATAACTAACTTGCTTTAAGTGAAACTTCGGGAAGCGTTCGCGCTCTTTTCACCGAGTTTACGTCCGATGTGTGCAGTCATAATTATTTAAGATTCCTAAAACGTAAATTGACATTGTACAATCCGCCTGCGATTCTAAAGTCGATATTCAGATCAAACGAACCATTATGCTTTGCACCTGTTCCAAGAGCTATTAAAAAAAAGATATGCGATTGGTAAGGAGTTTGAGCGAGATAATGTAATATACAATGAATGACTAGGAACTCTTGAGCCGGTAGATTGGCGATAACAATGGTAATAAAGTACTTACGAAATCAAAAAAGTACAAACTAAACGTGTCCCATTCTATAACAAATTAGCGGAAAAGTGGCAAGCGATTTTATTACTATCCCGATTAAAATGAATGATTTGGTGATTTTATGTGTGTAACATACCTTATATGTGCGCTAGCGATAATCCTATCTCCCGCCAATTGCCATACGTGGAACTCGTGCACCGCCAACACGCCGTCGACTTTCTCCAATAGCCGCCTCTGTATGGCATCCACCTGGACAAACATTTGACGAACGTAAACATTTGACAAACACATGACAAATACTAGATAGTTAATAGACGGACAGCACTCGACATTGTATTACACGTGGTAGGCACATAGCATATCTCTAGACGAACAATATATGTTTTCTTCTATACCTACACTGCACTTTAATAAAAGTATAAAATGAAAAAGCGTCATCTACACCCCAAATAAGAAAAAGATAGAATATAGGAAGTTAGAAAGATGCTTTAATTAGTTTACGAAAAACGGTTCAGGAAGAATAATGACTTCTTTTGACTTTTGGTGATAAATCACCAGTAGACAAAATAAGTTCTTTGCATTTCATCATCATTGCAAGGGTGATGATCGGGAAAAGCAAAACAAAAATAACTAACTCTAAGCATGTTATCCCGTGATGATATATGGCACAGAAACGTGATCTCTCACTATGGGCCTCATAAGCAAGCTCAAAGTCGCACAACGACCTATGGAGAGCACTATGCTCGAAGTATCTCTACGAGATCATATCAGGAATGAGATCCGTAGACGCACGAAAGCAACCGACATAGCTCGCCGGGTAAGCAAATTGAAGTGGCAATGGGCAGGGCACATAGCGCGTGGAACAGATGGTTGATGACCACGGACCGGCAATCGCAGCGCAGGACGTCCACCCGCAAGGTGTTCTGACGATCTAATAAAGGCCGGAGGACGCAGCTGGATGCAAGCCGCTTACAACCGGTCCTTTTGGAAATCGTTGGGGGAGGCCTATGTCCTACAGGGGATGTTTTACGGCTGAATTGCTGATGATGATGAGCTGCGCCACACACTTCACATACATGCTCACAAACATTCACGTTTATAATGTTAGAATAACAGGATAGGATGAAAATTGCTTCATGTCTCAATATCTAGTCTTATAATTCTGTCTCACCTGTATATGCGTGGGTACGGTCTGCAGCAAAATGAGCGCGGACTCCCTTAACAGCGGCCAAACTGAGGCAAGGATCAAGATCACTAGAACTATACTGAGTGCGGGGTCGATGTAGTATTTGTACGGCCAGTCCGTCAGCCACACGACCAGCGCCGAGCCCACTACTATTAGGGAACCTAGAACAAACAAATTGTGTTATAAGTTACTTTGTGATCAAGCTAGGATGACACAAATTCTAAAAACAAACTTATTGTGCATATCGTTGCTGGAGATTCTTCTAGTACTTCTACCATCGCTAATAGTTTTTGAAGTTTAACACAGTACCTACCATGGCCCCACCAACCTCGCGGTTATGTGCCGAAACGCGGGAGGGCACGCGTGGTCTGGCAAGTTCTCACAAAGGGGCTTTACGGCAACGCTGCTCTACGGCGCCAGGCAGCTCTTTCTTCTTTTGTACCACGAGTGGCGAGGAGGTTTTCGAAGTTGTAATAATATTAGTATGCTCTATAAAATTTTTAGAAATACGATTGGATTGACTGATCAAAGTTTCCAGTCAAAATGCTTGTTGTAACGCTTATGTCAGTCCAGATTGTTAATAACAATTTACTTTATTCTATGTTATTATTTCATAATTTGTGCTAACTGTGAAGCATAAAAATATACGCTTAGCTTAAATAAAAGTACTACTAAAAATTAAACTATTGTTATAATGATTAAAATATAAATAATAGCAAAAGCCAAGATATGTCGATACGTCATGCTTTCTCTACATTCGTTATCTTTTCCGTTTTTCCCTTGCTTTCGTAGCCGAAGGCACTGTTTACTGCACCTAATCTTACATGGAATCGTGGTCGAGCAACGCCTTATAAATATAAAAAAAATTCTAATCGACCTTGAATCGATTGAGGATTGCAACACGAGATTTACTCCCGGGATAATCTGGTCAACACGCCCTTGACATGGCAAAAGTGATAATCCCTTAAAAAATATTTGCTTTAGTCCGATAACCAATTTCTGATATAAGTTAAGATAAGGAATTGTCTGTTAATGTGTTCACTACTTTTCATAGTAAATGTATTATTATGAAATGATCAAAATTATCGGGCGTACATTGTTTTAGGGTTCCGCAGAATTTCGGATTAGATAAAATATTAATGTTAGTAATAATAATAAGTAATAGGCCACCGCGTATTCAAGAACTTCGAGCAATGCAACCTTAGCTCACAATTCCTGACAGGGCATGGAGGCAACAAACCGTACCTACATAAATATAGGTTAACTACGGATCCATTCTGTGCCTGCGATGGGGAGAGCGAGGAAACTTTGCCGCATATCATCTTACACTGCCCAAGATTCGCAACACACCGCCATGACTGCGAACATAGAATGGATACCGCTATCACCGAGGACTGTTGTCCTCGTCAGCATAGTTGCCTCCGACGATATCAGAGAATATATGAATACTGTGAGCTCGTTATGTTCTTAGCCGCAAAAGCTAACGGCTCGATAGTAGCTAGAAGAGGAGCAAAGAAACATCTTTAAGAAGGGAAAAGAAAACTTTCTTTATAAAGGGACCAACGTTGTTGCACAATTTTCAGCAACGGGTTCAAATGAACAAATTGCATCAAATGCGGTCACCTATAAAAAATAAAAATAAATAATAGCCCGTGAGGCTTTTCACGTCATTATAAATACAACTCATTCAACGACAGAGTGAATTTACAATTTGATAAATTTTTATACTTATTGTACATAATTCATTTGACTTTATCTTATTATTTGTATTTTCTACCAAACAATGTTACCCGTTGTGTTCACACTTTTTAACCGAATACAAACAGTTGTTTGTACATAATATAGAACAACAAATTAATTTTGTTTTGCTTGGAAGGTTTTACTTTCAATTAAGAGCAGTGTTAATTTTGTTGGCGTTGGACCTTTTGTTCCGATGATATATCAGGGTACTCATAAAAATCGTATAGAAAATGTTTATTGATTAAGGACATTGGTTTGTTTATGACTAACCAAGTCTAGGCAAGTACTCTTTAACGCTAACGAACACGATTGTGGAACCAGAACGAGGCTAGAGAGGCTAGAAGTTCGTAATATTGAAACTACATAAATGAAAAGCGTAAAACAGTACAGACGGAAAGACAATTTTGACGACATCATTTTTCAAAATCAGTTTAACTAAAATTTATAAAACTAGCTGCGCCTCGCAGTTTTACCCGTGATTAAAAATTTCATCTTTCTAAAATAAAATTAGCCTAAGTTACTCCTTATTACATTAGCTGCCTGTGAAAGTCCCGTCAAAATCGCTCCAGCCGTTCCAGAGATTATATATATATTAGGTGTATCGTATATCCATTCATAAGCATATAGTAAAAAAAGAAGTTATTTTAAAATTACAAACAGACACCCCACTTTATTTATGTGTATAGGTAAAAGTATAATATTTATTTTCAGAGATGGTAGATTATATTTTTGTTGTGCATTAATTAAAAGATACAGAACCCAATGAATGGACGTGCGACTTCAACAAATGGGTGGATATGATAAGATTTCCGCTAACTGGCACAAGGTTCGCACGTACGTTGTTTGTTCCAAAATAGTGTCAAACGCCACCATTACAATAACGCCAAGGACCCGACTGAATGTATCTGGAAATAGCTTTTCAGTTATATTCGAAACGCTTACCTATTTTAACAACGATTGAAACTGAGTATTTTATAAACAATTTAGATCAAAATGGTGACCCGCACCGACTTCACTAAAAAAAAAATACATTGCTAAGAGAGTGTCCGACATCTGGCATATATGAAACATAGAAATTATTTTGTACAGATTATGCTAAGAGGCTGTACAGTTCCACTTTCTAAAATATCTCCATCCCACATCTTTTATTATTAAAATAGTTATATTAGACGTAGACTACTGTAGTAAACAAAACAATGTACACTAAAGGTGTACGAATAAGACGATTACCGAGCAGACTGGGTCGTACGTGACTGATATGACGACGCGTCGCCACACTCTTTTAGTTGTTTCATACCATCATATAGACGCATACGCATGACGAGACATCCTGACCGACGTGAAACAAGATGAGATACGAGTGGTAGTTTCGAAACTGTGCTGATGTCTCGTAACCATTATTTATACCACCATTAGACTATTGACTGGTTGACTGAGTTACCAATACATTTAATGAAATAAAACTACATCCTCGTTCTGTCGTTCTCATGTTACTACGCCGGTGTGACGCTGAAATCTCGCTAGTTTCAGTACAACACGAGGAATGTGTTATTCACAGACTTTATCACAACAATGGTCTCTAGATCATTTAACTTTACTGTTATCGTGTATTCGCCGACGGTGTATAAATATTTATTACATGCGAGACATTATTCTCGATTGTTACGCTTTGTAAACAATTTATTTTATTTAAATGACATTGTTATGACAATAAAATAGAATAAAAATAAAAAACGACTTCAAATCGAATCGAATGTTAATCGCGAGGACGCCCATTTCAAACTTAATCAAAACCTAACCAAACTTTCATCAAACTACTCTTAGAAAACTCTCTTACTTACTCTTCCACCGAAATCCGTTGGCGTGATATCGAGCTATTTGTCCATTGGTGGCGCACATACTCGATGCAAATTTAAGACGGTGGTATGGTATGGTTTTCTTATGGATCGCATTGTCAGAATTGGACCAAATTTAAATGGTGGTTCCATTGGCACGGGTGCACCAGCTTTCAAATAAATAGAGTATAATCAAAATCGGTTCACCCAGTCGAAAGTTATGCGGCAAAAAACATAAAACAATACAGACGAATTGAGGACCTCCTCGATTTAAAGTCGGTTGAAAACGTTGAGATTATTATAATTATATATTAGAATTATACACTTCTTCATTTACTACTGTAATCAGTATGAGATTAATTAGTTTGAATATGTCACGATTGCGCGATTGTATTCATACTTCGACGTATTCGCCTGTTCGTATAGCTTTGGTATCTCCCACCCCTTAGATGCTAGGAGCGTTGCTGGAGTTTCTTCGGCCACTCTTCTCCCAGCGCCAACGCTTCCCGAAGTGGCACTCTAAGTTAGTTCAGCTTTTTGAATGTCCCTTAGATTATCAGTGAAATAGCTACCGACCGAGTCGTGGTTTCGGCCCTCTCGGGCGCCCTCTGATCGGAATGCTTACGCGTAACATAGTAACCGTCCAAGCCCAGGTTACCCCCAGCGGGGGGACCCTTGTATCGAGTTACTAGCGATAGAGTTCAGGCTAAGCGACCTAAGAGCTATGCCACCTCTCAATCCGGTGAAGCAGTCATGGCCAGCTTCTCTGGCCAATCTGTAGTTCATCATTAAAAAAGCTTTGGTATTATTATACTATATCACAAAATTAGACATATAATAAACATACAACAAACAACTATTTACGTTCGATTACTATTATCATAGTAACCAGTATGTTTACGAACCGACTTCAAATCAAGAAATTAAACGCTACTCGGAGCGGATGATCTCTTTATTTAGAAAGTATTAATAATTTCGCTGGCGTAGAACCTTAGGTTCCGATTATTATACCATGGAACTCCTTAAAGCGTATAAAGGAATGCGCAGTACTCCTTAATGATAAGAGAACGTAAACGTGGAAGAAGAGAATATAGACGCCAGAACTTCGTAATATAACTATGATAATTCGGAAACAAAAGAAAGCGTCTGTGCATGTCGGTCTTTGATACTTGTGTGATAATTTCCGCGAGTAACAAACAAAACACTACACCATTATAGAATTGTCAAAAATTTGTTATCACATATCTTTAATTTAAAAAGTCATATATTTGTTACTACCTACTTAATCCGCTTATCATTATACCGACCGTAATAACATCAGGAGACGACGTTTGAAACAAAAGTCATTTAAACACAATCTATCTTTGATTGTAAAGAAAATATGCAAACATTGTTTCCTTATTGAAAACTTCAGGGTCAAGGTTTAGAGTTTTCGTACTCGCAGTTTTCCTTTAACATACAAATAACTAAAAAACCTTAGAACGTATTAAATGCTTACGATTTTTTTTTAAATATAATAGTAAATTTTCATTAAACCATAATTATCATTGTACCATTTTAATGTTGCGTACTATTACTGCACTATTTTCAGAATCGGTAAAAAACTTGTGGTATAGACATATATAGACATAGACATTTATTTGGCATCACAATACAAAAACACATCACAGACTGAATATAACACACATTAAAAAAGAATGAAAAATAGACAAAACATAGTTAAAGTTACACGGCCAAAAAATACAAAACATATGATGCCAAAATCGGACACCGTCTCAGCATATGCTGTCACAAGGATGCGACAGCGCTGATTTTCAGCGGTGCCCGGGACTACCTAAAGACGTGCGCGCGCAATACTACCTTTACATGGAATTTATACAGACAGTAAGAGTATAATAAATATATTTACATGCATGGTATTTATGTATAAGGTTTTAAATGCAGGAAGCAGGAAATGGTAGACAGCGTCTGCAGAACTAATCAAAACACTGAAGGATAAATACGTATTGGACAAAAACTAATTTCACGGATTTTATCGTCGTTTAATTGATTTTAAATTAGCGACGTATCGAGTACTAGCATTTCTCGTGGGGAGATCGAAGTATCTGGCCTCCGAATATAGATAGATAAATCCTCTATTGCACCAAAGAATATGTACAAAGGCGAACTTAATGCTATTTAGCATTTTCCTCCAGCTAACCTTTAGTGGTTAAGAGCAAGCTAAGAGTAGTGCCGCTAAAAATAGCTATTTAATAGTATTATATAGATAAATAAAATACATTCACATATATAATACATACATAGACACTTCAATATAAATACAATAATATACATACACATGGAATATATAAACGACAATATATATACCAGTTTGTAACTCTTTGATACACGCGATTTAAAGGAATTAGTTGACGAAGCCTCCTAATCTCAATCAAAACTATTCCATAGTTTTATATCCCTTTTTTAACGCGGGAATCTTTTATAGACCATCCTCCGGTACCTAGGTGGGCCCGGAGGGATGTGTGGGACTCGGCCTGGGCAGCCCCTACCCACTAAACCTTCCGCGAATGCCATCAGCCGTTATGAGCGGGGTGCCCCGGATCTGTCAGCGACAGGACACCCCAACGTCCGGCCGGTCCCGGCAAAGACCGGACTTCACCCTCAAAGGGGACTTCTCCGGCACTCAAAGAAGTCCCGACGACGCCGAAGCATACTGGGACCAGGTACCCATCCTGGCCCCGCTTCGGATTACGGGGGCGGCAAGAGGAGGCGTCTGAAACGGCTCCTGCGTACCCCGAAATGTCGCATAGTTTTATATCCTGCCTATAATTCATTAATCTATTGACATTGATAAACACACTACTACAACGCCTCAAAATACTATTAGCTTATTTTGCTTACATCCATTATACTTGGATGTGGAAAACCTTAGAGACCATGATAATATCATAAAACCTTTTTTGTTGACGGGGAGGAAATCTTCAGAAAGATACCCCGCCTTCTGGGGAAGGCGGCGGTTATGTGGGGTTCTTACCCACTAAAACCTCCCCGGTGGCCCTTTCCTCGGTGCATGACGAGGGGCTCAGGATCTCCAGTGGAACGCACCGGAACCCCTCTGCACTGTACTCAAGGAGAGCACGTCCCGGGGGAGGTTACCCCTCCCCTGTGCCCTCGCAGCGCAAGGCGACACGGGCCAGCCGATGTCGCCTTCTTCTCAGGTCCACTTTGGTGGACGACTCGAGCCCCACCCTTGTCGCCCAGTGAACCCGAGGCCCCTTTAGTCGCCTTGTACGACAGGCAGGGGATACCGTAGTCTTATTCTTGAGAGCCCAGAACTACAGGGCTGAATATCATAAAACCTAGCAACGTAAAGATCTAAAATCGAAAATATTTAAATATTTTTCAATGTGTAACTTTCGCATAAATATATGTAAAATAAGCATATTTTGTTCTGTCTTTTTTTTATATTTTATAAATATGAAATATTTCTTTTAGATATTTGTTTCTTTAATAAGAATAACAAAAAAATCACTTAGTTGAGGAAAATTACACAATAATATAAATGTAAGCTAAGTAATATAATAACGAGAACACGATTATTATACACTGAATAAAATTACATTTAATTGAATACCAGCGGACCCAGCCCGCTTCGCCGGGCTAGATTTTGCTGATACTATACTAATAAACTTACATCATTAAATGTTTAATTTAACTCTTGCAATATATTAAACTATTCATTTCTCTCTGTATTCATTCTCTTTTAATCTCTCCTCTAGCGGGTGAAGATCATTCCCTACACCCATGTACAAGCAAAATACTCCATTGTACATCAATATGGTTCATAATGACATAAATGTACACAACGCATGTGTCAATACGAATTTGGGTTAAAAAACAATAGAATATCGTCGTAGTAAATAAAAGATGTATTTGACAGTTCAAAAAGAGGAGTCACCAAACTTTACAGGATTACTCACCGGGTCAATCTGAAGATTCCCTGAAAGTTTCATTGAAATCGATCCAGCCGTTTCGAAGCCCATATTCACATACTTTCTCTTTTATATATATAGATTATTCTTAGTTTTTTTTTGTTCCGTTTTACGCAAAGCAGCAGCTTCATACAGGTCTGCAGTTTGCTAATGATATTTCACAATGAAACCAACCTATTACAATTCAATTGTCATTGTGCCGTAATGTAATATTTTTTTTATACGTAACTTAAATTGATTCTTATTTCATATTGATTAATTGATCGAAATGTGTCGGTGTATTTAGATGTCATTACGTACGGGATCAACAATAAACACAATATGGCAGTATCAGAAGTACGCCATTGGAAAACTATAGTGGTACGACTTAAGAAGTAGATTACCAAAATTAACAAAAATCGACAACTGTGATGTCATTGAACGTTTAGTTCACACAATTTTCAGTTCAGTTGACACAATTGATTTAGCAAATTCGGAGCTCAGGTTTATTTAACCTTGAGGTTTCATAAAAAGAAAATATCTTAGAAAAGGTAAGGAAATAGTATAAGTAATTGTTTTGTTAGTTCAAAAGCTTTTACAGCTAACAGGTAGTAACTTTTGGGCTCTTAGTCTGAATAGCGACTACAGAGTTTATTAGTAACAATAAAGGTAAATGTAATTCTGAGTTTCTCCATCGTGATGAGCAGTGGTGACTGAATCTGGATTGACGACGATTATTTAAACTTACCTAAGGCATCTGACAGCACGTGAAGGAAGACGCCCTTCATGTTCAAATGTCCAGGGTCGCTGGCCACCCTGCCGGCGGCCTGCTTGCTATTGGCCAACTTGTCACTCCTGGGCGGTACCATCTCGTCTGTCTCCTCAGTATCCGTGGCCTGGTGGCCGAGCGCCATATCCGCATTGCTGTTCACTATCTCAGTCAAGTGCCTCACGTTCGACGGCGGCGGCACACCGCCGTGTGTGTGACCGTGACTGCTGCCGTGCTCTGGAACAAAGAGCTTTATTACTTTTTAACCCACTTAAAAAAGGAGGAGGTTCTCAATTCGTCTGTACTTCTTTTGTGTTAAAGGTTTTCGTTTCAACTAGCTCCTATATTAATTTTAGTAAAACACCTTTGGTTCCGAAGATTTACCAGAAACTACTAAAAAGCGTATGGAATAATGCATGTTGATTGAGGTATTAGTGGGTTTTTGACAATCTAAGACTTGGTAAGTACTTCTTGACGACATCGACCACGAACATAGATGCGAAAAGACGAAACAGAATAAAAGCAACAGAACTTCGTAAAATAACTGGTACTTTGGAAGAATGAGGAAGATTCGCGATTGTCTGTTCTCTTTCGCCTTCTTAGTGTGAATGAGACGACGCTGGAGACGCGAAAGGAACCTCAATAGACAAGGGAAGTGCAACCAAGGGTAATCACTACCGACTTAGGGAAGTAGGAACCTTTGCTATGATCTATTCTATTCTACTGACTATTCAAGTTGAATTTTAAAACGGCCTTATACCTCGTATAAAACTGGGCACGCGGTCTCCGGAACTAACGCTGACCATGTGCCCAGTTACTGTTAGACACGTTTGTTTATTAGCTATGTTTAACTAAATATCAGGTTTCAACAATATGTATCTAGATATCTATGAGAAAGCCTTCGACTCCATCGAGACCTGGTCAGTTCTGGAATCCTTACAGCGATGCCAAGTAGACCAACGATATATCGAGGTGCTGAAGAACATATACGACGCTTCGACGATGACTGTTCGCATCCAGAACCAGCAGTCCAACCCTATCCAGATGCAGCGGGGTGTGAGACAGGGGGATGTAATTTCCCCGAAACTGTTCACAGCTGCACTAGAGGATATATTTAAGACGCTGGACTGGAGATCACGAGGCGTGAACGTCAACGGCGAGTATATTTCACACCTTCGGTTTTGCTGACGATGTGGTTTTGATGGCGGAATCGCTGGAGGATCTCAGTCGGATGCTCAACGATCTCAATACTGCTTCTCGATGCGTGGGACTGAAGATGAATCTTGACAAGACGAAAGTCATGTTCAATGATCTCATCGTTCCAAGTCCCGTTTCCATCGAATGCAGTAATTGAAGTAGTTAAAGACTATGTCTACCTGGGACAGGTTATACAGCTTGGCCCGGGTAACTTCAACAAAGAGATCGATAGACGCATTCGGCTGGGTTGGGCGGCATTCGGAAGACTCCGCACCATCCTCACTTCGCAAATACCTCAATGCCTGAAGGCAAAGTCTTCAACCAGTGCATCCTCCCAGCCATGACCTACGGTGCGGAGACTTGGACTCTGACCGTTGGGCTGGTCCACAAGCTGAAATTCGCACAACGAGGGATGGAAAGAGCTATGCTCGGCATTTCTCTAAGGATAGAATCCGAAACGAAGAAATTCGACGGAGAACGAAGGTAGTCGATATAGCTCTTAAAGTCAGCAAGTTGAAGTGGCAGTGGAGCTGGCCACATCTGCCGAGTCAGCGACGGTAGATGGGGGAGAAAGTCTTGGAATGGAGGCCGCGCATAGGTCGGAGAAGCGTGGGGCGCCCTCCTCCAGAGGGACCGACGACCTTTTGAGGATAGACGGAAGTGGCGGGATGCGGAAAGCGGAGGATCGCATGTGGTGGAAGGCATTGGGGAAGGCCTATTTCCAGCAGTGGATAGATACAGGCTGATGATGATGATGATATAAACGACAATATATATACCAGTTTGTACCTTTCATTGTTTGAGAAGAAAATATTCAGATACACACGATTTAAATGCATTAGTTGACAAAGCTTCCCTAATCTCAATCAAAAACTATTCCATAGTTTTATATCCTTTTTTTTTTAACGCGGGGGAATCTTTTTATAGACCATCCTCCGGTACCCTGAGTGGGCCCGGAGGGATGTGTGGGACTCGGCCTGGGCAGCCCCTACCCACTAAACCTTCCGCGAATGCCATCAGCCGTTATGAGCGGGGTGCCCCGGATCTGTCAGCGACAGGACACCTCAACGACCGGCCGGTCCCGGCAAAGACCGGACTTCACCCTCAAAGGGGACTTCTCCGGCACTCAGAGAAGTCCCGACGACGCCGAAGCATACTGGGACCAGGCCTCCTCCGTGGATCCTGGCCACGCTTCGGATTACGGGGGCGGCAAGAGGAGGCGTCTGAAACGGCTCCTGCGCACCCCGAAATGTCGCATA
Source organism: Meandrusa payeni (assembly GCA_029286785.1). Lineage (NCBI taxonomy): Eukaryota > Metazoa > Arthropoda > Insecta > Lepidoptera > Papilionidae > Meandrusa > Meandrusa payeni. The sequence continues at coordinate 7,492,330 of JAGSMX010000013.1, forward strand.
GTTTTATATCCTGTCTATAATTCATTAATCTATTGACATTGATAAACACACTACTACAACGCCTCAAAATACTATTAGCTTATTTTGCTTACATCCATTATACTTGGATGTGAAAAACCTTAGAGACCATGATAATATCATAAAACCTAGCAACGTAAAGATCTCGAAAAATCGAAATATTTTTCAATGTATAACTTTCGCATAAATATATGTAAAATAAGCATATTTTGTTCTGTCTTTTTTTTATATTTTATAAATATGAAATATTTGTTAACAATTAAGTGATTTTTTTGTTAAGAATAACAAAAAAATCACTTAGTTGAGGAAAATTACACAATAATATAAATGTAAGCTAAGTAATATAATAACGAGAACACGATTATTATACACTGAATAAAATTACATTTAATTGAATACCAGCGGACCCAGCCCGCTTCGCCGGGCTAGATTTTATTCAAGCAATAAACTTACATCATATATTAAATTATTCATTTCTCTTTGTATTCATTCTCTTTTAATCTCTTCTCTAGCGGGTGAAGATCATTCCCTACACCCATGTACAAGCAAAATACTCCATTGTACATCAATATGGTTCATAATGACATAAATGTACACAACGCATGTGTCAATACGAATTTGGGTTAAAAAACAATAGAATATCGTCGTAGTAAATAAAAGATGTATTTGACAGTTCAAAAAGAGGAGTCACCAAACTTTACAGGATTACTCACCGGGTCAATCTGAAGAGATTCCCCTGAAAGTTTCATTGAAATCAATTAGCCGTTTCGAAGCCTATATTCACATACTTTCTCTTTTATATATATAGATTATTCTTAGTTTTTTTTTGTTCCGTTTTACGCAAAGCAGCAGCTTCATACAGGTCTGCAGTTTGCTAATGATATTTCACAATGAAACCAACCTATTACAATTCAATTGTCATTGTGCCGTAATGTAATATTTTTTAAATACAATACATATAAAATGCATTGAATCAATACAAAAAAAAATTACGGCGCTATGAATACATACGCATTCCTCGTAACGTCCAAAAATACGAAACCTTTTTCTGAGGTCGGTTAAAAAAGGTCAATGATCCTTCTTGGTCTCTTAACGGAGTTCATGGAACTGTTTAATTTCGATATAATTATCTCTTTATTTTAAAAGTCGGTCAAAATGTTATCGACACAGAGCAAAATAGTTCGTCGTAACAAATAAACCAACAATAACTGAAACGATCCATTGTAACTTCACAATGCTTATCTCTTGTTCATTGTTTGATAATTGTATGTAAAGATTATATATACGAGAAACCTCATGACCTCGGTTCCCGAGTCGACGTACTTCCGTATTGGGTGCCTACCGGGCTAGCGCCATGATTGCTTAGCGGCTGGTGTTCGACGATAAACCTGTCGCCGTGTTTCAGTCATACAGGTAAACGTCAAGGAGATAATGGTTTTAGAAGTGGCAACTTCTTTAGTAACAATATTATATACACACATAGGGATTGAGCTGCGGCGAAAATCAATGCTGTGGGATCCCTCAATGTTTTTGTGAGCGCTGTACCCCGTTTGTTTGCTACTGTTTTTTACCAAACGTCAAACGCTATTACGCGCATAACCCTTCTTTGTATTTCCGAATTATAGTAGGAATATTATGAAATAGATTTACCACACTCTCATTAAACTACCGTTAAAATTCATCCTCTCCAATAAAAAATGAATCATGGAAACCGGTTAGCGTGATATTGAGTTATTTGTCCATTTGCCGGCAATATACTTAATGCCAATGGAAGACTTATATGGTTTTCTCATGGATGTCACTATCAGAACTGAACTCAACTGTCCACGGGAACCACTTGCTTTCAATTTAAAAAGGAATCATCAAAATCGTTTCACCCAGTCGAAAGTTATGAGGTAACAAATAAAATACATACTAATTGAGAACCTCCTCCTTCTTTTAAGTCAGTTGAAGATGTTACGTAAACAAATAAAAGAAGAATTTTTTTTTTATGACGAACTACACAGATTGGCCAGAGAAGCTGCTTCTTACTGCTTACCCGGATTGAGAGGTGGCATAGCTCTTAGGTCGCTTAGCCTGAACCTCTATTGCTAGTAACTCGACACAAGGGTCCCCCCGGTGAGGGGTAACCTCGGCTTGGACGGTTACTATGTTACGCGTAAGCATGCCGATCCGAGGGCGCCCGAGAGGGCCAAAGAAGACAACAGAATAGTTGTACGACGATTTGAATAGACGCGTGAATTTATTTTTTAATACTTTCTAAGCAAGCGCTTGACCATGATCCCAGTTCTGAATCGCACTAGCTAAATGCCTATTCACTCTACTCTTGAAAATACCCACATTGTAATCGGAGGGAAAGACAGACGCGGAAAAACTATTCCATTCCTTTGCTGTACGAATAATGAAAGACGAAGAAAAGCGTTCGGGTTTGAGGGATGATCACAAGAAAAGGATGAAATCTCGCAGTGCGTAATTAACTTAGATTGTAATTAGATTATGTAGTTCCTGAGCACACTCTCCAAAATGCAATCTGTTGAAAACCGAAAGGCTAGCTACCTTACGCCTGTGTCACATTTGTTTATCATAATCACACGACACGTTATCTGTTGGTGAATATCAGTCAGATCGATATGAATTTCAAAACAATGCATTGCACGTGCCTCTGTTTGTAGCGCATTCATATGTACGCAGCAACAACACGCGCGCGATCGTATTGACTAGTCAAACAAACGCCGAGAAGAGTAATAATTACAAGCAGAACCATTTGTTTTTTTTAAGGGTTTTCCCGGAGAGGACATGTTTTCGCCCTTTCTGGGAAATTCTATTTGTTTCTCTGACTAGAGGGGGTCAGAGATTGTGAGATTGTGAGAAACTAGTATGTATTTATCTTTGTATCTTAATGATTTTTCTTTTTTAATAACTTCTACATTCTAAGTAAATATTTTGTATATATAAGTGTATAGTATATATATATAAGTAAAAAAAATTACAAAAAAACCTCTCGTTTCACGTGTATCTCGCTTGATGGAAAGCGAAGATGAAGCCTAGGATGAAACACGCGAGCCTGCAATATTATTCTTTTTTTTAAAAAAAAGAAAGGTGAGTTAATTGGACGATAGAACTCACCATGAAACAGGAACAGGCCGACGATGTTCAAGATCAGTCCCAACACGCCCACAGCGACCAGCAATTTCGCATTGTGAATGATCTCGATCTTTATAAACCGCTGCATGGCTTCCACAGTGATGCTGAAGCACAGAGCAACTAGAAACACGGCGTTCACCAATGCACCGAGCACCTCCGCACGCGCCCAGCCAAATGTGTTCTTTGACCATTTCTTTGGTGACATCTATGAAAAAAATTATAGAGTTTATAAGCAACCGAAATAATAACTATACGTTATATAATGATAGTATGATGGCTTACTCTTAAAATAATATAGTTTTAAAGAAATCCTGTTTGAGAAGCATGACTATTCTATGCATTCGAGATGTGGTGCTGGAGGCGAATGCTACGAATAAAGTGGACTGCCAAGCGCACAAATGTACCCATTCTCTCCCAACTCGCCATAAAGACCAGACAGTTCACTACGTGTCTAATGCGCGTACTTTCATATTTCGGGCATATAATGCCTAGAGGGGATGGCAACCTTGAAAAGTTGGTCATCGTTGCCAATACAGAAGGCAAGAGAACAAGAGGCCGGTCGCCAACACGGTGGTAACCTAGTAAAAGGTACCAAATGAAGGAAGAACAAAGTAGAAGTTTGAGAAGGCCTGTTCCCAACGGTGAGACATGTATTGAGATAATATTCTAACTTTGTTTTATTGCAATTTTACTATGTAGTATTAAGATATAGATAAATACATTATAATATTGTCAATCTCCATTTATCAGTAATATACAGTTTTCACCTATAATTGCGATGTCATTCACCGTGCAACTATTACCTAATTATTACTCCTATTAACCTATTAGTACTGCCTTATATCTCTATACTCCTTATGACATCATCTACCAGTGAAAGTGACGTCAAAATCAGTCCTGCCTTTCTAGATTAGTCGGAATAAGCAGACAGACAAAAATTAAAAAAATGTTATTTTACTATACGTGTCACATGTAGTAAAAATCAGTTATTTTAATATTACAAACACACACTCCAATTCTATTCATTTGTATATATTAGCTACAGAACTTCCTAATAATATACATCTACATATATTTAAACATGCAAGTAATTTATAGTTAGGCGACATGTATGAGGTCAGTGCGACAAGGTTGCATATGAAACATGTTTATTGGAAAAATCGCATCAGAAAGGTAACGGATATTTTTGCATGAGTCACACATTTTATTTCCTATAGCGGTTGTTTATTTCGCAGAATAGTTAAGTCACTAAGCATCATGCGATATTACGTAATAAATACGTGGGCGTTCTAAATTTCCAATTAGACTCACACGGATTTGATTTAATTTATTTTTAATTAGGCGTTAATGTGTTGTATAAGAGAATATATACTATAGGATGCTAGTAAAATATAGTCAAGAATTTCTAATTAATTTGGTCAATTTTTATAATGTTGAAGACATGATAAAGAAAGAAATAAGGTAAACGAGTAAGGTAAAAAACTATTTTTTTTTAATTCACAGATTAATGTGTTGCATAAGAGAATATATACTATAGGATGCTAGTAAAATATACTCAAGAATTTTTAATTTATATGTTCAATTTTTATACTAATGTAAAAAGAAAAGAAATAAGGTAAACGAGTAAGGTAAAAAACTATTTTTTTTTAATTCACAGATTAATGTGTTGCATAAGAGAATATATACTATAGGATGCTCGTAAAATATACTCAAGAATTTTTAATTAATATGGTCAATTTTTATAATGTTGAAGACATGATAAAGAAAAGAAATAAGGTAAACGAGTAAGGTAAAACTATTTTTTTTTAATTCAGGCATTAATGTGTTGTATAAGAAAATATTTACTATAGGATGCTAGTAAAATATAGTCAAGAATTTTTAATTTATAGGTTGAATTTTATAATGTTGAAGACATGATAAAGAAAAGAAATAAGGTAAACGAGTAAGGTAAAACTATTTTTTTTTAATTCACAGATTAATGTGTTGCATAAGAGAATATATACTATAGGATGCTAGTAAAATATACTCAAGAATTTTTAATTTATATGTTCAAAAAAAGTAAACGAGTAATTAAAAATAAACCGACATCAAATAAATCTTAAATGATGGATCAAACACTATACGCTCAAACGCTCTCTTGTATTTCCGAAGTATCAAGTTATATTACGAAGTTCTGGCGACTATATTTTCTTTCTTCTTCCACATTTATCCTCAAAATTGTCATAAACCTTCATAAACCATTAATATCTCAATCATCAAGCATTGTATTCTTAAGAGTTTCCCGGAATATCTTCGAAACTCAAGGTCTTATGCTAACAAAATATTAGATAAATTAAACCACCATTTTTCAAACAAACATAACATATAACATCGGTTCATAAAGGATTGCGCTACAAGTATACAAACATTAATTGAGAACCTTATGCTTTTTTTTTAACCAAAACCATACACGATTTTATGAATGGTTTGTATTTAATTTAATGGTGTCGATTTTAATTGTAGTCAAAAGGCAACGTTACAGGATTATATGCGGTGACCAGGCTGAACCTCAATTACGATAAACGAGGAGGAAATCTTCAAAAAGATACCCCGCCTCCTGGGGGGAAGGCGGCGGTTATGTGGGGTTTTTACCCACTAAAACCTCCCCGGTGGCCCTTCCTCGGTGCATGGTGAGGGGCTCCGAGATCTCCAGTGGAACGCACCGGAACCCCTCTGCACTGTACTCAAGGAGAGCACTTCCCGGGGGAGAGGTTACTCCCTCCCCCCCTCTGCCCTCGCAGTGCAAGGCGACACGGGCCAGCCGATGTCGCCTTCTTCCCGGGTCCACCTTGGCGGACGAAAAAGGCCCCCTTGTCGCCCAGTGAACCCGAGGCCCCTTTTAGTCGCCTTCTACGACAGGCAGGGGATACCGTAGTCTTATTCTTGAGAATCCCAGAACTACAGGGCTGATAATTACGATAAACTTAACAAATTATACTCTCATTTAAAGTTTACTAAACACGATAACATTTGGTCTTGAGGGCGTCCACGGTTCGATTAAATGTTTCGTTTGATTACCGGAAGAGACCCGATGGGGTTTCCATTTTCTATAAATTGAATTTGGAACTCTGTCATGACGAAGGAGAGTTAACTAAGCGGCAGAAATAATTCCACATAATTCCTGTGACATTACGGATACACATAGTACAAATAGAGCCAGCCGATAGGTAATAACCTGGATTTTCCCATACGAAAAATCGTTGTACCTACAGGGAAAAATGAAACGAGATCTTGAAAACCCAGCCATAGTCAATAATTTATATTTCTAGAAAGTAAGAAAAAAGGAAAATTCAAAAGTTGATGCCATGCCTTGTAACTTATAAAAATATTTTACTTGATATATCTGAATGAAGTATCTGAGTTTGAGAGAGGTAATAACTCGTAGGTTGAATAGCCTGAACGTATTTAATGAACCTCTTTCGGGGGTCAATCCCTCAAAGACGCCGAAGACGTTTATCGGCAAATTAGTATAGTCCACATCACTGGCACATCATAGGCTTGGGAATAAAGTGTGCTTCATTCTCAACACGTTAAGGTCAACCTCAACCGTACTTTCGAGCAATAATATTGCAGTTTGTTTTTAACACGCAGTACATATTGCTAAAAATTTTTGCTGCTATTAGCCATTATCATCTAAATGAGTTACTAAGCTACATAATTACGACGAAGCAGAAATATTTTCTATTATTCTTAATAATTTTCTATCGATTACTTAGATAAGCCAGAGAAGCTGGCCTTGACTGCTTCACCGGATTGAGAGGTGGCATAGCTCTTAGGTCACTTAGCCTGAACCTCTATTGATAGTAACTCGACACAAGGGTCCCCACGGTGAAGGGTAACCTTGGCTTGGACGGTTACTATGTTACGCGTAAGCATTCCTGCGCCCGAGAGGATCGAATCACGACTAGGTCGGTTGCTATTTCACGGATAATCTAAGGGACATTCAAAAGCTAAACTAACTTTGAGTGCCACTTCGGGAAGCGGTTTTCTATTGAAGCTTATGCTTCCGCTAGGAGATCATTCACGTCCAAAAACCTTTGGTTTTTATGGGGTGTACTTTTGAATGCTACCTAGTGTCTAATCCAGTTTAAAGTCATGAAATAAAAAAAAACAATTATATTTATCGAACCAAAAATACTTACATATTTCTCTTTATCAGAATATCCCTATGTTTGTGAAATTAAAGCAGTCATTAACGTCTTAAAATATGTATAAATTAAATATAATAAGATAATTTAAACCTACATTACTAGAAATCATTAGTACCAAATAAGCCTATAATTCAAGCACTTACATAGAAATAATAAACAATTGCTTGAAGTGTTAATTGACCTATAATTAACACTTCAATAAGCCAAATTCTCAGAGATAGCAATTGAAAACAATGAAATGTTACAGAATTAATTCACAGTGGAGTTATAACAATGTAAATTACATTAGTATAAACCCTAACCCTAGGGTACCTTACCCTACATCATTTATTGCTGATTGTTTTTTACCAGACTTTTAGGGATCTAAGTGGTGACCACCCTTATGGCAAAAGGCAAGGGGGATCATCAAATAATCATGTTGTAAAATTGGAATTCACAATTTCTTTAGTGCTGAGGATTAAAACCTAATAGTTAGTACACATATGAAAAACTTTATGAATAGTGTCAAGACACTGTTAGAGATAAAGATGACATGAATCATCATGTCTACTAAAAGTTAGTATTTGATGATTGATTTTTTTACAGTAAATATTTTTATAATTATTAAATCATTACTACATTTTTTAATTATTTAATGGTTACTTACTTTAACCGATAAGAATGCAATAACAAGGGCCGCAACATCACTCAACATATGAAATGAGTCAGCTACAAGTGCCATTGAATTGGTCACATAACCAACAATTAGTTCCACAAAGAAGAATGTCCCCGTCAACCATAACATAGACAGCAAGCGGCATTTCTTACTACCAAACTTTCCCATTGTTCTGGAAAATAATTTATAATTAGAAAAATGAACACATAATTTAAAATAATATTGTTACTTTGACTCTGGTACTAAATACTGCCCTGTAGTTCTGGGCTCTAAAGAATAAGACTACAGTATCCCCTGCCTGTCGAAAAAGGCGACTAAAAGGGGCCTCCAGTTCAATGGGAGACAAGGGTGGGGGGCCTTTGTCGTCCGCAAACACGGCCAAGATTTCCTCCCCGTTAACAAAAAAAAGGCATAAAATAAGACTAATAATTAATAATAAATACTAATAATTAGTCAATAGTTACCTATTATTATTAGTTACTTATTAAAATATACCTATCCACATTCAGCTATAAGCTAAATTTTCTCACCACGGTTAAATTCTATGAATAGTTAGTATATGGATTTGAAAAGGCTCTTATGGCTTAAGACTTTATGGTTCAAAACAATCTATAGAAACAAACATTTACATTATATACAAACACTCAAATTACTAAAAAAAAGTAGACTATGCAATAAATTCCATAAAAATAGTTTTATTTCAATGTGTAACTACTGAAAATAAGAACTCTTTCAGATATTATTAATTTACGAGTCTCATATCTTACACATTGACATTATTATAAAAACATGCTTGTTGTCTTGGTATTATTATTATCAATAGGGATATGAATAATTAAGTGCCTCATATCACCTATAAGTAATCACTGTTAGCTATGTATACTACTATTGAATAATATGGTAATATAAATAGCTATATCTGCAAATATATTCACAAGCTACACCTAATGATCTGCCTCTGGATATAATATAATCAATGACAATTTACATGAGATTTTCAGACTGGAGCAAAGTGTTTGGTCTAAAAATCAACCTCTTAAAAACGCAAGTCATCAGTAATTGGTACTCCAAAAATGATTTCTAAATCCAATTTGTCAAAATCCCCCACCATAACTTTTGATGGAACTATTATGACAGTTAGTGATAAAATTAAGAACTTGGGGATACTCATAATACCACAAATAAAAGAAATAAGCCGAAAAGTGTTTGCTTCCATAAGATCCTTGTGAAGAATAAGTAATTTCTTACCAACTGCCACTAAGATTGCTCTTGCAAAATCTATTCTTTTAGCTGTCCTCTACTACAGTGTTATGGTAATAAGTCATGTTAGGTTTAATTCTTATACTGAACTGAGTTTCCATTTGTTTCATTTAATTAACAAAGACACAATAGCATCACTATTCATGTAATGGGATTTATAACTATTATAAAATAATTTTTGATTTTATTTTAAAACATTGATAAATGTTTTGTTTACTGATAAGATCGAAATAAAATCAAGAACTCCAATATATAAATATTAGTATATCTGATCTATATTTGGAGCACAACACATCCCATTAATGAAATACAGTAGCATTTCTTGGCATGAAATTGTTACAATGATTTAATACTTACGAAAATATTATAAAACTTCCAATGTATTCCAAGGGCTGTAAAAGTAATTTGTATCCATCAAGAGTTCATGGGTCAGCAAGTACACGGATAATGTACACTCATTTGACGGGAGCACATTGATACCAATTACAATATTGATTTAACACTTTATCTGGGCACGAGCATAAAACACGTCCGATAGGCGGTAAGATAAACATTTAACAAAGCTACGCAAATTGAAAACAAATCCTTAATGCTCTTGTTCGCTGAATTCTGTACTAAACAATGCGATAAAAAACCTCACGTGAAAGTAAAGATAATCGACATCCATAAAAAATTACGTATAGTATTTTTTAAACTATCTAAAACAACTATTTTTTAATTCGTTACAATAGTAAAGGATAAAATTGTTTATCAAGACAAATGTTTATACAATGACAAATTTTGCGCACATTTCTATCTAATCAAAATTAATTCACATCACAATGCGTCTACAACCTACACTAAACTGTCAAATAATGATTGAGGGATATAATTAATGTAACCATATTGTGTTTAAAATTACTGCTATGCTGTTCATTTAGAAAATCTACTAAATCCTACCAATTTTCCGCGAATGTTGGTATAAGTAACTAACAATTTAAATTAATAATAATATAATTTTGAGGCCATAAATTTAAATGCTACGTATTAAATTTCTTTTAAGTTATTTTAAAAACTCAAAATATAAAGATAACATTATTTTATTACATTTTAATTCGATACTAGGCATCGCAGGCAATAGCAATTACTCCAAGTCCAGTGAGCTTAATGGCAATAACTAAAATGACAAGTGTCATTCAGACAATGTCAAAATTGAACCGAAATACAGTGACTGAATGTTGGTTCATTGGCCTATTATTATTATAACTTGTATGTTAGAACTGATTATGTATATTATACGCATCTGTTCTTTGAATACAGGTGAAGGTAAAGCTGAAACCGAAACCTCATGCTTAAACTTAATATTCGTGGCCTGAAGTTGATTTATATGCATAAAATTGTTGGTTGAATAGTTTCATACTATATTAAAAAGAATATTGTACTGTCTATTGTAAAAACACACGCTGTTAAACGAATGTATTTGAGGAAATTATTAAATATGATTGAAAGATTAATAACATAAACTACCATATTGAGTATTATATTTTCTATTTCAAGATTCGTCAATAGGAACCAGCTATGACTTTTTTTCAAATGCTGGGAACCACTTGTGGATTTCTGAGATATGTTATACAATATGGTTGTGCTACTCATTGTACATTTGAATACATAGGAGATTTTGTGATGGTATGTGTTTTGTTATTTGATGTGCATGAAATTTTTAAAATTAAATTTGAAATATTGGGTTCACATAACACCTTAATACAGTCCTTTAATTTATATTTTTATAAGAGATTTTGATAAGAGTCCCAAATAATCAATTTTGTGCAAAAATTACTGTATTAATTTTGTTTGTATACCTACCCTAAACAATTACCAAGTCTCTGATGATCTAATAAAAATTGACAGAATGTAGCTGAATACTTGGAAGAGTTGTGATAAGTTGGTACTTTTGTGGTGCATGTCTATGTTTTGTTTGGATTCCAAGGGTGCTGTAGCTGTTGCAATTACTGTTCCAATGACCCAAACCATATAATGTTTATATGTACTTAAAAATCTTGTATCCCTTTTTCAGTGCTTGGTGTATTTATTGTGTATTTATGTATTATATGCCATATATGTGTTTTCCTTATTATGTATATTATATATATAATCAGGAAAACACATTCTTTTTTTTGATAACATCAAAAAAAGGTTTTCAAAATTACGAAACTTATTAAATAATATTTTATTTTTTTTTCTAGTGCTCTGGCCCATCGATGGAACCAACTTTAGAATCTAACAACATATTATTAACCGAACATATAACACCTCGTCTGAGAAAACTGCGACGGGGAGATATTGTAATAGCCAAGAGCCCTACAAATCCAAAACAGAATATATGTAAAAGGATTCGTGGGCTCCCAGGTGATAAAATAAGGCTATATTGCCCTTGGCAAAACCATATTGTGCCCTATGGGCATGTGTGGCTGGAAGGGGATAACTCAGGGAATTCTTCAGATTCAAGGTTATATGGACCAGTTCCACTGGGTTTGATCAGAAGTAGAGTTTTGTACAGAGTTTGGCCTTTAGATAAATTCAGGTCATTGTAAAAAAGTGATTGACATGATTTAGTGTCAATAAAATTTTTGCCAATGGATAAGTGAAATTGTAGATAACTTAGAAACATGTTTTGCACTATAAATTTTTCTGTATTTAATACTTTACTCTGATGAAATCTGAATATGGTACTGCAGAAATTTATAAATAAAAAAAACTTAGTCCTTCTCAGATAATATCAATAACAACCAATACTTTGGGCTACATTATTATCATATTATGTAAAATATACTTATTTTGTGTACATTGGTATATTTTGTGTCTACTTGTATATTTTGATATTATCTATAGTTAACAGACCGGCACTGAATTTGTCCTTTCATATCTTGATTGGATGGAAATGAAATCAAATGTACACATGTTATTGTGCAAACAGATGGACAAAATATGTACATGTATGTATATAAATGAAGAAATTTTTGACTTAACCTGTTACAAGTAATTTATTTCTCCAATCCCTCTGGTATGTTTATTTAAATTGTAATACATTGTTGGATAACAAAAGCTGTTTTTAACATCTTTCCATAAGCCTATTTCATTGCGGGGAGGTCACTATCGTAAGCCCTCAAAACACATGAACTAAAGTTGTCTGTCAATGTATAAAAGATTCATACATAAAGCTAATGAATGACTCTTTGTGTACATATATGTTATGTGTCTCTAATATACTGTCTTTCACCATACATTTTATAACTTCATAAATCGTCAATTTCAGTGGGTCGGCAATGGTAATCGATTTCACGTTGTTTAAATTAGAAAGAACCCTAAATGGTTCGAATCTAACACTTTAACAACTTTTTTTTAAACTCGCACCTGATCTATGGATAAAATTCACTATGACTAGGATTATTATTTTATGTGATACTTATTTTAAAACGCTTATTTTCAGTTGTAAATTGATGTAAGTTCTGACGATGACGATCATGCCGAAGGGAAAAAATGTCGATTTATTAAAACACATTTTTTTTTTTTTATTTATTAATAAAATCATAGACTAAACACTAAAATAGCATTCAGACAAATGTAGTAACTGTCATGTGATGCAAAGATTGAAGAATTCAAAAATGGAATGCATTTTATCACATTCCGCAAGCCGATATAACATATAATAGGTTAGGGATTGATTTCAACAGTTTTTACGGATTCAGGTTCCAAAGAAACATCGATGTATCTAGTAGCGGATATTCTAACGCGTACATTTATCTCGTATTTTTTCCTAAAAAAACAAGAAACTCGTTAGTAAACAAAAAATGGTAATATATACATCAAATTTATTTTGATCATATTTTTACACAAAAATAAAACCAATGTTATTTGATCCCCTAGAGCACAGGTGATCTAATAACATTGGTTTTATTTTTGTGGTAGAAAATCTGCAATGATCTCGTATCTGTCATATAGGGCAGTGGTCAGCAAACCTCGGCTTTATCTTTTTATAATAATTACTCTGTGCGCAAATTCAACTGTGTAGTCTGTGATTTTGAATACAACAGTTGCTCCACTGGGAGAAAAACACCATCTACTGTCAAACTTAAAGAAAATTTGGATGCGCCTTTAAAGTCCCTTTCGTACATAGCGTACAACTAAATGACATCGTTTTGCAATATTCATGTTACTCTCATCATTTTTCCACGTCTGTATTACTCTCTAGTCTCTACAAATAAATACAAATAACTCACGTATTATGCAATACAATTACAATGTTGCCCTCTGGAGTGACAACGGCAACGTTCGCCACGGTGGTGATGCTCATGCGCGAGACCTCCACCACTTGGGAGCCGCGTGGTATGAACTTCGAGAAGTGTCCCATGGCGTAATACATCGGTTGTTTGATGAACTCATCTTCATCTCCGTATACTAGGATTGGTGAGTCCACATAGTTGTGCGCCCAATTGGGACCGCCTTCCTCGTCTAAGCAAAGGTTCCAATCTATCCATCCCACCACGAAATTATTCAAATCCTGAAAAGAAAAAAATGTCAAATAAATAAAGCACTCACGCCTTCGACCCAGGCGGGGTAGGCAGATATTATGGATTTACATTTTTCATGGACTCGCTTTTAGCCCAAAAATCTTCGTATTTCATTCATCGGTACTTTTGAGTATATTTGGCGTCACTCTTCTTTTTTTCTTTTAGTCACCTATCTGTTTAATATATTTAAATTCGTCTAGGACAGGGGTCGACAACCTTTTGAGTCGAAGCAGAGCCACAAAATGTAGTCTTGCCAACAATAAATATTACTTCATTATTAAAGTTATTACTAAAGAGCCGCAGTTTCTCATCCAAAGAGCCACATGCCTACCTCTGGTTTAAGACACTTCATATCGCGACTGCTACTAATGTTTGAGGCATAATTTTTTCAACTCGTCATACATTTCCTTAAGATTTAAAATCTAAGTGGTCTAGAAAACAATATCCTATCAATTAGTACAATAGCAAATCATTAGACTTTCGATTTACGACGTGACGGTCTTGGGTTCGAATATAGCCATAGCCAATCACTGCGGTTTTCTAAATACAAAACAAATAATATTCTATAATTCGTAACCGGTGTATGGCGTTAGTCTTACTGTTTTATTTCTGGCAACTTCGTAATATTCAAAATGTCGTATAAAAGTAAACATTCACTGGTAGACGTCCAATAGATATCAATGATGGTGTTAGAGAAATACCTCACCTCCAGAATACTGCGGATGTACCGAGCTGCTCGAATCCAGGAGCCGATCTCCACCTTGTTACGATCCCATGGCATAGGTCCTATGACACATAAATACCAAGTGTGTTCACGAGTAAAAACAAAAACTGTCTTTAAATTTAGTTAGCGATGAATTTAAGCGTCAATAGCCTAATGGTTCAGGGTACGGCCTGCGAATTGTAAGGTCGTGGGTTCGAATCCACCATTGGACTATTGCCGTGAACCATGTCCTAGCACAAGCTTAAGCTTAGTTGGAATGGTTAACAAGATTGTTAGTAATATTTCTGAAAAAAAAAGAAATATTGCTAGCTTTCTTTAAAAAAAAAATTAAATATAAACGTTACTACACGCGCACGGTCTCCTTCTGTAATATCATAGATATCGTACGAAGTTAAATATTGTTTTAAGTAATATAATTCAAAACAAAGAAATTCGACGGAGAAATAAGGTAGCTCTTAAAGTCAGCAAGAAGGGGAAAGTCGGAGAAGTGCCCTCCATCAAGATAGACCAACGACCTTATAACAATAGTCGGAAGTAGGATCTGGAAAGCAGAGAATTGTATATGATGGAAGGCATTGGGGTAGGCCCATTTCCAGCAGTGAATAGACGCAGGCTGGTGATGATGAATATTAAGTTATATAACCGTCCAAGCCGAGGTTGCCCCTCACCGGGGGGACCCTTGTGTCGAGTTACCACCTAATAGAGGTTCAGGCTAAGCGACCTAAGAGCTATGCCACCTCTCAAATCCGGTGAAGCAGTAAAGGCCAGCTTCTGTGTGCCAACTGTGCTAGTTCGTCCAAAAAAAAAAAGTTATATCTCTTTCTTCTTCCACATTCATGCTAGTTGTCGACATGGAGTATTTACTAGTCTTGGATTTTCATAAACATTCCAATATCACAATCAAGTAGCATTCTTTCATACAATTTTTAAGTGTTAGTAGAGATCTTCGGAAGTCAAGGTTCTATGTTAAGAAAATTCTTAAGAAACCTAATTAAAATAAAATTCTTTCAAACAAAAAAATAATACCTTCACAGGCCTCAGTGGACAGTAGGATTTTGCCTGGATACTGGTTTTGTATTCTAGTTAAAATACCATCAGGAACGAAATTGCCATAATAATGTATTGCTATTCCGTCGATGTATTCAATTGACTTAGGATCGCCTTTCTCCATCTGAAACGAAATTAAACTTTACAATGATACCCTAGTAGTAATCTAAGTGTGACTTCTATCTTGTTTCTTATCATATATGTAAATTCTGTCGTCGTGCAGATCTCAAATGATATTACAAAATATGAAACAAATGGAGATGTGAGATATATACTTACGCCTCTCAGCCAAATTGGTAAGATATACCGTTGATCGTCAACAGCCAGGATTAGAGTATCGTTGAATCGCGAGTTCCTTATTGTTGGTCCTAGATTGTTCGCTACCCATCGACCCTGTCAAAACAGAATGACTCAATAAATTTCTTCATTATCCGTGAAATAACAATTGACCGAGTCGTGGTTCGGCCATCTAGGGGTAGGCCTTTTCTTTTTTGTTAACGAGGAGGAAATCTTCAAAAAGATACCCCGCTTTCTAAGGGGAAGGCGGCGGCTATGTAGGGTTCTTACCCACTAAAACCTCCCCGGTGGCCCTATCCTCGGTACATGACGAGGGGCTCCGGGATCTCCAGTGGAACGCACCGGAGCCCCTCTACACTGTCCTCAAGGAGAGCACTTCCCGGGGGGGAGGTTGCTCCCTCCCTCTGTGCCGTCGCAGTGCAAGGCGACACGGGCCAGCCGATTGAACCTGAGCCCTGAGCCTTGTCGCCCAGTGAACCCGAGGCCCCTTTTGAGTCGCCTTCTACGACGGCCAGGGGATACCGTAGTCTTATTCTTGGGAGCCCAGAACTACAGGGCTGCGGGGTACCTTACAGGACCTCCGTAAGTGGGTGACAAACTCCCCCGAGTCCGTCACCTGGAGGCCTACTCCAACCGTCCCAGCCGAGGTTACCTCTTACCGGGGTGACCCTTGTGTCGAGTTTCTAGTGATAGAGGTTCAGACAAGGCGATCTAAGAGCTATACCACCTCTCTCAATCTGGTGAAGCAGTCAAGGCCATCTTCTCTGGCCAATCTGCATAGTTCTTCATTAAAAAATCGATCGTCGCATTCCTTCAATTTATCATTGTGAATGTTGTTTCGTAACCATGTGACACACTAAATTAATTAAATAATCCGTATTGTAGCACTTACCAGATCCATTGGGAACCAGCCTAAGGAATTGAAGTTTACAGCGGGCACGATTCCGTTTATTGGTTCGTTGGTGGTGGTAATTGCCCAAACGTTTATATTGTATTTGTCGTATTCTTCAAGGAAACTGGAAACGTGAAAGTAGAGATTTACTAACGTAACATGGTAGCTCCCAATTCAGAATTGTGAATACAAGAATATTTACGAGTAAAAACAAAAAGATTCAAAAACACTTAGTGAAGGATTAATATTTATTAGCCTTAAATTGGTATAAAATTACTAATATTTTAATCAACAAGCATTCTCGCATACAATTTTTAGAATTTCCCTTGCCGCTTTGGCTATTTCTATTGTTTCCCGTACCACTACGTGCCATTTGTAAATTATCTGGTGTGTTTCCTTTTCTTTGAAAATAACTTCAGAAGTCTATGAAACGTACCGTAGATGATAATCAGCATACGTCTGGTAGAATTCTCGCTTAACTTGTCCATAACCGGTGATGGCCTCGTTTGTCTTCATCCAGACCGGCGGTGACCATACTGTCGCCGTTATCTTGACTTCGTCCGTAGCCACCGCCCTCGCCATCTCTATCATTGGTATCTATAGAGCATCACATGACACTATCAGAGAGATCTTCCATGGTAATAAACAGGATTCTTAGAGACATCAATCAACACACAATCGACAAAAAACAAAACTATCGCATATATGTACATGTATTTGAATGCTTTATCAATAACCTAATGGTTTTACATACGGTCTGCGAATCCATCATTCGATAGGTTGACGTGAACCATCTCCTAGCATAAGCGTAAGCTTTCTTGGAATGGTTAACAAGAATGTTAATTATATTTCTAAAAAATAATAAATATTCAGAGCTTTGAAAAAAAAAAGACTTCATATGTGTTAGCTGGCAACACCTGACACCCAGCGATTGTTATACATAATAACTACTTCCAATGATATCTTAATGATTTACCTGAACCTTATTGTATCTTTAATTCATAATTAATAATTTAGTTGATCGTCACATGAACTTGGCATTGTAAACAATAGTTTAACTTTATTAGTTCCTAATCTGACTTCTAATTAATTTTGTATAAAGATTGTGAGGACGCGCAGTTGTGACGTTACTCGTTATAAATAATTCTTTGTACAACGTTACGCTGTCTCAATAAAGCGAGTGTATTAGTTGTTGGACTATTTTATTCTACGAGACCTACAAATTATAACATATGTATAGATGAGATGAATGAGAATGAATAAAATAGAATATAATAAACCTATAAATAAAATAAGAATATAGGAAACAAACAATAATTTTATCGACTACGTGACGAATTTTAGTATTTTTTATCATTTAATCTTGGAGTTAAAAAGAATCATGGAGGATCATTACTAGCTTAGACGGAAAAAAATCATGACAATTCGATACACTCAACAATAGACGTACGACAAATTTAAATGAAAATAAATTTAATCTATCTATATAAAAGAGAAAGTGTGTGGGTGTGTTGTGTTACATATAGCCTCCGAAACGGCTGGACCGATTTTTTTTTTTTTTTAATGACGAACTACACAGATTGGCCAGAGAAGCTGGCCTTGACTGCTTCACCGGATTGAGAGGTGGCATAGCTCTTAGGTCGCTTAGCCTGAACCTCTATTGCTAGTAACTCGACACAAGGGTCCCCCCGGTGAGGGGTAACCTCGGCTTGACGGTTACTATGTTACGCGTAAGCATGCCGATCCGAGGGCGCCTGAGAGGGCCGAACCACGACTCGGTCGGTTGCTATTTCACGGATAATCTAAGAGACATCCAAAGCTAAACTAACTTTGAGTGCCACTTCGGGAAGCGTTGGCGCTGGGAGAAGAAGTGGCCGAAGAAACTCCAGCAACGCTCCTAACATCTAAGGGGTGGGGCCTGCCCATAAAATAGCGGTAACGCGCAAGGATTAATCGCAACCTCCGACGGTCGCGAATGGATGCTTTGTGGATTTGTAGAGATCTAGCCTGTGCCTCCGGATCGTCAAGAACGAGTCTCGGCCTCCGTGCGACGCGACGGAATTTATTATAGGAAGGCTTATAAGTGGCGGCACTTACAAGAAGTTTGTTAGAATGTTTGGTGGCAGTCTCGAAAAACCGTCGAGATGCCTGCTTAAAGAATTGGGCTATTGTCAGTAACCCTGTATCAACGTGGAGCTCGCGATTACGTACGAACCACGGCGAACCTGTGGCTCGTCGCAGAAAACGTTTCTGAATTACTTGTAACCTATGGATATGTTTATGGGCGGCATGCGCGAAGACCGGGCTCGCGTACGTCATAACGGGACGTATAACTGCTTTGTAATGTGTCACCTTATTACGGAGGGACATTTTACTTTTCTTATTAATGAGGTGATATAGGCGACCCATAACGTAGGCCGCCCGGTTCCTAACTTGATCTACGTGAAGGCCGAAGCTGAGTTTGGGATCTAATACGACACCAAGGTATTTGGTTTGTGTAACCCATGGAATAGGGGTACCTAGAAGTTGGACGCAACGAGGTGGAGACTGAAGACGCCTCGTGAAGTACATGGCTGCGCTCTTAGCCGGGTTGATTTCTATTCTCCATTTCCGAAACCAATCCCCTAGGGCATCGGCCGCAGTCTGGAGTTTTTTAAGAATGACTTCGGGAGAACGCCCGGAAGCATAAATGCCGGTATCGTCGGCGAAAGGGCTAGCTCTGCTCTACGTGAGCGCGGAATATCGTTAGTGTAGAGCGTGTATAGGACGGGACCGAGTACGGAGCCTTGAGGTACTCCGGCTCGAACGGGACGGAGGGTGGAGCGCACTCCTCGACGCGGTACCTGAAGGTTCGACCGGTAAGAAAATCGCGCACTAAGCGCACTAGATAGTCGGGCACCCCAAGCTTGTATAGCTTGTATACAAGCCCGGCGTGCCAGACTTTGTCGAATGCCTTCGCCACGTCCAGGAAGATTGCTCCCGTATGCATGCCAATAAAGGATTTGGCGTGAATGTGCTCCGTGATGCGGAGCACCTGTTGAGTACATGAGTGTTTGGCGCGGAAGCCAAACTGCTCGGGTATGGGAAGCTCTCGCGAGTCCATGAAGGCGCGTAATCGAGCTAAGATAAGCCGTTCGTATACTTTCCTAAAACGGAGAGAAGACTAATAGGTCTATATGAAGAGGGTTCTGTGCGCGGTTTACCGGGTTTGAAGAACCCTACGACGTCGGCCTCCTTCCACTCGTTGGGAAAGATGCCGTGAGTCATAGCCGCGTTAAATATTATAGCCAGGAGGCGTACGATATTATCGGGGAAACGTCTGGCAACCAAGTTAGGTATGCCGTCTATACCGGGGCTTTGCGGGGACGCAGATTTTTAATACATCCTCAACCTCGGTGCACGTAATCGTTGGAACGGGATCGCGGATTGGTTTTCGCCCTACGATGGACCTCGCTCTCTACCTTCAGGAGGTGAGCGGGTCGACGGGAAGGGTGCTGGGGAGCATTGAGCCTCGAGACTGTCAGCCAGACACTCGTCCTTCTCCTCGTCCAGTGAAGCTGGTGGGAGATTAGGACGATTGAGGGGTGGCATCCCCGGATCGGGGTCGCGTTTAAGCGATTTTGGTAAGCTCCAAAATGCCAGATGTGATGGGCGGATGTCGCTTAGCGTATTGTTCCACCGTTCGTTCCTATAAGCGGCTATGCGTGATTTAACTTCACGCTGCAATTTATGTAGCCGCCTACGGTGACGCTCGGTGGGTACAAGTCGTAAGCCCTAGTGGCGGCGTTCTTACGTCTCATGAGATCACGAATTTCAGAAGGCAGGACCCATCTGTGGTCGTCCACAACGGGTACCTCCTTGGAGCAGTCTTTGATGACCGTCTGAATGTGTCTCGAGAGCGTGCGCTGCGAGATTTGTTTTGAGAGGAGAATCTACGTTCTCAGGAAACGCTTCTAGATGAGGGAGCTGGCATCTTTCAATTGGGACTCAAGTTTGTGCCAGTCGATGATGGATTTGGTCTGAGGAGCGGTTTGCGCTGAAGGCCCTAGCCGCAGAATTACAGGGCGGTGATCCGAGTGAAGCTCGTGTATCACGCACGGGTTACTTACTGTAAGGGTGATATGGCGGAGGATAGCAATGTCTAAGACATCCGGTGTATGTTCCACTTGGTGCGGAAAATGAGTGGGCTCTTGGGGTCCTACGATCTCGAAGTCGAGAGGATCGACCAGAGATTCGAGGGCCAGCCCTCGCGGGTTAGGCTTATAGGAGAACCACCGAGGATGCTTGCTATTAAAGTCGCCGGCTAGAATCGTGGCGTCTCCGAGAGAGGAGAGCTTCGAAGTCGGTTCTGAGTACTTCTTTGCTACGGTGACACGGAAGGTATACCGAAGCAATAGTTATAGGGGAGTGACCTGTCATGGCTAACTGGCAGACCGAGGCCTCAAGGTGCTTTAGTCGCGGCGTGTCAATCGGTACGCAATGCAAAGACCTCCTATAGTAAATGAGGGTGCCGCCGCCTCTTGCACCGGCTCTATCATTTCTGGCTGGACCGATTTCAATGAAACTTTCAGGGAATCTTCAGATTGACATGGCGAGTGATCCTGTAAAGTTTGGTGTAAACGATCGGAGCACTCATCTTTGAACTGTCAAACAATCCATACTTCGTACTTTTATTTCTGACATTAACTTGAGCCCGATATGTTTTTGTATAAATGATAAAAATGATATTGTATTTACTAATATGTACCTACATGGGTGTAGGTAATGATCTTCACCCGCTCGAGAAGAGAATGAATACGGAGAGAAATGAATAATTTAATATATTGTGAGAGTTAAATTAAATATTATGTAAGTTTATGGTTTAAATAAAATAAAGCAAAATCTAGTCCAGCGAGGCGGGCTGGGTACGTTAGTACATTTATAAATGAGTTTGTTAGTCACTATTAATATCACTATTTTTGAGTCATATCACCAACGTCACCATACATTCGGCTAGGACGTTCGCTACCGACACCACCATTACATTTCGCATCATAAATTTTATCCGTTTTCTTTTGTCATTCATCTGTTCTAGATGCCGAAACCACTGGAGCATACCTTTCATGTCCAACATATCTAGGCGCATGTTATTTCTGACAAATTTTATATCCTTACAATTGAGTTTTTAATTGAAAATTATCGACTATTATAACTCCGATCGCGTTTCTCCTTATCTCTATTAAATTTTACACCTTAATAGGATTGTTATCGTGAGATAATAAAATTAGGTACATTATATAAAAAAACCTTCGTTCGTCTACGGATCTCCTCATTCTGATTTGATCTCGTAGAGATACTCCGAGCATAGCCCTCTCCATAGCTCGTTGTGCGACTTTAAACTTAAGCTTATGAGGCCCATAGTAAGAGACCACGTTTCAGTTCCGTATGTCATCACTGGTAACACACACTGGTCGAAGACTTTCGACTTCAAGCACTGAGGTATTTTGGACGAGAATACATTTTGAAGCTTCCCGAACGCTGCTGCTCATAAAGGTCGCAGGGCGCAGCTGGATGCGGGCCGCTTACAACCGGTCCTTTTGGAAATCGTTGGGGGAGGCCTATGTCCAGCAGTGGATGTTTTACGGCTGAGATGATGATGATGATATAAAAAAAAAGATTTATCTAGATGTTACTTAAATACAGACTTATCAGAATCCCTTGTTCCAATCATCCAAATCTCTTTGTGCACTGAAAAGTTATTTCATTACCAATAAAAATACAAAAACGGGGTAGAGAGATATATCAATTGCTATCCTCTGATTGCTTACAATTAATTACAATACGACAGGAGGCTTTATATGTCCTATTGGTGGACCTCGGCCGCAGTGCGGAGGGGCATATGTACCAACCTGCATATATCGATATGTATCGATTTTACGACGTCTGAACAGCTAACCAAGGTAACTAATCCTCTCGGGCGCCCCCGGATCAGGATTTAATCGTGAATAGAGTAACGGCTCTAGTCGAGGTTACGCCCCTGGGAATCCAACGCTGAGTTACCCCGACTTAAAAGCCCTAAAAGCTCGACCGTCTCTCAAAAACTTGGCGAAACAATAGCGACCTCTTGGCTTGATTGTCCTTCTCAAGTAACGTCGCAATTTTACCTTGTAGTCAAAATCTTCGCGACTGAGCGAGTAGTTCGTCAATGCGCCGTCATTCCAAGGCAGCTCGTTGTAGGTGTAGGGATGTGTGGAGAAATCAGCGCCCCCTATCGGAACCCGGATCATATTGTATTCTAGCCCCTCAGGTCCGAAATAAGTTCTGGAAAATGGAATAACTTGGAATGTTTTATGTATTCTCTAAGCGATTGTAGCCGGAACGGTTGGAGTTTATTTTGGTCCATTGTGTGGTCTTATTGTTTTTACTTCAGAACGCCAATTTGTTGTTGACCTCTTCCAAAAAAAGAGGAACTTCAAAAATCCTGACTTTCGGTATCCACGCTCTCTCTGTATTTTTTCTATGACTATTTGCTGATCGTCAAATAAGCGATTCAATATAGAAGGAAAAACCCGATAATAACGAAGCCCCGGTATTTCCTTCGCATTAGGTAAAAAGGGGCAGAAGGTCTTTTAGACAATTCTACTGATCGCTGTATTCCACTTCAATTTGTGGGCTTACATAATGTTTATATCTCTAGTCTACTAGCGCAAATAAGATGCTCAGTGTTAGGTATTTTAAAATCTTAACAATATCTAAGTACATTACTCTACATAAACTCTTTATGGTAGTTATAGCCCGATACTTGATTGTTAATCAAGTATCGGAGCGATAATCGTTGACCTCGACACAAATAATAAACACTCATCCTGCTGGTTTATAATAAACCATTAGATAAACGGTGGATTTTTGTTATGAAATAACATTTCAAACTACTTTTATAGCGTATATAAGCGTCAATAGCCTAATGGTTTAGGGTACGGTCTGCGAATTTTTCGTGGGTTCGAATCCACCATTCGAATATCGACGTGTACTATCTCCTAGCATAAGTATAAGCTTAGTTGGAATGGTTAATAAGAATGTCAGTAATATTTCTAAAAAAATATGGAATATTGCTAGCTTTTTTCTTAAAAAACATCCATGAATTGACCATTATTCCAACTTGAATTTAAATGGAGAATGCATGCTCCGATAGTAACCAGTTAGCTGAGTAAATGCCTATGCACTCTCTTGAGGACATCAAGAAGAAATAAAGACACTGTACCCATAATGATAGACGAAAGCAAAGGGCTTGATATAAATGTGAAATGTTCACAATGATGGAAGACCACCGTGCGCCTTGATGTCCGATGGGAAAATTGGATCATGTATCTTCCAAAGAAAAAAGTATGCACTGTACAAAATATATCCTATAAGAAGACTAGCAAAATAGATGATGCATACCGTTTTAGTGTGTTCTGAATATGGACGAAAGAAAGGAATTTATGACCAAATTCAAGTTTAATTTGTCTGATGTCGATATTTGTAAAAGCCTTTTATATAATAATAAATAAATAAATGTGTTATTTCATCAAAAACTGAGCTCAAATGTACAGATATCTCTTATATCTGTTATATTATAATTAAATAAAATATAATTTGGCTAGTTTTGCAATATCACACGACTAACTATCTACTGTATTAGTTACAAGAACTGTATGACGGCATAGTAGTGCGGCCAGTTTGTTGTTTACGTTTACATACGTATGTTTTGACATTCTTGCCTCAGACGGTTCACGCAGGGAACATCGTACGGTTAAATCGGGTCTAGTACGTAGATGATTTACTAAACTTATTTATATTTATATAACATCTTAAACTCAGGTTTACGAAGGCGAACTTAATGTCTGAGCACTCTCCAAATATGGTACAACAAATAGTGTAATCATCGAAATAAAAGATCAAAGACATAACAAAATATCAAAATAATTAGACATACTTACATATGTAAATATATGTAAATATACACATAGAATTGATATGCTAAAGTAATATTTGACTCGTTTACAACCATTAGAATGGTTAGTCCAGCCCACTTACTCAATCATCTGCTTCTGCGTAGCATCAGACAGCTTGCGCCAGTTAATGCCAGCTGAATCGGTGACTGACCCTCCGAAGCCTTCGAGTATCTGTTTCTTCGAAGATGTCAGGACGCGGAGGACCACGTTCCTCTTAATACCAACTGTTGGATAATAAATTTCTGTATATGTTTTTTGGAATAAACTGTACCGATCAGCCAGGCGGCCTCTACTGTTTCACCAGGTTCAACCACCTCTCAAAAGGTGATATAATAGCTACTAGGTTGCTTAGCCTGAACTATGAAGTATCCCTGAGACATCGGCTTCAGCGGTTACTCGAATCTCAGAAGTATTCAGATCCGAGGGTGTCTGAGATGGCTGAATCGATCGGTAGCTTTTAAAACTAATATATACGTACGAGTATAAATAATAACAATGTTTGCAGACATTTATTAAATTTTTAGACGCAACGTTAGCCTAGTGGCTAAGCGTCGAAATTATTGATCTTATTTGTGGGGTTTCATATCTCCCCCGAAGATCCGTATTCGGAATCTTATATATACTGATGTTTTTTTTAATAAAAATAATGCTAACAAATCTTTTCAACATTTTTTTTATATTCAATAAAGCGCAATCACAGACTTGTATCTGTTCTCTTTTCTAAAGTACTTAATTGTTTACTTTGTTTTGTTAAGAAGAGTATGACCTCTACAGTTATTACATTTTTTTATGCCTGATTTTGTAAGATGGTGTTGGAGAATGCTCTGGTTCACGCGTCGTAGACGCCCCGTATATAACGTAGACGCTCCTTGAATAACATTCTTGTTAACCATTCTAGACAAGCTCAAGCTTGTGCTAGGATGATTTACGTATGAACCCACCTACTCACGTTTCGCAGACTGTGCCCTGTACATTATGATTTGTACTTTTTTTCTCTCTTTATTGTGGCAACAAACAGTCCTTATTGTCTATTATGTTACATTATATATTTTTTACAAGTTTTTATCGACCAACAGTGCCGAGAATGTTTACTTATATTTCGTTGATTGATACTTACCTTATTTTTCTCCAAAACCCGTCGCCCGTGAACAATTACAACACCAAAGGTGTTCCACGTGCGTTGCTGACGACAAAGTCATCCTTCTATTTCGTATGTTATAAACGATATTAAAGATCTACGTATAATAAACTTAATACATACATTTATTGTTAACCGAAGAATATTCATCTTCTGAATCGTTAGTAAAATCCTCTTGGGCTGCTGCGGTACCAAAACCTTGTATTATTCCGAAGCTTTTCTCAAAGCGTTTACCAGCCTAAGAAGCAGAAGAATAAAAACGAATTATTATTAGGCCTTCACCTATGAAAGTTCTTTAGGCCATTTCAAACAAAAAAACGTATTCATTGGCTGTAACTTTTAAATTCTTTTGTTTTAAAAACATGACACTCTTTTTACAAAGTCAGTTTTATCTTTTTTGATTAGCTTTGTATTTTCGGTTGAACATCTTTCATCATAATTGACCTTAAAAATTTGTGTAATTATGGAATATGAGTTCCGTCGTGGCATCAACGCCGCACAAACAGCACATAACATCAACAACGTTTACGCAGAGAACTTTAAAAATGAACGCACTACCCGCTATTGGTTCTTTCTGGAAATTTTGATTTTCAAAATGAACATTGTGGTCGTTCAGACATTTTGGTCAAGAATTTTGAATTTTAATTAATTTTGAATGAAAGCAGCTTTCATCCAGCGGTGTTTATGAGGTCGTCAAACCACTTTAGAAGTCCTGCGCTGCGCTTGTCGGTACGCTGTCTCCAATCGAGAACTTTTAGGCATCATCGGCCATTTCTGTGCGTAATCTGCCCAGACTATTGCTAGAGTAAGACGCTAAAAATTGTCAGCGTACGGTTTGTAAGTACGCATGGCCCCCAACAAATTAGTATTAATCTTAATCTTGATGTATTACGTAACCTGTCTTCGCATATCTTAATTGTTTTTAATTATCAGGTCAGCTATTTCCTTCGTGGCCATATCAAATCTTTAGATCGGTAATTGCTAGGTAATTAGATACACGTATTGATATTTGTTGTTGATATGAAAATGTCCCGGTGTTATCTTGATTGGAATTCCGATTTATAAGATAATTTTGTAATTTCAATAGCGATTTCTTTTGAGAAAAATATAAGAACGTGTTTTATTTGATGTTAAGTGGCCACGAAGATCAAAAGAGCTGTAGTTGAGTTGCCTTTATGTAGACTGCGGCTTCGGACTACTTCACTCACCTGGCGAAAGTCAGAAGATTGAATAATGAATCTCTACTTTACGCCGGTATTGTGTTACTTAGTAATTCATCTACAGCCGTTTCAGCCGTGGTGAATGAATCCAGTTTACTGGAATTAATGAACTTTTTTTTATGAATGAACTACGCCGATTAGCCACTACAGATTCACCGAGTCCTTAAGAGGTGGCACAGCTCTTGAGTAGCTTAGCCGGAACCACTGTAGGGAATAACAGGGCACAAAGACCCCAGAGAAAGAACCTCGGCGTGATGTTACTCTATTCATGATAGCATTCCGATATGAAGGAGGACAAGAGGACTGAATTAGCTCGGCCGGTAGCTTATGTCGGAATTCAAACGTTATTACACATTAGGTTACGATTATGTATATTATCTCATTATATTGTAATAGTAGACACGTGTAAAGATTCTCTGAGAGAATTTAGTAATGTTTAAAAGAATATCAACGCTATTAACGGTATGATAAGAAAAAAAATATTTATCTATCCTTTCCTACCCTCGGAGAAGAGAGAAGAACGCACCAAGATAAATACATATTTCAATTCTAACCGGCTAAAGAGCACTGATGATCCCAATGAACAAATTTAGAATTTGCCAACTTAGAGGGTTTTTGGACTAAACCCGGACATGATGGGATGACCATATGGCGGGTAAATTTTGAACATTTCCTATATACGAGTATCAAAAAAGACGATATCAATGATAACTTACGTTGCTACTACTATAAGCTACAAAAGTGCCCGGTTCCGGAGTTTCCTTGGTAATAGTGTCGCAGTAGGTGGCGTCACACACGCAAACTATCGAACGCCCTTCAATGCCCACATCGCGGGCTCTGCAGGGCAAATCTGTTTGTGGGAATAAAAAACATGTCTATTTAACATTTCAATCATATTATACAAAACAATTCAAAACTTACTACGTAACATTCTACTAACTGAAATGAAATGAAAATATTTTTGAGGTAAAAAGTCAAACTTCTTTACGCTTTCTTGACTTGGAGAGTAAGATTGTGAATGCGTTACTTAAAGTGTGATCGGGCGAGGCGAATGGAAGTTAAGAGGGAAATATAAATCCGTGAAGATAGAAATAGAGGGAGAGCCGTGATAGACGGTATCCCCTACCTGTCGCAGAAGGGTTGGGGCCTTTGTCGTCCACTAAGGTGGACCCGGGAAGAGGGCTACATCGGCAGGCCCGTCTCGTCTTGCACCGCGAGGGCACAGGGGGGTAACTCAACTCAAGGGTCCCCCTAGTGTGGGGTAACTTCGGCTTGTAGTTATTTTAGGCGCATTCCAGTTCGAGGGTAATTGAAAATGAAAAACTAAGAAACGGAAATGATTGAACACTAGCGTTTACTGGTTTAAAGAACTCATAAAAATAACCTAGCCGGAACATTGCAAATTGCATACGCCTACAATGTTCGGACGCAGCGGTACAAGTCGCATTGTTGGCCGAAACTTTTAAAATTAAAAAGACTAATTATGATTCTCTTTTGTTTTTCTATTCATTCAAATATTCAAGGAGTCGTTGTTTTAAGGATTTTTGATGTGCCGCATTCTAAAACCAACCTACTGTCACACTCGCCCTTGCCAAGGATTTCCGCTACATATAACCTCCTTAACACTAAGTCCACGTCGGTTGACATTTTTCTAATTCACGCAAGGTCTTCCGCACCTTAGTGTTAAAAATTGTGCAGTAATTTTGGCTAATTTAATTAATTTATTACTGATTTTTCTATTTCTTTATAATTTATTAAAATATTTTTGTAACTATTAATTATGAAATCGTTACGTTTCTTTATAGCGAATGTTGTGTACACCTGTAATTGGCATACACAACAGGACTTAGTTTGTAAACTTGATTATTACAACAATGTATGCTTGTGTAATGCTGTTGGTGTTTCTTATTAAATAAATAAATTATTAATTTTGCTGTAAGCTGTATTTAACGATTGTATCTGTATAGTAAAAGTATAACTGAATTTGATGATTTAACATATTAAATGCTTTGACACTTCATTTTTATATTTTTCAAAAAGCATAGTTATGTAAGCACTGAACTGGGGTCCGCTGGGGTCTCGGTCTTTGACTATAGTTATACTTACCGCAATTGCCTGGAGAAAAACCACTAATAAAAACTGTGAAAATTATTAAAAAGATTTTCAAACGTTTAAACATTTTTAAAAAATAACTGTTTATTTATCATCGATAGACAAATGTGTCGACTCGAGCAATCTACTCAATGGAATAGTTATTTGTACTTGAATTTGTGATCAAGTGATTTAAATATATTGTGACGAGTCAAAATTGATGACATGCAATTAACATGCTATTTCCCTTATCACAATTGATAACACAGATTTGATAACTAAAGATTTGTTTGTTTTTTTTTATACAATATGAAGGGTAAATGTTTATCTGATATTATAAAATTCAAGGGCAATGTAACAAAGACATACAATGCGCAGAGGCGACGTAAGTCTGGAAAAACTAATCGTAGTTGGGAACACCGCAGGTAAAAGTCGACCTATCTGATCTTGAAAGACTCGTCGTCCTCCAAATTTTACTCTGTCGTAAGAGACGCGTTGGACAGAAGCTAGTGGAGGCAGATAATCTGCTCCAGATGCAACCCTGATGGTGACCACGATCTTCAGACATGAGCGACTGATCCTAGAGAGAGAGATAGTAAAAACAAGTTTAACTCAGTAGTAAATAACCAAAATCGCCGCTAAAGAATATTGGTATGAGACATGAAATAACCTAGATCGATTTGAGACTGCTAAAATTGCGTTTTTTTTGTAGAATGATTAACGAGTTTACGGCTCAATCGATCGGACATCGACATTCACAACCACAGAGAAGTTGTAGGTGCGTTGCCGGCATTGGAGAATGGATTAGACACATTTCCGAAAATCGTATCGATTCGGTAACACCGCTCATTGATTCCATAAGTCGGTAGTAAAATTAACTGCGATAAAATAACTATATTTGTAATAAATGTGAAAAAATTTGTAAATTAGTATAGTCATTAACTTGACATCAGATAATTGCCTCGTTCCGTATAAAGTGCTTACTTTCTTTCATTAAAAATTAATTAAACATCGAAATATATAGGAACTGGTAAAATGATATACACTTGAATTTATGAAGACAATATAATTAAATTTTCATACAAATCTTTAACGTAATATTATCTTTAAAATACTGTACAATATGTCAGACGGCTTTGTAAATAACCATTTGCTTATAATCTCTTAATCCATAAATACTTTGTTAACTTGCAGTAACTGTCAAAGAATTAACTTTCGGCAAACAGCTAAGCAAATGGTCGTCTCCAATACCCTCGACTAAATCTTTTTAATGTTCATAATGATATGGCAGATTGTCGATATGAAAGACCGTTTATAAAATAAAAAAAAATAAGCTCTCATGTCTATTGTCATTAAGTAGACAGGGATAGCAATCGCTATCCGCGATTCACCAAGCTTATTAGGTCTCGGGATGTGTCTGTCGCCGTATACTCGAAAATTACTACAAGCCAATTGGGATACCTAATACGATCTGCAGAAGTCACTTACGAACCTATAAATGAAAGAAATGTACTAAAAGTAGCATTCTTAAACACAATGAGTCATTCCCGCTAAACATAGTATTGGACAAAAATACTATAAGTCACCAAGCAAAAGAATGGATCCAGTTAATCTCATTTTGAGTGATTTATTTTAACATTAAAAAAAAAAGTAAAAAAATCACAAATGAAGCAGATCTCTTTAGCTATTATTATTTAACAATTAGGGATAATCGATGAACATAATCGATTTCAACTGATAAAGCATCGATAATACGACAAATACATAATTAAAACAATTAATTTACAATCCTTTCTGTATGAAAATAGTCTTTCTTTCAATATACAATTTGTTAGTCTATTTAATAATATTTAGAATAAAACACCAATATCGATATCGATTTGATAGCTTCGCGTTTGATTAATATCGATCAAAAACATATTTATCGATATGTCATCATTCACGGTTTCATAACATCTATTACCCCTATTTGCAACATGTCAATTGCTCAAAATAAGCATTGACAGATTAAAAAAAAAATACGGCGGCAAACGAAAGATTCGCTTAAGTACTAGTTATTTCACATTATCTACGATTTTGCCGAACGACCATCGCCATATTTAAAGAAAAATAACTTAAATCTATTCACTTTACAATTTACCTAATATAAATCTATGAAATAAATACAAAAAAATCTCTTATTAATATATCTAATACAATATTTTCCTATCGCATGTCTTGAAACTAAACTATTTAACGCACAGGTTACCGCTGTAAACTTAAAAAGTGGGGGAGGACCCTAAAAATATTTGACTAAAAGAGAGATCAAATCATTGCCACATTAAAAAAAAAAACTTATGTATAATCAGCAGGCCGTCACTCTTTGTACTTGGGAAGTTTAAAGAAAGCAGAAGCAACCTTAGATGCGGGATGCTGGGTGTAACGGTTCAGGGAGTGTGGACCTCTTTGAGAAAAATGTTACCATTGAATTACGTAATTACTATGGAAATGGCGATTATTTTACTTTTAAATCCTCTATAAACACAAAGAATCAATTTATTTTTTATTTTACTATATTTAAACTTTAAAATAACATTTAATATGTTTAACATGTCATATGTAACATACAAAATGTCTCCCCGAGATAGAAAGGCGAATTGGGTTGGCAAAAGAGACTATGAGCCGTTTAAACGACATCTGGTACAAAAGAGGAATTGGTATCAAAACCAAGATTAGATTGATACGTGCCTTGGTATATTCCTGTATGGAGTGGAAACATGGACCATCCCGGCCAGAGAGAGGCAAAGGATAGATGCATTCGAGATGTGGTGCTGAAGGCGGATGTTAAGGATACCCTGGACTACGAAGCGCAGCAATACATCGATCCTAAGACAAATCAAGACTTACATTACAACTACAACTAAACGATGAAATGCTGCAGTGCGAAAAACATATTAATTTAATATGACTATTCAAAATCGCCATTTCCAAAGTAGAAAGTATAGTTAATTATGTGTTATCGAAAGACAGTCAAGTAAACATCGTGTTATTTAAAAAAAAACAACCTCTAACGACATCAGCAATCGATAAAGGAATACCCAGAAGGATTTTGTTAATGTGATTACTGTGATACAAAATTGTCACTTCGAGACATAAGATATCCCAGTTATCCCAGTAACTTGCTACACCGCCCTTCAAAATGAAATACAGTAATGTGTGAACATTATTACTGCACACATTATTATAAGCAAGAAGCAACTACCAGTAATCAAATTACTAATAATAAAATCACTTTTATTGCTATTTTTAGGAAGCTCTCGAAATCATGTTCAGTGGCATGAAATGACAAATGTAAATTAGATTTAATAAATCATATTAAATAAAACATGATTCTTAGAGCCATAGAAAATATTTGAATGACTTCGACAACAACGCATTCGTAAACTAAACTGCACCCTCACATACATTTATTAATACCATTTCTTTTATAATACAAATTTTTACATCCATAACAACTAGGGCTGCAACGTTATATCGAAAAACCAATAATATCGATACAGAAATATCGATATTTATACCGATGTAATGTCATTTTAGATACGACTCTATCAATAAAGCATATGAAAAATCTATAATTTCGACACAATACATTCTAGTAAGATTATTTTAAACAAATTCTCTTTCCCGTTAAAATAATTATTGCTTAATCTTCATAATTTCATTGCAATTTCAAATTAAAAATGATTTTATTTTAATATAATATTATTGTTATCGATTATATCGCTCTGTGACATTGTATCGGTTATCGATAATTCATATCGATATCTCCATAATTTTGCATCCCTATTAACAACCTTGATTGGCTAAGTGTAGTATGTACAATATTGTATAACCGAGTGGCAAAGATTTATGTGGCAGAAATACAAAACGCTCTTAAAATTAAAGAAACATTGAAAATACAAAAGTAAAAAAGCTGCCACAAAATGTTGCTAACCATTTATTCAGTGCTATTCAAAAATTATTAAAAAAATGATTAACAAACAACCAATAAATTGTACCAAGAGCACTAAAAAAAATCCGATAGATTTCTAGACGTCTTAATAAATCTATACTTAACGAACCTATTTATTGAATCGCAGTATCCTAACCTGTCCACTGAAGATTCACCGTTGAGTCGCATCTCGCCAGATGCAGTGGAAAGATTAAAACATTCTCAAGTAATTTATGTTAATGTAACATAATTATAGAGGCACTATGTGTTGATTCAAATCTCTTACCATTGGGTATTTTACACGCAATTTTAAGGTTAGATTTGTGATCCATTAAAGATTTTAGTTTTTTTTATTATTAACCATAGACAATATTTTTGGGGGTCGTTCCGAACGTCCGTTGTCACTATATGATACATGATATTTAAAAATTGAGCTATACATAAATCTTCATTTACAAAAATACTTGTGGCGTAAATTTTCAGATCACATTTTTTTTCTCCACTACGTTCGCATCACTAATATCGATATCGATACTAACGATCTTTTCGTCCCACTATGAAAATCGAGTTTGTTATCTTGTCACGTCGGAGTACCGACGTATATTATATTGAAATGGTCCACAAACATAGTTCGCCAATTTTGATTTTTATTCAACTGTACACGATTCTGAAATTATATATGTTAATAAATAGCATGAAAAATCGATAGATAACCTACATACAAATAAAAACTTGTAAAGAAATTTAGCAGCAAACGAGAAGAATAAATATGAAAAGATAAATAGAAATTTCATTGTTTAAAAGTAACTTTATAAGAGCCCAGCTCTGAAACATAAAATTATATCCAATAAGGAGTAGACAGAGATTGCTACTGATTTTCACGAGCAAGCGATTTTATTGTACAGTGGTACATCGATACACGAGTGCCTTATTTACGATTGTTTTAAGATCGAGCCGCCGAGCGAGCGATATTTTGCTTTCAGATGAGAGCAAAATTTAAGTTTCTCCCATCTCGGGCTAGACCTCTGTGTGCTTATTTCCCTCGTGCTAGAAGCCACAGATTGTGGTCGGGACATTTCCCAGCAAAATTTTTTGCATATCGGATGCGGAAGTGTGAGTCACCGAACTGTGAGATTTGCAAAGTGGTGGATGATGTGCACCACATAATTGGCGAATGTGCTAAACGTGAAGCGGAAAGAAAGTCATTATTAGATAGTTTAAAACTGAGGGAGCAACATGTGGGTGCTTTCTTAATGCTGTTGTTTGACCCGACCTCAGAGGGAGCGAAGAAACTGGTGGATATTGGCCATACAACATTGATGACTTTCTTTCTCGCTTCATGCGACTGATGTGTGTGCATTTAGGTAAGGTTATGATGAGGCTGACATGCCCAAAAGGGCAAAACTCTCCGATAAATAAAGAAAGAGAAAAATAGAAGCATTTTTGATAAGTTGGGTTCGCGTTTTTGCATATTTTACATTTTTGGGAATGGATGGAGGAATGAATTTCAATGAGATACCAGCAATTTGACATACGAGCAAATTAAGGAGCGATCTAACTCGTACATCGATGTACCACTGTACTTAATAATCTGAAAAAATATAAACTCATTGGTACAAGCTGGCTGATAGTCTATTGCCGTAACATTACTGAAACGTAACATATTATGCAATAGTTTTAGAATAGAATCGTGTATTGAGCGGTAGTGTTGTGTAGTGAAGTGCTGTAGGACAGTGCGGTCTTGTGACGCGCGGGATTCAGTCTTTGACGAGCCTGTAGATGTGGTGCTGCGCGCCGTGCTCACTGTTCGACACTTCAAACACAAACGCCGCACACAATAATGTCTCTTGAGTATCTCTATTTGACACCACCTGTAAGCGGAAACAAAACATCAATCATCATTATTTCAGTAATAAGATGCTGTTGGACTTCTCAAACATTTCCTGTAGTGCTGGGCTCTCAAGAATAAAACTACGGTATCTCCTGTCGTAGACGGCGACATCGGCAGGCCCGTGTCGTCTTGCACTGCGTGGGTACGCGGGGGAGGAGGCAAATAATGCGGACCAGCAGTAATGTGGACCGCAAAAGATTTAATTTCTACCTGGGGCCATACCTTTATAATAAAGTTAACTTTTATGTGTCTCTTCATAGTTTATCCCTATATATAAATGTAAAAGCTACTTTACTCCTTTCTCCATAATTTAACCAACGAAGACACTGAAAATTTCTGCATAGCCTAAAATAAATTATCCTCTCTTATGTACTCACTCGCACACACACTCTCACATGCACCCACGCACACTACTCTTTTGCAAAATCACACGAATTACTCATAAGCTGTATAACTAACTTTGGTCTATGGACTCGGACTTAGGTACAACATCTCCCTAATACAGGCTATAAATTAGTCTAGCAGGAGATGTGTACCGAAGGACGAGGACAAAGTGAGAAAGTGTTTATGGAATTTGTTGTATGGTATGTGTTTTACATTTGGTAATATGTTTTCCGATATTTGTGTGCATGCCGGTAATTTAAAATGTATGTAATTTAAGTGTGTGTAAAAAAGTAAAATAAATATTTCATTTCATTTCAAATTACCTCCCCTCGGGACGTGCTCTCCGAGAGCACAATGCAGAGGGGCTCCGGTGCGTTCCACTGGAGAGCCCGGCACCCCTTACCATGCACCGAGGAAGTCCACCGCGGCTTCCCACATAAGGGTGTCTTGTTGAAGATTTCCCTCCAGGATCTTCAGTGAAACACATCACCCCTTGCCATGCACCTAAGAGTGCCACCGAGGGGGTTTTAGTGAGTAAGAGCCTCACATGATCCCCAGAAGGCGGGGTATCTTGTTGAAGATATCAACACAATAAAAAGGAAACTGACCTGTAGTATGGTGAAGTTCTCTAGCACGCTGTTCATCATGTACTTCTCGGGCAGGTGCTTCAGTTTGTGGATGAAGTTGACCATGTATTCGCACATGGGTGACCGCTGGATGCGGTACACGAAGCGCCCGCCCTCGAAGCGCGCGTACTCCGTCTCCACCTTCTCCACCACCTGCTTGCCGAACGAGCACACCTTCGTGCTGCACGTTATTGTCATGTTCTCATTGCTTTCGTACCTGGTACCAAAAATAGAACTCAATATTTCAAAAATAAATAAAAATATTTATTATAAATACGAGCTTACGACTCACCTGAAAGTGATCACCGATGCCCATGAACATCCATAACTGGTGGAGCTGCCGGTGCTTTGCCGGCCTTTGAGAAAGGAGTAGGCTCGTTCTTTGAAAATCCTTAAATCGAACAGTAGTGGATGGTGTCGATGCATTTGAAATGCTGCCGACATGTACGATAAAGGAAGTCGGTAGCTGAGATCGAACAATTCCTCAGAATACTCCCCAAGGTAGATGCGATAGAGACCCAACATCCCTTCGCAGACCCAGAGGGTCAAGTGGATATATTGATGAAACAGGAAACGGATGTCAATGCTTGAAATGGGTATGATTTTTTTTATCACGAACTACACAGATTGGCCAGATTAGCTGGCCTTTACTGCTTCATGCTCGCTTAGCCTGAACCTTTATCGCTAGTAACTTGACACAAGGGTCCCCGGTGAGGGGTAACCTCGGCTAGGAAGGTTACTATGTTACGCGCAAGCATTCCGATCCGAGGGCGCCCGAGAGGGCCGAACCACAACTACGTCGGTTGCAATTTTACGGATAGTCTAAATAGGTTTGTATTCTGTGAAAGCGTAGTAGTATAAGATAAGCAATACTCACACACTAGTGACCCCGTAGAAGGCGCCCGGGTCGTCTAAATTATTGGTATTGAGGTCCGCCCAGAACTTGACCAGAAAAAACGCGTTCCTCGGCCCCTTCTCGTACAACTCCTTGAGGCCGCCCTTCTTCTCCGGGAACTTGTCGTTTATTTGTTGCACGTCTACTGACTGTGAAACAACATTACGTGTATTTTAGTCACTATTAATTAGTCAATGGAAGAGAGCCTAGTGGATTAACTTATAATCTGATATACGTAGCTTCAGATTCCAGTAGGCTTGTACCAAAAAATCACCTGCTAAAAATTTGTGTCTAGTGTGTGGCGATAATCACTCACATTGGACCTATAGACCTAATAAGCTTAGTTATAAGCGGACAGCGAAAACTGTCTACCCCGCTAGGATCAAAAGGGCGTATGTTTAATATATATAAATATATATATATATATATATATAATTAGTCCCAATATAATACGATATCAGCTTTATAAATTAAACGTTCTTGATAAATTGAAATTTGTGCTCGGTATCTGGCGATTGGCTCATCATCTATCATATATATGGCCTAATTCATTATCATCATATCAGCCGTACTCATCCACTGCTGGACACAGACCTATCCTAATGATTTCCAAAAGGACCGGTTTTAAGCGGCTTGCATCCAGCTGTCATCTGCGGCCTTCGTGAAGGTGTCAGGCCACCTTACAGGTCCTTATTATTTTGGTTTGATAGGCAGAAAGAGTGTGAGAGCTTATTTTTTTTATAGATAAAAAAATACTCACTTCTAATAAGGGATCCGCATAGGTAACCGTGCCGCCTATGTGGACGAAAAGGTGTTGCGCCGGTGCCGTACTTGGAGGGTACTGGAAATGATAAGCTCGTTGAAAAATTGCATTAAAAAATCAACTATTATATAGTAGTGTAGTGTAGGTTGCCCTTTTTCTCGGCTTATAGCCGGTCTTATGTGTGCATTCCGTCTTAAAACTTCAAGAAAAGAATGCCACTTCCCAATCGCTATTATATAGATAGTAATTATAAATAATAACAAATGCATATAATATTATACCCACTAACTGTTTGGTTGGTCTGCTGTGTCTAAACTGTTGCTACTATAAACGTTATCTCCTAGGACTTTGCTTACTATTGTTGACGAGTGTATGGGTGCCTGTTTCTGTAGGATGCTGATGTTTATTTGTGCATCAAGGTTTTCACAATATGTTATTAAATTTTTGCTACTACCCCAGTTGCACCTACCACAATGTAGATTATGGATGTGTGTGTATTCCATACTCTATTAAGTATATTATTGTATATTATTATAGTATATTGTATATTATTCGCAAATATAAATGAAATTTGGACTCGGACTCTATTATAAAAAGGGTACAAGGTTTATAGCGATGGGTTCACCACACGTCACATAAAGAACCGAATAAGCATAGTAAAAAGTGGACAGCTTTACTGGGCCTGCTGTTATTATAGCAGAAATTCAGTGACATTCACTATAATCGACCAACTACAATTCAATTGTCATTGTGTCAAAATCAACTTATTACATTCTTTGATATATAATTTGGTTTTAATTATTTGATTATTGTTTGATAATGATTAGTAATTGTAAGCAAACAGCAACGACACGTCAATAAAAGGCACGAGTTGGCAACGGTAATATGCAGTAAAGAAAAGAAAGCTGGAGTCTAACTACCACATTTATCTAATGTAGGGTACTTTACAATCACGAGGGAATTTACACATCTTTTAAGACATGTGAAGACCGTTAATCTGCACTAGGGCTGTGATTATATACTCTTTATAGAGTAGGATTATGTCCAAACACGAAATGATGGGAGAAAGAATCTTACATAACTGCGATCTAACCGGAAGACCGGACCGGGTATCTTGTTGAAGGTTCCTCTTCCCCTCCCCGAAAAGGCAGTACCAGTGGTACCAAGAGGAAGTGGATTGACGCTTGACTTGACCATGATGGAACGAAGAGAGACAGATCTGATCCTCACCGTGTCCGTGTCTCTCGGATGCTCGACGAAGGCGGAGAACTCGACAAGCCTTAGCTTGTGCGTGGCGATTGCCCGGCCCTCCCAAGGCGGCGGCGGCGCCACGTCGGCCGCTCCTCCCACACCCACTCCCACGCCCACGCCACCCACGCCTTTGTATCCCGCACCCGGGAACGGCTTCACACTGCAATAGTGGATTAATGATATGATGACAGAAGTCGGGAGCGCAGGATATATTTAGGAGCATGTAAGAGCAAGGCATATGTCTCTGCCCTTTTGATCCCAGTGGAACGGGAACCACTACCGGAAAAGAGCTTAGACAGCTCTGGGAGTAAGATACCAATATCCTAATACTCTCTTAATCGACATTTACTATGTGTGATTATATGGGTGACACCATTGTTTTGGTCATTGGTCACACCAAAAATGGGCTCGCCCTTGTCATATCTATAAATCGGATGTAAGGACCGTAAGCTGAGTGTTAAGTAGATAGCGATTGCTATCTCTGTCTATCCTCTGTCTGCCGATTGGGATTCGCATACATATAATTTTTACAATGTTAAGCAATGTACACGTGTATAAGATGCATGTAATATACATATGAAGACTGTTTCCCCCGTACTTGCGAACTAACGCTCTAATACTCTTCCATATTAATTATTATTATCTATACTAATAAATGGAAAAACGTTTTTTACTACAATAGGGATACACATGATATGGATATAGTTATGGCCTCTACAGTTTTACCGGGTTCTGGCCTGGTCTGGACCTCTATTGGAGTCAACTTACATGATTAGATGCAATTACTGAGAAGGTTTTAGTATATAAGATATTATTAATTACACATCTAGAGCCGATATCTTTTAGTAGAGCCCGATTTAAGGGTTTAGAGGCCAGGGGCGTAAGAGACGAGTGGACGACAAAATCATTGCTTATTTTTAGAAAATACAATGGCAAGAAATCTTTAAATTAATTCAATGTATAAAGATAATAGTTGAAACCAACTTCAATAGCGATTTTTTTTTTGAAACATTCCAAGCCTCTATTGTAGGAACCTCTCTCTTGTGAAGGCACCGGGACTGTATCCCCGGATGCTACCCCCTAAATATGGCCCTGTTTTTTGCTATAAAAAGGAATAATTTCGTATTACAAATTCATTCCGTTCGATTGATCCAATTTGACCGCTGTTGAATCAATTATTAGGTAATTAACAAAGCGAACTTACTCTTGTGAAGTGCCGGCTTGTAGACCAGGTTGCCAAAATTGCTGGAAAGAGTAAACGTTGGTTAAATAAACAAATACAATTCTTGTGATGTTATTTGTTATGCTTATTAGAGCAGCCCACGTTGTTAAGAGCGACAAATTTTCTACACACTGAAGCGCATTTCAAATTAGATGAAACACTTCTAAACATCCCAAACTAAAACGATAAACTTTATGCCTTTTATTAAATCAAACTTGTGTATTATTATTATTAATGTTTAATTTGGAAAAACCGTTGTACACGCAGAAAGCAAATAGTAAAGGAACGCTAAAAACAACACCGCAACGAAGCAATTGTTCTTTAATGCAGTGTCGGATTTTCTTAGTTGATATAACGGTATTTTTATTACACGAGACAAAATTCATTCAAAAATAATTCACAGCCCGTTGGTGATAACACTGAGTTATTTTGTAAGTAAAGCGAATCGCATCAGAGATGTTATTTGTACTACAGCGGTCGCAGCGTGCTTTTAAGGCAAAATGCCCTGTATAAGAACGTTCCCCGAGACTCGTCCGCGCCAGTACACACGATATTACATGTATATTTTTTTAAATAAAATTAATCTGCAATCTAATCTAATAATCTACTCTACATTATAGTAATTAAAAAGTACTAGACATAATAAATAATAAAATATAGCCGTGAGCAAAAATAAAGGTCGAATATCTCCGAAGATAAAGACGTTAGTATTAAAGAAGCATGACAGACAATTAGATATTCTTAAAATAAAATATTTTTATTAATTTATTTACATTTCATTAATAATTAATTAATTTATAATTAATTTCCGTTAGTATAATATTAAATTATATTTTTTATATTATTATTATAATCTTATAATTTAGTCTAAGGTTATTATTTAATAGTTAATTAAAATAATGATGAGTCTTAGTTACTTATTTGAATAAATTTGTAAAATATCGTATAATATATAATATTTTTCGTTTGTTTTTTTTTAATTAAATATAAATAAATTAATAAAAATATTATATTTTATTTTAAGAATATCTAATTGTCTATCATGCACAATGTAATTCAGTTACCTAGCGTCTTTATATTCTGAGATATTCAAACTTTCTTAACCGACCCTTTATTTCGACTCTATTTTTGCTCAGAGTGTAGTAAACATATCAAGTAATCAACGAAGGAATAAACGCCGCTACAGTTATATAATATACACATGGACGTTCTTTTTTATTTCCTAAGTATTATGTAATTCCGGGATCTACCTTACACATTCATGTTTATTGTCTTTAAAATGCTATTTTTTTTATTTCAACAAAAATTAATAACATTCTTGTTAACCATTCCAACTTAGCTTAAGCTCGTGCAAAGAGATGGTTCAAATTAATAATCAAATTGTGGATTCCACTTACACCCTACGACTTTACGATTTGCAGACAGTACCCTAAACGAGGGGTCGGCAACATTTTGAGTCGGAAGAGTGAAAAATCAAAATTGGCCGAATTTCAAACTTTTTAAAGAGCCACGATTTTATTCCCGTTAATAAATAGTACTTGTACAAATAAATTTAGTACTAAAGAGCCGTAGCTTTAAATCCAAAGAGCTGTATGTTGCTCACTATTCAAATTTCATGTTCTGTACGAAGTACGTGCCTAGTTTTTAATCGTTATAAACCTACAAATATCTCGATCGCTGAAAATTTTTCTATTCGATTTTTTGGTTTTAATAAAAAAATAATAATAAAACCATTTGATTTTTGAACAATCCTTTTTTTAAGTTATATTAAAATTTACAAACTTTATGAATCATAGTAAACTGGATTAATATTACAGTTAAAATTTTTACTGATCAGAAAAACAAAGATAAAAGATCTTTGAAAAAATTTTTTTCAACAATTTTGACAGGCCCCAGGCCATGTAGTGAGGTACCAGCCAGAGTTATTTCTGGTTCTATC
Source organism: Meandrusa payeni (assembly GCA_029286785.1). NCBI lineage: Eukaryota > Metazoa > Arthropoda > Insecta > Lepidoptera > Papilionidae > Meandrusa > Meandrusa payeni. Next base: position 7,534,467 of record JAGSMX010000013.1, read on the forward strand.
TGGCTGCCTTAGGTCCGCGCCTCCTGGGCCTTAGGGTAAATCCGCTACTGGGTCTATCCGTGTGCATTATAATAAAATTATAATTATAATGGCCACATTTGTAAATGTTATATTAAAGTCGAGATGATTAATCTCTTGACAACGACGATGAAGTATCGAAAAAAATCCGTATCTTTTATACAAAAAGCTATTCACTAAAATCATTATAATTTAATTATGAACCAATATGTAATGTTTATCTATAAATTTTGTTTTATATGCAAAAATATCATATCACAAGATCACTTCGAACGCGAACAGCACTTTCCTATCAAATAAAACTAGTTTAGACCTGCGGTCAATAGACTGGACTATCACAAGCAGCTGGGATGCCAGTACCTAGAAGTTACGACTTCGGCGAACAGCGAGTAACGGGGAACGGAGTGTAAGCAACACAGTTTATAGGCAATCTAGTTTTTTTTTTTCACCGCCAAGAAACACAAAGGCATGCCTTTTGCAGATGTACCGTATGGTGGTACGCCGGATGGGGCAAGCCGGCCACAATCTGTGCGCTTGACAGTGTGGTCATAGACTGCATCGCCTTTTCTTTCATTACACCACCGTCCTAGATGTTTTATTCATTGTTGTATTAATGTCATCCGTCTTATCCTAATACATAGTCTATGTATCTTACGACTTAAACATCAAGCCCATTGGGTATCAACTTAGTAGGACAAAGCTTTAAATAGAGTAATTACAGTAGAAACTTAAGTCAAACTGCATGGAACTTCGTAAAGGGTAGGAGTAAAAGCCCCACATAACCGCCGCCTTCCCCAGAAGGCAGAGTATCTTGTTGAAGATTTCCCACCCGTCAACAAAAAAAAAGGTGTAGGTAGATTTGGAAGGAAATATTTTACTTGTACAGGTTTTTTTAAATAGTAAACCCAAATGGCAGGTTCTGTTGATCTTGTTGCATTGCTCATGCAATAGCCTTGTTTTCATTTAAAATTTTCATTTAATGTTTTAAAATTACATTTATTTAAAATTTACATTTAATGTTTTCATTTTTCATATAATAATATGCAATATTACATATATATACGAGCCGTGGTAGCTCGGTGTCCGGGCGGTTGACTCAAGTTGCATAGTACGCTAGTAACCCGAGTCCGGTGCCGGCACCAATAAATTTGCTGTTGCAATTTTATGTGCTGATTTACCACGCGCTCGGCGGGGAAGAAAAGATCGTGAAAAAACCTACATGCCTTAGAACATTTTTCTGAGACATGTGAAGTCTGCGAATCGGCACTAGGGCCGCGTGGCGGACTATACTCTCTTTACAGAGAAGGCCTGCGCTTAACAGTGGGACATATATTATATGTATAATGGCTGTAACTTTACCTCTCAACTTTACTATGCAACATTATACAAATATAATATATAAGAAGAGATTATAATTTAATTAATTAATATGTATTTTTATAACATTAAGATTCATTCTAACCTATTTTTATTAATAGATTTGAAATAAATAAATGTCGGCAAATTGTTAAAGTTGAAGCAGCAAGTATTCGAGATATAAAGATATCAATTGAATGTTTTCGATTTGTGGAAAAATGGATAAAAGAATAAGGAAAATTAGTACTGAAATGTAAACAGAAATTGAAGGGAGGAACATTGCTTATTTCCATTTAAAGGGGGTTGAGATTTTAATATATGCTTGAGTTTTGGACCGTTTCGCCTTACAGCGGTATACCATACTTGTCTCCGTCATTCAGGTGGGTATCCATCAAGCAATAGTGTTCACATATAATGTGAAGGTCGCTGCGGCTAGTGAAATTACGCACGAAACGTTTTATAGTGAAACACGCAGATTGGACAGCACCATAATGCAGTCCAACTAACCTCTTACCATACAACACCACTTTTTAAAAAAAGAGAACAACGGCGATCGTATAACATCTATACTATGGAATACGAGCGTTGCTAATGATATTTTTTCACAAAATACCCGCACACGTGTATACCACACGCGCATACAAAATGCAACTTGCTAAATTGCTCAACAATAGGTAATCGTTTCCAAGCAAATGAATGCGTTAGGTGACACCTTCTTTTATGTTACATCGAACTTTTTTTATAATATTAGTTATTAATCTCATGTAAGTGACCTGTAATGTCTAAAGTGAGAATAAAGTTTCTTAAACCTAATTTCACTGACAGTTACGATGACAGACCCGTTAATTATCGCAAATAAGCTACGCATAGAAGATGGTTCATAGACATTAATCAATTGTGAATATGAACGAGTGACTTTACGGTTCGCAGACCGAAATCTATATCATTAAGCTATTGACATGTTAAGTTTATTTCTACGTTTCGCCTGGAGAGTAAAGTGCTGGCGAACCAACTCTTCCTAATATTGGTTGGTAACCGAGTCTGCTAAACCTATTATAGAAGCATATTTTCTAGTTTTAGTCGTTTCAAAGTTCGTTAGCGGCACTATCGTATACCTATGGCACGCTAATAGCGTGCGTGTTAGTATTTGGTAATGACGGAATGATAATTGATATAACTGTAATACAACGGTTTCATAATGAAATGTCACTGACAAGTAGCGGACTCGTCCCTCTGATCCCCGATACAAATTTTAACTAAAGAATTGTTGTTAAGACAGTTTTAGTTACATATAACTTTGTTGTAAACCAAAATCAACCAAGAAGAAAATTACATAACTAAGATTCATTTTATATTTTCTTGTACAATGGGCGACCTTATCTTTAAAAGCAATCTCTTTGACGCAACCTATGTATGGACAGGAAATATATGAACAAAACAGGACGATGGCATACAGATACAAATATACTAATATATACATATAATAAATAATGAGGACATAGTTCACTCACCACTTTGAGTTTGGCCTGAATTTCCCGCAGTTTCCGCCTCGCCAGCACCTGTATGTGTGATGAGACCTGTTTTCTTGTGCGGGTTTTTCCTGTCCTTAGTTTAATATACCTCGCTATGAGCTCGTTCCTTCCTGCAACACGATTTATTGGACTTAATTAGATCATAAAATAAAGCGAACGGGGAAGTAATGCTACGTCACTGGCGAAGAAATTAGACGCTGAGTCGAGAGAAATTGACGTATTCACTTTTTTAGTAGATATGTGCTGATTTGATTAAAACATTACTTACACATTGTAATAGAAAAATATACATAATTGCACTCTCTTTTTATCAAAAGGAGTAGGCAGTGATTACGCATTACCATTTTGCTCGTTCTCGGTTAAACCTCTCTAGCTTTTTACATATGTATGTACATGTATATAATGTTAGTCCAAGGCAGTAATTGTTTCATTTATCTTACTATTTATTACAAATGTATTTTCTATAAACTTATGCAAACGGCAAGGTTTTCCAGCTAGATACATTTCCAAGAAAATTAATTTTCTAAGTTCACTTAAATTTCAGTTATGCTTTGATAGAACTTTTGCCCGATAGAACCTTTTGTATATTATTATTTTGTAATTTAATTTAATAAAACAGCTTACGTTTGTAGAAGTCGCATTGTAAGTATGTTTTTAATATAATCTTTCGTCTTACGATCAGACGGTCGGGGTTGAAATCCTGTGTCCAGTGTATTGCGATAGGCAATACCTGTTAAATATAGGATCTAATAACCTTTATGTTAAGCGGACAGCGACTGTTGTTTTTGCCTACACCTTTATGGTTAAAACTATGTAGGTTTTTCATTAATAAGTGTTATTAATGGTAATAAACTATGGAATATCGGATCACTACACAAACACCGACTTCAAAATAACTCAAACATGAAGGACCAAGGCTTAAGCGCTACTACGCGCGAATGATCTAATTACCGAAGTTATATTATTAGACATCTTAACTTTCTTCTTATATTGGGTTCTCATAAACCTTCCAACATCTTAATCTGTCACAATTAGATCATGTCTCTTTTTAACCAACTTCCAAAAAGGAGGAGGTTCTCAATTCGTGTTTTTTTTGTGTTAATTACCTCATAATTTTCGACTGGTTTTACCGATTTTGATAATTCTTTTGTTATTTGAAAGCTGGAGCCTTGATCCAGTTCTGACAATGACATCCATGAGGAAATCATTTCAACCATAATTTTGCATTGCGACAAATGGTCAAATAACTCAAATATCACGCAACCATAAATAACATAATGGATGAATAATTTTTTTACTGTAACGTACTTCAAGGGTCGTTTGTAGTTTATAAGGGTCTGATTAATTCTATGCTGTTAATAAATAACTATTCGTTTTGAAGTTGCCGGCGTCAGTCTTTCCGTCCAAGCCTTCAAGACGAGAGTGAATAGGCACTTACTAAACTAGCGCGTACCATCATTCGACTATATCAGGTGGGATTGTGGTCAAGCACTAGTTTATACCCCATAAAAAGTCGGTTTTTGTTTTTACTCGTAATATACTTGCTTTATTTGAAAGCTAGTGTTAGCTTAGATTGTCCCAATAGTCTTTTATCAATAAAATAGCAACCGACCGGGCGTGGTTCGGCCCTCTCGGGCGCCCTCGGATCGGAATGCTAACGCTGTATAGTAACCGTCCAAGCCGAGGTTACCCTCACCGGGGGGACCCTTGTGTCGAGTTACTAGCTCATAGAGGTTCAGGCTAAGCGACCTAAAAGCTATGCCACCTCTCAATCCGGTGAAGCAGTAAAGGCCAGCCTCTGTTGCCAACGGTGTAGTTCGGACAAAAAAAAATAATAAAAAAAGCTAGTGTTTTGCGAGTGGTCATAATTCAATTTGGTCCAGTTATGACAACGGCATCCATGAGAAAACCATATAAGTCTTAAATTTCATTCGATTTGGAGTCGGTATTTGTTTTTAACTCGTAAATAGACTTGTCAATAAATGTAATAGTAAAATAGGACTAAGCGTAATGACATAATCACAAAATTAATTATTGCTTGTTGTGTGTCTCTTGAACAATCTCATGGTTGCAACGAATATGGGCGACAACGCGAGGTACGAGCGTGGTAATTGTTTTACACGCGTTTGAAGCAATGACATCAGAGCTTCAAATTGTCTAGGCGTGGTCGAAATCACCGCGCACTATTCTCATGTACGTCAACTTTAAACTAATTGTGTGATATTTTCATAATAGTCAGGAGAAGATATTTAACGCCTTAACTTGTGTCAAAGTCATGTAGGTCAAGTTAGGAGCATCGAAGGAATAAAGTAACTGCCCGTTTTCTTTCGGTAGTTCAAGTAATTTGATAATGCAGTTTTTCTCTGTCCGATGGTATAGCAGCAGTAATATAAGCCGATAATAGCTTGTCGGCTTTTCGATCTTATCGACACCAGAAATTTATACTAAACTAATTCATAACTTAAATAAGCTTTCAGTGTGGAAAAACGTTATAACTTTTGTATTAATTAAGTCAGTAAGCTACTTTTATACTACTTATTTCAACTTCAGTAGCCGTAACAGTTCATTTATTGATGACAATTTTCTATGCATATTTTATTTTAATTATATTAATATTTTATTTTATTTTAATTAAATTAATTAATAATATTAATATTTTAATTCGAGGTAGTATAAATTGTTGGAGTCGTTATGGTCGGAGGTTTGGAAGAAAAGTGGTGAGATACGGAATAAGGGTGATTCATACTAAATAGGTATAGGAAGCAAGAGGTACGCCAGCACCGTGTGAAATAATCTGTGCTGTTGGATATAAGTGCATTTAACATTGAAAATCCATTTCAATTACACTGGATTCGCGAGACCTCTTTGACCGTACATCGCTAACGAAAAAAGTCCATTAATTGGGTGTCTGTTTTATGCATTTAAATGTCGGCACAAATTGTAAAGGGGCACAAATAAAAAGCGACCCAAGCCATCGCCAATTGACATAGCCCGCGAGATGGTTCACATTGTGGAATCAGTGCAAATGCGCGCCACAATGCGCCGCCGTGCCGACTCCACTCCGGGGCCCGTTATGAAACAATTTTGAAAATATTTTGAATAGCTATTTTCAATTATTGAAACTGCGGCGGGAAAGGAATGCGACGAGGAATGGCGGGAGATGCGGCCGTTTATTATAATAGCTGAACGGATTTAACATGCAAATACGCTTTCAACAAATGAACGTTCATTTTGTTTATCAATTAATTTACAATGAGAATGCAAATAATGGCCTAGTGATTACGAATTGACGTACGATCTGATGACCGTGGGTTCAAATCTCAACCCGTAACCGCGTTTTGTTTCGATTTCTTAAGTTCAAAATTAAAAACACTCCTTAATATTTGTGATGTATGCTGGAGGTGACCATTTATTCTTTGACTCAAAACGGGACATTGGTTTATTTAGGTCAATTAACAGGTAGTTAATGAAAAAAGTACACTTTTTTAAAGTTAGTTACGAATTTAAAAACAATGACAGAAATGAACAGACAAATGTGTCACAAGACAGTCTGACCTGCTAATTGATGTTAAATGTTAAGTTATACACATAACGAAAAAAAACAATTACACTACAATTGTACAAAGTTTAATAAATAAAAGCTATATTTATTTATTTTTATTTTCTCTTTTAAAGGGATTAAGAGGTTTTATTAACTCAAGTTAGTGTTTAAAAGATTTTTTTTGCTCAGTTATTACAAATTTGCGGACTATTCTACACGTATTTAGAAGTGGCGCTGCTTTGAGTTATTTAAATTTTTTAACGTATATATTTAAATTAGCCTCTAATTTTGTGGTGACTAAATGTTGGAAGTAGCAGTGGGCATAATAAATAAACTTACATCATTCCATTTCATACGCAGTGGGTTTTTCTGTGGTCTCAGATTGGAGGACAAAAGTTATCATTGGCTAAACATCCCAAAATATTTTAATTTTTTAATTTCTATTTATTCATTATTAAAACCATCTAATTTTTAATACATATATATACATTTTTGTAAGCTTGCTCCCGTTACTTTTTCTCTATACAAACCCACAGTACACTGGCAGAGAATGAAGTTGGAAATAAAATTACACACCTTGTCTGTGTGTTCTGCATCGTTTAAAGCACTAGATCACTTGTGAAGGTATTGAATTATAATTGGTATACCTATATCCCACTACTACCTACATATTAAGATGGACGCATTCCCTTCCCAGCTGTACCGTCTCGATAATATATTAGAGAACACACCGCCAAAATTATCTCCATTATAACATGGACCGCTACGACGTAGCTACGTAAGTATAGCTATATACTGAGAAATATGGCTTTGGTATTTGACGTCGGACTTACGCGTAAGGTTGGTCTTTATCTCTTGTAAATGTTAGCGGTTTGGAATCTGTTAGGTGAATTTAATACTGTGAAACAACTAAGTTTAGTAGGGCAAGTTACAATTATAAACAGCTCTCAAGTATTTCTATGTGGCGTAAGTACCTTATATAATATGTCATTTTTACATAAATTGTCGTTTTCCATTTGAACGACACAAACCACTGTGAGCTACCTTTTTTTTTGTTAACGGGGAGGAAATCTTCAAAAAGGTACCCCGCCTTCTGGGGAAGGCGGCGGTTATGTGGGGTTTTTACCCATTAAAACCTCCCCGATGGCCCTTTCCTCGGTGCATGACGAGGGGCTCCGGGATCTCCAGTGGAACGCACCGGAGCCCCTCTGCGCTGTGCTCAAGGAGGCACGGTTGCCAAGATCTTCATGAATTACTTTGAAAGGCTACATAAGTTTGAAAAAAAATACAAAATATATACATGTAAAGACATAAACAACAGAGGATATCTTACGTAAACTTGGATAATACAGTATTTTTCATTAAATCTTATTTTTATATAAATTTTTATTATTATAAACTTAGTAATATATAAGACAGTATTTTTCCGTCTATTTTTTTAATGAAATATAAATAAATTTAAACAAATATTTTGTTTTAAGGATATTTAATTGTCTATCATACACAAATAATTTCAGTTAGCGTCTTTATGTCCCGAGATATTCAAACTTTCTTAACCGACCCTTTGTTTTCGATCACGGCTAAATATACAAAATGTAACGCAAACGGGAAAGGGAAGGTGTTAAAAATTTATTTCTCTACAAAGTCAACAAAACAGTAAAAAAAACAATTCATAACAATAGAATGGCAAACGGTACCATATTCGCAATTTCAATTCAGCAAATAGTGTATTAATTCGTGAACAATGAGAGACTCGACTAGACCAAAGTAAATTGAAATCTCATTGAATTCGGGGAATGCGAAGCGACGGGAGACGGTTGCTGTGAATTTAATTAACCCCTTACTGGCTCGTTGGGGCAAACGCATAACCCATACGCATCCGTCCATCCATACGCACACATTGATCGATTGGCGTTCAGCTAAATATTCATAATTGAGCCGCTCATAAAATCACCGAAAACTATTATAACAAAGACCATAAATCGTTTCGAACTTTTACTACGTATATGAATATGATATATTCAAAGGAAGCTTTCCTGCTTTTATGTTCTATATGATATATGGTTTGTTTAATGGCCAAATATCAATTTCTGAATGGAAAAATGGCCACTGGTATTATTATTTCCTTATATTCTTATGTAATTGTATTTATTGGGCATTCTATGTTGAGCTAATGCGATTTTTATATTTACTGTCCTCACCTTTACCCGATCCACGACTTACCTACGAATAGTTTTTCTAGAACCTTCTCCTTTTTGAAGTAATTTAATACATGGAAAGTGTATAGTTTTTTCTATAAGGCGCTAAGAATTCGAGCTCAATACAAAATTGTCTAAAATTAAAGTGAATGCCAGTCGAAAGCGCGTGGAAACAAAGTTTTGTAGACTAAGTCGGACATTCTTGAAATCGCTATGGAATTATGGCACCGTTTTCGTGAAGTTTTCACGGCGGCCGTTAGGTTAAAATTAGCGATCGATGCCACTAACGAAACGCAATTAACACAAGATTAGTATGCGTACCTTCAAACCTTTTGTGTACAAAAAGTCGCAGCTTTTCAAAGTGAGATCAAGTATTTATTTCATTATACACAAAATAATCCAGGTTCCAAAGATATACGAGAGAACTTTCAACAGTCGCATACCATCTTTCGACTGTATCACCACTTAACACCAGGTGGGATAATGGCCAAGCGCTAGTTTACACGCATAAAAAAAAAGAATTCATTGATTGCGATATTGATAGTTTAACGACGATCCAAGACTTAAAATTGCTCGGACCGAGGAGTACGAAATTTCTACTACTTATAGTTTATATATAGGAGGACAGTGAGTCAATGCTTTTTTTTTAAATTATGCATTAACTCAATAAAAAACATAACACACACTACCATGCGTGACACATATACGAGGATATTATACGTTTGCTTGGCAAATATGATGGATAATGATTGACAGATATCCCGAATAAGTAACTGCGACTTATGTGTGATCTCAATGCTCTTAATTCCTGGGTTAAAGTTGCCCTAAAGTCCGTTTCGTTAGACATTGGGGCGACCACTAGTCCATTTATACATATGTGACAATGAGTCGTTGGTTATAGATATTTATTTATTTAGAGACTCTTTATTGTTTATACTTATGTAATAAAATAAAAAAAAGACACAATCGAATTAAAAAATATAAGCAATGGGCGGCCTTATCGCTAAAAGAGATCTCTTCTAGGCAACCTTTGGATGGAGTGGAATAATAAAAAGTGGTGATGGTGGAGATAGTGGCGGGAGTTAGTATTTAAGTAGATATACTTAAATACTAATAATAAATATTTACATACAAATATACATACATACATATAATTTAGTTATAAGTATATACATATCAAAATATAATATATATTGTAAAAAGACAAAACGTGTAAATATACTATATTTACATATAACATAATAGTATAAATAAATGATGTTAGATGGATTCATCTAATTAAAACTTTTTAACACTGGTTTTGAAAGTATTTATCGTCTGAGATTTTCTAATGGCCACAGGAAGAGAGTTCCACAGACGGACAGCGCGTACGATAAAAGAGTTGCTGTAAAAGTTTGTGTCATGCGGTGATGTTTTTAGCACGAGATTCTCTGATGATCGCAAATTCAACGAATTCGAACCGTGAAGGAATTATTACATTGGTACGTTGACATATGCCTATAAACAGATGCGTCTAGCGACACGGGCGCCCGCGAATCGACGTCGCGAGAGTGCCTTCACCCGAATCGTCGTGTGCGCGCGGTATAAATAGCTCGGTGCAGAGGATCAAATCGGTGCGTTTCTATTCCGTGGCGAATAGAAAAACAAGAGATCATTATTTATTAGTTAGTTAGTTGGCTAATTTGGTCCGTTGGCAGCGGCGCGGCCACGCTCTCGCGCACGCCCGGATGAAATTGTGCGTGCGTGCACACACACTAGCTTTATGAATATTCATCGTTTTCCACGACACACGCTTTTTAAATTATAATCGATGTATCGACTTTTATATTGATCGATTCGTTATGATTTATAGCAGCTCAAACCGTTTTTTGTTAACGGGGAGAAAATCTTCAAAAGATTCTCCTGCCTTCTGGGGAAAGCGGCGGTTATGTGGAGTTTGACCCACTAAAACCTCCCTGGTGACCCTTCCTCGGTGCATGACGAGGGGCTACGGGATCTCTCGTGGAACGCACCGGAGCCCCTCTGCACCGTGCTCTAGTACATAGCTAGTGCTCGAGCACATCCCGGGGGGAGGTAACTCCCCCCCCCCGTGCCCTCGCGGTGCAAAGCGACACGGGCCAGCCAATGTCGCCCAGTGAATCCGAGGCCCCTTTTGGTCGCCTTCTACGACAGGCAGGGGACACCTTAGTCCTATTCTTGAGAGTCCAGAACTGCAGGGCTGAGGCAGCTCAAACTTACCACTTTTAATATTGTTGCCCTGTTCAGTTAATGTTGTCTGTCTGTTTGTGATCACTATAATTGATGGTTAATTGAGCTCGCTGCATCACACGCATAGTTTAAATCTAGTTTTCTTTTTAATTGCTATGTATCATTTGCTGAAGGCAAATAAAAAGATATCTATAAAAAAAATTGGAGTGTGTCTGTTTGTAAATTTAAAATAACCTCTTTTTACTAGATGCATATGAATTTATACGCTACATATACCAAAAAATATTTTTTACAATTTTTGTGTCTGTTTGACTGATTCTGATGGGACTTTCATTGGCAAACGCTAACGCTAACGTAATAAGAAATAACTTGGCTGTTATTATTTTAGAAAGTAAATAGTTTTTAATCGCGGGTATCACCGCGGGGCGCAGCTAGTATATACTATTCTTCAGAAGGAATACAATGTTAGAAGCTATGTAAATAATAAATTTAAAAATACTACTAATATGGCTTAAGCAGTACAATTATGACGACATTGAAAAATTTGTAATTATAAATTGATAGTTTGTATATTGTGGATACACAGTAACACACACACACATACACAAAAACACAGATTAAAAACAGATTTTATTTTTACCTTTAATTATATTTTGTTTGTTAACATTACGGTTAACAATAACGGGGGAAGACATTAGCTCCTGAGATACAGCTTACTCGGTACAGTTAGTTCGGGAGTTAAGGGACCTTTATATGTATTTAACTTTTTTTTGATGCAAATATATATTATTATTATATATTCTGAATAAGTGGAAACATGTGAGTCACCGTGATGATACAAACGGATACAAAATAAAGTGTAAGGGCATCATGATGATGAGTTATGTAATAACATGCACTGTGCTGCCATAATATTGTGGCATTACAAACGTCTCTTGCTTATAACGTAATTTATACGATAACCGGGGATGATATTGGAGACCCATCAGAAACACATTAACGTACCGGCGGCTCGGCCTCGCGATTGTTTTCTATTACAGCTTTAAGGACGAATTTATTTTTATTATTACACATCTAATATTATTAAATTAACAAAGAAATGTAATGTGTTTTTGTATTTATGAACGTCCGAATACATTCGCTTATCGCCTCTATTTTTGTACACAGCGTAGTCAGTTGTAAACCGATTTTTTTTGTTTGTTTTGTATCAATTCGGTTTCATATTAATTTTGTTAGTATAGTAACTTGTAGTTCATTTAAACAATATTTTTCTTATTTATTTCTTTTTAAATCACTCATCAGATCACAGCTTGAATATGCATGACAAGTATGGAATCCTCATTATCAGAAATACATCAAACTTTTAGAATCTATACAAGTCAAATTTCTTCGTCTTATCAACTATAGATGCGCTCGTCAATAATTCTGTTATTGTATTCTTTAAGAAAAATTCAATTTACATTCTATGAAAGTTGGAAGGTTGTACCTTGATCAAATTCTTCTGTACAAAATCTGCCATAATGAATTCGATTGTACAGTGTTAATCAATAATATATAGTTTTGTGTTCCCACTAGGAAGGTTCCTAGCGCATTCGTGATACACTCACAAAATATTTCCATTATTACGAGAACCAACGTCGGTGAACGCGATCCATTAACTGGGATTATAAAGCAGTATAATGACTATTTCGCAAACATTGATTCTTTCCTTTTACTCTTATAAAAAAAAAATTAAATGTGTGATGTGCTTAAATTACAAATAATAAAGTGTTTGTAATACAATAGACACAATATGTATTCGTTTGTTATTTCGAGTGCTTTTGTTGTTCCGATGATTTATAGGAAACGCCTAAAACGGAAGAATGTTCGTTAATTGTGTTATTGGTAGGTTTATGACAATCTTCTTCATTCAATTCTTTCAGCCCTGTAGTTCTGGGCTCTCAAGAATAAGACGGATGGTATCCTCTGCCTGTCGTAGAAGTCGACTAAAAGGGGGCCTCGGGTTCATTGGCATTGGCGACAAGGGTGGGGCCTTTGTCGTCCGTCAAGGTGGACACGGGAAGAAGGCGATATCGGCTGGCCCGTGTCGCCTTGCACTGCGAGGGCACAGGGGGGGAGTCACCTCCCTCCCCGGGAAGTGCTCTCCTTGAGCACAGTGCAGAGGGGCTCCGGTGCGTTTCTCTCGAGATCCCGGAGCCGCCCCAGAAGGCGGGGAATCTTTTTGAAGATTTCACATAAATTCATATTCATACATTCATATAACAATGATACTTTGGCAGTATAAGTTAGCGCCCTAGTAGTGTTTAATCAGATTTGATTTGATGTGTTTTTGTTTTTATTAATATACATATATATAAATATAAATGTTTCATTGTATTTTATAGACCCGATCATCTACTTTACTACAGAGTGTAGATATAATTAATCGACGACCTCTATTACTCTCCAATATACAATGAAAGTTAAACTAAACAAGCATGGCTCTAGAATATACACTATTAATAAAATAGAATATCAAAAGGTTTATAATAAAATCAATTTGACTAAATATAAAATGACTTTTCAATGTCAGAAGCGTTTAAAGATTCCAAACAATATGTTCGTAAACATATGTTGATAAACGAAGGCATGTAATAAAATTACGTACAAAGTAATCAGTTTCCACTCGACGACGTTACAAATGGAGAAAGCACAAAGACATTGCGTGCTCCAATAAAAGAAACATTAGAGAGGTCGAGGCAGAAATTCACGCTGACCCAAACAGAAGATATGCAACGGACCGCCGCGGCAAGGGTTGAGCTGAGACGGCTCTAAGGAGGTTTCCTCGGGAGACAATCGGGAGTTATGGCCGAAGGCGGGCGGGGCGCTAAACAACGGGAGCGAAACCCGCCCCTTCTTTATATTTTCTTACTGCGTTCGCCTGGCGGCGGGCCCCTTACACGCTCGCTCGCTCACTAATTGCGCATTCTTCGCATAGTTTAGCCCTCCCGGCGAAGCGCCCTCCCCGCCCGCGCCCCCTTCCCCCCGGACCACGTGAAGCCGTGCCGACGAAACTTTCCTACTGCCAGGATATTGAGCGGTTTTGAATGTCTTAACTCACGAACGCCTGCAGCTACGCCGTCGGTGCTTTTGTTGGCAAACTGTTGCCAACCGGCTCGCCGCTGCATCTCGGCAACCTCTGACTGTATCACCGCTCACATGTGCAGTGTGACTTCGATAACATTATTGCGTTATTAATTTGAACTTGGCGTTCGTCTTAAGAGGACGACCCTGCGGCAAATCTTACCGTAATGACAATCAATAAGTTGACCCAATTTCAAACGTCTTCCTCGACTTCTGAATTAGTTCCGGCGGTATTTCAGTAGAGAAAGTTCATAGTAATTTCCCCAGATACTGAGATAAAAAGATGAAATGAAAAAATCACTTTAAAGCAAAACTTTGCCCGCTGCATCAGGAACCATTTGCTACCACGTACAAGAACCTCTTGGTATTGGTTCCGGACCGGTTTCAACAACCACAATTTGGTAGGCTTCAGTGTGGCTGTCTTATGTAGGACAGGGTCACATACGAGAAACTATACAATTCGTGCAATGAAGCGGGCAGTGATTGCTTGAAGCGTCAATAGCCGAATCAGCCTAAATGGTTAAGGTTTTCGAAACATAAGGTGGTATGTTCAAAACTCCCATTCGACTATTGAGGTGAACCATTTCCTAGAACAAGCTTAACCTTATTTGGAGTGGTTAAAAAGAATGTCAGAAGTTTTTGTAATACAAAATTGTTAGCATTCTTTTAAAAATTAAAAAAAACGCTCACTCTGTTTACCCTGAGGGCTAAAACGACGAGAGAATTTATTATTTTTAATACGAAGCCTAGGAAAATGCACTCAATGTTCAACCGATTTGAAAAAAGGAGGTGTTCTCAATTCGTCCGTATGGTTTTTTTTTAATTTTACCTCATAACTTTTGACTGGGTGAACCGATTTAGATTATTCATTATTTATTGGAAAGAATGTACTTCAAGGGTAGTTTGATGAGAGTTTGCTTAGGTTCCAATAAATTCTATTTCCGCGCGTTATAACGTTTGATTCGATTTGAAATCGTGAATATACATGTTGTAGTAACAGAACTATTTATTCGTTTACCCTCTCTCCTAAGAAAACAAGACGATGGTTGACAATAATAAAAAGGGGCATGGAAAACCGCGGTGCCGTCACTAGCGCGTCCATATAATTGCGGGCACGCGCGTCTCGTCCGGACAATATATGAGCACATTACTCGCGGACGTGTTGGCTCGGGCTTAATCTAGCGCTCAAGTGCGTCACCCTTGTCCGTCCGTCTGTTCCGCCCTCGCCCTTGCCCGTCTCGTATAATCTCCAGGAAATTACTAAACTGCCCTCGCACCTACCACTTACATTAGCGCGACACGATTTGGTGCAGGTCTTAATGTTTTAACCGACCTAAGATAGAGGTTCTCAATTCATCTGTTGTCCTTTGTAATTAAGCGGGTTTGCTTTTTTTATAATTAAAAAAAAATTGGTATCATGTTATTTTTGTTGAGATCGGAGGTAGATTTAAGCGCTTAGGATGATTTATGACAATCCAGGTACGTACTTATCTCTGTATACCTCGCTTGTGTTAGAAAGACTTGACAGTTTATATTATATCTGGTATTATTTTTATTATAATAATAATAAAGTTTATTTGCGGGAAATGTGGTAACTGACATTTTTAGATAGATGTTAGAAGATTTTAGAAGTGGTAATTATGTGCGTCCGAAATACGTTGGAAGCTGTCCATAGTTATATTTTATGTGATAAATCACTTAAGAGTGCCTTATGGAACAATAAGACTGTAAGCAATATACTGCAGTAAAGTCTGAATGTCGGTACATGCCGCGACAGATCTTAAATAAATTGAGACTGCTACATAAAACTTTGTTAAGAATATAGTTTGAGTTTTTTTTTTTAATAGATAGTAAGATAGATATAACTTATTGTACACCAAAATCAAACAAAAGGCATTTAATAAGTAAGGTACATTTTACAGTTCGTTGTACAATGGGCGATCTTATCGCTAAGAGCGATCTCTTCCAGGCAACCTGTGTATGGACAGGAAACATATGAACAAAACAGGACGATGGCGGTCAAATACAAATATGATAACAAATCTATACATATAATTAACAACCTACACTAAATATACGTACATCAATAATTTTTAGGTAGGCATTAGCATGTTTCGCCCAACCGGCATGCAAATACAATACATTGATTCTATTCTACAATTTAAATAATCCTTTTTACAAGTTTTACATTTGAAAATCACTTCACGCACTTATGACACTTTACGGTTTAAACTTGTAAAATTCGATAAGAGATTAAAAACTGTAATGAATAAGCTACTGTACTTACCTAGTCCAGCCAGTTACAAATGAAAATGCATTTTTTTAATGAAGTAATGTAACATTATTAAAATTTATACCTACATATTTATTAGTCTCGGTAACAAAAAAAAATCTATTCGAAATGGCCATCATTCGCTTTTATATAGGCCTTTAATCTGTTTGGCCAAGAATATATGGACTTTTTTTATTGATGAACTACACAGATTGGCCAGAGAAGCTGGCCTTGACTGTTTCACCGGATTGAGAGGTGGCATAGCTCTTAGGTCGCTTGGACGGTTACTATGTTACGCGTAAGCATTCCGATCCGAGGGCGCCCGAGAGGGCCGAACCACGACTCGGTCGGTTGCTATTTCACGGATAATCTAAGGGACATTCGAAAGCTAAACTAACTTTGAGTGCCACTTCAGGAAGCGTTGGCGCTGGGAGAAGAAGTGGCCGAAGAAACTCCAGCAACGCTCCTAGCATCTAAGGGGTGAGGCCTGCCCATAAAATAGCGGTAACGCGCGAGGATTATTGAATATATGGATTTACGCACTGTTTCCAAGGAAAATTTCGTCACTGCTTGCTCCAATAAAATGGCGCAAAATCGAAAGAAGTACACTTGTTTCAAATTCAAAATAATTAAAAAGTTGAAGAAGTACTCGTATTTATGGCCGGATTAGTTATATGTCCCACTGTTGATCACAGACCACTATAAAATATAGAGGGCATAGACCGCCGGCACTAATGCGAATTGGCAGACTACACATGTGTAAGAAAATTTTATAAAACAAAGTTTCTTCATGATGTTTATGAAGTATCACGGCACCGGGATCGTACTCGGGTGCTCGCGTACTATGCAACAAACGGCGACCCCGCGGACCCTGAGCTACCATGTTTCATAAATTTTTATTACAGTTATAGAAATGAAAGAACAGAGATGCTAAGTCAATTTCGTCCCTTATTTAATCCATGTACATTGGTCTGATCTATAAAACGTCAAGTAACATAATATGTCCAGTACTTATGTATGGCAGCGAAACATGGGCCGTGACTCAGAAGAACGTGCAAGTTGCTGAATTAAAAATGCTGAGATGGATGTGTGGCGTAAGCAGGCTCGATAAAATACGCAACGAGTATGTGCTAGGCAGCCTGGGTGTACGCGACATTGCCAACAAGATGCAGGAGAGAAGGCTGCCATGGTATGGGCACGTTAAGAGGAGGTCTCCAGACTATGTAGGGAACCTGGCGCTAGAGCTTTTCTCCTGAGGAAGACCAAAGAAAAGATAGGAGAGACATGAGGGAGTGTAAGATTTCCCAACACGATATCGGGGAAAGAGCGAAGTGGAAAGCGAAATTCAGGAAAGCTGACCCCACCACCATGAGAGACCAATAGCAAGGAAGAGAGAGACAGAGAGAGAGAGAGATTTAATACATGTACATTAACCGTGTAACAAATAAACGTGAACCAATTTAAAGAACGGATCATGAAAATCTAATTCGGCTTAATTGTAATAACTAACAATTTGGCGACGGCTACCGGAGCGATATTATTAAAACGTCGCATTTCTTTACGTCCATTAAATCACTTAAGGTGGACACAGCGGTGTCAGATGTAGATTTGTTTAGCAATTCCATCTGGCGGCGCGGGTTTAGCGGACAGTCCTTTAATTAAAACCCGGCCGGGTAATGTTGGCTTGACGCGGACTTAATGGCAGTCCGGAGGCTTAATGGCCCCGGACGACTTTAATTGTTCCACGCCAATTGTGCCGGGTAACATATACGACGACGCCGCCGTACAAAAATTACACGGTACACGCTAACCTCTAGACAATCGGGAAGGGATGGGAAATTCGTGTCACTTTATTTTCAAGTGTAGATATGATTCATTTCATCCACGAATAGCATATTTATTGTGAAGAAACATTTGAAAATATTCAACAGCATCCGAAGCTTTAATATGTTACAAGGTACATGTCATCGTTATTATTTCAGCCGTAGGACATCCACTGCTAGACATAGGCATCCCCCAACGATTTCCAAAAGAACCGGAGGAAAAGGAAAGAAGGTGGCAAGGAAATGGGGCCGAAAAGTCTCCATTGGAGACCACGGACGCAGCGCACGTCGACCTGCAAGGTACGTGTGAGAGGAAGAAAATGGAAAGAAAATAGTAAAAGGCTCATAATGCGCGTTTGAATCTAGACAAATATATTCCTTGGAGAAATGGAGGCGCCTAGTGAAGCGATGGAGAAGAAAATATTTATTGCTCACTTACAATGTCCAACGATAATGAAAATGTGCGTCGATTATTGTCACCACATTTCGTCAGACGCAGTTTGTTTTTGCACAATTGTGTGTTATTGAATGTATACATATGTGTACGTAATTGTAACTGCACAATATATTCTTTAATAATGTATACTGTAACACAATAAAATCATTATAAAATGATTATATTATTCATTCAAACTTTCATTCATCATTCGATCATTTGATTGAACGGAGCAAAGAGTTATTTTTTTACTCACCAAAAGAAATGTAACTATTGACGTTCGTTCTCAAATATAACGTCTTACTCGCGTACAAAATTAAACAAACTAATACTTCTATTTTTAGGGCACAAAAAATAGAAAATTAAGTCGCTTACCGAAGAAGCTGCTTTGGAATAAGCAATCGTTGTGTTAATATTATTAACAGCTTGCACTAAGCGACAGATTTGTTTCAGCCCTTAATATTGTTAGTGATCCTAGAGATTACTTGCCGTCCACCCATAGTATTAAATTGAACTAATTTAATGACATATACAACCTTTAACAACGTTTTTTTCGCGTAACTTTCTCCTACGCACTGTCAACTTGTGGAATCAACTGTTGCCAGCGGTGTTTCCGAACGTTTACGATTTAGGAACCTTCAAGAAACGAGCCTATTCCTATCTCAAAGGTCGGCAACGCACCTACAGCTCCTCTGGTGCTGTGGATGTTCATGGGCGACGGTGATCACTTAAGATCAGGTGAGCCGTATGCTCGTTTGCTACTTTTCATATAAAAAAAAAAACGTCCCGTATTTTACGGCACATGCTAAATCACAACCGCTTTTCGGCACAAGGTCAATTTTGTTCTTTTTTTATTTTTCACAATTTGATTTACTTTTGTTTATGTTGTCTTTTGTCTTGTTTTACCTGTTCTGTGTTCTTGTTTCGAATAAATGTTTATTCTATTATATTCAACGGCCAACGGAAAGTAGCGTGGTGGTGACTGCATGACAGCCTCGACAAAAATAATAAAAAAATCCACGGCATTTTTTTTTGATATGAGCATTTTACTAAAAACTGTGAAAAAATCATTCCTTGTACGATATTTTTATAGGCTACTTTTGGACGGATGTTTTTAATCGAAAGCGCAGATAACTGCGTTATCGACAGACATGTTACAATATCAATTTAAATTTTACAATATTAATTTTTGTAAGAAAACCATTAGTCACCTAACTTTGACACACCATGCTGTGAAAATGTACCGTAACCATAGCGGCAAGTAATTTCAAAAGTTGGCGCTACTATTCATTATTTCAAAATGGTATAAAATCTTACATATTTTATGGTAACTTTTTGAAAAAAAAATTTATTTGAACGACCATGTTTATGGTAAATATTATTCATTCATTAATGTAAATATTATGTCCAGTGCCGCCAACACTAAGTACTAAAATTTAATGAAATATACAGTATTATCCAAGTTTACGTAAGATATCCTTTTTCGTTTAAGTTTATGTTTTTTAATGAAATATTAATAAAAAAATAAAATTATTTTATTTTATTTTAAGAATATTTAATTGTCTATCATGCACAATTTATTTCAGTTAGCTAGCGTCTTTATCTTCCGAGATATTCAAACTTTCCTAACCAACCCTTTTGCTCACGAGTGCATTTATTTTTGAACAAAAGGGTTTAGGATTTTAGAACAGGTGACATTATGTCTAAGCATTCGATTGTACGACTTTATGATTGGAAGTTCAAATTCCAACCGGCTTGTACTAATAAATTTTTGCTGGGTATCTTACGTAAAAAAAAATCACTTGATAAAATTTATGCCTGATGGTGGATGGGCATCGGCATATCACATAAGGGATTTAATAATGTTGTTGAAATGTGGACCGTTGTCGTCTCTTTCGTTAAGGATTATATACCGCATCATTGCGATTTTATTATATAGCAGTAGGTGTTTAATGGCCAAAAATCATTTTGTGAAATGTCCCTCAATACGTCTGTTCTACATCCGAATCAATAAATTTCGCTAAATAATTGATGTAAAATACTTGATGATTTTCATTTCAATTAGACAACCCTGGGACAAAGTTTATTATTTTGTTTATTATTTATTAAAAGCATTTAAGCGTCAATAGCCTAATGGTTTAGGGTATGGTCTGCGAATCGTCGTAAGGTCTGAGGTTCGAATCCACCGACTATTGGCCTGAACCTTCTCCTATTAAAAGCTAGAGCTTAGTAGTAATATTTGTGAAAAAATATTGCTAGAAATATTCAAAAAGCCTGAACGCTTTAACCGTACGCTCGCCTATCTATTCAGTTCATTTGTAAAAATCCCCGTTGTAACAACAGCCGCCAGACGTAAAACAATCTAAACAATTTAATAGTGGTATCTTTAAAAACATTGGCAAGGATTAAACTGATATTTGGCAACGTTCGAGACACAAGAAAACGTAGCCATTTTCGAAATGGGCTTGTTATCAGTTTCATTGGCGGGTGGGACATTAAAGTTCGCAGTGGTCTGCATTGGTTTAAGATAAAAAGTGCGGCACAGTGATCTTGGCCGCGCTCCTAATGTCCCACCGCTGCTAGTCGGCTCTCGATATTTCACACATTCACTATCATTTGGGGCCGAATCCATCTCATACGTTAACAGATGTTACGTCAAACAAACATAATTTATCGCACACCAAAAATAACTAATAATTATACCATTAATAATTCATTTATTCAAAATTCAATTAATTTATTATTCCCTTAATAATTAATAAATTGAATGTTGAATAGATAATACTTTTTCAGCAAGGGCCTTTTTTTTTTGTTAACGAGGAGGAAATCTTCAGAAAAATACCCCGCGTTTCTGGGGGGAAGGCGGCGGTTATGTGGGGTTTTTACCCACTAAAACCTCCCCGGTGGCCCTTCCTCGGTGCATGGTGAGGGGCTCCGGGATCTCCAGTGGAACGCACCGGAGCCCCTCTGCGCTGTGCTCATAGAGAGCACTTCCCGGGGGAGGTTACTCCCTCCCCCCCTGTGCCCTCGCAGTGCAAGGCGACAGGGGCCAGCCGATGTCGCCTTCTTCCCGGGTCCACCTTGGCGGACGACAAAGGCCTCCACCCTTGTCGCCCAATAAACCCGAGGCCCCTTTTAGTCGCCTTCTACGACAGGCAGGGGATACCGTAGTCTTATTCTTGAGAGCCCAGAACTACAGGGTTGTTCAGCAAGGGCCTACGCTGATCGGCCTATAGGGCCGCTATAGTTTCAGTTAACAGCGGCCTTAGCTTCTATTGGAAGCCTAATTTGAATATTTTTTTGCACATAAGTATCCGAAAAATTGAAAAGGATTTGAATATTCTATTTTCACTTTATTTCGTGTGAGTAAAAAAAGTATAAAAAATCAACCGAAGGCGTGGAGCACAAAAGATTTCCGGATGCTGTTAATTCGCTGAAGGGAAAAGGTTTCATTTAAGTGGCAATCGTCACGTCGCGTTAACGAGCTTCCTGAGTTAACACAGTACCGTGAAAAAATGCCCTCTCGCCCGGCGCGCGTTACAACGGCCGAGCTTTCCTTGTAAACGTCGCGACTTAATGAATTCGCCTTTAAATTAGGTCGAGGGTCAATTTTCTGTAACCCGTTCCGTTGTCTAACACTTTTGATACTTTGCCTTGTGAAGCTAGACTACAAAAGACTTAATAAAAACAGTAAAAACACAATCGTCCATGGATTCTAATTCCAACCGTCTTGTACCAACAAATGCTTACAAAAGTACTTGCTAGAATTTTTGCAAGAAGATTAGCTTTTAACAGATAAAATCAGATTTTTTATGAGCTTCTCATAATAAAACCAAATTATGATAAACTACTTCTATATAATATACAATTCTACTACATTATTATAAATCTACTAATTATTGCCTAAAAATACTTCACACTTTTGATACAAAGATATAAAATTGATCATAGTTGTTGTAAATTAAATAATCCTAAAATATGTTTTTGTGGTTCACGTGTTGAATTGTTCGTTGTGTTCATATATAATATTGGGATGTAAGTACATTTCAAATTTTATTTATTCTTTCGTTATGAACATCTCTCAAACCCGAATGAAGGCTGTTTGCTGCCGAAGGAAGTCTGTCGCCCGCGTCTGTCTTTCCCACCAATTACAATGTGGGTGGTTTTCCAGAGTCAAGTGACTAGGCAATTATTAAGCTGGTGCGCCTTACAATCTGATTTCCACCTAAATTCGCAAGACCAGAAATCGCAGTATTGTCTTACTACCCGCTGGTCTGTCGTCTATCTCTCTTCAGTTCTCACTAGGTAAGTGTGGAACTTACTAAAGCAAGGCATCTCTCCACTTCCTGGAATCGACGACACGGAGCGATCGGCAGATAATAATTGTCGGTCCGCGTCTTTCCGTGGAATCGTATTGCAAACCGCTTTGTCGGCCCCATTAATGTCTACCGCCTTTTGTCTCGTGCCACGGGCATTGTTCATTTTCGGACGGCCTTGGTATCATATAATACGTTATGTTGTGTAAGCAAAACCAATGGAACGATGTTAAAGATGATTCAGTCGTAATTTTAGCCAATGCTGACGTATTAGATTTTATTTTCGGCTAACTTTTGCATTTGGCTTCGCCCACGCTTTGTATATATTTCTACATATCTCTATTTTTAAGAAATGATTGAAAAATGCGTTCGGTGTTCTAAGGCACCGTCTTGTCTCTGGATTTTGATATCTAAGAGATAAAATAGCTCAAAGTTACTCGTGATAGAGGTTCAAGTCGTACTCTTGAGGTTCTATCAACTTTCAACTATCTTTAAAATATCAAACACTAATTTTTGCTACCCTAACGAGGTCCGACGAGAATAACGTAATATTGAAGTTCCATAACAAGGGCTGGTAACCGTGAGCTAAGAGCATTGCCACCTTCCAAAAACCCGGTGAAACTGTAAGGCCAACGAACTAACCTGAATTGCCAGGAGAGATCTTGGCTGATCAGTGTAGTTCGTTTCAAAAGTGTGTTAAATGTACTATAATTACTATTTTTTTTTATGACGAACTAAACAGATTGGCCAGAGAGGCTGGCCTTGACTGCTTCACCGGATTGAGAGGTGGCACAGCTCTTAGGTCGCTTAGCCTGAACCTCTATTGCTAGTAACTCGACACAAGGGTCCCTCCGGTGAGGGGTAACCTCGGCTTGGACGGTTACTATGTTACGCGTAAGCATGCCGAACCGAGGGCGCCCGAGAGGGCCGAACCACGACTCGGCCGGTTGCTATTTCACGGATAATCTAAGAGACATTCAAAAGCTACACTAACTTTGAGTGCCACTTCGGGAAGCGTTGGCGCTGGGAGAAGAAGTGGCCGAAGAAACTCCAGCAACGCTCCTAACATCTAAGGGTATAATTACTAATATCCACGACGATATACACGGAAATCTAACTGGCTTGCGTTAAATATTTCAAGAACATCGTATGAAACCAATATTCTCCATGCTATAAACATAGGTTATAACAAAAAAATATGCTAGTTGCATTTAAAATATTTTACAATACTTTAATTACCTAGAACATACATAACACAACGTTAGAATGTCTACCGATAATTTTTAATCTAGATACAAGACATGGAAGGTATTTCTAGGTACGAAATTATACCTACAATAATTTACTATTAGTTCAATACTTATTTTTTCATTCTATTTAATGGCCAAACAAACATTCCGCTTACCAATGCTACAGCATTTATTAATAGTGTTGTTTTTAACTCACTATGTAATGTATGTTATACGTTATCCGAAAGGTTGGCTACTCCAACTGCAAGTCTGAAGGACCTCCCATCGGATCAGAGATCACCAGGACAACTTAGTTTTACTATGTTACGAAATAAGGTTAGATTGATCACTAAGATAACGATAGGCTTAACAACTCAATCATCCAAAATTGGACAAGAAGTAAAGAATAATAAATAAGCTTTCAATAACAGGTATTGGTAGCAAGGTACCGGTTGCTATCAGCTATGCTTATTAGATAAGGGGAGAAGTCCTTTTCAACCGACCTCAAAAAAGGAGGACGCACTCAATTTGTCTGTTATTTTTATGTTTGTACTTTTATGAATTTGGACCAGCTCTGACGATGTCAAATTTTCATTAACTACTACCGTAACCAGCCCGCTTCGCCGGAATAAATTTTGCATTATTTTATTTAGAGAATCACACATCATTAAATATTTAATTTAACTCTCACAATATATAAAATTATTCACTTCTTTCCGTATCAACTCTCTTCTCGAGCGGGTGAAGATCATTACCTACACTCATGTACATATCAGTAAAAACAATATAATTCTTATCATTTAAACAAAAACATATGTGGCTCAAGTTAATGTTACGACGTGTGGCTTGTTTGACAGTTCAAAAAGAGATGCTCCGAACGTCACCAAACTTTACAGGATTACTCGCCATGTCAATTTGAAGATTTCCTGCAAGATTCTTCGAAATTGGTCCAGCAGTTTCGGGGCCTATACGGATCAAACCCACACACTTTCTCTTTTTTATATATATGTATAGATAGAATTAAGCGTCTTTTAGCCTAAACATATGGTTCATTATATAGAACAATCACATAGTATAAGTTAGTATTGTCTGAACAGTTTCTACAAAAAGCTCTAGCATGTCCGGACTCACCGTACATCTTGCCCTCATCGGAGAGAATAATCTTGCGTCTGCCGCAGGGTGGGTAGATTGCCAGCGCCTCCTGAAAGCTCTGCTCGATGTCTGGACTCCATACGCCCTCTGCATCTGCGGCCGACAGATCCTGCAAATATAAGAAATGTAAGTCCAGTCTATCTGCCGGTATGTATGTTATCATCTGTTAGCTAGCATCACATGGCACCCAGCGATTGGTATGTATAATAAGTACTTCCAATGATATCTTAGTGATTTACCTGAACCTTATTGTATTTTAAATTCATAATTAATATTAGAATGTATACATTATTACGTCATTATCACCCTAATAAGCTTGCAGGAAGACACACTTAAATTCTTTACAAAAAGTAAAGAAAGTCAGTTTTGTTTTTAGTAAAATAATTGTTATATCGACGCTGAAAAGCAAAAACGTAGTAAGTGACACATACAGCCATTTTCATTTTTTACGTCGTTGGAATCAGAAAAAAAAGACGCGTCGAATGATATATGACTTGTAACAATTAGGTAAAAAATAGCGAAAATAGAATTTTCAAGATTGAAACTTCTCTTTTATTTTTGTACCGTAAAACGATTTTCTTTTAGGAAAACTCTAGGTTAATGCCGTGGAACAATACTTATTCACTAAAAATATTATATATTGTGTCCAAAAACGACAGCTTTAGGTCACAAACATGAGAGTTCTCATTTTTTTTTAAAGCTGAAATGTTTTTCGGCTCTGGTGAACAATTTCATTTTTGTGGATTACTACGTTCTTGTTTTCCAGCGTCGATATGTAACATCCGAGTAAATATTAAAAATCAATATCATTTCTACTGTAAGATATTTTTAATTTTTAAACACTTGCCTGGATAAGGCCCATTGAATAACACCCTCCTATATAACACTTTCAGTTAAAGCAATTGTTTATTTCAAAGAAACGCTCTCCCAATAAATTAACATCAGTTAGCGAACGGGATTTGCCGTGATCACTTCACCTTGACCTTCGGTTCCTCTAAATATTTGCGCTGCGTAAAAAATAGTATTGGCATTCAAATGCGAACGGTGAATCGACATCTTTCCACGAGACAAGACGGCCGCGTTTGATTACTGTACACGAGGAAAGATTTTATGTATTATTAACCGACTTCAAAGAAGGAGGTGCTTAATTTTTCTTTTTTTTAATATTTGTGCCTTCATAGCGCCAGGTTGGGGCACTATTGTGATCCTACCGCCTACAGATAACTATTAAAGATATTTTTTGAGTAGAATAGACGTTTACTAAGCTAGTGTATAGGGTTAGGGTATAGACTGTGGTCTGCAAAACGTAAGGTCGAATGTTGTATTTGAAAAAAAATATTGTTAGCTTTATCATATTTATCAGGTATTTGGCGACGCAACTGCAACCAATCTGCTTAGTCTTGAGCACAAGCGGAAGGTAGCCAGCCTTCGGTTTTTACAGATTGCATTTTGTAGAGTGTGCTCAGGAACTACATGATCTAATTCCCCCCTCCCCGTTCCACCATCGAACTTCAAGACGCACTGCGGGATTTCATCCTTTTGTTGTGAACATCCCTCAAACCCGAACGAAACGTTTTCCTTCGTCTTTCATTATTCGTACGACAAAGGACCGGAATAGTTTGCCCTCGTCTTTCCCTTCGATTACAATGTGGGTATTTTCAAGAGAAGAGTGAATAAGCATTTACTAAGCCAGTGCGCCTTATCATCCAGGACTGCATTTCTACTTAACACCAGGTGGGGTCGTAGTCAAGCACTTGCTTAGAAGGTATATAAAAAAAAACTGAAATACCATTTAACCTCAGGTGGGATCGTGATCAAACATTTGCTTAGATTTCTTAAAATGTATTTTTGAATATTATTAGCTACATAAATAAAAAAACATATTTTTAACGACCTTTGTACTCTAATGAGAGAGGTAGACAAGCACACGCCACCGGAACTCACTTCAACAAAGCATATTTACAATAATTAAAGTTGTGGCAGTGTTTCACACGTTTCTATGTCTCTGTGCTATTGAAATTAATAAAACAGTGAAATGTAAACATCCTTTTGTATTACGTTTAAATAAACCTCTCACGATTGCCATAATGGGGTGCTAAGGGATAGAAACCTCGTATGCAGCAAGAGGTAGGAACTCGTAAGATCGTCGCCGTTCTTCTTAACTATTCGAAAAAAGCTTAAGCTTGTGCTAGTAGATGGTTGGACGTTCCCAAAGTGTACCCTAGACCATATTAGGCTATTGATGTTTCAATTGTAATCTTACACATGTTAGGATAACATTGATGATAACTTCAAAATATTTTTCTTTTATATTTCAATTAATTAATCAATATAAAATAATCATAATATAATTTAAAACATATTTAATAAACGTCTAATGTTCGATTAACAATGACAATAAAATTGTAATCGGTCGGTTGTCATGATGAAAATTCAGTGACAACTTGGGGCTAAGGTATACATGGTATTTCTAGACTGCCATCAAACACTTTAACAAACTTCATGTAAGTGCCGCCACTTATAAGCCCTTCTCTACTAAAGTCGCGCGGAGACCGCACCACGTTCTCGACGATCCGGACGACGCGATTACCATTGCACAGGCTAGATCTTTACAAATCCACAAAGCGTCCATTCGCGACCGTCGGAGGTTGCGAAAAATCCTCGCACGTTTCCGCTATTTTATGGGCTGGCCCCACAACTTAGATGTTGGTAGTGTTGCTGGAGTTTCTTTGACCACTTCTCCCAGCGCCAAAGCTTCCCAAAGTGGCACTCAAAGTTAGTTTAGCTTTTGAACGCCCCTAAATTAACCGTGAAATAGCAATCGACCAAGTTGGAATGCTTACGCGTAATAACCGCATAGTAACCGTCAAAAAGAAACAGCTCATTATAAAAAAGGCACAAATTCAAAGAATTGACTGCCACAACCTGAACTTTATACAAATAATAAAGTTGGACTGTCTGTTTGTAGTATTAAAATAATCTTTGTATTACATGCATGCATACGAATGTAAATACGGAACATTTACTAAAATAGCATTTTTTACCATTTTTGTTTGTATGTCCGTCTGTCTGTTCCGGCTAATCAGAGATTAACGGCTGGACCGAATTTGGGTTCTCACTGGCAGATAGCTGATGTAAAAAGGAGTAACTTAGGCCACTTTTATATTTATATTATAGAATGTCTCTGTCTCTGATGAATAAAGAGGAAGATAGATAGAGTATATATTACTCATATTATATGTAATAACTAAACATAATCAAAATGTGGGCAAGAGCGGCCTTTTCACTATAAGCGAAAGATTCATATCTACCGTCATAAACTGACCTTGGAGAAGCCGGTGGATTAATTCACGGCGCAGAAACATTACATGTGTATTAGTGATTTCACTCTGAATAAATAATATACAATGTTATCAAACGGGTTTTATGATAATAATACGATGATGTGATAGCTTATATCAACGCTTGTGATAAAAAGATATAGATTAACTTATTTTTACGAACCTAGGCTAATAACAGAGGAGCTGACCGTAGTAGTTTCACCTTATTTGATGGCAGAGTTCTTAAGTTGCCTAGCTATAGACATCGCGTTATACCTGGTAAATGCCACCAGTCCTATCTTGAAGCGTAAATTTCATCGCTTCCAACCAAATAATAAATTAAGATAATTAATTTTATCTTAAATTAGTATATTTACGAGTAAAAACACTTAAACATTAAACGTTACTATGGGCGCACCCTCTTTCCGAATTTCGTGAATTCTTTTCGAAATTCATAAAACCTGCTAGCTATATACCGAAGTTCTGGTTTATATAATATATAATATACTTTATCTGCATCAAAACAATCAATACATATAAAGGTGAGTCCCTGAATCCCGAACTAGCGTAAGCTGCATTTCAGGAGCTAATGTCTTCCCCCGTCATTTTTGACCGTAATGTTAAACATTTTGAAAGAAAAAGACAGTTAAAGGTAAAAATAAAATCTGCTTTTTATATGTGTGTAGATGTGTCTTTGCGTTTGTGTGTGTTACTGTGTACGCACAATATACAAACTATCAATTTATAATTACTAATTTTTCAATGTCGCCATAATTGTACTGCGCTTCTAACATTGTATTCCTTCTGAAGAATAGTGTATAGGCATGGAGCTAGGACATCGAAACGTATATTATGTTTCTTCCTGTACTTTCGAGCTCGTTGTTACTATGGGGTACTTCTTACCTAGTGTTGTCATAAACCGCAAATATTAAAAAACAAATTGACAAGTCTTTTTTTTATATCTGTTAAAAAGAAAATATTTGTTTGTTCACTATAAAAGCGATAGCGTTATCACAGTACAGACTTAGTACATAAAACAGATGTCAGTGAAGTCGCCCGGATCCGTAGCATAAGGCGGAGTGCGTCATTGTAATTAATAGACTCGATTCTATTCTCAAAGGAAAATAAAAATACACCAACGCCTTCAACTCCCGAGCCGGCGTCGTTCGAAAACATCGTGAATCACTGTTCCCCGAAAACCACTCGAAATATAGTCGAGCGATATCTCGCCGAATTACGAGTATCGATACACCTGCTACTTATATCGTACGCGTGTCAAAATAAATTAGCATTTACGGAGTAAAACGTGTTATGTTAATTTATGTGCTATGTAAAGAGGTTCCGTATTGTTTCTAATTTTAAAGAGTACATTTTGTGCAGAATCATGATTTATACATAGACTGAAGCAGTAAAAGAAGCTACTACTCTTTATTTATTATATTTTCCACTGAATAAAAATATGTAAATAGAAAGTTTTTGAGTATAAAATTATATATAGTTTAACATGGGGTAGATAGAGAGAGCCATCTTTGTTTGTGTTTTCGGAATTTGTCAGGACTCATTACGTTTGGTATTGTACTAAGGAACAACGTATTGCTTAATTCAATTGTTTTTTTTCTGAATTAGGTTATAAATGAACAGTTTATAAAAACATACTTATGATAGCCCTTTCACGCCTTTTAAAGTTTTAGTAGCCATCGTAGCTTCTTAGATAGACTTAAAACGCAAGATCAAAATTTGATCGAAATTGTTTGTGCCCAGATACATGTTTTACATAAATAACAAAAAAAATCATTAGATACTTTACTAAAAAACCGCCACTTTCTCCGAAGAATCATAAGCTACGAATTTCTGGCGCCTATATTCTCTTTCTTGATATCTCTTCTCTTACTGTTCTTGTAACAAACGTTACCCCTTTTTTCCCCTCTGGCCAATTGTGTTAGTTCGTCCAAAAAAATATGGGAGGAAGCACGGGTACCAAGATGCACGAACCCCAAGGCGTTGCTCTCGGTGCCTTTTATCGGGACTTTAACTTTTTCGAACATTGCCTTAGTTCCAACGGCGTTGCCTCTAGACGACTTCGTCTCTTGGTTAGGGTGGAACTAGAGCTTACAAGGAGCACTGCACCTTCCTAATGCCATTTCAATACTAGACAGCGACGTTAAACTTAACCCGACATCAAAAAGCATGGATAAAATATAGGGTTACCTTCTCATCGTCACTCGCGTCGCCGACGTCTAGGTGCTTGGCGTCGGCGCCGCCCGAGCCGTTGGTGTCGGGCGCGCCGGCCGCTGCGCTCCACGGTGACGCAATCGTGCCGGCTGCGAGCGCGCCGCTCGCTGAGGACAAATCCACTCGTTAGATACCTCCTTACGGGCAACCTCCTTGAAGATGGCGTCAGGACATCAGATCACATATATTATGTGTCCCTTATATTTTATATACATATTAGCTGAACCTGCAAACGTTGTTTTGCCATATACACTCGTGAGCAAAAATAAAGGGTCGGTTAAGAAAATTTGAATATCTTGGAAGATAAAGACGCTATCTGTCAATTAAATAATCTTAAAATAAAATATAATATTTTTATTAATTTATTTATATTTCATTAAAAAATATAAACTTAAACGAAAAAATCTGTCTGAGTGAAACGAACTTACTTTTGGCTAACCATAAAGCCATAAAATATAAACCAAAGTCAGCATCTCTGACTAATCTGTCTAAGATTAGTCAGAGATGCTGACTTTCACTGTTTCAACGGATTGAGAGGCGGCATAGCTTTTATGTCGCTTAGCCTGAAGCTCAACCCTTTAGAAGCACCGAGCAGCCAGCATAACCTGATGAACGATGTTGTTGACCTGATGACGGGCTGTTTATATTTTACATCTTTAAATGACTAATTGGCGTCATGCGGTTTGTTTGAATGTTTGCAACTGTAAAGATATAATAAGCCGACCCCAGTCATAGTCTGAGTAACAATTACAACCAACTCTGAGTACTAGAGACATTTGATGTAAGTGAATAAAACCCGACTCCAGGACGCAGCAGATTGTAAAGTCAAGATTTCGGAGTAATTGTTAAAAATATTTGGAGATAGTCCTTCCCTGACCACGTTTGCCGTCCATTATGTCTAAAATGATCTGCTTCTCCAGGCAGTGCTTTGAAGACCGTATAATGGTGTCTAAAGAGGGCTCTTTGGAGGGAGACTTTGGCGGATATATTACACCATTAGTTCTAAAACTTGAGCTATGCCAAAATAAACGTATTCCGAGAAATTGGAACAGTACTCTATAATAGTGGTTCAAGAAACTAGTATTTTTGTTCTGAAAATCTACGGACTATGAAATCGTAAATCGCCAACTTAGCCACTCGATTACTGTTAATTAAATTAGGAAGAAACACATTTAAATTTATAAACCAAATACGACCTACATATATCACATAGCGAGATATAGTCCTGTAGAGTACACAAAACCCTAGTGCGAATTTATATGTTAAAAAAAAAATCGGTTATTTTTTAAACATCTATAGATATCACGATAATCCAGGCACTTAACTCGATATGTGTAACGTAATAATGCGCATATATTTGAATTTGTAATTGCTACAATCCGGTCAAATGACGTTTTAAATCATAAAACAGTTGAATGAGAATGAAATGTAAATTCAAACATGAATTTTGAACATTGAATATAGCTTATAAATGTTTAATAAACAATAAAAATGATTCACAAACACGCCGCTTTTAACATAAACACATTGTGAGTGTTTACTACTTAATGAAACCGTATATAACTGTTTGTTGATTCCCTTATAAAATTTAATCGGTAATTATTCATCATACATATGGCAACCGGCGTGAATCAGTCTCCGCGTTTCATAATATAGCCTTTTATTTCCAATGTGAGAATCTACATTTTTTTTTAATTTCTAAGCAAGTGCTTGACTACGATCCCACCTGATGTTAAGTGGAAATGCAGTCCTGGATGGTAAGGCGCACTAGCTTAGTAAGTGCCTATTCACTCTACTCTTGAAAATACCCACGTTGTAATCGGAAGGAAAGACATAAAATTACATAAAATTGTTATTAATTAATTATTTCGTTACAAAATAAATTTGATTTCAATAAATTAAAATTTGAATACATTAAATAAAATTAACATTTAAAAATAATTTAGTAAATTACAAAAAATAAAAAGAAGTTGAATTAGATTTAACAAATAAAATTAAGTATAAAAAGAATTGATTAAAAAATAACATTAAAATCCTTAAGAATTGCATGCATTGCAGATGCCCATAATTGGACATAGGCTTCCTCCATCTTACACCATTTGTCCCTGTCTCCAGCCAGTCTCGTCAATGTGGTGCCCGCCAGCGGCCCGGCCCCTGGGGCGGCGCGCGTTGCTGGAGTGTTTCATACGCAAGGCTATTAATTCTTAGGATCGAACTCAAAGCACACTGATATTCGCCTTTATATGTTGTAATATATATGTCCTGTTGGGCGCAGGCCTTCTCTGTAAAGAGCCCCTAGAGCGGATGAGCAGACGTGAAGTCTTAGAAATTTTTCTAAGGCATGCAGGTCCTCACGATGTTTTCGTTCACCGCCGAGCGCGTGGTAAATCAACACATAACATTGTAATAACTTTATTGGTGCCGGTACCAGGAATCGGACACGGGTTGCTCGCGTACTATGCAGTTTGGGCCAACCGCCCGGACACTGAGCTACCACGGTACGTCATAGTTGCTTTCACTGTTTTATTTATATCTCTAAAACTAACTTCACCTGTTTGAAACTGACGAAGCTTTTGGATTGTTTACTGTTTACTTCTCTATCCAAGCTCTTAAAGTTTAATAAGTGTATTGGTTATTTCACACTTACTACTTAATTGGTTGGTTAATGATTTACTTGTAACAAAACAAACCAATGTGTTGAGTACACACGTAATTTATATGCGCTTACGTTCGTTCGTTTCTTATGTACTCTACGTTTGTGAATGACCAATAAATATCGTTTACATTTAGAATCATTGACACTTACTAAACAATTTGGGTCGATTTACAAATTGGCGTGCGCGAGCATTGTAAAAGTTCCAATATTTCCTCTCATTTTTCTTTACCGCACCGAAAGAATTGTAACTTAAAGAATGCTTGTAATTCCTCCAAATGTACTATTTAAGCGATATTGTGTGGCGAATTAATTATTGTGGGATTTTGGTGCGTTAACATGGATGATCTAATGGCTTAATTTGTACGTCAACTTTGAATTACAAATGTTTGACAAATTTTACTAACTCAAAAGACAGTTTTAAGTTTAACTTGATTATTAAGATGATTATTTTAATATTTGTTATTTTTTGTAATATAAACGTTAAAGCTACCCGCCAAATATACAAATATTGGCTAAACAATTTAATACATATATTTTACAAGTATCGTTGTTGATATTCCCACGGGAAAAGTAAAAATTTCTTAGTTAGCTATAATTCAGTCAATGTTTGTAATTTTTTTGTTTACGGGGAGGAAATCTTCAAAAGATACGGAAGGCGGCGGTTATGTGGGTTTTACCCACTAAAACCTCCCAGTGGCCCTTTCCTCGGTGCATGACGAGGGGCTCCGGGATCTCCAGAGGAACGCACCGGAGCCCCTCTGCACTATGCTCAAGGAGAGCACGTTCCGGGAGGAGTTTATTCCCTCCCCCCCCCCCTGTGCCCTCGCAGTGCAAGGCGACACGGGCCAACCGGTGTCGCCTTCTTCCCGGGTCCACCACAGCGGAACGACAAAGACCCTTGTCGCCATTGAACCCGAGGCCCCGTTTTAGTCGCCTTCTATGACAGGCAGGGGATACCGTAGTTTTATTCTTGAGAGCCCACAACTACAGGGCTGTTGTAATTTAAAATCGGTCAGTGTGAATGATCCGGTGGTCTTGCCTCTGACGTAATACCGTGTTTGCGTATCCGTTCGGATGCTTGCGCTGTAAACTTACGATCATATTGTGGCTACTGGCACATTACATTTGTATACAACTAGATTTACAACCGTATACGACGGATAAACTTGGAACCATTGCCCATAAACATAACGCTCTTTAATGACAGTAGACAAGAGAGATCCGTTAAAGACGTATGGACTATGATATAATATACATTAGTAGATATAGAATAGCCGTCAAACATAGAAATTAGTTTGTACAAATAATATGCGTAAAAGGATAGTTAAGAAAAGCATAATCAAAAACTATTTATTGAAATTGTTTAAATAAAACATGATTGTTTTAACATTAAAAACAAATTTAAAATTCAATACACTATATATACCCATTAGTACACGCTCTTTCACGCTTATGTACACACTCGCACTTACACCCTCGCATGCATGCATACTATTCTCCCCACAAACACACACAAATTATTAGTATCACATAAATTATTCATAATTTAGTTCCTAGGATAAACTCAGAGTTAGGTACAATATCTCCATAATAAAGGCTATGTATTATTCTAGCAGGATGTGTATCGAGGATCTGAAAAGATTGAAATGAAAAATAATATGTATATAATAGATGTATGTACATCATGTGTGTGTGTGTAAAAAATAAATAAATATTTCAAAAATATAATAAAAAAATATTTATTTTTTATTAATCTGTGTACGCTATAGGTATATGAACTCGTCACTAGTGCATGGCGTTGCTCCACCACACTGTATTAGATGGCTAACATATACTGTGGCTACATAGGATACGGCTAGGCGTTGTCATCAACAATGTGTCAACAACAAATGACAACAATGCGGCGGGCATTACATGTTCACATCAAAAATAAATTCTCTTTTGTAATCCGATTAAAGCACCTGATCGCGTTCGGACTAATAACAGCAACTAGCCGTAAAATACACCTTTATATTCGGAGCCTATTATAGCAACCATCGCAGTCAAGTTACACCCTTTTTTTGTAAAATGGCGTTATAAAAAATGTGATTTATAAAGATAAATACTTCGTTAGATCCATTTTCGAGATACAAATCTATAACATATGTCAAGTATATGATCGCAAAAAGTCGAAGCCTACAAAATCAGACTAACAATATATATATATATATATATATATATATATATATATATATATATATATATATATATATATATATAAATAACCGCTACTCTTAAAACAAACGAGCACAAAAGTAGAAATCTTAAACGAGAATGTCGAATCTAAAATTTCTTAACATCGGAGTATCTTTGTTCCCCCAAGATCCGAGTGCCGAGGTCGTAGGTATTCTCGAAATTTTCATATTTACCGTTAGAAATATGCAGGTACGAAACGTTAACAATATAAATATAATATCAAAACGGAGAATTTCGTTATGAAGATCGGATCGGGCGCCGGGAGGATAAAATATGCGCCGCCCGCTCTCGAAGCAATGTCCCCGGTACTTTATAAATCCTGCCGTTGCCTACCTTAAGCGAAGTAACTTTTGCCAACGGCCGAAGTATTTCATCTATTTTTATCTGTTATTAAAGACCTCAACTCACTTGACAATCATTTTGACTTTCATTCTAAAACGTGTTTTCTTTTGGACGAACGTTAGTTGGCTAGAGAGGCTGGCCTTTACTGTTTCACCGGATTGAGAGGGGGCATAGCTCTTAGGTCGCTTAGCTCGAACCTTTTTTTGTTTACGGGGAGGAAATCTTCAGAAAGATACCCCGCCTTCTGGGGAAGGCGGCGGTTATGTGGGGTTCTTACCCACTAAAACCTCCCTGGTGGCCCTTTCCTCGGTGCATGACGAGGGGCTCCGTGATCTCCAGTGGAACACACCGGATCCCCTCTGCACTATGCTCAAGGAGAGCACGTCCGGGTGGGGAGGTTACTCCCTCCCCCCCTGTGCCCTCGCAGCGCAAGGCGACACGGGCCAGCCGATGTCGCCTTCTTCCCGGGTCCACTTTGGTGGACGAATCAGGCCCCACCCTTGTCGCCCAGTGAACCCGAGGCCCCTTTTAGTCGCCTTGTATGACAGGCAGGGGATACCGTAGTCTTATTCTTGAGAGCCCAGAACTACAGGGCTGCGGGCCGGTCTGCCACAGCTCGAACCTGTATTAGCTAGTAGGAGTAACCTCGGCTTGGACGTTTACCATGTTACGCGTTAGTATTCCGATCCGAGGGCGCCCGAGAGGTCCGACTCGGTAGGTTGCTATTTTATTAATAAAACTATTTGGATCAATCAAAACTAAACTAACTTTTATGCCACTTCGGGAAGCAACAAAACGCGTTTACAAAAAAATATATTCATATTAACCAGAACTTCGGAGATTTAGACAAAGCAAAAACCGACTTCAAATCATTGAAAATTAACAAAAAAGTGGAAAAAATACTAAGACACTAAAAAAGAAATATGTAACTACCATTGAATTATTGGGTTACTCTAGAATGTTCTTCAGATCGAGCCGCGATTCGATTTCTGGGGCACCCTAGAGTTAAGTTGCACTTGGCAAGTAGAGCTACAGATAGTAAAATCTGTTCGCTTCGAGCGCTCGGCCACTTCTCAATCAGGTGAAGTATTAAGACTCCGGGCTAAATAAATTTGTGGTAGTAATATTTATTAGTATGTTATATAGATTTATGTATTTTTCCCATAGCTTTATACACGGCCACAAATTTTATTATGTAATTTCTTGTACTTATAAAACCTACAAGTATATTCACGAATAAAAACAAAAAACGACTATACTCGCGGGCGCCCTCTTTGTATTTTCGAATTATTATTGGAATATTACTAATCAATAATAGAACTAATCAGAAGCTAACCGAACTCTCATCAAACTACCCTTGAAGTATAGATACATCCTTTCCAATAAAAAGTGAATCATCAAAATCGCTTGGCGTTATATTGAGTTATTCATTTTGTCGCTCCCATACTTAACGCAACATTAGGGCTTATATGTTTTCTTATGGATTCCACTGTCAGAACATGACTTAGACCACAACGGAAGCACCAGCTTTCAAATAAAAAGAGAATCATCAAAATCGGTTAACCCAGTCGATAGTTCTGTAACAAACGTTAAAAAATACAGTCGAATTGAGAACCTCCTTTTTTCAAGTTGGTTAAAAAACAGCATTTCATTGGCAGAGACCAACACATCGTAAACATAACTTACGATATCAATGTTCTATGATCAAATATAAGTTTAGATCGGAACGAGAAGCTAGTCCGCTGCATCGATTTTCCAACCAGCGAGACTGACGCCAAAGTTAAAAGTGAACGTAGCAATTATAGCAGCTCAGTGTCACCGCACTGTTTGTGGTGTCGAAAGTACCACTGCATATCGCCCTACATTCACCTAACAAAATTGCACTCGCATTATTTACCAGCGTTACACTGTACGTTTTACTGGCCGGTATGATGACTGGATTCCTACGTTGCCTTTTTAAGACATAAGTGGATGTTAAATGGTACTAAGTGCTTATAGTATATCATGAACGGGTCGCGGCAAAAAGTCGTTATGTAGAAGGGAGACAAAGAAATATGAATGTTGTGAGCGCACTTGTACAAACATTGTCCGCTCGGTAAACTGATGACTATACGTTTTAATGTATGATGCTGACCACTGACGTTGTTCGCAATGGATTTCATTCATAATGCAATTACAGAACATGATCATTTTATGTAACCGTAAAGCAAGTCGCAGTGTCTGCTTTATATGTTTGTAATGTTGAATTCATGTTACGAAACAACTCTATAGTGTACAGGGTGTTAGGAGACCGCTTCCGAAAACGAAGACAGATGATAGTACTAATACTAATGACACCTTTGATTGATAGATAGATAAATAAATCCTTTATTGCACCAAAGAATATGTACAAAGGCGAACTTAATGCTATTTAGCATTTTCTTCCAGCTAACCTTTAGTGGTTAAGAGCAGACTAAAAGTGGTGCCGCTAAAAATAGCGTTTTAAAACTATTATATAGATAAATAAATATACATTTTCATATACATAAATAGATACTTCAATATAAATGTAATAATATACATACACATGGAATATATAAACGACAATATATATACCAGTTTGTAATTTTTCATTGTTTGAGTAAAAAGTATTCAGATACACGCGATTTAAAGACCTTAGTTGACGAAGCCTCCCTAATCTTAATCGTCAAACTAGTCCATAGTTTTATAGCTGTACAGATAAAAGAATTGCCAAAGAAATTCGTGTGACATTCGGGGAATATCTTGATTTGATTTATTTATTTATTTATAATAGTATACACAACAGCTAATTTAATTACACAGTTACATAATAAATCAAGGAAAATATAAAACAAGTAGACACAAAACTGATAAATTAGCCAACAGGTGCATAACTACATTACAGATGATTTGATACAGGATATTGGGAGACCGCTTCTGAAAACGAAGACTGAGGATAGTACTAATGTTTACTAATTTTTTTAGTGAAGTAATGTATTTTTTATGAAACTATCGTTTCATTTAGCTATACTGACATAATGGAGCGTATATAATGCTATTAAAACGTTTTGAAAATATTTTTTTTTAAATCAGGAACGATTAGATTTTCCGTCCAATCATCAACGTTATCAAAGTGGGAACTACGATTAAGAATTACAATTAAGAAAAATACATTACTTCACTAAAAAAATTAGTAAACATTAGTACTATCCTCAGTGTTCGTTTTCAGAAGCGGTCTCCCAATATCCTGTATCAAATCATCTGTAATGTAGTTATGCACCTGTTGGCTAATTTATCAGTTTTGTGTCTACTTGTTTTATATTTTCCTAGATTTATTATGTAACTGTGTAATTAAATTAGCTGTTGTGTATACTATTATAAATAAATAAATAAAATCAAGTAGAATCCAACTCTATAGTATGTAGTAAAATATGATTATTTGTATATATTCCTTTTCTGGATAGATTCTTTATTGCTATAATTTTACAATAATAACAATCAAATACATTAACAATTCAACTTAATCTAAAAGTGGACAAAGACGGCCTTATCGCTATGAGCGATCTCTTCCAGGCAACACTTTAGGATAGGAGAGGTAAAATAAATAGTAGTCAACAACACAAATACATAAATAAATAAATAACAGTAAGAATTATTCATGATTGACTTTTTCTCACACGGTAGATAGGGGTCACGATTTTACCGAACTTATTAGGTCACAAACATGACAGTCCATCGCCCCTAACCCTGGCACAAATTTTAGGATGTGATTTTTTTTGTATTTGTATTTTTTTTGTGCTCCTACTTGAGGTTTTGAATACTTCGTCCGATCCGAAGAATAAAGACGTAATCTGCAAGACTGTTAATTACCAGGACATTGTGTAAAAGCTGTGGACACGTGTTGTACCTTAACCATAACTAAGAAAGATAAACAAAAAATAAAAACACAGACAGGTCTTAAATACTATCATAAGAAATAATAAAATGATTTCGGACTCTATTCTTCGATATGGACCTTTATCGTGGTCACAGGAATACCAAGAGTGTACCCTAGTCATTGACAGTATTAAATTAAAAAAGACAATATTCATTAAAATAAGTTTTATTCAATATACCCTATGTTATCAACATGATAGTGACAATAACTTGTACAAATCGTAGATATGCATTATTTATAACTGTTTTATTATGTTAGTAGTCATAAATTCCATATAATAGAAGTATTGCGCGCGCACGTCTTTAGGTAGTCCCGGGCACCGCTGACAGCATATGCTGGGACGGTGTCCGATATTGGCATCACATGTTATGTATTATTTGTCCGTGTAACTTTAACTGTATTTTATTTATTTTTCATTTTTTTTTAATGTGTGTTTTATTCTGTCTGTAATGTGTTTGTGTATACGACCATAATATATTAGTACAAATTACTTATAAAGTTAACTATGGAATCATTAGTATACATTAAATCTAAGAGCCAAAGATAGGCGGACATATTAAACTAATTGGTAATAAAGGAGGGCGTTAGAGATTGTCTAATAAATGAACTGGGCTTCGAAACAGCAATGAGCATTAGTGCTGATTAATAAGCAGCGCGTCGAGAGCGTTCAATTACACCAATTCAGCGGCTGATTCAAGTTCGCATCAAAGAGCCGACGCGGTCGCACCACAAAGGGCGCATCGCGAATGCAATAATTAAAATAATAAAGCATCCCCGGGCCCCGGCGACCCGCTCGCATTGTGTTGATATGACAAGTGTCCGCAATAAGTGGGACCCCTCGCTCTGCCGCTAGGGTACGCGTGGATAACATACAAACGGGCGCTCCTGACTGCCGCGTCTGTTATGTGATGATTTTACTTTATTAATGGCACCACGTGAAAGCATAATTTTTTCATTACAATAAAATATTGAGGGGTTTTAGTTTCTTAATCCAAGCATTGAGACAGCTGTCGCCGTCAGACATTAACTTCATGCTGTTCTATTAGCTATATTTATTAGTTCCAATGTCCCACACAATGTATAACACCATACACCGGGCAAAAACTTTTTAACAAGTATTTTTTTGTATT
Source organism: Meandrusa payeni (assembly GCA_029286785.1). Taxonomy (NCBI): domain Eukaryota; kingdom Metazoa; phylum Arthropoda; class Insecta; order Lepidoptera; family Papilionidae; genus Meandrusa; species Meandrusa payeni. Next base: position 7,575,523 of record JAGSMX010000013.1, read on the forward strand.
TAAAATTACCATTAATAGGTCTCCGTCTCTTATTTCAGTAAGCCGTCTGCTAAGAAGTGGAAATATCTGCTGTGGTCAGTTTGTCAAACGTACCATTTCTAGTTGTATTGGACAATTAGCCCTCATACTCGCCATCCATCCAGCGAGATTGAGGTCAAACGTAAGCCTAGGTTTTGTAAAAAAACGTCATAACCCAACGATTAGCCGCTACACTGTCTCTGAGCTCACTAACGTAATAGAAAAACTTAGGAAATACAGAAAACAATTTCATTATATAGGACTGGAATAGTTTGCCCGCGTCTGTCTTTCCCTCCGATTACAATGTGGGTATTTTCAAGAGTAGAGTAATTAGGCATTTACTAAGCTAGTGCGCCTTACCATCCAGGACTGCATTTCCGCCGAACATCAGGTGGGATCGTAGTCAAGCACTTGCTTAGAAAGAATAAAAAAAATTAAGGATATAAATAAATATTTTCTTATATTGCGAGTGAAATGACGGCGTTAATGACATTATTGAGTGACATGAGTACCAACCTACCGCGAATAAAATAACCACCCTAGTCAAGATGACAACGTAACTCGGCTCTATAAAGAGGTTCAGGCTAAAATGCCTACTGGCTGATCAGCGTAGTTCATTAAAAAACAGTATGTTGACGTCAGACGCAACCAGTTGGAAAATTACCACAAGGAGCACTGACGAACAAGTACTAAAGAAAAGGCTTATTGTATCCTATTACGGTTATTATAGGCTAATCGAGTATATGTAGGTGTAAAAGAATTCCACTACTTCCAGCAAATGTTGACCTGTTTCTAGTCGACACCGAGTATGGACGATGGCTGTGTTTAGTCGTGCGTAATGAGATGCATTTCCGTTCCTCGTGCAATACAAGTATATTACGAGTATAAACAAAATCGACATCAAATCAAACGTGAAGTTGAATTGGATGAAACATGAAACACGCTCTTTTTTCCGAAGTAATAGTTATACTACGAATTTTTAGCGCTTATGTTATCTCGTATTTCTACGAGATCAAATCAGGAATGAGGAGATCCGCAGACGAACGAAAGTAACCGACATAGCTCGCCGGATAAGCAAGTTGAAGTGGCAATGGGCAGGGCAAATAGCGCGTACAACTGATGGCCGATGGGACCGAAAAGTTCTCGATTGGAGACCACGTACCAGCAAGCGCAGTATGGGATGTACGGGTGTACGTCAATGTCGTCAGACCACCTTATAAAGGTCGCAGGACGAGCTGGACGCGGGCCGCTTACGACCGGTCCTTTTGGAAATCGTTGGGAGAGGCCTATGTCCAGTAGTGGATGTCGTACGGCTGAAATGATGATGATGATGTGATCTTTCTTCCACATTGCTCGTTGTCGCACCCCGTAAACAACACAGACGAAATGAGAACCTCTCCTATTTTAAAACTCGGTTAAAAATGCTGAGTCGATCTTTCTATAGAATACATTTAGTATTCTAGAGAGGATATAGTTTTCTATCAGAGTTGAATGTTGGGCTTATATTATACTTTTTTTTTTAATTAAAAATGTGGCGCTCTGTTTTGCTCTTTCTTGTCCCATGTTGGTTTTTGTCGTTACGGAGTACTTGTCTAGTCTTTGATTGTCATAAAACGAAAAAAAAAACTCAAAATCGTGTCATATGACGGTACTAAGATTGAAAAATTATACAAACTTATTCAGTTCCTTGAAATAATTTAAAAACACTCAGTAGCTCATTCTATTGAATAATTTCTGAAGTCTGTTTTGTTTTTAGTCATAAATACTTGTTCAATTGTCTTGTCTCAATAACCGAATGATACGCTGGTATTCCGCTGGTATTACGCTGGTATATCATAATTCCCCGATCGGTACAATCGTACGAAAGAACCCGCCATTGCAATGACTTTACGAATGGGCCCTTATTCAACCGACTTCTAAAATAGGAGGAGGTTCTCAATTAATTTGTGGGTATACTGATTTTGATGATTGCTGTGATGTGCTTTCCATTGGACTTCCATTTAAATTTGGTCCAGTACTGACAGTGGCATCCATTGGTAAACCATATGTAATATTATTCAACCAATATTTGCATTCAATATCATGCCAACCGATTTCGATGATTAGATGATGACTTTTTTCATTGGAAAGGATGAACTCACTCTAGTTGTAGTTTGATGAGAGTTTGGTATAAATTATTATGATTTATTTGGTATGAAAATAAATACAAGGAGGGCGTCTGCAAGTAATAGCGTTTAACATTTTATTTGAAGTCGATTTTTGTTTTTGCTGTATATATTCTTGTATTTTGGGTAAAGTTATATATATACGGAAACGTGATACGCACACTTGTTGCTATAAATTGGTAAAGTCGTATCGCGTTTGTATCAAGCCATCATAAATAAAATCAGTATGGAGAGCGAATGTAACCGACGCTCGTTAATCATTGTACTGTCAGATCAATAATCAACGAGATCAGCGGCTGTTCATCTCGCGACCCGTTCGACTTAATGTTTCAATTCACGGACCTTCGCCTACAATAACCGAATGCATTAATAATCATTTGACTTCTCTTTCTCTTCATTAAAAAAAAATTATGTACACAATTACATGTCATCGATATAACGTTAATTGAATGTGAACGCAATTTCCAACCGCCTCCAAAAAGAAGATGTTCTCAATTCGTCCGTATCTTTTCTTTGGGTTTTGGAATCTTTATTTCTTATTACAATAATTATTCATTTAATTATTCACTTACATGAGAAAGTTACATTTAATATTCAAAAATAAGTATACATATTTCAGGCATTTGCAATTGACAAGGACAGAAAGTATATCTTATTATAACAAATACATTATAAGAGGAAATAAAGATAAAAAAAGTTTCTTATGTTTGTTAGCTCATAACTTCCGACTGGGTAAAGCGATATTGATGTTTCTTTTTTTTTGAAACCTGGTTCTTCCAGTATGGTCCCATTTCCAATTGTCTTCCATTTTGGTCTAGTACTGACAATGGCATCAATGAGACGACCATACAGGTCTAAATTGGCATTAAGTATGTGCGCGACAAATGGTCTAATAACTCATTATCACGCCAACCAATCATTTTTTATTGGAAAGGATGGATCAAAGGTAGGATTTCTGTTTTTGTGTTCTGTAGTTCTATTTAAGACTTTATTTACCTCAATATAATTGTATAGAATAGTCATATGCCTACAAAATTAATATTTAAAATCGGTTAAAAATTATTCACTAGACGCACGTGCGTAGTCATCAACAACACTCATCGCATAATTAAACGCAAAAAAATGGCGGCCACGGTGACATGAGCTGAGCAACGAACAGCTGTTTTCTACGAGTGTCCTGTCATCAGAGTTTACAACAGTAGATTGCACGGGATAGGTTGCTCGCGGTGTTAATCCAATAAAGCTTTTCCTTCCTCAATCCAATAACTCAGCTCCTGAGAAATTCTGTGTCCGACTGTAACACGGTCACATGGAACCTAGTTAGTTAGTGTTGTCATTTTTCTACTCATTTTAAGATGTATTGCTTTAATTTAAGACTCTTTCAATTACCTTTCTGAATCGATCTCGTGATAGACATAGACATATTCTTTATTGGCACAAAATATAAAACACATCAAAAAGACAGAAAAAAAACTGTTAAACAAATAAAAAAAAACACAATACAGTTTTGTGTGTATTTTAGAATACATAGGATAAATTTTGACTTAATCATAATCAACTAGTATTAGTCCTTTTCGTGGTAGCCCTTAACTTTAATAAATCTGAAAGATAAATATATTCAACCAACTTATGTTTGTTACTCAATAATTTCCGACGGGGTTAACCGATTGGGATGATTCTTTTTTTATTTGAAAGCCGATGCTTCCCGTGTGGTCCGATTTAAATTTGGTCCATTTCTGACAATGTGATCCATGAGAAAACCAAATAAGTCTCAAATTTATATCAAAAATATAGACAAAGGAATAATTAATTCGTTAATTAGCAATAAACCTACAATGTTTACATGTTAATTTCATTTCAAATTTGAATCTGGCTTTGAAATAATTTTTAGCTTTTACTTGTCAACATGCATTTGGCATTCAAACTTTCAGAGCATACGTAAAACACGCGATGCAAAGCCAAAACGGAATCACTAACATTGAATTCGCGGTATATTAACAACTCCTTTTATGAAATCAAAGAGAAATAAAAGTGTACCCCCAATACGGACAGGTTCATAACATCGCGTCCAAGTGGTTGGCTACCTGTATCGATCACACAGCGGAAGTGGAGCCCACAGCTGCGCCGTTACCGTACAGACGCACCGCCGTGTGCCGCTGTGGTACGGACGCGGAAACCTTTGTGCGCCCGATCATTGTATCTTTTATCTGTGCCACTCCACTTGCCATGTGCAAATAGAGTTATGAATAATAAAACCGCAGTAAACACAAGTTTCACTATACGCGGATGTGTTAACGTTTATGTACTATAGTAAATGTGCTTATGCTGCTGGGAAATTAATTAGACGGTAATTTAACGCAACATTTTATTAATTAAAATGTGCGTACTATATACTTTGTTAGGGATTAGAGTTTATTTTGATTAAGTTGTTTATTTGTTTGCATGTTTAAGTGTGAAAGTGCGATTGTGTGTGTGCATGTTAATGTACAACTTTTCAGTATCTTTATAAAAGTTTTTATTGCGTATTTTTATTATAATTGAACCGGGTGACCGTTTTAATCGTTTGTCCACGGCCCGACATGTTTTTTCTTTTATAAAAAGGGACAAGCGGGCGTCCACTTTACCAAATCTTAAGTAATCTCGCGCATCGTATGTACGCAGAAGTAAGTAGTAAGCAGAAACTGTTGCATTGGTCTTGCCTGTACTACTTATTCTTGTCTAAAGTTCAATAAAATATAGACATTTTATAAATTGAAAGAACGTGAAGAAGAATGAACGTTCGTTGGCATCTTAGTGATCGATATTTACTAGAATTAATGGTCCATCAGTACATTGGTAAGGTTAATCCATGGCGTAGCAATAGCACGCCAATCGTGTCTTGGTATTAGACGTTTTTGGTAATGATGGAATGAGAATTGATGTGACTGTAATAGATTGGTTTCATAATGAAACGTCACTAGCAAATAGCAGATTCTAGGCTCTGTTTACAAATGTTGGAACCATTTGTCACATCTCTACTCGAGTTTGTAATGAATATTCATTATTTCAGAGGTAAGAATTTACACACGTTTAGCGAATAAGATAATTTACGCCGTCCACGTACAGTCCATAATGTTAATGCGAGTGTTTACTACGAAATCGCCGACAAAAAGTGAACGCTATCCTCTATTGGTGCGCCGTGGTGCACACATGCACGCGATTCCTGTAACAGGAATGCACTTAATACCAACAACGGAATAATGCCGGTAATTTAATGCCGTGTACACCCTCCCTCTTTATCGCGTGTCATTAAGGACCTATAAAATTTGTCGGTTTTTTTTACTCCCCGCTGTGCATATATTGACTCAATGTTTTACGTAGGTAATTATGTTTGCTCCGAATATTACCTTTGAATTAAAAAAATGGCAGTCTTGTAGACTGCCGATAGAAGTGAAAAATTAACAATTTTAGTATTCAAACTTGAAATTTCATAATGTTTACATATATTGCCACTCCATCTAATAATTATATACACTCGTGAGCAAAAATAAAGGGTCGGTTAAGAAAGATTAGATATCTGGGAAAATAAAGACAAAATTTTAGATTTGTATTTTAAGTACTAAAATTTAAATAAAAATAAAATTTAATGAAAAATACTGTATTATCCAAGTTTACGTAACATATCCTTTTTTTTTAAGTTTATGTTTTTTGATGAAATATAAATAAATTAATAAAAATATTTTAAATAATTTAAAGTATGTCTGATTGTCTATCATGCACAATTTATTTCAGTTAGCTAGCGTCTTTATCTTCCGAGATATTCAAGCTTTCTTAACCCATCCTGTATTTTAAATCACGACTATATATGTTTATATAGTTTATTAATTATTCAATTTTATTACCGGCTGTACAAGATAATAACAAAATATAAATACAACAAAGCATGTCGGTGAAGCGAACTCATGAGATTTTTCTGTACCAAATGTATCTGTTTATGACCCATAGGGGTAGCCACACTATCAACCTGTAGAATCAAGTAACAGCATCGGTGTTTCCAAATCTGTACGATTTGGAGACCTTCAAATAAAGAACTAAAAGCCGGCACATGCAGCGCCTCTGGTATTGTGCCGTCGACTAGAATCCCTCCCGTAAATAAAATTTGAATTAAAGAACGCATCTATGGGTAATATTTTAACAAAGCTGCATCCGTAGGTTGAAATGTTTCTAAACGTTTTGCAATAAACAGCAAATAGTATGAGCCTAGTTACTATTTATATCCAAATACATTTAGCACATGATATTTACGCAATGTAACATAATGTTACACTCTGCGTCCGCCATTAACAAATAGTTATCCATCATGCCCGCTGGCTTTAGACCAAAAAACCTAAGCGATTGTCGAAAGTTCGTTGTAGCAAGCTGTTCGAAATTCAAATAAAGTGCAGCGGCGGGTGGAAATAGAGAAATGATTTCCGTATGGGTTGTTCCGCCGGCAGGAGGTGGGCGAGAGGGGTGAGTTGGGCCACCTGTGAACGAGGGTTCGGCGCCAAAGTATGTTAATTAATTTTCGGTTGACCGTCCACTGTTATACGGACGCTCAAATCTCTCGCGCGCGGTTTGCCGACATTTTGTTATGGCATATGACCTTTCTGTTAGCGTTTCTAATTACATCCTCGCGCTTTATTTCTACCGGCCTTTTTTGTCATGGGTTTGTTGTACATATCTCAATTCTATAACTACAGATCTTTATGTTATATTATTAATATTAATTCAGTTAAGTTTACCGATAAACCGTTGTCTTCGTTCCACTGATAGTAATTTTCTCCATATTTCTTCCTGTCATACTGATTTTATGCATAAATCTTTTGCCTTTAACGCAATAAGACACTGGAATGCGCTGCCAACAAATGTACGTACAGCTGGAACTAAATCTACTTTCAAACATTTACTATGGAAGCTTTACCTAAGTAAGGAATAGTTTGAAAATTGCTGTCCCTATCCATCTATAATTATATATAAATGTATTTATATATGTATCTATTTATTATTATATATGCATGCATTTATTATAGTTTTCTTTTATTTATTATTTTCTCACATAGCTTGCACCCGTTACTTTGTCTCTACACAACCCCAAGGTAGACTGGCAGAGAATGCCTACTGATATTAAGTACGCCTATTTGTACCTTTTTTGTATTGTGTGCAAATAAATAATAAATAAATAAATAAACTGGGATAATTTCATTATAACCTTGAATTCAAAAAAAGATCTCAATACGTCTGTATTTTTTTTTATTGTTCCGAATCTACAAATGTATAATTATCTACAACTAAACTTTTAAATTCTTCGCAAGCATACTTGTTGATTCCAATATCGGTAGGTTTATGACAATCTAAGTCTAGTCTATCCTGAACGGCAAAGAAAAAAATGGGAGAAGAAAGGGACTCTAAGCGGCAGAACTCTAGAGTACGTAGTTTGATTTTATTAAAAGTTTTATTTATTTTACTCGTAAATATAATTTTAAATTCCGCTTTTAGTATATCTAGAACTCCCAGTACTTGTAAACTCACCAAAAATCCTTGGTAGAAATCAGATTTTCTTTGACAATTATTTAAAATATTTTTTACCCTTACATATTCCTTTCACACAGTTTCCTCTTTTCTCCTATTATATTTCAGCTTGTATGCTCCTGTCTCTTGTAAAAATTTAAATCCAACCGCGATAAAGTCCGTAATAGTTTTGTTCAACGTGTATTTGTGTTAACGTCAATATTTGCGTAAATATATTCTAAAGTGTTATTTACGTTATCATTATATCTTGATGTAGTAATACCATCAAAGTTTTAACACGAAAATATATCGTAATCCACAGCTAGCAGACTTCCATTAACGTAAAGACATGACCACACTTAAGAATTCGCTTACCATATTGTGTATTAAACCGTAACCAGTACTGAATCGTGTGACCTAATTGATACGATATTAAATCGATAAGAAATAAACTCGAACGTGACTCGAGTTTCGCCCCGTCTCGATTAATTATTCATCGAAATGAGTTCGCCATTCAAGCCGTCGGGCATGGGGCGGGCCCAGGTACCTGGTTGTACATCGGAGATTGATTGGCGACGTGGGATGTTCGGTTGCGCGTGCAGTTACAAAGATGTTTATCACGCGGTGCGAATGTTTACAAACTGCTTGGGACGTGCGGAGACAGGCGGCCACGTGGGGATATAGGGTTGCCATATACCGATATTAATTATTCCAGTTACGTCTAGTGGATTAACTAACTTTTAATATTAATAATTATTATATTATTCGTTGGATGTTTGAACAATCAAGATACTACTTCTTGGAAAAATATCAATCATTTGAAATGTGTTAAAACTATTTTAGCGCTAGTAAATCTTTGTACATTGTCTAGGTATAGAAGTGTCAGCCCTGTAGTTCTGGGCTCTCAAGAATAAGACTACGGTATCCGCTGCCTGTCGTAGAAGGCAACTAAAAGGGGCCTCGGGTTCACTGGGAGACAAGGGTGGGCGCCTTTGTCGTCCGCCAAGGTGGACCCGGGACGGAGGCGACATCGGCTGGCCCGTGTCGCCTTGCACAGCGAGACGTGCTCTCCGAAGAGCACAGTGCAGACGGGCTACGGTGCGTTTCTCTGGAGATCCCGGAGCCCCTCATCATGTACCGAGGAAAGGCCACCGGGAAGGTTTTAGTGGGTAAAAACCTCACATAACCGCCTGTATCTTTTTGAAGATTTCCTCCCCGTTAATAACACAAAAAAGTATAGAAGTGTACACTATAATAACTTTGTACCAATAAGATGATACTGGCTGTATTTGGTAAAATTACTGGACTCAAGAGACACACCACTTTCAGTCTTAAGGTAATGGCCGCAAACGCGGATCGTCAGATATATCAAAAAATCTTGCTCAACACCGTATACAAGAGGTTCCGGCTAAGCGAAATAAAGGCTACGCCATCTCATAATCCGATGTAACAGTCAAAGTCAGGCAACACTAAGTACTAAAATTTAAATAAAATAAAATTTTATGAAAAATACTGTATCCAAGCTTACGTAAGTTAACGTTTTTCGTTTAATAAAAATCTAATAAAAAAATATTTTATTTTAAGAATATTTAATTGTCTATCATGGCACAATTTATTTCAGTTAGCTAGCGTCTTTATCTTCCGAGATATTCAAATTTTCTTAACCGACCCTTTATTTTTATATATATACTTGTATATACTTTCTCCTTCTTTCTCCAATAGTTTTAAAGTTTTGAACAAATCTGTGGTTTGTTTCTAGTTTGCACACCAGTCCCTCATGATTGTACTTTATTTAGTTGCCAGTTAAATTTTTGTCGGAATTATTGCAACTGGTAATACTTATAATAATTACCAGTTGCAATTAGTAATTAACTTAATTATTAGTTTATAGTAATTAACTCTACGTTTCAATAGCTAAGTGAAGTCATTGAATACTTAGTGTTAGAATCTGTAGGTTTCGTGGAATAAAATAGTCCAACAACTAATACACTCGCTTTATTGAGACAGCCTAACGTTGTACAAGAATTATTTTTATCGAGTACCGTGACAACTGTGCGTCCTCACAATCTTTATACAAAACGAATTAGAAGTCAGATTAGGAACTAATAAAGTTAAACTATTGTTTACAATACCAACTTCATGTGACGATTACTAAATTATTAATTATGAATTAAAGATCCTTATTGTATCTTTCAGGTAAATTATCAAGATATCATTGGAAGTAGTTATTATGCATAACAATTGCCGGGTGTCATGTGTTGCCAGCTAACATTACATAACATCAAATAATTATTCTTCGGCTATAAAGTATTCGCAGGCAGAAAGTAAATATAACGTAAAATGCGTCTTTACCGAGAACCGCCTTTGTGCAACCTCCGCCTTACCCGCTATTACAGTACGATAACATTATGCAGCCACACATAACACGCGCATGTATGGAGCACAGATAATATTAGAATTCTGGCGCGAAATATGATTAATCGTTATTTAACAACAGCAATAAATTGAAGTCGTATATAAACGTATACGTGGCAACACTCCGCACGCATGTGGACTTGAACCTTTAACGGTTTTGAAATGTAAAGCGTGCTAATGAGCCATTTCAGAAACACGATCATGATCACTTTCGAGCTTTTTTTATGACCGTTGACGCCATTTTTTTTTCCACTCAAAAGTGAACGCGTGGACGAAGATAATCATGGGAGCGCACCTCTGAGTCACACGTAGACTAGTGCCAAGTAAGCATTACGACGAGAATAAAGCTGTATTAATGTGTACAGCCACGCGAATATCGACTCTGATGCGTCGTGACAAGAACAAGAACTAAACGCATCTAACTAAACATAGACTTTAATGAATCATCGGTCGGCTCGCCAGCTGCGAATTAAGGCTCGTATTGCAATATTCTCGAGGAATAACACGGCTCCTCTTACATTATGAAACGCAATAAAAACAATAATACGCTCGCGGTACGGACGTACTAAGTTCGTTTTTGTTTACTATACATATCGATTGGAGATGCACGCTAGAATACTTTCACTGGCAACAATCTCGGCCTGCAAAATGTTTCGTGCGAAAAGTTCTAGAGCAGTGATTCCCAAAGTGGTCTATATCGACCCCTAGGGGTCTATGACAACCTGCAAGGGATCTACGTCAGCGAAAAAAATTTGAGGGTCCATGAAATGATAATAGGGTCCACGATAGTGGATCTCAACACATACACTGATAGTACCTATTTCTCACTAAAAATATTGACTTATTGCTTATGTTATTTTATTTATAGTTTATTTTATGTTTATTTAATGTTACGTATATTTTACATAACAGATACAAAATTTTATTTTGAGTAGTTTTAATTCAAATTAAATTAATAAATATATAAATTAACATGTGTTTTTACTTTAAGTTTTTAACACTAAACTTCAGTGCAGTTAGAAATTAACAGGAAAGCAATATCAGGTAAGTAGGGGGTCTACACACACCGAAAAACATGGCAAGGGGTCTACGACACAAAAAAGTTTGGGGAACTCTGTTCTAGAGCATTATTTATTTATTTACACTTATTGTAGCACTCTCAATTAAGGTTCACTATAGCAGACTGAATGCCTTAGACAATAGTCCTGTCTATGATTATTATTATTGTAGCCCCAGAGGAGTATAAACTGACGAAGATATCAGCTTTACGCCTGGGATAATTTCGAGACTGTTAAATGTACGAGGCTTGCGGTTACGTGTAACAGTTTGCGTTTTAGCGGGAGTTTATCGGCGCTAAACAATTTGCTCAAGTATCGATGGCGGGGTAAACTTTGAGATTGTCTTTAATGTTTACCCACTCGGAGATGCAGCGCATTGTAAAACGGTCGCGGGAAATGACGCGCGCGTGTCGAGGTGCCCGCCGTGCTGTAAACAATGCATGGAAACATCCACGCGTACGCTTGCACCAGGGGAATAATACCGCTGACGTCTTTCAACACACCAGATCAAACTGCTTACTGACTGTATTTAATCCTCAAAGTCAGTTTTATGTGCTAATTTACCAAGAACTCAATGGTGAAAGGAAAATATTACAGGAAATCATCATGCCTGAGATTTTTAATATTACATGAAAAGAGAAAGAATCACAAATAAAATGTATACCGTATGAGTCGGTAGGAGAAGGTATATCTACTAGATATTCCATCTATCGGCGTCGTATGAATAAAGGAGTAGGTATGAATTACCCTTTTTTTTTTGTTGACGGGGAGGAAATCTTCACAAAGATACCCCGCCTTGTGGGGGGAAGGCGGCGGTTATGTGGGGTTCTTACCCACTAAAACCTCCCCGGTGGCCCTTTCCTCGGTGCATGACGAGGGGCTCCAGGATCTCCAGTGGAACGCACCGGAGCCCCTCTGCACTGTGCTCAAGGAGAGCACGTCCCGAGGGGGGAGGTTACTCCCTCCCCCCCTGTGCCCTCGCAGCGAAAGGCGACACGGGCCAGCCGATATCGCCTTCTTCCCGGGTTCTCTTTAGTGGACGACTCAGGCCGCCACCCTTGTCGCCCAGTGAACCCGAGGCCCCTTTTAGTATGAATGAAGTTTTTTTTAGTAGGTATGAATTACCCTTTACTGACCATGTAAATGAAGCAAAACTCCCATCACCTCGATCGTACTAAGAAAATCCGATCCCGGTGGTGTAAGTCCGTGACCTCTGCCTACCCCTCTCCTTAGGGCATGAGTGTATGTAATATATTGTTGTATTTCGCAGTGATAATAGCACTGATACGGGGTCCGAATCCCAGCCCGTTTGTACCAATTGAGCAACATTAGCACACTTCTAAAACTATAAATATACAATCCATTACCACAATAATCTGCATGTGCTTCGAAGACAATCGACAACACAACGCAATGCAGATACAATAAACTTGTAAACTGTCCAATTTGTATAACGTGGTAGGGAAGAGCGCTCGGCAGACACTGAATGGTCCAAAGTTGCGTTGATCTCACAGTTCAAAAGTCAAGTGGCTATAACCAACTCAACTAGAAGTGGCTTTGAGTACCCAAGAGTTCATTTACAACTTGCTTTCAATTCATACGGATCATTTATTACGTAAAAGTCGTACGTAAAAGTCGTTTTCAGTTTTTTTATAATAATAATAGTATCAATAAAAACGAGTGATTCACGGAGAGGTTAAAAAAATTCATATTCGTGAATCACTCTTTTGACTTCAAAAAAGGAGAGGGTTCTGAATTCGTCAGTTTTTTTTATAATGTTTGTGCATTTAAAGCCCTGATTGTGTTTTGAAGAGAAGAGTGAATGTAACAAGCAATTAGTAGAAAATAAATACGATACCAATAATATCAATACCCGAACGCTGCGCTTTGCGTCATCTTTCATTATCCGTACAGCAAGAGACTGGAATAGTTTGCCCACGTCTGTCTTTCCCTCCGATTACAATGTGGGTATTTTCAAGAGTAGAGTGAATAGGCATTTACTAAGCTAGTATGCCTTACCATCCAAAACTACATTTCTCCTTAACATCAGGTGGGTTCACAGAAAAGTAATTGCTTAGAAAGTATAAAAAAATAATTGATTCGTATTGAAACATCGATAGATCTCGATAACGTACTTTTCTCCGATCAAATAGCATAGGCGGTGCAACGAATTGGGATAGCGATAACGAGTTGTTACGCGGATACTTACTAGTAAGGCATACAACTCAATCCGTTAGAAATAATTTCTATTACGTACCGTGAATGTGTCCAATGCGACAGGCATTCACGTATCGATAACATTTTATTTTGTGCTCACTTCGGTGCAGAATATGGTTTAAAAATTTATAGAAATCAGTTAAAATGTCATAACCGTATTTTCTTAGTTATAAAGTGTTATGTACTGATGTCAATATTTTATTATTCAGGCAAAATTTGTGATCTTTTTCTCATGTAGTCTTTGCACACTGTATTTTTTACTTGAATATTGACTTCTTTATTGATTCATCACTAACTAACCATATGACACGTATTTTATAAATAATTTATGTAAACAATTGATTTTCTTAGTCTAATGTCAAACCAAACACTTATTGACTTAATATTGCATAGATAATCATTTATTAAACAAAATGTTCTAAAAATGAATACTATCTAAATCGCCCTTGAAACTCCATTATACAAAATTTCGTAAAAATCAATAGAGCCGCTTCTGAAATTCAGATTATATACATAGTAAGAATTGCTCTTTTAAACGTAAGATTTAACTAATTAAACATAAAAGGAAATAATTGACGACTAAATTTCTGATCAGAATAGAGTTCGTAGAAATATTGACAGCCATGTGTGCTATGCCAAGTTGTTGTGGAATATTACTAATATTTTATGCCACAGATTAAGAAATAAACAACTATTCAATTAACCTTAAGTAGCCTTTTGCTATTAAAATCAAACAAAAACTAACCACGGCAGGTCCAGCATCTTCAAGTAAAAACAGACAAGAAACACCTGTTCGACCCACTCGCACACATTGACATTGCGAACCGAATATTTGCGAGTTTTTATTGTTGCCAATAAAACATGAAAGAGGTAGTTATACGAGAAACTTTTTGTTGTCCATGTTTGTATTTTTATTCTGTGAAAATATATACATTTCTGAAGCCGTACTGTATCTGCTGTTTAAATTAGCCCAGTCAAAATATGTATAGTATATTCGTCACAAATATTTGTGACTTAAGTATATAATAAATTTATTGTTGCAGTTTTTTGTGCTGATTTACCACGCGCTACGAAATGAAGGAAAACATCCTAGAAAATTATTCTAAGACATGTGAAGTTTGTCAAACCACACTAGGGCCGTGTGGTGGACTATGCCCTTATACTCTCTTTACAGAGAAGGCCTGTGCAAACAAGTGGAAGCAATAGTAAGTAAATAAAATGTAATGAAAGAGGAAAATATAGATAATAAGAGTAACAGAATTGTATAATAAAGAGAAGAAGTCAAAAAGAAAAATTTAGAGTCAGATAGAATGTCAAATAGGAAACTAATAGAGTAAAAGTGTAAGAATTTAAATAGTAATAATAATAGAAAATAATAATAAGTGTAACAGTAAAAGTAAAATAATATAGAAATAGAAGATAGACAATAAGAGTGACTGTAAAGTATATATCTTTGTGTGTGTGTTAACAAGAGATGGAAGAAAGTGATGAGTGAAAACATCCCTAACCACCCACGTCAGTAGTCCTGCCTCATGCCACAAAAAAAAACAAGTGGAACATATATAAAGGCTGTAACTTTTACATCTGCCTACCACAACGGGGTAAGAAGGACATGGTTATTTTATTATTATATTTATATTATATTCTATGGGTTAGGGAACTATAGAAAAAGACCAGTCAAGCAAAAACATGGAAGAAGTAGTCTTCAACATACGAATATGTAAATATACATATAATAATGCCGACGTTTATTTTTTCTTTGCCTTACAATTCCAATTAATATAAATAAAATAATGTTTAACAATGGGATCTCTTATTCACTTACTTGTTCGACCTTCGTCAGATTTCCTTTTGTTATGCTGAGCGATCGTGGTGTGTAATTTTGTATTTTACCTAATATTGAATTGTTTTTTAATTACCAAGCATGTTTAGGGGCTTAGCTTATGACCCCGTTCTTCAGGTAATCTAGGTTGTACCATTAGTAAAAGTCGGGTTGGGTTTAAAGAATTTTATTTTCTCATAAGAACATAAACAAAGTTCACTTAAAATGAGATACAAGGTACTTAAATAATATAATTAATGATGTTTTTAAATTGTTGGAAAGTGTCGCACTTCTTCACTTTATTTGGCTGTTATATAACTGTGTTCCTTCGTACAATATCGTTTTCTTTCCATAATTGGTACGTGGGGTGATTAGTTCGAGCTTATCTTTCTTCCTCAAGTTACGAGTTCTTTCTTTTTTATGCAATTGTATATTCGTGTGAATTGAATTTGTTATAATTTTCCTAATTAGAGTGTAAGTATAGTAAGTGTGTAGTTGTGTGATATTAAATAATTGTGTTCTTTTATATAATTCGTCTGTTGGTGTTAGATAGTTATAGTGAAACAAAACTTTTATTAATCTATTTTGTGTTCTTTGCAGGGGAGCTAGATGAGTGACAGCAGCTGAACCCCATATTTCTATTAAATATTCTAAGTCTGATTTTACTAGGGAATTGTAGATAATGGGTTAAATGTGTAAAACAAAATGTAAGAAAGCATAAAACTATTATCTCGGGTTTAGTCCTGTCCCGGAACAGTACTGCAAGTCTGACATTAGTCGTCATTTCAAGAGGTCCTCTACGGAGAACTTATCCAATCTTACATTGTCATAAACCTATCGATATCAAAATCAACAAGGGTACTTACATACGATTTTAGTAGTTCGCTAACATATCTTCTTTCAAAAAACACTTCAAATTTGGTTCATAAATTACAGCGATATAATGGTACAAACATAAGACACAAAAAATATAGAACCTCCTCCATTTTCTAAAGTCGATTATAAGAAATAATTACATTAATCCGTAAGTTGTCAAAGAGGTTCGATTCCGCATCAAAGACTGGGCATATGTACATTTTTTTTTGTTCACGCGGGGGAATCTTTTTATAGACCATCCTCCGGTACCCTGGGTGGGCCCGGAGGGATGTGTGGGACTCGGTCTGGGCAGCCTCTACCCACTAAACCTTCCGCGAACGCCATCTGCCGTTATAAGCGGGGTGCCCCGGATCTGTCAGCGACAGGACACCCCAACGACCGGCCGGTCCCGGCAAAGACCGGATTTCATCCTCAAAGGGGACTTCTCCGGCACTCAGAGAAGTCCCGACGACGCCGAAGCATGCTGGGGCCAGGTACCCATCCTGGCCCCGCTTCGGATTAGATTCGGCAAGAGGAGGCATTCGTAACGCCTCCTGCGCACCCCGATACGTCGCCTGCGGAGGGGGGGAGCCTCTGCGCTCCCCTCCCTGAGGGTATATGTACATGCCACTACATCAATCAATTTATGAGCTATAATGCCTTCAGTTGGAAATCAAGTGGGTAGAAGACAAGTTAAAGCAAGTCACTGGGCAGTTAAGTACTCCATTCACCACACAACGCGACCGTTCTTTTGATGACATAATCGGATTTTTCAAACACGCCGCGAGTTTCCCATGAATATTAACAAGCGACGAACGGAGTATACAGCTAATATACATATTTTACAATATCGTTAGTCTCAGATCGTCATTTTGATATTTACTTCGACTTATTTTACCTTATAATTGATTTACCGTGTCAATAGGATAATAAACATGTTTTTTTGACGAACTACACAGATTGGCCTTGACTGCTTTACCGGATTGAGAGGTGGCATAGCGCTTAAGACGCTTAGCCTGAACCTCTATCGCTAGTAACTCAACATAAGGGTCCTCCCGGTGAGGGGTAACCTCAGCTAGGACGGTTACTATGGTACGCGTAAGCATTCCGATCCGAAGGCGCCTGAAAGGGCCGAACCACGACTCGGTTAGTTGCTATTTCACGGATAATCTAAAGGACATTCAAAAAGTTTGAGTGCCACTTCGGGAAGCTGTAAAACATTTCGAATGAACGAATTGTTTTAGCCACGAGGTTTAAAATGAGTAATCAATAGTAAATTATACACCAAAGCCTTCTTTGAAACACGCTGCATTTTATGGTTTAAGTCTTATGTCTGTAGTTTTTGCAGTTAAAGCCAATAAAAAAATGTGTTCTCATTCATCAGAGATCATTTATTTTCATATTCGTCTTTTGTCTCCCTATCCATGTAGATCTATACAGTTATGTATACTTATCAAAAAATATAAAAAAAGGTATAGGCGTCTACTTTTGTACTGCTAGTATAGCTTGTTTGTATAGCTTGTACCCGTTACTTTGTGTCTACTACAAAGAAAGATATTTTGGTATAAATTCCGCCTTTTTGCACACGATAAAATTTGTGCAAATAAAGAATAAATAAATAAATTAGACTTGCTCCAGTGACCAGGCAGGACAGTGTACTAAAACTTCTAACCACTGCTATGCCATAAAACACTTCGTATTATAACATAGAGGCCGTAGCAACAAAGAGACACTTATGAAATTAAAGCAATAAATCAACGCGGAGTAAGCGGGCCGGCCCGTGAACAGGCTGTATGTAAATATCGTGTGTAACCCGGCTGAATATAAAGTAATATGTCATAGTACATAATATACGGCAAATGATCGGCTACCAGTAATTGCCGGGTGTTTCATGCAGCGCTTATTAATACGTTTATTCATCGATCGGCCCACACATGCCATATGAAATGGAGCGTCATTTTAATGGTAACCCAGTTTTGCTTTTGCCATTTCTCTTGTGGTTTTCGTAAATATTTTTTATGATTATATAATTTATTTATTCATATTTTTTATATAACAACAATTTCAGTTATTTGTTTTGTATTAAAGCTGAGATTCGATTCTCAAATACGGTCCTAGATCAAATCGATAGTATCGGGATTTATTCTTCTAAAATATAATAAGATTACATCGGTATAAAATCCAAAATAATAGTAATAAAGTTTATTCGCGGAAAATATGGTTACTGACATGATGATAATTTTTAGGTAGGCACTAGCATATTTCGCCCAACCGGCATGCAAATACAAAACATTGATTCTATTCTAGATTTTAAATAATCCTTTTTACAAATTTTACATTTGAAAATCACTCCACGCACTTATGACACTTTACGGTTTAATGTGTTAAACTCGTTAAGACAATAAAAACTGTCATGAATTAGCCACTGTTTGAGTATCTTCTGAAATCGCTGCAATAGCAATTCTCTCATTTCTCTCGGTAAGTAAGTTTTCAGTCGATGATTAATTTTCGCGTAAATATGAAAAGCCAGTATAGAAGTCTGGTCAATAGAGATGAAGAGATGAAAGTTAACCCACGGCTCGATCGGATGCATTCGCGAGTCAGTACGCTTAGCCACCTGTATACGTGTCCAGGTGCTTTCTCTCTACAAACATAAATCGCAGCACCGCTGAGAAGGTAGCTTAGCCAGTACGAGGTTCATCGTTTATAGGCTTTCCTAGATATCTGGCGCAGTCGAGCGTGCAGGAAATCCCCTTAGAAACCCTATCTAGCTTCATCTACGCGTTATACAACACAGGTGGGCGGGTTTTACGAAACAAGCAGAAGGCTGTGTATGGCGCAAATGAGCGTCGGCGCGAGACGGAGATAAGAAGCGGCAGCGGGCAGCTCGCGCCGTGCTATCAATTGATCGCGCGCACAACAGTAATTAGCACTTATTGTAATCACTGTGTCCGGAACATTTCCAAATAACTACTTTATTTACATTATATAAAATTATACACACACAATACAAGCATAATTGCAAACTAGTGCTTGACCACGATCCCACCTGACGTTAAGAGATGTAGTCGAAAGATGGTGGCTAGTTTAGTAAGTGCCTATTCACTCCACTCTTTAACCTCTCCCACATCGTACTGGGACGGAAAGACTGACGCCGGCAGCTTGTTCCGTTCCTTTGCTGAGCGCACGATGAACGATGAATCAAATCGTCGATCGAAGGGATGGGGAAATTCACTAGTGTAATTCTTATGCACACTCTCCAAAATGTAATCTGTAAAACACCGAAAGGCTGGCCACCTTGCGCTGGTGCTCAAGACTTCTTGATCTTGGTCACCTATCAACTTTTTGGCTCTCCATGATATCCAGTACCAGAAAGCTACAAGTTAAGTACAGTATTTAATACTTAAACTATACTATGATAGTGTATAAATAATTTTCGCGGCCACCTAAATTAAGATCAAGTCCTGTGTGATAGATGTGGTATCCGCGCTGAGTACTTCCTCTCATGACTATTTATAGCTTGTTTTAGTAAGTACAAATTCCATATAGTCTCTATAATTATATGTGCTGGAGTTTCTTCGGCCACTTCTTCTCCGTTAAAGCTACCGTTGTGATTCAGCCCTCTCAGGGCTCAGTTTCTCTCAACAGAGGTCTGGAATAAGCGATCTAAAAGCTCTACCACATCTCGAACTCGGCGAAACTGTTGCGGTCAGCTTCTCTGGCCAAATAGCGCAGGTTCGTCAAAAAAAATGTAGTGTAAAAGGTTTATGAAAATAACAATGAAAAATAACAACTATGGTCAATTAAGTCAGCGGTAAGAGAGGGACTCCGCATTTCCTCCCATATAAACAAGGGTATCAGACTATATCTTCGTAAAACAGCGTTTATGTAGCTCAGCCAACGTGCCAGTAGAACCAGTTGGGGTTTTGGCCAGTGCATATCCTATATAATTTGCTCTTCAAAAAGTAAAACAAAATGACTACCTTTGGTTGTTGCAGAATTATAATTGCTGTAACCGATATTATAATTCTTTAACAATACAATATAAAATGTTAAATCAACCAATGCTTGGTGTCTTATTTAAACGTAAACAGGTAATAATTATATCTACCTCAAACGTTAGAGTGCTGCATCGAATAAATTATTTATAGAAATAATCGAGTTTAGCACCAACATTGACAATGCGGAATCATAAATTAGTAATTTCAGCGTTTATTCGATAAATTGGCACACACGTTATTGTGGCTTAGATGTATATCATTGAGTGGTCATTCATATTATTAGAGGTTAATGAAAACAAGGCGACATTCCCAATTTCGTGGGCTACGAAAATTAATTCAGACTTTAAAAAAGGGAATTTATAATATTTTTAAAAGGGTTTATTTTCAATTAGGTGTAATTATCGTAGTATCGAACATGCTGGAAAACTTCTAAAAATCGTATAGAAAAATTATTGTTGATCGGAATATTGGGTAGGTGCGTAGGTTTTAAAAAAAACTGTAATGACAATGAGCACGAATGTAGTCGCCAGAACTAAGCAAAATAACCGTGAAATTCGTAATATAGCGTCCGTCGTGTAAGATATTACCCTTGTGTTAAGTTACTAGCAATAGAGGTTCAAGCTAAGCGACCTAAAAGCTATGCCACCTCTCAATCCGGTGAAGCAGTCAAAGCCAGCTTCTCTGGCCAATTTGTGTAGTTTTTCAATAAAAAAAAGATGTTATCAATATTTTTCATTTAGATCTAATTTTATCGTCGATTTGATTTTAGTTTTTACTTGTAATATACTGGTTTTCTTTTGTTGTGTCCCAAATATAATTAGCAATCACGTTGACATTTGAATTTTTTTAGCGTCGACTCGATTTCATTTTTGTTTTTAGTTGTGAATATACTTTTTTTTTCTTTATTGTGTCCCAAATATAATACTGCCTCATAATAGCTCTAACGTTGTTTTAACTCTTAACAGGATAGATAAAGTCAAGAAAGTACCAAGAAGTCAGTTCTAGACGGTTCAGTCTGATCATTATAAGCAACACCAAAGCAGAGTCTTAGGGCTATGGGTGCCAAGGATTCCCAGGTGCAAACTTCGAAGGTCGAATCTCGGCTCGACGGTTTTACGATAGTAACGCGGGATTCCATTAACTAAAACTATATATTCAGTTCAATCTTATAGACAGTAAAGTACCTTCCACTCCTGAAATAGGGTTACCCTGCAAATAACAAGGGGATATTTACATTGCAGTAAGATCTGATGCAAGCGATTTCACTACAAGTGCTACACTACACTGAATATTTAGGTCTGATGCATCGAAGGCGCATCTAGATTCGCTCATGATTAATTTGTGTTTAATACAATTTAAACACTGGCTGAAAAATATAAGTGTTACTAAGTATGTAAAAAATTTTCATGCAACTATTTATGGTTGTTTGCCAGTACTGTAGAGGCGTACTTTGGTATATATATGGTTATCTATCATGACGGATTTTGAATTTTTTTTATGTTAAAATAACTTTCGACTGGTTGAACCGATTTTTTAGAGCGCTTCCCGTGTGATTCCATTTCAATTAGGTCAAGTTCTGACAATGGCACCCATGAGAAAACCGTATAAGTAGTAATGGACAAATTAAACAATATCACGCCAATCGATTTCTATGATTTTATTTTTTTTGCAAGGATTTAATTCAAGGGTAGTTTGATGATAGTTTGTTGTGGTTCTGATTAATTCCTATTCAATTTGAAGTCAGTTTTTGTTTTTACTCGTAAATATATTTGTCATTCCGTATATCATTGAAAACGTAAACTGAAGCATCACCTATAATGTGTCATTCGGATTCAGTCGTAATGTCGGTTAAGTAGAACTGCGACGTGTGTGTTATATGTACTGAATCCTTTGCACATTGCATGTCAACGCATCGTTTAGAACGAGTTTTTTTCGTTGCACGCTACACAAGGTAAAAAGGAAAATAACATGCTATAATTAGGTAATTTGTAGCAGTTTTTTTATGTCATGAGATAAATTTTGTAAGCGTATGAATATAAACTTATCAAATTTTTGATATATTTTTATTAGAAAAACAGGTCAAAATAAAAAATCAATGAATCACATTTACAAATAATTCACATTCTTTAGATGATTTTTTCTGATATTGATAAAAGTGACCGATATAGACGTGGTTCGGTCCTCTTGATCTTGGTCCTAGATCAAAATGCTTTCGCAATTATAGTAATCGTCGAAGCCGAAGTCTTTTCGGGGACACTTGCGAGGAATTACTCCCGAAAGAAGTTCTGGTGACTTGAGAGCTGGGCCAGGTCTCCAATTTCGGTGAAACTGTTGTGGCAAGTACATGACCGACAACTTATGTTTCTTCGTACAAAAATAAAAAGCAGATTGTAGTATTTAGTTCGGAATCTTTTCCAACTTCACAGGGGTGACAGGTGGAAATTCTAAGGGCTCAAAGTCTTTACATTTAAAAGAACAACGATCGTCAGCTTTGGCTTGCATACCTCTGGATTTAAGATTAATTCGGACAATATTTAATTATTGCCGTTTATTGCGGAACGTAGAATAGAAAATTATAAAAAAAATAAAGGTTAATTCAAGTTCTTATCCTAAGCTTCTCACTTTTATTGTATTACATACCGGATTGAAAGATAACCGAGTGCTTAACGTAATCACGAGAATCTCTATAAAACTCTAGTTTGGATGACGTTGTCTAGGTACCGTTAATTTATGGACAGGCTCCACCCCTTAGATGCTAGGAGCGTTGCTGGAGTTTCTTCGGCCACTTCTTCTACCAGCGCCAACGCTTCCAGAAGTGGCACTCAAAGTTAGTTTAGCTTTTCGAATGTCCCTTAGATTATCCGTGAAATAGCTACCGACCGAGTCGTTCGGCCCTCTCGGGCGCCCTCGGATCGGAATGCTTACGCGTAACATAGTAACCGTCCAAGCCGAGGTTACCCCCCACCGGGGGGACCCTTGTCGAGTTACTAGCGATAGAGGTTCAGTCTAAGCGACCTAAGAGCTATGACACCTCTCAATCCGGTGAAGCAGTCAAGGCCAGCTTCGCTGGCCAATCTGTGTAATTCGTCATTAAAAAAAATCCCGACATTGGTAGGGCTACTGCAGAGGCTTTTGTGGTCCCATAAAAAGGCGCGCATGATCGGCGAAGGTGGTACTTCCCCGCACAGAATAAGTGTACTAAAAAGGTAAATTATACTATTCTACTTTTATCGCTGTAGTGATCACTTAACACCAAGTGAGCTACATGCTTATCGTTTCTTCTATACAAGAAACACGGCTTTAGGAATTGAGTCTTTATCCAAACCTCGGTCAGTTGATGCTGATTTGGTGAACTTTTCTAGCTAGGAAAGATATCTTATTCAGAGATGTAAATGATATCATTGAAGGCAACGCTTTGCTATTTTCAAGGGGCATCAATAACCAATTATTATTTAATATTCACTGTGTACGTAGGTATGGAGGAATTCTAAAAACTCGACCCATTGAACGTTGGTACCTTAATATTCTCGCCGCGTCCAGACTTCGATACGTGACCTGAACTCTTTCCTATTGTGGTACAATATCACACGACTACGTCAAAAACAATGAATTCATGACCAACTTGCAGCCGGAGTGCGTGAGCTCACAGCGTCGAATGGAATATTGAGTAACAGTAATATATTTGTCCGTCCCGATGTAAATAGACGTTTTACACTTACATCGAATATAATGTACCTAATTGAAGCTTAACAATATAGTAATATACATAAATCTGTGCGTCACGCCGCTCGGTAATCGCTTTCGTAATTTGTTGGTGCTCGTTGTTTTTTTCTTGTCTTTGTTATCACCTCACGTAATGTTCGGGAAAAGGACTGATAATAGACAATACGAGAATTAGCTTCATTTTAAACAAAGAGTTTTAGAACAAAATCCTGTATTATTGTATCACCAACATAATTAACATATTAAAAATTAAATGATTAGCAATATTCTACAAGTACCTTTACGCCCACCAACACAATGTCTAACAAACTGACAACCACACATCTACATACTCACACACGCACAGTCACATACACACACTACAAAACTATCAAAAATTCCTCCACATGTTTATATACTTATGTAAATTAATATTTCACCAAGACGAATTACCTTAATTTTGTGTTTTAATTATCTATGTACAATACTTTTGATAATGTAATGGGGTGGAGAGTTGACTACTTGAGACACAAGATCCGTCCTTTTTTTTTTTGTTTACGGGGAGGAAATCTTCAGAAAGATACCCCGCCTTCTGGGGGGAAGGCGGCGGTTATGTGGGGTTGTTACCCACTAAAACCTCCCCGGTGACCCTTTCCTCGGTGCATGACGAGGGGCTCCGAGATCTCCAGTGGAACGCACCGGAGCCCTTCTGCATTGTGCTCAAGGAGAGCACATCCGGGGGAGGTTTCTCCCTCCCTGTGCCCTCGCAGCGCAAGGCGACACGGGCCAGCCGATGTCGCCTTCTTCCCGGATCCACTTTGGTGGACGACTCAGGCCCCCACCCTTGTCGCCCAGTGAACCCGAGGCCCCTTTTAGTCGCCTTGTACGACAGGCAGGGGATACCGTAGTCTTATTCTTGAGAGCCCAGAACTACAGGGCTGACAAGATCCGTCCTAGTTCAAGTGTCAATCCACCATAATCTTTCTGTTATTATGTCTCTTGTTTCAAATGTGTATGTGTATTTAATTATATAATCATCTTAAGTAACTACTGTGGATTATGGTGAGGAATAAATGATGATTATTATTATTACAATTACATTCGAATGGTCAAACCCAAATCAAATGTCATAAATTTCTGAAGCATATAAATTATTCTTACAAATACTTCATCGTTATAACAAGGAAATATCAATAAGCATTCTCCCATACGTATATTAGAAGTTACCAGAAAACTATCACGAAGAAACCTGTCACCTTTTTCTATTTGTAGAACCAGACGAAATCAAAGTTCCTTTTTTGAAGTTGGTTAACAATAATCCGTATTTCTAAATGGAGCTAGACAAAGCCAGGTGCATAGCACATTGAGTATGTAGGTCAGGCGCTAGTTTCATTATCCCCGCAGACTGTACGTAATGAAGGGAATCCGGGTGCTTTAGCTGGATCAAGGTGTGTTGGTAATCGAATTAATTTGCACTGCAGCGGAGCCGATGTTGCCGACAGAGGGTTTAACTTAGTTTATGAGTATGCCGGGTACACTCGGCGCAACAAGTTTGTTGCGAACGTCTTGAGTGCTTTGAAATCAGTTGTAGAGCCGTTCAAGTGCACTGTACAGTTTCGAACGCTTCCTTGGCTTCTACCGAACAAAGGATGGCTATAATTGTTTCAGCAATCCATGTGTATCCAATATAGAACTGGTTACGTACAGTAGTTGATAGGATTGTATATTATTCAGTACCGAAAATATTTTAATTCATTCAATTTACTACATTCATATATAATAACTGAGTGGAGAGGTGAATGATGTGATTAGAATAATGAAAGGGTATGCTTCTGTAACCAAAAGTCTATCAACTGTGTACTTTTTACGCATACTCCAATATTTTGGACACGTAGCTAAAAGCTAATGGTCGGACGGAAGAGCACGCGGTCGCTATCTATGCAGCATGCAGAAGAAGGTAACACGCTCACAGGCTTGCCAATAACCAAAGTCATTTGGACCGTCGAGAAGAAGAGACACGTGAAAGAGGGTAGGCAATCAAGCGATCGACACTTCTACTAGACACGACCTTGGTTCTGTAGTATGGGCATGAAGAAAGGATGAACGAGGATAGGATTAGAGAAGTGGAAGAGCTGGCAGAATAGTTTTTACTGTTTGGTACGTAGAATAAGACTACGGTATCCCATGCCTGTCGTAGAAGTTACTCGTTCTCGTTACTCAAATCGCGTTATCATTCCGAGCGTCTGAGAGGGACGAACCACGAGTCGGTCAGTTTTATCAGAAGACTATGAAGACATTCAACTAACCAACCTTTGTACATTGAAAAAGGGCAACGGCGGGCAGTAGGGATGCAAGTAATAATATCGGATAGGGCTGACAATTGATTATACGGATGCGTGTCATAAAGGGCCATAAAATGATGGGGGCTGCTGCAATTAACACAGGCGACGGGTCGCGAGACAATTGCCGACAATTCGCGCGGGATCAATGACCGCTAGATTATATACACAAGAAAGCTCATATCATAGTTTCCGCCATATTTAACTATCACTGTGTTTACTTATTTCCTCTCTAGATTAAACGCGATACGGAGTGGCAAATTAAAACTTAAGTACAGTTAATACGGGTAATTCACAACTTCTATAGCCTTATATAGCGATTGGCTAGATCGCCTAGATTTCACAATAACTAACGATGGTAAAGAAAAACGTATTTTATCACAACATGAATTGAGTGTTGTTTTGTTTGTACAGCATTGACATTTAAAGCATATCATTCAGCGACACAAGCAATTATTATTTTTCTAATAAAGGCTACCGATTTATTACATATTGTACTGTCATTACCTTCACAGCGTGTTTAATGGCGGCACAAAAAAATCAGTTAACGGTACATTAGCATCAGCATTTGGAGTGGTAACTTGACAATGACACATCGAGAGCTGTTAAGATTCCCACAGTAATTACCTGGTTATAAATCAGCGTAATAATATTTCTCGACGGTATCACGTACAATTGGATCGCAATGCGAGTTGGATGTATGCGGAAGAACGGGAGCGACATCTCTCGTTACATTCTGTGTCTAATTCCGAGAACGCCATGGGAATACTGTGTGCAAGTGAGCTCGTATCGAGTACGACGGTAATTAGACGCTGATATTGCGAAATGGTTAATATTCGTCAAGGTAATTTTATAATTAACCCATATAAATATTACATATACATAATCACGTCCTGTCAACCCTGGAGAAAAACAAAGTAAATGATATCCTTCTTCTTCACCGAGCTTATTAGAGTCATGTATGACAGGTGATGAACCCATTTTAGTAAACCGGGAACAATTTTACTAAGTTTTGTTGTGGGGGCAAAAAGGTGCCTCGGGTTTACTGGGCGACAAGGGTCTTTGTCGTCCGCCAAAGTAAACTCGGGAAGAAGGTGGCATCGGATGGCCCATGTCACCTTGCACTGCGAGGGCACAGGAATGGGGGAATTAACCTCTCTCCGAAGAGCACGGAGCACAAGGGCTTTGGAGATCCCGGAGCCCGTGAGGGGCTTTCACCGTGGAAGGGCATCCGGTAGCGTTTTCTGGGGAAGCCCCGCCTTCAACATTTCCCCATTCAACAAAAAGAAAGGATTTAATGTCTGCCCCTCAGATCGAATGCGTAGGCATCATGATTTGATATCAAGTAAATAAAAATAGAATAATAGTAAGTTTAATATCTTGATGAACAGTAAATACACTGTAGAGGCACAAAGGAGTGGCATTTGTCTTAACGCGGTCGGGTTTAAACAATAACAAAGCGAGGGAAACCGCTCGAAGGAGAGAGAAGAAAAAAAAAGTTACAAAATATTTCCATTGAAATTAACCGAGCGCAAGAGGTTAAGTGAAAAAGTCGGAACAAAGGCGGCTGGGTCGGCGCGCTATTTAGTATGCATTTGGAAAGGAGTGGAGGCGAGAGTAATAAGTTTGAAGCGGCGATTTGCATAGATTGTGGCGGCGCGTGGCGTTTGGTGATTTACTCCGCGTGGGCGACGACCGATAGCACGGCACACGGGCCGACACTAGCCCAGTGACCCAGCCGCGCTCGCCTTCTTACTGACGCCCAGACAATTATCCTATACTTTAGTACTTACGATTTATTTACCATGAAACAACATGAAATTATTAACATGTTTCTTCTTATCGTCTACTCCTATATCTCACTCTTCAAAAAATACTCTTTAATTCTTCTTAACCTTCGTATTATACGCTCGATAATTTTAATTTTCAACCCACTTCAAAAAAGGAGGTGTAACTTTCTTTTTTTATTTGAAAGCTGGTGCTCTCCGCGTGGTCCAAATCTGACAATGAACATCGATGAGAAAACCATATAAGTCTTAAATTTGCGTTAAGTTTGTGCGCGACTAATGGACGGACTACATGATCTAATTCCCCCATCCCCTTTCCACCATCGGACTTCTAGACGCACTGCGGGATTTCATCCTTTTGTTGTGAACATCCCCCAAACGAGAACGAAGCGATTTGCTTCGTTTTTCATTCTTCGTATAGCAAAGGACTGGAATAGTTTGCCCGCTTTCCTTCCGATTACAATGTGGGTATTTTCAAGAGTAGAGTGAATAGGCATTTACTAAGCTAGTGCGCCTTACCATCCAGGACTGCATTTCCGCTTAACATCAGGTGGGATCGTAGTCAAGCACTTGCTTTGAAATTATGAAAAAAAAAAAACGAACAACTCAATATCTAGCCTACCGATTTAATTGATTGATTTTTTAATGGAAGGATGCAATTCAAGGGTAATTTGATGCGAGTTTCGTTACTTTCTGATTACTTCTATTATTTGGCGAGTTTTATATAATTTTTCAATAAATTATTCCCTACTAGTTAGTACTCTGTGTATTCTATGCATAAACAAATTAGCTTCGGTAACTGTGGACTTATGTGTAATAGTGTTATAATAAGTAGTTGTCGATTGGTTGCGGACGTACAAAAACAATAATGCACTGTCCGAGCTACACAAGCCGAGCCTTGAAGCTCATTCAGCGTGCGCTCAATCGAAATATAATTACCGGTGCACATTTCACGCTGACCTCTCCTTAAGTCAAGGCAACGCGTTCTTACAACTTTTAACGGGAATAATTAACATAAATTAGATATAACACAAATATTTGCAGTTTGCTTTGACCTAGGCCTTCGTTTACAAGGAATGTCTTTTGTTTTTTCATTATGCTAGGATACGTAAGTTGTATCAAAAACTTCACCATCTACTGGTACCGTCATTTCACCTTGCTTCGGTGTCAAAGAAGCTTTAGCTAGTGAATTTACTAGGCCTAACGATACCATAATTTCATTGCACTAAATATGCCGAATGCAAACTATTAAGCTTAAATGACCTAACTCTAAATCTTTTAGGTAAATCAAATCTGCCATTTACCACACGCTCGGCGGTGAAGTATAACATCGTGAGGAAACCTAGTGGTCTTAGAAATTTTGAAATACATTTGCAGAGAAAGCCTTATCCCTACAGTGTGATTTATATATATATATATATATTGTAAACTATAACTTTATGCAAATATAACGTAATGGCGATAATGTTGTCGTTGTTGAATATTATCATAAAGATGGCAGAAATTACAGGTACAACAAAACATAGCAGATTACATTAAATGTCTCGTCAGCTTTGTCCCGGGCACATAAATCCATTCACGAGTCGCCTGCTGCCTCCACAATGGACGAGTCGAGAGGCGCTTGCTCCTGTTTAAATTACACTCATTTACAGCAGAGCGGTAAACATACACGGCACGCGCGAAATGTTGCCGGCGACGATTAGCAGGATTCCAGACCCGCTGGCATCAAACATAAACGCTAAAAAACACGAGTACGTTGCTATGGACTCGTATACTTCGCCTGTGTATGTCTGTCCACTGTCCAAGTATATGGCCTAGCCCGATGCATCAGATAATAATCGCACTTTTTATGATGTTTATTAACTAGAATTTGTTTTCTTACGTATCAGGTAACTTTCCGTAAGGCGGCATTGGCCTCGATATATAAAATAATAATTAAATATTAACAAACACCGTTAATTACAACCTTAAACGTTGAACGAAATTTAATATAAAATAAACAGCGGAGCTTTTTTGTAAATGGTAATATCAACTAATGAAATGTCAATTCGACAAACTTTACCAATTTAATTGCAACAATAATTTATCATATCGTTGAAATATTAACGTCACATATAATTAAATAAAATTAAAAATTTCACGACCTTAGACCACTTATGGCAACCGAATTCACTTGCTGTACAGTTTGTTGTGTTATGTAATGGTCACAGTATAACGCACGAGTATAATATAACTACATTTCACGCCGATATTTTGCGAAGTAGTACTTCTCTTCGATCGGCATCATTGCAGAAGTACTAAGATTTCTCCGATCATGACGATTATAACACCAGAAGACTAGGCGTGTTCAAGATGTCTGCGTGAACAGAGAGTTGTATACTTGGATCTATTACACGCTACATAATTATATCTTGGCGAATTCGCCGCGTTGCAGGCAGATTCTCCTATTGTTGATATTGTTGTCCTTGTATTCCTTTAAAATAAGAACAATAACTAACAATAATATATAGGTGCGTTTTTTTTTATAAATATTTATGTATAATATAAATAAAAGTGTATGTAAAACCTTACTTATACACAACCGATTCGTGTCCGCATTAGTTTTCACAGGTTTTTTGGTTGAAAATCAGCGCTGAGCTACATGTGTGAGCACAGCACATGCTGAGCCAACCCCTTTTCGGCACAAGGTCAATTTTGTTTATGTTGTTTCTATGTTCTTGTGTCGAATATATGTATTGTACTATTCTATTCTATTCAATATAGTAAGTCTCTCTACAATGTCTGGTATTCCAATTTCTCGTTCATCTCACTCGAGCATAAATACTGTCGCACTTAGATAGCTTACCACCGTATCGAAATCCTCTATACAAGGACACACAAAATTACTAGTAATATATATATATATCAGACTGTAGGTCCTGATAGTTTATACATTTACTCCGGTTAGTTGGTAAAAGCCCCGCAGACTTATATATTGTTGAAGATTTCTCCCCGTCAAAAAAAAAGTGAGATGAGAGAGGAAAAAACATCAATGTCTGTAGCACTAGACTGTATTTATTAAACTGTCTATTAGCACAAATGGACGGTAATGTTGGTGTTTTAAAAAAAAAGTGTTGGCTGCGACAGTCGGCCGTCGTCCGCCATCGTCGCACTGTTGCAACACAATCGCCGGCGCAACGCTCACTATGCGGGTTATTATGAAGCGGTGCGTTCATACTCGTAAACTATTGTCACTATAAATACGTTTGCATAACTGCATAATTATGTCGTAAATATAGAATGTTTACAAATAACACTGGTCTGCAATGAAATCCTCCTTTAAAAAAAATTGACATAAATATGACGATTCAAATGTTCTGAATCTATGACCGTAGGGATTTATTCAGAACATTTTTTCAAATTTCAAAAATTTGGGTATTTTTTTCAATTTTTGGACACTCATTTAGATTTCTTTCCTGAAAATCTTGGAGCCATATCAGATGAGCATCGTGAAAGGTTTCATCAGGATATAATGCAGATTGAAAAACGCTACAATGGGAAATAGTCAGCAGCAATGCTCGCCGAATTCTGTAGGTCAATTCGCCGAGAAACTCCGATATAATGAGAAAGCTGACCGATATTTGCTCCTTTTGTGACTATAATTTAGGATTTTTCAATGTAAAACTTAGACTGTAATATTTATTCATATGATTAAAATTAATAATTGATGTTTTAATAATATTCTTTGTTAATTAAATAAATATTATATTGGTAATCTACGTGTGGTACTTATATGTATGTCAGATTCCGTGTTTAGAGCACAAAATATGGAAACTTCATGCATAAAAACAAGGAGAAAAAAAATATTTTTTTTTGCAGTGTAATTAATCTAATTTTAATGCATACCTATTATTCTAAGGCTACTTATATTCATAGGACGATGGAAATAGTCTAAAGCCTTCTTTTCCAAACAACATATACCAGCAACAAATCTTAAGTCATGTTTGTTGTATATACAAAATAATTGATCATGATAAAACCTTTAAGTAACAAGATACGGGACTCAAAGTAAGAATGTTAACATCACAAAAGTGAATGTTTTCGCCCCTGACCTAACACGACTCGTCATAATACATAAATTACTAAACGCAACTTAGTAATGTCATAACGTTCATGAACAAGTTTAACTGCAAGAGACACATAATCAGTAATAAGTAGCTTAAACGTAAAGAAACGTTTTGGTATCGATTTGGGTTAGCTTCAAACTTACATTATTAAGAGAGTTCTACTTTAGTAAAGTCGGAAAAGTTGTGTTTGCCTGACATGGTGGCCCGGTTATTTTTTATATTTCCAATTATCCAGCCAACAAGTGGTTAATGACTACACGATTCAATATACTTTTTAACTACCTACATCTAGTTTACTACTGCTTTTTATAATGTACAAGTGTCAAACAATTCACTCTATTATGTTTTTGTGAAGGCGACAATAAAATAATAACTCAAGTATATCATCGTCTACGGGGGTAGAAATCAAAAAATTAAACAAAACTCAAAATGTTAATGATAGACAAAATTATATATATGATTAGCTAGGTAATAGACTGTTTAAACAATCTACTTTTGTAGTGTATCTTACACTGTATTTAAAAGTCTGATTGGAGACGTCTATTCCAATGATTCGTAATGAATGACGAAGTAAATCGCTTCGTCCGGAACGATGGATGTCCACAACAAAAGGACGGACACCCGCCATGCGCTTTGATGTCCGATGATGAAAAGGGGATGAAACTAAGCCAGCTAACTCGTACTAATTAGATTATAGAGTACTATAGAATATTGTGTCAGTGATATTTATGACACACATGTCTGTTACTCGTAACAAAGTACCACAGCGAGGTAAACGGAAATCACAAGTTTACGGAGCACAAATTTTAGCTAACGATTTCTCTGTGAGTATTCAAAAAATGTAAACATTTGCGCAAGCTTACGGTAAATAGTATTAGCAATTTAAATAAATGTAACGATGGTTGGGTAATACCCAGTGATTTGACTAAATTATTCGTTTAGCACCACGCTCGGATCACCCGACCGTATCGTAACTATGGACTACCTAAACACAGCCGTAAGCATCAACGTGTTGGGAAATCCGCAACAGACAAATTATTTTAGGTAGCAAGAACTTTGAGGTAGACGACTTTAGTCGATTTTGATAGGACTCACCGGGGGGACCCTTGTGTCGAGTTACTAGAGATAGAGGTTCAGGCTAAGCGACCTAAGAGCTATGCCACCTCTCAATCCGGTGAAGCAGTCAAGGCCAGCTTCTCTGGCCAATCTGTGTAGTTCGTCAAAAAAAATTTGATAGGAAATTTTCGGCTACTGGAGGTCAAGATTTCTTCTAACTTTTAAGTTAAAATTCTAAGAACATTTCATCGACGGCAAATTCTTAAACTTTGTAATTAATATTCCAAACACAGTGTACCAACAGAGGTCCAATTATTTTACTTTCTGATAATTCCGACTCTTAGATAAGTTTCGATTCGTCGAGGTTAGACTTCAAGAGATACTGTATATTATATCCATTGCAGAGGCTTCTGATGTTGCAAGAAAGAAGAATCACGAGAAGATGAGGAGACGGAGACGAGAGATCAGAGAAGTGTCACGGTCCTCCAGAATACTGGCAGGAAATAGAGGTATATTATACTTCTTCATTCTTTTTTCAGTAGGTAAGCGAGGTGCCGGTGATCCAACCGTGTAGATTGACACAACAATTGCAACAATAGTTAGTAGATAAGATAGTTAAGGTGATCACGTCGTACCAGTTTCCTTTCATTCAGAATAATTTTCCATCATTTATATGCACAAAAAAGCACCAGTCACGTGTGTAAATAGGTGGTATGACGTCACGTACGGTCGGAAGGTTTACGTCAAAGCGGCAGCGTTGTAGGCTATGGCGTCTGTTTGTTCACGTTTCGCTACGGTCGAGATGTTACGGAGTGAGCAAACATCGGCCGTTGAGCGTATACCGAATCGGACCATCTTGGCAATCGGTTGCAGCATTTATTGACATTATATTTTAAGTACAAAAAATCATCAAAACATTTGGAGTACACTAACTAAACGTACTATAAAAACAAACATACAAAGTACTGACGACAACAAACGAAAATACCAATATAGTAGAATCTACAAAATATAAATCCTTTTGTTGGTGCCCTGGATTTTGTGTTAATAAAAAAGTAGTGATACCACATTATCTACAGGTATTTATATAGAAGGTAGAACTGTCCAGGTGTACATGGATTACGAGGGGGTGGACAAGAAATAAATAGCATTAAGCCGCCTGACCGCTTCCTACATTGTATTCGAATAAATCTGAAATTACTTTATAGTTGAGTATTGCACTCATTGATGCCAATATAACATCAGTTCGCAGGTAAAATAAGGATGGTATGGAAATAGCTAATTAAGCTACTACCCACATTTCACCGAGTGACATCAGAGGTAGATATCATTGCCGTACAAATTATAGCAGGAGATTTTTTTGTACTTAAATAAGTTACAAGCCAGCTTGGATTCGATTCTCCAATCAATGCTAGTAGTTACTATAGGTTATCTCTGTTTTTTTTTAACTCATGCATCTGCCAGTGTCATCTGATTATTTTCTTGTCTTTGCGACTTAGATGGACCGCAAGGTATATGTGGCTGTGTCTAACGTTCTGTGATATAACCGTCAGTTTTCCGAACCGATGCGACCTTTCTCTTTTCTCTTTTACATTATTTTCTTCTTTTTTGTAAAAAAAAAGGTTCCAACAAGCTTACAGCTTCAGGTAAGTGATCGCCTACACCCACGAACGTTCACAGCATATTTTCACCTTTGGCATAGGATTGGACTATTTTGCCTACGTGGTATTGGTTTGGAAAAACCGACTTTCCTTCACCGCTAAAGAGAACTTCAAACGTTACGTTCTAAGTTCGACTGTTACTCCCAACTCTATAAGAAAAATATATGTATCCTGCCTTATATTTCATCTACTGTTATATACTATTTTTACCAATTGTTTGACTTGTTTCCTTTGGTTTCTCGTTATTATTTCACATGTAATACTTTCTTCCATAATTGGATATTATATTGTTCAAAGCGGATACAATTAGAAAAGACTTGCAGTTGCCTTGGTTGGGCTTCGTTCATTTATTGATGAAGCATTATGTCACATTAATGGTTCCCTGACAAGCCCAAGTTAAACCTTATGATTAGAAGAATAGGTTGTAAGAATATAATAGAACCATCCTTATCTTGGTTCGATTATTTACCTCGTTCATAGCATTTTGGTATTTCTTCCGCTTCTTTCCTTGAATACTCGGGATGAACATTAATAATTATTTTATTATGACTCAGAAAACTATATTCTGTTTCTTTAAATATAATTTAATAGCCCTCCGATACTTGCACATACACAACAACATTGAAGCGTCAATAGCCTAAGGGTTCAGGGTACGGGTATGTTTGAAAAAAACATACATACAACATATGTTAATTTACTCGATTCGACTCTGACTCGACTTTAAAGAGTGTCTGATGATGTAAGCATAAAGCATAGGTCAATTAAAACTGTATATATGTCTATAGTCCATGATCGTAAAGTTACTGTGGTATATTTATTCAAAGTACGCCAGTTCGAAGACACTTTTTATCTGTCCGAGTAGTAGGAAGACATCAGTCTGTCAACACCGGGAGTATTCGCGTGTAACTGTAAAGGCGTCGACTACGGTCACGGGCACTGTGCCAGCGACAACGCTGCGTTTCCGCGCCGATCTCGACCGCTTGTCACTCGCCACTGTGCTAATAATAATCGAGGTACCGTGGTAAACCACTAATTTCGAGATTGAGTGAGTTGTGAATCGAAAACTGTTCGGAATTAACACCTTTAGAGCGGCAAGCTTTTGTATTCTAAATGATGGTTATTAAAAAAAAATATTTAAATAAATTCAACAACTGTACGTTATATGCAACCTATGTAATAATTTTTAATCGATGTTTTCAAATCGATATCGATCGATTAGGGACCTTTTTGAAACGAATCTTCCCCTTTTTCAAAGGGTGGAAAGTCCCTACAAATTCTTTGGGGTTGTGTACATCCATGGGCTGTGATTACGAACGATCAGGTGAACCTTAAGATTCTTTATCCTTTTTTCTATAAAAAAAACAGCGTCCAAGCGTCCAATAACGTATTTGGATACTTTCGAAGTAGTATTTACTAAAAGGACTATTGTGTTAAAATCTGTATTTCATTTTTCTCGTTTCCCAGTATTCCCAGGCCACAGGTAATTTATTCCTTACTTATCTGTTTGTCATCCCAATTCAATCAGAAAGCAAAAATTAGTTAAACATGTACTAAATACAAGTTAACTTATGTAAAAGATGAGTACAAAAACTACCCACATCTAACTGTGAATGCCGATCCGATACATAATTAGCATTTGCTCTGATATGTGCCTGTACAAATGATTAACATAAAACGGATATAACAATACTTAGTTGAATGTAAATTTCACTGGACAATTGTGGCGGAGCCGGTTAAATAATGTTATTGTAAAATCTAGGCTCTAGGAAGTGGGGCGAACCGATCATGCGTCCGTCGTAAGTATATATTGACCTGAGTAATTGTTGGAATAATTTATTTAGTCTCGATCTAGAGCAGGGCAGCGTGGATAAATTTGTTTTTTTTCATTTCATGATAACACTGAGTAAAGGAAATGTGCGCTATTTATATACATTTGTAATTATTTTAAGATATTCGGACCTATACCGTACAGAATAGCCAGTGACTAAGCGTTCGACTTACGATCGCATTCGGAATACTACTCGCTGTCGACAACCAACCAAAGAGATTATATTTTTCGGTTTCACAGATTAAAAAAATCTCACTTATATATCCGCTGATGCTACTGCCAGTATTAGTTTCCCAATTAACGGGATCGGGAGAGGGCCATCCCGTTTGGAGATAGCGCAGGCGGGCCGGTGATAAACCGGCCCGCAGCCCTGTAGTTCTGGGGTCTCAAGAATAAGTCTACGGTATCCCCTGCCTGGAGTAGAAGGCGACTAAAGGGGGCCTCGAGTTCACTGGGCGACAAGGGTGGGGGCCTTTGCCCTTGTCGCCGCCTTCTCTCCAGTACGCGGGGTATCCTTTTGAAATTCCTCCCGTTACCAAAAAAAACAAAGAGAGACTCTCACTCTCTTTCAGACTATCTAATGCCTTCTGTACTATTACATAATACCAGAAGAGGAGCGTAAATGAAATTGTATAAAACGTTATTGTCATTTTCAAGACTGGACTTTTTAAGCTTGCTGTTAACCCTACGATAGATGCATTGTAATGAAAATACATCATGTATTCGAATCGTGGTTCGGCCCTGTATAAGAGGTGTAAGAAATGGACCTCGAGTCACATTGTTTTTTAAGTCTTCTATTTTTGAAGCCAAGCCATTAAAGAAAAAAAAGTTACCGCCGTAAAATATGTACTAATTAATTACTTGATTAATGTGAAAGAGAAATTAAACAATGAATCGGAACTATTTATTAGTGTACATAAAAGCTTAATGGCCGCACCATTTAGCTTCTCAATCGAGTGTTTACCGATATAACGCTACCAGGTTAAGTTGGCGGAGCGGTAACACGGGTCTTTGTCATTTAAAACGATACACAAAACAAGTTTTTCAAAAACGGGTTCCATTTACGTTCTAGTTGTTGAAAAAAAAACCAAAAGAAAAAAGATCACCAGTCTCATATCGATAAAAAGGTCGAATTGGGCGCCATAAAAACTATCGTAATGAATCCGTTTAAGACTAACACTTGGGAATAGGGGACATGACGTAAGTACAAAGGGTGCAGGCGTCCGAGTTGTCAAACGAGAAGTTTTTATCAGGCGGGTTGTCGGCGTTGAATAGGAATGAGTCTTGAATAATGCATGTCCGCCGCGCCCCCCCGCGGGCCCGTACGCTCCCAACGAAACTGATTTGCCGCCGATGTCGGTACAATACGGATGGCGACAGGTTCCTTTACCGTTGTTGTTAAACGATTATAGCGAAAAAAAACGCGCATTGCAGATTGATACGCGTATATAGTTCAATATGTCAAAATAAAAACTTAAACTAATACACAGTCAATAACCTAATGGCTTAGGGTACGGTCTGCGGAAGAAAAGATTATATATTTAAATGTAGCATTCGAATATTGACGTGAATCATCTAGTCTGTTTTGGAATTATCGGTTTTTTTAACACAGTATATTAGTCACCACAGTAGCTTTTGCTGTTGTCTGCAGAATACAAGCGTAAAGCTGTTGCTTCTACTTTCCTCATTTCCTTAGATATTCCTACTCTGCCTACTCCCACGACGACCCAGGCGACACTCGCTAGGATAAACGAGATAATATGAACATAAACTTAAGACCAGAAAGTTGGTGTTAGACATGTTAGTTGTAGGAATGATTGTAAAAGAAATTAAGCAACTGAATCGCGACATGTTACAGCACTCTTGGGCACCCAATGATAAACATATTACCTTTTTTTTATGACGAACTACACAGATTGGCCAGAGAAGCTGGCCTTGACTGCTTCACCGGATTGAGAGGTGGCATAGCTCTTAGGTCGCTTAGCCTGAACCTCTATTACTAGTAACTCGACACAAGGGTTCCCCCAGTGGGGGGTAACCTCGGCTTGGACGGTTACTATTTTACGCGTTAGCATGCCGATCCGAGGGCGCCCTAGAGGGCCGAACCACGACTCGGTCGGTTGCTATTTCACGGATACTCTAGGAGACATTCAAAAGCTAAACTATCTGAGTGCCACTTAGGGAAGCGTTGGCGCTGGGAGAAGATGTGGCCGAAGAAACTCCAGCAACGCTTCTAACATCTAAGGGGTGGGGCCTGCCCATAAAATAGCGGTAACGCGCAAGGATTATTCGCAACCTCTGACGGTCGCAAATGGACGCTTTGTGGATTTGTAGAGATCTAGCCTGTGCAATGGTAAACAAATTACCGTCAGAGGCTTTTAAACGCTACTGCGTCCGAAAGCTCCCGTTTATTTCACAAGCATCATAGATAGATATACTCTTTATTACTCACCTTTCATACATTAAAATACACTCGTGAGCAAAAATAAAGAGTCAGTTAATAAAGTTTGAATATCTCAGTCGCCACATGGAGGCAACACTAAGCACTAAAGTTTAAAAAAAAATTTTTATAAATACTGTATTATCCAAGTTTACGTAAGATATCCTTTTTAATTTAAGTTTATTTTTTATAAATTAATAAAAATATTTTATTTTTTAAGGATATTTAATTGTCTATTATGCACAATTTATTTCAGTTAGCTAGCGTCTTTGTCTTCCCAGATATACAAACATTCTTAACCGACCCTTTATTTTTGCTCACGGCTATAATTACAATAAATTTAAGAAAAAACTAAAATTAACCTAAGTGTGGGCAAGGAGGGCCTTATCATAGTTATATTACCAAGTACTGACACTTATACACAATTTCTTCTACCGTGCTCGTGGTCGTCTACGTTACTTCATATATAACATTAAAAAAGTACATACGAATTTTTTTTTTTTTTTTTAATAAAGCTAGCAATATGTCTTTTTTTTCACAAATATTACTAACAATCTTGTTAACCATTCCAAGTAAGCTGAGGCTTGTGCTAGGACATGGTTCACGGCAATAGTCGAATGGTGGATTCGAACCCACGACCTTACGATCGACAATACCCTCCTTTTTTGAAGTCGGTAAATAAAAATAATTGTTATTTACGCCGTTATTTTGTGGTCTTTCACCCATTCATTTTATATTCAACCTTATCACCAAAAAAGTCCCCATACCGTACCATTGACAGGTGTATAAAGGACAAAACATAATAAAACAGCGCGACCTATAAATTAACCAGTTATTTTCTGGCTTTTTATTTCAAGCTATAAAATATACTGTATATAATATGATCGACTCATAAGAAATCAGATCAATCGATCCGAAACGATAAATAATTAAAAGAAATAAGATAAGTAATGTAATTATAGCGAACGGTACACATTCTCCTTTAAACTTACTAATTAAGCTTTTTA
The DNA here is from genome assembly GCA_029286785.1 of Meandrusa payeni. Taxonomy (NCBI): domain Eukaryota; kingdom Metazoa; phylum Arthropoda; class Insecta; order Lepidoptera; family Papilionidae; genus Meandrusa; species Meandrusa payeni. The sequence goes on from JAGSMX010000013.1 coordinate 7,615,529, forward strand.
TATCAACCATATACAGCCCAGTGAAGGGGACACATACAAGTTTTTCATTTTAAAACATGGCCCGCCGACTGATGCTTTCATATTACCGGAAATTTATTTTTAACGGCCGCACACACTAGTGTCTGCGCCATTCCCAGCTGGGACATATGCTTTGAATGAACTACGCTGATCGGCGTAGCAGTCCATTAACTTTATAGGTTATAATATTCAGTAGGACCAACTGTCGCTAACAATAATATTTAAAACTAAATTGGCATTCAGTAGGACCAACGGTCGCTAACACATAAAAAAATACAAACATTTTTTATGGGGTATAAACTAGTCCTTGACTACGATCCGACCTGATGTTAAGTGGTGATATAGTCGAAAGATGGTAAATTTCTACGTAGGAGACTAAAAACTGAATCAATGGGTATAGAATTAGAACTACAATTCTCAATTAATACAAAAAAGTACGCGCAAAATATTGTTTTTTATTCTGTAACCAATTGTTGTATACTTACGTATAGATATAAAAATATTTGCATATTTAGGCTAAGTTTTTTTAATGAAATAAACGATTATTATTATTAAAATTGAACGCGGTCATTTTCAAGCCGCTGTAAAGTGTCCGGAGCGTTGGAAATTCAAACGTGAGCGTTGGAAGTTTTATTCAATAAGTAATATTCACGTAATTATGAGAAATCTGTATTAGGTAATTACTATTTTAAGAAGATTAACATTACAAAATAAAACGTAAATTTATACATGGTCCTTATCTGGATCTACCTAGCCCGATCCTGTCGAGGGAGCGCTACCTGACCGAAGTATTTTGATTGGGGTCCGATTGAGTAAGGTAGCGCGATATAAATTAGTTTTATTAGAAGACAAGACCACCGGTACGCGACAACGCTCTTTGTTTCAATATTTAGTTATAACATAAGTGATTTTTTCTCTCATCTACGCTTGTGCCTAAGTGTGGATTTCCGATCAGATATTTGGGAGTTTGAATCTCCCTAATGAGCTAACCATCGCCCATGAACGTCCACAACATCGGAGGAGCTACAGGTGGGTTGCCTGCCTTCAAAAAAGTTCGGAAACACCGCTGGCGATAGTCGGATCGACATTTTGATAGTACGTGGAAGAAAGTTACGCGAAAAACGTACAGTCTTGGAGCGCCAGCAATCAAGATGGAAAAAAAATCTGTCTTCTTCTTCGTCTTAAAGTCCGACTCTCCGAAGGCTGGCAGTCAGTTCACTATAATCCTGACATTCAGTTTGTAATTTAAGCTTTTTAAAATTCAAAAATATCATACATTTTTGGCCAGTGTATAGTATAAATTCGCCCCCTATCAACATATGAGACACAATAAGCTCGGTTAGCGATTGACATGACAGCCTGTTAAAGATATATATATATACTCTTTATAGCAAAATTGTTAATTCTTACAAATATTACCTGAGCACGGTCCCTGACATAATATATATAAAGATGTAGTCTATATGATGTCGTTAGATACAGATGTAGTCTTGGATGATGAAGCGCACTAATTTAGTGAATGTCAATTGATCTGTTAAAGACACCCATAATATAATCGGAGGGAAAGACTGACTCGGGCAGATTATTCCAATCTTATCTATATTTGTTCTCTCTCCTCATTCCCTGCTAACCGCAGATACTCCGACCAGTTTCTCGCACAACCGCCGATCAGATTAATATAGCGACATTAAATTAATTACCATATATAATTATATGTCAGCCGAAATTCGATCAAAATTAAGATTTTTTGGTATAAAAAGTAATGCGTGTAAAATAAATTAGGGTCCGCGAAATTAAGGTTCAATAACTTTGCCAATTAAATGTATGAGACACATTTTATAAACTGTCACGTCTTTTTAACCGCAGTGGGTAGACAGAGACACTTAGATTAGATCTCATATAGACACAAATATTGAGCTGTTGTGTTTCTGTTATTTTATTATTATAAATAAAATTGGTCATAGTATAAATAAATTACATACCACACTGAATCAGTCATAACAATTTCGGAAAATAAACGCGTCTATTCAGCACGTTTGTAAATCACAATGAGGACATTAAAACGCTTACTTCACATAAGACAAGTACTGCAGAAAGTGTATGCAAAAGAATTAGTGTCGATGACAATAATAGTAATCAATTTAACATGATGTAAAACGTCGTATAATGAGCGATGGAAAGACCTTCTTCTTGAAGTGCCATCTCCTACTGGAGGTCTGCTATCATTAAGGCTATTTTAACTTTTGATGCAGCGGCACGGAACAACCCTGTACTCATGTTGAACCATGACCGGAGATTTTTGAGCCACGAAATACGTCTTCCTACAGGTGGTAATTTACCCTGGATTTTTCCTTGGATGATGAATTGGAGTAGGTCGTATTGGTTTTTATATTACACATTATATGACCAAAGTACTGGTACAGCTTTCGTTTATGGGAAGACCTATTCTTTGCATTTCTGTACGGGATAGAATCCGAAATTAACAAAACTCAAGAGAACCTCTTGAAGTTAGAAAGTTGGAGTGGCAGTTGGCCGGCCACATCTATGTAGTCAGTGACGGAAAGACGTGAAGGAAAGTCTTGGAACGGAGGAACCACAAGAGTGTGAGAAGCATCGGCTGTCGTTGCCCCATATGGACAAACAAATAAACTGGTATATATATTATCGGTTATTAAGATTATGTATATTAGTATATTTATATAGATGTAGCTACCCATCTAGGTTAAGTTCGCCTTTGTACGTATATTTTGAAGACTTATCTATCTATCTATGGTGAAAGGCATTGTGGAAGGTCTATATCTATATTAAAGTTATTCAATAATCAATCCAGAATAGATACAAGTCATTAAAAGCTCCACATGATAAATAGTTGTAATAACGTTATATATCTGGCAGTAATCAAATGGGGAGTACGGCGGTACGTTTGCGGCTTCGCAATTTCTATTTTCATTTGCCTACAAGTCGCTAATACTTCACCAAGTACACGATTAAGGTCGACGCACACGTTCCGATCGGGAATAAAAAAATCTAGTATTTCACTGTATGTGCACATATTGTGTTTTTTTATGTTCCGTTAGAATTTAATATTTGCTCTTCATCTTCGCCGGTTTCCTTAATGCCAAGAGTCGTGAGCGTCTCGTGGGAACAGCCTGAGGCTAGTAATCTGTCGCACCTCTTCCATCTGCAGCTATATGCTTTTGACACCACCAGCCGATTCGAAAACTTATAATCAGCATTGGAGTATATAGTTATATTATAATGATGAATTTGATATATATTTCGGTTACTTACAAAAAATGACTTTTAATATGTGCTATTTTCTCCGTCTCATCATCAAAGATGTCATTAGTACTATCGTCTTCGTCTTTCGCAAGCTGTCTCCTAACACCCTGTATATAATTTCAATGAAAAGCTTTAACACATTGAAAGCTATAAGCAAAGAACGCATCGTGCAACGTTCGGATGCAGGTAACGGCTTTCTGACCCCACGCAAACATGATATCGTCAATAGCCCGTGCGCACACCTAATATCTTTCAACGCATCAATGTATTCATACTAGTAATAAAAAACCGATTCAAATCAAATTAGTGATAGGATTAACGCGCGAACCCTCTCTTTCGAACTATTATAGTTTTATGAAGAATTTCTAGCACCTATATTTTATTTCATCTACCACATTCCAGCTCAGTCGTTAAGCAGTCACCTAGGCTTATATTGTTATACGCCTACCAATATTTCAATCACCAAGCATTGTTCAATACGATTTTTAATAATTCCTTTGTATATCTTCGGAACCAAAGGGTTCCCAAAATTGCTATTGGACTTATTCGAAACCAAACCGTTTCAAAAAAATTATTATAAAATCCGTTCATAAATTAATAAAAAACAACAAAAGAAATTAAAAAAAAATTAAACTTACCACCACTCATGGTAAATTTAAGTATAGGGCAACTTATCCGTATCCATACTTAGTGTTTAAGTTAAACATTGTTTGTGCTTAAAATAATAATCTCACATCTGTATTAGCCTAATGAGTTATCGACAGAAGCGACGAGTCAAATCGTTCATTATTCTAATTTGTTTTGCAGTTTTTATACGATTGCTCTGAATGACGTTGGCTTATCAACGGAGCCTAAGTAAGCCCTTATTATTAAAGTAAAAAACAAATTAAAAAAGATATTAAAATCGATTCATAAACGACAGAAATACAGACGAATAGAGAACCTCATCCTTTTTTCCTCACCATTATAAATGGCGTTTAGTAAATTGCTAACTTTCTGTCACGTATGGCATTTAACAAGCAGACAACGAGTTTTGTGTCTGTCTACTCCACTTAAAAATATGGTTAAAGGAAGTGATAGCTTATTATTACACATGACACCCATACTAAATTTTTAGGCACTTTAACGAGGACAGTTTTAAAATAATTACCACATTAATAATTCAAGCCGAACATTAGTAGCCTGTCGACTTCGTAATACGCAACAACTAAGTTCAATCCCCGACGCCGGCACTCGTTGCATTGTTAATTATTTACCACGTGCTCTGAAGTAAAATAGCCTAGTGGCTAAGATCGCGATCAGATATAGAGGAGTTCGAATCCCTATCGGCATGTACCAATAAGTATCTGATTTTCATGTCTCAAGCAAAAGTTGTTACTGGTATCTTATTGGTACAAATGAGCTACATAAGGTTTCAGCCCTGTAGTTCTGGGCTCTCAAGAATAAGACTACGGTATCTCCTGCCTGTCGTAGAAGGCGACTAAAAGGGGCCTCGGGTTCACTGGGCGACAAGGGTCGGCTTTGTCGTCCGCCAATGTGGACCCGGGAAGAAGGCGACATTGGCTGGCCCGTCACACCTTGCATTGCGAGGGCACAGGCGGGGAGAGAGTAACCCCCGGGAAGTGCTCTCCTTGAGCACAGTGCAGACGGTTCGAGATAAAAGCCGCTTCGTACCAATGAATTGCCGTTTTTCCGGTTTGTTAAGTACAAAAAAATCACGCTAAATTTGTGCCAGATATATGACCATAAGCTCACAAATAGGACTTAACGAGCTTGGTGGAAATTAAACAGTGAAAGAGTCTACCCCCTTCAGTTAGAAAGGACGTGAGAGTTATTTTTTACATTTTAGATAAAAAGCAATATTTGACAAAATTTGATCAAATATTGGAGCCATTTCCAAATTACACGAAATACGCGTACCTAAGGGAAATTATGTTCTGATGCCGGTTTCACTTAGTTCAACTGAATGAATTGTTTGTTGTAGTAACGTAGACGTTAATAATCTTGAAGAAATTGATAAACGTGAAGGCAATTTTCAACCGACTTCAAAAGAGAAATAGGTTATCAATTGCACATTATGTTTTTTTTTCATTTATATTTATTACCTCATAAATTTGGACTGGGTGAACCGATTTTGACCGATTCCAAAGCGGGTTCTTCCTATGTGGTCCCGTTTGAATTATGTCCAAGTCTGACAATGGCATCCAGGAAAATACCATGTAAGACTTAAATTTGCAATCGACCACTTTTGCGCGACAAGTAGACGAATAACTCAAATTTGACGATACAGTTTGATGAGAGTTTGTTCCTACGATAATTCGGAAATACAAAAAAGAAACTCTGATTTGAAGTTGGTTTTTGTTTTTACTCATAAATATACATGTTTTTATAAAAATATTTTAAATTAAATACAAAATAATTTTATTTATTTATTTTAAAAATTAAAATTTTTATTTATTTAAAAACGAAAATTTCTATTAATTAGTGCGAGCGCCTCTTGCCGATATCACAGACAAAATGCTCCAAACGAACCGTAAAAAAACTTAACCAATCATACGTTACAGTTCCGTTAATTATTGATTCATTTAAATAAATAAAGATTTGAATAAAGGTCTCGTCAGAAGAGAATGGATCCATTACGATGGCAATGAGAAAGCTCAGTCGTGTGCCACCAGCGACACAATGTCTTGCGACACTGCAACAGGCGCTCAGCCCTACATATCGATCTTTAAAGGGTAACTAAATATCAACAAATAAACTTAGCAGTGCGAGTTTGCCGCTCGACAGAGGTCTTATTGTTAAACGACTTCGAAACGGAGATAACAAAAAAAAAAGTTTAAAAGGCTCTCTTGTTAGTTCTGAAGATATTCCAAACTCTTAAAAATCAAATTGAAAAGTGTTTCTTGAATGAAATGAGTACAAGTACAAGACAACGAGCATGTGAAAGAACAAAGAGCCGGTAGCCTGTTAGGTAGCCGTAACAAACATCAAATCTAATCATCACTAATTTTAATAACTTCTTGTATATACACGAATATTTGTCAGTGAATTAAAAATTAAAAAAAAATGTTTATGTAAATTTTTCTAAAATAAATGTTATCTAAGTTAGTCCTTATTACTCCTCGGATTCCCTGGGGGATAAGGGCCTGTGTCGTCCACCAAGGTGGAACCGGGGAGAAGGCGACATCGGCTGGCCCGTGTCGCATTGCACTGCGAGGGCACAGGGAGGGAGGGAGTAACCTTCCCGCCCTCCCCACGGGAAGTGCTCTCCTTGAGCATAGTGCAGATGGGCTCCGGTACGTTCCACTGGAGATCCCGTAGCCCCTCACCATGCACCGAGTAAGGGCCACCGGGGAGGTTTTAGTAGGTTAAAAACCCCACATAACCGCCGCCTTCCCCCGAGAAGCCGGGGTATCTTTTTGAATATTTCCTCCCCGTTAACAAAAAAAAAGTTAGTCCTTATTACATAAGCTATCTGCCAGTGAAAACAAACACATAGACATCTAGACACAAATTTGTAAAATTATTATTTTGGTACCGTGTATTCATTTATGTATTTAATAAAATTATAATATCACAAATAGACCAATGATATTAATTCGTATAGATTCCCGTTGACGTAGACTTTACTGGGCTCTGTAATATGTTCACGGGTTTGACGTCCCAATGTCATAACAGTTGCCTTACCGTCTGAGTAAAATCTGTAAAAGTATTATTTTTTTAAGTATGGCGACCCTCGAATTCAAGTCTAAGAGTTAAGACAAGGTTCCTCTGAACAGGCAAACAGAACTGACCATAAACTAGCTATTACTATAAACGTATTATATCAATGAACGTACAACCGCTTGAATGGTGAGAAATGATGACCATTCATAGCCGTATTCACATATGAAGGACAGTATACTAAACTCCACAAAGGTTACGCACACAATTGTATTTTTATAGGTGTAAGGGCAACAAACGCTCACGTACTTTACCTGATGTTAAGTAATCTATTCTATACAAATACGAGAGTTTCAATCCTTTACTGGTACGCACAATGAAAGACGACGACGAACTAAATCGATTCACCCGTGTCCTGTGGTCCCACCCCTTAGATGCTAGGAGCGTTGCTGGAGTTTCTTCGGCATCTTCTTCTCCCAGCGCCAACGCTTCCCGAAGTGGCACTTAAAGTTAGTTTAGCTTTTGAATGTCCCTTAGATTATCAGTGAAATAGAAACCGACCGAGTCGTGGTGCCGAACCACGGGGCGACCCTTATGTCGTGTTACTGACAACAGCCTTTGGTATGGGATGCGTGCGTCGATACATTGGCACCGTCACATCTTCCAGAATCTTCTGTTGAGATTGAAGCGGCCGTTGCAACTGCAGAAAACCTCAAGCCTGAGCCGTTTGGGGTAGAAACTTTGGGTGATAGCTAAAGCGAAAGTGATAGCTAAGAAGTTGGTCGACATATCTGGTAACCAGAGGGCTTGCTAATATTAATTAAATAAAAATAATTTTCGACTTTAAGGCTCCTTGTATACAAAATTCGATTTCCTTTCGAGGGCCGCTATTGACTTAACAATAGTAACTTACTAAAACATGTCATAAACAATAAAGATTTAACGATAAATGCATATTTGTCAAACATTCGAATACACGGCGCCTCCTTTTTGCGACTCAAAAAGACGTAACGTTATCGTTAACGATGCAACAGATAAGAGAACGTTCAAAGAATAGATAAAGCAAATAGTTGAAATAAACTGTAAACAGCGAGTGAATAGGAAAAGGATCTGTTATAAAATAAAAGGACGCGTTGTTAGGCGTCGTCTTCATCGGTGGAAGGTAAATAAAGCTACGGACGCAACAATGAAGCCTTAACGAACGGTCGCCTGCAGTGTCTACGTCGCTTTTGTGTAATTACAAAGTTTTGACTGATAAAATAAACTATAAAAGCGGGCGGAAACTTTGTTAGCTGCCAGAGTTTTTACTGTTATTAAAACGGTCGTCATTTTATAACGAATGTATTATATGCAATCTCCTCTAGGGATCAAAGCAAAAGAAAAAGTTATCTAGTTCGCAGCAGAGAGCATAATAAGTCCGGCCCACGCGGCGATGAATCATACCGGAGTCGACCGTTGCCGCAACGCTGCGAGCGCGGCAAAAACATTACCTACTTTTGAATAAGTTCCCTTTCTCTTTCTACACCTCCGAGGTGCACGTTCGGGGCCATTCATTACACCAATAACAACGATTATCTTCATCATTACATGTGGAAACTAATTCAAACGAAAACAAAATTAATGTTCGTATTTTTCAGAACGTACACCGGTTATGGCAAGTCGGTTTAGAACACGAAAAAAAAAACAAGCCTTTTAAAATAACTGGCCGGCTGTAGGACGTAAAATGTTTCTGTTTTTAAAACGAAAACAACGCCAGAACGGCACATTAACGTTTAAAAAGCCGTAAATACGCGATGACAAATAAAATGTCCTTTCACCTACGAGTTGCTTTTTACTCCGAATGAAAACTGACTCTTAAATTTGCACGGAAGTTGCAATTACGATTGGTTTTCTTGTTTATTTAATAACAGATTATTTCCTCATTCCAGTTATTTGGTATTAAAACATAAACACACGCATGGTTAATTTCAAACTTGCATAAGTGATGAAAAATAAATGTTAAATATGTTTAAAACGTGGGTATATAATATTACTGATAATACTATCGGGGTAAACAGAGGTATACAGTAAATTTTCCACAATGTCACTTTCACACCATACACGATCCTTCGCTTCTCGCATGGTGGAATGGATTTTGGAAGGTCTAGTACCAGCAGTGGTGATAGACCTAATGATGATAAAGTAATTTTTAGTACTTAAAGTGAACAACATCAATCTTATTGATGCAATCAGATCGACAGTCAAACCCTTTATAACCCTTTTAACTTTACCCACAGACTACGAAAGGTATAGGTATAAAAGTAAATGTAAAAGTGATATCGTAATATATTAAATAGTCAGAAATATAAAAAAATAGGCCAATTAAATGCTCAAAAATAAAACACTCATAATGAAAATAATTACAACATAAAATTACCAAAGCAGGCAACTGGCAGTAAACGCTTGTCCTTATTTAACATCGAATGATCGTGAAGTGAAGGTACTGGATGTCGAAACCATTTTTTTTTTTATTAAATATAATTTGCTTATTAATATAAACGTTAATATATTGTCACAGAGCAACGCTTGCAGCCAAAGCGTGACAGAGTTGAAACGAGTGACCATGAAGTGCGTAGTTGCCAGCCGTTTGCCGTACGTTAAAATGGTGACTCATGACGCGATAGACTATAGCAACTGACGCGTGTTGGAGCGAGACGGCGTAGGCGTGGAAACCGGTTCGAGATTTCGAGTTTCAATCCGATACGCTCCCGTCTGTAGCGAGTCAACTCCGCTTGAGTAGCTCTGAACTCAAGAAGTAGATCATTGCTTTATTTTGTCTTCTCTCGTTTACTTTTTTTATCCGACTTCTAAAGTGGAGGTTCTCAATTTGACTTATTTTTAAAATGTTTGAGCACTTATATACACCGATTTCGAATGTTTTTCTATTTGTAAGAATTTGGTGTCAATTAGGTGGTACCACATGATTGTTGGCATAGGACCTTGGGTTTCTAAGATACCAGGGAACTTTATAAAATCGTAAAGAAAAATGCTTATTGAATGTTTTGGTAGCCTTATTAATTTCCAAGACTAGAAAAGTACAAATACAAATGTGGGACAACCAATATGGTATAGGCGCCAGAACTTCCTGATATAACTATGATACCCGATGTTTATTTTAATTTTATTAACCCAATTTTATTAACGTACGTAATAGAGTTTTTTTTATTTCTAGATTTTTTTATATTATTAAATGTGTCAGCATATTTTAAGAGATCCCAATGCCCACAAACATACTAAAGAGATTTCAGGGTCCCGAGCCTGCTAATACCCAATAATATTTCACTATGAAATCAATGTATTACAATTCAATTCCGTCATACACCGTAATCTAGTAATTTAATTTTTTGATTAGATTATTCGATATTGAATTATTGATTGAATTGTTTTGGAATAATTGGGAGATTTCGAGATCATCAAATAGCAACGTATAAAACAATATTGGAGTGTCAGTGTATATAGTGTGTATAGTCATCGGAAAACCATAGTTACACGAGTAAACTAGCAAATTATCATAACTAGCAAAATCGACAACTGTCATTGAGCGTTCATTTTATCACAATTGGTGTAGTTCACTACACTATTACGAAGAATTAGGTCTACGGCATCTCACCAAGCGAAATGTTCCTGTTTCTATCACCTCTTGTAAGGTCTGTTTCGGTGAAAACATTGTTATGAATTAGCTAAATTATGACAGTTTATCTTATCAGCTGTAATAAAGGTTACCTACTGAACAATACTTTATCATGAGTGAGTTGAGGTGATGTCACCGCTTCTTTAGCTTTATTATCTCGAAGCTGATAAGGCGCCAGTTAGGAATGTTCTATGAAAGATTTGTTCTTGATGAATTTGTGCCTAACGACGTTACAAGAAAGTGGAACAATTAATGTACTTCGATCTTGATCGTCGAGCTTCCTATCATGTTGTGGTTATACCGGAAACGGATACTGGCTGTAGTGTTAAGGTAAATTAATTGCGAGTTTGCAGTGAACTTAGTACTCCGGATAGTAAATTTTAGTGTTTTAATAAAACGGTCGCTACTCCAGTAATACTGGGTGCTTTTTCTTTGATTGGTTCCACATGGGAGGGTCTTTCCCCGGGTGACAGGTTACTGTTACATTCTTGGACATCCCCTGTATATTTATGAAATATACATATAATAGCTAAATACTTCAGAAATGAGAAATATACATATAATAGCTAAATACTTCAGAAATGACAAATGTCATTTCTGAAGTATTTAGCTGTATTACGAAGTTCTAGCCGTCAAAATCAGTCATAAATGACGGAGTTATGAATCCACAAACATCATAAAAAATACAGACGAATTGACAATCTCCTCCTTTTTTGAAGTCGGTCAAAAATATGATAATCCAAAGAGATTCGTCACGCGGAAAGGGTCAACGTGGAGCTGCGAACAAACTTCGCACCTGAGCAAATATAATCGTTCCGCACGCTAAATTCGCGTACAGAGATTACCGAGCCGCGGCGCGATCGCCTGAAGAAAGTCTCACGAGATTACAGGAATTTTCCGAGTGGCTGGAAACGGTCGCGTCTCGCTGAATCATTCAATGTATGTTTTTTTCCGCGTACACGGTGAAAACGCGCCGTGTGCGTCTGTTTGTTAACAAATTGAACGGACGTTTCCAATCGGTCTGTTGCTTATCTTATTTTAATTGCAACCCCTAAGACACAGACATGGAATTATTAGTTTTATTAAGAACCGCATTTGCATAATACGCTAGGAACCCATGTTTGATTTCCGATGCCGGCACCAATGACATTATTTTATGCAACCACTATTTATCACCCGAAAAGCGACTTGATGGAGCATCTTCATCTTAGTGACGTACAGTTGGAACCAATCTTTAGTGGACTGCATGATGATGATGTCCAGGCCGATGCCGGCCATGGCGACTGTGTCACTGGAAAGGCATTTTGATTAGGACGCTTTATTCTGGTAGTAATTAGGTAGGGCTTAGGTTTTCTGCCCCTCGTGTGCTCTTTGGTGGCTCGCGTACCCGAGTTTGTTGCTAAAAGTTCTTCAGTTTATCTCGATTTGTGTCGAGTTCTTCACGCCACTCAACTTCGAAATTATCAACCTGCTGGTGGACAAGTATAATGATGCAATGATAGTGATTATACATCATATAAAAATAATCTGACACAATAAGTTCAGCTCAGAAAACCCGAGTAATACAGACCAAATGATTCAATTTAAACAATAATGATATTTATATATTTGAGCCAAATGAACGATGTTAAAATGTGAGAAAGGATCATAACGCCGTGTTAAATTATAAAGGGTGGATAGTTTTAATAAAACGTAATCAATTTACAAGCATACTATTTAGAATGAAAAAACATTGTGTTTTTTTGAACCATGAACAAATCAGTGAAATAATAAAAAAATGTCATTTTTTTGGGAACAATGTACGAAGATTGGCCAGACCTATAGTTTCACCGGACTTTTGAGAGGTGACCGAGCTCTTATGGCGCTTCAGCCTGAATCGCAATTGGAGTTATTCAGGAGCCCCTCACATTTCTATCAGCTTAGGCTCAGACTCTATCCACGATACCGAAGCGCGCACGAGAGGGCTGGATCTACAAAAAATTGGCTTACCCATAATAACAAGATGCGTTTGGAAACTGTCGGTAGATTTTTTTTTGGCATTTCAAAACATGTTCCAATCCGATGTTGTTATGTTCGATTGTAGTTGAACAGAGAAATTAAACGTCAAGCTGGCTGGCACGACGACAGCGGACAGAAAAACATGTAAATCTGGATACAGACGCGTTTCAATAGAGCGTACGTCATGCGCGAATGCTTATTTGTCAGTCTGTACAACAACTGTATCTTATTTTGTTAGCGAACAAGCTGCGATAGCTGAGTGTTTCGGTGGTCTACCAATGGTATTTTTTCGTTATATCCGTTAGTTTGACCACTTAAGTTCGATGACACATACACACACATTAGACAAAGAAGGTGAGTTTGAATATTTCACCAGATTGAGTGACTTAGTTCTTAGGTCGCTTTTCTTTGATGAGCATGTCGGGCAGAGAAGCTGGCCGCGACTACTTGACTAATAGATGGTGACGATTCTCAGACATGGTATACCGATCCTAGAGAGACAAGAAGTCAGTAATTATATATTAGAAATAGACTTAGTATAGAATTTAACTCTTATTCAAAAACGGATGATCTCGACCTCTTTTTTCCTAGTTCCATACTAATAGTATGTTTAAAAAATCACTAACCTACAAATAGTTTTTTGTTATTAGTTAATTTTTAATTTCAAATTTAGTATAATTTTTACTTTTTTGATCTTTTAGTTATAACTTAACATTGTCACTCGCCATTTAATTGCTTGCAGTCTACGCCTATAACTGCGATGGCATTAACTTCACAACTTTTCACTGTTTTATATATTGTTTATTAAAAGCAATCATTGTGTTGGTGTTCAATAGATAAATAAATAAGTAATTACGCTTAATGTCACACAAGTTACAACCTTTTACTACATGTCCCACTGTTGGGCACAGGCCTTCTCTATGTAGAGTGTAAGAGCATAGTCCGCAAGGCGACCGTCCGAATACTAACAACACATTCTTATGTTACTAAACAAAAGTAAGATATTAAACAAACGTTCGTAGCCGATTCCTGTTTCCAAGCTTTGTTATCTTTTTTTTTTGTTTACGGGGAGGAAATCTTCAAAAAGATACCCCGCCTGGGGGGAAGGCGGTTGTTATGTGGGGTTTTTACCCACTAAAACCTCCCCGGTGGCCCTTTCCTCGGTGCATGACGAGGGGCTCCGGGATCTCCGGTGGAACGCACCGGAGCCCCTCTGCACTGTGCTCAAGGAGAGCACGTCCCGGGGGGGGAGGTTACTCCCTCTCCCCCTGTGCCCTCGCAAGCAGGCAAGCTCGCAGCTCGAAAGTTTTATTATCTATGTCAATGTTGCAATCGTGTAGCTTAGAAGTAATAACCGTGAAATTAAACGCGATAAGATTCGATAATTTTTATTGCCTCGTAATGATTTTAACATTGTCAAAATGTCAGAAGCAGACATTATTTTGCCATAATTTATGTCAAATAATATGATTTTAAACATCACAAAAAGTTATTATCTCACTCTTGTTGTGTTATTCCCAAATAAAAAATTAACATAAAATAATTAAGGGATACTAAACGAAAATTTAATAATTCTTAATGAAAAAAAAAGATCTTATTACAATAGAAAATAATATGATTTAAAGAAACATGATTAAACTTTATTATGATCGTCTGATAGTGATAGTATTATTATGAAATTGTAAATGATATGAATGATAATGATAATTTATGGAATTATCTTTATCATTTAAGATATTATAATTTTAGATTTTGAAAAGAAAATGATTAAATATTTTGTTTGATTTTGTTAAACATTTTATATTTCTTAAATTTAAAAGTAAAAAACATGCAGTACATATTTGTAGAGATGGTCTTCTTTCTGCCTTAATTTATCTTGATCCGTGTAGTAATAATATATTTCAAGATAACGTTTAATTTAAAATTATATCTATACATACATATAAGTAAAATTGTCGGTATGTAACATTAAAATAACCGCTTTTTACTACATGCATATATGGTACATATATCAAAATATTTTTTTACTATTTTTGTCTCTCTGTTTGTCGACTTTCACTGGCAGATAACTCATGTAATTAGGAGTAACATAAGCTACTTTTTGTTGTTCATTTATAAAGCAATACGATACTGTAAAGTTGGAAATAAAATTATTAAATAAATATTTATAAATATTTATTGAATTAAAATAAGAAATGTACTTCTCTTTTAAAGTAATATCTATTGTGTAGAAACAATCCATTACAAATCTATGTTTAGAACGTTATCTAAGCGCTACAACTAAATCGGCGGCTAGATACCACAGACAGTCCATAATTGTACCTCGAGCGGGCTATCGTTCAGGCTACCGTTGCGACAGTCAAGGGAACCGGTTCCACCTCCCTACCGAATTGGCGCCAATCATAGCTTCGACCACTACCGGCGTTGCCCGTTATTCAATAACACCGGCCATCTCATTGCTTTCTCCACTTATCGCCTCTTAAGTTGTGTTTAATTTCTTATCAGATAACGACATGTTGAACGGTTAACGCGCCCGAACGTGACTGATAAACTCTGTTATATAAGTGGGCATTGGGAAAGGAAAATTTTGCGTGACAGTTAATTGATAAGTTGACCTTTTGCGAGCGTTGCCTTCAACATGGGAAAGTCTGGAATTGAGCAAAGGAATTTAATATGCATTTACTATCAAGATATAGGACTAAAAAAATGACAGGGAAACAGTTTATACGCGACATTAGCTTGCCCGTGTCGCTTTGCACTGCGAGATCCAGGAGCCCATATCCATCCACAGAGGGTATTAGTGGGGGCTACCCCCCCTTTTTTCTTATATCGGCCACATTAGTGACATTCCAAATAATGAAAATTTAAAGACTAACTGTCACCGTGGTGTATTAGTAGATGAAAGTCAAAGAAGCGGGAGAGTTTTCCTCAATAATAATCTCGCTACGTCTTCAGTTTGACCTCGCAACTGATTGTCTTTACCTCCCTATCTCCAACACTTCATCGGAGCTCACGAATAGCTTATGCTATCAGTATGATACGGTGGGATATGTGATAATATATTGTTTTATTTGTTTAGGAGTTCACAAAAAAATAGTATATAGAAGCTTGAATCAGTATCAATGTTTTAAACTTAGGGGTCATTAGTCAACGCCGGAGTTCCGAGACTGCTAGACCAACTGAGTCAAATTGAATGTTGAATGTCGTGTTTTTGTTAGTTGTTGTAATCTGCTAGTTCAGTTGTGCCACTATGGTTTTCCAATGGTTTACCACTTACACTGCAATATTGTTGAAATTGCAATTTTTATTATCTACCAATTATACCAACACATTTCAATAGAAAATTACATATCAAGAAATTTAATTAGCAGATTACGCTTTATGGCAAAATGACAATTAGAATAGGTTGATTTTATAGAAATGTCATTGTTGTCCTGGGCTTCCAAGAAACTGGTTAGGCTATGGGATCCCTGCCTGTCTTACGAGGCCTGGCTATTTATATGGGCAGGTGAGTTCACAAGTGGGTTCTTGTCGTCGTGAAAGTAGACCCGGTGGGAAGGTAAGACAAAGTGGTCTCGGGTTGCCGTAGTACTGCGAGGGTGCTGGGGAGAATCTCTTCGTGCTTCGGGCACTGTTGCGTTCCTCTAGAGATCATCCGGAGCTACTTACTATGCGGCGAGGATGGATAGTGATTTTAGTGACTAAAAATAGCAAACAAAAAAAACTTTAAATAAAAGAGATTTGTACTAAGTCAGTTTTTGCTTCACTTGCATTAGATTAAATAGTTTTGTCCTGTCGCTGACAGATACGGGGCGCCCCGCTCATAATAGCTGATGGCATTCGCGGAAGGTTTAGTGGATAGGGGCTGCCCAGGCCGAGTCCCACACATCCCTCCGGGCCCACCCAGCGTACCGGAGGATAAAAATATTCCCCCGCGTTAAAAAAAAAGGTTAAACAGCTTCGTAACAATGTTCTACGTCGCGATGGTAAGTAGGCGTGAAAGTGGTAGGTGCGATGTCGCCGAGTGCAATATATGAACATAGCCGACGACGAATCAACATAAATCAATTCATGTTTATAGCGCCGCGCCCGTGCCAAGTCTTAACTTCCTTACAATATGTAGCTCTTGTCACGCTTCCAGAATGAAATTGAATATTTCTTTTTCATTTTATCAATTTATTACGGATGAGCAATTTCACGAGAGTAGAACAAAAAAGCTTCAATACGTTCGAGTGTTGCGATTTATTACTCGTCTATATCTTCAAAGTATAAGTTTCATGTTCATTAAGATTTATTTAACGTATTGAAACGATCAGGTTCTCCAGATGGTAAGCCAATCATTCTGCCATAACATCAAGGATTTTTTAAAATACAAAAATTTTCGTCGCATTCGTCGACTTAATTCATATTACGTCTTGCCAGTATTATAAATATAGTAATCTCTTTTTATCCTTGCGCGTTACCGCTATTTTATGGGCCGGCCCCACCCCTTAGATGTTAGGAGCGTTGCTGGAGTTTCTTCGGCTACTTCTTCTCCCAGCGCCAACGCTTCCCGAAGTGGCACTCAATGTTAGTTTAGCTTTTGAATGTCCCTTGGATTATCCGTGAAATAGCAACCGACCGAGTCGTGGTTCGGCCCTCTCGGGCACCCTCGGATCGGAATGCTTACGCGTAACATAGTAACCGTCCGCTGAGGTCACCCCCAACGGGGGAGGCCAGCAATGTCGAGTTACTAGCGATAGAGGTCCAGGCTAAGCGACCTAAGAGCTGTGCCACCTCTCAATCCGGTGAAGCAGTCAAGGCCAGCCTCTCTGGCCAATATGTGTAGATCGTCATAAAAAAAAATCTCTTTAGATACAGCATGGAAGATCGACATCAACAAACAGATGATCAACAAGGAAGGCGCCTTCACCCAACTGTTGACTGTTGACAGATCAATGATATCGTTGTATGACATATTAAATACACTAGTTTACAATAACACTGTATTACTCTTTTAATTTATGTTAATAATAATTTAAATTTCCACTTGACTTATTGATGGTTTATAAATATCTAATAAGTTGCTCTTATTTGCTTTACACTCGACAATGAATGAATTATAATTACTTGGCTATTGGCAATGTACACTTTTGTTAAGCGCGCCTGATTTAGATTTCGTCTTAGTGCCAACTGAAGATCAGCGTTAAATTATCAAGCAGTCGGGAAGATTGACAGCGGTACGTATTAACCGTCCTATGCAAATCAAACTTGAAACTTGGCTTCGGGATCGACTTCCTGCGCAGCCCCGAAATTAGTCCGGCCACTGAGACTTATCGCGTGTTGAAAATTCGCGTGGCGATACCAATTTTGTTAATTTCTTGTGTGGAAGATTTATCGCCGGAGGTTGTACACCTGAGTTTCATTCATGAGCCGATCGCCTCGAGAATAATCCGCGCCGGATAATAACAGTTGGCTCTTCTCGGAAACTACGGAGGCTTCGGGGGTGCGCGTGTCGTCCCTCTCGCACGTGTATGAGCGTGTTAGACTTCTCTCTCGGATGGGCGGAGCGTATTACGTCACGGCGGGCCAGAGGCGAAGTCACATCCACCGTACTTCCCGGCTCTTCATTACGGGCACTCGTCGAAGGAGGTCGCCGCTAACACCTCGCACAATGACCGCACAACATTGAATTCTGTGTGGAAAACCGCAATGCTTTAATTACGTTACGCCGCGCTCGTACGAACGATAATTGGCTTATTTACGCTCGTGGAGAATTGGATGAAAGAGTTGGCATGGCTGCGTGCTGTTCACTTGTGAAATGTCGATTTTATTAAGCGCGACGACGCCCGTAATTCATATTTTACAGGGCGATAAGGACTTCTGATGTTACATCTAGCTCGCGGCAGCTCTCTCAAGCTTTGTATTGAAGTGTGCATTTGTATTTCTCTATTTCTCCGGTCATGGCGTTCGAAAGAAAATGAATTCCTTTCCTCGGCATGTTTACGGATAACAAAAACCAACGTAAAATTAAATCAATGACGACTTAAACGTTAAAGGAAACTACGCTCTGATGCTCTATTTTATTTCCGAAGCATCATAGACATATTACGAAGTTCTAATGCCTATATTCTCTGTGTTTTTTCTCATTCGAATTCGATGTGATTAAGGAGTAATTACTTAATATTGGATTGTTTTAACCCTAGCAATAGCGTAATGGTTTAAGGTATGGTCTGCGAGTAGTAAGGTCGTAGGTTCGAATCTCCTGTTCGGCTATGGTAGCTTGTGGTAGATGGTTCACGGTTCAGCCCTGTAGTTCTGGGCTCTCAAGAATAAGACTACGGTATCCCGGCGACTAAAAGGGGCCTCAGGTTCACTGGGCGACAAGGGTGGGGGCCTTTGTCGTCCGCTAAGGTGGACCGGGAAGAAGGCGACATCGGCTGGCCCGTGCAGCCTTGCACTATGAGGGCACAGGGGAGGATTAACCTCCCCGGGACGTGCTCTCCTTGAGCACAGTGCAGAGGGGCTCCGGTGCGTTCCACTGGAGATCCCGGAGCCCCTCGTCATGCACCGAGGAAAGAGCCACCGGGGAGGTTTTAGTGGGTAAAAACCCCACATAACCGCCGCCTTCCCCCCAGAAGGCGGGGTATCTTTTTGAAGATTTCCTCCCCGTTAACAAAAAAAAAAAGATGGTTCACGGTTGTGGAACAAGAATGTTATGAATTTTTGTGAAAAAATTGTTAGCATTCATTAAAAAATAATCAATAGACTTTATGCTACTAACTCAATATACAAGGCCAAGGAAATTACCATGGGGCAAAACATGGGCAATTGAAAGTAAACCATTTAAAATAAAAAAATACAATTTCAAAATTGGGACATAAATGACAGCGAATTGCGGACAAATTGACTCTTCCTTTTTTCAAATTCGGTTAGAATTATATTCAGATCCGTAAAAATAGTATACGACTATTTATTTCAGAACGAAATAATATTTTATAAGCATACGAGTAATTTACGGCACGGAAGCAATCTCGCAAATCTTGATCTAGTATCATTGGACGGGACACGATTCTTCCCGCGTCAAGAAGACAGATGGAGAGGTTGTAAGGGCAGACTACACCGGTGTATAATTGGCTAATCAATCGGGTTCAGTACAAACAGGCGGGCAATTAGCCGCGCGAATATACTGCATTGCAGCCGATTTGTTCCACGACGGGGGAAAGTACACTCATGAGCAAAAAAAAGGGTCGATTAAGAAAGTTTGAATATCTCGGAAGATAAAGACGCTAGCTGACTGAAATAAATTGTGCATGATAGACAATTAAAAATCCATAAAATAAAATAAATAGTTTTTATATATTATATTAATAAATGGCGAGTAATTTACGGCACGGAAGCAATCTCGCAAATCTTGATCTAGTATCATTGGACGGGACACGATTCTTCCCGCGTCAAGAAGACAGATGGAGAGTCTGTAAGGGCGGACTACACCGGTGTATAATTGGCTAATCAATCGGGTTTAGTACAAACAGGCGGGCAATTAGCCGCGCGAATATACTGCATTGCAGCCGATTTGTTCCACGACGGGGGAAAGTACACTCATGAGCAAAAAAAGGGTCGATTAAGAAAGTTTGAGTATCTCGGAAGATAAAGACGTTAGCTGACTGAAATAAATTGTGCATGATAGACAATTAAAAATCCATAAAATAAAATAAATTATTTTTATTAATTTATTTATATTTCATTAAAAACATAAACTTCAACGAAAAAGGATAGCTTACGTAAACTTGGAAAATACAGTATTTTTCATTAAATTTTATTTTTTTTTATATTTAAGTACTTAGTGTTGTCTCCATACGGCGACACTAAGTACTAAATTTGAAAACGTAAGTAAATAAATTAATAAAAATATTCTATTTTATTTTAAGGATATTTAATTGTCTATCATGCACAATTTATTTCAGTTAGCTAACGTCTTCGTATTCATATTTAAACTTTCATAACCAACCCTTTATTTTTGCTCACGGCTATAGATGTTACATACGCGGGTATTTATAAACGTAAAAGTTGCATTAAAATAGCCTTATAAATCTAAATAAGCTTAAGCTTCGCAGAACCTAGGAGAAGTAGAATGATTTAACGACAAGGTTTTGGCCGAGCACAATAGGAGTTAGTTTTAAAAGCACGAAGGCTAAACAGAAGCACTTAAGCTTTAAAAAAACACAATCGACGAAATGCTATAGGGGAACGTGTTCTGACCAAAATAAAGAGAAACTTATTTTTATATATTATTGAAGTATTGATTGCGAACAATATTAAAAATGAAAGTTGCTCTGAAGAGTAATAAAATAATATCTCTCTTCTAGTCTAGAAGTCGGAAGCGGTTTCATGATTTAAATGTCTTATGGACAAGATAAACAGGCTATTTATATAAATATAGAAAGGCGACATTGAAGTTATAATTGCTGTTTTCACGCTTAAAGGTAAAGCAACGTTATTTAGATAACTTGGTAGAATTAATGTTTACACTTGCTTGGTGTTGCAAATAAAACAAAGACAAGAAGTCTGCGTAGCTGGCCTTTGAGATATGAATACACACAGTACATATACCAAAATAATTTTTTTTTCACAATATTTGTCGTCTGTCTTTCTGTTTTTTTTATGCCTGTAAACTAGCGCTTGAGCATGATACCACCTGTTGTAAAGGTAACCAATGGTGTTACGTGGTGATATAATAGTAGATGGTTAAACTGTTCTGGTTAAACTCTACCAGAGTTACCTGCCTGGACGGATTTCGTCAAGACTTTCACTAGCTGATGTATTAAAGAGCTTCTTAGTTTACTTTTAATTTATAAAAAATGAAATAAATAGTTTTTATATATTATATTAATAAATGGCGAGTAAAAGTAATAATATAATACCCGAACGAAGCGCTTTGCTTCATCCTTCATTATTCGTACAGCAAGGGATGTAAGTTTGCCCGCGTCTGTCTTTCCCTCCGATTATAATGTGGGTATTTTCAAGAGTACAGTGAATAGGCATTTACTAAATAATAATAATATCTTTATTGTACACAGGTATGGTCACTGAAATAATGTTGTCCTGTCTCCTAAACTAGGAAAACCTGTATTATAGGATTCAGTACCCACCCTTTATGTTTCAATTGTGCACCAATCAGAGATATACATTAATTTCACATGATAATTAATACTTTAGTATTATAGTGTGTGTGTGTACCACAAGTCACAAAACAGTTTTTCACACTTTTCGCAATCGAGATCCTTTAACCAGTTGCTTATAGTATGTTTTAATTTAAATGAATTCAGATTTGTTAATATTTGTTGATAATATTTAATAAAAATAATTATTATCCAGGACTGCATTTCCACTTAACATCAGATGGGATCGTAGTCACGCACTTGCTTGATAAAAAAACCATAGACAAAGGTAAAACTAATAGAATATCCTTCTTTTTCGATTCGTTAATCTTCATTTTCGTCGATTAAAAAAAACAAAATATAAACCTCCTTTAATAAATTTAGGCGCGCGTGAACGCACGATAAGACGAAAAGGGAATAAATTTTGTATGTGAACACCTGAATGCCACAAATAATTTACATATTCCCTTTTAATTGCTCCGGTTACGCGCGTGATATGGTAATTTATTACGAATAAATAAAATTAAAATTCCTGTAGCACAATTATATTTATAATCGTACATTCACAGTCCCTTCATTAATTATTAGAATCGTTGGTTACATGCGCCAAACCGTTGCACGACCGAGACTATTTTATTAAGGCCCACACAAAAACGTTAATACGTTTCATGGAATGTCATATTTTATATTAGTACTAGAATAGGCAGTTAAATATTTTTTACGCATGTTAGTTACCTTGTTTTTCCCTTGTTTGTGTATTTTAATGGGCGGTTCAAGTTAACTATGCTCAGACGAAACATTACATTTCTGTTACAAGTTAAAAGAAATATAAATTCAGAAAATACTTTTGTTAACGGCGCTTTGGGTGTATAAACATAATGAAAATACAAATGACGAACCTCCTCTTTTTTGAAGTCGGTTAAAAAATTAAAAGAAAGCCGTGGTGGCTCTGTCCGGGCGTTAGCGTTAAGAATACTGAGACTTCTAAATCGTTCTCTTCATTTCTGAATGTCGTGTCTATTATCAAATGTTGATCACTTGATCTATCTTTCACATGTCTTTTATCCATCGATGGTATAGATTATATGGTATAGATGGTATGGAATAAGTATAAAGTATAAGTTACAGCCTGTATATAATATAAATGTACCACTGTTGGGCGCAGGCCTTCTCTTTAAAGAGAGTATAAGGGCATAGTCCGCCACGCGGCCCTAGTGCGGATTGGCAGACTTTACATGCCTTAGAATTTTCTAAAACATGTAGGTTTCCTCACAATGTTTTCCTTCACCGTTGAGCGCGTGGTAAATCAGTACAAAATTGCAACAACGAATTGATTGGTGCCGGCACCGAGGATCGAACTCGGGTTGCTAGCGTAGTATGCAACTTGAGCCAACCGCCCCGACACTGAGCTACCACGGCTCTCATACTATGAATGCAGTGCACAAATTAAAAAAGAAATAATTGGGGACCTCTATTTTTGAAGACAGTTGAAAAGAAAATCAATACAGTATTGATATAGCAAAATGATTATAAGAAAAAATAGTTCTATAAGTCGATTGAATCAATCGAAAAAAAAAACTCGATTCTCGCGAGTTGTTTAGCAACTTTATTATTACCGCACCTAATGGTGACCATTATCGATTTACCATGACTCACCCGTCGGAAACCGATGGCACCTAACGTCCATTAATGAAGAAAAAAAAACCATCTCAAACCAATATCATAATACAATCCGGTTTTAAAGTCGCTAATGTTTCCGGTATAACGCATTATCGGATATTGGCGCTTCTTAAAATTAAGCTTCGCGAATAAAGTTTTTAATAACTATTAAGCAACGCTATATATTATTATTTATTATGTTAGACACAAACACTTTTAATAAATCGCATTAAAAAACTTTGGGCGAACTTGCGCCGAATATCTATTAATAGGGGTTCAAACTGAGCGACCTATAAACTAGGAGAAGCTAAAGCATATAAAGTGTGGTGATATATATAATAAAAAAATACAAATCTTTTTTTTAACCGACTTCAAAATAGGAGGAGGTTCTCAATTCGTCTGTATATTTTTTTCTGACAATGGAATTCACGAGAAAATCATGTAAGTGTTATATTTGCATCAAGTACGCAACAAATGGACGAATAACTCACTATCACGCCAATCGATTACGATGATTCATTTTTTATTGGAAAGGGTGTACTCCACGACCGAACATCGAACTACGATGAAAATTTGGTTAAGTTCTAATTAATTTCGTAATATTACTGGGATAATTAAAAAACACAAAGAGGGCGTCCGCACGTAATAGTGCTTAACGTTTGATTTGAATCGTTTGATTGAATCGTTTGATCGATTTGAAGTAGGTTTTTGTTTTTGCTCATAAATATACTTTTTAAAGTATATAAAATAAAGAGTATTAAAAGCGTCAATAGCCTAATGGTTTAAGGTACGGTGTACGAATCGTAAGTTCTTTGGTTCCAATCCACCATTCTCTCAATCCGGTGAAGCAGTCAAAGCCAGCTTCTCTGCCAATCTGTGTAGTTCGTGAAAAAAAAAATCCACCATTCGACTATTGACGTGACTCCAAACCCAAGCTAAAGCTTAGTTGGAATGGTTAACAAGAATGTTAGTAATATTTGTAAAAAAAAGAATATTGTTATCATTCCTTATATATAAAAAAAACACTTTAACAGTTCAATATGGTTGTGATGATTCTGGCTGAAATAGCTTTACCTTGCCGTGTTAAGAATAAAGCACAATCACAAGCAACGTTCCGAGCTATAAGTCTTGCAAAAATCATTCACTAGTAGCACGATCGGTGGAAGTACGATCTTCCAAACAATGTACGTGTTGATTCGCCCGGTAAGTATAATGCACAGGCAACTCCTTTAGTTGATGTTTTTGTATAATATACGTATATAAGCTGTCTATCTTTCCCTATCTTCATAGTAGATCATAAATAAATTAAAAGTGAATTAAAAAAAAATCAACAACAGCATTTCAGAACACGGATCTCAAATATTTGAACAGTTGCCTAGACGTATACCGTACGTAATAATATTCTTTGAAATCAACCTCGTATTATACATATTTTCAATATAAGTGTATAGTGTGTATAGTAGTGGCCAGAGAAGATGGCCTTGGCTGCTTCACCGGATTGAGTGGTGACAGCTCTTAGGTCGCTTAGCCTGAACCTCTATCGCTTTTTACTAGACACAGGGGTCCCCTTTTTGAGGGGTAACCTCGGCTTGGACGGTTACTATGTCACGCGTAAGCATGTCGATCCGAGGGCGCCCGACAGCGCCGAGGACATTCAAAAGCTAAACTAACTTTGAGTGCTACTGTTTTTAACTATGTGAAGATGCAATTCCTTGATCGAGTTCTAAGTATTTCTTAAAATAGATTACAGGTGTTATAAACAAACATCACGTACGTAAAGCCCTGCTTTATTTTTATGATTCACTACTATGATATAATTCGCATTGACGATATTGTAAATGCGAAGTAGTCACTGATTAGCAGATAACGGCGTTACAAAGATAACAATACAACTTGCATTCGTGGAACCGACCGGCTAACTATTTAATAAAATTAGAGACCGCTTCCGAAAACGAAAACAGACAATAGTACTAATGATACCTTTGATGATGGGACTGAAAATCCGGATCCGAAAAACGGAACCTGATAAAAAAATCTTTTATTTTATTATTTTACAAAATCAACAGCTTATAGAAATATAATAAATATGGCAGACGTTTATTCATGATCTAAGCCTTTATAGATTTACATAATATTCTAACCATTTATTTTCTAGTGTTAACCAAGGATGCGCATTAAAAAACAAATAAAAAAATAAATTTAAGAAATTAATATAATATAAAATTGCATTACTTTTGTGAGAACATGTGCATCACAGTGTACAGCTAAATGAAACGATATTTCCATAAAAAATACATTACTTTATAAAAAAAAAAAATGGTTGTGATGAGGCATTTTACGAAATAGCTTTACGTGTTTACCTTGACGTGTTAAGAATAAAGCACAATCACAAGCAACGTTCCGAGCTATAAGTCTTGCAAAATCATTCACTGGATCAGTGGAAGTACGATCTTTCAGACTACCTGTGTACCTGTGTTGATTCGCCCGGTAAGTATAATGCATAGGCAACTCCTTTAGTTGATGTTTTTGTATAATATACGTATATAAGCTGTCTATCTTTCCCTATCTTCATAGTAGATCATAAATAAATTAAAAGTGAATTAAAAAAAAATCAACAACAGCATTTCAGAACACGGATCTCAAATATTTGAACAGTTGCCTAGACGTATACCGTACGTAATAATATTCTTTGAAATCAACCTCGTATTATACATATTTTCAATATAAGTGTATAGTGTGTATAGTAGTGGCCAGAGAAGATGGCCTTGGCTGCTTCACCGGATTGAGTGGTGACAGCTCTTAGGTCGCTTAGCCTGAACCTCTATCGCTTTTTACTAGACACAGGGGTCCCCTTTTTGAGGGGTAACCTCGGCTTGGACGGTTACTATGTCACGCGTAAGCATTCCGATCCGAGGGCGCCCGACAGCGCCGAGGACATTCAAAAGCTAAACTAACTTTGAGTGCTACTGTTTTTAACTATGTGAAGATGCAATTCCTTGATCGAGTTCTAAGTATTTCTTAAAATAGATTACAGGTGTTATAAACAAACATCACGTACGTAAAGCCCTGCTTTATTTTTATGATTCACTACTATGATATAATTCGCATTGACGATATTGTAAATGCGAAGTAGTCACTGATTAGCAGATAACGGCGTTACAAAGATAACAATACAACTTGCATTCGTGGAACCGACCGGCTTACTATTTAATAAAATACACGGTATTAGGAGACCGCTACCGAAAACGAAAACAGACAATAGTACTAATGATACCTTTGATGATGGGACTGAAAATCCGGATCCGAAAAAAAACGGAACCTTTTTTTATTTTATTATTTTACAAAATCAACAGCTTATAGAATTATAATAAACATGCCAGTCGTTTATTCATGATCTAAGCCTTTATAGATTTACATTATAATAAATCATTTTTTTTCTAGTGTTAACCAAGGATGCGCATTAAAAAAATAAATAAAAAAATGAATTAATCAAATTAATATAAAATAAAAAATGCATTGCTTATTGTGAGCACATGTGCATCACAGTGTACAGCTAAATGAAACGATATTTCCATAAAAAAATACATTACTTTATAAAAAAAAAACAGCAATGAAACACAAAGTAAAAAACAGCTGTCTTTGTTTTCGGAATTGTATATTTACTTCTGTATAGCGTGCTGTAACTCATTTTTTAACTTGAACTTGAGTCAGATTAGGAAACCTGCTTGATAATGTGGCACAGTTTTTATTGTTGCAGACGTATAATGATGTAATTTACAATATTATACATTCACGATATTATTGTGTATTTATAATTAATGCTTGTTACGATGTCATTATTTCTTGAAGAATTATAGAAGACCCTTTTTAGGAACGGATAAAACAAACATGCGTTATGTTTTGTTTGGTAAGACTAACACATATTAAGGAATTGTTGGTGCGTTGTCTACCTATTTTATGAAGAGTTGGGGAAACCGGGCACTTTCATGGAATCATTTCTATAGTGAATTCTTCACGAGACCGGGTCAGAAGAAAACGCAATGGTCTACCGCCGACTTACACCGGTAGTCATTGTATGAAAGCTAGCGCAGTGTTCTCCTACTTTCGCAACAGAGCCACCTCTCAATCTGGTGAAGCAGTCAAGGCCAGCTTCTCTGGCTAATCTGTGTATCGTCAAAAAAGTCAACTTTTTTAACATTAAAATTGGGTCAAATCAGTCTCAAATAAGCTGAAATAATAACACAGCTGCCGATTCTGATCTATATGATGTGAGTGGTTGGCATTGTTTCTTCCACGCATTTCAACTTGTGGATACTGTTGCCACAATCGGTTTTGCCGAACCGATACGACTTGCGGACTTTCAATAATTGAGCCTACTTCTTTATAAAAAGATGTCCTCTGGTATTGTGGGTTAACATGGGCGACTATGACCACCTAAGATAGACTATACCGTAAACTCGTTTGGTTCTTTTCCTATACAAAAATAGATAGTGCTTGTACACACACACTTGCGGCAGGAGTGTATAGTGCAGATCATCAGGTGAAATACTAGTTTATTTTAAACTGTCTTGATTTATCAACTTTCTCATATATGTAAATGTGCAATCATATTTCTTCGCATTAAATTCATCCCATAACCAATTAGATGTAACTCTAAAACTCAGAATTACAATAACAAATCCATAGCTAATGCTACAAACAGATGTTAGTTTTTTTTTAAATCAAAGAATTATTCTTTCCATGAATAAATATCGGCACCCCATAAGAGTAAACAGCGCGTTTCACGCATCATTGGCGAATTTTAATGCTTCCTTCTTCATTTGCATAATATAGTGCTTTTTAAAAGTATGCTCCGGCGATCAAACGTCGTTAGTTTCAAATCTGTTGGCTTCGATTCAACAATTGGATGTTTTTGAATTACCTCTATGATTTGCTTCGTTACGTATCTTATTTAAATTAATTACTTGCGAGAATGGGCCGGCACGATCGGGGAAGTACGAATCCCAGCGCGGACTTATGCATTTCTCATTTTGTTTTAAATGAATTAGCGTTGTAATTTATATGATGAAGCTATGCTAAGCTATCAGACAGTAAGCTAATAGATCGCTTATCGTGAACATCTATTGGTAGAAATTAGTAAGTAGGTGCAAAGCCCCATAAGGCAAGAACTTCGTGTTGAGCGGTCACTGCGGCGGCAGCGAATAAGACCTAAAACTTTCTATCCTATCTCTGTCTTCTCCGCTAGGGTTGGTAAGGACGTGGTAGCTTAAATCTTAATCTGTGTTCAAACAATGACACTGAGTAGAGATTGACAAAGAGTTAAAATCTTGCCAGTAAAATTACTAATTGGTTGACAGAATATTTTTCGAGCTGATTTCTATGTAATTTGTATCCGATACTGTAGTCGACCGTGTCATTTATACAACAGCAGTTTCTGCTCCTACCTACCGTTCCAGCTTACGTTAGAAGGACAATACAGCGATATTCCATAATAGATGCGTTAATCTCATATACGGATGATTTATAGGAAAATAACGTTATGATTACAAGAATAGAAATCTCAGAAATAATGGAGACTATTTACACATAAATGTCACATCAAACCAGTGGTCTTTTTATGGGCAAGTCTTAGAATCATTTTACAAACATTTTTAGGTACTTTTATATTCACAGTAAATCAATCAAGTTAGCGGAAAATTCCGAATAAGGATGTGGTCAGCGCGCGTGGGTTTATTGATAATTGTGACCAAAAAAATACAAAAATATAACGTCTATATAAAATGATTTCATTTTGACATAAGAGTCTTATCTTAAAATGGAATCATTTTTAAATACACAAAGGATTGTTTAAAAGTTCAACAACTATTCCATCTTATAATAAAAATAACAAGAATCTACAATTTCCTTTTAACACCAGCTGCGTAAGCAGAGACCATAGTCCGCTTGTATGTGTACCATATTAGTCGTAAGCTAATCTCGATACAACAGTGTCAAACTTTATCCGGGATTCAAATAGATAAAAAAAGATAAAATATAATTCGCTATGGATTATTGAATAGTGCTTTGAATGCTACAGAGAATGTACCGTAAATGACTACATGCAGTATGTACTTGTTAAGTTGATCACATTACGTTTTGATTAAACAGTAACGATAAACATACATATTTCGGAGGAAAGATTTTAGTGTTTTAGCCAAAATGAAAATCGTAAATCATTTTTACAGCACTTTACATTAATACTCTTTGAACCATCGCGTGTAAACATGATTAGTTCCACTCGTATGTAAATTCGACATGATACAATATGTTGTGCTGGGAATCTGCACCGATATGTAAAAATCAAAAGTCACGCGATCGAGACGAGACGGCCGTTTCCGACATTAAGAATCATGTCCTTGTAGCAAACGCATACGTTGAATATAGACTGCAGGTTGAAATAATTTTACATGTTACACTAAAACATGTTTATCAAGATCATTTTAACGTAAAAACAAAAATAATCTTAAATAAGAATAGCTTTTTGTAAATTTTAAATAGAAAAAGAATCCAGCCAGCTGTATCCGAATCTCCAATCGTCCAAAAATCCAGTATTTCACAGCTTATTACAGATATGAAAAGAGTAGATTTCCGTATTCTAGTCTTTTTACGTTCACGTTTATAAATTATAATTTAATTATCATTGACTTTAAATAGTAATTTTTATTTAATAAATATATAGGTTCCTACACATCTACAAAAAGTTAGGTTAGGAGCTAAATTTTGGAAAAAAAATCCCCCAATAAGTTCCATCTCCATGTTAGGGGAAAAACTAAAAACTTTGGAATCAACTGTCACCATCGGTGTTTCCGAATCTGTATGATTTGTGGAGCTTCAAGTAACGAGCCTACTCCTTTCTCAAAGACCGGCGACGCACCTGCAGCTCCACCAGTTCATGGTTGTGGGCGATGGTGAATATTTAAGATCAGGTAAACCGTAAGCTCGTTTGCTTCTTTTCCTATAAAAAAACGTACTATAAAAGTACAGGATAGAAGTATCCGTAATCGACGATTAAGTATGAGAAGTATATATCAATGTGGAAGAAGGTATAGAAGTCTGTTAGAATCGTGCAAATAGAAATACTTAATAACTCCCTATATTTTCGGGTCAAGGACCTTTGAGATTATAATTATCGCTTATATTATATTAATTAAATAACATTTACAACCTCATCGATATATCAAAACAATAATCCTAAAATTACAGGTACAGATAAAAAATATAAAAGTAAATAAGGAACACATGTGAGATGTGGGCTTATAGGCGCATGTTGTGTATTGGATGGACTTTAAAAATGACAAATGTGGAGGTTCTACGACGAGTCAACGAGAAGCGCCAACTATTGCAGACCATCAACATAAAAAAAAACCTTCTTCAACTTATTTGATGGGCAAAGTCGCTGGCAAAAGAAGTGTTGGTCGTAGAAAGAAGTCATGGCTGCGGAACATAAGAGAGTGGACCGGAATTGCGAGTGCCGCCCAACTGTTTCGCCTCGCAAGAGACAGAAAGAGATATGGTGAACTGACTGCTAACCTTCGCTAGTCGGAGAGGCACTTTAAGAAGAAGAAGAAATAAGGAACAACTGAAAAAAAATCATAAGTGTACATGTGACTATCTTTAATCCCGTGCGCTACGCAGAAATGATAATGTGATAACGAACAATAATTAAGACAGATAACGTGTTCATATGATTATACGCGTTATTATTTTAACCTGACGAATACACGCGTTGGAAAAGCCCAAAAAGATCATTGATCATTCATTAAAAGTTAAAGTCACAGACGTTATAGAAATAACATATGTCACACTGCTGGCCTTCTCTGTAAAGAGAGTATAGGGGCATAGTAAACCACGCGTCCCTACTGCGGATTGGCAGACTTCACATGCCTTAGAAAAAAATTCTAAGACATGTAGGTTTCCTCACGATGTTTTCCTTCATCACAGAGCGCGTGATAAATCAGCACAGAAAATTGAAACAATAAATTTATTGGTGCCGGCGCCGGGGTCGAACTCGGGTTGCTAGCGTACTATGCAACATGATCTAACCGCCCGGACACTGAGCTACCACGACTCACACTGAGCTACCACGGATCATTCATTGCAATGGTATATTTACTATGGCACCACGTCTATATGTTGGATGGATTTCGTTGGTTTTTTTGTTTGTTAACAGACTCATTTAAAGCTGAGGAGCATTTCGAAAAGAATTTGCTCCTCAACCTTGAATGAGTCTGTTTCGGTTTGTCGCCAACAAATAGATGAATTTTGATTGTCTATATTATCCCACTTTACCATAAAAAGGTTTCAAAATGCAATAGTTAAAAAGAAGGAATAAATCACTACGCGTATTTCGGAGTTGCGCTTTTAGCGTCAGCTGGCATGAGAGATTCGTATTTAAAAGTGATCGGACCGTCATTAACAGTAAGGACTTATAAGGACGATGCGGTCGAATAGAAAGTTGTTGCTCTCTTACCAATATTAGCGTAGTACCCGGCGGGATGCATCGTGCGCACAGATCACCGCTGGAAACTTTCCATTTGACACTTACCTAAAATAGACGTAACACATATTAAATAATCGATGTCACATGAAAATAATATTAAAAACATGTAAAAACAATCTCAATTATCTTCCTTCTATTCTCTATAAATATACGAGACCGATCTCCGATTGATTTAAGGGAAAACGTTGTAGGCAACAGTAAAAAAAATTGTTATTTTAATTTTATCCTAATTTATAAACTACTTACTAAAGCAGAGAGCCGTAGTAGCTCAGTGTCCGAGCGGTTAGCTGAAATTGCATAGCACGCTAGCAACCCGAGTTCGATCCCCGGTGCCCGGCACAAATAAGCTTGCTAGTGAAGGAAAACATCGTGAGGAAACCTACATGTCTTAGAGAATTTTTCTAAGGCATGTGAAGTCTGTCAATCCGCACTAGGGCCGCGTGGCGGACTATGCCCTTATACTCTCTTTACAGAGAAAGCCTGCGCCCAACAGTGGGACATATATATTATATATATAAAGGCTATAACTTTAACTTTTTAACTTAACCAAAATCTGAGTAATGTAAATAGTCTCACAAACTTCTATCACATGGATTGTAGGTGCGTTACTGACATTTACGAGTTACGCACGAACCGCAAACGCAAAAATATAATATGCCTCCACTTCATATCGGTCTGAGGTTCAGTCTAAGCGACCTACGAAGACCACCTCTTAATCTGATGAAACAGTCAAAGTCAGCTTCTCCGATTATTCTGTGTGGGTTCTTTAAAAAAACTGCTTCACTTCTAATCGTACCGGCCCGTTCAAATAACTGGAGTCACGGCAATATCTTCTGAATGCTGCTGGGTTTTAATATAATATTAAAGTGATTTAAAAAAACAAACACGATCAAATCGCTCTTATTGAATTTTTATTCGAGTTTAAAATGTTCACGTCAAATATTTCGAAGACAACGTTAAATTTGTTTAACAAAGATCCCAATAAAAGATAAAGTCATAAAATGTATCTCAGTTTAATATCATGCAAGTGGACGTATGAAAGATCTTTAATGACGCACACGCACGAAGGAAATTAGCACCGTCTACCTGCGATGTATATATGCGATTTTTTTGTTGCGATGTTTAGAGTTGTACGTTTTCTTGTCGCATGAGTAACTATGAAGCGTTGCCAACATTCGGAGTTTTCAAAAAACGTTTACGCGTCCATGAATCATGAGAATTTATAAGTGTTGATTTTTCATTGCAACTGTTTTCATCTCGAAAGTTCTATTGTTGTGCACGGTGATGTGACTTTTAAAATTATTTAAAAATAATATACTAATCTTGAACAACTCTCACCAACCAGTATTGCTCCTAATAATCTGTAGTAAAAGTGATGTGAAATCTTATTACGAATTTTTTTTTTTACTTAAACTTATATATTGAAATATATCTATGTATATTAACATGTATTTATGTATATATAGTTAAGCATTTTTTTTAAAGAAAGCTAGCAATATTTCTTTTTTTTTATTTCAGAAATATTGCTAACAATCTTGTTAACCATTCCAACTAAGCTTAAGCTTGTGCTAGGACATGGCTCACGGCAATAGTTCAATGGTTGATTCGAACCCACGACCTTACGATTCGCAGGCCGTACCCTAAACCATTAGGCTATTGACGCTTCATAATTTTTAACTTCAGCATTTATATGTATGTAAATTTATTTTACTATTCGTTCTCTTATCTTTTCTTTTTTGCCAAAATGCTTTTATTTCTCAACCTGTGTTGACTGGTAGAGAGAGACGTTAAGTCCGGTGAACCGATTTTAATAACGTATTGAAAGCTTATTTATTTAATCAGTTTTTATTAACTAATAAATTATAACATTATTTAAATGAATTTAATTATATAAAAAAAAGTTGTGACAACGTTAAAAATTAAAGTGCTGCGAAAATCATGGAATAGTAGCCACATTCAATTTGACAGTTCAACTAACACTGTGATTCTCTGTGTGGTTGACTGTGATATTTTGTCTCTTACTTCAAACTTTTAAAAATAAATTCATAGCGTGAAATTTTTAAATAATAAATATGTCTTTATGTATAAGATCTAAAACTACTATTTATTAATACGAGCTTCAGTTAGACGAGTGAGTGATTTATATTATCACATCAGGTACAATTTTAGACGATACACGAAAACCATTTCGAATTTATGCGACATTCAATTTCGCCGGAGTGCATTACTCGACGGCATTGCACGCGTCCATTGTGCATGGAATATTCGGCATAGGGGCCAAATGCGAGGGTCGGCATGTTCCAGCCGAGGCATGCGGAGGCACACACGTGGCTTCCACGGCCGCCTCCCCCGGAATCTGACCAAATGCCCATCGGGGCCCGATTGTTAGCTAAATAGCGATGGCTTATTTATGAGATTCTCCTGCTTGCGGGGACGATTCCGCCGGCCGGCTACGTGCAAGGTATTCTCAAATGTACGCAAATTGACTTGTTCGAATTCACATTCAATATTTTACTGGTTACAATTTGTGTTTTTCACATCAAAATGCTATACGCTATTTAAAGTAGCACAGTATTGTTAACTCAGTGCCAGAAGTAAGCTATTCATAGTAATCAGTACTCTATTATTATTGAGAAAATGGTTAAAACTTTGTCTTTTTTATAGGAGAATAGGCAAGAGAATCAATCACCTGATGCTGTGATCTCCACCACCCATTAACACAAAGGAATTTCTGATGCGTTTCCAAGTATCTATAGAAAATATAATTAGAAATATTTTTTGCACAAATGTAACTTCTCCAAATAAACTTAAGCATACGTTAGGAGATGGTACACGTTATTAGCCGAATGGTTGGTTGGTTGTGGGTTAGAACCTTAAACATTTAGTCTATTGACGCTTGACATCGACATCTTTCATTAAAACATGCCACTTACGCATAAAACGTGTACACATTTGCGTTGACCCGGTTATTCTTTAAATTTTTAACCGACAACAAAAGTTGAGGAAGTTTTCAATTCGTCTGTATTTTTTTGTCACTTTTGTAGACTCATATACCCGTCGTATATTATGATTTTGATATTTTTTTTATGATTTTTTTTATTTTGTCTACGTTGAACCGTGGTCTCCAAAGATATAACGTGTAGATGCAAATGTTTGTTGATTGAGTATTGGTAACTTCCTTAGCGACAACAAATACGAATAATTTAACTATGATCCTTCGGAAATAAAAGGTTGTCTGTTCGTAGTACTAAGGAACAGTAGTGGTTAGTAATAGTTACAAAGATTTGATGTCGTGTTTTGTTTTTGCAAATAAATATACGTCAAGTAAATGAAGCGTATCCTAGCATAAGCTTAATTGGAACTGTTAACAAGAATGTTAGTAACATTCTTGTTAAATTACAGTACATTACAACAATATTTCTTTAAAGAAAGAAAGAGATATTGTTATCTTTCTCTTAAAAAATACTTGTTCTTAGGTCATTTAATTTCTACAAAAGAACCCAGTGAGGATAATCTTCATAATCGGCAATCAACCTTGTGTGGAAGCGCGGAGGGTGGGTATTCATAACGCTCCCATTGTTAATTACACGCACGAGTTGCCGTCTGGCTAAGCACACGATTTAATGTCGGGCCAAGTGTCGAGACAAATGCGCCGAATTCAAACTCGGGACAAATGGATGTTGCCACACAAAAGTACACTTTCTAATCTGCGAAAGAGTTTTATGTCGTTTCTAGTTTAGGAAAGTGATATTTGTCTTTGGGGCGTTAATCTTTTATGTTAATTATTAATCCTCTTAAGCATTCGACTTAGATTTATTTCGGTTTTAAGACCTACTCCAAAAAAAAATACGGACGAATTAAGAACTGAAGACGGTTTTCTTTTAAATATTTGTGCATGCGTAGAAGAAGAAAGAAAATGTAGGCGTCAGAACTATATCAAGAAATATGCTTTTATTTGTACTACGACCATCCTAGCATAGTAGTAGTAGTAGTAGTAGCGTTTAATCTACCACATTTTTAGTAAGTAGAAATCTGACAGAACCGCCGCCTTGCAGAAGGCGGGGTTTTTTGAAGATTTCTACCTCGATAACAAAGAAAAAGTTTGCAAAGATTATGGAAGACATACCTTTATGTCTTGCATAATCTTTGCCTACCGTACCGGGAAAATTAGGTGCCTTGATTTATTTAGTTACCAAAAGTCTATCAGAATTTAGGTTGAATTGACAGGCTATATATGTCGCACTATTGGGCAATTCTTTCTGAAAAGAGTATTAGTCCGCCACGCAGCTATAGTGTTTTCTAAAACACGTGGGCCTCCTCACGATGTTTTCCTTCACCGCCGAGGGCATAGTAATTCAGCAGTTAAAATTGCAACAAGCAAATTCATTGGTGCCGGCACCGGGGATCAAACTGGGGTTGCCAGCGTACTATGCAATATGAAGCGACAGTCCGGACATGGCTACCACGACTCTGCATTATTGGTCAAGTATTTTAAACAAGAACTATTGTCTAAGACGCAACAGTGTCTAGGACAACAAGTATTATAATAATATATGTACGTAATTAAATAGTTTATAATGCCTCCCAACATCCTCCCACCTATACGTGGTAGGTTATTAGCCGGGCGGCATTACGCCTCAGCTCAGGTCAAAGCGTAGGTATGCACCCAACACCAAAAAGCGTACATAGCTACGAATATAGTCACAATCATGGCATACCGGACTGGTAATTTTTATATGGTATTCAAGAGAAATGTTAATGAAGGTTTCAGCTATAAGTATTTTATACGCCCTCGTGTTTACGGCTCGAGTCATCCCATGAGACCGGTGTCAGTCAAACGGCGATCGGTAGACGAGATATCAGAAATCGGCGGTTCGAATCTGACGGCGATGCTTTTCGACGACCTTACCCGCTTTTCCCAACAGTACGCTTTTAACGGTGGCTTATCATCCAATCAAATCCCGTGCCGGCTATCGAGAAACAATGGCACATTAATAAAAACGTTACTTTTACTAGAGCGAAGCGTAAAGCGTTACGTCTCTATGAATTTAGAAGACCGATTGTGGGGGCAATAAAAGTTTGTTATTTATTTGCCAATATATACCAACAAATGTACTTCTACTGTGAAAACTATAGACATTATAGATAAATTCTTTATGAGCAAAAACAAAATTTTCTATAACTTTTTTTTGACCAACTACACAGATTGGCTAGACAACTTATACTTGGATGATAATAATTTTATTCATTATCTTCTTCTTCTTCTCATGGTGCCATCTTCTATCGAAGGTTGGCGACCATCATGGTGACTCTCGACACAGCAGCACGAAATAAAGAACGTGTGCTCTTATTGAACCATTGGCGTAGATTTTTAAGCCAAGATGTTCTTCTCCTTCCCGGATTTCTTTTCCCTGGATTTTGAGCTGTAACAAATCGTATTAGGGATTGCGCATTATATGCCCTAGGTATTCCAGCTTTCGTCTCTTAATTGCGTCAGGACCTTCAACCTTCTTTCCAATTCTTTACAGCAGTAATTCATTGCGTACTTTGTCTTTTTGCTCATTATATTGTCTTACAATTATGTACTAGCACAAGCATAACATTTATATAAGCGAACATTTTTTAAATTTCTATTTGTTTAATTCCTAGCATTAAAACAGGAAACGTATTAACAGGTATTGTGCGTGTCGGAATCTTAATACAATACCTATAATAATTGTACAAATAATATTGTATACAAGTACGTACCGATTGAACGATTATGTTTTATTTATTGTTGTAATAAAAACTAACTAGTATCGATATTCATAATTAACTTGTTATCATTAAACTAAATAGATACAAATATGGTAGCGTCAATAGCCTAATGGCTTAAGGTACGGCCTGCGAATCGTAATGTCATGGGTTCGAATCCACTATTCGACTATTGCCGTGAACCATGTCCTAGCGCAAGCTTAAGCTTAGTTGGAACGGTTAACAAGATTTTTAGTAATATTTCTGAAAAAAAAAATATCGTTAGCTTTCTTTTTTTAAAAAAAAAATATATATAGAATTTTATAAGTAGAAGATATTCAAATCTACACACTTTATAGCATCGCTATGTTTTGTTAACTCCTTCTTTCCACTGACCACCGCGAATGGTAATAATGTGTGACAGATATATGAATGGTAATTGGAGATGCAGCTGATTTCTGTACAAAAAATACGCAAATTTTCAACCATTCAATTACGCAATATGTTATTTTTTTAAAGAATGCTTACAGTATTTTCTTTTCATAAATGTTAGTGATTGTATTAACTTGTAGGTCTTGTGGAATTAATAGTCCAATAACTAGTACACTCGCTTTATTGAGACAGCGTTGTACAAAAAATTATTTTAACGAATACCGTCACATCTGCGCGTTCTCACTATCTTTACACAAAATTAATAAGAAGTCAGATTACGAACAAATAAAGTTAAAATATTGTTTACAATGTCAAGTTAATATGATGATCAACTAAATTATTAATTATGAATAAAAGATACAATAAGGTTCAGGTAAATTAAGATATCATTGGAAGTAGTTATTATGCATAACAATCACTGGGTGCCATGTGTTGCTTACAAACATTCTCGTTAACCATTTCAACTTAGCTTAAAATTGTGCTAGGAGCTGGTTCACGTTAATCGAATGGTGGATTACGTGTCGCAGACCGTGGGTTGAACCATTAGGTTATTG
Source organism: Meandrusa payeni (assembly GCA_029286785.1). Classification (NCBI taxonomy): domain Eukaryota; kingdom Metazoa; phylum Arthropoda; class Insecta; order Lepidoptera; family Papilionidae; genus Meandrusa; species Meandrusa payeni. The sequence goes on from JAGSMX010000013.1 coordinate 7,654,217, forward strand.
ATACCACAATAATAATACGTTTTACGACGATTATTCAACCTTTCAACCTTGAATCTAGACAACCTAAAATCTCTTTTGTTTCGTCAACCATATTATAAACGGGTCGGCAACCTTTTGGGTCGGAAGAGGTAAAAAATACTATTTACAAAATTTCAAAGTTTTTGATAAATCTTTGTAATCTTGTATCAATAAATAGTACTTGCATTAATAAAGATAAGACTAAATAGCCGTAGATTCACAACCAAATTGCATGTCGCTCGCAAGACAGTTTTCCGACACATGTCCTAAACCACAAAGCCATTGACGCTTCCACTAATCTAACAAATTTATTTTTATTACAGCAAATGTTAACCTGTATAAAAGCAACAAAACTGATTTCAAATACTTGACCAATTAAATAAAAATAATTGAGCGGCGGCCGGCGGTAGAGAGCGGGGACCTTCCGACGCGTCGCTAGATGAAAAAGCACAAGCCGAAGTCCAATGAAAGGTATGCGTGGAATGGGAGGGAGCATCCGGGCGGCGGCGATTGTTGCCAGTTATCACTGAATGTTTTCCGCGGGAGTATTTTGTGCCGCCACAAAAAAATACCCACACAAAGGGCGGGCGCGGCGCGTTTGAGACACCGCCCCTGTGGGAAAATCGTCGCCAGAAAACTGCGACGCGAATAAATTATAAGCCCACTCACTCTCAGGTGGAACGCGACGCGTACCCGTGTTTACGTAATGGCAAGTGCGGACCCTTGTGCGGGTCGGATTGTGACTAAAAATTACTTGTTGATCCGGATGGTGTAAACGGCCATTATGTTCCCGTTATATTCTAACTGATAGATGTGATAAAACTGAGCATATTTTTTTTGGTCTGAGACCGAATCCTAGGCGAGGCTTTTTAAGATCTAGTAATACTTAAGTTGAATCACCTTATCATAACATCACAATTTCATTTTTATGTGTTGTAAGATTATTGAATAGAGGCGATTATTATTAATCTAAATTGATTCAAGGTCACAAATATTTATATATATAGGTTAGAAATCGTAGAACGGAAACTCATTGCTACAATATGGGATTCGAACTCTTGACTCTTGATCGTACTACCAGTACGTAATTCGCAACACAAAAATTACGTGACACAATTTAAGAAATTTATTTATACTACTTACATGGGCCGATTAAAATGTAAAATTAAGAATAAATGTCACTTAGTATTGTAGTTCAAAACAGTAAGCGGCTCGAAGGACCAATATTTGGGGTAGATTAACTACGTAGAACTGATATTATTATATCAGGAGAACGACAGATATCTGATACGAGCACGCGTTATATGCGCACTGATTCCAAACATCGACCTTTACTCAAATAATAAAAAGCGCTTGCTTGTACAAATTAAAAATTAATCTCTCACGTCTTTCCACAAGAATGGGGCATAGTTTGTAATCTCTATCTGCTTTGAATATAACTTATTCAGTCCTAATTTAACACGAGACACAAGAACAGAACATACATTGGTACAAGTTGGCTATGATTCCAACCCCCGACCATCAAGCTCTAGTCAAATGTATATCCACTAACTTATTTATTCTTGCTATTAATTGAACAATCTGCGTTTACTTCATGATTAAACAAACTGATCGGTGGAGCTCAGCTCTGGCAGTTAGTGTACAATTTGATAGCAAATGGTTGTCAAGCGGGCTCTGTAAATGTCGCTAGATCTCACGGCGATCGGGAATCATTAGCGAAAACGTACCGTCCCGGAATAGAGCTGACAGCGTAGCGGCTGCACCGCCATGACGGATGGCGGGCGCGAGCTATTACCGACGATTTGTACACTCGCCTTCAATAACTCATGGACTTGCAACAAGTATATTTACACAGTTGAAACAAAAACAGACCTTAAAACAAATCGATACTAACAGTAGAATATCAGTGACAAATATTTTAAACGTGATACCACCAGTGACGGATTAAAAGAGGAGACATGAGAGACGACCTCAAAAAGGACGAAAGCCAAAGTTAGATGAAAAGCGCTTACCCTAGTGTCCTTCTGATACATTTTAATTTACCATTTTGTACGAGTTCTCAAAGAATTTTTGGACACCTAGGTCCAATGCCTATTTTCAAAATGGATTAAAACAATTACGGAGTATGATGGCATAAATATAAAAAAAAACTTCTTAATGGAGAACTGTTTTTGAACTTCTTTTTTGAAGTCGGTTGAAAAATTTCCTTATCACCAATTTGTAAGGGTCAGATATTTTCAAGTAAACATTGACATGTGCGATGTAAAGTTTGGGGACTGTACACATATCCCGTCGTGGAATTACACGGTAATGGAAAAATGCATCTTGTCTTTGGTCGATAATGGATGTTACATGACAGTGATTTTCCAGGTACGATATGTTTATGTTCATTAATAATAACTAATGCACATATTTTTATGGTAAAAGTTAAATTAAATTATATAATAAAGAAATAAGGGGAAATATTGTAGTTTGGATATAATTAAAAAATAACCAATGAAGTATTTAACTCTAACGGGGTGAGTACATATAGCATTGCTATCTGCTTTTAACAGCACTTAGTCGATCACAATTATGGCTTGGAACAAGTAAATTGTAATACACAGCTACAATTTACATCGTAATTCATATGCATGGAAAATAGAGTACAATAGAAATATTTGTACGAGTCCAAAATCCTAAACGCAGGAAATTATTTCTCATTCATAAAGGTCAGACTTTTTGTGTTAGAGTTCCAATTAGTCTAGACGAAGTTATTTAAACTGATCTCCCAGCCACCAGCGAATTGACAATTAGGTTATAAAGTCGACGGTGAAATTATCGTTGCAATAAAACAGTGCGACGACTCTAGACTTGTGCCGCTCCAAGTTGCACATTGAAAACTCGCAGAAAATGCATTGGCGATAAGAAAAAATTCAGTCCGAGCAGCGCATATAAGAACACACGGCGATGGCGACATTCCATGGGGGATGCCTCGCATATCGAGACTTAAAGTAACCATTTACCGATTACAGATAGGTACGCCATGGCCGCGGCAATCTTGCCGGATCGCCTCTCGAACGCGACAACTTATGTATAACCTAAATAAGTAAGAAATACTTCTTTCCTCTGCGACTTAACGAGGTCTCACCAACCTGTACATACACAGAGTACATACAGTTAACACGCTAGTGAGCGTAGTCGTTCAAGTATCCTATTGAGATTTTAAATTCAACTCGCATAGCACGATTCCGAGCTATTGTGAACTAAGCGTCTTTACTTAAGACGTCATTAAAGTAACAAAGTTACGGTTAACGGTTATTGTCGCCGTGGAATAACAAAAAAAGCGGTCCTGCCGTAACGCCGCTGTTCGTGTCCTTGTCTAACTGGGGCATTTGAAGAAGGTTGGAGCGGGATGTTGGTCGGTTTTGATATTCCGTTTCTAATATGAATCGCGCTTAATTTATCGTGCGACAGCCGCGCCGCTGCGCCTTAGCGACCGGGAGCGACGCTACATCAATCTTTGGGACTTGAGAATCGTGCATAAAGCACTCCAATGTTTGTTGGACATAAATCATAGGCCAAAGGAAATTAATCATAAATCCTAGTACATGAAAAAAAACTTTGTATGCAGCCGAGTACGGTGTAAACATTTGTATTTAAGAAAATAAAATAACACTACGTTGCCAGAAATTACTTTTTATTGTATAATATATTTTATAAATCATAATTTTTCTTTTTCGTATTTTATATATATTATATATTTTTTAATGCTAACAGTATTTGTTTTTGTATTGTAACAGCAAGCTTAAATGTTAAAAATGAATAACTAACAATAATTTATTACTCAAATTTTGCATGTTTATTAAATTATATTAGCATTCTGTATTCAAATGTATTTTATGTAACAGTGAAACAATGATAAAAATAATAACTAATAATGATTATTAAAATTTTACTTGTTAATAATATATATTAGCATTCAAGTATAATACTAAACTATACTATAGTATAGAGATCTGTACTCAACAATATTAATTTTGAATAATGTGTTTATTAAAAAAAAAATTGGGACTAATGTATAAGCGGTGACTTTACAGCAATAAAATTCAAATCTACCTTCACCTTTATTAATATTATCCAACAACAGTGAGCGCCAAAAATGAAGGAATTGGTTAACGCAAAGAAAACAATAAATCACATCAAACAATACGTACAAAAAAAAATACCGGGAGAGTGGGGCTGACACTTAAGGTATCGCAGTTCATTCTAAACTTTCGCGTACCGTTAATGGAGTGACACAAAAAGTTCTAATTGTTAACTTTTCGATGTCTATTTCTCTGTTGAGACCATTAAATCTGTTGTAATTTATTCCGACTTTTATGGATCACCCCTACTACGGTAGTAAATTTGAGTTTTTTTTTAAATATAGCATCATTTAAAAGCACACACGCCCTTGATCAAGGGGAGTAGGCAGAGATTATTGAGATCACATGAATGCCTAGATGATGTGCAAGAGGCCAGAATTGGGTGACAAGACCGTGAAAATGGACGTCCATAGTTGATGACGTGATTGCTTTATCATTATTTGTATACAGATATAACTTAAATCACGAATGACGTCGACCTAATGTCAAGTACTCCCCGTACCCGAAACAGTGTGGTGCTAACCAAAGATTTGGCATACAGGATTTAGTCCTTGCAAGAAATAATTCACATTCCCACTCGCACTCTCACACTCGTTTGTGTCTTTCTCCAAATAAAAAAGGTCTTGTCATCTTAACCCGCCAATTTCTTTCAATTTTATAAATCTCTAAGCCTGAATAGCGTCAATAGCCTAATTGGTTTAGGGTGCGGGTCTGCGAATCGTAAGATCGTAGAATCGAATCCACCATTCAACTATTGACGTGAACCATCCAGCACAAGCCTAAGCTTATTTGGAATAGTTAACAGGAATGTTATTAATTTTTGTGAAAAAAATTTCGTTAGCATTGTATTAAAAAAAAAAAAAAATTGATTTGGTGTACGGTTTGCGAATCGTAAGGTTGTGGGTTTGAATTCAATTTTTTTATTTGATAGCTGGTGCTTCCCATGCGGTCCCATTTAAATTTGGTCCAATTCTGACAGTGAGATCCATGGGAAAACCATATAAGTCTTAAATTTGCATTATTAATGTGCGCCACAAATGTACGAATAACTCAATATCACGCCTACGGATTTCGATGATTCGTTTTTTATTGTAACTACTTTAAGAGTAGTTTGATGAAAGTTTGGTTAGGTTCTGATTAATTACGTAATTACTCGTAATACAAAAAGCGTAAGCGTAAACGTAAAAATCGTAATTCAATAACGTTTGATTCGATTTGAAATCGGTTTTTTGGTTTTACTCGTAAATATACTTGTATTTTTAGAGAATTACCTCTGCTAAATTGATTAAATGGATTATTATTATATCAATAGACATTTCTTACCATTAAGTCACTGACTGTGGGATCCTTACACCATTATACGATGTGTTGCAACGATCCTGAATAAAGGTCGAACGGGTGTAAATGCCAAACAACTATTTGCGAAATAAGTTCAGAGCGCTGTAAACCGTTTCCTTGCTATCTAAGATTTATTTTATAGCATGAATTACACAAAACGTGTGTATGTGTGTTATTTCCATGTGGGGGGAGGGGTCAAGGTTCAATGATATGTATGTATCATAATAATCAATATGGCAATTATAGTAAGACTATGTATTATAACAAATAATATCACAATTAAACAACGATACTAGGTACTACATAAGGCGATCGCTCCAAAATATTTTTATAATTACATATTACTTAAAAATATTTTTTTTCTATGGAATTTATTTAACAATATAAATTTTAACCATTTATTTGCCAATGATCTATGTGCTAAAAATCGTTATCTACAAATTTATTGATACGTAATTTTCAAATGGATTTGTTACTGACAGATTGATGGAAATACATCAGCATATTAGGAAGATATCATCATGCAACAATTGAAACAATACCGGGAGAGTGGGGCTGACACTTAAGGTATCGCAGTTCATTCTAAACTTTCGCGTACCGTTAATGGAGTGACACAAAAAGTTCTAATTGTTAACTTTTCGATGTCTATTTCTCTGTTGAGACCATTAAATCTGTTGTAATTTATTCCGACTTTTATGGATCACCCCTACTACGGTAGTAAATTTGAGTTTTTTTTTTAAATATAGCATAATTTAAAAGCACACACGCCCTTATTCAAGGGGAGTAGGCAGAGATTATCGAGGCTGAGATTACATGAATGCCTAGATGATGTGCAAGAGGCCAGAATTGGGTGACAGGACCGTGAAAATGGACGTCCATGGTTGATGACGTGATTGCTTTATTATTATTTGTATACAGATATAACTTAAATCGTGAATGACGTTGACCTAATGTCAAGTACTCCCCGTACCCGAAACAGTGTGGTGCTAACCAAAGATTTGGAATACAGGATTTAGTCCTTGCAATAAATAATTCACATTCCCACTCGCACTCTCACACTCGTTTGTGTCTTTCTCCAAATAAAAAAGGTCTTGTCATGTTAACCCGCTAATTTCTTTAAATTTTATAAATCTCCAAGCCTGAATAGCGTCAATAGCCTAATTGGTTTAGGGTGCGGGTCTGCGAATCGTAAGATCGTAGAATCGAATCCACCATTCAACTATTGACGTGAACCATCAACACAAGCTTAAGCTTATTTGGAATAGTTAACAGGAATGTTATTAATTTTTGTGAAAAAAAATGTCAGCATTGTATAAAGAAAAATACTTTAAATTGATTTGGTGTACGGTTTACGAATCGTAAGGTTGTGGGTTTGAATTCACCATTTACATGATTATTTTTTTATTTGATAGCTGGTGCTTCCCATGCGGTCCCATTTAAATTTGGTCCAATTCTGACAGTGAGATCAATGGGAAAACCATATAAGTCTTAAATTTGCATTATTAATGTGCGCCACAAATGTACGGATAACTCAATATCACGCCTACGGATTTCGATGATTCGTTTTTTATTGTAACTACTTTAAGAGTAGTTTGATGAAAGTTTGGTTAGGTTCTGGTTAATAACGTAATTACTCGTAATAACGTTTGATTCGAAATTAAGTCGGTTTTTGGTTTTACTCGTAAATATACTTGTATTTTTAGTAATTCTCTTTGCTGGATTGATCCATTTAGGATTATTATTATATCAATACACATTTCTTACCATTTAGTCACTAACTGTGGGATCCTTACACCATTATATGATGTGTTGCAACGATCCTGAATAAAGGTCGAATGGGTGTAAATTAATTACGTAATTACTCGTAATACAAAAGCGTAAGCGTAAACGTAAAATCGTAATTCAATAACGTTTGATTCGATATTAAGTCGGTTTTGGTTTTACTCGTAAATATACTTGTATTTTTAGTAATTCTCTTTGCTGGATTGATCCATTTAGGATTATTATTATATCAATACACATTTCTTACCATTTAGTCACTAACTGTGGGATCCTTACACCATTATATGATGTGTTGCAACGATCCTGAATAAAGGTCGAATGGGTGTAAATGCCAAACAACTATTTGCGAAATAAGTTCAGAGCGCTGTAAACCGTTTCCTTGCTATCAAAGATTTATTCTATAGCATGAATCACACAAAACGTGTGTATGTGTGTTATTTACATGTGGGGGGAGCGGTCAAGGTTCAATGATATGTATCATAATAATCAATTTAGCAATTATAGTAAGACTATGTATTATAATAAATAATATTACAATTAAACAACGATACTAGGTACTACATAAGGGGATCGCTCCAAAATATTTTATAATTACATATTACTTAAAAATATTTTTTCTATGGAATTTATTTAACAATATAAATTTTAACCATAATGGTGCCTTAGTAAGACGGACTCCAATGATCTATGTGCTAGAAATCGTTATCTACAAATTTATTGATACGTAATTTTCAAATGGATTTGTTACTGACAGATTGATGGAAATACATCAGCATATTAGGAAGATATCATCATGCAACAATTGAAACAATATCGGAGTGTAGTGGTAAGCCATTTTGCTTTACCAATGACAATCCAATATTGTTGAAACCGATTTATTGTAGTCATATCAATTATCATTTCATCATGTACTAACACACACACGATTGGCGTGCCAGTGATAGGACATCTGTAAGCCATAGTGAAACCAACGAAGTGAAAGACCTTTAAAATTAGCAAATATCGAAAACTATGATGCCAATGAATTTTTATTTTGACTCAATTAGTATAGCACACTCGGGGGCAGGTTCTCTGTTCAAGTGTTGATTTGATGCATTGAATTGCAAGCATTGAAAAAATTGGTCTAGAAAATCTTTGATCATTTACCGACATCGACAAACATTAGGCTATGAACGCCTAAAATTACAGAATTATATGAACATTAGTGCATATAGAATATTCTCGTAATCGTTCTCCGACGAGGCATTTACCCACGAAAAAGGAAAAGAAATATAGAATTTAAGAAAATTAACGTCATCAAGTAGCAAATAGTGTTCATGGCCGTCGTTGATCACTTGTAATATCGGAGATAACGCAACGGACAACTGTAAAATATATATATAAATGATTCATTGACAAGGAAATGGTTAGACCTTACTCGTGAATGGCTGCCTACGTCGCCTTTGTTTATGTTGTAGAAAAACTCCGCCGCTATCTCGTGTATATTCATGTTATTATAACATGCAGTGTACTAGTGGGGAGCGCCGGCTTTGTCCAGTCGGCTTTTAAATTATTTAAAAAAAATAGCTTCTAATAGATCTCATTTGGAATTCGAATCTAAGACGACTGGTAATTAAAGCGTTTCTATTTTCCGTATACGGGTAAATAGAAATGTAGGAGAGAGAATTTTTTTCTAACGAGCCCACGCTGACTGAGCTGACAAGAGCCAGAGAAGTTGACCGCAACAACTAGGTAGCTTAGCCTAAACCTCTATTGAGAGCAACATTGCGCTAGTGTCTCTGAAAAGAGACCTAGGCTTGGACGGTTACTCTTATCACGATAGCATTGCGAACAAAGAGTGCCCAAGAGGACCGAACCACAACTCAGACGATAGTATTATCGGAGGGATAGTTGGTACGACTGTACGTTTTTCGCGTAACTTTCTTCCACGCACTGTCAACGTGTGAAATCACCTGTTGCCAGCGGTGTTTCCGAACGTTTACGATTTGGGGACCGTCAAGAAACGAGCCTACTCCTATCTCAAAGGCCGGAAAGGCACCTGCATGTACCACTATAGTAGTGATCAATGTTTAATTTTTTTCATAGAAAATGAGGCAAACGAGCTTCGCAATCGAGATCACCGCCGTCCATGAACATTCCCAACACCGGTGGAGCTGCTGTTTTGTTGCCGAACTTTGAGAAAGATGTAGTCAATAATTTGATTTGAAGCGGTTTTAGTTTTGAGTAAAAATACTGTATACAAGTGTTTTTCTTCATTTCATCTCTACAATGAAAAAGAAAAGCCAACAACTTTCCAAATCCTCGAATGAATTAACAGAGTCAATAAAAAAGAAAACCCAGTATGAACACTTCAAACAGCGTGTTGTGTGTAAACAAAGGGTAGATTCACGCTCCGTCGGACAATGAAAGCGCGCACGGTAGCGATTGCAAAATAAAACCTACAAATAACAAGTTTAATTAAATCGCCAAGAATGGACGGAGAGCGGGGCGGCAAACAATTCCGATTGTAGCGATAGTTTAACAAGTGAACTCGGAGTGGGCCCCCATACGGATCTACCTGCAACACTGCACCCGACTCAATCTACTGAGTTATTGAGAAACTGCTGAACGGGTACGATGTTACCTCTAGTGCTGTGCTTTAACGTGTTAATAATTAACTATCGATAGTTTGATCGATAGTTACTTCGTCAACATGTAGTTTATTACTAAGCATCAAATACATTGTCATTAAGTTTAAAGTTAACGTGTATATAGGCTTTCTCTCACGCCTAACGGAGTACAGTTATCTTATCCGATCCCAGATGTGATGGGCTCATCCCATCGCCATAAAATAAGTCCAAAATTAAAGAATGTTGAAAACAAACAATTCAAATATCCGTCATCTTTCTCGGATCTCAGGCGTTTTAAACCTTTCCGATGTAGAGAGAGAAACTCGATCATATTTCGGATATAGATGCATTTTGTACTTCACAAATCTAGCAAAAAAAATTGACCAAAATATACTTTGATAACATGATGTAAAACATCCTTTTTTTATTTTTAGTACATTTGTACTGATTTGGTTTGATCACAGATTCAGAAAAACAACAATCGACAGATTTTAATGTGAAAACTTTTAATAGGCTGTATATTTAATATACGATTACACTCTGTTATAAATAGCTGTAAGTTTTCCAAATAAAATAAATAAATATCTATATAAATAAATACTATCACAGAGTTTATTAGGCTCTCAATGTGACACGACCCCTTCGCCATACACTAGGGCTAAAAGTTTTTTTTTAAGTAAGAATGTTCGTTAAAAAGCCGAACAACGGAATTTCCTTTGGTACAAGCCGGCTAGGATTCAAAACGCCCATGGGCTTGGGTTATGTTTTAATATTTTTTACTTAACTTTTCCCCTCACCGGGGGGACCCTTGTGTCGAGTTACTAGCGATAGAGGTTCAGGCTAAGCGACCTAAGAGCTATGCCACCTCTCAATCCGGTGGAGCAGTCAAGGCCAGCTTCTCTGGCCAATCTGTGTAGTTCGTCATTAAAAAAAAATATCCATGTTTTTAATGAAATATTTTTAACCTATGTGAATATAACAATGACTGCTTGCTATACTATTATCATCATGCATTATTTCCGCGTAAAGCTTAATTGTAAAGTACCGTTCAAACGTGGCGATTTAGCGCGACCATTATCCTCATTTGTCATTTCTTTGGAGAGCGAAATTAAGATAAATAAGAGGGAAGGAGTGGATCCTTTCGCTCAAATCTCCTCAGCGCGACGAACGGTCGTACATCTGATTCACGCTAATGCCAATTTGAACTTTACCAATACAATATTACGGTCCATTTCGTCAGTAACACATCTAGGACTCCACGTGAGAGTAGTCCACAAATAGGAGTACGAGAATAGAGCGAGGCTACTGGACAGCCGTCTCAATGATATCTCCAGTCGGCGCGGCAAAATTTTTCAACGCTCGGCCCGTCCGCGACACAGTGCGAGACAAAGTTTGTCTTATGCACAAAATGTTACAATAGCCAATAAATAAAATTAGAGTACAATCTGTTTTTAATATTAAAATAACTGCTTTTTACAACATGCAAATTGTTATTCGGACTTAGTCTATTTGTGCCAATATCAGTTTCAATAAAAATATACTGAACATAAGACGGCTCCTGTCTTTAACTTATCGCGTTACAAATTTTCATTATATCAGAAACCGCAAGGAAATACCGAGAAACCTAGCTATTGTCGGGGTATTCATAATACGTACGGGGTGTAACGACTTTAATTGGGCTAGGGTTGTTTGAGGATTAACCGTTGTGAGGGTATGCAGGTAGTGCCCGTAACATTATCATACACAATACTGTTTAGTACACGTATAGCTCGTCTACCCTGTTTTATACACACTCCATACGAACACACATATTTAAATATACACCGATTTTATTACGTAAATGGTTAAGAATAGTATCGATACCATTCGTTGCTCAATAAAGCATTTTATTTCTTGGAAGAAATGTACAATTATAGAACAAATAATAATAAAAATGCTCTTTGGGCACATCAAGAACTTAATCAAGATATTTAACCGAGTAAGCAAGTTGAAGTGGCAATCCGCAGAACAGATAGCGCGTAGAACATTTGATGGGGCCGAAAAGTCTGCGACTACCCGCGAGGAGTTCTGACGACCTCAAAAAGGCCGAAGCTGGATGCAAGCCGCTTACACCTTCCTTTCCTTCGGTCCTTTAGGAAGTCGTTGAGGGAGACTATTTCCATCCAGATGTTCTACGGATGATATGATCAATCGTGATCGAGATCAACTCCACGGAAGGTAAACTTCTCTAAGGTAATTTCTAAAGCCTCAGCTATTTTTAAATCCATTTGGCAGAACAAAAAACGTATCACTAATATGTAATATGTTCGGTTAGTCTGATTTGTGCACAATATTGCGCGATAAAACGGGATTGGTATTTTTTTCTAAAATACAGAATTTTCTAGTTCAGGAGACAGGACATCATTATATCATGTATCATAGCTGTGTTCAATAAAGATTATTATTATTATAATTTAATAATTAAAAATGGCTAAGATATAAAATATTATATAATTATAATATAATCCCGGAGACTTTAAACATAATTAATACATTCCTACGGCTTCTTCTGTCGGAACTAATTATTAATAAAGTAATAAGACAATGCAGATTAGAATACAAATTAGATGGCTTAATTCCGAGATTGAAAAATACCTATTTAAGATGTTTGCAACTTTTTTAGTCGGTTATATAGTACTTTGCAAGCATTAACTGACTTGCATACTAAAGTTCTGTCTATTTTTCTAATAGGACAATCTATGTTTTAAAACAGGTATGATTGTAGACAAGCACTTGCTTAGAAAGTATAAAAAAAACCAATCGACGTTTTCAATTTCTTTCTCTTTTTCGGTTTCTTAAAAGATATGAGATAACATATAATATAGCGATATGCACACATTTCAGATTGAATACAGATTTCAGATCATTGGTTTCAGATTGTGTGAAAAATTGGGGATGGGGATTATTTTTTAACCGACTTCAAAGAAAAGTACTTAATTCGTAAATATATTTTTATGTTTGTGCGTTATGGCGTCATTTATGAACCTATTTTGTTTTTTTTTTTATTTGGAAGGGTTAAGTTGTCATTAGGATTAATTTTGTTGACATGGAATAGTATCTTGGGTTCGGAAGATATACCAGGGAACTTCCAAAATTTGAATGGAAGAACGCTTGTGGTAGGTTATGACATAGATTGTCTAAACTAAGTATTTCCTTAACAACAACGAGCACAAATGTGAAAGACTTAAAAGAATATATGCACCAGAACTTCATAATATGATAATAAGTTAATACGAGTACAAGAGAACGTCGTGTGTTTATTGTTTAACGCGACTCTGATTAGGATTTGATGTCGCTTATTGTTTTTACCAGTAAATATAATTGTTGCAAACAATACTTGTGTTAAAAAAACAAGTAACTTTCCAAAGAATAGACTACAGATGAATTTCTCAACAGTTTCTCGCCGCCGGGCATGGCTCGACGAATGGGTCCAGCGAATGATGATGACTGTACGCGTGTCGCAACAATTGCCGTTCATTTGACGGAATAATAAGATCACTAAGCTGAGTTTACTAACATTTATTCTCGGCCTGATCACAGGGTTTCCGTGCGCTCGGATGTTTGTTTGAAACGGTAATTGTGGATCGAGTAAAAGTGTAATATACCACTAATTTTCTTTATACTGCAGCGAGACTTGTCATCTGTTCCAGGGTCCCAAACTACTGTTTTGTAAGTGCAAGTGACTTCTTTATGAAACATATTAAATACTAATACGCACAGGGTTGGCGTGCCGGTGATGCGCCGTCGGTAAACCATAGCGGCACCAATTAACTAAGATTATAGATATCAAATTAATTAATATTCCTAATCCCATCTGGTTGGTTTACAACAAATAGATTTCAGGTTTTCGACCTTCTTAAGCACGGCGAACACTTGCCGAAGTGTGATTATAGTTTGTTGTAGCTGTAGTATGCCTAGTAATCCCACTTAAGTAAATGACCGACGCCCTCTTGGGAGCCATTGTGCTCGAATTAACCCCCGCTAAAGGGTATTAAGTATAAAACAAACGGCTTAAGCAGGGGTTTCCCTTCTCGCGGGGCCTTTGCATTTATATAATCAAGTAGGGGTTCAAGATGCTTTAGGATCTCAGTCATCTGCGAGGGCACAGGGGGAGGGGCTCCGGTGCGTTCCACTGGAGATCCCGGAGCCCCTCGTTATGCACCGAGAAAAGGGCCACCGGGTAGGTTTTAGTGGGTAAAAACCCCACATAACCGCCGCCTTCCCCCCAGAAGGCGGGGTATCTTTTCGAAGATTTCCTCCTCGTTAACAAAAAAAAAAGATTTAAGGAGTAAAGGGCGGTAAAAGTCACTAATTGAGACAATTCAAATTACCCAAAACGTATAACACGTGATAAATCGTTTTAGGTAGTCCGTAGCGAGGCGGAAGGCTCGCGTTTATAAACAAAATGTGTAAAACGATATTCGGACTAAGTCTATTTGTGCCAATATCAATTTCAATAAGAATATCTCAACTCAACCCAACTTTTTTTATTATTATTTCTAAGCACGTGCTTGACTACGATCCCACCTGATGTTAAGTGCAAAATGCAGTCCTGGATGGTATGGTGCACTAGCTTAGTAAATGCCTATTCACTCTACTCTTGAAAATACCCACATTGTAATCGGAAGGAAAGACAGACGCGGGCAAACTATCCCAGTCCTTTGCTGTACGAAGAATGAAAGATGAAGCAAAGCGCTTCGTTCAGGTTTGAGGGATGTTCACAACAAAAGGATGATATCCCGCAGTGCGTCTACAAGTCCGATGGTGGAAAGGCGATGGGGGAATTAGATCATGTAGTTCCTGAGCACACTCTCCAAAATGCAATCTGTAGGAAACCGAAAGGCTAGCTAGCTTACGCCTATGCTCAAGACTGAGCAGATCGGTTTCAGCTGCGTAAATCGTTTCAATAAATACACATAAATCGTTTTCCAACTTTGAACTGATCGTGTTACAAATTTACCATCATATCAGCTAGGAATTATAGATATATACGTAAAGTAAATTTAAGGAACAATTGTAAAATGCGGTAAATGTCGCAAATTGAGACGAGATCAATTTACCTAAAACGTGTAACACGTGATAAATCGTTTTAGATGGTCCGTAACGAGTTAGGCGGAGGGCTAGCGTGTTAGTTAACACGTCTTATTGCTTGTCGCCCGCGGCACCGGCGTCGCGCTCCGCAATAAAAACATCAACTTGTATTGACCAAAATAACTCTTGGCAGCGGCACGAGGGAGCCAACAAATACATAAGAGCTATATACTCCATCTCCCGAGAACGGTGACTCGCACTTCGCGTTAATGATGAACTAGGAACCGGGACGCTTCGCCAACGCACTACGGATTTTCCTTCACAATCAAATCTCCGGGTTACATTTACTCCGCGGATGTTAACTAATGGTCATTATTTTTTTTTTTTTTTGACGGGAGGGGAAATCTTCAACAAGATACAGAAGGCGGGGTTATGTGTGATTTTTACTCACTAAAAACTACCCCGGAAGCCCTACCTCGGTGCATGGTGAGGGGCTCCGGGATGTCCAGCGGAACGCTCCGGAGCCCCTCTGCACTGTGCTCTTTGGAGAGCACGTCCCGAGGGAGGAGGTTAATGCCTCCCTCCCTGTGGTCATTATAATCCAAGATCAAATAGCTCCTAGACCGGACCGAAATAACATTTTTAAAGGATGTAAGCTGCTTGCTAACTTTGGCGCCGATAGTCTCTCACTCGTCTTCGTACGTACAATTGACCATAGAACAATAGACGTGAATCATCTTCGAGTTTTAGTTTATTGTATTCCACAATAAATAAGATAAATATATAAAAAGGGTTAAGATAAATTTCATAAAAATAAAAGTAACAGCATAATATCCCACTGTTAGATACAGGCTTATAAAGAAAGTATTAGAACAAAATCCGTCAGTCCACCTTAGTGTCGATTGTCGTAGTTCATCTATCTTAGACAATTTCCTAAGGTGCAGGTTGTCCCACACGATGTTTTCCTTCACCGCCGGGCAGATGGTAAATCAGCACTTTTGATACAGCAGCAGTATCAGTACAATGACCACGAAGAATACTGGCGGGAAGTAGAGATCTACTATACTCCTACGATCGCCCAGTAACCTATACCTTCTTAAAATGGTCGGCAAGGCAATTTCTCTGGTTAGGTTTCTGTACGCGTAATCATCGCATTTAGATCTTAGTAGCTTTAACGACAACGAGCACGAATGTAGAAGAATAAAGAGAATATAGACAGAACTTCGTAATACAACCGTGATAATTCGATATTATAAAAGGTCCGTGCGTAAATAGTGTTGGTGTTTAATCCGTTACTAACTTGATTGTTGTTTTAAATGTAAATTATTTTCTTATAATCTCTCTTGTATTCTCTATTTTAATTACTTTTGTTAGTCCAGGCGTTTACAAATTTTGCAGATGGGTAGATGATCGAGGTTTACCTAGCGCCGGAACCTTCATAAAGTGTTGCCCGATTTTTTCCCGAACGTTGTTCCAGGCGCGATTGCATTCTGAGGGTGCACAAGAAGGCGTCAATGCGCTATTATACCTATTTTTTTTATAACTTTAGATTGTAGGGAGTTCGCCCTTAAATAAGGGGTTCCCGAGAACCGTTGAGATCATTACTCTAGCCGCGATGGTATTCTGACTCGAGATTGCTTGATGATCGAACCTTGATTCGTTCAGTTATCACATACCGTATAATCTAATCAGTTAACACACACAGTTAGTACATCTTTGTATCAGGAAAATCACAGATATTTCTTCAAAGACAATTTGGCGGGAAAAGTGAACTTTTGTTTTTATAACCATTAAAGAAACTTGTAAAATGAATATCGTTTTATTAACCAAAATCGGAGTATCCTCCTTTACTTATTCGTTACATTTTATTAATTCACAATTTAAGAGAAGAGTACTGTACTTGAAATTGAATAGGAGTGATGGTGTGCCGAGTCTCCGAATTTCCAATTAAAAATTCTAATTGATTAGATAAAATATGTGACCAGAATACACCTATCCGAAATCGTAATCTGTATATTAGTGAGACGTCAAATTAAAATTAAACGATCGTCAATTATGAAACGCCGTGTTTGAGTATTCAACACTACTTGCGTCAACCAACTGTAGAAATTATGAGCCCGTCAACTAATTACGTCAAGCAATAAAGTGAGATTTTACATAAATAAACAAAAAGACCTTACTGCTAACAAACAAACTTGCCGTGTTTTCCTCTAATTATATTTAGGTACGTTAGTCTTCTAAGAGCTAATCGGTTAGTGTTTTTTTTTTAATTAATAATTAATATAAAACATTTATAAATTATACATCTGTCAACTTCTCATCTGTGATGACATATTCTCTTATGTGAAATTAAATAAAAATAATTATTTCCCGACATAAATTAAGTTTGATTTTTCAAGTAACGAGATCAGGAATTTTCCTTTAGTAAGTTAGTTCTTTTTCCAGTCTGTTTCTACATCTTTACAACGAGTCAATGTCGAAACTTTGTATTTTAAATCTAATTAGCCCTAGAAATTACAATTGTTGCTACGTTTATAATAAACGTATATAAGTCTTACTATTTTCTCAACAGTAACCATGGGCTGTACCACGAATTAGAGTGCATGATGGAATATTTCGGAAAATAATTGTGATAATTAATTAATTTAAATATCATAACAGGATCACATATTTAATTAAATATTTATTACAAAAATTATTATAAAAAAACTAGCTTTCAATAAATTCCTAACAATTTTCTCGTAATTTAATACCTACTACCAAGTCTACCTACTAAATAATATTAATTATAGTAAAAAAAAGTTAGTCTTTATAAATATTTGGAATATGAAAACGTTGCTATGATTCAATAATAAGATTGAGTTCTATTATCACCAAAATGTAACAATTGAACGTGGGCCAAACTAAGCAAAATGCTTGGAATTCATTTAGTTATTTAAGGAATTTTGTTTGTTTATTTTCAATAAAGTTGTACTCACGCCTCGGATAATATTTCGAATAATAACAGTCCATGTCACCCGTAAAGAATTTCACTGCATTTAAATCAAATTCACTGTCAATTTGTTTACTATTCACTCGCGCAATGCATATAAAACGTTTGACATTTCATAAAATAAGTTGACAAGTGTCATCACCGCGCACGAAATACGTCAAATCGCATA
Source organism: Meandrusa payeni (assembly GCA_029286785.1). Taxonomy (NCBI): domain Eukaryota; kingdom Metazoa; phylum Arthropoda; class Insecta; order Lepidoptera; family Papilionidae; genus Meandrusa; species Meandrusa payeni. The sequence continues at coordinate 7,672,322 of JAGSMX010000013.1, forward strand.
CAGCCACCAACGCGACTGAAGTGTAACGCGGGCGAACCATACCATACCGCGTCTTTCGAAAATTGCGCCATCCCAGTAGGCACACTCAAGCGAATTCAACAACACAAAAACACCTTGAGCACACTTCATACTCTAACACCTTTCCCAAATGTCCCATTCCCAAAACTAGATAATGTTTACATCGCGAAATGCCGACACCCGAACGACCGGAAGTCGAAGCGAAGCAAACGCGACAACTATGTAAAATATTGCAGGATTGCGATCGCATTGTTGACATTCCCGAATAAAAATCACCGAAATCTCGAGTTAACTGTATGAAAATCACTCTAAAATTATTTTTTACTCACCTATTACGAAGTTTGAAGATGTAGTGAAGGGCCGAATTTTGAATAAATGTTAATTTAAGAGTAAATATAAAGAATATACTCTTATTGGTATGCGAAGAATGGCACAAAGAATCCCGACAACGCACGCGACGAATGCGCACCTCGTTTGCGCATATGCTGACACAACTTCACGGACGTTACTCCCCTCGCCCCGCGCGCACCCGGTTTATTGTGCTTGTGTGTGTGTCCAGAGTGGTCAAACGTGAAATTTTGTGCATGTATACACTCACACATGTAAAAATTATACCTGCGTAACTCCCGTTCGCCGCCATCTTTTTAAAGACAGAGATAGAACATTTGTCTATTTCAAACTGTCAACTTCACTAACGCCATCTATATTACGATGCGTCAGTTTAACACGATTTCTCTAGATGGCGTAGTTATAAATAGTTTAGAAACTCTTGAACGTCGGTGTTATTCTATTTAATATTTTTTTAATTAATAGTACACTTAGACTTTTTTTTTCTGGTAACTCAATGACGGGTTCACGAACGAAGTCACGATAAGTTTTTAGAATTTATTATTATCGAAAAACATTAGGAATACTTGAAATTTTGGTTTTTGATTTGATTTGTCAGCATCATGTCATGCCTTTTTAATATTCCACAGCTGCTTTGACCTACCTTAGGCACTGCTTTTAAATTGATCTACTGGATAAAGATTGCATTTCAAGTAGCAATAATTTATATACCCTTGTCAGATGGCACATCAAAATTACAATAATATTTATTAAAAATATATTTACAATAAAATTACGAAAATAAATAAATTTTAAAGGCAAAAGTCCTGTTCCAAGGCCTATCTCAGGCCATTTTTGGAAGTCTAGAAACTAGCATTTAGCGGGATTGAGAGGTAGCCAAAGTTATAAGGTGCTTAGCTTCGAAACCGCAAGGTCTGACAAACTTCTAGAAAATTTCTCGTATATTTCTGTACAGTGAAATTACAATGTGTATAATCAAAATGGTTAAAAATGTTTCGTGAAGATTTATCAATGGAAAAAATTACCTAAGTGGTCATTTTTTTGCATGGTCATGCTTTCTTAGTGTTTAACCACAATTTCACCTCATGTTAAGTGGAAATCTAGTTTTCGATAATTAGCTCAGTATTCATTCTAATTGTAATGCCTGAGTGTGACTATCGGCAAATTCTAATCCGAATTTACGTAGCAACGTTTTTGTTATGGTTTCAATAAAGTAAACAATTTAATAATTAGCAGATTTTTATTTCGTAAAACACGTGATTATACTAATAATACTATTAATAAATCTTAGGAAACCTATACATGTATTGCTAAAATCCACAGGTACATAAGTGGTATGCAAATTAAGAAATATTAATGAACATTTAAAATGTTAAATGCTAATATGGGGTTTTAAAGTATAAAGTAAATATGAGATAAACACATAGATATTTATTTTAAACAAAAATACCCATATTTATAAATTAATACAATACATATGATATATGCTTTTTAAATTTAAGGAAAAAAATTATGTAATATGAACGTTTTAATAATTTTTAATCAGTTTATTTAATCTTTGACACGGATAGCTTACTAGGTTCACCTTTTTTAGTTCATTTAATTATACCTTTTAACTTTATTGTACCATTGTTCAACAACCCAATACACTTATAAAATATTATTATACGCTAGAGTCCAAAATAATTATAAATTAATTTTTTGTGCGATTTTTTTTTAACTTACATTTTTTTTAAATAATACTATAATTCTAAATATTTTTAGCATTATTAATTATACAATACAAGCGGCATCAAACAATTGTTTTAATTAATGGTACTTTAATTATAGTAAGGCAATATATTTATCTGTTTTTTCTCTACCGAATTCTACGTCCCTAAAGGGCATTCGTATCAAGATGGTATTAAACTTTTCAGTGTTATAAATAACCAGTATTATAAAATTATTTTTCGAGGAATATTGTTATACAAACCTTTACTTTATTTAAAAAAAATACCGCTGAAGTGTTTAGATGTGTAGGGAAGAAAATAGACGAAACTATGACTACGACCATAGTCTTTTATTAGAGGAAAAAAAATCGTTACCCGTCTTACATTCAGGCTCAGCGAGTAAAGGCTAGGCCTCTCAGTCTGGTGAAACAAAGAGAGCTTCTTAGCTGTGCGTGGGTTCGTCACAAACACTAATGATTGCGGTACTATTTGAACTGAGTAATAAAAGACGAGAGAGAGAGAGAGTTTCTCTTTAAATTGCTTTGTTTCAGAAAGATTAACTTAAGGTCTTATCGTTGTATCACTTCTTTGAACTCATCTAATCATGATTGACCTCGGTTACCTCCATGACTAAGATTTTTGGCAAAGTTCCTACCTATAAAATTTTAGGTTATTAATTTTTAAATAATAGATAAATATAAAAGTATATATTTGGTAAATAACAATATTTTAATTTCTTTTTCATGATTATATTACATTAATTTGTACTAACACAAAATATAGGGTTTTTTTTGTTTCTTTCCTATTTTTTTATCTGTATTAATAGATATTCACAAAATTAACTTTTTGTGAATATTTATGAATAGTGAATTTAATTGTTTTATTTATAATATAAATTACCACCAGCTGTTTTGTTTTATTATTTTTCAAGGTTAAAAGTGACAGAATTGAACATTTAACAATGTGGCTCTGCTAATAATTTTTTTTGCTTTTGTTAGAAAAAAAGATTGTCTTTATTGAAATTAAAATAATTTTATGCAGAGTTATTAAGGTTGATACGAATATTAAAAAAGTAGAAATGCTATAGCAGTCTTGCTACAGATTAAATATTCATTAAAATTCTCAATTGAACAGATAAAAACATTTATCTTAATTGTTAAAATGTTTCGGGATATGTTTCCGTAGTTAATAATTAATATACCGTGTAATATTCGGAGATTAAAATTTTGGTCCTTTTTCTCAATTATTCTGTTTTAATTGTTTTTTTAATTTTTATATTGTTGAAATATATTGCTTGTTAAAAAAGTGCTATTTCATTTTTCGTTATATAAATTTACATACGAATTCATTAAGGCAGTATTATCTTACATAATAACTCTATAATACTGTATCATTGACACGATGTACAATTATAATTCATTAAAATATTAATACTATAATCTATTAGCAACCATAATAATATATCAATCAATTAACAACAACATTAGTGATAGCTTTTATCTATAAGTAATAAAGGGATCACATCTTATTAATATAATTTATACATACATAAACTTGTGTAACTTCTATTCTTCTACATTCTCTTTGAATATGAACAACTAATAACTAACTAATACCTTTGTAAATAACGGTCTCCTTCAAGTTATTATGAAAAAATCATCATTGTAATATTTCGAAATAAAAGAACTTTCTGGTGATTTCGAAAAAAAAAACAATAACATTATATGAAATGATGAATTAAATTATTATCGCTTAAATTATCAATCACTCGTAATTTGAAACTTTACGAAGAAAAACATTATGTTAGATTACTTTTAAATTTTAAAGTTTCAAAGATGTTTTATTATGAGTCCGGTCTAATACAGTCGTATCTGATACATTCGGTGATGATATCACTCCATCATCACCGAATGTATCAAATACTAAGACACGAATTATTAGCGTAGCGCCATCGGTAAATCGTAGAGGTATCAATGACATTAAAAACCTACTAAAACTAGCAAATATTGACCATGAACTTTCGTTTTGGATACAATTGTTTTAGCAAAGCCCAGAACCCCGTGTGCTAATGCAATTGTGTCGTAAAGCACCTCTAATGGCAAAACAATTATCGTCATTACTAGTAATGATATATACATTATGACACAATTGTAATAGAACAGTTGGGTGACATGAGGTGTGCTACACGAAAAATTGTCGTAACGTTTGTAATTCTGATTGAAATATAATAATGGTGATAATAATAGATAAATAAGTTTTTTTTGCACAAATTTCAAGGATACCGTATATTGCATAATTACATGACTATTTAAAATATCTTACATTTAAAATATAGTAATTGCGCGCAAGTGATAATTGTTTCTAACTTCTTTAAAAAACCCGTGCTGCACTCAAGTTAACATCAAACATATAATTTGATAATTCAAAGAATTTTTGAATATAAGTTTCCTTTAAATCTACAGTATTCAATTTTTTTATAATTGCTTTAACCCCTTGCGAATAAGAGATATCATAACAGGTGTCTGTAAAATCAAGAAAAATATCCAATGATTTGCACTGTTTCACTTTAAACCCGGGAGTTTTAAAATGTCACAAAAATTAATTACAATTTCTGTTTGAACCATTAATGTTTTTGTGTCAACAATTGTTCTTACATAGACTGTGGGAACATTTTGTTAATTAATTCGCTTTGTGGTGCGTTGGACACACGACTTGGATTTGATGCAGAGGCAGGTCGCGCACCACAATTGCGTGGAACGCCATGTTTGTTGTCGCAAGAATGTATTCGCATATGGAGAACCAGGTGAAGGCTGAAAAAATACCTTGTTTATTTTCAAAGTACGAACAAGCCGCTAATGAGCTATTATAATCGAAACCAGTAGATAGAAGTACGATTTAAAAATCTGAATATTACACAGCATCGTAACTGTGAGTATTTCAGGAAGAGCCTTGTGTAACTACTGTACATGGCTTTGGGATCAATCTTCGTGCCCCTTCTTCGTGAACGCTGTAACGTTCCTGCAACTCCAGGGGTTGGTTGGAGTGTTGGCTTAGAGGCGACCAACCAATATATGATCGTTTAGTTAAATCGTCAATATTGTTAAAGTCTAATACTTTACCAAGTGGGCGGCACAACAAGCGATGCCGCAGGAAAAATATAATCAGTCCGATGGTAGCGGCAATTGCTACGTAGAATAGTATCCAGACCAGTTTGTTGGTTCTGACTGGCTCAACCGTATCGCTGCCAATGCTACCCACTCTTGCCCGGCAAAGCATATGCAGGAGGGCGGCGACCATAAACAATATAAATATTTTTTCATGAACATCTGGAAAACAAAGTTTGATTAGGCTATGGTATTTGTCGTCACAGCATTGAAACTAACAACAGCATTCGCCATAAATAACTTATCTCTAATATAGGATGCAAATTAGTACGCTGTCATTTTCTGTCTGTCTGCTCAGTCTCTGACATTTATCTCTTTCAAAATGAATTACTCTATTCTCACTATCAATTATTCTACCAATGACGCAAATATATTATACGCAAAATACATATATCTTCGGCTTATAAGAGACACTTGTTACACTCTACCACCTTTGTCGGTAGCATTCTTAATCTCCAATATTACATTAATATTATTTGGTGAGTATTACATAGAAAATACACTTTTAATGAGTTATTTGCTTAACATAAATATAGAAAAGCTATATATTCCTGTGAGATTTAAGACAGATATTTAAAATGAGAACTTACAATAATTCTCTCTGTTGGAAACGTACGTAACTCCTGTTAGAGCGAATAATTCCAATAAATTTAACCAGTAACATGCATCTCCTAACTTAGTTGCTTGTGTTCGTATCTGAAAAAAATATGCCATATTTGATTTTATGAATATTACTTTTGTATTTTTTGTGTGTAAACTATTTGCTCATGCAATAAGAGAAAAAAATAAATGAATACCTTCTCTTCCGTGATATGTGAAGTGCGTTCTTTATGATAGTTATAATATAGGGAGCCTATTAAAAGTCTTGGCCCTAGGTGATAGGCGATGCATATCCTCCATACATATCTTTGTGGACTGATACCAGTGATCGCACTTATCGATGGCACTACGTTATAAACCTTAAAATCAAAATAATTATATATGGCCATATTAAAAAAAAAATCTAATAAAAGATGTAATAATAGTTTAGTGAACTTACTCTACAGTGCGTTTCATGTATATCATCTGCTTGAAATATAGATGCAGTCACGTAACAAAATACTAACGCACCTAATGGAAGCCAGAGGGCAGATAAACATATCTCTCTCAGAGCACATGTCCAAAGCAATCCCTAAAAATTATTCATCAATCATTAGAGATTTGTATATATAACACTATACATTAATACAGCAATTTGTTCTGTCACCTTGAATTCCAAAACTTTGATACTTCGATTCACATGCAATGTTTCATTTGCGCGTTTGTCTATATTTGAATTTGGTGGCAACTGTGTTTGTGCGTCATTTACCATTTTTTTCTCACTTTCAGCGTATAACTATAAGCTGTACATGTTATTCGACTATTTTTTTCTTCCGACACTGAAAATCATTATTGGGCATTTATTTTTAGTGTTGTCGAACTAACATGGTATTGTTTGTTTTTTTTTAGTTTGATTAAAACTATGTAAGCACTATTAATAACATTGTGAACTTAAACTTCAAGTAATTCCACGGCGTTCTAGCGCGATGTTTTGCGTTACTAATTGAGGGAAAAAAATGTGTGTGGATGACCCATGACTCGGATTCAACGAGGTTATTTGCACCTGCGCATTAGGAGCCTGAATAGAGGGCGACGGAAACCGTCCATATTATATCCATGATGGAATATAAAACTCAGCATATGGCTCAAATGCAGATAATTATGTTTTATTTTTCTGCATAATTTCTAACAAATATTAAACCAAAATTTGTTCTATATTTTAATGTTTTAGAAAATAAATGAAAAAACGGAAGAAATGACGACCGTAATTTCGTGGCTAAATTATAGTAGCCAAATATCCAAATGCATAGGTACTCTTTCGCTTGTATTTTTTTTATAATAAGCAATGGTAACCATTCCTACATCCTTACAGTCCTCATAACGGAACGAGATGCAGATGCATTGTCAACTAGACCAGACGGAATGCCCAATTGCCAGTACTGTTTGTTTACTATTTATCCAGCTATCTTAGAGTTTGGAAAATAATGGTGGGCATCTATTTTACAGCGGGAAACAGATGAACGGCAACCTAAAGACGTAATCCATGGTTAATTTTTTTAAAATAATTCTCTGGCATTTACCATCTAACTGGTAAGTATGCCGCTGAATGTTTTAGAACTGCAGGTTAAGTATTAAGAGATTCAGATTTCGAAGTATGCAAACTGAAACCCAAAATACTAATTTGTGTTTTATGACCTTACAGATATTTATTATCCGTATGATCAAAATTAGTATTTGAGACCACTAAATCACGTCACTGTCTACGTACATATACTAAAACGAATAAAGCTCGAGGCTGATGTTCAACATTTAAGTATATTTTACCGTTTGTATCTTCGGTATTTAACAAATGATGGAATATTCCATAGATTATTTAATATATTACATAATTTATATTTTTATATTTACTATTATTATTTATTTACTATTATTTTTTATTAATTGCTTATAAATTACAAAATAATACAAAATTTTGTTAGTTATTATTTACAACTGTAATGATACCTAATCATTTTTAAAATTAGACAGAAATCAAGATATTTGTATTATCTGTAATGACTACCATGCACTGATCGATCGAAAAATGAGGGTAAGGAATGTTCACAAATTGTCAACATCGATTCCGAATTATCGATGACTGGTGAGAATCAGCCTTCAATTGAAAACGATTAAACAATAATTTTGTTTTTGATCACTTTGATTTTCATCCGACTTCAAAAAAGGAGGAGGTTCTCAATTAGTCGGTGTGTTTTTTATGTCACCTCATAACTATGGACTGGGTGATCCGATTTACATGATTCTTTCTTCATATAAATTTGGTGTACATAGGCATTCATGAGAAAACCATATAAGTCTTAAATTTGTATTAAGTATGTGCGCAACAAATAGACGAAACACTCAATGTCATCCCAACCGATTTCGATGATTAATTTTTTAATAGAACTAATGTACTTCAAAGGTGGTTTAAAGAGAGTTTAGTTAGGTTCTGATTAATTATATTTCATAATATTTCTAAGATGATTCGGAAAGACAAAGAAGAAAGTCGGATTTGAAGTTGGTTTTTGTTTTTACTCGCAAATATACTTGTACTTTGTGATATATCTATCCAGCACATGATCTTAATTAGTTATTTAGAATCAAAGTTTCGTCTTTCAACGGTTAATTTAATGAAAGGCGAGGACAGTAGTACAAAAATCAACATATTGAAATTATTTTGAGAATATTTATTAAGTTTTAAAATATTGATGTTATGTAGATTCACGAATTTCTTCATAAATAAGTACATCACTATTACACCACAGATATTTGACAAATATTTATTCTGCTGTACGTAAGATAATGACATGTTTATATGTATTCGCTCAAGTATAGTAGTTGGGTGTTACCGTAATTCAGTAATTTTACATGTGTGAAGGAAGGAGAGCGCGCCGGCATCTATGCTAATAAGTGTATTTTAATATTGAATAGCATGATTGTATACCATATAATCTTAAGATAAGACTTAAAAATGAAGGATATAATTATTTTATGTTTTTTTATTGTATATCTTAATAATGGTATACAGGCATATACTCATTGGATGGTCACTGAGAGTGGTTTGATACAACCTAAGGTATGCTATGATATAAATAAAAAAATTTGTGCACAGAAAAGGGTTGCAAAAAGTAGCAGTATTTATTAATCACTATTTAAAAAAAAATTACAGGTTGAAACTCCATTTGAACTGGCCCGACCGTATGATTTATTAGCGTTCATAGATCAGGAAACGTATTGGAATGATGTTAAAGATATTTATAACGAACTGTCTAAGAGGCAAACAGTCATAAATAAATTATGGGATAACGTTGATGAAAACACAAATATTGGCGTGCAAATTCTTACCGATAAAAATTGCCTAAAAGCTGGGCAGTTGAAATATTTGGATTGGTATGTTTCCTTTTCGGATGATGGGAGTTCCAGAAATATACCAGATTATGAATATAAACTTTCCCCTCCACTATTTACATTGGGTGTAGATGTCCCCGACTGTAAGAAAATATCATCGTTAATTTTTAGTATGGCTGCTTTTGAGCATTTAGAGGTAAGCTTCTGTATGTATTCTAACTATTATCAGCGGCTAATATTTCAGAAAACTTCTTGTTTCTAAAAATATTATGGTAACCTTGGATAATTTTAAAAGTAAAATTATGCACAAAAGCAAATAAATCATATTAAAATATGACACAATACTATGTGTATGGTTCATTCTCTTTGCTATAAAAAATCTTTTTTGGCTGGGATTGTGCAAATGTTTTCAGCCATCATTTTGGTTAAACCGTTGCTGTCAAAGTGATGTTCCAGTATTTTATACCTTGATCTCATAATTCTTTCAAACGAGGTGCTATGTTGGACTAAATTATGAAGTGAAGTCATCATAAGAAATTCCTTACCAAAATATTACACATTGTTAAATACAAAATATAACAAATACAAAAATATTACAAATATTATGCTCTCCAAATTGCAACTCTCCAAGCTGGAAATGTTCTAGAATTATTTCAGTCCCACTTTCTGAAGATGTTCATTTAAATGAAGCACTTTTATTTAATTTAATAGCAATGACTCTGGTTTTAGGGAATGATTAATAGAGAAAATCTAACAATAGCACCAGAGCTGTATCTACCTGAGAAAGTATCACCAATAATGACAGTAGATCAGTTTGGTCATTGGTTGTCTCATATTCTTCGGAAGAACAGCTCTTCATGGCTGCATTATAACATGGCCTCCTTGTTTTGGCGAGTGAGAGGTAATGCTGTTAAGGCTATTGAGTGCAGCCGTCGAGCTATACATTATGCGCCAAGGTAATATTAATATATGTATGTATATAATTTATTTTAAGATATATCAGATCTTTAATTTCTTTGGGAGAAAACTGTAGTAAAGATTAAGCATCTAAAACAGAAGTGGTCCAGCCTTGTGGAACAGCCTGGAAGTGATGACATCTACAGCAATGAACCAAACCAAGGAATTTTGTCAAGAGCCATTGTGTTACATAACTCATAATAGATGTTAAAACCAAGCACCTTATAAACATGGCCACTCGTAAAGATTTAAGATGGATAAAAGATTATGGGTAATTTAGATTGTGCAAGCTTTGTGTATTTATTTCATTCAGGTTATCAGTTCCCAAATATAAAAAACTTATGCCTGCCTTCTTGAGAAGGGCCCACACTAAACTAAAAAGTACCTAAATCTAAATAGAATCATCTAATCACTTACTTTTGGACTACCTTATGGATGGTCTCTATCCCAATTTGGATAAAAGATGCAGGAATTTATGTTTAAAGAACAGTGCATGCTTTAATATGAACAATAATGAGAGATATAAATCTATTATATTTACATTTATTTTTGTTTAGAAGTTATATCATACTCTTTGTATTTCAGAGATTACAAAGATATACCCTTGTTAGGATTGGGCACTATATTACACCTGAGCAAGATGACTGAAGATCGCGGTGACTATTCTAAATGCAGCTGTTGATCACAACCCCAACTCATACTTAGGTCATTTCCAAATTGCAAATGCTTATGCAGTGCTCTGTGACTTCAATAGCTCCAATAGGCATCTGGACTTATGTTTAAAACTGAATCCTACTTTCTATGCTGCTATTAAGCATAAACATGGCGCAGTTTGCCTTGAAAATGTTTGGAAGAAGTTGTCTGTAGTAAAAATGTAAGTAACAGCCATAGTTCTTTGTCATAATGATAGAATTTTGCTACCTAACTTTTTTTTTATAGATGGAAATCTTCAAAAACATACCCTGTATATGTTAGAATATACAGGGTTTATTTTTACTTCTATAGAAGTTATGTGGGGTTGTTACACACTAAATCCCCCCCGTGGCCCTTCATCGGTGCATTGCGAGAGCTCCGGGATCTCCAGTGGACCGCAGCGGAGCCCCTCTGCACTATGCTTTCGGAGAGCACGTTCCAGAAGGGGAGGTTAATCCCTCCCCAATATGCCCTCGCAGTTTAAGGCGACACGGGCCAGCCGATGTCGCCTTCTCGGATCCACTTCAGCGGATGGCAGAGGCCCCCTTGTCGCTCAGTGAACCCATGGCCGCTTTTAGTCGCCTTCTACGACAGGCAGGGGATACCGTAGTCTTACTCTACAAGCCCAGAACTACAGGGCTGGCTACCTTTAAAATGTAACAGTATTTATATTCTATAAAAACATTCTTCATTGATTGTTTAAGAGCATTAAATAAACTGCGCGAGGAGCTTGCCTTTTATAGTGAAAAGGAAAATCAATTGCTCAGGTCTCAGACTTCACTTATAAAGGTAATGAAGCATGAGGACGATTTTGGTGAGTGTATTTATTTTTATAATTTTTAACTAACATAAATAATTTGATCCATCTTAAATAAAAACACCATCTAAACAAAATTTCAGATTATATTAGTTTAGTAAAAACTTGTGAGAAAATGGAGCAGCTATCCGGTCTGGACATAAAAGGTCTGAAGGTCAAAGGTGATAAGAATTCACTTATCAAGTACTTCCTTGACGGACCAATTTTCGTTGACCTATGGTCAGATAAAACAAGCTTAAATGCTGTTGAGTCTGCACACGGTCTACATAGACTGGCAAGGCATATTGATAAGCATTCAAGCTTGGCATCAGAAATCATGATAAAGTCTGATCTATTGAGGGCTGCTGAACATAAAGCTTTAAAGGAGCATTTGATGCTTTCACCCACACCTGACTCTGATACAAGTGAGTAGAATTTTAACCATGTATGGTATATTGTGTGTTAATCTATTACTGACACCAAAACTTTTTTGTTCATGTTAGCAGTAACATACATTGCTTTTTTTTTAAAGATTGCTGTTAAAATTTATTTTTTCTATTTTCAAATTTATCTATTTTCAGTTTTGCTTCCTGATGATTTAAAGCCAGATCTAACGCAAGATATAAAGCAAGAAACAAAGCGAGATACAAAGCAAGAAACAAAGCAAGATACAAAGCAAGAAATAAAGCAAGATACAAAGCAAGTTACAAAGCAAGAAACAAAGCAAGATACAAAGCAAGTTACAAAGCAAGATACAAAGCAAGATACAAAGCAAGATACAAAGCAAGCTACAAAGCAAGATATAAAGCAAGAAACAAAGCAAGATACAAAGCAAACAAAGCATGATAAAACAAAACCAAACATTCCACTTGAAGAGGACGTAAAAATGTTTGAAACTGGAGTACAGTTGTAAGTAACTATATATATATATATATATTTAAATTAAAAGAAAAAATAATGTTATTAATTAAGTTGTCATGAATGCCTAATGCTTTTCATATAATTTAGATGGATTAAATTTTACAATAATTACAAAACTAAAGTAACAACTAAGCTTAACCTAAACGTTGGAACGGGTGGACTTCAGACATTATACATATATAGATAGATTAATTCTTTATAAGCAATAATAAAATTTTACAATAATAACAATCAATTATGCTTAACTTAAAAGTGGGCAATAATGGCCTTATCATCTGAGCGATCACTTCCAGTAACCCTATAGAAGAAGTATAATAAATACATAGTAGGGTAATGAGAAAAGAACAAAGTAAATAACAGCAATAATTATTTTTAATGAGGAACAAACATAAGGAATACATACAAAAATATAAACTTAAATATTGTATAAAACATACCCTATACATAAAGTATTTATTTACATACATATATAGATAAAGTAAAAGTCAATTTAGCTAGTGACTTAGCTGACAACATGATCGTGGACCTTAGACTTAAAATCAAGTGACTTCGGCCCTCGAATATCACTTCTTAGACAGTTAGACTACACCATTCTACAGGTGCGAAGCTTTTACAGCAAAAAAATCATTGAAGTAACCAGAGTTAGTGTATGGCACATGAAGTATTTTACCATACCCACATTGGAGTATATAGCTATAGATTTTTATTTTACAATATATAGATATTCTGGAGTTCTATATTTCTAACATTTGTATTATGCATACCCAGCCCGCTTCGCCAAGCTAGATTTTGCTTTATTTTATTTAGACAATAAACTTACATCATTAAATATCTCTAATTTAACTCCCACAATATATTAAATTATTCATTTATATCCATATTCATTCTCTTCTCGAGCGGGTGAACATAATTTTTTTGACTAATTAGAGGTGGCATAGCTCTTAGGTCGCTTAGCCTGAACTTCTATCGCTAGTAACTCGACACAAGGGTCCCCCCGGTGAGGGTAACCTCGGCTTGGACGGTTACTAAATTACGCGTAAGCATTCCGATCCGAGGGTGCCCGAGAGGGCCGAACCACGACTCTGTATCACACATCATACCCACACACTTTCTCTTTTAAATATATATAGATTAAGATATTTCCTTAAATGAATTTTTTGTTTCAGGTTTCCATCGACAATGAAAATAAACCGGAACATAGAAGATTTTGACAAAGATCCTGATTGGCCATCCGTTGGTTTCTGCACCGAGGAAAAATCAACTTTTCCACCAAACATTGAAGCTTTATATCCAGTTTTCTTGTCATTTGAAAACAAAGGTTTGCTGTAAGTAAATATTAATTAACGGGTGAGACTGAATTAAGTCGGTGAACTTTCGTCGCTTTTGTTAGTAGAAACAGTCTTACATAGAGGAATATTGATCGTTCTATTTTCACTTCATATTATTATTTAATGTTTACATTAATGAAAAAAAAGTTTTATTTTCCTTAAATACTTTTTGGTATTATTTAACTTTCACCATTGTTATTTTCCCACAACATTAATCTGCAATTATTGATAGTTTTATATTTTTTTTATGAATGGCGCTTGGACTCATGGGAGGGATCATCTAACTTACATTTTCATCTTAGACGTAAGAATTAAGTGTATGTGTTTTAAAAAGACTTGGCTTAAAGGTCGTGTTACCAAGCCATAAAATATTCCACAAGGATTATATTTTTAGGATTATATCTATGTTATTTTCCCACAACATTAATCTGCAATTATTGATAGTTTTATATTTTTTTATGAATGGCTTGGACTCATGGGAGGGATCATCTAACTTACATTTTCATCTTAGACGTAAGAATTAAGTGTATGTGTTTTAAAAGACTTGGCTTAAAGGTCGTGTTACCAAGCCATAAAATATTCCACAAGGATTATATTTTTAGGATTATATCTATGTTATTTTCCCACAACATTAATCTGCAATTATTGATAGTTTTATATTTTTTTATGAATGGCTTGGACTCATGGGAGGGATCATCTAACTTACATTTTCATCTTAGACGTAAGAATTAAGTGTATGTGTTTTAAAAGACTTGGCTTAAAGGTCGTGTTACCAAGCCATAAAATATTCCACAAGGATTATATTTTTAGGATTATATCTATGTTATTTTCCCACAACATTAATCTGCAATTATTGATAGTTTTATATTTTTTTATGAATGGCGCTTGGACTCATGGGAGGGATCATCTAACTTACATTTTCATCTTAGACGTAAGAATTAAGTGTATGTGTTTTAAAAAGACTTGGCTTAAAGGTCGTGTTACCAAGCCATAAAATATTCCACAAGGATTATATTTTTTAGGATTATATCTATGTTATTTTCCAATGATAGCTCTTTTGAAATGTCGTAGTAATCCATATTCAGCTCTAAGCTTTTACATAAAATATTCCACAAGGATTATATTTTTAGGATTATATCTATGTTATTTTCCCACAACATTAATCTGCAATTATTGATAGTTTTATATTTTTTTATGAATGGCTTGGACTCATGGGAGGGATCATCTAACTTACATTTTCATCTTAGACGTAAGAATTAAGTGTATGTGTTTTAAAAGACTTGGCTTAAAGGTCGTGTTACCAAGCCATAAAATATTCCACAAGGATTATATTTTTAGGATTATATCTATGTTATTTTCCCACAACATTAATCTGCAATTATTGATAGTTTTATATTTTTTTATGAATGGCTTGGACTCATGGGAGGGATCATCTAACTTACATTTTCATCTTAGACGTAAGAATTAAGTGTATGTGTTTTAAAAAAGACTTTAGCTTTAAGGTCGTGTTACCAAGCCAGAAAATATTCCACAAGGATTATATTTTTTATGATATATTTGTTATCTATGTTATTTTCCCATGATAGCTCTTTTGAAATGTCGTAGTAATCCATATTCAGCTTTAAGCTTGTTATATAAAATTAATAGCCTATAAAATTATGTCATTCTGTGGCTGTGCCATTGACGAGGTAAATTAATGGAACTTTGAAAAAAAAAATACAAAAATTGGTAGAATACTATTATAGCTTTTGGTATTGTATAATACTTTACTCTATAAAACAATAAAAACCTTTAAGAATAGGGATAAACTAACTAAATCCTTACGAATAAAACTTACAAAAGGGTAAAGGCATAATAAACTTTTTAGTTAAACGTTTTTTTACAGTCTTGGTAACCTTTTAACGGAGAAGCTTGGGGTATCGGCATCTATCGAGTATGAGCTCCCGTGGCACCCTCCGACTTGTCCTCAAGATAAAGCTGCTAGTGGACTCACACAGAAAAAAACGCAGAAGTAATTTGATTTGTACAATTACATGGATATTAGTAAAGTGCGAATATTTTATATATTAGGAAAGAATCTTGTGTGTACTTGCAGTATTCTATGAGAACACAACTCACAGTACTCATTTTATGACATGACAAGACATGAGATTCGGTTACAGGGAATTATGTATTTATTCCATTACTTGGTAACTAAGCAGTTCGACTTTTTTCTATTCCATAAACGTAAATTACAACATTTGTGCTCTATTCAGAATTATTCTATAAGTATTCAGAAGCCTTAGCATATATATATAAGTTGCGACACGGGTCAGCCGATATCTCCAATAATGCAATGAATCCGAGGCCCCTTTCAGTCGCCTTCTACGACAGGCAGGGGACACCGTAGTCTTATTCTTGAGAGCCTAGAACTACAGGGCTGGAATTAAAATACCTTTTTTTTTTTGTTGACGGGGAGGAAATCTTCAGAAAGATACCCCGCCTTCTGGGGGGAAGGCGGCGGTTATGTGGGGTTCTTACCCACTAAAACCTCCCCGGTGGGCCTTTCCTCGGTGCATGACGAGGGGCTCCGGGATCTCCAGTGGAACGCACCGGAGCCCCTCTGCACTGTGCTCAAGGAGAGCACGTCCCGGGGGGGGGGAGGTTACTCCCAGCCCCCCTGTGCCCTCGCAGCGCAAGGCGACACGATGTCGCCTTTTTCCCGGGTCCACTTTGGTGGACGACTCAGGCCCCCACCCTTGTCGCCCAGTGAACCCGAGGCCCCTTTCAATCCTTCCTTCTACGACAGGCAGGGGATACCGTAGTCTTATTCTTGAGAGCCCAGAACTACAGGGCTGGGAATTACAATACCTAATCTAATCTAACGCCTAATAAAATTATTAAAAAGGTAAAGTCTTAAAACGTCGGAATTCTAAAATCGATTTTAACCAAAACAAAACTTAAACCTAAATGGAACTGTTCAATTTTTATTTTTTAAAAAGAATTCTATCAATATTTTTTTTTCGTAAATATTTCTAACATTCTTGTTAACCCACTAAGCTTAAGCTTGTGGCTAGGAGACGGTTAACGTCTATAGTTAAATAATGGATTAGAACCTACGACTTTACGATTCGCAGACCGTACTACCGGCTATTGATGCTTCAGTAAATTCACATTCGCGTAATTATTAAGTAATTTATTGATAAGAAATTTCAGTATGTTTTTTGGTTCGTATGTATTAATGTATTTAATATGTGTACAGGGCTGTATATTATCTGGCGGTGAACGAGGTCGCCAAAACGAATCATATGAAAGTGAAGCTGCTCGAGTACGTAGGCAACGGGAACGTAGATCTCGTGAGACACATGGAGGATGCCGAAATCGGTCAGCGGATATATGCTGCTATGCAAATGGTACTGTTACTATTTACAAAATCTAGCAAAAGACAAAATAATTCGAGTTATAAACATAGACATTTTATTTATTGGTATCACAATATACAAACATATTATAAAATGTAGCAGAAAGAAATTAAAAACATAAACACAATACAAGTATGAACAAACAAGTAGGATATGGCTGAAAATCAGCGCTGTTGCGTCCTTGCGACTGCACCTGCTACAGCATACTGATTTTATAGAGGTTTTGACTTCCAGTAGTTTTCGATTTTTATAATAAAATATTGTAAAAGATTAATTATTCATTATTTTAAGTTCTTTTCTTGTTATTCTTACGTACCTCGAATACAGAGGTTCAATGATAGATGATTTGTACCGAAATGTTTTATTCTCCCTTCCTTCGATTCGATTTATAAAAGTTTGACATTTCGAGTAGCTTGATTCCAGAATGTCTCAATATTCTGTAGAAAATCTACCAAACGAATCGTCCTTGGATCAGAATTCTTATGCGTAAATTAGTAACCACCTAGATGTAACATCTGGGCTTGATTAGAGTTTCAGGCTAAATCTAGGAGCTATGTCAGCTGTCAAATCTGGTGAAATAATTGTGGTTAGCTTCTAATCTGCGTATTGTCACAAAACAAAATGGGTTGAGAGTGTGTGTGTTTATGAGTTTAATAATATTATTAAAATTTGTTATAGAGACTGGCGCCGAAATGGATTCTGTACACATTATCATCATTGTACTGGCGCGCTCGTGGTAATAACGTGAACGCCTTACATTGCCTCATGACTGCGAGCAAGACTGTACCACCTCGCTACAAGGACATTGTGCTGACCTCTTTATCCTCCGTTTGTCTGGAGATGGGCTACTTTGACGAGGCTCTAACTGCTGCTGAAGAAGCCTTCAGGATCAACTTGTATGATGTGAGTTCCGCTGATGTAATAATTAATTTGTTGAAGATTAAAGTGAAATCTTTAAGCTTAGAGCACTAAAATTCCGATCGCATGTCCCTCGTAGTTAGGTATCTATATAGGAGAAAATAAATATAGAATATATTTATTTCTGTAAGAATTGACAGTCACGAGAAATACAAATTTACATTTATGTAATTTTAGTCCATGAGCACTGTTTATACATTGTAATTGCAATTGTAAAAACATTAGAAAATTAAACAAATCAAAACAATAATGTACTCTATCAATTTTTTTTTGATTACTACACTGCTTCATCGGATTGAGAGGTGGCATAGCTCTTAGATCGCTTTGCCTGAACATCAAAGGGCACGGAGGGGGGGGCGGGGAGGTTGATAGGTTGATTCGTCCCCCCCCCCCTGTGCCGTCGCAGTGCAAGGTGACACGGGCCAGCCGATGTCGCCTTCTTCCTGGGTTCACTTCCCGGGCGACAAAGGCCCCCACTCTTGTGGCCAAGTGAACCCGAGGCCCCTTTTAGTCGCCTTCTACGATAGGCAGGGGATGAGCATCTATTACCTTGTAACAAGGGTCCCTCCGGTGAGGGGTAACGTCAGCTTCGACGGTTACTATGTTACGCGTAAGCATTCCCATCTGAGGGCGCCCGAGGGGGCTGAACCCCGGCACAGTCGGTAGCTATTTCACTGATAACCTAAGGGTCAGCGTGATTGTTTATCTGTTATAAATTTATTACAGCCGGCGACGAATTTTGTTCTGGCGGAATTGAACATGCTCAAAAACATCGTAACACCCATCTGTTCCATCTGAAGCAAGTGGTACGCGTCGACAAGAAGTTTCTGGCTGGTACGGCCAAAAGTCTCCTGTACGCCTGGGCCTGTGTTCTGAAGCAGGTCAATGTACTCACTGAGATAGGTGACTACTTGTTTTTATATATAAGCTCTCATACTTGTTTGTACACAACATAGAGATGTTTTAAGGTGCTTAGGGATATTTCATTATTAGAATTTGGATAACTTATAATCAATTGCAAACAACTTTACGATCTATCTCCCACCACCGATGTCTAGTTGCTTTAATGTATAGATCTAGTGTTATTTGGTTAAAATAATAAAAGGTGAACCCATTCCTTTATCAGTGGTTAAGCAAGAAGCAATAGTAACAAACATATTCATGTCTATATATTATAAATATATCACATTTTTATTCTGTGTACGATGATGGGCTCGCCAACTGTCATATATGGGTCGTAAAATGGTTAAGTAAAATGGACAGAAGTCTCTGTCCACTCTACCAAAAAAAGGCTTTTAGATATTATTTTATATTTAAAATATACATTTTTAGGTATATAGAAAATTCTACTTGACATGATGCTCTTTGTTTACAGATAGCAAACAAATATTAAGCAATATACATAATATAAAATCTATTCAATAACATTATGTATTTGCTTTCAGAATATAATAAAAATGAGGTTTGCACACAAATAGAGCCGGGCGTGAACGTGGTGTGCGATAGGGATCAAAGTAACTGTCGCGTGACCAATGTCAACTGTCCCACTGAAAAAGGTAGAAAAGGTATGGTTCTTCTTGGTTGCTAATTTAAGTTATTATTATTATTATATGTTGCTTCACTCTGGTCAGAGTTGTTGTGAACAGATGCAAAACGTCTCGCATCGTAATAAGGTGACACCTTACAAAGCCATTATACGTCCCGTTATGACCATGCACCATAATGTACCATGCACCCACGCACACTATTCTTTGCAAAATCACACGACTACCACATAAGTTATGTAACAAACTTTAGTTCATAATAAACTCGGAGTTAGGTACAACATCTCCCTAATACAGGCTATGTATTAGTCTAGCAGGGGGATGTGTACCGAAGGACGAAAACGAAGTAAGAAAATGTTTATGGAATATGATATATAATATGTATCTAATATTTTTGTGTATGTGCATGTCGGTATATAAAATGTGTGTGTGTGTGTAAAAAGTAAATAAAAAAAAATAAGATACTCTATAGTGTCATTACCACGTCGACCAACATGTCCAAATAATTTAAGCATCCTGCGCACTTGAGTAGAAAGGCGCTCACATATGCCAAGCTCTTCAAGATTGGAGGCTATTATTGGGATTTCACACCACATCTACGTCAAGTGGTTGTTGGTGTCGCCCCTTGGGTTCTGAAGAAACCAGGGAACAAGTGAAAATGTGGAAGAAGAAAGATGATATAGGCGCCGGAACTTCGTAACATAACTGTAAAATGTATCATACATTGGAACTAAAAGATATCGTTTAGTATTTTATTTGATTTTAAGTTGGCTTTTGTCTTTACTTGTTTTATAATTGTTTGCCAACGTTAGCTCAAAAAACCTTTACAATTTTATCGGGTTCAAAGAGCCAAAGATTTTTAAGACTTCTGTTTTTTGTAACGGATTTTTGTAAAGGTCTACAGAATATAAACTCTTATCAACAGCTCTCCAAACATTTCGTTAATTGCCAATTTTTTTTAACCATTTCAAAACTAATTAGGTGATAGTGCACACCAAAAGTCCAATAGTTTGAATATAATATATATTAGCAGACCCCATGCCAAACCATAAAGCTAGGAATAGACTACCAACTCCTTCACGGAACATGTCAACTACATCATAGACAACTTAAAACAATTAAATAACACATAAAATAAAATATTTAATAAACCTAATCATCCTAAAATAAATACAAACAAACTTACATAACAATGAAACCAACTTATAAAAATCAAATCAAAGGCCACGTATCAAATCGCGAGGCAAATATATAGAAACATAGTTCACTATGGATCACATTAAAGAACCGTAGTTCACTATGGATCACAACAAACCATAAAGCTTTAACTTTTTTTATATTTCAGGGGATAAAAGTACATTAGTACGTTTACTAGAATTAAAAGACGGTGACATAAAGCAATCTCAAGTTGATTATTTGCACGAGGACTTCTTTGAGCCGGTAATTAAACACATGCCGAAGGAGCGTGGAGACTTCATGGCCAACCAGCTGAACTTCGACACTATGATGTTAACTATAGCCGAGTCGCTGAAAGGCTGTGGTCCTCTGGGATGTAACAGTAAGTTCATCATCAGTCATCTATACTATTTTTAACATTGATAGCTTAAAAGATAAGCAGTTCGACTTACATTACGAAGGAATACGTTTCTACAACAAACTTCCAAATAATATTAAGTATCTGTCTTTGAACAAGTTTAAAACGATCGTTAAAGCCAATCTCTGTTGTATTACAAAATTTCTGATTATGTAAACGAATACAAAGCTTGGGATCAAGTTGCTCTAACACAACATCATTAATGATTCATTATTGTAAAAGTAAACGAATATTGTAAAGAGTTTTAAAGACGTTAAAAAAAGCTCTACTAAGTTTTTTTGTGCAATTTTTCTTAGTGGATTGCCGTCCGAAATTGCTCGGTAGGGAAAAAATATTGGACGATTCAAAGTACATTCTCGATCTCTATTGAATAAAGATATTTTGACTTTGACTTTGAAGTTCGTTACGTTACGTTCTAATTACTCCGCTAGGGTTAAAAGGTCTCTATAACTGTTTTCTCTATAATGGCTCTCGCGGTTATATGGGCCGAAACGCGGGAAAGTACGTGTGGTCTGGCCGTGTGACCCCACACGCACCTTCTTGACTCCCTACAAGTTCTTTATCAGGGCTTTACCCCATCATTCGGAGCTCAAGCCCTTAAGCGGCTCTACGGCATGGAACATAACGGCTCGCTCGACGGCGCCAGACGACTTTTAAAGGGTCCTTCTTTTATGTCAAGCGTGTGAAAATTCCCTGAACTTGAGGAAGTTGCCCTCCGAGGAGACCAGATCGCGGAAGTAGACCGGACCCGGACACGTACGTGTTAGACCATCAGATCATCTCGTGCAGCCTTTTACGTAAATTACCGTGACCTGTTAGGAGCTGCGAAGTCCGGGGATAATCCGGTGCGATCCAAGTTCCTTTTAGTCGGTCTGAAACCGCTGGGAAGGATTCCTAATGAGGATATGGATACCTAATGAGGATACATGTACTATAGATGACTACTAAAGATTTTTTTTCTAAATATGGTCACTGAAATAATGTCGTCCTGTCTCCTAAACTAGAAAATCAGTGCAGTTCGGACCCTATACGGAACAAACCCACACACTTTCTCTTTTGTATATTTAGATTTGTCTCACAGATATCCAAGCGGAAGACCTGAATCTCAAGGCGGATGATTGTTTGTACCATGGTTTACAATTGGGCTACTGGCTGCACGTTGTCAGCTTTAGGCAACCCTTCGAAGACGTTGATTCGCGGTAAGATCCTAAACTCTTTTATTATAAACTAAAAGCCGAATCAATCCGAATGTAGTTTGTTGAAGTATTATTAAGACGTTCAGTTCGCTGGTACCCCAGTTTAATCAAATTGAAGCATATAGCCGTTAAAATATAATATATTCTAGCCAACAGGCTACAGCGCTTGTCATTCGTAATTTTAGCCTTTATATATGTCCCACTGGGTACATGTAAAGAGACTTTAAGGGCATAGTCCACCACGCGGCCCTGGTACGGATTGGCAGATTTCACATGTCTCACAATTTTTCTAGGACATGTAGGTTTCCTTTTCACGATGTTTTTCTTCACCGCCAAGCACGTGGTAAATCAGCACATGAAATTACAACAGCAAATTTATTGGTGCCGGCACCGGGGATCGAACTCGGGTTGCTGGCGTACTATACAACTTAAGTCGACCGCCCGGACACTGAGCTACCTCGGCTCTGTTAATAAATATATATATATATATACATATAAATTCGTAAATTACATACAAGATTACACTAAAATATGTTGTAAGCTTGGTAATTTTTTTTAAGGAGCAGGCTAAGGTTTGTGTTATGTTAAATTATTTTTTCTTATATGCGTTACAGACTCCCGGCAGAAATAGTATTGACGAATCCATCAGAGAAGAAAATTCCAGAATGTCGCCTCAACCCAGATGTGAGAGATTTCATCCTTGACCATATTGTTCGAGTGGACCATAAAGACTGGGAGCCAGCGCTAAGCCTGATGCACCAATTCGCTGATATGTTTAGCTACTTTGATTACGTCACATTGGGGTCTAAAATAGCTAAATACGTTGAGACAGTTAGTATTCCCTTTAATCCCTTTTATCATTTAAGATTTAGAGCGACACCGGCCGTCTCGGTTCAATTGCTTTGGCTTTATCTATTTCTGGCAATATTTTTTTCGATACGTCGCCGAACTTTTTTTTAAGGAGTGTCACACTTTCGAATACCTCTTTAAAAGCAGTAATTTAACATCTATATAAGACGGGTAAATTACGCGACGCATGAATTGCGAGAATTGAAAACGAAATTCTTGTTTTTAATAATTTCGATGTAACCGTTTGACCACAATCTCAACTAATGGTAAGTCGGAATGCAATCCTAGAAATGCCTACTCACTCTTCTTTTGAATAATTGTAGTCGGTAGGAAAGACAGACGCGGGCAAACTATTCCAGTCCTTTGCTATACAAATAATGAAAGAGGAAGCGAAGCGCTTCATTTAATTATCCGTGAAATAGCAACCGACCGAGTCGTGTTTCGGCCTTCACCGGTGTCCTCGGGTCGGAACGCTTACGCGTAACATAGTAGCCGTCCAAGCCGAGGCTACCCCTCACCGGGAGGCCCCTAGCGGTAGAGGTTCAGGCTAATCGACCTAAGAGCTCTCAATCCGGTGAAGCAGTCAAGGCCAGCTTCTCTGGCCAATCTGTGTAGTTTATTTATTTATTGAACACGAACACAATGAACATTTTAACATACAATATATAAAAACAGTAAAAATTATAAAGTTAATGCCATCGCAGTTATAGGTGAAGACTGGCATGCAATTTAATGGGGAGTGACAATATTAAATGATACTAAATTTTTAATAAAAGTTAACTAATAAAAAAAAACTATTTTTAGTTTAGTGACTTTTAACATACCAAAATTTTGACAAAAGAGGTTGATTCATTCGTTTTTGCATATGAATTAAATTCTATAGCGAGTCCATTTTAAGGGGCATTCTTATCTAGGTTCGAACTGGATTGGTAAAGATAGGTAACTGCGACAGTATAGAAAACGCTAGCGCTCAGATAAGCTCAGGGGTGTCAACAATGCCATTTGCAAGTTTATAAAGGAATGTTAGGTCTAGCATGCGTCTTCGATCCGCGAGTGAGTCTTATAAAAAGGGAATTAGATGATGTAATCATGTTTGTATTTGATAAGAATATTCGTTTCTTGACAGAAACCTCGGTCGTGGGTGGGCGCGCTGGCGGCGGCGTGGTGGTGCGGCGCGGGCGGGCGCGGGCTGTGCGCCGTGCGCTGCACCGCCTCCGCTCTCTCACTCGCGCCGCCGCAAAACACCGCACAAGTGATGCGCTCGCTCGTCGCCATACTGCACACGTACGTACTGAACACGCACGTACTGCACACGTACGTACTGAACGCGCACGTACTGAACGCTACTATTGCACTACATATTGCGTCTTCAATCGTGCTGCTCCACTCATGCTACAACAAAAGCCGAGACATAGATAGATAGATATAACTTTATTGTACACCAAAATTAAACAAAAAGTATTACATAAGTAAGGTACATTTTACAATTCGTTGTACAATGAGAGACCTTATCGCTAAGAGCGATCTCTTCCAGGCAACCTGTGTATGGACAGGGAACAAATGAACAAAACAGGACGATTTCGTTCAGATACAAATATTATAACAAATCTATACATATAATCAATAACCTTCACTAAATATACGTACATAAATAACTTATCATTAAATATACTAATACATAAAATATACATATTTCATAGTTCCGACTTCTACGGCAGGCAGGGGATACCGTAGTCTTATTCTTGAGAGCCCAGAACTACAGGGCTGAATAAATATGTAACTAACCTAAGCCTTAAAATTTAACGTTTGATTCTATTCTACTTTTTTTAAAAAGAATATAACAATTTATTTCTTTTGTTAGTTGATATTTATTTTTAGAAATTAGTTATTTTCGTTGTATGTATTTGTGAATGCTGTGTTTTCCTATAATTAGTAAGGCAATTACAAGGTGTCTGTGGGTATATATAACGTATAACATCGTCAATTTTTCTTTCAGACAATCTAAACACCAAGACGCTAAAAACGTCGCGTACTTGTCTCTCTACTTGGCGCCGAGGAGCAAAATAGAAGCTTTCGTGGTTGCGGTGACACATACATGCGTTGTAAGGCAATTTATTACATAATTCTAATTGTATTTTTTCAAAAATAACAATATACAAACGATTTTTAAAAGTGATAATGCACCATAAAAGAATTACTGCCGCTTCTGTCCCTCCGCGCCCCGGCGTTCGTTGACCCGGGTATCATCTGTTTTTGAGTTTATTTTTAATTTATTATTTTTTATTAAATGAAACTATCGTTTAATTTAGCTATAATAACATGATGGAGCGTAAATAATGCTAATGAAACGTTTTAAAAATATGATTTTTTTAATCAAGATCGATTTTTTTCCGTCCCATAATCAAAGGTGTCATTCATTAATAATATCGTCTGTCTACGTTTTTCGGAAGCGTTCTCCTAATCTTCTTTTTAGTTCCCGCACTCCTAAGGATCGTGACCATATAAGCAGCCTCCATTGAGTGCGGTCATAGGCGGAGTTGACTGCACGCTGCATGCTGCCTCCCAACGTCTTCGTGATCGTGTGTGACCATTTTTTAGGCGCCCCCCTTTTTTTCTTGTTAACGGGGAGGAAATCTTCAAATTCGACAATGAACCCCTTTTAGTCGCCTTCTACGACAGGCATACCGTAGTCTTATTCTTGAGAACCCAGAACTACAGGGCTTGTAGGCGCCCTACCTTGAGCACGTTTGCCGTCCATTTTGCCTAAAATGACATGACCTCTCCTGACAGTGCTTTGAAGACCGCATAACGTGCCCAAAGAAGCTGACGGCTCTATGGCGGCTTATTTCCGATAGCCATGTGGAGATCTTAAGATCCTTCAGCATGGACTCGTTGATTCTCATGGCAGTCCACGGTATACGGAGCAGCCTTCGCCAACACCACATCTCGAAGTTTTCTATGACGCGACAATCCCGACTTCTCACAATCCAATACTCGGACTATGAGAAGTCGGAATGTCGAGACTTGAACTATGTTCTCCTAATACCCTGTATAAAAAATACTACTTGATTATAACAAATAAAAAATTTGGTCTACAGGATGAGTACGAGCAAGCCATATGGATGTACCGTTACGCGTTGATGCGTGATGAGACATTCCTACCAGCGAAAGCCTGTCTCCACGCCACCATGTGTCTGATGTTCTACGGAGATCACGGTAAAGGAAACTTAATGGAGGAATAAATCACAATCTACCATCATACCGTAGTATAACTCAGACCATGTAGCTCATTGCAATAAGGTTTTTGAATACCGTAGCATTCATGATATAACATATTGAAGAAATAAGTACAATGTTTCTCGTTTCCATGTCTATCCCATGTAACTAATATTTCAGTCAGATAATGTAATAAATATAGTGGTTTTAAGATGCAGTGTTCTCAGCGTCAGACTGTCGATGCGGCAATTGATTTATACTAGCAATGCACCAGACGATTCCCGGGTTATAATTTTTGATGTTAAATTTCTTTGAGGCGTTTGGGATAACAGATCGCCAACGTATTGTATTGCATTTCATCGTCACTGAATGACATGTGAGAAGTAGCAACAAATACCGCAATATATTTTTCTGAAATATATAATTTAGGATAGTATTTGCTTGATTGATACCTGGATGACCGAGCCTTGCTCGGTATTTTTTTGTACACAGTTATAAAGCTCGTCTAAATCTAGATTCAATTCGCTCTTCGAACCCGTCAGTGATTAACTTAACCAAGTGACTGAACGTGTTATTTTTACGATTGTCCACGCATTTTTTTTTATTATTAAAACATAACATACGAAATAAAAATTAGTCGACTCGGTCGAGCAATTCTCGAGTTTTGCGCTTGGCAACATTGATTTTTATTTATATAGATAATTGAAGAAATGTAATTGTTACCAAATATTACATATGGTGTTGCACGGTCGAGGAAGTACCACAGTCGTGCGGTTTACCAGCGTAAATTAGAGGTATATTTAGATATTTATGAGTCTCGTGATAGATATGTTATAGATATAACTTACGTATGCGTTTCCTAAGGGTATTTCAGAGCTGCAGTGATCACCTAAAGTCAAGAGGTATATGATGTTTACCTCTTTTTCCCTAAAAAATGGGGATAGTTATGGTTAAACAACCCATGACGGTGAGGCCAAATGTACTGAAATAGATGATTATAATAATAATATAATAAGCCATTTAATCGGTAAGACAGATTACAACACATATACAAATTAACACAACAAGTTAAGCGCACAGTTAAAAATGAAAAAAAAATATATATATATCACTAAAGACCCAAAAGGTCCGATACACAAGGCTATGCGTTGCAACGCCGAACCTACCAGGTTCACTGCTCAGCATAATGCGGATTATCCAATCAGCGCTGGTATTCTGCAGAAACCCATTTTAAGAAATAAACAAATGTCAGTAGAATTTTAACAAACTACGAATAACGAAAAAGCAAGTAAAACAGGAGGGAAAAATAAATTGTATATAAAATAAAACAAAATAAATTATATCGACCTATTCTTTCGAATAACGTAGGTGTTCGATTGATCGAGGTTCGACCTAAAGAGGTTCTACTGTATATTTTGCTTGGTATAAATATAATAAATAATCAGTGGACGTCTGACGCTGAGTGTACAATAGTTAAATGTTCATTGGTTTTGCGTCGGCCAATATGTATGGTGTATGTAGTAAGTAGATTTTGACAATTTTTGCTATTTAAAAATACACTATACTGTCTTTATAATAATATATAAATTCGCTTAAACTTTGTATATTCAATATAAACTGACAATTTTGTCCGATAAATACATAGTGCTCGCTTAGAATTACATAGATCTAATACAACATTTTATTATAAACTTGCTAAGTATTTTCAAGCAAAAAATTATTTTATAACTTTACAAAGTTATAATGAAGCGGACTGCGAACTGTAAGGTTGTAGCTTCGATTTCACCATTGGACTATTGACGTGGATCATGTAGCATAAACTTAAGAAGAAAAATATTGCTAGCATTCTTTTTTAAATAAGCATGATGAATTAATTGTACTCTTTATTCTGAAACCGGTATACGTTCATATACCAAAAAATGAGATATCACATGATTTATTCTTAATTTCATGTTTTGTACAATTTAAAACTGTCCGGTAAATGAAATTGCATAATTATTGATATGTTAAGTTTTTAACTGTCGACAACGTGTCGTTTCCTTAGTGTATTTCAGAATTGCCGTGATCACTTAAAGTCAGAACAGGTATATGATGGTTTACCTTCCCCCTAATAAATGGGAATAAACAACCATTATATACATATAGTTATTGTGTGGCATTACACAACATTTATTAATTGAATATAAAAACAATCATATATAATTTATAATAATACTCAACTTTATTCGTAACGTATACATACGTTTTTTTAACGTACACCTTTTGTCAAAAATATGTGGTCTCTGTTTTTTTTTTATCTATGTCTTAAATAATTCTAAGGGTGCATTGGACGTTAGCCGATGTTTGTTACCTTTATAGATTTAGACGCTCTACATATACTTTACATTAACTTAGTATTTAAGTATAATAATATGATATTTAACCAAATTGTGATAGTACAATAAGTTGTTTCTTTTGAACAATTTAATCTCATGTAGGTTTCTATGCCAAGAATTTCCTTATCTTAATGTCTTTCAAAGCGAAGTTGACGTAGGTTCAAATCAATTCAAATTCAATTTCAGCCCTGTAGTTCTGGGCTCTCAAGAATAAGACTACGGTATCCCCTGCCTGTCGTAGAAGGCGACTAAAAGGGGCCTGGGATTCACTGGGCGACAAGGGTCCTTTGTCGTCCGCTAAGGTGGACCCGGGAAGAAGGCGACATCGGCTGGCCCGTGTCGCTTTGCACTGCGAGGGCACAGGACGTGCTCTTCTTGAGCACAGTGCAGAGGGGCTCCGGTGCGAAGGAGATCCCGGAGCCCCTCCGTATACACCGAGGAAAGGGCCACCGGGGAGGTTTTAGTGGGTAAAAACCCCACATAACCGCCGCCTTCCCCCCAGAAGGCGGGGTATCTTTCTGAAGATTTCCTCCCCGTTAACAAAAAAAAGGTTCTTGGTTGATTTTTTTTAGTTTCGGATTTTATCCTTTAGAGAAACTCTGATCATCACAGTACCAGTCTTCGTACCGTATATCATAGGCCCCCACTACTAACTAGTCAATAATAATTAAATAGATATTAGAGCCGTGATAGCTTAGTGTTCAGGCGATTGCCTTTCGTTGCATAGGACCTAATAACTCTCTAACCAGATCTTAAAAAATATTTTTTTTAGCAAAAAATTCTAAGACATTTGTTCAATATATTTATGTATGTCCCGATGGACCTTCTCTGTATAGAATACAAAGGATCCACCACGCGGCCTTGGCGCCTATAGACAGACTTCACATCTTTTAGATTTTTTTTGTCTATATATAAACATAGCGAATTCATACTATCCGCAATTGTTTTACGCCCATCTGCCAACCGTAGACTATGTATTTGCAGTCTGTATGTATATGCATAAATACATATATACAAACAGTCATTTCATTTTTTATCTTTTGGATAAAAACATTTACTCGTCTCAGATTTCAATGGTCAACTACGATTTCATTGATTGATGACGTCGATCATGACAGTAGTTATAGGCCTTTGGGGCCTAGATGCTTCGGTTGTATTACGAATTTGGTTCGATGCGGTTTGGCTTTATAATTTTGCGAATTCTTACGTACTAATTGTTATGTGTGATGCGGAGAAGTTTGGATCATTACAAAAGCAGCGCCGATTGGTTGTTTGCGACGATAGAGACACATCTAACTAGTCATTACGGGTTCGAATCCTGTCCTTATGTATATATTCTTGCACAAAATAGTACTTATACGGGAGAAGATTTAGAGTGATTGGCATCAACAGTTTTGTTCTTAAAAAGATTAAAATGAATCTTGGATACTTCTATTCATGTCCACCCTGGACGGATTGAAAGGTTTAGAGTTTTGTTCCACGTTTTATGTTTTATAAACATTGCTCTGTGTTAGTTTTCGGCCGCATGGCAACCGAGTTAAACTGGAGTGATGGAGAATTTGTTGTACTTTTTTTATTTATTGTTTAACTTTAAAGGTTAAACTGCTCTATGCTCAATGGTGTAAGTTTTTTTTTAATATTATATACAAGTTTATCGTTTCTACAATTAGATAGGATGTAAGTACAATTCTTGCCTCAAATATTCCAATATATGTTATAATACTCATCATAATAGGGTATTTGGTAGGTAATTAAGTATTTATGTTTAACTGATGTAACGCTATTCCAAAACTTTATGTTAAAACTTTAAGTGTTAAGTTACCAGTGTGTTTTTTTGCTACTGTACCTTACCTAAGACTGATGTTAGTTCGTTTTTTACTTAATTAGTTTTAAATATAACCCAGTTTTCTATTGTTTCTCGTGGTTTCATTTTATACCTTCCCTTTTTATTTATTCACAAAATTAAATGTATAAACAGAATAAGTCTGTGAGCTGAAAAAAAACTGTACGATATGTGCATTATCTCGACGCTTGGATTTAACGATAAAATGATTTTTAACCGACTTCAAGAAGGAGGTTCTCAATTGAAATTTTGTTTTTAATGTCTGTGCACTCCTTCCGCCGCTGGCTTTTGAACCGGTACATTTATTATTAATAAATATATAAGAATTTTTTAAACATAACTGTGATACTTGGAAAACAAAACAGTCCGCGCGTAGCCTCATTTAGTCCGCCTCTGATAGTACGATATATCGTCGATTAAATTTTTCAAAATTTTCGGAAAATTTGATTATTACTAAAAATTATTACTGACAATATTTTATATGGATAAAAAACACTTTCTTGTGACATCTAGTGAGCTTCTCGTTTAATTTCTTGAAATGAAAAATGTCATTTTTCTATTAAATCAATGATATATTTAGCGTAGATTTGATTTGAAGTAGGTTTTTGTTTTTATTAGTACATGTTAGATGGCAACACATGACACCCAACGATAGTTATGCATAATAACTACCAATGATATCTTAGTGATTTACCTCAACCTTGTTGTATCTTTAATTCATAATTAATTATTTAGTGGTTCACCACATTTACTTGGCATTGTAAACAATAACTTAACTTTATTAGTTCGTAATCTGACTTCTAATTAATATTGTAATAAAGACGAGGACGCGCAGTTGTCACAGGAATCGTTAAAATCATTCTTTGTACAACGTTACGCTGTCTCAATAATGCGAGTGTACTAGTTATTGGACTATTTCATTCCACAAAACCTACAATTATAACATAGTTGTGCTTGTACGATTTGCGTAAAACGTTATAAGAATTTGCTCTACACTCGGAACTACAAGCGTCAGTAGCCTAATGGTTTAGGGTACGGTCTGCGAATCGTAAGGTCGTGGGTTCGCATCCAACATTCGACTATTGCCGTGAACCATGTCCTAGCACAAGCTTAAGCTTAGTTGGAATGGTTAATAAGATTGTTAGTAATATTTCTGAAAAAAAGAAAAAAAAAGAAATATTGCTAGCTTTCTTTTTTTTAAAAAAAAAAACTATAGATTTTTGAAGTATTACTATAAGATAATAAAGTTTAAACTATACGTATAAAAAAATTATGTAGTTTTTAGGTAATATGAATAATGTAACAGCATATGTATGTCCCACTGCTGGGCATAGGCCGCCACTGAAGAGACGTGTAAGGGACCTACTACTGGTTGACTAAATGGAGGTGGTAAATGAGTACTTCGGAAAATGAGCTAGCACGACACGACAATACTTGTTTTTTTTAGTACTGCTCTTGTTTTTGGTCTGACCAACTGACAGTTGTGGGTTTGGCAATCCGCGATCCAAATGAATCAACTGCTCTATCCGTGGCGTTTTTGGCCACCCTTGAATCTGAATACTATGGCGTCTAGTAATGCCGCACGTCGAGGTTCTCTCTCGCAAAGTTACAATAGAGGTTCCAATTCGAACGCTCATAGGTCGACCACTTCGCAATCTAGTAAAGTTGTGTGTATTAAATGTCCTCTAACTACAACATCAATCAGCATTTAAAATATAAAAATATGAATAAAATAAAATAAAAAAGTTTGGGGTTCGAATTCAGCCCGATTTGTGTCAATGAATTTTCAGTTTTGTGCCTCATCCCCTCATCCGGTTTACTCAACTTTATAAGTTTGGTAAAAATTATGATTGTATCTCAACTCCGCTAAAAGGGGTTTCAAGCTCAGAACTTGGACTATGGTCTATATATGTACTGCTATTTATTATTGCTATTATTTATTTCATTTTCTACCCTCATAGAACAATAAGCAGTTTACTAGTCTTTTATTTATTTATTTATTTATTACACCAACACAATGAACATTTTTAACAAACAATACATAAAACAGTGAAAAGTTGTGAAGTTAATGCCATCGCAGTTATAGGCTATAGGCGTAGACTGCAAGCAATTAATTGGCGAGTGACAATGTTAAGATAAAAAGAACACAAAAGTAAAAATAAAACTAAATTTGAAATTAAAAATTAACTAATAAAAAAAACTATTTGTAGTTTAGTGAATGTTTATACATACTTATACTTATAAAAAAGAGGTCGATATCGTCCGTTTTTGAAAAAGAGTTGAATTCTATACTAATTCTATTTAAGGGTGCATTCTTACCTAGGTTCGATCTGAATAAACTGCTTCTCAACAATTGGTATCGTGAAGGTCTAGGTAACCGCGACGGTACAGTAAAAACTACGGCGGAGTCTTAGGAATTTAGTAAATTTTCAACCGACATAAAAAAGGGGGAGATTCTAAGTTCGTCTGTAGTTTTTAAAGTTTGTTACGTCATAACTTTCGACTGAATGAACCGATTTTAATGATTCTTTTTTTTAAAGCTAAAAGCTTTTAAAACTAAAGCTGATGCTTCCCGAGTGGTCCCACAGTTTGGTACAGTTCTGCCAGGGGAAAGTATTAGAAAACTATGTAAGTCTTAAATTTACAATGCAAGTTACAGTCTTAATAAGCTCAGTGAAACTAGTATAACTGACCTTTTCTCATATCGACAGATAATTTGAATTAATGATGCTGATTCAGCTTGTGTGACAAGATCTTTTACGTTCACAAAAAGCTTTAAAAAATGTTCTATTGTCTGTGGTCACTTGGAATATAATGTGAAAGCTCATGACATGCATAGTTTCAAGTTTTATTTCACTTTTTGGTGTACGGTAAAGGTTTATACCAGTGGTGTGCAAACTTTTTGGTTGGCGGGCCACATTTGACCGAAAAAAATATTTATAAAATCTACTTAACAAAATAATTAAAAGTTAATTAAGCAAATTACACAAATTGTTGATGGCAATTATTTTTTTTGGCTTTTTACGTAAAAATTTACGACGTTATAATTTTTTTAAAGGTTTTAAACCTTATAAACACTACTGATATAAATAAAACGGAAAAAATTTACAATAACACATCAAAAATATTAACAAAACAAAGTCTTGGCGGGCCGGATGAAATGCTTTAACGGCCCAGGATTGGCCCGCGGGCCGTAGTTTGCCCACCACTGGTTTATACCATCGGTGTATTTATCAGTTCAAAATGAATCTTTCTCACAGACTATCAATAATAAAAATTAATAAACATTATCAAATATTGTTTGTTTCGTTGTAGCTTCGATGTAAGCTATCTCAAAATTGGTCTTGACCACCCTCCTATATTCCGTTTGCTGTATCCAAAATTTATTTACCACTTCATTCATACATAAATGTTTAATTTAGTTAGGAGAAATAATAAAGCAGAGAGTTTTTTACACATATATTAATCATTGTTATAGTACACACACACATATACATCATTCATTAATTAATATAACACTTAGGCGGTAGGACCCAAATAAAAAACAAAAAACTAAATTGATGTTTTTTTCTTTGTTGGAGAGCAAAGAGTTTGTATGTACTTAAGAGGCAAAATAAGAAAAAAATCTAAAACACATAGGTAACATTCATTTAGTCGGTGCTTGAAAAATGGTCAAAGTAAAACTCCTTGAAGACTTAAATCGATGTTGCCATAATTCTTCATATCACTTGCATGTCTTGCCGCCGCCTGTAGCTTATGAAGCACCCACAATAACTATTGGAACACGCACAAGAGTATAATATGTTTACTAGTCCTGTGCAGTGACCAATAGTTGTTTTGGGCTTCTCTTTCTGGCCCGTTGATAACATCTTCAGCTTCAGTCTGGAATGACCAATATTAAAGCTGACATAATATAACTACGACGTGAAATGTTATTGTCATTCAAACGATTTCAAAAATAGAAGTTATTTTTCAATTCGACTTTATTTTTTTTTGTTTGTAAGGTTTTAATTTCAAGCAGGTCCCATATTAATTTTTCTTTAGGGCCTTCGGTTTCGAAGATATACCAGGGAACAATATAATACTTAAGTATATACATAAAGACATCGATCACGAATATTGAAGAAGAAAGATCATTGACATCACAAATATCAAAGACAGTGGTAGTATAATTATGATACTTAAAAGAAAACAAAAGAATAGAATAGATGTAGGGAAGAATTTAAGTTAGTGCTGTAAGTAATGAGCAAAGTCGAAGTTATATTTGCCTAGATAGAGACGTGTGTAGCGAGTGTTTTACTTATTAGGTACTTAACTGATGTTTACGGTATAACTTAGGGCTGCATTTTGGTAAAATATTAGATATAATTGTAAAACCTATTGCATAGAAAATCATGAATGAAGAATGAATAGAAACGTAATGTGAAATATATTAATTTGAAATATTTTTTTATTTATAAACAATTTATTAGATTTGTTTCGAAAATAAAATAATAAAATTCGTAACCGACATCCTTCATCACTTTTTTGTAACAAAAGAAACATCTAATTTACCAATTATGTAATGTGTGTTTTGGTATATTTAGCGTATATATGAAAATCAATTAAACATATAAAATAAACTAACTTAGTGTCGGCGCCAACATCGTTTTTTTTAAATTCAACAATTTAAAAATTAAAAAAAGTAGCTAAATTCACATTGACTAAATAAAAAGAAAAACATAGTTAATTTTATAACACAATCCAACATAATTTGAGATGAACTTTAAACTTCTACGTAAAAGTCAAATTCACTTATGTGTCTTAAATAAATTGCAGTGAAACCTATCCGATTTTTAAGAGATACTTTATAATATAATGGAATAACAATTTGTACCGAAATGGAAGATTATTTCCATTTATCGAAGTTCTACATTTGAACAAAAATTATTTGGCATCGAAAGAGTATAACATAGTATGAACTATGTCATATGATTAGGAACTCATGCGTTTAACAATTATCATTTACAACTACATTTCATAAATAAAAAAATAGTACATTTTTTTTTCTTTGAACCGCTTCATTTTTCATCGCTGGTCTCCCCACGTTGATAATGAAACGCCCGCAATAGCCGCTGTCACACGCACAAGAGTATACGTGTACTAATCTTGTGCAGTGGCCAGCAGCTGCTTTAGGCTTCATTTAAAATAAAAAAAAAACTTCCGGTGTCGTTGAACTCTGATAAGGCGGCAAAGTTTCCAAGCGTTTTGCATGCTTTTACATAACAAGACGGCGAAATAAAAAATGATTTTCTTAGAGCTAAACTAAAGTGTAAAATTTTTGAGTATAATAAACTTGGAACTAAGATGCTTATGCATCTGGCACCTTCGAGTTAGTATACTATTATGCCAAGAGTGTCGACCCAAGTCGGGGTTCCATCTCGGGGTCTAAATTAATAACGGAGATCAAGGGCTATAAGAGTTAGTCCATTTCTTTATTTGGTAAATTTGTAAAAGCCTTAATCATCTATTTAAAAATATAATTTCGAACAACATATACTCTAAGAAAATCACATCAAAGCTTAAATAATTTAAAAAAATGAATAATCTAAAAATATCCTAATCTATACGCCTGAACAATCGTGCACTTTACCTATATTTTATTGTATTACGTCGTGATGGTGCAATACGAGTCCTGTTTGTACAACAAACTCTCTACCTAATGCTTGGACACTGAATGTATAAGAAGGGCTTATAAAAAGTCTGCCGTATCGAATAGCAAGGCGGGAAGCCCCACGTCATCGGGTGGTGTGGAAACCATACTAAGGGCTTAAGGCTTAAATACACTCCATACCTACCATGGACGATAGCTTTAAATAAAGAGTTTTTTAAAACATACAGTTCGTTAGATTACCCCGTTGCGTTAAATTACGTATAGAGTTATATTTTAATTATATAAATAGTTATAAACGTATTTCTATATGATAAAAACACTAATTTGTTCGTTTCTTTAGTAACGTAATGAAAATTAGTGTGTAATATGATTAAAAAGATTTTAGTAAAAATGCATCGCGTTTGCTTTTACATTTTTAAACAAGAATATTGTTAGAAATACTGTTTATGAATGAATAACAATTACTCCGCAAAGTATAACATAATACGAAAAAAACTATAAAAACAATCCTAAATTTATAATAGTTGATGTTTAAATAAAAGCGTAATTATTGAATACTTTAAAATAAAACTAATTTTAAAAATTTTATGGCGACATATTTGAATATAAAATTAGAATTAAAACGTCATAAAATTCGTAAAATATGCTTTATGCTGGCGTAAATATAAGAAAACGTTATGGTAATACTTACTTGATGAAAAAAAAGGTGAGCCAAAACAAATGAAAGCGACATTAAAATACTGAATATAAATGAAGACACTGTCAGCTGTTCCATTGGTAATTTAAAAAAAAACAATTCAACTACTGAACGGGACGTGTTTACGCGGGGCGAGTTGGGGTGCGAATGGACTCTTGCACACCTCGTCTACCTTATTACTTACTGGGCTGGATTATGTCCTGTAGCCTTACTTAATTTAATTGGTGTAAGTTACAAGCGGAGCGGTTTTCAATTTTGCTGCGCTACGTGTTTATTAAACGACGTACGACATTTATAGAATAATCATATTAAACATATTTAACAATGATTTCTCAAGTCCTTTAACCATTGCGAGACAAACAGAAAGCAACGGCTAAGCGTTTTACACCGAGCTTGTTACACATGACAGGGAGTTAACCACAAATACACAAATTTTAGCGAGTCAATATGTACTTATAAATTCGAACCTCGGAATGTTTTAAGCAAAATATTTTAAAATATGCTAAAATATATTGAAGCTATAAATTTAAGCTCAAGTAATTAAAACAGTACAGTGGTTGATAAGTGTCCGGGCAGTTGCTTCAAGTTGCACTCTACGCTAGCAGCCAGAATTCGATTCCCAATGCTGGCATCAATTAATTTTTTGTTGCAATTTCAAATGCTAATGTATCACGCACTTGCCGGTGAAGAAAACAATCGTTAGGAAACCTACATTTCTTAGAAAATTCTCTAAGGCATTTCAAGTCCAAAGTATTAGGGCCGCATAGTGGACTATACTCTCTTAGCAGAGAAGGCCTGAGCCCTACAGTGAGAGATATTATATATATAATTAAAACAATCCAGAAATTCGATGTAAGTGCAACGAGTCGAAATGGAATCCAATTTTCAAAACGTCGTGTGTAATCTGAAACAAAAAGAAAAGGTATTATATTGTGTTTCTTACAAATGTAAACTTTCATATATATCTATTTTCACAACAAAATCTTTTGAGTTGAATTCATCGTCACGTTATTATGCATATACCAATTAATAATTGATGAATTTAATTTCCACCCTGTAAAATAATATGTCGCATCTTTTTTTAATTATCTAATTATTTTTGGACCATACGTTGTACAGATCCGTCACACATGCCGTCTCTTTCTGCTTAACCTTTTTATTTTAGTTACATAATAAATGCATAACTGAGAATTTAATTAAATCTCAAAGAATTAAGTTTTAAAGGTTTTTTTAATTATCAATTATATTATTTAATTATCGTTTATAAATAGTCATAATAGATTTTGCTTTATTTTATTTAAACAATAAACTTACATCATTAAATATTTAATTTAAGTCTCAAAATATATTAAATTATTCATTTCTCTCCGTATTCATTCTCTTCTCGAGCGGGTGAAGATCATCACCTACACCCATGTACATATCAGCTATTTGCTGTATATAATTCTTATCATTTATACAAAAACATATCGGGCTCAATTTAATGTCAGGAATAAAATTACGACGTATTGCTTGTTTGACAGTTCAAAAATATTAGCTCTGATCGTCACAAAACTTTACAGTATTACTAGCCAGGTCAATCTGAAGATTCCCTGAAAGTTTCATTGCAATCGGTCCTGTCGTTTCGGAGCCTATATGGAACATACCCACACATCTCTTTTCACACATCCTTCCACACATTTCCCTTTATATATATATAGATTAATGTTCGATAACTTTAATTAAGTTATAATAACAATGTACTTTATTATTTTGTTTTCATTAGACAAAGTAACCGATAGATTTAACTGTGATAACTTAGTCGTTAAGCATTCGATTTACAATGTGTTGGTCGGGTTCGAATTCTAGTTGGCTCTCGGCCTTTATTTGTTATAATTTTGTTCCTGTTGTGGAGAAGCCCACAGTTTGTATTACAAATGGAACCTAATAAATGCTGTAAAAAGTGAATAATGAACTGAGGTAGAATTTTTCTTTATTCGATTTTCATTTCATTTTTACCCTAGTGGAGTAGAGATAGCTATCCGATATTTATATCTTCCATTAGGTCCCATACTTGACAGTGCCAGTCGCACACGTACCCGGTGTCACAAATTTCAGCCGGGGTGTTTTTAATTGGAAATTGGAAAAATGCAATCTCATTGGTAATAGCCGATTTGGATTTGATCCCTCGACCGTTAGATTGTAAGCGGAATTCGTAGTAGCAATAGATCATGTTGACCGACTTTATGTGCCTATGGACTATTTTTAATATGTCCCATTTATCTGTGTAAACTTCTTAATTTCATTAAGGCAAAATTTAATTCAAAATACGACCACTCAAGTTAGAACCTACAATTTAAGTGATAGACCGATTTATTATTGTTACGTTATCCATGCTTTACGATTCTCTATTCGTCTGTATTTTTTATGTTTGTCACCTCATAACTGTCGGCTGGGTGCACCGATTTTGATGATTCTTTTTTATTTGAAAGCTGGTACTTCCCGTGTGGTCCTTTTTCTAATTCCAATTTGGTCCAATTTTAACAATGGTATCCATGATAAAACCATATAAGTCTTAAAAAATTGACGAATATTATCACGCCAACCGATTTCGATGATTCATTTTTTATGGGAAAGGATGTACTTTAAAGGTATTATAATGAGTTTAGTTCAAATTAAAATCGAGTCAAATGTTATTTGATTCGATTTGAAGTCGGATTTTGTTGTACGCGTCAATATTGCTATTACAGCAGGTACTAAGCAGGCACTCCAATTTCATTTATAGCAGTACATGTTGTTTTTAATTTTTCACTTAGTACTTTTGAAATATTCTAAGTAATATATGGATGTGTATATACTATTGAAATAGGCTGAAATGGTATGTAGGGAGGACGTTCGGAAGCCCTAGGAAGGAGGTCGGCGCCTCCCTCGTTACAGGATTATGGACAAACCGCTGCAAAGATTTAAGTGTTGTATTTCCATTGTCATACGGTGTTACGTAAAGATTCACGTGACGTGATTGATATGGTAATAAATATTTTAATTGGCGGCCACATATAAATAATGTATGTACGATTAAGGTCTGGATTGGTAAATTCTAATCTCAAAATAATTGTAATAAAGACATTCCGTTTATGGTATATTACACGTAAGCAGACTCTGTAATTCGTCAATAGACTAATGGTTTAGGGTACCGTCTGCGAATCGCAAGGTTGTACGATCGAACCCACCATTCGACTTGACGTAAACCATCTCCTAGCACGAGCTCTAGCTTTCTTTCTACAAAAAAAATGGTTATGGGCTAAGATCATATGGATTCACATTCAAAACTTTAATGGAATTAAAAAAATACATTTGCGTGTGTTCAAAGTATATATATATAAAATTATTTTTTTCTTCATTGGGACTGTATCGAATGTATATTCATTGATTTATTGGTTATTGTTACCATTCCTACGATTAGGTTATGGCCTGATGGGCAGTAATTGCCGGAATTAGTAAAAAACAAGGAAATATACATATGTGGTTTTCTATAACTATATATTTTTTTCCTATTATATTCATTTGATACAAATTCAATAATATGTTTTAACATATGAAATATTCCTATTGGAAAGAAATTCGGATTCATTTATTTTAACAATGGAAACGCTGTAACTGACATAGAAACTCTGTTACAATTGATTCATGTCCATATTATTTTATATATATTTAAAAAAATATCCGTATACATAAATAAAATAATTAATTGAATAATTATTAATATTAAAGGAAAATAATTAATTCATCTACACAAAGAATTATAATTATAAAATAACCGTAAAAGTACGTAATACACTTAAATATTTTTTTTTGCAATTTTCATCTGTTCTGGCAAATCTCTAGAACGGCTGGACCGATAACGTGGTTATCACTGGAAGATAACTGAAGTAACAAGGCTATAATATGGCCCAAGCTACTTTTATTTTAGAAAAAAATAGTTAAATTATTTTTTAATCGTAGGTTGTTAAATGTTTAACATCGATTTGAATACCAAATAAAAAAGTTTTAAGTAGTTTAGAAACAATATGATAGGAATAAGACAAGTCTATCTCCAGCAGTGCCTGCATCAGCTCACGATGACACATAAGTTGCTTAATACATTTCTGGTGATGCCTCTGTCGGCTTGTCGGATACTTTTCGCTGTATGATATCAAGCTTGTTGCTGTTTCACCTGTTTGTCTGTCTGTCACTTTGCTGTGTCCGAGACCCGCTCTCCTCCGGAGAAAAACGGTTTGGTTGCTTTACACAATTCCACTGTCCACTGCTGGATATGGATTTTTTAAGCTACACCACTTAAGACGTGATCTGCAGCTTTAACCATGCAGTTCTTGACAGTTGCGTAGGTCTAGATAGTGCCTACTAGACGAGACTAGACACTTCAGTGTGTATATTCGAAGGGTTATGTCGGTCAATTTTGTCCATTTTTATATTTAACCTACAGAGTAACATTTACTGGTTAGTATATATCAGCTATAGAAATATTACATAATTATATTAAATCGTATCCTAAATTGATTTTTCACCTACGATATAAATATATCTATTATTTTCATTGTCTAAGCAATAAGACATTATTAGTAATATCGGTGTTAAGCCGAGGTGGTTTCTGGTATTATTTTTTTAAATAGCTACGCTAATAAGAAAGATATTAGGTTGATTGCTTCTCATAGATGAATGTTAAAAGTTATTCTCGTTGAACTTGTTATCATCAATGCGTATACTTCTTTTGACAGATGGTATTGTTGTGATATCAAGTGTGAATGAACGGCCGCTATGGAAAAAATATTTCCTCTTTATTAGGTTACTGGATCCGTTGTGCCACAGCGTATAAAATATATCGGTAATATAATCGGATAATGTATTTTTATTTTGTTTACAGTTGTGTATATATTACTATTAAATAATAATTGTATAGATGAATTTCATTACATTTTTTTATATTATAAAAAAATCTTATTTTGAACAATATTAATTATTAATTTATTTATTTATTTATTTATTACACCAACACAATGAACATTTTTAACAAACAATACATAAAACAGTGAAAAGTTGTGAAGTTAATGCCATCGCAGTTATAGGCGTAGACTGCAAGCAATTAATTGGCGAGTGACAATGTAAAAAAAAATAAACTATTTGTAGTTTAGTGACTGTTTATACATACTTATACTAGGAGAAAAGAGGTCGATATCGTCCGTTTTTGAAAAAGAGTTGAATTCTGTACTAATTCTATTTAAGGGCGCATTCTTACCTAAGTTCGATCGGAATAATTTGAAAGAGCACAAAGTTGTGTGTTAAAAATCATATAATTTAAACCCATCCCATCCGCTTTCCAACCATTGAAATGTATTCCTTTTATAAATTATTATCTATTCGGCAACTATTTATTCTAGACGCAGTATTTCGAAAACATTCGCATCTTAAGTTCGAACTTGCACAATATAATATACAGCGTGCACATGTCAGGGTTTGCACCATTGTAGCCCACAGAACTAATATCGCTAGATATCAGTTTTACTTCCCAAGTTCTTTTTTGTACGAGCCGTGGTAGCTCAGTGTGAGCCGTGGTAGCTCAGTGCGAGCCGTGGTAGCTCAGTGTCCGTGTGCTTGGCTCAAGTTGCGTAGTACGCTAGCAACCCGAGTTCGATCCCCGGTGCCGGC
This sequence comes from Meandrusa payeni, assembly GCA_029286785.1. Taxonomy (NCBI): domain Eukaryota; kingdom Metazoa; phylum Arthropoda; class Insecta; order Lepidoptera; family Papilionidae; genus Meandrusa; species Meandrusa payeni. The sequence goes on from JAGSMX010000013.1 coordinate 7,715,187, forward strand.
ACCAATAAATTTGTTGTTGCAATTTTATGTGCTGATTTACCACGCGCTCGGCGGTGAAGGAAAACATCGTGAGGAAACCTACATGTCTTAGAAAATTTTCTACGACATGTGAAGTCTGCCAATCCGCACTAGGGCCGCGTGGCGGACTATGCCCTTACACTCTCTTAACAGAAGGCCTGCGCCCAACAGTGGGACATATATAAAGGCTGTAACTTTAACATATAGACCCGTTATCAAGAGTGTTACAAGAATGTATTACTGAATGGCTCCAAACCCTCTCGTACGAATATACAGATCTAAAAAGCACAATAACGAAGATGTCAGAGGAACTCACCTAAGCTTTTTTTGTTAAAAAGAAGCTAGCAATATTTTTTTGTATTTTTAGGTATATTTAGTATGTGTATAAATTAGTTATATCTGTACTACGTATATTTGTATACGCTATCGTCCTGTTTTCTTTTTAAATACTTCCTATTCATACAAAACTTGCCTGGAAGGTGGCATTGTACAACGAATTGTAAAAAATACTTTTGTTCCTGATATAAATGAATATGCTAAAATATGAAATAGCTGAAGTTATGTCAAGTCATGATGTAATTTACTACACCATTATTTTTATTGAACTAAACGACTGCTTTATTTTAAAAGCCTACAATTTATAAGAAGCCTTTGGTTATGCTGTGTATACTGTGTCTTTTAGCTAAGCTGTAAAAAGCTATCGGGCAGGTCATAGATTAGACACCGAATTGTTGAAGCCCACGGAAGTCGTGTCCGGTGGACATGCGACACCGACCCGCCGTCCCGGAATGGTATCCAGGCCCAACAGTCGCTATCGCATTGACGGCTCGCCTTGTGTCGTGTGCGGATGGATTACGTGCTCCTAATGCGCATTATTTTTATTCTTATTTTTTAATCTGTTGTACTTATAATGTATTTGTTACGAACTATTTACGTTTGATTTGTAGTTTTGATTTTATTAAGAATCGTATTTTTAAAGCATTTTTTTGTATTGATCAATATATGAAACTGGTTTACGAAGTGTTTGTAAAGTTTGTTTTAACAGTTTGAATTAGTTACATGTTGTTTTTTTTCTACAACGTTAATGTGTTTAATTAAAAATTGAAAATAATTTTGTTGGTGTAGGGCCATAAAATCGCATAAAATATTTTTTTAGTTGAAAGGTTCGTTATAACAAAGTTTTCAAAAAAACGCAGATTGAGTAAATTATGTTAATAAATAATTAATGTCTAATCTAAAGATTTAGAAAAAATTAATCAACACTTAACGAGAATTAGAGAAGGATTTGTAAATTAAAACTACACCTGAATATATAAGTACAATAAAATTTATTTTTACCTAATATTTTAAGTTTTAAATGTATTTGTTTTTGTATTTTTAAATTCTGTTTTTTTTTAAAAAAGGAAATATATTTAATATCTAAGTGTTGGTATATCTTTTTTTATATTATATTTCTCTCTCTTCACATTTCACCTATTTTTGTAATAAAAACTGTCAAGGTGAAATAGAATGAGGCGTCAGAAAATTAAATTAAGTTGATATATGAGAGAAATGTTTAAGAATACGAAGCTGTATGTGATATTTACATTTATATAATTTAATATATATGACCGCTGCGTATTAAATAAAATAATGGCTTTATAAGTTTTCACGTCTATTAATCAAAAAGAGGTAGACAGAGCTAATTTTTGTAGCTTAATCTTAGCGTAATTTACTGGATCGTAGATGTTATTATTACAAGTGGACTGGGATCCGAAATCTCTACCGTTAAATTGTAAGTTAGACGCCCAGCCACTGAGTTATAAACCACAAAAATTGTTCTGTTCTATGTGAGACCACGACTCTGTTACTTAAGTGATATACTGTGTTATATTTTTAAACTTTGAATTGAAAAAGCTATTGTTAGGTCGTATTCGTAGCTTAAATTCACTATTCGACTATTGACGTGAACCATCTCCTAGCAACAAACTTAAGCTCATTTAAAATTGTTAATAAAATCAATGAGAAATGGAATTCTAAGAAAAGAGCCTTAAATCGGCAAAAAAATTTGAAATAAAAATTAGTCCATTGAAAAAAATATTATTAAATAGTAATAACATTAATTACAATCGTAGAACGGTAGAAGCGGCGCGGCGGCGCGCTCCCAGCTCTATAAATAAATCGACCTTCAGATTAAAAATAGACGGCAATCCCTCCCGAGCGAGGTCGCCTAACTGGGTCACTGGGACTCCGTCCCTCTCTCTCGTAAGACACGCCGCGAGAGGGAAGAGGAACAAGATGGATCCTGCGGAGCCCGTGACGTCGCGAGCTTCGTTCATTGAATTTTATAGCTACCAGCGAAACTCTCTGCCTTGATGCATTCGGTTTCGCGGTTTTATAATTGGTAATAAATAATAATTAATAAGTCGGTTTGGTTCTTTGTATAAACCTTTAATTGTTAAGTTATAATATCAATAATACAGTCAACACTAAGCGAACAAGTCTTTGTTGAACTGTAGAAGAAATTAGTTTGATTCAAAATTATTTTTCGTAAAATTATGAATTCGTATCACGTTCAATTGTAGTTATAATATCAGTGTTTGTTAAGTCACGGAGGCTTGCCTTTAACCTAGGTTCAAAGCTCGCGATGACGTCAAACACGGGTGTGGCAGGGACCTATGACGTCACGGGAGAGCTCTGACGTCAATGGGGGCCCGCCTTCCCCTCCTCAAATTGCCCCACCCCCGCATACGAATACCTTTAACAATTTTATGGATATTGTATCTTGTGGTGTGGATTATGTCTATAGATTTTATAACAATGGTATTTATTATACTTATTTATTAACATTAACATTTACAAAAAGGAATTTATACAAATGTATTGTCTATCGTAATTAAAAAAGCATGATGTATGAAAATATATCTTAGTGAAATGAAAATATAACATGAAGCCAGTTCGACATGTCGCTATCCAGTGTTGCTGGTCCATAGTATGACTTACAATGTTTGAGAGAGCAATACGTAGTAACTATATCTCTAAGGAAATTCAAATGTAGAAACGAGTACAAAGACACACGACTAAGCTTTTATTGTCCAAATTCCAGTGGTCACAGTTATAACGTCACTTGGGTTGATTTGTCGACGGAAGGGAAATGAAAGTATTAGCAAACAGGTGCCTGGTATAGTGCCAACAAGTGTTGGCGGCCTTTGGTTAATAGAACAAGCTTGTTGGAACCACCGGAAGTGGCGTAAAGCGAAAGACAATGGGGAAGGACAACAGTCCGCAATAGGCGATTATAGGGACTGGAGGAAATTGTTTTTAAAATTAAAACATATAATATTTGGAAGGCAATTAAGAATTCATTGAACTGTACTAACAATTCAACTAAGAGCGTTATTAGTGGTTACGTATTCGTATCTAGAAAATTCTAACTTGTAAAATTACAAAAATATTTTCTAAAATTTGTCCTGCTGGGGTCCTAATAAATTTAGGAAAACTGAATAATTATTGCGGTCTCGGTCCGGCCCAGTATAGTTCAGAAGACGTCAGAGTTTATGAATAATTAATGAAAATATAAGTTCTCCCGTCTTTTTCGCTGTTCGCCTTTCACTAAGCTGTCACCTGTCGCTGGGCACTAATTTAGTGATTCTTTTGTGTTTAAACAAAGGCAATTGATTAGTACAAGTCGACTGAGATTCGAACCCGCGACCATCAGATCGCATTGAACCACCGCTTAGCCATTGGACTATTCGCTATTAGTCTGAAGGAGGCGTAATTTGTTTTTTTTTATTAATTTGTCCTACCATATAAAGTCAATTACTTTGATGCAACAAAGGATTCCTATAATATAAGCGTAAATATTTTCATAAAAATATAAGAGAGTATGTCACTACTACCGATAGTAACATAGTATAAAGACAAAGAAGTATAGATGTCAAGTGAAGTGAGTCAAGAAATTCGGGGCTAATGTTAAAGGATAAATGAAATCGATTCTGGTGACCTTTTATTTCAAAACTTATCATATCTTTATTTTATAAATAGTCTTTCATTATTGTTAAAATATGGAATACTTACCTGCCTCAATAACAAGTAAATTTAAACGATGACTTTTGTCCTGCTGAGGTATTTTAAATCATTCCATAGAGGCTTCTTTGTTGATTACATTTTCCAAAAATATAAAAAAATAGAAAATATATATTTATAAACTTAGTATGTTAGATTAATCTTTAATAGTATTTCATAGTTCTTTGTTTAAACTTATTCCTTTGTTTTATATTTGAATAACTTTATTCCCTAATAACGTCATCTACTATTCATTGCCTTGAGGACAATAACTAATGAAGTTCTGATTTCTATGGTTTTTACTTTTTTTTATATTTTCTTTATTTTAAGCATATTTTAGTTATAAAAAATTTGATTCGTTAATTTTGTCACCTTACACCGATTAAATCAATAACACGTCATCGACTTAATTAATTATATTTATTAAAATATTGGATGTAAAGTTTCCCCAAAAACCAACCAAAAACCTAACTTGGTCAACAAATTGGTTACAAATTGATGCGTCCAGTTTTAACTGAACATAAAAATCTTCATTTTTTACTTAATTTTTTATAGTATAAAATTAAGTCTCTATATTAAAGTAAAAAAAAAATTTTTTTAATCATTAATTAAATAAAAGGTATAACGATTTCATAAATGTAATATTATAAACTTAAACAAACTGACAACAAAAAGAGAACAGCGGTCGATATTTTCAGTACGATATTCGTGATCGACTTGACGTAATTTATGCAAGGATTTCAGCCGTACTCCATTACAAATACATAACTGTGTAACTTAGTGCTTTGATCACGTAACCTAACATCGTAAGCGGAAGCGTGGGCGAGTCTACGGAGCTACAGGCCAGACAATGCGTAGGCGAGCGCGTAGCTCCGTAGAGTAGGAAACGGTACACGTGCTTCAATAATATTACAAAATTTATATTAATATATTTGAACCAATAAAAGATACATAACAATTGTCTTATAAGATAGCTTACCTAAGCACGATCCATTCAGTTCGATTAACATGAAACACGAAGAAATTTGCGAGGCATTTTAAAGCTATAGGAAAACTTTTATCAGCGAACTTGTCGTAGCTGTAAAAGTTATACGGGCTTTTGATGCCATCCACGCGGCAGGCGTCGGACGACTGCTGCCTACATCCGACGAATTTTCCTTCAGGAGTTAGGCTTGAATGGATCTGCGTCGCGATTGGTCGATGCGCGTGACGTCATTACGAAAATCACAATGATGTGGTCTTAGGGGCTCGTTGGCGGGGTATTATTGCGCGTCGTAGAGGTGTGGTATTGCGACTCAGGGCCTATGAATGGGCGACTCGACCGCGCCGCGCCGTGCCTCCGAGTGACGTCACGCGACCAACGAGCCTCCGGTAATGCAACTGAACATCTGAAATAGAACCTCACGGTAATAATAACTTTGAGCCGTTGTATTTATAGGGTTGGCCGTTCCTTATATTAGTTTTTTTTATCACTTCTTCAATGTAATGCTATGCCATTTAAAAGTTAACTCCAACTTGCCAAATATATTTTACTAGAATTACTTTAGTCTTATTGTACGAATAGATATTTTTAATCATGTCCTTACTGTATCACTGTGATTATTACCGTTGAAGGTAATTTGAAGATAGACTTTTTTAATTTATTTAATGTTAGCAGTGATAGCAGTTATTGCGCATTTGAGTAACGAGCTGTGGTCAGATTTTTGAATCATAACGATCCGAATTTTAGGTCGAAAGTGTATTTTATAATAGACATTAAAAGATAAGTATTATTTGATATTTCAAAATATTTAATAATTTATATATTACCTTAATTAGAAAAAAATGTATTACACAACTAATGGCTTATTAGGAGCATTGGGCTCTGTTCGTTTAGCTTCTTGATCCTTCGATCCCATTCCGTCAGTATTAATTCAAATCAAGGATTTACCCTTGTGACGTACGTACGCATATCTCGTATAGGGGTAACTTTGCACGGTGCCGAATATTTATTTTATTTTGAATTAAGAAAGTGGTGAAAAACTATTCTGTTGATCTCTGAGGTGTTCACGGGGCATGGCTGCTTCGGGGACTACCTGTGTCGGACGGCCCGACGGGAGGCTGATGAGCGGTGCCATGATTGTGGCGCTGCGGTGGACTCTGCCAGCACACCCTGGAGGTGTGCCCGAGATGGGCAGCCTGGCGTTGCGATTTGGCATCCGCCATCGGTGGAGTAGACCTGTCGCTTCCGAGCCTCGCACTTGCGATGGTACGGAGCGACAGGTCTTGTCGGCGGTCGCCTCCTTCTGCGAGACAGTCATGTCCCAGAAGGAGGCCGACGAGCGGGTCAGGGAGGAGCCGTGGGGCTCCCTCCTCCGCAGGCGACGAGTCGGGGTGCGCAGGGGCGTTTCAAACGCCTCCTCTCGCTGCCCCGTAATCCCAGCAGGGCCAGGATGGGAACCTGGCCCCAGCATGCGCTCGGCGTCGTCAGGACTTCTCTGAGTGCCGGAGAGTCCCCTTCGAGGTGAAGTCGGTCTTGCCGAGACCGGCCGGTCGTTAAGTGTCCTGTCGCTGACAGATCCAGGGGCACCCGCTCATAACTGGCTGATGGCATTCGCGGTAGGTTTAGTGGGTATGGGCTGCCCAGGCCGGAGTCCACATCCTCGGAGCCCACCCAGGGTACCGGAGGGATGGTTAACTCGATTCCCGCGTTAACAAAAAGGTCTAGATAGTGCTAGTTCTGGGCTCTCAGAATAAGACTACGGTATCCCCTGCCTGTCGTATAAGGCGACTAAAAGGGGCCTCAGGTTCACTGGAGCAAAGGGTGGGGGCCTGAGTCGTCCTGCAAAGTGGACCCGGGAAGAAACGACATCGGCTGGCCCGTGTCGCCTTGCGCTGCGAGCACAGAGGAGGAGTAGCCTCCCAGAGTTTGTCTCTCCTTGAGCACAGTGCAGAGGGGGCTCAGTGCGTTCACTGGAGATCCAGGGCCCACAAATCATGCACCGAGGAAAGGGCCACCGGGAGGTTTTAGTGGGTAGAACCCCACATAACCGCCGCCTTCCCCAGAAGGCGGGGTATCTTCCTGAATTTCCTCCCCGTAAACAAAAAAAAAAAAAAAAAGGTCTAGATAGTGCTTACTGGGCAGAGACTAGACACTTCAGTGTGTATATTCGAAGGGTTATGTCGGTCAATTTTGTCCATTTTATATTTAACCTACAGAGTAACATTTACTAGTTACTATATATCAGGTATAGAAATATTACATAATTATATTAAATCGTATCCAAAATTGATTTTCACCTACGATATAAATATGTCTATTATTTTTCATTGTCTAAGCAATAAGACATTATTAGTCATATCGGTGTTAAGCCGAGATGGTTTCTGGTATTATTTTTAAATAGCTACGCTAATAGGAATGATATTAGGTTGACTGCTTCTCATAGATGAATGTTAAAAGTTATTCTCGTTGAACTTGTTATCATCAATGCGTATACTTCTTTTGACAGATGGTATTGTTGTGATATCGAGTGTGAATGAACGGGCGCTATGGAAAAATATTTCCTCTTTATTAGGTTACTGGATCCGTTGTGCCACAGCGTATAAAATATATCGGTAATATAATCGGATAATGTATTTTTATTTTGTTTTACAGTTGTGTATATATTACTATTAAATAATTTGTATAGATGAATTTCATTACATTTTTTTATATTATAAAAAAATCTTATTTTGAACAATATTAATTATTAATTTATTTATTTATTTATTTATTACACCAACACAATGAACATTTTTAACAAACAATACATAAAACAGTGAAAAGTTGTGAAGTTAATGCCATCGCAGTTATAGGCGTAGACTGCAAGCAATTAATTGGCAGTGACAATGTTAAGATAAAAATAAAATTAACACAAAGTAAAAAATAAAACTAAATTTGAAATTAAAATTAACTAAAAAAAATAAACTATTTGTAGTTTAGTGACTGTTTATACATACTTATACTAGGAGAAAAGAGGTCGATATCGTCCGTTTTTGAAAAAGAGTTGAATTCTGTACTAATTCTATTTAAGGGCGCATTCTTACCTAAGTTCGATCGGAATAATTTGAAAGAGCACAAAGTTGTGTGTTAAAAACATATTATTTAAACCCATCCGCTTTCCAACCATTGTAATGTATTCCTTTTATAAATTATTGTCTATTCGGCAACTATTCATTCTGGACGTTGTATTTCGAAAACATTCGCATCTTAAGTTCGAACCTGCACAATATAATATACAGCGTGTTGTGTCAGGGTTTGCACCATTGTAGCCTACAGAACTAATATCGCTAGATATCAGTTTTACTTCCCAAGTGCTTTTTTGTACGAGCCGTGGTAGCTCAGTGTGAGCCGTGGTAGCTCAGTGCGAGCCGTGGTAGCTCAGTGTCCGTGTGCTTGGCTCAAGTTGCGTAGTACGCTAGCAACCCGAGTTCGATCCCCGGTGCCGGCACCAATAAATTTGTTGTTGCAATTTTATGTGCTGATTTACCACGCGCTCGGCGGTGAAGGAAAACATCGTGAGGAAACCTACATGTCTTAGAAAAATTTTCTACGACATGTGAAGTCTGCCAATCCGCACTAGGGCCGCGTGGCGGACTATGCCCTTACACTCTCTTAACAGAGAAGGCCTGCGCCCAACAGTGAGACATATATAAAGGCTGTAACTTTAACATATAGACCCGTTATCAAGAGTCTTACAAGAATGTATTACTGAATGGCTCCAAACCCTCTCGTATGAATATACAGATCTAAAAAAGCACAATAACGGAGATGTCAGAGTAACTCACCCTAACCTTTTTTTTTTGTTAAAAAGAAAGCTAGCAATATTTTTTTTGTATTTTTAGGTATATTTAGTGTAGATTATTTATTATGTGTATAAATGAGTTATAATATCTGTACTACGTATATTTGTATACGCTATCGTCCTGTTTTCTTCTTAAATACTTCCTATTCATACAAAACTTGCCTGGAAGGTGGCCCATTGTACAAAGAATTGTAAAAAGTACCTTTGTTCTTGATATAAATGAATATGCTAAAATATGAAATAGCTGAAGTTATGTCAAGTCATGATGCAATTTAGCACACCAATTTTTATTAACCTAAACGACTGCTTTATTTTAAAAAGCCTACAATTTATAAGAAGCCTTTGGTTATGCTGTGTATACTGTGTCTTTTAGCTAAGCGCTGTAAAAAAGCTATCGGGCAGGTCATAGATTAGACACCGGAGCCCGAAGCCCCACGGAAGTCGTGTCCGGTGGACATGCGACACCCGAGCCCGCCGTCCCGGAATGGTATCCAGGCCCAACAGTCGCTATCGCATTGACGGCTCGCCTTGTGTCGTGTGCGGATGGATTACGTGCTCCTAATGCGCATTATTTTTATTCTTATTTTTTAATCTGTTGTACTTATAATGTATTTGTTACGAACTATTTACGTTTGATTTGTAGTTTTGATTTTATTAAGAATCGTATTTTTAAAGCATTTTTTTGTATTGATCAATACTCTACTGGTTTAAAAGTGTTTGTAAAGTTTGTATTAAATAACAGTTTGAATTAGTTACATGTTTTTTTTCTGAGACGTTAATGTGTTTAATTAAACATTGAAAATAATTTTGTTGGTGTAGGGCCATAAAATCGCATAAAATATTTTTTTAGTTGAAAGGTTCGTTATAACAAAGTTTTCAAAAAAACGCAGATTGAGTAAATTATGTTAATAAATAATTAATGTCTAATCTAAAGATTTAGAAAAAATTAATCAACACTTAACGAGAATTAGAGAAGGATTTGTAAATTAAAACTACACCTGAATATATAAGTACAATAAAATTTATTTTTACCTAATATTTTAAGTTTTAAATGTATTTGTTTTTGTATTTTTAAATTCTGTTTTTTTTTTTAAAAAAAGGAAATATATTTAATATCTAAGTGTTGGTATATCTCTTTTTATATTATATTTCTCTCTCTTCACATTTCACCTATTTTTCTAATAAAAACTGTCAAGGTGAAATAGAATGAGGCGTCAGAAAATTAAATTAAGTTGATATATGAGAGAAATGTTTAAGAATACGAAACTGTATGTGATATTTACATTTATATAAATTGATACATATGACCGCTGCGTATTATATAAAATAATGGTTATAAGTTTCACGTCTATTAATCTAAAAGGGGTAAATAGAGCTAATTTTTGTAGCTTAATCTTAACGTAATTTACTGGATCATAGATGTTATTATTACGAGTACAAGTGGACTGGGATCAAAATCTCTACCGTTAAATTGTAAGTTAGACGCCCAGCCACTGAGTTATAAACCACAAAAATTGTTCTGTTCTCTGTGAGACCACGACTCTGTTACTTAAGTGATATACTGTGTTATATTTTGTTTAAACTTTGAATTGAAAAAGCTAACGTTAGTTCGTGTTCGTAGCTTACAGTCACTATTCGACTATTGACGTGAACCATCTCCTAGAACAAACTTAAGCTCATTTGAAAATGTTAATAAAATCAATGAAAATGGAATTCTAAAAAAGAGCCTTCAATCGACAAAAATTTATAATAAAAATTAGTCCATTGAAAAAATATTATTAAATAGTAATAACATTAATTACAATCGTAGAACGGTAGAAGCGGCGCGGCGGCGCGCTCCCAGCTCTATAAATAAATCGACCTTCAGATTAAAAATAGACGGCAATCCCTCCCGAGCGAGGTCGCCTAACTGGGTCACTGGGACTCCGTCCCTCTCTCTCGTAAGACACGCCGCGAGAGGGAAGAGGAACAAGATGGATCCTGCGGAGCCCGTGACGTCGCGGGCTTCGTTCATTGAATTTTATAGCTACCAGCGAAACTCTCTGCCTTGATGCATTCCGTTTCGCGGTTTTATAATTGGCAATAAATAATAATTAATAAGTCGGTTTGGTTCTTTGTTTGTTAAATTATAATATCAATAATACAGTCAACACTAAGCGAACAAGTCTTTGTTGAACTGTAGAAGAAATTAGTTTGATTTATAATTATTTGGCGTAAAATTATGAATTCTTATCACGTTCAATTGTAGTTATAATATCAGTGTTTGTTAAGTCACGGAGGCTTGCCTTTAACCTAGGTTCAAAGCTCGCGATGACGTCAAACACGGGTGTGGCAGGGACCTATGACGTCACGGGAGAGCTCTGACGTCAATGGGGGCCCGCCTTCCCCTCCTCAAATTGCCCCACCCCCGCATACGAATACCTTTAACAATTTTATGGATATTGTATCTTGTGGTGTGGATTATGTCTATAGATTTTATAACAATGGTATTTATTATTTTTATTTATTAACATTAACATATACAAAAAGTAATTTATACAAATGTATTATCTATAGTAATTAAAAAAGCATGATGTATAAAAATATATCTTAATTAAATGAAAATATAACATGAGCCCAGTTCGACATGTCGCTAATTCAGTCTTGCTGGTCCATAGTATGACTTACAATGTTTGAGAGAGCTATACGTAGTAATTATATCTCTAAGGAAATTGAAATGTAGAAACGAGTACAAAGACACACGACTAAGCTTTTATTGTCCAAGTTCCAATGGTCACAGTTATAACGTCACTTGGGTTGATTTGTCGACGGAAGGGAAATGAAAGTATTAGCAAACAGGTGCCTGGTATAGTGCCAACAAGTGTTGGCGGCCTTTGGTTAATAGAACAAGCTCGTTGGAACCACCGGAAGTGGCGTAAAGCAAAAGACAATGGGGAAGGACAACAGTCCGTAATAGGTGATTATAGGGACTGGAGTTTTACAATTAAAACATATAATATTTGCAAGGCAATTAAGAATTCATTGAACTGTTGTACTAACAATTCAACTAAGAGCAGTATAGTGGTTACGTATTCGTATCCAGAAAATTCTAACTTGTACTTTATATACAAAAAATACTTGATAAAATTTGTCCTGCTGGGGTCCTAATAAATTTAGAGAAAGCGAATAATTATTGCGGTCTCTGTCCGGCCCAGTATAGTTCAGAAGACGTCAGAGTTTATAAAAAAATAATGAAAAATATAAGTTCTCCCGTCCTTTTAACCCTACCAGAGTACACAGACACGGATTTCACTGTTCGCCTTTCACCAAGCTGTCACCTGTCGCTGGGCACTAATTTAGTGATTCTTTTGTATTTAAAAAAAGGCAATTGATTGGTACAAGTCGACTGAGATTCGAACCCGCGACCATCAGATCGCATCGAACCGCTAAGCCAGCGGACTATTCGCTATTAGTCTTTAGTGATTTAGTCTAAACGACGCGTTATTTGTTTTTTTATTAATTTGTCCTACCATATTAAGTCAATTACTTTGATGAAACAAAGGACTCATATAATTTAAGCATAAATGTTTTTCATAAAAATATGAGAGAGTATGTCACTACTACCAATAGTAACATAGTATAAGGACAAAGAAGTATAGATGTCAAGTGAAGTGAGTCAAGAAATTCGGGGCTAATGTTAGGATAAATGTAATCGATTCTGGTGACCTTTTATTTAAAGACTTATCACATCTTTATTTTATAAATAGTCTTTAATTATTGTTATAATTTGGAATACTTAACTGTCCCAATAACAATTAAATTTAAACGATGACTTTTGTCCTGCTGGGGTATTTTATATCATTCCATAGAGGCTTCTTTGTTGATTACATTTTCCAAAAATATATAAAAAAAATATAAAATATATTTTTAAAGTTAGTATGTTAGATTAATCTTTTATAGTATTTCACAGTTCTTTGTTTAAACTTATTCCGGAGGGTAATTTACATTGGCGGTTTATATTTGAATAACTTTATTCCCAAATAACGTCATTTACTAGTCATTCCCTTGAGGACAATAACTAATAAAGTTCTGATTTCTATGGTTTATACTTTTTTATATTTTTTTTATTTTAAGCATTTTTTAGTTATAAAAATTTTTTTCGTTAATTTTGTCACCTTACAGCGATTAAATCAATAACACGTCATCAACTGAATTAATTATTTTTATTAAAATATTGGATGTAAAGTTTCCCCAACAACCAACCAAAAAATTGAACCAGAAACCAGAAAATTGATGCGTCCAGTTTTATCTGAACATAAAAATCTTAATTTTTTACTTAATTTTTTATAGTATAAAATTAAGTCTCTATATTAAAGTAAAAAATATTTTAATCATCAATTAAATAAAAGGTATAACGATTTCATAAATGTAATATTATAAACTTAAACAAACTGACAACAAAAGAGAACAGCGGTCGATATTTTCAGTACGATATTCGTGATCGACTTGAAGTAATTTATGCAAGGATTCGAAAGCCGTACTCCATTACAAATACATAACTGTGTAACTTAGTGCTTTGATCACGTAACCTAACATCGTAAGCGGAAAGCGTGGGCGAGTCTACGGAGCTACGAGCCAGACAATGCGTAGGCGAGCGCGTAGCTCCGTAGAGTAGGAAACGGTACACGTGCTTCAATAATATTACAAAATTTATATTAATATATTTGAACCAATAAAAAAGATACATAACAATTGTCTTATAAGATAGCTTACCTAAGCACGATCCATTCGGTTCGATTAACATGAAACACGAAGAAAATTTTACTTGAAAGGCATTTTAAAGCTATAGGAAAACTTTTATCAGCGAACTTGTCGTAGCTGTAAAGTTATACGAGGCTTTTGATGCCATCCACGCGGCGGGCGTCGGACGACTGCTGCCTACATCCGACGAATTTTCCTTCAGGAGTTAGGCTTGAATGGATCTGCGTCGCGATTGGTCGATGCGCGTGACGTCATTACGAAAATCACAATGATGTGGTCTTAGGGGCTCGTTGGCGTGTGTGTGCGCGTCGTAAGGGTGTGTGCGACTCAGGGCCTATGAATGGGCGACTCGACCGCGCCCGCGCCGTGCCTCCAGTGACGTCACGCGACCAACAGCCTCCACATTATGCAACTGAACATCTGAAATAGAACCTCACGGTAATAATAACTTTGAGGCGTTGTATTTATAGGGTTGGCCGTTCCTTATATTAGTTTTTTTATCACTTCTTCAATGTAATGCTATGCCATTTAAAAGTTAACTCCAACTTGCCAAATATATATTACTAGAATTACTTCGGTCTTATTGTACGAGTAAGAAATTTTTAATCATGTCCTTAGTTTATCACTGTGATTATTACCGTTGAAGGTAATTTGAAGATAGACTCTGTTTTTTTTTTAATTTATTTAATGTTAGCAGTGATAGCAGTTAATGCGCATTTGACTAACGAGCTGTGGTCAGGTTTTCGAATCCTAACGATCCGAATTTTTGGTCGAAAGTGTATTTTATAATAGACATTAAAAGATAAGTATTATTTGATATTTCAAAATATTTAATAATTTATATATTACCTTAATTAGAAAAAAATGTATTACACAACTAATGGCTTATTAGGAGCATTGGGCTCTGTTCGTTTAGCTTCTTGATCCTTCGATCCCATTCCGTCAGTATTAATTCAAATCAAGGATTTACCCTTGTGACGTACGTACGCATATCTCGTATAGGGGTAACTTTGCACGGTGCCGAATATTTATTTTATTTTGAATTAAGAAAGTGGTGAAAAAACTATTCTGTTGATCTCTGTTTTGTTACAGTTATTCTCTATTAGGAGAGTTATTGTAGCGGTTGTATAAGAATGAGACACTGCATAGACGCCTTTACCAATTTTTTTACCAATGAGTCCATTTGTTGGTTTCTTCCGAACATGGTAATTCAGATCAAAGAAAATCATGATCGAAATGTGGCGGTAAGCTTACCACCGGTCACACATGGGAATTAATAAACTTCATTCTCGTTAAAAAATTGAAAGCTTTAGTTATATTACGTACGATTAGTAATTACTGTCTCTATTTATCCCGCTAACTATTAACTTTAAAGGAATATGAGAGCTTATTTTTATTAAAATATTGGATGTAAAGTTTCCCCAACAACCAACCAAAAAATTGAACCAGAAACCAGAAAATTGATGCGTCCAGTTTTATCTGAACATAAAAATCTTAATTTTTTACTTAATTTTTTATAGTATAAAATTAAGTCTCTATATTAAAGTAAAAAATATTTTAATCATCAATTAAATAAAAGGTATAACGATTTCATAAATGTAATATTATAAACTTAAACAAACTGACAACAAAAGAGAACAGCGGTCGATATTTTCAGTACGATATTCGTGATCGACTTGACGTAATTTATGCAAGGATTCGAAAGCCGTACTCCATTACAAATACATAACTGTGTAACTTAGTGCTTTGATCACGTAACCTAACATCGTAAGCGGAAAGCGTGGGCGAGTCTACGGAGCTACGAGCCAGACAATGCGTAGGCGAGCGCGTAGCTCCGTAGAGTAGGAAACGGTACACGTGCTTCAATAATATTACAAAATTTATATTAATATATTTGAACCAATAAAAAAGATACATAACAATTGTCTTATAAGATAGCTTACCTAAGCACGATCCATTCGGTTCGATTAACATGAAACACGAAGAAAATTTTACTTGAAAGGCATTTTAAAGCTATAGGAAAACTTTTATCAGCGAACTTGTCGTAGCTGTAAAGTTATACGAGGCTTTTGATGCCATCCACGCGGCGGGCGTCGGACGACTGCTGCCTACATCCGACGAATTTTCCTTCAGGAGTTAGGCTTGAATGGATCTGCGTCGCGATTGGTCGATGCGCGTGACGTCATTACGAAAATCACAATGATGTGGTCTTAGGGGCTCGTTGGCGTGTGTGTGCGCGTCGTAAGGGTGTGTGCGACTCAGGGCCTATGAATGGGCGACTCGACCGCGCCCGCGCCGTGCCTCCAGTGACGTCACGCGACCAACAGCCTCCACATTATGCAACTGAACATCTGAAATAGAACCTCACGGTAATAATAACTTTGAGGCGTTGTATTTATAGGGTTGGCCGTTCCTTATATTAGTTTTTTTATCACTTCTTCAATGTAATGCTATGCCATTTAAAAGTTAACTCCAACTTGCCAAATATATATTACTAGAATTACTTCGGTCTTATTGTACGAGTAAGAAATTTTTAATCATGTCCTTAGTTTATCACTGTGATTATTACCGTTGAAGGTAATTTGAAGATAGACTCTGTTTTTTTTTTAATTTATTTAATGTTAGCAGTGATAGCAGTTAATGCGCATTTGAGTAACGAGCTGTGGTCAGATTTTTGAATCATAACGATCCGAATTTTTGGTCGAAAGTGTATTTTATAATAGACATTAAAAGATAAGTATTATTTGATATTTCAAAATATTTAATAATTTATATATTACCTTAATTAGAAAAAAATGTATTACACAACTAATGGCTTATTAGGAGCATTGGGCTCTGTTCGTTTAGCTTCTTGATCCTTCGATCCCATTCCGTCAGTATTAATTCAAATCAAGGATTTACCCTTGTGACGTACGTACGCATATCTCGTATAGGGGTAACTTTGCACGGTGCCGAATATTTATTTTATTTTGAATTAAGGAAGTGGTGAAAAAACTATTCTGTTGATCTCTGTTTTGTTACAGTTCTCTATAAGGAGAGTTATTGTAGCGGTTGTATAAGAATGAGACACTGCATAGACGCCTTTACCAATTTTTTTACCAATGAGTCCATTTGTTGGTTTCTTTCGAACATGGTAATTCAGATCAAAGAAAATCATGATTGAAATGTGGCGGTAAGCTTACCACCGGTCACGCATGGGAATTAATAAGCTTCATTCTCGTTAAAAAAATTAAAACAACACGAGAGCTTTAGTTAAATTACGTACGATTAGTAATTACTGTCTCTATTTATCCCGCTAACTATTAACTTTAAAGGAATATGAGAGCTTATTTTTATTAAAAATAAACATAGTTTATAGTTAGAAAATCATCTAACCGCTTATTCATTTTATTTTTACTCGAGTATTGATTTTATTCCTTTGTTTCCTGCATACCACACGAATGAAGCAAGAACATTGTTTTAAAATTCACCGGGCTTGATTAATTTGTTCGTAGCACAATCATACAGCTTATATGTGACATTATAGCTTCGAAATGACGTCGCTTCCTCTTAGAAGGAGAACTTTAAAGTTGATTCTGAACAAACCGAACCATGTGGTAGGATATAGAGGCTGATTTGACCTTCGAACTTTACCGATGCAGGTAGCTTCCGGAAATAGCTCGCATGCGACAGGGTGCGTCCGGTCGTTGACCGTCCCCTCCACCCCGCGCCGGCCCCTCAGCCTCGTGACCCGGTCAGCGTGCAACAAGTGAGCTTGTATCGACTATGCCCGTTTGACATTTAAAATATTCGCTGCTCTTCAACTCGAAACACCTTTTTGATTGTAAAAATCGTTTTCAATCGACTTCAAGAAAAGAGGACGTTCTCAATAGTGTGTACGTTTTTTACGTCTAGGTGACCCGATTTTGGTGAACCTTTTTTTTTTGACAGCTGGTCAGTGTGGCATCCATGAAAAAACCATATAAGTCTCAAATTTGTATTATGTGCTAAACAAATGGACCAACAACTGAAAATATTACTCCAGCCGATTTCAATGATTCAATTTTTATTGGAATAAATATAAAAAAATAATACACATCCTAATACCCTTCAAACACAGGATATGTTTCAAGGGTAATTACCCCCATCAAATTTGATGACATTTTGATTAGGTTCCGTTAGATTCTATTTCGTAATAATCCTACGATAACTCAGAAATACACAAAGAGCGCGCGTGATAGCGTTTAACGTTGGATTCGATTTGAAATCAGTTTATGTTTTTACTCATAACTACACTTGTTAATTAACTGTCTTTCTCCGAGCTTATAATAGTCTCAAAAGTAACAAAGATTAAGTTATATGCAGTTACTCACTATACAGAGGAACACAGTTACAATATTTTAATAACAAGAAGAGCAGAAAGTTATTTCATATGAAGGTTTGAATGAAAGACTTGGCAGGCAAGGCCAGTTCTGTCGCTAGCTCATTCACGGGCCCAAGGCGGGCGAGTGCGTCACAACGCTAAGGACACGACCAAACGGTAACTTAGGTTGCGTCTACACTATCGCATAAGGGTGTTGCGTACACAATATTGCCATGACGTTCCTTAATGAAGTCCTTAACTTCGTGTACATCGTAGCAGGTTCTAAAGGCGGCTAATAATAATAATTTCACATCAATGTTTAACTTGCGTCATTAGCCTGACAATTTTTTAAATTTTTATAGCTTCGTTGAACTAAGACGGGCCATAGCTCGTAGAACTTATAGTCTAAATCTCTGAGGTATCAGCGTTTGTATGGTATACATAAGCTAAATATATAAATAACAAATAATTAATCATTACATGGGAGTATCGCAGATAACTATAAATAAATAAGCAAGCAAAAAATTGCTCTTCTATACTTTTCAACCAATCAGGGTAGACAGGGAATGCAATCGATATGCGCTTTTCATCGACCTTATTAGATCCAAATTTGACAAGGGAGAAAGTTTACTACCGACCACTAATTTAACTGAGTAAATTTTGTTTTACGTAGGAATCTACCTATTCTTGTATTTGTAGGATTTACACTTCTGACGTCATGACCTGAAATTCTGACGTCAAGACTGAATGTGTTTATTCCAAAAACTTTTCTTTTAAATAACGCTAACAGTATTTCTTTTATAAATATTTTTAACCATTCCAATTAAGCTTAAACTTGCTTAAATTTTTCTCCCAGCAGGAGATGGTTCACGTCAATAGTCGAATAGTAGATTCGAGTTACCATTTCGTTGCGTACACTAAATCGTTAGGATATTGACGCTATGGACAAGATCTTGTGTGTATGTCCTTATGTTCACTTGTTGTCGATAAAATGTGATCATCAGATATAGTTTGAATAACTGAATGAAAAAATTTTAATAGTTTATATTTCACAAGAAAAGGATATATATACTAAGATTTGGACATAAGTTAAGTATACCGAAGTTATTATTTCGGAACGAATAATATTGAGAATATCTTCAATCTATAGCACAGTGTATAGACACCGTAATACAATCAATAGACAACTTTACTTGAACGCCCCATATTTTAACGACGTAGCTAACGAAGTAGCCATTGTTACCAAACAAAAAGGCCTTGAAGTATAAATTTATACTTTTGATTGATTTTAGGACTATTAGTATAAACTAACTTTCCACACAATCTTAATTTAAGTACTCAAGCGAGCTCATCTATGGACATAATTCCTGCAACAGAGATATCACCAGAGAAATTGTAGGTGCGTGAACAACCATAAAGATATGATAATAAAAGATACGTAATTTACAAGTAAAGTCAAAAGCTAACTTTTTATCAAGTCATACAGATCGTTAATTACTGTGCTCTGGACTGCATCTGCCGTGGATGCTCTGTTTTATTTCAGAAGTATTATAGTTATATGACGAAATTCCGACGGTTACATTTTCTTCACATTCGTGCTCGTTGTGGTCTGGAGTACTTACCTAGCCTTAAATTGTAATAAACCTACCAATATTTCGATCAAAACACACTCTTCCACATTTAGTATGGTATTGGTATATTTTCGAAACTAATGACTATATATAGGTCTTATGCCTAAAAATAATAAGGGGCCTGATAAAAACCAATCCCCTTGAAACCAAAAAGAATCATTATCGGTTCATAAAAGACGGCGCTACGAGTACACAACCATTATAAAAGACATTTTGAACTCGCACGCGCACGAATCTTGCTTCATTGTGTTACATATAATGTACTTTCAATAAAAAGGTAATCTGGGCGATAAATACGTATACAATTTGAAACTATTAGAAGTTTCGTTAGTGATTTCAAATACCAAACTGTTCTATATTCTAATCTTGGTAACAAATTATCGAGTTATTGCTACAAATATAGACCAGTTATGATAAAATTGTAGACGAGTTATATTTAGGTAATTGTGTTTTTTTTAAATGTTATATATAAAATTCTCGTGTCACAATGTTAGTGACAATAGTCCTCCGAAATGGCTTGACCGATTTTTATGAAATGTTGTATGCATATTCAGTATGTCTGAGAATCAGCTACCGTCTATTTTTGATATCCCTAAGGGATGAGGGTTGTCCACACCTAACAATTTTTATTTTTTATAATGTGGCATTAAAAATCCATACATCATTCAATTTTCATCGTCCTACCACCAACTCATCTTAATAGTCATTTTAGTATTTTAATAATTTTTAATCCCGCTCGATAAGTGGATCAATTGAAAATAAATTCATTTACCTGTACAGCTATTAAACTCTGTAATAGCTTGCCGATCGATATTAGGAAGGCTTCGTCAACTATTGTCTTTAAATCGCGTGTATCTGAATACTTTCTTCTCAAACAATGAAAGGTACAAACTATACTATCGTTTATTTATTCCATGTATATGTATACTATTATATTTATATATATTGATTTATCTATGTATTTGTATGTAAATGTATATTTATTTATCTATGTAATAAGTAGTAAGCACTACCCTTAATCACTAAAGGTTAGCTGGAAGAAAATGCTACATAGCATTAAGTTCGCCTTTGTACATATTCTTTGGTGCAATAAAGGCTTTATCTATCTATCAATAGTTGTTTGAGACTGCTACATTTTTTATATTTTGACTACCACAACAATTATTTAAAATAATTTTGATAGCAAAACAACGTTTGCCGGGTCAGCCAGTTATTTCTATAAATAACTCGATTCCTATGCCACTTTGTGGCAGGTGGTAGCGGTCGATTAACAAGCATCGGCAAGAATGAACGGAGTGCGTCACTCTTCGTGCTTCGATTCATGAATAGAGGGCTTGCAACCCGGGATGACCCAGTTTTTGACTCTATGCCGTCGACCTTCATACGCCCGTAACGACGTAACCGACAATTCCGCATCCAAGGCATTATAACGCGTATTTGCATTGTCGTTGTATTATAATTGCTTGTAAGCTTTAATTGGGATATACTTTTCTTCCTGGACACGTTTGCTATGACGTCAGTCAGTTCGGGGGGGGATTGCACCACCGGAATTAGGTCAGTTTCATTCTGAAACAGGCTCGGGGGCAACAGGGGTTGGGGAAGCGGGGAGTGGAGTGGTCCATGGTAAATTTAGTTATCACTAATTATTAGTGTGATGGTGATGGAAATTTGTCACGAGGTGTTTGATGCTAAGATTGTTATTTTCAACCGACTTCAAAAAAGGAGGAGGTCCTTGATTCGTCCGTATGTTTTTTTAACGTTTGTTACTTCATAACTTTGGACTGGGTGAACCAATTTTGATGATTCTTTTTTTATTTGAAAGTTGGTGCTTCCCGTGTGGTGACCATAATCCATGAGTTAACCAAATAACTCCTCATCAAGATTTGCGCTAAAAATTGACGAATAACTCAATTTCACACCAATCGAATTCGATGATTCATTTTTACTGGAAAGGACTGTACTCCAAGAGTAGTTTTATTAGAATTTGGTTAAGTTCTGATTAATTCTATATCGTAATTTCCCTACGATAATTCGGAAATACAAAAGTCTACCTGATCGCGCGTAACAGCGTTTAACTTTTGCTCGATTTGAAGTCAGTTTTTGTGTTTGTTAAATATATTTGTAAATGAATCATATTCGGTAAACAGTTATTTTATGTAAAATATCATTTTAGGTACTTATGCTACAGCTTGCTTATGTAGCACAGTGCTACGAAGTCTACAGTGCTACGATGATTGCGCTAGTAGGTTACGGATGGAAGCTGTCTGAGTAATTTACGGCGAGCTATATATACATATAAAATAAGCTTTCACGTATATTTGCACAACTTAGATGAGCAGAGCTTTAAGTAATTGATCAACAAGCCAGTTGAGATTCGAACTTCAACAGCCATATTGTATTCGGAATAGTCAACCACTAGGTACCAGCTGTTTATAAATAAGACATATAAACAGAAAATTGTATCGCAGGGTAGACAGAAATAACGATTGTATTCCATTTATTACCAAATGCGTCTATTATGAGACGGGTGGCTTAGGACAAAAATTTCAGGAAGTAATTTTTTGAACAAATTCATTGTTTGTACCAAGTTGGTTTTGCCTGCTGAGACTTGAACCCCACTTCCAAGTGAAATTAACTTAATTGGGATGAGGAGCAAAGATAGCAAGCACTGTCTACATCTCAACGAGCTTATTAGAATCTATTGTGTTCTTAGCCTTATCATGCACACGATAAACTTTGTTCCAACGATATTTGTTATTTGTTGTAAGAATCGGAAACATGAGGTTTCATTGCTGTTTGAAATTCGAACTTCAACAGCCATATTGTATTCGGAATAGTCAACCACTAGGTACCAGCTGTTTATAAATAAGACATATAGACAGAAAATTGTATCGCAGGGTAGACAGAAATAACGATTGTATTCCATTTATTACCAAATGCGTCTATTATGAGACGGGGTGGCTTCGGACAAAAATTGCAGGAAGTAATTTTTTTGGAACAAATTCATTGTTTGTACCAAGTTGGTTGTGCCTGCTGAGACTTGAACCCCCACTTTCAAGTGAAATTAACTTAATTGGGATGAGGAGCAAAGATAGCAAGCACTGTCTACATCTCAACGAGCTTATTAGAATCTATTGTGTTCTTAGCCTTATCATGCACACGATAAACTTTGTTCCAACGATATTTGTTGTTTGTTGTAAGAATCGGAAACATGAGGTTTCATTGCTGTTTGAAATTCGAACTTCGACAGCTATATTGTATTCGGAATAGTCAACCACTAGGTACCAGCTGTTTATAAATAAGACATATAAACAGAAAATTGTATCGCAGGGTAGACAGAAATAACGATTGTATTCCATTTATTACCAAATGCGTCTATTATGAGACGGGGTGGCTTCGGACAAAAATTGCAGGAAGTAATTTTTTTGGAACAAATTCATTGTTTGTACCAAGTTGGTTGTGCCTGCTGAGACTTGAACCCCCACTTTCAAGTGAAATTAACTTAATTGGGATGAGGAGCAAAGATAGCAAGCACTGTCTACATCTCAACGAGCTTATTAGAATCTATTGTGTTCTTAGCCTTATCATGCACACGATAAACTTTGTTCCAACGATATTTGTTATTTGTTGTAAGAATGAACGGAGTGCGTCACTCTTCGTGCTTCGATTCATGAATAGAGGGCTTGCAACCCGGGATGACCCAGTTTTTGACTCTATGCCGTCGACCTTCACACGCCCGTAACGACGTAACCGACAATTCCGCATCCAAGGCATTATAACGCGTATTTGCATTGTCGTTGTATTATAATTGCTTGTAAGCTTTAATTGGGATATACTTTTCTTCCTGGATACGTTTGCTATGACGTCAGTCAGTTCGGGGGGGGATTGCACCACCGGAATTAGGTCAGTTTCATTCTGAAACAGGCTCGGGGGCAACAGGGGTTGGGGAAGCGGGGAGTGGAGTGATCCATGGCAAATTTAGTTATCACTAATTATTAGTGTGATGGTGATGGAAATTTGTCACGAGGTGTTTGATACTAAGATTGTTATTTTCAACCGACTTCAAAAAGGAGGAGGTCCTTGATTCGTCCGTATGTTTTTTTAACGTTTGTTACTTCATAACTTTGGACTGGGTGAACCAATTTTGATGATTCTTTTTTTATTTGAAAGTTGGTGCTTCCCGTGTGGTGACCATAATCCATGAGTTAACCATATAACTCTTTCATCAAGATTTGCGCTAAAAATTGACGAATAACTCAATTTCACACCAATCGAATTCGATGATTCATTTTTACTGGAAAGGACTGTACTCCAAGAGTAGTTTTATTAGAATTTGGTTAAGTTCTGATTAATTCTATTTCGTAATTTCCCTACGATAATTCGGAAATACAAAAATCTACCTGATCGCGCGTCTATTACGCGTTTAACTTTTGCTCGATTTGAAGTCAGTTTTTGTGTTTGTTAAATATATTTGTAAATGAATCATATTCGGTAAACAGTTATTTTATGTAAAATATCATTTTAGGTACTTATGCTACAGCTTGCTTATGTAGCACAGTGCTACGAAGTCTACAGTGCTACGATGATTGCGCTAGTAGGTTACGGATGGAAGCTGTCTGAGTAATTTACGGCGAGCTATACTCGTATATACATATAAAATAAGCTTTCACGTATATTTGCACAACTTAGATGAGCAGAGCTTTAAGTAATTGATCTACAAGCCAGTTGAGATTCGAACTTCGACAGCTATATTGTATTCGGAATAGTCAACCACTAGGTACCAGCTGTTTATAAATAAGACATATAAACAGAAAATTGTATCGCAGGGTAGACAGAAATAACGATTGTATTCCATTTATTACCAAATGCGTCTATTATGAGACGGGGTGGCTTAGGACAAAAATTTCAGGAAGTAATTTTTTTGAACAAATTCATTGTTTGTACCAAGTTGGTTTTGCCTGCTGAGACTTGAACCCCCACTTTCAAGTGAAATTAACTTAATTGGGATGAGGAGCAAAGATAGCAAGCACTGTCTACATCTCAACGAGCTTATTAGAATCTATTGTGTTCTTAGCCTTATCATGCACACGATAAACTTTGTTCCAACGATATTTGTTATTTGTTGTAAGAATCGGAAACATGAGGTTTCATTGCTGTTTGAAATTCGAACTTCAACATTCATATCGTATGTTGGTCGCCCAGACACTAGGCTATCGCTGTTTACAAATGTATTCAGTAAATATTATTTTCAACCGACTTCAAAAAAGGAGGTGGTTCTCAATTTGTCTGCTTGTTTTAATGTTTGTTGCCTTATAACTTTCGACTGGGTGTTGTAAAGCTGGTCCACACGTGTGTTCCATTCTATCTCATTTTCAGTTCTGACCATGGCATCTGTGAGAACTAACTAAGTCTTAAATTTGCATTAATGTTCACGACAAATGGACGAATAACTCAATTCACGCTTACCGATTTCGATGATTTATTTTTTATTGTAAAAGATGTACTTTAAACGTAGTTTGATGAAAATTAGTTACGTTCTTATTAATTCTATTTCATAATATTCCTATTCCATTTGAAGTCGGTTTTTGTTTTGACTCGTAAATATATGTGAAGCGTATTAACTTTAGTATTATCACCTGAATGACACACTCCTGCCTATCATGTTTATTTAAGCGCTGCTATTGCCGATGCCGTGGAGTAAGAATGCTGTTAGCTGGGGAGGTTAGGTAGAGGGGATGAGGTGGAGTGCGAGAGGGGTATGACGTCACAAAACTCTAGGCTGCGTGCACAGAGCAACGCCTTCCCGTATTCGGGTCACCTATTTCGGGATGCACTTAACATCAAATAGAAAAGGATATCTGGACGTATGTACATCTGTATCGGGTTAGAGTTATTTCTTCCCTTTTATTGTATATAATGTTTTACTTAGTAGGATCAACAGATCTGTTTTTAAGTTATGAATCGCTTGCTCTCTAAGCTATCACTATTTAAATGTATATGTTGTTCGTACAAAGAAGAAAAAATCGTTATGTGAGTAATGAGATTTACTTTTATGCAGTGAAGCCGTGCTAGAACGAAAAAATACCTATGACTTGAATAGAATCATAGCATAGAGTCCAGACTGTGGAACATTAGGTATTAGGTTTGGTAGGACTTATTTTTTATAGTGCTACTTATATAATAATAATATTAGTTCAGATAGAGAGGTTAACGGGTGTTCATATAATCCTAATTATTGAATTATGTACTCTTTGTATACTCCTTTTTATTAAACTTCCTTTTAAGCACAGCGTCGTAGACAGAGACAGTAATTGATATTTTTTCAGACAGCTTTTTGGATCCTACATGTAACAGGTGGAAACAACAAAATCAATTAGTAGACAATATATGTGTCCAAATGTTACAGCCTATATATGTCCCACTGTTGGATCTCCTCTGTAAAAAGAACAGATTTCAAATGACTTAGAAAATGTGAAGATGTGCAAGTTTTCTCACGATCTTTTCCTTTACCGCTGAGTACGTGATAAAACCAAAATTAAAAATGCAACAAACGATTTCGATTACGATCGGTGCCGGCACCGGGATCGAACTCTGGGTGCTAGCTCACTATGTAACTTGAGACTAACTTCCGGACTCTGGGCTACCAAAACTACCAATAAAATTAATAGATAGAAAAAGATATAAATTAATAGATAAAATAAGATGAGAAGATATAAATTAATAGATAGAAATTAATAGATATTTTTGCAGTTATTTTTATTAAATATAAAACAATGCCATCTATCGAACAAAATTTATAAGGAAGGAGATGTTAAAATAATTAAACAATATTTAGACTTGTAGGTTTTATGTTATATTTTTTAAAAGCTGATAAAATATTAATATTTAACGCTTTGTTACCTTATACAGGATGTCTATAAGTTAGATCATTTTAATTCTAAGAGCCGCTGAAGGCAATACTTTAACAATAGATGTCGTTAGCAGCACATTATCATTAGATATTTTATACGTAACCTTATGTTAGTTCTGGATAAAAATTATAGATGGCATTAAAATAATATTTTGAGGTACGTTATACACCCGGAGTGAAGAAGACTCCACAAAGGGAAAGTCAGTGTTATATTAAGCATTTTCACTAGTTTCTAGCAGATATCTTTTTTTTTTAAGCGAACTACACAGATTGGCCAGAGAGGCTGGCCTTGACTGCTTCACCGGATTGAGAGGTGGCACAGCTCTTAGGTCGCTTAGCCTGAACCTCTATTGCTAGTAACTCGACACAAGGGTCCCCCCGGTGAGGGGTAACCTCGGCTTGGACGGCCTGTAGTTCTGGGCTCTCAAGAAAAAGACTACGGTATCCCCTGCCTGTCGTAGAAGGCGACTAAAAGGGGCCTCGGGTTCACTGGGCGACAAGGGTGGGGGCCTGAGTCGTCCATCAAAGTGGACCCGGGAAGAAGGCGACACCGGCTGGCCCGTGTCGCCTTGCGCTGCGAGGGCACAGGGGGGGAGGGAGTAACCTCCCCCCCCGGGACGTGCTCTCCTTGAGCACAGTGCAGAGGGGCTCCGGTGCGTTCCACTGGAGATCCGGAGCCCCTCGTCATGCACCGAGGAAAGGGCCACCGGGGAGGTTTTAGTGGGTAAGAACCCCACATAACCGCCGCCTTCCCCCCAGAAGGCGGGGTATCTTTCTGAAGATTTCCTCCCCGTGAACAAAAAAAAAAAACGGTTACTATGTTACGCGTAAGCATTCCGATCCGAGGGTGTCCGAGAGGGCCGAACCACGATTCGGTCGGTTGCTATTTCACAGATAATAACTAGCAGATGTCATTTTACAAATTATTAAAAGATTTCGATGTAATAATGAAAAAACGTTACATTGTTTTGTCAAATTTTGCAAATATGTTTTATGACTCACTGATCAATTTTTTAAGATTTTGTACATTCGTCCTTCTGTCTGTATGTCCTTCTATAACTGAATAAAAACTTAATTGATCCTAATGAAAATTAGTGCGCAGAAAGATCATGTCATTTATCTATTTCTATACATTTTTAGGAGTTTACTGGTACATCTACGTAACCCAACCCCTATGATAAGCTAAACCTTTTCAGTACATTGCTATTCCGGTCGATGTATCTCTACAATAGTGACTGTTAAAAATAGTTTAGTGATCATTACTAATACATAACTTATAGCATTTGGAGCTTTCTTACTAAACTCATTTTACAGTTAGTTTCAATAGAAAACGAGAGAATGGAACTTTTAAACATTGTATTGAATATTTTTAAGCGTGTTAACTTCTAATAAATTCGTAGGAAAAATTTATTTCGCAAGTAAAATTTTCTTACAAATTCTCACCAAAAAGAACTTAAAGCACAAATAGGGATAACAAAGTTAACTCCCGGGGTTCCGCTGGCAAAATGAAGTGCCCTAAATGTTATCTTTTGTGTAATAAATATGAAACATTATATAACAATATTTTATTATAAATGTTTTACATTTTGTTAAAAATGAACAAACGTAGAAGTGGGAAATCCGCGCTACAACTAAAAACAATGTGTGTGACTAAATTTATTGCCATTTTACACAAAAAGTTTATTGACATGGTCCCAAATGTGTTGAGCTTATAAAATATTAGGTCTAAAACAGCAATCAACCATAAAATAAGAGTAAGACATCTAGATTTAAGTAGTTAATTTTTAGTGTAGATTTGATTTTATGTCGCTTTATGTGTTTACTCATAAATGTTAAGTACATTTTATTAAAATAATTGTTGTATCGACAATAAATTCGAAACGACGAATAATCGAAAGCGAGTAAATAATCCCTTAACAAAATGAAGCTTTGAAGTAACGCCTGGAATGTTCTTAAACTGTTTAATTGATAAAGTTGCTTCTGTCTACGAAGGCAACTTTAAGTTGTTTAATTATTGACTTTATTATTACCTTCACAGGCGAAATATAATTGTAATTCGTGGAAGCCATCCAGCTATTATAAAACATACACTCACGCTAGTCGTCCAACAAAACAAAGGATCACGGCTTATTACTAAATTGTTCCTGACACTCCTCTTTTGGTTAATGCTACAAGTATCTCTACCCCCACTAAGTTTCCGCTAGTGGTTTAGTGGCTAGGGCGCTAGTGCTAGTTGGCTATCTAACGTGGCCATCATGTATATTATTATACTTCCAAATCATTGAGCGCAATTGTGTTTTTTATCTACCTTAGATCTTTAATCTTTTGTGCAAGAAACTTTTGATTTCAAAATAAAACCACATTTACAAAAGCCATTGCTATTTTAAAGTTGTACAGTTAAAGATATTTCTGAAATAACGCTAATTAATAAACCGTTACTTTGAAAACGTTAAATTTTCATCCAGATAAAGTTATCGTTCTCTACAGCGGTTATTTATCCGAGAAGTATAAAATGAACGTTATAATACTCAATTTGGATTGTAATAAATTTTCCGAGAGCAATCGTAGCGAAGAAAACGAAACTTTGAAATGATAATAAAATATACTTTTATTGTGTTTTCCATTAGTTAAAACCATAAAATTTAATGTTTTAAATATGTGTTGTATTGGTGATAGTTTTGTTTTAATATATAGCTTATTTAGAATAAAGTTTATGAAATTATATCTGGATAATATTGACATAACTGGATGGTTGTGAAATAATGTGCGTTGGTTAGCTGTTTTACAATCATATAATTTTTTAAGAATTTCTTTTGTTTTTCACATATATTATTAACAATCTTGTTAACCATTCTAAATTAGCTTAAGTTTACGTTAGGAGATGGTTCACGTCAATAGTGGAATGGTGGAATCGAACCCACGACTTTATTGTTCGCAGACGCCACCCCAAACTTTTAGGCTATTTAGGCTTTTAAAAACTCAATCCAATAAGTGACATTCTTGCTTTATCTCTGCTTGCTTTTAGAGGTGTGTAACGGAGGATAACAATTGATCAATTGATACAGGATGTTGATATAATTAATATTTATTATGTTACTAAAATTATAATTGAAGCAGCACACTACGCTGATATTCCATTCCCTATCCGGTAAAGTTTCTGCTTTGAAACATTCATAACTTGAAAATAATTAAATGTCATGTTAATATTTTTATTTTTCGACCTTAGGTTAAGTTTTTACAATATTTATATAAAAAGTAGTGTGTGTCACCGGCAACGAAGCAGGGCCCTGGCAACCGGGTTAGGGCGACACAGAGAGAAACATCCTAACGATGCGTGCCGTGTCCAGGAGTACTGCGTTCTTTTTTTTTTTTATGCCTTTAAACTGGCGCTTGACCATGATCCCACCTGGTGTTAAGTGGTGATATAGTCGAAAGATAGTACGCGCTAGTTTAGTAAGTGCCTATTCACTCTACTCTTGAAGGCTCCCACGTCGTAATTGGACGGAAAGACTGACGCCGGCAACTTGTTCCACTCCTTTGCTGTACGCACGATGAACGATGATTCAAATCGCTTGGTTCGGACGCGCGGTACATCAACTATGAAAGGGTGGAACCGAATGTCTAAACGTCCAAAGATAGAATGAGGATGGGGGAATTAACTCGTATAATTCCTGTGCACACACTCCAAAATGTAATCTGTAAAACACCGAAAGGCTGGCCACCTTGCGCCTGTGCTCAAGACTATCTAGGTGTAGATCTTGGTCACCTATCAACTTTTGGCCCGCCTCTCCATGGAATACAGTGCTGCGAGTTCGTATTTGGCTGCTCCTGCCCAGATATGACAACAGTACTCCACACATGGCCGGATCTGTGCTTTATACAAAGTCAAAAGCTGTCCCGGTGTGAAGTACCGCCGTACCTTTGATAGGACTCCAAGCTTCCTAGCAGCTACCTTCGCTTTGGATTCAATGAACCGCCCGTAGTTAAGATTCGCAGACAATTCGATTCCTAGTAACTGTAGGCTGTCGGTGGATTCCAGAGATACATTCTGAAAGTCGGAGCTAATGTGGACTGGCTCCTTTTGGCGGTGAATAAACATGATTGCGTTTTGGTGGCGTTGAACTGCACAAGATTGGCTATGCCCCAGGAGGAAGCTGCCTCGAGAGTGCAATTTGTACGCTCTACCATGGCCTCGCGTTCGGACTGTACTTGATCCTGACTGGTCCGCCCTACCGGGAGATATCGCACTACAATAGTGCTGTCACATGTGTAGTGTGTCTGCATACCCATAGATGCCGGGTGTCAACAGATCGTTTATGTGCAGCAGGAAAAGTGTTGCAGAGAGGATGGAACCTTGAGGAACACCGGCATTGGTCGTCATGGGCTCTGATGTACATCCGTCGATGACGACACGAAGCGATCGTTCACTCAGGAAGTTCTTAATCCACTAATCAGACCCGGGACAAGCCATAAGCTGGAAGTTTGCTAATTAGGCTTGCATGCCAAACCCTGTCAAATGCCTTTGAGATGTCGAGGGAGACAGCAATTGCTTCCCCGTTACTCTCTAGGGCTTCGCCTACAAAGTGAGTGACATATACTAGAAGGTCTCCTGTCGACCGGTTTCGGCGAAATCCGTATTGTCGGTCACTGAGGATATCATTTTGTT
Source organism: Meandrusa payeni (assembly GCA_029286785.1). NCBI lineage: Eukaryota > Metazoa > Arthropoda > Insecta > Lepidoptera > Papilionidae > Meandrusa > Meandrusa payeni. The sequence goes on from JAGSMX010000013.1 coordinate 7,746,361, forward strand.
CTAGGTATGCGATAAGGCGGGAGTTCAATATACGTTCTATACTCTTGCAAAGTATAGAGGTTATTGAGATAGGACGGTAATTAGCAGGGTCAGCACGACTGCCTTTTTGGGCACGGGTTGCACGTTAGCTGACTTCCAGGATTTAGGTACTATTCCAGTTTTGAACGAGAGGCGATACAAACGTGTTAAAACCGGGGACAACTCGGCTGCGCAAGTCTTTAAAACAACTGCTGGTATTCCATCTGGTCCACTGGCTTTATTCACATCTAGGCAACGCAATACTTTTTAAGACCTCTTTCTGCTTGATGCGGATTTCTTTCATAGTCTCCCCGCAGCGAGTAATTAGAGGTGGGTTGGCTTTGCCAGTGTCTAGACGAGAATTTTCTGTATCTGATCCTTGATCCAGCCATCTTGCGAAAGTCTCTTAAGATTTTGATCGAGACTTTTCGCTATAACACCGTTTGCAGAAACGGCAATGATCGTCGAATCCACATTCCACATGGCGGTCACCTCATGAGCCAAGTCGATTTTTTCCCTTTCGTCCTTGACGAGGTTCTTGTTCATTAAATTATTATTATTATATTTGTTTTATTGGAAAACTATTTGTTTGTACGGTAACGAACTTAATATTTGTTGTATAAATTTTAACTACAGAGACAAGTTACAGGATTAATTAAAAGATAACGTGTACAATTTGGGGTCGCTGGATATAAACGGGATTATCTTTTGTTCCCATCTGTGCTCGGGTCATTAGCAGATTTAATGATGTATTGTATAATAACGACGCTTCTTATAGGCGTTATTTGTAATTTTTTGACACAGTCAACTAAGCTGAGGCTGCTGGTTGCATACGCGTGAAAAGCAACCGCCCAAGCCAAGGTCACCTCCCACAGAGGGGACCTTTGTGTCGAATTACAACATTAGAGGTTCTGACTAAGCGACGTAAGAGCTATGCTGCTATCTTAATTCGGTGAAACAACAACAAGTCATTACAAAACCAACTTCTTATTTTTATATATTTTTTTACGAACGACAAAGATGGGTCTGAGCAGCTGACCTTGATTGCTTCATCACATTAAGAGGTGGCATAAGCTCTTAGGTTGCTTCGATTGAACTTCTATAGTTAGTAACTCGATACAAGGGTCTCCCCCGGTGAGGCGTAACTTCGGCTTGGGCGTTTACTATGTTACACGTAAGCATTCCGATCAGAGGCCATTGGCTATCACTTTTTTTATTTATTAATACTGAATATTTTATACACTATGAACAATTTTATGAAGCCGATAAGGCAATTACGATACGATGTAGCGGCGGTCATAAACCCAATCATCGCTGAAATATTTCGAATTCCCTCCGGAAATTTACGCTTCAAAGAAAATTTCGCGAGCTCTAATGTTATCGTTGAGTTTCAAGGACCATCTATATATCTACGTCTCGGCTGTTTTCTGAAAATTATTGCAGATCGATTTCTTTTAACCTTCGTTTCGATTTATATATTTTTAAAACTCTCTCTAACAATCGTACTACGGAATATGACATGCAGATACAGTTTAAGTGCCAAAATACCACGAATGTCAGTTTTGATGACCTTCGGACATATCGAAATATAAATATATTTCTCTTAAATACTTCTGCGTTTCGCCAGGTAGCTCCTTTTGACCTAACTCCTTATAAATAGAGAGGACAAGCACAGAAGTACCGAGGAAATATCTTTATTGGTCCTCTTGGGTGGATACACTTAATCTACTACTACTAGATCAGATCATCAGACATGTAGATCACATGCTCGTTTGCCTACACAACTCACCGAGCGAAACGCATCTGTACAATACTCGCCATATCTCTCGTGTGTGTAGTGAGTAGTAGAAGGAGAGTTGAATAAGTAGGCTTTCCTTGACAACGATCTTGTTTGGGCTTTGGACTCGGTGGAGAGGCGGGCTAAGAGGCTATTTGGTGACGCAGCTGAAACCAATCTGCTCAGTCTTGAGGCGTAAGGTAGCAAGCCTTTCGGTTTTCTACAGATTGCATTTTGGAGAGTGTGCTCAGGAACTACATGATCTAATTCCCCCATCCCCTTTCTACCATCCGACTTCTAGACGCGCTGCGGGATTTCATCCTTTTGTTGTGAACATCCCTCAAACCCGAACGAAGCGATTTGCTCGTCTTTCAATCTTCGTACAGCAAAGGACTGGAATAGTTGGCCCGCGTCTGTCTTTCCTTCCGATTACAATGTGGGTATTTTCAGTACTACTACTACTACAGTACTCAGAGTAGAGTGAATAGGCATTTACTAAGCTAGTGCGCCTTACCATCCAGGACTGCATTTCCACTTAACATCAGGCGGGATCTTAGTCAAGCACTTGCTTAGAAATTATTAAAAAAAAAAGAGAGTCAAGAAGGTGAAGCTACTAGGTCAGACCACGCGTGATGTTCCGCATTACGGCACATATAACCGCGAAGTTTGTGGGCCCTTGGATGTACTCTCTTGTAATTGGTGTTCATGGATATCGATATTAAGTGAGCCGCCATTTACCCCTTTTGCTATGAGAATAAAATACATTTCATATAGAAGAAAAGTCATAAAATGCAAATAAAATTACAAATGCTATCAGGAAACGGTTTAAGTTACGGTAAGTGTAAATTGATGTTACAGAATCCAATCTATAAACTTGAGATATTGGTAATTTGATACGCTGGTTATTAGAGGCTTTTTACGCATTTTTCGGTTTAAAATATTCGTTATGATTGAGTAATCTCAAAACGTACCTTCTTGTTTGTTTAATGTTTTGTGCGCTGTCTTAGATATTGATCTAAACAGCATTCTAGCAACTCTAGTAGATTTACAGTAGGATGCTGTTAAGATATAATTCTAATTTCTTTGGTAAACGTAAGATAGCCTTTTTCGTTTCAGTTTATGTTTTTTTAATGAAATATAAGTTAGTAAAAATATTTTATTTTATTTTAAGGATATTTAAGTGTCTATCGTGTACAAATTATTTCAGTTACTAGCTATATCTTCCGAGATATTCAAACTTTCTTAACCGACCCTTTATTTTTGCTCACGAGTGTAATTGTCAAAAGCTTAAAACTATGAAACTCTTTACTTCAATAAGTAACAGGCATTTTTTATCGATTTAATAAAATGACGAGGACGTCTGTAATTTAGTAATATTTTTTTTTAAATGTATGCACTCATGACAACGTCATTTATAAGAGATTTGGCATTAAGAAATATATATATATATATGATTTGAAAGCATTTCACTTTCGTATCCACAGAACTAAAAACTAATAGGAAATGAATTGTTAGAATTGTACGGTTGTGTGGCGAAGTTTATACGAGTGGAAAATATAGTTTGATCGACGAAGTAAATCGAGCGCGGTGGACGTGAGTTATCGCCTGGAAACACCCAGCGATATCGTTGTACTTTGAAACATTCAAATAAATAATACATCTGTATATATTACATAAGGGTATATCCATTAATGGATCGACAGAAAAAAGTCTCTGTAATGATCTCTTGTTCATTTGTTTATATATATATATATATATATATAATTTGTTTTTCTTTATTCTTTTACGGAATAAAAAGGGTTTTATTTTCCTCTTCCTTCAGTTACCTTGTGCATATACTTTTACTGTGTGTAAACAGTACCTCGGAATGATGAATCGTTAACTGTATCGCATACCAAAAGCGGGAAGGAATAGGTATTACGATAATAGCGTTGGAATCACAGTTAACACAATGTTGAGCCGATACCTAGTCGATCTTTAATTAAGAAAATATTTTATTTTTTTGGCTATGCTTTTTGTGATTAATTAAATGGATTTTATCTCTAGTATTTGAGCATCAATAGCCTAGAATTGTAAGGTCAGGGGTTCGAATCACTATTCGTCTAATGAGGTGAACCAGCTCCTAACACAAGCTAATTAAGCTTATTTGGAATGGTTACCAAGAATATTTTTAATATTTAAAAAAAAATTGTTAGCATTCTTTATCTAAATAAATACATATCTAATAATTTTCAATGAGCTATTCTTAGCATTTAAATAAATTACCTGAAAGTCGGAAGGCTATAATTCTGTTTAGATTTGGATAATATTTACATAACATAAAAGGTTTTCTAAAAAGAATATTTTCGTCTTTCGAAGCAAGAATATTTTTTATCTAATACAATACATCGTACAAGTGGTTATAGGATTGCTTCAAATGTTGCAAGCTTTTATTTGAAACGAATTCTCCTTGGTTCTATTCTATTAAAGCAAAATGATCTAGAGCTAGAATCAATCGGTAATTTGGTAAAGAAGGACGCTTAGACGCGATCGGAAAGTTCCATTCGAAAAAGGAAACTGGAATTGCTTTTGAAACGTTTCATTAAGATAAAGCCCCACAAGATATCTTAGTGAGATATGTATTTTCAATAATCTTGTGAATTTTTATACTGATTTAAAGATAGTAAAAAGATAAAAAGGGTAATAATAGGTGAAAGAAATGAGACTTGAAAGAGGATGTAGTGACCAGAATTATGAAAGGCGTACTGAGAAGTTGTGTTAATCGGGAAAGAGTGTGTGAATAAATGAAAGGGTGAAGAAATTTACACTACTGTCAGTCGATAGTAGAGGATACCCAAGAAAAGATGATATTGTTTTTATTCAAAAATGGAGTGATAAACTGAATTCTCAACCGATAATTATTTATTCGCAGTTGTATGGATATGAATATAGTGCAAGAGATGTTGATGAGCATCTGCCTACCTCTTTGGTTGGCAGCGTGTGAATTTATGTTGCGTGTGAGGGAGGGAGTAAGCTCCCCCCCCGGATGTGTTCTCCTAAGAGCACAGTGCAAAGGGGCTAAGGTGCGTTCCTCTGGAGATCCCGGAGCCCCTCATCATGCACCCCCGGTGGGTTTTAGTGGGTAAAAACCTCAAAACCGCCGCCTTCTTATCTTGTCGAAGATTTCCCCCCCGTCAACAAAAAAAAGAGAGCCCAAGAAGCTCAAGTCAAGCTAGACGTTGTGAAAGCGGAAATGGTAGAAAACGATCTCAGAGGATGCCGAAGACCTGACAAAGTGGAGTAGACTCTGTATGAAAGTGGAGCCTGGTAGAAGTCCGGTAAATCGCACGCAGAAGAAAAAGAAGACGACTCCATGATCGTGTTTATCTTAAAAATAATATATTGTTTTTAAATTTTAATTTTGGAATGAGTTATAAAAAATTGAGGATTACACAAAAAAAGTTCTATATTTAATATCCTATGGAATTTATCTCGCGGCTCCTAATAACAATGAGGATAATTAAAAAAAAAGTTGCAACCGAAACGCACTTTGTATTCCCTGCGTTAGCTGGGAAGGAAATAACATTTCAGAGGGAGTGTTAATGCTTCCATTTGACCTGCAATAACTATTCTTATCTCGTCTCCATTATTGCTATTTTTTTTCCTCCACCGTTAAAGGAAATTATTTGGCGTATCCATAGTCTTTTCGGTACGTAACAAGGTGGACCGAGTTACGTGAATTAATTGGTTGTAATTTAATTAAGGCAACGATTTAAAAAACGGAAATCAATATATGTATTTTATATATATTTAAATGTCTTATCAATATGAATATGTGCTATATATCAATATATCGACGCTGGAAAGCAAAAACGTAGTACACATATGGCCATTTTCACTTTTTTACGTCGTTGGAATCAGAAAAAAAAGAATTAGGATTTTCACGATTGACACTTCTCTTTCATTTTTTGTACCGTAAAAAGATTTTCTTTTAGGAAAACTCTAGGTTAATGGTACAATACTTATTCACCTAAAAATAATAAATATTGTGTCCAAAAACGACAGCTCTAGATCCACAAACACGAAAATTATAATTTTTTTTAAAGAGTCGAAATGTATTTCGGCTCTGGTTAACAATTTCATTTTTGTGTTCATGTATATATATATATATATATATATATATATATATATATATATATATACATCCAATATAGAAACAATGAAAATACATTATCACCATCTAGAATAACCAATATCAATAACAACCATGTCGAAGTACGATTACAGGGAAAATAACGTATAATTCTTTCGGCTGACGAGTTTATTTTTAACTATTGTTCATCTATTCTAAGTTGATCATATCTGTCGATGACATAATGTAGTGATTACTATCTGATATTAGAGTTAAGATTGTTTTATATAATTCTGTATTGCGTTTTTTTTTTTAAATACATAATTTAGTTATTCATATTCGCAGTCATAATCCCATCATTTAACTATACGAGTAGCCCTGAATCGTCTTCCAGCTTGTTTTGGAACAGATATATTTATAATATTTTGATTAGTATTAGGATGGGTTTGGATTCTGAATTGAGTTATTAACATTTAAAAAAGGAAAAAAAATAAAAATAACCGTGGTTAATTTACTGCTAAAATAATAACGGGTTCTGCTGTCGCATGAATGTATTGGGATGACCGGGAAATACTTTGGGTTGCGCCAAGTTATGATAGAAGAGTATGTGAGAAATGTACCGTAGTCTCTTGCTTAACTTTGCAAAAGAGCAAAATTTTACAGCAATATTATCTAAATATTAAATTTGAACCAAAGATATGGTCGTCGAGCCGTTTCTTAAACGCAACCCAAGAATTGGTCGTTTGAAGTAATTACATTGATCAAATCAAATTCAATAAAACGCATTAATAATTTTAATAATCTGAGATCTGATTTCGGCAGTCTACTAGATGTAAGTGGAACATTTAACATTTTTCTATGACATCATTGTGGTAGTTACATTTCTATTCAGTAGGCGGCGACAGACCAAACGCCAGTATAAAAATAAAATTAGTTACAAAACGTGTGCAGACTTAACACAGACGAGTTAGCAAATATTACGTAGCTTTTTAAGACCTGAATACTAATAAAAACTTACTTAATAATTGTCTATAACTTAGTAAATAAATAAATAAGTAACAATTGTTATTTATGAAGATAAAAAGACACTATTTTATTATTTTTGTGTGGTAGCTCAGTGTCTCGGCGGTCATGCCGATTTGGAAAGTACGCTGGCAGTGCAATAACGTAATTATTAGATGCAATTCCTAGTGCTGATTTAGCTGGCTGTTCTTTTAGTGGTTTTTCCAAATCCATGGATCTTGGAATAAGAGTCTATTGCTTTCTCCAAGGTTAGTAATTTAACTTCCACTTCTGCGATGTTCACAGGCGCCGATGATCATTTCATCATCGTCAGATATATAGACGATATTATATACCGGTAAAAATAAAAACCGGAATCAAATCGAATCAAACGTTAAACGGTACGCTCGGACGACCTTGTATTTCCGAATTATCGTAGGAATTGTACAAAATATAATTAATCGGAGGCTAACCAAAGTCTCATCAAACTATTCTTGATGAATCATCGATATCGGTTGGCCTGAAATTGAGTCTGTTATTTGTCCATTTGTCGTGCACATACATAATTCAAATTCCATATAAGTCTTAAATACTTAATTGAAATTTAAGAATTATATAGATTTTTCATGCTATTGTCAAATTGGACCAAATTGGAATGAAACCACGCTGGCATCAATTCACAAAGAATCAAAATCGGCTCACTCAGTCGAAAGTTATGAGGTTACAAATTTATAAAAAAATATACAGACGAATTGAGAACCTCCTCCCTTCTTGAAGTCGGTTGAAAACCACGGCAGTAAGTGCTCCATCATTTGTGTGCACCAAGGTACCACAGAAACAAAGACGTTTTAGTGACTCGGTAGAGCTAATAGTGGAGTAGGCAGAGACAGTTTTCGCTGCCGTTTTTACTCCAACGCTATCAGAACCCATCCCTCCCGTGACAGGGGTTATCCACCCCTTCAGGGGGTTCACCCCTTGTTACATATGCTATACAAAACAATAATTCATTGGTACAAGCCGAACCGTTTATCAAGGTTGAGTTAAAAGTGATCTTTTTATACTTTCTAAGCAAGTTCTTGGCCACTATAGGAATTTTTTTTTCAATTTTGGTTGGTTTCGAATAATAATAATTTTAAGTTTTCGCCTTGAGTGGTGCGGGGGTCATCGAGCTTTTGCTATTGGATACAATGCTCGATGACCCCCCATTGCTTATACAATTAGTAGCGAATGATTCGCCATGGGTTGATAACAAATATAAGTATAATAAGTAATACATATATAGGAGATACATCTATAATAGTGATGCATTTATTACACATAAACTGAAATAAATATAATATAACACAGCACGATATGACACAAATTAATTAGTAAAAACTGAAATCAGCATAGATTTTTAGTTAACTAGGGTTTTTTTTTATTTCCCTGTTTATTTTTGGTTTGTATTCACCTAGTAGTACATTCATATGGCTTATAAACTAATACAGTAATGGTACAGTAATAAGTATAAATAAAGAAGACAAAATAAAATAATTCTTAAAATTAACACACAAAATAAACAATTAATTTACATAAACAAATGTTTTATAAAACTATATAAACTAACTCTAGCTAATCTATGTACAAAAGAGTGAGTAATATGGTATCACGATAGGTTTTGATAGAGCTAAACTATAGTAAGGTTTTGCTAACTTAATACTAAATTTGAGGCAACTCTTTCCTCGAACCGTTTCCTAAACGAAATATATTTACATATACCCACAAGAATTGCTCGTTTGAAGTAATTACATTGATCAAATCAAACTTAATAAGAAACATTAATTAAGTTCATTTAATCTATGATCTGATTTCAGCAGTCTACAAGATGCAACTATTAACAAGGTACATGCTTAAATATTTTTTGGAATTTCATCATGATTTCATCCATAGAACATCCACTGCTGGACATAAGTTTCTAATGATTTCTAGAAGGACCGGTACAACCTTCTGGAAATCATCAGCTCCTTGCATCCAGCTTCATTCTGCGGCCATTAAAAGAAGGTCCTCAGACTTCCTTGTGGGTGAACGTCCTACGTTTTTAAATTTAATCAAGCTTAAATGTTGAATAAATTATGAATGCAAATACAAAACGAGCGGAGTCTAGTTTGGCAGAGCGGGAGTGCCAGTACAGAGATAGCCACTAGCAATAGAATTAAGTTTATTTAAGCTGAATAGGAGATGTGTAAATGCATATGAGATTTGCGCAATTTTCCCTATCTCAAGTTTAACAGAGCGTTACGTTCTTGCTGTACGTGCCCCGCATAGATAATGGCGGGATGAGGGAACATCCCCGGGGCGTAGCAATCAGGGTCTTGTTGGTTTTCGTTCCTAATCGCATGCAGAATTCTCTTTGTTAGCCGTAGTACTAAACGAATCGATTTCGGTTCTCGAATGCGTACAAACTCTATTTACTGTCGGGTGTGTGTATAGCTTTTGTGTGCTTGTTGACACCACTCTGTGTGCCTTTGTTAGAATACAATGGATGTTTATTTAAGATCATTGAAGAAAGCTGAAGCTGTTAACTATGTATTAAATCTTTTTAACCGACTTCAAAAAGGAAGAGGTTCTCAATTCATGTCTATGTTTCTTTTATATGTTTATTACTTCATAACTTTTGACCGAGTGAACCGACTTTAATGATTCTTTGAAAGCTGGTGCTTCCGATGTCGTCTCAATTCTAACGACGGTCTCCATTAGAAACCCATATAAGTGTCAAATTTGCATCAACCGATTTCGATGATTCATTTGTTGATGAAAAGGATGTATTTTAAGAGTTTTTTGTTAAAAGTTCGGTTAGGTTCTGATTAATTATATCTCGTAATATTCCTACGATAATTCGTAAATACAAAGAGGGCGTCTAATAGCTTTTACGTTTCATTTGATTTGATGTCGATTTTTGCTCGTAAATATACTAATTGAATAAACATTTTCAAGGTACATCCAAGGTTGACAGTCAGTTTACCATTGCCTTTTATCTCTATTCTCGTGTATTGCGAGGCGGAACAGATTTGAGAGTCATTTGCAATTCCTGCACTCTCTCTGATGGTATGCAGCCAAAATTTCTTTCTATGGCGAACGGCGAACAGCTCTTTCGCCAGGAACTTACATTACGATTTTCGAATGTTTACAAAGGCGATTAAAAACAATTTTTGACCCAATGACAATTTAATTGTAGTTTGTCGCTTGTCATAGTGGGAATTCAGTGACAATAGTATTATAGCTATAATCTGTTAGGCAACACTCGGATACGCGTACTGGTCCCGTAGTCAAATCTGCTAATGTGCATAGTTGGATAGAGCTAGCGAGATAGCGATAGAGAGAAGGCCTATTCCCAGTAGAGGAATATATACTGGCTGTTTTTAATTATAATTTTAATTTTACGTAGAATAAAAAGAAACAAATCAATGCATATTTTCTTATTCAATTCAGCTATTTGAATGTTATTTAAAATTAGTCTATTCGCATGATGATGATAAGTCACGCGGCAGTATCTATAGTGCTGTCTTAAATCAATAATTATATATAATTTACATAACTCTATCACTATGAAGCAAATACAAAAATGTATAGGTTATAAAAATATTCCATTTAAATTATCACATCACATAACTTAAGAATTAACTTATTATTATGTAAATTGTTGATTATGGGTAAAAAGAGGTATTTATTACAATGAACCGTTTAATTATGATATGATCGCGTGGTATGCGAGGTTACGTGCAACGTGCACATGGCGGGTGCGGGCTCGCAGTTTACGAGGTTCCCGAGCTCAAAACTGGAGCTTGGATCTCGTGTTATTTCGGTGTTGGTGTCAAAACGACACTGCTCTAAAAATGTCTGCGCGGAGAGCAGGAGAGTTCAGCGCGAGGGGATGTGCGCGGACGCAGCTCGGTGCGGCGGAGAGGGGACGACGCCCACGCGCTTCCCGCCGCACCTTGCCGCCCGCCCAGCGCCAGTCAGCAACTGTGGCTCGTGTTGGCTGAACCATCTTGTAGGGCCATCCTCTTTTTCTTGCCGTAGGTGAGTGGTGACATATATTTCTACTAACTAAAAAAATTAAAAAAAGACTATATTTAGTCAAGTGATTAAATTGTTCAGTGAAGTGGAGCACATTTTTAGTGCAACGGTATACATCAGATCATCTAATCACGTGCTTGTGGTTTCCCGTGTCTTTGCTTCCTTATAATTAGCTTATATCAGTGAATGAAAACGGATAACAACTAAACATTTGGCTTAACACGGCAAAGGTTTCAAATTTCATGTTTTTTCCACTTAGGCTACTTACGAGTCAAGTTCTTTTTATTCTTTTATAATAAAATTAACCTTATTCTAATCAAAATTAAAATAAAACTACATTATTGTCGAATTTGACAATTCCTAAATTAAATAGTTTTAATTTGAAATGGTCGCAGTTAAAGTAAAATAATATTTCTAAGTATAATCATGTATTGCGTCCGTCTTGCGTCATAACTGAACGCTATGTAATCGAAGCAGACCGTTCATGCGACCAAATTAGGACAGAAGCTGGGCTGAACTATTTCAGTCGCGCGCGCGCCTCCCGAATTCCCACGAACTTGCCCCGAGGTAGCCGATGCCAGAACGAACTTGTAATTTTAAAAGTTTTTTTTTCAATATCGATTGTATATATTATATTTGTGGCCAGCATTATTTAGTAAAAATGTGTTCATTTTAATAACTTGAATTTATTATTCTTTAAGATTATAAACATTGTTTACAATCACATAAATAAAATAATTTTTTTTTCACAGATTATAAAGTGCATTTTAAATATTAGAGGACATAATATAATGAATGACATTCATGGTATCAAATGTCGGTTAGTTCACACACAGATGGGGAGTTGGCCTGATGCCAAACCGTTTCATGTATCACTCACGTTGGTCGACGTTCGCCAAATACGTAATTTTTATGTATCCTCAAAAGATTGTTGGCCATCTTTAATCACTTTGATTTAAATGTGTTATGATATTTTTTTAATGCTAAAATATATTTTTATTTTTAGATTAATTAAAGCTTTTTAAGCTCGTGAAATAAAATGTTTTTGATATTGTTTGAATCATTCTAAATTAGATATATGTAAAATATATTCTCATTTGACTTGACCTTGAAATAAAAATAACTGGAATTATTTAAGGTATATTTACTTAATTTTGTTAGTAATTTTTATAGCGGGATGATTTTTATTTTTATTTGGGTTATCTACTTTTTTTAATACGCAAGAGGGGATCTACGTAATGGTTATTCTTACAACGATAAAAATACTTAAGTGGGAATTTAGTTTCAAGGGGTAACTAATGAAATTATGTTTAAAATAATAATAATCATTTCCGTTTCCGATCTTTTCTTTTTTTCAAATAAATTGTGACTGTAATAAACGCACCTGATGTTCCACTTGGGACCAACTGAACTCCATAAATAGAGGAAAGCAATTGTTATCTCTGTTTGACTCTGTTCATTGTAATTTCAATAGTTCTATTTCTAATAGTATTTACATAATTTGTTCTTGTTTCAGGACAATCAAACCAACACAAACAAAATGGCGGATGATGAAGTAAGGTAAGGTATTGGTAAATCATAGCGATAATGATAAGGCTTTTTAAATAAAAAAATGAAATGATATATTGGAGAAATTGCTGCTGATCGGTTATGATGTTTATCAGTTAAACAGAAACAGGTTTGTGCGTTTATCGCTAAGAAAACACCCTTTAGAAATTAACATTCGCTTTGAGAACTTTCAGAATCGTAGGCAGTGATATACTGAACAACATTTTATATCTTAATTCTTCTGACGATCTTTTCGATCGATTTCACCCTTTGAGTCAGTGATGTGTTGCCATGACTCCTTACATTCTGTATCTAATTTACAATGGTTTGAATTATTTGCAATCCAATGCAACTGCCAACCACTATCACTAAAAAAATTATCGATACATTTTCGATACTCTTTCCGCAAATGTGCAATTTTAAATAAATTTTCTTTCGGTGATGATCAAGAGAACCGATCTGTTCTTCCTATCCCGCATTAGCTTGCTTGACACAAACACTAATATTGTTACAGTATATTTCGATTACTGAAAAATACTTTGAAAAATAGGTGATAAGTTGATTTATATATTTTTCACTTGTCTAATCGTTTGTTTTGTTAATTATCTTGTTTCATTGGACCTGTGCTGCAACGCTGCGGACATCTTCGGTCTTCAAATCAATCGACATCATCAATCTTCAATTTTGCAATGATCACTCATCAGTATTGATTGCTATGTCTCCTCGAGACTAAGGTAAATAACTAATAAATATTAATCTACTTACAAATTATACCAAACAGAGTACAAAAAAACTTATACTGTGTATTATTAAAATTTTAGAGAGACATGAATGACAACAAATATACCTTTCTTTCAAACTACTTGAGATTGATTTAAAAAAAAAACAAAAACATATCAACAAAAGAATCCGTGCAATTGTTTCATACCGAAACAAAAACCTATTTGAATAAAATGAAACAAAATACTGTTATATTTCAATTGTAATTTCTGTTACAGCTTGAGTCTAGATAATATAGTAAGCACATTGTAAGTGAATGGTTTAAAATATCTTCGTCTTACAGACTGGATATTGCCTTCAAAGAATATATTTCTGTTCTCACAGAGCTTGCTATAATAATGTTGATTAAAACCAATAATTTATTTATGATACGCAAATTAATAACGGCCTAAACATAAAAAAATCAACGCCACAAAATACGCACTAACTGACAATTGGTTTTTAGAAATGCCCGTAATCATTTTAAAGCACACTTACTTTCCTTTTAAATAACAGAAGAGGTCCTAAAAGTTCGATGGTTTTTCAAAGCGACGGAAGCGAGACTTGAGCGCGATGGGAATGAAAATTCAAAGCTCAATTTGTGTGCCAAGTTCGGGTGATATTTTTCAATAATGTTATCATTTATCTACCCGATTTTATGCATTCAAATAAAACAAATTTTAGTTGATTTTTAGAATTTTGTATTCCCGGAATTTCGAATGCTTTACAGTCATCAGTTCAGATGAGCCGCATTTTGCCTTGAGATGGTTTCTTAATAAGAAATGCTGAACTCAAATAGATGCTAGCCCTTGACGTTCAACATTATAAAATTGATTTACTATTGTTTCAAAAACCAAAAATTCTTTACGTTAGTAAAAAGTAAAAACATTTTGAAAGTATACACAAAATTTTGGCGATATTCTGATAACCTATAACTTACTGCAATTTTGACTATACTCGTAAAGTTATTGATTATTATAACAACCTGAGAATATTATATTATAATACTTTTAATTTCAAGAATATTGTATTATATAATTTGATTTCATCTATTATTTCACAAATATTATTCAATTTATTTTTCTGTTTGTAAATCTTGTAATGTAATCTCCCTGCAATTTTGCCAATGAACTTTTCTCTTTTGTATGTGTACCGAGGTGATTGTATGTTTTTTATCTGAACACGGCGTAAAAATATTTCTATTATTATTTACGGGCAAATCTAAATATTCCAATTGGCACAATATTTCACAGAGGCACATTACTCACCCACTTAATAATTGGCAACCGCTAAAATTCTGTTTGTAACCCACAATGTTCCTCACACCGATATCTATTCACTCAATTTTATTTAATACTTTATGTTATTCGTTTTAAAATACAATTTGTTTCACCAGTTAATTAACAGACAAAATTAATATGAATAAGGTTTATCGTTGATTTTGTACTAATACGTACCGTTATTTCTTTTACAGAAAAAGCGTCTCGAGGAGGTAACCGAGTCTGCGGAGTTTTTTAAATAATTTACATTAATTATTATTAAGCTAGTTAAAAAAGAAAGCTGTAAGAGCTAACAGTTAAACACAACTTTAACATTACAGTCACTTTTATGACAACATAATATATATTATATTTATTTTATTATTAAAAGAATTATTAATTATTATTACAAATTATATATATATATAACAATTGAAAACTACTACATTGTTAATCCTATTACGAGGGCATTCTGCTAACTCTACTAGTGATCTGGTTGAGTTAGTAGAAGGCCGCCATTTTTTATGTTTTGAATTTTTGTTCAAAGTTATTTGTCAAGGATATATAGAATTGAAGACAGTAATTTTAACTAATACATAATTTTGTATATTTACTCTTGTTAAGAGAAGGAAATTATTTAGTTTAATAGTTGAATTTATTATACATAATACACTCATGAGCAAAAATAAAGGGTTCGTTAAGAAAGTTTGAATATCTCGGAAGATAAAAATTTTAATTTTATTTCAGTTTTAGTAGTTAGTGTCGCCACATGGACGTAATATTTTCATTAATTTAATGTTATAAAAATACTGTACTATCCAAGTTTACGTAAGATATAATTTTTCGTTTTAGTTTATGTTTTTTAATGAAATATAAAAATATTAATCAAAATATTTTATTTTATTTTAAGGATATTTAATTGTATATCACGCACAGTTTATTTCAGTTAGCTAGCGTCTTTATCTTACAAGATATTCAAACTTTCGTAACAGACCCTTTATTTTTGCTCACGGCTGTAAGTTTATTTCATTTTCCTATTTTAATATCCGTAAAATTCTGAGAAGTATTCAATTTGACTCTAAAAATATTATTTAATACACAAACTATAATTTTTAGCTTTATAAATGTAGGTAGGCAAAAATTAAAAGCTTATCACTAGCTTTAAGTTACATGTCTATAGGCGAAGAAGGCCAAACAGGCCGAAATCGACCGCAAGCGCGCTGAGGTGCGCAAGCGCATGGAGGAAGCCTCCAAGGCCAAGAAGGCTAAGAAGGGTTTCATGACACCTGAGAGAAAGAAGAAGCTTAGGGTAAGTTCTTTTAAAACAAACAATATTTATACATTTTTAGACATATTAAAAAAGTACGTATAATGAATTCGATCATTGTAATAATAGTTGTTGCTGCGTAAAAAAGCCGCTGAAGAGTTGAAGAAGGAACAGGAACGCAAAGCGGCCGAGAGGAGGCGCATCATCGAAGAGAGATGCGGCAGACCCAAGAACATCGACGACGCAAACGAAGGTATATCTGCTGCTTTAAAAGTTTCCATGAATAAGTTACGTCAAATTCTTTAAATTGATTCAGATTATTCTTACACTTGATATTTTTACAATGTCCATAGATAAATTTGACGCAGGAATGTTTGAGGGGTACACTGTACAAGATGGCGTATCACAAACTGTGATGGTCATATGTTGATTTACTTAACCTTTGTGTATCGCATTATAGATGCTATTTCGAGGGTTTGCAAAGAATACCACACCCGCATCGGCAAACTTGAAGATGAAAAGTTCGATCTGGAATACATCGTTAAACGGAAAGACATGGAGGTAGCCGAATGAGCTGCTACCAATGCACTCTCTTTTGACGAACTCACAAAACTTACAAAATCTTACTTTCATTTAACTCAGTGATATGCCGCAGTGCCGTTTTGTCTCTATTGCGTCTGTATAACAACGGATAACGCAGTCTAAAGTGTGTTGCCGCTGTCTTCTCCAGGTTGCGGTCTTTTATACCTTCTAATTTGTCTATCCACCTTTTCTAAGCTATATGTGATGTCGTTTACCGTGCCAATACTTACATATTTCCTTCTTTAAATATACTTAATATATTTCCATCTAAGACTTACATTGTTGCTTTTTGCGTATGGTGCCGATGTCGGCTGTTAGGGATAAATGACACGGGCGTAGAGTAGCGTAGCAGGAGGGAAGTAACATTTCGTTGATGTTGTAGCCGCTCTCACGAGCATCATAACCGGCTACCATCAGCGTATCAACAAGCTTGAAGAGGAGAAGTACGATCACGAGATGGAAGTGGCGCGCAGAGAGCTCGAGGTCTGACCTGGTTTGAGCGCTAAGCAATTCACATATTACGCTCTCCGTTTGCGTAGCTCATGCCGATTCTGTGACTAGAACACGATTTTGTTTTCTCTGCCGACTCATACACATTACGGATTTGAAAATATAAATACCTTACAACCTTAACTAATGTGGATAACATGTTTAATTAATAAATATTAGTTTTCGAATCATATCAATAACAACGACCCGTTATTCCGAAACCGGAGCTAAAACTATATTGTAGATAATTTCATCCAAGTTTTAGTAATTTGGGTCCCACTTAGATATTATCATGTAGCTTCGCTTTCGCTTGTATCCTATAGTTCCAAATTTCCAGATTCGTTAGCATCCCCACAGATGTTTGTGGCGGCAACAACATACCGATGTTATATTTTTCCTAAATTTCATATTGTTTTTCTTTAGCGGAACTGCAGACCATATGTCAAATGTACTGGCAAAGAATATACGAGCTCGAGGGAGATAAATATGAACTAGAACGAGGTAGCGAAATTAAGAAAATGGAGGTAAACTGCATATTAGGATTGGGAATGCATATGACGTGAAGTTAATTTTTATACTGAGTTAGTTGCTGCGTTATTACGTTAGTTGTTCGGCTCACCGCACACATGCACACGTCGCTCCGTCGACAAACGTAGTCCACTCACACAAATTCTCATGATCATTACGCCGGCTCAATAATGTGTATTTCCTTTTTCTATAGAAATGCTCAAGAGAATAATACAGGAGTATTATGACCGCATGTATGTGTGTGAGGGCCAGAAGTGGGATTTGGAACATGAAGTCAGGAAAAGAGATTATGAGGTATTGACCGATACTTTATAACCATTGTGAATATCACGATCGTGGATAGTGTAATGAGCGTGGGCTGTTGACGGTTCACGTTGGTATATTGATAACGCTTTACAATTCCTCGGCTGTTCGTAATTGTAAATAATGGTCGAGGCGCGGGTCGTTAGTGTTGTTATTGTAGATTAGGTGTGTGCGTGTGGTAGGATGTGATGTCGCGCGTGTTGGCCAGGCCCGGTGAGGCGTGACGTGCAAAATCGATCTCGGCCGGCCGGGACGCCTGCGAGGCGCGGGCTGTTCATCATTCAACATGGAACTTACACGATTAACTACTCTAACTATAGTAACTGCCATCAGGGTAACAGTAACACTGCATTCACTGAGACGCCGTACCGACGTCGTCTCTGCATGCGCGCGTGTCATATAATCATCTCGTTCATTTACATGTTCTCCCATACCATCTCTTATGCCGTCTTCTTTCTTATCGTTTTATGTATCGAGCTTTGGTCAAGTTACATTTAAACATATAATCTTATTTTCACCTAACCGAATAAACTTGTTGCATGTTTTGATTTTTAACAAACTTAGCTTCAAATCTCCCATTAATCTCCCTAAAATAGTATGGCACTTTAATATAAGAGTGTGGAGAGTAAGAAATACGGAAACCGACCTTCGCTGCGTTTGGCCGTGTAACGCTTGGTGTGTTTCTGATATTATTATGGCCTTACTGAATTTTCTCTTTTTATTATGATAATTAGAAATACCGTTAAAATAATAGAAACGGTAGATTAGTTCCTTTACTAGCACACACAAGTGCGTTAAACGTGATACTTCTTGTTCCAAATCTCAGACTTTTTTATGTAATAATCCATTATTTGACACGAGCTCTGTCTGCGTGTTCGATTGCTAAGATATATTCCGAAAACCTTTTATGTCTAGCACCTGTGTTAGTCGACGAGTGTATAAAAATGAAAGTGCCATGCTCTCGGTCGATGTTGCCCGTTCCTATCCCTGACTTGTCCGTGCTGGTGGCGCTAGTGTGCACCATTTCGGACTGAGCGTGAACATATAATGCTCATTTGTTCCCAAACACGTCACACAGATTACATATTTTAATAAATCATTTAAGATCGATTTTGCACCGTCACTCTGTTACACACCATTGGGACATTATACAAATCACATTGAAGGTAGCGTTATTACGCGCAATTACGAGTAAAGAAGAAAAATCGGTCACATTAGTGTTAGTACATCGATAAAGCGCACAATATTTTACAACTTAGATACCAATGTCATGTTTCTAATTATGTTTATAATAATGAATTAATTAGATAAAAATTATAGTAAAATAAAGTATTTAATAAGTAAAATATTGTCAGCGCTTGTATTAATGATGCACATGTAAATTATTATGCACCTAGTGAAATTATGCGAATTTACAAGTGTCCAGGTGCTGCAGGCGGCCAGCCACCGAAACAAATACGTAGTTAGTCTGCACGAATAAATGAACACACAAAATCATATAAGTAGTGATTATAAATTGCCATCTCAATTATTTCTCTATGTTGTAATATACGTAGGAAAGAGCACAAACTATGTGAAAAGCAAATAGTCTAGGATGTGGGATCTATTCTCTCGTATGTACTTGCTTTCTACCAACTTTATGAAGAATAATTTGCAGCTCGCAAATAACATTGCCTAATCTATGCTCGGTTCTATACCTTTCTCTCTCTCTTCGAATTAATCACTATTTTAATGATAGATACTTTTAACAAACTTTCCAATTGACTCTTACTCTCTGTGTGCTTCTTTTATAAATTTGCCGCTTTATATGTTTTCCAACTCAGTTTTCTTGCATGCTTTTTACTCCTTTTTCTAGTGTAATTCTGTAGAAAACTGTTTTTCTTTTATATTTTTTTATAATTTTGATATTTTCATCTTTACCTATGATAATTATGTAATAAATCAATTTTTGTTTGTAATTGTACAATTATTATTAGCGTCATTAATTTTACTATGTTTAGAGTAGTAATGTATTCTTATTCGTTTGTTTTGATTAATTATCTCATTTTTCATGTATTTCTTCTTAATTTTCTCTTTCATTTTCTACTGACAGTCATATGAGTAAGTGTTAGACATACTGACAGTAATTTATATTACCAGATCGCTGACCTGAACTCTCAAGTCAACGACCTCAGAGGCAAATTGTGAGTATTTTTGAAAGCTTTCGTTATATTTATATTATATCATAGTGGTCAAGCGGTACGTCTTACGTTCTGACGGTCAGAGGCTCGAATTCTAACCATTGGTTTTCGTTTTTCTATAGTACAGAAAAAATCATCTTTAAAATTTGTGGCCGGCGCATAGAGTTGAATTGCCCTCTATCGCATATAGCACCTATTTAGCTAGTCCAAAATCGCAAATCAACGATAGCTATCTTAGCGATGGCTTAAAATGGCTTTCTCCTTCTAAATCGGCCACCCCGTTAGGAAGCTATTTTTCTATAGAACTTAAAAAGTTTAAACTAATATAAGTTTATGGCCAAAGCTATAGCAGTAACGTGACGTCATTGAAGAGGTACAGTTAAAAATACACGTTACGTAACAATTACGAGATAAGGATTTCAAGATCTAATACTTATCTCATAAGTTTTTTCTAGTTGCCTTTCTTGTTTCTATTAGTAACTAGTCCAATCAATAAAATGAATACATCCGTTCCCATGTGTTCCAGCTTGAAGCATATTGTAGCTATATTAATAGGTTAAGGATTACCGTGTCATGGTCGCTAAAGCATGCGCTCTAAAATATTCAATATCTATTTCAGTAATCTCTACCTACCCCGTTGCGTCAATGGCGTGATTTTAATTATCTTTTATTTACTTATATTAATATTTGTTCTTAGCGTTAAACCTACACTCAAGAAGGTGTCTAAATACGAAAACAAATTCGCTAAGCTCCAGAAGAAGGCTGCCGAATTCAACTTCCGTAACCAGTTGAAGGTTGTCAAAAAGAAGGAGTTCACCCTTGAAGAAGAAGATAAAGAGGTAAATGTCTTTTATTATACCTATTACGTAGCATTATCATAATTCGAAAAGATTTTTTTACAGAATAAAAGTCTTTAAAATAATCTTATTTACTATAATTATAACTGGTTTGATCTACATTTATAATATAAAAAAAGCAACTAGTATTAAGAATCAAGTTAGCTAAGTTGTACGTAACATTAAAGATGCGGAAATACATATTTTCTTAACTCGTATTTCAACAGGCTAAGAAAGCGGAGAAGGCTGATTGGGCAATCGGCAAGAAGTAACCAATATCAATAACAACCAAATTTTAACAGACATATTCTTCGTCACCACTCATTTTTGTGATGTCTTACTTATAACTTATCCGTACATTATAAAATAAATTTATTTATAATTTTTATTAATTCTTTAAAGTTCCCTAAGACACCCAAACAAGTTGACAGAGGTGAGAAACATGTTCTTGAAGGGATTGAATGACGCTTCATTACCTACGTTATATTTGTATTATGTAAATTGCATTCGAAAACATTAAACGATAACGTTTTACCCCATCCTTAAGCATAAATGTGGTATTTAGCGGATTTATTTTACGTTTTGTATTCTTTCCCCGTTAAGCTTCGCACATCCTGTAAAGATTTTTGGGCTTTAAGATTGAAGAAAAATAATTACACAGGTTTATTTGACGCAGATTGTGACTAACATTGTATCAATAATGGCAAATGCCATTTTGAATATAAATGAATTGTTCCCAACTAACTATCTCATTGACATACTTATACGTTAAAGTTCCACAAACAATGTAAAATAGAAAGTACCACTATATATGT
Organism: Meandrusa payeni; assembly: GCA_029286785.1. Classification (NCBI taxonomy): domain Eukaryota; kingdom Metazoa; phylum Arthropoda; class Insecta; order Lepidoptera; family Papilionidae; genus Meandrusa; species Meandrusa payeni. Next base: position 7,767,891 of record JAGSMX010000013.1, read on the forward strand.
CCCACTATTGGGAAATATTAAGTAATCTCTATGAAAAAATTAATTAATACGTGGCTCCGGTATTGATTGGCTGACTTGTTATATCTTGGGTTAATTCATTAGATACGCAGTTTTGCTCAGGACATTTTTCTTTACCACTGTACGTGGCAAATCGACATATAAAATTGGTGACGGCACCGGGGATCGAACCCGGTTTGCTGGGGTGCTACGCAACATGAAGCAAGCGCCCATACTCTGTACTACTATAACTATAATGCCAGTAGATTAAACATTACGAATACAAAATAATAAAATAGATACACATTTAAGGATATTTTGGAGGTCGTCTTGAATTCCCGACGTTTACGACGTTAAATATTCGAAATGTCGGGAATTCAAAATAAGATTACACCGTGATAATATTTATAATAATTTTTATCATAAATTCGAAGTTATATTTACAGCATTCGATTCATTTTATTATGTGATATTAGATAGTTATATTTGACCTTGTTACATTTTTGACGCGATGTTTCGCAGGCTGGTGGTGCGGGAAAGGTAATTATAGGAGACGTTGAAGATAAATTAGCCACGGTTTTTAATTAGTTGTTTACACCGGCATGTTCCAAATTATTCTGAGCACAATATACCATAGAACCGTTCGTAGAATGGTGTTCAGCACACATAGACAATTATTGGCACTGGCTAGTGTACTGAAATAAATCTACTTAGAGACCTTGTATCTTCTCTCGATTGCACCCACTACTCTCTATCTATATCTAATAATGATAGTTTAGTATTGTTTATCTTACGATTTCGGACACTAGGGCTTTACCACCCTTGTAAATATTATTTCGATTTCTAATGTTTTATCTAGTGATGTCACAATTTTAAAAATACGTTATGTATAAAAATTGTTTAAACCATTTTAGTCTTTCTGTTATTATTTTGAACTAGATAAAATATTAGTATCTATGTGATATATAAGCAATACTTAGATTTAGCGCCAGACTTCGCTTTTCTAGCTAAGATCTAGACACGTGTACAAATATTGCTTCGAAGTGTGCACCGCTTATAGAAATTAGATTTGTAACTATTTTTGTAACCGTTGCATTTTGTACTCTATGCGAATTGCAAGAAATATCTAAAGAGACTGGTCAATAAGCATAGCGTGCAATATTCCAATTTCCCTATTTTTTTTTTAAATTGAGTAGCTTTTGAAGTATCAAATTGTACCATAATGAATTTGTTTAAACCAATTAGCTTCAATTTAATTTAAACAATCTAAATTAGTGTTTGTTTTAATCGTATTATTTGAATTATTGTTATCATTTATTTTTCATATAATTTGTTACTTCAAGTGCGTTATTTATGTCCTCTAATTGCAGTGTATTATCAATTTTAATCTTTCATGACCAAAAAGCCGAAGAGACAAGTATTCCTTATTAATTTGATCTTGCTAATAGTTTCGACTTTCGTGGCTGGTTCGAGTTCTAGCCGACTTGTACGAAGTGCCCAAGTTTGACTTCATAATCACTAATAGTGTGAAAGTTCATACCGTTCATACAGTTTGGTTGAAAGACCACAGGTGGCCGTTGCCTTTCACCAAACTTATAGCCTAGGGTAATCTTCATTTTTTTATTTTATAAATTAATTTTTACAAAATTGATAATATGCTAAATTGGATTTAAATTATATGTTTACTATCGGCCTAAATAGTGTTGATTTTTTTGTAATTTAACCTTAATTATGTTGCTCACTGTACTATAGAATATAAATAACATACGTAAAGAAAAGATATAAGATCTCTTTACTTAAATTTATTCTTTCTTTATATTTTTATAATAATATATTAAAATTCATTATATATTCAAATTAAATGTCATAATTGTCAGTGTCATGACTTTTATATCAAAGAGATTTATAATGATGTTTACTTGAAATTTAAGTCTACGTTTCTGTGGAATATTTAGAGAAACAATTTAATGTCCTTATTCCAATTCTATCTTTTTTATATAAATGTCCTGACACTGACAATTATGATATTTAACATTTGAATAACAATTATAAAAATATAAAAAAAAGAATAAATTTAAATAGATTTTATATCTTTACATAAATTATTCAAAAATGTGTTTAAGCCGATCAGTAGACTGTTCACTGTTCCAAAAATTGAATGCATTCGACTGATAATTATGTTTTCCAACAGAAAAAGCCAGATTGGTCGAAGGGCAAGCCAGGAGATCAGAAGGTAAAAGAAGAAGAGGTTGAGGCATGAAGTGTTTATCACCCCTTCCCACCAGAAACTATGTGACCATAATGTATATCAGTTGACCATTCAAGCCGTAGATTATATAGAATTATGTGATATACCTATTCCTAACATACGGCTCTACAACCTGGAACCCATTGCCCTGAACAGCCAACGGCAAATTCCTCCTTTATTTGTATGTATATTGTCTTATGACAAACTTATAATTACATTTTCGTAAATGTCAAAACCATATTTATATCTATTTATTTATAAAAATAAATTTTTTGTAAGTTAATAATACGTTTAATAAAATTAATTTTTCTGTACTATATTTATATGTTGTTGTGATATCATTTTGCTACCCTCGCACCGACTTCCTTTTTAGTATTTAGTCTATAGTTCATTTAGTTTGACGTAAACCCAGTATAATAAGTGTCCACCTATTTTCCTATTATAAGAATTTTAATCCACAATGTCTATTAAAGCATGTTCATACCTATTAGTATATTGTTTTAGTATATTTTTATATGATATTATCAAGGCAGTATAAGACACAATGAAGTAAGCAATAATAGCCCTAATGGCTAACCGTTTGACTTACGAAGGGTTCATATCTCATCTTGTACTTAAAAAATTTCCATTTTTCGGTACCCTTTGATCAAAAAATCTCTTCTTCACGGTATATGGCGATGAGTTTCTCACTATCACATACGATACCTAAAAAGCTCGAAAATTAAGAAGCTTTTGGTATTATGCGTAAAATGTCATGAGAGCTTATTTTTTATTAGAATTAGTATAATATACTTAAAAAGAAGTATTTTCTATAAGTAACAAGTATATTTATGAGTAAAAACAAAAACCCACTTCAAATAAAATAAGGATAATAACGAAATAGAATCATTCAGAACCTAAACAAACATCCTCTCCACTGAAAAATGAATCATCGAAATCGGATCACGTAATATTGAGTTATTCGTCCATTTGTCGCACACATACTTAATGAAAATTGAACGCATATGTTCTTCTCGTGGATTCCATTGTCAAAACTAGAAGCACAAGCATACAAATTAAAGCGTCAATATCCTAATGGTTTAGGGTACGGTCTGCGAATCGTAAGGTCATAGGTTCGAATCCACCATTCGACTATTGACGTAAAACATCTCCTAGCACAAGCTTAAGCTTAGTTGGAATGGTTAAAAAGAATGTTACTAATATTATCTAAAAAAAAAAAACAAAAATATTGCTAGCTTTTTCTTAAAAAATTTAAAAAATGTATTTCTATCTTTTTTACAAAATGGTTATGAGGTAGGAAATATAAAAAAAAACATACAAATGTGAGGACCTTTACCTTTGAAGTCGGTTGAAAAAATATTAAATAACATTGGTTCCAATACACAAATGTCTATTAAATTCTGTTAAATAAATATTCATGTATCAAGTATCCGATTTATGTGCTTGAACTATCTATATCACCTGTTTACATAGTCCATCTAATGGCAAGTGAATCCTGTAGTCCATAGACCTTGCCAGCAGAATTATGTTTCGAATACAGCTATTACGTTTAATTGAGGTCATGATTTGGTCCTATGATACGATTTCGGTGAGCAGGTCACGATTTAATGTTATGGCATCTGTCATATGTATGTCATGATTTTTTTTGTTAACGGGGAGGAAATCTTCAAAAAGATACCCCACCTTCTGGGGGGAAGGCGGCGGTTATGTTGGTTGACCCACTAAAACCTCCCCGGAGTCCCTCCGGGATATCCAGAGGACTGCACCGGAGCCCCTCTGCACTGTGCTCAAGGAGAACACTTCCCGGGGGCGGGGAGGGGAAGGGTTACTCCAAGGGTTATCAATGGGTTTTCCCTTGATTTGGTAATTGTAATTAAATCACATACTAAAATTTAACTATCGTATACAGCGAAGGAATCTGCCTTTAAGTCATGTAGGACTTGATATGGTTGGTGAAATAATAAATGATGAATGTGTAATAATTTCTGTCTACCCCGATAAGATTAAAGTACCCTAAGAGTTGTTATTTAATTGCATAAGGTAGGTGTAATAATACAATAAGTCCTACTAGAGCCCATTTAACAATAGTTAGGTTTTATTTATGACATATTTACAAAAGTACCAAAACTATATCACATATATTATTATATATAATTTATCATAATATTATGTGACTTGTCGTAAGACTAAGTCTTTGTCTTTACATAGATTGATAAGCAAAACACTATATACTTAAGCAGTATATAAATAGGATGTACACAAGTATATTTAGGAGTAAGCACCAAACCCGACACAAATCAAATTAATTCTGACTGATCAAATATATTAGTTAGTACGCTTTCTTTTGTTTTTGAAATGTAATAGTTGTAACAAAAGATATGGCGTCTCTTTTATTCTCTATCTTCTTCCATTTGTGTTCTGATGTAATACTTTCTCAGCCTTCGATTATCATAAGTCTACCAAAATCACAATCAACAAGTATGCTCCCATCCGATTTTAGGATATTTGTCACAGAATTCTTAAGTTATATCTTTGGAGTCTAAGGTCTTTCACCAATCTTATCTAAACGACGGTGCTATAAGTGCCCGAAAATTAAAAAAACTACAAATGAATTGACATCTCTTTTTCGAAGTCGGTTAAATATACAATTATAATCACTAGAAATACATTTTATAACTTGTTTTATTTCTGTTAGGAGGGAGAATCGACACCAGCCACCCCTGCGCCTGCAGCATCGTAAGCGAAAGGCAAGTTATTGCGTAAAGCTTTCACTGATCAATACAAACCCTGGCTCCAATACAGCAAAAGCTTCTTTAAATATACTAAAGATGCCCAGTGTGGAATTTGCACACGCTTAGCACAAAAGAAGGACCCGCCATGTGTGTCGTAGAGAGTTAAAGGGTGAGCTCCCATTGGTAGAGAAAGGCCTTGATGAAGAACTTGTAGGGATTCAAGAAGGTGCGTGTGAGGACACACGGCCAGACCACGCATAGCGTTGGGCGTTTCGGCCCATATTACCGGGAGGTTAGTGGTGAGTAGAGAATGCCCGGTGTAAAACGATGGGCTCATATCTATGTCAAATATGGGTATATTTTTATAATTCCTATTGAATGTTGAAACATGATTAATACTCTAGAAGATTTTAGTTTGGAAATTTAAGAAATCATTTACAATCTTGATTTTATTGTAAAATGATTTTTGATTTACAGATCGCATCATCGTTTAGCCGTTAAGAACGCTATAGAAGAACATTACATACATTCAGCACCTGCTTGCGCCCCACCCTGGGGGTCTCACCGTGCAAGGGATTTACATATATTACGACTTAATAATGGACGGAATAGCTATACAAACGACGAAAACTTTCGACTTGTCCATAAAATGTTATTTCTGTTCACATTTTAAAATATTTTCGTAAAGAAATAAATTATTGTTTATTACTTTATAAATTTTATATTGTCTAAAAATAAATAAAATTTTTACTATCTTCGTTTAATTTCTATGCAAATGAAGATATAGAAAACAAATATTTTCTATGCCTTTTCTTTGATATTCGTAAAATAACAATAATTTTAGCTTCACTTGAACATTAAAAAAAACTTATCTTATCGATTGGTAGAATTACTTATGACCTTAGTGTATTTAAGGTTTAAGAAACTTTTTCTCACCTTACACATTATAAGTTATATGGCAACAATAAACAAATAGTAAGAGACAACAAGTTCGCCATCATACGATGTAAGAAATCACTTAATTTGACCGCCAAAGTGCGTATTCGAAAATGCTGCGCTAAGATGTCAAATTATGACAATTGAAAAAGTTAACTGCCATATTGTGACAGCTTGCGTTCAGAAACTAAGATAAATATTTTAACACCTAATAAAAGCAAAAATACTGTGTTTGAGTTACCGTTTAGAAATAATGTAAGGACAAATACACTGATGTATAAATACATCATCATGCATTTAGGGTTAAACATAATTATTAACAAAACGCAGAATCTAAGAGCTAGTTACCTTGTCAGACTAAAAGAAAAATCAAATTACGGTAGAAGAAAAATTTCTTTTGAAGGAGCACCACTATACAACAAAATACCTATACGTCAAAAATTAAGCTAATTAACGTGGCGCCTAGCACATTCTAAAGTCACCTTGCTAAATTTATCACTTCTGGTTAATCTTTACCAAGCAAATGAATGATTAATCTTATGTTTCATAATTGGTTAATGTTCACTGTTTTCGTCAATTTGTAAATTACAAAAGTCGGATTTACACAAGCAAATTGGTAAAGAATTTAGAAAATTTTTCTGTTGTTATGTAAGGAGTTCGAAAAGTTTTGTTATTGTGGTAGTATGACATTTTTCAATGAGGTATATTAAGTGCGGTTTAATTAAGGTATTGAATATCATATGCCATAAATTATGCGGAATACATCGATTTTGTTTTTATGAAAAAATTACAGTAAATTTTCTTACAGACAATGAGCTGAAGTAACTGTAATAAAATGTACAAGAAAAATACATTTTGCGTTTACTCTCAAGTTGGATTACAGGAGTACAGTAAGGTTCGAGGATAATTTAAATAATTCCGTCCTACCCGGTCCGCGCTAAGCTCACCCCGAAGCTTTATCAGTAGCCCGTGCTTAAGCTAGAGTTGAATTCATAGTTAATTAACTTTGAATTAAATTACCTTTGTACCACGTAAGTAAGACTTCAAGCTTTCGTATAGAGCTCCTAATCGCGTTAGTACGTAGATGCCGAATGAAACTTTGAACTTATGATGGCGTAAAATACAAAATGATGTCCCTCCAATCTTTCCTAATCAAGTCACTAGATAAAAATGCTTAAAATCTATTTTTGATTCATGTTTGATGGTCACGTAAAATAAAACATTTAAACCTGATTATAAAATTATCAATTTTAACTTTAGAACTTCAGTACTATCGCAGACTAAGTGCCATCAACTATCTCCACCCCTTTCTTGAACTCGTTCGTCCAAAACTTTTGTGAGAGTGGACAGATGGCGTAAGTTGTTTGTTGATCCTTTCCAAGGGCTAAAGGGTTATAAGTTTAGTTTGTTTAAATTTTTAATAATATTTAGGAGTGAGATTAATAACCGATTAAGTCGCTTTCAGGCGTCGAAACATTAATCTTTCTTGTCATATGTATATAGGCTTATATTTGCAAAAAATTGATCGAATCAATACATAAAGTTAGTAAATGAAACAAAGCGCTGTATTTCTACCAGACGACGAGTAAATTGAACAGAGCTCTTTTCCGAGTTTCCGTAATTTTCCACTTCCTCGAACTAATGAAACAAGCTTTGTTCTAGGTCCGTTTTGTATGCACCTCCACGCTTCAGTGTGGCTTATAGCATTTCCTTTTATTACTAATGAGTTATTAAACTAAACGGATCTATAAAGTTTACATATCCTAGTATTAGTAACAAGCAGGAGTGCACGACAGATATCGATATTACATAAAATATCGATATATGGACGCGAAATATCGCTTCAATTCCATATTATCGAATCATCTAATATCGATATTTATATCATTTATAAATATGTATATATATATAATATATATATCTCATCACATATATATTTCATGATATACGAAATATCGTAAGAAATTAAATAAAAAATCATTCCATTCTTTCTTTTATTTGTGGTTGACAACTTGAATACAATAAAACCTTTACTTGCGCTGTCATCATGAAGAATGAAGTGTAGTATGTGACTACACTTCTACTCTTCACGATGGCAGGATTTGTTGTATAAATTTTATAATCTATGTATGTAGTCTGTACTGCTAGCAGAATCAAATCAAATATTCTGGACTGGTATCCGAAGCGAGAAACTCTCAATTAAGCGCCGAGTACTCTATTAGTACAAAACTTTTCTAATATTTAATATTAAGCGCTAATTAATTATAAACAAATTTCTATATATCGCGATGTATCGATACATTACGATATATTATATATTTAGCATGAACATCCAAAGTTACCAGCTACAAATATCTACGTAATGGGTACTTTACTAAACCCTCGTCTTTGTCACATCGCTAACTCTAGCAGGATTAAGATCGGCAACACATATGCAACTCTTCTGGTGATACTTAGGTTGTTATACTATTGTGTATACTTTTTTAAAGGATAAAGATATACATAGATGTCTTTAGTTGTTTTCAACCGACTTATAAAAAGGAATACGTTCTCAATTGGTCTGTTTTTTATGTTTGTTACCTCATTTCTTTGGACTGGGTTAATCGATTTGAAGTTACTTTTTTCATTTGAAAGCTGCTTGTAACTGTACTCATATTAAATCCGACTTTCCTCTTTGTATTTCGAAATAGAATTAATCAAAACTTAACCAAACTCTCATCAAATTACTTTTGAATTACATCCTTTCCAAAAAAAATAGTCATGGAAATCGGTTGGCGTGATATTGAGTCGTCCGAATTCGTCCACTTGTCGCGCACATAGTTAATGCAAATATAAGACATATACGGTTTTCTTATGGAATCCATTGTCTTAATTGTACCATATTGAAATTGTACTACACTGAAAGCACCAGCTTTAAATATAAAAAAGAATCATCAAAATCGGTTCACCCAATCGAAAGTTATAACAAACTTCAAAAACAGACGAATTGAGAACCTCCTCCTTTTTGAAGTCGGTTTAAAATAGTACATAAACATGTGTAACAAAACACATCTGTTATTGATAGCAGACAACCAGCGAACTCAAATCGCTCCGGGGTAATCCGCTTTTGTAAACAACAGGTGGAATAGAATACCTTTTTTAGCACTTCAGTACACTGCCAGTGAAAATTTATACCGTTTTCAATTTAATGTGAAACTTGAAAATGTTTTAGATAAATTATCTACCTTCACTATTAAATTTACTAAAATAACTTTGTTGCCAAATATTTAAATTGTTACACTGTTAAAACGAAACGAGCAAATTAGAAAATAACATTGGTTAAAAAATGTTAAAAGACTATTCCGAGATCTATTCGTCGTTTGTTTGAAATCAAATTGGATTGCATTAATTTATTTCTTTCGATTCAATTCATTCGAAAGTGGTACCCGGATACGCTGTTACTTCAATGGTTTATGGTATTGATTTTTTTTGGAAAGAAAGTTATCAGAAAATTGAGAAAAAGTTACGTAGCTGAAGTATTTTCCTCGTAATGAGAGTGCTTTGGACAAGTGATTTGTCCAGCGTTTGCCCAATTACTCAATGCCGCGACCAGAAATTTAGTAAGACGAAAGACGTGCCATTATTAAGATTTCCGGAGAATAATTTATTTTAACTTATAACTTAAGATGTTAAAAAGTTGATTGTAACAAGAATAAATAAATCCATTATTTCGAGAGAGAGAGATCGTGAAAAATGGAAATCCATTATTTCTGCCTGCTTCCCAGAGTCAACAGTGTAAGTTCTTATCTTATCCGACTCTTTGGTCCGTAGCAGTCTATGACCTGATGAGAGTATCAGGTTTTAGAAAAAATCCTAGGCTTAGCAGTGGAACCTATATTAGCTGTAGTTTTTATACAAACATATTGAACTTTAAACACATGTCTTCTTTCTAAGCAGAGTATAAGGACAAAGGGATATTTTTTCTAGACATTCAGGTTTCCTTGCGATAATTTTCTTCCCCTGCAAGCTTGGTGCCAGCATCGGGGAGCTAACGGATTTCTAGCGTACTATGCAAAATGAGGCGAGCGGCCGTTCACTGAAACACAACGCTTCTATCGACGGAATAAATAAATTAATAGATATAATTTAATTAATATAATGCGTAATAAATTATGAAGAGTAAGTAATTTTAAATTCCTTTAATTAATAATTGAATTCCCGTGAGCAAAACTAAAGCTACATTTTGTTATATTGTGTTTCCATTACACGTTGTTTTAATTACATTTGAAGATAACGAAACGGGGCTCAGCTAATTAACTTTCCCGGGTCACATTCCTAAAGTTTTTGTAACGTTGTGCTATGAATACAGAAACCTAAATATACAATTGTATAAATATACAAATGTGTACATTCAGGTCTTTTGTAATTTTTTTATGGCAAGCTAATTCTCGAAAGTTGTAAGTCTATTATTTGTTTGTGTCAATTACATTCCTTCAAACGTATAACTCGTTTTCGAAATTATATTTTCTCCCATAAAAATGTTGTGTCACAGTTTTCTTATTATAAATTATTTATTAATTACTAAATGCGGTGAAACGAAGAATTATATTGAAACCTTTTTAATAAATTCTTTCATAGCGTACCAACAGTACGCCGAAATCAACGACTTTTGTGCAAGGATCGCTTTAACATGATTAATTTAGGAAAATCCACCTGTACCTCGACTTGCCTTATTCATTAAATTCGTAAGTCTTGACACATCTTATGAGACTCTCAATAAATTAAAAAAAAAAAGAATAACGCTGTTCCGTGTAGTTGAATACCGCTAATTTCATATTTCGCGGTAACATATTTGTATCACAGATGACGGTGAGCAATAAAATTTATTTTTTGTTTTCTCCCCACACGTAGGTATTACAAAAAGTTACGGAACCGTTTTGTGTAATGATTTTAACTAATGGTGTATATATATTTGGTGTATTCAGTCTAACTCGACATTGATTTACTAACTCGAGTGAGACTTGACAGAGTGTATCTGCAACCAGCAGGCGAAGAACAGAACTTCGAGGTGGTAAGTCATATTTCAAAATATGAGTTCAGTATAGTAGTAGGGGGTTTGTGCCGCGGACACGGGTCTATGGGACACTTGTGGAACCATTGAGCTAAATAACTTTTCTCTGTGTATACTAGATATAAGAAATTATAAATACAATAAAGTTAAAGTTAAAGTTACAGCCTTTATATATATATATGTGTCCCACTGTTGGGCGCAGGCCTTCTCTGTACATAGAGTAAATGGGCATAGTCCGCCACGCGGCCTTGGTGCGAATATGGCAAACTTCACGTGCATTAGAAAAAAATTCTAAGACAGACTTGTAGGTTTCATCAAATCAGCACATAAAATTACAACAGCAAATTTATTGGTACCGGCACTGGGGATCGAACTCGGGTTGCTAACAAATTGAGCCTACCGCCCAGACACTGAGTTACCACGGCTCTCTTTTTCGGCTTTATACAACAACAGAAGAGATATAATAACCTGCTTTAATATTATTGTTCAAAAGAAGATTGGATAACATTTGTTACAATTTTTGTCTGTCTGTTTGTTCTGGCTAATCTCTGGAACAGCTAGACCGATTTTAACGGTACAGCCGAATGTGTTCGATAGCAGATAGCTGATGTAATAAGGAGTAACTATTTTTATCGCGGGTAACACCGCAGGGTGCAGCTAGTTTTGTAATAAAATATTACTGAAGTAATGTTCCGCTATTATTCTCTGTCGGGATCAGAATTTCAGCGAGATCTACGAGTGGCCGTTGTCGTCGTGCTCCAGATCTTGAGATACTTAATGGAGGAATGTAAAATGTTCTCTTAAGACAAATACAGCTTTTTCTTCTTCGACCTTTTGTGTTTTTACCTTTCTATTTTAAACAGACTTCAAAGAGATAGATATTTATAAGATATTTTTCTTCACGCGTGGTAAGTCTTAAAATTCCAATAAAAAATTATCTGGTGCTTAACTTGAGGCAACCGCCCAGACACTGAGCTAGTACGACTCACTGAGTTCATTAGTTTAGTTTCAATAGCTTTGTGCCACTTAGTACACTATTTATTTCACTGTTAATGAACCTGACTTCTAATATATAATCAAAGAACTTGTTTTCGTTACAATTGTCTTTTGCGTTTGAAAATCAGACTGTTAGTTTATTTAGATATCTTCACTAGAAATTGTTGATTAAATGGTGCTTTGCAAAATATTTTCCATTTTTATCACATTATTAATATAAAATTATACAAAACGTGAATTTTTTATATACATTTTTTGTTCTATTCTAAAGCTGATACGAAAATCTACTTTTAGTTGTGAGCTTATGTTCAAACAATGTTTCCGAAACATCTGCACTTCAATGAAATGTACAGCTGTGCTGAAAGCTTCCATAAATCTCCCCGGGGTGGAAGTAAAAAGTTTTGTCATAATTTTTTGGCGCTTTCTTTCAATATGTTCTCATTCACAATATAATGCATACATCTTTTAATTTTAAAATTAAAAATTATTTTTTAGATAAAAATCTAATAACACTAAAATTATAGCCACTTACTGGTTAGCAGTTGTTTAATGAAATCCTTCCATGTCTTTTGAAAGATTCAGTTACAGTCACTTTTTATAGAGCCAAATAAACAAGATGAGTTAGACAAACACCCTAATCAAACCGATTCCTTTAATGTCGATCTCTTTTTGTGTTTTTTTTTCTGTCCTTCATTGTTAAATGATTGCGTGTTAACTACCATACAATGATTTTAAAAAATATATCTTATCTGAAATCATGAAGTAAATACAATAAGAATTCACTCCAAACGATTCAAGAGTTCTCGAGTATATCTTCGGAACCCATGGTCGTAAGCCACTAAATTTAAATAGGATCTAATTGAAATCGTTCTAAACAAACCTCCTTCTTTCTTTCAAGTAGGTTGAAATGGCAGTTTAGAAAATTAAAAAGTAAATTTTTATTCATGTTCAAATAGATCCATTTTTTAATTTCTTTATTGCTTTTTTTTTTGTAAAGGGCCAGTTCCAGAAAAGATTAGCTACCACGAACTATTTAATCTATTCTATCTTGTTGCATAGTGTGTGTGTGCAATAATTTAAAAGTTGAATCCGAGCGGTTACTTGGTTAGCACGTTAAAATGAAACTCAGTGAGCAGTCCCTAACTTCGTTAATTATTGAACCGTCCTGACCGCCGTTAATGCATTTTAGTGGTTTCGAAATGGTTAAAAATCCTAAACCATTTAATGATATACTTAGCAGGGCCTTAACAATTTTCATTCAAGTTTGTAAAAATTTAAAAGTAAATTGAATTTGGGCTTAAAATTATATATTTAGTATAATCAACTTACCAAATTAAATTTAAATTATTAATTATTTAAATTGAATATTCTTATCGATGATTATGCCGTTTTGTATAGAAAAATCAAGTGATTTAAACGAAAACTAATTAACACAAAATAGCACGACTAAACGCTTATGGGTAAGCGGTTACGATTTGATTGTCATGGATTCGAATCCCAGTCGGCTTGTACCAATGAATTAGCGTTTTCGGTTTTTTTGAGTACAAGAAATCACTATCTAAAAATGTGTGTTGGTGTATGGCGATAGAATCACCACTTGTCACATCTTAATAAGCTCGACGAAAATCGGACATCGAATCTGTCTACTCCGCTAGGGCTTAAAGAAGGACAATATAAATATAATAAGCTCTCAAGTACTTGATTCATCTACACGCATAGGATGTGGATTATAAATACTCCAACTATGCCAATTAAAAATATCCGTCGCTGAAACAAGCCTATTTGTCATGTTTGTGTACTTAAAAATATATAGAATAAGGAGTGATTTTTTTGCAGTTTTTATAATGCTTATATAAAAAAATGACATTGATTTTTTATTATTTTACCTACCGCCTTCTTACTTACCATTGAACGGTAATTTACGGGACATCCTGCATACATTTTGACTCGCCCTACAATTGCAAACCTGCAGAAATAGGTGCCACTTTTTTACTAATCTAGGCGGTTTTCCTATTCTAATCTAAGGGTTTACCTTTAAATTTCAATCTTAAATGTCTTCTATATAATATTATTATATTATTCAATGTAATATTTTAAAATATATACATAACATAAGACCCTGTGATACATGGTATTATTTTGTTTGGACTATACACTAGTTACAGGGATTTTGGAAAATGAATGGGAATAAAGTATCGATATTTTTTGAAAAATCGATATTGATATTTTAATTAAAAATATCAATGTATCGAAATTATTTGAAAGTGTATATTCATGCTCTAAAAACTATTTTTTTTGGCCTAATCTACATAAGACATTACTTGATTAATACTTATCAGTTCACATCATTTTTACTAAGTCAAGAACAACCATTAAAATTTTTTGATATTTAAATGTTTATGGGTCTGAAAAATATCGATTTTTATACTGATATTTGGAATTTTATATCAATACATTGATATATCGATATATTAAATATCGTTCAAAAATATTTTTACAACAAAAAATAATATCTATATATCGAAAATTTTCATGAAGCCTAAGTTATAATTATAATACAATGTTATATTAAGTAATTATAATTAATTTCAAAAGAGGTTGTAATACACCACACATCTTGTTGGGAATCCGAACATAATAATACTTAGCCAACTTCGACGAGAACATGCAACGCAAAGTTTAAGGGAACGTACAAATTTGCACGCCTGTTCCGAGAAGCTTTTGATCAGTTAGTAACAACATTTCTTTTCTCTCCGTCTGTTACATATAATAATACAGTAAAAGTATTAAGTATTAAGTTTGGAAATTGATGTTTGTTTGACTAAGTAAGAACATATTGGAATGTTCACTTGCTTATGTTATTACATACTCTTTTAGGGTGAACCTTTTTGATGTTATACTTCTTTAGGAGCGTTATGAAAATATTGATATCAGTAACAGGTTGAAGCTGCAGTGAAAAAAATTGTGCTTATATACTTTTTAAAATGCTCAATATAATTCAGATTAACTATCCGTATATATTTTTTTTTGTAACAATAGGCATAACTACTGACTTATTCTAAATTCAGAGTTTTATTGCTCCTTGTCCTTTTTAATCTAAGTATAGTATATAGTATGCCTATGCTATTTCTAGTTCCCCTAACGTGGATAGGTTAGGGCAGTTTTTCTCCCATGCCTTTCCTCTCATTCATTTATCCTTCTTATTATTATTTATTAATGTCTTATATTCTACTTACTGTTACAATTTTTATTTCTGCTTTTAATGTACACTTCTTCTTTTATTTTCTATTTCTTATTACATTTCTATCGTTTTACTTATTTTAATCTTATTTTTTATTACACTTGTCTTATATTTATCTACACTATTTTTATATAATACTATTTTTAAGTTTCCTAAATTTTAACCTACTTACTAATTCTAATTTTTATTCCCAATGGTGGGCTCGCAACTCACATTATTTACAAATGTGTGTTGGGATGCGCCTTACTTACTAGTTTTTGTTCCTATATGCTGCTTTATCTGCGATTAATTTGCAATAGCTAAGGAATCTTTGACTAATTTCTTTATTATTTACTAGTAGTGGTAGGTTGTCACTGCTAATTTTTGTGCCTATAACAACTTTATCATTTTAACTATCCGTATATCAGGTTAAGTATCCGTTGGACACAGCCCTTCTTTGTAAAGAGAGTATAAGGGCATAGTCCGCCACGCAAACCTAGTGCTTCGTTTAAATGAATTGTAAGAAAATCTTTGAATTTAGTAGAATACATTAGTAAATAGTTTATAAATTATAAAATAATGAAATAATTCGGATGAGAGGGAGCAATTCATGTATATTTGTTATATAGGAAAGATTTGTACCAGTAATTTTAAGTACTAAAATCCTTACTTCAGTATGATCGCCTTCTATCAAGGTTCACTGCACTAATAGATTACTGCTAACGTGTCATAGTGGAGAACTTTGGAGCACGTACAACTCAAACTTCCCACAACTGAAATTCATTAAAAATGAATTCCTTTCTTTTTATCTAAGATTGATGGGTTTCCTGTTGTTTCAATGTAATGTATTGCCGTTGCGTATACCGCGAGACTGGTTAAATCACTCCAGATATGTCAACGTCACTCAGTCAATGAGAAACGTTTTGTTTGTATATCAAACAATTTTCTATTTCATTTACAGTTGCTTTGAACAATTTTACTTTTAAATTAACGTAAATTTGTGGGTTTAGTTAAGATGACGTTATCACTTTGCATTATTTCCTGCTACACAAAAATTTACGCGGTAGATGAAATAAAGACAAATTATCGAGACCAACTAAACAACTGTAACCCCAATTTTCCTGGAATTTATTTGGATGAAATTAACTGTAGTAGGTAAATTAAGGTTTTAGGGGCAAATCAAAGTCATTAGGTTAAAACAAACTATTAACTTCACGATATACACACAACACACATAAAAATATTAAATGTACGATTCTATTTTTTTTATTTATTTCAAATAAAATTTTACAATAAAGGAATATACATATAACTTAACGCTATGTAAACCGCAATGGTTTGTCGCTAGCGCCAAAGCGTCCGTCTTGCGTTCCTAAATAACTTTTTAGTATACTCTTAATGTTTTTGTTAGATATACAATTTCTTATATCTGAGGGTAGTTCATTAATTAATCTAGGCACGATGTATCTTGCCGTGCGCTCGCCGTACACATTTTTTGCACCTATCGTTTTAAACTGGTTTGACGATATCGACCGTGTGCATATAGGGTGTTCCATTTTGGTTAAAATTTTTTCATTAAAGAAATATTCTTTTAACATGATGTATTTTATTTTTGTGTAAATAGGTAAGATGTTACAGTGTTTAAAAAGTTTTTTTTCGTCGTTATGTAGTTGTTCTTTAATTTTTGGTGATATAATTTTTTTTAAGTATTTTAACTTGTAGTCTGTATATTTGTTCGAGGTATGATTTACATGTACGACCGTAACTACCTAATCCATATTGTACATAGGATTCCGCCAGGGCGTGATATAGCATTAGCTTGACATTAAATGGTATACGGTCTTTTAAAACTGTAATATTTGCTAGAAAACATCTTAATTTGTTGCAAACTAAATCAATATAGTTGCCCCAGTTAAATTTGTTATCAATAATCAATCCTACGTACCGCTGTGTGTCTACAATTTCAATTAATGTATCGTAAAACAGTATTAACTTAAGAAGCTTCTAAGCTACTTTAAAATACTTCGAGTATTGGAACGCTATGAAAAAGTAATTTTTATTGATGCAAATTCCTTCCGAAACACATATTTCATACATACTAAGAATATCGTGCACGACGAGGGTCTAATGTCTATTTCAAAAAAAATGTCTAAACAATTTTATCAACCCTCTTTATCATATCGTTAACATCATCTCAAGAACATTATACGCATAAAAATAAAACCGTTAATTCTGAAAAGCATAGTTATGTTTATCTTAACTACAATTGTTAACGTTTTTTATTTTATTTTATGATTAATTTGATTAAATTGAAGTATTACGAGTACGAGTATAATGAATGAAGTATGAAAAGCGTAGGCTCGTTTAAATAAAAATATTATTTAAATATTTACGTCAGATAGTGACGTTAATACATTTATGTTTCATTTAGAACATATAATTTGCAGGTAAAACAATAATAATACAATTATTTACATCATTATAAATATATAATTTAATTATAATTAATTACATAACACTAGAAACTACCATGGTTATGTAATTAGGTATTCAAATGTGAAGCATTTGAAGGAAGAATCTAAGAATGCAATAATTAGAAGTGAATTTAGATGAAACAGTTATTTATTATTATTGTGCTGTAAAAAGCATACTAGAAAATATTAATTACAAATATCCATTTAGAACAGTAGTTGGGTTCGTCTGTGCCAGTTATTAACGTAGGGATATCATTAATTTTACCAGGTGACATATTAACAAAGCAATCATTTTGAGACTGTGTGTGTACTGTTCAAAAGAGAGGAAGTTCTCTATTCAACCCACGACCATCAGAACGTAAGTCGAATCGCTTAGATACTAGGCTTATCTCTGCGTAAAAAATACTTGTATACGCACTTAATGCAGCTACGAAACACAGTGTATAGCTTTTCTGTAGCATCTATAGGCATTTAGAATGTTGTTATGTTTTAGTCATAGAGCTATGAGAAAGAAACATTTATAAGAGCATGACAAATTTATCAAAATGGCTATTAATAATATGCCATCCAGTGTTACAATAGTAGGAATGTTCTCGTAGCTTCGTAGCATTTGTTTATATTTCGTTTTATTCGATGGCTGAATGTCAGTAGACAAGTCCTACTCGACGCTTCGATTACTTTTGATGTCAAATCACAATGTCAAACGATTGACAAGGGTTTACTCGAAAATGGAGGTTTCTCGTGTAACCAGATTTTTTTTGGCAGAGCTTTGTCGTAAGCATTAAGCTATTTGATGGTATACGTATATATTGACACTGCTACTTAGTTCCCCATTATTTATTCAACTATTTTGCCCCATTAATCTTGTTTATACGTCCAAGCACAGAATATACATTATAGAATCAATGATAAGAAAGATGATAATATTAATTCCCAGCCAAAATTAATAATAAAACACCCATTACTTACTATTTACCTAGGTATCTATCTAAATGCATTTGTATACTTATCTATCCATTTATAAATATATATCTATTAATATTGTAAATGTATAGTCGTATTTATTTATGTTGTGTGATAAATAATTTATTGATTTTTTAAGAACTTTCGATCGTAGCTAAAGGCATTTAAATTATTAGTATCACGTTCGTAGACTGAGTGAACGTCCTATGTCAACTAGATCGATGAGGGTCTGATGCCAATTTTGGCAGAGAAATGTCAAAATAATTTCTGTGACCCTCTTCATAGAGAACATTAACCTGAGACTTTTTCAGATATAAAAGACTATAAAAGATATGTGCTTACAGGAAACTGTAGGAGAGGTTAAGACTAAGTTATCGCGGATACTGTTGCGGTTAGCTTTCTATACAATCAGCGTAGGTTTGACATAAATAAAATGTACTTCATTAGGTAACAGAGTTGTTTGTTGTTATTAAAAAAAATGATAAGATAATAGTTATCAAATTTCCCCGGCCCTCTCAAACGCCTTCGAATTGGAACGTTTACGCGTAACATAGAGTCCAAGTGGAGGTTACCACTCACCGTGGGGACCCTTACGTCGAGTTACTAGTGATAGAGGTTCAGGCTAAGCGACCTAAGAGCTGCCACCTCTCAATGCGGTAAAGCAGTTAATTCCAGCTTCTCTGGCCGATGTGTGTAGTTTGTCATAAAAAATCAAATTTCCAGTTTACGGTTTAACAACTCAGTATGACATTTGAGAACTATTAAATTAGATGAAAAGCAGACAGTGAGAGATAGACAACCCCTGTTGAATTTCACTCAACAAACAAGAGTTTAATTTCTTTAATCTACCTATACTATGTATATACTTGAATATTATTATGTAAGTATTCATTGTGTATACCATTACTGAAGATTCCTTCAGAGGGACTTGTATAAAGCACGCTTTGATCTTTTTTATCCCAAATAATCCTATTTCAAGTACCAACCTCTCAGATTTAAGCTAAAAAGAAATTAATTGGATATCAGTAACGTTTAGAATTTATTCTAATTCAGATGGAAATTGTATTATTAATGCGAAACAAATGACTACATTTAACTTATTAAGTAACTTAAGCTAATTTAAGTAACTGAGTGAAAAAAATTATGTCATAGCTTTATTGTATATTTCACCAGAAGGTTAAAACGTTGTTAGTTTTCTTAATTATAATTTATTAATTAATTGGCATATTAGGCTACATATATACATACCAAACAACATTTTTTTTGTTATTTTCTGTGTTGATTTACCATGTGCTCGGCGGTGAAGGAAAACATCATGAACATGATTTGGAGTCCCCAAACCACGTAAGAGCCGCGTGGCCGTTTATTATTATATATTTTTGATTTTTATTTTATTTTAAAATACTTCTATTCTTCCGATTTCTTATGATTATTCCGATTACTTCGACTCATTTCCGATAGGTAATCAGTCAATTGCCATGTGCACTACAGGAACAAATTTTAGGTAAACCAAACCTTTGAATAACATAAAATCACATGACTTATTTGAATGTTATAAAAATATAAGTCCTTCAATAAATGTGTTTGTAAATTATGAATCGACTTCTTTTTTAATTATACTTATTGTTTATTATTTCTTAGGGAAGCTTATATATGTTCGTTGAAAATAATTGTAATTAATTTGAAAGCAGGGACATGTGCACAAAGATTAGTGATGACTCCGTTTATTGAATCGGATGCTGAGGTAGACTGAACAAATGAAACTCGTGGAGGTAGAAAATTACCTTCCCATTCATATACGAATTTTGCGAACGTTTCACTACCCGAACCTATTCTGTAGTAACTTCCAGACTGTTTGGTCAACAACTACAAATACGTTTGGATGCTGATTTATATCTAAGTCGGGTATTTATAACTGTAAGCTTTATGATTTGAATAAGAATTAAGTTATTATTTATTGTATTGTAGGCCGATTTCACTAGGGAACGCTAGTAATAGCGTGAAATGTACGTTGCGTAGTTAAAAAGCTGGAACTTCGAAATATTTTTCTTTTGTCCCTCCTTATCTATTGCCCTCAGATCGGAATGCTTACGCGTAACATAGAAACTGTCCATTTTTTTTTTGTTAACGGGGAGGAAATCTTCAAAAAGATACCCCGCCTTCTGGGGGGAAGGCGGCGGTTATGTGGGGTTTTTACCCACTAAAACCTCCCCGGTGGCCCTTTCCTCGGTGCATGACGAGGGGCTCCGGGATCTCCAGTGGAACGCACCGGAGCCCCTCTGCACTGTGCTCAAGGAGAGCACGTCCCGGGGAGGTTTCTCCCTCCCTCCCTGTGCCCTCATAGTGCAAGGCTACACGGGCCAGCCGATGTTGCCTTCTTCCCGGGTCCACCTTAGCGGAAGACAAAGACCCCACCCTTGTCGCCCAGTGAACCCGAGGCCTCTTTTAATTGCCTTTTACGACAGGCAGGGGATAACGTAGTCTTATTCTTGAGAGCCCAGAACTACAGGGCTGATAGTAACTGTCCAAGCCCAAGCTTACTCTCCTCACGGGGGCGAATCTTGTGTCCAGTTACTAGCGATAGAGGTACAGGCTAAACAACCTAAGAGCTATGCCATCCCTCAATCCGGTGAAGCAGTCATGGCCAGCTTCTCTGGCAAATCTGTGCAGTTCGTAAAAACCGTATCTCTACTCCATTTTTGCGACTCATACTACTGTTATTATGTAGCAGGTTAAATACGTCTATCTCCTTACGCCGAGTAAATTTTTTTCCTACAGGAACCAAATATTTTTCATCATTTTTTTCATTTTTTTCAACTAGCGGCGTAAACACTCTTGATGTAGTCGGTATCATTCTGACCAGTAAACACACTAGTTCATCGGAGGTATATATATATATCATGCTATGTCCCCTAGGTGGGGCAGAGGGCGTCCACAGTGAACCTCCATCGCGTTCGATCTTGGGCTTCACGCTTTATCTCGCTCCATGTCTTCCCGATGTTCTTCGCCTCGTCTGCAACTGTGCGGCGCCACGTCTGTTTAGGACGGCCGCGCTTGCGCTTTCCTTGCGGATTCCAATCAAGGGCCTGCTTGGGAATGTGATCGGCATCTCTTCGGAGGGTATGGCCAATCCAGTTCCATTTACGGCGCCTTATTTGGAGGTCGATCGGGCTTTCACGACAGCGCTCCAGAAGATGTTCGTTAGAAATTTTCTCGGGCCAGTAGATACCGAGGATTCGGCGAAGACATCGGTTGACGAAAACTTGGAGCTGATGAGAGATGGTTTTGGAAACCTTCCACGTCTCACACCCATATAGCAGTACGGATTTAACGTTGGACCTGAATATTTTGGTCTTAACGTGGTGCGATAATATCCGTGACTGCCACACAGGCCGGAGTCGTGCGAAAGTTTCCCGGGCCTTGGCAATGCGTGAGGTAACCCAGTACCCCCAGTTTCTGACACGACACTTCCGAGGTAAGTGAATTTGTGGACGCTTTCTACGTAGAAATCGGAGGTATATAATTCCTCAAAATATTTTAATAATTAATTTTATTTTACCTTTGGGAGTGAAGTAAATACTGCGGGTTTATTCAAAGCCTGGATAAACGTCGTGTGTAATTTGAATTAGTTGCGAACCTCTCACAGATGGTATGTAAATTTCTCGGTGAACTGAGAGCTAAGGGCTTATGGTTAAGTACTATTACTTAAGTATTCCATTAATATGGTTGGTGTTGGTTTAATAATGTGGTAAATTTGATTACTAGTGTGCATAGCGTACTGGCACAGTAGCGTTGATCCCTTTGTTAAGTATCGAAATAATTTTAATGTTATTTTTCTTCAAATAAGGAACATTCACCATTCAATAGTCAATAAGAACTAGCTAGTTAGTAAATATCAATTAGTTCGAGTACAAATTGGCACTGGCGAACTTTTGAGTATCCAATTAGTTCCTTCTAGTGGGAATGAATGGCCCGGGTTGAGTAAAATTATTTTAAATTGTATTTATACCAATTCTTTTTTATTCGTTTATTTATCCTTTAAATTTATTATAATTTATGGAAAAATTTCCCCAAATTTATAAAAAATATTTTTTTTAATATTTACAAATTTAAATTTCTCTTGGAAAAATGTATTGGAAAAACATTCGCCATACATAATTTTTTTTTTAATGTTATTCGTACAATTCGGCTAAGATTAGAACCTCTTTGATAGGTCGAATGTTAATACTTTAATTTATAATTTATAAAAGATACACAAAGTTTAATATTAAAAATATTGAATAAATAAGTTTCTAGTAGAAGCACTAGGTAACAGATGCTTGAACACAATTTATTGTTCTACCCTCAACCACAATCTCCAGACATGTCGCAGGTGCAATGGTATAATTTGTTCAATTTTGATACCTCGTAGCGCTACTATAAATTCCAAATAAACGGTGTCATATAACTTTTAACATTGTTCCCTCATTTCGGTTTGTTAAGTACAAAAATTCGCTTACTAAAAATTTGTGCCCAACCTGTTTTTTAATTAAAAAACCGAGCTAGCGTAAATTTAATTGGTATACATCGGTTCGTATTCGAATCTTCTACTTTTAGACGTATAGCTATTAGGCTCTCGTTAGAATATAGGCTATATTTAAGATTTTAACGAGAACCTTTATTAAAGCTAATAATATAGTGAATGATATGTTTCTGTCGACAGATCATAAATATTGCGTGTAAGTTTAATAAGAAACTTATTGCATTAGTCCCGCAATATGTTCTGTCACTCTCTGTGAATAATATTAGCTTATTGCGGACCAAGTAACAACTAAGGATATTAATATTTACTATATAGTTTAAGTAATAATACAAACTTTAAGTAATAATACGAACTGGGCACAGAAATGTGGGCAGATCACCGGCACGATGGACGGACGACCTAAGAAAGGTGGCTGGTAAGGGTTGGATGCAGAAAGCACAAGACCGCAAAGAGTGGAGTTCTATGGAAGAGGCCTACCCTGAGCAGTGGGTGGCAAGAGGCTGAAAAAAAAAGAGAAAAGAGAATAATACAAAGTTCTATTAAATTATTTATATACATTAAATAAAGTATGTATATATATATATTATATAATAGCGCCAACCAGACGGAGAAATATGTTGTAGTAACCAAATTATAACAACGTTTTGTTTATCTTTTGTTCTCCACATGAAAATATTTGGGTAGAATTATAAATGGAGTACACTACACGGTACAAATTTGTAAGTAAACACGAAAGAGGTAGACCATTAATAAATTAAAATAGAACACTAATCGTGGTAACGGGCAGGGGTATCAAAAATGATTTTTTCGATGTAATCGACGTAAAAACAAATACAAAAACTGGCGAGGACCGTCTCCTAGAGGAGTAGGCACAGATCACCGAGTTCTACTTGGTCATGGTAAACTCTTGCTTTATTCATACATGTATAATCGTCAGATAAGGATACTTTCCGGCGTATTTATTTAATACTACGCCAATCTGGCGTTTCACCTGCTATTTTCTTCGTCTACGGAATCTTTGTAAATTTTCCCTTATTCATCCTTATTATATGTCCGTTTAATCTTACAATCTCTACAAAGATGTCTTTGTAAGAACAAAATGTTACATCAGTATTGGTGTTTGTACAATAAAGTTATTTCTATCTATCTATCTATATCAAAAATTTAGGAATTTACAATTAATCGTTTGTCGCGCACATATTTAATGCAAATTAAGAACCTATATGATTTGTTTATGGATACCACCAAATATGATGATACTACGGGACGGGAAACACCAGCTTTCAAATAAAAAAGAATTGTCAAAATCGGTTTAACCAGTCGAAAGTTATGAGGTAACAAACACAAAAATAAACAGACGAATTGAGATCCTCCTCCATTTTTGAAGTCGGTTGAAAATTAGATAAAAAAAAACGATCATAACCCACCTTTAAGATCTGCCACTAAGTAATTATAGTTATTAAATAATAGAAACTAAAATATTATAATTATATCTTCTTTTGATATAAAGAATCAACAGACAAAGGAGTCCCGCATAAATAATTCGTTGGCTATAAATTGACGGTCTTGTAAAGTAAATTTTGTTTGACACGTAATTTATTAATGTTCCAATTTGAATAGTTCTCAATTGTTCAATTTCAATAAAGCCTATTATATTTACTGTCGTAATAATTTTGTGGTACACCTCTTAATGAAACTCATATTTAATAACCTGTCTGTGGTAGTAAATGAATGTAGTACAAAGCTTTGTTTGAATTTGTTACTCAAATACTTAATACTAGACTGCTAAATAGGCCAGTGATGATAAAACCTTTTTTTTTGTTAACGGGGAGGAAATCTTCAAAAAGATACCCCGCCTTCCGGGGGGAAGGCGGCGGTTATGTGGTGTTTTTACCTACTAAAACCTCCCCGGTGGCCCTTCCTCGGTGTATGGTGAGGGGCTCCGGGATCTCCAGAGGAACCCACCGGAGCCTCTCTGCACTGTGCTCAAGGAGAGCAGAGGGAGGTTACTGACTCCCCCCCTGTGCCTTCGCAGTGCAAGGCGACACGGGCCAGCCAATGTCGCCTTCTTCCCAGGTCCACCTTGGTGGACGACAAAGGGTTAGCCCATAGAACTCGATGCCCCTTTTAGTCGTGATGATAAAACCTACTAAATTCTCATCTCGAGTCGCTTTAATCAATGCTGAGGGCCACGACCACCTCGTGGGAATAGTCTGGTCGTTGGTCATTGGTCGCCACCTACTAAGTAGTTAAGTTAGCTATTAATTTGTCAACCAATTTCGATTATTCATTTAAAGTTTGAAGTTATACATCATAATATGTTCTAAATAATAAAGACAGTGTTGTGATTTATGTCCTGGGATGTTCAAAAAATATAAAAGTGTCAATAAAATTTGTGCAATAGAACGATTTTTATTTCGATAATCCATTCAATTTGAATCTTCGACCGATTTGCAGACCGTACTTTGAACTATAAACCACTATTGGGCCTTTGACCCCTGAATCTATATCAAATAACTAAATATATAAGCACTGTACATAACTAAGAAATAAAGTAAAATACCGTTTATATATTAAGCTGACAAGGATTGGAATCTGCTAGCATCAGATCGTAAACCGAACCCTGTATCTATTAGGCGATCAGTGTTTGTACTGCTTCTGTGCTTGTACTTTGAATTACTTTTTTTTCGGTTTTTTAATGTAAAAACATCATTTTCTAACAGTTTCTGTATATATGGAATATTTTTTGGGATATAAACTAGTGCTTGACCACGATCCCACCTATTTAATAATGTAAAGTGAATTGCGAATTTTTTCTTATACTTTTAAAAATAAAGATTAATTTATAACCTTTTCTTCTATTCTCTTTTTTGAAGTCGGTTAAGAAAGGCTGAAAATTTCCTATTCTTTAAAGAGGAACTAGGTTCTTCGCTAAAGCGATCTCCTAAAGCTTTACCTAAAGCTGGGAGTTTTTGTTCAAACTGCCGCTTTAAAAACATCTGCACTCTCGGTTCAGTATAGTTTTGTTAAAAGCTCCGATAAATCTTCTTTGGAAGGAAGTAAAAAAGTTATCTTAAAGTACCTGTTCTAAAATCTTTACTATTTTTAAGCTACTTTTGGTCTCACTATAAAAGGTAAATAAACACTTCTAAATTACTAAAATAATATGAAATTACTAAAATAAAATGTATTTAAATAAAACGGCTGCTTGATTATTTACAGATAGATCATTTACATCTTTTAGGTATGTTATTTACACATTATTTTTTTATTTTTATACAAAAGTTACTAGATACAAAGATAATAAAACGGAATATTAATTACGTACATACTAGTTACCCTCCGAGTCATGCTTCGGTCCTCTCGGGCGTGATTGGAGTAACCACCCTAGCAAAGAAAAACAAAAAAAAGGGGACCCACTCGTAGGTTCTGAGTTACTGCCTAAAGAAAAGGAAAAACCCGGTGAAATTGTAGAGACCTATAACTGATTAGCATAGTTAATTTAAAAAAAAAACTACAACTCTAACAAATAGAACTCAGTATAATTATAAACACGATACTGATTTTTAGCTCGTCCGGTAACCTTTTTTTTTTTTGACGGGGAGGAAATCTACAGAAAGATACCCCGCCCTCTGGGGGAAGGCGGCGGTTATGTGGGGTTCTTACCCACTAAAACCTCCCCGGTGGCCCTTTCCTCGGTGCATGACGAGGGGCTCCGGGATCTCCAGTGGAACGCACCGGAGCCCCTCTGCACTGTGCTCAAGGAGAGCACGTCCCGGGGTGGAGGTTACTCCCTCCCCTCCTGTGCCCTCGCAGTGCAAGGCGAAATGGGCCAGCCGATGTCGCCTTCTTCCCGGGTCCCCTTTGGTGGACGACTCAGACTCAGTCGCCTTGTACGACAGGCAGGGGATACCTTAGTCTTATTCTTGAGAGCCCAGAACTACAGGGCTGACTCGTCCGGTAACCTAGGCCGATATTGCACTCAAAATATTTTTTAGTTATATTTAAATAAACAAAAAATTAATGAAATTACAATAAAGACAAGTTCTACCGAGTTAAACTTATTAGTCTATCTTATAAGTTTAACTCAGTAGTAAGTTTAACTAATGACAATAATTTTGTTTTGTGAAATCATTTTTAAGCTGTTAATGTTTATAAGGTTATATAAACGCGCTTGAAGATTCAAAAGATCATAGATTGAAGATTAATTAAGATCTAGTGACCTGCTTTCACTTTTGCCCACTCATCATTAAAAAAATATTAAACTCACGAATTTTAGTAGAAGACTGCCAGTTTTTAGTTTTAAGTGTGAATTCATATGAACGGGCCACGGTCAACATCGTTATTAAAAAAGTTTGGCTTGCGTTCAAGTAACGTTTTGTTGAGTACTTTTCTGTAGATTTTAATTTCAAAGGTGTAAATAATTAGTATTTATGCTTGTCAAGCTCATGCATTAAAATATTTCATTAGTTTTTATTATAATAACATCAATAAATGACACGACAATAAACCTCTTAACACAAACACTATTTGAAAAACAGTTTTACCTGCTTTACCCTGTACTTTTTAACTAAATAAATATTTGAATTAATTTCAATTGTCACAATTAAGTCTTATTGTGTTTAATTAAGCTAAAAGCTAACATTATCAATTTTCTAGTTAATTAAATTCCAAGCGAAGGCCGTACAACCCTTTTATGTTTCACGCACACTTAATTGACGTTAAATAAGTGGCCAAAATTAAATATATATTAGAAGGTCATGGGAGGTATTAATGCAAACATGGTTTATAGTTAAAATTTAATTTGTATATATAATGCAAAATAACATGGCAATATTAGTGAGAGTAAAAAGACAAACTCATGCGCACACACTCAGTCACACTACAACAAACATAACATAAACACTTTAAGACCTATCAAAATGTATTTTACAACAGATTATTTTTAAACTTGCATAATAAATAGAAGACATTGACTTCTGAATCACAGATCTATTAGTACCTATCGCGGAAGTCAGGGACTTCATACTTGTGTATAATTTTATATTTGTGCGAAAAAAGTTTATTTATTATTATAGGTATTGGAGGGCCGAGAACGTAATCTAGTATCGTTTCCTTCGGACTTAAATTACAGCAGAATAAAGACAGACTTTTTTCCGTTGATTCGAAATATACGTAAATAAGAATGTTACGGCTAAGACATTCAATTACTTTCTTTGTAGTCTTTTGAGCTAAAAATTACTTAAAAGCTAAGCATTTGAAATTTTTACTATAAAATATTACTCTCTCTACCAAGATCAAACGGCGCTGTAAAGATGTTACTTTAAAAGCCCTTTGAAAATGATTTAAGTGATGGTAGATAAAATATTCATAGTTAAGTATCATTCCGCCAGTCGACTACGCAACCTTTAGCTTATTAGGAATGCATAAAAGAAATGTTATTGAAATTTATATGTAACAGGAATATAATAAGAAGTAGGCTTCGCTTCCATTGCGCAAATATTTACAAGCAAAAACAAAAACCGACTTCAATCGAATCTAACGTTTAAACGCCATGCGCGTATGTCCTCTTGGTATTTTAGAATTGTCGTGGGAATATTACGAAATAGAATAAATCAGAACCTAACCAAACATTCATCAAACTACTCTTAAAGTACATCTTTCGCAATAAAAATGAATTATCCAAATCGGTTAGCGTAATATTGAGTTATTTGTAAATTTGTGGCTCACATACTTGATGCAAATGTAATACTTATACAGTTTTCTCATGAATGTCATTGTCAATATTGCACCAAATTGATATTTGGGCACACAAGCACAAGGTTTTAAACAAAAATTATAAAAATCGGTTCACGCAGACGAAAGTTATGAGGTAACGAACATAAAAAAAGGAAAGCATACAGACAAATTGATAACATCCTCCATTTTTTAAGTCGGTTGAAAGTAATGGTTATAAGCACCTACATCGTTGTCGTACCTCTAGTGGGGTAGACGGAGCCGTTATTTTCCCCTTGTTAGCTACAATCTGCAATAAGGGGTGCGCGGATCGACAAACACAAACCACAAATTTTAGCCGGTTAAGTTTTTAAGCTTATTAAAACCGTATAACTATTAAAACTATATGATACAAGCCAATTAACTTGTCTTCAGATGTAAAGCTTACTTGGCTACAATTACATCTTAAAAGTATTTTTTATTTTCACAAAATCCACAGCACGCAGGATAATTATACACAATTTATATTTTTTGCCGAATACTGCCAACGAAGGTATTTCCATTTTTTAGATAGTTATGAACATTAAGACATATTTAAATTTATCGTGTGTAAGTGTTTGAGTAAGGTTGTGTGTGATTGTGTTCTACACAGTGCCAATTACGTCCACGATACATATTTTAAAAGTCGATTCTGCTATTTAAAAAATCAACTAAAGCTATAAAAAATGTGTGATTCAACTGAAATCAGCCTCGTCATTTCACTAATTTGCCTTCAGTCAGGTCGTAAAACCCTTTCATAACGCTATCCAAGTTTGTTTTATTAGTTTAAACGGAATTTTACTGCGTATCCATACCATCCGTTTATGTTACATGGTTGTAATTTGAACGTATTGCTGTAATTAGTTGTAACTTAGTTTCAGGTTAGCTATTTTAACTTTATGTAAGCTTTACTTTAACTCAAATAAATATAATAAATTTCAATACTTATAAGGATAAAGTACTTATAAAACGCTAACAAAATTGCTTGTGACAAATTGACAATTATTTATAGAAAACTTTCTAAAACCAGTAAAGAGATAGATCTTTTTTTACGATTATTGATATCCGAGAGGCTAAGTGGTTTGACTTACGACCTGATCGAGTTCGAATCCCGGTCGGTTTGTTCTGACGAATAGTCCTTGTTCGGTTTTTTTAAGTACAAAAATCTATAGATAAAATTTTTCAAGTAATTTTTTCTTTGATAAATGGTAGGTACCACATGCAAGGCGAAAGTATCGTCTGAATCTACCCCCACAAGTGGTAAAATAACATTTGTTTTTGTTTAAATTCCTATGGGACCTAATTAACTTGGTGAAAAGGAGCAGTGAAAGATGTCCCTATCTATCTTAATAGCGTAAAAAATACATGAATGTTTATTTTTTATATTGATTTGTTTTTGACACAACTTCTACTTCTATGTATACACTACTATACTGCACAAATTTTTGCTTTGTGCTAAAAACGAACTTATTACGTTTAGGAACTAGAAGGCTATGCGACACGGATAATAATGACTATTCTGTCTGTCCGATTAGGATTAAAGACGTGAGAGCTCATGTAATTACATTTTCTATTATCTCAGTACGCAGTGTGCACAAAACAATTAGTTAACGTTGTTCCCAAACATGAGAGAAATTAATGCAATTTAATTGTGTTATTACGAGGTAATGTTGTTTTGTGTTGTTGTCATTACTTTTTAACCGACTTCAAAAGAAGGTTTACATGTCATTTATAAACACATTCTTTTAAATTATTAGGTCCCAAATTAATTGTGTACAAAGTTGGGTTACGAACTTATAATAGGGAACTCTAAAAAATTGTATAGAAGAATGCTCGTTGAATGAAATGTTGGGCTAAGAGCATAAATGTAAAAGAAGAAAGAGAATATAATATAATAATAATAAAACGAAAAAGGATATCTTACGTAAACTTGGGTATTACAGTATATATCATTAAATTATATTTTTATTTAAATTTTAGAACTTCGTGTTGCCACATGGAGACTAAGTACTAAAATCTTTATTCGTTTAAGTTTATGTTTTTTAATTAAATAAATTAATAAAAATATTTTATTTTATTTTGAGGATATTTAATTGTCTATCATGGCACAATTTATTTCAGTTAGCTAGCGTCTTAATCTTCTGAGATATTCAAGCTTTCTTAAACGACTCTTTACTCCGACTCTTTATTTTTGCTCACGAGTGTATGTAGTCGAAATATGGTTTCTGTGTTTTGAAACACATAAGTATATTATATTACCTATCTGTCTGTCTGCCAAACCGCACCTAACCGCGTTTCCGATTATGCTTTTATACTATCTTTACAGAGAAGGCCTGTGCCCAACAGGGTAATTTAACAAATATATATTTAGAACATAACTTTTAAGTCACGCAGTACGATACATTAAAATGACAACGTTAATTACGAATAACTATTAGCGGGCTGTACAAAAATAAGACACTTCGATAAGACATTGAACTAATTTGGGAAAAAAGAATTGAGAGTATTTAATTTTAATGCAAGCGAAATCTTTTCCATTTCAGCTCCGAGATTTTACAGCCTAAATTGTTTGAAGCAGAGCCGCTGTTCATTGTCTTTAAATTTCTTAATTTATCAGTGAAAGGAATTCAGGAAATTGCTTCTCTAAACATTAAAATATATTTTTATCTATTTAATCTAATTTTGTTTTGAGAAATGTGAATGATAACAGATGTATGTCCTTAAAAATTATGTAAATAATGTAGAGCATTTATTTATGTTACTTTTTTGATTTGTAATAAAATAAAGCTCTCGTCCAACCTATAGGAGTATTTTTAACAAGTGATTTTTTTGTGCTAAAAATCTGTAATTTGGTTTGGCATAAATGGCAAGAAAGAAAAAAATAAATTATGTATAAAAATTAAATATAAATAAAGCACAAGATAAAGCTTAATTGGAATGATCAACATGTAAGTAATATTTGTGACAAAAAAATTGTTAGCATTCTTTAAAAAAAATTGTTTTTGACTGACTTTTCATATTCATATTCATCAAGGCCATTGAGGGATGTGAAACACCGTAGAACCCAAAAATGAGCGTTGTAAAGTGTAACAAAAGTACGAAATTCTAAAATTAACTCCGTAAAAATAGTTTTATTCAAGTACTATTGTGTGTTTATTTTGTCCCTTGAAAACCTTGAAAGTACACGTTTCTCGTGCAAGAATCCATTAGTGAAGTAGGTTAAATTCGATATTACAGCAATTAGCACTCGCCCACGAACCTCGCCTTATAATTACTAATTGCATGAAAAGTAAAAATAAAGGCTATTAGGTGTTATTCATATGTAGGTACGTTTGTACTAAAGCGATGGTAACTGAAGATCAGAACAAAGGAAATACTCCCACTCGTCAACCTGCCGTTATTAAAGCGCAAGACATCATCATCATTTCAGTCGTATCATCATTTCATCCTCTACTTACGTAAGGACCGGTTGTAAGCGGCTTGCATCCGGCTGCGTCCTGCGGCCTTTATGAGGTCGTCTGACCACCTTGCGGGTGGACGTCCTGCGCTGCGCTTGGACCCTACTACTTCGGCCATCTGTTCTACGCGTTATATGCTCTGCCCAAAGCAAGGCGTGGGTAGAATCCTCCGTCTCCTAGTAAACATAACAGCGCATCAGCAACTCGTTTGGAGATCAGATTCCTTTTTTTGTTAACGGGGAGGAAATTTTCAAAAGATACTCCGCCTTCTGGGGCCTTTCCTCGGTGCATGACGAGGGGCTCCGGGATCTGGAGATCCGATTCCTATACCGAGCATAATTTATGTGGTATACGAAAGGAGGGGTTTTAGGTAGGACTGCCCAGGATCCATAATGGATTTCGCCTCCACATGCAAAAGAAATAAGATTCCTACACGAAGCAGAAGCTTTCTCCTATAAAAAACGAAACTTTATTACTGCTTATTTAGTTGTATCTTATTACAAGAGTAGAGTAAAGAGTCATTTAATAAGCTAGTGCGTTATACCATCCCCGATTGTATTTTTACTTAACATCAAGTGGGATCGTGGTTAAGCAGCAGTTTAGAAAGTATAAAAAAACTTAATCTTTTTATATTTGTGTGAAAAATATTAAAGGAACAAAAAAGTGTTTATTAAAAAGATGTACAATAGAAAAAACTTATTTCTAATTCAATATGTTAGCGACAGTTGGTCCTACTGAATGCCAATTTAGTTTTAAATATTATTATTGTTAGCGACAGTTGGTCCTACTGAATGCCAATTTAGTTTTAAATATTATTGTTAGCGACAGTTAGTCCTACTGAATACCAATTTACTTTTAAATATTATTGTTAGCGACAGTTGGTCCTACTGAATGCCAATTTAGTTTAAAATATTATTGTTAGCGACAGTTGGTCCTACTGAATGCCAATTTAGTTTTAAATATTATTGTTAGCGACAGTTGGTCCTACTGAATACCAATTTAGTTTTAAATATTATAATCTATAAAATTAATGGACTGACTAACATAAAAGTACTTTAGTTTAGTCAACTACTTTTATAGGTTGTCGGCAACCAAGGCCGTTTCCGCTTCCGTCTTTGAAAGAGATGCGTATACTGGAAATTTAGAATAAAAGGAGAGGACTGTCTCTATAGACAATTAGGGTACAGTTTAGATCAAGTGAGTTATGCTAGTGGAAAAGCCCTTTAAAAGTGAATCTCTGAAACAAAGTCAGTAAGTCTTTAATAAATTACCTCTAAGGCTCTTGATGTATTAATAATATGATAAAATATAAAATATATTGTGTGCGATGTTGAGCAAAATAGCTCACAAATACAACATAACAGTAACAGCAGTATCAACGAGCCCGCTATTTTAAAATGGGGTATTATAAAATAAAATCGTGTTACAATGTACAACCATGCCACAGCAAAATAATAAGTGCATAAGGTCTTGTGTATTAATGTTTTCAATCTATAAATATTGAATGTTATTTGATTCAGTTTCTATTGTACAAGAAGCTTTCGCGGCGGCATGTGGTAAGGTACGTACATGTTTAAACTTGAAGTAAGTTTAAACATGTACGTACCTTACCAACGGCAACGGTCCCACAATTTCAATGATGCTTAGAATATCTATAATATTTTAATTTTACAGTGGTTGTACATGTATATTTACGTGCAAAAACAAAAATCGACTTAAAAACGTTAGACGCTATTACGCGCGGGTCTTTGTATTTGTAAATTACGGTAGAAATATTACGAAATCGACGAGAATCTAACCAAAAACTTTTCATAATACTTTCCATTAAAAAATGAATCATCGAAATCAGTTGGCGTGACGTTGAGTTATTCATCCATTTGTCGAGCACATACTTAATGCAAATTTAAGACACATGGTTTTCTCATGGACGTTACGCTCAGAAATGAGACCACACTGAAAGCATCAGCTTTCAAATAAAAAATAATCGTCAAAATTGGTTCACCCAGTCGAAACTTATGAGGTAACAAACATAAAACAAACGTATTTGAATTGAGACCTCCTCCTTTTTTGAAGTCGGTTGAAAGTATAAAAAAATACATACTACAGAGGATATTAAATTATTTGTATCAACCATAAGTCAAATCGGCTGGCCCGTGTAGCCTTGCACATTGAGGGCACAGGGGGGGAGGGAGTAACCTCCCCCCCCCGGACGTGCTCTCCTTGAGCACAGTGCAGAGGGGCTCCGGTGCGTTCCACTGGAGATCCCGGAGCCCCTCGTCATGCACCGAGGAAAGGGCCACCGCGGAGGTTTTAGTGGGAAAAAACCCCACATAACCGCCGCTCTCCCCCCAGAAGGCGGGGTATCTTTTTGAAGATTTCCTCCCCGGTAACAAAAAAAGTCTGTATGTGTGCAAAATGATAGTTTTCGAATATATTATATTACAGTAAATAAAGTAAATTTCAAGTAAAAAGTAACAACTTTTTGTTTTGAAATTTTACGTAGATACTAAGTTCACGATAACGAAGCTCGATCCTATCCAAAACAGATCTACCATATACATATGGTATTTTTTGTAATTAAATTAAATTTGTAACAAGTAGTATCCGTGTGGAGTCGGGGCGATTCACTAGCATTTACAATATATAAATGAACAATAATACGATAGTAAAGTCGAAAACTTCGTATCACTGCTTTGTATTTTGTTTTTCGTATGTTAATAGAGACTACTCGAGAAACAAAGCCTTAGAAATTGGTTTTAAAATAAATTTCCATTCCACTTTCAAAGGATAGCTACTAATTGAAAAACAACATTTACTCTGACATTTAAATAACCTTACTAAAGGACGCTTATAAAATTTTCGCTGGTAAATATATACTGTGAATTTAATTTTATAGATAGAATACAAGATTAATTTAAGTCATGTAATTAAAATAAGTTTCATTCTCACCAGATATGATCCTCTACTATTTGAGTGCGAAAGAGAAAAGAGAGAAATCTAGACTTCTGTGAAGACGGAGTAAAATTTCATGGGTCTTTTTATAATAATAATAATTAGGTTCTCGAAAATGGTCATGCAACGCTCTATTGGGATCGATCTGTCATCACAGACAGGACTATTGTTGCCAATAAGCCTGATATTGTGCTGACAGATCGGTCCAGACAGGTGGTGCTCGTCGATATTACCATCCCGCATGACGAGAACCTTGTGAAGGCCGAAAGGGAAAAAATCACAAAGTACCTCGACTTGGCTCATGAGGTGACCGCCATGTGGGATGTGGATTAGACGATCATTTTCCCGATAGTTTCCGCAAACGGTCTCATAGCGAAAAGTCTCGATCAACATCTTAAGAGACTTTCGCTGGATGGCTGGGTCAAGGGACAGATACAGAAGGCAGTACTCCTGAACACGGCACGCATCGTCAGGAGGTTTCTCTCTATGTCACCCTAACCACCGGTTGCTTGAGCTCTGCTTCGTTGCCGGTGGCACACACTAGGTTAGGTTTTTATAATGTTTTTGTATTTTGTATGATATTTTTGTGTATTTTACTTTTTATATAAAAATTATAAAAACTTAACCTAAGGATTCAAAATAAATAAAAATAATAATAAAGCCTTGTTTATTTCCATATCTGCAGTATTTTGTAACTTTTTAAGTTTTAACTAGGGCGAGGTAGTATTTGTTAGTATTGTTAGTGTTTACTTACATTTATGTTAGTATTGTTAAATTTAGCAGCTAGATATGGACCCCACTTTGGGTAAAGGCCTCCTCCTTTTCTTTCCAGTTTTCCCTGTTTCTGCTTAGAGTCATCCAGTTTCTTCCTACTTCATCTTTTATGTCATCAGACCACCGCTTATAGTAGTATATATATTGCCATGGGTCTATTTATGTAACTAAAATTTATTTCATACGTGATGAGAAGCTATGTAGCTATATATCCTCATTCTTGTACGAGTATTAACATTGTATTAATTTTTTAGAGGAACTTTAAGAAGATTTAAAGAACTTTTAAATTCTCTCAGTAAAGATTCATCCAAGTATCCTGTATGTTTTATCGAGAGTGCAGACTTTTTGAAAGCAGCAGCTTGAAGAAAAGCTCGGAAATTTACGTTAACCTTAACTCTAATTATGGTGGTGAATTTAATACATCAAATGAAATTAAACTAGAACTTTGCAACGGAGATGAGACGAAAGTCGACCTTATACTGCCATCAAGGTGATTTAATTCCTTGCAGCCTTACATGATACTTATATAAGAAGTAATAACCATTCTTAAACCATAGTTTTAAGTTTTATTTAATTATTATATAATGGAATTACATACCATTACCGTTAATTATAAATTAAACCGACTTTAAAAAAACCGAAAAGATATCAAATTCTGATTAAAGGATGTTGAATTTTTGTGGTGTGAAAGAGTGTTATTGAATTTTGTTAAAAGTTACATAAGAGCAAACCCATAAATCGTATGGGAGAATGACTATTGAGATATTGGTAGATTTATGACCTATAATAACACCTTAACAAGTAGAAATGTGGAAGAAGAATATTCAAAAAAATATTTCGGTCATGAAAAAACGTCCCCGCGTAATAGCATTAAATGTTTGAATCGAATTTGATTTGATTTCGCCTCTCTCATAAATGAAAATGTCTTGTTAACAACCTAAACAAGACCAATTTCAATATTGTCATTCTATTTGCTAACAGTTATGAATATGATTTCCGTAATAGCCGATTAAGGTGGGAATTTTACTGCGCCGCCATCCCACGGGCAAAAATTTTATCTCGACCCCTCGTAATATGTGTGCATAAAAGTTTTATACCATCTATTTTGCTCAAAGTGTAATTTTCCACTTTTGTGAACTCTATCGTTAGACTTCCGTTATGGTTGCTCCGTACGTGAAGCTATCAAATTCTGGACTTAATAGATATTAGGAAACTGTATTGACGTAGATTGAAGACCTTTTATCTTCGTAACAGTTATTGATTTTACTTAGTTTGACATATAGAATTGATAAGGCAGAAGTATGAAATCCATGTTTACATTCCGTTTAAAATCGCTGTTCGATCACACGGCAAGAAAATTTACCGAATTGAAATAAAGGAGTTTCTCAATTCGATGGCTTTTTTATTTTATTTTTGTGCAATCACAGCGCCATCGTTTATGAACCAGTTTCGATTTTTTTGTTTAAAGTGATTTAGTTTTAGTTACGTTCCATATGAATGTTGTTAGCATAGAATCTCGGGTTCCGTAAATATACCGAAAATCCAAAATTGTATGGACGATTTCTATTTGATTCTGATATTAGTAGTTTTATGATAATCTAAGATTAGATAAGTACTCTATAGCGACAACGAGCACGAATGTCGTAGAATAAAGAGGCGCCAGAACTTCGAAAATAAAAGTCAAAGTGTAAAAGCTTTCAACGTTTGACTTAATTTCAAGTCGTTTTTGTCTTGTCTCTAAAATAAATTTGTGTTAATTATTCGATAAAAAAATATCAGAACATATAACGTTTATATAATTTGAAAAAGGTAGGAAAGATAAACTTTGGCCGCATAATATTAAATTCAACCCTTACCTACGTTTTATTAATTTTGTTTCAAACAATAGCAAAAAGTATTTGAAGGCTATGTGAAAGTTTTGTAGAATTTTAACGTTAAATTAAAATCAACGTATTTTATATTACATTTAAATAATTTTGTGCTGACCGTCTAACTCTTCATAAAAAAGCAGATTCAACTCTTTTGTTGGGAGTTTGTGGTGGCAGTGATCAATTAACATATTACATTGCGCCTTGTCCTGTAAAAATATACCATTAACCGGTCTATAATATTTTAGTATATAAATGTATTTAAATAACTGATAATATATCTAACATCGGTGTAATACGCTTTAGTGGGTCTACGACTGCTGGTATACACAAAGCTCTATCCAATTTATCACGTACAAGAGGAGTTTATTCGCTTGTTGACAATCAAGTTCATTATAAGTTACTTCGGGTGACTTGTAAAGAAAACCTTTAGGTTTGCGGGAAGAAGTCCTCCTTGCAATTATTATCACATTTATCATGGGGAGTGTTCTGATCAATTATTGGTAATATTCCAGCTTCTGATTTCCATTACCACTCATCATGCCAGAACTCATAGTTCCATCGTGGGCTATGTACGTGTATGTATGTGTAGGCTTTTAAAAATAGCTGCATCAAATAATTTGAGGTAAAGTCTCATAAATCAGAAAAACTCGCATTCTACTAAACGGTAAACTTTTATTAATAACGCCATGAGCGTCGTGTGTTTAATAAAGTAATTTAAAAACTTTACCCGACCTCGAGAGTAATATGATTTAGCAGCTAAATAATACAGCTAGATTACATAATTATATGCTCTGATATTATTTTCCGCATCGTAATATAATTCAATAGAGCCGTGGTAGCTCAGTGTACGAGCAGTTGGCTCAAGTTGCATAGTACGCTAGCAACCCGAGCTCGATCCCCGGTGCCGGCATCAATAAATTTGCTGTTGCAATTTTAAATGCTGATTTACCACGCGCTCGACGGTATAGGACAACATCGTGAGGAAACATAGATGTCTCAGAAAATTTTTCTAAGATATGTGAAGTCTGCCAATCCGCACTAGGTACGCGTGGCGGACTATGCCCTTATATTCTCTTACAGAGAAGGCCTGCGCGCAGCAGTGCGACATAATGTATGTCGTAACCGATGCGATACTAGCGCTACCATTGCAACACTAGCGACATATGCGGCATTCGAAAAACACGGAACGCCAGCGCCGTCAGTCAGCGTTCGATGAAATCAACGTTTTACCACCCGGTCGAGCGGGGTGACACACTTCTACGGTAGCGGTCAGATAGAGCGGTTGAACCATCGCGCGTAATCTGTTATCTGTAGAAATCATCATGGATGCCAGTGACATCGGTGACTCATTTCATACAGATGCCGATGTGCTGACATGTAGATAAAGGCTCTAACTTTAACTTTTAACTAGATAATATTGATCGACGTTTCAAGTGTACATTACTCGTGATCAATGCAGTCTGATATCATGTTCTAAACCACTTTTATTGATCTCATTTGATTGACCATAAATTTCCTAACAGCAAATAATACTTTTAAATGGATTTACTAGGTTTAAAAATGTAAGCTGTGTACTGCACACGTGATGAAATTTACAGTGTCAACTGAAAAAGTACGAGGCGAATGAAATAGTGTCTGAGTGAATCGGAACAGTTCGATTTGTTCCACAGAGTCCGTTTTGTCTAGTTCCCACTGTAGCAAAAAGAATGCATTATCCGAGCTCTGTGTCCAATCTATGTTCAACGAACCAAAGCCAGATCGATCCGTCCAAGCAATTTTTGTCTCATTTCCTTTATTTAAGTAGTTCAATAGAAATGAACGATATAATAATAAATATATTATTTTTAAATTAATCTGATAGCATAGATAGATATTATAGCGTGTAGTTTATAGAGTCTTTGCGTCACGAAGGTTGTAGATTCAAATCCACCATTCGACTTTTACGTGAACTATCTTCAACAAGCTTAAGCTTTTTGTGACATTCTTTTTAAATGTCCTTGAGTTTTTATTTTTTGCAATTTTTGAACTGAATAGAATATAAAAATATTTCAATGAATCAGAAAACTTTTGTGTTGCACATAAATCGATCGAATGGATTATCTGCAGTGAATGCAATGGTTTGATAAATGAGTCAGATATAAAGTGTAAAAATAGCTCGAAGCTTTTGAAAAGCTTTTGTTAAAAATGGAGGTAATCAGTTAATCGAGAAATCTACGTGACAAATTTATTTGTTAATATAATAAATGTACATTTTTAACAAAAAGTAAAAAATGACTCACCCAATTGTTAATAAAGCTATAGAAACCTGCATTTATTTCTGGTGAGGAAGTGAAGATTAGTCTAAGCCAATAGCCCAATGGTTAGGGTACGGCCTGCGGAACGAAATGTCGTTAGGTTCGAATCTACCATTTGATTATTGAACCATCTCTCTATCTCCTAGCGTAAGCTTAAGCTTAGTTGGAATGGTTATCAAGAAAGTAATATTTATGAAGAAGAAAGAAAAATATATTTTTAACATTCTTTTAAAAAGAGTAATATAAATTAAAAATATAATTAATTATTAATAATATAATTAATTATATATAAGAGATCATTATCTCTTATAGATCAAATTATTACCGAGATGATGACAACCAAATGTGCTTTACACCGTAGAAATTTTAGCTTTTGAATCTACAGACTTCGGTAAAACAGAAAATTCATTGCCAGCCGTTCAATCTTAAAGCTTAAGGAGATGAATAAAAATAATACAATTATTGTTTTGGTTCAGACTCATAATGCTTTATAAAATCGATATTAGTATATATTAACTAATGAAACTTGTTCTTGTATGTAATCTGAGTCCTACTAAACTAAAGAAGAATCTAGAAGCTAAATTGTTCCATAACAACTGCGACAAAATTTCTATTCGAAACATTTGCCGCCGGCTACGTGTCGGCGATACAAACTTTAAGCTTTGCGTGACGGAAATAATATTCAATCCTCGTCTTTAACGATTGTGTCGATTTACTTAAGAATATTCTAGTAATGGCCTCGATTGTCCAATATTGGTATTAAATTGCTATTTTAAATAAAAACAAAGGTAATATTTTAATTACTTTGATTGTCATAAAGTGAATATTTTACTTTATATTGTGATTGTATAGTTTCAATGATAATTTTTAATTATTTATTACATACGGGATACTAAATACAAAATAGTGATAATTACAAATAATGTAGCAACACGACTCGGTGAAAAGGCAGGTTAAGAAGCTAATAAGTGATGCAGCTAATGCTAATCTGCGCAGTTTATATTTTAAAGAATGTATTTTTAAAAGTTTGTTCCTGAATAACATGATCCTTCATCCTCCTTCCACTATCGGATTTTAAGACGCTTTGCTGATTTTTTTTATACCAGAGGCAAACAAGCTTATGGCTTACCTAATCTTAAGTGATTACCATCGCCCATGAACATTCACAGAACCACAGAAGCTGCAGGTGCTTTGCCGGCCTTTGAGATAGGAGTAGGCTCGTTTCTTGAAGGTCCCCAAATCGTAAACGTTTGGAAACACCGCTGGTGATAGTTGAATCCATAGACACAGACAGTGCGTGCAAGAAAGTTACGCGAGAAACGTATCTATATCGCGTGTATCCGCGTCTTTTTTCTCCTCTGAATGCAATACGGGTATTTTCAAGAGTAGAGTGTACATGAATTTACTTAGCTCATGCGCTTTACCATCCATGACAACATTTTCACAAAACATCAGATTGGATCATGGTCAATGCTTTGAAAGTATAAAAGAAAAAATTCCATTCCTCAGAGGGGCAAAGATCGTGGATATCCATTCAATAGGATTGTAGACCTCTTTGTAAGAAAGACATTTTAGAGACCGGAAATATTAATGGTTCAAATCGGCCGGGAGTTGGATCCCCAAACATTAATCTCAGTCAGTTAAATTGAATGCTTAGTTGGACTAATCTATTTAAGAATACGTAATTACAAAAATAAAGTTTAATTCATAGCAGAAACCTACGACAGTTAAATCGCAATGTTCGGTCTAGTGGGCTATCAACTACAAAACGAAACATGAAAATCGTCGCCGCAACTGTCGCAATGGAAAATCTTTCAACAGCTGTCGAAACGAGAAGTATCGAAAGCATTCGTTGAATGGAAACATTTTTCATGTTGAATATAGCCGAGGTTTAGCAATCGTACATATGTTACGTCGAGTGAACAAATAGCTTACAAGAGATCATATAACATAGATTATAAAAGCACTAGATATTTTGAGAATTGCTTTGTTAATACGAAGCTACTGCTTGGACTACCTGTTATTAG
Source organism: Meandrusa payeni (assembly GCA_029286785.1). Lineage (NCBI taxonomy): Eukaryota > Metazoa > Arthropoda > Insecta > Lepidoptera > Papilionidae > Meandrusa > Meandrusa payeni. The sequence continues at coordinate 7,810,159 of JAGSMX010000013.1, forward strand.
TACACAGAGTGTTAGATTAGGTAGTAGGTGGCCACGTACGTGGCCACTTTCAGCCGTGTAGTTCTGGGCTCTCAAGAATAAGACTACGGTATCCCCTGTATGTCGTAGTAGGCGACTAAAAGGGGCCTTGGGTTCACAGGGGGTGGGGGCCTTTGTCGTCCGCCAAGGTAGACCAGGGAAGAAGGCGACATCGGCTGGCCCGTGTCGCCTTGCACTGCGAAGGCACAGGGGGGAAGGGAGTAACCTCCCCCTCCCCCGGGAACACAGTGCAGAGGGGCTCCGGTGAGTTCCACTAGAGATCCCGGAGCCCCTCACCATGTACCGAGGAAAGGCCACCTGGGAGGTTTTAGTGGGTAAAAAACCCACATAACCGCCGCCTTCCCCCCAGAAGGGATATCTTTTTGAAGATTTCCTCCCCGTTAACAAAAAAAGGTGGCCACGAAAGTAACTTCGTTTTACTCATTTACATTTACGGATACTAAATAGAAAATATCTAGAAATGGAGAAAATACAGACTTATCGACACTTTGAAGTCGGTTACATAAAACATAGAAAAATTTTAAGGGATATACTATGATAAAAGTTAAAATTGTCTATATATTTTTATCCCACTGGTACGCACATGTCTTCTTTGTAAAGAGAGTATAAACGCGTAGTCCACCACGCGGCCTTCGTTCGGATTAGTAGACTTTACATGTCTTAGAAAATTATCTAAGAAGTGTGGGTTTCCTCACGTAGATTTCCTTCACCGCACGTGGTGAATCAGAATATTGTAGTAAACAAATTCATCGCAAATAAATTCAACCTCTCGGATACTGAGCTACCACGGCTTTGTATACTTTGTAACATGGCCATGAGAAACAGGGATGCAGCGGTCGCAGAGAAACTAATAACAATGCAACGGGGCTTCTACGAAGCATGAACCACCATTCTCCAACACCACTATCACAAATCAGGCATTAATAAAAATATTGTAGTAACTGTAGAGGTAGCAATATTATATACAAAACAAAGTAAACAATTAGAGTACATTAGAAAAGAACGAAAGAAGCTTTATTGAAGAAAAAAACCAAATGTAATTTAAATAACTTAACGGTTAACATACTATGGCTTAAATTTGTCTGTTTCAATGTTTGTAAAGGCCGTGTTAAGGGAAAGGTAATTTTCTGCCTACTCGAGTCTCATTTGTTCAATCTACCGCAGGATCGGTCCGATAGCCGTAGTCATCAGTAACCTGACCTTTCTCTATTTGTTTATTCTTTTAATTCAGGTAATGTTTTCTTTCTTTATTTGATGGCTTGTAATAAAAGAATACGTATTCAACCTTAAATTCATAAATAACCGCAATACAACACGCGCAGTACAGCTCAAAGGCAACAAAGTAAAAATTTAAATAAAAATAAACTTTCACATACTTTTAACAGGAGGGAGATAACAAAAGCTCCCGCTGTTGTTTCACCAAGCTTATTAGTTTCCTTATATGTGACAAGTGATGCGCCCATCGCCCATGTATTTTTTTATGAAATGAGATAAAGAGACGAAGAACATACCATACACCTTCGTATTAACAATGAAGTTTTACGTGGTGTTCGTCACTTTCATCCCATAATAGACGTTTCTGCCCATTCTCAAGAAATCAAATCAACAGATCATCATCAGTTTGTACTCCAATAATGCAATCTGTTACTTGACGAAGCCAGCTCCAACAAAGTAAATTTATTTATATTAACTTGTAATCATTTTTATTAAATTTTGTAATATTATTTATATGCTATCGATACCATAAATACGAAGTTTACAAATATCACCTTGGCTTCCTGGCGCTTTAAACAGAGGTAGGAATATCGAACCGCTATAGAGGCCGAGCTTATGCGACCTCATTTGTGACAGAACGCAGCATTCTACACCAGGCAAAAAGTTACTAATCTTAATTAAATGATTACAATTAAAATCATAGGTGTACAATTTTGCTTAAGAATTTAAATCTGGAGACTGCAAATCTATGTTAACATTATGTTTTGGAAGCACATATGGCATTGTAGTTGGAAGTGGCGTTCCAATATTTAGGCTGACTGCAAAATCGGAATCATTGAAGGCTTCGCTCTGTTTCAATTCACGCCTGAAACAAAATACATAGTACATATATTAGGTCTATATATTAGGTCTGTTAAAATTGTTCATTTTGTTTAATATTTTATGTACATATTTTTAAAGGTATACGAGCTACTGGCAACGCATAAGCATCAACACGAGATGCATCTACATTGCCGGGAATGACCTGTCTTATTTCTCGAAGGTCTCTGTTCCAGCGATGTCGTTTTACTTCCCTGTTTAATCGAGCCATTCATGAGCCAGCAGAGGCCGCTTAGAATTTATAGTTGAAATTTGTTTTATTTTTATTGCTTTGTACATGATAAATTCGTGGCTAAGCGGTTCGACTTACGATATGTGATCACGACTCGTATTCCAGTCGGTTTATATTAATGAATTGCTGTTTTATCGGTTATTTATATACAAAAAAAATCACATCCTAAAACACTGCCAACTCACGTGTTTCGGACGGCGAAAACTATCTCTGTTTATACTCCCAGAGGTAAAAGGACGTGAGAACATATTGAAAATATATTTTCAATTTTTAAAGAATACTATTTTGACAAAATTATTAATCTTTTTTAAACACTTCAAAACAACTACACCGCTTTTTTGTAAAGGCCGAATAATATGACTTTTAATTCGCTTTTTTGTATCTGATAACTTTAAATTCGTCGGTATTTTTATGGTGAGTGTAGTTAAGTCTTAAAAAAGGTTATATGTATTGAATCATAATTATATTTATAAGAAAAATGACTTACCAAAGGTCTTTCGAAATTACAGAACGCGTTCGTGGCATAGGCAAACAAGAAAACTGTGAAGCAAATCCAAATGTGTATGCACCTTGCATCGTGAAAACCAACCAGTCACTCGGGAAACACTGTGGTAAACGGATTGTGCAGTTCTCCATGACGCGATCTGTTGAGTCACAACTTGGGCCCCAGAGGATTGCCTTCTCTAACGTTTCGATTTCTTCATCTTTCGATGTCTGTTATAAGTTTACAAAAAGTTTACTTCGCATGACATTTTCTTGCAATGTTCTAATCTTAACAATAGGAAAGAAAAACACTTTGGAAAGGAATGTCGGTAACCTATATACCTCTAACAAGCCTCAAATAACCTATATATACTATAACTGTCGGTTAAGAAAGTTGGAATATCTCGGAAGATAAAGACGCTACCTAACTGAAATAAATTGTAAATGATAGACAATTATATTAAATTACATTGAGGCAACACAAAGTACTAATTTTTAAATTAAAAAATAAAAATTAATGAAAAATACTGCATTATGCAAGTTTACGTAGGATATCATAATGAAATATAAATAAATTAATAAAAATATTTTATTTTATTTTAAGGATATTTTATTGTCTATCATGTACAATTTACTTCAGATAGCTAGCGTCTTTATCTTCCGAGATATTCAAACTTTCTTAACCGACCCTTTATTTTTGCTCACGGCTATATGGTCGATACCAAGCTAGAACACTAGCTAGAAGCTAGAAATCTCGAAGCGAAGAATTTGACGTGTATCGGCTTAGGTTATTTAAAACAAGGATCATTTTCGCAAAGATAGTTATTAAGATAAAGTAGCATAACGTTAGTTCAATAATTTTATCCTAATCGACCACAAAATCACGTTCAACATTCAAAGTGATATCTACACAAAAAGCCTAGTAAGAATTTGACTTAAAATAGCAGCTGAATAGATATATTCAAAAAGCAAAACCATACAATAATTTATAAATAAAATTTACGTATACAGATTTACACGAAACAATAAAGAAACAAATAGAACATACCCGAAACCTATTTACTTTATGCCATGTCTCATTGTATCTCAGTGTTCCAAAAAGTCCATCATTAAGGTATATCATGTTCACAGCATCTGTACCCTTTGTCACCTAATGAAAACGTTAACAATAGTAAGTTAGAAAAATTATTAGTATAATAAACAGACCATACAATTAAAAATAAAAAATCAACAATAATTAAATAATAATTGAGTTAAATGTCCCTTTGCTTCTTTTACGTATAGCTACGGATAGACACCCGCCATTGACATTTGTCCATTCTTGAGTTGACTGAATGCATTTTAATGCTCCAAGTGAAACTTATTAAAAATACCTTTTCTACAAAAAAGTCGCGTATTTGCGATCTAACAGCAGACAGATATGAGCTCGTTATAATAATGTTGGTAAACCATAAATCAGTCTATACACAATAAAATAACAAGTATACACTCGTGAGCAAAAATAAAGGGTCGGAATAAATGGTCGGTTAAGAAAGTTTGAATATCTCGGAAGGTGAAGGCGCTAGCTAATTGAAATAAATTGTGCATGATAGACAATTAAATATCCTTAAAATAAATAAAATATTTTTATGAATTTATTTACATTCCATTAAATATTGCCTCCATGTGGCGACACTAAGTGTTAAAATTTAAATAAAACTAAAATTTAATTAAAAATACTGTAGTATCCAAGTTACTAGCGTCTTTATCTTCCGAGATGTTCAAAATTTCTTAACGGACCTTTTATTTTTGCTTACGGCTATATTTATGAGCAAAAAATAAAGCCGACTTTAACTTTTTTTACTTTAACTTCTCATGAACTATTCTTGAAATGCATCATTTGGAGAAAAACAATCATCGAAATCGATTGGCGTGATATTAAGTTATTCGTCCATTTGTGGCGCACATACTTTCGTACTGTGCAAATTTAAGACTTTTTTGAAGTCGATTGCAAAAAATATCATCTTACCCTCCGTACGTTATTTATGCTGCAGTAAAGTGTTGTCGAAGAATCGCATATGTATCTCCCTGGTTCTGCTATCACCTGAACGTCGGGGAAATCAATTTCGAGAACTTTATTAATGCGATCTGCCACCTGCAAGTATTATTTCCATTATATCAATTTAGTCAAGCAACATTTAGCCGTCCTATTTTTTTTCTCTTTTAAATTCATCGAACTGGAGTTGTAAAATGCCAGGTTTATTGTAACATATTCTCAACAATTTTTTATAATCTTGCGATACATTCTTACTATTTATTTTATAATAATTTAAGTGCTCTACAAGGCATGTCGGAAATGCAACAAAGTATCGTATATCGTATTGATATTTTTGATAATATTATACCGATATATCGATATTTTTAAATAAAAATATCAATATATCGGTATATATAATTCGTTCTCTAAAAAAATATTTTTTTGGCCTAATCTACTGCAATCATCTGACATTACTAAATAAATACAAATCATTAGAGATCATTTTTAATAAGTCAAGAACCGCTATTACAAAATTGTAACTTATTGTAAATGTTTATGGGATAGAAACAATATTGATTTTTATACTTTGAATTTTATTTCGATGCATTGAATAAATAATATCGATAGCTTTTTCAACCAGCCCACCAACCAACAAACACCTATTAAAAGGTATTGCAGGTGCCTTCCCAACATAAGAGTTGGGTACCTGGCTCCTCACTTACCAGGCGAAATGCAGAAGTGCAATATATCTCCGCTTCTCGACGGTAATTGACGGGGCTGTGGTAAATATCCGATTGTGCTAACGTTCAAGACCAGAAGCCATTACCAATGTTACTTTACTACACCTGGCCCTTAAGACAGTTATCTAGATACTTCCTCTTGCCTTCTACCTATTTTAATTCTGGTCACATCCTATTTCAAGATACACACACCACTGAAAGTTAGGCCAAGTATACTTCGAAATAAGCACTTTTAAATATGATTTATTAACATCAATTATTTATTTATTAGAAACTTATCAATAAAAACCTGATCGATTCTGTCGATTCTATCGCTCAGGAATCCACCACCAATATCTACTATCTTCATCCTTCTACCCGCTCGCGCTTCGTGTTCAAATAAGGCTTTTGCATAACGTAGTCCTTTTTCATGGCTATCGATAGAGAAACATGCACTGCCAACATGGAATGCAACTCCCACCACCTATAAACATATCGGCATATAGAGATTGCACAGTAAAAAAATTGTTGAATATCGAGAGTTATTATATACTGAATTGACTCTAGTTTTATTAATTGTTACATAGATTCCAAAATCATTAATAGTTTCATAAATTGTTGCCATAAAATTGTAGTTTTTTTAAACAGGTCAACAAAACCATTGTTGACCTTTTTTTTTGTTGACGGGGAGGAAATCTTCAGAAAGATACCCCGCCTTCTGGGGGGAAGGCGGCAGTTATGTGGGTTCTTACCCACTAAAACCTCCCCGATTTCCCTTCAAAACGTATAACCATTGTTGACCTGTGTTAAGTGTACTTTCGAAGTTTCATATAAAACTATCTATTTAAATTAGTAGCAAGTGAAAATTGTATCTTATTAAACTATGTACTACAAAGTACCTTCAGATTGAGATCAGCTGCTTCCTCTAACAACTGCACTGCTTCAGTGTCAAATTCGCAGCCAAACTTCTCACCAAGGTTGTATATACTTTCTCCATCTACCCGAATTCGAATCAGCAATCTATTGAAAAGTCAACATTAAAAAATGCAGACGTATTGGGAACTTACTTTTCTGCAGTCGGTTAAAGAATAACGTAATAGATTACATATTTTTATAGCTTGTAAGTAAACGTTTAATCACAGTTTCACTTGATATTATGTGGCAATTTAGGCCTGGATACTATTAGTTTTTTTATTTATATATCAAATCATCGCCCTATATACATAGATTCAAAATTATCAAACTAAATAGGAAATATTTCCAAATGTTAACTTACTTAGCATCCGGCCAGTATTCTTTCAATTTCTTCAACTCATATGAGGAATCAAAAGTTGTATGAGAAACGCCGGTATCACGTGCATATACCATCTGCTCTGGAGTCTTTGAGGGCATTGCATATATGATGCTCCTGAGTATAAAAAATGTTCGTAATTTTAAACCTACTTCAAAATGGGAAGAGGTTCCCAATTTATCTGTATTGTTTTAATTATTATCAACCCATTTATAAACCGATTTAGACTTATTTTTATTTCGTTTGAAAAGATTTGTATTCAATTAGGTCCTGTGTACATTTTGTTTTGACCTTTGGTTATGAAGATATACCAATAATAATGATTGTTGATTGTGATATTGGTAATATTATAATAATCAAAGACTAGGTAAGTACAACGACAACGGGCATGTTAGTTAGTTTTAACCTTTTATAACTGTTCCACTGCTTGGGCACAGGCCTTCTCTGTAAAGAGAGTATTTATAGTCCGCCACGTGGCCCTAGTGCGCATTGGCAGACTTCACATATCTTAAAAAAATGTTTTAAGACACGTAGGTTCCCTCACGATGTTTTTTCTTCATCGTCGAGTGCGTGGTAAAATAGCACATAAAATTGCATCAACAAATTTATTGGTGTCGGCACCGGGAATCGAACTCGGTTTGCTATGCAACTTGAGGCGACCGCCCTGATACTGAGCTACCACGGCTCTTCACGAGCATGAGTGTGGTAGAAATAAGAGAGTAAAGGCACAAGAACCTTCTAGTATAAGTAAATAAACTATACTAAGACACTTTGGGAATGAAATGGCGTAATATATGGCACTATATTCGTCATCAATTTGATTTGTAAGTGAAGTGTGTAGAACAAAATCGTTAGTAACTTACGTCGGTTTTACCTTTAGCTGTCTCAACTTATAAATTTCACCGGGGGATGCACAGTCGAATCCAACTCCAGAAGCTATTGCGATTTTTAGCATCGAGAGTGAGTCATTTGCCTTCATTGCTGTAACGTTATGTTGTTGATTACTTATTTTGCTCAATTGTATTAAAGATAGACGCAAGGAAATAAACCTTCACGTACCATTAATTCTAGTGTGATAGATAGAAATCAAGCTTTTTTGGACCTATGTAACATGTGTTATTTAGTTTTTGTTTTTCCTATGATTTTGCAAAACAGAAAATCATTAGAAGCCTTCTAACTCCAATATTGAGATCGGAAGTCGAACGTTTGTCTACCTACCTATCTTTTCCTTCGTAAAAATAAGTAAAAATATAGCACGACTTGAAAGTAAACATGTATAACTATATAATAATGTATAATTATTTAGCCACTAAATAGATCATTCGTAAGTCATTAATGCATTTCGTTAATTGGTCATCAAATACTCATCAAATATTGCAAAGAACCATGGTCTCAGGGAGGTTACGTTGGTTGCTTCCATTTGTCATCAACATTTAGTTCTACAATACACATTCAATTTTAATGCTCTTTCTGAAGAAAGTAAGACTTTGTTATTTTAGCTCTAAAAATGCGATGTTGAGCAAGGCAGTTTATCCATTTTATTTGAATAACTGGACTAACTGAAAAATCTTTTCTCTACACGTTTGCCCAAGGTAACACAGTGCGGTGTTGTATGCAGGTAGCAGCTATTGTCGTTATAGAAGTATTTCGTCGTGAACGGAAAAGTACCAAGACCAGAGAGTATAGTCATTAATAATAATAATAATAATAATAATAATAATAATAATAATAATAATAATAATAATAATAATAATAATAATAATAATAATAATAATAATATAGTTTATTTGCAAAAATAAAGTTGAATACATATAAAGGTGAGTCCCTTAACTCCCGAACTAGCGTAAGCTGTATCTCAGGAGCTAGTGTCTTCCCCGTAACTTTTTAATCTTAAACATTAATTAAATATAGTAAAAAAAATAACAAAAGATAAAAATTGTGTAAAAATGTAAATAAATAGTCGAAAATAAAATCTGTTTTTAAATGTTTTGTGTGTATGTGTGTGTGTGTTTTACTGTGTTTACTTATAATGTGTGTGTTTACTTTTAATTTATAATTATTAATTTTCAATTTCTTCAACTCATATGAGGAATCAAAAGTTGTATGAGAAACGCCGGTATCACGTGCATATACCATCTGCTCTGGAGTCTTTGAGGGCATTGCATATATGATGCTCCTGAGTATAAAAAATGTTCGTAATTTTAAACCGACTTCAAAATGGGAAGAGGTTCCCAATTTATCTGTATTGTTTGAATTATTATCAACCCATTTATAAACCGATTTAGACTTATTTTTATTTCGTTTGAAAAGATTTGTATTCAATTAGGTCCTGTGTACACTTTGTTTTGACCTTTGGTTATGAAGATATACCAATAATAATGATTGTTGATTTTGATATTGGTAATATTATAATAATCAAAGACTAGGTAAGTACAACGACAACGGGCATGTTAGTTAGTTAGTTTTAACCTTTTATAACTGTTCCACTGCCTGGGCACAGGCCTTCTCTGTAAAGGGAGTATATATAGTCCGCCACGTGGCCCTAGTGCGCATTGGCAGACTTCACATATCTTAAAAAAATGTTTTAAGACACGTAGGTTCCCTCACGATGTTTTTCCTTCATCGCCGAGCGCGTGGTAAATCAGCACATAAAATTGCATGAACAAATTTATTGGTGTCGGCACCGGGAATCGAACTCGGTTTGCTATGCAACTTGAGGCGACCGCTCTGATACTGCTACCACGGCTCTTCACGAGCATGGGTGTGGTAGAAATAAGAGAATAAAGGCACAAGAACCTTCTAATATAAGTAAATCAACTATACTAAGACACTTTGGGAATGAAATGGCGTAATATATGGCACTATATTCGTCATCAATTTGAATTGTAAGTGAAGTGTGTAGAACAAAATCGTTAGTAACTTACTTTGGATTTACCTTTAGCTGTCTCAACTTATAAATTTCACCGGGGGATGCACAGTCGAATCCAACTCCAGAAGCTATTGCGATTTTTAGCATCGAGAGTGAGTCATTTGCCTTCATTGCTGTAACGTTATGTTGTTGATTACTTATTTTGCTCAATTGTATTAAAGATAGACGCAAGGAAATAAACCTTCACGTACCATTAATTCTAGTGGGATAGATAGAAATCAAGCTTTTTTGGACCTATGTAACATGTGTTATTTAGTTGTTGTTTTTCCTATGATTTTGCAAAACAGAAAATCATTAGAAGCCTTCAAACTCCAATATTGAGATCGGAAGTCGAGCGTTTGTCTACCTACCTATCTTTTCCTTCGTAAAAATAAGTAAAAATATAGCACGACTTGAAAGTAAACATGTATAACTATATAATAATGTATAATTATTTAGCCATTAAATAGATCATTCGTATGTCATTAATGCATTTCGTTAATTGGTCATCAAATACTCATCAAATATTGCAAAGAACCATGGTCTCAGGGAGGTTACGTTGGTTGCTTCCATTTGTCATCAACATTTAGTTCTACAATACACATTTAATTTTAATGCTCTTTCTTTAGAAAAGTCAGTAAGTCTTTGTTACTTTAGCTCTAAAAGTGCGATGTTGAGCAAGGCAGTTTACCCATTTTATGTGAATAGCTGGACTAACTGAAAAATCTTTTCTCTACACGTTTGCCCAAGGTAAGACTGATTGCCCAGCTTGTATGCAGTGCGGTGTTGTATGTAGGTAGCAGCTTTTGTCATTATAGAAGTATTTCGTTGTGAACGGAAAAGTACTAAGACTAGAGAGTATAGTCATTAATAATAATAATAATAATAATATAGTTTATTTGCAAAAATAAAGTTGAATACATATAAAGGTGAGTCCCTTAACTCCCGAACTAGCGTAAGCTGTATCTCAGGAGCTAGTGTCTTCCCCGTAACTTTTTAATCTTAAACATTAATTAAATATAGTAAAAAAAATAACAAAAGATAAAAATTGTGTAAAAATGTAAATAAATAGTCGAAAATAAAATCTGTTTTTAAATGTTTTGTGTGTATGTGTGTGTGTGTTTTACTGTGTTTACTTATAATGTGTGTGTTTACTTTTAATTTATAATTATTAATTTTCAATTTCTTCATAATTATACTTGTTTAGCCATGTAAGTATTGTCTTATTAAATTTATTATTTGTATAATTTCTTATATTGTGTTCTTTTTGAAGAATATTGTAAAGGTATGGAGCTAAAACATCGAAGCGTTTTTGTGCAAAGGAATTTTTCACTCTGGGCACAGGACATTTATTAAGGCGTTTTAGTGTGGCAGACAAGGTTGGAACAATTTGCTTGTGGTATCTCCTTAACAATTCATATACAAATGCTTTTCTTACCGATAAAATGTTAGTTTTATCGTAAACATCTGTTGTTGGACATCTGTATGGAAGGTGCATCATGATTTTTAGTACAGCACGCTGGGCTCTCTCAACAACAAGGAGATAGGTTTTAGCGGCACTACCCCATACACAGATGCAGTACCTTACCAAACATTCGACTAGTGCTTGATATGTTTGTTTGAGAAGCTTGGTATTGGCTATATTCCTTAAATTTTGAAAATATAAATCATCTTTCTTATTCTATTGGCCAATGTCAAAAGGTGAAGCTGCCAGTTTAATTGTTCATCAATTATAACTCCCAAATATTTGATGTTGGAAACACGAGATAGGATAGCGCAGCCACAGTCAAATGGTTCCATATTACGGTTGCATGGAAAGGTGTGTATCTTAAGGGTATTCATGTTGTCTGGTTTAGTTAGTTTTGATTTGTAAAACATATGTGTTTGTGCATGATTGTGCATGATAACTACGACAAACGACTTTCATATTCAAACGCGACAGAATCATGTACCGTAAAATATTTGTACTCTAGGCATCAACCGCGTGAAGTGCTGAATGCGACGGTAGGGCTCGTCCATATCGAACACGTAAAACGGTTCTTTTTGACAACCGCTCTCTATAACAGCCCGCGCCACGTCGGCCGCTGTATAGTTTTCCAGGACAAAGGCTGCGTCTGAATGGATTTCAAATTCATTTTGTACCGCACTGTTCATTGTCTGAAAGTTGAACAAAACATTTGTGAACGGTGTACAGGAACTGTGAATGGTTTGTATTGTAATTCCTAAAACATTTATCCCTTAATGACAAAGAATATTTATGCCGTGGAATTGTAATTGTGCAGTTGTAGGGTCAGTAAGTATATCGACCAGATTGGCAATTTATTCAAAAAGAGGTAGATAAAGAGTACCCTTAACTAAAGATTATATTAAAAGGGGTGAGACCCTAACCGACGTTTATAATTTCCTCAGATGTAAGCATGTGAATGAAGCGAAAAGGTGTGATCGTATTAAGTGGACTTCTGCGATCTCCTACCCGTCTGGGCACGGGCGTGAGTGTTTGCTCTTATTCAATGCATTATGTAACCTTGTATAAGGCTTTACGAAATTACGACCGTAGGTTCGAAACGCATCCGGCTTGTACCAATGATATATTTTACGTAAACAATTTATAAAATTATATTAAATTTCCTTAAGAAATTCAATTTCGTTCCCGTTAACAAAGTAACCGTTAATGAAGTGAAATAAAGATTTTATTATTGTTTTTTATTATTAATAGTTATTTTATTATTAATAGTTATTTTATTATTAATAGTTATTTTATTATTAATAGTTATTTTATTATTAATTATATATTAATAAAGACAGTGTCACTTACCGTTGCACTAAGAATACAATTATTATAAATTGTTGTTATTAAATGCACTGCACTCAAGACATACTGCAGTCTACAAGTGCCTGTGGATACTTCATTAATCTTTTGTAGGATGATAATATTTGTTTATAGATGTAGATTGTCAATATTGTTCCGGTATGACCTAGAATACTGTTCTACATTCTTGGTTTAAATTCACTGCTAGTTGTCCGCTTTCGCTCAGGTTTATGAGGTCTGACAAGTGACAGGTGGCAAGGCTATCGCCATACACAAATGACAAATTTTGGCAAGTGGCAAAAACAAAAATCAAACGGTAATAATTTACCAATGTCACCTATCTGACCTATGTTAGAGTGGTCATATCGCCCTTTCTATGTGTGCAAAATCAATTGATCTAACGGTTCTCGAGTTTTAGTCGAACAAACACATATTATCATTATTATAGCTCTACATGGACATTTCTGTGTGTCTTTTTATATCTGTGAACACTTTTATGTGGTACAAATGTAACTAGCGAAGTTATAGTTAAAAAAATATTTACTTAGAAATAATTATTGTCAGCTGTCTGATATTTAATAGGGTCACGATCGTTTCTTATCGCTCATGTTGACATTGAACGTATACAAGTAATATTCTGCAATATATTTACAACATGATAACCTCCAATATCTAAACCTTCACATATTATACGTACACCATATCTAATAATTTCAAACGAGCAATTCTTGTGTATTATATATAACAGCCCGCGCCACGTCGGCCGCTGTATAGTTTTCCAGGACAAAGGCTGCGTCTGAATGGATTTCAAATTCATTTTGTACCGCACTGTTCATTGTCTGAAAGTTGAACAAAACATTTGTGAACGGTGTACAGGAACTGTGAATGGTTTGTATTGTAATTCCTAAAACATTTATCCCTTAATGACAAAGAATATTTATGCCGTGGAATTGTAATTGTGCAGTTGTAGGGTCAGTAAGTATATCGACCAGATTGGCAATTTATTCAAAAAGAGGTAGATAAAGAGTACCCTTAACTAACGATTATATTAAAAAAGGGGGTGAGACCCTAACTGACGTTTATAATTTCCTCAGATGTAAGCATGTGAATGGAGCGAAAAAGGTGTGATCGTACTAAGTGGACTTTTGCGATCTCCTACCCGTCTGGGCACGGGCGTGAGTGCTTGCTCTTATTCAATGCATTATGTAACCTTGTATAAGGCTTTACGAAATTACGACCGTAGGTTCGAAACGCATCCGGCTTGTACCAATGATATATTTTACGTAAACAATTTATAAAATTATATTAAATTTCCTTAAGAAATTCAATTTCGTTCCCGTTAACAAAGTAACCGTTAATGAAGTGAAATAAAGATTTTATTATTGTTTTTTATTATTAATAATTATTATTTATTTATTTTATATTATTATTAATTATATATTAATAAAGACAGTGTCACTTACCGTTGCACTAAGAATACAATTATTATAAATTGTTGTTATTAAATGCACTGCACTCAAGACATACTGCAGTCTACAAGTGCCTGTGGATACTTCATTAATCTTTTGTAGGATGATAATATTTGTTTATAGATGTAGATTGTCAATATTGTTCCGGTATGACCTAGAATACTGTTCTACATTCTTTGTTTAAATTCACTGCTAGTTATTCGCTTTCGCTCAGGTTTATGAGGTCTGACAAGTGACAGGTGGCAAGGCTATCGCCATACACAAATGACAAATTTTATTGTGTGTATAAAGTGTTGTTTTGTAAGTACAAAACAAAAATCAAACGGTAATAATTTACCAATGCTACCTATCTGACCTATGTTAGAGTGGTCATATCGCCCTTTCTATGTGTGCAAAATCAATCTATCTAACGGTTCTCGAGTTTTAGGCGAACAAACACATATTGTCATTATTTTAGCTCTACATGGACATTTCTGTGTGTCTTTTTATATCTGTGAACACTTTTATGTGGTACAAATGTAACTAGCGAAGTTATAGTTAAAAAAATATTTACTTAGAAATAATTATTGTCAGCTGTCTGATATTTAATAGGGTCACGATCGTTTCTTATCGCTCATGTTGACACTGAACGTATACAAGTAATATTCTGCAATATATTTACAACGTGATAACCTCCAATATCTAAACCTTTACATAATATACGTACACCATATGTAATAATTTCAAACGAGCAATTTTTGTGTATTATATATACCTTGTGTTATGTATATAACTTTTAGTTGCGTGCAGGTGGTTTTGGGCACGATAAATCAATCTAGCTAGGTTTCATTTTTAGAAAATGTCTTCTTATCCGGGTATAGAGTATACAAAATATATTTCAGTAAATAGCGTTGCTAAGCAACAAACAGTAAGTCAACGACCTTGACGTTAGAACAAGAAAACGATTTCAATCAAAATTATTTTTAAAATACATGTGTCATTTTGTTATATGGTTGTTTAGTTATGAATCATCCAAGTAGTGGACATCCAAGTCAAAAAATATATAGCGCGTGGTGACAGGTCTTATTGCAACAGACAAAAGTAGAAAAAGGACTACAACATTTTTATCAAAAACATGGTGCAGTTACTCGGTGCTTTAGGCAAGTTGTATGTAGAGTTAGACGAGCCATACAATCTGCAACATCGGCTGGCCCTAGTCGCTTTGCGCTGCGAGGGCACAGGGGGGGAGAGAATAACCTCCCCCGGGACGTGCTCTCCTTGAGCACAGTGCAGAGGGGCTCCGGTGCGTTCCACGTGAGATCCCGGAGCCCCTCGTCATGCACCGAGGAAAGGGCCGCCGAGGAGGTTTTAGTGGGTAAGAACCTCACATAACTGCCGCCTTCGCCCCAGAAGGCGGGGTATCTTTGTGAAGATTTCCTCCCCGTCAACAAAAAAAAAGCTATACAATCCGCAGTTAATTTATCTTTTTTGAACTACTTTTACAAGATTTACGGCTGCATTTTTTATTATTATATCGGTAAGATCGAAAATGTTATACATATTTTGTCATTATGTAATTACTACAAACCATGGTCAACAAAAAAAATACCGAGCAAAGCTCATCAGGTCATCCATCCTATATATGAGAAGCAGCGATAGCTTAGTGGATAAGCGGCTTACGATATGGTGCGACTACGAATCCCAGTCGACTTGTACTGTGTTTTCGGTCTTTTACAATCTTCTACAATCTGTACTCTTATGGGACCTAGTAAGCTAAATATTTTTTTTAAATTACTATCTACATTTTAAAATAAACATTAAGGCAATTTAATTTATAGCTGACTTAAATAACATTTTTCAGTTATACTTTTTGACTTCGAAATTATTTTCAACTCTGAACATTTTTACGTTAGGTGAACAGTCCATATTGGTGACATGCTAAAGAAGCCAAACATGTATGCGTAAATGTTAGCATGTGTCTATCAGGTATTTTGTTGATTTTCTACAACAGTTATTCTATATTTCCAGTGCAGATTTTCAGTAGTAGCCATTTTCAGTAATGTTTGAGCGGTCGCGAGTACCACGCTAGTAGTCGGGGTTCGATCTCCGGTACCGACACCAACTGTAATCAATATTGAACTTTTAAGTGATGATACCACGCACGGAAAACATAATAAAAACTTGCATATATATACATATTATAATAGGAATAAGGCATTTATAGTCTACCAACCCGGTGTAGTGTCGCGGGCATTGGGACCGTAAGACATAATACATAGGCTATAACTAAGTTTTAACAATTCATTACTTTGAATCGCGTTAGTTTAGTTTAATGAAAGTTGCCGGAAAGCTAATACCTTTGTTTTACTATCTTTATCTTATACAGAAAGATAATATTTTACAAAATCTCTAATATCCGTCGGAGAATAGCTTAACATACCAAATAGCTTATCGCACACATGCAGTGTATACGTCGAGCGTGTCTTACAAGCTGCAAACATGTTCTAGAAGATTAATATAAGCCAGGGCGGATATTGCAGCGTCTCGACATGTAAAGATATGCTGTATTTGAAATTATTAGCAAAATATATTTTTTTAAGACACAATGTTCGTGTGATATAATTAAACGTCTGAAATAATTTAATTAACTATTATTCTAGACCAAAGCCACTTTGTAATAGAGGCAAAGGTAGGTCCAGATCGGAAAACCTACAAACGCACTGACGATTTTAATGAGAACATATCTCACATAACTTTCCACTCCAGAGGCGAAGTATCTTTCGGGGAAGTCTTCCTCGATAATGATAAAAAGAGGAAAAGGAACACGGTTGGACCGAGACACGGGAAATGCAGATCCTCTAGCTCCAATGGAGAGGAAAAGCTACTCCCAATTGATATTTTGTAGTAATCCGATGTCTACCCCTCTATGAATATAAAGGCTTGATATTTTTTACTTATATTTTATATTAGGATATCTGGGTAGATAGAAATAAAGAAGTTTATGGTGCATAAATATGTGTAGCAATCGGTAGGAGATATATTATGTGAACAAATGTATACGGAGATTTATGAAGGATACAGCTGTAGGTGTAACAGAATTGTGCGAAATGGAAATCCGTAATCTCCGCCTCGGGGTCAAGTGAGTGCTTTTATCTTATTTTTATAAAAGCATAGGAAATGATTTAACATTTATAACAAAATTAACATCTAACATCTTTCATAATTCTACAATGCTAAAAGGTATTCTGCAAATAATTCCGCTGAAAGGAATTGCTTGAACATGGAATTTTCGAGTGCGCTCCGTAACGAAGGGACGTTCTTTTAATTACATAAAGGGGCAGGGCAGGAGAGCGAATAGAATGTTGCGGCAGCGAGATTGTTTTGATAGCTTGAATTCTTACACCTTGCGTAACCCCTCTCTAATTACACCTACTGGTCATTAGATTAGATGTCGTCGAGGAATTCATTCGTATTTAATAAAGTCTTACAAAGAGCTCTATTCCCTAGTATACATTTATTCGATTCAGGCCAGAAGAAAAATAAAAGTGATATTAATAACATTATTAACGTTAGTAAAAAATAACAAAATTTACCTTATGCCGAAAACGAGATGACTTGGCAGGTGCCGTGCTATCAAGATGCACAGCACTGATTTTCAGCCAAAAATACACATCCACGGCAGACGGTATTCGCTTGTATGTACGAGTATAAATATGTATAAGAATGTCGTTTTGGCCCTCTCGGGCGCCCTCGGATCGGCATGCTTACGCGTAACATAGTAACCGTCCGCCGAGGTTACCCTCACCGGGGACCCTTGTGTCGAGTTACTAGCAATAGAGGTTCAGGCTAAGCGACCTAAGAGCTATGCCACCTCTCAATCCGGTGAAGCAGTCAAGGCCAGCTTCTCTGGCCAATCTATGTAGTTCGTCATTAAAAAAAAAAAAAAGAATGTTGGTCGATTACAGCATTAGTAATATATAGAGCTTATTAATTTATGCTGCCTTTCGGTAGGTTGTTCACTTTATCGGCATTCATTTGATTTTTATATTATATATTAATAATAAATAAATGATATTTAATATTTTAATTTTTAGATATCAAGATAATTTGATATATTATATGTGTTTGAAAAATTTTAATTTTTCCTTTGTTTTTGTTTTCTTATCTCCTCATCTCTCGAATGAATGTATCTTTTTCTATTTTTATTAGAATAGAATTAGAAAAGAAATTCTATTTCAATTTTATCCATCAGTTTGTCAATTACTTTATGTTACATATTTACAATTTAAGTAATAATACTTACAAAATTTGCTTTTACGTAATTTATTTTTATCTCTATAAATAAGAGTAACTGAAGCTACTAGGCAGTAAAATGGTATTTTGGTGCGCCAAGTGTGCTCAATAAATCGAATAAGTTTCTTCGTTATGATAATTTCTTGGAAGTTTTAAGGTTGTTTGTTATTCGTCATGGCTGCGAATATAAGTGAAAAAATACGTGTATAATAGGATAACAAGGCTATAATAAAAAAAATGGCTAAAATGCCGTAAAACCGAATCGAAAATCATTGATTTACGACAATATTTTAATGGAAATTTATAGCTATTCTTTGTGCTTGTTAAATACAATATATACATTATTTTTGAAGATCCTTAAGAGACTTAGCCGGAAGTGGATAAAAGCTGATGATCATATGTGATAGAAGGTTAGGACCAACAGTGGATTGATTCAGGTGGATAATGATGATAATGGTGATGATGACACGTTATTTTAAAACATTTCATAAGCCACCAAACGTCGCAGAAGGCATGGTTTATTTGTGTTTATTATTTTTAATAATTTCGAAGTCACGCTATTGATATAAAAACGTGGCGGAATTTAACCGTTAAGATGGGGTTGTGTGTGAGATGATATATGATTGAGTGACATGAGAACGAGGAAAAATACCAAAGTCGTTTTTGTTTGAGGCTAGGGAGATGCCGCTGTTCTTCTGTTATTTCTCTTTTCTTATTATTTATTTTCTCGCCTCTCCAGTGTAAAAGTTACTAGCCTTTGGTGCAATAAGCAACATATATGTAGTTCTATTGGAGTCATTATCTAGCATCTATTTAAATTACGTAAAAAATATTGTGTGATATATATTATCACCATCATCCCTTGAATTGGAGCCTGGTTTCCCTTAAGACATGACTACGCCGATATTCTGATATCAAATTCTATTTACAATTAGAATCATCAGATGTGGATGTAATATTAAGAGCTGAAAGCAATTAACTTACGTGTTCACGATAACTACTTGTAATCAACACACAATTTACGCGTCAATATCAATTCTCATCTAAATTGGGAACAATACGCTCGCGCCGCTCGTTATGTTTCTGACAGAACTAATCTTCTATAGACATTGCCTCGGTCAAGCGTCACAACAGGGTCGTAATTATTGTTGTTTAATTAAATTAAAATTAATATATTCCTTTATAATAATAATAAAGCTCATTTATTACCATCCTTTGCAGCTGTTATAGGTTTTGTGATCGTAAAGTAAGTTTTATTTTCTGTTAGCTGTTAGTCCGCACTCATTCTGTTGTTTCGACATTAGGAATTTTTTGTACGTTGTTTTGTTTTCTCCTGTATTATATCATTTAATAAAAACAGATAGCCTAGTTAAGAGTTCCTAAATACCAGCCGGCTTAAACGTACAAAAATATCAATTACGAAAATTATTTGCGATTGCTCTATGACTGACTTTAATTTTTTTTCACCATAGTAGTGTAGTCTCAGTGGAATGAATTACCGTTTTGCAATTTTCGTGTGCAAAAATTTGTGATCAGTGTATAGCGATGGACTTACTGTCACATAAGGGATATACGAGTAGTAAGATTGAAAATTCGTCAGCAAAAGCTTCTGTCTTCCATCATTCTGACAATGGCATCTATGTGATAACCATATAAGTGTTAAATATGCATCAAGTATATGCGCTACAAATGGACGAATAACTCAATATCACGCCAACGGATTTCGATGACTCATTTTACTTATTTTACGAGTAATTAAAGAGTAGTTTGATGAAAGTTTGGTTAGATTCTGATTAATTTAATAATATTCGTACAATATTTCGGAAATACAACGAGGGCGTCCGCGAGATTGCTCATAAATATACTTGTAATAGTGACAAACTGATTATAGTATCTAAATTGATATAATAATTTTATTATAGAAGTCCATATTTTTATATAAACTGCAAAATTTATCGTTAAAGTAAAAGTTATCGGAGAAAGACTTCTAGCCGTAAGAGCGTAGCGCTACGGAAGTTCTCGTAGTAACGTAGCACTGACTTTATTAATAATTACTAGATAAAACAAACAACGAATTTAATTACCGATTACACGCATACTGCCTACTAAGGTCTGAAATTGAAATAAATATAATTAATCTATACTATTATTATGAAGAGTAAATATTTTATGTTTGCAGTGGATAACCTCAGACATTTCTGGACTTATTTTAAGGCTTCATACACCATTAGAAAGCCTATACCAAAAAGTAACATTTTTTATTTCAAAATGCTTAAATAAAAAAAAATACATCGGAAAATTTGGTAATTTGTACTCATTTTTAATACTAAAATCCTTTTATTAGTCGCAATATCAACAAATAATAATTTGTGAGTTCTGTTGTAACATATCTGTGCCCAGAGCAACTTAGGGTACCAACGTATTTATTCACAAATATTACACATTCATAAAATTTCACATACTCCCTATTGTTAGCAGTTAAGTAAAAATATAGTATCATGGAAGTAAAACAATGGGTATTATCGCTTATAACGATGAAAAGGACTAATAAATGGAATAAAATAGAAAAAATAGAAGCGGGACTTTTTAATAAGTTGACATATACCTAAATACTAGTAGTAAATATATACACCAATGAAAATACAATAGTCATAGACATATACATAATATTATACAGTATAAATAAATAATGTAGTTATTCTAATAATATATATATATATATATATATATATATATATATATATATATAATAGAATCTTAAATGCTTAATATATTTGGGTTCGGTAAACGGAAACCATTCCATTCATTATTATTTTCTCCAATTATACTTTATTTTTCCCAAGCTTCATATTTTAGCAGCAAGTTATAATGTTTCAAACAATATCGTAACTATAAGAAATGTTTTCTTCATAAACTGCGTAAGATTTTGATATATGTATGAAAAGCGTTGGCTCAAGAAAAATAGCAAAAATGTGCTCAGAATTATTTGCGACTAGCATAACAAGCAATGTTCAACTGTCTGTATATTTGTATTACTTGACAAATGATGTAATTACTCAAGTGCTTGTGTGCCTGCTTCAGGTAATTTACATAATATTTTTGACCTGAATTAATCTCAACTGACATTATTTTATTTCTGTAATAATAATACATTAATCATAATCGAAGCGATTTGAGACATCGTTCATCGTGCGTACAGCAAAGGAGTGGAACCAGTTGCCGGCGTCAGTCTTTCCGTCCAAGTACCACGTGGGAGACTTCAAGAGTAGACTGAATAGGCACTTACTAAACTAGCGTGTTCCATTTTTCGACTATATCACCACTTAATATCAGAAGGGATCGTGGTCAAGCACTAGTTTATATTTTGTATAAAATCAAATAACACAACGTAGAGTTGCGAGTCGTAGTAGCTGTGTTTGGACGGTTGCATAGTACACTAGCGACCTTCGATCGATCCGTCGTACCTCCAATTAAATTAATTGTTTCAATCTTCAGTGCTGATTTACCACGTGCTCGGTTGTGAAGGAAAACGTCGTGAGGAAACCTACTACCTACGAAATTCTGTGTTGACTGAAAGATCGCTCTTGACCAGGTAAAAATTAATCAATCTCTAATTTTACTAAACATTATTCATCGATCATGTACACCAGATCTATTTATTGCTGTTACAGCGAAAACTGTCAATGAACTCGGAACATTGTCGAATTTACCTAAGGAATCTGCACAGCTTAATTTATGGATATTAGTGTGTAGAGGAACGTAGCATCACTGATACCATATTCAACCAGTACGTTAGCAGTGCTGGAAGAGAGTTGACGCGTTGAATTCTCGTGAAGGAAATTTAGTCGAAAGTTTCCCCGCTTACTTGAATTACGTTCAGTGGTTGAAATAGAGTGAAATATCGTTGATGTTCACGAGGTGATAAATATTGTGTGTACATTCTATTAGTGTTTTTAATTAATTTTGTGATTTTTGTATGGGAAAGTATATTTTGACTTTTGGTTCGTATGGACTAATAAATTATTTATTAGTGAAAAGGTAAGAATTGTTTCCATTAGAATACTAAGTTTATTACAATACTATAGCTCGCCTTAACAAAAGTTTGAAATGCAATAAAGTGCGTTATAAATTATAAAAGAAAACACTAGTTGAATATTTATTATATGTACTACTTTAATATTGTGGACCATTACGAAATTGTGTATGTTTATTATAAACATTAATAAAATTAACGACCCTCACTAGACGACTGGCAAAGCATATTCTTCCTCGCAATGTTGTCTTGAACTTGAATGGGTTATTCATGTTAATTTTAATTTTTATTGTTGAAGTTATATCAAACGTTTCTTTTAAATAATATTTCGTTTATTGGATAAAACGGCAAACGAGCATGTAACTCAAAAAGACTGCTGTCCACAATCATCTACTTAAGGGATTGCAGGTCTTACCAATAGAGGAATTCTCAATATACAGAGACATAAAGTGTGATGAAGAAAATGTAAAAGACATACTCTTATGATAAACTTTTGAATATAGTCGATTGTATTTAGGTGTCCCATTTTTATTAAATGTATATTTCACGTATATATAAATTTAGTGATGTTACTCAGGTGTAGTTTAGTTTTAATATTTTCATGCTGCATACTGTGTGCCATCGACCTGATTTGTTGTTATATTTCCTGTCCTTACAAATGCTACCTGAAAAAGATTCTAGAAAGCTCTTAGCGATAACAACTATTTAAAAAGATTTACACCTAAAATACTAGATTTAGCAGTTTAGGCGCCAGAACAGCATTATTTCATTTACCATAATTATTTCCAATAATAATTATTATTATCTTTATTTCCTTTAAGATCTTGGGTAAAGTTTTTACAATATTATATTATAATTAAATATTATATTTTAATATAAAAAGTAAAATAAAAGGGGTCATACAAAATATAAAAATATAAACTAAGCCAGCGTGCCAAGCAATCGGTGGTCTTCTTAATGCTGCTGTCTGACCCGACCTCAGAGGGAGCGAGGAAGCTGGTGGCTATGGCCATACAACATTGATAACTTTCTTTCTCGCTTCATGCGACCAAGGTGTGTGTGCGTAGTATAGGGTATGATGGGGCTGACATGCCCAAAAGGGCAAAAGTCCCGAAAAAAAAAAGAAAAAAAAAGCAATCGGTGGTTAGGGCGAGGTTAAAGACAAACCTCCTGACGATGCGTGCCGTCCTAGTACTCCTGGTACCGACTTTTGTATCGTACGCCAGCCATCTAACGAACGTCTCTTTACGGTGTTGTTTAACACTTTTCGCAGATTATTATCATAATTTAAGTATTTTTGTAATAATTTTTGCTATTGGATAAAGTTATATCTATCTGTTTTTTTTTGGTAACATGAGGCATAACTACTGACTTATATGCTAGAATCAGAGTTTATTGCTCCTTGTCATTTTTTCTCTAAGCATAGTCTGCCTATGCTATTTCTAGTTCCCCCAACGTGGGTGGTTAGGGATGTTATTTATTCTACGCTTTCATTCATCTCTTCATTAGCACTAAAGTTATATTTTTTAATAAAAAACACTCTTATCGTCTATCTTATTCTATATTTCTTATTTTTATTATTACAATTCTTATTTTTCTATTTTTTATTGCTGTTTTACATTCTTACTAACTCTAATTAGTTTCTTATTCAATACTCTATCTAACTCTACATATAATTCTTATAGTCTTATTTATATTTATTTATACTATTCTTTACTCTGCTTTTTACATTTTATTTACATTTTCTTTACTGTTCTTTTTATATATTTCTTATACTCTACTTCTCTAGATTTGGGCTCTCTGCAACTCTTGCTTTGCAATCATGCAGAGAGCTCCTTAAATGCTAGTTTTATTCCTTTTTACAATCTATCTGTTTACACATTTTAATTAACATATAAATTTTCAATCACCATAACATTTGTAATAAAACTTTACCATAGAATTGAAGTAGATTAATTTAACGAGGGCCCGGAGCGTTGTGGAAAACGAAGCGGGCGATCAAATGAAAGATTCCGTTTTCTAACTGCTGAATGCCGTGTAAGCTACGCTTTTACTGTGTTAAAGAACAAGCTCTCGTAACAACGTTATATAGAGATATACATTTTATTTATTGGCATTATAGTATACAAACTTATTACAAACAATATCTAACACATAAGGAAGAAAAATAGACCAAATACACTTAAAGGAAGAAGGGACGGACAAATAGGACATGATGCGAAACTGTCGCTAGGCTGCGGCTGGCAGCGCTGATTTTCAGAGATGGCAAGCACTATCCAATGTCGTAATACCTCTAAATGGAATTTATTAAATGCCTTATAATATATATGTAATACAATATACAAATATGGCGTGTATAAAAAAAATGTTAATACAAATAACGAGGATGATTAGGGAAGAACAAAGAGAAGAAAAAGGGAGCATCCCCGCTTAGTATTTAATCGTTCCGACGATAAAACATTAACACTTATGTTTATCTTTAGCGTAGATTTGATTTGAAGTCGGTTTTTAATTTTCACTCGTAAATAAACCTGTTAGTATTTCTTGGCTCTATACCAGGTAGGAGATATAAGATCATGATGTAATCCTACATAAAGGCATTAGTTAAATAAATCTTTCCGCGGGGTTGTAATAAATTGGTTTAACGAGCACCGAGAGCCTTATTGGAGAGGAAATGGGCGGTAAACAGACTAAGAGATCCCTATCGCACCTGATAGAATAAGTCTATACATGCCGCTTGCAATAAAGAATTGCCTTTTTAATTATTCAATTCTATTCTATGTATTTATAATCTATTTTTGTAATTCGATATTCTTGTTATGTAAAAATTTGTTTGTAAGGAATAAAACTTTCTAGGTTGTTTATGTTTTGTTTTTGATTACTGGGAATATATATATAGGAATAACCGTGATCAAAAATAAAGGGTCGGTTAAGAAATTTTGGATATCTCGGAAGATAAAGACGCTAACTGAAATAAAATGTGCATGATAGACAATTAAATATCCTTAAAATAAAATAAAATATTTTTATAAATTCAAATAACAACTTAAGACGATATCGTACGTAAAGTTGGATAATAAATATACATATAAAATTTAATGAAATATACTGTATTTAATTACATTTTTTGTGTTAATAATGCTTTATGTCAAAGAAAACGTGAATTGATAAAGGCGAAATATCAAGTTAAAGTGGATTTTATATTATGATCAAAGTACCTGGCCGGCTTTGAAGCTTTGGAGAGTTTTTGTAGATAATGATTTAGTTAATATTGTACAAAAAAAACGTTATCTAAATATAAATTTTCATCTCAACCAAATTACTTGTATTTATTTATATAATCTCTAATTGCAAATACTGAAAGTGTACAAAAAGGCGGACTTAATTGCCTAGACTAAAATGGCGCATTCTCTGCCAGTGTACCTGAGGGTTGTGTAGAGACATCAAGTCACGGGTGCAACCTTAGAGAAAAAAAGTTAGAAAAAAACTAATTTAAAAATATTTTATTATATATTTATGATCATGAATACAAACATACAAAATAAACATACTATTTGGATAAATTAATAGCATAACAATAATTATGAGTAACAATAAATATATAAATATACAACTATATAGATCCAAATTTAGATGGAAATAGGGACAGAAAAAGAAAATTTATAACTATTCCTCATTTAAGTATAGATTTTAGAGAGAGCGATTTGAATGTAGTCTTAGTTCCAGCTGTATTTATTATGTACTAAAATCTTTTTATACTTATATTATATTATCATAAACCTATCCAAGCGAAACATGAATTAAGCATTCATAGTAACATGCAATATTATTTCATTCCTCATTAAAGCAAACAAATTCTTCAATCAATCTACATCTTCTTCTTTAAAGGTTTACTTGCCACAGATTAAATAAATAATTAAATCGTTGAAAGCAGATATCAAACAATATGTATTATTGTTAACATAAAAAAACTACATTAAAGAAGTATCTATTCTGATAATTTTCTACGGCATGCATAAGTCTTCAGAATCCAAACAATCCTGTGTAACGAGCGTCCGTCTGCCGACGAGTGGAGCTATAACGTAAACTGAATTGAGAATCGAGACGTGTGCCGATAGTACGATATAAGTGCTCTTTCGTCCCATCTGGGCTTTGTAAACGGTAAAAGCCGAGACACATCTAAATCGGAATTTTATCTGACACATCGGAATATAAACTTAATTTCACGTCCTATTCTAACAAGGGCAGATGCATAACAATCGCTAACTATTTAAAACTCAGTAAGTTCTAAACTCTGAGGGAATAATATAAGCATATATATGTAATAGTTTGTAACATTTCGATAATAAGGTCCCTAACCAAACATGTTGGGGAAAGGAAAAAAAAAGTTTCAAAGTGTCTAATGATTTTTTGGACTGACTACAAATCAGACCAAATCCAGACCTTCGATCTTCATATTACGCTTTAAATTTATTTCTTATAATTATCATTCTTAAATCAAATACAAAAACTTAAAATGCTACAGAGTATACTAATATAAGACAATCAAAACACGATTCCACAATCCTGTAACGACGTTTCATGCTATTAAGATACACCTTGATCAACAAGTTATAACGTAAATTCTTCGAAAATACGAAAGAAATGGTCCAATTCTCAATTAAGAGTTTGCTTTCCAATCACGCTTGAATTTCATTACCTGGTGTACTTTGGTATTTTCATCTTTGCTGGATCACTTAAGAATTTTCGGCCGCCTGAGGAATTTTTCTATTAAGCTGCAATATTGCCCGAAACACGAAATCGATAGCTTAGCAAAAACGGTTCTATAATATCGTATACGAAACGATTCTCCTAGGATCTTCACGTGTTATGTATCAAATATAAATATAATATAATCATAAATATAAACATAAAATGTACATCTCCACAGTTTTCTTGTTCTATAACCAAATATATTACAAGCTTGCTCTATTTACTCTGTGTCTACACAACCCTGAGGTATACTAGTAGACAATGCCTTTTGACATTTACTCCGCTTTTGTATTCTACTTATTAACTTAATTAATTAAATTAACTTTTGCTATTTTGTTCAAATTAAAAATATATTCAACGACAACTAAGTTATATTGAATTGAGTTGTAATACACATCGCTCAAAGAGTATTTCAAACTTAATCGGGAGTCTGGACACAGTTCAGATGTTAATGTGTTGTAGAGACATTTTCAATTTGACTCGATTGTGTTGGATTCAATGTAAATCCGTGTTGCTTAGTCCGACTGTTGGAATTCCTTTTACAAACGACTTTAAGAAAGGTTCTCAATTCGTCTGTATGTTTATTTTTATATTTGTTACCGCATAACTTTCGACTGGGTAAACCGTTTTTGATTTTTTTTTAAAAACGAATGCTTCCCGTATTGTCCCTATTAAATTTAGTCCAATTTTGACAATGGAATCCATGAGAAAACCGTATAAGTCTTAAACTTGAATCAAGTATGTGCAAATGGTCGAACCGTACCAAAACTGAATTCAAGAATGCATTTTTATTTGGAAATATTCCTACGATAATTTGGAAATTTAAAGAGGGCGTCCGCGCTTGATAGCATAGTTTGATTTGAAGTCGCTTTTTCTTTTTGCTCGTAAATATACTTGTTATTTCTTATGTTAAAGTATAAACATAAAAGCACAACTTAGGTTGTTACCGGGGGCAAGCAATTTAATTGAGTGCACTGCATAATTGCCAACTATATGGCACGCTTAGCTCACTTTAATCCGTGTATGCAAAGCGACTCGACACGTTACTTAATAACCACTTAAAGTTATTAAGTTTTCTTGACGTTTGTGTGACATTCTTATAAATTATATCCTTCAATATTCATTCTAACGTAAGATATTAAATATATATACATAATGAATATGCTGAATCTATATTTTATCTTAAATTGACCGTAACTGTCTTATCCTTTGATTACAACGTGGGTGGTATCAATAGAAAAGTGAACAGGCATTTAATAAGTTAGTTCGCCTTACCTATATCTAGAATTGATTTCCATTTCACATTAGGTGGGATTATGTATTAATATTTGCTTAAAATGATATGGGAAAAATATAAAAAAAGATAACCAAATATTAATGGATTTTCATTTAGCGTAATTTCAGTGTTACATAGGCATTCTATATTCTTTTACATTCATACGGTTGAGATTTTAATTCCAGCTGGCCAGTACCAGTGATTTTTTGTTTCTTATCTTAAACATAGTATCATCAGTAAATGTTTGTCACGTATCTTATAAAAAATCGGTGAAAAGCAGAAAGAGATTGCGGTCTCTAGTCTAGGATTAAAACGACTGTATTAACATATTTATAAATTTTGAATTGACGAAGGATTTTAAAACATTTTAGGTATTTAAGCTGAAATAGCTAAATAAAAGTATTTTTTTATCATAACACAATAATGTAAATCTGCTGACTGTCTAGTGTGCATACATTTTATACACATTATACACGTTTACATACATACATACATTTTTTTAGTATGTAGTTAAATGATTGATGCCTTAAGCAGACAAGCGCAAACGCACTGCTCCCATAATTTTTTTATTCGAATTCTGGTTTGCTTCTAGTCTTCGGACTCTTCTTGTCATTACGCAATACAAGCATCCAGTATAAATTTAACCTGCTTGATGCAAAAATGTTTACGGAAGAAACAATATATAAGGAAAAATGTTTAATGAATATTTCAAAGAACAATTTGCAATTTTTGTGAAAGGGATTGAGTTCTGAAAATGTTCAAATAAAACTTTCTACGAGCGTAAAGTTGCGAATTGCCGCTGTATACGTGTCATGTCAAAGCTAATTTTTTTTAAACTTTTGCTTCGGTAAAGTGGTAAGTTATAATCAAACCTAATTTCATATAATGTGTCAAATATGAAAAGAGTAAAATGAAAAACTAATTTTCTTTTATTGACAATTTTTTGAAAATTTACTGCAATTATTAAGTTATTTTTTGTTAATTACTGGGTTAACATTCAATAGCAACAATTTTTAAAATAAATTTCATGTAATACTAATTATCGCGATAGTAATTAGAACCATTGTGGACAACCGACGCCTCTTGACGTAAACTGTCTCCTTTTGTTCGTTGACGGAGGGGATCTTCAACAAGATACCCTGTCTTCTAGGAGGAACTTCGGTGTATGACGAGCGGCTCCGGGATCTTTAGTGGAACAGACCGGAGCCCCTCTGCACTGTGCTCTCGGCGAGCACGTCCCCGGAGAGGTTTAATTCCTCCTGTGTCCAGCCGATGGCGCTTTAGCGTACGCTGTGGCGAACCCTAGGCCTCTTTTAGTCGCCTTCTACGACAGGCAGGGGATACCATAGTCTTAGTCAATAAGCCCACATCTACAAGGATGAAACTATCTCCTTGCATAAGCTTAAATTATTTTGGAAAGGGTAACAAGAATGTTGTGAGTTGTGTAAAATAAATTATTACAATTTACAAAAAAAAAATAGTATTGAATCTAGAACGAGATAAGATTTTTCAGAAGTAAGTCTAATAAGAGTAAATTAATACTAACTGCTATTAGAATTTTGACTAGTTCCTACTCTTTGAAACATATCCGCATACGCAGCGTTTGGACCTTTTCCGTTGATTTCGAGTTGATCTGTGAATTTGCTCGGGCATCTAAATGTTTTACTCGGAATAAAATTTCATCATAAAAGTTCACCTCGCTCAAAATGCGTCTGTAAGCGGTTTCTCTATAAAATGTAAAAATCCTTTTCAAGAACGTTGTAACCTGATATCACCGACATGAATGTCGCAGGGTCGGGCAAGAACATAAAATGAATATAGAATCGAGTCAAGTGTCATTTGTTGGTACTAAGTGCTCTTACGCATTTCAAATACATTACAAGATATAGATGGTTGTAGATTTTTTTTTAAATATCGCTGTCATTCTTAATAAGCTTAAGTTTGTGCTATAAGATGGCTTTCGTCATTAGTCGAATAGTGATGGGGATGAACCTACGACCAAATGCTTCGTAGACCGTTCCCTACACCAAGTTATTGATTTTCAAAAGAAGAAGAAAAATCTTCTTCTTTATACTCCTACCCTTCTTCTAATGTTTTACTTAATATATATAGAAAGAGTTTAACACTAAGAAGAACTGTAAACAAAAAAAATATGTATAAATTAATTTAATAATGAAAATATACGAATAACATTGTTTAGCCTTAAGAGTTTTACGTTAGGTAAATTATTTGAATTGAATTCTTGGAAGTCTCATTAACAAAATAATTAAAGTTCTAAGAGCAAATCCACTGACTTCATTTAGACATTAAAGAAAACTTTTATATTCTCAAATTATATCTTTCACTTCAGGTAATCCTATTCTCTAGTACCAGCAAAATTTAAGAGATTTATCTTGTGTACGGTCAATGTTACGACAAAAACGAATTAGCTTCATAGCAGACGACTGAAAATGTACCGTTTCTATTATTTTTCGCGTTAGTATAGATAATATTGCTTCCCAGCCCTGTAGTTCCGGGCTCGTAGAATTAGTACGGTATCCCCTACGTGTCGTAAAAGACGACTAAAAGGGGCCTCGAGTTCACTGGGCGACAAGGGTGGAGCCTATGTCGTCCGCTAAAGTGGACCCGGGAAGAAGGCGACATCAGCTGGCCCGCGTCGTCTGGCACAGGAGGGAAAGATTAACTTCCCCCGGGACGTGCTTTCCGAAGAGCACAGCGCAGAGGAGCTCCGGT
This sequence comes from Meandrusa payeni, assembly GCA_029286785.1. Classification (NCBI taxonomy): domain Eukaryota; kingdom Metazoa; phylum Arthropoda; class Insecta; order Lepidoptera; family Papilionidae; genus Meandrusa; species Meandrusa payeni. The sequence goes on from JAGSMX010000013.1 coordinate 7,841,286, forward strand.
GCCTTCCTCTGGAGCCCCTCAACATGCACCGATGATTGGCCACCGGGGAGGCTTTAGTGGGTAAAAACCTTACATAACCCCGCCCTCCCCCCAGAAGGCGGGGTATCTTGTTGAAGATTTCCCCCCAGTAAACATAAAAAAGATAAATATCGCGTAACTTCCTTCCACACACTCCGTGAAATCAATTGACACCAGCGATGTTTATTAATCTATACGGTTTCGGGAGCAGATAAGATGTGCGCTGGTTTTTTTTCCTAAAAATAAAAATAAAGATTGACGATAAAAACGAAGATGTCGGTAATTGAAGTTATATTAGTCCGCGAAGGTTAAATTTTATAAGGTTAAATCTGTGTGTACCATTTTGAACCAGAGCTGATTGTAGCCGTCGACAGCGAGTATCGGGCTGAGCAATCTTGGGCGCGAAGGAAAAACATCGTGAGGAAATTTACGAACTATATCTTCTAAGACATTTGCCTCACTGCTAAGTGGTTGTTTCACTGGTAGATTGAAATCCTCGCTAGTTTGTGTTAATTCGTGTCCATTTTTAAGGTTTTTGAAACCGAGATCATTGAGAAAATATTCATAATGTACAAACCCTTTCAAAGACCGTAATAATCTGGTATAACGAGCGGCAGGACCGTCATAGGGTAGTGCGAGACATAAACCGGATATAGGGACGAGCCATATGGCGTTTGTAGGTCTTGAGTATCTTTACGTGTCATGAATAATGTAATAGTCGAAAGTTTATATGTTAAGATGGATTCTTTTTTAATTAGAAGAAGACTAGGTCTAAATGAGATGTACGATTCTGTTGGATATCCTTACTTCGCCAACACCTCAGTGCCAGTCTTCCCTGCGAGCTACGAGATTTTTACCTAATTATGTACGAGCTACTGCGTATTCAACTTGTTAGTCTGATTAACAAGCTGAAAGTTACAGAGGGTAAAAAGAGATTAATGTTAGGCATTTCTCTAAATAACAGAATCCTACAAAAATCTACGAAGAACAATGTAGACAATAATCTTAAAGGTAAATACATTACCTAAAAAAATATTCCATTTAGCTTTTACGGAGAATAATATGAAGCTATGAAATAATCCGGATACACGAAAAAACACTGTAAGTGAAATAATGGGTTCTTTGAGGGAAATTCAATTTGAGTAATATAAGTAATCTATTTTCTATCACCTACCAAGGTAAATAAAGAATCCTTTCAAATAATGTTCCTATTTGGACAAAAGGTTTTAGCACCTACATAATCCAATTGACTGATTTTTGCGCAATGTTTTAGAGAACATAATCCTAAGAGACTACGATGAAATATAACACAAGAGAATAATGGCCGGTGTTTCAAATTAATAGTTCGGTTGTGTTCGAGCGTCGTGAACAGGCGAGCCTCAAATGCTGTCATGTGCAAGTTGCTTTATTAGTTTCCCGTCCAAACACTAGAAGCTCTCAATCTCCTTTAGTATGACATATATACGAATAGATCTCAAAGCAATGTTTAATAAATTCTATAGAGTCTTGAATTGTTTAAATATATTTTTATTAATAAAGAAAGCTAGCAATATTTCTTTTTTCTTTCAGAAATATTACTAACATTCTTGTTAAACATTCCAACTAAGCTTATGCTTGTGCTAGGATATGGTTCACGTCAATAGTTAGTGGGATTCGAACCCACGACCTTACGATTCGCAGACCGTACCCTAAACCATTAGGCTATTAACGCTTGATTTTTGCTTGTTATTGGCAGCCGGTTCACTACCGAATATAGCCGTTGGTAATGCCTTCCTCAATATATAATCAGACACCCTGGATAGAGCGCACCCCACTCTGTTTAACAATTAACTTCAAATTAATCTCATTCAATTCGGTAATTAATAGAAAAAAATATAGCTTATTAAAGATTTTGCGTCCTTTCAACCCGGAAAATTTGCATAGTTATAGCAACCGTTAGAAACTTTTCAACGAGTTTATATTGTTCCAAATGTGATGCGGCCATAGTCCATTCAACCGACTTCAAAAACGAGGAGGTTCTCAAACCGTATGTATGTTTTTTTATGTTTGTTACCTCATAACTTTGGACTGGGTGAATCGATTTTGATGATTCTTTTTCCCATTTCATTATAGTCCCATTCTGACAACGGTTTCCATTAGAAACCCATATAAATCTTAAATTTGCAATAACTAGAGTTTGTTTAGGTTGTGATTAATTATTTCGTAATATTCCTACGATAATTCGGAAATTCAAAGACGTTCACGTTTAATTCGATTGGAAGCGTATGTTTAGTTTTTTTGAGACGCATTATGGGGTCTCGCGAGGATCCACCTCTAGATAAATATCATCAAGTACTATCTTTTTCTTATTAACTTATTTTACTATTTGCGAATACAATGTTTAGTACAGTGAAAATAAAACGCAGCAGTCACTTGGGTGCAAACTAACTGGACCTAAACCTCGGTCTGATCGATCGTGAGGCTATCATTTCTTAAATATATCTTAACTTGACACTATAAGACGCTTAATGTACTCTATGTTATAAATAAATCTCTTTAAATCTTAAAAGGCTCCAACATTAAATCGTGTTAATTATCCATTTGTAGGCAATTGACCTAAAAAATGTTATTTAAACTATGTCTGTAATGGCAAGATTCGGAATTCTAAAGATTTACCGAAGCTTTATGAGTAATTTGGCGATGAGGACAATACCGCCAGTGCTCTTAATTACACTGCATGATAGTTATTTTTTTTAGATATCTCAAAGAATAAATATAGTCGAGCCATATCTTGTTGGTTATTGAACTATTGTAGTTCATTTTAAAATTGAAATCCATTCAGTTTTTGGTATTATTTATAACAATTTTTCGAACTCTATTTAGCACGATTTGCTGCTTTTATTTACTTCTTGTTTTATTTGCTGGGTCATAAATTGTTATGCAATACTAGACCTGAATCGGCTTCGAGCGGAAAGCACTAAATATCTAAGGAAAGATGATATCTGTTGTATGGATATATCCTGAAAATGTCATTAAAATCAGATCGGAAATTGGAAATCCATGGGGAACATGTAAATACATTTTTAAATAAATAGAACAGTTGACTGTGTCGGAAAGTTTAATTAACTAATTGCAAATGAAACACGTTATGTTTGTTTTAGAGCTAATACAAGTATTAATTCCATAACCTTGTTAGCTCCTGATTTGCTTCATACACAGTTTAACTTAATGTTGTGGGAAAATGCTTGTTATTGACACCGCGGAATGCGATGGGTAATGATACACGGATTAGAATATATGTTGGTATGTGATTAATGTCTCTCGTTTATTCAAATTAATTATTACTCATATTGTTATAAACATTTGTCAAGGCCATCATCATCAGGCCTAAGTGGCTGTATGTCGTACGCAAGGACATGACGTTCAACAATCTAATTGAAGAGGAAGGCAAAGACCAGGTAAAATGAAAGATCAAAGAAAGCCGACCTCGGCTGGCTGGCTTGAAGAAGAATAGACGTTTAGGCTGAACGTTTATAGAGCATACATTAAAGTTATAAAAACGTTTTAGGATATCAATTATAACAGCAAAAGTAAAGGATGTATCGTACTTCCGTTTCCTAACTTATTAAAAACATCGGCAACGATATCTTCAAAATGTTAATCTTATACTTTTGACCTACTCAATATTCAAGGGACATGTAAACACATTCAGGATGTACAAATGATACTACATATACAATTCAGATTATGTTCCCGTCGACCCGACGAATTTATTACAGTCTTAGAAAGGATTTCCACATATCTCAAATTCGCTTCTTTTTAAGTAAGGATACAAATATAACTAACATAGTTCAGAGAGATCATCCCTAGGGGTTGAAGTTTTTCGTGTCTGCAGGAATTTTTGAACCATGACCACTGTCCCCCGGGTAGTGTTGAACTTCCAATATTGAGTGATCCACCCAGTGGCTTGTGCTGTGAATAAGCTAGTTCGATAAGATTGTATCAAAACCAAATAATGTGTAGCTGTCAACATTAAATAGGTAATATCTTGTTAAAGTACCTCTTCTACTAGCGAAGGTCATCAGTCAGTGTACCATTTTTTTTGGTACAAACAGTCTTGTAATATAAAATAAGTTAAACAAAATAAATTTAAAATGTTAACAAGGTCTACCCAATATTTCTTATACTAATAGCAAGTTTAAGCCAGAGAATACGTAAAAATTCAGAAAGGAAAACAGAATAGATGATAAATATACAAATATATACAATTACAATAATTTAACTAAGATTTTTTTTAACGTTTTTGAAGAGTTATGAGATAAGTCAATATCATAAATCCACCATATCTCACTGTCTCTGGAGAGCCGAAACAGATGGGCGGCACTCACAATTCCGTTGTTCCGTTGTTTTGCAACTTGTAATATATAAACAGATTTAAGAAAAGTTTACTTACTAAAGCCTGCGTAACATTCTCAATAAACATTAAAACTAAGCTATGAATTGTTAGAAGATGGACACCTTATGTACAGACCAAAGTGTTTTTTATATTTTATGTTTATCGACAAACAAGCGACCTTTTTATTCATATCCCGACGTCGCTTTCTCATGATTATATAATGGCATGTAACATATTCTATACTTTAGAGTGGCTGTTCAATAATAAATTTCCATTTCAGATGTACAAATGTAGAAGCTGATAAAAGTATAATTTGTGTAAAAAAACACATACTTTGTACCTAAGACAGAACGTAAGTAAAGATCAGATAGAGGACTTGGCCTGTTATTAAAGTGCTGTTAGGTATTAGATGCATTGCCACTTATATTTATATCTTTTGTCTTTATGGATTACAAACGTATAAAGAAACGCATTAAAACTCCACACGATTATTAAACAATTTTTGGCTTCAATCTTAGTACTTTTCTGTTTCATTTCCTTTATATCTATTGTGATGTTTTGGCGTTGTATGAAATTAGTTGTATATCATAAACGAACCGCCATTTCCGGCGAAACAAAGGATTTTTTTTATCGAATTCTCAAAATGAATTCCATGTAGCAATCTGCGACTGAATAAGAAGCAAGGAATCACTTTAAGAATAACTGTAACTTGGCATATCACGTACGGCAAGTACTTCTTTGTTCGAGAAATCGAAGTTCTCTGTATTATGTTACTTGCTGTTATTTTAATTTCATTAAATTATCTTATCGTTTCCTCAAATATTACAACACCTCAATTTGTGAGAGTTATGTAAGTTAAATAGAACATATAGTATTAATAATTTAATTTAATTGTTAATATTAATAATTAAATAGATCATCATCAAATTTACTGTTTGTTCACTTATTTCCCCCCAGAAGGCGGGGTATCTTTTTGAAGATTTCCTCCTCGTTAACAAAAAAAAAGGCTGATTTGCGGACTGTCAAAAAATTTCATCAAAATCAGTCATCAGTCTACTCGTCTATAAGTTAGGAACATACATCAATTTATATAATTAAAGATAACAAAAAATTCATACATACATAAATATACATCTTACTCTATGTATTGAAGTATTTTCGAATGAACATCTCTCAGCAACTAATAGTTTATTGTTACATGTAATTGGAGGCCGTCCCAATTCGTTGAAACAGGGGAATGTGGCAGTTCAAGTTAAGGGTGTGAACCATTATCTTAATTACATAGAACCATTCAAACGTTCTTAACTGAGGATTTGTTGAGGCCTTTCTATCTATAGTCATGTATATTTAAAGAATAGTCATAGATAGGGATCCACCATACGACAATTGACGTGAACCATCTCCTAGCACGAGATGGAATAAAAAAAAATTTTTAAGATTGAATAGCCTAATGGCTTAGGGTACGGTCAACAAAATGTAAGGTCATATATTAAAATCCCTCATTCCGTCTAACAAGCATAAAGTTAAAGTTGCAGCTTTTAAATAAGTCTCACTGCTGGGCACCGTCTTTCTTTGTAAAGAGAGTAAGGGCATACATCCATCACGCGGCCATAGTGCGGTTTGGCAGACTTCACATGTGTTAGAAAATTTTTCAAAGACATGTAGGTTTCCTCGCGATGTTTTCCATCACCGCCGAGCGCGCGGTAAATCAGCACATAAAATTGCACAGCAAATTTATTGGTGCCGGCACCGAGGATCGAACTCGGGTTGCTAGTTTACTATGCAACTTGAGGTGACCGCCCGGACAGTGAGCTACCACGGCTCACAAGCATAAGCTTAGACGTAAATGGTTAACTAGGATGTTAGTAATACTTATGAAAAAAATATTGCCAGTATTTTTTAAAAATATATTTATGAAATAGTAATCTTGTTTAATCTCTTCTTTTTATTTAATTAAAAAAATACTACTTTTGTCTTTAAAGCATTGATTTTAGTAGTAATTACTTTAACAAAAATACTTTGTCACATCTTAAACCATGTTTGTGAAAGGCTATACTTCAATAAAAAAATAAAGCCATGCGAAACCGTTTCACCATATGGCACCTAATACTTAGAGAAAGTATTTAATAATTGTGAAAGCTTATCTGGCTGTACGCCAATTTCACTTCGGTTTAGGTATATAGACCATGATTTTTCTAGACACTTTAGAAAACGAAATATTCCGTGTCATATCGTATCGGTATTTTGACGCCACTGCTGCTGTTCTATTACGTCGCCCATAAAAAACCAATCAACGAACATAAATTTACTGAATAAATTTACATAGTACAAGATCCGATCACAAGCATTTATTATCGTTTATCCTATTTTGATATAAATGATAATAAGATCACTATTGTATTATTACTTATTTTCCAAATTATCATAACATTATTTTAAATTCAAACATGAACAACTAAAAACAAAAACCAACTTCAAATCTTCTTTTATATAAATCAAATCTTAATTCAACTTCAAATCTTATTTCAGAAATTTCGTAGGAATATTACGAAATAGAATTAATCAGAACCAAACCAAACTCTCATCAAAATACCTTTGAAGTACATCCTTTCTAGTAAAAATAAATCTAATTTATCGCGCATATACATAATGCAACATTTATATATCGAAATATTATATTAAATATTTAAATATTATTATACTGAACAGATAACATTATAATTGACGAAAATATTCCACGATTTTCGAAATTTTGTGAGGACTGACACAATCTATACACAGTATTCTGAAAATATCTGTGTATGTTCCAATGTAATGTTATCGTAGAGAACAGAGAATGATCAAACGAAGTGTGAATTCCACTCGGATGCCCTGGCCGACCCTAAGGCGTTAACTTGCTCGATACTATCTTTTTTCTCTTACAATATTTCTTCAAACGTTTGCGAATAAGTATATATCAAAAGTGTATATAGTAGACATAGAATGTATTTTTCTTTTTTTGGAAAACATCTTAAAATAATAAGTTCATTTTGTCTACAGAATGGATTTGGAGCCTATACAACGCGCACGAAAATATTGCAAGTGATATTTTGTATGTAAAAAGAAAAACGGTGCAAGCCAAGAAATTGGAAACTTTATACTAAAGCCACTAATTTATGTCGTACCCGTATTAATAACTAGCGTATCCAGCGACGTTACCCGCCATTAAAGACTATTTATTTGAAGTTTAATTAAAAATAAAAGCCTAAGTTACTCCTTATTTTATCAGCTGTCTGCTTGTCGGTTTACTGATATTTCCAAATGCGATGGTTTGTTATTCACGCAAGAGTTATGGTTTTATATAAGAATTCGAAAACTACACACTGATTTTAACAAGCCACTGTGATTCAAAGATTAACTGTCAAGTCTATAGACTGTTACTATAAACGAAAAGTGGCCACTACAAAGGACGTATGACTAATGCGACAAGTCTTTACGGATTTAGAAGTGAGAAGTTTAGATGACATAGGTAAATAAAGATGAAAGCGTAGAAGTATATAATAGATACTTAGGAGGATGCTAGTGAGGTTCAGGCTAAGCGATCTAAGAGCTATGCCAACTCTCAATCCGGTGAAGCAGTAAAGGCCAGCTTCTCTGCGCCAACTGTGTTAGTTCGTCCAAAAAAAGAGGGTGCTAGGTAATAATGCTACATTTTAAGTGAGTTTCGTTATTGTTTTTTTAATAACAAAAAATAAATTCTCATGTCTTTTAATACTACTTATTTTATTAATAGTAGTAGTACTAGTTATTATATTATATTTATTTCAATAGATTTTAAGTTCTAAGTCCGTACATAATTGTAGCAGGTAATTTTTTTTGCATATGAAATCGAAATATAGAAACACATCCAATCGGGTTTTTCGTGTATTACTCAATAAAATTACTTAGTGTCTGCATGCGTGATATTTTACGTAATGCAATTGCATTTTATGTTTTCATTAGACCATTTATTAAACCTCTAGGTATATGCGGTTACAAATATCTCTGGTTTTACACTTAAATTATTATATAATTTAAATTATATATTTAAGGTGTGTAAAAATTAACTTGTGTCAGAAGTGGAGTTTTTGTTAAATCATAGAGGTCACCACCATTCTTTATGTTTTAGACATTGAAAGTTAAAACTTCCATTTTTTTTGTTGGACGAACTAACACAGTTGGCACAGAGAAGCTGGCTTTTACTGCTTCACCAAATTTGAGAGGTGGCACAGCTCTTAGATCGCTTAGCCTGAACCTCTATTAGGTGGTAACTCGACACAAGGGTCCCCCCGGTGAGGGTTGACCTCGGCTTGGACGGTTATCATTATTACGTGTTAGCAGTCCGATCTGAGGGCGCCCGAGAGGGCCGAACCATTCGGTCGGTAGCTATTTTATTAACAAAATCTATTGGGATAATCTAAGCTAAACTAACTTATATGCCACTCCGGAAAGCGTTAGCGCTGGGAGAAGAAGTGGCCGAAGAAACTCCACCAACGCTCTTAAAACTTCTAAAGCTCTATAAATATATATATCAGAATCGCTAACGTAGGTGAACGAACATATAAGAAATACAAATAGTGCGCAGTTGAATTTTGCGTAAAATTTACAACCCTTCAACATCTTTACGTGACTTTCCATACGGCTTACATATATAACGACCACAAGATCCTACGCCACCAAAGTGTACACGCGATGAAAAATTTATGTGCCACATATTGTTTTGAACAAAACATAAGAAAAAAAATTCTTCGCCATTCGAAGTCACAATGTAAGTTTTTATGACTTAAGACATTACTTTAGAACATAAGTAAATTGATATTAAGTATAATAATTACAATATGACGTAAAAAATAATATTTTACTAAAATTAATTATTAAAATATTGTAAATTGCTAATCTTAAATTGCTATTGTAACTTTTTCCTTATGACAGGTAATATAAACATTCGTATGTCATTTAAATGACTTACATGTGATTCCTACTGTATTAAAATTATAACACTTATATGAACCATTTCTTTTGAAAATAAAACAAAAATTTGACTTTTTTTTAAATAAAAATGGACACAAAAATATTTTTTGCTTCCGTTGTACGTAAATTACTTTTCATTTTTTACGTATGATATCGCTTAGGTTGAGGCATGAGCCAAATATTTTCCATTTCATGAATATTTTAGTTCAGCCTCCAACAGGATACGGTGTCTAGGTTTACAAAATATATGTTTGTATTACACTATAACATCATTGAACTATACACTCAAATACAGTATAATCGCTAAAAAAATAAATAGGTTACATTTTAACACTTTTTGGCGGGAAAAAGCAATGGGTGCCCGGTTTTCGTAACGCTTATTAGGTAAAAGTTAAGTTAGATTAACCTGACCTCAGCTCCGTAGTTTTGGGCTCGTAGAATAAGGCTACAGTATCCCCTGTCTTTCCTCGGGTTCACTGGGCGACAAGGGCGACATCGGCTGGCCCGTGTCGCCTTACGCTGTTAGGGGGGGAGGGATTAATCTTCCCCACCCCCTCCCGGAACGTGTTTTTCGAGAGTATAGTGCCGTGGGGCGCCGATGCGTTCCACTGGAGTTCCGGAGCCTCACCATGCACCAAGGAAAGGCATTCGGGGAGGTTTTAGTGGGTAAGTAATCCCACATAACCCCACCTTCCATTTGAACCCTCCTGTCATTAGTTTATAAATTCTTTTCTCTTTTCATTATATAATAAATAAAGGTTTTTACGTTAAATACGCCTCTCGAATCTGCCTTGAGTATATCATTGCTCTGAGGGTAGAAACAGCGATTAATTTAATTATCCTCTATATATCTACATACATATTAATGCATCCCTGGTTAGCGTAATAGACAGTGAATTTGATCGGAATGCATAATTCAATGCTTAACTGACATATCTAGACATTGAATAATTCATAGCTATACTTGCCAATGTCTAATACGTTAATGGATAGTAACAACTCTAAATATTCCATAGTGAATTTTAAACAAAAATACAAACATGTATGATGACGTAAAAAGCGAGGAAGGTGTCCCAGGATCGTGAAAAATGGAAACCCGTAATCTCTGGGGTACGCAGTGTATGCAAGAGTAGTCAAAAGCATGCTTTTATTAGGTTCATATTTTTAGCAATATTTGTAAATTTAATCCAACAATAGCAGGGCCATTTCAGCGGCTTCTGCTATTGCTCAAAATTGGCACGATCGGACAAGCACGATGAATTTCCAGCATACCAACGTGAAGTGAACGTTTTTTAATGACGAACTACACCGATAGGCTAGAAAAAAAAAAAAAAAATAAAAAAAGTGGACCCGGGAAGAAGGCGACATCGGCTGGCCCGTGTAGCCTTGCACTGCGGGGGCACAGGGGAGGAGGGAGTAACTTCCCTCCCCCGGGACGTGCTCTCCATGAGCACAGTGCAGAGGGGCTCCGGTGCGTTCCACTGGAGATCCCGAAGCCCCTCGTCATGCACCGAGGAAAGGGCCACCGGGGAGTTTTTAGTGGGTAAAAACCCCACGTAACCGCCGCCTTCCCCCCCAGAAGGCGGGGTATCTTTTTGAAGATTTCCTCCCCGTTAACAAAAAAAAAAAGGTCGGTTACTATGTTACGCGTAAGCTTTCCGATTCGAGGGCACCCCAGAAGTCCGTGTGAAGTGCCGGTGACCCAACTGTTAATAATAGAATGCTAACGGGGGATCTCTCAGTTCAGCCGAGATTAACAGATTGGATGAGCCGTATGCTTGTTTGCCCACATCTCCAATAAAAATTGGGTCGTTTGACATCCCTTGTCAGAGTTGCTATTGGTTACTGCTGATGTTTAAAACGTGAATTCAAAAGCAAGTATATTCACGGAGTTAAAACAAAAACAACTATCAGGTCGAACCAAACATTAAACGCTACAATGTTCGGACGCCCTCTTTAACTTCCAAAATCATAGTTATAAATGAATCGTTGGTGGGTTTGAACTTAATTGTTTAATGGCAAAAACATACAGCCTACATACGCATGACCTCACCAACTTAGTGATGTCTAGAAACGATGTGATCTAATGATAGAACGCACAAGATTTATGGTCACACAAAGGAAATGATATCCACAAAAACGGAATTAAAATGGAAATGGCGCGTAACAACAGAAAAGTTTGTTTGGATAAAGTAAGAATGTATAAATCTCAATCTTCGTACGTCTCATGTATCCGGTACGATTTTGCTTCACGAGTTGGCGAAACTTTTTTACCCGCTGATATTATTTTTTTAACCTTTATTTACACAAATAAAAGTGTACAAAAAGGCAAATTTTAATGCATTCTCTGCCACTCTTTCTTGGAGTTGTGGAAAGTATTCGAGCTTAGAGAGAAAAACAAAATAATATAAATTATATACATATACAGAAATTAAAAAATTAACCATAATTATATGTAACAATAAAAAGACTATATACTGGATATAAATATAGATGGGTAGAGACAGAAAAAGATACATTTGAAACTATTCCTTGTTTAAGTATTGATTCCAGAGAAATCGTTTTATTGAAGCCTTAAATCCAGCTGTACGTACATTTGATGGCAACGCATTCCAGAGCCTATTTATTAACCAAAATTGTTATTAATTTTTCTTTTATTTAAAGACCAGAGATGGAATTCGTGTTCATTGAACCTTAAGATACCCTGAGCTTTCACAGTTCTTCCTTTAACCTGTGAATATTTAACCTGAGAATCGACAGTTAAATCGAAATGCATGGGTAAATCAAAATTTCAAATTCCTATCTACCATCGTATCATATATATCGTGAATGAAGCTCGCCAGTCGTCTTAGTATACTAGTAAATAATTAGTGTTAGCAGTGTAGATATTTTTCTTATATTCTTCAGATTTAAACTTTTTAAAATCACATGTCAAATGTACTATGAATTGTTACAGGTTTAATATTTGGACAAGTCAAGCTTTTAAAGCTGTTAGATTGAACCTTTACTAATAGATTAAAAAGACCTGAGAGCTTATTATTAATATACCTTAAACTTCGTATTTAAAATACAGTCAAGGTTATGCAAAATATATTATTAAATTACAGAAGGAAATTAAATCAAGATAAATGTACTTTTTGATACTTTCCACCTTAACTTAATCAATAAAGTTTCCAGAACTCGTTCCTCTGTTGTCTGTCTTTACTGAGACATGGAACAAAACTTTGGTTTTCGTTACTTGTATCTTTGAGTTGAGGTAATCCTGTTTCCCTCGTCTCGATAGGATTAAACATCTCTTGTTTATGTAATTATTATATTCTAAAAGTTTCAAATTATATTCAATTTATATTTTTAATTACATTAAGGTATATGAATATGTCGTTAAATCTAAATTTTAAACATTTCTGACAATATTTGTAATGTGTGGACGTGACACGGTTCCATAAGTTCATCGTCAATATTGAATTTAAATGTAATCGAAAACGTGTCCTGTCACGGTGGAGACTCAGTGGAAGTTTCCTGCATTTCAGAGTTACTCCTGAACTAACATCCATCTTTTATTCCCTTATTTTTTGTTTTTGCTGTAAAATTTAAAATTGTGATATTAGACCCAAATAAATATTACATACTGTTTACATAAATAAAATTTAAGAAAAAGTTGAATGAATTTCTAAAACAGTACATATCCTTTTTGAGAACGTAATAATTTGGTTTAACGAGCGGCTGGAACGTCGTCGGGTCGAGCGGGAACATAAAATGTATAGAGTAGCGAGTCATGTGTCGATTGTACGTCCTGTGTCTCCTTACGTGTCTCATTGAAGGTCAAAAGTCTTAAGGTGAGCATTGCAGATATTTGTAAAATGTTTATATAAATATATTTTGTAAAAAAAAACGAAAAAAAAAACATTTTTTTTATTAGAACAATTTACAATAATATACTCACGCCCTTGAGTTAGCATCGTAAGCAGAGATTAGGAATTACCATTTTGTATCACCCTTATACAAAGGTGTGTTAGGTAAAAATGGCAATTCCACAATCTTTTACTTCTTATATCTTTATCTTCGAATAGTTGATTGTCAGTTCCAGTTACTGACTGGTATACTTTCACGGAAAGATACATCTTTATATATCTTTTGGATGACGGTAATAGTTAACATCAGATAAATGATAAGTTCACTTGTCCATTCTTCTATAAAAAAGCCTCCATGCAATAAGCTTCTTGCCCAAGTTCTTAAGTTAGGCTTCTTGTTTAAGCTTGCCTTCTTGAATAAAAAATATTATTGCAGATTAATCTTTTATATATATTCTCAATACGGTATTTTATACTAACAAATTATTCAAAATCTACCTTAATGTTTGAACGACAGTGATGTAACTGAAAAGAAAATGAAGCAATATATCGTATCTAATACTGCGTATGTTGTCGATATAAAACGGTTAGGGAAATACTGTCTGATAAATCAATGTCACTCGACGGCTGCCAAGCTATTTTGCCGTTAAATCAACCAGCATCATATTCAATATCTAACAGAATTTAGTCTTAGCTTTTATTTTAAAGACTAACTATATTAAGCAAACATAACTTTCCCTTGACAATAGAAACTTCTACGAAAATATTCCAGTTTAAGTGTACGGTATACTCTGACGGAGATCGCTTGATAAATTTAATTATTTTAAGATCCTTATCCAAGACATCGGTAATCTAGTGTAGATTACTGTTATATAAATCTAGCAAAATCTTAAAAAAGAAAACAGCTCTCAAGAACTTTTAATCCAAATTTTTTGAATATGAATCCGATAAATGGAAAGTCATTGATATAAACCTATAGACTCGAATTCTTTACCCCTAAATTTTAACTTGATTGTTTTGATACCCAACCATTCTTAAAATTAAATTATTAAATTCGTTTCGATATTTAAAATTAGTTAAAATTTCGTATTCCCGAAAATGTAATATTTATTTATATTATAGTTAAAGTTACAGCCGTCATATGGGTACATATACGAGTATATATCATACAAACATATATAAGAGAGTATAAGGGCAATAGTAGCAGCAGTAATTAGGTTTCCTCACGATGTTTTCCTTCACCGCTGAGCGCATGGTAAATCAGTATATAAAATTGCAACAGCAAATTTATTGATGCCGGCACCGGGGATCGAACTCGGGTTGCTAGCGTACTGTGCAACTTAAGGCAGCGGTTCGGACACTGAGATACCACGGCTCTATTTATATTAGCTTTATATTAATTTATTTATTCAGATTGGTGACATACTAAATAAGAGCAACGTCAGAAGGACGAACAAGTATGAATATTCGAGCAATCGAAAGCAAGAGAGGTACGCTAAGATCGTTAAAATTATAAATCCGTTATTTCATGAGTTGATTGCATTAGTGCTTTTATTCATTATTATCATATTATACTATTATAATTATAATATTTAATTTTGGTACAATACCATAATTCGTATATCAGTAACTAATCCAATTCAGAGTAGTAAGCTGCTCAGTGCGGATTATATCCAATCAGGGTTTACGAGACAAGATTATAGGGACTTAAATATCCATTATCCTGCACGGCGTTGTTGAGCGCCCGAAGGACCACTTACATTGTTAGATGAATGACTACGGAATGTTCATCAGAATCTAGCCCTGAATAATAAGGGAGAATAAAACGAAAATGAATTATTAATTTTCTAAAAAAATCCCATATTCTGAAGATTGTTCTTATTTTTTACCGCTAGGAATAGCCACATTATATACCTTGATAAATTTTAAAAACAATTATATAATTAATCGCCTGTGTCTACCTCAATTGGAATACCAGCTAACTTAAAATATTAAGCGTTAATTAGCCTAATGGTTTTGGGTACGGTCTGCGAATCGTAAGGTCTTATCCACCATTCAACTATTGACGTGAAGACTCTCCTAACAGGCTTAAGCTTAGTTGGAATGGTCAACAGGAGTTTTAGTATTATTTTCTGAAAAAACACTATTATTTCATCACCATCATTTTAGTCGTAGAACATTCACTAAGTCACTAAGAAGCGGCTTGCAAACTACGGGATCCTTTATTAGGTCCTCAGACCACCTTACGTCTGTGGTCTCTAATCGTGAACTTTTTGACCCTATCGGCCATCTGTTCTACGCGCCATGTCCCCTGCCCATAGCCACTTCAACATGCATACATGGTGTGCTAAATAGGTTGTCTTCGTTCGTCGACGGATCTTTTAATTTCTGATTTGATATCGTAGAGAAACCCCGAGCTTACCTATCTTTTTAAGTATTTGAAAAGATATTTGTAAAATGTTGTATTCTGTTTGTGTATTTTTTAACCCTAAACATAACTGGCTCACCGCCAGATAAGCTTTTACAATCATTGAGTTCTCTTATTCGGTAATATTTACCATATGGAGTGGCTGCTTCATGTTCTATTACGGCCGTTACATTTATGAGCTATTACAAATGTGAGGCAAAAACCTTGGGCATTTTTCGAGATGCTAAAACAATAATTTTATAAATTAAATTAATAACAATTCTTTGATTACTTCTCTTTATATTTTGTTATGCTTACATAGATACTTACTTCAATATCTTACAGTTTATTATAATATCTATAGTGAATTAATTTCTGTTGACTGTTTTTAAATTCAATTGGTATTTTGCATCAAGTGCCCAATGGTTTAGGCCTAAAGGGGCTCTGTAAAATTTAAAGTTGAATAAATCCAGAATTCGACTATTTTTATAGAAAAGAAACAATGATCTATTTAAAAAGTTTTCTTTCTTTCTTTTATCTTTTATCACACTAAAATAGTAATTACTAAAATTTAAATACACGATTAAATAAAATCATTAAAAAAATTAACAATTACTTTACTTTTTAATCCGTAATTTATTTTAATTTTTAAGTTGAAAACTAAACACTTTTTTAAATAGCGCATTGCTTAAGTTGAGCCGGTTCAGTATACTGTTCAGTAAAGCTTCTCTAATACGAAAACATGTATACTAAGCCTCCAAAACAACGAAGTGTAAAAAGGGGTTCTAATTTATCAAAGCTCCCGCGGGTTTTAAGGAACAAAATTATTCAACAGGAAAGATCAAAGGCTAGTAGGCATGGAATCTTTTATCGCCTTTCTGATAGTACACTATATTGAAAATAATAAGCCATCGCGGCCTTTGTCCATTAGGGGTAAATAGAGGTAGCTGTAGCTATTCAATTTTCACCAGAATCTAGCCCTGAATAATAAGAGAGAATAAAACGAAAATGAATTATTTATTTTCTAAAAAAATCCCATATTCTGATGATTGTTCTTATTTTTTACCGCTAGGAATAGCCACATAATAATGTATACCTTGATACATTTTAAAAATAATTATAAAATTAATCGCCTGTGTCTACCTCAATTGGAATACCAGCTAACTTAAAATATTAAGCGTCAATTAGCCTAATGGTTTTGGGTACGGTCTACGAATCGTAAGGTCTTATCCACCATTCGACTATTGACGTGAAGCCACTCCTAACAGGCTAAAGCTTAGATGGAATGGTCAACAAGAGTTTTAGTATTATTTTCTGAAAAAACACTATTATTTCATCACCATCACTTTAGTCGTAGAACATTTACTAAGTCACTAAGAAGCGGCTTGCAAACAACGGTGTCCTGAGGCCTTTATTAGTTCGTCAGATCACATTGCGTCTGTGCTCTCTAATCGAAAACTTTTGGCCCTATCGGCCATCTGTTCTACGCGCCATGTCCCCTGCCCATTGCCACTTCAACATGCATACATGGTGTGCTAAATAGGTTGTCTTCGTTCGTCCTACGATCTCTTAATTTCTGATTTGGTTATCGTAGAGAAACCCCGAGCTTACCTATCTTTTCAAGTATTTGAAAAGATATTTGTAAAATGTTGTATTCTGTTTGTGTATTTTTTAACCCTAAACATAACTGGCTCACCGCCAGATAAGCTTTTACAATCATTGAGTTCTCTTATTCGGTAATATTTACCATATGGAGTGGCTGCTTCATGTTCTATTACGGCCGTTACATTTATGAACTGTTACAAATGTGAGGCAAAAACCTTGGGCGTTTTTCGAGATGCTAAAACAATAATTTTATAAATTAATTTAATTACAATTCTTTGATTACTTCTATATATTATCTTTTGTTATGCTAATATACATACTTACTTCAATATCTTACAGTTAATAATAATATCTATGGTGAATTAATTTCTGTTGACTGTTTTTAAATTCAATTGGTATTTTGCATCAAGTGCCCAATGGTTTAGGCCTAAAGGGGCTCTGTAAAATTTAAAGTTTAATAAATCCAGAATTCGACTATTTTTATAGAAAAGAAACAATGATCTATTTGAAAAGTTTTCTTTCTTTCTTTTATCTTTTATCACACTAAAATAGTAATTACTAAAATTTAAATACACGATTAAATAAAATCATTAAAAAATTAACAATTACTTTAACCCCAATTTATATTTTTTAATCCGTAATTTATTTTAATTTTTAAGTTAAAACTAAACACTTTTAAATAGCGCATTGCTTAAGTTGAGCCGGTTCAGTATACTGTTCAGTAAAGCTTCTCTAATACGAAAACATGTATACTAAGCCTCCAAAACAACAAAGTGTAAAAAGGGGTTCTACTACACTAGGGGGTAATTTATCAAAGCTCCCGCGGGTTTTGAGGAACAGAATTATTCAACAGGAAAGATCAAAGGCTAGTAGGCATGGAATCTTTTATCGCCTTTCTGTTTTTGATAGTACACCATATTGAAAAATATAAGCCATCACGGCCTTTGTCCTTTAGGGGTAAGTAGAGGTAGCTGTAGCTATTCAATGTTCACCAAACTTATAAATTCCAAATTATGAACTTATAAATACAAAAAACCTGATTAATAACATCTGTGGTCCCACAGAGGGTTTCACTCATTGAAAAACGTAATTTTTTTTACAGTTTATTTTTAATGAAATTAAGAATTTACTAAAAACTTTTAAATGTTATGTTAATGCTAGTTACCTGTACTGTGTTTTTGGTCTAGTTGCCTAGCCTTAAAGGGGAAATAGAATAGGGAGAAGAAGACAATGAGGCGTTTGAATAGAAGTAGAGATGAAAATTAAAACGTAAAATTATAAGAAACTGTACTTTACCCTAAGATGCTGTAAAGTGGTTGTCATCTAGTCAGTCTATTACCAGGGAAGTAACGAATCGAGTCCTCAACGTACATAGAGAAAATTGATATTGGAGTACCAATAGAATGTTAGTAAACTACATAATACTATACGGAAAATCTTTCAATAACTTTATTTAGTTTCAAAATCCATCTCAATCCATCCTATTTAAATATTAATAATAATATCGTATTAAAAAAGCTTTTTTGTAAACGACTGTAATATAATAATAAAACTTACCAGTGAACAACAATCGTTATTTTCAATTGTATATGTAATGAATCATTTTCAATTCATTCATTTAATTCGTGTCTTCAACCACTTTACGTACCAAATGAGCTAATCCTAGAAACTTGCTTAGCGTGAATGCAGGCCAATAAATTGTCATTCAGCTCACTTCCCAGCAAGATTAGTAGAGGAGTTTTAAAGTTGGCTTCCTGCCAGCTGTCGAAGATAAGTTAGTTGGATGTTAAACGTTTAAATTGTATTATATGTGCGTCGTGAACATTTGTGGTGTAATGTACAAGCCATTCACTTTTCTAAAGATAACTAGCGATTGTTGTGAGAATATGTTAAAAGTGGTCAATTGAAAAGCACTCACACACTCACCGACACACATACACACACACCCGCCCGCACAAAAAAAAATGATATAATGACAATATTAGATATATAAATAACCATGGGAGGAAGGACTGCCAACTATCGCACAGGAAATTCCTAGTTTAGGTGGCAGTGAAACTTAAATAGAACTAATACTCGCAGTAAAAAAGTGTAATTAGTAATACTGTTTGTTATAATTTTGTTAATTAATAAAGGATATTTATTATTTATTTATTTATTAATTATTTTATAAATTGTAACTGGATTGACAGAAGCAGCAATTAAAATAGAAATTACCGTCTTTTCACTGGACACAAATTTTAGCAAGTTAATCTTGAAAGTTCTTTCATACTGAAAAAAATTAAACTGAGCTTGCGCTTTTATTTATTATACTTAAAAGTTCTTGATGCTGTATAAATGTTTAATAGTCTCCTTGTAAGTATCAGACTTAACAAGTTATTTACGAGCAAAAAAAACCGAATTAAAATCGAATTTAACGTTAATTACATTTCCGTATTATCCTAGGAATTTTACGAAATACAAGCACTTGTCAAACTATTCCTAAGCAAGGAATAGTTTGACAATTGCTGTCCCTATCCATCTATGTATTTATATATGTATCTATTTATTATCATATATAATTATTATGTTTATATATTTAATTTATTTGTAAGTAAGTATGTATATTATATATGCATGCATTTATTATAGTTTTCTTTCATTTATTATTTTCTCACATAGCTTGCACCCGTTACTGTGTCTCTACACAACCCCAAGGTAGACTGGCAGAGAATGCCTACTGGCATTAAGTCCGCCTTATTGTACCTTTTTTTGTATTGTGTGCAAATAAATAATAAATTAATTAATTAATTAATTAATGAGAATCTAACCGAAACTCTCTTCGAACTACTCTTGAAGTGCATCCTTTCGAATAAAAATGAATCATCGAAAACGGTTAGCGTGATACATTCGTCCATTTGTGGCGCGCATACTTGAGGAAAATTTAAGACTTATAATGTTTTCTCATGGATTCTCCATTGTCAGAATTGACAAATTCGAAAATCAAATTTGAAAATTGGAGTACCAATTTTCAAATAAAAAAAAATCATCAAAATCGGTTTACTCAATCAAATGTTATGACAAACATTACAAAAGATACAGATGAATTGAGAACCTCGTCCTTTTAAAGTCGGTTGAAAATTAGATTAAATGCCCTTACTTATTTCCTGTTGTATTTATGTTTTCAATAAGACCTGTGTCAAATAGTAGATTTCTTATGGCCGAAATGGTGAAGGTGATATAGCTGTTCAGTAATGGTTGAACTGCTGACAAATACTTACTAGCAGGTTGACTAAAATTTGTGTGTTGAGTGTAGGGTGTTATATCAACGACGCTTTTTTTGAATTGCGGTCAAATTTCTACTATAATGAGATCATTAGGATAGGACTAATAGGACAATAACACTAATAAAAAATACACAAAATATATAAATACACCAAACGATCACACGTGTGTACGACACGATTAAAAGTCAAGTTAAAGTTACAGCCTTTATATATATAATATATATGTCCCACTGTTTGGCGTAGGCCTTCTCTGTAAAGAGAGTATAAGAGCATAGTCCACCACGCGGCCCTAGTGCGGATTGGGAGAATTCATATGCCTTAGAAAATTTTTCAAAATTTTTCACTATGTTTTCCTTACCGCCGAGCGCGTGGTAAATCAGCACATAAAATTGCAACAACAAATTTATTGGTGCCGGCACCGGGGATAGAACTCGAGTTGTTAGTGTAATATGCAACTTGAGCCGACCGGGTACGACACGGATTATTTTAATAGTATTCCGTTTTTTTTTAATTTGCTTCTTTAAATTTGTCAGTAGTGGCTTACCTGATGTGACACATTTGAAATAAGCTCTGATAAGCAATAAATCTACCTTGTCAGATTAAAAAAAACCGACGCGATAGCCACTAATGAGAAAAGTTGTTGTGGGTATGGGTATACACCAGCATGGTAATATTAAAAGGTGAAACATTACGAATTTTCAACGGAGAGAGCTTATAGGTTAAAAAATAACAAAGATTCTTTTGTACTACGCTCTCAGCTCTTCATTATAAAAATGTGAGGAATTATATCTCATGAAGTTTGGATTAGGACCTTCGTCCAAAATACATACGACTTATTTTGTTACTATGGGATAAGTTTATTTTATATGTACTCAACAATGGCTAGAGAAATCTTATAAAATATTTTTATGCTTCTTTGACTATCTGTTGTGTCACTTCTGAAAACAAAGATGAAATGTTTAGTTATCATATATAGACTTTTTTTTTGTTAACGAGGAGGAAATCTTCAAAAAGATACCCCGCCTTCTGGGGAAGGCGGCGGTTATGTGGGGTTTTTACCCACTAAAACCTCCCCGGTGGGACTTCCTCTGTGCATGGTGAGGGGCTGCCGATGTCGCCTTCTTCCCGGGTCCACCTTGGCGGACGACAAAGGCCCACACCCTTGTCGCCCAGTGAACCCGAGGACCCTTTTAGGCGCCTTCTACGACAGGCGGGGGATACCGTAGTCTTATTCTTGAGAGCCCAGAACTACAGGGCTGATATAGACAAAACTTAACCAATATAGCAGCTGTTGGAGCAGCTGCTTTACGACTTTAAAGTTTGTTAGAGCTTATTTTTTTATAAAATACTTTCTATTCTAATTAAAGTAATCTAAACCTTGAGTTGTGGTAGCTCAGTGTCCGGGCGGTTGACTAAAGTTGCATAGTACGCGCTAGCAACCCGAGTTAGATCCCCGGTGCCGGCAGCAATAAATTTGTTGTTTCAAGTTTATGTGCTGATTCTCTGACTGTTCTGATTCTTCTTGACTGACCACACGCTCAGCGGTGAAGGAATACATCGTTAGGAAACCTACATGTCTCAGAAAAAAATTCTAAGGCATGTGAAGTCTGCCAATCCGCACTAGGGCCGCGCGGCGAACTATGCCCTTATACTCTGTTTACAGAGAAGGCCTGCGCCCATCTGTGAGATTTATATATTATATCAATATTATATTATTATATCTAAAAAAATAACCTTACAACAATTATTAAAATACATTATGCAATGTAAAATACCAAAATCGAAAATGATATTGGTTAAAATTCAAGGAAAAATTTAATATTTTGTCAAACCATTGGAAATTGGTCAAATTTTATAATTGGAATTGAGCCAAATGGGAATCGTGCGGTACGCCGTCGAGAATCGCTTTCAAAATGAAAATACCTTAGTACCTTTTATGCATATTATGTTTACTTTTGTACAGTTTTAACAGCCTTAATAGTCTAAATGGCCAGGAACAAAAATAGAATAAAATAAAGATTAAGTAGTGATGAGAGCTTAATGTTATTTTGTGTGTTACTACTTTATTTTTTTTAAATTTAAATATGGTTTAATTTGATTTGTATTTAGTAATTTCATTGTAAGTTTAAGTAGTTATTACATTCCGAATATTGCAAATGTGTCATGTTGGATATAACGAATCTTAATATTACAATTAATTCATTTTAATTTTTTTTTTGATTTCAGGATATTACGGGTTAATTATAATCATTTTCGATGCTCATAATGAGGAGACTGAGATTTTCTTTATCTAAAACAAGTCGTTTTTGACGCCATTTTAGATAATCCGCTTCATAAAAAGTAAGCATTCTCTTGCTGAACCCTTGTTCTTCACGAAGCTTACTTAATTATAAAGAATTCGTATGGCTATTCGTAATTTCAATTAAAAAAAATTATTAATAGAAATTTAAATTTTAAATATAAAATAATACTTGGCTGGAGGTGAGACTATAAATATACGTCGAGCACATATTTTATTTAGTATTTTTTTGGTATTGATGACACAGAAAAAGCAGTAATTATTAAATAAAAATTTAAAAACACTATCGTTTATAAAATAAAATAAAAACAAGGAAACTTACTGATTTTACAATTCCATTAATTTCGAAGAATTTCTACAGACAGTTCGTTGTAATCACATCAAACTGACTTCCTTAACAAATTTTAAGTTGGAACAAACTTGATTTTCTGGTTTCATCGAAGATCAAACAACTTAACGACCCCGTCTTCTAAGTTTTGTTTTAAATTCAAAAGTTTTAAGTCGTACTTTGCTAGAGTAAAATTCTAATTCAGTGCATTTAAGAATAATCAGCTCATGTATGTAGAATGAGGACTTTATCATCTCGTACACTATTGGAAATCTATACTAATAAATGGAGCGAGGGGACGTTTTTTTGGCTGCAAAAATCGCATAAGTCTATCCCAGACATGATTCTTGTACCATAATATGCAGCGTAACTTAGAGAAGGTTTTAGTATATTCAGACCTGTAGTTCTGGGCTCTCAAGAATAAGAGAGAGGAGGTTTTAGTGGGTAAGATCATCAAGACATAACCGTCGCTTTCCCCCCAGAAGGCGGGGTATCTTTGTGAAGATTTCCTCCCCGTCAAAAAAAAAAAAGGTTTTCGTATATTGCTGCTTCACGGTGTTACCCGCGATTAAAGATTGTCCTTTTCTGTACCGTTTGTAAATTCATAATTTTATTTATTTATATAAGGATATATAACAACTAATTTAATCCAACTTTACATAGGAATTATAGAACCAATATAACTTTAATAGAAAAATAGAAAACAACTATACACAAAACCGATAAATAATCTATAATAATCTATAATAAATAATAAAAAATAAAAATAATCTATAATAAATCTATAATAATTATCTATGATACAGGGAGCATGACTTATAGAAAATTTAGAAAAAACGCATACCCAGTAGTTGGTGCCATGATACAGAAGCCAATAACTTTCACTATAGGTCATGTATTTCCGTGTTGTAAATAGAATAATAACCACTGTACAATTGACTGCCTAGGCGACTATAGAAACTAAGTTATACGCGAGCCAAGCCAATAAAAGAGTGCTAAAGTGTGGACGCCGGAACGATATTTTGGAGACCATTACGTATTCCTACAAAGCTCTGTTGACGGCAATGCTGGAGTAGTGCCAGAACATCTAAAGTCTATAACTACATTTGAATAGCTTCTTGATCTCTATTTACGCTATCTACGAAAAATATCACACAGAAACAGAAAAATTGAAAGCAATAATTAGCATTCGTGTATGAAAATTTGTTGCCATTCTTAATTCCACCAATAAAGTCGAAGAAAAAGGTAAAATTGATAGCAATATATACCTCCCAGAAGAGATGTCCATTCCGCTTAGGTTAAATCTGGGGCTAATTACCAGACAGATTAAAAAAATACACAATCTGCGTTTTAAATAGTGTATACGCGTGTATCCACGTAAATAGTATCATCGATGGGATTGAGAGAAAAGTCTCATCTCGGTGGACAGAGATACATTATAATATATTATTGTAATTGTTGATTGTTTTTAGCTTTTTTTTAGCTATTTGTTTAATCTTAGTTATAAAGGTAGTCTTCAGTGCGACGGGTTCTAGAAATTTAATGAGATATTTCCCGAATATTGTACTAATTAGTCGTTCAATTTTCAGAACGACCCCTTTGGGATACTCATTACATACAGTACTCGAATTACCGAAGTGGAATTTTCTTGTGGCGTTATACGGCTATGAATATCTAAAAATAGTAATAAGTGGAGTGTACATTTATGTGTAATATTTATTAAAGTTTGAAATCAGTCAGATTTCCTTTTTCAATGTTCAACAAGCAGAGTTCGATCCCCGGTGCCGGCACCACTTTATTTTAAGTGCTGACGTACCACCTGCTCAGCGGTGACGTAAAAGACAACATCGTCAGGAAATATGTATGTCTAAGGTCACGTGGTGAAATAAGCCTTTTTGTTCTATTCACAGAGAAGACCTGTACTCTACAGTGAGATATGAATACACTGTTACTTAACTTAAAAACTCGGAGAAAAGTGGATAGCCTATATCCGTCTACGCCATTTGAGTTAAAAGGGCGTGAGAGTTTATATGTATTATATAATTATTAGCAATAGTGAAAGTAAATAAAGCATAGCTTCTAGAGTATTGTAAGGAAATGGCAATTAAATAGTTAATTCGGTGAACTGGTTCATTAGTGTAAAAATTCTATAAGGTAACCTGACCAACGCAACCTGAAATTCTTTCAACAAATTTACAAACATTCATCATCATCATCATTTCAGCCGTAAAACATCCACGTTGAACATAGGCCACCCCCAACGATTTCCAAAGGGATCGGTTGTAAGCGGCCCGCATCCAGCTGCGTCCTGCGACCTTTATAAGATCGTCAGACCACCTTGCGAGTGGACGTCCCACTGCGCTTGCTGGTCCGTGGTCTCCAATCATGAACTTTTCGGCCCCATCGGCCATCTGTTCTACGCGCTATGTGCCCATTGCCACTTCAACTTGCTTATCCGGCGAGCTATGTCGGTTACCTTCGTTCGTCTACGGATCTCCTCATTCCTGCTTTGATGTCGTAGAGCATAGCCCTCTCCATAGCTCGTTGTGCGACTTTGAGCTTGCTTATGAGGCCCATAGTGAGAGACCACGTTTCTGTTCCATACAAACATTATTTATACACAATAGTCGAATGTTCTGTGTTCATTGAAATTGAACATTTACAGAACTATTTAAAGTAGGCTAAGTATCGTTAAGTTCTCTAAAGTAAGCTTTTAAATCTAAGTTGAAATATAATACAATGAGTAATGATATATCACAAACATGATATATCAACAAAGCCTAAGAAAAAAGAGAGCAAATTTGACTTTTTCCATCGACCATTTTAACTTACGCTTGTTAATGTACTAACAGATTCACAGTGAAAAATGTAAATGTGTTTATGAATAATTCAATAAACCGCTGAATTTCTAACAGTTCATTCGTATTCATCCGACGGAGGAGATAAATTCTTTTCGAACAGATTATGAAAACGTATATTCAAGCCTTGATGTGGATAAAGGCAATCTTTTACCTTAAACCATTGTTGTTGTAGTCAAGTAAATGATTTTACCAAAGTTGAAGTGTTACAGTTATAGAAAACATAAAATATAACCGTGAGCATAAATAAAGGGTCGGTTAAAGAAAGTTTGAATATCTCGGAAGATAAAGACGCTAGCTAACCGAAATAATTAATTAAATTTTATCCATTAATAATTATATCCTTTGACAACACTAAGTACTAAAATTTAAATAAATTTTTTTTACTGATTTGGGCTCTATTTTTTACATAATTTAGTTTTATTTTTAGTTTGGTTTATAGTTTTACCTATTATATTTAGTTTTTAAATATTAAAATTATTTTTTGTTATCGATAGTGAAGTGGATAATTTTTAGTTTTTAAAGTGAAGTTTTTAATTTAATATTATTTTTTTAAGTTAGTATTATCAGTAAGTTTGTATAATTGTAGTTAGATTCAATAAAAATAAAATTTAATGAAGAATACTGTACTATCCAAGTTTACGTAAGATATCCTTTTTCGTTTAAGTTTATGTTTTTTAATTAAATATTAATAAAATAATAAAAATATTTTATTTTAAGGATATCTAATTGCCTTTCATGGACAATTTATTTCAGTTAGCTAGCGTCTTTATCTTCCGTGATATTCAAACTTGCTAAACCGACCCTTTATTCCGACTCGTTATTTTTGCTCATCACATAGCAACACTTTTTAACTATTTTTTTTCCGATTAAACAGTCTTTAAAGGAGTCTACTGGACTCCAAGGAAATAAGAGATTAAACCATTTTAAAAGGTCAACTACAATATAAGATACCACGCCCTTTCTCTCCCACAGGAGTAGAAGTAACAGTATCTATCCGCTTTTCGCCGAGATTAACAAGTTACATAACGTATGGTGCCCAACGCTACATACATGGCATAATGTCCGCGAGTAAATTTTACACGTAAGAAATGGGATTACAGCCAATTTTTGTATCCAATTAAGGAAACTAAATAAATAATAATTACACGAAGTAAGGATAAATGTTATCGCTTCATCTCAGGAAAATTACCAATTATTATAGGCAGTATGGCGATAACATTAAAACAAGTTGTTTTCGTGGTCATTATACCTTGCCTCGCCGTTGTTAATTTGGGGCATTATCATATCAGTAATTCTTTCAGTATTGAGAATGTTTATAATATAACCTTTTTTTTTGTTGACGGGGAGGAAATCTTCAGAAAAATACCCCGCCTTCTGGGGAGAAGGCGGTGGTTATGTGGGGTACCCACTAAAACCTCCCCGGTGGCCCTTTCCTTGGTGCGCACCGGAGCCCCTCTACACTGTGCTCAAGGAGAGCACGTCCCGGGGCGGGATGTTGACAGGATGTGAGATCATCTCACATCCTGTCAACATCCCACTCCACACTCTCTTTCACAAAAGCATCGCATTATTTGCTGTATCAATGACCTTTCCGCTAAGTCCTTTGTGAGGTCCAGTACAGTGTTACGTAAGAAAATTGTAAATGATTTTTCAAACATATTTCAAAAGAACAAATTGAAACTAATACCATTTCTAAAAGATTATTTGTCTTGACTTCGTAAAAAGGCTCCGTGAAAGCAAAGCGTATACTTAGTCCTTCTAATAAAAGCAAGAACTAATGGTCGCCCGTGTCGTAGCATCAAAGATTGATCGAATTACAAAAAGTTCTCGAAGTACGGTCTGTTTTTATGCTATTAGAGATCGTGTACGATACCATACAGCACGCGCTAGAAAAGGTTAGCTGGAAGAAAATGCTAAATAGTATTCAGTTAGCCGTTGCAACTATATTTTTATTTTAAATGCATTAATGCAAATTTGTATAAAAAAAACATTCCCATGGTTCCTTCTAATGGCATCAAGTAGAACATTCCAGGGTTTTAATCGATGCCAGTCCGATATAACCGCTCCGCTAAAGCAAATTTGCGTAGGCATTTCCTTATTAAAAAAAACCCTTGTACATATTTATACGACGTAGGACAAATAATTTCCCTATGCCGCTGTATTACAACTGTACGTAACGAGTGTCCCGAGGGAATAATTCCATAAATTAAGCGAGAGACTCCCACGCTGTCTATGTATTATAAAGTCAGATTAAGTAACACACGTCTCATGTCAGATTGGAGTACGTCGGAATTATTTTTCTTATGTCATATCCAACGTACTTATCTCTAACTCTCACTAGCAACATTAACGTTTACGTTTTGTTATTCCAATCCGCGATGGAAGTTGAACTTCCATCCATGATATAATAAAAATAATTCCACAATTTTTTCCCTCGTTTTTTTCCTCGATATTATTTTTAATGACTGATTGTGTCAATCTGTTTTTCGGTTTATTACTTAGTAGTACAACACATATTCTAAGAGATGTGAAATCGTTCGGTTCAATCCTTCAGTTCAATCTGCGCCATAGAATCGCATGACGGTATACGCCCTAATAATTTACCAAATGTAGTCTTATAATACGTTAAGACAAATTTATTCTCTATATTCTATGCTGACTATTATTTAATTAGATGTTTTGTTCCAAAAAGGATAAGGTTCTACATCGACCAGATTTATGACAGATGAAAAAAGAAGACGGGTAATTACTCTTATAATCGACGATTATGTACGCGCAGATGTATGAATGTGAATGAAACGAAAGACGTGTTCCAGGATCATTCTAAGTGGAAATCCATGATCTCTGCCTACCCCTATGTGTGACAAGCCTGTTTACATATTTTTTTAGTATTATTTCAGGAGAACCTTTTTTCTCTTTAAACTCTCTCTCCTTCTCCTGTGGAAGATACTTAAAATTTTCTCCCAAATTATGCACTCCCAAAATAGTGTGTTACAAATTTAATAATTATATAAACAATACCGTTATTCACAGACTAATATGATTACTACTATGCATTCTATTTACACTCGGTTATTAAAGAAATTAATTAGAATGTTCCGTTTGCCTTCTTTTTTCTTATTTTATTCTAATAGAAAAAGTAGATCCAGTATTGTTGAAATATAAGTGGAGGAAGTACGAATATGTCGTTACATATATTTGCATTCCGTTAAAATATAATTGCAAACTGCACATATTGACACTACCGAGCGGCATCGGAATCACGTCACTGGATCGCAAAGGTGCTCGAATTAATTACCACTTTGTTTCAATCTGTAATCGTCGATTTGTACTTCAATAAAGGTTACTAACGAGCTCACTACGCCCCTATGAATAAGCGATCCTGCGGCACAAAGAACGCGTATGCATTTTTATAATTCATTACTTATACAGGGTATTACCGCTTCCGAAAACTAAGATAGACGATAGTCTTGAAGCGTCAATAGCCTAATGGTTTAGTACGGTCTGCGAATCGAAAGGGGTTTCGAATCCACCATTCGACTCTTGCCGTGAACCATGTCCTAGCACAAGTTTAAGCTTAGTTGGAATGGTTAACAAGATTGTTAGTAATATTTCTGAAAAAAAAAATATAAAAGAAATATTGCTAGCTTTCTTTAAAAAAAATAAAAAATATATAAAAAATAATAATAAAAAAAGTACCAACGACACCTTTGGGATAAAAATATCGATCCTGATTAAAAAAAAAACAAATTTTTAAAACGTTTTATTAGCATTATTTACGCTCTATCTTGTTAGCATAGCTCAATGAAACGATAGTTTCATAAAAAATACATTAATTTACTAAAAAAAAAAGCAATGAACACACAAAGTCAAAAACAGCTGATGCTGGGGTCAACAAACGCCGGGGCGTGGCGGGGCGCCTAGATCAGCTATCTTTCACTTTGGTCTTTTATTGCTGTTTATATTTCTATAAACCTATGATTATTTTTTAATCGGGATCGACTTTTTTATCGTCTGTCTCCATTTTCGGAAGCGGTCTTCTAACACCCTGTATTATTGCCCTACTTAGCAATAAGTCGCTGTCAGAATATCAGTGTTGCAAATAATTAATATTATTTTTTCTTTACGCATATTATATAATTGAATGTTAGTCAATTTACAGTGAATTATGGTCATAATAAGATTTAATATGGCTATTCTAAATATAAAGAATGAAAAACGTCCATTTAAAGTTATTTTTAAGGATAAGCAATGATAAATTCGACTTAATATTTTATCGGTAGAGATTTGGTTAAAAAACCCCAGTGAATAGGTCATTCATTACCGGACACTCAACAGAGAAGATTTTTTTTAAAAAGAATGCTAACGATTTTTTTTCACTAATATTACTAACACTCGTATTGGAACGGTTATAACTGAGCTGAAGCTTGTGCTGGGAGATGATTTCAATAGTCGAATGGTGTATTTGAGCATACGACCTTAAGTTTCGCAGTGCGTACCCTAGACCATTGGGCTATTGAAGCTATACATATGCTTTGCTGTAATTCCGTGTTATTTGTTATTTATTTATAAAGAAAGGATTTGTATTTAAATAGGTACATGATTGTGAATAAATCCAGTTAGGGTTTATTTACGTAACGCTCGCGTGTTCAAATAAAATTTAAATAAATAAATATTGTAATTTCCATTTGCGTCAGTGTAAATTGTATTATTCAATTTTAAGAGAGTTTGTTAGTTAAATTTTGCCTTAATGGACGCTTATGTTGGATCTACACTATGACGTGGTGCAAATGGCGTTAAAGCTACAGGAACAGAAACCAGATAAATATAGCAAAGCCAAAGATAAAACTATGAAAGCCTTTTAACCTAAACCCACAGCCATAGATAGAATAATGTAGAATTATTAAAGGACAACAAAGAAAGACACTCAGCTTAATTTTTTATACGAAAAGGGGTATCTATACGACTCACTTGATTTTAAACGATTACGTTAAACCAGGACAGTTGCTGGTGCCTTAAAGTTCCTATTAATAAGGGCAGACAGACAGACATAAATAAAGCCATAGACCGATCCATAACTACAACCATAGAAAAAGTCGGTTGCCACAGTATCTTCCTGATGAGAAATGTAATAATATCATAGTTGTTTTGACCAAGGAAGACTTTTACGTTAAAATAAGATCAGAGAAAAAATCTTCATATTTATTGCCATCGTGGCTCAGTAGACATAAGTTACAGCCTTTATATATGTCCCACCGTTGGGCGCAGGCCTTCTCTGTAAAGAGAGTATAAGGGCATAGTCCGCCACGCGGCCCTAATGCGGATTGGCAGACTTCACATGCCGTAGAAAAATTTTCTAAAACATGTAGGTTTCCTCACGATGTTTTCCTTCACCGCCGAGCGCGTGGTAAATCAGCACATAAAATTGCAACAACAAATTTATTGGTGCCGGCACCGGGGATCGAACTCGGGTTGCTAGCGTACTACGCAACTTGAGCCAACCGCACGGACACTGAGCTACCACGGCTCTAATGTAATGCGCTCTGAATTCAATTCAATAAGAGAAAGTCTTGAGAACTGTAGTATTCCTCACTTTGTTATTAAGTATTTGAACGCACTACCTTTTGTAAGTAAATGTCGATATATAAGTGTACCATATTAAATAAATAAATAAAATCAATTGGATTAACAATTTATTCGCCAACTAAGATCAAAATTAAATTGGAAGCATCCGCCGTTTCAATCAAAAAGGACTTCAAAAGTTTCTAGACACGCCATTAATCACTATCATTGTTTCTTTTGATTCACCCGGACAAGGCTTCGATAACGAAGCTATTCTCGGGGTTGTCATAATCATTGTATACATTTTATAAAGATATCGACAGACAATAGCGTTGAAATGTTAACCGCAGCGATTACATTAATTAGAGCTCGAAACAGATAGCACCGTGCATAACTGGGTAAACACCAGGTATTGCAATCCAGTTGATTTATTGAATAATCGATTAATAATTCTGCGCAATGCGAGCGATGCATAATACATAATATCACTATTGGAGAAAATTCAATGAATCGATCTATTAGTCAAATTTTCGTTTTAATTTCTGATTACAGATACTAAAATAATGCGAAACTCATTAATTTGAAGTTCACTTATATTAGCATTAATGTTCATCATGTCGATATTATCCGTTAAATTAAGCTAGCTCTTAATGGGTGTCTTCATTTGTTGTTGTTGTTTGTTGTCAGTATGCACACGGCCCAATCTAAGATTCCTTCTCAAAAGCTTTTGCGCTAAGTTACTCGTATTTAGTGGCTGAGCCGATATTCTAAAAAGTTGTAACCACCATTCGGACTAACAATGGCGATCGGTAGTAAAAAAAATTTTGTGAGAGACAGAAAAGTCGTCGTACTTCCTCATGCCAACCTATTCACAATGGTAGCCAATAACGGATTTTATCATTCAACACAAAATCTAATAAATATTACTAACACTCCATTTAACTATTGGAAAATAAGATGGTTAACGTCAATTGTTATGTAATTACGATATGTTACATAAACCGTCATGAGTAGGCTACTTATAGAGTCCAAAAAATCTTATACTACAAAACAATACTTCTTATAACACAAAAAAAATTATTACGCGAATAAAGGAGATATACTTACACGTAGGACCTAATAGGCTTAATGAAATGGGGGCACATAACATTTACTGTAGATTTTTTATTGTTACTATGTTGTAAAAGCTTTTAAAATTTAAATGAACACGTAATATCTGCAAACATTCAAGAACATAACTTCAATATTGCAGTTTTTTTTCTTGTACGATACCGGAATGAAAATTTGCACAGACAAAAGATTTGTATTTCGATTGAAACAGACAGACATTGGAAAGATTTCGTGCGATATACAAAAGAAGCGTTCACGAAATTTAAAATATATTCTTTTTATTTTCGGACTAAAGGTTTTTTGTTGTCTGAAAAAAACAATAAAGAAGTTCGCGTTACTTAGAAATAATTGCGAACGTAAAGTTATATTAACTTAGTTCATTATTATATATCAATAAATATATGCATCTCAGCAGAGTTCCAAATTCAATCGACACCATCTTGATGGTTGGCGTTTCTCGACAACGACTACTTCCACGTGTCGACAACTGTGTTTCTGAATTTATACGAAACTCTCCTGTTTTGTAAATGTTCATAGGCGACGGTGATCACTTAAAATCAAGTGAGCCGTAAGCTCGTTGCCACTTTTTGTGTTAAAAAAAACAAATAATGTTATATCTTTAGTAAATTGTTTTTAAAATTAAAGTTTTTCAACAAGTATGTTAGGTAAGAACAAAAACCGACAAACGATTTTCAAATTTCATCATTAAAATTACGTAAATGTAAACAGAGTTAGATTAGATATACAGATAGTGATTAAACGCTACTAAGCTTTTATTTCCGAACTATCAAAGTTATATTACAGAATTCTGGCGTAGTCTGGCGCGTCAGATTTAGAGTATTATGAATTCGGCAAAATGCAGATAGCGATCTATCTACCCAATCGAGGTTCAAACATGAATACTTGTTCAGTTTTGTTTCCATCTCGGCAGAGATTTTCAGATGCTACAGTAGTACGGTATTAGGAGCACAGGGTAAAGACCAAACCAAACTAAGGAAAGAAAAATAGAAGCCAACAACAGTTGTTGTTCTCGAGTACGGTCGAGATGACTATAGCCTGTGCTTAAACTTCTTGACGTTCCCAATTAAAGTCTAAAAACTTTCTCTTTGTTCCAAACACTCCAGACAAAACTTGAGATTTGCGAGATTTCTCCAAGAAATAACTTGCGTTTATTCTGGTTTCATAATTTTGGAAATGACATCGCGGCCTAGTTGCTTAAGTATCCAACTACTGTGTCATGAGGTTCACTTTCGATTTCTATCCGAAGCATAATATTTGTGTAACTCTTGTTTCGTTTCTTGCTTATTTGTTATCAGCTCTGAATACATTCAGAATACATTCAGTAGACACGAAACTATTCCTGCGATCTTCCTTCGCATGCATCTAGAGGATGTATTCCCTATAGAAGGCCGGATGAATTTGGCCCTTTCATGACACTATAGAAAAAAATAAGATAATATAAAAGGTGAGCTCAATTTACTGTAATAGAAATAGAACTCTTAATACCTGTAGGTCCCAAGATTCTATTATAATCCCCAGATGGTAGCATTTGCTTAATTTATCAAGTGATAAATATCGCTCCGTAAGGGCCCTAGGGATATATTTACATGAGGTGAATTGTATAAAGTCTTAACATTCATTAAGAAAGGGGACTAATAATTATTACGAAATATATAGTGAAACTTGTCTTAATTTATAAGCTTATATTAATATAAGCTTCGTGAATGCTAGCCAGATCGTAACGTTTATTTGCTTCTATTACTAGTCCAGCATAATATATTTAGATGGATCGTGAAGACAGCATATAAAAAAATACATAACGTTTAATTTTGGTAACCCACAATATTAAATTCGTAATAATTACAACAAGCATATTTATCGTATGACAATTTATATTCCAAGAGCATTGCAGGCTGTGTTAATGTTACCACCTGTACACGAAATTTAATACAAATTAACACATCGCATAACTCAAATGAAATATGTCGGAGTTTTATAGAATTCAAATTAATCCCAATGAATTATTAATGGATGGAGCTGGATAGATAGACCTGAGCGGTTGTTAATAAAGGTGGAGAGTACAAGTAGATTGACAGTTATTAACATAACCGCATGTTAAATAGAATGTGGGTACATCGACATTTACTACGACAAGACAGCAAATAAGAGAGTGACAATAATAATTCACATACCTCTCCTGTATTGCAGTATTGAGTATCCAACAACTGACACAATACAGTTTCGGCGTGTTCAACTGCACAACTATCGACCCAGAAGGGCTTTCACACTTTACCTGTCCAAAAACAACTATCACGAGTTATGTCGGGAACGCCTATTCATTCAAGCGTGAAACCCTACTTCCGATCAGAGATAGATTAGATCATAAACAGAGACATAAATGAAGTCATAGACCAATCCATAACTACAACCATAGAAAAAGGCAGTCTCTGTGATTGATTACTCTATAGATGTAACCAGTGACTCTCTAATATTATTTTTGTACCTTGGTTAATATTACTTCATTGGTTGAAATTAGAATACCGTCTATACATCCTGAAATATTATTGTATGCATATTATTGTAAACAAAGCTTTTAAAATTAATAAAGTTTTGCAGAACCTCTAAGTTCTCAAAGGGAAAATCATATTCATCCCATTTTCATATTAGGCGGAAATTGCCATATGACATGACCCATGTGAAAAAGTGATTGGCCTCTCAGTAAACGTTCCGTGAAATATGTTCTGGGTAAGATAAAAACGTTTGCAATGAGGAATTTAACTAAAATTTCCAAACAACATTTCCTGTTCCCTAAATATAATATTTACATAATTTTTATTTATTTACAAGTGTCGATACAGCAAAATGCCGCTTCTGGGGAGCAAACGGTCCTTGAGAATGGAGTAGATATTTTTGTGTGAAGATAAGTACTCTAAAATATCTCTAGCTAAAAATAGAGACGATGATGTAAATCTAATTGCATCTGTGTTTACATTCGTCGAAAAAAATATGTTGAAATTACTGGTTGTAAATAATAA
Organism: Meandrusa payeni; assembly: GCA_029286785.1. Classification (NCBI taxonomy): domain Eukaryota; kingdom Metazoa; phylum Arthropoda; class Insecta; order Lepidoptera; family Papilionidae; genus Meandrusa; species Meandrusa payeni. Next base: position 7,876,992 of record JAGSMX010000013.1, read on the forward strand.
GTTTATATATAAGTATTAAATTGTTTGGTTGTTTCAAAATCAAATTGTCATAACTTAAAGAAAAACTTATGTAACCGTTTAAAAAAAAACAAATTCCCGACTTTGATATATTCCCGTGTCATGAAGGTGACGTTGAGTTATGTATTCGTGTAATTCGCAGCGTGAATATGCAGATTTCAAATTAGAACTCTGTCATGTAAGCAGAAATTTAGTAATAACTCGAGTAACATACTGTAAAATTTAATACGTACACTACAAACACATTCATTAACACATGTGTCTTTTATAGCAATAATTACTAATTGACTAATTTATTTTATTATTAATATTTTTTTACGCTAATGCACTAATGGATCCGATAACCGAGAGCTCGGTACATTGACAGACCTTTGTGGAAGTACTTGAGTTACTCATTTTTAAAGCCAAAAAGATTCAAATTTAAAGAAAACGTAGGCCCGTTACGTCATGTTTCAAGTGGTTGTCTACGGTAGCTATTCGTCCTGCAAGAACGCAAATGTTAACATGTGGTAAGTACAGCAGCTTTTTGCATGGTTAGACATGTCGGCGCAAAGACGGTATTAGTATCTCAAACAATTAATAAACACCGCAAAATAGGGTTCAAAAATAATGTAAGGGACATTTTAGTATAGAGTAATTACTGACTTTGTCTATGGCTTCACTTATGTCTGTGTCCATGACATAATCTATTTTTTTCATGTCTACGTCGAATGACGAGTAGGGTTTTACGCTCGAGCGTACAATGTTCAGAATAAATGCTTTTGATGATGACAGATTATGTGATAGCTTTGTTTGGGCAGTTAAAGTTTGTGGACCTCCTCTGGGCTGATAAGCCGTAAGTTATTATTGCCACTCTTATTTTATTGTTTGTGTTTAAAATTGCAGCGTCAATTGCCTGTTTAGGATACGGTCTGCGAACCATAAGGTCGTAGGTTCGAATCCACGATTCGACTATTGACGTGAACCATAATAATTTCCGTGAAAAAAAAATTCTTTTTCACGAATATTTTTCATATAAATTTTTTGTATATTGTAAACTTACATAAGGTTAAACTATATAATCTATTTGTATGCGTAGAAAGAATATTTTAGTTATAATAAAGTTAAAGTCAAAGTCAGAACCTTTATATCTATAATATATGTCCCACTGTTGGGCGCAGGCCTTCTCTGTAAAGAGAGTGTAAGGGCATAGTCCACTACGCGGCCCTAGTGCGCATTGGCAGACTTCACATGCCTTAAAAATTTTTCATCACAAGTAGGTTTTCTCACGATGTTTTGCAACAAAATTGCAACAACAAATATGTTGGTGCCGGCACCAGGGATCGAACTCGGGTTGCTAGCGTACTATACATTGGTGTCAGCACCGTGGATCGAACTCGGGTTGATATCGTACTACGCAACAAGAGGCGACCGCCCGGACACGGAGCTTCCACGGCTAGGCAGCTATATTTATTATAGCTCTATATATTCGTTTTTTTTTTAAGAAAAAGAAAGCTAGCTATTTCTTTTTTTTTAGAAAATATTACTAACATCAAGAATGTTATAATCATTTCAACTAAGCTTAGGCTTGTGCTAGGAGATGGTTCACGTCAATAGTCGAATGGTGGATTCGAACCTACGACCTTACGATTCGCAGACCGTACCCTAGGCCATTAGGCTATTAACGCTTTTATGATTTAATAATAACGTATGGGAAAGTCAATCTCTCTATAATTGGTTTATCCTCTAATTAGAATGACGAGTATATATCGTGAACACGTCGTCAATTTCATACTACTCAGCTTGATTTTTATTAGAGAGACAATAACTCAGTATTGTTGTAACGACTATTGTACATTCTTTACTTTTTTATCATGTACTTAAAAATATAAATAGAAGTGAACGTGAATACTGCACTAATTAATGTTTTGAGAAGAGAATTGTTGTGTTTGCTACTATACAGCCACTGTCGATTTATATATTCCCTATAAGCTATGACTTCTTTTAAATCTCAGGGAGGCAGATAGAGACAGCTTCAACTGTTCTCTTCTAAAAGCGGAGGATGTGTATGTGTATGATGGAAGGCAATGGAGAAGACAAGATATCCAGCAGTGGATTAAGACGGTCTAATTAATGATGATAATTATTTAAAATCGTTCTAGATATTGAACACCTAGCTGTGAGTTAGTAAGATTAATATTTAGACAATAAACTCTTCTTACACAACATTTTTGGAAAAACGTTTTTTTTTTTGTTAACGGGGAGGAAATCTTCAAAAAGATACCCCGCCTTCTGGGGGGAAGGCGGCGGTTATGTGGGGTTCTTACCCACTAAAACCTCCCCGGTGGCCCTTTCCTCGGTGCATAACGAGGGGCTCCGGGATCTTCAGTGGAACGCACTGGAGCCCCCTGCACTGTGCTCAAGGATAGCACGTTCCGGGGGGGGGAGGTTACTCCCTCCCCCCCCTGTGCCCTCGCAGTGCAAGGCTACACGGGCCAGCCGATGTCGCCTTCTTCCCGGGTCCACTTTAACGGACGACAAAGGCCCCCACCCTTGTCGCCCAGTGAACCCGAGGCCCCTTTTAGTCGCCTTCTACGACAGGCAGGGGATACCGTAGTCTTATTCTTGAGAGCCCAAAACTACAGGGCTGGAAATGTTACCCTGACGTGACGTAGTACATACGAATAATATATTCATTGTGCATGCTGCTAAGATAATAAATTCTTCAACCCTCATAACAGAAGTTTAGAGCACAGTTCGGGTTGAAAGATAAGCAAAGTTTTGTTTATATATTCACAGTTTGATCTCGTAAGTTGGCGACGTACAATTTAAGGAGTTCAGACTTCGGAGTCACATTAGGATGTCCATCTTGACAAAATTATAAAGTAGAAATAAATTTCAATGATGAAAATATGAACAATATTTACATGTAAGCACAATTTTTATTAACGTTAGTATGCTTATAATTGTTTTAATCACATGTATACTATATAAATAATATACATCATTTGTATTTCAACTTATAGTAAGTTAAATTGCGGTCCATAGACATCCGTTTACAATTAAGAAACAATATCCGGATGTGCTTTCGAGGAGCCTTGAAAACTGACATGGAAATAGTAATTCGGTGTCGGGTTTTCCGCACTAATGACACGAAACGTTGGATTTGTAAGATGTCGTTTACCGACAAGATTCTACGAAGGCACTTGCGGCGTATGGTACACTGATATATATATATAAAACGACCTTATAGAATTGATAACCGTAATAGACACGTTAGAGACACGGTTACCGCAATCTTGGCATTGATTTCTTAAAGTAATTAGAACCTTAAATTAAATTAATTTTATGTATTTTAACCGACTCTCAAAAGGAACTTAATTCGTCATGTTTTGTTTTTTTTTATGTTTGATACCTCACATTTTTCGGCTGGGTGATCCGATTCTTAATTAGGATAAAGATAATTAAGATACATTGTTTGTATTTGAAAGCTGGTGCTTGCCATGTGGTACAATTCTGACATTGGCATTTGGAATGGCTCGCGAGAAGGTGAAATTTAACCGCTAGGAGAAAGAATGTGAGAACATATAAATCTGATCTATCACTTTTATAATATATTTTTCTTTCTTCTTTCTATTCTCTCAGACATTTACCCATTTACTTGGGATCGGCTTTCCTTGTTCAAATTTAATAAAATATGGCTATGAAGGTTCACGACTGGTTGTTACCTGATGCCAAGACAGATAGTCATCTTACGTCTGTGCTCAAGACAGAGCAGATTGGTTTCAAGCTTCTAAGCTTCTTTCCACCGAGTTAAAGCTCTGAGATAGCATTTAGCAGGACCTGTACAAATAAGACAACAATATTCTTCTGCAGTATGCTGTTGAAATTGTTATGCTATATATTTATATAAGGGGACAAGACCGCGAGGTCGAAGTCCGACACGCTGGACTGACCATATCCGCACAACTATCGGCACGTCGGGTAGCTCTGCGCACACCACTGCAGACAGAGGAAAATGGCCACGGATCACCAAAGACAGACTGTTCCCACGAGATGGTCAAAACCGACACGAGAAGGAGGAGGATAGTTTTAAAAGCAATAGTTTGTTTGAAGTAGAATTATGACAGATGAATTGTTAACAGTGACGGGCTAAGTTTCTCAGGATTTATTCAGCAATAAAGTAATACCTTTTAACCACATAAAAGAAAATAATACAAAATTAGAAATCTTTTCCCAACAATAAAATAATGTATATGTTCTCCTGCGACTACAAAAAATAGTCTCATAAATTGTACATTTTTATGTAGAATTTTCGTAGCGTGCGCCGTGTGGGCGCTACGAATTTATGCACGCATATATGGAAGGTCACGTAAAGATGTTGAAGGATCGTAAATTTTACGTAGACCACGACTGCTAGTTGCTTCTGTAGCCTAATCCTGTGTTTCTATTTTAAAAAATGCATCTAGACATATATGAGCGATATTCAGGGAATAAATTATTTTTTTTCTCGCGTAAGAATATCGCTTAGTGAGAAATAATTTTATAATCCTTATGCATTATAACAGAGATGAAGCGATTTTCTAACTTATATAATTTGTGGTTGAAAAGTTGGGTTACATATTTGTAGCACATCAAATCCAATCCCCTCTTCGGCACAACATTTGTTCTTATTTTGTTGTTGCACATTTTATACCTGTTTTGTTTTCTAAGCCGATTAGGCGTTTATTCTATTATTTTCTTTATTGTTCTATTCTATTTTATTTTATACGTGTAATTCCTATGATAAGTGACAATTTATTTTGAATGCCAACAGTTATCATGAATCAGATTCAGTGAAAGCGTGCATTTGCAAGCCAAAGAAAACCAAACAATAAAGTTTTTGTACTTGAACAAAGCCGAGATGAACGCAGTCTGGGCAAAAACTTCTTGGCGCTACCGTAAATTAAACTTTGAAAACTTTCTCTTTTGTTATACACGAACAAAAGGAACCACGAAGCGTGTGTTGTTTTTACTATACAATAATTACGTCAGTCTTATTTAACATTTGACTTTCAAATTATTTTATCAAGTCTTCTTTTATCTTGACATGACCGTTCGCCGATATTAATAATATTTATGAGACTTTGTTCGTGTTTAAAGTACTATTTATAACTTCTTTATGTATGTGTACTATGACTTGAACATGTGTGGAGCTGTTGTAAGTCGCAGTGGGCCGGATGTTCATGGGCGATGGTGATAATTGCTCAGGTGAGCCATAACCCCGTTTGCCCCTTTACAAATGCGATTATTGTGCCAGCTAAAAGTAACACCCTTTACCTTGTAACGAAGAGTGTAAATGAGGTGCAAAGAATTTTTTTTTTACATGAAAATTGCATTTTATATAAAAATTTATCATGGTCCTTGATCCTTTTCTTTTTTCGTCATCATATAATTTTAGTAGTGGAGAGAGTAGAATACAATATAATTTACCACAACTCATCGTTCGTCAGCCACAGATTAAATCCGTTTTTATTTAGCTTCGACACTGATGGCGCTTCAAAAATGAATAGACTATCGAACGGTTTAGAGTTTTAGAAACAGCGTTTCAATGAATTTTGCATGTCAACCGGTATCAGTGAAGAGCTTGAATTGTTGACGCGAAAACTCAAATCTCCGGCCATGATGGGAATAAATTCCGCGCGTCACGGCGATGACGTTGAGTTATGAATTCGTAGACCAAACATGCAAATTGAAATTTGAAATCGTGCCACACAGATAATCATATTTTTAAGTGAATAAGTGCAAACGTCCAGTCCACCTCAGAGAGTGGACTGGAATAGCGAAAACCGCATAGTAGTAATTCTGTAAGATGCGAGTTGTAACTGCTTTATGCTTCAAGTACCATCAACATAGATAAAGTTAAAGTTGCAGCCTGTATATATATAATATATATGTCCCACTGTTGGGCGCAGGCCTTCTCTGTAAAGAGAGTATAAGGGCATAGTTCACCACTCGGCCCTAAATCGGATTGGCAGACTTCACATACCTTAGAAAAAATTCTAAGAGATGTAGACTTACATTACAGTTGGTATAATTATGTAAACATATCAAGCAGTATCATTACATCTTTTCCGTAATCAAAACAGATAGTTTTTAAATAATAGAAATATAAACACTTATGTTAATTCAAAAGTGACTATGTAAATAAATTAATAAAACTTACAAAACTCTTTTTAAGAACCGATATTAGACGGCTTATTTAAACTTAGAACATACGTTTTTTGCCTCATGACTCAGACCTATGCAAACGTCAATGCTTTTCACATTTCGCTTCCTTATGTTGAAATAACTGCCAATCTTCGCTAGTCGGAGAGGCACTTTAAGGAGAAGAAGCGTCCAATATTGCATGGACACACACACATTTAAGAACTATAATTCCTTATCTACCTTTTTTTCTCTTTTTCAAATCTTAAGCCCGATAATACACGTGTGTCTTTTTTCATCATCTTCAACCATAACAAAGACTAATCTACATATAAGCATAAAACTGGAGAGAAAATTGCTAGCATGTAAAATACAAATTTTCAGCCTTGATCTGTATGAATAATCTTGCCGTCAGAGAGCTGTCATTGAGTGAAGTGTTATTTGGTAACAGACTTTATGCTGATGTGACTCTTTGAAGGTTGTTTCCTATTCGTAATATTTGTTAAATTCAAAAGTATCTGCACTGTGCTCAAGGAGAGTACGTCCCGGGGGGGGGGGAGGTTACTCCCTCCCCCCCTGTGCCCTCGCAGCGCAAGGCGACACGGGCCAGCCGATGTCGCCTTCTTCCCGGGTCCACTTTGGTGGACGACTCAGGCCCCCACCCTTGTCGCCCAGTGAACCCGAGGCCCCTTTTAGTCGCCTTGTACCGTAGTCTTATTCTTGAGAGCCCAGAACTACAGGGCTGAATGACAGGTTGTAAACCTATCAACATATGCAGTGGATAACTTTACAGCAAATTTCTTTTTAAAAAAACGAAAAATGGCAATTTTTTATTGAGCCGACTGCTATTCGAACCTGCGACCGTCAGATCGAATGGCTTTATCCATCCACATTAATCCACAAATCACTATCGCCTATCACTGGTTTGCAAGTTTATTAAAAATACGATGAAAAGAGACGTTATCCGATACATAAATTATGTGAAAAAAAAGCCGCCTGTAGACTGCCGTTACCGTATACCTTGTCTAATGTAATAGTAGAAGCAACGTATAATGTCTTCGTTAATTAAGCTTACCTTACACGAAAGAACCAAAAGAAAATAAATAATTCATTGAATATTTGTGCTCATAAATTCGACTCCGACTTGCGGTTATATGATTTCCCTAAAGAGAAGCTTCAGTATTGAGATACATTCATAACTATTTACTTGACGGTGCTCTATTTTTTTGAGGTCTATGAATAATTTTACACAAATTGTTTCACGTAAATGTTAGTTCTGTTCTACGTAGTCCACTGTCAGATGGACTAAACGTGCTGATAATAAATGTTATTTTAACATAAATTGATTTATTTTGTTATTACTATATGCATAAGAAAGTCAAATGTATTACATATTTAATTTGTTTTTAATTAAAATTGTAAAATTCCGCTAAAGTGACAAAAAATATTGACATATCGAATCTATAATTGTCATTACGAAACTTGGTTGATTTTTTTATATGAATTAATTTATTACGTATCTGACATAAAAACACGTCTATACTATATTTATATAAATTAAATTCCTTTTAATCATTTCCAAGATAAATAATAAATATAAAAATACCCACATTAAAATTCCATCCCCGTATGTACACGTAAAAGTTGGGAGCTAAAGTCGCTGATGTGAAAAATGCAAATCTTCTTCATCCTTATATATTAAATCTGCGCGTCAGAGAGCTACCATTGAGTTAAGTATATGTGGAGGAGGCAGTTTAGTTTTACTAGCGTATAAATTAAAATCTTTATATGACTATTTCCATCTAAAAAATAAATAACTTTGGAATGTCTGTTTGTTATATTAAAATCACTGTTTTTTACTACTACTACTACTACTAATGAACGGATGGAAATGGACCATCCATTTCTATCCGTTCATTCGTACTTGTTGCTGTTATGTAGTACTTATCTATTCTTGGATTAGCGTAAATCTACCCATATCACAATCAAAAATCATTCCTAGATACAACTTTTAGGAATTTCCTAGTATATCTCCAGAATCGATGGCCCTATGCTAACAAATTAATATGGTACCGAGTTGAAACCAAACCTTTCAAAGAAAAAATAAAATAAAATCGTTCCAGAATACACTCTTTTCTCATCTATTTTAATTGGTTAGGATTTATAAAAACTTACACGTACGACGTTCTTTATAATCATTGACACAATAAACTGGTGTCACAATAGACAAATTTAATGAGATAAAAAACTAGGTTGTGTGCTAATTACGAATTTAACATGCAATACGATAGCAACGGCCAAATAGTTACCTGATAACATGAACTACTTAGGATATAAAGCCATATTTCATCATCATCACCATCATTAGCGTGTGTCTATCCACTGGTGGAAAAATGCCTTCCACCACATACGATCTTCCGCTTTCCGCATCCAGCCACTTCCGGCTATCCTTACAAGGTCGTCGGTCCTTCTGAAGGGAGGGTGCCCCACGCTTCATTCCAAAACTTTCCTCCTTCATCTACCGTCGCTGACTCAATTGATTACTTGATCCAAATCTTTGAATTTATGTAAAATTACCTTTTTACGTCGAAAATAAAATTTCTGAGAAGTTTTTAATTCATTGTAAAATGATAACTCCTTGCAATAACTACTACCTAACCTATAACTACCACTACTTACTGAACGGTAAGATAATAAGTTCAGAAAGATCCGCCTAGGCAGTCTAGAGACAACAGACATAATACGGAGGGCTTGATTTAAAATGAATGAGAGTAAGAACAAACGACGGGCTCGTTATTATTTCCGGAAGTAATTAAACCGTTATAGAACAAAGGTGGAAACAAAGGCCCGTGTTTTTAAGTTCCATGAAAATGCTCGTGACTGTACTTGAGATCCTTTCGAATTATAACATACTATATGTAGGGTATAGAATGAATTTATCCGGCAAGCACGCAACAACGCCTAAAGCGTTTACTACTTTACATAATTTAAAAGTGGCCGGACTCATGGAGTATTCTAACGAAAAAGTTCACTAGAGAATACATTTGCTTTGCCTTTTCAACCGACTTCAAAAAGAAGAGGTTCTCGAGTCGTTTTTTTAAATTAGTTATCTAATAACTTTGGGCTGGGTGAACCGATTTCTGTATTAATTTGAAAGCTGGTGCATCCCACGTAGTCCCATATTTGGTCCAGTTCTGACAAGGACATCCATGAGAAAACCATATGTCTTAACAGAGATCGGCCTTAATGTTAAATTCATCAATAATTTGATTTGAAGTCGGTTTTGTAAATATACATATTATATGTAGTTCGTGTAGAAATACGAGTACTTGTATTAAGATCTAAACGAGAAAAAACGATAAATAAAGCTATCAAGTCTTATGTAATATGCATGAAAGCAAAACGGCGAAAGCAATATAAGTATTACAAAATGTTACCAACCAAAACCGCCGCTCGAGGGCGACGATATGCCTCGTCATTGTTGTAAATTATTCGCCGGAATAAATCACGCCTATCATCGTTGTTATCAGACCGGTTGCCCCGTATAACTTGCAAACGATGTTTTTGTCCCCATCCAGAACAGAGACCGCATTAACAGAGGGGAAAATTAATACGTAATACAGTTGGTAATCGTAAATTTTCTGAAATTTATTATGTTAATTTAATGAGAAACAAAACAATTAATGGCTAATAAAAATAAAAAAACAAAGCAATGAATCTACATATATATAAAAGAAAAAGTGTGTGGGTTTGATCCGTATAGGCTCCGAAACGGCTGGACCGATTTCAATGAAACTTTCAGGGAATCTTCAGATTGACCTGGCGAGTAATCTTAGTTTGGTGACGATCGGAGCACTACTCTTTTCGAACTGTCAATAACAGCTTTTATTTACAATGATACTACTACTACTACTACTACTACTACGAGTATGATATTGTATTTACTGATATGTAAATGGGTGTGGGTAATGATCTTCACTCGCTCAAGAAGAGAATGAATACGGAGAGAAATTAAATATTTTATGATGTAAGTTTATTGTTGAAATAAAAATGAAAAACAATTACGAATACATTTATTGTACTACATAAGTTGGCTGAAAAATAATATATTCAATCCTATCTGGATTCAATAAGTGATCGAATCAAAAGTAATTTTTAGCTTTTTATACAGTTTTAATTATTATAGTCACATTTAGTTCTTGAGTCGTGGTAGCCTAGTGTCCGTGCGGCCGCCTCAAGTTGCATAGTACGCTAGCTAACCACTTTGCTGTTGCAATGTTTTCTTCACCGTCGAGCGCGTGGTAAATTGGCAGTAAAAATTTCAAGAAACAAATGCATTAGTGCCTTAGAACTCCGGTTGTTAACATACTATGCAACACGAGGCGGCCGCCCGGACAACTAGCTACCACTGTTCATACTCGAAATGTCTAAGAGCGTTTATAAATATTCTGCAATATTTCTGAAGTTACTTATGATCAATTTGTCGGCTAGACATCGGTTGGAAGCCCACCGCTGTACCCGATACAGCGGTAGGCTTCCAACCGATGGCGTTATTTATTACTGTCTCTATCTCTTACCACCGCATTGAATTGTACGATATTGAGAGCTTGCTGTATTTTTCGGCACATAAAAAGATACTTGGGTGGACGTAAGCACTCATTTATCTTGTATTTTATCCGGTTCGATGTCATCTCTGCGCGACAAGATCTCAGAAGAACGCTCGAAAGCGAAAACCATGGAAAAGATTCAGGGTCAGTAATGGAAATTCTATTTTATTTATCTTTTTACATAAGATTTTGAGCTCTCGAACGCTTACACTGAACGCCTAAATATACATTGTCCTTTCACTTAGGTTATATCGTTTCGAGATCTATGACTAACTAAAGCTTAAAGTAAGTAACAATTATTGAAATTAACAGAGAAGTTGACAATGTATTTCATTTAACTAAATTTACTTTCAACTCCTACAATCTGATTTAGATGCATTAATGCGATGGTGTCATGACGCTCATCTAGTTATGAATAACAATAAAACAAAATTATTGGTTATTAAATCGCCTTACTTAAAACGAGATTCCTCTTCTAGACTAGTGGCACATAACCACAAATGTCTGCATACCACAAGTCTAGATTCTTGCAGCTGTCCTAACATCGAAATTGTAGACACACAGCGGTACCTAGGATTGATTATTGATAACAAATTTAACTGGGGCAACCATATTGATTTAGTTTGCAACAAATTAAGATGTTTTCTAGCAAATATTACAGTTTTAAAAGACCGTATATCATTTAATGTCAAGCTAATGCTATATCACGCCCTGGCGGAATCCTATGTACAATATGGATTAGGTAGTTACGGCCGTACATATAAATCATACCTCGAACAAATATACAGACTACAAGTTAAAATACTTAAAAAAATTATATCACCTAAAATTAAAAAACAACTACATAACGACGAAAAAAAACTTTTTAAACACTGTAACATCTTACCTATTTACACAAAAATAAAATACATCATGTTAAAAGAATATTTCTTTAATGAAAAATTTTAACCAAAATGGAACATCCTATATGCACACGGTCGATATCGTCAAACCAGTTTAATACGATAGGCGCAAAAATGTGTACGGCGAGCGCACGGCAAGATACATCGTGCCTAGATTAATTAATGAACTACCTTCAGATATAAGAAATTGTATAACTAACAAAACATTAAGAGTATACTAAAAGTTATTTAGGAACGCAAGACGGACGCTTTGGCGCTAGCGACAAACCATTGCGGTTTATATAGCGTTAAGTTATATGTATATTCCTTTATTGTAAAATTTTATTTGAAATAAATAAAAAAAAAAAACTATTTACTCTGTCACTAAATCAGCTGAAAGTTGACGGGTCTGTAAGTGAACTCTAACTTGAAGCCATACCCTAGTGGCTAAGTAGTTTAACTTATGATCTAACGGCTTGGGGTTCGAATACAAGCACGTTGTTTAAATTAATGGTTGGTGGGTGGCGATGGTAATGTGACAGATGGTGAGGTCACATTAAGCTTTATATTTGTGTTTTGCGCGTTCTCTGTCTACCCCGCTAAAAAGGACAATTATTTCTATAATTTTTTTAAATAATTTTTTTGATACTGAATGAGCATAATTTTGCTAATCAAGTTTTACAAATCAACACAATAAATGTTAATTTGCCGTCTTTCCCGTTTCGCCGTCTTTTTACCAAATTCTAAGTCTTGTCTTAATCTGTTCTTTGTCTTTTTTATTACACACAATAAAGAAAAGATATGACTATTAAACAGGAGTAAGCTTAATTTTATGAATACACTCATATTACGCGTCACTTGAGAGTGATTTAAATTACGAAACTTCGAGGTTATGGTCTGACTCAACCAATCCACCGAACAAACGTAGCCGGAAATTCCTTCGATAGTATTTACTGACGTTATTTGCACAGAAGAGCCAAAAGTATTCAAATTTCACGGTGAGTTCATTGCTGTTTCCGTTTAGATATTCCCGTGATAGTTGGCATCGAACCAAACAGAATTCAATGCTTAATATAAAACTGAATAATATCGTTTAATATTCGAGCAATAGATCTTCTCTATACCTCGCTATATTAAATCGCAAACGTCAAAAATAAAAGAAAATATCGTCCCCCGTATCCAGCATCATCGTCATTATCAGCCTGTATCTATCCACTGCTGGAAATAGACCTTCCCCTATTCCTTCCACCACATACGATCCTCCGTTTTCCGCATCCAGCCGCTTTCGGCTATCCTTACAAGGTCGTCGGTCCATCTGTAGAGAGGGCGCCCCACGCTTCTCCGGCCTATACGCGGCCTTCATTTCAAGACTACTCCCCATCTACCGTCGCTGACTCGGCAGATGCGGCCGGCCCACTGCCACTTCAACTTGCTGACTTTAAGAGCTATACCGACTACCATCGTTCTCCGTCGAATTTCTTCGTTTCGGATTCTATCCCTTTAGAGAAATGACGATCATAGCTCTTTCCATCGCTCGTTGGGAGACTTTCAGCTTTAGACCAGTCCAACGGTCAGAGCCCAAGTCTCTGCACCGTAGGCTGGGAGGACGCACTGGTTAGTCCCCCATAATACTATTATATTATGGGGACCAACCAGTCTCCTCTCCGTACTCCTACTTAATATTAGTACTCCTATTTAATTATCTATATAATAACACTACACCGGGTAACAATTCCGTGTTTATAAAAAAAATCACAGGTGTCTGGGCGTAAGGCGCTCGGACGTTAAATTCGAGACTAAGGATATGCATGTATTACAAAATGAAAATGAAAATACAGTTTATTAAATCACAATTATTAATTAATATACATTATTTCGCACGACCGAGTAGAGCTGGTCGCAAATATTTTTTTTTCTTATTTATAAATTATCTTACTTGTTCGGTCATTTCTACGCGCTCTCACTCGCTTACTATTGGCGCTACCCCCTCTCTCTCATGTCACACACATTCAGACACGCAGTACATCGATCGTGAATAATCGGTTACACTCGACTCAAGCGCAACGGGACACGACCGTAACGCTACATTTTTAGTGAATGCCACCCGCTATCATCAATTTATAAGACATTGTCAAAAAATAAACGGAACAAAGATGCTATATATTAAAAGGTGCTAGCGAGGTCCCCAAACGGGTCATAACAATAGTAAAAAAATATATTCTCCGTGTTTCGTGTAACGTATATATAGCATATAATACATTGTTGATAACTCATCTAGAACCTGTATTTTTGTCCTGTTGCCGACAGATCCGGGGCACCCGCTCATAACGGCTGATGGCATTCGCGGAAGGTTTAGTGGGTAGGGGCTGCCCAGGCCGAGTCCCACACATCCCTCTGGGCCCACCCAGGGTACCGGAGGATGGTCTGTAAAAGATTCCCCGGGTGAACAAAAAAGAACCTGTATTTTGTCGTTTAAAAAATAATTGTTACATTTTACAAGTTTATTCCCATCTATTTACATGCAGTTACATTGGATAATTATATTATTAAAATAATTATTAAATTAATTACTATATTATTTATATGGTGAAATAAGCCGTAGCGAAACATGGAGTAATCAAATATAAGATTTAATATACTGACAGTCTTCACTTTTCAATACATTAGTTCCTTATCGTAGGTAAACAGACTTGTCTGAGTTTTTCTTCTGTCTCGTACTACTCTACCAAGTTTTCTGTATACCTACTATTAAAAAAACGGGGTTTAATATCGGAAGATTTTTTAAACGTTTTCTGAGCCAAAAAACCAGATATCATGCCAGATCACTGTCGTAAATTATTTTTCTCGAATATAAATCGCTCTTATCCTTACCTCCCAGCCCGCAAGACAGATATTATATAAATTCTGAGCAGATACCAAAAGGACGCCAGTAATTTTTATTATGAAGATCATGCTTAAATTTGAAACGTTCTAAAAAACGTAAATTATACATTTCGTGAAATCATTTGAAAACATACCAGTAAACACAATATCATTATTATCATTAATACAAAACATATCGGGCTCAAGTTAATGTCAGAAATAAAAGTACCACGTATGCTTTGTTTGACAGTTCAAGAATCGTCCGATCGTCACCAAACTTTACAGGATTACACGCCAGGTCAATCTGAAGATTCCCTGAAAGTTTTATTGTAATCGGTCCAGCTGTTTTGAAGCCTATATAGAACATACCTATACACTTTATATAACTGATACTTGAATGGTCCTAAGAGTTTCAGACTATCAGATGTATTAGATTACTTTTGTTAATATTGTGTGTATGATGGCTGATGGCGTTTAATAAAAAAATAAATAAATTATCTTGCTTTCTAGTCTATGTGTGTTTGTGCGCTTTTTATTTCTTAATATTGTGTATATCACTGTTTGTGTGTAATGAATAAAAGTAAGAAAGTCTCACTTTCTAGTATCCGTGTTAATGTGAGTTTGCTTGGATAATTTACTTATTTTTTTTTTTTGTTAACGGGGAGGAAATCTTCGAAAAGATACCCCGCCTTCTGGAAGGCGGCGGTTATGTGGGGTTTTTACCCACTAAAACCTCCCCGGTGGCCCTTTCCTCGGTGCATGACGAGGGGCTCCGGGATCTCCAGTGGAACGCACCGGAGCCCCTCTGCACTGTGCTCAAGGAGACAGCCTGGGGAGGTTTCTCCCTCCCCCCCTGTGCCCTCATAGTGCAAGGCTACACGGTCCAGCCGATGTCGCCTTCATCCCGGGTCCACCTTAGCGGACGACAAAGGCCCCCACCCTTGTCGCCCAGTGAACCCGAGGCCCCTTTTAGTCGCCTTCTACGACAGGCAGGGGATACCGTAGTCTTATTTTTGAGAGCCCAGAACTACAGGGCTGAATTTACTTATCTTATTTTAAGTAAGCAACCAAGTCTCTATAAGGGAGACTAGCCATTAGAGAAAATAATGAGTAAATTATGCCAAAACCACCCTTTGGAGGTTCTTTAATTATAATGATAAGAAATAAAAGCCTACCTGAAGTGAATGATTAATTATACTGAGTATGACGCGGCGTTTTAGTGTACAAAGTGCGCTCCGGCAAAGTTCAAAGTGCACTTCGGAACGCTCGTCAAACTACAAATACTTGTGCCAAGTTTCCGACATAATTGGAACATAGTTTTCGAATATTATTGCACTATTAAATTCTCACGCTCATATATGCATAACACCCATTTGCCGGAACAAGGAATCTATCGTCTTCTCTTATTTACGCAATTAATACTCATTGAATAAAACTTTGTTTATCGATCTTTCCCTCCGATTACAATGTGGGTATTTTCAGGAGTAGAGTGAATAGGCATTTACTAAGTAACCTTACCATCGTGGATTGCATTTACGCTTAACATCAGGTGGGGTCGTAGTCAAGCACTTGCTTAGATAGTATAAAAAATAGCGGTTTAATCTATTTTGAAATAAAAGAATTTTGCCATTTTTATTCCAATTAGAGAAAATGATACCAGTCTTATCTGGTCTCCAGTCTCTCTTTTATTTTATTAGCTGTGTCGCTCACGTTTTTTATAAAAGGGGCAAAAGGCCACCCATAAACCTTTACTAGAGAAATTATATTGGCAATATCTGTACTCGTATGGTACTGTCGATACCTCAGTCATCTCGAAACGAAGAACATCAACATATCTCCTCCGCAAGCCGGTATTTTGCGTAATTGTGATGTTTCCTGAAACGCACCGGGTCATTTCTTTCTTAAAAATATGGAGAACAAGCGGCAAGTTACTTCTTCAAAAGTAAACTAATATTTTCAAATATTGGAAAATGATAGATAGATAAATCTTTATTGTACAGACATATATGTATTAAAGCGATCTTAATTTTTTTTAACTTATAGAGAAAAAAATATACATATAATATAAAATGATACTAAAGTATACTGATTTAATATTAAAGTGATGTCATAATATTTCTGATAATAATTCTAGTAAATTGTATTACAACATACATCAACACGATGAGAACAATAGACCATTTCCGCTTACGGTGGCGTATATTACCATATTTAGAAATGATGGATGAGTATAAGAAATCGTGATACAAAATTGAGTGATATTGTTGGTATGAAACTGGAATGATGGTATACCAAAGAAAGGCAATAATACCAGTATAAGGGATCCCATAAACGACCATATCTATACATACACATATAAGATGGAATCGCATATGTAAACATGTCATCCAACCCTATTTCAGGTCACGGGCGTCTAAATTTCAGTTTATCAGGTCAAAAAAACGCTTGTTCAAAATTCGAACCAGCTGTGTAACAATGCCTAATAAAAACCTAATGAGTTCGATAGAAAACGAATTTTTAAACAGCTAAGAAATAACATTCACTAGAAGAAATGTCTGTTTCGACGTTTAAAATATTATTTATCAATTAAAAACAGATTAAAACTGCTTTCCAGCCAGTAACGTGATATAAAAAGTTTTAATTTCTTATCAATTCGCCGTTGGAACCACCATGTACGCTGGAACATTTTCGCGCCAAGCCACAGATAACGAAACGCGAATGAGAAAATCTGTTCGCTTGTAACTCGGTCAGTACGTCGCCGGCACTGTTATAGTCAGCAAGTGTTGCACGTTTTGAGAATAGTGGGATGTTTTCGTGTTGATTTGTGGTATTATGGTATAGAAAAAAACATTGTGTTTTGTTCGAAGATGTGGTAATTGTTATTGTGATTAGTGCACACTTAATCAGTTACAGTGAAACTTTTTAAACTTTGGATTTCGCTGTATGTAACAAAACTCGTGACTTTGAAGGTTAGTTGCAACTATATAATGTGCTAGAATTATATAAACTGATGTTTAATTAGATACTAGAGATCCTATCTCGTTTTATTTCGGCTTATTTTTCCTCATAATTAATGTACTAAATGTCTGATTGAATAATAAACGATAAAATTATATGTCAATCGAATTGAACGCATTTGCAATCAAAAATAATTATTTTCTGAAGAATATTCCAGATGTAATCTACAGTAATCTACAGTAATCTAGACTATATAAAAACACAATATATAACCTCCTTTTAACCTTATCGTGGTAGACAGAGATAGCTTTCGCTCTCCGCTTTTCACCAAACTCATTAGGTCCCGTATATGACATGTAGTAAGCCCATTGTTTTTTTTTAACAAGAGTCTTTCTTTGTTCTCAAAAAATCAAAAAAGCAATTGAGATCGACACTGAGATTCGAACCCGCGACCATCACATAGTAAGTCGAGACTTTTGGCAACTAGGTTATCACTGGTTTTTTAATTAACAATATATAACATACTTTAATTATTTCTGAAACATGTTGCATCTTATGGAATAACTGTCCTTTCTTTTATAGATTTTACAGTAAATGCAGACACAATGTCTCCCATTTATTAATATAGATATAACTGGAATACAAAAGTCTTTTAAAAATCAATTTTAAAACTTATTGGGAATGTTTTATGCAACATGGAATAATGAAATGTCATTATTTTTGCACATAATCTATTAAAATCATTTCGCATATGTTATTGGTGTTTTTAAGTACATTTAAAATAACTTATCTATTGTATTTATTTGTGCATCGTTTTTCATCAGATATTTTTGTAAGATGTATTGGTTAAAGGTAACTTATCTGATATAATACGATTTAAAATCTGAACTATCTAAATTTTCTAAGCGGAACCTTGAATTCACTGACACGTGAAATGCAAATATTTGGACTTATACCGAGTCTTCAACCGTGCTAAGAGTACCTTATTTTACAATTATTTAGTTAGTGTAGTTTACAAAATAATGAATATGATTCAAGTTTTAAATACTACTCGTTCTACGTTGTTAAAATCACAGGAGCAAATAAACTTATTCAGTAATTGGTGGGTTGGTTAGACCTTACCACGCCGTTTTATAGCAAAACCATTCGCAATAAAATAGCAGCTGTTTCATGAGGTCAATTGTCTGTTTAAATTCCATATAAAGGTAGTATTGCGCGCGCACGTCTTTAGGTAGTCCCGGGCACCGCTGAAAATCAGCGCTGTCGCATCCTTGTGACAGCATATGCTGAGACGGTGTCCGATATTGGCATCATATTGTGTGTTTAATGTGTGTTATATTCAGTCTGTGATGTGTTTTTGTATTGTGATGCCAATAAATAAATGTCTAAGTCTATGTCTAACTACCCTTTTTTACGCTTTAAAAGTGTAAATCCAGTCTAATGTAGTCGACCCACCCTGACGGTAGGTCAGTAACACATCCTGTATATCATAAAGTAATTCTAAAACTTTTCACTACGCACAAAAGCGGAATACAGTGAAGATAAGCGCCAACACGATACCGTACAAGGGTCTACTGAGTAAAGTATATCCCTCACTCCCGCAAGAACATTAACTTACATGTTTTATGTTTTAATAAAATGCGAAGTCGTTTTTTAATCTAATTCGATTAAATTACACAACCCAAAAACTAAGGTGCAAATTAAATTTGTTCACAAGTTAATGAAATATAACATACATCAATTTTTATGAGAGATAAAACCCTTGTTTACGGAATAAGTTTCGTTCGTTTGTTCAAATTGCCACCATTGTTTCAGTGGCAAAGAGCCAGAGTTAGACGTGATTTGACAAAAGTTACACGATTATTGTTCGAACTTTTAAATTAGACCCATAATTTTAACCAGTGTGTAAGATACTTTTTCCAACTTTCGAATTATTTTGTTACAGTAAGCAAAATTAATAATTTTTAATGAGTATTGATGAATTTTAAATTACATTAGCCACTGGCTTATACGGACACTGTTTTAGTTTTCGTAAAGTGTTTTATATTTTGTCTGGACTTATCTCTATGAGATTGGGGTTGAAATTAAGAAATCTTTGCTTTTCTCCAAATTCCATCGATACCGTCTTGATGGTTGACATTCCACGAAGGTATGTTTTATCGCGTAACTTTCTTCCTCGCAATATTTGTAGAATCAGTTGTCACCATCGGTGTTTTCGAACCTGTACGATTTAGGGATCTTCAAGAAGCGAGGCTACTCCTTTCTCAAAGTCAGACAAGGCACCTGCAGTTCCTCTAGTGCTGTGGATGTTTATGTACGACGGTCACTTAAAATCTGGTATGCCGTAAGCTCGTCTGCCACTTTTATATGCTTTTATCAAGCAAGTTGCTTTTAGATATCAAAACATACCACGGATGCCACAATTGTTCTATGAAATGAATCGTCCATCGATGAATAAAATACAAGGAATAAAATATATTGAAATGCTTTGTTCCTAGTTGCTATCATTCTGAAACTGGAACGCACCTTTATTTGTACAGTCGTGCACACAGGTATGACTTCATAACAACTCTATTTTGGTTTCGGTGCACGTACGGTAACGTCAACAATTTCTAATGGCGACGTAAATACAACGCGGTCATTTCATACACACGCCACATGCACAAATGCACTGTATATAATTATGGAATAGGTAAAATAGTACACTGAAAAATAAGCTCTTACGTCGTTTTAAACCTAACGAAAATACCGTCCACTTTTCACCGAGATTATTTGTTTTTTTGAAGTATTAGGGAATAGAGCAGAGCCACCGGAGAGAAAGGCAACACGAAGTGGTCTCCTGTTGCCTTAGAACAGCTAGGGATAGAAACTCCTCCCTAGGCCAAGCTTCAGCTCAGTGCAGAGAGGCACCGGTGCGTTTCGCTAGAGATCCCGGAGCCCTTCACAATCCACCGACGACGAAAATCAGGGGATTTTTGATAAGTCGACGTCTCACATAACCGCCGCTTACCTAAAGTTCCTCTCCTCTTGACAACAAAAAAAAGAACCTGTCCTAACTCCTTCAACACTGGGATGGACGCAAGTTGAAGATTTTTTTCATCACATTTGGGACCGATGGTAAAACTGACTAATACGTAATATAAGTTTCCATTTTTATTCTTATGAACCGCTACAGCTATAAGTTTTAGGAAGTGACTTTACCAAAAGTTTAAATTCTTTTCACAAAAATGAATTACTAAAATTTATGTCCAGTGTATGGGAACAGGCTCATCTCGAGTCACATACGGGGCCTGAAAAGTTTTGTCAATACCAAATAGAAATCGCTGTATCTGTCAATGTTCCCGAGACCTTAAAATACATGGGAATTTTTATTTATTACATATGCAAAGTAATATTACTATAAAATAATTCTAAACGAATAGGAAAATATTCTTTGAAGCATTCTAAGGTTATAATAAAACCCTTTAAATTCCTTTTCAAAAGGAAATATGATTATGTGAATTACTATTTTATTACGGCATAAATCATCGTTACTAAGCAATTTTGCTTAAAATAATTGCCTTTTAGAGGAGATCTTTCACTGTCGCCAAATGGGCATCGTAAAACTTAGAAACTTCAAGTTACACGAACCCAGTTAAGTCGACTTTTAGAACCAATATGACTTCAAATCTCTGTTAATGATTCAAGTTTCAACTGATTGAGACAGTTGTAACAATGACATTTTGAATCTGGCCTCTCTATTCAGATTCAAATATTTTAAAATAAGTTAAAGTCGTCATAGCAAAGCTTTGGTTCAAGTATATAACTTTTTTGACTACATATTTTAAGACCAGATCCGTTATAACATACGTTAGTAATTAAATTTCTCTTAATCTTGTTTAAATTTCCAGGTCTATAACCAGAAATAATTTTGTGTAAAAATATATTATTGCCATACTTTGACCGGATGGAAAGAAACGCTAGAAGATTATTTGGTAACGCTAAAATGCCAATCTGTTCTGGGAACAGAGATAAGTTGAGTCTGTACTCACTCTAACTACTTTCGTATTTTAAAGAATGCACGTTTCCCTAACACCATCGAACATCGAATGTTCATCCTTGTGGTCCTTCGAACCCGGACAACATCTTATTTCTTGTTTCATGCGCATTAGGCACAAGGTTTCAGAATAAATTTCGCACTTCGGTCTTTCCCGTCGATTATTTTTTTAAATAATCCTTACAATTTCTCAAATTTTTAACTTACCATTCCAACAAAGTCTAATCTTGTGCTAAGAGATGGTTCACGTTAAAAGTCGCATGGTGTATTTGAAACCTTGCCTTTCGTAGACTTGGCATTTTGTTTTTTAATAGAACAAAATGAACATTAACTAAGCTAGTGCGTCTTACCATAGAAGATTGTATAGATAAAGAAAAAAGCGGGTTCAAAAAACTTGATGAGAAAAAATTTTATACCATTTCTAGAACCGTTAAATTTGTTTATATTCGATATTGTTTTAGTTTTATAAAATAAATAATAAACAAACATACCAGCGAACCATGCGATTCCTGTGTAAATTTTGCTTTTGTACTTTTACATACCGCCTTCTGCCAAAAACGTGGCTGCCAAAACCGTTCATCATGAGATATATCAGTGACAGCCGCAATGTATATCATATTCCGTTATTCTTGACTTTTGATCGTATAGTAAAACACATCGAAGTATTTCTTCCCTTTCTCTCTTTATTTTTGCAACTAATGGTCTTTGTTGTTATTTCATTATATGGAGGCGATTTAACATTTTTTTTTCTGTCGTCTATTACGACGATCATGTTTTTTCATTACTGAACTTATTAGGTCGTATATTTGATTTGACATTAGATCAGTGAAAAGTGTATAAGGAATAGGTTCAGTGCCGAAAGGGCTGAGGGTTATGGGAGCTTATATTTTATTATGTAAATAACCAGGAGGTTAACACTTTATTTTGATATCGTGTGATGACGAAACAGTGATACACTAGCGCCTCAATTTAAAAGAATTGCTGCTTTCTCGGTTTTTCGAGTACAAAAAGTGCCCGGTATCTGGCGATAAAATCACCGTCTATCACATATGGGACCTAATGATATTGGTTAAAGTGCGAAATGCGAAAACTGTCCCTGTGTGAATTTCTAATCAATTATTCCCTTCCATAAAAGCTATGGCGCCTTACACCCGGGACTTCCATTCCACTTAACATCAGGTGGGATCGTGGTCAAGCACTTGTAAATTCAAAGTATTAAAAAATATGATTCTTGAATAAAAGTACCTGAGCACTCGTCTAACAATCAAAATGTAAAGCTATTTAAGATATACCGAGTGGAAATGAGAAAGCAGAATTTCAATAAACCATTTAAAATTTAAAATATTACACTAAGTTAAAGTTAATTTCAGGCCGCCGTCTTTTCGTTTGGATTGTACACAAAAAAGGCGGCGGCGGAGCGAGTCGGTATCTTGGAGTGTCTTGAAAAAATATGCGAAGGAACTTTTTTCAATAAATTCCCTTTATGTCTTTCGCATGAAAAGCTGATGTTAAGTTGATTTGCTAAGAAAAATAAAGTCACATTTAATACAGACATGTATTTCACTGTACTCTATTAGATGCATCGCTTCACAAAGTGGTACTTAAAGCTATAGTTAGCTATTGCATGTCTTGATACTTTTCCGATACAAGCTACCGGTGGGTGTAGTCGCTGTGTAATGCTGTCGGAAACAGAGTAATCATCCACGTGACGACCTCATTTGCACCCAGTTACTCCCTAGTCTATCTGCCCCCCGTTTAGGCTAAGTGACCTGAGAGCTGTGCCTAGCGTAGTTCAGGAAGTCACCAGGCGTCTAATAAAAGTTGAAAAACAATTTCAAATACCACTTCCTTTAATCAAAGAAGTAAAGAAAATTGTATCTAGTACAAAATCGTTCAATGTCGTCCATCTCAGATACCTTGGTTTTGATATAAAAAGCGAGTAACAGTTATAATACAATACTGTACAGACTGAAGTGAGGATAATTCCCCTTCAAACATTTTGCACGTCAAATGCGGAAATACGCATTTTTTTGTACCACTTATTAAACTAACCTGTATATAATTATATAATATAATAATAATATTCATTATATAATTTAAACTTTATATGTTTAATTATCATATTATTTATTTTAGTTTATTTTTGACTCAATAATATATTTATTTATGAAAATTTTTCATCTATTATTTTATTGTATAAAATATATATTAATCTCATAACTGTTTTATTCATGTATCATATTTATTATACTCTTATTGTCTGTATAAATTCCATATAAAAGTAGTATTGCGCGCGCACGTCTTTAGGTAGTCCCGGGCACCGCTGAAAATCAGCGCTGTCCTTCATCCACTCGCATCCTTGCGACAGCATATGCTGAGACGGTGTCCGATATTGGCATCATATGTTTTGTATTATTTGTCCGTGTAACTTTAACTGTGTTTTGTCTATTTTTCATTCTTTTTTAATGTGTGTTATATTCTGTCTGTGATGTGTTTTTGTATTGTGATGCCAATAAATAAATGTCTATATAAATATCATTAATAAATCGCAACCGTATTAACTAGTCTTAAAGAACATTAAACAATAACATATAAAATAAAATAATATAATTAAACAAAATAACATGAGTTTTTATCCAACAGTTACAATTAATAATCGAATAATTATAAGGCCTCGGACAGACGATAATGCGATCGCTATTTTGACTGATATTAATAAAAATCATATGACCTGTCTATTTCTGGACATTAACGCGTTTGAATTTCTCTCCATGCCGATTTATATATAGCCATGAGCAAAATTAAGGGTCGGTTAAGGAAGTTTGAATATCTCGGAAGATAAAGACGCTAGCTAACAGAAGTAAATTGTACATGATAGACAATTAAATATCCTTACAATAAAGTTTAATATTTTTATTAATTTATTTATAATTCATTAGAAAACATAAACTTAAACAAAAAAGGATATCTTACGTTAACCCTTTATTTTGCTCACGAGTGTACATAGTTATCTTAAGAGGTTCTCGGTTTTTGTTGGAACAATGAGCGCTAAGTGAACCCGAGTTCTTTGCCATATTTAAGACAAGTATATCGACTTCAAATCAGAAACGGATATAACTGTAAAGGCTACAAAAGTCTTCGTGCTACTTCTTTTGTTTCCGAATTATTATAGTTATGCTACGAATTTCTTCCACATTCGTGTTCGTTATCATTAAGGTGTACTTATGTACCTAGTCCTGAATTAACAAACCTACTAATATTCGTAAGCATTCTTCCATACTATTTAAGAGTTTCCTTTTATTTCGGAACCCAAGAATTTGAAAAAATTATAACATTAAAATCGGTTTACAAGAACTAAGACTATTTAAGTCGTTCACTTCATCAAGAATTCGCTTTGTATTGTAATAACTTATAGGTTTTGTGGAATGAAATAGTCCAAAAACTAGTACACTCGCTTTATTGAGACAGCGTAACGTTGTACAAGGAATTATTTTAACGAATGCTGTGACAACTGCGTGTCCTCGCCATCTTCTTTTTACAAAAAATAATTAGAAGTCATATTACAAATTAATAAGTTAAGTTATTGTTAACAATGCCAAGTTAATGTGATGAACAACAAAATTATTAATTATGAATTAAAGATACAATAAGGTTTAAGTAAATCACTAAGATATCATTGGAAGTAGTTATTGTACATAACAATCGCTGGGTGCCATGTGTTGCCAGCTAACAGTATGAATACGCCCTTAATCGTGATCTTTATCGCAGTAATGAAACAAATGCTAATGCGACATAACACTTTGTTATTCATTTGTTATCCTTGAACGGTCTCGACTAACCACAACGCTCGTTAAAACATTATCGGTAAAAACGTCAAGTGTTACTCGAATACATTATTACAATGGTCATAGTATTTATAGTTATAATTCTGAAGGAAATTTAAAACTGGTGACCTTGTGCGTATACTTTATTCAATTTACAACGGTACAAACATTAATAGATAAATTAAACATAAGTCGTTATACATATTTGAGCGCGGTAGCTCAGTGTTCGGGCGGTCGCCTCAAATTGCATAGTACGCTAGCAACCATAGTTCGATCGCCGGTAACGGCACCAATAAATTTGTTGTTGCAATTTTATGTGCTGATTTAGCACGTGCTCGGCGGTGAATGAAAACATCGTGAGGAAACCTACATGTCTAAGATTTTTTTCTAAGACATGTGAAGTCTGCCAATCCCCACTAGGGCCCCTGACTATGCCCTTATACTTCCTTTACAGAGAAGGTCTGCGCCCAACATGTGGGACATCATATAATTGCTCAAAAAAAAATTAATGAAATATATAAATTCCCGACATATCAAGATAGACTTTCCCTCAAACTACAATGTGGGTAGTACAAAATAGAGTGAATAGGTATTTACTAAGCTGGTGCTTACCATCCAGGACTGCTTTTCCTTTTAATATTAGATATAAATATAAGAGAAAAGGAGAGAAGAGGCTTGTCATAAGCTTATTTAGAATGATTAACAAAAAAAATAATTAGAATTCTTTAAAAAAAAAGTTTATCAAAAGTAACAACGCTTGTACAACAAAAGAAAAAGTCACAGAGAATTGTTTATCTCCAGGCCAGAGATAATGACGACTGCCTTTATTAACAGGTCAGTACGTCGACACCAGAGAACATGTGGCACATAAACCTTGATAATGATGAATAATATCGGCGCCAATTTAAAATGCAAAACGAGATACGCAACGCTGGTTGTAAATAACAAAAGACACCACGCGTTGCTGTTTATAAAAATGATATCTAAACAAAATGTATCTCAAGTCAGATCTTTGTATACATCTCAATATTTATGTCTTTAGTTAATAGGTGTACAGAACGAGAAACGACATTCTTGAAATGAAGGCAGTTGGCATCTAGTGTGCCCTACACAAGATAGACTGCTGACCTTAAAAGTATGACCGAACGTAGGGGAAGGAATACATTATTGACCTAAGATTTCTTGTCTTTAGTCCATCTCATTATTTTAAAAATAAAACATGTGTGATCGTTTGTTTTAGTTGTGATAATTGACATGTAGTTTAATTACGCGTACACACATGGCCAGTGTTTATTTTGAGCGGGATTCCTTCAGTTATGGCACGAGTTCTATTTAAATACGGAAACCTACCGCCAACTGTTACTGTAATGGTCTTCGTATCATATATATTACGTTTTTCCGAACGTTTATTGCGTTCCTTAAGTAAACCGGCGGCCCAATGTTCGTTTAAGTCCATTACGAGAACTATTTCGGGCATTTACTCACAATTATATGCCCTAAGCTTCGCGCTCTCTACCATTACTGATAAAATAACGTACAAAAGGAAACACTGTTATACATTTTTAAAATAAATATGTCAATTTATTTTAAATAAATAAGTGTTAATATTTTTTATAAATAAAAAGGGGCTTACGGTTTACCTGATCTTAAGTGATAACCGTCGCCCATCAACTTCCGCAACACAGGAAGAGTTGCAAGTGCATTGCGATGCTTATAGAAATCTCCTTCTTCTTCTTTATCGTTCCCTTATTTCTGAGGATCGTGGTCAATAGAGCCCTTCAACTGAACAATCTGCCTCCAGCGGCTTCCGACGTTACCACTGGCACACCAATCGTGTGTGTATTTGACGTTATGATGGAATGACAATTAATATAACTAAAACAAACAGGTTTAATTATGAAACGTCACTAGCAAATACCAGACTCAGTTCTGAGTCACCACTGGCGACAACTTGTACAAAATAATGGCCAATCTGTATAGTTCGTCAAAAAAATCGAACATACAACCTTACGATTCCAGACTCTTTCAAACTGTTTGACAATGAAATTTGGAGTTGTGTTGTGATAAGCTTTACGAAATTTTATTAACATATAAGCTTGTAGTTTTAATCCTTAGACATATGAGAGGGGATTAGCCCATAGCTCCATATACCGCGCTCAATCTTTTTATATTTCACCAACTGAAAAATTGTAGCTCATTGGTCATGACAGCTGTGACAGCTTTTTGGCAGAGGAAAAATTAGACCTGAATTTATCACGTGAAACTACATATTAAATAATACAATACAATAAAAACTTTAGCGCAATTAGATTCTATATCATGACCCCTTTCTATTTGGCATTACACAAAAAAGGCGGGATTGAGTTGGGTCGGATTTAGTAGTGGCCTAGAGAAAAATACCAACTATGTTATTTAAATTTGTAAATAACGACTTATGAAATAAATAATTCTAAGAAGCATTAATTAAATTATTTCTTAATCCCTCTTTTAAAGTGCCATTTTAACAACTGCAATGACGCTTAGCATTTTAAATTAAATAGATTTCTTTTTATACACTCGCGATGTCGCGTTGAGCATAAAACATAGAAGGATTTAAATGTAAAAGAAAAACTGAGAAATAGTTTTCAAAGTTGTTCTGTGCTTTCACAGTGAACTGGTTTTATGAAATATTTCATTCGAATGACTAACCTAAACACTTGTATACATTTCTTCCAATCGTGTCTATATTATGCATGACACTGCCAAAACAATAGCATGAAATATCAATAAATGTGCTCCGGTGCGTACCTCTGGAGATCCCGGAGCTCCTTACCATGCACCGAGCAAGGGCCACCGGGGGGTTTAAGTGGAAAAAAGCCCTACGTAACCGCAGTCTTCCCCCCAGAAGGGTATCTTATTGAAGATTTACCTTCCGTCAACAAAAAATATATAATTAAATACAAACGGTACGATCCTGGCAAACCCCTTTATCTTTCTTCATTCGCATCCATACATCTGCTTGTACTTAATCGTCGCTTAAGGGGACTCGTTACCTGCTCTTTTTAACAAATCGCCAATCAGGTCGATATTCTAGGGCGCGCTCTACCGACCGCAGCAGTTAATTTCGAGTTATAAATTTTCTATTCTTTCCTCAGTCATCTTCAGTCTCATGCTTTATACCAAAAATAGCGTTATCTCTGCGTGTAGACAAGGCCGTGCCCACGCGCCATCGTTACCGAAGAGAGCGTGTTATGACCTACACAACCGTATGACATCACTTTTGTTTCGTGTTTATATACGATAGTATAGTATTAAGTAGCCTTGACTCTGAATTTGTGAAGGTTGAACGGTTTTAAGAAGTTATATGCTATTGTAGACTGCTAATTGCATGATACGGACAACAGAGGGAGCTGCACTACTTACGTGCCTGATATCGAAGACGTCCTAACGAGACGTAAGGTCTGCTCAGGGCAATGAATAATAAAATAGCGTCCTGTCGTGACCGTCACAGGTTGCAAGTAATCTTATCGCGATACTTCCGTTTTATGGGCTAAGTAAGAAAAGCGTTGGTGGAGTTTCTTCGGTCACGTCTTCTCCGAGATCTAACGCTTCCCGAAGTGGCATTTAAAGTTAGTTAGCTCCAGTCAGTCTTCATCTTCTGAACTGGTCTGAACTAGAACGCTACCTCTCTAATATCTTTAAACGAGCAATTCTTGTACATATATTAGCCGAATCTTGGAAACGGCTCCTTTGTATGCAATGGGTTTTGGGGGCGATAAATCGATCTAACTAAGATTTTTTTTTAGAAAATATCGTTTTGTCCGCGTATTATTATTAGTTCAGTAGATGGCGGTGCTAAGCAACTGAAAGTCAACGAGTGTTTGGTTTGACGTTAAAACAAGAAAATTATTTGTTCATTTAAATTATTTATAACATACGTGTTCACATAAAAACGATTGTGCACAAAAAAATAGCGATGGAAGCTCGATCATCCAGGTACTGTTTAATATACAGCTATAATTCTATTTATGAAAAGTTGAATCGAGGGAAGAACGTACTCGTTCTTAAATAAACGACGTAATAATGGAAAAGTCTTTCACCTACATCTATCCTATTTTAGGAGGGGTAGGCAGTGATAACAATTGTTGTGCTTTTTTCGTCAAAGTTCGTAAAGCGGAACGCTTAGCCGTTAGACTATCACTTACAAAATTTAATATCCGACGGCAAATTTAATTGGTTCGCAGTTGACGTTCAAAAATTAATTAACCTACTCGTTGTAAAAGGCTTAAAGGAATTTGAAGCTGGGATGAATTTATGAACTGATGGATAAAGAAAATGAAAGGTGATTTTCTTAAGTAATTACGAACGAACGAGAGTGTATTAAATTTATAAAATGTTTGTCTTTAGGTAATCTAAAAATACATTAAAATCACAATAAGACGTAAAAACTTTGAAATAAACGAATTAGATATATAAAGCAATAAATACCTGCTGAATAATATAGGATAATAATAGCGGAAAGCGAAAGTTGTCTCTGCCTCTCTCATTGAAGTTAAAAGTGAGAGCTTATTAATTTTTTTAATATTGTTTATGGTTTTTCACAAATTAATTGTGCAACTAGGGGACACATAACGTTGTAATTTAAAAATTAAAACATGCTATCCTTGATTGAAAGTATAACAGTCACAGTTAACGGGCCACGAGATAGGCAGCGACTGCCTTCTCTATTTACTCAGCTAAGATGTGTTTTAGTACTTCCAATTTATTTATAACAAATAATTTAAAAATATGATTAAACTGTAATAAATTCTCTAAAAGTAGTTTTATTACAAATTTTTAAAAAAAAGTCAATAGTGCTCGCCAACAGGGATTTAATCTGGGGTGGAGAGCGAATTATGTTTGAAAGGAAAACAAATGAATCTGCCTTTTCACACTGCGCCGTAGAATCAACCGCCATTCGAGCCTTCAACAACAGTAATTGCTTTGGACCAGTTTAAGCAAAATGTACTACGCGGGTGCATTGTTAGAATTTCGTATTTAAAATTGGGATTTCTATACATTTAACTGGATTTAGCACGTATTAGTCCCTACTTTTCTGTCTCATTCCTTTTATGATGTTATACTTCCTTTGGTGTTGGGTAAATGATTTGAACTTTAAGCGTGCGACGACGTTGCGGGTGCGGATGTCACTGTATTTTTTTTTTTTTTTTTTTTTTTTTTTTTTTTTTTTTTTTTTTTTTTTTTTTTTTTTTTTTTTTTTTTTTTTTTTTTTTTTTTTTTTTTTTTTCAGAAAAATTACTAACAATCTTGCTAACCATTCCAACTAAGCTTAAGCTTGTGCTAGGACATGGTTCACGTCAATAGTCGAATGGTGGATTCGAACCCGCGACCTTACGATTCGTAGGCCGTACCCTAAACCGTTAGGCTATTGACGCGTCTTTTTATTAAAACATGTGTACATTTTTGTTATTATATACATAAATGTATTATTCTAATATCCGTACTATATTAATATATGTAGACTCTGTTTGAATACTATATAAAAATAGTAATACGCGCGCACGACATTGAGTAGTCCTGGGCATCGCTGAAAATCATCGCTTTGGCGGCCTTGCCACAGCACATGCTGAGATGGTTTCTAAAGTTGGCATCACGTTCGATTTCGCCGTTCTTTCTTTGATCAGCAGCATTTTTTTTCATTTTTAATGTGTTTTATATTTCGTTAATAAATATTTACATTTATATAATTTGGTTAGTAACAGTTACAAATGAAAAACATATGACATAGAGAAAATAAACATGATGACATGATTATATCTACATATTATCAAATAGACTTCATATTTTATTAACTAACCTGACAGCAACTGCAACCAATGCATAAGGATTTGAGTCCCAACGAGTAAGTGCACTTAGAATTCAATTGGATTTGGTTCATAAACGTCGTACCATTGAGGCAAAACGTTTGTGATTAACATCTTTGGTCTCCGAGTAGGTATCGATATTTTGCACCACGTTTCAAATGATTAGTTTGCAATAGTTGTATCAATTCATATCTATTTATAAACGTACAAAGTACCTCGTACTTGACAGAATCGTACAAAATGAAGTAATTTCTGAGTAAATCTTTTCTTACAGAAATGACACGTACAATCTTAAACGTTCGCCTTTGCTATGGCATGAGCATGTCGGGAGCAACTACAAAAGTGATTTGGGGAAATTCACGGGGGAATTAATTTTCCGTCTTTATGAAATTATTACACTTTTTAAAGGGACTTTTCGATACAACCATCATGCACATATACTTGATTTTTATGTACATGTGACGTGTGATAGGTGACACGTGACATGTGTCAGATGACATATCACAAATGACAGGTGACAAGTGACAAGTGACAGATGACCAGTGACATGTGACAGTGCGATTGGAAAGAAGGTAAGATTGCAATAATATATTTTGTTATGTAATTTTTACTTTGTATTTTTTATGTAAAAGCGATACTGGTAGGTACTGTCCTTCATTGGAGCGGGGAATAGCTAGGATATCATAAATGTAATCATTAAAATATCATTTATGATGCGGGCGTTCATGTAAATCAAAGATTACATACCATGCGGGGTGTCACATAATTATAAATAAAGACTCATATTGACACCGAACAATGTGTGTACACTTTGACTCGTTCTCAATCTGGGGTTATCGTTCTATTTCATAAGCACAAGCTACTAGCCGCAGTTCGCTATACATCCGCCATCGGTTCACTTCAGTTTATTTAACCTTGTAATTTATTTGAAAAGTATTAAATTGGATAATAAACAATAGAATTACATGTAAATTATTATTTTTAACGAAAGAAATAGATTCCAGATGAGTAATCAACAATATATTTTATAATAAGACCTATATAAGTATATGTACGAGACAAAAAGCGACTTCATATGAAGTCAATGATTAGACATTGAACGCATTGACAAGAGTTGTGTAAGCTCAGTGCTCGGGCGATCGCCTCAAGTAGGTTTGTTGCAATTTTAAGTGATGAAAGAAAACATCGTGGGAAAACCTTCATGTTTTTGATAATTTGTAAGACATGTGAAGATTGCCGATCCGCTGTAGGGCCCCGTGAAGGACCGTCAGCTATATAGCCTGTAACTTTAACTATTATACGCCGACACTCTCATTCATTTCCAAAATATCATAGTTAATTTACTGACTCTGATGAGTTCTGGCACCTATCGCATTTAGTGCTTGTTTTCGTTAAGGAGAAACTCCCTGTTTTTGAAGTTGGTTTAAAACAGGCTTTATTTTATATATCGTAACATGTCTATCTCTTCTTCTTCATGTTAGAGTGCCCTCTGACTAGCGAAGATTCGCAGGTAGTTCACCATATTTCTCTCGGTCTTGTCTCTCTCTCTCTCGGTTGGAAACATATGGACCGACTTCACATGTCCCCAAGTGAAGCTTTTGCATAGTTCCCATTCATATGTATAGATTTACAGATTATAATACATTCAAATATTTAAAAAAAAACTTTCATAACCACTAACTGTCGTAGCAGATCGGGGCAACGTCTTAATCAATAATGCTACGAAACATTCGTTACCATATTTAAAACCATACATTATTAAACATACAGTCCCGTAATCGCTGATGCAGAAATTGACGCTTCATTTAATTTTAAAAACCCTGGTTGGCAATAATTCTTTCAGTAACATACGGTTGCGGTTTTGCGCTCAATCGGTAATTTTGATATGAATTCATGAGAGTGAATTCACATAATGAACATTGAGAACGAAATATCAAATATGACGATTTTTTTTTTATGCGTGTAAACTAGCGCTTGACCATGATCCCACCTAGTGTTAAGTGGTGATATAGCCGAAAGATAGTACGCGCTAGTTTAGTAAGTGCCTATTCACTCTACTCTTGAAGGCTCCCACGTCGTAATTGGACGGAAAGACTGACGTCGGCAACTTATTCCACTCCTTTGCCGTACGCACGATGAACGATGACTCGATACTAACTTATGTAAGAGAATAAAATATGTAACTATATTTATACATTTATTTTCCTATTTCGTTCCCTATATCCATGTATATATCCAAATATTTTATTCTCTTACTTAAATTAGTATCGTCATATTTAATATTTCGTTCTCATGGTATCTTTGTTGTTATATATATTTATGTTTATACAGATATAACATATTTTTATATTTGTCTTATTTTACTTTTTTTTACCTATAAGGTTGCACCCGTGACTTTGTTTCTCCACAATCCTAAGGTAGACTGTCAGAGAATGCCTTCTGGCATTATGTTCGCCTTTTTGTACACTTTTATTTATGTGCAAATAAAGATTAAATAAATAAACATCTCATATGATTTTCTCTACAATAAAGTATATGTCTTCCACCACCACATTTGTTTATACCTATACAATGGAAACTGGCACTCAAATGGCTGTCAGAATAGACATTGAACACATTGCCCGCCGCGTAATTACTCAAAACCTGATGTATATTTGAGAGCTGTTTTAAGACGTGGCTATTTTAACGATTAGTTTTAAGTATCGCTGCCAGATGTAACCGGTGTATGGTTGATAGAAACCAATCCATGTTAAGATGCATTTGGTTATTTTCGATCCATTGATCATTTATTTCGATACAGTTCAAACCGCACTGTGGCAGATTCTTCAGTTTTAAGTGACTACAAGAAAAGCTATAGCCTAGTGGTTTGAGTTACGATACGCGTATATTTACGAGCAAAAACAAAAAACCTACTTCAAATAATTTATCGTTGAACGCTATTAAGCGCGCAGTCCCTCTTTGTATTTCCAAATTATCGTATAAATATTATGAAATAGAATTAATCAGTACCTCAACAAACTCTCTTCAAACTACCCTTTAAGAATATCCTTTCCAATAAAAAATAATCATCGAAATCGGTTAGTATCATATTAAGCTATTCGTCCATTTGTCGCGCACATATTTAAAGCAAATTTAAGTTACTTATTTCATTTACGGGAAGCATCAGCTTTCAAATAGAAAAAGAATCATCAAAATCGGTTCACCCAGTCGAAAGTTCTGACGTAACCAACAAAACACAGACAAATTGAGAACCTCCTTCTTTTTAAGTCGGTTAAAAAGAGTGGCAAACAAGCTTGCTGCTCATTTGATCTTAAGTGATTACCGTCGCTTATGAGCATCCACAAAATGTATATTAAGGTAATGTATATACTTTATCGCATTCATTCTATTTAAAATAAATATTATATGTGATAGCTAAGAAGTTGGTCTACACATGTGTTGAACAGAGGACTGGCTTATACCTTGCACAGAGGCTAAGCATTGCCATACAACGTGTCAATGCTACCAGCCTTGGCACGCTGCCAAGCGACACCGGTTAGGCACAGTTATATTTTTTGTAAATATTTTGTAAAATACCTATCATATTGTAAATATTAAATAATGTCAAATGTAAACAATTGATTTTGACTGTGAAAATTGTATTGATTGAACTATTATAAGGGTATACGCGGATAAAAAATATATATGTGCTTAAAGATTACATTAATGCACTTCCTTTTCGCGCACGCCGTTGTTGCATTTTATATAAATGACTGCCATATGAACCTTATTAGTTTCGGTCGCTGCTCACACACTAAGGCGCTGGGATTTGTTAATTACATAAATATGCAATTCATTTAGTTATATTTAACATAGAGACTCCTGCGTTTATAGCCCAATGATATAATGTTTATTTATTAAATATATTGCATATTGTATTATACTTAGTTTAAATGTCTGTGAAACTCGATGTACCGATCTGAACAAAATACATGTATTTACGGGTAAACACAAAAAGTACTTTAAATCCCAACAAACAAAAAAGGCGCGATGACGCGATTTTATTTTCCACTTTTTTTGATAGAATATGACCATAGAATTTGGCCATATAAGCTGACTGCAACAGTTTCATCGGACTTGAGCGGTGGCAGAGCTCTTGCCTAAGCCTGAAACTCTTTTCGGGGCACCGCCGTACAAAGATCCCTGAGATTTAACCTCTTTTGAAACGACTACAAAAAGGAGGATTTTTTTATGTTTGTTACCGCATAACTTGGAAATGGGAATGGGTAAGCCGATTTTGATGATTCTATTTTTATATGAAAGCTAGCACTTCCCGTGTGGTTGGTTTTGGTTTTGTTGAATATTTGGTTTAAAATTCCAAGGCAATCCATGAGAAAATCATATAAGTCTTAAATTTGTATCAAGTATGTGCCACAACGAGGAAACCGAGGAAGAGGACGCCCCTTGACGCGATGGCAAGATGAAATAATAAGAACAGGTGGCCCGTCGTGGACCACAGTAGCACAGGACAGGGAACAGTGGAACTCTCTGGTGAAAATGGCACTAAATTTTTATTTTTTATTTTATTTTTTTTATAACGCAGGAAATGAAAGGCTTTTTTATTTTTATTTTTATTTTTTATTTTATTTTTTTTATAACGCAGGAAATGAAAGGCTTTTTTATTTTTATTTATTTATTTATTTATTATGTGCCACAAATGGTCTATCCGACCACCCACTATCACGCCACCCGATTTCGATGATATATTTTTTATTGGATAGGATGTACTTTACGGGTAGTTTGATGCGGGTTTGGTTAGGTTCTGATCAATTCTATTTCCTTATATTCCTGCCATAATTCGTAAATACCAAGAGCGTGTCCGCGCGTTTATCGTTTGATTCGATTTGAAGTCGGTTTTTGTTTTTACTCGTAAATATACTTGTTATTCCGGCTATTTCCTAAATATCATAGTTAGTTGCTTAATCTATTTCTACTAAAGTCTCTACTTAATCTTTTGTAAAGTTTTTATGGTCCCAGTGTATGTGTGCAGTTGAAATATGTATTGTTTAACTATTTCGTTTAAGCTGTTTCAAAGGTTTGTATAGAACCAATGAATTCTCAAGGAGTCTCTTTTTAACCTTAAATTCTATTACCAAGGAAAATGGAATTTCCTAAACACTATTTGCACGAGCGCACCGTAACAATGTAAGTCTGAACACTTCGTCCATATTTAATTTTCCCCTTTTGTTTTCAAGATTAATGTCTAATTTAGCTGGCTTTTGTATGGTATATACATACTACTAGTGCATCTATGCCAAATGTTTTTCTTTGTTGTTGTATTTTCATGGTTTTGTGCCAGTACCACAATTTGGTATTTTTTCCTTTGCGTTATTTTAATGTCAAGTGTTATATAAATTTAAAACAAATAAGTTTTTCGGCTTTACAATGAAAACGTGGCTGCGGCCTTTAAAACTACCAAAATTCTCCTATTATTACCAAGAACAAGACATAGCTGTATGGACTAAAGTCTTTTGCCTTTCCCATTAGGGATAAATTAATATCATCATCATAAAACAATTTCAAAGAAATCAAAGCAATTTCTTAATTTCTATTGCGATTTTTCGGTATTGTGAAATGTATCTCACAAAGCATAATTACGTGCATTTTACCGTATTATTAGTAAAATAAATGTAATTATTTGAAAAAAAAATACACATTACTCTAAAAATTAACAACAATAGCAACATTTACTACAGATATAAAATTATTAACAAAAACATTATGCTCAGAATTTTTTTTATCTAATTTATTTTTTATAATGGAAACGACTTTAACGATTTAGATCAAATTATGTGTTTAGATAAGTCTATGTTTTTTAAAATTATCTGAAAGTCTTTTTGCATGTTTACAAGATGTTGTAAGGCTACCTCGAAATCGTGGAAGTACTTGCATTTTTACTATTACATGTTTTTTTCTAAGCAATTCTCTTAGATAAAGTAATCCTTAAGCAAATAACTTGTCCAGCTATAACAACTTTCGTAGCGCTCCTTGACCAGCTTTCGGGTAAACTAGAAACTGAAGACAATTTTGATGCCATTTTCAGACGATGCCGTGAAAAAAATATGATTATTATAAGTAAATCTAGTAAATTAATTATAAGTAAAACTTAATATGAATAAATTCTCTTGCCCACAATTAAGCAATATATGATTTAATGGTTCTAGCATATAGAATGAATGAAACAGTTCACATAGATGAAGAACATTTATAATATTAATGATATATGTGTAAAGAAAACGATATGTGAAATCTTTACTGAAATTTTAAATCATGATAGTGTCGTGACATTTCCTATAAAAGATAGATAAATCGAATAAGGACATTAAATGTTATTTTATCTAAACACTTAAAAAATCGCAGCTAAGACTTTTATTTCAATTTAAAAAAGATTGATATACACATCATTATATATATACTTATATAAAATAAGTAATAAATGGTTATTTGTTACTGTTATAATATGTTATTAAAGGTAATATTTCCAAAATACTTCTGACATCCGTTAAGGCGAGTCACCGTAAGAGTCTGAGCCAAATTAAATTAGTAAATCCTCAAAGCCATATTGCCTTAGCCGGAGATCGGATAACCGCAAAAGGGATTGAATACCGATAAAGCAAAAACATTATCGTAGATCCTGAAAGATATCATGTTTTCTGTACCTTTCATATTTGACATTATTCTACATTGGACGTCTAAAGCATACGAATAAATTTTTCTCTACATTGTTCTATTTGAGATATTTACCACTGATGCATGCTATATACTGAATACAAATTTTTGATAAATATTTTTTTGTAATTAAAACTGGGAACAACTAATGATCGAACTAAGCAAATCACCGATATAACTATATTTCTTTGTACCATAAAGT
This sequence comes from Meandrusa payeni, assembly GCA_029286785.1. Taxonomy (NCBI): domain Eukaryota; kingdom Metazoa; phylum Arthropoda; class Insecta; order Lepidoptera; family Papilionidae; genus Meandrusa; species Meandrusa payeni. Next base: position 7,915,096 of record JAGSMX010000013.1, read on the forward strand.
TATGCTTGTATCAAGTGGAGCGTGGATGCTTCGTCTTTCATTCTTCGTACAGCAAAGGACTGGAATAGTTTGCCCGCGTCTGTCTTTCCTTCCGATTACAATGTGGGTATCTTCAAGAGTAGAGTGAATAGGCATTTACTAAGCTAGTGCGCCTTACCATCCAGGACTGCATTTCCACTTAACATCAGGTGGGATCGTAGTCAAGCACTTGCTTAGAAATTATAAAAAAAAAAGCGGCCGTAATAATCACTTAGCGTCAATGTACTGTCAATGACTGTACTTATATGATTCTGTTCAAAGGAAATCAAAGGGATTCGTTCACTTCTATGAGTACATATTCAATGCGACCATATTGTACAACAGGTGAAACTGCCGGAAGACAGGCTAATCGTAATTTCTTTGTGTGAAAAAAAAGCGAATGTTTATAAAATAGTTTTATTTAATCGAAATGCAATATCTATACAATGAAAATTTATACCTCGGATGTGACTGATGGGTTTGGTAGAGGGCGCCCTTGATATAAGCTTTATAAACCAGTTTGGCGACGTATTAAAAACGAGGGTAGACCTTAATCGATGATTATGTATGCGGAGATATAGGAATGTGAATGAAGCGAAAGTGGTATGCCAGGATCGTATGAAATGGAAATCCGCGATCTCTGCAACACCAAGAGGCAATAATGAGTGGAACAAGTTGCCGCGTTAGTCTTCCCGTTCAAGTACGACGTTGGAGTCTTCAAGAGTAGAGTGAATAGGCACTTATTAAACTAGTGCGTACCATTTTTCGACTATATCACCACTTAACAGGTGGTGGTCAAGCACTAGTTATATTATACCTCACAAAAAATTATGACTATGCGTGACATATACAAAAGTATTTTTTTCTAAAAATACAAGTATGACATAATAAGGCCAAATGACAGCGTCAAAGACAGTCATTAAACTTAGGAAAAATCTTAGAAAAACCAGTATAATTTTGCACAATGAAGGCCTATGTTTCACTCTTATGCGCCTAATGACTGTTTACGAAAAGATCTGTGACGCTATTTTCGTAAGGCCGGAAGCTGTAGGACGAGGAAATGGGCCTCTATTGCAGTCAGAACTAGGTGAATGTTTTGATGACTATAGAAGTGGCTAAAGACTTTTGTTTATTCCTTCATCTAACGACACGTAACGAACTCTTAAACAGCGACTTTTTTTATAGCGGCAACAGTTATTCAAAGCTATTGCTTAGAATAATTGTAACCAGAGATCTTTAAATTTCCGGTATTTAAATCCAAGATACCATTCTGTATTCTTTGCTCAATTAAGGTAGCAGATCTCCAATGTTTTATAGAATGCATTTTGGAGATATATAATACAGTTGCATAATTTGTTTCCCGGTCTTTCCATTTCCCTCCAGATTCCCCAAATGAAGCGTTTATCGTCTTCTTTCTCTACGCAAACAACAAAAAACGAAAATAACTTGCTGCTGTTCTTTTAATTTAAGAGAAGAATGAGTAGGCGTTTGTTTTTGTAAAAGTGTTTTTACTTAAAAGTCTGTGTCTACTCTAAACATCAGTTGTTATCTCGAACAAGCAATTGCTTAGAATTAAAATTCAAATATTTTTTCAATATACTCATGTAGTATAAATATTAGAATGATAATATTTCTTTTATGGAAAGTCGTCTTTTCTTTCAGAATAGACGCTTACACAGGTAAATCTAATCAAGCCATGGTTCGTTTATCTCGGGCACTCTTCAGTCGAGCTGCGTGACGTACTTGTCATTCGACTTAATTTTCATAAATCCCAGGACTCCATGGGGCTTGTGGCTTTCGGCTATCTTTTCTTGTAATATGATACTTTGATCACAAACGTGGTTCTTTAGCGAGAATTTATAATTTATCAAATCCAATTGGTATCGTAAAACAAGTTTAATTGCAATAAGTTTCGCATAAAAATAAGAATATGAAAATGAAATGAAATATTTATTTATTTACTTTTTACACACACACACATTTTATATACCGACATGCACATACACAAAAATATTAGATACATATTATCATATCATATTATCATACATATTATATATCATATTCCATAAACATTTTCCTACTTCGGTCCTTCGGTACACATCTCCCTGCTAGACTAATACATAGCCTGTATTAGGGAGATGTTGTACCTAACTCCGAATTTATTATGAACTAAAGTTTGTTATATAACTTATGTGATTGTCGTGTGTTTTTGCAAAGAATAGTGTGGGTGGGTGCATGTGAGAGTGTATGTTCGAGTGAGTACATGAGCGTGAGGATAATTTATTTTATACTATGAAAATACTTTTCCGTCTCCTCGTAGGTAAAATTATGGAGAAACGAGTAAAGTAACTTTTTACACTCATATTGAGATAAACTATGAAAAGGCACATAAAAGATTATATGTGTGGCTGAATGCATATATCGTGGGACGTTTGTTTACCATTTCAATTTGAGGACTTAAGTCTAGTCACGTAACTCTATTATGCTCCATTACCATTCGTGCAATTTAAACAACCACAGGCCCATACAAAGCTACTATTTAGCTTTACATACTTGGCGGGTTTATTTTTGCTAATTAAATAATTCACTACAGGAGAAACACTATTATTATTGTTTTCATCCCACTCTTACAACTGTGTTGGTGTGTTGTGTGCCCCTAAGGCTATATTTTGAATCTCTGAAATGGCTCCAACGATTCTATCAAAATTTAGTATACAGGGTTTTTCGGGGGCAATAAATCGATTTAGCTGAAGGATTCATTTTCAAAAAATGACGTTTTATCCATCTATACCCTATTAGTTAAGTAGATGGCGTTACTAAGCAACAGTAAGTCGTTAATTGTCTGGTTTGAAGTTAGACGAAGAAAATTAATTGTTTACATAAATCTATATATATCAAAGAGAAAGTGTGTGGTTTTGTTTCATATAGTACAGTTTGGTGACGCTCGGAGCACTCCTCTTTTTGAACTGTCAAACAAGCCATACGTCGTACTTTTATTTCTGACATTAACCTGAGCCCAATATGTTTTTGTATAAATGATAAGAATGATATTGTATTTACTGATATGTACATGGGTGTAGGTAATGATCTTCACCCGCTCGAGAAGAGAAGAGAATAAATACGGAGAGAAATGAATAATCGTTAAATTAAATATTTAATGATGTAAGTTTATTTTTTAAGTAAAATAAAGCAAAATCTAGCTCGGCGCGTTGCAACAGACAACGAACATTTTCATAAGAACTACATCACAAAATTTGAAACAAAAAGATGATGGAGTCACTTGGTTAAGGATTCACTAACTGGTTCTAAGACCGAGTTAAATTTTAAATTAGACGAGCCTTACAACGATTTATCAAAAAAATACAGAGCAAAACTCGGTCATCCTAGTACTACTATATTATTCACTCAAAAAATGAATGTATTTAACAATGGATAATAATATTAGAAAACAGAAGCGATACTTATTCTTTAGACTTAATGCTAAAACAAACACGTTTTGAAAATCTGAATAAGAAAAGCAGAGACGCTTTAAGGATGCTGGAAGAGAGTGTTAAAATCCGCGATCCGACGCATAATCGCAATTCTCAAACAACGGCGTAACACAGCGTCTGCCCTCGATTGTTCGCGTTCGCATTCTCACGTATTCCGGTCACGTGTGTAGACGGTTTCCATCGAGCGTTAAGTTATTACTGGGATAAGTGCAGGGTCCTAGGTCGTGATATAGATCACCTAGGCTTTGTACCGACCTGGTCAGAGTGGTAGTAATCATCCGAAGGAAGCAGCAGTAAGTGAAGAGTACAGGCGCCTAGTAATCGGGTCACTGCAGCAACTTGACCACCTCTGTCAAGACCGCACACAGAGAAGTAGATTTGTAATAGCTCTTGGTACGAGATCGTAAAATTTTTCATGACTTAATGCTAGTGAAAATAATACAAAACATCCATTGACAAAATTAAATGATGACTGTCAAAAAATATGTTGTCTTTTTAAGCGAATGGCTTTTGATTTGTTGTGGTCCAAAAATATTTAAGGAGGCGGCGCGGCTGGCCGAGGTCGGAGTAGGCCTCGTGGTCAGCCGCATAAAGAGGTTAGGGCTTCGGGTAAAACTGGAGAAGACCGAAGCCCTCCTCTTCCGCAGGACCGGACGTAAAGGACCCCCTCCGGGTGCCACCCTCCTCATAGGAGGAGAAAGAGTGAGGGTGAGTTCCCAGATGAAGTACCTGGGACTCACCCTCGATGGAGGATGGACCTTCGGACCCCACTTTGAACAGTTGGGGCCGAAGGTCCTGAGGACGGCAGCCGCGCTGGGAAGTCTCCTCCCGAACCTCGGAGGACCCAGCGCGGTGTGCAGAGGAGGCTGTACTCTGGGGTCTGTCGGGTATGGCCACGTACGGTGCCCCCATCTGGGCGGGTGACCTGTCTCGCGGCAATCGCGCACAGCTGCGCAGGGCGCAGCGGATTGCCGCGATCAGGGTCATTCGGGGGTACCGTACGGTCTCGTGGGCGGCAGCTACTGCGCTTGCCGGCGATCCGCCGTGGGAGCTCGTGGCGGGGTTCTAGCCGAGGTGTCCGACTATGTCTCGGATAGGAGGGCCTCGGAGAGAACCTCTGCCAGAAGAGGTCCGGCGGATCCGTCGGTTAGGTGAGGTAGCACTATGCCGGAGGTGGGAGGAGGACCTGGCGCATCACCCGTACGGTTTACGTACAACGGGTGCTCTGCGCCCGGTCCTGAGCGTTGGATGCGCAGGAAGCGCAAACCTCTCACCTTCCGTCTGACGCAGGTGTTCACGGGGCATGGCTGCTTCGGGGACTACCTGTGTCGGACGGCCCGACGGGAGGCTGATGAGCGGTGCCATGATTGTGGCGCTGCGGTGGACTCTGCCCAGCACACCCTAGAGGTGTGCCGAGATGAGCAGCGCAGCGTTGCGACTTGGCATCCGCCATCGGTGGAGTAGACCTGTCGCTTCCGAGCCTCGCACTTGCGATGGTACGGAGCGACAGGTCTTGGTCGGCAGTCGCCTCCTTCTGCGAGACAGTCATGTCCCAGAAGGAGGCCGATGGGCAGCGAGAGGAGGCGTTTCAAACGCCTCCTCGCTGCCCCGTATTCGAAGCGGGGCCAGGATGGGAACCTGGCCCCAGCATGCTTCGGCGTCGTCGGGACTTCTCTGAGTGCCAGAGGAGTCCCTTCGAGGGTGAAGTCCGGTCTTGCCGAGACCGGCCGGTCGTTAGGGTGTCCTGTCGCTGACAGATCCGGGGCACCCGCTCATAACGGCATGGCATTCGCGGTAGGTTTAGTGGGTATGGGCTGCCCAGGCCGAGTCCCACACATCCCCTGGGCCCACCCAGGGTACCGGAGGATGGTTAATAACTCGATTCCCCGCGTTAACAAAAAAAAAAAAGGTACACCAGTGAAACATTGTAAGGCCTGTCTCAAATGTCAAATGTTAACATAAACAATTTTTGACAGACTAGGTATACAACTTTTTTTGTGGTCTCGAGAAATACTACTAGATATATTATGTTTATGGAAGTTTTAACCTTCGTTCAGCGAAAGCTGGAATACCTTGGGCATATAATGCGCAATCCCAAATACGATTTGTTACAGCTCATTATCCAAGGAAAGGGAAAAGAAATTCGGGAAGGAGAAGAACATCTTGGCTTAAAAATCTACGCCAATGGTACAATAAAAGCACACGTTCTTTATTTCGTGCTGCTGTGTCGAGGGTCCAAATCGCCATGATGGTCGCCAACCTTCGATAGAAGATGGCACCAAAGAAGAAGAACCTTCTTTCGATGTAATAGTAGAGCACTGCACAGAGGTCATGCGAAGGGCTGCCTTGGCCAATGGCTCCACCGCAGTAGTATCCGTGCCAAAAAGTTTTAACTTATAATTCATTTTTATTTTTTAATCAATCGTTGTTTTATATATTATTCAAATCAAATTCAAATTTTTTAATAATATTTTTGTTTTTTTTTTTATATTGATAGAATTTTATATGATAAATTAGACAATAAATTTTATTTTTAACTCTGATATAATATATATAATAATATTGAAATTAAATGTACTGTACAATACAAAGCAGCAGATATTTAAATCAATTAAAACAATACCCTCTTACGATATAATTTATCGATATAGTAAACTGCCTCGAGGGCTTAAAATGGGAAATGTTGTTAACATTTTACAGCAAATCTCTTACAGAAATTTCAAGTTCACCACCTCTTTAAGATAACATGGTAAAAAGACTTGTTGAGATCATCGTGTTGTGACATTACTCAGTGTTGTGTGGGCTTTTACGAAGCATATCGAATCTTATTTTTCGATTACCGACGTTGCGAACACGTTACAGCAGTTATATTACTAAGGCCCTTGACATCTCGTATCATATTTATAGGTTGACATCTGGACTTCCGGGTTTTAGAATATTTATTTTCTAATTAGAATAACGATTCACTTACATGACAAAGTTACAATTAATACTAAAAAACAATTATACATATATGGGGCATCTACAAACAACATAATTTTAACATAACCGACGAGGACAAAAATTATATCTTATTATAACATTTACATTACAAGAAGAAATAACAATAAAGGTAGAAAGAGAAGAAATAAAAGTAAGTCTTTGAAAGCGCGGGTATTTTACTCAATTGTTCAAGGAGCAGTTAAATTTAGATGTGGCATTGGGTTAAAAGGTATGCTCAGAGCTTATTAAATATTTTAGTAATTTTTTAAATAATGGTATTGATTTAGATTCTCTTATATATTTTGGTAATTTGTTATAAGTTTGAGAACATTCATACATATTTTTTTTTTCCGTGGTTAGTGCGTGGTGTGTGTAGTTGGAATTCGTGACTTAGCCCTAGTTTCATTTTGTGTTTTGGGGTTTTTTCGTAAATTGGTATATCTCTATATAGATGAACAAAGGTTACCATCTGCTTGATTAAATTGTCATTGTTTGATCCGATGTTCACAGTATCCTTAAATACCACTGTGGTGTGTTTTGATGTAAATTTAATTTTGATGGTATTGATGGAATTTAACGATAAATAATAGAACACGCTTCAGAATAACATTCACAATAATTCACTACAAGCCTTTTTATAAAACAGATGTGTATTTAAAACCAACTCTTACTGTCATCAAAAACGCATTACGTCCCATGATAAGTGTTTTATAGCGTCCTCATAGTAAACACGGAGGCCAGCGATGCTTCGTAATAGAAATGGTTAAAGTATTTACAATTTTCGCTATACGCTTTTTATCACAAGATTTTTTTTTCTTAAAGTGCCTTTCCATCTAAGGTAGCCAATCTTACCCATTAGCTTCGTAAGCATGTATATGCTCATAATTATGACAAACATGGGAGCTAATGCTTTTATTCTACATTTTAGGTGTAGGCAGAAATCTCAGATTTCTAATTAAAACAGAAAGTATTTCAAGCGTTGGAAAAAAAATTAAATATAAAATTCAATCGCTTTAATCTGAATACATGCAAATGAGCAAAATGTTAATATTAGTATATTACTCATAAGTTAATAATCTACTATATAAAATAAGTCGGGTTTTCCTTCCTGACGCTATAACTCCAGAACGCATGAACCGATTTCCACGGTTTTGCATTCGTTGGAAAGGTCTCGGGCTCCATGAGGTTTATAGCAGGTTTATAAGGAAAATTCAGGAAAAATTTCATCAGAAAAGCGGGAAAATCTTTTTTCACATACAGCGCCATCTCTGATACATAGCATGTACTACAAACCAATATTTTAAGTAGATGACGCCGGTGCGTGATACATTGTTTGACAACTACTCATTGTTCTCTGCTCAGTTAATTTCATGTGACAAACCGATGTGGCGACTTGCATTCGCCAGCCACCAAAGAGGTTTTTAGACGACAAAATGATTTATATTGAATTTAGAATTAGAAAAATTTTATATAAGACATATGTCATAATTTTTCATTACACACGTTTTATCTAGACTTTTCCGAATGTAAATATATTTCTAATGTAACAAAACGTATCAAATATAATTTCAATATCCTCAACATTTCTGTGATATTTTTATTTACCGGCGGACTATACTAGAAGGTCAAGAACACGTGCAAAAGTAATATTGGGATTGGCATTCCGCTCTGATGCCACATTACCCAAATTGGTGACCCCGACGTGATCCTTCTAACGGCAAGACTTTTTCTTCTTCTTCGTGTCGAAGATTTTTTTTCTTAAAGTGCCTTTCCATCTAGTAAGTAAGGTAGCCAATCTTACCCATCAGCTTTGTAAGCATGTATATGCTCATAATTATGACAAACATGGGAGCTAATGCTTTTATTCTACATTTTAGGTGTAGGCAGAAATCTCAGATTTCTAATTAAAACAGAAAGTATTTCAAGCGTTGGAAAAAAAATTAAATATAAAATTCAATCGCTTTAATCTGAATACATGCAAATGAGCAAAATGTTAATATTAGTATATTACTTATATGTTAATAATCTACTATATAAAATAAGTCGGGTTTTCCTTCCTGACGCTATAACTCCAGAACGCATGAACCGATTTCCACGGTTTTGCATTCGTTGGAAAGGTCTCGGGCTCCATGAGGTTTATAGCAGGTTTATAAGGAAAATTCAGGAAAAATTTCATCAGAAAAGCGGGAAAATCTTTTTTCACATACAGCGCCATCTCTGATACATAGCATGTACTACAAACCAATATTTTAAGTAGATGACGCCGGTGCGTGATACATTGTTTGACAACTACTCATTGTTCTCTGCTCAGTTAATTTCATGTGACAAACCGATGTGGCGACTTGCATTCGCCAGCCACCAAAGAGGTTTTTAGACGACAAAATGATTTATATTGAATTTAGAATTAGAAAAATTTTATATAAGACATATGTCATAATTTTTCATTACACACGTTTTATCTAGACTTTTCCGAATGTAAATATATTTCTAATGTAACAAAACGTATCAAATATAATTTCAATATCCTCAACATTTCTGTGATATTTTTATTTACCGGCGGACTATACTAGAAGGTCAAGAACACGTGCAAAAGTAATATTGGGATTGGCATTCCGCTCTGATGCCACATTACCCAAATTGGTGACCCCGACGTGATCCTTCTAACGGCAAGACTTTTTCTTCTTCTTCGTGTCGAAGATTTTTTTTCTTAAAGTGCCTTTCCATCTAGTAAGTAAGGTAGCCAATCTTACCCATCAGCTTTGTAAGCATGTAGATACTCATAATTATAACATACATAGGGCTAATGCTTTTATTCTACATTTTAGGTGTAGACAGAAATCTCAGATTTCTAATTAAAACAGAAAGTATTTCAAGCGTTGGAAAAAAATTAAATATAAAATTCAATCGCTTTAATCTGAATACATGCAAATGAGCAAAATGTTAATATTAGTATATTACTTATATGTTAATAATCTACTATATAAAATAAGTCGGGTTTTCCTTCCTGACGCTATAACTCCAGAACGCATGAACCGATTTCCACGGTTTTGCATTCGTTGGAAAGGTCTCGGGCTCCATGAGGTTTATAGCAGGTTTATAAGGAAAATTCAGGAAAAATTTCATCAGAAAAGCGGGAAAATCTTTTTTCACATACAGCGCCATCTCTGATACATAGCATGTACTACAAACCAATATTTTAAGTAGATGACGCCGGTGCGTGATACATTGTTTGACAACTACTCATTGTTCTCTGCTCAGTTAATTTCATGTGACAAACCGATGTGGCGACTTGCATTCGCCAGCCACCAAAGAGGTTTTTAGACGACAAAATGATTTATATTGAATTTAGAATTAGAAAAATTTTATATAAGACATATGTCATAATTTTTCATTACACACGTTTTATCTAGACTTTTCCGAATGTAAATATATTTCTAATGTAACAAAACGTATCAAATATAATTTCAATATCCTCAACATTTCTGTGATATTTTTATTTACCGGCGGACTATACTAGAAGGTCAAGAACACGTGCAAAAGTAATATTGGGATTGGCATTCCGCTCTGATGCCACATTACCCAAATTGGTGACCCCGACGTGATCCTTCTAACGGCAAGACTTTTTCTTCTTCTTCGTGTCGAAGATTTTTTCGAGAAGAATTTTTGGTGTGAAGATTTTTCCGACGCCGCACCAGCCAACGCCGCACGGACACACAGAAAGCTTGAGAAAATGTTTTTACTAGAAATTTACATCGCATCGCTACATTTATTTTCGGTAACAGTTTTATCTTTTATTTCGGCGGAAGATTTAATAAAAGAAGTTGCTGATCAGTCTCAGTTAACCGAAAACAAAGCAACCAAGTGCATCAAGCCCTGCAATTGGAAACCGCATCAGGAAAACTCTAGCAGCAGTCGGTAGAGGCGGCTACTGATTGTCACCATCCCGGCCGCCGACTTTTGCCACGGATCAAACTTCAAGATTTATATTGCTGCCCTCGGTCGGTATTATGTTCACTGTGAAATTGTGAAAAAAGTAAAAAAATAGTTATTCGTTTCCTTACATTTACCATCAAATCGTGCAAATTTTATTAAATTTCAACAGCAGGCATTTGTCTTTAAGGTGGTAAGTTGAACTGTGTAAATTATGTGGATCGTGCATTTGAGGTTAAATTCACCACTCTGTCTATAGCCCAAAATGCCTAGAGGACGACGTGTGACGAACATCGGCTGCCGCACAAGACATGCAAGCCAGCAACAAGTGTATTCACAGAACTTAAGCGAAGAAAGATAAAATATAATAAGAGAAAATGCCCGATTGAGACAACGCGTGAGCACACGAAGATCATTGGCATCATACAATCGCTTGGCATTCCAATATGATCCCACTGCGAACTACAGTGATGATGAAAATTTCTTCCTGGACGCACCTGGAGGAACAGGAAAACATTTGTCATTTCATTGATTTTGGCCACTATTCGATCAAGATGTGACATAGCTTTGGCGTTAGCATCATCTGGAATTGCGGCGACTCTTCTAGATGGTGGTCGTACTGCACATTCTGCGCTTAAGTTGCCACTCAATTTAAACACAATTGATACTCCAACATGCAATATTTCCCGATCCAGTGCAATGGGAAAATTGTTGATGCAATGCAAGCTCATTGTTTGGGATGAGTGCACAATGGCACATAAGAAATCACTTGAAGCACTTAACTTCACACTGAAGGATCTTCGGCGAAATAACAACCTCTTTGGCGGCTTGATGATATTGTTGGCAGGCGATTTCAGGCAGACGTTGCCAGTAATTCCCCGTGGAACGCCTGCAGATGAATTGAATGCTTGCCTGAAGGCATCACCTTTATGGAATAACGTAAAAACATTATCGCTAACCACTAATATGAGAGTTCAACTTCAAAATGATCAAAGTGCTGCACAATTTTCCAAACAATTGTGAGCTGTTGGAAATGGAAAAGTCCCAGTTGATGTGACGTCTGGATTAATTACTCTTGCCAACGACTTTGCCGATTTGTAGACTCTCAATTAGCTCTTATTGAAAATGTTTTCCCAAACATTAGTGAGAATTATCAGAATTATGCTTGGTTAAGTCAACGAGCAATTCTTGCCGCAAAGAATAATGATGTACACGCACTGAATTTCACCATTCAATCAAAATTGCTGGCGATTTGGTGACATACAAATCCGTTGATTCCATAACAAATCTCGATGTAGTAAATTATCCAACGGAGTTTTTGAACTCTCTGGAGTTACCAGGATTTCCACCACATAACTTGCAACTCAAAGTTGGTACAGTTATTATGATATTGCGTAATTTGAATCCACCGCGACTTTGCAACGGTACTCGACTTTCGGTAAAAGACTTATACCGAATTTGATTGAGGCAACAATTATTGACGGAAAGTACGCAGGTGAAAATGTATGTATTCCTCGAATACCAATGATTCCGACTGATCTTCCGTTTGAGTTCAAACGATTGCAATTTTCAGTTCGCCTTGCGTTCGCAATGACAATTAACAAGTCGCAAGGCCAATCGCTTAGTGTTTGCGGGATAAATTTAGAAAATCATTGTTTTCACATGGGCAGTTATACGTTGCGTGTTCACGAGTTGGGAAACCATCCGCTTTGTTTGTGTTAACGTCAGACCAAAAAATGTGGTTTACCAAAGAGCACTTCAATGAAACGGATAATTTGCGGACACGTATGAAGCTTCGATTCAGTATTTACTTTGGATTCACTTTCATTTACTTAGAAAAGTTCAAGTAAATAACACTTCATTTTTGTAATCGAAATTAATTCATTACTGTTGTGAAATGAAATAAAAATTTTCCTTTTCAAATATAAAACAAAAATAAAATTTTTCTTCATCTTTTAATCACCAAACGAAATTTTACATAAAACGAAGCCATCTGGTGGCGAAACGGAGTTCGCCGGGTTTGCTAGTAGTTTATAAATATTAATATCGGTATTGTATATTTTACTGGAACGTTAAACGTTAAACGCTATTACGCAGAACCTGTCTCAATCTACTCTCTTCTATCTCCAACTCTCATCAAACTATTTTTGAAGTGCATTAGAAAGGATGCACATAAAAAATGAATCATCGAAATTTAACAATCATTTGTGACGCACTTACTTAATGCAAATTTAAGACTTTTATTATTTCTTATTGATGCCATTGTCATCATAATCGTACCAAATTTGCATTTGAATTTGGTCCGATTATAATTAGAAGCACCAGCTTTCAAATAAAAAAAAAACATCAAAATCGGTTCACCCAGTCGAAAGTTATGCGGTAACAAACAAAAAAATATAGACGAATTGAGAAGCTCCTTTTGGAGTCGGGTGAAAATATTAATATCATTATACACCTTCCGTCACTCAAAGGTGAAAGTAATAATGTTGAAGTTCTTCCCATTAAAGTGAAATGTAAAAGCACTTTTATAGCATTATTCAAATAAAATGGTTGTCAGGATCTTTTACACGACACTGATTTCATAAAGACAGGAAGATCATTTCGTCGCGAACTTCCGCACATTACCTTTGCCGTGGTCTACGACTTTCAAGATCAAAGGCGAGCTTTTGAGCTTGTATTACTTACGCAACAAAATATTAGTTGTCTTTCACTATAATAAATACATTGTACAATTTATAAATTATCTAACTCCTTACACTACAAATTAAAAAAATAAAATTCTTATTTATAAATAATTTTCCCATTTATTATAATTAAAATTAAACATGTTTATTATCGAATAAAAACAGACACTTCCGTATTTCTTCTTCCATATAGGATTATTATCCGTCAAATAACAACCAATCGAGTCGTAGATCGGCCCTCTCGGGAGTCCTCGGATCGGAATGCTTACGCGTAACATGGTAATCGTCGAAACCCAGGTTACCAGGGGGACCCATATGTCGAGTTACTAGCGATAGAGGTTCAGGCTAAGCTACCTAAGAGCTATGCCACCTCTCAATCCGTTACAATCAAGGCCAGCTTCTCTGGCCAATCTCTGTAGTTCATCACAATAAAAATACATATAGGTTGTCGTTTGGAATACTGACCCAGTTTAGGATTATCATTAACCTACTATTATAAAACTCAACGAGCATTCTCCCATACGATTTTAGAAGTTCCATGGTATATCTTCGTATGGTCCAATGCCATTAAAATTAATAAGAGACCTAAGTGAAACCAAATTGATTCTAACAATAAATCGATATCGGTTCACAAATGACTATTAGTGCACAACACATTAAAAAAATACTAATAAATTGACAACCTCCTTCTTTTTTTGAATTCAGTTAATAAAATATCGTCAAATCTTATTACTTATATATTAATTAATGATATTTACTAAGATTCCAATTAACATCAGGTGGGTAATATTAAAAAAAATAGAATATATCATATATTTACCTTGCTTCGTCTAAAATGATAGACCCAAATTCTTAACGTTAAGCTATATTTTATGTCATCTATTAGTTATTTTGTTAATACAAATAATAAGTTATGTAAAATAAACTATAGATTATTTATATTAAATATAAAAACACATTTATTTATAAAAAAAAAAAATCTTTATATACTTTGCCGACTTTTCTATAATACAATTGTTTAAGTACGAGACATCTTTGAACTAATGATGCGTCTAGCGTGAATAGCTCTCTCGGGGCTACTTGACCGGCTTCTGTGAGCTAGACTTTTAGAACATCTAGCTGTCATGTTCTGAATTAAGTTGTGTAGAGCAAAGAACTGTCGTTAGTGGCTTAATTAATAGAGGGTAATTTAAACAAGTAACACGGCTATGTACTCCACAATACTCTTTAGAGTGGTAACTGACAATTTCTATACCAACTGCTTTACTCACAGGATTAGGCGGAGATTAATGATTTCCATTTTGCACAGTCCTAACACAGCAATAAACTTTACGTGTCAATATTATTGCATCTAAAACTTCTACGATATTGTAGATGTTCACGGCCGGTAATGATCACTTTCATATTCACTTCATCACAATCTTACATCAAATAAGATGGCCTAAATTGCCCTTTGGTAAGCATATTTACGAATTTACAGAGGCTCCCCCTCCGCAGGTGACGTATCAGGGTGCGCAGGAGGAGTTACGAACGCCTCCTCTTGCCGCCCCATAATCCGAAGCGGGGCCAGGATGGATACCTGGCCCTAGCATGCTTGAGTATGTCGTCGGACTTCTCTGAGTGCCGGAGAAGTCCCCTTTGAGGATGAAGTCCGGTCTTTACCGGGACCGGCCGGTCGTTGGGGTGTCCTGTCGCTGACAGATCCGGGGCACCCTGCTCATAACGGCTGATGGCATTCGCGGAAGGTTTAGTGGGTAGCGGCTGCCCAGGCCGAGTCCCACACATCCTCCCAGGGTACCGGAGGATGGTCTATAAAAGATTCCCCGCGTGAACAAAAAAAAGTATATTTTACGAACAAAAATCCGATTTCATATCGAATCAAACGTTAAACGCTATTGTTAAACGCGCGTACGCCTTCTTTGTATTTATGTATTATCATGGAAATATTACAAAATAGAATTAATCACGATCTAACCAAACTTACTTTTCAAACTAATCTTGAAGTACATCTACCTTTCCAATAAATAATGAATCAACGAAATCGGTTGGCGTGATATTGAGTTATTCGTCCATTTGTGGCGCACATATTTGATGCAAATTTAAGACTATATAGTTATAGTTAATGCCATTGTCATAATTGAACCAAATGTAAATGGGACCACACAGGAGGCATCAGCTTTCAAATAAAAAAAATCAAAATAGGTTCACCCAGTCGAAAGTTATGCGATAACTAACATAAAAAACACACACAGACGAATTGATAACCACCTCCTTTTATGAAGTCAGTTAAAATACATTTATTCAGTTGAAATACATTCAAAATCTTGTCGATCGCTTCTAAAATACGTTAATCTCACAGTAGAGTTTCCACTGGTTCGTCGATAATAATAACGACGGTAAGTGGCATACAAACAGTGAACATCAAAGTGAACGAACGCGACGACTAAAGTGATATTAACTTCGTAACGTCATACATCTAGACTTAATTAACATCACGTCGGTTCAGTCAGCCTCATTCTATTTGCATACAGAAGCGGGTGTTCAGTGTCAATATTTTGACGTATGAACTACCCATGTCTATAAATTTTTTATTCATATAAATTCTGTTATTAACAAGTAAAGCTACCTTATTTGTCTGCTTTTTAAATTAAAAAAATAATTACTGTCAAATTCCTATAGATAATTTAATAATACAAATATTTCTAAACCAATGAGCTTCTAGTAGCGCTTTGCTTCGTATTTCATTATTCGTACAGCAAAGGACTGAAATAGTTTGACCGCGTTTGTCTTTCCCTCCGATTACAATGTGGGTGTTTCCAAGAGTAGAGTTAACAGGTATTGCTAAGCTGGTGCGCCTTACCACCCAGGACTGCATTTCCACTTCAGATCAGATAGGATCGTGGTGAAACATTTACATGAAAAGTAAAAGAAGAATAGAATATTGCGTGCACGGAAGACTGGGAGATTTTTATCATTTTACAATTGAATTCTTTAAGAAAAAAGACTGTTTAAATGTACGAAGGAGTTAAAGATAGCATTATAAATGGCTTACTTCATCTTTATCAAGTGTCAAATTGTATAATAAACAATAGAATGGCTACGTGTCAATTAATAGAACGAAATAATAATGAAAAAAATGTAGAAAATGATCCAACAATATACCATATTATTTAATAAAACCTCCGAAATACGGTGCATGTTATAGTATAAGTATCATGTCTATCCCTGTCGTATTATTTTCCGTAAAAGCTGGGTAAATAAATTAGTAACTACTATACCTACCTATTAATAGATGTGACTATTCGAAATTCAAACCTCAAAAATACGAGATACGAGTACTATATAATGTCTATGCTACAGTGTAATAAATTGTGTTTATTATTTTTCTTTCTTTTTAATTTGTTGTCAGTTGTTACACGCGTACGTGAGGTTTTCTTTCCAAGCCCTCTGTTATTAACACAGCGCCGAACACATTCGGAATAGTTGCAAATAACAACCCTTCTGAACCAAACAGTAATGGTCGTAGTAAAATACAGTACCCAGCCGTAAATGTACACATCGTGCTTTATAAAGAGAATACATGCCATTACCATCTACCGAAGGATTTGTAGTGTTACTTCTGTCGCATTACCTACTAACAGCGCGATGCGGGTGAAAAATAGTACATTATCGTATAGCACTGTTCATATCTGTCATATACTATTTGCATGTATTTATTTATCTAGGTACTAGCGTACCCAGCCCGCTTTGCCCGGGCTATTTTGCTTTATTTTATTTAAACAATAAACTTACATCATTAAATATTAATTTAGCTCTCACAATATATTAAATTATTCATTTCTCTCGGTATTCAATCTCTTCTATTCTCTTCTCGAACGGGTGAAGATCATTACCTACATATTAGTAATTACAATATCATTCTTATCATTTAGGGATTTATTGTACTTCAATTTACTTCATGATGACATAAATATACATATTAATGTGTCAATACAAATTTGAATTATAAAACAATAGAATATCATCATAGTAAGTAAAAAGCTAAATTTGACAGTTCAAAAAGAGGAGTTCTCCGATCGTCACCAAGCTATACAGGATTACAATCTCTTCTATTCTCTTCTCGAACGGGTGAAGATCATTACCTACATATTAGTAATTACAATATCATTCTTATCATTTAGGGATTTATTATACTTCAAATAGCAACCAATCGAGTCGTAGGTCGGCCCTCTCGGGAGTCCTCTGATCGGAATGCTTACGCGTATCATGGTAACCGTCGAAGCCCAGGTTACCCCTCACCAGGGGGACTCATATGTCGAGTTACTAGCGATAGAGGTTCGGGCTAAGCGACCTTAGAGTTATGCCACCTCTCAATCCGTTGCAGTCAAGGCTAGCTTCTCTGGCCAATCTCTGTAGTTCATCACAAAAAAATATAAATAGGTTGTCGTTATGGAATACTGACCCAGTTTAGGATTATCAATAAGCTACTATTATAAAATTCAACGAGCATTCTCCCACACGATTTTAGAAGTTCCATGGTATATCTTCGTATGGTCCAATGCCATTAAGATTAATAAGAGACCTAAGTGAAACCAAATTGATTCTAACAATAAATCGATATCGGTTCACAAATGACTATTAGTGCAAAACACATTAAAAAATACTAATGAATTGACAACCTCCTTCTTTTTTTTGAATTCAGTTAATAAAATATCGTAAAATCTTATTACTTATATATTAATTAATGATATTTACTAAGTTTCCAATTAACATCAGGTGGGAAATATTTAAAAAAAATAGAATATATCATATATTTACCTTGCTTCGTCTAAAATGATAGACCCAAATCCTTAACGTTAAGCTATATTTTATGTCATCTATTAGTTATTTTGTTAATACAAATAATAAGTTATGGAAAATAAACTATAGATTATTTATATTAAATATAAAAACACATTTATTTATAATAAAAAAAAATCTTTATATACTTTGCAGACTTTTCTATAATACAATTGTTTAAGTACGAGACATCTTTGAACTAATGATGCGTCTAGCGTGAACAGCTCTCTCGGGGCTACTTGACCGGCTTCTGTGAGCTAGACTTTTAGAACATCTAGCTGTCATGTTCAGGATTAAGTTGTGTAGAGCGAAGAACTGTCGTTAGTGGCTTAATTAATAGAGCGTAATTTAAACAAGTAACACGGCTATGTACTCCACAATACTCTTTAGAGTGGTAACTGACAATTTCTATACCAACTGCTCTACTCAGAGGATCAGGCGGATAAGGATTTCCATTTTGCACAGTCCTAACACAGCAATAAACTTTACGTGTCAATGTTATTGCATCTAAAACTTCTACGATATTGTAGATGTTCACGTCCGGTAATGATCACTTTCATATTCACTTCATCACATTCTTCATCAAATAAGATGGCCTAAATTGCCCTTTAGCAAGTATATTTACGAATTTACAGAGGCTCCCCTCCGCAGGCGACGTATCGGGGTGCGCAGGAGGAGTTACGAACGCCTCCTCTTGCCGCCCCATAATCCGAAGCGGGGCCAGGATGGATACCTGGCCCTAGCATGCTTCGGCGTCGTCAGGACTTCTCTGATTGCCGGAGAAGTCCCTTTGAGGATGAAGTCCGGTCTTTACCGGGACCGGCCGGTCGTTGGGGTGTCCTGTCGCTGACAGATCCGGGGCACCCGCTCATAACGGCTGATGGCATTCGCGGAAGGTTTAGTGGGTAGCGGCTGCCCAGGCCGAGTCCCACACATCCCTCCCAGGGTACCGGAGGATGGTCTATAAAAAGATTCCCCGCGTGAACAAAAAAGTATATTTTACGAACAAAATCCGATTTCGAATCAAACGTTAAACGCTATTGTTAAACGCGCGTACGCCTTCTTTGTATTTATGTATTATCATGGGAATAGAATTAATCACAACCTAACCAAACTTACTTTTCAAACTAATCTTGAAATACACCTACCTTTCCAATAAATAATGAATCAACGAAATCGGTTGGCGTGATATTGAGTTATTCGTCCATTTGTGGCGCACATATTTGATGCAAATTTAAGACTATACAATATTCTCATTAATGCCATTGTCATAATTGGACCAAATTTGAATGGGACCACACAGGAAGCACCAGCTTTCAAATAAAAAAAAATCAAAATTGGTTCACCCAGTCGAAAGTTATGCGATAACTAACATAAAAAACACACACAGACGAATTGATAACCACCTCCTTTTATGAAGTCAGTTAAAATACATTTATTCAGTTGAAATACATTCAAAATCTTGTCGATCGCTTCTAAAATACGTTAATCTCACAGTAGAGTTTCCACTGGTTCGTCGACAATAATAATGACGGTAAGTCGCATACAAACAGTGAACATCAAAGTGAACGAACGCGACGACTAAAGTGATATTAACTTCGTAACGTCATACATCTAGACTTAATTAACATCACGTCGGTTCAGTCAGCCTCACTCTATTTGCATACAGAAGCGGGCGTGTTCAGTGTCAATATTTTGACGTATGAACTACTCATCTCTATCCATTTTTTATTCATATAAATGTCTGTTATTAACAAGTAAAGCTACCTAATTTGTCTGCTTTTTAAATTAAAAAAATAATTACTGTCAAATTCCTATAGATAATTTAATAATACAAATATTTCTAAACCAATGAGCTTCTAGTAGCGCTTTGCTTCGTATTTCATTATTCGTACAGCAAAGGACTGAAATAGTTTGACCGCGTTTGTCTTTCCCTCCGATTACAATGTGGGTGTTCCCAAGAGTAGAGTTAACAGGTGCTAAGCTGGTGCGCCTTACCACCCAGGACTGCATTTCCACTTCAGATCAGATAGGATCGTGGTGAAACATTTACATAGAAAGTTAAAGAAGAATAGAATATTGCGTGTATACGGAAGACTGGGAGATTTTGTCGTTTTACAATTGATTTTTAAGAAAAAGACTGTTAAAGGTGCGAAGGAGTTAAAGATAGCATTATAAATGGCTTACTTCATCTTTATCAAGTGTCAAATTGTATAATAAACAATAGAATGGCTACGTGTCAATTAATAGAACGAAATAATAATGGAAAAAATGTAGAAAATGATCCAACAATATACCATATTATTTAATAAAACCTACGAAACACGCTGCATATTATAGTATAAGTATCATATCTATCCCTGCCGTATTATTTTCCGTAAAAGCTGGGTAAATAAATTAGTAACTACTATATCTACCTATTAATAGATGTAACTATTCGAAATTCAAACCTCAAAAATACTATGTAATGTCTATGGTACAGTGTAATAAATTGGATTTATTATTTTTTCTTTCTTTTTAATTTGTTGTCAGTTGCTACACGCGTACGTGAGGTTTTCTTTCCAAGTAAGCCCTCTGTTATTAACACAGCGCCGAACACATTCGGAATAGTTGCAAATAACAACCCTTCTGAACCAAACAGTAATGGTCGTAGTAAAATACAGTACCCAGCCGTAAATGTACACATCGTGCTTTATAAAGAGAATACATGCCATTACCATCTACCGAAGGATTTGTAGTGTTACTTCTGTCGCATTACCTACTAACAGCGCGATGCGGAGTGAAAAAATAGTACATTATCGTATAGCACTGTTCATATCTGTCATATACTATTTGCATGTATTTATTTATCTAGGTACTAGCGTACCCAGCCCGCTTTGCCCGGGCTATTTTGCTTTATTTTATTTAAACAATAAACTTACATCATTAAATATTAATTTAGCTCTCACAATATATTAAATTATTCATTTCTCTCGGTATTCAATCTCTTCTATTCTCTTCTCGAACGGGTGAAGCTCATTACCTACACCATGTACATATTAGTAATTACAATATCATTCTTATCATTTAGGGATTTATTGTACTTCATTACACTCCATTGTACTTCAATATGCTTCATAATAACATAAATATACACTTAATGTGTCAATACAAATTTGAATTATAAAACAATAGAATATCATCATAGTAAGTGAAAAGCTAAATTTGACAGTTCAAAAAGAGGAGTTCTCCGATCGTCACCAAGCTATACAGGATTACAATCTCTTCTATTCTCTTCTCGAACGGGTGAAGATCATTACCTACACCGTGTACATATTAGTAAATTCTATATCATTCTTATCATTTAGGGATTTATTATACTTCATTACACTCCATTGTAATTCAATATGCTTCATAATGACATAAATATACACTTAATGTGTCAATACAAATTTGAATTATAAAACAATAGAATATCATCATAGTAAGTGAAAAGCTAAATTTGACAGTTCAAAAAGAGGAGTTCTCCGATCATCACCAAGCTTTACAGGATTACTCGCCAGGTTAATCTGAAGATATTCTGAAAGTTTCATTGTAATCGGTATAGCCTATGTGGATTAAATCCACTTACTTTCTCTTTATATATATAGATGTATATTTATTTTAATATTTCGTTATGTGTCATGTAAAATATGATGGTCACACCTGCCGATATGTTTTACACTTTCATCCAGGGTTGACCAAGAACGCCACTATGGCATTAAGTCTGCCTTTCTGAAGCCTAACTTAAAGTGTTATATTAGGGGTAAATAAATAAACAAATTAGAACATTTAACAATTTCAGTATAATTTTGTAAAAAATTGTAACTGTAAGTGTACCTAAAATTGTTTACCAAACTTTATAATTTATAAGCAAATGCTTGATACGATCATTAAGTGGAAATGCAGAATTGAAAAAACCCACATTGTAATCGGAGACAGATGCGGGCGAATTATTCCAGTCCTTTGATACGAATAAAGAAAGACAACGCAAAGCGCTTCGTTCAAGTTTACTTTTAAGCAGTTAAAATACACCAATAACGTTATCAACCTTCGTGTAAATTTTTAAAGTCTATTTAAAGTATATTTTACTAGCAAATGTATCCACGTAGCATTTACCAGAAAATATGTACAACTAGACTCTTAGTACACGACAAGAAACTTACGTTTAGAAGTTAACAACATTACAGACATGAGAAATACTTTCCTCGAAACTTAATTTTAATGAGTTTGCCAACAGTATAAGTTACTAAATGTTGCCCAAAATAACACAAGTCATAGTTTGACACAAACCAAGGTACTAGATCTTATTACCTCGTCTGAAGCCAAAATATTAATGTAAAATACTTGTACGTATGACATTTTTAAGTTAACCAATCATAACCATAGAGCCGTCATTGCCCACATTTCAGTTAACATTAGTTTTTACTTAAATTGATTTTAGCTGTCTTTTTATTATAAATATTATTGAAGATTCACTGCACCAGGTACCTAAAAAAAAGAAGGTATTTATTAGATTAGAAATTACGCGCGCACACATTCTATGAGAACCAGATACCATTTAAGTAAACTAAACAACTTTCATTTTTAAACCTTTCCTCTGAAACAGTTAACTTAATTATGTTAGTACTTAGACTTTTTCCTCTCCATTTCCACATACTTAAAGTGGTGACAGCTTGGGAAATATGTTACAAATAAAACTGGTTAGATTTCTAGGTATCTTGTACAAGTAGAGTAGTTATTCCGCGCGCATTTAAATTAATCGATACGTAATAATGTATTCGTCTGATAAGTAATTCGCGAGTATGTACCATTTATTAACAGTTTACTTTAAACGAGGCCTACCGAACCTGAGTGAGAAAAAGTAATATCAATGATTTATCGAAATAAATAATGCATGTCTATTGTTAAAAAACAATTGTAAGCGACGGTGATCGTCTTAGATTAATGGTTGGGCGTTCAACTTACGATCCGACGGTCAAAAGTTCGATTCAAGGCGACTAGCGTTTTATGTTATGCTTTGTATCACGCACGAATACTCTCAGAATCTTTTTTTTTTGTGGACGGGGAGGAAATCTTCACAAAAATACCCCGCCTTCGGCGGTTATGTGGGGTTCTTACCCACTAAAACCTCCCCGGTGGCCCTTTCCTCGGTGCATGACGAGGGGCTCCGGGATCTCACGTGCAATGCACCGGAGCCCCTCTGCACTGTGCTCAAGGAGAGCACGTCCGGGGAGGTTACTCCCTCCCCTATGCCCTCGCAGCGCTTTTCTTTTTTTTCTTTTCTTCCCGGGTCCACTTTGGTGGACGACACAGGCCCCCGCCCTTATCGTTCAGTGAGGCCCGAGGCCTCTTTTAGTTGCCTTGTACGACAGGCACAGGGCTGATACTCTCAGAACCTAAAATATGTCTACAATATATGCCTACCCGACTAGATCCATTTGAAACCTAATGCATCCATGATTTAATATCGAAGCACTCGAGCACTGTGTCATCCATAAAGGCATTAGCAACGTCACGTCACGTCGCTATAGTCACGGAACCAGATAAGATTTATAATGGACTAATGCAATTTGGCGATACTATACAAGTATGCGTACGGAGCCGTGGTAGCTTCGTGTCCGGGTGGTCGCCTCAAGTAAGCTAGCAACCCGAGTTCCGCGGTGCTGGCACCAATTAATTTATTTGTTGCAATTGCAAAAAAATTAAGTATTGATTTACCACTTCCTTAGCGTTGAAGCAAACCTACTGTGTTAGAAAATTTTCTAACACATGTGAAATCCGCCAAATCGCACTAGGGCCGCGATGAAAAATAAACAATATTTTGGTATCGACGTTACTCCAAGTATGGATATTAATTAGAGTAAACAAAAGTTCTCATATCCTTATGAACTCTTTTAAACGTTGACAAAAATAATAATAGGTCCGGTTGTCACCAACCTTATTTTTATTAGATCCCATATGACTGATGAAAAAGTTGTGCCCATATTTGTTGCCATACACCGGGCACAAATTTTTAGCAATTGATTTTTTATAATTAAAAAATCGAATAATAGCAATACATTGGTACACGCAGACATTTTATATTTTGTACATTTTACTGTTACTAATCACTAAATACATCTGTTGTACTTTATTCTGTGAATTATCAAATTATTTCAATTATATATTTCGCTTACCAATATTATATAGTTCAGAGTTTCTTTTTACAAAGAACCGCAAAGTGAAAGCTGAGAAGTTATCAGTTATCCTTTGATATCGAGTGTCGCGGGATCCGGCGAAGGTAGTTTGCTGAAATCACAAAGGAATCATCTTTCCGTCTTATAAAACATTTCCCGTTAGGAAAATATCCTTTTCTTTGATACAAAATTATTTATGATTCTATAAAAGATTCTTTTAAGCATTTGTAAAAAAAATATAATAAATTTATTTCATTTATTAATAGTCACTCCCTATGTGTCGTTTAGCTAGTGTAGCTAGCCTAGCTCAAACTCCCATAACAAGCTATGGAGAGAGGTTTGCTCAGGGTAATTCTACGAAAACGTATCAGGAAAGAAGCGATCTATATATGAACAAAGGTAACGACATAGCAAGTGTAATTAAGTTGAAGTGGAAGTAAGCAGAGCACATAGCGCAAAGAACAAATGGTCTACGGGGCTGAAAAGCTATTGATTGAAAACCAAGGACCGGCAATCGCATCATAGGACGTCCCACCATAAGGTGGACTGACGACTTCGTAAAAGCCGCAGGCAGGACGTATCTGCATGCAAGCCACTTACAACCGGTCCCTATGGAAGCCTATGTCCAGCAGTGGATGTTGTTTCTAAAATGATTATTTATCGATAGAACAAGTTACATATATATCTTTATTCACCTAAATTATACATAATATACTAGAAAAGTCGGCATAATAAATGAATAACGGTACTCGTGAAGTTAACAGCTCTCATTCTCCCCCACAATACCTCTTTGCCTCTCGTTATTCAATCTGGAAGGATCAGTTTAAAGTCACTGTACGCCTGAAATGACAAACGATCATGTGCTTCCCAATGTGTTCCTTCATTTACAATGATGTTGATTTATTGCCTCGGGCTATAAAGAAATTCAAAGAAGACCCTCATTTGTCACCAAGTAGATTTATGAGGGCTCCGCCAAAACGATTTTGAATTTATTAAGTGATGAAGCCACTTTGCTTTTGGTATCAAGATTTTTTTAAAAAGTAGCTCTGATGAAAATTGTTATTTGCTCATACGACATAAAGTAAATAGGTAAATTAGTCATTCACTATTTTTGCAGAAGAACAACAAACAAGGAACATGAGAGTAAGAATAATGTGGTAGAGATGTAGTCATGAATTTCTAAGTGGTACTTTGATCTGATTTTTATTTACGCATTTTATATACATTCTCATTAGAGTCATGTGTTGAACTATGTCGTATGTATTAATACTCTAATCTCGTAATACTTTCCTTACATAGAGCCGTGGTAGCTCAATGTCCGGGCGGTTGCCTAAAGTTGGGTGCTACACTAGCCACCTGAGTTGAATCCCCAGTGCCGGTACGAATAAATCTGTTGTTGCAATTTATGTGCCGATATACCACGCACTCGGTGGTAAAGAATCCTGCAAAAAATTTCTAAGACATGCATAGGATGCCAATTTGCACTGGGGCCGCATGGCGGACTATGCCGTTATAATAATAAATAATAATAATAATAAAATCTTTATTTTCAAAAACAAAAATTATACTGTTATACTCTCTTAACAAAGAAGGCCTGTGCTTAAACGTGGGCCATATCTAAGGTGTTTATTTTTATTATATTATAGCTGTTTGCCTGTACACTACTGCCTAAAATCGGTTAACCTTATAATATAATTTTTCCTTATTATAATATATATTTCTATAATCTTCCATTTCTGAAATGAGAACGTAAGATAAATTATGTAAAAGCTAACCCTGCCCGTCGCGTGTAAAGAGCACAAAGGCGACTATGTTTGACCACGGCAACTGCATAATTAACAAATTCCAGTCGGCTCACATTGTGCGCTCTGACCCGAAACGCACATGGTGCCAGCGAGGACCCATTCACATTAAGATAACGTAGTCTTATTATTTATTTACATAGTCACTACCTAGTTAACACTTTAGTAAATTATATTTAATTAACGTAGTGTGAATCAACTGTAAACAATGATGGACCGACGCAATTTTATTTTTGAAAGAGATGGGGCCCACTTCAATCAAAAATCAGAAAACAACGTTAACTTTAGTTTATGTGAATAGGCACTGACTAAACTAGCGCGTACCATTTTTCGACTATATCACCACATAACATCAGGTAGGATCGTGGTCAAGTACTAGTTTATACCCCATAAAAAATTATACATGTAGAAACACTAATTTATTGCGTAATTACTACTATCTTAAGGTTGGAAGTTCGTATTGTAAGCTGATAAAATGTAAAAAAAATATTTTAAATAACGCGACGGTCACAAATACGCTTACCGTCATTGACGGATTAATTGCTACTACCAGCGGACGCTTAATACTATAAACTTCAGTCGTCTTCATTCTCTGTCAGAAGCCTCACATTCGTGATAGATCCGATAAAAAATACTTACGTAGTCTGGGATTTTGTAGGCATACCAATTTTTCAACAAAAAGCGTCTTTCTATCGGATGTTTAGGAGTATTATTAAATTAAAATAGGAATATACACTGGAAAATTATGTAATATATGTATGTATGTAAGGGGAAATTGAAAGTAACCTCTTTCCTATAAAAAAAAAATTTTCAAAATCGGTGTACAAATAACGGAGTTTTGCGGACACAAACATAAATAATGCAAGTCATGACTTCTGTTTTGAAGTTGGTTGAAAAGAAAATAAGGCAGGATCGAATGCGAACCATCGACCGTCAGATCGTAAGTCGAACGCTTAGCCACTAGGATATTAAGTATCGTATCTATTGTACATGTACACTCACATGCGAATAATTATGTTTTAGTCTTAGTTCACAAAGTGGCTTTCCGTTATAACTTAACTAACCTTGTAATAAATTATTAAAGGAGAGTAGGAGAGTAGAGTTTCACAATTTAACCCTTGTTACTCATAGTAGATTCAGTACAGACAATTTCAATTACATATTTAATTCGGTTGTGTTATTATTAGTTTAAATTTAAGGTCTCCGATTATTTAGTATATATTAAAAAATTACATTTACTGTTAAATAAAAAAGTAGTAACAGCCTAGTAGCTAAGTTAATAAGTAGACGACTAGAGGTCCAGCGAAGTTGCAAGTGGGCATTAAGTACAGAGTAAGCTTCTCTTCCAGTTACGTAAATTCTATCAATTCGGTTGGTTTCAATCTAAGCTCTTAAATTAAGGATTTTTTTCGCAATTATTTCATTGATATTTCTAAAATGTTAACTGTTTGTTTGGAGCGTGCATAAAAGCTTTTTGTGTTTTAAAATCATTTTGTTCAATTTCGTTAGTGTCCTTAAGCTGGATTGTTTTAATCCTCGGCTCTTAGCAACAACAACAGCTGCGCTAACAGCTGAATGTGTCGGGCACTTGGACCGTTCAGGCCGTATGCCAGCACTACCATAAAACCGTTCTAGAGTAGCGGTTCTAAAGTGAATTGAGGAATAGAACAATCAAATAATAGACCCACTTTATATTCAAACACCGTAACGTATAAATAAATGTTTTATACGAGAAGGGGCAAAAGTAAAGTTATCACCTTCGCCCATAAACATCCAAAACGCCGGAGAAGCTGCGTTGCCGGACTTTGAGAAAACAGTAGGGAGAGTAGGAGTAGTACTCGCTTCTAGAGGATTCTTCCCAAATGGTACTGGTTCGGGAAAACCACTGATGTTATTTCCACATGTTTATAGAACGTGGAAGAAAGTTACGGGAAAATTGTACAGGCGTGGAATGCAAGATCAAGATTGTTTTATTAATTACCGCCACAATGGCGCGTCCTCACCCATTTTAAAATTTTAATTAGAAGTCAGATTATGAACTGATAATGGTGGTAGTCACAAACACTGTACGCCTACGTGTTGCTTATTAACAGTCCATTGGTACTCGTAAATACGAATACGTCAGCGCTACGATGACGTTATTTTACGTTGGTGGTCACAATTTGCTAAAGATCTGGTAGATTAAGCTAAATTAAACGATACAAACTACGTAGGTATGTAGTATGTACTCGTATGTAGAAACGGCAATAGTTGTCTACTTTTCCTTTTTTTCTTTCATGACAACGTACATTACACATATATTTTGAGCTTAATAAAACGAATTGGTCTGTCCTTACATTCCAGGACTGCATTTCCACTTAATATCAGGTGGGATTTTTGAACTGAACCCAGAAACGGTGTGATTGTAACTTCGCTACTACTACAGATTGAATGAAATAAAATTGTTTGTATATTTTGTACAGAGCTTCTTAATTTCGTTATTTTTACCATTATTTAACCTTAAATATAAAAAAACACACAAACCTATTTTATTCCAATAGCAAAACAGATACTACGAAACCCTAATTTATGAAATATAATAACAATGTTTACGATATAAAAAAAAAACAAATTGCGAAAACGAGTAAATAAAGCAACGCCTTTATATTCAGAAACAACTTATTCAAAGGTTAAAGATGTTTTTTAAGATAATTACATCCCTAATTTACAAAAAGAACGTTGAAGGAAAATGGAAAAATATTTGTTGTTTGCGGTGACGTAAAGATTTTGTTTTTCTAAGCGCCAGTAGACTCGCAAATTATTTACCTTATTGGTAGCAACAAACAAGAGCGGTTGTAACGTTATCTTTAGTCGATTAGAATTGGTTAACAAATGGGTCATTATATCTTACTTAAATTTTTCCAACTTAGTGCATAACGCATAAAAGTATATTTACGGATGAAAACAACCAACTTCAAACCGAATCAAACGTTAAACGCTATCACATGTGGATGCCCTCTTTGTATTTACGAATGATCGTAGGAATAAAATCAAATAGCATTAATCAGAACCTCACCAAATTCTCATTAAACTGCTTTCGATACTTTGTACATATTTTCCAATAAAAAATGAATCATCTAAATCGGTTATCGTGATATTGAGTTAATCGCCCATTAGTAGCACATACTTAATACAAATTTAAGACTTATATGGTTTTTTCATGGATGCCATTGTCGTAATTGGACCTAACGAAACCAAGCCGGAAACACCAGCTTTCCAATAAAAAAAGAGTCATCAAACATGAAAAGGAACATAAGGGTTTAACTGCTTGAAGACAACTGAGACAAGCTCCGTGAGAAGCGTTATTCCTCAATCGGTGTTGTCACCACACCACACCCAACCCGACCACCGATCGGCCTTGAACAAAGGAAGAAAAAAAAATTACGAATCTTTTTAAAACAAAAAATAATTCGCTCTTAACATGCCAGTGTGTACAATCGTAAAGCTTTGTCAAAGAACCAAAGCTATATATTATAAAAACAACTTTTTTCATATATCTTTATTTTCCTTATTTGTCTCTTAGGCAAGGTAAAAATAAAAGACCAGCAAAAAAGCTGATGTGGAAGTGATTGTGTTATTCTCTGAAAGCGTTCATATGTGAGATTGACGATAAGGCGTGCGACAGAAAATATTTCTCGCATTTGTTATAGCTTCGGGCGCTTTTCTTGATCTTGGCACATTTTCTAGTCCTATATATAAACATTTTCTCTCATTCACTGTCGGTGTTTTAGAAAGTATAGTTTAAAAATATAAGCTCGCGCGTCCAACACACGCGCGGTGATCAAATATCTTATGTCGTCAAAATTTTGGCAAACAAACCGGAAAGTAGAAACTCATTGTTACAGTCCAGAAGCCAGTATTCGAACCTTAAGCCGTTAGACTTTTAATGAGCTTGTAATACATACATATTTACCGTGGAACATGATTAATAAAAAACGACTGAAATACAACTTATTTAGCTTTATGTATATGTGTATAATAATAAATACACACGAATGTTCAAGAGGGAAAGAAAATGTACGCGCGCACTGCTCTCTGTTTGTCTTATAGTGTGATACAGACAATAGGCCTTCACTATGTCCTAGATTTAAGAAACGTTACTCTCCCTATCTTCATAAACTTATATTTCCTCTCAATTTCCGTTCGCCTTGCACACAATCCCGATCACACTTTTCGTAATACTGTCGTACTCAGCAACGTACTCCCCAACTCAATCGTCCCTAAAGAAGTTTTACCTAAAAAACGACTGTATTCTATGTAGATGTGTCTTTGTCGTTGATCGAGCCAATTCAAGTTCTACAGGTGGACTTTGCAATTTCAAGTTTTTCTACTATATTTATTCCAATACAACACTGAAACAAATATAATCTGTTACAATATTTTGTATGCTTTTGAACTACGTTATTCTTTACGTTTAAATAATTTATCCCTACACATAATAGACGCCTGTTGTTGCGAAAATACAGGTTGCCTTTGTGTATTACTAACGTCTTGCTTCTTTTAATGGATCTTTAATTTTAAAATATGTCTACAAAATGATTGAAGCACAATTGACCATTAAGTACTAGGTCTATCCGCCTGTTACAAAAACAATAAAATTTACAGGATTTTTTGTAAATTTCCTTGAGCTTTCAGATGTCCTCCGCCTAACAGGTAGCAGTTTTAAACACTAATTAAAATATAAGCTGTTGTAGTTTCTTGTGCGATTTCTTGAATTAACAATAATGTTAATAGAAGCTTTAGAATGTTTTTTATATGATAAGAGACAAACATGTGTTTCTCTCACTTGAAGATAAATGATCAATACCGCCTATGAACATCTACAATAATTCACTTCGTTGTATTCGAGGCGTTGGTCCAGATCTGATTTTAAAAAATAAGTTTCTTTTGGGATAGCGTGAAAAGTGGAAAAATATTTTGTTTACGCTAATTCAGGATTATCGAAGATGACTAATGAAAAAATAATGGCTCAGTGATTTGTTAGTTAGTTTTTTTTTTATAGGAAAAGGTTTGATAAAACTTGGTTACTCAGAAACGGAACATATACTAAAAATTAAATGATTAGCAATATTACTACAAGTACCTTTACGTCCACAAACACAATTTCTAACAAACTCACAACAACACATCTAGATACTACTACACACACGCACGCACACTCACGCACACACAGCCACATACACACACTACAAAACTATCAAATATTCCCCCACATGTTTATATACTTATCTAAATTAATACTTCAACAAAATTAGCTTAATATTGTGCTTTTAATTAACTATGTACACTACTTTTGATAATGTAATAGGGTGGAGGGTTGATTACTTGAGACACAAGATCCGTCCTTTTTTTTTTTTGTTGACGGAGAGGAAATCATCAGAAATATACCCCGCCTTCTGGGGTGAAGGCGGGGTTCTTACCCACTAAAACCTCCCCGGTGGCCCTTTCCTCCGAGGGGCTCCGGGATCTCAACGTGTAACGCACCGGAGCCCCTCTGCACTGTGCTCAAGGAGAGCACGTCCCGGGGGGGAGGTTACTCCCTCCCCCCCTGTGCCCTCGTAGCGCAAGGCAACACAGGTCAGCCAATGTCGCCTTCTTCCTGGGTCCACCTTGTCTCCCAGTGAACCCGAGGCCCCTTTTATTCGCCTTCTGCGACAGGCAGGGGATACCGTAGTCTTATTCTTGAGAGCCCAGAACTACAGGGCTGCCTATCCGTCCTAGTTCAAGTGTCAATCCACCATAATCTTTCTGTTATTATGTCTCTTGTTCCAAATGTGTATGTGTAATAATCCACACCACCATAATTATATAGTTATCTTGAGTAACTAATGTGGATTATGGTGAGGAATAAATGATTATGATTTTTCTTACATGGAAGGAAATGCTTGTTTACTTTGTTTGTTAGTGAGGCAAAAGTATTAAAACGTGGCAGAACGTACCAATGCCTTTATAATAAAACTAAATACCCATTTTGATTTTAGAATTTCAGTATTGTATATGGTAAACTTAACAAAAGCATTGGCATTATTCAAGTTATTCGAACAATGCCTGTTCAACTTACTATTGTTTGAGCATAGGTACAATTACTAATATGTATGTATGTACAGTGTTTGAATTTAAAGACCGCCTAATTAAAATAACACAACACTTCTATTTTATATCTATTCTAGATTTGTATGTATTATAATAGCAGATAAAAAGTTATGTGTCTCCAATTTTTGAATCCCTACGCCACCTTGTGAGGATCTCGAAGTCAAATCAAATTAGTAAATTCTCAAAGCTGTATTGCCTCGGTCGGAAATCCGATAACCGCGAGAGGGATTGAATACCAATGAGGGAAAAATGCCGGAGATCCCTATTTGTATAAAGTACAACGCAAAATATATTTAAGACAACCCATCTTTTCACTTAATCATTTTATATTAAGCATACAGCTTACAACTGACACAATCCTGATCTATTTTAATGAAATACCTTGTATGATTTTTAAACAGTTGTAGTTTGAAAAACCTTACACCAAAAACACGATTACACCACCTGTATAGAAGCGGAAATAAACAGTAGAAAGACTTTCAGACATTTAGAAAATATTCACGGAAAAAATAAGACGCTAAAAAGTTCTCCGAGTCAGCTAGCATCTAAATATAAGTGTAAGTATAAGTGTAC
This sequence comes from Meandrusa payeni, assembly GCA_029286785.1. NCBI lineage: Eukaryota > Metazoa > Arthropoda > Insecta > Lepidoptera > Papilionidae > Meandrusa > Meandrusa payeni. The sequence continues at coordinate 7,947,744 of JAGSMX010000013.1, forward strand.
GTAACACGATATTTATTCATATTTATACTTATGCACAACAAAATAGCGTCCAACATACGTTAGGTGATCGAGTTTGAGTCAAAGCTCTTTCGACAGCCCTGAGCTATTTGACATAAAACAGAATTCATATACATTGATTCATATATTCATGTATTTTTTTTTTATTTTTTATGTTGTTTTTGGTCTTGCATACTCGTTATGTTTTGTGTTCTTGTATCGAATAAATGTGTTTTATAGGCTGTTCTATTCTGTTCTAAGCAGCCTAGAATTGTACAGCCAAGCAGATCCTTTTTTCCCGAAAATAATATAAATAAAATAAAATTTAGGTTCTCAATTATTGTATTTTACCAACAAAGAAACCAAGATCTTGAAAACAAAAAAATATTCAAAATCGGTCTAGAACTGACGGCACTGTTAAAGCACAAACAATAAAAAATATTTACGAATTCAGAACCACTTTTGAAATTGGTTTAAATAAAGTAAAATCATTCTACTAGTAAAATACTACAAAATTGAAGAAAAGAAAAAGGGAAAAGTACAATTTCCTACAAAGGATACTACTTTCGTTAGACTTTTCGGACTCAACTAAGGCTTATAATAGGGACCCTCGCCCTAGTTATATATATGATACATTAAAATATGAAAGATTTTTTATATGAGAAAAGTATTGCCATAGTTAACTAATAATATATTTTTTTTAATTACAACATGCTATGTACAAAGAACTCGGAATTTTAAAATTAAAAGCAAAAATAAGTAACGAGGATGTATAAGATATAATGAAAACGAAAGTAATTTATTCTAGATAATGCTCCAAAGAGAACACGGTATTGTTATGAATTCCCTTGTATGCGAGTAAATTAAAATACATTGGTTAATAAGAAAAAGATAACTTAACTTAGTAAAAGTTTACTGACTTAATAAACTTGCTAACTCTCTACACGCTAGACGTGTACTCCAGAGAAAAGTTTAACCATCTTTTGTAATTACGGATAACCTCATCGAAATAGTCTACTGAAACGAAAAGAAGAGACGATATTGTCGAAGTATTCGTAGAAATGACCAAGACACGACAACTTTTTGTATTGATATGCTGTGGCAGTCCAACCCTTTTTTGTTAACGCGGGGAATCGAGTTATTAACCATCCTCCGGTACCCTGGGTGGGCTGTGTGGGACTCGGCCTGGGCGGCCCATACCCACTAAACCTACCGCGAATGCCATCAGCCGTTATGAGCGGGGTGTCCCGGATCTGTCAGCGACAGGACACCCCAACGAAAAGTCCAACCCTGACCTAAGCAATATTAGCCATTAAGTGCTAAGCTATTAGAAGCTATAACAATTTTTGTTATTTCTTTACTCATCATTATCAAACTTCAATAACTTTACACAACAAATTTAAGTACCATTCACACATAAAGTGTTCACTATAAATACGTAGTTAAAAAGAAAGACTAAAAGAGAGACTAGAAGAGACCTTCGAGATAAATGAACCATTCATTTTATTTTAGATTTTAATGTTTTATATGAGACAGAATTTTGATCGCTTGTCATAAATTTCTTTGAGTTATTTGGCGTCAATCTATCAATGTCGGAGAAGACGTGCTGTATATTGCAGATATTTAGCTGCAAGTAATAAATATCTTTTTTGCAAAACTAAGCGACTAGATAGACAACGCTATAAAGCAATGTTACCCAGAGTAGAGACATCAGAGCGCCTCCATAGACCGCAGGAATTTTAACCGACTTCAAAAAAGAAGGAGTTACTCAATTTGTCTGTTTTTTCATATTATTTTATTTTCGTTTGAAAGGGTTTTCTTTTAATTAGGTCCCATATTACTTTGTCGATAGTAGACAAAAGTTCCGAAATTAAGAGAGTTTATTACTTTTTTTAGTACTAAATACAGAGTTGACCAGAGAGGCTGACCTTTACTGCTTCACTGGAATGAGAGGTGGCATAGCTCTTAGGTCGTTTTCAGCCTGAATATCTATCGCTAGTAAGTAACATAAGGGTCTCCTCGTTGAGGGGTAACCTCGGCTTGGTCGGTTACTATGCTACGCGTAAGCAATCCGATCCGAAGGCACCCGAAGCCGAACCGCGAGTCGGTCGGTAGCTATTTTATTGATAAAAACAGTTTATTATGAGCTCGAACAGTACACATACTTTTATAACAGACAAACCCTAAGTCCACGTCGGTTGACATTTTTTCTAATTCACGCAAGGTCTTCCGCACCTTAGTGTTAAAAATTGTGCAGTAATTTAATTAATTTAGTAGTGATATTTCTATTACTTTATCATTTTTTTAAATATTTTTGTAAGTATTAATAATAAAATCGTTAAGTTTCTTTATAGCGAATGTTGTGAACACCTGTAATTGGCATACACAACAGGACTTACTGGTAGTTTGTAAACTTGATTATTACAACAATGTATGCTTGTGTAATGCTGTTGGTGTATCTTATTAAATAAAAAATAAATAAACCCTACTGCCGTCTTAAATACAACTAGCGCCATCTAACGTCCATTTGTACACCAAAATAAAACATAAAAGTAAATGTAATAATAAATAAACTGTGCACTAGATTGTACAGCAGTTATACTCTATAGTATAAGTTCGCCTTGAAATAATATCATTAGGAGTCCATACCGGGACTGATTAATGTAGGTAACATGTGTGGATTTTTAATTTAGATTGTATTTTTCATCACGTAACCATCGTACCATATTATTAGTACTAACCTTACAATGCAAATGACACGCTCCTTTATAAGCAACTGCTTTGAATGGACAACGCGTGTATTACATTCTTAATTTGCCTCATTGAATTAATGACCCGGCCTCACGGTTGGCCGTCTGACCTAGTCACTATTCTAAGACTACGCGCAATAGACTAATCACATTTTATTTTATTCCTATAATTGTATTTAATCTAATTGTAAATACGTCAATGTTACACATTAGTTTATATTTATACGCAACTTAATTCACGAGCGAAAACAATAATCGACTTCAAAGCGAATCAAACGTCAAACGTTATTACGCGCGGTCGCTCTCTTTGTATTTCCGAATTATCGTAGAAATATTACGAAAAAGAATTGATCAGAACCTAAACAAACTCTCATGAAATTACTCTTGAAGTACATCCTTTCCAATAAAATATGAATCCCCTTAATCGGTTGCCGTGATATTGAGTTACACGTCTATTTCGTCAATCAGAAAATATAAACACCTGGGGAGCCCCAGTATGCATATAAAAAGAATCATCAAAACCGCTTTACCCAGTCGAAAGGTACGAGGTAACAAAAATAAAGAAACGATAACAGACGAATTGAAACCTCCTTTTTTGACGTCGGTTGAAAAATTACTAGGTAATTACGAAAATGCATGCATGAATGGAAATTCGATTTGTTTCTTACCCACTAAAGCCACCCCGGTAGCCTTTCCTCGGTGCATTTTAAGGGGCTCCGGGATCTCCAGTGGAACGCACCAGGACCCCTCTGCTCTGTGGAAAGCACGTCCCGGTGAAGGAGGTTAATCCGTCCCCCCTGTGCCCTCGCAGTGCAAGGCGACACGGATCAGCCGACGCCGCCTGCTTCCCGGGACTACTTCGGCGGGCGACAAACCCAACCCTTGTCGCTAAGTGAACCCAAGGCCCTTTTAGTCGTCTTCTACGATAGGCAGGGGATACCGTAGCCTCATTCTACGAGCCCAGAACTACAGGTCTGAGAAAGGGCTGAAAGAGGGTTTGATACTTCTATTTAGTTAACGTTTTACTTTCCAACCTTATTTACATAAGTATCATAGTCCAATAAAACATATGAATATGATTTAAATTTTTCATTCCACAGTAACTCAACTGGACTGTACCTAAAACAACATTAACTTTTTAACATTCTACACCCGCAGATAATTAACCTTACGTCGGTTCGGTTACCCTTGCCCTATTTGCATAGGAAGGCCAAATTTTAGCTCTGTCAATAACATTGTAACGAATAATATTCATGTGTGACTGAATATGAGAACCATATACCAGATTTTATTAAAATATGTTTAAAACAAAACCTTTAATCTCTTTTATCAAATCGTTTAAGATATAGATAGCAATATTAACACCGTTTCATGTAAGTTTCACAAAGTTGAAGATCACTACCAATACACAATAGCCTTAATGGTTTAGGGCACGGTCTGCAAATCGTAAGGTCGTCGGTTCGAATCCACCATTCGACTATTGACATGAACCATCTCCTAACACAAGCTTAAGCTTAGTTGGGATGGTTTACAAGAATATTAGTAATATATCTGAAAAAAAGAAATATGATAGCTTTCTTTAAAAAAAAAGACTGTACACGCACTTTAAATAATTTGTATTCAAAGTAAGTAAAATATATTTACGCAAGTTAATTTATTATTCAATGCATTTTACTAAAGTAGAAAATTGATGGCAACCATATCATAAGAACGGATAATAGTTTTTTTTTTTTGACGAACTAACACAGTTGGCACAGAGAAGCTGGCCTTTACTGCTTCACCGGATTGAGAGGTGGCATAGCTCTTAGGTCGCTTAGCCTGTGCCTCTAAGGATAATAGTTATGTGAAACGAGGTCTTGAGTAGAGAAAGCAGGGTGGCAAACGCGGAGGGGGACGACTACGACTAGGTGGAGCGACGATCTTCGCTGGATGATTGGCAGGAGCTGGACGAGAGTGGCCGAGGATTGTGCTTAGTGGCATGCATATGGAAAGGCATGTCCAGCAGTGGACTGTTGAAGGCTGATTGTATATTTAATATCCAACTTTTCGAGCAGATTGCTGTACTCATTAAAATCATAGGGGAAATACAGATGTTAGACCTCCCAATATATTGTTGGAGATAAAATGCCATTTGATTCTGCGTCGATTCGATGTATGTGTTCACTTACTAAGATTTGTTTCTATTGCTTTCCAATTTTGGAAGATTCTTTTTAATTGGAGACCGAATAATCGGTGCATGCTGCGTGCGGTCTACTGTTTGACCGCACCCAATGGAGGCTCTTCTACTAAATGTAAATGGAGGTATCATAGTCGTAGTTAGGGGACGCAGTAGTAGAAAAAATTAATGAAGAGCTGATGACAACTACGATACGTAGGCTACGTTGGGAGTAGAAAGATGTGAGAACTTTTTTGGATATTAAAAAATATGATAATGCAACTATCCATTCAATTCATTGTCCCCACACTTTTCTTGAATCCTATCGACCTTCCAAACTTATAGGGCGCTTTTCCATCGCAGTACAGTCCGATTTTCCCCTAATAGCAATGATAGAAACGTAGTCTGATTTTCTCCTTTCATTTCATCTCCTAATACCAACGCTTTCCAAAGTAATAATACTGTTAGTAGCATTTTTAGAAGTTCGGTGGAAGCATCTCACATAGCCAAGCGCCCTCAAATCGGTGTGCTATCGAGGTCTTCTCTCTGGCGCCCTTGTGCTTAGTTACTTATAATAGAGATGCAGATTGAGTGCTATAAAGAACACTCCGCATCCTCACTTCATACGGTATTCAGGCTTGTTTTGCTCTCAGCCCTGTTGGCTTTTAGTTTCACTGAACGAGAATCGAGAGCAGAAGATCTGCGTTGTGGGAGCCATTTCGCTTCAACTTATTTAAAATTATACACCAACATTGAAGCCGAACATTTCAAATATTTATTGAGCCGTTTATTTGGTATTCATATTTTTAATCTCGAACGGCGTATCGATATTCCACCCCGATGGAGAAAGGAAAGAATTCATTTTAAACATATGTAAGTAAATTGCATTGAAGCGTATATGGGTTAAAGCTGAGTCTAACATTATGCTTCTTATAACTGAATGTGTCGTGTATGGAAGAGAAATGTCTTCGTCCAATTCTGAAGTTATATTGTAAATATAACAATAAGTAGGAAACTGTAATAATATGTAGATAGAATTAAGATTTATAATAAATATGTTCCTCTAATGCCTCTCGAAACTATACAGGCAAAAGAGCCTCCTCTACACTTACGACCGGGGAGGAAAACTTGTAAAGCCAAGTTCCCTACATAGTCAGACGGCGTCTTCTTTATGTGTCCATACCATCGCAGCCCACTCTGCTGCATCTTATCTGCAATCTTGAATACACCCAGGCTTCTTTGGACATATTCTTTGGACTACAATCCTGTTTTGTGTAATAAAGCAATTTGAAACGTTAGAATAACGTAACCGGCATTAGATATAGTAATTATTATTATTCTCCCTATGTCATAATGGTTATGACACAATAGCCAGCCACCACATTGGCGTAGTAATAATGCCTCATTTGTCTCCAATATTACACCCCAGTATTAATATTACGGACATGACAAATCTTAAGAGCTTTTCATGATTTGCCCTAGTATCCGGACATAATCTGTCAACGTCAATTTAAAGAGAGACTTCTTACTGAACTGTTGTCTGCATATGTCTTATAAAGACATATTTAAGCGTCAATAGCCTAATGGTTTAGGGTACGGCCTGCGAATCGTAAGGTCGTGGGTTCGAATCCACCATTGAACTATTGCCGTGAACCATGTCCTAGTACAAGCTTAAGCTTAGTTGGAATGGTTAACAAGATTATTAGTAATATTTCTAAAAAAAAAATTTTGCTAGCTTTCTTTATTTAAAAAAAATTAAATTAAACTTTTTCAGAATGAAGTAAATATGAAGAAATTATATTCATTCTACTAATTATACTATTAATAACAAGAAAATATATGAAATAAATGAGATCGTAATTCGTACTCTTCTAACTAACCATAAAGTGTTTGATTACGCTTAGAAATACTAAAATAATATTAATTTTCAAAATGAAACATAAACTTCAAGCAGTTTATGTATGACCAAAATTTAGTGCAATGTTCGTACAATTCTCAATTATTTGTATCTCAAAGCAGCTTACAAGATAAAACGTAAATAGAAACACAGCTGTTTGAACTTAGAACAACAATTTACGCTAAATAATTTGGTGTTAAATTGTGAGATATGATATAGAAATAAATTTTTTAGTTTATTTTAGAATACCTCATCTTTATATTAACAATTTAGTTTTTTAAATAAGAATAAAATGAATAAGAAAAGAGCTAGATGTTCCCGCCGGGTTAAGACTCGAAAATTTGCTTGTAAACATTATTTTTACAAAAATTATGTTTAGGATGTATTTTTAAATACTCTATGCTATATGATAAATATTAGAAAACATTCTTTTTCACATTTAGATTTTTGCATTATATTAATTATTATTAAACCCAACAAATTTAAGATTAAATAAAGATTTTAAAAAAATACAGCCAATCTTGAATTCTAAATTTTGTAAATAATAATAATTCATTTACACAATTACGTAACTTACCGACTCATCATTATTTTAAATAACTATTAAATAACAACCTCAGATTAAATTATAAGATTATAATATAAAATTATTATTATAATTATTTGATTAATAATAGCACGACTTTGTTTTATATTTAAATACAACAAAGGATATAAAGGTAGGAAGTTGTTTATTACAAGTTAAAACTTAGGCAAGTAACTACGTGCAAACAAAAGTAAGTAAGGGGTAGAAAGACAATAACTTTGTCTTGAGTTTAATATTACTTTGACTTTCTACTTTCATTCTCATAATTTAAACCTCAACTTTTCTGTCGTCGACACACCGTCCCAACAGGAAATCCTCTAATATAGTTATGCTTATCTTTTTTAGGGGAAAACGAGGTTACTGCTCACCTGATCTTAAGTGAACCACCCGTAAACGTCAACAACAACAGGGGAACTGTGTTGTGGATGTCGAACCCCCGACCTTTCGATTCGCAGACCAAGCCCCAAACCGTCAGGCTATTGACGCTTCGATAAGGTCGTGGGTTCGAATCCACCATTCGACTATTGACGTGAACCATCTCCTAGCACAAGCTTAAGCTTAGTTGGAATGGTTAACAAGAATGTTAGTAATGTTTTCTGAAAGAAAAAAAGAAATATTTCTAGCTTTCTTTATAAAAAAAAAAATTAAATAAAAATACAATTTGGGGTCCTGTGAGCCTATTGCTAAAGGTAGTGCAACAACGTTAGTCCTATTGTTAGATAAGTTTTCCTCTCCCTTCTTCTGTTTCAAGTATTTTTCTCTCTTCCTTTCGCTATTATTGACCCATTTGCTTTTGCGGCTAAGGTCATGACGAGGCCGCAGTATTCAAAGAATTCTTCTCTGATTCGTCGGAGGAAACTAAGCTGGCTATATTGTCGTCGATAATTACGGTATCCATTCTGTGTTCGCAGTCATGGCGGTGTATTGTGAATCTTGGGCAGTGTACGATGATATGCGGCACAGTTTCCTCGCTCGGCACATCGCAGACACAGAATGGATTCGCAAGGCGAGGTGTTACGTTCAAACCTACACGTTCATATTACTGGCAATGTTTAAAACATAAGACACCACCACCACAATGTTGTACAAATGACACTTACAACTCTCCACTCTTACAGTACTTACCTATCTACTGAAAAACTTTCAGGATAACCTGTATTAAACTTATCCTATCCAGTGGTTGACTGTGTGGAAAATTGTGTAACTTTGTTGATCGTCTTACTATCGACGCGGATCTAGCTTACCGGTCTCTTACAAATAACTTTAACTACTTTGATTACAATAAACTTAATTAGCCTATTTTTTGTGTAATATTTAAAAAATTTAAATAAAAGAACATAAGTAATGTTACTGGCAATATACGAAAGGGGCCATTCCATAGAATGCCTAGACATTTTATGTAAATCTAAAACAAGCCGGCATAGATTATATTATATACTATTATAACGTAATAATAATTATAGATATATATGATATATTTAGTTTTTTAATCATATTATTATCCTTTTATTATATATATATAACATATTATTATAAAAAGTTTCATCTTTTTATGTATTTTGATATATTTTAACCTGAACCAGATTCCCGGCGGCAGTGAAGCAAGGCCGAAGCAATCGGTGGTTAGGGCCATATAGAGAGACACCCCTTGACGATACGTACGATACCCAGTACCGCCTTCTACATCTGACCATGGACCCAACCCTCTAGCGAAAGCATCTTAAGGTTATTCGAGGCTTTTCGCTAAAAGACCGTTCTTAGAAATGGCGGACACCACGCTATTATTATTATTAAAACTTAAATTAATAGGTATATATTATATTATATATACCTACTCGTATATCATATATTCTGCAGTAAAAGGTGACAAAAACAGTCTCTTAATTTATTTCGTTATTATATTCGTAATAACTGAAATGTATTAATTTATATAACTGAAATAAATAAACTGAAATTATGACATAAAAGACATTAATGTCAATTTTCATGCTTAATTATATAATTAAATTATTGATACGCGAGATATTCGGGCCTGCTTTTAATGAGTACCATCAATTTATACCATGTTTTAGCAAATAAATCTAATCTAATCTTAAATAATAATTATCGTAATTTAAAATCCGTCACAATGTCTACTACCGCTAATGTCTCACTCATACACTGAGTGAAATGGGAGAACCTGCCACCCGGCATTAAGTCCGCCCTTTGTTACCTTTCTTTCATTGAGGCTTACAATAGGGAAATTTAAGTAGAATAAGATAAATGGGGAAAGGCGGATTAAAAAGAGACGGGAGAATTTTCTTAGAATCAAGATTAGATTGGAAATTTACTGATAAAGAACTATGTAAGCAAAGAGCTGTAAACTTTGTAAAAATGAATTTGTGGAAAACCGTTGACGTCTACAATGCTACGAAATAGACAAGCAATGTTCATGTAATATCGTAGCTTGTTTGTTGTTTTGTACACAGCGTAATATCCGAGCCTTTGTTACTAAATAAACGAATTTGTGCCTCGGTGTTAATATGAACACTTTACAAATAATACATTTTGCATGGTCGACGGAATTTGATAACTACCAGAATAAATTGCGATAGCCGAAATCGATCAGGGTCCCTTACGTATTATCACAAGGTCAAATTATAATTATTACTAATTATTTTATGTGATTTAATGTTATTGTTAAAAAACAGTTAACCCAATATTTGTAATAAGTAAGAAATTATTGTGATATTACTATCAACTAACACAAATAAAACATATGAAACTGTGATAGACTAATGGATAGAGATTCGACTTACCATTTGATGATCTGGTTTCTAATCCCGGTAGACTTGTACCATCATTTCTTTGATATTTTTATTAAATGCAAATAATATTCCTTATTTTTCACAAATATTACTAACATTGTTGCTAATTATTTCAACTTGTGCTAGGAGATGGTCCATGTCAAGAGTCGCGCAATTCGAATCTACGACCTTACGTTGCGCAATCCATACCCTAAACCATTAGACTATTGACGCGCTATCTTAGCTTGTTGTATATTATAATTGATATTAGTCTGTATTCTTGATAATAAAAAAATCAACAGTATTGGAGGCCATTCCAGTGGCTTCTGTTGAATGGGTGCTGCGCACGATCAGATAAGTGTCATGACTTCGGAGAATATCGAATTTGACAGATTATGTTTAACTTAAATTTAGTTGTATATTACTATTACTATTAATAGTATATTACTATTGAATAAAAGTTTAGAAATGACAAAAATATAAACAGAGTAAGCCAACGGAATGGGGATGAAAGCCAAAAGAGATTGCTTCCATTTGAAATTTTATAAGGACGACTATATTCCGCTCGTTGATGTTATTCTTAAATCACAGCGGCCAGCTTACCTTAAATACAACTTTGTTGACTTGCTTACACAAATAAAAATAATATAAAATAGTTTCTATTGTATTTATATATTACAAAATCGACTTCCAAAAAGGAGGAGATTATTTGTGTTATTAATTTATTCGTCTGTATTTTATTTTTTCTGTGCTCGTGCAAATGTACCGTAGTCATTTCTCCTTTTATCTTATGTAAGTATATGTTTAAAAATACTGTTGATAAAATTATAAGCTAGTAAAAATTTGTATTATTATTTCATATTCCATTAAAACATTGATTATTTTCTGCAAACTTTTTGAAAATATCATCAAAACTTTCTCCTACAGCTAACGGGCATTCGGAAATAACATCGTAGACCCTTTTATAACCTTTCATTGGGGCACATGAAAGTCAAAAGTAGACTTACTTTAGACGAAAAGGTAAAAAGAAATATTTAGATTACGTTAAAATGTTGTTGTTGCGTGCGTACACACAAAATATCAGTTAACATTTTATTTTGTGTTTGTTAATTGCAATTCTCTAAACTGTTTAGCTTCCAGTCTGTCGTAATTAAATAGTAGATTTAAAAAAGAGAAAAAAATCTCTTCATAAATAGGTAAGCGTTCAAAGCAAAAAAAAACTGGAATAATTTTATATCGAAGTGGAAAACGCGTTACAAAAGATGCCTGAAGCGATAATAAAAACGCGACATATTGTCCGTGTCTCGCCTGCTCTCGTAAATCTATCATATGAGCGGATTCACAGAAAAACAAAGTAGGTTTTTTATTTTCTCGTATAAAAAAAGTATAAACAAAAACTATATTTTCATTTAAAATTCTTCTTTGTTTTTCAGAATCATCGTCTCTAATCTCTCGTCAAACTACTCTTTTTGTATTTTATTATTAAAGTTAGATATATATGGTTTTCTCATGGATGCATTTGTCAGAATTAGACCAAAATGGTGGTCACCATGGGAAGCACCAACTTTCAAATGAAAATGGAATCATCAAAATCTGTACACCCAGTCCAAAGTTATGTGGTAACAAACAACTAGACATATATAACACATATAGACGAATTGAGAATCTATTCATTTTTAAGTCTGTTGATAAAATAAGCCGATATGAAACGAGAGCGCTAGTAGCAATTGCTTTACAAAAAGGGCGAACACGAACAAAACTGACGTGGTTATAGGTATATAATATCATTGCCTTTATATATGTCCCACTGCTGGGCACAGGCCTTCTGCACAGGCATAACTATAAAGAGAGTATAAGGGTCCGCCACGCGGCACTAGTGCGGATTGGCAGACTTCACTTGTCCTAGAAAAATTTTGTAGGACATGTAGGTTTCCTCACTATGTTTTCCTTCACCGCCGAGCGCGTAGTAAATAGGCACATAAAATTGCAACAACAAATTTATTGGAACCGAACTCGGGTTGCTAGCGTACTATGCAACTTGAGGCGACCGCCCGGGCACTGAGCTACTACGGCTCTACAGTGTTTATAAGTACTAAAGCTCAATTAGCCGATCCGGATAATTTATTTTTATATATATTATTTTCGAAAAACGAAAAGAAAACAATACTGCCACTATAGTATTTTATTGTTTTTTTGTGTAAATGATTTATAAATTTTGACATTGACAGCTGTACATATAAATTAATTTCATGTCTCCTGGTAACTTGATAACTGTGAAATTTATTGAATGAGCCGTTTCAAATTGACTTTAGTGAACTTTAACAAAATTACCGGTAACTTGTTCAAATTTGTCTGCCAATTTGAGATATTGTAAACATGGGTCTGAGAAACGGTGTACAAAACGTTTAAATGGAACAATCTGGAAATAAAGTTTCCGTTTTCGGTCACAGTTTTATTTATATAGGAAAAGGAGAAACAGAAAAATGACCACTGCTACGCCGTAGCTGTTGCAGATGCGTTGCTGCGCGAAAAAGAGTAGACGCTATCCTTGAAAGTTAATAAGTCGTTCAGAAAAATTGATGACGGAACCTAATTTTCAACCGACTTCAAAAAAGAAGGAGGACCTCAATTCGTTTCTAATTTTTTTTTTATGTTTGTTACCTCGTAACTTTCGACTGGGTGCACCGATTTTGATCTTCATTTGTTTATTTGAAAACTGGTGCATCCCATGTAGTTCCATTTCAAGTAGTCATTTGTAGCTTTTTGTTTTTACTCGTAAAAATACTTGCACCTGTACAGGACGACTATAGGGAGTATATATTGTAGCGAAAAGCTTACGACAGTGAAATGCTCACCATTTTGATGTAAATAGAATCTACGGAATAGAAGGAACATGTAACTCAGCGGCCGGAATATATTCCAAACAATTCCTCGGAACATTCGTAGATAAATTTAAAAAAAAATTAACGACTAGACTCTGATTACTGCTGAATACTCGCTTTCGTTACGTACATAGACGTCACAAGTACAAAGGTTTGGAGTCTACGAAGCATAAGGTCGAATATTCAAAGCCATTATTCGCCTAATAACGTGAATCAACTCCTAGCACAAGTTTAAGCTAATTTGGAATGAATAACAAGAATGTTAGGAAAATTTAAGAAATCAATTCGTTAGCATTTTTTTTTTACATTTGCATAAAACAAACATTAGAACCGGTTTCACTTGTCTTATTATTATATTAAATATTAAACTGTTCCTTTAAGAATATAGGCTACTACCGCGCCGATTCTATTAAAAAACCACATCACCAATACATTTTAGGTGGGATATTGCAATTATGGCTATATTTGACGTTGAAATGTAAAAATACTTATAAATTAGTACAACTATTGTGATATCTGTGTACCGTGGTATGGGAGTTCGTCTAGTTCAATTCCCAAGTTGCAAGGAAACCTGCTTGTCAAAAAATATCATAGTCCGCTATTCCGCAATATTGCCGCTAGACTGTAATAAATGTTTTTTTAATAATCTATGCAATTTTTGCCAGTAATCTGAAAAACATAAGTCGAAAACAACCTCATAACAGTCTGGTATGTACCTATAGTAAAAATATTATTGAGTTATTTCTAGAATGTTCTACGTACATTCGAACACGAAACGGCTGGTCCTTAAACTGTATTGTTCGCGGATTCCAAAAACAACAGCTGGACTAACATTGCCTCGTCGGGCAATTCAAGACAAGACAAGACAATAAGAATTTACATTTTAAACAAGTATATTAACAATAGTAAGAATATATATAATTATATGGTTTTTCATGGATGCGCTTATCAGAACTGAACCAAGTGGTTCCTATGTGGTCCACATGGAAAGCATCAGCTGTCAAAAAAAAATCATTAAAATCGGTTCACCCAATCGCAAGCTATGAGGTAACAAACATAAAAAACATTCAGGCGAATTGAGAATCTCCCCTTTTTTCGAAGTCGGTTGAAAAACGAATAAGAAATATTTTACATTGGTAGATCTCTTTTTTTTGTTAACGGGGAGGAAATCTTCAAAAAGATACCCCGCCTTCTGGGGGGAAGGCGGTGGTTATGTGCGGTTTTTACCCATTAAAACCTCCCCGGTGGCCCTTTCCTCGGTACATGACGAGGGGCTCCGGGATCTCCAGTGGATCGCACCGGAGCCCCTGTGCACTGTGCTCAAAGAGAGCACGTCCCGGGGAGGTTATCCCTCCCCTGTGCCCTCGCAGCGCAAGGCGACACGGGCCAGCCCATGTCGCCTTCTTCCCGGGTTCAGTTTGGTGGACGACTCAGGCCCCCCACCCTTGTCGCCCAGTGAACCCGAGGCCCCTTTTAGTCGCCTTCTACGACAGGCAGGGGATACCGTAGTCTTATTCTTGAGAGCCCAGAACTACAGGGCTGACATTGGTAGATCTTAGACCAACCTCTTCAATAGCATCTATTAACTACAATGTATTAACAACTTTACCACGTTAAACGCATCAGTGTACCTACTAAATATACAGTAAGACTTAATTATAAAAAACACGCACAAAAATCGTTTCAAACAATACTACCGACTAACTAGTGCGAAACCTCTGCTGTAGCTTTAAAAGACATTAAGGCGCCGTGCCGACGCATTTGCCTTTCAAAGTAACATTATTTCGACACCCGGCGGTTACTTAACCGTACATTCACTTTAGTCTGCCTTTGTATAACTTACGCTGTACATTGACGTTATATTTTCTATGTAAAGAAAACTATTACATATTCATCCTTATTTTTACGTTTCCTCTATGCAACCGCATGCATTTTTCATGATAACGGTAATTCTTTTGACATCTTCATCTAATACACAACTTCGAAGACATTCCCATCCAAATCGCGGAATTCACAGATTTAACAGTCTTTCTATTATAATATTCGAATCAGAACTCTCGGAGTGAGTGATTTTTGTTGTGCGACTTATAATAATATTTCTATTAATATAATATTTATACATTAATTACCACTCCTAAATAATTTCCTTATGTGTGTTTATAGAGATAAACCAAGTATCGAAATACTTAAATATTAAAGACAAATTCAACCGGCAACAACAAATATAAATTAATCAATGTTAATAAATAATTTCAAGCACAGTAAGCTATAAATTTGTTAACTGTAATATATCGTTAAAATTCAAAGCTTTAATGCGTCGGACAGACCAAATTAGCACCAACACTAGCAGGAGAGTTCACGAGGCATTTCACACCGCCAAAGACCGCAACAGGTGGAAAGCGATCGTCCGCCACATAATTCGTGGAGGTCACGACCCTCAGCAATGAGAAAAACGACGCAAGGAGGAGGAGGAATGAAGGGATATGTAGCATACAAACCTTATTTTTAAAGAAGTTTAATCATGTTTAAAAATATAGCTGACGTTTGACACAATCCTCAAGATGGGTGGGTATAGATGCTTAAGTAATTTTGACCTCTTTTTTCTCTCTATCAACTAAAGACTAGCTCATTGGATCGGAGTGCGTAGCTGTACTAGGAAAAGATTTCCTGCTGTAAGCATTTAAATCAAAAGCCTTTGTTATCTTGATTTACTTATTAGTTGATAGGAGATTTCAGTTATGAGTATTAATCTATATATATAAAAGAGAAAATGTGTGGGTATGTTCCATATAGGCTCCGAAATGGCTGGACCGATTACAATGAAACTATCAGGGAATCTTCAGATTGACCTGGCGAGTAATCCTGTAAAGTTTGTCGGCGATCGCACTCATCTTTTTGAACTATCAAATACAGCTTTTATTTACTATGATGATATTCTATTGTTTTATAACCCAAATTTGTATTGACACAAGCGTTGTATTTTGTATAAATGTCATTATGAACATATTGAAGTACAATGGAGTATATTGCATGTACATGGGTGTAGGTAATGATTTTCACCCGCACGAGAAGAGAATGAATACGAGAGAAATGAATAATTTATTATATTGTGAGGATTAAAGATGTAAGTTTATTGTTTAATTAAAATAAAGCAAAATCTAGCCCGGCGAAGCGGGCTGGGTCCGCTAGTAGTCTATATAAATAAAAATGAATCTCCTAAATATATGTACGCACACAACTTCTGAACTACTGCACCAATTTGGATGATTCTTATTTTTTGTGTTTATTATTTTTAAGACAAGACTTGTATATAAAATAAAATAAAAGATTTTGTTATTAAAATTAGATTTTATAACATTGAATGAGACAGAATGATGTTGTTGGCCATACATCAACTTTCGTCAATTTTGCAATAGAAAAACGGTTTTTCAAATGGTGTTCGTGTGGAGGTTTATCTTCGTGGTATTTTTTGTTGTTATTATAATGATAGAAATAATTCATATGGCAAAACAACGTTTGCGAGGTCAACAAGTAAGATATAAAGATATCCATGAGAGTATTTGTATCATATCTACAGTTATTTCACGATTTCACCTATAGCAATCTCGGTGCGAATTTATTTAGAAGTTTTCATAGCGTAATACAAGCTCCACGAGCGGTATTTGATGTTCTGGGGTGAGACGACGTAATGACGCACCGATATACTCGTACTGTTCTGAACGAATATTACCTTAAATCGCTCTTAAATTTCTCCCCTCAAACACGTAACTTTATACTTGGTTGTAACAACAAGGGTCCCAACGTTGTAGTTTGAAACTCTGATCTTTGTTACATAAGTTAAGAAATCATTGTAAGAATATGTTATCAAATATTTACACGTCAGAACCGGTATTATGTAATGATCTGTGGTTACTTGGAAATAATATTGAAAAATAAACATAAATAATATTCACGCCCGTCTCTCAGAGAGGCAGGCAGAGGACAAGGACCTTGACATTGATCCTAACATATTCGCATCCATAAATACTGGTAGGCATATTTGTCTACTCTATATATGCCTGGTTTTCTATACTTTCTTTTATATACCTCCTTGTAGCGCCATCTACTGGTCATTCCACTCACATCCTCCCATTCAAGCATTTCCCATATTAGGCATTTTCTTAACCTGTTTTGACAATTTTATTTGGTTATTGGTGGTTGTTTTGCTTTTCAAATTAATTTACGCTTTCCAAAGAAAGCGAAACACCGTCGCCACCGGACTGTTTTTTTTCATTATAAGAATAGAATTATTTATTTTTATTCATTTCACAAAGTAGATGGTACAGACTGCATTTCATATCATACTAATAACAAATACATTGTGATCGGCAAATGGTATAATTATATAAAATAAACATCCTAGTATTTGTTTTAAGTTAACTCAGATGAAATATTTTGCCACAAAGTAATGAACATTCGACAACTATCACACAACATACTTCGTATAAAAGCAGAATTCATTTGCGCAGAAGCTTTTAAAAGGATTAGGCGTGCCGGCATTTGCCTCGCAATGGTACATTTTTTTCGACGACCCGACGCGTCGCTAGAACGTGGCTTTACTTCGTTTTTTATACTCTTTTTCTGTTCCTCTAATTCTCCTGACACTTCCAATCCGTCAATAATATATATATTTTAATGTATAATGAATAAATGAAACGTAACTACTAATACAATAGAATCTCGACATGTTAAACTTCATTAGATCAAACATATTCAACATATTCACATTGTGGAGGTTCACAACTTCAGCGGATTTTAGTATACAAAACTCGCTCGCTCGTCGTCCAAAGGGGTAGACAGAAATTACGGCTTCATACAAACCTAGCACACTTTTCGCCAAATCCAAATTAATACTTTTTGGAATATCATAATAGAAGAAAACAAACGATTTGAGAAACTTTTTTGAAGTCGGTTAAAAATAAATAGGTCGGTAACACAGTGTAATAATAGATAATAGATAAATATTGGCCATAGCTGGCCTTGACTGCTTCACTGACTGAGAGGTGATATAGCTCTTAGGTCGCTTACCATGAACCTCTATCGCTAGTAACTCGACACAAGGCTCACCGCTGTGAGAGGTAATCTCGGCTAGGACGGTTACTATTTTACGTGTAAGCATTCCGATCTGAGGGCGCCCGAGAGGGCTGTACCACTACTCGGTCGGTTGTTATTTCACGGATAATTTAAGGGAAATTCAAAAGCATCATGAATGGGAGCGTTTACAAAATAAAAATACTAATAAATTCTAGTAATACATATCACATTCAAGATACGCTTTCCGCATCCGGCCACTTCCGGCTAACCGTTATTAAGGGCTTTAATCGTGTTAAAATTAAATCACGTCCTTTTACTCCAAGAGGGATAGACGGAAAGCAAAGAACGTCCGATATTTGCTAAGCCTATAAGCGTATTTTTTATTTTATGTATTATTTATCTACGGAGTTAACAAATTGGATTTTTTAATCTATTCGATAATTAATATTAATGTAGGTTGTTTCCAGAAACTTCTCGATCCGCCATTTTTGTATCAACACAACCTTATGGCTTACAAGCAAAACTTCTCACTATTTTGTCATCAATATGTGCCTTCGTGTATATTTTATGTCAACATAAGTATTGTGAAAGTTTACGTCGAAAGCATAACACGGCTTAAAGAATTTTGAATGAGGGTCGCGTCGCCGAGGGGATTCGCTTCTTCAAGAATACGTAATTTATATACTTTCCAAGTTTTATTTTTCGAATACTATTGTTATTTCTGGCAACCGTGAAAATTGATTAAAATAAAAAAGAAAAAGTACTCCATATTAAACATGCCAAAAACATAAGTGATAACCTAACGGCTAAGCCGTATGGTAGTTGGCTTATACCATGAGTTTCCGTTTTTTAATTACAAAAATTGACAGGCACAAATTCTTAGTACGAGATATTTTTGTATACAGCCTCATGATGATGGACTCACCAACTATCATATACCATATGTCAGTCAATATCTAGGCGCAGTCTACCCCAAAACTATTAAATCAAGCTGCAGTGCACCTTTGTGGGATAATGCTGTCGCGCCTAGAACATCTGCCCAAAAGCCATACGCTAAGTTATTCCTGTTCTCACAACAACTTCAATCCTTTTTACTTCAAAACTGCAATACAAAGCTTACATGCCAATAACCCACAAGTCATAAAAAAAGGATTAAGAGAAGGGAAAGAAGTTGAAAGTGAATTTAGGAAAGATTACTCACAGCTTCCTACTCTTATATCAACAGGGTTCCTTTTCCAAAAATCTTTTGAAGCGACTTCAAAAGAAGCATTTCCACCCACACCACGTATTACGGTCGCGAATGATTTTTGGTTTTTATTTTAAAAATGTATAATTATGTAACATTTTTTTCTTTCATAACAAAGCGTTCAAATCCGGGGAATCCGATAAGAATTACGACAGAAGTGTCCCGGATTCCCGAAGGATCGCGATCGTGATAATGTGGGTTACATTTTTAAATTAGAAAGAACAATTCATTAGAAGCAAAGTTTTACCATTTCATCATTTTGTTTTATAACGGCTATTCATTTCAGCATTTTTCGTTTATTATTATAACATTTGGAAGTAGCTGAGGCCCATTAGATTCCTCTTATTCCGCAGAATACATAATCGAAAAGATATGCCTATAAGACACAAGTATATTTACGAGCAAAAAGAACAACCGACTTCAATACGATTTAAACGTTAAACGCAATTACACGCGGATGCCCTCTTTGTATTTACGAATTATCGTAGGAATATTATGAAATAGAATTAATCAACTAAATACTCATTAAATTAGTCTTATAGTACGTATATCTGAATCTGAATCATACTATTTTTTGGACGAACTACACAGATTAGCCAGAGAAGCTGGCCTTGACTGCTTCACCGGACTGAGAGGTGGCATAGCTATAGAGCTCTTAGGTCGTTTAGTCTAAACCTTTATCGTTAGTAACCCGATACAAGGGTCCCCCCGGTAACCTCGGTTTGGACCGTTCCTATGTTACGCGTAACCATTCCCATCCAAGGCGTCTGAGAGGGCCGGAAAAACAACAAACATACCGTAGTCTTATTCTTGAGAGCCCAGAACTACAGGGCTGAAAAATGGACAAGTGTAAAGCATCTATAACAAAGTAACTGGACGGTTTGGACTACGAGGATACGGAGGCAAAATTACGATACCAATTTTAATCATATCTTGCTTTTACATTTTAATCGTAATTTCACATAAATACACACATTCATACACACTGACACATACATATAATTATTTTATAATAATTAACTTTAAAAAAAAAATTAATACAGTTAAGGAAGAGCTGGATCTTCTGTCACAAGTATATTTTTTACTTAAAAGAAGATCCAATTATTGTACACTTGTTTTAAGTTTTTGTTTTTGAAAATAAAGATTCTTATTATTTTCCTATTTTTATTATAGAACTCGGACTGCATCGGGTTAATTAAATATTTCGATTTGCGATTTGCTTGACCCTACATTGTACTCTTTTTCCCAGCGTCTTAGATGGTGGCGACCCAACTTTTGTACATAGGAACAGAAGTGCCACCACTTTAGTAGGTATTTGTGTGGTGTTCACGTAAGGTAAGCCGCTTGCTCGTTTTTCTTCTCATATAAAAGTAAATCATAGGTAAAAGAGATTCTTTTTACGATGTGAATACATTAAAAGTAACGATCATATTAAAGAGCGACGCTTGAAAATGCTTACGTTTAAAATGCAAATGCAGAGCCCTTATAAAAGTATAAAATCCCCTCACAGGTAATATCAGCCAACGGGAACTGTGATTTACTCTCTAATTTTAATAAGTTATCACGACCCTGATTTCGTGGTGGATGGCCAAAGACAACTTAAGCCTCCTGAAATCTTTTTTTAGCATAGCCTAAATATACAGTTGGTGGTTCTATTATAATGGGAAAGCCAAACAAAGCTATAAAAGTTTATTTTACCTACACAATGCAGGACATAAATACAAATTTATACTCAAGGTTAGAAAATTATTATTTCGAAATTAAATAAATATTAATTCCAGATGAGTATTGAACATTACATTAATCAATGAAGCCATTTTTAAACACGCTACATCCTGTACTATATGTATTATATCTATCCCTTCTGTAGAATATATTGCAAAAAGTGACATTTATTAGTATTGATGTGAATTTGCTTACAATTTAGTGCACAATTTTGACGACAGGCGTTCAACTGTAACTAAAGTTAAACTAACTAAAGGTTTTTGTACTAGCTGACCATGAACTAAGAAAACGGCCATTTCTCACGCTTACTACATAACAAAAACTCGGCACGTTTTTGCTCTACAGCGAATCTAGTGTCGGCTTTAATTCCGTATTGCCGCACCCAAGTTAACTTTATTATTACTTTCTTCTGAGATAGATTTCCCCAAAGTAACACGCCTGATTCTAGTAGCCTAATTATGTTATGTTTTTCTGTAAAAAGGATCTTTTATTTAGTCCCAGGATTATTTCTTATGGGTGATTGTCGGTTGGTATTATACAGGGCACCAATAGCACGCAGAGGGAACCAACCAAATAATGTTTGGTTATAACTTTCGGGATAACCAATCATTATCATTTGTTTAGAAGTGGACCGAAAACGTGGTTCTGCACAACTTTTACTGTGAAAATTCGTAGGTACCACCTACATATACCTACCTACTATAATCTACCTAGTTATATGAATTTACATTAGGTAAATGTACTGACTGTTGCGTCATTCTATAAATTTTCAGCATCACCAACTTTATTTGTTATTTCGTTTTTTTAGGCCAAGATTTAAACTTTACGATAACTTTGTGCGCTTCAATCAATCTTTGTTGTTTTTGTTTCAGATTGGAAATTAGAAATAAGGTCAGCATCTCAGTTTTATACTTTTAGTACTGAGGGTAAACAGTTAGTTTTATAAACTATAATATAGTATTGAATATCACATGCTTTCTTTATAGTCGTCCTAATTTTTTTAACACGTTTTTATTTCCTTTATCTCTCCATGTAACGTAACCTTTCCACGTAATATTCACCAACTAAAATAGTTTTGCTAAAGCTAACATTGCTTATTGGTCAATGGCCAAAAAACAATAATATCACCTTGACCTTATGTCCTGGTCAGGGTTAGTTAGGGAGTCCATACAATCAATTCTTTTATAGGACATCCACTGTTGGACATTAGCTTCATTCAACGATTTCAAAAAATACCTGTAGATGGACATCCTACACTGCGCTTGCCTCTTATTAAGTATCTTTCGGTCCAGTAGACCTTCTACGCGCTGTATATCGTTGCCGTTTCAACTTTCTAACCCACTATGTTTGTCGGTAACTTTTTTTCCTCTACGGATCTCCTCATTTCAGATAAGATCGTAGCTCTCTACATAGCTCATTATACACTTAACATAATTTAATTAGAAACTTTAAACCAAATATTTTTGATCAAAACACTGCACAAAGAACGCAAATAAATATATACAAAATACATTGCCATATTTTCATGTTTTCAGTGGTTTAGCAATTCGTCACTCATTTACTATCAGTTATGCAGCATGTTCGAAACCATTAGCTTAGTTGAAATGGTTAATAATAATGTTAATAATATTTCAGAAAAAAAAGAAATATTGCTAGATTTCTTATTAAAAAAAATAAGCAAACCATAGCAACCGTAGCTAACCTCGTTAAAAAGGTTTAAGAAACTTTATTCTCACTGTAGACATTACAGGTCACTTACATGAGAACAATAAATAACTAATATTATAAAACAATAAGTTCGCTATTACACGACAGGAGTCACCTAACGCATTCATTTGCTCGGAAACGATTAGCTATTGTTGAGCAATCTAGAAAGTTGCATTTTGAATGCGCTAGGTGTGTATACCCTCTTGACGTGTGCGGGTATTTTATTGTACAGTTGTGCTCCTTCAAAACAAAACGATATTTTACTGTAATTTGTTATAACTTTCGGTATGACAAGAAAACTAGCGCGTCGGTTGCTGCGTTTTTAATTTTTAGTAAATGAGATGTTAGTATTAACTGTTTTATCTGTAATTTTCCTAATGAGGATACATGTATATATTTATATAACTGTTTAATATTCATTATTTTTGTCGCTTTGTAGATACCAGAAGTCGGTCGATAATATCAAAGCTATGGCCGCTAGCTAAGATTCTAACTACCGAAGCTTGCGAGAAGATCTAATTCCAGCTACTTGTACCAATTAAGCCTCTACCTATGGCTTCGTGCGTCTATCATAAATCACTTTTATATCCTACAAACTGGGCGTGGAAAATTCAATGTAACAGTGTAGTGTACGTACAAAGTCTATTTATAAGTGTGAATACTTATTTATTAACTTAATAAAGTAAGAAACCCAATTATAAGTTTATGCAAATTAAATTTGATTCTGAAACACTTAAAAGTATAACGCTTACAGCGACTTTTGTTCGCCAGAGAGCTGCAAAAATCTTTTAAAAAAGGTTAAAAAAATGATCGAACTTTGAGTCCTTAATTAAATTTTCTTCTGCACTCAAACTGGCTAACTTTTTTTTTTAAATAGATGTTATTAAAGTCGTTTCCTTGTTTGTAACTTGGTACAGAAAATATAGGAAAGTTATTTTGTTGATATTGTACACAAATAGTAAATTATTTTTTCGGGGACTTCACATTAAAGCGTTTTATTGTGGTCAAAATATTTTAAATTGACTTGATACTGACGAGTCATATATGTTTCCAATGTACAGTCACGTACAATAATATATGTTTTAATAACAATGATAACGCATGACAGAATTCGTTAATTACAAAGTTTAAAATGCACAGACACAGTCGCATATTAAACAAAATATGTATTATTAACTACTGTATTTTTTACATATAATAATATTATTTAAGAATACGCTTTTATGATCAATACAGTATATTATAAACACATATCATGCCCTCAACGAAGTGTCTTCTTTTTCGTTCCCTCACTGCTGAGGATCGCGACCACGTACAAGCAGTCTCCATTGAGTGCAGTCATAGGCGGTGTGGACCGCACGCTGCATGCTGCCTCCCACAGTCTTCATGATCATGTGCGACCATTTTGTAGTCGTCCTACCCAGAGCACGTTTGCCGTCCATTTTGCCTAAGATGATCTGCTTCTCCAGACAGTGCTTGGAAGACCGCATAATGTGTTAGTGTGTCAACGAAGTGTACAGTGGCATATACTCGTCCAGACCTACAGTGCACTCTCTGAAAACAGCTAATTGCATTATAAAAAAAAATGGTAAATGCAGAGGTAGCACTCTATTAATAAATTCAAAGTAAACAATTAAAGCACATTGGAACAGGTCTGTGGTTGCGCTTTAAAAATAATAATTTAAAAAAACACAATTTCTCCAAGTAAATGAGGTCTATTAACCACCTAGTATTTTTTTATAATTAAAAGTTGTCAATACACCTGCAAATTGTTCTTTGCTGATGATCTCATATTTCTCCGTCGTATTAGTAAACTCAAGATTTCATTTTTCAATTATATTGAATTAGCAATATATACTAACTAATAAAGAAATATTTACAATTTAACAGATATTACAAAATATTTACAAAAAATATAATTGTGCCAAACCGTCATTGCTTGGCAGCGTGCCCAGAAGGCTGGTAGTATTGCCATGTTGTATATCAATGCCTAGCCTCTGTGTCGAACAACGTCTTAGCTAACACATTATAAAGGTGGTGTTCACTAGGACTACTAGTAGGAGGTTACTATATTTGCGCCGCTTGAGGTTTTCTGCAGTTGCAGCGGCCGCTCCAGCCTCAACAGAAGATTCTGGGATGTGACGGCGCCAAAGTATGTAAGTACTAAAGGCCGTCCCATCTTCCAGGGTGTAAGAGTCATACGTCTGGTCTCTTACCATCACTACGCAATAGTCCATTTGGCTCCAAAGTTGATGGAACATTAGCGGTGGTAAGAGCCCGAAGGATGATGTCGTTGAGGTTGGAGTGCCGGGAAATGCGTCCTGCACTACGCTGGCATGATAGCCCGTGGTGTCCCAGCTGGTCGACCATTTCGCCACAGCGACAACGATGTGGCATAGGATTAGCACTTATTTTAAAAATATATATACTAATCATTAGTTAATTAGCGGTCGAAACTTGTATCTAACTCGTCCGACCGCTACTCAATAAACTTAAAACGATAGCTTAATGCTGCATGATAAGCCAGAGTGTAAAATGTCTTAGTTTTCTTTTAATACAGAATATGGGGCAATTTTTTTCATCTCAGCCTCTACGATTTCACACAAAGCGTTCATTCCAAATATTACGGACTTACACAAAGCCCGTAAAACTGTGAAAGGCCAAGGCTTAATACACATAGCGCTCGCACGAAAGTTGACATTTCTTAAATAACTATAGTTCTTTGAATAACTTAAATATTACTGAAACTAGACCTTGCAAACGATTTCTTCTCATCCTCAAATTAATTGAACTAATTTCTAATATAAATAATTGCACTGTCATTTAATTGTTAAATGTTTGTTTTCATTTATTTTTATAATTAGATAATTAGTTACCAGCATATACATAATATTCCCCAATGTATTTATTATAATTGGGTATTTGAGCTATTGCTTGATTTGTGGTTGTAGTTGAAAATTTTGCCAATAAATTAATAAAAATATTCCTAAAAAAGAATGCTGACACACACAGATAAGGGTCGTTATATCTTTAATATGAGTACTAACCGTTTAAGGACACAATATAAACGTTCACTCAACATAGTGTAACTACGGTAAGTCTACTAAACTAAGAAATCTATACGGTAGTTTTGATATTGTTAGTTACAAATATTGCCGCTTGAATATTCGCAGGCGCTTATATAATAGAATTCTATGTGTATGTCAGAACACTGGATACTTCCAATGATTTTTTGTACATAAAATCAGGAAACAAAACTCATTGGCACAAACCAGCTGGTTGACTGTCCATAAAGTCGAAAGCTTAACATGTATCTATTAAATCTTTTGTGGTATTGTAATAAAATGCTATAAAAGAAATCGCCTTTGAAATTTCCCGGCGCGTCGTCAAGTTTCAATTAGGTTCAGAAGTGAAAATAACACAGTCGTAATTTGGTCGTAATATCTTTTGTGCAAAAGGCAAAACGAGCAACGCCCACTGCGAGTTAATATTTCCCGAGAAATTTTGATTTAATTCAGAAGCACTGAACGTCCGCACCGAGTGGAATTCCTCCAAGCGAGTATTTGCGTCTTTAAGAAGGAAATAAGGAGCACTTCTTTAGTCCATTTTAAATTTACACAAAACAAAATTCACTTTGTAAAAGCGAGGAGCGTGTAAATTAATTTCTTGAGGACTTACATTAAATTATCTTTCCTACCTACCTTGAAGTTGTTTGTTATGAGTTTTTATAAAGCGTTTTATTCTGTTCAAAAGATTTTAAATTGAGTTGATTCAGACAAAGAACGTTTGTGTCCGATGTACAGTCACTTGCAATATAAATGTTGTGTACCAAATTTATGTAACCATTATAACGTATGACAAAATTTGTTGATTACATTAGACTAAAGAGCTCATTAACACAGTCGCGTATTAAACCAAATATTCATAATTAGCTTCTGTAGTTTTTGCAGTAAAAAAAAAACAAATAAAAATACTTTCTCCCCATTAATTATGTTTACACTGTAAGTTACTATACAAGCACATGTATACTGTTAAAATTATTAAGTTTCTGTTATCATCTGTTATAAATGGTTGCTTAGCAACGATTCAATATTTTAACTATGACCTAATGACCACTATAAATGTAGTAGTCTCTGATCAATCATTAGCACTAAATAGAAATTGTGGCGAATTTTAAAATGTTGCCAGCAAATAATTACTGATTAGTTGAGGGAATGACTCGCTGTTAAACTATATAATTTCTGTTTTCGACCGCAATTCATATAAATGATTATGAATTGCGATCGACTTTCAACCACATGGTGACCACTAATGCTTTTGTATTGTTTATAAAAAATATATGAATTTGCTTATTTACAAAAATTGAACCAATCGATTTTGTACATAAAATATGTGCGCTCACAAGAGACTCAAAAGTGCTTTAGTTGATTTTTTTATTTGAAATAATTACGTTATAATCAATAAAAACAAATAGTACTTTGATAAAATAGTAATTGTAAGATACTTGTGATGTTTCACTTCCTCATTTCATAAGCGTTTAAATTTTTTAAGATTAACAATTTTATAGTTGCCAGTAACACGGCTCGAAATCAAACCGGTCACATGCTAGGAGCTTAAGGCAAATTGCTCAGCTACGACGGTCTATTTTGCTCTCATTAATCAACGCCAGCTGTGATCAAAAACAGCGATTTATCGCTGCTGCCGTCGCTAGTCATATTTTATACAAAATTAATTGCTTTATAATATTCTTAAAACAAATGAAGTACATATAATAAACCGAGATTCGGCAAACTGAACAATTTAGCAGCTGTCACTGTCTATCCACATAATCTGTTGTAATAATAGCATTGTGAAGTTCTGGCACCTACATTATTTTTCTGACTTCTACCTTTGGACTCTTTGTCTTTAAGGAGTACTTAATAATCTAAAATTGATGGGACAAGACCCAGAGGTCGAAGCTTGACACGCTAGACTGATCAGAACCGCACTACTCTCGGCATTTCGATTAGCAATGCTCTCCACACGGCCACAGATAGGGGAAAAATGGCGAGGGATCACTAAAGACAGACTGTTCCCACGAGATGGTCTCGTCAGGAGGCATAATCTTAGATTGTCATAAACTTACCAATTTGTTTATCAACAAACATTCCTGTTTAAAAATTCCCTGGTATATATATCTTCGGTCTATGGCGAGACAAGATAATTTTATATTAAATATTGTCTTTTTTAAATTATTAAATATATAAATCATTCCCTCTAAATTCCAAAATGTACGGAGAAAGAAGGAAAAATGATGTGTAAAATTGTTGCTTTATAAGTACAAATTTTATACAGCTTGAAGTTAAAATGCTCAAAGATTACTTACACTTAATTTTCTCTAAAATGACGTCCGAATTTTCTAAAAGGAATTTTATTGCGACTGACAGTAACTCAAAGGAAGTAAATTTCCCGTTCTGACGTACGCCAGCCCGGTCTTCGCGCATGCCGCCCATAAACACATCCATAGGTAACAAGTAATTCAAAATCGTATTTCGCCACGGATCGCCACGGATGCGCCGTGGTTCGTACGTAATCGTCGGAGGTTGCGAATAATCCTCGCGCGTTACCGCTATTTTATGGGCAGGCCCCACCCCTTAGATGTTAGAAGCGTTGCTGGAGTACCCCTCACCGGGGGGACCCTTGTGTCAAGTTAGTAGCGATAGAGGTTCAGGCTAAGCGACCTAAGAGTTATGCCACCTCTCAATCCGGTGAAGCAGTCAAGGCCAGCTTCTCTGGCCAATCTGTGTAGTTCGTCAAAAAAAAAGGAGAAAATCAAAGGCAAAAAACGTTGCTCTATCCAATTCGTTATATAGGAACAAACGATGGGTCAATACGTTAAGTAACATCCGCTCATCATATCTTACATTTTAGAGTTTTCACTTAAACGCGACCTAGATCCGGCGATGCCATCCCTTAATCGTCTCAATCTTCACGTACCAGCTTCACTGGACGAGGAGAGGGCTGACTGTCTGGCGTCAGCCACTAAGCCTTAGCCGAGACTCAGTGCTTTCCCAACACTTTCCGTCGACCCCACCCACCTCCTAGAGTTAGAGAGCGAGGTCAAACATAGCGCAAAAGAACCAATCGCCATTCAATCCGAATACGTACACCGAGGTTGAAGATTTATTTTAAAAAAATTCGTCTACGCAAAACCCAAATCGGAGGCATACTCAACTTGGTTGCCAGACGTTTCCCCGAGAATATTGTATGCTTCCTGACTATAATATTCAACGTGACCATGACGCAATGCTCTTTCCCAACAAGTGGAAGGAGCTGATGTCGTAGGGTTCTTTAAACCCGGTATACCGCGCACAGAACCCTATTCATATGGACCTATTAGTCTTCTCTTAGTTTCGGGGATGGCGTACGAACAGCTTTTCCTAGTTCGATTACAATCCTTCATGGTTTCGCAAGAACTTCCCATACCCGAGCAGTTTGACTGTCTTGCCAAACACTCTTGTACTCAACAGGTGTTCCGCATCACGAAGCTCATGCACGCCAATTCCCTTATTTGCATGTATATCGGAGCTATCTTCCTGGACGTGGTGAAGATATTCGACAAAGTCGGGCACGCCGGGTTTGTAAACAAGCTTTACAAACTAAAGGTGCCCGACTATCTCGTGTGCACAATGCGCAATTTTCTGTCTGTTCAGGTACCGCGTCGAGGGAGTGCGCTCCACCTCCTGTCCCGATCGATCTGGAGTACCGTAAGGCTCCGAGCTCGGACCGGTTCTGTACACCCTCTACAATGATATTCCGCGCTCACGTCCGCGGCATTTATTCGTCGGGCCACTCCCCCGACATCATTTGCAAAAAGCTAGAGTCCGCAGCCAATACTGAGAGAAAACCCGGCTAAGAGCGCAGCCATTGACTTCACGCGTCTTCAGCCTCCAATTCATTGCGTCGAACTTCTAGGGAGCCCTATTATGGGTTACATAAACTAAATACCTAGGTATCGTGATAGATCCCAAACTCAGCTCCGGCCCGCAAGTAACGCAAGTTAGGAACCCGCCGGCCTACGTTATGTCGCCTATAAAAAAAAAGTAATAAAAATAAACAAGCCTTTTATTTTTAATGTAAAATGTAATTTGCTTAAACTAAATAACTATTTTACAAGAACCATTCCGCGGGTGAAGGCCTGTTCCAAAGAAGTCCAATCGCCTATATCGCGCCATATCACCTCATTCATAAGAAAAGCCTCAGCCTCTTCCTATAAAAAAAGTTGTATCCTTTTAGTTTTAAGCCAACAATATTTCTGTAAATGAAGAAAATAGGCGTTTTATTTATTACCCATTGTATTGATCTATTGTGAGAAGTTTGAGTTGTTTGTTAAAAATTGTTTAATTATATTTTCCCGTTCACTTTTAGTGATATACATATATATATGTATATATTATGATCGCACTATGTATTGACCACATCGTGTATTAAACGAATAGCACAAACTGTAAAAATATAAACAACGCGAGGAATGCAATATAAAACAGCGCCATCTATTGCCGTTAGGTGTAGCTAAAATATGTAATAGGTTTTTGTATGTCTGTGGTTCGCTACTGGTTGAAGACTGGTTTTAACATTGATTTAACTCACGTAACAACGATTGGCTTATAGCAAAACGTTACTTCTCAAGAGCCAATGGAAACATTATAATTTTAGACTCTATGCCACGTAATCGAAAACAGACAACTCAACGAAAACAAATTCTTGCGAATCGATCTGTCATTCAGATGACTGTACGAGTAGTGAATCCGCCTTGAAAATTATTTGTTTTAGTGTCGACAAAAGTAAGTATAAATATAGTTTAACTTATTTCTTTTTAATCGCATCATTACAACTTACAATTACGTAATCACGGCATTTTCTTGTATGATTTTAATTCACAGCACTGCTCTATATTGACGTCATGAATTTCCATCACAAAACAAGAATTCCTATCCTAATTATTTTGTTTCTGTTATGGATTGGGCGTAAATTTTTGAGTTATGTTTCTCACTGTGTGATTTTAACAAATATCGCCTGACTTTTTGTTCATTAAACATATATTTCAAAAAGAGTCAATTTACTACGTTTAAGCTGTTGCATTCTAACACAAAGAATTGTTCATGATAACCAATAACATTTTCCGCGAGACCTAAGAAGCTGTGCAACAATAATGGTTGTTTCATAGTCGTCAATTACAGTTGTGCTTAATTGGTCCTATTACGAAAATGTGTCAGCTCCTTGTAATGTTAAATAACGCCCTAAATTTATATGATCTAGTTGCCGTATATAATATCAGGCCTGTCTTACATTATCGACAACGGTATTTGCTAGCGCTATGTGCATACTCCTTTTGATAACATTGATAAGATAACAATATATATCACTTACCTTAATTTTAACAGACATTTTGTACTACATATCAATAATAATGCTTATTTTATTGTAGGTGAAAGGGTGTCAAAATGACGACCCAAGTTCAAGCATTATATGACTTTACGGGTGAGCCTGGAACTACAGAAATGTCAATAACATGCGGTGAAATGTTAACACTGATGAATACTGAAATTGGTGAGGGGTGGTGGGAAGGACGCAACGAAAAAGGGGAAACTGGACTCTTTCCCGCAGCATATGTCAGAAAAGTCACACCAGATGAATCAGTGCCAACAAAAATGGCCCCAGCAGCCCCTAGGTATGATCAAGCAGCCGATGATTGGGGTGATCAGCAATATAGTGCTGGTGATAATAATTATCAACGTGGAACATCACATGATGACGGTTGGGACGATGACTGGGATGATGATACATATTCCGAAATAGGCCCAGGTGGACAGCAGCAAAAATCCAGCTTACACCAACAACAGCAGCAACCTCCAACACCACTTCCAGGAATGCCAATCAATGACTATAACCACCATATAGATGATACTGCATCAAATTTTGGATCTTCTGTTGGTACCGTAAGGAAAAATAAATTTGCACCATCTTCGAAAGTCAGTGGAGAGAGTTATCTATTAGGCACATTAAATGTTGAAGTGCCCGATATGGACAAGGTTTACATTGTCCAGGATGAAGATGGATATATTTGGTCACCTATGCCCCAACCTTATTCTGTGACTGTTGCTTCACCAAAGAAGGAATCTAAGTTCAAAGGAATCAAAAGTTTTATTGCATATCAGTTAACACCTTCATTTAATAATATCCAAGTCTCCAGGAGATACAAACATTTTGATTGGTTACATGAGAGATTACAAGAAAAATTTTCACTGATTCCAATACCACCATTGCCTGACAAACAAATCTCAGGACGGTATGATGAACAGTTGATTGAACGGAGACGAGTTCAACTTCAAGAATTTGTAGACTGGATGTGTAAACATCCAGTGCTGTCTAAAAGTGAAGTGTGGCAGCATTTTCTTACATGTACTGATGAAAAACGTTGGAAAGCTGGAAAGCGACAAGCTGAAAAGGATAACCTGCTTGGCCTTAATTACTGTATATCCTTGGTAGTACCTGAAAAAGCTTTATTGCAATCACAAGTAGACCACATCACAGAACAATGTCACACATTTGTAAACAGTATGGATACCTCAGTAAAATCTGTCTCCAATATGTGTGTCGCACAAACAAAGAGGTTCCAAGGGCCTTATAAAAGTGATTGTCAGAAAATTGGAGAGGCAATATATAATCTTGGTAATGCTTTGAGCTTAGATGAAGGGACTATAGTGTCAACTTCTAAACTTACTTCTGCCATAAAGATGACAGGTGGTGCTTATATAGAGATTGGTAGAATGTATGAGGAACAGCCGAAATACGATTTTGAACCTCTTGGTGACAAATTCCACTTATATAAAGGTATTGTTGGAGGTTTTCCAGAAGTTTTGGCGAATCACAAAGGGGCCATTCAGAAGAAAAGGGAATGTGAACGGTTAACTGCTGAACACAAAATGGAGATTGCACAGCTGAATGAAGTTATAAGGAGAAGTGATGTTATATCATATGCCTTACTTGCCGAAATAAATCACTTCAAGTCTGAGAGAACCGTAGATTTAAAGGCCACAATGCAAAA
The DNA here is from genome assembly GCA_029286785.1 of Meandrusa payeni. Lineage (NCBI taxonomy): Eukaryota > Metazoa > Arthropoda > Insecta > Lepidoptera > Papilionidae > Meandrusa > Meandrusa payeni. Next base: position 7,980,635 of record JAGSMX010000013.1, read on the forward strand.
GTTTCTGAAACAACAAATTAACTTTTATAAAAGAGTGGTAGATAAACTTGAAAATACATTGCAACAATATGATGATTAAATATTGACCAGGTTTCACACTCAACGATTTTGTGAGTGAAGGAATTGATATGAACTTTGAGATTTTTGTCTTAATAATGCCATCGTAAACTGGATAAAGTATTGGTATAACAGTTTTTAGCAATGCATATGTAATCCGAAGGATTTGTAGGCCATTAAAATAAATGAATTTACATTGTGATGAAATTAAGGACTGAATGTTAAATAATCATGGTACACACTACTGTTTATTTTAGCTTTATTAAATATTGTATATATCTTTTTTACAATCTTGCATCTTGGGATTATATTTTTTAACTGTTATACATAATTTGTTTTTAAATTATACTAACTGATTTTTGGTGATTTTTTACTTTATCTGTGTATGATGTTAAATGTTGTAATTGTATTATTCCATTTTTCTATAAGTTTGAACTAGACAGCCAATAAAATATGCAATTTGTTCATACTTTTATTTCATTAATTTTACAATGATTTACTCTTAATCTCTCAAATTTAATATTGTAAGTATTTTTAAATAATTTTAATATTTAAATATCTGCTAATATAAATAGTAACAATTTTATTCTTTTTTTTCAGAATCGAGTCAAAAATATGGAATTGCACAAATTAAGCCGTTAATATCAGATCTTTAAACCTGCATTAAATTTTATACAAGAAAACTTTTGACAATGACGGATGAGAAGAAGAAGGATTCTAGTGCACTATTATCGAAGAAGAAGAAAATGAAACCACGAAAATCCCGTGATGCAGACTGCTTGAGTGTCAATTTCCTCAAATGTGTTCTACATATTTTCAATGTTGTATTTATGGTAAGCCAACTCTGCTCTCAAGTCACACATATATATATATATATTATGATGATTATCCTTGTTTGTTAGTGACTTTTTGTGAGTACCTATTACCTACTACTCACCTAATCACATTACATTAATTTTTAATTAATGAATAATATATTTTTCATCATTAATGTTTGAAATTTAAATGATAAACTTACATATATTTACCTGTTATTATCTCTCAAACAAGTTATACACAAATTATGAAACCACAGAGGTAAAATGACATACCAAGTCCATTAAAAACAATGTTTCATTCAATCAGGATGTGATATAATAAGGAGAGTTTTGATCTTAGAGGAGAGATTTTATCTTGAAAAAAACCTGGCCCTTTTTTGGATGCTTTATCTAAAACCTGATTATTGTAGGCACTTATTGCGATTTGCGGCCAACTACTGAAACAATATTACTTACATTTGTCTTAACAAGGGTGACAATGCATCTGAAATACATAGAATAAAAAATTGTGGTTGGTGGTGATTGCCTAATGTCAGCTGAACTTTGTGTTTTATGCCATTTATACCATTAAAAAAGTAAGCAAATTATTTTAGAACCAAAATACTTTTAAAAATATACAGTGCATTAGCCTAACAGAACAGAGTCTATATACTATTAATTTAACATGCAATATATTTCTAGTTTGCAGGCATTGGTGTTTTAATTGTCGGTGCCTGGACCGTAGCGTCAAGACATAGATTTGTTCCACTGCTGCCCACACCAACCTACCCAGTGATAGCATACCTTCTCGTTATAGCCGGAGGCATGGGAGTGCCTCTATGTGCCCTTGGATGTTGCGGTCTCAAAACTGAGAACAGAACCAGTTTACTCTGTGTGAGTTTACCCAATTATCTCTGATATTATTATAAGTATATCATTAAACGTACACGTCAGGTCGTAGGTTCGAATCCACCATTCGACTATTGTCGTTCTAGCACAGGCTTAAACTTAGTTGTAATGGTAATTTGTAAAAAAAATTTTTAACGTTCATGAGATTTAATTAAGTAACTCATTATTCTTCATTATTTACAGCGTACGTTACTAGAGCCGCATGGCGGACTATGCCCTTGTACTCTTTTTACAGAGAAGGCTTGTGTCCAATAGTGAGACATATATAAATATATAGGCAGTAATTTTAACACATGGATCAACAAACAATTCCATTGGCTACAGACCGGCTGGATACAGAGCTACCACGTCTCTTATTGGAATTTTAATTGCTGATTTAACACAAGCTTGGTGGTGAAGGAAAATTTCTGTTTCGTAATATAACGACTATAATTCGGAATTATAAAGAGAGCGTCTGCACGTAATAAATAGCTGATCGATTTGATTCAATTGGAAGTTCGCATGGCGATAGGCTCACCATTTGTCACATTAACCTAATAAGCATAGTAAAAAGCTGTCTCTGTCTACCCCGCTAGTGTTAAAAGGTACTGAAAGCTTTTTTTATCAACGCGGCATCCTTTACCGGGGATTTAATAGAAGAATGACTGAATTTATGAAGGCGAAGGCGCGTTATTTCAAATAAGTTAATATTGTACTTTTAATACGATAACGCGATGACTCACTAGCCGCTGTACAATTTAACGATTATACGCTCGGTGTTTATCCGTGACCTTGAATCTTATATTTTGGGTTTGAAGTTATATTACTTTGTAGTTAATTATTATTCAATTAAAAATTAATATTATTAATCAAAACCTAATCAAACTCTCATCAAACGGTAACTCTTAGTACATGATGTACTTTAACGATTGTTAAGTTCCAATAAAATTTAATTTGTAAATTCCATTTGTCGCGCACATACTTAATACAAATTTGAGACTTAGATGATTTTCTCATTGATGCCATTGTCAGAATTGGTTGAAATTGAAATGGGACTCCGTTGGAATCAACAGCTTTCAAATAAAAATTTTCAAACATTTTTGTTTTTGTTTCATGCACTGATCTACTTTCAAATAGTTACTATGGAAGCTTTACCTTTTTTTTTGTTCACGCGGGGGAATCTTTTTATAGACCATCCTCCGGTACTGGGTGGGTGGGACTGCCTGGGCCCGGAGGGATGTGTGGGACTCGGCCTGGGCAGCGCCTACCCACTAAACTTTCCGCGAATGCCATCAGCCGTTATGAGCGGGGTGCCCCGGATCTGTCAGCGACAGGACACCCCAACGACCGGCCGGTCCCAGCAAAGACCAGACTTCATCCTCAAAGGGGACTTCTCCGGCACTCAGAGAAGTCCCGACGAATGGAAGCTTTAGCTAGAACTAACCCAGTGGTTCTCAACCACTGTGCCGCAAATCAATTCCAAAAGTGTGCCGCCAAATTTTGCAAATATATAATAATGTTAATATTAATAAATTATATAATTTAAAAAGAAAAATATTTTTAACATGAATATATATTATTATTTCATATATTTAAAATTGTTGTCATAAACTATTTATGCAGTGTTGTAGTAAGTAAATAATTTTTATCTTTTTCTTTGTGTGTCGCCAAATTTTGGAATCGTTAAATATAATATGTGCCACAACAAAAAAAAAGGTTGAGAATCACTGACCTAAGCAGTTAATAGTTTCACAATTGCTGTCCCTATCCATCTATATTTATATTTATGTCTTTATAGTTTTCTTTTATTTATAATTTTTATACATAGCTTGCACTCGTTACTTTGTCTCTACTCAACCCCAAAAATAAATAAATATCCACCGGCCCAGGTCTACCCAATGCACCCGATGCAACATCCTAAATCGTCACGCTCAATAAATACTTGTATTTCCAGTACACATATTTCCTCCTGTTTACATTCATACTGGAACTGGGGGCCGGAGGGCTGGCGTACTACTACGAGGTGGCGGTGGAATACGAGTTGAAGGCCGAACTCAACAATACGTTCATCGCGAACTACGCTCTGGATGTAGTCGTCACTGATGCTGTGGACCTCATGCAGTCCGAGGTAACTTGGCCTACTGGTTTAACTCCAATCTCAATAAGACTAACTGGATTACGTGACCCCTTTTGCAGAGTAGAATTAATGCTTTGTGCTATTTAATGTGACTGCGACAAAATTTTATACACGGGAAGATTTAGGATTCAGACATCCTAAAAGCTCGGCCACTTGGCCGATTACCACAGATCTTCTCTCAGCGTAAATTCTCTTCCTAAAAGAAAGGAAACTATCGTTCTTTACGTCTCTCTAGGTGTCGAGAGGGCGCGGGGAACAACGACATAACATCTTTAATAGCACGTGATTGGTTGATAAATCGAAGGGTCGAGTGAACAACCTATCGCGTCGCGTTCTTGTTCATTCCCGATTCCCCCGAGTATTCATTCCCGATTAATTGTGTCCATTTAACTGTCTCCCACTACACCAAAACCATGCCAAATTATATGCCGGGGTATACACATATACAATACACAAAACTAAACGAACCGAATGGATGTGTTTCCAGTTCAAGTGCTGTGGCGCTATGAAGTACACAGACTGGCGCCGGAGCGCGTGGCACGAGCACGACCCTCGCCTGCTGGTGCCCGACTCCTGCTGCAAGACCATCACGTCGCGCTGCGGGATGAGGGACCACCCATCCAATATCTACTATAACGTAATATACCACTATAACTAGCACTATAGGTTACATCGTAGCCTAGATATCTAATAACGTGTTATAAAATAGTAATATATAAATATGTTTAAGCGTTTGTGATTTAAGTCTCACCAATAGATGGCGTGGAAAATACATGTGATGAAAGTTACAATATTAACTAATGTCAATGTGCCTGTGCCGGCTTCCTTTTCGTATGTCATTCTAAAATGTAGGCAGCAGTGCCAGCGAGGTTCCCAAATATGGTTTTTAATTAAAAAAATATACTACTAGACCGCTTTAATGTTTGGATAGTAGGTGATAAAAGACTTGCTTCCCGAAGTGGCACTCAAGTTTTTGAATATCCCTTAGATTATTCGTGAAACAGCAACCGACCGAGTTGTGGTTCAGCCCTATCGGGCACCTTCGGATCGGAATATTTACGCGAAACACAGTTACCGTCCAAGTCGAGGTTACCCCTCACCGGGGGACCCTTGTGTCGAGTTACTAACGATAGAGGTTCAGGCTAAGCGACCTAAGAGCTATGCCACCTCTCAATCCAGTGAAGCAGTTAAAGCCAGCTTCTCTGGCCAACCTGTGTAGTTCGTCAAAAAAAAAGGTGATTAAAGTTGCAGTTTCCTCAGCCACTTCTTCCAGCAAAACTATTCCCGACGTGTCATTTAAGCTTGTAGTTCTAGAATTTATGTAATAATCGAAAAAAGCTTTCGATTGAAAAGTGACTCGACCCACGATAGGATACTGCGTTGTATACTCGTATAATTTAAACTTACTCTACTTATTGTATAGATATCTTTACGATCTTACTAGCTCAGAGGTGGAAAACCCAGGAAGCACCAATGAATTTTCATTTTGCTGTTATTGTGTGTTTACCTCGCAAAGGTTCGGAGGAAGTGAGAGCTTATTTATTTATTTTACTTTCAGGGCTGCGTGGCGCCATTCACGAGCCATATACGCGAACATCTTATAATCCTCGCGGCCGTAGGGGTGGGGATGTCGATCATACCAATATTCGGTTTTCTTTTTTCCTGCATCCTCTACGTCAAGATAAAACACGTCATCGACTGACATCGGAAGAAACCCTCGAAACCCGCAACTGCAAACAACAGGAAGGTCTTTGACAAATCCGCTTCAGCCGGGGACTTGACTAAGTTCCAGAACCCCGGCCCCCAACGGAGACTCAAGCCTCCAGAACGTTCTAGAACGAAACGGAGCACAAGGCGGGCCCCTTGTCCACTACATCACAATAAAAAAGACCAAAATATACCCATTTCAACGATCAGTGATAACGTTAGCATATAATGTGTAGCATACAAAAATAAAAAAAAGTCTTTTTTGTTTGAAAAAAATCGAGTTATGGAGGGAAAATTTGTACCGAAACAGTGGATTATTCCAATCTTCAGAGGCGTTATCATGTAATGGACGTTTCTGACGTATCGAGATTCAATTTAAAGAGGTTCTACTATATAATAACCGTAGATGTGTCTCATTAAACAGATTTCCTCTAAAAGGTCTAGTATAATTCTGTGAGCATAGTAATATTCCAGTAGAAATATGATCACTGTTATATTTACATTCGTGAAAGATTTTTATACAAAAACGTTAAATAACAACCAAAACTATATCTACTTTTCTCATCTGGTACATGTCTATTTAGAATGGAATTTGTTAAAATTTCTAAGTCATTTATTTTATTATGTGAATTTCACTTGGCTTAAAAGTCTTGCTACCGGGTCATAAAATTAAAAAACGTGAATATTACTATAACATAACGGCAGTGACAGCCTAATAGTTAAGCAGCACTAATCGAATGGTCACGAGTTAACATCCCAATTTTAAGTTCAAAAAATCAATCAAAAGGCTCACCGCCTGTCACATATAGGAATCACAAATAGAATCGTGGTGAAAATCAGACAATGAAAGCTGTCCCTGTCTACCCGCTGGGGTAAAAGAACGTGAGAACTTTACATTTTTGTGCATTTCCTTCATACATTTACTAAACTCTAACTAACAAGTTTTATTCTCTTAAAGAATTTTACACGTATAAACCGTAAAGTGACATTAGTGCGTGAAGTGTTTTTTAAGTGTGAAGTGATTTTTAAATTTGTATAAGGGATTATTTTAATTGTAGATTAGACTCAATGTATTATATTTGCATGCTGGTTAGGCGAAATATGCTAGTGCCTAACTGAAAATTATTCATCATGTCAGTTACCATATTTCCCGCAAATAAACGTTTATTATTATTATAAAAATAAATATAAACTATCAAATTGTATATCATGATATATTAGTTCGAATATGGCGTTTATAAGTAATTGTAATTAACAATATTTCCGTATAGTCTGTAGTCTAGTAGAATATATGACCGAATTTATATCAATGTATGTACTTAAATTGTTGATGTTTGCAAATAATGTAAGTGATATCAAGAGATAGGTAAAACGAATTAATTTAAAGCTTATTTCAATCTTATTTCTTATAATATAAGGTTGAATATTGCTTGCGTAGATTTATAGTAAGTTAAAAATTAATTTGTTTAACATATCTCATAATAACTTATTTATGATGGTGCTAACTTTATTGAACATAAATAATTCTTTTGTACTTTTAACATGTTAGATTGTGAATATAACTTAATACGAGTCTCAATTCGACAAATATTTTACTTAGTATTAAAGGTTTGTTATTAAAATTAGGGTTAAGTCACATGATAAAATACTAACTTGTAGAGTTGACAGCAAATAACTCTAGTAGAAGGGATAGCGACGCATGTGTACATTTACGCACGCGATCATTAATTTATAATATTTATATTTCACTATTTTAAAATAACAAATAATTTTAGAAAATAAAGATACAATACATCTTAATAAAATAAAAACAAACTATAACAGTTATTAAAAAACTCAAAATTAATAGAAAACAAAAGTCAATTAATAACGCGACTGTACACCAGGAGAGAGCGGGGTGTGGTATCGGTGTGCAGGGCAGAGTACAACTGGAGAGCCAATAGGTGCTTACGCATGCCCGCCCGCGTCCCCCTCACTCTCCTGTGATACCCTATTTTCGACTTCTACGCATTAACGGTTATTTGCCGCCAACTATACTAGACTTTGCTTTATATGTTGTGAAAACCAAAAATATCTTTTTAATCTTTCTTGTATTAAGTTACACAAGAGTTATACCACAATAGGGCAGGACATCTGGCTAAGAGAGAAGACGGTCGGTGGACCAGGGCAGTAACCGAGTGGTGGCCAAGACAGGGAAGCCGATCAGTGGGCAGACCACCAGCCCGCTGGTCGGTTGACATCGTCAGGGTAGCGGGGTCGCAATGGTTTCAGGCAGCACAGGACCGAAGTAAATGGCGTGAAAAAATGGAGGCCTATACCCAGCAGTGGGAGGATACGAGCTGATTGATTAATTGATACCATAAAAGCCATCAAGGGACATTAATCTAAATACGGTATTTATATTTCTTGTTTCCTTTAAGGTGTAAATCTAATCCTAAAATATCAAATAATCTAACTATTTGGTAAGGAAAAAGTAGTGGAGTTAATTCTGTACTGTAATTAAATTTTTAATGTTTATTCATAAAAAAAAGTATTCTCGCGTAGTGTGAACCAAAAATGTAACATCCGTTGTATGGGCCTGTATGTATTAATAATATATTACGCTATAATTGGTATTTGACGATATAACGATGTGTTTTTAAAAATAAACTTCTTTGCGCTGTCACAGTATGACGGATTAAAGATATCAAAAAGATTCAAGAAAGATGATTCTAAATGAAAATTACTTAGTTCAATATTTTTTTAACTACCCTCCAACTATTGGGACGGTATCATCTCTTTCATTCGTGCAGCATCTTTATTAATTTTTTAAACTTAAAAATTAATGCAATATTATTGCAAAATTAATAATAAAGTAATCAAATACTGGTAAAACCTAATAACTCCTATCATTAATATAACGTTTATAAAAAATAGATTATTCTTTTTTGGTAAAAAAAAGTCCTTAGTCATTCCCAATTTTGTTTATTGGTTGTTTGTATTTGATTCCGAATATACCGGAGAACTTCTGAAATCCGATTTTTTTTATGGACTATAAACTAGTGCTTGACTACGATCCAACCTGATGTTAAGTGGTGGTCGTCAAAAGATGGTGTTTATAAATTAATGTAAATTATACCATCACAGTAGACCAAGTGAGAAAGTTCGACATCAGGCCTACACATCTAACAGTGGCGTTAGAAAATAATCAAATATGATCACCAAATATACATGTTAAATATAACCAAAGTTAAAATGTGCCTTACTAATTGATAAGAATTTTTATTGTATAAAAATAATACATTTCGTAAGAACTAAGCACCGTGGGCACGCTGAGAGAGATAAGTTTTTCTTATTAACTTATCCTAGTCGATTATGATTTCTATTATAAATACTAATATTCTACGTAATGATTAGATTATTTATTAATACAGAATTAATTTCTACATAAACGTATTTATCACAAAGTTTTGGATGATGAAGCAAAGTAAAATCAAATATATTTCATTGAAAATTCATCACTTATTATTGTTTAAATAATGTAATAATATCTAATTTATGTATTTAAATATTTATGTTTCAGTTCATTTATCTGTGAAATATTTTAAATTGTTTTTCCATTATCATTTTTATTAACAAAATTTTAAATACTTTAAATGATATTTGAACTGTTAACACAAACTAAAACGTTCTGTAATGTCTAGTGTAGCCCAATGTGCAAAAAAATATTATATATTAATAATTATTTATACATAGTAATTGCCTAGATTCATTGTAATCATTTTCCGTATAAATGGACGTTTTTCTAAGTGTTGAACTATTATATCTCAAATACAATAAACTGGTGTATAAAAAATATTTTCAATTGTAACTACTCAAGGATTCTATCTAGATATTGTACAAAAACTAGGTATGCCGGGTGTTGCAATGTTATCGATTAATTTTACAACCAAACCTAAATAAAAACATTTTGTAAATGTTTTAAAAATAAATCAAGCAATGTATCTTGTGCAAAAAAATTCCTTTTAGACTTTTTATTGCATTTACATGTGGCATCGATCAATACCCGTCCTAACTTAAAATTGTGGCGTCAACATCGTTTTTTCATTACTGGTAATCAATCATCCTTAAATAATACGTCGGTATTGTTTTTTAAGCGAAATAAATTATAATTTTAGTTGATTTGATTACATTGATGAATTTATCATTTATATTTTAAATATTAATTAAATATTATCACGATAAACACATTTTATTGCTGTTCAATACAATTTTATAATATGTTGAGTGGTTTTATTTACAGCAAAAAATTATCAGAGACACTGTTTGTGGACATCGTCAAGTCAGAATGATTTCGCTCTTGGAATAGATAACATACCAAACTTGTGTTCATTGTCAAAGGCTCTAAAATAATAGTAGAGCTGGATACTGTGACTTGCAAATATATTTTTGTGTAAAACGAAAACCGACTTCAAATCAAAAGTATCGTAAACATATCCCGACAAAAGTATCGTAGATACTTTACGAAGTGTGACGCCTAAATTCTGTTTCTACTCCCAAATTCATTTTTTTTTTGTATGAAGTAAGAAAAGTTCTATGAGTGCACAAATATTGACATCAAAAATCACACCAATAGATCAAAAATGCAACAAATAAAAAAAATGGTCATAGACAAAAAGGTGAAGAAAAAACTTTGGATCGTTTATACCCGGATCTTACTAATTGTATTGTAGGTAAATGTCACATTGGCTAATATTTAGGTGGACCGATAGAATATTATTTTATTATCTTGAATATTATTAGTATTATCAGACGCGGTGAGGTATTTGCACGAATAATTAAATTTTAAGGTCAATCGCGCAGGTCTTTAATGGATTTGTTTTCTCGTATCTTAAACGAACGTCTTCAGGTCCTAACGTGCTTTGTTTTCCGGAAAATATGACATTTACAGTTAGAAACTTTTTCAACCAACATAAATTTTGAAAAAATATATCCCCACTATATTTTGTCAAAAAATGTTCAATGGTTTTGAGTCCTAGGCAAGAAAAAAATGGCGTCCGGTCAGTATCTGCTCGATCACTTTTTCATATTTTTAATTTGACAAAAACTATATCAAGCATACAACTTCGGTGCCATATTGGGAAAATGTAGACATTTTCTGTTATCTATTTAAGCAGTGAAAATAAGCTCGTTGCTGTTCCCATGTTATTATATGTAATATAAGTAGCAAAATAAATGAGACATAATCTTTCATTTTTCTTGCTTTTTCTAGAAATAACATTTGTGTTTCGTATAATTTCAATTGTAATGACGTGTATGAAATAGTGTTTTTAATACTGAGAAATCTTTCCCATATGTTGAATGCATGCATGGCGTCATTTTAAATAGATATAGTTGTGATAAATGTGAACAAAACTTGGAAACACAGAGTTGACAAATGGCGAGCTGCGTGCCTGATTGCTCTTTCACATAAAAAAATCAACATATTCATCTAAATATACTATTCCATGGGTTACACAAACCAAATACCTTGGTGTCGTATTAGATCCCAAACCCACGTTGATACAGGGTTACCGACAATAGCCCAATTCTTTAAGCAGGCATCTCGACGGTTTTTCGAGACTGCCACCAAACATTCTAACAAACTTCTTGTAAGTGCCGCCACTTATAAGCCTTCCTATAATAAATTCCGTCGCTTCGCCCGGAGGCCGAGACACGTTCTTGACGATCCGGACGACGCGATTACCATTGCACGGGCTAGATCTCTACAAAACCACAAAGCGTCCATTCGCGACTGTCGGAGGTTGCGAATAATCCTTGCTCGTTACCGCTATTTTATGGGCAGGCCCCACCCCTTAGGTGTTAGGAGCGTTGCTGGAGTTTCTTCGGCCACTTCTTCAACCGACCGAGTCGTGGTTCGGCCCCTCGGATCGGAATGCTTACGCGTAACATAGTAACCGTCCAATACCTAGCAATAGAGGTTCAGGCTAAGCGACCTAAGAGCTGTGCCACCTCTCAATCCGGTGAAGCAGTCAAGGCCAGCCTCTCTGGCCAATCTGTGTAGTTCGTCATTAAAAAAATCATCTAAATACGCAATCAATTAAAAAAGAAATTTTTATAATATATTACTTGCTACGAAACAGCATCTACTATTATATTAATATGCACATACATATATCAACTTTTATTTTAATCGAACTGGTTTAATATAAAAGAATGTAGTATTAACTCGTTCTCATTCCATTGCCTATAGTCGTGCCGTAAACGCCTTTGTCAAGGGAGTCTCCATTATTAAAAAAAAATGAAAACAAAAACAATCATTTTGTTTTTCCTCGTAGTGTGTTTTAAGTGTAAAGCCAGCCTGCCAGGATTGGATGGATTTCAGCGCATTCAAACAAAATCTAAAGATTTGACAGGAACGGCCATTGTGGAAGCTGCCAGGCCATTAGACTTGCCAATCGAAACGAAATCTGAGCAATTAGAAAAACAGAGCTCCAGCGCAGGTACGGTACAGTCATCGCCTAATTCGCAAGCCCCTACAAATGTTAACAACAATGTAAACCTTAACTTGGGAGACTTAAATTTGAATAGTTTTGGTCGTTCGCAAAACAATAATCACGGGTCTTTCACGCAAAATCTTTGAAGAAAGTTTACCGAAGATTTGTGTATGAAAAAATGAAGAACTTTCCAAGCCACGACCAATACGATACACGTTGTGAGAAAAATACAAATCTCAGGAGAAACAGACTTCATTAATAAGTTATAGTTTAAAACCACTCGTTGCATTTAATTTTGTTAGGTAATAAACTTTATAAACAGTTGATGTTTTAATGTACCCCGCTAAATGTAAGCTTAACATAAATTAAGAATATAAAATAAATCGATATATTTATGAAAATATCGGAATGCTGAATAAATTTTGAACGATCAACATTCAAAAGCACCTTGACATTTCTGTATTTAAATTATTTATAAAGATATTTGTATCACATATATTTGTATTCAAACTGAGAAAGTGACAAAATCAGAATCATTCCACCGCTGGTCTCAGGGTTGTCACATTTGCATTCCCTGTTTTCATTAAGATTTTTTACCGGCTTCATAAAAAAGAGGAGGTAGTCACTTCTATATATTTTAAAGTTTGTGTACCCATAGCGTCGTCATTGAACTGATTTTCATATTTTTTACATCATAGGGAGGGAACTCACAATAATCTAGACATAGTCTGATACTATACTTTATGGAACATATTATTTATATGTTTTATTTGGCTTATAGGTAATATTAAATACAAAAAATAAATCAAGATAAATTTACTACATAGTAATCTTACGTCTTCGATATAAGTCAGATGCTTGACTAAAATTATATCTGTTTAATAGTAATAACTTTAGGATACAGCAGGATACGCAGGAACATAGCATACATATCAAGGTGTGTGTGCGTAGTTTAGGGTATGATGGGGCTGACATGCCCAAAAGGGCAAAAGTCCCGAAAAAAAGAAGGATACAGGAGTACAGTAAGTGTCCATTACTCATTCGTGGAATATTCCATGGACACAAACCAATTACCATTGTCGCCACTTCACAGACCATTCCCCCGTAATAGTGTTAGGAGCGTTGCTGGAGATCGGCCACTTCTTTTCCCATCGCCAACGCTTCCCTAAGTTGGATTTAAATCCACTTAGCTATTTGAATTTTTTTATGATAATAAAAAGAATTTTTGAAAACTACCGGTCGCTTTTGCGATTGGGATTTTGCGAACCCAAGGAAACTATACAGACCTTGCTGATCAGCGTATTTCATTCCAATAAGAAATCTGTAATCTTTGGTGTAAAAAGTAACAAAAAAAATAATTGTATTTATTAATATAGATACACAAAAAATTAACTTAATAATATAGCAGTTAAGTAAAGTACTCGTAAAAATATTCTACGTCTAACAACCCTTGTGTCGAGTTACTAGCAATAGAGGTTCAGGCTACGCGACCTAAGAGCTATGCCACCTCTCAATCCGGTGAAGCAGTCAAGGCCAGCTTCTCTGGCCAATCTGTGTAGTTCGTCATAAAAAAATCTACGTCTATTATACTTTAAACTAGTACTAATATTATAATTGTAGGTTTTGTGGAATGAAATAGTCCAAAAACTAGTACACTCGCATTATTGAGACAACGTAACGTTGTATAAAGAATTATTATAACGAACACCGACACAACTGCGCGTCCTCACAATCTTTATACAAAATTAATTAGAAGTCAGATTACAAACGAATAAAGTTACATTATTGTTTACAATGCCAAGTTTATGTGATATTCAACTAAATTATTAATTATGAATTAAAGATACAATAAAGTTTAAATAATCACTAAGATATCATTAGAAGTAGTTATTATGCATACCATGTCCATGTGCCGTGTGTTGCCAGCTAACAGTAGCCTGAGTTACTCCTTATTACAGTATAGATGCTAAGTTTTAAATAAAACGAAATTGATCAAGATTCACACGAGAAGAGATTTATTGCGCGTATTGCATAGTTACATATTTTCGTCCACTCTAGACCAACTTACATTAAGAGTTTTCTGTGACGTTGCTATAATTCTGATTGTTTGAGGTGCCAGTGCTGTTGAGGGTGAAGTTCCCATTGTTGTCGTTTAGGTTTACATTTTGGTTAAAATTATTATCGCCTTGCTCGTCGGCTATCTTCTGACCTCCGCTGTCCGACGGGTCACCGTTGCACTGGTAAACTATCGATAACACTAAGTAAAACAGAATCTCTTTTCTCATCTTAAAATGTAATGTTATATTTAAAATTATATATATATTCTGTATGTTATATACTTGTACGTTATAAAGTGCACAGTAGCTGCGTATTGCAAGTGTTCCTACAATTTAATAACAGTTCAAGTGAGCCGATGTTCTTATATACTTACTGGTTAAATTAAAAAAAAAAAAAAATGTGAATATCGAAACCGCAGTTCAACTCTATCTATTAAACTCCGATTAACATTCATTTATATGTTAAATTAATACGAAATAATACATAATGATAAAATAAACATAGACGCCGTCGAGCCGCTCTATTTCATATAAAGATAAGAATGGTTTTAAAATACAAAAATAACATGTTTAACGAATAAATTTAAATCAATATTAAAAATTAGCTAGGAAACTGATTACTAAATTATTTATTTATTAAGTCCACAAAGCCGTGAGAGCCGTGGTAACTCAGTGTCCGGGCGATTGCCTGAAGTTTCGTAGTACGTTAGCAACCCGAGTTCGATCCCCCTTACCCGGCATCAATAAATTGTTGTTGCAATTTAATACGCTGATTTACCACGCACTCGGCGGTGAAGGAAAACATCGTGAGAACAACAAATCTCACGATTTGCAACTAAAGTGAGGTTGGTTCGTATTCTGGTTTTCTCCATATTCTCCTTCTCTTCGCGTCGGTTTTTTTTAATGACGAACACACAGATTGGCCAGAGAAGCTGGCCTTGACTGCTTCACCGGATTGAGAGGTAGCATAGCTCTTAGATCGCTTAGCCTGAACCTCTATCGCTAGTAACTCGACACAAGGGTCCCCCCGGTGAGGGGTAACCTCGGCTTGGACGGTTAAACGCGTCGGTTTCGGTAATCCGTCGCAAGTGTGCTGCCCACGGAATCCTTAACATATTTTGCAAACACCACATCTCGAAAACATCAATACGATCGGCTATCTCTCCATATTTTTTGAACCTACGCCATGGCCACCTTTGCCATCCCAATTCTTTGCCTTATCCCGTTCTCGCACGAGCCAACGCAATGGAATGCATGAGCCCAGATACCTATATAAATCTGTTAACTATTAAGTGAAGTGCTCAACTGAGCTCAAGCTTATCTGTGCGATCTACGACCATGCCTTTAATTTATGCCTCCATTTTAATGTAGATAATTTTGCTAATTTTAAGGTAAAATTTAAGGTAAAATTCTTATAATGGTTTTATTTTTTGTCAAATACTTCTTTAAATTTTGATATAGACAACACAACAAGTTTCTTGTCGCTTATTTGACTTTGTTAAGGAAAATGTGTAAAAATAAATAAACGGTTGATTTATTCACCTTTTTAGGTTCAACAACTTGATGTTATGTCGGCTGAGCCTGGGATGGACATAAAAGAACTAAAAATTAAACTTGATTCAACGCGCAGCTGTGCTTGGAACCAGTTAATTTATTGCTCATCTATTTTAAGCATCTTCCTGACCTTTATTTTTTATTCGTCTAGAACCTGGTACAAAATTATTTCAATATTGTTTTCCCATCGCCGTTGATGTCGTATGCGCGTTATGAAAAAATGATGACGGTAACAGGCTGAAGCTGCAGTAAAAAAAATTGTGCTAATATACTTTTTCAAGTGCTTTAATATAATTGAAGTTAACTACGTATATATTATTTATTGATACAAATTAAAATAATATATTATTATTTAATAATATTTGTTTATAAATGTTTTCAAATTTATATTGACTATCCATTGGCATTTCGCAAATACTATCTAAATCTATTCAATGCCTGAAGGCAAAAGTCTTCAACCAGTGCGTCCTCCCAGCCATGACCTACGGTGCGGAGACTTGGACTTTGACCGTTGGGCTGGTCCACAAGCTGAAAGTCGCACAACGAGCGATGGAAAGAGCTATGCTCGGCATTTCTCTAAGGGATAGAATCCGAAACGAAGAAATTAGTCTTCTCTAGTCGATATAGCTCTTAAAGTCAGCAAGTTGAAGTGGCAGTGGGCTGGCCACATCTGCCGAGTCAGCGACGGTAGATGGGGGAGGAAAGTCTTGGAATGGAGGCCGCGCATAGGTCGGAGAAGCGTGGGGCGCTCTCCCTCCAGATGGACCGACGACCTTTTTAGGATAGCCGGAAGTGACTGGATACGGAAATCTGAGGATCGCATGTGGTGGAAGGCATTGGGGAAGGCCTATTTCCAGCAGTGGATAGATACAGGCTGATGATGATGATGATGATCCATTGGCATTATTAACAATTTTTTGAAATTGCCAAAGTATAATTTCTCTCGCGCGTACACACGGAGCCGTTGATTATTATTTATGTGTCTTAATAGCAGTGATAGCTTAGTGGCTAAGCGGTTTGGCTTTATTTGATTAGTTTATCTAATGGTCGGCTTGTACGAATGAATTGCCAATTATCCGGTCTTTTTACAAGTAGAAGATCTAGATCAACTTTCTATAGACTTGCTTTTGCCCCGTGTATGGCGATGGTCGGAAGTAAAGACAGACTTAAAACTTTAATAAAGATTTTTATATGCCCGCCTTCCGCAATCTTAATATACCAGAAAGTCAAGGACATGATCCGGTTTTTTCACTAATAATTTTACAACTTCGCATTATTTATATATATGCACGTGTATTTAAGCATAGTGTATGTACAATAATACATATTGTTTCAATTTAATTGGAAACTTCGTTAGCTTTTTAATATTTTTCTTGACGATTACACCTGCCAATATGTTTTATCCTCACCAAGAAAATAATAATTCACTCAAAGCTTTTTTTTTATGTTAACGGGGAGGAAATCTTCAAAAAGATACCCCGCCTTCTGGGGGGAAGGCGGCGGTTATGTGGGGTTTTTACCCACTAAAACCTCCCCGGTGGCCCTTTCCTCGGTGCATGACGAGCCCCTCTGCGCTGTGCTCAAAGAGAGCACGTCCCGGGGGCAGGTTACTCCCTCCCCTAGTGCCCTCATAGTGCTAGGCGACACGGGCCAGCCGATGTCGCCTTCTTCCCGGGTCCACCTTAGCGGACGACAAAGGCCCAAACCCTTGTCGCCCAGTCAACCGGAGGCCCCTTTTAGTCGCCTTATACGACAGGCAGGGGATACCGTAGTCTTATTCTTGAGAGCCCAGAACTACAGGGCTGCAGTTTGATGAACCTTAGCTTAAGGTGTTACAATAATTATAAATATATAAATAAAAGCTGAAGGGTGTTTTGACTTTAGAAAATAAATGTCATTGTTTTGATTTAGATGTTATCGAATTAGTGGTACGAAATTGTATTGATTGATTTTTTTTTTACTTTCTAAGCAAGTGCTTGACTAAGATCCCACCTTTATCTCTATTATTATTTATTATATATTGTTGGAATTATTGGTAAAAAATAAAACAACAGTAAGAAAAAGATACAAATAATAAATTTAATGACATATATATTCAACTAATTTTAATTTCAAAGTGGTTTCTGGTTTGGCACAGCGTGTTTACCCAACACGTCCTCTGCTTAATATTGATTGCCATAGTTGTTTGCGTTGACTTGTCCAGCGCTGCTGAGGTTGAAGGTGCCTTTATTGTCGTGCAAGTTAATATTTTGGTTGTAGTTCTTGTCGCCTTGTTTGTCGGCAATTTTCTGTGGAGGTTTTGCCCCGACATTCGGTGGCTGTTGGTTATTCGGCAAAACTGCATTTGGTTTCGCGTTTGTACCTAAGATCGTGCTAAAAAACGAGTCTGCTGTGCTTAATAATCGCGAAGGTATCTCCGTCAAGAAGGATAATTGGCCATGACACTCCATAGAGAGCGACAGCAAATATAAAAGCAATAATCCTTTTAACATTTTAAGAGTGTGAGGGACTATCGTTCTTCGACTCGCGACTTCCTACAATCGTATGCTTGCCGTTCGCAGTCATGGCTGTTTAAATTCCCCCGTGTGTCTGTCTCAAAACCAGTTTTGTCTTACATATTTAAAATAAATAATTTTTAAAATTCACTGTATACAATATTTAAGACGTGTTTAGAACAAAGGTAAATTTGCTAAATACACCACAATTTGATACGTAAATACGCGTTTGATATAGATGTTTTGTATTGTGTAACATGAAGAATTAAGTGATTTTTTAATATATTTTCTCGCTTCACTTCAGCTTATTTTACGTTGATGTTACTAATTGTCCAATTGAGTAAAAAAACAATACATTTACCCGTAAATCGAAGGATTTTGTGAAAGATAAATGTTATTTTAACCCAAAAAATATGTTTCACTCATCTGAAAATCTATTATATACTAAAACCTTGCCCGAAACACCGTCAAACCCGATAATATAAGCATCATGTTTCCTTCAGTAGTTTTGCATTAAAAGGGAACAAAAGAAAGTCTGCACATTTATTAATATAGATTTCCTTACCACGTAAATCCCTATTTCAGTTGTCGTCACCGGTTTTTCCATCACTAATAAGATTTTTTTTTATGACCTTCACAGATTAGTCGGAGAAGCCGGCTTGGGATTGTTTCTCCGGTTTGCGAGGTGGCATAGCTCTTAGGTCGCTCAGCCTAAACCTCTATTTTTAAAAACACGATACAGAGGTCCCCCCGGTTAGGGATAACCTGGGCTTGGGCGGCATTTCTGCGAATATATTAGAAAACGGAAAGGTAACGGACCTGTAATCATCGCGCTGATTGAGAATTATAGAAATGAAGTTACTTGAACTTAATTTCTATTGCCAACCCCAATAGGGTAATTAATCACGAACTATTTGAAATCAAAACAGGCATTAACGTTGTTTCAGATGTCATACTAAACTTAGCAATGTTCCAAATGTAAAAAAAATATTTTTCTTCAACCGGTTTCTTGCGCGAACGTATTTTAAAACGTATCGGCGTAGTCAGTTGTTCTGCAAGTTGAAACAACACCACACCTTACTTCTGAGATATCTAATTCCAAGATTTAATCAAACATTGATATGATGTTACGACCGATAATATTTATATTAATTGTAACAACACTAGGGTGTAACGCCGATTTGTCGATCCTGACATCAATACCTGCGAAGGCATTAAAAGCGGCTGAATATGTGCTTACCGAGTTCTCTGTGAAAAATCTTTTCGGTGGAAAAAGCGACGACGAGCAAAACAAGCAAGGAAATACTGAAGTCAAGTTTAATCAGCGCGTTGTTAATAGTTCGGATGTTAATACGCCAGAGCTTGAGGATAGTAAATTAATGGCCGCTTTGAACAAGAGTCCACCAAGGGGGAGACAAAACGCCGTACAGAAAATTGCTGACAATCAGGGAGACGGCAATTACAATCAGAATATTAACTTGAACGATAACTTGGGCGATTTTAACTTAAACAGTTTCGCACGCTCCACCAACAACAATTATGGTAATTTCAGTCAAAATCTTGGAGGCTAGTGTATGTTTCTTTATTATCTTAGTGCTTTTAAATGCATTATAAATGTACTAGAAATTTAAGATATTAAATAAATTGTATTCAAAGTTGGTTATTTTAATTATACAATTAATCCTTTTTTTAAGACATATCTTTTTTTAAGTTTAGCGTGAAGGTGCTAGCTAGTTCATACTGACCTTAACGTAAAAATAAATGTGTTAGCCTGGTTGGTTTCTGTCTTTAAATAAAGATAATATACGTACGAAAGGTTCAAATATTAAAAATAGTTTTATAATTATGTATGTTAATAAATAAATAGAAAACTTTAATATTTTGGCAGAGAAAATGTTAAGATTTTAGAATTCATATATATATATATATATATATATATATATATATATGTATATATATATATATATATATGTATATATATAAGATTTTTATCCGCTATAACTATAAGAGCTACACAGCACTGGCAGACATCACACTCTTACCACGACGTTGCTTATTACTTTATATTGCTCATTTTTTATATTCATTGTAAAATTATTAAATAATTATTGTGACGTTACCTAATTCTATTGCATATTATTATAGTGGGCGTATTACTAAGAAAAACGGGTGTCTTTGACTCAATCAGTTTCAGGATTTTTGCTGTAACTTGCTAAAAGTTTATGCTGTGTGTAAAGCGATGGGCTCTGTCTACCACGATATAGTTAAAAGGACGTGATAGCCAATTTATCATATTAATATTTATTTTTATGACCTTTAAGTTGTATTGCTTATCCTGACATTAGTATGAGACTATATATTTTAGAATTAAAACTAGCTTTATTGTAATTTCAGGATACGTGAGCGCTTGGGGGAAGAAATATCCGTAGAAAGTCTGGCAACTATTCTATCATTATTAGGGAAAAATTTGCCCGACACACAGCGATAGTTCGAATATGTTTATGGCACTTTGGTCGATCGCCATAAATAGAACAATCTACAAGTGACGATCTATTCAACGCGTTTATGGTCTTTGCCTACTAATAAATTTTAAATCTTAATTGTATAATACAGCTATTTAAGGCAATCGACCAAAGTGCCATAAACATATTCGAACTATCGCCGTGTGTCGGGCAAATTCTTCCCAATTAATTATAGAATAGTTGCCAGAGTTTCTTCCGATATTTCTTCCCCAAGCGCAAA
This sequence comes from Meandrusa payeni, assembly GCA_029286785.1. Classification (NCBI taxonomy): domain Eukaryota; kingdom Metazoa; phylum Arthropoda; class Insecta; order Lepidoptera; family Papilionidae; genus Meandrusa; species Meandrusa payeni. The sequence goes on from JAGSMX010000013.1 coordinate 8,001,545, forward strand.
CGTATCCTGAAATAACAATAAAGCTAGTTTTAATCCTAAAATATCTAGTAACCTACAGAAGCAACCAAGCGAGTCGTTCGACACTGTCGGGCCCTCGGAATTGCTATTGCGAATGGCTTAAACCAAGGTTTCCTTCGGGGACCCTTGCGTTGAATTACTTCAAGAGGTTACCCACAAGGCTCAGAGCAGAGGCACAAAGCTCAAGGGCCAAAATAATCAATGCTAACGCGACCCCATCCCGCTCTATCATGGCGAAGGTCGGCTCACCGTAGGAGGTTTTAGTCGGCTCTTGTAGGCCGAGCTCATCCTGATGACAAGATCCCCGCTTCCCCGGCAGGGTCTAATGAATAAAAGTATTTCCTCCCATTTAAAAAAAAATACCTTGAAACTAAAGAGCTCGGTCACCTCGCAAAAATCCGGTGATACTGCGTAATAAAAACTAATTAATAATAAATTATAGACTTGAAAATTAATACGCGATACGTTGGACATAAATTTGAATAACAAAATGACATTTACAAACCCATATTGTCCCCATCTTGCAAAATGTCATTGTATAATCAACATTATATTGCTTTATTGTAAGATTATTATTTGTATACGCGTCTTTGATCTCGTGATAATACAAATTAATTAAAAAAAAAATTAACACATGCAGGCATTGGATTTATTGGCATCAACGCAAGTGACAAGATAAAAACAAATCTAAAATTACGATAATACAACAACAAAATAAATAATGCAATATTATCTGCGTGTGCTGGTTGAATTATTTAGCAAAATATTTCGTGGTATATTATTTAGACGTTATTCGGTAAAACCCAGGTCACAGACTTCTGTAATTTTCCTGATACTTACTAAATATCTTTTCCTTATTTATCAACACATTTATACAAAAAAATCGACATCGGCGCATAAATAACGGCGCTACCAGCCTTTTTTTTAATTTTAAAAATTTAATAAGTGATTTTTTATTAATATATAAATAAACCAGATATATAAATATATATATTTGTAAAGGTATATATTTTTTTAAGCCATTTCTATTCTTTTTCTGACTTTGACAAGCGAAATATTTTCTTATAAAAACATCAGAAGACTTTTCATTATATCGTGTACGTGTACGTATCGTGCTGTAAAGTTGATAACATATGAAATAACAAAATAAAATATTGTTTCTATATAAAGAAAAGACATTATAAAACAATATTATAGATAAAAATGTAATAGATACAATTTGAAAGTACGAGAGCGGCACTGAAAATTTCGGGAATCAAGGAAGTGACACAACATTACTTTTTAAAAATGTATTTATGGCTTTTCGAAGTAATCTCCGCGAAATTTGACACATTTTTTCATACGATGGAACCAACATTGAAGCAACCATCCCATTCGGAAGTTTAGGTCTCCAAAATGGCCGTTTTGTAGGCGTCCACAGCTTCTTCAGGTGACGAAAATCTCTGACCGCCTAATTTATTTTTTATTTTAGGGAAAGTATAGAAATCATCAGGGCTCAGGTCGGGGCTGTACGGGGGGTGGCCTAATAATTCTATGTTTTCTTGCTTTAAAAACGCTTTAAGAACTCGCATTGTCGTGATGGAGGATGATGCGGCGGTTGCAGTTCTCTTTACGGAGTTCAGAAACGGCCTGTGGCAAACAAATGCTAGCATACCATTCTGCATTAACCGTCCTTTGTCTCTCAAGAGGAATGGTCGCTATATGGCCGGTTTTGGAGACAAACGTGGCCACCATTATTTTGCAGCACTCCGTGAACGAACAATTTTTGTTGGCTTTAACTTATTTTCGAACACCCAAACTCGTGACAGGTTTTTTGTTTCGGGTTCATACGCATATATCAGGATTCGTCACCTTTTCGTTTGAGGATCCTGCGTGGAATCTTTCGAGAGTTCTGACGCACCAAGTAACGCGAGCCGCTTTTTGCTCTTCACAGAGCGAATGCGGTATCCATCGGGAAAACAACTCTTTTACACCTAATTGTTCATGCAAGATTATTCGTATTTGACTCATGCCAATGTCTAAAGTTGCCTGAATTTCGCGGTATGTCACATGTCGATCTTCCTCAATCAGCTTAAGCACAGCGTCAATGTTTTCTTGTGTGACTGCAGTTTTTGGACGACCTTGACGGGGATCATCACTGAGCTTGACACGTCCACGATGAAATCCAGCAAACCAGCGATAAATTGTGGTTTTGGATGGGGCTTCATCACCAAATGCAGAAATCATCCGGTCAACACACTGTTTTTGTGTTAAACCACTTCGAAAGTCATAATAAATTATGGCTCTTGAATTTTCTCGAGTCAGTTCCATTTTCTTAACGACTAAAAAAGTTTAACAAGACCTTGTGACAAGACCGAGAATCTTTTTTTAAATAAATAAATGGTATTAGATTTTCAAAACCAATGGGTTTGCAATTAAAAAGATTTTAATATGACAGGAATAGTGGAAATATTCCATTCGCGATACTTTTAGTGCAGCCTATGTATTATAAAATCTATTGAAGATTCAAAAACAAATATCTGCACAAGTTCAATAACACATGTATCTAAAAATAGCTTTATCATCCCGCAACAGCGCCAACCTTCACAACTGCGTGATAATGTAACTAAAACTCATTTATTTTAATTAAAACCTACTCTACAAAGAAGACATGAAAAGTGTCGATTATGAATGGCATTGACATCAGATAAGTGATACGTACATAGATTTAAAATATGAAATTTATTAATGGCGGCACTCCTAGTTTTCTTGTTGAATTGTTCTCGTTCAGTTCAGTTTCCAATACCAAATTATTTACAGTGTTCACAGCTACTTTTTTCTCTTTAAACCAGCATTACAGTACACGCAGATCTTATATGGTTTTTTATTAATTTAATGTAATAGCGCTTTTGAAGCGTCAATAGCCTAATGGTTTAGGGTACGGCCTGCGAATCGTAAGGTCGTGGGTTCGAATCCACCATTGGACTATTGCCGTGAACCATATCCTAGCACAAGCTTAAGCTTAACTGGAATGTTTAACAAGATTGTTAGTAATATTTCTGAAAAAAAAAATATTGCTAGAAAAAAAATATATAGAATTTTTTTATCGTATTTTTTCTCCCTACAAGACATTCGTAATTTTCGTAATTCAGTGTAGGGTGCTCTGTGAATGAAACATTATCATTATTCTTCCGTTTCTTTTCTTTATAGTGTCTATATTAAGTTTTATAATCACCAAGTTATGTGATTAACATGCAGGTCTAAAAATGATGCAGTACCAATTGATTTCCTTATTTTTGTAAGCATATTCAATTAAATAACCAGAGCACATTTTGTAGTTCACACTTTGATCCCAAATGTTTCATTACATTTATCAAAAACTCATAATAAAATTTACGTAGTTTTTTATACGTTTTTAATCAAATGTCTTGACTGTTAGTTGTGACACGAAATAATGTTAAAACAGAAAAAACAATGAAATAAATAAATCAAAAAATATTAGATGATGAAAATAGGAGAAAAATAACTCATTCAAACATTAAATCACACTATTGTTTATAGAGGTTCAGGCCAAGCGACCTAAGAGCTATGCCACCTCTCAATCCGGTGAAGGAATCAAGGCCAGTTTCTCTGATCAATCTGTGTAGTTCGTTAAAAAAAAAACTATTGTAAATTCTCTAAAAATTAAAGGTATGAAATTAAACAACATTAATTATATAATTTTTATTGGAACGCACATTACGTTATGCAATCTGTTATTTCAAGATCACCTCAAAGTTAAGATCTTTGCGTGAGGTTCCCGTAGTTATTTTTATTTGAGGTGCCGGTGCTATCCAGGTTGAAATGGCCATTGTTATCGTTTAGATTTAAATTTTGATTATAATTGTTACTTCCTTGTTCGTCGGCTATTTTCTGCCCTCCTGAGTTCGGTGCCGGTAAAGGTGGCTGGTTGGGATTTACACTTTGTATCTCATCGGAGCTCCCCGTTACGACATCGGTGAAAGCTTTTATTATTTTTCCCGGTATGGTAAATAAATCGGTAAAAGCACAGTTGCACTCGTAAACTGTCATTAGCACTAAAAAGAGCACGATCTCTTTCCTCATTTTGAGAACAACTGCTTCTGATATTTTAATAATACACACTCTTATTCAGAAATACGTGGCTAATGGCTCAAGTCGAGACCGACGTACAACTCGATACCAAAACAAGCGTTGTGATCTTTTATACAAAACTTGTTCCGTACAAAAGGAACGTGAATAAATGTGGCCGACTTTATTCTCTTAGAGTTCCGCAACTCCTTTAAATTTGATTTATAATAAAATGTTTTAATGCGATGATGAATTTAATGTTTTTTTAAATAAAACTTCTTTACACACTTATGGATTTTTTTTGACGAACTACACAGGTTGGCCAGAGAAGCTGGCCTTGACTGCTTCACCGGATTGAGAGGTGGCATAACTCTTAGGTCGCTTAGCCTGAACCTCTATCGCTAGTAACTCGACACAAGGGTCCTCCCGGTGAGGGGTAACCTCGGCTTGTACGGTGAGGTGATGTTACGCGTAAGCATTCCGATACGAGGGCGCCCGAGAGGGACGAACCTCGACTCGGTCGGTAGCTATTTCACGGATAATCTGAGGGCCATTCAAAAAGCTAAACTAACTTAGAGTGCCACTTCGGGAAGCGTTGGCGCTGGGAGAAGAAGTGGCCGAAGAAACTCCAGCAACGCTTCTAACATCTAAGGGGTGGGGCCTGCCCATAAAATTGCGCGAGGATTATTTGCAACCTCCGACGGTCGCGAATGGACGCTTTGTGGATTTGTAAAGATCTAGCCTGTGCAATGGTAATCGCGTCGTCCGGATCGTCAAGAACGTGTCTCGGCCTCCGGGCGACGCGACGGAATTTAGTATAGGAAAGCTTATAAGTGGCGGCACTTACAAGAAGTTTGTTAGAATGTTTGGTGGCAGTCTCGAAAAACCGTCGAGATGCCTGCTTAAAGAATTGGGCTATTGTCGGTAACCCTGTATCAACGTGGAGCTCGCGATTACGTACGAACCACGGCGCACCCGTGGCTCGTCGCAAAAAACGATTCAGAATTACTTGTAACCTATGGATATGAAACACTTATGGAGTAAGGTGGTGAATGCTTTACGAAGAGTATAATGGGGCGAGGTGAAGAGAAGTTGAGAGAGAGAGAGATACATATATAACTTAGTGATGATAGAAAGAGTTACGTTTCGTATATTACTGTGACAAGAGAGGTGCGATCACATATTTTCTTTCTTTCTCTCGTAGCCAGTTACGTTTCGGATATCGAAGACAATGCAGGCCTCTTGTGTGTATCACACTGTTGGAGCAAGAGAGAGTAGTGCGCGCGCACTTTTTCTTTCTATTGTACACTCGTGTAAACATTATATTTTGTGAGCTAAGTTCTACTTCAATCGTGTGGTCTAAAGCACACTCATTTTGATTTATTATTTTTTCCACTCATTGAAAAGTATGAATAGATTTTCATTTTTTTTTCGAAAGGGCTTATTTTCAAATACATCCAATATTAATTTTGTTAACATAGGACCTTAGGTTCTGATAATATACCAGAAAACTCCTAAAAATTGTATGAAAGGATGTTTGCCGATCAAGATATTGGTACGTTCATCCATGACAAGGTGTACTTCTTTATGGCAAGCATGAATATGGAAGACGATAAATAATATAGACGTTACGGAATAGGACCCGAAGGCGATAGACCACGCTAATCAAGTAAAGGCGTTGGCGGCCTCCGCGAAGGAAACGAACAAGTTTAGCCAGTAAAGTGTAGAAGAAAACAAAACTGTATTTAAATAAACAATAAAAAAAGAAATATTTATATATATATATATATATATATATATAAATATTTCTATTAATCTATATATATATATAGATTTAGAAAATTAGAATTAGTGATCTTGTAGTCTTAAGTTAACCTTTGTAAACTTTTTTATAAACGGCGCAACCATAACAATTAAAATCCAAATTAAAAAGGCACGGACGATCAGTACCTAGAAAAGTAGTTTTATATGATAAAAAAAAAAATTTATATGAAAAGTGGCAAACGAGCATACGGCTCACCTGATCTTAAGTGATCGCCGTCGCCCATGAACATCCACAGCACCAGAGGAGCTGTAGGTGCGTTGCCGACCTTTGAGATAGGTATAGGCTCGTTTCTTGAAGGTCCCTAAATCGTAAACGTTCAGAAACACCGCTGGCGACAGTTGATTCCACAAGTTGACAGTGCGTGGGAGAAAGTTACGCGAAATAAATAATAATATACATGCCCGAACTACGTAAAATAACTATGATACTTCAGAAAAAATAGAGCGTCCTGGAAGAGTACCATTTAACGTTAGATGTCACGTTTGATACTCGTCTTTATTTTAAAGAGGTGATGTGATAATGACATTTATGAAATGCCATACACATGTCCTGTTTTTCTATAGAACCATCTTTTGTTTCAAAATTTGTGATCTATTTTCCCTTATGTTCTACCATTGTCTGTTGTAACCCAATAAAACCGATCTCCGAGCGCTATATGACGTGATTATGGAATACTTTATTGATTTATCATTATGTAACCATATGACACACGTATTTTAAAAATAATAAGTAGCGTAGGGAACCCTCCCTCCAGATGCACCGACGACCTTATAAGGTATAGCTGGAAGTGGCTGGATGCGGAAAGCGGAGGATCGTATGTGGTGGAAGGCATTGGGGAAGGTCTATCTCCAGCAGTGGATAGACACAGGCTGATGATGATGGATTTTCGGAGTTACGGAGGTATATCTTTCGAGCCCTATGTGCAATGGCAACGAAATTATATTATGTATACCCTTAATCTTAAATTGCGGAACTATGGATGCAAGAACATTAAAAAAAGAGAAATTGATCACTACCTTCATTTATTAAGTCGGTTAAAAATTAGACAGCTACCTCTCCGTCTTATACAATTTACAATAAAAAAAAATAGTTTTTGTGAATAAAATTTTATTTCAAACTATTAACTAAATGTAATGTACAGAAACAATAAAAATCTCTTCGTAAAACACAAATTATGAATAACATAGTCATATATTATAAGTCTAATTATATTCGATATAAACTTGATATATGAATCTGTCGTAATCTGTCAGGTGTCACTGTTTACTATACATTTTCTAATTGTATTGTGGTGATTGAATATCTTCCTTTTTCAAGTCTGTTAAAATACAAATAATGTTATTATCACTTAAATTGATTTCATCTGTTGTAATACAAAGTCATCCTTAGCGATAAGATCGCCCACTGTACATGCAATAATATTGTAAGATATTAATATGTAAAATGTATTATTTCTGTAATGTTCTTGTTAATAAGTAATTTACAATTTTAATAATGTAATATTATCAACATATGTAAACACCTAAATAATACAATACTTTTTTCTTTTAATTTTGTATAATTTTGTTAGCATCTACACCGATGGCTTGTCCGCTTGATCTTTAAATCGGATATCAATAGCGAAGTCTTCTTCAGTGGTTTTGGTGTCAAGAGGAACAGACGGCGTGACAACAACTGGTGTTATGGTAACCTTGGGGTCTACTTCATTGTCTTTTATCGGGCCGTTAGAGTCACTGGCAGTGGCAACGGACGATGTCGTGACTGTAGGTAATTCTGGTTGCACTGGCGTTGGACTCACAACCGGAACATTCTCTTCGCCGCTGGAATCTTTACATGCATCTCCCTTGCCGCTTAAAGTGTAGGAGATTCCGTCGAAAATTGCACATGCCACACCTTTCACTGTCGTATTGATCCCCTGAATAGTATTTGAAAAGAAATCACCGATAGATCCAAATTGACCATTACATTGGGTTGTCATCGCGAACAAAACTAGAATGACCACTTTTATTTCCATTTTTCTACTTTGTGTTTTGATTACAGTATTATGTATATTGCACACGAAGACACGTGAGCGACTAATTCTTTTTATTAATTTCTGTAGTTTTTCTTATACACCCAAGCTTGTATGACTGGTTGTTTATAACTCTACGGATAATATTTTTTATCTGAAGAACTGACTGCCATAGGTCAATTAGTTAAAGTTGATTTTTGCAATTACGGTAATTAAATGCATGGTCATACCAGTGACTATGCAGAATTATTTTTATCGACTAAAAAAAGGGGGATACTATTCGTCTGTATTTTTTCAAATCTGTATTTTCCTTATTTTTTGTTTCAAAAAGTTTGGTTTCAATTAGGTCCTACATTAATTTTATTGGTATAGGAGGGATCTCGTTCTACGGCTTTTGAGTCACATCTGGGAAGCATCAATTCGCACCGTCGGCGGTTGCGAAAAATCCTCGCATGTTATCACTAGGTTGCGAATAATCATCGCGCGTTACCGCTATTTTATGGGCAGGCCCGACCCCATAGATGTTAGAGTATTTCTGTAGTTTCTTCTGCCACTTCTCCCAGCGCCAACGCTTCGCGAAGTGGCACTCAAGGTTAGTTTAGATTTTGAATGTCCTTTAGATTATCTGTGAAATATCCGACTGAGCTATGGTTCAGCTCTCGGATCGGAATGCTTACGCGTTAACATAGTAACAGCCCACTATTTAGGTACTTAAAATAGCTCTTTTACTAAATTCTGGTTAACGTTCGATGAAATATGGCTTTTTGATAGAAAAGTTTGCCAGCACCTAGCATAGAATCTTGGGTTCCGAAAATATATCAGGGAACTCGTAAGAATCGGATGGAAGAATGATTGTTTCTTTTCTTTTCTTCTTTGAAAGTTGGTTTATTTTGGCAAGAACAAGGTTACTAAGTAGCATATCATTGCCACTTTATTCCACTTTATTACTTTAGTTAATTGCTATACAACATGAAACAAGTATTACCAGCTTTTTTAAAACCTAGGACTAGGAAATAACCTGGGAGTCTCCCAGGTACGAAGATCTGTACAAGTATTGCAGGTAATTCCAAAGAAATTCCCCAGATAATTACAAACTCAATAAAGTTAGTGCTAATTAAGGTTCAGATTTTATAAGAGTCGTGGTAGCTCAGTGTCCGGTCGCCTCAAGTTGCGTAGTACGCTAGCAACCCGAGTTAGATCCCCGGTGCCGGCACCAATAAATTTGCTCTTGCAATTTTATGTGCTGATTTACGACGCGCTCGGTCCTAAAAAAAAATTCTAAGACATGTGATGTCCGTCAATCCGCACTAGGACCGCGTGGCGGACTATTCTCTTTACAGAGAAAGCGTGTGTCCAACAGTGGGACATAGTATAAAGGCTGTAAATAATTCACAAAATTACTATTACTGGTACATTATAGTCATAATGTTATATTAAATCGCTTTTAACTGTTTAAGTAAATATCTAATAGATGGCGCTTTCTTAAACACTTCAAAGTTAATTAACTAAAACCGCAATTTTTGTGTTTTTAATACAAATTTAATCCTTAAGTACCTGATAATTAATTCATGTCGATGTTTCGAAATGATTAGTCTTTTATATACATTGGTCTAGAATTTAAATATGTATTAAAAATAAGGTCATTGGAATATCCAAAAATTAAATACCGTTTTTGTAACTTTTATCTCAATCTAAATAGGGAAAGATAATTTCTTTAGAGAAAAATAGAGGAATTACAATTCTTTCTTAAGTAGATCCTGTATAAAAAATATTTTTGAATTAAAAGTAAAGCGCCTAATAATAAACAGCACTGCCTTATTGTTTAAAAGAATTTGCTATAATAAAAACCAGGCGCTTTTTGCTTACGGTTTTTTATTTAAATCCGCAATGAATGGATTACACTTTGTGTCTGACTCTTCATTTGGGCCTCTTGCATCATTATATTCATTTGTTAACGGTTGATATATATTATACACGAAATTTCATTACAATTACTTACATGTTGAATAAATTAATATGTGAAATACGGTCGAATTTCGGCAACAAGGCGACCACAATAAACATCAACCTAAAATATCTAAATAAAGTGAATAGCAAATTTCCATAGCACAGGCTTATTTTGGTTTATTATTAGTATGTTTACTTATTTGCTTAGCAATTTACATACAACACAATACTTCAAAAATGTTTTTTTGTAATTTAACATTAAATAAATCGTTTTTTTTTTTGACGAACTACACAGATTGGCCAGAGAAGCTGGCCTTGACTGCTTCACCGGATTGAGAGGTGGCATAGCTCTTAGGTCGCTTAGCCTGAACCTCTATTGCTAGTAACTCGACACAAGGGTCCCCCCGGTGAGGGGTAACCTCGGCTTGGACGGTTACTATGTTACGCGTAAGCATGCCGATCCGAGGGCGCCCGATAGGCCGAACCACGACTCGGTCGGTTGCTATTTCACGGATAATCTAAGAGACATTCAAAAGCTAAACTAACTTTGAGTGCCACTTCGGGAAGCGTTGGCGCTGGAAGAAGAAGTGGCCGAAGAAACTCAACAACGCTCCTAACATCTAAGGGTGGGGCCTGCCCATAAAATAGCGGTAACGCGCAAGGATTATTCGCAACCTCCGACGGTCGCGAATGGACGCTTTGTTGATTTGTAGAGATCTAGCCTGTGCAATGGTAATCGCGTCGTCCGGATCGCCAAGAACGTGTCTCGGCCTCCGGGCGACGCGACGGAATTTATTAAAGGAAGGCTTATAAGTGGCGGCACTTACAAGAAGTTTGTTAGAATGTTTGGTGGCAGTCTCAAAACCGTCGAGATGCCTGCTTAAAGAATTGGGCTATTGTCGGTAACCCTGTATCAACGTGGAGCTCGCGATTACGTACGAACCACGGCGCACCGTGGCTCGTCGCAGAAAACGATTCTGAATTACTTGTAACCTATGGATATGTTTATGGGCGGCTTGCGCGAAGACCGGGCTCGCGTACGTCATAACAGGACGTATAACTGCTTTGTAAAGTGTCACCTTATTACGGAGGGACATTTTACTTTTCTTATTAATGAGGTGATATAGGCGACCCATAACGTAGGCCGCCCGGTTCCTAACTTGATCTACGTGAGGGCCGAAGCTGAGTTTGGGATCTAATACGACACCAAGGTATTTGGTTTGTGTAACCCATGGAATAGGGGTACCTAGAAGTTGGACGCAACGAGGTGGAGACTGAAGACGCCTCGTGAAGTACATGGCTGCGCTCTTAGCCGGGTTGATTTCTATTCTCCATTTCCGAAACCAATCCCTAGGGCATCGGCCACAGTCTGGAGTTTTAAGAATGACTTCGGGAGAACGCCCGGAAGCATAAATGCCGGTATCGTCGGCGAAAAGGGCTAGCTCTGCTCTACGTGAGCGCGGAATATCATTAGTGTAGAGCGTGTATAGGACGGGACCGAGTACGGAGCCTTGAGGTACTCCGGCTCGAACGGGACGGAGGGTGGAGCGCACTCCCTCGACGCGGTACCTGAAGGTTCGACCGGTAAGAAAATCGCGCACTATGCGCACTAGATAGTCGGGCACCCCAAGCTTGTATAGCTTGTATACAAGCCCGGCGTGCCAGACTTTGTCGAATGCCTTCGCCACGTCCAGGAAGATTGCTCCCGTATGCATGCCAATAAAGGATTTGGCGTGAATGTGCTCCGTGATGCGGAGCACCTGTTGAGTACATGAGTGTTTGGCGCGGAAGCCAAACTGCTCGGGTATGGGAAGCTCTCGCGAGTCCATGAAGGCGCGTAATCGAGCTAAGATAAGCCGTTCGTATACTTTCCTAAAACGGAGAGAAGACTAATAGGTCTATATGAAGAGGGTTCTGTGCGCGGTTTACCGGGTTTGAAGAACCCTACGACGTCGGCCTCCTTCCACTCGTTGGGAAAGATGCCGTGAGTCATGGCCGCGTTAAATATTATAGCCAGGAGGCGTACGATATTATCGGGGAAACGTCTGGCAACCAAGTTAGGTATGCCGTCTATACCGGGGCTTTGCGGGGACGCAGATTTTTAATACATCCTCAACCTCGGTGCACGTAATCGTTGGAACGGGATCGCGGATTGGTTTTTCGCCCTACGATGGACCTCGCTCTCTACCTTCAGGAGGTGAGCGGGGTCGACGGGAAGGGTGCTGGGGAGCATTGAGCCTCGAGACTGTCAGCCAGACACTCGGCCTTCTCCTCGTCCAGTGAAGCTGGTGGAGATTAGGACGATTGAGGGGTGGCATCCCGGATCGGGGTCGCGTTTAAGCGATTTTGGTAAGCTCCAAAATGCCAGATGTGATGGGCGGATGTCGCTTAGCGTATTGTTCCACCGTTCGTTCCTATAAGCGGCTATGCGTGATTTAACTTCACGCTGCAATTTATGTAGCCGCTTACGGTGACGCTCGGTAGGGTACAAATCGTAAGCCCTAGTGGCGGCGTTCTTACGTCTCATGAGATCACGAATTTCAGAAGGTAGGACCCATCTGTGGTCGTCCACAACGGGTACCTCCTTGGAGCAGTCTTTGATGACCGTCTGAATGTGTCTCGAGAGCGCGTGCGCTGCGAGATTTGTTTTGAGAGGAGAATCTACGTTCTCAGGAAACGCTTCTAGATGAGGGAGCTGGCATCTTTCAATTGGGACTCAAGTTTGTGCCAGTCGATGATGGATTTGGTTTGAGGAGCGGTTTGCGCTGAAGGCCCTAGCCGCAGAATTACAGGGCGGTGATCCGAGTGAAGCTCGTGTATCACGCACGGGTTACTACTGTAAGGGTGATATGGCGGAGGATAGCAATGTCTAAGACATCCGGTGTATGTTCCACTTGATGCGGAAAATGGGTGGGCTCTTGTGGTCCCACGATCTCGAAGTCGAGGGGATCGACCAGAGATTCGAGGGCCAGCCCTCGCGGGTTAGTCTTATAGGAGAACCACCGAGGATGCTTGCTATTAAAATCACCGGCTAGAATCGTAGCATCTCCGAGAGAGGAGAGCTTCGAAGTCAGATCTGAGTACTTCTTTGCTACGGTGACACGGAAGGTATACCGAAGCAATGGTTATAGGGAGTGACCTGTCATGGCTAACTGGCAGACCGAGGCCTCAAGGTGCTTTAGTCGCGGCGTGTCAATCGGAACGCAATGCAAAGACCTCCTATAGTAAATGAGGGTGCCGCCGCCTCTGGCGCCGGCTCTATCATTCTAACGATGTTATAATTCGCGATCTTCGGATCGCGCATAGACGGTTTGAGAAAAGTCTCTTGCACTAACATAACGTCGACCTGATATTCGCGTACGAAGTTCGCGACTTCGTCTTTGTTCCCTAAGCCCGTTCGCATTAAAAACGCGACGGTAAGCGAACGTGGCTTTATCCTAGCAGTACTACTCATTGTAGCGCCTTAAGGACGTGCTGGTATCGGTGTATGACATCTAGACGTGCGCCTGCATTCGTTTTCGACGCATATTCGTTCGCGATGGCGATGAGTTCGTCGATGTTGAACGAGTTAAGGACCGCACTTAGTCCCTCGAAAGCCGTGGGAGTATCTGAGTTAGGTGCCGTGGGCGCCGACGGTGGCGCTGGAGCGGATGGAGGTACCGCCGGGCGGACGGGCGCGGACGGGTTAGCCGCGGGGGCCGCTCGCGGAGAAGTTAAGCGGTGTTAACCACGCGGGTCGCAGCGGTGGGAAGGCCGACGGTGGCGGCAATGTCGGGCGTTTTGGGGCGGACGCGGTTTCAACGGCCGGCCGTTTACGTTTTGGAGCATTCGGGCATCCTTTATAGTTGGCCGTATGGCCTATCTGTCTGCATAAGACACAGGAGGGCTCTTCCGTTTGGAGGGCTTTGTCCTTGGGACGAGGACAGTCGCGAGTGCCGTGGTCTTCAAGGCACTTAACACAACAGGGGCGCGCGAAACAATTGCGTGCGGAATGGCCATAGACTTGGCACTTATGGCATTGCCCGGGCAAGCCTGTTTTACGCGGAGTTTCCACTAAGATGCGGGTAAACCTACACAGGGACTTAATGTCGAAAATGCGCTTTCCCTCGGGGTGCGCGCTAGCGTCACTTGGACCATATCTAGAGGGTCTTGTCCCTCTGCCTACGCATGCGGTGCACGGATATGACCGGGAGGCCCTGCTCTTTGAGGTCATCTATGACCTCTTCTTCTGAGATCTCTGCGGGGATCCTTTGACGACCGCCCGCAGAGTGCGCTCTTCTGGGAGCGCATAGGTAAAATAGATACCCTTTTGGTGCAAGTAACTAGTAAGTTTGCGGAAGGTGTCGGCATCCTCCGCCTGGATACGTATCTTGGTGCCCGCTAATGTTGGCACCAACTTATAATGGGGCATAGCTGATTGGACGCGGGCCCACTGCGATCTATCAGTCAGATAGACCGGAGGGGGCTTCGCGTTCGACGCGGTGGGTCCTGTACGGGTCGCGGCGTTATTGCAGGTTGCGGCGGTTGGGTGAGATGCGTTATCGGTAGACGCAGATACACGGGAGGTAGCGGGTAAAGGGAGGGCCGAGTCTGTGACGCAGCGGAATCAGCGGGCCTTTTGTGCCTTAGCCGGTGGGACGGGGCTTGCGGAAGGCGATGGTACGGCCGACGCACGCTTCTTTCGCTTATTCTTCCGTTTATGGGTGACCTCAGTAAAGAGGCCGCCCGCTTCGGAGTCGGACGCGGAGGCGCTTTCAGCTGCCAAGTTTTCAACCTCCATGTCGGAGGCCGAGCCGGCGCACGGAGAGGAACGTTTGAGTCGGAGCTCGACGGCGAGCTTTCCTGCATAACAACCACGACCACGGGGTCGGGGTTAGAGCTCCTTGAAGAGGGCCGAGAAGTGGCTTCGCGAGCGTCCGCGATTAACGATTTATATATCTCCGGGTGTTTGGCCCGGAGATTGCTGAACACATACCTCATCTCGTCGATGGGGTCCATTTTTAAATTAATAAATAATCGCGAGGGGAGAATAAAACTAACAGCACTGGGGTCCCGGTGGGATGCCGGGGTGTGTGGCCCTGCCTCCCTCCCCGCCGGGTATAGGCAGGAGGATGTGTGCCTTGGTGTGTCTGGGTGCCAATCTTATTGTGCACCTCAGGTGTGTCCTTAAGACTAATTAAAACTACCCGGGGCACTAAAGGCCAAAACGTAAGTCGACTGTTGACTATGGCAGTAGACCAAAGGCCAACCTTGTCGACCCCTTCCGATTTCGCGATTCCTGAGGGAAGCGTCAGGCACCAGGACCACCTGTCGTCGGCTTCGTTCACACCGTAAGGTATCCACCGAACGAACAAAGGACTCTAATCAATAAAATAATAAAGTTCTACTTATACTCAGAAAAACGTAAGCCGTTAGAATGCGGCAATTACGAATTCAGTGTTAAGTACAATGGAGGCGTGCAGCTGTGCTCGCAGGTGCGCTCACAGGTGCGCGCGTCGCGCCCTCAATGGACGGCGCTAATAGCTGTCCTTTTCAGACAGGGATCGGAGCGGCACACGTCCGCTCACAACCACTGCTCGAATCGGACTCGTTTTTTGACGAACTACACAGATTGGCCAGAGAAGCTGGCCTTGACTGCTTCACCGGATTGAGAGGTGGCATAGCTCTTAGGTCGCTTAGCCTGAATCTCTATCGCTAGTAACTCGACACAAGGGTCCCCCCGGTGGGGATAAATCGTATATATTTTTTTTAATATGCAAACAGTCACGGAATAATACAGAAATAAAGAGCACTTGAAGGATATTTTTTCCAAGGTTTTCCATGGTTCATAAATTACACTCATTCATTCTCCTCTTAAATTTACTTCAATAAAAATAATATTTTAGTATTATTCACGTTAAATATTATTCATTTCTAGTCGTTTAAGCGGAATCGTACTGATTGAAAACTTATTCTAATTTTAAAGAGCAATAAAAGCCTTAATTAATTTTGATATTAATTAACAATTTACTTCTGATGATATATACAGAAGCTTGTGACTTCGATTCGTTTGTATACTTCTGACGTTAAGTAGAGTTTGTTGTACTGCCTTTAGAGTGAGTTCATAAGTTGATATATAAGTGCATAAATATGACAAAAAAGATTGTAATATTAGCCGTTCTCTGTGTGTGCATTACTTTTGTTATGGCTTATTCCAAAAACGATTATAATTCGATTCGTGGTAGATTTCCGAGCATCAATCGTTTTAATATACCTCCCAACGTGTATAACGAGATGAAAAAATGCACAACAGTATTGTACAATCCAGCTTACACTTTAGCCTGCTTGCAAAAAAATGCAAAATATCCCCAAGGTAACATTCGACCGAATCAAATCATTCCGATTTTTTTAATTTTTTATCCAAGGTCAGCGGGTCGGACCTTTGGATCCGGTCGGCCTCAAGATCAGAACGAATATTTGAAAAGTATCTTTAATACAAACAAACCAGTCGACGAAAAAAATAATTGGATAAACGGTGGACGTCCAACAGACATGACATATCCAAGAAACGAGGAAAACCCCATGAGAGATTACAACGGTATAGACGTTCGTAACAATTAAATAAATTGCTTTTATGACGCATTTATACAAGAAAGATCATCAAGACGCCGGTGTTATAATCATTTGAATCGGAATACAGCAGATTATTGCAACGTTTATTTTAAATAAATATGTTATAAATTAAAATCTAAATCCTTTATTTTCATGTCTCAGTATTTTTTTTATTATAGACTAGCGTACCTAGGCCGCTTTGCCGGACTAGATTTTGCTTTATTTTATATAAACAATAAACTTACATCAATAAATATTTAATTTAACTCTTACAATATATTAAATTAATCATTTCTCTTCGTATTCATTCTCTTCTCAGCGGGTGAAGAGAATAGAATCCTACCTACTATAGTTACTTACACCCATGTACAAATCAGTAAATACAATATCATTCTTATCATTTAGGGATTTATTATACTTCAATATACTCCATTGTACTTCAATATAGTTTATACTGACATAAATATACAAAACCCATGTGTCATTACAAATTTGGGTTATAAAACAATAGAATATCATCATAGTAAATAAAATTGTATTTGTCAGTTCAAAAAGAGGATCGTCCGATATGACACTTCAAAAAGTGGAGTGGTCCGATCGTCCACCAAACTTTACAGGATTACTCGTCAGGTCAATCTAAAGAATCCCTGAAAGTTTCATTGAAATCGGTCCAGCCGTTCCGGAGCCTATACGGATCAAACACACACACATTCTCTTTTTTATATATATATAGATATAGTGAGAAAAGATTTTCCTTTGGATTTTTTCGGAAAAGTTCGTAGTTATCGTGCTCTCTGAAATAGCTCCATATTAATGTACATGAAAATGTCACACATTTAATACGATTATTCATTAACAGTACAAGTGTCATTGTATTCCGATAAAGATCCGAATTTTCCCGATGGAAAATAATTTCTCACTACATCTGTAAACGAAGATGCAACTGACCAATTGTGATGTGAAATACTAGTTTTTAATAGTCGTTCACTTCATTGGGTCTTATGATTTACCAATGAATGAATGAACGAATTAATGAATATACTTTATTGCGCAACAATTTAAAAAATACATCACAGAAATAATAAATATACAATGTTGACATAAGACGATGTAATTGCATGCGCAATGGGCGGTCTTCCTAACCTAACTAAACTAATCTTCCAGACAACCTTTGTGTGGACAGAAACATGCATCTTAAAAAGATTTTAGTGGGTCTGTGATCATATTTATTTTAATACAAAAAAAACACAATATACATATTTATCAATAGATGCTAGATTAAATATATATGTATATATTATGTACGAGGTTCTTAAAAGCAGACAAGGATTTGTGCATCTTATGCTTTGTGGCAGAGCATTCCAAACTTCGGACTGCTTCGACTGAGAAAGATTTGCTCAAGAATTTTGTAGCATGCTCTGGCAAATGCCAGAGTGTGTAAAATGTCATATTCTCCGATGACGTACCACTGACATGCCAATGTTGTGTGTGTGCAACAGCAAACACAGGGTTCTGATATTAAGTTATCCAGCCGTCCTATAAACACCTACTAAAGGGATTGCAGGAGCGTTGTCAACTTATTATATAGAGTTGGGCCGCCAGCACCAAAGTAGTGTTTAAAAAAGTTGTCCACCAGAACAAGTACACAGAAACGGAAAAATATCACACATTTAATACGATCATTCATTATCAGTACAAGTGTCATTGTATTCTGATAAAGATCCGAATTTTCCCGATGGAAAATAATTTCTCACTACATCTGTAAACGAAGATGCAACTGACCAATTGTGATGTGAAATACTAGTTTTTAATAGTCGTTCACTTCATTGGGTCTTATGATTTACCAATGAATGAATGAACGAATTAATGAATATACTTTATTGCGCAACAATTTAAAATATACATCACAGAAATAATAAAATATATATATTATATATATAAAGGCTGTAACTAACACATATTATTAAATATATATATTATGTACGAGGTTCTTAAAAGCAGACAAGGATTTGTGCATCTTATGCTTTGTGGCAGAGCATTCCAAACTTCGGACTGCTTCGACTGAGAAAGATTTGCTCAAGAATTTTGTAGCATTCTCTGGCATTTTAAGTGTCATATTCTCCGATGACGTACCACTGACATGCCAATGTTGTGTGTGTGTAAAAGCAAACACAGGGTTCTCATATTAAGTTATCCAGCCGTCCTATAAACACCTACTAAAGGGATTGCAGGAGCGTTGTCAACTTATTATATAGAGTTGGACCGCCAGCACCAAAGTAGTGTTTAAAAAAGTTGTCCACCAGAACAAGTACACAGAAACGGAAAAATATCACAATATCTTCACTTTACGTTGGCTTTTTGGTTGAATCTACACAGATTAGCCAGAGAAGCCGGATTTGACCGTTTTGAAAGTTAGCATAAATCTTAGGGCGCTTAGCTTGGACCTCTATTGAAGTAACTCGACCAAAGGGTCGCTATGGACGGTCACTACGATATTCGAGCATTCCGTTCCGAGGGCACCTGAGAGGGCCAAAGCACAGCTCGGTCTGTCGCTTTTACACCGATAAATGCTCCTCAGGTAACGTTGGCACTGGGAGAAGAAGAGGCCGAAGAAACTATTACGTCGGTATTGTCTAGTTGATATTTTAACCCTATTTCAGAGGAGTAGACCGGGACAGAAAAGACCGTTCTACGCTAGTAAGTAGTGTCGCTGACATTTAAAATGATGATTTACAATAATAAACGTTAAACAATTTACGCTATTTTATGTGCATTTCCAATCTACTATCAAATTCCAGGAAATATTTTTTAAAATAAACTTTTTGACTCTACGTTACAGCCGATTCTTGTCATATAAAATCATTATATTATTTTGAACTCAATCTAATTGAAAAAAAATCTAAAGCAAAAATATCATGCGCTTTAACCGTAAGAAACAGTAACCAGTAGTTATACCGAATTCAAATGTTCCTCGTGTCAGATTATAAAATCGGACGCCCTGCCATATATTAACGTTTATGAAATAAGCCATTGGATTCTGAATGAAATTCTCAAACAGGTTTCTCATATAAAATACACCACGAATCTTAGACACGATCGCGTCAGTCGCTTGCGTGTGCCTACAAGGCGTACAGTCATTCAGCTCACGATTTTATTAACATACGGTTGCAATAAATCAAGTGAATTAAGGAAAAAACATGAAGTACACAGTTGGTTTCTTAGTTTTGTTAGCGACAACATTAAACTGTGAAGGTGGTTTATCTCTCCTCGGTGGAATCTTGTCGACGGCACACGAACAGATTCACGATGTCGCTGGAGCTATATTAGGTACTATTAACAGAGGTGTAAATTTGAATTTCGATACAAACTTAGGTGTCAATCAACAAAGACATCCTGGCTATATATATAGACCACCACAAGGACCGCAAAGTGAATTCAACCCGTATGATAACAACTATAGTCAAGGTCCCCATGGATATAGACCCAACCATAATGGATATCAAGAGTCTAATAACAACAATAAATCACCGTACGCTCCTGACCACTTTGGACATCACAGACCCACCCAAAATAACTTTGAACAACAATATGGAAATGAAAACCAAAGGTATCCTGACAACTCTAACTACGTTAATAACTATAATGGACATAATAATCATAACAATTACGGTTATAACGACCAGAATCAACATAGTAATCAAAATTATGGCTATAAAGACAATGATTATCCCAACAACCAGAATCAATACCACAACAATCAAAATTACCCTAATAAATTTGATTTTAACAACCACAATAATGACTATACACCTAATTACGGAAATAAACCAATTAACTTAAATCGTCCAAATAATAATGGATATGATTATAATCAAAATAATGTAAATAAACCCTTCAATGTAAATCCCCCTAATAACGGCTATGATAATATACCGACCAACGTAAATAGACCTGGTAACGGAAATCCCTTTAATAACTTCGAGACAATACCAGCTACAACGTCACCAGCGGCAGATTCAACGAACTCTGATTTGTTAACGACAGAAACAGGAGATACGACTGAGAACACAACAGAAGATGAAATCCCACAATTTATTCCCCTAAAAGCCAGTGAATATGTGTACGGTGGAGACAAAATTAACGTAACAATCCCAAAAAAGGAATCCGATAAGAAACCTCAAGAAGCTGCAGAGGAAGAATTTGCAATTGATATAAGATTCAAGGAGAAATAATAAACATATTTATTAATTAATTTTAAAAGGTTTCATTTCCATTTACCTTAAACAGGAAAGTCTTGAAAAATTAACAGGTTATGTTAATTAGTGCCGTAAATGTTGAAGTTAAAGAACGCGTTGAATGACTAAAAATTGATTGTGAATAGACAAATATTTTAAGCTCTCACGTCTCTTTTAACCTTAGTACCGGATAGACAGAGGTAGCAATAGCCATCAGTTTCTCATCGAGGTTATAATGACGGGAAGTTGGTTGAATGTACTCAATTACAAGCAAGGTGGAATTCGAACTTCTTAACGTTATTAGTCCACCGCTTAACCGCTATAATATTATTGATTGACGAGTATTATAAAATTTATTTAAAAAAAGCCAAAGTTGAGGTTTTGTCAGTACCAATTGATTACTACCCTGATGAGCCACATGTATATCACACTGGGCACAAATTATAGCAAGTGACTTTTTGTTAGGTACAAAAACATAACGATACCGATCGCTGATTTTTTTCTAAAAGACCTACGCTGAGTGGTCAGTACATGACCGCAACATTTTCAATTCGTTTTATCAAAATATACGGCGATTTACGAATTTAAATTATGGATGTTACCGACCCAAACGTGTTTTGTACATCTTGTGCCCTTGACTCTGTGATCATACTGCGCAAGCAAATTTAATTGGGGAAAATGGAGACGAGCCAACAGAGTATAATTTTTAATCACTTATTTGGCATAGGACAGTAATCGCCAACCTTTTCATCCAAAAGAGCCACCTTAAATAAATCAAAGCTTTAGTAGGAATACATATTACACTTTTTAGCTTGCTTTTGCCAAATTAGTCTCAGTTAAAAAATGTAGAAGTACATAAGTTGCTTTCTCGTCTCTTACAAGGCAAGATTAAGTAATATTCCGTACCTGCAATATGTAGAAGCCGCCGATGACTCACATAGCAGCTGCGAACCTCGGGTTACCGACCACGGACATAGGATATTATAGCTGTATAATCTAACTCGTGCTACTAATGTTATGTCAACAGGAAACACAATTCCGTGAACAAAATTAATTAGAAGAGCATCTCAGATACATGGTGGTACGTGGTAATCAAATACGGTAATTATAAAAATTATGGTATTATGTTAGAGGGGAGTAATCGAGCATGTGTCCACCTGATTTTAAGTACACTGCACACCAATTGATGGAATTGCAAATGTGTTTTGAATCTATTATAAAATGTTGGCTGACGGCATATCACTCACGCCGGTTTTCTGCGAAGTCTTGATAATTTCCCGATTAGTGGAACAGCAAAATCGTTGCCATACTACTATTAAAGCATACTATGTCTTGGCTCATCATCACTACATGAATGCATGAGGCAGTTGGCCATCAGAGATGAGTCCCGGCGTGTTGTGAATCTTGCCACCAACACCGGAAGTGGTGACCACAACAACTCTATCAAGAGTGATACCGACGAAGAAGAAGATATTTTAGTTTCCCGCTGCGGCGATAGCCAGATGACCGGGCCAGAAGGCCTCTCTCACATCAGCTGAAATCAATCAAATAATAGTAAAAGAACGTCAATCGTTATGAAATTAGTAGATCACGGTTCTTAGCACAGTGACAATTGAATTGTAGTTGATCCGTTGTTACAGTGAATGTTCAGTGACAGTAACAGACTTAGCACCTGTATGTTTCACAAGCCTCAAGGACTTCGGACCAATAGGCTGATATCTAAATAAATAAACTTAGATTCTTCTTATAAAAATGTGTGTGTATTCATGGACGAAGTTGAAGGGTACGTTGACCGCCGAGGTATGCGGCCGTCGTTAATATTCGTAGCAAACATACAGCTACAACTGTTTTTTTCGCTAAATTCGCTAACTAAATTATTTATCTAAAATCCAGTTCAGATCTGTTGTAAGACAGACCGTGCACCGTGCGACGATAAATATAGTTTACGATACCTATTCACATTCTATACTTTTTCTATAATATCGTCCTGTCGCTTGCCGGTGCGTATTCTCCAATCGAGAATTTTTCGACCCCATCGGCCAACTATAGCTGCTTACAACTCCTTTTAGAAATCATTGTGAGACACATGTGCAGTGGATGTCTCTTTAGCTAAAATGATGATGATGAATTTAAAAATATGCAAGATTGTGGTAGCTTACGTACGCAACCTGAGTTTGATCCCCGGTGCTGGCACTGTTTAAAATGTTTGTTTGACATTTTAAGTTCACATTTACCTCGTTACATTGTTAGGCGCTGAAGGAAAACATAGTAAGGAAACCTGAGAAAACATTCTAACACTATATGTTATAATTAATGTTGCCCTGGTAGGTTTTAATATGAGGAAAATTGTGGCTTATACGTGGATTTTAAACAAAAAGTGTGTCAAACAGATGTTTCTGCAAGCGTTGGCCGCTGACCTAATATGTTAAAGTCCACTCGGATATTAGACAAAACGTATATGTATTAGGATTGCGTCGTTTTACAACATTCTCGCGTGCCTTTATTAGCTTCTTTGAAATTTCAACATTATCAATCTTCAACCTTGTTTCATTCGAATTTTAAAAAACTTCAATAAAAGGTGGTGATTATCAATTCGTATATATTTTTATGGTGTTTATACACTCGTATCGTTGTCAATTAGGTCCCATTTCAATTTTGTTGACATAGGATCTTTGTTTCCAAATGATAAACCATGGAAGTCCTAAAAACGTTTAGAAGCTGAATGAAAATAATGCTTGGTGACTGAGATATTGGTAGGTTTATAATAATCTGAGACAGGGTAGGCAATTCTTAACGAGAATGAGCTCAAATTTGGTAGATGAGGCGCCATAACTTCGTGGTATAACAACGGTACTTGTTTTTTTGCCACTAGAATGACCTTCGGCTTTAGCTAACTGCAGAGGGCAACAGTGCAGATCTCGAAGAGAACTGCTGGAGATTTCGGAGCCCCTCCCTGTGCGCGGAGAATGTCCAACGAGGAGGTTTTACTGATTTGAAATAACTTCGCGCGCTTCTTCAAAATGCTAAATAGAAATAGCGATTAATGTAGAAATTAAAACATGCAACTCATAAACGTACTGTTCAAATATTCTCTAAACACCAAGTCAATACGCGGCTTTGGTCATTGATTCTCTAAACGTTTGTTCTATAGCTGTTATCAGTCTATTCAGTTTGATACGTGTTAAGAATCTATTTAGTCATATATGACAAAGTTCAAAGACACGTGACGGTGTTCTTCGACTTGTTGTGTTGATGACATTACAGTTTTCATCGCCTTATAGTCAGTGATCTTTTAAAGTTGATGTTAGATGAGTTTCATAACAATGTAAATATATAAAGAAGGCGGTAAGCGTATTGGCAAGAGATTTCGAAGAGAAGATTTCGTGGTTCGTTCAAGGTGAACGACCTGTAAATCTCGTAGAAAAAACATGGAAAAAAATGCCACCAACACACTGCGCTTCAATTATGATGTACTATATGCAATTACGTCATTACCCAAAGGACCAACAAAATATTTCAGATATAAATATTCCTCTCGCTTACGGTCTGTTGTTTTGAAAAATTGCTTCCGACGTCTTAATTATGACCGTATTTCGTCATAAAATAAAAAAAAATGGTCATCAAATAAAAAATAGCGACCGCGGTAATAGCGTTTAATATTTGATCTAACACGTCTGATTTGATTTCGACAAATTTTCACAAACTTATTAACTATTATCACTCTTTTTAACCATTTCAACGATGGTTCCTATTAGCTGCTAAATCTGGTTGATTAGAATAGGCGATGATTCCCGATGTAGGCCTTGATATGCAATCAAGGTAAATTTTTCAACCGTCTGTGTAACTCTCTTCCTGTGACCATTACAAAATCTCAGACGATAAATACTTTCAAAACCAGAGTAAAAAAGTTTTACTTAGATGAGTCCACCTAACATCACTATTTATACTATTATGTTATATGTAAATATATTATATGTACACGTTTTCTCTTTTTACAATATATATTTTGATATGTATATACTTATACCCAAATTATATGTATGTTTGTATGTAAATATTTATTATTGGTATTTAAGTATTTCTACTTATTATAAACTCTCGCCACTTCTTTTTATTATTCCACTCCATCCAAAGGTTATCTGGAAGAGATCGCTTTAAGCGATAAAGCCGCCCATTGCTTATGTATTTTAATTTTATTGTGTCTTTTTTTATTTTATTTCATAGATGTAAACAATAAAGAGTTTATAAATAAATTATAATTAAAAAATAAATTTTTCAATAGGTAAAAATCAGACTTTTTCCCTCCTTATAAGATTATCTTTTTCACCGTTTATTAGGATTTTCCAAGAAGCTTTTTAACGATTTAATGCCATCTGGTACTCATATCATTATCATATGCAACGCTTGTTGAATAATATATGTGCAATGTTTTATATCTTACGTGAACAGAATTATTATGATATACATCTTAACCAACAGACGGTAAACAAAGCTGACATCTATTATTTTAATGACTTTAATATTATTGTTCTAAAGGAGAAGTCGAACATTAAAACACAATATCTAAATAAATACCTAAGATTAAGTAATACTCCAAATAATTTTACAATTTTTTTTCTTAAAATGTACAGAATTTGTGCAAAGCCAGTGCCAATTATTAGGAATTATTGTTTTTTCTTTTTTTTTACGCAAATACAGTACGAATATTGGGGTAAATTAACGTGAAGACACTTCCCAGTATTATAGTTTCGAAATAATCATTAATGACGATTTCTTTATCATCTTGGCCTTAAGTGCAAAAAGCGTGAAGTTAACAGTCGCAATGTAGCGATGGTTTATTACGCGCTCTGATGTTTACTGTATAACACATTTTTATCATTTTATTCATCGATATAATATAATTAAATATAAGTGATATAAATTAATTACAGTTTTTTCCCGATAATGATGCAATAATTTTGAGGAGGTTATCAGTAAAACTCAAGAGCATGGTGGTATTTATATTAGTGTGTTTCTTTTCCGTGAACATCATGTGTGGCCGAGACCTCGTCGCGTTACAAACTTCGGGAACCAGTGCGACTAATTCGAGTGAATCTCACGTGCGTTCTCAAAACCGGTATTATACACCGTTCAGTGAATATATAACCACAACAGAGCAGTTACGACCTTCGCGGAAAACATTCCAGTCGCCAGACACGCAACACAGCGCCGGACGCAATCAATCGCAACCGACAAGCCGGACTCAAGCTCGGAAAACAACCAAACTGTTTCTATCGCACTTAATCAACACCACAATGAACCATACGAGAATCAATAATACCATACAAACCAACCAAAATTCAACGATTCCGCAGAAAACTTCGTTGGATGAAGATAGAATTGTTTTCAAGGATGATGAAGAAATGGATCAAGTCGAGAGGAACACCATTGAGCCGTTAAGCAACACATCAGTGACATTCCCAGCCGATGACATGGTTTACAGTTCCACGGGAACTTCGAGGGCAAATGAAAGTAAGAGCAACTCCAATAGTACAACTGAAAATGTGGATTTAGAAGACCGATCTTCGTTCCAGGTAGATAGCTGTCCTACGGGCCAGGCTAGAATAAACGGAAAATGTGTTCCTTTAATGGAATAATACGCACGCGCTTTAACAGAGATAATATTTATGTTCTGTGCATTTACGTTATGTTTTTATGAATAACCAATATCAGAAGAGGGTTTGTCATATAATTTGTTATCTGTATTAAATATTAATAAAAGTAAAATTCAATATGATATATATCTTCTTTTTCTTTATGATTCTTCCTAAATTGTTTTTTTTTTTTTTGACGAACTACACAGATTGGCCAGAGAAGCTGGCCTTGACTGCTTCACCGGATTGAGAGGTGGCAGAGCTCTTAGGTCGCTTAGCCTGAACCTCTATCGCTAGTAACTCGACACATGGGTCCCCCCGGTTGGGGGTAACCTCGGCTTGGACGGTTACTATGTTACGCGTAAGCATTCCGATCCGAGGGCGCCCGAGAGGGCCGAACCACGACTCGGTCGGTTGCTATTTCACGGATAATCTAAGGGACATTCGAAAGCTAAACTAACTTTGAGTGCCACTTCGGGAAGCGTTGGCGCTGGGAGAAGAAGTGGCTGAAGAAACTCCAGCAACGCTCCTAGCATCTAAGGGTGAGGCCTGCCCATAAAATAGCGGTAACGCGCGAGGATTATTCGCAACCTCCGACGGTCGCGAATGGACGCTGAAGATTTGTAAAGATCTAGCCTGTGCAATGGTAATCGCGTCGTCCGGATCGTCAAGAACGTGTCTCGGCCTCCGGGCGACGCGACGGAATTTAGTATAGGAAGGCTCATAAGTGGCGGCACTTACAAGAAGTTTGTTAGAATGTTTGGTGGCAGTCTCGAAAACCGTCGAGATGCCTGCTTAAAGAATTGGGCTATTGTCGGTAACCCTGTGTCAACGTGGAGCTCACGATTACGTACGAACCACGGCGCACCCGTGGCTCGTCACAAAAACGATTCTGAATTACTTGTAACCTATGGATATGTTTATGGGCGGCATGCGCGAAGACCGGGCTCGCGTACGTCATAACAGGACGTATAACTGCTTTGTAAAGTGTCACCTTATTACGAAGGGACATTTTACTTTTCTTATTAATGAGGTGATATAGGCGACCCATAACGTAGGCCGCCCGGTTCCTAACCTGATCTACGTGAGGGCCGAAGCTGAGTTTGTGATGTAATATGACACCTAAGTATTTGGTTTGTGTTACCCATGGAATAGGGGTGCCTAGAAGTTGGACGCAACGAGGTGGAGACTGAAGACGCCTCGTGAAGTACATGGCTGCGCTCTTAGCCGGGTTGATTTCTATTCTCCATTTCCTAAACCAATTCCTTAGGGCATCGGCCGCGGTCTGGAGTTTTTTGAGAATTACTTCGGGGGAACGCCCCGAGGCATAAATGCCGGTATCGTCGGCGAAAAAGGCTAGTTCTGCTCTACGTGAGCGCGGAATATCGTTAGTGTAGAGCGTGTAAAGGACACACACACGTGTGGTACACCGGCTCGAACGGGACGGAGGGTGGCGCGCACTCCCTCGACGCGGTATCTAAAGGTTCGACCAGTAAGAAAATCGCGCAATGTGCGCACTAAATAGTCGGGCACCCCGAGCTTGTATAGTTTGTATACAAGCCCGGCGTGCCAGACTTTGTCGAATGTCCTAAATTGTATATCTTCGAAAAACTATTACGCTTAAGCTGATATAAGTACAACCAATTGTTAGTTCTATAATTATGTTGATAATCTTTATTAAAATTAACATTTGAGTCGCATATTCAATAAGTATTTTTTAATAAAGAATGGTATTTTTATATCCCACCACATACGATCCTCCGCTTTCCGCATCCAGCTACTTCCGGCTATCCTTACAAGGTCGTCGGTCCATCTGGAGGGAGGGCGCCCCACGCTTCTCAGGCCCATGCACGGTCTCCATTCCAAGACTTTCCTCCCCCATCTACCGCGGCTGACTCGGCAGATGTGGCCGGCCCACTACCACTTCAACTTACTGATTTTAAGAGCTATGTCGAATACCTTTGTTCTCCGTCGAATTTCTTCGTTTCGGATTCTATCCTTTAGAGCTGAGCATAGCTATTTCCAACGCAAGTAGTGCGACTTTCAGCTTGTGGACCAGCCCAACGGTCAGATTCCACGTCTCTGCACCGTAGGTCATGGCTGGGAGAACGCATATATGCGTGCTCCCAGATATTAGTCCGTATTTTTATAACCTGACTTTAATTATATTAATTACTTTGGACTGTAACTAATGAAACATTGTTACCACCACTGTTTACTACTTAAATGTTGTCACACCTACTGACACTGTTTATAGGAGATAAAATATGGAATAGTATTTTATTCAATTTACTTGTTTTAAAGTAAAAACCTATTTCAAATGAAGTGTACATTAAAAAAGAAGGAGAATCTAAGCGTCTTACCGTGACGGAATCGCTACTACACACAGACGTTCTCTTTTATTTACGAAGTATCATAATTATACTATGAGGTTCTGGCATGTAGAAGACATTCTGTTAAGTTTTCAATTAGAAGTACTTGCGTAGACTACGGTGACTTACACTAGGAAACTACCCCGGCCTGCCAGAGAGGCAAGCCGATGTGGCTTCACGTCTCATGTTCCGGGGCGCCTTGCTTGGCATGGTTTTGGGGAGGCCCATCCTTCCACGAATGGAGCTCGTAAAGCGACTGGCACAGCCGGGATCGCGAATATGTGCGAGAGCATTCCCGTAACCACACCGATATGCTACGATGGTAATACTAAAAACTAAAACCTCAATATGGTAATATATACCGTGGTATAGGTTTTAGTTGCTTCAAGCCCGACGTAACTCGCCCTTGCCGCGTACAAGTGCCTAACTCCATAAAAATAAAGATAAGCCTCAAAGTTGCGATCTGCGGTTGAATTCTGGTGGCAAATCTTATTTAGTCATATTCAAAAATACGTATTTAGCAGTACGCTTGGAGGAAAACGGAAAAGCATGATGGTATTTATTTAAGCGGGATAGTTGTGTGAAGATAACATACGTGGCCGGGAACTCGTCGCGTTACAAGCCTCGGGAATCGGTGCGATAACTTGAAGTTAATTTCGTGCGTTCTTAAAGCTTGAATTATATAGAAGTTCAGTGAACATACACCACACGCAGCAGTGGCGATCCTCGAAAAAATTATTCTGGTCCCCGGAAACAGGGCCCGATAGTACCTAACGCTATCCACAAATCGAAGTAAATATCAGAAAACGCCGAGACTTTTTCTATCAACATCACAATGAATGAACAGCAAACCAATACAAAATTAACAATTACGCCGAAAACGTCGTTGAATGAAGATAGAATAATTTTCAAGGATGACGAAGAAATGCTTAAAGTCGAAAGGAACACTATAGATCCATTAAACAACACTTCAGCGACACTCCCGGGCGACAATGTGACTCAGAGTTCCACGAGCATTTTGAAAACAAATAAAAATAAGACCAAATCAAATAATACAACTGGAAATATGGGTTTGGAAAACCGACATTTGACTGATATACAAGGCTGTCCGTCGGATTACGGCAGAATAAATGGAAAATGTGTTCCTAATATTTAGTAATCGAATAATACTTACAAATTTTAGCACATTAGAATATCCGAAAGTATATTTATAGTTTTATGAAAACCGTGCCAGAGGACGATTCCCCATATTGTCTGTATGATGTATAACATTAAAATGGAATAAAGTATGCCTTAATTATTATTATTATCTTTAAAAAACTATTTAGTAATAATCAGAATATAGCTAAGCCGAGCGGTGATACAAGCCTTTTGTTAGTTTGTAAATATGTTCATAATCTTTATTTCAATTAACATTATTAAGTCGTCTATGCGATAATTACTTTTAATGAAGTTTTGTAATATCTAATTGTGTTTTACTAATAAAATAGATTCTAGTATTATTTATATATATATATTGTTATTTATATGGTGTATATGTGTTATGTAATTATAAGAACATTGTTGATGTCTCTTTTCGGTACACGTTCAAAAAAATCTTTACCATCGTTGTAGCAATCGATTATTACGCGTTCTAACATTTATTGTATATCATTTTATATACTATATTTTTTTTCCGACGATTGTGCAATTCTGAGCACGCTTTAAGGAAAACTGTATGATGGTATTTATATAAGCCGGTTTGTTGTCCGTACATCATATGTGTTAGAGAACTCGTCGGCTTATGAACTTCGACCAGCCAGTGTGAATACTTAAAGTGGTTATAAAATTTGACGCCGGAATTATTCTACGTCCATTGTAAAGACAGCCACAATAGACATAACAGACAACATATTCTGGTACCATAGCCAAGAACGAGACACAGAGCCGGACGCAGCCAATCCCAAGTTTTTCGACAATTCGACGGAGTCAAGATCGGAAAATACAAAGACTATTGCGCTCTATCGTCCCCACCATGAGCCAGCATCCGAGATTCGTTAATAACGTGCAGAGCAACGCAAAATTAACAATACAGCGGAAAACATCGTTGGATGAAGATAGAATAGTTTTCAGGGATGATGAAGAAATGTATCAAGTCGAGAGGAACACTATTGAGCCGTCAAGCGACACTTCAGTAACATTCCCAGCTGATGACGTGGTTCTGAGTTCGAAGGGAACTCCGAAAACAGATAAGGATAATACAACTGTAAATCTGATAAACCGTTCTGTGGCCGATATAAAACCTTGTCCGACAGGCTTCGCCAGAATAAACGGAAAATGTGTCAAAGATTATAACTAGGTAAAAAAGTACACATGCATTTTAGCAGATTATTAAATTAATATTATTTATACTCTGTGTATCTATGTTATGTCTAATGTAAAACAATAGACTAAAATGAAAATATTTTTTTTACATGTCAAAAGTCGACTCACTATATTATCTGTAAATTAATATTATTTACAAATTAAATATAACATTAAAATGAAATATAATGTGCCTTATTTATAATGAATGGAAAAAACTATTAAATAATCATCACAATATAGCTAAACCGAGCGGAGATAGATAGCAAGCTTTTTATTAACTTGATAATTATTTTCTTAATCTTTATATAAATTAACATTTAGTTATATATTAAATTACTAATTTATTATGAAAATGTAGTATCTGTGTTATGTACATACATAACCTGACCTTAGTAAATAATATTTAATTGTAGTTTTATAAAATTACTATAATATTTTGAACTCTTCGCACCTAGAAATCCATTACAATCAAAAAATTATTATGGTACGCATAAAGACTTTTTTTTGTGACGAACTACACAAGTTAGCCAGAGAAGCTGATTATAACTGCTTTATCGGATTGAGAGGTGGCATTGCCGCTTAGCCTGAATCTCTTTTGCTATATACAAGGGCCCCCCCGGTGAGGGTAACCTCGGCTTTGACGGTAACTATGTTACGCGTAAACATCCCGATCCGAGAGCGCCCGAGAGGGCCGAACCCCGACTCGATCGGTTGATATTTTACGGATAGTCTAAAGGACATTCAAAAAGCTAAACTAACTTTGTGTGCCCTGTCGGGAAGCGTTGGCGCTGGGAGAAGAAGTGGCTGAAGAAACTCCAGCAACGCTCCTAACATCTAAGCCTGTCCATAATAAGGCGGTAAGATTATTGGCAAACTCCGACGTCGCGAATGGCCGCGTTGTAGATTTGTAAGGATATAGCCTGTGCATTAGTGATCGCGTCGTCCGGACCTGTGGAGAACGTCTCGGCCTCCGTACGAAGCGACGAAGCATACAGGTCCACTGATAATAATAGCCATTAAGCCCACCAAGGACAGAGGTTCACAAAAGATAGTGGATCAAACGATCTACCGAAACACGATTGGGAAGAATAAGATTCTAATAACAACGGTTTCTTTCTTAAGCAGATTCTAATATATAACTCCATCAGTTGTTTGATAAATACCCGGACAATTTATACATTTATTTACTTACGTTATACGTTAATAAATAAGCAAGGGAAAATAACGTCGTAATGTACTATGAGTTTAAGCGGTAAATTATAATTATAATTGTTTATACTCTACTGTTCCTTTCGAGGTGATTTATTTTATCTATGGTAAACAAAATTGCTGCTATCAAATGGATTTGTCATTTACTCTTGAGCTAGCTTATCCCATTTTAAAAGAGGTTTGGTTAAGTCGTATTCATTTTTTATAGCTGACCGGTTTTTACACGCTCTAATCGAATGTATGGTGGCTGTTTTTCCATTGCAAGCTGTATCGAAGAGTACGTAGTGAATATGCTTCCTCTAATCTGGTACGACTTACCATCGAAGCCGTAATGATACCTATTTAGTCGACTCAAGCAAGGGAGTCCTACTTCTTAAAATCCTTCGAATGCGGAAACCCATCACCCTTTTGTAAATCAACGATGAGGAAAGACGTGACTATCATTCATTTTGTACGAGGTATTTGTACCATATAATAAAATATATATCTATAATTATTAACGCAGTACAACAATACACGCGGAAATCAATCTCAACCGCCCATAAAATAACAAACAGTCTGCTATGTATAATAATGATTTATAACTCCATCTACTCTAGTTTCTTGTTATAATTAAACCGGGTTCTTTGTTTCGTTAGCGTATTTATAATTTCTTGCGGTTTTCCTTACTTACAATGCAGGTAACCGGAAGCTGTATTTAATTTATCAGAATCTTGTTAACAATAAAAACATGACAATATTATTGCTTGCATTTCTTGAAAAAAATCAATACATTAATGGATTTACCCGAGACGATAATCGTACTTTACACCATAAATACACATATTATATGTAGAAGACATACGAAATATATTAAAAGGTGTTTGAAAATTGTCTAAGACATGTAGGTTTTCTCACAGTGTTTTCCTTGACCGACGAGCGTGTGATAAAACAGCACAGAATTGCAACAAACAAATTCATTAGTGCCGGCACCTCGGATCGACATCGAACTCGGGCTAATAGCGTTTATAAAGCGATAGCGATAGTCAATTGTCTACACTTTTTTCAATCCCACTGTTACATGCATGGTACAGAATTTTATAAAGCTATTGGTTTTTATAGCATATCTCGCGACCAGTAATTTGGTATCATTTTAGACATCATTAACACCGAACCGACAATGCATTACTTTTATATAGATGTATCTCGTGTAGACCTACTTACAAATTGTTTTAGATTTATTCATAAAAGCGTAAAATTATTTCTTTATTAAAAAACAAATAATCTCTCGATACTCAAATTGTGTTTCAGCCAAATCAAATTCTCTAAATTGACAATATTGTTTTTGATTTAAAATTCGCCACGTTACTTAAATATATTAAGAAATCTAATTATTTTGTCCGTATTTTTATTTTTTAAACCCCGGTAACGAATACGAACATTCGGCCGAATATCCGTTCTAAAATGTACCTAACTAGTCTTGTGTAGTTCGCGAACGAACTAGGTCGTAAGAGCGATCCCACAGAAAAACTACGGGAACCGCTCACTCACTCAAATTCCTTACTTCCTGCTCACATATGAGAGTCTCGTACGTTAAGTCATTCGTTCTCTGTCAGTTAATAAATATACTATTACTATATTTTTAATGTTACTTTGTTCATACAGTAAAATAATTGTTGATTATTTAATAAACTTAATAAAAATGTTATTAATCACTAAGCAGTCGATGTATGTATTGCACAAATACGCCTGATTATTATTCAAAATAATTATATACATTTTAAAATTATTAATTCAGAGATTTTTACTGTTTTTAGATTGTAAAATTGTAGCATTGCATCTATTGTAGTATTGTAATTATAACGTTAAAAGCAGTATCAAAACGAACGAACAATTCTTTCTTATTTTGACTCGAGCTGGGAGCTGACGAACTAGTTCGAACGAACTAGAAAAGCGAACTAGTTCGATTCGGAGCGGCGAACTAAACTGATCGATCTTAGGCGCGAACTAATAAGCACAAGACTATACCTAACCGAATATTCCGCCGAATTATTCGGTATATGATTTACTTGGCACTAAGCAGGTTCGTACATGCCAGCGGCGTGGCGTGGTTTGTCCGCCGTATAAAATTCACACTTATCGCGCTGGCGTCTTACGTTCGTTTACGTTACGTTATTTTGGATTGTTATTAAAATTTCTCGCATGATATTATTTTCAAATTAATATTGAGATTGTTTAATTTACTATAAAATAAGTCTGTGCGTTTATAAAGATGAGAATGACGATGTAAAGGATTATATGTGTGGAACTTTTTTGACACCTCCATTGAGATGTATTGTGATTGTTATCAAAATGACATTTATAGTTCATTAATGAAATAATTCACTAATAAAATAAATAAATAAATAATTCAATAATTAAGGCACACTTTATTCCATTTTAATGTTATATTTGTCACATTTATTTTATTAAACTCACATAACGTAGACACAGAGTAGACATTATATCATTTTTCAATTTTAACACATTTTCCATTGATTCTGGCGAAACCCGTCGGACAGGCGGCATCTACATCTATATCTACATTAAAACCCGTTGGCGTACCCGAACGGCGGTAGAGATTTGGTTGCCCTGGTAATGTTCCTTGCCCCGGTATCTGGAGAAAATTTACTTGCCCATAGACTTCTGCCTCGCACGTATACACCGCGAGAAGTATTAGCACAAATTTCAAGACAGCTTCGATCTTCATTATCTCGGTGTAAATAGTAACAATACGTACACTATAAGTAGAATTCTTTATATACTTTAGTTATGTGGTGGAATTTTGTTTAAACAATTTGTTCGCAATCTAGAGAATTTGATTTGGCTGAAAAACAATTTGAGTATTCGATTGAAATTATTTGTGTTTCAATAAAGAAGTAATTTTACGCTTTTACGAATAAATCTAAAACAATTTGTAAGTAAGGCTGCACGAGTTCCAGCTATACACAAGTAAGGCGGCGCATCACTCGTACGGTATCCGTACGACGAGTGCTCTGCGCCCGGTCCTAGAGCGTTGGATGCGCAGAAAGCGCAAACCTCTCACCTTCCGCCTGACGCAGGTGTTCACGGGGCATGGGTGCTTCGGGGACTACCTGTGTCGGACGGTCCATCGGGAGGCCGATGAGCGGTGCCATGATTGTGGTGCTGCGGTGGACTCTGCCCAGCACACCCTCGAGGTGTGCCCGAGATGGGCAGCGCAGCGCCATGACATGGTATCTGCCATCGGTGGTGTAGACCTGTCGCTTCCGAGCCTCGCTCTTGCGATGGTCTCGAGCGACAGGTCTTGGACGGCGGTCGCCTCCTTCTGTGAGACGGTCATGTCCCAGAAGGAGGCTGACGAGCGGGTCAGGGAGAGGAGCGCAGAGGCTCCCCCCCTCCGCAGGCGACGTATCGGGGTGCGCAGGAGGCGTTACGAACGCCTCCTCTTGCCGCCCCCGTAATCCGAAGCGGGGCCAGGATGGGTACCTGGCCCCAGCATGCTTCGGCGTCGTCGGGACTTCTCTGAGTGCCGGAGAAGTCCCCTTTGAGGATGAAGTCCGGTCTTTGCCGGGACCGGCCGGTCGTTGGGGTGTCCTGTCGCTGACAGATCCGGGGCACCCCGCTCATAACGGCTGATGGCATTCGCGGAAGGTTTAGTGGGTAGGGGCTGCCCAGGCCGAGTGCCACACATCCCTCCGGGCCCACCCAGGGTACCGGAGGATGGTCTATAAAAAGATTCCCCCGCGTGAACAAAAAAAAAAAATACACAAGTAAGGCAATGTTGATTCTGTGTTTAATGATGTCTAAAAGGATACAGAATATATCTAAAAAGATACAGATATAGAATAAAATTATTGGACACGAGATATGTCGTAAATACCCAAAAGCTTTATAAAACTCTATGCCGTGCATGTAACAGCGAGGTTGAAGACATATTAGCAGAATATATCAAAAAACATTTAATATAACTGATTAACTGACTTATACGTGAATCAAAAAAAAATACTCTTATCAGCTTAAAATTTAAATATATATAAACTTTTTTAAAACCGTGATAGCTCAGTATCCGGACAGTCGCTTCAAGTTGTTTAATACGTTAGCAACCCGAGTACGATCCCAGGTGCCGGCACTAATGAATTTGTTTGTAGCAATTTTAAGTGCTGATTTATCACACGCTCGTCGGAGAAGTAAAACTTTGTAAGGAAACATGTACAATAGACAATTTTCTACGGCATGTAAAGTCTAACAATACGCACTAGGGCCGCGCGATTGGATAAGCCCTTTACAGAAAATGTCTGTGCCCAACAGTGGGACATAAATATATAGGCTCCAACTTTAACATTAAGCTTTTTAACACCTTTTAGTATATTTTGTATTTTCTATCTATAATGTATGTATTTATTGTTTGAAGTTCGAATATCAGCCCGCAAATAACCATTAATGTATTGATTTTTATCAAGACATACAAGGCCAAAATATTGCCATGCAATATAATAGGTTGTCAAATATCTCCCTTCCGCCTTTTTGTCTTTTGAATTTCGCGGCTATGTACAAAGCGCTACAGAGCTCGTATCTAGCAATACTATACATAATTTGAAAGGTCTTGACATAACCTACAAAACGACGCTATGCATAATTAGTTTGGATATTGCGTTCAACAGTTATAGACGTGTAAACAAGAAGTTCACTAACGCCGAAATTCGCGCTATTTTAAAGTTTTCCTTCGTTAAAGGCAAATCCGCTAGAGAAACGTTCCGTGAGATTAATGGTGTTTTGGGGGATGGTACTCTATCACTTCGAACCACGGAGGAATGGTTTCGACGATTCAGAGCCGGTGAAAACGACACCATGGATAAGCCAGCCGGCGGAAGACCTGTGACGACAAATACCGATCAAATCATGGACTACATCGAGTTAGACCGGCATGTGGCATCTCGTGACATCGCCCAGGAGATGGGAGTTAGTCACCGAACTATTTTTAACCATCTGCAGAAGGCTGGATACAAAAAAAAGCTTGATGTTTGGGTGCCGCATGATTTGACGCAAAAAAACCTTCTGGACCGAATCAACGCCTGCGATATGCTGCTGAAACGGAACGAACTCGACCCATTCTTGAAGCGGATGGTGACTAGAGACGACAAAAGGATCACATACAAGCGAAAACGGTCGTGGTCGAAGGCCGGTGAATCGTCCCAAACAGTGGCCAAGCCGCGAATTTCGGCGTTAGTGAACTTCTTGTTTACACGTCTATAACTGTTGAACGCAATATCCAAACTAATTATGCATAGCGTCGTTTTGTAGGTTATGTCAAGACCTTTCAAATTATGTATAGTATTGCTAGATACGAGCTCTGTAGCGCTTTGTACATAGCCGCGAAATTCAAAAGACAAAAGGCGGAAGGGAGATATTTGACAACCTTATATTATTATAAAAAAGATAATTAACTTAAATTCGAGCTTCCGGTTACCTGCATTGTTCTAAGTAAGGAAAACCGCAAGAAATTATTCCAAGAAAATAGAGCAGATAGAGTTTAAGGCATTACTTACATACAAATAAACAATAAATAAATACATAAAAAGATATTATAATTTGAAGGCTATGAAGCTCTTTAAGCATAAAACATAAGATCGAACATGATCTATTGTAATTTTTTTTATTTTTTACGTATAAACGTAGCTATAATATTTAAGATGTCAAATTAAATATTTTAGTGTTTGTTAATGGATACAATAGTAACGCCAAATATATTCCAAATGGCACAAAATTTATTCCTGGAATTCATTTGGTCAACATAATTTTTTTTTTGAACATTGACATAATTGGACACAGGTCACTTGCCTTACAGGCAAACGACATTTTGGACGAACTAACAGTTTGCCAAAGAAGCTGGCCTTTACTGCTTCACTGGATTGAGACTGGATTGTAGCTCTTAGGTCGCCTGATCCTCTAAGCAAACGACATTGCTATGGAAATAATTTATACTAAATGCGTAACCATAAACTAAACTTTTAAGACCAACTTGAACTAATTATTAAGATAAAATTATAAGGGATTTTTTGAATTTACTATAATGAGCTTGTCAGTCTTACTATTCATTGATATATTACTAACTAACATTGATTTAAGAAGAATGTGGGAAATATAATATTAAAATGGCGCGCATGTACAAGGTTGCTATGACACATTGTATCCGTCTCCAATAATAGAGGAGCTGCTTAATTCGTATGTATGTTTTTGCAGTATTTCTTTGTTTTTACTAGTCAGATTTTTATATACTGTCATTGCTCTGCTGTCGCAGAAAATAACTTATTGCTGTGTAGATTCTCACCATTCTTAATAAACATTCAATATAATCTTTTCAGTAGTGTCTTAGATTAGAAGCACTGAAACTAACAAACTATTTATCTTTATAATTTTCGCACAGCTAACACATTTTAAATGGCATCACCATGGTGTTTTACAAAGATAATTTTATTTTAACATAGTTTTATCAATCAATAATATAGCTAAATACGATATTATTGAGCAATGAAAATATTTTGGAAGTTCCAAAATATTTATTGAAATCTAGATTTATGTTAATAATCAATAAAAAACGGAACCTAAGGTCAAGGTGAATTTAAGTGTGAAAATAACGTTGACATATATACAAGACTAATATATTAACATGACGAATGATGAGCTAACAACAGCGTTAAAAAAGTTTGTCCAAATATGTGCGACACAACAGCGTTAAAAAAGTTTGTCCAAATATGTGCGACATATTTGGATAAACTTTTTTAACGCTACTTATTATTAGGTAAAATACACATACTGTATAAGCTTTGATCTATAATTCTAGGACATATCGCCGGAGTTTAAGCTGATTACAATAACCTACAAGCGCGGAGGCCATACATATAACCCTGTAAGGCTGGCCTACTTTACTTCCACGTACTATTACACGATAGGCGCGTAAGTTTGTAGTCAAAGGAATGACGTATTTGTCTTCTGAAGTCGAAAATTCAATTTCCAAAAAAATTTAATGCACAATGAAAAAAATTGTTAGTACATAAATAATTTATAACTCCCTAATTGTCTTTAAAACTGTGTCGCACACATATTATATCATATATCATCCTATGTCCCCTAGGTGGGGCAGAGGGCGTCCACAGTGAACCTCCATCGCGTTCGATCTTGGGCTTCACGCTTTATCTCGCTCCATGTCTTCCCGATGTTCTTCGCCTCGTCTGCAACTGTGCGGCGCCACGTCTGTTTAGGACGGCCGCGCTTGCGCTTTCCTTGCGGATTCCAATCAAGGGCCTTCTTGGAAATGTGATCGGCATCGCTTCGGAGGTATGGCCAATCCAGTTTGCGGCGTCTTATTTGGAGGTCGATCGGGCTTTCACGACAGCGCTCCAGAAGATGTTCGTTAGAAATTTTCTCGGGCCAGTAGATACCGAGGATTCGGCGAAGACATCGGTTGACGAAAACTTGGAGCTGATGAGAGATGGTTTTGGAAACCTTCCACGTCTCACACCCATATAGCAGTACGGATTTAACGTTGGACCTGAATATTTTGGTCTTAACGTGGTGCGATAATATCCGTGACTGCCATACAGGCCGGAGCCGTGCGAAAGTTTCCCGGGCCTTGGCAATGCGTGAGGTAATGTCCTCTTCAGTACCCCCAGTTTCTGACACACATATTATATTACATAATTTTATTATTATTTTAAAAATTAGTACCCGATGTATGGCGAACACCACCTATCAAATATGGGACCTAATAGAAATTAGTGCTACTTACTTTAGTTAAGTGAAAAGCTGACCGCGAAAACTGTCTCTGACATAGGTTCCCGAGAGGGCTGGACCACGGCTCAAGTTTTTATTTCATTAATATCTAAGAAAAAAGTTAAACTAACTTTGAGTGCCAATTCGGGAAGCGTTGGTGCTGGGAGAATAAATGGCCGAAGAAACTCCAGCAACGCTCCTGACATCTCCGATAAGATTATTCTCAAACTTTGTAGATTTGTATCAGCCGCGGACTAGAGTTTTTTGAAAATAGACTGTCGACACTTCTTAATTAACAAGATATCAAACCACTTTGACCCTGGAAGCAAGTGATTTTTTATGACGATCAGGGACCAACGGACACGATAACCACTGCACTCATAGATCTCAGCCACCTCTCAAATCCGTTAAAGTTATACTTTACAAATACATGGAATAGAAATGATAAAAATAATAAAAATCAGACGGCAGCAAACAATTATAACGCTGAGATGATGAGAACACCTCAGAGCCCCCCGCGACTTTTTTTTTCAGGAAAATGGGTAAACGAGCTAACGACTCACCTGAACTTAAGTGATCACCGTCGCTCATGAACATTCACAACATCAGAGGAGCTGCCGGCCTCTGGGACAAGAGTAGGCTCGTTTCTTGAAGGTCCCCAAATCGTACTGGTTCGGAAACACCGCTGGCGACAGTAGGTTCCACGCTAGTAAACGTTTAAACGTTAGAAATTCAATGAATCAGAAATTTCTCAATTGTGATTACATTTCCTATCAAGCCATAATATTTCTCAGTTTCTTATAAATTTTAGCGACTGCATTTTTCTATATATCTATAATTTGTTATCCTTACCTAATCCTTACTCAGCTAGCAGCTATCTTACATTAGTTCTTTTGTCCAAATGAAAAAAATATTGGAATATTTAATTACGCACAAGGCACCGATTAAATCTTTATTTTTTCAGAATTGTTTGAATAACCAGAATAAATATGCATTTTTTTATACATACACATATCAAACTATGTATACTCCCAACATAATGGAAACTGTTACTTACATGGCAACATTAAAATGTGTACAACTATTTTTTTTATTCGAGAAAAGGTAAATGGACATGCGGCTCAACTTGATCTTGCATGATTCCGTCGCCCACAAATGCCTAATCACAAGAATAATAAAAACTAAACAACAATAGCCGGAATACATCAATATAAAAATATAATTGAAATATTTGCAATATTATGATAGGTACGAAATAAAAAATTAAAGATAATTAATAAATTAACCTAAGTACAAAACAAAAATGTTTAATGAAATTAATATCGTAAATTTTAATAAATTTATTTACGAATTGAATCGATTGTGACAATGTCATTATTGTACCGAGTAATCGTAAAAGATGATTTTTCATGATACCGGACATCACTACCCTAGTCTGGTAGTAGAATTCAATTCATAATTGGTAA
The DNA here is from genome assembly GCA_029286785.1 of Meandrusa payeni. NCBI lineage: Eukaryota > Metazoa > Arthropoda > Insecta > Lepidoptera > Papilionidae > Meandrusa > Meandrusa payeni. The sequence continues at coordinate 8,043,036 of JAGSMX010000013.1, forward strand.
TAATTTAGAAGCCGGCATAAAGACTAGGCGTATTTCTTTAGTCCTTTATGTTTTTTTTTATTTTTTGAGTAAATTTGTTAAATAATGCTGAAACTTTACATTTCTGCGAAATAACTGAAACTACCAATAGTGAAAAATATTTTTTAAGGAATTACTTAAAACAATTGAAACATAACTACCACGTGTACGCCGAGTATCCTTGTATCATTTATTATAAATAGTTTATTTTTTGGTTTCTATAAAATTAATTCGAGAGGAAAAAGTAGCTTTATTTTGTTTAAATAAAACGTATTAATCTGCTCAGTTATTACACGTGGTTGGAAATCAGTAAGATGTCTAACGCGGAAGGAGACCTACGCGACGGGCTATCGGCCAAGGAGATCTTCGCCAACAGTGAAGGACTAACGTATAATGATTTTCTGCTGTTACCTGGATACATCAATTTCACCGCAGAACAGGTAGATTTGACTTCACCTCTGACTAAAAATATTCATCTGAAGACACCGTTGGTTTCCACACCGATGGACACCGTCACCGAAGCTGATATGGCGATAGCAATGGCACTATGTGGCGGTATCGGAATCATTCATCACAATTGCACTCCTGAATATCAAGCCAATGAGGTACATAAGGTTAAGAAATACAAACACGGGTTCATTCGAGACCCCGTCTGCATGGGCCCAGAGAATACCGTCGCTGATGTTATACAAGCGAAGAAAACAAATGGATTCACTGGGTATCCAATAACTGAAAATGGCAAGTTAGGAGGAAGACTCATAGGTATAGTCACGTCCAGGGATATCGACTTCAGGGAGGGTGACCCACAACTTAGTTTAAAAGAAGTGATGACACCTATTAAAGAAATGATTACAGCACAATCTGGAGTTACCCTGCAAGATGCAAATTACATTCTCGAGAAGAGCAAGAAAGGTAAGCTTCCTATTATTAATGGCTCAGGTGAACTTGTAGCATTAATTGCACGGACTGATTTAAAAAAGGCTCGAAGCTATCCCAATGCCTCAAAAGACTCCAATAAACAACTCTTGGTGGGTGCTGCTATTGGAACCCGTGAATCAGACAAAGAGCGCCTCAAGTTACTTGTTAGTAATGGAGTGGATGTCATAGTTTTGGATTCATCTCAAGGCAACTCAACCTACCAAATTGACATGATAAAATATATTAAATCTAATTACCCAAAAATACAAGTAATCGGAGGAAATGTTGTTACTAGAATGCAGGCTAGGAATCTCATAGAAGCAGGTGTGGACGCATTGAGAGTTGGAATGGGAAGTGGATCAATTTGCATAACACAAGAAGTCATGGCTTGCGGTTGCCCACAAGCCACTGCTGTTTATCAAGTTTCTTCTTATGCACGTCAATTCAATGTTCCTGTTATAGCTGATGGAGGTATTCAATCTGTAGGTCACATTGTGAAATCACTAGCTTTAGGAGCTTCAACAGTAATGATGGGATCTCTTCTTGCCGGCACTTCTGAAGCTCCAGGAGAATATTTCTTCTCAGACGGTGTGAGGTTAAAAAAGTACCGTGGAATGGGTAGCTTAGAAGCTATGGAGAATAAAGAGGGTAAAGGCTCTGCTATGAGTAGATATTTCCATAAAGAATCTGATAAACATAGAGTGGCACAAGGGGTTAGTGGAAGCATAGTCGACAAGGGGTCTGTATTGAGATTTTTACCATATTTGCAAACTGGTATGCAACATAGCTGTCAAGATCTAGGCGCTCCATCTCTGGCTACTCTACGTGAGATGAGCTACTCGGGAGACCTACGTTTTATGAAACGAACATACTCTGCACAGTTGGAAGGCAATGTGCATGGTCTATTTTCATATGAGAAAAGATTATTTTAATAATGCTATCTGTATAGTTGGAAATTTTGCTAAAGTCCTTTAATCTCTATGTGATATCCATTTTAATTGTGTATATATGATGAGCTACATAAGCCAAGATATTTGTTATAAGAGAATAAAACTAATTAATATACTCTGACATATTCCACTACACCTTGTAACATAGCATTATGTGATAAAACATTACTTGTTCCATTGCATAATAGACCAGTATTGAGAAAAATTATCCAAAATAAACTATAAATTGTATACACTGTATTTCATTACCCTAAAATCGTAAAAGTATCTAAACGCTTACCTAGGGTAAGAGTAACTCCAAATATCAAAATGAAAAATTGTTTAATTAATAAACTCATAAGTGTACACATATGTAAAATATTATAGCTATATATATATTTATCAAACCATATAGGTATATATGGTTTGATAAATGTGCAATATATCATACATCAGACTAACTTTGTACCGAATTTGCTACCACATCTCACAGTAAGAGTAATAATCTAAAAATATGGATCAAAAACCATCTGGGAGTTGACCTACTATTTGTTTATACTTGTTGAATGACTAAGAAATTGCTCAACAATTGAATGCCTGGAGTAAATTTATGGTTACCAACACATCCTACTTCATTCTTCTGTTGTACATAAGTCTTGAAATCATTTTTTTTTGTTCAATACAAATGGGTGTATGTTCTGTATTTTTCTTTCTACAAAAATATTTCATGAACATATCAAGTGAATAATTGTATTAAATGTTACCATACATGATGTTTAATGGCATTTATTGATGTTAAATTGTAATGAATATACCATGGACCGTTTATTTTGAAAGCACTGCTGCAAGACTTGTTGTTGTTGACACTGCTTAATCACTCTATTCATGTCATACTCAATTTAATGTAAATTTTTAAAACATAGGTCTGTGTTTAATTTTTTAGAAAATATTTTATGAAATTTGAAACTGGTTGGCATTAAAAGCTTTTCAATCAGGTGATTTGTACAAATAATACCTATTTATTATGATCTTTGAAAATTCTTATAGAGTTATTGGGTTACAGTAAATAAAACAAGGTTATAACTTCTAATAATCACAATTTAATGGAATCATATATGCACAAGCTGCACAGATTACGCACATTTTATAATAAATATTGTTCAGTGGTGCTAAATAACTTCAATTATAAAAAAATAAGAATGTGCTATGTTTTAGACTGGTGCGTCCAAAACTTTATGCTTATCGTTTTTTATAACTGCGCCTTGGCTAGTTGCTACTAAAAGATCTATGAAGACTGCAAAAATTCTCACTATGGTCAACTACAGATTAATATAATTGAGTAATTTCATAAATGCAAATATGAGTGAACAGAGAGCGTAGCATAAAAAATACCTATACTAACATCAGTCCTCTACACCAGCTGACATACATAATACTAACTTCAGTCTATGCTAGAAGAGTCGATAAAAAATACTTGAGTATAATAAACAGTGTCCCGATTCAAGCTATAAGTCAATCTTGCTGATATATATCAAGATAACCTAGCCAATACTACTTTCTAACTGAATCTCGGCAAGTTCACTAGATATGATTATTACGGAACATCTACAAATATGTTATCTTATGTCACGCAAAATGTATTTTAACCTTTAATCGTGAACTTTTTTACTATGTGAATAGATAATGGGCATCATTGAAACCTACGCTACATCAACATAAACGCACCAGTCGGAATGCACGAGTCAAGCGACCAAAGCGTATAAATCTTATTGAGATTACAGCTTAAATGTAATCAGCACTTTCAGCATGTCACTAATATCACTATCATATGAAAAACTATTGACCTCAAAGATTAATTAAAGAAGATTTATTTGATATTTAAAAACACTCCAGTAGGGTTAGATATTGCAAGTTTTTTTTAATTTAGGATAAAAAAAAATTGTATCTCGTTTGGTATAATATGGAATGCTTAGCGACTAGTCTATATTATATAAAATTTGGTAATGTTTTATATTTTCCATTAAATGTATATATACTGTATGCTTGTATATAATAAAAACCTTTATATTTAATCTGTGTATTTAAAATACTTTGATTATTTTTAGTTCAAGGACCATCAACTGTTTTGAGGCTGATTTAATACTAGTTTGCTTGACAGCAAGATAAATTTGTAAAAGTTTATGCTCTAACATTAGAACATGCTGTAAAGTGCTGATGTATTTAATATAGCGTTAGTGTAGATTACTCCTTAGGCGCGTCGCCTTCAGCCTCATCTTCTTGGTCACGCTCGAATTCCGGACCATGAGTGACATCGTCCTCAAATACGATTTCCTCAGGATCAGGGGCGCGTGGGAGGAATTCTTCCCCTGGGCAGATCTTCTTAAAGATCTGTTCAGCCTGTGGTGTTAAAACAATGTCAATTTTAAAAATAAAGAAATATGTGAAACAAAATATGTTATTCAACAACAATTAAATTTTAAATTAGATTTGATTATCCATGAAATAGCAAACGACCGAGTCGTGGTTCGGCCCTCCCGGGCACCCTCGGATCGGAATACTTACGCGTAACATAGTAACCGTCCAAGCCGAGGTTACCCCTCACCGGGAGGACCCGTGTATCGAGTTCCTAGCAGTAGAGGTTCAGGCTAAGGGCGCTAAGAGCTATGCCACCTCTCAATCTGATGAAGCAGTCAAGGTCAGCGTCTCTGGCCAATCTATGCAGTTCGTCATAAAAAGGGAATCTTGAGAAAGTTTACCAAGACGTGAAGTCTACCAGCCGCACTAGGGCAGCGTGGCGGATTATGCCCTTATACTCTCTGTACAGAAAAGGCCTGTGCCCAACAGTGGGACATATATAGGCTGCAACTTGTAGCAATATATTTAAACGACTTAATTTCAAAAGGAAGCAATTCGTTTAGTAATGATAAAAAGGTTTTACATAACATTAAGGTGGACCTTGAAGTTGATTATCTAATTGCCTACAGTACATAGTTTCATGTATACATTACCCGACGCTTAGATATATAAAGGGTTATCGACAAATTGATATTAATAAGACGGCACGTGTAAAAAACTGACAAATCAATTCACAGACCGTTATAGACAAGTGCCGAGCGAGAATCAAGGTCGCCTTTAATGTTGTATGGCATGATATTTTAGGAGAGATTTTGTTTGAATTTTTAAAAAAAATACATCAATGCTAGGGTCGTGGCCATATTTTATGTTGCAAGATAGAGCAAGTACTATGCAAAATACCGAAGTGAAGTATGTTTTTTTTTTTAATTGCTTGTTATCACTAATGAATATGTCCCCCCCGCTTGAATATGTCGCCGCCATTTCCTTCCTCTCTCTTTGCTTTAATTTTAAATAGAATTTTTTAAAACATTCATCGTCTTTCTTATTTCCCTTACATTTTTATTATCTTTCCTTTATTGCAATTTTACTTACTCTATTTCTTTATATACTTAATAGGTATATATTTTCACCTGACTTCAAAAAGAGAATGTTCTCAATTCGTCTATATTTTTTCTTATGCTTGTTGCCACAACTTTGGACTGGGTGAACTGATTTTAAAAATTCTTTTTTTATTTGGTTTTTCCCATTTGAATAAATTTGGTTCAATTCTGACAGTGGGATCCATGAGAAAACCGTATAAATCTTAAATTTGCATCAAGTATTTGCGCCACAAATGGACGAATAAGTTAATATCACGCCAACGGATTTCGACGATTCATTTTTTATTGCAAAGGATGTAATTTAAGAGTAGTTTGATGAAAGTTAAAGTTTTGATTAAAGCCATACAACATAAAGCGTCAATAGCCTAATGGTTTAGGGTACGGCCTGCGAATCGTAAGGTCGTGGGTTCGAATCCACCATTCGACTATTGCCGTGAACCATGTCCTAGCACAAGCTTAAGCTTAGTTGGAATGGTTAACAAGATTGTTAGTAATATTTGAGGAAAAAAAAAAGAAATATTGCTAGCTTTCTTTTTAAAAAAAAAGTTTGGTTACATTCTGTTAAGTTTAATTTCTTAATATTCCTACGATAATTCGAAAATACCAAAAGGGCAGCCGCCCATAATAGCGTTTAACGTTTGATTCGATTTGAAGTTGATTTTTGTTTTTACTCGTAAATACACTTGTTGCTATTTATTGTTTTATAAAGTACATTCTTTCCAATAAAAAATTAATCATCGAATTCAGTTGGCGTGATATAGAGTTGAGAGACTAAATTGGAATTAGAAACCACATGGGAAGCACCTACTTTCAAATATATAAAAAATCATCAGAATCGGTTTACCCAGTAGAAAGGTATTATACAGACGAATTGAGAATCGTCTCCCTTTTTGAAGTCGGTTGAAAAAACGACAATTCGCCTGTTCCTCCTAATTTTAAGTCGGTTTAAAACACACCAGAGTGCCTTTGTACCTGTTCGACGGCGCGATCGAAGTCCAGGCCGGCGTCGGGGCCGGAGCATACGTGCACGCAGGGCACGGCGCTGGCGGCCGCCGCGCTCGTGTCCTTCACGTTGTAGAACAGCGACCACAGGCACTGGAACAAAGGAAACGGTCAACTTTTTCTTTATCGGACAAGGAGACAAACGTGCTTGCGTTATTCTGTCACCCTGCAAGTACGCCAACGTATTATAAGGATTTGAGACACCTTGCTCACAAGGCGTAACGCAGAAGTACTTCATTCACGTCGATACCCTGCTCGGTCTTGATGCTTCAATGATCGTGCAGACCACGAGGAATTAATAGCGGTGTCCATCCATTTAGTGTTTTATATATTTTCACTTATTAACTTTTACTGACGAAATAATAGGGTTCCAATAAATATCTATATATATAAAAGATAAAGTGTGTGGGTATATTCCAAATAGGCTCCGAAACGGCTGAACTGATTTCTATGAAACTTTCAGGCAATCTTCAAATTGACCTGGCGAGTAATCCTGTAAGTTTGGTGACTATCGGAGCACTCCTCTTTTTAAACTGTCAAATACAGCTCTTATTTACTATGATGATAATTTATTGTTTTATAACCCAAATTCGTATTGACACATGCGTTGTGTATATTTATGTCATTATGAACCATATTGAAGTACATTGGAGTATATTGCATGTACATGGGTGAAGGTAATGATCTTCCCCCGTCGAGAAGAGAAAATAAGAATACGCAGAGAAATGAATAATTTAATATATTGTGAGAGTTAAATTAAATATGTAATGATGTAAGTTGATTGTTTAAAATAAAGCAAAATCTAGCCCGGCGAAGTGGGCTGGGTACACTAGTATTCGATAAAAATCCATTGTGTGAATTCATATCGAAAAGAAGCAAACCTTTGGTTTGTCAGACTCCTCAGTCTGATCTCCGCCGGACATGTCGAATATCTTCTCAGCGTACGGCTTCAGGTCCGTCTCCGCATCCGTCACATTGTTCGTTATGAAGTACACCACGACTGAAACAATACGCCCGTGACGTCATTACTTAAAACATGTTATCTGTATTTTGCAATCATTGTCAATTAAGAGACCAGTTTTTAAAAGGATAATTATTATTTACCATACGATTGCTTGACCACAATTATTTATATATTATACTAGATGTGTATATTAAACATTTTTATATATTAAACAGTAGATATTTAGTTTTAGTCGCGAACGCAAAGCGCCGTGTCACGAAGCGCCAACGCCCTTCAATCAGGGCGACACGAAATTAATTTCATTGCGCATTCTTTTGATTTTGCTATATCTCCTAAGGTACTAATTCTGCATAGTGTAAAGCAGTGATTCCCAAAGTGGTCTATATCGACCCCTAGGGGTCTATGACAACCTGCAAGGGGTTTACGTCAGCGAAAAAAAATTTAGGGGTCCATTAAATGAAAATGGGGGTCCACGATAGTGGATCTCAACACATACACTGATAGTACCTTTACTTATTTCTCACTAAAAATATTGACTTATTGCTTATGTGATTTTATTTATAGTTTATTTTATGTTTATTTAATGTTACGTATATTTTACATAACAGATACATAATTTTATTTTGACTAGTTTTAATTTAAATTAAATTAATAAATGTATAAATTAACATGTGTTATTACTTTAAGTTTTTAGCAACTAAACTTCACTACAGTTAGAAATTAACAGGAAATCAATATCAGGTAAGTAGGCGGTCTACCCAACACGGAAAAACATGGCAAGGGGTCTACGACACAAAAAGTTTGGGGAACTCTGGTGTAAAGGGAGAAAAATATTCATAAATGTTCAAGGCAACTAACTTATTTAAAATAATAAGGCGTATTTGTGTAATAAATACGCCTTATTATTTACGCCTTAAAATAAGGCGTGTTTTTTACAGATTACACTTTGGAGAGTGTGCACAGGAATTACACGAGTTAATTCCCCCATCCCCATTCTACCTTCGGACGTTTAGACACTCGGCGGGTCTCCACCTTTTTATAGTTGAGGTTCCGCGCGTCCGAACGAAGCGATTTGAGTCGGCAAAGGAGTGGAATAAGTTGCCGGCGTCAGTCTTTCCGTCCAATTACGACGTGGGAGCCTTCAAGAGAAGAGTGAATAGGCACTTGCTAAACTAGCGCGTACTATCTTTCGACTATATCACCATTTAACACCAGGTGGGATCATGGTCAAGCGCTAGTTTAAACGCATTAAAAAAAAATTGTGTGATTAGCTTTCCAATTACCGCTTTAAAATTACCTAATGTATTAATATGGATACAGTATGCTATCCTTAAGAGATAGCGAGCGTACAGACAGACAGCAGGAAGCGACTTTGTTTTATACTATGTAAGGACTATAAAGACGAATTATTCAGAAATATATTTATTGTACAGGTTAATCTTTAAAAGTTGAGTCAACCGTTGATACATGAACAAAAAATTATAAAAAGTACCATTGAAGTTGCAGCGGGACAAAAAAGAAACAAGACTGCAAGGAACCAAACAAAAATAAAAATGCTACTAATGGATAAAAATAGAAAAAAACTCGACCATCTCCGACGGAAAATAAAACAAATATTTTGATACTAATTTGGCGACTGTAATTCCCTAAGAGACTCTGTAATCCTCTATTGACCCGTGGCAGCTCAGTGTCCTCCGGGCGGTTGGCTCAAGTTGCAAGTACGCTCGCAACCCGAGTTCGATCCCCGATGCCGGCACCAATAAATTTGTTAGTCCAATTTTATGTGCTGATTTACCATGCGCGGTGAAGGAAAACATGGTGAGGAAACCTTTTTTTGTTAACGAGGAGGAAATCTTCAAAAAGATACCCCGCCTTCTGGGGGGAAGGCGGCGGTTATGTGCGGTTTTTACTCACTAAAACCTCCCCGGTGGCCCTTCCTCGGTGCATGGTGAGGGGCTCCGGGATCTCCAGTGGAACGCACCGGAGCCCCTCTGCACTGTACTCAAGGGGAGGTTAGTCCCTCCCCCCCTCTGCCCTCGCAGTGCAAGGCGACACGGGCCAGCCGATGTCGCCTTCTTCCCGGGTCCACTTTGGCGGTCGACAAAGCAGTCTCTCTCACTCTTGCCTTCTACGACAGGCAGAGGATACCGTAGTCTTATTCTTGAGAGCCCAGAACTACAGGGCTGATGGTGAGGAAACCTGCTGATTATGCCCTTGTACTCTATTGACAGAGAAGGCCTGCGCCCAATAGTGGGTCATATATACTATATATTTATAGGCTGTAACTTAAACTTTTAATTCTTTAAGAAGATTTCCCCCGTCACAAAGAAAAACTAAAATAATGTACAAGATCTGATTTTTTTACAATTTCCAGTTAAATACTCAAATAAAAAAAATAGGTGCCAGATTTTTTTATTATTTTTGTCGAAGCTCGACAGTCACCTACCACCCATTTACCGTTGGTCGTTGAAATACGGGACACCTGTATATGTCTTAGTTTTATCTGTTTCCAATCCTATGATTTTTAGTCTAGGTAGCTTTAACAAGATTACCTCTCAATAAAGACGATTACATCACTACTACCGGACGACATCGACTTTGTTACCCCGATTTCATAAAAAACGGTTACTATAGAGATGTTGCCAGCAATATAAAACTTATCTGTAAGGAAATTCGCAACACATTTTTGCATAAACTTGAATATAATTAAATGAAGCCGATGCTGGTGCGATGCAAAATATATGCAAAGTTTCAAGGCAAGCGTACAACTAGAAGTGGGTCGAGACAGCATCGGAACAAATGAGTTTATAGCAGGCGTTATGGGATTATTTGTTTTCCGTTTAAGCCTTATATTATCTCTTACCTAACAATGGCATTAAAAAATACCTTTTACATTTATGTAAAGGTTGTATTACGTTCTATATACTCGTATCTTGTCTATTTATATAAGCTGTAGTAATAGTACTTCGTGTAATAAATAAATTAAGCAATATTTTAGGTTCAGAACATTGCATAGCTGGTTTTGTAAAGAAATCAAAATTATTCGTTTCTTTAGGTAATGCTAAGGACTGGAATAGTTTGCCCGCGTCTGTCTTTCCCTCCGATTACAATGTTAGTTTTAAAGAGATGAGTGAATAGGTTTTTTTTAATGACGAACTACACAGATTGGCCAGAGAAGCTGGCCTTGACTGCTTCACCGGATTGAGACGTGGTATAGCTCTTAGGTCGCTTAGCCTGAACCTCTATCGCTAGTAACTCGACACAAGGGTGGGAGGTAACCTCGGCTTGGACGGATACTATGTTACGCGTAAGCATTCCGATCCGAGGGCGCCCGAAAGGGCCGAACCACGACTCGGTCGGTTGCTATTTCACGGATAATCTAAGGGACATTCGAATAGGTGTACAAATCAGTAACATCAGTTGGGACAACCACTTGCTTTGAAAGAATAAAATAGTGATCTAGAAACCTAATAGAATAAACACTTTACTTCTAGCTAACATTTCCGGAAATGTCAAATATATCATTCTCTTCTTAATTTCTAGTTATTTGATTAAATTGTGTTTGAAATAGATAATTAAAAAGCACTGGGACTTAATAACTTGAAACAATTTCTCGGAACAGAAGATTATCTGTTTAAGTGCTTTATCTTAATGACACATTGTTTGCTTTCGATAAGCGTGTAATGTGCTGATAAAAACTGGGGCTTTGTTAGTGTTACCATTCTTTATACATTACTTCAGAAAGAAAAAATTTAATATTTCGAAAATATATGTATCCTTATTAGGATTGTAAAGAGCGATGCGACTTTAATCTCCCTCTTACTGAGTATTTAAATGAATGGTCCTTCGAGGCAGACAAAGGTGCAAAGCAAAGTATCGCTTGCTTGTTCTTCTGTTAAATGTCCACCGCAACAACACAATTACTAAGATAGAAAAGAGATCACATTCCGCGACTGTTAAACCTCCGTGAGCGTGCGATACATGTCGGATTTTTTTAATGAACTTTTGAATTGACTATACACAGTATGTCATTCTCATAAAAATCAACTCAATAGTATTAAAGAGGCAACGAATTCATCATATATTTTTTGTAACGAACCAAGTATAGAAGAAGTTGCCTGCAAGTTTCACTAGAGTTCAATTTATTACAGTACAATATGTTTGATTTTAAGTGGAAATGCTGCGCTGGACATTGAGACGCACCAGCTTATTGGATGCCTATTTACTATACTCATGAAGATTAATATTAGGAATAGACTTACACAGTCCTTTGGGGCAGGATCCAGTAGCGGGGCCCACCTCCAGCACTGTGACAGCGCTACCGCCCTCCACGATCGGTGGGAAGCGCAGCAGCGTCAGTGGCTCTTTCTCGCTCTTCATTATAGTGCCGTTGGTAATAAAGACAGCTTTCGAAATGGCGCTGGTCTCCGCTGGCTCGGGAGAAACAAGGTCCTAATGAAAAAATATTATAGTAGAAGGATTGAACTTTTTAAAAGAAAGATGTTAGAAATACACCTACAATGTTTGGACGCAGCAGTATAAGTAGTCGCGACCTGGTTGAAGTTCGGGCGGGAGTTTTTAAAAAGAAGAAGACACTAATTACGACGCTCTTTTGTTATTTCTATTCATGATTAATTTTTCTATAACTGGATTTTAACGATTTATATGTACAATAAAAGTATAACTGTGTTTGTGTTTGATGTTTTAACAAAGGATCTGCCTATGCCGATTAGCCAGATGGCCGCAACAGAACCGGGATCTTGGTGCAAGTGTAACCTGAGTTATGCTGGTAATTGGATTGAAATAAAAGTAATTTCAAGGATTATCTGATATTGATTTTAAATTTCTGACTTTTTATTCAGAGTTTAGCGTTACAGTATCATAATTATTTACGGCCAGGCTCCTATTGCCTGATTTTTATTTGTTTAAATAATACGAAAAAGTAATAATTGCTGTGTTTTAGATTTAAAGTAATTTATCTCAAGATACCGAGCAGGTTGCAGTTTCTATCTTCATTTCAACAGCTAGAAATTTCGGTAATATAAAATCCATATTCCTGACATTTCATCGTTATACCAGTAAAATAATCGTATACCACCCAACTAGGAATACATCCAAATGCTTCCTTACTTCTTGCTAACAACTGTCTGATATGGATCAGAATGCGTGTAGCACATGAATGCAGCTCTAAAAGCTCCAAAGTAAACAAAACCAAAAAGTTCTAGTCGGTGTTTGTGGGTGGGTTTTATTGTTTAACATCCGATGAGCTGCATGGACGTTTGCCGCTGCTATAATAAAAAAATTCTTCACTTTTTCAATATCCTAAAGTCACTGTACAAACCTTGGGGCACTCGTTAATCCCGATGACCAGGTGTTCGCAGTTAAGGGTCTTCGACTTGCTGCCAATCACGACCACAGTTTTGCCCTCCTCCACCGTCTTGGTCTCCACCGAGTCTATCGGTCGGTTGAGGCAATACACGCCGCCGAAGACAGCGCACAGCCTGCAAATATGGTAACCATACAATGACTTCAAACCCTTTAGTGTGTGCCGTGTGACATAATGACTCTCGTGTCTCGCAGTTGTAGTGCCGTGACAAATTTTAATTATCTATCAGCAAAATACCAAGAGCAACTCCTATTATCTGCCTATGGAACCTCTTTTATAATTTTTTTTTTATAAAATATAGTTTTTATACCTTTGCCATTAAAATCGTTTGGAAGCCTAAGAAATACGTTTGCCTAGGTGTCTGTTCACGTGAAACGTATACACGGCCACTTCCGGGTCCGTAAATGCTAAACCTGCAAGTTAATATTTAACATTTATAAATAAAAAGAAGTCGCAATGGCCGAGCTCCAGGACCAAATGCCAGTCTCAAGCAAATCTCTTATAAGCCACAGTGAAAAAATAATTGGAGAACATTTTCATAATTTATTTATTTATTTACAGGAAGATCAACAGCAATAAAATTTACAAAAAAGATATAGTAATAATTAACAAGCCTACTAACAATTTTTCAACTGAAGAAATTTCGATAGAATGCCCGTCTTATTACTACAGTTATAGTATTAAAGATGTCTACTTCTGTACTTTTTGAATATTTGTTGATCGTGTGACCAGCGCGCCACATAAATGAATTTTGACGATAGTTGGAAGATGCCAACGGGAGATGTATAGGAATATGATAGCGCGCTGATTTCTTGGGCACGTTAAATTTTATTTTCGAGAGAAGAGAGGGACAGTCAACGCTACCGTTGATAATATATAAGGAACATAAATTCATTATAAGACAACACACTACAATAAAGTAAACTATAATGTAAAACAAATGATAGGCTCGCAAATTTAAAACAAAATATGTTGCCAGATAGTTCCATTTTCGAGTACCATAATTTCTCATTTATTGTAAGTGGCTAGTTCCAGAAACTTTCGGTACGCCCACGCATATGACTGACCTGTATTTTAGAATATCTCGTCCATGAGCATTATAAATGAGGTACTCTAAAAACGTTAGATAAATAAGTGTAATATTAATTTTATCTACATGTTCATTAGCTAAACCAGTATTTTTCATTTGCAAGTAGTGAGTAATATGTTGTTAAAATTGTTTGTAAGATAAAGATTATCGATATAGAATTTCCAGACAAAATCTATTATATTTCTACATATACTAAATTCATCATATGTATAACCTTACCTCCGGTAGAGTTACTTCCTGAATATCTAATAGCTATAATGGACATATTGGTAGGTTTATGATAGTTCAATACTAGATAAGTACTTAATAATAAAAACTAGTGTGAAGGTGGAATAGTGGAACATAAAGGTTGTCAAATATCTCCCTTCCTCCTTTTTGTCTTTTGAATTTCGCGGCTATGTACAAAGCGCTACAGAGCTCGTATCTAGCAATACTATACATAATTTGAAAGGTCTTGACATAACCTACAAAACGACGCTATGCATAATTAGTTTGGATATTGCGTTCAACAGTTATAGACGTGTAAACATGGAGTTCACTAACGCCGAAATTCGCGGCTTGGCCACTGTTTGGGACGATTCACCGGCCTTCGACCACGACCGTTTTCGCTTGATATTGTCGTATGTGATCCATTTTCGTCGCCAGTCACCATCCGCTTCAAGAATGGGTCGAGTTCGTTCCGTTTCAGCAGCATATCGCAGGCGTTGATTCGGTCAGAAGGTTTTGCGTCAAATCATGCGGCACCCAAACATCAAGCTTTTTGTATCCAGCCTTCTGCAGATGGTTTAAAATGGTTTGGTGACTAACTCCCATCTCTGGGCGATGTCACGAGATGCCACATGCCGGTCTAACTCGATGTAGTCCATGATTTGATCGGTATTTGTCGTCACAGGTCTTCCGCCGGCTGGCTTATCCATGGTGTCGTTTTCACCGGCTCTGAATCGTCGAAACCATTCCTCCGTGGTTCGAAGTGATAGAGTACCATCCCCAAAACACCATTAATCTCACGGAACGTTTCTCTAGCGGATTTGCCTTTAACGAAGGAAAACTTTAAAATAGCGCGAATTTCGGCGTTAGTGAACTTCTTGTTTACACGTCTATAACTGTTGAACGCAATATCCAAACTAATTATGCATAGCGTCGTTTTGTAGGTTATGTCAAGACCTTTCAAATTATGTATAGTATTGCTAGATACGAGCTCTGTAGCGCTTTGTACATAGCCGCGAAATTCAAAAGACAAAAAGGCGGAAGGGAGATATTTGACAAACTATATAACTACGATATTTCGGAATTAAAAAAGCACCCATGTGTGTAGTAGCGTTTTATCAGTTGACATTTACGTCAATTTTAAAAGTACACTACCCAGCCCGCTTCACCGAGGTAGATTTTGCTTTATTTTATTTATACAATAAACTTACATCATCAAATATTTAATTTAACTCTCACAATATATTTAATTATTAATTTCTCTCCGTATTCAATATCTTTTATTCTCTTCTCGAGCAGATGAAGATCATTACTTACACTGGAGTACATATCAGTAAATACGATATCATTTTTATCATTTATACAAAAACATATCGGGCTCAAGTTAATGTCAGAAATAAAAGTACGACCTATGGCTTGTTTGACAGTTCACAAAGAGGATTACTCGCCAGGTCAATCTGAAGATTCCCTGAAAATTTCATTGAAATCAGTCCAGCCGTTACGGAGCCTATATGGAACACCCACACACTTTCTCTTTTATATGTATAAATTTCATTTAAAGACGGTTTTGTTTGTATTAGATATACTTATCGCTAATTTTGGTAATCTGCTAGTTCAGCCCCGAGTAAGCTATTGCTATTTCACTACGAAACCAACCTATTATAATTTAATTGTCAGTGTTAAAAACTGTAATCTGCTACTGTTATTGATATTAGGCAAATTTCAATTGATTTTTTTGAGTCATAATTATGTGATTAATTTAATGATTATTATATATAGGATAATAAATTGAAACAATTTTGGAATGTCAGTAGTATGCCATTGGAAAACCATAGTGGCACAACTGAAGTAGAACACTACGAAACCTAGCAAATATCGCCATCAGTGACGTCAGTGTACCGTCAGTCGGCACCGCTGTCACTCCAATATTGATTCAAATGATTAGTAATCTACATACACATCTACGGGGCCCTGATCGTACGTCCGACGACCTACTACTGGGCTACCGCTACACTATTTGCACGTTCCCAAGTTTAAAATTAGAATGTACATATTTGCGGTTACAGTGTTGAAAAAAAAATGAGACCGGTGGAACGCTGAAGTTAATAATAGTTTTTTTTTTAATTTACGAAATCTCAATTCGCTCGTCGTGCAGTTAGAAAGTGTCAGTTCTGTGTGCGCCGGTGGTGTGATGGTGTGATGCACATCTGGGTCGTTGAACTCAGCGCGGACGGGCAACGCTTTCATGGCGGATTTATTTTGCACGGACCACGTTCGGACACGAGCGTTCCTTACTTTTTTTGCGATGTATTTTTTGTACAAATTAAGAGGGCAATTTTTTTTTAAATTGAAAATTTACAATTCTTTTTCTAGTGCATAAATGCCGGCATAAATTATTGCGTTGTTAGAGTTTCTTCGGCTTCTTAAATTGTTTCATAATTTAAACAATTGACAAATCTGTTCTAAGGTAGAATAAGAAGTTAACAAGTGGCGGATCTCTAGTTTAAACGTTTTTGTTTGCTACAATTCTACCTGATGTCAAAGAAGCGATGCGATGTAATGAAAAAACATAATACATTAACATCGAATCGGACGCCGACGACGCTTTATGTACCGCAACATTCGCAACTTACATTCTTATACAAATGAATGTGTTGTTAAATGTTTAACCGACATTTTTTTTAAAGAAAGCTAGCAATATTTCTTTTTTTTTTTCAGAAATATTACTAACAATCTTGTTAACCATTCCAACTAAGCTGAAGCTTGTACTAGGACATGGTTCACGGCTATAGTCGAATGGTGGATTCGAACCCACGACTTTACGATTCGCAGGCCGTACCCTAAACCATTAGGCTATTGACGCTTGATTGAATTCTTAATTATCATCACCATAACGATCTAAGAGATTTCTATTCTATATCTATAGATATATTAAAGAATAAAACGGATTCGATTTTCAGAAACAATTACTAAATCACGATGATATATCGTACATACATAACGATTATATATTGTGCTATCTAGTAGCAGTAGCTATATCGTATAGCAGTCTGCTATGTTGCAATTCAACGTTCACTGAGGTCACAGTTTCGATTTTTGTTAGTTTTGGTAGGCCCACTATGGTTTCCTATGGCGTACTGTATTGTCTGTCCATGTAATGTCTCTTCAACATTACTTCAACTGTTAGTTTAATTAAATTTGGGAATCTTGTATATAATTAACAACGGATCTGGGCTTGGCTGTTTTACCGGATTTAAGAGTTGGCCAAGCTCTTAGGTCGCTAAGCTCCCTCCAATTGGGAGTACGACGAAATTCGAGTCAAGGGCCTCCCCGGGTGAGGAGTAACTCCGACTTCGACGGTTACTCTAGCTTACTTAAGCTTACCACGGAAATTTCATAATGAAATTCAGCGACAACTGCAGACTTGAGACTCTGGCGTAACAGCGAGACATAAAACCTTATTCTCTTTCTCTATAATGGTATGTGCTCTCCTTTCTGTATTATATATACTTATCGCTAATTTTGGTAATCTGCTAGTTCAGCCCCGAGTCAGCTATTGCTATTTCACTACGAAACCAACCTATTATAATTTAATTGTCAGTGTTAAAAACTGTAATCTGCTACTGTTATTGATATTAGGCAAATTTCAATTGATTATTTTAGGTCATAATTATGTGATTAATTTAATGATTATTATATATAGGATAATAAATTGAAATTGAATGTCAGTAGTACGCCATTGGAAAACCATAGTGGCACAACTGAAGTAGAAGACTACGAAACCTAGCAAATATCGCCATCAGTGACGTCAGTGAACGGTCAGTCAGCACCGCTGTCACTCCAATATTGATTCAAATGATTAGTAATCTACATACACATGTACGGGGCCCTGATCGTACGTCCGACGGCCTACTACTGGGCTACCGCTACACTATTTGCACGTTCCCAAGTTTAAAATTAGAATGTACATATTTGCGGTTACAGTGTTGAAAAAAAAATGAGACCGGTGGAACGCTGAAGTTAATAATAGTTTTTTTTTTTAATTTACGAAATCTCAATTCGCTCGGCGTGCAGTTAGAAAGTGTCAGTTCTGTGTGCGCCGGTGGTGTGATGGTGTGATGCACATCTGGGTCGTTGAACTCAGCGCGGACGGGCAACGCTTTCATGGCGGATTTATTTTGCACGGACCACGTTCGGACACGAGCGTTCCTTACTTTTTTGCGATGTATTTTTTGTACAAATTAAGAGGGCAATTTTTTTTTTAATTGAAAATTTACAATTCTTTTTCTAGTGCATAAATGCCGGCATACGTTATTGTGTTGTTAGAGTTTCTTCGGCTTCTTAAATTGTTTCATAATTTAAACAATTGACAAATCTGTTCTAAGGTAGAATAAGAAGTTAACAAGTGGCGAATCTCTAGTTTTTTTTTTTATTTTTTTTTTTTTTATGACGAACTACACAGATTGGCCAGAGAAGCTGGCCTTGACTGCTTCACCGGATTGAGAGGTGGCATAGCTCTTAGGTCGCTTAGCCTGAACCTCTATTGCTAGTAACTCGACACAAGGGTCCCCGGTGAGGGGTAACCTCGGCGGACGGTTACTATGTTACGCGTAAGCATGCCGATCGAGGGCGCCCGAAAGGGCCGAACCACGACTCGGTCGGTTGCTATTTCACGGATAATCTAAGAGACATTCAAAGCTAAACTAACTTTGAGTGCCACTTCGGGAAGCGTTGGCGCTGGGAGAAGTGGCCGAAGAAACTCCAGCAACGCTCTTAACATCTAAGGGTGGGGCCTGCCCATAAAATAGCGGTAACGCGGAAGGATTGAAGCGAATCTCTAGTATAAACTTTTTGTTTGCTACAATTCTACCTGATGTCAAAGAAGCGATGTAATGAAAAACATAATACATTAACATCGAATCGGACGCCGACGACGCTTTATGTACCGCAATATTCGTCACTTACATTCTTATTCAAATGAATGTGTTGTTAAATGTTTAACCGACATTTTTTTAAAGAAGCTAGCAATATTTCTTTTTTTTTCAGAAATATTACTAACAATCTTGTTAACCATTCTAACTAAGCTTAAGCTTGTGCTAGGACATGGTTCACGGCAATAGTCGAATGGTGGATTCGAACTCACGACATTACGATTCGCAGGCCGTACCCGAAACCATTAGGCTATTGACGCTTGATTGAATTCTTAATTATCGTCACCATAACAATCTAAGAGATTTCTATTAAATATCTATAGATATATTAAAGAACAAAACGGATTCGATTTTCAGAAACAATTACTAAATCACGTTAATTACTAAAGCAGTAGCTATATCGTATAGCAGTCTGCTATGTTGCAATTCAACGTTCACTGAGGTCACAGTTTCGATTTTTGTTAGTTTTGGTAAGCCCACCATGGTTTTCCTATGGCGTACTGTATTGCCTGTCCATGTAATGTCACTTCAACATTACTTCAACGGTTAGTTTAATTAAATTTGGGAATCTTGTATATAATTAGCCAACGGATCTGGCCTTGGCTGTTTTACCGGATTTAAGAGTTGGCCAAGCTCTTAGAT
The DNA here is from genome assembly GCA_029286785.1 of Meandrusa payeni. Taxonomy (NCBI): domain Eukaryota; kingdom Metazoa; phylum Arthropoda; class Insecta; order Lepidoptera; family Papilionidae; genus Meandrusa; species Meandrusa payeni. The sequence continues at coordinate 8,062,578 of JAGSMX010000013.1, forward strand.
CGCTAAGCTGCCTCTAATTGGGAGTACGACGAAAGTCGAGTCAAGGGCCTCCCCGGGTGAGGAGTAACTTCGACGGTTACTCTAGCTTACTTAAGCTTACCACGGAAATTTCATAATGAAATTCAGCGACAACTGCAGACTTGAGACTCTGGCGTAACAGCGAGACATAAAACCTTATTCTCTTTCTCTATAATGGTATGTGCTCTCCTTTCTGTATTATATATACAACTCAAACAGTACTTCGCCTATTTGGCGAACGTTTTGATTTTCTCCGTGATTCACAGTCGCTATTTTTGTAAAATTCGCAAAATTTCAATGTGAAATTCCCGCACGGATCTTTTTTTTGTTGACTTGGAATGCAGTCTGTCATTACTACTGGCATTAAGACATGCGCTATCATTACAAATCTTTCACACAGTTTTACAGTAACACTATATTTCAGTAATATTCGATTTTTTGTCGTAACAGGAAAATATGCGGGACGTAAAACATAAGCTCTCAAGTCATTGTCAAATACAAAATTACCTTCGACATGACACGTTCTTGACGATCCGGACGACGCGATTACCATTGCACAGGCTAGATCTTTACAAATCTTCAAAGCGTCCATTCGCCACCGTCGGAGGTTGCGAATAATCCTCGCGCGTTACCGCTATTTTATGGGCAGGACTCACCCCTTAGATGCTAGGAGCATTGCTGGAGTTTCTTCGGCCACTTCTTCTCCCAGCGCCAACGCTTCCCGAAGTGGCACTTAAAGTTAGTTTAGCTTTCGAATGTCCCTTAGATTATCCGTGAAATAGCAACCGACCGAGTCGTGGTTCGGCCCTCTCGGGCGCCCTCGGATCGGAATGCTTACGCGTAACATAGTAACCGTCCAAGCCGAGGTTACCCCCTTACCGGGGGGACCCTTGTGTCGAGTTACTAGCGATAGAGGTTCAGGCTAAGCGACCTAAGAGCTATGCCACCTCTCAATCCGGTGAAGCAGTCAAGGCCAGCTTCTCTGGCCAATCTGTGTAGTTCGTCAAAAAAAAAAAAACAAACCTTCGACAATAAGACATTTTTATCCCTAAACATAGCAATGTATAGCATAATATGCATGTAAAGTAAAGATATACAATCTCTTTACTTAAATTTATTTTTTAATTGTGTTTTATAATTATTATTCAAATGTTTAATGTCACAATTGTCAGTGTCGTGACATTTATTTAAAAGAGATAAGAGTTGGAATGAGAACATTTAATGTTGTTTCTCTAAATATTCTCCAGAAACGCAGTCTTTCATTTCATGTATGATAAGACTATGTGAACTTCATTATATACATTCCTAAAAATGCGATACTCACTGTACGTGTACCACTCTATAGAAGTGTATAGTGTACATCTTGGTTTTCCAAAATACGTCTATTCAGATCACGATTTTTTTTTTACTTTTCTTCAAAACACACTCTTGCCACAATAAGGGTTATTTTCAACCGACTTCAAAAAAGGAGGAGGTTCTTAATACGTCTGTATGTTCTTTTATGTTTGTTAGCCCATAACTTTCGACTGGATGAATCGATTTTGATGTTTCATTTTTTATTTCAAAGATAGTGCTCCCATTCAAATTTGATCTAATTTTGACAACGGGACTGACGAGAAAATCATAATACATAAAAAAGCCTTATATTTCATACTAATACAAATATGTACTAATTTCTAATTATCTACTACTAGTGATGTGAGGTTATTTCTTATATTTCTAGATGTATATTCTTATTTAATTAATTTAGCTATTTATGTAAAAGAAAACCATATAAGTCTTAAATTTGCTCCAAGTATGTGCTCCACAAATGAACGGAATAACTCTATATCACGTAAATCGATTTCGATGATTGGTTTTGTATTGGAAAGGATGTACTTTAAGAGTATTTTGATGAAAAATTACTGATTAGTTCTATTTCGTAATATTCCTACGATAATTCGGAAATACAAAGAGAGCTCACGTGGGTAATAGCGTTTACTATTTGATTCGATTTGAAGTCGGTTTTTGTTTTTGCTTGTAAATATACTTGTGTACAAATAAATATATAAATACATGTGTTACCTGCAGAAGCATTGCGGCAGCTCACCACTTCCGTACATCGGCCAGAGGAAGGGAGTGTTGCCATACCGGCCGAGGCTCATTAGGAATTTCTTGCACTCCTTGACGCCCTCCAAGCAGGGCATTTCATCGGTGCCGCCGGCGATCGCGAACAACACGTAGTGGATCAAGTTCGGAGTCAGACCCTTGTGGGTCAGGTATTCTTTGAAAGTCTTATCGTTCCAATCTATAGACAGATTTAATATATTTATTTTTATATAACAAAGCGCTCTACGAAGCAGAAAACGAAAATCAGGAATGCTGATCCATCAACCACATTATATGGGACCAATAGTAAGGTAAACAGAGAGATTTTTAAATAACAACTACGACACTAGAGAATGTTGCAAAATCTTGGTATAAATTTAATAAATGTCAAGTCAGTTTAAAACGATAACTAACGATTGATAACTATTTATTTTTGATGGATACATTTCGTCCGCGTGTGCGTGCGTGCGTGCGTGCGTGCGTGCGTGCGTGAGCGTGCGCACGCGCGAAACCACTGTACCGTTTTTTATACTTTCTAGCAAGTGCTAAAGGTATAAATCACTATGGTATATGATAAGGCGCAATAGCTTAATAAGGGCCTATTCACTCTACTCTTGTAGACATTGTATCGGTGGGAAAAGTAGACACGGGGTAACTATTTCAGCCTTTTCCTATACGAATAATGATTCAAAGTTTGTTCAAAAAGGGTTATCTAGAAATTATCCAGTAACTGTGTAACTTTACATTGATATAGTAATGAAAATAGTTACACACAGTCATCTGAAAATAAGAACAAGGGGAGTGGAGACGTGTGAAAACTAAATCTAATCCTTGTAGCGTTTAGAATAATTCATAAGAAGGTATCAACTATCCATCTTAGTTGTCCGGGATGACGGACGTGTTCGAATAACTCAACATCGTTCACACGTGCAACGTGGTTATAAAAATAGACAGGAGGAGAAACAAAAGTGGCACAATGAAAAATGTACGTTACAAGGAAGATTTATCGGAGCTAATATTATATTAAGTATGAATGAGGAGTGACTTTCTGTATGTAACCCTAGCAGGGTAGACAGGTGAAGCAAAACGCTGAACGCTTTTCGCCTTTCCATTGGCACACAAGTCGGCTGAGATTCAAAACCCAGCCGGCAGACCGTAAGTAGAATGCTAAGCCGGTATTGCTTATAACGGATGGAATAATTCCTTGGAACCCTCCCTATGATATAAAATAAATCCTTCTTATTCTAGCCGGGTAGACCGCTGCAGCAATTGCTATCCATTTTTAATTTTGTGACACCAAAATAAAATACAAAATGAACCTTTACTTTATTTTGAAGTCTGACGAAAATAATTGAATTGAATGAAATGACTTTTATTATCTTTCAAAGCAAGACTCGGACATTTGGAGGAGAAAATAAAACCTTCTTTTATAGCACTGGTTTTATATCCGGCCTGCAATAAGATTTGACGCGACTTACCGAAAAAAAGAATTAAAAAAGTTGTCGGTGTCCAATTTTGTATTACTACTTAACATAATTTTATTGCTCCGTACCCCTGACGGACATAAAAAATAATTTTATATACTAATATATTTCAATATCTTAATTTTATCTAATATATAGTGGATAAGCGAGTCGACATATCTGAGAGTTGCGAGTTCGAATCCAAATTGGTTTGTATCAATGAATTTAGGTTTTTAACTACAGAAAAAAGTACTAGCTAAAAATTTGTCCCAACAAACTTCGTAAAAAGGGAAAAGCGAAAGCTGTCTCTTTCTTCCCCGTTATACTACTCTTATCATAATTACGTAACACCATTGCAATCGAAAACTTGCCTTTGAACTCGTTGTTCATTTCCTCCTCGTTGTAGGCTACGATGGAAGTCAACATTTTCATGAGCATCCGTTTCTCCACGATGCCGACCGCCTCCGTGGCGAACACGTCTGCGCGGGAGCAAGGCACGGGAGTCAGGCGGTCGTTCAGCCATGTTAGCACGCGGGTGACGCACCGGAACTCGGCGTAACGGGCAATGTTCGATGATATGAGCAGTTCCACCAACGGCCCGCGAGAGAACAGCAACTGTCGAAGTCATACCATATAAAATTCTTTGTCAAGACTAACAAGTACTATGACTTGTATAAGCAAGGAAATACACTAAAACACACTTAAAGTAAACGCTTGACCACACTGTCAAAAGGAAAGACAGACGCTGGCAAACTATTCCAGAACGTTGCTATGACCGAAGCAAAGCGCTTCGTTCAAGTTAGAGGATGTTCACGACAAAATAATTAAATCCAGCAATGCGTCTTGAAGTTCGATGGTTGAAGGGGTACGGGGGAATTAGATCATGTAATACAACTAATATACATTAATTCACAATGGAAACTGGTCATCACTGCCTACCCGTTTGTGTGAAAATGCGTGTATATTTATTTACGTGTGTTAAAGTTAAATTTACAGCCTTTATATATGTCCCACTGCTGGGTACAGGCCTTCTCTCTAAAGAGAGTATAAGGGCATAGTCCGCCGCAAGGCCCTAGTGCGGACTGCATACTTCACATGTCTTAATTTTTGGTTGTTAATTACGGCGTACTTACTATTGAGAGAAATCTGTAAATACGTTTAAAACGTAAAAACGTTGGAATACAATACGATGTCGGTGTTCAGGGTAATAAATAAAAAAAACACACACACTAAAAGTTCTAGCAATGCCATCGTTTGTACAGAAATGACGCAGAGTTTTAGAGTAATAAAGTTGTGACTCACGGTCGACTGAAAGACAGGCGTGTCGAAATTGGTTCTGTTATTGCAGTTTAATACGAGTTCTACAGAGACCGCGCTAAATAATTTACAAACATTTCATTTTATTTCACGATTATTTTATAATGCGAACAGGATATATAATAATAAATATTTATTTTCAAGTATCAGGGACTTATATGTTGTTGGTAACACTCTTAACATCTGATTAGTAACATATTAATTATATTAAAACCATTTGAATGTCATAGGCACTCTATTGGATTGGTGACACAGCCCAGTCTACCATCTATCATAGCCAGTAGAGTGTTGAAGATTGCCCTCCTCTTTCGCATTATCGCCTAAAAACAATTGAGGCGTGCAAATTCTAATATCTGCAAACATCGAACGACGTAACTCCAACAGCACTCTAAATGCGTTGTTATATTGTATGCGTAGGGCGTGTTTACGCCGTTGGAAGACTCAAACATATGTTAGACTTAACCTACCTAAATTGACTATGGAAGACGGCTCTACAGTGTCACAGCTTGCATATTGCATAAGTTCAAACTTGCAAGAATATTTCTTAATACCCCGTGGTTCGGTCAATCATGGTTTAGCCCTTTCGGGCGCCCTCATCAAGTAACCGCTCAAGCCACGGTTACCCTGTTCAGGGGTCGGAGGTGGGCTTGTGTAGAGTTACTACCGAATAGAGGTACAAATAAAATGAAATTGTAGCGGTCAGACCAGGTTCTTTGGCCAATAAGCGTAGGTGTAAAAAAAAATTTCTACGGAAGCCAAGATTATTACACATTGTAAGTTGTGCCACCATAGAAAGACACAGAGTTGTCGTGTCAGATCTAATGAAATAATTTGTTTAGGAGTATGCTTATTGATGTAATAAAATCACCGACCTAAAATAACTATGTGCATCATAAACTTTTTCCCACTTCCGATTTCAACATAAACATTTATGTACATCACTGTCTAACGACCGGACACCACTGCGACACAAAGTAAATATTTAATTATTAAAGGTGCAATATAAAACTGTTCCATATTTTGGCACTTTAGCGGTAAAATCGATTGCCACCGCCTTCGTCATGAACTGCCAACTGAATCCTTTTTTTTTTGACGTGGAGGAAATCTTCAGAAAGATCCCCGCTTTCTGGAGGGAAGGCCGTGGTTATGTGGGGTTCTCACCCCCTAAAACCTTCCCGGTGGCTCTTTCCTCGGTGCATGACGAGGGGCTCCCGGATCTCAACGTGGAACGCACCGGAGCCTCTGTGCACTGTGCTCAAGGAGAGCACGTCCCGAGGGAGGGAAGGGGGGACGACAAGTGGATCTATGTTAATGTGCACGGTTAGTTGCTACGGCTAGTTAATAACACGTGCTCATGTTTATAACCACACTAAAATATATACCTGTGACTAAATATTAGATACAATTGTAAAGCTGTCACTGTAAGGGCACATTCATATTTTTATATCATACAGATATATCAGTCTGCGATGGTAAAGCGTACTAGCTTAAGTAAATGCTTATTGAATCTTCTCATAAGAACAGAGGTTCCCAACCTCGTGCCCGCGGGCGCCGTGGTGCTTTTAATGATTCGTTACTATTGGACACAGACTGATTTTTTTCTTAAACATTAATTAAAAATGTGAATTATTACTACGTTTTGTAAATTATTACGTTTTTTAATTACATTTCTCTGAGTGTATGCAATTTGAATAATAATTTTATTAATTTGAAACATTTCTGTTTATTATTTATTAATAAATTATGAATATAAGTAAATAAATGATGGGAAAATGAGAAGTAATGGAAGGAGTTTGGTCGATTAAAAATAGGTGGTGCCCGCCACTCGACCGAAATTTGAGAATGTGCTCTAGAGTATAAAAAGCTTGGGAACCTCTGACCCAGAGGAAGGAAAGATTTTTTGCAGTACCGTGAAACACGAAGTAGAACGTTTCCTGCAAGTTCCAGGAATGTTCACATAAATGTGCAATATTAGAAAAGTCACGGTTTTTCATTTATTGTCATTGTCAGCATGTAGGCTTTTCAATATTGGTTGAGAAAATGGCGATCTTTTAAATCGTTTCATTTATCTTTTTGTCTTCTCGTTACGCAAAGGTCACAGAGATGGAATCTTAATTTGGGCTGTTGTCTATGCGAGATAGTATTCTATTTAGAAGCTGCCTGAGTGTGGAAACGCGGCTCTATAAATTGCTTCAATAGGATTGCTAGAAATTCTAAAGACTAACATTCTTTCTACTTCCAGGAGCGTCCGTGCTGGTAGAAGAAATGTCAGAAGACATTGCAGCTATATATATTGGAGTAAAATCTTCCTGTAAAACGACGGAGACACGAATGGAGCTTTCGTAGAAAACATTAACAATGACCACTAATGTTTTCTTAGCATTTTTTATTAATGCAATTAAAACGACTTCCTTTGTTTTACGGAGTATAACGAGATCCATTACATACAGCATATGAGCACACATGTAGACAAATAATGAACACTAGGTTAACATCGAAATGGGAACACCAAACCGCGTATACCACGCCAGGGTAATAATATACCTCACCTAATTAAAATGTGTGTCTGGTCTTTGTAACGCAGTATATTTTAAATTTGTAAAGAATTAAAACAAAAAGAGCCATGGTAATCAGCGCTGACCGGTGCCGGCACTAATGAATTTGTTTGTTGCAGTTCTAAGTGCTGACCACACGCCCGGTGGTGAATGAAAACTGCGTGACGCTACCTATGTGTCTGATAAAATTTTATAAGATGACAATCCCCACTAGAGCCGCGTAGCAGACTTAGCCTTTTTACGCTCTTTACAGAGAAGGCCTGTGCCGAACAGTGGGACATATATATTTAGGCTATAACCTTAACTAAACAAGTGTTCTCTTTTTTAACATGATTTTATTTGCTTGGGTTGTATATTCTGATTTCTTTTGTATACATTAATAAGTTGGCACAGGTCATAACACATTGTTTCACTCAGAGCAACTTGATTTTTTTTTTATAGAACATCGCTCGCAAACCCCACAACACCACAAGTGCTGCAGGTTGGTTGCTGACCTTTGAGAAAGTAGTAAGCTCGTCTTTTTAATGTACCCAATTCATATAGATTCGAGAATTATTTTATTATATAATATTAACATAGCTAGAATTAGATTGTCAAAGTGTTAGAGAACTCTGATGGATTTTGTCGCAATATTTTGTAAATTTACTTACCTTTGGTGTCATATCAATGTTGAACTTCCGGTATTCTGCGCTAAAGTTGGCTTGGCTCCAAATCTTCTTTGGTGTTTCAGTTTTCCCATCATCACCTCCTTTTTCCTCTTCAGGTGCAGACTCCCTAAATTTTATCTACTTAATTAAATGTACTCTATAAAACATTCTCTTGGCTGAATTAGTCAATAATAATTTAATAATTCATGTTTGATAAACCTGAATTAGGATTATTGACAATAAAAGAAAAAAAGCCCTTGATTATGAAAATCTATATTAATACTGTGATACTTTGGTTCTATCTACTTTGGCACCAAATGTGTTATATTATTTATTAATTTAAGTTTATTGAACCCAATTAGGTAAACAGGGTTGAGCCCAAAGAAGATGGCATAGCAGTAACTATTTACCCCTTCTATTTTATTTCATTATAATAATGCAATCCTCTCTAGATTTGGCCAGCTTACCTATTCACCTTTAATTGAGAAAAAATTTAATTGTTAAAATAATAAATAAATAAATAATTGAAAAATGATAATGATAACTTAAAATGATAGGAAAAAATCTCACTTCTCAATATACCACTGCTCTGTCAAGTTGTAAACCTGGACTTGTTTCTCGGGGTCAGAGCTGATCTCCTTTATGAATTTCTGTAGTCCATCAAAGTTGTAGGAAGCCCATAATCCTCCATAATGGTCGCTGGAATCCAGGTGCAGTACATTCTTGTGTATTCTACTGCAAGCGGCAGCCACAATTGACTCCACCATACCTTCATAACAATAACTATGCATTAAAGTATGAAAGGAAATAATTAACATTTCCTACAAAACCACAATACTTATTGACTAGAAATTGAATTGCAAACTTGCAACCTTAAGCTTTAAATTAGAGTTGATACAGTACTAACAACAATACATCAATTAATCCTAAAAACCATGAAAAATAAACAATAGCAAGACTATTTTTTGATTTTATTTGATTTTTTTTTTAAATTCATGTTGAATAAAGAGGCATATTTGATTCAAATTGAAGTCCATTTTTATTTTTAGTTGTATATATACTTGTGTAAATGTATGTAAATTAAAATTTCAATATCAAGAAGTTTTCATTCACTAATTGCAGCTTTAATACAAGAAAATAGAATCATTAATCATATTAATTGGTGAATTTTGTCAGTTAGCCATTAATTTATTTATTTTCAATCAACTTCAAAAAAGAAGGAGGTTCTAAATTCATCTCTGTCTTTTTTTTATATTTGTTACCTCATAACTTTCAATGGGGTGGACCAATTGTGATGGTTTTTCTTTATTTGTAAATATCTACAGGACTCTTTTGAACTGTATAATCATAGGCTTATTAAATTTTTACTGTAATTTCTGCAACAACTATACATTATTCAAGTCATTTGATTTACAGGATCTCTTTGAGTTATTCATGAATATGATCAAAACCATGTAGCTGTTTTTAAATGATAAGTTAGTCTATAATAAATGTAGCCAAACCAATTTGGGTCCAGAATGAAAAAGATAGAAGTACAGAAAATAACAAATGAGAGGAAAAAAGAAAGATATATGTTCCAAAAAATTGTTTTCGATCAATATAATTAAAATAGCCAACTTCATGAAAGCACAAAACTTCCATTTAAAATACAGTATTACTATATTTCCCGAAAAAATTATTCTTTCTGTATGTAAAAATCCCAAGATGAAGGAAGTTATGAGTATTCAACAAAAAACAATCATTATATAGTATTGTATACCAAAATTATTATACAATACTATAATTATATGAGGCAATATTGAAAAGCCATAATTTATTAATTATAATATATTTTTAACTATTATTAGAAATTATTATTTATACTTTTGATTATATGAATATGTAATGTATATTTCTTTTTTTTATATTTGTATAATAGAAATATGTTGGTAAAATAAAAATGGTGAGAACAAAATTCAGAAGCCGCCGTGCTTATGAAAGCAATGACTGCAACGATACTTTTTAGATATATAATTAATGAGTAAGCGGCATATGAAATCACCCCTGCATCTACATAACTCAATTTTTAGAATCAAAGATAATTCTGAAGTGTTTCTGAGTTATATTTCAAGGGAACAATGTATACTTCATAAGTCAAAGCTGAAATAAACGACACGTACAATGGCATGACGAGGTGAGCAAAAAAGAATTAGATCGATACTAAAGTAGGCTAGTCGCCATCACGCCCGGTATCAATTTTTAGGTAAAATATACTTTACCTGTTCCCACTACGATGACCTGGAAGTCGGTAGGTAAGTCGTCATCCATATTGCCGCTTTGTATATCACTAAGGGAAATAATTACGTTATTAAAATTACTAAAATATGGAATGCGCAATCCCTTCACAAAGAATTTTTTACTTTCTCTGACATTTGACAGTTTTCTGACAGTGACAAAATTTATTTTTCTTCAAGTGAGGCTTTGATATCTAATACCAATACACATTTCTTGTCTATGGTTTATAATATGTTCGAAATAGTACTACTTTTATTTAAATTAATTACCTGATGTAACAAACAAAAAATATCAAATTTTAAAGTTAATTTTAAGCTGTTCCTAAACGGGAACCTAATACTTTTGCGAGTTGCTATGAAATAGATCACCGAGAAGTTTATCGATTTTACCATTATTATTATATCAAATCTTTAAATAAGGCTTCTCTTCTGTCTGCCATTTTAATTAATATGTAATTAATCTTTGACTTCGATGTTCTATTTATTATTGGTTGAACCAGTAACATAAAACCCTATGAAATAAAATAAAATGGCTAGTTACCATGTTATTACCGCTCGAAACGAGATTTTTAATAGTTTTCATTTTTTATCGAATTTCAAGACGCACTGCTTCATTTAATCTTTTTATTGTCGACGTCTCTATAACCCGAACGAAGCACTTTGCTTCTTTTTTATTATTCGTACAGCAAAGGACTGGAAGTTTCCCTGCGTCTGTATTTGCCTGCGATTACATTGTGGGTGTTTTAAAAATAAATTAAACATACATTTACTAAGCTGGTGTGCATTCCCATCCAGGACAGCATTTTCCTTATTAATAAGATGGTTTCGTAGTCAAGCTCATGCTTATAAAGTATAATAACAGAAAAAAATCATTTTACTCCAAACTTAGCTGATTTTGCTTTACAAAAATTGCCTTGAGTTTGATCTTGAATACACTGATTAGAACCAAAAGCAGCTGGTCTTCTCCCAATCTAGTAATTGGCTGAAAACACAACGCTGATTAACGGTAAGGTCGTTTCCTTGATATTGTGACGATTAAGCACGCACACTCGTTCTAAATTTAGCCGTCAATATAATTTAGCTTCGCATTATTAAACGTATGTTTTAACCTTTATGTCTGAACGAATACATAAATTTCGAACAACTGTTAACACTTTTCTTATCATTATGAATTCAATTTGTTGATGATCATAAGTCTTTTGCTGATAATAACTTAAACGTATTCAATATAGAAAATCCCAGTCATCCCAGAAATGAGCTATCACCACCTACGTAGATAAATGAAGTCGCTGATAATCTCTACATCTTACATCCGACCGTTTTCCACGATCGTACTAACCTAACCTATATTGATACATTAGGATTATTATGGATTAATTGAATAGAACGATCTGAACATGGCGGTAGGACACAACATGATGCTTTAACTGGGGCTATATCCAGCAGTGGATTGTAGCAGACCAGGCGGTTCATTCCGGGTAACCGACTGTGTTCTTTTGACATTTATTTACCACACAATGCTTGAAAAAGCGCAAAAAATTTAAGTATACAAATCCATTCCTGACTCAGGTAATAAATTATATGGTTTCGGTCAATTTATGACTTCATAATCATATTAAATTTTATTATAGTATTAACAAAGCAGGATCATGATTTGTTTGTAAAATGAAACAACGGATGATTTGGTTTTTATATTTACAATATTTTTACATACATTTCAACATTTTACAGGCTACTGGGAGCTCTTTTTAATTCGAGCAACGAACAGTTACATAAACTAACACGTAAATCTAGATCGTAATAAAAACGTCTTGTGTTAGTCTACTACTGGGCCCGCGTGAGACGGGTTCGGCACACTTGAATCAATAAAATCCCCGTGTCCGCGTAACATTGTTACTAAACAAGAACAGTGGCAGTTTTCTTGGAGAGTGATTTCGTTCGAGCAACGTCTTAGGCCGCTTCTATCGCTCATTCACTTTATTGTTCAAAGGACGTATAGTGCCCATGCCATATAGTGTACATGTGCCCTTAACATTCGAGGATAGTGGCAAAAAACTAACTATACATTTACACATTTTCAAATTGACTTTGCACTGACATCTACCCTAAAAAGTTTGTATCTACATCGTACAAAAACCATGAAATCGCTACAGTTCAAGAGATACCCTTGTTATAAAAAGTTCGTTAGTTCAGAGTGGGAAACTTTGGCCGTTGTCGTTGTTTAACAATTCTAAACTGCGAATTGAAACATCTAACACAATAGCGACTATTTTGCGTTAGATGTATAAATTTTTGAGCTATATTTAAGCGATATAGAGCCAGCAACCCGGTTAATTAGATGATGCAAAGGCAAAAAATAAGATTAACGTTTTTTCTTTGATTCTATGTGAAATAGTCGATATGCACAAGAAGCCCCAGAAATGTATTTAAAAATACATTTATTAAAAAAACAACCATTATTCTTGTACAGTAAATTGTACTGTAAATTACTTTAAACAATTCCTTGTACTTATATTTTGATTCAGACATAGATCTAAAAACCTACAAACACCGTTCTTTGGCAACATTTATAATATCTGTCAAAAGTTATTATAAAAAGCGAAATTATATAAAAATAATTGCCATATGTAGTGTAGAAGTACCATATTAAAATAATTATTATAGTCAAACTGCATACTTGTTCTCTACATTGAGATACAAATATAAAAAAAATTGTGACTAGGATGCACACACACAAGGCTCTAAGACATTACATAACAGCTTCAACCACAGGTTCACAAACAACTCTTAATAAATAGATTGGTCTATTTTTGTTACTCGAAACAAATATGCAAAAAGCGTTGATAAAAATACATATTTATTAGCTTCTCGATCTAGAAACAGTTCTATTGTATGGTAGGATAAAGATGCGTATAGACTAGATTGTAACAGTACGTCGCTGTTACTATGTGAATTTAAGTAACTTTTTAAGTCGACAACCGGGCTATACAGTTGTTGGTCGTTGTTACAGGTTTTGAGGAGTTCTCTATCCATCTATTAGTCATCTAGTGAGTCGATAGTTTATAATTAACCAAGTAGAAAAAATATTTAACAAACCTTCGTAACATGTTATAAGCGTGCCAACGATACATTCAGGACTAGAAGCTAGAAATACTTTACAAGTCTAATCAGGAAAGAACAGAATTATATATCTAATAATAATGAAAAAAAGGTAACAAATTATGTTTTACGATATTGCGCTTGATCACAATCCAACCTGATGTTAAATGATGTAGTCTTCGATAGTACTAGATTAGTATATACCTATTAGTAAACAGGGCATTGTCTTGAAGATGCCCCGCCCTCATTGTAATTGAAAGCAAATACTGACGCAGGATAGTTAAAAAGTGAAGAGGTTCGTCCAGTTTCGTGGTATGTCCACAACAAATTGGAATCCATCCTTGCGTCTTGATGTCCGATTGCGAAATGGGAATTGTGAATAAAAATGTGAATACCAGCGTAGGGTTCGCACTAAAATGTATTGTTTAGATACCGCTTGTACTTAAGACTGAATACGTTGGTTTTAATGGGTGGATGACTTAAGAATATCAGAGGAGAAATTTCTAAAAGACGAAAAGACCAAGAATTGGGCTGCATTCAAAAATTGCGTACGATAGGTAAATAATAGTACGATTTTAACATTAACAAATGGAACCTTCATTACGAGACTTAGGATTCTGTAAGATCATTGTTTTTGTATGTTACCCAACTGAATAAATCTCAAAAAGTTCAATTCTAGATATAGCTAGTTTATACGCACCTTTAAAAATATACGAATGAAACAAGAAAAAAATAGGTGACGGTATAGACTTTTTCTTTTATTCCTAAACTGTAGTTTCGCTTATTAGAATTATAAATAAATTATTTCAGAATGTTAGGCGATTGGCGATATCGTAAAAATATTTCAGTATTATTTCATCATCTTATTATTTATGTACATGAGTAAAAATTTTCAGATACTGTTATGTCCTAATTATTATTATGTACTTATGTGCCTATAAAAGACTAATTCGGTAGATCTTTATATTACCTAGTACTTTTAAAAGAACACTAAACGGTGAATATGCCGGCGAAACGACCGCCATAACTATTATTCCGTACCGATCAGCTGTAAACAAGGAATAAATATCCGGTAAGACTGGAGTTTACACCTATTGAGATATTATAGATAGAGCAGTCGAATACCGTTCATTACTAACGAGTAGGGAAACGTTATAATTGTAAAAAAATGCCATTACTTATTATGTTTAACATGTGCGCTTAGACAGAACATATATTCTTATTTAACATTTAGGACGACTTGAAAGTTCGTTTCTTATCTACACTCTATATATAACATCCCTAAGGTTTCACTACGGACAAATGAAATTTCGTTATCGAGCAGATGCTATAACAACGTGGTAAAGCAGAAAGTTAGAATAAAAGTATAGTTTATCTAATAAATATCACGAAGCTCTAACATTCCGATTCAGTTGATCGCTTCACGTCCGTCCGAACACAACGCATCTACAAATAAATCTTATCATGCTCTGAAAACATCAACATCGCGAAACATCAATATTAACAAAACAAACTATTTACACTCTCTAGACACATATTAAAATATCGACGCACTCGTTTGCTTTTAGTTTACATTAAAGCTTTTGGAGTAAAGAATTTTATAGTTAGGTTTTCATTATTCAGGTATCGTGAACAAATTAATACCATATCGTTGTAAATATCTTCACTGAAAACGTATACGTAATGTTTTCTCCAACAATATTTGGAATGATTAAAAGTCAATTAAAATTTTGTAAATATGAGTAAACCAATAATTATTTTTGTTAATTTTTTTAAAAATGATATGTCGAATTGAGTTTTTAACGTGATATGTCACTAACGCTACGGGATGTGATTCAATGCAGGTCGATATTTTAACACGTAACTTCCGGCGGGGACTAGAACAGGGTCTCGCGGGACTGGGAAGCACGGTGGCACCGCGAAGGAGCGGGCCTACTCGTCAGCTCCGTACACTCGCCGCCGCCGCTGTCCGTCGAGAACTGGTCCACTTCGTCGTCCGTCGAGTCATCGTCCTCCGCGAACACCGAGTCCGGCCCGACCGACGCCAAGTCCCCGTCTAAGGCGAACGACGCCCCAACAGTTACCACGGAGGCGAGCGGCGCTAACCGCTCACTGGGGCAGGGCGAAAGACGCCGGTCAGGCAACGAACAGACGACCGACGATCCGCGTCGCTCTAGATACGAACTGCCCGAGCTCGAGCAAGTTGCGGAGCTCAGGCGGCGGTCGCGAGCGTACACCGCGGACGCCCGCCTCTCGGCAACTCTGAGCGCTGAGCCCGGCAGCGAGTCCCCGCGCACCGTTGACAAACGGCGCGGAGGCGTCAAAAGGCTTCCATAGCCCCCGCCGTACGACGCAAACCGCGACCTTCTCGGCCACGGCGGCTCTTCTCCTATCGACGGGCGGGAACGAGCACGTTCCGAAAGTGCCTCTTCCAGCGCAATCGTTAGCTGCCGTTCTTCTTCCACCGCCTGCTCCTCCGCTACCACCGCCTCTGCGAGCTCGACGATCTTTGGATCGTTCAGCGCTTTCACTGATTTACTTCGACTTTTGTAAACGATAAGGAAAACCATTAAGGCGAAGAAGCCGCCCAGCGTGGCGGCTATGCGCACGCCCGTCATGACGTCGTACGTGGCGTAGAATTCGACACGCACGCGGTCCCTCTCGGCTTGCGAGCGGTCGGTGCTGTTTTCGTGCGCGCCTGCCTCTTCGCCCCATCCTTCTCTATGCTCCATTGCGCGGTCAAGTGTTCATTGCCTGCGGAAAGATAAAACTCTGTACTGCAAACTTTTATCGCAATCGCTAAATGAAATATGACGTAAGCGAGAGCTTAAAGATAAAACTAGGCTATTATGATACGCGTTGATCTGTCAACATTGCATTTGAGAGCTGTTGAAGTGTGAGAGGCAAAATGTTCACTGAAAAATATTGCCGGTATATTACTTTTGTAAGGGATTTGTGTATTACATTTAGTTGTGTAATATCGCAGCGAGCGGGAACACGAACGACAATGTTGTCGCGTAGTGATTTCCGTTCGCCAGGTACAACGCCAAGCTTGCGGCGACGTATCTGGGACGCGGCGTATCATATCACACCGCACCGCTTACTGTCTCTTACTCTTTATTTTTGGATTAAATATAGTACTAGTTCTAAATACATACGGCCCTAGAACAAATATTTTCTTTTCACTAACCTAAATCTAAAATAATAAACATTAAACTTATTTATTCGACATGATAACACAAACAAAAAGTCTCGCACTGTCATCGTCAACCAAACATCACGTCTAACGCATGTCATCCCTGTTCTCGTCCGCGTTTAAAAATATCCACCAAAGAATTCAATGGGTATTCCCAGTTGAAAATACGCTCGCTGGAAAACAACTTCCAGAACCTATTACACTATATTAAGGGCATATATATATGATATATGCCCTTAATATGGTGTAAGGGCATATATATATGATATATGCTCTTAATATAGTGTAATTGGTTGGTTGGTATTGAGATATTTGAATCTCAAAATCCAAAAAGGTGAAGACATTATAATATTAAATCGATATTTTCACCTCTATTGGAGCGCGCAATGGTCTTCCTCTATTAACGATATCGTTCTGACACGAGGGATCAATAGGCCGAAACAGGACTAGGTCAGTCTGCTTAGTTCTCATTTTGTTGAAAAAGTAGGCATGTTTTTGTTAGTTAATAGAAATGTTATACAAAGCAGCCAATTCAAAACTAAAGCATAAAACAACCAGAGTGATAAAAATGACAGCACATTTTAAAATATTCATATAAATGCTAATTCATATGTATGAAATAGACATACGACTATTAAATAGATGAAAATGTTCGCATACTATTTGCAAATCGTTTGAATTTCAAAATCCAAAAAGGTGAAGACATCATAGTTTTTTTTAGAATGATCAGCCGGAGCCGCAGTTTCACAGGGTTTTTAAGACTTGTCCGATCTCTAAGGATGCTTAGGCTTGGACCTCCATTGGAAAGCGCAATGGTCTTCCTCTATTAACAATATCATTCTGCATAAATGTGTAAATAATTAGGGTTTGGTTTCTCTTTATTGATGGGGACTTTTGTCCGTTTGATCCGACATGTCAACCCCATCGAACCCTAAACAGAATAAGGCAAATAGAATCATATGAACTAAAACAGAAAGTCATCTATCATAAGGCCGTGACCACCTGATTTTTTACTCTGAGTCGGGTCGGTCAGTACAAATAATTAGGTTAAAAGACCAAGACTTTTTCTAATAAATTTAGTAAATTGGTTGGTGTCGAAAATTGCAAACAAAATACCTTTTGAATTTATTTTAATAAACAGCCTTCGTCACTTTACTGCAATATGAAGTCAAAGCGAACCTACTTAAATATTTAAGAGCTTCACTTATTAATTTTTCATATTCCAGTGTGGTAAATTTGTTTTATTTGAACGAACAACTGTGGATAATTATTCGCGTACTTTATCTCAAGTGGTGAGGCTTTGTACTGTGAAGACATGGAATTTTAATGAAGACCAATAGAATTATAATCTACATAACCCAACCATAAGCTTTACTTTATAATCTTTATGAACCAAATCCCATCACTGTCGTTTCGGATACAATATTGGGGCTTTTAAGATAATTTATGATTCTTCTAAAGGGCTACAACGCATCTGGATCATAGACCTTTATTACTCCACATCATGTCAAAAACATATTCTATGCTATTGCAGTTCACAGAACTCAGGTTTGTTAACCGACTAAACAAATGAGGAGATTTCTCAATCCGACTTTTTGTGTTTGTGCCGTGCAAGGAACATTGTGGGAAATTTAATAGCCCATTTTCTATAATATAATAACGAAATGGCACAAAACTACACGAATTCAACAATAAAAAATTTAACGCGCGTGTAAAATTAACGAAACCTACCTAATGCGGTCGTAAACGTCTGTTTTCAGATGTTTTATACGAAATAAGACAATTATAGTCTAGATTTTTTAATGACGAAACCATGCTGTCGTACTCGGCGAACAATATGTACGTGTAATAATTATAAACACTCGTAAATTTAGTACCAAATACTCTCCCCGAGACAACGTTTCACGGCCCCTTTACATCGCATGGTCGCATTTGGGGTGTCCTTATGTTTTAATGTTAAAAATAACTTCTTGGAAAATAATCAATACGTTATTTTTACTTGCTATGCTACCGTGCAAAGGTATTTAGGTTTTGGAACATGTGGAACACAATATAAGAAGCGTTACTGAAGCTTCCTCTAGCAATTTTTATTCCACAAGATCCCGAAGTGTTAATAATAACTTTTACTTTCAAGCAATACTCGTAACTCGCTTAAATATTCTGATCAGAGAATATGGGTGCACAATTAGGATTGAACAAGCATACGATCGTAAAAAAAGCAACGTCCCAATACAATGTTCCCTACCGGTCCCCTTGCGCTGTTTGACTCTGCTAGAAGTTCAGGCTGAGCGCTTTATGAACTTGTCTGTCAATCGCGTGAAGTTGTAGAAGCTAAGAGCGACGACAGCATTCAGCTAAAAAAACTTTTCTTTCGTTTATCAAATAGATTGCCTTTGCACTATCAAATCGATTTGGCTACACAGATAAACTAAACTTGTATTAATTAAATAGATAAATTATAAATACAAATAAGTCTTACTCATTACAGAAAGGGATGAGCAGATATTGCGATTTTCCATTTTAAAAATAGTACATTTCGATTCCTATCGAGCGGAGGAATCGAGTATTTAATCTGATTCCATTTATATTAACAACACGACTAAATAACTATTCCAATACAAGAAACTTAATTCCATTCGAATCCCCAATTAAAACTAGCTAGACCCACTTTGCAAATTTCAACAAGACTGTAGTCATATCGAATAGTTCCAATCTGTTCTAGTAAAGTGATAAACATGGGATAAAGTGCGAAATTATAATAAGATATATACGTACATATTTACTGGTAGCACTTAAACGCGGGAAGATCTCGTAGATGAAATGAGATGATGCTGCAAGCGATAGATGGCGTAAGTATACGCTCACCTGATTTTAAGCAATCATCGACGCGCTTGAGAAACTGAACCACACTGACTGAAACCACAGGTACGTTGCTAACTTTTGACAAATGAGTAGACTTTATTCTTGAAGGTCCCTAAGTCGTATCAGTTCGGAAGAACCACTGACCATATACAACTGATTCCACAGAAATGCAACTGTAGTGGAGTGCCAACCATCAGGATACATGGCATCATAGGCGTACATGTAACAATTCCAAACAAATCAAACGGAGCACCCATAACTTTATTGATATTTTTTTTATTTTAATAATATATTTATTTATGAAAATAATAAGTTGTCAAATATCTCCCTTCCGCCTTTTGTGTCATGCGGCACCCAAACATCAAGCTTTTTTTTGTATCCAGCCTTCTGCAGATGGTTTAAAAGTGTTGGTGACTAACTCCCATGTCCTGGGCGATGTCACGAGATGCCACATGCCGGTCTAACTCGATGTAGTCCATGATTTGATCGGTATTTGTCGTCACAGGTCTTCCGCCGGCTGGCTTATCCATGGTGTCGTTTTCACCGGCTCTGAATCGTCGAAACCATTCCTCCGTGGTTCGAAGTGATAGAGTACCATCCCCCAAAACACCATTAATCTCACGGAACGTTTCTCTAGCGGATTTGCCTTTAACGAAGGAAAACTTTAAAATAGCGCGAATTTCGGCGTTAGTGAACTCCATGTTTACACGTCTATAACTGTTGAACGCAATATCCAAACTAATTATGCATAGCGTCGTTTTGTAGGTTATGTCAAGACCTTTCAAATTATGTATAGTATTGCTAGATACGAGCTCTGTAGCGCTTTGTACATAGCTGCGAAATTCAAAAGACAAAAAGGCGGAAGGGAGATATTTGACAACCTATTATTTTGTTCATTATTTTATTGTATATAATAAACATAAATCTAATAACTATTTAACATATAACGTATATAAATATATAACGTATCATATTTATTGTATTACATATATATTTTTTTACTTTTTATTCGACTGTATAAATGCCATATAAAGGTAGTATTGCGCGCGCACGACTTCGGGTAGTACGCTGAAAATCAGCGCTGTAGCATCCTTGCGACAGCATATGGCGAGACTGTGTCCAGTGTTGGCATCATGTCCTATATCCTGTTTGTTCTTTCTTTTAACTGTATTTTTTTACTCTTTTAATGTGTTTCATATTTTGTTTGTAATGTATTCAAATGATGCCAATATAGAATGCAACGGCCCTTCGCAAATCTAGTGGATTAGGCCGATCGGCAAGAACTTGACCGTCGCCCTCAGGTATAATACCATCTTGAATGAAGTTAAGATTTTTTAACTATAAATGCACCGGTTCGGAAACGTTTGAATTGGAAATTTGCCCGCTTGTCGATTCCTTACTTCAAAGATTTATATTTACGTACCACATCAATGTTGTTCTATCTTTGAAGCTAGAGTTAGTCATAAAGACAAATGATTAGTTGGACGATGTTTGTGTAAGGAACTTCGAAACATAATTGAACGAGTTGATATACGTATATAATACATACATCGTTCTTTAACCGACATCAAAAAAGAAGGAGGTTCTCAATTTGTTGAGTGATCTCCATGGGGGTGGAAACCTGGCAGTCGTTTTCCTAGCTTACACATGTCCTATTCGCCGTTGTAGTAAAAAGTAGGGTATATAAGTCTTAAATTCCGTCCTTGCAACTGCCATATTTAAAACGTTTAACGAGTTTAATATCAACTGTACAAGTATTAAAATTTATGAACGAAATAGTTACTATAAATAGATGTAAATTTAGTTATTGCATCAATAAACGCAAGCAAATCACTCAGAAACCCGGGTGTAAAGTTAATAGATTTCTATTTCGCACGATTCCAACACACTTGTCTCGGTTAGTCCACATCCAAACATCTATGTATACATGTTCGTCGGGTACAAGTACTCTTACCGTGCCCCTTCTTAGTATGGAGCCAATCTGATCGATAAACATTTGTTTCGGGCGTTCTCATACGACACTACCTTATAACCGCACTTTAAGAGTCTAAATTACCTATGTCACATATTGGATACACTGGATAATGACGACAGAAAATTGTTTTGACATTATCATTACAAATTAAGCAATAGAGTGAATTGATGGAGGGCGACAGCTAAAGCTTTATCGGGAAGTCTTGCCTTTGTTTACATATTTTGATGCGAAATGAAATACAAAAATCGCCTTCATATATAATCAAACGTTAAACGCTACTACGCGCGGATGCAGTCTTTTGTTTCTATCATAATTATATTATGAAAATCTAGCGTCTATGCTCGCTTCTTTCTTCCATATTCATGTTTCTTGGATTATTATAATCGCACCAGCAATAACGTTCAACAACCTTTTTTTTGGCATTCAAAACATTAAACTAACTTTGAGTGCCACTTCGGGAAGCGTTGGCGCTGGGAGAAGAAGTGGCCGAAGAAACTCCAGCAACGCTCCTAACATCTGAGGGGTGGGGCCTGCCCATAAAATAGCAGTAACACACGAGGATTATGGAAACCATTCTTTCATATTATTTATATTGTTATTCCTTGGTATATCTTCGCAATCCAAGGTTCTATATCAACAAAATTCATAAAGGACGTAATTGAAATAAAATCCTATCAAATAAACAAAAAATCAAAATCGATTCACAAATGACGGTGCTGTGAATGTACAATCGTTTAAAAAAAACAGACCTCTTCGTTTTTCGGAGTCGATCCTCAAAATCAAAAAAATGACAAAGCTTCTCATTCAGAAAGAGTAGGAGTTTACACCACTCTTCTTCTCCTGACAATTTAATCTATTTAAACTTTAATGCGAAAAAATCAAATACGTTTATTATATACTATTTAATCTTTCACTTATAAGGACGAAAAAATCATTCATAGAATATAATACATTTATAATATAATATATTTTTAACACGAAAAATAGAACCAATAATTATTATTCCATTTTGTTTTTCCATTGCGTCGTACTGCATTTGCTGGTATCGCGGAACACAATGAAACTAAATATAGCGACGCAGGTGATGTATAGCCAATGAAGGAACAGTAGGGATTATTACCAAGTATACACACTAACATCGATCTAAGATCGCCGATCGCTACAAGGCCGAAACAACGTAACAAAGACGCCAACAAACGTTTGATATACCACGGCCGGACACCTATCATTGAAGACGGCTCAATCGTATTTCTAGCCATCTGAACTGTACAGACAAGCTAATAAATGTCGAGAGATTAACCTGAGGAAGATGCCAATGTTTTTAACTGCCACAAAGAAATATTTCCAAACTGACTGAGCTACACATAATTTCAAGGTTAAAGTTTTATGTTTGTAAATAGAAAGAACAAAGGCTTTGTGCCATTTAAAAACATTGATCTGCTTGAATAAAACTTTTTATGAATCAATCATTGATGATTGGCGTTGACTGTTTTTTCGTGGCGAATTGTTACATTGAGGGCATTTAAATACTCACTGGATTTAGAGGTAGAGCTCTTAAACTCTTAGTCCAAACCGTTAACTCCTAATCTCTGTGAGAAGAGTTGGCTTGACTTCACCGATCAATGTAGACAGATAACATTTTAAATAGCTCAACAACTGTTACTTGTTAGATCTAATCTTAATATTTTTTTCGAGTTTTGGAGTATGGTAGATTTGTAGCTGCCCTGCAACTACAATTCACATTCCTCGGGAAGCAGCTAAATTTTGAAAGTAGTCTATGAAAAGTGTCAGAAGTCTATAAAAGGTGGTTCAGTAGCTTTAACCGTTAAAGCATACAAAAAATAAAGGTTGTTATTACAAATCTAAGATGGCATTAACTTTATCTCATGCATATGTTTCAAAATAAATATATACATAATAATTTATGGTCATTAATTCTGGTCTAGTACCAGTAAATACTGATTGCCCCAACTCTCAATTACAGCATGTTGTAAAACCGCTAAAACTGGGACAGCAATTGCTATTTCTATTGAGCAGCAGTTATGCTAAAAATATATAGATTGTTCACTGTAATAAAATAATGGTAATAAAAATGTGAAAATAGTTTTGCCAACCTTTAAGTAAGTGAGCTCAAGGTATTTCATTACAAACTAATTTAGATCAATTGTGCAAGATAAAGTATCTGATATTATTAGAGCCCACAAACAGTGGCTGTTCCATTTGAAACAGTGGCATTGTTAATAATGGTTGGGAAATTTTTGCTTTATTGCACAAGAATGTTTTGAATGTAAAGATGCCTACCAGGTAAAATCCTTGATATTTACCATTATTCCACATGGCCATACAGTTAAAGGAGACAACTATGATAAGACTATATTATTAGCAATAATCCCTTGTTTTGAAATCTATAAAAACAGACAACAGTTTATACAAATTAAATAATATTATTTTTTTTTTTTGGAATTTTATGACCTGGTATTTACAACCTTTAGGTCAATTCTTATTTTTAAATAATATTATAAACGCGTCTAAAGATAAAAGAAAAATATAAGACTAATTTACTGAGAATATTATTGGGAGAGATATGAAGTAATTTATTTCTACCATTTAAAAAAATAGGTGACGAAAATAAAAAACATAGTTAACTGAGTGACACATTACCAATAATACAAGAAACTTTACTGATTTCAGAATACAAACATAAATCATAAAATATTTACCACTTGAAGACCATAATCCCGAGCTCGAAGAAATCGACAAATGCCTCGAATGACGATTACTTATTATGTACATGTCCTTGGTATAATGTTATAATATTTTAAGCATCCATTCATTGAAATAAATGATATTTAGTCGCACCACTACATTTTTAGAACTCCGATTATTGGAATATAAATTTTTATTCACTTTCTAAAATTTAAACAGTAATAGATATGAAAATTTTGCAATTGCAAGTTCTAATTATTACCCTAATAAAATTCAGTACTGTCCTTATTGCTGTTATTATCACATTAAATGTTACAAACACATCCTTACGCCATCATAAACCATTTCAAATATACATGAACCACCACCTCTAGCTAGTGACACTGATACTGATTCATTTTACTGATATCATTGCCCACAGATAGCTACGACTATCTAATGTGACAATGATACGAATTTGCATATTTGTTTTCTGTGATTTATATTTAATAAAAATACTAATGTAAATAAAAAAACTATGTAAAGACTAGGTTAACTAGCTAAAGATTTACATGAATTTTAGAGCAATAAGGAAGAGCGTAGGATAGCCACGTACAAGAAACCACAATAGACTAGTGAAAAGTAGAGGAACTTATACTTCTACATTTCACTCGGCGATTGGGGTGACAAAAAGCGCGAACACTCTCCTGTTCCCTCCTTCTCCTTATCTTCATCCTCGTTAGTTAAAGGCTATTTCTATACATTTCCAATCCAGCACCAATTTAAGTCGATCTCTGGGTACTAAACGACACTGCTGTTAAACTTTTTAATTGAGATAGTGAAGGCTTTGTTGTGCAAGTGTGTTTCGTTCGATATAAACTAAAATATAAATATAATAACATATACTCCGACAGGAGTATATGTATTCTGTGACCTTATACTACAATTGTACTAATATTGATTTTCATCTTAGACGTAAGAAATAAGTGTATTTGTTTTAAAAAAGACTTGGCTTAAAGGTCTTGTTCCAAGCCAGAAAATATTAATCAAAATTGTACTAATGTTTGACACTGACAATTTTAATGATATGTTCTGAGTTTCTGACGTTGTCTTGTATTTAATTTTATTTAGCACTTAAATAATTAGTCTTTGATATTTTAGTACTTCAAATTCATAATGTCCGAAGAATGGGAAAATTTTAGAAATGACCCTAGAACAACATGCAAATACGGTGGTAAATGCTACCAAAAAAATCCAGAGCACCATAAAACTTACAAACACCCGCCACAAGGTGGTCTTAAACAAAATAAATTTATCAAGCGAGGAAAAGCCCGTAAGCATCCTTATGCGAGAGATAACAAACCAGTACCTAAAGATTTAGAATCGAAAGAAATAGAGCCTAGAAATAGCGAAGACTCTGCAGTAAATGAAATGCAATCACAAAATGAAGATAGTAATAGCAAAATCACTGTGGTTACTCAGGCTGACGATCAGGCCAAAACAACGCACAAAGAAGATGGCCCTTTAGTTATCTTAAATGAACAGCCCCTGTTTTACGATAAATCTGTTGATAATAAAGATTATAAAGAACTATTTCTTGTGGCGATGCCACCAGACTTTTTTGAATTTTATAAATGTCTAAGTGAAGAAAACTCGGTTGAAAAGACATTAGCTAGTGTTAATTTGCAATTAATTGGGCCATATGACTTATTAATGGGAAAACTTCCAATATTAGACAACAAAGACTTCTATTTAATTCATTGGCGTTTTTTTTTAGACCCACCAGAATTTCAGGTAATCTTATGATTTCTTATAATAATATAGTAATAACAGGAATGTTGTATATTCAATATATTTTATTAATTTTAAGAAATACAGTCACTTTGTTTCTAAATAGGTTAAAAATAAGTTTTTTATTTCTAGGCTGTTTTAAAGAAAAAAGGGAAGAGTGAGTTTCACATAGGCTATTATAGAGATGATCCTGCCCTAATGCCTGACTTCGTGGCAAGCAATGACAGTTCAAAAGATTGTCACATACAACCACTAGCTGATAATATATTTGGTGCAGTGTAGTAAGTCTCATGATTTTCTATGATTCTAATATTGTCATGTTATATGTGTTACTAACACTAAAATAGTAATTAACATAACATTGTCAATTATTCAAATTGTACAGTTGACTTATCATTTGTCCTTTGAAATTATTTATTTATTATAAAAGATAATATGTATGTCTTTTTTCTCTCCACGCATTACTGCTATTTTAAGAATAGGCCCCACCCCTTAAATGTTAGGAGTGTTGCTGGAGTCTCTTTGGACACTTCCTCTCCCAGCGTCAACGCTTCCTGAAGTGGCACTCAAAGTTAGTAAAGCAGTCAAGGCCAGCCTCTGGCCAATCTGTGTAATTCGTCAAAAAAAGTATGTTTATTGATTTATAACTGATAATCATGTAAAAGAGGTGGCTCAGTGTCATGCTGGTGGCAGTCTCTACCTACCCTTTATGTGTATATAGTATCAACTAAATAACAAATTTCATTATTAAAAAAAGTGATAAATGAAGTAATGCAAGTGGAAGAGATGGAATGTTATGGCATAACTTTTTGCATATGATCAAATTCATTAATCCATCAATGTAAAAGAGATAGTTTACAAATTTACAGATTGTTGTCAAAATTAACTAATTTAGAGTTACAAAGCATGATCCTTACCTCAAAAAAAAATTTTGAAGTTGTATTACTTCATTTCTGTCCAGGAGAATGAAGAAAAGGTAGCTACAGCTTAGGTTACACTTAAGAACATAGAATAGAATATCCAATTTTATTTAGTAAGGTAGTTAGCTAACCTTGATACATAACTAATTATTTACAGCTCATACTTACAAAATGAAAAAAAGACATCTCCATTTTTGTCTATGCCATGTCAAAAATTAATAGATAAATTAAAGAAATGGGCCAATGAACATAATTTCTCTCTAGATGAGTACAATATGAAAAAGAGATCACCAGTAGCTAGAACATTGCATGGTGCTGGCATTGTTGTGCCTGTTAATAAGAAAACACAATTGGGGTATCGACCCTTAGCTGAGAGCAATGGTAAGGAACTATATTCAATTCTTTACATTATGCTTAATTTTTATATCTACCATATATTAGCTAATCATAAGCTTATATCCAGATTATATCTACTCATAAATCCTGAAATAATATCCACACAACTTAATAAGATCTAAAGTAATAATAGTATTTTTTAAATAATTGTCACAACTTTTTAAAGCCTCTTTAAAAAGCTTTGTTCATTCTCACCTATATCTTTACAGCAAATCTAAAGAAAATGTTTGCTAAATTAGAGTTATCAGAAACTCAAAGTAAAAAGGATGAGGTTCTCTCTGAAATACAACCAGTGATGACTTACGCAAGTATTGCTGTAGACGAATGTGATTTTGGAACGGGTTTGGAGATTGGAATAGATTTATTTTGCTCTGGAATTAAAGAGTTGGAAGCTAATGCTGCAGCCAGTTTATGTTCTGCTTATTCTTTATTAAACAGAGATGCCTTTGGTAAAATTATTAAGGTAAGTAATAAATATTTTTTATGAACTTAATTTGACATGTGGGGTATAGATGATATAGTGGAAGTTTTGGCTTTGTTATTATAGATATAGTGCGAAAATATTTTCGTTCGTAATTATTCGGAAATCCACATTTTTTACCAGTTGAGTTGAGTTTTTACCCACTTACGCCTCCCGGTGGCCCTTTCCTCAGTACATGACGAGAGGCTCCGGGATGTCCAATGGAACGCACCGGAGCCCCTCTGCACTGTGCTCAAGGAGAGCATGTCCCAGGGGGGTGAACTCCCTCCCCCCCTGTGACTTCGCAATGCAAGGCGACACGGGCCAGCGAAAAAGCGAATGCAGAATAGATGAGAACGCAATTTGATCTTGTGGTAACTTTGAAGATGGATAAATGACTAATACACTTCCATTATTTCTTAGAACAAAAAATCGATATGGATTTATAAATGATGGCACTGATAGTACATCCAAAAAAATATAGACAAATTGAGAAACTCCTTTCTTGAATTTGTTTTTTATAGTTACTTATTTTAGAAATTATTTATATGCATGTATTTAGCTCATAGGTTGAGTAGATTTGGTTCACCCTGGTATATTATCTGGTCTTAAAAAGTAGATTGAAGATTGAAAAGATAACATTAATGAATATCAAACTCTATTAATGTCTAATAATGTATTGCGAATTTCATTTTAATGTATTGTTTCAGATACACTTAAAGCATCGACGAAAAGGTCCAAATATGTCCATTTTTTAAAATTCTGTCAATTAACAAATGCCTTACAAGGAACCAAGTGGAAAACATAATTATAGATAATTATTAACAATGACGGTATAAATTTATAGATAATTTGTATGTTATTAATTATTAAAATAAATTGCTTTTTACTCATTAATGTCTTTTATTAATTAAAATCACAATTTAACGGTGAAATCATTGATCACAATTATGAACAGTCCTGTTATCAATTGTACAAGCCTATTCTTTAGGCTTGTCAGCGCTGCTTAAATGCAGGAGCAGTGTAACAGGGCAGTGGTCACTTCCATACACCAAGTCTCTGATAACACTGTCACAGACTGACGAGACTAGTCTCTGCGACACAATAAAGTAATCCAAACGCCTGAAAACCAAATTTTTATTTTGAAAACAATGCAATGAATACTTACAAATCTATGCTATAACATTATAAACATTTAGGATGTGTTCAGTAAAACATAAGGTCTAGTGATTAGGTCAATGGTACCAAAACCGTTTGTCTTGGGTTAGATCACACACCAAATCCAGTTGGGTACACCTTTTATCCTTTAATATTAGTTAGACTAGAGGTATTGGTGAGAAATAAATTTAGTATATCCTGTTTGATTTGATCATTCATACGATAGCCAAAAGGGCCTTGTATTATATATATATTAAATACATAATCAGGTTCAGCAATACTCTAAACTACGCTAACAAAACTATCTTGTCTTGATTAACAGACAAAGCCGAGGTTCCTTTAGAGGATATAGTTTGTGACACTGTGAGGGAATGTTAGCGATTGTTATATTTGCTCTCCGCAATCTAGGTGATGTGGAGAGAGAGAAGTCTCCTCGGCTGTTTCTGTAGGCGGCAGAGCCATGGACCATATCCATTGTTTCTTCTCCCACTAGGACAACCGCCAGGCGAACGAAGAGGAGCCAAAAGGGTTATATATTCACTTATTTAGAAATCTGCTTGTAACAGTAGTTCAGTAATAAAAATAGTAACGTGAACATAATGGTTGGGCATAATATAGAAAAAATATTTACCATCCAACATTTTTAGCCCGACAGTTGAACATGTAAGTCCAAAATGTGTAAGCACTTTCTTTATCCGGGTACAAAAGACGATATGTATCAACGAATCCATCACCAAGCAAGTCCGTCATGCCAGCACGCTCTTCCGCTGTGAAACCCGCATTCTTCTTGTTTGATTTGGGATTGGCTAAATCTGAAAATAAAATATTAAATTAATCGCGCCTCCTTTGGTGTTGTTTGTTTGAAGATGGTGATCACGGATGAACATGAACAAAGTCTCAGGTCATCAGGTTTACCTTCAAAAGTGAACCCACATAGTTTACTGCATGAGAACGTACATTTTTGGCATCCGTTTTTTAAATAAGTATATATAACAATAATCTATATGTATGTGTATTTATATCATAATATTTTTATTAAAATAGGCGAAAAAACTTCGGACACAAACTGCAGTTCATCCAATGGTCGTCAGGAAGAGATCACTCTAAGCCATGAGATCCATTGAGCTTACAAAAATATTATATTATCCAATATATATAAGCTCACACGTCCTTTTAAGTCTAGTGGGGTAGACAGACAGTTTTCTCTGTCCGCTTTTCACCAAACAGGAAAAAAAACAGCAATTCATTAGTGCAAACAGACTGAGATCGAACGCGCGACCATGCAATAGACAAATTGCATAACAAATGCGTTGCATATGTATTCGTGATTAAGACATACAAAAAAAACTTACCTATTTCATTGTGCGAAACGTTCATATCGCCGCATATAATGACAGGTTTTTTCTTATCAAGTGACTTTACATGTTTTCTGAATGCCTCGTTCCATTTCAGTCTTTTCGGCATAGTGACTAGTTTCCGGCCAGCGTTGGGAACATATGTACATATTAAATAGAACTGTTCGTACTCTGCGGTTATGATGCGACCTTCACTGTCTAGTTCCTCGTCTTGCAGTCCATACTGCACGTTCATTGCCAGTTTTGTAGTGTATATACCTACGCCAGCGTAGCCGTCCTGTTCACTACATAACCAATACGCGTGGTAGCCTGCCACATTTGCAACAGCATCTGGTAATTTATCCTTGGAACATTTTATCTCTTGAAGACATAGTATATCCGGCTTTTCGTGTTTTATATAGTCCAAACCGCCCTTGTCCATCCACGCCCGTATACCGTCCACATTCCAGCTTGAAATTTTGAAATTCCACTCTTTACCCTTAGTTGTTTTGGAACTATTGGAAAAGTCTAGATCTTCGTAGTTTGTGGATGATTTGTTTTTAGGCTGTGCTTTCTTTTTGCCTTCTTCAGCTCCAGCTGAAAATGTGGTTGACTTATATATGGGTCGCACGTTAGTAAATTGCAAAAGTGTTTACATTTTCTTCGTAGTCAATATTTTTTAATTACAATGGTGACGTACAACTTCTAAAAATTCACACTCATCATTGCAATTTGAATCCAAGATGCTTTACATGCAAACAACGCTATTTATTACAAATATAAATAATAAATATACTAGATTGGATTCAAATGTTTCAAATTCAAATATTCTTTTTGGAAAATTTCCTGTGTATGGAAGGTAACAGTAACAGCTTATGGCTATACAATACAATTGTTCATACACTTACACATTTCTACATTAGAAATTTCCAACGCATTTATTGTGTTCCAGCACGATAAATGCGCTCCAAATTTGAATTTATGGTAATTCGATTCCCCGCCGTCGCTATACGCAACATTTGTCCTAATCCAAAATAAGTTCCAACTATTTAAGAAATAGGATCGATCCTCGAGAACCGAATGTCTCGAAATTAAAAAAAAAAAACATGATTGCTGTAGTTCTCAGTGAGACCAAGTGAAAGCTGGTCACCTTCGATCAATAATGCTTCAATAATTATGCTGTGAAAAACTCTTCTGCCAACATTTATCCATCTTTTCTTTTGACCTTACTCTTTTATCTAATTCCATGATCCAACACGACAAAGCTCAGCTCGATAAGATTCCAAAGTAATAAGAGTTGAAAATCTTGGCATAGTTAACAATGACTGACTTATTAAGTAACACCTATACATATGTACAGGATGTATGTATCTAACTATATATCCTATCCCACTGTTGGGAACTTGCCTTCTGTGTAAAGGGTATTATTGCATTGAGTGGTAGGCGACACTATAGCGGATTGTGAACCCTTTGGCATACTAAACAGTACTATGTCAATAGTTTTAATTATTCTTTGCAGCTATATACATAAAATGAAAACAGATATCAAACGTAATTAGATAATTATAACTAAAATGTATGTTTAAAATTCCTATGAAATGTAATTTAATTAAAGAACAAGAATCTTATAAATAGCGGCACATAAGTTTTTTTTATGATGAACTACACAGATTGGCCAGAGAAGCTGGCTTCGACTACTTCACCGGATTGAGAGGTGGCATAGCTCTTCGATCGCTTAGCCTGAACCTCTATTGCTAGTAACTCGACACAAGGGTCCCCCCGGTGAGGGGTAATCTCGGCTTGGACGGTTACTGTGTTACGCGTAAGCATACCGATCCGAGGACGCCCGATCCACGATTTGGTCGGTTGCTATTTCACGGGTAATCTAAGCGACATTCAAAAGCCTAACTAACTTTGAGTGCTACTTCGGGAAGCGTTGGCGCTGGGAGAAGAAGTGGCGGAAGAAACTCCAGCAACGCTCCTAACATCTAATGGGTAGGGCCTGCCCATAAAATAGCGGTAACGCGAAAGGATTATTCGCAACCTCCGACGTTCGCGAATGGTCGCTTTATGGATTTGTAAAGATCTAGCCTGTGCCATGGGCCGTCTAGGATGTGCCAATCGCGTCATCCGGATTGTCAAGAACGTGTCTCGGGCTCCGGGTAGTCACATAAGCCTAATGCTGACCGTTGTTGCGCAAAAGTCGAATATAAGGTATACCGAGGCCGCGAGTGGCATG
Organism: Meandrusa payeni; assembly: GCA_029286785.1. NCBI lineage: Eukaryota > Metazoa > Arthropoda > Insecta > Lepidoptera > Papilionidae > Meandrusa > Meandrusa payeni. Next base: position 8,095,054 of record JAGSMX010000013.1, read on the forward strand.
TGTAAGCGTTCTGTCTCTATCCCGCCTATCGTTATAATACAATCCGCTCTCTTCTCGTTGGACAGTCGCCATTTAATTTGTATTGTTATTGACTGTTTTTTTGATAATTTAGTTTAAAATATAAAGGACTAACAAAACACTCTATTCCCAACGATTATTGTAGTCGATTTGTAGAAATGAACAATTGCGTGCGCGATAAGTACCGATGCGCAGTTATCCCCTCCACGTTTTGTTAACAGCTAGCTATACCGTGCCGTTATCTATATCTATACATGTTAAATATGAATTAAAAAAATCTTATCTGTTCTCACTTTAAACATAAAATGAAATTATTATTATTATGTTAGGCGATGTAGGCGGAAAGGTATCCTACAGTTGTTAGTTATAATAAATATGTAAATTAAAGGAGCTACATTACCATCCCCTCTCTAAAATATTTATACTTGAAGATCTTACTCATGCAATATGTATAGGAAAGTTAAATAAATCCAGCAAAGCTATTTGAAAAAACCATTTATTATTCATAATTCACAATTATAATAATAAGAAACAATACTCGACATTTTGTATTTTAATTAACAAAACTAATTACCCTTTTCCTCCGCCACCTTACGTCGACGTTTGTTTGTAGTCTCGCCGGTGTCTTGTATTTCCTCTTCTTGCTCGGACGTCTTGGTTTGAACATTCTTCTGACCCCTTTTGCCTTTGGTAGGTTTTGGTTCTGGAGCTTTGTCTTCCAATTCATCCTCTTCTTTTGAATCTCCTGCAAATATAACTTTTTGATAAAGACTTGGCATAGGACATATCGAAGGAGATCATAATATTTTATACTACTTTATAATTATGTAACAAAAAGTTTATTGTCGTTTTATAGGCTGCAATACAATTATTATTTGGCTTTGTTTACAACATTTTAGTACATGCTTATTGATTCGAACATATACCTTAATATGTAACATCACATGACAGGATTGAATTTTATAATCCCTTTGAAATAGTCATTAATTAAAATTGGTTCAGACAAATTGAGAACTTTGTAAAAGTAGAGTCCACTGTCTAGGAGATGCATATCTAGCAGAATATCCATTGCATTTTTATAGTATTAATATTATACTAAGGAGGTGGAAAGAAATACAATGAAGAACAACTCTGGCTTGGAATAAATATTGATGAATAAAGGAAATAATGAAAAATAAGATTATCAGTATAAATATAAAGAGGAAATTGTGTTAGACAACCATACTGCCATGTCTAACGTATGGATGCCAGACATGGTCTGTGAAAAGAGTAAGTATGCCAACTAAAAATGGAAAGAAGTATGCTCGGACTAAGACTGTCAGACAAGGTTAGAAACAATACCAACAGAAAGAAAACGAAAATAGTAGATGCAAGGAAAAGAGCGAGACTTCTCAAATGGCACTGGGCAGGGCACATATGTAGAATGAACAACAACCGATGGACAAAACGTATAATAGAGTGGATACCAAGAGACAAAAAGAGAAAAAGAAAAACCAAATAAGAGATGAAAAGACATTTTCAAACAGAAATGTGGATCTTGTTGGATGCAAGTAGCACTGGAAAGAAATACAATGAAGAACAACTCTGGCTTGGAATAAATATTGGGGAATAAAGGAAATAATGAAAAATAAGATTATCAGTATAAATATAAAGAGGAAATTGTGTTAGACAACCATACTGCCATGTCTAACATATGGATGCCATACATGGTCTGTGAAAAGAGTAAGTATGCCAATGAAAACTGGAAAGAAGTATGCTCGGACTAAGACTGTCAGACAAGGTTAGAAACAATACCATCAGAAAGAAAACGAAAATAGTAGATGCAAGGATAAGAGAGAGACTTCTCAAAGGGAACTGGGCAGGGCACATATGTAGAATGAACAACAACCGGTGGAGAAAACGTATAATAGAGTGGATCCCAAGAGACAAAAAAGAGAAAAAGGAAAACCAAATAAGAGATGAAAAGACATTTTCAAACAGAAATGTGGATCTTGTTGGATGCAAGTAGCACTGGAAAGAAATACAATGAAGAACAACTCTGGCTTGGAATAAAAGGAAATAATGAAAAATAAGATTATCAGTATAAATATAAAGAGGAAATTGTGTTAGACAACCATACTGCCATGTCTAACATATGGATGCCATACATGGTCTGTGAAAAGAGTAAGTATGCCAATGAAAACTGGAAAGAAGTATGCTCGGACTAAGACTGTCAGACAAGGTTAGAAACAATACCATCAGAAAGAAAACGAAAATAGTAGATGCAAGGATAAGAGAGAGACTTCTCAAAGGGAACTGGGCAGGGCACATATGTAGAATGAACAACAACCGGTGGAGAAAACGTATAATAGAGTGGATCCCAATAGACAAAAAAGGGAAAAAGGAAGACCAAATAAGAGATGGAAAAACATTTTCAAACAGAAATGTGGATCTTGTTGGATGCGAGTAGCACTGGAAGCGAGTAGAAAGATTTACGAGAGGTCTACGCTGCAGAGGCGACTACTACAAACGCAGTTTGTATTTAAAACAAAAATCAAAACATATAATAATTATAATCAAATTACCGAACTATTTATATATATCTTAAGTTTAGTTGTAGTAGAATAATAAAGGCTATTTTTTATTTTATTTTAATATTATACTAAGAAGGTGGAAAGAAATACAATGAAGAACAACTCTGGCTTGGAATAAATATTGGGGAATAAAGGAAATAATGAAAATAAGATTATCAGTATAAATATAAAGAGGAAATTGTGTTAGACAACCATACTGCCATGTCTAATAATGTGTGAGCCCCAGCCGGGGAAAACTATTTATTGCCTTTACTTTACTTTAATAAATAGGCTTTTTGTTATCATTTACTGAAAACAACACATAGTACACCAAATGACGCAGCTTATTTCAGAGTTGTAGATTATAATTAAATTTTGAGAAACAACGCTGCATCTCCAGTATTATATGTATTCACTTTTATTTTATTAATGATGAAGACTCAGAAATCCACTTACGGACTTTAAAGTATTATAGTTATGTCACCTTATTATTGAAGACTGCATCTTTAACATTCCTATCTGCACAGGTTATCGATAAACTTCTACAGGCAACAAAAATGGCTTACATCATGCATGGTCAATATTATAATAGTATAAAAATAAGTGTTATTTACATTAAAAGATAACCCAAAAGCCACATTCACAAAATATTACCTATCTTATCATATTGGTAGGTTAATATATCACCTTTAAAACAATTATTTTTAAACATAAATAGTGATTACATACCTCTATTTTTTTCAACTTTTTTAGCACCTCTACGTTTTTTGGTGGTCTGTGATTCTTCTGTTATACCCTCATCTTTATCTTCAAGCTGTTCTTTAGGCTGTGCCTTCTTGCCCTGATTTTTTCGACCTTTAGTTTCTTTCTTTTTAGGCTCTTCCTCAGGCAGATCTTCCTGATCTGATAAATCATTATCAGCCTCTTCTATTTTTTCTTTACTTGCTTTGGTCTGCTTCTTTCTACCTTTAGGAGCAGATAATTCTGGTTTTACCTGTTCATCTAATGTATCAACTTTGTCTTCATTTTCAGAATCAACACTGGACTTTGCCTGTACTTTTTTCCCTCTGCCTCTTGCACTTGGTTTTGTCTTTTCTTCTGGAATTTCCTGTTTTTTAACTGCCTCATCTTTTGTAGGTTTCCTTCCTTTTCCAGTTTCTTTAGGTTTGTTTTCTGAAGCAGTTTCTTTTTTAATTTGTTTCTTACGTCCCCTACCACCTTTTGATTCGTCTGTGTGTCCATTTGTTTCTGTGTCATCATCTTCTGGTTCAAATTCATCAACTGGCTCATTTTCGGGAGCTGAATTTTCACCATTTGACTGCTCTTCAGCTTCCTCTTCTATATTTTTCTTTTTGCTTTTTTTAGCCGGAGGAAATGTCTCTTCATTTGCTCCATTCACCTGTTCGTCATCATTTAATATTTTCTTTCCACGTTTTGACTTTTTTTCTACTACAGTTGTTTTAATTTCTGTCTCATTCTCTGCTGTTTCTACCTCAGCAACTTGTTTTCCTTTACGTCCTTTTTTTGCCGGTGCATTTTCTGCAACCTTAACATCTGCAGTTTTCTGAAAGTCAAATTATAAATAGCATACAAAAATTGCTTTATACTTTCAAGCAAGAATTCAGTAACTTGTTTAGGTGAGTAATAAATTACTCAAAAAAGTACACATAGATATCCATTTTGTACAATCCTGACATTATGTTGGCTAATTTATAATTTTTTATCAGGTTAACTTAGTTTTATTAACTGGATTGATGGCCATTCGGATCGCACGAGGGTACCGGACGGTATCTTATGAGGCGGCCACTATCCTGGCTCGGTTCCCGCCGCTCGACATTTTGGCGGAGCTGGACGCGCGTGTGTACACGCGCGTCCGCCGTCGACGGCGGGGCCGGGCCGCCCTGGATGCGGGAGAGGTGCGTCGGCAGGAGCACAGGCGGGCGATGGAGGTCTGGCGCGAGCGGCTCTCAGGCGTCGTTGCTCGCGCCAACGCATCGTCTGTGCCTTCCTGCCGAACTTCGAAGCCTGGCTTAAAGGAGGAATGACGCGCACGTCACATACCGCCTGACACAGGTACTCACCGGGCACGGGTGCTTCGGTGAGTACCTGAACAGGATAGGGCGCGAACCGACCGCGCAATGCCACCATTGTGGCTGCGACCGGGATTCCGCGCAGCACACGCTAGCCGTGTGCTCCGCGTGGGAGGCGGAGCGGCGGATCCTGGTCCAGCATATCGGGCAAGACCTCTCCCCGCCGGCGGCAGTAGCGGCTGCGCTGGCGGGGAGAACTAAATGGAAGGCGCTGGTCTCCTTCTGCGAGTCAGTAATGACCCAGAAGGAGACCGCAGAACGGGATCGGGAGAGGGCCGATCCCGTTCGGAGCAGGCGGGCCGGTGGGAGACCGGCCCGCAGCCCTGTAGTTCTGGGCTCTCAAGAATAAGACTACGGTATCCCCTGCCTGTCGTAGAAGGCGACTAAAAGGGGCCTCGGGTTCACTGGGCGACAAGGGTGGGGGCCTGGAGTCGTCCACCAAAGTGGACCCGGGAAGAAGGCGACATCGGCTGGCCCGTGTCGCCTTGCGCTGTGAGGGCACAGGGGGAGGGTAACCTCCCCGGGACGTGCTCTCCTTGAGCAACGTGCAGAAGGGCTCCGGTGCGTTCCACTGGAGATCCCGGAGCCCCTCGTCATGCACCGAGGAAAGGGCCACTGGGAGGTTTTAGTGGGTAAGAACCCCACATAACCGCCGCCTTCCCCAGAAGGCGGGGTATCTTCTTGAAGATTTCCTCCCGTGAACAAAAAAAAAAAAAAAAAAAAAGTTTTATTAACTCACCTCCTTTGTTATATTGCAATTAAATATGTAAAATTTTATTAGTATAATTTTCTTTATATATGGTAACAATGATAAATAAATTTTTAGTCATTGTAGATTTTATATTTTGTTAGATTGGTCACATTTAGAGTTTTTATTATTGGTTATCACAGTTGTATAGATTATGTTAAATTTGTCAATTTAAATATATTGTTAAAAGCTGTGGTAGCTCAGCATCTGGACAATTGCCTAAGGTTGCATAGTAAAGTTGCAAAAGTAAGGTTAATATAGCAACCTAAGTTTAATCCTCAGCCAGCACCAATAACTTTGTTGTTGCAATTTTATGTATAATAATTTTTTAAACAATTATATAAAAACTATTTTTAAAACATAAAAATTGGATTTTTTTAATCGGGATCGATTTTTTTCCATGCCATCGTCAAAGGTGTCATTACTACTACCATCTGACTTCGCTTTCAGAAGTGGTCTTCTAATACCCTATATATAAAGGCACTATATGTAGGATGTTAATATGAAATTGATTTAAAATGAGATTTAAACTACCAAGGTTTAAATCTCTAATGACTAATGACTTTTCATTTATTACTTTGTAACATGTAATTCCTTTGAAGTTTAAGTATACTTTTCTAGGAAAATAATTTAGCCATTTTAAACTCAGATGTTAGGTCCATTTCTGGTATACAAACTAGTTCTTATAGTAATCCATTTGTCTTGAATGAATTATGAATCGGTACACAAACTAGAACCCAAATCCATTCACATAATCATTAAGCTTTTATTTTCTTTTATTTACCACTACAAATGAGCAGCTGTAATACTACACTTTTGTTTATAAATGAAAAGGTGAATAATAGTAGTAGTGTATTTGACTAAAACAACTGTCTTAGTTCAGCCCTCTCTGGTGTCCTCAGATCAGAATTCTGTTGTACTACAATAAGAGCCGAAGCCAAGTTTCCTACTCTTTCCCTTGGATAATTGTAACCGATGTTCACACTGAGTGCTCTGAGACCATGGCCGCCTCTTACGTCAAATCCTTTAAGTTAATAGCACACCATTCATTCCAAGTAGAATAAAATTAAAAAAAAAAGTGAGTAAATTTACGAAACAAACTTTTTGTTGGCGTTTATATATACACATTACTTTATTTTCAAATTGGATTAGTTAAAGATTCAAGCTATAGCTACAGATACATCCTTACAACTACATAAACTATACTGGTGTAGAATTGCAATTAATATCAATTATCAAATTTTGCACATTTAAAGATATAAAGTCAGGAGTAGCGTAGCTCCTTCTAATTCCATTCAAACACATTTTCGCTACAAAATCTTAATATTTTAAACTATTTTTGTACATTTCTAATAAGTAAAAAATACACTGTAAAAAGAAAGAGTAATTATATTAAGTACTTTGTATAACAAGCTTATCTACAATATATAAATTCAGACTTAAATAATAATATCAAGTTGTATTATAACTAAAAAGCAGCATGCCTGTTGCTACTGTATTCCTGCAGTCTCGTATCTTTGGTATTTGTATACGGCGCAATAAACAGTTTATCACTATATTTGAAGAAATAACGCAATTTTATGGAGAAATTAATTAACAAATCACTAAAATATCAGTTTAACAAAAGAACGCTCGTTTTCAAAGTTTTGTACTATTATATTATCTTTTTATTCCGTTGCGTCGTTTGACATTTAAATACGAGTTCTGCGATCACGATCAGACTCTCCTCGTATTAATATCGTTAAAGTTATTTTTTGTACTATGAAAAATATAGTCTTACTTACATACGTACTTATATATTACTTTTTTTTCTGGTAAATGCGCCATTTTACATTTAATAGCAATACCTATAGTCAGTTAATGGTCAAGCACGCGGTAAATCAAATGCGCATTCGAATATAGTTATGGTCACTTCAGCGAAAGCAAAATTGATATTTTATCACTTTTCATACAATGCAAGGCATCGCAGACTTTAAATAATTCCTCGTTTATCCTTAAATCCTGTATTATGTGAGAATTGTAACAAATACAAACTAGTTGATGGGAAAGTATACGAAGACATCATAGGGTTTAACAAGTTTGCAATATATTTACTAACTAGTAACTTACCTTGGCCTTTGCTGATCTTGGCGCCATTTTAAAAAACTTACTGTAAGAAAAGCTCGCTAAATTTTAAACAAATATACCGACGTTAGCAACTATCGCGTCTTCAAAAATGGGTGGCGAACGAGCTAAGCTTCCGGTAAATTGACAATGACAAGCGTCGCTGATGGCGCCAATTTTTTTGTAATCATACTTTTAAAACTATATTATGTGGCACAGAAAACAACATTTTAAAAAGAATAGATGCGTTCATGAAACATCAAAAGGTCGTTAGAGTAAATTTCATTACAATTTATTTGTTTGTCAGTGGGGTGCAGAATTGGGCATTTTTGGTTACAAGTGTTAAGTATATTAAGCTTCACTAAACTTTACCTTTCTCACTTATAAAACCCCTTAACCTCTATATTTGACAAGAAATGAAAGTCAAATTAATAGGCTCAAAATATTAAAATTTAATTTTTGTAACATTAGAAAATCACTGACAACTGCCGAATACAAAGAAACGTATATGGAATTTAAAGTTATGTTACGAAAATAAAACGCGAACCTCCAGTATTTCAAACAATTTTAAGCAATTCCTTGGAAAACTCCTAATCATAAATACCACGATCGTCAGAAAATATTGGTGGTCTTCTGTGATTCGAGTTAGTCTACGGTTAATTGATTTATTTGCTGTATTTTACTATACCTATGTACTCGCGTTAGTAAATAGCATAGTAAGTACACTTGGTACTTTGTGATTGGCAAGGTAATAACTGACATTGACACTGACATTTTCAACGAACTAAAAGACCTGTCAGTGTCACTACCGGCTAAATTTGTGCAAAGGTGCTGTTTGATGTGGCACAGACTCAGGGCACATGTTAATACATATTAAAAACCACACTAACTATAAACGTTTTTAACAATGGTAAGTAGTCCTGTTATAATAGAACTCCACATTCTAATTAAGGCTTTATAATAATGTATACTACTCTCTTTACAGAGAAGGCCTGCCCCTAACTGTGGGACATTTTTATTTTATATTTAAAGGCTGGAATTTTAACTTTATAATAATGTATACTACTCTCTTTATAGAGAAGGCCTGCCCTAACTGTGGGACATTTTTATTTTATATTTAAAGGCTGAAATTTGTTTAACAAGGATATGCATACTATATATTTAAAAAAATCTTATTTTTGAGGGCTAAATGTGGTTAAAGTGTATATTATCAGTTGTATATTAACTTTTAAAAATAGGTAATTGCGCCACTTTTTCGTCATCTGTTCCATATGTCTACTAAATACTTGAAAATATTATTCTTCTAAATAATTTTACCTTGAAATTTTCAGGCAAATGTAGATCGAAAAGGTACCTTTAAGGTTGAATACCTACAGGAAATTGAGAAAAATGTGCAAAAACGATGGGAAGAAGAAAATATCTTTGAAATGGAGGTGCCCAGTGATGGTAAAGACCATCAGAAATTCATGTGTACTTTTCCTTACCCATATATGAATGGGCGATTACATTTGGGACACACATTCTCCCTTTCTAAGTGTGAGGTTGGAATTTTTTTAATACTTTCTAAGCAAGTTTGGTTGGACGTTTTCTTTGGATTTTTATAATCAATATGGACCCTTCACTCCATATTTTATGTATGTTACCAACTTATTACCATCTCTAACTGATTTTTGTCTGTGTCTCAATTACATATTCCTGGACAGGTAATATTTATTTCGGTAGGTGTTTCACAATGTATATATTCCGAAAAATTTAACATAGATAATTATCAAAATAGTTAGTGGCTTCCAATAAGATATTTTAGTATAATTGTTGCTCTAAGTTTGAACAATATGTATATTTGTCACGATAAGTAAATTGGAATTACCGAAGTTATGCTCTATTTTGTAGTATAAAACTTGTGCTCAAAGTTCTTTTAATAATTATCTTACATAATTAAATTAGCTTTTTATTTGTTCTTCCAGTTTGCAACTAGATATTACAGGCTCAAAGGAAGAATGGTATTGTTTCCATTTGGTTTCCATTGCACTGGTATGCCTATAAAGGCTTGTGCAGATAAGTTGAAACGGGAAATGGGTCTCTATGGTTGCCCTCCAATTTTTCCTGAAGATCAAGAAGCTATGGCAAAAGATGAAGGAGATGTTATTCCAAAAGACAAAAGTAAAGGAAAGAAAAGTAAAGCCGTTGCCAAAACAGGGGCTGCAAAATTTCAATGGCAGATTATGCAAAGCTTAGGTATCCCAGAAGATGAGATTAAAGAGTTTGCAAATGAAAGCTATTGGTTGGAATATTTCCCACCTAGAGCTGTGAATGATTTGAAGAGAATGGGAATTCATGTAAGTTAGAAATTTCTTATCACATATATTTTTTGTATATAGTTCAATGCAGAAGAAGTGTTTATAACTTTTTACACATTCAGCACTGCTGAAATTCTAAAAATAAAAAACTTGTCCACTTATTTTGTTTTCAGATATAGCATAATGCACATCATGTGTTTATGTATGGTAAATATTAATATTTCAGGTAGACTGGCGGAGGAAATTCATTACTACTGATGCAAACCCCTTCTATGATTCATTTGTAAGGTGGCAATTTTGTCTCCTAAAAGAACGTAAGAAGATAATGTATGGAAAACGGTACACAATCTTCTCCCCATTGGATAAGCAACCATGCATGGATCATGACAGAAGTACAGGTGAAGGTGCAGGTCCTCAAGAGTACACTCTTATCAAACTTGAAATCTTAAAACCACTTCCGGAAGTTTTAAGGTAAATGTTACTATTTAAAATGTCACAGTAATTGCATTAATGTGGCCTAGTTGTCAGAGTTACAACTGTTTGAAGCATAATACATATTATTTAAGTTAATTGTATTTCTTTGTTATTTAATGTTTTTTTAATTTACTGTCTTATAACTCTATATGCTATAATTTATTCAAATATTTTAGGATGTTTGGAGAAAAAACGGTGAATTTTGTTGCCGCCACACTGAGACCTGAAACAATGTATGGCCAAACCAATTGTTGGGTACATCCTGAAATTAAGTACATAGCATTTGAAACAGTTAATGATGGCATATTTATATGTACTAGACGTGCCGCCAGAAATATGTCTTATCAAGGCTTCACAACTAAAGATGGAGAATTCAAAGTAGAATTGGAAATTCTAGGTCAAGATCTACTGGCAATTGCGCTAAAGTCCCCCTGACATGTTATTCGAAAATATTTTCACTGCCAATGTTAACCATAAAAGAAGATAAAGGCACCGGAATTGTTACTAGTGTACCATCGGATTCACCCGATGATTTTGCTGCACTGGTAGATCTTCAGAAAAAACCAGCCTTTAGAGAGAAGTATGGTATTAAAGATGATATGATACTCCCTTACACTCCCGTACCTATTCTTAAAATTCCAGAGTATGGCAACTTATCTGCTGTACATGTTTATGACAAATTAAAAATACAAAGTCAGAATGACAAAGAGAAGTTAACTCAAGCGAAAGAGATGGTCTATTTAAAAGGTTTTTACGATGGAGTTCTTTTAGTTGGTGAATATAAAGGAAGTAAGATTCAGGATGTAAAAAAGAACCTTCAGGCAAAGCTGATAAAAGAAAAGGGCGCTGTTATATACTATGAACCTGAGAAGATGATAATTTCAAGATCTGGCGATGAATGTGTTGTCGCGCTCTGTAATCAATGGTATCTTGTTTATGGAGAAGAGGAATGGAAAAAGCAAGCGGAAAAAGCTTTGGCGGCAATTAATACTTACCACGAAGAGGTCAGAAAAAATTTCCAAGCCACTCTTAATTGGCTGCATGAGTATGCATGTTCAAGAACTTATGGCCTTGGTATGTTAATTCATATATAAATAATAATTGCACATTGAAAATGAAATTGTCATTGTGCAATTATTAGCTAGAAATTAACATTGATCATACTCTTGTGTGAGATAAATGAAGGCTATCTAATTTTATTTCTTCTTCTTAAAGTGCCTCTCCGACTAGCGAAGGTTAGCAGTCAGTTTACCGTATCTCTTTCTGTCTCTTGCGAGGCGAAACAGTTGAGCGGCAATTCGACTCGCAATTCCGGTCCACTCTCTAATGTTCCGCAGCCATGACTTCTTTCTACGACCAAAACTTCTTTTGCCAGCGACTTTGCCCATCAAAATAAGTTGAAGAAGGCCGTATCTCTCGTGCCTAAGCACGTGACCGAGATACGACACTATTCTTATCTTGATGGTCTGCAATAGTTTGGGCTTCTCATTGACACATTGTAGAACCTTAATTTTATTTATATTGTTTTATTATCCAAGATAACTTAAGTATAGAAATTAGTATAGTCTGTGTACTTCTTTATAAAGTAAGTTAGATGTTAATTTATAGGTGAATATAACTTGCCTTGGTACAGTCATCATACAAACATCCTTGGTCAACCAAATTGTCAGCACATTTTGTTGTAGCCTTATTGAACTATGTTTCCGTTTCCAGGAACAAAACTGCCTTGGGATCAGCAGTGGGTGATAGAGTCTCTATCTGACTCCACCATATACAATGCATATTACACTATAGCCCATTTCCTGCAAGGTGGAACATTCAGAGGCACCGGCGAGAATACTCTTAAAATTAAACCAGAATATATGACACCGGATGTTTGGGATTATATATTCTTCAAAGATGCCCCACTGCCAAAAGAAACTAAAATATCTAGAGAGTCTTTGAATTTGATGAAGAGATCTTTCCAGTTTTGGTAAACAATTTAATAATTTTTCTGTGTAACTAAGCAATTGGTCATAGCGCTCATCTGGTATATAGATAAACATTGTCTGCAAACGTTAATAACAGTAGAGGATATAAAGAAGCATTTCCGATCTTTCTAAGAATCTTTACTGCGTTATGAACAATTTGAGCAAGAGAAAGACAGAGATTAGATGCATTCGAGATGTGGTGCTGGAGGCGAATGCTACGAATACCGTGGATTGCCAAACGCACAAATATACCTATTCCCTCCCAACTCTCCATAAAGACCAGACTGTACCCTACTTGTCTACAGTGCGTACTGACATATTTCGGGCATATAATGCATAGAGGGGTTGGCAACCTTGAACAGCTGGTCATCGTGGGCAATACAGAAGGCCAGAGAACAGGAGGCCGTTCGGCAGCCAGATGGAGTGATCGAGTAAAAGGTGCCATCTCCTAATCTCTAGCAGCTGGTGAGGGTTGCCTTGGACCGAATCCGATGGAGGCAGATTGTTCACTTGAGGAAATCTAGTGATCAGGATCCTCAGAAATGAGGGAAGGACTAAGAAGAGACTGCTTTGATCACTTCACACAAAATGGTTATATAATTTAGCTATATTTCAACAGTGTGATTCGATATTCCATGTGATCATGCTACTTCTCTATTTGTGGCGACCGCTGCTGCAATGGTTTGAAATAAAAATCTGTAAACATCTTCTTATGATTTATTTAATATTCCAAATGTTTGTTGACAGGTACCCAGTCGACCTTCGAGTGTCTGGCAAAGATCTAATTCAAAACCATCTAACTTATTATATTTACAATCATTGCGCCATCTGGCCGAATGAGGAGGACAAGTGGCCCAAAGGCATAAGAGCTAACGGTCATTTAATGTTAAACTCTGCAAAGATGTCCAAGTCGGAGGGCAACTTTTTAACCCTGTCAGAGTCCATAGAGAAGTTCAGCGCGGACGGAATGCGACTAACGTTGGCCGACGCTGGAGACTCAGTGGAAGACGCAAACTTTGTGGAGAGTACGGCTGATGCCGCTATACTGAGGCTTTACACTTTCATTGAATGGGTAAAAGAAGTTATGGCTGCAAAATCCACACTTAGGACAGGTGAGTTAGATTAAAATGTATACAATTATATCTCGTTTATATTTAATTTTTTTGGTTTCTACATTTAAATTGGTTTCTTACATACAAAAAAATCCCACCCAAAATAGTGATTTGGCTAAAAGTTGAAGTAGATGGCAATGTTAATTGATCACAGTGGAGTGTGGCCTCGGTGCGTTCCTCTGGAGATCCCGGAGACCGGAACCATGCACCGAGGAAGGGCCACCGGGGGTTTTTAGTGGGTAAGAACCCCACATAACCTTGCCTTCCCCAGAAGGCGGGGTATCTTGTTGAGAGAGCACATTTCACATAGAATTTTTGGTTAAATGTGCTACAAAAAAAACAAAGTAGTATTAGTTATAATAAAAAAATGTATAAAATGATTGAAGATTCATCTTTTCAGGGGAGTACAATTTCCATGACAAGGTATTCGTGAGTGAGATGAACGCCAAAATCAAGCAAACTGACGACAGCTATCAGAAGATGCTGTTCAAGGAGGCTCTCAAGACCGGTTTCTTTGAGCTGCAGGCGGCGAGGGACAAGTACAGGGAATTGTGCTCTGACAACATGATGCACGGCGATTTGGTCACTCAGTATATAGAAGTTCAGGCCAAGCTTATGTCGCCCATATGTCCGCACGTCGCCGAACATGTATGGGAGCTTATTGGAAATGTAAGAACTTAATTTTATTTATAATTTGGTTTATGTGTTATGACATATGTTAAGTGCTACAATCGGTACAATTTTTGTATTGAGACAAACCATTCCGAAGGCGGTATGTCGAAGCATACCATAGATGTTTTTTATATCTATGATGGTTATATTAGCCGCATTAAAGCTTATTAGGGTGTATTTACCACTTACGTATTTTTAAACATTCCCAGAAACAAAGTATCCTCCACGCCCTTTGGCCAGTGGCCGGTGAAATAGACGAGGTGGCCGTCAAAGCTAGCACATATCTAATGGAGGCGGCCCATTCATTCCGCATCTACCTGAAGAACCATTGCGCTATCAAAAAGCCCAAGAAAGGTGAAACTCCGAAACCTGAGAAGAAACCGAATAAAGCTGTGATATGGGTGGCCAAGGAATATCCAAAATGGCAGCACATTATACTCAGTACTCTGAAAGATCTTAATGGAGTAAGTTCTTTTTTTAGATAGATATATTCATTTTTAATCGTTTCCTATCTGCGCCCCGTGGTGTTGTTACCCGCGAGTAAAACATTGTCCTTTTTGTTCCTTGTATGAAAAATTTTATGATGATTGGTTGAGTATTTTTGGTGAAAGCTATTTGGCGATAATCGGTTACACATAAAAGACAAATATATGCTGTCGCAGACTTTTTTGTAGGACTTTTTAATATAAACGATTCCTTTACATAATACATACGTAAAACACCAACTGTTTTTGCAGCGCAAACCAATATAGCTTTATGATAGCAGATATTTTTTCTACAATATTTAAGATTATTCACACTGTACCATTATAAATTATAGCATATGAGTTATTTATAATTGTAGTTTTAGCGTAAAAGTGTCACAAGTTCACATACATACATTCTTACACACTTTCACGTTTATAATATTAGTAGGATGTACGATGTCGCAAAGATGTGTCGTCAAATTGTCACTGTCAACTAAGTTTTCTAATTTGTATTATCTTTTTTTCCCGATCAGCCGTCAGGTCTACCCGACAACAAAAGCATCTCGAGTAAGTTGGCCGAGAGAGCCGAACTCAAGAAGTATATGAAGCGGGTGATGCCGTTCGTGCAGGCCACGCGGGAGAACGTAGAGCGGGTGGGGCTCGAGGCCTTGTCCGTGGCCCTGCCATTCGACGAGGCCGCCATCTTGATTGAGAATAAGCAATATTTACTTAATACTTTAGATGTGAGTATAGAATTTGTTGTCGAGTCACAATGTCTGTACTTTTCTAATGTTTATGCACTCATAGTGTTGTTATTTGTTAATAAATTTTAGTTGAAACGGTTTGCTTTCAAGTCGGTTCCATAATAATTTAAACCTACGATTTAGGCACCCATGCTAAGATATATTCTCAAAAATCGTAAAAATTTGGCATAATGCTTGTTGATAGAAATATATTTGTATGTATATTTTTCACTCTTTAAAGACAATAAGCGCAAACGTGAAAGAAAGAGAATATAGTCGCCAGAACTTCGTCATATATCTTGATACTTGATTTGATTTAGAGTCGAAGTGATGATCTTTAAGTGGAGTTAAATAGGTGGATAATTGTGATGAATACATATACCATAAATTGGTATGCCGATTTTATATTGGTTTTAATTATGCCATTATTGAAATGATATCTTTCAGTTGGATACGATCGAAGTTAAGTACACAGACAGTCCCGACGCCCCGGAGAAGTCGCGCGAAGATTGCGCCCCCGGGTCTCCGCACGTCAACTTCAGCTCCGAGGCTGGACTAGACGTCTGTTTCATCAACCCAACTCCTCGGAATGGGATGTTTACGGTTTCCGTGTGCCTGGTGGATGGCGACAACGTCGACAAAATCAAAGCAAAGATCGCCAAGGAAGTCAAATTAATCAAAGGTAAATAGTTGTTATGGGTGTGCGATGTCAATAATCTAAATATTTATAATCACAGGCGTGACGCATCGCCGTCGCTTTGTGACATTCCTTATCTGCACCTATTCTCAGTATGCTGTTAATATTACTTACACGACGCCCTACACTTCCGCAGTATAGATATTCATCATTCTTTATTCATTTAGCTTTTAACAAATCACCAATCATCATTCTCCTATATCATATCATTTTATCTTGTATTATTTATATATTATTTTGTATAAAAAATGTATAATTTTCCAGATATTACCTGCCTGAAGCTTTGGCGATATAAAGATTCAGTATTGGGTCCGAGAAAGATACCAGTTGTGGGTGAGCACCAGAGTAGATGTGTTACATTAGATGACAACTCAGTGCTCAAAGTGGATGTAACGAACAGTAAAGTTGAGCTGGTCTCCAACGGAGCCAGCGTAGACGTAGGCTTGCAAATGATGTACACTTACGACAAGTAACAAAATATTTAAATATACCTATTTATTATACTTCGAAAGTTGTCTTTTATTTTGATATTATTTATTTTTTCTCGGCCTTTAGTTTGCGTATGGATTTAGAAGCTACTCATAATATTTTTGACCACAAAGATAGCGATTTTGATAAATTTGTATACCAGATTTTTTCATCTAAATTTATGGGACATAAACTCGATTTCAATTAGGCAACCACCTACGAACTGGAGAAATAGATGAATATTGTTTAAAACAAGCGTGCCTTGATAATAAGTGTTAGTAGCATCGGATATAAAGACAGATTTTGGAGTAGTCTTTGACTATTTTTTTATACTTGATTTCAGATTTTAGCCAAAATCTCTAATTCTATTTCGGTAACGTCTACTACATTCGTTCTATGAATGACATAGAACGAAACCTTTTGGCGAGGGTAATTGACGACCATTGCCCCATTGACACGGGCTTAAGGGTTAATTTTCATATATTAAATGGTTAACGTCAACAATCAATTGTTAAGTTAGAAATTACGACTTATGCTTCCGTACCCGAAACTAGTAAAGTCGAAGTTATACATTTATTGTATTATCATCGTTTCTTGACATGGGTGTAGATTTACAATATAATCAGACGTTAATGTTGGTGGTTACGTTACACCGATAAACAGATCTAGGAATAACACAGTGTTAAAAAAAAACAATTTAAGGATATGGAATGTAGGATGGGGCCCAACAGACAAGATACCTCTTCAATAATATAATTTATTAACATATAAACGGTTATCAATATTAGTATGGATAACTGCGAGTAATATATGGCTGATGCCATGTACGCACATTGGCAAAATACTTCTTATAATATCAAATAACTTCTTATGACTGCTTGCTTATACAGAACGAAATGTGTATTCATTAGATTTATACAAGTTAAAAATTATTGTTCGGACGAGACGCTTAACATCTATGTATCGGGGTGACCGCGTTGGAAACTATGGTAGCACGATATGGTTAAGGATTTTGATGCGACGAATAGAAACTGTCCGTTCCAAAGAACGAAGTCCTATCTGCAAGATTATTAATTATCATAACAGCTGGTAAAAGTTTTATACGTTTCATATCGAAATTAATGAAACGACGGATTCCAGGTTTTGTTTTAACTCGGTAACCACGAAAGATACAAAAATAAAAACACAAAAAAATCTTGAGCGCTTTTTTAAGTTTTAAGAAAAATATTTTTAACTTTAAAATCAGTTCGGACACTATATTTTGGTGCTGAAGAAATATTAATTAATAGTATGACAACACAATGAGAAGTTTATATTTACGTTTAAATAAAAAGATGGCGTTGTACTCAAGGCTTATGTCAATATCATCTGTCTACACATTCCTTTAAAGCAAATGATTTAAACATACAGCCTGGTTGATTTATTGACATTATTTATATTGATATGAGGGCAATCTAATGGTAGGAATGGTAGGTAGGATAGTTTTTTTAACCTATAATTGATAACTTCTCACTGAAATTTTAATTATGATCATCTTCGGTAGGAAAACAATGGTGCCGACACCAATTAATGTTTCACCACGCCAAAGAATTTTATATAAAGGTACCAATTAACGACTGTAAAGAGAAGTTACCACGCACCAGCATTATACCGTTACTGTCCCTTCTCCGTGTACAAATACAATAATCCCCTATAACACGATACTCTTATAAAGCATTTTCATACTACGCGATTTCAATTCTTCGTATAACGGGGATTTTCTACGTTATATTTCTGTAATGTGAAATTTATAATAATTTGTAGTTTGTTATATGTCTCTTGGGCGCAGCACTCTTCTCTGTAAAAAGGGCATAGTCCGCCACGCGGCCTTAGTGTGGATTGACAGACTTCACATGTCTTAGAAAAATTCTAAGACATGTAGGTTTCCTCACGACGTTTTCCTTCACCGCAGAGCGCGTGGTAAATCAGCACATAAAATTGCAACAACAAATTTATTGGTGCCGGCACCGGGGAACGAACTCGGGTTGCTAGCGTACTGTGCAACATGAGGCAACCGCCCGGACACTGAGCTACCACGGCTAGAATAAAGGCTGTAACTTTAACTTGAAGTTTGTTGCATATTTATTAACACAAGCCTACATATAACTTTTCCACCAAACCACTAATGCGTTTTACAGGCTATAAATAGTTCACAATTCTTTTTTTTAAAGAAGGCTAACAATTTCGTTTCGCATATATTAGATTTAATTCCTCTTTAAGGATAAAAGTAGAACGTAAGTCATTTGTACATAATGCGTTATACGAGAATACTCCTACAAAGGAACGAATTTACCGTGATATAGGGAGGATTACAGTGATTGCTGTCAGTATCCATTTGTTTGATACTGTAGGTTGCCATGTCGTGACGCCAGTGGAAGGTCTTCAACGTTGTATAGCATTCCTATTTGACTCAAAACAGGATGTGATCAAAAATTTATAGGATTTAAAAAAGAAAGAAATAAAGTATCCGTATCATGCAAACGTTTAAGGTTATATATAAATTCCTTATATGTCCATATATAATTCATAAAATCTCTTATCGTATATGAAAACACAATTCACACGTTTCTACTACGTAACACAATTCAATTTTAATTTTCGTTTTGTATCAATCAATTTATCGCATTTTCGATATGAGTCCACTTCTCCAATGATTTGCTAGAGGGCAATAAATACAGGCAAA
The DNA here is from genome assembly GCA_029286785.1 of Meandrusa payeni. Lineage (NCBI taxonomy): Eukaryota > Metazoa > Arthropoda > Insecta > Lepidoptera > Papilionidae > Meandrusa > Meandrusa payeni. The sequence continues at coordinate 8,114,187 of JAGSMX010000013.1, forward strand.
TGCGGCAATTATTATCGCATACAGCTTAGTACAGCTATGAGCATAATTTTCGGGTTGACAAAATAAGTTTCAAACATTTTAGATTTTTTTTTTCTAAAAAGAAAGCTAGCAATATTTCTTTTTTTTACAGAATATATTACTAACATTCTTGTTAACCATTCCAACTAAGCTTAAGCTTGTGCTAGGAGATGGTTCACGTCAATAGTCGAATGGTGGATTCGAACCTACGACCTTACGATTCGCAGACTGTACCCTAAACCATTAGGCTGTTGACGATTCGACCTTGCTAATATTATTGTCAACAATTTAGCAGAGCCGTGGCAGCTCAGTGTCAATTAAACTGATCGATTTTCAATATGGTCAGGAAAACATCACCAAAGTTAATAATAAATATTTTGAAAACATAACTAATACAGTAAAATGTTTATAGCGACACTTAAGGAAGTATTCTGTTTTTAAAAAAAAAAGGTTTTTTTATTATACAAATATCCTTAACCATTCTAAGCTTAAGCCTGTTAGATGGTTCACGTCAATAGTCGAAAGGTGGATTTGCAACTATTACTACACGATTCGCCGACCGATTACCCTAAACTATTAGGCTATTGACGCTTTTTATACTGCTTCTAGCCGCGACTTCACGTGGAATAATGATTTGCAGCATTTTTAATAATACACAGGCAAAATATTTCGCAAGTATAAACACATTCAAATAAGCTATTGACGGGATTTTACTGCGAATAGATTATTTAAGTACATTTTTAGTTTTTCCATCTTTTGCCAAAATAAAATTTTTCTATCTATTAACACGAGAGACATGCCACATAGACTTGCCCATAAAAGAATTTCACTTTTACATTTTGTAATGACTCCGTAATAAGTATGTTATTATTATATTTTATGGGCCGTAAGCTTTTTGCCGACTCATCATACAAAAACTTTCACCCTCCTTTTGGGTAAATTGTTTTATAACTTTGAATATCGTATTTAATTATATCTAATCATAGAGTTGCCCATAAGATAATTTAACTTTCACATTTTGTAATGAATTCGTCATTCTCTGTATATTTCAAGGCCGTCACACAAAAATATTCATCCACTTCAAGGTAGATAGATAGATAAATCCTTTATTGCACCAAATAAAATGTACAAAGGCGAACTTAATGCTAATTAGCATTTTCTTCCAGCTAACCTTTAGTGGTTAAGAGCAGGCTAAGGGTACAATTTTTACGACACTTGAATGTGGTATTTATTTATATCTTATGATACAGTTACCCCACAAGAAAATTTCAGTTTTTTATTTTGTAATGACTCCGTAATTTTTCGTATTTTCTTTGATATTTTTATTATTTCTTAAATTATTATATTTTATTCAGGGCCGTAAGCTTCTTTTGACGGCATCATAGCAAAACTTCGAAAATCGTATTTATTTATATCTAATGAAAAGCCTAAAAATAACTTTCAAGCTTCTTAAATAAGCTTTACAGATGAAATAAAAAAACTTTGCCCCGTGTAGCTTTTTTCGCATTAAAATGTAGCCAATGTCCTTTCAGGCTATAGACTATTTCAGTACCAAATTTCATTTAAATCGCTTCAGTAGTTTAGTCGTGATTGCGTAACACACAGACAGATTGATCAGAAGATTACTTTCGCATTTATATTATTATAGATAGAGAGTGACAGTCAGTTTATGGATATCAAATAATTACAAAGTTTTGGGGAGATTGTCGTTAGAGGTCAACACTGTACTCTAGCATTACATTCATATCGGTAGTTAATCGGCGAATTAAATTAAAATTGTTTGTGTTGTGTTTACATATAAAAACAACACAAACAATGTCTCATGTTTATGCGAATATTAAAATTGTTATATTTTTAAAAGTAAATATTTTTGTGCGTTTGAAAAAATTGGATACACACAGGAAAAGTAAACAGGCCACTTTCATTTGGTATTCACATTTCTTACGGAAAGAATAGACAAATGCCTATAATTATTAACATGTAAACTACAACTGAATGAAGATATCAGAAAATAATTTTATATGAATGAAAAATAATTGTGCTTTACAGGCTAAATATATGTCCCATGTTGGGCATAGACCTTCTCTGTAAAGAGAGTATAAGGGCGTAGTCAGCCACACCCACCTAGTGCGGATTCGTGGAGTTGAAATGTTTTAAAAAATTATGTTAAGTTATTTAGATGTTGCCACCGCCGAGCGCGTGGTAAATTGCAATGAAACACTTAAAATTGCAATAAACAAAATGCCTGCACCGGGGACCGAACTAGAGTTGCTAGCGTACTTATGCCGCTAGAAGCGACCGCCCAGACACAGCTACCACGGCTTTTCAATGAAGATATGGGAAAATAAGTTTTTGTGCTTTCAGTATGCAATAATAAATTTAAATTAATCTATCGTCTTCTTCATAACAAGTTTGTTAATTTTCTACTTCATTTTAAACTTACTAATGGACAGTAACGATTAGCATAAATTACATTAAAAACTATATGCGATGTATAATATAAAAAATAATGCGGTATTCAGTTACAACAATTCTCTAATATATTCGAGATTGATCTTGTATGCGATCATAAAAAGACATATCCTATTGCCTTCAAAATCTATTTTGTCATTGAAATGCGTCTTTATATAAATGCATTTATCAATTATAGCGTGAACTATAAGGCTTATAAAAAAACCTTTCATATATTTTTTCGCACTACATGTACTGACGGCTCACTCTCTGACTGCTCATATTTGTACATATACTAAAACCTCCATCAATAGAAATCTCAACCCTGGGTCGAAAAAAATCCAAAAGTTGCAGTAATAGTCGCTGTATGCGTCTATCTACGGCGTTAGAGTCAAAAGGGCGTAAGAGTTCTTTATAAAAAGGTAGAATCAAACATCATTATAACATCAATTCCTGGAATTATAAACAATTGTGATAACATTTTGTTAAAGTTCACTCCATTAGCAAATGTTATTAAGAAAAATGTACATTACAATATGCACACGAAATACTATGCCGTACAAATATATGACAAAAATACGTGTTATATTTCTAACCGTAATTTATTTACGAGCCTTTGAGGTGATTTGTAAGAATAGACCTTCGGGTCCCATTTTACGTGCAATTTAATGTATTACAAATTTATTATAGTCAAGACATACATGTGTAGCACACTTTATCCATCGGAACTAGATGGAATGTCTTTAGAGTATAGACTTTAGGGTTACCAATAATTGTAATAAATCGGTCGACAAAAATAGCCACAAAGTTATCGATATACCGATTAGTTGTCTCACACTGCAAAAATGCATAAAATACAACACACATAAATTTTTGTGAAGCACACCTTATCTTCTTTATCGTGTCTACTTAATTCTTTGATCTCGCTTTAAATAGTAATGCAAAGATACCAATTTTCCTTTTCTATCTATAGACTAGTTTATAAATTATTTCAATAACACACCATCCAAATGCGATCATGGTGGAAGTTTATTTAATATATTTAAATGTAACTTTCATATTTCTTTAAATATCAAAATCGAAAACAACGTTTAAATTACGAAAATTGCCAATGGTAGCAATTTTGAAATGTATGTTTTACTAAACATTCAAAGCATATATGTTATGCAAAATTACCCCATAATGATAAGGCCGTAAAAAATAATCACACAGATGAGTAATAGTCACAAAGTGAATCCCAACACAAATTTACATAGAAGTGAAATTCAATCTAGGGCTATGGAAACACTTTGCGGCTTGTCTTCGAGAGATGCTCCGGGACGGTCATGTGGGCGCGCGGGAAGCGAACAGAGACTCGAGCGCTGCGCCCTCTGGGACATCGAGGACGTGACGGCCCTTGTCCTTGGTTATGTGCATAGAGGGCAGGTCGACGATGTAAACTTCTTTTTTAAATAGCTGCCCCACATTCCGTCCGATTAACTGAAAATTAAAAGAAAAATAATCCCTTAATTCTTTTGAACCTGAGAGAAACCGAGGTGATAAATTTTCTTTCATTTTCTGTATTTTTTTAATTTATTCGAATCACCAACGATTGTTACAATAATACAAGGCATAATACAATACACGAAGGCTTAATTCGAAATAAATCACTTACAAGTAACCACAACAAAGCAACATTTAACACAAAAGTACATTCTATATTTTTTTCTTAAGTCACCGACGCGCATGAAGTTCCTCAACATCAGAGAAGTTGGAAGGGCGTTGCCGGTAGGCTAAAATATGATTCACATCAACAGTCGAATGGTGACTTTAAAGCATAAGTTTAATAATCTCTTATAGTTTCCTATATAAAAATAAACTCAATAATTTAACGATAGATGGCGCTGTGCAGTTTACACACGCGCGATCACATACAAATTGGTCATGAAAATGTAGCCACGACACTTACTCTAGATGTGATTTTCTTGAATAGATCTCGCTTGCTTTTGTCGATCTTGGCCTGCTTGGTGGTGTTAGCGGAGAGCTTCTCATCCAGCCGGTGCAGGTCGTGCGCGTCCACGTCGGGTATGGAGCGCAGCACTGACACAACGCCCGGGAATTGTGGCCGCAGCGCCTCATATGTCTGAAAGTTTAATACCAGTCACTAATGCGTTGCTATGCTACCTTGACTGCTTCACCGAATTGAGAGGTGGCAAAGCTCTTAGGTCGCTTAGCCTTAACCTCTATCGCTAGTAACTCGACACAAGGGTCCCCAGTGAGGGTTGACCTCTCAGGCAACTATCAATTGATCAGTTATTAGGCGGGATTAAAAATGATTAAATAATTAAAATGACTATTTAAAACAGGGGTTGGTGATAGAAGGGTTGGAAAGTTAGGGTTGGATGTATTTTTTAATGCCAAATTATAAAAAATAAAAAATTTCCAAAAATTAAAGTTAGGGGTGGACAACACTTAACACTTAGGGATATGAAAAATATATAGTAACCTACAGAATATGCATATAAAATTTCATATAAATTGGTGTAACCATTTCGGGGGAGTATGTAGTAGTAACTAACAATGTGACACGAGAATTTTATATATAAGACTATGCACAGATAGACAATAAGTACTTAGAATTCTGTATTGATTTGTTTATTGGGATAAGAACGAACGAGCGCATCATTTAAAACCCCAATGAAAGTAATAAATTCCTTGATACAACACATACAAGTTTCAAGGATTCCCAGAAAACAAGCATATGAGAACCGGCCCTAAACCCGTCATGAAGGATGCTAAAATTGTTTGCTTTTGCATCATGTTGAAGAATTTCCTTTTTATCTATAATAAAAGCGTTGTGATCACTTGTCCTAGAACCTACAAATCCTGAAGTTGCAATGGTTATTAGTCATTCTAGAATTTCTGGTTGTTCCACCGAAAATTTAATTGAGCCATGGCTCAGCACTTCAAGGATGCTTCTGAACACATTATGAGTCTATGACATAGTCCAAGCAAATGAAGACTGGGTAAATTGGGTTTGTAAAAGTCTTCGGATCATGTGTTTAAGTGTTCTGTTTCTAAGAAAAGCACCTGCACAGCAAGCGCAAGAAGCGCAGCCTGGTTAGCGTCATGCTGGCCGTGTGTCCGCAGCGCTTGCAGCACGGCCGCCAGCGCTCCGCTCGCCTCCGCCGGGCCAACAAAGCCGACCGCCAGCGAAGCCCGCAGCGCCGGCAACGCCAAAGCGCACGCTCGAAGCGATGATGTAGAATCGTTCCACGTTAGCGCGCGAAATATCTAGAAAACAAACAGTTTCAAAGTACGTTGAAAAAACCTGAACAGAATCATCACTTCCAAACAATTCCGCTTTAAATCAAGTAGGATCATGGTCAAGCACTTGCTTCGAAAGTATAAAAAAAAAACATAAGACCCTTCTAATATTTTATACTCAGAAGTCATAGGGCTCTATGAATATTTTTATACACTAATTATGTATAACAAACCGGCTTCAAAAACAGAAGGAGATGGTCAATTCGTATGTTTGTTGACTTATAGCGTCGTCATTACGAACAGAGTTTCCACTAGGCTATCATAGCACATAACTACAATATTTCATTTATAAAAGAGAGCGTCTCCGCGTAATAGCTTTTGATGTTTGATTCAACTAGAAGTCGGTTTTTGTTTTCTCTCGTAAAATATACTTTTGAAAAATTCAAATAAAAAAGGGCAAACAAGGCATTTTCTATGTACCTTTCTGCCGCTGTACTCTGTTGTCGAATTTATATAATTAAATTATAACGTATAGCGACTGTCGAATGGGCATTGTTACAGACCGTGTGCAGCACGGCCGGTCCGGCCGTCGGGCGTGCGAGCACGAGCGCACCCAGCTCCGACACGTGCTCGGGCGTACGCTGCGGCGCCGCACTCTCCTCCTCCATTTCGCCGGACTCACCACAGCCGCTAACGCCGGTGTCCACCAGTGAGACCTAACACCGATCCATCTTAAATTTTGCTTTATCAAAGCGAACAAAAATGTTTCGTTATTATAGCCAGACAAGCGGCTGATAATAAATGATCACCGTCCATGAAACTTATTTCAATAATATATATCTACCATCAAGAGTATGTTAAATTTTACAATTTATTTTAGTTTGAACAGCTCTAGATTTTATATTTATTGGGCTAATTAAATGTAACTTGTGATATATTTAATTAACTTTGTTAAAGTTCAGGGTAACAACAAATTATAGAGCACTGCATGCTATGTACTTCATATAATTTAGTTATCCCTACATAGTACAAAATAGACCGGTAAGTAGCAGTAATAAGCAATATAGCTTATGCAAGTCAAGTTAGAAGGGAATGGGGTAGGTAGAAATAAACATATTCTATTACTTGAATCTTTGCTAGTAAATTAGAAAAAAAATTGTATTCTTTGGTCAAATTACCTTTAGTAACTCCAGATGCTCTTTAGTCAGGTGTCGCACGAGCATGTCCTCGAGCACCTCCTGTGACTCACTGCCACCCTCCTCTTCCAGTTTTCCGGACTCGTACAGTGACGTCACATAGTCCCATTTCTGCGACAGGTGCACTAACACTGCACAAGAAACAAGTATAATATAAACTATAAATTATGTTATTTAAAATGGGGTGTTGTTGTGTTATTTAAAGTGGTTATATATGGCTGTTACGGGTCAAGATTTTACTTTTTTTTAGCGTTGTAAAAAATCATTTTGTTCATAGATACTTTTGAGCAAGTTTACTTATAGGGCATATAATAAAAGACTGAGAATTTTTTTTTCTAAAAGAACATTGCATTGCATTTTAAATGAATAGGGTAAATGAGCAAAGCAGCTCGTCTAATGTTAAGTGATTACCATCGGAGTTAGATCCCGTAAAATAGCAACCGACCGAGTCGTGGTACGGACCTCTCGGGCGCCCTCGGATCGGAATTCTTACGCGTAACATAGTAACCGTCCAAGCCGAGGTTACCCCTCATCGGGGGGACCCTTGTGTCGAGTTACTAGGCATAGAGGTTCAGGCTAAGCGACCTAAGAGCTATGCCACCTCTTAATCCGAAGAAGCATTCAAGGACAGCTTCTCTGGTCAATTTGTGTAGTTCGTCATTTAAAAAAAAGATATCGCAGTAATATACACAATGTTTGGTTAAATGTTATCAATATGTATGTATATAAAGAATACAGTATATACTAAATGCATAATATATGCGATACATACTAAACGGGCCGAGGTGGTCGAGCAATGGTAGTGCCACATCAGCATAATGCGCGGGCGGACAGTACAGAAGCAACGGGCGTAGGGCTGTACGTAGTATGCGCCTCAGCCAGTGGTCGGGCAGACGCTCAGGGGCGTGTAGCAGCGCGTTGGCAACGAACCGAGCTAGTCCTGCTGCGCCGTACAACTCCCGGCCTAAAGACGCGGCAGCGGCACCCACGAGATGGCAAACCTGGTAATATAAAAGGGAATTCTTAGCTACATTTCTAAGCGAACAGAAATTTCGATGTAACTATAATATATGCGGACAATACGATGCATGCTTCCTATCGCCTTAATGTTAAGACTACTTTGTAGACGCCCTACCCCGAGCACGTTGGTCAATGGAGGTTGCTGATAAGTGATGATCCTCAGCACTGAGGGCACAAAAAATAGAAAAATATATGCAGGATGTAGTTGTACTTCCCGGTATTTTTTTTGTGCAAATTGTTCACGTCAATATTGAATGGTAGATTTAAAACTAAGATGTTACGTTTCGTAAAACCATTTGGTACTTATAAGTACTTCATCAAATTAAGGCGCACGCACGCAGATTATGTGTACTCCATATTTCCCTCCGTTTTCAGAGTGTACTACAGAAGTGAATGAATACTACACCTACTGTACTTAATCACCAAGACTACATCTTCACTTAACTTCTTTTTCATGTGCCTCTCCATCACTAAAGGTCGACAGTCAATCTTGTAAACTTCTCCTTATTCATGGCCAAGTGAAATAGTGCTTCGACTGTTTTTATTCCAGTCCATTCGTTGATGTTCCTTAATCATGACTTTTTCCTTCTTCCCACCACTCTTTTTTCTGCTATTTTTCCCATTACAATTAATCGCAGCAGGCGGTACCTATCATGTATGCGGTATCTCCACTTAACATCAGATGGAATAACAGTTAAACAACGTAAACAGTTACAGTTAAGTTAAACTATGTTAGTCGGAACTATGATGTATTTACGTTTTATGTATTATTATATTTAGTGTAGATTAATATTTATATGTCTGGATTTGTTATAATATTTGTATCTGTACGATATCATACTATTTTGTTCATTTATTTTTTGTCCATACATAGGTTAAGTTTAAAAGATCGCTGTTAGCGATTAGGTCGCCATTGTACAGCGAATTGTAATGTAGTTATGTAATTTTCTGCTTCTCTAATTTTGGTGTACAATAAAGTTATATCTATCCAAGTAAATGCACTGACGTGTTCGTGCAGCGTGTGCAGGTAGTTCTGCATACGGTCTTGCGGGTCGCTGGGAGTGGACGGTGCGTCGTCGCGCAAGCCAAGAAGGTTGCGGCGCTCGGAGAGAGGGGGCTGCAGGGCGCGTGCATGCGCGGGGTGGCGCAGTGCGGCTGCCTCCGGTTCGTTCAGTTCGTGGAGCGCGCGCCCGAGTGCCAGCGCATGCGGGAGAAGAGGCAATACGTGCGTGCCGCAGGGGTTACGCCATACGGGGTTGCCTGAGGACGTGACGCCGGCGCTGAACCCTCCCCGCGACGCTCTGCCGATTTAATTTTTGTAATGAAAATATTGTAAGTCACTTCGTCAACTTCCAGCACAAAAGTAACAATAAGAGCAAAGCCCCTAATGCTTAGAAAACACCAAAATTTGTATTCTCACGCAGGATTCTTTTATAGCTAGCATATGATTAATGTTTGATTTAACGTTAGCATAGGTGATACAAATAGATTATAGGGCTGTTGAATCTTGAACTATATCAATTACCACTTGCAAGCACTCACTTATCTGGATCGGAGGGGACGTGAGTGCGTTTGACAACGCCGAGTAGCAGAGTGAGCTCGTGCAGTAGAGTGCGCCGCGCGCGACCGCACTCGTCGTGTGCGTCGCTGGGCGGCGCGTCCAGCCCCACCAGTCGTGTCAGTGTCGCCGCCGAAGACACGTGCGCGGCCAGCGACGCCCAGCGGTAGCTGCAATCGCCTAGCACCTGCGACAACATACATCATTGTGGAAATTTTATACCCATATGTCTTCTACTTGTTCTGATCTGAATTGCTAATCTGATATGTCAATATAAATATAATAATATACATGGGTATGGTGTTCCGGTATGGTAAAATGAGTTCTGGAAAATTATTTTCCATTGTTATGATAACATCTGTGTATAAAGAGCCAACGGACATAAAAATGAATGTATAACCTGTGCGACGAGAGCGCTCTGCCGCTCGTAACAGCAGAAGTGGTTGGAGACAAGGAGCAGTGCTTCCTGAATGGTGACGCTCTCCATGGCGCTGAGGTCGGGCCGCGCCAGAGCCGCGTGACACATCTCTTGCAGACGCCCGAAAACCGGCAGCAACAGCAACGGATACTACAAAACATTCAATTATAATAAATTCGGTGTGAGGTCTTGTACCTCCCTAATGTATTTGGTTAGTAGGGAAATCAGAACGCAATCACAATTAAATAATTTATATATAAATAATATAAATTTAGAAAGAGTGTAAATTTATAACTAAATATAAAGCAAATTGACAAAGTTTAAAAAAAATTGTCTCATTTCTTATCTTTCTCAACAAGAATTGAATCGCAGCTCAATGAGTAGGTTTTTTTTTAACATTAATTAATAGTAAAGATTCCCAAATAAAAAGTTGAACCCCATCAACATATGGGTTACATAGCTAAAATGAGGAAGAGAATTAAAATATGCCTTCCTATAATTTTTCTGTAATATTGTTCACATTAACTTGAACCTATAATTCCATTTCCCAGCCTAAGCCATAAAGTTATCATATGTAATTTTTACTATTAAATTTTTACAGTTTTTCCGAAAGCAAGACTATACCTATTACCTGTATGTACCATGTAGACAGACAGGTAATATGCAGATAATATATAGAGATCGTAAAGAGTTGTGAATAATTCCGTTACATTCCTAGGAATTTAGTTTACGCACCTTCGAACCCAGTTTCACTAGCAAGCCGGCTGCATGCCGTCTTACGTTCTTGACGGCGCGTGACCGCCGACCCTCTGAGGCGGAACCTTTGTACACTAGGGCTGCGAAAATCTTATCAAGCACGCGGGGCAGCAGGTCAGCGCCGGCCACGCCCACTCCTGGACCTTATTGTACAAGATTTAAGTTTAAATATAAATATTTGTCACTGAAATCACTGCAGTACGGATTATCGGTGGAGGGGTTCCGGTGCGTTCTACTGGAGATCCCGGAGCCCATCACCATGTACCGAGGCCACCGGGGTTTTAGTTGGCAAGAACTCCACATAACTCCGCCTTCCCCACAAGGTGGAATATGTTCTTGAAGATTTCCCCACCGTCAACAAAAAAAGGGGTTTTTTCTGACAAACACTGGATTAAAATTGTAGAAATATCCAAGAGGACAAGACCACCATGCTGGCTATAACATCTTTTAAACAAATACTCAAGCCACACACGTAGTGCGTGCGCTGCGTATTACGTACTTCAAAAACTCGCCAACAGCCGCGTGTGATCACTAGTCAAATAATATTATTATATTATATAATAGATTGTGATGTACCGGCGAGTTGACTGTACGCGCAGCTTAGGAAGACGAAGAGCGCGGAGATGAGCGAGAGAAGCAGTGACAGCAGTAGTGGGTGGGACGGCTCACAGGCCACGCAGCGCTGCAGCAGCTGCAGGCCCTCAGCCACGGACGGGCGCGGTTCTGCTTGCAGGAGGCGCGACAGCACCACATCCAGAACCTGCATGAACAATGACAGTGTGTTGACATATGGCAGAGGAAAAGTTTAAACCTTTTCATCTTCCAGTCATTAACTTTTTTTTGGAATTTCTTTTTAAATCATTGCAATAAATATATGCTATTATTCTGCCATTTTTTTATGTCCTGTATTTTTTTGTTTGTGTCCTCATAGCACCCATAGGCAAAATGATGTTATGAACCAATTTGAATATTTTTGCTTTTAAAGGGTTTGGTTTTGTTAGGTCCCGAATCTATTTTGTTGGAATCTAAGGTTATTTTTATTTTTTTTATTTACACTGCTTTTCCACGGACTGATCGTTCGTGCCTTTTTTATTTGGATTTTTATTTGTTACATTTGCTCCGTTTATAAAAGAGTTTGCTTAAAACTTCAACACTTCGCCTTCGCAGATGTGGCCTACGCCTTTACTTGATTGGCGTGGTCTATCACCTTCGGGTCCCTGTTCCGAAATCTAAGGTTCGGAAGATATAGATATAAAGATAGATAAATCCCTTATTGCACCAAAGTACACAGTAGTAAGTACAAAGGCGAACTTAGCTTTTTTTAGAATTTTCTTCCAGCTAACCTTAAGTTTTTTATATTAATAATTGGAATAAGTTTAAAGAGCAAAAAAGAATTTAAAACCCATCACAGTGAACATCACCATGTCTCCGTTACACCAAAGGACTGTAACATGCATTGACTGTTAACTCTACCGATGATATTAAATACCCTGCTAACTTTATTTTTCAAGTGCACGGTTTCAGGTATACTTAAAGAACTACTGTTGGAGCACAAACAAGTTAGCTATTTGAACGTGTTGGTATTATAATTTCCTGATGAAAGCTTCCGACAGTGTCATGGTTCAGTACTGTTGGGCGCCCTCGGATACCCTTCGTCCTTTCACTGGGGATCCTTGCACCGTGTTAGAAGAAGATTCAGGTCATGTGACCTAAGAGCTATGATAGTTATCAAATTCCGGTTTAACTTTTAAAAAAAGGGGGATTTATTGGAAGTGAAAAACGGTGTATTATACTTTGCATACCTGAGATAATCCCTCCCACTCTACATACAACGGGTGGGTCACATCTATATCTGCTGGGCATGAGCCCACTTTGTCCAGGGCCGATTGTGTCCATTGTTCTATGTAGGACCATGTCACTAAAGGTGCTGCCATCATACAGTACCTGTTATCATTTATAAAATTATAATACAACATTAACAATTTCCTTAACTATAATGAGTTAATTAATAACATATTGTTGCTTCGGGACTTGGTGTTATATATATTCATATGCACATACAGGCAAATTATCAAGTTCTTGCCGAAACCAGATATCATTACATTATAGAATATCTATACAAGAGCTCTGCTTTTTATAGCACTAAAGCTTTTTGTGGGCTTGGATTTAGACTTTTTCTACCGACGTAGATACCCGATTCACCGACGTCTATCCGAGGCTATAGTCCAATTTACTATGCCCTAACTTGGCATCTCGATTTTCACAGTCCAACAAACGAAATTTTATTCTTCCTCGTCCTTAACGCCCTTGGAGATTACTTAGGTACCCTGGCTTCTTTCATCAGTTGCACATGACCAACGCACCTCAGTTTGATGTGTCTAATTATCTGCAGTTCTATGAGGAAGTTAGAAAGCTTTTGCTTCCAACGTCACACGAGACATCTCAGGATTTGCCTTTTGAACAGCAGCAAGTTCTCATCTCCTTTCAGAACTATCCCTTTTTACTAATAGACATGAAGGCGCATGTTGTTTTCCCATAAATTTGGTGTAGACCCGTCATTGCCTTTCATCACAAATACATTAATAAAATTAAATATTTTTTTTGCACTAATTTACATTGATAAGCTAGAGAGACTAACCATATCCACATAGCAAGAAATGAAACATTCTTTACTTGTGATTTCTAAAAGCCATTCCACTAGGAAAAATTAAATTCATAGATTTATTTTCTTTCATAGTTATGTATAAAAACAAACCTAAAGCTGTCCAAAAATTCTGTCCTGCAGCGGCAGAAGAATATTGCAAATTCATATTCGCTGTCGTAATCCATACAAGCGTAAGCAACTCCATCCGATACGCTAGTTACACGAGAAGTAGGATAGGAAATCTGAAAATTAGTTGCTGTAAGTGTTTATCATCTTCAGAAAAGTATGTGGTTCTCATTGCATGCTGTATGCATGAATAAGACATATTAACTATGTTATCAACGCTTAATTGAAAAAGCAAGAGTTCACTACCTTTAAAACTTTAGGAGTGGACGCCTGCAGCCATCTTGGCACCACAGAAACCACCATAGGCAGTTTCGATATCTGGTCATGTTTCAAGAACGCCAACCACACAGAGTTCGCCGCAAGGGCCAGGGTTAATGAAGGATGTGAGCTGAACAGCAGCATTGTCTCCAGAAGCAATGGCAACCAGGATTCAACATTTATTGCATTGGACCACAGTGTAGTTAATTGTTGTGCCAATCCTGCTAAGACCTAAAAACGTTACAGATTTAGCTAAAACGGAAATCCAGATTAACTTTTTATGACATTTGTCTACCTGTGCATCAGCTGCCTTTGACTTTGTGTGTCATTGCTGTTTACATCAAACAGTTTACAGCTAATTATTTAATATTAAAACATTAAATTTACATTATCGGAATATTTTGTTTAAAGTTATATAAGTAAAAATAAAATACCTGTGACAGTTTCTTTAAGAAAAAGTAGTGTTTCTCATCCAAAGTGGAGATGCTGGCGACCGTAGCACGGTGAATGCATGAGATTGCGTCTTCACTGAATAATATCATTAACGGCTTCCGCTCCTTGGTCTAAAGCAATGTGTAATGTGTGAATCTTGTGCCAGTGCCGTTAAACATTAATATCGACTTTGAATGAAGAATCATACATCTATTCATCAGTTACCAGAAACAAATTGTAATACCAGCTTATTGCCTTAACCTGAACCTGTATTATCAGTTAATTAGCGTAAGGGTCTGATTTCAGGTTCGGCCCTTTCGAGCACCCCCCAGGTCAGAATGTTAACATCCAATAACGGTCTACTCTGAGGTTTTCTCTTGAAAACCAACTTAGTCATGTTAATCAAAATAGAGATTTGCGATTACTCTAAGCGCTTAGCAATTGCATAGCATCTCTCAAACTGGTTAAATTTTTAAAAGCCTATGGCTATCGGTGTAAATCCATGACAAAAAAGAGGGCTTGAAAAAGAATCTTGGTCTTGTTAAAAATCTTTTGGAATGAAGGAAATTGAGGAATTTAGTACATACACAAAGTTGCTTGTGCCGCATTGTGTATCAATTAAATGTTAGGTTCAAAAATGGAAAGAGTTTTTAAAACATAACTTTAATACAAAAGACACTTTTATGACATTAAATAATTACCAAAATAACACAACTGTACATTTATCAAGTTTTAACACAAAATGGCGACTGTCTACACACAGGACAAGTAACAATGCAAGGTAAAATAGCTAAATGGCTCAATGTGTCCGGTGACGGATCACCGTCCCTAACGTATCGGAATTCGTTGGTCGCCATGTTGCTTAACACTCTAATACTTTTACCTAAGTTATAACAAGTATAGTATATAGTAATATCAGAGAACAATTTAAGACTTACGGAGCCTTTTCTATTGACAACTTGCAGCAGGCACTCTGCAGCCGGCAATTGAAACACATCATCTTGCAACAGGACACATAAGATTTGCAGCAAGCGGCCATCATTCATCACCACATGATTTGTGGACACCCATTCAACAAAGCCAGTCAGAGTGAGTAATACCACCTGCAAAGTAATTGATACTTGAATAGACTGTAAAACATGTCCACATTGATATATTTTCAACCAACCTCAATAAAGGAAGAGATTCAGAATTTGCCGGACCGCGGTTTTACGAAGATATAGTCTCAAAATATATAATGATATAATTCTCAAAATTTGTAGGGAAAAATTGCTTTTTGATTGAGATATTGGTAAGTTTATGACAATCTAAGACTGGGTAAGTACTACTTAACGGCAACAAGTAGCTCGCATTATGTTGAATAATCGCCACGTATGTACAATATTGTGAAAAATTGCCTTTTGATAAATGAGTGGCCTGAGTTTTAAAGATCTTTCAGTCATATTTTTATGGTGTCCTATTAGAAAATAATAATATTGTAGGTGATAAACCACAATCACCTGAACAACGCGGCCGTTGCTAGCTGCTCCTGCATAATCTCCAGCTGTAGTCTTCTCCCTGAACTCCTGGACGTGGAGCTCAATAAGTCGGATGAAAAATGCAAATATCTCAGCCATGTTGCTGGTTAGCGCCTGGTAAATATCCTTGCGACGCTGATGTTGCTCCAGTGTCTGCAAGAGAAACAAAATCGAAAAATGTTATTTTTCCTATTACTGCATATGAAGACAACACAAATGGCGATTCTCTTCTTCGCCCGCAACTGGAACTCATTTATGGTTTGGTCATACAGTGGACGGGGAGGGACGTGGAAGGTTACATACGATCTGACGATCGCCGGTCCAAATGCCAGTCGTTCTCGCAATGAACTGCCGTTTTTTTTAAAAACAAAGTAGTAAAAATTTGTGGTTGGTATATGGCGATGGGTTCACCGCCTTTCACATGGGGGACCTAATAGGCTTACCTATCCCACTACGGTTAAAAAGACGTGAGAGCTCATACGTTGTATATACTTAAAAACCAAATAAATTATGAATGAGAGAAAAGGACTAAAACTATAATGCATTTATTAATTTATTTGCAACTAGGTTATTTTTTATTTTATAACCAGTGGTGATGGTAAATATATCTTATAGTAAACACGGTTAGCTAATGTGAATTATAAAAAATTGTTAAAAACCTGTAAAGTAGCAACATCCTCAACAAGCCGCAGAAATACATGAAGAACAATCTGCGTCTGCATGTGGCCGCGAGCGCACGCGTCGCTAAGTTCGGCCAGTAACGTCGGCCACTGCTGTGGCCACTCACGCTTGATCATCTCTACTATGACCCGAGCCAGTGCATCATTAAGATGACCAGTCTCCCATCCTCCCATGTATAAAAGTTTCATAGCATTCTCCTAGAATAACAATAAATAGTAAGAAAAATTGATGCTTAAATGGATATGTTGCCAAAAAATACCTAATCCTATCTCAATCTGTAATCTGTGTCACTGTGTATCTAACCAATACTTTTTTTTTGGTTTTGAGGGGGATTTTTGAAAAGATATCCCACCTTCTGGTCCCACCAGGCAGCAATTACGTGAGATTTTTACTCACTAAAACCCCCACCCGTGGCGATCCTCGGTGCATGGTGAAGAGCTCCCTGATTTTCAAGCCCTGCACCGTTGCAAGACAGACTAACAATGTCATATTTTTCCATTACTTAAAGATTGTATTTGTACTTGTTGTCAGTGTCAGTGACGTGTTGTGTTAATATTTTATGAAAACTGTGCATCTTGATAAAAACAATGCTAACAAACTTACAATGTTGTAATAACATTGTAATTTTATTGCAAGGTTCATAATATTGATAATAGACAAAGAGAATTATTTATACAGTAAGATCATTTTTAGGCTATAATTTTATAATTACAAATGAGTTAGAACCAATATTCCTTGCTACTTATCAACTCACCGGATAATCATTTCACATAAGAACTTATAAAGCTTGTGTGTTTTATTTACACAATTGTGCTGACTCATTTATGTTAGAGTGGTTTGGTAGTTACAGTGGCAAAACCACTTTGGATTTTTTTTAAATATGAATAATGTAAAATTAAGAATAATGCATCATGCCACCTTTTAATATTTGTGTCACATACACTTGAGATAGTTAATTTACCTTAATAAATATTTTCTCAGCTTGTGTGATTTGGGTCCATCTATACTTTACAGTATGCTCCATTAATTGTAGACCAAAGTGTTTAACAACTGCTGAATAGTGACTTCCACTGGACAGGAGAAGTCCAGCTTGAGCACACCATGGAGAGTTTTCTTTGAAACTGCAAAGTTAATTGTTGTGAACAAATCACAATGATCTTATAGCAAACAATTTTTTTCATGGGAATATGGTTGTAATGGCTATGAAATATTTATGCAGAAAATATCTTTTCAAAACATGCCTTTCAATTAGAAATTTGGTATCTTGCATAATATTTTTGTCTTTTCCAACAGCAGTTCTCTATTACTTTTGAAGGCAGATGCCATCTTTTATTTAATTTTTAGTATGTTTTTCAAGTGGAAACAATTTTAATTGCTAGCAGCCGATTTTGTTCTTTGTTTGCCAATTTTGAACCAAAATTGTTCTTTAGTCTGGCATGATTATAGACATGACTGGTAGATAATTGCAGCATTACTTGCATAGTGTATATAAAGAAACATTTAATAAGTGTGTTACCTCTCACAGGCGTTATAAGCTTGGTTTCGAGCATCATGTGACACAGTAGGATTTAGAGTAAGTTCTACTGCGCGGCTCAAATCGTCTGCTATAAGAGTCACCTCTCCAGCAACATCACCATTCACTGCGCCCACATTCATAGTAGCTTTTGTCTGCTACATTTAAATAATATGGTTAAGGAATAAGATCAAGCTACACTTTATTTATTATATATATTTATGTGCAATAAATCTATAACACGTTAATGGCGAAATTAAATGTTTTAATCCTAAACATAAAAAAACATCTACACACCTGCTGTTTTCGACAAGAAAATACTCAAACAGTATTTATTCACTTCATATTTTATTTTCACCGATACTGAAAAAATGCTGAATTTTATACAAAAGTTAAGGTATGAATTTAAAAGAATTTTAATTTTATGCAACCGGTCTATACTATCGATAGTCAAAACATAAAAAAAATTATACCTGACAAGTCTGTAAAGTATAACCACCATATGTAAATTATTGATTTTTTTCACATAATTGCGAAATTCATGACACAATTAATAAAATAACAATCAAAACATAAGAAACTACCTCGTGTCGTTTTGACTGAAAGGACAATCACTATTGAACCATAAACAATTTTATTTATTTTTTAATTTTAATACTTATTCTTATTCAGTAGGCTACTAAAGCACTGTATAGTCTTGTTTATCTTCAAAACGTATAAGGACCAGCGCTCTACCCTATTTACCGAATTTAAAAGTACCATTAGTGCTTATTTTCGATCTTTTGTGCCACCACGACTTTGTTCTTGGATGTACTTTAATATTAAGACAATCCGAGTACAACATAACCCAGTCTACTGTCTCTTGTGGCGCACAAGAGACACTGGGTTTGCAGCAATTAAAATCTGCCTACCGTAATTTAATAGCTTAAAACATAGTTCCTATTAATTTCTGCAGCTTTTTCTGACTAAGCTTTATGTAAAGAACAAAGTGCCAGCTTTTCACTCTCTAACCGGCACCCTGGTATCTGGTCAAATCATAGATAGTTAGTCGGACTAGATGCCAGCTTCAACCTTTTTCAGGGGCATAAATATTATTTTGTTAATTGTCTATGCGATTTGTTTGTTATGACAGATAATTGAAATTCAAAGTTTGTTTGAATTTGCAGGTTTTGCTTTGTTTTGTAAATTATCGAACATTTATTCATATATTTTAATCGTATAAATAATAATAAATATATCTACTAGCTACTGATGGATCATTGATGTGTTGTTTTAAGCTGTAATAACTTTTAAATAATGGACTCTACAATTTCGCTTAAGCCATCACTAGAAAAACAGCTTAAAGGTCACCAGGGAGCAATCACTGCTGTATTTTATAACCCTTATGATACACAAATTGCTAGCAGTTCGTTAGACCATAGTATCTTGGTAAAATACCCATTATTGCTTCAATTACTTTTTAAAATTATACAATTTTTTAAAAATTTCATAGCTATAAGTGCACACTGTGACATTAGATGGCGAATACAAAGTTCTGATTTAAGATACTGTTCGTTTACCAAGTTCAGAATTCGTCAAAGATAATTTGTTAAATAAATTAGGTTTCTGCAAAGGGTATTTAAAATTTACAGCTATGGGACCTGAGCGAACCTATGCGAAGTTACAAATTTCAAGGCCATGAGGAATCAGTTATGGATGTAACATTCTCTCCTAAAGGAAAGTATATGGCATCAGCATCTTGCGATAAAACTGTTAGATTGTGGGTACCAACAGTTACAGGCAGTACTGGAGTATTTAAAGCTCACTCACAAGCTGTGCGCTCTGTGCAATTCAGCTCTGATAGTTTGCGGGTAAAATTCATTATTATTATAAAATAATTTATAACTAAATAAAACCAATCTTAGATTAATCATATAAGCATGTTGTGCATATATGTGTGTTTACTGTAATATTCTTTTGTAATGTTCTTTTCCTTGATAATTACAACTGTTTATGTTATGTTTTCTCTGTGTGCTAGAGTTGACCAGTAGAGAATGCCACTATAGCATTAAGTCCACTTTTGTGAACCTTAATTTGAGGTTTTACTATAGGTATAAAAATGAATTTAAAATTTATTACAAATACCATTTATTTATTTAAATAAGGCTTAGATGTTATATATATTTAGTAATATATTTTGCCTATTTGCAAATGAGTACTATTTTCTTATAAAAATTAATGATCATCCTTTTTCCTTTTGTAGATATTAACAGGATCAAATGATAAGATAGTAAAGCTGTGGTCAAGTGAAAAATACAAATTTATTTCATCATTTGTTGGTCATACAAACTGGGTGAGATGTGCCCGGATGTCTCAAGATGGATCAGTTATAGCATCATGCTCTGATGATAAAACCATTCGCCTCTGGAGCCCTGATACTGGGAAGTGTATTCATACATTTAAGAATGAGAAATGTTATGCAACTTATGTATCTTGGCACCCTTCAGGTTGTTACATAGCTGTAGGAACTTCGCATGGAAATATTATGGTTTATGACATAAGGACTCAAAACTTAGTGCAATATTATAGGTAATTTATAAATTGGGTCTTCCTAACTGGCTTCAAAAAAAGAACAAGTTCTCAATTCATCTTTTTTTATGTTTGAGAGCATATAGTTTAGTATAGCACCATAATTTATGAACCAATTTTTAATTGTTTTTTTGTTTAATTTAAAAACTTAATGGAACAGATATAAACGAAACTTAATTAAACAGAAATAATTTAAAACAGAAGATTTGAAAGCTAATCTAACTTTAAAAAAAAAACTTGATTTCAGTGTTCATAGTGATGCAGTTACACAATTGGCCTTCCACCCAAGTGGAAGTTACATTTTGACATCAAGTAAAGATGGCAAAATTAAGGTAAAAATCCATAAAATGCATTCTTTATTAAATGTAATAATTAAAAAAAAGTCTTTCCATAATTGGACAAGAGGTGATGAACTCAAACATGGAACCTGTTATACCTATGATTTCACTAATCAGCAGTCACCAAGGAATTGTTTATAATCATCCTAGCTGTTAATTTCCATGGCACCAAAATCCAGTGACATTACCATGATGGTTGCAATGCATATTAAGATGTTTTTCATATAATTTTCAATATGCAAGCAACTTGTAAAATAATTAATAACTTGCTGTCAAAGCACTCACAATCCTTATATTATCAAAACAGACAATCCTTTTTTGTAATCATAAAAAAATTACTTGATCCTAAAAATATGTCTTCAAATATAGTATAATATTTCTCTCTAGATACTAGATTTACTAGAAGGTCTTCCAATATTTACTGTAACTGGACATAATGGCTCTATTAATTCTGTCAATTTTTCCACAAATGGAAGTCATTTCGCCTCAGGCGGTGAAGACAAAATTGTAAGTAATGATATCTATTTATAATTTATTAGTAGCTGAATTTGTTAATTATTAACTTGTATAAAATGTTTTAGGTTTTAGTATGGAGTACTAATTTTACTGAATTTGATAATGTATCAAAAGAAAATGAAGACCATAGACAGTTAGATAAAGCTACAAACAGAAGTGCCTCAAATAAAATACCTGCATCACGATCTAAGGTTGTCAAAAAGAAACAGCATTTTTGGTTAATATAAGTAGTTAATAAAATACTAATTTGTCTGATATAATCTGTAAATATTATTTATTAAGCTGGCAACAAAAGTAAGAACTTACTGAGAAGTCAAAGCCTAACAAATGTAAAATAGAAGGAGGAACTTACATACATACAGTATAAACATATGATTTAATAAAAACTAACAGTGGACAGATTTATATTTTTTTTGTTCTAAATCTTGATGTTTCATATCAAATATGCCATCTTATATCAATAGAGCCTACACCAACTTGGATTGACTTTTAAAAACATTCCCCGGTTGTTTCATTTACAATGAACTGTTTAGAAAGGGAGAAGGAGAATTGATTGATTTTGTACTAATGAGTTTGAATAACTAGCATGTGCATTCTTCTGTGTTTGGCCCATTAAGTGCAGTTCTTCATAATATGTTGTGAACTTCTAAAGTTAAGATAGATAAAAATATGATACTAAGGTGAATAGTGTATTTAAAGAATAGAAGCAATAAACAAAACAAAAGAATTTTCATATTCAGAATGTATTGTAGATGGAAGAAAGTAAATTGAAAGAGGATGTTGTCACCTGAATGAAGAGTGATGAAAAAATACACTGAGGAAGTGATTAATTGTGTTGTTATCAATAGCTATATGAAATACTGTTACTTATAAATCCTTGTACTTCATTGCATGTTTCAGGGCTTTGTTGTGGAAAGGACGAAAGAGATAATATGTAAAAAAAGTCTTAGTCTTAAGATATTAATGCACTCATGTACAGAATATCTTTTGAAGATTTTCCATTCATAGCGAAAAAAAAAAGCAGTTGTTAATCAGTATTTTTAATAACAATCTGTAAAACATGCCTTATTAAGAGTTCTTTTAACCAACAAGGTTCTATAGATCTAAAGAGGTGGAAGAAGCTAGAAAGTCAGTTGAGAGAAAATTGTATGCAATTTATTTAAAGTAAAAATTTCTATGTTTAAAATGACCCAGATACTAACTAGCATACACACCTATAAACAAACACGCTTACGTACACTTTTCATAGTGCATGCACTCACATAAGCTTATGCAAATAAACGATCTGCATGCAAAAACGTTTAGTGTTTCTAGTGACCAACCAATACCCTACAAACCGAAATCTACCTTAACATATTCATCAGCATAACAGTCAGGATTGTGTCATCAACAAACATATCACCCATAAAACATCCACTGCTGGACAAAGGCCTAACCTTACGATTTCCGAAAGGACTGGTTGTGAACGGCTTGCATCCAGCTGCGTCCTGTGTCAGGATTGTGTATAAAGAAAAAACTTACTTTCCGGTATAACAAACATGAAACTGTATCATACTTTTCAATTTCAATAGAGTTTTTTTTTGTAGATGCTAAAACTAGTGAGGGGAGCAAATGGAATAGATTAGGCTAGTTAAAATGACTTTATATTAATAACATTTATCAATATTAGGGTGCGAGGGTATGGTACCAATGCTATCACAGCTCCAAGTATCCCATTATTACATTTGTCCACCTTGATGATGCTCCAAACATGGAAGAACCTATTGCAAGCAGCACATTATATGAAGATAGCAATGTAAACTCGCACCATGTTTCCAGTCCAATTAATATCACCTTTGAAAGAAATAGATCAAGAAATATTGTAACTAAAATGGATTCTTTATCAGAATTTAGAACTTCACCGGCAACTAGTGTTGGCCATATAAGTCACATACCACGTACGCCCCCAAATCCCACTACATATACAATTCCATCAATCATTAACACATCTATTGAAGCTGACGCAGAAGACAAAGATTTGTTTGGGATGATAAAACTTAAAGAAACCGATATTTGTTATACTAGTGGTACAATAGAGTGGGTAGGACGCAAGAGAACATATCCATTGAACAGTGGATTTAAAATAATTAAAGATGGGCACACTTCTCAAAGTGAAACATTGGTAAAAAAAGTGAAGAAGGATACATTATCAAGCAGATTGAATAAAATAGAACAGTGTGATTGTGGTGATGTTTTACCTACAGTCAACGCTATAGTTGATCACCTAAATGCTTTACATGAAGCAGTGGATCTAGTTGATTTGAGACTTAATACATTAGAAGATGCTGCTCTTCACTAGTAATAAAAAAAACAACTTTATAATAAAAAAATATATTTATTAAATACTGTAGTGTGAAAAATACACTTGAAAGTTTTCTTTATGTTAACAATAATAACATTCTTATTTACAATAAAAAATGTTTATTAATAAATCATTTAAATGTGTCAAAATAATAAAAGTAATCATAATAAAAATTATTATTGTAGTACAATGTCTACAAAACCATATTATATGCTTTAATATTAATACCTGCCTTAATTTTCTTATAAACAATCCTTTGCAATAACACGTCATTACTGTGTTCCAACATAGGTAGTCTTTTTGCCGGTTTTCTTGATTACATCTAACAGTTGGTCAGCACTTAGGGAAGATGTTACTGAAACTTTTTGTTCTGGAAGAGAAACAGACACTTCACTAACACCTTGACCCTTTAACCTGTTGAGAACCCTTTCTACCGCACCTGAGCAGCCTTCACATGTCATTTCCACATTAAATATATGGGTCTGTAAAGAAAAGATAATTAATGTATGCTAAATGATGTTGAATAAGATAAATTTTTAAAGTTTTAATTTCTTACCGATGACATGATGTATTCTATAAAATGGCTATTGAATTTAACAAATTAAGAGTTGCGATAATTGAAAATCGCTATCAATTGAAAATTTTTAGATTCCTTATCAATGGATTATTGTGTTTTCATGTCAATTGAAAACGTTATTTGACAAGTCAATAACCCTTTAACCCAAATCTTAATCCCCCTTTCAAACCATCGTAAAACAAGTTTCTTTTGTGTTATAACAATTATGTCATGAACAAGAATAATTAAAAATTGTAATTGAAATAAGTACACAGTTTATAAGATAAAATAACCGTTTTATGCTCTGCCCAAAAATAACAATTCGCGCAAAATCTTTAGAATGAGAAATTACTGATATTATAGCTATATTTGATAAATCGATACGTGTATATGCTATAAAATATGGGTGTTAGAAATTACAAAATGAGTAAAAATAATTATGTCTACTTTTCTTAACTCAGGCATCGTGATAAGTTTATCATTGCTCTACGGCTCCAAGTGATCGATATACTAATGAATGATATTTGTGTCTATGATTAATCTGTCTGATGTCTGTTCCTGTGGGTTTGACAAATAGGCAACTGGAATATGGTGTATCCATATGAGTTTTTTTATTTATTAACTTTATCAGAGTCTGTGTTATAGTTTAGTTATCGATAGAAACATGTCACTAAAAGAAAGCCTGGAAGAATTAGGCTGGTAAGTATAATGATTACGCTTTTCGACATGAATCCTTCCTTGCTCTTATTATTTTCGTATTACTGTATGATATTTCCAGGCATCTCACACAGGATGGTATTGACACTATTAATGAAAATGGTGAAATACAAGACGTAAATTTAATAAGCCGAAAGGCCTTAGACGTAAGTACACATCTAATTTACTTGGCAAGTTATTTAGAACATGGTTGAAATAATAACATATTTCCGTAATATTTCAGTACGATTTGAGAGAAATTGGCGACTCTGCCTTCCCGGAAGATTTTACAAAAGATCCTTCAAAGCTAGAAAAACCAATAATCGTGCAAATACAGAAGATAAGAAATGTTTCAGCCCCAAAAGCTAATGAGGAATCTACTTCAGCCCCTCGGATGTTGAAGTTGACATTACATGATGGGAAATCTATCTGCACAGGTTTAGAAACGAGCCACATTTCTACTCTTAGTATTAACACTCCACCAGGCACAAAGTTATTGCTCTATAATGAAGGACTTGAAGTATGCCATGGTATCATCTGGCTCACTCCAAATGTTTTATCAGTCTTAGGTGGCAAGGTTTCTCACATGATTGAAAAATGGGAATTAAATAGAAGTCTTGCAAAACACACTAGAGGTAAAATACATAATTAAATTTATTTTTTTTACATTCTTACCATTCATTTAGATATATGCCATATGTTAGAATAATTTACATTATTCAATACCTAGACCATTTTTTTGAACTTCATGGAGAGTAGATGATTAGTTAAATGTAATATCATAATAAAACAGAGTATTTTTTATAAATAACAAAAGAGAACTATGTAATTATTTTTCTGTTTTAGAAATATACTTTTTTTATTATCAGTCGCTCTGAGTTTAGGTGTGAAACACCTGTACTGCTCACAAATATGTTTATGTTTGATTTTTAAGTGTTGCAATGATAGATTGTCTGGTCTTTAAATGTATTTAATCTTCATGAAAATATTAAAAAGCTGATTGCATTTTGTCAGTTTAATAATAGTATTTATTGTAGATTTCTTATGTGTTTTAGTTTAAAATAATAGTTAAAATTATAACTTTGTAATTTTTTAGTTTCTGCTTTGTTATAGGCGGAATAGGTGCGGATGGTGGGCCTCCGCCATGGATTCCATTTGGTCAACATTTAGAGGCACTGATTTTGGATAAGCAGTTCAAGAGTTTACAGGATGGTTCTAAACAGGATAATGCAGAGTTTGAAGCTCAAAGGAAGGGAGCAATTGCCGAAGCTCAGAGGTTGTCTGGTGTTAAAAAGGTATGATGTATGTTGTTTTTAGTCCTTATTTAATTATTTCTTTTAACCAAGTTTTTTAATTGTATTCAGCTACAGTAATGAGACTTGGTTGGCAGTTAAAAATTATTATTTAAATTTTAAACATATGTATATATGCATAAGATAATATATTTATAAGTGTTTTATTAGTTCATAAATATCCTGTTTTCCAGGTGTTTGGTGGGGGAACTAAACCATTATTGGATGCTAATGTCCAAAAGATTGTTGATGCCGGATTCTCGGAGGATCAAGCTGAAAATGCTCTAAAATATACAAAAAATAATGTGGACAGGGCTTTGAGAATACTACAGAAGAGAGACAATTCGGAAAACAGGAAGGAAAGGCAGAAAGATGAGAAAGAGGCACCCAAACGTAAACCACGTCATAAGGAGATGGTAGATGAAGACAGCATACCTGTAAAACCGTCTGGGATGGTGTCACTATTTGATTTTCTGGAAGATAAACTTCCTGATATTCCAGATAAAGACAAGAATAACCGACAAAATAACTCCACTGATGATCGAGGTGATAGAAATAATACCAGAGATAGGAACAGTTCCAAAAGTAACTCACGATCACATAGATATGATGGACCCAACAGACATAAATCGGGCCATTATTCAAATGATCACAGAGATGACAGGAAATACCAATCTCAAAATGAGAAACCACCCAGATTTCAGAAAAAGTTAGATGAGAAAAATAAACACCACCATCATCATAACTATCAACAACAACATCAACAACAACAGCAGCAGCAACAACAGCAACAAATTCAACATCAACAACAGCATGTTCATCATCAATCACAACAACAACAACAACAAGGCAATGTCAATTTAAACATGCAATACAATAACTCATTTCAGACTCACCAACAAAATCCATACAATAACAACAGTATGCATAGTGATATAACTATGAATGATCCTAAAATGCAACAACCACAGAATTATCGCAATAACAGTAATCCCTTGGATAGCTTGACTGAGGCTGCTGCTAATTTGAATATACTTTCTAATCAATCAAGGCCTAGTGAAGATATGTCACAACATCGCAACTACCAAACTCATTCAGACCAACTGTACTCTAAGCAGCAATACATGCCTAATCAGAACATGCAAGATGTATCATCATATCAAAGGAATAATGATATGCATAAGTATCAGGATCAACCATATCAGCGTAGGCAGCAACAACAGTCAAATGGCTATCTTGATCCACAGCAGAATGCTTTGTATGCAAATTTAAATTACATGGGCGGTGCTCAAAGCGGATACAATGGACGGCAGTATGGCTATGGAGGCAGACCACAAGAATATAATACAATGCGCCCTACTGGCCCTTTTCTGCCAGGGTCGCTGCTTGGGTTCCAGAATGCAGCTGTTAATGAACAAGCTCGTGCTATGCTTGGTGTTGCCGATATTAATTGGAAAATTGGCGACAGATGTCTAGCATTATATTGGGAGGACAATAATGTAATGATAAATCTGTACATTTGTACTATTTTTGAAAGTTTGTCAGTTTATTCAGCTGTACTAACTTTGTGTTGTGTTTACAGTTCTATGAAGCAGAGGTGACCGGAATTTCAGCGAATACTGTAGTAGTTAAATTCTGTGCATATGGTAACCATGAAGAAGTTTTAAAATCTAACTGCTTGCCCTTCACAAACCAATGTAAGTTAAATTAATCAATAATGGAAATTTTAACAATATGTAAAGGTTTTCACAATCCTTTACTATTGTGTGGATGTGTCAAATAGACCGGTGACTAAGAGACTTACAAAATAATTGCCACAGTTTCGAATCCCAGCTAGCATATTCCATCTGCAACCCGCTAGCATGTTGATATTATTTGTAATTCTTTCATGACAAATGGCAGTGGAAATAATTTGGTTATGTGCTTGAAATATACCGAGATCAATATAAATTGATGTATCCAAAACCTGTGTGCAATTTGTCTTGTGTGTTTTTGATGTTTATTGTTGCATCAATGTATTTCATTAGATGTATAAAGTGGTTCGCTTTCATCCGATGCAAATAAATTAGTTTTAAGCGAGTCAAATACAGGAAATTGTACATAGTGTATATGTGTTTTCGCCGTGTACAAAATAGTAACAATTTTTTCCTTTTAATTTGGACTAAATAATAAAAATGTAAAATTTATATTAATTGTTTTAATGTATCCCCAGCTCAATACTAATTCTTTTCATTGTGAATAGAAAGTATTGGGAACCATAATTTAAAAGTGTAAAAGTTGTAAAAATTTAAAAATGTACATCTTATTTAGCACTTTGTTGGACTCAAACTTCTATTTCACATTATTTTAGATTGTTTTAAGGGATGTTTTAAGAACGTCCTTTTTTAAAAGATTAATAAAAATAATTGAGATGTCAAAATTTTCAATATTATACATAGTTTATTACGTTTTATTTTTATCAACAAAGTTAAATAAAATTATCCGGTGACAATTCGATTATTTTTGTCATTTTTATTTGTTTAAGAATGATTGAAACCGCCGAAGTGATTATATCACTAGACAAATCACAGGGCTGGCAGATGCAATAGTTATAAAAATGTGATAGTAATTAAAAATGGCGGTAATGTCGTATCCTGAAATATCCAGTATTACACTGCCACTACAATTTTACAGAGCCTACATTTGTATTCAACTATTTCAAAAATTGATACATTTTTCAACAGTCGAAATAATTTAATGTTATTTTATTATATTTTTCGTGGTATTTAGACGAGACCTAGACTATTCGACACGTTATTTAGTACGTCACTTGGGACAATTTTCGAGATACGACATTTCCGTGTTCCACCATCGATTGAACAATTAAGCAAGTAAGCGTATGATATTCGCAGCGGTAGGTGGCAACCCCGGATACCTGACGCGCGGCAACCTCTTCCGGGCGGGAAGGCCATAGTGGTACGCCGCGGCGCAGCGGGAGTCCGACCCCCCGCCGCCGCTCGTCGAGCCCAGCTGACCGCTGCGACCCTTGCACTGAGGTTTCCCCTCTCGATGTCTCCGTCTCTTTATTACTTTTTATGCCAACCTTCAATTCAGTTCTGTCATTCTATCCCGCTGTCTTTCAACCTGTATACAGTATGTAACAAAAATCCTGCTTCTTTATACGACATAAAAATGAGAGTATTGCTTATTAAAATTTACAATTTGGAATTTAAAGGTCGAGGATAACTCCTATTTAACAATAACACTTTAATTTTTATCTTGAATTGATTACGTGTCAAGTAAAAGTTTGGAACAACATAAACATTTATAAAGAGCTCCGACTGGCATTGACCGGGTCAAATATGCTCACTGGAATGTTAAGATGTTGTTGTTAATGAAGTTTTAAAATCGTTCAGTATTAAATTAATAAGTGTACTCTATTAATGGTCATATAAAAGGATTCTAGAAACGGAGCAGTATGTACAGTCTCTAGTATTTTAAGCCTTTATCGGCCTAAATCAATTTTTAGTAGAAAAATTTATAAATGTTAATATTCATGTGTAAATACAGTAGAAGCTCCTCGGTTCCGTTATTCACGTGTTCAGTAGCTTGAACGAAAAAAATGCATAAGTACTAATGGAAAATTTCATTTTAAAAAACTCGACTGTGTACATTAAATTTAAACCATTAGTAGTATTTTTTAAACTGACATATTTCGTGACCATTTGTTTCGAATTAAATTCGATTTATTTAAAAATAGCAATTGATTTTTTTTTATAAAAGCACTTTTTAAGATGCTATCATGTTAATTTTGAGGTGTCTCTAAAAATAGCGTTGTTGATTGAAAATTAATATTTGATTGATAATAAAATTATATTTATTTAGCTTTTTACTTTTAAAACCTACATAAATTATTTGCTCAAAAAATATACATAATTTCTCCATAAAATTTATATTGCTTAATTTTTATTTTTGAAGTAAAACCACTTGCGGGAAAGAAAACACCGTGAGGAACCTACATGTTAGAAATTTTTTCTAAGACATTATGCCAACCCGCACTAGAGCCACGTGGCGATGCCTCGGCATACTCTCTTCATAGAGAAGGCCAACAGTGGGACATATATGGCCTGTTACTTTATTTTTATTTTGAAAGCTTATAAGGGTGCGTCCACATCTTTACATTCTCATTCAAATTATCATTCTGTATTCACGGAAAACTTAAAACATATTGCCTAGCGACTAAGGAAGCTTCTAATGTATTTCATCATTGTTCATATAAAGTTACGAAAATTTCTCCGGATCTAACAGGGTTTTTGCAACGTACTGTATTTAGACCAAGTTCTCGAACGGTTTTTCCGTCTGTATACTATTATTATTTAAACACATATATTCTTGATCTCTGTGTGTAAAAATATTTATAACGATTTTTGCTGATGCCAGCATTCTAATAAAATAATTGTAACAGTTCTGAATGTGTTAGTAGTAGACTTGTGTACTAAACTATTCTATATTAGTCGAACTGTAGTGAATCTTTCTATATATCTATTGGAATACAGATAATCAATAATTTTTTTATCTGCGGACTAAGTGTATACAAAATACTTTTTAATGTTAGATAATGTCTCTTTGCGACTTGTTACCATTTTACATGTAGATGCTAAATACTAACTTTTTACATATTT
This sequence comes from Meandrusa payeni, assembly GCA_029286785.1. Classification (NCBI taxonomy): domain Eukaryota; kingdom Metazoa; phylum Arthropoda; class Insecta; order Lepidoptera; family Papilionidae; genus Meandrusa; species Meandrusa payeni. Next base: position 8,144,989 of record JAGSMX010000013.1, read on the forward strand.
TGTTTTAAATAAAACTTTTTATATATTTATTCCAAAATTTCTGTCATATTTTTTCACATTAAGCCATTTATAATTTTTGTCTATCCTTGTAAGTGTTTTAATTAACTTTAATATATACTTTTAAAGAAAGAAAACTAACACAGTCCCTTCATATATATTTTAGTTTCATATTTTATTAGATCCTTGTTTTAAATATGGCTTAAGTAATTGTATACTCTGTTATTATGTTATAAACCTCTATCCATAGACACAGTAAGTATTTTATGGTCAATTTTGGATTGAAATGACAAAACTTGAATTATCCAGTTGTCCTGTCAGACTAATATATCTATTTACTTGTAAACTTGGTTGTGTAAATCCAAACATATATAAATATTCAAATCTCTCATTGTAAATATAAGTGTGTATATATTTATATCTATCTAAATGTCTATAAAATATTGCGATGAAGCATCCAGTTGTTAAGATTAATTCTTAAGCCCATGACGCAATAAGATCGGGGCGCGGTATATGTTCATTCTTCTGGCTTGTCTGCCTAGCTATTAATATCTTCTCGTGCGAAGAAAGGCATTACAGCATTTATTGTTAATGACCCCAATAAAAATTTTTTTTGGCCAAAACTATTTTTAAAAATTATGAAAAAAATTTTAAAATTCCCTTTTCACCAAGTTTATTCAGTCCTAAAGGTGTTTGGGAGTCATATAGTAGTTACAGAACCCACTTTTTCGTATAGCACGTGGACGTCTGAATCGGAAACATTTATACATATAACTGGGATTTTGACATCCATACATGTTGTTTGAGAGTTGTCCAGTCCAGTTGGCTTTTCGAATTCCGAAATACACACGCAAACAAACAGATACAAATTTAAGAATGGGCTGTCATACTTACGGCCCGACGAAACGAAAAAAAAGGCTTAAAATTTTTGATACGAGTATGAGTATATTTTCTCAAATTTCAGACCTTTTAAAGGAAGTATCGAATGTGGTATAGAATATTATTTTTCCTTTTTTTAAAGTTTTTTAATATTAAAAGTTTGGGTTGGATTTGTAAAACAGTGATAGCCTAGTGTCTAAGCGGTTCGGCTCACGATTTTATGGCTTTAACCAATGAATTGCTTCTTTATGTGCCTGGTATATTTGCGCTCACCGCCTATCACGTATGGGACTTAATACGCATGGTGAAAAGTTGACAGCGAAAGCTGTCTCGGTCTACCCCGTTAGGATTTAAAGGACGTGCGAGCTTATATATATACAACAATATAGATGGAGAAAAGGTCCTATACGTTATTTGAATTTTTTTTACTGTAATTTGTATTGCTACGTAGTCGTATTCAATGTGACAATAGATACATGTCTTTTTGTCATGACATGTCTATCTATCCATGGTGAAAGCCCCATGTATTTCCGACCAGTTAGCTTCATTATCAATTACGTGTCGGTCTTTTTTTCGTTATTGTCAATTATTTTTACTTGAGGCAGCTATTTAGTCGTGTTTTTATTGCAATACAGTTTCTAGCTACAATTTATAAGACATTTATTGATGTGAAACATCTAATGACCCGTTAAATGGATATACGTTCTGATGGTAAGTCGCGGTGACATTCAACCAGTTTAAGAGCCTTGTTATGTTACAATTATAGAAATAATGATAGGTGAATAGCGTTGAAAAATTGAAGTGTTCCGATTAAAGCTTAAAATGAACGAATCGTGTTTCAGAACGCAGGCACTCAAATGGCCTACTCTCACTCTCATTTGGGGACTCTTGTCTAAGTCGCTCTTACCCGAACACATACTAATGCTACATCTGGTTAACTTTTGAAAAGATTTTCGTATTAATGACATCAATCATAAAATATACATTTTAATTTATCCTTAAATATATTATTTGTTTTTTGAAGAGTGTTCTCAGGTCTCTTATTCCCACATCTCCTTTCCATCATCGGATATCAAGACGCACTGCTGGCTTCCATCATTTTGTCGCGGACACCCCTCAAACCTTAACGAGGCAAATATTACTTCATCTTTTATGATTCGTACAGTAAAAGATTCGAATAAATTGCCCGCGTCTGTCTTTCTCTCCCATTTTAATGGGGGTGGGTGAAGAAAAAGAGAGTGGGTTACTAAGCTACCGCGCCTTACCATCTAAGATTGCATTCCAACTTAAAATCCGGTGTTACCGTGGTCAAGCTTAGAAATATATTATGTTGTAAAAAAATATTTTATTTGCCATTTAAAAATATAACATATAAATGTCATTTAATTTAAATGTTTCACATCTACCAAGGGAAGGACCCTTTTTTTCGCGGATTACACATTTTTTTTAGTAATTGTCATTTCTTATTGATGTATCCAACATATATTTAAGCGTCATTTTAATATGTAATCATGTAATTTAGGGAGCTTTCGGGTATAGTTAATGTTAAATATAGTACACTGGGAGACATCGATTGGGAGAGGCTTGTATCACATAATTAATTAATTATTAATATCAATGCGATAATGCGTGGTTCTCACAATGTGTAACGCAGAGCTCTGTCGTGCGAATTTTTTGTACATATTTCTTTTGTATACAACATCGTTGATAAATAATAAACGTCACTTATACATTTTTAGAGCATTACTAATGCATCATATAAATAAATTAATCGCATAATAAATTGACAGAGCTTTGGAGACGCAGTTACGTAAATATCTTGCCATGTCCATGCGTACATTGTATTTGAATCTCTTCTATTACTAATGCCACATTTGTAAATAGTTGCGTTATATATCATTTTATTTTTAATCATTTTAATAATGGAACAACAAGCTTGTATTATTAACAAAAGCTATGTTTATTTGTTGTTTTAATAATTTCTATAGAGTTTTGTTTTGATAGCAGTGATGGCCTTACGGGTGAAGTGTTCGACTAATCGGTTCGATTATGTCTACCCCGCAAGGGTTACAGCACGTGACGTTTTAGTTTCCCTTTTTCGTTTATATTCTTTCGAAACTAGAGCGTAATTGTTTTTTTTAATATTACCGTTTATTTGTAATTGAGATAATATTTTAGATGGTTTAAACTCTAATTGGCATTGATTTATTTTAGTTGTGATTAGGTTAGTTGTTTCTATTGCTTTGTATTTACATAACTGTGAAATGCAATTGTGGAATATACGCCTTATCGTAGATGTAATCTATTAAAAAGCGTTCTTAAGTTGTACTAAATTCTTAAGAGGGTTCCAGCTTTGTACACGTTAATTTATTGTGTGTATGTAACCAGCAAAATAGTCTGTAGATTGTATAAGTGTAATATGTTGTATTTTAGCGCAAAGTGTGTTATATATTATTTTATCGGCTCGGACAGAGCTCACACCTTGTTGGATAGTGTTCGTTTTTAATTTTAACATATGTATAGATTGGAATATTACAGGCTATTGTTTCATAATTTAAAAAAAAACAGTATATCAACGTTTCTTAACAGATTGGGTCCTTGACGAAACGGGCTTGCATCGCTCTACACGGCTGACGTGTAAATATATATAGAATATTATTTTATAACCAATATTCAATTTATCTGATAAGGTATGTTCTAACTAGATTTTTCACTACTTAGAATATTATATACATTTTAATTTGAGGAGATATGGTCATGCAAAGGACTAAAGATGAAGGTTCGCCATCGCCGGTTGCTATTATTCATTACAGTTGATTATCCGTGAAATAGCAACCGACCGAGCCGTGGTCATTCCGATCCAAGGACGTAACGTAGTAACCGTGCAAGCCGCGGTTACCCCAATAGAGGTTCAAGCTAAGCTACCTAAGAGCTATGCCACCTCTCAATCCGGTGAAGCAGTCAAGGCCAGTTTCTCTGGCCAATCTGTGTAAGTTCGTCATAAAAAAATCATTACAGTATCTGAGACCTTGGTCTTCCTATACATGTGTCAATCAACTCTGGAAATAGTGATTGGATATTTCCAAATTGTAATGATGCAGCACTGACCGTTCTTGTAATAGCCTTGTATGTTATATTTTTTGTGACGAATCTACGCTGTTTCGTCAAAGATGCCTACAGAAACAGTTTTACTGGATTTGAGCACAGGCAGAGCTCATCTAGGAGCGCTTATCCTGTACCTTGGGGTGACACGACACAAAGTCCCCCGAGAGGGGAAATTTGTTCGGGCGGTTGTATTTTGTTAATCGGTTACTTGGTCAAAAAAGGCCCTTCTCCCTCCCTCTCTCCCCCTACCCCGTCATTTTTTGTACGGTTCGTTTAGTGTCTTTCCAACCTCCAAGAGCGAGTTTGTCTTTCGTTTTTTTTTGTATCATTTTTTTCTAGTCGAAATAATTGAATATTCTTATATACCTTTCTAATTGCAGTTTCAATATGTTCAGTATGTAATAATTATATTATATTACAGTAATAGTAGACACTGGCAGTGCACAGTGATGAAATAATGTCGATAAAAAATGGTTTAAAATCATTCGTATTTTTAAACGATATTCATTGTTTTTAAATCTGGCTTCGCGCCATTTGCGCATTGTCATCTATCTAGTTATCGCTACGTGTGCACGTATATGCGAGGATCGGGACCACAGTTAAGAAACGTTGATATAAATAGTTCCAATTATAAATTGAAAGATGACATTTGTATATGTATACTTAGTTATAACATTAAGTTGATCTTTCTGATTGCGACGAAAATTAAAGAGAAAATAATTTGATGCATTGAATAACAGTTGCGATGACTTTGGTTATGGAACTTCGAATGCATTATTGGTGTTTATGGCGTCATTGTCTTTTTTTTTAATTACAAGTGAAACCTGTAGACTACACTCAGTTTAATCATCACATGTATACAAATTAACTTTTAACACTAATTTATTATTATTCCATTTATTTTATTAATTCGTTAACATTCTTCGTTGCAACTTGAAAGCTGTCCACAGATAAATTTAATAAAAAAATTAATTTAACTGTCATTTGCTGGCATTTTATTTAGCTTTCTAATAGAAGATGATGTTACTGTAAAACCAAAGCTCAATGTTGTGCCCTTCTGGTGTCCTAAGTTACAGCTGCGGCTTGCGCTACGCATTTGCTGGTCGCAGAGTTCTGTACATTAACTATTTTCTGTTGAGTAACGATTTATTAACAAAAAGCTAATAAAGTAAAAAAAAAAACATTCTACTGTTGTTTCAATTGTTGCCCACAATCGTTTTAAGCCGTTAATAGTTAAATGGCATTCTAAATCTATTGTGCCTAACCTATGGTCATAGGTTCAAATCCTATATTGACGTGAACCATCATATTCGAAATGGCTAAAAAGATTATGATTAAACTTTTTTTGACGGAGCTACACAGATTAGCTAGAGTAGCTGACTGACTGCTTCGCTGGATTAGCTCCATAAGTTGCTTAGCCTGAACCTCTATTATAGTAACTCGACACAAGGGTCGCCCCGGTGAGGGGTATGCTCTCTTACGCGTAAGCATTTGGCCGAACTACTATTCAGTCGGTTGCTTTTCCACAAATTAGCGAGAATATGCCAGTATTCTTAATTACTAAAAAATATGTTGTTTGTTCGAGAAAGTACTCGTTTGGAAATCATATCAGCTGTCGATTTAATCTTTACACACACCTCCGAACTCTCGTTTCTTAATAATGGTGGGCTGAAAATGTCTTTTTACCAGCACATTTGTAACTTAATACTCTTAATTAATTTGAAACTTGTTTTGCAATCGACACAACTTCTTGATTTACTTCATCACGTAATTCACAAAAAAAAATAGCCGTCTCATGAAAATATTTCATTACAACATTAACTTGAAATTGTTACAAATTGTCGATTATTTTGTATTTCTAAGCAATTGATTGACTTGACAAACGTATGTTGAGTAGAAATGCAGTGCTGGATGGTAAGGCACACTAGATTACTAAATCTCTGCTCTTAAAAGCACTCGTATTGAAATCGGAGGAAAGGACAGAAACGGACAATTCCATAGAAGTTTCAAATTCAATATGTCAAAATTCATGGATATCTATATAATTAAAAATTATATGTTAAGGTTTAAGGAAATGATTTACTCAGTCAATAATGTAAATTGTACCGCCTGACTTTTAATAACAATTACAATACGAAAACGGGCGACATTTGTGGCAGACTAGAGGTTCTTTCAATGTCAGACGTAAACCGGTTATGGAGTTTTCTATAAATATTTATCCGTCGATCTAGATCCCAACCATGGAGTTTTGGAATAGAACTTTGTAACCTTATTGCTAAAGGGTCTAACTGACCATCGTACCTTAGCTGACCCAGTTGTTTACGATTCCGCTTACAAAAAGTACTTTGCCTCAGATAGGCCCGTAGCTAGGGATTTGGTGGGGCGTAGCGACGCTCGTCGATTCAAACCAGTTGCAATTCTCCCGCCGAACGCTCTTGCCGCTTTCGAAATAAAAAATTACGAAACATTGTGAATGAACCAACTTTGCGCGTAATAAACTGTGAGAGTGATGATTAAATGAAACGAATTTTGACATTAAATTTGTAAAAGATCTGTGTTAAGTATTTTAAAAAGGTAATTAAGTGTGGTTATACTCGTAAGTAGTTTAAAAAAAGAACTAACGTAAAACTTGTCATATTAAGTAATAATGTTTATAAACAAGCTACGTTAGTTTCCGAACATCTTTGTTATTAAAACGAATCTAAATTGTTTTAATTCCGGTTGCTATAAGTTATTCCATTTTATTTATAGCAAACGTGTTTGTGGTCGCGTTTTGTTGACAAGTGAAATGGTACGACTACTTCAAAGTTTACGCGTATACTTTCACTTATTGTCTATCACCAACAAGCGAAGGTATAAGATGGGCCTTGTGTTATCCACCTCACCTTGAATGAGTCGCTGCGTCCGCGCAACTTGTGCCGCACGAGCGTAATATATGTGGTGCGCATGACATAAATACCTACACGTTGTTATTACTAACGCCTAACAATTTTATGTAAGATTGTTTTTTTTTATTCTAATGACATTGGCTAATCATGTCAACCAGCGTTTGATATTTTTGCATATAAAACCTTACCGGCTATTGATATATATTTTTATAGGTGTTTTTATAGATTCGTGCACATGTGTGATTATCATAGCGATATTTATTAGGAATGTTTTATTAAATGCCAATGATTAATATGTTGGTGAAGTTATGGTAGATCGAAGTAATTTGCAATTTTTGGTACGGGTCATCCTGTTAACATTTTATTAAAACTTTATTATATATAATAAGCTTAGATAGATAGAGATGCCGATTGGAGGAAAAAAATCTTTATATTGTGTAGAAAGCAAGAAAGTTTTTGGAATAAAATCATTTTCATATGCTTTAAAAAATACTCAAAGTCTTTACTGTGACAGTTTTTACACAAGTTAACCGTATTATATACGTTTTACATTTAATTTACTTTTTTAAAGGTTCCCCAATTTTAGGTTGCATGCGGCCATTTTTTTTAATACGATAATTATCTAGGTTTTTTAAATACACTAAATTGTAACTAGTAATGTGAAGGTAGTTTTGTTTTAACTTATTTTTTACATATATTTAAGTATTCTACGTATTTATATTAAGTAGTTGAAGTAATATAAACGAGCATTTGTTAAAACCATAAAGAAAAACGTTGGACTGCATATTTTAGGTAAAATTTGTTTAGTAGGTATGGATTGATCGTGGCGTTCGAGATTGTATTTATATTATATGACAGAAATGTTTCCTTTATAAATTCTAATCTGAAAATAATGTTAGGAACGGTTTACCGTAGCAGTGTTATGCACATAATAAATTAACAAACCATTTTGATAAAGGTGAGTTAGGAATATTATTTATAAGATATAGTTATTTAACTGCAAGAGTAATTAAAGCGTCAAATAAGATGTTTGTCCTCATTGAGACCACATTACCTCGTATAACCCGACGTTTGGCAGCTGCTTTTTTGGTCTTTCTCCACTGCACGTGATTCGCATAGAATCATGTATTTAGCAAATGTATATACTTCACACACACATTATATATGTATTGATGAGTGATATGTATGTACAGCAGTACATATATAATGTGTGTGTGACATACTATGTCATACACACATTATATATGTACATCAGTACATATATAATGTGTGTGTGACATACTATGTCATACACACATTATATATGTACATCAGTACATATATAATGTGTGTGTGACATACTATGTCATACACACATTATATATGTACATCAGTACATATATAATGTGTGTGTGACATACTATGTCATACACACATTATATATGTACATCAGTACATATATAATGTGTGTGTGACATACTATGTCATACACACATTATATATGTACATCAGTACATATATAATGTGTGTGTGACATACTATGTCATACACACATTATATATGTACATCAGTACATATATAATGTGTGTGTGACATACTATGTCATACACACATTATATATGTACATCAGTACATATATAATGTGTGTGTGACATACTATGTCATACACACATTATATATGTACATCAGTACATATATAATGTGTGTGTGACATACTATGTCATACACACATTATATATGTACATCAGTACATATATAATGTGTGTGTGACATACTATGTCATACACACATTATATATGTACATCAGTACATATATAATGTGTGTGTGACATACTATGTCATACACACATTATATATGTACATCAGTACATATATAATGTGTGTGTGACATACTATGTCATACACACATTATATATGTACATCAGTACATATATAATGTGTGTGTGACATACTATGTCATACACACATTATATATGTACATCAGTACATATATAATGTGTGTGTGACATACTATGTCATACACACATTATATATGTACATCAGTACATATATAATGTGTGTGTGACATACTATGTCATACACACATTATATATGTACATCAGTACATATATAATGTGTGTGTGACATACTATGTCATACACACATTATATATGTATTGATGAGTGATATGTATGTACAGCAGTACATATATAATGTGTGTGTGACATACTATGTCATACACACATTATATATGTACATCAGTACATATATAATGTGTGTGTGACATACTATGTCATACACACATTATATATGTACATCAGTACATATATAATGTGTGTGTGACATACTATGTCATACACACATTATATATGTACATCAGTACATATATAATGTGTGTGTGACATACTATGTCATACACACATTATATATGTACATCAGTACATATATAATGTGTGTGTGACATACTATGTCATACACACATTATATATGTACATCAGTACATATATAATGTGTGTGTGACATACTATGTCATACACACATTATATATGTACATCAGTACATATATAATGTGTGTGTGACATACTATGTCATACACACATTATATATGTACATCAGTACATATATAATGTGTGTGTGACATACTATGTCATACACACATTATATATGTACATCAGTACATATATAATGTGTGTGTGACATACTATGTCATACACACATTATATATGTACATCAGTACATATATAATGTGTGTGTGACATACTATGTCATACACACATTATATATGTACATCAGTACATATATAATGTGTGTGTGACATACTATGTCATACACACATTATATATGTACATCAGTACATATATAATGTGTGTGTGACATACTATGTCATACACACATTATATATGTACATCAGTACATATATAATGTGTGTGTGACATACTATGTCATACACACATTATATATGTACATCAGTACATATATAATGTGTGTGTGACATACTATGTCATACACACATTATATATGTACATCAGTACATATATAATGTGTGTGTGACATACTATGTCATACACACATTATATATGTACATCAGTACATATATAATGTGTGTGTGACATACTATGTCATACACACATTATATATGTACATCAGTACATATATAATGTGTGTGTGACATACTATGTCATACACACATTATATATGTACATCAGTACATATATAATGTGTGTGTGACATACTATGTCATACACACATTATATATGTACATCAGTACATATATAATGTGTGTGTGACATACTATGTCATACACACATTATATATGTACATCAGTACATATATAATGTGTGTGTGACATACTATGTCATACACACATTATATATGTACATCAGTACATATATAATGTGTGTGTGACATACTATGTCATACACACATTATATATGTACATCAGTACATATATAATGTGTGTGTGACATACTATGTCATACACACATTATATATGTACATCAGTACATATATAATGTGTGTGTGACATACTATGTCATACACACATTATATATGTACATCAGTACATATATAATGTGTGTGTGACATACTATGTCATACACACATTATATATGTACATCAGTACATATATAATGTGTGTGTGACATACTATGTCATACACACATTATATATGTACATCAGTACATATATAATGTGTGTGTGACATACTATGTCATACACACATTATATATGTACATCAGTACATATATAATGTGTGTGTGACATACTATGTCATACACACATTATATATGTACATCAGTACATATATAATGTGTGTGTGACATACTATGTCATACACACATTATATATGTACATCAGTACATATATAATGTGTGTGTGACATACTATGTCATACACACATTATATATGTACATCAGTACATATATAATGTGTGTGTGACATACTATGTCATACACACATTATATATGTACATCAGTACATATATAATGTGTGTGTGACATACTATGTCATACACACATTATATATGTACATCAGTACATATATAATGTGTGTGTGACATACTATGTCATACACACATTATATATGTACATCAGTACATATATAATGTGTGTGTGACATACTATGTCATACACACATTATATATGTACATCAGTACATATATAATGTGTGTGTGACATACTATGTCATACACACATTATATATGTACATCAGTACATATATAATGTGTGTGTGACATACTATGTCATACACACATTATATATGTACATCAGTACATATATAATGTGTGTGTGACATACTATGTCATACACACATTATATATGTACATCAGTACATATATAATGTGTGTGTGACATACTCGCAACTCCTAATCAGCTGCCATCCGCCATTTTAAAATTAAGAATAAAAATAGTTTTTATTTTTAATTTTACAGATCTGTGGTGCTTTCGCACTGGGAGTGGGGACTTGGGTATGGGTTTCTCGCTCCTTCTCGAGTACGTTGATGAGTAACAACATGTTCATCGCGTCAGTGGGTGTGGTGGTGGTATCGGGAGCTGCCATGATGCTTCTGTCCATCCTGGGCTGCTGCGGTGCCGCTAAGGAAGTCAAATGTATGCTGCTTACGGTATGACAACGTTTTCCAAGTAAAACACCAGAATCCTTTTAATTAGGTTTTTGCCTATTAAATAGCCGTTTTGTATGAAATAAGTTAAAGTATTTTTTAACTTTTTAATTTATGTTATTCAAAGTAATTACCCATGTAATCGATGCATCCTTGCCAACGCAATGGAAGTTTATTGACGTCCTTCTTGTAAATATTAGCTGGATGGGAGGCAACATTTTTAAAAGCATTTTGTAATTCCTTTCGGGAATTGAATTATTTTCCCGCTAAAATATGTCCAAATTTTGGAAAAAGTCGATGGGGACAAGGTCTGGTGAGTACGGATGAGGGAGAGCTTCTTTGTGGTCATGTTGCTTTGAAAAATCTAAATTTTTGGGTCACAAGATATTTGAAAGTTTTGATTTAAGCATTGTCGAAATAAAAACGAGATGAAGTGTATATTGCTGAACCAAAATACAACGGTTCTTACAATAGAAGCTAGACCGCTAGAACGTTCAATTGAATATAATATATGCCGTGATTACTATCTGTCTATACGTAATTTCACGATTACAATGTCACGACCTTTAAGTACAGCGTTCAAGACCACTGACGTACTTAGGATTTCCGTTAAGTCTTGATGCAATGAATTAAGCTTAATAATTTAATCACATCCGGTATTATATGCACTTTGTTGGTAAGACCTTCTCCCGAATAATTTCATCATGGCTGTTTAGCATTAGTTCATCATCATCATCGTCAGTATATTTATCAGTCCAGTTTCGACCTTCCTTATAAATAAAATAAGCTAACTTCCTATACCTATTCGATTCGGTTTCTATTAATTAGAGATAATATCCCGACAATACATCATCGCTCGCTGTGCGGCTTGTAGTTTGTTAGTCCTTGTGAACCAGTTTGTCCAAGTGTTCGCTCTTTAGAACATAGGAGGCAGTACGTACTGGCTGAAGACTTTTATCTGTATGGACTGACGCGTTTGGGAGGTGACCACAAAACGGCAATGCAAGCCGCGCAACCAAGTGGAATGTGTCTATAGATTTTTTTGATGAAGTTACGTGATAATTACGTGGATGATTCCATTACTATTTATTTATAATAGGCGAACACTTCACATCCTATTCTGTTTGATTAGGGTTCAACTTAAATATCGATTTAAAAGCGATTTTTCAAGTAATTACTTTTTAATAGCTTATTGTGTTTGTTAACCTTAAGGTTGGTTGTTGTTAGCTTTTCTAACTTCATCAAATTGGGAAGTAACGTCAGCTTGGACAGCTTCTCTAGCTGCGATATCATTTAAACCCGTTCAGTTGCTTTTACTGCATTACTAGACATTCTTCAATCTGGGCTCTCAAGAATAAGACTACGGTATCCCCTGCCTGTCGTCGACTAAAAGGGGCCTCGGGTTCATTGGGCGGAGGTCTTTGTCGTCCGCCAAGGTAGACCCGAGAAGAAGGCGACATCGGCTGGCCCGTGTCGCCTTGCACTGCGAGGGCACAGGAGATTTCCCGGGACAGGTTACTCCTTCCCCCCCGGGAAGTGCTCTCCTTGAGCACAGTGCAGAGGGCTCCGGTGCGTTCCACTGGAGATCCCGGAGCCCCTCACCATGCACCGAGGAAGGGGCACCGGGGAGGTTTTAGTGGGTAAAACCCCACATAACCGGCGCCTTCCTCCCAGAAGGTGGGGTATCTTTTTGAAGATTTCCTCCCCGTTAACAAAAAAAAGACAATCTCCAAGAAAGAATTATCTATCTCAGTCTATAGGTAGATAAATAAATCTTTTATTGCATTAATATGTATATAGTAATGCAAGCTTAATGATATATGATATTCTTCCAACAAACCTTTTGGTGATTAAGAGAAGGCAATCTTATATGAATAAATATAGATTTACATATACTTACGCACATATATCAATAATATAATAAGTTAATAATAAATATATTTTTTCCATTTTTATTCTTTGACTAAAAAGTGTTCAGATACACGCGATTTAAAGAGATTAGTTCACGAAGCTAATCCAGAGTTTAGTTAGTGTACAGAAATATGAATTGACATAGACTCAAACTATACATTCGACTGTAAAAATGTCCCGTTATTTTTCAGTACTACATATTAATCTTCATAATCTTCGTGGTGGCGCTAGTGGGCGGTATCCTGCAGTTCGTGTTTCGAGAAAAAGTTCGCTCGACCCTCGACCGCGAGATGTTCGCATCTATCCCGTACTACGGCGTGAAGCACGAGTACACTAGAGCGTGGGACGACACGCAGACCTTCCTGCAGTGCTGCGGCGTAAGGAGTCACAACGACTGGAACGACAATGTACCGGAGAGCTGCTGCAAGGAAGTTTATCCTGGGAAGGTATACTATTAGCTCCTTGTGCCTGCGTAAATCTTGTCTTGAGTTACACTTACAGTTCCCTCGGAGGGGTATGCTAACGAGATTAGAGTAACTGCCCAACGCAAAGTCCTCGGGACTTTTGCGCGGAACTACTCCCAAGAGAGTTTCAGGCTAAGCGATCTAACAGCTGAGACATCTATTAAATAAACGTCTCTAGCCTATAATCATAGATTCATCACAAAAAAGATGCAGCGAAACAGATGGAAAAGATGCAGATGTGTTGTAAACACAGGATTAGAACGATGTCAGATATCCACCATATTATTATTGCATGATATATTCATGTTCACGGTATTTACGATTTATGTTACGTTACATCACGGCCTATGCGACATTATGTTACATATGTACATAGCTTTATAAGCTCTCATGGCCTATCCATTTTTAGTGTCGTAGAGAGATACAGCAATTGCTATTCGGTATTCATTAAAGTTATTCGAATTCTAGTCACTATAAGACACTATTATTGACGAGTATATTAATGAGTAAAAAAAAATCGATTTTAAATCACTAACGGATTAATAGCGCGCGCCAAGCGCTTCTGCGTCCGGACGTTCTTTTATTTTTCTTCTCCAACATTCCTGCTCGTTGTTACCTATTACTTGCCTAGTCTTGGATTGTCGTAAACAACAAGCATTCCATAAGATATTTAGTTGTTCCCTGGTATTCAACACATGGCCAACATGGGTATGGTCAACAAGATTACTATGGGACTTAATTGAAACCGAATTCTTTACAGAAACAATAAACAGACACGAAACAAAAATCAAAATCGTTTCGGAGTATACAATACCATTGTTTCAGCAATTATACACTCTAATGGGAATAAAAGTTGAATATTAGCTTTTCCTTAATATGTTTGTTTACGTTGCAGAGGCTAGACTGCAAGGGCTCGCCAAACCCGACCACCATATACACGGATGGGTGTCTTAACAAAGCTGTTAATTTCTTGCGCGAGAATGCGATCAGTGTTGGAGCAACTGCTATAGTAACAGCAATTGTTATGGTAAGAGATACATTATACGCACCTTTCCACTAGAAAATTAAAAAAAAATGATCTAAAACTGTTTTCTAATTAGTTTCCAAAAATAGTTTAAGGTTTTTTAGGTTTTTTATACTCTTTTATATTTTTTTATTATATATTATTTATATTCTATATCTTGTCCTCAGGAAAATTCCAGATGAATATAGTAATATTAATAAAGTAAATAATAAAATTTATGTATAAGTATCCACGGTACCTTATGGTATAAGTATCATGTCTATACTTTGTTTAGTTTTTGCAGTAAAAAATCCAATACGAGTACCATTTGACACAAACGTAAAAAAGAATTAAAAATAAAAAGAAACGAAATTTTAAGGAATTTATTGCGGTTTAATATTATTTAGCTTAAAGCTAAAGTTACAGCCTTTAAAGATATAATACATGTCCCACTGCTGGGCACAGGCCTTCTCTGTAATAAGAGTATAAGGGCATAGTCCGATATGCACAGCTAGTGCAGATTAGCAGACTTCACATGCCTTAGAAATTTTTTTTAAGACATGTAGGTTTCTCACGATGTTTTCTTTCACCGCTGAGCGCGTAGTAAATCGGCACATAAAATTGCAACAGCTAATTTATTGGTGCGGGCACCGGGGATCGAACTCGGGTTGCTAGCGTACTGTGCAACTCGAGCCAACCGCCTGGACACTGAGCTACCACGACTCATATATATTTAGGTTATAAAATAAAATTCTGAATGATTAGAACTGTTCTATAACTATCTATTAACTAATTAATCTGTATATATTATTAAATCTGTATATACAGTAAAGTTTTAAATGTATTCTTTCCTCTTTCAGTTGCTGGCATTAATATTTTCATGCGGGTTGTTCGTGAAAATTGAGTGATGGTGTTGTGACTAAGTTATCGTCATTTATTTTGTTGTTTCGGTTGACTGAATTGATTGACTTTGATTAGGGACAGACCTCAGCTGCGGCTGTTTTGTTCGGTGTCATATTTTGTATTACATTTTCTAATTTATTTAACAATTAGAGATACGTATGGAAATAAACGCTATTATGTATTTTCAATTTCACTTTATTTATTTCCGTCGTGATCACAGCTCATATGGAATGCAGATCTCCTCACGATGTTTCTATCCCCACAGAGGACGTTTATCAACACTTTAAATTTCAACAAACAATTTAATTGGTACCTAATTATAGAAAACTATGCAAAAAACACTTAAAATATTTCAAGCATTCTTTCGTCGCGGCGGAAATTTGATGGTGTTGGGATTTCCTTCGCGGTACTGACCGTTCCGTTTGAACCAGCCACAGGTACGAATGATGCAGTCAGAGGTGGTGCTGCCCAACGGCAGGCCTAGAGCGCTGATCCGCTCCAAGGTTTGCGTGGGACCCGATATTATCTGTGTACATGTTAATCATATTAAACACAATCATAATCTAGTTTTCATCTCTCCAGTTTAATCTATTTTATAGCTTGTAAAAGAAGTAACAAGCTGTGATATTACGACTTTACGCTGTGAAAGAGCAGTTAACCATATTCCTCTTCAACGATTTACATTGTGATTAGTCCCCACTGATTAAGTCGGCTGAATGGGAGTTGCTCTTGACTCACCGTTGGGTATGGCTGTTGCTACTATAAGGCATAATCTCGATTGATGGGTCTAGCGTTACTCTTTTCTCTACTCTTTACTTTATCTTCCATTTTCACTTAAAAAACTCTCGAGATGCTGTGGGCATGTCTGTCATTCGTCCAGTTCCTAGCGTCTCAAACGTCAGACAGGCACCTGATTGAAGCCGAGTCAATATCCCTCTCATGTTTTCTTTTTTAAATATATATCAATCAGCTATAAAAAAGATGATAGATTTTGACTATTTTTAACATGGTTGATAAGATTTTTATTCAATCTCACCTCCTTATTTTAAATTTTATTAATTTTAAATGTGAGTAGATAAAAAAATGTTTTTGCTTACCCTCCCAAAGACTACATGCTTGCCATCGAACTGTGGCAAAGGCTTGAAAATGATATTGAATTGGCCAGGCACTTCATTATCTGAAGTTACTACCATAGATAACACACCTAAAACATTTGTTTAGTTAACAGTTATTCTGGTAATGGAACTTTCTTATTTTATAGCGAATTAATCAAATTGGTATCTAAGATATATATCTGAACTGAGAATGGGAACCTGTAAAAGAACGGTATACATATATATATGTTAGTAATTAAAGTGAGAAATATGCAACCGCTTTCGTCAGTTAAGTTATGCTTATTCATGTTTTCACGACTGGTGTGGTCAGCGGTGAAAAAAACATGAATTAAGGAAACATGATGTTTGAAAGGTAGTGTGCTTGAGAATTGCTTTTTTTTCAATTTTACCATGGCCTTATAGAAAATCAGCGCTAAATAGAGGCACTTTGCCCAAACCACTCTTGTTCTCCTCTTTCCTCGTCTGTATAAAGTGTACCCATTAGATGTTAGGAGCGTTCTCTTTTTCTCTTCTCCCAGTATCAACGTTTCCAGAAGTGATATTTAATTTAGCTTTAGAATATCACTTAGCTTATCCGTGGAAAAGCCAACGACCGAGCCGTGGTTTGGCCCTCCGTTCACCCTCGGATCGGAATGCTTACGCGTAATAAAGTAACTGCCCAAGCCGACGTTACTCCTCAACGTGAAGTTACTATGATAAAGGTTCAGGCGAAACGACCTAAGAGTGCATGCGGTGAAACAGTAAAAGTCAGCTTCTCTGGCTAATCTGTGTAGCTTCGTCACAAAAAATAAACAATCTGTATAAAGGTAAATTTTAGGAAAACTTTTTGGTGTCGTGTATTGTTACAACTGTTCACAAAATCCCCCTGTTAACAAAACGATTAAAAAATATAGAAAAATATAATTTTTCTTATTTTGTTTTTTTTTGTCCTTCTTCCTTTGTGTCATCGCCAATATTATTGGCGAATATTGTTGGCCCAATATTATATATGTCTGTCAAACTAAAGGTAACTAACCTGGTACACTATGTTTCAGGTCAAAATTCTCAGGGTCCTCGAGTGCAGCTTTCTCCGGAAGGTAGAATCCAAAACCGTTGTCTTTCACAACGTCACCTCCTCGGCAATAAAGTTCTGGTACAATCCTTAAATTAGTTAGCTTTGATTTATTATGAACCTTTACAAAAATGAAGAAGTAGTTTATATGCATGCCAGTTTACACAATGCCAGTGCCACTAACTACTGTCTGAATCCCAGACTTCAGTAGGGATATCTTCAATGTCTTTGTGGAAAGAATTCACCTCGGTTTTGAGGCTGGTATTTCGTAAACCTCAAACAGTATCTTCGGATGCGAGACCGTAACGTAATTCAAAATAATGTCCTAAAAGCAGCACCTAATCTATTGCCAAAATTCTGACTTTCGTCGTAAGTTTTCGTTTTCTCTTTCTAGCTCAAACCAGTACGACCCAGGTGTCATCACCATAGCCAATAACTATCCTCACACTTGATACGTTGCTTTAGTATTGGGCTATCCCTTGTAAATTAATCGATATTCGGAATGCAAAGCTTCCGATCCTTCAGAATCACATGGAAAATGGTTTATACTTGGCCAATTATTTTCAAATGTTCAATGCTTATCTAACACCGTACGTTTGTAGATAAGTATATTTTTCAATTAGCTTTAATCTGACGTGTCTCACTAGACCACTTTTTTTTTGTTTTTTAAATGTCACAACGGCTTTTAACTACTGAATTGTGGTTAATTTCAGAGTTGTAAAACCCTTTGTCATTATTCTACGTGAACCGATGTGCCATACTCTAGCTCCCCAACGTGGGTGGGTAGGGATTTTCTAGTTCTACTTTCATTCTTCTCCAGGTTAGTTGTTAGTCGTATACATTTCTTATATATACACATTCTTTTACAATATTACTCTAAATTTTCTTTACATTGCTCTACCTTACACTCTACACACAATTTACATAACATTACACTACTCTATTTCCTTACTACACTAGACCACT
The DNA here is from genome assembly GCA_029286785.1 of Meandrusa payeni. Classification (NCBI taxonomy): domain Eukaryota; kingdom Metazoa; phylum Arthropoda; class Insecta; order Lepidoptera; family Papilionidae; genus Meandrusa; species Meandrusa payeni. The sequence goes on from JAGSMX010000013.1 coordinate 8,163,847, forward strand.
TGTCTGACTGTCAATAAATGGCGTCGAATTTGTAAAAATAATAAAATAAAAAAGTAACCTAAAAAATCTACAGCCCATGTAGGCGTGTCCTTTTTTGTCGCCTTTGATAAGATTTAGAAAGAATTGGCATGTTCTAGGCACCAGGTCAGTGAACAATTCTACAACCACCTTCCCCATCTTCGAACCCCCTCGAACCCAAATCTCCATTGCAATTCTGAAATTATATACTTATATGAAATATAAGAAAAGGAACAGATGTTTGCATGTGAAATTTAGGTGCAGTATAATTTTAAGTCTCAACTGTGATTAATCATTGCAAAACAAAATGAAACAAACCGCTTCATTTATTTGTTAAGTTAATTACATCATATTATAGCGTATAAGATATATATAGACATAGACTTGTGAACACTTTGCGAGTTTGTGATTTCATTTATGAACATGTACTTTATAATATTTTCTTTAGAAAACTATACTGACTTAGTTCTGTTGACGTGTGGCGGTTTGTCGAAAGCTGGATCTTTAATGCCGCGGTCTATCTTCTCTGTTTTAAACAATATGAACGGCAGCCTGAAAAATTAAATGTATATTTACTAGTAAAAACGACCTAAAATTTCGATTTGAAGTCGTTTTTCCGTATGATTTGTCAAACGTTGACATTGAATTTTTATGAGTGCGGTCACTCTTTTTTATTTCTAAATTATCAGAGTAAATATCACTATCTTTCATTTCCCACAGCTGTGCTCGTTGATGAAATATTATAAACTTACCAATATCTCAATCACCAAGCACCCTCCCTACAATTTTTAGCAGTTACGAAATCAACAAATAGCAACAATTGAAACAATATTAGATTGTCAGTGGTACACCGTAGGAAAACCATAGAGATAACCAAAACTAGCAAAAATCCATAACGATGCAATCACTGATCATTCGGTTTTCACACAATTAGTTTACTAGACTTTAGGGCACAGTTTGTTTAATATTAAGTTATATAAAAACAAATACTCACGATGCCCCTAAAATTAGTTTGTGCTTTGTGTCTTTCCAAGCTACATCTAGTTCCTTTGTGAGCAGTTGTTCAGATCTCTGCAAAGAAGTTTTTCCATGACAAAAAAAGGGGATTTTCTCTAATGGTTACATATTCAATATAATTACAACAACATTTCTAATTCTCCTCCTGCTCTTTTAATCATTGTCAATCTGTCACAAACACAGACCCACTATATAGATACAGTGCATGATTTTTAGACTCGTTAAGATTCCCCGTTGTACCTATTGTATTGTGTATAATAATCTGTATTGTGTGCTTTATGGTTTAGAATCTTGGTTTAGAATCCATAATCTTCCTTATTTTTTTATTATATAACTATGTTATTGAGTAATTGTTTCTTTCCTTTGAATTTTGTGAGATCACTAAATATCATTATTGATTCTTCTGTTAGAACGTTCCCGGCTAACATTCACTCACATTTCCTTTGTCAGAAATGTCAGGGACATTTCTCATTATAAATGAATTCGATTACATACAGCTATGAGGAGCCTGGAGTAGATATAAAGATTCTGCTGGCGCATGAGATCCAACACGCGCTGTCTCTGTTTGCATAGCAGCTTGTTGTACGTATCGCTGGGCTGCGGGCTTAGCCAGCAATCAACGAATCCCTGCACCAACATGACGAGTCATAAACTGAGCAGTAACTGAAACTAGTGCTTAACACAAATACATGATTTCTTCTGACATCTTTAAATAACGAAATTAGATCTTTAAATCACAAAAAAGTTGCTTAACCACGCCGAGATCCACAAAGGCGCTGTCGAGCCAGAAGTAGAATATAAAAATTCTCTCTTTGAGTGTGGTCCAATGACGTAATTAGAGAATGCGTGTTCTCATTTTACAAGCCTATCTAGCTTCTAGTTGGGTAAGCTACAAGTGCATACTGAAAGTTTCTAGATTATAATAAATAAAACCAGATATATTTATTATCCATTTGTTTTTATAGGTCTCACACTCTTCTTCGCTCTAGTGAGGACTCTTACGGGTGTGCTCTTACTCTGCGATTCCCCAGATAAAAAGCCTCGACTTGATTAGATGTGTCAATCGGATGGCTAAAATGTCTATAGATCGATAATTTCGCGTCAAGATGATATTATTTAGTATGAAAAAAAACCTTACCCCGGTTCTTTGTATCAGGTTTATTTTTTTTATAAGCTCTTTATTGACGATCATGTTCTCTTCCAACTGGCGCGCATAGTAGTCCAGCCTGCGGGGTTTCAGATACAACTCGGGAACAGCTCCGGAGAGCTGTCGTCCACTTTATGTTTCGACATTTGCAACTGTTTGGAAAACAGTAAATTACGTAACCTTTAAGTAATGCTTAATTGGACGTCTAAATAATAGAAAAAAAACACAATCTGTTACCTCTTTCTGATGATTACACCATGTTGCGTAGAAGTCTTTAGATAGCAACGGAAATCTTGGAGGCTGCAATATAAAAATGTTTACTTACATTTTTTAAATCACAGACTAGGTTATTAGTAGTTGTCTACCAGTTATGAAGTAAGCTAGTAGGGTTAATACCCTTTCTTTATAATTATATCCCTCGAGGTGGATGATGCAACGATGTTCGCTCACATACAAGAAAGAGAAAAGAAATGGCGGCAAACTTATTGCCATTACCGACACGTCACAGGTAGATTTTCCTTTATTAATAATAGAAGGGTTGCTGGTATTTTGGAAGTACTTCAACGGAAAAGATGTTTATAATTTAATTGTTGTTGTTGTTTATAATTTAGATGTTTATAAATTAAAAGTTTATAATTCACAAGTATTGCATATTTATATTTGTCTGACGACAGACATGATAGCATAGTATGATTAGCTTACGAGTTTGAAGACTCTGGGCTTGCGAATACGCGGGGGCTTCGGTCGCTCGGGCTCCGGTGGCGGCGTGCGCAACAGAGGATGCTGCAGCAAGTCGTCGCAAGCGATCTCCCGTAGTGGATGCATGACTGCCAAGTAAATAACAGATAGCAAGAAAGATATAAAGATTATCACTAATTTAAATAACCTGTTCGGGGCATAAAATTAAATTTTCATTCCATTACAAATTTCACATAGTAAAACGAGATAGACAGAGATTACAACAGTTATCCGGTTTTCAGTAAAAGTGAACATCTCATATAGCGCATTTCCATGAACCGGGCACAAATTCTAGCAATTGAGTGTTGTACTTAAAATATCGAAAACGAATAAAGTTATTCGTTCAAACTCCCAACCATTTCAGATTGCTTAAAGACTAGGCTTTCACTTTTTAGCTTGTAACAAAAAAATCACTACATTTATTTTCTTTTCAGACTAAGATTCTTTCCTATCGACATTTAACAGCCCTTGAGCTTACCTAAAAGGGTAGATAGAGACTATAGAAATATAAATACCTTTTATAAATGCACTTACTACACAATTAACAGTTTGTTTCGTAAACGTTGTTTAAATCCGATTCCAATTTACTCGATATGTATAGACGATAATTCAAATGTAACAGCAATTTTGTTATATTGTTTACTAATGGAATCGATAAAATCAATCAAAATCATTACAATGATTGCTTATGGCTTAAAAAATCTTTTTGTACATCACGACATAGCTGACGAACAACTAAATGTCACTTAATAATTCTTTTTATTTTTCTTATTTATTGTTGAAACCGACATTTTTTCTACTTCGGTAGCTCTTGTATTTTAAAGTGATGATAATGATAAAATTATAATAATAAATACGTCGATGATAAATAACGGCTAAGTTAAAGAATTTTTTAAATAAAATCATCATTAAGTGTTTGTTGTAAGGCTTCCAGCAGACAGTGTAGCCAGGTTCGGTGCACTGGAATGGGGTCTCCAACCGAATGCCCACGAAAATCCTGTCCCTAGTATCCGGTTTGTGGGTAATTGACTTTTAGAACATAGCCTTCTATAAGCCTTAATTCTTGTACGAGATATAAAGTACGTAATAAGATCTATTAGTGGGCTCAACTGCGTTGGCACCTCTGGGGTCAATTAAGTTGAGTACTTAATTACTACATTACTTCACATTTCTCTTGGTGCTGATTCAGGACTTTCTAAAGTAGAACATCGTTGATGTTAGAATGTAATGTCAATGAATATATATATGTCCCTGTCTGCTCCTTTACACAGAATCTAACTACATTTTCAATAATATCTATGACGTGATAATAAGAAGACACAATTTTAGATTACTAGCACTAAAGAGATCTGAAGTTGTTATTTGACAAAAAATATTCACGTCTAATTTCAAATAACTGTCAAGACTTATGAAGGCGTGTATGAGATGATAAAATTAGCTTAGTTAATACAGCGTTAGAAATACAAAATAATAATAAAATATTGAAAATTAAACATTGATAGCGATATAAAATATTTGTTGGACAAATATTGCGACATCGCAATAATGAAGACCAGCGGTCTGGTTTTGTTTGCTTGCGCCGGATTACTCCTAGTAAGTATACGAAATAGACCATTTTATTAGTTATTATGATCTCAAGAGTCTACTTCCTTTTTTGTTTTTTATTCCTAATCAATAATCAAAAACCTGAACCAATTAATGGTTGCATTAAATGACGTCATACGTATAGTAACACGTAAGAGTACTATAGTCTGACCGCAACCGCTGTACTGCGCCTTAGATATGGGCGGGGAGATGGGGAAAGCGGAGTCTCGGACACAGACAGTCTGTTATATGTACCAGGGATCGTGGTCAAGCACTAGTTTATATCCATAAAAAAATAATAAGAGTAGATGCTGCCGTGAGCGATGCCGGTAGAATGATAAAAGCTTCCCGTCTCAATGTTCGTGTACCTAAGGCGCGGTACAGCCGATGCGGTCAGACTAGACATTTGGTCAGATAGTAATATTGCAGAACAGGTCCAATCATTATACTGTATTTGGTTACAAGGTTTTTTAGATTCATCATCATCATTATCCCAAATACCTACTAATTAAGAACTTATTTCTTTCAATCGTCACATTTGAATTACTGCAATAACTTTAGCAATAAATTGTTGTACAAATAGAGTGGGGGTGCCATACTCGGTGGTTCAACATCATTCACCCTTCTTCGTATCTCGTATTACTTCTGGACAACTGACCTTGGAGCAGAGCTTGGTGCTATTGTGATGTTCATCGCTGGGGCTTTCCTCTGTCTACCTTCGTGCTGGCTTGCCACCATAGCGCCGTATCATACTAAAAGTATATCTATTTTGGCTACGGTATGTCACCATTAAATTACTGGTCTCTTTCATTTACTATAAGTGTAAACTCATTCTATTTATAAAAATAAATGTTAACTTACTCGTTTTTGATTTAAAAAAGTGCTGTTTCACCGTGTAGAGCCCTTAAATATATCAATTTGGGGCCTAAGGAGTGTTTGCCTTAAGATCCTTTCACATTAAATTTTCAATTGTAATTATAAAAATCTTGTGAAAAACTTGTATACGATATATTTCGTTGACTTTGTGACATCTGCGAAATCTGAACCTATGATCGTATGTTGGCCCTGACATCGTATTATCTATTGCAGTTTCTTTTTAAATCAATTGGTAGATCTATCTTACCTTCGTAGCTGATGCTGTTGGTTACCACGGCCCTAATGTTACTGTCGGCTGGCATGTCAGCAATAACGGGTCTGTCTAAGGCCATTCGCGAGCCCGGCGCGCTCAACACAAGCATGTTGCGCGCAATGAGTCTTGACTCGTTTGATCCTGCTGTTCGAAGTGCCTTCTCCGCTATGCAGATTGAGGTATAGTCACAATGCATAAATTGTCTAGGCGCTTTTATATTTTAGTCTAGGTCCAATCTACCTACACAATGCCGAGAGGTTTTTTTTCATTTCCAAGCTAAACTTGTGCCAGGAGATTGTTCATGTCAAAAGTCGAATAGCAGATTTAAACCTACCTTACTTACTGCGAAGGTAATAGTGTTGTTTACTAATATGCATTTGTGCAATTGGAAAATTGTCAGAGTGTGATTCAGTTTCGAAATTTTAATAGGAGCGCCACATTGTGTTCATTATCCTATGATGATAACTATAATAATTTATAGTTAGTTGATACAAAATTGAAGACATTTATTTATAAATCTAATCTAGCAAATTGATTTTTCTTGATTTACAGCTTAGGTGTTGCGGTGTTCACTCGTATGCAGATTGGTACCAACACCGTAGAGTTTTGCCACCGTCCTGTTGTGGTCGGCTGTTGAATGGGAAGGTACATATTAAACATACCCAGCCTTACACAATGTCGTAATTTATTTTTAAAAGCCTTAAAACAAAAACCTTTTTTGAAACACGCCGACGCCGCATTCTGTGGTTTATGTGTAAAAGGTAAAAAAAAGTCTTTCCATTTATTAGTATAGATTATATTACATTTAATTAGGTCCAATAGCAAACATAATATAATCCATCAACTGGGTAACAAATAATTAAAATCTTCAAGCCTATTGTATTTAAAGTTGCCAGGCAATTAAAACATGTTCTACATTACTATAGCTAAGCCCTCTGGGTGGTCACCACTCTCAGTCCCGAGAAAACTATAGAGAAGAAGAGAATATTGATATATTCATTTCTTCTTCTGCCTACTGGTTTCCTCTACTACCAGAGCCTGATTCGTTGGTAGTCTTCTGCACTGTGTCCGATCCTCCTTTGTTAGATTGTTCTCTATCATATTTACCTCGGCCAGTCGGCGTTTCTCTAGACCAACACTACTGCAGTGATGTACACGGCCTAAGATACATCTATGGGGTTCATCTAGACATCTGTTTGTACTGCCTACGGTTTATGTGGTCATACCATGGGATGGGCGCAACGTGCGATTGCTATTCTATCGATGTATTCACTTAATTATCATTAATACATTTAAGAATGGAGACCAGTGCATCAGCCCATTGCACTCCGTTGGCTGCTTGCGTCCAGCTCTGACCGAAATCAGGTTGTTCGTTAACTCCGTGTGTGTGCTCGCTGCGGCCATCATCATTGTTATGGTATTGTTGTTATAATTTATCTGCTTATGTAACTGCTACAAATATCGCATTTTCAAACATTGTACGTAATACACATTCACATTGCGGTTGTTTCGGTATCTTTTCAAAAGTCTACAACGCAGCTGTATGGCCTGCGATGGTGCCGAGCCCCGAGTCTACTATTTTCCCGTGACGATTCATTATGAAAACGATCTATTACTGTATAGTAAAACTGGCAAATGGCGACCACTAAGTCGCCAATGAATGTTCATTTTGTACACCATTGGCTCAGTAGACTCGGGGCTTAGATGTTCAACATAGAATAGCGGTGGCGGTGATCACTTAAATCAAAGCAGTTACGTTACTTTAATCCTCTTCATATATAAAAAAACTAAAGAACTCATTTCACGTATTGGTAATATATTAATATATTATTTGTACGGTTATATAACTTGGTTTCGAATAAACGTATAAAATTATTTACTCTAAGTGTAAGCCGGAAGCCTGGTGAAAGTAAACGCCTGTCACATAAGGGATTTATTTTTAATAATTTACCTCATGTAGTTAAAAGGACATGAGAGCTTACTTTTCATGTACTTCTGCGTTTCCCTCGGTGCGCCAGGTGACCGATCTGTTCCCTTTCCTTATTGCTTCTCAAAACTGTCAACTTTGCCCGGACAGGATTTACTTAAATCACAATAATGTTGTCTTTTTTTATATCATCGATCAAATACTGTACAATCAAAAATGGAAACATGTTCAAATTTTGAGTTTGATTTATGTAGTTTACTAAGCTAGTGCGTCTTGCCATCCAGGATTGCATTTCCACTTAACATCAGATGGAATCGTAGTCAAACACTTGCTTAGAAAGTTTAAAAATGTTTTGCACTGATAGTTCTAAAGCGTCAATAGCCTAATGGTTTAAGCAGCTACGGTCTGCGAAACGTAAGGTCATAGGTTCGAATCCACCATTCGACTATTGACGTGAACCATCTCCTAGCACGAGCTTAAGCTTAGTTGGAATGGTTAACAAGAATGTTAGTAATGTTTTCTGAAAAAAAAAGGAATATTGCTAGCTTTCTTTCAAAAAATAGTTCATATAATAATGGCTGTCTTTCTCTGTTAGGAAAGATTGCCGCGATTCAGTACAAATACTAGAAAAACAACATTTTATGTCTTTATTGTTGCCTTATCTTATACCTATAGTCTAGAGCACACAATAAATTCAATTCTTCTCATTATCTGTATAAAATTGTCCTAACAATCAATGGTGACATGTATTTGAAATAATTTAAGTTCAAAAAAATAATAAAGCTTTTTTGACGAACCTCTCTGTTACTGTCTCTGTCTCTTAGATCGCTTAGCTTAAACCTCTATACAATAATAAAACTATATGATTATCTGTTATATTTGACATTCCAGGCGACAACACTATTCACGGCTGCTTATATCCTGGTGTCGGGTGCCGTGGAGCGCAAGGAGTCGCACGCGCTGAAGATTACTCAGCCCCTGCGCATCGCTTGCCTTCATCCCACTTTACCAACTCTCAATCAGCAGGCCATCAATGATATGACTCCATAGTATTAAAGCTCCACGTTGTCCTTTGTACCGTGTTGGTACAGAGTCAGACTTACTCTATTTATAATTTTCTTCCAAACAAGTTGTAATCCTGTTCAAATTCATAACCATTGCTATGTGGTCTAAAATGATGTTTATGATTTAGTAAAGTATCTTTGACATTTTATTTCCTTGAGTTCTAATTGTGTATTTAAATTAAATGTGAATAAAAATCGTTCGTATAATTTGCTTTGAATATAAAAAAAGGCTGACATTTGGAAGGAGTTTGAAGGGTTTCGAAAGGGAAATTTCATAATTGTAATTTATTTATTAAAATAAATAATAATTATTTAATGATACAACCAAAAACACTTTTATTTCTCAATGCTAAAAATTTGTAACAAACTAAAAAAAAAGTCAAAATAAATCTTTCATCTTTTCACAATCAACTCGTTGTACCATTCACTCACGTGTGACATTGTCTACTTTTTGTATTGAGTACAAGTTATACATTTCCTTTGGTATTTGATTTGAAATCACAATTTAATGGATACAGTAGTGTTGAAACTGAAATAAATTTATTAATAGTTTGCTTTTCTATGTATCTATTTAGATTTTTATTAACATTTTACAATAGAAATCGAATTTTGAAGAAACAGTTTGCTAGATGCCAGAAATTTATAAGCTTCGCTAGGTTGTATAAAACTCAATTACTACCATAAATTATGAAAGCTTCAGTTAATTGCAACCATCTCGATCCTAATTACTTTTACAATGAGGTGTTATCGATGTTTCTTTATTATTGTAATCTTTTTGAACACAATACAACATGCAAGCGTCCAAATGCTTTCGGAAATTAAGAAGTAATCATATCTTTTCTATATTTGGTATCTATTTTTGGTTACTTTTAAAATAATACATGAAAATTTTCTCTATATAAAGAGAAAAAAAAACTATAATATATTATGAAAAATTTCGTACAACAGGGCGCGGTGGGCGCCGCGGCGACTCTACGCGTATTCACAACAATAGCTAAATAGTTACAACTCTAGGATATAGTTACAAGCGATCATACTCGTTTAAATTTAGAATTCCAGGGTTACAGGATGCGGCGGTGGGAACGCGCCGGCGGGTTGCCGCGGCGCCGCGCACTCGTCCTAACTACGCGGTAACACTAAATATTGCTATAACGAGGATAAAATATCGGGTGCGGTCGGGAGGGCCGCGGGGGCGCGCGGGGGGTGCGCGGGGCCGCGGCGCGGGCGCAGCTCGGCTCGCTGAGTAAGGCCGTGGAGCGGCCGCGCCCGCCAATTGGTTAACATTATGTCTATCTAGAATAAATAGGTGCGGTGCGTCGCGCTCAGGGCGGCTCTAGCGCCGCGCGCCGCGGTGCTTGCGGTGCGCTCGCGGCGCGCGGCCCCACCACAGCGCCGCCAGCGCCAGCGCTGCCGCCACGTCGCGCCGCGCTCTGCCACACCAACACGCCCCAAACTCACTCACACGCCCGACACCCACCTCTCGCTCCAAGCTCCACCGTCTCCTTACGGTAACTATACCAGTTGCTAGCGAATGCGCACACGAATACAATTCTGCTTTTAAATCTCCTCCTAGTTATACTATTTAACAGTGCCCAGAGCCTGCTATCTGCCAATGACATTTGATCATGAAACCGACCTACTACAATTGTGCTAAATAATCATAATCTATATACAAGCAAAAATGTTACAATATACAAGAGCTTTGTCTCCTAAACTAGGTATAGTGTACCTGTGTCTCAGGGGACAGAGCCTTCCACGTGTCCCAATTAGTAAGTCGCGTATATTAAGTTTTTTAATTAAAATCTAAAATGAAAAATAATAAAAACCTGTACAAAAGAAATGAACTACAGTCAAAGACAAGAATTGATGCGTAGTGTAGTGTAGTGGGTTGTAAGGGGGTAAGGTGGGAACGGTTATAACATCTTTACCGACCCAAATGTCAACCTCACCTGCACGCGCCATATGGCGGCGGCGTGGCGTAAACCATGTCGTGGTACTCCCTGCTAGATAACGGAAGAGGCTCTGGCGACCGACCATTGGCGGTATAACCATACACACAGTCGGACAACCGGTTGGAAGAGGCTACAGCGGCCTGGGGGACTAAATAACTCCTAAAATGCCTGGTGCAGAAAGCCATGGGGAACTACTGCACTATGTACCCCAAGAAAACCATTATGAGCAGTTCAAATAACATTGATGTGATAACAAGCGATCCGAGATACACACCCTCGTCATCATTGCGATTCCTGGTTGCATTGTGTGTAATATGCGACGGGCCACTTACCTGCGGACCATCAGACAGTGAGTGGAAACTATGCTACTGGTGACGGTAGGAATGTAAGAAAAGTACCATTACGTAGGCGCCTTCGCCTGGGAACGTGGAATGTAAGAGGGCTTCTAAAGTCGGGTAAGAGCCCTCAGCTTCTTTGGACACATCATGAGGTCTTCCAAGCACTGTCTGGAGAAGCAGATCATCCTAGGCAAAATGAACGGCAAACGTGCTCAGGGTAGGGCGCGTACAAAATGGTCGCACATGATCATGAAGACGGTGGGAGGCAGCATGCAGCGTGCGGTCCACTCGGCCTATGACCGCACTCAATGGAGGCTGCTTGTACGTGGTCGCGATCCTCAGCAGTGAGGGAACGAAGAAGAAGAAGAAGTAGTGTAGTGTGTTATTGTGAGTGAATGTGTGTTTATTGTGACGTTAATAATATATTTTAAATTTGGTTTGGTTAAGTGTACACAAAGTGAAACACAAAGGACTTTAAGAAACACAAAGGACTTTAAAAGCACTACAGTAATTATCACTCTATATAACGCCTTAGTACGTTCACACCTTGAATTCGCCAGTGCCTCTTGGAATCCAGTATATAGTTCACATTCTCAGCGAATAGAAAATGTCCAACGTGCATTTACACGACATCTTGCGTTCGTCTCGCGTAATACATATCGCAGATATCCTTATAGTGACAGATTAAATTATTTTCATATGCATACTTTGTGTAATCGCCGCAAAATGTTAGATGTAGTTTTTCTTCACAAAGCCATCAATGGCGAAATAAAAAGTAGAGTGGTACTCGAAAACATTCACATTAGAGTGCCGTTCAAATATCCAAGGAGTCGTAGTTGTAGGATTTGATGTGCCGCAATCTAAAACCACCCTTCTGTCTGTGTTCTGTCACTCGCCCTTGCCAAGGATTTCCGCTACATATAACCTTCTTAACACTAAGTCCACGTCGGTTGACATTTTTTCTAATTCACGCAAGGTCTTCCGCACCTTAGTGTTAAAAATTGTGCAGTGATTTTGGCTTATTTAATTAATTTAGTAGTTATATTCCTATTACTTTATCATTTAATAAAATATTTTTGTAAGTATTAATAATAAAATCGTTACCTTTCTTTATAGCGAATGTTGTGTACACCTGTAATTGGCATACACAACAAGACTTAGTACAAACTAAGTCTTACTAAGTCTCTAACTTGATTATTACAACAATGTATGCTTGTGTAATGCTGTTGGTGTATCTTAGTAAATAAATAAATAAATAAAGTGTACTCGTGATCCTGCAAACTTTTTAAAAACAATCCTTCAAACATGCGTAGCCTACTAAATTAATTTTGTGATATGTAATTTCCAATTATTTTTTTAATTATTTGATATTGATTGAAATGTATGATAATATACCGCATATTTGGAAGGCGTCATTATGTACAAGATTAATGAATAACAGCAATTTAAAAAATATTGGAATGTCAGTGGTACGCCATTGGAAAACTGTAGTGGCACAACTGAACTAGCACTTTACTAAAACTGGCTAAAGACGGCAACTGTGATATCACCGAACGATCATTTTAAAACAATTGGTATTGGTTTTGATAGCAGACACGGAGCACGGAGCCGTTAATTTACAGCATAATGAATTTGCCAAATTGTCGTGTGCACATTTTATCGATCATTAACAGCTAGTCAGGAGACATTGTTTCGAAAGGATTGAAATTGTAGGCCGTGTGGTGCAGAGCCCACACTTGCATCAATATATGAACAATATTGATGCAGGCGTGAGAAAAGTTAATTCGAACCTTATCAAGCATTTTAATATATGTAAATTTGTACAAAATACAATAACGTTATATTAACTGTAAGCCAAAGCTTGATACAGTCCGAATTAGCTTAACAAAATACAACAATCTGATATCCCTTAAACACTTTCAGCTATCTAATCTTAGATTTGTGAACTCTAGGAGTGAAGTATCAGCTCGGTTCTATGTCATAACACGAGAACTAATGGAACAATTAAGTTATTGACTATATGTTTTTATCACAAGCAGTTTCTATATTATTTGCTTACTTAATTATAAATGGTTCAACTTTATATTGATCACTGGTACTTTTTTACGGAGATTCGAGGTAACAATTATGTCTAAAATAATTCTAATGAAATAAAATGGGAATTGGAAACTTAAAATGGATCTATGAGTTTGATGCATGGAAGACTGTATGTAGGAATCATATACCAACATGCTCTGAGCAGTCTTCTGGAAAAGTCTTTTCGAAAATCATGCCTGATCATGACGAGGAAAGAATAAAACATGCAACACAAAATGAACAATGTAATGAAATGAGCATGTCTTCGATTTAACATAATATGATGTTCGCGATAAAAATAACGAATGCTATCTAAACAAACGAATATTTTCGTCGGCAAATAAAGACGTTTAGATAGTGGTATTAAATCGAAGACGTAAGCACGAGAACATATTGTTAATATAGCAAATGTATGAATGAATAAGAAGAGTGGGGATGGTTACCGATGCACACAACACGCGAGATTGCTCACCAAAGTAGCACACTGGCCGCCCTGCAACAAGCGGAAACAGGCCTTACACTTCCACACACAAGACATCACGAAGCGGCATCCACCTTGTCAAGCTTCGATTAGTCACGCAAACAGTTAAACGGAAGCGCCGTGGCAAATTTTGAGATAACGACAAAGTTACCTAAACTTACATTAAGGGAAACTTCAACAAATTCGAGTTACTGAGAATTCATTCTAATGTTGAAAGTGGTGAAATAAATAAATAATTGTCGGCTAATTCTTGAAGTACGTAACTTTACACATAAACCATTGCGATTATATATAGAGATTCAGTTTATAGAAGTTTTATGAGAAGTTGTGCTCTCTCTATCTAGTTAAAGATAAACTCTAAGTAATATAGCTTAATTTTTTTTATGATTTGTTAAATATTTGAAACTGAACGTGAAAAAATAATTAGTAGGAAGATCAACAGAGAATTTTACAACATAGGTATATGATAATTAGAAATGAAGCCAGTAAAGTTTTTCACATATTAGTGGCAGATAAACAGAAAAAAAAATAATGTGCAAGCGATAGAGATTGCAATAAGTTTTAATTTATTCTTCAATGTATATCTTTTAATGTTTTACCTATTATTATGAAATCTGCAATACATGTGGGACTAAAATTTTGTATCTCAAAATTCACGGCATCACAATAAAAATGGCGCAAAAGCTTGCATCGCACATATATTGTCTAGATTATTTGCCTTTTATAGATTGTCTTTTGCACAAGACAATATGTAAAGTACGCCTTAATTGTTGCATAACTTGCAAACGTCACTGAAAGCGACTAAGCATAATTCAGATATCCCACCACCATAAATCAAAAGCGAACTTGATCAATGATCAGCCACTGGACGTCATCGGAGTTAATGCTGCATTATTGATTGTCATGCTCATGTAATTTAGTATATTGGAAAAGATGTTTATTAATAGGTGTGTTTGGGAAAACATATTCGAGTGTGCTTACTTTTTGTGTAACTGAAAAATTGTGGCTTGTTTAAAAGTGCCTAAGAGATGTTTTTAAAGAAAGTTTTTAACCGAATTTGTTTTTTTTTGTTTGAAAGGAGTTTTGCTCAAATTAGCTTCCATACTAATTTTGATAGCGTAGGACCTTGGGTACCGAAGATTCACCAGGAAACTCCTAAATATCGTATAATGTTTTTCAAAGAAGAAAAAGATCAAAATATTGATAAATGCCGTTACTCCTTGATCAATCCTTGATTTAAATCAAACTATAATTTTGTTACTGTAATGTTACAACTATCAAAATCAAATTTGATTGAAATTGTCATCGTATTGGAATAGTTTTTTTTCATGTTAACCTCCTTAATAAAAAATAATCGAAGCATTTGTCATATTGCTACGTTGATGTGAACGTTTAGAGATTTGAGGGGAGTGTGGGTGGGACTGGTAGTTGAGGTTGGTGCAGTGTAGCGATGCAGGTACCTGGCAGGCAGAGCAGTGCGGCGCGCAGCCGGCCAGCTCCAGGCGGTGCGGAGCGCGCCAGGTGCCGCCCGCGTCCGAGCAGCACCCTCCCCCAGCCGCCTCGCATTCCGGCTCCCAGCAGTCCACCTCGCCCAACTGAACTCATCGCGTGATTACATTTCATTATGCCCATCTCAACACCAACAATTTATACTATGCTGTACTGCTCTAACCCAAACTACGAGTATATTTCGCTAGCAAAGGACTGGAATAGTTTACCTTCGTCTGGCTTTCCCAATGAGTACAAAGTGGGTATTTTCAAGAGTAGAGTGATTATGCATTTACTAAGCTAGCGCGCCTCATACATCTAAGACTGCATTTCCACTTAACAACAGGTAGGATCGTGGGCATTTGACACTAAGAAAAACTAAATACTAATTAGTCAACATAAGCCATGGTTACTGACAAGGCACTCGCAGATCTGACACTGGTAGAGCCAGCGCTCGCCGCTGCGGAAGGTAACGTGGTGCATCTCCTGGTGGCGGCAGCGGAAGCGCGCCTCGCAATGCGGGCAGCAAGCCGCGGGGGCCAGGGGCAGCGACGCTGTGCTTTGTATCTGGAAAGCAACCAAAAATACTTTATAGTGGACGAAATACACTTCTCCATTTTAATGGTGAAAAAAAACTTATATCGCTTTTCAGGCTCCCGCTTATCTGATGGTAAGAGATCACCGACGTCTATGAACAACTTCAACACTGAAATGGTTGCAGGCGCGTTCTCATACTTGATGAAAGGACAAGGCTCTTTCTCAGTGCTTGTATTACTCTCAAGTAGCTGTTTTTGTGAATAACTCAAGGAATTTAATGAAGATGGAATTTGAATGTTCTATCGACATACTCAACAGAGAAATTCAAAAAATGAAAATTAATGATACATCTTTTCTTTGCAAGGTAATAACCACGTTTGTCTTTCCCTCCGTTTACAATATCACCTAGTTTTCACTTTCAAGAGAAGCACTTATTTGTATTCATATACTATTCTAGTTCGGCTTATCATCTAAGATTGTAATCCCACTTAAAATAAGGGGTCGTGGTCAATTACTTGCTTAGAGATTAAGTAAAAATTAACTGTAATACCCACCGTTAGCGAAGTGTTGCCGTGCAGGTCGCAGGCGCAGGGTGCGCGCACACATGCGGCCACCCCGGCGGAGCACGAGCACGCGTGGCATCCACCGCCCTCGGCCCAGCGCGTGCCATCCTCCACCACGTGCCCCTGCCACGAGCAACCTGCGCGCACAACACAAACCGTGCTACATCGACACAATCTGAAGTATTTTCATTTCCAATTCATAGACTGCGATAACAAGATCTATAGATTGAGTAACATTAAGTAGGAAAGATCCCCGATTCTCGGCAGTTACCGCAATTGGGGGAGGAAACTCTTAAAATTAAGGCCCCATGCGTAGGGCGCCCTCCCTCTAGATTACGTCCTTATCCTATTCCTGGATCCGAAAAGTGAAGGATCGTCCATGTTGGAAGGCACTGGAGAAAGTCTATTTCCGGCAGCGGATAACAGAGGCTGATGATTATGATGAAGGTAAAAATACAAGAGTTCGTTTACAAAAATGTGTGGTCTTATTTTCCTGCTAAAGTGGCCACTTAAATGATCCGTACATAGATCATGCTGGAGATTTTTTTAAATATCGTGGATAGTTTTAGTTAACTCTACTATCGTAAAATTTCGAAAGTTGAGTTCTTTATTCCAAGGAATCTTGGAGCGATTGATCATTCAAGGTCGTGCTGAGGGCTCCAAACGGAGCAGTTGGATTGCAGTCAACATAAAAGATCGAGATCTATCGTGACGCAGGCCTCGCCTGCGTACACGACAACTAAGATAAGAATGAACGATTATGAAGAAATTTTCAATTTATCTTAGACTAAGATTTATGAAATAGATTAATGGTATATAATAAAGGGATGAAATTGTGAAGTATACTCACTTAATTGACAAGTCTGTATATCACATTCACATTTAAAACTACCCTCAGTGTTGACGCAGCGTGCGCTTTGATGGCACGTGTGAAGTCCTTCTGTACATTCGTCTACATCTGTAACACAAAAAAATAAAACATAGTGGCTTTAAAGATGTTGTAACTAGAAAAGTCATGCTTCGGTTTGAGCATGTAGACAGATTGAATAAGGAGAGACGAAAAATATTTATGACGCAATGTCTCTAACGGACATCGCAGGCGATTATTAACATTCATAAGCGTAGGTTTGATGATGTGTCGGTTTTTGTTTATACTTGGACATATATTTAAATAACGAAGTAATGGTCTAGTATTTATAATTATGTGTTTCGTTGAGATTAGTATGAAGTAAAGTTGTAAATATGTATGGCTGGTGTACCTTGGCAGCGTTCGTGGTGCGGGTCGCGACGGTACCCCTCGCGGCACACGCAGTAGTAAGAGCCGGGCGTGTTGACGCAGAGGGCGCGCGGCACGCAGGCGTCGGGCGCGGCGCACTCGTCCGCGTCCCGCTCGCAGCGCGCGCCATCGAAGCCGCGCGGGCACGAGCACCGCTCCGGCGCCGAGCACACGCCGCCGTTCAGGCAACCGCCCGTACAGATTGCTGCAACACCGAACCATCAACATTATATATACATACGGCAAGCAAAAACTTTGTACGCCTTATTAAGAAAATTGCTCAGACGCAAGAGAATGAAATTGCCCATACTTATACCTACTTTATATAGGAGTACAGAATTATGTATGAATCATAAATCACTAAAAAAATCATTACACACACTACCACGCGTTCGATACACATACGCGCGGCGGTTGCTAGGCAACCGTTAAGTAACTATGATAAATGATAAATGACTGACAGATTCACCCAATAAGTTTCGAGCCGCGATTTATCACATATAAATATAGGAATTGAAGCTCAACTCCAATTCAATCACACATCAGTAAAATTAAAACAAAAATTTAGACTATAGGGCTAATGTATAGCCTACAGTGTAAATAAAATCACATTCGACATCCTTGCGGCCCTACTGACTGCACGCTGCGGGCTCTGCCAATTGTCGGTTCAACTTGCTAATCCGCTGATCATTCCGACGGCTGAAATGATAACGATGAGTTGCATTCAATCAACCGGGTAGGTAGCTCATTGTTCCAGCGTTTAAAGTTGTATAGTAAGTGAACTGCCCGAATTCAATGATCGATGCCAGCAGCATTTCGGTTGATGTACCACATTCTCAGCGATGAAGGAAAATATCTCGAGAAAACCTATATGTCTGAGTAATTTTCTCTAAGACTTGACTTGTGTTGTCTTGACTTACGCGTGCAAGTGTAGCCGTCGCCCGTGTAGCCGTCCCGGCACTGGCACATGTAGGAGCCGGGCGTGTTGGTGCACGCAGCGTCAGAGTGGCAGCCGTGCGCCTCACCCACGCACTCGTCCACCTAACACAGAGTATTTGCATGACGATGTTATTCTATGGAATCTTTACAACTATTTGTAATATTATGTGGAGGTGATCACGACCGCTGTAAAATGTTCGGAACATCGGGAATTTAAAATAAGATTGAACGTCGACAAAATCCTTGTTGTTTTTTTCTATGCAATTATATTACTTGTAATTGTTCACGATAACATTTCATAATGATATTAAATTTAAACTTTTTTTGTTTGCTGATGTTAACCCGAAGGCTTTTGTAAGTATACCGGATTAAGAGATTGTCCTAACTGAGCACAAGGGTTCCTGACGGCGTACCATTAAGTTTGTTTTAAATTTTACATACAAAATCATGTTTTTAATGTTTACCTCTATACAATTGAATTTGTCTCGTCTCGTGTAGCCAGGCAAGCACTGGCACACGTAGCTGCCGACCACGTTGACGCAGCGCGTGAAGGAGTGGCAGTGGTGGCCAAAGCGACCGCCTGCCTCCTGGCATTCGTCCACGTCTGAAAATCATTAGTTTCGATATCAGTCCACATACTGAAGGAAGTTACCTTAGTTTCAATGAAATTACGCTTTATCGTTCTAACACTTTCATTAGTGATGAAAGAACTGTCACAAATATCAGTTAATAAATTGAGATAAAACGTCCCGTGTCTACACGGAATTCGCTAGAACTTAAGCATATTGACGTAAGACAGTAAGGCTTCTATTATTTCTCTTTCTCTCTCTCTCTATGGTCGGATCTAAAGCAAGAGTAAAACATCACGGGGCCGATCACCTGTCGGTCTGACTAAATTAAAAACATAGTGGAACTCGATATTTAGACAGCATTGAGCGAACCCGGGGACATAGCGGTGTGGAGGCAGCTCGTCGACGTCTCGGTGAAGGCGCTTCAAGATAAACGACCTTCAGAAATGAAGAATACGATGAAGAAGAAGACGGTCGGATCCTGTCTGGCGTATGATCTGCCTCCGACGGTTCTTTTCCAACGGTTCTCTTACGACCATGTAGGATTCCATCATTAAATGGAAGAACGTGCCAATTTGCAACGCTATGTCGCGATATAACGTGTAACAAATAATACATATTTAGGTTAATGGAAGATTTGCAAAATGCATTAAATCCGCCTTCACTCGTATATTTAAATTTTGGTGCTATACAGCATAAAATGATTTATCTGTCTATAACATATATTTGCAATACAGTTTTTTCAATTTATTCTTACTTACCTTCACAAGTAAGTCCATCTCCACGAAATCCCATGTTGCATTTGCACGTGTATTTTGTGTTGAGATTCATACACGTCGCATTCTCGTCACACGAGTGGCCCATACTGCAGTAGTCGACACCTGCAAATATTATTCACACTTATGTCACTTGATGTAAAATTATTGGCGGCGCCAGAAAAAACTCAAGAACCTACTACTAATAAAAATTGTAATTTATCGTCATAGAATATGTTGTCATCATTAAAAAAAATGATTTAGATAAATTAACAGAAACATGCATATAAAATAGAAAAATTATTCCTGATTCAATATTTAACTTATAAGTAGATAGATAACAGTGTTTAATCACAACAAACAGTTTTATATTAGGTATGTAACTGTGTGTAACTTTTTTTCGTAAATATTACTAACATTCTTGTTAACCATTCCAACTAAACGTTAGCTTGTGTTTACTTTAAGTTTGCAGACCGTAGCCTAAACTATTAGGCTATTGCTTTAGTAGTTGTTATTTGTGTGTATATTTTTTCAGAAAAATAAAGTGGTTTACCCGGGCAGAACTTGCAGCACTCCCCGGGCACGGTGAACTGGTCGGCCGGGTCGCAGGGCAGAGGCGGGCACGCGGTATCCGGATCTGTGCGCGTGCACTGCATGTTGCCGTCGTGGCAGACGCACTCCGCGCACTCCTTGGGCGCGTACCGGTCTCCGTGCTCGTATAGCTCGCCTTGCAACAGGCACCTTCCTGCAATGTACCACCACTATTTGCAGGACTTGTTATTTATTAATCGTATCTGAAGTCGGGACAGACGCCAACCGATCGAGTCGTGGTTCGCTATCGAGATTTGCCCAACCCGCGGCTCTCGAACTAAAAGACCTGTCGCCTAGTTATTGCGATCAACTTCTTTGGCCAAAAAATGTAACAGACAGCGGCTGAATCTACAAATTTCTGTCTTGCATCTTTTTTTATATTGCCTCCAAGCCAAGCTAAGACTAAGCGCTCGAAATGTTTACTTGATCCTGCAAGCGAAGCACTTTCAAAGAATCGTATATCAAGGAATTATCAAAAATAAAAGTTTTAAGTAAAAATTAAAACAAAATGTAGACTATAGGGCTAATGTATACCCTACAGTGTAAATAAAATCACATTAATAACATAATTTTCTCTAAGACTTGACTTGTGTTGTCTTGACTTACGCGTGCAAGTGTAGCCGTCGCCCGTGTAGCCGTCCCGGCACTGGCACACGTAGCTGCCGACCACGTTGACGCAGCGCGTGAAGGAGTGGCAGTGGTGGCCAAAGCGACCGCCTGCCTCCTGGCATTCGTCCACGTCTGAAAATCATTAGTTTCGATATCAGTCCACATACTGAAGGAAGTTACCTTAGTTTCAATGAAATTACGCTTTATCGTTCTAACACTTTCATTAGTGATGAAAGAACTTTCACAAATATCAGATAATAAATTGAGATAAAACGTCCCGTGTCTACACGGAATTCGCTAGAACTTAAGCATATTGACGTAAGACAGTAAGACTTCTATTATTTCTCTCTCTCTCTCTCTATGGTCGGATCTAAAGCAAGAGCAAAACATCACGGGGCCGATCACCTGTCGGTCTGACCAAATTAAAAACATAGTGGAACTCGACATTCCGACTGCATTGAGAGAAGCCGAGGACAGAGCGGTGTGGAGGCAGCTCGTCGACGTCTCGATGAATGCACTTCAAGATAAGCACGACCTTCAGAAATGAAGAATACGATGAAGAAGAAGACGGTCGGATCCTGTCTGGCGTATGATCTGCCTCCGCCGGTTCTTTTCCAATGGTTCTCTTACGACCGTGTAGGATTCCATCATTAAATGGAAGAACGTGCCAATTTGCAACGCTATGTCGCGATATAACGTGTAACAAATAATACATATTTAGGTTAATGGAAGATTTGCAAAATAGCATTAAATCCGCCTTTATATATAAATTTTGATGCTATAAAGCATAAAATAATTTATCTACCTACCCATCTATCTATAACATATATTTGCAATACAGTTTTTTTTCAATTTATTCTTACTTACCTTCACAAGTAAGTCCATCTCCACGAAATCCCATGTTGCATTTGCACGTGTATTTTGTGTTGAGATTCATACACGTCGCATTCTCGTCACACGAGTGGCCCATACTGCAGTAGTCGACACCTGCAAATATTATTCACACTTATGTCACTTGACGTAAAATTATTGGCGGCGCCAGAAAAAACTCAAGAACCTACTACTAATAAAAATTGTAATTTATCGTCATAGAATATGTTGTCATCATTAAAAAAAATGATTGAGATAAATTAACAGAAACATGCATATAAAATAGAAAAATTATTCCTGATTCAATATTTAACTTATAAGTAGATAGATAACAGTGTTTAATCACAACAAACAGTTTTATATTAGGTATGTAACTGTGTGTAACTTTTTTTCGTAAATATTACTAACATTCTTGTTAACCATTCCAACTAAACGTTAGCTTGTGTTTACCTTAAGTTAGCAGACCGTAGCCTAAACTATTAGGCTAATGTTTTAGCAGTTGTTATTTGTCTGTATATTTTTTCAGAAAAATAAAGTGGTATACCCGGGCAGAACTTGCAGCACTCCCCGGGCACGGTGAACTGGTCGGCCGGGTCGCAGGGCAGAGGCGGGCACGCGGTATCCGGGTCGGTGCGCGTGCACTGCATGTTGCCGTCGTGGCAGACGCACTCCGCGCACTCCTTGGGCGCGTACCGGTCCCCGTGCTCGTATAGCTCGCCTTGCAACAGGCACCTTCCTGCAATGTACCACCACTATTTGCAGGACTTGTTATTCATTAATCGTATCTGAAGTCGGGACAGACGCCAACCGATCGAGTCGTGGTTCGCTATCGAGATTTGCCCAACCCGCGGCTCTCGAACTAAAAGACCTGTCACCTAGTTATTGCGATCAACTTCTTTGGCCAACAAAATGTAACAGACAGCGGCTGAATCTACATATTTCTGTCTTGCATCTTTTTTTATATTGCCTCCAAGCCAAGCTAAGACTAAGCGCTCGAAATGTTTACTTGATCCTGCAAGCCAAACACTTTCAAAGAATCTTATATCAAGGAAGTATCAAAAATAAAACTTTTAAGTAAAAAAATTAAAAATACTAACTTAAACACGTAGGACAACATTCTCCTGGGTGCAGGACTGGATTCTTACATTCTACTCTATCACACTCTACTGGCCTGCACGTTATTTCTCCGTGCTGTAAAGAGAAAAACAAACATTGATCGCCTTCAATCCACTTCGACTGGCTTACTCTTAACGCCTCAGGATAGAGATAATGTTAATTAAATGAAAATATGATTGAACTAAAAATATGCGTACTTTAATATAATATATAAAATAATAACGATAAGTCTGTCTGTGTCATCTCTGTGCTTCCAGCGAATATTAAAATATTTAGGACACTTCGCACGTAGCATTTCTGACAGCTTATAAAAGCTAAGTCGAGAAACGTCACTACCCGGTAGTCAAACACAATTAAGATGCTGACGGGCCTGCCAATAACGGAAGCCTATTACAGAAATATATGGAAGCAGATAATGGATAGACCTTCAGATATGAAGAAGATGATTAAGAAGAATTCGTGAATAAATGTGATACTCACCACGCAGGAGCAGCGATGACAGTCTCTTTGCCAGGTGGCGCCGTCAGCGTGGACGGTACCGTTGGAAAAACACGACTTCTGACAGTCACATTGCTCCAACCGTGCTAGCCTTGCTTCAGCGCCAACCAACTACAAAATTATTGACTTTGTATTTTAGTCAACTTTATAACTTACAGTACCTGCGCGACCGAGTGTTTTTGTGCAAAGAAACATTTCATCTCAACGCCATCTAGTAGAAGTTTGAGGTATTAATATGTAAATATTCAATTCCTACCAAACCTACTAAACTACTACCTTAAAGATTTACGAGGTGGCGTATAAAAATGTATTATTGCGTTTTTATAAATATTTTATTGTGTAAAATGACATGTATTCGGAAAAGATATATCTATAAATTTTAAAAAATCATATCTAAATGCGAACAAAAATCGTTAGACTTTTCCGGGTTGTGCTTAAAGTTATAAGATTCGTTTTATGTATGTATTTATGCTTTACCTTAAGCGAAAGGTCATGGATGTGCGACGTTAGTTCTTGCACAGTAGCCTGCAGTAAAGCGAATTGGCCACATGTAGGACATTCTGAATCCAGTCCAGGACATTGGACCAGGTAACCGTGAGGCCCGCTCACTAACCTTACTTCTTGAAGGGTACCCTAGAATAAAAAGTAAGTTAGACATTCTATAAGTACGAAAGTTTTTGTCTTCATTTGGATTTACCTTGAATAGGGAATGTTTGCTATTTCTCTGTCCCACCCAAAGCGCAAGTTGAGGTAGGGTGAAATTACGGTCGGGTGGCGGAATGAGGCGACGGTAGAGGGGGTGGCAGTCGACCAGCAACGTCGCCTGTGCGCCCGACACGGCGAGCGCGAGCCTGTGCCACGCGCCGTCCGCAAGCCGGAAGGGGAAGGTCTCGACGCGCGGCGCCGCCGCCCCCGCCGCCACGTAGTGCAGGCGCACCTCGTCCCGCCGCCCGCTCGACTGCACCTCCAAGTACCTGCGCACCGCACACTGATGCAACACATATCGCAACGAGCGCGACCCGCCGCCTCCTCGCGAACTGTTCCGAGGTACACATAAACAAAGCAAACAACACACATACTCGGACTCGGCTCGCTCTACATCTCAATATCGCTCGGTCTAGGTAGGGGACCATGTACCTCGGAACGAATCGCGTTCGATGTTGACTGAGTCGTCACTGCGTGTCTGATCGATGGCTATAAAGAAACAGAACGCGTCTCGTTATGTGTCTGTCGTGTAATTCTGAGGGACAGTCGTCTTCGAACGACGCACGGCTTAATATCGTCGACCTCCTCGAGAATCAGGAGAGCGACGAACGCCGGTTAGTTCAGCCAGACACAATACGAGATGCACAATATGGAATCTCATGTCGCTTGGAATGCAAGTGCGGACGCGGCCGGCGGAGTCCCCTCGGAGCGAGCGCGGGCCCACGGACGACGGCGGCACGACAAACATTATTGTTCAGGTGAAAACTGACAGACGGAACGTGAGGGGTCGGTTGGACAGTACAGTACACAACACGTCAAGACACAGAACACAGCGGAGAGGGCACGGGGTACACATGCAATTCGCCCACGCACATACACGGACATGCGAGGTCACAGTGAGCGCAATAAGGTCAACGGATAGGTCGAGGAGGACATTCCGAGGCACAGGACATTCCAAGATACATGATTCTCCCCTAGCGCGCGCACGCAGGCGGCCGGCGCGCGGCGGCGTGCGAGCGCGCGCAGCGATGTTGAGATCTAGAACTCACCGGAGCCGCCGCCGTGCCGGGGGCCGCTACGCTGTCTCGCGCCGGCCACGTTTGCGCCAGATGCTCATGTCGGTCCTCTACTCCAAACCGAATATTTTATTAGTCCTCAGTGTCATCAGTTAGTTGCTATGTAAACAGTTTTTACAGCCAATCAAAGTGGAAAGGTCGATTATCGCTGACCCGAAATCCCATTTTATAGAGCAATGATTCGAAACTAATCCGGATTTGGTGTTTTTGTGATGGGCTCAATGATTAATATGTTATACTATATCAAGTCATTTGATACAAAACTTGGCCAGATAGCCTAAGAAAAGCACATCAATTGTCACATTTCGGACCTAAAAGAATAAAAGCTGAAGACTGAAAAGGCTCAAGAAAGAAGCAAAGATTAACGTAGAAGGTAAGCGATTGCTATCTCTGTCAACATCATCACTAAATATTATTTCAAAGTACAAACGTATAATGACTTATTACAAAATAAAAGATAGATTAATTACAATGTTTTCTTATTACGACCAATATAGTATAGTATATACTAATATTATTGTATAACTGCTAAATGGATGTTATAGAAGCATTTTACGACCACAACCTCTACCGCAATTTTAACAATAAAACACATAAAATAAGTTCGTAATTGGCTAATTAAAAATGATAAACGATAATTAAAAGTTTGAATAATTTATTTATCATCATTAACTTAACATGCTAGTAAAATCAATAGCGATATCATGCATAACTGTAAAATATATGCCAATACAGGAAACATTTACATGTATAGGAACAAGCGGTGGTGAGTTTAGGTTCCGTACCTGTTATATCCGTGGGAGAAGGAGAGTATGGTGCCAGAGTTAGCTGGCTCCTGGCGCAGCGCTGCCAGAATCGTGAATTCTGGTGAGCGGCGTAGCAGCTCAGCTGCTCTCTCAAATGCTGCACCTTCCACCTGCAGCGATCGCGAATCACCTGCAGCATACATATTTACACTTTTTTATAGCATTACACAGAACTAAGGATACAATTTACATCTATCACACACAACTGTAACAGATTAACAATTTAATTGTCATTGTGCCAAAAACCTGTACTACGCCAATGGTCGATCATCGCAAATACTAAACGCCTACAAGATCCGTAATTATTATTTAAACTTTCTAAGTAAATGCTTGTCAACGATCCCACCTGAAGTTAAGTGGAAATGCAGTCCGCACTGGCTTAGTAAATGCCTAGTAAACTATTCCAATCTATAATTATCTATATATATAAAAGAGAAAGTGTGTGGGTTTGATCCGTATAAGCTCCGAAACTGCTGGACCGATTTCAATGAAACTTTCAGGGAATCTTCAAATTGACCTGGCGAGTAATCCTATTTTGGTGACGATCGGAGCACTCCTCTTTTTGGACTGTCATTTACAGCTTTTATTTAATATGATGATATACCAACAGCATCCTGAGCATGATTGCTCAAAGGCTTGACTGTGTTTATGTAAACAGATGCTGCGCCGTCTCACATGGGGTAAGGTATTCATAAGCATAGTTAAGCCTTTAGTATAATATTATATTTCTTTATTTTATATTATAATCAAATAATTATAATAATAATTTTATATTTTTATCTTATAATTTAGTTTAAGGTTGTTATTTGGTAGTTGTTTGAAGTAATGATGAGTCTTAGTTACTTTTGAATAAATGAATTATTATTCAAAAGTAACTAGTCTACTAGTAACTAGTCACTCCCCCCCCCCCTCGCACTGTGCTCTCTTTGAGCACAGTGCAGAGGGGCTCTGGTGCGTTCCACTGGAGATCCCGGAGCCCCTCGTCATGCACCGAAGAAAGGGCCACCGAGGACCAAATAATATTTCACGATAAAATTAAGTTTATATCTATTTCAGATCTTGATGTTGCTTTTTGTAATATAAGTTTGTTTTTCTGAAAATTATTATTACTAATTATTGTTATCGTATTCATTTTCTTGGAACGTTGCCCGGTCCGGGTGTGACGGCGTAGAGCACGATACCACGGTGCCACAAGTAACTCGATCTTATCGAAATTTATAGCACTGCAAGAGTTCTTGACTTGCCCGAAAATACCATGAACCGGCAGGAAATTTTAATTGGATCAACCTCGAAGTAAGTTATCACCTGTTATAAATTCATTTCATAAACTTATCACGTTCATTTAATAATAGCTACTTTTTCCCTTTTTTTTGTTTGTTTTTTTCTATTTGTATTTAACTTCAAGTCACTGTGTTGGTGGCAACATTTTTAAATTTTGTTTCATTTTTATAGTTGATATTTTTGTTATGTAATACGCTGATCATCTAGGTGGCATTCACAGTTTCACCGGTATCTTAATAGTGGTTTAGCTCTAAGGTCGTTTAGCCTGAACCTCTTAGCAAAGGCCCCCAATAATTTACTTACTTTAATCGCGATAGAATATCGATCCGAGAGCGTCCCAGAGGACCGAACCATGTATCGGTCGGTAGATTTTTCGGAAAACTGTGTATAATATTATAATTATAGTTGAATGATAAGGCATTATTATTGATATTATTATACGAATAACTATCTGCCCGCACAGACCTTTTTAGGTTATTGAGCCCAAATGTTAGTAAATGATTTTTTTTCTTTTTAAGAAACTGAAAGCAGAGATTTTTTAACCGAATAGAATAAGAACCCGTCCGACTTTTAGCAGTATTAATAAGCAGACTAAATGTATTTTACCTATATAATACATCCTGATTGTTTGAAATGTTTGAACAAAATGAAAAATATGCTTTCCTCCGTAGTTAATTGTGTATTGAGTAACAACTACGTTAATCTATATCAAAAATAAATATATCTAGTTAAGCAGTTATCAAATTGGAGTCTAGTACAACATATTTTACCTGCTAAAATAGGAATTATCCACCTGTTACAAATGGGACCTAATAAGCTTAGTGAATTGACTATTCCTGTATCATCCTACTCCGCTAAAATAAAAGGGTTAAATAGAACGAGGGTATTATTATTATTTTCCATATGTTATGAACATGATCACTTATCAACGTGCTAGTGCTCTTAAAGTATTACTTCAAACATCAAAGGCTCAATAAAATGTCTAATATAGTATGATTTGAATCTATGGGTAGGGCGAGGAATGACGAAATAATATCGCACATGAATGACGTGATAGCCCCCGTGGCGAGGGTAAATAATGTGAAGGGAACCCGTGAAGGGACAGCGTACGCTCCCTGCCAAGCTTTCTAATTGTTTCAACATTCGAACGGATTTCATTCAACTCGAAATATAAATCATAATCTAATAATATATCCTTTTAGATATTTACGGATTTTTATTCGATTTAAATTTATTTTATTTTATTGAGAGGTTTTTTTTTAAGAACGAACTACACAGGCTTGCCAGAGAAGCTAGCCTTGACTGCTTCACCGGATTGAGAGGTGGCATAGCTCTTAGGTCGCTTAGCCTGAACCTCTATCGCTAGTAACTCGACACAAGGGTCCCCGGCTAACCTCGGCAGGCGGTTACTATGTTACGCGTAAGCATTCCGATCCGAGGGCGCCTGAGAGGGCCGAACCACGACTCGGTCGGTAGCTATTTCACGGATAATCTAAGGGACATTCAAAAGCTAAACTAACTTGAGTGCCACTTCGGGAAGCGTTGGCGCTGGGAGAAGAAGTGGCCGAAGAAACTCCAGCAACGCTCCTAATATCTAAGGGGTGGGGCCTGCCCATAAAATAGCGGTAACACGCGAGGATTATTCGCAACCTCCGACGGTCGCGAGTGGACGCTTTGTGGATTTGTAAAGATCTAGCCTGTGCAATGGTAATCGCGTCGTCCAGATCTTCAAGAACGTGTCTCAGCCTCCGGGCGACGCGACGGAATTTAGTATAGGAGGGCTTGCAAGTGGCGGCACATACAAGAAGTTTGTAAGAATGTTTGGTGGCAGTCTCGAAAACCGTCGAGATGCCTGCTTAAAGAATTGGGCTATTGTCAGTAACCCTGTATCAACGTGGAACTCGCGATTACGTACAAACCACGACGCAATGCTTATTCCACGTTTCCTACCTATCGATAATTTATTTAGATTGATTCCCAAATCTTCTATTGTCACTGTATTTTCACTACGACAACCGACCAACAGTTCAATTGTCATTGCACCAACAACCGAAATTGACTAATTTCCCAATGATCATAATTGATTGACAATAATGAGTTGAATGTCTTAATTATTTGACATTTATTTATTGATTGAAATGTAACGACATGATTGGAATATGTCACTGTCTATGAATTTATTAAATACTAACAAATTAAATAAAAAAAATACTATTTACAAACATTATTACTATTATAGACATAATACACATATACTATTAAGAAACATTATTCAAATGTCAGTAGTACGCCATCGGAAAACCATAGTACAACAACATAATTTTAATTTGGGGTCCTGGATAAACTCGATAAATAATAAAGAAAAGCATACTTTAATACTAACAATAATGCTCGTCACTAAGTATCGCAAAGTCAATCCTTATTTCGTCACCAAACAACAAACAACCACAGTCTTCTTTCTAAAAGACCATAACAAGATTGAATGACTTTAGGTGACCTGAAAATAGTGCGAAATTTCATCTCGTTGTTTTTTAATTTAACATCAATAACATGGACAATCAACATTTAAAATTACAATAACCAAGTGTCAACTAACAAGATACGAATAAATGGCCATACTAAAATATCATCGATAGGATCCTATGGCTGTGTATAACTTAGATCCCAAACTTAACCCCTAAATGAACTTATTACATGCAGTATGACGATATCCCATAAATTGAAGCTGATGTCTAATTTAGATGTGTCATTTGACAGAGTAATTGAAACAGCACAAATGTATCACAATAACAACACAAGATATACAATATCTCAAAACATAAACGCCAGGCGCCCGACAGGCGGTCACGTCTTTCTTTCTGTCTACTGTGACGAAATTGATAGCACGCTCTCGAAGTTGCCATAGGCTTTTCCACTATAGATCGATTTCTATAAATATAACAAACAAGGTATATTGATTGGGCTTCTATGTTGTTATAGTGCAATTAAAAATAGAAATTTGTTAAGATTTTAAGAAAAGATTTAGGCAAAGATATTTAAATATTATTTCCGTGCTCAAAACTCCATTAGAACTATTCACTATTGATGCTTTCTACTGACTATTCACTAATGTTATACTTTTATAGAGATCTATTTACTCAAATAATTTATAAATAACATAGCTTAGTGGTAAGCATTTAATTTACGATCTAATGAAAGTTCGAATCACGTCATCAGATTAAAAAAAATATTAACAATATGTTTATTCACAAATATTCTTGTTAACCATTCTAAATAAGCTTAAGTTTCTGTGTCGAATGGTCGATTCGAACGCACGACCTTTCGATTCGCACCCGTACCCATTTGGCTATTGACGCTTAGAAATAATTATAAGATGGAAAGAGAACAATTAATTTAAAATTAAAATGACACGAGATGGGCTATAAAACAAATTTAAAGAATCCGCTAAATACCATGCCATGTAACAACAGATTATATTAATAAATTATTAAAAAGTATGAATCATAGCGTGAGAAGTAAAAGAATAAACGTAACGTTATAATTTACGTTATATTTATAAAATTATTAATAAAAAAGGTCACAATATTTATTTATCAAATATAAGCAGTAAGAGGAAAATAAGAACTAATGGAAATATCCTATGCAACAATTGTGATATAAAATTATAGGGAAAGAATAATAAAAGAGAAAGAAAGGACAGATTCCATGTGTGTAGTGTTTGTTTTGTCGTTTTGATAAAATAACCAAAAGAAGAAGCAAGAGGAAATAACGACGTTTAGTCTATCGTCAAAAGCTTACATTGTCATAAAAGCTTTAAATATGGCGTGTTTTTAAAAGTAAAACCACATTTTAAATACAAAATTTCCTTCAAAGAATATCTTATTGAATAAAGGAATAAATTTATCTAAAAGACTGCATAATCTTACTCAATTGGCCAACTGTGACTTGCTCAAGTCTGCATGAATTTCAAATTACAAAATCCCCAACAACCCCGTCCGTCGGTCGTTGACCTCGCGCCAGCCAATTTATTTTTCTTACTCTCCTAATATAGAAGAAAATGACGACACGAGAGAATTGTTTTGAGAACAAATAATAATTTTTGCAGACGCTATATTTCAATCTATTTAGTGACGGGCGACGATTTATTCTGTTGTTGGTTTGTCAGCTGTTAATTGAATATTAACTACGTATTTATAATTTTTCTAAGTTTGTTTATAGTGCAATAGAATGTATTGTTATGAACACTTTGTTCTGTAATTACATTTAACAGAAAATATTTAATAGTTTGAAGTGGATAAACTCTGAAACAACTAAACCGATTGTATTCATTCGTTTTTATTTCGTAATTAGAAGGCTCTATTCTCAATCCATATTATGCTCAAGTAACATGGTTTAGATTTTGAAAATAGTTAACTTTCGACTAGGTGAACCGATTTTGATGACTGTTTTGTTTGAAAGCTGAAGCGTCCCATGTGGCCCCATTTGAATTTGGTTCAGTTCTGACAATATCATCCATGAGAAAACCATATTAGTCTGAAATTTGCATTAGGTATATGCTTCTCCTGCTCCTATGCTCGGAAGGCGCTGGTCTCCTTCAGTGAGTCAGTTATGACGCAGAAGGAGACCGCCGAACGGGATCGGGAGAGGGCCGATCCCGTTCGAAGATGGCGTAGGCGGTTGCAGACCGGCCCGCAGCCCTGTATTTCTGGGCCCTCAAGAATAAGACTACGGTATCCCCTGCCTGTCGTAGAAGGCGACTAAAAGGGGCCTCGGGTTCACTGGGCGACAAGGGTGGGGCCTTTTCGTCCGCCAAGGTGGACCCGGGAAGAAGGCGACATCGGCTGGCCCGTGTCGCCTTGCACTGCGAGGGCACAGGGGAGCAGCCTCCCCAGGAAGTGCTCTCCTTGAACACAATGCAGAGGGGCTCCGGTCCGTTCGTTCCGGCCCCTCACCATGCACCGAGGAAGGGCCACCGGGGAGGTTTTAGTGGGTAAAACCCCATAAACCCGCCGCCTTCCCCAGAAGGCGAGGTATCTTTTTGAAGATTTCATCCTCGTTAACAAAAAAAAGGTATATGCTTCACAAATGGACGAATAACTCAAAATAAAGCCAACCGATTTCGTATTTTCACTTGTAAATAAACTCGTCATACATAAACTTAATGCATCTTTCACAACAAGGTTCGTATTCGGGAAAATTATTAAATCATTTTTTCTAGTACCTTATTGAAGATATGATGTAAAGAGGATGCTTGAAACGGTGCTAGTCACTTGTGAAACCAACCCATCATGTAAAAGAATCCCTACGGGAATATAAGGTCCGCGTTAACAAAAGCGGTTTCAACGATATTAAGGTATTTGAATTTAAGTGGTGCTGATTTCTCCTTTTACTTCCTCCTTTTAGTCGTCGAAAAAGTACAGATTCCGGCTAACCAACCTATTTGCCGAACTATTTTGCTACGCTTTTTTGGCTAATTTGTATAGGTTTTAAAAAAGCGCCTGCATTTCCTCTGTCAGATATTTACTGGCGGCTACATCCTCGAGAATTTAATAACGTTTATATCATCATATATATATTTTAAATAATTAAAACGTGAATTAAAATTGAAGTGACATATTGTCGATCAAAAACAAAAAAATCTTGTGACATCTAGCGAGCTTCACGTTTAATTTCTTAAAGTGTCTTTTATATATATAAAAATATTGTTAACAGTAGGCTCTGTTTAGTAATAATCAAAAATATCATTTTTCTATTTAATCGACGATATGTAAACCAACTCCTGAGCTGTGGTAGCTTAGTGACCGGGCGGGAGTCTCGGTGTTCGATGCCGGCACCAACACCAGAATTCGTTGAAAGTGCTGGATTACCACGTGCTCGAATATGAAGGTAAACATCATGAGGATTCCCGTATGTTTAAGGATTTTTTCTAAAACTCACAAATCTTACAAAATTAATTCAGACTTACGAGTAATGGTAAACTTTTCCGTCATTTCGAACTGAGGCTGCAGGGCAGACTATACCCCTGATACTCTCTTTTAAAGGCCTATGGCCGCCGGTGGGAAGTATATACTATATGTATATACTTTATGTAAACAAAATGAAAAAAAACGTCAATGCTCTTTTTCCACTATGTTTAACTGTACCATAAAGAAATTCACAAGCTTATATAACCCGAACGAAGCGCTTTGCTTCGTCTTTCATTATTCGTACAGCAAAGGACTATCCGCGTCTGTCTTTCCCTCCGATTACAATGTATTTTCAAGAGTAGAGTGAATAGGCATTTACTAAACAAGTGCGCCTCACCATCCAGGACTGCATTTCGACTTAACAACAGGTGGGATCGTAGTTAAGCACTGCTTAGAAAGTATTAAAAAAAAGATAATATGATAATTTATCTTTAAGTTGTGTAACATTAAATGTAACATAATATAAAGACACTATTGTATTTATATTATGTTACATTTAATGTTACACAATTAGTATTATTGTACTATTGCGACACCGCTGAAAATCAGCGCTGTCGCATCCTTGTGACAGCATATGCTGAGACGGTGTCCGATATTGGCATCATATGTTTTGTATTATTTGTCCGTGTAACTTTAACTGTGTTTTGTCTATTTTTCATTCTTTTTTAATGTGTGTTATATTCAGTCTGTGATGTGTTTTTGTATTGTGATGCCAATAAATAAATGTCTATGTCTATGTCTATGTCTATGTATTAGGTAGTAACCTATAATGATAGATTTATGATTCCATAAATAAAAAATTGTAATACTTTCAATTTCGTACTAACGTTCGTAATGTATTATTCTTACAGCAGTATAAAATAGATTACAGGAATATTAGCGTTATTTACACAACCGAGTTCACGTTTATTGTATTTATCCGCACATTTGTCAAATGCTCCCCAGGCAATTCAGCCATTCATTCCATTTGCATCGACAAATTTAAAATATAATCTGGACCGGAGCCGTAATGTCCGCGTGTTATCATCCGAGCGCAACCCCAGTCTTGTTTTGGTTTCATTAAATCACCCCAGCGAGCGAATTTTGTGACAGATAAATATTTGAGAGACTTTATGTAAACACTTTATTGAAATACCCTCGCCGTGAATTTATTGGATATCGTTTATGCGCATGCCACTCGTCCCCTTGCCGGAGTCTGCATAGGGGACACTAAATGTTTCTCTGTTGGTACGAATTTGCCACCTGCAAATAATAAAGTATGGCACATTGGTGCTTTTGGTGAGGCGCGCCATGCGTGCACGATTTTAACCGATTTCACCAAAGTTAGTCTCCAATTCGTATATTTTTTTTGTGCAAAATGTTTAAAAAGGAATTCTGGAGGAATTTTTTATAATTGTATTTTATGACTTTTATTTTAACTGGTTATTTAAATTTCAATTTATCTTCATGTTAATTTTATTCAGTAAAAAAACACAGAATCAGGAAGTTTATATTTCTAATGCCATCATTTCAATGTTATTCAAAGTAATTCTACGACATATATCAGCTTTTTCTACGTGATGATGAATTACGCCGGCTCTATTTTTATTAAAAAACGAACGCTGTACGTGCGTTTTTTCTCTGTCTATTTTCTATTTCCCTTATCACATTTGCGAACAAGGCAACGATATATTATCGTGCCTCCGCCACTGATGTAAATTATTCGCACGGCTAGACATTTTCACGCACTTCTAGCTCGGCGAGCGAAGTCATCGCGTGTCACGAGGCATGGGGCGTACAACGAAACAAGTGAACCTCACAACAAAAGTTAATATGACTGATGTATATGAAATTAACACTTCGTTGTAACTGTTTTTAACACTTACCATAATCATAGCTATTAACTAGTTAGCGTTTAACTTACGACTTACTCGATAGTTACATAATCGTAAAAAAAAAAAAAGAGTATCTGAAAAGAAGTATTCCAACTTAAGTATCTGAGTCGTGGTTTGGCTCTCATGGGCACCACTATAGTCTAGAAGCTACGGTGTATCCCTTGGTTTAACGCGCCAAAATGCTCTTATAGGATACTATAAACTAAGTTATTACTAATAGAGATTCAGGCTGTGTGCTTTAAAAACTAGAACATCTCAGCTTTCGGGCTAACAACTGTAAATTACCTTATAATTTAAATAATTAATTAATCCTGAGTAAATTAATCCTTATTGAAAAATAATCATTAAAATGTCAATATCGAGTCATTATATGTTTAATATTTTGTTTAAACATTCTTAGTGTGTAGAATTCAAAATTGTTTGTTGCGTGTAATTTTGCAATGACATATTGTTAACGCCTGCGTACACATTAATAGCAATTATCCTGTTAAAGCCCTGCATAAGACATTGACAGGCGTTTCATTAATGTTAATACGCCACGGTTACATCAGTTACAGATTACTGTTTGCGATGTACGATCTTAGTAATGACAAAACAAATAACAAAACAATATCAAAATTAATTTTTAAACATATGTATAATTAAAATGAAAACTTAAAGACAACATCAGACACAAAACTTAGTAAGTCTAACTGAATTTTTATCTATTGGTTAAAATATTATCACCTGATTACTGTTTATGGTTATTTATAAATTGATTAGGTATTTATTAATTATGCTGTATTTTATGGCAGGCATTCATTAAATAACATAAAGTTACATTCATATTATAGATAAATTTAATATTTCATTAAAATATTATATCAATAGATAACATAAATGTTGTCTATTTATCAAAAATTAACTGTTTTATACTTTGAAGCCTACTTAGATTTAAGAACGAAAGGTTTACTATAGTATATATAGCAAATATTAAACGCTATAATTTATTACGAACATTATCTGTGCATGACAGTTGGCTTGTTAGCGACTGTAGCCGCATTAAGGGTTTCTAGACTCGGCCACGGACAATGGAGTTAAGCTGCGACGCTTCGACATTTGACATAAGGCACGAGACAATATGTCCCTCGCCTGGATCCCCACAATTACACGCGACACCCTTCGACAATTACGGCTGGCTTTACGCAACTCGTCTAATGGCCTGTTATACGAAGCGTAAGTGAATCGTGCGAATGCCGCAGGTCACTCGACAGGGTTGCCATCTAATACTGTTCGAGAATAGCATTGGAATATAGTCAGATATTGTTATCTTTAAATATGTCACATTGTACTGCTCTGCTGCGGAAATCAAATATTTATTTTCTATTCTCAAACATATAATCTTTACCTTTATGCACTAGCGGGGTAGAGACAGCTTTTCATGCTTTTTAACAAGCTTATTACGTCCTGTATGTGACAGGAAGTGAGCCCATCGCCATACACATATATTTCCGTGTTCCAAATGTTTCAAGAATTTAATTACTAATAAAATTTAAAACATTTACTTAAAAAGCTCTCGCATCATTTCACCCCCAGTGGGGTAGATAGAGATAGCGATCGTTATCCAATTCTCGGCAAGGTTGCATGTGTGATAGAGGGTGAGGCACTTCGGCTACGAATTTTAGCAAGTTTTTGTTATATATAATACTACGTTACTATCTAAATTTTAATGCGACATAAAAGGTTGTAAATTCGTCTGTATATTTTGTTTATTTTTTTATGTTTGTACACTCCGTCGCAACGATTTTGATTTTAAAAGGGTAATTTTCAATTAAGTCTCATGTTAATGTTATTAGTTTTGGACCTTCACTTCCGAAGATATAGGTTCTCATAAATATAACGCATTATTAAATTTATAGAAAGCTTCAGCATAAACGTTGAGATTAATGAAAGCAGTATAACAACCCTAAGTGCGACAAATTTTCGTCGATCCCGCGGCGAGATAATCACCTACCACGTACGGATTGCGGATATTTGGACGCGGGGATTATGGCCCGTTTCATTGGTAATGGACTCGTTCAAAGGGACACCGCTCTCGGGGGATTACACGCGTCAAATCCTATCCCGATGCAGCGTGTCCAATTGTAACGGCTTCGATCAGTGTGTACTGCACCGGATTGAGAGCAGCGGATTAAATGATTATCTAATGTTGAACTATTGGGATGTATTTGTATATAACTTGTATATAAGCATATTATTATTTCGACGGTCTGGTAGTCTACGATACTGAATGGTTACAATGTCTACAATATGCGTAGCAAGTGCTCTGTTTCTAAGCCATTCTAAGTTTAAGATATTTGATAATGCGGTTTTTTAAAACTTTAAGCGTGATCGCGACAAGGAGTATTGTTTTTACTAAAAAAAATCGAGGAGATGACCCCTCCACACAAATGTTAGTCCGAATTTGCTGTATTTTATATGCATGGTGCTATAAGCTGATGTAAAAGCCGCGGTAAAGTTATTAATAATTTAATGTCATGCAAATGTTTGTCATAAATTAGATTTGGATTGGGGAGAGGGTTAAGAAGGAAATGTTGACAATTTGTTCTTCGTGTCACCCTGCGATTGGCATCACCCACGATCAATCCGGTACATATTGCATTCATCTAAAAATCAAGGGGGAGGTAACAAAGAACTTGAACCCCGCGTGCACCCCACGGAAGTGCAACCGATGGACTTCTTAACATAATATTTGTATCTCAAAACAATTCAGTTCCAAAGCGAGGGTTAAAGTGTAACGTCATAAAAAGAAAGTGGTTTTTCAAAGATTTATGACTCTAATACTGACTGCTGACTTGGTATTTGAAGCGTATTGAGATTTTATTAACCGTTGGTTTAAATTCACAATCAGTGTAAATACTTCTCCTTTTTTATATACTAAATAGGCTTACGTTTGGCTTCTATCTCGATTGATGGAAGGCGAAGATGAAGCCTAGGATGGAGCACGTGAGCCTATAAGGTGTCTGTTCACATTGGAATTAAAGATATCCAGATTGTACCCGTATGGAAAGACTGATCGTGGCAGAGAGTTCCATTCCTTAGCCGTCCGCATAAATCGATGAGATGTCTACGACGTAAGGGTGGGCCTCCTTTTTTTAAATCGAATTTTCCTAGGTGCTTAGACCCCCTCGTATAATGTCATGAAAAAATATAATAATGTCTAGCAACATTTAATTTCTACCCATATAGTCCATTCACTATAAAATATCAAATCTTTAATATTTCTAGGAAGTCAATAGCGGTCACGCCTGCAAAGCCCTTTTAAGAGGCGATAAAATGATTGCACCACGATATCAGGTGTACGTCTGATTAGATGGTGCATTAGAATGTAAAGAGGCACACCTCGGCGCCGGCCATTATCCAATGCTCTAAGTGAAATTGCAGCTGAAATGGATTGCAAACGTCCGAGCGACCCGACCGTCGCGCGATCCATTACCCACCGTAGTTCATCTATTCACACTTTAATCTATTCGATAGAAAATTACAATGTTTCCGATATCGCTGAGAATTCTTCGATGACTTCTATATTTTTAAAATTTTAATTAAATGCTTTGAGTTTTTAACATGATATTTTATTTAGCTTCC
This sequence comes from Meandrusa payeni, assembly GCA_029286785.1. Lineage (NCBI taxonomy): Eukaryota > Metazoa > Arthropoda > Insecta > Lepidoptera > Papilionidae > Meandrusa > Meandrusa payeni. The sequence continues at coordinate 8,202,461 of JAGSMX010000013.1, forward strand.
GGTTGTTTGTAAGATCTGGTAAAGACTTTATGAAGTCTTGCACTGAGGCTCGATAAAGCTTTAACTAAAACAATGTTTTGTATAACACAGTAAATATTACTTAGTTGGTGTAAGCTCTTTTGCATTTGTCTTTTTAATTGTCGGTTTCGTAAATAGATTCTACTGTATACCTATGTTTATATACCAATAACTTCGAAGACTTTATTATAAGTTTTACTGCAGAAACTAACGAAAGAATAACGTCATACTGCAACCATAATAATTTTTAAACCAAAAATATACAGATTCCAGACTGAGTAACCAATAATATATTGTATCCTAAAACCTTCTATATAAAACGAAGCAGCGTTTTGTATAGGTTTTATTATGTTATTTATAAATTATAAAATATTATATTTCTATTCAAAATTCGTTCCGTTCGATTGATTTTATTTATTTTAAGTTTTGATGTAATTCTATTCTTTATTATTATCAAATTTGATGTGCAAGTCAGTTATAAGGTAAAATAAGTGTAACGAGGGCTGTATCCTACTTTATATTTGTAGAAGCAAAAGCTTTAGACCCTATCTTACGAAAATTGAGCGGATGGACTAGTATAAAATTTCCCACACTTATACTTTATATAGAAAAGGAGAACAGAATGCTTTTTTAATTAAATAAATAATAAAATATTATACACACTACTAGGTATTTGACACACATAGAAACTGATATTATATGGTTCCTAGGCAACGACAAAGCTAAGGTAACTATGTTAAATAATAATTGATTGATACGAACAAGTTACGAGTTGTTAATTATGTATGAATTCAATGTTTGGATTTACGGGTTAAAGTCAAATTTCGACTTAAAGGCGATCACTAGTATATTGACATATATATATATTAAAGTGTATGTTATGTTTGTGAGACTGTTTTTACCTTCCAGGGTGTAGGCGGTCCGCTGCGGCTGCATGCCCTGCGCCGCGCTCACGCCGGCTCGCGACGCGTTGTGGAGCGACAGCGCGCCCAGCAGGTCTAGCTCGGTGGCTGCGAACACACATTGCAGTTAATAAATAACGTAAAATTTCTTATTTTAAACAAATACATATTTGTCTTTCCCTCCCATTACAATGTGTGCATTTCAAAGAGTAGAGTTAATAGGCATTTACTAAGCTAGATCGCCTTATCTTCCAGGATTGCGAGAATTATTTTTTCGGTCTTTCCCCATTCATCTTTGTCATATATCCGAACACATGAAATATACCTTTCTAGATTCTAGTCACAACATCCTCTTTCAAACCACATTTTTCTTATTGTTATAATCTTTATGTATCTAATATAGGTTACATAAGTTAAAAAGATATTTAACATGTTAAATTATAATACCTGTCTATCCTGCCCAACTATTAAGTAAATTCTATGTTTCTAAAAATTCGTTGAGCTACGGAGATGATCACTATGTAATTCAAGTGTAAACCTATTTACACAATTTATTTCACACCTAACACCAAAATTATGATAATTTTCAAATATAGTTTTCATACGCGGAAGAAAATATTTTGTCAACTGAAATTATAATCATGGAAATTAAAAGATCGAAAACAAGAAATGGTTTTAAGTTAATCGAAAAAATTAAATTAGAATGTAATACGAACATACAAAACTCATTAATCATCATGAATTACGAACATAAAACCATAAAATATCGCTTAAGTTTAATAAGTACTAACTTCTCGTTTGTTTTGCGTACTGCCCATAACTGATATGATCATTTCGCTCAACAAATGAATATTTACGAAGTAATAAACGAGTAGTGGCCTACATTCAAACAATCGATATGAAACGAGAACTCCGAAAAACCAAGACGTAGTCTCGAGTATCGATCGCGTAAAGACGGCGGCGAAGTTGATGTTGTAACATGTAACAGTAGCATTATTTATGGTTAAAGTCCATGTTCGTAGACATGAATATTTTTGTTTCTTCTTTGGGTTCTCTTTCGAGGAGCTTCTATAACATTGCTACGAGATTAGTATCTTTTATTTACTGGAACAACTACTAACTAAAAGTACGATTATAAGATGCAGAATATTCCGGAGAAGGTTTTTAATAAACCGTTGCAGGGTAAACAGAGCTTTCGTACGCATACGCGAGTGATTTGAAGATCAAAAGTTGATATTGCAAAAAAGAACTAGCCTAGTGGTTTTAGGCGGGATCTGCGAGACATATAAAGTCTTAAGTTGAAACCTTCCATTAAATATAATATATAGTTATAAGTTTGTAAACTTTGATAAAAAAAAGTACAGAAAAAAACAACGACAAAAAAATAAAGGCGACAACACTGGTAAACGCTCATGTACACACTCGCTTGCACCCAAGCAAAATATTCTGTCCACAAACTCAATCACATAGATTAGATTTCTAAGATAAACTAGGAGTTAGGTAAAATATCTCTCTATGTATTAGTCTAGCAGGGAGACGTGTACCGAAACTGTGAAAAAGAAAAATGTATATGAAAAAATAATATACATGTAATAAATTTGTGTATGTACATATATGTGTGCAAAATGTGTGTGTGCAAAAAAAATATTTCATTTCATTTCAATATAAATACGGAATTCACAATATAAAATTAAAGACAAGATCATGTAAAATTAGGTGGTAAATGTAAACAGGGGCCTCCGTTAGTGAATGTATACCAAATAATTTAATATATATATTCCTTTCTTAACCAAATTTCTCTTCCGAGCATGGATGGTATTCTCAAATTCTAGCACTTAATTTGCACAAGGAATATAGTTGTTGTACTAAATTAGCTACTAAGCTAGAGCGTCATCTATCAAAAGTAACCCGGTCACGTAGCGAGCTACATCATTCACACCGTAGCAGCAACTTCACAGTAGACTATAACTGGGCTACGAGAGATTCCTTTAACGGAATTACTTTGTATTATTATTGTGGTAGAACTAACTTACCACGTATGTAATAGTAAATTATTGGATTTCTGCAATCGATATGAATCGATGATATTTTAACCAATTAACACCTCTTCAAGTTTTTATCTCATGTGATTTTCTTTTACTGTAAAATTTCGGTTGAGTCAAGAACATAGAACATAATGATTTTATTAATATAAGTAATGTTTTGTAGTACGGTAGCGAATCCTGGACTGTGAAGGCCAATATGTAGAAGTTTCTCGAAGCCTCCGAGATGTCGTGTTACCGTAGAATGTTACGCATTAGCTGGACCCAAAAGATAAATCGAACGAGTACTCCAGCACGTCAGAAAGAACCGCGAATTGTTGCAGACCGTCAAACGGAGAAAAGTCGCCTTGTCTTGCGACACAAAAGATATCAGCTTCTACAACTAATTATGACGCGCTGGACGTAGGAAACAGTGTGCGTAACATCAGAGAGTGGACCAGCATTGCCAGCGTCGAATAACTGTTTCGTTGGCAATTGAAGAAGAAGAAGTAATGTGTACAGCGTAATGGCATATAACTACTGTAATTATATAAAACATAAATGGTCCTACAGTATGAAGACTATATAATCGGCGTATACTAAAAATACGACCATCCATCACAGAAGCGATCCATCTTGTCTCCACCCTGTCTGGCCATTACGGTAACAGGCAAGGCGCTAAAAATAAACTGCGAACACATTGCTATGGTCCTTAATTCGCTCTTCAATTAAAAAGCGTCGCAGTTTGAGTCGAGCACTCTCCTCTCCCCGTAGCACTGCCTCCTCTTTGCAACGCCTCTGCGACAAAGGTACCATTAAGGATGACGACTTATTTTTCAAATAGTTTTGTTATAAAACTTTTCGTACGGGTTTTAAATTTCGAAAGTGCTCATGGTAGAGGGTGCAAAAGCAGCATGCGGTTCACTTGAAATTAAGTGATCACTGCTACCAACAGAGCAGCGAAAACCAAGGCCATAGGAAATGAAGGGGCATTGTTGATCTTTCATTTAAAGAGTTAAGCTGCTGACACTTTATTCACTAGAAATTTTAAGAGCATAGTGTACTTAAGGAACTTTACCAATCGTATCAACCTTTTATTAAGGAACCCTGTATATTAGAGTTATGGGGTGACAGAATGCTCGCCTCAAATTTCGTGGTACCTCAGTCGATTCTATATTTGCAGATTTTTTGAGATCGATTTTAAGCTAGTAGCCTGAAGGTTGAGAAATTGCCTAGGTCTAGAGTGCTCTGCATGAATCTCTATTTTGAGGGCACAGCTCAAAGTTAGTGCAGTAGTAGTCTGATCCGAAGGACTGCTGGCACCAATGAAGCTGTTTAATAAATTTCTGAGGGTATGTTCGGCATAAATCTAAAACAGACTTGAAGTCTGCCAATACGAACTGGGACCGCGTAGTAGAATTTTCTCTTGGAGGTAAGTCCTGTGCCCAATATTGGGATATTTAGATTGTTACATTATACCAATATATCCAACCATTATACCTACAATTGTCAAACTTCAACAATTTTTGTTACAAATAGCTATAGCAAAAATTTCGTGAAGCTCCTTTTATATTCCTGTATTAAAGAAATAATCAAAATTCTCTTAAAATCCGCAACGAAAAATAAATTGACCTGTAAGCCAGTTATCTTGCCGACATTAATACGGTAGTATGAGAAAGTTTTCCGTCGGAGGAGCGCATAATAAAGCGGACGTAGCGAGCGGCGTGACAGCCCTGTGGGTGGGTCGCGTCGCCGTCACGTCTGCCTCCCTGCCTCCGACTACAGGCACAAAGTGATGTTCCAGATTGCCTCGTAAACTGCCGCTATTCCGTCCGCGCTGCTAACTTCCAGCGGTATTGTAACTGTCACGCTTTCAACTGACAGAGGCTCTATTCTGCTTTATATCGTAGTTAAATGGGTTACAAGCTTTTACGTAACACTTGAAGCGACTAACAGAGTACAATGTAAAGCTTTTAGAGAAAAAATGTACTTTTTTGCAGCACAGCTTTCTTTGATGTTCCAGAACTTGAACCAGTCTCCGATGAAACAAAAAAACCTAATTAATGTTGTAAAACTAATAAATGAGGTTGTTACCTATCGCCAGATGCCGGTCACAAATTTCGCATTTATGTTTAGGTGATTTTCAATCAAAAATTCATTGCAGCAAGATGGCTAGGATTCCAGCAACCAACCAACAAATCGTAAACACTACTAGATAAATTATAGGTAAAGAAATTATTGAATAACATTTTGTAGCAATATCATTAACATAATTCTCTTGACCCCTTCTAATATCAGAGACATTAGGGGATATTAAAAGTGAACATGAATAGGAAGTCATATTCTTAAGTAGTCATGACGTAACGTCCACTGATACGAGCTAGGGACTGTAGCCACAGCGTCGCTATCGGCGGTAATACCGTCCGGTTACGGCCCGTAAGCCGTAAACTATGTTCTCCACGCGATCGTAAATCCATCTAGACTTTCTTTATACATAGAAAATATATCATGTATGTACAAGCCGGACATTAATAACTAACTATAGTTATGCTTGAGGTCAATAGCCTAATGATTTAGGGTAAGGTCTGCGAAATGTAAGGTCGTAGGTTCGAATCCATTCGATTATTGATTGACGATCGATGATAAGACGCACTAGCTTGGTGATATTTACAGCTTCACAAGGTGGTCCTTCCGATCGACTTGATCCTCTGGGTCTGCGGAGAGAAGTCGATGCTCTTTGCATTCTCTATCGCATTTACCATGGGCAGTGTTCTGAGGAATTGTTCGGAATCATCCCAGCTACCGATTACCATTACCGCATATCTCGGCAGGATTCCAAATTCCACCGCCACCATCTTGATGGCTGGCGCTCCAGGACTGTACGTTTCTCGCGTATCTTTCTTCCACGCACTGTCAACCTGGGGAATACCTGTCACCAGCGGTGTTTCCGAACCTTTACGATTTGGGGACCTTAGGTGAGTCGTAAGCTCGTGTGCCACTTATCATATAAAAAAGTGTTTCTTCGTTTTTCAGCTTACCTTTTACTAATCAAAAGATTCGTTAAAAATAATATTAGCGAAATGAAATATTGTTGTGAACCTGACAGTAGACACAGTTACAAATAAAACGTGAAAATGTTCTTTAACGACGCGGACGCGGTTACGTTTTATCTCTCTTTTCTCTGCTACGGTCTGTAATTAAGTTTATAGTTAGGTAAAACGTCAGCAGAAATAGCAATACGCGCGCGAACGATAACATTTTAATCGGCGGTGGGTGATATTTTTAATTAACGCGGTGTAAATTACACTGATAATCCACGCAGCAGTATTTAGAAGTTTTACACCTGTTGGTTCCAATCAGTATTGAAACATATGAGGTTAAAGAATAGTTAACCGACTTTAAATAAGGAGGTTCTCCATTCGTCTGTTTAATTTTTAATGTTTGTGCACTTTAGCATTCTCATTTAAAAGCCGTTTTTTAATTTTTACATAGGTTTGGTTTCGATTAGGTCCCATATTTTTCGGTGGCCTTTGATTCCGGACTCCGTAATAAATCTATGATTCTACTAAAATAAAACAGACCGTCATAGACAAGCGATTTGCTTCGTCTTTCATTCTTCGTACAGCAAAGGACTGGAATAGTTTGCCCGCGTCTGTCTTTCCTTCCGATTACAATGTGGATATTTTCAAGAGTAGAGTAATTAGGCATTTACTAAGCTAGTGCGCCTTACCATCCAGGACTGCATTTCCACTTAACATCAGGTGGGATCGTACTCAAGCACTTGCTTAGAAATGTTACATTTTCTTACGTTGGATTTGTTTTAAAATGTCTATAAGTTCAATGACATTAATTACTAATGACATTAATGGCATTAATTATACGAAATTATGTTATATCAATTAATAATTGATATATTTGATAGTTGAAGTGTTTAAAATTTCATTAATCTACTGTAATTACTGAAGTCATATATCAACATCTTGAGTGACAATAGGTGATTGTAGCGATTAGTCTAAAGTTTAATGAAAACCCAACGGGTCGGAAATAAGTCGGACCGCAAGCGTCGAGTCCGGATCTGGTCGGTAATTAATTATCATGAGGAAGCAGATTCGTGGAGCCGTAGTAGCTGAATATAAGACGTAGTAATGAAATTTGTTGTTGCAATTTTATATGCTGATTTACTACGCGATCGGCGGTGAAGGAAAACATCATGAGGAAACCTACATGTGTTAGAATTTTTTTTCTAATACATATATAATCTGCCAATCAGCACAAGGGCTGCGCTGCGGACTATGCCCTCATACTCTCTTTACAGAGAAGGCTTGTGCCTAAGAGTTGAACATATTATATATTTACCAAAGGCTGTAACTTTATGACTTTATATATAGGTTTCAGATTATATCGCGTTGTATTTAAAAGGATAGTACAGGGATAGAAGTACCTAATACAGCTTCTTAAGCGAAGATGAGTAATGACGGCTTCAAATTAGATATTATAGTACGCTAGCAACTCGAGTTCGTGCTCCGGTACGTACTGATTTACCACGCACTCGCCGTTGAAGAAAAACATTGTGTGTGTGGGTGTGTAGTTTTAAGTGTGTAGTTACACAGATTGGCCTAGAAGCTGGCCTTGACTGCTTCACGGGATTGAGAGGTGCTTTCTCTCATAGCTCTTAGTTCGCTTAGCCTGAACCTCTATTATTAGTAACTCGACTCAAGGGTGCCCCAGTCAAGGATGAACTTGATTTAGGCGGTGTGATAAGCCTGCTCTTAACCACCAAAGGTTAGCTGGAAGAAAATGCTAAATAGCATATGTACAAACAAATTTACATATATTTTGGTTCAATAAAGGATTTATATATATGTCGTCTATCTGTGCCTTGTCCTATAAATCTAAAATCTAATAGTTATAATCGATAGCTTTATAGATAAACAACCAAATAGGCAATATACATATTTACCACATCGCTTACAAAATGACTCCCTAAATCTGAGCCTAAAAGATAAAACGTTTCAAACACTTATCCTAATCGCGCCCGTCACATAATTTACCCGTCTGACATTTCAGTAAGTTTGCTAACTCTATATCGCAAGGCTAACCCTGATATATGATTAAGGGTGGGTTTATTTTCCGCGATACAAGCAAGTGTTCGTAGTAACCCGATGCGTTGTGAAATGGACCCATTTGCTATCCAATTACATCCTATCGTTGAGCAACATCGGTGCAAGGGTTAATAACAATTAATTGAAGTCCCTAAGTTTGAAAAAAACGTCGCGCGACACGTGGACCATTTCTGTACGCTCGACCGCACCGGCCATATGGCCTGTGGTCATTTGACCGACGGTATTTTATGGTTATCCACTATAATTGCTATTAATTTAGTGAATTCTCTAAAGACAACATTTTATGTCAGCATAATTTGTTGAAAAATAATGGCAATAATTCTTTATTCTTTTTATTTATATAGTGATCATACCAAATAGAGAAGATCATATTTCAGGCAATTATTTAGGCTGCCATGAGTTATTCAATTTTATTATAAAGCAAGAACCACGATCTCTCCTGGTGTGAAGTGGAAATGCAGATGCTATTTTTGGTTTCAAAATGGTAAAGTTTTATTAAAAATTCGATTGAATGTGATTGGTTTGATACTGTTGCTTATTATTCAATTTGACATCTGGTAAATTTTATATAAAAATACAAATAAAACGCTCGCCCATCACCCAGTTGAGTAGGCAGAAACTTCTACGTAGTTCCCACTATCCTGAAGCGCATACATACATAATTTTATTATAATGAACGTAACGCAAGCCGTTATGACTGTCAGTTTTTATGACAGTTCTATTGTGCCAAAGCTCACTTACTGACTAACAAAAATAATAGTAACCTCATAGACAAATTAATTGTAGACAGTAGACAATAAAATTTCTCTAATTGATGCGTTGACATTTATATTATTTATATAATTATTTAAAATAATTATTTGGTACTATTATAATTTTATTTGATCTTCATTATTCCTATTTAATTAACTTATTTTATATTGTCAATTATTTTTATTTTCCTTAATATTTGTTATATGCAAATTATGTGATGGATCATTGTTTCTTGATTAAATAAATTTTAATAATAATTGTCGGTTACTGGTACTCCTGATCTTAAAAAAAAACAAGAATTGTTATAGGTTAGCTCGTATGTTAACGACAAGGGAAGCAAGAACGCGTAACATATGGCGCGCGTGCCGGCGCTAGTGTCGCCTTGCGTTACACCTTTTTGCTAGCATGTTAAGTCTTCGGAGCAATAAAAGAAACCGCTTGGAAAATGCCTGGAATATTTAGTAGTACTCTGACATGACCTTGGTATTATTTCTATATAGCTTGGTATTCATTTTGTATATGGTTTTCTATCATTACATTTGACATGAGTTTTGATATTGCCCTCCCGGGCTCACGAAATATTGAAAGTATTGAAGCATATAGCAGCACAATTTCAAGGGCTATTCCTTTTACCAAGCACACGACAGTGTAGGAAAAACAATGTAAGGATACCTGTCTAACTGAGATTTGTTTTCTGCGTAAGACATATGAAGTCTGCCAATTGGCGTTAGGGCCATTCGATGTACTTTTATATACCCTACTCCGTTACCAATGTGATAAAGTTATAATCGAATTACCGGAGAAAGACATGCACAAGAATTTTTTAGTTAAATAAGCTAGTCGGAGAGCGGGTAAGTATTGATATCTTTTTCTCATTTACTTGGTTTAAAAAGTGAGATTTTTTTATTTACATATTGGCTATTTTATCAAACACATTTAGGACATTTAATCAAATCAACTTTTTAATAAGTTTCAATACTTTATTTAAACAATTCACAAACACACTTGTCATATAATTAAGTGTAACATTGAAACAGAACTGTGTCAAATATAAATGAGGCGATGTGGGGCGTGAATCTCGCGAAGTGTGATCAGCACAAAGCATCGTACGATATGATGCCACCATTCGTTTCACGTGTGCAAACGCTGACTCCGCCACAATACGACACCACACACAATTGGCTAACTGCATTTGTCGATTACAAAACATTTCTTATAAATTTTGCGGCGCGTTAAGAAAAGGTAAACAAAAGAGGATCGTATGAAGGTCACTTTCGCGTATCGGAATTAAGTGGACGTATACGATACCGCGTTCCCAAATAATTAACTTTAACTAATTTACTGTGTATTAACTACTAATACATGTTTTATTTCAGATAAGGCCATTTGCGTCACTAGACTAATGCACATTGCTACCATTCAACTAATGTCGTAAAACCATTTCCTAACCCGAGTTTAAGCTTAGTTGAAATGCTTAAGAAGAATGTTAAGAATTATTTTTGAAAAAACATTCTAGCATTCAAAAAATAGCTGATTGCAATCGTTCATCTAAACCGAAGTCACCATCTTCACCCGCTTCAAAAATTCAGAGTTGACGGAGGGCTTCGTCTGACTCTATTCTACGAGATACCGCAAGGACAACGCAGAGGAAACCTTGGTGTTGGGTAGAAAGGCGTTATATCACAAGCTCACCGCTCACTCTGAACCACGGCTCGATCAAAACACTAACTCTAACACGCAGATGTAGGTCTCTTCAAATAAATAAGATAATATGATTAGAATGTGAGTTAAAATAACTACTTGATGGCAAAACTGAAATGCGAAAATATTTTTTTAACAGAATTAATTAAGGTGACTTACGTTTATAAATATTAATTTGTAATCTTTGTTAATCATTCATGCTTTCAAACTTTTATAGGTTTTATCATCATTTGGAATGATTATCTAGAGTGTTGTTAGTACGAGTACTATTCGTAAAAATAAATTTTGAACATTCATTATTATAAAAAAAACATGAAACGCAAATAAATACAGAATATTTCTTCAAGGCCACGTAACCACTGAATAGACACGTAACGATATAAATATACAATGATTTGGAATTACCGATCGGTAGCTATGGAAATCTTGTAGTCGGCGTTTGTTATGCATGCGGGATTTTGGAATATAAAGTCCGTTAATGAGGCGCCGGCGCGGGGACGGGAATCGAACCGGTGGCCGACAGGTGGTGGACACGCGTGGTTGCCCGCCAAGCCCTCGCAGCCGCGTGCGTTACCGAACCCTACAATTGGGCTCTTTGGTTAAATTCAAGCGACGCACTACCCATGTACAGTTTTAACGTACAAAACGCACGAGTTTGTAATGAACCACGAAATTTGATACGCGGCAGCTGACATTTATGACGTCTTAGTACTTTCGGAGACACGATTGTGTATGGTAACGAATGAAGTACAGGAATGGAATGGACGACTCTTTATAGGCTTCACAAATGCTCTGAATAAACAGCTATGATTTTTTTATGCGTATAAACTAGCGCTTCACCACGATCCCACCTGGTGTTAAGTAGTGATATAGTCGAAAGATGGTACGCGCTAGTTTAGTAAGTGCCTATTCATTCTACTCTTGAAGGCTCCCACGTTGTACTTGGACGGAAAGATTAACGCCGGAAACTTATTCCACTCCTATGCTGTACGCACGATGAAAGATGACTCAAATCGCTTCGTTCGGACGCACGGAACATCAACTATGACAGGTCGGAGACCCGCCGAGTGCCTAAACGTCCGAAGGTAGAATGGGGATGGGGGAATTAACTCATGTAATTCCTGTGCACACTCTCCAAAATGTAATCTGTAAAACACCGAAAGGCTGGCCACCTTGCGCCGGTACTCAAGACTATCTAGGTGTAGATCTTGCTCACTCACTTTTTGGCCTGCCTCTCCATGGAATCCAGTGCCGCGAGTTGGTATTTGGCTGCACCTGCCCAGATATGACAACAGTACTCCACACATGGCCGGATCTGTGCTTTATACAAAGTGAAAAGCTGTCCCGGCTATGAAGAATTTAAAACGTGACAAGAACACAGACCGATGCATTTTTTTAATTTTCTAATATTTTAGGTAAAATAAAAATGTATGCGTTTAAACTTTGATAAGAGGCAAAGCAAAAAATTTGGTCGGCGACAATGTGAGATTGTTCAAAGCAAATCTAACGGCACATTTGAATTTCCGATATCACTTTGTCCTTCGTGTACCCTTGCTTGCGGTCAACATCCGGTTACTTAGAATTATTGAGATTACTTACAATCATATATGCGGTACTGCATTGCCATATTCAATACTTGTTGTGTTACGAAATCATTATTACAATAATATTATTTAGATAATATTTTTCCCATAAATTGAATAGAAAGCTATAAATAAGTAACTATGTACTATTTAGTAAATAGTATTTTTTCAACGCGGATCATTGTTCATTGCATTTTTTTTAAAGAACGAGACGCTTATAAATCGCAAAAAAAATAATTGCATAATATATTAGGTCCTTACATATGAAATTGGCGTTTTGTCGTACTGGCCACTTTGATCTCAAATATCTCCTCTTTGGTTAGGAATTCCAATTTCTTATGCTATTTAATTTGTTTATTACATTTTTGTTTTTAAATAATTAATTGCATTTCATGCATATACATTGCATCAAAAAGTCCCAAGTACTCTACATAACCACGAGGTCATAAAAGACTGAAATCTCTAGCAATCTGAAGTAAAATTAACCCGCGATAAATCAGTTTGGACCGGGCCCAAAATCGTTGGGTGATATCTATGTCTAGATGATGAAATCAGTTTAACTTTACGATTATACTGACATTTTAATAAAACATCACAAATACGATCTTGCAATCTATGAATGGCTGAAATTCATTGATAATAATTGTACAGGAAATATGATTATCTGATATGTGATCCGCTAACAGCTACTGTATGTGAAGTGTAGTATTTTTTTACCTTTTATCAATGTAGTACGTTTTGACAAGCACGTCGCGACATAGAGTCTTTGACACTTTGAACTTGGCAATGAGCAGGCGAATGTGTGCGGCGGATAATCCTGAGCAAACAACGACAGAGATAAGGCCCCTGGCGCACGTGAGTCCTCTCATTATACGGTCGGACTTGGCGTCACTTCCTACATTGAAACCGGGCAGTCTGTAAAACCCGAATATGACTACGAAAATGTCACAGTAAATGCAGGCAGACGCAAACGCAAGACAAGACGCAAACGGTTAATGAAACAGTCAGATAGGATTGAAGTGGCATAGCTCTTAGGTCGCTTAGTATAAATTTCTATTAGTGATCACAACCGCCTAGTAACATCCAAAACACCAAACGAGTTCCAGGTGCGTTCAGGGACTTCAAATGGGTTCTTTTCTTGAAGGTCTCTAAATCTTATTGTATCTAATTGGATTATTATCTAAATCCTATTCAAACACCGCTACTGACAGCTGATTAGACTAAACAGTTAAGCGTGGTTCAGACATCGCACGAAAGATGAGCATTTGTGGAATATCAATTATTTTAATGGTGTGTGTGGAATTAAGTGGCAGCAAGCCGTTTGCTTATTCTCTGATTGACATCCGACCTAAGATCAAGCCACACAGCGAGCGGGGTGTAGCGTTGGCCTGAAATTGGCAGTAGTTTATATACCGCATCATCCACAGGGCAATGGCGCGCGGAGCTCTACTAGCCGCGGCACCTGGCGGGAATACAGATTGGGTGCGGTGGAGAGTAGCGTAGTTTTGTCTCTGTAGCTCTGTGTGTGTTGCTCTATATTAACTATTACATTACAACTTTATATTTTTATATATTAAAGGGTTTTCTTATATATTTTCTTTTTCTTTGAAAAAAACACCTAACATTTAGTATTAAACCGTATAAAAAGTTAGTTCACTATCATGATATCAATAAGAAGAATAAATACACTGTGGACAAAAAGTTGTCCAAACAACAAGACTATTACATAATTTTATAACAAACAATAAACTATAACACAATTCAATTTCACACTCAATATTGAAAATAACTTTATAAAAACTCATTAAAATCGCAACATTTAAACAAAGTTATTAATAAAAAATGTAGCATAATATATCCTGAGGGAGGCACAAAGTTGTTAAGTTGACTTATATGCACGGGTGAGTAGTGTATTCGTGAATTGGATCCCGAGGGACGCGCTCGTGAGGTAAGTGAAGCCCTCAACCGTGAGGTGGCAAATAAAACGAGCGCCAGTTCAACGAAGTGAATACACCAAGTAGGCACGGTAGTAAAAAGCATAAAAAAGTTATTTACTTCATAAAGCGGAAAAAGCATCATTTCCTGGCTAATTCTGATAGCAAAATTTTATCCCTCTCTCTCTCTTATCTGAGTCATAAGTAATAAGTCTAACAATATCTCTATCAACAAGCATTATTCCATACGATTTTAGTAAGTTCCCTGGTATATCTTCGGAACCGAAGTTCCTATACCAACAAAATTAACATGGGACCTGATTGAAACAAAAACCTTCCAAAAGAAAATTAAAAGTGGTTCATTAATGACGGCGCTATGAATACACTAACAAAAAGATGGATTGAGAGCTTTCTCCTTTTTTGAAGTGAAAAACCGATCGACATAAAGAAGTTTCTTACGTAGAAAAATGTGTGATGAATGTTGTGTGATGCGAGCTTAACACCTTGGAGACCCAAATATTTTTTTGAACACAAATTTAATAATAGCTTAGCAATGCATATTGTATTTAATAGTGTATATGAAGGTTAAAAAGTGAGTTAGTGTTTTTGTAGCCATTAAATTAAATTGTAGTTTTATGACAACAAAAGCTGTTACACTGCTAGCTGTATACCGCTATGTAGTTGGTGAAAAGAACGTAAAAGACAATTTTTTTTATAAAATTATTATACTACAGTACATATTTTGGTTCATTTTATTTATCTTTTGTAATGTGATTTTAAAATATTGAATAAATTAAAAATGCCTGCTAGGGCGAGTGGTGGAATAGGGCGGCGACAACCTGTCGGTACCAACCAACCCCGTCACTTGCACCCTCTCCCTTGGATCTGTTCTAATTGTTCAAACTTAATTAAGAGTTGCGTCAACGACCTATACCCTATTTCAAACTCCTTATTAAGTAATTCATATGTAGATACTATTGATGGTAAACATATACCAATATTGAAAAGCTATTTTAAATTATTTTTTTAGGAAAGTTAATTTTTAAAATTTTATATTAATTCAATTTATTCATAAATAATAATAAAAAACACAGTAGTTTTAGAAAAAAAAATCTATTGATTACCCATTGATTTTTTTTTGTTTTGCAAAAGTGTGCAAGGTGGACCATTTTCATGGTTACGAATATTGGTCCTAAATAGCACGGTTATTTACGGATAGGGATTACTATCTCTATCTCGGGATTGGCAGACTTCACGTGTCTTAGAAAATATTTCGACACGATGTTTTTCTTCGCAACAAACAAATTCATTGCTAGCATCGGAAATCGAACTCGGGGAATTAGCTCATTATGCAACTAAAAGCGATTTTTTTTAAAGAAAGCTAGCAATATTTCTTTTCTTACGCCTAGCCTGACATAAATCACTCCTTCCTGAATCCTCCCTTACTTTGCTATAGAGGCGGGAGCGAGAACGGGTAAATTACAATTTCCCCAATGTCATAAATGGCATATAGTGTCAAAAAAGGTAAATAGTATATATATAGTTGACTTTTTTAAGTCAACTATAACTACAACCCGACCTTTTGGTCGCTATAACTTGCAAGACTTGCAGGAATCGTCGCATGCGATAAGTTGAAAGTATCACTTTGTGTCGATTCCAAAGTCGTCACATGGCTCGTATCTTTATTAGACATTAAAACTTTTGTAGGAGTTGTTTGTAAAAGAGGATTTAACTATGTTTTCGTACTAAGCTTTTATATCTATTATCTTAATTTGTTTTAAAACTGATTTGCTAATATTTAATTGATATTTTATTGTGAAATAACTGCTAATTTGCTAAGCTATTTTTAATCAAACTGAAAAAATCAAAGAAGGTTAATTCTGATACACTTATATCAGAAGAAACGTGTTGCGGAGAAATTCGTTCCATTCAATTACATTTTAATCATTCAATTTATCACGTACAATAAGACATAATAAAATAAATCCCTAGTATTATTTATGGAAAAAAAATAAAAACAAGAACTATTTGGATTTTATTTTAAACAAAAAAAAGATCGAAGCTTTTACGGTAAATTGATATCAGCCCGTTCGAGCCCCAAAATGTACTTTTCGTAATTAAAAATAAATAACGTTATAACAGAATGTTATCGCATGCTATCTTACTAGCGGCGGTCGGTATGCTTAATTTAATGGGAACGATAATGAACTCGAGATTATTGTTGTATAAACGCAATATTCAAAGCTAATTAGCACATTTTTGTAATATTGCATATGACTTAGGCGTCAACTTGGTTCGCGGTAAAGCCGTAACCCTTTCGTCCTTGCCCAACGTGATTCGGTGTATACTGTTAATAATAACTACGTAATCATTTATATTTATAACAGAATCCTAGACTTGTACTAATTACTCTCCTTTTTTAATGTACCTAAAAAAATCCCGTGCTATTGTTTTTGCCCAATGTGCCATACATTGGTTGACCCTCATAAAACATAATGGACGTAATAATTTTTCTGTGTCTACCCCTTTCAGGTTAAATGGATGTATGTTTTGTTACAGTTCTACATTACAATGAATTTATTTACAGTAAACATACATATGTATATACCAATATAGGTAAATATACAGGCAGTGATAGCCCAGTGTCGTTAGACTTAAGTTCTTACATACAACATGATATAAACTTAATAAGCTAAGTGTAAAGTAAACTCGATTACAAAAATTAGTGAGGTTTTACATGTTTATTCTTATTAGAAAATATTTAGAATAAATCGTATTTTATTTAATAATCTATATTAAACAAAATTTGTTTTGTTCTAACCTTGATTGTCGGAGAAAGGTTATAATTAAAAGCAGCCAACACTGAAAAAAACTGTACATAGCTACAATAAGACAGTAGTTAATTAGGCAAGCGGCGGGGCGTGTAGCAAACAAGCTGTTTGTCCAAGGGGGAGGGGGGCATAAAGACGACCTAATTGCGGCTGGGGGCGTCCATAATTTAACACCGGCTTTCTTTGCGTCTCACACGCTCCTCTGTTACGTACATACAGGGGTTAGTGATCGATACAACAGTTTCGGTAACACGTGGGCAGTGCGTAGACCGATCGTAGCACTTTTTAACCGACTTCAAAAAAGGAAAAGGTTCTGAATTCATCTGTATTTTTTTATGTTAAGAAAACAACTGAACTTCATGACTTAACACATGACTTTTAATTATTCTTTTTTTCATTTGAAATGATCGTGCAAAGTGGAAATTTATAATCTCCACCTACCCGTCTCGATCAAGGACATTAATCGGTAATTACATTACATACAAGACGAAGCGGCTATTTTAAACGCTAAAAGCGTATGCATAGACCTCCGGGAGTTGTATATTATCTGCAAAGCTCCGAATAATTCAACCGACAACTTGTCCAGCGCGTAGTCTACCTATTTTTCTATTATATTTGGGTATGAAACGGACTCACAGTTCCTCTGACGGTAAATTATACTAAACATTAATAGACAATTCCATCTTATCCATTTAAAATGATAAGACGCAGTAACTTCTCTATCTTTATTTTTTTCGTAACTGCTAAGCTAGTGCTTGACTAGCGCACTAGATAATTAAATACCGTAATCAAATTCACTCTTCTCTTGAAAACACATTATAATGGAAGAGAAATACAGACGCAATCTATTCCAATTCTCTGGATTCCCTAAGGACTCTGTTACATCAGTAACGATAAAACGGTCCGAGACAAATGAACAGCGAATTCACAGAAATGATAACGAATAATGAAGACTTTGTTACCAAATTACCGGAAACTTTCTTCGACGTCTGAAACGTGTCTTGTGTCTCGTAATAGTGCTTTCAGCGCGGAACGAGGTCAAACTAGACTCAGTACGAGCGCCGCATTGCGCTCACTGCGAAACCTGCAACTGGTTCCGCACTTTATCTCACCACTCTGATGCCTACCGATAACTACTTGAATTACTACAGATTCGACCTAGCTTCACATCACCTGATTTTACCTAATAACCGATTTACTATACAACTAATAATAAAAAATCGAATCACGT
This sequence comes from Meandrusa payeni, assembly GCA_029286785.1. Lineage (NCBI taxonomy): Eukaryota > Metazoa > Arthropoda > Insecta > Lepidoptera > Papilionidae > Meandrusa > Meandrusa payeni. Next base: position 8,220,558 of record JAGSMX010000013.1, read on the forward strand.
CATTCGATTTCTTTCTTCTTTTTGTCACTTATACTCGTTTCAGATATGCAAGCCCTATCGTACCCTTAACGTAGAGGCCCTTAACTTCAGCCCTGTAGTTCTGGGCTCTCAACAATAAGACTACGGTATCCCCTGCCTGTTGTACAAGGCGATTAAAGGGGCCTCGGGTTCACTGGGCGACAAGGGTGGGGGCCTGCGTCGTCCACCAATGTGGACCTGGGAAGAAGGCGACATCGGCTGGCCCGTGTCGCCTTGCGCTGCGAGGGCACAGGTGGGGAGGGAGTAACCTCCCCCCCGGGACGTGCTCTTCTTGAGCAGACTGCAGTGGGGCTCCGGTGCGTTCCACGTTGAGATCCCGGAGCCCCTCATTATGCACCAAGGAAAGGGCCACCCGGGAGGTTTTAGTGGGTAAGAACCCCACATAATACATTACCCCGCCGCCTTCCCCCCAGAAGGCGGGGTATCTTTCTGAAGATTTCCTCCCCGTCAACAAAAAAAAAATTAAAAAGAGGCCCTTAGCTTATTAATCTTAAACTATTTTCATTAATTCAAATCTTAATCTTATTTTCTTGTACTATATTCAAATATCTTATTGTATATTTGTTCAAAGTTGGCATTATGTCCTATTTGTCGGTTCTTTCTTTCTTCAATAGTATTTTTAATTTTTCTTCCTCATTAATGTGTGTCATTATTTGTTTGTAATATATTTGTATATAATGCCACTATATGCCACAGTTATATTTTTTATAAATATTTTGTAAAATATCTATTATATTGTAAATATTTCTTTTCTTAGTGAGTATTATGTATTATTTTATATGTATAGTTGAGTTATTCATATGCGTCGCCGCTCTGCGTTGTTGCTAGAGCCTACTTCCAGGACCAACCTGTCTACGAATGCTCCCATGTCACGCGCTGTTAGGATTGTCAATTTTCTCTGACAGCATATTGATATATTTCAGTGTGACCAGCCGCGGTTCACAGAGGCTGCTTATAGATACATCGAGATGATGAATGTTTGGGTTGTCATTTGAGTGAAATTATTTTTTTTTTGTTGTGATGTTAACTATTATTGTTTTGTTATTATTTTGATTAATTATTTGTGTACTACAGCACCGAATTGGTTTAGCTGTAATGGTGCTGTACGTTTTTCTATCTAATAAAATAAAAAATATATATATTTTCTAGTTTATGTTATAAAAGTGTGTTCAATCTAAGTGTTATCTTCTGTCACGAGTGTTCGTTGTAAAATAACATTCTAGTAAAATTGATTGGATGGATTCTATATTATAAATAACTTTTTCATTGATGCCACTAAATAATATATACATGTCTTAAAATGTAAAACAAATAAAGGTATATTATTACCATTGTAAAGTGCAAGCAGAAACTTTACCAAATATCCAAAGACGCTATAGATCTATTCATATAAATATGTAAAGTTGTTATTGACCCTCGATTGGCAGCGGTATCGCTAACAATAATTTCCTGTTCAACTTGACAATGAAATAGAGAACTTTACATTAGAAATGCAAATTATACACGGGCGCTTGTCATTGACCAAGCAGGACACCCGCCGTAGGCATAGACGTCTACGAATGCAATATGGATTTTTCAAATCACGCCATCGTACAGTAATTTATAATGGTTAGAATAAAATAAATTGCTTGATACTTTTTCATGGTAATATCGCGGTATACACTGAGTACAAATATTTTATTTACAAGTTACCACTTATCATTGTCAATGCCAAGTCTGTAATAACAGTAGATGGTTTTTTTTTAATGATCATGTCTATTGGTATGATATATCAATCCTGTAATGATATGTGATTACATACTCGGCTTATGAATGTCCTCTATAATTTGAATTTTATACGTCGTACAATTTGTCTCATTCATGGCCATACGATAGACTAGATTCTTGTGATTGATGTATATACATACATACATGCGAATTATTTTCAATTCATAGTAACGAAGATTTTTTTTTTTAATTGCTTTAGAATTATCGAGAGAACTTGAAGTATGTATTTAAAGTTATTTCAAATTTACTCACTGTATTGGAATATAACTTCACTTAAGCATATTTATTATGAAGACTAAAGTTTAAACTTGATTTTAGCTAGCCGATATTTAGGCAGTCTATTAAAACTAATAAGATGTTTGACGTCCCAGTGACATAGTTTGTTGTCATTGACTGATAACTGATACATTGACGCTATTGACGTGACGTCTTATAAATTGATGAATACTGGATGTCATTCGCGCAAAATGTCCCGTTACACATGAGTCGAGAGTTCCCGAGGATTACTTCAATTTCGTTGTAATAACGTGTGTACCTAGGATACGTTGTCACGAACTTAACGTCCGAGCGCCTTGCGCCCAGACACCTGGGATTTTTTTACGAGTAGTTGATTTTATTTCACTTATCGCTTCGGTTTACAGTATTTATTTATTTTATCTTTGACTTGATGCAAAAGTTATTCTCTACTAGTCTACCTTAGGCTTGTGTAGAGACCAACTAACGGGTGCTTAGAGTAAAATAAAGAACAGAAAATAATGGTATAGCTACGGTCTGGAGATATATTCCAGTCACTTTATTTTTTTTTATAGATTTTTGTATTTCAATAGCCTTGAGAATACCTATAAATACCTATAAATCGATGTTGTTTATCAAATCTGACGTAATATTCAAGCGTACACTACGTCATATGATATAACTACTAATTATAATACCTCCACAGCAATATACTCGTAGTTTCATAATTTAAAATAACAAACCATGAACGGAAACGTTCTATCTTCATGTTTAATCAATCATCGAGCTATTTTTAAACAAAATATAAACGACATTTTCCTTAATCTATTACATATTAAATAATGTAGGCGCGTGACACCTAAACTAGTGTGTCAATGAAAAGTTTGACATACAAAACGCGTAGAAGTGCGTAAATAGAAATTGGGTTAGGAAATCATTAATAAAACAAGACACACCTCGAAACATATTAACGTAAACAACAAAGTTGGATGTGAACGGCGCAAGTTAGTTAACTGCATAACAAGTTCGTAATATTCGGAATCACGAAATTGTCAGAGGGTAAGTTCTGAATAAATCGCAACATAAAATGTTTTTTTGTTGATAATATTACAGGAAAGATAGACATAAATACAATTTTTTTTGCTAACATACTAGTTTTCGCTTCAATCAATCATAACTTATGTTCATGTGCTCGCATTTGGTTAAATGTAGCGGTTGTTCAAGCAATGGTAGATGATTACAATTATTAGCTTCAGTTTTTCATATAAAAAGTGCCCGTTCGCGGGGTCCAATTTTAAATTTATTAGCATAGGATCTCAGGTTTCGAATATATAACAGGCAACTCCTAAAAATCTAATAGAAAATGTTTGGCGATTGAAATATTGGTAGGTTTATGACAAACCAAGGTAATTGCATCTTAAGGAACTCCTTGACGACAGTGAGAATGAATGTAGACGCCAAAACATAGCTGTATAACTAACAGTGATACATCTGAAGTAACTGCTGCTGGTTGGCTGGTCCCTACTAAAACTCCAGGCGGCTATCCACCTGGCCCAAAATAGAATGCTCCTTAAAAGCAGCTCTCTTGGTGGTCCCCTAAGCCAACCCTTAGCTCTGATGAAGCGATAAAGGAGAAGAAGACGTCGAAAATTAAAGTGAGCATCCTTACGTAGTAGCGTTTAATCTATTACTAACAAGGCCAGCAATATTTTTTACATTTTAGTCCATATTCAGCTTAGAACTGATTTGAAGTCGACCGTATATTTTCATTTTAAAATAAGGCCGCCTAAAGGCTTGGCTTATACATTGGCATGTCGCCAACCCTATCTCCGAATACGAGCCCCGTTTATTTGTACACTTTAATACATTTTCTTAATGAGTAGTCAGTGTATTTAAAAATAAAACAGTTGTTTGCTAGATTGAAATTATTATTCATGGCCAACAACGCTCGGACCACAGCAGCCGTCCCGGTTGCACCATACAACCAATCGTGATTTACTAAAGAAAACCGCAAGCATTGAAACTGTACCCATATACTTACACGAAAAGCTCGATCACAATATTGTAAAGAATTCCTGAACGACAGTTGATGTGAAAGCTTACAGTAAAAGTTTCCGAACGCAGCTGGCCGAACAATAGTGTATATCGTAGCGAACAGGTTTCTATTTTGTTTTATAGCTTTTCTCTGCGGGAAAACCTCAACGTCTATTATTTCGAAACATAAAAATCAGTAGGCATTAGACAACAATAAAGTACAGCGTCTGCACAACGGAGAATATCAATTTAAAAGCATTTTGTGAAGGGGAATGGAAAGAAACGGGGCTGCTTATCGAGCGTAGGGGTAACGCTTGCACATTTGGGGTGCAACAAACAATTTCACTTTCCTATTATACTTAACCTAAAAAGACGGGTTAGGCTTCAAAATTATTTTACAACGCGAAATTTCTAATATAATTTTTACACATTAATACCTTTAATATAGAATTATGGGTTTAAAAATTGTTTATACGTAATAATTGTATAGGCCACAGAAATACGAGTACGTTAAATGTATGTCGCATGCAAGACAACTGGTCTTTTCTGAAATCGAGGCCTATGCCCGCCAGTGGATGTCTAATGGCTGAAGGATGAATAATTATAAAAAACTAGATAAAACAATTCAAACATTGGTAGCATTATACAAACATTTGAATATTTGAAACTAAGTGGGGTATATACATATACAGTAACAGTGTAACCAAACTGTATACATACTCCGCTTTGTTTTAGTTGTATATAAGTTAGTATATATACTTAAATTACTAAAAATCCCGACGCCTTTGGCTCTTCTTTAGTATGTTATCAATCTGTTCGATGTAAGTACGTAGTCTAGCCACTAACCACTTACTCTTTCTGTCTACCACGCTTTGCAAAATTAAAGGTAAGAAAGTGAGATTTTATTTATATATCTGAGGAGAATATTCCCCAACACCGCCTCAATAGCTTGGTGTAAAGCATGCCAAACCGCATGAACGCCGTACTGAGAGCACATGGAGGCAACACTAAGTACTAAAATTTAAATTTAAATAAAATTTAATGAAAAATACTGTATTGTCCGTGTTTACGTAAGATATCCTTTTTCATTTAAATTTATGTTTTATAATGAAATATAAATAAAATTTATAAAATATTTTATTTTGTATTAAGGATATTTAATTTTCTATCATGCACAATTTATTTCAGTCAGCTAGCGTCTTTACCTTCCGAGATATTCAAACTTTTTTAACGACCCTTCATTTTTGCTCACGGCTATAGTTGTTTTAATTTTAAAGTGTACACATCTCTTAACTTAAGCATTATACTCTGAACTATAGCTGAACAAGTCGATAAAATAAAACTAAACCATTAAAGCTCTCGACGTGATAAATGAATAAAAACGGAAATCCATTTCTACTCGATGTATATACCTTTACGTTGCCTTTAATACCTTTCAGCTAAAGCTGACCTTACGTAACGATAGCAAAATGACGTTATCGTATTTCATCCCAGTCATGCGAATGTGAGCCTTATGGTTTTAGTTTAAGAGTTATGTAATACGATTTGGATTTGGGTTTTTGTTAGTTGAATATCACGGTAAAGGATAGACGTTCTAGACGGCCGGGGTGCGCGACACGCAAACTTGGTTCCTTTATATTTTTTTCATTCTTTCAATAGTATCCGTCGGCGGCCAACGAACTTTCAAAGGTTATTTCTTTCTAAACAGCTGACGTTCTGCAATAAATTTTCTTTCACTTGATTATCGTAATTTTGATTAAATTATCTTAATATAGAATTATGGGTTTAAAATTGTTTATAAGTACTAATTGTATAGGCCACAGAAATACGTTAAATGTATGTCGCATGCAAGACGAGAAATCGAGGCCTATGCCCGGCAGTGGATGTCTAATGGCTGAAGGATGAATAATTATAAAAACTAGATAAAACAATTCAAATATTGGTAGCATTATACAAACATTTGAATATTTGAAACTAAGTGGGATATGTACATATACAGTAACAGTGTAACCAAACTGTATACATACTCCGCTTTGTTTTAGTTGTATATAAGTTAGTATATTTACTTAAATTATTAAAATCCCGACACCTTTGGCTCTTCTTTAGTATGTTATCAATCTGTTCGATGTAAGTACGTAGTCTAGCCACTAACCACTTACTTTTTCTGTCTGCCACGCTTTGCAAAATTAAAGGTAAGAAAGTGAGATTTTATTTATATATCTGAGGAGAATATTCCCCAACACCGCCTCAATAGCTTGGTGTAAAGCATGCCAAACCGCATGAACGCCGTACTGAGAGCACATGGAGGCAACAGTAAGAACTAAAATTTAAATTTAAATAAAATTTAATGAAAAATACTGTATTGTCCGTGTTTACGTAAGATATCCTTTTTCATTTAAATTTATGTTTTATAATGAAATATAAATAAATTTATAAAAATATTTTATTTTGTATTAAGGATATTTAATTGTCTATCATGTTAGCTAGCGTCTTTATCTTCCGAGATATTCAAACTTTTTTAAACGACCCTTCATTTTTGCTTACGGCTATAGTTGCTTTAATTTTAAAGTGTATCTCTTAACTTAAGCATTATACTCAAAGCTGAACAAGTCGATAAAAGAAAACTAAACCATTAAAGCTCTCGACATGATAAATGAATAAAAACGGAAATCCATTTCTACTCGATGTATATACCTTTACGTTGCCTCTAATACCTTTCAGCTAAAGCTGACCTTACGTAACGATAGCAAAATGACGTTATCGTATTTCATCCCAGTCATGCGAATGTGAGCCTTATGGTTTTAGTTTAAGAGTTATGTAATACGACTTGGATTTTGGTTTTTATTAGTTGAATACCACGGTAAAGGATAGACGTTCTAGACGGCCGGGGTGCGCGACACGCAAACTTGGTTCCTTTATATTTTTTCATTCTTTCAATAGTATCCGTCGGCGGACAACGAACTTTCAAAGGTTATTTCTTTCTAAACAGCTGACGTTCTGCAATAAATTTTCTCTCACTTGATTATCGTAATTTTGATTAAATTATCTTAATATAGAATTGAGCCATGGTAGCTCAGTGTCCGGGCGGTTGCCTCAAGTTGCATAATAAGTTAGCAACCCGAGTTCCATCCCCAGTGCCGGTACCAAAAAAATTGTTGTTGAAATTTTAGGTGCTGACTTACCACGTGCTCGGCGGTGAAAGAAAACATCGTGAGGATACTTAAATGTCTTTGAACAGTTTTCTAAGACATGTGAAGTCTGCCAATCCGCACTAGGTGTGCGTGGCGGACTATGCGCTTATATTCTCTTTACGGAGAAGTCCTGCGCCCAGCAGTGGGACATATATATTATATATAGATAATGGCTATTACTTTATCATTGGAAAAGACAAGTAGCATAGCAATCGGGTAATAGAATGTAGGTGTAGCTGCTGCTAACTTATCACTCAAAGCTAAGCTGTTTTGCCTCTATTCTAAATTGTATATGAATTTTTACAATTTCATAGACTGGCGGAAAACCGACTTTATCACAGCAATAAAAAATGTTTACGACAATTTCGTCTTTGCTATCGCTGTACTTTGGGTTCCGTAATATTTCTTTTATTACTCCTTATTGCCGCAATAATAGCGTTTTAGTAACGGATTACTGAATGCACGCATGCAGCTCTCTGTATTTTTTTAATGATATAAATTTGTACTCTGAACCATCTGATGGAAACGAGGCTCGACTCTCCCAGGCGCATTTGACTCCGTTCGGAAAAAATATTACCCTCGCGATGAAGACATGATAACCCACTGATTGTTGGGCTTCGAACTTGTTTATCAGCAGAATTGCGTCTATTGTAATATTTCAAAGGCTAAATAAATTTAAAAAAAAATACTTCATTTGGTGTTACAAATTATACATTTTGTAAAATCATTATGTTATGCGTAACGTTTAACCAATGGTAATTAAGTTTAACAAAAAATGTCTATTCAGCGAACTTAATACGTTAAGTGTTGAAGTGTAACTTTTAAAAATAATCTCTTCCGTTTGTATCAATGAATGAAAAAGCTTTCTGATAAAACAAATAGGAAAATTAAATGAACTCGATGTGGGGTGGGAAGAAAAAACTTCAAGCGGCCCACTCCAGCTTCCATTCAAGTGGGCAATTGAGAGCTGACGCCAAACGATACAGGGAAAATCGCGTTTAAAGTACGATATTAATAATAAAGTTGATAATGTTTGTAGACGCCAAACAATCACATTTTCATATATGTATTTCATATATGTACTTCATATTATGTTTGGATTGCTCACTTACCTGACATCCTGAACAAGCCATGAAAGTAGTTTATTATTTATTATATAAAACATATAGGATTTTGTCTATTTTGTATTATTATAATATTAACGAAATCATGAAATGCTCCCTTACAATAATTTATCTCCTTTATGACAGAGAGTATTTTGAAGAAACATTAAAAAAAAAACCATTTTTTTATTGCTTTATAGTTTGACCTGTGTATTTTGTATATATTCATGATCGTTTCTATATAATGGTCGAATTACGAAAACAGGGCGACATTAAATCAACAAATAGCTTTTACGTAATTGAAGCCATTTAGATAATGGTTATTTACAATACAAATACTCCACAATAACTGAATAAATTTTCTCTCAGTATGTATGAATAATGTAATTTTAATGAATGTCATTGCAATACGAGTGACAGTGTAAAATAATAAAAATATATCTTGCATTGCCAACGAACTTAAGTGTCTAAACCTGATCGTCCTATGTTACCTTAATCTATTTAAAATGTTATCCTGAATGACAAAGTAACATGAAAATGAATTCCATATTCGTGCTCGCTGTCGTTACGGAGCCATCGATAATCATAAGCCTACCGATACAAACTTTTCTTTCATACGACTGTTAGGAATTCCCTGGTATATCTTGTGAAACTAAGGTCCTAAATTGAATTGATACAAAAATGTTTTCAAACAAAAAAATCGAAATCGGTTCATGTTAATCAGCGCAATACATGGGTGATAAAAAATAACTAGAGAGAATTGAGAACCTCTTCCCTTTTTGAAGTTACGAAGTGACGTTAAGAACGAAAACCTACCGGGACAACAAGACTGTGATTACAACTACCTGCACGTAAGTCTAATGCTTAACCACTAGTCACTCCTTTATGTTTTAAACCTGACATTCATTGACGAGTGAAATGTTAGACACGTTGAGTAAAGAAATAGATAAACTGTTTACATATCGTCTTTAGTGTGAACTCTTCTGTCAACAGTTGTGCACAGCCAGTGTCTATTTGTATTTATTCTGTCTCTGCGGCCAGCGTTCTCACTTCCTGTTTTAAGAAATTGTTTGGCTGGAAAAAATATCACATTTACAATATAAATAAAAAATTGTAGGCATAAACCATTTTTTTATTAATCTAAGGCTATTGCTAGACCATTGTCATTAATATAAATATAATCACAATGTCTTTACATGTATGAAAGACTTGGGTAATGAATAAAAAGGACGTTGAACACAATATCAGGTGGTAAAGAATTCGAATTCGACGTACAGATGACAAGTTTTAGCACGTTGTAAACATTAATATCCGGTAGTACAGGCTATTTTATTTGATGTAAATATTTATTTCATTCCTATGAACCCCAAATACAGCGCTCCTTAAAGTTCGCCGAGAGAAACAGCTAGTTAAGCAAAAAATAAAATGAAATATGTACCATTAATTTACAGAGAATTTCAAATTACAGTGTTAAGTTTGCCTACGTTGCCGTGCCTGCGATATTTGCGAGAACCTGTTGTGGGCATACTGAATCTCGGTATCTCTTATTGGATTATTCTCCTCAAACAGATATAGAGATAAGATAATTGCACGTTGGAATCCATAATAACACGGCGACAACATACAACATACATAGCACATTTACGTAGCACAGGTACATTTCGATGTTAACATTGCTTAATCGTTATTTATGTCTTTATATTTATATAAATAAATAAATTGTAATAACCGTAAAATAGACCCTTATGAGGATTAACATAACGGAGATTATTAGGTTGCAAATGAGACACAGGATGAAATGATGAGAGAGTATAAAATTATATTATAACTATACTTCTTTTGTGTACGTATTTGATGATACGATTTTTTTGATACGATTTAAAACCCGAGCTACCGTAAATTAATAAAGAAATTATGTTTTTGTATATGAAATCAGAAATTAATTATTTCTCTAGTTTCCTGTAGGAATGCTGTCGTCTGAGCTTAGCCACACGCATCGCATCCTGACAAATTACTCTATAATACAGCTAAATTCAATGGCAGCTGAATATTGTATAATATTGAATATAAAACGTTACTACAAAAACTATCGCATTTATTTTGGTATCTCGGCTATTTCAAATAAGTCAAAGGATATTATATAAAGTACCTTAGTATCGTATCTTAGAAGTGTCATTTTTCGACAACTGTCTGTTAACGTGTGTCATTATAAATTAAAAAAAGAAATTTAATATAATGACTGGACATTAAAGATATTTTATTCTATTTTCATTTTCACGTTCGCTTCATTGGTTTATCTTTAGTTATGAAAAACTTTGATCACTATACTGTATTGATTTCACAGCATTAGGGATTCTCGACCCAGAAACGAGAACAATTTTCCAATTTAAGCCATGTAAAGCTGCAAGCGATGACTGTCAAGTTTTTTTTTTATTATGAATAACTATTATTTTATAAGTATTCAATTTATTATAGGAAATAAATTATATTTATATAATTTTATAATATAAATAGTAAATCACAAGCATATTATCAGATTATAAGTTTGAGTCATGCAATAGAAACACCTTAGCTTCGGTTTTTTCCACAGATGGAATATATACGGAATATATTCAAGGTACCTCGATAGAAGTAAATTACCCTAAACAACCAATAAAGCCCGATAAAGAGAGCGATAGAATATAAATTCAAATGCGTCAAGCGCAAGGCGAGATATAAAAATTCAATGCGGCATTATGTAGCGTAGCTTACGTAAGGCTACGAGACCCGCGCCACGGTATAACCCTCTTGAATTTTGTATTAACTAAAATTTCCTCTGAAACTGCTACGGCAAATTAATGCAGACTTATGTATGTTATCACATTCTATAACATTATCAAATGTAAATCACAGATAAAATAACTATACTCAATTAAATTATAGAATCTAAAATATAGATAATAAAAACTCAGGTTTATTCCCATATGAGTTCTATGTTAATTTATAGTAATTAATTTTGAGTACGACTTACTTTTACAAATTTGAAATAATGCAAACGTTTTTTAAAACTCTTACGTACGTCCATAAATATGTGCACATTCAAAAATAGATCTTTAGCTATTTAATAGCAACGTTTGGATTTCAATAATTAAAAAAACATAATAGTTGTGTCGTGTAAGAGTTTCGTAGTTAAGTATCGTTACTTCAACACAAGCACTACTGTGAGCATATATAGCATAGTTTCAGAAAGGTTTCTTCTCGAATTTACACAAGTGGAATAGATTAATGAAGATTGATAGATTTATTTAATATGTCAATATTTCACTTTATATATAACGTCTATTAAGACTGAAACATCTCAAGCTTATTATTAGAGGCCAACAGGTTAAGAGTAGGACGGTGGTATTACCACAACGTTACAGTTTGGCAAAGTTTCAATTCCTTCTTCGAAGGCACGTCGCCAACCTGATCTTAACCTTTTTTTTGTTGACGGGGAGGAAATCTTCACAAAGATACCCCGCCTTCTGGGGAAAAGGCGGCGGTTATGTGGGGATCTTACCCACTAAAACCTCCCCGGTGGCCCTTTCCTCGGTGCATGACGATGGGCTCCGGGATTTCACGTGGAACACACCGGAGCCCCTCTGCACTGTGCTCAAGGAGAGCACGTCTCGGGGGGAGGTTACTCACTCCCCCCTGTGCCCTCGCAGCGCAAGGCGACATGGGCCAGCCGATATCGCCTTCTTCCCGGGTCCACTTTGGTGGACGACGCAGGCCCCCTTGTCGCCCAGTGAACCCGAGGCCCCTTTTAGTCGCCTTGTACGAAAGGCAGGGGATACCGTAGTCTTATTCTTGAGAGCTCAGAATTACAGGGCTGACCTGATCTTAACCTACTATAGGGACTGAGGGTGCGTTGTCAACCTATTATAGTTGGGTTGCCGGTACCTCGTTCACCAAGCGAAACGCAGAAGCATAATATATCTCCACTTCACGCAGGTATTATGCGAGATCGTGCTGACATACTTTTGTGCACCAACGGCAGTGGCGATACGACTGTTGAAATTTTTAACTTTATCTTTTTTTATTAAATATGCTAATATTTCAACACAATATTCCAAAACGAGCTAGAAGATGGTTTAATTCAATAGTCCAATGATGGGACTTGGAACTACTAACTTATGTTTCACAGGCCGCATCCCGAACTATTAAGCTATTGACGCGTATACCATTTGGATATAAATGCGTATTAACACTATAAGAGCAAAGAAGTTGGTGTTTCAGCCACCCATCTCTAATGCGAAATCAATAATAATAATAATGGTAAATAACGAATGTAAAATTCAGTAATTAGTATGTTAATTACGCCTTGAATTATATATATTATATAAACTTATGATTTTTGATTTAATAGCCGAATATTTAGATAAAACTCCGTAGAATTATCAAAAAATATGTAAAAAAAATATAAAAACAATGTAAGCCTTAGAGATCGCTGAGGGATCAAAATTAGCCGAATCACTATAAAATTCAACACAAAGTTAATGTAAAAGTATTTCGAAAAACAATTATCAAAACTTATTTGAACTTGGCTACTAAATAATATTTTAACAATTCTTAATAGCTGTAATGGAAGGAAGTAATTGAATTTTAAAATATTTTGAATCAAGCAGTCTCATAAAGGTGATTGATGAACGTACATTAAATCCACACACAATAGCGTGTATTTCAGATCAAAGTGCTAAGAGACGGGTTGCCCCACATAAGCCGGCAGGTCAATGACCCATTTCGGCAAATGGCTTCAAGAAATGTTTCCCCTATTTTTTTCTGCTAGATGTTCCACTTTGATTTTTGCAGTGAACCTACGTAAAAGCGGACTACGACAATCGTCATTTGTCTAATGGGAACCTGTAAGTTATATTTAAGATTTATGAACAATATATTGTTTACTATAGGACGATGAAAAAGTTTTATTTTAAAATTTTAGTAAGATGACATATAACTTTAGCTAATAACATTAAAATAATTCAGAATTGTCACTTCACAAATTTTGGTCCGGTATAAGACGATGGGCTGAACGCTTGTACTAATTTGTTTTTCAGACTTTTAGTCATCACCGTCATCAGGTATTGAATATGGATGGCAAAATGTTAAATTCGTTAACTTTTTAAGATTAGTCACAATCATCTTTCCAGTCACAAATATATTATGCAATTCAGAATAATTAAGTTTTAAGGTCCAATTAAATAATTTGGCCAGCCTTCAGGTAGATAAATGTAGTAATTTGACTATGAAATTATTCTGCGATAGAACTCCCTCCGAGTGCTGCCGGCATATAATACTTTATGCCAAGAGCTTAATTTAGACCTCAGCTTTTGAACAAAAGCGCGTTGATGTCTTTTGAAAGGAATTAGTAATTTCAACAGTCCAAGTAAATAAATCATCATTTGACGTAATAACATTTTTCATTAAATCACTGTTTAATTTACAAAAAATTTTATGGTGTACATCAATTCACATTCTCGTTATTTTCATTAATTATGTCTTTCAAAATTGAAAATAGATTTTTTTACTCTACATTACATGATTTATATTCTAATGTTTTGTACATTTGGTAATTAATAGGATACATATTGATATGAATTTCGACTGTGATTGTAAAGCTTAATAAATATTGTTAATGTTAAGTTGATTAAGCCACCTGACATTGTAACAAAAGTTGATCCTTCACGTGAAAATTACCGCTGTTAGGTATTCGTAACGTCGAGAATTAATTTGAATACGTAAAAATAGATTTACTGTGTGAGTAATATTCGCGGATATAATTATTATTTTATTATTTCTAAAAATTTGACGAACTTTTATAAAATAATACATAATATTTTATTACCTATTATCAGTACCTATTTCGGGAGTCAGGGACTTCAAATTTTTTGTGTATTCTTTTTGAACTTGTGCGACATAAAGTTTATTATTATTATATACCATGACAATATATAACATGAAAAGTTTGAAACATTTGCCATACACCAATAGTTAACCTCTGTAATTTTATAAGAATCGTCATACTGAACATGTCAGCCTCACTGCCGGGCAGGTGCGATGCAAGCTTGCATTTATCTAACTTCCTCGCGGCAAAGTGGCGTGATTTTTATCAATATTTACGCAGATGTGTCAGTTTAGGCGTATGACGTAATGTCAAACGACGATTGCCTGCTAGTGGTCGAGGCAAGGACGTAGCATGCTACAGTGTAGTGCCGGGTGGTGACAACACCGAATATATTCGTACTGCATGCTTTATAAAAATTGATAGTCATCAATATAAACTATTTTTTTAGAAAAAGCTTATATATATATATACGAAAAAAACATTGCAATGTTCAGTATTAATGAAAGTTTGACAAAAGTTCTAAAACTTATGTAACTTGTAAAGAATTAAACTTTTCTTTACAAGTTACATAAGTATATTTTAAAAATTACATGTCTTTTTCATCTCTCTTAAGAATCTTAAGTTTATAATCTCACGGGTTCGGCGCGGAAAAGTTACATTTCAAACTTACCAAAGAAATAAATTATTTCGTTCTGAGCCCAAGTATAATACAAGACTTTCAACTAACACATAAATTAAACTAAAATTAAATAATTACAGAATTATATTGCTATAGTCGACATAAACACAAAAATTTCTGTCATATTGGAATAACCTAAAAAGTAGAGTTTTTATGTGAATCGTATAAATCACCCGAATTAAATTGAATCTGACAATTAAATATTGCAAATAGTTTTACACGAGGGTTGATTGCGGATATAAAACACGGAACAGCACTCGTGTTGTAAAGGCTGAGACACCGCATGAAAAGTCTCAAGACTAATCGAGACGAATCAGCTGATCGGACAGCTTACGAACTTATTGTATAAAAATATATAATAGATTGTGGTACTTACCGGCGGCTTTCGCCAGCCACCACCAGCAGCAGCAGGCGGTTACGAGCGCCCGAGCGCCGGCCATCTCAGCGGCAGCGCATCACACGCGCGCTTTCGCCGGCCGCCCCGGCGGACTGAGCACTGTGTGTGCCGCCCCGCACGATCGATGTTGCGCCGCACGCACCCTCCGGACTAGTGGTGGTTAATACAACCTTTAGCTCTCTATATAGCGCTGCTATTTTTTATAATTATATTTAATAACAGAAAATTTCAATGCCAGCTATTAATATTTTCACTAGAATTTTCATGACGTTAGTAAAAAGTATAGTAGTAGTATAGTATACTACATATATACATATAGTATACAATACTTTTGAAGACTTATAGTGTAGTATAGTATACTATAAGTCTTCAAAAGAAACCAAACGTTTTTAACATTAAACGCTTCTACACGCGGACGAAGTAACACAGTTATATTACAAAGTTCTGGCGTCTATATTCCCTTTCTTTTTCCACACTTGTGCTGGTCGTGAAGCACAACTTACCTAGACTAAGGTTGTCATAATCCTACCAATTTCTCAAGCAAAAAGCATTCTTCTTTGCAATTTTTAGGAAATCTTTGGTATATCTTCAGAACCCAATGGCCTGAGATTCACCCAATATCCTAAAGGCCAACAAAAATCAGCCAAATTGAAACCAAAACAACACTAGTAACCATAAAAATGAATTCAACATTGGTTCATAAAAGACTATGGAATATACTTTATATATCTAAAAGCTATGAGTGCACAAACATTTAAAAATATTTAAATACAGAACAATTGACAAACTCCTATATCCTTATATTGCAGTCACTTAAAAATGGAATATTAAGTTTTTATGGAATATTTAAACATGTATGAAGAGCTATATTGATAATGTATTGAACATATATTTATCAAACGAAAAAAGAAACGTAGTGGAAAGAAAAACCATTTTGGTAATTACTAATCATTATTAAAAGTGTTTTCATAACAAATCTATCCAGAGCCCACATCTTGTCGTGTATTAGTATTATAACATTTTTACTTCTGAAAGAACACTAGTTCACTACTGTCAAATAAAGGGGTGCAACCATATAATTAAATTTATAAACGTTATATATAAAAAAAGCATTCTATTACTATGATTTGTGTCCCCACACTATTTTCCGGCCTCCCGCAACCATTTTCCGAGTTTCCTTGGAGAGCGCGCGCGCTGCCCCGTTTTCTGGCGGATCGCTGACCGCCCCTAATTGATTGGGCCCGTTCATTTGCCGAATAAGTTTTAGGTCAACACCGCCGCAGAGGCTCTGCGCAACATTTCGCTTGATATCTTCGTTACAACATTTAAACTTACAAAATATTATTTACATCAAAACATTGCTAGTTTTTATCCTACATTTTTAGTATAAATTCTGGGAAAGAAAAAATATTCAACAAGTAGTGTATTTTAAAGTTACACAAATACTGTAAAATAAATTAATTCTGTTAAAATACGAAACAGTTGATAATAGAAGGTATTTTGTATTTTAGCAGTAGAAAATAATCATCAAGTTATATTATACACTCATATTCTTATTTGAAGATGTTATGGAATTGTTTAATATTGTATAATTTATTACCAACCTTCTTATTTACTAAATAAAATTAGATATATAATTTCTCTTATGTTCCATTTATATTATGTATCTGAATTTAAATTGAACTCTTTGATAAGGCTTTTATTCAATTCCATCCGTTAAAATTTTAAGGTCAAAACAATGCTTACAACTTTAATGTTTAGGTACTTTATTTGTATTAACATATTATAATTTACTTTCAAAAGTGGCTAATGTTTAAAAACGATGAATTTGAAAAGTCAGTTTATAATTTGTTGCTTACCTATGATGTTGGACCTATTTTTCCAGTTGAAATAAGAAAATACTAAATAACCATTTAAAAATATAACTTATGAATACGTAATCGCGAATAAAATTATAAATACAAATTGTTTTATAATATTTCAATTTGGTATAATGTTAAAAAAATTACTTTGAACTTATGAGTAAACATTACAATGTGTTATTGCAACATTTTTTACTATCAATGTAAGTGACATTACATGTTTACATCTAACAAAATATGATTTGATTTCATAGTTTTAATTTTGGATTAATAATAATGATATATATTGAAATACCCAAAAAATATGATATTACAATAGTTATTATAAACACAATATTTTTTGGTGTTTCAGTCCCAAATATTAGTTAAACTGTGTTTAAGAGTTGTATATTACTAATTGTTCGAATGAAATCAAAACGTGGCTTTTATGATGTTTTTATTAAAACCTGCGCAGTAAATCCTTCAAATAACGCTGTGTATCAATATAATAATGAAATATACAACATTTATACATATTCAGAATTATTTGGAGTTTGTGAATATATTTCGCAAACTCTCTTGCAACTGGATTGCAACAAAGATCTTGTTGGATTATTAACGGAGAGAAATGTAATTGTGCCATGTGTTATAGCTGCGTAAGTGATTCAAGAAAATTAATTCTCAACAATACACATTCTTAACTGTCTCATAAAAATGAATATAGGTTTTTACATTGGCTCTAACAGGTTTCGATATCCATTTGGCTTGAATCAATTAGTTTCGTTTTCTTACAAACTGTTCCCTAGTTAAAAAAATCCAAGTAAATGGCGAGCTTTACACATATCGGACTCTTATAAACTTGGCGAAAAGCAGACATTTTTCAACTTCTTTAAGTGTCATTCAAAAGAAATGGAATTTTAATCTGCATTTAATATGTTTTTATTTATCAAATTTTTACCTAAGAAATGTATAGTATATTATATTCTACTCAAAAATTTTTGATATAAATATATAAGCTTGTATTACTCATTGTAACATTCGGGATCAAAAAGTTTAGTAATTACTATCCCTGCCTAAATTCAGAATTTTTTTTACCCTTAATAAAAAAAATTGGGAAATCTTTACTTTACAATAAAATTTATATTACAATTTATTTTTTTTAATTTTCAGCGTCCACAAATGCTGTAACACCTTTATGTTTTTAGATCCAGCTGAAAACATTGAAACTGATATTGGTAATATTAAGTTCAAGATAATTATTGCAATAAAAAGTAATGACAGTTTATATCCTTTAAAATTATCTGATAAAAAACCAGATAAAACTATAATTTTATTTAATTTCACTGTTGATTTTTATAAACTAGACAATAATGTTGATTTACTGAGCAAGAAATGGATAAAAGAACATTCTTTTATTGCCACAACATCAGGAAGTACAGGAAAGAAAAAACACATACAAGTCCCAGTCCAGTGCATACAACCAAATATAGATGACCTAACCAAATTATTTAACATTGTATCCACTGATATCATTTATTTTTCAACACCTTTGACATTTGACCCTTCTATGGTTGAAATTCTACTAGCATTTAAAAATGGTGCATCACTTTTAATAGCCCCTGAAAACACTGATATCTTATTTCCCAAAAAGAAAGAATTTTCTATCACTGTCTGGCAGACAACTCCGTCAAAATTTTTTCAACGTACAAACAGTGAAATTAAAAATAAAATTTTGAGTGCTGATTCATCACTTAAAATATTAGCTCTTGGTGGTGAACCATTGAATGGTATAAGAAGACTGAAAGAATTGAAGCATTTGAATAACAAATGTCAAATCTTCATGTTGTATGGAGTGACAGAAATGTCTTGTTGGGCTTGTGTTACCGAATTAGATTTGAACAAAATAAACACAGACCGAGAAGTGCCTTTAGGTAATTGCTTATCAGAAACTCAAGTACGCATTGATTCAAAGAATTCTAGTGACAATGCTGGTAAAATTGTACTAGGTAAGTCCTTTTTTTAGATAAAGACCCTATTATCTAGCTACATCCCGCGGTGTTACTTGCGATTAAAAACTATATATTTAAACTTTTCAAAATTTGCAGTAGCCTAAGCTACTCCTTATTCTATTAGCAAGTGAAAGTCCCGTCAAGCTCGTCGTTCCTGAAGTTAGGCGGAATAAAAACACAGGCAGAAATTGTATAAAATGTTTATTTGGTGTATGTACCATATATGTATATAAGATACACAATTCCGCCATATATTGATCCACTGCCTAAACCCATGGATGGAACTCAGAAATCAGTTGCTTTTTTAGTATATTTTACGTTTCAAATTTTGATTTTTAATATTTCCATATAGATTAAGTCGCAGTAGGATAAGTAAAGTTTCTATTCAATGTATTTTTTTTTATTTGTAGTAAGTAAAACAAGAAAATGCTTTATTCTTAACAAGAAAAAACCAGGATCAAATGAAGAAGAATGCTCTCTTAAGTTTGTGGATACCGGGGACATTGGGGAAGTGAATAATGGCACTATTTATTACAGAGGGCGTAAAGACGATACTGTGAAGAGATTTGGTAATAAAATCAATCTTCAATTTATAGAGAACAATGTAATGGTGTGTACGGAAGTGAAAACATGCTCCTGCATTTGGTTACCCAAGTTAATGCTACTTGTATTATATTATTCATCAGAAACAATTAGCAGTCAAAACCTGTCCATACTTATAAAGGGCAAATTAGATGAAAAATATTGGCCTGATAAAATTATTAAGGTTGACAATTTGCCGACTAATCTACATGGCAAGACATCAAAACAGATGCTATGCAATATGTTTGAGAATGATATAGTGACCGCAACAATTCCTCCTGCCATGGCTTTCTTAGAAGAACTTGCATTATTGTTAAAGACAAATCTAACAATTGAACAAATGAAAACCAAAACTTATCAATTAGTTGGCGGTACGTCATTTGTAGCTATAGCAATGTGCAATAAGCTATCTCATATCTATCCTCAACTAGGAAGTTTAATTCTGCCATATTTAATTTCTTATAACAAAACCATACAAGATATTGTGCAATTAATAGAAGAAGATTATTCTTATGAAGAGACAATATCAAAGAAAAGATCTAAAAGGCCTGAGTCTAAAGCAAAAAGATTAGCGAACAATTTGAGTGAAGTGTTGGAAGTGAATAGAACCTACATAGAGTTTCAAGAATGTTGGAAATATGACACCGGGAAATGTGTTGATGCTTCTCCAACATTGTATGCAATTAAAAAGTAAGTAATTAATATCTGATCATTTATACATTTCTGTATATAACATATTTCATATCTCATGCTTGTTGTAATAATTTGTATTAAGATTAGTTGTTGATAATTTTATTGTATGATTTTTCTATTTCCCCAATGCCATCTATTAAATATTTGATCAAAATACTCTACACTACTAAATGTAATCAAATAATAATCATGTCCAGAAAAAACATGTCTCAAGTTGAAATATAAATATATTTTATCGTTTTTACAATTGAGAGTGTGCAAAATTATGTCAACCATTGAATTTCATATTGATTTGCAATGAAATTCAAATGCAATCCATATATTTTATTAATTATTATGTATTTTACATTCTTTGTAAAGTTAAATAGTTTTTAAAATTAATTACAGGAAAGTGTTTGTGGCTGTGAGTAGCCATTCAGGAAAAATAGCTGTGATTGATACAGAGTCAGGTAACTTACAAGGAACAATAAATATTAGTTCACGTATAGAAGCCTCTATACATTGCTTTGATGGTGGAGCGAGAGGTCACTGCGGTGTGGTCGGCTCCTACGACGGCACCGTAATTTGTTTCGCACTGCCCAAGTGCGAGGAGCTCTGGAGGACAAATGTCCGATACATGATCAAAAGTAAAGCAACATATAATAAGGGCATTGTGTACATTGCTTCGTATGACGGTTCTGTCCGCTGTATTGATGTCACGGTAAGGTAATACGCATAATAAACTTTATCTAGATATAGGTACAAACAAGCTTGCTTATAGCTCACACGATCTTAAGTAATGACCAATAACCATCCAAAGGAGCAGGAGCATGGGCCGACGTTTAAAAAAGGGGTAGACTCATTTCCTGATGGTGTCTGAGTCGTCCAGACACAGCTGGTGACAGCTTATTGCAACAGCTTATTGGAATAAACTTGGAACGTCAACTCGAATAGCCACTAAAGCTCATGGGTATAAGTCGGATTGGATTCGAATTCATAACCGGGATATATTAAGCTAATTGCTCAGGCAGTGGGATACCAATGTTTCGTTTTAAAATGACCTAATGAGAATAAAAAAACGTGCTATACACCACACTACTGAAGTAAATCTTCTTTAGTTCCATCTATCTATGTTTTATATTATATAATGAATATGGATAATATACTCACGATAGTTTAAGAGAGAAAGAAAATGTGCGTGCGCGCTGCCCCTTCTTGCTCCCACAATGTGATACTGTCTGTATCTGTATAGGTGTGCACTGTCTCTTAGATATACGAAACGTAAATCTCTCTCATTCTATCTTCACTATTATCTCTCTCTCAACTTCCATTCGAATTCCTCGATCACACTTTTCGTAACGCATTCCCCAGCTTATGTCCCAAGTCAAGCGTGCGTAAAGAAGTTTTATTTCGACCGTTACAGTTCAATAACATTACCGATTTACAAAAACAATTCCTTTTCATAGAATGGTGAGTTAAAGCAAACAATCGAAGTGGCGGCGCAAGCGATATCGGCTGATCTAGTGCTCGCTGGAAACGGTTACATAATGGCGGGCACGCTGTCCGGCGTCTGCGCTGGCTTGGACTCGAGGAATAGGGGTGTGGCGTGGCGCGGAAAACTGAGCAGCCCTATATTCGCGAGCCCCGCGCTCTACGACCACGACAAGTACGTGGTGTTCGCCGAGGTCGACGGCGAAATACAATGTCGGACAGTTGGTGACGGCATCAAGGTAACACGAACGTAATTGATACAAACTATTCTTATCAGACGACGAAATGACAGGTACATTTACGATTAAAAACAAAAACCAACATCAAATCGAATCCCACGCTTAACGCTATTAAGCGCGGACTTTTTTCTAAACTATATTATCGGATTATTGTAGCAATATTTCGAAATCAAACTTGATCAGAACCTAACCAAACATTCATCAAACTACTCTTAGAGTATATCCTTTCCAATAAAAAATAAATATTACATTCCGCACATACTTGATGCAAATTTAAGACTTATATGGTTTTCTCGTGAATCCCATTGTCAGAATTGGGCCAAATTTATTAAAATAAGTAGGACCTCACGGGAAGCATCAGCTTTCAAATAAAAAAGAATCATCAAAATCGGTTCACCCAGTCGGCGGTTATGCGGTAACAAACAATAATAAGAAATATTGACGAGTTGAGAACCTCTTCTTTTTGAAGTCGGTTGAAAACGTTGTACAAACTAACACGACAGTGGAAGGGCCACTCTACTATTTAATGAATGGGCTGGTACAATCTGGGAAGGACCCGTCAAAACCGCGGAATAAGACAGAGAAGTGGACGTTTATTATGCTTCTTTGTATCGGTAGCGGAGTGAGGTACGGGCGTTATAAAGATAGCCTATATAACAGATAAGATAATTTTGCTAATTTATTTTATAATCTCAATTTGTTACAATATTGCCAGCCTTCGCTTTATCGCGACTTGGTCATTCAATAGCAGTCGGTTAGATATATTACGAAAACAAAAGAAACATACTACACTTTATACAAACTAAAACAGACAAAAAACGGGTTAGTTTAACTAAGAAATTCTGAGCAGTTCAAAGATAATAGATTATTTACGGTTTGAGAGAATTTTATTTCCTTAATAAGAATAACAAAAAATTCACTTAAGGAAAATACAGAAATATACAATTTTAGGCTAAGCGTTACAGTTCTAGTAATATGTTTATAACATAATAATAGGTTTTTTTTATATGAAAAGTGGCAAACGAGCATACGGCTCACCTGATCTTAAGTGATCACCGTCGCCCATGAACATCCACAGCACCAGAGGAGCTGTAGGTGCGTGCCGACCTTTGAGATAGGAATAGGCTCGTTTCTTGAAGGTCCCTAAATCGTAAACGTTCGGAAACACCGCTGGCGACAGTTGATTCCACAAGTTGACAGTGCGTGGGAGAAAGTTACGCGAAAAACGTACAGTCGTTGAACGCCAACCATCAAGATGATGGCGGTGGAATTTGGAATTCTGCCGAGATGTGCGGTAATGGAAATCGGTAGCTGGGATGATTCCGAACAATTCCTCAGAACACTCCCCATGGTAAATGCGATACAGGATGCAAAGAGAACCGACATCTCTTCGCAGACTCAGAGGGTCGAGTCGATCGGAAAGACCCTGATCGTCGACTATTCGAGCAGCTCTACGTTGTACACGGTCAAACGGAAGAAGTTGGTATTGGGGAGCCCCGGCCCAGAGATGCGAACAGTATTCCATATGAGGCCGTACTTGTGCCTTGTAAAGTTGCAGACGGTGGGCAGGCGTGAAATACTGTCTTGCTCTACTGAGTATGCCAAGTTTTTGGAGGCCAATTTGGCTTTGCCTTCCAAGTGACCACGAAACTGAACGACACTCGATATATCGACGCCAAGGATTCCAATGCTTAAAACATCCAGGAACAATATCAAAATTTTGTTTTGAATTGTGGGTTATTGGAAATTGCAGTGATTAATGCTAACTACATTTTGTAAATAAATATTATAAAAGACGGTATTCATGTTTATGACCAAAGATTTAGAGAATAGGTGCGCTGCGGCCATACTAGATGTGTCATACTATGAGCGTTTTAATTATTATTTATTACATAAAGAATTTTAATTTATTTTTTATTACTTCATTCTGGCTTCTGTTATTTTTTAATGATATGCTTTTTTAATATTTTCTTAAAAGTTTGTATAGACTTAATATTTTTTAAGTCGTTACGGAGTTTAGTATAGATATTTAATTTAAAAATAATTTCTAACCAATAGGCACAGGGCTTTTCTCTAAAGACTCATAGTTCGCCACCTGTTCTATTTTAAATGGAATATTTTTCGCTGCCTTCAGCTTTTTTCCCCACCAAGTACATTAAAATAAAACTTAAAATTTTATTAATTAACAATTTGTTGATTTATATTTAACTTTTATAGGTTTGGACATATAAAGGAGCAAGGGGAAACATCTTTTCCTCATTATATATAAGAAATCTGGAAGCTCTTAAATGGCAGTTTGTGTTTGGATGTCATGACGATGGAGTGTATAGTATCACTGTGAACAACTTTCGGCCTTGTTTACAATGGAGAACAGATATGTATTCACCAGTTTATGCTACACCTTGCTGTTTAGATAACAACACATTAATAGCGACATCAACTTGTGGAAAATTGTGTGTGTTAAACTCAGATAATGGTAGAATACTGTCAGAATATCAATTTCCAAATGAGATATTTTCATCACCATCTGTTTGTGTAGACAAAATATTCATTGGATGTCGGAATGACTACTTGTATTGTATAAAATTTGTAAAAGTTGTGTAATTGTTTTCCTCGGAAATCATTCAAATAATACCATGAGTTGACTATTAAAAAAAAAATTAAGAAATATGTTGTCTACTTTCAATTATTTGTAATCCCTTTCTAAATGTTTGTTTAGTTTGATGTGTATTTTCATAGGTTTACCGTTATTTTGGGAAATTAACTGATGTCTATGGTTTTCCCGACAAAACACATATATTTCAGAAAAAGAGGTCAAAGGCACTTGCGAAAAAAACTACAAAAACTCAATAAGCAAGAATAGATGACAGCAATCTCTTTATTTTGACACTTAATTGTAATAGCAGACAGGGCTTTGGTAAAGTAGATGTTCATGGCTTGTCCTGTCGTTATTCTTAGTCAACGGTTAATTTCTATAGATTATTATTTGCATTATTTCACAATTATATGATTTTTTTTGTTTCGTTATCATTTTCTTGACTCACATTTGTATGACAATGTTATCTAATGTTACATAAATAAAAAGCTGAAAGGTTATGTTGTAACTTTATTAATGATCTTACAGAGAACATTTAGATGTATAGTGAGCATTCAATTGTTGATATAGACATTGCATCAAATAATACATTGAAATGGAATGCATTTTTAACATATCTACCCCGTTGCGCAGATTTCATGACATGTTCATCTTAAATTAAAAAGCAATCTTAAATGGAGAATAAAATCATATAAATAACATTCTTATATCTTTTTAAATAAGTTTCTGTAGAAATAAAAATATTTCCGTAATAGGATGATTTCAAATGAAGTGATTTACATACATCCTCTATGATGTTTACCCAAAAACCCTAATAAACAATCTATTGATATAGCCAGATATAAACAAATGTTAAAATTAACAAGCAAATATACATAGGTAAGCGTTTACTGTTCTTCCTCTCCCAGCTCCACTTTCACTTTAGAGAAATCAAAATCTTCATCAGTGCCTCGCTTATAGATCTTTAATACATCCAAGCATGTAGTCTCGAAGTGAGTTGTAGCATCATAGGACTCTGATATAAAGATTTGACTGTCGCTGCCATCATCAATCGGCTCAAAGTAATCAGTTACACTAACAAACTTCTGCCTAATCGGACCCAGTAACTCCAAGCCAGGTTTGATCTCAGATTCAGGGTCTTCAGTTTCCACAGTAGTAGATACCATAGCAATAAACCAACCCTTGGGAGCTACTTGATGAGTGTATGAAACCAGGGACACATAGATATCAGAATTCCTGCCGACCTGTTTCTGAGGAATAATTATCTGAGTAGATAATGCATCTTTTGTATTAGCAATAGGATGATCTAAAAGGCAAATGCAACGAATAACTTTGCCCTTCTTGCGAACTCTGTCAGGTACATAACTGGGGTCACAGTACACTTGTTTACATTTAGCAATCTCATTTCCTGAGCGAACCCCCACAACTTTACCACCCTCTCCAAGTACAATTTCATCAATAGGTTTGTCTAACATGTATGTTCCGCCATATATAGCTGAGAGGCGAGCAAATCCTTGAGGTAGCTCCCCAAGCCCATACATGGGATACAAGTATGGAGACTTACCATACCGAGCAAGAGAATCAGAATAAAGCTTAATACGATTAATTGTTTGTATTGCTGGTTGTTCCAAGTAGTTGTCATCTAAGTAAAGAGCCAGAGCGTGCCCAGTAAAATCCTGGGTGTTTTTATCGAGTCCAAAATTGTTGTAGATCTTGCTCATTTTGTCCGTAGTAGGATCGTATCCTTTATAGGTTCTTACATCCTGTTCATCAAAATCTTGGACGTATATGAGGAAGTTGCGGAAACGTCTCTTTTCAAATAAACCCATAAGGTCCGATGCCAAGGCTTCTTTCTGATCCACTGGAACTTTCGAAATTTTTCCACCTTTGTAAACATAGCTCCCTTCCACAGATTTAAACTCCAGATAGCGGGTTACGCCCGTATGGATAAGCAATTTCACTAAAAGGCCATTCGCCATTAAAAACTTTGGGATCAAGTCCACGTTCCAGTCGCGTCCTCGTCCATACGTTTCATCCGGAGTCGGTGCATTGAACTTTGCGAACAATTCTTCTAACGGAGTAATCGACGCAGATTCGCCGCCGTAATACTTATTACGATCAATGTGTAATACCTTTTTTCCGGACACAGAAAGCATACCGCTAAGGATGCATTCCTTGAGCCCTGTGCCCAGGACAATGGCGTCGTATTCTTCATCCATGATGGTAAAGCTTACAACCCGATATTCTTATACGAATAGAAATATGCAAGCCACCGGGGATAAATGTCAGAATGTCGGAACATGAACAGTGAACACTGACCAAATATGTCTGCCAGCGATGACGTCGACGAATTGATACCAACTGCACAATACAAATGCAATTCATGGAATAAAGCTGTTACTTATTCCTTTTTACTGTACCTATATTAAATAGGTGACGCTAAAGAATAGGATTTGTCTTACATAAATACTTGTTTTTTAATGAAATACCTAAGCAAAATTACTTATTACTTTGTACTAATAGCAATGGGATATTAGTACATGCTATATAGCATGATTTGGTGCTATTTACATTGGATTGAGGTTACAATTTTCCCTTTGTATTGATAATTTATGAATCCTAGTGGGATAGATAGCATTAGCAACCATTACACACTTTTCGCCAAGTTTATTGGTCTCCATATGGTGGAACGTAACGTGATGAGGCTATCGCCAATTAACAGGTACAAATTATATCAAATGGAATTTTTACTTGTACAAGCAACTTAGAATTTGAACCACTGATATAAAGTAAAAGTTGCATGCTTAGCCATGAGCCTAGCATTACTCCATCGAATTTTGAATAATTAAAATATTATTTTTGTATTTTCTTAATAAATTTAGAACAGCTACTGGACTTATCGTATTATTTTGTTAAAGTAGACATCTCTAACGAACTGCCAATGAGGCAAATTGTCAGTGTCAGCTTGATGTCAGCCGGTCAGTCAGTCTTGTTTTTGAGTTTCGTTCTGTCTTGTGCATACTATGCACGACTGTACTCCGTGACAGTAATAGTTTTATTTTCAAAACTTCGGGACGTAAAAATGTTTATCGCTTTGTTTGATTCTAAATTCATCCACGTGTTTTGTGTTTTACCAAAATAAGAGCGTTAGTGATGTGTGAAATAGTGAATAGATGATTTGGAACCATATGCTACGAATTTTACGACACATTCTCATCGAGCAAATAACGGAACAAAACATTCGAAAGGGTGTCAAAAAGATCGCAATCTTAAATGAGAGCGCTTAGCAATCTTGTCGTCCTTCAGATGAATAAAAATGTCAACAGAAGGAAGTGGAG
Organism: Meandrusa payeni; assembly: GCA_029286785.1. Lineage (NCBI taxonomy): Eukaryota > Metazoa > Arthropoda > Insecta > Lepidoptera > Papilionidae > Meandrusa > Meandrusa payeni. The sequence continues at coordinate 8,248,633 of JAGSMX010000013.1, forward strand.
AGACACCTTCGACGGTACCAAGTTTGCCGGGGGCACCAGAACAAATATACTTATTTCCGAAAGCAAAGGGACACTCGAGGTCTGTAAGCCATGGAGGGACACCGACATTGGGCAGCAGCCTCTCAGCATCTCGACCGCCGCTCAAATCCGCATTGCGTGGTCACCAGCGCGCGTTATCCCACGGTCAGATCGGCGAAGGGGGTCGTGCAGCGCCGAGTTCTGGGCACAGCCGAACCGGTAGCCGTACCGACTTTATATTGCCACCCGGACATCGCGAGCCATTGCCTGTCAGTGCACAGCCTCGGATCAATTCACTTCGTGCACATCATTCGCGCCAGGCGTCGCGATCTGATTCTATATACACGATCCGCCGTGATTCAGTGGTCGCTCCGTGGCGTAGGGCTGTGTTCTGGCTGATGCGGCGTCAACAACCAGCTATCGATAACAGGCACCTGAGTGTTACACCAAACCACTTGGTACCCGAAAAGACGCCTCCGAAAGACCACCCGAATGGACAAAGATGTGATAATAAAATCAGAACTACCAAGTACACCCTCCTCTCTTTTATACCTAAAAACTTATTTGAACAATTCCATAGAATAGCAAATGTGTACTTTATATTCATAGTTCTATTAAACTGGGTGCCAGCCATCAATGCGTTTGGCAAGGAAGTGGCAATGCTCCCGGTGTTGTTTGTGCTTGGTGTGACAGCAATCAAGGACTTGTTTGAGGACCGTCGCCGGCATCTCTCAGATAAGAGGATCAACAATTCGTTTTGTCGAGTCTACAAAAAGTAAGTTGTTTTCCTTAAGTTTTTTTTATCAGATTTTGTTAATAAGTTGTATTAAAATCTATGTGTAAATATTATATACTATGAATATGACATAAGGTTTTTTGCAACTTGTAGAACAAGTTTTCAACAATGAATTTAAAATTACTTTTTAATTACAAGTTACTGTTATGACAAAATGTTGTTACTAATTATCCATTAAGTGGAGTTAATTGGGAACAATGATAAATGCGAGAGATATAGTAATGTTGTGCCGATACTTTATACATAATTACTATATTTTGACTCATATAACTTTGCTGTATCTAAAAAATTAATTCCTTAGATAATTTAACTTAGCAACAAATTGAGCAGGTCTAAATTATACATGATAACTGCATTCATTAATAATTATCATATTACTTACTGGCAATGAGAGAATGTGGACATTTATTTGATGTCTGATTCATCTGCTATCATCTCAAGTAGAGTGACAGCCTTTTTTTGTTGACATGGTGGAAATCTTCAATATACCAAGAAATACCAAGATATAATAAGATTATGTGGGGCTCTTGGCCACTAATTCCCTCCCGGTGGCCCCAACGCACCGGAGCCCTTCTGCACTGTGCTCTCGAAGATCACGAGCCCCTCCTCGCTGTGCCTTTGCAGGCGATGTGATACGGGCCAGCCGATGTCGCTTTCCCGGGTCCTCTTTGGCGGACGACAAAGGCCCCTACCCTTGTCGCCCAGTGACAGCCGTTTTAGTTGCCTTCTACGACAGGCAAGGAATACCGTAGCCTTATTTTACGAGCCCAGATTCAAAGGGCTGAAGGCCTAAGCCGACCCCTCAATCCGGTGATCCATAGAAAAACTGTGGTCATCTTTCAGCAATTCATAAACATCAAACCACCAGAAAAACATTTTTTAATTGCTTTTTAACTTCTATTAAAACGATAAATCTTATTGAATTACCATAAAAATAATACTACTAATACACTTTAAAATAGCATAAAAATTCCATCCGTGAATGTGCTCGAAACATTCCTCTATATCAGAATTTTGACGGAGGCGTCAACGCTATCGCGTTCATAATATTATCGACATATTTTCCCCAATGTATTGTATATATTATTATAGTTTTTAAAATATAAATATCATTTACTTACTTAGTTACTCATTTTACTATATTACCAAAGAGGTGAAGGACATAGCATAATACCGTTCAATGATCCGTACAAAGACCTACACAAACAAACACATTAATGATTTCCTGGGATCAATAACGACGAACAGGTGTAAATAAGCGTATGAAAGTGGACACAGGGAGGAATTTTATCTGCCTACCGTCCTGCGTGATGTGCGTGAGGTTTTACGTAATCAGACTGTACCCGAGGATGTGGCTGACATGTTGCTGCGGGGAAGCCGTAACAGCTTTCACACAAAAATGCCAACCCATAACAAAATACAACAAAAAACGAATTCAAATCTATACAGTTTTAACCTTTCTTTAATAGCTTTATTGTAAGTACATCGAGAGGTTCCATTACTCATTACACGCTTTCCACCGCCGCTGCTATGGCCGAAGTGGGCTAATTCTCTACGCAATGATCGATTATCTGCGAAGCTTCATCACTACGACGCAATTTCTCGCTTGATAGATGTTAAATTATGACAAGCATTGCGTCTTTATAACATATATGGTAGATTCATACTTCATTCAACATCATTCTTATCTAACTGAACCAAGAATTCCTTCACTGCATTCACATTTTCCAAGAGTAGCCAATAAATTCGAATAATGAAGGAGGGAGGAAGGCTAATCGAGGTTTGACTCAAAGAAGTTCTCTAAAAGAAGTTCGCCAAAATCGACCAAGGCGTTTATATAAGCATACTCGTATTAGTACAGTAAAAGAACAGACTTACAGATACTTTTGATTAAATACAAACGCCCAGTGTAAAGGTCCAAGCAGAGGTTCCTTCTGGGCGACCCTTGCGCTGAGTTACGCAAATAGCTCCAGACCTAGAGTCGGCCACCTCTCAAAACGGTGAAGTTGTAACAGCCTAGCCCGAAGGAGATCCTATAGAGATCCCTAGATCCTTCCAAAAATGTCTCGAAAACATTACAGGCAGTTGGCTAAAGGTATAACTGATTACGGCGTGATAACTGCCCCTGAACGATCATCCACATTACATAGATTATTTTACTATTCTATTATACCGCTATAAGCTATACTATATATATCTATATTACGATTGTCATTCGTATGCGTCAACCAAGGTCGAAAGAAGGGACGCAATAGGTTTTTTACGAAGGTAAAAACCCGTAACGGAAAATAGACTACGTTCTCTTTGTTCGGATTAAACTTATCTACTTGCTTATTTTAAAATAAAACACAATGTAATTGAGTTATTACCATCTTTATAACAGATTATTTGATTATCCGTGAAATAGCAACCTACCGAGTCATAGCTCGGCCCTCTCGGGCGCTCTCGGAATGCTTACGCGTAACATAGTAACCGTCCCAGCCGTGGTTACCCCTCACCGGGGGAACCCTTGTGTCGAGTTACTAGCGATAGAAGTTCAGGCTTTGTGATCTAAGAGCTATGCCACCTCGCAATCGGTGAAGCAGTCAAGGCCAGCTTCTCCAATCTGTGTAGTTCGTCATAAAATTAAATTTTAAAAAAATCTTTATAGGTTTCGTTTTTAAAATATTCTCGTTTTTTATTCAAATTTTATTTCCCGATCTTGGGATTTAATGAAATAACTAAACAGAATCCAAAGTTTATCAATTTACGAGTATGCAATTGGTTGTTTGCAATCTTAATAATTGCCGTTTTACAACTGCACGTACGTCGCGTAACTTTCTTCCACCCACTATCAATTTGTCAAAGTCGGCATCGCAATCCAACGCTGTTTTCTCTTACTGTTACTGTTCTATTAAAAAAAATCTATGAAAAGCCAAAAAATCTTTAGCCGGTGTTAATGGGCGGCGGCCACTAAATATCATAATAAATAATAATATATCATAAAACTAGAATTAAATTATCCATATGACTAGTTGACATGGATTGTGATTTACAAAAATATTCATCCCGCCTCGAGAATTAACCCTAAATATTCAGGGAAAGTACGACAGACTAAAAACTTTTATAATATTCTTTTTTCTACCCAACCCAACTAGGCAGCGTATTAACATCACTCCAGATAACAGGTGCCCAGACGTATGTAAAAAGCCACGTCAGGACAATACCCCAAAATGTAAGCAATGTTCCAGCGACAATCATTTTTCCTATGAGTACACTCGCTACATTTTGCACGACGAGATTCCCAGGGATGCCCACTGGAAACATAGAACAAAACGAAGCAGAGATGCCAGATTATACAACGTCCGGTTTCTGTGAATTTGCTTCGCGAGTTCCATTGCGAGGTGCACGTAAACATTACATACAGCAACTTTCGAAGCAAAATTGAGCTTTTAAAGCTTATGGCGATTATCCTTGTTAGTTTTTCCGGTAGCTGCATTAATGTAATAACGGCGACAAAGTATAAAACATTACAACTACTAATAAAAAAGATATTAAATGACTCCACCGTATGTATTCGTAACAGAGCGGTTTGTATGTTAAATAACGGACGGGGGCAACCTTCTGCATTGCAAAGCCGCCAGCTCCGATATTGAGGTCCCCGGTACGGACATAAATCCGGAAGCTTAAATAAATGATCGGCGATACGGAAATAACCGAGAGCACTCCCAGCGCTCTAGAAGGTTGATCTCCACTGTGTAATTTCACTATTTGTTTGATATTTTACCGTTATTTTATTTTCTCCATTATGTTGTTTAATAAAATGATTATACAAAAGTTCTAATACATATAGAACTTTATTATATATTTATTTTTAATCAATCTTTAAATATGTGTATTTTGTAGCGAATGTGCAATGCCTTGACAAACCACTGCGGATTTGGCGTAAAAAAATATTTACAAAAGTAACAATAGTGTTTTAATTTATTTTAAATAAATTAACAAAATAAATGTTAAACGCCAAAGAAATATGTGAAATGAAGGGAAATCATCCCATTGTGATTATAATAGACGCGTTCCAAATTTAAATGTCGAAAAAAATAAAAATTTGAATTTTTAAGTTGTTATAAATAAATTATCTTATAATTAATTAGCATAGAAGCGATCGTAGCGGAGTTTAGAAATCCTGAAGCCAGGCTGCTTGTACCAATGAATTTCCGTTATGTAGTTTATCATTACAAAAAGATGCATTTTAAATAAATTGTGCCCAATAAGCTATTAGGTGTGGGGTATGACGGACAGACGGAGGTGAGAAACACCCCAAATCTAGTGAAATCGCTGAAAAACGATTGCTATAAATTTTTCTCTTACGTTCAAAAAAGATGTGATAGACTCTTTGTCTTTTAAGGACAAATGCAAGTCACTTTCATCGTTTTATCAACCGATTTCAAAAAAGGAGAAGGGTCTCAATTCGTCTGTATGTTTTTTAATGATTGTTAACATATAACTCAAGTCCAATTCTGACAATGGCATCTATGAGAAAAACATATAAGCTTTACATTTGCAACAAGTATTAGAGCCACAAATGGACGATAACTCAATATCACGCCAACCGATATTTTATTGGAAAGTACTTTAAGAGTAGTTTGATATAAGTTAGCTTAAGCTCTGTTTAATTCTACTTTATAATATTCCTATGATAATTCAGAAATGCAAAGAGGGCGTCCGTGGATAATTGTGGTTAACGTTTGATCCGATTTGAAGTATTATCTATGAAACGTATTTAATTAATTGGTTGACGTGCCAGCGATTCCTTACAGTTAGAGCTAATATTTCAATTTCTTTTACGGTTAATGCTTTTGTAATTAACTCACTGCTGGTTTCCGTAACCGTAGATATGGCTTTATTTCATGCATGGGGTTAATCCACATTGTATGTTTTTTTTGGTTTTGTTTGGTTTTGTAATTTATGTATGCAACAATGAGCATCGAATGTGGAAGAAGACATTATATTGGCGCCAGAACTTCGTAATATCAAACTTCGGAAATAAAAGGGGGCGTTCGCCACTAGGCTTTTAACGTTTAACCATAAAGTTCGATTCGATTTGAATTTAACGTGCATTGAAAGTGAAATTGATATAGACATAGACATTTATTTATTAGCATCACAATACAAAAACACATCACAGACAGAATATAACACGCATTAAAAATAATGAAAAATAGACAAAACACAGTTAAAATTACACGAACAAATATACAAAACATATGATGCCAATATCGGACACCGTCTCAGCATATGCTGTCGCAAGGATGCGACAGCGCTGATTTTCAGCGGTGCCCGGGACTACCTAAAGTCGTGCGTGCGCAATACTACTTTTATATGGAATTTGTACAGACAATAAGAGTATAATAAATATGATACATGAATAAAACAGTTATGAGATTAAAATATATTTTATACAATAAAATAATAGATGTAAAATTTCATAAATAAATATAATATTAAGTCAAAAAAAAATATGATAAGCCACCGATATCAAGGGGATATTATCTTTTTGGAACCTTAGTAATTATATAAGAATTAAAAAGAGATGTCAAGATTAGACAAAATCTATATTTCCATCTACCCCACTGATTCACGTCGATTTTCAAGTGCCTACATAGAAGACGGAAGCTTGTTTCCCCATCAGTTCTTAATTCTACCTACTGTGTTTTGTGTAAAATTTTCACGACATATGTAAAAATTTGTTTTAATCCGATTTACATTACGTTGAATTCTAGGCATTATATCTGTATATAACAGGAAATGGTCGTTAATAAATGATTACGTTCTTATCTGTGCGAGTGTTTGCAAATTCATGATATCGGTGTGTCGTGTCCAACTTAAATGCCATACAATTTCTTGTTCGTTACTATTCGATTCATGACATTCATGACAGGGAAATTGTAACGGAATTTCTGAAACGACACAGGTGGGCTCCGACGCTCTTCAAATATTTGATTGCTTTTTGTGGATATTAATTCCCATCAACTTTCGAAGTTATTTGATGCTAGAAATTGATCCACCCGATAAGAATTCTTTTGTAATCAATATTGGGACAACGGACATGTTAATGTAATAGATACATTTTTAATTTTTTAGATAACTTTTAAATGGAATATTTTTATTGACATTAATGGTGACAATAGCTATTGACACCATATAAACGCATACGATTTTATTCGGCTTCGAATTCGAATCCACACTTCTTAACAATAAAGACCACGAATTTAAAAGAAGACAGAGGACCTAGAACCTTTTAATATAACTATGATACTTCGGAAATAATACATATATATTTATGTATATATATATATATATAATACGCCCTTGTCCATTTACTCCGCCACTGATGGTACGTGTTACGTTCATTTGCATGTATAATAGAAATCGGTTTTTGTTTTTACCAGTAAATATATGTGTCTAGTAATATAAATGCAATGTCGATTTTTTATCTGTATTAATACAGATAAACAATTGACAACGTTTAACAATATGGTTCGAAGCCCCTCTAAAGTGTTTAAAGTTGATTTTCAGAAAATAGAGCAAATCAACTTTCTCTCGAACCGTTCCATTTAGTTTCGAATGATTGGTCATTGTATTCGCGAAGGTCGGGTCACGTGATGGCACGTTGCTCGACACGCCAGAAACCCCGTCGGAGTAAATCCAATTTTGCTTCTAACTGAGGTGTTTTCAAGGTTTTTATGATTTTCTTGGCAGAGATCTTCGTTCCGCTCAATGTCAGAGCAACGCATTATTCAATGCCACGGTGTTGATAATAATTTATGACTCTCATATTATTTCCTTGTATGACCGCAACCTTAGAGCATCTATTAGAGATCTGACGGCGTGGTAAAGTAATTTGTGCACCTGATTAATGATTTTCGAGTTGAGTTGCCATACGTAATAGAGCAACGGCTTGCTTAGGATTCCTGGAAGTCATTGTCATGCTGGCTGTACAGTTCCACAGAATAAAAGAAGCATTAGCGATCGAATGCGTAGATGATGGTATTTTTATTTTCACTTATATTAAGCATACAATGCCAGACTAGTGGTGAGGCATTTGACTTACAATGTGTGTATCTGTTTCGATAACTTAGATACCCATCACGTGTCCTAACAGGCTTGGCGAAAAGAGGATTGTTATATTTGTCTCTGTCGCTAGTATAAAAAACCTATTTCTATTGTGTATAAGTGTGTTCCTATTTACGAAGAGAACCATTTTTGGATCTGTACGGCGCTGATTAGCCGACCTCTACAGTTTAACCGGTTTTTGAAAGATCTCTCAGGTCGCTTAGCCTCAACCTCTTTAGGTTCACTACAGTTAGGACGGTTACTTACTAGTCTTAATATTGTTCTACACTCATCCAATTATTCTAATTTCAAATGACTATTTTAATTAAATCCAATAGCTGATATTGGCGAATGTAAATGTTCCCGTTTTATTTGATGGTACATCGGCTTGAATCTTTATCAGCATTGTTCTTTCAGAGACTCATAATTCGTAAAAACGGTTCGAATCGACTTTACCGGGAGTTGCACGAATACCCACCTTGGGGATTTGATGTGCATAGCAATGCGGTAACTTGTGCAAGTGGTGTTTATGCGCGTAGTCTTTACATAAAATAATCCGCCTGCTCGTTTTACTATAAATACATAAACACTTCTAGAGCACCTAAGGTTGTAAAGCATAGACACAGAAAAAGAAAGATTTCATCCACGTTTTTGAATTAGACTAAACCACAAGTTTCAAATGAAGTGTTTTTGATCTCTGTATGCATACAATGCCAGTAACCACCAGTAACGATGGAAATATCTTTATAAGCTGTGATTTTCAGTGGCGCTCTAGAGTGATATAGAGGATTCTATAACGCCCCAAAGCTGTGATTTCCTCGCATTAGCCCTTGTACACAACCACATTTCAATCCGAATATTGTTGCCCTCGGGCTTAATAGCACCCGTTAGGCATAAAGAATAGTAAAAGATAATTAAAATAATTAATATAAATAATTAAAACACTCATTAGAAAATTAATTAACGTCGTTATAGTGATGCAAATTTCATTGATCCCCACGTATTAAATCGCAGGTACTGTGTGTGTAAATTCTGAAAGCATAGCAGTGTTACAGCAACACGGTCGAGTAATCACATTTTGTAATTTCGAGCCAAGGTCTACGTCTGCCTGGTAAATATCTCCATTGTTTGCACGAGCATTGTTGGTACTGCACGTTGGTGTTCCTTTTACGTGACCATAAGTTTGACATATGTTATTTATTTTGAATAATCCTACCCTACCCGACTATTTGTAATGATTTGTTCTAAGCGAATGTGATTGGAACAATTGGTGAAACAATAATAGTTTTTTGTAACGAACGCTGATTGTATAGAGAAGCTGATTGCATCAGTTTCATCGGATTTGAGAGGTGGTAGAGCTCAAAGGTCGCTTAGCGTCTACTCTAACCGCGTTAGCATTCCGAAAAGAGGGCTTCCAACAGGGGCGGACCACGACTCGGTCTGTAGCCTTAATGCAAATACTATAAAGACTTGCTAATTGCTGATGAACTTAAAATATCTCTTGGGGAAGCGATGAAGCTAATAGAACATGTGGCCGAAGAAACTCCTGCAACGCTCCTAATATCTAACGGGTGGGTGCTGTACTGAAGGTGTGCTTTACTGTTCAGAATAAACCGACGACTATTAATGTAGAAGAAGCAAGCAAGAATGTGTCAGGACGTAACTGCAACACGAACAAGTTTGCGTACCTCGCTGCGGAAGACGCCTGACTAGTGTACAATAATAACTTTGATTTATATGGAACAATTGGTGGACGTGTGTGTCTAGACTTTATGTTATATGTAAGTTAGTTCCTATGGAAATTTAAGATGTACATATTGTTGGGTGGTAAATATGATTAGGTTTTAAAAAACGTGGCATTTTTTTATTTATTTCGAAATACAGAACGATAACTTATAGGGGCTGTAATATCGGGGAAACAGTAATGCGTGTACACTAATGCTTTTATATTGTTTCTATATAATTATTTTATAAAAATGTTTTGTGCGTTCTTCCATTATCTTTAATTAATTAAAAGCAATAGTCTATTGGCTTAAGGTACGCTCTCCTAAACTACGAGTAAATTCAGATATTGACGTGAACCATCTAACACAAGTTAAGCTGAGTTGGATTAGTTAACAGCAGTGTTAGTAATATTTGAGAAAAAAAAAATTGTTAGCGTTTTTTAAAATAAATAATGTATAATGTATAAAAGTATACATTATTAATTGTTGTTTTTATTTTCTATGATTGATCTTCGCTTTTTATCATTCTCAAATTACTTAGGCCCATTAGTGTGATACTGGCTTGTTGTGATAACGAACAAACAAACATAAGGTAAAAATAAATAAGTAATATTCTGAAACATTGGTCGTTTTTATACCGTGAAGGTATTATTGACTCTACTGGCACGAAGGTGATTAATGTGACCGCTCATTCACGAAATCCACTGCCGCTGAGCGGCGATTACGAGCGTTAATATTTCAAAGGGGCGGAGCACGCGCACGGCTTGAACTGGGTCATTGGTCAAGGCTTCGTGGGCATACAAGTTCACGACGCTCTTGTGATGGGATTTTTGTCTTTCATGTCATATTACAAAATGTTTCGTTTCGCTTGCATGATGGGTCTTAGTAACTGCTGTCGTAAAACAACAGTCTGTGAAATTGTAGGTGATTAATAAATAATGGGTACCACTGACATTACCGATATTTGAGTCACTGATATAAAGAATTCATTGTTTACGCGGTAACCGTGCCGGTGTTGGAATGCAATAGTTATAGTACGGACTGCAAAACTGAATGTCATAGGACTTCCACATTCGACCACTTAGATTGATTTAGTTGCTTTTTAAGATGTTAGGTATGATAATTAAAAGTTAATTCATAAATGTCGTTGCTATGAATGCAGAAATATTTAAAATTCAAGCGAATCTCGAAATTTAAACAATAAAAAAGAATTTCTTTTTTGTTAAGTCGTTCAAATACAAATAGTTTAAAATAAACATTGCGTGAACAATTGTCTCTGGCACCCAGCGGCCGCTCGTTCAGTGATCAGTCGCGTAACCATGATGATACCAGAGCGCCGCCTCTCACTTAACCTTGCCAAGCTAATTTAAACTGTAATTTTCATATCAAATGAGTATAATATTAAATAATTAGTTGACTCTTTAAATAATTGCGAAAATTGATCATGCTCTATTGCGTATATACGGAGGTGTTTTAGGATTTTCAATAAAGAAAGATAGAGGTTTTATTTTTAAAAACTAAGCGCGACAGACATATTCGTGATATCGTCGGTCGTCTGTCAGATCCTTCCATATGAATGCTAGATGTGATACTGCAATCTCTTCGGCCTCCTCTTCATCCAGTGCCAACTCTTCCCGAAATACCGATAAAGCTAGTTTTAAATTCCAGTAATACGTGTCAAGTAATTGAACAAGAACTGCGGTCCTCGGGTCAGAATGCAACTGAAAGAGTAACGGCCCAATTTGAGGCCATATTTAGAGAGAGGCCCGTGCACAGAATACTCCGGAAGAAGTTCAGGCCGAAGTGCCCTAACAGTTGGACATTTCTCAAAAACCCGGTGAAACAAGCTGCCTTCCGGCCAATGGCTGGCTAGGAGACGCTCTATTATATCGATTTAGTACACACTAAAGACAGGAAATATGAATTGTACTTATTAACTTGTTTTACATGGGAGGAAATGCTGTTATTCATACGTGCCCGCCGGGGAAGCGGGCAAGTTATGGCGAGCTCGGCATTACTAGAGGCCCCTATCGACTAAAACCTCCCATGGAGAGCCAAACTTCACTATGATGGCGCGAGATGGGGTCGCGTTAGCATTCACCATCTCGCCCTGGTAACAGGCCCAGTTTAAAACTGGACCTTCTGCGCCTGTGGGGGGGTAGCCATGCTCATAAGGCTACCCCCCAGTCGGTTGGGGTCGTGCAAGCCGGCGAGGAGTTCCCCAACTCCCTGCCACACTAAAGAAGTCGAAGAGCGGGCAAATTGACTTTTCCTATAGCCTGGTCGTCTTCGACGGAGCGGGTCTGAGACGGGTCTACTTATTAACCTCTATTATGCCATGTGAGCTCCATTTATGTGCATTTTGTTCGTATGGCCTATAATCAAGTTTTTATTAAGGAGTGACAATAGTTGTTTCATATTCTGTGTATAAAAGTGGTTACATAATTATAGTGCATAGAGTCACTTGGGAGTTATAAATCGTCCTAGACAGCTGTATTCAGTAGTTAATATCCCCTGATACAATCGCTATAAACATTTTCACCATGGAATATGTAATTTTTGTCACTAAAAGATTAGATTGATAAGGCATGTATTTAGTAGGACGATTCAACAATTAGTCGCACCACAATATTTCAAATCTAAATATGACAGCTATTAATGTGTTGCTTTATAGATATTTGACGAATATACCATTTATAAATGAGTCATACCAAGATCATGTTTTAGATTTTTTAAACTATATCACATTAACGATTAGATACTGATTTAATTTGACTTGCAGACAGACCGTATTTTATTACAGAGTTACAGGATGTGAAAGAAATGATCGCTTGAATCTAAAACCACTTTTAAAATCCTATTAACACCATGAATGGGTTAATATAATTACTAACATTTTCGTGATAATCGTAATATAACACAACACTCAGATCATTAGCTTATAGAAGTTTCAAGAACAATTGTGGACCGTACTATGACGTCATCATTTACAAATTGACACAAAAAAATCTAAACAAATCTTTGTTGCTTTTAATTGATCTCAATTGACTCTAATTGTTCTATAGCTGGTGATAATGTGTGTACATTAGTTAAATAGAGAACAAAAAATGTATTAAATTTTTTTCAAGGTGATAACGTTTATTGATTTTTTAATAGATGTAAATTTGAAGAAAGAATCAATGTTCTTCGCAAGGTCGGTGAATATATGCATATAGAATTAGGCTACATACTTGAATCAATATAAACATTCATTATTCTACTACGTGTAAAACAATCAGTCATAAGCGGTTATATACTGTAGATTGCTGGATGTGGAAATTAAAAAAAAATCTCTCCTTTTTAACTCTAACGGGGTGTAAACAGCTGTCACGGCTTTTCACCAACTTCATTAGGTTCCGAATGGTGAGCCCATTGCCGTCGACCGGGCACAAATTTTGCGATTTTTTGGTAAGGAAAATAAACTCATTTGTACATGCCGGCGAGTAATCAAAGCCCGTCTATAAGATCGTAAAGTCGAACGCTTTCACCTCGACTACGAACGTAATTCGGAGTAAAAGTGTCATTTTTCTATGCAAATACTGGTCGGTAGAATATTTATCAAATGAAAATAAACATAAAATAGTGAATTCTAAATTATTCTAAACAAACGCTAAAGATAGTAGTGGCGTAAGTCCCGCTCTCATGTTGTTTAATTGTTTACCCTATGTAGGAAGAGACACAGAAATAGTTGACTCTAAAATCAATATGAGTTGTTAGAAACTAAAGGAACTTCGTTTTAAATTTACATGGCATGTTTACAACACATCTCTTATCAATTCACACAGCTGTGTCTTACAGTATTATGTGTTTCTTCCTTATGTATAAGGCTATGATTTAGATTTGTCGAAATATCCGTAGATAAGATCCGACGAACGATTGTCTTAATATCACCGTTAGAGCTGTAACTTCAAGGTACCGCTAGTGACGTAACTATGCTGGCCGGTTCCGGTTATGCGTGTACCATGGCTATTTAACTGGCGCGCGGATTGTAGACTTGTGGCCGGGTGTATTTACGGAAAGGGTGGGGTAATAATTAGTCAACATGACATGTAGAGTTGTCCTTGTTTACAACCGTCGCCACATTAATTTCATTCTATTCAAATATGTATTTTTTATACTTGCTTTAATCATGATTTAAGTGTCAATAGCTTAAAGATTTACGGTCTCCTAACACAAGTCTGAGCTTATTTGGAATGGTTAACAAGAATGTTTATAGTATTAGTAAAAAAAATTGCTAGCATTCTGTTTTTTAAATGATTTTAAAAATCTTGTAAATGGTATTAAACCATGTGTAACTTTCATAACGAGTAAATTCCAATCTATCTGTCAATTTATCGAATCAATCTGAAAATCCGTTATTTCTATCACATCTATACTAAAATAATACCGTTTATTAATGTTTTTTTTTCTCATTTCATTTTATCGGAAAAACTACAGAAAAACCATGATACCTACACCCTAAGATGTTGCTCGTTTCGGTTAATAAATTCTAATTTGTAACCTTTTTTTTTCGTTTAAAAAATAATTTTCGATTACCAATTTACTCGATTGATATTCATTACTTTTTGTTCTCATTTTTAGTAGTTGTGTTTTACTGTGTGCGTATGCGCTTGGATATGTGTTAAAGTTAAAGTTACAGCCTTTATATATATAATATATATATCCCACTGCTGGGCAGAGGCCTTCTCTGTAAAGAGAGTATAAGGGCATAGTCCGCCACGCGGCCCTAATGCGGATTGGCAGACTTCACATGTCGTAGAAAAATTTTCTAAGACATGTAGGTTTCCTCACGATGTTTTTCTTCACCGCCGAGCGCGTGGTTAATCAGCACATAAAATTGCAACAACAAATTTATTGGTGCCGGCACCGGGGATCGAACTCGGGTTGCTAGCGTACTATGCAACGTGAGCCAACCGCCCGGACACTGAGCTACCACGGCTCATGTATATGTGTGTTAAGAAATTATTGTTGTCTCTTCGAAAATTTAATTTTCTGAAAGATACAGATCAAAAATGAAAATTCTTCGTAAAGCAATATTTTGTTGGTACCTTGATAGTTTTATTTTAAAATGATTTATTTTTGTATTGTTCCCAGAGTATCCCACGGAAATTCATTGTGTGTAATTGTTGTGCAAACAAAAAAGTCCGACTTGATCACATTGTAAATGTTACAGTGTTTGTATTAATCAAAATTGAATTAATGAGCCGCATGTCTCATGAAACCTCGAGGACCTTGACAGCATCGTGTGACATAAAATTCGTTACGGATACACGAAGGTCTCCAGTCTGTACACATGTTTATAATGGCCTTCTACAATTGTAGTAAATATTTTACCCACGTAAATTTAGTGAAGTCAAAAACAATTATGTCTTTTTATAGGACATAGGGCATCAAGCATACATCTCGCCTGATGTTCAGTGATTCTGCCGGCTATAAGCACCTACTAAAGTGATGGCAGAGCTCAGTGTGACACCACAGTAGATGGTTTTGCAAGTTTTGGTAATCTGCTATGCCATTATGGTTTTCCAAAGTTGTACCAATGACACTGGAATATTGTTAGCAATTGGTTAAAAAATCTCGTAGATAATTATATATTCCAAATATGCCGTAACTTTTTAATAAATATCAAATCAAAGATTCATTTAAAAATTACATATGAAGAAATTTGAATGCTCGATTACAGTTTTTGGCACAACGGCCATTGAATCGTAGAAAGTTGGTTTCATAGAGAAATACAATTGGCAAATAGCAGATTCGGGGCCCAGGGCCGTCGCCAGCCTAATACAAAGAGTTGGGTCTTTGGTGCCTCGGTCTTACCCAGCGAAACAGATGTATAATATACTTGCACTTCACGTCGGTATTCTGCGAAGCGTGAGTACTTCAAATTATCTGTATTCTACTATATTATATCGCGACTTTATATTATAAGTAGTAAGCTTAATGGCCAACCGTTACCACCAGAAGCCGCCTCATTCAACAATTTCGAGGGGGGTAGAAAAACTTTCAACATAACCGCTGTCGGACATATAACAGGACAGACAGGAAAAACTAAACATTTTATTATCGGTCTGTAAGAAATATACGTTTGTTTATGTAAAACCTTATTAACTCTAGCCTTAATAAGCAACCGACAGCTTAAGGAAATATATAAATACGTACGTATTGTCTCATTAATCATCAAGTTCAAGGATTTCATATATAATTGATTTCCCTTTAATAATGTAGTAGCTTACAAATATATAGACTTTATAAAGCGACTTAAGGGAAATGCACATTTTATTACCGTTACAATTATTGTTGAACGGAGAGTTTGTGTCATTGTCTGAACAATTAATAATATCAAATATTTAACTCTGACGTTTTGGAAAGGTAAATAGAGAGACGTTATATGTTTTTTTAAGAAACCTATGTTAATTATCCTGGTTAGTTTGACTAACATTCCTGTTAACAATTCCTAATTATCTTAAGCTTGTGCTAGGACAGGGGTCGCCAACCCTCGCTCGTATACAAATAAGTAGTAGAAATATTAGAAACATTAAGGAAATGTAAAAGTAGAAATTAGAAATTAGTCTTATATAAAGTAGGTAAATTATAAGTAAGTAATTGTAAATGTAAAAGTAAAAATACCCCACAGCCAAACACGCTGGGGAACAAACATAGTAGAATCATCAATTAAAAAAAAACCCTCGCTCGCGAGCCACTCTTTTGATGTGAACCTAAGGCTCTTTAGTAGTAACTTTATTTGTTCAAGTACCTTTGTTTTGGCGAAGAAAATAATTGTGGCTCTTTAAAAAGTTTGAAATTTTGCAAATTGCAATTTTTGACTCTTCCGACTCAAAAGTTTGCCGACTCCTGCTAGGAGATAGTTCATGTCAAAAGTCGAATGATGGCTTCAATAGATTAATAGAATAGTAGAGTCAATAGTATATAATTAGAATTCAATAGAATAGTAGATTTGAACTTCAAATTTACGATTCTATTTACTTGCATAACGTACACTTAAACTGTTCGGCTATTGACGCTTCGATATTTGACATCTTTCACCTTTTAGAATAGTACCGACCGTCAGCTCGTAAGTAGCTTAGCTTCTAAACTATGAGTACTACTTGTTCTATTCTAGTTTCATGATAAATGATCATTCCCGTGATGATGATGAATCTAATCCCAATGAAGCGTATTGGAGCGAATCACAAATGTTAGATTTCGGATCTCATATATTGTTCTTGATCCTTGAGTTTTTTTCACATGTATTTTTAATCTGTTAAATTGGAGCCTTCTACAGAATCACTAGCTTGAGAGATGCCCGAGCTCTTGAGTGCTTGAACTTAGTACAAGCGTACCTTTAATAGAATCTTTACCCAGATGCGATAGCTCTTTGATCCGTCGCTTCTGTCGGATTACTTACTTAACTGATAGCAGGCCATTAGGTAAACGTGTGCGGCGTGTAGCTATATTTTATAAAAAAAGTGAAATAGCGCAGTCAGTTATCGATACACTGTTTGTTCATCACGGCATGCGTCACCCATTGTCCACGCAAGTAATGTCACTAGTGTGCCCACTACACTTGTGTAAACCCAACAAAGTACTCGCATATGTTTCACTAATGATGGACTGATATATATATTTATCGTAATTAGTGCGTCGGTTCTGATGATCACAGCGCTTTCGATATCGATATCTTTCTCCCCCTCTATTCATATGTTGCTATCTATATTAATAAAAGGGGAGGGGCTTTTTTTGATCATCTTTTACTTTGATCATCTTTTACTGCGATACTACGAAGGATAGACATATTATTTACTTTGATTTACTATTATACCATAAGATGCAGCGTGTTTTTAAGATGGAGAAGATTATTAATCGACTTCAAAAAAGGAAGAGTTTCTAAAATAGTTTCTAAAATTCATCAATACCAAATCATAACCATTATAAGGTTTATGGTACGGTCTGCGAAAGGTACGTGAACTATCTCCTAGCACGTGCTTAAGCTTAGTAGGAATGGTTAACAAGAATGTTAGTAATATTTCTGAAAAGAAAAAGAGAAATATTGCCAGGTTTCTTTTCTTTAACAAAAATTTTAAACATAATTTAATAACATTCTTTTTAATGATTCGAAATAAGTATAAGCTTTTGTTAGGACATGATTCACGTCAATAATTCGAACCTACGACCTTACGATTCGCAGACCGTACCCTAAATCATAAGCTATTGACGATTGTGAAACAAAAATATATATTGTTAGTCTTTTAAAAAAATCGTCTGTTTTTTTATTTTTTTTTAAATGTTTATAAGTGGATTTGGTTTCAATTAAGTTCAATATAATTCTTGTTGAGAATAGAACCTAGGGTTCCGGAAATATATTTCATATAAATCGTATGTCAACTGATAAATTCTTTTAACACATGTAGGCTTCCTCGCGATGTTCTCTTTCCACGCCGTTTGTCAGCACTTAAAATTGCAACAAACAAATTCATTGGTGCTGGCACTGGGGATCGAACTTGAATTACTAGCGTACTAAGCAACTTAAGGCGACCGACCGGAGATAGCACGGCTCTATTATTATTTACGTGATGTAAATTGTTTATGTTATAATTATTATTAAATTCATAAATAAATTTGGAACACCGCTCAAAACGGAGGTATCGGCACGTTGCAATAATATAGGTCAGACAACAATGGGGTTTTAAATAGCGCGGACGTTGCGTTTTCATCTCGTTTCGATCTGCGCCGGTGGTGGAAGCGAACGGCGACGCAGAGCGTGACCGCGCTGTGGCAACACGCCAACGAGCTGCAACCAGCTATTAGCTTGCGGATTGATTTCCAAAACCGCCCCGTTTATTACTATCGGACGAATAATTATATATGATATTTGGTAAAACTATTTTTAACGATATTATCGCGATATTATTTTACGTTTACCGATTTCAAAAAAGGAGGTGGCTCTCAATTCGGTTGTTTTTTGATACTCATGCACTCATAACTCCGTCCATTTATAAAAAGAATTTTAATATATTTTTGCTACACATGGGATGATGATCCGTGGTAGCTCAGTGTCTGGACGGTTGGCTCAAGTTGCATAGTATGCTAACGGCACCAATACATTTGTTGTTGCAATTTTATGTACTGATTCACCACGCGATTGGCGGTGAAGGAAATATCGTGAGGAGTCCTACATGACTTAGAATTTTTTTCTTAGGTATATGAAGGCTGCCGCACTCCGCACTAGGACCACGTGGCGGAATATATCCTTATACTCTCTTTACTGAGAAGGCCTGTGCCCATCAGTGGGACTTATACAAAGGCTGTAACTTTAACACTAAATCTACCACGGCTCAATACCAACTAACATATTATATATTTATTTATCATCTACGACAATCTATTAGGAAAGTCGTAATAAGCGTATAGAAACGTTCAGTTTATATCCAGCGTAATTTTGTATAATTATACATAACGTAACAATATTACGTTTCAGATATTGGATTTGTATCTAATACGTAATGTAATTACTGGCATATCTTTTGCGTAATTGCATTGAGCATACAGTTCAGAAACAAATCTTCGCAGTGAGTGAATAATCCACGGATTTCTTATTGCAATCCATTCAACATCAATAATCCAATTACATCAAAACAGGCTTTGTGTCTATGGCTGTGAGAGTTTATTTGTTTTTTTTATTTTCTTTATTTAATATGTTAAATAAATAATAAAGTTACAGTATTAATGCACAACGAGCTATGGAGAGAGCTATGCTCGGACTATCTCTAAGAGATCAAATCAGGAATGGAGATTGGAGATCCGTAGACGAACGAAGGTAACCGACATAGCTCGCCGGATAAGCAAGTTGAAGCGGCAATGGGCAGGGCACATAGCGCGTAGAACAGATGGCCGATGGGGCTGAAAAGTGCAGCGCAGTGTGGGACGTCCACCCGCAAGGTGGTCTGACGACCTCATAAAGGTCGCAGGACGCAGCTGGATGCGGGCCGCTTACAACAGGACCTTTTGGAAATCGTTGGGGGAGGCCTATGTCCAGCAGTGGATGTTTTACGGCTGAAATGATGACGATGATAATGATTAATGACTAAGTATTCGACTTTGCGATCTCGTGGTTGGGAATTTAAATCCGATTTCTAAAGTACAAAACTCGCTTGCTAAAATTTGTGCTACGAGTGGACAGGTTCCTTTTTTTACACGGAAGGAAATGCTTTTATTCACACGTGGCCACCTCCTATGATGACTTGTCGTCCACCTTGATCTTGCCCCGAGACGAGCGCGGAGTAGCCGTGTTCAGAAGGTTACTCCCCGTACTGGTGGGGCTAGTGCAAGCCGGCGCAGAATTCCAGCCATAAGCCACATTTAGGAGGTTGGAAAAGATGGGCGAACTGCCTCTCTGTGTGACAGGGAGGCGTTCTCCCTTCTCCGCTCCGGGGTCTCCTGTATTATTCTTCACAAAAGGAAACCATAGTAAGCCACGATCTCTCCCCGTCAAACGTAGCGTTCACTACCCTAAAAAACAGGGCTAACCAAACCCTTTTAGCGTAGTCGTAAGACGATTAATACTATCGTCCCTTTGAATTTAATTTTTACATATAAATAATCTTGTTTTATTACATCAATGGTGGTGAAATCGTTAATTGGCCGTTGTATGTTGCTTAACATTGATAGAACGATACATGTTCTATCGTATATTATGCAAATAAAATTAAACCGTCATTACAAGTGCATGTCATTTGCAACTAATCAGGAACATTTGTTCATGAGCAATTGGTCTTCTTAAAAGTTTCCACACTCTCCAACCCTCCGGCGTAGAAGCCATATTATAAATAACAGCCTTTGAGGGGATGCGTGTGCTGCTATCAATCATAAGTCTTATTACCTCTGCTAAGTATTAAAAAAAAAGAAAAAAAAGTGACTCAACAATGTTTCTAGACACATTAAGCCTACAAAATCTATGCTAAAAGAAACAATAATTATTTGATAGTAATATATAAATAGAAAAAGTTTAAATGCATAAATACCAAAAAAGCTATTATATATAACAAAGGATTTATTGAAAGCGTTTTTTTTTACGATACGATTACGGAGGTTCGATTTCATTCATTTATTTCATTTAGATTCGAGCCAGCTGGCAACAATGAATTTCCTTTTTGGTTTGAAAAGCGGTTAGAGAATGAACTCTCTGTCTTTCCCAGGTTTAAAGGTCTATGTGGCTTTTTTAGATATATATATATATATATGTAAAGTATAGATATAAAATGTTTTTACTCAATTTTTTATGTAGAGTTTTATAATAGGTATTAAAATGTCACAAGTGTCAGTGTCATGACATTTATAAATAAAAGAGATAGAGATGGAATAAGGACATTGAATGTTGTTTCTCTAAATATTCTACAGAAACGCAAGTTTTAATTTCAAGTAAACATATAGACTTCATTATATATATATGTATATATCTTCTTCTTCTATAAGCTCTACAGCCCTTTGTGAGCCTTAGCTTGGTCAAGCAACATCCTCCACCTCGGTCTATCCATGGCCGCAGTCCTCCAGGTTCCAATGCCAATTTCTTTGGCGTCTCGATTTATTTACACCGTCTATCCAGCGGAGCTTTGGTCTTCCCCGACCACTTCGACCTTCGGGGTCCCTCGTCATAACTGCCTTGGGTATCCTGGCTTCATCCATTCTCTGCACATGACCAGCCCATCTAAGCCTGTTTAATTTGATGTTCCCAGCCACGTGCAGTTCCTGGTAGAGGTCATAAAGCTCCTGGTTATAACGGCTATATATGTATATATATATTTAAAATGAATTAGAATGCTAGCAATATTTTTTTAAATAAATAATACTGACATTCTTGTTAACAATTCCAATTAAATTTGAGCTTGAGCCCGGAGATAACCAATAGTCATATGACGGATTCGAATCCACGACGGGAAAATATGACTATTTGTTCTACGTTTCGCAGATTGTACCCTAGATCATAAGGCTATTAACGCTGTAAATAGTATTGCAGTTGCAGCGTATTTCGTACACGTTTTTGTATATATATTCTTGATTATTTATCTGAAATGTTTTTAGAATTAAAAATATTGTACAAGATCGTTCGATTAGAACATTCTTCTATTAATTATTGTGCAATTTGACACTTGATCAATGAGTTATAAGTTAAAATGAGCCGACGTTAAACTAGTGCGTATGTCAATATTATATAAACAGCTGTACACTATAAGTATTGCAGTACAAGATAATCTTAATACAATAACAGTAAGAATGCTAGTTGTTAGCGCAATCATCCGACGCTAAGTACATTACAAACGCTGGGGTTAAGCAAATTATTTATCTCTCTTACATCACAATATTATTAGCCTGACTTTAACGTTTCAACGGACTGTGGCGTAAGTGAAATCCAGTGTAGTAAACCTCGGTATTAGGAAGCCTACCTAATGGCATTACTAATCGCCACCGTCACATCGGCCTTGTGTAAAGGCGACCTTATCCAGGGCCGCAGTAGTATCACTGTAAATTTGAATTTATTTAATAATATGCTGGAATGTAATTAATTTAATTAACATAGTGACAGAGGTGTGGCTAGATCGTGCCAACTGGTTATATGAAATCTCTGCCCACCTAGCTACAGGTGACCTGCATTTTTTTTGTCCCTCACAGTGGCCCTTTATTAGCAACACGCGAGTAGTAACAGACACAGAATACCATAATAAAGTTTTTAAGGATTTTTTAAAGCATTTAAAAAAAATGCTAACAATATTTGTTTTTTTACAAGTATTATTAACATTCATATTACCATTCCAACTTACGCTTAAGCTTGTGCTCGGACATGGCTCAAGTCAATAGTCAAATGGTGGATTCGAACCTACGATCTTACGGTAAGGTTCCTGAAAATTTGGATCCCCGACTATCAGTTATCACTTCCTTAGAAATTATTAAAAAAAATATTCAATGCTCAATCTTATCTATGTCTCGCTCTCTTTTATTTGCGAAGTATCATAGTTATTTAACCAAATTCTGATAGCCATATCTCTTTTTTATTTCACATCCCTGACCATTGTTCCATGCGGTTTTTAGAAGTTCGCTGATGCGTCTCCACAACTCAAGACCTTATGATAAGAAAAAAATTTAAAAGTCGGTTCACAAATGAATGCTCTATGAGTAGTTCTAGTGAGAACCTCATGCTCTTATTGAAGTCGGATAAAAATGTGTATTGAAAATGATGATATGTAATCAACAACAAATTGATTTTAGCGAACATTACATAACACAGCTGACACGGAGGTATCGCTAACAGCTCGGCTAACAGCGTGAAGTGATGAGCACACTAGTTAGAGCCGCAGCTATGCTTCCTGTTTGCGCTAATTGCTCCTACTCCTCCTTCATGATAATTGTGACCGGATCGTGCTAATCATTGCGCATTCACGCAGCCTCGAGCGCTTTAACATTGAGAGTGTTCTGAGGAATTATTCGAAACCATCAGTTACAAGGTCCACAAGGTCTCATAAAGTCTGCAGGACGAAGTTGGATGCAAGCCGCTTACAACCGGTAATTTGGGGAAATCTCTGCAGGCCTATGTTGTACGGCTGAAATGATATTTATGATCCTAGCTGCGGTTTTCTTTTACCGCACATTTCGGCAGAATTCCAGAATTTTATCGACACTATCGTGGATGGTTGGCCTTCCATGACCGTGCGTTTCTCTTGTAACTTTCTTCCACGCACCATTAACCTGTAGAATCAACTGTCACCAGCGGTGTTTCCAAACCTATACGTTTTGGGGACCTTCAAGAAACGAGCTTACTCCTTTCCCAAAAGCCGGCAACGCATTTGCAACACCTCCGGTATTTTTAAATGTTCATGGGCGAAGATGATCATTTAAGCTTAGATGAGCCGTTAGCTCGTTTGCCTCTTCCTAAAAAAATCATAAAAAATTGTAAATAAGCTTATCGTGTAGCTTTGTATCTTTGAACTTGGGTTTAAAGCGTAATAAGTTTAGTGTAAGGTCTGCGAATCATAAATTAGTAGGTCAAGAGTAAGGCCATTTTTCCTCATACTAGAAGCCGGAGCTAAGTGCACTAAAAGTGTCTGTCACTCTGTCAACTGTAAACTCGGTAAGGTTGTAAAATCTATCAGTTACGCCATTTCTGAGTAACCATAATTAAACCAATCGCAGTAGACAAAGATGGAATTGTTTCAAATGTAATATGGGAAACCTGTCACAGTGGGCACCAATTTAAACGCTGTAATTTTTTCATTAGAATCCCAAGAACACATAGCTGCAAACTGGCTGGAATTCGAACACCTAACTCTGTCTGTTCGTTGGGCCATATAACTTTCAACTTCCACTGTTCAAACAAGTAATGTTTATCAAATAAATTATCATTTAAACAAATTATTACTTGACGATGATTACGTTGAAAAGTATTGTTTAGTCTAGAATTCAAAATGTTTGCACCATACGGTTCGATGAATTAATCCCTTGTGGTACGAATCAACCGTGACTAGGAATAAAAACAATATAAGTGTGTGTTATTATTTCTAGAACGTTCTCGGGCCGGGCCTACGTGCTGACGTACGAATTAAGTTTACACAAGGCGACCTTTCCAAGCAAAAGAATTGGAGCGATAAAACGCCTCGGGGAAACGATGACGTCACACGTATTCCTGTTAGTATTTTAGTCATGACGGGTTTCCCCGGGCTACATTTTTAATTTGCCTATATTCTTCAAATAGAAGTGAACGTGTTATGTTACGTGTATTGTACCGATAATAAGTGTTTTTTGGAATTTGGATATTTATGATGTTATCATTATTTAGACTAAAACTAATTCTATACGTAAAAAAAGTGTGCTTTGGACCACACAAATGAAGTAACACTTCTTTAACTTCATCTATATATATTATATAACATTTATTCATGCGTTTGTTCAAGAGAGAAAGAAGATCTAGATTGCTCTCTCTTGCTCCTCCAGTGTGATACAGACAATAGGCATGCACTGTGCAACGAAACGTAACACTCTCTTTCTATCTTCACTATTTTATATCTCCCTCCCAACTTCTCTTCACCTCGCCCGATCACACTTTTCATAACGCATTCACCGACTTACTCCTTAAGTCAAGCATGCGTAAAGAAGTTTTATTTTAAAAAATTCTTAACACATTATTTTAATCCATTATACATTAGGACATAAATAAATTAATAGTAAACACAAAAAGCAGTTTTAGCCTAGTAGCTAATGCGAACCCACTAGCTACTACTTACGATCTAACCGTTGCAGGTTCGAATCCTTGTCGTCTTGTACCAATCAATTGTCATTTTAGTAACCCTCTAGGTACCCCTTGCTCTGTGTGTTTAGTACTTATTGATATATATACAGTGTGCACCGGTTACTATTTGAGGTTGATTAAAAGGATGTAAGTATTTTCATGTTATTATTTCAAGGTCAATTCCATTTCTCGCACTTTGAGGCTCTCGTACTAAGCCTTTGGCGTCAACATCGCTCCACTAAAGCTCAATTGTCGAAATTGGCTATCAATTTATATGGACAATATTAATAAAATAAACAGTTCGCGAAGGCCTCTTCCTTATTCTCATCATTGGCATGATGAGAAGCAATAAACTCATCAATTCAAAAATCAAAGTCATCATTGTGACTATATAACTTTATTGCTAACCACCCACTGCCGTGTCATATTTTAACAGTCGAAGCCGTGATACTCTAGTAACTATTCGATTTATGATCTGATTGTTAGATGTTTGAATCCCAAGCCGTGGTCCTCGGTATCTTAATACAAAATATCCCTTGCTAAAGTGTCCAGTGACGATAGAATATCTACGTCGCTAATATTTTTTTTATTTAAACAAAAGCTTATTATATTTGTTCCCTCCATTAGAAAACAACGACCGAGATAATATTCTTTACTTTACCATTTTAAGACAGTCTCAGCACAGCATAAGTTATATAGTTTATTATACAAGTGTCTTATGTAGCGGTTGGGATGAACTTCGGCCGGTCCTTAGTGCCTGTTCTACACTGTACTTCATAACGTTAGTTTTAACACAATGATAATAGGGGACTTGAATGTATTTTTGACGAATTACACAAATTGGCCAGAGAAGCTGGCCTTGACTACTTCACCGGATTAAGAGGTGGCATAGCTGTTAGGTCGTTAGCCTGAACCACTATCGCTGGTAACTCGCACAAGGGTCCCTCCGGTGAGGGTAATCTCGGCTTGGACGGTTACTATGTTACGGATTCCGTATGCACGCGTATGCATTCTGATCCGAGGGCGCCCGAGAGGGCGGAATGACGACTCGGTCGGTTGCTATTTCACATTCAAAAACTAAATTAACTTTGAGTGCCACTTCGGGAAGAGTTAGCGCTGGGAGAAGAAGTGGCCGAAGAAACTCTAGCAACGCTTTTAACATCTAAGAGGTGGGGCCAGTCCAATCTAAAGACAAGTTCATTCAGCGGACCAGTCTAACGATTTATTCCCTCAGTCAGATTTATTTTGAAGGGTAACAATGGCGAACTAGCTCGATCCCACTCCGCATTATGTGTGTAACGACGATGGAATAGCTGCGTTGGATCCAAGCCAATTCTCCTTGCACGTCACCAGTGCAATTTACTTTATATTTATTTGTACATAGACATCTGTTTCTAAGATAAACGTTTTCATTTGTAAGCTATTTTCAATTGGAAGAATGTTCCGGCATGAAATGTTAATTGAAACATTTTAGCAGTTTTATTTCTTTATTTCTATACTATTTGGATTTTTAATATCATAACATATTATCGTGTATCATAACATGTGATTTTCACCTCAGAATGTCTCCCTTGTAATTATTTCTCTAACAATAAAAGGTAAATTACATAATTCGAGAGCAATTTTTACTAGATCTTTTAAATACACGGGCCCGAGCCCGCTGAACCAAATGTGTACGGAATGAATGTTCGATGTCATCATAGAGGTCGATATTTGCTAGTTTTAGTAGATTTCTTATTAATTGGTGCCACTATCGTTTACCATTGACGTACCACTGGCACGCTAATCGTGTGCGTGTGTTAGTATTTGGTAATTATGGAATAATAAATAATATAATTGTAACAGATATGTGTGTATTCCTCTGATTGTGTCGGCCCATTCATGACTCACCAAAAGCCACTAGTGCTGTAAAATTTAGCGGAGATTTTTTAATTTTCACATGACCTGACGGACGACAGTTTTCTTTTACATATAGCATTCTTAGTTGGGTTAAAAAGCGAAAGATTTTTTTATATATTCAATTTCCTAAAGCTTTGAACTTGTAAATATTAATTGACCAAAGTCTTCACCATAGATTTCTTAAGTCTACATAAATAAAAAAATGAAAGGAACAACCGCAAGTGTCATTCATTGACCCGCTATTAATTGTAGGCAACGAGAATCACTTTCAAACGACCGAGTGACGCACGCAAGCGATGATACTTACTTACTCTTCAAAGATTTCTAAGTTATTGTAATTTAAAGCGGATCAAAGTTTGAAGAACCCGATCATTAGCACTTAATGACTGAGGTCGTGTTGAAGCCGTTAAGCTTTGGTGACGTCATCGTTGTATTGTATATCATCTAAAATTACCAATAGGTCAGAGCTGTTCACGCGTCTTATGGCCCTCTCGTGGGCCTTCCTCGGTGCATGGTGAGGGGCTTTGGGATCTCCAGAGGAACGCACCGGAGCCCCACTGAGTGATAAATCAGCACATAAAATTGCAACAGCAAATATATTGGTGCCGGCACCGGGGATCGTAGTCGGGTTGTTAGAGTACTACGCAACTTAAGACAACCGCCCGGTCACTGAACTACCACGGCGCACTAAATATTGATATAATACGATATAATTGCATACGCAATGGGCGGTCTTATGGCTAAGATCGGTCTCTTCCAGACAATCTTTGGATGGACTGAAATTTGCTGTAAGATTCAGCGTGTTTTGAAGAATGTTTGGTATATATAATATATTCTTGATTTCCCATTTGGAAACTATTTTTAGGTTCAATTGCGGGCCTGAAACGTAGGTATATTCTTATATTTATTATTCTTGTTTTGATGTTTATGTAATGTTGTATTGTTTTGTGAAAATACATTGTAAGATTTCTATGAGGGTGATATGATCACTTTAGATCAAACCCTCCATAATGAAGTTTAAAAAAATACACTGGATTAAATCTTTAGCATAAGTGGACCCGGAAATTATACGGCCTCCCTAAGCGTATACGAATCGAAACTTGTAATTGCCCCCTGCAAATCTGTTTAATGTGATGTTGTAAATGCTTACGATTGATGGTAAATGTTATCGTGGAAACTTAGTGTTATTTTTTTGCTTACTTCATTATTGTATGGATATCCAAGTCCCAAGATTCTGGAAGCTACAAGTTATCGGATTATGTGACATAGAACATGGTTTAAACTAGTTCTACATTACTAAACATTTTTTTTACTAGTATTAACGCTAACTGTCAAATAGCATTTATTTTATTGCTGCATTACACTTGTCCAATAATCTGCGTTTATATGAAAAAAGCGCGCTTGTGACATAAGAGCTCAGCCACCTCTCAACGGTGAAACTGTTGCGGTCACTTCGATCGAAGATCTTTAAAAACGAAACGTATATTTAATTAAAATTAACGCTCGTGACAATTAGGTTTATGCGTCTCCACAGTGATTTGTCGTTCACTTTACTAGATGGTTTGTCATAATAGTCCATTAATTTTACTACTACAACATCACTACCACTATAAGCTCTTACGTACCTTTAATCATAACGGGATAAACAGAGACTGAGTCCGCTGTCCGCTTTTCACAAAGCTCATTAGCCCATCGCTATACACCGTACACAAATTTATAACAAGTGTTCTTTCTTTGTACTTATAAAACGGAAAAACATCAATTCACTGGTACATGCCGACTGGGATTTGAATCCTCTACTATCGTATCGAACGAAGCCAAACCGCTTAGCCGCTAGGCTATCACTGTTATCACTATATATTATATTTATTTTGCCATTCGCCTATATACGCATTTTACCATTCTTTTTAAGAACAAATTTTTGTTATGTTTGTTTTTTTTATTTATATAATTAATATATTTTTTTTGCTTTATTATTATATTTATTTTTTTCATGTTTATAAAACTTATTGAATATTAAAACCAATTCAAGGCAAATAGCTGTATTGGCGAAGTCTAATGATTGAGGCCGGATTTCTAAACGACGCGGTCCCGTCTATGCCAATACGGTACATTTTTCTTAGAAAGTTCCGTACACCAGACGCAGAAATCGTCACAATGACGTCTGCACTTTGCCGATGTTTACGTTTGAAGCCACAGTTTATACAAACCATTTAATATAAAGACATTTTAGCGTGTGTTTGAACGGATGTACCATTTTTGGGTTTGCATAAAAATACGTACATAAATAAAAATACATGCCTCCATATCATTCGTTGCGTAGCTTTAAGAGGCGGTACGTCACACAGTTCTCACTCCATTGAGTGACAGTTCTCGCCAAGTCGCTACGATTTCAACTTTCGCCTTCGGCTATTGTTCCACTTCTATACTTTTTGTTGTATTGTGGTTCAGTCATTGCATCACAATAGATGACTTACATATGCATTATTAATGTACTTAACAGACTTTAACTAGTAAGAACTTCATATACTATAATTTATTATCAAATGGTGAAAAACAACAAATTCACATCTACGACACTGAGAGGGTAGACAGAGATTACGGATTTCCATCTTTCACAATCCCTTAACTTTTGTGAACGAGTCGTTGATTGGTATGAAAATGTGCGTAAAACTAAATAAGCTTTTGCGTTCATTTAAGCCTAGCGGGGTGTGTAGACGGATACAGTTGTTGCTGGCCGCTTTCCTCCAAGCTTAATTGGTCCCATAGGTCGTGGGCACATAGACATAGACATTTTATTTATTGGCATCACAATACAAAAACACATTACACACAGAATATAACACACATTAAAAAATAAATTAAATAAAGTTAAAGTTACACGGACAAATAGTACATAACATATGATGCCAATATCGGACACCGTCTCAGCATATGCTGTCGCAAGGATGCGACAGCGCTGATTTCCAGCGGGGTCCGGGACTGCCTAAAGACGTGCGCGCGCAATACTACTTTTATATGGAATTTATACAGACAATAAGAGTATAATAAATAAGATACATGAATAAAAAAGTTATGAGATTAATATATATTATATACAATAAAATAATAAATAAAAAAAAAATATAAATAAATATATTATTAAGTCGAAGCACTATTTTTTGTTGTATTTAAAAAAAACCAACTCGAACCCGTGGCTATCGAATCGTAAGTCACTACTTACTGCTCACTAGTCTAAAAATGTAAATATGAAATGTTTAAATTTAATTTTTAAGATAATGTAATATCTGTCTACTCCTCTATGTTATCTGTCTAACGTCTACATCGACGGTGTGTCAAGTGACAGCCTTTATATATTTATATGTCCAACTGTGGGGCACTCCTCTGTAAAGAGAGTATAAAGGGCATAGCCCTCCACACGACCCTAGTGCAGATTGGTAGACTTCACATGTCTTACAAAAATTTCTAAGACATGTAAGTTTCCTCACGATGTTTTCATCTTCGAGCGTGTGGTAAATCAGCACATAAAATTGCAACAAATTTATTGGTGCTGGCACCGAGGATCGAACTCGGGTTGCTAGCGTACTACGCAACTTGAGTTGACCGCCCGAACACTGAGCTACCACGGCTCGCTTTTATTTATATGTAGTACTATTTCATGAGCTATGTAGTTTCAATTTATGAAAGAATTTTCCTTCCTTGTACAATCAATACACACAGTTGTACGAACGGTTTGTCATTTTGATGAAGTCCGTCGCGATTTCGAACTAAGTCGCTCTACATACGGGAGAGCGAATTTCTCTGCGCCAGCGCTCGCCTAAAAGAAAGCGAATACATAACGGTACAATACAACTCGATGTAATACCTCGGCCACGCATACACACGGATGTCGAACGGACGTTCTCGATGTACTTATATATCGGTTTCCTCCCTTTTCAGTCTAGTATCATCATTATATTTATACGTGAACTTTTTACCCATTTTTACGAAAATTGCGCGAACGTACTGATGCAGCCCTACACTGTTACCTAGGGCTGCATTAGCTGCCTAGTCAGCACTATTATATTAACACGACGATATAGCATTATCATTAAGTCAGTTCTTATCTACCTACCTTAACATAAGTACATGTACCGTATTTCGTAATTATAAATCCCTAATCAATGAGATAGTTTAAAGTATTGTGTTTATAATTATTGTGTTTCCTAATTGTTTTTTTTAAAAGCCACTTTAATTTCACGTAATTGCAAATGGCTGAATGCTATTTTTTTATTTTAATTAAATTATTAAAAAAACATTACACAGCTGCCATGCGTTTGATACATATACTCTCATTGTTATATGGTTGCTAGGCAACGATTTAGATAAATAATTACCGATACATTTGTTTATATAACAGTGATTTCAATGCTCCGTTTTCTGGATTTTGACTATAGGGCAACCACCAGTTAATGCGAAATTCAAATTGTAAACCTTAAGCATAAATAACATATTAATCATAAATATCTCCAGTGCGGTTCGTCTTGGTAAAAAATACTTAACATGCACAAATACATGCCGACTGGGATTCAAACGCGCGTTTATCACTTCATGAGTTCAACCGTTTAGCCACTAGGCTATCAATGCAATATATACATGAAAATTTTAAAAAAAATTCGAAGTGAGTTCCTGGTACTTCCCGGACAGAGTAGACCTACTAATGAAAACGCTGTAGTAGCCGTATTACTTTAATTTTATCTTATTTGAAATAAAATAATTCTATGTTCAGTATAGTTACATGTACTCAAACAGGTTTATCAATACTAAGACCTCACCTCGAAGGTTTTTAGTTCACTGTTATGTCGACCACGGAAATAATTAGTAGGTGTCGACTACTTCATTACTAGCGCTTGAGAAATGATTACGTACATTACAAAAAAATATGTTACGGCTGATTTTAGCAATTACATAAGTGGCATCAATTATCGTGTGACTGTAATCGGCCAAGAAACACGGAGGCTTGGGTTGTTTGCATCACGTATTGTGTTGAAATATAGATGATAAATTGTTCAAATATTTGCCCTCACTTTACCGATTGTTTTTTTATATAAGGGCAAATGTACGCGCGGCTCAAATTATGATGTTAACTGATCATCGTCGCCTACATCCACAATTCATGAGGGGTTATAAACGTTAGTGTGGGCGTTCCACTTCCAAATTTAGGCAACTCGACGTGTACTAAAAGTAGCTTTTTAAGAATTTATGTAGCATTGTTACTTCAATATATATTCTCGCAGTCTTAGTTCAAGCTCATAGAATAGGAAAATAATAACCACACAGGTCTTTGTAACCTTAACGGGGTAGGCAGGCATATCAATCGCTATCCGCCTTTAGCCAAACTCTATTATGTTCTATTTGTAATGAGTCCATAGACATTCCAACATGTTATAGTAAACTGTAAATAGTACATTAAAAAAAAATAATGTCATTGGTGCATACGACTTGAGATTCGAAGTCCCTGTTGTAAGTCAAACGCCTAATTACTAGAATATCATTGTTAACCGCTAACAAATAAGACACTGAGACAGAGATCCTAAAGTCTCGACCACCACCTACCATATATCCTATATCTTTAGCAAAAATGTGCTTAGGGGCGCTCAATGTTTGCGCACATTTCAAGTGGATATACAAGCCACTGAAAGGCATACAAAAGACTAGAAGAATTGCGTGACCTCAAGGTATATAATTTCTGAAGCGTCGCCGTAGCCAAAATCGGCAGGACAGTATCATCATTATTTATTTACTTATTTATTTATTTATTCACTTATTTAATATTTATTTGCACATAATAAATTCTACAAAAAGGTGGACTTAATGGCAGAAGTCATTCTCTGCCATCTATTTGTTGGGGTTGTGTAGAAACAAAGCCACGGGTGCAACCTTAGAGAAAATAAAATTAAATAAGACAAATATAAATATATATATATATATAAACATTATACATTATTATACATTAATACTAGCATACACAAACATACATAAATAAACATACCAAATGGATAAATTAATGGCATAACCATAATGAATAATCTGCAAGCATAATCTGAATGTAGCCTTAGTTCCAGCTGTACGTACATTTGATGGCATTATACTTAACCCAGTAGAATACCACTAATAATACTTTACGCTTTTATTCTATGAGGTCGTGGAAATTCTTGTAACATATTAAATTCCTGCGTGGATTTACTATAGTTACTTTACCCGAACATGTAAATGCAATTGAGACGAGAGTATAACATGAATATGATCATAATATGATAATGTGAAGCTTTATGCTGTGTTCCGGACCGTTATGCTGACCTATTTGTTCCCGCGCGTTGTAAACATTATTTTTAAATATCGTGAAACGTGACTACAGATAAAGTTGTTTTCTTTCTTTATTTTATAAATATATCTTAATCCGGACTATGTCTATTCTATTCTTATATATCGTCCTCTCACTCGTGAGAATCGTGACCACGTAAGCAGCCTGAGTGCGGTTTTGTAGCATAGTGGCCGGTCGTATACTTCCTTAAGGTCCTTTACTGAAGTGTCGACGAGTTAACCGCCCTTTTCCATCGCCCTTTTTTCTTTAAAAGGCCGCTTCTGTTTTATAAAAGGTCGATTCTCTTAGAACATACATTTGTCTGGAATTTCTCGATTTTACTTGTGTACACGAGTATAACATTATTTCCTTTAAATTTTTATATAGGCTCCAATTCGGTGTCGGTTTTTCGCCAAGGTTAATGGTACAAAATACGTGTAGCATTGAGCCCACTGGTGAATATAACCTTTTTTTTTTTTTGTTCACGGGGAGGAAATCTTCAAGAAGATACCCCGCCTTCTGGGGGGAAGGCGGCGGTTATGTGGGGTTCTTACCCACTAAAACCTCCCCGGTGGCCCTTTCCTCGGTGCATGACGAGGGGCTCCGGGATCTCCAGTGGAACGCACCGGAGCCCCTCTGCACTGTGCTCAAGGAGAGCACGTCCCGGGGGGGGAGGTTACTCCCTCCCCCCCTGTGCCCTCGCAGCGCAAGGCGACACGGGCCAGCCGGTGTCGCCTTCTTCCCGGGTCCACTTTGGTGGACGACTCAGGCCCCCACCCTTGTCGCCCAGTGAACCCGAGGCCCCTTTTAGTCGCCTTCTACGACAGGCAGGGGATACCGTAGTCTTATTCTTGAGAGCCCAGAACTACAGGGCTGCGGGCCGGTCTCCCACCGGCCCGCCTGCGCCATCTCCGAACGGGATCGGCCCTCTCCCGATCCCGCTCTGCGGTCTCCTTCTGCGTCATTACTGACTCACAGAAGGAGACCAGCGCCTTCCATTTAGATCTCCCCGCCAGCGCAGCCGCTACTGCCGCCGGCGGGGAGAGGTCTTGCCCGATATGCTGGACCAGGATCCGCCGCTCCGCCTCCCACGCGGAGCACACGGCTAGCGTGTGCTGCGCGGAATCCCGGTCACAGCCACAATGGTGGCATTGCGCGGTCGGTTCGCGCCCTATCCTGTTCAGGTACTCACCGAAGCACCCGTGCCCGGTGAGTACCTGTGTCAGGCGGTAAGTGACGTGCGCGTCATTCCTCCTTTTAAGCCAGGCTTCGAAGTTCGGCAGGAAGGCACAGACGATGCGTTGGCGCGAGCAACGACGCTCCGAGAGCCGCTCGCGCCAGACCTCCATCGCCCGCCTGTGCTCCTGCCGACGCACCTCTCCCGCATCCAGGGGCGGCCCGGCCCCGCCGTCGACGGCCCGGACGCGCGTGTAAACACGCGCGTCCAGCTCCGCCAAAATGTCGAGCGGCGGGAACCGAGCCAGGATAGTGGCCGCCTCATAAGATACCGTTCGGTATCCTCGTGCGATCCGAATGGCCATCTTGCGCTGCAGGCTAAGGAGCTTAGCTCTGCAGCGCCGGACGCCCGTGAAGCGGTTACACCACACGGGCGCCCCGTAGAGGGCCATGGATCGCACGAGACCTCCGTAGAGGCGGCGGACTCCCTCCCTGGGGCCCCAAGATTAGGCAGCAGTCTGTGCAGAGCACCCACTGCCTTATCGATCTTGGGGACCAAGCGGTCGAAGTGCACTTCGAAGCCCCAGCGACTGTCAGGGTGAGGCCGAGATATTTCATCTCCGACCCCACCCGGACCAGCACGTCACCTACGCGAACCGACCGGCTGGGCGGTTCCTTAGCTCTTGGGAGCTTGTGGAACCATAGCGCCTCAGTCTTGTGAGGCGCTACCCGAAGACCCAGCTCGTGGATTTTGTCCACGACGCATGCCACCCAAGCTCGGCGAGCCGGATGGTGCTATCGAAATCCTCCCCGTCGGACGCTGACTGGCGTGTCGTCTGCATAGCAGACGACACTCACGCCGGCGGGGAGACCGACCTAAGGACCGCGTCATATGCGAGGTTCCATAGCAGGGGCCCCAACACAGACCCCTGCGGAACCCGCAATTCACCTCCCTCCGATGGAACTCGTCCCGACCCATGTACTGGATGCACCTGCCATGCAGGTACGCCCCGACGATGCGCTGCAGGTAGGGAGGCACGTGGTGAAACACCAATGCCTCCTAATCGCTCCCCAGGGCAGCGTGTTGAACGCGTTGACTACGTCAATGTTGACGGCCAACGCCACGCCACCCCGGGTCACTACCTGCCCCGACCGTTGACGGACCCGGAGGATCGCGTCAACGGTCGACCGCGCCTGCCGGAAGCCATACTGGCATTCCGACAG
This sequence comes from Meandrusa payeni, assembly GCA_029286785.1. Taxonomy (NCBI): domain Eukaryota; kingdom Metazoa; phylum Arthropoda; class Insecta; order Lepidoptera; family Papilionidae; genus Meandrusa; species Meandrusa payeni. Next base: position 8,284,218 of record JAGSMX010000013.1, read on the forward strand.
GTCGGGGCCTACCTGCCGCAGGTGCGAGTTGAGGCGGGCGGCAATTATTCTTTCGAATAATTTGCCCGCCTCATCCAGCAGACATATGGGTCGGTACGCGGAGGGAGACTCCGCGGTCCTACCGTCCTTCTTTATCAGCACCATCCTAGCCTCCTTCCAGCCCGAAGGGAAGACTCCGACTTCCAGACAGCTGGTGAACAGCCGTCTAAGTCTCCCCCTCAGGCCGGCGGCGAGAGCCAGCACCCAAGCCCTTCCGGGAATCCCGTCTGGGCCGGGTGCTGTATTGCGGGCCCTGAGGCGCCCGTGGCTCGATCAACTCCTCGGCAGTCACCCCCAGCTCGTCGGACCAGATGGTACGGTCCGACGGCATCGCTGGGGGTGCAGGGCTGGGTCCCTGGATCCTCGGGAAGAGTGTGTCTACCACACTCTCCACGAATGTAGGATCCAGGGTTTCCGTCACCGGAGGGACCCACGGTCTGAGCTTGCCCAGTACAATCTTGTACGGGCGCCCCCATGGGTCCCTCTCCAGCCCCTCGAGGAGTTCACTCCAGGATCGAGCCTTCGCGTCCTTGATCGCGCTTTGGAGCGCGATCGTGGCGCCTCTATACCCGCATAAGCTCTCGCCGTTTCGTCGGCTGTGGCTCGCCTTCTTCTACGGGCTCTGGTGTACCGGCGTCGGGCCCGTGAGCAGTCCTCGCATAACTGCTCTATGGCCTCCGACCACCAATACACCGCCCGGAGCTTGGGGACCCGGCAGGTGAATATAACCTAACCTAACCTAACCATTTTTATCGCTGAGGACATCTTCAAAACAAAACAATTTCCTCCTAAAGAGAAGCCGATGGTTTATGTAGATCTACTTCCCACAACAGTGCCAAGTAGCAAAACTTCAGGTGGTCGGTTCGAGGCCACAATACTACACTATTTAATAAAGAATATTTTACCTTAAATTAAACGCCTTTTCGTTCAATTTAAAGTAAAATAATTAAAAAAAAATGAGAGGCGGAATAAAGACTTCATACACTGTAGGACGTTTTTCGCCATGCTTTGTAACCTTGCGCGAAGTTTGTAGTGTTTTCAATACCTTTTGGGCAAGGTTATGTTTTTAGAAGTCGTTATTGACTATTATTATTGGTGCACGTGTCTTTTAAAAAAAACTTGGACCAAGTTAATATATGTGTCGTATAGTATCGCTAATAAAAACTTTATTTAAATAACTTATATGAAGTTTGTCCACATGTCCACAAAAATTTCTAATTCACACGAATCGCATGGCGGACTTGGCCCTAATTTCAATTCACTTTAGAGAGAAGCAATTGTTGAAAAACTAGTGGCCAACTTTGAAAAATATATACTTATACATTTTGAATCGCATCTAGAATTTTTCGTCTTTTAAGGATTTAAGCTGAAGGAGTCTGCCGACCCGAATTGTTTATATTCGAGAGGTAGACGAAGTAAATGTACGGTCGAGCTCTTAGTCTATCCTCTGGACCGTCTATGCAGTGACACTGCCACTCGAACCTTAATCAGATTAGAAAAGACGACGACTAGTAAGTGTCTCAGAGTTGGCGCGATTGTTAACAGCATTATAATAAATACTGCGCATTTGCTGTCCTGTGACAACTAGTATATACTAACCAAATCTATTCAAAGATGGCCGACCCGTTAGGATCCTCATATTTAACATCTTCTACGCAAATTAGGGTATCTTTTTGTAATATTATAAGAATAATTTCATATATCAACATAACATTTTTTACAATTTATGCCTGTTTGTTCTGACTAATCTCCGGAACCGCTAGACCGCTTTTGACGAGACTTTCACTGGCAGATAGCTGATGTAATAAGGAGTAACTTAGGCTAATTATATTTAAGAAAAAAATTGAATATATAGTTTTTTATCGCTTAAAGTTTTTGTAACTTTCTCTCACGTCGGTTTTGGAGGATAGACAGACAACAATTGCTGTCCGCTTTTTCTAGGTCCTATATGTGAAAGATGGTTGCAATTGCCTCTCGTATTCTTGTGTAAATCTATGCTGTTCTAAATCTAATAATCTCCATTCTAAATCGTCGCGGGCAATATAATATATTTTGGAATAACCTGATAAAATTACAAATTTCTCGGCAAATAAGTTAAATCCTCTCATATTTTCTTATCGTATGCCAATTATCTGTTCATAAACTTTTACAACTATCCGTCTACACTTCATGACTTAACCTACTATGTCATGTAGATTAGATACGACGCTGCAATACTAAAATTACATTCGTTACATTACTAAAAATGTCTACGAATTGCGAGCGAATAATTACATATTTTAACATAATTTAATTGGTTTTTATATACTTAGGCTAGGTATACGTAGCACAGGGCACACTCTGTAGTCCTAGGCTTAAGGCTAAGTTATCTTTCGCCTGTCGTAAAAGACGACTACAAAGAGCCGTAGGATTTATGGGCGATAAGAGTGTAGTGTAAGCGCTCTTGTCACCGTAAAAGTGGACCCGAGAGGAAGACAACATGATGGAATGTGCCCGTGCGGAGCCCATGTTGCCTTAGAACAGCGAGACTGCTAGGGCAGGAATTCGACTTCGAATTCGACTTGCTTTAGTGCAGGACACTGGTGCGTTCCGTCGAAGATGCCGAAACCCGTGCCAATGCATTCTGGATGGCCACAGAGGATTTTAGTAACATGGAATATCACATAACCAACGCTTCTCCCCCAGAAAGCGTAGTATTATAAGGAGTAAAATACTAGATTTTCCTCTCGTTTAAAAAAATGCATTATAAATATAAGTAAAAAGTCAAAGTAAATTATAAACACTTTAAGCATTGTTTCAAAGTTGTTTTCTAAATTTTCCACAAGTTACTCCCACGTGTTTTAAATCGATGACAGACGTTTAGGAAGTTGTCGTATAAGGACATTGCTAATAAACACCATAAGGCATTGTACGCAAATAAAGACAACACATCGACGTAGCACGAACAATAACGTGGGCGTAGAAGCACGTCACAGTGGACAGCGGGGCGTCTACATTCAGACACTGTTGCAAACTATTCTCAATATATTCTGCATTCTAAAGACTTGCTGTAACTTGCTACTTACAATTAAAAAATTTACCAAAATATCAAAAATTTAAATCAAATCAGTGACGAAATAAACATTAAACACAACTACGCGCGCTCGCTGTCCTTTAATATATCATAATTATATTTCGTTATGGCGTATATTGTCTTTCTTCCTCCACAGGTATGCTCGTTATTGTTAAATAGCACTTATCTAGTCTTATATTATCATAAACCTTTTTTTACTTATTATTCATATATACTAACCTTTGATAACTAACTTAGATTTTTGACAGTTTCCTCGTACCATATTTGGAACCCAAGGTCCTATGTCAAACAAAATTAATGTGGAGCCAAATTGAAAACCCTTTAAAAAAACGTATTACAAAATCGCTTTCTTAACGAATGCGGTGTGAGTTAATATTTGCATTAAAAATTACAAACTACAAACGAATTGAGTACTTCCAGTTTTAAAAACAAAACGTATTACAAAATCGCTTTCTTAACGAATGCGGTGTGAGTTAATATTTGCATTAAAAATGACAAACTACAAACAAATTGAGTACTCCCAGTTTTTAAAAAGACAATGGGACTTTTAATATTTCTTAGTTTATGAGGCTTTCAATTGTTTTTTTCAAATTTAGATAGGGTCGTGTTGCTTATTTCATATTTCTGTACTTCTCTTTAATCTAATATTTTTCATTTCAACTCTAAGATTATGCTCACCTTTAGAAATTTTTAGAATCGTCTTATTTTGTATACCAACTCATCAATACCAACTTCTTTCGTTTGACCGTGTACAACGTAGAGCTGCTCGAATAGTCGACGATCAGGGTCTTTCGATCGATTCGACCCTCTGAGTCTGCGAAGAGATGTCGGTTCTCTTTGCATCCTGTATCGCATTTACCATGGGGAGTGATCTGAGGAATTGCTCGGAATCATCCCAGCTACCGATTTCCATTATCGCACATCTTGATGGTTGGCGTTCAACGACTGTACGTTTTTCGCGTAACTTTCTCCCGCACGCACTGTCAACTTGTGGAATCAACTGTCGCCAGCGGTGTTTCCGAACGTTTACGATTTAGGGACCTTCAAAAAACGAGCCTATACCTATCTCAAAGGTCGGCAACGCATCTACAGCTCCACTGGTGCTGTGGATGTTCATGGGCGACGGTGATCACGTAAGATCAGGTGAGCCGTATGCTCGTTTGCCACTTTTCATATATAAAAAAAACATAAGAAATAAATAAACATTTTAACTAGGCAACTAACGACAAAACTACAGACCATAAATAAAATGTTTAGTATTCTTAAAAATAAATCCAACAGCAGTATGGCTAACATAACGGCTTCTAACTGTTGCATAAATGTGAAATACCGGTATGACATTTTATTATTTTATTTATACTTGAGCTTTCTCCCGATGTTTGAGGTGGCCGACGGTTTGGCTTTTTTTAAATGTCGTCAGCAATTCTTCTAATGTCCAGATTTTTTTATTCACTTAAAAATCATAAAAGCTCAAAACATCTTGTTATAAATTCAAGGTCAAATCATAATTGAATTTCGCACGACATTGCGAAGTGTTGGAAAATAAAGAAGTCTCCATTTACCATACAACAGCTTTATCATTATTCGTTCTCGAGAACGGTAATTGAATTACATTAGTGTCATGAACGTATAATGAAACTGTCGTAATTGAAGTTAATATATATGTAGTTATAGCTATGGTCCATTACAGACAAAGTACGTTTGTAACGTATAGTTAGATGAGTGATGGAAAACAAAATATTTTTCTACAGGAAATTTGCGGAAATTCTAAAGACTGCAGTAAGGTCATATAGATTAATTCCCAGTCAAATAAAGACCACCAAATTATCCTTTCTTTTCCGCGAGGAGGGGAAATCCATTTTGGAAAAAAACCCTAAAATTTGATGTTTTTTGGTCCTACGTAACTCTAATCTTATTCTCTATATTGTCTCTCTCTCTCTGTTAAATTATCCAGTACCTGCTACCAACGACTTCACCACTACTTTGGTGATATCGTTGAGAAATAAACAGCATCTGAATACACTGGTTGTTGTACGAAAATTGGCAATGGATTGCTAACCTCCATACGGGGCGAACAAATTAAAGTGATCTTGGATCCAAATGCCCATCTATATATCTGTCAACGCATACCAAGAGATAGACACGGCCTGCAGCCAAGTAGTATTCGAAGAAGAAAATGCAGAGTCAAAATAACCAACGCCGACTCAATTCGATTTTAAGGAGAAGAGTGGAACACGACGATGCCGATAGAATTATTCATATTTACTTTCATATGTTCTATAAAACCAGTGGTGGAGCAAATAAGAAGGACCATGAACTTGGAAAATACCGGCTTAAAATGGTACATTAATTTTTTACAATGTTTGTGAGGATGCAATCATTAATGGGAAAAAGACGAACACATTCCATTTGAATATAGAACGATATTATTCTCTTTCTATTCTATACATAATTCAAGTGTTGCCAGCTCAGGAAATTGCCAAGAATCTGACGTGGACATTTTACAAATAGGTTACATTTTAAAACATACGTACTACAGACATTTTATAATATAGGTTGTCAAATATCTCCCTTCCGCTTTTTTGCTCTTTATTCAATGCTTTATAAACAGTGTTACAGTGATCGGATTTAGTTCAAATATGCGCCGTTTTGTTCGATAATCTGTTTCCATCTAGACGGCAACTTCATAATACCTCCCTCGTAGAAGCCCTCCTCCTTATTTGCGAAGAACTTGGACAGCCACTTTTCACAAGCCTCTTTTGAGTTCAACTTTACACCACCAAGGGCGTTCACCATGGACAGGAACAGGTGGTAATCACTTGGCGCTATGTCCGGGCTATATGGTGGATGCGATAAAACCCATCCGAGCTCCCGTAGCTTCTGACGAGTCATCAACGAAGTGTGTGGTCGGGCGTTGTCGTGGTGGAACACTACACCCTTCCTGTTGGCCAATTCTGGACGCTTCTGGTCGATCGCCTGCTTCAAGCGGTCCAGTTGTTCGCAGTAGATGATAGAATTAAGTGTCTGGCCATATGGGAGCAGCTCATAGTGGATGATTCCTTCCAATCCCACCAAACACACAGCAAAACCTTCCTGGCCGTCAATCCCGGCTTGGCCACTGTTTGGGACGATTCACCGGCCTTCGACCACGACCGTTTTCGCTTGATATTGTCGTATGTGATCCATTTTTCGTCGCCAGTCACCATCCGCTTCAAGAATGGGTCGAGTTCGTTCCGTTTCAGCAGCATATCGCAGGCGTTGATTCGGTCCAGAAGGTTTTTTTGCGTCAAATCATGCGGCACCCAAACATCAAGCTTTTTTTTGTATCCAGCCTTCTGCAGATGGTTTAAAATGGTTTGGTGACTAACTCCCATCTCCTGGGCGATGTCACGAGATGCCACATGCCGGTCTAACTCGATGTAGTCCATGATTTGATCGGTATTTGTCGTCACAGGTCTTCCGTCTTCCGGCTGGCTTATCCATGGTGTCGTTTTCACCGGCTCTGAATCGTCGAAACCATTCCTCCGTGGTTCGAAGTGATAGAGTACCATCCCCCAAAACACCATTAATCTCACGGAACGTTTCTCTAGCGGATTTGCCTTTAACGAAGGAAAACTTTAAAATAGCGCGAATTTCGGCGTTATATTTTTCTGGTTGATTTCATTAATGATTTTTAAGACTTTAGTTTACTCCTATAACAGGTAACACTTGTCTTTATTTTTCTTATATCTCTTGTATTTTTTTGAACTGTAATGGTGTTTACTTTGTTGGTGTGACTTATAAATAAATAAAAACAACAGTAAGAAACTAAAATATTTTATCACTAGTCAAATAATCTGCTAATAATTTATTACTGAAATCCGGTAATATTAAAGAATAACGAGTAATATAAAGGAAGAAGCAACATACTCGTAACTAGCACCCATGAAATGCAGAACATTGGGCAGATATATGTCGACATGTGGTACTTACGGCGTGATGTGAATTAAATTATCTATATCAGATGTCGAAAAAATGGTTCAAGAACGAAACTACAATTTGGCAATCTAGCCTTACGCATTTGTGTTATTGTTTTCCTCATTAATACCACGCTTTTTCCGATCTATGTACCAATATAATGAGTCCGTCCTACGTAATTTCCTCTAACTTCAAGACGTCTAATTGTCGTGAAAATTTTCACACGTGTTAAGGACCATTTCCTATATATGTACGAATATAATGAGTCCGTCCTACGTAATTTTTTATAAGTCGACAAATCCCTTTCGTCCATCTCGTCTCTTCGTCTATGGAAACAAACTTAGTGGTAGGATCACGCAGAAGAACTCCCGTCACCAATCTTAGCACATTGCTAAAAAACGTGTAGTGTTGATAGCAAAGGAAACGAAATCATCCGATAGCGTTCAAGGGCGGTGATAGTAGGTGATAAGATAATACAAAAATCACTTTAACGTGCGACCCATACGTGTTCGGCAATGACAAAAGCGTGTTGAATAAAATCGTAGAGATAGCATAAGATATCATCGCAGCCCTGTAGTTCTGGGCTCTCAAGAATAAGACTACGGTATCCCCTGCCTGTCGTAGAAGGCGACTAAAAGGGGCCTCGGGTTCACTGGGCGACAAGGGTGGGGGCCTGCGTCGTTCACCAAAGTGGACCCGGAAAAAAGGCGACATCGGCTGGCCCGTGTCGCCTTGCACTGAGAGGGCACAGGTGGGGAGGGAGTAACCTCGCCCCCCGGGAGGTGCTCTCCTTGAGCACAGTGCAGAGGGGCTCCGGTGCGTTCCACCGGAGATCCCGGAGCCCCTCATCATGCACCAAGGAAGGGCCACCGGGGAGGTTTTAGTGCGTAAAAACCCTACATAACCGCCGCCTTCACACTACAAGGCGGGGTATCTTTTTGTACATTTCCTCCCCATTAACAAAAAAAAAGATATCATTAGTAACACGTTAGCTTTACAGACAACGAATTCGTATATCTGGGGATTTGAAAACTCAAAGAAATACTTTATCTAGAATCATCTTGTATTACAAATTCGTTCAATTGACATGCGATTCTATTGTTGATTTTCCAATTTGACACTCGGCAAATGGTGACTTCTCATATTTACACGATAAAATTAGTAAAAGTAGTTTTTTTCACTTGCTAAATCATTTATAAGCCTCCTAAAGAGAAGCGTATAGTTGAAGTCAATAAACTGAAATTTTCATCTTATTGCAACACATACGGTAAACGAACATAGCAATACCTAATACCGACACTAATCAAAAAACTCCCATTACAAATAACAAATTCAATTAGATAAAAGGCATTAATAACAAAAACATTAAAACTATTTATGAAATGTTGTGTACAAACAAGAGTTTTCTCCTCTTGTGTCTCATTTATTCCATTCTCTCTATAAGATAAAATAATAATCTATGTATATAAATATAGTATGTATCTATGTATATAATATATGTATTTTGTGTTATTGAATACGTAGAGTCATAGTAATGCTCGAGTTTACAATTAGTCACGAAACGTGCACAAGTCAAAACACCATTCAGTAATCCATTGCGGAGTATTCACCGAGTTTGAAGTGTGAAATGCAGGCGGAACATGCGGCAGCAATCGACGACGCTTAGATAGGTTTTTAATGACTCCACTATGCATTCCCATTACCGTGGCTTCACTGACGTGGCTTTTATATTGCCGTTTAGACATGAGGTCTATTGGGAATACGTTCAATTTTAATTGTTTGCGGAAAAATCTGAAAATAAAATGCTTTTATGTGTTTGAAATGACGTTGCGTGATTTTGTGAATTCATATTGATTGCGTTCATATTCCATTCACTGGTATTTTGTCCATGTATAAATATAAATAAAAATAATATATAAAATAATAAATAACAAAAAGATATGAAGTCAATAGTCGTCAATCGATTAGTGTACGACTCAAATTACAATATATATAATTTCCCTTCCGCCCTCCCTCCCCCGTCCTCCTTGTTAAAATACACATACAGTACAGTGTTCGTTGCTCGGGATTCGTGGACCTAATTCATAACAAATCCATCCTTGAAGAGCTGGGTACCAATAAGCGTCTATCTACTCAAGTACGTCGGCGAATACTCAAGTTCTTTGGGCATGTTAGCCTTCGTGGAAACGATTCTTTAGAGCGTCTTGTCGTGCAGGGCAAAGTAGAAGGAAGTAGACGACGAGGTAGATCGCCAATGCGATGGTTGGATCAGGTGCAGGGTATGGTGGGTGCTCCCCTCCACGAATGTGCCCGATTGACGGCCAGTAGGCGGAGGGGGCGATACGTGGTGCGGTGGGTGCTGTCTGCTACCCAACCCACCGGATTACGATGACCACGACCACTCTGACAAGGGTGAAGCGACCAAGAAGTAGAAGAAGACAGTGTTCGAAATTAAACGAAAGAGTTATGAGGTAACAAACAAATTGAGATCTCCTCATGTTTTAGTCTTTTGAATATAAGATAAAATCCGTAAAACTAGTTATAATAAATAGTTATAAAAGTTTATTAAATTTGTACAATTTTTTATTATTTATCGATACTTAAACATCGGCATGATAACCTCAGAGTGACCTTTATATATATTATCGGTTTTATATTACGAATTGTAATTCTACTGTTATTTACATTCACAAATTTAAATAAAGCAATGCGGAATTATTGTTTATAATAAATATGTTATCTGTTCTAAACTGTATTTATAATATTTCACGAGCATTCTCGGAAATATCTTTGCGAGTTATTTCCGATGTAAAAAAACATGGCAATGAATAACGTATCCAATGATATCTTGTGCGCGAATGGGAATTGATTTTGTTTGCATTTGAGAATTTAATCAATCTATTATGTTCTCTTATTTATGATGGTAGTAGACAAACAAACATTTCTTATGATAAGTTATACCATAAAAACGCAAAACATTTAAATGGTTATTTTTTTTTTCATCGTGAGAATTTTGTGGTAATTATCCACCTCATGCCAGTATTCTGTTACTAGTCACTTGTTTAGTGTTTCCTTATGAAATGTATGTGATTGAAAAGGTTTAAGTTATAGGCATAAATTCATAAGATGAGATGACTATAAGCACTTACAGCTGGGGTGTGTCGCCAAATTGGTGAGATCACTTAAAAACGTATAGTAAATATGGTAAAATACAAAATACCAACTAGAAAAGGTACCAAGCCTACAATCGGGCTCTAAAATGAAAGATAATATGACATCAATATTGCATACCAGTTACAAGTAAACAAGTTAGGTTCAAGTAATAACACAGTATGTGATTATGGTTACAAAGATGTGTTTTTAATTAAATTTAGATCTGTATATGTAATAGGTTAGCTCATGATAAGTTTTTGTTGTGGTTTAAAGATATCCTTTCCTTTTAAGATAACAAGGATAAGTTATAAATACCTAAAAGATAGGATGCTCATTACATTTTTTATATGAATCTAAAATTCCGAAAGCGTTGTGAGCGTGTTAACAATTAAAAATGAGTTCTACACTCTTCTTGTGGGTCCCTAGTTATATCAGTTCGGGAAATCTTCTGACGGTAGCTGATGCCACACTAAGACACAGTCCTAAAAATGACATGGTCTTTCAACGTCTTAAATGGTGTAGATGGAGCAGTGAACGAACATGAAATTCAACGAAGGGAATAATACCAGATATTGTGTAGTGGATCAAGTCAATCGGAAAGAAATTTACTATTGGACCTTAACTACCTTCACTAGCCACACGAAAAACAGACAAGTTGAAGGTTTGGTTCTTACCAAGGCGATTGAACGAATTGACTAGATGTGGCATAACTCTGACACACATTGAACAATTGCGACGCTGATATTGTCTGAAGTTGTATAAATCGTAGAACTGCGTTCAACTTAGTTTATTGTTTTATAACGTTTCGCAGTTCGTTAACTAGTCGTTATTTTTATCTTTACGACTTATATATAACTTATAGATAACTTTCTTCGAAGCACTGTCAACCTGTGGAATCTACTGTTACTAGCGGTGTTTCCGAATCTATACGATGTGGGAACACTCTAGGCCTGCAGGGCACCTGCAGCTCGAGACGACGGTGGTCACTTAAGATCTGGTGATTCGTAAGTTCGTTTGCCCCTTTTCCTATAAAAAAGATAACGATCGAAATCTATGGTCGTTGGTGTTTGCGAAAGTGTGGAGTTCGAAAATATTTTCTTTATTTATTAGATCAAAGTACAACATCATTACTTACATATAGTAGCCTATCTAATTCGATGATATAACTTCAATTTATAAATTAGATCCTTAAAAAATATTTCCCTTGTGCGCCCGACGAGTTCAAACCACGATTCGGTTGGTAGCTTCATTTTTGGTAGGTAGGTAAATATAGTTGGTAGGTAAATCAATTATAAGGTAAAATGAGTGAAAGATTGCGGATCAATAGTACTTAGATATTCAGTGTACATGGCAAAGAAACGTTATCTAAATCAATCATGGAAGTTTACTATCACATATATTTCGCTTTATTATCCAAGTCAATCACCTGACTCCATCTATTTGTCGTACGTGACCTGCATGAAACGGCGCGTCTGAGATCTTTAAATGTAAGTATACGTGATTATGTAAATGGACAATACTTAAGTCTAATGTTTACTTCAGTGCTGTAGGTTCATCATTCAGTAAATGACTTATCTCATTAACAACTAATGCAGCATTTTGTTGAATAAGGAAGCATTTGGTTTGGAATAATGGAAATACTTTAACATTCATTGCCCAACGATAAATGGTCATAGTATAATATGAACAAATATAAATTCTTATTTACTTTATTTATGCGATATAATATAAAACATTTGTACATTATAAAATTAAAAAATAGAGAATTACAAAAAATATAGTCTCGTAACTGACGTTACAATTTAACCCCCACCAATGTCCTCGAAATAACTTTTAAAAATTAATAAAAATAGAAGTACTGACCTGGTAAATTTGAAAGAATTAATTTGTGATTTGTTTATAGAAGTTTTAATAGAATTAGAGTAGACCGTATCAACCCAATACAATGGTTTCTGGGCTGGTAATAATATCCGAAGAAGAAACAATGACGTTAACACTGTTGGTTCTTTAGTTAAACTGATAAGATTTCACGAATTTTAGTACTATTATATAATCCGTTAATAATGGAACGCGTCATCGTTTGATCGTCCTTCTGCTATATTACCAGTGACGATTCATTATCACACAGATCTATTACAGTTATATCAATTATCATTCCATCATTACCAAATATGTGAAATAATACCACACACATGACCCAGTGGCATGCTATCGGTAAACCATAGTAACACAAATAAACAAAAATACTACTAAAACTAGAAATTCTCGTAAATTATGGTGCCAATTAACTTTCACTTTGCACACAATGTTTATCACAGCAATGGGATACTGATAATTAAATAAAAACTCGAAAACAATTTTGGATCACATCATCACTTATTCACTTGGCTACCGTGACTTAACATGCAGTAAATAGCTTGCACTATACATCAAAGTATTGTACCAGTTGCATATTTAATTGAAGACGTAGACGAACACGGCAATAATTAGATTCATTGGTCATCAAGGCCAATCTTTTATAATGCCGTTCATGCTTCAAGATTTTCCAGATTGATATAATAACAGGAACAAAGACATTGTGATACAGAAAAAAGTCAATTTTACAATAGAACCATTGTTAAATAAAATTTAAACAAAATTATAATGGTCCCGTTGTAAAGATTAAATTTGGAATTTTATTTACAATATTTTTTGAGTCTACGTCACCCACGTTATATTTTCACAGTTTATCTATGTGAAAATAGTTGAGCATAAACGTGGCTACTATATCTATACCTCTGACTTCATTCAACGTCTCAATCTTTATTAACTATATTTAAATTTATATATTTCTAGCGGATCGTTATCTCACTTCAGTTTATTTTTACTTATTGTTGATTTACTAAGTCTCAAATATCATAATGAGAAATAGAATTACATGTAGGTTCCCGATGATTAATCAACAAGATACTATATACTAAATCATTACCCGAATTATGCTGCTTTTATGTTATTGGATTCATGCTTACAATTTCATTTTTATAGTGCTAGTTACGTATTACGCTAGCAACCTTAGTGCAATCCCCACTGCCTACACTAATAATTAAACTTTATTTAAATCAACCAGAAATCGCAAAAATGTTATTTACAGCAGGGTGGAAACGAAATATAGGATGTTTTAGACTGTGCCAATACTATGTTTAAAGAGGACCTCTGCCCAGCAATTAGGTGTACATAAAAACACTCAAAGATGTGATTCGTGAAAATTTTATATTCAACAACTAAGTAGTTCTATCGTGGATATAGTCTGTAGTGTGCTCTAGGATTTTTTGATGTTTATTTGTCTATATGTTTGTAGTAATCTCCCTCATCTTTTTTAATCTTATCGATATAGACAAAGACCGATAAACGAAAACTGATTGATGTAAGACAGCTGGTATATCAATCAGTTTCTAACATTCTCGTTAACCATTCCAACTAAGCTTAAGCTTGTGCTAGGAGATGGTTCACGTCAATAGTCGAATGGTGGATTCGAACCCACGACCTTACGATTCGCAGACCATGCCCTAAACCATTAGGTTATTGACGCTTCATCACTGAGCAATAAGATCGTATAGCCAAATGTTTACAAGCCATTCAATGTATATTCGCTTACAGCTATAATGTATATTCGTGTTTTTGTTAAATCTATGTCATAAGTCCGCAGCCGCAGACAGACTTAAAGCGGCGGACTTTAAGAGTAAATCATACTACATAGTAATTAACCGATCGCTGTCCGGGTTTGATGGAGGAACGCAAAGACGGCCAGAGCAGGGAGGGGCGATGTTGCATTATCGATATCGGTATTGGTATTATTATCAACAATTGATTATTGATGTTCGATTAAACATACAAACATGGTGTTGATGATGTTGATGATGATTACATCTTGCCGATCTTGGCAATAGCGACGCTTCGGAACCTCCAGTGCTCTGCTACTCCTCGGTAGGTTCTACTCAAAATATTTTTTTGATTTCCTTTTTTTGATGAAAATTAACAATAACGAGTGTGCGAGATTACACGATTATAAGAGAAAGAAAGAAAGAAAATGTGTGCTAGCACCTCTCTCTTGCCCCTATAGTAATATACTAAACGTAACTCTCTCTTTTTCTATCTTCACTAACTTATACCTCCCTCTCATCTTCATTTCGCCTCGCCCGATCACACTTTTCTTAAAGCTTACTCTCACCAGCTTACTCCCCAAGTCAAAGGTGGTGCGGTGCGTCCAAGAAAAGAGTTACTTCATAAACATTAATTGGTGAGCTGATAGTTTTTTTTGCCCTTTATATCAATTGGTTTTATCGCAATCAACTTATTAGTGATGTCATGATAAGGTATCGATATTTGTTTCTTAACATCGATCATCCCTAGTGTAAGGCCGATAGTGAACGCGACGGCCTTCACACTGGTCGGCCGAGATCCGCTGATGTAACGACACACTTTGCGATAGAACAGCCGCCTCTAGCCGCGCCTCACCTCAATACCGACGGTTTGGAGAAAGTCCGCAATCCGTGTTTCGCTTTGTCGTGTCCCATTGTTTAAGTTTTATCCGAGTAAACTTTGCTCCGTTATAAGTAGAGCGTATACGGGTCCCTATTATGATGTGACCATGCTAGTATATAGCTATAAGATATACTCGTCTTTGTCCTCAGACTGACTATGTTGATGAAGGGTGAACATGACTCGTAAGGAATTAGATTAGCGTTGCTGGCCCTCGAATAGGAGATCAGTACGTAGAGGAGCCGTGGTAGCTGTGTCCGGGCGGACGCATCAAGTTGCATAATAAGCTAGCAACCCAAGTCCGATCCCCGGTAGTACTCTCTTAACAGAGAAGGACTGTGACCAGCAGTGGGACTTATATAAAGGCTGTAACTTTAACGTAAAGAAGAAATGGGTTTGGACTTTCAGTAACATACTTCCTGTATTTATCTGGGTTTCATTCAAAATAAAAATGAGAAAAGAAAATTTTATATTTGTGGTAGAACAAAATAAGGCTGCATAAATGTATTGACCCAGTTTTTTTATCGAATAAGTATAAACGAGCATGCAGTTGACCTGAAGTTAAGTGGTCTTGTCATCCCACTGCCAACAAACCAACACCAAATAAACGGATTGTGTAGGCACACTTACCTTCACAGTGCTCTTAAATATTGGACCAAACATTTGTACAAACAGCTCTTTAATTTTAATGATAAATTACGTTGGCCACGCTTCAATGGCTTAACGCAACATTACTACGTACGAACGTACTATTTTAACCTTTTTTTTAAACTTCCGCATACATTGTGGCCAATATAATAAACATGAAATTGATATTAAAGGGCAGTTTTTGTGGAGTTTCCTCAACATTCAATTAGTTGTAAAGTCAATTTAGCTCGGCTTATTGTCGGCGGGGAAATCCCGCATGCCTATTTCTTGACAGGTTATGCGAGTGTAACAAAAGGCTCGTATCGTCAACAATTTTTAATATAATTATTGTAAATATTTACACACACTATGCTTTATTTAAATTTCAAATATTAAGTGTATAATTTTGCGATCTTATTAATTGAGTTTGTTCATTGTCATTGACAATCTATTCGTTTCATATATGTTTGGGTGATGATGTATTAGACAACTTTCGCTGTTAGCTAAAATCTTAGCGAAACAAAACAAAAACATTATTTCTGATGTTTTTTACTAAAAATACTAAACTTTCTTACTCAAAACTTTCTTCCATAATAACCTTAGAGATAGTTCATGTCATAGTGAACTGGTTTGAATCTTACTATCTTACGTTTTATTGACAGCATCCTAAACTATTGGCGCCTTAAGATCGTAAGTTTACACATACAAAGAATCTAAAATTACTAACGCGTGGGAAGAAGTTGAAGCTAAATACGACGTTGCCAAAATATGTGCTCTTCAATTTTCCTTGTTCTCTGTATTTAATTAAATAATATAAAATTTTAGACAATAAGTTTTTATGAAAAACAAACACTAGCGCAATTCAAATGCCAAACATAGAAGCATGGTATATGTGCCCGATAGCTCCATGACAGTTTTAGGAGAGCCGCAAGACTATATTGAAATAAAGTGCCTATATCCTAATGGCTTAAGAGCCATATGCCGAATATAAGGCCATAGGTTCAATTACAATTCGACTACGTAAATCATCTCGTAGTACAAGCCTAATCATTATATCATTATGCTACCGCGAGTAACCGCACAGCCCGAAGTCTCACCGCTACTCTTGCTCCGAGTTGCTCCCTATAGACGTTCACCCTAGACGAGTGGCCTGTCTCTTTCGTCTTTTATCGGGTGCATTCCGCGAGTGTGTGGAGGTTTTGCATGACCTAATACCGCTCTCCCCTTTCCATCACCGAACGACTAGCAGTTTCACCCTTATATCGTAGATATCCCATCAATACGCGAAGCGGTTTGTCTCCACCTTCCTTTTGCGGATGGAACTCTCTGCCGCGATCAGGCCATTCCATACAGGTACAATCTGAACACCTTTAAGTCCAATGTGAACAGACACCTTATAGGCTCACGTGCTCCATCCTAGGCCTCATATTCGCCTTTCATCAAGCGAGATAGAAGCTAAACGTGAGTCTATTTTGTATTTAAAGAAAGGCCAAACAAACTAAGACCTCTGTCAACTATCAAAATCAAGTGAAACTGTATTGGCCAACATCAGTGATCGCGGTTATTATGCAATGACTAAAATAATAATAAACGACTGATTAATATTTTATAAACTAAACATAATTTATAAACTGCATTGTTGTAGCTTACAAAAGTTTGCAAATACCTTGTGTTGATTTTTTTACAGAATAAACAATTATGCATCAATATCATACATTTTTGAAGGTAACTAAATTGAACACACAATTTAAAGTAGCTTTTCCCATCTATTGACGTCGAATCTTACTCTTAGACTATCACATGAACCCGTTCTTTAAATATAAAAATGGCAACAATTAATTGGAATTCTCATAATCTTTTTTGTTTACATCCGAAGCATTTATCAGTCGAAACAATAGCTAATTAATTCGCCAACTTAGCGTTTATCGTTAGTCATCGCGGCGTACGCTATCAGTGATTATACTTAAAAACCTATCTTTCTTCTGTCATCAGCTCGCGATAGCTGAATTTCAGTGAATCGCTATCATGTGCTTATGTTTTTTACTAACTTATACATAAATTAATAAAACCCCTTACGCCGTTCACACAGACGACATTGGAATGATGATGAGCAATATGAAGGTTTTCCTCAATTTTTCACTTTATCTTCTGAATAACTTATAATTTCGATAACAATACATTATTTTCGAATCGATAATTCTAGTCACCACTGCGGTCTGCCTGTCTTATTCTCGTCTTTCTATGGTAACCTATATTGTCCCAAATAACATAATGTTATTATAAAATCCCAGCTTAGTCTCGAATTGAATCTTCCTTACTTGGCCTTATCGCTCAGTTTATTTTCCCAGTTATGTATGGAGTGACAAAGATTACATCAATAACCGGTCTTTTTCGTTAGCCTCCTCTATACAAATTGTGATATAACCAAATTTAAACATAGAAACAAACTGTGTCAAGACTGCGCCGACATTGGGCCGCGCGGTACGAATTCGCGCAAATGGCGTACAACGTAAATAGTAAAGTATTGTAATGCAAAGAATTCTCTAGACTGGTGGACTAGTGGATCTATATACCACAGTTGTCCCTATGTCAATTCCCTTAGTCGCCAATCCGCTTGCGCAACGTAGCGACTTATAGGTAAATCTCCCCATGGCAGGACACCGCATCCACACCATCAACAGTCGAATCATCAGCTCACAAGCACCCACCCACGACACGCCACCATATATTGGGCTTGAATCTATACCTTATGATTTTCAGACGGCACCACCAATCATTAAACTGGTGACGTTATCCATGGAGCTTCGTCGGAAACAGACCACTTTTGATCAGGTGAAGTTTGAAAAGCCGGCGGTCGCTATCAGATGAAGTAAAAACATTTGATGTAGGTACTATAAATCTCCACCGCCTGCTTTATCGCACTTCTTATCGAGTCCAATCACAAATGACTTTTGAATAAACTATGATGTATAAAATGTAAGACTGGTTGAAAATATTATTAGTTATTGTAACACCTGAAACTGAATGTTCGCGCCATGTCGTGCCGTGATCTGTATAACCGCCATATGGTGAATCCAAGAGGAACCCACATGGCTGTCCCAAGAACTAGGGCCGTCCCTATGAGGTTGCTCCGGGTGCTCTTGTGGAGTGCGGGGAGCAATGTACTTGTAGAGAGCAATAGTATTAAATAATATAGAAATAGCTAACTAGTTTTAATTGCCACTTCAGGAAGCTTCAGCGTTAAAAGAAGTGGCCGAAGGAAGTCGTTTTCTGGGGGTCTTCTGTAAAACGGCGACGGACGTACGGTAGCACGGAAGGACGGAAGCACGCTTTAAATGAACACGTCATTTAACGCGTGCTTTACTATGAACGAAAGAAATAATTGATAAAGTCTGCCTAATACTTTGCCCCACAGTGGAACATGTATATACGACAGTATCAGCGAAACTTAGCCTGCAGAAGGTCTTCATTACTGGCTTTGACTCATAATAAAAGTAACAGTATCTATCACTCATGCGAATTAAACTTTACAAGACAATGCCCTTTCGGTGTGATTGTTCATTCAGGATGTGCGTGTCTGTCTATACATACATCACTCACCATCTAATGAATTGTGCGATTGATCAAAACAAATTATACTCATGGTATTTGTTCATCGAAACTAAGTATGATTGTAAAATTGCGGCTGCATTTCTCAACGTGCAGTTAGCTAACGTTGTATAGGAGTATATTATGTAGCCCCATTCACCTTGCAATCCTTTTGTTGTATATATCCCACGGACCCGGACGAATTGCTTTACAACATCTTTCGATATGCTTACAAAAAAGTCCCAACAGTCAATCCCTCCAAATGCAATGTGTCTGACGGCTATCTTTAAGAAGAGAATGAATATATGTGTACTAATCAAGTGCTCAATGCCGTTGAAATCTATATCTCAGTAATTCGAATCCCGAACATGGGGTAATTCGTACTTTTTTTTTCATAATAATATGATTTTATTTCAAACCAAAAATTCATGTACAAACCAGTTCGATAATAGCCGCAGTAGTAAAAACTGTGTCGCAGCTATTAACGCCCATCTCCAAACAGTTAAATACAAATCCAAATTTAGTAAAATTAAAAACTTCTAATGTAATTTAGTTTAATCGTTTTGTGTGTGTGTGTTTGTGTGTAAAAGTACTCTTAGAATAGAATAGAATATAACATTTATTTGATACAAGAAGCGAAACGATACAAATGCAAAAATGTAATACAAAAAAGTCAATAGAAATGCGTAGAAGGTGTTTGACTTTATTATATTATTTATATATTATTGTCAATACATAAGGCAGCTTTTTATTTATTTTAATTTTAATAATATATATTTAACTAAGTTTTTATAACATCATATTGGTATTATCTGTAACGGTGTTAAAATTTTTGTTGATTTAAATAAATAAATAAAATAAAATATCTTTTCTATTTTGTGTAAATATGAATCCCGATTAATTTGTCGTTATATACACTTATATTCTTTATATTTAAATATGTTATTTTATATATTACATATAAACATATTTAAAACAAAAAAAAATTAAAAACAGGTTATCAAAACATTTTTAACACAGTAATACAGTGACGAAAAGAAAGTTTTCCAAGTGCATGTATCAATTAATTGAATGATTTGTCGTAATTGATATCTCAGTAGCTAGGCTTCTTATATTTAAATAGGAATTATCCCTGTCCAATAGAGCTGACGAAAATATCTTTTTCAGTTAAATATTATTTCAACATGTTTTATCTATTTAAGGCGAGCGCCTGCCAGTGATCTGCCACTGCTATGGCTCTTGTACCAACGTGCACGTACCTGTAATTGAGGTTGGCAATCATTAGACATTAATGGGAGTACATTTAAAATGATGATCGATGTTCCAAGTCTGCTCCAATCCACTTTCAGCTCGCGGCTACGCTTAATGCATAAACTATATTTAGCTGCGAGCAATGCAACTTCTTATCGACATATTTTTTATTACGATCATATAAATCGTTTATTCCAGTCTGGCAACATACAGTATTAATAAATTTAACATTATCTAAACACTGATTATTTGTAGTAAAGATATAAATGTCTCAACAGAAACTTCAGTGGATAAATTAAGTACAAGTTCATGATGCGTGTGCGCCACATTGACCTTCGGAGATTCTGAATTTAATAAGCCCGAAAGGTCAAAATGCTGAGTGATGGATTGCGACACACAGACGAAACTGTTGTTTACTTATCATAATCAGTTAAATCATAATTGGTGTAATTAGTAATCAATAAGTTGTTGTTCGTTTAGTATAGCAACGAAGTGATAAGTTTTATGAAAGGTTCATTTCAATGTCGATTATTAGCCTGGCAACACAGTGTGATTGTTGGGATTTTTGTCGCTAGTATATGATATAGCTTAGAAAATATTTGCAAAATTCGCAGTATCAACTCCGGTCGCATTGTGAATATCCCGTGAAAAAAATATCTAAAACG
Organism: Meandrusa payeni; assembly: GCA_029286785.1. Lineage (NCBI taxonomy): Eukaryota > Metazoa > Arthropoda > Insecta > Lepidoptera > Papilionidae > Meandrusa > Meandrusa payeni. The sequence continues at coordinate 8,305,089 of JAGSMX010000013.1, forward strand.
GGTTCTGTATCCGAATCTACCTGCAGTCTTTTCCATGGAATACATTAAAAAGGTAGTAGACATGCCCAGCCCTGTAGTTCTGTGCTCGTAGAATAAGGCTACGGTACTGGCTCGTGTCGCTTTGCACTGCGATGGCACAGAGTGAACCTCCCCCCCGGGATGTGCTCTCCGAGAGCACAGTGCGGAGGGGCTCCGGTGCGTTCCACTGCACTTCTTTTGCACAAATATTTTTTTTTTTGTAGGAAAAGGGGCAAACGTGCCAACGGATCACCTGACATTAAACGTCGCCCAAAATATACATAACAAAAGAGGATCTATAGATGTGTCGCCTTTCAAAAAGAAGTAGGCTCGTCTCACTCTCTCTCCAAGTCGTATCGGTTCGGAAACACTAGTGACAACTGATTTTCACTAAACTTATTACGTCCCATATGTGACGAGTGATTTTTTATACGTAAAAAACTGGAAATTCATTGGTACAAGCCAGCTGGAATTGAACCGGTGACTATCTTAAGACGAACCGCTTACCTATTAGGCTATTATTGCAAGAAACTTATGTGAAAAACGTACAGTTCTGGGACGGCATCAACTAAGATGATGTTGATGTAATTTGGAATTCTGCCGTGAATTGCGTTAATGGAAATTGGCAGGTGGAATCATTCCGTACAATTTTTCGGCACAGCTCTGGTAAAAGCGATTCCTCCATTAAAATTGGTTGGAAAACTCCCCGTGTTTATTTCCGCACCATGAATCACCATGCGCGCCTAAAGTAGTTTACGAATTCGTTCTTGATCGCATTGCATCATCGACATAAAGCAATAAACGACAAGTTTCGTCATCGGCCGATTAATGATAGTAGTACACGAAGAGTTATGTTTCTGGTCAAAATGATCATTGTCCTAAAGTTGTCTTGGTTTGTTTTTATTTTTATTAATGAACTATTCTGATCAGCCAGTTGTCTCGGTTCACAAAGCTTAAGCTTATTGAAGCTTACTTCTATTGACGCGCTGGCTGAGAAATGTATTTTCTACCGACTTCAAAGAGGTGGAGGTTCTTTAAATTTAGTTTCTTTTTTAATGGCTCTTATGACTCCGTCATGTTTCAGCGGGTAGACGATCTAATGGTCGTATCCCTTTTACCAATGAATTACTGTTTATTTTAGTACAAAATTTCAATTGCTAAAAACTTTATAGACGGAATGTGGCGATAGGCTCACTATTACAAATGGGACTATGCTTGGTGAAATGTGAAGAGTGAAAGTTGTCTCTGTCTACACCAATAAGTTTAAAAGGACGTGAGAGTTTATTGACTTATTTATTTAAGTAGTGCTAATAAATAACAGTTTTATGACAATCTAAGTACTCTTTTCGGAACTTTAACGAAAAAGAAAGCAGATAATAGATTGGCATAATATACTTTTTAGTTCATTTTTAGTGTAGACTTGCTTGTGAGCAGGCAATGTTCTGCGCGTACATGTAACACGCCATGAAGTTATCAGTGAAATGTCACTGTCAAATGACTATGTTAATATTATCATTGTAAAAACAAATGTTCCAATATTTATTTATCTTCTTAAATATTATTATTAAATTTGATTATATTGTTTGTTCAGATTTTTCATGGTTAATTTGTTGTACTTAAATATGTACCCAGTCAATTGTTTGAAGAGATCTCTTTTAGATTTTATACTTTTTAAAATTGTTTTTTACATGCATGGGTGAATATAACAATTCAATTGGTAGCGGCAACGAGGTTGAACTCTGGTTGCAAGGACACTATGCAACTAAGGCAAACGTCCCTACGTATAAAAAGAAATATAATATTGTATTTCTGTGATACTGTATGATTTAATATGGTTCAGGCGAATCCTTCTTTCGTGTGACAGCTAACTTATTGTTTTATAATATTATTTATTTATTGTATGTAAGTGAACTGTACTGATATTATTTATTTTAGTTTATTTTTGACTTAATAATATATTTATTTATGAAATTTTTTCATCTATTATTTTATTATATAAAATATATTTTAATCTCATAACTATTTTATTCATGTATCATATTTATTATACTCTTATTGTCTGTATAAATTCCATATAAAAGTAGTATAGCGCGCGCACGTCTTTAGGTAGTCCCGGGCACCGCTGAATATCAGTGCTGTCGCATCCTTGCGACAGCATTTGCTGAGACGGTGTCCGATATTGGCATCATATGTTTTGTATTATTTGTCCGTGTAACTGTTACTGTGTTTTGTCTATTTTTCATTATTTTTTAATGTGTGTTAAATTCTGTCTGTGAGGGGTTTTTTTGTATTGTGATGCCAATAAATAAATGTCTATGTCTAATGTCTAAAGTGAGAATAAAGTTTCTTAAACCTAAGCCTAAATGTTAATAATTTAATGATTGTAATTCTGTGTTCAAACAGTAGCTTTTTCAATGTTGTACAAACATTTTAAGATGTTGTCTGCAAATAATTCCTGATAACGAAATGTTTTTCATGCATTTTGCAAAAAAAATATATAATTTTAATAATATTTTTCCTGTCGAATTTCGAACAAAATTCAGCTATAGATCATATCAATACCTTCGACATTTACATAACACACCGACACAGAATGTAAAACTCCAAATGTGACGTTAAGGCCGAACTGTCGAACGATCTCGCGCATGCCCTCATGCCAAAACTCCGCCGTAGGTCGTACGGAAGTGCAGATAACAGCGCAAGGACACGCGGAACTGTCGGTCCATTTAATGCATTAAGTCGATCCGAACACCAACAAAAGATCAATTCTGTGCATATTTCTAGGGGTGACCGGCCCACTGTTAACATAATCGCTTCTATGAACCTCGGTTCCATTAGCTTCATTGTTGACTGACCGATCGAGCAAGGTTATGATACCACATTATTCATATATACAACTTCTAACTTTAAAAAAAAATATTGTTAACATTTTTAAACATATTGCTAACATTTTTGTTAGCCATTCCATATAAGCTTAAGCTTCTGTTAGGAGATGGTTCACGTCAATAGTCGACTGGTGGATTCAAACCCACGACCATATGTTTAGCAGACCGTAGCCTAAACATTTACGCTATTAACGCTCTTATTATTAAATAGATATATGTTGTGTTTATTTAAATTTTGATTTTTTAGTTAAATTTATAATCTTTTCCGTAATGATTATTGCTTACACATGCCACTGAAGCAAGCATTAAGCGAACTTAAGTTTAAGATGTTATAAAAAGTATGAATTATAATTTTGTTTGACAAGAAACTTAATAGCAGACTTAAGGTACCGTATAGCGGAAGAATCGCCGAGAGGGTCGAAACACACATCTTGAATCGCTTACTTTGTCATGGTTCGTCTGTCTATGACCTTATTTGTGGGTATATATAGGTAAATGCTCTTTTCCGAAGGACACATATAGAATTCTGCTTAGTAAATTTGTCTGTACATATGTATTGCGCGTCTTGGGATTATGCGTCGTGGAAAATTCTATGTTGCTGTACGGAGCCATATTTAGTAATGACTAATAAAATATGTCGATTATTAATTGGCCAACAATTACTGTTAGCCACTACTTAGTAAGAATTTATTAATAGACCTTTTACGTTGTTAATTTCGCACTAAACATAAATGTACGTAAAACCATACTGTAACCCGTGGGCGGGACGGCGTTTGCTTTGCCATTTAATTAAACTTCTCCCCTGACAAAGCGTAATTAATGAAAGTATCATCAGTTTACACGACGCGTGCTCCGGCAGACTTGTTGACAACTCCATTTCAGCGCTGTTCACACGAGATTAACCCAACAGTTGGTTCAAACATTTGTCAACAGTTTTTTTTCATTTTTTATGGAGGGTTTGATCAAAACACAACATCAAAACACGAATACTAAATATAACTATTACCTGCGTTCCAGGCCCGCTCTAACAAGGTGGTATAGCATTCTTGCCTGATCCGACTCCGGAAAGGCAAAAATGCTATTACACACCCCCATATGCGACAAATCAATATTAAATTTCCCCGTGAATAGTATTCTTTCGGCTTCGTTCCGGACACATTCGACCATTATGTGGTAAGCATCCTCAACTTTCCCGCATTCTAAACAATTACGGGGTTGACACCTTTCCCATCATGTGGGCAAAGCTATTAAGCGGAATGTGTCCGGACCGAAGCCTAAAGGCCAGAGTTACTTTATCCCTGCCCATATTGGTGCTGTGAATCCACGGGAATCGGCGAGGATTCGGAGATCTTTCATCAAAATTTGTCAACTTAATACCAATAAATATTCTGAAAGCAATGTTTCGTCATCGTCAAACATTCCTTCACGCATAGTTTATGTACTCCTAGTATTTTCATAGAGCAATAAAAGCCATGGAGACTGCGTTTGTGGAATGCACAGATTAAATTTGTCAACTGTATGAGTTCAAATTTTGTTTAACTTCGTGCGTGATATTTATTGCCGTTAGATTCCGATAGTCTACATATATTGTGTGGCCTTTATGTTGCATCCGAAACTTCGTCGATATATTTGTCAATACATAACAAATTTGGCTAGGTAAACAATTGGGTAACGAAAATTTATACTTAGTATTACAAAATATTATCTGTATGTACATTTTTATTTTGTCTGATGGTCGGGGATTCGAATATCAACTGACCGATAAGATTGCAATGACCAAATATCTCCATAGACATGGAAAGAAAGATTGCCAGACATAATTTAATAATTATTTGAAAATTTTAAGAAAGTGGACACTAGTTGTCCTGTGATTTTACATAACCTAACGCTATCGGAGCTCTTAATGATTATAAGTGTTCCTCAGTAACTTTATCTATAATTACACAATTCTTGTTTATTCCATTATAATAATGACTACTAATGACAATTGACTCTTGTTCATATTTATCATACAAATTTTTCCTTATGCACTGGCATAGTTTTACTTTGTAATTTGTCATGAATGGTGGGCCGATGCATGCATAATAACATTACATTTACAACATTTTTTTACAGCCTCGCGCGGTGAACTTCTGACGGACCTCAATTCGTCTGTATTTTTAAAGTGAAACTTTAGCATCGTTGTGATTTGAAATTTCATTGAAACGAAAAGTCGACATAAAGATTATATAAATTATAATAGAATACAAATGTGCAATTGTTTCTATTATTTTCGTTTTTTTATACGTAATATATGTTTATACGTATGTCTCTTGTAGGCTACTTTTATGAAGTTACACTTCTGCGGTGTGTGACTTGCACACGTTCACTTTTTATTAATATTAATAAATGTTTGTGCGCTTATAGCGCTGTCACATATGAACCGATTTGGAAATTATTATGTTTTTTTGCTTAAAAGGATTTGGTTTCAATTAGGACTCTATGAATTTTATTAGCATATAACCTTAGGTCGCGAAGATATACCATGGTTTTTTTTAAATGTTTCGTACATTTGCATGCTTGTTGATTGAGATATTGCAAGGTTTTTGTCAGAGTACGATCTACTTCAAAGAGAGCACGAATATGGAAGAAGAATTATGATACTTCGTTAATAAAGGAGACCGACCGCGCATTAACACTTTCAAGTTACAGCCTATATATACGAGTAGGTGCTCGGCACAGGTCTTCTCTGTAAAGAGAGTATAAGGGCATGGTCGGTTTCTTTCGGTTTCTTCACAATGTTTTCTTTCACAGCACAATAATTGCAACATAAAAGTTCATTGATGCCGGCACCGGGCTTCGAACATGGGTTGCTAGCGTACCGTGCAGCTTGAGGTGTCTCATCGTTTCATCACCAAGCTATCACCGCTTCTGTATGTAATAATAAAACCTATTCAACATCTACCTCGGACAGATAATAAGTTAACTTTTAACCTTTTGTTGGTCATTTAAAAAAACCCAGACACGGCACACACGAATGCTTAAAATAATTATCAACTCGCCCGGGTTTTACTGATTAAGTTGACGTACGGATTTGAATGATAAAATTATAATCGGGTCGTTTACCGCAGCTCCTAAAATAAATATTAAATTAAAAATGATACGGAACTTCAAAGATAGCGCCGTCGTTTCTATAACGTTATCAGAGGATAAATAATAACGTTATATCTTCATTTTATACATGAATCACTCTTTGAATAAAACCAGTTTTACTTATTTAAGCGCAATTTTGTTTTATTTTTAAATATTTCACATTTTGAACACCTTACAGCGATAAAATCCTCAAATTTAGCATATGTTAGCTGGCAACACATGACACTCAGCGATTGTTATGCATAATAACTACTTCCAATGATATCTTATTGATTTACCTGAACCTTATTGTATCTTTAATAATTTAGTTGATCGTCACATTAACTTTGCATTGTAAACAATAATTTAACTTCATTAGTTCGTTATCTGAGTATTAATTAATTTTGTATAAAGATTGTGAGGACGCGCACATGTCACGGTATTCGTTAAAATAATTCTTTGAACAACGTTACGCTGTCTGAATAAAGCGAGTGTATTAGTTGTTGGACTATTTTATGCCACAAGATCTATAAATTATTACACATAGTACCAATACTTCATCTTGAAGTATTGAATAAAATCTACGCCTAGTTTGGTTTTTCTCATTAAATCTGGTAAGAAAAATACAGAAATATCAATAATGATTAATTGAAAAGGAACTGAATTAAAAAGCGGAAAACTGTGAATATATTTATTTATTTATTTAAATCAACAAAAATTATAACACCGTTACAGATAATACCAATATGATATTATAAAAACTTAGTTAAATATATATTATTAAAATTAAAACAAATAAAAAGCTGCTTTATGTATTGACAATAATATATAAATATATTAGAGTCAAACACCTTCTACGCATTAATAGGCAGTTTCGATAAACACAGACTCTGTGCAACAAAATATATCAATGTGCAGTGAGATGGTATTAACAAACAAATATTGGTATCCTAGAAGTATAATTAATGTGCATGTTGAACCTAATGGTTCAGATTTATTTGTATTTATCTAGTCGCTGTATTTATACATTGCCGCAATCTGGATAGTCAGCAGCGCACAGCATTCACATGTTTATTCGACCTATTGATAAATACTATTTTGGTTTGCTCCATTTACCGAACGGAAGTAGTTAGCTGATAGCGGATTGCGTTACAGTTTCTTTAACTGTATCCGAAGGTGCAATGCATCTCGCATGTAGTCTCTCATCTCGTTTAGTCTAACTTAGTGTACGGGCGTACGCCACAAATTGCATAGTACGATAGCAACCCAAGTTCGATCCCCGGTGCCGGCACCAATGAATTTGTGTTAATCAATGTTACATTTTAAGTGTTGATTTGACCACGCGCTCGGCGATGAAGGAAGTCTTGGAAAATTTTCTTAGACATGTAAGTTATAATCTCTTTACAGAGAAGGCATGTGCCCAACGGTGGAACATAAGGCTGTAATTTTAATTTCTTTTTACGTCAATAACAATGTATTTTTTAAAGTAAACACTAGTTTGAATATATTTTCCTTCTTTTTCGGAGTCAGAAAAGGGATGGTAGGCCTTCTGTCCTAAGGATGCTAGAGTAAACTGTTGTTGAGTTGGTTTGGATCCTTCTTCTGATATGGTGATGCTCGCTGAATTATGTTTTTAAGATTTCAGTTTCTTACGGTGAACGGAAAGCTTACCTTATATGTATAAGTGTATTTGTAGATATTGGAAAAGATTTCCTTATCATAATTCCAGGGAGTAACAATCTAACACGATAAACCCAGCGATTATTGTAATGATACCGTGACGACTATATTCAAAAGGCGTGGTTACGTACACCTAAATAAATAGTATGGGACGGCTCGCGAGCGTATTTTGGTTGGTGGAGATTAACAATGAAATTACACAAAGTTATCTTCTGAATGTATTGAAATGGTTTTGGACCGATTTTACAAAAGAAAGAGGTTCTCAATTCGTCTGTATGTTTTTTTATGTTTGTTACCTCATAACTTTCAACTGGATAAACCGATTTTGATGTAAGATAATTCGAAAGCTGGTGCTTCCCGTGTGGTCCCATTGCAATAAGTTCAGTTTTGACACTAGAAAACCACATAAGTCATAAATTTGCATTAAGTATGTCAGCGACAAATGGACGAATAACTCAATATCACGTCAATCGATTTTTATGATTCTTGGGATGTAACTTAAAGGGTAGTTTATTAAGAGTTTGGTTAAGTTATACATAATTCGGAAATACAAATGTTTAACGTTTGATTCCATTTGATGGCGGCTTCTGTTTTATTCTTAAATAAACTTGTTAGGTTTTCACAACAAAGTTTATGAATAAATATCCGTTCCCATAAATAAGCAACAAAAAGTGAGATAAGACTTTATATTGTGTGTACACTTTGTTATAGTGGGTAGACGGCTGACATTGAACAACAATGCTCTACGATATTTTTCTTTTTGTTGAAACCTTACACAAAGCACTGCTGTGTAAACGCACTCAGTACTCCGCTTGCCGGTCATGTATTATTTAAATTACAAACTACTATTATTTATTAAAGTTAAAGCCTTTATATATGTCCCACTTTTGGGCGCAGGCCTTCTCTGTAAAGAGAGTATAAGGGCATAGTCCGCCACGCGGCCCTAATGCGGATTGGCAGACTTCACATGCCGTAGAAAAATTTTGTAAAACATGTAGGTTTCCTCACGATGTTTTCCTTCACCGCCGAGCGCGTGGTAAATTAGCACATAAAATTGCAACAACAAATTTATTGGTACCGGCACCGGGGATCGAACTCGGGTTGCAAGCGTAATACGCATCTTGAGCCAACCGCACGGACACTGAGCTACCACGGCTCTATTATTTATTTATATATATATATATAATTATTTATTAACATTATATCAATTATCTAATTCTTATTGACAGAAAGTTTGTTTTTTGTTTAATTGTGACTTGCAGCTGGTATAAATTGTCACAACGGAAATGCATTAAGTATCCTTTATTAGTTAGTCCATGTAATGGTAAGCATTGCGTGCGCACGACATTGGGTGGTTCTGGTCACCGGTCGCATCAGCATGTTGGCAGCATACTCTATTTGTTCATTCCTTCTTTTAATTGTAGTTTATTTTCCGTTCTTTTTTATATGTACTATATCACTTTCGTGGGCGATCCTAGATAACCGTGATCTTCAGTTCTGGGCTCTCAAGAATAAGACTACGTTATCCCCTGCCTGTCGTAGAAGGCGACTAAAAGGGGCCTCGGTTTCACTGGGCGACAGGGTGGGGTCCTTTGTCGTCCGCCAAGGTGGACCCGGGAAGAAGGCGACATCGGCTGGCCCATGTCGCCTTGCACTGCGAGGGCACAGGGAGAGGGAGTAACCTCCCCCCCGGGAAGTGCTCTCCTTGAGCACAGTGCAGAGGGGCTCCGGTGCGTTCCACTGGAGATCCCGGAGCCCCTCACCATGCACCGAGGAAGGGCCACCGGGGAGGTTTTAGTGGGTAAAAACCCCACATAACCGCCGCCTTCCCCCCAGAAGGCGGGGTATCTTTTTGATAGAAGATAGATTTCCTCCTCGTTAACAAAAAAAAAGATAACCGTGATCTTAAAGGGTGACGCTAAAGACCTGCATGGCATTTGCCCCTTCTTCCCATAAAAGTCGCAGTAAAGACATATATTTAGCACTTATAAACTGACTAAAACATAGCCAAAACGTCGATGCTAAATTGCATGAAATGTTTGTCAGTTCATGGCCTGGCTTTCATCCAAGCAATTGTAGGCCAATTTGATTCCTGGGTTTGACCACGAAGGTTAAATTTAATGCCAGCTTTTGTTTTTTCAAAACTTTTAATGGTCTATAATTTTAACTTAATGGTAAGCATTAAAGTTAAAAAAAAGAAGTTTACAGAATTTTCTGTAACGTAGAGAACATTTTGAAATAAGTTTAATATTGTATAATGCAATCCTTTTTACCAAACTTAGGTTACTATAGCCAATGAACACGCAGTAAAACAGTACTTAAAATTGCAATAAACAACTTCATTGACGCTAACATTGGGGAACGATGCCGAGCTTAAACTCTTATAAGCTTGTGTTTTTACCATTCCTGCTAGTGAACGAATTGCATTTCAGTCTTTTTGATGGCACTCGATTTGTATATTAGCACACACAGATATGAGGGAAGCAAATGTAAGCAACATTTTAAAATGTTGTATGTTGATTGAAGAAGTCATAAAAGCGCCAATATTGCGCATATAGCAGATGTTATCATATACATAATCGCGTATCAAGCGAGCGTCGATTGAATAATAATTTATAATAACTGTAATTGTGGAAAATCATTATATCTTATAACACGTATATCTTTGTACACATGCGGATACTTACATCACTATAATTTAATATAATAATAATTTTGAAAGACTTTTCGCTTCCAGTCCTATAGTCCTGGGCTCGTAGAATAAGGCTACGGTATCCTCTGCCTGTCGTAGAAGGCGACTAAAAGGGGCCTCGGGTTCACTGGACGGCAAGGGTGGGGACCTTTGTCGTCCGCCGAAGTGGCGACATCGGCTGGCCCGTGTCCCACAGGGACACAAGGAGAAAGGGATTAACCTCCCCCCCGGGACGTGCTCTCCGGTGCAATTGCAGAGGGCTACGGTGTGTTCCACTGGAGATCCCGGAACCCCTCATCGTGTACCGAGGGAGGGCCACTGGGGGTTTTAGTGGGTAACAACCCCACATAACCCCGCCTTCCTGCTCCAGAAGGTGGGTTATCTTGTTGAAGATTTACCGGGGGTAAATCTTCAACAAAAAAAAAAGTGAATCTCAAAGTGAAAAACAAAAAAAAATTCACAACGGTCACTGGGACAAAGCGGATAGCTTTGACCATAAACGTTGAAAAGCGCTCAAAACGTTAGGAATTTTGAAAGAATCCCCGATAAACCCGTTAAGTAAGTTTCATTTCAATTGAATAAATTACTCAAGATATAACACTAACACCATTCAAGTTTCCACGTAAACATATCTATTGCTAGTTTAATTCGAGAATGACTCAGTTTATTGGCCATTCCAGCAGTAGAAGGAGATAAGCGACTCTCTGGGAATGTTCGATAGTGGTAGAACATTCAAATTGGATGGCATAAAAATTTCTTTTGACGTGACAAAATGCTCAATAAACTGGAAATATTCGTATAATCCTTTCGTAGGTCGTTAGACCAGTATATATGTGACAGTGCTGTTGCGTCGAAAGCTTCCTGCCATTCGCCTTGGCAAAGCTGATTTGGTTGAACACAGACGCAAATGAGCCGCTGTAACTCAGCCGACGGATACCCGGTCTTTTTACTGATGAAGCTCACACGAGCATGCTGCTACAATTACATTAAATAAATGCCAGTGGATTACACTTAACACCTGCCGAAGACATAAGAGATGCTTTTGATTTTCTTAAGTGTTGGCCACGTGGCACCTCACGCGGTTTAATTATAATTATTACCGGGTGTTCCCGAAGGCTCTGGTTTCCTTATTTAAAACGTATAAAACGTTTGCGTCTTACTAAAAATTTCCGTGATGAGTCTTTGGTAATTTAGAATCATAATTACACAGTACACCGGAAATAATTGTTTTTTAATATTAATCGCGTAAATACCTTTAAGAAGTCTTTTGATGTGTTTCATATTTTGTGCCAATGAAGAATATGTCTATATCTGTTAGATAATTTTCTCTAATTGTCTGCCAATTCGTACTAGACATGCATGGCGGACTATGCTCTTATACTCTCTTTACAGAAAAGGCCTGTGCCTAACCGTCGCATATATAAATACAGGCTGTAACTTTAACTTTTAGAAATATGTTGTATTATTTATTTAAATTGTAATAGCAATTTTTATTGCAGTCTCGTATACTCTCGGAAGAGTTAAGCTTTATTATAAATTAATGCTAACATTTTTAGCATAGAATGTCTATAATTGTTATAAATACATGAAAATAATATTACCCGCCTGTCTAAATATTGCCATATCGTGGTGTTATTAAATATTATACATACATGTCGTCATACATAGTAACGTTAAAAAATTCCGTTGACTGCTCACGCCACGTGATTCATCGTTCATCGCAAAAGTGCTGTGTCGAGTGTTGCCACTCCACGAGCTTTACACGGAACTGCCAGTGTTTGAATACGGTAATATCAGCGTTAGGGTGACAATCGAATATAGTATAATGGATATGTCCCCTTAACATATAGTATTATATGTTAAGGGGACATATCATCGAAAAATATGATGGAAGTTTCATCTATTTTCTTTTTAGATCCGAAATGTAATTGAAAATAGACATCTTGCCACACCGGACATAAATTTTTGCAAGTGATATTTTTGAAATTTATTGAAATAAATTATATATTTTTTCTAATTAATTACCCATTTGTACAAAACTTCTGTGATACTTATAATCTAATACTTTAATATCCTTAACTGTTAAAATTTAAACCATACTAATATGATAAGAAGTAGGCACAACTGAAGTTTCTCAAACCCATTTTTTATCAAGACATTAGAACCTGCACGATCTGATGCTTAACAAATTATCGTGAGTTATCTAGTCGTAGTCATATAATAAACAATAGAATTACATGTTAAATTCTTGAAAAACCAACATGTAACGAACAATAAATTATATAACATAACCTTCTTCCACACATGCTGCAGTTTATGATTAAAAAAAAATCGCATGCCCTTTTATCACAATAGATATTGTCACCCTAGCACAGTGAAAGCATTCAACCGATCGCGGATCACTTTCTTTTAGCGAATCTTGCTTAATCTTTTACCTGTTGCGCCAATTGCTAACGGTAATCGCGTCTGGGGGAACCCTTGTGGGACGATAACATCGCGGCTATGTAACTCGGTAAAAACAATCTAATACTTTTTGACGCCTTCTTTATTACACGTATCACGCTACATTACTTTAACTAATAAAAACATTAACCTTTTTTCTTTAAATAACCGACAAACGTAATTTTGTCATCATAATTATTTAAATTTTTTTGTGATAAACCCATTCTGATTGGCAATTGGAAAATAGCCAATTTACTTCTTATTACATCAGCTATGTGCGAATGAAAGTCCGGTGAAAATCGGTTAAATCCAGATATTAGCCGGAACAAACGGTCAGACAAAAATTGTAAAAAAATATATTTTGGTATATGTACCGTATAATATACATTGATATGCATTAGTATAAGCGTTTATCTTAATATTACAAATAGACACTCCAATTTTATTTATTTGTATATAAATTATCCTGAAAGGCAGCCCTTCAGAGAGCCAGGCCGAGGTTTTCGATTACAAATAATCTCATCCAGTCTGACATTTTAAATGAATAGGTCTTTAACTAAACAGTAGTAGCCTAGAGGATAAGCGGTTCAAATTACGATGTTATGGTTGTCAGGTCAAATCCCAGTCAGTTGGTACCAATGAATTCCCGTTTTTCTTTTTTATATACAAATTACTCGCTAAAAATGTTGTAGATTTTCATGGGCGACGGTGATCACTTAAGATCAAGCGAGCCGAAAGCTCGATTGTTTAATTTCCTATAAAAATAAAAGAAAAAAATATTTAATATAGTGCCCTTTTTTCGCAGATCGGTAGAGCGGTACGTGCAGGTGAAATGGAAGGATGTCCGGGTTGGTGACCTGGTACATTTGTCGAACAACGAAGCGGTGCCCGCCGACATGGTGCTATTACACTCCTCGAACTCGATAGGTGTCTGCTTCCTGGACACTTGCAACTTGGACGGCGAGACTAATCTCAAGCAGCGGATCGTCGCTCCCGGCTTCAGAGAAAAGGTTAATTATATTGGTGTACAAATAAGTTTTGCCGTTTTGAGAAAGATGACATGGCTCGAGTTTTACGATACTAGGATGTCAAATGTGATGCACTAGCAAGAGGGCATTAGAACCTATGCGTGAGACAAAAGAAAAGAAGAAGGCGTATGGTACAAAATGGAGTGACACAGGCGAAAGTACATTGAATTAGTCACATATTAAGGATTGGTAGATCAGGGACCGGGTCACCTCAAGTTACGTAGTTCGCTTGCAACCCCGAAGTTCATTTCCTGTGGCGGCACTAATTGTTTGTTGCAATTATAAGACTAGCTTGCTTAACCAAAAATCAATAGTCAAACATCAAAAGTTAACTAGAAAAAAATGTTATATAGCATTAAGTTCGTCTTTGTACATACATTTTAGCATTCTCTATATATAGATATATGTATCCGATTTATGTATAAGGATGAGACAGGAGCCGTGAGTAGTGAGCCGTACTCTTGGTTATATGTTCAAGTGAAAATTGTAGAACGTTAGTCGGATAAATTTTAAACACATAGCAAATAAGATGTGCATGAGAACTGTGTCCGTCGTCGAGCGCCGTCAACTGACCGTAAAATTTTCTATTGTCCAACATGTAGCCCAAAGACTAGATACTCACTGAACCGTTGATATAAAGTGACTAAATTAACATTCAGCCCCTTTTTATGTCTGTGATATTTAACTATTACATAATTGTATTTACTGCATTTATGTTTTCTTTTTATTTGAGAGCAATATTAGCTCAGAGTCCCCTTGCGCCTAAGCTTGTCTCAAGTTGCGTAGAAATTTAGAAACCCGAGTTCGATCCTCGGTACTCGACACCATAAAATATTACTTGCAATTTTAAGTTCTTGTCTACCCTGTCTGACTAGACACTAATACTCTCTTAAAATTATATGATATCGCAGCTGATGTTATTACTTAAAGTTACAGCCTTTATATATGTCCCACTACTGGGCACAGGCCTTCTCTGTAAAGAGAATATAAGGGCATAGTCCGCCACGCGGCCCTAGTGCGGATTGGCAGACTTCACATGTCTTAGAAAATTTTTCTAAGACATGTAGATTTCCTCACGATGTTTTCCTTCACCGCCGAGCGCGTGGTAAATCAGCACATAAAATTGCAACAACAAATTTGTTGGTGCCAGCACCGGGGATCGAACTCGGGTTGCTAGCGTAATATGCAACTTGAGGCGACCGCGCGGACACTGGGCTACCACGGCACTTTGTCTTATTACTTAATCTTATAATGTCCAAAATTTCTTTCCAGCATAAAGACTTCAGCCCCCTGAAATTCAGAAGCACAGTTGAAGTGGAACGACCGTCGACCAAAATATATAGATTCACTGGAACAATATCCCATCCGAACGGATGTCGAGTTCCACTAAATTCCGAGAACCTGTTGCTGAGGGAATGCACGATCAAAAATACAGATTACGTGGAAGGCATCGTTGTGTACGCGGGACACGAAACTAAGGCTATGCTGAACAATGGCGGGCCCAGGTACAAATGTTCCAAGCTCGAGAGGAAGATGAACACCGACGTCATCTGGTGTGTCTTAGTGCTTCTGTTCTTATGCTGTGCAGGCGCTGTCGGCTGCAAGATCTGGTACGACCACTACAGCCCACTTCTATACAAAGTAACACCCTTCATCACAACCGCGGATAAACCAGCCTACGAGGGTCTCCTCATATTCTGGACGTATATCATAATCCTACAAGTCATGATACCGGTATCCCTTTACGTGACCATCGAAATGACTAAACTACTCCAAGTTTATCACATTCACCAGGACATCGAAATGTACGACCCAGTAACCAATACACGGACGGAATGCCGAGCGTTGAATATCACTGAGGAGTTGGGACAGATCAATTATTTGTTCACCGACAAAACGGGAACGTTGACAGAGAACAAGATGGTATTTAGACGATGTACGGTTAGCGGGGTGGACTACGACCACCCGCCGGGCCCGCCCGCCGACCCGTCTCCAGATCTGCCGCCTATTGTCACTCCCATAACCAAAGTCTCGCCCAACAGAAGAATGCTCCAACATATGCAGGACAATAATGACGCTCAACATACACAAAAGGTAAGAAAAAATTTAAAGAATCCAAGCGCATTACATTACTCATCAAAAGATTATCAATTGGTCTGTTTCTGTTTAGCTGTTTGAGCATGCATGCGTGGCTCTTCTTCGTCGGTTTCACTCCAGACAAACACTTGCTTAGTTAATTACAGCCTTTTATATATGTCCCACTGCTGTGTGCAGGCTTTCTCTTTAAAGAGAGTATAAGGTCATATTCCGCCACGCGGCCCTAGTGCGGATTGGCAGACTTTACATGTCTTAGAAAAATGTTTTAAGACATGTAGGTTTCCTCACGATGTTTTCCTTCACCGCCAAGCGCGTGGTAAAAAACACTTGCTTAGAAAGTATTAAAAAATGAGTGCGTGCGAACGTTTACTTTTTTTGCCATCATTAAAACAATAGTTTAATTTTATTGCATGCAAATAATTGATTACAATAAACTGTTAAAAGGGCAGGAAACGGATAGTCAACACAGTCAATAAAGTTCAGTTTAAATTAGAAAAATTAAATAATAATATTTTAATTTATATAAATAAATAATACACGGATAGATAGACCTCAATTATATTGGAGCACTTGAAAAAGTATTAAGCACAATTTTTACTTACGCTAATTTTTACTTGTGCCAGCATTTTTTCAAAACGCGCTCAAAGAAGTATAAATTCAAAATATATTGTACTCGTGCAGGTGCGAGAGTTCCTCCTGATCCTGGCGGTGTGCAACACAGTGGTGGTGAGCCAGCCGCACGTGGACGCTATGCAGATGAGCGGTTCGCAGTCCAGCAGCCAGTTCCCTTCAGAGAAGCCAGCACGCTCCAATGGCACACTACGATCTAATGACAAGTGAGGAATACTCTTTTCAACCTTCATGACTCTATGGTATGTTCTAAAGACGACAAGAATTCTAAAAGTTGTTTTATATTGCCTTGGTACATGCTAGAGAAATCTGATGATGCAATTAAAAATTTAAACTAAGGAGGTTCTCAATTCGGCAGTATTTTGGGGCGTTGCGGAGGATTCCCCTGGCCGGCAAAAAACGTCCGTAACTTTAAATAAACGCGTAAGAATCTAGTGTCATCTGGTTTAGATAGATGGCGCTATTATTAATTATATATTTTTATACATTATTGTAAATAAAAAACCATTGCTAGCATTCATTAAAAAAAAATATATATGTTTTATATATGTATATACTTATCAATGTACTCGGTATATAGTTGTTTCGTACCATCTCATTATATTAGCGCGTGTCAGCGTCATATAATGTCAGTATATGATAAAATTGAAGTAAATTATTGACAGGTACGCTCGCCTGACGGAGTCCAGATCGACCACACCCTCACCGCCGCCCTCGACCACGTCTCCACTGCGCATCCGCTTGCCTAAGTTCCCCTTCGGCAGCCGAGACGACA
Source organism: Meandrusa payeni (assembly GCA_029286785.1). Taxonomy (NCBI): domain Eukaryota; kingdom Metazoa; phylum Arthropoda; class Insecta; order Lepidoptera; family Papilionidae; genus Meandrusa; species Meandrusa payeni. Next base: position 8,322,447 of record JAGSMX010000013.1, read on the forward strand.
CCAACAGCGAGCCGAGCACTTCGGCTGAATCACAAGTATACTTAAAAACTCTTTACTATTATAACTCTCTATATTAATACAGTAATGAAATGGGAGAATGTAACTACTAGGATAGGTTGGTATTGGTTGGATAGATTGGCTGTGTGGAGGTGAGAGATTTTAAAGTAAATTATTAATATCAACCGTTGACCCAGAAGGGTAGGCAGGTATTACGAATTTCCATTTACACCTCTCTCGCTGAATGCTCATTCATACACCTTCGTATACATATTAACGTTTTTATACTTCTTTAGTATGTCACCAATTTGGTCGATATATATTCCCTAATGTAGAAGAGCCGCAGGTTGTCGACCACTTTAATTTTTACCCCAGGACATCCCCTATCTGGACGTTTCCGTATCGTGGACACTGCCACTCACTTTTACTTCATAATTTTTTTTTAATTATTAGTGGGAAGTTGCTTAGTAATAGAAATAGGTACAAAAGACAATGAACAATGGTTTGTTGGTGCCCATACAAATGTATAATAATAATAATAAAACGATAATATATGATATATAATAATAAGAATACAACGATAGTAAAATTTTCAAATTAGAACCAATCAGAAATGTTTCCATTATCAGGTGGTACGTTTCGAAGCGGAGAGTCCAGACGAGCTGGCGCTGGCGGAGGCGGCGCTGGCGTACGGCTACGAGCTGCGCAGTCGGTCGCCGGACGAGGTGGAGATCGGCGTGCGCGGGGAGCTCTCGCGGTACAAGGTGCTGCGAGTGCAGCAGTTCGACTCCAACAGGAAGTGCATGTCTGTGGCCATGCGCCTGCCCACTGGACAGGTATTGAATTCGGAACGGCCAAATGAAAACTAGAGCCACGCCATCCTTTCCCACCACAGGGAGCGGATATGCAAAACTAATATATTTCTGCACGTATAAAAATTATGACAATGTTAAGCTTTATTTGGAATTATTAACAAGAATGTTGGTAACATTAATAAAAAAAATTGCTAGCATAAATTAAAAACAAATCAAGACAACAATACCTGCAGTCTTGAAACATATGTATGTCTTAGGTACACATAAACGGTTTTGTTTATGAAATTAATAAAATTGAACAATGGTACAGATATAGGGACCAATATACAATCAGTAAAATATATTAAAACGACTCCATTATTTATGCAAAAGCCGCTTCGTGGACGCCTCGCTACTAAACGACGGTCTCCTAATAGTACTTATCACATATCCTTAACGTCATGTTTCAAATAATAGATGATATTGAGAGTTACCTTTCCTTTTTCAGGTAGTTCTATACGTTAAGGGAGCAGACAGTGCGGTGTTCGGAGCGCTAACGCCGATGCGCGCCGGGTCAGCGGAGGCGGCCGCGTACGAGCGCACGCGTACGTTACTCTCGGAGTACTCGCGCGCGGGTCTGCGTACGCTTGTGATGGCTAAACGCACCATGCAGCCCGCGCTTTGGGAGGAGTGGCTCGCCGGACACACGCGCGCTTCCGAAATTGGTGAAGGTAATGTAATGCTAAATATTCAAATTGTTACGACTGTACAACAATATATACGTTAAAGTGTATATTGTTTGTATTATGATGAGAAGATTTATATATATTTTATTAATAAAAATGTTGTGTCGCTGCTATTAATAGCGACTCTTTGACCCAAATACGCGAATCAAACCCATTAAACATAGATATAATTTGTTTTATTTTTATTTTTCACTAATATTGTACAACGAACTATAAAATGTACCTTACTTATGTAATGCCTTTTGTTTGATTTTGGTGTAAAATAAAGTTATATCTATCTATCTATATATAAACAGTATCAAACGTTTGTAATATTATGTAGCGTACGTAGCGTGTCTTGAATGCATTGTGTTTGTGTTTCTATATTTTGAAATTTAAAATGGAAGGGAAGTGAATTATCTATAATTGTTATTTTTAAGAACAATACGTCCCCGAAGCGACTGAACTGTAGTTTCGATGACAACTCCCTTGCAATAACTAGGTGGAGGATGAGAGTTAAGGATGATATTTCAAATTTGTAGTTTCAAACTAGAGCTTCTTTTAGCACGCTTGACTTGCGGAGTAAGCTGGTGAATGCGTTACGAAAAGTATAATCGGGCGAGGTGAACGGAAACTGAAAAAGAGATATAATTTTGTAAAGATAGAAAGAGAGAAAGTTACTTTTCGTATTGTAAGGGCAAGAGAGAGAGAGAGTTGCCAACACATATTTTATTTCTCTCATGGCCAGTTACGTTTCGTATATCTAAGACACAGTGTAGGCCTATTGTCTGTATCACACTGTAGGAGCAAGTAAGGACAGTGCGCAAATACTCTTTCTTTCTCCCTTGAACAATCGTACATATATTATACATACATGGAGCTAAAGAAGATTTGCTTCAGTCGTGTGGTCTAAAGCATACTATTTTTATTATCAGGGCGAGAGAAACGGATTCGTGAGTCCTTAGCGAGGCTGGAGAGTGCGTTGACGCTGGTAGGTGCGACGGGGGTGGAGGACCGGCTGCAGGAGGCGGTGCCGCGTACGGTGCGCGCGCTGCTCGACGCCGGCATCGTGGTGTGGGTGCTCACTGGGGACAAGCCCGAGACCGCCATCAACATCGCCTACTCCGCCGCGTTGTTCTCGCAGAGCGATCGCCTGCTGCACCTCATGTCCCGGGATAAGGTATACTTCTATTCTGTAACATGTCTACGTAATTTTTCCATGATTTCACTACTCCCAACTTGCATACGCTAATGTTCCCTCCACTTTGGAGCCATGGTATCCATGAGAATATTATATCGGAGTTTATGTTCACTTTACAGGAGCACGCGGAGTCGACAATCAAGAGCTACTTGGAAGGGGGCGTGGTAGAGGGAGTGGGGGGACGCGCACTGGTAGTGGACGGACGCACTCTCACCTACATCCTAGACCGTCGCTCCGGCCTGGTGGCGCCCTTCCTGTCACTCGCTAAGCGGTGCTCCGCCGTACTGTGCTGTCGTGCCACGCCACTACAGAAGGCGTACATCGTCAAGGTACACTTAAAATATTACTTAATATCAAACACTAACATCATCGTCAGTCTAAGTCTTTCCACTACTGGAATTAGGCCTTTCCCAATGCCTTCCTCCATATAGGGATGTTCATAAAAAAAAAACTTGGCACAGTTTATGTAATTTGAACAATTAATACAGCCATCGCGGAGTATATAGTTAACATATATGTTACTATTATATAGAACTGTAATAACGGATGAAATATATCGTAATAAAAATCGATATTAGATGAAGCAATAAATCGCATTTATATATGAATTTACATCGTGCATTATTACCGCCGTATGCGATCCGCTTTCCGCATCCAGCCACTGCCGGCTATCCTTGTGAGGTCGACGGTCCATCTGAAGAGAGGACCTTACGTCAAATTTTTGATCCATGTTGGTTTGATTTCTATGTATTCCATCCTACAGGCTGTGAAGGAGGAGTTAGGGGTGACCACATTGGCGATTGGCGACGGTGCTAATGATGTATCCATGATCCAAACCGCCGATGTTGGAATTGGTATGTCGTCTTATAAGTAAATAGTTAAAATCAATAATAGACGTCTGCTGAGCCTACCACTTAACTTGCTATTTGATGTTCAGGACTATCGGGACAAGAAGGTCGTCAGGCCGTGATGGCTTCGGATTTCGCCCTGTCCAGGTTCAAATTCATCGAGAGGCTGCTGCTTGTCCACGGGCACTGGTGCTACGACAGATTAGCACGCATGATACTGTATTTCTTCCTTAAAAACGCCGTAAGTTGCAGCAAAACTAAATATTTTTAACATAAATCTTTCATGTAGTACATTATTATGTCACTGGATAAACGGTGTACACTTCTAGACTTAATTTTACTCTAGATCTGCAATATTTTCACAGATAATCTAGAATTTAATACAATGTTCATGAACTTCTGTACGCCAACGTACAGAACAACCACAAGCTATTCTATCGTATTATTGTAGTATTCCACATGCCAGCACGACCTATGCGCAGAGCCTAGTAGCCTTAGTACATCATACCCATAACAAAACGACTTCAGTTGACATTTTCAATGTGAGAAAACCTAGACTTAAAAAATGTCTTTTTGAGACCATTGGCAGTACATATTACACATACACATAACACACACACGCATTCACTGACGATATCTCTCAAAATTTAAAACTACGTCTTATGAACAAATTGTGAACCTACGTTAATAGTCAGTACAGTAGTGATATATAATATATTATTACCTAAGTACTGTGGATTTAGTAAAAATAAATAAATAAATCTAGTATACTAGAATAAATATTTTCTGTGTGCAAATATGGTACAAAGAACGAAATTTATGCATTGAAAATTGGATCATTGGAAACTATTAATTGTTGTGTCAATAGCCTAATGGTTTAAGCTACGGTCTGCGAATCGTCAGGTCGTAGGTTCGACTATTGACGTGAACCATCTCCTAGCACACGTAGTTGGAATGTTTAAGAAGAATGTTAGTAATATTTCTGAAAAAAAATATTGCTAGCTTTCTTAAAAAAAAAATCGTAAATATAATATAAATATGTTCTAGTGAAAACGCATTTGAAAAACAAAAAATTACGTTTATAAATATACATATTTATATACAAAATTTTTAGTACGTAATTTTCATCAACAGACATTCGTGTTTGTCGTGTTCTGGTACCAATTATACTGCGGCTTCTCATCCATGGTGATGATCGACCAACTCCACCTGATGGCCTATAACTTAATGTTCACCGCCTTCCCACCAATTGTCATAGGTAAGTTACACTTCAACATTATTTTATCCTTCTATTGAAAGAATGCTGATTTCTATACTATTATTACTAACATTCTCGAATTAGCATTAGTCGAGGCGTCAATAGCCTAATGGTTTACGGTACGGTCTGCTACATGGACCCTGAAGAAAGCCGATCGTGATCGCATTGATGCCTTCGAGATGTGGTGCTGGCGAAGGATGTTGCGGATTCCATGGACAGCACATCGTACCAACGTGTCCATCCTGAAAGAACTTAAAAACAAAGCTAGGCTCTCCACCATATGCCTACGCAGGATGCTGGAATACTTTGGTCACATTGCCAGAAAAACAGCAATAACTTAGAAGGCTAGTTGTGACTGGTAAAATTGACGAGACAAGACCGCGAGGACGAAGCCCGACGTTGGACTGACCAGATCCGCACCAGTTTCGGCACGTCGGTTAGCGATGCTCTGCGCACGACTGCAGATAGAGGAAAATGGCGACGGATCACTAAAAATAAACTGTTCCCACGAGATTGTCACGACCCTTAGTATTGAGGAAACCGACGCGAGGAGAAGGAGACGGTCTTTGAATCGTAAAATCGTGGATACGAATCCATCATCCGACTATTGACGTAAACCAACTCCTAACACAAGCCTAAGTTTTTTAAATGGCTAACAAGAGTGTTAATAATATTTGTGAAAAGAAAACAATATTTTAGCATTCTTTTTAAAATTAATCTTGTCAGTAATTATTTCTCACAGTTAATTAACCGTTGCCAAGCAACCATATGTATAATGTATAAGTATCAAACGAATTGTAGTTGTGTAATTTTTTTTGTGTAACTCATGAATATAAACTAGTAAGTATCGGAAACTTCAACTCCTCCTTTGGCGCAATTTTCTTAAGTCCTATTAATATAATGACAATATTGTAATAAAAATTGTTAGTTTTTTAATGACGAACTACACAGATTGGCCAGAGAGGCTGGCCTTGACTGCTTCACCGGATTGAGAGGTGGCACAGCTCTTAGGTCGCTTAGCCTGAACCTCTATTGCTAGTAACTCGACACAAGGGTCCCCCCGGTGAGGGGTAACCTCGGCTTGGACGGTTACTATGTTACGCGTAAGCATGCCGATCCGAGGGCGCCCGAGAGGGCCGAACCACGACTCGGTCGGTTGCTATTTCACGGATAATCTAAGAGACATTCAAAAGCTAAACTAACTTTGAGTGCCACTTCGGGAAGCGTAATTTGTTAGCATTGTTTTAAAAAAGTGAAGGCAGCTATGATTTGTTGAAAGTTATAATAAAAAAGTAATTTAAAGTGAAGTGTTTACAAAGAACATTGGAGGGGTACTTTATTGTTTTGGTTTACCTTTTGTGTGTCGCGTACATTATAGTGCTCACGGACTAAATTTAAAACGAAATATGTAAATTTGTATTTCTCGTAAGTGAATTGAGTTCTTAATGATAAATCAAGATATTCTAAACTTATTTGAACGCGGTCAGAAGTCGGCTCCTAGCTGAAGATGTTACTGAGATGCTAAGCGTTGGCTCGTTGTCACGTTGGCAGGGGCGTACGACCGCGTGGCGCCGGCGGCTCTGCTCTCGGAGCGGCCGGGGCTGTACGGCACGGCGCGGCGCGGGCTCGCCTACCGCCCGCACTCGTACTGGGCGGTGCTCGCGGAGTCCGTCTACATCAGCGTGGTGATCTTCTTCTCCGCCGCCAGCGCCTACTGGGACACCGACGTCGACATCTGGCTGTTCGGTCTATGCAACATGACCTGCTGCCTGGTCGTCATGCTGGTCTACGTCGCCATAGAGACGCGCAGCTGGGTAAATAGTCATTATATTATAATTATTTTGGGTCACATTTCTACTCTTACAGATGGCCTTGTACTTTAATCCTATAGTTTTGTCAAATGAGAAGTGACAGAATCTTTTAAATTGCTTAGCCTTTTTTTGTTTTCGAGCGGTGGATATGTGAGAGTTATGTGAGAGACGGTGAAGGCCTCCGGGATCTCCAACTGGCGTAGGATCGTTAAGCCTGAACCTCCATAGGGAATAACTGGGCGTACCTGTACGCAGTCATTGTTACGGGACTATTTTAAATTTTGAAGATTAATTCACAACATTGATCTATTCCGTAATTTCTCACTTGATATTTATTTTACATGCAGCTTTTCTATACGAAACTTGTAAGTGGTAGAATTGTGTGTGATGTGTGGGGTGGGCACATATATTAAATGTAAAATTTGTATGCACTAGAACTTGAATACAATAAAAACAAACTCACCTACTGTGCTACAGGAGTGTAACCAAAGAGGCACATATCTTAGCTATATGTTGCATACATCTATATTTGCATGTTTGTATGACCTTCAGTACCAAAGTCTATTTTATCAACTACTACAAATTTGATAGCTTTTTTCTTATAACACCTAGAACTGGAAGTGTTATAAAGGACTCCACTGATCTCTGCTTCTCTTCTGCTTTCTTCGTATGTCACAATCGATGTTACTATGTTTCGAATCGATAAAATAAATTAATTTCTATTCCAGACCGTGATCCACTTACTGGCTCTGACCGGGTCGCTGGGCTCGTTCTTTGTGCTGACGCTTATGTACCAGTCGATCTGCGTGTCCTATTTGAACCTACCCTCCACCTACCACGTGATGCACCACGCTATCATCGACCCCATGTACTGGCTTGTAGTGGTGCTGACCACTGTCGCCGCTCTGGCACCGAGGTAATAGACAATTTTTTATAGGAAAGAAGGCTCATCTAACTAAGTGATCGTCGCTCATGAATCACCAAATCATAAAGGTTCCGAAACACCGTTGGGGACCGTTGATACCACAGGTTGTCAGTTGAAAGGAAGTTACGTCTAAAACGTTAATTCGTGGAACGCTAACCATCCAGATGGTTTCGATGGTATTTGGAATTCTGCGGAGATGTGCTGTAATGGAAATCTATATCTGGGATGATTCCGAACAATTCCTCAGAATACTCCCCATGATAACTGTAATTACACTAAAGGCATAGGTTTGCAAGTCGATAATTGGTATTTCACTTCTGTACGTTTTAATTACTAACTACCGTTCTGTGGAATCAGCTGTTCAAGAAAATCCTACATTTCTTTCCACGCGTCAATAGCGGTATAGTAATAGAGAACGGTTGGCGAAACGGAAAGTCGTAGATTCGAATCCACCTTTCAACTATTGTGAACGTGAACCATTAGCTAGCACAACCTTAGTTGGAATGGTTTACAAGAACATTAGTAATATTTATATAAAAAAAAATTGCTAGGATTCTTTTTTTAAAAAAAGAAACGTGGGTAACGGCATCAATCACGACGACAGTCGGAATTTTTTTATTACAATTACTAAACTAAATAATATACATAACTTAAACACTTTTAGCCATTTTTTTACCGTACCCCATTCTACTAGCTATACCATATATTGATAAGTTTGTCGTGGTGCAGGCTGGCGTGGCACGCAGTACGCAACTCGGTCCGGCCGGGCGCGCTGGGGCGGGCGGTGCTCTCGCGCAGGCGGAGACCGCGCGCCCGCCTGCCCTACGCCGCGCAGTACCACACCACCACAGCGTCCGCACACGTCTACAGGTACTTGCTTGTTCTATTCTTCGCACTACTACAGTTACTTGGGTGTTCTATTCAACTCACGTCTACAGGTCCTTGCATCATCCACTCGACCGTTTGACATTAATATAAATTCAAAAGTATTTGTGAATTTTCCAGGTCAACAGACGAGGACGGTCTTCAGAAGACGCACTCGGACGTCGCTGCAATCACGTGACGTCATCGGGAGTCGCTCGCGGCCTTGTGTCGTGCCGCCGGGGTAAAGCAACTGGTTACCTCGACTTATTTAATTTGAACCTAGGCTGTGATCTGTCATTAGAACTATTTTTAATATAAACCATAGAGTAATATATTGTGCTTTTATACGAGTAAAGCGGGACCAATGCGTTCGTTGTGTGCACGGGCGGAGTGAAGTGAGCGCGCTATGGGCGGAGATCCATCGGACTAGTATTTGATATTAATTTAATTATTTCATTAAATAAAACAATAAGCCCGTTTATTGAACAATAACACGAGCATGTATCACTTTAAGTTAACTTATCTAGTCTGTATAGTGTACCTAAGTGGCGCGCCCGAGCGTTCCGATAGATCTGCCAATACTAATTTGTTGTTAATGTTATAGTGTAATTTCATCAAGTATTGTACATCTCAACGCTTCGGACTTAACGACGCTGTTAGTTATAAATAAAATTGTACTTACGTTAACTTCACTTGGGCAGTGAGCCCCCGGTTGCTGAGAAATTTTTGCAATGGATAAAACTTGCCCGACACAATCAGGGTTGTATCTGTGTTTAGTTTGTTGGAAGATGGACGAGGCTTAAGCCACGAAACTCAATGAATAGCGTTCTTCCCAGTTCTATACAATTATTTGTGTATTGCATTAACGAATTTATGTACGAAAAATATAAAGTTAAGTTAAAAAAATGTAACAAAGTTACTCGGCGTCGACACCATCCTCCAACAGTCACAGTGCGGCCGCAGCGATAGTAAGACTATGGTATTAGGTACAACTTGAATTGTGTTCACAAATATATGTGATTTCAAGTGATAATCCAACAATGAACGGTGATGAAAATCGTGTATTTTTGTATTGTGGAATAGTAGTACCATTTTCGGCGTTCCATATGTTTATTGTATAGCGAGCCGCCGCCTTGCCGGAGACTGGACGGTTTCAAGTCTCATTGTGGTCTCAGGGGCAGGAAATACACTTCATACAAATTTATTTACATTAAACTTTAGCTTATTATACAAAATACAAATGGTTTTCTCTTGCAAGTAACAATTTAATCATCATCATATTAAAATACCAGATTTGACTAAATAATTTAACTATACAGGTTATCATCGTAGTCGTCAGTTTCATAACCAAATCAGGTGCTTGCCGTGACGCTCTTTAGAGAAACCCGAATTGGAACCTTTGTGCCGCACTATTAGATTTGTTTAGTTCAATCAAGAACTAATTTATAACGTCCTTAGCCGGTGAAAGGTTTGCCATTACGTACTGGGTCTATCGGGATATATCCTAATACTTATTTTTAAAGAAATATGTCTAAATTAACCCGAGAGTGTACATGACAATAAACATAAACCCATTCAAAGAACAAAACACTCGTCTATAATCTGTATTCACACCGAGACCTCATTGTCTCACAATCAATGTATTGGCAATTTATTTTAGTGTTTTAAAATTACATTTCACATATAGGATCAATTTGTAATTTTCACATAAAGAATGACATCGCTTCTTTTTATACGCAGACTTTACCAACACTTTTTAACTGATGGTATTAAAATAATACAGAGATATCACACATAGATTAGATTAGCTGAGAGTAATGTACTTAATCTGTAATTTTTCAGTATTATAAAACTTTTGCGGCCTTTATGGCTGGATGTTAGCCGCTTACAACCGGTCCTTTTGAAAATCATTGGGAGAGGCCTGTGCCCAGCAGTGGATATACTATGGCTGATGATAAAATTTTATTTTTGTATATACTTTCAAAGCTTGACCACGATCCCACCGATTTTTTTGTTTTATTTTACAATAGATAAAACAAAAAACTGCTACATACAGTCGCCGTAGAAACCCTTTTCGTCGCTTAAAATTTCTTTTACCGTTACATCTTTCCTGCTCGTGGTGATGTTTTATTCGATTCTACGATTTAAAAAAAAAAACAAAAGGATTAATAGTAATAAAAAAAATAATCCTGATAAAAGGTTAAATTTTGTAAACATATATTATTTATTTTTTATTGGAGAAAGATGGAAAACGCTCCTGCCACTCATATAATCTAAGACTAACCAACCAAATAGATTGTAGGTTCTTTTGCCAACCTAATAGAGTTGGATCGCAGGCATCTCAACAAAACGAAACATACATTATACGTAGACATTCTACGAGGTTGGTATACGTGTATCGCACCGAACAGCTGAAATAAATTTCACACTGGCAACGATGATGAGTGTCTGAGAACAGTTATCATCTAATCCTTTGCATGTATTGCAGCCGGCTTACTATCATTGCTTCTCTGTCTCTTCTTACGGCCTCCCTGTTAGTTACAGTTAGTTCTTATCGGTTTTACAAATATATGGCGACATTGGGATAATGAATCGAAGCGTCAATAGCCTAATGGTTTAGCGTACAGTCTGCGAATTTTAAAGTCATAGGTTCGAATCCACCATTCGACTATTGACCAACTCCTAGCACAAGCTTAGAATGGTTAACAAGAATGTAAGTAATATTTTTGAAAAAAATATTGCTAGCTATTTAAAAAAAATGTAATTTTTAACCAATGGATGGGGTTTCATCTGAGCCTATTAATTGGGAATAACCCTATATTGTTTTTTATTATCTTTTAATTTGTTGTAATAAAATAAAACAAAGGTTTTATAAAGCAAATTTATTTAAAAGTTCAAAACATGTAACATTATTTAATAAATTCTAATGTGGAACAAACAAGTGCCTTGCTCACTCGTGCTATCGTAGTGTATTTCTTGCCGATCACTGCCTTTTGTGACTAGATGATTCCTAAAAAAATTACTATTTTTACTACTATTTCTAATTGTTGTACATAGTGACAAATTATATATTTCTACATGGGCGATTGTTACATGTAAATTAGTAGAATATTTTTTATATAAATAAATCTATGTGTAAATAACTTGTATGTACTAAGACTGTTGTTCATTTTAGAGCTTTTAATTTGTTCAGATAAACTAATACGGTATTTGTGATATGAAAACTATGTATTTTCCAGTCATTTAGTTGCTAAGATGGCATGCACTGGAATCTCATGTGGATTGAAAAATTGAAAATTATGTTCTTGCCGTATGGATTCTGTAATTTAGCTATAGAACTACGAAAAGTTATGTGTACTGAAACAGTATTGAACTGAACATGTTTAAAATAAAAACTTGTTTCTAACTTGAGGCGCAGTATTGGTAAGGAACCGTTCCATGAAAGACTTCATCGGGGTATGGATGTGGATGCCCGAGTAACTGTATCACTTGCAGCTATGATCATGTAAACAAAACTTATCGATAATTCCCTCTCACTATTCCCATGTGTGGGGTGGAGTCAGCAATACATTTAGCACACATTTTCGCAAGTGATTTTTTTTTATAGTTACAGAAAATCAAAAAATCTAAAGCCTGACTAGAATTCGAACTTCTAGGATTTTTCGTTATTTTGATAGATTGGACTTATTTAAAAATAGTTTTATAATTATAAAGAGTTCTCGCTTGACGCGCTTCCGTTATTAATAATCAATGAAATTAAAACTAGTCCTCCGTCATCGAAAGTTAGTATTTGCAGAGCTTTTATGATCATTTGTTAAGTTGTTTCGTGTTTTTCTAAGATCTTCCATTATATTGAGATTGTTGTTGTGATGTGACGTTATTTGTGCTATGTGTCAGGGTTACCCAATGTAATTTTTATGTCTTTGATACATAGGGAAGTGTGACCACCGAAAAAATATTCCAATTTATTGGGAGAAAGCCTTACGTCTAAAGTTTTAAATTTTTCATAATTGGGCTTACTAATTATTACTTTTTTATTATATAATTAATACTTTGTAATTGAAATCAATATATAATTTTATTACGAAATGATTACTTATTCTTCCCTCTATTTAATGTAGAAACTGCATTTATATTGTGATATTGTTCAAAATGACGAAGATTTACTAAAATCGATCAGAGTTCGTGAGCCAAGCTAATGACTAGAAAATACATTTGTCCGTATGTGTTGTTTTATAATAATAACAAAATATTTAATTTCATTATAATTGTTTTATTTACTTATCGTAATCTGTCATAAGAAACCTACATACTCATAATTTAGTGATTTAGTATATGAAAAAATACTAGATATATGACTATCCGTCGCGGTAGTTTTCGGTCATCATTTAAACATAAAAAAATAATAAACTACTACAACGACATAATTAGCCCACATATATCTATATATGTTTACATTCATATCTGAATATATGTGTACGTACATTTATGTATCTATTAATAGATATATAAATATAATACTGTATATGTATATTCAAATGTTTGTCATCACACCCGTCAATATGGTTTTCTCTGGCACCCAGGTTTGACTAGTAAAGATTACCGCTAAGGCTTTCAGTTTAACCATTTCCGACTTCCCTATGGATATACTATGGAGTAGTTTTGTCCATTTGGAGGGAAGACGCCCAAAATACTTGTAATTACTATGCGCGGTCTCCAATCCTCCGGCTCTATCTTGCTAATAATAATACCCACAATAAATTTAAAGTAAATAACAAATTGAAAAAATTAACTATTACCTTAAAATATAAACTCTCTATCTTCATGAATCGGACTATAAATAAAGAAAACTTTATTAATGCACATGAATTTCAGCACCATCTTGAACTTAAAATTTATAAATCTGTGCTTACAAAGCATTAGAAACATGTCATCAAAATTATAGCCACATTTTAATTAAACTAAAATTATCTTTTATGTAAAAAATAGTTTACAGTTTTGTACCATCATTTCTTCACCACATCAATGTTCATTATTGTACATAGACCAACAAGGATCGAGGTAAAAGAATCGTCACATATCAGGAACACATTAGGTCTCTAAAATGTACTAAATACCTTTCATGCAAAAACCATTCCCTCAATCTGCTTAGTCTGACCGCGGCTGCTATACGGCGCCTTAGGTAAGCGAACGGCGAGAAGGGGGTTAAAGCAGTTTTCATTTTGTCATTCCTCCGTTATCGCTCATAGCGGCAACTTGTTTTATTTGTTACGGACTCTCTGAGCTATACCTAAAGCGCAGTACAGTGATTGCGGTCAGACTTTAGTATGACTTATTCTCATTCAAATACCATACACCATTTTTGGTTGTTAGACTATTTCATACATCAATGAGTATCACGGGTTTAATGTGGTAATAAAATATTATCAAAATGTACAAATGTTACACTCCACCGTAACACAAAATATATATATAGAAAAATCTGTAGTACATCAATGTATGAATACATTAAACAAATATTTATGTATAAGGTTTTAAGTCGTTTTAACCGTAGCGGGGTAGACAGACGGCTTTAGCTGTCATTTACCAAGCTTATTAGGCCTTATATGCAAAAGGAGGTAAGCCTATCACCATACTCCGGACACTTGTACAGAAACAATAGTCAGTGTCTTTTTGTATTTAAAAACCGTAAAATGGAAATTCATCGGTACAAGCCGACTGAGATTCGGACTGCTCTTATACAATATTCATCAAATGCAATCTACAAAATACAAATATCAAATCAAATGAAGTTAATCAACTTAAATCACAGCACAAGTTTTAAGATAGCATTGGCCACATCCATAGTGGAGTCATCAACTAGGACAATATCGAATTTTGCGAGGTAGTTTTGCAGGTTGGGGCCCGTGTTGCGGCCCAGGAAGCCGATCTTGATGGTGACGTCACAGTGATCCATTCCCTCCGCCATGCCAGCGTCCCCGATATTGTCACCCATTAGGAGTACGTTATGACGGGTCTTCACCATTTCGTAGTACTCCGTGTCCTTTATGGCAGCCTCGTTCTTGTTGTGCGTATGTATCACTTCGCCTTTTATACCGACTATTGTGCCTGTATCGTCTATTGCGAGGAAGTTCGATATAACCTGCAATAATAGTAAGAAATACCACAATATACTAACAAATAGAGTTCTCTTTGTCACCTTTAACTGCATATACTGCAGAAGATATAGACGTGATAAATTTACAATTTTTTGATCAGAAATTATCGTTCAGTATGGTTGACGATTAAGTTAAAGATACGACCATATATATTTGTGTCTCACTATTGGACACATGCCTTCCCTGTGAAGAGAGTATAAGGGTATCTTTCACATATTTTACAAAGTTTTCTAAGACATGTAGGTTTCCTCACGATATTTTCTTTCACCGTCGAGCGCGTTGTAAATCAATACTTAAAATTGCAAACAAACAAATTCATCGTCGTCGACACCGAGGATCGAACTCATGCTAATATGCAACTTGAGGCAACCACCCAGACTCTGAGTCAAAAATTAGTACTATTATATCATTTAACGTGTGTCCATTTCTAACACAATCACTTATGAACTGTTTTATGTGTAAGCCATTATCACCAAAATAGTGA
This sequence comes from Meandrusa payeni, assembly GCA_029286785.1. Lineage (NCBI taxonomy): Eukaryota > Metazoa > Arthropoda > Insecta > Lepidoptera > Papilionidae > Meandrusa > Meandrusa payeni. The sequence continues at coordinate 8,337,512 of JAGSMX010000013.1, forward strand.
ACCAACAATACAATCAAATTTAGGAAATTATTTCTAATACACATTTGGTAGTAACAAATTAATCCTTATATGAAAATAAAACTTTTATTCGCATGTCTATGTCTTTAACACTACATCATTTGGAGGAATACTCTAATAGTTATGACGATTTTTTTTTTATAATTTTTAAGCAAGTGCTTGACTACGATCCCACCTGATGTTAAGTGGAAATGCAGTTCTGGATGGTAAGGCGATAAATAATACGCGATGTTATGGTACGACATAATTACTATTGGAAAGTAAACTGGGTTTATGTGTGACACTTTCAAGCCCTAACTATTCAACCGATTATTATAAAATTTTGCATACAAGGAGGACATTTAAAGGACGTATAATAATAGCAAGGAAAGCGCAAGCGCGGCCGTCCTAAACAGACGTGGCGCCGCACAGTTGCAGACGAGGCGAAGAACATCGGGAAGACATGGAGCGAGATAAAGTGTGAAGCCCAAGATCGAACGCGATGGAGGTTCACTGTGTGTGGATACACTCACTGTGGATATATATAATAATATTAACACAAATTATTTCCATAATTCGCTGTAATCATATTTTTTTAAATAAAGAATGCTAAGAATATTTTTTATTCAGAAATATCACTAACATTCTTGTTAACCATTCCAACTAAGCTTAAGCCTGTGCTATTGGGGAAGCTTCAAATAAATAGTCAAATGGTGGATTCGAACCTTTTCGATTTTCTTTGTTAGAAAGTATTTGGTCCCATACGGATTTTGTTATCATACCACCGTTTTGAAGATACACCAGGGAATGCCATCGTTTGCTTGTTGATTTTGATTTAGGTTTATAATAATCTAAGTCTAGACACCAAAGCTAAGATATAAGAATCCCGAGCACGAACGTGGAAGAAGAAAATATAGGCGCCAGAACTTTGTACTATAACTATAATACTTCGGAAACAAAAGAGTGGGCACTACTGATTGTAGTTACATTATATAATATCTATCGCATAACAAAGACTGCAAGCGATTACAACCTCGACACACTTTATCCACCAACTTCCTGTTGTCGCATCAACTATCCAAGATAATAATATTTATTATCGTGTGTGACCTTGCCCATACCTACTCCCGCGCAACGAAGAAACAAAGAACTTGAGACTAACCAGCCGTAAGACTAGTACATTTACTGTTTCTCGTGCCCACTTCCAGGTATAACCTGTCAATGAATGCTCCCATGTATCGAATATCGGAATACGGAAACGCGTAGCATAAGCCACCAAGCCGAGGTTACCCTAACCGGGGGCACGCAACCTTGTGTCGAGTTATTAGAGGTTCAGACTAAGTGTAGCCATGTAGTTCCGGACTCGTAGAATAAGGCAACAGTATCGTCTACCTGTCGTAGAAGGCGACTAAAAGAGGTCAAGGGTGGGGGCCTATGTCGTCCTCTGAAATGGACCCGGGAAGGAGGCATAGGCTGGCCCTTGTTACCTTGCACTGAGAAGGCACAGGAGAAGGGGGATTAAACTCCCCTTCCCTCTCAAGACGGGCTCGAGAGCACAGTGCAGAGGGGCTCCGTTGCCACTCCACAGATCCCGGAGCTCCTCAATATGAACCGGGGAAGGGCCACCGGGTGGGTTTTAGTGAGCAGGAAATTCACATAACCCCGCCCATCCCACAGGAAGGCGGGGGATTTTATTGAAGATTTCCTTTTTTCAAGTAGCATTTACTATGCTAGCTCGCCTTATCACCAATGATTTCATTTCCACTTAACATCAAGTGCGATGGTCAAGAAGCACTTGAAATCACGATTCACATCAAACTAGCCAGAAATGGAATATTCATTATACATCCGCGTTTAGCCTGGTGAACGTACGTATTAGTATTACCGGGAAAACATGTTCACAATAACGTTAACTTAAAGCATTTTTTTGAAGCTGGTCTAATTGGTCAGAGATAGATTATAGTCTAAAACACTTACAACACAAAGCAAACGTTTATTAAAAAAAATGTTCAAGCCTAACTGGAAAGTTGCGTAATGGCGATCAGAATGAATAAAAGAACGACCATGCGTAAGAGAGGTGTAGTTGCAACTATTTGACACAAGCAAAAGATGGTCTCTACATACAGATGTTGGTCATGAGAAAATAAAATATATTAATACAACCGACCAAGTTTTTAATAGCGGGTAACACCGCGGGACGCAGCTAGTTATTCAATATAATTACACAAAATTTAGTACCTTAACATGAGGGAGCAAGAAATTAGCGGCCTCCAGCGCAGCCACCACAGACTCCCCGAGACCTGCCGAGAACACCAGCACCGGCACCTGCCGCTTCTCACTCCACAAAATTAAATCCCGAACTCCTATTCTGTACACAAAGTAAATAATAATAGTAATATGGTAGTAAAAAATCCCTAACGTCAGTAATATACAAATAATTACAAATTCTGGTGTCAAATAATAGAAAAAATTTAGGTTTCAATTTAAAACTGTATTTTTATGAAAAGACTGACAGACTAACTGCGCCCCGTGGAGTTACCCGGGATTAAAAACATGTTATTTGAATTTTTCTAAAATTTCTAAAAAACCTTAAGTTACTTTTAATTACATCAGCTATCTGCCAGTGAAAGTCCCGTCAAAATCGGTTAAGCCGTTCCAGAAATTAGCCGGAACAAATAGACAGACAGACAATTTTAAAAATGTTTTATGGCTATCACTTCTGTAGCTTTTGCTGTAAAATCTGAGAAAAAACGTCTATACATTTCTTAGTATAAATGAATGTCTGTTTCTGTACTGTCTCTTTACCAACACAGCAGTGCTATCTGCATGCAGTAATATTTATTGCAACACTGAGTAACGTTGATACAGTCTGCCGCGCGATGTCGCCACATTACCAGACATAATGTGCAATAAGTGTTGCAATGAAATGATGTCTATTACACGAGAAATCAGCCAACTGCACAGTACTAACAAAGAACAATGGTGCTCAATCCGGTCAAGCTTCGGCATTCTTCGAGCAACGGCAATCAGCCATTAAAAAAACCATTACCGAAATAAATATATATAACAATTTTAATCACCTTACAAATTTCACTATTCCACAAAAACATACAAAAATAATTCTATGTATTCTCAATTTTATGCTAAAGACTTGAGGCACCAAATCATTATTAATAAAAAAGTCTCGTAATTACTGATTTATTTTTTTTCCCGAATTCAACAAAAGAAGAGTTGATTTTTTTTTATATTTGTATGCACTTTTTAATTTTTATTTGTTGGAAAAGATCATTATAATTTGAATATCATCGGGTTTTAATGATATACCAGAGAACTTATTAATTTTATAGAAAAATAATTGTTGATTATGATATTGCTTGGTTTATGTCAAACCAAGATGACAATGAACATAAATGTGAAAGAAAAAGAATATAGACCAGACTTTGGTTAAATATTTACTTTTGAAACACGCAGCATCAGAGTTTTGTCTTTTAGAATTTTTATGATCATTTTTAAGTGTAGATTTAAATGGTTTACAACTCTGAGTAATCCCAAAACCTAAGCATTAAACTCACCTAAAACATTCTACCATTCTGTGCCCAATATCCATTAACTCCTGCTTTGGAAATTTCATACCTCTGTAACAAAAGATATACTTTTGAGCTAGGATAAAGAACTGACAACAAGCCTGACAAGCCTTTTACAGCAGTTTAACGTACACACTTTGACATTGGCGAAATCTATATGGAAACGCCATAAACAAAAACAATCAATCAATCAAGAACTGACAAAGAAGTGACTTCAAAAATGAATGACATTGTATACTAGATCAATAATATGCTAAAATCAGTTAACTAAGGAGAACTGATAAGTATAATGAAAGCAAGAAGTTGAGGTTGTAAATCACTTATATAATGTTAAGAATAATAAGAAAATAACAGCAATTTAAGAATCTTCTCAGACATTAAATACTTCACCTACCGTAAAAGTTTGTGTGCCGCCTGATACCAGTCCACCATATGCTTTGTTTTTTCTTCAACGCTCATATCAGGGTCCACTTCAATTGGCTTATAGATAGATGCGAGTCTGATTTCCTCATCTTTGTAATGCTGAGGGATTGATGGACAGTCACGGAACATGCCTGAAAGAATAATCTTCAAAACACACATTCTTTTGTTTTATAATTTCTATTGATAGTAGTACAAAAAAGCCCCAATCGTTTAAAGACTTAGTGTTCAACTTAACAATTTTATGGCCAGGGGTTCAAATCCTAGCCCATTTGTGCCATTCAGTCTATGTTTCTTTTACATACAAGAAAACTAAAGTTTGTATTGTGAATGGTTTCACAGCAATAAAGTCAACTGTGGATTTGACATAGAGACAGCTTCTTATTATGCTTTATTAAGGCTTTCTTTAAATTGAATTAATTTAGATAACAATGTATTATTGTAAACAATTGATTAGCATCTAACTAGCATGAGATAACAGTGCTAGAATCATTTATAGTTAGATATACTGTTAGTATTATGATGTAATTCATATTTCATATAAAATAATGAAATATCAAAATCAAGCAACAGTATGTACATTACATAGAGATGATGATTTTTGTAACTTACCAAAACTAGTTAACACTACCTTGCCATTGTCCATTTGATGTCTTGTTAATGTATAATCAAAATCAGTTACAATTTGCAGTTTAGTGTGCCCATCCTTAATTACTCTGTTTAACTTAACTAACAATTCTTCTTTATTCGGAATATGAATGTTTTCTTTATTTAATTCAGAAATTTCCTCAATACTTGTTAGCAAGTCAATCTTATTGTTTGTGCATGTCATGGCTAAAATAAATGAATAAAAAGTTAAACAAAATCTATGTGGTATGATTTTTGAATAAATTGACATTTTACAATAACCCTAAAATTTTCATATTATTTAACAATACATACAATAAATTGACAGTATAAAATACTATACCTCAATGATGATTATCCAACCAAGAAAAGCGTAAACAAGAAATACTACACAGCTACGATAATGCAAAAAAAAAATTGTTCTTAATTCAAGCTTCCTTACTCGTAGTTCACAGTAAATAAGTTATGATGTGATAACTAAGAAGTATATATATAACCACTATCAATATTTAACCTTGTCCTTGAAAACCGACCGAATGGCATCCAATATAATTATTGTATGTCAATACTGACAACTACTGGTGTTGCCAACCATGTAATACAGTAATTGCCCCTATAACGTTATTACAATAACGAAAAATAACATTTTCATATTACGTGATTTTAATTCCTCATTTAACACCGGTATTATCCCATATAACCCAGAGATTTCGCACGTTTTATTTGTTTTGTGAAATTTTATATTTATTTGTACATAACTAATTTAAACTGCAGAAAACCTCAAGCGGCGTTTAGTAACCTCGATAGAGGTTTCATATTTGAGCCGTTTGGGGTAGAAACTTTGGGTTCATGGGGTCCTAGTGCACACCACCTTTTTAATGTGATAGCTAAGAAGTTGGTCGACATATCTGGTGACCAAAGGGCTGGCTTATATCTTGGAGGCCAAGTATTGCCATTCAACGTGGCAATGCTACCAGCCTTCTGGGTATGCTGACAAGCGACGACGGTTTGGCATAGGCTTACGCCTAAACTATCTACCATTGCACACCATTCCACATATAGAAAAAAACCTGCCGATTAGGAAACGGCATGTACTATTGGTCAATGAGCATTAGGGTTGCGGTTCGGACTTTAGATTATTACTCTTTATAGACCTGTGCATAGCAGCGATATAAGCTATCATTTCATTTTTACTTTACTCTCTTAATAAGAGAATCCATTTTTTAAAGAATAACCGAAACACAAATTACAACACATTTTTGTTTCGGATATCTTTATATGTGTAAGTATAACCCAACAGCTCAAACAACCATTTACCATATCATGTGCACAATAGGAGAGGAATCCAGGAGCTTTGTACTCTCATCAATGTTCAGGTAGAAAAAGGATTCAGGCATTTGGGAACAACCTTAATAAAATGACTGAATAACATCTTATATTTGCTAAATATGCTATTAACATATTACTACTTACTAATCGCTTGAATCTCTATTTAGAATTTAGAAGTTGCCGAGAGGAAAACCTCGGCTTGGACTTACTCTTATACGCGTAAGTAACCCGATGCGAGGCCGTTCGTGAGTATCGGAACCGCAACTTAGTCGGTATATATTATCTAAGTATAACTATAGTAAATAAGAATAATATAATCTAATACTATATAATAAAAAAAATGCAGTGAAAATGTAGCATATATATATTAATATTATATTGTATTTTTTTGTCGTTTCATTTTTTGCCATAAATAACCAATATAATGACAAGTGTAAAACATATATTTTCATGCAACTCAATTGAAAGTAATTAAAAGCAATTCATACTTACACTTTCATACATATAATGTATATCAATATAGACAATGAACTATGAAATCAAGAAATTTACGAACCGCGTATGTAAATGAACAATTTTATTTTGATATAATTCCTGAACTTTCGAACACTTAACAGTGCTTATTATCACAGGAAGTGTTTATCGTTCCTATGCCATAGTTTCTGTAGGTTACCTTTTCCTTTTATTACACGAGCAAAAAACGAACTTGACTGTCAGGAAATTATGGTTGGAGGTACAATCGAAGATAGCTCTCGGTATATCATTCATATTTGGATTTTTATAAGCGGCCCTGATCATATCACAGATATCTCATGCAAGCGAGTACTGTATGTTTCATTGATCATGTTGATTCTATGTACTGTTTTACATGACACACATATTTTAATTCAGTTTATAATGCAATAAAATAAGCACCCTTATTATACCTAATACTATAAACAGATGATTACAATACAAAAGCTAAAAGTTCTCCTTTTATGGTGAACAATAAAAATTGCCTGATGTTAAACCATTACACCGCTAGCTTAAATAAGATCTGTACAAATAAAATTTGATGTCACACAAGAGAAAGTCATAATCATTTAAAATCTTATACACATAACAAAATCACACTTAGGCTTTAACCATTCACTCCACAATGCGGACGACCCGCTATGTACGACTTCACAACACATAAGCAAAATACAAATTAATATAAATCTTGGTCCGTTTGAGTGCGTGTTTTCATTCTGTTCAGTCATCACTAATTTGTCTCTTTTTTGTTTTCTTCTTCTCCATTGCTTCCATGCGCATGTCTTCTAAATCTTCCATAATACCTGAAGTAATACCAATTTGAATGAAATATTGGTAGCCTCTACAACTGTGCATTAAATAGATGGTTAATGTTTACAAAAAATTACTTCTATGCCATTTTTTATTAGTTATAAATTCTATTAAAGAATCAATTTAAAAGTGCTCACATAACTTATTAAACCATATGTTACAATCTAGTAAAAGCATAACAATACTAACATAAAATTTCAGTTTTTAGATTGGACAATTATTGGATATATTATGGTACTACATGTAATAATGTTGGAGGACTTATAGCACTGTCTTTTTTTGACAAACCTCCCATTTTTTTAAAGTAAAAAGATGCTAGCAATATTTTTTTTGTAAATAAATATTAGTATCATTCATTGTTAACCATTCCAATTAAGCTTAAGACGCTTCAAATTAGCCAGAGAAGCTGACTTTGAATGTATCACCGCACTGAGAGGTGGCCTAGCTCGTAGGTCACTAATGTACCAATTTTTTAACATATAACCAGATTTCATTTTCATCTGTTTGATATTGGTTTTTGTTTTACAACACTTGTTATATATTCAATACATTGGGTATTCGGTAATGCAGTATATGAAAATCCTTACCAATTTTCTTGCTTATGTATTCTTCGCGCTGTTGTCGTGCAAAACTGGATTCCATCATTGGGTCATCATCGTCATCCATATCTCGATACCTGGATACATAAACAAATATATAAGTGATAGCCTAGTGCAGTGGTGGGCAAACTAAGGCCCGCGAGCCTAATCTGGCCTGTTAAAGCAGTTCAGCGGGCTCGCCAAGAGATATTGTAAAATTTTTATATTTTTATTTAGTAGTAGTCTTTATAAGGTTTAAAACCTTTAAACATTTTTGTTTTATTAAAAAAAAAACTTATGACGCTGTAAATTCTTACGTAAAAAGGCAAAAAATATTGCCACCAGCTATTTGTGTAATTTGCAAAATTGGCCTGTAATTGTTTTGTTAAATAGATTTTATCAAACTTTTTTATAAATAAAAAGAAGAAACAAAATTTGGCCCTTCAATTTTTCTTTTACAATTTGTGAAACGCCAACAAAAAGTTTGCGCACCACGAGCCACTAGGCTCAGTTTAACTTACAACCAATAAATTAAAGACTTTGCGGCTTTTTAAGTAGAAAAAATCACCTGATAACAATTTGTGCCCGGTGTATGGACATGAACTCGCCCTCTGTCACATATTGGACCTGTCTGACGAAAACTTTAAGTCTCTGTCTACCCCACTAGTACTAAATAATATAACGCGACGTCAACACAATAAACAGAAGTAGCATGAATCGTCTCCAATGTGAGAAGAAAACTATTTTGTCTATGTATGCCACACGAAATTCAATTTGCTATTACTGGTGTAATAATCGACTCGAGTCCATACACAAGGGCGTAATTGTCACCCATGAAAAAAGTAAGTCGGAATAAATATAACATAAACGATAAAACGTTTGATGTTTGAAATTGCTATTCTGCTGGGATGTATGTTTCACGAACGTGAAGGAAAGGATAAATAAAGATTTGTAAATAAAAAACAATTATTACATACAACAAACAAAACATATACTTACTTTGATCTGTCGTAACCGAATATCTCTTTGATGTGCGTGGAATAGTCAATGTTTTCGTCACCATCGTCAATAAAGTCATCCATTTCGGAATCGTAGTCTGACTCCGAGTCCACCATACGACCTGAAATAACACACATAATATGATTCAAGATCAGCGATAACACAGTCAAGTCGGGTTGTCTACGAGATTCGAGGAACCTCGCAGGTACAGGCCTCGGATGTGACCCCATTACCCTTGTAATCATCTTCGTCCAAGTACGACTTGGGAGCCTTCGAGAGGAGAGTGAATATTCACTTACTAAACTAGCGCGTACCATCTTTCGACTATATCACCATTTAACATCAGGTGGGATCGTGGGGTTATAAATGACGAACGGGTCGATCAGGTGGGGTATAAACTAGTCCTCGGGCATAAAAAAAATCAATGCAGGGGGCAACTGCTGCCCTGGTCTTGGCTACTGTTTAGGACGGATTGTTTTAGGAATAACTGTTTTTAAGTCGAGGCTAATCCTTCAAGCATCAGCCACGACGAATCTAACGACTAACTACGCTCTCCTGACCTCTCGGTCTTGGAGAGACGGAGGTCGAGGGGCGAATGGACGCCTAACTGTTCAAAATCTCCTAAATTAGGGAGTTTTGAACATACGGCGTACGTCTGGAGGACGCGCGTGCTGCGGAGCGAACACGCACAGATATTCGGGCGGTCAGTTGTCCGCACGGTCGAATAAGTTACGAGCTAGAATCGTAACAAATTCCTGGATGGATTTTAAGGTATCAAGTCGCGTTGTATTACGTCAATTTTGACGTAGCGCCCCACATTTAGGATCATTCTTAAGGATATGTTGAACACAGTGACAGACAGCTAAACGGTTCAACTTACGAATGATGGAATGTTCGAATGTCAGTTGGCTTGTACAAATGAATTGCCGTTTTTTCGCTGTTTTGAAGTATAAAAAATATGACTTGGTAAAATTTTGTCGGACACACATTCGTGTATGGCGATAGACTCATCATCTGTCACATATAGGAACTAAAAAGCTTGGTGAAAAGCGAACAGTGGACATAATAACTGAATTAGAGGCAATTGAATTGATAATTTTAAATATACTGATATATCATATACTATTATGACTATTTATTATCTGTTATTTACTTCTTGTTATGTATTTATTTACTTAGGTGTCCATAAATCTATTTATATATGTATTTATTTCGATATTTCTTTAAGTCTCTGATCTCTTCCTGCATAATTACACATGCGAATGTATTATTTTCTCTCACCCAAGGTTGACTAGTAGAAAAAGCAACTAATTCATTAACTCCGCTTTGTGAACCTTAGTTTGACCTAACCGTTTTATAATTTCTCAGATGAAGATCAGAAATTTTAACTTACGTTTTTTACGTTTCAAATCATCAGGATGAGGTTTTCTCCGGACGGCGCCAGGCGGGAATTGTCGCACGCCATTCTTGCCTATTGAGTTGACATGCTTATCAAAGTCGAAGCTGTTAGCGACCTTCGGCTTGCTTGGACCAGCTGCAAGTGGCTTAGAATTTGATGGTCTCTTGTCCTCCGGTCTTTTAGAGGATGTTTCTCTACTAGTTTCCTGCGGACGCTTAGCACCTTCGTGCCTGACGTGACCGTTAGTTCTAGGAGATCCATTACCCGATAGTTTTTGTTTAGCTTGTAACACTTTATCTTTGCTATCGTTTCTTTGTGGCAATTCTTTATTTAGGTTTGGCACTGGTTTCCCGTACGAGCTCTGACCATTTATGTGTCTCGTATCGCCGCTTTTACTTGGTATCGAAATTTTCTTCTCGGATTGACTTTTATCTATCCGATAAGTGTTTTGACTCTTTAAATCTATGTTCTTCTTTATGGGTTGTTTTACTGGTTGCTCTCTGGCATTTAATTTTGATCTATCTACTGGACTATTCACTGGCTTGTTCACTTTGTCAGATGAACTTTTGGCTTCCAGTTTGGATTTTGATTTTTCTAATCTATCCCTGTCTCTATTCAGTCGCTCTATATCCCTTTCGATTTTTTCTCTCTCTGCTTTAAGTTTTTCTAGCCTATCTCGATCTATTCTCTCTTTTTCCCGTTCCACCTTATCCTTTTCTAATCTGGCTCTCTCTTTCTCCCGTTGAAGTCTTTCCGCCTTTTCCCTGTCACTTGGGCCTTTCTCTCTCTCGGAAGATTTTAAATTCTCAGTAGGTTTTAAGCTCTCGCTTCTTTGATGCGCAGAATTTTTATTACTAAGCTTTGGTATACGCCCAATACCACTTGGTTCTGGTTTCTTTTCTCTATCAACAGGCCTCTCATTTTTTGGAGCTGTAAAAAACAAAAGTAAGAATTATTAAAATGGTAACTCGTTTAATTAGTGGCTTTACGATGACGGTCAGCATTGGAATCCTAGGTAGTTTGTACTAATATGGTTGGTTTGTGGCAACAGGCCTAAATATTACTGTCGTAATAGGTAAAATTATGGGAATAAACGAAAAAGTGACAGGATTGTACAAAGTAGAAATCTGGCCCTCTGGGTGATCTAATTAGTGTAGTATTATGTGTAGTATTATAACGTAACGTAACAGCCTATTTATGTCCCAATATTGGGGACAGGCCTTCTCTTGAAAGAGGGTGTAAGCACAGTCCGCCACGCACATCTAGGGCAGATTGGCAGACTTCACATGTCAGAAAATTTTCAAAGACATGCAGGTTTCCTCACGATGTTTTCCGTCACCGCCGAGAGCATGGTAAATCAGCACTAAAAAATTTAAACAAATAATTTAATTGGTGCCATAACTGCCTGGAAAAGCAGCTAGCAAGGCTTTGTTTTATTTATTGTATTATATTATTGGTGAAAAACGGATATCGGTAAAAGATTTTATTCAACTTATCTTCACATAAAAAATTAGCAACATGCTACATATTAAGATAACGAAGAGTACCTTTTCGTTGGCCTCCCTTTTCGGCTTCAATACGTTCCTGCCGACGTTGACGTCGAGCCATTTCCTCTTCATAATCTTTCTTCTGCTTCTTGGTCATAAGTCGGTCAGGTTCTGGCTCAGCTATCTTTTTCTTAGCGGCAACATCAAGAGGTTCACTTTTCTTCTTCTCAGCAAGTTTTAGTAGTTGGTTAAAGTCTATAGGGGGTGGGGCCGGTTTTCTTATCTTTTGCTTTTCTGATTTTTCTTCTTTCTTCTTCTCAGGTTCATACTTCGGCAGTGGACTTAGTTCTTTATCTTGCAAGAAATAATTATAATCATTATAGATCAGCAAACATTTTTGAAGGTGGTATTTATTATTAATGTACAAAATAATTAAAGTCAATGTCACAAAGAAAGTTTCTCTAATTAAACTCATGCACTCACTCCCTAAACGCTCAAAAGGGATAACAATTCAGGCTCATTAATCCACTTCAATATTTTTTATATACAAGAAACTGGATTTTTCTTTAACTGTTTTACTAAAGCTAGAAAACATTATAACAGAAATTATTTGTATTAATTTTAGAAGCTTATTTCTCCTAATCTTTTCTGTAATGATATTATGTTTAAAAATGGTTGTTAGGTTTTCCTAGCACACCAAAAATGTATTGACATTAAATATATCAACCACCATTGTCTCCCCTTCGTCTCCTTTTATGTGGCACAGGTTCATCCTCATGCTGCAGAGCATTCCTGACTCTCTCCCTTGTACCATTGAGATCTTTACTCCCGGATTTAGCTGTAACAAAACATTTTAATAATATTCAATAGCAAATCCTCAAAGATATGTCAAAAGTTACAATACATGTACTATAAAAATCCATGAAACATGTCTCAATGTATATAGCACCAAAGATTCAAATTTTTATTACCGAAATATTGTAGTTACATTATGAAGTTATGACTCCTATATTTTATTTATTCTTCTACATGATGTATTAACTTTAAAATGCATTGAATGGATATAATTTACATCAAGTTAAATAAATAAAAACATGATTTGGCAACAAATACTTACATTTTGTAGGAAATTTTGGTTCATCTGGTAATTTACTATATTTTTGCATCATTTTTTCATAGAGAGCAGAGGCCTCCTGCGACACATATCCATAATCATCCTGGTCAGGTTGATCAGGGCCTTCCCGAGTGACTGCCGTATCATTTCTGTCCACTGCGTCTTCTAACACAGACTTATTAGCAGATTTGATTACTTTTAAAGTTTTTTGAATCTTCCGTAAAGCTTTTGGATCACGCATAGCAATCAGTTCCTCGCGTTTCCTTTGAGCATCCAAATGTTTCTGTTTTTCTTCCTCTTCTTTCTTTGCCAGAAACTTTTGTATATTCGCCGATAGTCTATCTTTCACCTTTTCTTCCTTTTTAGGTGGGTCAAACTTAGATTTATAGTAATAACTTTCCTGTAAATTAAACATCTTATGTAGGATATAGCACAGTAATATTTGTAAATCATATATATTTAGCTAATATAATTATAAAGGATAGACGAAATAATAATAAAACTTAGGCAATCTTTACCTACTAAAAGTCCACAACACTAAATTAGCCTAATACACAGAAAATTAGCATAATACTCACAATACCACAATTGGAACGATTTAAAATACATAAAAAGTATAAAACTTAGCTAAAGTAATATCGCGAAATAAGTAACAAAACTCACAGATGACTTCTGTTGTTGATTTCGTTGGGCAGCCAACAACGTCTCTCGGAACTCCATTTTAAGTATGTTAAAATTACGTTGAGAAAAATATAATTATACTAGAATAACAGCATAATGAAACTTTATTAAGATTATTTACGATTTTTGCGAAGTACGTGTCAGACTTCGACACACAATCCGACCATTTTCTGGAAACGTACTGAGCACAGATTAATGATTTTACATCCCAGCGTGAGTCAAGCAATAGTGTATCGACTGGACCTGTGTAGCCTATTTGTAGTAGTTACGAAAACGAACGACCTATAAACCCATTTTGTTAGGTATAGTTCTTTCTAAATATTGCTTGTTATACCTAATTATTTTTTTTAGACATTAAGCCTAAACGAATTGTACCTTAATATTTATATTTAAAATATTTTAAGATTTACAATCTATCAAAAAGTCTTTTCAAAATATAGGATTGTCACTATTTGATTTATTTTGTGTTTATAGGAAGATTTAACTACAATAAAATTACGCAGAACTTAAATATAAATAAAAACGAGGTCACGTCCTTATAATTTTAACCGTAGTGGGTTATACAGAGACGACTTTCGCTATTAGCTTTTCGCCAATCTTATTTGATTCCATCTCGATGATCTCCGCGTAGACGAAAGCAAGAACAGACGGCAAATTTAAACTTTTGTGAAGGACTGTCACTGTTATATGGCTATAAGAAAAAATTTTTAGCATAAAATAATGTAAGTATTGCTATATTAATAGAAAAAATCGCATAAGAAAGAAATTGTATTAAAAAAAAGTGCGAGTGAGTTTACCCTATCTAATCTTTCTGGATAGACCTACCTCGTTTTTAATTTGATTACGTACGTGCAATATATATTTTCGCTTTTACCTGGCAGCACTATTGTTGTTTAAAAATTTATATCTATTTGACGTTGACATTTTGTACACAGTCTTTCTCTTTCTTTTTGTAAAGTCTTGACGGAAGCCGAAAATATGGTTGGTGTAGAAATTAGTGGAAATATCTATTTTAATCGCAATAATCATACAAATACTGTTACAATTAAAACTAGTTTTGTGCAGAAGTAGTATATAATTATTAGAAGCGTTTGATATTTTCAATTTTATTCAATTTAAGACAATGTTTGAACAACATATTTTGTTTATCGGCAGGCCACATCGAAGAAGAAGACTAGGAAGCTGCGAGGACACGTGAGTCATGGACACGGTCGTATTGGTAAATATTTTGATATAATGGGTTTTAAAAAAACGTTTACAACAAACATAACCTTAAAACCGTTTCCCTCCTAGTGTAAACTTTGTCGTATCACTTATGTTTATTACTATTCTTTAAATAACTTTTAGGTAAGCACCGTAAGCATCCCGGAGGTCGGGGTAACGCTGGTGGTGAACATCACCACAGAATTAACATGGACAAGTACCACCCTGGATACTTCGGAAAGGTAGGTAATCTTAACAATTGCTAATATTGCAGAACATAACATTTAGGCAATCAAGTTTGACTTTCTTAAAATGTTGAAGAAATCACCAAGATTAGGACAAAGATTTCCATTATTGAGAAGAATAATAATGTTTTTTTATGCAGTAACAATTGGCAAAGTAACATTATATCTTGATAAAGTGGTATAAAATGGATTTGGAAATTTTTGAAACTGGATTAATGCTACTACTATTCTTAAAATATGATCAATTACATATTCATTATATAATTAATATAGGTAGATGGAAAAATAGAGATGTCCCTTGGAACTTGTATTCTATGATGTCATAACAACCATGAGTACTTTTATTCTTACATATTTAATCAAAAATATTTTTCCCCAACATATTTTAACAATTTTTATTTTCATCTACAAAGTCAATCTTCTCTATCTTTTCAGCTTGGTATGAGAAACTATCATTTAAGGCGGAATAAGGACTTTTGTCCCGTGTTGAACTTGGACAAGCTGTGGACACTAGTGTCAGAGCAGACAAGACTCAAATACGCCAGTGCTACAGGTGACAAAGTACCCGTCATCAACATTGTTAAAGCTGTAAGTATTGTTGAGCTCTAGGGTTGGTAATCTATTTCTACACTGAGAAAATGCTTGTTGATAATGATTTGAAAACTTATATGCTAACTGGCCTGTACATATATATATAGACAGCAGAAATGTATTGAAATATCTAATTTTACACCAGAGCCATAAAAAGTATTCCCAGAATTAAAAAAAAATTAATAAACAGAACAAAAAAATACTTCTTTCCCACAGACAATTTTAAAGTACAACATTTCTGCTTTCTACCAGTTACAAGTTTTCTACTTGGTTTAGCAAAATTGACAAATGAGGTTTATTGTTTCTTTTTTTTGGGGGTGCAAATAGCATAAGGAAATATTTTTCTAAGTAATTAAAAAGAGAAACAACTAAAAAAAAATATTGTAAATTATAATAATTGAAAAATCAAATATCTGGTCCACCAGATTGTGGCACAAACATTTATGAGTAAAGACAAAAACTGACATCAAATTATTTGTGCTAAAATGAAAGTAAATATGTTACCTTGGCTAATTAAATACTACTTCTGACATCTACATTCTCTGTCATTTTACACATATGTACTAATTTTTTTCAAGAGTACATAGTCTTTGATTGTCACAAACCTTCAATATCTCAAATAAAACTAACATTGACCAATCTCCTTTTTTTAATTTTTGAGCTCAATTCTATATGATTAAAAAGTACATTGCCAGGATGGCCATAATATATAAGTTGGAAATTAGTGAAGGGTGCAAGGATTCTTTTACAAAAATATTGTTTTGTTTTTAGGGTTACTACAAACTACTAGGCAAAGGCAAACTTCCCAAACAGCCCGTCATTGTCAAGGCAAAATTCTTCTCAAAGACAGCCGAGAAGAAGATTAAAGATGTTGGTGGAGTATGCGTATTGTCGGCGTAACATAAATGTACAATAAAAATATAAAATTCCAAACAAATGTTATTACTATTCTTTTATGCCCAACATCAAAGACAGCACATACTGCATAGCAGTGATGAATTGACAGAAACTGGAGACATACATCTATCAACTGTGGCTGTGAAATCAGAAAGGAAATATACATTTCTCAATTTTCATCATTCTCATTCTAATTATACTTTTCTTTTTTAATACTATTGAAAGTCATTAATTTCATGCATGAAAGGACAGCTGTGGTCACCAACACCATCTCCGTAAGTGACCTCTGCTCAAAATGATTTTTCATCATTATCACAATTAAAAAATCAAATGGTCACTGCATGACCATTCTATTTTGATAACAAAATCCTTACTTAGATAACTGTTACAAAATAATTTATCAAGTTATTGGTACAATAAAGGTTTAAAAACTTTTAAATTTTATTCTGATTAGGATGTTGTTATAGCTTAACACAATCAATTTTGTACCTATGATGAACATTACCGAATTTTATATTATTTTCGTTGTGTTATTTTATTATCATAGTCTCAAGTCGTGAAAAAATGGGGTCAGAATGGTGTTATATTGTATGAACAAAATAAAACGATACATAAAAAATTCATATAATTATGAGTATAACATTTAAAACTAAAATAAGTTAAGCAGTTTTCTATTTATACATAATTTCTCGCCTTTATTATTATATCATTATTATATATATATTGTATAATTGTTGTAACTGCATTAGTCACATTTAAAAACAATTAATAAAAAGCCATTAAATTTCTCACAAATCATTCTATATTGAGGTTCTTTGAGTAAATAATCACTCCATAACACAATTGCTAATAGTCCCCATACTATTATATATGAGATATATAATAATTTATTTATGAGAAATATGTATTATAGAAAAAAATCAAACTTTTTTAAAGAATCAAAAATTGTTTTAAAAAAATACTAGACTTAAAAATGCCTTTCTTAGGACAGTATTAAAGCAAAGCTATACTAAGACAGCCCCAGTTTAAGTTTAGTATGGTCTTGCAAATATTTTTAATAATTCATGCTATGGAAATTAATTCTCCTAAATTGCTACTAATAAATGTTCAAGCGGCAAGGCTTGTTATATATTGGCATTAAAAATGTAAATATAACGAGGAAGTATTATATTGCGTAATAATACTATAGTATATCTCGTATTAAACACTACTTAAATAATATACCACAGATTTTTCCTATAAAGTCTTTTTTTAATTTCTTGGTTACATTACATAATTTCTACTTTCTATGATCAGGACAGAAAGACATACACTCTTAATTTATAATAGGCTAATATTGAATAAAATCATATTTCCAATTATTTCATTATATGCTCACATAGAATTGATTTCGAACAAATTTTTTGAATTATAGTGTAAACACCTACTATAGAAAACAATAATTATGGACCATAATAGTATAATATTCACATATGAAGTCTGTAGTAGTAAAAGTATCTATCTACCATTCACATAAAAAAAGAATTACCAATCATGCTAGGGTCTATAGGAGGCTCTCTGAATATCAACCAGATCAGCAACTTCCTAGAAGTATGCACTTGTAATACTGCCAGGCCAAGTAGAAGAATAAAGATAAAAGAGAAGAAATGAGAGACCTGCCTCAAGATCATGTAAACCGGGAATCAAATAGCCCAGTCATTCTGTAAATAATATACACGAAATTAAATCAATCCTAGTTGATGGAAAAATAATTAATCAAATCTTGTTCTACGAAAACCTTAATAGTTGTAAAGTGATTAATATAATCAAACAAGTTTACTACACAAGGGCTCCGAATAATGTGATCGGTCACAGTGAGCACAAAAATTCTTAGCATTGACATACTACCTTAGTAAATACAGTACATGTTTAAATTTCGGTATGTAAATATTAATTCAGTCTCCACTTAATATAAGCATGCAATTTGCTAAATACACAATTGACTATTTCATATTTAAACTTAGTAAATAAATTTGCTACTAGAGATTATTGCTATAAGGAAGATATTTACGGTTTGTAATAAAGGATTATTACTATGAAAAGTTATTTTCTTAGTATGTAGATATAAATAATTTCTGGTAATATTAAAGAACATGTTAAATTTTCAATTCAGCATAAAACATTTTTTCTCATTTACAATTATTTATTGTTTGAAGCTGGTAATAATGGCATTGAGTATGCTTCAGTTTATCCCCTCTAAGTTCATAAATATCCCCTATTATTGGATATCGAAATTCACCATTAACTATTGACAATTCCTTAACCCGAAGGCAAAGATAGCTAGAAAAACAATTTAGGATCCTGGCCAAAGTGCAGTAGTATTTTTCCACAGACAGCTTTAAACACTTTATAAAGCCACATTCAAGCGGATCAGAAACCCCAGTAAGGTTCCTTATGTTAAGATATATGGATATAAATAATTTAAAAATATCTAAAATAATAATGACTAACACTAAATCGTAACATTTTACAGTGAATGTAATTTTTTTACAATTATTATACTTTTAGCATGAATAAAGGCAGTTAAAATATACATAACTATGGAGTCACGTATATATAGTTACAGTTTGTGTGGGCCTTATTTGTTCAGGGGGAGGTTGATTTGTTTGCACCACATCCTGGGGCCTAACCTGCTGTTTAGCCTTCTTTCTGGCTGCATCACTTTCTGCATAGTACATGCCCAATCTAGTCTTTATGGCTAACAATGCAGATCCATTGATTTCATCATGAAATATGTTGGAATATCTCCATTGTTTCACCAGTGGGCCCTTTTTCCTTTCCTTTTTAACTTTTTTCTGCATTTTATTTGTGACCCCTTGAATTATTTCTGTATTTTGACTATATGAAATATCACTTATACCTAGGGAAGTTTCTTGTGTTGGCTCTGGTTTTGCTTGGAGTACAAGAAATGCAGTTGGTTGTGCTGGTCTTGCAACTGTTGACTGTAAGATGATACCCATCCCTTGTGGATTATTTTGGGTTTGATAAAAATTTGGGTGTGCCGCTTGGGCTTGGTATTGGTTTTGGAAATAATTTTCTGCAATATTAACAAGATGACCACTGCCTGGATATGTAATTGGAGCAAAGGATTCTTGTGTCACTTGCTGTGGTTGTGGCATTTGGTCACTTGGCAAAGCACTTTCTATACATCTCTTTGATTTTGGCATTGTAGCTATAATATTATCTGGATCAAATGTCTTTATGTAGTCTTTCCACATTTTAGATATATTGATTTCTAACCCAGCAATCTTATCTAATCTAATAAAATCTTTTAATCTGTGTGTATGGACAATAGAATAAATATGATTTTTTATTTGTTCAATTAAACCATTTGGAAGTCTGACTTCTCCGGATCTCCGATGACTATTTTTACCTCTATTGTCACTAGGAAACATTACACCATCATCCATCTTTTTACAAAGGACTCTAACTTTCCTCTCTGTTATGGCATGAATGCTTTTAAAGGCTGTTTGACAAATTTGGGTTTCTCGCCCCTTGACTCTGACAAAATACTCAAATGTGCAAGTACGTCTGCTGCTTGTTTTTACTCTCTTTCGTTTAACATCCACTTGTCTCATAAGGCCAAATAAATAGGCATTTTGTTCATCATGTGTCTTCATTGAGTAAAAACCTTGAAATGTCTTCATTCGGACATCTTCAGGAACTCTCTGGAAACATTTTCGCCTACAATTACAGTCAGGTCCAGGCTGCTTTGGAGGTACAATTTTTCCATTTGCATTTATATATTCGAGACCTGCTATTCTTAAGCGTTTCTGTTTTTGTTTGTGCCATTCTGTAATAAATAAATGAAATATTGTTTTTTACATTGTTGTTGTATACATTTATGTTATAAAATTAAATATCAATTGTATTTCAAAGGGACGAATAAATTTGACAAAAACGGTAACTTACACTATTCTTCATTGATACCTATTATACTAATAACTAGCTACATATAATAAATACGTAGACAGAATGTGTACTTATTCGCTAACACGCAAGAACTGCACGTTAAAAAAATATTTATTATGACATCAAATCCATTTCAAAATCAACGACATACATATCAAAAAAGTAATAAGAGACAAAAATTTATTATTTTATTGTGAGCTAAACAATAAGATAAAAGTACTAAGATATGAATGATTACTAGAACTATAACGCTCATACTTAACATCGAAGAACTAATATATTACCTTCTGGATTTCGTGTACGTCTTTTTACAACTTTACCGTTTTTATTAATCTTTATTTTACGCTCATCGCTTGAGACATCGGCCATTTTAATATCGAAGCAAACCAAAAGTTTGAATAGCATACAGATACAAAAATTGTGATTTAATGTAATATGGAATGATAATTGTAGCCTGTATTAAGACGTAAATTACGTGCTGATATTTCGTTCTTTTGTTTCTTTAATTTCAGCAAAAATAATATCCGCATAATATTATTTCAAATCACCAATAAATTAAACTTTACAGTCAAAAGTTATAAGTACTACATACAACTGCTGAAAGAAAAATCGTCAATTATACGAATGTCATTTAGTCGAAGTTACCCCCTCACATGTTAGAAGTGTTGGCCACTTCTTCAAGTGGCCGAAGAAACACCACCAGCGCCATCACTTCCCGAAGTGTTACACAAAGTTAGTTTAATTTTTGAATGTCCCTTATATATTCAAGAAATAGCAACATCGGACCGTGGTGCGGCCCTCTTGGGCGCCTTAGGATCCGAATGTCCAAACCGAAGTTATCTCTCACCGGGGGGAGGGCCCGTGTGTTGAGCTACTAGCGATAGAGGTTCAGGGTAAGTGACCTAATGACTATGCCATCTCTCAATCCGGTGAAACAGTAACAGTCAGCTTTTCTGGCTAATCTGTGTAGTCCATCACAAAAAAAATGGTCGAAATTAAATAAAGGCATCGGGTTCTACATCCTTAAATGAAGTTATAATGCAGGCAAATATTTGACGTATCCAATATAAATAAATAAATAGCATTGCCAACGGAATGTACTATGAAAATTATTAATTCATAGACAACGACTATACCCTTACTACAAAATGGTATTACACTATATACCAAGAATTTGTTTGACAATCGCGCGTAGTTGTAATAAGTTGTGAGCAATAGTGATAGTGAGATTGACTGCATACGAAATATATATTACAGTACTACGTGTTTGCTACTCCAAAACTTTCTTTTGTTTGGTAATTTTTTCTTTATTTTTATCACAAAGTATATCCTCTGGAAATGAATACTGATTACCATTTCATTATTGCTGCTAAATTGGTTAATTTGTTTAATTAATGCAACTATCATTCCAAATTTCATAACATTTTATAAGTTTTCAATAGGTTTAGTTTACTTTTTAACTATAACTTTATTTCTTCTTTCCTTTTGGGATCTTTTATGGCACCATGATTTTAAATTGCAGAATGAGTCATATCACAATATTCATAAGTTTCAGCAAATAATAGGTATTTTAATTGTACTGCGGCTTATAGTAAGAACAGTACAGTTAGTTGTTAGAACTACTCATTACCACCAAAAAATGAATAAGTTGCCTCAGGCTCATATATATTGTGAAAGTTCATAAACACTGATTAATCCTCTGAATCACACATTTAATTTCCTAACCCAATATTATTATTAAATTTGTAGTATGAGAAATTTCTTTAACTTGATCAATTCCATAGTTTATATAACATTACTATTTTTACAATTAAATCAGAATAGTTGCTTCTGCACCTTTATTATTATTACATAATTGCTTCAATTACATAGTTCCAGCAAATCATCTATTATTTATCTTGTTGTGTTAAGCCCCGGTACTGTGGGTAACTAGGTAAACTTCTTTTATTTGTGTTTATAATGGATATTATATATTTTCCAGATTTAAAATGTCTTTCCAATCACCCATGCCAAGCAGAGAATTCTTGTGGGATATTTTTCGAAGGTAACTTTTTCACTCATTAAAAATATTTATAATGATGATGTTAAGTTATTGAGGTGATCAGAAATGTCATTAAATATATTGATAGTGAAAAAAAGAAAATCACTTTTCACTAAAGCATGTTTTTATGAAACGGTCATTCCCGCGGTAGATGTATGTTGACAGTCGGGTGGTATTGACATCTTACACTGAGATGATAGATGAGAATAATAAATTACAATATTTCAAGTATTACTTTAAAAAGAGCCTCTTTTTGTAGTCTGGCCATGATCTTTTATCTTAACTTGTTAATATTACAAGACAGGTATTGCTATTGTTTAATAGATCATTTTAAGACAAACAATATCTTATATAATTTTGGGTATATAACCAGTAAATTGGCATGGATGCATACCTTTGTTGACAATCTCACTTATGCAAATATTACTCATTGATTAAAACTATTTTTATGGATGCATTTGTCATCCCTTATCAAAAATGTTGTCTGTCTGCCTTAGTAGAATAAATTTGATTAATTGGAAATTCTTAAGGGCTGAAATATTCAGTGAAGCAGTAAAGGTCAGTCTCTCTGGCCAACTGTGTAGTTCTTAAAAAATGCTATAAGATAACTAATAAATATAACTCGAGAAATGTTTTATTTTATCCTACAGAGTTGACAAAGACCGCAGCGGGTATATTTCAGCTGATGAATTACAACAAGCATTATCTAATGGCACATGGAATGCTTTCAACCCAGAAACTGTCAGACTTATGATTGGTAAGATTCTTTCCCTAGAATAATGGCTATTTTGGTTAATTTAGAATATTTTTTTAAAACCCAATACATTTTTTCTGATCCTGTTAGTATAAGTGCCATTTTATTTGTTATTTCACAACAATTACTAATTTTTCACATTGAAAACAACATCAATGTCATTGTTGATTCAGCTCAGTGTGCTAAAGACTTCACTTTTATGATGCACAAGCAACAAAATTAGTTCAACGCCCAGTACTGATACTGATTTAATTGTCAACTGCAATTTATGTGCTTATTTAATACAAATATGAGAGATAAGGATGACATTGTAGCAAATATTTTCAATTATGACATGTGAAATCCAAGAGTGGCTTCGGGTCATTGTTCCTTAATGCTTTAAATAGAAGACTTAAGCCTAACTCAAATCATACTATTTTACCTTCTTTACACTAGGTTAAATTTTATCTTTGTTTAGATAAAAAGATGAATGTCCTACTTTTACCATTGGACTTCAAAGAGTACTTTGACTATCAATTGTTTTGGATCAATGGAGTTCCGTGAGACCCAACTAGTAAAGGATTGGAATAAATTGCCAGTGTCCGTTTTTTTTTCCGATTACAACGTGATTGTTTTCAAGAGTTTTTACTCTTGATGGGTATTTACTAAGCTAGTTTAACTATCATCTGTGTATGATTGCATTTCCATCAGTAAGAATTGTGGTGTGGATTCTGATGTGGATCTAAGATTAAAATAAACTGTTTTATGTTTATAGGAATGTTTGATAAGCAGAGCAGAGGTGTTATATCATTTGAAGATTTTGGAGCATTATGGAAATATGTGACAGATTGGCAAAACTGTTTCCGTTCATTTGACAGAGACAATTCAGGAAATATAGATAAACATGAATTGAAAAACGCTCTTACTGCGTTTGGATACAGATTATCTGATGAAGTTGTCACTATAATGTTGCAGAAGTTTGATAGATTCGGTCGTGGTACTATTTTGTTTGACGATTTCATTCAATGCTGCGTTACTTTATATGTAAGTATTGAAAAAGTTTTCTATTTAAATACATAATAAAATAAATATACATCAATACATAATAAAATAATAGACATTGGATTACTCAACATTTTTATTGCTTTTAAAATGTGATCAGATCAGATATAATTCCCTAGAGTACTACGAAACAAACTAGAGTGTAGATGGCCAAGTATTTTATTTCTTTTTGACATCCAACAATTCAATGTTTCACATTATCATGCATTACACTTTAAATAAATTGCCAGTCATAATAATAATCTTAAAGTAGACTAGTACCTCAAGAAATTCTGTTACACTCACTATTACCCTCCACATACCACTTTAAATTGTTTACATGTTAGCAAAGCACTTTTACGATCTCTTTAACCTGTAACATAGTCTTATCACGAATTCACTAGACGTGAGATGCTAATTTTCTCATTTTGAATTTCTTTGAACTTTAATAATGATACAGTTTTTTACGATAGTCGTAAAGGCATATAGTTCTTCAGATTAGAGTTGGTAAGGATAAGCTAGAACTATACATATCTGGTTATGATAATACAAGGATAATTTAATAGTACAGTGAGCCACCACAAAGCTTACATAATAAGGAAAATGTTACCTATATTCACCCTACCTATACTATATATACTTTCTATCTACACTGTATACAAAGAAAGATATGAGGTTTTAGTTAATTACTTAGTAGTAATGGAAGAGTTGTAGTTTTAACCTATAAGTAGAAGACTTACATTATACAGTTTTTATAAATAATTATCAATTAAGATATGTTTTGGATAACATGTTAATATTTGTTTAAAATATTCATTAAAATTGGTGTGAATTTTAATGATTATTGCTTACCTACGATGCATTTACCTCATTTAGATCAAGTATGCTGATTGATGTTAATCTAATTCCTTTTATTGCTTCCAGACCCTTACTTTCTCATTCCGTCAATTCGACACCGACCAAGATGGCGTCATAACAATCCACTATGAACAATTCCTCAAAATGGTGTTTGGTCTTAAGGTATAATTGCATGGATTTTAAAGTCTGTGAGATAATTTAACTTTATATATGTGCCTTGTTCATTTCTGCTATCAAAATGCTTAGAAAGTATATAAAAAAAAGAAAGCTTATTATAGCATATACTATATAATTATATATGTTTGCATAGAATGCTTCATGTGAAGTGCGATTTGTATATCTAAAATTATTATGAAGACAGTATAAACATTATTAATATCAGGGATCCAGCCTCTTTCAGAGGCGGTAAAGTAATTTTTCTTCATACTACAATTTTTCTTATGATTCCTTGCTTATGTTTCAATGTATCCAATAATCTAATTATATCTCTAAAGTCAAAAGATATGAAACTGACTTATGATAGGCATTATACATATTTAGGGTTATTTGTACGAATTCGTTTGGTTTTAATTTATTACTGCGGTTAAAAATGATGTATATAACAATGTCTTCCGCTACAGTTTGCCTGTTTACACAAACCTTTTTAATATTTATCTGTTACATTAGCCAATACTTTTGAATAGTTCTTAAAATTGTAGAATGAATTTTAAGTAATTATTTTGTCTTTAAAATACGGCAACATTTAGAAACGTAGATATGTATAGGAAATAACTTGTTATTTTTTATAGATTTTATCAAGTTCAAAGGACAAATGAAATAGAAAGAATATATGCAATAAAGTTACTAGAAATTCTTTACAGAATATCAGTCTAACTGATTAATTTCTCTTCCGTCTAGTGTTGGCCGTAACCCGTAAACATCGATGTTGCCATGCTCGATAATCTACGCAAAGGTTTGGTTTATGTTATCTATAAATATTCTTACATTCTTTTGCATTTTTTCTTACAGAATATAGTAACAAATAAATGATTCTGTACTCCTTGTAATGCTTTTATGATAATGTAATGTAGAAGTTATAGTGACCTTGGCTCACATATATACACTTACAGTATATTTATTTCATTTTGAAAACTCCACATGATATCACCAGTTATCAATATTGTATGTAATTAATATCAATTTAATTAGCCAATGTGGATAAAAAAATTATAAAATTTTGATCAATTCTCTTCCCCTTGGTTGAGTAACGCATTTTGTACTTTTCTGTGCAATGAAATTTGTTTAAATAACAATTCATTGTTTTATTAATAAATATAATTTGTAAGTTCTATTTATGTTACATATCAAATCGCAGACCACCGGTTGATTGTTTTGAAATTAGTACAAGGTGAATTTGGCACAATGATAATTATATTTCATAGTGAAAATTCAGTGACAATAGCAGACTTGGTACTGAGGATTATTGTAAACTAAGTCCAGCGTTACATATAATTCTGTTCACGGTATGCAAATTTTCTCTAAGATGATTTAAACAATTTCTGTTTTTATATATTTATTTAGTCCATCTACAATTTGAGTGAGATAGAAACATTTATTTGATACACTATAATATAATTCATGTTATGTGTCACCATACCAATAGATTTGTAACAGTTGTGGACGTACTAAACATCTTTCGTTATGGATACAGAAAAGCCTTAGTCTCCCTCCAATTTCAATGTAAGCTAGTGTATAGATTAGATATGTACTAATCGAGTTCCTTTAACCATCCAAGACTTCATCTCCATACCTGATAGGGTCATGATTCAGAACTGGCTTTGAATTTATAAAAAAAAACAAACATCACTTTATATTTTTACTTAAATAATTATTCTATTCTCTAACATATTATCGTTTAATTCGTTAAGATTTTTATATTGTTACATCACTTGATTTTCTTTCCCTTCTGAATCATAGCATTGCATGTATCTATTCTTAGCGCATGTGTTTGGTTATTGTTAATATTTAATTATAGAAAAAAAAATTGTACAACTAATATTTGGTTCTATCTCGCAGTAATGATTTAAACATTATGTTTCCATGTTACAATTTTAATAATTCACATAATTGTAAACTAAGCTTGTTGCAAGTGATTTCGGTTATTTTTTGTAGAATTTGGAATGAGCAAATCGTAAATATATATAATTCCTGAGTTTTAAAACTATTTGGGCCTCATGTCTGCAAAATTTAGCTATTGTGTACAAAATTATTAAATGGCATCATAGTGATTCACTAGTTTTAGTATTCTTTTAGTTTATTGGTGCTACGATGGTTTACCGACGGCTTTCCTCTGGGACGAAAATCGTGGGTGTTTGGTAATGATGGAATGATAATTGATATGACTGTAATAGTTTTGTTTCATAATGAAACGTCACTAGCAAATAGCAGATTTTCAGCCTTGTATGTCAAATGGTGGTTGCATTGCTCAACATTAGCTTTTTTTTCCCAAAAAGATCTAAAAATGGTTCAACATGTACTTATGAAGTTATGTCAAATGTATTCGCCACTCAATATTGTCATAACGCTCAAATTGAGCTTATTTTATACCAAATTCAATAGCATAATTGAATTCTGACAATCGGCGTGATCTATTTATGAATCTAACCTACATTTTTATACTTGATTGTAAGCTTTTTGCTATAAGAATCTATATAATTGTAAAAGAACTTTATGTAGCACACTATTATGAAGTTTAGGTTAATAAAAGATTTTTGTATGTACTTTGTTTTTTATTTTATTACAATAATTATAGAATTCGATGAATATATTGTTCACAGAACTTGGAATATATTATTTGAAAATAAGACAATATAAATAAATGCTCTTAATCTATTTTATCGTATTTTATCTTCCATGCCCGATACTGTACCTAAGCCAGATGAGGCCTAAATCGCATCCCATTTGTATCCAGGAAAGTATCGGTGTCACTTTGGAGCCTTCTATTTCTGTCCATCTCACTGGAATCTCAACAATTGGAATGTTTAACTTTTGTGCAATGTACAACAGCTCCACGTCAAATGCCCTAGAAAATGAAATTTAATTGAACATTAAGTAAAAATTGTTTCTAGAAGAGCAGGCATAAAAAAAAGACTAAAATATAACAATACTCATTCTGATTCCAAAACCTCCCTGGGATATAAAACTGCTAAGAACTACATGAAGGGTAAATCAGTAGAGGTAGGATAAATGTACATGAAGCGAGAGGTGAGTAGAGAAAAATAAAAATTTGTCCTCTATTCTCCATTAACGCGATCACTAAAGTATCAAGTAACCTTGTTGAATACTGCTGTGAAGTAAAGGTTTTTTTATTTCTCCTGGTGAGTAAAAAATTCTTCGTAATTCTTTATTGTTTGCTCAGGACTGAGGATTGTGACTAATATAGTTTGAATCTGGCAGTTCTTTACAATAAAGACTGGTAACTGACCGGCAATGCCTTTTGTAGATTATTGGCGACGGGATCACAATTTGCCTTACCATCCAGGAATTCAATTCCATTTAACAACAGGTAGGACTGTGGTCAAGCACTATATAAAAAAACATTGGCGAGCTTCCTGCAAATTAACCCTTTTCTTATAAGTATAGGTGCATTTGTAACTTTGGGGGCTAAGATAGAATGCTTTGTTACTAGTAGTTGGGTTTACTGGTAAGAGGGAATTATAATGAGTTTACAAAAAAGTTATCTTTGCCTGATTGTACTGATCAGTAATATTTGTGCTTTCTACTGTTTTCTAAATACTTTCTCATGATCAAATAATTACCATCGGTTTACATGTAGACTTTGGAAGCAGATATCAGCGGCTTTCCTTGTGAACAATTTAAATCCACATTGTGTATCTCTGATGCCTTTCACCGTAAAAAGCCACACGAGGAAATGGAAACCATACATAAGAACATTCCTGAAAAAAATTAAGAATATTAAAACTGATTTGTATGTTTTATAAAATTTTGTGAAAATGTAAACTTATTCATATTCTTAATAAAAAAAATATAATACCTAAAGAAACTTCTTGTAGCTAAAGACTCCTTTTCAAGATGAGCTCTGGAGCCAATAGATAAAGCAACTTTGCAACTAACAAGGTCAGGTTCTGTAACTGGATCACACTTGATGATATCTTTTAAGGCTGATTCCAGTTTTACTAAATCTTCAAACTTCGATGCTCCATCTGCATCAGCAAACAATATTGCAGCACCTCTGGCGTTTTGTATCCCCTATAGAATAAAAAAAACTGACATATAAATGATAGAGACCTAATAGCGTTCACTCAATGTAGTAGGCAGAGATTTGTAGACTTCTCTTTTACTGGATTTTTTAAATTACAATTGAGTTATCCAATTACTATCAGTTACACTAAGTACTCTTCTTCTTCTTCGTTCCCTCACTGCTGAGGATCGCGACCACGTACAAGCAGCCTCCATTGAGTGTGGTCATAGGCGTACTAGTAAGTACTCTTACATCGCTGTAATTCTTATAAATTCATAGTGATTCTGTCCCATTATTATCCCACAAGTTATTAAGGTTGTGAACATGTCCCGGATATCAACATGTTCACAACCTTAATAACTTATGGGATATAACATTTATTATATATATATATTAGACCTTGATTCTGATCCCTCAAGTTAAAAGGGTAAGTGGTAGCTGAGATCTCCTTTTAGGTACTTAATCACTAAGTTCACTCCAAGATCTATCCAAGAGTAAAATATTAATAACTTGTTTTTTGGAAGAATGTATTTCTCAGTTATTTTTTTGTGTAGTGTTTTATAATTAATAAATCCATTTTTTTTAATATATGTCAGTGCAAAGTTGGTATTGAAACCTCAAACAATTAATGAATATTGCCAAGTTGAAAAATAATATCAGTGACATTTTAGTATAATCATAGTATCGTAAATAGCTTTGTCCATCACACACTATGTCTTGATACATCTATATATCTACCCCTTTATATACACTAAATAAATCTGCCACCATCGCATACCAATCTGACAGCTCCTCCTTTTCCTCTGTTTTCGATAAGTTCAAGACACCTTAGTTTTTCAGTTCCATACTTTTCAGCATAAGTTTGTGCAACATGTACTGTCTTATCCTTACTTCCGTCACTGACAACTATTATTTCATACTTGTAAGTTGGATTCTCTTTTACTCTGTTTTCCATAAACTCAAATGTCTCATCAAGCATTGGAGGCACTGCAAATTTATCATTTGTTCATTATAAATAAAGTATGGGCAACTTTTAGATAGTTCAGGGTTAGATCCAAGGGGGCTTCGAAGTGCACTTCGACGGCTTGGTCCCTAAGATCGATAAGGCAGAGGGTGCTCTGCACAGACTGCTGCTTAATCTTGGGGGCCCCAAGGAGGGAGTCCGCCGCCTCTACGAAGGTCTCGTGTGATCCATGGCCCTCTATGGGGCGCCCATGTGGTGTAACTACTTCACGGGTGTCCGGCGCTGCAGAGCTAAGCTCCTTAGCCTGCAGCGCAAGATGGCCATTCGGATCGCACGAGGATACCGTACGGTATTATATGAGACGGCCACTATCCTGGCTCGGTTCCCGCCGCTCGACATTTTGGTGGAGCTGATTTATGTTAAGTCTTTTTGCTATGTTCAATAATGACTACTTATAGGAATATTTATTGTTGGGGGTTAACCAGGTAGGTAACAAAAGGTGGCAAACTTCACATGGATAATATATAGAGTGGCCTAGTTAGTATAGTTTTGTAAATCTATTATTGAAGATTTTTCAGATTCAACCATCATGAAAAATAACAATGGTTGAATTAAAAACTGGACTTACATCTTTCTTCTTCATTATAGGCAGGAACTATAATTGATAGATTTATAGTGTATTGTTCACTTAAGCTTGGAAAGTCCAATTTCCTTTTACTCTTAGGATCAAAATAGGTTTCTTCCTCTTTATGTCGCTTTATCGTTGGATATGTATTTGTTGTCAAGTACAAGAAAAGTGAGAACTGTAACAGAAATACATATTATTTAAAATAAAATAGAAAAATCTATTTTGTTCAATTCATTAATATTATAATTTATTCTACTTTTCTCCAGTAACTCTATTTCTCCCAAGAACAAATAGGATTGACGTATCTCAGACATTAAATACAAATATTGATTAATAATACTCTTTGTTGCGTCTCTACATGATACGATCGCTATCAACAGGCTTGTCTAAAAGGAAAAAATTAAACTTAAATGAATCGACTGCTGTAGGAGAGCCTACAGGCGTATACCGGTAAAATTTAAACTATTATTTACTCAGTATGTCATTATCTCACAAAGAAATTGGATTGGAGCACACCAGCCCAGTCCTTAGTTATCACCATAGTTAATTTTTAAAATTTACTATCACAAATATTTAGAAGAAACTTTGTAAACGTATATGTTTTGTTTTGCTCAACTAACCAAAAATAATGAACAGAGTCCTACTACTATAAGATAAAACAATGACGAACATAATATTAATAGTAGGTACATTTTATGTGGTATAATAATATTTAAGGTATAACACTGAACAAAATTTTATCATATTTTCCGAAAGTTCAAAACGTCATCTTCTTATTCTTGTCTATCTCCCTTCTCTACGTCAAATTGTCGTGGTCAAATCGTTTCAAAAATTACCACAGGTACAAAAACAGCACAAAACCAACATTTTATATTAACTAGCAATTGCATTATTGAACATCTAAACTGTTTAAACAACTAATAATATTTTTTTCACATATGGTTCATATTGTGCATGTATGATTAAAATTTATTATTAAATATATAATTTAATGAGCCCGCTACTTCATTGCACATCTACCATGCTTTTATGTCCTAGGGCCACCATTGTCCAATCTTTTTTTCATTTTCACATATCAGCTTATATACACCATACATTGTTTCTGTTTAATTTTAGCTTTTTGTGTGTATCGTTACTATTTTATTATTATCAGTGATATTTTTTTTATTATGTACCTAAAAATTATTATGTATATCTGTAAAGACTGGCGACCCTAGACTGTTAGGTACCATATATTTTCTGCTATGTTGTTTTATCTATATTTACTTTGTTGATCTCGAAATAGTCAAAAAGTCAAAATTCGTTTATTTCCTAGAAATGTAAATGGAAATAAGGATATAGTAAATTTTTAGAATGGGTAGAGATTAGTAAATATTTTATCAAACATGTTTCTTAGTGTGCCTTAATAACCAGTGCAATCCAAAATTAATAAACTAATGCCAAACCTCCTTCACGAATTCCATTTGTTTTCATTATGACAAAGCGCCGAAGAATCGTACAAGCTGATAAAATTATACAGAATGTAGCTCAAGTATTTTGTTTGTTAATGTTTTTACAACTTAAAGGTAACATCTTTGAGTTAAAGAATACGATATGTTAATTCGAGTAATAGTATATAATTATATTTGTCATTAATTTATTTCAGGTTACTATTCCGTACCGAATAATCCTGTTTTGTTATATTCAACTGCAAATGATATAAGAGTTTTGAATGTGTCGAAGCCAAATAAAGTTAACCTTATAATTAAAGGATTAGAACAGGGCTCTGCTGTTGACTTTTTATTTAGAAAAAATTTTATATGTTGGTCTGAACAAACTGCCGAATTAATACAATGTATGAATTACAATGAAACATTCTCTAGTGAAAAAGTAAGTCGATAGTTCCAATATGAGATAAGAAAAGACTGAGTTTTAGAACTAAGAAAAAAATTATAGTATTAACATCTGCAGCATAGAGGATTGGGTAGAAAATAATTATAATTATGCATGATCCAGGCACTTTTTTTTCCTTTTTAGACAAGCCTGTTGATAGCGATCGTATCATGTAGAGACGCAAAAAAGAGTATTATTAAACAATATTTGTATTTAATGTCTGAGATACGTCAATCCTATTTGTACATACCATGTAGTCAATTTATGGTTGCCACTTGCATCCCCTTTCCGTTAAAGGAAGGAATTTCATAATAAATATATATATTTTTTTTATAGAGTATTGAATATGAAATTATGAGGATTAGTTATAGCTGCACAAGCAAACCTCAGTTTAAAGAATAATCAATATAAAGTTACACATATTTTGTGATTAATTTGTGTAACAAGGTACACTTCTCTATCCCTTCTCGTAGTCTGTGATTCAACTGTCCAATATATATGCGTTAAGAATAAAAATCTTGAAGATGTAATGCAAAAATGCTTGTTTATCTGAGAAAGAATTATAGTAATGAGCTTTGTATAATAAAAATAGACCCTGGGCAGACAATATTGTGAGCATTTAAGTGTAAATAATACATGCCTTAACTTTTTTATTTTTATACTTCCTAAGCAATTGCTTGACTATGATCCCACATGATGTTAAGTGGAAATACAATCCTGGATGGGAAGGTGTACTAAGTAAATGCCTATTCACTCTAATCTTGAAAATACCCACATTGTAATCCGAGGGAAAGACTGCAATACAGGAAATCAATTTTGGTTTCTGCAATGTGTTGTTCCATTCTATCTATTTATTATATTTATATAACTCTGTACTATATACACTTAAAACTAATAAATTGAATTTTATCATCAGGCAAGAATAGTATCTGAAGGTTTGATAACTCCAACTGGAATTGCTATAGACTGGTACACAGATAAAATATACTGGACTGACGGTGAAACTAATAGAATAGAAGTTATTAGTATAGAACAAAAATTTAGAAAAGTATTATTTTGGTCTGAAGTTGACTTAGCAAGAGCTATTGCAGTTGTTCCAAAGGAGGGGTATGTATTCAACATTCATATTCTATTTACATCTACACCACTGATGTTACACATAAGTTCTAGTAGCTTGTGGATTCTAATAAATAAGATTTTCCTGTGAATGTGAGGTCTTTCCAATTTTTTTGCACTTGCTCAGTTACAGACTAAAGTTACACCTTATATATGTCCGACAACGGCACACAGAGACAGAGTGTAGTGCAGATTGGGAGACTCCAAAGTTGTTAGAAAATTTTGTAACACATGAAGGTTTTCTCACATTTAAATTCACCATTGACAGTGTGGTAAATCAGCACTTAAAATTGCTACAAACATATTCATTTGTGTCAACAGTGACAACCTGGGCTTGAGGCGCACTCATTATCATGACCACTGAGCTACCATGGACTTTATTTGCTTTCTCTATGTTATGTTATGCTCTTGCTTTATTAGATTGTTTATATGGCGTCATTTCCAATGTCTAATAGTATATTATGTTACAGATTAATGTTTTGGACAGATTGGGGTGAGATACCCAAAATTGAAAGAGCTGGTATGAATGGTGATCCCACAACCCGGAAAGTCATTGTCAAAGACAATATTTTCTGGCCTAATGGCATTACCATTGACTACAATAATAATGTTATATATTGGGCCGATGCAAAACTGCAGTTTGTGGATACCATTGATTTCAATGGTCAAAATAGAAATAGAATAGTGAAAGGGGGTTTAGAATATCCATATGCTCTTACATTTTTTAATGACAAGCTGTACTGGACTGATTGGAAGACTTGGTGAGATTTTTTTTATTATCTACTTCATAAACACTTAAAAGGTAGAAAACCAACATGGGTTTCTACCTTTTAAGTCTAAAAACTGCATCATCATATTACAACTCTTGAAATATAAATAATCAGCATATTTTGTCATTTTTAAATAATAATCAATTCATAAAACTCTCATATAATACTGCAATTATATGTACTTTATTTTTTCATATTATTTATATCCATCTAGCATTGATATAAGCACTAAAAATAACTTTTACAGCTGCCTGATGAACTGACTTGACTGGAGAAATATGAAAACCTTTATTTTCTATATCTGTGTACCCATTTGGGTTAAAGAATATCAGTGCTTATCACATCCAATGTACAATAGTTAATAGTGACACAAAATATGTAGTATTTTACCTACATTCAATTAATCTACATTTTTTTTGATCCTAGGACAATCTCCACATGGGACATAGCGACAAATGGGCCTATAAAGGAGGTCATAAAATCTGACCCAGTACCTGTTGACATCAAGGTCTTTGATGCAAGTAGGCAATTTATGCCTACAGGAGATTATCCCTGCAAATATAACAATGGAGGATGCTCACACCTTTGTCTTCTATCTCCCGGCTCACCAGGTATTACACAATAGTAATATTTTTATTAATTATTGTCCAGTTGCTCTATATAGATAAGACACAGATTTATCAATCTACACAGATCTATTAAACTATTTCAGTAATCAGTCGTTAGTTTAGTCAGTGGCTCATCTAAAGTTGGTCATTTTTTTTTTAAATAGCTAGCAATATTTCTTTTTTTTTCTCAGAAATATTACTAACAATCATGTTAACCATTCCAACTAAGCTTAAGCTTGTGCTAGGACATGATTCACGGCAATAGTCGAATGGTGGATTCGAACCCACAACCGTACCCTAAGCCATTAGGCTATTGACGCTTAGTCATGGTCATGGTTTATCAAAGTCTAATTTGTTCAGCTATTTGCCAGTTACCCTATTCAGTTTTAGTCTAGTAGCAAATGAGTATACTACGCAACTGATGCTAAGTGATTGCTGCTAGACTCATCCTATGAGATGAATTGCAGGTGTATTATTGACAGCTAATCATTGAATGAACAATTCAGCATTATGCACTTCAATCATATTTCAGGCTTGTAATCATTAGACTCTTTTCGGTTGTAAAAAATACATTACATACTAAAAGCTTGGTGACATTTGTTGCTGGAATTAGGCTCACCTTTTTTTCACACATCAGGTATTAGGTCTGTGACAAGAATACTTGTTATCTACAAATATGTATTAATTTCACTGTTCTACCCCTGTGCACATGATGCACGCCGCTAATATTTTTTGTGATATTTATTTTGTTGTAGGTTATGTTTGCGCGTGCCCAACGGGAGTGAAGTTAAAAGAGGGCACCAACACAACCTGTTACAACACGCCTCAGTCACTCCTGCTTATTGCGCAGCGTTCGATGATCTCCAAGATCTCTTTAGACTCACCAGATTTTACGCCTTATACAGTGCCTTTGAAAGATCTTAAACGAACTCTTAGTGTAGATTTTGATCCTAAGACTGAGTATATGTATTGGGCTGACAGCTTGGTAAGTTATTTTTCTTAATGAAATAATACAATGAGACATCCACAACATTCAGCGCAAGAATGGTGACAACTACTTAAAAAAGTAACAAAACCTCCCAATATACCTGTTTGGAAGTCTATTACACTTTTGTGTTTCTCTCGGTAATAATAAACCGTCCGAAGTCGCATATCAGTTTACTGCGTAATAATAAAAATCATTGGCCTGAGCTATTATGGGTGTTGATGGACCCACAGAAACTATTAAATGAAGTACCTAATGTAATACTGAGGCGAAGAATGTAATGTAATAATGACAACTGATGTGCCATGGAAATCCGTGATCTCGACGTGATTATAAGCCTGAGTGCTTGTATTGTATTTTTATGCCTGCAGTCCAAAACGATATCGCGGGCGCGTCTTGACGGCAGCGAGCAGTCCGTGGTGATACACAGCAACGGCGTCCCGGATAGTATAGCCATCGACCCATTGGCCAGGAACATCTACTGGACTGATCCGGCCACAGATACCATAAATGTTGCCAGACTTAATGGAAGTTATAAAAAGGTATTAGTGAAGTATACTATTGTCACAGGAAGCGTAAGAACGTCATAAATCTGTCTCGTTGCCGCACACAACGGACAAAGAGTTCGTTCGCCACCAGAACTCTCTGAACAAATTTGTATTTTGTAACGGAACTTTATTTAATATCCTAATGGTTTTTAAAACATAAATATAATTGTGTCATGTTGCCTTGAATGTACTAAGCTACTACTTAGCAGCAGTAAACTCAATATTGCTTGTCTATCAGTGTAGGTTAAAAAGTGTTTTCATTTGAAGTGTTTGTATGAGATCTATCATTTTGTTTACGAAGTCTCGTTAATATATCACATATCACAGGTGATAATCCACGATGAGCTGTTCGAACCACGAGCCATAGCGCTATACCCGGCAGCTGGTTGGATGTTCTGGTCTGATTGGAACGAGAAGAAGCCTAAAATAGAGCGCGCCAACTTGGATGGCTCCGGACGGATGTTGCTGGTTTCCGAGAAGTTGACGTGGCCTAACGGAATCGCTTTGGACACTGTTAACAATAAGCTGTATTGGGGTGACGCTAGGACGCACAAGATTGAAGTAAGTTTTTCAACCGACTTCAAAAAAGGAGGTCCCTAATTCGCCTGTATTTAAAAAAATGAATTTGCACTAATAGCGCCATAATTTATGAACTGAATTTAAGTTTTTCAACCCCTTTTTAATTGTTTCACAACAGGCCAGGGATTCTTTAAACTAATTAAGTATATGAGTCTGAAGTGGGACAAGAGTAGAGTTCACTTGGCCAATCAACATTTTTGTATGTTTCTAGGTGTGCAATATGGATGGAACGGATAGGAGAGAATTACATAATAGCGACATCCTACACATCTTCGGCTTAACACTGCTCGGCGAACACTTGTATTGGACGGATATGCAGCGGCGGACTTTAGACAAAATCAACAAAGACAACGGTACTATGTCAACTATTTTATCTTTTCACCATATATTATTTGTAAGCATCTATAATTGTGATATCATTAACTAACTTCGGCTGGAACCAGGATTCCGCGCAGCACAAGTGTGCACAGCGTGAAATGTGGAGCGACAGATCCTGGTCCAGACGATCGGTCATAACCTTTCCCCGCATGCCGTAGTAGCGGCTGCGAATGCTCGTTGAAGGTTACGGTATCCCCTGCCTGTGGCAGAAGGCGACTAAAAGAGTCCTCAGAGTCGCAGGCTGGGGATTATCCTCCCAAACCTTATGTGAGGTTCTGATTCACTAATATATTACTTACTTGAAGGTTTCTCCCCCGTCAACAACAAAAAGGACGGTTACTATGTAGATGTAGATATCTGTGTTGGTGTTCTATAAATCAATAAAATCATCAATAGGTCT
The DNA here is from genome assembly GCA_029286785.1 of Meandrusa payeni. Taxonomy (NCBI): domain Eukaryota; kingdom Metazoa; phylum Arthropoda; class Insecta; order Lepidoptera; family Papilionidae; genus Meandrusa; species Meandrusa payeni. The sequence goes on from JAGSMX010000013.1 coordinate 8,375,698, forward strand.
CGAGAGGCAGCCAGTAGTGGAGCAAATGGCAAACATGATGGGCGTGAAGGCTTTCCGTCTGGGGGAAGCGCTGGGCAGCAATCGGTGCAGCAAGGACAACGGTGGCTGTTCACATCTTTGCTTCAATAGGCCTAATGATTATGTCTGCAGTTGTCCACTTGGTAAGTCATATACTTGCTGAAGTCCGATACTTCCTCAAGGTTGACTGTTAACAAAATATATTTTTCCGCTTCAGTTTTATCTTTAAATCAGTCATAGTCGGTTATACATTTTGTCTCGTCAGCATTTTTACCTAAAAAAACTTTCGCTCATATTATATCTAATTATATAATATATATTTTTTAATAACGAACTACACAGATTGACAAGAGAAGCTGGACTTGACTGCTTCACCGGATTGAGAGGTGGCATAGCTCTTAGGTCGCTTAGCCTGAACCGCTATCGCTAGTAACGTGACACAAGGGTCCCCCTGATGAGAGGTAACCTCGGCTTGGACGGTTACTATGTTACGATATATAATATAACACCAAGACTATTAAAAGCACAATTAATTTTGTTTGTAAAAAACCGTACACATATCACAGGGCACCAAGCTAGGTTTCCTTTACTTTGATTAAAAACTATTTTTGTAAAATGTGTCTTGTTTGCTTTGCTACAGAAAAAATGTATTTTAAAATGTTCTTGGTAGAAATTATTTTTGAAAGACTATATTAAAACTGTTACAAACAATTGCAAATCAGATATTTGCTTAATAATAATACCTTACAATTATAATACAATTACAATACAAATTTTACAACTATATAAAATGTTTCTTAGAGATATAGGATAGAGAAATATGTTTCTTCGCTTTATTTAAAAATAATTATCATATCTAATGTTTAAGCAAATTAAAAAAATGACATACAATTGACCAATCATATTATTTTAAAATTTAAATTATCTAGTTGTTACGCTTACATGTCTATGATTGAATCCATTAAAGAGGTCTGAGTTCAGGACATCTTCAGTTGTTATTGTATAAGTAATTATGAATTTTACAAATTCTTACTAGTTTCATCCCCTCAGGTTTAGAGCTGCGAAAAGATAAGAAAACATGCATAGAGCCGGATGCCTTCCTAGTGTACAGCCGGAAGAATCTCATCGGCATGATTAGTATTGAGAACGAAAACAACGACGCCGTACTGCCTGTGAAAGAGTTGAAAGAAGTCAGGTGAGTGGTGTTATTATGTTTCAACTTTCAATGACATATTGTGCTTATGAATAATTATATTTTATCAAGTATTTAATTTCTTTTCAATCGCTCCCCCATTGCTGAGGATCGTCACTCCTTTCTTGGCGATCAATCAGCTGTCTGTGGAGGGCGTCGCTGGTAGATGACTCTAGTTCTACGGAGATCTTGTCCGATCGTCTTTTAGAACTTCGGTCTCTTGGTCCTTTTCCTTCGACCTTTCCCATCACTACCAATCTTTCTAAATTTTTGGCATCCCTTCGTGCAATGTGGCCGAAAAATCTCATTACACGGTGTAAGCATGTATAGGACAGATGTTTAAAGGCAAACATATAATTTACATATTTACTTATTTTGTCTTTCCCCCCCATTTTCACATACATTAAGTTAATGATCTATATGTTATACAAAAAGTAGTGAAAGGGTGTGGTATAAACTAATTTAATAAACATTTACAGCTATTTAATTATTAGCGTAGTCGTCATATAAAGCATTGGATTATCAGCTGGTTTTATAGGTAGGATTTACGAACCCTAGATTATTGGTATGACTAGGTTTGTGTTTTCTAGATATGTCGCCTTACGAAAGTCGTCATGCATGGGTATCATAATGAAAACTATGGAATATAAAATAAAATAAAAGTGTTACCCGATTACCTCTTCAACCGACATCAAAAAAGAAGAGGTTCTCAAAATGTCTGTATTTTATGTTTATTACCTCATAACTTACGACTGGATGACCGATTTGATGATTCTTCTTTTGTGTGAAAGCTATTCCCATTTTAAAATTCTAATTCTGAAAATGGCATCCTTAACGAGACTATATAAGTGCTAAATTTGCATCAAATATGTGCTCCACAAATGGACGATTAACTCAATATCATGCCAACCGATTTCGATGATTCATTTTTTATTGGAAAGGATGTACTTTAAGAGAAGTTTGGTTAGGTTCTGATTATTTTATTTCGGAAATACGTAGAGGGCGTCAGCGCGTAACAGCGTTACCGTTTGATTCGATTTGCAGTCGGTTTTTGTTTTTGCTTGTAAATAAACTTGTCGTTTATACATTTCGATGGTAGCCTTAAGGACTCATATATGATTCATGAAGTAGGCATTACATTCAGTTTTGTACGTCAAGGCCTCGGCCAAGAGAAGAAGGAACTGAGGTAATATGTTCATTTGGCTCTCGTGACCAATATTTTGTATGATCTATTACAGTGCCTTAGCCGTACACGTGTCTGGTGGCAAGCTATACTGGTCGGACAGTAAAACGAAAACAATCAACCGTTGCTCGGTGAATGGTTCCAATATGGAGAAAATTCTGGAATGGATGGGATTGGTTGAAGGTAGGTTTAAATTAATTTGCTTTTAATAGTATTTTTTATAACTTTGTTGTAGCCTATTACATTCGATATTCGCCAACGCAATTTAAACCTAACCTAAAGAAAAATTAACTAAATTATGTTTTGATGAGACAAGCGGCGAATGATCGAGAGGTTCTGCAGTCCTCCGCCCATGAATAATTTTTCTACGAATTTTTGTCCTTAAAATAACAATTATTGGCGTACAAATTATAGTATTTGGATGACCAAGCTTTACTCGGTTTTTTATATAGTAATTCTTAGCCTTAAAAGAGCAACTGCATCATATATTTTTTTAAAATTTGTGATCTCATTCTTCTATATGTTCTGTCATTATAATAAGACCTCCATCTGCCCGTTATGTCGATTTTGTAACTTGAATATCGACCACTTTATTGACTTATCACTAAGCAATCATATGACTTTCATATCTCTATCTCTCTATTCATATCTCTTTGTCTTACGTCTAACTAAACACTGACCGTTGCATAGCAACGCCATCTACTGAACTAAAAATGGGGTATACGCTGTTAAAAAGACATGTTCTAAATAAATCCAAGCTCGATTGATTTAATGCTCCCGAAACCCTCTGCATACAAAATTACATGAAAATCGGTGGATCGGTGGTGATATATTTATCTATATCTATAGTTCGATTTTGTATATAATTCTTCAGGTCTAGCTATAGATTGGTCAGCTCAGAACATTTACTGGACGGATACGGGCTCGCAGCGGATAGAAGTGGCGCGTCTGGACGGTTCCAGCCGTCGCACGCTGCTCTGGCAAGGACTCAAAAAACCAAAAAGCATTGTGCTTGATCCTAAGAAAGGGTGAGAGATCTAACAATCTTATACAATAGTTAATTAGAGAATTACTGCACATAATTAATGTGTTAATTATGTGCATGGAACTTCTTCACACGCTAAAACGACAAGAGAAGAACATGAAGAAGAGTATTCTTTATCGTGTTCTTCTCTTCTCTTGTCGTTCTCTTTTATCTTTTCCCAAACGCACCAAACAGAGTAACTTTAAAAATGTAATTTTATGTTACAGATACATGTATTGGTCAGAGCTGGGTTCGAAAAACATCAAACGCGCTGCTATGGACGGCTCTTCGCCGACTGTATTCATAGAGCAAGTGGGTCGCGTGCACGCTCTGGCCATAGACTACGAAAAGCGGACTATATACTGGGCCGCTTTGGATCCCCCGGCCATAGAGTACGCTTTCTTGAACGGAACTGGAAGAAGGGTATTAGCGAATAACATCTCTATGCCATATGCTTTAACTATCTACGGCGATCGCGTGTTCTGGGGCGATTGGAATACTGGTGAGTAAAATTTGGTGTCGGTGTTTATTTGTTATGATAATAAGTTTATCCATAAGTTTCCTATATTTACCAAGTTTAAACGCAGTTGATATTGTTTCTATAGTATTATAATCTCAGGTTTATGAAGAATTTAATTTTCTTAAGAATTACGCTATTCATATGTATACAATCGCGCTTGTGACTCTGAGGGGTGGGCAGAAATCTCTCAGGCACAGTTCTTCACTTCACAATTTGCAACAAATTGCGCTTCTCTCACTCATGTCTAAAATTGCTTACGGGGTCGACCAAGTGTTATACAACTTGGCGAGAAATAACATAGATTAAATGAATAGTATTTTTTTTTCTTTTAAATTAAAGGCCTAGTAGAATCAGCAAAGAAGACAGATGGGGGCGACCGCAGGAGAATCCATAATGGACTGGACTATATTTCGGATTTAAAAGTGTACCAGCGCGGTCGCGAGGCCGATGGTAGCCAGTGCGGCGCGGATAACGGCGGATGCGCTCATCTTTGTTTACCGCGAGATGAAGACTTCCGTTGCTCCTGCCCAGCGCACTACCGGCGCAATCCCGACAACCTCACATGCGCAGGTTAGTCACTTGCAAATATTCTAGAAACTAGGCCATGATCCTCCGACGCTAAGATTACGTGAACTGCCCCGACACCAGAATGTCTACGGCGCACGCTGCGTCCCTGTTTCTCATGGCAATTTTTAGGCATTATAAAAAAACCGACTTCATATATAATCGGCAGTTCCACCGTTTATCTTCGGTCTAATACCAATAGTATTTTTGACATTAAAGCTCCCTTAAAAAAATTTTTTTGCGTTAAATTGCAAGAGTTAAATTTGGCTTAGCGTTTGTTCTTACGTTTGTGGATTTGTATCTTACTTGGCTTCTTAGAGTAAGTTTTTCAGTGAAAATTGAACAGCGATTGTTGTCTCTACCTGCCCTGGTGTATAAATATGGATTTGTTATATTTTAGAGCCAGAAGAGTACCTTTTGTTTGCTCAAAAGAACGCGATAGGACGCATCTTGGTTGCGAGCGGCGAATGCAATGATGCCTTCATACCCTTGACTGGCCTGAAAAGTGTCAAAGCCATCGAGTATGACCCTATTAACAAGTAAGACACTTTTTTTAATTAAAATTTTAATTAATTTTAAAAATGCAATTCAATTGTAAGTCGATTACTAAGAATATATCTATGGAGCTACTATTACTGTTTTGGATATAGATATCAGTAAAAAAATAATACGAACTAACATTATTTTGCGCACACTACTACACACGCAGGCAGACTCACACACACGATCACATACACACACTACAATTCTTTGTAATGGCTACAAATATCACATGTTTACTACATTAATACTTAGCATGACCAAATAGCTTAATATTGTGTTCTTAAATAGTTGTGTACACTCTTTTTGAATATGTGATAGGATGGAGGGTTGATTACTTGAGACAGAGGACTCGTCCTAGTTCCAGTGTCAATCCAATAATCTATCTGTTATTATGTCTCTTGTTTCATATGTATATGGCGGGGACTCATAGGGGGATCATCTAACTTACATTTTTATTTTGATTATTATCTAAGACGTAAGAATTAAGTGTATGTGTTTTAAGACTTGCCTTAAAGGTCTTGTTACCAAGCCATAAAATATTCATCAGATGATTTCATATGTGTATTTAATTTTATAATTTATCTCAAGTTACTACTGTGGATTATGGTAAGGAATAAATGATGATTATGAATTCAGCTCATTTATTAATATACTAATGGATGAAATATTGTGTAATTTTATAACTGTTTCATCATCATCCACTGCCGTAAAACATCCACTGCTGGACATAGGCCTCCCCCAACGATTTACAAAAGGAACGGTTGTAAGCGGCCCGCATCTAGTTGCGTCCTGCGACCTTTAGTAACTTTTTACCTTTAGTAAATTGCCCAAAGACCTTTATAATCTATTCATCACCACTCTATACTCCATAATCCTACATAAGAGCATGTATTAACATTGACAATTTCTATTGTATTTCAGACATCTCTATTGGATGGATGACGATTCTCACGCAATACGTCGAGTGCCAATCTCGTATTCAACTACATCGGTCACAGATTCTCATTCTGTGGTGACCGGTCTCACGAGACCGTTCCACATGGTCTTAGACGTGATAGGGCGGGCGCTGTACTGGACATGTTTGGACGGTGACTCCATTAACGCTACCTCATTAGTGAACAACTCTCACACTGGCGTTATACTTAGAGGGGAGAAGATGTTACCGAGACATTTGGCATTTCATCAAACTAAACGGTAAGTTGTTTTAAATTTAAACCAATTCAAAAGAAGAAGGTTCTTAAATATATTATATTATACATATTACAGACGAATTTTTCGATATACCATAATACCATTTCAGATACCTGGTATGGAAAATTTTATTTTTTCATTGCCTAATCTCATCACCTGAGGATATCTTGTATTTGCTTCTTTAAGCCCAGACGAGTATTTCCAAAAAATATTCAGTATTATTTTTTAAAGAATTTTTTTTTATGACGAACTATACAGATCGGCCAGAGAAGCTGGTCTTGACTGCTTCGCCGGATTGAGAGGTGGCATAGCTCTTAGGTGGCTTAGCCTGAGCATCTATCTCTAGTAACTCGAAATAAGAGTCCCCACGGTGAGGGGTAACCTCGGCTTGGACGCTTACTATGTTACGCGTAAGCATTCCGATCCGAGGGCGCCTGAGAGGGCCGAACCATGACTCGGTCGGTTGCTATATCACGGATAATCTAAGGGACATTCAAAAGCTAAACTAACTTTGAGTGCCACTTCGGGAAGCGTTGGCGCTGGGACAAGTGGCCGAAGAAACTCCAGCAACACTCCTAACATCTAAGGCGTTATTTTTCTAAAGAGGATTTCACATTGTCTATGTAGTTATTGCAGCATTTGGTTATTAGTAATTTTACACATTTTCTCAGCAACGAAAACTCTTGATAGTCACGTAGTTAGTCCTTTTTTTTTGTTTTAAACTTGATATCTTGTATAACTAAATGCGCAGGGTGCTGGTGTGGAACGACGTGGGAATGGGTGCGATAATGCGCGCGAACGCGGATGGAACAGCACGCGTGGAGCTCGCCGGCGCTCCCAACGCCACAGCGCTCACGCTAGACCAGGCCTCTGCCACCGTCTACTGGGCCCTTGCACGACAGATACATGCCGTAGACCTCGACGGAAACAACAAGTACACACAAGCATACACGAATGCCACATTATCTACATTTTATATTCCAAAGAGTTATATAAAATACATTTTAATAGGTCATTTCATCTTCCAACCTACAACATATATTGTAATAGATTGTAGATGTATAGTTTTATTGCTGATTATTGTACCCTTAGCACAGTAGTGTCCCTATCCCAGCCCTGTAGTTCTGGGTTCTCAAGAATAACACTACGGTATCCCCTGCCTGTCGTAGAAGGCGACTAAAAGGGGCCTCGGGTTGACTGGGCGACAAGGCTTTTGTCGTCCGCTAAGGTGGACCCGGGAAGAATGCGACATCGGCTGCCCCGTGTCGCCTAGCACTGCGAGGGCACAGGGGGGGAGGGAGTAACCTCCCCCCCTGGCACGTGCTCTCCTTGAGCATAGTGCAGAGGGGCTCCGGTGCGTTCCACTGGAGATCCCGGAGCCCCAGCGCTCTTTACGCAGAACACCATTTAGAAGAGATATTAGTGTCGAAAGAGTCATCAGTAGCGTAGTTAAAGTTGGCAAAATGTTTGTCGACATGTCTATTTATGGAATCTAAGTAAGCATTGTTTGGTGTGATGCTTTGCAGGCGAGTAGTATGGCAAGGTGGGTGGTGCGGTACGCTGGCGGCGTACGGCGGCGCGCTGTACTTCAGCGGCGGGGAGCGCGCGCTGATGCGGGTGCCACTTCACCGGCGAGAAGCTCCCGCAGCGCCCGTGCCGCACCTGGCACGTCTCGCTGCCTTGCTTCCAGTCACCAAAGTATGTACTATACTTTGTAACTATTATTAATGAGAATAAATATAGTATATATAACAGTGAATTTGGAACATACATGTATCCAGTAGAATGTAGGCAACATTGTTTCAAGTAGTTGATCTCTCAAATATATAATGTTTATTTATTTTACATATTTCACATCCTTAACACAATAAAAAGCATCCTAAAACCTATTATAGGTTGGTCTAGACACTATAAATACAAACACTTGTTATTAACTGACTGACAAGTGTGTAAAATCAAAAAGTAAAATAACGTCAATAGCCTAATGGTTTAGGGTACGGCCCGCGAATCGACCATTCGACTATTGCCGTGAACCATGTCCTAGCACAAGCTTAGGCTTAGTTGGAATGGTTAACAAGATTGTTAGTAATATTTCTAAAAAAAAAAGAAATATTGCTAGCTTTCTTTTTAAAAAACTTAAAACTTATATTAAGGAGTTGTGAGCATTTTTAGCAAATGTCGAGCTGTCGTGACGCCACTGTTGCTTGAGTCTTGTACTCGAAATATTTTTATCAAAAAAAAACTGTTTATGTTTTTATTAATTGTTGTTGGTTTTTTACTACTAGTGAAAGTGTAATTATTGTTGGTATTATGTACTGTATTTTTATGGGCTGTAGGTGCCCCGGGATCACCCGTGTTGGGCTAGCCCGTGCGGCACCGCGCCGGGCGCCTGCCTGTGGGGCGGGGCGTGTGGGTGCGCGCTGCGCTGTGCGCCGCAGCCTGCCTGCGCGCCTGCCCACGTGCCCTGCGCGCCCTCACCCGACCGTGCGCCCCACTGCATACCGCGCGCGTGGAAGTTAGTACGCAAACCTACAAATCAGTATCAGTAATTCATAAATAGGAAAAAATCTATAAATATAAAAGAGAAAGTGAGTGCGTATGTTCCATTTAGGCTCCCAAACGGTTGGACCGATTTCAGAAACTTTCAGGGGATCTTCAGATTGACCTGGCGAGTAAAGGCTTGTAAGTTTGGTGACGGACGGGTGATCGGAGCACTTCTCTATTTGAACTGTCAAACAAGCCATACGTCGTACTTTTGTTTCTGATATTAGCTTAGGCCCAATATGTTTTTGTATAAATGATAAGAATGATATTGTATTTACTGATTTGTACATGGGTAATGATCTTCACTCGCTCAAGAAGAGAATAGAAGAGAATGAATACGGAGAGAAATTAATAATTAAATATATTGTGAGAGTTAAATTAAATATTTAATGATGTAAGTTAATTCTTGAAATTAAATAAAACACAAGCAAATCTAGCTCAGCGAAGCGGGCTGGGTACGCGAGTATAAAATAAAATCTTTATTTGTTTACTCCTACAAATATATAGTTATAGATATATTAGGTTTTTTTAAAGTCAAGTGAGACATGGTTGATAAGTGGATGTGGGAGTCAGGAAACTTGTGTGTATTGTATATCTGTAATATGTTTCTTGTTTGCTTTTACTGAACATTAAAGTTATATCTATGTTTTGTTTTCATATATTTCTAAAACATTTGCAGATGTGACGGCACGGTGGACTGCCCGGACGGATCGGACGAGGGTCCGGAGTGCGGGTCTTGCGCGGCGGGGCTGCGCTGTGCGGACGGCTCGTGCGGCGCTACCATCAGCGCTTGCCCCACAGGCGCGTACTGCGCTGCGCCGCTGCCTGCCGCCTTTCGGTACTTGATACTTACTGCATCCTCTCTTTTGTTGTTTATAGACTTTGCCTTTTTTTTTTGCTTTTTTTAATCAACGAACTCCTACCTCGTTACAACTCGGCATAACTGATCCATCGGAACCATTACGTGGCTTTACCACGTAATAAAAAAGATTTTACATTTTTTTTTCATATTTGTGTACATAAAATAAATAAGTAGAGGTAGTAATTAGTATCCTCTTTTCTCTAATCTCATTAGATTTTATTGTTCGTGCAGACTCGTGAAGTCTAGTTGCTTTTTTTCAGTTTTAAATCATTTTATTTCAGATGTGACCAACGCCTATGTCTCGCGCCACCGCTGCTGTGCGACGGGCGGCTGCACTGCGAGGACGGCTCCGATGAGCTGCCGACTGCATGTGGTTATGGACAAAAAGAGCCGGTATTTATTTCAATCTGATTATTTTACCTTATAATAGATTTTTCAACTGTCGAATTTGATAATAAAAAATATTTAAATTTGTATCTTATATAATATCGTCAAAAAATCTACACGACATTACTTTTGGCGTTCCGTAAGGCTCAATACTGGAACTAGATAGAGAGAGACAGAGGTTATTAAAGACATACCATTTATTAGTATAGATGACTAGCGTACCCAGCCCGTTTCGCCGGTCTAGATTAAATTAAATTAAATATTTAATTGAACTCTCACAATATTCTCCTGTACATATCAGTAAATATACATAGTAGTAGTATATGTATACCCGTAGTAGTAGTATCATAAGTAAATAAAAGCTGTATATGACAGTTCAAAAAGAGGATTGCTCCGATAGTCTCCTAACTTTACAGGATTACTCGCCAGATCAATCTGAAGATTCTCTGAAAGTTTAATTGAAATCGGACCAGCCGTTTCGGAGCCTATACGGAACATACACACTTTCTCTTTTATATATATAGATGAATTAGTCTATATTAATTTTCGAGGACAATTATAAATAACAAAAAAAATTGAATTTGTTTGAAGACGGTGCGTCAGTCGCGCGCGCTTGTGGTGTGCGGCGTGTTGGCGGGCGCGGGCGCTTGTGCTGTGGGCGCGTGGGCGTTGCTGCGACGCTGTCGACGGTCCGGCCGCCGCGTGCCGCCAGCTCGGCCCCTGGTACCGATCAAACCGCCGCCTCCTAGAGCACGGCCTCTTGGAGCCAGCTCCTCGGAGTTAGTATTATTTTCCATTAAAAAAAGTAACGAAAATTACTTTATTTGTCAGAAAATTAATATCTAGGTGAAGTTTGTCTAGTGATGTGTTACATTATATAATACCATCGTCATATTGCACGCCCGTTGCGGTTTTTTTTTAATTTTTAATGACGAACTGCACAGATTGGCCTTCACTGCTTCACCGGATTGAGAGGTGGCATAGCTCTTACGTCGCTTAGCCTGAACCTCTATTGCTAGTAACTCGTTACAGGGTCCCCCGGTGAGGGGTAACCTCGTCTTGGACGGTTACTATGTTACGCATAAGCATTCCGATCCGAGGGCTCCCGAGGAGGACGAAACACGACTCGGAATCTAAGGGACATTCGAAAGCTAAACAAACTGAGTGCCACTTCGAGAAGCATGAATGATGCGGTTACTCTTGATTCTAATAACGTATGTGTTACCTACATGTGCGTTCACTACCATTTTACGCAGTTATGCAATAAATTAATTATTATTAACAATGGTCTGGGAAACGATAAGTCGTGGGCTCAAACTCGCTTTTCAACTATTGATGTGGTTGCTGAGAATTTACCAAATCATCAGAAATTTCAATCATCATAAAGGTGGTCGGCGGCTTTTCTTTTTAAAAAACGAATAAGCAGTTATAACTTAAGCAAATATTCCACAGCCTCGTTTGCAGTTCCTTTGACGATCGGGCGACAGAGAGCCTCTGCGAGCGGTACCCTCGCCCCACCGCCAACCCACCACCGAGCCCGGCGACGGCAAGCAGCGGTAACGCGGGCCGTCGCCGGGCATACAGGCACTACCGTGCCATGAACCGCCCTCCGCCCCCCACGCCGGCCTCCACTGATGCCTGCGAGTCGGAGCCCGAGCCGGCAGCGCGGGCCCCGCCGCCCTCGCCGGCGCCCCTTGCCTACTGACTGTGAGTTTATTAAATAAAGTACGCTGTTAGTAGCAAAAGTACCCTGTATGCCCATAGTTAAAGTAACAACCTTTATATATATAATATATGTCCCACTGTTGGGCGCAGGCCTTCTCGGTAAAGAGAGTATAAAGGCTTAGTCCGACACGCGGCCATAATGCGGATTGGCAGACTTCACATGTGTTACAAAATATTCTAACACAGGTTTCCTCATCATGTTTTCCGTCATCTTAGTCGAGCGTGTGGTAAATCAGCACTGCAATTGCAACAAAAAAATTCATTGTTGGTGGCGTCGGGGATTGAACTGATAATAACGAGTTAACCGCCCGGGCACTGAATCAGTACGGCTCTCTCTCTCTCGTTAAACAATAATTGTAAGTTTGGAGTGATTCCACCGCTCAATCAAAGTATCAGCCCATAAATCTCTAACATTCTCATTGCTGCCGGTATTGGATTCTTATGATTCCATTCTATGACAAATCAAAACATTTGAATATAAAGATCATTCTTCATGTAACTTCACGCTCATACCATTTAATATTATTATTCTTTCAATAACTATTGCCGTCTCTGCCTACTCCGATAGGATTTAAAAGTATTGAAGTTAAATTTCGAATATATTCAAAGTAAATAACTTTAAAAGGAATTCATGTATTAAAATGATTGTTTTCAGATATTCAATATGTTCAACGTCTCTGCTTGGAGTTTGTCTTAACTTTGCTGGCTGCAGTACACCGGGAAGACAACAGTCTAACATTGGCAGTCTAACTATTTCACTGTCAACAGAAATGTTTGTATAAAACATATGTTTCACAAGTTCGAACTTCACGGGCAACTTAGAGTTGTATTCTATCGCACTTAGGATAATGGCCCAAATTGAGGATCCCTTTTGGGGGGACACGCTAAGTTAATAATAGAGGTACAGCTCAACTCTCAACTACAAACTTCACTAAATGACCTCGGGCTAACTAAGGCCTTAAATTGTATAATATCGGCCATAAAAAATTGGACAGCCAAGATTTTCTGTGCGAGCTTCCGCTAACTACCTCACCTAAAAGAAGCCACTAAGTTCTCTTGATATTACATTCATATCTTTACGTAAAACACGACAGTATAATGCAAACAACCATTTACTATCTTATAAATAATATATTGTATATTTATTATAGTCGAAGCCCACCCCATACATTGGCGATCAACTTCGAGCCCAATCCTGAACCAATCGCAATTATAACACCTGTCACGTAAAGGACCTAAAAAACTTTGTGAAAAGCGGACAGCGATAGCTGTGTAATAACGTTAGCCATCTTGCTATGTCAGGGTCGGCAACTTATGGCTCGCGAGCTTCCTTTTTTTTTTTTTGGAGGAAATCTCGTAGGCTCGACACCACTGGAATAGGTTCCAGACTAAAACCGAGCGCTCCGGCAGTCCTAATGTAAAGGTGCAGCTCTAATATTTTTATTTGAGCAAATACTTTTTATTGATGGCCAGAAAAATGTTTGTGGTTCTTTAAAAAGTTTAAAATTTTGTAATTTTTCGGCTTTTCTAACTGAAAAGGTTGACGACCCATGTGCTATGTTGTTTCCTTTATAGGAACACATTCTTAATATCATTATTTTAAAATACGATTAACGTATCCTTCCATCCATCCTTCTAGAACATTTAGAAGTAAGTTAGTGTTAAGTTTAATTCATCTTTTATATCCATTTTGCCCTTTTATTATTATTTATTACATTTATAACTTAAGTTACTAGTGATGTCGCCGGTGTAAATGTTTCGGTTGTGATAACTGATGCTGTCACCATCACCACATACCACATTAACATCATCTAAATAATGTGCCAAACAACGAAATTCTTAATAATGATATAATATATATCATTAATAAGTAAGAATAAAGAATTTATATGACGATTTGAAGTTGGTTAAGAATTTAAAGTTCATTTTACTTTCCTAATTATTTCGTATAGCAGACATCCCGCCACGTTACACTTCGGCTTATTTTGTACCGACTTCAAAAAAGGAGGAGGTTCTCAATTCATCTGTTTTTTTATGTTTGTTACCGCATAACTTTCAACTGGGTGAACCGGTGAAAGCCAGTGCTGGTGACTCCCATGTAGTCCCATATATATTTGCTCCAATTCTGGTAATGGCATCCATGAGAAAACGGTAAGTCTTAAATTTGCATCGAGTATGTGCGCCACAAATGGAACGAATATCACGACAACAGAGTTCGATGATTCATTTTTTCTATTTTGACAATTTAAATAAACAATTGGAAAAAATTGCGCACAAGTAGTTCAAAAAGTTACGTGGTTTTGGAAAAATTCAACTTATTTTGAAAAAAAAAAATTGTATTTTAATGTAAAATACATTATTAATATTGATATTTATTGCAAAAAACTATACTTTTAATTAATTTTAAACAAATAAAATAGAGAAATCACGTAACTACGAACACGTCACATTTGTGACGTCATAATGTTAAAACAATTTCATGACTACAGAGTTCACGGCTGAACAAAAATCACATATGATGGAAACTGACATTATGACATCATGTGTTTGATAGGGAACTGTCGACGTCTTTTCGGTACTAGATTTAAAATTTGATATTTAATTTGATCTAACTTTTTATTTAAAAAAAAATTAAATTGTTCTTCTATAGTCTGTTGTGGTTGTAACGTGCATTTAAATCTGTGAATTGTTATATTAAGATAATTTAAAGATGCACCAAAGTATTGTAATAAATTGATTGGTGAATTGAAGTGCATTTCTAGCAAAAGTGTAATGATGCCAAGGGAATTGAGTAAACGTGACGGATGCGAGGTAAAGACGGGCGGCAGAGCAATCTATTAAATATAAGGTGAAATTTCAATTTGGTGCTATTTCACTGTTCGTGCCTCAATAATTTTATGTATGTAAGTATTGAAGTAATTTTATTATCAACAGATTAATATTTAGCATTAAATGTACATAGACCAAACTAGATTATATAAGATCTCTATGGTATATAACTATATATTATCTATAGCAATATCTCCTACAAATAATAAACATATCATAATTCAATTGCCTTTACGCACACATTTTGTACTTTTCGGATCTTTATAAAGCATTTAGTGCTACACTTACAGTACAGTTTTATTCACAAAGGCTATAACATTGTTTTTTTTTTAAATTAAAATATCATTATTAGCCTTCCTTAGTGGCCTAAGGCGATTGTCATTATTCCTAACATAACTATTGTTATTTTTCTCGTTAATATTATATGCAGTTTAATATATCAAATATTTCACACTTTTAAATATAAATCGCGCACTTTATTCTGACTTTGCTTCAAACGAAACAATGACGTGGACATATATGTCGGTAGTTAAATGTAATTCTAGTGTTTTAAGTTCTAATAATTCATCATCATCAGCCTGTATCTATCCACTGCTGGAAATAGGCCTTCCCCCAATGCCTTCCTCCACATGTGATTCTCAGCTTTCCGCATCCAGCCACTTCCGGCTATCCTAACAAGGTCGTCGGTCCATCTGGAGGGAGGGCGCCCCACGCTTCTCCGACCTATGCGCGGCCTCCATTTCAAGACTTTCCTCCCCATCTACCGTCGCTGACTCGGTAGATATGGTCAGCCCACTGCCACTTCAACTTGCTGACTTTAAGAGCTATATCGACTACCTTCGTTCTCCGTCGAATTTCTTCGTTTCGGATTCTATCCCTTAGAGAAATGCCGAGCATAGCTCTTTCCACCGCTCGTTGTGCGACATTCAGCTTGTGGACCAGCCCAACGGTCAGAATTCAAGTTTCCGCCTGTCATTTGAAAAATTTAGGGTTTGGCCAATTTTCGGTCTAATTTATAATTTTAAATCGCCGACGTTTCCAGGGCTTTGTAGGAGTCGCAGTCGTGGTGATATGGTATCTTGGTGTGGTATATTGACGTGTACCAGTATAAATACCAGTATATCTCCGTGATGATAAAATTAGTTTTATTTCGTTTAATTTGTACATAATTGAAAAAATATAAATTTTATTGTAATATCGATATATTTCCTTTATTCTACTATTTCTGATTAATATAGTTAATATAGGAATATTAACTAATTTGTTTTTATTATATATTAATGTGTGATAATGAAGCAGCTTTGTAACGTAATCTGATAGATTATATTTAATTTGTAATTAAAGTTTATTTTTAATACTTCCTTTTATTAATTACGATGTGTTGCGATTACATTTGGTAACTTTTACAGTGTATGTTAGATTATTAAATTTAGTTGGACGTGTTGCCTTAATATGTTGTAGTCAGTACTACTAATATTGACTGATTTGAGACTTTTAAAAAATAAATCTTCTGTACCTGTTTCTTATTTATTTTTATTCCTGTCATATTTTTAGTACCCTTGTCAGTCAGTCACGAGTCATCTACAAGGTTCACGAGAACCTCGCAGGTACGGGCCTCGGGGTGTTACCCCATTACCCGGGTTATCAGCGCAGGGGGCGACTGCTCCCCTGGTCGTGGGTACCGTTTTAGAACGGATTTTTAAGAATAACTATTTTTACGTCGAGGCTAATCCCTCAAGCGTCAGCCGCGACGAATCTATCTGCTACGCCCTCCCGACCTCTCGGTCTCGATTGAGACGGAGGTCGAGAGGGGGGCGAATATATAGGCCTAGCTGTTCAAAAGCTCCCTAGAATAGGGGAATTTGAACCTATTAGTACCCTTGTTAAAGTTATAGCCTTTTTGTAAAGAGAGTAAAGGGCATTGTCCGCTACGCGGCCCTAGTGCGGATTCGCAGACTTCACAAGTCTTAGAAAAATTTACTAAGGCATGTAGGTTTCCTCACGATGTTTTCCAAGGTAAATTAGCACATCTAATTGCAAAACAAATTTATTGGCGTCGGGGGATTGAACTCTGGTTGCTAGCGTACTATACAACTTGAGGCAACCGCTTATATTGCATATACAAGAGTCTAACTTAAGCAGTTCGGTTTCATAATGAAAATTCACTAGAAAATAGAAAATTCAGGACCCGGTGGTATTTCGATGATGATGATCGAATAACACAATGAGGGTAGTTAAAATGTAACCATAAGTTCCAATATCAACAAAACGACCAACCTTCTCATACCAAAAAAAAATCAAAATATATTCCCTTAAAACTACTCTTGCAACTTGAACATATATACTATGCAAAATACATCTAATGTTAAATTGCTATTAAAACAGTACAGGCGTATATTTATTATATATTGTATAAATTATAACATAAAATTTCTTTCCTTCTTAGACAACAATTTCTTTTTGAAATTCAATGAATTTAATTTTTCGTTCATTTTGTAATATATTTTCGTATTGATATTTGCGCTTTGCTGTTTGTACCAGTTTCATAATTAGTACTACTTAGGCGTGTTCGGTATAAAAGAAAACTTTAAAGTCTCAATATGGTCATTAATCGTGAGTTAGAAGTCAAGTTAAGTAATATATTGTCTATCTTTTATAACAGTACCAACATTTTTCATAGAAAATTTTCAAGAGAATCTAACTAAAAGTAAAACGGATTACGAAATCTCAACACTGGGATTTGACTCAAACTTTTTCGTCACGGTACCAAAGATCCGACAAAATCTGTCCGTAGGGGAAGATAAACCTGATCTTTACGAAATAGTTCAGTATTTTGGGAAATTTCCGTTTCATGTATTATATAAGTCTGAAAATGATTCTTACGTACTCAATAAACAGAACTGCAATACAGTGCCGTCACCATAAATTTGTGGTTGCAATTTTAAGTGCTGATTTACCACGCGCTCGGCGGTGAAGGAAAACATCGTTATGTAACCTACATGTCTTAGAAAAAATTCTAAGACACGTGAAGTCTGCCAAACCGCACTAGGGCCGCGTTGCGGACTATGCTCTTATACTCTCATTACAGAGAAGGTCTGTGCCCAACAGTGGGACACATATATGTAAATATACAAAGGCTATAACTTTAACATTAAATAATAAATATAACAAATTTAGAAATAATGTAGTAAGCAATTAAGCATACTTAGACCGGACTTATTAATTGCATTTGTAAACATTAGTGATACCCTTTGAAAAGAGATTCAAACAATATATATAATTAAAAAGTTAAGTCTTAAGTAAAAAATGAGCGACTGCGATTGTTGAGAGAGAAATGTTTCAACAAATTTTAAGAGGCTTATTATTATCTGACAAAGCTTTTGTAGTACGGATTTAAATATTTCAAAAGTATTTCAGGTAAAGGAAAAATGTTTCTTAAGGAAAATATGTTAATAATAAGTGGTTTTCGTAAAGTTCGTGCCTTTGTAGGTTTACTATTGTTTAAATCTGCCTTTATTAGCTCTGATACAGCTACCGATAATATATTATTTTTATTCCGAATGAACTACGTTGATCAGACAAACGTCCTTTACAGTTTTATCGGGAACCTTTTTAGAGAGTAACTAGACGATTGCGTCAGTTTGGGCGGTTATACTTGGAGGCAGATAACTCTAGCGCTGAGCGAAACGTGGAAGGGATAGCACGTGCTGCACATGTGTACAGTCGCACCCTATTATTATTACTTTTAACTTAACAGAAAACAAAAGTCAACTAACATAAAATTTGGAAAGTTTTTTGCGCGGGACAGAGTACCACAGGAGAGCGTGATATTCGTATTCGTAGCGTATTCAGAGGAGGTCCGGCGGATCCGTCGGCTAGGAGAGGTGGCACTTTGCCGAAGGTGGGAGGAGGACCTGGCGCATCACTCGTACGGTATCCGTACGACGAGTGCTCTGCGCCCGGTCCTAGAGCGTTGGATGCGCAGAAAGCGCAAACCTCTCACCTTCCGTCTGACGCAGGTGTTCACGGGGCATGGGTGCTTCGGGGACTACCTGTGTCGGACGGTCCACCGGGAGGCCGATGAGCGGTGCCATGATTGTGGTGCTGCGGTGGACTCTGCCCAGCACACCCTCGAGGTGTGCCCGAGATGGGCAGCGCAGCGCCATGACATGGTATCTGCCATCGGTGGTGTAGACCTGTCGCTTCCGAGCCTCGCTCTTGCGATGGTCTCGAGCGACAGGTCTTGGACGGCGGTCGCCTCCTTCTGTGAGACGGTCATGTCCCAGAAGGAGGCTGACGAGCGGGTCAGGAGGGGAGCGCAGAGGCTCCTCCGCAGGCGACGTATCGGGGTGCGCAGGAGGCGTTACGAACGCCTCCTCTTGCCGCTCCCTGTATCTGGAAGCGGGGCCAGGATGGGTACCTGGCCCCAGCATGCTTCGGCGTCGTCGGGACTTCTCTGAGTGCCGGAGAAGTCCCCTTTGAGGATGAAGTCCGGTCTTTGCCGGGACCGGCCGGTCGTTGGGGTGTCCTGTCGCTGACAGATCCGGGGCACCCCGCTCATAACGGCTGATGGCATTCGCGGAAGGTTTAGTGGGTAGGGGCTGCCCAGGCCGAGTCCCACACATCCCTCCGGGCCCACCCAGGGTATCGGAGGATGGTCTATAAAAAGATTCCCCCGCGTGAACAAAAAAAAAAAAAGGAGAGCGTGATACCTTATTTCTGACTTCTGCACAATAACGCGCAATAATGCGCAATAACAAATGCGAACTACTCCAACTCATCATCCAAGCAAAAATCCAGGGTAAACTACCACCTGAAAGGACACGTATTTCGTGGCTCAGAAATCTCCGGACATGCCGCTCCATCTAAAATTAGAACAGTCTTAATTAAAGCCGACCTCCGGTAGGAGATTTGTTGAATATTTTATGGCTTGGTAACAAGACTTTTAAGCCAAGTCTTTTTTAAAACATATACACTTATTTCACACGTCTAAGATGAAAATGTAAGTTAGATGATCCCCCCCATGAGTCCCCGCGCCATTTTTTCAATTCCCGGTAGGAAATGGCGCTACAAGAAGAAGAAGCGCAATAACGGTCAACACTAGAGTTACTTGCCGCCTTTTATACACTATATTCTCTACGTGATGGCATTCCGATTTGTACCATTAATTATATCAGATAGATATTTTTAGCAAGATGAGTGAGGTATTCGATATTACAGTTTTCTATTTTCATTCTGTTAACAAATTTTCTTATTAAAAATGTTTAATAACATAATAGTGCTTTCAAGCATTTGCAAATATGAAAGTTTGAAATTATAAATTAGGTAGATAGGAAGACATAACAATGTGTGAGTGATGCCAAATATTTATACTTCAATTTTAGGATCCAATTACGCGGCTGACATAAAGCGGGAATGTTATCTCATCCGCACAATGGCATGTCATTACGGTAATAAACGTTTAGTTAGCGCGACGGGTTATGAGTTACCATACTGAAATAATATGCTTGCCACATATTTTGAATCGTACTAATTTCGGGACGCTGTTGTTGTAAACAACAAACGTGTGAATGATCGAAATTGTATACGAATGAATATAGGTTTTAGAATAATTAGGAAAAACTCTCAATTAAGATATTAGAAGTCATTTACATGAGAATTATTAATTAATAATGCAATAAAACCAATAAGTTCGCCATCGTATGAAGTAAGGAATCACCTAACGCATGGTTTTGCTTGAAAAGATTAACTAGTGGTGAGATATTTAGTAAGGTGTGTTTTGAATGCGCTATCTGTGCGTTCTTGACGTGTGAGCGTGTTTGTGTCATACGAGTAGTTGTGGTCCTTCAAGAGAAATCGTTCTTTTACTGCTAGTCTATTGCTGCGTTTTTTAATACGTTTTATTTTAGTAAACGAAATGTTAGTAGTTCGACTTAGTAGTTTTGTCTATTATTGTTCTGATGAGAACAAATGTACTGTATATAAATTTTATCAATTTGTAAATTATAGAAGAATTTTTATGAATTAATTTTGTAAAATTTGGAGTTCGGAAAGTTTTGTTTTTGCAGCTGTATCCCATATTTGAAAGATGTATAGTAAGCACGGAATTTTGTCAAGCTTTCTGCGTTTTGGTGAGAGGAAAGTGAGTGACAGAGAAATAATAAAAATAACATAGGGTATAGTCCACCAAGCGGCCCTAGTATGGCGAGGTTTTTCTTAGAATATGTTTTCCTTGACGAGAACGAGGTACGTCATCGCTTAAATGTGCAATAATTATAAATAATTTAAAGCAAAAAATATTTTGTTAGGGGCCAGCGCCGGGGATCGAACTCAGGTCGCTAACGTACTATGTAATTTGAGGCGACCGACACTGAGCTGCGACTGCGGCGAGAGGCCTCAGGTGGGTAGAAAGTAATAAATAAAGCGAAATATTTAAAATAAAATCACCAAATATATATTCTTTATAAAATGGAAGGGAGATTTTCCAGCCCCGAGCTTTACATCACTCTACGTCCGAAATACTGTTTCGGTACAATTGTAGAGGACATGTAAAGTTTTATTCGTGTGAAAATCACAGGACCACGGTAGGAATAAAATTGTTGAAATTAAAAAAAAAACTTTCATGACCGGTATTGCCTTAGTGGGGTAGAATTTTTTTTTATTTCGCCAACATGATAAATGATAGTGAGCCTATTGTTAATTTAATAAAGGGACATAGCCGGATTTGCCCAGCAGTGGGGATATAGAGTGTTACTTTACTTTGCTCTGTGTGAAACCACTCGGTAGAACTTTGTAAACGACTACTTAAAAGAGAATGACTCCAAATAAGATAACCTCTTTTTATTCCGATTGGATAATAAAAGTTTTTTTTTTATTTCATTTTTATTTAACAACAGACAATGAAACGACGAGAAATAAACATTTCATTCTATTTCGTACTGGTATAAATATTTCAGCCGTTCGGTGAAGGGAATCGTGGATTGCATTTTTTTTCGGGATTTTGTAAATGTTTTGACCAAAGCAGCTTAGGAAAGATTAAAAAAAAGAACCATCTCTTCGTTTTTGAAAAGTCCAGAGTGAAATTGAATTTTGAATACTGAGAATGAATTTTTACCATTTCAATAAATAATAATAATTCGGAAATTAAATAAGTAAATAAGAAAATTTCACGCGCATGTAACTCTAGCGGGGTAGCCTAACGAACGTTAAGCGATTTTCCAATTCTGTCAAAAGGAACGTTCAGTGACAGTTGACGATTTCTGCTATTTTTGGTAATCTGCTACTTTACTTACAGTTGTGCTATAGCTTTCCAGTGGCGTGCCAGTGACTTTCCAATATTGTTCTAATTGCTGTTATTTGTTCATCTAGACGTCTTCAAAACAAGCCGCTACAATTTTTAAAGAGTTAATCAATATCGAATTATCATAATATCGAATTATCAAAAGTTCAATTGAAAATTATATGTAAAAAAGTTAAATTGGTTTTGGCACAATGAAAATTGAAGTGTTTTTTTTAATGACGAACTACACAGAAGCTGGTCTTGACTGCTTCACCGGATTAAGAGGTGGCATAGCCCTTAGGTCACTTAGCCTGAACCTCTATTGCTAGTAACTCGACACAAAGGTCCCCCGGTGAGGGGTAACCTCGGCTTGGACGGTTACTATGTTACGCGTAAGCATTCCGATCCGAGGGCGACTGAGAGGGCCGAACCACGTTGTTATTTCACGGATAATTTAAGGGAAATTCAAAAGCTAAACTAACTTTGAGTGCCACTTCGGGAAAATTGAAGTGTAACAGGTTGGTTTCATAGTGAAATGGCATTAGCAAATAGCAGAGCCGTGGCCCTTATTCGGTCGGTCATTTTGTTTACGTAAGTAATGTAAAACGGGATTTTATTCTTTTTATGACGAACTACACAGATTGGCCTGAGAAGCTGGCCTTGACTGCTTCACCGGATTGAGAGGTGGCATAGCTCTTAGGTCGCTTAGCCTGAACCTCTATTGCTAGTAACTCGACACAAGGGTCCCCGGTGAGGAGTAACCTCGGCTTGACGGTTACTATGTTACGCGTAAGCATGCCGATCCGAGGGCGACTGAGAGGGCCGAACCACGACTCGGTCGGTTGCTATTTCACGGATAATTTAAGGGAAATTCAAAAGCTAAACTAACTTTGAGTGCCACTTCGGGAAGCGTTGGCGCTGGGAGAAGAAGTGGCCGAAGAAACTCCAGCAACGCTCCTAACATCTAAGGGGGGAAACGGGAAAGTCATCAACAATTCCGCTGGCATTTGAATGATACAATGCAAAATTAACAATGAAATTGTTAATTGACATCTACAAAGGTTCGGCGGTGATTAAAAACAACTGTGAGGAAGGAATCTTATTAAGTAAAAAAACTTTATACAGAAATATGCGTAGCAAAAACTTTTGAAAGTGGTCTAATCATATTCGTATGAATACTGCAAAGTGGAGTTTGAATGCCTTTCATAACAAAGTCCGTTAGATCTCTACTTGTACTCACGTCACGAACAGTTGAAAAGTGTAATCCCGACATTAAGCTTTCTTAACACGGGTCCATTTAACTTTGCGACACACCTGTCTCGACATTAAGAATGAATATTTTGTTTACAGTTTCTCTACTTAAGTGCACTTTAAATTCTTCACATGGAAAACGAATTAAGCAATCGACAACAAGTATATTTATGATTAAAAACAACGCGAATCGAATCGAATCAAACGTTAAACGGTAATGAGTGGACTACAAACTATCGTAGTAATACATATCCTGAAGTTATAGCCTTGAATGCCTGAAGCCTATATTATCTTTCCTGTATCACATTCAAGTTCATTGTCGTTAAATACTATATTTACCTAGTTTTCGATGATTACAACAGACAGTAAGTCGAACTATAAGCCACTAAGCTACCATTGTTTACAACTATTATGGACTAATTTATTTTAATCATTATAACATTACATACGATAATATTTTAATTGCTGCGCTTGTAAAATATTATGTTTGTAAAATCATTTCTAAGGAAGAGCTTGGACCACGATTCCACCTGCTCATAAATGGGAATACAATCCTGGATGGTCTCGTATCTCTTAATGAATGCCTAATCATTGTACTTTTAAAAATAACGACATTGAAAACCGCGAGCAATTTATTCCAATCCTTTACTGTAAAAACTAGGGATGTTCATGAAAAAAATATATCGATATATTTTTCAATATAATATGTCATGAGGTTGTATCTATGCTACGCGACTACAAATATATCGATATTTTTCATATATCGAAATTTGTTTACAATTAGTCAGCGCTTAATATTAAATATTAGAAAAGTTTTTTACTAATAGTATTCGGCGCACAACTGAGTGGTTCTCGCTTCGTATACCAGTTCAGATTATTTGATCTGATTTGATTCTGTTAGCAGTACAGACTACATGCATAGATTATAAAATTTATACATATCCTGCCATCGTGAAGAGTAGGGGCATAGTAACACTTCGTGATGGCAACGCAATTAAGGGTTTTATTTTATTCAAGTTGTCAACCACAAATAAAAGAAAGAATGGAATGGTTTTTTATTTAATTCCGTACAATATTTCGTATATCGGATGAAATATATCGATATAAGATGATTCGATAATATCGGATTTGAGCGATATATCGCGTCCATATATCGATATTTTATGTAATATCGATATATATCGTGCACTCCTAGTAAGAACAATAAAAGAATAAGCAAAGCGCCTTGTCTGAGCCGCATTGCTTCGTCTTTTTGCTCCGCACAAAAGAATGTAAACCAGCAGTGGAAACAAACACATATTTATGTATCTTTTTAATAGAAATCCATAGATTTCTGTGAGCACACAAATAAGCAGTTTAAATATAACCCGTGAAAAATTTCCATGTATTAAAAATTCTATCTCCGAAATGATGCCAGATGGCGCGTTCAATGTGGAGGTGTAATTTGCACACAATTGGACTAATAGAATCGGTAGTTGCATACGTTGTGACGACAAGGAACGTTTGCGGCGCCGCTCATGCGGACGATCTACATTTTATCGAATTGAATTCAAATTCATAGGCAATAAAATCGATTCGAAAAGTCTCACGCGACTTATTTTATTGTCGACTAGGACTTTTTATCTATCTTTTTTGTACGCACAAAATGAATTGAAATCTCTTTGTGCGACACATGCCTTGATGTGCTTCATCCACTTAGTTATTTGAAAGTGTTATAAAAATAAAATGATTCTTTTATTTATTTAAAGACGTAAACTTTTATTTTCACACACTAGTGTGTCAGCAAAATGCAATTAATATTTATTTGTTTATTTATTAACTTATTTACTTACTCATTTACTTAGTTATTTACTTATTTATTTAATATTTATTTTATTTACTTATTATTAACTTTTTATTTACTTAATTTATCTATTTATTCTTATGTTTATTTACTAATTTACTTAGTTATTTACTTAAATAATTACTAATTATTTACTTGCTATTAAGATATTATTTTCTTAATCTTTTACTACTTATTAACTTATTTAATTTTTATTTATTTATTTATTACTTTATTTATTAATTTATTCATTTATTTATTGCTTCATTTCTTTACTTACTTATTTGCTTATTATTTACTTATTTTTTACTTTTTAATTTATTAATTTATTATTTTAAGGTTCACACAGACGGATATAGTTACCTTAGTGGCATTCTATATCAGTCAACCCTGAGTCTGAAAAACAAATATATTTGTATACAAGTTTTACAGTTGAAATTGTTTCTTTCACATCTTATTTTGCAGTCCAAGTTATATCTGCTAATGCAGATTAACTTGATATATCTTAAAATATTTTCTCACAGACGCAGATTTTCTCACGGTATTTTTTCTACACTTCCGACTACAGACCATGTTTATGTTACTATACTTACGTAACAGTTTTGTGTATTAGACTTAAAAAGAAGCAGGATATAAATAGAAACAATATCGTGAACTACATTCCAAGTTTTTCAGGCCGCCGTCTGATTTTAAATACCAGACGTTAAGAATGTAACGGCAAACATAAACCGCTATAGCAACTTAACAATAGTTTTAAATCAATGTATATATTCGCGAGTTGAGAATTAACCTTT
Source organism: Meandrusa payeni (assembly GCA_029286785.1). Taxonomy (NCBI): domain Eukaryota; kingdom Metazoa; phylum Arthropoda; class Insecta; order Lepidoptera; family Papilionidae; genus Meandrusa; species Meandrusa payeni. The sequence continues at coordinate 8,401,426 of JAGSMX010000013.1, forward strand.
ACAAATAAAATATACTATTGAATGATAACTCAAAGCAGGGGAAATGCTTAGCTTTATGTGAGCCGATGAATTAACGTGGTTCAAGAATTAATGACAATTTAGTTTCTGTTTGAGTAAATCCTTTGTTTGTTGGGTTACCTTTTTTTTTTTGTTTACGGGGAGGAAATCTTCACAAAGATACCCCGCCTTCTGGGGGGAAGGCGGCGGTTATGTGGGGTTCCTCGGTGCATGACGAGGGGCTCCGGGATCTCCAGTGGAACGCACCGGAGCCCCTCTGCACTGTGCTCAAGGAGAGCACGTCCCGGGGGGGGGGGCTTACTCCCTCCCCCCTGTATCCTCGCATCGCAAGGCGACACGGGCCAGCCGATGTCGCCTTCTTCCCGGGTCCACTTTGGTGGACGACTCAGGCCCCCACCCTTGTCACCCAGTGAACCCGAGGCCCCTTTTAGTCGCCTTGTACGACAGGCAGGGGATACCGTAGTCTTATTCTTGACAACAGGGCTGAACTGGTTGCTGGGTTACTTTAAGTCAACTGTTTTGAATTACGTGAAGGAAATTGTAAGCAAAATTTACTTGACGATTTAAAAAAAAATGCCAAAGTGAATTGCTGGAATATAAGTATAGTAAGGATATAGTATAGTAAGTAACTTTGGCCTCTTCTTAACAAAACGCTACCCGAAGTGGCCAGAGTTACTTTTAGGTCTAGAATTTCTAGTATTCCGACTGTAAAGTGACAGAGCTGTGATACACGCTTCCGTGAAGAGATTAACAGCTTAAGCCGAAGTCCCTCTCGAGGCTATCTGCTATCACCGGGTAGTAGTAACTGTAGCGGTCTCTTGGCCAATTGGCATAGGACCTATACATTCTTTCATTCTTAACCGACCAAGTTGTTACATGAAGTCACTTCAAACGTAAATAATGCATTTAACTATGAACATTCCACTAAAAGCACAGGCGGCGAGAATTATATTCGATACTGAATAATTCATTTCAATAATTATTCCGACGCTAAAATTATGCCAACCATAGTCACTCAGAACTTGCAATTTGCGGACAATTTAGACGTTGTAATTTGAATTAGTTGAATATTTGTCTATAATTATTAAGACGTACCGTGATGTGTGGCGTGATAATTTACTGCCACATCTTATAACATGCTGAAAATGTGACAATTGTTGACACCAACAAATGTAGGTTATGATAAAATAACCTCATTGTTCTCGTCATAAATCTTGTTTATTTTTCGCATTGTTTACCGGTGATTTGTATAAAATTGTCAATAATGATTGGAATTAAATTTAGATAAATTTGATTGAAGAGAAATCCAGTTATCTATATTATTTGTGTTGGGATTATAAATCAAAATGAATACAGAAAGAAAGCGTTATTGAATATACTAACCGTAAATATAAGACATCAAAAGAACACGTTACAATTTTAAATGTTTTTATATGTGTGTGTGTATTCGTGTGTGAAAAGAGAGTGTACGAATCTACTGTATTAATTATAATAATAATAATATCTTTATTGTTCACACATAAAGCTATGTCACTAAATATATTGTCGTCCTGTCTCCTAAACTAGGAAAACCTGTGTCTTAGGAAACAGTACCCACCCATTATGTTGCAATTGTGCACATATTTGAATTGAATGTGTAGACCTTACATAATGTCCTACGGGCATTCCTGCATCCACTTCTGGTTATACTTACGAGGTCGTCAATACTCAAGTTCCGTCAAGGCCAGCGAATGCAGCTGACAATTTCTTTCTTGCAAGAACAGCTTGCCTCAAGAGAATGTTACTATAAAAGTCTTTAATACTGTGAGACGCTTTATAAGTGTAAGTTGCATACGGGTAATAAATTGCATCCCTGAAAAGATCTATCGCTAATAGCATTGGTCGTTATTGAGAGCTTCAAAATATGACTTCCATGAGACATTCAAAAATCAATTAATCATCTTATCGAGTCACTACCAGTTATTTCCTAACATAAACCCTTCATATCGTTTATCAATCATTCGGGTTCGAGCGCTGAAGTCAGGAACGGAGAAAAGGTATTACGAATATAAAAGCTGTGGTAGCCCAGACGGTAACTCTTCGACTTACGATCGATTATAACGGTCGGGGTTCTAAACCCAACCGCTTGTACGAATGATCTGTAAGGAAAAGATATACGACATAACGAAATATACAAATAAATACCTCCACATATATACGTCTAAACAAGTGCTTGACCACGATCCCACCTGATGTTAAGTGGAAATGAGAGTCCTGGATGGTAAGACGCACTAGCTGCTCTTTAACATATCCACATTTTAATCGGAGTGAAAGACAGACATGGGAAAACTTTTACAGTAATTTGCTGTACAAATAATGAAAGACGAAGCAACGCGGTCGTTTGTTGTAGTATACCTATATATATTATATATATTATATATTAACATTTAGATACGTATGTATAATAGTTTGTAGCTATTACGACGTTACTGGATACCAATACATTTATTTATTTATTTAAATCAACAAAAATTATAACACCGTTACAGATAATACCAATATGATGTTATAAAAACTTAGTTAAATATATATTATTAAAATTAAAACAAATAAAAAGCTGCTTTGTGTGACGACAATAATATATAAATATAATAGAGTCAAACACCTTCTACGCATTTGTAGGCAGCTTCGATAAACACAGACTCTGTGCAACAAAATATATCAATGTGCAGTGAGATGGTATTAACAAACTAAAGACAAGTTAGTCCTGTATACATGACTGTATACAGCTATGATACGAGTATATGTAAACCTTGGTAATTTCAATACATGCAAAGAGTATATAACAGACAATAAGCAGACATAAAGAGGGCCATTACTATATTGATTAAAGCTCTTGGTCACCTGTAGTTGGATAAATAAATCGGACATTAGTGTAGTTTAATGTTGGAAGCAGGTATTCTAAGCGTTAGTCACGATTTAGGTATTAGAGTTGGAGGAAGGGGTCGTTTATCTGCAACTCTAGTTATGGGAATATTTCCGAATTAATTGAGTTAATTTTATTGTTCACATTCCTAGGATCTGAATGATTTTTTTTTAATTCATGTTTTTTTGGTAATTATATTTAGATACGAATTACATAATGATAAAATATGAATATATTACGATACGATCTTACCAACATAATACTCGTGATATAAAAATGCTGCCATAAATGTTGTAAACGTAGTTCAAAAAGTTAAATTACCTCCAGATTGTACTGCTCGTCTCATTACAGATTCATCTTGCTTTTCGATGCCGTTAGTGATGGCCTTAACCGAGTGACTGCCATCTTTTTGTTTCAAACTTTATGATCTATTTCTTTTGTCTGTTGAAATCCAATAAAACCTATCTCCACGCGCTGTATCTTTTTTGTAACGTGAATATCGACTATAATTTTGAAGTTGATTTTTTTGGTCTAACATCAAACTGATTGACTTAATTTGTTGTTTAGTGACGCCATCTACTGAAGTATACTTTGTACAATCTATACTCGCATAAAACGACATTTTCTACTATTGAAATCTAGCTAGATCAATTTAAAAGTTAAAGTTACAGCCTATATATATATAATATATATGTCCCACTGTGGGGCGCAGGCCTTCTCTGTAAAGAGAGTATAAGGGCATAGTCCACCACGCGGCCCTACTGCGGATTGGCAGACTTCACATGCATTACAAAAAATATTCTAGGACATGTAGGTTTCCTCACGATGTTTTCGATCACCGTCGAGCGCGTGGTTAATCAGCACATAAAATTGCAACAACAAATTTATTGGTGCCGGCACCGAGGATCGAACTCGGGTTGCTAGCGTACTATGCAACTTGAGCCAACTTCACGGACGCTGAGCTCCCACGGCTCTCGAAGAGATCGATTTATCACCCTCGAAACTCTCTGCATAATATATTTCATGAAAATGGTTGACGCCGTTTTAGAGATTCATATGTATGCAAGAATTCCTCGTTTAAAGATATTAGATTAATAAAAGGGAAATTAACGAAGAAATTACATCTTTTTGTACACATATGTTTACAGTGCAATTAATATTTATTCGATTTTTTTAATTTTATATTCTATATTTGATAGGATCACCCTACTAGGTATATATATAGGCAAGCATACATTGGGCACATATTTAAGCAAGTTTTTTTGCGCCTAAGAAACTTAAAAGGGACATTCAACATTACAACATGGATTGGAACTTTTTCTTTTCAGACATTTTCTTCATTGCACAACCTTTAGATCGTGTCTAGTACGAGAATTGGCACTACCGATTAAAAGAAACTTCGTACAGTCGAACGTTTAGCCCCTAGACTATAACTCCGTATTTATACTACGATGTTTCCGGTAAGTGAAGTTGTAAGAATGACAACGCACCTTAAACTGTTCTGAAGTGACAATTGCTTATAGACAATCTGACGTTTGTCGTCTCCCTCTAAAACACTACAGTTAAGTAAATGTTGCGGACCTTTGTTGGCCTCAGGAATTTAAAACGTAACGTAATTTTTTACCACAACTCAAATTTACTTACTTTGTTATGAAACCATAAAAGCTTAATACTCAATCCATTAAACCTCGCAACGTAAAAGTAAGCCCAGTGTATATCCGTATAATGCTGGAAATAAATTTACGTTCACGAAATTACGTAATTTATGCAATAATTAAAAATTCTCTTCTGCCTATATACAGTGTTAAAAATGTGTAAGTATAAAAAAATTGAGTAACACGAATTTAAAAGCCGAATAACTGTTGCTTTATCTATCTACCCCGTTAAGCAGCTAGTGAAACTTTTTTTGAACAAAATATTTTGATTTATTTCGTTCAGATAACCTGCTATGGGTTCGGGCGGGAACTAATTTTACCTCCCTTATACTTATTAAAGGTTAACGTTCCGCTAGTTCGCCGTTGGTGACAGAAGTCAAGTTTTCCATTTTCCATTTTATATGTTAATTCGAATTTAAATCTGGTAACTTGGTTGTGGTGGACTGTATTTCTACTAGGTAACCAAAAAAATATTGGTCATTTTGGCTTCTAATAAAGAAAAAACAATCTTCTAAATAACCGCTTTGTCGAAAGCGCAGCAAGTACTCTGGTACTCTAGTAGACAACCAAAGCGTAGAGCAACTAAAGTAGCCTCCTTAATTGAAGAGGAATGTGTCTCTACTTAGCGACTAGCAAAAAGTTTTTTTAAATTTGATTTTAAATGACCCCCTAATTGCGGCGCCTCGTTACTGTAGCGGTTTACCGTTCTACAGTCGTTTTAAATATTACAATTATACTAAAAATATATATTAATTATAAAAATAAATATATTAGAGACAATAGGCTATTTACTATATTTTTTATTACTTTTTTTAGGGTTAAATTGGAAATTATTTAATCAACTCTAATGAAATTAGTTTATGGGATTCAAAAACAGTCGCGATTTCAGTCACAAGCTTAAAGGAATTTGTTGCACACAAGGTGCATGATTGCATTTTAATTTTTCTTCACCGACTTTTTCAATTCGACTGTATTTTTTTAATGTCTATTACCTAATAAATTTCGTATGGGTAAATAGATTTTGATGATTCTTTTTTATTTAAAAACTGGTGCTTTCCATGTGGTCCCATTTCCAGTACCCATTCATATGCTAATGCGCCATATGGAGTATAAAATTCTTAAACTATTATAACAACTACCTCATATATTATGGTATAGATTGATACGTATAATTAGTGTTGTCTATCTTTCTAGTATATTACAATGTAATGGTAACACATAAAGTGCCGTATTAGGTAACCCTAAATGCGGCTCTGTCATCACGCGAGTAATTAATACTGGAGCTTCTCTACATTATACATCACCAGAACATTCTATACGCGAATTCGAATCAGCTAAAACCGAACACTGTACAAGTGTGGGTATGTGAATAATTTCTGATAACAATACACTCGTAGCTCGTAGCTAATTAATCAATTGTTAACATACTACGCGAGGAATTTCAATGTGAAACAGATTAAGTGGTTTGAAAATTGTTTAATGGTATAAAACTTTATTTGTTTAAGCTTTTATATATTATTTTGTTCACGCGGGGGAATCTTTTTATAGACCATCCTCCGGTACCCTGGGTGGGCCCGGAGGGATGTGTGGGACTCGGCCTGGGCAGCCCCTACCCACTAAACCTTCCGCGAATGCCATCAGCCGTTATGAGCGGGGTGCCCCGGATCTGTCAGCGACAGGACACCCCAACGACCGGCCGGTTCCGGCAAAGACCGGACTTCATCCTCAAAGGGGACTTCTCCGGCACTCAGAGAAGTCCCGACGACGCCGAAGCATGCTGGGGCCAGGTACCCATCCTGGCCCCGCTTCGGATTACGGGGGCAGCAAGAGGAGGCGTTCGTAATGCCTCCTGCGCACCCCGATACGTCGCCTGCGGAGGGGGGGAGCCTCTGCGCTCCCTTCCCTGACCCGCTCGTCAGCCTCCTTCTGGGACATGACCGTCACACAGAAGGAGGCGACCGCCGTCCAAGACTGTCGCTCGAGACCATAGCAAGAGCGAGGCTCGGAAGCGACAGGTCTACACCACCGATGGCAGATACCATGTCATGGCGCTGCGCTGCCCATCTCGGGCACGCCTCGAGGGTGTGCTGGGTAGAGTCCACCGCAGCACCACAATCATGGCACCGCTCATCGGCCTCCCGATGGGCCGTCCGACACAGGTAGTCCCCGAAGCATCCATGCCCCGTGATCACCTGACCCTCTGTGTCCTACTGCAACATGGTACGAGGAGTAAATTTCATGAAGTAGAACGATGGTATAACTCAGAACATATGGTAGACCAACTTCAAGAAAGCAATAAATTTTTAGCACTTTTTAATCTTGCCTTCTCTTTTTTTCTTATTTTTATTATTGAAGGTGTTGTTCGAGAATGCCCTGGTTCACGCGTCATAGACGCCCCGTTGCATTGCTATTAGTTTCTCCGCGACCGCTGCATCCCTGCTTGGCATGGCCATTTTTAGGTAGGTTACTTTCTTTCGATATGTCCGTTGCCCTTGTAACCAGTCTTCCTGTGGCGTCATCACAGTCATCTATGTAATAGACACAGCTGACTGTGTTTCTATATATATTATATACTATTGTCACTACAGCATGTTGGGCGCTGTCATGTAGTTACAGTTTTTTCGTCACCGTTCTGATGACCACCACTGATCCGTACGGTGGTAGGTGACTGGGATTTAAAACCACGGTCGTAGTGGGTCGAACACTGCTTCACATACGAGTAGTCGATAAATATAGTTTTCTATCTTATCATTAAAAAAACTTTAAATAATAAAATCAATAGCGTAGCCAGAAGCTCCAGCCAAGTTAGTAATAATCGAGTTCGAACTCAAACCATTTATTAAATACGCTACCGACGATACGAGAATTTGAATATTGTGCACTTTGGTTTTGCTTTATAAACAAATGAAAAGAAAACAAGTAATAATGCCCTCTACACTAAAGTATACTTAAGCTTATACTTAGTACTGGTTAGTAATGTTTATGTCGGCAGTCTGCAGTGAGCTTTTAAGTAATACAAAGTTGCAAGCAGACAGCATTGCTTGGTCCCGTGAGATGTATTCGAGCCACTGCACCGCACAATGAATGTATCATACTCACAGAAATGAAACTTAATGCATTTTTACTTAAGTGAAAATTTTAAAGCAATACATAATACACACTTAATTTCTGTATGCCTGGGGCATACGACTGAAATATTTGATACCTCGTTCAGTACAGTTTTTGTACATATTTTTACCATACCGATTGATGTCTAAAGAGCATCGAATAAGTATAGTTTTTTTCAACCGACTTCAAAAAGGAGGAGGTCCCATTTCAACGTTCTCTGCCAGTTTATCTTAGGGTTGTATAAAGTAACGGGGCAACTGGAAAATATATGTTTACAGAGAAGAATAAACAAAAGAAAAATACATACAAATAATATAACGGAACCATTAATCTGAGTTGCTCTACTCAAGCAAGCTACGGGACGCTAAATAATAACAAAGTTATGAATGTAAATGGAATTATTTATTGTTAATTCGTAGGATATCCTAAGTTTTCTACGGGCTCTTGATGTTTTAAATGAATGTCCCCACCATTGACGTTTATTTCAAACTCTCTGTGACTTTGAAAAGGTCGTTAAGCCTTCCGCGATCGCTATTTAGATAAGGGAATACCGAAATTCGTTTTTTAGTTATCTTTTAATGGACAACCTGAATAGAAGCTTTGTCTCTAAAATTGGACCTTTGTACTTAGTTTTTGTGGAATTAAAAGGTTTCGTGAAAAGTGGTACTACGGTTCTTGGGAGCTAATGATTTCAACCGACTTCAAAAAGGGGGGTCTTAACTCGCGTATGTTTTGTTTTACTTTCGTGACCTCATTGCGCCGTTAGTTCTGGACCGAATTGAGTGTGTTTTTGAGTGAAAAGGAAAAAAAAATTGACCAATTTTCTTTTTGACCAGTTAACTTTTCGTTTTCGTCTTTTTTTAACTTGGTGCCGAAACCAACAAAACTGTTTGTTGCTTAAATTTTAGTTAGTGTAGTTTGTGTGCTGATTAACCATATATTAGAGCCGTGGTAGCTCAGTGACCGGACGGTCGTCTCAAGTTGCATAATACGCTAGCAACCCGAGTTCGATCCTCGGTGCCAGCACCAATAAATTAGTTGCAATTTTATGTGCTGATTAACCACGCGCTCGGCGGTGAAGGAAAACATCGCGAGAAGACCTACTTGTCTCAGAATTTTTTTTTAAGTCATGTGAAGTCTGCCAATCCGCACTACAGCCTCGTGGCACCCTTACACTCTCTTTACAGAGAAGGCCTGTGCCCAACAGTGGGACATATATATTATATATATAAAGGTTGTAAATTTAACTTTAACTTAAACCATATATTCAGTGGTGATAGAAACATCGTCAAAAAAAAAGAAAAAATTGTTACAAGTATAAATTCCGTCAAACCGCATTATGGCCAAGTAGCAAACAAACTGAACTTAACGAGGTTAAAAGTAACCGTCTATAGGGTTGAGTAGAATCTCTCTCTAATTTACTCTTACTCCAGCGAGCTGAACATATAAGAAACATTTGTTTGTTGAGTCAGGCTGTTTACGAGATGGAAAAACTCTTTCAATATCTAACGCGTCTTAGTCCTTACAGATCCCGACCGAGTGTTTCGACTCTCTCTTCCTTCCTCTGAGTCAATCGCAATTGCGGTTCAGACTAAGCGATCTAACAGCTCGGCCAAATCTCAATTCAGGTGAAACTGTTGCGGTCGGCTTCTCTGTTTAGTCAATTAGCGTAGCGTCTGACGTCATGTGAATTTAAATTGTAGCCTGTAAAAGACAAACATAAATACAGAAGCAGAGGACAGCGTTGAGGGAAATATACAGTTGGCCAGAGAGGCTAGCTTTTACTGCTTCACCGGATTGTTAGATGGCATAGCTCTTAGGTTGTATATTGTATAGCTCTATTGGCTAGTAACTCGACATAAGGGTCCCCTGGTGACGGGTAACCTCGGCCTGGATGGTTACTATGTTACGCGTTAGCATTCCGACCCGATGGCGCCCGAGAGGGCCGAACCACGACTCGGACTATTATAAAGAGTATAGCGTCAATGCGTTCTACATTTAAATGGAGGACCAACGAATACAAAAATGAAAATGAGGATAAAGAATGATTAAAGTTCAGTTCTTCAGTTCCATTTTTAATTCATTTCACGTAACGTGCAATACATCAAATGTTCAATCTGATGTTATCTGTTGAAATATTGCGATTGATTTCAGTTTCGAATAAAATAAATGTATTTTCGGGCCTACCACTATTGAAAAGTTGTACAGCCATTATACAAGAGCTTTTTTGTTGCCGGGGAGGACATATTCATTAAGATGGAAGGCGGCGGTTATGTGGGGTTCTTACTCACTAAAACCTCCCCGGTGGCCCTTTCCTCGGTGCATGACGAGGGGCTCCGGAGCCCTCTGCACTGTGCTCAAGGAGAGCACGCCCTGGGAGGTTACTCCTCCCCTCTGTGCCCTCGCAGTGCTAGGCGACACGGGTCAGTCGATGTCGCCTTCTTCCCGGGTCCACTTTGGTGGACGACGCAGGCCCCCACCCTTGTTGCACAGTGAACCCGAGGCCCCTTTAGTCGCCTTGTACGACAGGCAGGGGATACCGTAGTCTTATTCTTGAGAGCCCAGAACTAGAGGGCTGATTATACAAGAGCTGTCTTAACTTTAACCTGTTATGTTTCTATGAAATTGACTTACAATTAATTATTACTTTGCATGTTTTCTTCTATGTATTCTTATATTAATTATATACTTTTGAGATACATTATTATTTTAGTCTGGAGGCTATTATGAATATGAACGATACATGTACTTACGTATTGTTTTATTAAAACTTCATTAAATAAAACTTTACTGAATAATATAAACTAAATTAAAATAACAGCAGGTATTATGAGATTTCCTATTATTATTTTTATTTTAAAGGAGTATTCAAATCGACAATCATATCGACTTATTTAATTGACAAATCAAAGGTTATGTTGATCTGTATCGGTATGTTTTTGTCTTTATCAGAATTGCCCGGTCGCTAGCGGCGTTAAGCCTTCACTTGTTTGGTCGGAAGCGCATAGTAGGTAGTTTCTGTCTGCCCCGTTTGAGTTAAAGCATGTGAGAGCTCATCTTATATATAAAATTCTCGTATCACATTGTTAGTTGCCATACTCCTCCGAAACGGTTTGACAGATTTTTATCAAATTTTGTATGAATATTTAGTAGGTCTGAAAATCGGCTACTATCTATAACTGTTTTATCGTATATTTTAATTTTAGCTTTTTTTAGAAACACTCCTGGTCACAGGGAAGACGACCAAGAGAGCTCTATGCGTTGGACAGACCAAATCAGCAACAACACCAGCACGAGAGTCCACGAGGCATTTCAAACCGCCAAAGACCCCAACAGGTGGAAAGCGATCGTCCGCCACATAATTCGCGGAGGTCACGACCCTCGGCAATGAGGAAAACGTCGCATGGAGGAGGAAGAACTACCACAATCACTAAAACTAATTTTCATGGCAAAACAACGTTTGCCGTTTAGTTAACTTAAGTAAAAGTTTGAAATAATTTGAAAAAAGGGTTTTTAAGACATGTAGCAAGACTAGGGCCGAGTGGCGGTTGTGCTCTAATTTTTTTTTTAGAGAGAAGTATCTACTTCTTCTAACTGCTATCTAGCAGTAATATATAAAACTAGCACACCCAGCTCGCTTCGCCGGGCAAGATTTTTATTAATTACAATGATTCTGTATTATTTCTGATTCGCAGTAAACGGATACATTCGCGACGCTATAACTTACCTTGAATACTTCAAAATCCTCAATTATTATCTTTAATATATTTGTACTTCAATATGGTTCATAATGACATAAATATACACAAAGCATGTGTCTTTACAAATTTGTGTTATAAAACAATAGAATATCATCATACTCGTAGTAAATAAAAGTTGTATTTGACAGTTCAAAAAGAGAAGTGCTCCGATCGTCACCAAACTTTACACGACTACTCGTCAGTTCAATCTGAAGATTCCCTGAAAATTTCATTGAAATCGGTCCAGCTGTTTCGGAGCCTATATTGGTCAAACACACACATTCTCTTTTATATATATAGATAAAACAATTTTCTTTTTACGTTACTAAAATATGAGTTATAACATCTAACATTTTATAGGATATTCAATGTTATATTATCTGAATAGGCCTCTACAGAAAAGGTGAACACACAGCGTATTGTTATGGGAAGTCGTTTAGAATCATTACTTTTGTGACGCCGAGTTTATGGTAAACTATTACGGTTTCTAAATGGCCACGAAAATTGCGCTCTCTCATATTTCTGATGTAATCAGTACAGTAAAGGGGTTGACTTTTTATTAATATAAACTGAGGTAAAAGATACATTTAATAAGAAACATTTTAAAGATTTATTTACGTTCTTCGCACAAAAAGACCTAACGCACAAATATAAAAAGGGTAAAAAATTATTTTTTATATTATTCTTGTCCATGTTACGTGTCCTTTTAACATTAGTAGGTTACAGAGACAGATTTTGCCGTTTGCATAATACCAAGCTTATTAGGCGTATTGTTACAAACAGAAAAGTCGCCTACCTAGGTCATGTCTTGTGATACATAATATCAACTTTTCCAACTATTAGGAAGAGGGGTGCTGGATAAAGGAAAAAGATTTTTTTACCACGTACACCCGTTCTGTCGTTTCGTCCTTTCTATATAAACAAACACGCAGACTGTCTGAAGTGGGTACATTTACTCCTAATTCATAAATCACCTTACTAATTATTATTTTTTAAGAAGAAAACAAGCAATTCAAAAAATTTCTTTTTTTTTCAGAAAATATTACTAACATTTTGATTAACCATTCCAACTAAAGCTTGTGCTAGGAGAAGGTTTACTTCAATAGTCGAATGATGGATTCGAAGCCACGACCTTACGATTTGCAGACCGTACCCTAAACTATTAGGCTATTGACACTTATTTTAATTAACAATTATTCTTATTTCAAAGTATTATTTTAGTAGTTGCCAGATTAAATTCAGTTAATGCATAACATACTTGATGCAACGTGTCTTAGAGACGTTAATACCTCAAACGCTGCAGCGTCTTTTATGTGTTCCATTTCGTATTACTTCAAGCACTATTTGATGTCCTCACCCGATACATTCGGATCGAGTGAAGCAGTTACGCTCATCCGTTTCCATCGGGCATTTATATCGAATGCCTCATTACTCCCATGTACCCATTTTATTTGAAAGTAAAATAATATTTTTCAAGCTTTCTCTATTAAAAATAACTTACTGTTGAAAAGCGAACGCAATATTATCAAAAATTTCTAAGAGATATAGATTTCCTCACGATATTTTCCTTCACAGCAAGGTAAATAAGCACATAAAATTGCACCAACAAATTTACTGGCCGATACCGGGGATCGGAACTCGGGTTGCTAGTGTACTATGTATGCAACTTGAGGCGACCGCCCGGACCATGAGCTACCACGACTCACATAAGAGCTTTAGTCACCTCTGAAAATTTTTACATAAGTAAAATTTTTTGAATTAATTTAATTAAATTTTATTAATTACAATGATTCTGTATTATTTCTGATTCGCAGTAAACGGATACATTCACGACGCTATAACTTACCTTGCATACTTCCTCAATTATTATCTTTAATATATTTGTACTTCAATATGATTCATAATGACAGTATACACAAAGCATGTGTCATTACAAATGTGTTATAAAACAATAAAAGATCATCTTAGTAATTAAAAGTTGTATTTGACAGTTCAAAAAGAGAAGTGCTCCGATCGTCATCAAACTTTACACGACTACTCGTCAGTTCAATCTGAAGATTCCCTGAAAATTTCATTGAAATCGGTCCAGCTGTTTCGGAGCCTTTATTGGTCAAACACACACATTCTCTTTTATATATATAGATAAAACAATTTTCTTTTTACGTTACTAAAATATGAGTTATAACATCTAACATTTTATAGGATATTCAATGTTATATTATCTGAATAGGCCTCTACAGAAAAGGTGAACACACAGCGTATTGTTATGGGAAGTCGTTTAGAATCATTACTTTTGTGACGCCGAGTTTATGGTAAACTATTACGGTTTCTAAATGGCCACGAAAATTGCGCTCTCTCATATTTCTGATGTAATCAGTACAGTAAAGGGGTTGACTTTTTATTAATATAAACTGAGGTAAAAGATACATTTAATAAGAAACATTTTAAAGATTTATTTACGTTCTTCGCACAAAAAGACCTAACGCACAAATATAAAAAGGGTAAAAAATTATTTTTTATATTATTCTTGTCCATGTTACGTGTCCTTTTAACGTTAGTAGGTTACAGAGACAGATTTTGCCGTTTGCATAATACCAAGCTTATTAGGCGTATTGTTACAAACAGAAAAGTCGCCTACCTAGGTCATGTCTTGTGATACATAATATCAACTTTTCCAACTATTAGGAAGAGGGGTGCTGGATAAAGGAAAAAGATTTTTTTACCACGTACACCCGTTCTGTCGTTTCGTCCTTTCTATATAAACAAACACGCAGACTGTCTGAAGTGGGTACATTTACTCCTAATTCATAAATCACCTTACTAATTATTATTTTTTAAGAAGAAAACAAGCAATTCAAAAAATTTCTTTTTTTTTCAGAAAATATTACTAACATTTTGATTAACCATTCCAACTAAAGCTTGTGCTAGGAGAAGGTTTACTTCAATAGTCGAATGATGGATTCGAAGCCACGACCTTACGATTTGCAGACCGTACCCTAAACTATTAGGCTATTGACACTTATTTTAAATAATAATTATTCTTATTTCAAAGATGATTTAAAGTTGCCAGATTAAATTCAGTTAATGCATAACATACTTGATGCAACGTGTCTTAGAGACGTTAATACCTCAAACGCTGCAGCGTCTTTTATGTGTTCCATTTCGTATTACTTCAAGCACTATTTGATGTCCTCACCCGATACATTCGGATCGAGTGAAGCAGTTACGCTCATCCGTTTCCATCGTTTATATCGAATGCCTCATTACTCCCATGTACCCATTTTATTTGAAAGTAAAATAATATTTTTCAAGCTTTCTCTTTTAAAAATAACTTACTGTTGAAAAAGCGAACGCAATATTATCAAAAATTAACAAAAAATTTCTAGGAGATATAGATTTCCTCACGATATTTTCCTTCACAGCAAGGTAAATAAGCACATAAAATTGCACCAACAAATTTACTGGTGCCGATACCGGGGATCGGAACTCGGGTTGCTAGCGTACTATGTATGCAACTTGAGGCGACCGCCCGGACCATGAGCTACCACGACTCACACAAGAGCTTTAGTCACCTCTGAAAAATTTTACATAAGTAAATAAGGAAATTACTTATAATAAGGAAATTCAAAAAATTTTACATAAGAAAATTTTTTTGAATTTCCATTTTTCAGGTTTTTAAGAATAAAAAACGATTTTTCAGCAAGAAACACAAAAACTGCAAAAATAGATATAGCTATTTGAATGTTTTCATAGTTTTCCGATATAAGCTAACAACCGATGGTCCGGAATGGTAACGCGATTAGAATAACCGTCCACGCTATGGTCCCCTTTTAAAAGCCCTTGCTCCGTTATACTTCTGATAGAGGTTCAGACTAAATCACTTAAGAGCTTTACCACCTCTCAAATCCAGTGAAACTGTTGCGGCTAGCTTTCTGGCCAAAAACTGGAAAAAATCTGTATTTAAACTTTTTTATTTTTTTTTATGTGTACACAAAAAAAATGATGATAAGTCATATAATACCGGGAAAATGAAAGCAGTATGTATTAAAGTTATGAAAAATTTTTAGGAAAGATCAATACCTTTTGTACTGCATATTCAGTTATCTTAGATCAAAGATCCTTATAAAGATAGGAACGACCCAAGTGATCCTTCCTTAAATTATCAATTAACTCACTAAGCCCGTGGGCTTGTTCATTCGCCAATTTATCCTCCCCACTTACACAGAATAAGGGTCCTGACTGGTGAGGTCCGTAACGATAATGTTAATCGTATCAGTGTTGTTATGTTAACGCATGGTACTGGTTAAGGGTCATTGAAGGGGGAGGTTAGACAGAGAGGTTAGATAATCCGTGACTAGTCACACCGTGTCCGGTTTTGTATTTAATAAAAATAATCAAAATGTGGAACCCTATTCTAGGGAGCTTTAGGGAGCTTTTGAACAGCTAGGTTTTCACTCGCCCCCCTCCCTGCCCGCCTCAATCTCCGTCTCAATGGAGACTGAGAGGTCAGGAGGGCTTAGTTAGTCGATAGATTCTTCGTGGCTGACGCTTGAGGGATTAGCCTCGACATAAAAATAGTTATTCCTAGAAAATACGTCCTAAACGGTACCCATGATCAGGGGAGCAGTCGCCCCTGCGTTGATTACCGCCGTAATTGGGTCACACCTCACATTTGTTTTGTAATAAAAGGCTTTTGACTACTGAATTATAGAAAATCAGGGAAGAATTACCCTTTGCCATGTTTACTCTAAGATTAGTCATTAGCCTATGCTATCTCTAGTTCCCCCTGGTTAGGACGGTCAGGGCCTTTCAATTTCCTTCCGTTCATACATCATCTATTTATTAATAAATTTTACACATACACATTTTACATTACACTTTTCACTTAGCTTATGACATATCTTATTCTACTTCATATTTTTTATTCTTATTAGGTTGTAAATAATTACTAGTAAGAAGAAATCAACTCAGTCGACTTGCGTCTTATTTGTTCGTCGCAAAAGGATGTAGTGATAGTAGTGAAACAGGGCCACGACAATTATGTACAAAATGAACATACATTGGCATCATATTCGTCGATTCTAGTTTTAATGGTCTTTTAGTTCATTGGTGCCACTATGGTTTATCGATGACGTACCCCTGGCATGCCAATCGTGCGTGTATTTGACGTATTTAGTAATGATATAAGATAGCCGTGAGCAAAAATAAAAGGTCGGTTAAGAAAGTTTGAACATCTCGAGACGATAAAGACCCTAGCTAACTGAAATTAATTGTGCATGATAGACTATTAATATCCTTAAAATAAAATATCTTTATTAATTTATTTACATTTTATTATAAAACAAACTTAAACGGACAGGATATCTTACGTAATCTTTGATAATACAGTATTTTCCATTAAATTTTATTTTTATTCAAATTTTAGTACTTCGTGTTACTTCCATGTGGCGATATAATAAAATCCAAACAAAATTTAATGCTAAATAATACCAATTGCTATCTCGATTAATTCCCTCTTAGATGTATGAGCTTTTCTTATTATACTCGTAAGATATAATTTTATTGTTTGAAAATAGCGGAAAACGGAGTAGTCATTTATTACACTTACAAAGATCTTGGATAAGAAATTAACACAATTTTGAGCACAGATTATGTAAAAGCTTGTAAAATAGAGACTGTTTAACGGTTTATTAAAAAATATGAACGTCAGCTTTAGTCTACCTTAGCGGTGGAGCGGAATGTAAAATAATTCTCACCTTAATTTTGTTCACTGTGACATTATAATTAGTTAATGACTTACTTAAACTTTCTGCGAAGTGAAAGCTTTTATGACAAGCTTTTTATGTTTCTTTAACCACAAATCATATAGTTCAACAAGTATAGCTGTTCCATTTTTTTAAGAAACATAAAAGTCAATAAAATTCTATCTGTATTATGATTAGTAGAGTCCTAGCCGCAACTGTTGAAACCACTCTACAAAAAAAAATGGAATATAAAGTTATTAGATCTCATATATGACAGGAGTTAAGTAACGCCATATATTATTACGAAAATCTCTCGACGACCAGTTGGTAGTAACGCTTAGCTTTATTGCGCTACCGTAGTAGCTAAAACTACTAAACTGCAACTTTAGGTTAACGGGAACTATGGGACCTAAATTAAACCAAATCCTTTTATACAAAAATTATTATAATCAGTTTATAAATGACAGCGCTATGTGTTCACAAACATTAAAAAATACAGAAGAATTCTTCCATTTTTTGAAGTCGGTTAAAACGGACTATCATCCCTTTATTATAGATGCCAATAACTAAGTTCTTTTAACTTGAAAATAAGTAACTGAATTGACGATTTCTCGAATAGATGTAAAGTGGCAAAGGAGAGGAACAAATTAACAACGGTCCAATCTAATTAAGACCGCAGCCCCCGCAGGCAATAACCGCTCGTTTTATCAACAGTAAGTGAAACTCTGTCTATTACGAGAGCACCGAGTAGACCGTTAAAGAGACAAGACGGCATTTAGATATATAAATTGGTCTGTTTAATTAAGTGATTAAACATAAATACAAACATTTTTAACTTACCCGTATTATATGTTCATTTTATAAAATCTTCACTTGTATAGCGTATTTAACTTGAACAGACAGATTTAATAAAAAAAATTCCACACTTATAAAGAACCGGTGATAATACAATAATTTGATAAATTTGTCTCATTGTCCTGCCATGACCGAATAATTGAAATCTCATTTATCAGCTGATATAAAATTGATGTTAAAACATCAAATTTTGTATCTGTTCAAAATCTGTGGGGGATTAAGACAACACTACATATAAAATTATAGTAAATTCCATAAAAAATTAAAAAATGGGCGCCTTGTTTACGTTCACAAGTTTTTTTACCAATCAATCGCATTAATAAGTGAAAAAATAAATATCCCATCTTTTTCGTAAATACTTACTAATATATATCCCTAATAATATAATAGCACCCTACGATTTTTACAATAATACCAATATTATATAAATTCAAATATATGTAAAATATAAGCTCTCACTAAATGATGAGACCCCTAGTAAGGATAGCGGTTCCACCTCTGCCTGCTCCGCTAGGTAAAAAGTCATGTAATCATATTTTTTTGACTTTTTTTGAACTATTTTTTCTTATTTATAACCTTTATGCCACGCAAATGCTAACGAGATCAAAATAATGATGTTGAACGTTTTAATTATACTTAATTAAGTTGCAAGGGCATTCAAGTTAAGATAATTAAATTTGAAAACGCTGACGAACAAACAACTTGAACAAATAGACCGGCCTAAACCGACAGAATAATTTCATAAAGTCTTTTGAAGTATTTTCACCAAAACATACATAGTTATTTGAAAGTGTTTTTATTACACAGACACCCAGACATGGAGGTTATGTAATCTGAATGAGTAATGTACGACTGAATATTACTACTACAAGAGCCGTGGTAGCTCTGTGTCCGGGCGGTCGTCTCAAGTTGCGTAGACGTACATACACTAGCAAGCAGAGTTCGATTCCCGGTGTCGGCACCAATAAATTTGTTTATTGCAATTTTTTAATTGCTGATTTACCATGTGCTCGGCGGTGAAGAAAAATATCGTGAGGAAACCTATTTGTATTTAAAAAATGTGAAGTCTGCCAATCCGAACTAGGGCGACGTGCCGGACTATGTCCTTACACTCTATTTAAAGAGGTCTGTGCCCAGCAGTGGGACATATATAAAGGCTGTAACTTTCACTATTGTCGTCTGCAAATGATGTTTCCTCTGCTATACTCTTCTGTGCGATAAAAGAAAATAAAAAAAAACAAATCAAAACAGCTTTATACCAAATTATTTGTTAATTTTTTAGCGGGATTCAGACAGACAGCAATTATTATACAATTTTCACCAAACTTATTAGTACCCATACGATCGCAAATCTTAGCAACTGTTGTTATTCGACGATGATCTTTACAGAGAAGTATGTGCCCAACACTGGGACATATATGGAATATATAGGATGTAAATTTAACCTTAAAGAAGAAGCACAAGCGATAGAGTTAGAAGATATTAGACTACTGTCACCGGCCACTTTGAGTTTCAGGCAGCCAGTGGCAACATCGATGAGTAATAAGTTTTTTTACACCAACACTAGAGAAGCTGTAGGTACGTTGCCTTTGAGAAAGGAGTAGGCTTGAAGCCTTAGTTCTTAAGTAAAGTACACCTTAATAATAAATCAATTTATTCCTTAAGTATACTTAGGTGAAGAAGTGAGTAGGTTAATAAATAATAATAATAAACAGGTAACCTAAATACTTGACATAGAGCACTATTTACTGCGGTAAAGTGCCAAGAAAGTCGTCTGCATTTCTATGTCGAATTGTTATACTTACCTGTGAGCGTGAAAAGAAGCGGCTCTATTGTTAACGACGAGACGCGGCTTTAGTGCTTTTAACACAAAGGTAAAGATTGCAGCATCTACGTAATGAAAAATAGTTCATTCACACTGTCAATGGAGTGGCAGGTGCGTTGCCAGCTTTGAAGTGGTATATAAGAGAAGATAGAAACGAAGATAAATCTACGGAACTCCCGGTTGATAATGGTTTCCGGTTACTTAGATAATTTTCAGATGTAAAAAACGAGTGTGACCCACAAGACTGAAGTAAAACTTTTTTAGGGCCATCTATATATGTGTGGAAGGTGCTGCGGGGCTGGGTTCATCACCCAGAAGTGCTGGCCGAGCTACAGTTGCGGACGCCTGACAATTACGTGTGCATGCGCCGTCGTCCGCCATTGTTCTTACTACCTGTCTCCAGGACTAACTTGTCCAGGAACTCTCCGCTGTCGCGCGCGGTTGGGTTTGTTAATACCATCTCACTGCACATTGATATATTTTGTTGCACAGAGTCTGTGTTTATCGAAGCTGCCTACAAATGCGTAGAAGGTGTTTGACTTTATTATATTTATATATTATTGTCAATACATAAAGCAGCTTTTTATTTGTTTTAATTTTAATAATATATATTTAACTAAGTTTTTATAACATCATATTGGTATTATCTGTAACGGTGTTATAATTTTTGTTGATTTAAATAAATAAATAAATAAATATGTACAGATGTAGTGAGAAATTATTTTCCTTCGGGATAACTCTGATGTTAATTGGAATACTATGGCACCCGAACTGTCAATAAATGATCGTATTAATTGAGTAACATTTTCATATCCATTAATATGGAGCTATTTGAGAGAGCACGATAAATACGAACTTTTCCGAAAAATTACGAAGGTAAATCTTTTCGCGCTATTTCTAAATGTACGTGTATATACGATACACGATCGTTAAAGAGAGAGAGAGAGAAAATGTGCGCGCACTTGCTCTCTCTCGCTCCTACAATGTGATACAGACAATAGGCCTGCATTGTGTCTTACTTATACGAATAGTAACTGGATAAGAGAAATTATTTCTATGAAAAGGAAATGTGTGCTCGCACCTCTTTCTTGCATGTACAGTAATATACCCAACGTAGCTTTCTCTCTTCCTATCCTCACAAACTTATATCTCTCTCCATAACTCTCAACTGCCGTTCGCATCACACTTTTCGTAACGCTTTTTACCAAGCCAAGCATGCATAAAGAAGATCTTCAAAAAGAACATGCCCTGACTGTGTAATCTAATAGACGTATCTTTCATTTGAGGATAGGACTTAGCGAGAAAGCGTGTCCGGTTACTTTGTCTACACGACTCTTTTTATCGGTATCATTAACTTATGAAAATAAAAAAAAGCTCCACATAATTTGGCTCTACCTGGATAGATCTAGATATCTATTACGCCTTATATGCATTCGCTATCCCTCTATGAAGAAACTAGGCACAAATTTAAATGGAGGAACCGAATGACGGAAATTCATTAACACAGTCGGTATGAGGTTTCGATAGAATGTTAAGATAAGGGAATCAAACGTTTAGCCTGCAGGCTACTACATGTAAATCAATTCATAAGAGAAGTAAATTGAACGACATTAAAATGTAGATTAAATTCAGTAGTACATTGACCCGTTTGTGTCGAAAGTTGACAGTCGAAACTTTTTGGAGTCCAAATTACGACTTTTCAATTTCATAAAGGTCTACATCGAAAGTTATGCGATAAATTTAAATTCATGAGCAATGAAATCAGCTAAATGAGTCCCACGCGCGTATTCGAAGGAACTTTTCTCAACTCGTCAAATCAAAATCAAAAGGAACCAGTATTACAGACCCGTATTCTGTGTATACAGTTCTTGTTCAGTATATTCCACAGATAAGTTAAAATAACACATATTATTTTAGAACTAAAAAGGTATGGTATAAAAATTATACTTTAATTACGAAACTAGAATTATCAGAGCGTGTAATGAATTCAATTATCTTCGTAAGAAATATAATAATGTCCATATATTTTACATCAGTGATATGGAGGCACCATTCGTAGGCTTTTTATAAATTTGTTTAGTGATGTTATGTCTGCCCATGATACGATTTTTGATAAATGTTACTTGGAATTTGTATATTTACATTTGTTACATGCTAATTTGTGACCTATCCGTAAATTTATATATTATTGGTATTTTATGGATGTATTTTTTCTGAGCTGAAGGGGAAATCTTCAAAAAGATGCGAAGGCGGGGTTATGTGACGTTCTTATTCATTAAGACGGGGGTAACCACGGTGGCCCTTCCTCGGTGGAGGGGCTCCAGGATCTTCAATGGAACGCACCGGAGCCCCTCTGCACTATGCTTGAAAGCAGGTCTCTGGGAGGTTAATCCCTCCCCCAGCGCGTTCGTAGTGTTAGGTGACACGGGCCAGTCAGTGTTGCCTTCTTCCCGGGTCCGCTGTAGTGGAGGGCAAGAGCCTCCACCCTAGTCGCCCGTGAACCTGCAACCTCACTTTTCTAAGGCAACACTAGACCACGCCGTCTTTCTAGCGGGTCTTCAAGTTTCAAGCATCTTGTAGTGTTTACAATCACGGAGTTACTAAGGTGTTTGCAGTGGTATCATAGATCTATGCAAAATGAGCTTAAAGCATCTTCTTCTTCTGAATCTGAAATTTCTGAGGTCTTATACTCGTAATATTAAACCATCCGTTTTACATTCAACCACCGCCGATAGACAAACTATGGACCTTCAATTTTGCAAATTTTTGACTCACTAAACTTTAAAAAAAAATCATACTAGTAGGGCTACAACAAGTGGCTTTTGCAGTTAAATGATTTTTCACTTCATCAATTACACTCAGTGAATATAATTTTTCCAAATATCATGTTCACTCAATATAAAATGTGTCACATTCAACATTACCAACTGTAATTACGAATCAGAATGAATTCATTAAACTCTCCAACAGAAATAAACCGAAATGTACACATGAAAGTAAAGTGGAGAGCGTTTGAACGCTCCCATGTTATTTAAATTGAAAGCTTAATGTCCCATTTCCTGTCGCAAACTTTGTTGACTAGCACCATTGGGACGTCACTTGCGACGTTAGTGGGTTTACTAAAATTTTGTCCAACAAGAATACATATATTTATACGTTTATAAATAGCATATACTTTCGTTGAGAGTACGCCTATAAATGTTATGTTACGCGTGCGTGGTCTTGTAATCTTGCCGTGGCATAGTAAGCCCAGTAGTCACATGACAGCCTTATGGCGTGGAGAGTGGAGATAGAACCATACCGGAAGCTAGGTGGACGAAAAGCATTGGGGGTATGTGTCTACCCATGTTTTTCCACATAGTAAACTTTACAGAGTAAATAGATTATAACTGTGAAAATTATTAGAATTCTTTGCTTGATATTTTCAACCGACTTCAAAAAAGGAGGAGGTTCTTTATTCGTCTGTATTTTTTTATGTTACCTTATGAACCGAATTTCACAATTCGTTTTTTGTTTGACAGCTGGTGCTTGCTATGATGCCATTTAAATTAAGTCCAATTCTGACTATGCCATCCATGCTAAAACCATATAAGTCTTAAACTTGCATCAAGTATGTGCGTAATAAATGAACGAATAACTCAATATGTATCACGCCAATCTATTTCGATGATTTATTTTTAATGGAAAATATTAACTTTAAAAGAAGTTTGATAAAAGTTATGTTAACTTCTGATCAATTTTTTATCGTAATATTCTTACGATAATTTGAAAATACAAAAAGAACGTCCCTGCACTATAGCGTTTTAACGCTTGATTCGATTTCAAGTCGGTTTATGCTCGTAAATATACTTGGATTGTATATTCCTATGATATCGTAACACTATAAAATATAACACAGGAATGGTATCTAGTCTCTACTAATAGTATTTACTACTTCTAGTCTATATAGATTTGAAGTACTAAATATGTTTAGTATACACATACTATACACTGCATACATAGTATACACACTGCTATATATTTATTAATTTTACCTCTCCAGGGTTGTCTGCAAGAAATCGTTTATAGCGACAAAGGTGTCCTTGTCCAAGATTAAGTTTAGATTTTACTCAAATTGATCGTACTTACTTTAAGTGTATAATGTAAAAAAAAGTGTCTATCTATTTACACAAATTTACATTTATTAACAAAACCTTTTAATAAATGTTAAAGGATGATTTATTAGCATAATTGTAGTCTCGTTACATCGTTTTTAATTTATTATGAACACAATTTAACAATATCGAAACTATATGTTATACATCGATGTAATATAATATTTAAATAGTTTAGGGTACGGACTGCGAATCGTAAGGTCGTAGGTTCGAATTCACTATTCGAATACTGACATGAACCATCTCCTAGCACAAGCTTAAGCTTAGTTGGAATGGTTAACAAGAATGTTAGTAATGTTTTGTGAAAAAAAAAGAAATATAGTGCTAGCTTTCTTTAAAAAAAAAAAACTTTAATACCTTTGCCTTTGTCATGCAGGTGGGACCTTGGACGATTTTCTTCACATATTCTCTATCTCTATTCTCTCCCTTAAGCATGTCCAAACCTACCAAGAATCCATCCAACAAGTCAAACTTTTGCCTATTTAAGTGGTAATTTTTGTCATCAATATTTATTACCCCACATACCACTCGACTCTCTGTATACTCGTAATATTACTTCAATTATGATTAATAAAAAAAATTGTTTTTATACGATAAGGAAAAACGGAAACTCAATGATGTTTCCGTTTCCGTAAGCCAATTGGGACACGAATCATTGTCCGGTAGAGCATACTTCCCCCAATACTCTAGTTTATAATTTTATTGCTATAAATTTATCTGATCTGTCGTTTCCGCACGTTTGTATAGAATTAAAATAATTTTCCAAAAGCTTGAAAAAGTGATTGTGGGAAAAAGCTTTTTGTTTCGCACTTAACAATAGGAGCTCGTGTTAATTAATGTATTACGGGGAGCACGAACCAACAAAACACCTTTATTAATAGAACACCGAATGTAGAGATAAAATTAGTGAAATTATTATTTCGATACTGACTTCTACACGAATATTCTATTATATTTACATAGATAAAATAAAAATAGTTTTATTATTTCAACTTGGATTTTTACCCTTTATTTATAAAGAAGATCTTTTGTATAAAGTGTCCCTTAATTCAACGTCCAACTGTAAATATAACAGTTTCAAAAGAAATCCATGTCACTTATTTTTTTATGATATGAGCATTTTACTGAAAACTGTGAAAAAAATCTTATAAGGTTTAAGTAAAATAACGTCAAATAGGCTCGTTCTGGCGCCGAATATTTCTAATTGGAATCGCTGATAAATAACTGCAAGGACTTACCGTTGATCGTTGAAAAAACAACCTGTAAGAAGAAAAACATAGTAAAGATAGGTATAAACAATTTTTAAGAAGAGACTACACCTAAGATTACAGTTATACAAATCAAAGTATATCTACTGTTACTTACTATATCTTGCAACCTCACTTTTGCAGGATTGATAAAAGAGGTCCTGGACGTATGTATATCGATCAAATTGGTGATTTACTTAATATGAGCGATGTTGAGAGATCTTTAAAATGACGAGTATCGTTAGGTACGCAATAATATTTGTGGGTCAACATTCAGTTTAATGGCAATACTGGAACTTTATCTAAAGGCCAAGCTAGCCATGCCTTTGTCTATAGCCTGGTCTGTCAGATTCGCAGTGAGATCGTGACGACACCGAGTGGAGAACGGCGCTCCTAGTGGAGCTTGGCTCAGTTGTCTTCAAGCGGTTAAATCCTTCGAAATTCCTTTCCGAGGTAATAGATGATTGATCGACTCGAACTTGGACCATTTTTATCAGGAGAACCCCAATGATGTTTATTGGAAAAGTCCGATCTAGGATGAAGTAAAAAAGTGACATTTACATAGACGAAACTGGATTAATTTGTTTTCCTTTCTTTAAGAGCAAAGAGATTGCATGTTCTTAACAGTAATAGAAGCGGAGGAGTGTGTTTTTGTTTACATAAATGTATTATTAAATATTTTGTCGTTTGCTATGCTAACGTCACATTTTTATGCGTGATAATGTGTAACAAGTGGAATAACTCACGGAAGACTGATCTTTCATATAGTATAAAACTAGATCATATACATAAACGCTTCGACTCCACGAAGATTCATCGTAGCACGAGAATTCGTAGTAGAGGTGCTACCTTTGTCAGTGTTTTGGTTAGTTAACGACAGCGCTGGTCAGGATATCGGTTTTTGTGGATTGAAAAGAAATATGATCATATCCACCACCTTAAAGTTTTGGAATATATGCGGCTTCCATACAACTAATCATTTATTAAGTTATATGTCACTGAAAAGGTACTTCAAATGGCTTTGATTCCCAGCTTTTGGCCATTCGATTAGGTGGGATAAAAAGAGATGGTTATTTTTAATAAGTCGACCTAAATCGTTGGGAATATTTAATCTATTTAGAAATTAACTTCAGAAAAAGATCAGTTTTTAGTTTATTTTTTAAAGCAGTAAAATTAAATGCAATAATGATACCGTCTCTTGGCAGCTTGGCATCATTAACATAACAAGCGGAAACTTGTCAATGCTACAACGTAAGTGCACTTGAAACATGTTCTCTCTTTTTTTTAAATAAATAACACTGAAACTATTATTAATGAAAATTAACGTTATAAAAACATGGGTCTTGTTGATCGATATTGTAGGATCGATTCAGACTTATCATTTTTTTTATTTATTAAGAAAACACTTTTTTTAAAATTTAACTATGGTAGACAGAGTTAGTAATCACTACTGATTTCGCTTTGATTAAAGGTGTCTTTTATAAATTTACGCTGTAAGGTCCGGAGGCATGTACAACTTCACCGATTTGAGAGCCTAGGCGAAGATTTCTTAGGGCATTCGATATCAATCGCTCTTTTAAATAACTTAAACGCAATCCAATCTAAATCCCTGAGGTAGATGGCTTGGACCAATGTCAAAGTCCCGAAGAAATGGTTCCAGACACCTTCTCTGGCCAATAAACGTAGGTTCCTTATAAAATAATAAATCAGAGTAAGTAATAAGTACCTTTTTAATTTTCAACCGACTTCAAAAGAGTAGGAGATTCTTAATTGGTCTGTATATTTATTATCTTATAACTTTCGACTTGTGAACCGACTTTAATGATTATTTTTCATTTAAAAGCTGGTGCATCCAATGTCTGTCCTATTGCAATTCGGTCTAATTCTGACAATGGTAACCATATGAGTCTTAAGTTTTAATTTAGTATGTGTGCAACAAGTTGTCAGTTCGCATCGGCGTTAAATCAATCGAGAAATGAATACGAGTAAATGTATCTAGTGAAGGGAAGTTGCTGTGTACTCGATAACTTCTAGAAGTTTACTATAGCAACTGTGATTGGCAGAGCTCGAAACTCTATTAAGACTATGTTTAATATATTGGGTACTCCTTGCCTGTATGTTACAAAAACGAATATGTTATATTCTTCTTTTTTATAGTTAATTTTAATTTAATGTAACGCTATTTTACATTCAAGTTTGTCGCTATACTAGATTGTAGAGTTTCCTTCCATCATTCGTCCCCCTCCCCGCTGTGCCCTCGCAGTGCAAGGCGACACGGGCCAGCCGATGTCTACCCTTGTCGCTCAGTGAACCCGAGGCCGTTTTTAGTCTCCTTCTACGTCAGGCTAGGGATACCGTAGCCATATTCTATGAAAGCAGAACTACAGGGCTGAAGGTTCCAAATATGTGCTAAGACCTAGGCCACCTCTCAAGCCTAGTAAAGCTATTAAGATTTTAAGGCTGACACATCAAAAGTTCAGTTGAGACTCAAATTCAGAACTCTTTCTCAAGTACTAGGAACTTAACCATATACGTCTTATATATACGTATGCATACTTATGCTAAATTAAATTGTACGGTGTTAATATAACTATATATGACTGTCATTCAGTTGATTGAGTTTTCGTGATTACGGATATGATTGACTGGAATCAGATTAGTGGCGGCGTACGATAAACGTGTCTAGTTGGCAGGTGCTAGCAATTATATCGTCTAGATCAACAATTACTTTCCGTAAATAGACAGATATTTTAGTTAATGAAAAAACTTGTTCAAAATTACCTTATGTAACATGTTAATAACTTTAGTACATATAAGTTGGAAACGTGAAAACCTTAGCTGAGTAAATTCAGTTATTTGGGATGGATCTTATCCAAAGATACGGGGAGTAGAAAGTTACTTCATTTTTAAATTTGTTTAATCGATTTTAAATAGGCGTAGGATGCGTATTAAGTTTGCTTCAACTTGGAAACGTTTATATTTACAATATTAGATAGCATACAAATGGATTTATGCTTCTATAAAACAATAATATAGATAAAAAATTGGATCGTCTATCTATTCGAAAAGCACTCAAGTTCTTTTAATCTTAGTGGTGTATATAGATAGAGTTGTTTATTTGCTATTGCTTTTTTTATGTTGGCCTACGGTATCCGCACTCGTGTGAGCATTTACGGATTATAATGGAGGAATAAAACTCTACGATATTTCTCTCGACGGCTTTAGTCAGAACTACGGGAATGCTGTTTCACACTGCGGTAGTGACAAAGGCATTGGAATCGACGAACCTCGTCCCCTGGTCGGGGTGGAACTGGAGCCCTTCTGCTTACAACACCGCCTTCTCGAGAACTTTATAATACTAAGTTAAAGTTACAGCCTTTGCTGCCAGCCTCGCTGTTGGGCAATAGACATGAGAGACAGATCGAAGTCAAGCCCACACAAGCCTTTCGCTGTCGAAAATGAAAAAAATGGATCAATATTCTATAACGTCCTTTTACATCCCAATTACTGATGTCTGTACTCTTTGATTAACGGGGCTATCATACGTCCATAATAGTTTCGATTATTGTTGCAATTACGACGTCGTTATTGCCTAGAAACCAGTCGTCAAAATTAGATTTCGCCATGGTTGTCATTGTATTAATCTGATTATAATTGAACTTGGGAATCGCCTTTTGTTATGCGAGTTTAACACAAGTCGCTTTAAGGCAAATATAACCTCGCTGATGCAGACCCACTATTTGATAATTGACGAGAACCATTTTCCTTGTGATAATAATCATAATGATTCTTTTTTTAATAAAGATTGTGTCGTTGCTATTAAAGACCTCTTTCGTATCCAATTAGGTATCAGTGTTCCAAAAGTTGTACCATTATCTACTAGTGTATGTATATATAAGAATTTATGCGCGTGTATGTGTGCATGTATGCATGAACAAAAATCTGTAAGTTTTTAAGAATATGGCAAACGAGCCTTAGGCTCAACTGATGTTAAGTAAAACTGGCGCTCACAAGCATTTGTTTGTAACATTTTGTACATAAAATTTGTCGTCAGATATTCTCCTCCCAACATTGAAATAAACATTATAACATACATAATAAAGTATATAAAGTTAATACTTTTTAGTATAAAGCAATTCGATAAATTTACCAAACAACAAGAGTCTTTAAAAAGTCCCCCATACTTCATTCATACTTCAATTTAAATATAACTGGCACGCGCTTAATTATTTGAATTGAAATGAATCGTGTAAGTTCAATTAATTTCACTCGCATGGTATCATGCACTCGTATAACACGATATTATCTCACAATAACATCAGTTTCCATGAAATATTCCGATTGATTTTCAGTCTCCGCTTGCCACTGAAATAAATTCAATTTCTGTTCGCATGCACTTCGTAATTACGATCATATTTGAAAACCGATTTCAGGATTTACTGTCTACATATGGGGGTTGGTAATGAATTAATTTTATCTACACTTCTTTGTTCGTCTTACTTTTAATTATAGATAATTACTTATAATACGATAATTTGAATAATTAGACTTCGTTTGTGTTCTTAAAGGATTAGGTCAATAGATTAATGGGTTTAAATACTGTTTGCGGAACATAAGGTTGACGATTTAAACCAACCATTCCACAATTGCCGAGAAGGATCCTAGCTTGTGTAGGATTGGTAATTTGTTACCAATCTTCATTATAAAAAAGGAAGTAAAACATAACTAAAATTTCGTGATTGTCCAAAAACATTAATACACGTGCAACCTAGTTTATAAACCTTGAGAGAATGAGACGAAGGTAGAGTTTCTAGAGTAGGATGCTTAGGATCCTGCGATAAATAAATTTAAATGAAACCGGAAACTAAGCAAACAACTAGAATTAGGACCTAATAATAATGATACGATTTTCAATAAAGATTTACTTAAAAAAAAACATTTTTTTAAAAAAGCTTTTATTAATTGTTTTAAGATAGTTTTACAATTATTATGAAGGTAGTACAAAATCTCATTTGTAGATTGGGATTAAAAAATAGAAAACTGGCATCATCATAATACGAATCTTTTTACAGCTACAATATACGTTATGAAAGCTAAAAATACTGATTCTGACACAGGTGAAATATTTCGTCTAACGGTAGACGGTCGTAAGGTTCACGGGTTTTTCGGTGTAGTTTTACACGTTAGGGATTACTCTATAAAATATCGGAGTTGCGACGTCAACAGGTTATTTCGCCATATTGAAAACGTAGTAAACTAGTATGTCAGCCCCTCGGGGAGAAATATATCGAAAAGTGAAGTATTACATTTTGGAAAGGTCTACGGCGTAGCACTTCGTATAAGTTAAAATTTTTACGTTGAAAAGATAAACAATGGGTATCATAAAAGTAAATTTAAAAAAAAAACTTTTTAAATATAAAGATAATAGAGTAATATAAAGAGAAAGATAATAAGAGAGTATAATTTAATAAAGTTGTAATAGCGATTGACAGGACGTAAAAAGTTGTTGGTCGCAATTTTTGCTGTTTTATCATATGCTCAGTGTTGAAGGAAGACAATAAAAAATTCTAAGGCATTATGACGTCGGCCAATGCGCACTATAGTCGCGTAGTGGACTATGAACCCTTACTCCTCTACCCCTTACAAAAGCACCACCTAAACCTAACAGTTTGATACATGTAGGCTATACTTGAGATTTACGATAGTATATCAACCATGGGATGGGCAATGAAAAAGAAGTAGATATATTAAAAGACACCAAACATAAATAATTCCAACAATATTGTTGGATTCTTAAAAAGAAAAACAAAAAAATATTAAAAAAATATTCAAAGAAATATTGAAGAATCAATGTGGTCAAGGAAAGCGAAAAATAAAAAAAATAATGCAAACATCTGAAAGAGGATAATGTGTTACACGCTGAGACTAATCCGGATTATTAAATTTTGATTTTAATTTAGTCGCCAGTAACTAAGACCTAATTATTAATGATAACAAACCAAACTAAATAAAATGAAAACATAAAAAAAAATGTGAAATGTGAAATTAGATTTTATTAATGTGCGAACATAATTAAATGACTGTTGAAAGTTAATTTCGAGTCCACATGCACAGATATATATAACGTGTAAAGGCTGGTTATAGAGGTTATTAAAAATAATAATTAGGGAATTAATAAACAGCACAGGGAAACGAACGAATGCAGCACTGTTCGCGCCAAGTAAATGAGAGAGACCAAAGTCGTTTGTCGCGTTGTCTTTAAGGGCTACGAACATTCTTATAGGCAGGTACTAAAACTATTTAGTAAATTACACAAATATTAATAATGATAAGTTTCATGATCTGAAGATATATTTATACTAAAATGACAAATCACAAAAGGAAGGAAATATCAAAGAACATCTGAGAAACGTTCTATAATTTGGGAACAAACAACAATCACGACACACGCTCGCAACCTCTCACTGTATCCCCGTGAACGAACTGAAACTTCGCACTCATGGGAAATGAATATGCTTACAATAAATAGTAAAAAGTGACAACACTTCCAAGGACTAGTTGTTTGAGTTTTTGAAGCAAAGATTAAATATAGAAATAGACAGACTTTAAACAATATTCTTCTATAGACGCCATCTTTTATGAAGTCGGTTACTATTAAGGCTTTTAAAATATATAACACATAACAAATAAAATATAACACAGCGGCCACTAAACAAAGATCGGTTTAAGATTGGTTAAATCAAAATACCTTGCAAAAATATGTTTATAATTTATACAAATATTTTCCATAGCAGTGATAGCATATTGTTTAAGCGGTTCGGCTTACGATCTGATGGTCACGAGATCGAAACCCAGTCGTCGTTTTTTTGCGGTTTTTTTAATACAAAAAATCACAAAATAACATTTTGTGCCTCATGTATTACGATTGGCTCATCACCTCTCCTAGATGGGACTTGATAAACATTGTGAAAAGTAAACAGAGCAGCGAAAGCTGTCTCTGTCTACCCCGTTAGGGTTGCCTGAGAATCGAATCAAATCAGGATGTACTAACGAACATACATTGATTACGAGTCGGTATGCGTCTTAGCAGCGCTAGGGACCTGTATTACGATAAATAATCACTAAATATGGTATTGTTATGACTATTTTGGGAATAAATGTTGTCTACGAAATTAGCAAATTGGGAATATATATCATTTTACCTCACGTTAATACTATTTAGTAGAGATATATTCTAAAAGAGGTCTGATGTATGGCCTAAATTTGTTCTAATTTGCTTGTGTAATGTGTTTATAAAATCGCCAGTGATATATATCATAATGACTTATTGTTCTTATTATATTATAGTACTATATATATAGTGCTATAGTGACTTATTATTATTACAGTATTTTTATTAGGTTCTACAACTATGTTATGTTCAAATCACTGGCGGCTTTTACCAAAAAAAAATCGAATCTATTTTCGAGTGTTTTTATAGAAAAATACGATAAAGTCTCAACCTTTAAACAAAAAGAAATACTATAAGCTTTCTTTAAAAAAATGATTCTGAGGAAGCAGGATTATATATCGTTTGAAAATCACTATCGCTTCTTTTTTAATGAGAAAAAAATATTAAATATTAGTGCTCAAAGCACTCAAATTTCATTTACAGACTAATTTATAATAATAATTTACAGCAATGAGCGTGCATGACATTAAATATAAAAATAAATTTAAATAATATTAGTCATATATACATTTTTAAAATTAATTTTAATTTTTAATGCCAAAGACATTATGATATTTATTATCTTCCGGGTCCGTGTAAGAAATTAAGAGGAACACGTAACAGCTTTACAGCGGTATTTCTCGTTAGCTTGGAATGGAGGTTGACACTGACATTACACGAGACAGTTAAGTAGTATTTACCGAGCAGTTGTAAAGACTTTTATATTTATTACCGTAGAATAAAGTGGAGTGTACAATGTCTTCTGCTCTCTGTTGACTATACTATGTACTATCGCTCTTTACGATTGAAGCTTTAATACTTAAATTCCTCAAACTTTTCATAATTTCAGCTGTAAAACATCAACTGCTGGAGATAGGCCTTCCCCAACGATTTCCAAAAGGACCGGTTGTAAGCGGCCCGCGTCCAACTGCGTCCTGCGACCTTGATGAGGTCGTTAGACCACCTTACAGGTGGACGTCCCACACTGCGCTTGCTGGTCCGTGGTCTCCAATCGAGAACTTTTCGGCCCCATCGGTCATCTGTTCTACGCGCTATGTGCCCTGCCCTTGTTCGTTTCCTTCGTTCGTCTACGGATCTCCTCATTCCTGATCTTGTAGAGATACTCCGAACATAGCCCTCTCCATAGCTCGTTGTGCGACTTTGAGCTTGCTTATGAGGCCCATAGTGAGAGAACACGTTTCTGTACTTCTTCTTGTTGTTTCTCAAACTTTTATGGCACTTATATTACTGTTACAGGCTACCTATATTGGGTGAAATTCTCTTTCTAATGTTGTTCTACTTGCTTAGTCTCTACCCGTTTTTAAAAAGTGCGCGTACGCGGCATCATCAATATCGTCGGCGACTTTGATATACGTATATTTTATGTATTAATTTATTGATAACTACTTTATGTAAGTATATTTAGTGTAGATTTAGTATATATATATATAGTTTTTGTTATGCTTTACAGGAAGTCCGTAGCTGTCCGTAGCACATGTCTATGACCTAGTACAGCGGCTAAACTTAGTGGTAAGAGTAACTCTGTATTGCCTTTTTTTTTTGTTGACGGGGAGGAAATCTTCAGAAAGATACCCCGCCTTCTGGGGGGAAGGCGGCGGTTATGTGGGGTTCTTACCCAGTAAAACCTCCCCAGTGGCCCTTTCCTCGGTGCATGACGAGGGGCTCCGGAATCTATAGGTTGCCTCGCTTTTAGCAATAAGGTAACCCATACAAAGAATTAAGAAATGTACCTTAGTCCTGTAATTTGCTTCTTATTTCATTTTAGGTGTACAATAAAGTTATATCTATATAACTCATTTTGTTAGAGCATCGGGTTTACCTGTCACCATCTTGATAAGACATCTCTGCGGCGAACGAAGCACAATTGAGACTCAAAAATATTTTATTTAGTGTAAAACAAGAATTTATATTTAATATCTTTCATTTAAACTGAGTCGAAGGAACTAAAATAGAGTATTAGCAAACTATCTCCACAATACACATTGGTATTGTCAAAAAGCTTTTACTCACAGTGAGAAAATAATGTTTATGGTAAGCCCGTCTGAAGTGTGCATTAGTGTGACTGAAATGTTCACATATTTTATTTTGTATATGGGTGTGAATCGTAGTTTATTTTATCTGTTCTTAAAAACTTGAGTAATTTAGGATATTATATAGTTTATTGAGTACATAAAAACACAATCTTTTCACGTCTAAATGCTCTACACGTCTACAACGTCACATACAAGCTAAAAAAATACTTGGTTTTTATTTACGTAACCCAAGGTTTTGGTGATGGGACTTTACGGGTAAGACAAAGTTATATACTATAGCAGCATATGCTGAACAATTTTTTTATGGCAGAAGGGGGCAAATGTGGATATAGTCTCACTGGATGTTCAGTGATCAGTAGATTACAGATGCGTTGCGAAACTAATTCATGAAAAGTTGGATCGCTGGTACCCCACCTACCGGGTGAATCGTAGAAATGTAATATACAACACCTAAGTATTCTGCAAGGGTCTTCCCCAAACGTGGCGACATTTCGCAACAAGAGAAACCGGTGCAGCTGCTATCATTGTGTCGTATCTTAATATTTTTTGATAAAAATCCTAACAAACTTCAACGAAGTTCATGTTCATTGTATTTAAACATTCTAAAAAAATCTAATGCAGCAATGTCAAGGAGCAAAGCCCAATTGGGTGCTTGACACATATACATGTTGAAACACATTGCGTCTTATAGCATAAGTAACATATATATCCCTTCTTTAGAAAAAAATATTTTCTTGTATGACTTAAAAATATTTGAATTTTAATATTAAAGACAATATTCTAAAGAAATACAACGGAATTAACCGTGATTTCGTTATCAGGTTTAAAGTTGTTCGTCGTGCCACAAGCAAGGCAACTTAAGCTTGAGTAATGGTGCACAAGCCCAGGACGACAAAGTGATAAATAACCACGTAATATACCACTTTGAGTAAGAACAAAATGTAGCAACTATTAGGTTCCGGTTATAGTGGTTTTCAAACGATTGAGGGTGAGAAGTGTGATTGAACGTTTATCAATTATATGTAATGGCGGATATTAATTGTTAATATTGTTATACTTAATTATATGTTTTACACTCTTAAGAATATGATAATAAACATGTTTTAGAACGTGGACTTATATTTTTTTATTTACATAATATAAGATTTAATTTGATACACTAAAAACTTCTTGAAAATGTTTACATAAAATTTTGGGCTGTAAAACATACATCTGCTGGTTGTGTTCATCTTATTTAACAAAGAAATTTATTATGTTTAAGCTCCCACATGCTTTTAGTTCTCTCGGGAGAGACAGAAACTGAAATCACTATAATGTTAATTACTAACAAATTGTACCCAGTGGTTTTGACATGTATAGTTCCAATCATATCTTAGTGATTCGTCTGTATGTTTAGTTCGTAATTAATAATTGATTTAGTCATTAAATTAACCTGGCATTGTTAACGATAATTTATCTTTATTAGTTTGTAATCTGACTACTTATTGATTTTGTATAAAGCGGTTGAGGACGCACCATTGTGATAAACGCAAAACGTATTCTAGTTCTTAGAATACGTTTTGCACCGAGGTCTTTAGGTCTGTAGTTTATTACCAAGTGATGGCTTTGTACTTATGAAAAGAAAATCAATGATATTTTTTGTACAAGCGAGCTTGTATTCGAACTATAGACTCACAGTCGTCGTAAGTGAAACGATCATCCGATAGGGTCGCACTGCTTACACATTTCTTCAGTCGAACGGGATTCCGTTAATATATATTGAGAGAAAAGTCCCCTTATAAAGATAAGAGGGAAACGGGAATACTCGCTTAATTTATAAACGAGCGCATGAAACCAATTTGCTCTCAATGTCGTCCCTTTCTAAAGCCTAATGATCTTAGAATATATTTCGAGATTGTTAACGTGCAACTTTTCAAAGAGAAAGATATAATTTTAAATATTTAATGCTCTTAGAGACATTGGTATATAGAAATAAATAAACTTAGAGTGTCTGTCTATTCGTATAATGATAATAGGAATAAGGGTCAATAGATTAATTGGTTTAGGGTACAGTCTGCGAAACGTTTGGTCATGGGTTCGAATCCACCGTTCGACTAGAAAAGGAAAGCACGGCTCTTATACAGTGATACAATTGAACTAGCAGAATTAACAATACTAAGATAATTATGTATGCGTTAAAGATGTATCAGGATCGTGCTAAGTTCAGCCCTGTAGTTCTGGGCTCTCAAGAATAAGATTACGGTATCCCCTGCCTGTCGTACAAGACGACTAAAAGGGGCCTCGGGTTCACTGGGCGACAAGGGTGGGGACCTGCGTCGTCCACGTTCACGTTCCACGTGAGATCCCGGAGCCCTTCCTCATGCACCGAGGAACGAACCGACGGCGAGGTTTTAGTGGGTAAGAACCCCACATAACCGCCGCCTTCCCCCCAGAAGGCGGCGGAAGGAAGAAAAAAAAGGATCGTGCTAAGTAGAAGCATCATACATCAGCCTTATTTCATGAGCTTTACTCAACATTTACTATTAATAAGCAATGATTATAACATATTCAATGGGATTTCATGTCTATATATAAATACGTTATATCAATTCTACGTACACGATGAGAAATGTTACCGAAAATTAGGAGCAACGCGCAAAGGAATGACAAAATTAATAATGCATTAACAAATTGAAAATGTAAAATGTTTTTCGACGTTCCAAGTATTAAACACCAAACGGTTGATGAGTTTCATTTCGCTTCTGCGTCAGTATTGGTATGTTTTTATAAGTAACACAAGTATAAAAAGATATAAGACCTTTTTTCTTAGATGATTTTATTGTTTTTCTGATTTATAATTATTTAAACAACAACAAACTGACAAGCGCAATATTCTTGTAAATTCGTATTATGTGTTATTGTAAAGTTAATAACGTATGGAATAAAAATATGAAATGTTGTTTCTGTAGAATCAAAAAGAAACGCTGCAATCACGTTTCGTAAATTGTTTAAAATTATTGTCAGATAAAAGATATTGTTTATATAGTAGTCTCCAAGTATCTCTCTCCATTTGATTGTCCAAAGCGGGCAAAGACATCTTCCAACTACTTCCATTCTTCTCTTACCTTACCAGTCACTTTTTCCAGTCTTATTAGACCAAGTCTGTCCCAATATTGCCCTTATTTCATCTTCCCATCTTTCGATTTGCCTCTCAAGTCTTCTTTGGCTTCCTCAGGGTACCAAAAATTAAGATTTTACCCATTTATCAGCTCAGCCATTAGACAGGTATAATGTGTCTCGTCTTTTTAATTTATTTATAATTAGAATTACATCGTCTAGCCCTGTTGTGATTGTGATTATGTTACTTTTTATTTTATCTGAATTATTTTGACTGACTTAGCAAGGAATTTAATCGAGGATAATATGTGATATGTTGGCATATAGATGTGCACATATATCTGTAAGTGATAACCTTATTTGGTGAGGATCATTTTCGCCAACATCCAGGAAAAATAATGATTTTAAATGTTTACTTCTTACTTATCCTTTAAAATTAGGGAGGCATTATTTTTGAGATAATAAGTGACACCAGTTCCCTTTGAAATCTCAACGACATTCTACCCTGAAATTACATCGGAATGAGATAACGTTCTGAGGAGAAAGCTTTTTGAAGTGGTTCACTTAATAGCAATTGGATATCGTTTCCACTCCGTCTTTCTAGATTAGAGCTGTTGCAATCTTCGCGTTTCCGTTGCGACAGATTGTATTTGTAAAGTAAGCTCACTTGAGTTTCGAATGGAGGATGTTATATTTAATTTTTTTGGCTGCATCAAAAAAATATTTGGTAAATCAATAAATTTGCATATCTATCTTATCTCATTTGAGATGTGGTGCTGGAGGAGAATGTTGCGAGTATCTTGGACAGCCCACCGCGCAAATGCGTCAATTCTCCGGGTGTCACTGTCAAATTGTCAATGGTCTGTCTCCTGTCAATAGCCAGGAAAACCGATATCTTGGAAACACTCCTGGTCACAGGGAAAAAGACCAAGAGGGAGGAGCCCTATGCGTTGGATAGACAAAATTAGCACCAACACCAACAGGGGAGTCCACGAGGCATTTCACACCGCCAAAGACCGCAACAGGTGAAAAGCGATTGTCCGACACATAATTCGTGGAGGTCACGACCCTCAGCAATGAGAAAAACGACGCAAGGAGGAGGAGGATCTAATATCTTTTAAAAAGCAATTCTTGTTTATACGTACTTGTACTTGTTATAATATATATAATCTGAATCTCGGAAACGGCTCAACCGATTTACATGAAATTTTTTTTGGGTTTCGGGGGCAATAAATCAAACTAGCTAGAATTTTTTTCAGGTTTAGGCTAAGAATCACTATATACAAAACCAAGCCATCAGTCGGTCTCAGTTATTCAGGTTCTTTAATTATAATATACTTAACGTGTAAATGCTCTCACGAGTTTTTTACCCTCCCATGTCTACCTCTTAAAATATAAGAGTTGAAACGGAAGTCTTTTAAGTTTTTTAAAATAAATGTTATTGACAATATACAAAAAACATCCAACAGAAAGCAATTTATTGAAATATAATGAAGTATTTGTGGTCAAAGCCAAAGCCGTGGTAGCTCAGTGTCCGGGGGGTTCTCTCATGTTGTACAGTACGCTAGCAACCGAGTTCCGGGACCAATAAATTTGTTGTTGCAATTTTATGTGCTGATTTACCACGCGCCCGGCGGTGAAGGGAAACATTGTGAAAAAAACATGTCTGCCAATCCGCGTTAAGGCCGTGTCTTTGGTGACTTGACTTTGGTCTTTTACTCTCTTTATAGAATAGGCCTGTCCCAAACAGTTAGACATATATTCAAGATATACTCGTAGGCAACTGTAACTTTAATTTTTAACTTTTTTATTTGTGGTCGCAACGACGATACCTATTCACATAGTCCTATGAAAATGGAATTTTCCCAATACTATATAAATATATATTTTTTAATAAAAGCTAGCTAAGCTAATTCTTGTTAACCATTTCAACTAAGCTTAAGCTTGTGCTAGGAGATGGTTCACGTCTATAGTCGAATGATGGATTCGAACCCACGACCTTACGTTTCGCAGACCGTCCCCTAAACCATTAGGCTATTGACGTTACATTTAAATTACGTGTTATATCGGCATAGAGCAATGTCTTCACATGCAAAGAGAATCTAATCTATTTTTTCCTCGCCAAAAAATTAACGGAATTCGAACTTGACCATAACTTAGTCGAACACTTAGCCATTAACCTGTCACTGCCATTTGTCTAACAACATAAAATATATACTTGTTTTAATATTTTACCTTTTAAAAATTCTAAAGTGAGGATGCATGTAAACAAAGCTTAGAATTATTCAACAAATTTGAATTTCCGAAGTTCGGGAAGATTCCTGTCTTGTATCGTCAGAACCGTTTCTTTCGGTCGTTAATTTATATTCATTGCATAACTTTTCCTCCATGTTATGGCTTTACGATTTCGGAAAGCTGTCATAACTTGATAATCATGCCCCAAAAGTTACTACGTTATTGCAAATGTTTAGCTACATTTGTTGTTTTTTTTCCAGCTCAGCTCAAATGTAGATTTTTTTCTTTGTCTGCAAATTGAATTTGTTATAAAATAAACTACTGAAAGCTTCAGTTGTAGGCTTTGTCGTCCCAAGTTACTGGATAGTTGGATTAGTATAGTAGCTTATCGTAGGTCGACTAAGTGTAAAGACAAGGATATTTACGAAAACAACCGACTTCAAATCGAGCGAATCGTTAAAAGTTGTTACGCCCTCTTTGTACTTCCGTATTAAAGTTAAAGTTACAGCCTTAATACGAGTATATATGATATATATGTCCCACTGCTGGGCACAGGCCTTCTCTGTAAAGAAAGTATAAGGGCACAGTCCACCACGCGGCCCTAGTGCGGATTGGCAGACTTCACATGCCTTAGAAATTTTTTTTAAGACATGTAGGTTTCCTCACGATGTTTTCCTTCACCGC
Organism: Meandrusa payeni; assembly: GCA_029286785.1. NCBI lineage: Eukaryota > Metazoa > Arthropoda > Insecta > Lepidoptera > Papilionidae > Meandrusa > Meandrusa payeni. The sequence goes on from JAGSMX010000013.1 coordinate 8,441,956, forward strand.
CGAGCGCGTGGTTAATCAGCACATCAAATTGCAACAACAAATTTATTGGTGCTGGCACCGGGAATCGAACTCGGGTTGCTAGGCGTACTATGCAACTTGAGCCAATCGCCCGGACACTGAGCTACCACGGCTCACTTCACTCTGGTTTCCCTTCAAAACGTTTAAATCTTTCGCCTTTTTACTTCCGTATTATCGTAGAAATATAACGAAATAGAGTTGACCGGTCCTTTTGGAAATCGTTGAGGGAGGCCTATGTCCAGCAGTGGATGTTTTAAGGCTGAAATGATGATGAAAATTATGAGAGTTAATCAGAACCTAACAAAACTTTCATCAAACTACTCTTAAAGTACATCCTATCCAATAAAAAAAGAATCATCGAAATCGGTTAGCGTGGTATTATTTGTCCATTTGTGGTGCACATATTGACGCAAATTTAAGACTTATCTAGTTTTCCCATGGAGGCCATTGTAAGAATTGGACGAAATTGAAATGGAACCACCCAGGAAGCGCCAGCTTTCAAATAAAAAAAAATAATCAAAAAAATCGGTTCACGCAGTCCAAAGTATGAGGTAACAAAAAAACAACATAAAAAAATACATATATACGAATCGAAAACCTTTTTCTTTTTTGAAGCCGGTTGAAAATATATGATAAAAATTAACACGTAAATCTTAATAAGCAAGCAGTGATAAAATGGTAAGTGACAACTTAATTTCACGTCGAGTAGACAGAGACCCTCATAAAGATAACAGAAACGGGGGATCTCTCTAATTTATGAACCAGCGCTTAGGAGCCGCCAATGGACTCATTTGACGTATCGTACGTGATTATTTATTTATAAATATAGTTACATCGTACATATTTCTTAGTGTTCATTTGTTCTAGGCAAGGAACTAATTGAATTTTAAAAATGATGCTAACATTTTTTTTTACAAGCATTTCCAGCATTCTTGCTTGTGGTAGGATATGGATAACGACATTGGTTGAGCGGGTTTGAATCGATTCAATACGATCTCATGTTGCAAGGAATTTAAATTACGTGCTAGTAAATTTACGAGTGAAAACAAAAACCGAATTCAAATCGAATCAAACGTTAACGCTATTGCGCTTGACGCTTTCTAAGACTCTTTATATTTCCGAATTATCGTAGGAATTTTACCAAATAGAATTTATCAGGACCTAACCAAACTTTCATCAAACAAGTTTGGAAAGTTTTCAATAAAAATTTTCAATAAAAATTTTCAATAAAAATTTTCAATAAAAAAATTCAACCAAATCGATTGGCGTGATATTGAGTTATACCCTCATTTGTCGCGCAGATACTTAATGCAAATTTAAGACTTATATGATTTTCTCATGAATGCCATCATCAAAATCGGTTCACCCCTTCCAAAGTTATGAGATAATAAACATAAAAAACATACGAACAAATTGAGAACCCCGCCTTCTTTGAAGTCGGTTGAAAAGTAGTCTATGACTTCGAGCTTCATGTTTATTTTCAGTTGGTCTATGACACTAATGTCCGACCATTTATAGTTTTCTATGATGGAAAGGCGAGCTTTTAGTTGTGAATTATATGAGCTATTCATTTTTCGCTGTCGGGTCCATGCAGTAAAACATATATTGTACAAAATGTTTCTGACGATCACGATTTAACTTTACAAAGGTAACATAGGTTTGAAAAGTGAAATAGCGATTTTATGGTAAAGTTACCTTACAGTCAAACAGTCATAAAATAATAATTACCATAATTAGTAAAACGATAATTCTTAAACACCGTGACCCGTGATGTGGTTTTAATTTTCTATAGGCTGTATATTGCATTGGCAGTATCATACCCACGCGAATTCGTATTAAAATCATCCAAGCCTGATTTAAACACATACAAAATACCGTTATCATCATTTCAGCTGTAGGGCTGTTAGACATAGTTCGTCCTCAACGATTTCCGAAAGGGCCGGTTATAAGCGTCTTACATTCTAACATTCGTGATATTAGTCCTGAGGCCTAAATGAGGTCGTCAGACCACCTTGTGTGGACGTATTACACTGCGCTTCACGGTCTGTGGAGTTCAACTTTCCTATCTTCTCCAACTTTCCGATTGGCTATCTGTTGTACGCGCTATATGCCCTACCTATTGCCACTTCAACTTGCTACACGTGTTTTAAATGTGTCTCCTAAGATAGATATACCTAGTTTAGAAGACAGGACATCATTTTTTCATGTTTTATCTGACAGCGTCATTCTTTCACCTCACTTAACTCCATAGAAAAATGGAGAAGGCTACTTACACTTCCAGCTTTGAATTCTTCCTTCCTTAACACGTTTTATATCTCGTCCATTTACTGTAACAATTATTTTGTTCGTTTATAATACAAGTACAATCAACAAGCGGATGCTATCTAGCTCATTCCGAATGTCGGATTATCGTTGTTGTAACGACTTTGGATCCAGTTATAGCCGGAAATTGCCAGTAAAGCTCGTCTTAACGGCTAATTTAGTATCAGTGCGTTGCGCTTCTATTTGGAGACGACTTAGGTTGTGCCGTTTTCCTAGCCAATTTCGACGCTGCTACAAATTTTATAAATATTAGAGTATAAGGTGTCACTTTTATTGTTTACATATCTTTGTATATATTACATTTTATACAACTTTAAATTGTTTATCCTAATGGTTTATAGTACAGTTTGTGAGACATAACGCAGATTCAATTCTTACCCATTTATTTATTTATTTTTTATTTATTTATTTAATAAGGTTGTCCAACTGTGAGTACAATATAACTATGCTAATTTAATATAACCACAAACACTATGATTGCCTCACTATTTATAGGAAAACACAGCATTCACAAATAGATACAATCATTTGTTAACGTTTAACAAGTCTGTAATCAAATATCTCTTTACCAGACATATTTTATTAGTGACATCTAGCATAAGTTTATTTGAAATGGTTAACTGGAATGTATGTAACAATTCTTCTTCAAATTATATTTTACAGTTTGAGAGAGAAATTTATGTCCTTAATAAGAATAACAAAAATTTACTTACTTAAGGAAAATACATAATTGCAATTTTAAGCTAAGCGTTACAGTTTTAGAAATATGTTTTAAAATAATAATAGATTTAAAACATCCAAGAAATCTTTTTTTTCACAATCAAAATTTTGTTTTGAATTGTGGGTTATTAAATTACAAATTAATTAATTTTATGTAACAAAAGTAAATAAACGTAAGTAAAAGTTATTAACTTTTATTGTTACTTTTAGTTATCTGATTTGTACACAAAATGGCACTGTAACGGGTGGGGTACTGTCTGGAACACAGGATTTCTATTCTATATTTTTTAAAAGAATGCTAACAATTTTATATTGTCTGGTTAACCATTCCAACTAAGTTTAAGTAATCGTCAAATGATGAATTACGGCTACGTATGGACCTACGACCTCACGTTTTGCAGACCGTATCTTAAACCATTAGGCTGTTAACACTTCAGATATATTATATTTAAATATTTTAAAGTTTGGGTTTTAGAATCTTTATTTTCTTATAAGAATAACAATTCACTTACATGTGAAAGTTACAATTAATACACATAAACAATTATAAATATTTCGAGCATCTGAATTATAACATATATTTTAATTATAACATATGTCATTAACTTTTAACATATAAATTATAAGAAGAAATAACAATATAGGTAGCAAAAGAAGAAATAAAAGTAAGTCTTTGAAAGCGCTGGTATATTTCTAAATTGTTCAAGGAATAGTTAATTTTGGATGCGGCATAGGGTTAACAGGAGCTTGTTTAAGTAATTTTTTAAATAATATTTTGTATTAAGTATTGATTTAGTGTCTCTTATCTATTTCGCTAATTTGTTATAAATTTGAGAACCTTCATACATAATATGTTTTTTCCGTAGTTGGTTAAAGTTACGTTACTATTTAAAAGAATAAATGAGTTTTCATTAGTAACACAGGTTATGATCATTAGATAAATCGATGTATCAAACTCTCTAAGTAAATTTGTTTCGCATATATACTTTTAAATTTCGAAAAAAAAAACCCAATTTGATTCGTAATACAGGATTCAAACAAATGTAATAAATATTTGCTTGAATTCACAAAAGGTTTTGTTTTTCATAGTGCTATTCTTAAAATGCATTGAAGTGTTTCTCAATTTCCATTTACTCGATTGCGGGTATTGGAAACCAAATGGAAAAAAACTGGAGAAAAATTCCAATGCCTCATTTAACGGCAATCTGAGGAAAGCAATGAATTGAAACGCCGTCTTTATTTTCACTTCATTGATTTAAGTAAACCGAGCTATTGCATAAATTGAAATGTTCATTATTTAAATCAGTTTGTTTCGAAGAACGAACAAGAAATGTAAAATAACAATGTTGCACGAAATATCGCCAAATACCTGCGTTAAGTGGACGAATACAACCGCTGCATTTTTCTCGATTATAAAGGTGACGGCAGCCCAATTCTTCATACCTTGGCTAGGTTAATTGGTTGGCAGCAGTAATCACTTAACATCAGGTAAGCCGCATTCCCTTCTTCACAAAAATCATTTGTATTGGTCATCATAGCAATTAATCTATACATATAAAAGAGAAAGTATATGGGTTTGTTCCATATAGGTTCCGAAACGGCTGGACCGATTTCAATGAAACTTTCAATATATAATAAATGAATTCTTTTTCGTTTAAGTTTATTTTTTTTTAATGAAATATAAATAAATTAATAAGAATATTTTATTTTATTGTAAGGATATTTAATTGTCTATCATGCACAATTTATTTCAGTTAGCTAGGGTCTTTATCTTCCGAGATATACAAACTTTTTTAACCGACCTTTTATTTTTGCTCTCTAGTGTAGTACATGAACACTTCATAGTACACCTATTTAGTTTCACCATGTTTTTCCTCTTTATTATAATTTACAGTAAATATAGATGTAAATTTTAATAATCGAAACATGTTTCATCTATTTATAATACATGATTTTTTGAAAAAACTAAGTTGATCAGCCAGGAGGTCTTTACAGTTTCACCGGTTTTTTAGACGTAGCACACCTCTAAATCTGAACCGCTTTAGACCCTTGACCTGTAACGGAGACTCTGATCGTGATAGCATTTTGACTTGAGTTTCCGTATCAAAACTGGCATTTTACTGAGTTTATCGTTAAATGTTGAAGCAAATAGAATATTCACGGTGCACGTGCAATGAGCGGTTTAGCACATAAAGCGTATTGTTCTATTGTTATTGGGTATTTTAAGAGCTTTTGTTGTAATATTGGTAGTTCATTTATTAAAATAATGGAGAAATAGTCGAGCTTTGACGGTATGTGATTTAAGAGCGATGTTAGATTTGTCCTCTCGCATTGGACTCCTTAGCACTTCCTTAAATTACTTTGTAATGCAATAGTATACTTTGCCGACTGTTTTTAAGATTGTATATGCAAGGAAATATAGATAGTTTTCAAGTAACCGCATAGTATATACATAAAATAAAGAAAGCACTCATAGCTTAGTGGGTAAGCGGTTCACTTTACGAAGCAAGTACTTGACTACGATTCCACCTAATGTTGTGGAGTGGAAATGCAGGTCTGGATGGTAAGGCGCATTAGCTTAGTAAATGCCTATATTCACCGCCAATGGACTCATTTGACGTATCGTACGTGATTATTTATTTATAAATATAGTTACATCGTACATATTTCTTAGTGTTCATTTGTTCTAGGCAAGGAACTAATTGAATTTTAAAAATGATGCTAACATTTTTTTTTACAAGCATTTCCAGCATTCTTGCTTGTGGTAGGATATGGATAACGACATTGGTCGAACGGGTTTGTATCGATTCAATACGATCTCATGTTGCAAGGAATTTAAATTACGTGCTAGTAAATTTACGACTGAAAACAAAAACCGAATTCAAATCGAATCAAACGTTTAACGCTATTGCGCTTGACGCTTACTAAGACTCTTTATATTATATTTCCGAATTATCGTAGGAATTTTACCAAATAGAACTTATCAGGACCTAACCAAACTTTCATCAAACAAGTATGGAAAGTTTTTTTTCCAATAAAAATTTTCAATAAAAAAAAATATTCAACCAAATCGATTGGCGTGATAATGAGTTATACCTTCATTTGTCGCGCAGATACTTAATGCAAATTTAAGACTTATATGATTTTCTCATGAATGCCATCATCAAAATCGGTTCACCCCCTTCCAAAGTTATGAGATAATAAACATAAAAAAAACATACGAACAAATTGAGAACCCCCGCCTTCTTTGAAGTCGGTTGAAAAGTAGTCTATGACTTCGAGCTTCATGTTTCTTTTCAGTTGGTCTTTGACACTAATGTCCGACCATTTATAGTTTTCTATGATGGAAAGGCGAGCTTTTAGTTGTGAATTATATGAGCTATTCATTTTTCGCTGTCGGGTCCATGCAGTAAAACATATATTGTACAAAATGTTTCTGACGATCACGATTTAACTTTACAAAGGTAACATAGGTTTGAAAAGTGAAATAGCGATATTATGGCAAAGAAACCTTACAGTCAAACAGTCATAAAATAATAATTACCATAATTAGTAACAAAACGATTCTTAAATACCGTGACCCGTGATGTGGTTTTAATTTTCTATAGGCTGTATATTGCATTGGCAGTATCATACCCACGCGAATTCATATTAAAATCATCAAAGCCTGATTTAAACACATAAAAAATGCTGTTAACATCATTTCAGCTGTAGGGCTGTTAGACATAGACCTCAACGATTTCCGAAAGGGCCGGTTATAAGCGTCTTACATTCTAACATTCGTGATATTAGTCCTGAGGCCTAAATGAGGTCGTCAGACCACCTTGTGTGGACGTATTACACTGCGCTTGACGGTCTGTGGAGTTCAACTTTCCTATCTTCTCCAACTTTCCGATTGGCTATCTGTTGTACGCGCTATATGCCCTACCTATTGTCAATTCAACTTGCTACATGTGTTTTACATGTGTCTCCTAAGATAGATATACCTAGTTTAGAAGACAGGACATCATTTTTTCATGTTTTATCTGACAGCGTCATTCTTTCACCTCACTTAACTCCATAGAAATAGAGAAGGCTACTTACAGTCCCAGCTTTGAATTCTTCCTTCCCAAACACGTTTTATTCTCGTCCATTTACCGTAACAATTATTTTGTTCGTTTATAATACAAGTACAATCAACAAGCGGATGCTATCTAGCTCATTCCGAATGTCGGATTATCGTTGTTGTAACGACTTTGGATCCAGTTATAGCCGGAAATTGCCAGTAAAGCTCGTCTTAACGGCTAATTTAGTATCAGTGCGTTGCGCTTCTATTTGGAGACGACTTAGGTTGTGCCGTTTTCCTAGCCAATTTCGACGCTGCTACAAATTTTATAAATATTAGAGTATAAGGTGTCACTTTTATTGTTTACATATCTTTGTATATATTATATTATAGACAACTTTAAATTGTTTATCCTAATGGTTTATAGTACAGTTTGTGAGACATAACGCAGATTCAATTCTTACCCATTTATTTATTTATTTTTTATTTATTTATTTAATAAGGTTGTCCAACTGTGAGTACAATATAACTATGCTAATTTAATATAACCACAAACACTATGTGATTGCCTCACTATTTATAGGACAACACAGCATTCACAAATAGATACAATCATTTGTTAACGTTTAACAAATCTGTAATCAAATATCCCATTACCAGACATATTTTATTAGTGACATCTAGCATAAGTTTATTTGAAATGGTTAACTGGAATGTATGTAACAATTCTTCTTCCAAATTATATTTTTACGGTTTGAGAGAGAAATTTGTGTCCTCAATAAGAATAACAAAAAATTTACTTCCTTAAGGAAAATACATAATTACAATTTTAAGCTAAGCGTTACAGTTTTAGGAATATGTTTATAAAATAATAATAGGTTTAAAACATCCAGGAACAATATCAACATTTTGTTTTGAATAGTGGGTTATTCGAAATTGCAAAGTAATTAATTTTATGTAACAAAAGTAAATAAGCGTAAGTAAAAGTTATCAACTTTTTATTGTTACTTTTTTTAGTTATCTGATTTGTACACAAAATGGCACTGTAACGGGTGGGGTACTGTCTGGAACACAGGATTTCTATTCTATATTTTTTAAAAGAATGCTAACAATTTTATATTGTCTGGTTAACCATTCCAACTAAGTTTAAGCAATCGTCAAATGATGGATTACGGCTACGTATGGACCCACGACCTCACGTTTTGCAGACCGTATCTTAAACCATTAGGCTGTTAACACTTCACACATTATATTTAAATATTTTATAGTTCGGGTTTCTTATAAGAATAACAATTCACTTACATGAGAAAGTTACAATTAATACACATAAACAATTATAAATATTTCGAGCATCTAAATTATAACATATATTTTATTTATAACATATCTTATTAACATATAAAATATAAATTATAAGAAGGTATAACAATATAGCTAGCAAAAGAAGAAATAAAAGTAAGTCTTTGAAAGCGCTGGTACATTTCTAAATTGTTCAAGGAATAGTTAATTTTGGATGTGGCATAGGGTTAACAGGAGCTTTTTTAAGTAATTTTTTTAAATAATATTTTGTATTAAGTATTGATTTAGTGTCTCTTTCATATTTCGCTAATTTGTTATAAATATGAGAACCTTCATACATAATTTGTTTTTTCCGTAGTTGGTTAAAGTTACGTTACTATTTAAAAGAATAAATGAATTTTTATTAGTACCACAGGTTATGATCATTAGATAAATCGATGTATCAAAGTCTCTAAGTAGATTTGTTCCGCATATATACATTTAAATTTCGAAAAAAAACCCAATTTGATTCGTAATAACAGGATTCAAGCAAATGTAATAAATATTTGCTTGAATTCACAAAAGGTTTTGTTTTTCGTAGTGCTATTCTTAAAATGCATTGAAGTGTTTCTCAATTTCCATTTACTCGATTGCGGGTATTGGAAACCAAATGGAAAAAAACTGGAGAAAAATTCCAATGCCTCATTTAACGGCAATCTGAGGAAAGCAATGAATTGAAACGCCGTCTTTATTTTCACTTCATTGATTTAAGTAAACCGAGCTATTGCATAAATTGAAATGTTCATTATTTAAATCAGTTTGTTTCGAAGAACGAACAAGAAATGTAAAATAACAATGTTGCACGAAATATCGCCAAATACCTGCGTTAAGTGGACGAATACAACCGCTGCATTTTTCTCGATTATAAAGGTGACGGCAGCCCAATTCTTCATACCTTGGCTAGGTTAATTGGTTGGCAGCAGTAATCACTTAACATCAGGTAAGCCGCATTCCCTTCTTCACAAAAATCATTTGTATTGGTCATCATAGCAATTAATCTATACATATAAAAGAGAAAGTATGTGGGTTTGTTACATATAGGTTCGAAACGGCTGGACAGATTTCAATGAAACTTTCAATATATTATATAATAAATGAATTCTTTTTCGTTTAAGTTTATTTTTTAATGAAATATAAATAAATTAATAAAAATATTTTATTTTATTGTAAGGATATTTAATTGTCTATAATGCACAATTTATTTCAGTTAGCTAGCGTCTTTATCTTCCGAGACATTCAAATTTGTTTAACCGACCTTTTATTTTTGCTCTCTAGTGTATGTAGTACATGAACACTTCATAGTACGCCTATTTAGTTTCACCATGTTTTTCCTCTTTATTATAATTTACAGTAAATATAGGTGTAAATTTTAATAAACGAAACATGTTTCATATATTTATTATACATGATTTGTTGAAAGAACTAAGTTGATCAGCCAGGAGGCCATTACAGTTTCACCGGTTTTTAGACGTAGCACACCTCTAAATCTGAACCGCTTTAGACCCTTGACGGGGACTCTGATCGTGATAGCATTTTGACTTGAGTTTCCGTATCAAAACTGGCATTTTACTGAGTTTATCGTTAAATGTTGAAGCAAATAGAATATTCATGGTGCAATTGCAATGAGCGGTTTAGCACATAAAAGCGTATTGTTCTATTGTTATTGGGTATTTTAAGAGCTTTTGTTGTAATTATTGGTAGTTCATTTATTAAAATAAAAGGAAATAGTCGAGCTTTGACGGTATGTGATTTAAGAGCGATGTCAGATTTATCCTCTCGCATTGGACTCCTTAGCACTTCCTTAAATTACTTTGTAATACAATAGTATACTTCGCTGACCGCTTTTAAGATTGAATATGCAAGGAAATATAGATAGTTTTCAAGTAACCGCATAGTATATACATAAAATAAAGAAAGCACTCATAGCTTAGTGGGTAAGCGGTTCACTTTACGAAGCAAGTACTTGACCACGATTCCACCTAATGTTGTGGAAATGCAGGTTTGGATGGTAAGGCGCATTAGCTTAGTAAATGTCTATATTCACTCTACTCTTGAAAATATCCATAACGTAATCGGTGGGGAAGACAGATGCGGGCAAACTATTCCAGTTCCTTTGCTGTACGAATAATGAAAAACGAAGCAAAGCGCTTCTCAAATAAGTTCTTGTTTGTGGTTGTGTTATTTGTTACAAATATGGGCAATATTTTTTTTATGTACTTCTGTATCATAGTATCATCAAATATCAAACATGGCGAATGAAACTTTATTAACATATATAATGTTGTTTACCCGTTTCAGCGCTCGCAAAAGCTCCCAAACACCAGAAGGGTTGACAGAATATTTTCATACGTCATCTGTTTTCAATAAAATATTGATAAAGTTTCCAACGACTCCCATAACCATTGTGTGCTTTGAGTGCCTCTTTATTTAAATGACGCCGTAAAGAAATATCGTTGCCGTAATATCGGAACATCTGTTGTCGAAAAGAAGCGAAGTTTCAATAGGGCAGTTTATGGTGATGCCCAAATTTCCGATGCTTAGCATTAAAATGTTTTTGATGCGACCTAACTTATGGACTGTTAGGGCCTCTTTGATCTTATATTATATGACATAATAACATTATAGTTTCTTTTTAAATCCTTTTTGCCATTTTGTAAGTAATAGTACCGTCCCCGATTCCGTCCGCTTATTTTATTTGTATTACGTAGTTAATTATAAGGATTACATGACAATTGAATAGCATAAATATGTAATAGAAAATATACTATTTTGTGTGAATTTGTAATTCATTTTTTTATTTGATTGCTGTTGTTAGCTCGTAGACTTTTTATAGTTCGTTTGAACGTTTGATAAATGAGCCCTGAGAGAGGTCCGTTTGTATATCTATAATGAATCATTTAGCAAGGGACCCTATACCTTTTTTTTGTTAACGGGGAGGAAATCTTCAAAAAAAATACCCCGCCTTCTGGAGGGAAAGCGGCGGTTATGTGGGGTTTGACCCACTAAAACCTACCCAGTGGCCCTTCCACAGTTCATGACGAGGGGCTCCGAGATCTCCAGTGGAAAGCAGATCCCGGGGTGGAGGTTTCTACCTCCCCCCCTGCGCCCTCGCGGTGCAAGGTGACACGGGCCAGCCGATGTCGCCTTCTTCCCGGGTCCACCTTGGCGGGCGATAGAGGCTTCCACCCTTGTCGCCCAGTGAACCCGAGGCCCCTTTGAGTCGCCTTCTACGACAGGCAGGGGATACCGTAGCCTTATTCTTGAGAGCCCAGAACTATAGGGCTAATGGACCCCTATACCTGGGATTGATTCGTAATATATCTAGAAGCCCAAGAAGGCAGAACCACGACTCAACATAGAAAAATGTAGTGCTTTGAACTTAATAAATAAACGTGACTATATTACCCATTAGTTGGTAATGTTGCATATTTCATCTAAAGTTCAACGTGGCCTTGTTTGTTTTAGAAAAACATTTTTTATTAGCTTCGTTTGTTTTTCGCAGAAGCTGTTATTAATTTTTCCCCGGTCTCGACTTTGCTTCGGAATAATTGGACCGCACTCTGATTTAAATTGCTACTTGCGGACAACTTGCCTGATAAATAATCACATTATAACATTTCTGTTTTTTTGCCTTCTTTTAAATAGATTTTCCGTTATAATTACAAAGATCGTATTTAAACAATTAAAATAGCAAGTATGAAGTGGTAATAGGCAGGGCGTAGCGCGTAGAACCTTACGAGTGGATATGCTATGGCTGAAATTATGATACAATGATGAATAATGAATCATATATATATCATATGATAATTCTAGCTGGCTTGTGCATCCAAAAATATCTCTTTTTTAGTAGTATTGAATCTTAGAAGCTTATAAAAGTATTGGAAAATCTATCTTTATTTTCATATTGCTTGTATATATGGTTTCTGAGGTGTCGTAGTTACGATCACTCCATTATTAAAGGTCTCGAGTTATCACTTTTAATTTCTGATTACTATATCTATTCTGATAACTATATTCATATGTCGTTGCTATAAAAAAGAGATAATACTGCACTAACGACTAAAAACTAATATTCTTAGTTTTTCGTCGTTAGTTATTTGTCATAAGCTATGAGGTAACTAACATAAAAAAATATACTGACGAATTGAGATGGTTCTCCTTTTTTAAAGTCGGTTGAAAAGGGCTAGCAATCCACTGGCTGGATGGGAGTGAGACCAGATGACGCACATTTGTTCGCTTCGCAAGAGACAGAAAGAAATAGAAATTGACTGACAAACTTCGCTAGTCGGAAAGTCACTTTAAGGAGGAGAAGAACGCACATACGAGTATAAACGGTTTGGTGTTATTGAGTAAGCGTTGGTGACCACTTTATTTAATCCGTATTCTATCCGCTTCTTCTGTAAAAAAATCATTTCTGTTTTGTTTCAAATATTACTCGGCTATATTCTCGCTTAATCAAGTAGATCAAAATGAAATACGAATCTAATTTCCACGGTGTAATGATGAATTATGTATGCCTTGTTATATTCATTTGTTAGTTGTGCACCGAAAAAATTGTGGCATTTTCATTAAGTTATAAGTAAAGCACGCGGCTTCCGAGTGGCAATTAAGATTAGAGTGCGGCCCAATTAAGTTTGCTTGTCCAGCCGCACAGTGAAACTAACAATAGGGTTGGATTTCATATTTTATGATTAAAATTGTAATAATAAACATTTATTCGACACAATAAGAGAAAACCAAAACAATTATAACATGTAAACCAAAAACAAAAAAAAATAAAATTAGCAAAAATTAAAAAAAACTTGTACCGAAAGCTAAGCTTAGTTAGAGGGGTTAGTTAGCTCAGCACGCGCTGTGCTACAAAAGTGTAAAACAGCGATAATTTTTAGCTAAAAAATCGGAAAGCCAGACGCCATACTTGTTATTTAGTGTATTTTCAACCGGCTTTACAAGAATCAGGTTCTTTTTTTATGTTTGTTATCACATAACTTTCGACTGGGTGAACCTATTTTGATGATTTTTTTTTATTTGAAAGAAGACGAATAACTCAAAATCACACCATCAGTTTTCGATCATTAATTGTTTATTGGAAAGGATGTACTCTAAAAATAGTTTGGTTAGGTTTTGATAGGCCTGTTCCAAAACCCCGAAGGGTTCTTCTCCTCGAAGGTTTCTCGGCTTGTCACGCCGGAAGGGGCTTAGTAGCCGTGGGGGACGCCTACCAGCGTCAGGGCTTCCCCACAAGTTAAAACAGGTCTCTCCCAGTGCCCTCGCAGTGCAAGGTGACACGGGCCAACTGATGGCGCATTTTTCCCTGGTCCACTTTGGCAGGCGCCGTTATCGCCCCGTGAACCCTTGGTGGTGATAGTAGGTGTTGAGCTGGTAACCTAGTCATTCCAGTTTCGTTATTGTTTCGAACAACTTGTTTTTTTTTTGTATTTTTTCTGATTAGTTTTTCCATGATCCATTTTGAGGCTATTCACTAATAACCCGGATACCCTGTTTAATATATGCTTCCTTCAACGTAAATGAAACTCGAAGCGCGATTTCATTCTGATGACAATAACTGAGACGGCCGGTTGTGTTCTTGGATACTTAAATCGAATGATTCAGCTTTCGTAATAATTCTACGGTTTCCTAGCGAGGATCGAACACCGGTCATTCGCGTAACATAAGACTACCGCGTGTACACTGAACTACCAAATCAAAAATGCAGGTAATTAAAATTAATTGCTGTTGTTTATACATAGGAAATTACACGACGAATGACCTATTTAATACATGATTGGCGTTTTCCTTGTGGCAATTAAAGTGCGAAGCCCGATAACGTGCTACTTAACCTAATTAAAAGCTTGGCTCATAATTGAACTCTTGGTAAAGTTGCTGACGTTGAAAGTAGACAACTCTTTTTGATATAAGAAGGATATATTCGTCTCAATTAGACTCCATTTTACTTGTTCTGAATAATTATCCAATTACGAGTATGTATGTACGTTACGTAGTGATGTAGTTATCACGTGAATGATGGCCTATCACATATTTTTTTTAAAAAGAAAGCTAGCAATATTTCTTTTTTTTTTCAGAAATATTACTAACATTCTTGTTAACCATTGCAACTAAGCTTAAGTTTATTCTAAGATATGGTTTACGTCAATAGTCGAATGGTGAAGTCAAACCTACGACCTTACGATTCGTATACCGTAGCCTAAGCCATTAGGCTATTGACGCTTCAAAAATCTATTATAATCTTAGCATGTTTTGATCAATTTTTTTTTGAAACCGTAAAATGTGAAGCAGGTCATTTGGCCTCTTCTCTAATTTAACCACTTTTTCAGACCTGGGAAATTGAAAACTTAGCAAATAGTAGTAAGATATCGTAGATATATATATATATATAAATCTACGATATCTTATCCTTTTAGTTCATTAAAATCAACATACTTAATCTAGCAACTTCAAGTTCAATTGAAATAGAGGAATTTGTTTTACTACTACTTGCTAATATCTGCACTGTATCTTAAGCTAATATATAAGTTATATAAGTATATACAATACATTGAACAGAAAAAGCAGGAACATCAAAACAGTTTCGAGTGATTGATCCTTTTTTGCTTGATTTACAGCGGCACTGCCTCCGTATCATTTGTCAAGCGCTCGTAGGATTTGGCAAGCCATATTCGCGTATAAAATACGCACTTATACTTTATGAAGTATTTATTTGTAGTGTAATTTTTAATTCATGTTTTTCTTTATTTTTCAAACGACTTCAAAAAAGGAGGTATGTATACAACTTTCGACTGGGTGTACCGACTTCGATGATTCTTTTTTATTTGAAAGCTTGATGTTAGTGATTCCCTTGTGGTACCATTTAAATTGGGTCCAATTCCGACAATTGCATCCACGAGAAAACCATAAACCTTAAATTTTGTATCAAGTATTTGTGCCATATACGAATGACTTAATGTCACGCCAACCAAATTCATTTTTATTGGAAGGGATGGGATGTACATCAACAGAAGTTTGGTGAGAGTTTGGTTAGGTTCTTATTAATTGTATTTCGTAATATTCCTATTTTAATTCGGAAATACAAGTAGGGCGTCCGCGCGTTTAAGCGTTTTACGTTTGATTCAATTTGAAGTAGGTTTTTGTTCATAAATATACTTGTTTATAGTTAGTTGTTGAAAGCTGTTATGACCCCCATGACAGCTTTAAAGTGTTCGAAACGTCGTAAGATTACGCCACGATAAAATCCGTAAAAGAGTTTTTTTTTTCAAAAGTAATATTCTTGTTAATATGATAAGTTACTCAAATTATAGCAGATAAATTCGTAACGATAGAGTAAGGAAGATATTCCTTATTGGTTTTCATACATCTCTCTTACTTTTTATTACATCAATATTTTTTTTTTTTTAAAGGCAATACGGACATTTTCTAATTTCAAGATCCTCGTTGTTTATATATTTCGTAGGAATGAGGATTATCTTGGGAGGCTTAGCAAATTGTGTCATTAATTGCTACTTTTGATGTAATGCCTAGGTTGCCTTATACCTGATAATAATACTAACTTTATTAATTAACATAAATATTTAGTATTTCATATAGTATTTCTTAACATAAATACACGAAGTCCCTCACTTCTGAACAAGGAGTTCGGTCTTTATCTCAGGAAGCAGTGCCCTCTCCCATTGATTTTTTTTTATAATTATATTGATATATTCAATGAATATACACATTAAAAATATAAAAAAGTTATTTAGTAAATAAATTTAAATGTATATAAAAGGGTAGGTGTTGTCTCTGTGTGCGTATGGGTTTGTAAGATTCTGTGTATTTGCATATGTATAGTGTGTGTGTTTTAATTTAAGGATGGATGGAGATGGATGAAAGTTTATATCTTGTTAACTTTATTCTAACGATTGACATCAAGATAGACTGATATCGGGCTGCACACTTTTCAGCGTTTATTTAATATTTTGGGTCAGTTATGTTTTTATAGATCATCTAGGTTGGTATATGTAGGAAAGTCATATTAGTATATATTTTTAAACATCTGGACATAGTGATCTTAGGCTGTTAATTTGCGTTAAAGCAAAAAATACCCTATCTCAATTACTCCGGTACATCGCGATACCCTTCTTGGTAACTACTAGATTGCGTGTGCTCTAATGAAATTTACTGTTTACTTGAAAGCACTTAGTGAATTAGTAAAATAGTGAAATTAAAAGCATATTCATGCCTAATTTATTTTCTGCGAGTTATGGTTCCGTTGTAATAGACAGGTTTATTTACGAGGAAAACAGAAACCAACTTCAAATCGAATCAAACATCAAACGCTATTATGCGCCGACACACTCTTTGTATTTCCAAATTTTGGTAATAATATAACAAAATATTATTAATAAGAACCTGACCGAACTCTCATACTACCCTTGAAGAACTTCAATGTTAGTTGGATGCCATCCTTGAGAAAACCATAGGTCTTAAATTTGCTAATCTATTTTTTTTATGCGCGTAAACTATCGCTTGATCATGATCCTACCTGGTTAAGTGGTGATATAGTCGAAAGATGGTACGCATTAGTTTAGCTCTATTCGCTCAACTCTTGAAGGCTCCCACGTCGTACTTGGACGGAAAGACTGAGGCCGACTTATTCCACTCCTTTGCTGTACGCACGATGAACGATGACTCAAATCGCTTCGTTCGGAGGCGCGGAACATCGACTATAAAAGGGTGGAGACCCGCCGAGTGTCTAAACGTCCGAAGGTAGAATGGGGATGGGGTAATTAACTCGTGTAATTCCTGTGCACACTCTCCAAAATGTAATCTGTAAAACACCGAAAGGCTGGCCACCTTGCGACTGTGCTCAAGACTATCTAGGCGTAGATCTTGGTCACGTATCAACTTTTTGGCCCACCTCTCTATGGAATCCAGTGATCTATGTGCGCAACAAATGGACGAACAACTCAATGTCGCGCTAACCGATTTCGGTGATTAATATTTCATTAGAAAGGATGTACTTCAGAAGTAGTTCAATGAGATTTTGGTTAGGTTCTGATTAATTCTATTTCGTAATATTCCTATTCGATTCGAAGTCAGTTTTTGTTTTTACACATAAATATACTTGTTAAAGTAAAAAATTAATAATATTTGAGAAATAATAAGCTATGATTTGTAAAGTACTCGGTAACTTTTATAGAATTCTAAAATACGAGTCTTTCAAACTCTTTAATCCCCGTAGTCTTAAATACAGATCAGAATACATTTAGTACGCCATGCTATTTGAGCCCGACAGCGAAATATGAAAGGCTCGTAATCCCAGCTTACGAGCTAAAAGCTCGCTGGTTTATCTTAGCAGCGATAAATCGTTAAACGTTAAGATCAAAATTCTGAAAAGACTCGTACTGAGAAGAACTGGCGCTCAAAATTATATTTCTGTAATATCCATAAGTTTTACGACAGTGCATGTTTATGTTTCGCTTATGTGTCTGTTTTTAAAGCCTTCAGCTAAGAGCCAAGCTAAAAACAATGTTACAGAAATGGGTACCAACAACTTTTTCTAAGTGGTCTAGTTCGTGTTTGTATGCACTCGCCCATCGAATTGCAGATGCGTTCACTATTTGAAATACAAAAGTATAGTATGCTTACATTTCGGGTCGGTATTCTGTGAGGTCACCATCTTTCATCGTACCGTCGTATTACTTCATTCATGGGACAGCTGAAGCCGCTGAAAAATAATAATATTTTATGAATAAAATTTGTATAAAATTCAATTTCGAAATTTATAATTCATAATAATTGTGTCTATTATAATATGTAAAAATATAATAAACATATGACAAACACATAACTCGCACAGAAATGCGTATACACACTCCTATTATTATATAAACGAAAAAGAATAGTCATAAAATGATATATAATATTTATTTGTTTGATGTATACACAATAGCAATATAACGGGAGGCACTGTCTTCTAAAATACAGGATGTCCTACTTTAGTAGAAAGGACATCATTATGTTATGCATCATACTATGTTCAATAATAAATATGGACATTTCGTTTTTTCTTTTTGTTATCAATCAAAGTGAATATATTTCTGAAATATTCCACATAAAGAGTTAAGGGATAATTGGTAAAATTAACATAATACCTTATATTAACACCATTCAGCCACGCATTGCAAAATGCTGTTTTCTTTTGAAGTATATTAAATCCCAAATATGAATCCTCTTATTCATTGCTCGATTCTATCATCGTAAAATACAGGAATTTTTTAAACGTTGGCACGGCTTTCAGTGTTAGCCCGGCGGCCTTTACAACTTTGGCAAAAACAGATTTCATATACAATATACTCGGTGGATGGGAAATGGAAGAGACAAAAAATACATACGAAAATACAGTCATTCAAATACTATACCCGCTTTTAGTGAAATGACGTAAACGTAACATAGTATGTGATATGACATAAACAACTTGTGTTTTTTTTTAATGCAACTGCAATCGAGCATCCGGCATACCTGCTGTGAGCATTGCTAACCTTGAATATCAAACATATTTTTGCCTTACGCATTTCAAGTGCGTTCCGTACGTTTAGGGTGCGGTCTGAGAAACGTAAGGTTGTTCGAATACACCATTCAACTATTGACGTGATTCTCCTAGCACATGGAAATAAGAATGTTAGGAATATTTATATATCTAACAGGCATATTTACGAGTAAAAACAACAATCAACTTCAAATCGCATCAAACGTTAAACGGTTTTATGCGCGGACGACCTTTTCGTATTTCCGAATTATCGTAGGAATTTTATGAAATAAAACTTAATCATAACTTAACCAACTCTTAGAGTACATCCTTTTCTATAAAAAATGAATCATCGAAAACCGTTGGCGTGATATTGTGTTATTCGTCCATTTGTGTGGTTTTCTCATGGAACCTTTTGTCAAAATTGAACCAAAATTAAATAGGATCACACGGGAAGCACCAGCTTTCAAATAAAATTGGTTCGAAAGTTATGTCAAACATTAAAAAATACACACGAATTGAGAACCTCGTCCTTTTGAAGTCAGTTGAAAAGTGGAATGCCAGTGATGTGTTCATATATGTGTTAAAATACACTCAATCAAATAGCTTTCAAATATTACTACTATGTTTATTGTATATGTTTATAACAATATTAAGTTGAAAAATGTATACAGAATTAAGTAACATTGTTTATCGCGCAATATATGTAAATTAACTAAAACTTTTTGAACAAGCTTGGCTTGGTGTTTAAAAAGATTATATGTGTTACTCCCACGAGAGAAATTTCTACAAGCTATTCTATAAGTTAGAGAGAATACTTAAAATGATTATTTTCGACTTGAAAGTACCATGTCTTCTTGTACTTACTCGTATATTTCACTAAGCCATTGTAGCAAAGTAAGGTCCGCATAAATATAAATAGTAAGAAACCCTTAATTATTGAATGAGTTACACTAATCTTTTGATATAATAGTGATATTCGAGGGGCTAAGTCACTTGCTATTTTTAAGTCTAAGCTGCATAACCATCTTCTCAGCAAAGTCGCTCACCAAATTGACTTTTTCTTATATATTACAATATAATAAATAATATATAATAATAATTACATTTATGAATAAAGTAAGTTTTATTTGGAATGTATTGATAATGTTTATTTCTAATATCAATAGAACTCTGTGTAATATATAATTCTTCTTCTTATTTATTACTATGTTTTTATTTTACCTCTCCTATCGTACAGAGATATCCGAAATAGATCGCTCATAGCGATCATAAGGCCGCCCTTGCACAATTTTGGATTAAGCTTAGTTGTTCATTTAGTTTATAATTACATTATTGTAAATTTGGAGCAAAAAGTATTTATATATCTACTAATATCAAGTTAAAATTTGGCTCTGTTTTAATTGTCGTTCGTTTAATTATCTTCAACATAATCAGCTTGTGTCAATCGACTGCTGGGTATAGGCTAAAAGTTAGGTTCACACTATATTAGTTCGTTACCACTGAGCACCCCACTGTATACAATCGTGAGGTTTTTTTCATCGTCCATTTGCGTTTGCCTAATGAAGGATATAAATTGTATTAAGTAATACTTGAGGCAATTTTATATAAAAACAAATCGTAACGTTTTGGGCGACGTGAATTTATGTGTTGGACTGACCATTTAGCTTGCTTGTACAAGCCGTAAATTTACTTATCTCCCTTGTACATTTTGTAGTAATGAGTAGCATTGCATGCTTTTTTGTTGTCTATCCGATAATATTTATTTAATTCCACTATAAGTGTGAACGAAAGTGTAGACGAATAAGAGATTCAATATGTAAAAG
This sequence comes from Meandrusa payeni, assembly GCA_029286785.1. Lineage (NCBI taxonomy): Eukaryota > Metazoa > Arthropoda > Insecta > Lepidoptera > Papilionidae > Meandrusa > Meandrusa payeni. The sequence continues at coordinate 8,462,750 of JAGSMX010000013.1, forward strand.
AGTATATTTACCTAGGTCATATCTGTCCAAGACTTATCAATTAAAGAAGTAGAAAGAGGAGTAATTAAAACCTGGCAAAGATTGGTCTCTCAAGGAAATTATGAAAAATAAATATATACCCATCTCGGAAAAGGAAACCGTCTACAACACTTGTATACTTCCATGCCTCATCTACGGCTGTTAGACCTGGCCACTAACACATAAAATTGAACACAAACTTAGTGTATGCCAAAGAGGAATGGAAAGAAGTATGTTGAGACTAAAGTTAAAAGACAAATGGAAAGCTACAACAATTAGGAGCATCACCAAAGTAGCAGATGTTAAAGTAAAAACGCGAACCTTGAAATGGAAATGGACTGGTCACTTGATGAGATCAACAACGGGGAAATGGACGAAAGAAGCAACGGAATGGTACGCAAGGGACGGAAAAAGGAACAGAGGAAGGCAGAAAAAAAGATGGGAAGACGATCTGCCCAAGGGTTGGAGAAGGACAGCAATGAACAGGCAAAGGTGGAGGGAATTAGAGGAGGCCTATGTCGGAAGACAGCCTGACCGGGACTGATGTTAAATATTTATATTGCATACCGATAAAAATATATATATTTATATATATTTTATTATTTCTAAGCAAGTGCTTGACTACGATCCCACCTGTTCAGGATCGAGCTATCAAGAAGTTTTTATATAAAAATTAAACAATAAAATATTGGACCTATTTTCATCATGTTTACATTTTTCACGTTCACTCTAACAAGCCAGTGACAAATGGTAAAATTCCACTCATTGCTCATCAATCACGCGTTGACGAAAAGTTTTTTGTTTTCAACATACTACGTGTGCTCGGATTGTACTTCATATTTACCCAACCCGTTAAAATTCAACAGTTTCCGAATAGAGGAGCCGATGGGACGATCTGTCAAAACATCTGTTAGCCCCTTTAAAGCATACGCGTCCTGTTAAACTGTTATGTTTTATGGGCTATTTCGTTCACAGTTGTTCGTTCTGGTTGCCACTAGATGGCGTTAATAAACAATATACTATTTGCGCTATCACAAAGGTCAACTACCCTCAATTTTTTTTATAGAAAAACGGGTAAAGGAGCTTACGGGCTCACCTGGTATTAAGTAATCACCGTCGCCCATGAATATTTACAACACCGGTGAAGCTGCAGGTGACTTGTCGGCCTTTGAGAAACACTACTAGGCTTACTTAAGGTCCCCAAATCGTATAGGTTCGGAAACACCGCCGGTTGTTAATTCCAAAGTGCGTGGAAAAAATTAAAAAAAAAATCAATTCTTTGTAATGTATGCGCAATAAAATAATGTAATAATTGGCAATTTTAAGTAGCAAACGACACAATGAACAATGTATCATAGAAAACTTTATACGAAAAAGGTTGTGTTTATTTGGTAACAGGATTTTTTGTGGCCCGCTACACAATCCTACCACATTCCTGTCGTAGAAGCTGTCATTATCAATGGTCTTGGGTACAAAATATATGTATAACACAACCATAACGTTTAATTATTATATCTCCTGATTTTGTTTGCGTTTTGTCATTATAATATCTGATCCCATTTCGTTTAGTTGCGTTCGAAAGAGTCAACTATTGGAAAAGCCATAAAAATGAACTTCTTACGCTACTGAATACCCATTTAGAACCTATGACGTGTGAACGTATAAAATCGAGGGAAGAGAGCAAAGGCCTCAAAAATGTCTAATGGTTTAATAAAATGCGTTATAAAATTTTTAAGATAAAATAAAGAACTGGATGTATAGAGTGTAATGATTTATCATTATTTAGGACGTTAGTTCCAAAGTGGTCTAGATGAGTCTCAATATTATACGTTGGCGTAGCAAAAAAATGGCTGTTCACAATTTGTAAACGTTGGTCTACGAAAAACCTGCTTTCGTTAGAAAAGAACTAGAGTATTAGTCTGACTTCTCTAATTTATATTACATATGTATAGCAAATATTTTAAGAAACTCACCGACTGTTACCTGAAAAACTTGCATATTCTTTATTCAGTACAACGAGGCATTTTCATAGAAATAATATACTTTTTGTCGAGTTTTGGGAATATGGTAAAAGTATATTGCAGGTGGTCCACGGGAGCAACCTAAATTTTGAAAGTGGCTTATAAGAAATTTTTTTTACGAACTACAAAGATTAGTCAGGAAAGCTGGCCTGACTGTTTCAGCTTATTAAGAGGTGGCATAGCTCTTAAGTCGTTTAGCCTGAACTTCTATCGCTAGTAATACGACACAAAGGACATTTTCCGGTGAGTGGTAACCTCAGCTTGGACGGTTACTATATTACGCTTAAGCATTCCGATCCGAGGGCGCACGATAGGGCCGAATTACGACTCGGTCGGTTGCTATTTCACGGATAATCTAAGGTATATTCAAAAACTAAAGTGACTTTCAGTGCCGCTTCGAGAAGCTAAGAAAAAAGTCAATGGTCCTTTAATTTAGGACAATTTTTTGTTAATTAAATGATTTACTAGCGTACCCAGATCGCTTCGCTGGGATAGATTTTGCTTTATTTTATTTAAACAATAAACGTATATCATTAAATATTTAATTTAACTCTCACAATATATCAAATAAATTCATTTCTCTCCGTATTCATTCTCTTCTCGAGCGGGTGAAGATCATTACCTACACCCATGTACATAACAGTAGATACAATATCATACCTGTATTAGTAGTATCATAGTAAATTAAAGCTGTATTTGACAGTTCAAAAAGAGGAGTGCTCCGATCATCCCAAACTTTACAGGATTACTCGTCAGGTCAATCTGAAGATTCCATGAAAATTTCATTGAAATCGGCCCAGCCGTTTCGGAGATTATACGGAACAAATCCACACACTTTCTCTTTTATATATTTAGATTAGTACTTGTTGGGTGAACGTGTCATAAAATATAATATTAAATAACTGTCCTGATATTTAGAAACGAACTTATAATTTGTCTTTAAGTAGCGCCTACTCGTACTTTTAACATTGAATGAATTAAAAAATTCTTGTTAAACTAGTAACGGTTCACGATTAAATATCCCAATCTCCGCTTAAGCATCAGCAATTTCCGTTAAAGCGAGGATTGCAAAAGATTTTCTTTTGTTACTTCCATTTTCATTTCCTCCTCTTTGTATTGTGGATAGTGAAATAATTTCTACTGAATTTATTCATCATTTACATTGAAGGGTATAAAAAAGCTTTCGCATTTAACCATGTGGCATAAATAGAGATATTAACCTCTCGGAAACCTTAAGGACAATGCTCGCTCCTAGTGTGACAGCCTGAGCTACTACTAATAATAGAAGCCTATCTAAAAGGTCTTTGAGCTTGGCCCTGTTGATGAAGTTATTTTAGAAAAGGCAGCAATCAGACGTAAAAAGCTATTGTTTTCCCTCAATTCCTATTTCTATTAGGAAAAAATATTATGTTATGAAGTTCACAAAATATCGGAAATGGCAGAAAATGATAACAAAATCTTCCAGTATGATCATTTACTCGGATATTACTATTGCTCTAGCGGAGATTGGGAATCTTCATATTCTTATCTTTGCCCAATCTCTTAATCTCTATTGGAATTTGTACTATTGATACAGAACCAACAACAACAGAAATCGATTTTTTTCTTTGTCATCATAATAAAGACTGGCAACACACTTTTGAGAGTCTATTGGAATTGCAAATGCCGCACATCTGTTTCGTCTCCCAAGAAATAGAGAGAAAGACGGTGAATTGATGGCCAACCCTCGCTAAAAGAGACTCTTTGAATAGAACAGTCTTTTAATTTCTTAAGTAGGTGTTTCAGCGGTTCACTTAAATGAGGCGAGGCACAATCGTTAACTTACATTTCTGCTTTAAAAAAATCTTACTTCCGTCAATTGTGAGAGTTGGACGCCGAGGTCATTGCTGTATTTGCGTACGACTTTGGGTAGTCCTGGGCACCGCTGAAAATCAGCGCTGTCGCATCCTTGCGACGGCTTATGCTGAGACGGTGTCCAATATTGGCATCATATCTTATGTCCTCCTTCTTAAACTGTATTTTTTTTATTTTTTACTTTTTGATGTGTTTCATAATTTGTGTCAATAAATAATATGTTTATGTCTATTTCTAACAGCAGCCCTAATATATTAAAAAGGACTAAATGTGAGTATATTTTTAATTTTTAAGACATCGTAAGTTCATTCGAGTAGGATCGCTCTAAGCCGCGGATAAAAAGTACAAAAGCTCCTTCACATATTAAACGTTGAACAAAGTTAACAACTACTTATTATTGCTGAGAACTTGGCTTTAAGCCAAATTGCTATGTTCACGCGTGCTCATGAAACTAAAGATCTTTATTCTGTGTTCAAAAGTATGTTGTTTAATGTATATTTTGAAGCAAGTGTGTTTTTAACTTGAAAAGATAAATATTATTTATTATTTAAGACCAAGCGGACAACTATAGAGAGGAAAAAAAAATCCTATATAAAAATGTCCTGTTATGAGGTACGCGAGCCCGGTTTTCGCGCATGCCGCCCATAAACATATCGATAGGTTACAAGTAATTCAGAATCGTTTTACGTAATCGCGAGCTTCACGTTGATACAGGGTTACCGACAATAGACTAATTCTTTAAGCTGGCATCTCGACGGTTTTTCTGCATCGACTCGACTGCATTCTAACGACGACACGATTACCATTGCACAGGCTAGATCATCACAAATTCACTAAGCGTCCATTCGCGACCGTCGGAGATTGCGAATAATCCTCGCGCGTTGCCTATAGTTATGGGTAAGCCACCCCTTAAATGTTAGGAGAGTTGCTGGAGTAGCAACCGACCGAATCGTGGCTCGGCTCTCAGGCGCCCTGGGACCGGAATGCTGACGCGTAACATAGTAGCCGTCCAAGCCGAGATTACCCCTCACCGGGGCCTCACAAGGGTCCCCCCCTTGTGACAAGTTACTAGCGATTCAGGCTAAGCGACCTAAGAGCTATGCCACCTCTCAATCCGGTGAAGCAGTCAAGGCCAGCTTCTCTGATATATAATATATAAATATTTTTATTATTATACTTTTTGTAAACATCATCACAATCATTAGTCTCTGTCCATTCGCTGCTGGAAATAGACCTTCCTCAATATATTTTTATTTCATTTTATAATTTTTGTAAGTAAAACTCTTTTTTTTACGATTTTTAATCCTAGGATTAGATATGAGGACCTGGGGCAATCTATCTTATTATTGTTTTTGTAATAAAAAAATCAAAGGAATGGAGTTACTAACAAGAAAAATTCATATCTTATTGCATGGTGTAAAATAGACACTGAATTAACTCGAGAAGTCGCCGTGCGGGCAATTGTCGACTGTAACTGGATTCGGAATCGTTAGGACAAAGTTAATCTGACATCACAGCGGCGAGGTGGTTCCCGCCCGTTGACTGCAATTTGTCACAAGCAAAGTATCTCGTTATATAAACGTCATGAAACAACTATCTGCACACTACATAACACTTGGTCTCCAGAATATCTTCTTGAGCGCTTCTTATTCAAACAGTTCGTCGGCCGTGAACCCCGCACTTTCTATAATAAAATTTAACGTTCCACGAATATCAAAATTGTTATGGCAATTCATTTTTCAAACATTGGAATAGCTTGTCTATTCATATTAGCGAGACTTCATCATCTGATGTCTTTAAATCGCGTGTATCTCAATACTTTCTTCTCAAACAGTAAAAATGACAAACTGGTATATAAAGAGAATGCTAAATACCCATAACTTCCTCATAGTATATTTATTTTGGTGCAATAAAGGATTCATCTGTTTCGTAAAGTCAGTAAACTTGCCAAACATAATAGTTCATACACAGTTGTAAATTCTAATTTTGTTTATTTTTAACATTTCCTTAAAGGTATTAAATATAGTATGATCATGTCTTCTTTATATACTCGTATGTTTTAATAAAGAACGACACAGAGACTACGCTCCTTACGCTTTTCACTAAGCTTATTAGGTCTGTGTGACAGGCGGCGAGCCTCATCTTCTAAATTTTATTCACAAACATTAAAATTCTTTACAAAATGTTTGTGAATTTCATAAAGTTAAATAATTTATTAATGAAACAATTATTAATTAAAGCGTCATTAACCTAATGGTTTAAGACAGGGGTCGGCAACCATTCTTTAGATGTAAAGCTACGGCTCTTTAGTATGACCTTTATTTGTGCAAGTTCTATTTCCAATTTTGCAAATTGCAATTTTTGACTCTTCCAACTCAAAAGGCTGCCGACCTCTGGTTTAGGATACGGTCTGCGTTACGTTGAGACGATCCATCTCCTAACATAAGTTTATTAGTTAAGTTTAGTTGGAATTTAAAGATTAGGTAAAAAATATTATTAGTTTTTTAAATATATCGATACCCGACTTACAAGGTTGCATGCCATTTATTTTTAGATTATTTATGTGTCTCATGACATTTTATATGATGAATACGAAAGTGAATAAAATTCAATTATCATTTATATAAGTCACGTTCTAGAAGGTTTTAAGCAGACATTGTCTATATTCTGAAACTTGAGCACTTAAGGCAACTATTTATATAGAGGTTAGGAGTGAGAACATGGATAACTTAGTAACTGTTGAACTTTCTAAGTCCCTCTTCGTGGACAGGTCGGGACTTCTGTAGTTAGGACGATGTGTTAATTCTTAGTAAAATTGTCGGAGGGATTTATTCTAATTCTGATAGTTGCAGAGATTTCGTAACAAATATATTCTTATGAAATTAAGGATTTTATTGCTTTCCCTCTTTTTATTTATTGATTACCCCTTAAAATAGTGTTAATGTTAGCTGGACGTGAGGGCTTACTTATCCCCTTGTGCGGCCATCTATTTCTGTTTGTGAGGCAATCTCCGTTCCTGCCCGCAGATATAAACAGCGCGTGTAGCATAGTCCCGCTTTAGGGGATAACATTTTTTCTAACAAAAATGGAAAATATTTGACCTGGAATATTGTTTTGTCATTTATCATTGAACTAACGTAGTCTGAGATTGATAACGGTGACGTATTTGGCTTCGTGTAGAATTAAGTCTAGAATTTATTTATTTATAATAATACTATTTATGTATTTATTTATTTAAATATTTAATTATTTATTTATTATTTTACAAAATCAACAGCTTATGAGTTATAATAGATATTTCGGTCACGTATTTAGGATCTAAGACTTTATAGATTTACATTATGTAAAACCATTTTTTTATTTTCAGTGTTAAGTGAGGATGTACTTCATATTAAAAAATTATAAAAAAGAATCAAACAAATTAAAAGGAAATAAAAATTGCATTACCTGCGTGTAAGCGTGTGAGTGTATATGTGTATGTGTGATGTTTGTACGTTGTGTATATATCCCTGTGTCCTGTATCACAAATCTTTGATTAACCCATGTAATACGTAAGTCAAAGTCTGTATAATAAATTTTTGAATTTTAATTTTCTTAGGCAAAAGGGGTCTACGCTTGAGAAATGGTTATTATAAGTGCTTAACACCCTGTTTACGACGGAATATTTTGAGAATCTCTGTCTTTTTTCTTTATTGAAGGGCAATGTTTGCTACATTAGTACAATTACAATAAATAACAAAAAAAAATTATTTGTTAGTAGATTTGAGTTTTGTAACAATTTTTACTTACAGAGAGATAGAAATAATAATAATGAAGACGATAGCGGTACTCCTGGACACGGCACGTATCGTCAGAAGGTTTTTCTTTGTCACTGTAACCACCGGTTGCTTGGGATCCCCTCGCTGCGGGCGGCACCCTTGGTTAGGTTTTTATATTTTTATGTATTGTCTGTATTTTATGTTTAATAAAAATATTGTAAAAAATTCAATAGAGTAATTAAAAAAAAATAAAAAAATGATTAAAAACATTGCTACGTTAGGAAGCTAACCAGCCCTGTAGTTCTGGGCTCTCAAGAATAAGACTACGGTATCCCCTGCCGGTCGTAGAAGGAAGGATTGAAAGGGGCCTCGGGTTCACTGCGCGACAAGGGTGGGGGCCTTTGTCGTCCGCCAAGGTGGATCCGGGAAGAAGGCGACATCGGCTGGCCCGTGTCACCTTGCACTGCGAGGGCACAGGGGGGGGGGCGGAGGGAGTGACCTCCACCCCGGGAAGTGCTCTCCGTGAGCACAATGCAGAGGAGCATCCGGTGCATTCCACTGGAGATCCCGGAGCACCTCATCATGCACCGAGGAAGGGCCACCAAGGAGGTTTTAGTGGGTAAAAACCCCATACAACCGCCGCCTTCCCCCCAGAAGGCGGGGTATCTTTTTGAAGATTTCCTCCCCGTTAACAAAAAAAAGGTTAGGACGCTATAAACTATAAAATTATTGGGTCATTTGACTATAGACCTCTTGTACTGCCTTTATAAATTTGGAAGAAGTTAAACTAGACAACTATGTTATTAAACTTCTACGTAGCAGACACAGTCAACATTATTTAGTTCAACTGATATTTATTTTGTTAAATTGTAGCTGCCTGTAAGTATTGACGTATATCTAACTTATATCACGGAAGGTATAAAAGAGGCAGTGAAAAATCCAACTTATAAAACTTGCACGACAACGCCGTGAACGTGAATCAGGACGTTGTAAATATCGCGGTTACTGTAGTCGCAAGCTGTGTATGTACAACAGTTAATGCTTTCGTAGAAATATTGCTTTATTAACCTTTAATAACTTTAAATAAATAAAAAAATACTGAAAAATATAAGTCCAACGTTTTGTTGATGATGTTATCTAATTCTGTTGATAAGGAACATAAAATATATAATGATTGGATTATTTTACTGCAATGCTATCTAAATTAATAGTCACGATGTATATATTGCTGTATTCGTCAGAGATTGCAAACTTAAATAGGTTATATTTTACGTTTTTGGATTAAAGACATTATTATAACATCGTCACATATCAACCTATTCGATATTATAATTAATTACATATAACAGTTTGTCATAAGAAAAACAAATAAAAATAACAATGTGATGTTAGAACTCTAACATGTAACTAAAAACACTTAATCCGAGCCTTCCACGTATTTGTACGCAGTTTCAATAATTTGCGACTGACTACAACAAAGTATATCTATTTGGTGTAATATGGTGTGACAAACTCGACTGCGCGCGACATGGGGATTCTTGGACAAGTTAGTCCTGTAATTGTTAACTATGTTTATTAGGAACAACAGAAGTATGTTGGTACAATTTTTTTGTGAAAATGTACGCATTTCGTAGAGCTATCGACGAGTAAATAAACTAACGCTACACACATAATAAATGAGATACGAAAAAGTAATTCAATTTTAAAAAAAATGATTCGATTCCAATTAATATTATTTATATTTATTCAACAATAAGTATGTTTCATACTTAAATAATAAAACTATTGAAGTATTTTAAAGACATATTCAAATCAATTACATATATTCTACGTATTTAAGCACGTGTAAGCACGTAAAAACGGTGACTTAAAAGTTCCAAGGGAACCAAGGATATGTAAGGACAAGGTGAAATGTATGTTAAGGTCATGTGAAAAGGAAATACGCACCTCTACTTACCCTTCAAGGTTAAGGGCATGAGTGTTTCTATTTATTATGTGCCACTAACGATTTATTACACGTCGGAATTCCAAAAACGCTGCGCCATTTTTCGGCGTGGTTGCTTGTATTCACATTTTCAGAAGATTTAAGGGCACGGTTCGCTACTTAAAATTTTACGTTCCCAGCCTGATACCTCCAAACCTACTTGTTAAATCCCTTAACACCGCTGTTTACTTATGCAACGAAAATATTAGCGCTACGAAAGTTTTAACCCATATTATGTGGGAGCTGATAAATCGACGTAAACGTCCGTACTTACAAGTAGTGGTGTTGTTGTGAGAACAATTATATTTACGAGTAAAAACAAAAACCGACTTCAAATCAAATCAAACGTTAAACGCATCAGCAGGCGGACGCCCTTTTGTATTTACGAATTATCGTAGGAATATTACGAAATAGTATTAATCAGAAGCTAACCAAACTCTCATCAAACTACCTTTTAAGCACATCCTTTCCAATAAAAACGGAATCATCGAAATCGATTGACGTGATATTGAGTTATAGGTCCATTGGTGCGTACGTAAAGTTAAAGTTACAGCCTTTATATAAAATAAATGTCCCACTGCTGGGCGCAGGCCTTCTCTGAAAAGAGAGAATAAGGGCATATTCCGCCATGCGGCCCTATTGCAGATTGGCAGACTTCACATACATTAGAAAACCTTTCCGCAGTGCATGACGAGGGGCTCCGGGATCTCCAGTGGAACGCACCGGAGCCCCTCTGCACTGTGCTCAAGGAGAGCACGTCCCGAGGCCAACCGATGTCACCTTCTTCCCGGTTCAGCGGACGACAAAGGCCCAAACCCTTGTCGCGCAGTGAATCCGAGGCCCCTTTTAGTCACCTTCTACGACAGGCAGGCGATACCGTAGTCTTATTCTTGAGAGCCCAGAACTACAGGGCTGACTATGCACGTACTTGAGCCAACCGCCCGGACACTGAGTTACCACGGCTCTAGCCACTCCGAGCGCCGTGTGGTACAGCTGGTGCGTACTTATATAATACAAATTTAAGACTTTTATAGTTTTCTCATAGAAAATTTGAAATGACCACACGGGAAGCTCCAGGTTTCAAATAAAAAAGAATAGTCAAAAAAAGACAATATTTCTTTGAATCAATTCTAGGTTATGAATAGTATTGGGAGCGAGGCAGTCTATCATGAAGAGAACGAAAAAGAGAAAATAGGTTGTGTCTAACAAATAATAGCAGTGAATTATAAGAAAGTAACGATACTCCATCATAATATTCGATATTTTTGTAACTCGAAAGCGTCTAGCAATAAATCAAACGTTGTTAAAGAGAAACCGTTCACGTAGCGGCGGTCGAATATCAATAGACTATAAATAAAGCGGCCGTACTGCAGCGTAATTTATAAGTGGACTCGGTGCACTCGCTGTGAAATGAAACCACGCAGATTAACATTATTATCATATATCTAATGACTAATTTCATTGAAATATAAACAAAGTTGAAGAAAAAGTTACACCCTATAAATATGTCCAACTGCAGGGCACAGGCCTTCTCTAAAAAGAAAGCATAGAGGTATAATCCGCCACGCGACCCTAGTGCGGATTAGCAGACTTCGCACGTGTAAGAAAATTTTCAAAGACATGCAGGTTTCCTGACGAAGTGTTCTCTACGGCCGAGCGCGTGGTAAATCAGCTTTTAAAACAGACAAATTCATTCGTACGTATTACGCGTCCACTGAGTTACCACTGCTCTTTATTGAGATATATCTGAAAAATATGATCTGGCCGATCAGGAGATATAGTTAGTACCTAGAACCATGTCACGTATTTTAAAAGATGACTTAGGACTTGCAGGCTGTAAGAGACTGGTCTGGTATTTTTCTTTGTTTCAGTATTTATGACAAGACTAGGTATATTTAGATAAAGGTTGGAGGTAGCTATTTAATAGCTATAAATTAATTAATAAAAATCGGTACAATATCATTACTTAACGCTGTTCTATGAGGCTTTTAATACACTTTATGGACAAGTCAATATACTTTTATTTGCCTTTCTGTACAAACTTTTAACTCTCGCTTCACCTCTTTAGAAATTGAAGTTACTTAAATTCCTTAGTTTACCTTGTTGAGAGATATTTTCGATTTTAATTGAAACTTTTTTTCAATTAAAATATTACTATGTAATCACTGCAATTGCTTTAAATCCCACATAACCTCGTCTTCCCTCCTAAAGGTGGGGTATCTATCTTCTTGAAGATTTCCACCCCCCCCCCCGTCAGCAAAAAGGCTTAGAATTTAAAAGACAAAACTATTCTAGGTAAAATAAAAAAAAAAAAACAAAAAATTACAAGTAGCTTTCGCAATCCACTTTTCATTTAAGACATAGCCGATATGTTTTTTTTTAATACTTTCTAAGCAAGTGCTTGACTACGATCCCAACTGATGTTAAGTAAAAATGCATTCCTGGACGGCTCGTCAGACGACTGCTTAGCTATTAGAGTATCATAAGGACTAAGTTTCTATATCATAAAACAACTCCATATAGTTTCAAAACAGCTCGAATACTCCCTGGTCACCTAATACTCTGCATTGCGTATTAAACTTAATAACACTATTAAACTGGTGGTGAAACAATGTTCCTAGATTGCATAATTATTATCAAGTATTATCTAAATAAATTGGCTAAGTTACAAGTCATTATAAACTATCTAAACTTGCATTCAGCTAGCCTGAACTAAGTATGCTCTATAGACAAAAACTTCTGCATTATTAACAATTTTTTGAAATAGGATGATCTTTTGGGATTTTTGGTTTGGAAGAGGACATCTAACATAGCATACTGTTCTTAAACACCGGCAACGCACCTGCAACTCTATGGAATTGTAGACGTTCTTGGGCGATGGTAATCATTTAAGATCAGGCGAGATCCTTATGATTACCTATCCTAAAAAAGGAAAAAAGATTAAAATCCTCGAGAGGGAATCTCTGCACGGTTTACTGATGCCGAGGTGCCAAGCAATGTTGGTAATCCAATATTGGTTAATGACAATTTTGAGGGTTTTACGAAAATCGGAATACTGCTCTTTCTATATTTGCGAAAACATGGTTAAAAAATGAGAACGGGTTAAAATCCCTTTGATGTGCAGATTACAAATAAAGCTCGGCTATTGTGGTTAAAGAATTCAGGATGAATGTGGTAATATTCATGCTATAAAAAGCAAATTAACTCAGTTCGTTTCGTAATTGACACAAGGGTAGGTTGTAGGAATTGTGGGTTTATTGAAGTTTGTTTTAAAACAAAATGAAATTATAATAAGATACTGTGTAAAATTATGGGATGAAATTTGTTTTCGTTAATTTAAAAAAAAAACTTTATTTATAATTTATTTAGTTTAATGTTCTCTACAGTTACCAGTTCCAACTAATACGCTAACCACGCTATTTAAATATCAATCAGAAATATAAGTACTCAAGCATAAAATTTTATTTATTTTAATATTTTTATTATATTATTTAGATCAACAAAAATTATAACACCGTTACAGATAATACCAATATGATGTTATAAAAACTTAGTTAAATATATATTATTAAAATTAAAACGAAAAAAAGCTGCTTGATGTATTGACAATTATATATAAATATAATAGAGTCAAACACCTTCTACGCATTTGTAGATAGCTTCGATAAACACAGACTCAGTGCAACAAAATATATCAATGTGCAGTGAGATGGTATAAACAAACCCAACCGCGTGCGACAGCGGAGAGTTCCTGGACAAGTTAGTCCTGGAGACAGGCAGTAGGAACAATGGCGGACGAAGGCGCATGTACACGTAACTGTCAGCATCCGCAACTGTAGCGCGGTCAGCGCTTCTGGATGATGAACCCAGCCCCGCAGCACCCTCCACACAAATTTAACCAGTGCGACGTCTCTTGTCACCTGCAGACTGCTGTACCCGACCATGCCCAGTACAAATAGGCTCGGGTACATCAGTGGGAAGCAAGGATACACCCCGTACTGCTTAAAATACAGAAATCTACAAAAAATATTTTGTATCTTCTCAATATATCTCGAAATATCCTACCGTCTGTCTAAATGCGTGAAATCTGCATATAAATTCTTCATTAATTGCCTAGATAAATTTTATTAGTTATTGTAGACGGGCTTAGAGCTACTTTACGGTTAATTGGACTGTTATCAGATGTGATATTGATAAATTGCATTGGAGCACTTTTCGTACTCCGGGTGTAAACTGATTAACGTAATTTACATAATAAAATGCGAATAAGCTAATTGTTATTTAATTAATAAGATATAAGTAAATAAATAAGCTGTAACATCATAAAGGCTCCCACAGAAGATAAGACCGGGCACAAATTATGGCCATTTGCTAAAATATGTGCGTGAGAAACGGAAAATCCGAAAATTACTGTGAAATCATTTTCAACCGACTTCAGAAAAGGAGGAGGTTCTCAATTCTTCTATATGGTTTTGTTTAAAGTTGTTACCTCATAGCTTTCGACTGGGTGAACTGATTTTAATGATTCTTTTTTATTTGAAAGCTGGTGCTTTCCATATAATCCAAATATTTCAATTTGGACCAATTCTAATAATGGCATCTATGAGAAAACCATATAAGTAATAAAATTGCTATGCCTGTGCGTAACAAATGGACGAATTATTCAATTTCACGCAAACCGATTTCAATGATTCATTTTTTATTGGTAAGGATGTACTTCAAGAGTAGTTTGATGAGAGTTTAATTAGGTTCTGATTAATTACTATTTCGTAATATTCCTATGATAATTCGGAAATACAAAGAGGGCAACTGTCCGTAATAGCGTATGATTCGATTAGCTTTTGTTTTTGCTCGTGCTATACTTTATTCCATTTTGACTAATGAAATAATTCAAATATTAGTAACAATGAACAGAAGTACAATCAAGTTAAGGAATATGCTATGACATAACATCAGCTTAACAGATAATGAAATTATTACTAGAAATATCGGTTTGACTTTCCACTGTAAGATCGTTTTAAATCTGTACTTTTATGTTCGCCAGCCGGGAAATTGTATTGCAGCCCAGGTAATTTACTGGCAAATTTCTCAAGCATGAAGCGCTGCCGAGCCACCGTTACGTTTGTTTCTAAACTAAGGTGCTTGGTAAGCAAATGTATTTGATCTGTTTGCAATTGTTCGGAATATTATAGTCTCGTTATTTCACTAAAACCTGGAAGACAATTAATATTTTTAATTGATACAAAATAGAATCAAATAAATAGCTCTAAAACGAAGTTTATTTAAGATTATAACTATTTGCGATATAATAGACTAATAATAATATAATATGTTAGCTAATAAGTTGGTCGACACATCTAGTGACCTGATGAGAGACTGTGATGAAGAGGGGGGGCGTATACCTTGCACAGAGGCTAAGCATTGCCATACAAAGTGGCAATGCTACCAGCTTTCTGGGCACGCTGCCAAGCGATGACGGTTTGGCACAGTTATACTTTTTGTAAATATTTTGTAAAATATAGTTCTTAATATTTTAATAAAATGTCTTGATCACCACGATATTTCACTAGCTACTGCAAACAGAAAATCTTGTTAGTTGATATATAATATGCAATTTTTTTTCTCAATCTATCACCATACTATCGTGACTTATAATGTCGGTCATTTCGACTGGGAATACGATCAAATTAATTTGGTCGCAAATTGTTGGCACATTTGTCGTACAAAGGAAATAGAACGACGCGTGTGACAGTGAACATTTAGCACAGTGGAAAGCATTTCGTAAAATCGCTCTTTGTTGGGCTACACTTAGGAGTTGCCATAGACAATGATATATGAACAGTAGTAGCGGGCATTGTTGCCTAATTTTTTTACACATATAACTTAATTTACTGTTGTCACTACAATAGAAGAATGTGATTTGTGTTGTATGTGCGTTTGAAACAAACTTGTCTGCCATAACTAGAGACAAGTAGAGATTCAGCTAGTGAGCCGGCAGACTATAAGTGATTCACTTATTAATAAACGTGGTAGCCATTCCCCCAAATGATCATGCTTGTAGATTTTTTTTAACTATACAGATTGGTCAGAGAAGCTGGCCTTGACTGCTTCACTGGAATGAGAGGTGGCATAGCTCTTAGGTCGCTTAGCCTGAACCTCTATTGCTTGTAGTGCTAGATTGGTCATAAATTGATACGTACCTAAAACGAATGCAGCGTAGCACGCAAACCGATCACAGGCTACGCCGTAGGCGGAATCTATAAAAGAAAAAGCTTTAGACTATAGAAATTAGAAAAAGCGTAGCGGTATCATTTGTTGTTACAATTCTATGTTGTTTAGATTTGATCTGAGCTACACCTAAATTTAAATGGCGTGTTCCAAAATAATATAAAGTAAATTAAAAGATATTTACTGGCTGAGATTCCTCAGTCCGGATAACAAACTAAATTTGATTAAGCATATTTTTCCCTAAAATTTGCTTAGTAAATTAATATAATCATAGAATAGCTGGTTATTATCTTAACATAGTTGTGTATATAGCATAGACAATGCCCATCCACTTTAATGTTAAAGAATTTAGTATTATAATCAGGGAAAGATTTACATTAGCAGTGTATTCTAATGAAAACCATCCAAAGTTAAATCCTAATGAAATCTTGATGGCAAATCTCTTTCATGTAATCGTATGTGTAAGTGGATTTGATCGAAACTCAAAGATCGTTGGGGCTCAAAACAACCACTGTGAAAACTAAAGTAATTGAACCCAAATTACAATGGATTAAATCAGGCCTTTATTGGCTTTGTCTGACTGGCACTAATGTAATACAGAGTACCTCAATTTAACTTGTAACGTTACGTAAAGGTATGCTTAATTGAAATCGTTTATCGGTGGTAACTTTCCTATCGTTAACTGATGCACACAATTGTAAACAAATAAATAACAACATGTATTTTGCGTAACTTTCTTACGCAAAAAACGTACGGTCGTGGGACGCCAACCATCAAGATTGTGTCAATGGAATTTGGAATTCTACCGAGATGTACGGTAATAGTAATCGATAGCTAGGCTGATTCCGAAAAAATCCTCAGAATTATCGCAGGAATATAACGAAATAGAATTAATCATAACCTAGCTAAAATCATAACCTAAACTCTCATCAAACTAGGGACCTCATAGGAAGCAACAGCTTTCAAATAAAAAAAAATCATCAAAAATCGTTGACCCAGTCCATAGATAAAAACACAAACGAATTGAGAATATTCTCCTTGTTTGAAATCTGTTGACAATAATTACTTATTGGCAGCACAAATAAATAAATCGTAAGGTTTTAAATAAGTGATTTCTTATGGAAAAACCCAAAGTAATAAACAAATCCCGAGCAGGAAAATTCAGATTTGGATTTGGGAAGTGGTGAACTTTTGCGTCGTCACCAGAATACCCTGCCACTAAACTATAGTGCCCGCTGTAACAGTAAACATGTTATAATTATATCTTACACAGTGGAACGCTGTCAGGGGCGTTATTGAATGATTAATCGTTACACTTAGTGAATAAACATGAGTTTTGCATTTATGGAATACGGCTTTTGAAAGCAGAAAATGCACGAAGCAGTTTACTTAGGAACTCCTTGTTTTTGATACTTAATAGAAGTATTATGATAGCGATTTTATAATGTATACATAACAATTTTACGTCTAGCGTAAATAACCTATACATACAATACAAAAGCTCAAACGTCCTTTTACCCTTAATGGGGTAGACAGAGACATACCTGTCAAATATGTCCCATATTTGACCGGTCGCTTACACTATTTCGGGCCCAAATTTTTATGAAAAAAGTGTTGTTTGTACTTTTTCAATTTTTGTCATCATCATCAATGAATTGCCGTTTTTTGTTTTTTTAAGTTCAAAAATATCACTTTCTAAATATTTTTGGAGCCACATATGTACACAATAATTTAAAAGCTCACAGTGAAAGATGTCTCTGACTAAAAGTTAGGGTGAAAATATTTAAGAGATTATATTTATTATAAAGATAGATAAATAATTATTTTATTATATTGCGAAAACCATCGTCATGTCAAATTTCTTTTTATAATTCATCTAAAATTTTTCTATGGTAAATGTAAATTTATTTTTTAACATATTCCAAAAAAACGAGGAGATTCTCAATTTACTCAATTTACTGTATTTTTTAAATCTTTACTTCATAACTTTCGACTCGGTGAACCGATTTAGATGATTCCTTTTTATTTGATTACTAGCGCTTTCCGCGTGGTGGAGAACTGTATTAATCTTAAATTTAAGTAATGTTTGATTGGTTTTTATTTTTACTCGTGAATATTCTTGTTAAACTTCAAAACAGCACGGATAAGTCATCCACTCGTTCAGTATGCCAGTGTGTATCGAGACAGGGTAGGTAATATCGGTTTTGTCATTTGAAGTGCGCTCAAAAAACTCGACCCCAAGCTATTCAATAAGCACTTACGTGACCGTTGTTTCGGCGAGGGCGATAAGGAAAGTTATAAAGAGGGCACTGATCAAATTGTAGAGGCACAAGAAATTAACTTAGAAATAAGATATTTAATAAAACACTACCTTTCCCTTAAAATACTATTATATATGTGCTGGGCTCTCAAGAATAAGACTACGGTATCCCCTGCCTGTCGTAGAAGGCGACTAAAAGGGGCCTCGAGTTCACTGGGCGACAAGGACAGGGGCCTTTGTCATCCGCCAAGGTGGACCCGGGAAGAAGGTGACATCGGCTGGCCCGTGTCGCCTTGCACTGCGAGGGCACAGGGGGGAGGGAGTAACCTCCCCCCCGGGAAGTACTCTCCTTGAGCACAGTGCAAAGGGGCACCGGTCTGTTCCACTGGAGATCCCGGAGCCCCTCACCTTGCATCTAGGAAGGGCCACCGTAACCGTTAGTGGGTAAAAACCCCACATAGCCGCCGCCTTCCCCCTAGAACGCGGGGTATCTTTTTGAAGATTTCCTCCTCATTAGCAAAAACAAAAGGTATGCTAACGTCACATTTTATGTATGATGATGTACATCAAGTGGAATAATTTAAGGAACGTATGGTATTTTCTTACAATACTAACCGATAGGAATTTTATTTGCGGTTACTAAACTACAAATCACGAAAATATTTGCGTCGTATTTTTCTTCACTTTCGTCATAAAAATATTTGTATATATTTAGTGAATATTAAGGCATTCTTTGGATACATGGAGCGAGTTTATTCTCTTGTGTAAAAGGCAAAAAGATCTGGACTGAAATGTTTTCACATATTGAATATCGGCAAAACGCTGAGCTATTCTGACGAGATGTTTCATATTTACGACTAAGATATGTTAAAAAAATAATGTAATAAAATTACTATTCTATAGATATGTATTAATGACTTTTATATAAGAATAGGTAGATAGATGTATGTGATGATAATTATTAATCATTATGAATATTACCGCATGTTGAATAGAATGTGGCTACATCGGTATTTACATCTAATGGTTAGTATTCTAAATTGAGAATGAAAATTAAAGATTACGTGTCCTCTTGTATCCAGGCTCGTGAACAGCAGCGCAATAGCTTTTCCTAATGATCTGACAGAGTTAAAAGCACAAGTGGGTGACGATATTGTAAGCTTTCTTGCTCAACATAGCACACAACAGTTACCATTGACAGATTTTAGCAAAACATCAAGAGGTTAGGAGGTAATTTAATAAAGACTTACTGACTTACCTTCAGACATTCTCTTGTAGAGGGCTTTTCCTCCAGCGTAACACACTTATTCTAAACTGAGCACTGATCGTCTATAGAGAGAGTCCTCCACTTTCATCCTAAATATCTAGTATAGGCATCTGTTTCAAAAACTAAGGCGATCGTAATGCGGTCGGACCTAGTCAATTAATGTACTTTTGTATTTGTCAGTCATTAACTTATTCTAATTCATAAGTGTATTTTAGAGATTATAATATTTATTTTGGCATTAAAAATTGATTAGCATATAGTAGAACTAACTTGTTGCTAACAATAGCATATGGTACGCTTATTCAACACAACAAGTGAGGGCTCCAATAAGTAATTCCAGAAGATCTTTGAGATGTTTTGTTCTTGTCCAGCCAGACTCCCACACATTTTAACTGCCCAAACACAACTATCATAAGTCATATTTTTTATGATAACGATCGCTCAATATTACGTGTCTCTTATCTCAACTAATTGCATTGTGAAACAATCGCATTTTATGCTATAGTTAATTTCAGTGGTCTTAATATTTAGTTTTGTTTAACGTATGTGTTTCGTATTGTAATAAAGTGTTCAAAACTCAGTTACGCCCTGGTAAAAGTGAATCTCGTTTCGTGATCCAATTAAATTCAAGCACACTAGCTCGGTACTGAGAAAACAAAGCTCGAGTTTTGATTTGAAATTCGGCTCACGAATATTTTAGATGAAATCTGAAAACAGTGTTAGATGAACACGGGAATTAGTGCATTTGCTTAGGTAGAACTTATGTTCTAACTAGCAAATTTTGTATTTATAAACATACTTATTTTTCATGTTCATCACTAAGAATTACATGATCTACTTCCCTCGTCCCAATTCCACTATCAGACCTTCGTATAGCGACGGGCTCACATTCTGTCACATAAGTGACGTAACAGGCGGAAAACGATTTATACCTTTGTCTATCTCACAAGGGTACAAAGGACGTCAGTTCTTATTAACAATTTTTTTCTTTATTTGTTGATGGACAGTTATTATTGTTAACTTCCTGAGTGGTCGATCTCGGAGGGCGAGATCGGAGCTTTTGGTCTTCACCTGTATGTTTTATTTGACAGTTAAGTGTGCTAGTTAAAAGTTACTAAGCAGTTCGACTTACGATCTGATGGTCGCAGATTCGAATGCCAGTCGACTTTTTGGAATTAATTACTGTTTTTTTCGATTTTTAGTAAAAGAAACTCTTTAAAAAATTTGTGCTGTGTTTTCTGGCTCTACCTGGCATAAATTTTATTTTATAACAATATATATTACAAAAATTTAATTTTTGAATAAGGTAACGGTTATTTAAAAATATAGAAATAGGGTATTAGCTGTGAAATAATCTAAGTTATACCAGCATAAGCCTACTTCAGACGTCTGTTCTGAATATAACAATCAATCAAGTGATTGGCCTAGACGTCTTTAAGGCATTAATCTTTAAGGCAGCTTACTGAATATTTTCCTAAGACTGAAATTAAAAGGTTTTTAAAAGAAGTATTAATTACCAAATTAAATTGGACTTTCTCAATTTAACATCCTTCCGGTACAACCATTGGTGCTGTAGTGACCCTACCCTTTATTGGCTTTTGTATGTGTGTGCCTTATTTGCGTACTGTTGTTTAATTTTTATGATTAAGTGTTTTTGTTGTTCATTTGAATTAAAAATGCTAGGAAGTTTTAACGAAATTAATTAACTTATGCTTTTTAATCCTTTCAAAATAACCTAAGTGATGGATTACGTCGGTTGACGAACTGTGGGTTTGAGCCAACGACCTTATGATTCGTAGACTAAACTAGAATCTATTATGTAATAAAAGATTGTTAGTTTTAAAAGTTGCATAAATTATGACAAATTATCAAATGAATTCAATTTAGCTATATTTAAATTTCGTTATCCTATAATTCAATTGAACGGTAATTCAATTCAATTCGAAATCGGCTGAAAACAATTATTGTACGGAAAATATTTAACCAACCGTGACCCATTTAAATTGTACCTGTAAATAATTAATTTTACAGGAAAATTTAAATGGCCGCACATTATTCCTACCACATTAACACGCGGTTAGTTGATTTCGAAGTTGTATTTTACGATGTTTATTTCATTATCGACAGCTTCCCGGTACCGGATTCTAGTGGGTAGTTTTACAATTAATTTGAAATTCAGGCCTCAAGGGTATAGTAGTCTCAAATAGTATTTAAAACAAACTGTGACTACAGGGAATATAACAGTTTTTCAAGTAACCAGTGCATCTCAAGGACTGTATCATTTAGAATTTATCTAGCATCTTCCTGTAGGGTCTCTTTCTATTGGGTACAAACTGTTTCATTGACGAGTTTTATAGTTAACAGGAATGGAAAATGTATTCCTTTGACATTTGAGTGGAAAATTTTAATTAATATACTACCAATTAGTCTCAAAGATTCAGGTATGACAAGTCTTATTTGAGAATTGTATTGCTATTATTATGCTTCGTTCTAATATAAAGGAAGAATTAATTTGTAAATAATGACAGAAATTTGTATCAAAAATTGAATGATGAGATTGATTTACGCCAAGATCAGGGTCAGCAACCTTTTGAGTCTGGAGTGATAAAAATTAAATTTACAAAATTTTTAAAGAGCCATAAAAAAATTCTAGCTCCAATAAATAGTAATTGTATAAATTAGTACTAAATAGTGGCAGTTTCATATTCAAAAAACTTGATCCGTGTGGCTCGCGAGCCGCTGGTTGTCAATCCCTGGTCTAGGAGTTTGGTCATCTGTCAATCCCCTGAGATTCCAAAAGCTTAAGATCATATTTTTTAGAGAAGCTATGAAACGATAGTCCGATAAAACCATCCATTCAACAAATAATTTGTCATTTGATTGTTGCACAGTAGACAGTGCACATACGGTTGTTACATAACAAATATAATCTTAAATTTACTAAAAAACAAGATTTTAATTTGACGAAATAATTAAAAATTAACCGTTTCATTTACTTAATATTACACGCAGTGGGGAAACCAATTATAAAACTGTCAAACGCTTTTCCTTAATAACGTGTGAATATTCAACCTATTTGAGCTAGTATGTGCCGATATTTGCTTATGAGGCATTTGTAGTGAGAAGCCTTCACAGGTCTCACAAAGAGAATTATTAACCACTATATCAAGGTAACATGCCAGAAGGGAAATAATATGAAATACGTTTTCTAATAATTTATGTTATGAGGATTTGTGTGTTATATTTTATTAATTTAAAAAACTATTTATTTAAAAATTTGTGGCATCACGTAGAAACGAAGTTCCTTCGGATATATAAATAATTTGTAATAAAAGTATTGCATCATTTTATACAAATTGTCTTTACTTTTTAAACAAAATTGCAAAAGCGAAATAAAAAACATGTATCTTTAATTATTTTTCGACAATTTATAATTATTAATAATTATAGTGTTACCACAACGAAATTATTAATAGAAAATAACGCAACGCTTTTGTGTAACGTAATGGACGTTGGGATTTTAAATTTGACAAACGCTCATGAAACGTTAAAATTTTATTAAAAATCTAATTAATCCACATTAACACCTTACTTTAGCTTACGTGAATCTTCCTGTGAGCAGTGCGAGTACAGACGGGGTAGGCAGAAATCCAGCACTGTTGATGTTTTATGTCTGTGGTATTCGCTGAGCCCTACAATTGCGATTCTTTTGGTAATCACAGTTTTGTTTTTGGTTTTTTATAAATTTTATTTATTTTTTTATTTATGTATATTAATGCAATGTAGTAAAGGATGGTAATAAATAAGCCTTATTATTATTAATAAAAAATAGTTTTTATTAAAACTTTTAGTTTTTAAAGAAAAGACATTGAAATATTGCTTATTTGTTGGAAGTTGTAAAATAGTGAACCAAACAAAACAAAGCAATCGCGCTCGTCACGAAATCTCGCCGATAGCTATTTTTCTCATTAATAATAAAAAAATTGTAATCGGTTTTCTAACAAATGCAGAGAATTTAATACAACGCACCGTTATACCTTTATCTAAGTTCTATGCGAATCTTTTCCTTATGTTTCTTTACGAGAATTCTTCTGTTCAGAAAACAATTAAGGAGAATTCCCGCAGGCTTTCCACGGTCGAAATTCAATATAATGGAAAGCGTACCACGATTTGTCATTATTAAGGTAAGCTGAAGATTCATAATACGAAAAGATGCGATTTTCGTACCAAACATTTGGCAAGAATTATACTTCCTAAAAAAAACTATTTATAATTATATTTTTTATGGGGTATTAACTAGTGCTTGACCAAGATCCCACCGGAAGTTAAGTGGTAATATAGTTGCAAGATGTTACGCGTTAGTTTAGTAAGTGCCTATTCATTCTACTCTTGAAGCCTCCCACGTCGTACTTGGACAGAAAGACTGACGCCGGCAACTTGTTCCACTCTCTTGCTGTACGCACGATTAACGATGACTCAAGTCTCTTCGTTCGGACGCGCGGAATATCTACTATGAAAGGGTGGAGACCCGCCGAAAGACAATGCTGTGAGCTAGTTTTGGCTAACCGTCAGCCTTTAACGCTAGCGTGATAGTAATAGAAATTCACTTAGTTTTCTACGTTCGATTTGTGACAGTCGATTGCTTGATTTGCATATATCGGGCATTATCATTGATAGAAAGTAAATCCGTTAAATGCTATATAAAGATAACAATTCCACGAGACAAGAAAAATTAAAAAGATGGCATTGACAACTTTAAGTGATACGGGCGGCCTGCCCGTATCACTTAAAGTTGTCAATCTTTGCAGATTATACAATTTTTAAATAGCTGCTTGACTATGATCTCTTGTTAAGTGGAGGTTAAAAAATTCAAGTGACAGCGAAAGTGTTTCACATGTATCTTGATGTATTAAGTTGAAGCTGTTCATAGAACGCCATTTGTAAGTAATAAGCTATAAAAAATTAGTCCTACAGTACATTCTTTAAAAAAAAACCTGTTTGTGTAAATATCTTAAAATAAAAACCATTGAGTGGTTCAATATTTTATTTACGCCATAGAAAACAACAAATAAGAGCTGAATAAATGTATTTACACGTGTTTGTGGAGAACATTAGCAAACCAAAAGTAAATAAAGGCTCAATGTACGTAAAACATTTTACACGGAAAAACCTTGGGACAGAAATCTCATCGAATATCATTCCTTTTACACAGGGGTCCCGAGTAAATCACGCAATTTCAATAAGTGCTATGTCTCGAAAGGATCTACATATTTTATTTTCATGGGCGGGATATCTATGGAAGACGAAAGCTTACAAAGTGTTCATTCATATTACTACCATTCTACGAAATTACTGGTTATATAGAATAACACCAAATAATAGTTAATAATATATTATATAATAAGAGTTGTGGTAGCTCAGTGTCCGGGCGGTTGCCTCAAATTGCATTGTACGTTCAGCCCAGTACTTCTGGGCTCGTAGAATATGGCTACGGTATCCCCTGCCTGTCGTAGAAAGCAACTCAAAGGGGAAATCGGGAAGAAGGCGACATCGGCTGGCCCGTGTCGCATTGCACTGCGACGGCACAGGGGGGGAAGGATTAACCTCCCTACCCCGCACCGGAGCCAGAGGGCCTCCGAAGGGTTCCAGTGGATATCCCGGAGCCCCTCACCAAGCACCGAGGAAGGGCCACCGGGGGGGTTTTAGTGGGTAAGAACCCCAAATATGGGGTATCTTGTTCAAGATTTTCCCCCCGCCACCAAAAAAAAAATGCATAGTACGCTAGCAAACCGAGTTCGATCCTCGGTGCCGGCACCAAAAAACTTGTTGTTGCAATTTTATGTGCTGATTTACGACTCGCTCGGCAGTGAAGGAAAACATTGTGAGGAAACCTACATGTCTTAGATTTTTTTTCTATAGATAGAAGTCTGCGAATTCTTGCAAGGGCCGAGTGACGGACTATGCCCTTGTAATCTCTTTACAGAGACGGTCTGCGAAAAACAGTGGAAGATATAGGCTGTAACTTATCAACTTTTTTATTACATTAAATACAAGAGAGGAGATGCAGGTATATCGTTTGCTTTAAAAAAATAGTTCTTTTTCCTTAACCTTTACAATATTTTAATAAAATATAAAACAAAAGTAAAGATAATTTTTTTATTTTAATATTAATATCATCTACATGTTTAACTAATACACGGAAAATATAAGTATAAGCGATTAGGAGGAAAAATGAGGAAAAGGAACTGTGTTGAAGTTTCCGCCTATACCAACAAAGTGAAGTTTACAAAGAAATTCTCATTTACTCGCGAGTTGTTTTAGGTCACAAAAGGTCTTGTGGTTTGCTTAGTAAGGAAACTTAATATAAGCATCCGCTATTATAAAGAGAAACATTATACTGGCGTTGTAATACACATGTTTTCGTACATTGTAAATCATATACCTTAACCCATTGAGTATATATTGCCAACGTAGCAATTTAGGATTGTTTTATCAACCGACTTCAAGAAACGGGTAATTTTTAATTCGTCTATATATTTGTTACCTCATAAATTTTGACTGGGTGAACCAATTTTGATGATTTTATTAGAAAGCTGGTCCAGTTCTGACAATGACATTCATGAAAGAACCATACAAGTAAAAGTTAAAGTTACAGCCTATAAATATATAATACATCTGTTGGGTGTAGGCCTTCTCTGTAAAGAGCATATAAGGGCATAGTCCGTCACGTGGCCCTAGCGCGGATTGGCTTCTCACAATGGTTACCTTCACCACCGAGTACGTTGTAAATTAGCACATAAAATTGCAACACAAATGTATTGGTGCCGGCACCGGGCAACGAACTCGGGTTGCTAGTAGTCTACTATGCAACTTGAGTCAATCGCCCGGACACTGAGCTACCACGGCTGTACTATTCAAGTATTAAAATTTAACTTATAAATGCGCGACAAATGGACGAATAACTCAATCTCATTCATCTCATCATGATTTATTTTTATTGGAAACTTTTTTTAATTCACTGAGCTCATCATATCAAATATGCCATTAATAATTTACAAAATACATTTAATAATTTTAATCCAAATAACATAGTTTCACCTATAGTATTGGATTTTATCCTAAAAGATACAATCGTCCAAGATTTAAGTCCTTTTAGAATTTATGGTAATTTGGTATTAAGACGATCTGGCGAGGAATATTTACGATGTCAATATAGATACGCTGTTAGCCTCCAGTCTGACGAGATTTACGGTCCTGGGGAATAAAATATGTAGATTCGATCCAAGGCATAGCACTTATTGAAATTGCCTGATTTACTCGAATCCCAATATTGAAAATTGTAAAAGGATTCTACTGCTAGTACAAGTGTTACAACTTTCTTTTGCTATTACGTTATACTCAGTAACAAAACAATGATCAATAAAAGCGATAAGAAAGTGGTTCAATGCCCTTCAAATCTAGTGACCTCTAATTAAACCTCAAGCGGAGTTTTATGGTGCTTCCATTAAAAAGCCAATGACTTGAAAGTGTATTACATTGATCCTTTTAAGCTCTGATAAAAAGGGGAGTAGACAGTATATTTTTTAGTATTCAACGATCACATTTCAGGTTTATGTTTGTGAGAAATTCGTTACAAAGCGGGTTTATTTTCTATGTAAAGTAATTCTGAATCCGTATTTCAATCGCGTGGCATCCGCCAGTCTGGAAGTTGTATTGCAGTGGTAGTAATTTACCGGTTAATTTCTGAAGCATGAAGCGCTGCTAGACGCGCAACACTGATATCTTAAATTCTAAAGTAAGATGCATGTTGAACATAGTAATTACTGTTTCCAATTGTTCGAAAGATTGAAATGATATTATTTACCTATAGAGGATTATATACCTATTTCATTTATTTTTTTGTTTACGTATGTATAAACTCAATTATGTGTATTTTAATAAGTGTCATTGTTATAGACGAATGTAGCTTCGACGTCCAAACCTAAAACATTGAATTTTATTTATTTAGTCTTTATTTTCACGGAAAGGCGGATATTATGTGTAAAAACTTGTAGGTCTTGTGGAATGAAATAGTCCAATAACTACGTCCAATGGCGTGTCCTCACAATCTTTATACAAAATTAATTATAAGTCAGATTACAAACTAATAAAGTTAAATTATTGTTTACAATGCCAAGTTAATGTGATGATCAACTAAATTATTAATGAAAGATACAATAAGATTCAGGTAAATCACTAAGATATTGAAAGTAGTTATTATGCAGGCAGGCATTCTCTGCTAGAATACCTTAGAGTAGTTTAAAGAAAAAGTTACGGGTGCACGTTTAAAAAAAAACATATTTACATATCAAAAAAATTAAAAATATATCCATAACTATTATATGTAACAATAAATACATAAATGTATAACTATTTAATATCTACAGATAGATGGATAAAAAAAGGAAATGGTAAATTTAAAACGACTAACGATTGTTCATGTATAATTTCCAGAGTAAGCGTCTGAAAGCAGCCTTAGTTCCAGCTGTTCCAGGCATTCTATTGAAAGTTCTTTAATTGAAAAATTGTTAGTAGGCTTTTTTATTAATAATGTTTTTGCTCACAAAATAAAATAATTGTAAAGTTTTTCGTAATTGCGAAGATCTGTTATTGGCAGTCTGTTTTTTAATAATTATAACCGAGGTTCCCATCCTCGTGCCCGAGCGATTCGTATGTGCTCACCACTATTCGACACGAACTTATTTTTTTCATAAACTTTACTTAAAAATGTGAATTATGACTACGTTTTGTAAATACATTTCTCTGAGTGTAATTTCAATAATAATTTTAATTATTTTAAAACATTTTTGTTTATTATATTTTAATAAATTATATGGAAGTTGGTCGATTAAAAATTGGTGGTGCCCGCCACTCGAACGATATTTTAGAATGTGCTCTAGAGTACAAAAAAGTTGACAACACCTGTATTATTATATCTTTTTTGTAAATATTAACGCTGTTTATCTTAATAACAAATAATTAACCTCACAAATTTATAATTTTTTCAAATACTAACGTAAAACGATTAATAAAAACTCAAGTATATAAAATGGCTGAAATTATATATCCCCATCATAAGATCATAAAGTTGAACACTTAGGCATTCAAATGCAAAAGTTCAAAATTATTATGAAACTAAACATAATTTTCGTATTTCTGGCAGTAATTGTATTAACCACGTCATCATTATCATACGAATACTCTTAGCTTGGCTTTTGTAGACAACAACAGAAGATCTGCATTTCAAATGCAAGAACAAATGCCACCGACAGGCATGTATCTACAGGGTAAATTATGCTTTATGTGAGACAAATCAGAATATACTTTCCTTTGATCTAAACTAAGATACTGCATTTTGACTGTAGTGTGTTTCTCACAGCTAAATTTACGCTTTCTCATTATTGTATTTATCTCACTTTCTATTTCTTTAGACATATAGTGTTTGTTCATAGTAGTAATTTAGTAGACAGTAAAGCAGTAATATATATGTATTTATTTTTTGTTCTTTTAAAGATTCACTACTTTAATAAGGGCTTTAAATATCTTTATTTATAACAGTTTCATTTCATTCGACACATATAGTATATATGTGTTACAATACGAATAATTAGTTATTAATGTATGTGCTATTACAACCAAAGAGTATTAAATATGTAAAGCATTGTGAGAAGTCGTGTTGTTGACTCCACATAGTACGGGGAGTGAGTTCCCCTTTTCCAGTGCACCTTGTCTGAAGAGTTAGTGGGGAGCCTTGCCCTTCACGGGATAGAGCCGCCATGTTGCTGTCGATGTGAAGTGTTCCCGTAGGCCCACCATCATGTGCCCGCAGGTCGGTGAAACAACTCAAATAAATTGCGTCTATAAATACATGAATGAAATGAATGTTAGCAGACGCAATAAACACACGCACCACACACACAAACTACACATCCACAAATACACAATATACACAAACATAACAATTTCGAAATTATTTTTTAATAAAAAAATCAATTTTAATTTGGTACTATAATGTCTAATTTGATTGGAGGGTGGGCGTTAAAAGCAGGGACACAATATCGTCTCTTAAACGTTGCTATTATCGTGTAATAGAATTGTACTTACGTTATTTATTATTATAATGCTAGTAATGGGTTATAAATAAGTTTTCGTCGTTTTGAGAAAGATGGCGTTGGTGTGAAATTTACGTTAGAATGCGCAGATGACAACCGGCTTAAAATAAGTTTCTCTCTATTATATCATCATGTAATTTTCTTCATCTAAAAATGTCTAAATTTCAGCCAACTAAGTGTCATATGCAGGAACTTTTATTTCTTTAATTAAAAAAGATTGCTGCTGAGACGCATCGATGGCTCGTAGAAGCATAAAATGAGGATGCTTTGAGTTTCTTCAACAGTCTAAAAACGGTGATATTGACGTAAAAGACTAAAATCGCATTTAAAAATCCCACTTTAATAATATATTTTCTGTAATGTTAAAAAACGGCAGAATCTTATTTGTACTTCTATTATTTATAATTGTTTTTAACTGTATGTTTATATTTTAGTTAAAATTTTTAATAATTCACAGCACCTCATAATTATAATAATATTTAATTTAACTATGCTTATTTTTGTTACTATAACTTCAATTGATTAAGCTACGTAAAGTAAGTGAAATCTAGCTGTTGATGTATAGGACGCCTGTCTTATTTCCTTCAAAGCGAAATCAGCGGGACTTAATTACTTAGCTAGTTCCGGAATGTGCCATTCGTATTGAAGATTGAAATCGACCGTGATTACAAAGGACACGGTCGAATACACTGACTTCATAGATTGACTCTCAGACTGCACATATGGAAATTATCGATGTATTTCAAGGACATGTATTGATAGTGTAATTATAAATACACTGATTCATCGAAAACCAATTCTATGCTCAGGTCAATATTTTATTCCTGTGATGGTATTCTATTTTATTGCATAAATAAACGATTTCTTATGTTTATGCAAATTTCAACTATTTAGATTTGCATTATTTAGGGCCTCACGGAAGTAGAATATTTAATATTCCCGTGGCATAGTTATCGGTTATCATTTAATATTATATATTAACTCAATTATATCTATAAAGGGATAATTATAGTTATAGGTGACCCCCATGATAATTTACGTTTACGCCTTTTCATAGACCTCAAAATATTTTAAATGTAATGGTAATTTTAATTCTGAAAAGTACTATAAATGTAAAAAATAGACCAAAACTATATTAACTATATTTTAGTATGTATGTATGTTTCGTAAATAAAAGAATAAACATCCAAGAAAGTTAGGTAAAAAATAGAAGAAACTTAATAAATGTGATGCTTTGTTCAAATCTTAAACACCTACTTACATGTTCGTGCCGGTCGTAATAAGGTGTAAATTGCATGTGTATTTAGGTTAAGTAGGCCTACATATTGCACTGTTAGTTTTGTTTAGGCGGGAACGAACGGAGCTTTATAAGACACATGTTTTGAAGTATTCCATTCCTTGCTGAAAATTGTTTTGCTACGAATAAAAATTCATACTTAAATCATTGTTTTGTTTATTATACACAATCGGTTTTTGATTCGTTCGTTAGGAGTGCAAAATACAATTGAGTCAGAAGATCTAGTTCTTTTATTCCATATATATATTCAGTCATATATCAAATTAATTAGATCCCTACGTGACAGCTAGTGAGCACATCGCTGTACACCTGACACACACTTTTCGCATGTGATTTTTTTGTACTTATAAACCATGTAAAACCGTTATTCATTGGTACAGGTTGACTGGGATTTAAATCCGTGATTATCAGATCGTAAGTCAAACAGCTTTGCCACTAAGCTATATATATATAGATATTAATACTGCGATTTAATATATGTGTATGCGTATGAGTTTTATAGAAATAATAAAAATATACTTCTTTCAGCACTAACGCTTTAAACACTAACTTTATAACAGCTCATTGCTGTAAAATCACTATCAAGTAACTTTACCGAGCCATAATCTGGCCTTATTTTCTTATCTCGATTGTTTATACTATTATGTCTAATAACTACCAAAGTTATCCAGTCAGTAATCCAGCTAATCCAGTGTTCCCATTCGGGACCGCTTGCACTATATTGCACATAATAAAAGTTCAAGTTTCGTGAACAATGTAAGTCACAAATACAGCACTTCTATTAGGTAATTTGCAACACCAACATGGCCTCTACAATGCTACAGGGCGTTTGCTTTGCGATGCTACAATATATTCTGCGATGCTTAGAAGATATTTAAACAATGACATCAATGCCGTGAGGTTGTTTGTAGTACACTGCTACGAAGGTAGGCAACGTAGGACTGCTACAAATCGTAGCGCTACGGTATAGCGCTATACTTTTAGCTTATTATTGAATTAATGTCGCCCTAAGTTTATTATGCTAACGTAAAAAATAGTAGCCTTCTATTTCCATATTCAGACTTTTATTTAGAAAAATAAGGAGAAAAACCCACGAGAAAATTAATTCGAAGGGAACATAATGTTTGCCATGTTTCTGTGCCAACTACGCCTTAAGCTCTGTTGAAATTCCCAAGTGAGTGTTTTAGTAGGAAATTCCTGCTATAGTGACTATTACTTTACTACCGTTCTAATTTAATGCAAAGCCGGAGTGTAAGAAAACATCGCTTCAAGGAGATTTTTAATTCTTTTCACTCCAAACAACTGGAACTTAGTTAATAAAAAAATTATCACCAAAATTATAAAATTTGACCGAATAAATCATGACTAATAAAGATTTATCATTTACAGAATATAGCTACGACAATAGACTAATGGTGTAGGGTACGATCTGGGAATCGTAAGGTTGTAGGTTCGAATCCAACATTAAACTATTGACGTGAACGATCTCCTAGCACAAAATTAAGCTTAGTTGGAATGGTTAACATGAATGTTAATAATATTTCTAAAAAAAGAAATGTTGCTAGCTTTATTTTTTTAATCTTTTAATAATTAACAAGTATACGTATCATTATGTAGTTATGAGATCTCAGTGGTGGATTAATCTTATTCCGAACCCGAAAATGCGGAATTGAATCTCGCGTAACAACAACTTTTTCAAACTGCTTTCGTATGCTACAGTCATACGAAAACAATTTTTTAGGTAAAATAACTGTAAAGTTACAAAAATAACTAACACACACATAGTACATATATTATGCTTAATAGATAAATAGAGAATAAAATAAATTTTAAAATGACAGCCGTACCAAAAATCATCTCGTACCTGGTATTACACAACGCATTTACTGCTTCCTGTTGATAATGGTAGGCAAGAAAATCTCTAGCGGAAGATTTTAATGAGTTGAATTTGAATTCATAACATTTTATGGTCTAAAGCTTCTCTTTAAAATTTTTGCAACATCACCGTGTACGACAGAGAACTTTACGATTAAGTCACGTTAAATTATATCAAATACATTTACATAAAAACTAGCTGACCCAGCAAACGTTGTTTTGCTATCAAAATTATATTTAGTAACTCTTGTGCTAGTTTGTTACTTGTGCTTGATACATTATAAACTTAACTTAATGCATTTCAAAAAAAAATGTAAAAACATAAATGTTACGTCTGAATAACCCATATGACTTACGAGATTTGAAAAATAGATAGTGGTCCATTCTCAAATCTACTGAAAATGCATATATATATATATATACTTAGGTATCTGTTGTATGTTTAGCAAATTTATTTATGTATATTAGTTTTAATAGTATGTGTATGTATTGATAGATATGTATGTTTATGTACATATGTATATTGTGTTTTTGTATTAAAATAAATTTGATCACAGACCCACTAAAATCTTTTTTAGACGTAAGTTTCTGTCCATACATAGGTAGTCTGGAAGAGATTGCTCTTTAGCGGTAAGACCGCTCATTGTGTATGCAATTACATCGACTAATATAAAAATTGTATAATTGTTATTTCTGTGATGTATTTAGTTTTTAATTGTTGCGCAATAAAGTATATTCATTCATAAAATATCTTACAAATCGGTCTACCCGTTTCGGAGGAGTATGGTAACTAACATTATGACAAGAATTTCAAGGCTATTTGCAAGAAATGTAGCTATGTAGTAGTAGTCACCGTAAGGGAAAATAAAACTGTACTATTAGAGTATTTGTAGCAGTGTTGTGGCGAATACCTTATAAGTTTGCCAAAAACCGTTTGCCCTGTCTTCACAGGTAAAGATAAAGAAAAATGTGAGATTTTTTCCCAATATGCCAAGAATATAAATCCAACGGAAATATTTACAGTATTTTTCAATTAAGCAAAAACGTCGGTGACTTTATTGGCTTATATAAACGGATTTCGATAAAGAATGTTTGATGCCAGTAATTTTTGCCTCTACCTAATCCAGAAAGGTCGCCCCAAGCTATCCAATAACTATTTAAAGAGTGGCTGCGATTGTACCGGCCCTGATAAGAGCAGGGATACTGTTGGTTTACGTACAGACTTAGCTACTTTCCTTGTTCTTGTATATATAACTGTATTTTTCTATTATGTAGGAAACGTTCCGTTTATATAACTAATTAACGCCCAAATATATACAGACCCTATGATTTATATTTACACTTTATCTAATATAAATGTTTTTACTCAAACGGTTTATTCATTACTATTTACTGCAAAAACTACAAATGGGATAGATGTGCTGCTTATACCATAAAAGGTGTCGGTGAAAGTTTTAGTATATGATATATGTTACATTACTTATCTGTTACCTTTATTTTTTATTTATAAAATAATATTTTTCTATCACGAGTTTGTCCCATTCGAATGACATATATTTAGTAGCATAATTTTATTGTTTATCTATTTTGATACAGTAATTCAATTTAAATAACTATTTAAATACTATACGACTTACCTTATACAACAGACAGTCAGAATGCGAACCCCAGTCGCTCTCTGTCATAGAGTTTCCATTGACTTCGCTAGGGTTAAAAAGGATGTATTGAATTTAAGTATTATGGAATTAATATGTTTATTAATAATAAACTGAAGATTTTTTCAATCAATGGGGAGACAAAGGAGCAGTTTTTGGCAGGAAAACTTGCTAAAATTTAAGCAACTAATATTTAAAGTACATTTAGAAAGTCGTCAATCTAGTCAAGACATATTCTTTTAAAGCGCTTCTACAACATTAAAAAATATAGCTCATGGAAATTTTCCCTAATCTGCTTTAAAGCCGCGCCTCCTATACGTTTATTATTTTATTTTCTTTCGTCTTATATTTTTTTTTTATTTTATTAGCTATTGTTGAAAAGTCATTTAAATTGCTGATTGAAGTTGACATTAAGTCACCAAAGTCCTAAATACATTTTTAGAATGTTGCCAAAATCCCACGCCGAGTAATAACTGTTTGTACAAAAACAAATCTCGTTTAGGTAAAACTTTGCCAACAGAATTGCCTGACTTTTTGGCTTGTTATTTTTAAAGTAAATACAGATAAATATTTGAGGTAAACTTTCTAAACGACAATTCTTTTATAACATAACTGTAATGAATTTTATCAATAATTCTAATGCATTATAACTGCAAAACGAGTGCTCAAGAGCTTTTATTAAGCTCTTACAAATACAACATGTTACACAGTCATAATTTCAGGTGCTTTGCTTTCCTTTAAGACATAGTACCACCTTTCGAGAATCGAGGTGTGGTGCTGATCATGAACATCCTTCATGTTACGGATCCCATAGACAGCACATGGTACCAACGTATCCATCCTTAACGAACTTAAAATTAAAGCTAGGCTGTCCACTACGCAGGTTCTGGAATATTTTGGTCACATTGCCATAAAAAATCAGTGATAATTTAGAATTGGTACCTGGAAAAATTGACGGGACAAGACCGCGAGTTCGAAGCACGCTGGACTGACTAGATCCGCACCACTATCGGCACGTCGGTTAGCGCACGGCTGCAGACAGAGGAAAATGGCGACGGATGACCAAAGACTGTTTCCCACGAGATGGTCACGACCCTCCGCGTTAAGGAAACCGACGCGAGGAGGAGGACCTCCTTTAAGTCCATATTTGTTTTAAATTCGGAAATACCGCTTTTTTGTCGATGGAATTTGGAGTTCCATCCTAACTTATTTATCACTAGACGTTTACTCACTTCTCTTTTTAACCGCATTCCAAAAATGAGTAGGTTCTCAATTCGACTGTATTTTTCATGTATGTTACCTCAGAATTTTCGACGTTTTTTATTTCGAAGTTGGTGCTTCCCATGTGGTCCAGTTCTGAAAATGGTCTTAAATTTGCATTATGTATGTGCGTGACAATTGGACGAATAACTCAACATCACGCCAACCTATTTCGATGATTCATTTTTTATTCGAAAGATTGTACTTTGAGCGCAGTTTGTTGAGAGTTCGGTTAGGTTCTGATTAAATCTATTTCGTAATATTTCAACGATAATTCGGAAATACAATGAGGGTGTCCGCGCGTATTAGCAAACTTGAAATTTAAAATCCTAATTGTATTAGATATTCATATCATAATTACATATTATGGTTTATTATAACGCAAAAATATTAATTAACCATCAGCAAGAATTAACACGATACCGTCTTTCGTTTCATTAAAATGAAGCTAATTAAAGTGAATTTTCGCCTATTTAAGGCGAAAGTATGAAAAGGAAAACACACTGACGTCAACGTTGCCGCAGGTCGTACACCTTATATTAAGCAAAGTCTTAAACATACGTTTAATTTGTATGGGGAGATTTTTTTAAGTAAAACTTGTTTACCCACGCTTGGAGTAAGCTGGTGAACGCGTTACGAAAAATGTGATCGGGCGAGATAGTAGCGAATAGTAGCAGTATTATTTGAAGGTTTTCAAATTGTGTAGGCTCGGAAACACAACAGGAGACAGTTGGTTCCACAGATTGATAGTACGTAGAAGAAGGTTACGTTAAAAAGTACGGTCGCTGGGACGCAATGGTGCCTATGGTAGTTGGAATTCTGCCGTGATGTGCAGTAACCGAATGTGAGGATACCGGTAACTGGGATGATTCCAAAAAGTTCTTAGAACACTTCCAATGGTAAATGCGATACAGAATGCTGCGATATAACAAGAGATCTTAACCACTAAGCGTTCATTGCTATCGATATAATTCTTTATTGACATATATACATTAAACTAGCCTTGTACTATACCTTAACACGCTTCGCTGTGGCACATTGGTGGACAAGGACATGAACAAGGCGCGAAAAGCAGCAACAGGTCAAAATAATTGTTAATATATAAAATGTATTAAAGTCAGAATGTATAATAATTTGTATGCGACGCGTCATCGATCTTTTTTTTTGTTAAAATGTTCAGTTTTGTAAACAACGCCATCTTTTGGTAACGATTGTTGAAAAGTGATTTTCTTGCTACTTGATTTGATCGCTGATATGTCACTGACGCAAGAAATATATAAAACAATCTTTGAAGCGTCATATACTACCCGTAAATCGAGCCAAAATTTTAGAAAAATCGATGTATAACTTTTTCATTTTTTGAAGCGTACACAAACTAACATAACATGTTTATATACTGTATAGAGAACATAATATGATACAACTCTTAATAAGACGTCAGTCAGCACTTGTTAAGCGTAAAAAATGCTCTAGAAAATATTTTCAGTAGTTATGAAAGGAAGAAGGATGTTGTAATGTTGCATTATTCATTTC
This sequence comes from Meandrusa payeni, assembly GCA_029286785.1. Classification (NCBI taxonomy): domain Eukaryota; kingdom Metazoa; phylum Arthropoda; class Insecta; order Lepidoptera; family Papilionidae; genus Meandrusa; species Meandrusa payeni. The sequence continues at coordinate 8,499,911 of JAGSMX010000013.1, forward strand.
ACAATGCATCATGCAACATAATAAAATTAACAGAAGTAAAGCTATGAAAATTCATATTCACGTTCTCATGGCGCTAATTGTACATTTCTAACATGAAATAAATAAAACCGTGAACAGTAAGCTATCATGTTTACTATAGTTTTAATTGTATCATATAATAACAGAATATTTTGTATCTATACCTTCGTAATACTTAGATTTAATTCACGTTATGATTCAGTAAATCTTTAATTGGATTATCTATGTATATAAAAGAGAAAGTGTGTGGGTTTGATCCATATAGGCTCCGAAGTGGCTGGACTGATTTCAATGACACTTTCAGGGAATCTTCAGATTGAGCTGGCGAGTAATCCTGTAAAGTTTGGTGACGATCGGAGCACTCCTCTTTTTGAACTGTCAAATACAGATTGTATTTACTATGATTATATTCTATTGTTTTATAACTCAAATTTGTATTAGCACATGCGTTGTGTATATTTATGTCATTACGAACCATATTGAAGTACAATCTAGTATAAAGATTTTGAAGTATTCAAAGTAAGTTATAGCGCTGCGAATGTATGCGTTTACTAATGCTGCTGATATGTACATGGGTGTATTCTCTTCTATTCCCTTTACCCGCTCGAGAAGAGTATAGAAGAGAATGAATACGGAGAGAAATGAATAATTAAATATAATGTGAGAGTTAAATATTTTATTTAATGATGTAAGCTTATTGTTTAAATTGAATAAAGCAAAATCTAGTCAGGGGAAGCGGGTTGGGTACGCTAGTAAGCAATAAAATTACTAGTCACTCGAATGTCACAAATTTGAAATAGACAATACAATACTGAAATTTTCAAAACAGGCTGTCTTAAGATATAAGTATCACATTTGTTCTTTCTGTAATGTTTTAGTAATAACTTTCAAAAATGTCTCTTAAATATGAAGTAATTCAGCTTTGTTGTTCGTGGCCACACTAGAGGCCACACTATCACATTTGTTCCTTCTGTAATGTTTCAGTAAAAAGTGTCAAAAAAATCTTTTAAATATAAAGTAATATAGCTTCGTTGTTCGTGGCCGCACTAGAAGTCAGAGAAGGTCATACTGCCTTATCGTTCTATACTGTTGTGTCTACGGTGAAACTAAATCAAAGTAGAATAGGGTGGGAGAAAGACAAAAACTAATATAAACCAGTAGTACCAGTAGTATAAGTAGTATATATTTCTTTGATAAATATCATCATTATAATTTATATAATTAAATACACACTAAAATCCCACTGTTAATGAATCCTTTCAAAGGACAATAGTTATTCGAAGGCGTAACAATTAGTAATTCAATAGGTTTAAAGGCACATTGTAAATAAAGGGTTTCAATTCACTTCTAAAGTTACCATTAATTTCACCTGATATTATTACGTATTAACTCCTAAAGTGTAAGTAATTTATATCATCTAGTATGTATTCAAAATGCGCCGTGGTAGCTCAGTGTCAAGGTGGTCGCCTCAAGTTGCATAGTACGTAAGCAAGTCGAGTTGAATTTGTTTGTTTCAATTTTAATTGCTGATTTTCCACGTGCTTCGCAGTAAAGCAAAATATCGCGAGTACATATGTTAGGAAATTTTCTGACACATATGAAGTCTGCCAATCCGTATGGAGCGCGACAGCGAGCCCTTATAATCTGTTTATACAGCAGGCAGGTGCCCAATGGTAAGACATATATATACAGGTTTTAACTTTAAGTATTCAATTAATTAGTAAAAGTGCAAGGACTCGCATCCAAGCACAACAAAATATCACCCTTAGAATGATCCTAAACGCGGGGCGTTACGTCAGAAATGACGTAATACACCGCGATTTAGGCATCGAATCGATCCACGAATTTGTCACGAGACTAGCTCGTAACTTATTCGACCGCGCGGACAACGGTCCGCACGAACACCTGCGTGGGTTCGCCCGCAACACGCGCGTCCTCCCGACGTGCACCGTAGGTTCAAATTCCCCTATTCTAGGGAGCTTTTGAACTCGTAGGCCACATATTCGCCCCCTCTCGACCTCCGTCTCAATCAAGACCGAGAGGTCGGGAGGGCGTAGAAGATAGATTCGTCGCGGCTGACGCTTAAGGGATTAGTCTTGACGTAAAATAGTTATTCGTAAAAATCCGTTCTAAAACGGTACCCAAGACCAGGGAGCAGTCGCCCCTGCGCTGATAACCGGGTAATGGGGTAACACCCGAGGCCCGTACCTGCGAGGTTCCCGTGAACCTTGTAGATGACTCGTGACTGACTAAGTATTCAAAATATCGATATTAATTATTTATGTTTTATACGACGAATTTCACTTTAATTGAGCAGAAAACCGATACGCATTGTACCTCAGAAATGGATTTAATCAAAGTTTCAATACATATATATGTTGTTGACTTTTAAGTTTGTTAATATTATTAACGATAAGTTAATATAATGTGAAAGAAATTAATAATTTGTATTTATAATACGGCTTATCAGTTAATCATTTAAATTACTATAGAGGTATTTCTCAAACCGGTTACTATGTACACCAGGTCTCGCGGCAGATTATATCCTAATATTCTTCTTACAAAAAGCCTATACCCTGTTACGACAAATATACTTACTTTATATAGATTGTAGCTTATAGCTGATGATGCACTATTATATATATATATTTAAGAAAGTTAAAAATATTAGAGAAAGTGTGTGGGTATGTGCCATATAGACTCCAAAACGGCTGGCGGTCCAGTCAATGAAACTTTCAGGGAATCTTCAGATTGTCCAGGCGAGTAATCCTGTAAACTTAGGTTAGGCACTCCTCTTTTTGAGCTGTCAAACAAGCCATACGTCGTACTTTTATTTCTGACATTAACTTGAGCCCGATATGTTTTTGGATAAATGATAAGAATGACATTGTATTTACTGATATGTACATGAAGAGAATAGAAGAGAATGAATACGTAGAGAAATGAATAATTTAAAATATGGTGAGAGTTAAATTCATTATTTTATGATGTAAGTTTATTGTTTTAATAAAATAAAGCAAGATCTAGCCCGGTGAAGCGGGCTGGGTTCACTAGTCCTTAATAAAAGTTAAAAACGATTTCAATTTTAACAATAAAAAATTCAATTCATATTCTGCTACTGTATCGCCTTCACATACAATTCTTTTCTTGTACCTTCTAAACTTGTTACAGACCTTAATGCACTTAGTTGTTGTTTTTCATTGAAGTTAAGTAAGTTCATGTAACGAGATATGAAACATTGCTGGTGTACAACGAGCAAAATTTAACATGAAGCTTACATTTGATATTGAATTTCTTTAAGAAATCCCTAATCTGCTATCAAGTTTCACGTTTATATGATTATATATTTATTTAAACTGTTCTAATTAACGTTTCTTTAGATCAGTCAGTTTTTATTATCAATCAATTTTTTTTTAAAAGAAAGCTAGTAATATTTCTTTTTTTTTCAGAAATTTTACTAACAATCTTGTTAACCACTCCAACTAAACTTAAGCTTGTGCTAGGACATGGTTCATGGCAATAGTTAAATGGTGGATTCGAACCCACGACCGTACGATTCGCAGGCCGTACCCTAAACCATTAGCCTATTGACGCTTCAAAATATTTTATTGCAATAAAAGTAAAACAAATCCAATGAAATAAATACAGCAATCATAGCAATATACAGAGTAGTTTTCAATAGGTGAATATTGAGTCTTTTGTATTCATAACAATCAATATAAAAATAAAGTGTTAATCTTTTATATATAGACATTTTCTTTCTAATTCTTTTGTTGTTATTATTGTAACGCTTTTAGAGTTTTAAAAATCTTTTTTTTCTTCCTTAATTTTTTGGGGACTTTTGACCTTTTGTGCATGTCAACCCCATCATACCCTTTTTGTTGACGGGGAGGAAAGCTTCAAATACCCGCCTTCTGGGGAAGGTGGGGTTATGTGGGAGTTCTGACCCACTAAAACCTCCCCGATGGCCCTTTCCTCGGTGCATGACGAGGGGTTCCGGGATCTTCAGTGGAACGCACCGGAGCCCCTCTGCACTGTGCTCAAGGAGAGCATGTCCCAGGGGGAGGTTACTCCCTCCCCTGTGCCCTCGCAGCGCAAGGCGACACGGGCCAGCTGATGTCGCCTTCTTCCCGGGTCCACTTTGGCGGACGACTTAGGCCCCACCCTTGTCTTCCAGTGAACCCGAGGCCCCTTTTAGTCACCTTGTATGACAGGCAGGGGATACCGTAGTCTTATTCTTGAGAGCCCAGAACTACAGGGCTGGGCTATTGTCAATGGCAATTGTCAAAATGAGACAAGCGGTTACATTAATATTACAAACAGACACTACAATTTTATTTATTTGTATAAATTTACACAATATATTTTTTTACACTGAATGTCACCAAATTCTAATCCATATTAAAATATTTATCTCCTTGGTGAAATTTAATTGTTTATAATGATTTTTATTGTGTCTAAATGTATTTATTTGCAACTGATCGCGCGTTCAATAAAGTACACCCTCGTTAATCCAGAGCTCGACGTAAGAACTTGGATCCAACATCCTTACCGTGTTAAAGTACACAGAATAAATTGGCAAATGGGGCAATCTAAGGGTCTTAGGTACTTGGTGATAAATTACAAAAAGCCCACTCGCCTCCGTTTATTTTTATGTGGGTACCGATACGTTAACGTCAAACTATGCAACACATATAAATATAAACACTCACGCCTTTCTTACATACTCTATACAAGGGTAGATAGAGGTTAAGATCTTCCATTTTGATCATGATCATCATTTTCATAAGTCAATACATGCTTTATGTATGTCAACCACCTAATTCCCGAACCTCTACTGTTTATCGTTATTATTGACATTTCTCTACAACACGTCTTATCAAATCTTAAGGTCGAGGGTTCGAATACATCATTTGACTACTGACGTGAATCATCTCCTAGCACGAGCTTAAGCTTAGTTGGAATGGGTAACAAGAATGTCAGTAATATTTATGAAAAAAAAAAGAAATATTGCTAGCTTTTTTTTAAATGTAATAATTTGAAAAATAAATCATAAATTTCCGATATCATATATAAATTTAAATAATAGAGGATAACTTTATGTCCCAAAGTCTTCTTACGAATGGTATCTGTCTTTACTTTAAATTCTCATTTTTTTTTAATTCATAAAGCTTATTCACCTTGACATAATTTTATACGTTATCAACTCTAGTTATATTAGATAGTTTTATATAACAGTACATAATTTTATGTTCTAAAACCTTCTTACCGATTGTAACTTTCTTTATTCACAAGATTCTAGGTCTATTATATAACAAGACCTTTGCATTTATCTTAATGATGGAATATCTACGTCATTAATTTTACTTCCCTGCCATATTGAACTCTCACTTCAATTAATAAAAGTGCGGTGCAGCTTAGGGTTTAGCCAGGCGTGCTTTTTATAAAACGAGCTTAGTGGGTTTTAATAGAAATTATAATTTTGTTTAGTAAAAATATTCTTTGTAAGTAATGAGACAAACCTCGAAATCTCTTCAAATCTCTTTGACAGTCTTCATCTAAATTACATCGTAATGAGATACAATTCTAAAGAGAAAGCTTTTGAAACGCTTTAGTTAATAGTAAATGGATACCGTTACCGCTTCGTGTTTCTAGATTAGAAATGGTGCTAATCTTCTTGTTTTCATGGTATAATAATATTTGCTAGCTTTGGAATGAGAATAAATAATCAGATACAGATATGTTTGTATTGATAACCATAATAAAAGATTATAAGTCAATTTTCACAAAAAAATTATACCACCAAAATAAATTATATATTATGATTAATTTTTGGTAGCGTGGAGAATTTGGGTCCACACTACAAAATGCCCTCTTAACCAGCCATAAATCTATTTAAAATTACCAATTTTTTTTATAACATCGAAAAAATTGTCTAAACCTACTCTCAATTTAAAAATATTTACAAACAGATTATTTAAGTATATTCTATAAAATAAAAAGAAATAATAGAAATCAAAGCTAAAAAAATAGTTCAATAATAAGTAGGTTAATTCAACCTATGTTTAAAGATTGATACACTGGGGGCTTCATTGCTTAGGAAGTGGATTGTACAAAACTGCCCCGTAAAGTCTATGCGAGGCATGTCCGATTTTGCGGAATGATGAGCAACGAGAAACGAAAGAGCTAATTTATTAGATCCGCAGGTGATCTTACCGCAGGTGACTTCGTTCTGTTTCCACTAAAATATAATAACTATTTAGAGTCTCAAATATCACGAGATTCGTATACCTGTACACCAGATCGTTTGGTCGCTGCAGTGCGAGTACTTTTGGCGTTATTACATATATACAACATGTCACTAATCTATTTCTGTAAATTCTCCTAAACTACCATACATTTTGATTGATCCCGTTTTCATTATCCATGCGTCCTCCACACCCAAACCAGACAAGCATATGTTTCCTTTCTTCTTTCTTATCTGCTAAACACTTTAAAGGCACGCTTTCCCTTATATGTACACTGTAAACATTTTAATCTTATCGTCTAGAGTTCCGTCCAGCATATTTTTTAATGTCTGAGTCTCAATGATGTTCATTTCACTCTCTGTTCCTTATATTGTTTTGGTTATTGAAAAAAAATGTAAAAATCAATACAAACGAATGGTATATTAAAGCGTGCTTCCATTACTGTTAAAGTTAAATCTACGCGATGAATCAGTGGTATAATGTTCGCATCTCCCTATAAAACTGCCGCGTATAAAGACTTATCTGATCTGGTTTTATTTTATAGCACTATTACGTACGGTTAAATTACTAAAAAGCGTATTACAGCGCTCGGAGAATAAATAAACACAAAAAAATTGTGACAAAATTAATTGGCTTCTAAAAAAAAGGTATCACGGCCTTTCAACTTCTACCTGTTTACTGGCTTCGCATATCTACACGGTGGGCAGACGCAGTTAAGACGCTCACAGGCCTGCCAATAACCAAAGCCATGAAGACCGCCGAGGACAGGGACGCGTGGAAGTTGATCGTGAAGCGAGCGATCAACACTTTGTGCTAGACACGACCTTCAGCAATGAAGGAGACGATTAAGAAGAAGATATCTACACGAATATAATTCAGTGAATAAAACTATTTTTACAGACCTTTACTTCGGTTATTGTTACGGGGGGCTCTCAACTTCCTTTGTCATAGCTGTCGTAGATCTAGTTTTGATCCGTTGATTTTGGATTATTTGATGTGCAGAATGAGCTCACAGTATTTTGAAGTCTCACTCTTTTAATCTGAAATTTCAAGTTGTTGATTGAATTATTTCTTTGATGCGAATGTTTTGAAACCATGTGTTTGAATACATTATAATCGAAAAAGGTGCCGTTCATTTTTTGTTGCCCTACGGGGCAGACATAGGTACCAATCGTAGTTTAAGCTTCAAACAATTGATGAAGAGATTTAAGTGTAGAGAAACTCTTTCAAGTCGTTAAGTAATAATCTACATAGGTTAAAATAGATTTAAAAAAAAATTAAATCACCATAAATTGAACAAAATTTATTTTTCATTTAGTATGTGTTTCATTTAGTTAAATGCGTTCGTATAATATAAGTATATATAATACCAGATATCTATAAAGAAATCCTATAATTCTTCGTATACTTTAATACAGATCCGAATGTACCAAATACATAGTGCTGTTCGAGTCGACAGCGGAATATGAAAGACTCGTAATCCCGGCTTACGTGTTAAAAGCTCGCCGTTTCGTCTTAGGCGACGAAAAATCGTTAAACATTAGGAACAGAATTCAGAAAAGACTCGTACTGACAGTGTTTAAGTCATAGGCAATTGTCTAGTTTAATTTTTTGATTGTTGAATTTAATTAAATAGCCGTAGCAATGTAGCGCACCTTGCTACGGCGTAGTCTTTTGCCTTTGATAGCTTTTAAAATTGTGATCTGACTCAATTCTTAGATAGCTCAACTTGAATCGCTATCATAAGTTCGAACTCTCGTAAGAAAATCACTGCTTGATTAAAGCTGAGCTTTGTGAAATTTATGACAACGTGACAGGTTATGAGCCCCTTTCATTAACAGTGTGAATTTTAAAGCAGGTCATGTTATAAACGGTATGATTACTTTCCACCGAGTTACTTGTTAAGCGTTCCAATTAACTATTCGCGGCGAATAATAAATTGAAATGGGAGCTCTTAGCACATAAAAGCGTATTGTTCTATTGTGATTGAGGTTCAGAAGTACTTTCATTGTAAATTGTCGGTAGTACAGGCTTTCTAGCGCGATAATCATTTAACACTTCAGCTTAGTCATGTCAGACAAATCATAACCTAATAGTTAAGAAGTCGACTACATAGATACAGATAATTTTATGGTCGGGAGTTCTAGTTCTTGGTTTTTTTCCAGTACAAAATACACTTGCTAAAATTTATCACTACTGTATGGCGACAAGCACCCACCCAAATTTGGAGCCTAGTACACTCGGTGGAAGCTTAGAATAATTATTATTTGTCTGGTAGACGATTAGATATAAAAGTCGACGCTCATTCCTTATATTTATCAAATAAGAAGACATAATGGAGCATAATCTAAGCTCCATTATGTCTTTCTATTAATGCTTATAATGGATGCTAAGTGGGGACAGTAAGGAGATAAGAAAACATTAACAGTTAACGACTTCGTTCAGAAATGACACATAACAATAATATTGTTATGATTCTGGACTTCCATTTTAAAACAATGTAGTCAATATCAAGATCCAAGCGTTGTTTCAGTCGTAGAAGACTGAATTATACGACAATTATGAATGAACGACAACTACTGGACTGATTATGAACTGTTTTTTTTATACTCTTGGAATTAGCGAAACAAATGTTCGGCGGCCTCTATTAATGTCTCTTTCCGACTCTTAACACCGGAATGCAAAATATACAACAGGTTCATAACGCCCTCTGTTGTGAACATTTTACACAATGTACAATATCGTAGTCTAATGCGACACCAGCGTCATCTACTGACGACGATAGACATTAACAAGCGTCAATAGCCTAATGGTTTAAGGTACGGCGTACGAAACGTGAGGTTCAAATCCACCATTCGTCTATTATCGTGAACTCCTGGTATAAACTTGATTTTAGTTGGAATGGTTAACAAGAAACCAGAGATAACGCGTGCTTCTTTTTAATTTTACCATCATCGATTTTCTCGTTAATATGACAAGCATATTATAAATATTGGATTTTTTGGCCATGTAAATATACTTATATTATATTTATCATTAATTAGGTAACACAAAAATATAACATAAAAAACACATAATTGGTACAAATTTACTTAAAATAATTATATATCTATATGGTCTTTCGTCCCACATTCCAGATGTGAAATGTTGAAAAATGCGTAGTGTTTTGCATAAAAAGTTCGTCGAGTAACTGTCAATATGTCGACTAGTTGTACCGCGTATGTTCCACTTACACAGACTGGCCAGAGAAGGTGGTCTCTCCGCTTTACTGGATTGAGAGGTGGCACAGCCCTTAGGTCACTCAGCATGAACCTCGTGAGGGTAACCTCGACTTGGACGGTAACTATGTTATTATATTGAAATTGTTTCATTTAAATGGTATAAATTATTATGATATTCGTTTTGGTTGTTTTAAGATTGAAAATATTCAAGTGGCCCGCATTTTTGTCCATTTTATCAATGCTGCGTACTATGAAATCCGAGCACTTTAAACGTGTATTGCACTATGACGGTTCGATCCTCCATGCTGTTTCTTTTTTTATAATAATGAACGGATTCAGTTTAAAAAAATAGCTCGGTTTACTTAAATCAATGAAGTGCGAATAAAGGCGGCGCTTCCATTCATTGGTTTCTTTAGATTGCCGTTTAATGGGCATTGGATTTTTTCCTCAGTTTTTCCATTAGATTTCCTACACCCCCAATCGGGTAAATGTGAATTGGGAAACACTTCAATGCATGTTAAGGATAGTGCTATGAAATGAAAGTTTTTTTTTGCCTTAAAAAACAAACAAAAATCTCCCAGTGGTAAGAGCACTTCAATTGTTGTTTGGATGACTTTTTTATAATATTAATAGAATAATAGGATGCACAAGAACTAAGTCTATTGACTGTACCTAAGCGCTGGTTCATAAATTTGTAAGATCCCACTCATTCCTTCTTATCTTTACGAGGGTCTCTGTCCACTCGACGTGAAATTAAGTAATCGCTTAATATTTTAGCACAGAATTCTTGTTAAGGTTAAATGGCCTTTTTTGTTGCGCTTTCATTATAGACGAATTTCAAAAAGATGAAGGCAAGGACGGCATTTGGCTTTACCAGAAACGGCAAAAATAACGAGAGGTATCGCAAATACGTTGACGACCTATTAAGGAGTAAAAAAAGCTGTGGTAGCTTAGCGTCCGGGCGTTTGCATAGTACGCTAGCAACGGAAATTCGATCCCCGGTACCAGCACTAATAAATTTGCTGTGGCAATTTTATGTGCTGATTTAACATGCGTTTGGCGAGGCAAAACCTACATGTACTAGAAAATTTTTCTAAGACATGTGAAATCTGCCAATCCACATTAGGGCCTCGTAGCGGACTCTGCCCTTATACTCTCTTTACAGAGAAGACCTGTGCCCAGCAGTGGGACATATATAAAGGCTGTAACTTTACCTTTTTTAACTATTATGTTATACTTATATTATATACACTCTTATTTATATAGGTTGGCAAGGCACTTGAAGTTCATTTTGGTATTTAAGAGGAACGGGAGAAGTAACAAACGCGCGTGCGAGTTTCCCTCTTAATAAAAAACACGAGGAGTTATAAAACTCTTTTTTAGAGTAAAACCTCTTCTTCATTTCACGGAGTATAGAAATTCTTTTTATTAATCTGTGAACATTGCTTTTACACTTCATTCCCTCCGGAAATTGGCTGGATATGTTCCCATACGAATCTATTTTGCGGTACCCACTGAAGCGTGACATCTAACATTAAAATCTCGACGGCTGCAATATATTTTATGATGACAAATTTCCAGTCGCGGCTAGTAAATAATGTTTATGACAGCGCAATCCGTTCTGTGCATTAGTGGCACTAAGCTCGCAGTGCATTATTGCACATTTTCACATTCTATGCTATAAACTTAAATCACTCCGAAAACAAAACATAACAACACATAATGGATGCTTTGTTTCACCGTTGTTTCTATTGTTTTCGAAATCATTTTAATTGATTATCTTTTGTTTTTGTTTTGTTATGAACTGACGACGGAAGACACTAGTGAGATACAGTTAAAGCTAATTCGGGAGTTACAGGAATCGCCTTTTCCTGGTGTCATAATGAAGCTATTAAACCATTATTATTGCTTATTATCCATATGATAAGGTACTGTATAATGACGAAGATACAAACATGTTGATTTATGGTTGGAATTCGAATACACCCATATCTCCTAGATACGAGTAGATAGATTTAAATACTATATGTACAAATGCGAACTTAATGCTATTTAGTATTTTCTTTCTGTTAATCTATGGTTTAACTCCTAATTGCTATCAAAAAGCGACTATACGATCTTATGAGCGGGAGCTTAAATCCCTGTCAAATTGTTCCAATGATTTTCAAGCGACTTCAAAAAGAGGAGGTTCTCAATTCGTCTGTATTATTTATGTTTCTTACCGCATAACTTTCGACTGATTTTTGATTATTCTTTTTTTATTTGAAAGCTGGTGTTTTTAATTTTAATAAAATATTAGTGTTTAAATTGCATCAAGTATGTGCGCCACAAATGGACGAATAACTCAATAGCACGCCAACGGATTTCGATTATTTTTTTATTGGGGGGATGTACTTTAAGAGTAGTTTGATGAAAGCTTAGTTGGGTTCTTATTAAGTTTGATTTCGTTATATTCCTACGATAATTCGGAAATACAAAAAGGGTGTCCGCGCGTTATAACGTTTAACGTTTGATTCGATTTGAAGTCGGTTTTTGTTTTTGTAAATTCCTATGTATTTGTTTGTTGTACAGTTTTTTACATGGTAAAGTCACTTGCTGAAGTTTCGTTGAATGATAATGGGCTCCCCACCTGTCGCATATGTGACCTGATAAGCTCGGTCAAATACTTTAAAGTAAACCGGTGAGGTGAATACTGCTCGACTCTTATAAAATAGGCTCTAACTATACTTAAATAGGATGTAATAAGTAAGATTCGCATTTACATTTTCGTGAAATATGCGCGATCTTGGTTGGTGCAAATTTCCCGATATATTCGAAAAACGAAGGTTTATTTCTTCAAATATTTAAGACGAACAAGATCCAAGCTCAATGATACTTTGAACTTTAATCAGTAATTGGTCGTCGTTTGAAAATTTTTATTATATTGACTCCGCCGCACCAATTCTGAATTCGATTTCATCCGGAAAGTGTTTTGCATTCTAATGTAGCTACAATTTACAGAATTCGATATTTTTATAAGGTTAACTGACAGCGGTTTGTTCAAGTGAAAGCGGATGTTGAATATATTAAATTGTGAAATTATTTGTAATTTACCGTGAAAATATGTGTCGTGTTGTTTAAATTACGAACTCGTGTAGTGCGAAATTCGTATACTACTGGTATTTGACTTGGAATCACGTCTATGCATAACAATGACGTGTACATTGTGTCCATGTCACGTATAGAGTATTATAGGACACTTATTATACATACCTATGTAGCTATGTAGAGATCTAAGGATGTGAAAGTAAGCAAAGAGGTGGGATAGGTTGTCTGTAATCTTTAAATTACAGACATCCTCGACTTGGCCTGTGTGATCGCCCTGAAGTCTAAATTCAACTTTGACTCAGGAATTGGAGCATTCAAGTCACACGTAATACGCAGCTCGCAACTTATTAGGTTAATTGTAATAGTTACTTAACCGTTGCCAAGCAACCATATAACAACCGTTTGTACATGTATCAAACGCATAGTAGTGTGTTTTATTATTGATACATTTGATAAAATATTAGAATTATAAAGTCCTTCTACAAATAAACTATGGAGTGGGAAATTTCATACTCTAAGGGGTACTATTTACTTATTAAAATATCACGTATTCATATATTGATATTGTATTTACGGTTTTATGTAGATGTGAGTGGGCGATAATGGTACCTAATATCAGGCAAGCCGTTTGCTCGTTTGCCCTTACCCTCACATAGTACTTCAATAGATAGCTAATTCATACAAATTAACAAAAATTTTTCAATAGATCGATGGAAGAATATAAAAAGTTTGCAATGTAATGGAAAACAATGCTTACCGGGTCAAAGAGGGGCAATATTTAATGGGCATTGGCATCTAACTGTAGCGGGAAAAGAAACACCAATTATTAAATGGTAAATGACTACGAACCGATCGTAGCGTAGAGTCTAAAAATATAATTAAAAATAAATCAATAAATATTTCCTACAACCTTCATTTTAAAATATCGCACTATCAAATGATTTTGTAGTTTTACTACATACTGAAAAGAAAAACAGTTATAAATATAAATTAAAAAAAGTGAATACGACGCCGAACTCTATCTACCCTGATAGGTTTAAAAGGGCGTGAAAGCCGTGTTTTTTGATAATCGTATAAAGTTTAACTCAAGAGCCATTTAAAGATAATATATTCAGAATAAATAGTATAGCTCACTTGCCATTACGTACTTACTACTTTTCACTATTTTTATTAAACACAATAATATAGTAGATAAGACGAAAATTACAGACACAGAAACATTTACAGTAAAATGGATCATTTCATGTCTGCCTGTGTTTCAATAAGAAACAGACGATGCCAATTTCGGATAGTTACGAAGTCTGCAGTAAATTTTATAGCATCGTTCACTTCGCGCTTAAAATAACTTACTATAAAGACGAATACTTATTTACTTTCAGTTGCCACTTAGGATAATTGTAGACAGACAGTAAATAAAACGCGATTCATGCATTTTTGATGTTAACGGCAATTTTCTGCAGTTTATTTCTTTGCGGTTCTTTTTGACGTTGAAAATAAATAAAGCCGTTAGCAAAAAAAAGGGTCGGTTAAGAAACTTTGAATATCTCGTTAGCTAATTGAAATAAAATGTGCATAATAGACAATTAAATATCCTTGAAATCAAATATTTTTATTAATTTATTTATATTTCATTGAAAAACATAAACTTAAACGAAAAAGGATATCTTACGTAAACTTGGACAATACAGTATTTGAGTTAGGTAGCGTCTTTATCTTCCGAGATATTCAAACTTTCTTAACCGACCCTTTATTTTTGCTCACGAGTGTAGTTGTATTAGTTGAAATAAAAAAAAATATCGATTTTATATATAATAAATTTCCTTGTATTTTGAGCGGCTTATTTTGCTCATAATATACAAATTGATTCACAAATTGATGTGACAAGATGACACGTTTTATTGCTGTAATTGAACCAAAAGTGTAGCCCTTTAAACTAACAAAACACCCCTCCTGTTGATTTCGACGGGTCGGCAGAGTTTATGGATTTTTATTTTTCATGGATCTATTATATACTCTTTTCCCAAACATACGTGATTGTTTACATGTTCGTGAGTTACGAGTATTAATGACAACGGCCATTTTCTTTATTCTAGCCATAAAATTCTCCTTCAAGTCACACTTCTCTTATCATAAAATTTCTAATCCTGTCGTTCAGATTCTAGCATACTTCTTAATCGCATATCTACAGCATTGGTTTTACAAATAGCCTTATAAGTTATAAGATATGCTTGAGTAAGTGATCATATATATATATATATATATATAACGGAAAAATATCTTACAGAAGGTAATACATTATCATTACCTTACGGTGGTATGCTGTCAGACGCGTTATTGAATGATTAATAGCTACGCTTAAGTGTGTAAACATGAGTTTTGCATTTATGAAATGGCCCATTGGAACGCCGATGTAACATGTAGTAGGTTTATTTCCTTTTCTCCTATCACTAAGACACTAGCTCAGGCCGAGTCCTACACATTCCTCCGGGCCCACCCAGGGTACCGGAGGATGGTCTTTAAAAAGATTCCCCCGCGTTAACAAAAAAAAAGGTATCTAACAGATTACATTTTGGAATATGTTGCGGAGTAACATTACCTTATTTCTATCCCTGTTTTGGAAATATAAGATGGTATATTAACAACAAGCAGACGCGGCATACGTTACTTTGTCCTCGAAATGGTAGCAGCAACAAACAGTCATTGATCAATTGATCAGTTATGGAGCGGGATGAAAAATGATTAAATTACAAAAATGACTATTAAAAAATCGGGGTGAAAATTTATGTATGTATTTTAATGCCACATTAAAAAAAAATTAAAAAAAAATGTTAGGTATGGACTTCTCTTATCACTTAAGTATATAAAAAATAGACCAGACTCAGATCTACACTGTATATTCATACGAAATTTCATAAAAATCGGTAGTCCTTTCGGGAGAGAATGGTAACTGACATTGTGACACGAGACTTTTATACGTTTGAAGTTAATATAATTTTAAAAGATAATGGAAATTCAACACAATTCTATTTAAAAATTTAAAGATTAGAGAAATTTTGAATTAGAAGAAGAAGTTCAAATTAATTTTGTGAAGTAATATAAGATACTCATAGGTTTACATATATTCTGAGAAGATCCCATTCCTTTTGTCCTTATCTTTATTGGGGTCCGTGTCCACTCAGTATATAATCAAGTAATCGCTCTCTAAGCTAACGATGTAATTATGTTTGGTGCTTAAGTATCACGAGTCAGATATATTTTTAACATATTTTTTACAAGAAATTAGCTCTGATGATTGTTATTTTAACAGGAGTAAATTGACAACACTCATATCATATCCAGCTTGAGAAAAAATCTACATTGATTATGATTGTGATAGTTCTCCCCTATCTATGCATATGCATCTATGTATTATGAAGTGGAAAGCTTGGTTTGTCTAGCATTCCGATCCGAAAGCGTACCCGAGAGGGCAAATTTTGATAAGTAATTAAGAAAAGATGAGATTTACTAATCATATCAAAGTAACACGGGAGTGTTATGATGATGAGATATCATTTGTGATTTTACACACCAGAATGCCAGGACCAGGGATAGAAAAATATTAATATAATATAATTAGTTATCCAAGTTCAATTAGATTACAATTTAAGTTGATCGATCTGACACAGAGAGCCGCCTGCTGAAAAACAGCTGAAAGCGAGTATTGAAATAAAACAACAAAGAACCACGGTAAACGGGGAAAAACTTTGCATTTTGCTTATGCAGGGAATGCATAATAGCGCCGGGTGTAAAAAGAATTTTACGCAACGGACTTGTTAACGTTATGTAAATTCTTCTACCAGTCAAAATAGAAGGATAGAGACCAAAACAAGTTAAAAATAATGGAATATTTTATTTTGCTCGGTCTACAAATTATAAATGTTATTTTTATTGCTTTTAACCTAACATTATAAAATATATAAGTATACATTTACAGTCGGTTTGCTCTTTAAAAAGCCCTCCTTATCATTCTTTTATTGCCTTTTGAGGGAAAGGAACCCCCCGGCCGAAGGAGAGAGGAGGGAAGGGGCCCCTTGCTATTTGCCGAAGAGAAGGCCCTTTTCGGTGCATTGAGAGGGGCTCCGTGATCTCCAGTGAATAGAACTAGAGCCCCTCTGCACTATGACGTCAAGCACGTCCCGGTTTTTAACTCGAGGCCCCTTTTAGTCGCCTTGAATGACAGGTAGGGGACACCATAGCCAGGACTACGTGGCTGACGGCCCAGCCTCGGATCGGTCCGGTGACCTCCTTCTGAGCCAAGATGGATAGCCCTTATATAGTATAGAGATGCACTTGCAAGCATTATTATTAATAATTAATAATAGTCAATGTTCAAATACAACTGAGAGATATAAAGGCTTATTATTATACTATTTGTGACAGAAGGTGAGATTGTTTTACACCGGTCTCAAATTTTAGCAAGATGTTTTGTTCACTAAGAAATCCCATAACGTAAATTCATTCCGTCTTATTACAAAAAATGTAGAAAGTCTTGGTTTAAACCAGCACTAACTAGTCAGAGTATGATTCCTATCTTAAGTTCAATAGATAGTCGCGTAACTACCGTGGAACCTCGTTTTGTAATAAGAATAAATTTAGTACTTGGTTTAGAACGTTGATTAGTGCTGGTACTTTCGTCATGCTACGTTTTGTAATAAGGCGGATTGTGGCACCAAATACCAGTTGGTATTCGTACCCTGGAAAATTAGATCGTAAATCACCCAGTTCATTTAAATTCAGTAATAATAAAACGACAAAAAAGAAACGTGAAATATTGGAGTATATCAAAACAAAGAAAGAGAATTTATAATATAGTTTTAATATTACTATCAAACTCGGAAAGTAGTTATCGCTGCTTTTATCTTTTATAAGCCTCATACGGCTTACTGGCTGTGTTGGCAGAAACAAACTTTTTATATTAAAGTCTCAGGTACATGTACAAAAGTAGAACACAGACAATTATATGGGGGTGAAGTTAATTCTTGACATAAAATTGCCATTTTCAATCAGTAAATGACTGATTTAAATTACGATCTGAAGTTTTAGGATCCAAATCGAAGCGGCAATAGCCTAATAGTTAATGATAAAGGCGAATCGTAAAGTCGTAAGCTCGAATTCAACATTCGACTACTGACGTGAACCATCTCCTAGCACTCACACTTGCTTAAGCTCAGTTGGAATGATTAACGAAAAATGTTAGGTAATATTTCTAAAGAAAAGGAAATATTGCTAGCTTTCTTTTTTTAAAATCGAATTGTGCAAGTAACACAACGACTATACGTTTTTCAGCATCTTAAGCTTAAAAGATTTTACTTGGTAAACTTTGACCAATGTTTGACGTGGACTATAATTGGAACCTACCCAGCTACATAAAAGCAGGTGCAGATAACCAACCGTATTTGTCTTCATGCTAGGTTAAAAGGACTTCTGTGCTTATATTGTTTTTATATTTGTCTATATTTTTTATGCACATTACATTTAGGGACATTCCAGAATTTACTTAAGGTTTATTCATTGATGTCAACGAATTTTGGCAAATTTTACTCAAATTATTTTTAACCTTATCTGTAGAAAAAGGTAAAAATTAATACCACATCTTTAGTCTAATTTCAACCTTTTTTTTTGTTGACGGGGGGAAATCTTCAACAAGATGCACCACATAAACCCATGTGGTGCATCTTGGTGGTGGCTTATGTGGTGGTCTTACCCACTAAAGCGGTGGTTCCTCTGTGCATGGTGAGGGGCTCCGGGATCTTCAGCGGAACGCACCGAAGCCCCTCTGCACTGTGCTCTCGGTGAGCACGTCCCGGGGGGGGGGGTGGGGGAGGGAGTTTGATCTCTTCCTCCTGTGCCCTCGCAGTGCAAGGCGACACAGGCCAGCCGATGCCTTCTTCCCGATCCACTTTAGTGGACGACAAAGGCCCCCACTGTTGTCGCTCAGTGAACCTGAGGCCCCTTTTAGTCGCCTTCTACGACAGGCAGGGGATACCGTAGCCTTATACTATGAGCCCAGAACTTCGGGGCTGCGTCTGTGTTAAACCTACATAAACTTTTGTGACAAATTGTACCCTAATAGTCTATTGATTCTTTATATGCTGTATAAATACTTCTCTTGTACAATGTTAATATGCCATTATTATATCAACGTACCAGCATTGCAATTGCATCAAATTTACTATAGTGCCCGGTCTTACACCTATTTTATCCAGGCTTAAATCTGCCAACCGAGCATGTCCTAATTACACAGTAATGACTGTACGGGCGTTATTAACATAATAATGAAGCGCTTGACTCCGTCATAATTTATTGGTGTTACGTAAATAAAGCAATTGTAGGTGCGTACAGCGCTGAAAGAGGTAAGCGCAATGTACAACGAAAATATTCAACATTATGTGCATCGATAACAGCAGATAGTAAGTTACTACGAATGTGAATATTTATTATGCAATTACAATATAATTTCGGGGATGGCACTAGAGATCATTAGAATTATTTGAATCATGACAATAAACATAGTCTACTACGAATACTCTACGTCAGAAATGACGAAGTTCGTAGACGAATGAAGGTGAACCGCCACATACCGCGTAGATGTACAACAGATGAAATTTTCTCGATTGGAGACCACGGGCCGGCAATCGCGGTGTAGGACACTCACCCGTAAGGCGGTATGATGACCTCATAAAGGACGAAAGGAGGAACTTGGACGCAGCAAGCCGCTTACAACTTTATTCCTTTGGAAATCGTTGGGGTAGGCCTGTGTCCAGCAGTGGATGTTCTACGGCTGAAATAATATAACCACATAGGGCAGTCCTAATTGTACATAAGTCAGTAGTCTCGTGACGTGACAGTGACAGTGACTAGCTAAATATTTTTTTCAGAAATATTACTAACATTCTCTTTAACGATTCCAACTAAGGATAAGCTCGTGCTAGGAGATGGTTCACCTCAATAGTCGAATGGTGGATTCGAACCTACGACCTTACGATTCGAAGACCGTACCCAAAACCAATAGGCTATTGACGCTTCAAAACATGCTTACATTTTTATGTGTATTAAGTAAATGAGTAATTCTAAACTAAGACTGTGAAGTATCCGTGATTTTAAGTACGAGATATATATAGTCCTGTTAATGAAATAAACCGAAAAACACGACGTTCTCTTTGATATTATATAGGCCTATTCCATATGAGGAGACTACCACGTTAGTCGCTCTTAAGCCCTCCATTACTCATAATGAATATAAAAGATCCCGGAAAAATAAGCACAACGGCATTACAAATGGCGGTACATTAAGGCCTGTAAGAGTAAAATGTCCACGAAAATGGGGATTACAGAAAAGATATTCATCCATCATCATTCTTAAAGTTCTCTTGTTTCTCCTCACTTTTGTGTTGTATTTATTTTATAGAAACTTGTATGGATACGATGATTACACTAAATCATTGCTTCTGAAAGAGATTGCTAAGTGGTTAAACGTTAACAAAAACCTAATCAAAGGCTAGGTATCAAATGGCGAGGTAAATATATAGAACCGTAGTTTATTATGGATCACATTAAAAAAAGTGGTTAAGCGTTTGATATCACGATCATACGGTCGGACGTTCCAATCTCAACCAATTTGAATCAAAATCTATAAAAAAATAAATCACATAAATTTGTGCGTAGTGTACGACGATTTACTTAACTGCATATAGAACCACCTTACTTTGGTGAAAAGCAGATAACGCTTTCGGTCTCTGTTACACACACACATGACTAACGAACGACGAAATTCGAATCTCAAAGCAATGAAAAATAATAAAAAAGAAGGTACAAAAATAATATTAGTTAGTCATTGGTGACATCCAAGTTGCGTACAAAACGGGGTCGGGATCCTACGTCACAAGCCACACGTGACTAATGAACGACGAAATTCGAATCTCAAAGCAATGAAAAATAATAAAAAAGAAGGTACAAAAATAATATTAGTTAGTCATTGGTGACAACCAAGTTGCGTGCAAAACGGGGTCGGGATCCTACGGTACAAGCCCCCTAATACTACTATGACTACGAGATGACTTACCATCTCGACGTTCCGGTCTCAGCTTGCAGGCTCCTGGTTCACTCTGTTAAGTCTAATTTGAGTCAGTAAGTCCAAGTCGAGTCTGAACACGCGAGCAATGCACTGATGCAAACGTACTGCACTACTCCCCGTAAGCAGGTTCAAATCAAATCAAATTAAGGACGTCATTAAAGACGCGCCGCGAACCGATAACTAACAGCGTCCCCGTACGCTACTCTGGTTTAGTTAAAGACTAAAGACTTATTATACCATAATTTTTTAAAGTTTTATTCTAATTATATAAAGCACTTTATCTAGAACGTGGTTTGAACTCGTACCACTAGCTTTCAATTTGTTTGGCTAGCTTTTGCTTAGCACAACAATGTATCTGCATTTTGAATGGAGACGTGAATATACTTGATAGTTTAGCTAAAATATACCGTAATAGAAAAGCAAAAGAACATCGTTTCCATTTGCCGCCTTAAGTTTTTACGATATTTTCGTCATTATCTGTTCACTTTACACTTTCAATCTCTTTACAATTCATCTGAAAAAGCTTCTTGCTTTCTATCGTATTGTTTGTTTTTCATAGGTGTCCCTCAGTGAAAAAAAAAACACATTAGGTGTTTGTTTTCTACTCGTAATATCATGTTTTCGGGATAAGATTCTCATTTAGAAAAAAGTGTCACCAAAATGTACTAAATATGAGCTTTCATCCTGGTCGAATATCCAGACAATTTCAATATCAATTGCAAACCCATTATGTAGAGTTTTTGTTTTAGTATTTAACATTGTTTTAGTATGTAAAATATAAATATATTAATAAAAGATATTTAATAAGTATATATATATAATAGCCAACGCTCTATACACCCGTAATTGCCATTCACAATAGCATATAGTTTTAAGTAGACTTGGTTTATTACTAACTAGCTTACCCAGCCCGCTTCGCCGGGTTACATTTTGCTTAATTTTATTTAAACAATAAACTTACATCGTTAAATATTTCATTTAACTCTCACAATATATTAATTTATTCATTCCTCTCCGTATTCATTCTCTTCTAGTCTTCTCTCAAGCGGGTGATGATGATTACCTACACTCATGTACATATCAGTAAGTATAATATCATTCTTATCATTTTAACAAAAACTTATCAGGCTCAAGATAATGTCAGAAATAAAAATACCACGTATGGCTTGTTTGATAGTTCCAAAAGAGGAGTGCTCCGATCACCAACCTTTACAGGATTCGCCAGGTCAATCTGAAGATTCTCTGAAAGTTTCATTGAAATCGGACACTTTCCCTTTTATATATATATATATATATATATATATTAGAGATGAAACGGATAGTAGTGTGGCCGGATACCGGATACCGGATATTCGGCAAGCTACTAGGCCGGAGCGCCGGATATTCGGCCCTTTATTGCGTTGACGCGATCAGTTTGATTTGCATATTGGCGCGGTAAACGAGATCACAGCCCATTGGCTGTCTCCGGAATTTCAGCTGCAACACGGCGTTCTTGCTATGAAACCGTTTTCAGGATCACACACTGGAGAAAATATAGCAAAGGAACTGAACGCTATTGCTGCTCGCTGGGATATTGATAGAAATAAAATTCATTTACTAATCCATGATAGTGGCACTAATATGGTGAAAGGAGTTCGAGTTGCAGAGTATGATTCTGCTAGATGTTTCATACATTCGCTTCAGCGAGTTGTTAATGAGGCAATGAAGGTCCAAGCTGAAGTATTAGACATGATTGCTACTGGAAGACGTCTAGTAACTCATTTCAATCATTCAGATTTAGCACAAGAAAAATTGCTTGCAATTCAAAATGAGTTACATTTACCTCAGCATCAGTTAGTGCAGGACATCAACACGAGGTGGAACTCTACCTACTACATGGCAGAACGCTTGTTGGAACAAAAAAGGGCAATCTCTCTTTATGTTGCTCAACATGACACACTCACTTTTTTTTTTTTTTTTTTTTTTGTTAACGGGGAGGAAATCTTCAAAAGATACCCCGCCTTCTGGGGAAGGCGGCGGTTATGTGGGGTTTTACCCACTAAAACCTCCCCGGTGGCCCTTTCCTCGGTGCATGACGAGGGGCTCCGGGATCTCCAGTGGAACGCACCGGAGCCCTCTGCACTGTGCTCAAGGAGAGCACGTCCCGGGAGGTTACTCCTTTCCCCTGTGTCCTCACAGCGCAAGGCGACACGGGCCAGCCGATATCGCCTTCTTCCCGGGTCCACTTTGGTGAACGACGCAGGCCCCCACCCTTGTCGCCCAGTGAACCCGAGGCCCCTTTAGTCGCCTTATACGACAGGCAGGGGATACCGTAGTCTTATTCTTGAGAGCCCAGAACTACAGGGCTGCGGACCGGTCTGCCACCGGCCCGCCTGCGCCATCTCCGAACGGGATCGGCCCTCTCCCGATCCCGTTCTGCGGTCTCCTTCTGGGTCATTACTGACTCGCAGAAGGAGACCAGCGCCTTCCATTTAGATCTCCCCACCAGCGCAGCCGCTACTGCCGCCGGCGGGGAGAGGTCTTGCCCGATATGCTGGACCAGGATCCGCCGCTCCGCCTCCCACGCGGGGCACACGGCTAGTGTGTGCTGCGCGGAATCCCGGTCACAGCCACAATGGTGGCATTGCGCGGTCGGTTCGCGCCCTATCCTGTTCAGGTACTCGCCGAAGCACCCGTGCCCGGTGAGTACCTGTGTCAGGCGGTAGGTGACGTGCGCGTCATTCCTCCTACGTAGCCAGGCTTCGAAGTTCGGCAGGAAGGCACAGACGATGCGTTGGCGCGTGTATCGCCGCTCCGCGAGCCGCACGCGCCACACCTCCATCGCCCGTCTGTGCTCCTGCCGACGCACCTCTCCCGCATCCAGGGGCGGCTCGTCCCCGCCGTCGACGGCCCGGACGCGCATGTATACACGCGCGTCCATGTCCGCCAAGATGTCGAGCGGCGGGAACCGAGCCAGGATAGTGGCCGCCTCGTATGATACCGTTCGGTATCCTCGTGCGATCCGAATGGTTATCTTGCGCTGCAGGCTAAGGAGCTTAGCTCTGCAGCGCCGGACGCCCGTGAAGCGGTTACACCACACGGGCGCCCCGTAGAGGGCCATGGATCGCACGATTCCTCCGTAGAGGCGGCGGACTCCCTCCTGGGGCCCCCAAGATTAGGCAGCAGTCTGTGCAGAGCACCCACTACCTTTTCGATCTTGGGGACCAAGCGGTCGAAGTGCTCTTCGAAGCCCCAACGACTGTCCAGGATGAGGCCGAGATATTTCATCGTCGACCCCACCCGGACCTGCACGTCACCTACGCGAACCGACCGGCTGGGTGGTTCCCTGGCTCTTGGGAGCTTGTGGAACCATAGCGCCTCGGTCTTGTGAGGCGCTACCCGTAGACCCAGCTCGTGGATTTTGTCCACGACGCATGCCACCCAAGCTCGGCGAGCCGGATGGTGCTATCGAAATCGTCCCCGTCGGACATGACTAGCGTGTCGTCTGCATAGCAGACGACACTCACACCGACGGGGAGACCGACCCTAAGGACCGCGTCATATGCAAGGTTCCATAGCAGGGCCCCAACACAGACCCCTGCGGAACCCCGCAATTCACCTCCCTCTGGTGGAACGTGTTCCGACCCATATACTGGATGCACCTGCCATGCAAGTACGCCCCGACGATGCGCTGCAGGTAGGAGGCACGCGGTGGTACACCAGTGCCTCCTAATCGCCCCCAGGGCAGCGTGTTAAATGCGTTGACTATGTCAAGACTGACAGCCAACGCCACGCCACCCCGGGTCACTGCCTGCCCTGACCGTTGACGGACCCGGAGGATCGCGTCAACGGTCGACCGCGCCTGCCGGAAGCCGTACTGGCATTCCGACAGGTCGGGGCCTGCTTGCCGCAGGTGCGAGTTGAGGCGGGCGGCAATTATTCTCTCGAATAATTTGCCCGCCTCGTCCAGCAAACATATGGGTCGGTACGCGGAGCGAGACTCCGCGGTCCTACCTCCTTTCTTAATTAGCACCATCCTAGCCTCCTTCCAGCCCGAAGGGAAGACTCCGACTTCCAGACATCTAGTGAACAGTCGTCTAAGTCTCCCCCTCAGGCCAGCGGCGAGAGCCAGCACCCAAGCCCTTCCGGGAATCCCGTCTGGGCCGGGTGCTGTATTGCGGGCCCTGAGGCGCCCCGTGGCTCGATCCAACTCCTCGGCGGTTACCCCCAGCTCGTCGGACCAGATGGTACGGTCCGACGGTATCGCTGGGGGTGTAGGGCTGGTTCCCTGGATCCTAGGGAAGAGTGTGTCCACCACACTCTCCACGAATATAGGATCCAGGGTTTCCGTCACCGGAGGGACCCAAGGCCGGAGCTTGCCCAGTACAATTTGGTACGGGCGCCCCATGGGTCCCTCTCCAGCCCTTCGAGGAGTTCGCTCCAGGATCGAGCCTTCGCATCCTTGATTGCAAGTTGGAGCGCGATCGTGGCGCCTCTATACCCGGCATAAGCTCTCGCCGTTTCGTCGGCTGTGGCTCGCCTTCTTCTACGGGCTCTGGTGTACCGGCGTCGGGCCCGTGAGCAGTCCTCGCTAAGCTGCTCTATGGCCTCCGACCACCAGTACACCGCCCGGAGCTTGGGGGACCCGGCCCGGGGCATCGCGACGTCGCAAATCGACGTCATTGTGCTCCGGAACCAGGTCGCCTCTTGTTCGGGATCGGGCAAGACCCTTCCGTCCATGCCGCGACGGTGGCAGCGGCTTCGAGCATGTCAGCATCGAGCCGCTTGAGGGACCATCGCCGCGGTCGGCTGCTACTGTGCCGGCGGGCAGCACCTGCGGGAGGACGGAGGGCCACATCAAACATGATGTGGAGGTGGTCAGATAATGTGACCACCTCATCCGCCACCCTCCATCCCGACACCATGCGTACGGCAGAGGAAGTCGCCCACGACAAGTCGACGACCGACTCCCCCTGCCAACGCACGCAGGTGCTGACGGACCCCGGTTTAGAAGCCGGAGGTCCAGTCCCGCCGCCCACTCTTGCACAGTCTCTCCCGCGCGCTGTCCCGGGTGCACCCCACACTCTGGAGTGAGCGTTGAAGTCACCCAGGACTAGCACTGGACGCGGTGAGCATCTGCGAACGCAGTCACCCACCGCATCCATGTACGCCTCGTAGGCGGCGAGGGTACAGTTGGGAGAGACGTAGCAGCCCAGAACTGCCAGGGGACCCCATTGCACCGCAATGTAGCCCTGTCCCTTAACGAGTAAGGAACAGGGCGGGTCCCCTGCGCCACCACCCCAGTAAATGGCGACAGAGCCTCCGTCGTCACCGAACCAGCGAGGATGGTCCGGGACTCGGTAAGGCTCTGTCACCACGGCCAGAGACACTGACCACTGCGCGAGGGTCTGCATAAGCAGGTCCTGCGACCCTCGGCAGTGGTTCAGGTTGCCCTGGAGGACCTTCACCTTCACAATGAAGGTGACGCCTCCATGGCCTCCGGCACACTGGGTGTGGCCTTGGGAGGGGGAGCCTGCCTACTCCCCCTCCCTTTTTTCCCTCTCTTGGGTGCGCAGCCCTTGGTCCCCAACCGATGGTTGGCTGGGCGACCAAGGTCCGCGCACAGTGGGCACTTCAGTGCGGCTGACGTGCACTGTCTAGCCTTGTGGCCTGGCTCGCCGCAAGCGTAACACCGCGTGCTCCGGTCCTGTTCGGAGGTGCATGTGCTACGTACATGCCCCTGCTCCAGGCACCGGAAACACTGCAATGGTCTCGCGGCGAGCACCACCAACCTTGCGGCCGTCCACCCAATGCGGATGCGATTCGCTGTTGCCAGCTTACGCACCGCACTGAGTGGACACCGTACCCACAGAGACCCCAGACGCAAAGGTGAGCGACGTATCTCGCCCACCTTTACGTCTGCGGTCTGGCAGCCTCCCTGCTCGGCCACCGCTGCGACCACCTCCGCTGGAGTGATGGACTCGTCTAAGTCCATCACTCTCAGCTCGCCGGTCTTCGCTGGACGTGCAATGTGCACGTCCAGGTCGACCAGCCTCTCTTTCATGGCGGCCGCCAGCGTATCAGCCTTGGCCGAGCAGTTGGGGCCGGCCACCTCCAGGACCAAAGCCCCGGTGATGGCCCTTCTAGCACGAACGGTCTCTATGCCGCAGTCTGACAGTTTAATCCGCTGCTTAGCGGCTGCCATGACTGCGGCATAGGACGCGTTATTGTGCTCCGGCACGGTAACCGTGATGGCCGCCGTGCTCGGAAGCCTCGCTGGCTTCGGCGCCTTGGGCTTCGGCTTGTTTGCCGATGCCTTCGGGGCCGCCTTCTTGGGCTGGGGCTTGGGTGTTGATGCCGCCTTTTTGGCGGCCTGGCCCAGAACCCTCTTTGCCTTTCGGGAGGCGACAACGGCCCAGGTCTCCGCTTCCGGAGACGGCTGAGCCACTGCCTGCGGCGCCGAAGGCCTGGTTGCCTTCGGCTGCGGCCGTCGGACCGGTGGCGTTTGGGCAGCCCCCTCTCTGCCAGCGACTGCTGGTGTGGGCGCCATGAACTCGGAGAGTTTCCGGTCGATTAGAGCGCTGATGCGCTCCATCAACCGGCTCTCCGAAGACGCCCTGTCCAGCAGCGCTGGCGGCAGTGGTTTCTTGAAGGCCGCTGGCCTGGCGGCAGCGGCCTTACTCGGCCCCACCTCTTCTCTAGGGCCAGCTATTTGACTCGAGCTTGCGGCCGCCGTAGGAGCAGGCGCCTCGCGATTCCGCAAGGCGCCTATCTCGTCCGTCAACCGCTCGACCCTCGCTGACAACTCCCCGAGCTGCAGACGAAGCTGCGCATTCTCCCGCTGCAGCTCGTCCACAGTCGGCGGAGGCTGCGATATCCTCCGAGTAAGCTCAGAGGTCGCAGCCTCCACCTCTCGGGCCGCCAGGCGTAGGTACTGGACGTACGGGCCCTTCAAGTTTGCCGATCTATCGGATATTTTCTCGACGGCGAGTACTGAGGTCCTGATAGATCGGCCCAGGTCCTCCGTCGATCTTCCCATCATCTCCCGGGCCAGATCTTCGACCCGGGGGAGGTTGTTCTTCGACCTCCTGGCAGCGGGTGCCACCATCGGGTCGAAAATCCCTTCCTCGTCGTCGTCAGCCGAGACCGGCGGCGGGGACTTCAGCTTCCTCCGCTTCCTGCGCACCTCGGAGGTCGCAGACCTCACCGGGCGACAGACATAACGGAGGAGTCTGAATCCCCGCTGTCCCTCCCTGACGCTGCTGACGAGCGCACTACACAAGGGCCGGTTCTGGGGTCGCTCTGCGACACCCCAGCCCCGGCTCCCTCCACTGCGCCCAAACGGGCCTCCACCTTCTTTCCTTCGTTTGTTTTGTTCTCCATATCAAATCCCACGATAATGGTAGGAAATAAATGTCCGCCGGGGCAGAGCCTCCTTACCCCGGTAAGCCTCGGTATACCTTTCGGTATACCTACTCGCGGGTGGCGGCAGGTTCCCGCGGTACAGTAACGGCTGACAAGCCCCTCAGCCATGCATCCCGTCGCGCTGTGTTCACCACTTGGGATTGGGGAGTTTTTATAGAGGTACTCTCCTCGCGGCCCGGCCAATTAAGGCAAGACCCCGCTCCGGGCAGAGCCGCTAGACATGATCAACGACACTCCACCCGGTTTACGGTCTTTGGGCGGGGCAGTGCGACTGGGTAGTCACACCACCTGCCCGGTGACAGGGTTAGTGAACACCGGGCCCGCCCTCCGTCCCTCTGGCGCGCCCTCTGCAATCAGAGGGACGCCCAGAAAACCTTCGATAAGGCCGAAGCCTACCGGCACTTGTTGCTCGTTTAGCACTACCCGGGGGCACGTGTAGGGTGTCATGGTTCAAGTATCTCCTACGGACGCGAGCAACTCCACCCCATGACACACTCACTAATTTGACGATACAACAATGGGGCTTAATGGAACAGTGCATAAATCTTTAAAACCATTTGAAGAAATTACGAAAATTACAAGTTCTGGCCTTTCCTGTATACTTTTGGAACTGTTTCAATGAAGTGGCAAAGGATAATAGAAGTGATTGTCGCGATCAAGAAAACAAAATCCAATTGCTAACGAGATTTTTTAAAGACATGTCGGATCGATCGAAATCACGACCCATACATTTGGTGGTCAGTTAATCTAAATCAGTACCCGCAGTTGTCAAGGTTTGCTAGAATTTATCTTTCAGCACCTGGCAGTAGCGTTTACAGCGAAAGGCTATTTTCAGAAGCTGGTCTGGTATACCACAATTTGCCACTTGTTAATTTTGAGTATTAAACTAATAATTAATAAAAGAAACATTTTTGACGTGCGATTATAAAATAAAATAAACGGTGTCCATAACCTATTGGAGTATGATTGTAAAATAATGAGATTTTTATATTAAACTATCCGGTATCCGGCCGGATACTGGATTACTATCCGGTATCCGGCCGGATAGTGAAAGAAACCGGATAGGCCGGATACCGGATAGTTACCGGATATCCGTTTCATCTCTAATATATATATAGATGTAACTTTGTATAATACTATTGGTGTACCTTATTAATTAAATTAGTACCTAATAGATTTACTAGATGGCGCTATACAATAAATAAAACGTTTTTATAATAACGGAAACTTAGGTATAAAAAGACCAAAGCAATTCAGAAATATTGTCTTTGGTATATAATTGTGGCTGGAATATTTCACATATGTATTATATCCCAGAAAATGTATTTTCAATTCTTTTTGTCTTATTCCAGATAGTAATATTGAATACTTTGTAACGTCTGACTCACATTTTTTACTGAGATCACGCGTTCATATTACAGCCGCATATGGTTGTAACAGCGGTTTTATTTCTTTTATGACATTCATTTCAATACATCCAACTTATTAAACTAATCCTGTTTGGGTTCCATTGTGTCATAATGTGGACATTACGAACAACTGTGTGCTAGACGATATATAGAACAACAAGAAAAACGTTATGTTAATGAAAAATAAATATATATATTACTGAATAACAATAAAAAAAATAATTTTTTACCTTAGCATAAGCCGCCGACTTACATAACTCCTTGTGATGACCAACGGACTGCATTTCTTCTAGAAATACATAATTTTTTTTTCCTCTATAGTTATTAATGTTATAGAATATATGTTTGTTTTACCGTCAGTCCCAGGTGACAGTAAATTCAAATCGGAGTCTTGGCATTTTCTCTTGTTACTAGTAATGTGGTTTTATAAGACGAATACTGAATAACAATAAAAGTTTATTCCTGTTTTTACTAAACAATGTTATATAAATTAAATAATGACATCTATTCAACATTTTTGACATTAAGATTTGTGTTATTTGTACTAATTCTGAAACATATCTATTTGAATCGAAAAGTGTCCAATACTTTCGTTTCACGTATTAATGTTTATATTAAGAATAAGTACTATATTCATAAAACTTTCAGAAACGTGGGAAGACAAATATTACATGACGGTATTTCACGAATAACCTACACCTATAAACGTAAGTAAACGCTAAAATAATTTTTAGGTCAGCATAATGTTTTACACGTTTCTGTGCCAACAGCTTAATTCTATTGAAATACCCAAGCGACTGATTTAGTGGGAATTTCATTCAACAGTCGTCTTACGTACTTTTACTTCTTCTTAGTTAAATTACACTTAAAACAGCAAAGAGGTATATAGATATTTGAGATCAAAGTGGCCAGTACGACAAAACGTCAAGTTCATACGAGTATGTAAGGATCTAATATTAATGAGGAGGTATATCTCAATATTATAATATTCACGGTATCCCCTACGCCAGGTAAGTATATAAAATGACCGCATCAAGGGAGAGGATAGAGGACTACAACCTGAAAATGGGCATGAGAAGCAGGGACACAGCGGTCGCGGAGAAGCTAATAGCAATGCAGCGGGGCGTCTACGACGCGTGAACCCAAAGCGATCTCTGGCCACCTCCAAATTCAGGCATTATATAAAAAAAAACAAAAAAAAGGAAAATAGTAACTGTAGAAGTGGCACTCTTTTAACAAATACAGAGTAAACAATTTAAGTGTATTGGAAAAGAGCACGGACACAGGTCTGTGGTTGGAATATAAGAATAATAAAAAAAATATATTATAATATTTAAAAAGCCTTTTAGACTAATAAGAAAAATTAAGACTAAATAGAAAAGACCAAGTTTTTTAGTCGCCTTATAATTAGCTCGACCCGTAGATTTCTACAACATAATAAAACACGAGTTGTAGTATAAGTACGAGTATTTATACTTCTCCATTTGTTAATAAAAAACAGAAGAAAAGATAATAACATCACTACTAAGTTACGGGATTAACGTGAATGTACGCGTTGTACGACTTAGATAGGAAATCAATAACTTGCTTGTTCCAAACTTAGAAGAAAACTGTAACTGTTATTGCTTTTATTACTTTGTTAAGATTTCCCGTATAACTTGTACAGATAAATGGTACGAGCATTCATTTAGATAGATATTTGACATTAATACACACAAGAAGGTATTCATATTTCAAACTGTGTAAAATTATAAAAACTAAGGTACGCAAAAAAAAAAAGAAATACAATAAACTAGACAGAAAACTTCTCTTCAAAATTCATAAATATAGAGATAGATAAATCCCTTATTGCACCAAAATATGTGTACATAGGTGGTGTTGGTAGGTCAGTGTCCGGGTGGTTGCATCGAGTTGTGTAGTACGCTAGCAACCCGAGTTCGATCCCCGGTGCCGGCACCAATAAATTTGTTGTTGCAATTTTATGTGCCGATTTACCACGAGCTCGGTGGTGAAGGAACCAGCGTCCATCACTCATCACAAGTCGTCAAGTTTTTTTTTGTTAACGGGGAAGAAATCTTCAAAAAGATACCCCGCCTTCTGGGGGGAAGGCGGCGGCTATGTGGGGTTTTTACCCACTAAAACCTTCCCGATGGTCCTTTCCTCGGTGCATGACGAGGGGCTCCGCGATCTCCAGTGGAACGCACCGGAGCCCCTCTGCACTGTGGTCAAGGAGAGCACGTCCCGGGGGGGGGAGGTTACTCCCTCCCCCCCTTTGCCCTCACAGTGCAAGGCTACACGGGCCAGCCGATGTCGCCTTCTTCTCGGGTCCACCTTAGCGGACGACAAAGGCCCCCACCCTTGTCGCCCAGTGAACCCGAGGCCCTTTTTAGTCGCCTTGTACGACAGGCAGGGGATACCGTAGTCTTATTCTTGAGAGCCCGGAACTTCAGGGCTGAAACCGTTTAGCCTCTAGGCTATCGCTGGGATCTAATAAGTATGGTAAAAATAATAGATATCCCGTTTTTGCCATATTATATGGCTATTTCTAGCTTTTCCAAATATTAAACTATAGAATTGGAATACATATTTAAAACAAAAAGAATGAAGGATATTACTACAACCAAATGGATTCTTTTGCACACCGCTAAATTAACGCTGCAAAGGCATTAACATCATGAACGCAATTAACGCAAACAACATACATGCAATTAACTCATAAATTATGTTTTAAACCTATTCATATCGCATGAAAATAATTTAAATTCGCTGAAAATGAAAATTCATTTTTAAATTATTAGCTATGAAATGTATAATATTATTTGCGACGTTGTATGATAGGTTGCCGTGACATCACAGTTCGATTTCCCAGCCCTCTTCCAGATGATGGATTCGGGAAAATCCGCCTGTTAACAAATAGCTAACTGTCAACGTGGCTGTGGAGGAAGGTGCGTCTCATGTTCCAGCGTGCCTTAGCTTGAGTGGCGTGAGGGAGGTTCCTCCTACTCGGGACTGTGGTGCGGATGTGTAATTGTAGCCAACATGCAGTGTTGGTGGAACTTTTTGGGATCTTAGTCTGTGCCTTTCCCCCGGTAGACGCGTATGCGTGAAGCATTTTCTCAAGTAAAAAAAAAACAAAAGGTTGCTATACTACAAGTTAAATATTAACTTGAGCCGTGGCAATATGATTATATTGACTTAATGTTATGGTGACAAATCTAATTATACAAATAAATGATAAAATAAACATTCGCTCATCTCATTCTAGCCGTTAATTTCTATAACTGCGCATCATGGCAGAATTCCAATTCCCAACGACATCATTTTGACGGTTAGACAAGTTTCCTTTCATGCCGTATTAAGCCGTTGACGTCAGCAGTATTTGTTAACCGATTTGATATAATGACTTTCAGGAAACGAATCTACTACATCGATCGGCGATACATCTCCAACTTGTCTTTTGTTATGGATGTCCATAGGCAACGGTGATCACTTGAGATCAAGTGAGCTGTAAGCTATTGGTTCCAATTTTTGTATAAAAACAAAATTAAGCCTTTAATCCACGGGAATAGGCAGAGATAATATGTTTTTTCCCCATAGTCCTGGTACACCACTGTCGCTTTTATACAAGGCTTTGGTTAATGTTATCATTCTACAAAACCTGATGATGATCTGACATGATGTTAAATACCCCTCATCGTCGGCTTACTAGCGATATGAAAGATAGAGTGCGATTAGTGTTTACTATTTTTAATATAAACGTTTGATTACCATTTTTCACTTCTCTTACATACTAGTCTTATTAATATTTATATATTTTATAACAAATGAATAATGAACTACAAAAGAAACAACCATACAAAGAAATATCCAATAATTTTGAAAGGCTCCATATTGGCGGTCATGCCCTAACGACTTCTGAAACTTTTAACAATTCAAATAGTCTACAACGAACACGAAGATATAGAACTAAATTGGAAAACTAACAATACTTCAAGATATGAGTCGTATTTTTCAATTTACGCACTAAAAAATTTGAACAAACGCACGTTGACCTTGTTATGTGAACTTTGAAAAGTTATTTGAAAACTTGCACTAAAAACAAAAGTCACAATCAACGAGTGGCCTTCAAATCAGAAAAATCGGTGTAAAATACGAAAATGGTGCCGGTACATTAAAGACATTTCAATTTAATCGAGTAAACATTTCGAACAAAGTTTTTAAAAACATTTTGACTAAATCGAAATATAGCCGAGAGCAACAATAAAGGGTCGGTTAAAAAAGTTTGAATATCTCGAAAGATAAAGACGCTAGCTAACTGAAATAAATTGTGCCTAATAGACAGCTAAACATCCTTAAATGAAATAAAATATTTTTATTAATTTATTTATATTTCATTAAAAAACATAAACTTAAACGAAAAAGGATATCTTACGTAAACTTGGACAGACAATACAGTATTTTTCATTTAATTTAATTTTATTTAAATTTTAGTATTTAGTGTTGCCTCCATGTGGCAAAAATTAAATTAAAATAAATTAATAAATGAGAAGATTAATTTAATGAAATATAAATAAATGAATAAAAATATTTATTTTATTTTAAGCATATTTAATTGTCTATCATGCACAATTTATTTCAGTTAGCTAGCATCTTTATCTTCCGAGATATTCAAATTTTC
This sequence comes from Meandrusa payeni, assembly GCA_029286785.1. NCBI lineage: Eukaryota > Metazoa > Arthropoda > Insecta > Lepidoptera > Papilionidae > Meandrusa > Meandrusa payeni. The sequence goes on from JAGSMX010000013.1 coordinate 8,534,089, forward strand.
TTAACCGACCCTTAATTTTCGCTCACGAGTGTATTTTTATTTGATTTGATTATATTGATATAACAAAATTGTTTTAACTTAATTCACGCGTATCATTACCTATAGCGTTGGTTATATCACTGCTAGAGGTAGTAAAAGCAATCCAATTAACTAAAATAATTATTTGAATGCTCTATTGCTTGCAGTGCTCTGATATCGATTGCTTGTGCTTAATTAAAATCACAATACGCCGGATATAATGAGACCGTTACAATAATTGAGCTTTCAATGAATAATTGAAATACAAATATTTGTAGAGTAGGAACAATTGTTGGTCTATTTATACCAGTGAATTTCAACGATACATAACATGTATGGACGTTAATCTCAAACTAAATAAACCAGTGCTGGCTTCGATGTCAAGATTGACAAAGATCAAAAATGCTTATGCTCTGTTTGTCGAGGGTAGAATCTCAATGCGCTTCTATCAATGACTGTTCACTTATATGTAAAAAAAATACCGTCTCTAAATTTGTGTCCAGGCATATGGCCATCCCAAATATGACGGGAAGTAGGACATACTAATCTTGGTGAACATTCAAAAGCGTAAAATTCTAGTTAGTAATTTTTTAAATGATTTAATCTCTAAGTTATGTCGGAGATAGTTCAGAAGTAGAAATTAGTTTCAGTTAATTGAAGAATCAGTAAAATAGAAATTATAATTTTTGCTGCAGTCCAATTACAGTATATCTTGGATATTATAGAAATTATTCAATTTAACCTCTTGTTTCATATTTAGTATGGTACATTTGGTATGGATAGATAGCGGATATTACGACACGATACTCTAAAGATAGTATGTCTCTATTTTTTTTATACAAAAATAGGCTCACGTTTGGCTTCTATCTCGCTTGATGGAAGGCGACGATGAAGCCTAGGATGGAGCACGTGAGCCTATAAGGTGTCTGTTCACATTGTTATATGCATTAACACTATTATATGCATTAACCGGATATTGTTCGAGCAGGTCACGACATAACATGACAAAACACGCTAGTATTCTACCGACTGACTAGCAGAAATTGTAACACGGTAATCGTCTCAGTTGGAAGCTAATAGCTCGGTGCGGGTCAACAAAAGGTCAAGTCACAGCTTGACGTCGGCACTCTAATAGCATAAACAGACAGCTTAATGAGTTTATTTCGTAAACAGTGCAATTGAATTCATGAAAAGAACGATATTGGTAAGATATTCTTTTATATTTGCATTTAAGAGGCAGTGTTCGTAGGGGATTTCCTAAGCGAATTCTAAAAAAGAGTGACGTCAGAAGCATTACAACCCATCGAAATGTATGCAAAGATGTAAATATTACTTTAGAACCAAAATAGATTTTAATATACAGATGTTTATGAATTATTCACAATAAGTTAATTGTTGCGGGAATTTTTTACATAATAAATTTCAGAATAGTACTTGTAAAATAAGTACTTTTTTATTTATGTTGACGTTTTTATCTTCCGTACATAAATTCATTATAACATGACCCTTGAACAAAAACGACATTTTATACGTTTTTTTTTATCGTCGCAGCTTTTATAAATCCAACACGCGTTTATGGTGACAGCATAAGTCATGAATTTGTTTATCTTGCTGAGAGCGTTATGTGTGAAAATTTATTTTCAGAATGATATTTCTGAATGTAACAACACGATTTTTATTTATCGCACAATTAATTGTGCTAATAAGTTAAATTAAATGCAATCTCTAGTTTGATGGAAAGGTAGGCTAAGGACTTAGTGGTCTGATAGGCCCGATGGCTAGCCTTTCAGTATTATACAAAATGAATTTCAGAGAGTTTTCTCAGGAATTACGCGATCTTATTCCTCCATTTCCCATCCACCAATGGACTTCATTGCTAGATGTCATGCTTTTGATGCGAAGCGCTTTGCATAATATTTCATTATTCGTAGAGGAAAGGGCTGGAATAATTTGCCCGCGTCCTTTTTCCCCTTCGATTACAAAGTGGGAGTACTAAGCTAGTGCCCTTTCACGCGAGTAATGGACAAGTAATTTAAAAATATATAAAAAAGTTCAAATTCAGTATAGGAATGTACTTAATTATTTAATAAACATATACAAAAGTGTATGAAAATTGAAAATATTGAAGTAAAACTTATTTTGATACGCTGAGAAAAACATTGATAAAGTTGCGTAGATAATTAGTTTGTTATTTACATATTCCACTGCTGGGCATAAGCTTTCCCTCTTCACTCTTAACTGTATTAGAGTAAGAGTATCAGTCCACTATCAGGTGAAAAGTTTTCTCACGTCGTATTTCTTAAGTGTAATAGTAGTAGTGAGCCCATTAATTTTAGAAATTAATGTTTAAACACATGTAATGGATTTGAAACGCGATAAAGTACGTAAAGTCGAATACTTACAGAAATTTCTCGAAGCCTTCGAGATGTGGTATTTCCGTAGGATGTTACACATTAGCTGGACCCAGAAGATATCCAACGAACGAGTATTCCAGCGTGTCAGAAAGAACCGCGAATTGTTGCAGACCGTCAAAAAGAGAAAAGTCGCCTACCTAGGACATGTCTTGTGAGACGAAAGATATCAGCTTCTCCAACTAATTATGATGGACAAAATAGCAGGGAAGAGACGCGCTGGACGTAAGAAAAAGTCTTGGTTGCGTAACATCAAATGCTTTGCCAGCGTCGAACAACTATTTCGCTTGGCACACGAAAGGAATAAGTTCGCTGAGCTGACGGCCAACCTCCAGTAATGGAGAGGCATTTGAAGACGAAGAAGTGAATGTTGGGTGAACAAATCAAATGAAAACAAGTACATTTTCCAATTCGATACACAGATTTTACAATAAGTTAATGATAGAAATTTAAGAGAATATAATAATATTAATAATAACTTTATTAATATCACAAAAACAGACATGTTACATATACAGGAGCTCTGTTTCCTGAACTAGGTACAGTGTACCTGTATCTCAGGAGACAGTTCCTTCCAGAGTCACAAACAGTAAGTCCTGCGTACAATAAGTTTTTAATATAAGTTAAGTAAATTATACGATAATTAATAATTAAAATTATATGAAACAAAAATGTGTGCAAAAGGAAAAAAAATCGTAATTTAATGTTAGTTTCAGCCAGATTTTTCTTTGTATTTAATTTTCTGACACTTGTTGATGAGCCCTATATTCCATATATTCCATTTTATTGACTGTGACGTTACCAATATTTAGTTTTCTATAATAGCAATAAAAAGTATAGTTCAAACTGAAGACGATTATCCTTTTGAACTTTCACTGTCTTCACTAACGTTTAAGTTACTAACGATTAAGTTTACTAAGTCGCAGTCACAAAGCCTCGGTGAGGTTAATGAGATTAAATTTATAATGCAGGACGTTTTAATGAAGTCCCAACAAGTTACAGCGTTGTTCTAATATACACTATATTTTAAAACTTAAGTAAATATAAATATATTAACTGAGGTAAAATATATTGATGTCAGACTTAAGATGTTGTAGGACAATTATTACTTACGTTCAATATAGTATAATTAGCGTAATGTAATATTTTTTAATAAATCATTGTGTATTATATAATACTACAACTATTAATAAGACGTTCTATCGAAAGTTTTTTAGTTGAAAAATTGTTACTAGGCTTTTTTATTATTAATATTTTTTCAATAGTATGATATAAATAAATAACATATAAATATAATATAATAAAAATAAAATAATAATACTCACACAATAAAATTATTGTAAAGGTTTTCGTAATCGCGACGATCTGTTTTTGGCATTCCATTTCCTAATCATTATTAAATGTTTTTTGTAAATTTTATTGCTTTATTAAAAAATCAAAATGTGTTTAGTTTAGTTAGCGTCCGATGGAGAGGGGTAAGCAGAAATTTCGCATTTAAATTGTTCAGTGTCCTGGCGCTTTCACATCGACACATCTTTGCATATTATGTTCAAGTAAGAGTTTCGATTATTTATGGAATATTTATTTAGCAGTAATAGCCACTAGAGCTAAGTGGTTCGTCTTACGATCTGAGGATCACGAGTTCGATTAGTAAATAGTAAAGAGCTCTTTTTGCATAATCTACTTGTTCATTGTTCTCTTAATATTATGTTAAGAGAACAATCAACAAGTAGATGAAATCTAGCTCATATAGACTGTTAAAATACTATTATTGTAATAGCATCGAATCCAGTTTTAGCTGGAAATTGCCAGTAGCGATAGTCTTAACAGCTAATTTAGTGTTCGTACGTTGCCACTATTTATAGACTAAGTAAGTTTTCCTGTTTCCCACTAATCTAGACTATGCGGAGCAATGGAAAAGGAAATGTGTAGACTATGTTTCATAATGAATATAATATGCTTGTACCGATGAATAGTGTTTTTTTATTATTTTAGGCACAAAAATGATTTGCTATAGATTTGTGCTCGTTGTATGAATATGGGGTCACTAATTGCTACATATGAGACCTAATAAGCTTGGTGAAAGCGGACAGTTAAATCTATCTCTGTCTACTCCGCTGGAAAGGACGTACGGAAGGAAGCACTTATTTATTTATTTAAACATAACGATAAGACGGTAGGGATTTCGAATCCCAGCCAGCTTAAACAAATGAGATTTCTGTTAAAAATCATTTTCATGTTTCATTTAAGATGACTTGTCACATGTGAGACTTTCGTCGCTATAAGTTCTAAGAAACCGCGAAATTGTTTGTCGCTTCATATAAACGAAAATTAGAATGAAAACTGTAGCTATACAATTAATTTAGAAAGACTATTTACACATATATATTTTAAGTCAACAATGTTAATAGTTGAAGTTACGTCCTATATCTCAGCCCTGTAGTTCGGGGCTCGTAGAATAAGACTACGTTATCCCCTGCCTGTTGTAGAAGGCGACTAAAAGCGTCCGCTAAATTGGACCCGGGAAGAAGGCGACATCGGCTGGCCCAAATTCCCTTGCACTGCGAGGGCACAGGGATCCTCTCCTAATCCTCCCCGGATTTAACCTCCCCTGGTACGTGCTCTCCGAAGAGTATATTGCAGAGGGGCGCCGGTGCGTTCCTCTGGAGATCCCGGACCACCTCGCCATGCACCGAGGGAAGGGCCACCGGAGCGTTTTTAGTGGATAAAAATGCCACATAACTCTGCCCCCCAAAAAGCGGGGTATAGTTAAAGATTTCCCCCCCGTCAACAAAAAAAAAGGTTCCCTTTCGATGTTTCCTTCACCATTCTTTCCTCACGTTTCGTTTCCGTCTTGAGCGCGTGGTAAATCAACACTTAAAGTTGCAACAAACAATGTCATTGGTGATGGCACCGGGGATCGAACTCGGGTTGCTGGCGTGCTACGCAACTTGAAGCAACCGCTCAAACACTGAGCTACCACGGCTCTCGAACAATGTATTCATGTCGAATGAAACATGTATCACATTATGGCGTAAAATTGTATGCATCATCTTTGCATTAATTTCAAAATGGTTCCCTCCGCTCATCCTCTCTTATTGTGTACAATTTAATAAACAGAACGGCCTTCTTGCCGCGTTAACGTAAATGAGATTAAGTAATTACAAGGGATGATTTAATACGGCAAAATTAAATTATATCTGCTTTATTACAAAACTAGTCTGTGCACGCGTCATCGTTCGTTTAAAATCTTTTTCTAAGAAGATATTAAAAATATTTCTTCGTTATATTTGAGGCAGAAATATGTTTAGGAAAATTGAACTTCGTTAGAAAATAAAACATAAATTATTATTAAATCAATCTAATTTTATGGCGTTTAATATTGATTCTCAATGTTGATGATTCATCCATGTCCAATCCATGGATTTGATAATCCAAAACAAAACGCGCTGGACTCATAATTAGTATATGGTCTTTTAATAAAAAATTAATATTTTTTTACACGTACCAGACACAGCCCTTCTAGTCTCATCTATTTTGTTTATTTAAATAAAACGGTTTAATCTTGTTTTATTATTTATTACAATAATTATATTATTTTACGTCATTCAATGAAATGCTGAACTATTTTGCCTGGTCTTTTATACGATAGTACAATAGGCTTTTGTACTGGAACAAAATACAATTTTAATTTAATTTTAAATCTGAATTGTTAATTTAAATTAATTCCGTACAATACAGTTTTAATGCATCATATATTTAGGCAAACCGACGCAAGTGATCATAGAGATTTAAATATGATACTTATAATTTTCTATCATAATAACAATTGAATACCAAATACTGTTTTAATTTACATAATATATAATTATTTGAACATGTCAACTAGTGTTACTAAGGAAAATTAAAATACTTAAAGCGTCTTTAAATACAGGATCAAACTCTCCCACTTCAAAAATAATGTATACATTTGTACAATACAATTAATCAATACAATACAATAAATCATATATTTTTTTCCTTATATCAAATAAAATTGGGCAATAGTAATAGAATTGCAGTTATTTTATAACTATAGTTATAAAAACTTATATTACTATACATTCTATTACTATTCACTACGTCTTACTGAGCAATTTTTTAATTTTTATTCTATTTTGTAAATAGCATTTCTATTTAAACGTACAATACTGTAATAAATATTTATATATATTTAAATATATATATATATAATTTTCGTTTAACTTATATTGTTGTGATTAATCAGTGAAAGAAATTCTCATTCATGTAAAATTGTGGAGCGGTCAGACATATCTGACGATATTTTATTTTATAGCGGTATTATGATGACGGCAAAATGATTTTAGTAAGTCGGCGACCTGGTGTTAAGGTGTGTTTATATACAGGATACGAGAAGATGTAAATTTTTTTTATGTATTAAGATACAAAAAGAATAAAAAAAAGTAACTCAAAACCTAATCTGATCAAATTAATTTGAAATTTTAGAGTCATGTGGCCTTTAAACTCCCTTATAAGATGTTCCAATATCTTTAGACAATGTCTTCCAAATTAGCTTTGATACTATCTCGGGTTCTTAATTGTTTGATTAGAGCTGCTATAATGGACGCATATACTGACATTGTCAGTAAAGATAGTAATAAGGGGTAATGGGAGAGATCTTAATTAAAATTTTTGGAAGTAAACCATAAAACAAAATTACGGTGCTATTTATATTTCATAAATCTTATCTTTGGTTTTAGAATCCGATTTCACCCCACCCAATGCTCCTAGCACCAATTAGTCATCAGTTTTGTTAGGTATGGTTTTAAGTTAACCGTCAACGTTAGACTGTTAAGATATGTAGTTTTAAATAACATCTAATAACATTGTCCAGTCTTTTGTTTGCAAAAGCAAAGTGTTCACAAGTTTTATTTCGAAAATCTCTTTCTCTTCTTCTTCTCGGACCTTTTTCAATTTAAATGTTAATGACTATGAATTTATGTCCGATGTATGGCGATGTTTCTGTCTACAATAACAAAGAACATGAAAGTTCATTTTTCTATCATACTTTTATTTTATATCACTGGAACTATGTATTAACAATTATTTGGTACTGCGTGATTGATATCTATTATTGTGGTATATTTTTTGTACTGCTCAGTTAAATTTCCGCTGTATAATTACGTTGAATTATATATATCCAAGGCGGTTCGTTCCATTGCTTGTTTCGCTACAAAAATGTGGTACGTTTTTTTAATAAATTTTTAATGATAATATTCCCAGAATATAAAGAAGATTATTATGCGGGCAAATTAACAACTGCTTGTATAACATAAAGATTAATAACAATTAAAAAAAATCCTCTTACCACCCTCACCATAGGAGACAAAAAATCTAGTCCCATTTCCATTGCGTTACATTTTTCTCCATGGTGACAGAAGAATTGCTGGAGTTTCATCTGCCACTTCTACCCTCAGCGCTGACGTCGAAACCGTAAGAGTCACAATAATAATTTGTAATTTCTGCCTTTTCTCTGAATCGCAAGTGTGTGAGCTATTAATGTTTAGATAAATCTCGAGAAGTTTCTAGGTATCTACGCGAATATTACACATTGAATAAAATGACTTCTATTGATTTTATCCAATTAATTTCAAAATTATTTATGACCATTATTTTGCAACCCTAAAGTATCTTCAATATTAACCAATATGCGTGAATGATGCAATTAAATTAAAAGCCAACTTTTCGTGTTGAAATGTGCTTATATAAAAATCAGGGAATTGTTAAGTGTAATATGTGTCATACTTTATTTACAACTTAATCCTACTTTAATTAATTACTGTGATGACGTCACAACAAGTAACATTTCATAGAAATTATAAAAGATATTAAGGAACTTAATTAAGATAGTTATGTAGTTTGAAAAATTACTTAATTAAAGTCTAAAGTGGTCTATAATTACCCCATTAATTACGGATTACCTTAAATAGATGTGGTTGGTATATATGTACTTATTCCTTGATTATTTCAACTAATTCGATAGTTGTTTTTGTTTGTAATATGTGAAATTATTGGGGAGCAAAATTGTATAGATTTTTAATATTTATTAAATTAGTAATTATGTTCCGGTTCCTTATTTTTTATGGGGTATAAGCTAGTGCTTAACCACGATCCCACCTGATGCTAAGTGGTAATATATTTGAAAGATATTACGCGGTAATTTAGTAAGTACCCATTCACTCTACTATTGAAGGCTCCCACGTCGTACTTGGACGGAAAGATTGACGCCGGCAACTTGTTCCACTCCTCGAACGCGCGGAACATCGACTATGAAAGAGTGGAGACCCGCCAAATGCTTAAACGTCCGAAGGTAGAGTAGGGATGGGAAAATTAACTCGTGTAATTCCTTTGTACGCTCTCCAAAATGTAATCTGTAAAACTACCGAAAGGTTGCGCCGGTGCTCAAGACTACCTAAATGTAGATCTTGATCACCTATCAACTTTTTGGCCCGCCAAACCATAGAATCCAATGCCGCGAGTTGGTGCTTGCACCTGACCAGATATGACAACAGTACTCCACACAAGGTCGGATCTGTGCTTTATACATAGTCAAAAGCTATCCTGGTGTGAAGTACCACCGTACGTATAATTAATATCCGTAATTATGTCCTTATTAGTAATTATCAATAATTGCTTATTAAAATTTGTTGATGGAGTAATAAAAAAACGACTATTATAGTAATTGCTGAGGAGTTTATGAGGCAGTAGAAACAATTATATCGTGTAAATTTTATCTTATTAGTAGAAACTTTTAAACTTTTTGTTGGACATAATGTGAGTTAAAGCTAAATTATCATTTATCAAGTTAGATTTACTTATAATATAAAGCATTTTAGTGTATTTAAGGTTTAATATTTTTAAATACGATTGGATGTCGGGACGTTTAGCAATGAGCTTATGTTTCGATCCAAACTTCGTTTGTTCATGATACTACGATGATTATTATTTGTACTTATTACTTTGTATAAAACGTAAAACAATTTTTAATAATATATACTTGGTATTGTAATCGATTCAATTCACGTTAAAGCAATTGAAACCGAGTAATCGTTTAATAATTGATGAACACAATGCGCTTTAAGTAAACCTAAAAGAAGAAATCAATCACTACGTTGCGGTTGGCAGCGTTTCATGCTTGAGAGATTTACTAGTAAATTATTAGAGCTGCGATACGGTTCGTACTGGCCACTCGTGAACCAAGTCAGGTACGAGTTTTAAATAAATAATGCGACAGAAAGATAATTTGCGATATCGGACAGAAAATATTTTGCGATTCGAAACTGTGAACTGAAAATCTCAGATCAGTGAAATTTCCTAAGGAAACTGATTTTAATTTTATTCTTTCTGACTTTTGTTTCAATACGGAAAAGGAGTTTAGAATATGTTTAAGGCCTTGAAGAGGTCAAACGAGCAAGTTTTAATTTACAATATTTATTTAATGGAAGGGTACCACCATTAGTGTGAGGGAAGGGAACTCCTACCACATTATATAATTTGGTAATAGTGTTTCGTTACTGCATATCACTTACTGTAAGGTGGACATCGAGTTAGTTTAATATAAAAAAGAAAAAAAATTATACTGGCAGAAAAGATCATATAGGTTATGCTAGTTAACTATATACCTTTTTAATATAATAACAAAACATAAATGCTACGGCGTAGCAATTACGTAGCAAGTAGAAAAACATGTCAACCGCCGTAATTGCAAAATGCACGTTAATTTATTAGTGCGGCGCGATTGATTACCTTGGGCGTAATGCTTTGTGCTGTGGCAATGTTTTATTAATTATGTGTGTCACTAAAAAAGTTTCTCCTAACTATTTGATATCATAAAATAATTTAAAATATTAAAAAGTAAAAGTACAGTACGGGTACAAGTTGACTGCATACATTACGTTTAAAGGGCATTGCCCGTTGTAAGGGCAGTGAGGCTTGGCAGGCTAGTGAACTTACTAAAGTGATTTGCCGTGTTATATTTCAAGGTGAAGAGGGTAAACATAATTGTGAACAGGAGTTTGTAATATAAACACTTGAATAGTTTGTCATTTACAATGGTCTACAACCTACAGTAGGTTGTAGATAGTATACCTTGTAAATAGACACCTATAAGATGACAACAGTAATTAAAAATTATATGCTTTATATTTTATAATACGTACTTTATATTTATATTATTGATATTACATATGAATAATATTATGGCAGTCTGTTATTATAACAAAAATTAACATAATCAAGTCACTTATTTTTTTAAAGAAAGCTAGCAATATTTCTTTTTCTTTTTAGAAATATTACTAACATTCCTGTTAACCATTCCAACTAAGCTTTTGCTTGTGCTAGGAGATGGTTCACGTCAATAGTCGAACGGTGGATTCGAACCTGCGACTTTACGATTCGCAGACCGTACCCTACAACATTAGGCTATTGACGCTTAGGTATATAAAATGCTTAGGTATATATTATTGTATATATTGTATTATATGTTGTGTTGTTGTATTGCAACAGGACGGCGCTCAGCTGATCGGTGACAGAGGCGCGGAGAGCGGGGATAAGACGTCTCGGGCGGTACTAACTTTATACTTACTATGCAATATATTATCAATTCTATCTTGAGAATCAATGTTTCAATCGAAAGTGCTAACGGGGGTAGACTTGTGTCGCTAAAATATAGCTTGTTTTTTTTATTTTTCAGGCTAAGTAATTGTTGCTAAGCACTTGGTTGTTTGTCTTTTCTCCTATAAGAAATGATTTCGTTTCAAAGAGTTTTAGAATATTATGAAATATTTAATATAATAATTACATCAAATTCTATAATATAAATTATGTCGGTCGGATAATTTACTTTTTTGTCACACTTTACAACACTTACACTTACTTGAAGTGTCGATGGGAAATAAATAGTAGCAGTAAATATTTAACATCAAGAGTAAGGAATAACTATGACTTTTGGGATGTCAAACACTTGAACGTCCTCCGAGACCAAGAGCAATGTAAATGTCTCGAAATGTTAAGAATTTAAAATTTAACCTCGACAAAACACAAAGTTAGTTTTATTGAATATTAAAATATAAAAAGATTAGGATGTACTCGTATGCAACAAAAACGCAATATGCTCGTTACCTCTTTGGTTAAATTTAATGATGGAAACAATTCCCTTTTATTTTTTTTCCCTTTCAATGTATATGACCAGTTATGTTAAGCTGGAAAATATAATGCAACAAAGTATGAAACAACATCGTGACTGGCAGCTGTGGCGTGTCGCATGTAACGACACTATTGTCGCCACAAAAATGTGACCAATGAATTGATTACATGATCGCAATTGTACCAATATCTAAACACTAATAATAGCTTTAAATTAACTTACTAACGTAACGTTTTTTTACATATATGTATGAATTGTAAATAATTGAAAGTATTGTAGTTATAATATATGTACAGCTGAGCTAAACTTGATAAACCACACATATACGACCATTAAAAATAATTCATGTCATTAGTCATATGACTTAAAATGACTGGTTAGAGCCGTCCTTGTACATAAACATACTACTCAGTATGTTTATATATGTGTTAATTCTATTGATGTTATTGAGTTAGCGGTACTATCCATCGTGTTATGGTGCCAAAAGTGGCGCTGCGTGTCACCACATTATTATGAGCAGAGCCATCGTGGGAAGGTTCTGCTCCATTTGTGACTTTATCGTATACCAAAGGTAAGTATGATAGATATGAAATGGTGCCGCGATCGAGACGCGGGTTGAAATACCTTTACAATACATGTATAATTTATATTGTCAAATACGTTTTATTTTATCAATATTTGTATATATCCGAACTGCCGTAGTGGACAGGTATTAGAAGAAGAAGGGACTGAAACTATTTTACGCTTGTTATCGATTTGAACAACTTCAATTTTAAAATTAAGATGTCGAAGTTTAAGTGCTGATTTTACCACGTGCTTGCATTTCTTAGAAATATTTATCTTATACTTTTTGTTGTAGTGGGGCATACAGTTTCTCAGTTATAATATTGTTTTACAATCTTAATAGACTACACTAAATTATACTCAAGTTAATCTTGGTCCAATTATAAATAATGCTCAAGTTCTGTTTCAATAATATTAAATTTGTAATTATCAAAACAAGATAATCGAAGGGAAGTTAATTCTTGTGAATTAACTTTTTGACAAATTATTGTTTGGTTAAATGTAAGAGAAGTGTTTACTGTTTCAATAGCTTTACGCCGTGCATTGAACCGAACAGCACGGTTAAAATATAAACAAAGTAGCTATAAAAACAAACTAATATATCCATAACTTTAGCTTAGTAACACAAATGCGAATTTCTTGTTAATTCACTCCCGCCATACAATTAATTATGATTTCACAGCGTTGAACGGCTTTCCTGTGTAAAGTTAAATTAATATGCTGTGTACAGCTTGATTTCCTGTAAGATCAGGACATAATAATACGGTATAACTTTAATCCAGGCACAATGGAAATATAATAATTGATAATGTAATGGTAAAATTTGGATATTCACGTGTTTAATTAAACAACGGGAAGACTTATCTCTATATCTTATAACTTTTTTAACTACAATTGCCGAAGTAAGTTTTTACATTTTTGAAATGATAAGTCTAGACTAATAGAAATGTAAAGTTAAGCCCTTGATAGATAGAGTGATATTCAAAATGAATTTTGGAGAGCGTGTCCCAGAATTACATAATCTAATTATCACCAGATATAACTTAACATCTGGTTGAACACACTTTGTCAACACACTTGCCGTCGTCGTTCTTTATAAAACCATGAATATAAGAATATTTTCTTCATTAAATATATAAATTTTATTTCAATTAATTACAAGAATGAGCTTCGAGTGCATTCGTCCTTAATTGCTAAGAAAATTTTCATTGCACTGACTCTTCAGCAGATAGATTTAAAATCGTTTCAAGGCATTAATTCCACTATTAGAAGAAGCAAGATGGAATTTCTTATGAATTATTAAATGACCTTAATAACTGCCCCGTAGTTACTTTTGATTATAATAAAATTCAATGTATATACATAGCTATTCTATGACCTATAGTCATTATATGTAACACTTTAGTGTTTAAACAATAACACTGGCAACATGTCTATTTAAAAAATCAGAAACGCTTTAAGAAATAATAGCACAATGTAGCACGCAAGCAAGCGAAGTCATCGAGCAGGTGCTGGCCTATGGGTATAAAATGAAGGTCTTTTATATCAACTCAATACTGTGGTTTTCTAGTGCAACGGTCTAGACCTAAACCTCAAAACATAAGGTCGTAGGATTTCTTATAAGAATTAATCTGAACAATTCACTATCTTGTATTGGATTGGTACCAGGACTTCAGAGCGTATATTTTAAAACGATTAGTAAGATTTACGAGATTGTATTAGTGTTTTACAAAAAAATAAGAGTAAAAAAAATTAAGGTCACCGCAGCGGTGTATGCTATTGCATGAATGATGTCTCATCGGGAGAGTTCGCAGCATAGGGTGTAATGGATGTACATATATGGTTATGAAATGGTTACAATGGTTTTGATGGTTAAGCGGCTGGTAGCTTATTTTTTCTTATAAATTTAGGCACTCGGATTTAAAGTACAAGTGACTCCTGAGCGCTCGTTTGCTCGATGTAATCCTAAGTCACTAAAACCCATTGTGAAATTGTGATCGCTCTATAAGATTATTGACTACCCCAATTAACAGTAGGTTGTCGTGTATTTACTATGAATTTATTATTATGTTTTGTTTGTAATTTTTTTTTGTCATAAGTTAATCGAAAAAAAAGTTCCGTTGGTTAGACGGTGTCAACCGAGACGCCAATGAAATTGGCATAGGAACCCGGAAGACTGCGGCCATGGATAGACTGAGGTGGAGGAAGTTGCTTGACCAAACCAAGGCCCACAAAGGGCTGTAGAGCTTATAGAAGAAGAAGAAGAAGTTCATCGAAATCATCTAAATGTATATTGGAAACTGTTTAAACTATTAAAGCATTAAATTGATTACAAGTCAGCCAGTGCTAGTTTACGCAATAGAGCCGTTCTAAATCTGTACTTAAATCGCGTGGCACGGGCCGCCGGTCGGGAAATTGTATTGCAGCCCAGGTAATTTACTGGCAAATTTCTCAAGCATGAAGCGCTGCCGAGCGCGTTGCAGCGATACATTAATTTCTAAACTAAGGTGCATGTTAAGCACATTGTGTTTCCTATGTTTTCAGCTGTTGAATTTAATTCGGATAAATTACTCGTTGTTTTAGAACTCGGTTATTAGATTTGGCTTTTGGTACGTGTGGTCTAGTGATTAAAGTACCTGCATGGATTATAATTTCGAATCATAAATAATAATGTAATAATATAAACATAAATCCTATTAATACTCGCAGTCATAATTGTAATTAGTAATACTGTTCAATTTTGTTGATTAATAAAGGATATTATATATTATTAAATTCAAATCCCTGTCTGGAAAGAAACTTAATTTTACTCACTCAATTATATTGGGGAGAATCATAACATTTGGTATAAAAAAAATTGAGACACTGTCAATTAATATGGATCTATGTATATCTATGGATCTCACGTAGTGTAAATTATGAACTTTATGAATTAACACTAAAGGGAAGACGTTTGACAATGATATGAGTTTAAATCCTTTATCACTTCGATTTGTTTCAATAAAAACGCCACTTTTTAGCCTTTAGACATAGACATAGACATTTATTTATTGGCATCACAATACAAAAACACATCACAGGCAGAATATAACACACATTAAAAAAGAATGAAAAATAGACAAAACACAGTTAAAGTTACACGGACAAATAATACAAAACATATGACGCCAATATCACCGTCTCAGCATATACTGTCGCAAGGATCCGACAGCGCTGATTTTCAGCGGTGCCCGGGACTACCTAAAGACGTACAACGAAATTACGTCGCGTCGCCCGGCGGCCGAGACGCGTTCTCGACGATCCGGACGACGCGATTACCATTGCACAGGCTTCTTCAACATCTTTACAAATTCAAAAAGCGTCCATTCGCGACCGCGCATTATGCTTACGTATTACATAGTAACCGTAATATCAAAAGTATCCTTCACCGGGGGACTCTTGTGTCGAGTAACTGGCGATAGAGGTTCAGGCTAAGCGAACTAAGAGCTATGCCACCTCTCAATCCAAGGTCCACGACAAGGCCATTTTCTCTGGCCAATCTGTGTAGTTTCTCAAAAAATCAATAAAAAAGATTTTAGGAATCTTAGGTACGAAAAAAAACAGCTCATCTATTATTTAGAACAAATAAGATTGGCTGAAGACTCTGACGGTGAATAGTGATTGCTATATCTGTTCTACTCTGCAAGGACTCAAAGAATATGTGCCCTGTTGCTGACAGATTCGGGGCACTCTAATTATAACGGCTGATAGCTTTCGTGGAAGCTTTAGCGGGTAGCGGTCGCCCAGACCGATTCCCACACATCCCTCCGGGCCCACCCACGGTTCCGGAGGATGGTCTGTAAAAGGATTCCTCGCGTAAAAAATGAAGAGAGAGAAAATATGAGAGCTTAATGTCATTAATCAAATCAATCACGTCCATATCTATGTATTGCATTTCTAATTTCACGTGTACTCATTAATTTTGTAATCTAATTATTAATAATGGAATCCGTATTATATTCAAAACGTTGCATAAAGAAAAAGTTACAAAAAGTTGTGTAAACTGTTACTTTCATAATAGCAACAGAGCAAACAAGATTCAATAAATTAATCTTATTTAATATAAATCTCACAATAGCTATATATTGCTACCTTTCTTTAAAAAAAATAGCACACCGATATAACAATTGCATCATTGCTTGTCAGCGATTACCACATGCCAAAACATACAATGCCTTAAAATATGTAAATAATAATAATAATGTAAATGTAACCACTTAAAGCATAATAATGATTTTTTTTCTAAATATTTTACATAAGAATACAAAAAACTAAAACTCTTTGGTGCTGTAAGATCTTGACAAAAAACGCTTAGTCGCTTGTCTATTGCGTTCGAAATACAAAATACTATACGAGTAAAGCTACAAGGATAAATATAACATATAAACTTCCTTCCTAATTTTTAACGTTCCACATTTTCTCCCTTTCAACACTCTGATTAACACTCCCGGAACAGACGATCCGATTTTGGCTAGTAACGCGAGCCGTAACAGATAATAAAGGCAGTGGTCTTAATTGAAATCCTTTATTGCTGCGAGGTTCACAACTTGGCTTAATTATATTTAATTATTAAACCGTAATCTCCTCAAATTTTACTCGCAATTGCCTCTGGAAAAGAATATTTTTATAAATTAAGCAGTGTACACGGTTATGTTTTAACTGTATCTATTTATTAATAGACGTTTGTTTCTCCGCTTTTACTGCCAAAAAAGGATAATTTAAATACTTATACTACAAGCGTGTTTTGAAGAAGGTAATTTATTTTTTAATATACCGTTATTTTTACTGATCCGTTAGATTTCATTCGATTATCATGTTATTATTACATTATCGAATTCAACACTTCACATCTAAAGTACAATATGAGAAACTGAAAGTGAAGGCGGTTTTCTTGGTATAATTATTGTAAATAAGCACAAGTAACAGAAAAAGTTGTCGTAACGTGGTATTCTCTCATTTTTATGCAGCGACGCGCTTACGGACTATTTACGAATTCGGAACATACTCCTATAAATATCGATAGATGAAGTGTAGGTCAGCCCTACCTGCCTGTCGTAAAAGGCGGCTAAAAGGGGCGTTGGTTTCACTGGGCGACAAGGTTGGGGGCCTTTGTCGTCCGCCCAAGTGGACCAGGGAAGAAGGCAACATCGGCTGGCCTGCGTCGCCTAGCTCTGTGTGCGCATAGGGGGGGGAGGGATTGACCTCCCCCCCGGATTGTGCTTTCTTAAGAGCATAGTGCAGAGGGTATCCGGTGCGTTCCTCGACTCGACGATTGAAAGGTGCATGCGACGCGCTAATGTTTAAAGTCGTCAACGTGTTTTTTACTTTTCTTGTTTTATTCGTTTTTAGGAGCGAATTTCTAATAATAATTTACACGCGGTAACATCCGTAAACATATCTTTTTTTTTTGTTAACGGGGAGGAAATCTTCAAAAGATTCTTCTGGAGGGAAGGCGGCGGTTATGTGGGGTTTTACCCACTAAAACCTACCCGGTAGCCCTTTCCTCGGTGCATGACGAGGGGCTCCGGGATCTCCAGTGGAACGCACCGGAGCCCCTCTGCACTGTGCTCAAGGAGAGCATCGTCCTGGGAAGTTACTCCGTTCCCCTGTGCCCTCGCAGTGCAAGGCTACACAGCCGATGTCGCCTTCTCCCCGGGTCCACCTTAGCGGACGACAAAGGCCGCCACCCTTGTCGCTCCATTAACCCGAGGCCCCTTTAGTCGCCTTCTACGACAGGCAGGAGTTATCGTAGTCTTATTCTTGAGAGCCCAGAACTACAGGGCTGCACGAAAACATATCTTAATTCAATGTGTAGCACCTTCAGTAAAGTATCTGTCTATGTATGTCCCATTATTGGTTACAGTTCTTCACTCTGAAGGGGGCATTAGGGCATAAGTACGCTAATGTCATGATTTTAATTCCTGCTATGCAAGTTTCGTCACGATCCCCTGATTGGTTAAAGTTGCAAAAAATATAATTGGCCGGTAGTACGGATCAAATTCGGCTTAGCAACGTACTACACATTAAGACTCTAATCTAAGTTGGTTCTTTTTCAATGTGTAACATCGCTAATCTTATAACTACAAAAAATCATGAATAAAAGCGTGTTGAATGATGTTGAGATATACCTATATATTTCGTAACAAGTTAGAACTCTTCGTAATTAACTTGAATTTTAAAACAGTTAAAGACATACATCCCTAGGGCGAGACGTTGACTCCCACAGACATTTGCTTTTAACATGCCACATGCTATATTTGCATTAACCTCTGTTCTAATGTGTCTTTCTCTACCATTACATGATTAACTGTGATCTCGTTAATTATTCCCTTGGCAATAGAACAAAGACGGATTGTACCCAGTTCTTGTTTATCTTTGTATGTAGCTATAATTAATTTTCACGCATAATTTATGTTTTTATACATTGACTATAATGTTTAAATATGAGTTAGTGTCAGCATTCACCCTAGAAGGAAGTATATCGATCAGATTAAGTAATAAAAAGTCTTACTGCATGCCAGTACGGTGCTTTTGTAAAATACACCTATGCTACTATAGAAATATACAAGTAATTGAAATGAGAGTCTGATTGTATTTTTGCTTTTCACTACATGCATTTGAATGCATATATGGTACATACACGAAAATAACATATGTTCCGTCTGGTCTCTGAAATGTCTGCACAGATTTTGACGCAACTTTCAATGCCAGATAGATGATAAGGAGAAACTTAGGCTACTTTCCATTGGCCAATCAGCATAAAAAAATTTTTTTATGTCAAACGTTTTCGGTTCAGATACTTATCAATAAATATCTAAATTATACTATACGAGTACCATACGGTATACGTTGATACTAACAACACACTTTCGGACTTTGATATTTTGAAGCGATTTAATTTAACAAGAACGCATTTTTAAAAATGTATCGTACATAAAGTAAGTTTAATTTTGTGTTCTCACAGATTTTAAGATGAATACGAATAAAAGTCTTGCCGGCGATTCATTATTTGTGGACGAAAGCGAAATAAAATAAAAATTATGTTAAACCTGTTCATCTTTATTACAAGGGACAAGTCCCGGCCCCGGGCGGTTCAAATTTTCAAACCCATAGGCGTTCGTTTACTATCGCCGTGTAAATCGAAATACATAATGCATTGTTCCTTATTACACCATAGTATTTTAGAATATTAACAATAAAATAAACCATCATTAAATACATGGCTCTTCTGCAAATTAGAAGGAAACTGTAATAAGTATTTCGCAGTTCAGACATTTTAGGAATGATACTAAGATCGTCTTCACGTTAGAGACTTAGTGTGTGGATGATTTAGTCATATTAACAAGATAATTCTTCTTTTATTTTTTTTGAACATATCAGCCCCATCATACCATAACGTTAGTGCACATACATCGCTCGCATGAAGCGAGAAAGAAAGTCATCAATGTTGCTTGGCCAAATCCGCCAGCTTCCTCGCTCCCTCTGAGGTCGGGTCAGACAGCAATATTAAAAAGACACCAACATGTTGCTTCTTCTTCTTGAGCTGCCATCTCCTACCAGAGATCAGCTATCGTAAAGTGTATTGATGATACATTGATTTTTAACTTTAACTTTTCTGAGAGGTAACTTATTTATTATTAGATAATTTCTCGTACTTTATCTGCTATTTTTTAATTAATCATTTAATATGTTAAAAGTATTTTATTTTTAGTAAGCCACCTATCAGGTCAATATATAACGACAATTATTCAAATATAAGACCCTTGAACAGAGAGGTTTTAGCGTTATAAACAAAAATCCAAATTAATAAAATTGTATCCAATGATCCCCTCAATGCTGTACGAGGCGAAAATATTTAACGAGTTTTGCAGGTGCGTGCCTTGGTTGGTTGACCCTTTTTTCAACGTGCTATTGATACCATTTAATTATTTCTATAGCATACATATATTGAATTTTGAATTTATTTTTGAAGAACTCAGTATTCGTTCGAGTATTTTGTTTATTATCTAAGCTAATTTACGAGGCGCCGGAAAAAGGACGTAACGTAACACGTATATGCAGTAAATTATAACTGCAACATTTTTTTTATGTAAATATACGGTAAATAAAAATATACGGCGATTAGCTTAGTCCCTTTCACGGATGGGACCTAGTAAGCTCTGTAATAGCGAATAGCAATTGTTTTCTCTGTCTATCTCCCAATTGTTACAAAATATTTTAAGGTTAAACTAAAATAAATATCTATTTGTCTTCGACCAAAAAACTGGGCATGAAAAAAGAGTAAATTACACTTTTCTTATTATACTCGTTTATGTTCAAACGATTTAGTTAAATTATTCGCATTGTTCCGCACAATTGGTCGGTAATGCTCCGTTAAAGTTAACCCAAGTCTCCGAATTCGCAATAAACTTTTATCTTTTCTAAAAACATAATTTTTATTTGTTTTTTTTTATTAAATTGCATTAGACTACACAGAACTATACCTAGTTACATCGTCATACTGAACAAGGCTCTGCGTTCCGTAGACGTAATACGTAGACACCATTTTTTACCAAATACAGCATGATTATGTTAAGATTCATAGCACGCTATTAAGAGGAATTCAATACCTGGGTTCAGTATTATTCAAATTGTTTGTTAAGTGATGAAGTCAGACGTGATACTTAACTGCTTTGTATGAATAAAGTAAAGCTCTTTATTCAGCAGTAGGATTTGTTACTTATGACTTCAAGCTGGTTTTTCAGAGGGATGTGGATCGTAGTGAGTGCTGTTATGTCAGGTTAGTCTACCCTCAGCCCTGTAGTTCTGGGCTCTCAAGAATAAGACTACGGTATCCCCTGCATGTCGTAGAAGGCGACTAAAAAGGGCCTCGGGTTCACTGGGCGACAAGGGTGGAGGGCTTTGTCGTCCGCCAAGGTAACCCGGGAAGAAGGCGACATCGGCTGGCCCGTGTTGTCTTGCACTGCGAGGGCATAGGGGGGGAAGTAGTAAGCTCCCCCGCCGGAATGTGCTCTCCTTAAGCACAGTGCACAGGAGGACCGAAGAAGGTTTTAGTGGTTAAAAAACCCACAAAACCGTTGCCTTTACCCCAGAAGGCGGGCTATCTTGTTGAAGGTTTCCTCCCCGTGAAAAAAAAAAGGTTAGTCTACCCACGGTGTTTACGTAGTTAAACAATATAACTGTACAAGATCCATAGTCTTTACTTTTTCAAATTTAATTAAAATAATATGATAACATCTTAACTCCTGTTGTTTGTACATCAACCACATTCTAAGATTTTAGAAAGTCGGCGATTACAAAATTCGCGAGCAAATGTAACCATTCAATCATCTCACACTGTCACGAAAAGAGTAGTTATAATTATTGAAAGTCACAGAAAAAGATTCAATTCAATCCATCAGTGTCACTTTCTATAGATCGATTGGAATGTTCTAGATATGGTTTTAAACTAAACATCAAAAATTGTATGGCATTCTCATAAGTCCCGCTGAAAGTTTATTCCTTTTTCGCGACAGATGCTCCGATATTACGAAAACGATATTTCTTTATGATGCTATTTAAACAAGACGGCACTTAGAGCTTTCAGCGGTTTGAGTGTTGTTTCAAATTACATTACTTTTATTTATACTTAAAAGTAAATTTAAAAAAGTCTGTAGTAGAAGTAATGGGGGAAGGAGAGTACGCTAATACCTTATGATTAAAGAAGGTCCGAGTTCTTACCGACATGAATGAGAAATATTTTTTTCGAAAAAAAATCGGAAACTAAACTTTGAACTCTACCACTAGAACCGTTTCGATTGTGATCTAATAAGTTAATCGAATCGCAAATTAAGTAACACTTCTCTGTCTTCTCCGATTGGTCTATTATACGTACAATATTGATTTTGTACATAGACAACATGATTGTTGCGAATATAAGTCTTCACATAGTATAAAACATTGATGCTTCCCGTTGTATGTATGTCTGTTCGCGATAATCTCAAAAATTACATTGTTTTTTATGCTGTGCTCACCAATAACTATTAATTGCGGTTCTGGAGGAAGGTTTTATTATATAATTGATTAAGTTATTAACATTAGCTCAAATATAACAATATTTCGGAATAAAATACTTCGTTAGTTTTCAACGAAAACGCTGTCTAAACCCTTCGAGATATAACAAAATAATGTATGGTGGAATTGTGAATGATATATAGGTGTACAGAAAAGTCTTCGATGGCATATGTCTATCTCTTAAGGATAACATGGTGTATCCATATTAACACTTTTTATAATTGGACAATTATAAAGTGGTAATTGTAAGGCTAATTACACAAATACGGTATTATTTACGTTAAGCCTCAACCAACGAGTGTTTTATGAAGTGAAAAAAGTTTTTTTTTTAAATCACATGGCAACTCTTTTAAATTTTAACAGTTAGGCCGATATAATCGATGCGATCGAGTTCATCGTGGACGGTAACTTTGAATACGCAATCAATCAAATATTTGACCAAACCATCAATAAATCTTCGCAGAAACTTTGAGGGTACGTCTTAGCTTGAATTTTGATGAATAACGATAGGTTCCTTTTATGGTAATAAATTAATAAAAGATAAAGTTAAAGTTACAGCCTATATATTGTTTATATGTCCCACTGTTGGGCACAGGCCTCCTCCATCAAGAGAGTATAAGAGGTCATAAACCACTAGCGGCCCTAGTGTAGATTGGCAGACTTCACATGTCTTTTTCTAACACAAGTAGGTTTCATCACGACGTTTTTCATCACCGCCGTTAACAAGAAATTCATTGATGCCGGCACCAAGGTTCTAAATCGGGTTGCTAGCGTACTACGCAACTTGTGGCGACCGCCGGGACATTGAGCTACCAAGGTTCACTGACTATTAATAAATTAATAATATTCTTATTTTCACCAATTTCAAAATGAAGCAAAGATGTCATAATAGTTTGAGTTAGATCAGAAATCATAGCTTAGTGGCTAACCGGTTCGTCTTACGATCTTGTACGAATGAATTGCATCTTTTCCGTCCTTTGGGTAAAAAAATTGTGCCCGGAGTATAAGGTCATTAAAATAAAAATAAAAAATTACCCAATAAATTATTCAAATATGTACTTATAAGGTTACAAGCTCAAATCTTGATAACTTCTTTGCCACGTAACATCAGGTGGGATTAAGAATAAAAACTAATTTCCAAGTAACTAAAGTAAATAAAGGGTATAACTTTAAGGACGTATTCATACATAGACACATGTAGTAAGAAGATCCCCTCGTTTTGTCCTTATTTTTATTGGGGTCCGTGTCCGCTTGGCGTGTAATCAAGTAATCACGCTCCGAGTTATCGCTGTAATTGTGTTAGATGCCGAAGTATCTCGTCCAAAATTATATCGCTAGATAACTTTTATAGAAACAAAAGGGGAATGTTAATGTTAAAGGTTTGAGGGTATTAAATTGTACCAATTATATATTCTAGTTAGTACCAGGGTACAATATATACTATATTAGAGGGATAATTAATTAAACCTACCTACTCTAATTATAACGATCTAAAGATATAAAGAAAACAATGCAATAATATTAGAAGATTACAAATTAATTTTTCTATAATTTATGTTAAGCCGTGGCAGCTCAGTCGGCGGACGCCTCAAGTTCATAGTACGGTAGTAATCCGAGTTCAATTCCCGGTGCCGGCACCAATTATTTAGTTTATTGCAATTTTAAGTGCTAATTTACTATGTGCTCGGTGAAGGAAAACATGTGAAGTCCGCCAATCCTTAATAGGGTTGCGTTGCGGACTATTCCCCATATGCTCTCTTTACAGAGAAGGCTTGTGCCTAAAAGTTACAACATATAAAGATATATATGTTGTAACTGCTCTCTGTGCTGTGCTATCTGCCAGAGAAAGATCCGTCAAAATCGGTCCAGCCGTTCCAGAGAGTAGTGGGAACGAACAGATAGATAGATAGACGGACAAAATGTACCGTATATTCGTATTATGCATGTGATAAAATGTGGTTATTTGAATATCAATTAGACACACACATTTTATTTACATTTATAGATAAACATTCATATATACACACTTAAGGGCTGTAACTTTAAGTTTTATTATTTATATAATAATGTCTATTATTCTACACTAATATATTCTGAACATTCAAGTGCCCGTTAACTAAATCCAATGCTGGAATTCTGATTATTGAATTGCTATGGTTGGGAATAGTCTGCGAAACTTTAGGACAAGAATTGGAATCCATTATTTGACTATTACATAAATTTATATTAACTAGAATTTTCTTCAAACAAATACCATATCCATAGCTAGGAGATATGTCTTCCCCAATGCCTTCCACCATATACGATCACCCTCTTTCCACATCCAGCCACTTCCATTTATCCTTATAAGGTTGTTGGACCATCTGTTGGGTGGACGCGCTACGCTTCTCGACGCTGTCCGACTCATGCGCGGCCTACATTCCAAAACTTTCCTCCCCATTTACCCTCACTGACTCGGCAGATGTGGCCGGTCCACTGCCACTTCATCTTGCTAATTTTAAGAGCTATGTCGACTACCTTTGTTTTCCGTCGAATTTTTGTTTCGAGAAATGCCGAGCATAGCTCTTTCCATCGCTCGTTGTGCTACTTTAAGTTTATGGACCAGCCCAGCGGTCGGAGTCCAAATATCTGCACCGTAGGTCATAGCTGGGAGGACGCATTGGTTGAGGACTCACGTCTTCAGGCATTGAATTATTTGTGAAGTGATATAGTGCTATGTTATTATAATGTATATTTTTAATTACCTATGTAACATGTGGAGACGGTCCCGTCTTCTAGTGATAAGTGAATGACCTGAAAATAAGAAAAACAAACTCAAATTAAATTGTTATACGCAAAAATGAAACAACACAGTGGATTCGTGGCAAACAGGCAAAGAGTTTGCATTTTGCTTACGGGGGGAATGTAAACAGGGTCTGCCTTAAAAGAGCGTTTTATGCAAAAGACTTGTTTACGTTATGTAGATTCTTTGCTAAATGAGGCGTAATAAAAAATATACAATTTTGAAATTATTATGACATTCTAAACTTGTACAATAAAGCCAGTTAATTATGTTTTAGTTGTAATCTTATTATTAAGTTTTTATTGTTATCAGCGATAATGTGATCGGATGTACGATTTACATTCGTGTTTTGATACCGCTAAACGTCATTTATCAGCGGATTATTATTATTATTCATTTATTTAAATAAGTAACTAATACTCATCATTATTTTAAATAACTATTAAATAACAACCTTAGACTAAATTATAAGATTAAAATATAAAATTATAATTATAATTATTTGATTATAATGTAAAATAAAAAATATAATATAATATTATACTAAAGGCTTAACTATGCTTATGAATACCTTACCCCATGTGAGACGGCGCAGCATCTGTTTACATAAACACAGACAAGCCTTTGAGCAATCATGCTCGGGATGCTGTTGGAGCTGGTCCGCACCCTGCGCACCAGAAATGCACTCCTCTTGCGCATTGTCGCAAATAAGCATGCCATCTGTGCATCCGCGAACATCCCCGATGCACTACAGAAACGGGGCAACTCCAACAGAACCCTGAACGCGTTGTTATATTGAACACGGAGAGCGCTGTACGATATTTGAGTATACTTCGCCCACAAATACGTACGTATAAGTACGTGCCAAGAGATTAATTGACGAACTAACGAGTCGTAAACACAGATATAATATGGCTACACCCTCGGTGTTTTATAGCGTTAATTTTAGAGAGTGCAAATGAGTTACATAATCGGTTTTTTTTTAATGACGAACTACACATATTGGTCAGAGGAGCTGGCCTTGACTGCTTCACCGGATTGAGAGGTCGCTTAGCCTGAACTTCTTTCGCTAGTAACTCGATACAAGAGTCCCCGGGTGAGGGGAACCTGGGCTATGATACTGCAAAATCGGATTGTCTCAAATCTGTATTTTCCAAGTTTACGTAAGATATCCTTTCTCGTTTAAGTTTATGTTTTTAATGAAATATAAATAAATTAATAAAAAAATATATTTTATTTTAAGAACTTGTCTATAATGCACAATTTATTTCAGTTAGCGTTAGTGTCTTTATCTTCCGAGATATTCAAACTTTCTTAACCGACCGGACTTTTATAGTTATATACTACTTATATAGTATAGTATTTATTATACTATATTACCAGTATAGTATTTTGGATATAAACAATTTTCTTTAAAATATTTTTCTCGTCAACCATTCCAATTAAGCTTAAGCTTTCACTAGGAGGGTTCACATTACAAGTCGAATGGCGGGCACGAACGAACTACTTCAGATTGTACCCTAAATCATTAGACTATTCACGTTATTTCATTAATGTTTACTTTCATTAAATAATTTTAAATTTGCAGCTTACATTGAGTAGAGATTCAAAATCAATTTACACTTTCGTGAGGCGACCTCGCTGCCGCGGGTATTAACAAGCCGCCCATTTGAATTAACAATACCTGTAATTGGCAATCAGCCGTCTATATGCTACAACCATACTTTTCTATATGCATGCATAGGTGTTATCTTAAAATAAAATAAAAACCTATCATATGATCAGTACGACAGAGAAAGCGGCAGTTGAAGTCACAAACTTAACAATCTATACAAATAAATAAAATGAGGGCGCCCGTTTGTTATATTAAAAATAACCACAAACTTTTTACTACATGCACTAAACATTACCCCACACCGAGGGCACCCTTGTGTCGAGTTACTACTATTTACTTTTACTACTGTTACTACTACTTACTAGTGATAGAGGTTCAGGCTAAGCGACCTAAGAGCTATGCCACCTCTCAATCCCGTGAACAGTTAAGGCCAGCTTCTCTGGCCAATCTGTGCAGTTCGTCATTAAAAAAGCACTATACACTTCCATTCCGCTTGCTAAGTCCCTACCTGCTTTTAAAATTTGCTAGCGCAGCATTATCAATTGATTTCGTCGGAACTATGAAATTTGTATATTTTATGTATTAGTATATGTAACGATAAATTGTTTATGTAGATATTTGAAGTGTAGGTTGTTAATTATATGTATAGAATTGTTATCATATTTGTATTTAAACGCCATCGTCCTGTTTTGTTCATATGTTTCCTGTCCATGCACAGGTTGCCTGGAAGAGATCGCTCTCAGCGATAAGGTCGCCCATTATACAACGATCTGTAAAATGTACCTTACTTATGTAATGCCTTTTGTTTGGTTTTGGTGTACAATAAAGTTATATCTATTTATCTATCTATCTAAACACAATTTTGGTATATATACCAAAATAAAATATTTAATATTTTCCGGCTAATCTTTGAAAGAGCAAGCCTGATTTTCTCGCTGATATAATAAGGTAAATTAGGCTATTTTTATTTAAGAACATTTTAAATTAATCGTTTTTCATCGCGAGTATCGCGAGCAGCCATAGCATACTTACTCGTTGATTCAGACTATACTCGCATACAAAATGAGCCCAGTTTTATTTCAACTAAATTATTTTTCTTATTTTTTTTCAGAAATATTACTAACAATCTTGTTAACCATTCCAACTAAGCTTAAGCTTGTGCTAGGACATGGTTCACGGCAATAGTCGAATGATGGATTCGAACCCACGACCTTACGATTCGCAGGCCGTACCCTTTACACATACACACATAAATATCCTTTTTAATCATGCCTAGTGGATAGCGCTAGGCTAGCCCCAGCTTAGTATGTGATATGCTATTGTTACGTCCGTCTAGACCTGTAACGTTAAGAGGACGTAGATATTTTTACTTTTTCCAACATTATCAATAGCTTAGGTGTTTCCTGTATTCCCTATTGTTACCTAAAACATATACAATTTTTCCCGAATTTAATCTTCGGGAAGGACCCTAACCCTTGTTATTTTAAATAAAGCAATCAATCAAATAGACGCCCCGCTTGTTAATAAATCTCGAGAGAAAACTTGAGATGAAATCCATTTCATCTCGGCTAAATTATAGTGAGCTATGATAGGATGCTGTCATCAGAAAGATGGATTGGTAAATATAACTTTTAACTTCGATCATTATCACTGGAACAAGATTGGTGTAAAATGACGGGTTCATATTTTTTCTTAAAGCAACAAGACGAGCAGAAGTTTTTCTAATGATAAGTTGAGTCTCTATGCATGGAAGATACCACGGGATTTTTATACTTTCTAAGCAAGTGCTTGACCTCGTATCCACCTGATGTTAAGTGGAAATGCAACCCTGGATGGTAAGGCGCACTAGTTAAGTAAATTAAATTCTTATTATTTATTATGTTCTTTATAAATTTTATTCTAATAGTAAATCACTAGTCTTGAAGTCTGGAAAAGACAGAACCGAGCAAACTATTCGAGTCCTTTGCTATACGAACCATGAAAGACGAAGCAAAGAGTCCACAACAAAAGCATGAAATCAACCAATGCGTCTTGAAGTCCCAAGTTGGTAATAATATACGAGTAGTTCTGCGTTCCCGCTAAAAGAGGTCACCCGATTTTTTATGGTGAGCCCAGCCACTCACTTTAAGAAATCACTGCATTTGGAGAAACTGATCGAGCCGTAGTTCTGCCTTTTCGAGTATCTTTGATAACTAAGATAAGATAAGAAAACGGCCTACTGTTCAGTAGCATATCAAATTTTTGTCGAATTGGCACCTTTAATTCGAAGATTTATGCCTTTAGGGAACTTACTGCTTCCCAAATAATAATTAGGGCTTAAGGCATTAGAGAGAACTAATATGCTACTTGATGCTAGTTAAATAACTTATTAGGAGAAACTAATAACAATGCAATGGGGCGTCTACGACGCGTGAACCAGGGCATTCTCTAATACCACAATCCAAAAAAAAATGAAAACAACATGAAAGCTCTGTAGTAACTGTAGAGGTAGAACTCTTTTTAACAAAACAAAGTAAACAAATAAAGTACATTAGAAAAAAGCACAGACAAGTCTGTGGTTGCGCTTTATTGAATTAAAAAAAAACTTAAATCAAGTTAAGGTCTATAGAAATTTCAGTGGAGATGATTCGTATACCTTTATATTTAGAATCCATTGGTTATGTCATTCCACGTCAATATTATGCAAGTATAAGTTACTTTCCTAGTTAAACCGTGTCTATTAGTAATATTTATTTTCTAGTTGCAACATTATTCAAACATTTACCAGAATTATATGTATATCGAAAAACGAAGCCATTAAGAAACTGTCTTATTGTTGTCATTAATAAAAGGCGGTGGCCGATATTTCCTGATAGCGTCACGGCCTACTTTATCTTAATTGCTTTTAGAAAATGTCTTCCGTCGACTGCGTGTGGTGCTTGATGGTTTAATTTATGCTCGTAGTTATCTATTCTCAATAAATATTGTAAAGTCAGTTATTTGAATCAATACAAAAACATAACACAAACATAATTTCTAACGCGGATTAACTCAGATTTAATACACAACGATTCCTAGAGCGTTAACAGGACTCGACTCGACGAGGAGTTTGACTTCCCGGTGTTTGCAAATTATTGATTTCAATTCGATTTTTAAAGATTTTTCACAATTCCATTTTTAGATTGTAGATGTGCAGGGGCAACGATGATCACTTAATATCAAGTCACCTATCAGCTCGTTTACCCCTTTACTAATAGGTGCATAAATAAGATTACGCCATTTTTGTCAAAAAAAATATGTTGTGAAAGTGTGATTTTAAAAGATGCGAAACTGCAACTTTGAAATTAAGTGCAAGTTTGTTTTGTGTTTAAGGAAGATTCTTCCTCTAATAATTTCTCCTAAATTTCAATCGTCGTAAATTCCTTCCACTGCGATTTTTGTTATCCTCATTATATGCATGATGATGATGATATTTTTAGATGACGAAAAATATATTTATGTTGCTTATTTGAACTTAATAATAATATGATATTAATAATATGACAGATTTATGTTGTTTTGGAATGAACAAACTAATTTTAAGCCTCGTGCCACGCCATCTTTCTTAAAACGGCGCAAATTTATTAGGACACATATAATATAAAGAACACAGTTTTTGTCTCGTCGTTCGCACTAGTAATTTGGAACTTACCACATATTTGAGCCAATAAATATATATAGTGTCTTGTTTGACACATTCTGGTTTCCAATGATGAAGTGCGAAACTCCGTTTATTCTATTTCTTGAATTCACCTCTTTTTGAAAGTCAACCAATCCGTCATCACTTTCTTCTGTCCTATAAACGATACACTTTTGAAAATAAGAATATAATCTACCCTTTCAGTAATTTCATAATAAATTTTAATGTATTCAACTGGGGGTGAAATCCACTGAAAGTATTCAATTGTTTCTAAACAATGTTCTGTGAAATATCAATTTAAACTTGTAACAAGGTTGGTGTCGAAGCTACTCGAGGAGGAATAGAACGAAATTAAAAACTCTGCATAGCGTACAAACAGAGCGGCGTCGGGATGAAGTTTTTTTTTTGCCCGGGAAAAACTTTTATTCCTTGTTATTGTGCCGAAAATCCCAGCGCCGGCGTGTTATTTAAAGTAAAATGTTCGTTACCATGCACTCCAATCACTTTTAAAAAATCAAAAAAATCTTATTTCTCAACCGCATTGCTATCGACAGGTATCGCATTTTACTAGGATTAATCTATTTATATATATATCTAATATGTTCCATATATCCTCTGAAACGGCTGGACATATTAAATTGAATATTGGAATCCTCAGTTTGACCTGGCGAGAAATCCTGTAAAGTTTGGTGATGATCGGAGAAATCCTCTTTTTGAACTGTCTAATACAGCTTTTATTTACTATGAGTATATTCTATTGTTTTATAACATATAAATTTGAATTAACACATGCGTTGTGTAAAAAGTACAAATATTTTGAAGTATAATAAAGTATACTGAAGTGTATTAAAGGTAGTAATTAAGGATTTTGGAGTAGGAAGAACAATGAAATTGTATTGACTGATATGTACATGGATGTAGGTAAAGATCTGCACCCGCTCGAGAAAAGAATAGAAGAGAATGAATATGGAGAGAAATGAATAATTTAATATATTTTGAGAGTTAAATTAAATATTTAATGATGTCAGTTGATTGTTTAAATAAAATAAAGCCAAATCTATCCCGGCCTAGCGGGCTGGGTACGCTAGTTAACAATAAACGTGATTAGCCTCTTGCTAAGCTATTGTTGGGTGCGGAAATCGTTATGAAGTTTTTACCAAATTAAGTACCGCTAAGGTTACAAAGAGATTTAAGGTATATGTTGAGGATGATCTTAATTCGTCTGTATTTTTTTAATGTTTGTTACTGCATAAATTTCACCTGGGTGAACCGATTTTGATGGAGTCGAGGCGTGGATAATTCGAGCAAGAGAAAGACAGAGAATAGATGCATTCGAGATGTGGTGCTGGAGGCGATGCTACGAATACCGTGGACTGCGAACCGCACAAATGACTATTCTCTCCCAGCTCTCCATAAAGACCAGATTGTCCACTACGTGTCTACAGCGCGTACTGTCATATTTCGGCTATATAATGTATAGAGGGATGGCAACCTTAAAAGCTGGTCATCGTTGGCAATACAGAAGGCAAGAGAACAAGAGGCCGGTCGCCAACACGATGGTCTGACCAAGTAAAGGTGCCATCTCCTCTCCTAATCTCTACCAGCTGGTGAGGGCTGCCTTGGACTGAAACCGATGGAGGCAGATTGTTTATTTGAGGGGCTCTAGTGACCACGATCCTCAGAAATGAGGGAACTACAAAGAAGAAGAAGTTAAATTTGCACCAAGTTTGTCCACAACTGGACGAATAGCTCAACATTACGTCAAACGATTTTTCGTTGGTTAATTTTTTATTGGAAATGATGCACTTCCAGAGTATTTTAATGAGAGTTTGGTTAGGTTCTGATTAATTTTATTTTGTAATATTCCTACGATAATTCGGAAATACAAAGGCGTCCGCGCGAAACGGATAACAAATAATAAATGAAAAGTAACAGCGTTTAAAGTTTGATTCGATTTGAAGTTGGTTTTTGTTTTTGCTCGTAAACATACTTGTTTTAAGTAACCGCAAAGCTTATTTAGTTCGCGCCTACTGCTTTACATTAGCAACAATTTGCTAAATGCAATTAATGCTAATTTATGTGAAAATAGTGTCACTTAAGTACAGTCATTACACGTGTACCGGCCAAATCATTATGTTCCCCACTGATATTAACTTGAGCCTCTAGATCCATCTAACAGTATAAAATACTTGAGTAAGAAGACAATGCAGGCATAAATATCTTCATTCCTGTACAACAAAAACGATGGCAATTTAAAGTTTAATGTAGCGTTAATGGAGTTAAATCGTTCTTGCCCGATATACTCCAACGATCACTCCCTCTCGTTACTGCCTAGTCTTCTTTATTTCACGCACGAATCGAATGGGCTGATTAATTACGGTTACTGCGTCCAATAATTGTGATTAAAAATGACTGACGAGGGTTCCCAACTCGGAGACACTCGTTCGTCAATTTGCGTTGACAGTTTCAACGTATGGATGGATAACATAAATGTTTATAACAGTGTCCTCTCTCATCTGTTATACTAATTGCATTAAAAACTTTTTTCGTTAAACATTTTTCACTATATACCGCACTTCTATATACGAGTATATCCCACTGGCCTTCTCTGTAAAAAGAGTATAAGGGCAGAGTCCGTTACGTAGACTTCATCATCATAGAATATTTTTGAGAACATACGAGAAAACATGCAGATTTCGTCACAATACTTTTTAGTTTAAATTTATAGATCAAGCATTAAAAGGGGTATAAAAAATTTAATTTATACACTTGGCTAGTTTTGGATTTTTCTTTTTTTTTTAATTCTCACGTTATTGTTTAGCGGGATAGACAGAGATGATATGTATAATAAAGTATATATTTTTATTTGAAATAAAAGACAAAACTGCGTTTCTAAATAATATTTAGAGAAACAACATTTAATGTCCTTATTCCATATCTCTTTTACATAAATCGTATGACATTGACAATTATGACGTATGAATAATTATTATAAAAATATAAAAAATTATAATAATAATATATGCTTACTTTACATATATATATATAATATATATATATATATATATATATATATATATATATATATATATATATATATATATATATATATATATATATATATATATATATATAATATATAAAATTAATTTAAGTAATTTAATGATTCCTTATGATTTCCGCGAATGTTATACATACTAAATACAAGATTTTTATAGAGGTCTCCGGGTCATTAGATTAATAGGAGTTTCCCGTTATATATTCTAAATACAAAATCCATTGGAAATAAACTAAAATGGGACCTCTTGAAAATATTTCTAAGAAAAAATATATAACGAAATAAATCTTTTGAACAAGTTAAGAAGAACAATCAAAATGCGATAAAATCCGTAAACAAGTTGTCATTTCATTATAGTCATTTGTATAATTGAAATTTACATAAGGATATTTCTAAATAAATTTCTTTCATAAATTTTATCCTCAACAACAACGTAGCAATGGCCGTCGCTTCCAATTTGTTTGGTTAGCTTTTGCCTAGCATAACAGAGCATCTGCATTTCAAATGCAATAATAAATGTAACTGACAGAAAGGACACACGTAAGCGAAATAGTATCTTACGTATAGATACGTATAATAAAAATTCCCTTGACATGTTACAACAGATATGATATTTAAGAATCTTTGTATTTCTTTAGAAAAGCTCATGCTTGGCGGCCTATTACTGTAACACTTTTAAATTTACAAGTGTTTGGATAAACTTCGTTTAGGAATGAAATATTTTCAGTCTGAAGAAAGTTAATTGCTTCAAGCTAACTTCAGTTCTTACGGATCAATAAACAGATATGTATATACATTTGTGCCGTGTGTCGTATCGTCACGGATAAGCCAAAACCTGTCACAAATGGAATCTAATAAACTGGGTTAAAAGTGGACAGCTAATTCCATTCACGTCGACCATCATTCCCATCCTCGTCACCAATGTTATATCTTGAGTATTGTTGCGGGTTTTAGGTAATTGGGTACGCCATCTTAAGTACGAGTAGAAAGCGAAAAGGTAGTACGTACAGTGAACTAACTTTATTTTTAATCGAGTTGCCATATCACAATCTACATGCCCTGCTATGGTTAAGAGAAATTGCCAGTTTATATACTAGTATAATAAATATAAAAAATAGAAAGGAGAAGTTAAAGACTAGATTGTATTTGATAGTAAAAGGGACCAACGGGTTTACATCTCACCTGATCCTAAGTGATAGCCATCACCCGTGAACATTCACAACATCAAAGGTGTCGCAGGTGCATTGCCGGCTGTTATGAAAAGTATTGACTCGTTTCTTGTTATTACCATATCGGTTCGGAAACGCCGTTAATGAAATCGGATTTCACATGTTGGCAGTGCGTGAAAGTTGCAGAAATATCGTTTTTTTATGGGGATATAAACTAGTGCTTGACCACGATCCCACCTTGATGTTAAGTGGTGATATAATATAAAAGATGGTACGCGTTAGTTTCATTTGAATCGAGACGCTAAAGAAATTGGCATAGGTACCTGGCGGATTGTGGCCACGGATAGACCGAGGTGGTTGCTTGACAAGCTAAGGTCCACAAAGAGCTGTAGAACTTTTAGAAGAAGAAGAAATAAATACGCATTTAATATACGTATGTATTTATTAATTTTGATCATGCGCCAAAAAGTCAAATACTCTATCTAATATCACAAAAATACTTTGTAATATCTGTCCGACTCACATTTTTCACAAAACTCAAGCGTTGATATTACAGCCGCATGTGTTTGTAATGGCGGTTTTATTTCTTTTATTACGTTAATTTCAATACATTCTACTTATTGAGAAAATTTTGTTCTAACAATGATACAAGTGTGCGTTATGGGCTAATGCTGAAAAGAATATAAGACCCCATCTCTATACATATACCGGGGTATTTTATTTCTCGACATTTATCCATTAGAAGGTGATAGAGCTGACTATTTCCGATAATATTAACCCTTTTATGTATTTTGCAAAAGTGAACCATTTTTGAATTTTCACATTTCTTAGCATTTTCGATATAACTTAGAAAAGCAAGTTCAAAAATTTATTAAAAAAAGTATTAATTTAAATCTATTTTTTTCTTTTGAATAATTTTTTTATAAAAGAGATTAAATACTGGTTATTTATCAATATTAAAACAACAATTATCGGTCCAAAATTAAAAATGCGAGAGGAACAAATATATTATTTCAATTTATTTTTTAGATTTATCTCTACTAAAATAATGACCTTATAACTAAAAAAAGGTATCAAATTTGGCTGACAGATTTTTTTAAAAACATTACCGTTTTCTTAGCTCTCTAATAATGTATAACAACTAGAAAAATATTTAAAGGAAATGCAGAAAAAGGACCACAAAGGAAATTCGTAATCGAACTGAACCCTAAGCTCTTTTTTTTAAATTTCCACAGTATTAATTAAAAAATGTACCTAAATAAATGAAACAAAAATACTTATTTAAAATTAAATTTAAAACCAATAACAGTTTAGTAGTATTGATAGTTAACATTTGTAGGTTACTGTTACATGCTAATTTTAAAGTTAATTAACTGACCGATTGCTAATACTATCGTTAATACCTCAGATGTGGGCCCCATGAGACTGATACAGTGTAGACGTCAGGAATTAAAAGCAAAACTTATTTTATTATTAAAAAAAATTGTAAAATAGTTATATTACAGTATGCATTCTCGTATTTACGAAATAAATAGAATAGAAAAAAATAGAGATAGATTTTTTAAAAATATCTCTATTTTTTTTGTAAAATTTTATTACCTTATCTCACAAAGTTTTATCCCATAGTTCTATTGAAGTAAATGTTTTAAATTTTTTCCTCATTTTAATACAAAGCAAAACATTCTGCAGTGAAAAACAGAATAGCTGAAATTGTTGCCTTGAATTATGATGTACAAAGGATAAGAACATTTTGTTTCGTGAATTTATTTCATATTAACATTCTTGAGCTACATTTCATATGACCTAAACTTTTCACAAGTGTTTTATGGTCATTTTTCCATTGTAGACTACACACACAAATATGCTTTTCAATATATCATAAATTAAAATAAAATTGGTATTTATTTATAGAATCTTTAAAAAACAAAACAGCCGAGCGGTGGTTATTTCGAAAAAATACCGAATAAAAAACAAATCACTCAAATTATGAGTATTGATAATCCACAAATTATGCGTGAAGATAATTCATTTAGGCTAATAAAACACAACATAAAGCCTATTATTGAAAAAATTTACATTTATCATATATTTTTCACAAGAACATTTTTTTTTTAAAGTTACGATAAAATGTGGTACAATACCATTTTGGAATTAGGAATAGTAGCGCCAACTTTTAAATTACTTGCTACTATGTTTACCTACATTGCACGGTATGATTGTGTTTTTGTTAAACATGATCTCAACTAAATCATTTTTGGTGTCGTAAACAGTGAAAACATTGATTGCCTTGTCAGCGAAACTGACTTGTGACATGACCATTTTGATGTCTTCGTTTCTATCCGACATACCATAAAAAATACCGGTAAAAAATAAAAATTAAATGAAATTACTAATTACAGTTTACCTTACATTTTTTTTGCAGGATGGTGTTTCAAAGTCAGGTGACTAATGATTATGTTCCAAAAACTTAAAGAATAGTCATTAAAAATATATATATGTTATTGTTATTGTACCATAAAGTTAAAGTTTCAGCCTTTATATATATAATATATATATGTCCCACTGCTGGGCACAGGCCTTCTCTGTAAAGAGAGTATAAGGGCATAGTCCACCACGCGGCCCTAGTGCGGATTGGTAGACTTCACATGCCTTACAAAATTTTCTAAGACATGTAGGTTTCCTCACGATGTTTTCCTTCACCGCCGAGCGCGTGGTTAATCAGCACATAAAATTGCAACAGCAAATTTATTGGTGCCGGCACCGGGATCGAACTCGGGTTGCTAGCGTACTATGCAACAAGAGCCAACCGCCTGGACACGTCGTATTGTACCATGTCTGGTTTTAATTGTATTCATGGTTCATGTGAACTTCCAATTAAAAACATCCGTCGCCAAAACTAGTCTATTTGCCATTACAGTATTTTTTTACACAGTTTTCAGTAAAATGATCAAACAAAAAAAAACATGGAATTTTTTTGTTATTTTTGTTGAGGCTATCAAATATATATCCTTCCACCTACTCACCGTTGGACGTTGAATAACGGGACACACTTTATATAGTGTATTATTGAAAAAACACAATGTAATTGAGTTTGTAGAACTTCTTTGATTATTACCAAACCCAGTTGTTGTACAGTATGATCAATTTTGTTTCTCTAAAATTTATTAAATTTATGAAACCCTAAAAGGTACTACAACAATGAAGTGAGTCCTAATCCCTATTGTACCAAGATACAGCGCCGCTCAATTAAGTTCAGAACAAAAGGGGTTTTAATATCCAAGACTAAAGTTTTTAAGTAAAAAATGAAGCCTTACATAGTTAAAGTTATAATATTTATGATAATTATTTATTGTATCCTTATTAACTTGTAATTAACAATCAAAACATTATGATCTTTTATATTTACGTGAATTTTATCATTTATTAACACTTATTATATTGGGATTTATTGTTAGTTTTGCTTAAAATTTCGTTAATTTAATTTGAGTTTAACTTCTTAATTTGAATTTACTTTGAGAGAAAAAAAGCATCGAGAATTAAAATCAAATAATAATTCTTCTATTCTATAATTCTACTTCTATTAGTAACATAATGTTTCTTTTAATAGTTATTTGATTTCTTTAATCTAGACGGATGGGGGTTGTAAATTTTTTATTTATTGAATAAGGTACACCAACAGTATTAGTAGTTATTATTATTTTAAAGGGGCCTCGGGTTCACTGGGCGACAAGGGTGGGGGCCTTTGTCGTCCGCTAAAGTGGACCCGGGAAGTAGGCGACATCGGCTGGCCAGTGTAGCTTTGCACTGCACAGGGGGGTGGGGGGAGGGAGTAAGCTCCCCCCCCGGGACGTGCTCTCCTTGAGCACAGTGCAGAGGGGCTCCGGTGCGTTCCACTGGAGATCCCGGAGCCCCTCGTCATGCACCGAGGAAAGGGCCACCGGGGAGGTTTTAGTGGTTAAAAACCCCACATAACCGCCGCCTTACCCCCAGAAGGTGGGATATCTTTTTGAAGATTTCTTCCCCGTTAACAAAAAAAAAAAAGGTTTGTTCCTAGATTGAACACCAGTCCCCGTTCATAATTGTAATTTAATTAGTTGCTATTGAAATTATTAATTAATAAAAATTGTTTATTTATATATTTTTGTAAATATAAATTAAAATATTTGTTTATTTAGCCATAATCAATCGTGCGAAAATGCTTGTTAATGTAACAGCCTACTCGTATTTTTATAGATTTATCTATGTTCTGCTATTGGACACAGGCTTTCTCTGTTTTTTTAAGAACCTTATACGTACAGATCAGGAGCGGTAGTAATTTTATTTTCTGTTTTCTTGTACTTAATAATACATTATATTATAATACATATACCTTTATATAAATTTTACGCTATTTTTATAGTTTATAAAGAGGTGTGATAACATGCTTTCTTCGTATTATTGCAATTTTGTCCGCACGAAAGAAGCTTACCCCCGCCCAGACGCGCCAATCCGGCTATTGAAATGTATTTCTTTTTTATCAGGGACGGTTGAATATTTTCAATAGATTAGTTTAGTTAAAATTATCGCAAATGGTCACCCCTATCATCTAACGGATATACGTCGGATTACCGGATTATTATTCGAAGTACCGGATGTACTCTATTTATAAGGATTACAGTGACATTGATTTAGCGGTAACATCTGTAAATAAGATTAAAAAACTATTTGCTCCACCAAAATAATATATGTAAATATGTAACTAACCTACGCTATAAGATTTATGTTTTTTTTATGAAACTTTTTACTTTTACCTACTTTTCAAAAAAAAAACTAAATTATTATTAGAAATTAGTTAAGTAGTGTTGTTTTAAATGTATGTATTTGTGAATGTGTGTATAAATAAATAAGCATAGCATAATTGTACTCGCTGTTGGATAACCTTATTAAGTAATGTTAGCGACAGTTATTTTTTTTTATATGAAAAGTGGCAAACGAGCATACGCCTCACCTGATCTTAAGCGATCACCGTCGCCCATGAACATCCACAGCACCAGAGGAGCTGTAGGTGCCGACCTTTGAGATAGGAATAGGCTCGTTTCTTGAAGGTCCCTAAATCGTAAACGTTCGGAAACACCGCTGGCGACAGTTGATTCCACAAGTTGACAGTGCGTGGGAAGTCCTACTAAATGCCAATTTAGTTTTAAATATTATAATCTATAAAATATACTTCTCATTTAGAATAAGTTAAAGGACTGATTAATATAAAAGTACTTTAGTTTAGTCAACTAAAGTACTTTTATCGGTTGTCGGCAACCAAGGCCGTTTCCGCTTCCTTCTTTGAAACAGATGCCTATACTAGAAATTTAGGATAAAAAGGACAGGACTCTCTCTGAAGACAATCAGTGTATAGTGTAGAACAAGTGAGTTATGCTGGAGGAAAAGCCCTTTACAAGTGAATCTCTGAAACAAAGTCAGTAAGTCTTTAATAAATTACATCTAACGCTCTTGCTGTATTGCTGTTAATAATATGATAAAATATAAAATACGTTATGTGCGATGTTGAGCACTTTTCAAAAATCACGTTAATAATAATCGAAAAATAAAATTTGCACATCATCTTTTATAAACAAATAACAGGTTTTTGTGGCTCATCTCAATTCGTTTTAGCATAATGGGTCGCGTCAAGTTTTCCTTAAAATTATTCATGACTTGAGCAAATATTTGATTAATTACTATGTCAAAAGTAGACCAGCCACTAATAAACTTTCAGACCTTTTTATTTATCGAAAAAAACTTGTTTAGGTGTTTTCAAATACACCATGATGAAGCCTTTTTAAATATAATCTGAATAAAAAATAACAACTTATAATCATGGCGTCGGCCCAAATGTATTTTAAAAGACTACGTATGGAACGATAAACGTATCACCCGTACTCTCTGAGTCCTTCCTAATCTCTCACCTTTCGTCTGACGCAGGTACTCACTGGGCATGGTTGCTTCGGTGACTACCTGTGTCGTACGGCCCACCGAGAGGCCGATGAGCGGTGCCAGGATAGTGGTGCTGCGGTGGTCTCCAGCCAGCACTCCCTCGAGGTGTACCCGAGATGGGCGGCGCAGCGCCACAACTTGGCATCTGCCATCGGTGGAGTAGACCTGTCGCTCCCGAGCCTCGTTCATGCGATGCTTGTGAGTGATGGGTCCTGGACGGCAGTGGCCTCCTTCTGCGACATAGTCATATCCCAGAAGCAGGCCGATGATCGGGTCAGGGTGGATAGCCCAGGGGATGAGTCGGCTGCGGCCCTCTGCAGGCGGCGAGTCGGGGTGCGCAGAAGGCGATTCCAACTCCTTCTCGTGCCGCCCCCGCTAATGCTTCGGACTTGTAAACGGACCAAAAATTGCTGCAATTTCAGCTTAAGGAACTTTGCCGAGTATTTTTAAGACATATTTATTTAAGAAAGACATATCAAATTTGTAGACCGCTGCAGTCGATCTATTATCGGAATTAATTTGGACTTATCCTTGTTTGTTGTGGACTTGCGTTGAACCCGAAATTATTATATTATTTCTTTCAGTATACATAGAGCACTAATACTGCTAGTACCTTTTAAAATAATAGTAGTAACAAGATAAATATCAAATGTCACAAACAATATTTTCCTCAAACGAAGTGGTTGATATCCAGACGCCATCTAGTAAAAGTAATTAATCAAA
The DNA here is from genome assembly GCA_029286785.1 of Meandrusa payeni. NCBI lineage: Eukaryota > Metazoa > Arthropoda > Insecta > Lepidoptera > Papilionidae > Meandrusa > Meandrusa payeni. The sequence goes on from JAGSMX010000013.1 coordinate 8,575,351, forward strand.
TATTTACTTAACTCATGATTAAATTTGCTGAAATCTTCGAGGGCGTTTGAAAGTAAAATTAATTTGGATAAGATAATGTAACCCAAAGTAATGGTTTTACAACATCGATAGTATCTTAAATACTGAACGGGTGTAGTGGATATTCAGGAGAATATTGCAATGAAATGAGCAAAAGCTCCTTTGTCTATTTTCTTATCAAAAAATGTTTTTAGAAATTAGTTTACAAACATAAAAAAACAAGTTCTTAAGCCCGTTAGGGATCTAACAGGATAGTTAGAGACAGCTATTGCTGAAAGCTTGCACAGAGCTTTTTTCAACAAGTGTTGAGTTCATCGCCAAACATATTTTTTATACTTTCTTAGCACGTACTAGACCATAATCTCATCTGATGTTAAGTGATAACGCATTCCTGGATGGTAAGACGTACTAGCTTAATGCGTATTCACTCTACTCTTGAATACACACACTGTAATCGGAGGGAAAGAGGTACATGGGCAGACTATTCCAGTCTTTTGCTGTAACAACATCTTTTGACATTTATTTTGAGTAGTCTTAACAAAACGAAAATCGAAAGGGGATCGGATCGTAAATCGAACGCCTGGTTATTAGGTTATCGTTACTTTACTACCTACATGAATGAAAGCTTACGAGGCTTAACCCAAATGGGGTAAAGAAACATAGCAATCACAATTCGCTTTTCATGAGACTTCTTGTGTAACGGGGGTGAACTTATCGCCGTACACGGAGCATATTTTTTTAGTTAGCATTTATTTGCACTAAAGTATTCGAAATGGCGTTGTGATCAGGAATGAATCTCTGTAAATCCTTTTACATGTTACTGACGATTCGTCCTTTTTTAATATTTTTATCCAAGTGACTTACTTTAAAGATATTTTAAAGTTTAAATAAAGCTAAGTAACAGTTTTATAATGGTATGGAAGATACTTGAGGTTAAAGTATGCCTTGCAACTTTTAAAGTTATCGCTTCTGAATAGGAATAAAGTTGAAAATTCACCTGAACTAGTGCAGACTTTTTCACTTTAGATCATTTTAATATTCTTACTTTTGCTTTATGCTGAAAATATGAATAACTTAGATTTTCTTAATAAAAAGAATTGGGAATAACCTTTCTAATATTTATGATCATAAATGTGTAATATTAATTGGATTAATTCATAATTTATATTTTTAAAGGGAAAGACATAAACGAGCTTACGGCATACCTGATAAGTCACTGTCAATGAATATCAATAACATCGCAGAGGCTACATGTCCGTTTCCAACTTGTAAGTCGAAAAAATCGCCGATGCACGAACAACTGGATGTGGTATGAAATTACCCGAAAACCATACAGTAGTGGAATACTAGCCATTTATACATAGATAGTTAAGATGGAATTTGGATTGCATGCGATAAATGTTTTGTAAGGCATCCTCCATTAAAGTGTAGCAAATTGGCGTAGAGGTTCCATGTGTAGAGGTTCAGGCTACACAGCATAAGAGAAATGTGGTGAAATAGTTGCGTTCTCGCTTTCCTGAGTATTCTGTGAAACTTCGTCAAATGAAAAAAAGTGAATGGCTACCACAGATTATAAATATGAATATTTAAATTCAACCTATTTCAAAAAGGACGAGGTTCTTCAATATGTGTTTTTATTTATTTATAAACTCTTTATTGTTTACACTTATGAAATAAAATAAAAAAAAAGAAACTATAATTAAAAAACATAAACAATAGGCGGCCTTATCGCTAAAAGCGATCTCTTCCAGGCAACCTTTGGATAGAGAGGAATAATAAAAAGAAGCGGCGGAAGTTTATAAAAAGTAGATATACTTAAATACTAATAATAAATATTTACATACAAACATACATACATACATATAATATATTTACATATATATCATAACAGTATAAATGATGTTAGGTGGACTTGTCTAAGTAAAACTTTTTAACTTTGATTTTAAAAGTATTTATCGTCTGTGATTTCCTTATGGCCACAGGAAGAGAGTTCCACAGACGGACAGCGCGTACAGTAAATGAGTTGCTGTAAAAGTTGGTGTCATGCGGAGATATTTTTAGCATGAGATTCTCTGATGATCGCAAATTCAACGAATTCGAACCGCGAAGGAATTGAAAACGTTCATTCAGATAAGATGTTTGTTACCTCATCATAACTTGTCATTCTGAATATAGCATCCATGAGAAAACCATATAAGTGGTAAATTTGCACCAAGTATGTGCGCCGCAAATGGACAAATAGGAAAAGGATGTATTTTTACAGTAGTTTGATGAGAGTTTGGTTAGGTTCTGATTAATGTGTGTGTGAAAAGTAAAATAAATATTTCATTAAAAAATCTATTTTGTTATATTCCTTAGATTCGGAAATACAAAGAGGGCATTTGAAGTCTGAAGTCTGAGGGTGATTTTTGTTTTTCCTTGAAGTATACTTGTACTTTTCCAAGCAACATGGTGGTTTTGAAGTTAACATACAATGTTAATTATATAAATAAGATGTCTGCTATACCTGGAATCAGCGCAGTTTATGTAATGCCATCGTAAAACGTCTAGGAGCAAAAAGAAAACATTTTCCCTACCATTATTACCCTTTACGGCACGTTGACGTATGGCAGCAATTCATCTTTGGCTTTACTAAATCCCGTCTTCGTAGTACGCGAAGCCGTTTATTACCTGATTATTTATGGACTGTCTCTGTGGGTGTTTTAAAGCTGCTTTTATGTTGTACACACAATTCGCATAACAATTTTAATAGAATCAGGTGAAAGTATTTTGCACCTATTTGTTCTTATCAACCGACTTCAAAAATGGATGAGGTTCTCAATTTGTCTGTATGTTTTATTGATTATTTTTTTGTAATGTTCCCTTGTGTTCCCATTTCAATATTGTCCAATTAAAATGAAAACCATATAAGTGTTAAAATTGCATCAAGTATATGCGCCGCAAATGAACGAATAACGTTGTTTCACGTTTGATGAGAGTTTGGCTAGGTTCTATTCTCTATTATCTAGATTAATTATGTTTCGCAATATCTCTACTATAATTTGGAAAAACAAAGAAGGCATCCGCACGTAATTGTGATTGAATTGAGATATGAAGTCGGTTTTTGTTTTTGTTCGTAAATATACTTGTGTCAAACAAAGAAATCCGTCCTAATTTCCCTTCGGCTTATTTAACCTTACAATTCTAATAATACACAATAATTAAACCTTGACTAATGGTAATAAATTATTTTTCAGTCATAAAGGCGCTTATATTGAAATGTATATTATGCTAACAAAGTATCATAAACACAAAGATAAAGAGGAAAGTTAATCAAACTCGGCGTGCGTTGGCGAGGGAAGAACTTTTTAAAATATAGCATTATTTTAAACGAAGAAGAAATTGATAGAAACTTTATTTCCACAATTTCATTTCTTTTATACATAGTTCCTAATGGTCGTGTTTGACTGAACTTAAGTAATCACCGCCGCCCGTGAACATCCAGCATCCAGAAGCGGTAGATGTTTATGGCCTGGTGAGGTCATCGGGTGAGCCATGAGCTCGTGTGCAACTTTTCCTATAAAAAATATTACTCATTTTTTTTCTCATATGTGTCAGTCTGTTCAACAACCAATATATTCCGACATAAATATTGGCAGGTAATTTTTTTACGTAAAAATTTGAACAATAGATCAGAGTTTATATTCTAACCGGCTTGTACCAAATAAACCGGTTGGGATTCCAACTTCGCCACTCAGATAATAAGTCAAAACGTGCTAGGCTTCCACTGCTTTATATCATAATTAGTTAATGACTTCATTTACTAAGTACTTTAGTAAATTAATAAAATATTGAAGTAAAAAAAATATTTCCTTAAAGTTAAAGTTACAGCCTTTATATATATACTCGTATATATATAATATATGTCCCACTTTTGGGCGCAGGCCTTCTCTGTAAAGGAGTATAAGTCTGCCACGCGGCCCTAGTGCGGTTTGGCAGACTTCACATGCCTTAGAAAGTGAGAGTGGTAAATATGCAACAACAAATTTATTGGTGCTAGCAACGGGGATCGAACTCGGGTTGCAAGCGTATTATGCAATTTGAGCCAACCGCCCGAACACTGAGCAACCACGACTCTGAATAAGATTTTTTTTAAATGATTCGGAAGTAAGCCGTTATTTAAAAAATAAAATAAAATCAGATGTAAAATAGCAAATGAACAAACAATTGTAATTAAGCAACTAGCATGAGCTGTTATAGAGGTTAGTATGATGAATGTCGACTAATATAAAATCAAAACATAACGCATAAAGAGGGAATATTTTGCAAATTTTAGTTTTCTCCACGGTTTGCACGGTTGAGTAACAAAGGAACAATTGTTGACTCGAACATCTGTGGGAAGCAGCCGAGAATACTTTTCCACTCGAGATTTTGCGTACTTCATTTGTATTTCTCGACAATTTTTCATGTTTACCGAAATAAATTTGTAAATGCTCCGGGGAAATCAGCTCACCGTTGATATGAATTATAATACTAATGCAACAACAATTACTTGTGGTATTTATTTTATTCCCGTGTAGGCCCCAAACAAGCTGTCACTTATTTTATCTTGGGTTAAATGGTATAAATATACATATAACAGCACAGGACTACTGTGCTCAAAGAATAAGACTATGGTATCCCCTGCCTGTTGTAAATGGTGACTAAAAAGGGCCCCGGGTCGACAGTACAAAGGTACTCGCCTTAGCACTGCGAAGGTGCTAGGGGAGAGAGTAAGCTTTCCCGGAACGTGCTTAATAACATAGTGCAGAGGAGCGTTCCAATGTAGATCACGGATCCCCTCGCCATGTGCCGGAGAAGGCCACGGGGGGGTTTTAGTGAGCAAGAATCTCACATAACCCCGCCGTCGCAAGGCGGAGTGTCTTGTTGAAGCTTTCTATCCCATCACCAAAAAAAAATGGTTTTAATATACTGTCGCAATTAGGATTTGAAAATGGATCCATTACGTGATGAACTGACTTAGTACTCACGCGGTCACGAGTGCGTCACCGTCGCCTACGGTTATAGCGAAATTGTAGGGAAACTTAATCTACATCTTATTATGCACTATGGAACGGGAGTGGCGTCTATCAGGATACGCCCGAGGGCTTTTAATATAGAGGCATTCCTGGGCAGGAGTACGCTTATTAATACGGTAGACAGATGACCTTATTTAAATGGTCTTATATTTTTGGGTACTAGTGGTCGCCAAATCGAGAAATTCGACTATAAAAGAAAAGAACTTTAGGACTTCTTTAAATTTAATTTTGACCATACACTAGGAAGGGACAATTTAAACTTTGTTCACTTATAAACAACCGGTTACAATACAATAATTTGATAAATTTGGCAAAAAAGTAAAAAAAAAACAGTGGGTTATTTTTCGAAAATACTAATATTTTTCGTATTTTTTTATTCTACCTTCAGTAAACAATTATTTTTATTTCTTTACTGAAGGTAGAACTATAATTATAAAGATTGCCTTTCGTTAAAATGGTTTTATATTTAAATGTCTAGAATATAATCTATCCAATATATAGTCTATTTACTAACAACTTATTCCTTTTAAACATATTTATGTACAATAGACCAATTTATAACCGGAAACATAATTAGAGATAAAGAAGGGTACCGAATATATGTAAACTAGAACGTTTATTAAATTCCGTCGTACAAAAGCTGTACCGTACCCCAATACTTCAGTAATATTTGCATGAAAAATTCCCGTTCGCAGCGTTGAAGTGTGAAGTTAAATAATGAGGGAGGGTCCGAGTTCTCTGGCTATTATTCTGTAAAGCTATGGATAATATTGGAGTTTCTTTGGCGAGAAATGAAAACACATTGAAGTTATTTATTCAAATAAGGGTTATTTTGGATAGTAGAAGGGGTAAACGGGCTTGCCGTCAACGCACATTAATTCATCGCCCCCAAATGCAAGTCGCAGGTACAGTTGCCGGCTTTTAAGTACTAGACTATTGTATACGCACACACTCATGAACACTATACACCCCACACACGCGCCTGTATATATATACCTGGCCAAACACACACACATATATATATAAATTTATTAATTAAATTATGAAAAAACTAATACTTTGTGCAATAATGCTAACTCCACAGCGCAACTCTGGCTCCCAAGATACAAGCGTCTGCTTAGTTTGGGGGTCACTGCATACCAGTAATATGTGCTGCAATGGTTACATGTATGTTCGTTTGGTTTGTGAAATGCTTATAAGTGTAACCAAATCTGTGTTAGTAAATAAATATTCTATTCTATTCTATTCTATTCTTTAAGATCCCTTCCCGCCAAAAACAGCTGAATGCAGAGATCGGCTACACTTGGTAAGAAATTAAGAGAAGTATGTACGACCCTCGCTATTGTTAGATTTTTTGTCTCTTAAATTAAAACATTTACGTGACATAGTAAATTGGAAGATTGAGTAAATTGGAAGAAAATTGACTGTGTATCAATAGATAAACAGAAGTAAAAAAAATACTTGACGAAACTAAGGCCCATAATATGATGTAGAACAAGAAGACCTTTTTATGACATTATTATTTAGCCGTTCCTTTGTGATTTAGTAATTTTTAGTCATTTGGGAACTGATTTGAGACAATAGTTCAAACTTATGACCTTATGTTTCGCAGACTGAATCAACAATTAAATAAATAAATAATAATATAATAATAAAACGTTTATTTGCGGAAAATATGGTAACTGACATGATGAATAATTTTTAGTTAGGCACGAGAATATTTCGCCTAAACGGCATGCATCCTTTTACAAATTTTACACTTAAAAATCACTTTACGCGCTAATGTCACTTTACGTTTTAAACGTGTAAAATTCTTTAAGAGAATAAATTTTAATAAATTATGAACTACTATTAAGTTAAATTCGCTTCGCAAATACCTCAATGCCTGAAGACGAAGGTCTTCAACCAGTCCGTCCTCCCAGCCATGACTTATGCAACAGAGACTTGGACTCTGACCGTTGGGGATGGTTCCCAAACTGAAAGTCGCACAACGAGCGATGGAAAGAGCTATGCTCGGCATTTCTCCAAGGGATAGAATCCGAAACGAAGAATTTCGACGGAGAACAAAGGCAGTCGACTTAGCTCTTAAAGTCAGCAAGTTGAAGTGGTAGTGGGCCGGCCGCATCTCGTCAAAATATCATTTATTAATTCCGATATATTTTAATGCCTAATACTAGTTTATGACCACAAAACTGCAGCGTTAATTACTTTCAACTTTAGCGGCGTCGTTGCAATTTTGTATATGTTAGCACTTATTAAGTCCTCGGTAAATTTTATCTCATATTCCCAGGTAAGCTACATGCCCGTAATAATTTACGAGGTGCTAAAACATTAAAGTAAATTTTCTTATTACTTTAATGTAAAAGTTTATTAAGAAGGAGAATTTTCTAGGAAAGTTTTCCTCTTAGCTTACCACTAGCGTTGAAATAAATCCTTCGCGGTGTTTACAAAATAACGATTATTAGAAACTTTACAAAGACTATTATTTCTGTCACATTGCGTGTCATTATATCGGTTGATAGATACATGATACCATTATATTAGTAGTGCACTAACCTAGCTTTTTCTTGTTATTCAAAAATTACTCATAATAAAGGCTATGATAGCTAAGAATTCTAGCGGCATGTACCTTTTACCAAAAACTTCTCTCGGATTTTTACCAAAAAAAAAATACTCTTCCTGAACTTTGTGAGAAACTTGGCTTATCTACGTCCACACTAGGCGGGATAGCTTTTCGGCCGGACGAGCTTGATCAGATCCATAACGCAGATGATAAATACACAATTTATGCGTCATCACCATCCCTGAACCAATGTTTTGTATGAGAAATAACATTATATGAAGCTTCAAATCCAATGTCGTTTCAATATATGAATCTATACCCAAACCGAAACAAATATTTGTGAGTTATAGAGATATTTGATTGTAGATCGTCCTGTCCCCAGATGAATGAACTTTGATGATGGTCGAAGCAATTCGATTAAAAAGAGCTCGATATACGCTGACGATGATAACAATTTCTGCTAATCAAGTCTACGACATGGTATCTCGGTACTGTAAATAGAAAAAAGTTATCTATTGCAGTATTCGAACAAATATTTAATCAATATTAAATTTTGAATAAGGTGAACCAAGTATTTCGTCTCGGAAATCTGTTGGGATAATCTCCGCTTAATTCCAATTTTAATGTCTAACTAGACAACCAAAGCTAAGATTATCCAAGTACGAAGTTGCAATCCTGAAATGTTTCTAAGTCCCGTCTGTTATTCGCACGGGTGTTTTTTTTTGTTTCCTTTTATGTTCCGCTACGATAAAACTCATTCTGTTCTGTCACCGCCAAGCTGTACATTCGTAAACTTATTAAACTTACTCTTTATTTAGAGATTGTGGAATTTCTCAAATAAAAAATAATATAAACGGGTGCTATCTTTTGGTTTCAGGACTTAAATACACATCTATAGTTATACAAATAAATAAAATTGTAGCGTATGTTTGTAATATTAAAATAAACCGCTTTTTATTGCAAGCATCTGAATGTATTGTAATATATATACGGTGCATATACCAAAACAATATTTTTTTAGAATATTTGTCTGTCAGTCCGTTTGTTCCGGCTAATCTCTGAACGGCTGAACCGATTTTGATGGGACTTTCACTGGCAGATAGCTGATGGAATAAGTAGTTACATAGACATTTTGATGGTAATGGCAGTACCTTATTATATCTAATAAGATATATTCAATTATTTACACATTTAAGATAGTACAAACATCTCAACGTACAAAATCTGTGTTGTGCGAACCATGTCGTAGAAAACTTACACCGTAGCCCCATACTTCAATAATATTTGCATGATAAATTCGCCGCGTCGAAGTGTGAAGTTAAATAATGAGGGTTGGTCTCAGTATTCTAGATATTATTTATCTAGACCTATGTTTAGCATACAACTAAGTGTGATGATAAAATATTTTAAATTATATTGCTCACGGTCTACAGCAATCACTTAAGCTTTTTGAGCCGGACTCTTTGTTGACAAAAAAAGCTTTTGTTCGCGAATTTTTTACTTGTTCAGCAGATCAGAAATATCATTAGAACAAGCCGGTTGAGATTCGGACCTTAAACTGTCACATCATAACTTACGTACTTAAGCTAGGCAATAGGCTGTTACTGTAAAAACCCCACATATCTATACAAATAAATAAAATTGGAGAGCCTGTATGTAAAATTAATATAACCGCTTTTTAATACATGCATTTGAATATATACCATGTAGAAATACCAAAATAACATATCTCTAGGTCTATCGGTGAATCTCTGGAACGGCTAGATCGATTTTAACGGAACTTTAACAGACATATAGCTGATCTAATGAGGAGTAACTTGGGCTATTTTTATTTTAGAAAATTTAAATATACAATTTTAATCGCAGGTGAACACCGCGGGGCGAGACTATTGTATGTATATTTTCATAATTATAGTTGAAATTTTATGTTAAGCTGGCTATTGGACATATGTTTTTAATTTAAAAAAACTATTTTAATATCACCAAGCCCACAGTCCAATACAGAAGTGCTATCCAATTGTACAATGGTAAAGAATGCAAAATAAAAGTGTACATTTGATTTCATCGCGGTTTAATTATTTTTTAAAATTTCCATCATTGAGGGTATTCAGTTACAGCGGGGGCGGGGAGAGGGAGGGAGAGGAGAGGAGAAGGGACATATATCGGGCTAAACCAGTGTCTATACTACATTACGACTCAATGACATAAAGCTTTTTAATTCATGTTCGTTCGTCGACAAGAAGCTGCGATTCAGTATTCTGAATAGAAGCGGACTTAACGCCTTTGTTCATAAAGGCTACGTTTGTAAAAATATAATCAAACGCAACAAGATAATTGCTTTTTAAAAATCTTTAAGCCCTTAGACGCTTTTAATTGATGATAGGCAGAGACTAACTAATCAACTAACTAACCACTATCCACGTCATCTTAGGTCTCCAATACGTCGACGAGTGAATTGCCATACAAGTGAAACACATCAGGTGATTTTAATCGCGTGGTATTCGAACACCCTAAATTACGTATGTAAGTTGGTATCTCATTGCTTTCTATCCAGAATAAGTTACTTAGAATAATTTAAATGTGTCACTTTTTCCAACTGATTACAATGTGTTCAAGGCGAAAGAGAACTATGTATTTCACACGTCTTAGCGTTGAAAATTTCGTCTCTACTAAACTTCAGGTGTTAGTGTGTGTCTAGAATTTAGTTTAGTTTATAAATTTTAAAGAAATAATAGTGAAAAAATTTCAATATCCCATTTGATTAGAAGTCGGGGGCTTAACGTCACTAGATTATCTGTTTGTAGTTTTCTAGATTAACTGTATTTAAGACTAAAAAGCGTGTACTTGTATGGGACGTAAAGAGATATGGCCCACCACAAAACGCAGTGGTATTGTTAGTATTTTGATGAAGAATTGGCGGATAGTTGCTCGATAAAGTTAAAATATGAGATCCTAACAAAAAACCCATGTGAACAACGTAGATATTTGGAATTGGAAATCATGTACAAACGTCATAGATGTCGCTCTATTTTTAAAATAAACGTGTATTGTAAATTCGGCCAATAATAAAAGCCACAAACGTTTACTAAAGCGGTAGTTGTGTGCTTGTTGATATTGTTTGCGGTTTCATTCAAGCGTAATTACACGACTATATTGTGGCAATTATTTTGTAGCTTACAAGTTATACAATTCAAATAAATTTAGTGATGTCGCAGTTACTTTGAAGATCGTGAAACTATATCTCAGCGGGCATGAAAATACAAGCTAGTCAAAGTTACATTTATTCTCTTGAACATATGTAGTCACATAAATAAGACATCAATTGAAGTTTGTACATAGTTTTTTTTACTCGTGGGAACGTATGTCGGGTCTTTACCGACCAAACTCACAAGATGTCCACCCTCCTCCTCGGCATCCGTTAGCAGACACCCCCGAGCCTATCGCCTTGAGGCCTCGGGTGCCAGGAAATCGAGGAGTCCTCGCCCACCCAACCCCCAGCGGCGGATCTTTGGCCGCCAACTAAACCGCTGCAGCAGCAAAGTCACCTCTCCCGCTGCAGCAGCAAAGTCACCTCTCCCGCTGCAGCTCCACCGTCGTATCCGCGGTGCGATACCGCTGGATTGTAGAGTATAGGGAGAGTGGCAACGACACACCAGCACTCTTATTCCTCTACGACCCATCCCCAGCTACGGAGGGTGGAAAACCGCCCCGCACAGCCAACTCCGACACACTCATGGTGGGCTCGTAGAGCTCACCCGGCGCTGCCGCCTAGGCTAGCCCTCCTCGCGGGCCAGCATGTGGGGATACCTTTCAGCTACACCGTGGGTGGCCAAGCCACGGTTACTCAGCCCCCCCTGCATGACAAGCCGAGAATCCTTAAGGGGGAAGTTTCTACATACTATCTGTTCTTAATTTATCTCTTAATCTCTTTTGTAGTGCACATTCGCGATAAGTTTGCCTATTTCATCGCCACATAATTTTCCTTAAAAATTTTTAACTTTAAATTTATCTGATACTTTGATACAAGATAAAACGACTCCAAAGCAATAAATATCTATCGTAGCATTTTTAAAAAGCAATACTTATCTTTACATAACGATTTCAATTTATACTTAGAGTTTAGTTAAAAATATACCATATGATAATATTTAATGGTATGTATCGATGCATACCAGAACAATATAATGAATTTTATTTTGCATAATGACAATGGATTTTAACTTATTCGTTCATATTTAATCATCTTCTAGTTCATTTTCATTCGTTATTGATTCCCGTAAAAAGAATTGCAAAAGAACTCAATTTTCTTGATTGTACTATTACACAAAGTCCTCTGAGCCGGCCCTTAAATCACATGATTATAAAGAAGTTAAGTAAAATTCGAAAATATCTCTTTTACCTTTGTGAAAAATATAAGATTACGAAAGCCCTCACTGATCTGTTTTGTACGGCCAAATTTTCTTTTATCTCATTGTTCGCCTCACGGCTTACCCAATCACGACCAAAATCGTAATACCTACTTATACTGTTATCGGAAGAGTCCCGATCCTTATTTGAAATTCTTAAATCTTTGTGTATTACGTTTGAATGTAAATGCATCTTTGGAATAAATTGGAGTAAAATTACTTAAGAGCCATACAAATTTTGGCAAAAATTCATAAACCTCAAACAAATCTAACAGTAGATTTACAGTGGCTTCTATTGTACGGATGGGTAGACACAGTCGGTAGTAGATGACAACGCAAAATAACGGCATGACGTATTGACCTGCGTTTTCCCCCCAAGTGCTTGAAGATGTGTACTTAATAATCCGAAGATGGCTTCGCTCTTTCTGTAATACAACTACGAAAATACTCTAAAAAGTAACAATATTGCTTTTTAGAGTATTTTCCTAGCTCGTTTACGACTATTTTCGATTATTTCTACGTCATTAAAAAGTGGCGAATGAGTATTTCCTGGTATATTCTAGGTTTTTCAGACCTTTAACAAGCATTGCACTTTGTATGCAGGTATGCCTCTCTTTTACGGTATTCAAAGCAATCGCTTTGTCACGCCTCTGAGATTTTAATAGCGATTCATGCCCATCAGTATTCAGAGCAACGCCGTGTAGTAATTTAGGTTCCTTTAACTAACTCACTTCTATCCCTAGACTCAACAGAAAGGTAGCTAAATAAATGTTTATATCAACTTTGTGATACATAGTTCTTAAGATATTAAACGACAATTACCGTGTGAAATATTTTCTTCAGGCTTGTGTTGCTTGTGTTGAATTTTTTTTTTAAAAGAATCGTAAAAATTTATAGCCGGTACATTTAAGGTCTAATTATGGCCCTTAAGCTATGACTATACCAATATCAGCTACCGAGCTACCAGGAGCCGTGGTAGCTCAATGTACGGGCAGTCGCCTCAAATTGCATAGTATGCTAGCAACCCGAGTTCGATCCCCGGTGCCAGCACCCAATAAATTTGTTAGTTGCAAAATTTTATGTGCTGATTTACCACTCGCTTGGCGGTGAAGGAAAACATCGTGAGGAAATCTAGATGTCCCAGAATTTTTTTTTAAATATGTGAAGTTTACCAATTCACACTAGGGCGCGACTATGCCCTTGTACTCTCTTCACAGCGATGGCCTGTGCCTAGCAGTGGGATATAAACAAAATTGAGCCTTAAGTTCATATATGTATGTAGATATATCGAATAAGCCTTACACGCTTTCCCTTATGGAATGGTTAAACATTATTGTTTAAAGTTTTATCATTCCTATCAAAAGACACTTACATGTAGCTACGAAAAAACGTATACGAGATAAATACCATAAAATTGAGTACCTTACTAAGACAGATAAATGCTCAAACACTAACACTACAGGATCTATAAGTCAAATACTGACTCGTTAAATTTCAACATGTGTTGCTTCTAGAGTAAGAGAAACGACGTTTAAACTTTTACTTGAACAACTAATCGACTGAAAAGTGTGAAAGTGAATTATTCAACAAAAATAAATACCACATATACAAATATTCAGCTTCTAATAAATTTGGAAGACATATTGAAAAACAAAATCTATTTGCAAATTTCCACGCAATATTTCAGTGTATAGCCTTTTTCAATTTCGAATTTATGGAAATCCACACTAAAAGAGTCGGCTCAGCGAAACAAAGAACTCAAACTGTCCCGAGGCGTTTCGTTTAGAGGGCGAGACATGTTCGGAATATAATTTAATTCGTGAAACTGTAAAAAAGGGGGATTGGTGCATAAAATTTTTACTGTTGTTATACGGGTACTTTTAGTCTGATATTTTTTTTTGTTGGCATAAAATAAAAATAAAATCTTAAAAAATAAAATAAAAACCCTCCATCACTTCCATCGGACTCGTACGATAGATTCTTTCAGAATTTGGCATCATTTTAATGACAGGATTGATAGTCTTATGTAGTCTAGGCGTCCGATTTCCGATTTCAAAGTCGAATGGAGTTAAGTTAGCTAAATGTAATTTACTAACTTTTTGGTTGACAACCAACACCTTATTTGGCGTCTGTGAATGTGAATAAACGTACGTAAAAAAGGCATACACCAAGTGCTATAGTCCTAGACTAAAAGAATTAGACTTAGACTTAAAAATATGATCCAGTCATGGAATCGAATCCCAAAATCAGATTCCGAGCTTGTATTACAGGTTTCAAAATGTGTCATGTACCAAAAATATCACTTGGTTTTAGGTAAAAATCTAGATATATAACGTTCAAAACCGTTCAATCGACTTCCTTATAGTATTTGATAAAGGATGTAACATTCAATTATATTTTATATTAGAGTTAAAACAATGAATTTGAGAGCTTTATCGGGCAGCTGGGCAACAATATTTATGGTGGTCCCGTCTATAACGTACATTAATAACACTGAGCTCCTAACACGTATTATTTTCACGTTCCGTGGAAACTGTTCGCCATATAACGTCATCACGCTTAGTCAATTTATATTCTTATGAAACTAAGATTAAAATACATTGGCTGCATTCAGCTAAGCAGTTTGACTTGACCAGTCCACTTGTACTTATACGTTTCAAGTTTTCGGTTTAGTAAGAAACAAATGACTCGACAGTCATCAATAATTGAGCAATGTTGATGATAGCTCCAACCTGCGTTACATATTGGAACTAATAAGCTTACTTAAGCTTAGTTTAGAACAGCGTCAGCTGTCTCTATCGCCTCCCTAGCGGGGTCTAGGCGTTATATTAGGTAAGAGCTTAACATAAATATATTATAAACTAGCTGTGCCCTCGACGATGTCCGTGTGGAATTAAATAAGAAAGCAATTTAATCATAAAATGCTCAAGCCAATTAACGTATTTAAAATAATAAGGAATAATACCGTATTTGTGTAATTAACTTTCCAATTACCGCTTTATAGTTGCCCAAATTTTAAAGTTTTAATATGGATATAATATAGATATATATGCCATTGTGGGCTTTTCTAAAGACCTATATAAGATACACAATTCCACCTTACATTATTTTGTTATATCTCAAAGGGTATACGCAGCGTTATCGTTGAAAACTCTCAGAATGCTTATATTTTTCCGAAATATCTTTATATTTTAACTAATTTTTACGAAACTTAATAAATTATATACTAAAACCTTCCTCGAGAACCGCTCTACGCATTCGTGAATTCACCATGAAAATCAGTGTAGCCGTTTTTGAGTTTAAAACATACATATACAGAACAGACAGACAGACAGCGGAAACAACTTTGTTTTTACTATGTAGAGACAATATCAATATTATTTATATATTATAAACAAAAGCAAATAATTCATCTCTTCATTGAAATGTATATTTATATGTTAAGTATTTGAATTATAACTATATGCTTCTTTAAAAATAAAAAAAAATCATTTAAATAATTAATTACTCACACGCCATTCATCCAGAGGGGTGGGCAGAGATTAGATATTTCCATTTTGTATGGAACTGTTACACCGAATAATCTTCTTATTTCTTCCTTCCACATGTCACCTTCTTTAATATGTCACCAAACAATATATTACGTATTTTTCATCATCATCATCCTCAACCGATGCTGTTATTCAATCACACACTCATGTATATGTAACCTTTGTTATGACCAAAATATATCTGAATGAGGAACAAATTTATGCCATTGGATGCAAATACATTGTTCCGGCTTAATCTTATTTTTAGATTCTCGTTTCGGCCCCGTTATGGTTACGGGGTGAACTGTGCCTCCCTTCTTGACCACTGCTAAAATCAGTAGAATCAGTTCTATTCAACGAGTAATATTCGTGCATAAATTAGTTTATTTATACGATATGATGTTAAATTATTTACATTTTGTACTGCAAAATATTCCTATAAGTTACACAAGTCCGCGACTATCACGTAGTATTTTCACTTTTTCTTGTACTATTATCATGTTTACTTTAACTTTTATGCTTATAGTCACGGGTCACATTTGGATGGAGGTATTTTTAAGTTTTTTTCTTATTGACATTTATATTTATGACGGTCATGAAAACATTTGTTACGTTTTTGACCAACGCCGCCATTTAGTACCGGTGATGGTACACGAAATCTGGTGTTTAAATTAATGTGCAAAATTAATTCCGCGCTTGTAAATAAATTACAGAAACAATATTTATGAGCGTGGTGGTACATTTTAAGCAAAACGAACAACCACTGAGCATTTTAAAATCCCCGTTAAAAGTGTCCACATTTTACTAACTAGTATCACAAGCTTCTGTAAATTTTATTTCCGTTTTGTGTCACCTCTGCTAAATTGTGGCGGCTTTTAGGTTGACTTTTTATGAATGAATTTGTTACAGTTTTCATTTTGTCTCACGAATACTACTAGAGACATTTAAAATGATTTCTATTTTTTATGTAAATAACCTGTATATTTACGAACTGAAACAAAAATCGACTTCAGATCGAATCAAACGTTAACCGCAATTACGCGCGGGGACGACCTTTTCGTCTTTACGAATTATAGTAAGAATATTACGAAATATAATTAATCAGAACCTACGCCCTAACCTAGTAAGATGACGTGAAAGATATATCAATTTTTAATGAAATGTTTTACGCCGCTAGTCCGGTTACTGTTACTATTTTATCAGGTGTTCAGAGCATGAGAGCAAAATATATGGTAACCATTTTTATATGTACTTTCGAAATAATCTTTATTTTTATACTTTGTTTTTACAAAAACTTGTGTTAGAAATAATTTTAACAACGTTTAATGAGCATTATAAAATAACTTCCTTTTTTAAAAATAAAGTGAAGTGCAATTTTAAAGTATACATTAATTGTCGTTACAAATATTGCTTTAAATAACAAAAAAATAATGAAGACCTACAAATGAACGTGGAAAATAATTACACGGAGATTTATTACAGGAAGCTTGCAAATAAATTACACGAACAATGAATATAATCATTTTCGCTCGATTTATGCAACCGACAATCATATTTCTCGAAAACTGCGTTGCATATACTGATAGTTTTCATTGCACAAAAACAAATATTTTAGTGTTAGGATAATATTGAATAGAAGAAGTTTCAAATCACATTGAACTCATTGCATATTCTCTATTATTCAAAAACGTAAGTAATAATTCTGACAGAAGAGACTCGACAAAAAAAATTTACCTAACTAAAGAACTCATGCCATTGCTCAGAGGTGTGAAACTAGCGCGTACCATCTTTCGACTATATCACCACTTAACATCTTGGTCAAGCACTAGTTTACACCCCATAAGAAAAGATAGGTCGATTTATATCTGCGTAAAATTTTATATTATTTCTCTAAGGGATAGAATCCGAAATCAAAGAATTCTACGGAGAACAAGGGTAGTCGACATAGCTCACATGGTCAGGGCCACATCTGCCAAATCAGTGGCGGTAGATAGGGGAGGAAAGTCTTGGAATGGAGTCCGCGCATGGGTCGGAGAAGCATAGGGCGCCCTCCCTCCAGATGGACTGACGACCTTGTAAGGATAGCCGGAAATGGCTGGATGCGGAAAGCGGAGGATCGAATATGGTGGAAGGCATTGGGAAGGCCTATTTCCAGCAGTGGATAGACACAGGCTGATGACAATGATGATGATGAATTTTTTATTAGTATTTTTTAGTTTAATTTTATATCTACCCTAGATGTAATTTCTAAACAGTTTTCGGTTTCTAAACCGGTTCCGGGTTAAATTTATTTACGTATTTCATTTTTATAACGTTTACTTCATCAATAAGATTGCGATTTAAAAAAGAAAAGGTAAGTAATACTCGACACGACTGCAGATTGTAAGTGCTCGGCTCTTACACGTACATATAAAAAATCTGCTAGGTTTTTGTGGAGTCAAGTGTAAACGGAAATGAAAATGTGTAATACCGAGATGGAACGACGCTACTTGTACGAATAGTCGTGAAAGGATTTCTCCTTCAAATGAATACGTATTTTTATGTAATCAATTTAATTTAGTACTCACTCCTGTGAAGTATCAGCCCATAAAGTGAAATGAACGATGTGGTATTAATAAATGTTTAATAAAATTTTCGTTTTATTATCAAAAATAAGTCTAAAGGTAATAAAATAGCTTTCAAGGATATGGAAGATAAGAAACTATAAGAACTGAAAAAATATTTAACATTAGATAAACTACAGGTACATTTACGATCAAAAGAGACTTCAAATCGAATCAGTTAAACGCTATTACACGCAGACGCCGTCTTTGTATTTCCGAATTATCATAAGAATATTCCGAAATAGAGTTAATCAGAACATAACCAAACTTTTGTCACACTACTTCCTTACTACATCCTTTGCAAGGTAAACAATATTTTTCATGTGTCAATATTCAGTTTAATGGCAATATTGCTTTGTCTATAACCTCTAAAAGCCTTTGTCTATTACCTGATCTATGATTGGAATTGAGATGATGGGGTCGTGTCGATATTGACGGAATGGCGCCCCTAGCGGAGTGTTTCTCTGTTGTCATAAAGCAGTTAAATACTTCGAAAGTCTCCTGAAGTAATTTGTGGAGTCATTACACAGAAGTGGAGGACAAGTGCGTGAGTCATTATTGTTTTTCTCTTCATCTATCGATATTTGAGTAATATTCCTGTAAATAAGGTTCAGTTTATATTTGCCAGGTTAATGACATACTTACAAGCATTGAAAATGTGCGGTAAGAATGCTGGTAACCGACCCACTTTGTTGTGGTTATATATAATTTGTATTGTTCTTGTATTTTTACGCACCACAGGTCAATTTAGGTAACACTAGGTTGATAAACGAATGTCTTTATCAATTCCCTAACGGACAACTGCTTAAATTCGTAAATTAACCAGACCGTAGAGAACCATCTCGTATCTTTTTCGGTATTATATATATAAATATTTGCTATACCTCAATTTTGTGTCACGCTTTGTTTGCAGGAACGGCAAATGGAAAAAGGAGAATGTGATAAAAGTCCGGAAACGAACGTGGAATCTTAGAGGAATGGGAGAGGGAGCAATTGAATCAGTTACGTGAGGGCGGTGTTTTCTCGTTTGATTTATGGGTCTTGTATCATGTGTCGTTTTTCATTAAGTGAACAACTCAAATAAACCTAATAATAATGATAAAGATTGAACTTGAACACGTAAGAAAATATGAGCCCTGGTAGCTCAGTGTCCGGGCGGTTGGCCCAACTTGCATAGCACGCTTGCAACCCAAGTTCGATCACCGGTGCTGATTTACCACGCGCTCGGCGGTGAAGGAAAGCATCGTGAAGAAACCAACATGTGAAGTCTGTCAATCCGCGTTTGTGTCAATCGAAGTTTAATGTGTTAAAAGTATAATATGTATAATTATAGCTTTATAGGAGAGGTGTTGATAGTAAATTGTTTTTATAGTGTGCAAAGTGTGGTACGAAAAGGGGCAAACTTACGGCTCACTTGATCCTAAGTGATCACCGTCGTCCATGAACACCCATAACACCAGATATATCAACGATATTTATCATTAAATCTTTGTTTCTATGAGGCTATCAATGTTTAAATAAAAAAGTTAAGATAAATTAGTAGAAAAGCGGTCTATATCACGCATTATGTTAGATTACATTTGGAAATATAAGTTTTAATATTTTAAATTTATTTCAGTTCTACTGAATTTAATTACATAGCAAAATAGAAAACACGTAGACACAAAACCGATAAAGTAGCCAACAGGCATAACTACAGTTATCAGAAACAATAAATGAAAGTTAAGTTTGAAATGTACTTAAATTATAAAGCGTCAAGCGTGATTACGTTCTTATACATTTTAGCAGTATTAACATTAAATACATAATGTTAATAACTTCATATATAATGACAAAAATTCAATTTTAACAAGATTACCCCACTTGTACAATGAACAATTCATTGATATAGATATTTTTCACCTATCAATTTAATTTCAAAATAAAATCATCTATATACTTAGACTAATACAATTTATATAAACACTAAAATATATAAGAACGTAATCATGTTTGATGCTTTATAATATAATTACTTACCTAACTTAGTAGACTTAACTTTAATAAATTGTTTTTGACACTAAAGTTATGCACCTGTTGGTTAATTTATCGGTTTTGTGTCCACTTGTTTTCTGTTTACGTATGATTGATTAACTTAGCTGTAGTGTATACTATTATAAATAAATAAATAAAAGCAGAACTGAAATATACTTTAAAAGAAATACCATCATCTTTCATGCTTACTTACTTTGTGATTTCCACTTACTTTAATTAAGTTCAATATCAAAGTATATAGGAGCAAAGAATCTCGGAAGTCCTTCAGCGATGTCTTTCCCTTTTAGTAATGAGTCTTGTAATAAGTACAGAGATATAAATTCACAAAATACGACATTCAAAAATTAAAAAAAAATCACTTGAATTTATATGAATAACGAGCATGTATTTTGGTTGATTTTAAGTAATCACCGGCGTTTTTAAATAGTAACGAAGAAAATTACAGGACATAGTATTTCCCCGATCGAGCCAAAATAATTGCAATAGCCTAAAAGGCATTGCCAAGAATTTCCTCTGTATATAACCTCCTTAATACTAAGTCCAAGTTGGTTGGCATTTTTTCTGAATCGCGCAAGGTCTTCCGCACCCTACTGTTAAAAAATTTCCGAAATTAATTAGTCACTATTTATTTAAAAAATTGTTGTTATCCTTAATTACGTTACGTTTTTTAATAGTGAATGTTGTGTACACCTGTAATTGGCATACACGACAGGACATAGTTTGATTTGTTTAATACTACAATGTATGCTTGTGTAGTGATTTTGGTGTACCATATTAAATGAATAAATAACTGTTAATAAGAAAATACACAAAACACAAATAGGAGTGTATGATGTGTTATTTTTAAAAACCTTTGTGTAGAGCGTCGTATCA
This sequence comes from Meandrusa payeni, assembly GCA_029286785.1. NCBI lineage: Eukaryota > Metazoa > Arthropoda > Insecta > Lepidoptera > Papilionidae > Meandrusa > Meandrusa payeni. Next base: position 8,596,435 of record JAGSMX010000013.1, read on the forward strand.
ACATTAAATATGGAAAGTCTTATTAACACGTAGATTTTAAATAATTGAAAGATTAAAGAAATTAATACGACGACACGAAATGCTAGAGAACGTAGAACAAGAGAATTCTAATTAAGAAGCTCACTGTCTCAATTAAGCAAAACTTAACAGTTCAGTTTAGTACGTTTAATCAGATCTCGGTTTATTAGAACGGACTGAATTTTAAAACTCTTCTTAAAAATTTAAGAGTACTACATAATAAGTAGTTATATTTGTCCTTTTCCTTCGGCAAATTTATACAACTTAGATTTATAAATAAAAGTGAACGGTAGATGACGTTGGTACCTCAAATACCTCAGTCCTTCCCGTGGTGATGGAAACTACAGCCTAGCTGATCAGCGTAGTTCATTCGGAAAAAAAAATATAAACTACAAATTTTTGCGAATTTAGAATCAGAAATAAATCAATGTAGTTAAAAAGGAATAAATAGTGATAGAAATATGGATAAAATTGGATATAAAAGTCATACCGATAGAAAGTATCAAAGTAGACTAAGTACAAATAAGTTATGTTAAGTACTGTTAGAAACGTCACGGTTTAGGGCACGTTCTGCGAATCGTAAGGCCGCAGGTTCGAATCTTTCCATCACTTAGCACATGCTTAAGCTTAGTTGGAATGGTCAACAAGAATGTTATATTTCTAAAAAAAAGGGAAAGTGCTCGCCAGCATTCTTTTTTTAAATAAAAGAAAGCGTTGTATAGATAATAGGAATAAAATAAAAGAAAAGGAGAAATTAATAAAAAAGTCTATCATTACAATCATCGGAGGAACTAGAATTGACAAATCTCTACACGACTCTCGTCAATAAATGACCAGGAAAAATTAGTATTGTTACAATAAAAAAAAGACTAGTAAACTGGTTATTTAGTTATCAGTTTAATTTACTGTAAGTTTACATTTTATAATTAACTATCAGTGCTTCGCGGTGAAACTCTTAATTTTTTCTTAATTAAAAGTAGCCTTAGTTACTCCTTATTACATCAGCCATCTGCCAATGAAAGTTCCGTCAAAATCGGCCTAGCGGTGCAAGAGATAATCCGGTACAAAAAGATAGTTAGTTGGTTAGTTACAGCTTTTATATATGTCTGTCATACATTCATATGTATTTAGTAAAAAGCGGTTAATATACAAACACACACACCAATTTTATTTAATTGTATAGATGTAAATTTAAGTGCTGAAATCCAAAGATAGCACCCGTAAATATTTTTATAAGTAGTATAAGAAATTTTAATTAAGTCCAAACTTATCGCAAAACTGAAATAAGTTAAAGTCTGGGAATTTTTGAAAATGTGAGCTTAAAAGTTAGCAGCTTCTTTAGTTTTAAAGCGGGAGATATGGTCGACGTCTCGTGTATCCCTTTAGAAGAAAAAGTGCTGGAAAATTAAAACTTGTTGGTTTACAGCTAGCAACTATGGGGAAACTTCCGGGGAGATTTATATTTTTTTTAATTGCTCTCCAGAATTATGCAAGATTCACAAATAAAATTATATTCATACAAATACTACAAGTTAATAAACGCTATGCCACGTACGATTTTGGAAAATTGCTCTATTTAAAAAGCATAGACATATTGTATATATAGTTATATGCTTTCATACCATGATATGCCTAATCAAAGAATAATTATTAATAAATATAACAAGAAAACCCTTCATTGAACAATTTAACAAAATATAATCATTAAATAGTTTTAAATGGAAGATTTCGAAGAAACAATTCGACCTTCAGTTAATAAAATATAATAAAGATATAATATTTTAAGGTCATGCAGAATTTCTGGTTTAATTATTTTATCAAAATACAACACACACCACGTATCTATGTAAAGGATCCTTTCAAACATTTCACAACATTCTGTGACATTAACAGAGTAATGCGGGCACTGCGCGCGGGGCGACCTCCATCTCGGCGTCTTGCATTTTGTAAATACAAGTTAAAGTTTCTTAATACTGTCGACACTTTAAAGAATGTTTTGCTTGTTAAAATGTAACAAACACCAACAGTTCTGTTAAAAAATAAGGCGAATTTGTATTTAAAATTTAAATAATTTTACGGTTGTTTTAATGAACGCTTAAAATTTGTTTGCTAAGGGATAAATGTGACTTGAAACATGAGGTTGTGAAATAGATTGCATGCTTCAGTGGTTTGCACATGGAGGAAGGATGAATGAGGAAAGACATATTAAAACTATATCTATATACATTCAGGACTACATTTTTACTTAACATTAGGTGGGATCTCTTGCTTAGAACTCGCCACTTAAGCCACGCTGAGTCCATACGGTGCTGGATGTTACATTCCAAATTCCCTGAGCTGTGCATCATATTACCCAGGTATTAACTGCACTTATACAAAAACACGACGTATCCTTATTACACATATTTATTATCCTATACGATTAATATCAATAATTGAGTAACGGGTTGGAATCTGTGAACTTAATCTACATAGACTGCACATGTAGCCGAAATACTGTTGGCATAAATTAAATATTATTAATTTTATCTAACACAACTTATTTGCTTTTCATTTTAATAACATTGGCGATTTTGATGTATTGATGTAATACACACTATAGAACTCGGAGACTCCAAATTTTGACGGTTGTTCACGTGAACTTTGACTGAACATAGAACCCGCGACCGAAGTCAGATAAACTGCAATGTACTTGTATATATTACTCGCTCGTGTTGTGGAATTAGTAAACATTCCTTTTGAAGCGTTCATACACTTCGCTGAATTAACTGTGTAATGCAGACATTGCGTAACAGCGTAAACGAGACCTCGTGTTTATGGTTAACATTATGCCAACAGTATTTCGGCTACATGTGTAGTTTATGTTGCTTAAATTCTCAGATTCAAACCCGTTACTCAATTATTGATATTAATCGTTTAGGGTAAATAATTGTAATAAGGATGCATCGTGTTTTTGTATAAGTGCAGTAAATTTATATTCAATTTAATATTTATATTATATATAATAATATGATAATATTTTTTAAAAGAACGCTTACAATATTGTTAAGGCCGTGAGAGCTTAATTTAACTTTTAATAAAACTTAAACAGCAATGCTGATTTTCCTTGAGCTAACCTTTTTTTTTTTTGTTGACGGGGAGGAAATCTTCAGAAAGATACCCCACATAACCGCCACATAACCGCCGCCTTCTGGGGGGAAGGCGGCGGTTATGTGGGGTTCTTACCCACTAAAACCTCCTCGGTGGCCCTTTCCTCGGTGCATGACGAGGGGCTTCGGGATCTCCAGTGGAACGCACCGGAGCCCGTCTGCACTCAAGGAGAGCACGTCCCGGGGGGGAAGGTTAGTCCCTCCTCCCCTGTGCCCTCGCTGCGCAAGGCGACACGGGCCAGCCGATGTCGCCTTCTTCCCGGGTCCACTTTGGTGGACGACTCAGGCTTGTCGCCCGGTGAACCCGAGGCCCTTTTTAGTCGCCTTGTACGACAGGCAGGGGATACCGTAGTCTTATTCTTGAGAGCCCAGAACTACAGGGCTGTCCTTGAGCTAACCTTATCTAAAGATGTCTATACAATCCTAGGAAAATGTCGCAAACTTCGATTTTATGGTAAAGTTTAAAAGGCATCGTCGCTCATAAACCTTACGAAAACGCCACGATCAAACAAAACTGAGATTCCTTTGAATGCCAATACAGTAAATGCAACGAATACAGCTCCCAACTCCGTTTTCACTTTATCTGATGAAATAAACGTTTGCATAAATCGAACAGTTTCTTGTTACTCGGAATTTATATTTGAATAATAATTTATTCAGAATTTGTAGGTAATACGGTTTTTTGTTGTTTATCTATAAAAGTGTTTTGTCGAATTTTAATGAATCATCTGATTGAATTAAATGTGAAACAGTTTTATAAAGTTGTCAAGTCACTAATAAGCCATATTTTATTTTATTTCATGCTCGTTGTTTGAGTTAGTTTTTAATAGATACGCGACGTTACACATAATTTTAAAGACAGGCCACTTGTTTGGAAATTATGATTGATAACAAAACGGTTCAATCAATAGTGCTCAAATTGAGAATGATAAGGTCGTAGATTCGAATCCGCCATTCGAATATTGACGGAAACCCTCTCCTAGCATAAGCTTAAGCTTAGTTGGAATGGCTAACAAGAATGTTTATAAAATTTGTGAAGAAAAAATACTGTTAGCATTCTTTAAAAACAAAAATTAGTCTATCATGAATTCTTTTCTACTATGAAAATCTTTATATATATTTTTTGTTAACGGGGAGAAAATCTTCAAAAGATACCCCGCCTTCTGGGGAAGGCGGCGGTTATGTGGGGTTTTTACCCACTAAAACCTCCCAGTGGCCCTTTCCTCGGTGCATGACGAGGGGCTCCGGATCTCACCGGATCGGAACGCATCGGAGCCCCTCTGCACTGTGCTCAAGGAGAGCACGTCCCGGGGGGTTTACTCCCTCCCCTGTGCCCTTATAGTGCAAGGCTACACGGGCCAGCCGATGTCGCCTTCTTCCCGGGTCCACCTTAGCGGACGACAAAGGCCCCACCCTTGTCGCCCAGTAAACCCGAGGCCCTTTTAGTCGCCTTATACGACAGGCAGGGGATACCGTAGTCTTATTCTTGAGAGCCCAGAACTACAGGGTTGATGAAAATCTTTATATAGCTTAATACGTATTATGATTACCTCACGTGACGATATTGTATACAAGTTCGTCAAATTTGTTGACACGTACATTTCTAGCTTATTTCTTTAATGAGAATATTTTATTTTAATTTAAAAAAAGTTTAATTTTGTCTAGTATGCAATATATAAATGAAAAATTTAAATAATATGTTTTATAAAAATTAAATTTTGGTAATGTAGTTGTATGTATAAGACGAGCTTGTGTCTAAGTAATTGTATTAGTTTATTGTAACATTCGATACTAGTTATAAGATTTGGACGTTTTTAAGTAGAATATGTGAAACTATTTGAACATCTTATTTTAAACCATATCATTGCAAATAAAGATTTATTTAATTATTTATTTATAAGTGAGAATGAATCCCCATTACTGGTATACCAGGCGCAGGTGAAAGAAGACTTTCGAGGTTTTACTCTTCCAGTTTCAGAAGTATTTTTAAAGACATATAAGAACAGCTCAGTAAGTCTCCCTCAAAATCTTTCTACTGACAAATATAGTATTCACAGTACTGCTATGCGTGTTATTTTACTTAAACCATGAATGTCACAATTACCATCAAAATTAACATGTAAGCAGCATCACTCGTCTTACTGGCTTTGATCCCCTAAGTCACACATGCTGTCGCTACATCACTAGCTTAAGAGTTTAAAGTACAGCTATGGAAATATAACGTGTCTATTACACAGATGACTGTGACGACGCCACAAGAAGGCTGGTGACAAGAGCAACGGTCGCATGAAAAGAAATAATAATAGAGTATAATCTAAAACACAGAAACAGGGACGCAGCGGTCGATAAGAGACTAAAAACAATGCAACGGGGCGTGAACCAGAGCATTCTCCAACACCATCTTAAAAATCAAGCATTATAACTCTTGATAACAAATCATAATAAACAATTAAAGTACATGAGAGAAGAGCACGGACACAAGTCTGTGGTTGCGCGGTATTCAAAAAATATATAGCGAATACCACGTTATATTTTTAAAATCTACCATTCGGTCGTTAATATTAATATAATTGGTGATTTTGTTTTCGACTCGGGGAACTTCAAGAAGTGAACCCACGCCTTTCGCAAAAGAAACGCTGATCAGGTTATAAAAAAGTGTAGTAAGCGTTAAAAAATTCTTATTGGAGATAAAGGATGAAGTTCATAATTCTTGTGTATGACGGCAGTAAAAGTGCACAAAAATTAAAAATAATGTTTGTACACTTATAATGTCGTCACTGATTATTGTTTGAAAGGGCTTACTTTTTTAAAGGGGCCACGGGTTCATTGGGCGACAAGGGTGGGGGCATTTGTCTTCCGCTAAGGTGGACCCGGGAAGAAGGCGAGATCGGCCTACCCGTGTCGCCTTGCACCGCGAGGACACAGGGGGGGAGGGAGTAACCCCCCCTGTGCCAGGACGTGCTCTCCTTGAGCACAGTGCAGAGAGGCTCCGGTGCGTTCCACTGGAGATCCCGGAGCCCCTCGTCATGTACCGAGGAAAGGGCCACCGGGGAGGTTTTAGTGGGTAAAAACCCCACATAACCGCCGCCTTCCCTCCAGAAGGCGGGGTATATTTTTGAAGATTTCTTCCTCGTTACCAAAAAAAAGGTATTGAGAATCTGAGACTTTAAAAGTGTTCGTAACCAAAAATGTGAAAGAAGAAAGAAATGCACTAGAGAGTTTACCAGAGTTTTCCGCGAAGATTTGTGATGTGAGCAGGATGTGAAATGTAAGTTAACGCCACTTTAAGTCTGTGCGCAAGAGTAGTTTAAATTACGGCATCAAATCACCTCCTAGCTAGCTTTTAAAGCAATGAGCAAATTCTAATTAAAATTTTGAGTGGTTTCACCAAGTTGGTCGTATTTTGTATTCCATCCCTTTTTTCTCAGATTTTTCTTTAAATAAATTCAACACTTGTTCCATTAACTAATGAAGCGCTCTCTTCAAACCGTACTTTTAACTTTTCCGTTTGTACATTTAAGAAATAAATAATTTAAAACGTTTGTAGCCTAGACTCGGTCGTTGTGCTACCTAACGATGATGAGACTGCTTATATTTTAAACAAAAAACATTTATGCTCTCAAATGGACACTAGTTTTAGCAAATGTTTTTTTTCGTTATTTTTTTTCTTTTTTTTGTATTTTATAAATCGAATTGACGGAGAACTAGTTACAAGCCGGTTATGTTTCGTGCTTTCGATCTTCCGATTGGAAGTACATCTCTCCACATTTGTTAATTTCGATCCCAGTCCGTATACGAAGCCCGCTATTTTCAGAAGTTTAAGATAAAGTATATGCTTTCCACGTGGGTCCATTTTGCACAATGGCATCCAAAATATATTCATAAAGTCTTAAGTTTGCTTCGTATGTGCGCCACAAATGGACAATTAACTCAATATCACGTCAACCAATTTCGCCGATTCATTTTTTATTGGAAAGGATGTACAACTTCAAAAGAAGTTTGATGAGAATTTGACTAAGTTTTGATTCATTCTATTTCGTAATATTTCTATGATTATTCGTAAATACAAGTATATACAGGGCGTCCACGTGTAATAGCGTTTAACGATTGATACTTGTGTATAACGTTAACACAACTATTCCACTGTATTCACATAAAAGAAGTAAAGTGATAGCTTATTTATTTCCACTGTTGGGGACTAGCCTCCTTGTAAATAGAGTACAAAGCCATAGTCCGCCACACGGCCCTAGTACGTATTGACTTTAGTATGCCTTAGAAAATTTTCAAAGACATTCACGTTTTCTGTTTTTTCCATGCGATGCTTTCTTTCACCGCCAAGCACGTGGTAAATGAACACTGAAAACTGCAACAAATACATTCAATGATGCCTGCACCGTGGCTCGAAATCTGGTTATTAACGTAGTATGCAACTTGAAGCCTCCGCCGGGATATTAAGACCCTTCACATATTACGTATTCACATATTATACGAGTACATTTAGATAATGTAACGCTATCCACTAATCCTGTTACGTATTACCGTTTCATGGGCTTTCGATATTTCAAATTTCTGAAATTACCTCTTAAATACTCGTTTAGCTTTTTCAAAAGATTGCGCGCCTGTCCAAAGGTTAAATTTTATTCCTTAATTCCACGCCTAGTGGACAGAGACCCTCGTAAAGATAAAAGTGTAACGACCGGGATTTTCTTAATATGGGGAATAAGAGTGGGTCCAAAATGTTTCGAATTTCTTAAAAAAAATAGATAACAAATAATATAACATAAATATTTTCTTATGCTTGGTTCTTGGAAAATGCCCCCAATAATAGTAGGTTACTAATCAATTATTCTAAAATAAAATTTAAAAAATACTCCCCCAACTAATATTCCTTATTTTGAAAACCATAGTTCCATTTATCTACTCTTATCAGCATTATTATCAATTTAACCTCTTTTCAATGCACTTTTGGACGAGGTTCCATTAGTCTGAAATAAATAAACAATGAGAGTAACTTATCAAGTAATCTTTCAAACAGGATTTACAGAATACTGGGGTAAGGTATCGGCTACTGATTTCATCCCCTTTGTAAACACCGTAACCATCCTTTTGGATTAAAAATAATGAAAAAGAGTAAAAATATAAATTACTTAATGCGCACCCTTAATTCTATCTGGATAGCCAGAGATAGCAATAGCTATCTGGCTTTAACTAGTTAGATAGATAGATATATACTTAATTGCTCACATTACACACATTTATTATTATTTATTTATTTTTATTTTTAAAAAGAAAGCTAGCAATATTTCTTTTTTTTTTCTACTATTACTAACAATCTTGTTAACCATTCCAACTAAGCTTATGCTTGTGCTAGTATTACGACAATAGTCGAATGGTGGATTCGAACCCACGCCCTTACGATTCGCAGGCCGTACCCTAAGCCATTAGGCTATTGACGCTTCGATTTAACAGTAAAGTTGATTAAAAACGGAACTTAACCTAAACCTTGTCACTATAAGCGCTTCCAGGCAACGCTGTAGGACTGACGGGGTTAAATTAACAAATAAATACATAGCATGGCAACATGAAAAGTTCAGAATTAAAAAAAAATATATTGAATTCGATATTACAAGTAATAAAAAAACAATTATACATGAATATAATTATATGCATATTTAAATAAGTACAATAATATAAACTAGTTAATTTAACGATTGATTCTGTCCAGAAAATACAAATATACGGCTATACAGCTTAGATTTTAAAATAACAAATGCCTTACACTAACTTACATCGAGCTTAGGCTATCCCATAGACCTCTAATTAGAGGCTCTAATTTCAGCCAGTGTTTTATTTTACACAAAATGTATAAAATATAACAACGTACCCAATTTTGCAAGTCATCTAGGATTCGAACCCCAAACATCAGATGGGTCTAGGCTCTCACAGCTTATTTATTTTTAATCAAGATCAAGTAAACGAATATGCCACCTAATTTAAATCTCTTTTTAATATGAAACGACACTGGATAAGATTTTGTTTCAATTAATCAATGACGTCACGGAATGTTTAATTAATTTAAAGGACTAAGTTATAGAGCCCGAAGTGAGTTTGTCATAAGCTTTATTAAGTCAAGAACCCTTACCTCGTCTCGTCTTCCTTCGTGACAAAGCAGTTTAATAATTTCTCTATATTATGATATTTTAAAAGATGGAAAATATTAAAACACAATATTAACGATCATACGATGGGGGGTAAAGGGAGAACGGAAAAAACATCTGTATCCGACCCAACTGTCATCCTCACCTGCACGCGTCCACGGTTCGTAATGAATAGCCGACGGCGACGCTTGTTGGGCGCCGCGGTACTCCCTGCTAGATAACGGACGAAGCTCTGGCGACCAAGCAGTGGCGGTATAACCATACCACAAAACTCAAAACTGACTGAACAGGCAACAGCGGCCTTGGAATCTAAGTAACTTCAAAAATGTCTGGGGCAGAAGGCAAAGGAAACTACTGCTTCTATTTCTCCCAAGAGAGTCACTGTGGAAGGTCTAAGAACAGTACATAGTATGTCTGGCGATCCGGCTGACGCCCGGCGCCATCTCTCCGGGAGGGATGGCTGTAAGAGACGCGCTGGACAGAAGCCGGTGGAGGCAAATCATCCGCTCCAGATGCAACCCTGATGGTGACTACGATCCTCAGACATGAGGGACCGACACGACACGATCAACAACAGCTTTCTAAACGAATCAAACGTTAAACGCTATTACGCGAATTATCGTAAGAATATTATGAAATCAAATTAATCACGACCCAATTAAACTTTTATCAAACTACTTTTAAAGTACATGTTTTCCAATTAAAAATTAATCATCGAAATCAGTTGGCGTGATATTCGTCCATGTTTGGGGCACATACTTAATGCAAATTTAAGACATGTATGATTTTCTCTTGTATTATCAGAATTAGACCAAAATTAAATGGCACAACATGGGAAGCACCAGGTTTCAAATAAAAAATAATCATCAAAACCGGCCCACCCAGTCTAAGGTTATAAGATAACAAACATTAAAAAAAATACAGATCAATACCTACTCCTAATTTGAAGTCGCTAGTCCACTGTCACAAAGTTAACAGGGTATATTTAAAATAATAAAAATATTATTGCCCCAACGATTATATGCAGAACAAATGAAGTAAAACGCTTCTCCGTTGTTTATTTGGACTAGTGTTCAACCCTGTAGTTCTGGGCTCTCAAGAATAAGACTACGGTATCCTCTGCCTGTCGTAGAAGGCGACTAAAAGGGGCCTCGGGTTCATTGGGCGACAAGGGTGGGGGCCTTTGTCGACCGCCAAGGTGGACCCGGGAAGAAGGCGACATCGGCTGGCCCGTGTCGCCTTGCACTGCGAGGGCACAGGGGGGGAGGGAGTAACCTCCCCCGGGAAGTGCTCTCTATGAGCACAGTGCAGAGGGGCTCCGGTGCGTTCCACTGGAGATCCCGGAGCCCCTCACCATGCACCGAGGAAGGGCGACCGGGGAGGTTTTAGTGGGTAAAAACCCCACATAACCGCCGCCTTGCCCCTAGAAGGCGGGGTATCTTCCTGAAGATTTCCTCCTCGTTAAAAAAAAAAAGTGTGCTATGATTCTAATTCGTAATCATCTTAATTTCTGTCTGATCAACAACCAATTTATTAAACACTAGCGTACCCAGCCGTCTTCGCCGGGCTAGATTTTGCTCTATTTTATTTGAACAATAAACTTACATCATTAAATATTTAATTTAACTCTCACAATATATTTGTTCAAATTATTCAATCGTCTCCATATTCATTCTCTTCTCGAGCGGGTGAAGATCATTACCTACATCCATGTACATATCAGTAAATACAATATCATACCCGTAGTAGTAGTATCATAGTAAATAAAACCTGTATTAAATAGTTCAAAAAGAGGAGTGCTCCGATCGTCACCAAACTTACAGGATTACTCGCCAGGTCAATCATAAGATTCCCTGAAAGTTTCATTGAAATCGGTCGAGCCGTTTCGTAGCCTAGGGACAAACCCACACACTTTCTCTTATAAATATACTCGTATAGATTCAATGTTCGAAAAATATTATTGATGCTATTCAGAATTCAATTCTTCTTCGTGAGATTTTGATGTCCACTTTCATTTTTAAATACTGAAATTATTAAATAATATTTAAATAGTTTCAAGTTTAAACTTTATTAAAGTACTATTAGTAGTATGATATTTCCGTACATGAAATTCCAAATTACATTCGTGGTGAGTTGCACTGACATGAGTCTCAGGGGAAATAACACAGTATCATACAGAGCTACACAACATTTGTGTGTGTGTGTGGAACTAGCTTATGAAGATGAAATGGACATCTATGTGATCACATATTCAAAATGTCATGCTTTTAATTAAAGTATTTGTTATTATAATTAAAGTCGTCGTAAATAACAAACGAACAGAGCCGTGGTAGCTCAGTGTCCGTGCGGTTGGCCCAAGTTGCGTAAAGTTGCGTAGTACGCTAGCAACTCGAGTTCGATCCCCAGTGCCGGTACCAATAAATTTATTGTTGCAATTTTATGTGCTGATTTACCACGCGCTCGGCGGTGAAGGAAAACATCGTGAGGAAACCTACATGTTTTAGAAAATTTTTCTAAGGCACGTGAGGTCTGCCAATCCGCATTAGAGCTGCGTGGCGGATATGCGCTTATACTCTCTTTACAGAGAAGGCCTGCGCTCAACAGTGGGACATAAATAAAGGCTGTAACTTTAACTTTAAATAACAAACATACACACGTGATGTAACAAAGTTAAAGTTGTATAGTAACTATAAAATTTTATGTATGATTTTTTTTTAAAGAATTCTAACAATTTTTTTTCACACATATTATTAACATTCTTGTTAAGTATCAACTAAGTTTTAACTTGTGCTAGGAGATGGTTCATGGCAATAGTCGAATGGTTGATTCAAACCGATGATTCGCGTTCCTTATCCTAAACAATTTTTTTTTTATTATTTCTAAGCAAGTGCTTGACTACGATCCCACCTGATGTTAAGTGGAAATGCAGTCCTTGATGGTAAGGCGCACTAGCTTAGTAAATGCCTATTCACTCTACTCTTGAAAATACCCACATTGTAATCGGAAGGAAAGACAGACGCGGGCAAACTGTTACAGTCCTTTGCGAATGAACGAAGAATGAAAGACGAAGCAAATCGCTTCGTCTTCCATTACGCTATAGACGCTTTTTATAAATTTATCATAGTTTTTTAACAAAAATAACACGATGATATGTTTAGACAGTAAATTTATTTAAGGATTTTCAGTATAGTAAAAAACACATTGATAAAATAATACGGAGGAGCTATTGCAAGGTGCTTTTTGTAGTTTATCAATCATAATCATCTAACACCACACTTATACGTAAAATATAGTATGTTGCGTGTGTGAGATAATTGTAGTATAGTTGCTCCTTTGACTATCGAATGATTCGTTTCCGATGTTTAGATTATACTCGTATGTCTGTCAAATGCAGTTGCCAGTTACTCTTTATTTATAACAGTTTCATTTCATTCAACACATTTAGTATATATGTGTTAAAATACGAATAATTAGTTATTAGTGTATGTGCTATTACCACCAAAGAGTATTAAATATGTAAAGCATTGTGAGAAGTCGTGTTGTTGACTCCACATAGTATAAGAGCAATGGTACAGTTCAAAGAGTCTCTTAGAGTTGTTTTTCGGTGGCGTCGCTTAAGTGTTGTTAGTGTTGTTCGTCGGTAGTGCCTCTGTATATAAGTTAAGTACTCCTGTTGTTTACCTTGTTTTATATATTGTACATGTACTATTAGTACGGTGATATACCTATATTTATGGTGATGTTATTAATATGTTATATATTTACTAAAATATATCTGATGTATGTGTTACAATGAATATGAAAGTATCATAGTTAAATAAAACGATAATACTGATAATAAGTATATTATTAACTGCTCCTGATTCTAACACGTGCGAAGTTATACTTCTGGTGCATTATTAAAAATAGTTTTTAATTGCATACAATAAAATAATAAAAGATTGAAAAGAGTAGTCAACACAGTCAATAAATTTCAGTTGAAATTGGAGAAATCAAATAAATAAATATCACATTAAATAATAATATTTGAATTTAAATCAATATAAAATAATACTTATGGATTTAACGTACGGCGTCAATTGTATTGGAGCACACGAAAAAGTGTATAACCACAATTTTTTTTACTGCCAGCTTCAACCTGTTGCTGTCATAATTTTTTCATAACGTGCCTAATAGGGTATAAAATTAAAAATCAATTGGAGCAAAATACATTTTGTTTTAAGTCACATTTTATTTATTAAAAATAAATAATTGATATAAAAGTTCAAATAAATTACTCCACGGTAGCATATTGAGACGGAAAATATCTTCCGTAGCCGGAGTTATCGGCTTTCTAAAAGCAATTAAGCTAAACTCCCCTTGGAGACACCACAGCGATAACATTGTATTACGCCCTCGCCTTATTCTTTTGTTATTAATGGGATAATAACTGACAGCAACGGCTTAATGAAGAGTGAGCTTTAATGTTTAATTACAGATAACATGATACAATGAATCCGATTTAATTCTAAGCGTTTCCATGTTTATTCTTAATTTACCTTAACACTTTATCTTCAATAAAAGAGAATTTGTCTTTTCAACCGACTTCAAAAAAGGAGGTGGTTCTCAAATTGTCTATTGCTTTTTTTATGTTTGTTACTTTAAAACTATGGACTGCGTGAACCGATTTTAATGATTTTTTTTCTTTTGAGAGCTGATGCTTCTCACGTGGCCCCCTTTCAATTTGGTAATTCTGACATAAATTTTCTCGTAATTAAACTTTATTGGTTACGTTGTTAGAGTAAAGTTTCCAGATCAAAATGAAGCGTAACGAACGTTCTTCTGAAACGTTTCAGCCGAAACACTTTTAATATGGCGAATGCAAATAGTGTGTTAGTTGCCAAATTGTAATAGTAAAGGTCTTGTTGAAGCTATTGTATAAATGAGACACAGACTTGGTAACTCAATGTCCAGGCGGTCTATTCAAGTTGCATAGTACGCAACTCGAGTTCGATCCCTGCCGGCACCAATAAATGTTGAAACAAACAAAATGGTAATATTAAGTGCCGATTTACCGTATACGACTTAGTAAACGACGTTATAATCAGATTATAAACCAGTTTTGTTTTAAACAATCGCAACTTGGCGTTTATTGTTGAAAAAAAAAACGATACACTATACAATTATTACATTTTAATTATTAAGAAATAATTCAAAGTCGACGTCGTTTTTCATAGTTATTAATAAAAAAACGCAAGTTGTAAATACAGAGTTAAAAATATTCCATAATAGTATTTCTATTATACGTATTACTACATAAACAAAAAAATATATCTGGCAACATAGTTCAGAAGTCATAAAAGATCGAAAAAGTTTAGTCGCCCGTTTCAATATTCGGTGAAAGATTAACCCTAACTTGAAGAATTCAGAGTGAGCGACCCTCAGAATGGCCCATAAAAATGTAGCCCCACTTATTGGTTATCCGAAAAATGGGGTCGAGCGCCATCTGTCGCCAAATATTCTTAATAGTTATGATATGTTGATACTTGAGATGAATATTTTTCGTTGAATAAAAATAATTTCTATGAATAATATCGCCATTTAAATATATGTCAGTTTTTAGGATTCCGACCCAATACGGCAGCAACAGGACTTGATCTTATTTATAATATAAATATTTTAGTGCCCTAGCGACTAATAGTACTGTAAAGTTAGAATAGTTCATACAAAAGATCAGCCCTGTAGTTACGGGCTCATAAGAATAAGACAATGGTATCCTATGCCTGTCATAGAAGGCGACGACGTAGAGGCGAAAAGGGGCTTCGGGTTCAATGGGCGACAAGGGTAGGGGCCTTTGTCGTCCGCCAAAGTGGACCCGGAAAGAAGGCGACATCGTCAGGCCCGTATCGCCTTGCACTGCGAGGGCACAGGGGGAGGGAGGGAGTAATCTTCCCCTAGTACGTGCTCTCCTAAGAGCAAAGTGTAGAGGGGCTCCAGTGCGTTCCTCTGGAGATCCCGGAGTCCCTCACCATGCACTGAGGAGGGCTTTGATATTTTTTTATTGAAAAGGATGTATTTCAATAGTAGTTTGATGAAAGTTTGGATAGGTTCCTATAAATTCTATTTAGTAATATTCCTACGTTAATTCGTAAATACAAAGAGGGCGTCCACGCGTAATAGCGTTTAACGTTTCATTCGATTACGATACGAAGTATAATGATGGACGCTATCATGGCAATAAGAAATTACGTCGAATTTTGAGGAAAAACTGAAACTCCTTGGTGTTGGTAATTACCGACAAAGAGTTTGAGATCAAAGGTCGCCGCGCGACGGAGCGGTGTCCGAGCCCGCACGTGTCGACCGCTTTCAGTTAAATACGAGAAACGCGTTTCCCTTGCTACTTACAGAAGAGAATGGGACTTTTTATTCCATCCATGTTATTAGTTTAATATTTAATGAACATAATGTTGCGCCCCTCTATACCTGTTCAGAATAATATTAACCGTTTACGGATTTCAAAAAACGAAGTAAAATATAGTTTATGTTATAAATAAATATACGGCTGGCACATATCTCTTGCCTTTTGTACATCAATACATCGTCGCATACATGTAACTACTTTTTGCCACTATGGTTGCGGCTCATTTTTTTACAGAATGGGGTGTTAAAATGAATGAATGATTTATTGGCTTTATATTATTTATATTTTTATGATTTATTTACTTCGATACAATAATTTAGCAAGATATTATATAATACTAAAACAACATAATAATGTAAAATAAATCAGTTAAAAATTGACAAATTAATCAAACAAAATCCTGTATGGCATTTACCATGGGGAGTGTTCTGAGGAATTGTTCGGAATCATCCCCGCTACCGATTTTCATTACCGCACATCTCGGCAGAATTCCAAATTCCACCGCTACCATCTTGATGGTTGGCGTTCAACGACTGTACGTTTTTCGCGTAACTTTCTCCCACGCTCTGTCAACTTGTGGAATCAACTGTCGCCAGCGGTGTTTCCGAACGTTTACGATTTAGGGACCTTCAAGAAACGAGTCTATTCCTATCTCAAAGGTCGGCAACGCACTTACAGCTCCTCTGGTGCTGTGGATGTTCATGGGCGACGGTGATCACTTAAGATCAGGTGAGCCGTATGCTCGTTTGCCACTTTTCATATAAAAAAAAGAAAAATGATGCAGCCGGTGCTTAAAAAAGGAAAATCTATCTCTCTCAATACTAAACATTAGTCATGTTTTTCTTCCAAAAATTTAAGGAATAGTCATAACAAATATGTATTTGTACTCGTCGTTGATATCGATTTAAATTATAGTACTTAAAATATTCTATAAAGTCTGATGTTTGCACTGTCGTCACACTTTTTTAGTAAAATACACATGTCAAAAAAATAAATGATGGATTTTTTTTCTTTTTCCAAGGCTGTCAACTACCATCCACTAACCATTGGGCGTTTAACTATGGGAAATATTATTAAATTTATGTCGACGTTAAACACAATTTATCAAACATCTTAAAACATGTTTGTACAAATAAACAACAGCTTAGTATTTGTCTAATTAAATTAACTTTAAGTCATATTGCCCTCCTCATAAACAAGAGCTATCGATGCGACCTGATAAATCTTTAAAACTTTGCTGTCTCCGGAAAATTTACGGAGCGATACCCGGGAGTATCTTAAATGATAAATTACAGAAGTTGCCAGATTCAATACACTTCATTATCTCCCCTTGTTTTGTTTATAACGATGAAACTTCTGGATGAAGCAAAGCTTTAAAGAAAATATGGAAGAATATTTCATCAGCTTATATACATTTTGAATTAATTATTCGATACATTATATTAAAACTCGAAATGTCATGCTTTAAATAATGAAAATTGATAGATTTACTTATTTATGTATGAAATGCACATATTTTATGTAATGAAATTGCACTTTTGATAGTGAAATATTCGATTGATTTGTCAAATATCAACACTAACTTGAAACCATGTTATAAAGATAAAACAAACAGAGAAAACTCCAGACGCAAAAGACGTCTTTATCCTGCATTCCTCACAAAGTCTATCCTTTTTCCCCTTCTGGGAAGAAGACGAGGTTGTGTGAGGTTCTTACTCACTAGGCGAGATGATCCGGAACCTCTAGTGGAACGCACTGGAGCCCTGCACTGTGCTTCTAAGCACATCCCGAGGAGCTTACTTCCTTTCTCCAGCAGTGGTAAGATGACACCGTGTTGCCTTTTTCCCGGGTCCACTGTAGGGGAAGACATAGGCCCACACTCTTGTCGCGCTTGTGGATCCGAGGCCCCTTTTAGTGACCTTTCACGACACGCAGGGGATACCCTAGCCATATTCTACGAGCACAGAACCATAGGTTTGGACTTTACGGTTTTCTTTATTCATCCCTACATCGGTATCCAGGTGTTCTACAGTTTATAACATAACTGAAAACCTATATAATATAAAAGCATTTAAAAAAGCAATTTACTCAATTTGATTACTTGTAATTGTCTAGATAGTGTTGATATAGTAGTAGTATCTCAAATGGAAAGCTTATAGTATATCTAAGCAACTAACTTACTGTGAAAATCAAGAGAACTAACTTAATGGATGTTGAACGTAATCCGCTTAACTGCAATACGGATTAAATTGCGTACATCTGTACATATGTAATTACATTTTACGTATCAATGGTTTCAATAATTATAGAGCATAGTAATTCATAGGCGTCCATAATTACAATATTATTAATAAGAATTTTGAAAAAGATATTCTAGTACCTTTAGGAATGTGTCTCTTACATAGTAAGGCCATGTGGACTTTTTAAGAAAAGGGGAAAGCGACCTTATGGCTCACCTGATCTTAAGTGATTACGGTCGCCCATGTACTTCCACATCACGGTATGAGCTGCAGATGCATTGCCGGCCTTTGACAAAGGAGCAGGCTCGATTTTTAAAGTTCTCCAAGTCATACAGGTTCCTCAAGACGATGATGATGAAATATTGTAGGGATATAATATCTGATAAGGCTTTATTAACGTAATAGAATGGGGTGCTCAAAACAAAAGAACGTTCATTCAACTACTTACCACCCGCTACCACTACCCGACTGAATCATCACCTAGCTTCTCTAGGAATGGTTAGTATTTTTAATTAAAACAAATCTTAACATGGAAATATGATATACTCCAACGCTTCTACCGGTAAGTTAGGGGCCGAGGACCCGAGCTTTCATATATTTTTTTAAGAAATGCTGACTATAATTTTTAACAAATATTAGTAACTTTTAAATTAACCAATCCAACTAAGCTTAAGTTTATGCTAGGAGAAGGTTAACGTCAGTAGCCGAATGGTGGAATCGAACCTACGAACTTACATTTCGCAGACTGTACTCAAAACCATTAGGCTATTCACGCTTATGCTTCTTCTTTAGTTAGCCTAAGCTAACTTTTACTGCTTTATAGGATTGAGAGGTGACATAGGCCAATAGGCACCATAGGTCGCAATCTTCTATTGCTAGTAACTCGACACAAAGAGCCCCCCGGTGAGGAGTAACCTCGGCTTGGACGGTTACTATGTTACGCGTGAGCATTCCTATCGGAGGGCACTCGAGACACGGCTAGGTCTGTTGCTACCTTGGATAACTAAAGGACCTTCAAAAACTAAACTAACTGTAAATGATATATCGAGAAGCGTTGGCGCTGGGAGAAGAATAGGCCGAAGAAACTCTAAGTTTGGCGATGAACCTACAATCAATTTTGTAGAATTTGTGGTCGTGGATTGTGGATTACCTAACATTAAACTGTATCCTCGGCTTATAATATAAAAACCTTCTTGAGTACGACATTTTGGAAATGAATTAAAATCTACGTATGTACAATATGTTATTTCGAAAATCAACTCTACAAAACCCAGCTAAAGTTTCACCGGCGCATTGGCACTGTGCAAATATGCTCCCGAGCTTTATTGAAGGTTTGTGTATTCAACGTACCTACTTTTGCATTTATGTTTCTTCCTTTGTGTGGATATTCGGTGTATAAATTTCGACTTTGAAAATTAAAGATTTCGACTAACAAAATTCATTTTTAAATTTTCCTATGTTGAAACAGCATATGAGATTTATTACATAAAGAAATAAAAGCAGTAGCTCTATTTTATTTCTAATTTCTCCTATAATTACAATATATACTTAGTACCTGTGATTTACTCTTTGCATCTATCTTTCTTCTTCTTTGTCGTTCCCTCATTTCTAAGGATCGTGGTCACTAGAGTGGACAATCTGCCTCCATTGACTTCGGTCCGAGGCAGCCCTCATCAGCTGGTAGAGATAACGAAAGGATATGACACCTTTTACTTGATCAGACCATCGTGTTGGCGACCGGCCTCTTCTTTTCTTGCCTTGTATTGAAAACGCTGACCAGCTTTTCAAGGTTGCCATCCCCTCTACGCATTATATGCTCGAAATATGAAAGTTCGCGCTGTACATATTTACATCATATTCGTATGTATAACAATTCTATAGTTGGTCATGTACTCGTATAACAATTCTATAGTTGGTCATGTACTCGTATATGTATAATATTTATCTTGATATTTGGTTACGTCTCCTATATTTTCCTTGATGATTATACCAATAGGTATACCCAATTAGGGTATAAATCTGCCTTAGTGAATCCTAGTTTAGGTGTAACAAAAAGTGTAAATAAATAAATATATTATCAGGAATTGCCGACAGTTACTTGTGTCGTGCAGTTGATAGGGGCATAAGAATAACCAAGTTGTCTTGAGAGGAATGGAAAAGGAAGTAAAAATATTCTGTACACAGAACTATATTTATTGATTTTGTTTCGTGATAAGTGAAATTTTCCCTTCGGGTCGTTTCTTATTTTTGTCACGGAGCAATTTTTTCTCGAATCCGTAAACTGAATAAAAAGGCAGCGGCATCACAGTTGAAGATACTGGCAGGAGATCTAGAACATAAATGAAACGTTTTTTCTACATTTTATCTCAAATTAGCTCGTCAAATGTTATTTTTAGAGATTGTGAGTATAACACGTGTGTTCGTCGCTAGAAAATAAAAAAAATAAAACTGTATGATTGAATTTTTTAAAGTTCAAAAGGTTTAAAGTTAGCCATTTTTTTTAACTAATGCCATTACAACTATGCCATTAAGCGCATGCGATTGTGAGTATGTTTTTGAATTCATTTTATGTTTTTGTCTTTTTATGATTGTGCCAAAAAATGTACACATATCACAACAACACAACAATCACAACGACACAGTCAGTCAGTAAGTCCCACTAGGCACAAAGAGTGGTCCCGGACTGCCTCAGTGGAGCGAGGGTGTTAGGGTGGTGGAAGGAACTTCTGCCTTGGCACGACTTTCGGCTCAGTATGAGTGCGTTCCTTTGGAAATCCCCTCACAAATCATCAAAGAAGGCGGTATTTTAGTGACTAGAAATTGCACAAAAGTTATCCTTCAGCCAGAAAGTGGGCTATCTTTTAAACGGCAATCAAATAATAATTTACATAGGTGCTATGTCAATATATTTATAATGATACGCGTGATCTTATGCTAAGTGACATAAATACAAGTCCATATATACATTCTTGACCCTGGCCCGTTACTCGGTTATGCAAGGCCAAGCGACCAGTCTTAAGCTTTTTAATGCAGTCGCTGCACAGTTTCGCTCAAAGGCCGAGTTCACATTTATTATAAAAGTAGTTACATTCAATAGGAACATTTTATTACTACGCGGAGTTTTTAGTTTTCTTTTAATTTGCTAACAGCCTTGTCAATAAAGTTCCGATGAACATATTTTTCTATAAAATACCTTTTGAACTCTTTTAATTATAATTAACAAGAAGAGTTTTACGTTTCTTATACTATATAGTCACATATATTTCACATTAATTACACCGGGATAATTATTAAAAAATCCTTATTGAACATAATGATAAAAATTACTAGAGAATCGACAGAATTCCAAATTCAACCGTTACCATCTTGATGGTTAGCGTTCCACAATTGTACGTTCCTCGCGTAACTTTGTTCCACGCACTGTCAACCTGTGGAATCAATTGTCACCAGCAGTGTTTCAGAACGTTTACGATTTGAGGACCTTCAAGAAACGAGCCTACTCCATCGATCCTATCTCAAATGTCGAAATCGCACCTGCAGCTCCTCTGGTCTGATGCTCGTCTGCCACTTTTCATATAAAAATAAAGGAGAACATTTCATATTAAAAGTTTTCCTTCACCGCCAAGTGTGTATCAGCGCTTAAAATTGCAACTATGCTATGCTACTTGAGGCGACCACCCGGGCGACTACCATGACTCCATGGAGATAAATTAAAGCAATGTACGGACAGATGTTTCGGACTTATGTATGAGTACAGTTTAAAATGTGGCGTTTCGATGCCACTTCAATTTGCTGAGATTTTACGTCGTTAAATTTCTACCCTCCAAATATTGGATTTATAGTCTAGTAGTCTAGCTAATTAGAATAAGTCAGAAGTCTTTTTAAAATACCCAATTTTACCAAACTAAGACTTTTGTTTATATACATTGTATTTCCTGGGTAAGGATGGATCAAAATAGATTATGAATCGTGAACAGTTTATAAATATATTTTTATGGGCCAGAAAAGCCCAAAAATAGAAATTCATTGGTGTGGCCAATGGGCCTTTAGCCGAGCCAGATCGTTACTCAAAGGTTAAGCCCCAGTAGGCACAAAGAGTGGTCCCGGACTGCCTCAGTGGAGCGAGGGTGTTAGGGTGGTGGAAGGAACTTCTGCCTTGGCACGACTTTCGGCTCAGTATGAGTGCGTTCCTTTGGAAATCCCCTCACAAATCATCAAAGAAGGCGGTATTTTAGTGACTAGAAATTGCACAAAAGTTATCCTTCAGCCAGAAAGTGGGCTATCTTTTAAACGGCAATCAAATAATAATTTACATAGGTGCTATGTCAATATATTTATAATGATACGCGTGATCTTATGCTAAGTGACATAAATACAAGTCCATATATACATTCTTGACCCTGGCCCGTTACTCGGTTATGCAAGGCCAAGCGACCAGTCTTAAGCTTTTTAATGCAGTCGCTGCACAGTTTCGCTCAAAGGCCGAGTTCACATTTATTATAAAAGTAGTTACATTCAATAGGAACATTTTATTACTACGCGGAGTTTTTTAGTTTTCTTTTAATTTGCTAACAGCCTTGTCAATAAAGTTCCGATGAACATATTTTTCTATAAAATACCTTTTGAACTCTTTTAATTATAATTAACAAGAAGAGTTTTACGTTTCTTATACTATATAGTCACATATATTTCACATTAATTACACCGGGATAATTATTAAAAAATCCTTATTGAACATAATGATAAAAATTACTAGAGAATCGACAGAATTCCAAATTCAACCGTTACCATCTTGATGGTTAGCGTTCCACAATTGTACGTTCCTCGCGTAACTTTGTTCCACGCACTGTCAACCTGTGGAATCAATTGTCACCAGCAGTGTTTCAGAACGTTTACGATTTGAGGACCTTCAAGAAACGAGCCTACTCCATCGATCCTATCTCAAATGTCGAAATCGCACCTGCAGCTCCTCTGGTCTGATGCTCGTCTGCCACTTTTCATATAAAAATAAAGGAGAACATTTCATATTAAAAGTTTTCCTTCACCGCCAAGTGTGTATCAGCGCTTAAAATTGCAACTATGCTATGCTACTTGAGGCGACCACCCGGGCGACTACCATGACTCCATGGAGATAAATTAAAGCAATGTACGGACAGATGTTTCGGACTTATGTATGAGTACAGTTTAAAGTGTGATACTCGTATATAAATAAGCCATAATACCTTTAATATTGATTGTATCTCAACTGGTAAACATGGTTATATAATGCTTTTCTCATTCATAAAATTATTAAATAGTAATCTCATTAATTGTCATGATATTCATCAGCTTGTATTAAGCAGTCTTTTAGCTGTCTGTGCCTTTTCTCACTCATTATTTCACTTTTGGCATCTGGTCACTCCGGGTCTCTTTAAGTCCGTTCATTCAGATGGAAGAACGCCGCAGACAAAATCCTCCAACACCTCCATTTCGAAAATTTTCTCTCCCATTTCCCATCGTCGACCGCCGTTTCGATGCCACTTCAATTTGCTTTGAGATTTTACGTCGTTAAATTTCTAGCCTCTAAATATTGGATTATTTTCTCTATCTTTTGTGATTTATCAACCTTAAACATCAGATTCAGAATCTTTATAGTCTAGTAGTCTAGCTAATTAGAATAAGTCAGAAGTCTTTTAAAAATACCCAATTTTACCAAATTAAGACTTTTGTTTATATACATTGTATTTCCTGGGTGAGGATGGATCAAAATAGATTATGAATCGTGAACAGTTTATAAATATATTTTTATGGGCCAGAAAAGCTCAAAAAAGATCCGAATGGAAATATTGACAAGCTGACGAACAAAAAGACCGGTTTACAATATCCTAACGTGCCTGGTCTTACATACGATATATATTATCACTGTAATTTGTCAGCAATAAAGGATTTTACTAATATTATACTTGTATTTTTATATTATAGCGCAATGGAAACAATCCGCTTGTAGACATGTCTTTGCATTTCGAAAGTGCACTTTGCACACGACACGAAGTTTGTAAACTCAAGGCAATGCTACCACGGATACACCTGCATCCATTGCTGCCTAACACAATTTTAAATACGAAAGTTCTCGGATAACATTCTATGGTTTGTTTAAATCTATGTAACTAAATTGTTGCATATACTTCTTCATTTGGTGTCGTATCAAAGTCAGTGGCAACTTAATAGAAAAAGACGTGAAGTAGCCGTACTATCTTTTATAATTAGTTGTAATGGTCTTATTTATTAGGTCGTATACTTGACCGGCGTTAAGCCTTTCCCCACAAATTTTATTTTTTCAAAAAAGGAGGTCTGTATGTCTTTTTATGTTTCTTACCTCATAACTTTCGACTTGGTAAACTGATTTTGAAGATTCTTTTATTTTTGAAATGTGGCGCTTCAACTGTGGTCCTATTTTAATTTGGTCTAATTCTGATACTAACATCCATGAGAAAACCATACAAGTCTTAAACTTGCATTGAGTCTTTGCGCGTAAAATGGACGAATAACTGAATATCACGCAAACCGATTTTTATGATTCATTTTTTATTGGAATGGATGTAGTTCAATGGTAGTTTGATGACAGTTTGGTTATGTTCTCATAATTCTATTTCATAATATTCCTACTATAATTCGAAAATACAAAGAGGGCATTCGCGCGTAATAACGTTTGATTCGATTTAAAGTTGGTTTTTGTTTCGTCTCATAACTAAACTTGTTTGATTTAATTTATTGGTGAGCTAGAAAAGAGGAGCTAGAACTATAAAAGTCTATAATCTCACAATCACCATCAAGAAAAGGTAACCGGCAGAAAAGTATCTTGGCAACAATTCATTGCAGATTAAAAGAATTCTATAGTAAACGGTCGTTTCACAGATTTAACACATCCAGAACTAAAAAAGCATTATATAAAAAAATATTATATTTAATATATGGAATATTATATTTAATATTATAAAAAAATGAATAAAACTTTTGATTTTTGTTGCAATTGTAATACAAATTTTAATATAACATTCCATCTACCTTGCAAAATGCAATTAATCCCATATTTTTACACAAAAAAATCTATTTAAAAATAATGGTTTCAAAACCCAATACGAGAAAATAGTGAATGTGTCACATATGTTATTTGTTAGAAGAAATCTGTGGTGACACAAAATAGACTTACCAGGTTTCAAAACGTTATCGGCATCTCGGCGATACAGCATCCCGCAAGTGAAACCGAAAATATACCCGAACAACAGGAGTACCAGGCGAAAATTCATTCTTTAAATGGCTCGAATGTACCGGGATCACAGAACTCGACAGTGGATATATTTTATCCTGTATTTATTTGACACTCTTCCGTGTCGCGGCGAGCGGCGTACTCGAATAGACTCAAATAAAATATCGAATGTATCAGTGATATTCTCGATACGGCCAGCTGGCATTGCAAGATCGAAAATCTAATATGAATACGCTTTTAGCGAAATCACTTTAGCGTACGTGTAGGCGTGTCCCGTTGTCTGGGAAGACTGTCGAGGAAATAAACGTATATTTTTGTAAATAAACCTTTCAATTAACTTCGTTCAATTCGAATACGGCGAGAACTGTGGCATTTTTATTGAATTCGTTTAGTTTTCGCGTGCGCATATTCTAAAAGTTGACACATTCGCTTAGAATTGATTATTGCTGCATTATTTTATTTATAAATCTACTGTTAAAGATTATAAATTTTACATTCTATACCCCCCTTTGTTTCGGGAACTATAGAGTAATATGTGGTGTATTTAATTTTATTTTACCACAATGCTACGTTACACAGAACTTCGACGGTAAAAGCGTAAATAGCGTGATTACATAACTTTTAAATATAATAATATAATCGTCATAATTAACGTAGCCGGAGCAGAGCCATGGTAGCTCATTGTGCGGGTGGTCGCCTCAAGTTGCATAGGACGCTAGCAACCCGAGATCGATCCCTGGTGTCCGATGAAATTTTTATTTGCTGCAATTTTAAATGCTGATTTATCATACGCTCGACGGTTAACGTAATTATTTATTTATTTATTTGCACACAATCCAAAAAAAGGTACAAATAGGCGGACTTAATGCCAGTAGGCATTCTCTGCCAGTCTACCTTGGGGTTGTGTAGAGACAAAGTAACGGGTGCAAGCTATATGAGAAAATAATAAATAAAAGAAAACTATAATAAATGCATGCATAAATAATATACATACCTACTTACAAATAAATTAAATATATAAACATAATAATTATATTTATATATTATACTAATAATAAACTATTATAATTTATATATTATTATACATATATATATATATATATATATATATAATATATATATATAATTATAGATGGATAGGGACAGCAATTGTCAAACTATTCATTGCTTAGGTAAAGTAAAAAAAATTCTAAGACTTATTAAGTCTGTCAATTCGTGCTAGGGCCGCGTGACGGACTATGCCCTTATACTCTCTTTACAGAGAAGGCCTGTGCCTTGCAGTGTTTTTAATAAATGGAGAGATTGTGAAAAATAAGATAAAATTATTTTATAAAGGCTCTTTTATAACAAAACTAGAAGAAGAATGAAAGCATTTGGCAAACTTAAAGAAAAAAAAACATTGTTCAAAAAAACAAAGTTGACTTTATCAACAAAAAATTCATTTCTTATGTTAAAATCTTGTTTTCATGGGATATTTCGGAAAGTTTACCATGACGTAGAACAAAGTATTGTATGGTGACGAATAGAACTCGATGTTGCCATTTGAAGGTCGTATAAACATGCTTTTTATGTCGTGTAAATAAAAAAAAAACTTAAGTCTATTTAGTAACCTGCGATATTTAAATAACAGGCTAATTTGCGTATTATAATAATAAAGCATGCTAAGGAACTGTTTTAATTGATGACCATCTTCAGTACAAGGAGATGAGGTCATTTCCAGTTTGTATTCAATGTGACTCAATGTGTAGGCGGAAAGGATGACTCTGTCTGACAAGATTCCATAAAGAGTAAATGACGCATGTATGTGTGTAACAAAAAACATATAGTGTAATTTAAATATGGAATTTTGTATGATTTGCAATTGTTTTTAGTATTTTTGCAGAAAAAATTGTCTTTGTTTTAAGCCGTTTGAGGTAAAAGATGAGCATTCAAGGGCAGAGTGAATAGGCACTTACTAATCTAGAGCGTACCATTCGAATATTTCACCACGTAACATCAGGCGGGGTCGTGGTCAAGCACCAGTGTATACCCCGTAAAAAATATTAAACAGTTAGAACATTATTTTATAACGTTCCTTAATAAGAACCTTGAGTAGTTAAGGTGTGTGTTAGTAACTTGAAAACGAATTGAGCTATTCTCAATAAAGTAGGATACAATAACACTAAACTTCATAAGAAATTTGATCAGGGAAATAAGTTAAAGAGTACGTACTGAACGAATCTCTTAGCATTGTAAAATTTAACTCATAACACCTGTGAATACAGGTGTAACTTACTGCCCTCGGGAGCAAAAAGACCTTAGTATCGGGTCTATATAAGCCAACGTTGCTAGATCCCCTCGAAGCACCTAGATGTAGAACAACTTGGCAACATTTTGCAAGTGCACAAGAGGATAAAGAAGTTCAAATTACATTGGCGCGCGTCGCAGTGATATTACTGTCAGGGGAAATAACAGAACATCGCATGTAGTGGCGAACACGTAGCGATGTTCGTAAAAACATAAACGTGGAAAAGATATACACAGATTACGCGAGCTCCCTCTAACAGCTCCCGGGTATTATTATGTAGATAATGTAATATTTAAAATAATATTACAGCGCTATCACTTAGCGCAGTGAGTACCTTGACGGTCGCAGGTTCGAATCCTAGACAGCTTGCGCCCATGTTTTAACATGCAAATTCCTCATTTGTACCTGGTATACACGGTGCATACGGTATATACGGTACTCTGCCGTCATACAGTTCTGCAACTAGTACGTAGGGTAGTTGTATTAATTTGATGATGTAAAACTAGCCAATTTATTTAAAATACCTGCAAACTATTAGTTACTTGTGTTTATGTGTTATATTTAGGATAAGTTTTTATATGAAATAAAGATTATTATTATGTCGTAAGGCCTCCATAGTAACATATGGGATTTAGTGAACTTGGTGGATAGCGATTCCATCCCAGTCTTCCCCAATTATGGTTCAAATGTGTGAGAATTTTTTAGATTTTTAGCTGTTCAGTAGCCAGGATAAGACCTTAGTCTCATTGTATACACATGAGTTCGATCTCAATGGTTTATATTAATTTAGTGAATTTATTGTCACACAAATAGTTTGGTCACATGTATGTCCAAACTTGTTGTATGTACACTGTCACTGGTCAAATAGTGGATTTATTGTGTCCAAAATCCCCATCCCGTTTTTACTACTCAATAAAAATCCATAACAGTATGTAAGTCATTAGAAGTTGCTCACACCAAATTCGCACTAGATTAAATGTAGATAGATAGATAGATAGATAAATCCTTTATTGCACCAAATAAAATGTACAAAGGCGAACTTAATGCTAATTAGCATTTTCTTCCAGCTAACCTTTAGTGGTTAAGAGCAGGCTAAGGGTAGTGCCGCTAAAAATAGTGTTTTAAAACTATTATATAAATAAATAAATATACATTTACATATACATAAATAGATACTTCTATATAAATATAATAATATACATACACATGGAATAAATACAACGACAATAAATATACCAGTTTGTAATTTTTCATTGTTCGAGTAGAAAGTATTCAGATACACGCGATTTAAAGACATTAGTTGACGAAGCCTCCCTAATCTCAATCGGCAAACTATTCCATAGTTTTATAGCTGTACAGAAGACAAGTACAAAAGAATTGCCATAGAAATCCGTGTGACATTCGGGGAATGTTAAAAATTTATTATAGAAGGATCGCGGTTGTGTATATGTAGTCGATATGTGTATTAAATTTACTATACGATTCTATTTCGAAGACTTAAGGTAACATTGCCCAGGAGTATGAAAACAAAGAAGTACTTTAAAACGTTGAAAACGGGCTGTTCAAAACGGGTACATTGGACGTTTGGTAAAATAAAACCAATAGAGTCATTGAATTTTAGTTGGTATACTAGACGATTTAAGGTTCATTTTCAAACGTGCGTGCAACAAAACCACGTTCGGAAATGTAATGAAAAGGGAACTAACATTTTTATAGAGGTTTCAACGACTCTCACAATGGTGGAGAACGTTTTACATTTAAGGAATCCCCATTTTATTATGTGTCGTGTTACACATCAGCTTTTATGTGCCAACATCTTTATACAAAACGAGTTCATACTCTTTACGTCTAACTGAAATAATTAAAAGATTACGATTAAAATTATAATTCTATGGAATTATTTAAGAAATAACATATCATAATACATTTACATCTATTTAAGAAGCAAATGTTTTCAGGACTGAATGTTAGTAGAGCTTTTCGAATGCGCAATCTGAATCTCCATAACGAGTACCATAGAGATTGAGAGGCCGGGAGTAAATATCTCCTAAGGCCGACACACAGACCACTCCGATGCATCAATCGGATTACTATAATACGTGTAGTATTGCCTTCTTCAATATCGGGTTGGAAATACTTCATTGTACATTAGCCCAGGGAAGTGTGCCTTAGAGTCTTGCACTGACTAAAACCTCAATATGTACTATAGTTGCATGACGGTAAGTCTATCGGAGCACTATGGGACATAGGCCAGCCGTCCTAAGGATCCAGGAAAGGAGGGTCAGAATGACACGTGCCATTTACCACGGTCTCCATTAGAAGGCGACGGACCCCTCCCAATCCGCCACATAGAGGCCTTTATCTGAACTCGCTTAGTGACCTCAGTGACCCTTGTGTTCAGTAATTCATAATAGTTCTCGGCTACCTCTCAACACGGTAAATTTGTAAATATATAGTAATAGTAATAGGATAGTAATCGTAACAAGCAATACTAAAATCGGTTTCATATTCCAGAAGATTGTAATTATTGTTACATTTATATGATAGACTAGCTGCGCCCCGCGGTATTACCTGCTATTAAAAAGTAAATCCTTTTCTGTATCCCGTGTATGAAAAAATTCATGAGATTTAATTCTATATATAATTTAAGAATAAAAGTTAAGCCCTAAGTTACTCCTAACTGCATCAGCTATGTGCCATTGAAAGCCTCGTTAAAATCGATCCAGCAGTTCCAGAAATGAACCGAAACAGACAATCAAAAATGTGTAAATTAAAAAGAGGTAATAATTATATTACTAACAGACACTCTCATTTTATTTATTTGTATAGATTAGTTGGGGAAAAAATTTAGAAACAAATTCAAAGATACTAGATCCATTGTTTATAATCCGGACGTTTGTATTATTTATTGATCTCACATAAATCCCAAATACTTAGCCCTCTGTGTGAAAGTTTTCGGATCCAATGGCCGCCCGAGGCGACTCGGTCGTCCTTTTTGTTTAGCTAGTTACCAGACGCAATAAAATAAATCCGCCTTCAACTATTACAGAAATACGAAAGACTGAGCGTAGCAGAATTTCATATCAAAAATATGTTTTTTCAATAAATTTACACAGCTTAGATGTTACGATTAGTTATCTAAATAGAAGTTAGCTCTACAGTCTGTGAAATGTAAGACTGTAGGCAAAACCACCACGTGAACTATCTGCAATCTTGTATATAATATGACTTAAAAGCTTTAAATATTACATGTCGGCGTATGGACGGTATTCGAACATCAAATAATTAATAAATACCTCAATGTAGGGTACAAAAGTTAAGTTATTATTGTCACTATCAATTTTTTTGTTTTTTTTTTTATGTTAAGTGGTGATTTAGTAGAAAGATGGTACGCGCTAGTTTAGTAAATGCCTATTCACTCTACTCTTGAAGGCTCCCACGTCGTACTTGTGCGGAAAGACTGACGCCGAGAGGTTAATCCCTCCCCCCTGTGCCTTCGCAGTGCAAGGCGACACGGGCCAGCCGATGTCGCCTTTTTCCCGGGACTACTTTAGCGGACGACAGAGGCCCCCACCTTTGTCGCCCAGTGAACCCGAGGCCCGTTTTAGTCTCCTTCTACGACAGGCAGAGGATACCGAAGCCTTATTCTACGAACCCAGAACTACAGGGCTGACGAAATTTCTATTACATCTGAATGAATTGCTGCGTTTATTTTCTTATAAGTGTATATATGCCTCATAAAACAGAAATGTTTGCCTACCCCTGAGAAAAAGTGTTGATGAAAATAACGAGGTTTGTGAATATAATCTCTCTCCCCCAAATGGAAGTTCCGTGTTCCATTATTTCAGTCCGTATTACATTATCGGAATCGATGGAAAATAAGAGGATGTTGTCAATATCCAAACATCTTGGGGAAAAAGTCAACGGCAAGGAAATTCCCTGCTTGTTCTAAAATGATAATAAAAAAAACCATGTTTTAAATCATCGTCGTTTGTACATCACAAAGCGGTGTTAGTTTGTTTTGATTATCGTTTTAGTATAATATTAGTATAAAACAACTTCATACAATGTAATATTCAACTTCAGAGATAGCGTAGGTTTTAAAGCTTTAAAGTAACTTAGCGCAAAACTTTCCCGAGTATCCCCGGATCGGGTAGGTGGCATTGTACTTGAGAGCTTATCATAACTTGATTAGATGCTTCAATCCGATGGGCAATAACTATTATACATCGATATTATTTCAGTGTGGAATCGGAGATTTTCTAGTTCGCAGCAAGAATATGGCCCCCCGCTTGCTTAACTATGTGATCTATTGAGTGAAAATAACTAGTCATAGTAGATGAAGAAAGATAACGATGGCGTATCACTGGCATGCCAATTGTGTGTATGTTAGTATTCGGTCATGATGGAACGAAAATTGATTTGACTGTAATAGATCGGCGTAAACGTCACTGGCAAATAATAGACTATAGGCACAGTATGCATTGGAACTCAGAACGTTTTTTTTGCTTTTGGTCAGTGAAGCTGAGTTGGCTGTCTTAGGTAGCTTAGTCTGAACGTCTATTAGGAGTAACTCATCTTAAGGCCCCAAAAAGGGGAGTGTGGGAGGAACGTGTTAAATGCCACTCGATGTTCGATTGACATTATTTCGTAATCTATACAACAAATAAAGAAAATTAGAGTGTCTGTTTGTCATATTAAAATAACCGGTTTTCACTACATGCATATGAATTTATATACGGTACATACATATACAATATAAAATAATATTTACAACAAGTTTGTTTGTTTTGACTAATCTCTGAAATGACTGATTTTAACGGGACTTTCAATGGCAGTTAGCTGATGTTAAAAGAAGTAACTATTTTTATTGCACTGCATAACAGCGTCCAACATGCATTAGTGGCGATATCTGGACACACCGCCAGCTGTGTCTATTACACAGGTGACTGTGACAACGCCACTGAAAGGCTGGTGACAAGGGCAAAGGCCGCATCAAAAGAAAAAATAAGAGTACAACCTAAAAATGGCCATGAAAAACAGGGACGCAGCGGTCGCGGAGAAACGAATTACTATGCAACGGGGCGTCTACGACGCGTGAACCTGGGCATTCTCGAACAACACCTTCAAAAACAGGCATTGAAAAAAATTGTAGTAAACAAAGGAAACAATTAAAGTAATTTAGTAAAGAACACGGACACAACTCTGTGGTTGCGCTTTTATCGTCCAAATCTAGCGGGATCAGTCAAATATTATATAAGTCTTTTATATATTAATTAGGTGTAGTATAATAATAGTACGTATACAGTTCAACTAGTAAAAAAAGTATTTCACTTCGATCAAAACTCAATTGCATTCACGGTCGTCAATAGTTATTTTTCCAATTTTCTTATAAAGCAACGAGCGTTTGGCCTTAAATATATCTAACATTACCTACGTACGATTTCATCTCTAATCGTGTAGCGTCTTTATTTATTTCACCGACTCACTGTGTAATAATGTGATGTAACACCTAATATAACAGACAGAAGCGGGGTTCAAGCGTCCCAAGAATGTTACACAAAGCTTTATTTTGAAACATACAATGACAATGGCGCTTTTCCAAGCGAATAGTATCCATTCATGACATTTGCAAGGGCTGTTTCACAGGGAACGGGGCTGTAAATACGTTGACAAAAGCAACGGAGTTGCGTCTCAGCATCCAAAACAATCTATTCAAAATAAAATTTAATACTCGAGTCAGGTGGTTGCATACAATAGACCGCTTTATATTCTGTTTATTACGTTTAAAGCTGCGTGAACTAATTGAGTACGTCTTTTTTCAAACTCGTATCAATAAAAACAAGTATACGAGAATAAAGAAAAACCACTTCAAATCGAATCAAACGTTAAACGCTATTATTCGCGGACGCCCTCTTTTTATTTAAACATAGACATATTAGACTTAAAGAACACCGTCTCAGCATATGCCGTCGCAAGGATGCGCATCGCTGATTATCAGCGGTGCCCAGAACTACCTAAAGTCGTGCGCTCCCAACACTACATTTACATAGAATTTATACAGATAACAGACAATAAGAGTACAATAAATTTGATACTTAATAAAATAATTGATGGACAAATTTTCATAAATGAATATATTATTAAAATTAAAAAAACTAATAATATATTAATTAAACGTATAAAGTTTATATTATGTAATAAAATATTAAAAATATTGGAAACAACAAGCCACCGATATCGCGGGGATATAATCTTTTTGTAACTTTAACATCAGGTGTTTTAATTTATATTTTTCAGAAGTATTACTAACAATCTTGTTAACCATTCCAACTAAGCTTAAGCTTGTGCTAGAACATGGTTCACGGCAATAGTCCAATGGTGGATTCGCACCCCCTTACGATTCGCAGGTCGTACCCTAAACCATTAGGCTTTTGACGCTTCAGATTTACGAATTATCATAGGAATATTACTAAATATAATTAATCAAAACCTAACCAAACTCTCATCAAAATACTCTTGAAGTACATTCATTCCAATATATATATATAAATATAAACAGAGATGATTGTGAGAAGATACAAACACTATTTTTTCTTCTTTTAAATTTAAACCGGAATTATAACAATTACGCTTACGCACACGACTAGATAGATAAAGATAATGTACCTCTGACCTCTTTAACTCCTATAATCAACAATATAACACTTTCTTTATAAATTGCATCACCTACAATTGCGCTGTGTACCGTAGCGTTTCGCATGTTTACATACCATAAAGTTCCCCGTATTAGTTGCTACCTCGTTAGCCCGTGCTTAAGGAAATTTAAGTACGTCCCGTATCGCATCGCGAGGAACAATTTATGAGAAACACATATGCTGTCTTCCTACTATGGAACTTTTCGAAATATGTTCGTGAACCGAAATTTCCGTTCCATTCTTATATTTAAATAAGTATAACTAACTTATTTCGATATGACCAATTCTGACTTAAGAAGACAAAGTTAATATTGTTTGATACAAGTACATTTACGAGTAAAAACTGACTGAAGAGCTGACTTTAAATCGAATTAGACGTCACCTTCTTGTATTTCCGAAACATAGTAGGAATTTTGTACAAAATAGAATTAATCAGTACCTCACAAAACTTTCATAAAACGACCCATGAAGTAAATAAAAAAATGACCATCGTTTGGCCGTGATATTGAGTTGTTCGTCTATTTGTCACGCACATATTTAATGCAAATTTAAGATTTATTTGGTTTTCTCAAGGATGCCATTATCAGATACGGATCAAATTCCATAAATGGGACCACATGAGAAGCACCAGCTTTCAAATTTCAAAAGAATCATCAAAATCGTCTTCAGTCAGTGCAAAGTTATGAGATAAGAAACATACGTAGAATCGACAATACTTTGCTAAAATTTTAACATTTGTAGTCAAAGTAGTAACAAATAATTATTAACGCAGGGCTTCAGAAGTATTAACAAAACTTTCTGATAACCTACAAAATTGTATTATGTTGATTAAATTACCATTTGGACTCAATATTATTATTATATAAATTGTTGTCAGCCCTAAGAAGCGCCTTTCATTTTAATAAAACTGTGTTCCGCTCATAATCGACAAAACTGTGCTTAAAATTGAAATTACGAGTTAAAGTAACAATTACATTCATAATTCGATAATTAATAAGAAGTAACAAATTGTTTATAAATTACCGAAATATAAGTAAGCAGTCATTGTCCAGCAATTAATGGTTAGAATTAAGACCTAGGTTAGAATTTCAGTAATAAGATTTCCGTGTTTTTATTTCTTAAGTACAAACAAATCACTTGAAAATAATTGTTGTATGGCGATATGGCGATGTGGCGATAAATGGCAACCTTATAGGACAAGCTTTTGGTTGTTTTATATGAGTAATTTTTTAGATTTCTTACCTCGCACAGCTGTGCCTACGTGATATATTATACTTATGCGTTTCGCCTGGTATGTTGATTGAATTATGGATGGTTTCCTTACTCTTCGTAAAAAACGGCAACGCAGGTTAGGGTCCCGATCATGAGCTGGATGCTCCTTTGTCCCTTACGCCATGAAAATAATCATTATTTATTAACAATTTCAGCTTTGTTCTCCAAAATTTGTGAAATCTTTTCTTCGTGTGACTTCT
Source organism: Meandrusa payeni (assembly GCA_029286785.1). Taxonomy (NCBI): domain Eukaryota; kingdom Metazoa; phylum Arthropoda; class Insecta; order Lepidoptera; family Papilionidae; genus Meandrusa; species Meandrusa payeni. The sequence continues at coordinate 8,632,103 of JAGSMX010000013.1, forward strand.
ACAAGGACACCACAAGTCTTGTCTTCGCTGGACTAGCCCATCTCGACTTGCTACCTAATTAAGTTCAAATTTCGCACGCCTTCCTGTTCCATACTACTGTAACGTAATAACAAATAAGACATTAAAGTTTCAAACAACCCAAATAAATAAATTCAAATAATCCCCGTTTATACCGCCAACTACATATCGCATGTCTGCAAACCGTAAAACGGACGATATTAGTTGGTAACTCGTTAGTCCGTACTTAACAAAATTTAGGTAGATACCGTATCGCCTCGTTGAGAACAATTTATGTGGAACACCTATACCTTCCCACGGACGCGGACCCTCCGGGCTAACGCGCTATTACACTGTTTCTTACACGTCTCATACTATTTAATTACTCTTTTATTGATAATTTTTTAGGCACAGTCTTTTTGAAGAATACTAACAATTTTTAATTTCTATCATCTACATGTTAACACCGTGTAAGTAGATTTTTGGCGACATTGCACGAAGGGATGCCAATAATTTAGAAATATTAGTAGTGATGGAAAGTTCGAAGGAAAACAAACCAATAGTCCGATCTCCGAAGAACTGGAGGTATGGTTATATTTATGCTACTGGAGCGATAACAGCGACGTCTTCCACCGGGTCGTGGACTAGAGTGGTAACTGGTCAGACAGGTGATTTATCGCCGAAGGAGTCGCGAACTTCATCAATCGGTGGGTGGGGGGGGGGGGGGGTTGAGAAGATAATTATATTCCAATATTTGGAATAATAATATAATATTCTTGTTCACCATTTTTTATGTCAAATGGTGGATCTAAACCTTACGATTCGCAGACCGTACCCTAAACCATTAGGCTATTGACGCTTCGAACTTTGTAAATACGTTAGCAGTGCCAAATAAAAGTTAGTACTAGCTTCAATTGTTTTGAGTTTGGAAGTACAATGTTTAGAATCGTATTTAGCATTTTTTTTAAATAAAAAGGGGAGTTTACGGCTCTTATACAACACCGAAGGAGTTGTAATTGCGTTACTTTCTGTGCATTTGGTTTAAAATAGATGCTTTGAAATAATATATATTAAGATAAGCAGTGATGGCCTAGTGGCTACATGTCTCGACTTACAATATGACGGTCTCAAATTCGAATTGCAGACGGATGTACAAAAGAGATTTTTCGGTTCTTACGTACAAAAAAAATTACTTGCTGAAATTAGTAGTCAGTGTATGGCGATGGGCTCACCACCTGTCCACATAAGGACTAATAAGCTTGGCGAAAAGTGGACAAGAATTTTGTCTACCCGCTAGGGCTCAAGGTCTCATCAGAGTCAACCTCATCCCAACGAGATGAGTGTGGGTGAGAAAGCTCGATCTGTTTGGAATTGGACTAAATTCCAAATCTATAAATCTATATTATAAACATTGTGTAGTAACATACCTAAAACTTCAGCGAAATGAAACAGAACTTTATTTCTCTAAAAACTACAGAACTTTCCGATTGTGTTTCTCACCCGATTGCCATATATCTCACGTTCTTCTTTCGAGCGAAGTTAGAGATAGCGAACCATTGAGAATTTATTTTGAGTGTACATAAAACGTGGCAAGTAAATAGAAAAAACTGGACTACAGCGTTGACTTCATTTAGTACTACACAAACAAAATTAATTAAAAGCTATAATAATAATTTATACTTTAAAATTTATAATTATTTTATTTATTTTTAGTGTACATAAATCAATGAAAATAAATTAAACAAACTGAACTACAGCGTTGATATTATTTATAACTACACGATCAAAATATTAAAGACAAAGAAAATTATTTCAAATTTCAACTAATTTTATTTATTTTTAGTGGACTTAATATGGTGAAAATAAATTAAACAAACTGGATTAAAGCGTTGACTTCATTTAGTACTACACAAACGAAATTAATTAAAAGCTATAATAATAATTTATACTTTAAAATTTATAATTATTTTATTTATTTTTAGTGCACATAAATCAGTGAAAATAAATTAAACAAACTGAGCTACAGCGTTGATATTATTTATAACTACACAAACGAAATATTAAACAGTAAGGAAATAATTTCAAATTTCAACTCAAATTATTTATTTTAGTGCACATAAAACGGTGAAAATAAATTGAACAAACTGGACTACAGCGTTGATATTATTTATAACTACACAAACGAAATATTAAACAGTAAGGAAATAATTTCAAATTTCAACTCAAATTATTTATTTTAGTGCACATAAAACGGTGAAAATAAATTGAACACACTGGACTACAGCGTTGATTTCATTTAGTACTACACAAACGAAATTAATTAAAAGCTATAATAATAATTTATACTTTAAAATTTATAATTATTTTATTTATTTTTAGTGTACATAAATCAATGAAAATAAATTAAACAAACTGAACTACAGCGTTGATATTATTTACTACTACACAAACGAAATATTAAACAGTAAGGAAATAATTTCAAATTTCAACTCAAATTATTTATTTTAGTGCACATAAAACGGTGAAAATAAATTGAACACACTGGACTACAGCGTTGATTTCATTTAGTACTACACAAACGAAATTAATTAAAAGCTATAATAATTTATACTTTAAAATTTATAATTATTTTATTTATTTTTAGTGTACATAAATCAATGAAAATAAATTAAACAAACTGAACTACAGCGTTGATATTATTTACTACTACACAAACGAAATATTAAACAGTAAGGAAATAATTTCAAATTTCACCTCAAATCATTTATTTTAGTGCACATAAAACGGTGAAAATAAATTGAACAAACAGGACTAAAGCATTGACTTCATTTAGTACTACACAAACGAAATTAATTAAAAGCCATAATAATAATTTATACTTTAAAATTTATAATTATTTTATTTATTTTTAGTGTACATAATCAATGAAAATAAATAAAACAAACTGAACTACAGCGTTGATATTATTTATAACTACACAAACGAAATATTAAACAGTAAGGAAATAATTTCAAATTTCAACTCAAATTATTTATTTTAGTGCACATAAAAGGTGAAAATAAATTGAACAAACTGACTACAGCGTTGACTTCATTTAGTACTACACAAACGAAATTAATTAAAAGCTATAATAATTTATAATTTTAAAATTTATAATTATTTATTTATTTATTTATTTATTTATTTATTTATTTATTTATTTTAGTGCACATAAATCAGTGAAAATAAATTAAACAAACTGAACTACAGCGTGTATATTATTTATAACTACACAAACGAAATATTAAACAGTAAGGAAATAATTTCAAATTTCAGCTCAAATTATTTATTTTTAGTGAACATAAAAGGTGAAAATAAATTGAACAAACTGGACTACAGCGTTGATTTCATTTAGTACTACACAAACAGAAATTAATTAAAAGCTATAATAATAATTTATACTTTAAAATTTATAATTATTTTATTTATTTTTAGTGTACATAAATCAATGAAAATAAATTAAACAAACTGAACTACAGCGTTGATATTATTTACTACTACACAAACGAAATATTAAACAGTAAGGAAATAATTTCAAATTTCACCTCAAATCATTTATTTTAGTGCACATAAAACGGTGAAAATAAATTGAACAAACAGGACTAAAGCATTGACTTCATTTAGTACTACACAAGCGAAATTAATTAAAAGCTATTATGATAATTTATACTTTAAAATTTATAATTATTTTATAAAAAAATAAATTAAATAAACTAAACTACAGCGTTGATATTATTTATTACTACACAATCAAAATATAAAAGAGAAATAAAATTAATACAAATTTGAACTCATTTTATTTATTTTTAGTGCACATAAAATGAAGGAAATAAATTGAACAAACTGGACTACAGCGTTGACTTTCGTGAAAATGCAAGTTTAGCACTACACGAACGGGGACGTAGCTCCACTGTTTATTTATACCAGGGTTGATCAATTTACACTTTAAATACGATTTCGCGTGTGTTGATTCACGTTAATCGCGATTACGTTGCCACAATCACGCAGTAGCTGTTCATTTATTTTGCAGGAAGCTTTCGTTTCCATTCCTGGTACCGTTCAAATTTGTCACGGTCTTATTGTGTGTGTATGTGTGTGTAAAAAGCAAAAGCGAGTACTAGACCATGAAAAATTATATCCGACAGTACCGGTGTGGCCAGTAGTATATCGTAGAGATTTTAATTTTTAACCGACGATTCCAATTCTCTTTAGAATCGATTGTTAACACACTTGTATGTTAGATGGCGGTGGTTACTTAAAATTAAGTAAGCCAGTTTTTTTATTGCAATAAAAGGCTATTTTGACTACTGAATTATGTAAAATTGTTTGTATTACCCTTTGTAATTTTAATTCGCAGTATAGTCATTAGCCTATACTATTCTAGTTACCCTGGCTAGAACGGTCAGGGCATTTCAGTTTCCTTTCCTTTCAATTTCCTTCTTTTCATTTGTCATCTCTTTTTATTAATACATTTAAATCTACTTTTTATATTATTTAGCTTAATACATATATCTTATGTATTGCTTATATTCTAGTACGTATTTTTATTTTCGTTTTTTACAATTTTTTTTTAAGAAAGCTAGCAATTTTTTTTTCATAAATATTACTAACATTCTTGTTTACCATTCCAACTAAGCTTAAGCTTGTGCTAGGAGATGGTTCAATAGTCAAATGGTGGATTCGAACTCACGACCTTACGATTCGCAGTCCGTACCCTAAACTATCAGGCTATTGACGCTTCTTACTTTTATTTATTTATTGTAATTCTATTATACGGGCTTACACTTTATTCCTTATTTAAATATCCTTATTCCTGATTCTAATTTAGGTAAGCCAGTTGGGGAACTCTTCGGCGACTTGCACTGGCCCCACTTGACTGACGAGCCTGTGAGCGATCCTTATGATGAGGCTAAGAACTGTATAACTTAGTTTTACAGATGTAGCTAAAATTACAAGATGAAATGTGTGAACAACTATGTTCACGAAAATATTTTGTAACCGACTTTAAAATAGGAGGAGGTTCTCATTTCGTTACCTTAGATAAGAAAACCTTATAAGTCTTAAATTTGTATGTGTGTTTATCGGGCTTTCTCAAATAGCTTCAGTACCTATCTTAGAGCCGTAGGGGTAAGTCGCATCAGCAGACCAACATATATATAGAGTGGTACGCAATTCAAATATTCCCACTCCCCACCGGGGGGACCCTAGTGTCGAGTTACTAGCGATAGAGGTTCTGGCTAAGTGACCTAAGAGCTATGCCACCTCTCAATCCGGTGAAGCAGTCAAGGCCAGCTTCTCTGGCTAATCTGTGTAGTTCGTCATTAAAAAAAAATCAAATATTCCCTGTAGTTTTAATCCTATATATTTTCAGATTTCGATTGCAAGGTGATATTTAAATGGTCAGGGACGCCAATGACATAAAATTTAGGAAGGTATTAAGTTTTATTATTGTAAATATTACCCAATATGATTTATTTACTAATAACAATAAAACTGAGTATTTTCAAAGTAACAGAAAGTGGTGGTTGTAGCGTAATTGTGATTTTAAACTAACACGGTCACGAACTTAACAATTATTACTTAAAAATATCGGGAAATCATTTCGTGCAATACACTAGTAATGATAATATTCCAGTTTAGTTGTAACATCTCTTAGTTATATAATGACATTATTCATTTTGACATTTGACTCTAAACAATAAAATTCCATATTAATGGATATGAAAATGTCACTCATTTAATACGAACATTCATTAATTGTTCGGGTGTCATAGTATTCCGATAAAGATCCGAGTTTTCTCGAAGGAAAATAATTTCTCACCACATCTGTATTATGCGTTAAGAAATTCATTTTCATTGATAAGTAGGAATACATCCCTTTACTTAAACTTGATTAAATATTGCAATAAGCTATTTGAATGTCCGTTTTATACGTCGATCTTACATTTCTTAAGCGGTTACAGCAATAAATATTTTTATTCCACCTATAAAATGTACTCTCTCTGGTAGTTTATAAAACATTTTCTAGAGTATTTTCATAAATGAAACGTTCTTGTGGGCAGTTTTCATTTTACAGCCTTTTGAATAATATATTATGACCGCTTTGTTGGTGTACTGTGTTTTATTAATGGCCTCTTAACACGACCTAATGGACCCTTCACATATTTTTTGTGACGACGATATCACATAGTATACTAAAGAAGTCTCTCATAAATTCCTTCTGAAGTTTTCACCTGGCAAAGCTAACATAGTACATGTATTGTTCATGTTTAGGTATACACTATAAATACACAATGAGATTTCATTTAATTCTTTTAGAAATCTTTTGCATGAGAAGAGATTTTGGATCAAATCGACATAATTCCAAAATTCCATTGACTTAATCTTAACAGTGGCATAAAGTCACGTTAATTCATCTATAACTGTGCGTCCTTCACGGAATTTCTTTATCACCTGCCACCGGCGTTATTTCTGAACTAGCAACGTTAAATAGAGCGTTTTTTTTATTTTAATGGCCGGCCAAAGCACTGGTAACTTCTGGTGTTATTAATGTCGACGGTGATCACAGTAAATGATAATTAACATATTGAGCTTAAGAAAGCCCTAGATCAGGTCGGCAACCTTTTGAGTCAAAAGAGCCAAACATTACAGCCACACAATTATTTTTCTGCCAATAATGAATAGTAGCAATAATTGCATAAACAAATCTCTAAAGAGTACCAAAGAAGCGACTCTTTGGCTCTCTTTAGTTTCACATTCAAAGAGTCGCATGTCATTCGTGAGCCGCAGGTTGCAGTTCTCTGCCTTTTTTTTTGTTGCCGGGGGGGAAATCTTCAACAAGAACCTAGCCTTCTGGGAAGAAGTTCTTACCCACTAAAACACTCCTCGTGGCCCTTCCTCGGTGCATGGTGAGGGGCTTCGGTGTCTCCAGTGGAACGCATCGGAGCCCCTCTGCACTGTGCTCTTGGAGAGCACGTCCCGGGGGAGGAGGTTAATCCCTCCCCCCCTGTGCTCTTGCAGTGCAGGCGACATAGCCGATGCTGCCTTCTTCCCGGGTTCACTTCGGCAAAGGACTTCACATTCACAAAGGCCCCCACCCTATCGCCCAGTAAACCCGAGGCCTCTTTTAGTCGCCTACGACAGGGGATACTGTAACCTTATTCTATGAGCCCAGAACTACAGGGCTGGCAGTCCCCTGCCCTATATAAATATATAGGTTTTATAAAATTGACCACTGATTTTTATGCATTGCTTTAGCTGGTCAAAAAAGAACATACGTCAAACGCCGAAAATGTAAAAGCATATTTTTAATCATTTCCAATGCAACACCCGCATTCGAGCGTCGAATGGAGTCTATTTACATTTAGAATTCATGTGTTAGTTTGGAGTGCTAACTACAAATATTTCGTTTTGACCATATAGCCGCTATTTACTAACATTGAAAATAATAATATCATAGGTATTTTGTATATAATAAATAAGAACTACGTGTAAGAAAAGATAGAGCCAAAGTATTTTTGAACACAAATAGTAAAATATGTATACGTTTACAATAAAATTCGAGTGTCGTATGTCATAAAGGTCGCAGGACGCAGTTGGATGCGGCCGCTTTCAACCGGTCCTTTTGGAAATCGTTGGGGGAGGCCTATCTCCAGCAGTGGATGTTTTACGGCTGAAATGATGATGATGATGGAGTGTTCGTTTGTAATATCACAATAACCGTTTTTGACTTTATGCATTTGGATGCATGTATGGTACGTATATCAAAATAACTTTTTTGCCTGTCTGTCTGGTTATTCCGGCTAATATCTGAAACGGCTGGAATTATTTTGACTTTTACTGGCAGATAGCTGATGTATTAAAAAGTAACTAATTTGAATTAATAGTTTTAATAGCGGGTAACATCTCAGTGTGCCGCCAGTAGATAATAATAACTCACGCTTTTCTCCTCCACTTCTAGAGTCAAATTTCGCTCCATTCTATGTCGTCACAATCCCACTTCCGATCCGACTATGGATGATAGACGGAGGCATGGCCGATGCTATAGATATAGCAACGGTATTGCCATAGAACTGAGTGTTGACATTCATTTACGAAAAATACAAATACTGAGGAATTGTTCGGAATCATCCCAGCTACCGATTTCCATTACCGCACATCTCGGCAGAATTCCAAATTCCACCGCCACCATCTTGATGGTCGTTGAACGACTGTACGTTTTTCGCGTAACTTTCTCCCACGCACTGCCAACTTGTGGAATCAACTGTCGCCAGCGGTGTTTCCGAACGTTTATGATTTAGGGACCTTCAAGAAACGAGCCTATTCCTATCTCAAAGGTCGGCAACGCACCTACAGCTCCTCTGGTGCTGTGGATGTTCATGGGCGACGGTGATCACTTAAGATCAGGTGAGCCGTATGCTCGTTTGCCACTTTTCATATAAAAAAAAATAATAATATGATGAATATTTATTTGTTAGACTTTCCATTAAAATATAATTTATGTTATACAAAATTTTAACGTATTAATTAATAACGAATAAATTTTAATGTACATACGTCTGAATCTAATAAAACATCGATTTACGAGATCATGATGAGCCATTACACAAAGTTATTGTTAGAACGATCACGAAGACGGATGGCCCGGCAACTGTATGAATATTTCAGTAGGCGCATTTGGGTCGCTGAAAAATAAATATGGCTGAATAAACTGGACGTTTTCGTATACAAATCGGGATGCGCCATGCGTGTTCCGATTACAAATATAAGTGAGGGTATTTAAGTTATTTTTCTGTTTGCCTCACATATTCACAAGCCGTTTTAGTTACAGTAACTGAATATTTTTTCGTCGCTCCACGTCCGCGCTCGCTGTTCAATGGTAAGCTAGCAACCTGAATTGGAATCTTGTTTTTGGCACCATCGAAATTGTTATTGCTATTTTAAAAGTTGACAACTTAAACTAATGTATTAAACGAATCCGTAACAGCGGCGTTGGTCTAGGCGCTAATACATTCAGCTCTGTAGTTCTGGGCTCTCAAGAATAAGACTACGGTATCCCCTGCCCGTCGTAGAAGGCGACTAAAAGGGGGCTCGGGTTCACTGGGCGACAAGGGTGGGGGCCTTTGTCATCCACTAAGGTGGCCCCGGGAAGAAGGCCTCATCGGCTGGCCCGTGTAGCCTTGCACTGCGAGGGCACAGGGGAGGGAGGGAGAACCTCCCCCTCCGGGACGTGCTCTCCTTGAGCACAGTGCAGAGGGGCTCCGGTGCGTTCCACTGGAGATCCCGTAGCCCCTCGTCATGCACCGAGGAAAGGGCCACCGAGGAGGTTTTAGTGGGTAAAAACCCCACATAACCGCCGCCCCCCCCAGAAGGCGGGGTATCTTTATGAAGATTTCCTCCTTGTTAACAAAAAAAAGGCGCTAATACATTAAGCCCGCCTTTCGTATAAATGCAATAAGTTCGCCTTTGTACTCACATTTTAGAAAGGATTTACCAATCATAGAAAGAAAGCTTCTTCCCATCTATGTACATAATATATGATTTTTTTTAAATCGATTATTTTTATTTAAATATGCGTTATTACTAAGGTAATTGTTTTTAATATTACATTTATTTTTTGGAAATATTTAATATGCTCACTGTTATATTCTCCGCGTAGACGTTGAAAAACATCTCTTCAAAACCAAATCCTGTGATTGTAACCAGAAATGGAATGCAAATATTGAAAACGGGAACTATGCAGTAAAAGCTTTTATGCGGCGGCACGCCTGAACTAATATAGCGCTGCTATTTACGTTCTGCCACTCATTCCAACAATTCAAATTCACATTCTTTACTCTGGATCCGAAGCTCGCTACCAAACTTTCCAATCTTTTCAAACTATCGTCTATGTACCGTGTTATCTAAGCACAATGGAAAGTATGATAAAACGAAACATTTTTCACAAGTTATTATAAATATGGGTTTGAAAATATAAAATAAAACAATTGACAATCTGTATCAATATTATCGATATGTTTAATGATAAGTTTTAAGTCTTTTAATGCTCACGGGGTGGACTGATATAACGAATTTGTGTAGTTTTGTTTGATCTGCAGGGAAGCACTTGAAACCGGAATACAGTAATGTTTTACTAAGTGTCAGTTTAATGTGCGATGAAGGTAGAGAAAAGGTACTAATTGTATCTAGATATAACGTTCTATTTATTTTGACACATACAATAAAATTGTAAACAAATTAAAACAAATACACATTAAAAAACGAAAGAAAAATAAATAGTTTATTTTTATTTATAATCAAACAATTTATACATAACTAAGAAGATATTTCTAGAAGCCATAAAAAACGCAGTGGTTTGTCTAGGCGTTGCACATTCGCTATAATTTAATAGTTTTGTTATAGTTAGTTAGTATATTGAAAAAAGAGTAATTTAAATAAGAGAGAAAAAGAACAAAAAAATGTCGGAGAAAGAACGGGTATAGGACAAGATGCCAATTTTGTCAAACGCCGAAACATGTGTCGTGGCAACGCTGATTTTTAGCGATGCCCAGGACTACGATAAGAACGATGTTGTGTGCGCGCAAAACTTTTAGGATATGTATACAGACCCTAATAATAAATAAATTATACAGAGATAATAGTATTGAAAATTTAAAAATGGGTTTATTTAATTAAATAATTGTGAGCAACCTTTTATTAGGGGAAGAGCACATCTCCATCACACGAATAATTTACACGTTTCCTATGATCGGGTGTAGTAATTTTAGCTGAACATTTTATATTTAAATGTAACCTTCTTTTATATTTATTTGAAACCTTCTTTTATGTTTATTTGAAACGTCTTTTTATGAATTCAAATTTGGAATGCTTTTCACTAATAAAAGATCAACAGCTAAAAGAACACGTATTTTTAATGTTTCAATTCTGTACTAATAAAAGTCGAAAAAGAGTGGTTTCTTTACCCGGGAAGCGAACTCAATACCCCTTATAATGGTTGCCATTTTCCCTCTCGGACATAAACGTTTCAAATAAGCACAAAATAAAGTTACAATTAAATATAAAAGGTTAACGTAAAATGCCTACGCCGGACACTCTTTTAAAAATGTATCAAATAACTGAATCTACAGTGATACAACTAATTGAAACGAGAAAGAGATAAACTCGTTTTAGATTACTTCATTATCTAGTACTGATTTTGCAATCCAGTAATGGAATGCAAATGGTACACTGAGAACTGTCTGACTGAGTTTTGTGCCCATTAGTTTACATTTATTTGTTATAAAAATTTTGCAAGTTACAAGGATCCCTTTGTCGTCAATATTAAATTTTTTTTTAATGTAACAAGGCATCGGATTCGTATGTGCTTGTGCTAAGTTACCGAAATTGCCAGTTATTTCTGGCACACCCGACTTGTGTAGGTCGTGGCTGTTTCACAATCATACTTATCTCTACTCTAATACAATATCTTTTAAGAAAATCATTCATACTCTTTCTTACTTCCCTCTTATTTCAACTCATTTTAAACTGACTTCAAAAAAGGAGAAGGTTCTCATTTCGTCTGAAAATTTTTTTTATCTTTGTCACCTCAGAACTTTCGACTGGGTGACCGATTCTGATTATTCTTGTTTTGTTTGAAAGGCCATCCCAGTTCAATTTGGTCCAATTCTGATAATGGGATCTATGAGAAAACTATATACTCGTATGTCTTAAATTTGTGCGTTACAAATGGACGAATAACTCAATTTCACGCTAACGGATTTCTATTTTTTTAATGAAAAAGATGCACTCTTTGTGTAGTTTTATGAAAGTTTGAATAGGTTTTGGTTCAGTTTGATTTCTTAATATTCCTACGTAATTCGGAAATATAAAAAGAGCGGCCGCGCGTAATAGCATTTACCGTTTTTGATTTTACTCGTAAATACACTTTATTTTATTCATGAAAAATAGTCTAATCGCTAAGCGGTCGAGCGGTCTGATGGTCGAGAGTTCGAGTCCCCGTCAGCTTGTAGCAATGAAGTGGGTTTTTTAATTTAAAAAAAGGTTAGAACAAGTCTTAGGAGGGTTTTATAGAGTAGCAGTTTCATATTATGTTTATGTATGTATATTATGTTCACTCATACAGTGTATTCAAAGTGTTTCATAACTAAATTACTTATAAATTTTTAGCCATGCTAGTTCGATCCATATAATCTGCACTACGAGATTTCTGTCCAAATCTCGTGCTAGACGTAACAATGCCTTTTTGGCAGTTAAGTATGATTAAGTATTGTTGTCTTCACCACAAAGGCGGACACGGGCTCGCCATCGGTAAAGTTAATCCGTTAAAGCTATCGCGAAAAGAGGGTTCTGGTAACATATTTTATTTCCTTTCTATGTCTACCCCATTTTATGATACTGTTATTTATTTGCTTGTAGAATATAGGGATTTCAACGCGGTCATCATAAAATTTAGAACAAAGAGAAAAGTTGGAATAGTCTAGTTTCAGCCCTGTAGTTCTGGGCTCTCAAGAATAAGACTACGGTATCCCCTGCCTGTCGTACAAGACGACTAAAAGGGGCCTCGGGTTCACTGGGCGACAAGGGTGGGGGCCTGCGTAGTCCACCAAAGTGGACCTGGGAAGAAGGCGACATCGGCTGGCCCGTGTCGCCTTTCGCTGCGGGGGCACAGGGGAGGAGGGAGTAACCCCCCCCCAGGACGTGCTCTCCTTGAGCACAGTGCAGAGGGGCTCCGGTGCGTTCCACGTGAGATCCCGGAGCCCCTCGTCATGCACCGAGGAAAGGGCCACCGGGGAGGTTTTAGTGGGTAAGACCCCCACATAACCGCCGCCTTCCCCCCAGAAGGCGGGGTATCTTTGTAAAGATTTCCTCCCCGTCAACAAAAAAAAAAAGTCTAGTTGTAATTCTATGTTGCAGGCAATATATTTGTTTACGCAATATATAGGACTTTTTTTCAAATTTAATTACATTCTTATCTACTCAATTATCGATTGTTCTTAGATCAGATATACTACCAAAACATTTATTTACTCTGGACGCGTCTTAATGGTAAATCTTAGTAATTATTTCTTCTAATATGTTATAATATAATATGTATATATTATAAAATATGTCTATAATAAATAATATTGCTTGCTTACAGTATATTTTGATATTATCGCTCCAGCTTTAAATCATCGTATCTCTAATTTCTTTAGATATTAGTAGTAACAGCTCTGCTGAATTGCTGGCAGTTTTATTGTTCCATATTTGTGCTCTTTGTTATCAAAGAGTACTAATCTAATCTTAGATTACCATAGACCTACTATCATCTCAATCAACTGGCATTCTCCGACACGATTTTAGGAGTCCATCGGTATATCTTTCAAACCAAAGACAACAAATTCTATGACATCAAAATTAATATGGGGCCTATTTGAAACTAAAAACTTCTTTAATGCGTTAGTATTCGAAAATATTACACGTATTTATTTATTGTCTACTTTTCTATATAATTAAAAAATATATATATCTTTTACCTTTCAAGTTTTTTGTCTTATTACAAAACATTACACGTTCTGTCTCTTTTGCTGTCTAATTTTGTATGCTCCGTCATTTCTTCGCATTTATTTTTCTTTGCGGTCTAATTTTCTTTGTTGTCTCCGTCATTTTATAACCAAATTTCGTGAAATGAGGTCCGCGGTTGAGATGAAATTGGTATTCACAATGAATTGAGCTCGGCTGTAATAAGGCTAACCTTTGCCACGAACACCCAAGTTTGATTTTTAATTCTATCTTTTATCTGCGTTTCTGAATTCCAAATTTATGCCATGAACATGACTTGATAAAAGAAATGGACGAAATATTAAATATCAGCTTAAACAGCATATATACTTATAAAACCACTTAAAAGATTCAAAAACAGCAGCGCTGATTTTCATTAAATTATCAAGAAGTCTTATTAGCTTATCGGGTGATCCTGTGAATTTCGGTAGCGATCGGATCCACCAATTCTTTTTTAGTTAGTAATATGTATCCAACCCATAGAATTCATCTTGCTGTAGATGATTAGTGGCCGGAAGGCGCTGGTCTCCTTCTGCGAGTCAGTAATGGCCCAGAAGGAGACCGCAGAACGGGATCGGGAGAGGGCCGATCCCGTTCGGAGATAGCAGGCGGGCCGGTGGCAGACCGGCCCGCAGCCCTGTAGTTCTGGGCTCTCAAGAATAAGACTACGGTATCCCCTGCCTGTCGTATAAGGCGACTAAAGGGGCCTCGGGTTCACTGGGCGACAAGGGTGGGGGCCTGAGTCGTCCACCAAAGTGGACCCGGGAAGAAGGCGACATCGGCTGGCCCGTGTCGTCGTACTCTGCAAGCGTGCTGGCGGAGGGATCTGCTTTTCCCGGGACGTGCTGTTAAGCATAGTGTAGAAGGGCTCCGGTGCAATCCACTGAGGTCTCGGAGTCCCTCACCGTGCACCAAGGAAGGGCCATCGGGAGGTCCTAAGCGCGAATTCTATGAGGTATGTTTTCTAAAATTTGACTACGTGAAATTTTGGGTACATTCCAACAGTCGTTAATTGAAACATGACCTTATACGTGAATACCCATCGGTGGTGTTTAACGCGAAGCAAATCGGTAGAGACCTATAGCGGATTTTAGAGTCCATCGGTATATCTTTTAAACCAAAGACAACAAATTCTATGACATCAAAATTAATATGGGGCCTATTTGAAACTAAAAACTTCTTTAATGCGTTAGTATTCGAAAATATTACACGTATTTATTTATTGTCTACTTTTCTATATAATTAAAAAATATATATATCTTTTACCTTTCAAGTTTTTTGTCTTATTACAAAACATTACACGTTCTGTCTCTTTTGCTGTCTAATTTTGTATGCTCCGTCATTTCTTCGCATTTATTTTTCTTTGCGGTCTAATTTTCTTTGTTGTCTCCGTCATTTTATAACCAAATTTCGTGAAATGAGGTCCGCGGTTGAGATGAAATTGGTATTCACAATGAATTGAGCTCGGCTGTAATAAGGCTAACCTTTGCCACGAACACCCAAGTTTGATTTTTAATTCTATCTTTTATCTGCGTTTCTGAATTCCAAATTTATGCCATGAACATGACTTGATAAAAGAAATGGACGAAATATTAAATATCAGCTTAAACAGCATATATACTTATAAAACCACTTAAAAGATTCAAAAACAGCAGCGCTGATTTTCATTAAATTATCAAGAAGTCTTATTAGCTTATCGGGTGATCCTGTGAATTTCGGTAGCGATCGGATCCACCAATTCTTTTTTAGTTAGTAATATGTATCCAACCCATAGAATTCATCTTGCTGTAGATGATTAGTGGCCAGCCTTGTAGATCGTAGAATCTCGTACTGGGCTCGTAGAATAAGGCTACGATATCGGGCCTCGGGTTCATGGGGCGACAAGTATTGGGGGCCTTTGTGGTCTGCTACAGTGGACATCGAAAGAAGACAACATTGGCTGGCCCGCGTGTCGTCGTACTCTGCAAGCGTGCTGGCGGAGGGATCTGCTTTTCCCGGGACGTGCTGTTAAGCATAGTGTAGAAGGGCTCCGGTGCAATCCACTGGAGGTCTCGGAGTCCCTCACCGTGCACCAAGGAAGGGCCATCGGGAGGTCCTAAACGCGAATTCTATGACGTATGTTTACTAAAATTTGACTACGTGAAATTTTGGGTACATTCCAATAGTCATTAATTGAAACATGACCTTGTACGTATTACTTATACTCATCGGTGGTGTTTAACGCGAAGCAAAGCGGTAGAGACGTATAGCGGATTTTAGAGTCAAAAAGTGATACTAAACTAAAAAATAAGCGCTTGCGTTATTTTTACCCCAGCGTGGTAAACACAGACATACGCCTTTCAGACAGCTTTCGCTGTTCGCTTTTCAACACGCTTATTAGGTCTCACACGGAAAAAACCAATCCCCAAACACCAGGCACAAAGTTTTTGCTAAAGTTATTTTTTTTAGCTCAATTTTAGCGAAATCGAACCGGTGAACCACTAGGCTATGACTGATTTTCTTTTATTTCGTATAAAAAGAATAACGTTACATTGAACCTCATTACCACAAGTCTACTATACGTAAAAAACATAAAGATTTGTAAACCGAATTAATATAATCACAAATTGCTATTAACCGAGTTCATTCTACTTCAATCTGGAAGAAATTAAAGCAATAGATTTTGCGCACAAATTTTAAAATCATAGAAATCACTCCCCGCACGATACTGTTGAAATTATAACCAACGATCATTAGAAAGAAAGATCTAATGTTACAAATAAACAGTATGTTTTGAGAAGTAAGCAAGTAAAAATATTTTTGTCATACGTCAATAAATTGAAATATCTGAAATCTCTTTGTTCGGTTGCGCGAGGCTCCAATTTCCATACATATAACTCACGCAATATTCCGAATCTGCATACCTTTCCTCATATATTCACAAAGCAAGAAGTATCAGGGACAAATGATACACTTTTCGCACAGTCTCCGCTTGTGTTGTTATTTATGCATATTGAGACATGTATATGTGTAATTAAATATTTAATCCTTTTTGATTATATAAGCAAATAATTAACCCGTAGGTATCAAGCCGTGGTAGCTCCAGTAGTAGTCCGGGCGGTCGCCTCAAGTTGCATAGTACGCTAGTAATCCGAGATCGATACTAGCACCAAAACGTTTATTGAATTTTTTGAATTGATTTTTGAAATTCACATGTGCTTGCCACACATGTGAATGTTACCAATCTAATAATTTAATTATTATATACTAGCGTACCCAGCCGGGTAGCGCTTCGCCGAGCTAGATTTTGCTTTATCTTATTTAAACAATAAACTTACATCATTATATATTTTATTTAACTCTCACAATATATTAAATTATTCATTTCTCTCCGTATTCATTCTCTTTTATTCTCTGCTCGAGCGGGTGAAGTAAATTACTTACACCCATGCACATATCAGAAAATACAATATCATTCTTAACGTTTGTGGGATTTATTATATTTCATCATACTTATATATATTTGTACTTCAATATGGTTCATAATGACATAAATATACACAACGCATGTGTCATTACAAATTTGGGTTATAAAACAATAGAATATCATCATAGTACATAAAAGTTGTATTTGACAGTTCAAAAAGAAAAATGCTCCGATCGTCACCAAACTTATTACTCGTCAGGTCAATCAGATTCCCTGAAATTTTCATTGAAACCGGTCCAGCCATTTCGGAGCCTATACGGATCAAACACACACACATTCTCTTTTATATATATATAGATTGAAGCGTCAATAGCCTATCGGTTTAGAGTACCGTCAGCGAAATGTATCTCCCAAGTTCGTATTATTGACGTGAAACATTACTTTTTTTTTCACGCGGGGGAATCTTTTTATAGACCATCCTCCGGTATCCTGGGTGGGTCCGGAGGGATGTGTGGGACTCGGCCTGGGCAGCCCCTACCCACTAAACCTTCCGCGAATGCCATCAGCTGTTATGAGCGGGGTGCCCCGGATCTGTCAGCGACAGGACACCCCAACGACCAGCCGGTCCCGGCAAAGACCGGACTTCATCCTCAAAGGGGACTTCTCCGGCACTCAGAGAAGTCCCGACGACGCCGAAGCATGCTGGGGCCAGGTACCCATCCTGGCCCCGCTTCGGATTACGGGGGCGGCAAGAGGAGGCGTTCGTAACGCCTCCTGCGCACCCCGATACGTCGCCTGCGGAGGGGGGAGCCTCTGCGCTCCCCTCCCTGACCCGCTCGTCAGCCTCCTTCTGGGACATCACCGTCTCACAGAAGGAGACGACCGCCGTCACGTGAAACATTACTTAGCACAAGGTTATGCAAACAAAAATTAATTAAATTAGATTAATATAATATTAGATTCAAAAAGTGAATTCAATTTTATAACGGTGATAGTTAAATAAATTCTTTCTGCAAGAAAATATATATATAAAAGCGGAATACTATTGAGTGTTTTCTTCAAACTAACCTTTAGTGGTCTTCGCTAAAAATAACGTTTTAAGAATCTTGTTATGTTACATGTATATTTAGAATTTATTTTACACCCTTGTTTGCTTTCACCCCGTAAATGGCTCTTTTAAATTCCATTTGAAAACGAGAAATAAATTTCGCTTTGAATTTCGAAGTGTGCATAGGAAGTAGGCTTCAAATTCAGCTACGAAGCGGGACTGAGGTTTGACTGTATATGTATAGCTTCCTCTTCCGGTAGAGAGGCTGTTGAATAAAATATGTGACTGAAAATGTATGTTGCTTCTATGATCTGGTAATAATGCTGCACTTGTTAACGGATAATTACGTTTGCCCTTTCATTTACTTTTAAGAAAGCGTATCGACATATGAAAAAGCTATTTCAGACGAGCCTTTCGTGATTTTTAACCACAGCTTTCCCTTAAAAACCATGTTTTTCCCGTTCCTGTAATTCAAATTCACTTAAAAGTGACTGCATATTAATGATTTTCATTATTGATTTCACTTTTAATAGATGTGAGTAAGGATATATATGCACTGCACATAAATAAGCACCGAGGGTTGAATCAAGTACAAATCAGCACCGTGGATCGAACTCTTTATTATATAAGTTATTTAATTACATAAGCTAGTGAAAGTCATGTCAAAATCGGTCTATCTATTCCAGAGATTAGCCGGAAACAACAGAGAATGATTAGAAAAAATATAATTTTGGTAAATGTACCGAATAAACATTTATATGCATGTAGTAAAAAGCGGTTATTTTAATATCTATATATAATCGATTATACTAATAGTGAGGATATTCAGCCAACCTATAATAAGGTGCTGGTAAGTATATCAGCACTTAAAATTGCACAAAACAAAATCATTGTTACCACCATCAGCACCGGGATCTAACTCTTTTATACATAAGCTAGTGAAAGTCCTGTCAAAATCGGTCTAGCCGTTCCAGAGATGAGCCGGAACAAACAGACAATAATAAGACAAAAAATATAATTTTGGTAAATGTACCGTATAAACATTTATATGCATGTAGTAAAAAGCGGTTATTTTAATATCCATATACTATCGATTATCCTAATAGTGAGGATTTTCAGTGGACCTATAAGGTTATTGTACTGTTTCAATTATTACCTCATTATTCATAGTCTCAATAGTCATTCATTCCTCACGAGGGAATCGTCAGACATTCGAAGCTGATGAAATATTGCAAAATAGGTGAACATAGTTACTTATAAGCGTGTGAGTTGAATCCCATTACACACAAACTTTAGTTTTTATTTCCGTACCAAAATCGGCTTATCATTAATACAGTTAGGTCGGGCTAGTGTTAAAGTACATTAGCATATTGACTCATTTGAACACGAGCCAGCGAAACTTCTGTGCTTGCCCTAAGTTTGTTTCCCGTTTTGCGATTTAACTTAATAACGTTTCCCGAATTATTCACACTATTTGCCAAATTTGGTATAGTTTCAATGATTAGGGATATAGTATCCCTACAATAGCAATATAGTAATATTTTACTTTTGTACGGCCTTTAAATAAGACGTAAGTAAGTAAAATAATATCACTTCGGGGGCCGTCGTGTGGGTTCCTTTTAGTTTCACCGTGGGTGTCCAAGCCACGACTATTGTTCCCCCCGACACATCAAGCCGAGAAACTTTCTGACATGCAGACCAATTACAATTTATTGAATTAATATTGACGTATCTGTTGTATATGTAGCCGTCAGCAAAATAAAAGGTCGGTTAAGAAAGTTTGAGTATCTCGGAAGATAAAGACGCTAGCTCACTGAAATTAATTGTGCATGATAGACAATTAAATATCCTTAAAATAAAATAAAATATTTGTATTGATTTATTTATATTTCATTAAAAACATAAGCTTAAACGAAAAAGGATATCTTACGTAAACTTGAATAATACAGTATTTTTCATTATACGAGTATGGCGATAGTTTTGCCAAATCTCCTTTACTCCGCCGAAACGTGGTGCTTATACCGACGCCATATTCGCACACTCGACCAATTCCACCTCAAATGCTTGCGAAGGATTTTAAACATCAGTTGGTCAGATCGTGTGCGGAACACCGACGTCCTTCGACGCGCTAACGTGGGTGGCATTGAAGTCTATCTTATGCGAACACAGCTGCGCTGGTGCGGTCACGTGTCACGCATGGCGGAAGAGCGACTGGCGAAGCGCATATTCTTTTCAGAACTCCAATACGGCAAACGAAAGCACGGGTATCAATATCTTAGATACAAGGACGTTCTGAAAAGACATCTAAAAAGATGCGATATAAATACGTCGCAGTGGAAAGATATGGCAGCTCAGAGAACTGAGTGGCGGAACCTCATAAGGGAAAGTGTGTACGCTTTTGAGCAGATGCGCAAGTCTGAATTAGACGACAAGCGTGACACCCTGAAGGCCCGACCACGAGCTGCCATATCCCACAACATCAATAACGGTGTGCTTACGTGCTCCCAATGCGGGCGCACTTTTACAAGGAAGAGTGGATATGCAAGCCATATGAGGGCACACTCAAGAGCCGCGTGACCTGGCTCATGACATGACAGTCCCGAAGCGTCGCCGTAGCCAAAATCGGCAGGACATCATCATTTTTCATTAAATTTTATTTTTATTTAAATTTTAGTACTTAGTTTTGCCTCCATGTGGCATATGGTGACAATTTATTTCAGTTATTTGTGATTCGAACCTTCGACCATCAGATCCTAAATCAAACCGCTTAGCCACTGTAACTGGTTCTAACATCTGTATTATTATAAAATATGTTCTTTATGAAACATGGACACGTATTTCCTAATTAGGTTTAGAACTTAAAAGAGGGTGAGGCAATTAAATAAATCTTTCAATATTTTTTTTAAATTTGGAATACTTACAGCTATTGATTACGACTACAAAGTGTTTTTTGACATTTGAAAATCATGATTAGAACATTTTGGTGTAGATTAGAAGTCTTGTTTTGTGGCCCTACCTGATTAATTTCAGATATACTAAAAATATAAGTCTCAACGATGCTAGATAAGTGATCAGTGTCTTGAAGTAGTATATGGTTTGTTATTTAATTTTAGTAGTCTAATGTCGCCCATTTTACAGCAAATTGCAAAATGTATGTAATTTGCTTCTTGTCTCATTTTATTGCGTAGAAGTGCGTATATTTGTGCAGTTATTTTTTTATTTATAATTCTTGCGAATTATCCGCTATATATCGGGGCTTTTACAATATTATAAATTAATCGTGGAGGTTAATCCGCAAAATACGATTTATTGCGGATTTCGGAATGTCGATTTTTCACTTCAATCGTAAATTTCGAATTAAGGCTTTTAATATAAAACTCAAATTAATCAAAATAACTGCAATACAAAATTCTCATCTACTGGTAGTGTAAGGTTTATTCAATGTGTGAAATTAATGTCAATATAAGATATCATTATATATTCTCATTAATGTCAGAAGCCTTCAGTTTAAAGGTTTTTTGTTACAGCATGAATAATGTGGAATATTTATCACTGCAAAAAATAGGGCGAGTAAAAATTTTCAACATTTTATAAATATTTTTATGTATCGTGTTACTCGCCAGGCTTTACGTATTAACAATCTGGCGGTTATTGGTTCGATTCTGAGAAAAATATTTTTTTTTAATAAAATGACCAGACGTTCAGAATATTCACATCAAGGTAATTTCATTTAAGGACAGAGCTTTTTTTCTTGCAACGAATCTACACAGATTAGCCATTGATGCTGTATTTGACTGTTTCACCGGATTGAGAGGTGGCATAGCTGAGTTACTAAGTATAGAGGTACTTAGTAACTCGACACGAGGGTGACAAGCTTTCGACGACTTTCGACCATGTATGATATGACCTATGTATTTAGTGACATCGTTTTTTCGTCTCATTCTCGTCATTCAAAGCTTTCTCTTTCAAATCCCGTTTTTCTCGTTCCTATCATTTAAATTCAAAAGTAACTGATTTCTATTTTAATATATATGATAATTTAATGTGTGTGCATGTACTGGAAAGTATATCAGCACTTAAAATTGCACCAAACAAAGTCATTGGTATCACACCGGGATCGAACTCGGATTTCTAGCATCCGATGAAACTTGAAGGAACCGCCCGGCCAGTGAGCTACCACGGTTACAACACCCTCTATCAATTATAATATTATTATTATTAAACACATACATTTTAAGAAGCTTCATTATTAAATTTTGAATTTATATACACATATTTATCTCGCCTATGAATAACAAATATTCCGTATGTCAACTACATGTAGAAACAAAATAAAAATGTCTACGAAAAAACCGATAACGATGGATATCAAAAATAACGAGGAAATTTGGACCCTCATCTGAAATTGTCACATTGCGTTGCCACGGGCGTGAATTTTTCATGTAAATTTTGCCGTCGGGCTGCAATGGGACACTTTGCACGTTAAGTCTTAGAAAGTATATTTTGCATACATTTCAAAGAGTATTTTATAAAAAAATTGAAAACTAATAGATTTTTGCAGAATATATTTAATCTCTATTATGGTTCAAATCCCACTCGGATTGTACTGTACTGTCGTTGTTTCCGTTTTTATGTATAAAAAATTAATTATTATGTTTGTGACCGGTTGGTGATAGGTTCTTCCATGCTTAAACATTTAAAGGTCATAAGAGCTTATAAATACATTAAATAATATTTTTTTTACTTTCTAAGCAAGTGCTTGATACGAACCCAGCTGATGTTAAGCGGGAACGTAGTCTTGGATGGTAAGGTGCACTAGTTTAGTAAATTCGTATTCACTCTTGAAAATATCCACATTGTAATCAGAAGGAAAGACAGACGCCGGCAAACTATTTAAAATTAAACAAAGAAACCGAATAAATACCGTTATGAAGTTTAGCTTATGTTATTCTTAGTATTTTTCACGATTTATATATATATATATATATATATATTTGGTTGTAGTTGTAGTAGTTGGACAGACCAAATTAGCAACAACTCCAACAGGAGTCCACAAGGCATTTCACACCGCTAAAGACCGCGATCGTCCGTCACATAATTCGTGAAGGTCGTGAGAGCCGTGCCCTCAGCAACGAGGAAAACGATGAAAGGAGGAGGAGGAGGTAGTAGTTGGTAGAAATTTCCTTTTTAATCATGTATGATTGTAATATCTAAAGTTTTGATTATTGAAAATATTGTTAGATTAGATTAACTTTTAACATATAACTGAAAGAGAGATCAAGAAGACGAATGGTCTGCTTACTGCATGAATATTTCAGGAGGTACATTAAGGCCAGAGAGAAATAAATATGCTTCAGTACGCTGGACGCATTTGTATATAAATCGTGGAACTGCGCACGTGTATCGCTTACGAATGTACCGTCAAGTCCGAATGTAGTATTCAGTTGAGTGTGCATCTATTCAAATCTGTTGTTTTACTCAACAATAGCTTCAAATATTTTGCTGTCCGTCAACCAAACTTTTAGACAACGAGTTGCGCTTCAAATTTTAACCGTCAAAACAAAATTACATCCAGCTAATACTGTTGAATTTCCGCTCTCCGAATTTATAGGTCAGAAGAATAGCAGGTACGTAATACTGACTTCTCATAACAAGTATATTTACGACTAAAAACAAAAACCGACTTCAAATCGAATCAAACGTTAAACGATATTTCGCGCGGACGCCCTCTTTGTATTTCCGAATTATCGTATAAAAATTACGAAATATAATTAATCAGAGAGTTCTCATTCTACTCTAGTACATCCATAAAAAAGTAAAACATCGAAATCGTTTGGCGGGATAGTATAAGTTATCATTCCATCCGGTGCCTGTCGTAAAGGCGACTAAAGGGGCCTCGGGTTCACTGGGCGACAAGGGTGGGGGCCTTTGTCGTCCGCTAAGGTGGACCCGGGAAGAAGGCGACATCGGCTGGCCCGTGTAGCCTTGCACTAAGAGGGCACAGGGGGAGGAGAAACCTCCGCCCGGGACGTGCTCTCCTTGAGCACAGTGTAGAGGGGCTCCGGTGCGTTTCACTGGAGATCCCGGAGCCCCTCGTCATGCACCGAGGAAAGGGCCACCGGGGAGGTTTTAGTGGGTAAAAACCCCACATAACCGCCGCCTTCCCCCCAGAAGGCGGGGTATCTTTTCGAAGATTTCCTCCCCGTTAACAAAAAAAAAGTTATCATACCATTGGTTCAAGTTAAATGGTGGTAAAAAAAACAGTAGTTTAAAAGCAGAGAGCGAAAGTTTTTTTTTAATAATAACAGTCACAATCATATGTACGCAATCATAATGTTATTTAAGAGATGTATAAAAGGAAACTTTTATTATATGTTTTAAAATATTTTATGACCGTCCGCCGAAAAGATAATGAATTAAATACGTTGAAATGAAAACTAACGTACCTACGAAACATGTTATATAGTAGTACTAGTCGCGCCTCCTGAGAATAGAAAGTATGTCCTTTTACAAACAAACTTACATAGTTTTTATCTATTATTATTACATGTTTTCTTCATATATTGCAAGGTTTCATCAAAAGTCATTCAGTAGTTTTTGCTTAAAAGAATAACACTTCACAAACATTTACGTAATATAATAGATTTGGGCGGTAGGCATGTTATTTGTTATTTAAACACAATAACAGCTGTAATACTAATTAACTTGGTGTACCTACAGTGCCTTCAGCAGCTCAGTGCCGCGCCACAAGTCCCCCGAGTGCCATGAGACAACGACGCCATTAAACTTTAGCTACAATAAACTCTGACACATTTCGCTTTCATAAAGGGTGTGAACGAAAAATTAGTTATTTATACTCAATTTCCAGAATGTTGCTTCTATCCAAATGTCAATCCTCACACATCAGTATTTTGGCATCATTTCTAAAACAATCACTATATCAAAGTTATTGTATTATTAATAGCTATATTGTAATATTACTTGTTGTGCCACGCGGTGTTATCCGCGTTTATTTGAATAAATAGTTTGTTTCTGAATTGAAAGTCGTCTAAGTTACTCTTTATTACATCAGCAGGTCAGTGAAAGACCGGTCAAAACCGGTGCAGCAGTTCCAGAGATTAGCCAGAACAAACAATCAGACAGACAGACAAAAATTGTAAGAAATTACATCTTGTGATTTGTACCGTTTATACATGTATATGCAAGTAGTATAAAGCGGTTATTATAATATTACAAACAGATACTCCAATTTTATTTATTTGTAATGTCATATCGTGGTACATCAGCACTCAAAGTTAGTTTTGTTTTTGAATGTCCCTTAGATTCATTTAATATTTTTATTTTAAATTAATTTAATTTAATTACAAAATTGTAATTAACAATTTCATCGCGGCTTCCGGTTTATTATGTATTATATTAGAGTCGTATAAATTATGATTCCATCAATGACAAATACGTTAAATACTATCACACACGATTGTCGTGCCAGTGGTACGCTAGCAAATATCGATCACTATAATCCCATTGAACGTTCATTTCGCATACAAATTTGCACACAATTGAAAGAAAAAGAATTGTATACAATAGGAACTCTAGGCAAAAGATTCTAAGATATGTAAAGATAGTGTTAAGTCAATCCCAGAGTCGCGTGGCGGACTATACCCTGGTATTCAATTTAAAGAGGACTGTGACCCGGCAGTAGCGCATATATAGGATTATACTTTAGGATATCAGAGTTGGTGACGAGAATCGGATGTTAGTGATAAGATTTTTGGCTTTAAGGGTTGTAATATATTCGTTCGCTAACAAAATATTAGCAAGATATATTTCACCCAGCTCAACATGTTAAGCATTTGAAGGAATTTACTTAAGTTATTATGGCCCGTATATCGAATACGCCTTTGCGAAATTTGAAGTGAAAACCATTAAGCCCCACCTGCATAGGTGACCTAGTTTTCGACTTCTAAAACGATATGTTTATGGACATAAACATACATACCTACTTTTAGAGGTATTGAGGTTAATGTACTTACTATATAAATGAAATATACATTTTATTTGTTTCTATTTTGTTTAGTTGAATATGTTTTATGTTATGGCCTCTTTTCTAGTTTTAAAAGTATATAGGTGTATGGCGAGAGTATCACAGAGATAGAGAGTCTCTTTATTCACCCTTCAGTAGTACCCCCTGTAGTTTTGGGCTATCAAGAATAGGACTACGGTATCCCCTGCCTGTCGTAGAAGGCGACTAAAAGGGGCCTCGGGTTCATTGGGCGACAAGGGTGGGGGTCTTTGCTGTTGACATCGGCAAGCCCGTGTCGACTTGCACTACGAAGGCACAAGGGCGAGGGAGTAACCTCCCCGGGATGTCATCATCATCATCATCAGTCTGTGTCTATCCACTGCTGGAAATAGGCCTTCCCCAATGCCTTCCACCACATACGATCCTCCGCTTTCCGCATCCAGCCACTTCCGGCTATCCTTGCAAGGTCGTAAATGTAGTCAACAAGAATTGCGGAGAGAAGCATATTATTAAATAAAAGTTAAGTTAAAGTTACAGCTTTCATATTTGTCCCACGGTTGGGCACAGGCCTTCTCCGTAAAGAGAGTATAAGGGCATAGTCCGCCACGTAGCCGTAGTGCGGATTGGTAGATCCGCCCAGACACTAAGCTACCACGGCTCTCGGTATTATGAAATACTCGTGGAAAATGCCGAAAAATTATGCATGCTGTTACATCATTGATGCGTTGAAGTCTCTTACAATGTGTCACCCAGTCCGATATTTCGAAATGCATCTCTTTCCATTTGTATCTTTAGAAATTTTAATAAACAATGGACGAAAAAATATTAGGTCATAGAAATTAAGTTCACATGGGGGTAAAGTTAATTTTTGACTTAAATTGCCATTTTCAATCAGTATTCATTGATTAAAATTACGTTCCGAAGTTTATAATCCAAATCGAAGCGTCAATAGCCCTAATGGTTAAGGGTACGGTATAAGTTGAAAATAAATTTAATGTAGTAATTATTTTTTACTAACTAAACGTTTAACGATAAGATGTACTATAAAGCAAAGTAATAGTGCTTGAGATAAACAGTAAAAAATAGAAGTGAAATCTCTAACCGGAAGTCGGCTGCATTTCCTTTTCTTTGTAACAACGCTGCTCCAGAAATAAAAGGCACGCAGAAAAAGTATTTAGTAATTACCAGACTCTGACATGCTACTGTGGATTTAACTTTGTCTAATAGCTTAAATTGGCTTTTAATAAATACAATAAGAAATGAACAAGCAATATCATATTTTTCAAAAATCCTTGCACATTTTTTGCTTCATCTGGCTTTTTCTATATATTTTTTTGAATACAAAGCTAGCAATATTTCTTTTTTTTATAAACATTACTAACATTCTTGTTAACCATTCCAACTAAGCTTAAGCTTGTGCCAGGAGATGGTTCACGTCAATAGTCGAATGATGGATTCGAACCTACGACCTTACGATTCGCAGACCGTACCCCTAAACCTATATACCGGCTATTGACGGACAACCACATCAAGTAGATATTTGACAATTTAAAGAAAAGTAAATTTCAATCGTCGTTTTAACCCTAGCGGAGCAGACAGAGGCAGTACTTCGTGTAAAGGTCAGTCGATAGCCGAGTCTTGGTCCGGCCCTCACGGGCGCCCTCCATTTGGAACGCTAACGTGATTAGAGTACCCGCCCAAGTCAAGTTACTGTCATTTAGAGGATCAGGCTAAGCGACTAAAAAGCTAAAATAGCTAAAAGCTCGGCAGCGCTTCGTTTTAACCCTAGCGTGATAGACAGAAGCAGTACTTCGTGTAAACGTCCGGCCTTCTCGGGCGCCCTCTGCTTGGAACACTAACGCGATTAGAGTCAAGCCGAGCTGTACTACTGTCAAACAAAGGGTCAATATAGATAATCGCTCTGCTACAGTTAAATTCCGGTAAAACTGTAGTAACCACCTTCTCTGATCGACAGCACAACCTCCTTAAAACAGGCCTAATTAGTGTTGTCTTTGACAGATATTTACAATGCACCACTACAAATAAATAAGTATAATTATTTTGCTAACCTGAGTGTTATTATTACACCCACAGCGGTTTCTTAATGGTACCACTAAAAAGCTTTTTCGTGTTGCATATGATGACTCATGTTTTCACACTGCTTATTTATGGTATTCTTTTGCAGGAATGTACACTGGCAGTTACGATTAAAGCTTTCATAAAAAAATATGGTAAAAAAAACATGTGTTCTCCATTTGCAATAAATTAAAGTAATACATGATTTATACCGCGTAGCGTTTGTGTTATGTCTATTGTAAAATTCTAATTTTTTTCTTTAAAAAATTCGATTAAAACTTTATCGTTCGAACTTTTAGCACTTACATATGCAATTGCTTCTTCTTCCTCTATAAGCTCTGCAGGCTTTTGTGGGCCTAGGCTTAGTCAAGCAACTTCCTCCACCTCGGTCTATCCATGGCCGCAGTCATCCAGGTTCCTATGCCAATGTCTTTGGCGTCTCGATTGACACCGTCTAACCAACGGAGCTTTGGTCTTCCTTGACCTCTTCGACCTTCGGGGTCCCTCGTCATAAGTGCCTTGGGTATCCTTACTTCATTCATTCTCTGCACATGCCCATCCACATGCACTTCTTGGTATAGGTCATAAAGCTCCTAGTTATAACGGCTCCGCCATTGGTTGTCCTCACACACAGCGCCGAAGATACGCTCTGACATTGGACAACTACGGCTCTTTAGCTATCTATATTTATATGAGAGCTCTTTTACGGGGAATTAAAGTGAGCACGCGACTTAAGTACGCTTGTTTAATAAAAGAGTCACGTGTGGCGCATTTACAATGCTCGAAACAAGCAGTAACTGCACGTCACGCCGTCGGAGAACGTAACGCCGTGATAAATATATTTCTGTTCGACGTTGATTATTTTCGATATTGTATTACATAAGCATTGACATCAATTGTTGAAATTTTATAAATAAATACGGAAGCTCAAAAATATTTTGAGAATTGTCCTGTGACTGTGGAGATTTCTAGACCACGGCCACGCGGCAGCCCAAACATGAGATGGCTTGATATTGCACGCAAGGACATGACCTTCAACTATCTAAACAAATAAGATGCCAAAGGCCGGTTTAAATGGAAGAGGAAATCAAAGAAAGCCGACCTTGACACAAGCCAGGATTAGTCTAGGAAGAAGAGGAACAAGAAGTATGAATTAGAAGAATAATAAGATTTTGTTATAATTATGTTATAACAGCATCCTGAGCATGATCGCTCAAAGGCTTGACTGTGTTTATGTAAACAGTAGTCAAGCCTTTAGTATAATATAATATTATATTTTTTTATTTTACATTATAATCAAATAATTATAATAATAATTTTATATATTATAATCTTATATAATTTAGTCTAAGGCTGTTATTTAATAGTTATTTAACATAAAGATGAGTCTTAGTTACTTATTTGAATAAATGAATAATAATAATAAAATAATATAAATTCTCTTCTCTAAAATTCATTCTTTGAATGCAATGAACGAACCTCTAATTCTTCTGCTATCGTAGATATCCACAGGCGATGATAATCACTCTATAGTAGGTGACTTGCGTATTACGTTACTATTTATCGTATTAAAAATGAAGCGAATAGAATATAGAGATAAGCAACAATACAACACATAGTGACGTATAGATGCAATTGAAATTCTCGACATATAAATAATGCAACAGAATGAATCCGACATCAACGAAGCAATCACAATTGTGAAACAATCCGAATGTTAAAATGTTAAAAATTGCATATTTGCAGTCGCGGCACGTAACGCGAACCGCAGATATCTTTTCAAAAATTATGATCTCTCGTTACGGGTCGTGAGGGTGAATTTTATACCGGTACTCGAGCGTGCTCCGGCCAACACAATTTGTTAAAATTTAAATTATTCACGATCGTCAGTCACTGCGTATTCCTGATTTTAAAAATTACGCGAAACATGTATCGTTTGAAAATTTGTTAACTCGAATTTTTAAGCAACACCCTTAAATTATTCTATATTTCAACGTTTTCGTTTTTGCGTAATTTTTAAATCAGGAATACGCAGTGACTGACTAAGGAGGTTGAAAACCTCCTTCTTCATCTTCATGTCGTTTTTTTTGTTTGTTACCTCATAACTTTGGACTGGGTGAACTGAATTAGATGATTTTATTTGAAAGCTGGTGTTTCCCATGTGTTACAATTTGGTCCAATTCTGACAATGGTATTATTGAGAAAGCTAAACAGTCTTAAATTTGCATTAAATATGTGCGCAAAAAATGGATGAATAAGTCAATATCACGCCAGCCGATTTTGATGAGTAAATTTTTTATTTGGGCAAAATGTACTTTAAGGGTAGTATGATAAGAGATTGGTTAGGTTCTGTTATAATTTGTAGGCCTCGTAGAATAAAATAGTCCAACAACTAATATACTCGCTTTATTGAGACAGCGTAACGTTGTACAAATAATTATTTATAACGAGTAACGTCACAACTGCGCGTCCTCACAATCTTTATACAAAATTAATTAGAAGTCAGATTAGGAACTAATAAGGTTATGCCAAGTTCATGTGACGATCAACTAAATTATTAATTATGAATTAAAGATACAATAAGGTTCAGGTAAATCATTAAGATATCATTGGAAGTACTCGTAGTTGTTATGCATAACAATCGCTGGGTGTCAAGTGTTGCCAGCTAACAGTTCTGATTAATTTTATTTCCTAAAATTCCTATTCGATTATAGTTTTTACTCGTAAATATACTTGTTACCGTTAAAACCTGTTTGTGAAAATCATTCTTAACAAGGATAAAACATTGTACATGTAGGCAATCATTGAAAACATACAATTGAAAAATATTGAATTCTAACCGACCGACTGGTTAGGGTTGATCATTTCCTTTTTCTTTCTGTCGATTAAAAATTGCATCTTGTATAACTTTGTCCTTGCTACCTTACCTTTACATCGAGAAATGCCAATTTAAACTTGGTAACAAGGTTTTCTATAAGAAGTAGCAAAACAAGATTAAAAACTTCACTAGCCAACACTGAAATTCTTTTACATCCGGGCAGGCGAGATTTACCGCCTTTATATTTGACTTTCTTATTTTTAAATCTTATATTTATCAGCATTAGTCTTCATAATTAAGTGATCCAGCCTTCTATGCCTAAAGTCAAGAATAAGCTATTAACGTCAATAGCGGTTTTTTAATATACAATGAAATATTATTGGTATACCATCAAGATACGATGATCATTATAACTAATATAACTATATTGAAATAGACTATTATTTTATTATAAGGAAATGCTAAGTATCTTTGCTATATAGATTTTAGAGTAATGAAGGACTTGCTTGTATCTATCTACGAAAAAAAAAAACAAGATTTCAATCAATGATTTGTATTATAATAATGATATATCAAGAACCTGAATTCACTGAGTACTTTAAGAAAGCTTCCTCAGCCCAGTCATTTCCTCCTACAAAGTAGAATATTACGTATTCCCACTAGTGTAGAAAGGTAATACTGTGCTGTAAAACAGGTACTGTACTGGCACTAAATTAGACGACATCCTTTCTGTTATTTAGACTCCCAACTGCCTCGGTACTTGGTAACGAGACTGAAGAATTTATTTTAATTGTAGTCGAATCTTATATAAACAAAAAGTAATTTACAATTTTTATTAACACTTTCAGATTTGTATCGGCTTCTGCTTCAACCAACCTTCACCCTTTTTATTCACCTTTCTATTAAGATCAAAAGCAATTAATTTTAAAATCCATCTTGTAGTTTTAGTCATCCAGTAGGATTGTATTCAATTCTAACAATGCAACAATTTCAATAATGTATGCGGTAGGACGTTTTTCTGAAAAGGCTGCGATTTAAGAAATTACTAGATCTATAAAGTAATGTTTATCAGATACTTATTTTAAAAATAAAACATTAGTAAATAAATGCATTTCCATTGTAAGTAAGAAAGTGTGTACTCTCTCTAAAACTAAAAACACAAAAAAAAAAAACATTTCAATTAGCACCTTAAAACTTTCAATAAAAATTAGTCTACAACAAGATATAATCTCAGACTATGCGAGAGAAGAGCCACCTGAATGGCTGTGTTTCCTATTACAAATCATTATCTGAGCTGAAGGCATTAGTAAATACAGGAAAATTTCCACTACAGCGAAATGAATATTAACTGCGTCCCACACTATCTGAAAGTCATTTGCGTTACCTTTACGCTATCAATAATTTGCACAGGAATACTGCTTTGAAATACAGCAAACATTCAGCATCAAAATTTACTCAAGTGCTATTTACACAAACATATATCAGCCAGTTAGTCACCAATTCCCTATGAGGTATCGTGTTCCAAATCAAGATTATTTATAATTTTAATTTCAGTCAAGAGTTTGAAAACTAACTAAGATGCTGCATCTTAATTAAAGCAATTATATTTGCGAGTAATAACACAAAAATACTTAAATTCAAATCAAACGTTAACACTATTACGCGCGGTTACTTTTAATTCCGATCTACTATAGTTATGTTACGAAGTTTTGGCGACGATCATTTCTTTTTTCTTTCACATTCATACCCATTGTCGTTTCGGAGTCCTTACCTAGTCTTCGATTATCTTCCAAACGATTTTTGGGAGTTCTCTGGTATAGGAACACGAGGTTCTATATAACAGCCATTTGAGATCTAACCGAATCCAAATCCATTCAATCCAAAAAAATCGAAATCGGTTCATAAATGCTATGAGTACCCAAACATTTAGAAAATCATAACAAAAAAAATTTTAAGTCGGTAAATTAAAATAATTGTATTTATTATTAGTACAGTCTACTGTAAAATATTCCTCAAATAACTTAAAGTAATCACAAAAAAAGGTAAACAGCGATAACGAATTTTTAGTTCACATGATAAAACTTTTCGCTTCTTCCGTATCTCGTATCGGCTCCCTTTATTAGGTTACCATTCTGGAAAGATCTTTCTACGTGCCCATTTATATCAATCCAGAATCATTTAAAAGATTTATTATTAACACATGTTTTGGTCAATTTCTAGGCTATTATCGGCCGGCTTCAAAAAGGATGAAGTTCCCAATTCGTTTGTATTTTTTGAACGATATTAACGAATCTTTTTTTTAATTTGTATTAAGTTTGAACACATAATTAACGAAAAAATGGACTAATGACTCAATATTACGAACAATTTTGATGAGGATGATTTTTTTATTGGAAAGAATTTACTTTATGAGTTTGATGAGAGTTTGGTTAGGTTCTGATTAAATCTATTTCGTAATATTTTCGTTTTAAGGTCGGGTTTAGTTTTTACTTGTAAATTTACTTATCTAAAAGTGAAATGTCAAGAAATATGGATGACAAAATTTTCATATAAATAGTGTTCACAAAATTATTACTTAACTAATTTTGATAACACTACATGAACAACGCGAGCAGAGAAGCGGGTAAGGTCTAGTCAACAATACAACTTAAGTCCAATATAGGCGTGGTCTTTAATCCAGAAACTAATACAAAGTTAAAAAAAAAGTTATCCAACTGGGAGTGGCTCAAAAAAATGAAGATCGCATCGTCACATTGAAAGGAAAACTTTGTTAATCTAAGTCAATAGCTTTTTAACAATCTTAAGTCCCACTGATCACAGACTTTTCTTTACACAGTAACATTATGGAAAAATGAATTCACAAAATTTGAAGCGTCAATAGTCTATAGTTGTGTGAAATGTAACGTCGTAGATTCAATCCCAAGAACCATTTCGAGCCCAAGCTTAAGCGTACTTGGAATGGTTAATAAATATATAATAAATAATAAATAGATAGATTTTTATTGCTTTAATTTTACAATAAGTATAATCTAAGTAATAATTAAGCTTATCCTATAACGTGGGCAAGGGCCAGAATGTAGGTAGAATAGAAACATAAAAAGTTTTAGAAAAAACAAATTTTAACATTCTTTAAAAAATACTAAGTTCGGGACTGAGTCTAACTCTTTACTTGGAATAAATACTTTTTACGCATAACAAAAAATAAGACAAAAACTGTTTTGGCTTTTCAACAAACTTATTAGGCCGCAGCCATTTGCATCCCCGGGACGTGATTCACACGCAGTGTAAAGGAGCTCCGGTGCGTTCCACTGGAGATCTCGAAGCAACTCGCCATGCACCAAACAGGGCTACCGGGGATTTAAATGAATAAGAACATCACATAACTGGGTCTTTGGCTTCATCTTTCGTCAGATTTCATGAAGTCATGCCTGCGAGCTGCCTAGAACGGCACATATGACACGTCATTTGTATTTCTTCCTTCCTGATGTTTCGCAATCAAAACGTTTTGATTGTATCTACATGATCCGAAACGGTTTATTTTAAACATAATCGTTTCAGCATTTAACTCACGCGTTATCCTAAATATCGTGATCAATCAAGCGGTTGGCATCCTCATGAATAATACCTATCCTGTTAAGAAAACTTCACAAAAGATTTATGTTCTTTCTTCAAGAATAGCGGTCGGGAAATACGGCAAAGATTGATTGATATCGGATAAATATTGAAAAATGCTAACAAAAACCATTTTTCTTTATTTACAAAAAAAAAGAGACAGTATTTCTATACATGTTTTGTTTTCTTTTGTCATCTGGTGCTAAGCCAAGTTTGATCACCACCGCCCATGGATCACAGCTGATTACAATTAACGGTAGGTTAAAATACGAGAAAAACGTGGTTTTAAGGTAGCCTAATCTGTGTAAAAGGATACGACCGATCCAAGGCCCTCGGATCGGAATGCTCACGGGTAACATAGTAACCGTCAAGCCGAGGTTAACCGTCACGGGAGGGACCATTGTGTCGAGTGACTACAACAGAAGTTCAGGCTAAGTGACCTCAGAGCTATGACATCTCTCAATCCGGTTAAACATTCAAAAACAGTCAGCTTCTCGGGCTAATTTGTGTAGGTTCATCAAAAAATAAAAACTTCCCACTGTTGGATACAGGCCTTCTCTGTGTAGTATGCGTGGTTTATGGTTATGGTAAGGCTGGCAAAGCAAAATAAGGTCGCCAATCACGGTGGTTGGCGAATTTATTATAAATAGTGTTCACAAAATTATTACTTAACTAATTTTAAAACACTACATGAACAACGCGAG
Source organism: Meandrusa payeni (assembly GCA_029286785.1). Taxonomy (NCBI): domain Eukaryota; kingdom Metazoa; phylum Arthropoda; class Insecta; order Lepidoptera; family Papilionidae; genus Meandrusa; species Meandrusa payeni. The sequence goes on from JAGSMX010000013.1 coordinate 8,667,365, forward strand.
CAGAGAAGCGGGTAAGGTCTAGTCAACAATACAACTTAAGTCCAATATACGCGTGGTCTTTAATCCAGAAACTAATACAAAGTTAAAAAAAAAGTTATCCAACTGGGAGTGGCTCAAAAAAATGAAGATCGCATCGTCACATTGAAAGGAAAACTTTGTTAATCTAAGTCAATAGCTTTTTAACAATCTTAAGTCCCACTGATCACAGACTTTTCTTTACACAGTAACATTATGGAAAAATGAATTCACAAAATTTGAAGCGTCAATAGTCTATAGTTGTGTGAAATGTAACGTCGTAGATTCAATCCCAAGAACCATTTCGAGCCCAAGCTTAAGCGTACTTGGAATGGTTAATAAATATATAATAAATAATAAATAGATAGATTTTTATTGCTTTAATTTTACAATAAGTATAATCTAAGTAATAATTAAGCTTATCCTATAACGTGGGCAAGGGCCAGAATGTAGGTAGAATAGAAACATAAAAAGTTTTAGAAAAAACAAATTTTAACATTCTTTAAAAAATACTAAGTTCGGGACTGAGTCTAACTCTTTACTTGGAATAAATACTTTTTACGCATAACAAAAAATAAGACAAAAACTGTTTTGGCTTTTCAACAAACTTATTAGGCCGCAGCCATTTGCATCCCCGGGACGTGATTCACACGCAGTGTAAAGGAGCTCCGGTGCGTTCCACTGGAGATCTCGAAGCAACTCGCCATGCACCGAAGAGAGCTAACGGGGATAGTAAGTAAAACCTCATATAACCGCCGCCTTCCTCCCGTCCAAAAGATAAGATTCTATACGTAGAGGTTATTATATGTAATACAGGTTTTAAAGTCACTGACACCTGATCATGCGATATATATTTACAGTTATTGTCCAATGTCTTAATGAGATGAATTTTGTACACAGCAGTGAGAAATTAAAATGTTATATATTTAAATTTCTGTCACTGCGCAGTGATTGATGAATTAAGAAATCCTTTAAAGTCCAACATCTGTTACACCGATGCTAGACACGAGTACTGGGCGGGCGAAGCCGAAGCGGAGTAATTTAATGAGTTGACCCGTTAATTGGTGAACAGCTGGTTTCTACAGCCAATGTTTAAATAAACTGCCAACGTTTTGTGCTCCTTAGATGTTTCCGCTGCCGCTCAACAAAATTATTGACATTATTTTCTTTTTGTACATTTTCAAATTTCGCCTGCAATTTTATCAAAACCGAAAACCGTTGTTAACGGTGTTTATTTTGGAATATTTTGATGCCTTGAAATATCAGGCAGTTTAGTAAAGTAACAATCTTCAATCAAAAAAATCGAACGATGACGGCTCGTGGTTACATTAAGTTTCAAGGCATTTATAGGATGAATGAATCAAAATGAAATCTGAATCATGTTTCAATATTTAAAAGATTGCGCTCATTTTAAAACTTTTCTCTATGTTCATGATGTATTGAATGTTTCGAAGATGTTTTGGACCAGTTTTAATGATTTTTTTACAAGTAACTTTTTTATGTTACGTTTTCCATGGACCGTTCGCAAATCAACGTATTGTTATAGCCTCGCCACTTTTTTTCTTTTTTTTTGGGGAAGCCCCATCATACCCTAACCTAAGTACACACACATTGGTCGCATGAAGCGGGAATGAAAGTCATCAATGTTGCATGGCCATAGCCACCAGCTTCCTCGCTCCCTCTGAGATCGGGTTAGGCAACAAAATTAAAATGGCACCCACATGTTGCTCCCCCAGTTTAAGTCTATTATATCTATTAATGACTTTCTTTCCGCTTCATATTTAGCAATGTTTAGCCTCGCCATACACCAAACAGAGCTACCGGGAGGATTTTAATGAATAAGAACATCACATAACTGGGTCTTTGGCTTCATCTTTCGTCAGATTGTATATAGTCATGCCTGCGAGCTGCCTAGAACGGCACATATGACACGTCATTTGTATTTCTTCCTTCCTGATGTTTCGCAATCAAAACGTTTTGATTGTATCTACATGATCCGAAACGGTTTATTTTAAACATAATCGTTTCAGCATTTAACTCACGCGTTATCCTAAATATCGTGATCAATCAAGCGGTTGGCATCCTCATGAATAATACCTATCCTGTTAAGAAAACTTCACAAAAGATTTATGTTCTTTCTTCAAGAATAGCGGTCGGGAAATACGGCAAAGATTGATTGATATCGGATAAATATTGAAAAATGCTAACAAAAACCATTTTTCTTTATTTACAAAAAAAAAGAGACAGTATTTCTATACATGTTTTGTTTTCTTTTGTCATCTGGTGCTAAGCCACGTTTGATCACCACCGCCCATGGATCACAGCTGATTACAATTAACGGTGGGTTAAAAATACGAGAAAAACGTGGTTTTAAAGTAACTTATTTTATCTGTGTAAAAGGATACGACCGATCCAAGGCCCTCGGATCGGAATGCTCACGCGTAACATAGTAACCGTCCAAGCCGAGGTTAACCGTCACGGGAGGGACCATTGTGTCGAGTTACTACAACAGAAGTTCAGGCTAAGTGACCTCAGAGCTATGACATCTCTCAATCCGGTTAAACATTCAAAACCAGTCAGCTTCTCAGTCAACAGCATTTTTTCAACAAAAAAGTCATCGCTGCCCACACTGGGAATCGAACTCGGGTTGATTGTGTACTATGCAATATGGAAGATAAACATCCTAACATTATTAAGTTAGAATTTACTCGGCCGATATTTTGAAATTTTGGTATATGTGGCAAATACTTATCGTTACCTATTGCCTAGGATACTGATTGTTGAGTGGAACTGTTATCAATAAGGAACTTATATAGATTACTCGTAATTTTTTTTAATTTTTGGAATAGATCTTTATATGACAAAATGTATTTTATGCCTAATGATTAGGCATAAAATACATTTGGCTATGTTTTCCAACTGTTGTTAAATTTGGGTTTACTGCCGTAGCGGGACTATTCCGCATGTACTGTTTGTTTTTGCGGGCAGAAACGGGAGCTTGTCACTCAAGCAGAAATAAACAAAATGGTGACCGCCGTACTAGGCGTTAAGTAAAATATTACGTTTTACGTTGATTGATTGTTATATTTCGGCTCCCGAATGTACACATATGTATAATAATTAAATGTTAAGCGAGGTCAGTCCTAAAATATTTATTTATTTAATTTCATTTCTTACAGAAACTATTCCCGTGGCGGTTGTTAAGAGGCTCTTAAGACTCTTTTGGCCCACTTCTGTAAGACAAAAATAACGTCAGTGTTCTTATCCCTCGGATTTTTTTTTTTTTTATAATTTATATCTAATAATAAGTTATATCTTTATATCTATAAAAAGTTTCGTCGCCGGCACTAAGCAGAATGTAAAAGCAAAATATGATTTAATATACCTTTTAGCCACTGGTGAAAATATTTCGTCGCTAAAAATTACATGAAAGTGTTTGGTGCAAGTGTATTGTGCTATTTGTGCATTTGAATCGATTAATGTATTTAGAGCTTTCTTTCTCTTTAAAATTTAAACCACCAGGGTTTACTTCATTAGTCTAGTACTAAAATATACTATAAATATTTGCTGATAAGGTTGAAATTTGTTCGATCAGGTGAAAGCAAACCCGGTGAGGATAAAGTGTGTTACTAAACAATTTGAACGTCGAGACCAAACTGGACGTGATTTAAATTGTAAAATAATTTGCATTATTCCTGTCGCCGCAATTGTTAAGCAAGACGATGTTAAAAGCGATACATACATACCATTCATTATTACGTCAGATTAAAGTCATATTTTTTACGAACCTACGCTGATCGGCCAAAGAAGCTGACCGCTACAGTTTTACCAGGTTTGAGAGGTGGTAGAACTCTTAGGTCGCTCAGCGAAACCTTTATCGCGGTACCATTCTGAACTAAGGACACCCGAGAGGGCTGAACCACGACTCGGTCGGTGGCTTCTATCGGAAGACTATCAAGCATTAAATAACACTTCTAAAATGAAACGCTGGCGCTGGAAGTGCAAGTGGTCAAAGAAGCAGCAACTCTCCTAGTTCTAACGTGAGGGGCCTATCCATTAAACTGACTTATATTTTAAAAGTACTTGTAATGTTTGTGCCACTGAAATTCTTATTATTTTCTTCTACTGCTATTGTACGAATTAGTAAAAATAGTACCATGACCTCGCAATATATGAATACAGGTATATTACTTCCGTCTGTTCCGTCACTTCTGTGTTTCACATGTTAATGAGGTATAGGCGACTTAAACAAGACAACGTTAACATTATTGTATTATATTTAAAACTGAGTCATCGAAATTACAAGATGCTTTGTAACGCAATCTTGATCGAGGAGGACAATAGATGGGGTGCGAATGAGAAAGGGAGTTCGGCTGCTCCACAGAGCATACTATCAGGAACACCTCATTTAATAGCTGTTTGTTAAGGGTGATTACTAATGAGGACTCTTCTCCCACAAAAGAATCCCATTAAGCTATGAGTCGCATAGTATTGGTACTAACCAGTATATATAAGGTCTATTGACAAAAAAAAATAATGATATACGCTCCAGACTTCTCTACCTACACTGCTAGTGTTTAAATTTGTTTTGACAACAGATTTTTTTATAATTTTTTTCTGACTCTTGTTGTTTCACACGACCAAACAAACAAGGTATATTTCCATTCATACATTAACTTAACTACGTGTCATTATTGTACGTAACTTTGACTTCATCATAAACAAAATGACATCATCAAACATAGTTGAGGGTCACATGGTTTTATGTAAATAACGAAATAACATAACAAAAGTTAGTTTATATAGCCTTCAACTATTACTCTTAGATATGCCAATTTAAACTCGTAACAAGCCAGGCCGCGGGAGGCCGAGAATAAAATTAAAAATTCTAACGGAGCCGACTCTCAAACAGTTGCGAAGCTACGCGGACAGCGGTTATGGGCTGAGTTTTACTCTTTACTTCGTTACAGTGCTACGCTCAGCGTGTTATTTTTTTTTTGAACGAATTTTTCTATAGTAGCTTTGAATGTTCTATTTTCAAATATAACTACAATTTTAAGCTTTTTTATTTTAAATAAACATAATTGATTTTTAAATAACATAAAAACTATGTTGATTTTTATTGTTATAATTTTGAATGAATTTTTCTTCAGTAGCTTTAAGTGTTCTCTTTTGAAATAAAACTTAAATTCTAAGCTTTTTACTTAAAAACTTAAACCTATTCAAATATTAATATTTTTTTTGTCACGAACCTTCACCTATCAGTTATAAAGGCTGGCTTCTCCTTTTTTACTTCTACTTTTAGGGCAGTATTTAGCGTATAAGCATTTCGCGCACACAGAGCGTCCAAAAGGGCCGCAACAAGACTCGGGCGGTTGGTTTTTTCACGGATTGTCTAAGGGACGTTTTAAGCTACTCTAACTTATACGCCACTTTGAGAAGCGTAAGCGTTAGGAGAAGAAGTGACCGAAAAAATTCCAGCGACGCTCCTATTATTTAAAGGTACTTCCTACAAAACAGTAGAATTGTGGTTTATACGGTCTGGTCTCATGAAAGGTGCATATAGTGAACAAGTTATCGCATCGTTGGAATCGTAGAGAACATGTCCCGGGCTCCAGACGATAATATACTAACAGAAAATGGTTTTTAATCGTGTCATGAATATCTACGACATCAGAGAAGGGAAAAAAGATCTCAGAAACCTGGAAAGACCTTAAAGAGGAAAGTGGACTCTTTCATTTTGCTTACGACAGTTGATTACTCTTAATATCAACAAGTAGCTTTTTATTGTTTTGACAATATTTCCTAAGCACAAGTAATGCTGCTTTTAATTTTTAAAGATGGCTGAGTGGCGTTATTCTACAAAAAACTAATTTAAACTTGTAATTTAGTTTTCATAAGTGGTTGAAAAATAACGTTAACTCTTGAAGCGCTATAGAATGGTTCAGTCTCGTTTATAAGCCCGACTCTCCGATTTACTATTTTCCTTTTTCAGTTAAAATCATTTTCAATAATATTTCTTTTCATGGTGCACAAAGTCTCTTCTTAGTGTTTTATTTAAAATCTAGGTAAAATAAATTCACCTAGTATTGAATATAATAGGAAAGAGTAATAAACGTTTAATTTTTTTTTGTGACGAGCTGATTTTGACTGTTTTCACTGGATTGATAGTTATCACAGCGGCCGCGTAGCATGAACCTCGAAATGTTTATTTATGAGCTAAATATATTCCAACGCAATTATTTAATACTTTATGTACATGAATGAGTGTTTGAAATTGATGTATAAGGATGCGTTTATGCAAGAAAGGTACAATTATGTCCTGTATATTATGTTATGGCTACGCTAAGCTTAAGCTAAGTGGGACCCATACATTAGTTGTAAGGGCTACTGCAAAAATGAGATAAGATTTGAAATTGAGATGGCAAAGAGGATCATTTTTTTTTTGTTCACGCGGGGGAATCTTTTTATAGACCACCCTCCGGTACCCTGGGTGGGCCCGGAGGGATGTGTGGGACTCGGCCTGGGCAGCCCCTCCCCACTAAACCTTCCGCGAATGTCATCAGCCTTTATGAGCGGGGTGCCCCGGATCTGTCAGCGACAGGACACCCCAACGACCGGCCGGTCACGGCAAAAACCGGACTTCATCCTCAAAGGGGACTTCTCCGGCACTCAGAGAAGTCCGCCGAAGCATGCTGGGGCCAGGTACCGATCCTGACCCCGCTTCGGATTACGGGGGCGGCAAGAGAAGGCGTTCGTAACGCCTCCTGCGCACCCCGATACGTCGCCTGCGGAGGGGGGGAGCCTCTGCGAAAATAATATGTAAGAATAAAAACATCTCATTAAAACTAATAGAAATTTTGTGAGTTGCAGGAAAAAGATGTAAGGGATTCTATGGCTTCCATTCAGGACTTCATAGCTATCGTAAGCGAAATCAAGATCAAAGGTGCACAGAATGTTAGTGACCAAAATATCCACAAATATTTGGTCACTATGCTAGAAGAATCAGCGACAACTTGGTGTAATTGGTTCTCAGAGGTAAAATCGACTGAATAAGACCTAAACGTTGATGCCCAACACGATAGACTGACTAAATCCACATCACTCTCAGCACCTTGGTTAGCAATGCACATAGCTGCAGATAGAAGAAAGTGGCGGCGGATCAGCCAACAGCAGGCTATTCCCACGAGATAGTCACGACCCTCAGCATTGAGGAAACCGACGCCAGGAGCAGGCATTTTTTATTATGAAGTCTTTCCATTTATTATTTAACACGATGAGATCAAATCTTCTCACATAATAAAATGTTTTAACAACTTTAATTGGGAACAAAGTAACTGAAATAGTTGCTTTATTAATTCAAATTGGAATGAGGAAGAAAGTTGAGCATAAAAACCGTTTGGATCCCAACTGGGGCCCGTAGTTCACTGAGATTTCTTTCATGCGTATTACGATGGTTGAACGAACACGTATATTTCAGTCTCATGGGTAGATTTATACTGGCGTATACGGTCCGAACGTGTTTTACAGCGAAAGATGGTTTGGGGACGTGTATCGAATTTGAACATATTTACTAGACTTAGTGTGATGTTAAAATATTAGAGATGTTCAAAATATTTTTTTGTTTAGCAGTGGCAGGCTGTATGTTAAGTCACTAACATTCTAACGGTTAGGATTCGAATCGCCGTCTGGCCTAAGGTTAAAGTTCGGTCTGTTGGACGCAGGCCTTCTCTGTAAAGAGTAGTGCTTTTGGCAGACCTCACATTTTTTTAGGCATGAAGGTTCCAGAACAAGTTGGTGAATGCGTTACGAGAAGTGCGATCGTGCTATGAGCCAAGAGGTGAAAGGAAGTTGGTAGGGTTGATAAGATAGAAAGAGAGCGAGTTACGTTTCGTATATCACAGAAGGGGTAAGAGAGAAAGGTACAAATTTCCTTTCCATCTTTCACACAACAAGCTAGTATTCACGTCGTTATAACGTCGCGAGGTCTTAAGCAAAAGACATTCCGTGTAATCTCACAAGTGAATACACTTCGCAATATTTCTGGCTGGCGTCTATCACTCCAACATTTTATACTTGAATTATCTCTAACAAAGGTGCTTTAGTTTTTAAACTTCTTCAAAGAAAGGAGCAGGTTCTATTCTTAGTCAGAACTTTCGACTGGGAGAACCAATTTTCAACAGTAGTTTGATGAGAATTAGCTTCTTAATTCTATTTCGTAATATATAATTCGGAAATGCTAAGATGGCATTTAATATTTGATTTGAAGTCGGTTTTTTTTTGTTTTCACTCGTAAATATATTTGTTCATACTATTGTAATACTTATGAAATATTTACCATCTCATCTGTATTGTTATTTTCGAATCGACGCCTTTAACAATTGATCAGATGAAAATGAAGAAAATTAACATTGGACGCTTTTCGTTTATCTGTGTCAGTCTTTATTTTAGAATAAAACGTCGCCCCACAAGACATCAAAGATTTTCATTGTGTCTTTTATTTTTATTGTCTTTAGAAATTTAATATTATTAAGGAACGACGTGATTTTTATTCCGTTGAGTGAAACAATAACATTTCGCTTGAAATTAACGCGACAGGTGACACTATAAAGCTTAAACGTTCTAGATTTTATCCAGTTTTAACAGTTTTTATGACATTATTAATGTCGGCGTAAAGACGGTATACGAAATTAATAAATACCGCAAGTATTTATTAATTTCTTATGTAGTTAGTAGGGTACAAAAATTATATAAGTGATATCTTGGTATAGAGTAATCAATAACTGACTTTATCTATGGCTTTTCTATAGCTTTACTAGCGTCTGCAGTTCCAGACTCGTAGAATAAAGCTACAGTATCCCCTGCCTGTCGTAGAGGGTGATTAAAAGGGGCCTTGGGCTCGCGGGGCCACAAGGGTGGAGGCTTGTCGTCCGCTGTAGTAGATACGGGAAGAACAAATGTAATAACTTGTAGGTCTTGTGGAATAAAATAAAACAGACTTCGTAACGTTATACAAAGAATTACTTTAACGAATACCGTCCAACGGTGCGTCCTCATCATCATTTATACAAAATTAATTAGAAGTCAGATTACAAACTAAAGTACATATTACAAGTTAAATTATTGTTTACAATGCCAAGTTTATGTGATGTTCAGCTAAATTATTATTTGTGAATTAAAGACACAATAAGGTTTAGGTAAATCACTAAGATATCATTGCAAGTAGTTATTATGCATAACAATAGCTGGGTGCCACGTGTTGCTAGCTAACATAAGACATTGGCTGGCCCGTGTCGCCTTGCACTGCCAGGGTGCTGGGCGAGGGATTAACCTCCCCGGGACTTGCTATTAAGCATAGTGCAGAGGGGCTTCGGTGTGTTCCACTGGAGATTCCATAGCCTCTCACCATGAACCGAGGAATTTATTTACTTTGCTTTTGTTATTAATTCATGTATTTATTCCATGTATGTTATTGTTTTGTTTTCTGTTGTTTCTTAGAAACAAAATGTGTGACCAAATAAATAAACTTATTAATTGTATTCTATTCTAAATATTTAAGAAAAGACTGACGCAAACAAATTATTTCGAACCCTAACTCTACGTTTAATGAAAGTGAATTTTTTTTTCTTTACTTTTTATCTATATCCGTGTTATATCAACAACAAAAGTTTAGAAATCTTTTTTTTAAACGGGGAGAAAATCTTCAAAAAGATATCCCGCCTTCTAGGGAGAAGGCGGCGGTTATGTGGCAGTTAGTTGTCTTCTACGGCAGGCAGGGGATACCGTAGTCTTATTCTTGAGAGCCAGAACTACAGGGCTAAGATAGAGATCTATTAAGCATGTTGATGTCCGATAGTACAATGAGACACTATTCACATACAGAATTATACACAGAATTAGATTGCAATCTCAACAATGCGTTTCAAATCCAAGAAGATCTACACCTCACCATCACTCTTTATCATAGACACGTTTTTTAATAAGTATGGTTTTTAAATAGTTCATTTTTTTCATTTTTATCCAACGGCGTCCGAACCAATTTAAAAGTTTCATAGCTGTTTACAGCAACTTTCTTTTATCTTTTGGATATCACTTTCGCGAATGTAATTAACAACTACGAGGTTCGAGTTTTCTCTTCGATGTTATCATATTTTTTCCATTATTGACTTGTAAAAAAAATCTAGACTTTAAAGAATGTTTACTCACGTTTTTAAACTTATGGGATAGGATGAAATAGGAACTCTAAAAATGTCTAAAGTCCGTCTCAAGTATGATATCACTGATTTCATGAGGCTTCCAGGGAAAAGGTTTAAAAGTATATCAATGCTATGCTAAAAGTGAATTCAAGCATAGTTGTGCCGACGAACTGTTTGTTTTCATACAAAATTACTACTTTAGGAGCATTGGAATCAAAACAAAAATACCCTGGTAATCAGCTTAATAATTGTTATGATTAAAAAAAAATGTGGCTGTCAAATAAAATGGTGCAAAAAAAGGCTCGGAGCGATACGCGAGAGCTCGTATTGTAGGAGCTATTACAGTCTGTCTACTATATTTAGTATCAAAGACTTGAAAATTTGAGATGTTATGAGTTGTCTAGGATGCTGTATAAGCAAAAGCAGAGCAATTTAATTATTTAATTTATGTGTTAAGGCCACAAAAAATAATGCGTGAATTAATGAATATGCATAAACCAAGAGAGGCGTGTTAGAAATTTTGAAAAATAGGAGGGCAATAACTTACCTGCCTACGCGTCTCATTGACTGGCGTGTATTAAATTTATTAGTTCACATTTACATAACTTTACAAAATTTACTTCGTTATATTATATAATTATTGTTGTAACTTCAGTGCTTTGAAGCCAAAGATGAAATATTTTACATAGAGCTGGCCGAATTTCGTACTTTGCATGACAAAGAGACGTAATACAACTCGATGTAATTCAGCTTGTACCTTAATGCCGTGATATCAAGATAGTTTGAATGGGTAAATAGATCATCTATTTCGCTATATATAAAATAATTTTGATTTAAAACAAATTAATTAATTATGTTTTACCAGTATTTGTTTTTAGGCACTTAAAGAAGAAGCCTACCGTCTAGGTAGGCGACCTGCCACTACAACTTTCTCTGATTTAGAAAAAGACTCAAGACTAGGTAAAAGAATAGTCTCGAAAGATATGAGGGAGTGCAAGATTTCTAAATATCCCAACATGTGGGACCAACACCAATAAAGAGAGATAGAGAAACAGTATTAGTAAACAATTACGCACTCTTGTTACAAAGAGAGAATAGCTCTCACTTGTTCGCTAATGGTGTTTTTTTTATGTTTTTACAATTATCGAATTCCGATTTATGGCATGGTTATATACGGTATGGGTTGCCGTCTTCAAAAATTAAGTACCATTGACGTGAATCATCTCCTAGGTCGTTTAAGTGTGGTTTGTAAAATTCATGAAAATTCAATTAAAAAAGTCTATGTGGCGCAACGACTTCTGCTGTTGCATGTTAAGCTCAGGTGACACGCAAGCTGGTTTTCCCCTTCTCTAATAAATGAAAGATCATTGCCACATTTGGCGGTTGAACATTAAATCTTTTAGAGGTAAAAGATACAAGCGCCTTAAGAGCTATGCCACCATTTAATCCGGTGTAACTGTTAAGGTCAGCTTCTCTGGCCAACTGTGTAGTTCGTCATCAAAAAAAACAATCTTTAATAGAAGCAGTACAGCTTAGACCTTATGGTTTAGTGCCTGTAGTTAGTATGCGTTGTATAAGTTTCAAAAGAGTGTGAAAAGGTAGAATTGGTGCCGCGACCTAACAGCTACTAAGCGTGACCTCAACGCAAGGTTGCATATGTAACAGCACGCTCTTTGTTGCTTGAAACTGCGTTTTTACTAACAATTCAAGGCTTATTCTTTTCTTAAGCGATATTTAATTATATGTATTGCTTATATCTTGTCAAGAAAATATTTTATCTTTGAACCCATTATTTAAATGCCATAATAATATATATATAAATAAAAACATTCACATATACGTACATAGATTCTTCAATATAAATATAAAAATATACATATATATATATATATAGAATACATAAACGACAATATATATAACAGTTTGTAATTTTTCATTGTTTAAGTAGAAAGTATTCAGATACACGCGATTTAAAGATATTAGTTGACTAAGCCCCCTAATCTCAATCGGCAAACTATTCCATAGTTTTATAGCTGTACCGGTAAAAGATTTGCCATAAAAATTCGTGTCACATTCGGGGAAAGTTAGAAATTTGCTATACTCGTAGAAGGCGATAAAAGCCAGCCGATTAAAAGATAAAATTTACGCCTCTGATCTTAAGTATCCGTCAACTATGAAGTTTCACAAAAAAAAGAGTTGCAGATGCATTACTGGCTATAAATGAGAGAAGAGTTGTTTGTTGAACTAATTTGTTCTTCGCAAATACCTATCCCCTAAATATATGCCCCTTTCATTATGAAAATAGAAGCAGTTGTTAAATTTCATTTCATAGTTAACAAATTAAGGCTTAATACGATAATATTTTCCTCGCAAGCTAGTCCAAGCGCTAGCTGAAGGTGTTTTAATGTTTTAAGAAATGTGAGAACAACTAACTTGACATTTTACAACTTTGCATGCTCCGGGAGCTAGAACGTGCATGTTCATGCGATGCCGCTATCATATCTCTGCGCTATAACGGTACGTTACACGTCAAGTCAGCTATGTTATTCACTTTCACAGACTTAACTAGAATACGTCATGTAAGTATTCACACGTAGGTGAGTATTTGAAAATGTATTTTATATTTATATATATATATATATATTTAACTATATATAAAAACATTGTTTTATTGCTAATGATTTACATCCGACTTCAAAAAACGAGGAGGTTCTCAATTCGTCCGTATGTTTTTTTATTGTTTGTTGCCTCATAACTTTGGACTGGGTTTTTCGATTTTATGATTCTTTTTTTATTTCAAAAGCTACTGCTTCCCTTATGATCCCATTTAAATAAAAAGGTCCAATTCTGACTTTGGCATCTATGAGAAAACCATATATAAGTCTTAAGTTTGAAGTATGCCCGCAACAAATGGGTGAATAAACTCAATATCACGTCAATTTCAATGATTCACATACATTCTCTTTTATTTATGTAACTAACTGACGTAAACGGCAAGAATACAAGAACAGAGATGACAGACGGACAGACTAGACTTGTTACTGTATTGTCCTCCTCCCGTCGGTTTCCTCAATGCAGAGGAAGTGACCACCTCATAGGAATAGCTTGCCTTTGGTGGTCCGTCTCTACTTTCCCCTATCCGCAGTCCAGCATATTGGGCTTCAACCTCTTGTTTCGTCGATTTTGCCTGTAATATGATACAAATAACGATTGTGCGTAGGTATTAGCTTCAATAGATTTGCAATTCAAATCAAAAAAGGGGATATTAAAAATTTCTTAAAATGGAACATCTATTCACGATCCATTATTACCGTAATGTTGAGTAAGTATGTCGTATTGATTCGACCTAAGTAACTTTTACGACAAATTCGCTGTGACGTGATGCGAAAAACTTAATTTTCTCAGGTCGCAACCCTGTCGATATTTCTCTGTAACGTTCCAAGTTTATTGCTCTGCTGGCGCGGTGCGAGGACTCTCCTTTCGTGACACCAAAGCATTGGTACTATATATAAAATACAAGCCTGATGCCATTATATGATTTGCAATCGAGCCATTTTCTATTTAACCTCTGTGCAAATTTACTATTTATTTTAGTAAACAACTTATAAATAGATAAATAAATCATTTATCGCACAGAATGCGCGTATAGAGCCAAACTTAATGCTATAGTATTTTCTGCCATCTGAACTTTGGAGATAAAGGACAGACGAAGGGTCGCTAAAATAGAATTTGACCATTTTTTGTAGTTATATAACATACATAGATGAACAAAAAATAATTAATTGATAGATACCGATAGAAATAAATAAGAGGTAAAAATTCATGTAAATAAAAAAATTACCCATTTTGTTGCAATCAGGTTAATGAGATTTAGTAATCGCTTTAAGCTTATTACTACAACAATAGTCTCATGTCCTAAATATACGAAAATAATTATTTTTTACTATGATTCTGTTAATACGTCCACCCGCAAGGTGGTCTGACGACCTCATAACGGTCGCAGGACGCAGGTGGATGCGGGCCGCTTACAACCGGTCCTTTTGGAAATCGTTGGGGGAGGTCTATGTCCATCAGTGGATGTTTTACGGCTGAAATGATGATGATGATTCTGTTAGTAGTTCTTATTTGGAGACTAATCCACTTAGTAAGATTGTTAATTTGGAAATCCAATAATGAGAATCATTTGGAATCAATAAAAAAAGTATATTATGAAAATTGTAAGCACTAAATTGCTCGCGTAATTATTTTCCTTATTTAAATATGTATAGAAATATATTTATGTATAATGTAACTTTTTATTTCTGTAAATTGATTAAATTATCTTTATTGTAAACAATACTTAATGGTTTGACTTTTTTTGTTAATTTAATATTAGCCCGCATTAGTCTACATTTAGGTCATGATTAGTTAATACTCAAAATAATTGTACGTACTTTATTGTGCATTATTTGAGATATAAAGTTTACTCAATGACTATTTATCTAAGTTATTAAAATTAAAAGTTTTTTTATATTTACCTTAAAACGCAAGGTTGCATATGATATGTTTGACGTTTTTACTAAAAACCTAAAGCTCTTTTTTAAACGATACCTAAGCTTTTATATCATTACCCTCGTGTGAAATGATTCCGTTCATTCATAAACGTCCGAAATATTCTTTCATTTAACATTCCTCTTGAGCTTTAGAAAAACCAATTTAAAGTTGAAACCTGTTTACTGAAGCTTTCTCTTTCTGTTGCAGATATCACTTCGTCGAATATAATTAACTGTTGCCAAGTTTCAAGAATTGGTTTTTCACCTAGTACGTTTACAGAAGTTTCGCAATTTTTATGGGTTATCGAAAAAGGAAAGACGAAATTGCAAATGTTTATCTTATTCAATCAAAAGTTATGAGACGAACCTCCCTTAGGAAAAATACTTTGGAAAAATACATTTTTAAGCCTGTATTATTGGATATGATAACATTGACATATTTTGAAATTAATTACATTTTTATATTAAAAAAAATGATTTTTTTAATGCAGTTTTAAACTTTATCAATAGGTTCATATGTATTCAATGCCAAAATCTTTAAATTATTTTTTTTAAATAAATAATAAACACTTAAAAATTTAAAGAAAATTCACGTAACTACCTACACCCCGCTACGATTGGTCGCCATATTTGTGACGTCATAATGTTAAAATAATTTCATGACACTACAGCATTCATGGCAATAAGTGAAAACTAACACTAAAACGTTGAGGGCTCTCCGGTTTGTTCGAGAGCTTTGGGTGTGTTTTCGGTACTTACGGATTTTAAAAATGTATTTTTAATTTTATATTATTTTTTTAAATAAATAGTATATATAAAAAATAATAATTATATTAATAATAATTAAAATAATAAATAATAATTATATTAATAATAATTAAAATAATAATAATAATTAAATTAAAAAAATAAGAATATAATTATAACAACTCATTATTATATATTTAACATTTAAAAGAATAGAACTCATTTAATTATAATGTATAGTTTATTTTTGCTTTACTGACAACGACGCGAATCTCCGCCAACCCAAACAATCACTTTTATTTTCTACCCTATCCTTTCCTCTCCTCGCTTCACCCCCTGCGCTCGCCACCGCGTTATTCGCTCCAACATCCGCTCCTCACCAATCCTTCCCTCCCCTCCACCGCGTTATTCGCTCCAACATCCGCTCCTTATAAATCCTTCTGTTATATTGTTCTAACACCTGACTGATTACTTATAATGGTGATTATAGCATGAGTTTGTGGATTTTTTAGCTTAAATAGGTTAGAATATCAAAATTAATTCACTTAGTAAACTGATTATAAATCAAAACACTTAATCGGTATGTATGTTGGGCAAACACTGCCGGCTAACAATCACATAGTTCAACCCAATGGTTAAACTAATACAATGCTTGTTTGCATTCAAAATTACTGCGCTGGCTGCAACCCAATCAAATGGTAACCGCGCCTGCAACAACTTTATTAATTTCTGTTCCATAAACATGTTTTATGACGGAATGGACGGAATGAGATTCTATTCCGTCAATGTTTCGTCGATGAGTACCTATGATATTACTTTTCGAGATGCCCGAAACGATAAACTAATTAGATTGGGGAAATGATATAATGGACTGATTAAGTAAGAAACTTTGGAGTTATGACGTTGATACTTAAAAAAACGAATAACGATAATTCATTGGTACAAGCTGTCAGGTATTTGAACCCATGGCCATTGAATTGGTAGTTAATCACTTAGGCACTAGAATATCACTGCTCGTGTAGTGTGTAGTTGTAATGCAGTAAATATAATTATATTAATTTCTGAACTAATATTATAAACGCGTTTGTAAGGATGTATGGATGTCAATTTGTTAGTCTTTCAGGCAAAAACTACAAAATGGATTTTAAAACTTTACAATAATATAGATTAGACATCAAAATAACACATAGGCTATAATTTATAAATATATGATTTGAATAATTTGTGGCAGTGAGTTAGTTTGTTTCTTCGTTTTTTTCTTTGTAACGTTTTTGTCTTTGTAGTGTAGTCAGAGCATGTAGTGATACGCTCTAACTACACTACTGGCAGAATATGAAAGAAAAAATTGTTTTCAAAGAAGAAATATGTAGTTTAGTTGAAGACACATATATTTAAAAAAGCTTTTAAATAACTTATTATAAAGAATGAAGTCCAAATGTATGCTTAATTAAACAAGATTGTAAATTTAACATTTAAGTGCTGTGTGACCTTGTAAAAAAAAATCACCATGAAATTTTGCGTATAAGGGGTACGAACATCCTTTTTAATCGCAGGTAACACAGCGGGGCGCAGCTAGTTAAGCGATAATAAACGTTTACATTGTAACTACTAAGCTATAATACAATATAAAGGATTAAATATAAATATACAACATATATTATTACAGACTTTTTGGCCATGGAAATAATGATACAGGTCAACTGAAGCCGTAAATCTTCCTAAGTGTGGGGAGAGGGCGTGATGAGCATTTATCACCCGTTTGCCTGGCAATTGTATCCAATTAAAACGTAAGACTCGTAAATAGCAGAAAATACCAGGGAATTCTCATCCGGTAAATACATCGCTATTTACTTCAACCGAGTCTTCCACGTCACATTGCTGTCATATGTTAATTGTATCCCAAAATTTGCCATGATATATTTAAATGACTTCAAAAAACGTCTTCTCATTTTGCGAACGAATTCTCATAGCGCCGTCTTTAATGAACCGATTATTAAGTAAGGGTTTGGTTTCAATTAGGTCCCAGATTTTGCTAGCATAGGACATTGGGTTACGGAGATATATCAGAGAACACCGAAAAATCGTATGGGAAATACTCGTACTATGACTTGATTTTTTAACGCTATTTGCTGTTTTTAATCCGAAAAGAACTTCGTCTGAACGGAAATGAATTCTCTAGTTAAACTCATTTAAATGACTACTATACTATCAAACAATTATGAGAGAGAATCTTTTTCAATCTATTCACTGGTCAAAGACTATGTTTGCAATTTATTGTCTGAGGTAAAAGCTAAGTGGTTCTATTTCTATTCGAAGCTCTATTTAACGGTTGTTTTCTTAGTTGCCGCGTTTTCATTCTTTGACTAGCTTAAACAAAGAATCTAAATAATTTTCATATCTAAAATCATTGCTTTCAGACAAGTTACTGGTTAGCTTTTAACCTTTAGAGAGCTATGTCTAAACCAGACCATGATTAAGCCTTTGTTGAGACATTTTAATTTACATCAAAAGATAATGAGTTCCATTCTAAGTAAGCGTATTATTTAACAAAAATAAAGCTTAATACAAATAAGAGTCGTTTGATACCGGATAATTGAAATTAAACAACACATAAAAAGGCTGATAGAATGTCTTGCGAATTGTGAATTATGTACATGGCAGCAAATGTTTCTGATAATTATAAACGCGTTTCATTTTTAAATTCAGAAACAAATAATAATAGCCGCAATGTTTAAGTTGTAATAATATTTATGGCCAAACCAGTTATGTAAGTATACATATGTATTTATATATCTGTATAGAAATGTATTCTTGTAAAGTGGTATTCAGACAATCCGCAATAAAGGCATTTCTACATTTGCTCATTTTGCATTCAGATTGTAAAATTATACCTCTGCGATGCATTGAAGATGCAAACAGTGTTCTCGGATAAAACACGTCTGCATTGCTCGCAGACTGAGAAAATTGAGCGAAATACGACTACATTAGCACAATTACCATAAGGTTTAATAAATTCTGAAACGTAAGCCGCGAAGCGTAACACAAATTAACGAAGTTTTAGAGCTGAACAAAAAACGTGATTAACTGCTTATAATTTTTAAAATCCTATGGAAGTATCGTTATTTGTATAGTATTCAGCGTTATTATTAATTAAAAAAAGGCGGTCAAGTCTTATTTACCCTTATAGGGTAGACAGAGAGTATCTGTATCATTCATCAACCTTATTTTTATTTAGTCCTGCTTGTGACAGGTAAGCCCGGAGCCATTAATCGTAATACCGCAGCACAGTAGTAGCGTAGTAAAGTGGTATTAAGTACAGTGGTACTTTAGTACTGTAGTACCGTAGTATAGTAGTACCAAAAGTGAGTCAGTTTTTTGGTACTTTAGAAACCGAAAAGGGAAACTATCTGGTACAGGATAACTGGGCTGCTACAGCAGTACTTTACTACAGTAGTGCAGTGGTATCTTAGTACTATAATACCGTAGTACAGTGGTACCAACAGTGAGTTTTTTGGTACTTTAGACATCGAAAAAGGGTATTCTATCTGGTACAGTATGAGTGAGCTGGTACTACCAATCATCGGATCGTAACTTTTTGTTCTTATTCGTGGTATAAAACGTTGTTGGAGCCTGTTCAGACCTTGAGTGACCGAAACATTTAACTCTACCCGTGAAAGCTGTCATTTCGGGTATTATTTTCTATATAAAACTAAATTTACTACTCTATTTTATGAAAAAGTCGTAATAACTTGTAAATTATTTTTTTATAAGTATTGCGAATTCAAAATGTAATAATAATAATAATTTGCTAGTGTACGTATTTAGTTTTGTGCTCGTAACATTTCGGAACCGCTATAAACATTAACCCCACTAGACCTTTGAGTTTGACGACACTAAACTAGTTCCTTAAGGTTGTAAAATGAAGATAAGCTGAATGAGTAACGACCTATGAAATTACATATAGATATACGCGTAATATTTATAAAGTTAAATATAATTTTATTCTACACCAAAATCAAAAAAAAGAAGCAAATCACAAAACTAAGGTACATTTTACAATTCTTTGTAAAATTCGCGACCTTACCGCTAAGAGCGATCTATTCCAGGCGACCTTTATATGGACAGGAAATATATGAACAAAACCGGACGATGGCATACAGATACAAATATTATAACTAAACTATACATATACTAAATACCTATAAATAAGTTATCAATAAATATACTATATGCATACATACACAACAATAAATACATTTATCATAGTTTCGATGATATTAATTGATAATGCTATAAGGTATCCATGAATAAAAACAGAAAAAAATAGTCCAACAATTATCTTTATGTCATGGAAATGTTATGGAATGTCATTCATTAATTCGGGGACCCTTGCGCCGTGTTGCTGCCATTAAAGGTTCAGTCTAAGCGACATCAGAGCTCTACCATCTTCAAATCCATTCAAAAGTTACAATCAAACGAATTTGTGATTGAAAATTATTTTTTAAATCAATAAAATATAGGTCCTAGAGGAGTAATCAACGATATAATACTCAAAAATGTTCGTGATAATCAATAAACATTATATAATTGAAAGAATTTTCTATTCTCATCTTTTATTAATTTAAAAATTATTCGTTTTATAATATATGGCTTGTATAACTAGCCAGTAATCACAAATAAAGAAGTTTTATGTCGCTAAATTTGTCAGCGCGTTTATATACAAAAAACTTCTTCGAAAAACGCTCCATATTACAACGTAAGTGTCGTCTTTCCCCTTCTGTATTTTATCTTTCAGTAAGAGATGACAAAAATGAGTGCACTCATTTTGTTTAGAATGCCTCTAACACTACCAATTGCTTTTTCCCTCATATCATTTTCTGTGTTTTATATCATAAAAAAAAATTTTGGTAATAAAAAAAAATTAATGCAATTCCACTGAACTCCCAACCCTAATCAAAATTTACAGGAGACTACTAGTTGTTGGACGTCGACTTTGATGAGTACGGACGAATGCATAATTAATTTCAATTTATTTTACTTGATCGTGGAGGGGAAACTCCTATTAAAATTTATATAATTACTCACCATTTAGTTTAATTAAACAACGTATACTAAAACTATTGGGGTAGACAGATATTTCAATCTAGACATCAATGTAACTTGTTCAACATTAACGGGGTGCGCAGGAGGCGTTACGAACGCCTCCTCTTGCCGCCCCCGTAATCCGAAGCGGGGCCAGGATGGGTACCTGGCCCCAGCATGCTTCGGCGTCGTCGGGACTTCTCTGAGTGCCGGAGAAGTCCCCTTTGAGGATGAAGTCCGGTCTTTGCCGGGACCGGCCGGTCGTTGGGGTGTCCTGTCGCTGACAGATCCGGGGCACACCGCTCATAACGGCTGATGGCATTCGCGGAAGGTTTAGTGGGTAGGGGCTGCCCAGGCCGAGTCCCACACATCCCTCCGGGCCCACCCAGGGTATCGGAGGATGGTCTATAAAAAGATTCCCCCGCGTGAGCAAAAAAAAAAAAAAAAAACATTAACGGTGTAACCGCCACCATTCCAACTAAGCTTAAAAGTTATTTTTCCTTTAAGTAATGACGATGGACTTATCTCTAAAAAACACGCTTTTATAATATATATATATATAAATATATAGGAATAAAATCAGAAGCACAGAAAGATCAGTACCGTGCTGCTATACTTTTTTAGATGCTGTGTAAAAAGTTATAAGCGTAAACTTTTACGATGCCCGCAACGAATTAACGCCATGAACTCGAAAACGGAAGATAATGCGCGTTGCCATCCAGGACTGCATTTCCAATTAACATCAGGTTGGAACTTAGTCAAGCACTTGCTTAGAGAGTGTAAAAAAAAGATGCACGCGTTTATAAGGTCAGTTCAATTCTCAGTTCCAACAGGTTTACGTACAATATTCTTACATTTTTGGTAAATTATACGTGGAAGAAGTCGCGGGCACTCCTAGTCCTATTATTAATTTTAAATTAAATGATTAATTTAAGACTAAAACCATGATACATTTTTTTTTGTATACACATTTGCACGGATAATTAAAGTGAATTTGAAATTATGCCAAAATACAAAACCCTATGATGAGCCTACATAAAAGTTCCCTTTTTGTATTCATTTAAAATATTGAATGAACATATGTAGGTAAATTAAATAATTTGGCATAAAATATTCCTCACAGTGTGTAAACCTGCCTGAGATATTAACACCTAGTAGGTAATAACACATTTAACCCTTGCCCGGCCAAGGGTCGAGGCGTGCAAAATTAGATTCGCTGAGTTATAAACAACCTTATTGGCGTAGACTACCTTCGACCTACTTGATTAATACTTGAACATCGCTTTATTAACTTTCCCTACTTCGTAGCAATTGAATAATTTTGTAAAACCAATTACATAAGAATAATAAGTAATAATACATTTATACGATACGCCTAGAGCTACGTGAAAGTATTACAAGAAGAATGGTCATCAAAAGGAAGGTAAAATTTAGAAAAGCATTAGGCGATGGATTTTGATTTGAAAGTATTAAGACGTAGTAGTAAACTTTATTTTTAATTTACAGTCTGATATAAGTTTATTCCTAAAGAAATTATCGTTACAAGAAATCACGAAATCTATTTAAGGTTCTGGGATTCTCGAAATCAGATATTAAAGGAAATGAAAGGTGTAATCAATGGAATTTCTGGAGACTGAAAAGTGTTTGACCGTCACAAAAAAGCCTTAAACTAAACTGGTTATTCCAGTATAGTTTTAAAATAAAATTACTCAATATATGAATTAAAAGATTAACTACAAAGCAGGTAAAATTTGGCATCAGACCATCTTGCGGGTGGACGTTTTGGAAACCTTTGGGGAGGGCCTATGTCTAGCAATGGATGTCCTATGGCTGAAACAAAGATGATGATGACCTATGTAATGCTATACCTATGTTATATGTACATACTACTACATACTACGTACTACATTTAGGTAGAAACTAAATACTACGTTTAGGTAACTTATAATGCATAGATGTATGAATCTAGATGAAGATAGAGCTACCGTTGTAAAGATCATAGTTTGTATCTACCCGACTCATTAACAAGCGTGAACTGTAAATTTTGACATATTTTATGTTTTTTTCATGAAACATGTTTACCTACTGAACTTACGAAAACGAATTTTATTGCCATAGAAGCCAATTTGCGTGTTCAATAATGATACAGAGCAAATGTAAATGGGGATACGATACCACATTTTATGTAAAGACATAACTTCTATAATGGGGAATAAAATTTGATATATTGCGAAAGTATTGGCGCTGTTTCAAGATATTTGTTGTGGTGTGAATAAAGACGACGTCACACTTGATTGTCGACGAGTGTTGGAGGAAACTTTGATAGTAATTATTTAAAAAAAATATTCTCTACGACCATATTAATTTCAAAGACTTTTAAGCTTCGACTTCTCATTTGACCGCCACCCAGGATTCGATTCAAGATATCCAGGTATGCGACTGGGCTATTCCAACCGCATCTACGCGGGCTGTGAGAATAACTTCTTAGGGAATTACTTTAAATCAGGGGTATATGAGCATACGTTGCCCTCTTCTCCAATAAGAATAACGAGTGTGCTTTAGTCAACACGACTGAAGTAAAAGTTCTTTAGATATAGATGAAGCTACTAATCGTATAATATATACACGATTGTGCAAAAAAGAAAGACTATGTGCACAGTTTTTTCTTGCTCCCACAGTATAATACAGACAATAGCTCTGCGCTGTGTATTAGCTATACGAAACGTTATTGGTTATGAGCGAAATAAAATGTGTGCTTGGACCTCTCTGTCTCTCTTGCTACAGTAATTTAAGAATATTTCTATCTTCGCTAACTTATATGTCCCTCTCAACTTTCATTCGCTTCGCTTGATCACATTTTTTGTAATTTATTCAACTTACTTTCCAAGTCAAGTAAGTCTAAAGAGGTTTTACTTCGATAAAGTATAAACCAGTTTCATATTTTGAGGAGAATCTTAATTGACACTCTAAATGCCATTCCGCTACGTTGTGTAGTCAGCCTTTACGTCCCAACGCTGCCGGCGATCGGTCTAATTTCCTAGCGGCACACATCGGCTGTGCTGCCATCTGTATTTTATTGTTTGTCAAACATTATGAGAACCTATTTTGTATATTAATGTATTTAAATATTTCGAACAAATGAAATGATGAATGAGGAAAATTTTTTAAGGTTCAATAGTCTTTGGTCTTAGGTTCTAAGGTAGTTTTAGGTACGGTCTGCAAAACGTAGGTCATAGGTTCCAATCCACCATTATTGACGTGAACTATTTCGTAGCTCAAGCGTAAGCATAGTTGGTTAACAAGAATGTTAATGATATTTATGAAAATGAAATAAATATCATTAGTAAAGTAGACTTTCAATTTTTATGACGTCTATCCTATAGGCATGTCGGAAGAACGATATCTGACCTATAAACTCAAGAAGGCTTTTGTGATAATTCAATGTGACACGATGCGAGAAACTCGATCTACTCAGATCGGAGCACTCTTTCCGCAAGTGAATCAATATTTCCGGACTGGTTTCTATGACACTAGCTTACATTTACTAAGCTATTCATTCTACTCTTGAAAACACTCACATTGTAATCGCAGGGAAAGACAGATGCAAACTATTCCAGTCTTTTGCAGTGAGAATAATGAAAGACGAAGAAAAGCGCTTCGTTCGAGTTTGAGGGTTGTCTACAACAAAAGGATGAATTCCAGCGGTGCGTCTTGAAGTCCAATGGCGGTAGGGACATTGTGTTATAAACGTTTTTCTATCGCTTTATATTGACGCATATATCAATAATTTTTACAATTAATAATTCATTATTTATTATTAACAAGAAAATACTTTCCTTCGTTCTAACTCGAGCATGGAGACAACTATAGCTGCCATACTAAGTTCATTATTCTTTTATTCACTTTTTAAAGTTCATAAGTCCACTGATGTTGTGGATACCGTAACTGACGGTGACTGTTTGAACTTGTATGATCCACATTCATCCAGCTTCTGCCAGTCGATCGCGAAGGAAATCGCTACGCCTAATCTGAAGTCGTCCTTGTATTTCGTGTCTCTTCGGTCTCCACTCAAGGATTCGTTTCATACAACGGTTATCGGTTATACGAAATGGCCGGCCTATTGCCACTTTAATTTGCCAATTCGGCAGCAAGTTGTCAAAATTAATCTTCGATATAACTATGAAATAAAATCGTTAAATTTACATGTTTTGTATATATATTTTCAATTAGTTACAAATTATATTTTTTTTACAAATTTGCCGTATAAAGTCCTGTGTACTAGACTAACCAATAGCCTGCATTTGTGAGATACCTTACCTCGATTTACATATGCTGATGTTAGTTAATATTATATGCCTACAGTTTTGTGTGTCAGAGCGTGTTAATTTGATATTCGAAAAAGTTGGCAAAATCGCGACAGTGAAAAAATTTCTGTCTCTACAAAAATATTAAATAATAGAGAAATGTGTAAACTTTTTTCATGTAATCATATTGAGATAGACTGTATAGATGTAAAAATAAATTCTGTTACAAAGGAATAATCCTAAGTAAAAACTAACATCATTACGGATGGATATTATAACACAATTTAATACTAGTGTTTTTAAGACACAATACAATACATATTGCATTCAAGCTAATATTATAAACGAAGATTGAGAATACTATACACCACTTAACCGATGTTTAATAGATAATAAAATAGAACAGAGTGCAGTTCAGACAAAATTTCACTCCAGGCTAGAATAAGGGACCAGGTGCATCTAATTTATTACGTGGTTTAAGCTTAATGGCCAAAGGTGTACATCACTTGACTTAAGACCTTGGCTCCTATCCCTGACATCTGCACGGAGGGGAATGTGAAATTAAGCCACGATAGAAATATTAAATCTTTGTGTCCTTTATAAACAAAATGAATTATATTGAAATATATTCAGAAATTATATCATATGTTAACAGATATGAAGTCCCGCTCGTCATCCGGAGGGTAGGCAGAGCAGCCAAGCCAAGCAGCCCTAGAGCAGAGTGACTTCACATGTCTTAAAAAAATGTAATACTTGTAGCTTTCTTCACTATGTTTTCCTTCACCGTCGAATCGATTGGAATTGTAGGCAATATGTACTTTAAGTGCCGATTTACCACGTCCTCGGCGAAATACAAACAATATCTCAAACCTGGTGAAACTGTAGCTCTGAGCTTCTCTGGCCAGCGTGGTTTCGTCACAAAAAATGGGTATTTCCTTAAAATATCATGTAAAGCTAAGACTTTTGTTGGAATTTTTTATTTTTTATATGTAGTATTCCTCACGTTGAAACCCTTCACGTTGTAAAATAGAATTAATATTGTTTTTAAAAGAATTTCGTTAGTATCATTATTCAATCATACTTTCTCCTTGATAATAGACAAAAAAATTTAAGACGATACAGTTACAATTACATTATGAAATTCCTTCATTCCCAGTTCACCATCGGACTTCAAGATTGCTGTGCTTCATTCTTTTGGGTGGACATCCCTCAAACCCAAACGAAGTGCTTTTGCTTCGTCCTTCATTACTCGCACAGCAAACGACTGAAGAAATTTTTCCGCGTCTGTTTTTCCCTCCGCTTACATCGTACTATACTAAGATCATACTAAGATATTGAGCCTTACCATCCAGGACTGGAGTTCAGCTTAACGTCAAGTATTACGTACTCTGACACTAGGTTAGTGAGTATATTAATAATAATATGAGGGTAAATTTTTGCATGTTATTACGGGAGGTAGGGAGACATTGTAGTCATTTTCAATTAAACCCCCACTCAAACTTTCCTGTAGATTAAAGTGAACGGGGACTATTTTCAGAGCTCCGCAAGAACGATACTAATCTCAGTGCCAGCAATCCCGCTTCGAAGCCATTGTTTGTCTTATTTACTCTCGTTCTAGTTTTCAACGCCAGTTTTAATTAACGCTGTAACTACCTACAAACGTTTAAGCTTAAGAACGATATGGTGCACTGAAATACTGGTTCATACGCCTTTTCAAGTAAGAAAACGTTCTTGATCTTAAACTAAATACAACGAATGTGTGTTTATAAGAAACTTACGCTAAAGCTTTCCTTACGCTGTTATTCTGCGATAGTTTCATCTCATTGCAACAATAGCAGAAAACTTCGAGATTGCCGAAACCAATTATTTTTATTTAGCGTACTTGCAGTGTGCTCTTCATTACTTGCAGTGTGCTCTTCATTATTCGAAGGCTATTTTAAGCTTTTTTATGGCTTTTTTACCATATGTTACAGTTTAAGTTCCTATCACTCGAATAATTGATAGGCGCTATTGTCTATTGGAATGGTAAACTTATTTATCATGTAAAGAAAATAAATGGTTTCAGCATTTACGCAATGCAACAAGAATGCGTCTTACTTGATCTAAGTTAGCAATGACTCATCCCCTGCCAAGGGGGGCCTGCAAAAAGGCCTCGGGTTCACTGGGCGACAAGGGTGGAGGCCTGTGTCGTCCACCAAAGTGGACCCGGGAAGAAGGCGACATTGGCTGGCCCGTGTCGCCTTGCGCTGCGAGGGCACAGGGGGGGAGAGAGTAACCTCCCGCTGGGGACGTGCTCTCCTTGAGCACAGTGCAGAGGGGCTCCGGTGCGTTCCACGTAAGATCCCGGAGCCCCTCGTCATGCACCGAGGAAAGGGCCGCCGGGGAGGTTTTTTCCTCCCCGTCAACAAAAAAAAAAAGATAGCAATGACTCGACACTTAAGAGTCAAAACATAAGAATATAATCCAAGTTTTGTTGACCTTTAAATAGGGCTAAGCTTTAGGCTACTTGTTTTTTAAGTTAGTCTTAAAATTCCATGATATTTAGTATAATTTCTTTTACCCATATTAAAACAAGATAAGATATGGTTCATGTCAATAGCCATGCTAAATTTAAGCGTAACATAATATATTTATCGATTCTCCTGTTTCAAAGAGTATCCTTTCAAAGAGTTTTTCTTCTAAAAATCTCATTGGTTTTTTCATTTGATTTATCAATATTACATATAAGTATATCGCCAAACTCCAGTGTTATTTGATCGCGACAACAAACAAAAAACTACATATACACATTTTTACATATTTTTTTTACATATTGTTAGCGACAGTTGGTCCTACTGAATACCAATTTAGTTTTAAATATTATTGTTAGTGACAGTTGGTCCTACTGAATATTATAATCTATAAAGTTAATGGATAACTAATAAAAAAGTACTTTAGTCAACTAAAGTACTTTTATCGGTTGTCGGTAAGGCCGTTTCCGCTTCCGTCTTTGAAAGAGATGCATATACTAGAAATTTACGATAAAAAGGAGAGGACTCTCTCTGTAGACAATTAGTGTACAGTTTAGAACAAGTGAGTTATGCTGGAGGAGAAGCCCTTTAAAAGTGAATCTCTGAAACAAAGTCAGTAAGTAAGTCTTTAATAAATTACCTCTAAGGCTCTTGATGCATTGCTGTTAATAATGTGATAAAATATAAAATATGTTGTGTGCGATGTTGAGCAAGGTAGCTCACAATAAATTCTTAAATTAATGTTCAAAGAAATATTTTTAAAATTTATTGTTATTGTTTATTTATTGTAGATTTGGTACCAAATAAATATGATATGATATTAAATTTTTTATTACAATATTAATTTTAAAACGCTAAAGTGGCGAGAGACGTATAGCTCGTCATCAGTAAGGAATAAGTAAGCTCGTTACAACTGCGGTGGCAGTTAGATTACGTTGCAAACAATCCAGTGTCGTCGTTCACAAACAAGCGCCAGTGTGACTTGAATTTATCATTTAATTGTCACGAACGCTCCAAAACAATGTTCAACATAACAAGCATATTTACTAGTAAAAACAAAAATCGACTTCAAATCGATTCAAACGTGAAACGCTATTTTTTTTATTAATTTAATACATTTTACATTTTTTTAATTTTTTTTTATATAATTTCTAAGCAAGTGCTTGACTACGATCCCACCTGATGTTAAGTGGAAATGCAGTTCTGGATGGTAAGGCGTATAATACATATAATATTATACACATTAAAGCGCATCCTAAAAACGTTTTTTAGGTTTGTCTGTTCTCGTACAATTTCACAATATTGGTAATATCGACAGTGAACAACGCAACACGTCGTCACGAGTTGTTGTGTGCATTTTTTGCAAATGAACGCACACACCCATAGTAAGCGAAGACGCCTCAATGCGTGTGAGCGGTCGATACAGGCTGTTCTTAATATTTTTTTTACACACCTTACACAAATGATATATTTTTTAAAACAGTTTTAATGTTTTTGTTGTAAATGTCTTTTTTGTTTGTAATGGGAGTTTATTGATATAGACATAGACATTTATTTATTGGCATCACAATACAAAAACACATCACAGACAGAACATAACACACATTAAAAAAGAATGAAAAATAGACTAAACACAGTTAAAGTTACACGGACAAATAATACAAAACTGCCAGAGAAGGTCCATTATGATGGTTTAAGTAGAAATCCCTACAAGGTATGTATGTAGGGATTTCTTCTTCGGTCCGGTTATAAGTTCTATTACAAATGAAAATGCATTTTTTAAAATTAAATAATGTAATTGTATTAAAATTTGTACCTACATATTTATTAGTCTCAGCATAAAAAAAAAAACAAATTCGAATCTATGGATTTAGGCACTGTAGGGAAATTTCGCCACTGTTTGCTTCAAAGATTTTTTGTCCGACTATATGCCACCGCGTCGTTTAGAGTAGGCCATGCCTTCTAAAACTGACCATAATTTACAAAATGATCCAAGACTGAATCTTGAAACATTTTGGTTGAAGTTACTTTTTCACAAAAATGTAGTTTTGTGTCTCTTTCGTGAAACCAAAAAAAGTTTTTAAAATAAAACGTGTTTGAAACACGTATTCAAAATAATAAATAAGTTGAAAAAAAAGAAAAGTTTTAATGTAACATTATTTATGTCCACACTTAGATCTGAAACATGGAAAAGATTTTTTTTTCGAATAAAATGACTTGCTAGTGCAGAATGGAATATAATTTAGCATAATGTTGAAAGCAAATGAAAAATGAATGCACCAATATTATACAAAAATGAAACACTAATAATATTGTAAACAGAGTTTATATCTAAAGTTTAGTATCTAAAGCCGGTAGTATAGTAAAAAGAACATATAATTTGATACGAGTACATTAATCGATAAGTTTATTAGGTATACGGTAAATGACTACCGTGTATTAATTCAAGTCAGATCGAAAGCTCGACGAGTTTAAACGTGTTTTGAGTTAATTTGGTAACATAATCAACTCTACGTCCCCGACCTGTGCATTAAACAGCAGACATCAAGGGCTCCAGTTAATTTGAATGAAGCAAATTACATTTACGCAGGCCCAGAGCTAGTATACGACCAATATCACAACCGATGGTAAATGAAGATTTAGTTTTGATAGCAAAATAGAATAGATTTTAAATAGCTATTGACTTTTCTTTTTAATAATTTAGCGAGGTAATAAGAAGACAAATAATTATTCTAGTCTACATACAACCGTCCTTCGGTCGGTGGAGGTATGCCCAACAGTGCATGTTCTACGGCTGCATTTCAGCTATAGAACACCACCATGACCGCATCTACCGAAGTGCTGACATCTTTACTACCAAAGCAATAGTATACTAAAACGCACAGGTGTAAAGTATCCTAAGCTAGTGCGTCACACCTAATATTAGGTGTGTTTATAAACAAAGCGCAATAACGTTTATTTTGGACCGGTAACACATTCACAGACGTTATACGTATATAAATGATTCGTTTTAAACTAACAATTTATAAAGCTGAAGTCCGGTCGTGTTTATAATACTGTAAGTCACATTTGGGTAGTCGCGCTTAATGCCATCTCGTAGCTTTGGACTCGGTGGAAAGGCGGACTAAAAGGCTATTTGGGGACATGGCAGTATTTGAATCCAATCTGCTCAGCTTTGAGCATAGGCGTAAAGCCTTTCTGTTTTCGACAGATTGGATTTTGGAGAGTGTGCTTAGGAACTACATGATCTAAATCCCCCATCCCCATTCCAGCATTGGCCTTCAAGACGCACTGCAGGATTTCTTGTAAACATACCTCAAACC
Organism: Meandrusa payeni; assembly: GCA_029286785.1. NCBI lineage: Eukaryota > Metazoa > Arthropoda > Insecta > Lepidoptera > Papilionidae > Meandrusa > Meandrusa payeni. Next base: position 8,698,074 of record JAGSMX010000013.1, read on the forward strand.
CGAACGGAGTGCTTTGCTTCGTCGTTGGTATACAGCAAGGAACTGGAATAGTTTGCCTGCGTCTGTATTTCCTTCCGAATACAACGTGGGTATTTTAAAGAGTAGAGTGAATAGGCATTTACTAGCCTACTAGTAAATGCCTATTCAAAATAAATGCCGAGTGCGCCTTATCATCCAGGACTGCATTTCCACCTAACAACAGGTGGCATCGTAGTCTTGCTTGCTTAGAAAGTATAAAAAAAACGTGTAGAGTCGGCAATGTGTCACATCTGTGACTGTGCGTAACATAATTTTACTAATAGTTGAGTGCTGTGAAAATTTCTAAGGACGTAGTATTTCTTGCGCTATCTCGACTTCGATGACGGAAAATAATTGCGTAATTAAGTTCCTACAATTCCTTTGCAATGTCCTTCTTCAAATTATACTTTCGTAGCCATTGATCTTACTTTTGCGTACCATTTGATATTGCATACGTTAAACGATAGAGCAAGTAAAGCACGACCTATTTCGAAATGTGTTAAGCCTGAACATGTGTCGATGTTGGCAGTGAAATGAGAAAACTTTATACCGAGTCATAAATGGCGCAATGCGCTAGCCCTTTGTACGCTAAATTATATAGTATAAAGAAATAGCATTAACAGTTGCCTAAAGTGTTAATTTAAATTTTAAGACCTGTTTGACGGTTTTAACGGTCGACGAGTCCATGGGCACTCGTCGACCGTTAAAACTATGAGAGAACCTGCATATTTGAGATATTTTCCAGATACATATCAAGTGTGCGTAACAGCTTTATTACTACGTACACGAATAAGCTTTCACTTTATTTTAATCTTAGAGGGGTAACCAAAGATATAAAATCTTGAACAAATTTCAAATAAACTAATTGACGAAAGTCAATCAGTCAGATCAGAAATTCGACCATTACATCGTAAGTTGTAATTATTTACTAGGGTATCACAAATTTAAATACTTTATCAAATATATTGAACTGTATCGAATGTTCTCCATAATACTATATTTTATTGATAAAATTTAATGACTGAATTTATTTCTCTATTAGTAATAAAAATAATACTGGAAGGCCACGGAGACTTCCGGCTTTCTTAAGGAAAATAAGTTATTTCGTTAAAATTTGTGCTTTAGTTCTTTAATTTTGAGGTCAATTATTAATATTACTAAGTCTTAGATTCAAATGTAAATACACTCGTGAGCAATAATAAAGGGTCGGTTAAGAAAGTATTTACGTTATTTTAGTACTCAGTGTTGCCTAAGTAAAATACTAAAATTAAAAATTAAAAAAAATAATGAAAAATACGGTATTATCCAAGTTTACGTAAGATATCCTTTTTCGTTTAAGTTTTTGTTTCTTAATTAAACATAAATAAATTAATAAAAATATTTTATTTTATTTTCAGGATATTTAATTGTCTATCATGCACAATTTATTTCAGTTAGCTAGCATCTTTATCTTCCGAGATATTCAATCTTTCTTAACCGATCCTTATTTTTGCTGACGGTTAATTTTTTTTCATTCGATTAGATAACAAGGAAATGAAAACATTAAAATATACTTACATATTATTTTTAAGTTTCGAGGACACAAAATACAATTTTTTTAATTTTGGGAATAGTCATGTTATTTATAGAAGAACAATATTAGCTCTAGCTCTTCAATTTTCTGCGCTTTAATCAACGAATAGACACGTTTAATAGATAAGTGACGTCGTTAGCATTCGCAATCAATGTCCAACAGGAAGCAATAGCTACACGAACCTCATAATAGAACAATTACCAACCAACAAGCGTTCTATATTCAACCGATTGAAACATCGTCCTCGAGCGACATATTGTTATAGTAAATATTCAATTGATATATCCGAATAAGTATAGAAAGAACTTCCCGAAGAGGCATATCAAGTTACTTAGCTTTAGAATGTCTTAAGCTTTTCAACCGAATTAATCTGTATCTATTTTTATATTGGTAGCTCAGTGTCCGTGCGGTTAGCTCAAGTTGCGTAGTACGCTAGCAACCCGAGTTCGATCCCTGGTGCCGGCACCAATAAATTTATTGTTGCAATTTTATGTGCTGATTTACCACGCGCTCGGCGGTGAAGGAAAACATCGTGAGGAAACCTACATGTTTTAGAAAAAATTTTCTACGGCATGTGAAGTCTGCCAATCCGCATTAGGGCCGCGTGGCGGACTATGCCCTTATACTCTCTTTACAGAGAAGGCCTGCGCCCAGCAGTGGGACAGATATAAATGCTGTAACTTTAACTTTTTAACTTTATTTTTATGTTTGTCACATCAAAACTTTTTGCTGGGTAAACCGATTTTGACCATTATTTAAACGTATTTTTATTCGATAGCTGCTGTTCATAATTTGGTCCAATTCTGATGATGGCGTCCACGAGAAAACCGTATTATATATCTTAAATTTACATTAAATGTGACAAATTAACTAATAACTCGAAATTCCGCCAATCGATTTCGGTAATTAATTTTTCAACCGACTTCAAAGGGAGGAGGTTTCCAATTCGCCTCTATTTTTTTTATTACCGCATAACTTTCGATTCAGTGAATCAATTTCTTGATTCTTTTTTATAAATTGGAAGTTGGTGCTTCCCGTGTGGTCCCATTTATATTTGGTCCAATTCTGACAAAAGCTTTATAATGCTATGCATAAAGAGGAAAGATGAAATGATACAGAAGAAAATGATATGTCTTAAATTTGCCTCAAGAATGTTCGTCACAAATGGAGGAATAACTCAATATCACGTTAATGGATCTCGATGATTCATTTATTGGAAAGGATGTACTTTTATAAAACTGCTCGTTTTATAAAAGTTTACTTAGGGTCTTATTAAGTTTGATTTCGTAATATTCCTACGATAATTTGGAAATATAAAAAGGGCGTCCGCGCGTAATAGCGTTAACATATAATCGATTGTTTTTTTGTTTAGAAAATTGGTTGAACTTTCTTGGCGTAGTATTTAGTACTTTGGGTTTCAAATATATACCAAGGAACTCATAAAAATAGTACGAAAGAATGTTTGTTAATTATGATATTGGAAGGCTTTATGATAATCCAAAAGTATTCCTCATCGACGATCGAGTGTATATAGACGACAGAATTTCGTATTGCAACTACGACACTTCGGAAATAAAAAGGCGACTCCAGCGTTCAACATTTGATTTCAAGACGGTTTTGTTTTTACTAGTAAATAAATTGTTTCAATTGTTTTATTTGTGATCCTATGTACTTGTAATTAAGGTAATATTTGTTAAAAGGGAACGAGGAAGTGATGCCACCTCTTAAATATAATTCCACAAATAACTGTTTAGAAATTCAAATTTGGAAAACATTTTCAAACGTCGTTACTAAAACCCAATCGCTAATAAATATTCAATGTGAAGGTATAAAGCGAATAATTTATGAAGAGGTATTTAATTTTCGAAGCCTTATTTATGAGTTGTTTATAAACCACGTTCTGTTTGCTGCGGAGTTGGTTTGTTAGATAAAGTGATAAAGTTAATTATTGCGAAATGGTAAACACTGTAAGTCCACTCTACGTAGATCAGCACAAATATTAATAAATACGTATAATTAAAATCAAAAGGCTACCCTTCAAGACTTACCATCTAGGACTTTTTTGCTTGTATTTCCACTTAACATCAGGTGGGATCATGGGTTCAAAAAAAATCTCAAAAAACTAATTTATTTATAATTTACAAAACCAATAGCTTATGAAATAATAAATATATCGGTCATACGTCTTCAACATCTATCCTTTTATAGATTTACATTATATGATTTTTTTTTTCAATGTTAATTTCGAACAAGTACATTAAAATGCAATTAAAAATTAATGACATGACCAGAAAATAAAAATTGTATTACCTGCGTTACTGTGTGTGTGTATGTGTGTCTACCTGTATCACAAATCTGCAATCAAATCTGTACGATTTTAATATTTAAATTTTGTTAGTCAAAAGGGGTCGATGCAGGAGAAGTGCTTATTAAAACGTATGTCTTTAACACTCTATGGCAGAGTATTTGGCATAATTGGTATTCGTATCAACGAATCATATAATTATGAAACTTCATTGTGTTAGCGACAGTTGGTCCTACTGAATGCCCATTTAGTTTTAAATATTATTGTTAGCGACAGTTGGTCCTACTGAATATTATAATGTATAAAGTTAATGGACTGACTGATATAAAAGTACTTTAGTTTAGTCAACTAAAGTACTTTTACCGTTTCCGCTTTCGTCTTTGAAAGAGATGCATATACTAGAAATTTAGGGTAAAAAGGAGAGGACTCTCTCTGTAGACAACTAGTGTACAGTTTAGAACAAGTGAGTTATGCTGGAGGAAAAGCCCTTTAAAAGTGAATCTCTGAAACAAAGTCAGTAAGTCTTTAATAAATTACCTCTAACGTTCTTGATGTATTTCTGTTAATAATATGATAAAATATAAAATATGTTGTGTACGATGTTGAGCAAGGTAGCTCACAATTGAATGTTTTAAGATTTATGCCAATTTAATATATAGTAAATTATATGGTACATGATTTTTATTGCGTAAAGTTTTCAAAATTTACCCAATATGGGGTCAAAAAAGCACGGCTCTGCTCTTAGATATTGAGCAATCATCGACCTTCACGACATCTAAGTTGAAGAGGTCTTGTAGATTGTTGGCCTTTAAAGAGGTTACAATGCATCATATAGCATCACATAACTTACTTCCGCTGTTCTGGTGTAATAACAACACACATTTTTATGGTTTTGTTGTTTGTGTTTTGTTTCGATACGAACAGTTTAATTGTGCTACTTTATCGAACACTTGCATGACGCAGTAGTAACAAAGCCAAACACGCTGAGTTTGATCCAGTAGCTGAAGCTAAGCTATTGTTCCCGAGAGCGCGTCCGATAGTTTGTCACGTCAGCACTTACCGAGTGACTTCTAATGAAATGGGACTATAGATTAATTGATGTTTAGCTCTTTTTTATATCAGATATTTTATTTCGTTACACGAAAAAGTCTATCTTAGTATGTAAATCTAGCTTAGCATGAGGTGGTTTATATGTCGATGCATAGAGGGTATTCGAACTAAAAAAAAACAATGAAAAATAAAAAAAACGAAGGGACAAAAATAATATCAGTGAGTCACTGGTGACATCTAAGTATAGAGTAATTAATAATTAATTAATAACTTTATTAATATCACAAAAGCAAACATGTTACATATACAGGAGCTCTGTCTCCTGAACTAGGACTCAGGAGTCAGTGCCTTCCAGAGTCACAAACTCTCTCAGAGTCTTGCGTACGCAAATTAAGTTTTTAAAATAAGTTAAGTAAATTAAATAATAATTGATAATTAAAAATATATGAAAATACAAAAATAAAAAGTCATACTCGAGAAGTTATGCGTATGTGTAGTGTAGTGTTTATGTGTATGTTTGTGTGAGTGAGTGTTTGTTTGTCATGAGGTTAATAATATACTTTCATTATGGGTGTATCAATTACAGAGACTGATTTTGCCTATGGCTGTGAATTATCTATCTATGGCATCAGTTATACATATTTCTGTGAAAAAGAGAAAAATGGCGCGGGGACTCATGGGGGGGATCATCTAACATTTTCATCTTAGACGTAAGAAATAAGTGTGTGTTTTAAAAAAGACTTGGCTTAAAGGTCTTGTTACCAAGCCATAAAATATTCAACAACAAAAAATACATATTTCTGTCCATGACTCTGACATCTATGTCGGATGTAGCTTTCACGCTTGAGTGAATAATATTGAGAATTAGGCTTTCCAGACAGAAATTGTGATAGTTTTGTTTGGGCAATTAGTGTCTTCCTCTAGGTCGATACTCAAACACTTCAAAGATCTTCTGGTTTAGTTGTTCAACCTGTAATGCTGAACTACAGGAGAGGCATATGCATTTTCTTGACTTACGAATCACATGCTACACCCCTTGACAACTGTGCCAGAGCATCGGACAAACCTATTGCGCTGCCTAATTGGTAATAGTGATATCTTCCAGATATCCTTTTAGGAATTAGTTTCCAAGAAGTTTTAATTTTATTTTTATTATAATAATATAAGGTATATTTAATTAAATTCTTCATTATTTTCTTGTATTTGACAGTTTTAAGTGTAATATAATTAGATATTGTCTTAATTTAATATTATTGTAAATTTTATAAATTTAATAATCTAAATGTAATTTGTAATTTATGTCAAAAAATTATATAAAATTTTATTGTAAAAAATTAATTGTATTGTATATAAATTTAGCAAAATATTTATCGAGGTTATTTCAGCGATATTTCAACTGCCCTTGGGGATCATAGAATAAAACCCCAAAAAAATAAAGCCAAAGCACCTGAAATAACACTTACTTTTTGGTTAGATTCACGACGGTTTATTATTGGTTTCAAGTAAACTAGAAATAAACCACCGTGTGCTTTAAATCAAACAAAAACAAAACGACGAGCACACGTATACGTAAACAAGTAATTCCATTTTAATAGCTTTTACTTGTAAACTTATCTAATGGGTAGCTTTAATGCCAGTTGTGGAACGGGGGCTTAGAGTTTCGTAGCATATGCATGAAGTTTATGCAGCGGTCCTGTGAAAACGTCGACCTCTGGGAGTTTAATTACATTATAACGCCTACATAACGCACCTTCACTGTCCCGACAGAGAGGTTGTGTCGTGACAAAATGCCCAAGGGAATTTAACTCCCTATGTGTTGACTTGATCTAAATTAAATGCGGCTTTTACATATATAAGTCTTTGACATGTTTTGAATGATCAATATTTGGAGAGAGCCCAGCTGTACAACAAGGTGCCTCAGCGTCTCAAAAACTGTACCTCAATAATAAGTTTTAAAAATTGTCTAAATCGGTGCCTCCCAGTACTAATTGTTCCAAAATATAAACAACAATATTCATAAGCATTCATAAGAAAAATATATACTTGTAAGTCTTATATTGCATCAAGTATGTCCGCCACAAATGGAAGGTTAACTCGATATCACGCTAACCGATATCGGCGATAAATTTTTCATTGGAAAGGATGTACTTCATTAATAGTTTGATGAGAGTTTTTAGGTTATTAGTAGTTATATTGGTATATATATAGGTATTAGTTATTAGGTTCTGATTAATTGTATTTCGTAATATTCCTACGAAAATTCTGAAAAATAAAGCGAGCCGATTTGTTGTTGCTCGTAAAAATACTTGTTTTATTCGATTAGTTCTTAAAGCAACCTTTTGTAAGTTACGTAAATATTTTCACTCTGAATAAATTTATCACAGGAACAAATAATCACGTAAACCGGAAAACGGTATAAGGAATAAGTAATTCATATTTCCGGTAAAATTACAATTACAATACACTTGTACAATTATTTCATTTAACATTTTATCGGTCTAGTCTTAAAGTAACACTATTCACTTTAACATAGAATTGCTGTCTAGGTGAGGTTAACCTCTGGCGTCAGTTAAGAAATAAACACATGACAAGGTATTCCGTCCGTCGGGTCTATGTTAGAACAGATTGATTGGAATTTCAGCTTGGATTGTTTGGCATTGAATAACTATGTGTATTGATATCTGCTACTGCCATTCAATTACGTACATTTTGAGACAGCTTTTCTGTCGCTCTCGCTGTCTACTTTTCACCGAAACTACGAAGTGTTATGGAGCAGGTAATGAGCCCATTGATTCGACTCTGTAGAGTACCTGCCTTTTTGTAGCCTTCTAGATATCTATTTTGGTTTCTTAGAAAAGGGGCAAACAAAATTTACATACGACCTAATATGCAAAAAGGTTTTCCTAAAACCTTTTTACACAAAAAAATCTATTTTTTTTTCTATTTTATTCTATACTACTATTTAATAAAATCTTTTTTGCATTACGGTTTTATTGTATATGAGTGTTGTGATATACGATACTCCTACTAGACAGCTGAGTTTTAAGTCGTGTCATGTTAATGACAAAATCGATGAATCAAGATCCGATTTTTATAGCTGCATAAAATATTTGTCGAACTCATGCTAGTCTAAGATCCAATGGTTGGCAATATCAACCACCGTTGGAGTGTGAAATTGGATACTTCGTGAAGCGAAATGGTCACCACAAGATATACACGATTGGATGAACTTTCAAACTGATTAACGTCGAGTCAGCAAGGAAATCTAAAAGTTAAATTCAAAGTTTCTTTTGCATAGTGCTTATTACTTTTAGAAATTATGAGAATATGATTCTAAATTATCTTTTCTTAGTATCTTGTAATAAGTACGAGTATAACACATAGGTAATTCGTAGATTATTTTTTTAAATTATTTTATTGTTAGAGAACTTTTTTTTAAAGAATGCTAACAACTTTAATTTTTTTTTTCACAAATATTATTAACATAATAGGAACCATTTCAACTAATCTTAAACTTGTGCTAGAAGATGTTTCAAAGCAATAATTGAATGTTGGATTCGAACCTACGACCTTATGATTCGCAGAGAAACTATTAGGCTATTGACAAAAGGATGCTGTATATAAAATGAAAGAAGATATATAGGTAGGAAATATATAAGAAGGGTTGATTGGATTATGATGTGGATGTGGAAGTGAGTAGCAGGGTAGGTAGAAGGCTTCCTAGAAGAATGAAAACGTATTGAAAAGGGACAGGTTTTTTTTTTTGACGAACTAACACAGTTGGCACATACATAGCTCTTAGGTCGCTTAGCCTGAACCTCAAAAAGGGACAGGTGAAGAGTAAGAGTAACGAATAGGTATATCAGGTTCGAATTAGTGGGTGTCTAGTCCCTTGCCTCTGTCTCCCTCTTTGAGTGATGGCTGAGTGACCTATATTATGTTAAATTCAATGTACTAAGCGCTGAGGTTTAGGGTAACTGACCTAAGAGCTATGCCACCTCTGCGGTGAAACAATCTTTTGAGTCTAGTCTAAATTCTAATCTGTTTAGATTTTTCAAAAAAAATGATAAAAAAGTATTACATATACAGGGTAGATAGATAGATAGATCGGGGATTGAAATCCGTCCATTGGTATATTAAGGATATCCTTAAATTTTGGAAGTGTAACTTGAAAAATTATCTATCACTTCATAACACATTGTTTCGTCATTTCTACGGGGAACTACATAATCACGAGGTAACTTATGTTTAACTTAACCAACACTTTCTGTGAAAGTTGTTACTGCATAAGTTGAGTTAAAAGGCTTATCTTTGCCATACTTTAAAGCTGAACTTGCGTTACTTATTTTTAATCTCTTCCCCGCGGAAAACCCCGTTTAAGTTCAAATTACTGTGGTCCCTGGTGAAGATCGAATATCTGCATTCATTTTTCAATACTTCGCAAAGTGCTATCGCTGAAACTTTTGTAATTAGGTCTCTAGGTAGAATGTTTTATAAGTGGTTCCATTTTTCATTATACGGGTTTTGTACTATTTTCATTTGAATATTTTATTGGAAAATCTATTAAGGGTTACAAATAAAATACATGTTATATTTATACTATGCACAGTGTTGAATTGCGAATAGAATTAGATTTAGAGGTTCAAATTTAAAGTTTGCTTTCTATGAATGAATAAAATCAAACAAATGAATTTATGTTTTTCGGTCTTTTAGGTACAAAAATTGTTTGCTAAAATTTGTGCCCTAATAATGTTGAGGAAAAAGTGGAAAATTATTGAGGAAAAGGAAAAAAGTTAGTTAGGGTCTAGGCTAGACTTCCACCTGACAGTGTAAAATCCAAACGAAGCCTTTTCTCTAAAAATATTGAACTCTCTGCGAATTAAAATAAAGTCAGAATATTTACTTTCTCAAATAAGTAATTAAAAATAATAAATAGCATTTGATTACATTCTCAAAAATATCTGGCCTAAGTGCAAAAGAATAATGCAAAATTTTTGTTGACAAAGCTTGTACAACTGCCGTTGAGACTATCGATAATTTATCGACAATCACTAGACACTCGACAATCAACAGACAAGCTGACTACACTTAATAAAAAACAAGAAATCATGGTTTGAATACGGTCTGCAAAATATTATCTCCATTAATCTAGTAATTTTCCTTCAAACATATATTGATCTGTATATTAAAGTTAAAGTTAAAGTTACAGCCTTTATATATATAATATATATGTCCCACTGCTGGGCACAAGCCTTCTCTGTAAAGAGAGTATAAGGGCATAGTCCACCACGCGGCCCTAGTGCGGATTGGTAGACTTCACATGCCTTAGAAATTTTTTCTAAGACATGTAGGTTTCCTCACGATGTTTTCCTTCACCGCCGAGCGCGTGGTTAATCGGCACATAAAATTGCTACAGCAAATTTATTGGTGCCGGCACCGGGGATCGAACTCGGGTTGCTAGCGTACTATGCAACACGAGCCAACCGCCTGGACACTGAGCTACCACGGCTCTTTGTATATTAATGTAATATAAAATATATAAGTATAAAAATCTAATATTCAATACATATAAATCTTTTAATATCAAAATACATCTATGCTAAATATCTGTTTGCTTAACGGAGCAGAAATCTAGCTGATTGTGTGAAATTCATTCAATTGTGAAGATATGACCAAAATTGTTATCTATGCTTGCATTCACTATTGTCAAAAATATTCAATTTATTTTAACATGAAGCTGAGCATGAGATCTATATTACCTTATTTGCTTACAATTTCGCCTGATTTTAAGGCTTCACGGCTTTACTGATAAAGCCCCAAACTAATGACATCGTATATCTCTCTTCTATTAACAGCACACATATCAATTGAAGCCAACAAACAGCTCCAAACGTTCGATTGCAAGATATCTCTATAGCGAAAAGTTGATAACCAGATGGACATCTAAACTTTTTAGGGTAGACTGCTCATGGAATTAGGATGATAATTTCAACGCCCCCCCCTTCAAAATATATCCAGCGAAATACCGTTAATGTTGATTCACTTTAGCTAATGTATCAATTTGGCCGTCAACTTAAATAAAAAACTTTTAGCAAAGCCAGAACGACTTGCTAGAGTAAATATAAATTAATATGACCTTTTTGATATGAGATTTTGAAAATTAGAAAATATACTAAATTCAAATATTGTACTTACAACAATGCTAGGAGATTATCTCGTGCCTTTTAAATAGGTCAATAGATTGGCAAGGCAGATTGCACTCTGCTTAACCACATCTCCATTAGAAGCCGTGCATTCCATTTGGATTAGGAGTTCGTACCGCAAATGGTATTCAATTTATACCTACTAAAGTTACCTTAAGACGTAGAAGAATATCTTGTCTATACATAACACCTACTTTGCCTAATATATTGCTCTCTGTTAGCCCACATGGGAATATGTTTGAATGTTGGTACACATACACTTCACATGTTCTTTGGGAGATTTTGACTGCTACAACGACTATATTTAAAAACATAAGTTTTTTTTAAAACGCTTAGCCTCCTCTTGACCGTCAATCGTTAGCTGGAAAAAAATAAGTACCTTTGTACATATATTGGTGCAATAAACTATTTATCTATGTACTATTTCATTTTTAAGCTGCATTAATTTTAGAATTGTTGAGGTCAGTAGACAAGCGAAAGTAACAAAGTGGTAATGGACAGAGGTTATAGCTAATGAAGGTAATAAGAACAGATGGCCGATGAGGCCAAATTCTCGATTTGAAAACACGGACTAGCAAGCACAGGGCTAGTACATCGACAATGTGGCTTGACGACCTTATAAAGGTAACGAAGCTGAATGCAAGCCGTTTACTAATGGTTCTTTTGGAAATCGTAGGGCGAGGCTTACGTTCAGCAATGAATGTCCTATTGAAAGAATGATAATAATATGGAACAGACATTTTTCCAACGATACATATCAAAAGGTAAAATGATAGATGATATTTATTATTTTATTACCTTTCCTACCTGTATAATCTATAATCTTCTACAGGTAGGTTGGGTTAAAGCAGTGGCTTATGCTTTTACATGAGTACTCCTGCGCGCTTAATGAGAAATTTATATAGAAGAAAATTAAATATTTAAACTGCAAAACAAATGATTATCCAACTATTACGAGTATGTCACTCTTCGGGTCCCATTGGACGTCGGGCAATTGAAAATTTAATTCAATCTCTCAATGTCATGATTAATTTGGGAATATACCAGACTCTCGTCTAATAATAGCTTTACATTTGTGTAATTTTCTATTGCAAAATTAAAGCGATACCACTGCGCTATTTATGTAATTCCTTATAGAAAGCACTTTTAACTTTTAATGGAGAGAATAAACACTTATTCAATATATTTATCCTGTTGGAAATTATTAGGCATCCTTCAATGAAGTCTAATTACTTCTATCACTATTTATATACTATATGATGTTATGTAAATGTAGCATTTGATAACAAGCTTCCTCAAATCATTAGTCGTGTAAAGAATTAGAGAAAAGCGACATCTCGTTAATTAGATGAAATGCGAACGTCTTTTCATAACGTTCTTTGATACTAATATTTAATATCGTGCAAGAACGTTTTTGTTCCACAGATCAAACAATTTTCAACAGAAGTAGAAAATGATACATAAATATTAAACACATTTAATGTTTTTCTACTAATTGATAAAAGTACAGAGCTTTATTTGCTTTTAATCAAGATATCTTAGGCGGACAGAAACATAAGTTGTTATTAATTTGGTCTGTACATTTGTGTATTGCTATAAAGTAAAGAAATACCAGGTCAACATCGAAATCGATACAAACATGAAATGAATTAATAATAAATAAAAAATAAGGTCCCAATTAGTTATGAGCCCTGTCTTTATTATAAACAATTCGTGCTATTATTTATTTATTCTTGACTCTTATTACCCTACTATTTATTAAATCATCTCTTCTGTCTTTGAGAGGGTTGCTTGGAAGAAATCGCTCATAGCCATGAGGCCGCCTTTACCCACTTTTAGGTTACTTTAATTGATTGTACTTATTTTAAAATGGGGCAATAAAGAATCTATCTATATATTTATAGACGGGTACAGTTGTACAATTTTCAGCAGCTGATTATATCCCATAGGAGATAGAAGATGAACACTCAACCATGACACAATTTTTAGCGAGTGATCCTTTTTTCAAAGCAATTCATTGGTTTGTCATATTTCATCATTCTACATTGTTTATCGTTCTCAATTCATTCATTCATTAAATCCGATTGTGATTCCAACTCGCGAATCAGATCGTAATTCAATCCACTTAGTCTTGACGTAAATATAAATATATAAAAAAGATTTTTTTATACTTTCTAAGCAAGAGCTTGACCACGATCCCACCTAATGCAGCCCTGGTAAAGTGCACTAGCTTAGTAAATGCTTATTCATTGTACTTATGTAAGAACACCCACATTGTAAACGTAGGGAAAGAAATAGTTTGCCCGCGTCTGTCTTTCCTTCCGATTACAATGTGGGTATTTTCAAGAGTAGAGTGAATAGGCATTTACTAAGCTAGTGCGCCTTACCATCCAGGACTGCATTTCCGCTTAACATCAGGTGGGATCGTAGTCAAGCACTTGCTTAGAAATTATAAAAAAAAAAAAACAAACGCGGGCAAACTATTCCAATCCTTTCATGTACGAATAATGAAAGACGAAGCAAAGCGATTCGTTAGAGGTTGAGGGATGTCCACAACAAAAAGGATGAATTCCAGCAGTGCGTCTTTAGTAGTATTAATGTCAAATCATAACCAGAGAAGAAAAAATGCTATGTTTTTAGAGTAGTTGACTTTTTGAAATGATGTTTTTATTTTATTTTAGGTAAACTGTAGTTTAATATTCTGAACAGAGCTTAAGTGTCGAGGCCGCCTTCGCGATAGTTCCAATTGCGTATGTTACAGAACAAATTGTAGAGGTGAATAGACAAATTTATTTCGGATCTAATATGTATTTAGATCGAAGATAAATTTACTGTGTAAAAGTAATATCCACTCGTATGCCCCTTTTGCAATAACAAAAAAATCTATTTGTTTTCCTAGAGATTTCTTACATCTTATTCTACATGTTGCATGAAATATTTAAAAAATAGATACTTAATTCGATGATAAAATTAACGAAGATGAAATGAATGTAAAAAAAACAATGGAAGCATTTTTTTTTCAACAAATGTACTAAATTTCATTCAACACATTCTTATTATCTTACCAAATAGACTGAAGCTTCTGCGGTTTATTTCACGGAAATATCTCGTGGCAGTAAGAGAAAGTTGTTCATAGCGAAGAATTCTTCGTTTTGGCGATCGTTTCATATTCTGCTTTTTACCAGTTTTCCCAGATCTCTTCCATTTTGAGCTAGTTAGATACAGTTTTAAGATCTTTCTGGGTGGTTGTTAGTGTATGTCGGCGTTACGCCAGCCAGGGGTTTCGTTGTCGGAATCCATAATGAAATACACACTCCAGATTCAGCTTGCTTTGTCGTATCACGACGATCAGTACAAGAATGTCGGCTTGCTTTGTTGTATCACGACGGTCGGTACGATAATGTGACGTTATTAGTCAGTCAGTCAGTCAGTGGAGTCATCTACAAGGTTCCCGGGAACCTCGCAGGTACGGGCCTCGGGGTGTTACCCCATTACCCGGGTTATCAGCGCAGGGGGCGACTGCTCCCCTGGTCTTGGGTACCGTTTTAACACGGATTTTTTAGGTATAACTTGTGACGTTATTACAAAATACAGTCGTTTTTATATTGATCTCTCAATAAGTTAAACCGTTACGGAATATTTGACTTCCTTTGTAACAAACAAAATAACTACAAATAATTAATGAAATATAGTTAAATATTCACAATAAATATGTAAATGAATTTAACACAACTTTCAATGATTTATTTAACATGATTACGTTAATTTCGTATGAACAAATATCGTTCTTACACAGTCCCATCTCAGATGGCGCTGAACTTTTATTTAATGCGTAGTTATTCCAAATTTGATTAAAATGATAAATCAAAACAGTATTTTCGATACTAGGCGATTTGCGCCCATATGTACATGTGAGTTGATAGGGGTCCAGCAGTAACCCAATTTGTAAACTGTAAGGAGCCTCTTCATCAAGTTATTATAATGAACTAGATTTAATTATATGTTGGGTGAAACTGGCAAAGGAATCTACTGTATATACCAATAAGTTTCAAATTTTGGTGCGATGGGTTTACTACCACACATATTGGACCTATAATTTCGATAAAGTGGGGACAGATAATATTGTGTAAGTAATTACAATTATTTTCAAAATAGTCATAAAGATTTAGCGACCGATCATAAAATGTTTGCGGCATTCGGATATGCTATGTAGTAATACAGTGTAACCGACCCAGAAGATTAATGTGCGCCTAGGGCGTCCAGTAACGATAAGGAAAACTATGTTAATAACACGAATATTACACGTAGATGATACAAAATTTTAACTAAGTGTTATTGTTGACAGTTTCTTTTTCAATCAACTTAAAAAAGTAGGAGGTTCTAGAGGTCTGTTTTTTTTGTGTTTGTTACCTCATAACTTTGGGTGAGCCGATTTAATGATTCTTGTTTTATATATAAGTTGGAGCTTCCCATGTGGTCCCACTACAATTCTGACAATGGCGACTCACGTGAAAGCCGCAAATGGACGAATAACTCAATATCACGCAAACCGATTTCTATGATTCATTTTTTATTGGAAAGGATGTAGTTGTGTAGTTTGATGAAAGTCTGATTCTAGTTAATTCTATTCCGTAGTTATTATTCCTACGATAATTCGGAAATACAAAGATATCTTTTAACGTTTGAGTCATTTTGAAATCGGTTATTGATCTTGCTCGTAAATATACTTGATACATATTAGATTTCATATAGTTTGACGCTAATATTTTCTTTAGTTAGTAGTAGTTTTAGATATACTATTTAAGTATATAACAAAAGTAAATGTCTCATGCAATGTGACAATAATAGGCCTCTCCTTTATTCAGCATTCAAACGTTGCGGTGTCATGAAATGGGATACGACATGACCCTTCCAACGCGCTGGCTGAGCAATAAACTTCGAATGTTACACAGGAATATCGACGGGATGTGACCTGGGCAAATTTAGTTTCTTACTGACATGCGACAAATGTTCTCGTTATGTAACTCAACTTACTTCTATGTTGTAATCATTTTTATTTTAACGAGCTTGTATTTCATTGTATAATAATATTTTATTTATTCCAGTAACTTAAGACTCATTTGTTTTTGTATAATATAAGCTTTCAAGTATTTTGACCTAATCAATGTGCATTATTCTAGCAGTTTTTTAAATTTTAATTAATATGTTTAGTATAGTTTGCGATGTCAGTTTTAGTAAAATTGCTATATATATAATATACTCGTAATTATAATGTTTATTTCAAGTGGCATTTGAACATCATAGACATATTCTTTACTGGCACAAAATAATCACAAAATACACACACAAAACGACAAAAAAATACTAAAAAAAAAAACAGTTACAGAAAAAAACGGATAAATAATACATAAGACATGATGCCAATTCTCGACACCGTCTCAGCATATGCCGTCGCAAGGATGCAACAGCGCTGATTTTCAGCGGTGCCCAGGACTACCCAAAGTCGTGCGAGCGCAATACTACATTTAGATGACATTTATACAGACAAAAGAGAATAAGATCACAATTAATATGATATAATATAGTTATTAATATATTTTGTTTACAATAAAATAATTTATGAACAAATCTTTTGAATATATGGCACCTAGGTGTGCTTGTATAGGATATTCGTTTGTTTTTATATGAGAAAGAGTCAGTAAATTACCATTATTTTTTTTAACTTTATTCAACCGACTTCAAAAAAGGAGGAAGATCTCAATTCGTCTTTGTTTTATGTTTTTCACATCATAACTTTCGATTGGATAAACCGATTTTGATGATTCTATTTTTGTTTAAAAGGTGGTTTCCCAGTCCAGAAAACCGTATAAATCTTAAATTTGCAACAAGTGTTTTCGCCACAGATGGAGGAATAAATCAACATCACGCCAACCGATTTCGATGATTCATTTTTTATTGGAAAGGAAGTACTCTCTTCTATTTTGTAATATTGCTACGATAATTAAAAAGTACAAAGAGGGTGTCTTTGCGTAATAGCGAACGTTTGATGCGATTTGAAGTCAGTTTTTGTTTTATCTGGTAAATTTACTTGGTTAATGAAAATTAAAATTGGTAAATGTAAAAAAAATTGTTAGCACTAAACTCCCGGCTTTGTGTACGTCTAGTCGTGGCTATTGTTACACCTCTTGGAGTAATTATAAAAGAACCAAAAAAAAACGTCCAAACAACCGCCGCCATCACTTGGCGGGTAATTTGAATGGAAGAATTCTCTTTCCTCCAAAATAGCAAAAAGGATATTCAAACTTTTTGAAGGATTTTTTTATAATCAAATGCACTTATTTACTTACTTTAAAGACGCTCCAATGTTTATAGTTTGAAATAATCATTGGACATTTTTAGCCAACCTAGTTTGTCCAATTCAAGTAAAAATAACTATTGAAACTTAACTAACCAATTCACCGGGCAATACGGTTGTTATATATCAATTAACTATACTGAACAGCTCTAGACATTGACAAATGGACAACCTATTCGCCAATCCGCTTCGCTATTAGTAAGAACCGTCTGTTGAAATTCAAATAGACTTAATTAGCATCGTATTCGTATATTTAACTCATCACTTACTAGCAAGTTTAATGAATACAATTAAAATACAATATTTTTATCTAATACAACTATCCTATAAGTGCTTAATATTTCTTTTCAGTATTTATTTTTATTTAATTTGGAGATTTTGACGACAAAACAATAATACAGACCAGTATTAACGACGCGGTAAAGCATCCTTTTACCGCGTACCGTTATCCAGAGCCGTGGTAGCTCAGTGTCCGTGCGGTTGGCTCAAGTTGCGTAGTACGCTAGCAACCCGAGTTCGATCCCCCGGTGCCGGTACCAATAAATTTGTTGTTGCAATTTTATGTGCTGATTTACCACGCGCTCGGCGGTGAAGGAAAACATCGTGTGAAGCCTGCCGATCCACATTAGAGCTGCGTGGCAGACTATGCCCTTATACTCTCTTTACAGAGATGGCCTGCGCCCAACAGTGGGACATATATAAAGGCTGTAACTTTAACTTTAACTAAAGCATCCTTGCCTGATTCGACTGCGGGAGGGAAGAATGCTTACACACACCCCACATGCGACAAATTGATGTTAAATTTCGCCATGAACAGCAGTTGTCTTTCGGCCTCGTTCTGGACGCACTCGACCATAATGTGATTTGCATCCTCAACCCTCTCGCATTCCATGCATTTAGGGGTTGACACCCTTCCCATCAAGTGGGCATAACTTTTGAGAGGAATGTGTCCGAAACGAAGCATAAAGTTCTAGTTCCTGCTGCTGGTGTTTGGACTATGCACTTTTTTATCCTCTTTACATAGAAGAATTTGCAGTTTAACTGTCTATCATAAAATAAAATAAAACAAGCTCTCGCCGTGTAGCATTTTTCACCCAGCTCATTATGTCCCAGTCGTGAAAATGATTCTAGCGCATCATAAAATGTAACGAATTAGCTAATGTCATTTTTAATTCTATTTTCATACATGCTTTGTAGATGTAGTGATTTGAAAACTCGTCGACATCCAATTAAACTGCCGCCTAACATGAAAGTTCTTAACAATGCCGTCATTGAAACTTCTTCAACTCGGGCTCTAACTATTATCACGTAAAAGTTTATTATTCCATGTAATTCTATGTAATCACTGCTCATGATATATCGCGTATAACAATGCTTATTTATATATAAATAAATAAACACACTTTATACTATCTCGCTGTACTATATGCTGTCGAACTCGGGTTGCTAGCGTAACATTAGGCGATCGCCCATACACTGAGCTACCACGGCTCTAATATATTTAATATTATATAAGTTAGTTAGTTACAGCCTTTATACTATATATATGTCCCATTGTTGGGCGCAGGCCTTCTCAGTCAAGAGAGTATAAGGGCATAAGTCAACCACGCGGCCCTAGTGCGGATTGGCAGACTTCACATGTCTTAGAAAATTTTCTAAGACATGTAGATTCCCTCACGCTGTTTTCCTCCACCGCCGAGCGCGTGGTTAATCAGCACATAAAATTGCAGCAGCAAATTTATTGGTGCCGGCACCGGGGATCGAACTCGGGTTGCTAGCGTACTATGTACACTGTACTAGCTACCACGGCTCTAATATATTTAATATTATATTAACCACTGTTATATTCACAGGACGCGTTGTAAAATTCAAAACAAGCCGTTAGTTGTTATTTACAGTGCCGTTACAAAATACACAGGTGCGACTTCTAAATAGCGCGGTGAAAACTTAATTGGTGTAAGTGCTCTTCTGACGTAAGACGTTTGTTCCACGGGTCAGCGTGACGCGGCGCAGTTAAATTCCCGTACATTTTGCAAACGTGCAGGTTTACCGCTGTAATTGATGATCGAAGTGTCTTATCTTATGTTTTTATTCGTGTTTTTCAATTGCTTATTGTCACAATTATAATTAATATTTATGACAATCTCTCTCATAATTTTACCAGGATATACAAAGACAGCAATCTTATCAGAAATATGGTTTTTAGTTTAACAATTAATGGAAATAAGGTCAGTTAATGATATGTATCGCAAATTATAATTAAAATATGTTATAGGGTGTGAAAATTAAAACTCACTGGCATTTTGTTTTGTGCTTTCCTCTAAAAAACCCGATGATAATAAAATAATTCTATTTGTCCATTTGCCATTATATGTAAACACACAAAATTAAAATGGAATAAATAGAAGACTAACAGAAACATAGTAATCAACAGGACAGAGGACACAGGACAGAGGACAAATCTGCATGTCAATATAGTACTACAGCTCGTAAAGGAGAGGTGCTGATGTTCAGTTAAGGCTTTGTGGCTATCATAAAATAATTGAAACTGCGTTAAAACATTACGTGTTATAATGAAAATGCACTCTGTTTTATTACAGTAGACAACATCGACTTTTCATATATCACTCACCGTTTATTACATTCCAAACCTGCCAATAATTTAGTAACACAATCCGATACAATTGAAGAAACTGATTTCGTAATTAGACTTCGTAATCGGTATTCCCTTACCACTACAAGTAGTCTACCTTCAGTCTACCAGATGGCTAATTAAAAGTTTTTACCAATAGAATGAGATACGCAACCAAATACTATGAACACACTAAAGTATCACCTTTATACCTACTTTTGATTAGTAAACACATTTTAGACAATCTTCGCTGCTACATCAATTTTGAATCACTTTTCTTACATATTACATAGCATTTTCTACCAGCTAACCTATAAACGTTGGGAACTTAAAATCATGATTAAAACCGAGATAAAATTCGTTTAATTAGTTTTGTTGTAACGTAAAACATTATGGTTAATATAAGAAATCAATATGTAAACAAATTGTTAATACGAAGTTCAACTTGTATCATGTTCTACACGATAGAGTTGAAAACAATAACAAGGTACAGAAACTGGACTCCACGTATCCACACGTTCATTGAAACATAATCTAACAGCTTGTATCGGTTTTATTGGGCTAACTGCTCTGTACTGTCCTATGAATATTCCTAGCTTAAAACATTATTTCCATATACGGAATAAAGTTTTCTACTTATTTTTACTTCTATATAAATGAAACGTAACGGTTCAAATTAGCAGTCGAAGGAATATATTTGAATAGCTCACAAATGTACATTTTCGAATTTGAAAACTATTTTTTAACTGGACACAGTGATTTCGTTCAGCTTATTAACTCACTTGAATGACATGGGTTGATTTCCTCGTCGTAAGATTTCAGGAAATTACATCAGGTGTTCTCGTCCTCTATTCCACAATTTCTATAGACTAAAGACTTCTATCAGCGTGTGTTACCCGTCATGACATATGGAGCTCAAATATGGACACCCACTCCCTAATTAAAGAATCTATACGAATAAAAGATATTTATAATAGTGGTTAAAATGTCAACTTATTTTTTATTTTACGATTCTATTTGGTCACTCATGCGTCAATATATGCTACAAGTTTATTTATGATTAAAAACAAAAACCGACTTCAAATCGAATCAAACTACAATAAAGCGAAAATAAAGGGTCGGTTAAGAAAGTTTGAATATCTCGGAAGATAAAGACGCTACCTAACTGAAATAAATTGGGCATGATAGACAATTAAATATACTTAAAATAAAATATTTTTTTTTATAAATTAATTTATATTTCACTAAAATATGTAAACTTAAAAAAGATAACATAAGATATGTAAACTTGAATAATACGGTATTTTTCATTTAATTTTATTTTAAATTAAATTTTAGTATTTAGTGTTGCCTCTATTCACAATTAATATCAGTTATCTAGCGTCTTTATCTTCCGACATATTTAAACTTTCTTAACCGACCCTTTATTCCGACCCTCTATTTTTGCTCACGGCTATATTATACGCGGACACCCTTTTTGTTTTTTCAATTATCGTAGGAATTAAATACAAATGAATCATTTTAATCGGTTGGCGTGATATTGAGTTATTCGTCCATTTGTCGCGCACATACTTAATGCAAATTAAGACTTATTTGGTTTTCTTGCCATTGGCATAAATGGAGCACATAAGAAGCACCAGAATACAAACAAAAAAGAATCAAAATCGGTTCAATACAGAAAGAAACATAAAAAAATACCGATGAATTTAGAACCACCTCCTTTTTAAAAGTTTTTCAATAAAAGCGTGGACTCACGTTAGTCTAATTAAAGAATCTATACAAATATACGATATTTAAAATAGGGGTTAAAATTACAGCTTATCATCATCTTACGATTAAATAAGTTTATTTAGCTACCCACGCTTTTTTTTTATTATGTGAAATAAGAGGCAAACGAGCAAGACGGGTCACCTGATGGTAAGTGATTCGCCGCCGCCCACGTCACCAGCGGCGCCAGTGCGTTGCCTACCTTTCAGGTAAGAATATGCTCTTTTCTTGAATAACCCAATGTCGCAGTTGTTGGGGAAGACCGCTGATGGCAACGAGTTCCAGATATTTACTGTGCGTGGCCGAAAACTGTTAAACGCTCATTTAAATGCAATAGAAGCAAGGCAAGCAGTAGAATATTAAAGGAGGCAAGTTTTTAGTTTAGTTTTTATGAAAAACTTCCGTTAATTAATTCAGATTGCCGGCCGAGCTTCTCCATGTGCAATCTGACACGACAGCACCATGTCAAGCGCGCTCGAATTAATTTGATAGCTGAATGTATCGCAAAAAATGATCTTAAAAGTCTTTCGCTTCGAAGCCTAGGAAGAATCTTGATAGTGCCTTTATTAACAACGTATTTAACTTTCCTTTAGAAACGCGATTTAATAGGTTTTTGAATGCGAAAATTACAATGACAATTGTACTTCGCCTATACTATGTGACAATACAAACGCTACGGTTAGGTAAACCGGCTAAATAATTTTTTATACTCTCTAAGCAATTGCTTGACCACCACGCCGACTGATGTTCAGTGCAGTCCTGGATTGTAAGGCGCACTAGCTTAGGAAAGCTTTTCAGTCTACTCCAGAAAACACTCCATTGTAATCGGAGGGAAAGACAGACGCGGCGACAGAACTATTCCAGTCCGTTGCTTTACGAATAATAGAAGACGTGGTAGAATATTTGGTTTGAGTTTGATTTCTACAACGTAAAGATGAAGTCTAGCAGTGCATCTTGATATCATGTAATTACTGAGCATACTTTCGAAAATGCATCCTGTAAAACACCGAAATGTTTACTCTCACGCCTGTACTGTAGCAGATTGGTTTTAGCTACGTCACCAATTATCCTTTTCACCAATTCTAAAACATATGATATTTAGCAGCGTCTTCCCAAATGTGACAACCGTATACTACAGCTGGTCGAGCCGTGGCACAGCCCTCTTGGGTACCCTCGAATCTGAGTGCTGTCGTGAACAGAATTACGTCACAATCCTAGGTTCTCTCTTTGTCAAAAACCCGGTTAAACTATGGTGACCATTATAACAGCCCTGTAGTTCTGGGCTCTCAAGAATAAGACTACGGTATCCCCTGCCTGTCGTATAAGGCGACTAAAAGGGGCCTCGGGTTCACTGGGCGACAAGGGTGGGGGCCTTTGTCGTCCGCTAAGGTGGACCCGGGAAGAAGGCGACATCGGCTGGCCCGTGTAGCCTTGCACTATGAGGGCACAGGGGGGGAGGGAAAAACCTCCCCCCCCGGGACGTGCTCTCCTTGAGCACAGTGCAGAGGGGCTCCGGTGCGTTCCACTGGAGATCCCGGAGCCCCTCGTCATGCACCGAGGAAAGGGCCACCGGGGAGGTTTTAGTGGGGGGATGGTGACCATTATAAAACTATAGTAAAAAGGTTGTGACAGCTTTTCGTTTAATAAGTAGTACCAACATACATATGTTGGTACTACTTATTAATAATGAATGATGTTATACGATTTTGTTTGTAAACGTTAGTTAACATTTGCCTTAAACATTTTATGCGTGTTGAATAGGAGTGCAACGCTTGTGACGTAATCTAGACCCCGTACATTACTCTTGTAATTATGTTGTGTGCTCCATGGTTTAACGTTTCCTTACACGCCCGTGTTACGTATACTAACATTTGTGCTATATTCAATGCTTCAACAATTCCTTAGGTATTTATATAGCTATGTTTTTTACTGAACAACCAGCATTGCTCCTAGTAGTTCAGTATTTCAATTACACCTATGATCTCATCGTACGTGTTTACTTAAAAGCAAAAAAAATACAAGCTTGAAATCATCTCTGGTGTAAAGCGTCAGGCTCACCCTTGTCACATGTGGAACCTGATGTAATTCGGTTATTATTAGGTTTTTCATTTGTGTTGCCAAATGATGAGATATTGATATTTTTTTTTATAAAAGAATACTTACAATATTTTTTTTTAAACATATACTACTAACATTCTTGTTAACCATTCCAACTAAGCTTATGCTTGTGCTAGGATAGTAATAGTCGAATGGTGGATTCGTATCTGTGACCTCAAGAATTTGAGACGGTACCCTAAACCGTTAGGTTTTTGACTCTTCAAATGTTTTTTTTTAAATATTGCTAGCAATTTTTTTTCACAAATATTGCTGACTGTTAACCCTTCAACCAAGCTTAAGCTTGTGCGAGGTGGTTCACGTCAATAGTCAAGTGGTGAATTCGAACCTACGACCTTACGATTCGCAGGCCGTACCCTAAACCATTACGCTATTGACACTTAAATTTACTCATTGCACGCAGTCTTCACCTGTAACTACGATGGCATTAACGATGTATTTTTTTCACTGTTTTTATATATTTTATCTTAAAAATGTTCATCGTGTTGGTATCAAAAAAATATATTACTATATTCTAACTGAGAGGTGAAAATTGATTCAAAACTTCATTTCATTTGCACCTACCGGTCAAGATAATAAACATTGTACAAAAATACATAATAATTAAATTACAAATTTAATATCAATATAATTACAAATAAAAACTCTGTTGATAGTTGGTGTTCCAGGACTGTACGTATCTCGGGTAAAATTCTTCTATGCACTGTCAACGTATAGAATCACCTGTCATCAGCGGTGTTTCCGAACCTATATTATTTGGGGACCATAAAGAAATAGTACTACTTCCTTAAAGGCCGGCATGTCCTGGATGTCCATGGGCGACGGTGTTCCCTACAGACAAGCACGTAGGTGAGCCGTAAGCTCGTTTATCTTTTCCTATTAATAAAAAATCCCGGTACCTGGAGTTGTTGGCAGAAATCGAGGACTTTCACTTAGCACAATCTGATACACCTTTCGCGTTATTTACATTAATACACTTGCGCATAGATAATCGTTGACTATCATTATAAATCTACTTAATTGTATATAAATTATATATTACTCAATCTCGAAAGGTAATATTCACCAGGTAAATGTAAGATTTGTTTACTAAGTTATTAATATCTTATTCCGTTTGATAATAGCTGCAATATTACATAACAAACTCAACCCTTCGGGTAGGGGTGCGCTAAATTAGTTCGGCTGAGTTATACACAAGTTTATGGACGTCGACAGGTATGAATCTACTTTATAAATAACTTAACACTGCTTTATTAATGTTGACACTTACGTCATAGTTGCGTACTATCGCTCAGCCGTCAATCTAATTATTGTTCTAATTTTGTTGTGTTAAAATAATTATTACAATAAAATAAAAGCAAAGATGATAACTTTTCTATAACTATCCGAAACGAAGAAATTCTACCGAGAGTAAAGGTAGTCGACATAGCTGTTAAGACATCTCAAATATGCAGAATTCCTCACAACGTCTCCCTTTACACAAATACACAGAGCACGGAAAGTAGCACTTAAAATTGCAACAAATAATTTCTTTAGCGCCGGCACTAGGGGTAGAACTTGTGTTGCTAGCATACCTAAACTTGAGGCGCCCGTCCGGAACGTAGAAGATGATCCAAGTTTTAATCAACCGCTGCCTTCAACAGATTCTAGAAGTTCTCCGGCCGCAATCCGCAACGAAGAGCTCCTAGCATGCTTTCGAGAATCGCCGCAAGCAGCAAATAAACACCACAATAGGTCCTGTATTTGTCCCTGCGTTAGGATCACACTCACTGGTCAGTCCTGTAGTTCTGGGCTCTCAAGAATAAGACTACGGTATCCCCTGCCTGTCGTAGAAGGCGACTAAAAGGGGCCTCGGGTTCACTGGGCGTCAAGGGTGGGGGCCTGAGTCGTCCACCAAAGTGGACCCGGGAAGAAGGCGACATCGGCTGGCCCGTGTCGCCTTGCGCTGCGAGGGCACAGGGGGGGAGGGAGTAACCTCCCCCCCCGAGACGTGCTCTCCTTGAGCACAGTGCAGAGGGGCTCCGGTGCGTTCCAGTGGAGATCCCGGAGCCCCTCGTCATGCACCGAGGAAAGGGCCACCGGGGAGGTTTTAGTGGGTAAGAACCCCACATAACCGCCGCCTTCCCCCCAGAAGGCGGGGTATCTTCCTGAAGATTTCCTCCACGTCAACAAAAAAAAAAAGGATCACATTCACATTCCTGGGCAAGCCTTGGAGTGGATACCGCTAAGAACAAAGAAACGTGGCCGGATTAAACAAAGGTAGTGGCGATCACTGGCGGTGAACATGAACACTATTGGGTTCATATAGCCGGGTAAAAACATCTAGCCTAAGACAAAGCGAAACGCGACGCATTGTGGACGCCCTCTGCCCTAAAACGGGGACTTAGGACTATAAGTCAAGTAAGTCAATCATTTTTAGTTTAACCATTCTGCAAATAATATTCAATATCAATAAAAAACACGTAAACATCAGTTACACAGTATGGTCTTGTATGAAAAGGCCCATGTATACATTAATTAGTCTCGTTATCCGCATAGGAGCCAAGCTTCACACAGCCACCTGTATTTCACTAACCACGCGTCCTTACGTGTACGTGTACCCCTCATCAACGGCTTCGCATTGAAGAAGATAGAACAAAAGACGTGTACGCACCGCTAGTAAACAGAGTGATTTATCCCAGCTTGGTCGCTGTGCTAGCTCGTCTTTTGTCTGGTCGCATCGCGTACGTTAACTTACCGGTGGAGTTCATGCACACATAATAGAGCGATCGTATGAAGTTTGGTCTCTTTATCTGTTTCTGTAGTCTGGTACTATTATATATATTACTAGTACATATTGTACATGACAAAAAAATTGATGAGTGAAAAAAATTCCCTAAAAATGGTAGAAAATACTTTACCTAGTTAAACGATTGCTAAAGTTACTTTAAGATAAGAAAGGCTACTTTCTTTTAAAAAGAAAAAAATATTTCACAAATATTACTGTCATTTTTGTAAGCCTAAAGCTTAGTTTGAATGTTTAACAAGTATATAAGAAGAGATTTAGGACTAAAACATCCGTAAAAAATGTATTTATATATGTAATGAAATGTAAGCAATGATAAAAAATAATATAATATAATATAATAGAATAATAATGGTTTAGGGTACGGTCTGTGAATCATATGGTCGAGAGGTTCGAATCCACCATTCGACTATTGACGTGAACCATCTCCTAGCACAAACATAAGCTTAGTTGGAATGGTTAACAAGAATGTCAGTACTAATTCTGCAAAAAAAAACGATATATTGCTAGCTTTAGAAAAAAAATAATATTGTAATACACTACATCTTGGTTTTAATATTTCACGATGGAATTTCACTCACTGACATTAGTACCCATGTCAAGTGTGATGGAGATAGTTACATTTATCGACACAGCAACTTGTTAAATGCGTCACTATAAGTTTACGTACAATTTGTGATAGAACGTTTTACAATTATGTCTTGTTTAGGTCCTCTCACATCAATCTCACATAATTAAAATGTTGCTAGTAAAACGCATATCATTTACAATCAATAAGGAGACAACTTATCTAATTATAAATGATATGCGTTTCTACCAAATTACTCTAAATACACGGCACCATGTAGCAATCGTCAACAGCTAATTTTCTCACGCAAGCGCCATTTTATTACACAACGGTTACGACGTTATTTCCGACTCTATCCGGAAGTGACGTAGCAGCCGTAGCATCATTAATACAACGCAAATGAAAATCTTTTTCCCATCGGCGATCGGTGTAGATGTCTGTCAATTATAAGATTTTACAAAAGTTTTATGCGTTCCCGTCACCGACATGCTAATATTGTATTTTTTACATGATCTTGTACAGCCCTTAATATGTTTGAATTATAAACATTGTGAAATTTCAAATTTTAATACTAAAGTTTAAAGTTTTCACTTCTATGACTGACGATTTTTTTTGTACATAAATGTTATAAAAATAATCTAATTTATTAAATAGCTCTATTTAACAAAGTTCGTTGTAGAACAATTTCAACAACAATTTTTACTCCTTTATATAAGAGCAATAGGAATTTTAATCATTGCACTTTAATTAAACAACGGGAACGCTGAATGAAAGACGTCCATTGTCTTTTTCTTAAGTCTTTATTTATTAATTGCACAACCTTGCCATAGATTAAGGAGAATAAAAAAATAAGTTGTACTGACATTTTTAAAACAAAGTATAAAACGTGTAAAGATTTATTTATTTATTTAAATCAACAAAAATTATAACAACGTTTCAGATAATACCAATATGATGTTATAAAAACTTAGTTAAATATATATTATTAAAATTAAAACAAATAAAAAGCTGCTTAATGTATTGACAATAATATATAAATATAATAGAGTCAAACACCTTCTACGCATTAGTAGGCAGCTTCGATAAATGGCAAAAAAATATTAATACACTAACTACATCTTGGTTTTAATATTTCACGATGGAATTTCACCCACTGACATTAGTACCCATGTCAAGTGTGATGGAGATAGTTACATTTATCGACACAGCAACTTGTTAAATGCGTCACTATAAGTTTACGTACAATTTGTGATAGAACGTTTTACAATTATGTCTTGTTTAGGTCCTCTCACATCAATCTCACATAATTAAAATGTTGCTAGTAAAACGCATATCATTTACAATCAATAAGGAGACAACTTATCTAATTATAAATGATATGCGTTTCTACCAAATTACTCTAAATACACGGCACCATGTAGCAATCGTCAACAGCTAATTTTCTCACGCAAGCGCCATTTTATTACACAACGGTTACGACGTTATTTCCGACTCTATCCGGAAGTGACGTAGCAGCCGTAGCATCATTAATACAACGCAAATGAAAATCTTTTTCCCATCGGCGATCGGTGTAGATGTCTGTCAATTATAAGATTTTACAAAAGTTTTATGCGTTCCCGTCACCGACATGCTAATATTGTATTTTTTTACATGATCTTGTACAGCCCTTAATATGTTTGAATTATAAACATTGTGAAATTTCAAATTTTAATACTAAAGTTTAAAGTTTTCACTTCTATGACTGACGATTTTTTTTGTACATAAATGTTATAAAAATAATCTAATTTATTAAATAGCTCTATTTAACAAAGTTCGTTGTAGAACAATTTCAACAACAATTTTTACTCCTTTATATAAGAGCAATAGGAATTTTAATCATTGCACTTTAATTAAACAACGGGAACGCTGAATGAAAGACGTCCATTGTCTTTTTCTTAAGTCTTTATTTATTAATTGCAC
This sequence comes from Meandrusa payeni, assembly GCA_029286785.1. NCBI lineage: Eukaryota > Metazoa > Arthropoda > Insecta > Lepidoptera > Papilionidae > Meandrusa > Meandrusa payeni. The sequence goes on from JAGSMX010000013.1 coordinate 8,727,404, forward strand.
AACCTTGCCATAGATTAAGGAGAATAAAAAAATAAGTTGTACTGACATTTTTAAAACAAAGTATAAAACGTGTAAAGATTTATTTATTTATTTAAATCAACAAAAATTATAACAACGTTTCAGATAATACCAATATGATGTTATAAAAACTTAGTTAAATATATATTATTAAAATTAAAACAAATAAAAAGCTGCTTAATGTATTGACAATAATATATAAATATAATAGAGTCAAACACCTTCTACGCATTAGTAGGCAGCTTCGATAAATGGCAAAAAAAATATTATATGGCAATATAAGTGAGAGTAAAAAGACAAACTCATGTACACACACTCGCTCATACTACGCAAGATACACAACACATAAATACCCACACACAGCACAAACACTATAAGACCTAATGAAATGTATTTTACAATAGATTCTTTTGAAACGTAGTAATTGGGAGAAGACGCTGACTTCTGAATCACAGGTCTATTAGTACCAAGTACTAATATCATGAATCAGAATCACAGGTCTGTGATGTTAATGTGAAGTCCTCTTGAAGCTCAGGAGGACATCACAGTTTTCTTTGTGTATATTTTTGTATTTATGCGAAATAATGTCTTTTATTATTTTTTTGTTTATTTTTAGACCTTAGGTTATGTTTTTACAATATCTTTATAAAAAGTAAAATTCACAAAAATATCATTCAAAATGCAAAAAAGTACCTAAACTAGTGTGTGCCACCGGCAACGAAGCAGAGCCGAAGCAACCGGTGGTTAGGGCGACACAGAGAGAAATCACCTGACTATGCGTGCCGTGTCCAGAAGTACTGCCTTCTGTACCTGACCCTTGACCCAGCCATCAAGCCGAAATTCTTTTAAGAGGTATTGTGTCTATTATTATTATTATTAATTAACTTTTCTTCCACACAATAGGTCTTGCAAAAATAAATTAGCATAAATAGAAAACAGCCTATACATGTCCAACTATCGATTATAGCCCTGTTTATTGAGGGAATTATTTGAATAAATTTTTATATGTTGTACCTTTATCATGTCTATTGATTTCATGTTCAACCGACTTTAAAAATGAGGCAGTGCTCAATTGGTCTGTATGTTTTTTTTTGTAACCGTATAACTTTGGACTGGGTGAACCGATTTGGATGATTCTTTTTTTTATTTATACCCTTCTTTCTCCTGCTTCCCGTGTGGTCCAGTTGTGACAGTGGCATCTATGGGAAAACTATAAAAGTCTTAAATTTACATCAAGTAAGTGCGCCATAAATGTACGAATAAGTCAATATCACGCCAACCGACTTCGATGATTCATTTTTTTTTGGAATGGACGTACTTTAAAAATTCTACGGATAGGAAGCTTGAGTAGAGTTTGATAAGGTCCTAATTAATTCTATTTTATAACATTTAAAATATAGTCCTATTACATTGTACTTAAATAAAAAAAGGGCGTCCGCATGTACAAAGTTTGATTCGATTTCATGTCGGTTTTTGTTTACTCGTAAATATAATATATTTGTTTTCAATTAAATCTTTTTTTCCTGTTAGTTTATTTTATTTATTTTAATTAGTGTAATATTTATAGTCTAAATATAATATATTTGTTTTCAATTAAATCTTTTTTTCCTGTTAGTTTATTTTATTTATTTTAATTAGTGTAATATTTATAGTCTAAATATAATATATTTGTTTTCAATTAAATCTTTTTTTCCTGTTAGTTTATTTTATTTATTTTAATTAGTGTAATATTTATAGTCTAAATATAATATATTTGTTTTCAATTAAATCTTTTTTTCCTGTTAGTTTATTTTATTTATTTTAATTAGTGTAATATTTATAGTCTAAATATAATATATTTGTTTTCAATTAAATCTTTTTTTCCTGTTAGTTTATTTTATTTATTTTAATTAGTGTAATATTTATAGTCTAAATATAATATATTTGTTTTCAATTAAATCTTTTTTTTCCTGTTAGTTTATTTTATTTATTTTAATTAGTGTAATATTTATAGTCTAAATATAATATATAATTCGTTATTATAACATCGATTTTTTGTTATAATGTTGTGATGTTATAATTATGTTTTAAATAAATAAAATAAAAACTTTTAAATTACAGCATACAAAAAAAAAAACAAAAAGTAGTATTACTAGGCAAGTTATATAATTTTCAAGTTATATATTTACGACTAAATGGGATATGCGAAGCTTTTAATTCTGTTCAATTTAAATAATATAATAATGCTCACGGAGCGGAATTCTATGTTCGTAATTCGTACACGGATAGAAGGCATTTAGCGCTGTTTCATACGTCACTTTGTATTAACGGTAGCAATACCGTTGTAGGAATTTCTATAAATAGTGTTTTGATTTATTATTTATATTTTTGTATTATCTCATTCAATACCCATCGATAACTGGCACTAACAGCTTCTTGTGTGAAATTTGTATAAATAGAAAACAGCCGATACATGTCCAACTATCGATTATAGCCCTGTTTATTGAGGGAATTATTTGAATAAATTTTTATATGTTGTACCTTTATCATGTCTATTGATTTCATGTTCAACCGACTTTAAAAATGAGGCAGTGCTCAATTGGTCTGTATGTTTTTTTTTGTAACCGTATAACTTTGGACTGGGTGAACCGATTTGGATGATTCTTTTTTTTATTTATACCCTTCTTTCTCCTGCTTCCCGTGTGGTCCAGTTGTGACAGTGGCATCTATGGGAAAACTATAAAAGTCTTAAATTTACATCAAGTAAGTGCGCCATAAATGTACGAATAAGTCAATATCACGCCAACCGACTTCGATGATTCATTTTTTTTTGGAATGGACGTACTTTAAAAATTCTACGGATAGGAAGCTTGAGTAGAGTTTGATAAGGTCCTAATTAATTCTATTTTATAACATTTAAAATATAGTCCTATTACATTGTACTTAAATAAAAAAAGGGCGTCCGCATGTACAAAGTTTGATTCGATTTCATGTCGGTTTTTGTTTACTCGTAAATATAATATATTTGTTTTCAATTAAATCTTTTTTTCCTGTTAGTTTATTTTATTTATTTTAATAAGTGTAAAATTTATAGTCTAAATATAATATATAATTCGTTATTATAACATCGATTTTTTGTTATAATGTTGTGATGTTATAATTATGTTTTAAATAAATAAAATAAAAACTTTTAAATTACAGCATACAAAAAAAAAAACAAAAAGTAGTATTACTAGGCAAGTTATATAATTGTGATGTTTCGTTACATGGCTTTTTATTTCAAAAACTCAGTCGACATATTTTGATAACAAATCAAATTTAAGTTGATCGTAATAAAAATTTCAATCTATATGCCCGCTCACTTTTACCTACGGTTCCGTGTTAAGTGAATGTAAATAGTTTACGACTAAATGGGATATGCGAAGCTTTTAATTCTGTTCAATTTAAATAATATAATAATGCTCACGGAGCGGAATTCTATGTTCGTAATTCGTACACGGATAGAAGGCATTTAGCGCTGTTTCATACGTCACTTTGTATTAACGGTAGCAATACCGTTGTAGGAATTTCTATAAATAGTGTTTTGATTTATTATTTATATTTTTGTATTATCTCATTCAATACCCATCGATAACTGGCACTAACAGCTTCTTGTGTGAAAGTGTAAGAAATAACATAATGTAATTTAAAATAGATAGATACGTACAACTTTACTGTACACTAAAATCAAACATAAAGCAAATTACAGAACTGCCTTACTTTTAAATTTTGCAATTCGATGTATAATGGGACCTTATCGCTCAGAGCGATCTATTCCAGGCAAACTTTGTATGGACAGGAAATATATAAACACAAGTGTATTTATATAAAAAAAAAACACAAACCAACTTCAAATAGAATTAATGAAAATCTAACCAAACTCTCGTAAAACTGCCTTTATTGTACATCCTTTCTAATTAAAAAAAAACATCGAATTTGGTTAGCGTGATAATGAGTTATTAGTCCATTTATCACGCATATACTTAACGCTTATTTAAGGCTTATAAAGTTGTCTCATGGATGCCGTTTTGTCCGAATTTGTCGCCAGATCATCGACATGGAGAGAGAACAGAGGATGGCATATTGATATAGTTATAGAATTCAATTATGTCAAATCAAGTGATTAATTCATATATATAAAAGAAAAAGTGTGTGGGTTTGTTCCGTTTAGGCTTCGAAACCTGTGGACTAATTTTAATTAAACTTTCAGGGAATCCTGTAAAGTGACGACCACTCCTCCTTTTGAACTGTCAAATACAGCTTTTATTTACTGTGATGATATTAGTATTGACATATGCGTTGTGTATATTTGTCTCATTATGAACCATATTAAAGTACAATGGAGTGTAATGAAGTATAATAAAGTATACTAAAGTATATTAAAGATAATAATTAAAAATTTTGAAGTATTCAAGGTAAGTTATAGCATATTTAGTAAACATAAGTAGCTAAACAGAACATACTGCAATGGAACAAGGCACTGTTTGCTTCCAATGAGCTATGCGCGAGGCGTAAGCGTTTGTGGTAAACAATCATTAATTAGGTTCCACTGTAGTCGTAAAACCTACCTGAGTGAAGGGCGTGGCCTACATTAATCACTCGACAGTGTGGCAACTCTTTGTGATTACTGTACCATAAGAAACAGTTTGATTGATGAATAGATTTCATAGGGCAATGCCTGCCTTTGTAGATAAGGCGTTTAGTCTGTGTAAATGAACAATTCAACCTTTTATTGCTTTCATATCTAATTAATTAATTCTATTGTACGGATTGTAAGGAAATTTTTATTAAAAATACTAATCATTCTAATATTAAAGACGATTTCCTGTAGTGTTTTGTTTATATCATCATCAGCCTATGTCTATCCACTGCTGGAAGTAGGCCTTCCCCAATGCCTTCCGTGGTGGAAGGATAAGATCTTCCACTTTCCGCATCCAGCCACTTCCGGCCCTCCTTACAAGGTCGTCGGTCCATTGGGAAAGAGGGTGCCCTTCGCTTCTCCGGCCCTTGAGTATGAAATGAAGCTAGGGACGGAGGCCTGATAAGTACGTATGCATGCAAAAGAGAAGACGATTCAACCGATGTAAGGTGATCATATATAGATCATAGTGGTGGAAGGACGCACTGGTTGAAGTTTTCCCAGCCATCCTACGGTGCAAAGACTTGGTCTCTGACCGTTGGGCTGGCCCACAAGTTGAAAGACGCACAACAAGCCATGGAAAGAGCTATGCTCGGCATTTCTCTAAGGGATAGAATCCGAAACGAAGAAATTCGACGGAGAAAAAAGGTAGTCGACATAGCTCTTAAAGTCAGCAAATTCAAGTGGCAGTGGGCCGACCACATCTGGCCGTGTTTGGCTGGCGGTGTTTCCCGTAAAAAAAATCCCAAAATTATTTCAATAGTATCAATTGCTTGTAGATGCTATTTTTTTACCAGATTTCCACTTGAAACTTGACAATCTTTTTTTTAGTTACTCAGCCAAAACAAATTCCATTTTATTTGTTTTCAACCGACTTCAAAAAAAGAAGGAGGTTCTCAATTCGTCTGTATGTTTTTTTATGTTTGTTACTTTTACTTTCGAATGGGTGGACCGATTTTGATGATTCTTTTTTTCATTTGAAAGTCGATGCTTCCCATGTAATCCCATTTAAATTTGGTTCAATTCTGGCAATGGCATCCATGAGAAAACCATATAAGTCTTAAATTGCATTTGTATGTGCGCAACAAAATGACGAATAAGTCAATATCACGCCAACCGATTCTTATAATTCATTATATATTGGAAAGGAGTACTTCTAGGGTAGTTTGATGAGTTTAGCTAGGTTCTGATTAATTGTATTTCGTAATATACCTACGACAATTCGGAAATACAAATATGGCGTTAAATACACGGAGTTAACTTGTAATTAATTTAATAACCGTCGCCAATGAGTGCATACTACAACCGAGAATTACACTTTAAGGTTACTGAAAAGGCGGTTCCCTTACGTTTAGCAGACGTCATAAAACTAGACCTTAATGAAATAATTTCTATATAAGAGCCTAATGGAATTCAGAACTACAGCAAGTCGCGTTTCCATGTTAGAATATATAATTTGGAAATAAATACTATAATACGGTAATTAACTTTCCCATCTACGAATTTATAACATAATGTGTTTGGTGAGACCGACTTGATCATGATATACAGCACTTACGCCAATTAATTTTCACACTAATGGCTAACTAATAACTCTGGCTAGTAGATGATTTATATTTGGTACAGGCTGTGCTCGCGATTTGCTGCGCCGCTTTTATAATTATATGTAACTAAAAGCGTATTTCATGAAATGAACATTCAAAAAAGAAACGCTAACGCCTTCTGAACGGGATACAATCAATATACATATATATTTTCTTATTTACGTGGTAGAAAATACGTTTAATTATACTAACCCGCCGGGATAGCGGGTTAGTTATATGGCTTGGCCTACGAGAGGCCACCACTGACTAAAACCTCCCACGGTGAGCCGGCCTCTGATATGATGAGACTAAGTGCATGAATTTACATGCTGACAGACATAGATGATGTGTAGAGATAATTTTTTTAATGCTATTCGTTTTTAATCATATCGTTTTTAATGATACCACAAGGACCAAATTAAAAAAACCAAGCTCTGCATCTGTAGCCAGTTAGGGCTACCGATGTGAGGGAGAACGTTAAAGTGACGTCACCAACATGCGATGAAGAAGAAGCATTTTTTTTTAAATATTAATACTTATGAAGACTAAAAAAGAATGAACGAACCCCCTGCGATGCACGAAGGATACTTTGACTTTTTACTAAATTATAATTGCCAGCGCATGCATACATATATTTATGTCTATTATGTAGATAAAATAGCTAACAAAGTACCGACTTCTTACTTTACAAAATGTTAATTAAGATTTATTACATTATTTTAAATGTTCCTAATTATCTCCCGTAACAATCCCTGGGGACACAATGCCAACGTTTAATCGACCTCAAACCCCGCCGTAGGGTATTAATAATTACTTTCTCATATAAGCTTTTTGTATTTATTTATCTTTTTGAAGCAGTTAAAGGCTGTCGTACACTTTGAAATAAAACTAATTTAATAGCATAAGCAGTGATGAACCTTACTCAATTCAATGTTTACTGGTGACAGGTAGCATTAGTCTCAAGACGGGCTTAAATAGCGGTTATGAAATTGACAAAATGAAATGATGACTTCATTTTTATTACACCCACACCAGTTTATAATCAATTTAAGTATCCTCCCATTATCAGTCAGCGGAAGTTAAATTAATCCAATCTAATGAATTCGTAAATCGTTTTGGATATGTATGTATCCTTACAAGTAACTAGAACAACGTTCTAGGATATTACTTTTCATTAGAATCCTGAATGGATAATCTCTGTAAATCTGTGCCGAAGCCGTTAAGCCTAGATGTGGCGTTGTATGTCTTCACCGGCGATCAGAAACTTTCCAATACATTTACAAATGCACTGATATATTTGTTCGGTTAATTATGTAGTTAACATACTAATAGAAAACAATATACGAGTGACAGGTTGAACTAAATATCTAATATATCTAATCTTTATTAATCAAAAAGTATATTTTTAAATGATTTCTCACGTCTTTTTTTGCTCAAGCGCGGTAAGCACTTGTTAATAACTGTCTCTTCGACTCCTACCTATTTTCATCAGCAAAGTGTCACATCTACATTTCTTAGGCGTTATTATTTCCGACTTATTTTTGTCAGACTTATTCCGCAAGTAAGTTGTGACGTTAACATATAACATCTTATTATTTATTACAGTGAAATTCCTTTACAACACTTTAGGCTTAGCAAGCTAGTAGTCACATGTCCGGTTTGTGTCGTTTTTGGTGTCATAATTTCGAAAAACGGACATTTATTTGCATTGCTATAAGCCGAATTGCTTAGCCGCTAGCAAATACTTAATGATATATTGCAAGTGTATAATTTGACACGGGTATATTATTCCTACATCACTTTATTTTAAACCGGGTAGACAGAGATATTAGTACTTTTCTAGCTGCTTTTCCCGAAATTTTAAGTACCATTATTACTACTTTAACGTTTACTGTTTCAAAATATTTCTGTGTTCTTCTTCTTCTAATGGTTCTTCTCTCCACTGGATCTCCATCCCCAGTGGATTGGCTGTCAGCTCAGCCAACTTATCTCTTTTGTGTATATGTAGTTGCCTGGACGTAGGCTAATAAACATCAGAGAGTGGACCAGCGTTGCCCTCGTTGAACTATTTCTGCGTTCTCTCCTCCCCTTATTACAGAGTGTCAAATTAGATGCTGGTTAATATATTTAACAAAGCCTTTGTCAATGTTCAGTAAAATCTATTTAAATTTGAACCCTTCAATTGAAAATCTCTATTGTTTAATTTACGTCTACCGCACAGAGGACTTTTGGGTCGGCGGAAATAGATGTGATTACATATTTGCACGGTTGCCCCGCACGGGTAGAGCCCTGTCAGCCGCAGGAAAGATTTGCGCAATAAAGCAATGCATCGTCTTATATACATCTGTATTTTTATAAATTATTTGCGTGTTTCAGAGGCTTCGTTTGTTAAACAGACACGATTGGTGGAGAGTCCTTGTTGTAACATGTACTTGTAAATTTGGTGAATTATAAGCATGTCCTAACATGTGTATGTATATATTTAATCGCGAGATGTTTGAAAATTTTAAATTATTATGTACAGATAATATGAGAAAATATAATATAATTAAATATAAAAAAAAGATTTTTAAAGAACATAATTATCGTTTATCTTCCTCTCTGCCTCCACCGGCTTCTGTCTAGCGTCTCTAACTTAATTACTTAAAATAATAATAAAATGTGGAGGACGACGAGTCTTTTGTGGACGGACCAACTTATTATTGGTGAACGACCGCGAGTTCTATTGCCTTCGGCGTTCCCAACTACGATCAGCTTCTCCAGACTATCGTCGCTTCAGCGCATTGTGTGGCCGAAATACGCCAAGGTTCGTTGTCGGCATGTGGTGGACAAACAGCATTGGTGGGTTTCGCTTATATTATGAACATTTATTTATTATATACATATTTTTTTTTTAAAATTAAACCTAAATATTAAAAAAATAAAATAAATCTGAGACTCAATAATCTAAAACTCAATTCTATTAGACAGTGTGCGCACTAAAGATATAGAAGTTCAGTCTAGAGAGACAGAGATGAGGGATCACTTAAGCATGGCGACGCGTCACTACACCTACAGTCAGTCTGACATCTGTCAAGTGTTAACATTAAGAAACACATGATAGACGAAAGTGGTGATAAGTATTCACGGCTGTAGTCCGACTTGATTAATATTTTCCTTTGAGCCAGACTATTAATATAAACAGCAGAAGCCACTTCGTACATCTTAAAGTAATTATTTATAAGTGGCGACTATCAAGTGCTGTTTGTCTAATTACTCAGCGGGAGTAAGGTTTGAGTAATTACTATAAGCGTGAGGGACTTAGATTACTACTTTTAATACATATACGTCAGTATTCCTATGTGTATTTCTTTGTCGATCAAATTTCTTTCCTGGGCAATATGCGAAAGCTCCAAAATTAATGCAATTAATACGCTACGCGGATCAATAAGGTGGATTAAGTTCCTTATATATATATATATATATATATATATATATATATATATACATATATATATATATATATATATATATATATATATATATATATATATATGTATGTATACCATGACTTCAGATCAGATCAGTACATTAACAAAAATTAAATATAAAGTCTAAAGGTGTCCTGCAAACATTGGAGTGCAAATTTTTAGTATAATATTTACTCTACCTGAAAATGTGATTTAGCTTAGTGCATGAGCGTAGAGCGTCGGGGTCTTAAATAAAATACAACACTTGCTAAAAATTGTGCCTTGTGTGTGGAGACCTCACCTGCTTTCACGTTCCGGACTAAGCTTACTACAACAGAAAGTAAGTAGCACTAAAGTTTTATACGTCGCGAGGAATATTTTTGAAGCGCGACTTCTTTGGGCGTGAAACGGGAGTGATTTTTTTAAAATTCAACATTTTTGGATAATGTTTCAGATCATTCGTCAACTTTAATCGAGTAGGAGAAACTAGAAATCTATCATCCGTAACAGGTTGATTCTATTTATTTTGATTCATTTCTACACTCAATTTCTCTCTGTTTACCCCTAAAGTCTACACATACAGTTTAGAGTTTAAATGGAAATATCTCTAAATAATAAATAATCTAAATATATTGATGCTGTTCCAACGTTTAACATTGGATATAAAATGGTGAATGAATTTTCATTCAGAGTCTTATAAAATAATGTAAAAAAATAGAAAGTATTAGCACTAATATATAACCATTACCATTCATTACCATTAATCACAATTGAATTAATGCGTGAGACCGTTTTTTATGACAATTAAAAATAAGGAATCGAATCTTTTATTACTAAACTAACACGTTAATTTACCACGTTATACGCAACGAATATCAGACGCTAAAGAAAATACAAGGCAAAACTGGAATATATTGCGGTGTTAAGCACGGCTTAAAATTGAGCTGTGTAAGCTTAGAATGAGTGGGCAGCTTAACGCGAAGACAAACGACGTAAAAAGACTATTCAGAGTGTGCAGCGCTGCAAAACATCCGCACTGACGCTTCGGCAACACTTTCAAAGGCGCCGCGTTATAAAATCAATGGAACCCATATATTCTCGCGCCTTTATTCCGTTTGAAAGGTAAAGAGACGGGAACGTGGTGTGTTATTTGTAAAATAAACGAGCGACAACCAGGTTTTTTTTTCATTTTGCGTCTGATTCCGGTCGCGATAGTGAGGTTGCAATGTTTGAATACGCGTTGCGTTCATTTCTAGTTGTAATAGATGGATACAGCAATCCACGTCGGCATTTCATCGAGCATATTAGCTTGTGGTGAGCCCACCGCTTTGCACCGGTCGTATAAACGTATATATCGTTCTACCGTGCGGAGGTTTTTCTTTTATTTTCTAAATGAACTTCGCTTATTGGCCAGACGGCCTATATAGTTTCACTGGGTTTTTGAGAGGTGGCACAGCTTTAACTTAAACCTCTTTTGAGGACTACAGCTTGGACAGTCATTCTATTAGCTTTTTTCAAATAAGAGTCTTTATATGTATACATACGAGTCTGTCTGTTAGATACAGGCTAACTCTGATACACCAAGCGGGCTTAGTGCTAATTGGCGGGTGCGATATTTAAGAAAATTTTCTAAGACATGTAGGTTTCCTCGCAAAGTTTTTCTTCATAATCTTGTATGTGGTTGTGTACAGGCAAAAAAACGAGTAAGCTTGAAAAGAAAGAACTGTAGCAACATAAATACATTTGTGTAATTACAAGTAAACCTTAAGAAACATAACAAATGCATGTATATATATCACGTATATATAAATATCTATTTACATTATCTATATGAAATAAACGGTCTCTTTAATATGTCTTACTCTTCAAACAGTTTAGAATTAAGGGTATTCACTAGTTTGGCATTTAAGACTTATCGGATTAACAGGTGGCCGAGCCTTAATGTCGCTAGCATGAACTTCCACTTTAGGTATCGTAGCGTTACGACACGTGAAAGGAAATCATGCCCAATGATTTAACTCAAGCTGCTATAGACTTCTACACGAGAAACGATCGGATTCTTCAATCGCATTACTTCCTCGAATTCGAATTAAGGTTAGAAGATTGCTAATTTTATGATAAGTATTAATATTTTTTTAGATTGCTAACTACAAGTTTATTAAAATTATTTTATGAAGGGTATGGCTTACATCTCACGTATACATCGCTTGTAACAATAGAATGGTATCACTGAAATTAAATACGTCTCATTTGTTTTTATACGCTTTTAGACTGTCTAAGCAAGTGCTTGACCACGATCCAGCCTGATGTTTAGTGGAAATGCAGATCTGGATGGTAAGGCACTAGCTTAGTAAATGCTTATTCACTTTACTATTGAACATACCCACATGGTAATCGGAGCGAAAGACAGACGTGGGCAAATTATTGCAGTCCTTTGCTGTACCAATAATGAAAGACGAAGCAAAGCGCTTCGTTCGGGTTTGAGGGGTGTTCGCAATATGTTCGCAACGGATGAAATCCTTCAGTGCGTCTTGAAGACCGGTGGTGGAATGGGAATGGGGGAATCAAATCATGTAATTCCTGAGCGCACTCTCCAATATCCAATCTGAAGCCGAAAACCTTACGCCTGTGCTAAAGACTGAGTAGAGTGGTATGATATTATCAACAAGCCTCTTTCTATACTCTCGGCGTTTGTATTGGCCACACAAACTGCGTCCTGTACGGAATATCACATGTCTTAAAAATCTCAATTTCCAGCTCTAAGTTACGGAATGAATTTACCGCCTAAATTTGTATATAATACGTAATAGTTGAGGTAAATGCCTTAATTTCAGGGTACCACAGTTTATTTCTTGACATATTTTGTATCAATTATAAAATAAAAAAACTGTGATTTTTTATCCTGAACAGAGACAAATAATTAAAATAACTTCCAATTAATCTCGAATGCGAAAAAGATGTTCGTTATTTTTAATGGCCGCTGTTTTACAGCGCACTATTAAGTTGTTTATGCTTGTGAATAGTAAATTCAAAAAAATGCACAAGTAACTTTTAATGTGTTCGTACGCAAAAATGAGCTTAAATTATTTAGAGACGGAACTTTAACGATTTCTGTCAAATACACTAAAGAATATTCATTCAACATTTAAGATTTGTGTTGACATTTTAAAATTATAATGATAATTAAACTAGATGTGGCTATAAAGTTAAATTCGTAGTTTAATGAATATGGATTATGAATAATAATTATTATTGAACGAACTTAACTAGATAGAAACCTGTCCAATAGAAACTAGCGCTCTTCACGAAATATTACCGATATAACAAAAAGTTTTTAACCCTAACGCGGTAGACAGAAATAGCTATTTATATCCTTATTTGGACCCAAATGTAATAGGACCCGTAACTCAGGACAGATGTTTCAGTAAATATTTTCTTGTTCGAAATATAGAAACCAAATTGGTTCAAATAGGCTGAGATTTAATTCCCATCGTAAGTCATAATACGAAGCCACTAGGCTATCACGATTTATTTTAATTACAGAAATGATATATCGATATGGAATAAGCAAGAACAGCGTCCGATCTTTGCTAAATACTTGTCCTACACTTCCGCCTAGAAGCAAAATGCTTTTTTGTTTATTGTTAAATCACAAATCAAAAATTCGTTTACCAATTATGGACTGACATCGACTTTAAAGTTGGATAAAATAGGGCAAGAAAGTTGTGTTAGTCATTAAGTATAGTTTAGGTATTATGTCAATAATATTATAGCACAAAAATTAGTTTCAAAGTCGCGTTTATAATATGTATTTATATCAAATTGGTAAAATCCTAGAGAAAAAAGTTCACAAAACTTTTTCAGTTTCATATGTTTGCGAAGTTGTATCGATGCGAAAGATGTATGACAGATCCTTGCAAAATAGAAATTCGCATTATCTACCCTCCTTCCTACCTGGAAGGCGTGCTTGCTTTTAATAACTTTTATAATTTTGCTCCTGCAAGTTCGTTAAAAAAGCGCTGTCTATTCATTGAAATAAATGCGAAAATACGTAAGCACTACGCTTTTAACTAACTTAATTTAAAAACTGCCTCGATTTGCTTTGGTTTCTGAAATGAGATTATAAAACTGGAGCTTTTATTTGCACTACTGCTACAATAGTCAAATTGAGATCGAATTGCGATACTTTAAATCGATTCATTAACTTATAAACTTTATTTTTGCAAAAAGCACGATGAAGGGGACGGTTACTACGTTACGCGTGAGCATTTAGATTTGAGAGGGCCGAACCGCTCGGTCGGCTGCTTTTTTTTTCTTTCAATAAAGCGCAACCACAGACTTATGTCCGTGCTCTTTTGTAATATTCTTGAATAGGTTGCTTTGGTTTTGTTTTAATAAGCGTGCTACAGTTACTACATATTTTTTTAAAATGCCTGATTTTTGAAATGGTCCGGTTCACGCTTCGGAGACGCCCCGTTGCACTGTTATTAGTTTCTCCGCCACCGGTCGGTTGCTTTAACACGTATAAAGGGATTGAATGTTCAATGTCACCCTTTATAAAGAGTTTGGTCACCTTCTCACTAATAAAATTGTAGAACTATTAATTATCTTCACTTCACTTTTTTATTATGCGCGATAGCACTTATGTCGTGCAATAGCAGTCGCCGTTGCAATCGCAATGCAATAAGATCATTTTTATTACAAAGAAATGACTTACTAGAATTTGGACCCGGTGAATTGTGATTGATGTTTCTATCAGATTAACGTGACACGTGAGGTGAAATGCGTTGATGATCACTATCACTAAACGATTTCCTTAGAATTAAAATACGTGATACAACACACTGTTGGGCGCAGGCCTTCTCTGTAAAGAGAGTATAAGGGCATAGTCCAGAGTTTTATGTATATTCATAGATCAAATTATGGAAAAACGTGTTAACAAAATTAGTTTGTAGTGAGATAAACTATATATAGGCATGTAAAAGTTAATTTTATTATAAATATACTACGGTGGGTGGTAGTTAGGCGAGCTTGATCTCCTCTTCTTCTATAGAAATACAGAAATGATATATTATCGAGTGGCAAAGGGGATCTCTTATTCAGAACTCCAGTACGGTAAGCGGAAACGTGGTGGCCGGTAGCTAGAATGTAAGGAAGTTCTGAATATGTCTAATATGAGGAGATGCAAAATAGAGCCCAGTGGGAGACAAAAGCAGCACTGCGTTCTGAGTGGAGGCGATTTGTCCACCAACAGGTTGATAATTTCGAAGTTGAGCGGCGTGAAGAATTCGACACAAACCGAGATAAACTGAATACCCGCCAAGTAGTGTCCATCCACTATAATTATGTTGGTGGAACCTTGACCTGTGAGAAGTGCTCTCGTGCTTTTAGCAACAAGCTCAGGTACGTGAGCCACCAAAGAGCACACGAGAGGGCAGAAAACCTAAGCCCTACCTAATTACTACCTGAATAAAGCGCCTTAATTAAAATGCCTTTCCAGTGACACAGTCGCCATGGACGACATCGGCCTAGACATCATCATCATCATCATCATACCTCTGTTTCAATTTGTTAGTCTCGAGGTGGTGGTAATCATATACGAATACCGATACCACTAGGTAGAAATTGATATTTTTACTATGACTCCATTAGAAAAATGACCCCGAGTAAAAATCTAAGTTATTCAATGTCAAGCGAGATGTTTTTGTTTGAAACAGTTGATTGAGTTCCCAAATCCTTACTCCTTGTTATTTTCACGGGAGAGCGACCGGGTGGATTCCATTAATGTCTGCTAACGACCGGACGCACTTCGGATTGGGGTTTAAAAGGGTTGAGTGGTTTTGTACAATCGTTCTGATAAAAGGGGATGAATGTTAAAGCTTTTAGCGATTTAAAAGATGTCCCGTCCAGTTGGATTAATTTTAGCGCCAATGAACTAATAAGAATGTCGGGCGTATCTTGAACGATTCGCTTTTATAGGGGCGCCTCTCCGTTCCTTATCTCGCTGTTCTCAAGTTTTAACAGCCCTTGTCGATATAGATGTCGTAGCGTTTGAAGCTGTTTGGAAATGTTAAGAGATTGGATTTAAAAAAGTGAGTCTTTTAAAGTCAGTAGCTTTTAACGTCACTTATATTTTTGATGTATTGAGAACTACTTAAATTGTTGTTTAAAAAAATGATGCTTTTAAATGAAGTTCGCATAAGATCGAGACCTCCTATTGAACTGTGCCTCGTTTAAAAAGAAAGTATGTGCAGGGGAAGATATGATGCTATATTACTTAAAAAGTTACTATGATATGAATAGACATATAAAATTAGCTTTCAGATATTTTTACCGGGACTGATATAGATGTCGTTGTCTGGTTTTCGCCAACCTACGCTCACGCTGCTATATTATGCTATCCTACATTATTATTAGACTAACAATGACACAAACTTGATGCGATATAGACGGCATAGTCTTTAAGTAAGGTAGTTTAACGTTAGAACCAATAAACGATAAAATATTGATAGCAATTATTACCTTGATAGCGAAACAAAACTGGACTAACAAATATGCATTTATTAACGTTGTACTTACCTCGAAGGAAATTTCTTCAAAAATACCTGCAAAAGGAAATGTAATTATTTAGTTCAACAATCATATTAATATTTACGACGACGTCTTCTACATCTAAATATTGATTCTACATATAAAAAAGTGACAATTTAATTTCAAAGTTACATCTTATTTATATTTTCATATGCAGATGTGTCAGAATATAAATTACTTGGATTTTATCAATTTATAGGCGCCGCATAAATAAGTTAACTTAAAAATAATTAATCTATAAGAGAATGAATCAATTCAATTTAATGAAAGTTTTCGGGTCTGCGGCAAATAGGAGCAAATTATAGTTATACATCAAGAGTCATTTAATTACTTTTAGTTTAAAACGTAGTTTGAAATCAATATTGTTGGTGAACGGATTTAATATGGGACATAGTATAATGTGATGTTTTTAATTAACTATCAGCAGAGTGTGAGGTGGATTTTGTATTTTTTGTGAAACGGAACATCAAACATGGTGCTAGATTTTAAATGAACACAGCCGTCCAATAGCTCCAGCACCATCAAAAACACTAATGGTATATGTTACACTACACTTATAAAGAGGCCGAGGTGAGGGTCACCTCTAGAATAGCATTTTATTCTAGAGAATAATAAATCTGTAGTGTAGATATCCTCTTTAAGCCTATCTAAAAATTTGACTTATGTGTCACCGAACATAAATTTGCCGAGCAATGTTTTTGTACCTAAAAATCAAAGTCGGAATCCGAAAACCTGTTGTTACAGCCTTGTAACAATAGGTTTTCCGCATCTGCAAGCATCTAGGCTATCATTAATTTTAGTTACTTTATTTATTTTCAACCGACTTCAAAAAAGGTGGAGGTTTCAATTTGTCTGTATTTTTTTTTATGGTGAATCGATTTTGATGATTCCTTTTTCTTTCAAAGGCTGCTGCTTCCCATGTGGTTTTTGGTATTAGCGCGTAAATATACTTGTAACAGGTCTATTTTTAACATTGAAAAATTAACGGAGATATATGAAAGTTAAGTTTTTAAACTTTATTGTTACATTTGCTATCTTGAACAAAGAGAGAGTAAATATTTGTTGCTTGTCACTTTACTTGTCTCTATATATTGTATCGTTCTAAGGACATTTTTCTGATTTAGCAAGTTTGCGCGCGTCGTTAATAGCACCCACGGGGAATATTCGACAAAAACTAAAACTAACTTATGAATATTCGGCCGCGTAGCTCGTAGCGCGTAGCGTTAGCACATAAGCTCGGCTAGTGTCAATCGCTCTGGAGCATGCGCCGTTTCACCTTTAGCGCGGGCTTGCGTGCGGACTTCAGTAATTGGCCGTACGCCGTCCGGTCGGAACCTATTCCAGACCGCTACGAGCCGTTTTTCCCGCCCGTAACAATTTCGAGCGCGTGACACCTGTCAATTGGATACCGATAATGGTGAACATTAGGACGCATGTATTTGTTCCAAGACGTAAACAACTTATAGTGTCATTTATGTGTCATGTATGAAAACTTCAGTGGGTATAATGTTGTAAAAAAAGTAGTTGCAAAGTTAAAGTAACCGCATACTTATAAGTTTGTTTAAAGAATAAAACAGTTCTAAAATTAAGTGAATTGTGACTTTCTCGATGTCTGGATTTACTTATTTAGGTAAGATTGTCTGATTATTTATTTATCTAGTATGAGAAAGGTAAATAAAAAATTCATAAATTCATTTTCCCCTGGTCTTAAATATTTACAGAGAGAATTTTCGCAACCTATTTTTTTTTAATTAAACCTACACATTTATTTTATGTTTTGGGAAAACATATTAATAAAATTAGTTCTGTCTTATTAAAAACACTTTGAATTCTTAATAAATATAAATGATGAAAGTTAGTGGGTTCCTACAACAAACCCTTCAATTTACGCGGATTTTAAAGTGTAAGTATGTGTAAATAAAGGTTTTTACGTAACGATAACTAATTAAATATTTATGTAAGTGTTATTATTACAAAAGTAAACAAAAATTAATAATCTAATAATTATTCAACAAAAAAAATATTAAACATCAATTTAACGGTCGTATGACAGGGACTGAAAAATAAGTTACATTTATCGTTAAACCCCAATGCGTGAGAATTATTATCGCAGGCCTTATCAAAAATTGAAATCTTTGAAAATTTTACTATAATTGCTCTTGCTTTTTGTTATATGTCAGATTATTAACAAAGGGTTCATTTGTTTGTGGGGAAAATATATTTTTTTGAAATGACAAAGTCTTTATAAACATATTTAATGTATTTTTTCAAACGTACTAACAATAAACTAAAAATACGTTTGGTAGCTCAAATGCTAAATAGAACTAGATTTGTGCATTCTTAGAACTTAGAGGTAAATGTTATTTTTCTGATCTTACTTTAATTAGAAAAAATCTACTCTTTTAACTTTTATCTTTTCCATTCGTGATACCATTATAGGGTTAACCTTTCGCCATGATAGTAGTCAAAATTTTTAAGTGGATGATATTTTTACTATCACAAATATCATAGTATCCAAAAACAGAAAACTCGTTACATAAGCTGTTATGATATTAAAAATCATATTTGTTTTTTTGTTACACTTTCTAAGCAAGTGCTTGACTACGATCCCACCTGATTTTAAGTGGAAAAGCAGTCCTGGATAGTAAGGCGCACTAACTTAGTAAATGTCTATTAACTCTACTCTTAAAAATACCCACATTGTAATCAGAGGGAAAGACAGACGAGGGCAAGTCGTTAGTTAATTTGTTCTTAGCTCAGTTACTAGACTCAAGTATAAAAGGTTTAAGGTATAATTGTTCTGATAAATCTATAGTAAAGTCTCAATAAATATAGTAGTACTATTTCATACTCTTTAGGATATTATACGTGTTGAATATCACGGATAAGACGATTAAACGCAAGAAGAAGTTCGTTCTTTACATGACTTTTTTTTTTTTGACGAACTAGACAGATGGGCTAGAGTAGCTGGCTTTGACTGCTTCACCGAGTTTAGAGGTGGCATAGCTCTTAGGTCGCCTAGCCTAAACGTCTATCGCTACTAACTCGACACAAGGTTCCCGATGAAGGTTTTTACATTAACTTAATTTTCTGTGGCTACAGGTGTGACAAATTTTCATTGAATAAACATTTACAATAAATTACGAATAAATTGCAGTTTGCGTTTCACATTTTTCAACCGACTTCAAAATAGAAGGTGCTCAATATATTTGTGCATTCACATAGCCCTAATAAGCGCGTTCACAGCGTTCTGAACCGGGTTTTGTTTTAATTAGGTCCAAAATCAATTTTATAGGCATACGACCTCGGGTTCCGAGACATACGAGGGAACTCCTAAAAATCGAAAGGAAGAATGCTTGTTGATCGAGATATTGGTACGTTTTGACAATTTAAGACTAGGCAAGTACTTTATAACGACAACGACCTCGAATGTGGAAAAATAAATAAAACAAACGCGTCAGAACGTCGTACTATAACAATTATATATCGATACTTTGGCGTGTTGAAGCGTTTAATATTTCATTTGATTTCAAGTCGTATTTTGTAGTACGTATGTACTCGTAGTATAGTATTTTACTCGTTATTATACTTATAAAACACTGATTTTGATATCTAAAGACAGTGTAAATGTTTCAATCAGGAATTTTTGCTGCACGTGACTCGACACTTTCACGTATATACTTATACGTATTCGTCGGCTATATGTTTTCTCGTCTTTTAAAAGTACGTCACCAATCTCGTAACAAGAACACTACGGACATGAATTGACTACACTACTTATTCATACGATTAAACACATCATGCTGAACCCTTTTCAATCCTGTAAATATATAATTTATAGTTATTTTTTCCAGTCACAACTAGACAAGAAAACAAAACAACTATCACAAGACAGCAAAACAACAACAAACAAGGCTAGTTGTGACTGGAAAAATTGACGGGACAAGACCGCGAGGTCGACAGCCCACGCTGGACTGACCAGATCCGCACCACTCTCGGCGCGTCGGTTCGCGATGCTCTGCTCACTGTTGCAGACAGAGGAAAATGGCGACGGATCACCAAAAACAAACTGTTCCCACGAGATGGTGACGACCCTAAGGAGGAGGAGGAGTTATTTTTATGGAAGAAGTTGCAAATGTACCCGAATTAGTTCACTTGCCATTAGGTCGACAAAAACCTACCAAAGCTGATGGTAGGTTTTTGTCGATCGCTTTCGTCCTACTTTTTTTTGAAAAGCAAGACGGTCTGTACATCACTCAAACAGAAGTTATATATGTAAAGTTAAACCATTTAACCATCGTAAAGTTTAGGTTTAGGTTAATTTTACATGGCCGCAGTACAATTCTGATTGTAACGGCTTTTGATGCAGCAAAAGAGCTGCTTTTTTTTTTGTTTACGGGGAGGAAATCTTCAAAAAGATACCCTGCCTTCTGGGGGGAAGGCGGCGGTTATATGGGGTTTTTACCTACTAAAACCTCGCCGGTGGCCTTTTCCTCGGTGCATGACAAAGGGCTCCGGGATCTCCAGAGGAACGCACCGGAGTCCTTCTGCACTGTGCTCAAGGAGAGTACGTCCCGGGGGGGCAAGGCGGGGGTGCAAGGCGACAGGGGCCAGCCGATGTCGGATTCTTTACGAAGTTTTCCTTCACCACTGAGCGTTGGTTAACCAGCACAGAAAACTGCAACAGCAAATTTATTGATACGGTACGGTATCGGAGTCATGTTGCTAGCGTACTATGCAATTTGAGGCAATCGCCCGTCGTATTACTGAGGTACCACGGCTTTGATTTCCTACCTTAATTAAATAATAATAACGTAAGACATCATTTGCGATGACATTAGTCAATTACTCCGTGTATTTCTTTGCATTAAAGGCGCTAATTTGAAGACATTACTGAATATTGTATGCTCGATTGAACCCTCAATTTCCAGTACTTGGAAATACATTACTTGCGACCTTGTGAGACGCGGCTGTCGCAGAGGCCCCGCCCCGCATTGTTCGACTGCGTGCGTGTCCGTAAGCGTTTGTGACACGCGAACTGACCGCACGTCACGTAACGTAACTCGGGTACCTAAATAATTTTCAACCTGCTTTTTGCCTTGTCAACTGAAATGGGCCATGGCTTCGTTACAGCCTTTTTATAAAGCTGACAATAGATATTAATGCACGAAGTATTGGTGCGTATAAGAATATAATAATAGAGGTATCAGTATATATCATGTAATATCATCAAGGTTGTTACTTTAGTAATAAAATAGTAAATAATTGATGGATGGGTGTACACCATCCATCAATATATACTGTATTGATATAGTTTTAATTGGTATCCATAATTATCACGTATGTTGGCTTAGTAATAAAATAATAATATCATCTGAAAGGAAAGATCATATATTTCTTGTGGTATTCTACTTGGTGTACATAGGATTTGAAAAAAAGTATTATGACCACAAATAAAAAGACTTCTCGACTTAAGTATTACGCTTTAACAATTACTTCAGATAAACTTCGAAGGGTGTAACTGCTCGGAGACGACTGAGCCAAAATCCGCTAGGAGCACCATCCCCACCCGCTATCTTCGCCATCCCACTCCCGTACCAACCATAGACGAGGCCATAGATAAAGCATCAGTATTACCATAAATTGGAATGTTGACGGGTGAATAATTGTTCACCTAATATGTTATACTATCAATATTTTTGTTAATGAATTTTTATCAAGCCTAGTTGCACGGCTCCATGTCTGCTATATATGTCCGAAGGATATATCACAGCAGACTTAAGGGGTTTTTGAATTCGCGAAAACCCCAACAGTTTAAATTTTTACTCAAGAACATGTATGTGAAGTAGTAAGGACTTATGAGAGTGTCTCAGTACCATGTAAAACCTATTTGGGCCAATGGCGGGCGTTCACACATCACAAAATCACTGATCTAAAAATTTTTAATCAATTCGTTGACAGTCTATACAGTATAAGTTTATATATATAGTATATAACGCACCTTAAGTGTTGCGTATTTGGTGAAAATAAATAAAATTTTGTTATGCCACAAAATAAGGTGAGAGCGGATGACATATTTCCTACACGTTAAACCTGAGCATTCGTCTACTGTCGCCGGAGCATTACAGAGATAAGGTGACAATTATCACGTTGTCATAACATTTAGTCGTGTTTTATGATTTATATTTATTATGCTGGTTTTCTTTCCTTATTTTTATTGTACTCATAAAACCGAAACAAAGATAAACGCAAATATAAACTTCTCACAATCAAATAAATCTCTCGTCCTTTTAACTACAGCAGGTAGACAGAGACAACTTTGGCTGTTCGCTTATAGCTTAGCTTATTATCATATGTGAGTGTTTGTGATCCCATCGCCATACATAGTTCGCAAACTTACTAAACCGAAAAAATGGGAACCTTTAGCTACTGTGATATCACTGCGTATATGTACACTACAATTAGATTATATATATATATATATATATATATATATATAAAGATAATAAATTAATTGGAATCTTTTTATATGACCCGTTTAACTGCTATGATTATTGTCGGGTTTAAAGTACATTAAATTAAAGTTTACACATGTTAGAATGCAAATACCCATTCTGCTTCCTACCTGGACCATGGAATGGTAAACGAGTTTTTTATATAGAAGAAAAATCAACAAGAAATCTCCATATAAATTAATGAAAGATACGTATAGCTAGCTAGCGAGCAGCCTTTAGATGTATAAAAAGTCCTTTCATCTATTTGTTTTGTAGGAAATTAAAATTTGTTTGAATTTACATACGAGTATAAGGGTATAGTAATATGAATTTCTCGACAAATTCACGTGTTAGCTTGCTTACAATAGATTCAGGACTTCAATAGATTGAATATTGAAATTTTAGAGGTTGAATGGTTATCGAGTAAAGTGATTTCATACAATCGTAGAAGGCTAATTGGGTGTTATTTACTTCCTTAGCTAAACGTTCTGAAGTGGATTTTGTGGAGTGGTTTATAGATTGTACAAAGACATTTATTTTTAAATGTAACACGCTAACTTAGTCGTTTATTAAAATCGTTAAGTGTTGAAGAGTTTTCAGTTTTTCATTTCTTATATAAAAAGTTCTCGATTGGAGACCGCGGACCGGCAAGTTCAGTAGGACGTTCACCCGTAAGGTGGTCTGATGACCTTATAATGGGCGCAGGTCGTAGCTGGATGCAAGCCACTTACAACCAGTCCTTACGGAAATCATAGGCCTATATCCAGTAGTAGATCTCTTGCGGCTGTACAAAAAAATCAATTGCTAAAATTTGTCCCCATTTTTCGGTTCATCACTTGTCACATATGGGACCTAATAAACATTGTAACAAATGAACAGGTATTGTTGTCTCGCCCGTTAACACGTTTAAAGAACGTGAGAGCTTTTACTTTTTTAAACCAGTATTTTAGTTTTACTGAAACCAAATATTTATGTTACGATACATTTACATGGGTATATCATATATAGGTACATATGTTCCGTAGCGTGTGCATACACAATACAGTAAACACGCATCGAGTTGGGTAAACAGTGTCGTTTTTACTATACATTTTCACTGTAAAAAGTTTGTTTCATTTTTATTTATCTCCGCCTTTTTTTCAACAAACCATAAAGCACAAAGAGTGCTTTGTAATACTCGTATATGTATTTATATTATGATCGAATTTATTTCTTTTTAAATACCAACGATTATGCAATGGAATCTAGGCAATCATCTTTTCAACCGACTTCAAAAAAGCAGGAGGTTCACAATTCGTCCTTATTTTTTTTTATGTTTATTAACTCATAACTTTCGACTAATCGAACCGATTTTGATGATTTTTTTTATTTAATTTATTTAATAAATTTTACAAATAAAATTTACACAACAAAGCGCATCCCAAAAACCTATCCCAGGTTTATCTGGATGCTCAGCATTCAGATCTCGTCCATTTTAACAGTATAAGTGATATAAAAAGAGTTTATTTGAAAGAGTTGTTGCTTCCCCGTGTGGTCCAATTTGGTCCAACTGTGACAATGGCATCCATAAGAAAACCATTTAAGTTTTAAATTATCATCGCATATGTACGCTACAAATGGACGATTAAGTCAATATCACCCCAACTTTAGGATTTACTTCAAGAATAGTTTGATAAAAGTTTTGTTATGCTCTGATTTTTTACGGTTGGAGAGAAATTTATTTTCTTAATAAGAATAACAAAAAATTGACTTAGTTAAGGACAGTACACAATTATATAATATTAAGCTAAGCGTTACAGTGAATATGTTTAAGGTATTTTTTTTAGCTATCAATATTTCTTTTATTATTATTTTTTTTTCCAAAACAATTACTAACAATCTTGTTAACCATTCCAACTAAGCTTAAGCTTGTGCTAGGACATGGTTCACGTCAAAATCGTTTTGAGACTGTTTTGTTGGTGTTTTATGGTTGTTGTTAGGTTCTTTGGGGTGTTCTGGTTTTAGTCTTTGGGGTTGTTTTTTTTATCTTGGGGGTGGTTTTATTTTGTTGTTGTTGTCGTTATTTTATTGGTTGTTTTGTTATCGTCTTTGTTGTTTTATTGTTATTTTAGGTAGTCTGTTTAGTCGGAGTGATGGGTAGGAAGACGGGAAAGGAGGGGGGGGATCCGGGGGGGGGTAGTACATCGCGTGGGGGAGGGAAGGGGTGTCCCTACGATCAGGGTAGGGTGATTTCCTCAGGGGAGGAATTCAGCGACTCTGACGAGGAGCCACTGGTGGGGGGGTCCAGGGTAACTGCCAGAGGTGAACCCAGCAGGAGTCAGAGACCACTAGGGAGTGTCTCAGTGACATCGCTATCGGAAGCGGAGCTCTGCCACGGCAAGAGATTATACTCGGAGGTGTCGGCTGGCTCGGGCTCGGACACCGAAACTGGGGAGGATCGGGGGAAAAGGAAGGGGAAGGGGAAGGTGTCCTCCCCAAAAAGGGGGAGTTCGCGGGTCGCAGACACCCTTGCGAAAGCAAGGGTGGCTTTGCGAGATAAAAGGTGGAGGAAACGGAGGCTATCTTCGCGGCTGCTCTCGAGAGCAGATTTAAGAAAGGGAAGCTGCGAGGGAGAAAGAGGGGAGGAGGTAGAACTCCCTTCTGATCTTGGGGCAATGGGTCCGGAGGAGCTCATGTTGGCAGCAGAGGTCAGCTCGGGGTTATCCTCGAGCTGACCGGGAAGAGTACTGCCCTCAAGGGGTACTCCAACAAAATTAAGAGGGCGTCCTCCTTTGTGAAGGACGTCCTCGACAACCTTGTGGTGCGCACGGAGGCCGAAGAAACCCGCCGTCTAAGAGCCGATAATAATCGGCTCCAGCGGGAGGTGGCTAACCTGCGGGAGGAGGTCCGTGCGCACCGCAGGAGTTTGAGGAGAGCCGAAGGAACGCGAAGGAGAACCCCGTGAGCCGGGATCAACTCCAAGACCTAGAGGGGAACATCGCCAGGTTGGTGGGCAACCTGGTAGATGGTCGCCTCGCGGAATTGGAGTCCCGGCTCCCGCAACGGGTCTGCCGCCCACCCCTAGCGGGTGATGAAAGGCCCTTGGCGAGGGCGACGAAGGCCGCCATTGAGGTGCACCGTGCAGCGGATAAATCTGCTGCACGCTCAGTGGTGGAGCCTTCCGTCCAGCCTCAGGGAGGGCGCGAGGTGGAGGAGTTTCCGGCCCTTCCCCCTCCCAGGACTCCCAAGGGAAAGGGGAAGGGTAAGGGAAAGAGTGGAGGTGCATCGGGGTTGAGTGGACCGCATTCGGTCCCTCAACCTCAAAGGCGACGGCGGTGGCCTCAGGGGTCCGTCTGCTCCATCGGGGATTAACCCGATGGAGTGGACGGAGAGTGATCCACCGCAAGGCACCCGTCAAGAAGACGGTAGCCGGGGCGGCGGCACCACCGGCGAAGGAGGGCCTGAGGAAGCCGCAAATAGTCCTCCCTCGCTCTCAGGCCGTAGTCATTAAGCTACGGCCTGAAGCAGCAACAAAGGGAGTGACATATGCCTCGGCCCTATTGAAGGCGGAACGAGCGGTGGACCTGGCAGAGTTGGGCATTGGGCCGCTCCGGATCCGCCAATCGGCGACCGGAGCGCGCCTAATTGAGGTGCCAGGCTCCACCAGCTCGGAGAAGGCCGATGCCCTGGCGGACCGTTTGAGGACGGTCCTCACAGAGGAGGTGGAGGTGTCGAGGCCCGTGAAAAACGCCGACATGCGCGTCACGGGCCTCAATGACACCACCACTGTGGACCGCCTCACGGCCGCGCTGGCACGGGAAGGGGGGTGCACTGCCGCGCAGGTCATTGTCCGGAGCATGCGCACCGGCAATGGCCCGCAAGGGATGGGCTCCGCCCTCGTGGAGTGCCCGGCTGTAGCGGCGAAAAAGCTGCTGCAGCTGGGAAGCATCGCGGTGGGTGGAGCCGAGTGCACCTCCACTTTCTGGAGCCAAGACCCAGGCACTGTTTTAGATGCCTGGGTCTTGGGCACGTGGCTGGCACGTGCCCCCATTGTTGACCGCAGCGATCTGTGTTATCGCTGCGGTCAGAAGGGGCACAAGGCAGCTGCCTGCTCGGCGCCACCGCACTGTGCGGTCTGCGCCGATGCAGGCAGGCCTGCCGGCCACGTGATGGGGGGCATGTCATGCCGCCCCCCATCCACCCGTGGAAAGCTCCCCGCCCAACCCCAACGGGCCGGGAGCTCGAGGGACGTTGAGATGTCTGGTTGATGGCCAGACATCTCAACCTACTCCAGGCGAACGCCAACCACCTGCCGCGGCGCAGGATCTCTTCCTGCAGTCCATGGCGGAGTGGGGCGTCGATCTCGCGGTGATGGCGGAGCCGTACTTCGTCCCCTCCCTTCCTCACTGGGTGGGGATCTGGACGGCTCCGTTGCCATCACCGTGAGGCCTGGAGTAGGCCCGCCCTCGTCCCCAAAGCGAGGGCCACGGGTACGTGGCGGCGGTTCGGGGAGAGGTGGCTCTGGTCGAGTCTACTTCTCCCCGAATCAGATCTGCCGGCCCTCGAGCGCTTTCTCGACGCTCTTGGGCCGGTGGTGGGCAGCTAGCGCCCCTCCAGGTGTTCGTGCTGGGGACTTCAATGCCAAGTCCACGGCTTGGGGCAACCCCGCACGAACCCTAAAGGAGGGAGGTGGAGGAGTGGGCGCTAGCTGCCGGGCTGTCCCTTCTCAATGTTGGGACAGCCCACACATGCGTGCGGCGGTCGGGAGGTTCAGTGGTGGACTTGTCGTTCGCCACTCCGGCCGTCGCACGGCAAGTGGAGCGTTGGAGAGTGGAGACGGAGGTGGAGACACTATCGGACCACAAATATATAAGGTTCGAGGTGTCTCCAGCCTCCGGACGTCCGGCGTCGAATTCCTGGGGTCGTAGCCGGTTCCCGCGTTGGGCGCTCACAAAGCTCAACCGGGAACTGGCATTAGAGGCGGCCATTGTCGGCCGCTGGGGCCTCCCGCCAACAGAAGACGGGGGTGGACGATGCGGTTGGCCGCTTCTGCGACGTTTTACACAACGTCTGCAGAGCGGCCATGCCCCGCGTTGGGCGTCCCCCCCCTAGGCGGGCGGTCTTCTGGTGGTCGACAGAGATTGCCGACCTCCGCGTCGCCTGCAACGGGGCCCGTAGGGCGTACACCCGAAGCAGGCGGCGCCGACCCCAGGATGTGGAGAGAGATGGTCGGCTGTACAGGGTCTACGTGGAGAAAAGAAGATCCTGCAGCTGGCCATCTGCCGAGCCAAGGAGACTGCCTGGCTGGAGATGGTGAAGGGTCTCGAGAGAGACCCTTGGGGCCGACCGTATAAAGGGTGCGGGAGAAATTCCGCACCCGGTCGGCCCCTCTCACCGGAGTGCTCCAGCCAGAGCTCCTGGGGAGGATAGTCGGGGAACTCTTCCCCGACGCCCCTGCGGGTTTCACTCCCCCCAGGATGGCTCGGCAGACGCCGGACGTCGAAGACGTCCCGCCACCACCCGTCACGGATACCGAAATGGAGGCAGTTCTGACCTGCCTCCAGAGTAGGCGGAGGGCACCGGGTCCGGACGGGGTGCACGGAAAGGTTTTGGCCCTTTCCCTCGTGCACCTCGGTCAGGCCCTTCGGGAGCTGTTCGACCGCTGTCTGCGGTCGGGGCAGTTCCCGAGGGTCTGGAAAGAGGGTCGGCTGTGCCTTCTCCCGAAGGACAGTCGGCCCCGGACTCGGCTTCGGCGGTTCGACCGGTTGTGTTGCTGGACGAGGCTGGCAAGGCCCTGGAGAGAGTCGTGGCTCGCCGCCTCGTCCGGCATATGGAGGAAGGTCCGGGCCCGAAACTCTATGAGTTTCAATTCGGGTTCCGGGCCCGCCGGTCGACCGTCGACGCCCTCCGACGCCTGCGGGCGGTGACGGAAGAGGCGGGGCGTCGGGGAGAGGTAATGTTGGCGGTGTCACTGGACATCGCCAATGCCTTCAACAGCCTCCCTCATGCGGTGATACAGGCGGCACTCGTATATTTCGGAGTGCCCCTGTATCTCAGGAGGCTGTTGGGCGCCTACCTCTCCCAGAGGAGGGTGGCATTCGAGGACCGGAGGGGGTCAGTCAGGTGGAGAAAAGCCGAGCGCGGTGTCCCACAAGGATCGGTGTTGGGGCCGATTCTGTGGGACATCGGCTACGACTGGGTCCTGCGGAGCCGTCTCCTCCCCGGGATGGGTGTCATCTGCTATGCAGATGACACCCTCGTATATTCCCGGGGAAAGGCGTATAAGGAGGCGGCGCGGCTGGCCGAGGTCGGAGTAGGCCTCGTGGTCAGCCGCATAAAGAGGTTAGGGCTTCGGGTAAAACTGGAGAAGACCGAAGCCCTCCTCTTCCGCAGGACCGGACGTAAAGGACCCCCTCCGGGTGCCACCCTCCTCATAGGAGGAGAAAGAGTGAGGGTGAGTTCCCAGATGAATTACCTGGGACTCACCCTCGATGGAGGATGGACCTTCGGACCCCACTTTGAACAGTTGGGGCCGAAGGTCCTGAGGACGGCAGCCGCGCTGGGAAGTCTCCTCCCGAACCTCGGAGGACCCAGCGCGGTGTGCAGGAGGCTGTACTCTGGGGTCTGTCGGAGTATGGCCACGTACGGTGCCCCATCTGGGCGGGTGACCTGTCTCGCGGCAATCGCGCACAGCTGCGCAGAGCGCAGCGGATTGCCGCGATTAGGGTCATCCGGGGTACCGTACGGTCTCGTGGGCGGCAGCTACTGCGCTTGCCGGCGATCCGCCGTGGGAGCTCGTGGCGGGGTTCTAGCCGAGGTGTCCGACTATGTCTCGGATAGGAGGGCCCTCGGAGAGAACCCTCTGCCAGAAGAGGTCCGGCGGATCCGTCGGTTAGGCGAGGTAGCACTATGCCGGAGGTGGGAGGAGGACCTGGCGCATCACCCGTACGGTTTACGTACAACGGGTGCTCTGCGCCCGGTCCTGAGCGCTGGATGCGCAGGAAGCGCAAACCTCTCACCTTCCGTCTGACGCAGGTGTTCACGGGGCATGGCTGCTTCGGGGACTACCTGTGTCGGACGGCCCGACGGGAGGCTGATGAGCGGTGCCATGATTGTGGCGCTGCGGTGGACTTTGCCCAGCACACCCTAGAGGTGTGCCCGAGATGGGCAGCGCAGCGTTGCGACTTGGCATCCGCCATCGGTGGAGTAGACCTGTCGCTTCCGAGCCTCGCACTTGCGATGGTACGGAGCGACAGGTCTTGTCGGCGGTCGCCTCCTTCTGCGAGACAGTCATGTCCCAGAAGGAGGCCGACGAGCGGGTCAGGAGGAGCCGTGGGGCTCCCTCCCTCCGCAGGCGACGAGTCGGGGTGCGCAGGAGGCGTTTCAAACGCCTCCTCGCTGCCCCGTAATCCCGAAGCGGGGCCAGGATGGGAACCTGGCCCCAGCATGCTTCGGCGTCGTCGGGACTTCTCTGAGTGCCGGAGGAGTCCCCTTCGAGGGTGAAGTCCGGTCTTGCCGAGACCGGCCGGTCGTTGGGGTGTCCTGTCGCTGATGATCCGGGGCACCCCGCTCATAACGGCTGATGGCATTCGCGGTAGGTTTAGTGGGTATGGGCTGCCCAGGCCGAGTCCCACACATCCCTCCGGGCCCACCCAGGGTACCGGAGGATGGTTAATAACTCGATTCCCCGCGTTAACAAAAAAAAGGACATGGTTCACGTCAATAGTCGAATGGTGGATTCGAACCCACGACCTTACGATTCGCAGGCCGTACCCTAAACCATAAGGCTATTCACGCTTCAATTTGTTTTTAAAATAATAAAAGGTTTAAAACATCCAGGAACAATATGAATTGTTATGAATTGTGGGGTCATTTGAAGTCGGTTTTTGTTTTACCCGTAAAAATACTAATCAGATAATTAAAATTGTTATTCAGCATAACCAACGTATTTATACTTATTTGTCATTAATACACATACGGAATATAACAAGGCGAATACTAATTTATACGTCAAACTGATACACAATATTGGAATCTAACAATGCAAATACACGAGCGCATTTCACAACTGAAATCTCAAACATGGCTGCCAGTTTTGCAGGAGACGTCAGCGTCATGTGCACAAGCCGTTGTAAATCTATCGCCCGCTTAACGTTTGTAGCTTAATTTTCTTTCGGTATGCATTATGGCGATGCAAAGAGGAAAAGCTGTTGCCTTTTATTAAAGCGAAGTGTCAGTTCTTTTATCTTTTACCTGTACTGCGGTATTTTATTACATTAGGTTATTGCAATATTTCCAAAAAATCTCATTCTTAATCTCTCTGAATTTTCAACGTTTTAAAAATTACTTCGCTTGAAACTCGTAACTCAGGGATGCGTTATGCTGTGTTTTTTAAGAAACTAATTTCTGATACACTAGATTGTCCCGTCTCTATCTGCTGTCTTAAGTTCAGTTTAACGTGCCCAATAAACAACGAAGACTTGAGCATCGAGCCAACCAAATGGTACACTCTCCATTGTACTGATATACTCTGTTTATAGAAATTACAGTGATTTTGATTTAGGAGCGATATCTGTAAATAGAAAGATGTTTTAGTTGATCAATGTATTTGTAAATGATGTGTTCCTTTAATTTTAGTGACACAATTACAATGCGTTAGAGTTTAAATTTGCTTTCTATAATTGTACTAAATGTTGAAAGACCTTAATAAATTTATAAATAAAATAACTAAATAAGCCTTCAACACCGTATTTCCTCAAGCAGTCAAAATTATAAAGTCTAAAGTCGTTTGAATGCATTTCCGAATTCCGTTTATTTTTAGTGCGCCTTGTCCATTAAATCTATGAAGCTTGTAAGCGAACTTAGCCTTTAGGTATATAAAAATAGGCCTGTATATACTTTATAAAAGCCTGCAGCCTGTGCAATGGTTACCTGTGATGGATGTTTTTGCATATGTTGTAGAGAAATTGATTTATTTTATTAATTTTGTAATGTTTGTTTCATACTGCGTCTGTTTTAACTGTTTATGCAAAGTGCGTAATTTAACGTTCTATGTTATTCGACAAAAAATCGTTAAAGACGTGTAAATTGAATTTAAATTATGTGTTCTATTTATAACAATTGAAAACATTGACTTAACAATATCATTTTTATTAAAAACAAAGAACACACTATATTTTCGAAACCAAAACGAAACGCAACTAACCTGAATACAGGTTTAAATGAAAAAAAATAGACTGGAATCTGACGGATCATCCATTCAAGCGCCGCCCGGACACAAAGTACAAACATACATATGTGCAAACAAAGGCCTCAAACTCTAACACTCTTCTATTTTCGCGAACATTCATTTTTTTCAGTTAGTTGAAAAACCGTTAACCGTCCTAAGTATCATGTGTTACGGTAAAACTTTTGTACCCCTGAAGAAAATTGCGCGGACGGAGGAGTATGAAATTTCGTACACTTATGGCTTTTATAACCGGTCACTTAGCTTGAACCTCTATCGAAAGGCGTGGCTTAACAATTATCTATATAAAAATAGCGGTTTGCATGTCCCTTTGCGCATACAAAATATTAGGAACAAAAATGACTACAATTAAGATTTTAATTTAGATGCTTTCGCTATACTAGTAACTCGACACAAATGTCCCCCCGGTGAGAAGTTACCTCGGCTTGGACAATTACTGTGTTACGCCTAAGCATTCCAATCCGAGGGCGCCCGAAGAAGTGGCCTAAGTAACTCCAGCAATGTTCCTAACATCTAAGGGGTGGGACCTTAGATGTTAGGAGTTATAGTGAATTGGAGGTTATGAATAGACAGAGGTAAAGGAAGTTGCTTGACCAAGATTACAGCTTGTAAAGCTAAAAGGAGGTAGGCCGCACCCAGATTATAGCTAGTACCCAGATTAGTGACATTGAAATGTCTTATTATGTTGCAACCTCATGACTGAGGGACGTGACTATGGTGCGTTGCCCTGGCCACCATTTCTATCTTGCACCATTTGGATGGATGATTGTAGTGTAGCTCCCGTAGCGTCCTGAGTTGTGTGTGTGTCCATCTTGTAGGAGACCGCCCTCTCGCTCTCTTTCCTTCCACACAACCAGTAATAATCAGCTTTTTCAGACTGTCTCTGTCTGGGTCTCGCCTGACCGTGTGTCCGAAGAACTTGAGGACTCTCTGCCTACAGATTGTTGAGAGCGGTGTTGTTATATTAGCCAATTATTATATTAGTTAGTAGGTATATTAAATGTCTAAGCAAGGGCAATAAAAGTTTTTGAAACCAGCGAAAGGCTTAAAGAGGTATGAATGTGGAAAAGGCGAGGCAGATAGATAAATAAAACTTTATTGTCCACTACAAATATAATACCGCTTTGTAATTGACAATAAATACAACTTCAAAAAACTAAAGTATATTTTAAATTTATTGTACAAAGTTGTCGTGCACGTTTAGAAGCGAGAGTGTTTTATTTTTTTTTAAAGCAACAAAAATACTTTTTACACACGTTTTGTCTCTTCATAATATATATATATATATATGTATATATTTATACCTATATTATATGTATGTATGTATGTTTGTATGTAAATATTTATTATCAGTATTTTAGTATATCTACTTTTTATAAACTCCCGCCGCTTCTTTTTATTATTCCTCTCCATCCAAAGGTTGCCTGGAAGAGATCGCTTTTAGCGATAAGGCCGCCCATTGTTTGTTTTTTTAATTATATTTTCTTTTTTTTATTTTAGTTCATAAGTGTAAACAATAAAGAGTTTATAAATAAATAAAATAAATAAAAATTATAAGCTAGTATATTAAAAGCTATTTTGCCATGTATCAGCTTGTTACAAAGTAACGTTCATAAGCTGGTATTTTAATCAAAACATTCTGGTACGTAAAATTCAAGAGTTAATTGTTTATCAATACCCTTTCATTTTGTTTGTGTACGTGGAACTAATTTCCGCCCCAACAGTTGGACCACATTAACACGTCATCTGTGACCTTGTTCAAGAACTACGGACCCAACTTAAAGTCCAATTAGCTCTATTGTAGTAAAACGCCTGCTAATTAGTAGAGCTGGGTTCACCTAAGCCTCTAAATATATATTACTGTTTTGTTTTCCTTACAAATATTGCTTTCAGAGGTATTTGAAAATAATGATAAACGAAAATTTAACGCTTTTTCAAAATCAATATCAAGGCCAATCGTTCATTTTTAAATAGATACAAAAATTTTGTTATTATTTGAGTTATAAATTTTTTAGTATTACCTTGACGATAACACAAGTAAAAAAAATATTTTGTTAATAGTACTGTAAAAACGATAATGCGAGCCAAAATGCCGGTTGTGATTCATGCAGACGTCACGAAAACAAATTTCATGGACGTCTGACCACTTAAATGTGATGACAAAAATAGACGGCTATATTACTAAAACCAAAAAGTTTAATAATTTATGACTACCCACACCACAATGTAGGGTTGTACTGACAAGATTTCTACTAGAAAATGTACAGAATTGAGCATTAGAACAGAATAAACATTCGTTTCTTTAGCTCTCTAGTCATTTTAACCTTAACGGGTCAGACAGAGACAGCGTTCGCTTTCCGCTTTTCACCAAATTACTCTTATATATAAATGTCCCACTGTTAGGCACAGGCCTGATCTGTAAATAGTGCATAAGGTCCGCCACACGGCCCGGCAGTGCGAATTGGCAGACTTGACATGTCTTAGAAAAATATTCTTCTGACGACGTTTTCCTTCACCATCCAGCATGTATTAAATTAATCTTTTATTATCAAGGACACATTTTACTAAGTTTGTTTTGTACAAGCCGACTGGGATTCGAACTTGTGACCATCGAATCGTGAATGAAACCACGTAGCTACTAGGCTAAACTAAGTCAAAAATTACCCTTTCGAAATTTAACCTTTCTTCATTTCAGGAAAGTTAACTGCCAGTGCAATTTTCCTGAAATGAAGAAAGCTTAAATTATTTAATTATTTATTAATTAATTATTTAGTATTTAATTATTTATTATTTAATTATTATTAAACAAAGAGGCGTATGGATAATTGGAAAGTTAATGGCAGGTTGTTTCACAATTAAATCCAAGCGTAAACAAAACAATTTGTATTATTGTTTTGTAATTTACCTAAGGCAGCTCATTGATAAATAATTAAATAATATAATTATCATTTAAATGAGCAAGTATTACTTATCCCTTAGGGTATAATTTTCGCCCATCAATTATGCCCCAAGCTTTCCTTTATTTTTCACACAAGGCAATGTGTATTTAATTTGAAAATAGAGAGTAAATTTTCTTTAGCGGTCTGTAGGTACCCGCTGGGGTAGTTCCGGCTCATATTAAAATCGTTATCGTCCAATCTTAACTGCCCTATACTCGAAACTATGGCCTCCAATGAAAATGATATACTCATATTTATTCTTCGCATAAAAACCGCTCTTAATCAAATAGCTTTAGGGTCTCTTTCAAATGTACATCGCTATCACATAGAAAAGGTATATTACTCCTCATTATTAATTTGATAAGAAAAGTGGGACGTGTAATAGCGGTGTTTTAGCGCTTATTTATCTGAATACAGGATGTTTCTAAATGTTACTTTCTAAATATAAATATATTAATATATTGAGATTAAGATCTTCTTTGAATTTGTATTAAGAATAATTGTATTGTTTACAAATGAACTAACTATGGCTGACAAAATACTTATAAGCCTTTAATCTTTGTATATAAAAATGAATGTTTGTCTGTATATAAATGAATAAAAAATGTATGTACGCGAATAACTTCCAAACTACTAAACCAAATTGGATGATTCTTACTTTTTTAAATTTGTTCATTTTAGGATAAGGTTTGTATGTAGAATAAAATAAGATTTTTTATTAAAATCAGACTTTAAAAAATTATGAGAGACTGAGACAGAATGACGTTCAGTTATTCAGCCAACGAATAACAACTTCAAACAGACCATACGTCATACTTATACTTGCTTCTACAATTACTGCTTATTTCGCAACAGAAAAACGTTTTTTTTAATAGTGTTTGTATTTAAAGGTTTGTGTACGTGTTATTTATTATTATTATATCGATAGAAATAATTTACATGGAAAAATAACGTTTGTGGGGTCAGCTAGTAGTATCCTTTGGGTAAGAAAAGGTTATATCTTCGTAGTGTAATTTCACTTGGTACACATTATAACGCAGAAAATGCGTCGTAAAGCACAAATAATAATGACTTTAGAAACGAACTCCGGTCTAACTGCTTAAAGATTTAAAATTGACAGAACTGAACTTAGCTCCGTTAGGAGAACCGTTTTTATCTCGGCATCGTCACGATCACACTTTAAACCTGGCCATAGATCAAATCATAGACAGAAGCACGGCTGGCTTGGACCATCGACAAAGCGCCAGTATTGCTATTAAACTGGATGTTACCCCATGAATATTATTGTATACCTAACATTTGTGTCTCAATAATTCTTAACATTATTGATATATACTCGTGAGCAAAAATAAAAGGTCAGTTACGAAAGTTTGAATATCTCAGAAGATAAAGACGCTAGTGTTAGCTGGCAACACATGACACCCAGCGATTGTTATGCATAATAACCACTTCCAATGATATCTTAATGATTTACCTGAACCTTATTGTATCTTTAATTCATAATTAATAATTTAGTTGATCGTCACATGAACTTGGCATTGTAAACAATAGTTTAACCTTATTAGTTCCTAATCTGACTTCTAATTAATTTTGTATAAAGATTGTGAGGACGCGCAGTTATGACGTTCCTCGTTATAAATAATTCTTTGTACAGCGTTACGCTGTCTCAATAAAGCGAATGTATTAGTTGTTGGACTGTTTTATTCTACGAGACCTACAAATTATATCACTAGCTAACTGAAATACATTGAGCATGATAGACACATAAATATCCCTAAAATGAAATAAAATATTTACATTGATTAATTTATATTTCATTAAAAAACATAAACTTATGGGAAAAGGATATCTTACATAAACTTGGATAATAAAGCCTAAATACTTCAATTTAAAAAAAATATGAAAAACATTGTATTATCCCAGTTATTTTTATTTCAGTTAGCTAGCGTCTTTATCTTCACAGATATTCAAACTTTCTAAAGCAACCTTTTATTTTTGCTCACAGCTATATTTACCACAATAATATATACATTGTTCTGGTTAATCAAAAAGTAATCTAGATTAGTACGAAACAATAACGTAAATAAAATGTTAGATAATAAAGAAAATTTAAGCACGTTTACATTATCTTATTTTCTCGAGCTCAATACAAAAATATTCCACTCGAAATATGAGAATTGATACTTGGGGAACACAATGATTTAGGGCGCGCCTTCAAAGGTAATTGAGCGTTAGGTAAGGTTGAGTGACGTCCTGAATCTATGGTGCTTCTCTTTTATTTTCGTATTTTACTGTCAGTCTTTGAATGGTATTGTGAGTGGTATATTACCTTTCGGCTAATATTATTATAAAAAATGAAAAATATGTCATTCATTTTACACGAAGAATTAATTTTTGAAACTTCACTTCGTTCTATATTGTTTTATTTCAAGTGTTTAATTCAATCTCTTGAATTTTGTTAAAAGACTAAAGAATTGGATACAATAAGGTTGCTGTACACAACATAGCTTCTGGTTACAAGAAAGGTGAAGGGAATTATGGTGTTGGACGCTTCTATGTCATAGTTAGTTTGCAGTGAAATTATTTATTTTAATTTGCAATATTACGAAAAAGAATTTATGAGAACCTAACCAAACTCAGAGCCGTGGTAGCTCAGTGTAGAGCGAAGGTAGTGTAGCGCCGGCACCAATAAATTCATTGTTGTAATTTTATGTGCTGATTTACCACGCGCTCGGCTGTGAACAGAAACATTATAAGGAAACCTACATGTCTTTGAAAAAATATCTAAAACATGTGAAGACTACCAATCCGCACTATGGCCTTATACTCTCGTAACAGAGAAGGCCACAAGTGTACCCAACAGTGGGACATAATAAACGCTGTAACTTTAATCAAACTCTCATCACACTACTTTTAAAGTACATCCTTTCCAATAAAAAAAATAATTGAAATCGGTTGGTGTGATATTGATTTATTCGTATATGTGTGGCACACATACTTGATATAAATTTAGAATTTTAGTTATTTGAACCAACTAAATGGAACCACACGGGAATCACCAGCTTTCAAATAATAAAAGAGTCATCAAAATTACTTCACCCAGTTTTTTGAAGTTGGTTGAAAACTGAATTCAACGTGCCTTTCATTTGTTTCTTAGTATACCGGTTATAGCAACTCGATGAAGTACACCACGTTCAAAGTTTAAACAGAACAAATTTCCAGTAAACGACCGAGACATCGCTAATTAACCTTATAACGTTAATTACCTGAAATATTAAGAATACCTACAGCTAACTACGTGTATGTACGTGGTGTAGATATACTCGTAGGTATAAATGAGGGAAGTGTTTCAGAATTAAGCTTAATGGAAATCTATTTTTTTTCCTGCCGCTCACGGTCACGAGCGTGAATGCTTTTATCTTATTGTTAATAGGATAAATATTTGATTGTACGTAGAGCGCCGCGTTAGATATAAAGGTTTTTTATGTTGGACATTTTTGTATATCATTTGACGGACTTTTTAATAAATAAATAAAGTTAGCTCACGATTCGATTTAACTCTTTAAAAAATGTCTAACGTTCCCCGAATGTCACACAAGTTTTTATGGCAAATCTTTTACCTGTACAGCTATAAAACTATGGTGTAATTTGCTAGATTAGAGAGGCTATTACTGCTCGTATTTCTGAATAATTTCTACGCAAACAATGAAAAATAACAAACTGGTATATACGAGTATATGTTGTCGTTTATGTATTCCATGTATATGTATATTATTATAGTAAAGTATCTGTGTATGTTTACGTATATGTAAATGTATATTTATTTATCTATATAATATTTTTAAGATGCTTTTTTAGCGGGACTACACTATAATTAATTTTGAATAAATACTTTGCCCGCGTCTGTCTTTCCTTCCGATTACAATGTGGGTATTTTCAAGAGTAGAGTAAAAAGGCATTTACTAAGCTAGTGCGCCTTACCATCCAGGACTGCATATCCACTTAACACGTAGTCAAGCTACGATCACACCTGGTGTTAGACTTGCTTAGAAAGTATAAAAAAAAAACAAAAAAAAGTGGCAAGGATAAAGAGAGAAAGTTGTGCCAGGACCATGATAGACATAGACATATTCTTTATTGGTATCATTCGAATAAATTACAAACAAAATAATTTAACTTGTTTTTTTTTAATAACAATAAAAAAAAACAAGTTAAAAAAAGAAAAAAACGGGCAAATAAGACATGAGATATGATGCCAATATTGGACACTGTCTCAGCATATGTCATCACAAGGATGCGACAGCGTTGATTTTCAGCGGTCTGTATCTCTGCCCACCCTTCTGGGTCGATTGCGTGAATGTTTATTATTATATGAGGTGCCTTATCTCCTCGTTAAACGCCTTAAAACGGTTATCAATCGGGTAGCAATTGTGATAGCTTATGTTTAATTTATTAAATTATTAAACCATAGTTATGTTCGTGATTTTGAGCAAAGCAATTTCGTATAAGATGACTCTACATGCTCTCACAGGCCTCATTCCCGCAGTAAGCCTATGCAAGTGACGTTAAGTGTAATAACAATTTGAGGATCGGTTTAGTAGAAGCCTCCTTTGAGGATAATATGTAATGGTGGGATATTCCCCAATATCTCAATAGATAGCTCACAACTTCACTATAATTTTAGTAATATTGTTCTCAGGAAATAAATAGTAAACAATTGCATCATCTACTGTATTCTCTTACTTTAAATAATAATCACTTAGAATATAATAGAATAATAGTTCAACGAGTAATAATATAATATTATTACTTAAAATAAGAGTACATATCCGTAACCTAATGATTTAGGGTACGGTCTGCGAATCGTAAGGTCTACTCGTACTACTATTGACGTGAACCATTTCCTAGCACAAGCAAAAATCAAGTAAAATAATACTTAATAATAAAATTTTAACATGATAGATTTCGAAAAATAATGCAAACATTCTACGTAATATAAATGAAAAATATTCAAATTTCAATTATACTGTAGCTTATACTTAGTCGTGTTGTATTTATTATATGGTATGATAATGTTTTTTTTTTATTAATTTAGACCTATGAAATTTTCGTTATATCCAAAATAAAATCTAATTCTTTTATTTTATTATTTTAGATAAGGAAATTATTTTTTTTCTATTGTATTGAAGATTTAAGTGCATGCTCGAGTATAATATTACAAAAAAAAAAGTTATGGTCACCCTTCGGGTAAAACTCTCCACGGCACTTCCACTGTTTTCTATCTAACACTGTTATGTCATCCTTTTTTTTTTGTTGACGGGGAAGAAATCTTCATAAAGATACCCCGCCTTCTGGGGACACACCGGAGCCCCTCTGCACTGTGCCCTCGCAGCGCAAGGCGACATGGGCCAGCCGATGTCGCCTTCTTCCCGGGTCCACTTTGGTGGACGACGCAGGCCCCCAGCCTTGTCGCTCAGTGAACCCGAGGCACCTTTTAGTCGCTTTGTACGACAGGTAGGGGATGCCGTAGTCTTATTCTTGAGAGCCCAGAAGATATCCATCCATTCCTTAAGACCATCCAGCATAAGGCCAGTCTTTCGCCACGTAGTCCGAACCATTCATTTCATAGTAATTGTTTGTGTGTAATTAAATTTTTATATATGTACAAGTAAACAATTCATTTTATTTAATTAAGTATATAATTCAGTAACAATTTGCTAATCGTATTAATACTTGATGCAATCAATAATTCACGTGACCCCGCCACTGGAAAAACATTCGAAAAGTTTTTAATTACATTTCAGTGTTGTATAAATTTATAAGCACGTCCATAGAACACGTGGAAAGGTAACGGGCAACTAATTAACAAACTTCAGAAATCGTTTAAACCAATCGGATCAATTAAGTCAATGTATGCGTTCGCGGTAAGGCCAATGCATTAAAAGCTTGTCGGGAAACCAAAATCTTCCGATATACATCATCAATATTATGTTTCGGCAACCATTATCTAGCTTGTTTTGGATTACATAAAAATAATATTTATATTTGTTAGTATACTAAATAGAAATTATGTTTTTATATTTAGATGTGGAAATAGATAAAAACAATACAACCTTTGTACCAATGACGCTCGTACGATTTTCAATAATTGTTTAAGTAAAATTTTTACACAACAAGTTAATTTATGATCAAAAACAAAAAGCGACTTCAAATCGAATCAATCGTTAAACTCTACCACGTGCGAACGCCTTCTTTGTACTTCCGAATTATCGTAAGATAATTACATAATAAAATGAATTAGAATTTTACCAATCTTTCATCTTTCTACTTTTTATTCGTAGTTTCATTCTTTCCAATCAAGAATAAATTCGCTATTGCCGTGATATTGACTTGTTCGTCCGTTTCTGGGGCACGTAATTAATGCAAATTTAAAATTTATATGGTTTTCTCCTGGATTCCATTATCAGAAGTGGACCAAATTTAAATGGGACATAAAAAGTAGCAGCATCCAAAAAAAAACATCAAAATCGTTTTACCCAGTTGAAAGTTATGAGGTAACAAATATGAAAAAATACATTTGAATTGAAACCCTCATCCTTTTTTGCAGTCGTTTGAAATATGTGTTCAATTTACCGAAGATGCCGGATTCTGCCACTTTTTTGTGACGATCCCACATAGATTAGCCAGAAAAGCTTAACTCGTAAATATACTTGTTATCAATGTGAAATTGTACTGCCAGAGTACAACTAAGATCAGTCAAGCACTCCAACGCCACGTATCTACGAGGGTCACTCACCAAAGTCCTTGAATCTACACGTCTTTTTGACTCGTATCCGCATCACGCCCTGAAGAGATTTAATCTGATACGGGACAAGTGGCAAAAAGTAATCGAATTTTAGTTTTTGTTCCATTTCTACATTTCACCGCAATCACATTTTAAGTCCCCTACTTATTCTCATTCACTTTTCACAGTTTGAAATCTTGTGTATTAATTGATGATTATTGTATGGATCTAATATAGATTTTAAAATCCTTCTTATTATATTATTTGATTGTCTAATTGTGTCAAATTAAATAGTAAGTGGTTTTTTGTCAGTAAAAAACAAAAAATAAACGGAACCACCACCGAACCATTACATCGGATTACTGACATATGTTTATTATTTGATAAACAAGCCATTTAGCCTAGTAATGATGTTGATGATGATTACGTCGTGCCGGATTCGAAGGCGACACTTCAGGACTACTAAGTCATGAGCTAGGTCACGTAGCTCTTACATCCCACAAGCCACATGTTTGCGTACACACCGTTACTGATGGAGTAGGATATGGCAACTCGTGGTCGGGCCTTCAGGATGTCACGTTTTTGGTCTAACTCAGACCTGCGCTTCTGCTCTAATGCGCCTTTTTTAGCCTAGTACTAAGAACCTAAACGTTATAGTGTTTTAGTCGATATAAGAGGAACCCACAAAAATGTTTTTTATTAGGGCGATGGTAGGTAGAAATGAATTTATGTATTTTAAGTATTCTTTATGAATTAATACATGTAAAATAACACATATAGTCACATCGTCATTACTAAAAGAACTTGCCGTAGTCAGAAACAATCTAAAGGATGTCATTAATATGCAAAGAAAAATAAGTTCGAAAATTTCGCCTTCGAAACGATAGACAACGAAAAAAATAATTAAGACAACAACTCTACAACACCCGGGAACTTCCGAGATCGTTTGTAGGTCTTAATATTATCATAAAATATGCCAAATCCATTTAAGCGCAGTTTTTCTTTCCAGCTTACTGGTGCGAAAATATTGTTATAGCTGAACGTTGGCTGTGGGAATTTTAATAATGGGTCTGTACTTTGCCTTCGTATTGCTGTGTTCGTACCTAATAAAGTTTCGAAGAAATCCCTACATTTTAGATATTTTTTTAATGTTGCGAAAATGAGATACACGGATTTCGTTTTTCTGGGTAATCTTTAGTTATTAAAGTTGTTTTTTTTTCATAAGTATTATGTGTAACGAAACAAAAAAGTGCCCCCTGCAAATCCCTCTTGTAGGGTTCTCGGCTTGTCGTGCCGAGGGCCGTAGTAGCCGTGCCTTGTACGCCCACGATGAAGGTAAGAGGAAGTGCATGCCGGAAGGAGTTGCAGAGGAAGAGTTGGTACTTTCTCCCTGTCCTTAGTACCCTGAGCTGCGATGGGAGGTGCGACAGCTGC
Organism: Meandrusa payeni; assembly: GCA_029286785.1. Classification (NCBI taxonomy): domain Eukaryota; kingdom Metazoa; phylum Arthropoda; class Insecta; order Lepidoptera; family Papilionidae; genus Meandrusa; species Meandrusa payeni. The sequence goes on from JAGSMX010000013.1 coordinate 8,770,579, forward strand.
AGCTCTCCTGTTGTAGCTATCCAGTTGGCGGTAGAGCCATGGACCAGATCCTGAGGGCTGGGGGCTATGCAGGCGAGCACTCGGACCAGGCATTGCCAGGTCCAGGAGTCCATTGCCGAGATCGTTTAAGAAGGTGCGTTTTATGTTCCCAACTCATATGCCCGAGATAACTCGCCCTTCTCCCTGAAGGTGCGTAGGCGCATTTCTACAAGTAAAAAGGGTCACCACTGGTATTAATATTAATTTACTTCGGCTGTCTGCATCCTTTTTATGCTGTATGACGATGAAGAATAGAAGCTCATTCAATCGACGTAAATTAATTAGATATCAAAATTGATTAATCTTGCACTGAAAAGAAGTTTATCAGTATGAGCTACGTATTTTACGTAGCGCTTATTTTAAAACAAAAGTCTACGAAACTAATAAGGCCCTAATTTAATTAAGGTATATAGGCTTGCATAATAAATTGTTGTGAGCTTTGATATCAATGAGTTACTGTTTGTTTTAAATTACACTTAGTTTAATACAATAAAATAGTAATGTGTTGAATATACTGAGAAATATAGGCCGCTGTTAAGCGTAGGTGTTCTTCTAACTGTAAGCTCCGGGACCGCTTAGGCACGATACCGTTCCTATTCTCATTCTCCTATCACCGAAAGCGCGCGTTAAACTTTGATATGAATAAAATATTATTATATTAAAAAAATAAACATAAAAAAACAGCAAAAAAAAAGCTGAACTTTACAGGATTACTTGCCAGGTCAATCTGAAGATTCCCTGAAAGTTTCATTGAAATCAGTCCAGCCGTTTCGGAACCTATTGAACAAACCCACACACTTTCTCTTTATATATTATATATCGATTTCGAATCTTTTTTTTTTTCTCTTTTACATATTTCAATGTTCAACGCCGCTGGGCAAATATTTTAATGTATTACTTTAATTTAAAAAAATTTGCCTTCGGCGTTAATATTTAACGTACTTCTATTTCATCTTATTTTATAACTGTACGAAATACGAATATAGCGGTTTAGTGTACACACACATCACTATGAGGAGGCTAAGTAAAATAATCGCGTTAAAAGCTTTCGACGGATCCCTTCTTACCAGGAAAAAGGTCTGGTTTATTTTGATTGTAGTAGGTGTGAGGTAAGGTGTTACATTAACGATTGCAAAGACTTGGAAATAGTTCAATATAAAAATTAACCTCTCATGTCTGTTTGTTATAATAACCTCTCATGTTTATGTAGGGTGTGCAGAGATAACAATCACTAACCTATGACCGAGCTTAAATTATAGAAATTAGTGTTTTTGTGTTTAAGAATCGGAAAAATTGAAAACTTATTATTACAATTACTGGTTTTAAGTCCTCGACCGTCATATTACGGAAACGCTTAGCTACTAGGGTACCATCGCTTTAGAAATATGTAATTAAAAGGCAAGAAATGATCTGTACAGAGAGATGTTAGCCAAATTTTTGAACGGACTACCCAGGAGTATATATACAATATTTTAGTGTGGCCATCTACAAAGGAATAACTACATTTGATATGTCTTGCTTCGCTAACAAAATTATTTAAAAGAGGCTTCTCTCTTCTCTATAATGTTTTTCGAATTAGCGCATGGTCAAACAAGAGGCCTTGGTGACTTCACGTGTCTTAGAATTATTGCAAGTTTTTCGCACAATATTCCACCTTTCTTCGTTCCTCGGCGGGAGCACATGATACTTAAGCCCTTAACACTGTAATAAACCAATTCATTGGACGGTACATGAGGATCAAACTCTATTTTATACCTTATTCAGCTCGGGATAATCGCCAAGACACTGAACTCTTGCTTTCATGGAGACACATACAGGAACTGTGCATTTTAGCTCTAATATCAACCAATTTCAAAAAAGGAGAGTGCGTACTGCAAAGAAGTGGAAAAACTAGCCGGCGTTAATCTTTCCGTCCAAAGCACGACATGGGAGCCTTACTAAACTAGCGCGCACCATCTTTCGACTATTTCACCACTTAACATCAGGTGGGATCGTGGTCAAGCACTAGTTTATATTCCTTAAAAAAGAAAAAAAAACGAAGAATTTCAATTCATTTGTATTTTTTTCAAGTTTGTTACCTGATAACCTTCGATTGGGTGAACCGATTTGGATGATTTTTTTTTTTGTATTTGAAAGTTGGTTCTTGGATTGTATGACAATTTGGTTCTGAGAATGGCATTAATTTTCATAATAAATTCCTTTTTTAATGGAAAGGATGTAATGAAAGATAGATGATGTTCGTTGAGTTAGTTTTAAGGTAGTTTGATGAGAGTTTGGTTGGGTTCTGATTAACTCTATTTCGTAATATTCCTACGATAATTTAGAAATACAATGAGTATCCGTGCGTAATAGCTTTTAACGTTTGATTTGATTTGAAGTCGGTTTTTGTTTTTACACGTAAATATACTTGTTATAAGAAAATAATCCATAATTCTGTCGACGACGGTACCATGAACAGTATGCGCAATATTAGCGGCAAAAATTTAACTCTACGGGGCGTCTTGGCGCCACGCTCGTCTCATCAATTTCGCTTATTTTTTTATTATTCCCACGTCTGGCGAATGTTTGAAGGCATTCTTATGCCTACAGTTACTTATTCTTTTATTAATAAAAGTTTACGCGACCCCCGCTTATGGCGGCTGAAACAATTTTCACCCAGCCAGTGCCTTCTTTCTTATATTTTATTTGCCAGTTCAAATTTTAATTTTTTAGCCTAGTAATATTAAAATTTGTAGCGTCAGTTCTTTTCCTAGAATTTTATAAAAGAAAGAAAAATAGCCCGTCGTTTACAAATTTGTTTTGTGATTTTTTATGAAACGCTTGTTATTTTTTTTAAACATTCTGCCCTGGTATAAGAGCGAACCAGTTTGTAGACTTAAGGCTACGAACTACAGCTGCTTTAAATTGATGATTTTTTGTTATACAGTACAAGCAATCATCTTCTAACATGTTGTGACTTCTGTTTTCTACTGTATATAATTTGCTGAAGAGAAAGGTGAATCATGCTACTCAGCTTTTTAGTGTTATTTAAATACGATCTTAACTTAAAAGGGATAGACAGAGAGTCCTTATGGTCTCATACGTGACAGGTGATACTCATCGGCATACATCGAACACAAATGCAATAATTTGAAATTCATTGAGTAATCGCATTTGATTTTGTTATAAATTAACAAATGAGTGGCCACGAGGGCACATGTGATGAACCCTAGGACTCAACCCGACATTTTATTATTACTTTTTTTTTCTTTACAAGTGGACGTTGGTAACCGATATGATTGTCATTATCGATTTCAAACTGATATCGATTATCAACGTTCCTTTGTAATGAAAAATAAAGGTATAATAATACATGACTTACGTATGTTTAGATGTGACATACAAAAGCAGAAAATGTTATAAAATCTTGTATTGAGTTTTCTGGAATACATTCTGGAAAATGTTGACAGAATTTTCCATCACGAGACATCGCGATTGACAGCGATTTTTCATATTTCTGTTGCGGAAGTGTCGAGGAGTCGGACGAAACGAGACATTTATTATGCGTACACGAAATGACTAGGATATTTGATTAAATATGCCTTAAAGAGAAGTAGAGGTAGGAATTTAATAAGTACGTATGTTTTATTTTATATTATATTTCATTATAAGTATTATATTTATTTTACCTCGTGCGGTTGGTTTCTAGCATTAAGAAGTTACCAATGAACATTTAAAATGATACCACTTAAATGTAAGTTAGAGTTACAGCCTTTATATATGTCCCACTGCTGAGCACAGGATTCTCTGTATAGAGAGTATAAGGGCTATATTGCTATATTGGCAGATTTCAAATGACTTAGAAAAATGTTTTCTAGAACATGTAGGTTTCTTCACGATGTTTTCCTTCACCGCCGAGCGCGTGGTAAATCAGCACATAAAATTGCAACAGCAAATTTATCGGTGCCGGCACCGGGGCATCGAACTCGGGTTGCTAGACTACGCAACTTGAGGCGACCGCCCGTACACTGACCACGGCTCTGATGCACACTGCTACGCAATTTATCATCATATGCAATTATCTTTCTCTACTCGAGTTTGAAATTCGAATACCTAATAAAAATTTTGCTAATTACAAGTTCATATAATAATTATTATATTTTAATTTAAAATTTATAGGCATTATATGCCATAACGTAATGTTGAGTGGAAATAATTTGAGATTGCAGCAACAATCCACAGGGCGGTTAAGAAAATAGCCGTACTGAATATTCAAGAGGCTAAATACAGGGCCGCATTGCATGGCTTGTTTTCATTAGCATGATTGGGCTGACCCCGTTTTAAATCCCAACATGTTATGCTATTATTCTACCCACCTTAAGTTATTACCTGAAATCAGTTCAGAACAAACAGTCGTATGTGTAATAATTTGTTTTTATATTATTCTTGTAATTTTATAATAAATAGGAGTTTCATTTAAAATATTGCTAAATAAATACGATAGAAAAAGATTTAATGAGAACCTAGTCTATTGAGCTATGAGGACTCTACTAGAACTGTGAGTAAATCAATTTACATCCAAAATAACCCGAAAAGTATTGCATCAATCGGGTTCAGGAAAGAGACATAGCAAAAATAGGCTTTTGAATTCTTCCAATCAACTCTTAAATTAAGAGATATAGTGAGAGAAAAAAAGGATAGTATAAAATAATTAAAATGTGAATTACGTAATTATTTTCTATTTATTAGTTGCCTAAAAATTTTTTTGATGTATTCATTTACGAATAAATAAATTTATTGAACGACAGCTCTTCCGGTTTTTTACGCAAACATATGAAAAGTTTTTGTTTTGTGGTTGTACAATAAGTTCTATTCCCAATAATAATGGTAGAAAATTTATTTAAGTAAAAATCTGTGCTACCAAATTGTATGTTCTTGATTTTGTAGAAGAATAAGATGTTGTTAAGAAAATGCCAACATATTTTCCTGTCCCCGGCTTATATCGGAGCTTGGGTAGCAAAGCGCCAAGAAATTCTATACTCACAGTACAAGTCTATATAGTCTATGGTTATAAATTTCGTTTCCGCTTTCAAACGAATCCTTGCAACAAATTCTTGCCAACTTCATGGCCTTTGTAAACCATAAGATATAAAAATTATACCTATAATACATATTAATACATATTAATAATAACATACGGTAATAAAGAAATAATCGTGTTGGCTGGTGAACATGTAAAAGATTTGATGTATCAATTTCAATTAAAATTATTTATAAAATACGTGTGTCGTATGGTTGCTTAGTGATGATTCATTAATTTACTTGATGTTTACTTTAAAGGTTGAAGAGGTTTTATTGGGTTGCAACATACAATGGTAGGACATACAGAAGAAATATATCACAAAGTTTGAAACAAAAAGATGTTTAAGTCACTCGAGTAAGGCCAGGTATCACTAACGGGATCGAAGAGCGAGTTGAATCTGGAGTTGAACTACGTTTACAAGATTTTTTCATTACTACGAGTATATCGTTACGATCGGCAAATTTTCTTCATATTTCATCATTTTTTATTTCGTATCTAAATATAATGTCCAAAAAATACAATCCAGATCCTTAGTAATAAGCTCGGTGAAAAACTAATAGCTATTGCTATCTCTATGCTGTTATGGTTAAACGAATGTGTAACGTAATGTGAAGACTCACAATTAATTTAGTAGTCAATTACGTGAAAATAAGTTAGCAGGTACGTAGTTTGTGAACGCTGTGTAAACGCGCTCGCGTAGCGAAACGCACCTGCGGTTGACAACCTCATTTGTTTAGGCCGAAGTGCGGGAGTACCGCGCGTTTCCTTCATTATGATAAATATTGTAACATTGTAAGCCTACACACATCCACCAGCAGAACACACGGTGCGAGATATTACATTTTTGTATTCAATGAAGTGCTGAAGCGAGAACCATGAATTCACGTGGGAACTACGCGCGTGAAAAAAAATCTTAAAATATTTAATGTGCGAAAAACATATTGAAATTATTAACATTCTCGTTTATACTTGTTAGTGAATATTACAACATCTAAAAATGAAAACCTCTCCCAGTTTTTAAGCCAATTGAGGTAGACAGAGATGTTTGTCACCACGGTTAACAAAACAAATTCTGAGACTACTGCCGTACGCTAACGACTAAGATTTCTTAAGAATTAAAACCATATTCATTTTAAATGGGCTAAAACTTGTCCTAGATGCGTGAACCTTATATTTTGCTAGACGTACCCTAGGTCATTTGACTTAAAAAAAAAGCTTTTAGCTTTAACATGTAACGAGAGAGCCCATCACCATACAGAAATTTAGAGTAAATGATTTTTTATTTTAAAAACCAAGAAACTGCAATTCATTGGTACAAGCCGACTGGGTTATACGACTAGAATATATTTCATTAGATTTATATTAATACTATGTAATTCTACGTTTATGATAAACTCTCGGTTTTCAAATAACTTCAATCTGTACGTTTTTGTTTTATTTGTGTACCTTATAATTTTCAACTAGGTAACCCGATTTGGATAATTATTTTTTTATTTTGAAGCTGGTGCTGGTGGTATAGTCCCTTTCAAATTTGGTCTAATTCTGGCACTGGGATTCATGAGTAAACCATATAAGTCTTAAATTTAATAAATTTGCATTAAGTACGTGCGCGAAATGGACAAATAATCAACACATTAACCGATTTCGATGATTCATTTTTTATTGAAAGGGATGTACTTCAAGAGTAGTTTGGTAAGAGTTTGGTTTAGTTCTTATTAATTCTTCTAATTCGTAATATTCCTACGATAATTCGGACTTAAAAAGACAGCGACCGCGCGTAATAACCTTTAACGTATGATTCGATTTAAAGCCGGTTTTTGTTTTTAATCGTAAATATACTTGTTCACTTACTAAATGAAAAGTCTATTGTGATAAACGTGCTTGTAAAACATAGCTTGTATATTTCGTACGACCGTACAAGCCATTGCCTGCACCAGGGAGAGCGCCACTAAATTTCGGTTGCCAATTTTCGGTTGGCAAGGCACTCTGGTTGATGTTTAGCCCCGTCCGTTAATCAGCTGAGTGGGCAGGTGCAGTTGGCTTAGATCCCAGTTGTCCGATATTTTCAGGAGTTATAACCCAGCAGCATCAGATCTAGAATGTTAACACACTTATCTCTATATTGTTACACTATAATCTGTAGAGCATATTGCACCTCTATTCAGGAAAAAATAATTATGTTTTCTATCACCACATTTACATTTCACCTTTTAACTCTAGCTGGGTAGGTGGAGTTACCAATTGGTATATGCTTTTCATCAAACAACAACAAAACGCGGGACTACTTCGTGTTGCCATCTCGACTCCATTTTGATGTGACAAAGACCCCCGTTGTCGCCTGTGAACCCACAGCCGTTTTTGGTCATCTTTTACCACAGTCATGGGAAAACCAAGCCTAATTATATAAGCCTTTTTTTATTAGCTTATGGGGAACGTACCTAACCGCGTAAACGCCCCCCGGGGGAAGGGCGAATTTTGTCGGGCCCTCATCGACTAAACCCCACAGGGTGTATGGTGGCAGGGTCGGCCTTCAGGGTCGCGTATGGTGGCAGGGCCACGGGAACAGAGAGACATCCGCGGCCCCGCCCGCGACTTGACGCCTTTTGGCGTCTCCTCCACTGCCCTTCAGGCAAGGCGCACCCGAACACCTAAGGCGCGCCTTCCTCCGTAGGCCTCCGCAAGCGGGTGACAAACCCCCCCGAGTCGGTCACCTGGAGGCCATAATTCTATAAGCCTAAGACTATGGAGCTAACCTCTTTGGTTCAAGGTGTTAGGATAAGCATAAATAAATGTAAAATATAACTAAATATACCTTTGTATACAACGACGAGAGCCGAAGTAGCTGTGTCCAGGCGACTAACTTGCATATTACGCTAGCAATCCGACTTCAATCCCGGCACCAATAAATTCGTGCGTTGCAATTTTAAGTGCTGATTTACCACGTGCTCGGCGATGAAGAAAAAAATCGTGAGGAAAAATACATGCCTTAGAAAATTATCTAAGCCATGTGTCCCTTATGCCCAAAAGTGGGACATACATATATATAGGCTGTAATTTTAACTTTTATACGACTATACGAACATTTTTGTTTTCATCTCGCTGAGAAAATATCTAAATTTCACCCATATAGGCTCGGCGCTCTCGTTTGATAGAACCGCTTCGTATATTCGGTCGCTTAGTCTCCAGACAAATAGGGACGTCAGTCACAGCGTCGCATGTTGACGAGCGAAAATTGCTTTGATTCTCTAACAAATCCTCCAGAGGAACAATCGATGCTATCGCATTTACTACACAGGCACCGCAATGCACAGGATCTTCATAAAGAGCAAACAAATACACGATGTGATAGTAGTAGATGAGCATTGGTTCTACATTTTAAAAGTAATGAACCCTTCTCTTCTATCTTAAATCGAGTTCGTTCCACAATATTTACGAAAAAGAATACAAAAGAAAAATTATTCAAATAAAAAAAAACACTATCAATTTTATAACGCGCCTAAAGAAGTGGAAGAAGAAGAAGAACTTCAAAAAAAATAAAATAACATATTTTGGGCAGAAACAATATTTAAATCCAAATTAAACCTTATTAATATATGTAAATGTTGTTGTAATAATATATTTTTTATTATATATATTTATTATTTATTTAATAAAAGTATACAACGAAAATTTTGACCTACCTAAATATAATAGATTAGCCATAGAAGCTACATTTGTGCTGTTTCACCGGATTGAGATGTGGCATAACACTTACGTCGCATAGCCTGAGCCTCTAAAAGCGGTTAATAATTATCTCTATTTAAATAGAAAGCCACAAAAGTAATGCACGAAAACACGCTCTCCAAATATTTAACGGGTAAAGTAAGAAACTGGCTATAGTGTATATAGTACTCGGACTTAAACTTAAGTCGACTTACGCTTAACTTAAATTTAACTTTAGTTTGCTTAAGCTTATCTTCAGGCGCAAGTATTACCGTGGCTTCCAGGTTCGATAAAGTTATACAGGTGAACGGGTAGGTACAAATCAGGCCAAGAAAATCGATTGTTATTTATTATCTTTGTATTATAGCATAGTGGTTTGAAACTTGTACAGTAAATGAAACAAATTTTACTAAACAAAAACATGAATGTATAGACGTTATGTGTGTGTTTGTGTGTACGTTTGTATAAAAGCTTTAAAGGTAATTACAAATATTGGTGTCATCAAACTTACCAACGAAAACTAATTTGTTATTCATGAATTAATCCTTCAGGTTGAATGCTAGCTGATTGATTAATTAGAGATAAAATATAATTTGCATTTAATCATATATATTACGTTTCCATTTTGCATATTAATATGTAATATGCAAAATAGATATTACAATTTAAATTATTTTTTCAACTATTGTGAAAAAAAATATTTTCACAATATATGAATTACATTGATTTTTAAAAATATTTTCACAATAGTTTTTTTTTCATTATTTTATTTTAAATATTCATTTTTCATTTTAAATAAATGGAAAAAAAACTATTGTGAAAATATTTTTAAAAATCAATGTAATTCATAATAAACATGAAGCAATTATTTAAACATAAATTAAGCGGGTTCATAATATAATAGAACAACTATTACTTATTCGCGTAAACGAAATCAATTGTAATTTTGATTGTTAAAACAAAACTTTATTTTAATTTGTGGCTTGAACAAGGATTTTGTGGCCAGAATTTATTTACTGTGCAAGAAATAAATGTATTAATAAAGAAATAATTTTTTTCTCATAGTAAATGCGAGTATAACAAGATTTAAAAAGTAAATGTCTTTTTCCGTTTTGTGATCCGTTGCTGAATGTCTTTTTAAAAAACAACTTTTGTTTGTACACACCACTTTAATTTATTTATTATACATCGGACTCTCGAATTAAATTAGTAAAATTTAGACATAGAACAGATACAATGTAAAAACTGTTCAAGTTAGCAAAGTGCTGACTTAACAATGCAATAAAACAACGTCATTTGATGACGTGCTGAATTGACTTTATATCCATAGTGTTAAGGGTTATAATAGTTTGTAGACTTTAACATTATTAATTCGATGCAAAAAATACCTAAGCAATATGCATGTAAGACTTAGGAGTTGTCTAGCGATGATAGATAATGTTGATTGTAGATTATAGGATACATAATATTGGGTACATTGTACTTGTACTTGTGTGGTACCGCTGGAATCTATGAAGCAGGAATACAAAGTTAACTAGAGCATGGTTTGGTTCAACTACTTAGCGCTAGAATTATCAAATTTTAGAATATAAATCTCACCAATTACACTGCCGGCTAATAAATCAAACTTGAAAAAAAAGACACCCAAGATTTGATTTGATGCAGTAAGTAATAGCATTAGTTGAAAACAACTACGCATAAGATTCTCGTAACAAATCGGCCAATGTTAATATTTTTGTATTTCTCTTGTATAAAAATAAATTAGTCAGTATTTTTAATAGAATCGAATAAACATTTTTTCGACACAAGAACATCGAAACAACAGGTAAAACAAGACTAAAAAAAACATAAACAAAAGTAATTAAAATTGTGAAAAATTTAAAAAAAGGGCAAAATAGAACTTGTTCCGAAAAAGGGTAAGCTCGGCATGTGCTGTGCTCACACATGTAGCACAACGCTGATTTTCAGCCAAAAAAACTTGAAAAACTAAGGCGGACGCGATTCGGTTGTGTATAAATATGGCATTACACACTTTTGTTTATGTTATAGATAAATTTATTGTAATGAAATTATATAATATATAACTTTGGCAATTGAGAATTTATTATAAAATTGACGTTACTGGCTGTCGTCTTTGGTGTTGAATTGCACTAATGTGAGGCGTGGTGAGCTCTCCCCTACTTCGAGACCAAGCAAACGAATACATACAAGTAAAATCCCTCACGGCCTTGTCAGGAGGAGTAGACAGAGATCACGGACTTCACTTAGTTATACGTATGTATCATAATCAATAGACTAAAGACGAATGGATGAAAGGCAGACCATTTTGCCATTATTAACATGCCATATTATATACTCTGTGACATTTGGCATTTTTTAGCAATAATAAAGCGTCTTATTCTCTTTTATACCAAAGGAGAAAATTTACGAAACCATTTCACAAACAGAATAGCATCATTAACATAAATATAAATGTAATAAATTCAAAGAATAAAGTAAAATAATAAAAGAAAAATAAGTCAGAGGATTCCAATTACACCACCCTCCATTGAATTTAATGAAATCTCCGCAGTGGCGTCTGACGACTGCACAGGTGTATTTTCGTTTAATAAACGTTGAGATGAAAAGGTCACCCTGTTATCAGGGGTCGCGGACAAAAGACACAAACCTTTTCGACCTTTTTCCTTGTCTTAAGATAAAAACAGAAAGTGGATTAAATGCACAGATAGCCGCTACCCATAAAGAGATTGAACTTAGAGATTATCCACACAAAAAGAAACGAGCCTCAGTGTTTCCTATCTTAAAAGAGTTTTAGCTCTGGTATGCCTTTATGCAGGTGCCTTCATTTTATTTTAGGCCATTTAAATGGTTATTGTTTTGCCTTTAATGTCAAGTGTCGTAATATCTCGTCCTTTCTGTTATGTTGTCTATTAATAATATCATATACGCGTCTGTGATTTAAATGTCACCAATAGATGGCGTAGAACATAAATTTGGTGGCAATTACAAAAAATAACAAATGTCAGTGTGTCTGCCGTCTTCCTTTCGTGTGTCATTCGAAAATCTTTCCAATGTTTATAACAACGTGACAGTACAAAACCTGTTTCTTTAATCCCCGACTTATGCTACAAACATAAGTTTTTGATTAGATTTATACAGTAATGTGTCACCACATCATGTTAGCGTCATGTCACCACATTTATGTTCCACAATATCTAATGATACTTGGCCATTAATTCGTACTTAATTCACAGAAGCGTAGACATTAGGAGTGTGAGAACATTGAAAGGGTATCCCTAAATGGACTGTTCCGATGTGCCGGCACAGGAGTTAAGAGTTTAGTAGTTGTATTCACACAGCTCTGTCTTCAGTTATTATGGCTCAAATGTTATTACAGATGACTCAAATCGCTTCACTCAAGACGCGCGAAACATCGCCTTTGAAAGGGTGGAGACCCGCCGAATGTCTAAACGCCCGAAGATAGAATGGGGATGGGGTAATTAACTAGTGTAATTCCTGTACAGTGTGCACCAAAATGTAATCTGTAAAACAATGAAAGGCTATTTTGCACGCAACGGGTTTAGCAGAGTCGGGGACCCGGTAGTGTGGTTGGCCATGAGCGATAGCAATCACTTAAGATCAGATTAGCCGTAAGTTCGTTTGCTCATTTAATGATAATCATCAATAATAAAATTAACTCTGATCACAACATTAATATAAGTAATAAAAATTATATTTCAACTAGCAGCGTTACATTACTTTAAATTTAATCGTATTGTCACTCGGATTAATAGGTGTCACGGATGAATTTAAAAGCATTCAAAATGCAGCCGTTTGTGCGGAGTGTGCACAAAATCTCTTATTCCGTGCAGCAATTCCAATTCAATTATTTGTCTTTGAAATTCAGTTTACCGCATAGAACTTGCAATGCACTTTGGCGTTTGCAAGACTTAGTAATGCTGAAATGGCATTATTTGTAAAGATTGTCATAAATTCATAGCTTTGTTTTTAAAGATATTTCAATGTTTGATATTATTATATACTTTTAGGAGCAGAGGGCAAGAAAGAACGAGTATGCGATTTACTCGATATCAACTAATATTGCTCGATAAAGATACAGAAAGGATTGCAAATGCATTGCTCAACTTTAATGAATAGAAGTTATCACTCACTAAAACCCCCCCGGCGGCCTTCCTCTGTACGTAATATAAGATCCCGTAAATCCTCTACGGGACCCTCTACGAGATCTCTATCGGAACGCATTGCTGCCTCCCAACAACTACGCAATGCTACGCAACACGGGAGCACTTCATGTTTCCTTCCTACCGGGTTTACTTTTACTCCAAAAAAGGGGGCCTCGCACCCTTGTCGACCATGAACCCGATTGCATTGGGTCACCGACACATTACTTCCACTGTAAAATTCATAAAACATCAGAAACTGTACTGGCTTGTAATATTAATAAAGACTTTTTAACTTTAATGTTACTTCATCATAGATTTTTAATTTAATAACAATCTCGAACAGTCCAACAGAAAGGGATTAGAACATTTCTGTGAATCATTATTTACTTTAGTGTAGTAATTTCTTAGTCTCGTTGCTCGGAACTTTCACAAAGTAATTTTCAAGCACTAAGAGGGTATTAAAAATTCAAGAAAAAGTGGCTCACTCAACCGTGTCCCCTTTTTCTTTACTTGGCCAATTTAGCTTTAACAAATTGTTGGGTAAAATTAAACTGTATTCTTACGTCTTTCTGCCAACCAACCCTGGTAGAAATAGTAGCCACATATAAAACTTTGATCATAGTGACACAGTGATTACAATTTCTAACAAATCAAATGTAATCACGCGTAAAAGCGGTCAAAACGATTGGATACCCTATTCGTATTTTCGAATTATCGTAGGAATATTACTAAATAATTTAACCAGAACCTAACAAAACTCTCATCTTTCTCGAAGTACAACACCCTTTACAATAAAAAATGAATCACTGAAATAGCTGGGCGAACCATCGGATTCGGTCATCACAACGGGACGTACTTCGACCTCGTTAAATACCGGCGTGACGTGGACGAATATTATACTCCTGCGTTTCGCCCAGTGCGTAGCAGTTACCCAAACCCTTCGCGATAGGTATGGCAATGCACCTGAAATTACTTTACTACTATTGTGTGCGGGATTCTTAACATTTGGTAAGCTACGTACTCGCTTGGAGTCTAATCATGATTTGCTAAAAATAGTTTAAGCATGGAACATAATTAAGCATTCAAATGTGATTTAAATTGACCAAATTTTATCTAAAATACTAGTTTATCGCGGGATTCCTAACATTAGGTAGGCTAAGTACTCGCTTGGAGTCAAACCTTGACTTGCAAAATAAAATAGTATAAGCATGGACCATAATAAATCAATCAACTATAACCTACATCAAATTCAATCTGTAAAGAACGATCATCACCAAGAAGTTTTAATCATAAAACAAATCCTTTGTTTAGTTTATTTCCTATTAACAAGTATAAGTAATGGTAAAAAAAACGAAGCCATTAATGGCAATCTGGGGAGACGAATGGTCCACGTCGGTATTTGTTCAGGGAATATGAAGATTGATGGGAACAGTTCGCTTTAGCTTATCTATTAACTACAAAACAGATATATTTTCAATGAGTAGATAGGACAGAAATATATCGACTATCCAGTTCCTATGGTTATAACTTATTCTTGCCAACATAACATCTTGAAAACATTAGCTTTAAATCATCATCATCATCATTATAAGCCTGTGTCTACCCACTGCTGGATATAAGCTAGTTCTCCAATGCCTTCCACCATATACAATCCTCCGCTTTACGCATCCAGCCACTTCCGGCTGTCCTTACAAGGTCGTCGGTCCATCTGGAGGGAGGGCGCCCTACACTTCTCCGACCCATGCGCGGCCTCCATTCCAAAACTTTCCTCCCCCATCTACCATCACTGACTCGGCAGAGCCGGCCTACCTTTGTTCTCCGTAGAATTTCTTCGTTTCGGATTCTATCCCTTAGAGAAATGCCGAGCATAGCTCTTTCCATCGCTCGTTGTGCGACTTTCAATTTGTGGACCAGCCCAGCGGTCAGAGTCCAGGTCTCTGTACCATAGGTCATAGCTGGGAGGACGCACTGGTTGAAGACCTTCGTCTTCAGGCTTTGAGGTATTTGCGAAGTCCCCTATAATGTAACGCTCGTATTTAGCTTATCTTTAAAAACCTATTCTAAATTGTATTCTATTTATAAATTCAAACCAGTTCTGAAATAATTGCTTACATGCTTCATGACCAGGTAGGAACAATGATCCGTTCGGATATGTTTCTCTGAAAACACTTTCAAGTTTGTGTTACGCTAAACTACTTAAATATTAATTTAATTAATGTAATCATAATTTTCTATTGTTTCAGTTATGTTCGGGATTGTTTGTGTAAACCGCTGAAGTGTACCAATCGCTATGAGAAATTCCTAAATATCCAAGCCAACTAAATTGATTGTAATATAGGCATGATGGAATGTTCGCTACGACCCAGTCCAACTCGAGTTCTTTCTCTTTGGACACTGCTAATAGGAAGCTTCAATATCGCAGGTAAGAGTACATAAAACATAATTAAACATGCAAATGTCAGTTTTCTGTATTCCTTTACGGTCATTGAATAAGAATGCCATTAGAGTGAAAGAATAAAGAAAATAACTAAGAATAAACCTTTTTAAACAAAACATTCGGAAACACAAGTGGAATAGACAACGATAAAAATCACGTAGATATATTATACACCTATATAAATGTTATCAAACTAAAGCTTCTGATTGTGTCACGGTTATGATCGAGTGTATTTTTCATAATCACACCTACCCTCGGTACCCTCTTGGGAACCCTACTCTGTGCACTGAGTGATTCAGGCTGAGCATTCTAAATGCTCTTCAACTGTGTTGTAAACGTTTTCGCGATAATAACGGGTATAAAACTTAATTTACTGAAACGGAGCCGGTACTTCTGACTTCAACTATCATCGTGCATACACTAATGTTTTCCGGGCATCTCAGGCAGTAAAAATGTTGGATTAACAAACATGGAAGCGTTGTTACTTTATATTTTCTATTATAAAAATTCCAATTACCATTTGCTCGTTTCGCTCTCTCTTTTCGAAAAACGTCCAAATTTGACCTATCTCTATTTAAAAATTACCAAGTATATAAGTTAATATGATAAGGTTCAAATAATATAAATCGTTTTTAATTTCAAAGGTTACGCTAGCGGCTTTTTCAGTTTTTCAAATATAGAATGCAGATTTAATGAACAGAATTTAAAGCCGTTTTCAATAAAGTTTTGGATTGAAATAAAAGTTTTCCTCTCTTTTTATCTATAAACGTTTTCGAAACTGAATTGGCAAAATTAATGTTCAAATTGATAGCAGATATTACGGATTCCAGTCACTATTCCCTGATTTAAGACTTATACGTGGAGGATCAATATTCGTAACACTTTTAGTGCATTACTTAGGTCTGACCTGATGACCAAGGAGAACATTAATCAAAGGCGTGGCTGTGGCGCTGATGAAATATGTTAGGGATTCTATAGACACATTGTACCACACGTTGGTCCACTCTGAGTGAAATGAGGATCAAAGCTAGGCTGTCCACGATATGCTCCAATCTTATCCTAGAATATTGTGGTCCACTGCTAGAAGAAACCTTTTTTTGTTGTCGGGGGGAAATTTTCGAGAAGATACCCTGCCTTCTGGAGGGACGCCTTCCCTCCCGGTTATGTGGGGTTACTCACTAAAACCCCTCGGTAGCCCTTCCTCGGTGCATGGTGATACCCACTGGATCCTCCTGGATCTCCAGTGGAACGCACCGGAGCCCCTTTGCACTGTGATTTCGGAGAGCACGTCCCGGGAGGTTATTCCGTCCCTGTGATCTTCTACCGCCCATGCTAGAAGAAACTGTGATAACTTGAAAGAGCTGGTTGTCATAGGCAAAATCGACCGAACGGAACCTAGAAGTCGAAGCCCAACACGCTAGACCGATCAGATCGTGACTACTCTCGGCGCATCGGTTATGAATGCTATACACACTGGTGCAGATAGGGGGATCAACCACAGGCTGTTCTCAAGAGGTGGTCATGACCAGTATCGATCGATTAAGGAGTCATTAGCACTGATGCCGTCAGATTCTTAAATCAAATATTCCTCTTTTTAATTCAATTCTCAAAGATACATTTGTTTTCTTTCTATTAGTAGCAGTGTAGCAAGCCTTGAATACTTTATTGCTTAAACGCACAAACTTAATGTGTCATATCTAGTTCCTGATATCATCAGCTGAAACCAATCTGCTCAGTCTTGAGCACAGGCGTAAGGTAGCTAGCCTTTCGGTTTTCTACAGATTGCATTTTGGAGAGTGTGCTCAGGAACTACATGATCTAATTCCCCCATCCCCTTTCCACCATCGGACTTCTAGACGCACTGCGGGATTTCATCCTTTTGTTGTGAACATCCCTCAAACCCGAACGAAGCGATTTGCTTCGTCTTTCATTCTTCGTACAGCAAAGGACTGGAATAGTTTGCCCGCGTCTGTCTTTCCTTCCGATTACAATGTGGGTATTTTCAAGAGTAGAGTGAATAGGCATTTACTAAGCTAGTGCGCCTTACCATCCAGGACTGCATTTCCACTTAACATCAGGTGGGATCGTAGTCAAGCACTTGCTTAGAAATTATAAAAAAAAAAAAAAAAAAAATCAAATAAAATAAACTCAACAAAGAAAACGTTAGGGAGAAAATATAAAATTTATAATTCACATACTGGCAAAAATATTACCAAGAAAATTTTAAAAGTTTACAATTGTTTATTATTTTTCTCTATTCCAACTTAGAAATTTTCACACACTCTTCGATAGACGTCCAGTCAATGTTAGTTAACCATATAGTTCGATCAATAAATATAGTTCTGTTTTGCATGAAATCAAAGGTTAAATGAGAAACAGGTTTATCGGGCTGTTAATAGAAAGATTAAGCAAGAAAGGCCCTAAGCCAATCTATTTTTGAAGCGTCGCGTGGGAAATGGAATAATGAATAAATAAAATATGTAATAATGTGTTGTCATGGAATAAGTACATAAAAGTATTTAGGAAATTTAATATTTTATAAAATAATAAATAAAGTATAATATAAGAAATAAAATAATTAAGTTAAATGTAAAAAACATGTCGGTTTAATTTTTAAATAAAATTACATAAATAAATAATTCATATATATTAATAATTCGTTAAACGCCACCTGTGATCAGAAATTTTAACTACATGCTTAATATTCACGTAATCGACCGTTTTGTAAATGACTATGCACTTCCGTTATATATTTTTCTTACGGTTTTAGTCTCACATTTTTTCAGTTCGGTAGCAAAACCCCCATCTCCCCAAACCTGCCATAAAGAACTTTTTTCCAATAAAAAAATATGTTCTCAGGTGCTTTTAACCCTAGACAGAGACAGTTTTTCACTGTTCACTTTTCATCAATATTTTTAGGTCCCATCGTGTTTCCAAGTGGTAAGCGCATCGTCTTAAACAGGGCACAAATTTTATACATATGGTATAAGCTGACTAGGATTCGAACCTACGACCATCAGTCGTAAGTCGAACCGCTTAGCCACTAAGCTATCATTGTTAAAAACGAATAATATGATCTTTAGAATGATTTCCCAGTAATTCCATTAACAGAGCAAATAAATCATGAATTAGTATCGATAAGAAAAAACAGTGGAAAATATGAAATTTTATTTCACACAAACAATTTATAAAAAAATTCTAAAGTTATGGGTTTTATTGTATAAGTTCCCTGAAGTCTTGATATAAAATTAAAAACGTAAAGTAAAGTACAAACAGAGTAAAAGTCCGCGGTGTTTAGATAACAAACTTTATAAAACTACGAAGCACTTCGACTTTATTACACTACCCCATATTTTTATAAAATCAGCTTGCATCTAAAAGTGTACGCCGGAAAACTTGTTTTGGATTTTAAAAGTAAAAACAGGTTTATTACTGCGGCATCTCTTAATAGACAGATTATAAGAAAATAAATAATTATCCAGTACATATATTTAAATAAATAAATAAATAAGAGCCGTGGTACTTCAGTATTCGTGCGGCCGCCTCAAGTTGCATAGTACGCTAGAAACTAGAGCTTGATCCCCGATACCGGCGCCAATGAATTTATTTGTGCAATTTTAAGTGTTGATTCACCACGCGTTCGACGGAGAAAGAAAACCTCATGAAAAACCTTCATTTGTTAGAAAATTTTCGAAGACAATAAGCCTCCTAATTTTCGCTTGAGCCGGGGTCGACTTTCTTTGATTTTATCCTTCATATGGCCGGTTTTTAGTAGTTAGTAGTACTGCTTATTAATGTAATATATTAGCTTTAGATGAAGTATTTATTATTTGTGTATAGGAATTAATGATTTTTATTTTCAACGGACTTCAAAAAAGGAGGAGGTTTTTAATTTATGTATTTTATATTTGTTCCCGCATAACTTTGGACTGGCTGAACCAATTTTCATGACTCTTTTTTCATTCGAAACTTCTGAAAAACTGGTAGTTCCCATATGATCCCATTCCAATGGTCCAATTTTGACAATGGCATCCATGAGAAAACCATATAAGTCCTAAATTTGCACTAAGTATGTGCGCGAGAAATGGACGAATAACTCAATACCACGCCAACCGATTTCGATGTTTCATTTTTTATTGGAAAGTATGTACTTCAAGGTTAGTTTGATGAAAGTTGGTTAGTTTCTGAATAATTCTCTTTCGTAATATTGCTACGATAATTCGGATATACAAAGTAGAAAGTTGAATTTAAACTCGGTTTTTGTTTTTACTTGTAAATATACTTGTAAAGAAATACAATGGATTTTTTTCACTACAAAAAATAAAAAGTACCGTTAATGTCAGTGCATCGTAACGTTAAATTATGGCGTAGTTAAATCTCGGCAGGAATGTCGCCCCTCCAGATTGTCGGGAATGTGAGCCTTTGAGACGCGGGTATGTCGGAGCTTTGATTATGTGGAAACACGGAGTGCGCTTTTCATATCGCAAACAAGTGTTAGCGCGCGTTAAAAGATTATTTTGCTACTTTGTAAAAATGTTGTTTTTAAACTTACGAAAGATTAAAATTGACAAAAATAACATATACAAGAAAATAATAATAATCTTTTGTCCTAACTATTGTTTTCTATTATTAAAATTATTTCTTTAGGCTTTTAGTAGACCTTTATCTCGACTCAGGCATTTTATTTCCGGTTGTTCTCATCTAAGTAACAGTAAATACTTGCAACAATACCTCGTAGCCAGGATTATTCACCAGCAACTTTCCCTTCAAAATGTTTTTGTGGAGTCCGAGGTGCCGTACTATAAGTACACCATCGGCGTCGATTCACGAAAATGGTCCTGTTACGTGTTTGTGCTGAGAGATCGATTAACGCGACACGCGGTACACATCGATATTGCCATCTCAAATGACCAAAACCTCGTGAAGTTCGAAAGGGAAAAAAAAGTACCTTGATTTGGCTCACGAGGTGACCGCCGTGTGGGATGTGACCATTGTCCCGATAGTCGTTTCTGCGAAAGGTTTTATAGCAACAAAGGTCTCAAACAACACCTCAAGAAACACACATAACCAAAAAAGCGCAACTTACTGGAATGTTTTTTTTAATATGAAGTGAATATAATAAAGAATTGCTATTGGTATAAAATTCTAGATGACATTATTTTTTTTCTTTGTTTTCTTCTGGTTCGCATGTCAGTTTATAGATTGTGCTTAGGATGTTGTATAGTTAGACGAGATGTTTATGATTGTCCATGAGGACATTTGTTAACGTAATTGTATATGATTGAACGCTAATTTCTGTTTCGCATTTGCGTAGCTTTCTTTTCTGATGATTTCTGACATGACGTATAGTTCGATAGTAACATTGTTGCGTGTTATTTCATGTTTTATTCTGGTATTGTTGAATATTGGGCCGTGTTTTATGACGTTTTAAGAGATTAAGTGTACAGTCATGTAGTTATATTTAACGTCTTGCATGTAGCATGATTCTATTGCCTTAAGTGTGTTTTGGCGATTTATGTGACGTGGCATGTTTTTTTTTTTTTTTTTTTTTTTTTATATGTCACACCGGCTTTTGGCTACTGAAATGTGTTTTGTTTCAGAGCTGTAAAACCCTTTGTCTTTACTCTACGTGAACCGATGTGCCATTCTCTAGCTCCCCCAACGTGGGTGGTTAGGGATAATCTATTCTCTTTCATTCGTCTCTTGTTAGTTATTAGTATACAGTTTACAGTTTTTTATTATACATTTTATTCTACTGCATATTACATACTTTTCTAATTCTACATTCTAATCTACTCTACTTTACATTTCTCTCTTTTCTTACATTCTACCTTCTCTACTCTGGTTCTTACTCTACACTATACTCTACTTTCCTTACTCTATTTTACATTTCAAACTTTTATTTCTAATTCTAATTTCTGGCTTACTCTTAGTTTCCTTACATATTTTAAACTAATTTTTCTATTATTAAAATTATTTCTTTAGGCTTTTAGTAGACCTTTATCTCGACTCAGGCATTTTATTTCCGGTTGTTCTCATCTAAGTAACAGTAAATACTTGCAACAATACCTCGTAGCCAGGATTATTCACCAGCAACTTTCCCTTCAAAATGTTTTTGTGGAGTCCGAGGTGCCGTACTATAAGTACACCATCGGCGTCGATTCACGAAAATGGTCCTGTTACGTGTTTGTGCTGAGAGATCGATTAACGCGACACGCGGTACACATCGATATTGCCATCTCAAATGACCAAAACCTCGTGAAGTTCGAAAGGGAAAAAAAAGTACCTTGATTTGGCTCACGAGGTGACCGCCGTGTGGGATGTGACCATTGTCCCGATAGTCGTTTCTGCGAAAGGTTTTATAGCAACAAAGGTCTCAAACAACACCTCAAGAAACACACATAACCAAAAAAGCGCAACTTACTGGAATGTTTTTTTTAATATGAAGTGAATATAATAAAGAATTGCTATTGGTATAAAATTCTAGATGACATTATTTTTTTTCTTTGTTTTCTTCTGGTTCGCATGTCAGTTTATAGATTGTGCTTAGGATGTTGTATAGTTAGACGAGATGTTTATGATTGTCCATGAGGACATTTGTTAACGTAATTGTATATGATTGAACGCTAATTTCTGTTTCGCATTTGCGTAGCTTTCTTTTCTGATGATTTCTGACATGACGTATAGTTCGATAGTAACATTGTTGCGTGTTATTTCATGTTTTATTCTGGTATTGTTGAATATTGGGCCGTGTTTTATGACGTTTTAAGAGATTAAGTGTACAGTCATGTAGTTATATTTAACGTCTTGCATGTAGCATGATTCTATTGCCTTAAGTGTGTTTTGGCGATTTATGTGACGTGGCATGTTAGCTTTGGTGTGCAGTTGTGGACTCCACTTTACAAACACCATTTTTATTTATTTATTTCTTATATTATGTCATACTGTTGGGTAAAGGTATTCGCTCTGTATAGAGTATTAGGGAAAAGTGCGCACACATTCCCATTGGGAATATACGTGTTTCGCCTGGTTGCTAAATATTTCCTATACTCTTTCGATTTCCGCACCATGTTTCACATGTAGATCATTATCGGTGTTTTTCAACCGGCTTCAAAAAAGGTTGTTCTCAATTCGCCTGCTGAAATGTTTGTTACCTCAGAACTTTCGACTGAGTGAACCGAATTTGACATAGACATATTCTTTATTGGCACAAAATATGAAACATATCAAAAAACAGAAAAAAAAAAACATAAAAAAAACACAGTTAAAGAAAAAAAAACGGAAAAATAGAACATATGATGCCAATTTTGGACACCGTCTCAGCAAATGCCGTCTTGCGACAGCGCCGATTTTCAGCGGTGCCCAGGACTACCCAAAGTCGTGCGCGCGCAATTATACATTTACATGGAATTTTGAATGACTTTAATTTACTTGATGATTCTTTTCTAATTTGAAATCAGTTCTGACAACAGCATTTATGAGAAAACCGTATAAGTCTTATATTTGCATTAAGTATGTGCGCGACAAATGGACGCATCAATATCACGGCAACCAATTTCCATGGTTCATTTTTTTTTGGATCATTTGTATTCCTTGGGCAGTTTGGTGAGAGTTTGGCTAGGTTCTGATTAATTCTATTTCCTAACATGGCCACGAAAAATCGGAAATACACGACCTCGACGTCACGTTACTCAAATATTATGTCATGATACTTGTCTGCGTTGGCTCTTTCTATGTCTGTATGTAAATTACAAAACGTTCAGTAAATAAAAATTGTACTACGGAAGTGTGATAGGAAAAATAATAGAATAAATAGAGAATGGAAAAAATGACACAACAATGAATTCGATCCCACCCTTGCCCGACACTTATTATCTGAAGGTCATTGGATACAAGCGAGTCGTGTTCGCACGTACGCCGCTTTTTATTATTTCGTATTGTTCCTTTTGAAAATAAATCGGCGCGGAGGGTTTGCGTGCGATGTATATGTATTTTGCATGAGAAAGAGCTACTTCGCCTGGGGCCGGCGGCAAAGGTGCGTGATTTTTGTCGGATATATACACGTTGAATTTATGATGGCACCGTGCTATAAGTTTTATTAGATAACAGCCGCGAAGACCGACAGCTAACTGTTATGAATCTCTTTAGAAAATTGCCACCATGAGGCTGTCTTCTTAAGTGACTTTAAAGGGACAAAACAGAAACGAAATAAAATGATCAAGGTTTTCACGATTATTCAAGAGAGAAAGAAAATGTGTGATACAGACAATAGGCCTGCACTGTGTCTTAGATATACGGAGCGTAACTGGCGATAACAAAAGAAATGTAAGCTCGCAACCCTCTCTCTTTCTATCTTCACTAACTAATATCTCCTTAAGAAGGAGAGCTTCGAATGGCGGAGTAAAGCTTTCAGAAAGAAAAAAAAATCTCCCTGTCAACTTCCTTTCGCCTCTCTCGATGAACGATGACTCAAATCGCTTCGTTCGGACGCGCGGAACATCAACTATGAAAGGGTGGAGACCCGCCGTGTCTAAACGTCCGAAGGTAGAATGGGGATGGGGAATTAACTCGTGTAATTCCTGTGCACACTCTCCAAAATGTAATCTGTAAAACACCGAAAGGCTGGCCACCTTGCGCCGATGCTCAAGACTATCTAGATGTAGATCTTGGTCATCTATCAACTTTTCGGCCCGCCTCTCCATAGAATCCGCGAGTTGGTATTTGGCTGCACCTGCCCAGATATGACAACAGTACTGCACATGGCTGGATCTGTGCTTTATACAAAGTCAAAAGCTGTCCCGGTGTGAAGTACCGCCGTTAGGACTCCAAGCTTCCTAGCAGCTACCTTCGCTTTGATTCAATGAACCGCCCGTAGTTAAGATTCGCAGACAATTCGATTCCTAGTAACTGTAGGCTGTCGGTAGATTCCAGAGATACATTCTGAAAAGTCGGAGCTAATGTGGACTGGCTCCTTTTGGCGGTGAATAAACATGATTGCGTTTTGGTGGCGTTGAACTGCACAAGATTGGCTATGCCCCAGGAGGAAGCTGCCTCGAGAGTGCAATTTGTACGCTCTACCATGGCCTCGCGTTCGGACTGTACTTGATCCTGACTGGTCCATTCTACCGGGGAGATATCTCTACAATAGTGCTGTCGTCTGCATACCCATAGATGCCGGGCGTCAACAGATCGTTTATGTGCAGCAGGAAAAGTGTTGCAGAGAGGATGGAACCTTGAGGAACACCGGCATTGGTCGTCATGGGCTCTGATGTACATCCGTCGATGACGACACGAAGCGATCGTTCACTCAGGAAGTTCTTAATCCACTCAATCAGACCCGGGGACAAGCCATAAGCTGGAAGTTTGCTAATTAGGCTTGCATGCCAAACCCTGTCAAATGCCTTTGAGATGTCGAGGGAGACAGCAATTGCTTCCCGTTACTCTCTAGGGCTTCGCCTACAAAGTGAGTGACATATACTAGAAGGTCTCCTGTCGACCGGTTTCGGCGAAATCCGTATTGTCGGTCACTGAGGATATCATTTTGTTCTAGGTATGCGATAAGGCGGGAGTTCAATATACGTTCTATACTCTTGCAAAGTATAGAGGTTATTGAGATAGGACGGTAATTAGCAGGGTCAGCACGACTGCCTTTGGGCACGGGTTGCACGTTAGCTGACTTCCAGGATTTAGGTACTATTCCAGTTTTGAACGAGAGGCGATACAAACGTGTTAAAACCGGGGACAACTCGGCTGCGCAAGTCTTTAAAACAACTGCTGGTATTCCATCTGGTCCACTGGCTTTATTCACATCTAGGCAACGCAATACTTTTAAGACCTCTTTCTGCTTGATGCGGATTTCTTTCATAGTCTCCCGCAGCGAGTAATTAGAGGTGGGTTGGCTTTGCCAGTGTCTAGACGAGAATTTTCGGCAAAAGGGATGCAAGTAAAGTGGGCTTTTCCTTGGCCGTGTGAGCCAGCGATCCATCAGGTTTTTCAGTGGCGGCAGTGATGGACTACAGAAGTTCGTCTCAACCGCTTTGGCCAGTGACCAGAAGGCTCTACTTCCGCAGGGTTTCTTAGAGAGCTTCGTGCCGATACGGTTTATATGGTTGAGGCGAGCATTCCGCGACTCCTTGTTGTAGGACTTAGTGGCTTGGTTATATGCTTTCTTCCTGGGCTCAAATCCTGTAATTTGCGTTGTCGAGCTTCGGCCCATGAAAGATATGCCAACTGCTTGCGATTTGCAGCTTTAGCGCATTCGGTGTTGAACCATGGTCGAGCTTTGCCACCGATGGCTATATCTTGTATGTAAATTACAAAACGTTCAGTAAATAAAAATTGTACTACGGAAGTGTGATAGGAAAAATAATAGAATAAATAGAGAATGGAAAAAATGACACAACAATGAATTCGATCCCACCCTTGCCCGACACTTATTATCTGAAGGTCATTGGATACAAGCGAGTCGTGTTCGCACGTACGCCGCTTTTTATTATTTCGTATTGTTCCTTTTGAAAATAAATCGGCGCGGAGGGTTTGCGTGCGATGTATATGTATTTTGCATGAGAAAGAGCTACTTCGCCTGGGGCCGGCGGCAAAAAGGTGCGTGATTTTTGTCGGATATATACACGTTGAATTTATGATGGCACCGTGCTATAAGTTTTATTAGATAACAGCCGCGAAGACCGACAGCTAACTGTTATGAATCCCTTTAGAAAATTGCCACCATGAGGCTGTCTTCTTAAGTGACTTTAAAAGGGACAAAACAGAAACGAAATAAAATGATCAAGGTTTTTCACGATTATTCAAGAGAGAAAGAAAATGTGTGATACAGACAATAGGCCTGCACTGTGTCTTAGATATACGGAGCGTAACTGGCGATAACAAAAGAAATGTAAGCTCGCAACCCTCTCTCTTTCTATCTTCACTAACTAATATCTCCTTAAGAAGGAGAGCTTCGAATGGCGGAGTAAAGCTTTCAGAAAGAAAAAAAAATCTCCCTGTCAACTTCCTTTCGCCTCTCTCGATCATAATTTTCGTAACGCACTAGTAGTACTAGTAGTACTTCAAAAAACACCAAAATTTAGGCCTCGAGGTCATTTAAAACAAAGCGCCTACTCCATATAACCTACCATATATAACAAAGCAACACAACAGAGAAAGTCACAACGATAGAATATGTCACAACGATTGGCAAAGGACGATTGAAGTAGCAATGAACCGGCCATATCAGTCGTAGAACCGGATAACCGTTGGTCGCAACGAGGTGAAGCGATGATTTTCACAGGACAGCTGGCAGCTGAATGAGAGGATCTTTTTTTATACGAAAAGTGGCTAACGTGCGTACGGCTCACCTGATCTTAAGTGATCAGTCGGCCATGAACATCCACAGCACCAGAGGAGCTGCAGGTGCGTTACCAGCTTTGAGACAGGAGTAGACTCGTTTCTTGAAGGTTCGTAAAATGTTCGGAAACATCGCTGGTGACAGTTGATTCCACAAGTTGACAGTGCGTGGAAGAAAATTACGCGAGAAACGTACAGTCGTGAAATCATGCTCAGTGGCATGCTTATGAAGCGGTCTATATCTTTGTGTCTTGTCTATGAAACTGTCTTTTTAAAGAATGCTAGTATTTTTTTTCTTCACAAATGTCACTAACATCCTTGTTAACCATTTCAAATAAGCTTAGGTATATGCTACGAGATGGTTCACATCAATAATCGAATGGTGGATTGGTACTTACGACCTTGCGATTCGCAGATCGTAAACCATTGATAGTATTTGACTATCGACGCATCGACCTCTTGTAATACCCAGTTGAGATATATTAAATAGAGAAATACCTTGAGAGAGTATTATATTATATTATATTGTATTATTAATTCTCGCATTTCCTTTTCATCTTCGCATATCAAAGCTCACAGCGGATATCCATTCCTTTGCTGCAGGCATCTCGCGCCTTGAACGCAATGCTTTGTTCTATTGTCACGCTTTCTGTGAGGAACAACGACTCGCCTGCGTCTGCCTTTTTGATCGAATTCAATGTGAATATCTTAAGGAGCAATTTAAAAAAAAACTGAAAAGCTAATGCTACAGCATATTACAACAACATCTGATACTGATTTCAGCTTTCTCACTCAGCCTGCTTCTTCTTAAACCTTGGACCTTGAACTGCAATTTTCCTCTGCTATACCATCACACACACACAGATATACAATCCACAAATTACGAATACGAATATAGAGCGGAAATCTTTAATATTTTTATATATCATCGCAATTTCATTATGTTTTTTATTTGGATTGATTTTTTTAAATTTCATTAAGTAAATAATAATAAAAATATATAAATTCATAGCATAATTTTGTGTCGCTTTTATTAATATACAACGTCATTTTGTAAATAAAAAATTAGAATAAATATAAAATGGAAATTAAAAATCATTATAACTTAACGTCTATGTATGAATAACGTATGCATATACTTATAAATTTATTATAATTATAATAGAAGTGTTTTTTATAAACGTTTAATAGTGTGATAAGTGTTTAGTATGATTTAGAGCTAACATAATTATAGTTTTGTCTCGTCATAGTTTTGTTTTATGTAAACCCTACCTAAAAGGCAGTAAAATGCAGGAATATCGAACAATATCTAATTCAATAAGGTTGTTTCTAGTGCAATTTTCTTAATTAAAATCCGCAAATGCTTTTTCTGTCTAATGCATATTTTATAGCAATTAATATACCTTCAATTTGACTCCAATAATTAAACATTTCGTATCTGTGAAAAACATTTTAGCTGTAGGATGCTATTTACAATGAGACTTCAATCATGGGAACTCATCAAAGGTGTTTGCTTAACGTACAAACATTGTAGCCAATTACATTTTCAGCGGCTCCAGTGTCTGTTAAATCGGTCCTCACGGACAAACGATTTCCAATTGCTTTGTACCATTAAAATGTTCGTTTTATTACGAGTATCGCCGCAAAGCGTATTATTTGGTAATCGTCGAAAATCCCGAAATTGCTTTCGAGAATAGGGTAATTTGTAAAATCGATACAAAAGATAAAATGCGAACATTAAATCTCGGTAGCGATTATTGAATCGGGTTCTCTTGTGTCGAGTTTAGATCAAAATTATAGACTAGAACGAATGAGTTGTAAGGATTATGAACGATCGATATGAGGATTATGCTCGATGCTCTAAAACGGATGATGAATTCATTGCAGAGAAACGTTTATAACATCTGTACATAATAGGTTTTTTTTTAATAGAAAAGTCGAGAAAAATAAGGAATATTGTTAGTGTAAAGCGACTGCAAATCGAATCAAACGTTAGACGCTCTATTTGTTTGACTTACTTAACCAAACTTTGATTAAACTACTCTTAAAATATATCCTTTTCTAATTACAAAATAAATCATCGAAATCGCTTGGATATGGAGTTATTCGTTATTAAACACAACTCGACAGAGAGTTCCATAACCCGTCCGTCCGTAATAGTGAATAATGATGAAATGTGGTGTTACAATCGTATGCACCGGATTAGCTGAACGTAGAAGGCGACGAGTTTTTTGCTATGATACCACCTGACGATAAGTTAAAATCTAGGTATATTAAGCTGGTAGTTAATGACGTTAATTTTCTTTAAATCGACTGGATATTAATATGGTGTGGAATATCAATATAATTCCATTCTTAGTAAATAAAACAAAGCGTATATATTCATGGCAATAAATCAATCTTAAGTTGAACTCCAAAAGATGTATATCGTGACGTTAACAAGTTACAGAAATATTTTTCAAGTGGTATAATTAACCTTGGTGTAACCTCAGACTGACGATGTACACATTTATAGTAGAATTATTTTTTTTATCTTACACTTAACGTCAACTTCAACGAGTTAATTTATTTACAAAAGTGTGAGGAAACGGTTTCCAGAAAAAAAGGTTTCCTCACGAATTGCTAAGAGATTTTGGTGTAAAAAAATTGATACTGTTCTGTTGATTGCAGCCATTTGCAATATGAAGAAATGCCGGGAAAACTAGGAACCATTTAATCATAAAAAGCCTGGCCCCAACTTTAAAATATTGATTTTATTTCGAACAACACAGATTGCCCAGAGAAGTTTGCCTTGATTGCGTCACCGGATGAGAGGTGGTATAGCTCTTAGGTCGCTTAGCCTGAACCTCTATCGCTAGTAACTCGACACAAGGGTCCCCCCGGTGAGGGGTAACCTCGGCTTAGACGGTTACTTTGTTACGTG
The DNA here is from genome assembly GCA_029286785.1 of Meandrusa payeni. Classification (NCBI taxonomy): domain Eukaryota; kingdom Metazoa; phylum Arthropoda; class Insecta; order Lepidoptera; family Papilionidae; genus Meandrusa; species Meandrusa payeni. The sequence goes on from JAGSMX010000013.1 coordinate 8,800,269, forward strand.
TGCATTCCGATGCGAGGGCCCAAACCACAACTTGGTCGCTTGCTATTTCACGGACAATCTAACGGACATTCAAAACTAAACCAACTTCATGTGCCACTTCGGGAAGCGTTGGCGCTGGGAGAAGTGGCGGAAGAAACTCCAGCAACGCCCCTAACATCTAAGGGGTGACGCCTACCCATAATAAAATATTGATGTCTTTCTATACGATCAAAAAATATATCAAAAGCTTCACAAAATATGTCAAACAAAAAAAAAATCATTACAAGTATTAAGTAAGAATTCCGCGTAAGAAAAACTAAATTCATGAGATATGAAGAATCCCGCTCGAACTCTGTTATGTATTATCAAACAAGACCTGATAGCGTGCTTATCTTCAATATACGGGACATGACTAAATCAATCCTACCGTTAAAGAGGATCAATCAAAACGCCTGCCCTCCTAATACGAGAGTAAAAGAAACATAAATATCCTTTATCCCAGGATTTATTTGGTTACCTAGATTTTGTTGTTCTAATACTACCCAATTCTTATTACTTTATGGTTTCATGTTAATTTTTATACAAAATATAAGTGAAATCCATTACAGTTCTATTCAAATCTCTAAATGTTGGAGTTATCGTAAATTTTTGTGAGAGCTTCTTAAAAGGCTTTTTAAAATGGTATTCTTAATTCGTTGTAGCGGCATAGATAGAGCTAATAGCAATCGCTATCCGCTTTTCAAAGAGCTTTTTGGGTCCCACATGTGACAGGTGGTGACGGCGAGTAAAAAGTGCCAAGACTTTCAAATAGAAATATAACGCTTGTAGCTATTAAACGTGATTCTGTGATACAAAATAATTTTTACCTATAAAATAGCCTTGGTACAAGTTTCATAATTTCAAATTAAAAGCATTTGAAATGTGTTTACTGGTTCAAATTCCATTGGCAGCGTACAAATAGCTTTGGAAATTATGTATGATGAAATATCCTAAGATTGATCACCCAAAAATGGGTCGATTATCTATACAAATAATATTGAAGTATCTGTAAAATAAAATTATTTTTTTGCGAAAAAATCTCTAACTACCATGACTTGGCTCACGAGGTGACCGCCATGTGGGATGTGAATTCGACGATCATTGTCCTGATAGTCGTTTCTGCAAACAGATGTATAGCGAAAAGTCTCGATCAACATCTTAAGACTTTAGCTAGATAGCTGGGACACGGCACGCATCGTCCAAGGTTTAATGTATGGCCCCACAACAACCGGTTGCTTGAGCCCATACTTCGTTGTCGGTGACACACACTAAGTTCTTACATTTTGTATGATATTTTTGTGTATTTAACTTTTTAATTTAAAAATTGTATTAACTAATGGTCTACAAATAAGTAAAATTCTAAAAAATCGTTTTTTATTACATGTATATTCATTATTAAATGTACCAAAATATAAATTTTTTATAGGTTTGTCTCTCTGTTTGGTGCTGCCAATCTCTGGACCGGCTGGACCGATTTTTTACGGAACCTTCACTTGCAGATAGCTGATGTAATAAGGTGTAAATTAAAATGATAAATTTTTGCAAAAAATAAATAAATAGTTTTTAATCGCAGCTAGCCGCTACTTACTAAGAGGTAAAAGGTTTGAACTTCGTAAATTGTCTCTATCATTAAAATCACCAAAGAGGAATTCGGTCCACTTTTGGCAAGCTAAAAGATACAAAGGTTATATTCCTATTCCGCGGGGATATCCGCTTCGCTGTTTCTTCTTTATCTATAATATTAGTACAAGTAATTTATTTTTCAATACTGTGTCAGTTAATAGGTCCGCGAGGGTTAGGAATAATATTTTCCCTCGTGAACCAATGGGGACCTTCAGAGGAACGAGGAAAAATAATTCCTCTGGGACCTGGCTGAGAGGTTTAGGAGAAATGAAGCGGGCAGAGTAAAGCGTTCGCCTCTAGTGAATTGACATTACGGAGCATCAACTTGACTAAATAAAACTGTAATATTTATTTTCATCAAGTTTTCCTTCATTAATTTAATTCATATTTAATAAGTTTTTCATCTTTAAGAAACAATTAACATCAATCAAAATCAAGTCTATCAAGCTCAATAAAATATCGATTATCGATAAATCACATCAATAAAATATACAACTATATTTACGAGCGAAAACAAAAACTAACTGGAATTTGAATCAAACGTTAAACGCGCTTTACGCACGGATGTCCATTGTCAGAATAAGGCTAAATTAAATGGGACATTACAGCTTTCAAATAAAAAGGAATCTCATCAAAATCGGTTCTACCAGTCGAATGATATTAGGTAACAAAATTAAAATAAGTACAAACTAATTAAGAACCTCCTTTATGAATTTGGTTTAAAAGAAAAAATCTCCTGTCAACTTCCTTTCGCCTCTCTCGATCATAATTTTCGTAACGCACTAGTAGTACTAGTAGTACTTCAAAAAACACCAAAATTTAGGCCTCGAGGTCATTTAAAACAAAGCGCCTACTCCATATAACCTACCATATATAACAAAGCAACACAACAGAGAAAGTCACAACGATAGAATATGTCACAACGATTGGCAAAGGACGATTGAAGTAGCAATGAACCGGCCATATCAGTCGTAGAACCGGATAACCGTTGGTCGCAACGAGGTGAAGCGATGATTTTCACAGGACAGCTGGCAGCTGAATGAGAGGATCTTTTTTTATACGAAAAGTGGCTAACGTGCGTACGGCTCACCTGATCTTAAGTGATCAGTCGGCCATGAACATCCACAGCACCAGAGGAGCTGCAGGTGCGTTACCAGCTTTGAGATAGGAGTAGACTCGTTTCTTGAAGGTTCGTAAATGTTCGGAAACATCGCTGGTGACAGTTGATTCCACAAGTTGACAGTGCGTGGAAGAAAATTACGCGAGAAACGTACAGTCGTGAAATCATGCTCAGTGGCATGCTTATGAAGCGGTCTATATCTTTGTGTCTTGTCTATGAAACTGTCTTTTTAAAGAATGCTAGTATTTTTTTTCTTCACAAATGTCACTAACATCCTTGTTAACCATTTCAAATAAGCTTAGGTATATGCTACGAGATGGTTCACATCAATAATCGAATGGTGGATTGGTACTTACGACCTTGCGATTCGCAGATCGTAAACCATTGATAGTATTTGACTATCGACGCATCGACCTCTTGTAATACCCAGTTGAGATATATTAAATGAGAAATACCTTGAGAGAGTATTATATTATATTATATTATATTATATTATATTATATTATATTATATTATATTATATTATATTATATTATATTATATTATATTATATTATATTATATTATATTGTATTATTAATTCTCGCATTTCCTTTTCATCTTCGCATATCAAAGCTCACAGCGGATATCCATTCCTTTGCTGCAGGCATCTCGCGCCTTGAACGCAATGCTTTGTTCTATTGTCACGCTTTCTGTGAGGAACAACGACTCGCCTGCGTCTGCCTTTTTGATCGAATTCAATGTGAATATCTTAAGGAGCAATTTAAAAAAAAACTGAAAAGCTAATGCTACAGCATATTACAACAACATCTGATACTGATTTCAGCTTTCTCACTCAGCCTGCTTCTTCTTAAACCTTGGACCTTGAACTGCAATTTTCCTCTGCTATACCATCACACACACACAGATATACAATCCACAAATTACGAATAGGAATATAGAGCGAAAATCTTTAATATTTTTATATATCATCGCAATTTCATTAAGTTTTTATTTGGATTGATTTTTTAAATTTCATTACGTAAATAATAATAAAAATATATAAATTCATAAAATAATTTTGTGTCGCTTTTATTAATATACAACGTCATTTTGTAAATAAAAAATTAGAATAAATATAAAATGGAAATTAAAAATCATTATAACTTAACGTCTATGTATGAATAACGTATGCATATACTTATAAATTTATTATAATTATAATAGAAGTGTTTTTTATAAACGTTTAATAGTGTGATAAGTGTTTAGTATGATTTAGAACTAACATAATTATAGTTTTGTCTCGTCATAGTTTTGTTTTATGTAAACCCTACCTATAAAGGCAGTAAAATGCGGGGAATATCGAACAATATCTAATTCAATAAAGTTGTTTCTAGTGCAATTTTCTTAATTAAAATCCGCAAATGCTTTTCTGTCTAATGCATATTTTATAGCAATTAATAAACCTTTAATTTGACTCCAATAATTAAACATTTCGTATCTGTGAAAAACATTTTAGCTGTAGGATGCTATTTACAATGAGACTTCAATCATGGGAACTCATCAAAGGTGTTTGCTTAACGTACAAACATTGTAGCCAATTACATTTTCAGCGGCTCCAGTGTCTGTTAAATCGGTCCTCACGGACAAACGATTTCCAATTGCTTTGTACCATTAAAATGTTCGTTTTATTACGAGTATCGCCGCAAAGCGTATTATTTGGTAATCGTCGAAAATCCCGAAATTGCTTTCGAGAATAGGGTAATTTGTAAAATCGATACAAAAGATAAAATGCGAACATTAAATCTCGGTAGCGATTATTGAATCGGGTTCTCTTGTGTCGAGTTTAGATCAAAATTATAGACTAGAACGAATGAGTTGTAAGGATTATGAACGATCGATATGAGGATTATGCTCGATGCTCTAAAACGGATGATGAATTCATTGCAGAGAAACGTTTATAACATCTGTACATAATAGGTTTTTTTTTAATAGAAAAGTCGAGAAAAATAAGGAATATTATGAGTGTATAGCGACTGCAAATCGAATCAAACGTTAGACGCTCTATTTGTTTGACTTACTTAACCAAACTTTGATCAAACTACTCTTAAAATACATCCTTTCTAATTACAAAATAACTCATCGAAATCGCTTGGCGTGATATGGAGTTATTCGTTATTAAACACAACTCGACAGAGAGTTCCATAACCCGTCCGTCCGTAATAGTGAATAATGATGAAATGTGGTGTTACAATCGTATGCACCGGATTAGCTGAACGTAGAAGGCGACGAGTTTTTTGCTATGATACCACCTGACGATAAGTTAAAATCTAGGTATATTAAGCTGGTAGTTAATGACGTTAATTTTCTTTAAATCGACTGGATATTAATATGGTGTGGAATATCAATATAATTCCATTCTTAGTAAATAAAACAAAGCGTATATATTCATGGCAATAAATCAATCTTAAGTTGAACTCCAAAAGATGTATATCGTGACGTTAACAAGTTACAGAAATATTTTTCAAGTGGTATAATTAACCTTGGTGTAACCTCAGACTGACGATGTACACATTTATAGTAGAATTATTTTTTTTATCTTACACTTAACGTCAACTTCAACGAGTTAATTTATTTACAAAAGTGTGAGGAAACGGTTTCCAGAGAAAAAGGTTTCCTCACGAATTGCTAAGAGATTTTGGTGTAAAAAAATTGATAGTTCTGTTGATTGCAGCCATTTGCAATATGAAGAAATGCCGGGAAAACTAGGAACCATTTAATCATAAAAAGCCTGGCCCCAACTTTAAAATATTGATTTTATTTCGAACAACACAGATTGCCCAGAGAAGTTTGCCTTGATTGCGTCACCGGATGAGAGGTGGTATAGCTCTTAGGTCGCTTAGCCTGAACCTCTATCGCTAGTAACTCGACACAAGGGTCCCCCCGGTGAGGGGTAACCTCGGCTTAGACGGTTACTATGTTACGTGTAAGCATTCCGATGCGAGGGCACCCGAGATGGCCCAAACCACAACTCGGTCGCTTGCTATTTCACGGACAATCTAACCGACATTCAAAAATTAAACTTACTTCAAGTGCCACTCCAGGAAGCGTTGGCGCTGGGAGAAGTGGCGGAAGAAACTCCAGCAACGCCCCTAACATCTAAGGGGTGACGCCTACCCATAATAAAATATTGATGTCTTTCTATACGATCAAAAAATATATCAAAAGCTTCACAAAATATGTCAAACAAAAAAAAAATCATTACAAGTATTAAGTAAGAATTCCGCGTAAGAAAAACTAAATTCATGAGATATGAAGAATCCCACTCGGACTCTGTTATGTGTTATCAAACAAGACCTGATACTTCGTGCTTATCTTCAATATACGGGACATGACCTAAATCAATCCCTACCGTTAAAGAAAGAGGATCAATCAAAACGCCTGCCCTCCTGATACGAGAGTAAAAGAAACATAAATATCCTTTATCCCAGAATTTATTTGGTTACCTAGATTTTGTTGTTCTAAGTACTCCAATTCTTATCACTTTTATGGATTTAATGTTAATTTTTATATAAAATATAAAGTAAAATCCATTACAGTTCTATTCAAATCTGTAAATGTTGGAGTTATCGTAAATTTTTGTGAGAGCTACTTAAAAAATCTTTTTAAAATGGTATTTTTAATTCGTTCTAGCGGCATAGATAGAGCTAGTAGCAATCGCTATCCGCTTTTCAAAGAGCTTTTTGGGTCCCACATGTGACTGGTGGTGACAGCTGAAGTCTTAAGTACTTAAGACTTTCAAATAGAAATACTAAAGCTTAGCTATTTAGCTTGTGATTCTGTAATACAAAAAAAAATGACCTATAAAATAGCTAACGAAATCTAGTTTTAATTTTAAATTAAAAGCATTTGAAATGTGTAACCTTTTTACTGTTTCAAATTCCAATGGTAGAGTACAAGTAACTTTGGAAATTATGTATGACGAAATATCCTAAGATTGATCACCCAAACAATGGGTCGATCATCTATACAAATAAATAATATTGAAGTATCTGTAAAAATAAAATAACCGTTTTTGTTTTTTGTTTTTGCGAAAAATTCTCTAACTACCATGACTTGGCTCACGAGGTGACCGCCATGTGGGATGTGAATTCGACGATCATTGTCCTGATAGTCGTTTCTGCAAACGGTCTTATTGTGAAAAGTCTCGATTAACATCTTTAGAGACTTTCGCTAAATGGTTGGGACACGGCACACATCGTTAGGTTTATCTCTGTGTCGCCCTAAAAACCGGTTGCTTGGGCCCTGCTTCGTTGCCGGTGACACACGCTAGGTTACAGTTTTACATTTTGTATGATATTTTTGTGTATTTAACTTTTTAATTTAAAAATTGTATTAACTAATGGTCTACAAATAAGTAAAATTCTAAAAAATCGTTTTTTATTACATGTATATTCATTATTAAATGTACCAAAATATAAATTTTTTATAGGTTTGTCTCTCTGTTTGGTGCTGCCAATCTCTGGACCGGCTGGACCGATTTTTTACGGAACCTTCACTTGCAGATAGCTGATGTAATAAGGTGTAAATTAAAATGATAAATTTTTGCAAAAAATAAATAAATAGTTTTTAATCTCAGCTAGCCGCTACTAGAGGTAAAAAGGTTTAGACTCCGAAATTTGTCTCTATCATTAAAATCACCAAAAGGGAATTCGGTCCACTTTTGGCAAGCTAAAGATACAAAGGTTATATTCCTATTCCGCGGGGATATCCGCTTCGCTGTTTCTTCTTTATCTATAATATTAGTACGAAGTAATATTTATTTTTCCAAGCCTGTGTCAGTTAATAGGTCCGCGAGGGGTTAGGGAAAATAATATTTTCCCTCTCGTGAACCAATGGGGACCTTCGAGAGGAACGAGGAAAAATAATTCCTCTGGGACCTGGCTGAGAGGTTTAGGAGAAATGAAGCGGGCAGAGTAAAGCGTTCGCCTCTAGTGAACTGACATTACGGAGCATCAACTTGACTAAATAAAACTGTATATTTATTTTCATCAAATTTTCCGTCTTTAATTTAATTCATATTTAATAAAGTTTTTCATCTTTAAGAAACAATTAACATATTTTTTTTTGTTTATTTATAGCTGTCAATCAAGTATATCAAGCTCAATAAAATATCGATTATCGATAAATCACATCAATAAAATATACAAGTATTTATGAGCGAAAACAAAAACTAATTTCAAATTTGAATCAAACGTTAAACGCTTTTACGAGCGGATGTCCATTGTCAGAATTAGGCTAAATTAATATGGGATAATGGGACATACAGCTTTCAAATAAAAAAAGAATCATCAAAATCGGTTCTACCAGTCGAATGTTATTAGGTAACAAAAATTAAAAATAAATACAAACTAATTAAGAACCTCCTTTTTGAATTTGGTTTAAAAAGAAAAAAAATGTTGGTTGTAATTGCCGTACCAATACGGTAATTACATCGTGCCAGTACGAATCATTTCGTGGTAGTACTATTGTTCTAGTTGAGATTGATATGCTAATCATACGCTAACTTATTACACTGTCAGTCTGTATTCACCATCGTAATCACTTAATAGTAGCTTTCCTCGGTCGATGACGTGCAGTTAAATGAAGGGATTCCGTAGTGCTCGTCACGATACTAACCTCGATAAATTACCTCTAACCGCCGCTGGAGTGGGCAACTTAATCTTTTTTATAACTTGGAACTTGTACAAAGACTGATATATCAAGTATACAATTGTTGTATTAAAGTAATTCCTGGTCATTAGCAAAAACAAAAATGATAATATACAATGCAAAAATTTGGGAACATGAAGAAACCTAAAAATTCACTTAAAAATCTAAAATATACTAATAACTTAGGTAACTAAATACTAACGTAAGTAGTAAACGGTCGTTTTCTATTCGATTACTTGTACCCATGATTGAAGTAATAGGATTACACATAAGTAAATCTACTTCAAGTTTTTCTTCTTCATCGTATTCTTCATTTCTTGAAGCGCTTTTACCGAGACGTCGACGAGCTCCTTCCACACTGCTCTGTCCTCGGCTTCTCTCATTGCGGTCGGAATGTCGAGTCTGACTATGTTTACTCTAATAAATAAAATAACTGCTTCAAGTATTTCATAGTGAATTATAAGCTTTAATAGATATTGAATAGAAAACTTAGTACTAAACTATTTGAAACATACGCAAATTAGGATGTTCCGCATTACTTTGAGTTGCCAATTACTTATTCGGCGACAAAGCGTGAGAACTTCGATGTGTTGTAGTTGATAAGTTGTTTCATTAGGTTTCCCTCGCAAATTGAATTAATCCACCGAGTTTAATATTCGGATTTGATGGAATGGTGAAATTCGCAAATAATTTCACTAGTTTATTAACGAATTACTTACCACTATGGAAATTAAAATTTGAAAGGATTGTGTTTCTTATGGCGAGGTAGTTCTCATTGTCTATAATACTAAGAATTATAGCTCGGTATATTTCCATAAAGGGGTTAGAACAGATATTACGCCTAAAATTATTGACGTTATCAACCGACTTCAAAAAAAGAGGTTCTCGATTCGTCTACATGTTTTTTTTTGTTTGTTACCCTATAACTTTTGACTGGGTAAACCGATTTTAATGATTCAGTGATGGAGAGGCACATGAAGAAAATAGTCTTACTACTTGTCATATATAGGTCTATCTAATCAGTTTCATAAACAATTTCTATGATGTGAATGAATCTATACCATTAAAATGAGTTTAAAGTGAGAGTTGATTTAAAACTTTTTGCTTTAGTTTCATTGTAGGTTAGTTATTAATATAAAATATGAATTTGGTAACGATGTTTTCCTTAGTACAAAGCATTTAAAATATAAAAATGTACGAAAGCAAAAAAATACTCACAAGCTGTGTTCTCTACGTGCCTTTGTAAACACTCTTCGGCGCATTTCTTCTGGACTTGTATTTTTTTGTAATCCCTGATTTCATTCCATCTACCTTTTTTAATAACTCAGTCTAATTTAGCATTGTTTGTATTTATCATGAAATTATTATTGTTGCTAATTGCGCATTTACAAGTTAAATTTCTAAATATAGATAAATAAATGAAAGCACTTCGATCTCAGGGGGGTAGGCAGACATTGCAGATATTTGTTTTGCCCGACTCTAACTACTGCTTCAATCGACACATAAACGCAAGCATGCTCATCAGTTACCAGTAGAGTATCGGTAACCATTTCCAAGTACAACAATTTTATAGATATGCATCTAGACGATACATGCATATCGTCGTAGGCGTCCTTTACCGACATACAACTAATTGCTATAATTTTACCTCTTTTACGTTTTTTTTTGGATACACAGAGCTTGTAATCATATTATTCAGAGTCACGCTTAGTATACTTTTTTAGGACAGCATCACTATACATTCACGCTTATTCTGTGATCCAACTTGAAAAAGTGTATGTGTATGTACATCTAATGAGCACAGTCCATCACATGGTCCTAGTGCGGATTGACGGACTTTTCATCTATGTATATAAAAGAGAAAGTGTGTGGGTATGTTCCATATAGGCTCCGAAACGGCTGGACCGATTTCAATGAAACTTTCAGGGAATCATCAGATTGACCTGGCGAGTAATCCTATTTGGTGACGATCGGAGCACTCCTCTTTTTGAACTACAGATACAGCCTGTACTGTCAAATACAGCTTTTATTTACTATGATGATATTTTATTGTTTTATAACCCAAATTTGTATTGTATAAGTTTATGTCATTATGCATTTACATGGGTGTAGGTAATGATCTTCACCCGCTCGAGAAGAGAACAGAAAATAATGAATACGGAGAGAAATGAATAATTTAATATAATGTAAGAGTTAAATTAAATACTTAATGATGTAAGTTTATTGTTTTAATAAAATAAAGCAAAAACTAGCCCGGCGAAGCGGGCTGGGTACGCTAGTGTCTTATAAAGTTTCTAACACATGTAGGATCCCTCACGATGTTTTCCTCTACCGTAGAGCGTATGTTAAATCAGCGCTTAAAATTGCAAATAATCACTGGGGATCGTGCTCGGGTTGCCAGCGTACTATGCAACTTGAGGCATTTTCACGTCCTTTTGTAATTGAGTTCATGGTAGCTCTTCATCTGATCTGACTTAACTGTATAATAATGCAAAACGATAGCTTGAAAGGCGATTTGATTAACTGACTTTAAATTAGAATCTCTTATCTTTCCATTCATTGTCAATTATTTTCAACACTCTGAAAATGAGAACAAATCTTTTTTTTGCTCAGCTCAATATGAAATTACAGAATGCAATAACCTTTATTAACTTCCAATCATTCATTCACACTCACCGATTGGAGCTTATTAAATTTACCTGCAACGCAGCACAACGCCTTTCAGCTATTCAGCGCTTTAAATACATAAATATAAATTAATTTACACTACAGGGCCAAGGTCATTATACGAACACAACCTCAACGCGATACGATCAACGTTTTAGGTATTTCGGTATTCATTAAAATCGGCTAAATAACGATTATGTTTTTGTTTTTGATTAAATCCTTGTAAAGATTCTTATGATATCGTAAATTATAAAGCCAGAACGTGGCGAATTTCTATTTAGTATTATTGAAAATAACATTTATTTAATTTGTTAATTAATAATAATAATAAAGCCTTTTTATTTCCATATCTAGATTAATTTTAACACTTAAATTTTAACATAGGTAGTATTTGTTAGTGTTTACTTACATTTATGTTAGTATTGTTAAATTTAGCAATTAGATATGGACCTCACTTTGGGTAAAGGCCTCCTCCTTTTTTTTCCAATTTTCCCTATTCCTGCCTAGAGACATCCAGTTTCTTCCTACTTCATCTTTTATTAATATATATTTTTTTAAATTATTTAATAATTTGTTAATTAAGATTAATCATTATTAAGATGTTATTAAAACTAAATTAAATATATTTAATTAAATTTAAAACAAATAAAAAACAGCTTGATGTATTGACAATAAATATATAAATTAGAGTCAAACACCTACGCATTTGAAGGCAGCTTCGATAGAGACCGACTGAGTGCAACACAATATATCTTTTTGCAGGGAAAAAAAAATATAGATGTCATTGTCAGAAATGGAACTACACGGGAAGCACCAGCATTCAAATAAAAAATTAAACGTTCAAATCGGTTCACCCAGTCGAAAATTACGAGGTAAAAAAACATAAAAAATATACAGATGAATTGAGGACAATCTCCTTTTTTGAAGTCGGTTGAAAATAAATTATAAACACGGTTAGGTATCATGAAATATAAACACGAATCATTTTACACTGACGTAACAACATATGCTCTTTTTGTTCATATTTGCTAATTTAAATGTTAATTTAGCTATCGGAAGTATATGCCGGTATCTACTTTGAAACGATAAAATAATATTACAATATTGTTTCCATTCAAAGGTAATGGATGACTTTAAAACTTAAATCGCATGTATAATATCAGATTTCATCATTTTGCTATAGAGATTTAGGTCAGATCGTTTTTTGTGCATTTTAGTGAATAGTGTCGAGGAAAATTTTAAATTGCTCCACCGTAGTATGGTGAATACGAGACTAACCACGAATATGAAACCCTTTATGAGCTGTAGAAGAAAATGTTATCAAACCCCGTTGACCATGATCAGTATTCAGGATTTTTCATGATGAAAGTTTTAGGGGCACTATCTATACAAATAAATAAAATTAAAGTGTCTGTTTGTAATATTAAAATGTTCGCTTTTTACTATGCACCTGAATGTATATAAAGAACATATACCAAAATAACATTTTTTTACAATTTTTTGTCTATCTGTTTGTCCCCGTTAATTTTTGAAACAGCAAGACCGATTTCAACGGGCTCTTCACTGGCAGATAGCTGATGTAATAAGGGGTAACTAAGGCTTACTTACCAATTGCCATTCAGGATAGATTCGACACAAAAAAATAGAAATATTTTTTATTACAAAACAACGTTTGTCTGAACAGGTAGTTGGAAATATGACCGTCGATGGAAAATCGATCAAAACTATGACAACAGAGGTAGGCATTTATGCTTCCCTATAATTTTGTCTTGTATAACTGCGTTAATTCAAAATATACAGAATATAATACGATAGAACACTTTCAATATTTTATTTAACGAACTACACAGATTGGCCAGAGAAGCTGGCCTTGACTGCTTCACCGGATTGAGAGGTGGCATAGCTCTTAGGTCGCTAAGCCTGAACCTCTTTCGTTAGCAACTCGACACATGGGTCCCCCCGATGAGGGGTAACCTCGGCTTGGACAGTTACTCAGAGGGCGTCCAGAGGGCGGATCCACGATTCAGTCGGTTCTTATTTCACGGATAATTTAAGGGACATACAAAAAGTATATCACTTTTTATCAAAGAGGGTCAATAGGAAAAAAATATTTTCAAAATGCCACATGGATACTTTAATTTTTTGCTGTAGTTTTTGTAGTTGTACATACTTTAATATAAAAACTATTTTTCGTCCATTTGTCTCATATACTTGATGCAAATTTAATGCTTTTATGGTTTTCTCACGGATTCCATTGCCAAATTAAGGAAAGCACCATCTTTCAAATAAAATAGGAATCATCAAAATCGGTTCAACCAGTCAAAAGTTAGACGGTAACAAACATGAAAAAAAATAGACGAATTGAGAAACTCCTCCTTTTGAAGTCGGTTGAAAATAAATTATAAACACGTTTAGATATCATTAAACTTTTTTAATTTAAACACGAATCCTTTTACCCTGTCGTAAAAACATGTACTGTTTTTGATAATATTTTCGCCTAGTACTGGTGGCTGGAGAAAACAGGTCTTTGGTACATGTAAAAGGGGAATTAATTTTAGCCTTGAAATTCAAAATGGCTTCCATATTAGACAAACAAATTAACTTAGGAGCGCGATAACCGACGAGCCCTTAGGGATAACGAGTAATCAGTATTTTGTAGGCAAATATTCAGCCTTTGAAAATTTCATTTGCAAGTCTTATATCGTTTTGGGGTGATAATAACTACGTCCATTTTGACCTTGGCTTTATATCAATAATGTAAGCAAATGATGCAACTTATAAAGATACGAATGCAATAACAAATGCAGTTTATGTTATAGTGTTGTTATGTTATAGTGTTGTATGTATTGTGACCTATTGTGACCTGTATTTCATCCTACTAATATTACATGTATGACTTTCGAAACTCCGAATTATTGTTACATTACATAGGGCATTGCAATGCAAATCTTCATGCATACATATAAATACAAATGGAGTGTCCGTTTTTACTATAAAAATAACCATATTTTACTATATGCATATGAACTGTGTATACACACAATACATGCACCATAGTAACATTTTATACAATTTTTGTCTGTCTGTTCCCGCTAATCTCTGGAACCGCAGGCCCGATTTTGACGGGAAAAACTTCTTTAATAATACGGTATGTATTATTAAGGAACCCTATAAAAATAAAATCAAGTTTCCGTTTAATCCGTCCGGGCATGTCAACCTCATCGTAAGCTAACCTTATTAAATAAACAAAGAAAATTATGATCACATGAAGCGAGAAAAAAGTTGTCAATGTTGAATCTCTGTAGCCACTAGCTAAGCTTTCCTTGCTCCCTCCTAATGGTTTAGGGTTCCTAATAACATTGACGGGACTTTCACTGGCAGATATATAGCTGATGTAACAAGAAGTAACTTAGGCTACTTTTCACTTAACCATGTGAAGTCTGCAAATCCTCACTAGGGTCGCGTGGTGTACTATGGCCTTATACTCTCTTTACAGAGAAGGCCTGTACCCAGGAGTGGGACATATATAAAGGCTGTATCTTTATCTTCATATTATATTTCATATAGTTCATTAATGTTGAGCGAATAATAGCGCTATCTATAAATTTCGCTCACACCACTTCGGAGATATAAAGTTTGAAATTTAATAATATCAAAACTTTTCCTTTGCTAAGAATAACTTTGACGTTATGATTTGCACTTTTATTTTGAGAAAAGCTTTTACGTTATTATTGTGGATTGTGTAAGTAGGCCCTTTAAATGATATTTCATAAAAGTGAACCACCCCAGCTTCACAGCATGAGTACATATGATATAGGTATACATAATTATCAAATATAAAGCAAATATATTCATCCGATCGCTATTAAGCTATACAGGAATACACACGCTGGACTAATCTTCAGTTTGAAAAATATCCTCCTCGGACATGAATTTACACACACCTACAACCACACATGTCGATTTTAAAATAATAATTTGTATATAGTAGCTGTCGCCGCGACTTCATCATTTAATTTATATGTATTTAAAAATAAAAGTAGGCTGTGTTACTCCTTATTAAATCAACTATCTGTTAGTGAAAGTCCATTCAAAATCAATCCAGAAGTTTCAGAGATCAGCCGCAACAAAAATCCAGACAGAAAGTTGAACAGAAAAATGTTTATTGGTTTATGTAGCTAACCTATATACATTCATGCGTATGAAGTAAAAAGCGGGTATTTTAATATTGCAAACAGTCACTCCAATTTTATTTATTTGTATATGTAAAGTTTTAGTTGGTGCGAGTCAAATAAATCCCTGTTAACAACTGCTCGAAAAATTAACTTCGTAAATACGTAAGTACATAATTTGAATATAGTTCAAGTTATGTACTTACGTATTACCTATAGGACTGCAGGGGTGCGTTAATTAAATACTTACGTCGGGTGAAAGAGCAGTCTCACGTTATACCTCTCATCAATTTTGTAAGAACAGTGCGATGTAACCTGAGAAGATAGGAATTTTATCTCAGCTTATCCCACATAAACAGAGATAAAATACTCAAATCTACAAATTTGTACCGTACATCTATACTATAGGTAAATAATTAAATTCCCATCCAGTATTTTATTCAGCTAGGGTGTACACAGGTAAGCTTATTATCGGTTAACGGAAAAGGAAATAGGGCCTGTCGCATGTCGCTACGCAGCAATAACTAGATTTAATGATGCTGGATATATTTATCTTGTTCCGTTATTTTCTTTAATATTGAATATCCATGTAATGATGAGAACGGAAATTGAAATTATTAATTTTTCTAATTCACATAAGCAATTAAATAAATTTGTCCCAATTTTTTTTTGTTGATGATTTAATAATAGAATAAAGTAGATAGTGGCAATGTATTTTTTTTAACGGGGAGGAAATCTTCAAAAAGATACCCCGCTTTCTGGAGGGAAAGCGGCGGTTATGTGGGGTTGGACCCACTAAAACCTCCCCCGTGGCCCTTCCTCGGTGCATGACGCGGGGCTCCGGGATCTCCAGTGGAAAGCAACGGAGCCCCTATGCACTGTGCTCAAGGAGAGCACTTTCCGGGCGGGGGGGAGGTTACTCCCTCCCTCACAGAAGTAGACCAGCGCCTTGCGCGGTCGGTAGGTAGTAGGTTACCTCACGATGTTTTCCTTCACCGCCGAGTGCGTGGTAAATCAGCACATAAAATTGTAACATCAAATTTATTGGTGCCGGCACCGGGGATCGAACTTGGGTTGCCAGCGTAGTATGCAAATTCAGCGAACCGCCCGGACACTGAGCTACCGCGGCGCATACTGAGCTACCATCGCTCATGGGTACATTACTTGTGTAATAAATATTATTGTACTATTGTGGGATGAGACATTTTTGTTAATAATTTGTTGGCACGTTGGATTGAAAACATACATATATGCTAAAGGAACATAATATAGAGTTGTCATTTTTTGTAAGCTATCCCCTCCTTTATTGGACAGTAAGATTAAAACAGCAGTGTAATTACAGAAAACGAAAACATTTATTTGGGAATATTTAACTAAGATTTTTTCCTTAAACATTTGAATGGAATAAATTTACTCCTCCGTTAAAAAACAATCAAAAAGATTTTGACTCACGATATTTATTGGAATGCTAAGTAGGAATTTAATCACAGCCAATGCGTCAATACGAGGAAATATTAATAGTATATTCTTGAAAAAGATATTACGGCGAAAGGAATTCAAATATTGGAACCTTCACAGGGACTCTTGGGAATAAATTATTAACACATGAATGGAAATCGGCGTCATGTTTGAAACCGATTGGTTTACACGAAAGTCCTTATGTCAAATTTACGTTCGCTTTCATGTTGATGATATTAATATGTCGCGACGTTTGTAATCCCATTCGTTTCGTTTATGTCATATCGCTTATACTCATACCAATTTTCATTCTGCCAACTGAATGTAATATTATATCGATATAACTTGTCAAAGTGTCGGTATAAATTGCGATCCTTTTTTCCTTTTTCCATCCAAACATTATAAAGAGGAAAGATGTTTTTTTTAAACTACCGAGTCGACTAATAAAATTACACTAACCAGAAGTAGTTATGGCTATATTTTATTTCCGAAACACTGAATTTGAAATAAAAAAAATTAAATCCATTTTGCTAATTGACATTTTTCTACGAAATCAACATATGTAACGTAGTGATAGATAAATAATTTTATTCATGTGTCGACATTTACTGTAATGGCAATACAGGTGCTCTATGGCCTTAACCAGCCGTGTCGTGTCTATGGCCTGATCTACGGTCGAGTAGGGAGTGTGGTCGTGACGATATCTAGTAGCCGAGGCTGTCTTAATTGTTTTCAAACTGTTTATCCCTTCAGAGTGCTTCTGGGGTAATTGATGGAGCCGTAGCATTGAAGTGGTGGAGAAGTGTGTGAGTTTATGTTACGTTTACGTCACATTTTACGTGTGATGATTATCACCAAATGGAATAACTCGAGGAAGATATCATATTTACAGTTCCGTTTGACAATTCTACTGTGTGTGTTCTGTGTGTTTTTCGTCACTAGAATGTTAATTTTATATTCCTTTTTTTTCATGTCATTTATTAAAACCAACATGCAATATTGTAATTTACCATTGACGATAGGACGACTGGTAGGTAGTAAATTATAAATTGATAATAGACATTTTAATTAAAACAAGTATATTTACAAAAACCGACTTTAAATCGAATCAAACCTAGAGGTTATTTCCGAAGTATCATAGTTATTTTACGAATTCTGACACTTATAAATTCGCTACATTGCTGACATATCTTCGAGACCCAAGGTCCTCTGCCAACAAAATTCGGATGGGACTAATGAAAATCGATTCATAAATAACTATGCTATGAGCGCACAAACGTTAAAAAAACACAGATGAACTGAGAATATTCTCCTTTTTTAAAATTGATTATAAAAATACTCACGCCCCCAACCTAAAGAATTAAGGTATAATAACATAATTTCCATAATCCATATATGCGGGTATTGACACAATAATGCATTCGAATTTCAAGTTAAAATCATGCAATGCCTTCACGTAACAAACTTGAATAAAGCTGGTGGCATAACAATGATATCATAAGTCCCTAATTCACTTAATCTCAGTGGGACAGCCGCCTTAGCAACTTCCCCTTTTATCTCACACGTGCACAGTATTTCTTTGCCTCATATAAATTATGACTGTTTGTATTCCGACAATAACGCATTGCGAATGCATTAGCACACGTCTTTTATTTATAGCCCAGACTTATTTTAAGACTGGCTCTTATAAAATTGCTATTTTAAATTTAAAAAAAAAACTAGTATATTATAAACGTTTGTCTTGTTCTGAACATGAAAACAATTTAAATCTAATGTAACTGGAGAAGTTATCTCCTGCACTCATCCACCATTACATTTTTTTTTAAAGACGAACTACACAGATTGGCCAGAGAAGCTGGCCTTGACTGCTTCCCCAGATTGAGAGGTGGCATAGCTCTTAGGTCGCTTAGCCTAAATCTCCATCGCTAGTAAGTCGATACAAGGGTCCCCCCCGGTGAGGGGTAACCTCGGCTTGGACGGTTACTATGTTACGCGTAAGCATGCCGATCCGAGGGCGCCCGAGGGGCCCCCATCATTACAAATAGTTACGTGTCGCTATGGCTCTGCCATGATAGCATCACATAAGCTGTATCCTCGTTATTTACCTTCAAATAATTTATGTAGTTACGGCAACCAACTTTGGTTGTTGGTCAGGTGGACGGAAAAAGAGCACGCGGTCGCTTATACGGTGGGCAGGCGCAGTTAAGACGCTCACAGGCCTGCCAATAACCAAAGCCATGAAGACCACCGAGGACAGGGACACGTGAAGGTTAATAGTTCAACACTTTATGCTAGACACGACCTTCAGCATTTAAGGAGACGACAAAGAAGAAGAACTTATTGCAACTTAAAATGAGGTTTGCAAACCGAGGCCTCGGCGTCCGCTGCAGTGGACCCGGGAAAGAAGCGAGACTGGTGGTCCCGTGTTGTCTTAGCACCGCGAGGGTTCTGGGGGAGGGAACCTCCCTCGAGACGTGCTTTACGAGCACAGTGAAGAGCGGATCTGGTGTGTTCTACTAGAGATCTCGAAGAATGTCCCAAGCATGAAGATGTATCCCGCCGTCAACAACAAAAAAGGAGGAATTAAATTATTTAGTGGCAATTTTCAGATATATATTAGTGTTGTTGCAAATTCACCTTGCGATGCTAGATAACAAAATAAATTAAAAAAAACTTTTTTTATGTTCGTTCGTGTAATGTAACATACATAATTTAAAACAGTAACCTTTCCTTAAATAGGTACATTTAAAACTTACATAAGTTTTCCTGTTCACAAACGACTTTCGCTAACGTTTAGACATTTACAAAGTTGAACTACTGAATCTACTTACTGGAATAAAGCAGCCGGTACCACATGAGTGGAATACACGGCGTATTACCCCGCCCTTGTTATCAGATGGTACATATAATGCGTAAAAAGCGGAATTCTGTATGACTTATAATTTTCTATCATTTTCTGTGATAATATATCAGTAATTACTTGCTGTATAAAAATGTTTAAAAATGAATTCTGTGGCGTGTCCTTAGCACATAAGGCTGTCAGGCAGCGGATGGACGAAGCTAGGATAACCCAGGATGTTATGACGCGATCCTGTAGTTCTGGGCTCTTGGAATAAGGTACGGTATTCCCTGCCTTTAGTGGAAAGCGACTAAAAGGGGCCTCGGGTTGACAGGGTGACAAGGGTGGGCCTTTGTCGTCTGCCGAAGTGGACCCAGAAAGAAGGCGACAACGGCTGGCCAGTGTCGCCTTGCACTGCGAGGGCACATGGGGGGGATAGATATAAATTCAGTATTTTTTAAAATAAAAACTAAAGGTTCTTAATGAACTATTGAAACAAAAAAACGTTTTCCAATTTATTAGTATAGGATAATCAATAGGGATGCTGGTAATTTATAACTTGTACCAGCGTCTAAACGTTTAAGCTGAGACATTAACATGCCGCGTATTCAGCTCTATCATGAATATTTATATCGGCGCCGCATCAATGTGCTGTGATATTTAGCGCTCACGTATATATCTACTGCTCTAGATGTTTGTATTTCATTGTAATTCCTCCTTCATCGGGATAAAGCAGATTCCCTCGCTGGATAATACAATTTCCAAGAGACATTCAAGATGGTTGAAATATTTCGTTATCTATTGGCAGTTGACACTAAAGAGCATAGATAGCCAACCAAGTAACTGTCAACTTATTGTTGTTATTATTAAAAAATCGAATCGCGCTATTATGGTTGTTGTCATAAATAAGACATAGACATTTTATTTATTGGTATCATAATATACAAATTACAGACAAAATATAACACACATTACAAAGGAAAGAAAAATAAACAAAATGCAATGAAAGGAAGGATACATACGACACGATGCCAATATTGGACACCGTCTCAACAATTAAATAATTATATTATGAGGATATAATAGCCTAACGGTTAAGGGTATGACCTGATCGAAGGTTCCAGTGCATTTTGTACTAATCTTGATCCGTTCCCTAAAGTTATTAAGATATCTTTTTGTACAATTTTTACCCTCAGAATGGCAGATTCACATGTTATGATATACGCAATATAAAAAAATAAAATAAATATATATAAAACAGAAGATTAAATAAACAAGGTAAAAAATTATTTCTGACTACCCCGTCGAAACAAAAACATTTCATTTTATTATGTATTGCATTTAAAGTATGTGGGTCCTGAAAATAAGAATGGTAAGAAGTGGCAAAATGTCTATCTCTTTCTACTATAAAAGATACATATCAAAGACAATAGAATTCTGTGTATTCACCATCCGGTTTAGTTGGGAAACATCTATAACATGGGATGATTCAACAAAAATTGACGAGAGATTCAAGTCCCTTGGGGGATGAGAAAAGTTAACAGATTACATTAATTAACCCGTTCACTGGACCGGGTGATTGTAGCTCTGTGTAAAGAGAAAAAAAGTGACAATTCGTCGATACTGTGATTTTTTTGTGAATTCAACCTGTTCGTGTTATTATTACGAAATAACTATTATTAAGAAGTAATTACTTAAGCTTTTTTTTTAAAAAATATTAATGGTCACTGCTAAGGAAATTATAAGAAAGAACTCTCTTGTCATAAGGTCTGTGGAAAAAGATGTTTTTTTTATAGAGAAGGCCTTTGCCCAACAATGAGACATATGTATTTATAGGCTGTATCTTTACCTTTTTTAACAATAAATTATCTATACAAAGACAGAAAAATAAAATTGGAGTATCTGTTTGTAATATTAGAATAACCGCACCGAATAAATTTTTACCGCACACGCACCAATGTTTGACAGTACATAGTACATAGTAAAATAACATTTTTTACAATTTTTGTCACGACTGTTTTTTATAAAAAAAAGAAAGCTAGAAATATTTCTTTTTTTTCTTCATATATATTACTAACATTCTTGTTAACCATTCCAACTAAGGTTAAGCTTGTGCTAGGAGATGGTTCACGTCAATAGTCGAATGGTGGATTAAAACCTACGAACTTACGATTCGCACACCGTACCCTAAACCATTAGGCTATTGACGCTTCAATTGGTTAGGATTCATAATATCTGTTTGTTTATTAACATTATATTTTCATCGTAGCTTTCCTCAACATGGATTCGTAAACAATGCGAGTCAATTTTGAAAACAAAATCCCTATACGAAATGAGAGTTCATTTTGTGTAGGGAACCAACAAACTCACATCACGTTTCTTATTTCAACGACCATTACGGCTGCCCGCAGTCTACAATTGACAACAACCAACCAAAAGAGATTGTAGATTATTTCCAATATTTCGATTGGTTAGCTGCAGCCTTTGATGTTAACGTCTATGTTATTATATTTATTATTCTTCTTCTTTTCAATACCTCGCTCCCCCAGAAGTGAGGATCATGACTCCTTTCTCGGTGATCAATCACCTGACACCAGGCATTCCGGCATTCCCGGCCACAGGGCCGGGAATGCCGGAATGCAGATTGGGCTTCTCTGGTAGATGACTCCAGTTCTTCGGAGATCTGGTACGATCATCTTTTAGGACTCCGGCCTCTCGGTCTTTTTCCTACGACCTTTCCCGTCCTTACCAATCTTTCTAAATTGTTGGCATTCCTTCGTGCAATGTGGCCAAAAATTAAAATTATAAAATAAAAATATTTATAACTATATTCAAAAAACTGCACCGTATGGAAAAATTTATAATATTTACTTCTACCTATGTACTAGATCATTTTTTTATTTTGATACAGATAAATGCCTACATGAATTCGTCTTTACACGACTTTTTACATCATAGTGTGTCACAATTATATATCAGCTAGCACTCCTGAAACAATGTTTATTGTTTCTGTCATATATGGATTCAGTGGTCTGTTAGTGAACTTCTACCTCACTAATTTTTAGAGAGCTTACATTTTACTCAATAAAAGTTATATCTTTTAAGGCTTTTGAGGTGGTAAAGATAGGCCCCAGCCCCTTCTCATCTTATGTGGATTGGAATTATGTCGTTATTAGCTGTAGAGTGACACCTCGATATGTACGTAAATAACTTGTCTACTCAACAGACTGAATGAAAACCTTTAAATTTTTTAACCATTTTACTTGTTGAGCGCAATCTCCACTCAAAACACATTTCCCTAAAGATTTTCTGTTATAACAAAAATTGTCCTTACGTTGTGTTTTTACAATTTTCTCTTTGCCTGCAACATTTTACGTTCCCCCGGCGTCCAATTGTTTCAACCCTGAATTATACTGGCCCCAGGCTTTTATTGTCATTTTTAATGAAAAGAACTTTTTAGACTCGCTTACTTACTTTGACTTAGTTGTAACTCACTTCGGTAATAATAGAAAAAGGGTTGACAGCTGCGTGCGCCTCTTTATCTTTACACACATAATTATTGTGTTCTTTACAAATATATCAATTTTGATAGTATCTTTATTATACTGGAATATATTAATTCATTTTAGTTCATCAAAGCCAAGAGAAACAAGTAAATTTACGAGCAAAAATAAGAAGCTACTTCAAATTAAATATTAAACGCTATTACGAGCGGACGCCTCTTTGTATTTCCGAATTATCGTAGGAATATTACGGAATAGATTTAACCTAATAAAACTTTCATCGAACTACCCTTGAAGTACATCCTTTCCAATAAAAAATGAATCATCGAAATCGGAAGGCGTGATATTGAGTTATTCGTCCATTTAAATTCACATCAACTACGTGCATCACGCACATAGTTGATGTAAATTTAATAATATATGGTTTTCTCATGGATGCCATTGTCAAAATTGGACCAAACATAAATAGAACCACATGCGAAGGACCAGATTTCAAACAAAAAAGAATCATCAAAAAAGAATTGAGAACCTCTTCCTTTTTTTAAAAAATGTCGCCAATGCTTATTGCATTTTTTCTAGAAGGGTTAAAGAAAGTATAGCGTCGCCCTACATTTGTGCTACTGTTGGTTTTTTATTCATATTCACGTGTAATTTGTAATAGTTACTTCACATAGTAATAGTAACTTACGCTAACAAATTATTATATAATATAACATTTTTCATTTCCTTTGAATCGTTCAAAATTATTCTAATCGCCGTATTATTTTACTTTTTCAATTAATCAATCCGTCTGGGTTTTGAACTCACGACCGTGAGATCGTAAGTCGAACCATTTAACCACTATGGACATGCAAAACAAATTTTGCGTCTCTATTACATAAACACATTCACATTATAAAAAATTTGAAAATTAACAGAAAAATAATGTGTGACGAATTCAGACGAATCAATTCAACTTTTTAGAACTTTCTAGAACAAGGTGCAATGTTTTTGAAGCGTCTTTATATTAGTACCTAGAGAAAGCAACAGAGAAACAATTCATCTGTTGGAATTACCGGCCGTTGCTATGCACCCGGTACAAACTTTCACATGTTATTTTTTGTGTACCGGAGAAATTAAAAAAATGGTAACGTCATTGGTTCATAAGCTATCTGAGTTTTGTTATCGCGAATGTTAGATTATAAATCGAATGATGTACGCGACGACAGTCAAATATTGTGAGAAACTGTTAAATCTACATAATTGCGTCAAAATAAGACGACATATTCGACTCGCGTATCACGATATGGATAATGCTCTACAAAGGAATATAGCAATTTGAAATGTTCACCCCCTCGTCATCGATCTCCGGTAACAATTCAAGCGTTACGTGCTCTTCGCAAACATTCCCCGGGCTCCCCTTTCGTCACGTAGCGTATGTGCCTGTTATAAGAAACAGATCGCAAATTGTTCCAGTCTGTAAAAACTATTCCACCAATAGGCTACCGAAGGCGAACTCTCACGCCTTTAAACCCTTACTGGGTAAGCAAGGCCAAGAATCGCTGTCCTGTATGAGAAATTAATAAACGGAAATCATTTTGGTACAAGGTGCTTGGATTCTAACTAGCGTATATAAGATCATATATTATTTTGAAAGCTGAGCCAACCTCACTACTTTTTTATTGTCCATGTTATGTGAATAATTATGTAATGCCAATTAGTCATTGTTTTTGTTGGTCCCCATATACATCGTATAACAAGTTGAACAGCGTGAGACTGATTATTTTTGTTATCCGATCGAAACAGACCTATCTTATCTACAAAACATGCAGAGGTCCAATTGATCACGTTGTAATGCTATCGTACTTGGAGTATTAACTCAAGCAGAGGATCCTTAAAAGAAGTTCACGAGGAGACATTCGCTTTAAGAGATCTGCTATCAACGACAAATCAATCAAAAACTAATCATAATTAATGAAACACGCTTTCACAGTAAACTAAATTAAAAAGTAAGATTTTATTTATGAATGAATAGAATGTTACAACTAAGTTTAACACAATTAGAAATCTTGTAAAAGTACATCAAAGTCACAGCCTATATATGTCCCACTGTTGGGCACAGGTCTCTATAAAGATAGTAAAAGGGCATGCGTCTACGCTAACGCAGTTTGGTATATTTCAGATGCTTTAGAAAATTTTCTAAGACATGAAAAATTCCTGACGATGTTTTCACACACAGCATAAATGGGAATCTAGTAGCTTTATAAAATGTCTGATTTAAAGTGTTAGGAATGTCAAAAGTAAATAATATAATTATTAATTTAACTTATATATTTGTACTTAAATATATAAACAAACCCGTTTCCTATTTATGATAAATGCCGAGCTTACTAGGAGACGAAGAGTTTCATAATTCCTATAACTTTAGCACAAACATCTAAGTTAGATAACTAAGCAACATTCAATAACAAGGGAATAGCTTTGCCAAGTAATATGTCTTTTCGGCAGCGCCACTATCGTGAGTTTAAAACAATTGTCTATCTCGCGTCACGTACAGGACGGAACACTTGTTCCCAATGTTTGCTCGTAAAACTTGTTCCTACGTTTTACCAACACAAGGAAATTTTGTTCCATGTTTTAGAAAGAGTTATTTTATGTGACTTGTGAAATATTTTGCAGAAAACTTCAAATTTACTTTTGTCTACATATTGTCGACAGTTCTTACTTATTAGCGATTTCTTTTTAATAAAAGACTCTTTACATGCTGCTAAATTAGGTCAAGATACTTACAAACAACTTAAAACCTGAATCCAGTTCTCAGTGTAGCCTATTAAAGCAAAGTATAGTAACAGCCAAAATACATCTTCTCCCTTAAGAGAGTATTAAAGGAAAATATTAAAGTGAAAATGATAGAAATGAAAAAAATAATAAAAAAAACCTCTGATCTTCCATAATGGACCTTATGTTGACCGTTAAAACAATCTGTCTGTCGTTGCTCTCTTACTGGTTCACTTCAACTTCCATCCAGGACTGCATTTCCAATTTACATCAGGTGGAGTCGTAGTCAAGCACATGCTTAGAAAGTATAATAAAAAATAAAAAAACTGTTTTTAGTCAATTCAACCCTGTGTGTTGTGCCCTGATCATTTCCATTTAAGTTATAATTTAATATAACTAAGCTGCCATATATATATATGCATGCTAAGCATGCTTCGATTGTATTCAAATGTATCTCCGAAGTATGTTTACGTCCATTTCCACTTCACTCATACGTTAGCTTCCTTGCAAAGCGTTTAGTTACTAGGCATGAAAAATAACAAGCTTGAAAACTTATACGAGACTATAGAGTATCTCAAAGATAAGTCTGCTTTAATAAACACGTAATTCCTTCAAAGACTCGTCAGCGTTAAGAAAAATCCTTTGATATATTGGGTCGTTATTCGCGCCATCTCCTTTGTCGGAGACTTGGATTGTTAATCGGGCCATTTGTCACGATCATGCTTGGTATTCACTGTAAAGGTACGATTCAAATTTTGTGAACAATTTTGTTCGGAAATCGCAATGATTGTCAGCTATTCGTCGCATGTCTGAAAATATCTGATGGAAACATTTCATTGAACAAATTATTTTAGAAATTAACTTTCCGATTCGTAAAGGAGTAGGAAGTTTGGTAATAAAATTATATGATATTTATTTGAATTATCCTATGAAACGTCAAATGCGGACGCTCTTTTTGTATTTCCGAATTATCGTAGGACTTTTACGAAATCAAACCAAATCTAACTTTCATCAAACGTGTCTCACCTTTCCAATAAAAAATGAATCGTCGAAATCCGTTGGCGTTGAGTTATTAGTTCATTTGTGGCGCACATACTTGCATATTTAAGACTTATATAATTTTCTCATGGATTCGTTGTTAGTATTAGAGTATTGGTCCAATGGAAATGGGATCGCATGGGAAGCCGATTTAGATGATTCTGTTTTGTTTGAAAGCTGATCTTTCTGGTCTGGTCTGGTATATAAAAAATACAGACGAATTGAGAATCTCCTTTTTTGAAGTCGGTTATAAATTATGTCAGCATTCTTTAAAAAAAATAACAATGAGATTATTGTTTAGCCTAACATAGACCACAAAGCAATACGCGGTATTAGTATAAGAAATCTAAGAAAGATCTTTTCGAATATTTTGACAAAAGTTATTCAACCCTTCTCATAAGTAACGTCTTCAACAGGTCTCCGGCAGGGTTCTTGGAGCGCGAGGGCGGAGTCCCTAGACGCGGTCAATTTGTCTGCGGTATCGGGAGGCGACGCCACGCTACCTTGCGACACCCGCTCGCCGCAGCCTCCCGACGCTTTGCTATTAGTTGTTTGGTATAAAGACGATGTACCAATTTACAGGTAAGTTTCCATTTCTTTCACATAATGAAATCTAGTTATTTGTTTGTGTTAATACAATCTTGACACGTATATTTCCAAAATCAGATTACCTATTAAACTATACTACGCACGGATGTTGGCTCTGTTTTATGAGAAGTATTGTGGTTATAAGAAAATATTTCTTGAATGGATAAATGATTGAATATATACTTTATGGTTAACAAATATATCATAGAAATAATAGACTTTACATTTTGGTATATCACGATATATTTGCATGCGCAATTGGCGGTCTTATCGCTAAGAGTGATCTCTTCCAAACAACCTTTGAATGGATAAAAATTTGTATTTCTTTGTATACAGTTTTTAAGTCGGCCTTTTTTAGTTAAACAATAAACAATAAAAAATCATTAAATATTTTATTTAACTCTAACAATATTATTAATATATATAATTTAATATTCATTTCTCTCTATATTCATTCTGTTCTTGGGCGGGTGAAGATCATTACCGACACCTATGTACATATGAGTAAATACAATATAATTCTTATCATTTATACACAAACATTTTGGGCTCAAGTTAATGTCAGAAATAAAAGTACGACGTATGACTTGTTTGACAGTTCAAAAAGAAGAATGCTCGGTTTGTCACCAAACTTTACAGGAATACTCGCCAGGTCAATCAAAAGATTTCCTGAAAGTTTCATTGAAATCGGTCCAGCCGTTTCGGAGCCTATATGGAACATACCCACACACTTTCTTTTTATATATATTGTATTTTTAATTTAAAGAGACAACAAACGTGAAAACTATGTTCGCCTGATGGTACATATTCGTAGTAGAACGACACTGCACAAGATCAATGCGTGTATGTGTAGATATTAGTGAAACAAGAGACTTGATCTTGCAAAGGAAAACTTGATGTCTGCGTCCTCTGTGAGCCAGGAATGCCTGTGTTATGTTACACAATTCGTAAGCTCAAATAAAGTTGCTAAAGTACTCCGCAGTATTCCGTTAGCATCATTTGTGAACGCAATTTCATTAGTGCTGTTTATGTATTCCACTTTAATGTCTGTACCGCTCGAGTAAATATTTGAATCTTGGCTGACGTTGAAGCTTCATAACTTTCCACCCTCGTAACCGTTTTGAAATATTCATTAATGACCGAGTTATAATGAAGTACTATTTCTTTTAAAGTCGAAAATGTGCGACAGGAATGATGACAAAATTTTTTAGTCAATTTTAATTTCGGCGGTTTCCTTTGCCTGTATCCAAATGTGCACTAGGCAATTTATGTAATCCCATCTTTAGTAGATCCTAAATATATGTTAGGATTTACTTAAGATTAGTTTATAGCTTATGTTATATTAAAGCCTATATATTTATATATGTCCCGCAGGACATAGTTGCATAGACCTAATGCGCATTGGTGAAATCTTCACATGTTTTAGAAAATTTTCTAACGCATAAGGTTTCCACACGACGTTTGCCTTCATCACCGCGCGTGATAAATTAGAATTCGATCGAACTCGGATTGCTAGCGTACTGCGTAATTTATCATTATTATTACATCTCTATTTTATCAAAGTTACTTGAGTTGAGACGTTAATCTAAAATTAACAACAAATTATTATTTTATTGTGGACATCCGAGGGACGTCGAGCTCTCGAGAACCAGGATGAAGAGGCGCTTTACTTTGTCTTTAATTTCGTGTAAAGAAAACAGTTGGAATAAATCTTTCTCGTAAATCTCTCCCTCTAATTGGAGCATTTAATTCAATAATTTAAGTATTACATTAACTGAAATACGTTAAATTATCGCCAAGAACCGTTTTATTATTATAAATTCCATAAACACCTTATCAGAGGAAACCATAACCATTGAGAAATGCTTTTAGAAATTCTAACCAGAAATAAGGTGAATTTATCTTATTCCCTCAGAAATATCGGTAAATAATATTGTGGCAATTCGGTTATTTATATTTCATCGCGGATCCAAGATACGAAGCATTATTTTTTAAAATAAAAATATATAATTTTTTTGTAATAATTTTAATAAATTAAAGGTTTTTTAAATTGAAGGCTTCTTAATACACAATTAAGTAGCAAAGTTAAAAATATGTTTTTCTTTATTGCAATGAAACATAATAATAAAATTCCTGCCAGTGTTAATCTCCGCATGGAAGACGAGTATAAGGAATGAAGAATTATCATCGTAGGGCTTATGAAGTTTTACCATACCTACTACAAACTTTTGGGGCGAATTTCAAACAAATATCACGGCTTGGCAATTTATTTGCTAACGACAAATACTCTATTCAAAATTATCGTTAACCTTTCATACTCAGTATATTTTTATGTAAGCTGTGTCACTATCGTAGATAAATTAGAATCGGTTTTAACTAAATTCAGTGCTCTCGACAGCATTATACTGTGCTGTCAGATGGGTTTCATCTTTACATTTTGAAAAATTATTTGAGTTAAGTTTTAATGAATAGACACCCTAGCTATTCATTTATTACTTATCTCGAATATTGTGAAATCGACTGTCATCAGCGATATATTTAGCGAAACGTTAAGAGCTTTTTTTTTAATGATCATTTATTACTAATTTGTATTCCCCAACGTGTTTAGCTGGAGGCATTTTTAACTTTCATACAACTTTTCTACTTTCACGTATTATATTTCTATTTCTAACATACACTTATTCTTTTATTCCTATCTTATAATTACCTTATATCTATCTATCTGTCTATGCTATTTTTTATATAATACTATTTTGTGTGTGTTTGATGCTCCTTACTTGCTAAGTCTTATTCCTTTGTACTGCTTTCTCTGCTACTTTTCTGCAGTAGCAAAGGAATCTTTGGCTGACCTCTTTGTTACCCACTAGTGACGGTAGATTATCTTTACTAATTTTAATGCCTAAAACTGTTTCCATATCCATTCTTAGGCTAGCGTGTATAGGACACTCAGTAAGGAGATGGATAATGGTCTCATTCACTCCTTCATCACATTTTTAACTTTACTTATTTACTTCTATATGTTGATCAATTTTATAACGTTAAACGTAAGGTCGTAGGTTCGAATCCACTCCTAAGCACAGGCTTAAGCTAAGTTGGAATGATTGATAAGAATGTTAGTAATATTTGTAAAAAAAATGTTCTTTATATTTATTCTATATTTGGTACGATATCGCAACCCCTGCGGTTTTTATTGATGTTCTCGGGAGGTAGTGTTCACTTATCATCAGAAGAGCCGCTTGATTAGAGAGATATGAGCGTGGCAGATGAGACTAACTAGAACATAACTATAACATCTTTGGATATAATTAAGGCATAAGTCGCTGGGGTTCACAGACCATAAGGATGGGAGCTCTTATCGCCGTAAAAGAAGCTGGAAGGAAGAAAACTAGGAGTGGTCCCGTGTTACTATTGGACATCCATCAGGATTCTTCTGGGAAGTGCTTTGGTTCTGTGTATAGGGGTAACGATGTGTTCCGCTGGTGATCCCGGAGCCCCTCACAATCCACTAGGGGGGTACATCAACGCCGTGTTGCCCTTACAAGGCCAGGTATATTTTAAAGACTTCCCCTCAATAGGAGAAGCATGCATAAGATACGCTAGCTATTATCGCTAGAAAATATGTAATTGTACTATTATAATGTACGTCTTCATTTTTTAACTACTAGTTACTATACTACTGCTTAACCTATATATATATATATATACAATCTCTTTACAAAACAAAAAACGAAATGAACACTCAATAAAATAAAATTATTGTCTAACACATAATAGATACCTTCCACAAATAATATATTTGATTGACACCTTGATAATGGTATTCCATATTAGGAAACCCTTCTTTGTAATTTATTAATCAATTTATACAAACTATAATGTCTTTAATCGTCAATGGTTTTGTTTTAAAGATATACAGTTCATATAGAAGTTACCAGTTACGTTACCGTCTGTACAAAGAACTTTAGCACTAAGGCGCCTTAAGTCCGCTTAGTTATGAAATATTTATGAGTCGAAACGTTTTCATTTCAAAGCATACCGGTAGCTACTTTCACGTGAATTTCCAAGGTAACTTCTGAGGGAAATAAATGGTTCACGATAATTATGTTTCGAGCGAGGGAAACGTCATCAAGAAGGCACGAATTGTTCCTTTACTCTGCCGAGCGTGTATTTCGTTTCGGGCTTCGTTGCTGTAATCGTGGGGGCTTTTAATATTATCTCAATTATCTTATTACTGAAAAAAATTAGTTATTAACAAATAACGTTGGAAAAAATTCAAAAGAAAATTGTTTTGCCATTAACAGATACATAGATGAGAGATAAACATTAAGATATTGCTAATGATGAATATTATCTCTCAACTCTGATTAGAAATGGATTTAGAGAACTCTACTCTCTGTTTGACTACCTATAATATTACAGAAGTTTTAGAAAATATATGGCTTCATTAGTTTATTAAACTAAGGTTGGCTACAAATTTTCAATCTTGCAACATCTTCGCACATCTCAATCAATTTAACCAAATACATATATTCTAAAATAGCTGGTTAATCATCGAACGGCTTATGAAATAAATCATAGGACAAAAAAATATTTCGAGAAAAGGGCAATTTTAGCATGTGATTTATGGTTAGAAGAAATATCTATGGTATATACAATGAAAAGCAGTTATTTCTGTACATCAAAGAGGTAGTTAGAAACACCTAATATCCATTTTATCTATGCTGGTATAATTATATCAGAAAAGTTGTTATCTAAAACGGATTATAACGATTACAGATAACACATTTTAAAGATTGCCTAAATGTAATGTATTTTGAAATTCGCCCCCAGTTAACCAGTGGCTTAAGGAAAAGTTGGTGGTTTAAAGAAATTACTAAAAAAAATATTTTTAAATAAATTATTTCAAACATTAATAAAATAGCATTTAACATATAAATAAAATTGCGTATTAGAACATAAATAAAGAACATATTAACACATAAATATTGTAGCATAAATTGGGGTCTGGGTAAAATCTTTATAGACAAAATTTCGAGTCCAAGTCGGTCTATAAATGAAATTAACATGTGTGGTGGTAGACTCACTCTCAATTTATGAAACCTTATAAGCTTTTAAACTCAATTAATCAATGTGGAATATTAAATATAATTATATATAGTAAGTGTGGCAAAATCCGAAGTTCGTACAAGAATTTCCCATTGAAGAGCTGTCCCGTTTATTAATGGCATCCAGTCACGATTATGCCTTGTAGGTAATGTGATTATTTCATTTACGAACATAATTTTCTTTTTAACATCTTAATTGTCTGTGTAATGGGAATCAACAAGTTTGTTAAGGTTTGTAAAGGCAATTTTGATGTTTTTATTGTTACAATTTTGTTGTTGTTGTGAATATGAAAAATACCATGTAGTCGTACAACGAGCTATAGAAAGAGGCATTTATCTATACGATAGAATCCAAAACGAAGAAATTCGAAGGAGAACAGAGGTAGTTGACATATCTCTTAGAGTCTCGTAGAAAGAAAGTTGATATGGTAGCCGGCCACAATTGAAGAGTTAGTGACAGCAGATAGGCAAGGAAATTCTTGGAATGGGATCAACGACCATATAAGGATAGTTAGAACTTTAGAGAAGATAGATAACCTTAGAAAGGGAAGTGGTTGAGCCGAAAGCGGGGGATTGTACATGTGGCAGGAATTAGCAAAGGCCTTTTTCCAGCAGTGGATAGGCACAGACTGATGATAAAGATAATAATATACATTCAACGAGCTTGGTACCCATCGATACCAATATGCTTCTTCATAAGTTAACTAGCTGTACCTTTTACGACAGCACGCTTGATGGAGTTGGTTCTAAAAAGGTTGTTGTTTTTTTTAGTTTTGTTTTTTTTTACTTTACTATGCTACAAATTAATATTTTAAACGAACATTTTCATACAGACAATTTTAGTTTAAGAATTTTATGCCCTACACGCGTTTAAATTAAATATTAGTGATCTCTATACTGGACAGAATTCATAACTAGACCATTTCGTGGTCTTATTTCTTATTTACAATTTGAACAAACCATTTCCATGATATAGTTACTTCACGATACTTCGTTTGATTACAAAAATAAAAGAGTAATAGATAACATTTGAAACTCACCATAATCGTTAAGGTTGTTCTCTTGCCTATATTTCCGCGTTCGGCTACCTTCATCATCATCATTATTTCAGCATTAGAACTTCCACTGCTGGTCATAGGCCTCCTAAACGATTTCCAAAGGAACCGGTTGTAAGCTTGCATCCAGCTGCGTCCTGCGGCCTTTATGAGGTTATCAGCAACCAAATGTAATTCATGCACACACGCACAGACTCCAACCTCATCATCAACCTTTTCTAGATAATTGAAGGCTTATTCATTAAAACCAACAGCGTTACATGAAGAAATTACAACATATATTAAGAAAATACAAAAAATATACTTTCTTATATATATGTATATATATATATATATATATATATAATATATATATATATATATATATATATATATATATATATATATATATATATATATATATATATATGAGACCTAATAAAGCACAAAGAAAAAGGGTGAGGTTCTCTATTCATGTGCAATTTTGTTACCTCATAACATTCGACTGAGTAAACAGATTCTAATATTATTAGGATACGATATAATGTCTTAAGTTTGTAATGTAATATATAAATAAACATCCCACTATTGGGCACAAGCCTTTTCATCAGGAATTTCCCGCCACGTGGCCCTAATGTGGTTTGACAGACTTCACATATCTTAGAATTTTTTTTAATTTTTTTTTTTTTTGAATATGCAAATATATCAATAACTTTAAAACGTCAAGACATGCCACAGTGCTTTTGCGTGCCTAGTTCGTAAACCAAAGATAATATTAACATCCACAAATTCTTCCACAGTTACGACGGGCGAGTGAAGGGACCGACGGCTCACTGGGCAGATGATTCCCTTGCTGGCCGGGCTCGCTGGCACGCCACACCACATTCAGCTCTGCGGATACGTGACGTGGTGCCCACCGACCGAGCACTATATCGTTGCAGAGTTGACTTCAAAGTCTCGCCCACGCGAAATTATAAATCTATCCTTCATGTAATAGGTAAGTTTTATGTCAAACTTCTAATCCTAGATTTTTGAATTTATACTTATCTAGGTGCGGTATGATTTATTTGTGGCGTGTGTTTTATTGTGACCTTTACTGCTTTACCGGATTGAGAGGTGGCATAGCTGTTAGGTCGCCTGAACCTCTATAGCTAGTAACTCGATACAAGGGTCCCCGGGTAAAGTGTAACCTCGACTTGGACGGGTAAGTACACGAACCTATTATTTAATGTTTGTCGATGAGTATATTTCTCATTAAATATATTTTTATACTTTCTAAGCCATTGTCTAGCTTGCCCATTCACACTTAACACCAGAAGCAATCATTCCACCTAATGTATAGTAAGGAAAGAAAGGAATGCAGTCCTGGATAGTGAGGCGCTCTAGCTTAGTAAAAGCCTATTCATTCTACTCTTGAGAAAAAAAATTAATCAGAGAGAAAGATAGACGCGGGCAAAATAGTTACCTGACAGTCCTTTGGAGTAGGAATGACGAAAGTAGAAGCGAGAATTAATTTGAGAGATGTCAGATTAAAAGGATATAACAGTATTGCGTCTTGAAGACTAATAGGGTAGTGGATCCTGTCATTTCTGAGCACACTCACCTAAATGTAATCTGTATAAAAATGAAACGTTTACGTCTGTGCTGTCAAATTCTGAGTGGACACACACTGTATGCTGCCACATTTCCTACCGCCCTTCCCTATATATGATATTTAAGCATATCGGAAGTAATGACTGACTGACACTGACATTGATATTTTAAGGATACGTTAACAATTTTTAAAAATAAATTTAAAAATATGCAATACAGTGTCAATCGCACTTCCTAATAAATTGTTGTCTTATTTAAGTATTTGTTCCTTTCTTTTTATTATTACATTTAAATTGTTTAAGATAGCCTTTAAGTGAAATATGTACTAAGTAACATTTTCTGTTTAGTACATAGTACGTTGGCTTCCTATTTAATTAATTAATAAATAATGTATGTGAAGTAATATATATGCATTCTTATTCTTCATGCGTTGTTATACTGATTTCAGATAACAAATGGCGTGTTTAATTTCTTTAATAACGGGAAAGTAGCATTGTTATGGAACAACTCAGTAGAAACTATTGTAGCCTTGACTTAAAATCGTTCCAAGGTTCCGAGGCAGCTGTTATTAATTAAAAGTGTTCCGATAGTTTAAGTGGTTTACGGAAATTGTTTCGTATTACACAACACGTATACACCTATTCATTAAGAAACTTATGTTCCAATTGACTGAAGTAATGTACAGGTAATTTATTAAATTCTCATCATATTCATTCATACATTCATACTCGTACGAATTTGAGATAAACCCATTTATAATAATAAAAATAAAAATACAAAGTTTCTAGTTTTCAAAAAGGACGAGGTTCTCAGTTCGTCTGTATGTTTATGTTTTGTTTTTAAGTTTCTTAACTCATAACTTTCTACTGGGTAAACCGACATTGATAGTTATTTTTTTATCTAAAAGCTGGTGCCACGTCATGGTACCTGCTTACGTGGTCACGCGACGACCTCTTTGTATTTCCAAATTTTCGTAGGAATATTACGAAATAAAATCAATCAGAACCTAATTAAACTTTCATCGAACTATTCTAAAACCCTTTGCATTAAATAATCTGAAATGGACCAAATTGAAATAGGCCCATATTGGAAGCACTAGTTTTAAAACAAAAAAAAAGTCATCAAAATCGATTCGCCCAGTCAAAATTTATCAGGTAACAAACAAAAAAAAACACGACAATTTTAGAAAGGAGGTTTTCAATTCGTTTGATTTATTTTGATTAGTCAGTTGAAAACATACGAAAAAACAATAATATGCAGTAAATATATCTCTTAATAAAGTAAATAACACATAATAAACTGTGTGCTATATTAATCTTAACAATTATGTCATATTAACGTTAATGGACATCTTAGCGTAAAATGACGACGTTGGTCTTTTAAGACAAAAGCAAATACAAGTCTTTCTAGTGTTAATATGTGTAGACTCGCTTACATGTGAAATCCTTGCGTAAAAAAATGAAAATTTATAATGTGTGTGATTCGTAAAAAACCGTAATGTACGTATATTGTAATGTTATTTGAAGTGAGACCAATAATTTACCAATTTTTTCTTATCACGTACATAAAGTAATGACTAAAAATATAAAAAGAGCCCCTAAATTTAAATTACTGCTTTTGCAAACTCCACTTTGGCAATAAGCCAAATTAAAATTTGTTGTTAGTATGCTTTTTCTTTTATAGTTAAT
The DNA here is from genome assembly GCA_029286785.1 of Meandrusa payeni. NCBI lineage: Eukaryota > Metazoa > Arthropoda > Insecta > Lepidoptera > Papilionidae > Meandrusa > Meandrusa payeni. The sequence goes on from JAGSMX010000013.1 coordinate 8,837,162, forward strand.
ATTTCGTACACGCTTTTATAATATTGAGGTTCATTTTGGACCCAACTATAAGCAATTAAAAATATGTATATCTATAAAAATAAATAATATTAGAGTGTCCGTTTGTAATATTACAATAACCACTAACCAATTGCATAGGAATGTATACACTTATAAATAACAAAATATTTTTGTTGTTGTATGTCTGTTCCGCTAATCTCTGGAACGGTTGAACCGATTTTCACGGGATTTTCACTGACAGCTTGTGTAATAAGGAGTAACGTCTATTTTTATTTAAAAATAAAAAATATTTTATAAATAGCGAATAAACAAGTATATTTACGAGCAAAATAAAACCGACTTCAAATCAGATCAAACATCGAAAAAATTATAAACGTCATTTGCCCAATGGTATATGGTACGGTCTGCGAATCATAAGGTCGTGTGTTCGAATCCACCATTCGGCTTTTGACGTGAACCGTTTCCTAGCATAAGCATAAGCTTTGTTTGTTTGCTTAAACGTTAGTACGCGCAGACGTCCTGTTTGTATTTCCGAATCGTAGGAATATTACGAAATAAAATCAATCAGAACCTAATTAAACTTTCATCGAACTATTCTAAAACCCTTTGCATTAAAAATCTGAATTGGACCAAATTGAAATAGGCCCATATTGGAAGCACCAGTTTTAAAACAAAAAAGTCATCAAAATCGATTCGCCCAGTCAAAATTTATCAGGTAACAAACAAAAAAAAACACGACAATTTTAGAAAGGAGGTTTTCAATTCGTTTGATTTATTTTGATTAGTCGGTTGAAAACATACGAAAAAACAATAATATGCAGTAAATATATTTCTTAATGAAGTAAATAACACTTAATAAACTGTGTGCAATATTAATCTTAACAATTATGACATATTAACGTTAATGGACATCTTAGCGTAAAATGACGAAGTTGGTCTTTTAAGACAAAAGCAAATACAAGTCTTTCTAGTGTTAAAATGTGCAGACTCGCTTACATGTGAAATCCTTGCGTAAAAAAATGAAAATTTATAATGTGTGCGAATCGTAAAAACCCGTAATGTACGTATATTGTAATGTTATTTGAAGTGAGACCAATAATTTACCAATTTTTTCTTATCACGTACATAAAGTAATGACTAAAAATATAAAAAGAGCCCTAAATTTAAATTACATTTGAAACTCACCATAATCGTTAACGATAGTCTTGCCTATTTTTCCGCGTTCGGCTACCTTCATCATCATCATTATTTCAGCATTAGAATTTCCACTGCTGGTCATAGGCCACATAAGCGATTTCCAAAAGAACCAGTTGTAAGCTTGCATCCAGCAGCGTCCTGCGGCTTTTATGAGGTCATCAGCAACCAAATGTAATTCATGCGCAAAGACACAGACTCCAACCTCATCATCAATCTTTCTAGATAGTTGAAGGCTTATTCATTAAAACCGACAGCGTTACATGAAGAAATTACAATATATATTAAGAAAATACAAAAAATATACTTTCTTATATATATGTATATATATATATATATATATATATATATATATATATATATATATATATATATATATATATATATATATATATATATATATATATATATATATATATATATATATATATATATATATATATATATATATATATATATATATATATATATATATATATATATATATATATATATATATATATATATATATATATATATATATATATATATATATATATATATATATATATATATATATATATATATATATATATATATATATATATATATATATATATATATATATATATATATATATATATATATATATATATATATATATATATATATATATATATATATATATATATATATATATATATATATATATATATATATATATATATATATATATATATATATATATATATATATATATATATATATATATATATATATATATATATATATATATATATATATATATATATATATATATATATATATATATATATATATATATATATATATATATATATATATATATATATATATATATATATATATATATATATATATATATATATATATATATATATATATATATATATATATATATATATATATATATATATATATATATATATATATATATATATATATATATATATATATATATATATATATATATATATATATATATATATATATATATATATATATATATATATATATATATATATATATATATATATATATATATATATATATATATATATATATATATATATATATATATATATATATATATATATATATATATATATATATATATATATATATATATATATATATATATATATATATATATATATATATATATATATATATATATATATATATATATATATATATATATATATATATATATATATATATATATATATATATATATATATATATATATATATATATATATATATATATATATATATATATATATATATATATATATATATATATATATATATATATATATATATATATATATATATATATATATATATATATATATATATATATATATATATATATATATATATATATATATATATATATATATATATATATATATATATATATATATATATATATATATATATATATATATATATATATATATATATATATATATATATATATATATATATATATATATATATATATATATATATATATATATATATATATATATATATATATATATATATATATATATATATATATATATATATATATATATATATATATATATATATATATATATATATATATATATATATATATATATATATATATATATATATAGCACGCCACACCACATTCAGCTCTGCGGATACGTGACGTGGTGCCCACCGACCGAGCACTATATCGTTGCAGAGTTGACTTCAAAGTCTCGCCCACGCGAAATTATAAATCTATCCTTCATGTAATAGGTAAGTTTTATGTCAAACTTCTAATCCTAGATTTTTGAATTTATACTTATCTAGGTGCGGTATGATTTATTTGTGGCGTGTGTTTTATTGTGACCTTTACTGCTTTACCGGATTGAGAGGTGGCATAGGTCGCTTAGCCTGAACCTGTAGCTAGTAACTTGACACAAGGGTCCCTGGCTGAAGTGTAACCTCGGATTGGACGGGTAGAAGTAATAGGTTCATGCTATTCTTTAATGCTTGTCGATGAGTATATTTCTCATTACATATATTTTTATACTTTCTAAGCCATTGTCTAGCTTGCCCATTCACACTTAACACCAGAAGCAATCATTCCACCTAATGTATAGTAAGGAAAGAAAGGAATGCAGTCCTGGATAGTGAGGCGCTCTAGCTTAGTAAAAGCCTATTCATTCTACTCTTGAGAAAAAAAATTAATCAGAGAGAAAGATAGACGCGGGCAAAATAGTTACCTGACAGTCCTTTGGAGTAGGAATGACGAAAGTAGAAGCAAAGCGAGAATTAATTTGAGAGATGTCCAGATTGTAATCCAGTAGTGCGTCTTGAAGACCAATAGGGTAATTGGATCCTGTCATTTCTGAGCACACTCTCCAAAATGTAATCTGTATAAAAATAAAACGTTACGCCTGTGCTGTCAAATTCTGAGTGGACCACATGCTGCATGCTGCCACATTTTGCCGCCCTTCTCTGAGCACGACTACCCTCCATTTTACCTGATATGACGCTTCTCCGGACAATGCTTTGAAGAGCGCGTAATGTGTCCAAAGGAGAAGGCGGATTTCGGAAATCGAAAGCTCCTTCAGAAGCGCACTGTTTATCGATATTTAAATAAGCAAGCTTAAGCACATCGGAAGTAATGACTGACTGACACTGACATTGATATTTTTAAGGATACGTTAACAATTTTTAAAAATAAATTTAATAAATATGCAATACAGTGTCAATCGCACTTCCTAATAAATTGTTGTCTTATTTAAGTATTTGTTCCTTTCTTTTTTATTATTACATTTAAATTGTTTAAGTTAGCCTTTAAGTGCAATATGTACTAAGTAACATTTTTTGTTAAGTACATAGTACGTTGGCTTCCTATTTAATTAATTAATAAATAATGTATGTGATATAATATATATGCACATTCTTATTCTTCATGCGTTGTTATACTGATTTCAGATAACAAATGGCGTGTTTAATTTCTTTAATAACGGGAAAGTAGCATTGTTATGGAACAACTCGAGTAGAAACTATTGTAGCCTTGACTTAAAATCGTTCCAAGGTTCCGAGGCAGCTGTTATTAATTAAAAGTGTTCCGATAGTTTAAGTGGTTTACGGAAATTGTTTCGTATTACACAACACGTATACACCTATTCATTAAGAAACTTATGTTCCAATTGACTGAAGTAATGTACAGGTAATTTATTAAATTCTCATCATATTCATTCATACATTCATACTCGTACGAATTTGAGATAAACCCATTTATAATAATAAAAATAAAAATACAAAGTTTCTAGTTTTCAAAAAGGACGAGGTTCTCAGTTCGTCTGTATGTTTATGTTTTGTTTTTAAGTTTCTTAACTCATAACTTTCTACTGTGTAAACCGATTTTGATCGTTATTTTTTTATCTAAAAGCTGGTGCCACATCATGGTACCTGCTTACGTGGTTACGCGACGACCTCTTTGTATTTCCAAATTTTCGTAGGAATATTACGAAATAAAATCAATCCGAAACTAATTAAACATTCATCGAACTATTGTAAAACCCTTTGCATTAAAAAATCTGAATTAGAACAAATTGAAATAGGCCCATATTGGAAGTACCAGTTTTAAAACAAAAAAAAACACCACAATTTTAGAAAGGAGGTTTTCAATTCGTTTGATTTATTTTGATTAGTCGGTTGAAAACATACGAAAAACCAATAATATGCAGTAAATATATCTCTTAATGAAGTAAATAATACATAATAAACTGTGTGATATATTAATCTTAACAATTATATCATATTAACATTAATGGACATCTTATCGTAAAATGACGACGTTGGTCTTTAAGACAAAAGCAAATACAAGTCTTTCTAGTGTTAAAATGTGCAGACTCGCTTACATGTGAAATCCTTGCGTAAAAATGAAAATTTATAATGTGTGCGAATCGTAAAACCCGTAATGTACGTATATTGTAATGTTATTTGAAGTGAGACCAATAATTTACCAAATTTTTCTTATCACGTACATAAAGTAATGACTAAAAATATAAAAAGAGCCCCTAAATTTAAATTACTGCTTTTGCAAACTCCACTTTGGCAATAAGCCAAATTAAAATTTGTTGTTAGTATGCTTTTTCTTTTATACTTAATATTTCGTACACGCTTTTATAATATTGAGGTTCATTTTGGACCCAACTATTAGCAATTAAAAATATGTATATCTATAAAAATAAAAAATATTAGAGTGTCCGTTTGTAATATTACAATAACCACAAACCACTTGTATATGGATGTATACACGTGTATATACCAAAATATTTTTATATTTTTGTTGTTGTATGTCTGTTCCGCTAATCTCTGGAACTGTGGAACCGATTTTCACTGACAGCTTGTGTAATAAGGAGTAACGTCTATTTTTATTTAAAAAATAAAAAATATTTTTTAATCGCGGGTAACACCGCGGGGCGCAGGTAGTAATATAAATTATCTGTCACAACGTCGTTTCCGAACTGATAAGAACCGAACTCACTCCTTTATCTAAGGTCTACCGTTCACCTTCTCGCGTTGGAGGTGTTCATGATTGTAACGGTGATCACTTAGGACAACATACTAACACAATAGAGACATATCGCTTCTGTGATCTTTTTGCCGAAAAAAATCCTTTTACAGATCTTTAATACCTTCAAAGAATTTTTTCCTGTAACTAGAGCAGGTAGGATTTATGTTAGGTAAAATATTTATTCCGAGAATAGGGTACTCTTTCATATTATGAAAAATACCAACTTAATATTGTTAAAGGGCTTGCAAAATTCAAATGATAAAATCGATTCCTGTTTATTATGAAAATTTTATTGTTACGATGAACTCGTACTGTTTAGTTATAGTGTAATCAGATATATAAATAGTATTTTATAAATAGAGAATAAACAAGTATATTTACGAGCAAAAACAAAAACTGACTTCAAATCGAATCAAACATCGAAAAAAAATTTGAAGCGTCATTTGCCTAATGGTTTATGGTACGGTCTGCGAATCATAAGGTCGTGTGTTCGAATCCACCATTCGGCTTTTGACGTGAACCGTCTCCTAGCACAAGCATAAGCTTTGTTGGAATGGTTAAAAAATAAGAAATATTGCCAGCTTTACTTAAAAAACCCTTAAACGTTAGTACGCGCAGACGTCCTGTTTGTATTTCCGAATCGTAGGAATATTTATACTAAATAGAATTAATCAGCACCTAACGAAACACTTTACTTATAGGAACTTATCTTGAAGTAAATTCTTTCCAATAAAAAAATAATCATCGAAATCGGTTATCATGATATTGAGTTATTCGTCCATTTATCGAGCAATACTTAATGCAAACTTAAGACATTATATCGTATCCTAATAATATTAGAATCAGTTTACTCAGTCGAATGTTATGAGGTGACAAAAATATACATGAATAGAGAACCTCACCCTTTTTTCTTTTTTGTTTGTGCTTTATTAGGTCTCATATGCGACAGGTGGTAATCTTGTATACACCCGGCACAAATTTTCAGTAATAGATTTTTTTGTATTTTAAAAAATTCATCGATTCAAACCAAGTGGGATTTGAACCCTCGACCATGTCAACGTAAGTCTACAGCTATTTCTCATAAACTCAACAAGAAGGAAAATAAAAATCACAATGTTAATTCTAATCACATGACGCGAAACGAACAAAACAAACTCTTAAACAGTCTATTTTTCAACGTAAGGATTACTAAAATAATGATAAGATTGCTTTGGGCGCCATAAAATTTAGGTTCGGATTTTCCCTGAAAGCTTTTTATTTCCCCTGTATACGGTCCGAGGAAATTACTTTAACGTAGGTTTATTCAAACTCGTTTAATGTGTCTCTCAGTTTGGTTGTCCTTCGTGTAAACGCATTTCAAATATTAAAAAATCAGGAACACGATTCAAAAAAATTATGTAAAAATAATTAATTATGTCGTGTAGGAAAGTGTTGATGACATTGGATTGCATTTTTTATGTAAGTGGCATACCTAGAAAATAATGACATCCTTAGCGACCGACGGTACGGGTTTCGCCGAAACCGGTCAACTGGAGATCTCTTGGTACCACGCCACTCATCTCTTTGGCCAGGCTCTCGAGAACAACGGTGAAGCACTTGCTGTTTCGCTCGATGTATCGAAGGCCTTTGACAGGGTCTGGCACGCTAGCCTCATCAACAAACTTCCAATGTATGGCATCTATCCTGGCTGGCTTGGTCACCTGGACAGCTGACTTCCTGAAGGAACGGTCTCTACGTGTAGTCATAGACGGCTGCTCGTCTGAGATAATGGCCATAAATGCCGGAGTTCCTCAGGGGTCTGTTCTCTCTGCAACTCTGTTTCTGCTGCATATAAACGATCTGCTCAAACCCGGTATCTTTGGGTATGCAGACGACAGCACAGTTGTAGAGAGTTACCAATTGGGTGCTAACGCCTCAAAGGATCAGGTACAGTCCCAAAGGAGAGCCATGGTAGAGCGAATGAATCTCAAACTACAGGAAGTCTCCACTTGGGGCGATGCCAATCTTGTGAGATTCAACGCCGCCAAAACACAGGCGTGTTTCTTTTCCGCTAAAAGGAGCCAGTACACCTTGGCTCCTACTTTCCAGGATCTATCTGTGGAATTCACTGATCGTCTTCAGTTATTGGGTATTGAAATCTCACCGACCCTAAACTACGGACGATTCATCGAGTCTAAGGCTAAGATAGCTGCAAAAACTTGGGATCTTGGTCAAAGTGCAACCGTACTTCTCTGCGGGACAGCTTTTAACACTTTATAAAGCTCAAGTCCGGTCGTGTGTAGAATACTGCTGTCACATTTGGGCAGGTGCAGCTAAATGCCATCTCGCAGCTTTGGACTCAGTGGAGAGGCGGGCTAAGAGGCTATTTGGTGACGCAGCTGAAACCAATCTGCTCAGTCTTGAGCACAGGCGTAAGGTAGCTAGCCTTTCGGTTTTCTACAGATTGCATTTTGGAGAGTGTGCTCAGGAACTACATGATCTAATTCCCCCATCCCCTTTCCACCATCGGACTTCTAGACGCACTGCGGGATTTCATCCTTTTGTTGTGAACATCCCTCAAACCCGAACGAAGCGATTTGCTTCGTCTTTCATTCTTCGTACAGCAAAGGACTGGAATGGTTTGCCCGCGTCTGTCTTTCCTTCCGATTACAATGTGGGTATTTTCAAGAGTAGAGTGAATAGGCATTTACTAAGCTAGTGCGCCTTACCATCCAGGACTGCATTTCCACTTAACATCAGGTGGGATCGTAGTCAAGCACTTGTAGCAAATATATAAAAAAAAAAAAAACATATTTGTGGTCAAGGCATTCGCTTCTAAGCCCTATTTTCATACAGTTTTTCAATCCTAACATTCAGTCTCACCTAGCATACTTCTAAATTACTGTATTATCACGGTATCGATTTTATTATTTATGCCTATGCCTATGCTTCTAAGCCTTTAGGAAATATATTTACATTAATTAAACACCTCCTACAATATGATTTAATGCGTGAAAATTACACAGTAAGACGTGTCTCATTGATTTTTACATTTTCCTGATATTTATTACCTAATCGATCCTAATATTCAAGCTTACCCGAAAATTCCTTGTATATATTTTTGACATGATGTTATCATTCCTCTGTGTACCTGACACTGCATTCAAACCATCCTCAATCAGATGGCAATGCATCGGACATGGAAAGCCAACTAATCAACCACCAATCAAGTGAATGCCACTACATCTGTTGTTAATTTAGAATAGCTTTGTTGAATAATGACTTGCTTAATAAATCAAGTAATTGTTTAGCTTATTTTCTGTTTAAATGATACGTTTGTATTATTTAAATTTTTGAGTATTATTTTGTTTAATTTTCACATGTTTGTTGAATTATTACTTGTTTAATGAATATAATAATTGTTCAATTTGTTCACTATTTCAATGTACGTTTGAATAATATTAGTTATAGTTGTTATTATATAGTTCAGTCGCCACGTTTGTGTTGAATTTGAGTAACAAGTATTAGTATAAAATCTTACCGTTTTGATAACAATTCCTCAAAGGTAAATAAAAACATAAATTATCTTTAAAACTGTATTGATATATGTAACCAAACACTGTCAAAATTTGATTGCTCTACAATAAACTTTAATAATCTGTGTAAATATTTTTAAATTGAGGGTAGATTTTGATCTATATAAAGAAGAAAAGAAAGAAGTTATAAGTGGGTTAATCATTTTTGACATCTAATTTCAATAGGCATTAAATACTGTAAACATATTTTTAGAAAACAAAATATTTCTAACTTAAGAGCTGGCTTCTAACCACAACCTTCTTATTTTACTGTAAAATCAAATTTGCAAACAATGATAAGGATTTTCAAATTGGGATTTAAATTTGTACAATTTGAGGTTGGATTATTCATGAAAGCTTTTTATGACACATCAGTGATCCCATATAATTGACATCTACTCGACATATCTGTCTGTCTGGACATGTCTGCACTCGCCGGGACAATATCATATTATTAACTTTATTTCTTACTTACCTACATTTTATTATTGTGATTTATTTAATCAATTATAAAATGTATATTTAATTTTACCTTAGTCATTAGGAAAACACTATTGTTTAACAGTGTTTCGAAATATACCAAATGATGTCAAATGTCCACAGACATTATTTTAACAAATAAAAAAAAATAAAAAACACTCTTCTTTTAAAATACTCATTTTTAAATCCAAGGGAAACCCTATCAAGAATAGTTGGCGGTAAAAGTTATTAAATAACGACAGTACTTTGGATAAATCGGTATTGCTGGTACGTCACCGATCATGAAAAATACCACCAAATATACATACACTTTATTTTAAACGATTATTTTACACTATTCTAAAATGATGGATTTTGGAATCCAATAATGCGTAGAAGAACATATCCTAAATTAAGAGACCAAGTTTAGTTTTTCATAAGATAAAACCAAAAAAAGTAAATTGTCTCATGGTCAAGTAGCCAGATGAACAGTGGGATAAGATCATCACATCCCTGGACCAATTAAAAATTAATTTAAAACTTGCTCCGGTATTCAATAACAGTTCAGTCTTGATGAATGGCGAAAAGCGATTTTTATGTAAAGTAAAAGTTGAGCGTAAGAGAAAGGAAGAGTCAATTTGGATATTTTGTTACAGAACTCCCGGAAAAGCCGAAGATTTTTGATGAAAGAGACAAAGAAATAATCGGTGTCGCTGGACCGTACATAGAAGATACCAGTCTGAAGCTAACCTGCGTTGTAAGTGGAGGTAAAAGTAGTAGAGACATAGTTATTTATGGTATTGTATATACCTTGCAATATCTTTACTACTATATAAATCTGTAAGCACATATATCGGAGAAGCGTAGGGCGCCCTCCCTTCAGATAAGCCGAGAACCTTATAAGGATAGCTGGAAGTGGCTGGAAAGGGGATCGTATATGGTGGAAGGCATTAGAGAAGACCTATTTCTAGCAGTGGATGACATAGGCTGTAGGCTTTGTACATTTAATACATGAATATTTGTTTTACTAGTGTGTTAGATCAGTGACAGTCTAGTGGCCGAGCGGTTCGACTTCTGATATTTGAACCGCGGGTTAGAATCCCAGTCGGTTTGTACCAATGAATTGCCTTTTTCTTGGCTTTTACAAGTTTAGTAAAAAGCGGATAGCGAAAGCGAAATCTTATTTTATACACACGGAATATAATCACATCGATATATTCTTATTTTCTTCTTAACTTTATAGTAGTTGTGTGTTAAGTCGCAACATTACTGTAGATTTAAAATGATGTGGTACTATTTACTCTGAGCAATTTTAATAAAAGTAAATTTCTAAATTTTATGGCTTTGTAATTTAACTTTGATAATTCATCGATAAAAATTCATCTAATTTCTGTTCTGTTTCCACTTTAACATTACTTGTTTAAGTAATCAAAAAGTAAATGTAACGTAAGTAATTGGCGTTTCATCTTATATTAAAGCAAATGGCTAGATTAAGTCAACTTAAAGAGTCACCCTCGGTTACAAATTTAATTATATCCACAGGTAAACCAATGCCACGTCTTCGCTGGTGGAGAGACGATAAAGTAATTGCAACATTAGCTCCCGTGGAGGACGGGTCGCGTCTCAGCTTACTTGAACTAAAGATACCGAAATTAAAACGGGAGTATTTTGAAGCTGTATACACTTGTACTGCAGATAATACCGCCCTCGTGCCTCCGTTGAGAGCAAATGTGCAGATACAACTTTATTGTAAGTACTTTATAAAATGTTTTTGCGTCACACGTCTCTCGTATATCACGCTTCCCTACTTTAATCCTTCCTCTTCATATCTCACGAAATTTTATCAACATAATATTTTACGTACAAACACGAGCGATATTTCTCACATGCCGTCATTATCTCACGCACTTTGGAAACTGTTTAAATTGTGAAACATGACTTATGTGAATGTTAACTAATTTACAGAATAATTCACATATCAAGATTAAGGTAGGGAAGTCGTTAAAATAAAAATCAATTACTTAGTAGAGTCTTAATTATATGTAATATGTCATAATGACATTAATAGTTAACTAAGCATCTGATAATTATTATTATCAAGAGTGACAGCTTCAATACTTTGCTAACTATAGCATCAAGTAGTCTGGATTATACATAAATGTCGACTATTGAGTTTTAGTGTATATGATATGATATACAGATTTAGTAATATGTTACTTTTACTAATCCTAGATCTACTAGTCTTAATACTCGAAATAAATGTTTATTATTATTGAGAGCACTCTTCCTCGGTGCATGGTGAAGGGATAAGGAATCTCTACAAATGAATGCAGTGAGCCCCTCTGCACTATGCTCGGTGAGCAAGTCCTGGGGAGGTTAATCCCAGAGCACTCGCAATGGACGGCGACACGGGCCAGCCGATGTCGCCTTCGTTCCGGGTCCACTGTAACGGATGACAAAGGCCTTCCATGTCGTCCCGTGAACTCGAGGCCCCTTGAAGTCGCCTTCTACGACAGGCAGGGGATGCCGTAGCCTTATTCTACTAGCCCAGAACTACAGGGCTGTTTACAATTAACTCGGCTTTACCCATCTGGTGTTGCATGAAATCATTCATATACCTTCAGTTTTTTGTCGCCTTATGATAAATAATTTTAGTGGTTCTAAAATTTATTTTTAAAAGTTCCGCTTAGTAAGCTTTTAAGCTTACTAAGCAGTACTGTGGAGAATGCAGTGGGCTTTTGATATTGATAATAACTTTTATATTTTATGAGGTGATTTGTTATAAAATTGAAAAATCCAGTATACAGATATTAGACAATGATCATGATGTGTGTATAATCATAAATTTATTTATATAAAGAAAATTATCAATTTAGTTATCACCCACTGCAACCCAAATTACGTACAAGTAGTATGCTATAACTAATACCATCAGATCATAGCTTGACATAATGTTCTGAACAGGATTTTCGCATATGCTCCATAATTTTAAGCTAATTATGTGACATTTTTAGTCACTATACATTTTTGTTCACGTAGTCGTATTTTTTTATGCTATTTCTAGTTCCCCTAACGTGGATAGGTTAGGTCAGTTTTTCTCCAATGCCTTTCCTCTCATCCTTTATATTTATTACATGCTTACATTCAACTTGTTATACACAATTTATTTCTACTTACACTTATTTTTACTATACAATATTTCTACTTCTAGTATACTCTTATTCTTTTACTCTTTCTTATGATTATTTCTTTTTACATTTCTAACATTTACTTATTTCTAATCTTATTTTTATTACACTTGTCTTATTTCTATCTATCTATGCTATTTTTATATAATGCTATTTTAAATTTCTTATGCTACATCCTAGTTACTAATTTTAGTTTTAAGTCCAATGGTGGGCTCGCAACTCACATTATTTAAAATGCGTGTTGGGATGCTCCTTACTTACTTACACGTAGTCGTATTAGCTTTTATTTTAGTATGTAGGTGGTCAACTGTACATTTTGATTACACTTTTTCTTTGCCCGTTGAACTCGAAATAGATATTTCAACAAACTAATGAATTATATAACATCTAATGCCCTCGTTTCATAATTTATTTTTTTCTGTTATAAAATCCGCCGGACAGCGACAACTCATACTCGGTTACTGCAAAATAAAATCCAGGAAAATCCCAGCGATTAACCTAGATCAAACGGCATGCTTGTCCGCACCGCAGATTATCTCAGATATGACGTCGGATTACGGAATTCTTTTGTGTCCTTTTTACCGACACGCCAGAGCGCGATCATTAGTTTTTATTTGTGCGGCTTCATTGTCCTACCGTAACACCATCGCTCCGTCTGAATAACAGGAAATTATTCTCCATTATCATAATATTATTATTCGGCTGGTAATGCACGCTACGCCCGGCCCGCTAGTTCAACTTTCGGAAAGTTTTATGGATGGCGGTTACATTTTGTCGTTATACTTTTCAATTTGTGCCTGCGCTAATGGAATAAAATTAGCTTACATTTTTAATCTAAATTTATAGAGCTTAATTCCTGAACGTGACTCCAGTTCATTCGGGTTGTGTAATTATAAAGAAAGAAACGATATAGCGGTTATTATATCTAGCGTGACGAATTCGTTAAGCACAAAAATAGAAAATACACAATTTTATAGTGAACCATAGCTGTGATTACATAGTGACTAATTTTTTGCCTTAACCCTTAACCACCTACCATACGTCTCACAGACTCTGTTGCAAATAAAATCGTGAATATTATTGCGCTCAAGTCATTTACGAACTTGTGCGTTCCTGTACCTTTCCCCACGTCCCTCAGTGCCGCTTAATCGCTTGTCGACTCCGGATCTGCGTGCGTTTGTCTCAGGTGAGTAAAACTACTACGTTAAGTCTGAGAGACCCCTGTCAGGTGGTTACGTGAGTTTAGAGATTTTTTGTTTTAAGTTAAAAATGAATTCTTATGAGAAGAATATTCAGCGATCGTTGGAACAAGAGCTGTCCGACGCAGAAAATATACCTAACGATGAATGTAGTGATCTGGAAGCTGATTTAGGACAGGATGATGTTTTAGAAGGAAGTTGTGAATCCGATTCAGAATGTGAATTGCCAACTAAGGAGGAAAATCAGGAAAATTCCTCTTACATAGTAATTTATCTTCGAGTGTACCTGAACACCAAGAGTTTTCACCTGAAGATGATGAGCCCCTGTCACGGCTATCGCGACGACGTAAGAAACAAAATTATTTTGGAAAAAATCGCCTTTGGCAGTATTTTATCGACTACTTGATATTTCTGCTTCGAACTGCTATGTCGTAAACATATCTGTCAAACCTCAAGGACACAAGATTGAGAGCAAATTCATGTTTATGAAGAAGTTAGCTGAACAGCTAACAAGACCGCACATGGAGCGTCGCGTAAGCAACAACAAATTGCAACGTGACGTGAGGAACGCCATTCGACGCATCCTCAGGTTAACGATAACCCCACTTCATGCAGCAGCAATGCAGAAGAAAGATTGCTGGGCAGAAAAATTGTACTACTTGCAATTATACAAAGAAACGCAAAACGCAATATAAGTTTCGAATATAAAGCACCAATTTGTCTTGAATGCTCAAACAAGCTGTGCATTCGGTGTCGCGAAAAGCTTTAAGTTTAGGCCTTGCAATTTTGTTCAAATTATGGTTTTATTAAATATTTATTATTTTATTTTCGTTTTCTAGTTCATAAATATTTAAAAAGTTGAATAAAGTTTCTACTCTCTGTGATTGTTGTCGGGTATTTCATTTACCAAATGTGTTAGTTTGTAAGCATAAAAACGGGTAGATTTATATTAATAGAGATAACTTAAAAAAAATGTTGATTCTAAAGTGCCTTTTTTTTTCTAATAAAAAGTTTTTATGTTCTTAAACTGGCTTTTCATTAAAAACATAACTTTTAATTACTAAATTTTGAAATATAGAATCATTTTACTTGTTGGTCTCATAGACGTATGACAGGTGGTTATGTGACTATAATGTATGGTAGGTAGTTAAGGGTTAACGATCTTGCGGTTTTCAGGGTTTGAGTCAGTTGACTAGTACCGATTTTTATTTTTTTATGCACTACAGGAGTTGGCCAGAGAACCTCGAAGAGAACCTCGCCGTAACTGTTTCACCGAATTGAGAGGTAGCATAGCTCTTCTTAGGTCGCTTAGCCTGAACCTCTATCGCTAGTAACTCGACACAAGGTTCCCCCCGGTGAGGGGAAACCTCGGCATGGACGGTTACTATGTTGATTTCACAAATTGACAGTGAGTGGAAGAAAGTTACGCGAGAAACACACGGTCGAGGAACACCAACCATCTTGATGGTGTCGATTGAATAGTTTGGTTTCTGGTTAGCAGATGAAAAGTATAATAACTTACGAGTGATATTATGTAACTAACTAATCGTAATTTTTTTTAAACAGTACGGCCACTTCTAGTAGAAATTCTGGCCAGGGAACAGCCGCTCTCAGTTGGGCAAGAAGCCGAGCTTGCGTGCAGAGCGGTCGGCGCTAGACCTCCAGCATTAATAAGCTGGTGGCTTGACGACAAGCAGATTGTGGTGACTGAACCTCAAAAAGTAAGTATAAAAACAAAATCTAATTAGTAAAGTCACATTCAACACTTTTAATTACTTTGTAACTTTCAAAAGTGAATAGAAATTAGAACATGTTTTATATAACTGTGTAAAACGGAATCGATATTTATATCTAAGGAATAAATGTTCCATTTATATGATACTTAATTCGATTTTACTAAAGTATTTTACATTTGTGTATTTTGCGTAATTTCATTAGTAAATTGTCTATTAAAAGCATCTTTAGTCACACGTAAAGTTATAAGTAATTTTAATTTTAAGTTCCAGGTCCTTTAGATACAGAAAGAATGGTTATGAATATTAACGAAAATTTCATTTCAGTTTTATCAATTTTTTCTAATTAGTTGGTAAAGTAGGAATTATAAAAAAAACATTATTAGACATCTTAATTTAACTACCCGCTTAAATTTGAGAACATTATTCAAGATCGTTTGTTCGAATTATTAGAATAATTTTTCGTCGTCAAATTGCGATCACGATCGTTACGACTAAAGCTGTAAATCTTTCATATCCAGTGGTCAAGGATTGTTCTAGCTAGTGAAACTACCGGGCTAACGACATGTACTATAAAACGCCTTAATCCGTGCTGAACTTGTTGCGTAAAAATAGATACAATATGGACTTATAATTTCAATCAATACATATTGCCAAAGTTTAATCTATACATTTCTTTGTTATCTTCGATATCGATCGAAGTCATGATAATTACCTTTACCACCAGATCGCGTAAGTCAGCACTTAAAATTGACAATATCTCGGATACCAACACCAAGGATCGAACTCAGGTTGCTAAACATAAATCAAACATACAGTTACAGCCTTTATAAATATACATATGTCCCACTGTTGGGCACATGTCTGTAAAGAGATTATAAGAACATAGTCCGTCCCCTAGTGTTTGGCAGAATACTATAACCACTCAATCATACATATATAAATCTTTTAACTATTCATAAACGTATCATAGACACTATATAAAGCTGGTATTGCGCGCGCACTAAAATTGGATAGTCCTGGGCACCGCTAAAAATCAGCGCTGTTGCATCCCTGTGACAGGACGTGCTGAGACGGTTTCCAATGTGGACATCATATCCTATTTGTCCGTTCCTTTCTTAAATTGCATTTTGTTTATTTTTCGTTCTTTTTAATGTGTGTTATATTTTGTCTGTAATATGGTTGTAAATTATGATGCCAATAAATAAAATGTCTGTCACTTTAATACTATATCAAGTGCTCCGATAATGAACTACCATAACTCGGTTAAGTAATTATACATACAGAAACTGAGATAATTATGTTCTTTGTTAACAGAATTCGGACGATTTTAATGAAACAAAATCATTTTTACGATGGACCCCGCGAATGGAGAACGACGGGCACGTTCTTACCTGTCGAGCGTCTCATGCGAAACTGGAACACACGACTATTGAGACCACCATGTCACTCAACTTGCATTGTAAGATTTTTCTTTTCTCACACAAATAAAACTCAAGTCTTCCGCTGACGTTTTTTATCCCTTATTGTATTTTTAATGAATGTTTGTTGTGTAATGCTTGCTTTGTTCATGTCATATATAAATTCTACGCAATTTAAAATGATGCCGTTACATTTTAACAAAGAATGTATTTGCACAATGTGTCTTATAGTTAACATAGGTATTACGAGTTGGTCATAGAAATAACAAGCAAGTATATTTACGAGTAAAAACAAAAACCGACTTCAAATCGAATGAAACGTTTAATACCATTAAACATGGACGCTGTCTCCCCGTATTTCCCAATTATCGTAAGAATAGAATTAATTAAAATTTAACCAAACTTTAATCAAACTACCCTTGATCAATCATCCTTTCCAATAAAAATGAATCATCGAAATCGGTTAGCGTGATATTGAGTTATTCGATATTATATTCATATGTCGGAAACATACTTAAAATTTAAGACTTCTATGGTTTTCTCATGGATGCCATTGTATGAAATGGACCTAATTAGAATGGGACCACACTGGCAGCATCTGCTTTCAAATAAACAAATAATCATCAAAATCGATTAATCCAGTCAAAAGTTATGCGTGTAACAAAAATATTTAGACGAATTTGGAACCTAATCTTTTTGAAGTCGGTTTAAAAAACGTTACAAGGACTAATCAACAATGCATAGGTATTATATATTAAAATATAATCTAAAATCGCTGCGTCTTTTAAGGTATTATGTCAATTCCTGAAGTAGTTTTTCGATATATTATTATAGATCAATAACATTCTTAAAATTATGTTAGTTTTTATTTTAATCAATTCATTATTCCTTTCTTGTTTAGAAGTGCTGATCGTAGTTTTTCAATTGAGATCGAAACTTAATCCCAACGACATCGAAGACATAAAAGTACATAAGAATAACTTTTACGCGCTTATTACTATAGATTGCACTTTGGTCAATAAAATCCCTTAAATTTATAATAGTAATCGACTGTCCTTTATCGTTTTATTTTAATTTTAATTAATTTAATATTTATTTATTTTATTTAGATGGGGCGATCGTAGTTTTACAATTGGGATCAAAACTTAATCCTAACGATATAGAAGAAGTTAAAGGAGATAAAAATAAGTTCTCCCACGTTTATTACTATAGATTACATTTTGACCAATAAAATCCCTTAAGTTTACTATAGTATTCAACTGTTTCCATAATGTTTTGTTAGTTTTTATTTTAATAAAGTAATTATTTATTTCTTTTGTTTAGACGTGCCGATCGTAGTTTTGCAATTGGGATCGAAACTTAATCCCAACGATATCGAAGAAGGTGACGACGTGTACTTTGAGTGTGTTGTGCGCGCCAATCCTCCCGCTTACAAAGTAGTTTGGGAACATAACGTGAGTAAAATAGCTTAAACGTGAGTTTCATGCATGTAGAACAAATAAAGTTCCCTGACTAGCGTTCTTAACTTTGCATTTACTTTGAACTTTATACAATGACAAGCCCTAGGTTTATTACCATTACTTATTGTTTCAATACTTATCAGTGAAAATGTCAGAACTTATGTAATGTCTACTACATGTATTAAGAGTAAGAGTGAGAAATTTACTAAGCTAATCCGCCTTACCATCCAGGACTGCGTTTCTACTTAACATCAGATGGGATCGTGGTCAAACACATGCTAGGAAAGTATAAAAAAATTATAATCTCTCACAGTTTTCGTAATATATACGTGTAGAGGGGTAAGCATAAGTAACAAAAGCCATCAAATTTTCAATGAATTTACAGAAATGTGACCGTGGTGAGCCCATCTCCATACCCTAGCCAAAACTTACAGCATGCTATTTTAGTCCGCTCCTACCACCTTCATGAAAGCTTAACCTCTATGTCTCTATGTACATGTATATAATTATATTTATATGTAAATATATATTCTAATTATATCCCCTAATCTGCTCTTAGCCACCAAAGGTTAGCCGTAAGAAAATGCTAAATAGCATTTTGTTCGCCTTTGTTAAAATATTTTTGTGCAACAAAGAATTAAACTCTCTATCGTATCTGAGTGGTTGCTTTTCATTAAAGTAACTTAAAATAATTTTAAGGACATTGCCGCTGTTAGAAGACAGAGTTCAGGGAAGTTAATTTGACTAAACAATTTTGCGTCGCTAAGATTTCTGCTCTTTTCAAATTGACTTTTAAATAGAGGGTCTTATACAAGCTCGTTAAAGAGGGCCCGTTAAAAATAATCTTTCGCTTCCAGGGTCAAGTAATGACACACAATCAGCGCGCCGGCGTGATAGCTGGCTCAGCGCATTTGGCTTTGCAGGGAGTGTCGAGGGAGCAAGCGGGTCGCTACGTGTGCACTGCCTCCAATGTGGAAGGCGACGGGAGGTCACCTCCAGTGAACCTCTTGGTTATATGTAAGCTTTAGATCATTTCATCGATACAAGCAAATTATGAGGGTATTTATTAATTGACGACTATACCTAAACAACCCATTTTTGGATATATATTCATATTTCTTATCGCGAGTGAGGCGCAAAGGATTTGCATTAAGGTTTCTTTTAATATGTCAAAGCTAAAAAAAACTTGATTTTTTACACTGCATTTACTCAGTACTATTAACCATCCAAGACTACATTTCAACTTAACATCAAGTGGGATCGTGGTCAAGCACTTGCTTAGAAAGTATAAAAAATATGTTTACATAAGTATATATAGTATTAAAAAAAATAAACTGTATTTTTTTATTACTTTATATACTTAAGTTCGAAGTTACACACATTTGAACATACAGACAATTCGTACACATTTATATATATTTAACTGTGTAACTTTTTTCTATTAAAAAAATATTTGTTTATTAATTACTTATCATTGGGAGATGGCACTGATATAAAGGAAATATAGATGATATAGGTTGCGATATAACTCCTAGGTCAGGTACTTCACGCATTTATGCTGAGAAACACTTGAATAAAGTTATTATGATTCCAAAATTGTATGTATTATGTTAAATATATTTTAGTATTCGTGTCCATCAGTGGACAATCGGATCTATGCTATATTTAAATTCCATATTCACTATTGATAGTCGGCGCTACCGTTACAACCTGCTAGGCTGATAAAACATTCAGATTTATGAACGCGTATAAATATTTGCTGACAATTGTCGATAAAACGAAAACAGCTTCTATATATCGATTATTTGAAACTACAATTTATGGAAACAACTATAATCGGATATCGATAATCGAGATTTCGAATCCCAGCTGGCTTGAATAATAGATTCAGTCAGTTTTTCGGTTTCCTAAGTAGATCAGAAAAAAAAACTCGCTAAAATTTGAGCTTGATGTACATGCTTAGACTGGAACATGTAAATTAACTTTATAATTCAATGCGAGATAAAAATAATTTTTCTATTACAAAGAATACTGATAAGATTTCCTGTTATGTGAGGCTATGGTTAGCCAGGAGCTTTATTTTTAGGTTGCTAGTTCAGCCTGCACTTCTATTATGTAATGGGTAATGTAGCACAAGCGCTCTCTTTCTCACAAGCGGAACATTTGCTTAGCGCCTAAAATTATTCTATTTATTATTTATTATTATTTCCATTGAGTTACTAAGATATTCTAGTGCTATTTCAAACATTATCGATTTCTAGTCAGGTAACAACGGAATGGGAAGGAAATAAGTGCCTACTTCTTCTCAAGAAACTACCTAAAAGCTATTTAAAACTAGCGATAGATATTGTAGTAAATGTTGGGTATAAATGAAGTCCTTTTAACTATAGCAAGGTAGACAGATATAACATTTGGTAACTATTCTTCTTTCATTTGTGGCAGCTCTGGGCACAAATTTTGAAAGTAGTGGATTTTGTCTTGTAGACATCAAACCTGTTCATATTGAAATACCTAATTCATAGACTACTTTCACATACATTTATTTTAGTAAACTTGTGTGGTCATCATTTAAAATTACCCAAGTCACTTAGTTTTTCGTGTCTAATGTTTATTTGTTACTAGCTCATTCTACCCGCTAGACATGTATAAGACAGTAAAATTAGCTTAAGTTACTCTTTATTACATTAACTATATGCCAGTGAAGGTCCCGAAAAAATCGGTACAGCTGTTCCAGAGATTAGCCGGAACAAACAGATAATATTTTAAATGTACTATGTAGTTACATTCCAATTCATGTAATAAAATTGCGGTTATTTTAATATTATAAAGAGACGCTACAATTTTGATTGAACTGATTATTGAGTTCTACTTATAAATTCTTTTTTTTATTTCTTATCCTCTCTACAAATTGCTTTTCATTCGCAAACTACTTGACTAAAAATTCAAGTACTTCAGTACTTTAGTAAACAAGTAAGAAAACTTAAGTGTTTTAAATGTTTCACCGAAGCTTCCTTATTCTATTAAAGCTTTGTTTTGCTCTCATGAATCTCAAGAGCTTTACTTCCTATCTTGAAAAGTTTCCATCAGGTTAAATTTTATATACATACTGTATATAAATAGATAATATTGCTTTACTTGGATTTTACGATAAAGATTTTTGTAATAATGAATGAATAAAGTCTTCCAACAGTAAGTACAATTAATACTATGCTAATTTAATATACTCACAAATACCTTGTAATTGCCTTACTAATTATAGGAAAACACAGCATTCACAAATACATACAACATAACAATACATAACTAATTTCTAAAATTAAAAATTAACTAACAAAAGAAATAAATAGTTATGGTTTTTGTTTAAAAAAGTATTTAGTTGTGAGGTAAGAAACACAAGAAAATATACATACAAATTGAGAACGTCCCCCTTTTTTGAAAACGGTTGGAAAAAATAATCTGCATTTCTTAATCAAAATGGTAGGTAAGGTATTAGCTTGAACAGCGTACAACACGATAAATAAACGTTGTTACGAGTCTATTTATTTCAACTACGACGCCTCATTGAACACGATCCTATAGCTTTACGTACTTTGTAAAACAACAAATGTAGGACGGTAAAAACTTCCTGAAAAAGCCTAACGTGGAGCTTGGTATCGGCAATTGAACTTCTTGAAGTTGTGTACGGTAAATTTAATTTTCAAAGTATTAGATGAATTTGGTGCAGTACAAATGTTAAATACTATATTATTTTTACAATATCCGGACAATACATTTCTGTTTATTAAACTTTTCTCCTATTCGTAAACCAAGAATTACCAGTGACGTGCCCAAGGCAAGACAAGATTTATATAAGTTTCTTATGTATTTTTTATAATTTATATGCAATTGACCACGATCCTACCTGATGTTAAGTGCAGTAAAATACAGTCCCGGATGGTAAAGCACACTAGCTTAGTAAATGCCTGTTCACTCTTCTCTTGAAAACACCGATTACATCGGAGGGAAAGACAGACGGGTACAAACTATTCCAGTCCTTTGCTATACGAATAATGAAAGACGAAGCAAAGCGTTTCAGGGATGTCCCACACACAACACACCACACCACACTTTTCGATTGGGTGAACTGATTTTGATGATTCTTTTTTTATTTGAAAGCTGGTTCTTTCCGTGTAGTCCCATTCTGACTATGGGATCCATGCAAAAACCATTCAAGTATTTTCTTCACAAATGGACGAATAACTAACTCCAAATGATGTTCGGAAAGGATAAACTCTAAGAGTAGTTTGTTGAAAGTTTGGATAGGTTCTGATTATGTTTGATTTCGTAATATTCCTACGATAATTCCGAAATACAAAAAGGGAGTCTGCGCGTAATACCGTTTAATGTTTGATGCGATTTGAAGGAAGGATATTGATTCGTAGTTCGAACATTGCCATTAAGACAGCATTTGTTTAAATCTAGTCACACGAAATCGAAATTCACACTTTTCGACATGGTGAAAATATTAATTTATTCTACAGATAAGCCTGTATGTAAAAACAAACAGACAAGCATCGTGGGCGCAGCTATAAATGAGGCGGCGAAAGTCACATGTGAAGTCGACGCTTTTCCCGCACCGAAGAATTTTCAATGGACGCTCAATAACACAATAGGAACTGTTGAGCTGGAAGCGGTAATATTTCTAGATCAAAAAACGATAGTTTATATTGAACAGATACCATAAAAATCTTATTATTTTTTTTAAATAATAGCTAAAAATCGTTTTTTCTCAAATACTACTAAAATTCTTATTAACAATTCCAATTGAACTTATGCTTGTGCTAGGAAATTATACACGTCAATAGCAGAATTGAGGATTCGAACCTATAAATTTTCGCAGACCGTACACTAAGCCTGCAAAATCCTTCAAAATCAAAAAGATGAATGATGATTTGAATGAATGAATGAATTATGGTGAGAAGAGATAAAAATGATTCAACGGTTTAGCTCTATTCAATTTAAATTATTGTTATATTATCCGTAAATAGTAATTTTAAATTTTTAAATTAATAATATATTTTAATAATAGTTCTCTTTGTTCGAATAGGGAAAATTTACAGTCGACAACGTCGGTCGTTCCGTGCTCTCGTATACACCGAGCGCAGACGTAGACTACGGTTCCCTAGCATGTAGAGCAACGAACCTCGCCGGACAACAAATTGAACCTTGCCGGTACACATTGCTCCCGGCCGTCAGACCCGATCCCCCATCTAACTGCTCTTCATTAAACTTGACTGATGATTCGGCGGAACTACGCTGTGTTGCTGGTAATTATCTATACTAATAAACGAGGAAACGATTTCTATATACCTTTTACTACAAAATTTACAGAATGGATAGCCATGATGCCTTTCATGCGATGAGCGTGATTCGAAGAAGGTTTTAGTGTAGATTAATTTAGTAAAAATAGTAATAAACAATCATCCAGTACAGGAAAAAAAACCTTTTACTTAATTTTAAAATTAAATATTGATTAAAAAGTTATACATTTATTTATTTCTTATAAAATATAATTGTATTAGGTGTACAAATGAGTTTCCGCCGTTTTTTATATAAAAACTAATTATTATTGTGAAAGTTTGATTTTAAACAATGACACTGAATCTACGTCCTGGTAAATTTTTGGCCTTCCACTGCCATCTTCGTCTTTTACGTCAAAATCACCGTTTTTACCTTTTTTTAATCACACGAGGCTCACTATGTGTGAGGATCACTATACGCTTTTACGAGCAATGGAAGCATTTCAACTGACACTTGGCTCAAGTTAAGAAATTTTTAGATAAAGGACAATAATGCTAATACAGACTTAATGTTACGGGTTATGGTATGGTTATGTTATTTTGGAATGAACAAACTTATTTTCAAGCCATTTACCATGTGCGAATTTTACACCCTCAACTTTACAAAACTTGTGCTACGCCATCTTTCTCAAAACGGCGGAAACTTATTTGTAGACCTAATATTATATTGCTATTCTAATTTTCGCTTTTTATTCGCTATTATAATTTAATAAAATTTATTTCTGACAAATTATTTTTGCACATGTAAATAACTTTTTTTCAATTTCTATTACAAATTTGTTTGATGTTAAATCAAGCCAGAGTGAAACAAGAATGGTTTGTAGTTATTTATAAGACAAAATATATATTTATTTATTATTTCCATCATACAGTTACGGCCTCGCGAGATGAATCTATTTCAACTAAACTTTCAACTTGGCTTCATATCTTTACAGTTTTAAGTATCATCCATCATTTAACACTTCATTTGAAATGTTCAAAAGTATTGCCTTATATGTATACTTTAGTATAATACCTTAAGTGATCAATGTCAGCTAGCTTACACCGTATCGAAATACTTAGTGTTTTAAATATTTCGCCGATGCTTCCTTATTCTATTAGAGTTTGTTTCGCTCTTATGAAGCTTCTCAACTCCCAAGAGCTTCACTTCCCATCTGGAAATGTTATAAATTTTATTTCAATTGATACATAGATAGATAATTTTTTCATTGCATAAAAATGCATGCACCGAATTTAATGTTATTTAGCATTTTCTGCCAGCTAACCTTTTGTTAAGAACAGGCTGGGGATAGTGCCTCTAAAAATAACGTTATAGGAATCTTATATAGATAATTATACATTGAAATATAAATGCACAGATAACGTCTATATAAATATAGTAATATACATAGAGTAAATAAGCGATTTATATATATACATACATAGATATAAAAAAGTCCGGCCATAAGTTCTGTTACAAATGAAAACGATTTTTTTGAATGAAGTAATGTAATACTTCTACAATTTATACCTTCATATTTATTAGTATCGACCACGAATATGAAAACGTTAGTTGCATAAAAAATTCATTACTTTACTAAAAAAAAAACTGTTTTTAAACATATATTTTTTAATTAGGATCGATTTTTTCCGTCACATCATTTAAGGTGTCACTAGTGCTATCGACTGTCTAGTTGCTGTTATGATTTTGACTTAATAGTTAATAATAATTGATTTTTGTAGGTTATGATGGTGGTCTTCAAACTACTTACGTAGTTGAAGCTTGGGAAATGGATTTGTTAGTGGCTAACATGTCTACTCGTACACCGG
This sequence comes from Meandrusa payeni, assembly GCA_029286785.1. Lineage (NCBI taxonomy): Eukaryota > Metazoa > Arthropoda > Insecta > Lepidoptera > Papilionidae > Meandrusa > Meandrusa payeni. The sequence goes on from JAGSMX010000013.1 coordinate 8,863,093, forward strand.
TCTGGAAACTTCATGGACTTGGCTCTGGCAAAGCATTAACACTTGTCTTTTATGCAAATAATGCTCGTGGAAGATCTGAAATTACAACGTTGAGAGTTCATACCCTTTCAAGACTAGCTTTGCAGACTGGTAAGTGCCAAGAATAGTTAAGTTATTATTCATAGTTAATTAATTTATTTAATAGTAATAAATTTAATGGAATCTATCTAGAATCATCGAATAATGCTACGTTTATAGATTACTGTTGTGTTCGGGAGTCTAGTAGTTAAATAAAAACCAAGAATGCTAGTAGTCTGATAATTCAAAATAATGCGAGCTTATTCTTCATAGATTGGACCATAAAGTAGAAACATAAATAAAAACCAGACGGTTATTTGAAATAACTCATATTATATTGGGTAGACAACCGCTTCAGTTTCCCTGCCTAACTGTGTAATTGGCGATTAAAAAAGATTTTTTTTTTTGCGAATTACATTTTATTAAATTTATCGTCAATAGCCTAATGGCTTATGGTACCATCTGCGAAACATAAGGACGTAGGTTTGAATCAATCATTTGACTATTGACGCGAAACATCTCCTAGCATAAACTTAAGCATAGTTAAAATGGTTACCAAGAATGTTAGTTATATTTGTACTAAAATTATTGCTAGTATACATCGTGTGGTTACATTGATTAACCATTTTGTATTTTTCAGAAGCGAATACTAGAAACAACCGAGTCGACAGCAGTTGGGCGTTGGGTATTGTAGCGGGCATAATAGGAACACTTATCGCTGTCGCTGTTATCGCTCTAGTAGCAAAGAGAAAACATCATCGACCGCTGCAATACGAAGGTAATAAATATATCTCTTTGATACCTTTTATATATCTTTTTGAAGCGTTAATATCCTAATGGTTTACGGTACCGTAACTGCCGCCGTGATCAGGGCAACCGGGAGCTGGGGGCCGTGTTTGGCTTGCCATTCGAGCCACAATCGTCATGATGGGCACGCGGGCTGCCTGCCATCAGCATCAAAATACAAAAACATTTTAAAAACCTTTTTTTTTTGTTGACGGTTGGGAAATCTTCACAAAGATACTCTGCCTTTGGGGGGAAGGCGGCGGTTATGTGGGGTTCTTACCCACTAAAACCTGCCCGGTTGCCCTTTCCTCGGTGCATGACGAGGGGCTCCGGGATCTCCAGTGGAACGCACCGGAGCCCCTCTAAATTGTGCTCAAGGAGAGCACGTCCCGGGGGGGAGGTTACTCCCTCCCCCCCCCCCCTGTGCCCTCGAAGACATTATAAAAACTTAACCTAGTGTGTGCCACCGGCAACGAAGCAGAGCTCAAGCAACCGGTGGTTAGGGCGACATAGAGAGAAACCTCCTGACGATTATTAAAATTGCTAGTGTCGTATTAGGCTCATAATTCTGCTCAAACATTAAAAACAATTATTGTAAAACATAAAATCCGCAATTAAACACATTACTACACAGCTGTTAACCGAATCATAAGATCTACAAAATGGAGTTCTATAATTCACAAAAATGTTTCTACATTATTGCAGCACAGATGCATCTTCTATTCAAGTTTGAGCGCATACTGCAGAACCATTTCCTAGAGTAATTCCTTATTGTAGAATACTATCGTTGGAACATATATCTTCGGAGCGTTGCGTGTTCCAAGCCCACAGCTAAGAATATAAATGTACTAAGATGGAATTTTATTGCAGTGTTATTGTCATTGCTATTTTCTTCGTATTTCTCCAAAAATTAGGACAAGGAAGTTAAGTGTAGACATCTGGTGTGAATTAAAAAAAAAGTGTGTTGATCCGATAGCTACCAAACACAGTAAAAAGAACAATTAAATTTATGAGCAAAGATAAAAACCAACTTCGATTACGTATTACGATACCAGTTTCAATAATATCTTTTTGTACATTTTTATTGTAATCTCACATAAATACACACATTCACACACACTGACACACACACACACGTACATACATATAATTACCTTGTACTAATTAACTATAAAACAAAAAAAAAGATGATATGGTTAAGGAAGAGCTGGATCTTCTGGCACAAGTTTATTTTATACTTAAAAGAAGATCCAAACATTGTATACTTGCTTTATATGTTTTTTGTTTTTGTAAATAAAGATTTTTTTATTTATTTATTTAACTTCAAATCGAATTAAACGTTTAACGCTATTGCATGTGGACGCCCTTTTTGTATCTTCCTCTATCGTAGCAATATTAACAGAATATATAAAAAAGAAATTGAATTAATGAGAACCTCCATTCAAATGCGTTTTATGCAATCCTTTCCTATTGTAGCTAATATTCGTTCTTTTTCATCAACCTGATCTAATCACAACGTAAAAAGAACGACTTTGTATATAATTTTTCTTCGACTTTCTAAGGAATTGTTAGAAAAGATTCTAAGTGATAATGTGAAAGTGTCATTCATGGCCATAAAACTTCAATTCTTAATATTAATTTTAGTTAGTAATATTATATACGCCATTCCACTTTGCGGGCTTAGTATTATTTGTGGAATTTTAATACGACACGTCCCTCAATATAAACGGACCTTTAATTCTACTTGTGACTATGGTGATCATCAGACATTAACACATTATTTCTACAGAAATAATCCGTATAAAGCAATCTAGTTTTCAGACTAATAATAAGGGTCACGATTTCACTATGCCGCCATTATGCTCGTTTCCATACTAACGTGGCTTTCGAAGCACGAAAACGCTCGAAATTAATTGCTTCTAAAGCGGTCATCCATTCAACAGTTGACCGACCGAAACGTTACTCAACCTGGACAATCATTTATTCTACAATCGTAACACAATGGAACAGTAGCTCGGAAAGTGTATTTATTTCAGCATACTTTGTACTCCTTTATATTGGGGGTTTTAGATATTTTTCATGCCTAATTTTATAACTGTGGACATGAGATTGATGAAGAACAAGTTTTACTAATAAAAACAAATACTGAATCCAATTCGCACTATTTGTATTTCCGAATAATAGGAATATTACGAAATAGAATTAATCAAAATTTCATCAAACTACCCTCGATCTACATCCTTTCCAATAAAAAATTAACTATCGATTTCGGTTGGCGGTATGATATTGAGTTACTCGTCCATTACTCCTGCCCTGCCGCGCAAATACTTAATATAACTTTAAGACTTATAGGGTTTCTCACGGATGTCATTGAGATAATTGGACGAAATATAATGGGACCACGTGAGGTAACAAACATAAAAATACAGACAAATTGAGCTCCTCTTTCTGTTTTGACTTCGTTTGAATAGTAAATTTATACTGGGATACATATAGGGTTTGTAGAGGACGGAGTTAGGATGTATATCGAAGAGTATGGTAACGTACTAAAAGGGGAAAGGTAGCAGAGGGGTATCGAGTAAGAGTAGCTGGGTACTACCAGAAAGCTCGATAGAACTGTTGCTATTTACTGTGCAAAAACAAATTATTTGAAGAAAACTTCCCGATGGTCGTCGTCACAGAACACATGAAATCGTGGATATCCCTAGTCCTCTAGGAGTACTTTTTTATATAAATTTTAAAAACATATTAAAATTACAAGTGATGTTGATTCATCTGTTAGTAACATTCTTTGCTTACAAACTATTGTTAGTAGTATTGTATCAGTACCTCGATATTTATCTAACACCGTCATTATACATATATTTGTGTCAGGCTCTGAATACACGGAATGCGAAATGAAACCTGTATATTATTCTCCCGAGTATTTATCAATAGACGAGGAGGAAAATTAACAATCAGTGCGTAGTTAGTGGAAGAGCCGTTACGTTGTAAATAGTGACAAAAATGTGAGTGTGTGTGTTATCATAGGCCATGTGAGATGGAAATCTATCGAAACATCTGTTTATATGTACCGTACCAAAAACATAACAAAATTCACAACCGTAGTGAATTTCACTGATGAATGGAGACAGATTCTCTAGCGTGTCCGGAATTTTCTGGCGCAAAGATCGAGTCGACTACGGATTTCACTGCATTTGAAATGTGATTTATAGCTTGCATCTCCACTGAAATTGCATATGTTTCATCACTTAGACGCAGACATTTTTATTAGGGTTTACCCAAAGTTTGTGAAATTAAAAGGTTATATATTTTCATGGCTTAAAATAAACGCTATTTAATATAAATATGTCACGTCATTTCAACCCTTGCGGGCTAGAAATAGGTAGCAATCTCTTTTTACTAAGCTTGTTAGGTCTTACAGTTGGATGAGCCTATCGCGTTACGCCGCGAGTTACTCAATTAATTTATCAATAAATTGTTGATTGCTCTTCTGGATTCTGCTTGTAACATGCTAATAATAGCTTGTCCTATATGAACGTTTGTATGTACGTAACCGACTCTTTTGAATTCAATTTTGACCCACTTTGAAAGGACAGAGTTAATTTAAACTTTGTTTAACAAGAACCGATGACAGTACAATAATTAGATAAATTTGTCTCATTATTCTGATCAAGAACCCTGGATTAAATAATTTACATTTCATTTCATTTGTCAGATCCCTCTATATTATACTCTACATAAGAACTATAGATAGTGCTGATTTTAAAAATAACAACACATAAAAATTTTATATCTGTTCACCCTCTGTCAGAAATTAATAACTCTACTTATAATAGTAAATTCCATATATATAAAAAATATAGTTAAAAAATCCGGGCTGTGTCCACAAAAATTCGAAAAAAAATTATGACATGAAAAATATTGGTATTATTGTGAAAAAATCATGGGGATATTTGGGTGGTATTTTACGTTAATTAATTATTCTAATTTTAAGTTTTTTTTAACTTCTTAGTTCAATGTGATATAAAACAGTGTTTCTTAAAACTGTATTTTGTGGTTTGAAAACATAATTTTCTGATTTAAATTAGTACCATTCGTTAGATATGTATGTTCTATTCTGGGCCAATTCTTCTTTACTAACCCCTATGGCTTGGGAAAACAAAGCGAAGTGAAATTAGTCGGTGGAAATATGTACTTAAACTGCCTCTACATCTAAAATAAACCATGTCATTTGCGAAGCGAATCAGATAGGTGGCACTCGCAATTCTGGTCCACTCTCTGATGTTACGCAGACATTTCTTTTCAAAAAAAGTGTTGGTCGTTACCAACACTTTTTTGCCAGCACCTTTGTCCGTCAAGATGATAAGTTGAAGGAGGGCATAACAGCTTAATAGTTGGTATTTACAAATTGTTTTTTACAGCGCCTCTTCAGACCGTAAAAGCTTATAAGGGTTCAATACAAGCAGTGAACCACTCACCGATACAACCTGATGACAAAAATCCGGATGTGGTACCGCTTGGCAAGGGTAAGTCTCTAGTGTCTACAAACAAAACTATTTGTTTTTCAATGTGCTATTGTCCTAATTTTGTGAGTTCCGAGGGAAGATCTACGAACACTACCTCAAGTGTAGATATTGTACGTATAATTTTTAGGCAGTAGCAGAAATACCTCACGTGTTTCTGATGGTAAATATAGTTATAAAAAGTTATACCCTATATAAATATATTCCTTCTTAGTATTGTATAAGGACATAGTCCGCCACCACCGTATTTAAACATCAGAAAAATACTTTATCTAGAAATAACTTAGGCTATATTTGTGTACGTAGAATAGAAAACATAATTTGATTTGATTGTCAATAATGTATATTTTTTAATTAATTTATAAAAATTATTCTTGAAAAATTCTGTCTGATTTGTCCACATTATTTTTAGATAAGGAAATAAACATCACTTGATTTATTAGTAAATCCTTTGTTCTGGTTAGATTCAGAGCCAATGAAAGGCATACTGAAGCTTTAAAAATAAAGAAAGAACTATTAAAATGGACAAAACAATCCCCTATTCAGATTTCAACTGCACGCGCGACGCAGAGCGTCCACCTGAACCGCCTCCCTACGGGGCAGTAGTTTCACCCCCCGTGGGGTCATCTAAGAGTGCTCATAGTTTGCACGATGTTAGGTCCAATACTCCGAACACTCCTGCATCTGATATTCAGGTAAATATCCAATGTTATCTAATAATTTACGAAATGCATTCAGTTTACAGAAGGGTTACAAATAATAATATCAATAATTTTCTCTTTTATATTTAGAAAATTTGAAGTGAATTATAAACAAATTGATAACCGTTTTTATATTATCCAGATTCACTCTTTATATATCATTCGGCAAGTTTTAAGTCCCGGTTTTAAGGCATTAGCAGAAATATCTCACGTGTTGTTGATGTACTCTATAGTTAATAAGAGTTACAGTTTCTCTCCTACTAGTAGTCTACGTTCTACTGTTGGGCACAGGCCTTAGCAGTAAAGAGATAAGGCTATAGTCAGTCGGTCTTAGTTCGGATTGGCAGACTTCACGTCTATTCAAAAAAAATCCACGCCACATTGGTTTCCTCACGGTGTTTTCCTTCACCTCCGAGTGCGTGGTAAGTTAGCATTTAAAATTGCAACAATAAATTCATTGGTGTGCTATACTATTGTACTAGTGTGTGTACTTGAAACGACAGCTTGGACACAGAACTACCGTGATAATCAAATAAAATTTATTCAGATATTACTCAAAATATAAAAAATAGTATTTTAACATCAGCGTAGTTAGATAACAAAAAAGAGAAAGATTATATACCGCCCGTTCTTTAACAGACAGCATTAGTAGCAGTAGATACTTTTTACATAAATATAAAAGTAACTATCTTAGGTTCTATATCAGTAGTCATTATAGCATCCGGTTCGAAGGACCAATATTTCATCGTAAATCGAACCGTTACGCTGATTACACTGAGATAAAAACCAATTATTTGTATAGACATTATTATAATGAAACAATGCGTGATTGCTAACACGTAGGTTCATAAAATAGTTAATTCCTTCAAGTACATTTTCTGGCGCAGAGTATCGGAACCTTAGCTGAGGACCGAAGGAGTGTTACGAGTGGAACTCTATCACGGCGGAGGGAAGTGGTAACCACGAGAACACCTCTTCTAGCGAACGCAAAAGAAAGCTGTGTTTAGATAAATTAATATTAGCATAGATAATTTGTATTATAATAATGATTTATACAACTGCAAAAATGAATAATGGAAACATGTTTGATTTTGTAAGAAATAATTAAAGCATGTGGTCAGCCCTAAAATGAGCCACTATACGTTACGATTCTAAACAAATTCGTATGTATTCCGGTAGATATTTTCCATGAACTTGACGATTATTTAATATAATTTTTATGCTGATGGTGATTGTTCTCGATTGTGACTATTGATTACTACTCACTGAAACGTTCGCACGAATAAATGGCTACTCAGAACAAGCTACTCAGCACAATCAGCGCTGCAGTAAGCCCGCTGCATACTGTACCGAGTGTACCATTTCAGATTAACATTTTATTGTATGTAACATTTATTATAAATAATTTCTAATTTTATATTGTGTATGTTGAATAGTATCTACGAAGTTACCTACAAAGCCAGTGAGAGGTTAATGACCTGCTGCACTGCTGTATTACATTTTGGGGTAAATTTCGATGTGATTTTGTTATATTAGGTTGGAATTGTGTTTATAGCCATTTATAAGTTAATAAGAAATATTAATTAACTTTTTTAATGTTAGGTACATACGTCATATGATAAATTATCATTATATGTAAGTGTTGTTTTTGTTTAAACATCGAATGTAACATAAAGACTGTTTCAAATATTAATGTTTTTATTTAAGTGCAAATTAGTGGTAAATATTTGTAAATAACTAAATATAAAATAATTTTATTTTCAAATAAACAAAATATATTTAACACTGTTTGTAATATAAAATTTTACTTTATCGATATTATACTTTAAAATTGGCGTAAATATGACGCTCTCTTGTTAATTAGGAAAATTTTCGGTGAAATTGGTGCAAGTTTTTTTATCGAATAACTACAATGGGTTAGCTCAAAGGATATTAAAACGAAAAAAAATTAAAATTTTAAAGTTTTATTTGAAATTTTAACAGATATAGTTGTTCTGTAAACTTCTTGAGATATATTTACGAACTAGTTTCAATAGAAATACAGACAATAAAACATGTAATAGGAGATATAAGTTAAACTAAATTTAGTGTTAAGTTTCTTCTACTTAATACGGTCATAATAAGTCGGAAATGAAGTTATTGGAAACCCCTTTATTGTACTAACGTGGGAATAAGGAATTTTGAAAATCATATTTCGATGTGATTTTTATGTAACTAAACGTATTATTGTATGTTATGTAAAATAGAAATAAATTCACTGTGATGCTATAAAATTTATTACTTGTAATGGTAACTCTATATTATATCACTAATTATAACTTTGTAAATAATGATTAATGTTATCGCCCTTAAGATAAAACTATGAAAACACTGGAACTATCTATGGGTTGAACTTTGTAAAATATATCACAAAATTATGTGTAATCAAACATTTTGTTTGTAAAATAATTTAATATTAGGTAGCCACTTCGTTGACGTTATTTTAATTTTGCGTGTTGGGTTTTTACAGATTTTTTGTTTAGTTTATTAATTTTATTAATCTTCATAACCAATTTCCGAAGACTTCTTGACATATCGTATCTAATAAGCAGATATGTGTAAAGTTTCTTGATATAATAAATTTGCTTATTTAGAAATTCCTGTTTATGTTCCTATCCCTAATTTGTTAATGAAATCTTATTATATATCTCATTACATATACTTATACATTTATCTATCGATTTTGTTGGTATTAAATTACAGAGGATATATAGATGCAACTTATCACCAATACCTATGGTATATTAGTACAATGATTTTACTGGTAAAGTTGTCACGCATTATAAGTGTACTACCATAGAAGGCAAGTGCTTCTAAGTGTACCAACAACATAATCGAAGACCTTGTATAATTTTTACATTGCTTGCGGTTCGGAAACAGAAACGTTTCCCACGTTTCTGTTTCCGAACCGTTACGATTTAGGAGCATTCAAGAGACTAGCCAGGGACGATCTAGAATGTTTCGTTCGCGTTCATAGTACAATAATACGATATGCACTGTCGCATGCAACTTCGAGATTATTATATGATAGCCCAGTAATTTCACTGACAGATCCGGGGCACTCCACTTATAACGACTGATGGCAATCGCGGAAGGTTGTGTCGCCCAGACCGATTCCCACACATCCCTCCGGGACCACCCAGGGTTCCGGAGGATGGTTCGTAAAAAGGATTCCACAGCCGGAACACAGTAATGTATTGGAACTCATGCTTAGCGGCAGAAATAAGTGGTGCGCTGAGTACCAACGCTCACGACCCAATTACAAACTCTCCTGCAAGGGGCCCTTGATTAGGAACGATTAGAAATGTTACCAAAAACTTTAAGCGTCATTAGGTTTGGTATAATCAAATCCAATATTCGACTATTAAAAATCCTTAACTTGTAGGTTTTGTGGTACGAAATAGTCCAATAACTAGTACACTCGCTTTATTGAGACAGTGTTACGTTGTACAAGGAATTATTTTAACGAATGCTGTGACAACTGTGCGTCCTCGCCATCTTCTTTTTACAAAAAATAATTAGAAGTCATATTACGAACTAATAAAGTTAAGTTATTGTTTACAATGCCAAGTTAATGTGATGAACAACTAAATTATTAAAGATACAATAAGGTTCAGGTAAATCACTAAGATATTATTCGAAATAGTTATTATGCATAACAATTGCTGGGTGCCATTTGTTGAGAGCTAACACTAGATTTACACAGTCCCACGCATAGAGAAGCAAATTTGTAAATTTGTAAATTAATATCCATCGAAATTGGGTAAAAAAATTTGACCTTATTTAATCTGTATTTATTTTTTTATTTATTTATATTTCAAATGTAAACTTTAAACAATCGCGGGAAATACGTAAAAGTAATAAAAATTGAACAATTGTTGATTATCACTGTTATAATTGATCAATTTCGTTATCGATACCACACGTAAACGTGCGATCGTTTGGAACGTTTATATCACTTACGAGCACGAATCTATTTCGTATAACTGCATTCCACTCCAACTAGTTTTGCTCGAATTAGCAAACGTTCGGAGTGAAGGTGGAAAGCGTTGCGTGCTTCCTAGCTTTAGGTCTGTGTGCATATGTAATTGATGTGCCCTTCCCTTCAATTTAGCGGAGAACGGCATCGTGCAGCTCGAGGTACATTTAATCATCGTTTGAACGATCAATTGAAAAGAGCGAGGCGAATTCATGGCTGGAAAAAGCACTATTTCATAGTTATCGACGTATGCTGAGCATAAATCTAATTTTTTCAGCGCGGTTTATTTTTGTTTACGTCTCCGACAAACGAACATCTGAGTTAGTTCAACTAGTCGCTGTATTTATTGTATATTTATTTATTACAGAATCCACAGCATTTATGTTAAAATATGATAATCAACATTTACTATACAGCCAACAAAGGGATTCACCATTTGTTCATAAGACTGAGTTTTTAGAGAAGTCATCACTAACATCGTGTGTGCGCGTGTGTTTGTGTGTGTGTGTGTGAATTATGTACTACCAATAGCCTTAACAACGCATATTTTACCGCCTTCCTCACGCACCCCTCCATTGCCGAAGGTCTACAGTCATTATTCTTAGCTTCTAGTTCATGACTAAGCGGAATAGTTCTCCGACGTTTTTACTACTGTCCAATCTTCAATGTGCTTTGGCAATGACTTCTTCCTTCTTTTTTGCCTATAGTTATGAGTTACAGCTGGTGGTACCTTCATATCATATTGCAAGGTATATCCTAGGTAGATCTTACGCTAGTTCTGACTAGTTGGATCTACTTTTGCATTTGGTAAGAACCTCAGTGCTGGATATTTTATCCGACCAGTATGGAGCATCCTCCAATACGCCGACATATCTTATTCCTTGTATTGTATACTGTTAAAGAACTAAGTTATAGTATTATGCCCTCATTAATATTAAATTGTTGATTGTTTATAAGCTAAGCTACACCTAAGTCGTAAAAGGATAAAGCCACAAAGCTTATTAATAATAAGATAAAAGTACACTATACCATAAAGTAAACTTGTACTTTAATTTACGTATTGATAAACGATACAAAAGCTACTAAAGTATTTGACTTCCAAAAATTCAAGCTCGTCTTTGTTTTTTACTTCAATGAAAATAAAATGAATTCCCGTGAGATTCATTTGAGTAATTGATACGTACGCCCCGTCAGTTTAAACGACGGACCATTACGAGACCGTTTACCCTGCACTCGTAATCAGTAGAAAATGGTCGGTAGTTGGCGGCTGGCTGTTGTTACGAGGTATTACGAAAGAACAGGCACTGAATAAAAAATGCTGCGGAACATTTTATGCTGTATTAAGGTTGTTCTGGCCGCTTCATAGTTCGCTTTTAATTTTATCACTTAATATTTTTGCGACATCTTCAAAAATATCCCGTACTTTAAAAGAAGTGAAAGAGATGCAATTTGTCTTACTGCAGTTTTTTCAGTCACGGTTTTATGACGGTCCATTATTGTGGATAAGGTGTCTTTTAGTATCTCTTAGAATGTGTTTTTCAGTGGCTTACATAGCCACTGTTTTTGTGAATATGTTGTGTTATATACATACTTGTAAAGTATTTTTCAATCAAAAATAACCGAGTTACATATAAACACACATATACTTATAAATTGGACCCCGATATGAATAAAGGATATTTATTTTTTAAGTTATTTACAGCAGTTTCTATATGGGAAAGTGTGTGGGTATGTTCCATATAGGCTCCAAAATGGCTGGACAGATTTCAACTTTCAGGGAATCTTCAGATTGACCTGGCGAGTATTCTTGTAAAGTTTGGTCGATCGGAGTACTCCTCTTTTTCAACTGCCAAATACAGATTTTATTTACTATGATGATATTTTTTATTTTATATATATATTTTATAACCCAAATTGGTACTGACACATGCGTTGTGTATATTTATGTCATTATGAATCATATTGAAGAACAATGGAATTGAAGTAGAATAAATCCTTAAATGATAAGAATGAAATAGTATTTACTGATATGTACATGGCTGTAGGTAATGATCGTCACGCGCTCGAAAAGAGAATAGTAGAGAATGAATACGAAGAGAAATGTATAATTTAATATAGTGTGAGAGTTAAATTAAATATTTAATAATGTAAGTTTATTGTTTAAATAAAAAAAAGCAAAATCTAGCCCGGCGAAGCGGCCTGGGTACGCTAGTACATTACAAATTCCTCTTGGCTTAGGCGGTTAAATCGATTATTAGAATGAGAAAATTATGTTATTTAAAAATAGAACTTCATAATAATAACAAATAAAGGTTTATGGTTTTAATAAAATAAAATATCCTGCATTGAGTTGTCGAGAAGGTAATAACTGTCGACCAGGACCCATTGAATTCTCCAATGAAAGTGCCGTTCGAAGCTTTTTCGTATTGTTCAGACCAGACAAAAGGCCTCCTTCTCTTATTGTTTTTGTTACCTATAAACCATTGTACCCACTGTCGCCATATCGACAGTCGGCTACAGAAATAAACACAACGCCAACAATATAGTTCGAAGAAATGAACAAGCTTGACACTAGCTTAAAATTGATTTCTGTATATTTTTACAGAAATTTCTTTTGCTCATTTCTATTTTTTCAGCTCGAGGCATACCACATAATAAAATGCCTCTTACATTCACAATACCAGAGGAGTATTTAAGAGAGTAAGGGACGTTAGATAACCAATGCCGCCAACAAGTACAATTTCAGAGTTGGAGAAAAGAGAGGTGAGTAAATAAAGAAAATGTTTGGGTGGGATAACGCAGCATATATTCTACGCCAAACAATAACGAGGTAGCCTTATCTACTAGTTTAAACTGTAGTTGACAAACTCTGCCTAACGAAATGTCGTCTATAAGATACCTTATTATTATTTGTTGTTACTAGATGTTTACAAATAAATATTACTTACTTAACCTATATATATAAGCTTAGACAATGTGTTATGTATTGAAGAAGGTGTAATCTAATTGTGTAAGGATCGTGCATTTAACATATCAGTATTTTACTTTACATTGTTGTATGATAGAGAAACAATTAATACTAAAAGGCCCCAATTCATTATGTGTTATTCCTGTATTGTTTGAAATTCATAAAGAAGCAAATACGGTATTTACGTGCTTTTCAGATCCATTTTCTTTTATGCTGCATCGTATAATAATAGTAACAGACATCTTGTTTTTCAGCTTCTTTTTATTCAAAAGCAACAATACTGGGCATTGATGATGCTTTCCTTTGTTTCGTGTGCCAAGAAATCTTGTCATCTCAATGAGAATTTTCACCATTCGAATAAAAGTTGGATAATTATTGTTATACAAATACAATGTACATCTTAATTTTATCAAGTTCAATTTGTTTATTTTACAGTTTAATTCTGCAATACTGAACATAATCTAAGTATCTAGTCTGAGTAGATTTCAAAACATGAATAATATGAAAAGTTTCATTTATTTAGACATGGTAAAGAAGCATTAAATAGCATGAACATACTGACATGTTGTAAAAAACGATGGAAAGAAATATATTGGAATCAAGAAGATCTGACGGAATAAAATCTGCTGCTATCAGAAATAAAACAAAAACTTACGACATAGCACTCAAGGTCAGGCGTCTCAAATGCAAGTAGGCATATTAACAGGTTGAGAAAAATGGTGCCAAATAATAATTAGTGTAGAACAAAAAACAAGGAATGGTACCCTAGAGAAGGCGAACGAAAAAATGGCGGACTAAATAAAAGATGGGCCAACGACATCGGATGTATGTCGTCATCACCGCCATACAGAATAGTTAGAAACGAAGAAAGAAATTTACCGAAGCATTACGGGATCATGCTGTCAGCAAGACGCGAATGATGAAGCTGTCAAATATACTTAATTACATAAAATGAAATAAAAAAAATCTCGTGAAATTGATACATTAGCAGAAAAATACAGCTGACAGCAAGTTAACGACAAAAGGTCAACAGATGTACCGTGTCAAGTCTATGTACTTACTAACTCTATGTACTTAATACTTTTTTACTATGTAGGAAATAACGAATTTGAAGCAAGTAAACATTTAAAATTGTCAGTATATTGTCGATACACTCCTAATAAGCCACACGGCCTGGAACTCTCAAGACTCTTGCAATTCAATGGCTCTTAAGGAACGGAAGCGTACTGAAGTTCAACGTTCAAGCCAACTCAAGTTGAAATGTTGAGTAAATTTCTGTTATAAAATAGTAAAGATGTAGTATGAATTTTGTGTCTATTGTGTTTTAAAATTGATATTTTCTTACACGCTCAAATTTTGTTTTGAGTGAAAAACAATATAAAGAAACAATAAATCAACATTAAATTGTTTCCTTCATTCATTTACGTAAATTTCGTACAGATAATCTTACACAGTAAATATTTTTGTGTTTAATGTTTTTGAGCTCTTTGAACACAAACATCATATGCATTACTTATTAATTTCAAAGATCTGTTTAGTTTAAACAGAAGCACTGCAGGTGTTAACACTTGGATCTCATAAGGGATTCTGAGACTTGTCTACCGTGATGCCTAGAGTCTCCCACATTAAGCAGTACCATCTGACAAGCTCATCTGACAATGTTGAAGTCATGAAATGGAAGCCGTGCGTGGGTGGGAGAATTGTAGGGCGTCTTCCCTGCAATAAACGGACGAAGTTATAGGTGGCTGCACACGGAAAGCGGAGGATCGTATATTGTGGAAGGCATTCAGGTAAGCCTATTTCCAGCACTGAATTGATACAAGCCAATCAAGAAGAGGATGATGATCATCATGCATTTTGTTCTCTATCAAAACATGATGAAAACGAATCATATTTTGACAGCAACTAAATTATTCAAGGGGTACGTATATCTGTTTACTCCTGCTGCGTCTAACGTTTAAATAATCTATGTATTAAAGCGTGATAAAATAATTATTCAGTACGATTTTTTTTTCAATTGTCTAAATAAGCATTATGAAGACAACAATGAATTTTTGGTACCGTAGTCAAGCATTATCGAATGCGGAAACACTTCAGTCCCCAGGTGACAATAGAGTTATTCAGACGTGCACAAAGCCGGAGTCGCACTGAATGAAACTTACTTAAGGTTAATAATTGAAAATCAATATTCCATGAAAAATGATTCATTTTTATTGAAATATTTTACTTAATTTATAAAAAAATGTTGACTGTTTAATTTTGTAAGTAAATACATAAAACGAACGAGAATCAATTTTTTCCCAACTAGTTTCTTGGGTTTGTTCTCAGTGAGTGCCTCTTCAATGCCCGCCTCTTCGCTACCTACAGCAGAAAAATGTATTCTGTGCAGTTTATTACCCGGCTGGTTATATTTACCTTGTTGCAATCAAAGAAAATTACTGGTGTGAAAGTGTGCCTCAAGTATATCACAAGTATATTTACGAGTAAAAACAAAAAACTACTTCAAATCGAATAGGAAAATTATGAAATAGAATTAATCAGAACCTATTCAAATTTTTTTCAAACTGCTCTTGAAGTAGATCCTTTATAATGAATCGTGGCAATCGGTTGGCGGCATATCGAGTTATTTATCCATTTCTACGCACATAATTAACGCAAATTTAAAAACTATATGGTTTCTTATGGATGCCATAGTTAGAATTGGACCAAATTGAAATCGAACCACACGGAACGCAATAGCTTTCAAAGAAAAATAAAATATTTTCAAAATCGGTTCGCCCAGTCGAAAGTTAAGTAACAAACATAAAAAAAACATACGAATTGAAAACCTCCTCTTTTTTTGAAGTCGATTGTAAATATAGAGTATAAAGTACAGTGTTTCAACGATCTGAAATTCGCCGATTCGAATCCCAATGGGTTTGTACCAATGAAATACCATTTTTTCGGTTTATTAAGTATGAAATATCACCTATTAAAATTGTGCCGGGTGAATGAGCTTGGTGAAAATCCGACATCGACAGCTATCTCTCTCTTTCCCGATACCCTAGCGGGGAAAGGACACGAGAACTTTTGTATTTATAAATATATTCAAATCTTCAGTCTGAATTTATAACGTCCCGATCTTATTAGCAACATGGATTGACTTGGGTTCTTAAGTTCAAGAAAATCGTGTCCGATATATGGCGATTGGCTCGCAATTTTTCACTTCGGACTTAACAAGCTTGGTGAAGACCGGAGAATTAAAGCTGTCTCTATCTACCCAGCTAGGGTTAAAATAAAGTGAGAGCTTACCTTTGATTATATCATTTAGTAAGTGCAAAAAGAGGCCTAAAAGCTTTGCGAGGTAAGTATAAATGTTCTTGAATTTTCTAAAACCAAATTGCATTTAGTATATTTCCTATAAGCCACATTGCATTTGTCTTAGAAAGCATTGAAAGGAGCTTTTGGAGCTTTTCCAACTCTATTCCAAAAGTCATGACACGGGAAAATTGCAGTTCGTTATTCGTTTTTCTATATAGTTTGTTTTTCTATTATTATTTTCGATCAATTTTAATCAACACAAACATTTATATCGTAATTTTGCAATATCAATGCATATTGCTCTTATTGTATTCCTCTAAAATCATTCTGTACGCATTCTTTTTAAGAAATATTTTAACTTTAAAACGTTTTCAGCATGATAAAATATGTTTTCAGGCCGTTACAGGACTACTTATGATCCACCTGGGGAACTTGAAATATCGTATACGTATGAAAGAGAGATACATAAATTATGATATATCTAAAATAAATCGGTCCATTAGTAGGTGTATATTGTATATTCTCGATGACCAAGTCCTTTTGTCCTTTCTCCAAATAAAAAAAAACAAAACACATTCTTTATATGTGAGCATAATACAATCCGAATTTTCATGCCACGAAATAGAACAACAAACATGCCAAAAGCAAATATCGGAACAGTTTACAACTGTACTCCCAAAAGGCCTCCGGGAAACGGATAAAAAGATTAAAAAAATTAAGCGTGCCAAAGCCGCTTCATTGTATGACACCGAATGACGTGTAAATTCGCTGTTCATGTACGATTGACCTAATAATATCAATGAGCATTTTTATGACATAGTAGATATAAGCAAGTTCCTTTGATCAGATTTGGTGGAACAACGCCTGCGTCTGAAGTGGTGCTCACTGAATGAACAGTAGTCCAGCATGCACGATTGATCTTCAAAAAAATACTAATTCAATATTCTTTTGCGATTAATCACCACTATCAATTCACTATTACATTTTAACCAGTGTTTGCTTAATCGTCGAATTACCAATAAGCACGTTCAAAGTCTGCCAATCCGCACTATGGCAGCGTAGCAGACTATGGCCTTATACTCTTTTTACAGAGAAGGCCCGTGCCCAGCAGTGGGACATATATATAATATATAGATTTTAACGAAACGTGGAGAATGTTGCGTATACCATGGACAGCAAATAGAACTAACAAGTCCATTCTCCGCCAACTTAATATAATCACCAGACTGTCCTCTACCTGCTACCGGCGAGTCTCGGCTACTTTGGCCACATTGCCCGAAGGCAACCAGATAATTTGGAAAAAATGGTTATTATAGGGAGGATTGAGGGCTGTGACCGGGATTCCGCGCAGCACACGCTTGCTGTGTGCCCTGCGTGGAGGCGGAGCGGCGGATCCTGGTCCAGCAGATCGGGCAAGACCTCTCCCCGCCGGCGGCAGTAGCGGCTGCGCTGGCGGGGAGATCTAAATGGAAGGCGCTGGTCTCCTTCTGCGAGTCAGTAATGGCCCAGAAGGAGACCGCAGAACGGGATCGGGAGAGGGCCGATCCCGTTCGGAGATGGCGCAGGCGGGCCGGTGGCAGACCGGCCCGCAGCCCTGTAGTTCTGGGCTCTCAAGAATAAGACTACGATATCCCCTGCCTGTCGTACAAGGCGACTAAAAGGCCTCGGGTTAACTGGGCGATAAGGGCTTGCGTCGTCCACCAAAGTGGACCCGCGACATCGGCTGGCCCGTGTCGCCTTTCGCTGCGAGGGCACAGGGAGGAGGGAGTAACCTCCCCGGGACGTGCTCTCCTTGAGCACAGTGCAGAGGGGCTCCGGTGCGTTCCACGTGAGATCCCGGAGCCCCTCGTCATGCACCGAGAAAAGGGCCACTGGGAGGTTTTAGTGGGTAAGATCCCCACATAACCGCCGCCTTCCCCAGAAGGCGGGGTATCTTTTGTGAAGATTTCCTCCCGTCAACAAAAAAAAGGGAGGATTGAGGGCAAAAGATCACGGGGCCGGTCACTTACCCGCTGGTCCGACCATATCAAAAACATAGTAGGACTCGACATCCCGACCGCAATGAGAAAAGTTGAGGACAGAGCGGTGTGGAGGCAGCTCGTCGACATCTCGATAAAGGCGCTTCAAGATAAGCACGACCTTCAGAAATGAAGAATACGATGAAGAAGAAAAGGTTGTAACTTTAACTTTTAACGAGGTATCTATTTCTCATTTCTTTATAGAGGCTAAAGGGTTTTATTTCACTCTTATTACATTAATAGTCAGTAATAAAAATATATGTTTGTGTGGTTCTCACCCTAACTACATAAACTTTACATTATGGTATAATTTATTTTATAGTACACAATTAACCGGATGTGGAATAAGAAGCTTTCATTGTATTCAACTAAGCGTTCCACAGCTTCAACTTTCAAATTTGAAACTTTGTACTACTTTGTATTTTTCCATTTCATGTTTCAATTAAATGACATAAAAGGTTAAAACGAAAGTTTCCCCGCGTTTATAAAGGCACGAAATCCAGCTTTCCGTTATGACTTCTCAATTCACTTATTTTGTTTAAAGTTGTACTGAATAACTCGCTTTTGGATTTTGTAATTGGCAAAAATATGATAGAAATAAACGATGAAATATTGTCGTAACTAAGTAACAAATTTTTACATAGGGATAATATTAATTTTGTATAAATGTATAAAATTCACGTTCTTTAAACCTTAAAAAAATATTTGGACACTTGGATAAAGAAAATTTAACTATACTGCAAGTTCGTAAACTGCTACAGTTGTCGATATTGTGTGCCCACCTCGAGAAACTGTATAAAAAACAAATTAAACTTATTATTAAGTAGATAATATTAGCAGTCTAATTGTTATTATGTATGCGTGTGTTTATGTAAGTGTACGATCGTGAATTTGTGAATCACAAGCATTCCGAAATAATTGCTTCGGTGTCAAGTTAAATTTACAACAAAAATATTCAAACAGATCAAATCAGAAAAAGCACAGTTGTCGATCTTTTAGGAGATAAGTTGCCTGCGGTATTCTATGAGGTACTTCTCTGAACTGTTTACAACAAGCAATTTAAAATAATATTTCTTATTATAAATTTTAACTATTTCAAAACGAGCGGATTTATTTCAATAGTCGAATTGTGAGATTAAGCCATTGACCACTACGTCATTTTTGAAATCAAATAAGGAGAATATTCAATTTATTCAGACCGTTCACAGAACTATCTGCTAATCCTAAAATGGACCGGGCAAATACGACAACAAACGAAATTGACTTTGCACTACAGTGAGTAGCTCCAACGACGCTTTCCTCCCTCGAGACATTTCGGTCACTTCCTATCCGCTACGAGACAAATTTCAAACGTTAACTGAATATTGAAATCGATTACTTCTTTGTGTCCATTTATATCAGTTATACAAGTATTTATCGTTAATTAAACAAGATCGCACAAATGTGTGAAATAATAGTATATTGTCCGAACTTTTTTTTAAAAGAATGTTATCAATGCTTTTTTATTATAAATACTACAAACATTCTTGTTAACCATTCCAACTAAGCCCAAGCTTATTGTCATTAATTATAAGTATTTATTACTGATTCTTTACTAATAAAGAATGTGAGGTTATATTTGGTCGTAAGAGTTTTTTTTAAAGAATGTTAAAAATATTTTTTTCTCACTAATGTTACTAATATTCTTGTGAACCATTTCATCGAAGCCCAAGCTTGTAGCTTGTCAGGGGGTTCATCTCACTAGTCGAATTGTGGATTCGACATTACAACCTTACGTTTTTCAGACAGTATCCTAAACCTTAAGGCTAATGACGCATAAAAAGTAGTTGAAAGCATTGTATGTTTTAATTTGAAATTCAGTTTTTTTAATCAATTGTGGAAATTAGAAATAGCTACACATTTTTCACACACATTTTTGGAAGTAAATTTAATTATGTAAGGTGTTTGAGTCAATAGAGTCGTTGGAATATTTCAGAAAACAATTTCCGTATTCCTTAGCCACATTTTTGTTGAAGCACACGAGGTATTCGTTATCGTTGTTTATGGCCTTAATACAATCCATTATTTCCTCTGCGCACTGTGTGTTTATAAACAGGAGGGAGCGTAGTAGTCCCGAGTTAGTAATAAAAAGCGCCCCAATTTTAATAATTGCGTAGGGTTAGAAACGAAATTGTTCATAAAATTTTAAATAAAATCGATAAAATATTAATAATGTAAACGCATTCAAAATAATTGTAATTATACAAACATGAATGGAATAATAATGTGTATGAAGGTAGGGTCTGGGAATCGTAAGGTCGTAGGTTCGAACCACCATTCGACTATTGACGTGGACCGTCTCCTACGCGCAAGCTTAAGCTTTTTTTTTATGTAACATAAGAGGCAAACGAGCAAGACGGGTCACCTGATGGTAAGTGATTCGCCGCCGCCCACGTCACCAGCGGCGCCAGTGCGTTGCCTACCTTTCAGGTAAGAATATGCTCTTTTCTTGAATAACCCAATGTCGCAGTTGTTGGGGAAGACCGCTGATGGCAACGATTTCCAGATATTTACTGTGCGTGGCAGAAAACTGAAGCTTAGTTGGAATGGTTAACAAGAACGTTAGTAATGTTTCTGAAAAAAATTATGTTCTATTCATTAATCTAACACGCATTCGTTTTCAACGGACTTCAAAAAGAAGTTGGTTCTTAATTCGTCTATATGTTTTTACCACATAACTTTCGACTAGGCGTATACGGCGGCCGATAGCGTGACTATAAAGCATGTAGTTCAAGTCTCTGATCACAGGTAGTGCTTTAACGAATAAGTTTTTACATTATTTTTATTTTCTAAATTACAATTAGCGAGTAAAATTAGAATTAAAAAATGTTAAATGGCTAATTCTAAATCAGGATTCGGTATGATAGGGCGTTAATTGAACGAGTTGTGGCAAAAACATTGACTATTGCAACAGAGATTATAATTTTGGAATTTCAATTGCATAAGTTTGCTCAATTTGCTGTTTCGCACTATCGCACCACCGCAGTGGACTAGCGCTCGCGTTAATGTCTCCTGTTATTATGCCTTTGTTTTTAATGTTATGACGTCAAGCCGTTTTGAAATTTAAAAGAGAGTATTTTTTTTACATCAGACAGGTATCTTTACTTTAATAAAAAAATATTAAAATCTTTTTTTTCAAAAAACCAAGACGAACAAAACAAGTATACAATGTTTGGATCTCCTTTTAAGCATAAAATATACTTGTGCCAGAAGATCCAGCTCTTCCTTAACTGTATCTAAGTATTTTTTAAAGTTAATTATTAGTATTAAATAATTGTGTGAGTGTGCGAGAGTGTACTAATGTGTCAGTCTGTATGAATGTGTGTGTTTATGTGAAATTACGATAGAAATGTACAAGCAAAATATTATTGAAATTGGTATCGTAATATTCCCTCCGTATCCTCGTAGTCCAAACCATCCAGCCACTTTATTAAAGATGCTTTAAGGAAGCTTTTTTGATTTAATGTTATATTTTTAGTACTTAAAACTTTAAAGGAACAATTAGCTTATTCATTTAATCTACAAAATTGTCTGTCCTTTATATTTTATGACGTTGTCTCTTCGAGTTAATTGCCCAAAAAGTGTTTAAACTTGTTTGGATGAATCATCAACGTAATCAGAGAGATATTAATCGGCTTATACATTATTATATTATTTTGAAGAGTCAATAGCTTTAGGCCTACGTACCTAAGATAATAAGTCCTAGGTTCGTATCCAATATTCGACTATTGACGTGAACCATCTCCTAGCACAAGCTTAAGCTTAGGTAACAAGAATGTTTGTAATATTTGTAGAAAAAAAAGCATGCTCGTATAAAATAAATAGATCTAAGTAAAGCCTAGTAAAAAATAAATTTTGATGACTTCAGCTTTTCAATTTTCATAAAAATAATACGCAACAGCTTCTTTTTTCGCACTATTAGCTCTTAAAATAAAAACAGAAACGTTAAAAAATATCATAATTAAATTATTGTAGTTGTATATATTTATATTTATGTATATTTATTATCTATTCTCTTTTCCTTTCTCAATTTTTATCCATTCAATGGCTTACTATTACTATAAAATATTGGGTACTCCTTGTCAATATTTTAAATTTATATTGTGTACCTTATTTTATATTACAAGACTGTTTGTGTGTTTGTACCAAAGTAAACCTAACCACTATGTTTGAGCAACAATCCTAATGGAATATTATTTTATAATAAGAGTGTAAAAACAAATTATAAGACTTATATTAAGAATAAACATCGCGAATTTACCGTTTGCTTTTACAGCTGCAACAGAGAGCTGCGACAAATTAGTTCATGTTTTATGACCGCTGAAACTTAGCTCTGCATCAACAGTTACGCCGTTGAATGGGATAATTCTAACATAGAAAGGAAGCCAAAGTTAGACGTTGTTTCAACTAATATTATGTGAAACTCGTAAGTGTGAGTTATGAAGCAATTAACACACTAGTCCGAACATAGATATAGATAAATCCTGTATTGCATCAAAGTATATGTACTAAGGCGAAATTAATGCCTTTTAACATTTTCTTCCAGCTAACCTTTTGTGACTAAGAGCAGGCTACAGGTAGTGCCGCTAAAAACAGCGTTTTAAAATATTATATAGATACATAAATATACATTTTCATATATATACATAAAAACTTATTTTCATAAAATACATAAACGACAAAATATCAAACGGTTATAATTTTTCGTTGTTTGAGTAGAAATTATTCAGATACAAGCGATTTAAAGATTTTAGTTATATTAGCTCTTAAAATAAAAAGAATAATCAAAATTGGTTCACCCAGTCGAACGTTATGCTTAACTACCATTACTAGCTCTTCTTTATCGTATTCTTCATTCCTGAAGGTCGTGCTTATCCTGAAGCGCTTTCACTGAGACGTCGACGAGCTGCTTCCACACTGCTCTGTCCTCGGCTTCTCTCATCGCGGTCGGAATGTCGAGTCCAACTATGTTTTAATTTGGTCAGACCAGCGAGTAGGTGATCGGCCCCGTGATCTTTTGCCCTTGATTTTCCCTACAACAACCATTTTTTCTAAATTATCTGGTTGCCTTCGGGCAATGTGACCAAAGTAGTTAAGGACTCGCCTGTAGCAGGTAGTGGACAGTCTGTTGGTTATCTTAAGTTGTCGGAGAATGGACTTGTAAGTTCTTTTGCCGTCCATGGTATACGTAACCAACCAACTAACCATTACTAGCAAGGTTGCCGTATGTTGTCATCGCTATCCATTTTTTTTCAATATCAATTTTCAATCATCAAATCCGTTAGTCCTGATATTGAATTATCCGTCCATTTGTGGCGCATATACTTGATGCATATTTAAGACATAAATGGTTTTCTCATCTCAAGGATCCCATTTTAGAATTGCCCTAAATTTAAATTGCGTTAAAATAAAAAAAGAATAATCAAAATTGGTTCACCCAGTCGAACGTTATGCTTAACTACCATTACTAGCTCTTCTTTATCGTATTCTTCATTCCTGAAGGTCGTGCTTATCCTGAAGCGCTTTCACTGAGACGTCGACGAGCTGCTTCCACACTGCTCTGTCCTCGGCTTCTCTCATCGCGGTCGGAATGTCGAGTCCAACTATGTTTTAATTTGGTCAGACCAGCGAGTAGGTGATCGGCCCCGTGATCTTTTGCCCTCGATTTTCCCTACAACAACCATTTTCTCTAAATTATCTGGTTGCCTTCGGGCAATGTGACCAAAGTAGTTAAGGACTCGCCTGTAGCAGGTAGTGGACAGTCTGTTGGTTATCTTAAGTTGTCGGAGAATGGACTTGTAAGTTCTTTTGCCGTCCATGGTATACGTAACCAACCAACTAACCATTACTAGCAAGGTTGCCGTATGTTGTCATCGCTATCCATTTTTTTTCAATATCAATTTTCAATCATCAAATCCGTTAGTCCTGATATTGAATTATCCGTCCATTTGTGGCGCATATACTTGATGCATATTTAAGACATAAATGGTTTTCTCATCTCAAGGATCCCATTTTTAGAATTGCCCTAAATTTAAATTGCGTTAAAATAAAAAAAGAATAATCAAAATTGGTTCACCCAGTCGAACGTTATGCTTAACTACCATTACTAGCTCTTCTTTATCGTATTCTTCATTCCTGAAGGTCGTGCTTATCCTGAAGCGCTCACTGAGACGTCGACGAGCTGCTTCCACACTGCTCTGTCCTCGGCTTCTCTCATCGCGGTCGGAATGTCGAGTCCAACTATGTTTTTAATTTGGTCAGACCAGCGAGTAGGTGATCGGCCCCGTGATCTTTTGCCCTTGATTTTCCCTACAACAACCATTTTTTCTAAATTATCTGGGCAATGTGACCAAAGTAGTTAAGGACTCGCCTGTAGCAGGTAGTGGACAGTCTGTTGGTTATCTTAAGTTGTCGGAGAATGGACTTGTAAGTTCTTTTTGCCGTCCATGGTATACGTAACCAACCAACTAACCATTACTAGCAAGGTTGCCGTATGTTGTCATCGCTATCCATTTTTCATTGAGCTTATTAATTTTAGAACTATAATAATTTTGTTATTTAAAATTTCAAAATTATATTAAAAAAATATTTGATACAAACCAAATATGGCATCGTAAATAACACAGTTGAAATAACAAATCTCTCTAACAAATCACAAAAAAATCCCAAAATACAAGCTAACCTAAAACACGCGTTAATCGTAATTGGATCCCATAACACTGGCAGCAAAGCCCCAGCGACATATTGGTGCATTAGGCCCCGATGTAGATCAACAGTGGCCGTGCTAGGGATTTGTAAAATTTATTCGCACGACCCACGCCTCTTTGTTTTCCTGTCAAAGAATAAAACAAAGTGGTACTGGAACCGAAATTACATATATTAATCATAAAATATCTACAAATTTAACTAGTAAAACTGCAACAACTAAGAATTAGGTCTGTCAAATATTATACTAACTGCTATTAGATAAAGTGTATTAATCAACAGACATAAATTTCTCACTGCGATAGTTATTATTAATCACGTACACTCATAAATAAAAGCTTTTAATGTACACTTTTCTCCAAACTTATTAGGTCTCATTTGAGACATGTAGTTAGCCTATCATCTTTCACTGGGCACTAATTTTTAGCAAGTCATTTATTTGTGCTTAAAACTCGAAAACTGGTAATTCATTAGTACAAGCAGACTGGGACACGAACTCACGACCATTAGTTCGAAAGTGGAATCGCTTAGCTAGTTTAAATATACAACGTAAGTAAAAATGTATTATTATAGGTTGAATAAATACATTTATAAAGAATAACAAAACAGTTATATTTACGAGCAAAACAAAAGACGATTTCAAATGGAATTAAACGTTAAAAGCTAATACGCGCAGCCTACGCCCTCTTTGTATTTTCGAATTATCGTAGGAGTATTACGAAATAGAATTAATCAGAACCTAACTAAACTCTAATCGAACTACCCATGAAGTGCATTATTTTCAATATCAATTTTCAATCATCAAATCCTTCGGCCGTGATATTGAATTATCCGTCCATTTGTGGCGCACATACTTGATGCATATTTAAGACATAAATGGTTTTCTCATCTCAAGGATCCCATTTCAGAATTGGCCTAAATTTAAATTGCGTTAAAATAAAAAAAGAATAATCAAAATTGGTTCACCCAGTCGAAAGTTATGCTTAACTACCACTACTAGCTCTTCTTTATCGTATTCTTCATTCCTGAAGGTCGTGCTTATCCTGAAGCGCTTTCACTGAGACGTCGACGAGCTGCTTCCACACTGCTCTGTCCTCGGCTTCTCTCATCGCGGTCGGAATGTCGAGTCCAACTATGTTTTTAATTTGGTCAGACCAGCGAGTAGGTGATCGGCCCCGTGATCTTTTGCCCTCGATTTTCCCTACAACAACCATTTTTTCTAAATTATCTGGGCAATGTGACCAAAGTAGTTAAGGACTCGCCTGTAGCAGGTAGTGGACAGTCTGTTGGTTATCTTAAGTTGTCGGAGAATGGACTTGTAAGTTCTTTTTGCCGTCCATGGTATACGTAACCAACCAACTAACCATTACTAGCAAGGTTGCCGTATGTTGTCATCGCTATCCATTTTTCATTGAGCTTATTAATTTTAGAACTATAATAATTTTGTTATTTAAAATTTCAAAATTACAAAATTTCCAAATTCCGTCTATGATCCCAACAACGCATTGTCAGAACAAAAATCAAGAGCTATCTAATGGCGGGGTCGTTAGAGTATAAGTTAAATAATGGTTTTAAATTATTGGCTAAGGTAATAGATGCTGAACTATTTCCATTTGTCACAGTTTGATTGTGACCGTTTAACAAAGCAGCCCAACAAATGTTATAAGACAATAATTATTGCCATTGTCAGATAGTTCAACTCTAAAATTCATTTATTAACAGTGAGAGGGTCGTTGTATCAATAGAAGTTTAATTTGTTTGAGCTTTCGCGTTCTTTTACCCTTTTTGTTAGGAGGCAGACAGCAATTCTTGTTCGTTTCATCTAGCTTATTAGATCTCATATACTACTAATACAAATAGGGCAGATATTTTAACCAATGAGTTTTTTTGCATATAAGTAAAAGGTAAGATGGACTAATTTTTAAATGTAACTAGCTACAGTTATGCATATAGGGTCACAACTATTTTATAATAAGCTAACTATTCCCGTCCACTCTGATAAGCACGTAACAGCACTTTTGAACATATACACTAAAATTACATAACATAAACACTAAAATTTTAACGCTATAAAAAGAGTTGTATTCGTGACCTGGCACATGTCACTTGAACTGTCACCTGACCTGTTGCCAGTCACCAGTTGAATGACCTGTCACATGTCACCCGATCTGTCACATGTCACCTTACCTGTGACCGGCCACCTGACCTGTCACTTTTCATTTTATGTATTTCACTTGTCTACCGTCCACCGTCCACGTCTTCGTCAACGTCTACATCAACGTCTACTCCGTATATTACTAATCAATATCGAATTGTAGTAGGTTTGTAGGGTAATAAAGGCACACTTGGGGCTCTTTTCTCAGTATTTTTGTTTAAGCTAGACATTTCTAATTTAAATATGGTCGAAAAGAATCAGGAAATGTTTTTTTAAACGATATCAATATTGTTCTCATCTGTTACTAATAATTACACGGAGCCCGGATCCTATAGGCATCATTAGTGTAACAGGCAGAGTCAATGAGTCAAGAGTTCGACAATCGAGTTTTTTTTGAAAAAAAAAAATAACGTTACAACACTGCGCAAAACTGAAGGAAATTACAATTTACCATTTGAATAACGACGCGTTCGACAAATGGGAGGAATATCTGTATAGTATCATTGACGACTAATTTATATCGCTAAAAATTTTCTTTAGAAACGAAATTTATTAATAGTAATTGATGTTTTAAATAGGTTTTGTAATTCAGAACTATTAATATGTTTTATTTTAGTAGTAGAGTTCGTTTTTTACTCTGGAGCGGCAGGTAAAGATAGAAACGGCTATTAGCTATAAAATATATCGCTTATCACAACCCATATGTGTTTGTGAGCCACGTGATTTTTGTAGGTAATAAAGGAAAACTTAAATAAAACAGAATCTCATTTGACGAAGCCAGCTAGAATGTTGGTAATATTGGTAAAAACTTGCTAGAAATCTTAAAATAGAACGCCCATCTTGTACCGACGAACACTTAGAAATTAAACTATTTTATTTATTCATAATCATGGTGATCATTTGATAGCGACAAGAATATATAGCTTAATTTGTTTGAGCTTCCGCGTTCTTTCACCCTTTTATTAGCAGGCAGACAGCAGTTTTTGTCCGTTTCATCTACCTTCCTTATACTACCAATAGAAATAGGGCAGATATTTTAACCAATGAGTTTTTTTGCATATAAGTAAAAGGTAAGATGGACTAATTTTTAAATGTAACTAGCTACAGTTATGCATATAGGGTCACAACTATTTTATAATAAGCTAACTATTCCCGTCCGCTCTGATAAGCACATAACACCACTTCTGTACATTTACACTAAAATTACATAACATAAACACTAAAATTTTAACGCCATAAAAAGAGTTGTATTCGTGACCTGTCATATCACTTGAACTGTCACCTGACCTGTTGCCAGTCACCAGTTGAATGACCTGTCACATGTCACTCGATTTGTCACATGTCACCTTACCTGTGACCGGCCACCTGACCTGTCACTTCTCATTTTATTTATTTCACTTGTCTACCTTCCACCGTCCACGTCTTCGTCAACGTCTACATTAACGTCTACTGCGTATATTACTAATCAATATCGAATTTTAGTAGGTTTGTAGGGTAATAAAGGCACACTTGGGGCTCTTGTCTCAGTATTTTTGTTTAAGCTAGACATTTCTAATTTAAATATGGTCGAAAAGAATCAGGAAATGTTTTTTTAAACGATATCAATATTATTCTCATCTGTTAATAATTATTACACGAAGCCCGGATCCTATAGGCATCATTAGTGTAACAGGCAAAGTCAATGAGTCAAGAGTTCGACAATCGAGTTTTTTTTAAAAAATAACGTTACAACACTGCGCAAAACTGAAGGAAATGACAATTAACCATTTGAATAACGACGCATTCGACAAATGGGAGGAATATCTGTATAGTATCATTGACGACTAATTTATATCGCTAAAAATTTTCTTTAAAAACGAATTTTATTAATAGTAATTGATGTTTTAAATAGGTTTTGTAATTCACAACTATTAATATGTTTTATATACATATTTAGTAGTAGAGTTCTTTTTTTACTCTGGAGCGGCAGGTAAAGATAGAAACGGCTATTAGCTATAAAATATATCGCTTATCACAACCTATATGTGTTTGTGAGCCACGTGATTTTTGTAGGTAATAAAGGAAAACTTAAATAAAACAGAATCTCATTTGACGAAGCCAGCTAGAATGTTGGTAATATTGGTAAAAAAACTTGCTAGAAATCTTAAAATAGAACGCCCATCTTGTACCGACGAACACTTAGAAATTAAACTATTTTATTTATTCATAATCATGGTGATCATTTGATAGCGACAAGAATATATAGCTTAATTAAAAGAAGCTGAATTAGACACGAGATAATTGGACCAAGCTGAAATTTCACTTTGATTAATAACGTTCTTAATCATTCAAGTAACAATATCTACACGAAATAGAGGTTGCAGAATTATAAATATATAATTAACTTCAACAATTAAGTGGTTAAGGCAGAAAACTACAGTGGTGTTGAGTTCGGAGAATATTTTCATAAAAATTAGTTTTTCAACCGACTTCAAAAACATGTTCTCAATTAATCTGTATATTTTTTTATTTAATTACCTCATAACTTTTGACTGAGTAAACTGATTTTAAAGATTATTTTTGCTTTCCGTGTGGTAAAATTGGTCAAATTATGACAACGCCATTGTCATGAGAAAACCATGAAAGAAGAATTCCATACAAGTCTATGAGAAAATTTCATGGGTAATTTAATGAGAGTTTGGTTAGGTTCAGATTAGTTCCATTTCGTAATTCCTATTCGGAAATACAAAGAGCATAATAGCGTTTAACGTTTGATTCGATTTGAAGTCAATTTTGTTTTACTCGTAAATATATTTTTAATTTTATTACCTCATAACTTTTGACTGAGTAAACTGATTTTAAAGATTATTTTTGCTTTCCGTGTGGTAAAATTGGTCAAATTATGACAACGCCATTGTCATGAGAAAACCATGAAAGAAGAATTCCATACAAGTCTATGAGAAAATTTCATGGGTAATTTAATGAGAGTTTGGTTAGGTTCAGATTAGTTCCATTTCGTAATTCCTATTCGGAAATACAAAGAGCATAATAGCGTTTAACGTTTGATTCGATTTGAAGTCAATTTTGTTTTACTCGTAAATATATTTTTAATTTTATTACCTCATAACTTTTGACTGAGTAAACTGATTTTAAAGATTATTTTTGCTTTCCGTGTGGTAAATTGGTCCAATTATGACAACGCCATTGTCATGAGAAAACCATGAAAGAAGAATTCCATACAAGTCTAGGAGAAAATTTCATGGGTAATTTGATGAGAGTTTGGTTAGGTTCAGATTAGTTATTCCTAATTCCTATTCGGAAACACAAAGAGCATAATAGCGTTTAACGTTTGACTCGATTTGAAGTCAATTTTTGTTTTACTCGTAAATATATTTTTTAACAAAACGTTATCAAGGCCAATTAGGAGGCCAAAAATTTGAAAACAACCTATAATAAATACAAAAAAAATAAATACGATTTAGTTAATAGCTTTAAGCCTGCGGAAGTGTACTCTTGTGTTACGTTTTTACGTAGATATGCGGTCAATGGTATATTCAGAAATACATCTTTAATTTGGCGCATTAAAATTACACGTGTAACAGCTAATACGACATACAAACTAGACGCATGAACATGATTTCATTTTAAACGGACTCGAATATATCAAATCAAATAATGTCAAAGTCATATCCGTGTTATATTACAGCAGTGGCAGTAACCGTAGTTCACTATGATGAGATTATTAACTGTCAAGTCAACGCAGACGACATCCAATTTACTTAACACATTGACCTGTAACCTTCTTGATATAATATTCAACGTAGAATGATTCACTTCTAATGTAGTAGGTAATACTATTAATATATGTACGTTATTAATATTAAACGATTTAATAAAGTTATTATTCCTTAGTTTATCTAATAATTTCATATTATTTGTTCTTAGTGCTGATTAATATAAAAATATACCCAACATACGGGCACATATTTCAATCGAATGTACATAATTATTTTTTTTTTATTTATTAAGAACATAATTACTAATAAGTTCTACAGACTCACTTAAGTTTCATTCAACTGAGTTTACCATATCTACGAGTATTTAATACTTCAAATTAATTAAACCACATAATTTATTTATATTAAATAATATGTACTATATGTATGGATGCATCTTTTTATTGTATATGTTTACATTATTTATTTATTCATTAATTAATAATTTCCCGTCGCTTCTATTTTTTAATCCTCAGAAAAAGGTTGCTTGGAAAAACTCGCTTTCAGCGAAAAAGCCGCCCATTGTAAAACGTATAATTTCATTTCTATATATTATCGTTTTTTTATATTAAACGTTATTATCTGCGGATGCCCTTTCTGTATTTCCGAATTATAGTAGGAATATTACGAAATCAAACTTAATCAGAACCTAACCGAACTTTCATCAAACTACTCTTAAAGTATTTCCTATACAATAAAAAATGAATCATCGAAATCTGTTGGCGTGATTCGTCCATTCGTGGCACACATACTTGATGCAAATTTAAGACATATGATTTTCAAATGGATCCCATTGTCAGAATTTAACCAAAATGGGACAATGAGGGAAACACCAAATTTTCAAATAAAAAGACTCATAAAAATCGGTTCACCCAGTCAAAAGTTATGCGGTAACGAACATAAAAAATAGAGACGAATTGAGAACCTCCTCCATTTGTAGTTGGTTAAAAAAAAAAAATATGTCGCAGCTGTAATATGTACGTATCGTGACAATTTAAAACCCATAAGGCCCATTAACGCAACACTGAAAGCAGCCGCGTAGCTCTACCACTGTCGTAGCATTGTGAAATTTTAGTACAGGTGTTGTGAAAGTACCAATTTGGTGATTGTGAACGTAACGACTTGATATTTTAAACGTGTTTTATAACACTATTCAATGTTCAAGCAATAACGGCCTGGCGCGCGGCCGCACAAGCCGCGATTACAACAAAAATGCTCGTGTTTTTTGCCGAACAAGCGGTTTAACTATAGATTTATTTAACTGACAACGACGGAACATGTGCCGCGATATAAATTGCGCCGCATTTCAAACCTATGCGACGTGGATATATTGCAAGATTTAAAATAAAAAAGCTCAGTTTCTCGCTGCACGCACTCCAATAGTTTTAAAATCCGTTACTGCTATCAATTTTATTATTCCATGCCCAGTTTAAGCGATAATTTTAACTAAATAACTAAAAAAATAGTATTACTTTAAAATTATTTCATTATTATTTATCTATCATAAATATTAATTTGTCAGATATTTCGTATCTAAATAGGCGTAACAATAAAACTCAATATGATGCTTCTGAAATTAAAGAGACAACGTTTAAAATATTTTATTACACCTAAATCGATTATCCTATTATTATAATAAATTTAGTAAAATCATTAACAGTTAAAATTCAATATGTTTTCTATATATTGCCCTCTTTTTTTACCAGTCACTGTCATGAAACAAATGGTTTTGCTATGAAATACACTATAAAATACATTTTATTTACATATAATTACTTATTTGTAATTAAATAAACAAAGGTCATGTGCATAACTCTTTTTTTTCTATATATTGGGCAATATTAGGCCCGTAAAAATAAATAAATTAATAATCTCAACGAATTCAGAATTTAAAAATATCTTAAAGCGTTAATCCAGTTTGTAAATAGCCTTGAGTAAATTAATAGCATTGTTTCGTGTGAATTTATGTAAATCTGCATCACAAGACATACAAGCATGACTGCACCCCTACTTACTTCTATTGCCTTGCATTGAGCAAGCATATATCAGGTGATTTTTTGTACTTAAAACCGAAATATTCATATATTAATTTACTTGTACCAAAGAATTATTATAATTGGTAAAAGCAGATTGGGATTGAATCACACAACTATAAGATTCCAGGGAGAAGATAGAGGTAGGCAATCGCTAGTCGACCTTGAACACCGCACTTGAACTAATAATACTTCTAAAAACTTAAGTTATTTGTCGCAATTTTCAGTAATAAAGTTTTGTAATAAAGTTTCTTGGCTAATGGGAACATATCTTCAACCCAAAGAAAGCCTTTTTATATGATAGGGATCAATTCACCGACACCCCGAGAAGGTAGCTTTAAGGCTTTAGGGATTGAAAGGATTCTCACATTCTTTAGTTAGGTCTTAGATTTAGAAGCCATAAGTTAAGTTGCGTGTAAATTAAAAAAAGTGTTACATTGGCAAACGAAGCAATATATAGACAAATAGTGATAACTGTTCAAATAATATGATATATGTACATCAATGTGCACAAAAATATACATTCGCCAATTTTTTAAATGATAAGGCAATTACTCGTATTAAATAGTGACATTTTAACAGATCGCTGTACGCCTATGTATTTTAGAAAACGATAATCATTGTATGCACATTCTAAGCCGTTGTTCAAGAAACACGAAAATGCTTTGGGATGAGAGGCTTCCGATAAAATGTACCAGTCGTGATTCGGCCCTCTGAGGTACCCTTAGATCGGAATGCCAACGCCTTTAGAGTAACCGGCTAAACTGAGGTCTTTGCGCTTAGTTTCTCCCAAAAAAACGGTTACTCTGCCCACCGTGAAACTATTACCGGCAGCACCTTCAGCCAATAAGCATAGATTTGCAAAAAAATAGGAAAGGTTAGGCCATCTACACTACGCTTGTATGCTACACGGTACTCCGGCCATCTTTCTTCTTATTTAAATATTCTAAGCGCTAAATATTATATAATTAATTTAATACAATAAATTTTTGGTAAATAAATAAGACTTCCTTGAACCTTTTTTCTAAATAAAATATAGAAAATAAATTTATTGTACAACAAAGACTAGTCCGCAAAGAACAAAACAAACTAAAATGGGCATTAAATCTTGAAATAATACTGCACCTAATCCTATATCAAAGCTGAATTTAATTCATTTTGTGGAACTAAAGTGCGGATGTGGATTAACAAATAGAGTAATGATGTTAGGCATCCCTAATTTATGTGTATCGTGTGTATCGTATATTGTACGGAGATTAGAGCTGGAAATAATACAGCGTAGTTGTTCTATACAGAATGTTCTAGTAAATTATACAACAAATTGTTTCAGCAACAAAAGGCACGTTGTTTTTTTTATATGGAAAGTGGCAAACGAGCATACGGCTCACCTGATCTTAAGTGATCACCGTTGCCTTTGAACATCCACAGCACCCGAGGAGCTGCAGGTGTGTTTCCGACCTTTGAGATAGGAGTAGGCTCGTTTCTAAGGTCCCCAATTCGTAAATGTTCTGAAACACCCTGGTGACAGTTGATTCCACAAGTTAACAGTGTGTGGAAGAAAGTTACGCGAAAAACGTATTTTGGTGTTGTGCGCCTTTAAATCTGGAGACCGTGAGTAATATTTATTGGAAACCATTATTTGGAAAACTATTGTCTGTCACTGAATACTAATTCCGGGTTCAACTAATATTTCTTTTATGTTCATTCAATTTTAAAACTAGGGGGTTCTCAATTCACCTGTTTTTTTTATGTCTGTTACCTCATAAATTTCGACTGGCTGGACAGATTTTGATTATTCTTTTTTCATTGCTTTCGTCATTATGCGACAAATGGACGAATAACTTAATATCACACCAAGCGATTTTGATGATTCAGTTTTTTTTGGTTGTACCATAAGGGTAGTTTGGTTAGGTTTTGGTTAATTCTATTTCGTAATATTGAGAGCGTCAGCGCACAATAGCGTTTAACGTTTGATTCTATTTGAAGTCAGTTTTTATTTATACTCGTAAATATACCTGTCAGCAGTAACGTGGTTCAATAAACTGAAACCATAGATAAGTAACGCAATCATCAATACCAAACGACAAATTAAATGAACATAAATCTACCAATTATATAATATTGTAAAGCACTATTAAACTTCGGAAGTGATTTAAGAACCGAAAAATTTCGTACTAAGTTATCTGTACCTTATTATGTCAATATGATCGTGGCAGATAATGTCTGTTTAAACCAACCTCAATAAACCAGAGGTTTTACAGGGCACTTGTAGCATTGTCATCTACCTCTAGTTTTGTTACTAACCCTCGTTAAATCGGTATAAGACCTTAAAATCCAAAAATAAGATAACCCCTAAAAATTGATTGCTTAGTATTTCTGATTGAAAAAAAAAATCTGAAGATTTCGTCGTCACTAGTCGATTCTTATCTTAATTTGTATCGTTTTAATAAATACGTATTTTCAAAATGTGTTCCTTTATTACGATATCAAGTAATTTATCAACGAAAATATAGTAGTTTTTAAAATAAATTTACTTTATTTCGTATAAAAACATAACGTTTTAATATTTTCAACGTATGCAATTAAAAATGTTAAACATACTGAAAAGCAGCTTAAAATTGTTATTTATTTTGTATACAAATGGATAAAACTTCATATCTATTCAAACAAAATTCGTGCGGTATAATAATGAGACGGTGAATAAATGCTTAATTGTGATTTACGCGAAGCGTTTCCATGTGCCGAGCTGAATTAGTTTCGAAACTCGTTTCTAGTGCTTATCTAGTAAGTTTTTGCTCAATGACGTGCAGTTCCATTTCGTGCTGTCCAAGTGAAAAACTTATTAAATAGTAAAATGTTAACAGATCACCATCGCCTACGCACAGTAGAAAATATATACAGTTTACAATAGCCATTGTAGACGCGTTCTAAGGCTTTGATCACGAAAAATGAAAATGCTTTTGGACGGAATTCTTCCGATAAAAGCTACCAATCTAGTTCTAGTTCAACACTCCCGGGCACGCGATATTTGGCGTTTAGAGTAACCGCCTAAGTCGCGAACTTTGCCCCAAGTTGCTCTCAATAGACATCCAGGCGAAGCAACATAAGATCTCTGCCACCTCTCAAATCCAGTAAAACTGTTAGCTTCTCTAGCGAATTGGCGATGGTTCTCAAAGAAAATGGTAAAGGTTAGGCCATACCGTATATGTAGCGAATGCTACTACTAAATGTAGAAAAAATAATAAAAGTTTTGTGACTCTAAGACCCACTTTGACTAAACGGTATAGCGTAACTTTCTTCTGCGCACTGTCAACCTGTGAAATTAACTGTCACTAGCGGTGTTTCCGAACGTTTCGAATTCAGGACTTTCAAGAAACGAGCCTACTCCTATCTCAAAGGCTGGCACTGGACCTGCCGCTCCTAGGGTACTGTGGATGTTCATGGGCGACGGTGATCACTTAAGATCAGGTGAGCCAAGATCGTTTGCCACTTTTCATAATAAAAAAAAATCTTGCCTGACCTGACTGATAAAAAGCAAGAATGGTTTTATATTTACACATACACCCACACCAAACATAATGCTACTGAATTTTCATATCTCATCTAAATGACCAAAGTTCAGAAGCATTTCACCATTTCAATTCTGGCCACTACATAATTTCTTTTCATAAATTATAAAATTGTAAAAATAATAAAATTGTTCATTTTCACATACTAATCTCACATTGTACTGGGCAAATACGACAACGAAGTAAATTGAATTTGCACTACAATGGACAGGATCGGGGACGTTCGATCTATTTCG
This sequence comes from Meandrusa payeni, assembly GCA_029286785.1. Classification (NCBI taxonomy): domain Eukaryota; kingdom Metazoa; phylum Arthropoda; class Insecta; order Lepidoptera; family Papilionidae; genus Meandrusa; species Meandrusa payeni. The sequence goes on from JAGSMX010000013.1 coordinate 8,899,959, forward strand.
GGAGGGCAGGGGCCACTATAAAGGCGGTCGCGGGTGAAACTCTTTCGATCAAACTGCATAATCGAAGTTTATTAGGAACAAGAATTATTTATAAATTTTTATTAGTAATTTATCTTATCTTACTTTCTAAGCAAGATTTTATACACTCGTGAGCAAAAATAAAGAGTCGGTTAAGAAAATTTGAATATCTCGGAAGATAAAGATTTTCTTCATTCATTTTCTATCATGCAAAATTTATTTCAGTTAGCTAGCGTCTTCCGAGATATTCAAACTTTCTTAACAGACCCTTTATTTATTTATTTATTTTTTATACTTTCTAAGCAAGTACTTAACTATGATCTCACCTGATGTTAAGTGGAAATGCAGACCGGATGCTAAGGCGCACTAGCTTGGTAAATGCTTCCAAAAAAAAACCTTCAGATTTGTGTTATAAAATATTTTGTTTTATCGAATAGATATGATGCGGCGAGCTATATTTGAACAATAAAAACCAGGTGTACCGACGCACTAGCCGCCATTATAACAAAAAGCCAGTGTTTGTTCTGCCGAACAAGCGTTTTTGTTGCAGTTTTGTTTAACTGACAACGACAAAATTCGTGTCGCGATATAAATTGAACCGCAATTCTAAACTATGCAACGTGGAAATATTTTAATGTTTAAAATAAAACTGGGACCTTTTGCGGCTGCGGCGTTAATTGACTAATCAAACTATACTATAGCAGAATAAATTGTTAATTCTGTCCACTTTCTGTAATAAACAGTTGAAGTCTAAGTGTTAGAGGATTAATTATTTTTACTTTGGGATTACTCACACATCCTCTTCAATATAGCGGGGTAGACAGAGCTATCTTTGTTCACTTTTCACCAATTTTAATAAGTCCCAATTTTACATGTGACGCAAATTTTTATCAAGTGTTTTTATTTTACTCAAAAATTTTGTGTATCAAATAAGTGATTATTTAAATATTGCTACACACACGTCTATATATGGGCTATGCCAATTACGAAATGCACGGGATTGTCTTGAAAATATTCTTGATTAATTCATTTACATCGTATCCTCTTCAATACTGTAATCTAATTTCACTTTTTTATCTCTGACACTTCTGGCACCTTCTTTCTTTTAAATCTTAAATGTTATTTTAAAAATAGAAAACTAAACAAGGGGTCTTTCCTATATACTAATCCTAAAGTCCAACTCCACCTATATATAGATATAAAATTATATTTGTATTCTCTTTATAAGCAAAGTCAAATAAGCTTCCGTAAGTTAAATATGAAGTGATTTTCTGTCGTGTTGCGGTAAAACTTTCAAAATAAGGGTCGCTTCTGTTTTAGTTGATTGGTATAATATATACGAACTTTTCACCTAAACAAATAACATCTTGCATCATAGTTGTATCTCATAATAAACTACAGTAACAATAGAAACAGACATTTCAGATACATTGACATTATTGAATTTAGCTAAACATGAAATGTTACTTCTTAAGTCAATTGCTATAGCTTACATATTATGTGGTATACCATAGATAGATAAATATAACTTTATTGTACGCCAAAATCGGGACGGGACGGGAAATATACGAAAAAATCAGTGATGTAAAAAGATTAGGGAAGATTGAAATAAATACAGATAAGTTAAATAGAAAGGTAGCCAATAAATTTTTTTATGCTTTATAAGGAAGTTTTGACCACGATATCACTTGACGATTTTTTTTTTAATGACGAAATTTCACCGGGTTGAAAGGTGGCATAGTTCTTGGGTCGCTTAGCCTGAACCTCCATCGCTCATAAACCGACACAAGGGTCCCGGTGAGGGGTAACCTTGGCTTAAACGGTTACTATGTTACGCGTAAGTATTCCGATCCGAGGGCGCCCGAGAGGGCCATCTCTCACTTGACATTAAATGGAAAGGCAGTACTGGGTGGTAAGGCGAACCAGCTTAGTAAATGCCTAAATGCATTAACATTTTAAAAGTAATCAATAGTATATCTTTGGATATTTAAAATGTAAATGGAATGGACTTTTTGTGGTCTTTGCTATCCTGACTGCTCCAAAGTATATAGATAGTTAAGTATTAGTTTTTACTTGTAAATATTCTTTTAGATATTGTTCACAGTTCTCATTTATCAGGCCACTAGTGCGTATTATAGCAAAAAAGTTATTGCCAATAATATATTTTACTAATTTTGTAATGAGTTATAATGTTTTCGTTTACATTGCAAAATTTTATGTTTGACAAATAATAAGTTGGCGCCACGCCACAGTCTACGTCAACAGTCACAAACTTCGTGAAGTAATTAAAGTAAATATTTATGTCTCAAACTTGCTCCCCAGATAAATTTGAAATTCAAATCATAATTCGTAATTAGATTTAGACCTCTATATTGTCCCTACTTAGAAAACTCGAAACTCTTTAAGAACTGATGTTTTCTTTAAATATCTTCAATTTTCAAATTTGAAACGCCTTTAATAATTGTATTTATCCTCTATAAGAATTCTCACGGTCAGTTTGATGGCGCGAGAGTTACATGAGTTCTATTTCTGGTTCCGGAAACAAAAATAAATAATTTTAAGATGTTTATGTTTGAATGCTCTCGCCGGGTAGAAATTTGTATATCTAAGGAGCAAATTTAATACGTGGAATATTCGTAATTAAATTGGAGCAGTTTGGCGGTTTTTGATCTTTTACCCTCCTATTTGAGGTGGACAAAATCTTCATTTTGCTAGTACGATAGTGTGTTAAGTAAATACATAATACTAACGACAATGTTGTCTTTATTTTCCAATGATATTATACTTGGAAGAATAAAGTAAAATTCATTCGAAAAATTAAAAGTTTAAAGACATACATTAAAGAAGATAAGGTATAACGTATAGTAAAAACGAACAGAAGATTTTCAATGTAAAAAAAAAATATAATTGCTGATTTTAAAAAAGGTTATTTATAAAATTAAAGCAACGAAATCGCGTTACGGCGCCATGACAATAGAAGCTTCCAAGGTGTACAATTATTATTATTAAAGGTAAATAATAGCGGCGTTTCAATAATAAGATAAATTTACAGACTGTAAACTTCCATTGGTAATAATAATAGGGGCTTAAAAGTATTTGCGATAACAACGGCTGAGTCCGCTTGGATAAAATACCATTTCCGGAATGGAGCCGCCATCAAATTATTGTGTTTTAAGAAATTGCGCACTTAAGTTCCAATATTAAACGAAATTCTAACGTAAAATGCATTGGCTATATACGAAACAATATTTGTAAATATCGATGATCAAAAAATTTTTGATTGCCAAGTTTTTATTTAGTAAATTAGGACGAAAGTCCTCCCTGAACATGTCAAGGATACAACTGGCATCACAGATCCACTTAAGCTTTTGTGTTAATAATTTTCTTTGCTTCCATAGGGTTTGTGGAAGAGACCGGTCTTAGTGGGCTGCGATTTGCGAATGCAATTCAAATCGTATTATATTCAAACGTTAAATTTATTATTACTCTGATATACATGTCACGTGTTATACAATAAAAAATAAATAATAATTATAGGTTCTATTTATTATAAAAAATAATTTAATAGTATGGAATGTCAATACCGTATGTTTCATTTATAATGCAATTCAATAAAATAATAATATAAACAAATAATATTAAAAAACTTATATTTGAGTGTACATATCTTAGTTACAATAAGCGAATAAATATAAAGATAACGATACTGTACTTAGAATTTACAATTCATTTACTGAAATGCTTAAAATGGTCGAATTAAATTCTATTAGACTAAACCAATGCTACCACAAAAGTGCCAACTACAGCAAACCACGTAATAAAACATATCGCGGTTTTGAAATGCATTCACATTTATACCATTGTTTAAAAGGATTTTTTGACGAACTACACAGATTCGCCAGAGAAGCTGGCTTTGACTGCTTCACGGGGTTGAGAGGTGGCATAGCTCTTAGGTCGCTTAGCCTGAACCTCTATCGCTAGTAAACCGACACAAGGGTCCCGGTGAGGGGTATCCTTGGCTTAGACGGTTACTATGTTACGCGTAAGTATTCCGATCAGAGAGCACCCGAGATGGCCCACACCACAACTCGGTCGGTTGCTATTTCACAGATAATCTAAGGGACTTTCAAAAACTAAACTAACTTTGAGTGCCACTTCGGGAAGCGTTGGCGCTGGAAGAAGTAGCTGAAGAAACTCCAGCAATGCTCCTAACATCTAAGGGTAAGTTTAAATGGTTGACGGTAAATGATATATGGTAACATAATATATAAGTGATTATCGTCGATTATCGTTGAAAATCAGCACAAAAGAAGCACATACTGAGACGGTACCAAATGCTGGCGACATAATCTATTTGTCCGTTCCTTCCTTTAATTTTATTTTGTTTATTTTTCATTTTTTAATGTGTGCTATATATTGTATTAATGGGTTTACATATTATGATGCCAATAAATAAAATGTCTATGTCTATTATATATGCGAAATTTATATTTAAATTTACTGAATCTGATAAGTTAAATGTCAAGATTACAATTTAAAAAAAATCGAGTGGGGTAAAACGAGTTTTTTATTTAATCCCATCGTAAAAAATGAACAGCGATAAGCGTATACAGTAACGGAAGCCTATTTAAAGGACCACCATTAAGAGATCTCTGCCTACCCAATTGATATTTATAAGTTCATTTTATCGAGCTATCAGTATTAACAAGTAAGATGTGCACTCAGGGATTTGCTTCAGCGGTAAAGTTTACATTAAATGTTACCAACTTAGTGAAGTAATTAAGTAAATGTTTATTTCACTAACTGGCTTCCTCAATAAATTTGAAATTCAAATTGCATTTCATAATTAAGTTAGGACGTGTACTTTGTTACAGACAAGCAAACAAAGCACGTTCGAGTAAAACCATTATTATTAAATAATTTTAAGTCCTATTTGTAATATAAGAAATTATTATTAAACATGGTTAACTTTCATTTGTAATATATTAAATTATTATTCAAAATTATTATTATTATTCAGGCGTATATTTAATTCTCGAAACAATCGTTTCTCTAATGCTACACTTTGCGGTAAGCTACAAATTGTAAGGTGTAAAAATGTATTTAGTGTTAAAATTTAGTTTATGTTTTATATTTTTTTAATTACAAGTTATTATATAACAAATAACCGTTCACCTCGATATGTGATACTTGTAGCATACATGAGCTTCCGTCCCTGAATAGTGTGATCGTTCAAAGAGCAATTATTATGTTCGGTCTCCGGTTTCCTCCACTTTCCACGCGTAATAATGCCGCTTTAATGTGACAGCTTTGTGGCATCGCAACAATTTTGCGGAGACAAAATATGTGAAGGAGCTCAACACTAATTTATATATATGTTGTCAGTGCATCAAGCTGCTTCTTATTTGTTTTAATTTTTATATATACATACATATATATATATATATATATATATATATATATATATATATATGTATATATATATGGTTCTTATTTAGTTTTAATTACATCAAATTGGTTTATTTTGTGTAACGGTGTTATAATATAACTGTAATTATATTTTGTTGTTTTAAATAAATAAACAATTTAGAATTTTTCACGTGTTGGAGTCAAATATTTTTAGAGACAGAAAAGTATGATTATAAATCAATGTCACAAAAGTGCCACTAATGAGTATATGTCATTTTGCAAGACACTAGAAGAAACTGCGGAACAAGGAAAATGAATGTATCGACCAGAATTGAGAAATATAATCTTCTATGGTTAAATATATACCTTTTTGTTTAATAGGACAAGGGGCAAACGAACTTACGATATACCTGATCTTAAATGATCACCGTCGCCCATAAACAGCTCTAATACTAGACCTGCACATGCATTGCCGGCCTTTGAGAAAGGAGTAGGCTCGTTTATTGAAGGTCATTAAACCGTACAAAAACCGATGGTGACAGTTGATTCCACAGGTTGACAGTGCGTCGAAGAATGTTACGCGAAAAACGTATAGTAGTGGAACGCAAACCATCAAGATAGTATCGATGGAATTTGGAATTGGATTAACGGTAGAAATTCAGGATATAAAGTATTATTGAAAAAAGACTTATAATAGTGCCGATAATCGACAAGTATCTATGCCTATGTTTAAGGATGTCAATGACGCAAGAACGGTGTGTCTGTCCCTCTGGGGTTTGCGCGTGTATACATCTTTATAAACTATATTTCCTTTCTGACTTCACGACCCCTGAGAGAGCTGACCCAAGTCTTTTTATGTCTGGTTTCGACCTCAAGCAAATAATAGTAAGTATAATATTATAATCAGGCAAGTTTATGAGTAAACGAAGTCATTACGTTGTTTAATTACATTTATGTTTTAGTTGTTGTTTCTAAATTTGATCGAACGTACCGAGTGTATTCCTATACCAATGAATGTCCAATTTTTCGGCATTTTCATACTAATCTTCCCTGACCTCTTCATTCAACGAACATCCCAATCATATACACTTTGCAAATTTCATCCCATCAATCCACAACTCGCAACCAAACTATTCTTCGCCAGCCGGATCATATTCCTTCATCAGACTTCCTTCTAATTATTTGATTGTATACCTTATCATGAGTCTACCAATCTATTAGAATTTACAATCAAAATACACCCATTTCGTAGATAATTTTAATATATCAGTTACATTTATTACCTATTGTAATCAAATAGGTATGTATTTTTATAGGCAGTACCTATAGGTATGCAAAAAGCTCTTCGAAATTTAAAAATCAAAGGCGGACATAAGCGCATAACTACCCGTATAAAGGAAAAAAAGAAATCTTAGGATGTGTATGGCTCCCATACGCAATTAAGATACGTTTATAGCGGTCCTCTGGCCGTTTTATTGCAGAACGTTTAAATAATTTTATGAGATTGCGTTGCTAAATTGGCCCTTATTCTTTTATTAACTGCCTCGATTCGCATCACACATAATGCTCGGATATTTTGGGCGCCGTTCAAAATATTTTTTAAAAAACACAATGAGAAACAAATTGTTATCTATTTTTGAATGGCGTTTATGAATCTGGATATTTAAAGATTAGAAATTAGTCGTCTCTAAAGTATTAATATCACACAGTACAAAGTAACACCCGGCCGAAGACTTAAGGTATTGATTTTCTGAGATATGTAGGACGTATTGCAATGTATTTTATATTGCGAAGCTTCCCGAAAACTGACCAGCCAGGTTGGATTCGACGATTGACTTCTTTCTAATGAAATCACATCGCTGTGTACCCCACTAAGATTAAAAAGGATCCGGGTGATTTTTTATTTGAATAATATTGAAGAGTGAAAGACCTTCGTAAGATGCTTTGACAATTTAGTATCACATAAGCGTTTATAAGCCGTCTTGCGGCAAAAACAGACGCCACTGTAACCGAGATTATAATATTGTAGTTTCAATTGCACAAGTTTGCGTAGTTTGCTGTTTCACACTATCGTGCGGCCAAGAGAACGAGCATTCCCGCTAAAGCAGTTTGTTTGCACCTAAATGAAGCGCTGTTTATTTTTAAAATTATTTAGTTTAATCTTTATCACCATTAGTACATTAATTATTTTTGTTTATGTTGTCTTGTGTCTTGTTTTACCTGTTGTTTCTGTGTTCTTGTGTCGAATAAATGTTTATTCTATTCTGTTCTGTTCTATCGTAAAACGTGCGAGACATTACTTTTATATCAATTTTACATGAAGTTTTATAGTGATATATGTGATGACAGCGCGATCAGTTGCTTGATTAATTGCTTGATTGAGCTAAGATCACTGTCATTTCGAATTTTGTTAAGCACAAAGAGTTGGACCTGGTTTCTGAACAGTAGGAGACATGATGGCAGAGTTGAAGTACCAGAGCGAGGCCATCTTTAGTCATGGTCGAAATCTTTAGATCTAAGTAGATTGATCTGCAAGTCTACATATAAAACCATCGTATCAGTATCAGCGTAGAGGGGATGACAACCTTGAAAAGCAGGTCATCGTTGGTACTACAAAGGGCAGGACGTTAAGAGGCCAATCGCCAAGGTCTGATATTATCAGGTGGCGAGGATTGCCTCGCACCGGAGTCGATGAAGGTTGAATGTTTAAGGGACTCTAGCGAGCACGATCCTCAGAAATGAGGGTACGTGGCAAGTATAAAACCATTACTGGCGAAAGGCGAACTTAAATCCCGTACTGCGAATATAATGTTTGCTTTTACAGCTGCAACTGAGAACTTGGACAAATTAGTTCATGTTTTATGGCCACAAGAACTTTGTCTTCCCGTGACAAAGAACATGTGTTATCGATTCTAGTCTTCAAGTACAATTTCGAACAACGTTACATTATATAAAATGTATTAAAATATACAGGTAGCGGTTAATACAAGTATAATTACGAATAAAAACAAAACCGACTTCAAATCGAATCAAACGTTAAAAGTTACTTAATAAAAGTCTTTACGCATTATATATATGAATTTGTTATAAAATCTCTTTGGCTATACTATTTGTATCTGGCTGGTTTTAATTAGTCCTGACCTTGCACCTTCAGATTTCTACCTGCTTTGGTCTCTCAGATATCTTAACGCAGTGTCATCAAACCACTTGTCGCGGTATTTTGATCAGAAGTCCCAACATTTCTATAGCATATATATATGTATATATATATATATATATATATATACCATTAAACAAGGAAAAGAAATGACCGCTGAAGCGGTCAAGAGAAGGACTTCAGCCACCTAGTAAAACTCAGTAAAATTGTGATGTAGGCTAAAGAATCAATAGAGCAATTGCTTTATTCCACAATTCAATAGCCAGGTTGGACTATTAAATAACGCGGCTAAACTAGTATTAATTTGAATAGCCGCAATGAATGTCTCTGCACAGCATCCGCCATCAGACTGTGATCAATGTGAATTGTTTTGTCTTAATTACTGGCAGCCAATAATTTAGGCAGTTAGATGGGATATACGGTTTGTATTGTTTCAACCACAAGTCTTATATAATAATAATAAATTATAGGGATAGTATCATGCCTAAAAATTTTTAGAAATACGATATGAGTCACTTGTGTAGCTTTGCTTCATAAAAGTCAACAAACTCATAGTTAGGGACCGGCTTTGTAAAAAAAATTAAAAAAGGGTGATTTCTTGCGTTGGGGCTAAGATCGGTAACGACGTTGTATTTGATTTTGAATGTTAATTTTCTTCTCGCTCCTTTCATTAACGTTAAATATTTGTCCCTTCCCAGAGGTACAAAAATAGAATACTAGATTTTTTTTCCGTTTGCGTTTCGTCCAATTCCAATTTCATGTATTGCCACCAAGTGTTTTAGGTTCAAATTATAACCAACAATTTTTTAAATAAATTTAAGTAATAATAATATTAGACGTATATTTAACGCTTCTGATCGTAGAGGAGAAATTAATTTATTAAATACATACTGGTCCCACGTGTTACTTAAATACCTAAGCTTCTTTTCAAATTAAAATCCATCAACGTTTCTAACAAGGAAATCATAAAACCAAGTCAAAACAGATAAACGTGCCTTTGTTTTTATTCAACACTTATTTTAGACATTCATGAATTTAATTGAAAAATCAAATGGATTGGATGCAGACATCGCTTTATTTTGTATTTCAGTTTGATAACAAGCCTTAATTTGTTTTCCAAACGGACAGAAATGGCCTCGGAAGATTTATCGCCTATACGTAACGCTTTTGGAAGTCTTTTTTTGTATAAACTATTATTTATACTTTTGAAGCAAGTGCTTGACCTCGATCCTACCTGATATTAAGTGGAAATGCAGTCCTGGATGGTGAAGCGCACTAGTTAAGTAAATGCCTATTCACTCTACTCTTGAAAACACCCACATATTCGAAGGGAAAAACTGATGTAGGCAAACTATTAATTTAATAATTTGCAATTTATACTGTTTGTGTCTCGAGGTAGGCGTTACACAGTTACCAACTACTGCAGCAGTTTACGAACGTTCAGTATTGTTATATTTCTTTTTCTTTTGACCAAATATTTTTTTATTATTATTTTATTATTCCACTAAAGGCAGTGGCGACGGAATAATGAGGACCAACAAATGATAAATTGGAAAGGTCTTATGTTATATTTTAAAATTCTGTTTCAGCCTTCAAATGGAATCGTTTTAAATAATTTTATATACGCTACATTACACTGCGAACTTCGTTTTTAATGAGTTGTTAATGTAGATATGATAACTTCAGTCCTGTAGTTCTGGGCTCTCAAGAATAAGACTACGGTATCCCCTGCCTGTCGTATAAGGCGACTAAACGGAGCCTCGGGTTCACTGGACGACAAGGGTGGGGGCCTTTGTCGTCCGCTAAGGTGGACCCAGGAAGAAGGCGACATCGGCTGGCCCGTGTAGCCTTGCAATGTGGGGGCACAGGGGGGAGGGAGTAACCTCCCCCCGGGACGTGCTCTCCTTGAGCACAGTGCAGAGGGGCTCCGGTGCGTTCCACTGGATATCCCGGAGCCCCTCGTCATGCGGAAGGAAAGTGCCACCGGGGAGGTTTTAGTGGGTAGAAACCCCACATAACCGCCGCCTTCTCCCCAGAAGGCGGGGTATCTTTTTGAAGATTTCCTCCCCGTTCACAAAAAAAAAAGATATGATAACTTTTACCAACAATGTCGCTTCCAACTTTCTTTCTTCTTTTTTCAAACTCCCACATTCGCGCATACACACGATTAACAATTATATCACTGGACACATTTATGAAGTGCAGGTACGTGTATGTGTTATTTCCGACGCGCTGGAATACCCGCACTTTGTCAATATGTACAGCTAATGCAGTATTTGAAATGAGTAAATAAAACATTTCTTTGATAACCTAAAAAATAGAAGATAATTTTTATGGGACAAAGGATAACAAGCGAGGGCGGACACACCTCCCGAGAGAATCGCACTGCCGACCTTTTATGAAGACCTCGAAGTTAAGAAAGAAGCTACGTGTACTTAACCAACTTAACTAAGAGCTCTGCCGCCTTTCAAATAATGTGAAACTGTTGCGGTCAGATTCTCCGGCCAGCCAGTGTGTCAGTTCTTCTAAAAAAATGACTATTTCTCAATGACAACGTAAAAGTGATTTTTTTTTTAATTTTTAAATGCAGAACGTTTTTAACTCTGTTCCCTACAGAAATGGTTCAGATAGTTTTATCTTTGACATCCTTTGTATTTCTTAGCCTTAAATTTCATACATCATTGTGTTTCAAGCGAGGTTCTCAATTCGTCTGTATTTTTTATGTCCTTGCTTTCCGGTGTTGTACCCGAGCATGCTTGTACTGGACATAGTCGGGTACAGAAGGCTGCAGGTGAGGAGAGACGTCGCCCTGGTCAAGTACGTGTGGAAGGTGCTTCGAGGCTGGGTGCATCACCCAGATGTCCAGTACATGTTGCAGCTAGTGAATACGTCTACATGCGCCGTCGTCCTCCGTTACTCTTGGTTCGTACCACCAGAACTAACTTATTGTAGAACTCTCCGTTGTCTTTCTTAGGCGTGTCAACATTTCATGTCATGTTTTGAGAACAAGATTTTTTTCTGATTTAATTTATCATTTTGGCTCTTTTTTTGGTGAATGTTTTTTCCTTTTATTTTTCCAAATGGGCCGAAAACATATTAACGGAAATTGAATTTTTACATTTTAATGTTGACAGACATGACTTGACACGCCAACGTCAAGAAAGTTTTTTTTTTTCATAATGAAACACTCCGACACTCACTGGTTTCGAGAAGGAGAAAATCTAAAAAACAATAATAATAATAAACCATTTATTCAAACCAGCACACAGAAATAGACAAATAGGAAACATTATCTATTAACAATAAAAAATGTATTAATTACAACACATTTTCTTATTCTAATTAAAAAGAGGAAAAATTAAAAGAAAAAATAAAATAAAGTTCCTACGATAATGCGAAAAACAGAGAGGGCGTCCGCGCGTGATAACTTTTACGGTTTGATTTGAAGTCGTTTTTTGTTTTTACTAGTAAATATACTTTTTCAAAATATAGCAATTGAAGAGTATATTGTTCATAGACATCAATTATGCTGTTTTTGAAAATGTTAAAGAAAAACAAAGGTATACTTCAACAACTCCAGCTGTCAGAGCGCTACGGTAAATAAACGATGTAATTTCCTTTCGACTCAACGTGAAATAGGTATTCATGTTTTTTTTTCATGTCATAACTCGCTGTCTATCGGGGATAGATTACGACTGAATTACAAAATAATTTGCTTCAAAAATTCCAATCATTATCGCTTTTTTTTATGACGAACTACACAGATTAGCCAGAGAGGCTGGCCTTGACTGCTTCACCGGATTGAGAGGTGGCACAGCTCTTAGGTCGCTTAGTCTGAACCTCTATTGCTAGTAACTCGACACAAGGTTCCCGGTGAGGGGTAACTTCGGCTTGGACGGTTACTATGTTACGCGTAAGCATTCCGATTCGAGGGCTCCCGAGAGGGCAAAGGCTTGTGTCCAACGGTAATACATATAATATATAAGCTGTAACTTTAACTTTAATAAAATAAGCCTTACTATTAATAAAATATTTAGCTGCATTACAGTGACATTATTATCCACAAATTATTTTTATTATTTGAAACATGCAGTTAACTTTGTCAGAGAATTTATTGCTCGTTATCATTAATTGAACACATAATTGCGTTCTCCTCTCGATATCGTCCATCAACATTTACTTATTGGACAAGACCGGACGTTCAAATATCACTCACTGCTGCGTCTAGTGTTAGTATAAGTAATAGCTTTTGAAATTTATTTGCTTTTAAGGAGTTTAAACGTAGACTGAGCGAAATTGTTTGATTTTTTCTTAAATAATGAATAATTAAAGTCCAGACAACACAGTGAGATTATAATCTAACCCGAGTGCGATCCCTGATGACAGCAAGGAAGTTTTTAAAGGAACATAACGGTAACTTAAATGAAAATTTTGAAATCTTAAAGACATGGGAAGTATGCACTAGGCCCACGTGGTGGACTGTGCTCTTATACTCCCATTACAGAGAAAGTCTGTGCTCAAAAAAGGGACATATTATTTGGACTAACTTTTTCTTCTATAGACGACTTTCACAGTAAAGGCAATATCCAAGACTTTGTCATGACCGATGAAATAAAGGTTATGAATAGAGTATCGTGCAACCTTATCTCAGCCACTAGCAAGGTTAATTGGTTATCACCTAGTAGCATTTTCCGTCCCTTTATTTTATAAAATATATTTTTGAGTGTTTTAATCTTTGTTTATTAATACCCCCATCCCTATTGACGCTATTTTGTGCATATCCCTTGGACGCAGATATTCTTTACTTTGTATTTCACTTGCATGTGATTTTTTTTCTCTACTTTTAAGGGACTTTTAAACGTTTCGGGCATGTCAGCTCCATCGTACCCTAACCTTGGTACATGCTACAATTAATATCGTATTAGAGAGAAAGAAAGTGATTAGTGTTGCATGGCCATAGCCACCAGCGTTCTCGCTCCCTCTGAGGTTGGGTCAGACAGCAACATTAAAAAAGCACCCACATGTTTGCTGTCTCAGTTTAAGAGTATCTTTTTTTAATTTATTTTTTACCTATTTTCGAAATAATTTACATAAATTATTTTGCCAAACTGCCAGGTCAGTTTATTGTCGAAAACTGCACCCATAAATCTATCCACTATATACACCATAAAATACACAATAAAGAAAGCATATACAATAAATACTAATACATACTACTACATAATAATAATTAATGCTATACATATAATATCTAATTTATTTACAATATTTGGCAGCGTAGGTACTTAGTCTTAGATCTATTAATGACTTTCTTTTCGCGTCATGTTTAGCACATTACCCCAATATGTGGTGCATATCATGAAATGTCCCGACCTCAATCTATTCACCGTTGTTATTTGCATTATGCTGATTGTCTCATTCAAGACAACTGAGGAGGTTGACTTTATATGATTTTAAACCATATACCTTTTTGCTTATTTACATCAAGAGATTCTTTAAACGTTTGAAAACAATTTATTTTATAAAAACCTAGAATCCCAGTATAAAGTTGTGAAATAAATTTCTCATCGCCTTCTGTAATAGCCAATTTGGCCAATCTATAAGCTTCCTCATTGCCTTGTTAACCTGTATGTGACGGAACCCATTGCAATTTTAGCATGACGGCTATCAAGCGTATGAGTTTTAAAATTTCATAAGCTATCGGTACACATCTGCTTAAACCAGAAGCGCATTGAGCTAAGTGCCCTCCAGCACTTTTGCTATCCGTGAATATGACAAAATTTTGTCCATTGTGTTAAATTAAATAATTAAATGCTTCTGATATCGCCATGATTTCCATCGACATAATAGAAACTTTTGTTTTCATATTAAACATTTTGTTTTTTTTTTCTCTTTAAGATTCCAATATGCAAATCTTAATCTCATATTGTTTTCAAGAGCCATTTTTAAAAATCGTGCGTGCAATTTAAGTTTGTAATAAATTGTCTTTCCATCCGGTTACTACAGAACCAGTCCGGTTCCTTTGTTACTATTCACTATTATTTTATTATTACTATCTAAACTTATTTTAAACTACACATTTAACTATTCAGTACATGCCGATAACTTCACAGTAAAATCAGTACAACTCAAATATTGTTACTAGCACTTTTAATATATGAATACTTTGAATATATTAATATATAAATTCTAATTAACACCGTTCAAGCTTAAAACGGGGGCCAGCTCTGAACCACTTCTTATTTAGTAATTTCATTGAGATAAATTGAAAATAGAATACAAAACGAAGTCACTGTAATTTTGACATGGAATGAAGACGACGTTAAGGAACAAGTAATTTCACATCAACGTACTCGTTGGGAATTATCTACGAAAAATAAGGGGAATATAATAATATGAAGAGAAACGAAGAAAACAGTCCATTAAGATTGGACAACCACGCTGCGGTATAATTTTATTCGACACAAGTAACCGAAAACTTATTAATTTGTGCGAGTTAATGGACAGGCATGTTTCCAAAGTAGCGGCTAAGGAAAGATAAAAAGCTTTGGGGTAGTAACTCGTAACAAAATAAATATAATGTTATCCATTCACGTGCTTACATAATCTTATGTAATATATAAATAACTTAGAAGAGACCGCTTTACAAATAAATAACGCTTTCTACATAGTTAAAATAACTAGATTACGATATCACAGAAGCACTGCTATGCATAAATTATAATCAGACTCAAACGCTGCAAATTTAATATTTATTTTAGTATATATTTACGCGTATTACGCGGTCACTAACCACCTAAGCCGAAGTTGCCCCTCACCGGGTGTCTTGTGTCGAGTTACTAGCTATAGAGGTTCAAAATAAGCTACCTAAGAGCTAAGCCCAATCCAGTGAAGCAGTTAAGATCAGCTTCTTTGACCAACCAGTATAGTCCATCACACAAAAAAATGACGAATCTTTTCTTACCCCGACTTAACTTCGCACCTTTTTTTTTTTTATTTATTTAATACATTTTACAATAAAATTTACACTATAAAGAGCATCCCAAAACCTATCCCAGGTTTGTCTGGATGCTGACCATTCAGTCCTCGTCCATTTTATAGTAATACTGATTTAAAGAAAATACCGCAACACCTCGTCACGAGCCGTTGCGAGCATCTTTACAAACGAACGCACACACCCATCGTAAGCGAAGACGCCTCAATGCGTGTGAGCGCTCGATACAGGCTGCTCTTAATATAAATATATATATTTTTTACACATGTCTCTCTTTCACTACTTACAATATAAATATATTTTTTTTACACATGTCTCTCTTTCACTACTTACAATATAAATATATATATTTTTTTTTTTTTACATGTTATAAAAATATTTTTTTAGAACAGTTTTAATGTTTTGTTGTCAATGTCCTTCCTCGTTTGTAATGGGAGTTTATTCATTAGTGTCGGTATTAAGTATTGCGATGTTCGCTTACCATATATGTTAGAATGAGATGGTGTTTTCAGTTTTTTATGTGTTATACTTCTTGTATTGGTGGGGTGATCAATGGGTATTTGAATCTCAGTTCGAAAATATTGTTCTGCTAGGAGGTTGTATTGGACTTTTTTGTTTACAGGAATCACTCCGCAGAATTTAAATAGTTTTCAGGATTATGTGCAAGTTTCTGTCTTATTTTTAGCGGAGTGATTAATCTGAGCATTCTGTACTGTATTTTGTAAATTTGATCCAGATATGTGTTAAATGTACGTCCGTAGCTACTCAAACCATAAGATATTATGCTTTCCACCAGAGCCTTGTACATGGTTAGTAAGACATTATATGGAACTCTGTTTTTAATTATATAAAACTTTGCCATAATTGCACGTAACCTACCGCAAGTCATATTAATGTGCTGCGACCAATGAAACCTCTCATCTATAATAAGTCCTAGGTATTTGTGTTCCGTGACCTGTTCGATGCACATGCAGTTCGATGTACACTGTCCGGTGTGTAGGCACTGATGGCAGTGAGCTAAAATCCTTACATCTTCTTTATGATAGTTACGGTTATAACTTGAGCGGACATGTATGAGTTTAGTTTTACCAGCATTAAGTACTAGTCCGGCATCGTGCGACCATTTACAAATGGCTGTGAAGTCCAATTGTAAGTTCCGTTGGGCTATGGAGATATCTGTATCGGCAGCCATGATACAAGTATCATCCGCGAATTGATATACATCGCAATAATTTATGATATTATTGATATCATTTACATACGTTAGATAATGTAGGGGCCCGACTACTGATCCTTGTGCCGTGCCTACGGTGACACTAACGCTATCACTGAAAGAAGAGCCTATCTTAACTTGAAAATTACGATTGTCTAGGTAATTTTCACACCATTGTAATAGTTTTCCCCTAATGCCATTATCGTTTAGTTTTTTAACAAGTAAGTCGTGTCTTAGCGTATCAAATGCCTTACTGTAATCAATAAAGACTAGTATTACATGTTTTTCGAATTTACCTGATTTAATATATTATTTAAACCATATTGAGCGCATAACAACAGAGGCATTACGTCACTATATTCCAAATATACTCATGTAATATTATCGTATAAGTTACCAATGAAAGATACATTTATATATTGTACTACTCTGTTTAAATCCAAGTTAAATCGGTTGGAAAATACTGGTGTAATCGGTTAATTGCACACACATCGACGCTTCCTACTTGATACACTACGTCAATATTAATTTAATCAAGTGATGGTCTAACGTCCGCCGATGTTAGCTTAAATAAGAGTCGTTTAAAACTGTTTGCGTAAAGGAGTTCTATATTTTATCCTCGTAATTGTGATAAAAGATCATCTGTTATTACAATAAAAAAAATAACAAATCAACATTCTGCTCCTAAAGAGGTAGTAGTTTTGGTATCAACACATCTGCAGCTTCTCCTTTTTCCTAAAAAAATGTTATCTAAATAACTATATAATTAAAACGAATGGAGTCAACAATTCTGATGAATGAATGAAAGATATCGATATGTACATGTAAAAATGATAGGCTAAATATGCACTTTTTTATTTATTTATGAAAATTCTTTTATTATGAAAATTTATTTCCTCACGCCACAAGCGCGCGCTGCGACATACAAATAATTTTCGTTATAATCATAGTATAGATATTATAAAGTATATTTTGGGACAGTAGATTTATTTTCACTGTTAATAATTAACGAGAGCATATCATATCAACTCTAGTTGAATACTACGATATTTATCATGCAGGAAGCAACTGTAATAAATATTTACGAATATGCGAATCATCCACTGATCACCATTTCCCGTGTGTATTAGTAACGCAGGATATGACAACAATAGCATGATATGAAAATAAACGAAGATTGTTCGATAAATTTCCTTCCCCTCTCGATAAATATAATTGCATATTTTTAGAATAGTATAGTATTTCATTATATATTTAAATGTAATTGTTTGCACAAAAGTTATAAAGGAAAGCGTAAAGAAAGATAGATATAAAGAAAAGCGATTAAATACTTTACGTATTTTGTATAATTATTTAGTACAAATAATGTTATATGAACTAGATAAATATTAATAAAAGTGGCTGCAATATTTTATACTAAATTCAAAAGAAAAGGTTCATAAGAATCTTGTACTTTATCAAATCACATCCTGACAGAAAGAAGGTTAATTGTTTTTTTTCTATTTCAGAAGTGGCAGAGCTGTTATGTCACATAGTCTAAACTTCTGTTGATGTGAAAGAATTTTTTTAAACGAACCTTTACAGTTTAGCCAGGGCAGCTAGTATGTTCTGTTTCAACGGATTTTAGAAGTGGAAAAACTGTAAGGAAGCCTGAACCTCTATTTGGGAGTAACTCAACAGTCCCCCCACACATGATGGAATCACGACTTGGACGGTTACTCTAAGTACGACAGCATTTGGAGGGTCTTCGAGAACTTAGCTTTACCATGGAAAAGAGTAGGTAAAGGAAAGTATTTATAGTCCTGCATTTCACTAGTCAGGCTAGGTAGCAGTAGACCCAATCATTTTTTTCGTGAGGAAATCCAAGTGCTGCCCACACGGACGGAGATTCCATGTAGGATTTCCCCACGAAAAATATAGTATTATCGATATGTATAAACTCATAACAAACGTCGTAAAATCCATACCCTTTTAGTATACTTTTATTGACTTTTAAAGATAAGGAATAAAGAATTGTGAGCAAGAACAAATAACACTGAGGCTCCAATAATTACGAAGCAATTCCGCGCCTCACGACTGCATAGAGAAGCAATTAAACTATTTATAGGGTTAAAGTTTAGCAATTTAAATTAATTGCTGTATCAGGCATTGATACGTATTTGCCTTTTTATACTTAAGCGAGGGCAAGAGAAGATATGTTGTTATCTAATTGATTTTATTTTCTCTTTCTGACTTTCAGTTTAATTAATGATTAATAGCTAAGGCGAATTGGTGAGCTTTCTTGCTACCCTCTGCTCAATAATACATACCTCGTCAGACCAAAGAAAGTACATGGAACAATGCCAAGGCTTTAAAAGATTTTATATGTTATTGGTAAATTTTTTAAAGTAATATGTGGTATCACGCCAATAGCTTACCAGTTGTGAAGTAAACAACCGCAAATCAACTACTCACACAACGAAGGCTTCATATATAGCTATATTTTGAAAAAAATCTTATAAAATTAGGCTGTTTTCTTATAGTTCCGAAAATTGTATCATTCAATGATTTCAAAAAATCGAATGAACAATGAATCGTAACAATTGGCAATGAATAATTTATAAAGCAGTTAAGCATATATTATATATAAAATTGTGCGTGAAATTTTCAGTATTTGAATGCCATCAGTAATTTAATTTCTGATTTAAATTCTGATCAATTAAGGAAAAATCAAACAGAAAAAATAATCCAAAGATACAACACATTCGTATTTCAAAAACATTTGGCGTAATTAATCTAAAATTTAGTAAAAAAGCTTAAAATTAGATAAAGTTAAAATAACAGCCCATATGAGTCTCAATTCTGGAATACAGGATTTCTCTGTGAAGAGAGTATATATGCGTAGTATGTCACGCGGCCCATGTGCGCATTGGCAGACTTCAGAAAGAAGACTATACAAAAATTCTAAGCCGTGTAGGTTTAAAAAAAAAAAAAAAAAAAAAAATTGTTAGTATACTACGCAACCTAAGGTGACTCTAATTATATAATAACTCTAATTAGATAATATGAGACTAAATATGTTTTTTATATAGAAATCTGTAAAGAATTGTTGGCTTACTTCAAATAAAAGACCAGCCCTGTAGTTTTGGGCTCTCAAGAATAAGACTACGGTATCCCCTGCCTGTCGGAGAAGGCGACTAAAAGGGGCCTCGAGTTCACTGGGCGACAAGGGTGGGGGCCTTTGTCGTCCGCTAAAGTGGACCCGGGAAGAAGGCGACATCGGCTGGCCCGTGTAGCCTTGCACTGCGAGGGCACAGGGGGGGAGGTAGTAACCTCCCCCCCCGGGACGTGCTCATGCACCGAGGAAAGGGCCACCGGGGAGGTTTTAGTGGGTAAAAACCCCACATAACCGCCGCCTTCCCCCCAGAAGGCGGGGTATCTTTTTGAAGATTTCCTCCCCGTTAACAAAAAAAAAAGACAAGAAAACATGGCGACAATAATTAGCAAGTATATATATGTTGTAGCAGGAGTAAATAAAGTAATATTACAGATGTTTTAGAGTAGTTTGTGTGTTCAAAAGCAATCTATTACCTAAAGTGTCTCTAGAGGAACGACGAATTAATTCCTCAACTCAAGCTTAGACATGTATGTTCAGTTAAGTAAATATAATCTATTTAAATTAAGGATATCAAGATTGATCATCTAGCGGTTTAATACCTGGCTCCCGTTCGGCTTTTGTTCTGAATGCCGACTGAAAGTTTTGCAAGGTAGAAAATAACATGTTGAGCGTGAAACAAATACATTTCTAACTTTCTTAAAAATAGTGATTAAGTTAAGTCCGACGATGTTTACGTAACTTTTTTTACGGTAAAGCATTTTATATATACAAATAAATAAAATCGTAGTGTCTATTGTTAGGGAACAATATTTTCGTGGGGCATCATTAGGTTTATACAGGCAATACACTTTGTCTATAGCTTCAGCCAGCCGTGCGTCTGTCTATGGCCTGATCTATGGTCAAGTTCGGAGCATTAACACATAAATAAATATGGCACTCCTGGCGGAGCAGAAGGCAGTTGACTTCTAGCAGTTAAACTGTTATTTTTCTGAAGTAAGTAGTGCCACCGTGACACTGAAGCTGAGGAGAACTGCATCAGTCATTTTATCTTTCTCTACACCTATAAATGTATTATTTGTTATTTTTGTTTGTGTTCTAAATACTCATCGTTTGCCGCGCTAAAGTCGGATTTTGTGTAAGTAACATACAGAAGAAATAGATGACAAGGTTTGTAGCAAAAAGATGATGCAGTCACACAACTAAAGCCATGAATCGCTAACGGTATCGACGATCGAGTTAAATCTAGAGTAAAATGAGCCATTTAATCTAGTAGTTCAAAAATTATTAACTTTTTTGAACTACGTTTACAAGATTTACTACAGCATTTTTTATTATTATTTCGTTAAGAACGAAAACTATTATTCTTATTTCATCATTATGTAATTCTTATTTAAATATAATTACCAAATACATGATTTACAAAAAAAATTCCGAGCGACGGTCAGGTCCTGTTGTATGACATTGGACGACGATCCGTACTTCTATGCATGAAACTTAACACCACATAGAGCTGTAAGCAAACGTTAGCGGTATAGAGAAACGTTCTAAAGCACGTAGCAGCTTATTAGAATTACTTTACTATTAAAAAGACAATAACGTGTTTAAACATTTCGAAACTAATAAGAGTTAATAGCGGAATATTAAAAAGGAACGAAGATTAAAAATAAGTGAAGAAATATGTATATGAATGGTAAATACAATATAAGCTGCGGAAATTTCTAGCCCCGCTTTGGCGAGCGGTGCGAAAATAAAAATCAGCCGACATCTGCAAATAAGGAAATTATGAAACCGCAGCAAAAACTGGTATCCACGCCTTTGTTCAACACCTAATTTTTTAACCTTTTAAGCTTTTAATTGAATATTCTATAAGAACTAGGTGTAGCCCATGTATAATATACACTAAAATTTAATAAATTAAACGTATATACTAGTATATTTACTATTAAATATAGTTGAGAGAGTATTTAATTATTTGTATAGAAGTAAATTATTTAAAAGATTAAAAAGGTGGGATTGTCTTTAAACACAACGAAAACCAAAATCTTAACCAATGGCCCAAGATATTAGATTAATAGAAGAAAAATTGAATATGTAAAGGAATATATATATCTAGGACGACTAATATCTTTTGAAAATAATACTGAAAAGAAATACAACGAAGAATTACTTTAGCGTGGAAAAATATTGGGGTTTGAAAGAAATAATAAAAATAACACAATTAATATAAGCATAAAAAATTATATGAAACGGTAATATTACCGAGCCTAACATATGGCTGCCAGACGTGGGCATTGAGGAAAGAAGATGAAGAAAAATTTCTATATGTCAACGTAAAATGGAAAGAAGCATGCTAAGAATAAAACAGTCAGAAAAATAAGTAACGAAACTATAAAAACAGAACAAAATTGTAAAAGCACAGAAAAGACTAAGGTTACTAAAGTGGCACTGGGCAGGACATGTATATAGAATGGAAAATAATAGGTGGGCAAAGCTACTAACAGAGTGGGTACCACTGGAAAAAAGAGAAAACAAGGAAGACCATTTAAAAGGAGGAGAGATGTCTTCAAAGACATATGTGGATCCCTGTGGATGCAGATAGCACGGGATAGGCAAAATGGAGAGGTTTGGGAGAGGCCTTCGTCTTAATGGCGACTACTACAAACCTGTAATTTTTTAATGTGCATGTTATTTGTAGTAGCAAATAAAGGCTATTTTATTTTATTTTATTTATTAAAAGTAAATTAACGAGTAAAACAAAACCGTCTTCAAATCAAATCAAACGTTAGACGCCTTTACGCGCGGACGCCCTCTTTGCATTTCCGAATTATTGTAGGAATATTACGAAATAATTTAAGTTAATCAATACCTAGCCAAAACTCTCATCCAACATTAGTCACGCACATAGTTAATGTAAATTTAAGACTGATTTTCTCATGGATGTCATTGTTAGACTTGGATGGATCAACTAAAGCACACGGGAAGCACCAGCTTTCAAATAAAAAAAGAATCATCAAAATCGGTTCACCCGGTAGAAAGATATGAAGTAACAAACATAGATAATATTCAGACTAAATTTAGAACCTCTTCCTTTTTTGAAGTCGTTTGAAAATCAATTACAATAACAACGATTTTATGAAAAATATTTCACTAATCTCTCTACCTAAATTTTCTAGAAAATTTTTGTCAGTAGTCTTCTCTTCGTTTTCTGTTTTTGACAGCATTTACAGCCTCGTCCTCACAGCGTGCGGTCGCACCGATCTTTTATTCTCTTGGAAAAAGGAAGTGTCGGTATACCTGTTGATAGTGCGGTACAGTCACACGCATGAAATATTTTATAAAGAAATATTTTTGTTCCATGGTTTAATCTGCTATATGAAAGCTGTTCTGCTTTTCTTTTCTCTTTTCACAAGGTAATTAAGTCTTTTAGTTGTACCGAGTTGAGACTGACGAGAGAGAATGACAGAGTTTAGATGCATTCGAGATGTCGAGTCTCTTTTGCTCCAACGGTGTGATTCAAACGATACCTGCACTGTGTCTTAGATATACGAAACTTAACTGCCTACCAGAGAAAATATGTACTCATCTTATTTTCACTTATATCTCACTCTCAACTTCCGTTCACACTTTTCGTATCGCTTCCACCAACTTACTCCCCAAGTCAAGTGTGCTTAACGAAGTTTTACTTCAAAATACGGTAATTGCACAAAAATAAAGTACGCCCGTAGCACAAGTAGGTTACAATGTCCAATATTTTTATACGTGAGAACCACTACGAGAAGCGTTTGTTTTCATTTGCTTCTAATGCGTACTACAGGTATTTCCGGAGCGGCTCGCGTTTCTTTGTTCGTTCTTGTTACTTCAAAAGTAACAATGCCCGATATTTCTTTGTATATTGTGCCGAAGAATTTATTTCTTGAAAAGAAAGTTTCAATCCATTATGACCACTTAAACTAAAAGTTTCACAATTACATTTCCCAACAAAAGGCCTGAACAAAAACAAGCATAAAGTTTAATACATGACTAAAGTATGTGTGTGTAACGTAAGCACTGATAGCTTACTAACTTAAGCTTTGACGATCTCTGGTTCGAATCTTAGATGGCTTGCTGAGTGCTACCTCAATGACATACGACCTCCTTTATTTGGGACTCATAAAGACTGTTCAATTCAATTACGTCTCAAAGACGTGTAATCTAATTGTGCTCTCCGATTACAATGTGGGTATTTACAAGAGTAGAGAGAATCCAGGACTAAATTTCCACATAACATTCCAAAAATATACGATTAATTTAAGGTTTTATTGGTGTATTACTTTGAAATCTTCATAGAAACTGAAATTGATAGGCAGAAATCACATGTCTTAAAAAATTCTAACATATGTTTCCTCGCAATGTTTTTCTTCAACTTGCGCTTGGTATATCAGCACCTAAAATTGCAAAAAACAAATTTATTGGCACAGGGGATCGAACTCGGGTGCTAAGCAACTTCAGGCGACTTCTCGGACATTGAGCTACCATGATGAGGTAGCTCAGTATAATCCGATTTGCTTGCTATGAATGTATGTCATGGGCATTTGAATTTTATGTAATATTTTTTCTGTAGATAATGGACACTGGTCAATTTACAATTCATATTAGAATTGAAAACTTTTTGAATATTAAAAGTCAATATCTTAGCCGTGAACTTAAAAGTTCTTGATGGAAGTCGAGGTCACTGCTCAAGAGCTTTTCAAATCGAGTGTAGTCGATGGTTCGTCAACTGAGTGGCATTTTAAAAATACATCAATGTAATCTTACAAAAATTATTACTTACAACTCACTGTACTTTGAGATATGAAACGAATTGAGATATTTATAGATTACACTTTCACACTTTTAGACTTCAAAAGACTCCTTCGTTACTCACTTTGTCACTTTTCCGTACGTTCGTTGGTCTGTATGTTTTGATTAGTTTCGACTAGGTGCACCGGTTTTGATGTTTTTGTTTTTATTTGAAAGCTGGGTGCTTTCAGTGTGGTCCCTTTTAATTTGGTCTAATCCTGGCAATGGCATCCTTGAGAAAATCATATAAGTCTCTCAATATCACGTCAACCGATTACCCCTTATTAATCCATTGCTGGAAGTAAACTTTCCACAATACACGATCATCCGCTTATCACATCCCGCATGTTACTATTATCAAGAAGATTTTTTTTATTTCAGTCGATATCATCCTTTCTGAATGAGATTCTATTACTGTGTGAACTATTATCGGAGATGATTTTTAACTACCTGTAAAGTAATTATTCGAGTAGTGTAATTATTTCATTTCCTGAATTTCTTTGCGGCACAAATTCAAATTCAGTCTATATCATTCTTCCTATGGATGACGCTCTATAACAGCGCCTTCTTTCATGCTTAAGAAAGGCATTTTTTTTGGAATTTAGTATCGGCAGGGTTCATTCTGAGCTAGTTCTTATAAAATAACCGTCAAAAACACCACCTTATTATTTCTCAAAAGTCTGAACCACACTAAATAACCCCTACATGGTGATCACGTGAACCATGTAATCTTTGTATGCGTATAAAACAAAAGATATCTTTTTTTTGGACGAACTAACACAGTTGGCCAGAGAAGCTGGCCTTTACTGCTTCACCGGATGGAGAGGTGGCATAGCTCTTAGGTCGCTTAGCCTGGACCTCTATTAGGTGGTAACTCGACACAAGGGTCCCTAGACAGTAACCATTATTACGCGTTAGCAGTCCGATCCGAGGGCGCCCGAGAGGGCCGAACCACGACTCGGTCGGTAGCTATTTTACTAACATAAATCTATTAAGATAATCAAAGCTAAACTAACTTATATGCCACTTGGGGCTAACAAAAAATATTCCTACAATTTTTCTTTTATGTAGGTTGAGGCAAAATTTATGAACTGTCAGTATTCCGACTTTTGATAGATAACTTGCGATTTGATAATGCACGCTATAACGACTCTAACGATTCCTGAATATTATTCTACTTCCTGTTTCACTGATGATTGATTAATAACATCGAAATACCAAGTATTTCGTGATATTTCACTCCCCTTTTGTTGATACGAACGTTGTTAACTTAAGTATGCATGTCAAAAGTCGTTTAAAAACTCTGTAAAAACACCGATTCCTTCTCTATATAGTATAAAGACATAGTTAAGTCTTCGTGCAGATTGGTAGATTTCCCACCGAGCGCGCGTAAATAAGCGCATAAAATTGCATCGACAAATGTATTGGTGCCGGCACCGGGGATCAAACTCGGGTTGCTAGCGTACTATACAATTTAAGGCGAATTCCCGGAAACTGAGCTACCACGGTTCTGTAATATTCAATTATTTATTAACACCGTAAATACCATTAACTTCCTTGAATCCAAATAGTTACCTGAACTGTTAATAAAAATACGGACGATTTTTTTTCTGTATGGTATTTCCTGAACCGAAATTTAAATACTGGTAAATCAAATCTACGCTTTCATTCAGAGCTTGAAAACATTACGTTTTGCTTTAGATATATCATTAACTTCAATAATTAAGAATTATGAACGCTTTTAAAGAAAAAAAATGTGGTAATTAACCAATCCCATTAAATCAACTTGATTAATACACATACCCCAAATTCCGTTTTTATTTTAATAAAAAGGTCCGTTTGGGTTATACAAAGAATGTAACATTTTATGAAGCTTCACTTGCGTCCGTTATATAACATTTATATTGGTATACGTCCATCCTACATCTACCTTAAACTTAAAAAATAAAATATTACACTACCAATAGAAAAAGCTAAGCTTTTTATTTCGGTGTTATGGTCTTGGGTTCTAATTGCAATTTCAACCTTATACCGCTAAACTTTCTTGAAATTTACTAGCTTTTACTTACTAAAATTTGTGTATGAGGGATTTTATTAGCAGGAAGCTATTACTTTGTTGATAAAATATTTTAGGATATTTATATAAGCTCTGACATCGTTTTAATCCTTGCAAGGTAGATATATAGTAATCGCTAGCTAGCTTATTTAGCGGTACTTATAAAAAAGGCGGGATGTTATCGTTATACAACTGGCACAAATTTAAGATGTCCGTAAGAGCTGGCTGTAAGCCCTGAAGATCGTAACCCGCACAATAAGACTACCACCATTTATTTTAACATAGATCATTGATAAATTGTTCAAAATATATTCGTAGTAACTATTTTCAAACGGGCTATTTAAAACGGGTGCACCATAACTTTACAGTAACACCCAGTCTTATTGGGTGGCAATAAGTTACACTCACGTTCTTATCCCGAATACGGGTCTCATGCGTCTTTTAACCCTTATACATTACGAGAAAATACTTATCTTTTTTTCTAGAAAACCGTGACATCAATGTAATCGAAATAGATACACATATTATCTGTGAACGGCCGACGAGGGACTGAGGCGCACAATTTAGTTCTGTAGAACTGTACATCTAACGCGGTTTTTCGATAACATTGTATAATATACATACAGCCTTTCGGTGTTTTATGGATTACATTTTGGGGAGTGTACACAGGTACTGCACCAGTTAATTCCCCCATTCCCATTCAACCTTAGGATTTTGAGACATTCAGGGGTTCTCCACCCTTTAATAGTAGGTGTTCCGCGCGTCCGAATGAAGCGATTTGAGTCATCGTTCATCGTGCGTACAGCAAAGGAGTGGAACAAGTTGCCGGCGTCAGTCTTTCCGTCCAAGTACGACGTGGAAGCCTTCAAGAATAGAGTGTATAGGCACTTACTAAACTAGCGCGAACCATCTTTCGACTATATCACCACTTTACATCAGATGGGATCGTGGTCAAGCACTAGTTTATACCCCGTAACAAAGCTCACTGAAATAAATATATACAGATTAAAAAAAGTCGGGTACTTACAGGTGTTGGGAATTGAGTAATAATATCCCAAGTATAATATAGAATAGATTCACTCTCATAAACGCTGAGTCGGGCGGAAACCGAGTGCCCAGTGCACCAGGTTAAATTATTTAGTCGCTATTTTGTCTATAATTAAGAGGCCATAACATAAGACAGTAAGTGCAACCCAAAGCACGTCATTCCTTTTTTCGGTTACCACGTTCTCTTTCAAGCCGTGTTTTACTCTCATCACACTATTTCTAATCCTGTCATTTAGCCGTTGTATTGATTTTACACTCAGATTTTATTTGAGATACCTAAATCTCACTTCCGTAAATATTGGGAGACTTCTTGAGATAACAAGGCACACAATCACAATGTAAAACGTGTATGTAATATACATTCTTCTTCTTTTCGGCTTTAACCAGGGCTTTTTTATCTCCTGGTCCATTTTGTCATCCTCTTCAGTTAGATTGTAGGTTCCTGGTCCATCAAGCCAGCGCATTTCTCAAAAGACTGGTTCCCAACATACTCCTGAAGAGTATGTAGGGAGTGTCTCTCGAAGTACGTGACCATCTCAGTCGACTCTTATCCAAAACGTCTCGTCTCCATTTTGTATTTAGATGTATTAAAAAACTATTCGATAATCCTAAACTAAAAACTATTTTGACAATTAATGAGTTTGTCTGGCTGGCTGACGGTAAAAAAAAGATACGAAATCTTTCTGTGTAAATAGGACGATAGCATCTGCGAATAAGCTGCTAAAATAATAAGAAGAAAACAACATAAAAGAATAGTCCAATATTGCGGTTCTGCACAATCGTAAGGCGGCGCGCATGACGATCGTAAAAATGTGAATGGCATATTGAAATATTCTTCGCGACCCTTTTTCTTCCAATTTTCTTTTTCGCTCTATGTAACGCCGATATAAATCTAACCAGCAGCCTGTTAGTTTCGATTTGTATGTTTACGGGTTTATAAATGTGTACTTTATATTAAAGGGTCTAACAATCACTTTTAAACGACATACCTGGATGCTCGTGTTAAATTATATTTACACACGTATTACGTAATGATGATATATGAATAATATTTTTCTTACTGATATAAAAAAACATGCACTGCTTATTTAAATAAAGATTTGCAATTAGTTTAAAACTTCTTGGTCTAACATCAAACCATACCCTCATTGGATTTCTTTGTTACTATAAGCTATATATTGAATTAGAATTAGTATATACACGGATATAAAGACATTTTCGAAAAATGAATCATTGCTAGTTGGAGTCATTGCCCCCGATTCCTGCATATTAAATTTCATAAATGTCAATGGAGCCGTAACATTGATACGTTGGTTCTTTTATCATTAGTGCTTATTTTTTTTAATATTGGTGAACATTTATTATAAAAAAAGTTTATATAGACAACACAGATTTATTGGTCGTGGGTAAAAAGGCCGTCTGGATTTAAACCGTCTTCGGTACTTCCCTTAGCGGTCTTCTTTCCGTGGGGAGGAACTTCAGGACAGAGGTGCTGGACTCCTGACTAGGCCGGGGAACGCCGGCGAGCCAAGCCAAGGTCAAAAAAAATAATCTACGCACCGTAACTTACGAAATTGTTTACGTCTAACTTTAAAACGTAGTCCGGAACACCAGTTGGGGTGTGATGACACTTATTATTATGAAATTCTGCTATTTTAATTATTTAAATCCGCTCGTGAGACGACAACGTACAACGTGTAATCGAGTAGCTAAAGCAACGTCATGCTATACTAAAAAAACATACTCTGCTAATCGCCGCGCAATTTATGACGTACACAAAAAATATTTAATTTTGTTACGTTACAGCTTACGCTCTGCTATCAGTCTCTCGCCGAGAATTACCAATTACAGTTTCGTATAATTTACTCAATAATCTCGGCTACCGAGTTTCATAACCGCCAGAAGAAATTCAAAGAATTTCAAATTCAATCGACAATATATTGATTCCACGATGTATATTTTTCGCGTAACTTTCTTTCACACACAATCAACCTGTCACCAGCAGCGTTTATGATGCTGAACGATTTTAAGATCCTGATCGAACCTTCAAGAAACGAGCCTACTCCTTTCTCGTTTGCTTCTTTTCGTATAAAATAATAAAAACATTCTTAATCTTTTCCTTATTCATATTCACTTGTGTATCGTCGTGTATCGTCGTATATCAGTATTCATTTGATTCAAAATATATCGTTAGAATTGATTTAAGTCCAATAGAATTAATCTTTTGTGTCATTTGAAATCTAAAGAAAAAGATTCTTACATTTCTTAAAGCTTTGATCCCACTTCGTCTAATTTTAATGATAGCAAATTTAAATCGGTTTTCGGTATCTTAGAAAAAGGACAAAAAGAAAATCTCCATATTTTAAATAAGGGAAGGAAATCTCTACATTTGTCAGGGCTTAATGTGAAAGATTACTGAACTTTCTACTTTAAGGATATTTACTATGTATAGAATCAGCCTATATTTTTATGGGGTGTAAACTAGTGCTTGACCACGATCCCATCTGATGTTAAGTGGGTTTTTTTTTCAGGGTGGAGATCCGCCGAATGTCTAAACGTCCAAAGGTAGAATGGGGATGGGGGTAAACTGGTGTAATTCCTGTGCACACTCTCAAAAATGTAATCTGTAAAACACTGAAAGCCTAGCCACCTGTATATATATGACCTACTGTGGTATTCAAAGTTCTTGACAGTCATCCGATAAAAGCTACCGACCGAGTCATGCGGCACAGTTAGCGGCTACCATCTTTGATATCCAGTAAAACTATCACGGCCAGGTTCTTTAGCCAGCGTAGTTTCGCCAAAAAAATTACGACCCACAGTTGGACACAGCTTCCACTATAGAGTACACATGTCTACGTATTTTCCCCCACCAATGCATATAAACTTTAAAGGAGACTTGAATTTTCCAATTTGTGATGTGTTTTTTTTTCCTTAAAACAAAGAAAATAAATAAACTCCTTCCTGGTTCCTAAATAAGAAAAATACACCTTTGTCTTTATAATTCTTTAACACTTTAAGAAGAGAGACACAGTCCTTTGTCGAGACGCGGATAATGTTTACTTTAACGATGGCAGACCAAGAGTAACTTACTCGTAACCTAAAGATTATACGAACGGCTGAGATGCTTGTAAAGTGTAAGAGCGCAGTCTTTTACTACTACCTTAAGCTAGTTCAGCACGTTAACATTTTTATACAAAGTCAAAAAGAGTTATGGCTTTATTAGTTTGAAACACACAAACATAACATTAATAATATTTCAACTCAATAGTGACTGTGTTAATAAGGTTTTTGTATATTATGTAACGTATTCTAGCAAATGATTGTTTGTACGTAAAATTTCCAACAACTGGTTTGCTTCCATTTTGGAATTTTTGAGCACCGTTTCCTAGACAATCCCGTCATAGGCTGCCATTGTTTAAAAATATTACTCTAGAAACATAATTTGAATAAATGTAAAATATAAAGTTTAAAATGTTAAAAAAAAGAGACAAACTTGTCTTGTTTCGTCGAAAATAAATTTCAAAAATGTCAGCACTTTCTGTCTACCTGAATTTGTTTGTATTGGAAGACCGCCCATCCAATCTGATATTGTGACCTTTCCCTTATTAACTTATTTTAAACTTTTAATTAAATATACTAACTTGTTTTTGTTAACACTCTAAAATGCAATTTACCTCAATATAGGGAGTAAAATGTGGAGACGCGGACGGTACTCCATTAGAATTTATGATACATGCTGGGCCAGACAGTAATTAAAAGGGGCCACAGAGGAATAACACACCGAAATGTTGCGAACTTATAGCATTATACTGGTTTCCAGCACTCCGGTACTGAGTTAGGCGATTCCTTTGTTTTAGATTTGAAGGAGAAATAAATTAAATAGAGTATCAATTTATATATCAAAATGTCGAGACGATTAATTAACTTTTTCTCAAATTAATTTAAGTTTTAACCAAATAGATAAAAATGTTACAAACTTATAGTTAGTCATTATAAGCGGAATATATGTCAAGAAGATAGAAATAATAGACTTTGAACTTGCAAACTATTCAAGTTACTAAACTCATGAATGCTGAGATGGATGTGTGGCGAAACCACCAAGTATGTGCAAGGAAGCTTGGGTGTACGCGACATTGCCGATAAAATGCAGAACAGCGGGTTGCGATGGTATGGGAATGTTAAGAGGAGGCTTCCCGACTACGTAGGGAATCTAACGCTACAATTTTGACCCAAGGCACGATAGGAGAGTACCAATAACAAGGAAGAAAAACACAGAGAGAGTTAAAAAGAAATAATAGTTAAAAATAGATAAACACATACTCTATTATAATGTCTCCCTTGAACATCCGTAATACCAGTTCAGCGCCAAGTTGATTGTTGATCTTAACTTAGAATTGAAAAGGAGGATAGGATGGTGAGAGGATAATAAATTAATCACTAGGGGAATCTCAAAGAATGTATTGCACACCCATTTATGCAATGGTAATAGCAACTGAGTATAAATACCACTAACCGCTGCACAGTCGTTACGCTAGCTTAATAAAAATCCCGTGAATAATAAAATTTATACGGTTTAAATAATGTCGTTCGGGATAACCCGTGTTAAAAAATTGTTACAATTCAAAATTACCTCCTTTAACACAAATTCAGCTTGAGCCTAAATAAACTTTTAAATCCTCTTGAGCTATCTTAATTTGTAAGATTCATTTTCCTTATTTCAGACATTTGTAGGCAAAGGATTTATGTACCTCTTCATTACTTAAAATAATAGCGGTCGGCCTTTTATAACAATCATGGGAGTCACAAATTTTGGACGGTTTTCGCCTCATAAATGTTTCAGTAATGAAACAAATCCACTTATGTCCGACGCGAAAGTTATTAACGTTGTAAAATCATTTTTTTTAAAAAAAAATAATGCATGTTCGAAAAGCCAATTAGTTAAGTAACGGTAACTAACACTGTCTACTCAAATTTAATTAAAAGCATGTTATTATAATTTGTTAGTCGAACACTTCATTATTATTTCAATTTGCAACGCCATTATTATTATTTGGCAAACACTTACGCTCGACATCCCGAGGGTAGGCAGAGATTGCGGACATCCACCTAATATAGCCGTGAGCAAAAATAAAGGGTTGGTTAAGAATTTGAATTTGAAGAAAGTTTGAATATCTCGGAAGGTAAAGACGCTAGCTAACTGAAATAAATTGTGCTTAATAGACAGCTAAATATCCTTAAAATATTTTTTTTTAATTTATTTATATTTCTTTAAAAAAACATCAACTTAAACGGAACGTAAACGGAAGTGAATGCAATTTGGTATTCAGTCCGCCATTTATATTACTTTTAATGTGAGGAAATATTAGCGCCCTCTATCGATTCTACCACTCACTTCCGCTATAAACAGTTTTTAATCGCGGGTAACACCGCGGGGCGCAGCTAGTGAAATATGTGAAATTGACCAGTCTATTAAAGGAAGGTAATGTATAGGTTAAGATTATAGAGGAGTAGGTTATATAAGCTTGTCTACCGACTGTAGATTCAAGCTCATTCCACTATTGACGTGAACATATCGTACTTTGTATTGAAATTTTAATAAAATTTATAAGAAATATTTTAAACTTTAGTGTTTCGCGATTAGAGTAAGGCTAGGCCATCTACAAAAATTCCGGTCCTGCACCTACCATTTAGTCCGGTTCATGTTTGTGCATAACAAATGGCCGATGGGGCCGAAAAGTTCTCGATAAGCGGACTCGTAAACTTAGCGTAGGACATCTACTTGCATACAGGTTGCAGGATGCAAACCGTTTACAACCGAAATCGCTTTTGGAAATCAATGGAGAAGTTTATGTTCAGCAGTAAATATTCTACAACTGAAATTATGATGATGTTTGTGAGCAGATGAGAAACTTGATTTGTGTTACCCGAATGCTCGTTTACCCTTTTACAAGAACAGAATGCTCACTAACACAACATAAATACTCGTATACTTCAGTCATCGATCTGCTAAATCAGTATATGACATTTGCTGGATTTTTTTCATTCAGGAGAAACACGAAATGGAAGTCTTTTAAAATCGTGAGAGATTTTAATAACTTTCAAACGTAGTCGTCATTCCATATTCTAGATTTAATTTATTTTGCCGAGTCGTCGCCGCGGTCCGGTGGGCTTGCAAAAATAATTACTCCAGCAACTGCATTGCGCTTTTGGAACTTCTGAACTGATTTGAATAAGTAATTTGGTGTCTCAACGATTATCGTGATAGTTCTAAAACATTAATGTATGTAACAATATATTAAAGAGCAATTAAAGAATACACAAGTTACCTAGAAATGATCGCTTTTAGTGATAAGTTCGGTCATTGTACAACGAATTGTATAATGGAGGCAAATTTTCCAATTTGTTGTAATTTTCTTGTTTCATTTTGATGTATTAAAAAAGTTGAGTATAGTTTTACCTACAGATCTATTTAATAAAGGAAAATGGATTTGAATTACCACCAAATACAAAAACGTTGAAAGAACCGTGGTAGCTCAGTGTCCGGGCGGTTGTCTCAAGTTGCATAGTACGCTAGTAACCCGATTTCGATCATCGGTGCCGGCAGCAATAGATTTGCTGTTGCAATTTTTGTGCTGATTTACCACGTGCGGTGAAGTAAAACATAGTGAAACCTACATGTCTAAGAAAGATTTTCTGTGGCATGTGAAGTCTGTCAATCCGCACTAGGTGTGCGTGGCGGACTATGCCCTTATACTCTCTTTACAGAGAAGGCCTGTGCAGTGGGACATATGTTATGTATATAAAGGCTGGTACTTTAACTTTTAACAAAAACGTACATAGGGCTCACCGTGTTTTAAAGATGGCCACACGAAATTGCAGGGGATAGGTCACTTTTCTTATCTTTATGGTCTGCAATACTTTGTTTTTGGTACTTAAAAACCAAAAAAAATCATTCTTACAAGTCGACTAGGATTTTAATTTAAGACTATCACATCGTAAGTAGTACCACCTAACCACTAGTTTATCATTGCATAAATAAAATATTAAATGAATACAAAAAAGCCAGTTTTCAATTTTGTAATCACATGCATGCTTCTACTTAACTGTTCAGGTATTGGCTTTGATTGAAGCAACAATCTACGCTTTGACCGTGAGCAATGAAACAGCGAGGAATTAAGTTCAACATGAGTGCGGAACATTTCAATCAAAGTCCTTCCTATGCATTATTCAACGAGCAACACTCTACCGTGGTAATTGAAATGCGCCAAACGGACCGAAAGGGGCCCCTCGATGGTAATCACATTGACACCTCGCATAAATCACTACAATCCCTTTCCATCGATGTTATTACTATAGTTGTGTTGAATTTAACATATTCGCGGGCCCATCCGTTATATTACGACGGTGCTTTTTTATGTGGAAAGAAATGCTTTTATTCATATACGCTCGCCGGACAAGAAAGATTGTGCCGGCCCCTGTCCTCTGCTATGAGATCTCCCACGGCGATTGCGGGCACTGAACGAGATACAAAGCGGAAGCTGATCCGACCACCACGTGAAACGAATAGTGTAGATATGTATAAATTCCATGTAAACGTAGTATTGCGCGCGTACGACTTTGGGTAGGCCTGGGCACCGCTGAAAATAAGCGCTGTCGCATCCTTGCGACGGCATATGCTGAGACGATGTTCAATATTGGCATCATATCTTATGTCCTATTTGTCCGTTTTTTCTTTCTTTAACTGTATTTTTGTTGTTTTTTTCTGTCTTTTTTAATGATTCATATTTCGTTTGTTAAAATTTTTGTTTATTAAATGTATGATTGATTGTAACTAATGATGCCAATAAAGAATATGTCTTTGTCTTAGAATTATGTCACCCGTCTTCAAATTTACACTCGGTGTATGGCGATAGGCATACTTGACTTAAATGTGACCAAATTCGTATGACGAAAACATCGATTGTCACCCGTATTTTTTCTGCTAAAGGGTTAAAACCGTGAGGGAATATTTTTGAAGTTATACTTTTTTAGGTGTGTAATTATGAAAGTGAAATTTTAAGACGTATGTGCATCACTGTAACACATAGGTTAAAGCTGCAGTAAAAAGTATACTATAACTTTTCAATTGCTCCAAAATAATTGAGGTTAACTATACTTATGTATTATTTATTGATATAAAATAAAATATGATTATATAATATAATATTTATTTATTTAATTTTTCAAATTTAAACTGAACATTATTGA
The DNA here is from genome assembly GCA_029286785.1 of Meandrusa payeni. NCBI lineage: Eukaryota > Metazoa > Arthropoda > Insecta > Lepidoptera > Papilionidae > Meandrusa > Meandrusa payeni. The sequence continues at coordinate 8,936,018 of JAGSMX010000013.1, forward strand.
CTATCATTTTCCAGTACTTTTATTATTTTATTGTAAATATTAATTTACATGCAACTAAAACTATTTTTAAATGATGCCAAAGGAACATAACTTCTCACGTGTGTACATAAGTTCGATATACTCTTAATCGTGGCACGGCGTATAAGTAATTACTGTCTACTTTTTACTAAGCTCATAAGACATTATAATTCAATCGCCATAAACCAGCCACAAACTTTAGATCTTGTGTAAAAGCGTCAATAGCCTAATGGTTTAGGGTACGGTCTGTGAATTGCAAGGTCGTGGGTTCGAATCCACTATTCGACTATTGACGTGAACCATCTCCTAGCACTAGCTTAAGCTTAGCTGGAATGGTTAACAAGAACGATAGTAATATTTCTGAAAAAAAAAGAACTATTACAAAACTTAGTAAGCTTTCTTTAAAAAAAAAAAATTAGAATGCAAAAAACATATAAGTACAACAATCATTGGTACAATGTAAATAGGATTCAAATCGTCGTCGTGTTATTTTTCGAATGTTATACATTTTAAATAATATTATTAAAAATAATAAATAATATTTTCACAATAATGAATTTACACATTCAATTTTCCATCGACTTGGAAATTCGTCGATGAAAAATTAAATATTAATAGTTAGCTAAATCTACTGTTAAATTATACGTCATATTTCAATATACCTTGGTTTTGAAACCTTGTAAAGTCGGGCCCTTCTATAATTTACATTAATCTATGCGGCTTATTGACTAGTCGGACCCAACTTTCGTAGTTGGGGCGTTTATTATTCTGTTATTCAACTGACTAATGGAGATTTATAACCTGCTCATTATTTCATCCGACAGAATCAATTTCACTTTTAGTCCATTAACAATTTATGTAACATAACAAAGTTTACAGAGTTCTAATCAAACACGGATATTACGGCAATAGTAAATTGAATCTTGTTTTGATATTAAAACATATAAGTATATAATATATTCCCGGATAACACCGCGGAGCGTATATAGTTTTAAACAATTGTCCACAACAATACACAACACCTTCAAAAAAATATCGCACAAAAATATACACTACTTACATTTACCCAAATAACTCACCTCGACGCGAATATTTGTCACACCTTTGTTATTAATATTCCTAAGGCTATCTAGACGGACGGGAACAGTCACAGTTACACGACAAGTGCTACTTATTCATCTGATTATACGTGTCATGTTTACGTGATTGTTCACATTTATTACTGGGTCTATTTCAAATACAGCCACTTTATATTATCGTATATGCCAAGTTTATAATTTTATATTTCTAGAAATAAATAAAATTGACGTCTATAGAAATCTGTTTGTAATAAGCATATTGAATGCGAGCCGTGGTAGCTCAGTGTCCGGACGGTTGCTTCAAGTTGCGTAGCACGCTAGCAACCCGAGTTCCCCTGTTGCCGATGAATTTGTTGTTACAATTTTATGTGCTGATTTAGCACGCGGTCGGCGGTGAAGGAAAACATCGTGAGAAAACCTACATGTATTAGAATTTTTTTTCTAAGACATGTGAACTCTACCAATCCACATTTACCGCGTGGCGGACTATACCCTTATACTCTCTTTACAGAGAACGTCTGTGCAGCAGTGGGACATGTATCAAGGCTGTAACTAACAATATGAATGTAAATATGATTTTTTACTGTCTAAACTCCGGAACGGCTGGATGGTTTTGATGTTAACTGGCAGATAGTTGATGCAATAAGGAGTGATTTGAGCTACTTTTAATTTTATAAAAAGCTTTTAATTGCCAATAACACCACGTGGCGCAACATGGCGTGGTGTTATATAAAGAAAATAATCATAAGTATAGCAAATTTTACTATTTTTACAAGATACCAAATAGTCATAGTCCCTTACACCTGATCTTACGAGTAGAAGAACTTTAAATTACTTTCTTTCTTCTTAAGAAGGATAACAAGGGAACCCTTTTAACAAATAAGATTATTGAAACACGTGTCTTAAAGCTTCGAATTGATAAATAATTAATGTATTCAATCTGTCTAACGTTTCCAGGTACGCTGAAACTCATTAGCAAAACAATGCCTTCCCCCGCATCCACCGGGGCTATGGTAAAACATTTCTAATTACGAAATTCCATTCCGTTTGATAGAACGTAAAGTAACACGGCGAGTTTTCCAGATGTAGGGTGTAAATTGCAAAACGTGAATCGTTCAAACATTTACTAAATGCTTCGCATCGCCTCTGATAAATTACTCTGCTGTCGATGTAAGCTTTTTTCTACGCGTCCACTTAAGAATGAGGCAGTCGTTATGGGAACAGTTTTATAGCAATGTATAATAAACGTAAAATAAACAAAGAGGGAAAATTAAATATCTCTTATCCCACCCAAAAATATTTTTAAAGTGAAAATTTTTAGCAACTTTCTGAATTAAAAATTCGGTGAAACGAAAAAGCGACAGTAAAAAGACACAAACACATTCATGGATAGGATTCAACCCGTGAGAGAATGTGATAAATATATAAGTATACAGTGTTACGCTAGTCAAAATGGCAAGTATAACATACTAAACAGTATCGCGTTTTAAGCTAGGTCCAAGCTAGGCGACTAGAGAGATCTGTCTCTCAAAACCGGTAAAATGGTTGCGGTCAGCTTTTCTATTCAATCACCGTAGGTTTGTCATAAAAAAAGTATTTTAAGCACGTCAATATCATACATTAGTTAGTATACCGTAATTTCACTAGATCCAATCCTCTTTAAATACGAAATCAGTAATGCATGTCAATTATAGCTTGGCCAATTTCTACAAAGGCATCAAGTCATTTACCAATTATATCGTCGAATCTATATTATATGAATTATAGGTAACTTATTTATGTAGATAGGTATATGTCATCATCCTGTTTTATTCATATACTTCCTGTCCATACAAAGGCTGTATGGAAGAGATCACTCTAAGCAAAAAGGTCGCCTATTGTACAACGAACTGTGGAATGTGCATTGTTCCTGTAATTTGTTGCTTTTGATATATAATACAAAAGTAGTATATCTATCTACATCACCGTCTTATGTGGTATGTAGTAATTCTAATCAAGCCAAATGTTCAAAACAGATGCAATAAAAAAATAAAGGGAAAAATATTTTCGTAGCATCGTTCTATCTATCAATCTGGATACACTGACACTTCACAGCGAAGAAATGACGGCACTCACAAACACTCCTCCTGTGTTTCCCACTCCAAATATAGTTTAACATCAAGCGTCTGTATCCCTATATCTACAGATCAAGCAAACATCACCTTAAACGTCCGAACAACTGAGTAAATAGAGTTTACTTTCGCTTGGACGATTTGTTCGTGAGTAGCGTTGACATATAACTTGTCCGTCATATGTTTCTTACAATACCAATAGGTACATATTTTTATGAGGGATCAGCAATGTCATGATACAACCAATAAAGTTCCTCTTCCAATAAGTTTTCGTTGTGCGATTTTATGGCGTGTGTCCACGGGTCATATTCTTTTAGACGCTACGAAATTCGTAACATAAAAATATACTTATTAATGGTGAGGCTGTTTTACGATAAACTTGGCCCTATACAAATCAATATTGTTATTATATTAAAAAATCTTACAATTATTCACATAAATATAGCGTATAATAATTAATATGAAGATAAATCTGACGATCTAAAGATAAGTGAGCTTAATTAATTTAATTTAATATCGTGTAATTTATATACAACAACTTCAAGTACGCCTTGAGGAACTTTAATAAAAAAAATTTTTTAATAAAAAAAAGTACAAATAAAGTAAAAATTCTAAATAATAAAAATACAATTAAAGCCTTCTCTGTAAAGAAATTATAAGAGGACAGTCCACGACGCGGCCCTCGTGCATATTAGCGGACTTCACATGTCTTAGAAAATTGCATTTGTATTGGTTTCCTCACCATGTTTTTCTTCACCGCCAAACGCGTGGTAATTTACCGCATAAAATTGCGACTGTTAAATTCAGCGACCTACATCAAGACGCACACAGGCACCGGGATTGAACTCGTAATGCTAACGTTAACTTTATACGACCCCGGCCCGGACAATGAGCTTCCACGACTCTTCATATTACATCAAATACTAAAACACCTGAAGTGAACCCTAACACAGTAACCCAATAATCTAATACGTATACCACATGCGTCTTAATGTTTATTAAACAAAGTTTACAAAAATTCTAACATTTTATTGAAAAGTAGAAACTTCAACTGAAAGACGATGATTTAGCAGCTAAGAGGACTAAACATATGGCAATGTAGCATGTAAACCATTATGATCTTTATATAACAACCCATCACGTATAACATAGAAACCCTACGCGCTAATAGACAGATATTTTTGGCTATAAATCTATCAAGAATCGACACGGCCATAAATTTCCGATGGGTAACCGTATATTTGCAGGTAACTTTGCCGACGTTTCTTTAAGTTACAATAAATTTAAAAATGTTTTATTAGTAACCTTTGTGCGTGAAATCTTTGGAAGTGGAATAGATGGAAATAAACCGTCAAAATTGAGTGTTCCGAGTGACATCTAACAACGCCAGAACCTACTTCGTACCGACTCAACGTTTCCCGTGCGTTCACAGGAGGTAGTAATCAGATGCCATAAATATCTATTAATATCTCTTTTAGGTTGGTTTTTGTTCCTACATTTCTTACAACACAACAAATCGTCGTTTCTATTGTACAAGATATCTGAAGCTTGGGATCTGGGAAGTTGTTTGCGTATTTAAGACTCAGCTTTTTAATACGCTTTAGTAAGTTTAATCTATATCTATTAAAATAATTTTTCAATGTTAATTTTCTAACTGCAAGACGTATTATTATCCAGAAAATTTACACACAACTCAAGGACCGATAACAATGCTATCATTTTGAAACCCTACAAACGTGCTTACCAGGATTATCGAGATAAAGGATTCAGCTTAAATATAAATATATTATAATTTGATTACATATTTTAAAAGCATAAATTGTTTATCCTAATACTTTTTCAGACTAAAATTAGCCATAGCAGCTTCTTGTTTAGCTGTTTAAAACAATATACATTTTTATTTTGAACCTGTAAATCGAGGCGAAATCTATAACGAATTTTTCACTTACCTTACACGTCGGTTTATCTGGAAAAATAAAAGATAATTATGTATATATATTGTAACAAAAACTTTTATGGACATTTAACTATTAATTGTCCAGTTAAGTCTAAAACTAATTGAAGTTGAACAAAAAAAAAAAACAAATACAAAAATTGTACTGTACACTGTAAGTAAAACATTTATGTTTGATAGTTTAAGTGACATTAAATTGAATAATGTAAATTAAAAATTATTTCTATTTACGAAACTACAGCGTTTAATTTAGCGCCATCTAGCGAAATTTGTCGTAACTAAGTATAGAGAAATTCGTAGCAATCATTTGGAACTGGCTTTGCCAACGAATAGAATACATTAGTTTAACGGTTCTACAGCTAGATGTAATGGCAATCGCGGTGCTGTACATTTTATTCAAAAGGAATTCCATTCTTCGTAAATGTTTAATGTGAACATATGGTTTTGTTCGCTATTCATGTTTTATATAGGCACGTATGGGGCTCATTATACTCAGAACAAAGATACATTTAAATGAGAATTCTCAATGTTTTATTAATATTTTAGCGTAACATTTCAAATAAGCCTCGCTACGTGAATAATAACGTCATATGTTGAGTGAAGCATAGTACGTTAGCCAGAACGATTCCTGATGCCGGGCACTAATAATAATGTTGTTTGATATTTTTAGTGCTAATTTACCACGCGCTCGGGGGTGAAGGAAAACATCATGAATTGAATACTGCATCCTTTTAATACGCCTTTGCCTTGTAGCGAAATGGCATGTGAAGTTCGTTACAAGGTGGACATACGGTGGGAGATATTGGGCTCTATCCTTAACTTTAAACCCCTTACCCTACTTTCTTATCCTAACGTACAAAAGACATGTCGAAAGTTACCTTCAGCAAAAAAAAATTACTTCAAAAATTACACGCGAAATTATATATATAATTATATTATATGTATATAATTGCATGCCGAATCCCATTTAATAGGTAAAAACGAGGAAATTTCAAATAAGGTCAACAATAGGATACCTCTAAAAGGGTTGTCTTACTTTGAATTGAAAAGCTTTTTGAGGTCAGACATTCGAAAGATAAATAAGAACGGTGACGTGCATTAAAAAAGTTGCTATTTACAAAATAAACCACCCTGGCTTTATTTACACTAACATTTATACACATATGTTCAAGGTATGGTTATTTAAGGTATATATTCAAGGTTAAGGGTATTCCTGTTTGTTTAGATCGAATTCGTTGCTTGCCTTTCCTAATAACAGGGCTCTTTTAAAAAAACTATATTTTTTTCGTAAAAAATACTCTAACAATAATTACGTATAAATTCTATACATAGTGTATATCATGAGATAATCAGGCATAGCTGTCTGCTGATAGTCATAAAAAATACTCATTCTTGACTGAAGACAGACTATGAATTTTCTGCCAAGAGCAGAGTACTTTAATGTTTACGTTTACGTAATGATTTTACCACTTTCTTAAAGAATGTCGTAGGAGCTACGAGTTTAACTTTTGTAGAGGAGATACGATAATACGATAGTAAGCCACTAATCACTTACCTGTAGGGAGAGTGGTTTAATTCTATTATTCTCTTTGTGAGAATTGTTACTCCGCAAGCAGATTTAAATGATATATTTATTTTTCATACGTATATTTAATACAGCTAACATAATAAAGATAAGCATTTTGGGCCTACGCCTACGATTCCAGTCGCTTAGACAGTTAGTCTTTAATCTAACACTAACATTGGTTTAGTTGGAATAATTTACAGTATACTTTAGTGTAATTTATATTAAGTTGTATGATTAGGAATATTGATTTCAATAAATTAATCAATAATTTCTTAACGAAAAGAGAACAAATGAAGGATATCAGTCAAATAAAAAAAACGAAACGTTACGATGAAGTCGTCCATCAAATTATGCGTCATTTAAATTACCGATATTGAATTAATATGAAAGCAGCTGCGAATAATGTAAAGTGTGGTCAAAGAAGAAAAAAAAACCGTAGACGCAACATTTATTTCCTCGATTTATTGTTTTCCTTTTGTTATTAAAGCACAGTTTTTTTTAAACAAGTTCATATAAGCAGGCATTTTATACGGTGATAAATGTGTTGCAAGTGCGTTGCTGGCTTTTGAAAGAAGAAAGTGACCGAACGAATGAAAGTGGATAATAGATATGGATAGGTAAACTAACATTTACAGTAACTGGGCGCTTAGCAACATTTCAATATTTCTATCGTACCAGTGTTTAGAGAGATGGTATACTTCTCAGAACGAAAAAATAAAATAGGGTAGAATTGTAATAACAAATAATGAAATGTTAAACATACCTAATTATTATTCCAGGTAATTTTTAAATAAACTAAATCCGGTTACATTTATATAACAACAAAGATAAAAAGGTAAAACAGCAATACAATAGCGTAAATAGTCGTATCGCTTAGAGAACGGTCTCAAATCTGCTATTCCACTATTATTTAAAAAAGTAAAAAAACATTTATGATGTTTCTGAGCTACATTTACTGCAGATGTTGAAAATTATTATTTATAACAATAATAAGTCTAATCTTTTATATGTGCTGAAGTAGCCTACGAATTACTCGTAGCAAGGTCTACGAAGTCTGAGTTCTTGGGAAAGAACTAGTTTATATCCTAAAATTAGTACATGTGACGATTTAGAACGTAACTTCCACAATTATTATCTGTCATCGTATCTATGTCATGTAATATTGCAGAGTGAAATTCACGGAAGCAAATGTAATATGATATAATCCAGTGAGTGTTGTATGTTCAGCACGTAGTCTACACACGAAGCGTACAAAGCTGACGCGGTACGTGTTCAGCGATGTTATTGTATTCACGAATACTTGAACAGAATAAAGGTATGTTATTGCTAGTCTGACGTGTAGTCTATGACGCGGGTTGAAGTGTGGGCTGAGCAAGTGGGCGCACTTGTGCGGAGTGATACTCAACAGCGAGCGCTGTGGTGCGTTCCTGAATTAATTCGGCGATTGCTTCGAGTGGCCTGAATAGTGAGAGAAAATACGCCTCGACGGCTTCGATGTGATCGTTTTGTACACGAGATAAAGTGAGGGGGATCAAGTGCGAAATATTTAAATGGTATTTACTTCACAAAAAGCGTTTTTGTTTTCTCAGTTTTTGTACTGCATTGTTGTACTTTTCGTCGAAACATTGTTTAGGATTTTGCTTTTCTTTATAATCTATCTGGAATAATTTGTGGTTAAATATAATTTACAATTTACCAACGAACCAATAATTATTAGTCACGGGGCACTGAAATGTTTGAAGTCCTAGTATCATAGTAATCTTAGACTACAATCTGATTTTAATCATGTATTTGAGTTCATCTAGGCAAATTTCGAAAAATCTAAAGACATTACTCAAGTTACCTTAGGGGTATCTACGTCAGCTCTGTAGTTCTGGGCTCTCAGGAATAAGACTACGGTATCCCCTGCCTGTCGTACAAGGCGACTAAAAGGGGCCTCGGGTTCACTGGACGACAAGGGTGGGGGCCTTTGTCGTCCACCAGTCGTACCCAGGAAGAAGGCGACATCGGCTGGCCCGTGTCGCCTTGCACTGCGAGGGCACAGGGGGGGGAGGGAGCCTCGGGAAGTGCTCTCTTTGAGCACAGTGCAGAGGGGCTCCAGTGCGTTCCACGTGGGATCCCGGAGCCCCTCGTCATGCACAGAGGAAAGGGCCATCGGGGAGGTTTTAGTGGGTAAAAACCCCAGATAACCGCCGCCTTCCCCCCAGAAGACGGGGTGTCTTATTGATGATTTCCTCCCCGTTAACAAAAAAAGGGGTATCTACATATCAAGTTCACAAGTCAAGCAAATCGAAAAAAGGACATTGGTTAGAAATATTTACTAAAGAGTGAATATTTCTATTAATCTTTATTATAAAATATTAAGGCTAGCCAAAGAGTGCGCACTTTATTAGTCGTACAATCGTTGAATAACGATTGTACGTTATAGCCTCATAGTATCGTATTTGTTCCTTACTCATGGAAGCATGTCATAATCGGATGAAAATACTAACGTAAGCAAGTTGTTTCAATCCAATTTTCTACAAGTAATATGAAAAAAGGTACGAAATGCTTCGTTAGAACACAAGGTATGTTTATGAGTTATGTAGACAGAGGAATTAGGTTATGAGATTTTTATGTGCACTTTTTAAATTACACACTGTATCATCAAGAGTCAAGAGTTATCAAGAGTCCAACACTTTACATCTGAACTCCAGGTCGATTATGCTAGCATTAATCAAGTCTTTTAAGTTTTATATGATATTATATCATTAGATAGAAGGGTATACTATTTTATAACTCTTTAAGTAGGACAATAGAAGTTTAAAAGCAAAAAGGGATTACGTTTTTAGGGAAGGCGGGGTTATGTGGGGTTTTTACCCACTAAACCCCCGGTGGCCCTTCCTCGGTGCACTGTGCTCTTCAGAGAATACGTCCCGAGGGGAAGGTTAATCCCCTCCCCCCTAAAGTGATGAAGTGATATACCTGTACTAACGAAAGTTACCATATAGAAATAAAAGTATCGTGCGCAAATGCAGTGCTTTGCAATTTTTTCACTTCACTCGTGGATAACACCGCAATGCTATGCGCAAAGCTGATCTCATTTTGTCAGCTTTACATAGAAAGTTTTATTTTTTTAAATAACAGAAGTCGACGTTATTTACTACCAGAAGATCGTATTAAGTGGTTTATATTAATACGTTAAGAAAAATGTCTTTTTACGAAAATTGTGCTTACGGAGGAATAATAAATTTCACACTTATAACTTATATAAAGAAGGAGCGTAGAATGCTATTTTTACAAAATGCATTAAAAAAATAAAGAATAATTACACACAAATCCATGCGTTTGATACATATATACGCGGATATTCTACGGTTGCTTAGCAACGGTTAAATATGATAAATATTGACTGACAGATTCACCGCATAAGTTACGAACTGCGAATTATGTATGATTTCAATGCTCTGATTCCTGGGTTAAAGACGAATTTCGACTATAAGACAACCACTAGTATATTTAAAATATTTATAATCGTAGTAAAAACGTGAAAACTATTCATTATTTGATAAAATGAAATGTTTAAATATTTTTATGAACACCTATATATATTGTCAAAAGAAGTACATGGAATACTCGTTAAATAAATAAATAGTTGGATAATATTAGAAACCAAGATAGTTAGATAAGTAGACCGCAAGTTTTACGTAACTACGATCTACGGGTTTGAATACCAGTCGGCTTGTATCAATGAATTGGCCTTTTCGGATTTTTCAACCAACTTTAAAAAAGAAGGAGGTTCTCAATTCGTCTGTACGTTTTTTTATGTTTGTTACCTCATAACCTTGGACTAAGTGAACTGATTTTGATGATTATTATTCATTTGAAACTTAGTGCTTCCCGTGTTCCATTTAAATTTGGTTCTTTTCTGATAATTGCATCCATGAGAAACTCATGAAGTCTCCAATTTGCATCAAGTATGTGCGCCACAAATGGACTAATAACTCTATAACACGCCAACGGATTTCGATGATCCATTGTTTATTGGAAAGGATGTACTCCAAGAGTAGTATTATATATACGTTTAATATGCATACGATAAATACAAAGAGGGCGTCCACGTGTAATAGCGTTTAATTTGAGTCGCTTTTGTTTTTGCTCGTAAACATACTTGCAAGTATAAAACATGCTAAAAACTTGAGCCTGTTGTATGACAATGGGTTTACCTAAAAAGCTTGATATAAAGCGGATAGCGAAAGCAAAAGGACGTAATAGCCTATATTACATTATAAATATTACTTTAATAACTACGTATATGTTTAAGACATCACAAATATATTAAAGGTTTACACAAAAATCAACGGTTTATAGCTTTCTTCAAATACTGCTAATTATGCCTGTGCAAATTAATTAAGACCCAAAAACCCGGCGAGCGTTACCCGCAAAGTCAATTAAACAGAAAATTGTTTTAATAAGGGATTATGACCGTTGTGTTCTGTTGTTGTGACCGCAAATGTTTTTGAATTGTGAAATGTGACATTTTCGCAAATAAATATTTAAAGATACTTGATAATTTAGTTAAATTGCCAATATTCAAATGATTATAAGTTAAAATAGACAAATCGTATATAGACTTCACATGTGTACAGGAATTTTACATAATTTGAAATCTTATTTTTAAATTTACTACATTTTGACAGAGTTCATTTTCATGAGAAGAGGGGGGAGGTGGGATTGGGGCTTACAACAAAACTTAAAGTTAAAGGTGTAGTTAAGTCCCAAATATAACAGGTTAGTAAAATTCGATTAACGTCCTTGTAATGATAACCAAATAACATTCATCTTGAAAATCGTTGGCCTTTTTAAACTTCTTTTATATTTTAACTGTGGTTTTCCTTTAAAAATAAAATTAACATAATATTAATATTAAATTCCAATTATGTTTGGAGCGATAACTCGCAGTTTCAAGTTAATACTCTCTCCGGCGCTTTCATTTTTGAGAGCATTTTTCAAAGAAAATTTTATGAATCTCCAGAGTGCACGTAGAGACTGTGGTTGGTAATATCACATTGGCATGAAATATGCTTCTTCCCGTAAACATTGTATGATTACGGCATGGAGATACAATGTGACAGCCCTTACTCACACTTTACGATTAAATTGTGACAAAGGATACACACTTAATATACATTTTTGAAGTAAACTGCTCGGACTTTTTTACAACAATTATTTTGATATTTGAATAGATATTTAATGTACTCTGATTAAATAAAATCTTATTTAACCTAATCTTATTCCAATTTTGTTTTGTGAAAGTTAAATTATGAAAGTTAACGAAAGAATATTTAGCTACCGTAGAAGAAGTCCGGATATATCAGAAAGTATCAGCTACTTCATTAGGTCATTACACCATCACAGCGTGCCACCAAGTTTCCGACTAGTAGACCAAGTTGCTGTTTGCAAACATAATTATGACTTTCGCAAACTGCGATTGGGCGAAGCCCGCGTGAAATTGGTACACGCTACTTGACGTGTGACCACTAAAACTGAGGATTATGAACAAATTTATATATATATCAGTATCGATACATATTTCATTGCATTGGTGTCATAAGAAAAAATTGTAGCAGCTACGGCAGTATTTTAAATTGTAACCAAATTATAAAGTCAAAAAATCCAAGGGTCTTTAATTATGACGTACAAGCGGTACAGTACTATTACGAATCCCAGACAACTTAGCAGTATTTCGTTTTTAGGTTATCTATGTACTTATCTATAATTCACATCTAAAATTTATATAAATGTAAATACCAATAATTAACAAGTACTACTGTCTGAACGTAGAATAGAAATAAAAGAAAAATTCAACATTTTAAAATTCAATTTGTTAGAAAGAAATCTTTCATTTTAAAAACTTCTACTATAAATGTCTTCTCCATTTATCTAATAAATAATAATTTATTCAAAACGAGGTTCTAATATATTGTAGTCGCTTTTGTTTTAATTTCTGTAGTGCGCCGACAGATTTGTCGATTACAGATAAAACCTACGCTATTACTAAAGTTGAATTCTTCCAAATATTAGTAAGTAATTTATGTCACAGCATTATTTCAACGTTATCAAGTAATTATAACAAAAAATTCTCAAGACATACAACATATTATTGTATCAAAAAGTGTAATTTTAAAATGTACTCACTATTCCTATTTTGCTTCATGCTTCCAATTAGTCCTGGTACATAAGACATGAAATTAATTCACCATAAATAAAAAATTAAAATAATTGACCGTTTGTCTAACCTACCCGCTGTCAGAATAACTTGCTTCCGAATCAGGTGTACCAGGTAAATTCGAACTCTGCAAAAATTGGATATGTCGTGTTAATATTTTGTCTAATTTATTTTTATGCATGTGCAAATCTGTAAAGTGTTTGTAATATATCTACGATAGAGCAGCCGTAAAACAGAGTTTCTGTTAAAAAAAATTCTACAAGATAATCCATTCAAATATTACCACGTTTTCTTCATAAAGCCTCGCCTCAAGCACAGGTTGGCAATTAATTCAGCATATTTCTCTTTTTTTTTCGAGGCGAAACACCTGGGTGGTATTCACGCAGTCATAATTTCCTTCTACGACAAATACTCCTACGACTTTATCTATCAAGATAAGATGAAAAAGGTCATAAAACTCGTGTCTGAGCACGTGGTCGAGGTACGATACTTTTCTCATCTTATCACTAAAATTACATTAAATCATCGCTATTAATATGTAGTCAGATGATAACGTCGCTTGGCAATAAGTCTCCGGGCCACATGGCGAACGCACGTGACGCTAACTTAGCCAATATACGACGATCATTTTCACTAAGCGGTCTTCCAATAGCGGCATACTGCGAGCTAGACTCCGTGTCTAATGGCGCACATAACGTTGAATCTTGGCCATCGTTCAACAGTCAAACCGATTGCTCAGCCTTTTAACTTTACTCAGAAACAATGTTTTAAAGACACACTCAGGATTTGAATTTTCTCGTAAAATATTCGATGGCATGAACATTGAATAATTTTGTGATAGGAAAGCTTCAAGCATCCAGATATGAACATAATTGGTGACATACACAACTCATTTTTAACCGACTTCAAAAGGAGTAAGTTCTTGATTCGTCTGTATTTTTTTATGTAACACGGTACGGTAACAAACCGTATAACTTTCGATTGAGTGAACCGATTTTGATGATTTTTTTTATTTGAAAGGTGCTTTCTGCGTTGATCCAAGTCTAACAATGGGACATGACATGACAAAACCATAAAAGTCTTAAATTTGCATCTGTATGTGCGTCACAAGTGGACGAAAAACACGCCAACCGATTTCGGTGATTCATTTTTTATTGGAAAAGATGTACTTTAAGAGTAGTTTGATGAAAGTTTGTTTAGGTTCTGATTAATTTTATTATTAGCGGTGGTTAGTTATGAGCAGGCTAAGGGTATCTCACTAAAATAGCTTATTAGCAATCTTATTTGGATAAATTAAAAACACACACCGATACGTCTTTATAAATATAAGTATGTCATTTTCACTATTTTGAGTAGAAAGTATTCATGTACACACGATTTAAAGACATAAGCTGACGCAACCTACTCATAATAATATCAAACTAGGACTATATGATTTTTTTATAGCCTTTTATATATGTCCCACTGCTGGGCACAGGCCTTTTTCTTTGTAAAGAGAGGCCTTTTAGGGCATAGTGCGCTACGCGGCCCTAGTGTGGATTGGCAGACTTCACATGCCTTAACATATTTTTCTAAGTCATTTCGGTTTCCTCACGATGTTTTCCTTCACCGCCGAGCGCGTGGGGTAAATCAGCACATAAAATTGCAACAACAAATTTTGCATCAACAATTATTGATGCCGGGGATCGAGCTCGGGTTGCTAGCGTACTATGAGAGTACCACGGCTATGATATAAATCTTATTTATTCCGTCAAATGTTGAATTGAAAATGTTAATATACATTTAGTCTACTAACTTGAACGAAGATTTTAGTTAATAATTCATAATACACAAAAATATGAAATAATTAACTAGGCCAAGCATCTACACTATACTTTAATTGAAAAAGCTATTGAAATGCCGACTAGACGCTTCAGATACAAGTGTACTAACGGACAGAAAAAATAATAAAAGCTTTCATATATTTTAATCAAACTAGGGTATATTTACGCTTCGTCTATCATTAAATATCAAACACGAAGATGTGAAATATAAAAAGTTTTTTTTATATGCTATCTAAGCAATTTCTTGACGATCCCATCCGATGTTAAGTGTAAATACAGTCCTGGATGGTAAGACGCGCTAGCTTAGTAAATGCCTATTCACTCTGCTCTTGAAAATACCCACATTATATCGGAGGGAAAGACAGACGCGGGAAAACTATTCCAGTCCCTTGCTATACGAACGATGAAAGATGCAAAGCGCTTCGTTCGGGTTTGATGGATGTTCACAACAAAAGGTTGAAATCCTGCAGTGCGTCTTGAAGTCCGATGGTGGAACCGGGAATTAGATCATGTAGTTCCTGACCACACTCTCCAAAATGCAATCTTTATAAAACCAAAGGATAGCTACCTTACGCTTCTGCTCAAAACTGAGCAGATTGGTTTCAGGTGCGTCACCAAATTTTACGCCACTCAACTATAGGGGTAGGCAGAGATTATGAAGTTCCACTTTACCACACCTCTTCTAGTATGTCAGTATCAGTACGTCTCTGACTCTTTTAATTAAGTCGCTTTTTTGATAAATATACCTTGATTTATTATTTTATGAGTTAATTTATTGTCTAAAGTATTATAACAAAACATGAATTTAAAAGAAAGCATGCCAGTCATTATTATGCAACCAATATTGTATTTCAATTTATATTTCTTTTATTACAACCCATAATGACAGACCCCCTGATGATCTTTTTGCTATCCGTGCTAACTTTGTTTCTTTCGATCACATGTGGCTATAATACATAATGATGCAATGACAATATGAGAGGTTCAGGCTAAGCGACCTAAGAGCTGTGCCACCTCTCAATCCGGTGAAGCAGTCAAGGCCAGCTTCTCTGGCCAATCTGTGTAGTTCGTCAAAAAAAATGACAATATGATGCTTTTATATATTTTTTTCATATATTACAAAATAACATCAAGATAATATTAGATATACGTAATATAAAATTATATCGAGATTATCATTCAACAACTTTCGGATTAAATTAATAAAATTATTTATAACTCACTTTTTTTCTTCATTAATACTTTGAGATACAAAAAAATAAAATTAGATATAGCCAGTTATGTCATAAAGGATTCCAATTCATTTTTTATCAGGAAAACAATTGATTTTACGAACCCGGGTGACCGATGTTAACCATTAAGGAATGTTTCCATCAGCGGGTAAGTTTGGTAAAGACATTTTCTCCAGTAGCGGCAGAAAGAGTCGTTATTAACTTGAAACTATTATCAGGGTCCATTTGCTATCAGCTCCCCTTGAGGGGGCGCTATAGATTGATAGGCAGTGGTTTTCACTAGACCGTTTCATTCATTTAAGGTAATAAATTGCCAACATGTTCTGAAATGGAATCGCATCAAAGATTGCTATAGTTGTATGCCTTGAGATGAAAATTGCTACAAAACGTAGACGTTTATATGTAGTAAATCACACACAAGTTATTGAAAGAAGCAAATTAAGTAGAACAAAATGTAGAGTAAAATAAATAAAACAGTACAAAATTATTAAGAAAATGAATATCTTAAGTCTTAAATTACAGCTTAATACAACTGAGATTTTTTCATATAAAATTATGAAATCAACTTATACTTTATACTTATAAGGCTTGTCTATAGCGAAGCTAGGCTTTGCTACTTAAAGGATTATTAATTTCAGCAACAAATTACAGGACATTTATGTTAGATATATGTCCTGTAATTTATTGCTAAAATTACTTAGTTTTGATTCGAAGTACGCCACCAAGGGACTTTCCGATTTCAGGACCAAAGATTTTTAATTTTAAACATAAATTAAGAATACTGACTAAGCATTTGAATCCCGGTGAAACTCTCAGAGGTTTAAACACATGACAATTTTTTTCATGATTTTAAGTAGAAAGGAATGGCTTCTTAATATGTGTGGTGTGTGCTTAATATTTATGGATATTCTAATTACCTTCACATAGCGGAAAATATTGATTCTACCCACAAAGAGATTATTACAGCAAATTCGTTCTACAGCTTTAAAATAGACCCGCACAGGGCTTAATATTTGATTTGAAATATCGAGAGTTATTTACACTTATGAACGAATCATGCGCACCTTCATTGAGAATGCGATGAGTGTAGTCCAATGTCGACAAGCCGCCATCTTGCAATGTCTCCTCGTATAATTGCATATACCATTAATAGAGCTTGAATATTAATAGAATAAGGACATTTTTTGATTTTATTTTTTAGTTAAATGACTGTTATAAAATAAGATGAAACGAATGTTTACTCTCCCGTTCATTTGATTGTAGGTTAGAGCATATTATCACGATTATATACTTAAGCGTCAATAGTTGTAATGGTCTAGGGCAGTGGTGTGTAAACTTTTTGGTTGGCGGGCCATAAATAGTTAAAATACTTTAAAAGGGGCCAAAATTTGACCGAAAAAAATATTTTGATTTATAAAATCTACTTAACAAAATAATTAAAAGCTAATTAAGAAGATTACACAAATTGTTGATGGTAATTTTTTTTTGGCTTTTTACGTAAAAATTTACGACGTCATATTTTTTTTTTAAACAAACTGAGAATTTTTAAAGGTTTTAAACCTCATATACACTACTGATATAAATAAAACAGAAACTATTTTACAATAACACATCAAAAATATTAACAAAACAAAGTCTTGGCGGGCCGGATGAAATGCTTTAACGGGCCAGATTTAGCCCGCGGGTCGTAGTTTGCCCACCACTGGTCTAGGGTAAGGTCTATGAAAAGTAAGGTCATAGTATCAAATCCACCATTCGACTATTGAGGTCAACCACAAGCTGAAGCTTAGTTGGTATGGTTAACAAGAATGTTAGTTATTTTTGTG
Organism: Meandrusa payeni; assembly: GCA_029286785.1. Taxonomy (NCBI): domain Eukaryota; kingdom Metazoa; phylum Arthropoda; class Insecta; order Lepidoptera; family Papilionidae; genus Meandrusa; species Meandrusa payeni. The sequence goes on from JAGSMX010000013.1 coordinate 8,953,836, forward strand.
AAAAATATATTGATGGCATTCTTTTAAAAGCTAAATATACGAGTACATATAGGTCAGGAAATACTATAATATAATTTCATATAAATATATTACCTAATATTAATATTATTTAACTCAGCTATCCTCATGAAAGTTTCCAGTTACGATGATTGAAGATCTTTAATGAAATAATTGTTTACAGAATATTATCCATTTGAAATAACTAGTTAGATTTACATTAAAATGTTTATGCCACAATTTACATATTTTGTAAAAGCTGCATGCATTGATATCATAGTGTTTGGACGTTAAAATTTTGCGAAATTTAAATCTGATCTCGGTGCCAGTACCAATTAAATTATTAAGTGCAGTTTTAAATCCATGTAATGTATTTCAACGTCTTTAATGGGGGAGAGTGTACGAGTGTATGGATGGAAGAATGACTCGGAAACACTTCGAGACGTGATTGTATCTACTTACACAACATTCTTCGAATGTCACACAAATTTTATGGCAATTCTTTTACCTGTACAGCTATAAAACTATGGAATAGTTTGCCGATTGAGATTACAGAAGCTTCGTCGACTAATGTATTTAAATCGCGTGTATCTGAATACTTTCTACTCAAGCAATTAAAATTTTCAAACTGGTATATATATTATATTGTCGTTTAAGTATTTCATGTATATGTATATTATTATTTTTATTTTGAAGTATCTATATATGTATATGTAAATGTATATTTATTTATCTATTTTTAAAACGCTATTTTTAGCGGCACTACCCTTAGACTGCTCTTCATCACTAAAGGTTAACTGGAAGAAAATGCTAAATAGCATTAAGTTCGCCTTTGTACATATACTTTGGTGCAATAACGAATCTATGATAGATATCACATAAGGCCCAAAATATTCGGAGGCATATTAACAACAATTTTGCATTTAATTTTCCAAACAGGTAAATTTATAATTGTTATCAAAACAATTTTACGTTAAAAGTTTATTGCTCGTATACAAAGCTCAATAGCGCAACATAACAAACTCTGACCGTACAAAACCAGGCGGGTATAAAATTGGTTACGCTGAGAGCATAACCAAAACATTGTTTTAGGCAACAGTGGACCTTCCCGCGTTTAACATGCATGACTACGTTTTGAACACTTCACATGAAATAGCAGTTAGGTCGTACAATTTTCGTGATTCGTAATTAGGTTTGAAAAATACAACTCTTTTGATAGATGGGAACAATCTCGTAAAATGACTTTTTATTCAAACAGCGTTACGTAGATATAATTAGTACCGATATAGTAAATACCGTCACAACGGCGCGTCCTATATATTACGAGTAAAACAGAAACAGACTTCTAATCGAATCAAACTTTAAAAGTTACGTGTGAGCGCCCTTTTGTATTTCTGAATTATAGTAGGAATATTACGAAATAGAATTAGTCAGAATCTAACCAGATCTGTAGGTAGTCTCTTCCAATAAAAATGAATCATCGAAATCGGTAACCGCGAAATTTAGTTAATCTAGTCGCCCAAATTAAAGACTTATATGGTTTTTTTCATTAATGTCATAGTCAGAAATGGACTAAATTGAAAAGTGGAGATTCGGAAAAATGGGGGGGGAGGTTCGGGGTTACCACATACGTATGTGATCTAATGCTGGTTTTGGAACAGGGACTCGGAGGCAATAGACCACGCCAATCAAGTAAAGGCGTTGGCGGCCTCTGCGATGGCGAAGTGTTGAAGTTTTAAGTAAACTCTTTTATAAGTGGAGCAAATGTAACAAATAAAAATCCAAATAAAAAACACACACAGAGACGGCATCAGTACGTGGAAAAGCAGTTTAAATAATAAAAAAGTCTGTGTTGAAAAACAGTATTAAAAGATTCCTTATAAAAGCTTTAAAAAGTTGCGTGCCATCACGTTTATTTGTGCTACACTATGTTATATTTATCTTTTATTTATTTACTTTTTATTTGTATCTTTTGTTTCCGTCTCTTTTATCTTTATGTTTAGTTTCTTTGAAATCAAATGTGATAAAACAAATTAACGTTTATTGTATTCAAGTTCATTCTACTAACTAATAAGCAGCGAAAGCTGTTTCTGTATAAACCGATAAGGGTATAGGGACATGAGAACTTATTTCTTTTATATATTTATAAATTCTTACATTAAACTAAAATCTCGTGGATTTCGTTATTTAGCACTTTATAAGGAGCGTTTCTATACAAGGCTATAGATTTACTTTTTATAATCGCTTTTGCCGAGGGGCTGTACGAGGGAAGGGCGCACGGCCAAACTTGAAGGGGAGCTCGGCTTATAGCAATTTAGCTGGCAAATTTGTTGGAAGTTTGCATTGAACGAAGCTCTTAAACAAGTCTCAAGAGGAGACTTCACACCAATGAACCGACCAAACGTTCGTCAACAGTTGAATGGCAATACGTCTGCTTAACGAGGAAATGTTAAAATCTTACGTTTGCATTAACACTTTAAATTAAGGAGAGAAAATAATCTTTATTACCCATCGAACTATCATATTTTCGAGCTCATGGAAATTTAAACGAATGAGCCTCGCCAAGTGACCGTAAAATAAATTTAAGCACCTATAAAATCTGTAATACGAGTTTTATTGAATTAATCTCGGCTATCATTTTATGTAGCTTTATTAAGTTATCTCTTACAGCTTGAATTAGATGACTCATCTCTCTAAATTTAATTATATTTAATTGTTATTTTTTAATAAATATGATTTAATATAATCCGTACATTATCAAAAAAACATAATATACTTATATAATTGTTACGAATATTGAATATATTTGTAACGTTGAATATAATTAAAACAATTTGTTAAATATCCATGAATTCCATTAAATTGTTAGCTTCTTCTTCTATAAGCTCTACAGCCCTTTGTGAGCCTTGGCTTGGTCAAGCAACATCCTCCACCTCGGTCTATCCATGGCCGCACTCCTCCAGGTTCCTATGCCAATTTCTTTGGCGTCTCGATTTACACCGTCTATCCACCGCAGCTTTGGTCTTCCCCGACCTCTTCGACCCTCAGGGTTCCTCGTCATCACTGCCTTGGGTACCTTAGTTTCATCCATTCTCTGCACATGACCAGCCCATCTAAGCCTGTTTAATTTGATGTGCCCAGCCACGTGCAGTTCCTGGTAGAGGTCATAAAGCTCCTGGTTATAACGGCTCCGCCATTGGTTGTTTTCGCACACAGCGCCAAAGATACGCCTCAGGATTCGTCTCTCAAATACTAACAGCGCGCTCTCATCCCCTCTACTAAGAGTCCAGGTCTCAGAACCATAGGTTAGAATAGGCCTTATAAGGGTTTTGTAGAGTAGCAGTTTCATTTTACGGGTTAGAAGTTTCGATCGCAGATATTTCAGGAGGCCGAAGTAGCATTTATTTGCCGCCAGAATACGTCTTTTGATTTCTGCAGATATGTCGTTATACTTCGTTACCATTGAACCCAGATAAACAAAGCTGTCTACTGCTGCAAAGGTGTTGTTTCCTATGGTTACAGTTTTTTCGTTAGTATTAGATGTTGTTCTCGAGACGTGCATGTACATTGTTTTTTCTGCATTTACTGAAAAACCGGCTTCATGAGATGCTTTTTCGAGACTGAGATACGAACTCTCCATGTCAGGTCTTGATCTGGCTATAATATCTACGTCATCCGCATAGCCGAGGATTTGAACACACTTATAGAATATTGTTCCCGAAGTTACGATCTTGGAATCTCTGATGCATTTATCGAGTATTACGTTAAACAAAAGGCATGAAAGTGAGTCACCCTGTCGCAGACCGTTGGATGTTATAAATGGATTAAATTGTTAGCATATGAGTAAATTTAAAAGCTAGCTGGGTGTTTTTTTGCAAACCTCGACTGATTAGTCCGAGACGGTAGCTTCGACTGTTTCACGGGATTGATTAATAGCATTGCTCTTAATTTACCTAGCCTAGACTGATGACAAGGATCGCATCAAAAGAAAAAATAATAGAGTAACAACTTGAAATTGGCCATGAGGAACAGGGACGCAGCGGTCGCGGAGAAACGGAGTGTCTATGACGTGAACCAGAGCATTCTCTAACACCAGATTCCAAAATCAAGCAAAAAAATATTGTAGTGACTGTAGAGGAGCACTATTCTTAGCAAAACAAAGTAAACAAATAAAGTACATTAGAAAAGAGCACAGACACAAGTCTGTGGTTGAGCTTTATTGAATATAAAAAAGTAGCCTGAACCTCTATAGCTAGTAATTTGACACAAAGTCTCCCCTGGTGAAGGGTGAAGCATTCCGATCCGAGAGCGCCGGAAAGAGCCAAACCACGACTTAGTTGATTGCTTTTTCAAACAGTAAATACCACTTCAGGAAGCATCAGCGCTGGAAGAAGAACTGGCCTAAGTAACTCCAACTAGGAGCCGTTCTGTTGTTATACATATCTAGGTGAACAAATTATTTTGAATTAATTGTGATTTTAATCATGACATGTTATAAGATGCATTTTAATGCAGAGTAAAGTAATTGTTTTTTTTTTTCGTACATCCAAAACTGTAAATAAATACTTAGCGGGCATCGGCTTTTCGTATCTAAAGCTAACCGAATATACATTGGGCTTTTACTGATGAACTTGCCTTGTGGCCTTAACCATTGTTAAATTAATGTCAACAATAGGATCACAAAGACAAAGGTAAAGTTAATCAATAGTCCCGACAGAGTTCCAGAACAGACAAAAGCCTATTTGTAATTACGGGAATGTAACATTAAATTGATTAATTTACTTTTTCTCCGATTGTCTTTGAAAATTGATACGCGATTTTTCCTTTTTTCCTTATACACTGATTATAGCTATCGAATCTAATAGACTTTTTATATTATTAATTAGTCTACTCTCAATCATAATCTTTCAAATTTATCAGCATTGAATGTCTAATAATTTTCTTGATAATAATTTGTTTTATTGGTAAATAATAATTTTTAAAAGACGTAATCACTTGTGTGCATCAATGGCTTACTATAAATAATGCTTTAATATTTTTATTAGCTTTATCTCCTTCTTCTTCTTCCATGCCCTTTCCCTTTATGCCAAGCCAAGACAGACGGTCTTGGGTTGTCCCTACCACTATATTGGCTCGTTGCACATCTTTGGCAACGATTGTCCGCCACGTGGTCTGCGGTCGTTCTGTACCTTTATTCATATCTGGGATAGCAAGGCCCCCCTGAAAAACGTGCTCCTCATCCCGTCACCATACCACCGCAAACGACTTTTCACCATCTCCACAATGGGTGCAACCTTGAAGGAGCCTCTCATGTACTCATTTCTTTTTTTATATTTTTATTGTAATCTCTCATAAATACACACATTCACAAACACTGACACACACACACACATATATATACAAATACATACATATAATTACTTTATACTAATTAACTATAAAAACAAAAAAAATATGATACGGTTAACGAAGAGTTGGATCTTCTGGCACAAGTATATTTTATACTTAAAAGAAGATCCAAACATTGTGTACTTGTTTTATATGTTTTTTTGTTTTTGAAAATAAAGATTTTATTTATTTATATTATTATTTCGTACTTTATAATTCCAGCCGCCCACCGTAGCATTTTCATTTCGTTTGTGTGCATCTTTTGTTCTTGGTGTTTCTTGAGAGCCTACTTATTAGCTTTATAAATACAAAAATAATAGCTTTCTACCGATAGGATAGGCGATGTATACAGGTTATTTAATAAAAATATTGTTTTTAAAGAAAATATTGTGTGGAAATTAATTAATTTCCTTCTTACTTTTGTTCGGTGACGGTGACGGTGCCACACCGTACTACGTAGTTAATGTACAGACTGGTACACTATAAGTTCCGATAACTACCAAAAACTGTGACGTAATATTATGATTACTCGATACAAGATTCACATGGCCTCTATTATTATTATTTTTAAATGCATATATGTATGCAAATACATTCATGTTATCCATTCCATATAAGCTTAGGCTTGTGTTAGAAGATGTTTCACGTCAATAATCGAATGGCGGATTCGAACCCACGAGCACGAGCTATTGACGCTTATTTATAGCTTGGAAAGAAGGTGTTGATTCAATTGACTTAACTATTAAAGCATCTACTTAGTTATTAATTCGTTTGCACGGTTAAAGTAACTTCTATTCAAACTCATATTAAGCTTAAGAGTTGTTAATTATAAACTGTCGAAGTCAAGATTAACGCCTCTCGATGTACATTGCATCGCATCGCATGGAATTAACAATTCCAATTTATCCGACTAACGAATACCGAGCTCGAATAAAGGTGGAATGGAGCTGGCAGATTGCTTAACTTTTCTAATTAAATTTCACTTGTAGCTACTGACGTGCAACATTGGAGCGTATAAAAAGTATCCACAGATCTCTGAGATGCTTTCGATTTGTTTTTCCTTCGTTTAAATTATGAATCATTTCGGATATCAAAGGAGCTTGTTTAATTTACCAATTGACACACTTACATGAACCGTCATCCCGATCTTTCAAGCAAAGAGAGATTGAAAAAGTTAAGAGAGATTGAGAGCAAAGAAGATGATTTGATAACAAATAAGTGACAAGAAATTTTATGTTACATTAATGTTATTTATTATCTTATTGCTACGCCAACTAGTATAAATAATAAAAATCTAGCTCAGGTTGTCGCTAGCAGGTAAAATAATAAAAAAGCTTAACCTAGGACATAAAAATAATTAAGTGTGCTATAATGTTATAACTAGTGCGTCTATAATCTGGAAATTGAAACGTTAATGCTACTTATCTTCCCACCAGGCATCAGCTCAGAAGAATGATCAGATTAACTTAAATATTGTCGTATTTATATTGATACATTTTTATTACAACAAGTACATTAATTGTCAAGGTATATTCATTTAGTATTAGAGTGAGCGAGAGTTACAGCAATATAGCAGAATTAATAACCCCTAATGTGAACCTGGGGAGACTTATACTCAGCAATAAACTACTGCGTGCGGAAATAAATTTATTATGTCCTGACTAATGGAAATAAAATGTGTCCTAAGTTTATAATGTTTATAATTTTGTCTTATTTGTTAGATTCCTGGCTATTTTGTAGGGACATGACGGCGTTTTAGAAGGCTCTTTCTACTAACGCTAAATTATTTGTGCATCTAAGTATGTTTGTTTGATGTGCAATAAAGGTTTTTTTTTAATAAAAAACTATTCTTTCAACACTTGACAACGATCCCACCTGGTGATAAATAAGTTTAAATGCAGTCGTTGATGTTATAGCTAGCTTACTAGCTTAGTAAATGGTTATTCACTCTACTCTTGAAATAACCACCATTGTAATCAGAGGGAAAGACTAGCAGTGTATCTTGGAGTCCGATGGTGTAACGAGGATTGGGGAATTAGATCATGTGAGTCCATAGCACAGTCTTCAAAATGTATTCTATACAACACAGAAATTAAATAATTTTACTAAAATACCCATACTAACATAACAGTAAGAAAATTTTTCTTTAATAAAATTAATCTGACATTACACACAACTATTCTCTTATTGTTTGAGTGCATATGGTGACTACGACTCAATTTCGAAACTGTCAGATAGTTAGTTGAAATTAATTTACATATTTGCCATATTTATGACCCAATATAAACAGGTCAGATATAAATTTTAAATTTAAATAAGATTTATGATTTGACAGAAACTTCAAATGGAGAAGGTTCTTAATTCGTCAGTATTTTTTTTATTATGCTGTCTGTCCAATCTGTCAATGGGATCCACGAGAAAACGATAAAAGTCTTAAAATCCAAATATGTGCGCCACAAATGGACGAATAACTCAATTTTACGTGTAATAGCTTGCAGGTTTGGAATGAAATTGTCCAATAACTAGTATACTCAATTTATTGACACAGCGTAACGTTGTACAAAGAATTATTTATAACGAATACCGTCACAACTGTGCGTCCTAACAATCTTTATACAAAATTTATTAGAAGTCAGATTACAAAGTAATAAATTTAAATTATTATTTACAATGCCAAGTTTATGTTATGTTCAACTAAATTATTAATTATGAATTAAAAATACAATAAGTTCAGGTAAATCACTAAGATATCATTGGAAGTAGTTATTACGCACAACAATCGCTGAATGCATTGTGTTGCTAGCTAACACACGCCAACTGATTTCGGTGATTTATTTATTATTGGACTTCAACAGTAGTTCGATGAAAGTTTGGTTAGGTTATGATTAATCTCCAGCCCTGTAGTTCTGGGCTCTCAAGAATATGACTACGGTATCCCGTGCCTGTCGTAGAAGGCGACTAAAGGGGCCTCGGGTTCACTGGGCGACAAGGGTGGGGGCCTGAGTCGTCCACCAAAGTGGACCCGGGAAGAAGGCGACATCGGCTGGTCCGTGTCGCCTTCGCTGCGAGGGCACAGGGAGGAGGAGTAACCTCCCTCGGGACGTGCTCTCCTTGAGCACAGTGCAGAGGGGCTCCGGTGCGTTCCACGTGAGATCCCGGAGCCCCTCGTCATGCACCGAGGAAAGGGCCACCGGGGAGGTTTTAGTGGGTAAGATCCCCACATAACCACCGCCTTCCCCAGAAGGCGGGGTATCTTTCTGAAGATTCCTCCCCGTGAACAAAAAAAAATGATTAATCTTAAACATTAAAAGAATCGACCTTTTAATGTAATAAACGTTTAAAGGTCGATTCAATTCGAAGTCAGTGTTTGTTTTTGGTCGTAAATATATTTGTGCAAAATATTATTAAGGTATTAATTATATAATATGATTAATATAGTTTATAATAGTTCAATGAACAGAACCGACACCCGCAGTCTGTAATACTTAACACCAATTGGCCAAGTCAAGTGCTTTTAACCTATTAATTATGAATTGACCTATGACGACATGTGTGAATGTAGCACCTGCCTTGCATTCTTAAAGCGTAAAGAAAACTTTGTATTGAGGCTATAACTTTAAACGAACAATTCTTGTACAAGTAAACACATGTTAAGTGTATTTTGGATCACTCTAAGGGTTTATATTTACTTCAACCGACTTCGAAAACGAGGAGGTGTCTTTTTGTTTTCTGTCTGTATTTTTATGTTAGTTATCTCATAACATTGTTTCCTTTATTTGAAATCTGGTGTTTACAGAGTCATCCATGAGAAAACTAAATAATTCTTAAACTTACACTGTGTGTGCGACAAATAGACGAATACTTTAATATCACTGCAACTGCTTTCGATTTTTTTTAAGGACATATTTCAAGGGTAGTATGCTGAGAGTTTGGTTAGTTTCTGATTTATTCTATTTCGTAATCTTCCTACAGTACTTCGAAAATACAAAATGAGTGTCCATACTGTTTAACGTTTAATTCTATTAGAAATCGGATCTTGTTTTTAATCTTATATTAACTAGTGTATTAAGACAATAATTATAAGAAATTAAAGTCATAGCCTGTATAATATTTATTTTCCATTGTTGGGTATTTTCTTGGTAAAAATATAAGGCCATAGTCTGCGACGATTAGCGTGGCATAGAAAATTTTCTAAGACAACCAAGTTTCCTAACGGTGTTTTCCTTCACTGCTAAGCCGCATGGTAAATCGGGACTAAGATAATATAAGTCTTTTTTTTAATTTAGCAAGTGGACAAGTTACTTGATATTTCCATCATGTATAGATTAGCTTTCAAATATAATTTGTGATCTTTGTATTGTATAGTGTTTTTATACTAACTGTCGATGTCCTGTAATTGGCAGTACACAGACTTATTTACGCATAGTTCAAACACTAAAGCACTTAGGTATTATAGAGCTTTGTTGTAATAACTAATATTGTTAGTATATTCATTACAATAACTCCAGAGCAAGCTTTCGATGCAGAATCATCGACAATTAACAGTAATTGCGTTACATTTGCTATATCGGTCGCACGGGGAAATTGGTTTCACAAGCCATGATTAATTAACCGATAGCATCTACTGGTTTATAGGTTCGTCTTGAATATTATCTACACATATCACAGTCATAGTCGAGTGGATAAACGTTTGGCCTGCGACCTGACAGTCGAGAGTTTCGATCTCAATCCATTTGTAGCGATAAGTTTTTCGTTGTATGGTTGCATACATTTTTAACATTTGTATGAAAAAAGTACACTCGCCTCGGACATTAAACAGTCTCAAAATTTATATCCCCAGGCATAAAGCTACCATATCTTTAAATCTCGTTCACAGTATAGTCGATACATCTTTGGAACGCCTTACCGGATGTATGGTGGTTCCAGCCCTGTAGTTCTGGGCTCTCAAGAATAAGACTACAGTATCCCCTGCCTGTCGTAGAAGGCGACTAAAAGGGGCCTCGGGTTCACTGGGCGACAAGGGTGGGGCCTGAGTCGTCCACCAAAGTGGACCCGGGAAGAAGGCGACATCGGCTGGCCCGTGTCGCCTTGTCGCTTGGTAGTAACCTCCCCAGGACGTGCTCTCCTTGAGCACAGTGCAGAGGGGCTCCGGTGCGTTCCACTGGAGATCCCGGAGCCCCTCGTCATGCACCGAGGAAAGGGCCACCGGGGAGGTTTTAGTGGGTAAGAACCCCACATAAGCGCCGCCTTCCCCCCAGGAGGCGGGGTATCTTTCTGAAGATTTCCTCCCCGTGAACAAAAAAAAAAATGTATGGTGGTTATGTCTACTTAGTTAAAAGTATTTGCAAGATCATAAATCTTGCATATACTTCTTGTATATATGTATATATAAGTGTATATATGTATATATATGCACGCTGCAATCATAAAGTCAATAGTTAATAGCCCTATAGTTTAGGATATGGTCTGCAAATCGCAAGGTTCAATTCCACTATTCTACTCTTGCACCTCCTAGCACAAGTGGAGGCTTAGTTTGGAATAGTTAACAAGAAAGTTGTTAATATTTATGGAGAAGAAATACGTGTAGTTTTCCTTTTTTTATTAATAAAGTAACACGTAACTTACTTATTGCTCGGGCTGAAATACATCTTTGCGTAAATAGCATACACGAAGTACTGATTTATAATCTACTCGTATAAAAATAAATCAATTATATTCAGGTTTTATTAGATTTCAGTCGCAACTAGCGTAATTTGGCGCATAATTCCACGAAATTTGGTTTAAGGTACAAGGTAAGTCGTACATATATAATCCTAGATATTTTATAACTTTGTATTTTGGTATGCTGTTTATTTTCCGTTTGCACCGAATTGTGTACCTGCACAAGAATATTTAGTGTTATGTAACATCTACGCTACAATATTCCGGTTGCTACATTGTTTCGTGTCTACCGCGTAATTGTTATATTAAATACTCGACCACAGTGTAGTTAACAACGATAAACCAAAACGATCAGTGTACCAGCTGAAATATAGCCGTGAGCAAAAATAAAGGGTCGGTTAAGAAAGTTTCAAAATCTCGGAAGATAAAGACGCTAGCTAACTGAAATAAATTGTTCATGATAGACAATTACATGTCCTTTAAAATAAAAAAATAAATTTTTATTATTTTATTTATATTTCATTAAAAAAAATAAACGAAAAAGGATATCTTACGCAAACGTGGATAATACAGCATTTTTCATAAAATTTTATTTTCATTTAAATTTTAGTACTTACTCTTGCCTCCATATGGCGATATAATAAAATCCAAATAAAATTGCATTACATGCACAGTTGATTTCAGTCATCTAGCGTTTTTTTTTTTTATATGAAAAGTGGCAAACGAGCATACGGCTCACCTGATCTTAAGTGATCACCGTCGCCCATGAACATCCACAGCACCAGAGGAGCTGTAGGTGCGTTGCCGACCTTTGAGATAGGAATAGGCTCGTTTTTTGAAGGTCCCTAAATCGTAAACGTTCGGAAACACCGCTGGCGACAGTTGATTCCACAAGTTGGCAGTGCGTGGAAGAAAGTTACGCGAAAAACGTACAGTCGTTGAACGCCAACCATCAAGATGGTGGCGGTGGAATTTGTAATTCTGCCGAGATGTGCGGTAATGGAAATCGGTAGCTGGGATGATTCCGAACAGTTCCTCAGAACACTCCCATGGTAAATGCGATACAGGATGCAAAGAGAACCGACATCTCTTCGCAGACTCAGAGGGTCGAGTCGATCGGAAAGACCCTGATCGTCGACTATTCGTCGTTATCTTCCGAGATATTCAAACTTTCCTTAAACCTTAAACGACTCTTTATTTTTGCTCACAAGTGTATATTGAAAAATTAAATATAATTCCAAATCCAAAAGTAGGTTATATTCAAGTTCTTTTGTGATTGGATGAATTGAATTTGATGACTATTTTTTATTTAAAAGCTGCTATTTCTCAGACAACCTCAATTAAATTAGAGAACTTCAATTATATTTTTTTTCACTGCAGCTTCAACCTGTTACTGTAAACATTTTTTCAAAAAAAAATAGAAAAACTATTTCATCATATTTTTGAAAACCAAATAGTGGACCAGAACTGTGACTACAAGTAGGTATAATTTAAGTTGAGGTTAAATTTCTTACACACTTTATAACAGCTGAACTGTTTACACTGTGACAATGCAGTGTTCAAATAAAGCTGGAGATATGTTAGCAGTGGGACTTCTGATTATTAGGTTAGATTGTGCATGCATTTGAATTTTGTGAACATTATGCTCACAAATGCATTTTGATTATATTATGTTCAATGTAAAGAACATTTAAAAGAAATTACTCATTATTGTTACTTTGTAAACGTCAAAATTATTCTAGATTTTTAAGCACAAAATTTGTGCCTGATGCCCTGTCACATATGGGACTTAAGCTTGGTGAAAAGTGGGGCGTAGTGGCGTATATACACTTAAAAGTGTCCCATAAATTTATGTCCAACGGTAAGGGGGTGATAGGTGACTGTGTGGTGTTGATACAGTGTAAACTAATTCCACAGGAGATGAGCATACTGCCATCGTCACCAACCCCCCCCTAACTGAAGCCTGTGCCTGTGCATCCTGTAGGCATGGGAGCGTTCGCTGTCTAGTAGTGTATTGACCTCAGGACGAGCGTGCAATGCTCTATTATGCTATGTGCGCTTTAAGCAGAAAAGGTGAAGAGTTGCAGCTCCACCCCAACCAGTAGACGAGGTACATTAAAACACGACGCCTACGCGTGAACTACGGAAGTGTGCGAAAGCGTTCCCGAACTTACGATAAAGGCACGAGAGAACCACCGTGGGGTTTTAGTAGGTGCGAGTCCGATATAACCCTTCATTGAACCCTTAAAAGCGGCAGGGCACGTAAATAAAAACAAAAAGTATAACCCAATTCAAAATAACATATGTCGGTCACGTCTATCAATAGAATATAATCCATCCCGCTGGTGATTTTATATAAAAGTTATTTCTACCAACCCCTCGGTAGGGGCGGTTAAATGTCATCAACGTACTTGCTACAGATGTGAAAGTTTGATTACCTTTCCTTGTATAATAAGAGATAAGCAAGTCGCTTAGATATGCACATTATATCTGGAATGAACAGTACGAAAGAAACAAGAGCCCTTTCATGCTAAGTCGACTCCATTTATCATTCCGTATACACGGTAAGGTGCTTTTGTGTAAAACTTGTGTGCTCTGCGTACACTCCACCGCTGAAGTTATCATTAAAGAAAAGCAAACAGGTTGGGAACATTTTGCACGAATAAAAATACTATTTTTACAATAGATGTGTTTAACATCTCCTTTGTAATTTTTTACAATGCGTTTTCTTTATTAGCTTAAATGTCTCTCATGTGTAAAGAGTTCCATTCGTTTATGTTTTATACAATTATAGTTAATAACCGCACTTATTGACGTGGTAGCTCAGTGTCCGGGCTCAAGTTGTATAGAACTCTAGCAACCTGAATTTGATCCCCGATGCCGGTACCAATAAATTTGTAGTTGCAATTTTATGTGCTGAGTTACCACGCGCTTGGCGCTGAAGGAAAACATCGTGAAGAAACCTACATGTTATTTAGTATAATTTTGAGGATTAAGGATGTAACTTTAACCGCATTTATCTAATTCTAGTTATACCTTAACACTTATTGTAACGCCATAAACTAAGGGTCACAAACGTAGACTTAATGCCTTAGTGGTAGTTCTAGCAGTAACCCTAAATGTTGGCAGATATAATCAAGAAGAAAAAGATAAAAGACATAACGGATTATTAAGATATAATCATCCATATCCCTTCAAGGGGCAAAACCCAGACACGGGAATAAAAAAAATATGCTTGTATGGCCATCCGCCATTTTGAAATCTTGGCATACGTAGCAAATACGTTACGTTTCCAAGTCACAAGGGTACTCATTGTTGAGTAAAACTACTTTTTTTTAATTTGTGTTATTTTTTTTTTTTTAAGTTTGTGTGGGACATTAAAGTTATATTTTTTGGATCTCAAAATAACTAATGCCATAACATAACTATAAATACGGTATGTTTTAAAATATTACAAGTCAAATATTTTCCAACTGTTGTTAAAAAAGGCGTGTGTAGCATAGTCCCGCTGCGGGAGTGTTGTTTGCTATGGCGGACAGGAAGTGGAGTTTGCCACTTAAGCAGAATTAACAAAATATCAACTACGGTACTAGAGGATACAATAAATAATACCTTAATACATACGGATATAAATACACAATATCTATAAAAATGTTATGTTGGTTTGTGTACGCTTCAATAATTCAAAAAGTCTGCATCGATTTGGCTCAAATTTCGATACAATATACAATCCGTTTGAAAGATTGTTTTTCTCCATTTCTCGCGTCAGAACATACCTGTGACCGTAAAATGTTACGAATCACATACATTAACCTCTTTTATAGTAAGTATGTGCCCAACAATCGTTAATGTATTTATAATATAAAAGACTCATAAAACTTTCCTTCAAAAGAAAGATGTTCTTAATATATAATATAATTCGGAAATACACAGTGGTTAATAACGTTTAACGCTTGATTCGATACTTGTTCCTATTTATGCACGAGTGTGTGTGTATTACTTAAAAAAATTTACCACATCGGCAACGGTAACGATGGTAATCATAACATCTGGCCAGCACTGTACTCTTTTCTTTAAAACAAACAAGATTTCTACGTCTACTGTGACTAGAGAGCGATTGTTTTTTATTTCACTTCTTAGTCTTTAGATGTACAAAATAGTTTCGCTCTAAGTTCTCGTTTTATCGCGTTTGTGTTAAATTTTTAGAAATCCAAGAAACTAGACCGAACTTGTAAATAATTGATAACGTGGACTGCAGTGCATGTTGCAGTTTTAGATAGTTTGCGCTAAAAATCTCTTAATGTAAAAGTTTGTTTGTTTACTGTTTATATATGTCACGCTATCATGCTAAGCATCAGATCCTGGGTTCGATTCTCATAAACGATAAGCAACATTTACGCGTTTAACTGTAGGCATGTGTTAGATAATTGAATTATAGTTGCTCTTTTGACTATCGAATGATTTGCTTTGAATGTTTAGATTATATGTCAAATGCATTTGCCAGTTACGATATATTTATAACAGATTCGTTTATTCGACACATATGGTATATGTGTGTTATAATACGAATAACTAGTTGTTAATGTATGTGCTATTAAAACCAGAGGGTATTAAATATATAAAGGATTTGTGAGGAGTCATGTTGTTGACTCCTTACAATAGTATAAGAGCAGTAGTACAGTTCAGAGGTTTTAGAGTTGTTCTGCTGTGTTGTGTTGTTAGTGTTATTAGTGTTGTTCGTCGGTATCGCCTCTGTACATAAGCTAAGTACTCTCTGGTTATCTACGTTGTTTTAAATATTAGTATTATTATGTATTGCCCGACCGTATCTCTTATTTTACTTAAAATATATCTATATAATAAATATATAACTTCGATTCTGACACGTGCATGGTTGCCTCAAGTTGCATAGTACGCAACCCAACTTCGATCCCCGGTGCCGCACCAATAAATTTGTTGTTGCAAATTCATGTGTTGACTTACCACGCGCTCGGTGAAGAAAATATCTTGAGAACACCTACAAATCTTAGAAAAATTTTCTAAGGCATGTGATGTCTGCCAATCCGCTGACTATGCCCTTATACTCTCTTTATAGAAAAGTATGTGCCCAACAATCGTTAATGTATTTATAATATAAAAAGACTCATAAAACTTTCCTTCAAAAAGAAAGATGTTCTTAATATATAATATAATTCGGAAATACACAGTGGTTAATAACGTTTAACGCTTGATTCGATTTGAAGTTGATTTTTGTTTTTACTCGTAAATATACTTCTTCCTATTTACACGAGTGTGTGTGTATTATTTAAAAAATTGACCACATCGGCAACGGTAACGATGGTAATCAAAACATCTGGCCAGCACTGTACTTTTTTATTTAAAACAAACAAGCTTTTACGTCTACTGTGACTAGAGAGCGATTGTTTTTTATTTCACTTCTTAGTCTTTGGGTGTACAAAATAGTTTCGCTCTAAGTTCTCGTTTTATCGCGCTTGTGTTAAATTTTTAGAAATCCAAGAAACTAGACCGAACTTGTAAATAAGTGATAACGTGGACTGCAGTGCATGTTGCAGTTTTAGATAGTTTGTGCTAAAAATCTCTTAATGTAAAAGTTTTTTGTTTACTGTTTGTATATGTCACGCTATCATGCTAAGCATCAGATCCTGGGTTCGATTTTCATAAACGATAAGCAACATTTACGCGTTGAACTATAGGCGTGTGTTAGATAACTGTAATATAGTTACTTTTTTGACTATCGAATTATTTGCTTTGAACGTTTAGATTATATGTCAAATGCATTGGCCAGTTACTATATATTTATAACAGATTCGTTTATTCGGCATATATGGTATATGTGTGTTATAAAACGAATAACTAGTTGTTAATGTATGTGCCATTAAAACCAAAGAGTATTAAATATATAAAGGATTTGTGAGGAGTCATGTTGTTGACTCCTTACAATAGTATAAGAGCAGTAGTACAGTTCAGAGGTTTTAGAGTTGTTCTGCTGTGTTGTGTTGTTAGTGTTATTAGTGTTGTTCGTCGGTATCGCCTCTGTACATAAGCTAAGTACTCTCTGGTTATCTACGTTGTTTTAAATATTAGTATTATTATGTATTGCCCGACCGTATCTCTTATTTTACTTAAAATATATCTATATAATAAATATATAACTTCGATTCTGACACGTGCATGGTTGCCTCAAGTTGCATAGTACGCAACCCAACTTCGATCCCCGGTGCCGCACCAATAAATTTGTTGTTGCAAATTCATGTGTTGACTTACCACGCGCTCGGTGAAGAAAATATCTTGAGAACACCTACAAATCTTAGAAAATTTTAATACCTTATTTTGCCTTACAACTTTTATTCGAATAAGTATAATAAAGTTTATTATTATAATTACGTTGTATTAATTATATTGTAATAGTCAATCATTTAAATTATAATTTCCTTTTCTAATAACAATTTTTATGACCGTGATTTATTTAATAACTCTTCAAAAAACATTTTAAAAAAGAAATTGTTGTAATAATAAAAATAAATACATCTATTAAAATACAATAATTTCTTGTATACCTATTAATAGTTCTCTTTTCTTAGTATAATAAGTCTAAAATAAAATATTTGTTTTCCGACTTAAGCATATATTTGTGCTAGAAGATCTTAACCTAAATTTATTAGTAGACTTATAAAAAAATTATTACTAGAATGATATAAACTTTTTTTTTAATATATTAGGAAGCCAATTATGGATATCATAGCTGTTAGAATGACGATTTCGATTTTAAAATTGGTTCAAATCATAGATAATTTTTAGTGGCAACATTGTACGTGAAGCTTTTTGATCATTAAGAGGGATATCATTTTACCTACTTTCGATTGGTGTAAAGAAGTTAAAATTATTAGGTTGCCAGGGTTAAAATAACGTGAGTTATTAGTAATAAATGATCTATTTTAATAAATAGATTTTCATTATGTATGCAATACAAAATTGTCTACGAAATGTTCTAAGAGTTTGGCCTTTTAACTTCATAACTACCAACATAATAAAAGTTTATTGAAATTTATACCTTACTTGTAGCTTTACTGTGTACTTTGTTTCAAGTTTGTTTCACTTGCAACCCACGGGTGCCCATCGTGAAAATTATTTTAAGCAAGAATAATGAATGAAATGGAATTAATCAGAACCTAACCAAACTCTTATACATCCGTTACAATAAAAACGAATTATGGAAATCGATTCGCGTGATATTATAATAAATAAATAATAAAAGGACGACCCTGAAGCACCAGCTCTCAATAAAAATAATTATCTAGAAGCAATCATTCAAATCGGTTCATCCAGTCGAAAGTTAAGAGGTAACAAATATAAAAAAACATACAACGAATAAAAAACTCTCCTTTTTTGATGTAGGTTGAAAAAAGAATCTTTCATCTACCGCTCACAGACATTGTAAATATTTTATCGCTAAATTTTAATTCATCCAGTGTACGTATGCACCGTGCGTCCAAATTAGATATAGGGGGTTAGCTTAGGTCAATACAATTAGTCGTAATTGGTCACAAGCCGGGGACATCATTATGAGCACTTCTACCGCCGGCTTTTAATTCTCATAATATTCTCTTAGTCTTCAATGTGCGGTGAAATGAATTGTCTTGTGTTATGTGTCCTAAAACGTATGAGTGGTGATAAAGATCGTGCGTGGTAAGTTTATGAACATGCTTTTTTGTGTTTGTCCTGTACTAGTGTAATCAATCTATCTATTATGCGATATTTTTGTAGGTAATATCCAACTACTAAAAGATATTTTACTACCTTATTTTGCCTTACAACTTTTATTCGAATAAGTATAATAAAGTTTATTATTATAATTACGTTGTATTAATTATATTGTAATAGTCAATCATTTATATTATAATTTTCTTTTCTAATAACAATTTTTATGACAATGGTTTATTTAATAACTCTTCAAAAAACATTTTAAAAATTATCGTAAAGAAATTGTTGTAATAATAAAAATAAATACATCTATTAAAATACAATAATTTCTTATATACCTATTAATTGTTCTCTTTTCTTAGTATAATAAGTCTAAAATAAAATATTTGTTTTCCGACTTAAGCATATATTTGTGCTAGAAGATCTTAACCTAAATTTATTAGTAGAATGATATAAACTTTTTTTTTAATATATTAGGAAGCCAATTATGGATATCATAGCTGTTAGAATGACGATTTCGATTTTAAAATTGGTTCAAATCATAGATAATTTTTAGTGGCAACATTGTACGTGAAGCTTTTTGATCATTAAGAGGGATATCATTTTACCTACTTTCGATTGGTGTAAAGAAGTTAAAATTATTAGGTTGCCAGGGTTAAAATAACGTGAGTTATTAGTAATAAATGATCTATTTTAATAAATAGATTTTCATTATGTATGCAATACAAAATTATCTACGAAATGTTCTAAGAGTTTGGCCTTTTAACTTCATAACTACCAACATAATAAAAGTTTATTGAAATTTATACCTTACTTGTAGCTTTACTGTGTACTTTGTTTCAAGTTTGTTTCACTTGCAACCCACGGGTGCCCATCGTGAAAATTATTTTAAGCAAGAATAATGAATGAAATGGAATTAATCAGAACCTAACCAAACTCTCATACATCCGTTACATTAAAAAATGAATTATGGAAATAGATTCGCGTGATATTATAATTAATAAAAAAAATAATAAAAATGAAATGGGATGACCCTGGAAGCACCAGCTCTCAATTAAAATAATTATCTAGAAGCAATCATTCAAATCGGTTCATCTAGTAGTAGAATAAAAAACCCTCTCCTTTTTTAATGTCGGTTGAAAAAAGAATTTAATCTTTCATCTACCGCTCACAGACATTGTAAATATTTTATCGCTAAATTTTAATTCATCCAGTGTACGTATGCACCGTGCGGCCAAATTAGATATAGGGGGTTAGCTTAGGTCAATACAATTAGTCGTAATTGGTCACAAACCGGGGACATCATTATGAGCACTTCTACCGCCGGCTTTTAATTCTCATAATATTCTCTTAGTCTTCAATGTGCGGTGAAATGAATTGTCTTGTGTTATGTGTCCTAAAACGTATGAGTGGTGATAAAGATCGTGCGTGGTAAGTTTATGAACATGCTTTTTTGTGTTTGTCCTGTACTAGTGTAATCAATCTATCTATTATGCGATATTTTGTAGGTAATATCCAACTACTAGAAGACATTTTAATACCTTATTTTGCCTTACAACTTTTGTTCGAATAAGTATAATAAAGTATACTCGTATTATTATAATTACATTGTATTAATTATATTGTAATAGTCAATCATTTAAATTGTAATTTTCTTTTCTAATAACAATTTTATGACAATGGTTTATTTAATAACTCTTCAAAAAACATTTTAAAATTATCGTAAAGAAATTGTTGTAATAATAAAAATAAATACATCTATTAAAATACAATAATTTCTTGTATACCTATTAATTGTTCTCTTTTCTTAGTATAATAAGTCTAAAATAAAATATTTGTTTTCCGACTTAAGCATATATTTGTGCTAGAAGATCTTAACCTAAATTTTAAATTAGTAGAATGATATAAACTTTTTTTTAATATTTATTTAAGGAAGCCAATTATGGATATCATAGCTGTTAGAATGACGATTTCGATTTTAAAATTGATTCAAATCATAGATAATTTTTAGTGGCAACATTGTACGTGAAGCTTTTTGATCATTAAGAGGGATATCATTTTACCTACTTTCGATTGTTGTAAAGAAGTTAAAATTATTAGGTTGCCAGGGTTAAAATAACGTGAGTTATTAGTAATAAATGATCTATTTTAATAAATAGATTTTCATTATGTATGCAATACAAAATTGTCTACGAAATGTTCTAAGAGTTTGGCCTTTTAACTTCATAACTACCAACATAATAAAAGTTTATTGAAATTTATACCTTACTTGTAGCTTTACTGTGTACTTTGTTTCAAGTTTGTTTCACTTGCAACCCACGGGTGCCCATAGTGAAAATTATTTTAAGCAAGAATAATGAATGAAATGGGAAAGAATATTTCAAATTATGAAGAATATTCACGCTAATTATCGTGTTTCAAATGAATTCAACCATTTGTAGCGCGCAATAATATCGCGGAAGTATTACATATCGCTACGTCGGTGACCCATGTCGATGTCGCTTGATATGAGTGTTTGTGTGATTGGTTAACCTCGGACAAGCTCCTTAGATAATTATATGTCAACACCTAACGCAATTTGATGCCGAAGACCGAGCGAAGTCGAGAAAAATATTCAACAAAGCAGACTCTGTTCGCAGGCCGATAAATCGTTAGATAGAAGAAGACATAACCCAAGCCGGGTAGACAGAGACGGCTTTCGATGTATTTTCACCAAGCTTATAAGGTCCCGAATGTGTCTTTTTGTTAAAAAACTAAAAAGCAGCAATTAATGGGTACAAGTTGATTGGGATTCCAATTGGTGATCGTCAGATCACAAGTAAAACCGTATTACCACTACTCTAACTAACATAAGTAAATCTTTTAAAGTTTGAAGCATATATCTCAAATATCCATTTCAGTTCTAATGACAAATAAGTTAGTGAGTCAGTTCGCATCCCCATCTCTCCATGAGGGTCATGATTAAAGATTTTCGCCGATTATTTTATGGTAGATGCAACTGCAGATGCTCCTGTAGGTCTGGTAGCAGTGGTATTGGCATTGTATCGGAATACTGCCTTCGTATAACAGCAGTGAAGACTCACAGACCTATCCTCAACGAATACGCATGTTTAGTGGTCAATGTCAAGCGTAAACAAGTAGATACATCTATTAAAATACAATAATTTCTTTTATACCTATTAATTGTTCTCTTTTCTTAGTATAATAAGTCTAAAATAAAATATTTGTTTTCCGACTTAAGCATATATTTGTGCTAGAAGATCTTAACCTAAATTTTAAATTAGACTAGAATGATATAAACTTTTTTTTTGATATTTAATATTTTTTTTAATATTTATTTAAGGAAGCCAATTATGGATATCATAGCTGTTAGAATGACGATTTCGATTTTAAAATTGATTCAAATCATAGATAATTTTTAGTGGCAACATTGTACGTGAAGCTTTTTGATCATTAAGAGGGATATCATTTTACCTACTTTCGATTGTTGTAAAGAAGTTAAAATTATTAGGTTGCCAGGGTTAAAATAACGTGAGTTATTAGTAATAAATGATCTATTTTAATAAATAGATTTTCATTATGTATGCAATACAAAATTATCTACGAAATGTTCTAAGAGTTTGGCCTTTTAACTTCATAACTACCAACATAATAAAAGTTTATTGAAATTTATACCTTACTTGTAGCTTTACTGTGTACTTTGTTTCAAGTTTGTTTCACTTGCAACCCACGGGTGCCCATCGTGAAAATTATTTTAAGCAAGAATAATGAATGAAAGAATATTTCAAATTATGAAGAATATTCACGATATTATCGTGTTGCAAATGAATTCAACCATTTGTAGCGCGCAATAATATCGCGGAAGTATTACATGTCGCTACGTCGGTGACCCATGTCGATGTCGCTTGATATGAGTGTTTGTGTGATTGGTTAACCTCGGACAAGCTCCTTAGATAATTATATATCAACACCTAACGCAATTTGATGCCGAAGACCGGGCGAAGTCGAGAAAAATATTCAACAAAGCAGACTCTGTTCGCAGGCCGATAAATCGTTAGATAGAAGAAGACATA
This sequence comes from Meandrusa payeni, assembly GCA_029286785.1. NCBI lineage: Eukaryota > Metazoa > Arthropoda > Insecta > Lepidoptera > Papilionidae > Meandrusa > Meandrusa payeni. The sequence continues at coordinate 8,976,677 of JAGSMX010000013.1, forward strand.
ACCCAAGCCGGGTAGACAGAGACGGCTTTCGATGTATTTTCACCAAGCTTATAAGGTCCCGAATGTGTCTTTTTGTTAAAAAAACTAAAAAGCAGCAATTAATGGGTACAAGTTGATTGGGATTCCAATTGGTGATCGTCAGATCACAAGTAAAACCGTATAGCCACTACTCTAACTAACATAAGTAAATCTTTTAAAGTTTGAAGCATATATATCAAATATCCATTTCGGATTCTAATGAAAAATAAGTTAGTGGGTCAGTTCGCATCACCACTTCTCCATGAGGGTCATGATTAAAGATTTTTCGCCGATTATTTTATGGTAGATGCAACTGCAGATGCTCCTGTAGGTCTGGTAGCAGTGGTATTGGCATTGTATCGGAATACTGCCTTCGTATAACAGCAGTGAAGACGCACAGACCTATCCTTAACGAATACGCATGTTTAGTGGTCAATGTCAAGCGTAAACAAGTAGATAATATATGACGATAACCGCGACTTGATAACATATATTTTCTTACTTCTATAGATAACGTAACACAAAATTGCGCCTTAACAGTGACAAATGGAATTTAAATAAACTAAATCTGATCTTTTTTAACTGACTTCAAAAAGGAGGAGATTATCAATTTGTCTATATTTTGTTGTTATGTTTGTTAACAAAGAACTTTATACTGGGTAAGCCGATGAAGTCTTAAATGCAGCAACTCAACCGACGAATAACTCACCGCGAACCGATTTCTATAATTTACTTTGGAAAGGATGTACTTATAGGGTAGTTTGATGAGAGTTTAGTTAGGTTCTGATTAATTCTATTTCGGAACATTCCTACGGTAATTCGTAGATACAAAGACGGCGTCCGCGCATAATAGCGTTAAACTATTAATTCGATTTGTTTTTTTTGTTTTTTTTTCTCGTAAATGTACTTATTGTTGAACAAAGTCCATTTACACACAGGCTTACGTTAACGCAGGGCTGGATCTGGATGAGAGTGGCCGAGGATTATGCTCAGTGTCACGATTTTGGAGAGGCCTATATCCAGCAGTGGGCTGTTGCAGACTGATGATGATGATCATCATGAACACGAGACACAGAAATACTATCCATATTACATTGATAAAAATACGTGTGCTTATGTACGCGCGTGAGATGTTATGCTTCTTTGGTATCATTAAAAATAGTTTTTTAATTGCATGCAAATAATTAATTACAATAGGATAATTAAAGGACTGGAAAAGGATAGTCAACACAGTCAATAAATTTGAAATTTAAATTAAATAAATTAATTTTACGTTAAATAATAACATTTTAATTTATATCAATAAATAATACATACGGATAGTTTACCTCAATTATATTGGAATAGTTAGAGACGTATATAAGTATAATTTTTTCACTGAAGCTTCCTGTGAATTTTGTGTTACAGTGATGTGCGCTCTTCATTACATATCGCATCACACTTTCACTCTCATAACTTTTTTTTACAAAATTTAAATAAAAAAGTTTTTATTAAATATTTTTAATTGTATTTGAACCTCGCAGCGGAATACACCTCTCACCAAAACTTTCTAAAGTAGAAAAGGTAATGTATGCAAATGGGTGTAACTTTATTCTCTAAGAGCTATTAGGAAGACTTTGACCGTTTGATAAGTACGAGGGGAGAGACTGGAACTTTCCATTTGATTAGGGATTTGAAGAAGTTATATGCAGGTCTTTTCGACGTAACAATTTTTTGTCTTTATGACTTTTGTTTTTTGACATAAAACCATTACGTAGTTATATGTATATTATGGTAGCCTCTACTGACAAACTTTCGTCTCGTTAAAAATCGTAGTTATAGTTATTATTATTATATTATGTATATACAATGTAAGCCTTTCACTCCTTTTACAACTTGTGGGGTAGACAGATACAGGTCGCTGTCCGCTTTTCACCAAACTAAGGTCCTATTTGTGACAGGTTAGCCCATAGCCATACACGGTGCACAATTTTTTAGGTAGTAACTAGTATCTATTTACATAAATGCAAAGAAGCACAGAAAATAGGTGTATACAATTACGATTATGGTTTAGAGCTCGCGACTGAAGAAAAGCTTCGTTCGCTCCATCTATTTGTATGTATATACGTATATTATAAAAGAAAAATTGCGACCGCACCGCTCTGTCTTGCTCCTACAGTGTGATACAGAAATGAAATAGGATTACTCTGTGTCTAAGATATGAAACTTAACAGGCTACGAGAGAAAGAAAACGTAACTCTCTTTCATTCTTCACTATCTCGTATATCTCCTTCTCAACTTTCCTTACTCTCGTAACACTTTTCTACTCCCCAAGTTAAACGTGCATTTAGAAGTTTTACTTCAAAGACAATAAAATGATTCCGAGGTAAAATTTCTTAACTTCATGTTATCACAGGTGCTACAAATGAATTCGAAAATTACATCATATATTTATGTAAGTGTAAGACCTCAGCGTGGCGTTTGATATAAAGAAAAAGTGACGCTTATAATACACAGTGTATACACGTATTACAGTTTAATTTACCAGAACCTTGACACTCCTGTTCCTCCACATTCATACCTACGTCACACGCCCGTTCGTCGGTTATGAGTGTACTTTCTAATTTAGGTCAAATTGTTAATATTATTCAGTTTTTCATCAATGTTGTCAAACTACTTCTATTAAGAACATTCGAATTTATCTCTCCTTAACGTATAATAACGATAACTATGTATAGGTAGAGAAGAAGAGAAAAAACAAAATAAAAAAGAGAAGAAAATCTTTGTCTTTAAATAAATACTAGCACAATAACACGTAAAAATTAAAGAACCATCACTATCCTCGTGACTCATTCTAAGGGTCCGGCAAGTCGACCGGGGGTTTCGGAAGAACTGTTTGAAGTTATCCCGTGAACCTCGTATATGGTCGTACGATGGAATACCGTGTGAAGATTTTTAGTCGGTTATAGTCCGCCGGCCCACGTGACTCCGGTGTGTGCGTTCCGTTAGCATTTTGTTACACACGTAAATAAAAAAGTGTCCGCCAAGTGGCCTCGACATATAACTAAAAGTCTAAAGGAAACTATACTCTAAGATATTTAAGTTGTTCGCAATCTAAATATACAAAAGAGAATGTGTGTGTGTTTGATCCGTATAGGCTCCGAAACGGCTGAACCGATGAAACCTTCAGGGAGTCTTCAGTCGAATCGTATAAAGTTTGGTGACGGCCCGATATGTTTTTGTATAAATGATAAGAATGATATTGTATTTACTGATATGTACATGGGTAATGATCTTCACCCGCTCGAGCATTTTCTTTTTTTAAATATTGTAACTACGCGAAAAGTTAAATAGCGGCCTAAATACATATAATATCCGGCCACTTAACATAGGCCTTAATTCTAAAGAGGGCATTAGGCCACAGTCCATACGCAGTTCCACTGCGTCGTCTTTAATAATCCTTTTTTTTTAATTTATTTAAATTCGATTATGGAACATGATATTTGAAACCTTTTCTCTAACAAATATCAAGACATAAATGAACTATTAAAAATATAATTGATTAAGGTTTTGACTGCTTCACCGGAGTGAGAGGTGGCATAGCACTTAGGTCGCTTAGCCTGAGCGGTGAGGGGTAACATCGCCTGGACAGTTACTAAGTTACGCGTAAGCATTCCGATCCGAGGGCGCCGGAGAGCACCGAAACACGACTCGGTCGGTTGCTATTTCACGGATAATCTAAAGGACATTCAAAAGGTAAACTAACTCTGATTGCCACTTCGGGAAGCGTTGGCGCTGGGAGAAGAAGTGGCCGAAGAAAATCCAGCAGCGCTCCTAAGATCTAAGGGGTGGGGCCTGTCCATAAAATAGCAGTAACGCGCGAGGATTATTCGCAACCTCCGACGGTCGGAGGACCTGGTACACCAGAATCATAGGTTATATTGCGTGTTAAGAAACTTAATCCAAGTAGATAGCATCACGGTGAAAATAACATCACGGAATCGTCTCTTTTAACCAACTATTGACATAAAGACCTAGACTACAATAAACCTCCATGTATACTGGGAGGGTTACAACAGTATTTATGAAATAATTATATTATTTTGTGCAAATAAAGATTAAATAAATAAATAAATCTTGTCAGAATACGAATCTTGTCACATTTTAATTAATAATCAACGGACTACAAAAGATTCCTATGTTTGTTGCTGCATAACTTTCGACTGGGTGAACCGATTTTGATGATTCTTAAATAATTTATAGTATAATAAGATATTTATAGCTGGTACTTCCCATGTGATCCCATTTAATAATTGGTCCCATTTAACATTGGGATCCGTTCCCAACCACATAAGTTTTAAATTTGCAAATTATAATAGTCAAATTTTGGCAAGGAAAACAAGGTTGTTGTATGAGCAATAGCGACAGGATTTTCATAACCTATTACGGGTTACTAAATTAAAAAAAAAACATACCATAGTGATTGGATAGTGATAGGGATGGATAACATCCATAGTCGTAAGGTAAATTCGAACTGAACTTTACGTTCCGAAGACCGTACCCTAAACGAGATACCTAAGGGAAATGAGGTCGTGGTGCTCAATTTAATTTAATCACGTAAAAGTCATCCATTAGTAAGTTTCAAATACACCTATGTACATTTAATGTTGATATTTCAGCGATTCGCCAGTAACGGTTTCCTGGTAGCAGCTTGTTTCCAAGTAATGCCTCATAACAGTCAAGGTTTTTCAGTTTCGCTTTTTTTTATATTGATTAATGTTGTTCGAACGTGTTTATCGCTGCATTTGAAAACGACTATTTAATAGTTCTACTTCATTATAAAGATATTTCGCAACAAATATTTGTTCACAAATATGTTTGCTGTTCATTTGGAATATGTTTTCATTATTTATTGCCTAGTTGCCTAGTGTACCCGTTATTTAATTTTTAAAACAGTTCTGACCGTGGCATCCATAAGAAAACCATAAAAGAAAATATACATCAAGTAAGTGCGCCAAAAATGTATAAAAAAGTTAATATCACGCCAACCGATTTTGATGATTCATTTTTTATTGGAATGGATGTACTTTGATTTACAAGGGTAGTTTGATAAGAGTTTGTTTAGGTTTTGATTATTTCCTACTATAATTTTTAACATCAAACGCAAAGGACACAAAACGCTATTACGCGTGTTTAATGTTTGATTAAATTTGAAGTCGGTTTTTGTTTTTGCTCGTAAATATACTTGTTATTATATAGGATATTAGCGTACACAGCCCGCTTCGCCGGGCTAGCTTTTTTTTTTATTGTTTTTAGATCGCAACCACAGACCTGTGTCCTTACTATAAAACTATGGAATAGTTTGCCGATTGAGATTAGGGAGGCTTCGTCAACTAATGTCTTTAAATCGCGTGTACCTGAATACTTTCTACTCAAACAATGAAAAATTACAAACTGGGATTTGTGCAATAAAGCATTTATCTATCTATCCATCTTTTCCAATACACTTAAATTGTTCACTTTGCATTTATTAAAAGAGTGCCACTTCTACAGTTACTTTTTTTATATATATAATGCCTGAATTTAGAGGTGACCAGAGATCGCCCCGGTTCACGCGTCGCAGACGCCTCGCTGCATTGCTATTAGCTTCTCCGCGACCGCTGTGTCCCTGCTTCTCATGGCCATTTTTAGGTTGTAGTCCACTATCCTCTCCCTTGATGCGGCCATTGCCTTTGTCATCAGTCTTCCAGTGGCGTCGTCACAGTCATCTGTATAATAGACACAGCTGACGGTGTGTCGGGATATCGCCACTACAGCATGTTGGACGCTGTCGTTGCCGGACTAGATTTATTTTATTTAACTCTCACAATATATTAAATTATTCATTCACTTCTCGAGCGGGTGAAGATCATTACCTAGACCCATGTACATATCAGTAACTACAATATCATTCGTATCATTTATACAAAAACATATCGGCTTCAAGTTAATGTCAGAAATTAAACTTATCATATGGTATAGTTTATTATACTACCATGAACCATATTGAAGTACAATGGTGTATTGTACTTCAATATGATCCAAAATGACATAAATATATAATCTGAATATTCCCTGAAAAATTCATTGAAATCGGTCCAGCCGTTTCAGAGCCTATATGGAACATTTCCACACACGTTCTCTTTTATAAATATAGATTTTCAATTAAAAAATATACTCATTTATTTAATAAATTTAGAATTTTTTAATTATCACCTGTAAGCGTGAGATAAAAATAATGAACATATTTTTGAGTCTCGAAACCTGTGGTGTTGGCTACCTCACGTAATCTCATTAATGGAGAAATATGATCATAATTACTCACATCTACGTGGTTAACATTTGCTTGCATACGTGTTTTATTTTTTCAATATGACGTACTTCATGCCTTTTAATTATTTTTGCCAGTCTACTTGTAATAATTTAAATTTATTGCGGATAGAATGTGTTTTACAATATTAATTAATACCAATGTTTATTCAGTATGAGGCTTGCTCGTGATTACGAATTAAGTTGATGTTGTATTTTTGGTGGATGTATCGAATTGTGTATTAGCATTTCAGCCTTTATAGTATCGTCAAACGACCTTGCGAGTGAACGTTCTTTTTTTATTTATTTCGGTACAAACTTTGCTCTTGTAATATAAAATACACGAAATAAATTTTAAATCTTGAAAAAGAGTACCCAATATTTCTTATATTAATATCAAGTCAGAGAATACGTAAAAATGAAGAAAGGAAAACATTATAAATATACAATTACAATAATTTAACTAGGATATTTTTTTAATGTTTTTGAAGAGTTATGAAATAAGTCAATATCATAAAAGTTTTTATTATAAGAGGTGATAGTGCGGAAAAACTCATACACTACTTGTGCCGATGTATAGTTTTAATAAAATCTTTTTTTATTTATTTCGACACAAACTTTGCTCTTGTAATATAAAATACACGAAATAAATTTTAAATCTTGAAAAAGAGTACCCAATATTTCTTATAATAATATCAAGTCAGAGAATACGTAAAAATGAAGAAAGGAAAACATTATAAATATACAATTACAATAATTTAACTAGGATATTTTTTTAAATGTTTTGGAAGAGTTATGAAATAAGTCAATATCATAAAAGTTTTTATTATAAGAGGTGATAGTGCGGAAAAACTCCTACACTACTTGTGCCGATGTATAGTTTTAATAAAATCTTTTTTATTTATTTTGGTACAAACTTTGCTCTTGTAATATAAAATACCCGAAATATATTTTAAATCTTGAAAAGAGTACCCAATATTTCTTATATTAATATCAAGTCAGAGAATACGTAAAATGAAGAAAGGAAAACATTATAAATATACAATTACAATGAATTTAACTAGGATATTTTTTAAATGTTTTTGAAGAGTTATGAAATAAGTCCAATATCATAAAAGTTTTATTATAAGAGGTGATAGTGCGGAAAAACTCCGACACTACTTGTGCCCGTGTATAGTTTTAATAAAATCTTTTTTATTTATTTTGGTACAAACTTTGCTCTTGTAATATAAAATACCCGAAATAAATTTTATATCTTGAAAAAGAGTACCCAATATTTCTTATATTAATATCAAGTCAGAGAATACGTAAAAATGAAGAAAGGAAAACATTATAAATATACAATTACAATAATTTAACTAGGATATTTTTTTAAATGTTTTGGAAGAGTTATGAAATAAGTCAATATCATAAAAGTTTTTATTATAAGAGGTGATAGTGCGGAAAAACTCCTACACTACTTGTGCCGATGTATAGTTTTAATAAAATCTTTTTTATTTATTTTGGTACAAACTTTGCTCTTGTAATATAAAATACCCGAAATAAATTTTATATCTTGAAAAAGAGTACCCAATATTTCTTATATTAATATCAAGTCAGAGAATACGTAAAAATGAAGAAAGGAAAACATTATAAATATACAATTACAATAATTTAACTAGGATATTTTTTTAAATGTTTTGGAAGAGTTATGAAATAAGTCAATATCATAAAAGTTTTATTATAAGAGGTGATAGTGTGGAAAAACTCCTACACTACTTGTGCCCATGTATAGTTTTAATTAAATCTATTTTTATAATATAATTTATTTAAATATATGGTAACACTACTAAGAGATCTTTGATGCAAAATTTATTATTAAGGCTCTGTATTTTTATTATGTTGCTTCTTTATACATTAGGCATGTGTTTTTGTCTATCTAATCCTATAAAAAGTTTCGATTACCTACCGAATCAAACGTTAAACGATTTTACGCGCTGACGCCCTCTTTGTTTTTCCGAATTATCGTAGGAATATTGCGAAATAGAATTGATCAGAACCTAACCAAACTCTCATCAAAATATTCTGGAAGTACATCCTTTGCAATAAAAATGAATCATCAAAATATTTTGCGTGATATTGATTTATTTGTCCACTTGTCGCGCACATACTGAAAAACGCAAATTTAAGATATAAATGATTTTCTCATATATGCCGGGCCAAATTGCATCAGCATTCCAAACAAAATCGGTTCAACCTGTCAAAAGTTATGAGGAAACAAACATAAAAAACAATCATACAGACGAAATGAGAACCTCCTCCTTTTTTGAAGTCGGTTGAAAATATTTATGTTAAAAATATAAGCGTTAGTATAGTAACGATTAACTTACTTCCTAACACTGTGCCCGGTATTTAGGCCTATGTGGAATGTAATAAACTCAGTTACAAGTGGAGAGCGATTATCGTCTTTGTCTACTCTATTAACCCCACTGATTCAAAAGGGTGTTGATATCTGCTAAATATTATCATGAATGTCCACTTTCAGTGTGGTTTTTAGAAGTACTAAATCGTTATTAATTGGGTTATAATCAACACAAAAGGGAAACATTGTTAATTGGATTAAATCGCCTGATATATTCCTTGTGGATATTAGAGCGGCGTTGGTAATGTAATTAGCATCTAATATTTATTCAATAAGGGGGAACTGTAAGTGGAAGCAACGCTAACTTCGTTTAGAATAGAAACAATGGCTCACACAGCGAAACGCAATTCATAAGCCCCTACTAACTTTATGTACAAAAGTGTTTTATTTTATCACAATCGAGGTAGAAACATAGCTTTCACGACTACGGTTTTCTGTAATGAAAGATCTGCTTTATAAATCTTTCGAATCACACTACAGACAGATAGAAAACATTAGGTAATCCGATCCAGAAAGTAGAAGCATTTTTTCTATTTAATGATTTTTTTTTTCAATGACGGACTACACAGATTGGCTAGAGAAGCTGGCCTTTGGCTTCACCTGATTGAGAGGTGGCATAGCTCTTAGGTCGCTTAGCCTGTACCTCTATCGCTAGTAACTCGACACAAGAGACCCATCGGGAGGGGTAACCTCGGCTTGGACGGTTACTGAATGATTGTCGTGTTAAGTCTTAGATAGATCCATACCACGGCTAAATCACATGATTCAAACATGTTACTTTAAAGTGTTCAGAGTCCGGGCGGTCGCCTAGTTAAATAGTACGCTAGCATCACGAGTTCAATCCTCGGTCCTGGCACCAATAAATTTGAATTTCTGACTTACCACGCACTCGGCGGTAAAGGAAAAGGTTGGAGGAAACGTCATATACGTACTTCAAATGTGTTAGAATATTTTTTTAGACATGTGAAGTCTACCAATTAGCACTATGGCCGGGTGGTAGAATAAGCCCATGTTCTCTCTTTGCAGGAAGGCCTGCTCCCGGCATTAAGATACGTATCTAGGCTGTAGCTTTAACTTTTTCTTCATATTAGCATTGTTTTACCTTTTGTTAGCTTTAAGATAACTGGTTAACTATTTAAGTTAAGTAGTTGTTCTTCTTTGTCGATATCAGAGGGATCGTGGCCGTCATTTAAGGTGTTTGAGTAAGTTAGGTAGTTAAATTTACAGCCTTTATATATGTCCCACTGCTGGGCACAGGTCTTTTCTGTAAAGAGAGTATAAAGGCATAGTCCGCGACGCGGCCCTAGTGCGAATTGGCAGACTTCTCATGTCTTAGAATTTTTTTTCTAGAACATATAGGTTTCCTGCTGACGATGTTTTCCTTCACCACCGAGCGCGTCGTAAATCAGCACATAAAATTGCAACAAATTTTTGGTGCCGGTACCGGGGATCGGTCACGGATTGCTGGCGTACTACGCAATTGAGGCGAACGGTAACTCAGTGTACGGGACACTGAGCTACCACGGTTCTAGTTAGGTAGTACAGTAATAAAAATCAACGTTCTCCATACAAAATGTTTTTCAATTTTTTTTTATATTCGTGAATTTAATCAAAAGGCGGTTGCCAAACTTGTTCGGGTGTAAAAAGGGAACGACAATCGGGACAATTGTTAAGAAAAGTTACATAACGATCGTACCGCGCGACCTTATACTCTTGGAGCATTCCATTTACTTTTCCGTCAAAAATGCCACAGAGTAATAAAACGGGAACATTAATTTGGAATCGAAACAAATGTACAAGCTGCGGATTCAATTTGTTTCAGTCTATGCTCACATGTCATCCTGCCGTAACTGCTTTTAATAGTTTCAATTCTGATTTATGACTCGATAAAAGGAGGTTCTAATTCCCCCATCCCCTTTCAACCATCGGACTACTAGATGCACTGCGGGATTTCATCCTTTTGTTGTGAACATCCCTCAAACCCGAACGAAGCGATTTGCTTTGTCTTTCATTCTTCGTACAGCAAAGGACTGGAATAGTTTTCCCGCGTCTGTCTTTCCTTCCGATTACAATGTGGGTATTTTCAAGAGTAGAGTGAATAGGCATTTACTAAGCTAGTGCGCCTTACCATCCAGGACTGCATTTCCACTTAACATCAGGTGGGATCGTAGTCAAGCACTTACTTAGAAAGTATATAAAAAAAGGTTATTATAAAAAAAAGTATATTAGTGGGAAAAGAAAAGCAAGCAATGTCTTATCGGCATCAACTCCATCCGGTATTTTGCATAGCTCACTTAAGTATAGAGTGGAATATATAAATAAGCAAGTAATTAATAAGTAATATTACCTGTCAAGGTAAAAAAACGTTTGGTGCATAAGTTTAGAAATAGAAACACGAAGAAAACTTTAGTCTGTATTGTCATGTCCACACACAATTTGCAAAGATACATTTTAAATTGACACACACGAATGTTGGTGCAGGCACAATGACATTAGTTATTGTTGGTAAATGTCATCACATTTACGTTTCACGCCATCTATCGGTCACACTTAAACCACAGATGAAGACATAGACACGTAGACTTATTGAAGTGTAAAATATAGAAAGTATATAGCTCGTCACCGTTCCGAGATAGATAGAGACATCTTTTTGCTGTCAGATTTCACTAAGCGTTTTGGGTCACGGTAATTAATTGGTACGAACCGATAGGGATTTGAACCCTCGATTGATAGATCATAAATCTAACGGCTTAGCCACTATACCTGTATAACACACTAGCTGCGGCCCGCGATGTGACGTGCGATTAAAAGCTATTCATTTAAAAAAATCTGAAGTAAAAGTAACCTAAGTTACTCCTTATTGCAACAGTTATCTGACTGTTAAAGTCCCGTTAACGGAACTGATGTTCTGTTCCGTTGTTCCTGAGATTAGCCAGAACTGACAGACTAAAATTGTAAAAATATTTTGGTATATGTACCGTATATACTCGTACGTTCATATGCATATAATAAGAATCGGTTGTTTTAATATAGCAAAAAAACTCTTTAAGTTTATTTATTTGTATAGATTACCAATTATGAAAGGTTTTAAAGCTGGTTGGATGTTTAGCGGCTGAAATGATGATGATGGTGAAGAAAGATTTAATTAACCAGATTAAACACAAAAATATTCAGCATCAGTAACTTACTGAAATGAGGATAGTATGTGTAGACATTATGGCAAGCATTTCAGTGCAAGGCAACCTTGGTCAGTTATAATACCACCCAGGTATAATAGCACTTTTATCTCGACCTGTATCATTACCAGCCGTCTAGATTTATGAAGGTATAATAGAAAGCCACGTATTATAAAAGAAATGATGGATTTTTATTGTTATATCGGCATTTATTGCATTCTTGTTGATGTTTTTCAATCTCCAATACTAATAATTACACATGGAACAAAATACATTTGTTTTTTTTTTGTATGAATAAATTAAATTTTAAAGCGTTAATAGCCTAATGGTTTAGGGTACGGCCTGCGAATTGTAAGGTCGTGGGTTCGAATCCACCATTCGACTATTGCCGTGAACCATGTCCTAGCACAAGCTTAAGCTTAGTTGGAATGGTTAACAAGATTGTTAGTAATATTTGTCAAAAAAAAAGGAATATTGCTAGCTTTCTTTATAAAAAAAAATAATTTGAGGAATATACTAGTGATTTACATTATTAATTTATTTATCAAAATACAAATATCGAATTAAAATATACGTTCACGCTCAAAAATCCTGCATTGGTTTGTTCATACGTACAGTTGTAGTTTAGTTTTTATAAACAAAAATTATAAATGATTTTTTTTCATATTACGAACTACACAGATCATAGTCAGAGAAGCTAGCCTTGACTGCTTGAGAGGTGGCATAGCTCTCAGCTCGCCTGAAGCTTTATCGCTAGTAACTCGAGACAAGGGTCCCCCAAGTGAGGGATAAACTTGGCTTGGACGGTTACTATGTTACGCGTAAGCATTCTGATCCGTGGTCGCCCGAGAGATCACATGACTCGGTTGGTTGCTATTTCACGGATAATCTAAGGGACACTAAAAAGCTAAACTACCACTTTGGGAAGCTTTTGCGCTGGGAGAAGAAGTGGCTTAAGATACTCCAGCAACGCTTGTAAAGATCTAGCCTGTGCAATGGTGTAACAAATCGTCGCCATACATTTTTTGCTCGTTAATATATTTGTGTTTATGTTGTTTTATCGATTTATATAGTTATAAATTGGTGACGTTAAAGTAAGAAACCGTAAACCGGAAATATATCTACAACTATAACTAACATCCTTGTTAATAATTCCAACTAACAATAGCTTGTGCTAGGAGATGTTTTAGGTCAATAGAACGGTGGATTCGAACCTAACGTTTCGCAGACCGTACCCATGACGTAAACCATGACGCTATTGACATTGTTGTAAGTCAAACGTTTATCCACTGGACTATAACTGATCAGATTTTTATCGGTATATATATGAATTATTGTATTAAAAACGCCATAAAAGAGAATATAAACCGAGCAAATTACAAATTGCCAATGAAAAAAGCAGACGAATCGATGTTCAGTAACTTATATTACTTTTCATAATGTTCTTTATCACGCTATCTGTATTTTTAACATCTGTTTTCATGACCCTTTCATATTTTCATAAATGGATTTTTTAAATGGTAATCGCTTTCTTCACTTGTTTCTAATATGATTGCTTAAAGGAATATTGTATCTAGTATAATATAGTACCTAGATTTCTTTGTTGCAATTTTAAATGCTGATTTGCGTTCGGTGGTGAGGAAAATCGTCGAGAGGAAACCTACTTATATACATCTTCTTAAAAAATCTTACGGCGTATGACGTCCGCCAATCCGCACTACAGCCGCGTGGCGAACTATGCCCTTCCTACTCTATTTATAGTGAAGGCGTGAAGTGGGATACTCATATTTATTGTTTGTAATTTTAAAGGAATATTTATTTATTTATTTATTTATTTATTTATTTATTTATTTATTTATTTATTTATTTATTAATTTATTTATGAAAATACAAATATCAAATTAAAATATACGTTCACGCTCGAAAATCCTGCATTGGTTTGTTCACATGTACAGTTGTAGTTCATAAGCAAAAATTATATTTATGATTTTAATTTCATATGACGAACTACACAGATTAGCCAGAGAAGCTAGCCGTGACTGCTTGAGAGGTGGCATAGCGCTTAGCTCGCTTGAAGCTCTATCGCTAGTAACTCCAGACAAGGGTCCCCCAAGTGAGGGATAAACTTGGCTTGGACGGTTACTATGTTACGCGTAAGCATTCCGATCCGTGGGCGCTTTCACGGATAATCTAAGGGACACTAAAAGCTAAACTACCACTTTGGGAAGCTTTTGCGCTGGGAAGAAGTGGCTTAAGATACTCCAGCAACGCTTGTAAAGATCTAGCCTGTGCAATGGTGTAACAAGCTCGTCGCCATACATTTTTTGCTCGTTAATATATTTGTGTTTATGTTGTTTCTATCGATTTATATAGTTATAAATTGGTGACGTTAAAGTAAGAAACCGTAAACCGGAAATATATCTACAACTATAACTAACATCCTTGTTAATAATTCCAACTAACAATAGCTTGTGCTCATCAAACATATCCTATGTTTCAGGTCAATAGAACGGTGGATTCGAACCTAACGTTTCGCAGACCGTACCCTAAACCATGACGCTATTGACATTGTTGTAAGTCAAACGTTTATCCACTGGACTATAACTGATCAGATTTTTATCGGTATATATATGAATTATTGTATTAAAAACGCCATAAAAGAGAATATAAACCGAGCAAATTACAAATTGCCAATGAAAAAAGTAGACGAATCGATGTTCAGTAACTTATATTACTTTTCATAATGTTCTTTATCACGCTATCTGTATTTTTAACATCTGTTTTCATGACCCTTTCATATTTTCATAAATGGATTTTTTAAATGGTAATCGCTTTCTTCACTTGTTTCTAATATGATTGCTTAAAGGAATATTGTATCTAGTATAATATAGTACCTAGATTTCTTTGCTGCAATTTTAAATGCTGATTTGCGTTCGGTGGTGAGGAAAATCGTCGAGAGGAAACCTACTTATATACATCTTCTTAAAAAATCTTACGGCGTATGACGTCCGCCAATCCGCACTACAGCCGCGTGGCAAACTATGCCCTTCGTACTCGATTTATAGTGAAGGCGTGAAGTGGGACACTCATATATATTGTTTGTAATTTTAAAGGAATATGTTATTTTTATATTATAAATTTTTAAAAGTTGAATGATGAATGTAGATATACAGATAAACACACTTAAACATATACGCAACTTTAAAGCAATATAATATAAGCATAGCACTTAAGATTTGTGCACAAAGTGGCACTTTAACGGGAGCGGAATGTCTCGTAAAATAAACCATCTCCTAGTTTTATATAAAGAACAGCATTTATCTGTATCATAATTCTGGACAATAAAGATTTTATATTACATATTATTATTAAAATTATAAAATATTGCTTAATATTATATATAATTCATATCTGTGAGTCAACATTTTGGTGAAGCTGAAGAGCCAAGATGGTACAAACTTTTCGGGATTTTATCCGGGTTGGTATTTCGAGAGGACACACTCGACCACGGTCAACTCTCTTAAGAGAATAATTTTAATAATAATTAGGGTAAAAAGTAAAAAGATTTGAGAGTTAGAATTTTTACGAGTTTGACTTTGAATGTCATCAGATATTTATTATATTTGACAAAGCTCTTTTAAATTTTAACATATAAACATACATGTTAAAATTAAAAGAGCTCTATCTACTATGTATAGTCTACCTGTATCTAAAAAGACAGTGATTCTGTAACTCAATTATCACACCTTGTGCTTACTAAAATGGTTAATTCTACTACCATAAAAATATAAGAAAATAATAAGAAATAGAGTACAATGAGTACATTTACGAGCAAAAACCGACTTCAAATCAAATCAAACGTTAAACGCTATTACGCGCGTACGCCAATTTTTGTATTTCCGAGTTATTGTATAAATATTACAAAATTAAATTAATCAGAACCTAACCAAACATTCATCAAACTACTCTTAAAGTATATTCAAATAAAATTGATTAATTATCATCGAAATCGTTTGGCGTGATATTGAGTGATTTGTCCTTTGTGGCAGATTTGGAACAAATTGAAATGAGACCACATGGTAAGCATTAGCTTTCAAAAAAGAGTTCACGAAGTCGGAAGTTACGAGGTAACAAAGATAAAAAAAAACTAACGAATATAGGACCTTCTCCTTTTTTGAAGTCGATTGAAAAAGAGCTACAGTCAAAAATAAGTGCGAGTGAAGTGTGTGTGCGTATAGGAATGCGCGTTTATTTTTATGATAACAAACCCAAATAGAAAAATGTTCACAGTTTTCTATTTGGGTGTAATCTAGATCCTGCAAATGACCTGAGATATCTTTACACGATTATTTTACATAAAACTGAAACGCGTATGTTGAATGTAAAAATATATGGTTATAATGTAGAGATATAAGTTTATAGCAAAGCTCGTGCAATATGAAACAACGTGGCATAACAAACTTTGGACGCCCACTAACACCCAGACATTGGACGAAATATTTTATTAAGAGAGTCGTTTAATACAGGGGGGTTGGAAAAGTTGATATATTAATTAACTCCTGAATAAGTCTGTCAGGCCGAAGAGTCACTTCGTTACACGCAAGCGCAATAAGGATCTGTCAAGTTACGCCCTTAGGTAGTGTGAAGTCGGCATCCGTGGCGCGCGCACGGCTGTCAGAGTGCAGTGCCGCCAATTTTTTAGGCCGCTACGTTCAAAGTGTGATGGATTCGGTACTGGAAAATATTCGTCACGGCGATAGCGTGACTTAAACTATAAAACTCCGCCACTAATATCAGATGCATATTTAAACTTTTGGAATACCGCAAAAAAAGTTTCAACCAGTGTTATTTATAAGTGATTGTGCGATGTGTTTGATAATGAACGAAGAAAGTTTATATCACTTCACGGTGAGTGAAAACATATTCCAACAAGTTAAATATTTGTTATTATGACATTAAATTAACATAAATACTGTGGTTAATATTAAATTTATTGCCGTCTTTTTATAAAAAGGGGAAAATAAAGGGTTTATTTATACAACACATAACAAAAAAAAAATAATTAAATTAGTAAAATTAAATAAATTTAAAAAGCTAATTAAGTTAATGCTTATAAAAGTTTAGATGCTTAATTAGGTCACAAAAATATTAGTGATAAAAATTGAGTAAAGTATATATTAAAATTACTAAATATATCAGTAGTCTAGTGATATAACTGTGGTCATTAATTCATAAACTAAACTTCTATTTCTATTTGTAAACATTTGGTTTTTAATTGATAAATAAATCTGCTTGATTTATTATGGATATTGTTCAACGCGCGAGTGTAGCGAGTGTAATTATACACTTTTATTACAAGTAATGTGGAAACGAGATATTCAAACCCAAAGCAATGACCATTACGGAAATTATATACGACAGAAAATCTTTATCGCAATCATTAATTATTTTTTTTTTAATTTTAATTCGTTTGGTTGTGGGGAATACATTAGGTTGCGTTAAATGCGTTTACACAATTTAATTACTACTATATCTTATAACAGTAGTACGGCCATACGGAATTGTTCGTTTGTATTTATGATTCTAAGCAGTTTTTTTGCTATAAAGTGACCACGCTTACCGCGATCGCATAGGTGTGAACTCATTACAGCCCAAAAGAAGATGGTGTTTTTTTTTAATATTTACAAATAGAAATCCTATACAATTTACAAATAAAAATATGCTTTATGAAGATCATTTACGTGCACCCGGCACGTAAATGATCTTCTAAAAGGCGACTTTTTTGTGTCTTAAGAATCTCCGGACGTGGATCCGCTGTGTCAAAAATAGCCCAAATGACAGCTGCCCTCCGGTAGGAGAAAACACCTTTAGAAGAAGAAGAATGGTTGCACGTAATAGTGTATATATATGTCCCAAAATTTGGCTAACGTACGTCCACCCACAGGGTGGTCTGATGACCACATAAAAGCTGCAGGGCGGAGCTGGATGCAAGCCGCTTACGACCGGTCCTTTTGGAAATCGTAAGGGGAGGCCTATGTCCAGCAGTGGATTTTTTACGGCTGAAATGATGATGATGTAGATTTGGCAAAGGTCTTCTCTGTGAAGAGTGTATAAGGGCATAGTCCGCCACGCGGCCCTAGTGCTGATTGGCCGACTTCACAAATCTTAAAAAAATTTCTAACACATGTTGGTTTCCTCACGATGTTTTCCTTCCTCCGAGCGCGTTAAACTAGCACATACAAAAGTAGATTCATTGATGACTGCACTAGAGATCGAATTCGGTTGGCTTGCGTACTATGCAACTTATGTTGTATGTTAACTGTATGCTTTTTATGTTTGTTATCTCACAACTTTGTACTGTGTAAACCGATTTGAATGATTATTTTTTTTATTTAAAAGCTAGTGCTTTCCATGGGGTTCAATTTGGTCCAATTATAACAATAGCAACCATGAAAAAACCATATATACCGTCCTAAATTCGCAATAAATGGACGAATAACTCAAAATCACGCCAACCGATTTCGATGATTCATCTTCAAGGTTAGTTTGACGAGAGCTTGGTTAAGTTCCGTTTAGTTCTATTTCGTAATATTCCACCATAATTCGGAAATATAAGGAGGTAATAGTGTTTAACGTTTGATTGGATTTTTTTCTTTACTCGTAAATATACTTGTGTTTTTTGTGTCACTGTGCGTATGGTTGTTTCATAAAACCGTACCCGTGTAATACGAAATATATAGTATAGAATTCTACCTTTTGTAAAGTCCTGTTATATATATCTATGTCTTTCTCTTTTTCCACGCCAATTCTCTTAAGAATACGTCTCCGTCGGTTATGGGTTCGCTTTATATGGCCATAAAATATATATGTACAACATGACTTCTTGAGAAGAATCTTTAAGTGGCAGCGACGAAAGATATCCCGATCGTAAACCCGACTATTGTGAATAACATGAAAATCTTATGACTCACTGCAAATATTATACTACTATAGTAAGAATATAGTTGCTTAATAAAATTACGGAAAATTAATTCTTATAATATATTTCAATTAATATAAAATAGTATTGACATTATGATGATCTACGTTTTAGATATGGAACCATGGTTAATATTACCGATTAATCGACTTGTCCAGTCTAGCCCTAGAATACATTGTTAGGTTTTGTTGTACTGTACATTACAGTTGTCTATTTAATTTTAGGACAACAGTATAAAGAAATTTTTTTAATATGAAAAGTGCCAAACGAGCATACGGCTCACCTGATCATAAGTGATCACCGTCGCACATGAACATCCACAGCACCAGAGGAGCTGTAGGTGCGTTGCCGACCTTTGAGATAGGAATAGGCTCGTTTTTTGAAGGTCCCTAAATCGTAAACGTTTGGAAACACCGCTGACGACAGTTGATTCCACAAGTTGACAGTGCATGGGAGAAAGTTACACGAAAAACGTACAGTCGTTGAACGCCAACCATCAAGATGGTGGCGGTGGAATTTGGAATTCTGCCGAGATGTGCGGTAATGGAAATCGGTAGCTGGGATGATTCTTCTTGTTAAATGGTGACCTGCCTTGTTGTGAAAATTCCGTGGTTTCAGACGACAAATTTCGTCTAAATATAATATATATGGACATAACACCGTGAAAACTTTTAATAGAAATACCATTAAAAGTTCGTTCTTTGAAAACAATTTTACGATTTTAAAAATATATCTAATTACTTATCGATCGTTATGTAAAGTTTAAGTATTAAATAGTTCATACATTTTAAGCTTCTAATAACAAGATTAATATATTACAATAACCGACTTCAAAAAAGGAGGAGGTTTTCAATTCGTTTGTATGATTTTTATATTTGTTACACCATAAATTTCGCCTGAGTGAATCGATTTTGATGATTTTTTTTTCAAAGCTAGCGCTTGGTTGATCGGTTCAGTTTTGATAATGGCATCCATTAGAAAACCATGTATGACTTAAATTTACATTAAGTGTGTGCCCGAGAAACGGATGAATATCACGCCAACCAATTTCAATTATTCATTTTTAATTGCAAAGGATTTACTTTGGGTAGTATTGGGCACCGCTGAAAATCAGCGCTGTCGCATCCTTGCGACGGCATATGCTGATACGGTGTCCAATATTGTCATCATATCTTATGTCCTATTTTACCGTTTTTTTCTTTAACTGTATTTATTTTATTTATTTTTTTTTCTGTCTTTTTGATACGTTTCATATTTTGTGCCAGTGAAGAATATGTCTATGTCTACTTCAAGCGTGGTTTGATGAGTTTGGTTAGCTTCTGATTAATTTTATATCCTAGTATTCGTTTTAGATTTGAAGTTGGTTTTTGTTTTTACTAGTAAATATTTATTATGTCATTGTGTATATGAATTGCGTTCACAAAAACTGCAATTGTGAACCTAATTCTTACCGGCACTTAAAAGGTGGGTGGGAAGTTTACCTTTACGGAACGTAAGGTCACAAATCGAATTGAAGCAAAGCGGATAAGTCCACCTCTAAATTTGGAGAACTCGAATGAAAGCAAGTACTGCACGAACGGTAACATTTTCAAAGGCTCAGCTGAAAATTGGCTTTCCCACAAAGACTGCATTGGGCTTTCCACATTACACGTTAATCCAGATTAGCTCTGGTGAAAATTGGTTTCAAACGACTTCTTTTTCGTAAAGCTTTTATGAATATATTGTACACTTTTGACTAACAGAATGTGATCAGAATGACTTTCCTTGTCTCCGTTTCTCATGTGCAAAAACACGAGCGTATACTATGTGTCTATGTGATAACCTAAGTGAATTGATAGAATATCTCGTTTTTTTTTAAATGGTTACACAACACAATTTTAAATAACAACGTTATCACGGGTTTTTGTACAAACCGGCAATATGAGTCTCTGCGTTGGTGTATCATCTTTTGAGGTTTTTATTATTAATAAAATATTTTAAAAGCTCCGCTTCACTGTTGTACACGACATATAAAATTGTGTTTTAGTCGTTACAAAGATTTTCAAAATGAATCGCAGTTATACTTATTGGTGCTTACTTGTATTTCAGTCGGGATGAATCAGAAGGGTCACAGTTTTGACTTTATTACCTACCGACTTCAAACAAGGCGGTTCTCAATTTGTTTCCAATGTAAATACATAATTGCACAGATGTTAGCTACAATTTACATATATATCTAAACAATGAACAACATGTCTGAGTGCTACGAGTACAAAGTAAAAACAAACATCTGGGTCGTCTTCTACTTACACGCCACATACACTCATCTCGTGTGAAAGGCATCTGGCAAACGTACACAAGAATGTAAGTGACCCGAATACCTTAAAATCAATACTTAAATTTATCTATTTGTCGCATATTAAGGTATAAACTTAAATTAACTATTTACTAGTAATAACAGATACCAGTTAATGTAAAACGGTTGAGTGTGGAAGACACTAGAATACAAGACAACAACTACACAATTCTATAGAAGCTCCTTTGTCCCATTTCCTATAAAAAAATCTCTTATAATTTCTTTGATCGCTTGATGTGAACTTCCGTTAATGTCCTTCTGCACATGGCGGAGAATGACCTAGGAGAAGATTTCCTTTCCAGCACCCTCGCAATGCTAAGGCAACAAGAGACCACCCGTCTTCCTCCCGGGTCTACTTTTACGACAATACGAGCCATTCTTTATACAAGATAAAGAATGGCTCATATTGTATTTTTTTTGTTATTTAGGATTTGTGTAGATTATAGCATCGAATTGGTTACGCTGTAATGGTGTTGTAATTTGTCTTATAAATAAAAATATTAAAAAATAAAATAACAAAATATAAATAAATTTTTGTAAGCTAAGCCTTGTAACTTTTGTTTAAGGTGTTACAATAATTTCTGATAGGATGTTTTAAGCATATATAAACATAGACAACAGATTATACCATTACATGTTTTAACTCTGCCCGTAATTTGCGTGTTCAAATCAATCCTATACGCATTAATTGCGTTAGAAGGTTAGTCGGTCGACATTGTATGTCGCATTTTTAATAGGCAGCAAAACGGAAGTAGGCTATTTGACTGTGTTGTGTAACAATGTATCTCTCACATTCTGAAGGCTGGTCTATCCCATTTGGACTACAACGGCTTCATTTTAATTTATTGCTACTCTTTCTTTCATATTCCCCACAATAACATACTATAATATTTAAAATTGTATAAGTATTTTTTATTTCAATCTGTATACATAACGTCGTGTGGCCTGTATGGCACTGGTGTGTGTGACAATAGCATGCTTGACCACTTAGATAGTGGTATATATATATATATATATATATATTTTTTTTTAATAAATTTATTCTAGACGCATATACAACGTATCTGTGATTTAAGTTCAAGCTACATCTTATGCATCAGGGATTAGATTAGATTAGTTCGGTAATATCTAATAATAATTGATTACTGACGCTTTGAAATTAATATATATAAAAAATGCTCCATTACCTCTCAACTCAATTAAGTTGTAAAATACACCGAACTAAGAAGGCCAAAGCAGCACACTGTGCAAACATTAAAAAAATATTCTAAAAATCTCAATATTTGAGCCCAATGTTTTACGCTCTGTTGCGACTTCATCATCATCAGCCTGTATCTATCCACTGCTGGAAATAGGCCTTCCCCAATGCCTTCAACCACATACCATCCTCAGCTTTCCGCATCCAGCCACTTCCGGCTATCCTTACAAGGTCGTCGGTCCGTCTATGCGCGGCCTCCATTCCAAGATTTTCCTTCCCCATCTACCGTCGCTGACTTGGCAGATGTGGCCGGCCCTCTGCCACTTCAACTTGCTGACTTTAAGAGCTACATCGACTGATAAATATATATACCTTATACAGTTTTGTAAAAGACATAATTCGTAAGAGCCTTTATAGAATAATAATTTTTAAGTATCGAATTCATTTAATCACATTTAAAAGTGTAATGCGTCTATAGAGTTTGTCAACGATAAAATTACAAACGTAAAGAAAGATTGAAAGTTGAAAGAAAAATGTGTGGTTCATTAGATATTCCGTTGAGGTATAACCATCTAGCCCTTGCCGTATAATTTTAACATCATTCAGAGTTCCTCCATTGTTGAATGGATGAATATCAAATGTAACGACTATACAGGCCTTTACCGTGCTTAGAGATTTAGATTATGTCACTCCCAAAATTTAGTCTCGGAGCATGTAATAGTCTCATAAATATTTCTTTTTCAATAGGTTTGTATTATGTGTTAAAAGGGACTACTCGGGACATTGAAATAGATTTATGTTCCTACATAATATGAAGAGATGTAGTCACTTTATAAAGCATAATGATTTCATAAATCCACTCCATAATAAAAGTGAATTAATGTTCATTCGAGGGCTTGGCGCTTGTACAGTATAGACAAAATAAATATATATAGATACGGTTGCAACAATTTTCATGAAATTTAGACATTGCAGAGGGTCCCGGGGGCGATAAATCGATCTAGCTAGGTTTCATTTTTAGAAAATGTCGTTTTATTCAGTTCTAGGGTATACAAAGTGTACTAGATGGCGTTGTTAAGCAAGGCAATAAGTTTGACGTTATACCAAGAAAGTCAAAAAAAAAGAAAGAAAATTATTTATAAAATACGTGTGTCATATAATTACATAGGGATGAATCAATGAAGTAGAACGTCAGAAAAAAAATATAGCACGTGAAGATAGGTTTTTTTTTTTAAATTGGGTTCAGCCCTGTAGTTCTGGGCTCTTAAGAATAAGACTACAGTCTGCCCTGCGTCTGTCGTAGAAGGCGAATAAAAGGGGCCTCGGGTTCATTGGGCGACAAGGGTGGGGGCCTTTGTCGTCCACCAAGGTGTACCCGGGAAGAATGCGACATCGGCTAGCCTGTGTCGCCTTGCACTGTGAAGGCACAGTGGGGTAGGGAGTAACCTCCCCCCGGGAAGTGCTCTTCCTGAGCACAGTGCAGAGGGGCTCCTGTGCGTTCTACTGGAGATCCCGGAGCTCCTCACCATGCACCGAGGAAAGGCCACCGGGGAGGTTTTAGTGGGTAAAAACCCCACATAACCGCCGCCTTCCCCCCAGAAGGCGGGGTATCTTTCTGAAGATTTCCTCTTCGTTAACAAAAAAAAAAGGTTTTATTGGGTCGTAAAAGATAATGGAAGAACAAATAGAAGAAATTGATCACAAAGTCGGAAACAAAAAGATGGTGCAATCATTCGGTTAAAGCCAGAAATCACTAACATGATCGTAGAGAGAGTTTCTAAAGTTAGACGAGCTGTTAGTCCGTGGAATTGAAATGCCTTTAAAAAAAAGGTTTTTATTTAATTGCACTAAATATTAAGAGACACAATAATTAATAACACTTTCTTCAAACCATCCCTTTGATTAGGGTTGGTAAAATTATAAAACACGGCAACTGTCCTCTCTTTATGGAAGGTGGACCCGAACTGAGCTTGAAACTAATCTATTTCGTGACGTTAATATAATAATGCCAAATACGCAGCTGATGCAGCCCTAAAGGTAACATTGTAGGGTAAAAAAATAGAGCCATACAATCTGGAGGTCATTTAACTTTTTTGAACTATGTTTACAAGATTTACGACAGCAATTTTTTCGGTGAGATCGAAAAATATTATTCATATTTCATCATTATGTAATATTTATGTAAATTTAATTACCAAAACACATGATTTACAAAAAAGATACCGAAGGTCATTCAGGTTCTGATCATATTATGCGAAGAATCATCATTTGATTATATTTTTATAATTTAGGTAAAAAGGAAAAAATATCATTGCATTGTGTATTTAATATACATATTATAGGCAAATTTCATAGCTGTACTTTGTCACCGAACAATGACTAAGGCAAGAGCAATTCCAGGGTCGTTTGCGAGCTGATTGCTAATTGCCCCAACTGAATGGTTGAAGCCATACTCGAGATCTTCAATTGAATGACGCATAAAAGAGGA
This sequence comes from Meandrusa payeni, assembly GCA_029286785.1. Classification (NCBI taxonomy): domain Eukaryota; kingdom Metazoa; phylum Arthropoda; class Insecta; order Lepidoptera; family Papilionidae; genus Meandrusa; species Meandrusa payeni. Next base: position 9,001,599 of record JAGSMX010000013.1, read on the forward strand.
CCAATCTACCTTAAATGTTGATGAATTCCGTTGGTTGGAGTACGAACCACATTTATATAGAAATAAGATTTCCAGACGGTAATAGAGGCCAATTAATATTTTTTTATTCACTAGAGTGAGTGATCTCTTTTGATATATTGCATAGATTCTGTGCGAAAGTAAATGTGTGGACTGAATAGTCCCATTATAATAAATTAAAATATGGGTGTGATTACCGATTTCAAATAAGAATAAAGATTCAATTTTTTCGTTTAAAATATAACTTTATTCTATTACATACTGTCCGTTCTTGTCGATGAACTTTTGAAAATCACCAGAACGAAATCTGGCAAACCTATTTCGACACTGACATTCTTTCAAAGCTTCATTTCCGGTACATAACTTCGTGCTTGCAAAGCGTACTTGCCTTTTCGGGACTAATATAATAGAGTATCTCTGAATTGCAGTCCTGTTCTTCCATTTTAAAATTAGAATAAAACAAAACTAAAGCACAAATCAGAAGTTCAAACAGTAAGAAAAAAATTAGATGCTTTGACCACGTTAACAAAGAAAAGTATCTATAAAGTCAATCTATCCACAAAATCGGCAATCACTTGGTTGCCAAGCCTATATATTCCTCTGAATGTATCCATGCATTAGTATTGAGGATAAAATTTAAAAATTATATATAACATTATATAATCTATAAATCACACTCCCCATTATTCTCTTACTACTATTACATAGGTTGTAAACAAATCCATTAAATTGCGATCCAATTCATTAAGTAGACAAGTATATTTACGAGCAAAATAAAAATCGATTTCAAATCAAATCAAACGTTAAATGCTATTACGCGCGTACGCCCTCTTTGTATTTCCGAATTATCGTAGGACTATTACGAAATATAATTAATCAGAACATAAAACAAACTGTCATCAAACTAGTCTTGAAGTGCATCCTTTACAATAAAAAATGATTTATTGAAATCGGTTGGCGTGATATTGAGTTATCCGTCCACTTGTGACGCGCATACTTGATGCAAATTTAAAACTTATATGGTTTCGTCATGGATTAACCCCGCCTCCCCGTACGTGCTCTCCTTGAGCACAGTGCAGAGGGGCTCCGGTGCGTTCCACGTGAGATCCCGGAATCCCTCGTCATGCACCGAGGAGGTTTTTGTGGGTAAGAACCCCACATAAACGCCGCTTTCCCCTGAAGGCGGGGTATCTTTGTGAAGATTTCCTCCCCGTCAACGAAAAAAAGGTTTTAATAATGCTTTTATATTTCGTTTTGTTCTTTTATGTATTTTACTTTTGTAATAATATTGTTAAAACCTAAGCTAAGATTATTAAATAAAATAAAGAATAACATATTATATTTTGAAGCTTATGCCCATAGTAATCAAAAAGCCCTTAGTAAAAACGTAAATCTAGAAAGAAAAAAATATTGCACAATATATATCAATTCAAATATATTAGTTGCATTCTTATTTATAACCCCGGTTTAATTTCAATTTCACAAGCACCTTTTTGTAGATCATGTTCGGTATATATAAAAATAGTAAGTACAATATCAGCGGCCATAACTCCAATCAAGAGTCTATTCACATCAAACGGTTCAACGTCATTTATTTCAAAATTTGTATTGCTCGGTCAATCTGAATAACAATTTGGGTCGAGTAAAAAGCGTTAAAGAAATATGCCCCGGCCGACCCGCCAAATATATTTCGCCGTTGTTTCTATTTGAGAAGGGATGTTGAAGTGTCATACAGAGTAAATGGGGGTTCTGCGAATCCGGGTCATTGAACACTTCAAACTTTACGGCTAATGCTGACGAAAACTCTGGGAATAGCTGTGTTATATCATCCGGCGAGGACTCTTATCAAATACGTTTCAAGGGAAAAAAAACGAGTGTGAATTAGACCACAGGACTAAAGTAAAACTTCTATATATACTCCCCAACCTATTATATACACAAAATATTATATAAATACGATAGTTCAAGAGAAAAAGAAAAAGTGTGTTTGCACCTCTCCCTCTTGCCCACACAGTTATATACGTAACGAATATCTGTCTCTTTTTATCTTCACTAACTTATATCCAACTCTCAACTACCCTTCACCTCGCCTGATCACACTTTTCGTAACGCATTCACCAGCTTACTTGTAAAGAAGTGTAATAAAATAGTGCGTAAAGAAGTTTTACTTCGGAAAATACTTTCTTTTAAATATGAAATACTAGCGTACCCAGCCCGCTTCGCCAGGCTAGATTTTACTTAATTTTATTTAAACAATAAACTTACATAATTAAATATTAATTTAACTATTATTATATTCATTTATCTCCGTATTCATTCTCTTCTTGATCGGGTGAAGATCATTACCTACACCCATGTAGATATCAGTAAATACAATATCATTCTTATCATCTAGGGATTTATTATACTTAAAAAAAATAAAAATAAAATACTCCATTGTACTTCAATATGGTTCATAATGACATAAATATACACAACGCATGTGTCATTACAAATATGGGTTATAAAACAATAAAATATATCATAGTAAATAGTATCATATCATAGTAAATAGTATCATCATCATAGTAAATAAAAGCTGTGGCAGTTCAAAAAGAGGAGTGCTCCAATCGTCACCAAACTCTACTCGCCGGGTCAATCTGAATCCTCCCTGAAAGTTTCATTGAAATCGGCCCAGCCATTTCAGAGCCTATATGGAACATACTCGCACACACTCTCCTTTATATATTATATAGATTTTGAAATAAAACAGCGTTCCTGTATGCCGAGCTGTTATCGTTTGGTGTCAATGTTTGATTTGATGATTAAGTTCAATAGCGGTAATAGCTCTTTGTGTGTGTTTGACAAATAGTAGTTTGCACTGACACGATATTTAGCATACGCAATATCGAAAGAGCTTATGAGCAATGATTCGCCTATGACGTTGGACTCGGATTTGATCATCGCATGTTTAATATGCTTCACATTATTTTAACGCTAACCAGTTTTCACCGGGCTTATTACACAGATATAATAGACACCACTAAGTAGAGAGAAAGTGTTTCGTATATGGAAGTATGAGATATATCTTAAATACCCGATGCTGGTTTACCACGCGGAAAAATTCGTAACGAAACCTACATTTTCTAAGACTAAGACTCTCTTTACGGAAAAGGCCTGTGCCTAACAGTGGGACAAATATACTATTTATATACAAGCCATTATCAGCCCTTGTCAATCCACTGTCACACCCCAATGCCATATACGATCCTCGGCTTTTCCATCAACTTCCGTGCCATACCCATTTTAATATGAATTTGTGTATTGTTTGATTTTTTTTAGATAGTTGTTTTAGTGTAGTTCGAATAAAGTTTGGTAAGGGTCTGATTAAGATTCATTTCGTAATATTCCTACGATAATTCTGAAATACAAAAACAGCGTCCGCGCCTAATAGTGTTCAACGTTTGATTCGATTTGAAGTCGTTTTTGTTTTTACTTGTAAATACACTTATTATCTGTTAAAATCAATTACGATAATATGCTATGTTTTGTTACTCTGTACAAATGTTAAGGACTATCTACATCTCGAAAAGATCTTCATCTCGACCCTCTAGAGTAGGCTAGTATCTTGAGATAGTGAAGTTGTGATATCTCTTAGTTATAGTAGACATTTTGACGAATACAAAAGCGAACTTTCGTTACCTCTTCAGACAAGTGGTCTTCAGAATCGTCTATTAATCAATAGATAGCTGAACGGATTCAATAATTTATTAATATCTTTCTTATTTAAATATAATTTGCAAATAATAATAAGAGTACATAAATGCGGACTTAATCTCAAACGACGTTCTCTGTTACTTTCTCACAAATAACAAAGAAAATGAAACTATAAAAACATACATACACAAATATGTAAAACTAGCTGATCCGGCAAACTTTGTACTTCCTAATTTTTGGTAGTACTTTTAATAGAGCCTCAAAGAGGTTTCTATTTGAACCGGACAAGATTATGATTGACAATAATGATATGACGTATAGTCTGTTTGAAGTTGTTTTTCGCTGGCTGAACTAATAGGTTTTTTTTCTTATTCACTAACTTTTAAATTTGCTATAAACAATTTCATTGGTGCCGGCATCGGAGATCGGAGATCGAACTCGTGTGGCTTACGTACTGTGCAACTTAAGGCGACACTGAGCTACGGCACGTAGATTTACTTTAGATTACCACAGACTATGCATTACCAACACTTGATTACATACTCAATTAACTGAGAAAGTACTTGGGTTTATGTAATTGTGATTAAAATATCAACTTGAGGTTAACACTACGGTAATAACAAAAGATACTATCGGGGTTATAATCAGGCAGGCTACGAGACGGGAAAAATTGCAGATATTTCTGTTTTTAATTTCTTATGTGGTATTGGTAGTAGTATCGACACAATACAGCTAGATTAGAAATTCATCATAAGTAGGTCAAGCCACCCGTGAGTATAGTACATTCTCGCGTAGAATACCTAGTTCTAGTTGCAGTAAAATCTGAGCACATTTCCAATCCTGAGAAATTGTGCACTACAATAATACAAAATCTGCTACGAAGACTTTTGCGCTAATTAATTATGTATACTAACACATTAATTTATTAAAACTAAAGTCAACTTATTTTATTATTTTTTGAATTAAGTAATGCTTTTTCGAGCCGTTGTAGCTTAGGTTACTTTAGGTCAGCCCTGTAGTTCTGGGCTCGTAGAATAAGGCTACGGTATCCCCTGCATGTCGTAGAAGGCGCCTAAAAGGGGCCTCGGGTTCAATGTGCGACAAGGGTGGGGCCTATAATTACTGCTAGATATCAAAATAAGTTAAGAATTAACAATGAATTGAATTGAAGTGAAATGGATGTTTGGTATTTGACTATTTTTATAAGTCGTCATCGTTCATAGCGATCCATTCCTCGTTCAGTTGTAAACCACATGCCTACACAGTTGGTTAGTTATTTTTATATTTTGACTATCTACCAAAACATTCAAATATCAAATATAAATATTGAAGTAAATTTAAAATAATATATTTGTCATTTTCAATCACAACTCAGGGAAATTATTCACGAATTAAATGGACGTCTTTAAATGGTGTTTTTCGAAACGTAAAATCTCTTCATCGAATTATACAAATTATGCCCGACGTGAATTCTACCTTTGAATTGCGGATGATCAAATTGCTAATTTTGACGTTCAAAATGTCCTGCGAATATTTGTCCTCCAGAATGGCAAAACGATTCCAGCCTAAATTTCATTGTTGCTGTTTAGATTATTTAATTTTGATGAATTCTGAGATAGCGTAGAAATTATATTTACAATTAAATAATATAAATAAACCATTAACGCTCCTGAATCTTCTTTTTTTATTGGGATGAGCTACACAGATTGGCCAAAAAAGGTGGCCTTGATTGTTTCACCGGATTGAGAGGTGGCATAGCTCTTAAGTCAATTAGCTTGAACCTCTATTAGCTAGTAACTCGACACAAAGTTACCCCTGGTAAGTATTCCGAACCCAGGGCGCCCGAGAAGGCCTGGATCCTCCTCCTATTACCGGACATTATGGATTTAAATTGTTCAAGAACATCAGTCTTGCTTCCTTCACATCCATACAACTTCGCATAAATGTATACTGGCTCCAAATAGTTTCTTCAATATAGCAATTTTAAATTTGATTCATAACATTAAAAATATAATGTTTTGGTACAGAAATTCTTAAAGCAGATCTTTTAGTTCCATGTTATTTCTATAGTATATGATTATTTCTAATTGCAATTACTAGCTAGGATATGGAGGATGGATAGGGAGGATTCTTATTTTTTTTTATTTGATTTCTTATTTACTTACTGTTTTTACTTTTACGTCTTCTTTCATTGTTTTTTTTTATAATCTTCTTTCCTATTTGTATATGTATGCAGAAACAAATAAATGTCTATTCTTTTCTATTATGCATCTTACAGAATCCAACTAAACGTTATTTCATTAAATATTTTAAATAGAAACAGTTTTTCATTGAAGTGACCATAACTACTAAATAATTACCTATTTTAGCTTGTGAAATGACAGCCTTCATACGCACTCTCTAGAGAGGAAGCCTGACCTTGTGTGGCGTAGAGGACACGCGGTTAACAAAGCCCAATACAATTATCATGAATATGAACATTGAAATATTTTTCGCTACGCACTTTAGGCAATAGTAATATCGATAATATTTAAGTAATTTTTATTACTTATGGAATAAAAATAGATAAAAATGCTTAGTCACATTTTTTTTCGACAAGCTTGACACAATGATCCCCCCGGTGAGAGGTAACCTCGGTTTGGACGGTTATTATGTCTCGCGTTAGCATTTCGATCCGAGGGCGCCCGAGAGGGACAAACCACGGCTCGGTCGATTGCACGGATAATCTAAGGAAAATCTAAGCTTTTTTTGTTCACGCGGGAGAATCTTTTATAGACCGGTACCCTGGGTGGGCCCGGAGGGATGTGTGGGACTCGGCCTGGGCAGCCCTACCCACTAAACCTTCCGCGAATGCCATCAGCCGTTATGAGCGGGTGCCCCGGATCTGTCAGCGACAGGACACCCCAAAAGAAGGGAAAATCTAAGCTAAACTTACCGTGGCTAACTAAAGTCACATTTGCAACGAGTCAATTAATAACAAAGGTTACTAGCACTGGTGTCAGTGTTGGCCTGAAAATTATGTGTTCTTGACCAATAAGTAGACCAATAAGTCTTGAACAAATAGTTAACTTATCCTGGTGCCTTTGCACATAACACTGATAGACTCTAGAGGCCTTACACGGTGCATTTGGAGATAGTATTTTGTGTGTCACACTTGAATACTGCGACCGATACTTTTTATGTGACGAATGGTGAGTGAATATGAATGTACTCATTGGCCAGTGGAGCTGATCATAACAGTTTCACTGAATTTGAGAAGTGGTAGTGCTCTTTTCGCTTACTACGGTTACTCTATTCGCGTTAACATTCCAAACCGAGAGCGCTCGAGAGGGAACTACGACTCGGTCGGTAGCTGTAGTGGGACGACTATCCACCGTTACTACCACTCTCTTATATTTTTTGTGCCTGTTTCTTCTTCGTCCTTTCTACATGCTCAACAACCGACGGTGACAAAAATTGACAAGATATAAGAATATCAATTGACAAATAACTAACAGCGCTGGCGATGTAATATGACTAAATATGTTTGTAACAACATTTACAATGACGTCATTTGTTGCAGATTTGGACAGCGAGCGAAGACTCTAGATCAGAATATCAAACACACGCGCACAGCATCCCTGCATCATATGTAGCGACTGTATGTTAAATAATTCAAATGCTAGTTAGAAAATTAAAGTCATGAGCATAGTCGAATGTGTACAGCAAATTATATTGGCGTTCTTACTGTTCGCCGTATCGAAATCGCCATCGGCCACGCAGAATTCTATCATTACAGGTAAATATGAATTGTAAAATTAGACTATAAATTAAACTATATTTGAATGTACTTTACCCCCACCTTTGCGTACGTTTGTATCTGACACCGTCTTTTAAAGGTCATACAAAAAGTTTTACCATCGAAGCAAGAAAACATGGACAAGAAGCTAACAGGAATTAAAATAATACCTAACTACAGTTTGTGGGCCTCTGCTATCGGGACGAGCGAGTACAGAAAGGGTACGCTGAAAACCAGCATCGTGTGACGTTATGTCATGCGGTACAAGCTGAGCCCTACTATCTTTTGCCATTCTTTAAGTGACCTAGCGTACTTTTGACCTAGTAATTTTGTGTTTTTCTTTTCCTTTTTTTGTCTTAGTTTTTTTTTTAATTTAATTTTTGTTCTTTATTTTAATTTCATGTAGCAAAAGAGTAATAAATAAGCTTTATTAGTTATATTATTTTCTTTCGCGTCTCCCCATTGTGGATTGTGAGCACGTATAAGTACCCTCTGTTGGTTGCGGTCATATGCAGAGTGGACCGCATGCTGTATATGTATGTACTACATGAAAGGGAAGAAATCAAAAGGATAGCTTAAATTTACAAATGTTCTAAGTAATTAAGAAGTGCGTAAGTAGTGTGGCAAAATTAAGCAATGTGTACTTAACATATAACATCTAAACAATACATCTAGAAGTTAGTTTGAAATCGTATGCAAAATATTTGATGCGGCCGTTAGCATTAAAAAATATACCTATATTATCAATGATTTCTGTTAAGTATTCGTCTTCTAATACTTATGCGGATATTATAGAATTTTATAGGACACCTGGTTTTTACCACATCTTTAAACAAAGGGCACCAAATTTATTCACTCACGGCCGTCACCTAGAGGATAGGCATGCCTCTTTCGTAGTTAAAACGTTACTAATCTAGCCGATATATAGAGAGATATACTTTTTTCAAAGGTGCCATCAATCGTCAGGCATTAATTTTCAACCGACTTCAAAAAGGAAGTTGGAAAAAGGAAGGAACAATTCGTCTGTATGTTTTTTTTTAATTTGTTATCTCATAACTTTGGACTGAGTGAATCGATTTTGATGATTCTTATTTTATTTCAAAGCTTACCATGTAGTCCCATTTTAATTTGGCAATGGCATCCATAAGAAAACCATATAAGTCTTAAATTTTCATTAAGTATGTGTGCTATAAATGGACGAATAACAATAATCGATTTAGATGATACATTTTTTATTGGAAACGACTTCAAGGGTAGTTTGGTAAGGTACGCTACTTCGGAAATAAAAGCATCCGCGCATAATAACGTTTACTTCGATTTGAAGTCGGTTTTTGTTTTTACTCGTAAATAACACTTGTAACAATTTTGTGCTACTTAAGAAAGTGCTAAATAAGAACTCTGTTACAAGCCGGAGAAATAAATCCACAACAGTTATATCGTAAGATAAACTTTCATTGCTTAGCAATCTTAAGCATATGCGCAATTAGGCAATAAACTATGCTTTACTCTAGTATCCGCAAACTAAACTGACGATTGAGGCAATAAACGCCAGTGAGCGTAGGGATGGCAGCATGTCGATAGATTTAAATAAACATCGATAATTGAATTATGGTTTTATTAAACGCTTAATTAAAACACTAACATATTTATTTTTAGTTATGACATTTCTTTTTGCTAAAATGTTTATCGATTTATTTAAATATGATTATGATTTATTTTTCAAGTGATTGTTAATTAAAATATAATATTATAATAAAATATTTTATCTTGTTACTTCGTTTTCATACTTTATCTATTTTATCGACACTCCTTTTGCCTTGTCAATACTCATTCTCTATGCACTCTTGCCAATAATGAGCATGCTCTATATAACAGAATCCAAGTAAGAAAGAGACAGGGAGATTTTATACTTATATGGCCGCAGTCCCCACTTTGGTTTGCGGATAGTAAACATAAGTAACAAATGAAGGGAAGTATAGATTCGTTTTCGTATTAATTACCTACCGATTTCCATTACCGCACATCTCGGCAGAATTCCAAATTCCACCGCCACCATCTTGATGGTTGGCGTTCAACGACTGTACGTTTTTCGCGTAACTTTCTCCCACGCACTGTCAACTTGTGGAATCAACTGTCGTCAGCGGTGTTTCCGAACGTTTACGATTTAGGGACCTTCAAAAAACGAGCCTATTCCTATCTCAAAGGTCGGCAACGCACCTACAGCTCCTCTGATGCTGTGGATGTTCATGGGCGACGGTGATCACTTAAGATCAGGCGAGCCGAATGCTCGTTTGCCACTTTTCATATATAAAAAAAAAATAATTACCTACAAAATATCATTGTGAATAACCATCGAAATAACTTCTTATAATAGACCATTTACAATACAAGACAGAACAGAGCCGTAGTAGCTCAGTGTCCGGGCGGTTCGTTCAGAGTTCGATTCACGGTGTCGGTACCAGTAAATTTGTTGTTGCAATTGCTGATTTACCACGCGCTCGTCGGTGAAGGAAAACATCGTAAGGAAACCTACATGTCTTAAAGCATTTTTCTAAGACATGTGAAGTCTGCCAATTCGCACTTGGGCCGCGTGGCGGACTATGCCCTAATGCTCTCTTTACAGAGAAGGCCTGTGCCCAGTAGTGGGACAAATATAAAAGGCTGTAACTAACTAATAGACCATTTAACAAAGAACGTACAAAAATGTTTCACTTCTATAATTAGTCATTCTATTTCCCTAATGGCACATTTAATTCATGCACACAAGAAGCATTGTGGAGCTCTGTTATTCATATGAAAATGTTGCGTTTCTCTACATATATTTAGTTAGTAATTTATTTTTCTGACATTTCCAACAATAACAGCTTGCACTACTTTTTAGCTTGCATTGTTTAGTTTTTTCTTATATTTTTATTTAAGTACACATGTATTTTGTTTAGATAATAAAGGCTAAAAATAATAACACAAAGCTGTCGCAATATTTTCTGCAAACAAGGACAAAGCAAACACTACCTGTTTTAGGTGAAGGAGAAAAAAAAATCAAATTCCGAATGTTTATGTGAACTAGCTGAGCCCGCGATGTTACACACGAATTAAATTTAACTTTTTTTTTATACCAAAGTTACCTAAGTTACTTCATATACCATTAGATATCTGCCATTGAAAGTCCCGTCAACATCGGTCCAACCATTCTAGTCAGCCGGAACTAACAGACAGACAAACTCGTTAAATTTAACAGTATATATCAAAAACATTTAGACGTAATTTGTTTAGTATTAACGTAAATTGAGTAAATAAAAATAAACAACAACAGTAAAAATGAACGTTGGCTTTGATATAAAAAGATACTATATTAGTTTAGTCATAAACAATGAAGATTATTTGTAAAGTCAGTTAAAGACACGTTCATAAAAAAAAAGATAAAAGTGAACTCCAAACGCCATACGAATGGGACTATAACGCAGGGAGGAACTAACACGCTCTGAATTCTAAATGAACTGAATAAAGCATATTGTTTGACTTCGCAAGCGGCTAGTGTAGTCACGAAACTTTTATTATTGTACGCCCCAGTAAATACTTTACGACTCATACTGATAAAATGGATAAGAATTTAATATATAAAGCATTTACTACAACAACCATCCCAAGTATCAGTTATTTCCATGTGATCGTATACAATAACTCAAATCGTCGATAACTTATTACCCTTCGCCTAGATCCCATAGATTTGCTAAGAGCAGCCCTGTAGTTCTGGGCTCGTAGAATAAGGCTACAGTATCCCCTGCCTGTCGCAGAAGGCGACTAAAAGGGGCCTCAGGTTCACTGGGCGGCAAGGGTCTTTATCGTACGCTGAAATGGACTCGGAAAGAAGGCGACATTGGTATCCCGTGTCGCCATTCACTGCGAGGGCACAGGGGGGAGGGATTATTAATTATAATAATAATACTTCTCCTCTTAATCTTAACCGTAACAAATATATATATATATATATATATAAATATATATATACATATACATATATATATATATATATATACATATATATATATATATATATATATACAGTTAAAGAAAGAAAAAACGGATAAATAGGACATAAGAAATGATGCCAACATTGGACACCGTCTCAGCATATGCCGTCGCAAGGATGCGATAGCGCTGATTTTCAGCGGTGCCCAGGACTACCCAAAATCATGCGCGTACAATACTACGCTTACATCGAATTTATGGAGACGAATTTAAAGAAAAATAATTATATATAATACAATAAATAAATAACTTCTAACTCAAAAGGTTGCCGACCCCTGGTTTAGGGTACTCTCTGCGAACTGTTACGTCATATGTAAGAATCCAACATACAAGATTGAACATGATCATTGACGTGAACCATCTCCTAGCACAAGCTTAAGATTAGTTGAAATGTGTTAACAAGAATGCTAGTGAGATATGCCTTCTGATACTACGTGTCGCATAAAATGAAGAGATGACTTACCACCTCAATCCCGGCCTCCACTTTCAGGTTCCTCGTCGCACTGTCAAGCGTCAATCGAAACAATAACTGCACCGTTCCTCGTTAGCGAGTTCATGCCGTAATTCACTAAAGGCATCGATGACGCGCCGCGAACTGATAATTAAAAAGCGTGTGTACGCTAAACTAAATCCACAAAACAAACTAAAACACAATCCAAGCAAAAACTAACTTCTCCGCACACGATCTGCACTCCGTACGACGGAAAACGAAAATAAAAATAATCACTCTACCTTATTCTGTCAAACAAATATGTCACCGCGAAATATAAAGTTAATAGGTACGCATTATACCGAACAGTTTGTATTTGTGTTATGGAAATAGATCGCGGTCTTTTTTTAAAAATCTTAGTGTTGGAGAATTGTTTTTCTTAGTTTGTCGAATGCTGACGATAAATTAAAAAAAAATTTAAAATATCTAAACTAATTAAGCAGGTGATTAATATTATATCATTGTTATAATTATATAAAATAAAATAAAAAAAGAAATTAGATACATAAATACGTAAAGATATCTGGCCAGTAAGATTGTTACAAAAAAGAAAAACAATATCGCAATTTGAATTTCGAAGCGATTATTCTCAAATAAACATACATCGCTATTGTGTATAAAGACAGGCAAATCTGAAATAACCCTGTGGAAACAGGATACTCGATTAGTGATAACACGTACCGTATTTCGCAGGGATCTATTGCGGTATTAGAAGGATTGTGAAGGCGAGCTTATACAGAATAACAGCGGAGGGTCATGAATCGGGAACCTTGCGTATACCCTCGAGGACAATTCGAAGGATCTCACAAGAGCCCGAGATTGGTATTTTATATATTTACCACCTTATCTTTGTTATTTGCATTGCCTTTATGAAACGATATTACGGAACCTTAGAATATTTATGTAACGTATTGTGAGGAAACCTGTGATTTCCTATTATCTACACATGGTTATTTAAATTTATTGAATCTTGTTACAATATTTACTCAAAATATAAAAAATATCTAACTTTTTTTAAAATTATTTTTTGTTATAAAGAAAGCTGGCAATAATTTTTTTTTTCAGAAAATTTTACAATCATTCATGTTAACCATTTTAACTAAGCTTAGGCTTGTGCGAGGAGATGGTTCACGTCAATAGTCGAATGGTGGATTCGAACCTTACGATTCGCAGACCGTACCCTAAACCATTAGGCTATCACGTTAGCTGTTTACATCCATGAGGCAGAGGAGATAGCATTCCAAATATTTTATTGTAATATTTTAGTATACCTTTCTATTGTTAGGCAAAATATTTTTCATGTGTCAACATTCTGTTTAGTGGCAATTCTGATGCTTTGTCGGTAGTCTCAGACAGCCGTTCATTTGTCTATGATCTGATCTAGGATCGTACGGAAATCGGAGCTTGGCACAGTTGTCTTCAAGCAGTGAAATCTTTCGAAATTCTTCTGAAGTAATTGGTGAAGCTGTAACACTGGAGAAGTGCATTAGTCCGAATTGTTTTTTTTTTCATTTCAAATAAGTAACTATGCTGACGTCACATTTAATGCGTGATGACGTGTATCAAGGAAGGGATGATCATTTCTTACACTTTTTAGAAAATTATGTATGTATGTCTTCTTTAACATGACATTAGTATGGTCTATATACATATGGTAAATTTACCTACGGCGGTCTTTGCATACACTTCTTTATTTTAGATATAACCTGGACTTGCTTTCCATTCTTTTTTTAATATAGATTGAGATACGGTATGACATTTACTTTCATCTCAATGATTTTAGCAAAGAACTTTTGTTAGTTTAACATGGGGCGTTATGCATAACGTTGGACGTGCACCAAATGAGACTTCGTGATATTCCGTTCATTCAAGCTCTTTTACATTCGAGACCTAATAAGCTCGATTTGAATTTGCATAGCGATTGCTACCTCATTTGGAGAATTGTCTTGAAATTACGTAATTTTTTTAAGTACTACTTGATATTACTAATATTTACAATTTTCAGAGCTATGCTATAACATAATAACTGGTAAGGTTGTCCAGAGAAGAACACATTGTGTATAAAACTATATTGAAATTACAATTGCAAAATGCAATTGGCAATAATAGAATAGAAAATTTAAATAACGGCCTATATATAAGTCCCGCTGTTGGGCCTTTACAAAATAGCCCACACTTATCTTGCCTTAGAATTTTTTTTAAATAATTATGTAGGTTTTATCACGGCGTTTTCCTACGCCGTGCGTGTAACTCAGCACTTAAACATGCAACAAACAATTTATTGGCGCAGCAACCGGATATCTAACTCGGGTTATTAGCTTACTATGCGACATGAACGAGCGACGAGAACGATCACTAAGCTACGACGGCCCTCATGCTTTGGTAACAAAATTAAAACCCTCAAAATATTGGGCTAATACGTCACAGAAAAGGTCAGCAGTTCCATCCTACATATAGTCAATCTCTATAACAGGACGTATGTGTAGATAGGCAGTGATTACTTAATACTATAGTAGGTAATTACCACAATTTTGTTATTTTACTCCTATTATATTAACAATCCCAATTCAAAAATGTTTAAATCAAAATCACGGAAAACTTTGTGTATACCAAAGTTCCCATTTATCGTGGTCACTTTACCTTATTTCTTTTTTTACTACAATACCTAACATATCCATGAATTCATTCTAGGAGGGAGAATCACCTGCTGACAAGAACGACGGGCTCCCTCCTCTGTAATAAATCTCTGTGAACTAGATAAGGAGAATCTAAAGCCTTCGCTGTGTACATACTAAAGCGGGACCGATTTCTTTAAACTGTTACGTAATGTCTGCTTTAAACGAGCAAAAAAACTGGTAGAAAATAAATTGTCTGATTATTTAAAAAAATATGTTGTGACTATAAATGCTACTTAGAATATAAATAACATAAAAAAATTGTTTCTGGTTTTATTTTACACTTTTCTTTTTGTTGAAAATTTTAATAAAAATAATAAATATTTTCTTATAAATAATCTGAATGTATTAAGAAATCAGATTTGTTTATTACAAAAACTACGGAATAGATAAACATGAGTTTTATATTATAAGATGCAACGTGTTTCTGAACGATTTCGCCTTGTGCACTCTACTATTCAATAGATGGCGTTGCTAAACAACAAACAGTAAGTCGATGAGTTTGACGTTAGATTAAGAAAAATCAATGTCATTCAAAATTATTTATAAAATACGTGTGTCGTATAGTTGCTTCGTGATAAATATTAATTTAAAATAGTCGATATTCACGGCAAAAAAAGATAAAGATGGTGGAGTCACATGTTTAAGGCCAGGAGACATTAACGAAGAGAGAGTCGAATTCAGAGCTAGACGAGCGATACAATCTGGAGTTAATTTAACATTTTTTCACTATGTTTGCAAGATTTACGGTAGCATTTTTTTATCATTATGTCTGTAAGATCGAAAAATATTATTTATATTTCTTCTTATTTATTTTAAGTGACTAGTGCCGCCGTGACACTGAAGCGGAGGAGAAGTGCGTGAGTCATTTTCTCTACATCTATAAATGTATTATTATTTGTGTTCTAAATACTTATCGTTTGCCGTGCTAACATCGGATTTTGTCCGTAATAATGCAGGGTGCATTAGATTACACTCAAGTAGAATAACATACAGAAGCTATAACCTTTACTACACTATATATGTGAAAATGAATGTTTGTCCCTATGCCCTTTATGAAATCGTAAAATATAAATTTTATCATGTGATGATCTTCAGCAAAGTGTTGTTCATGAGTCTACGAAGGTTTTTGAGTTGGTACTGACAGTTGTTTGTTTGTAATTTTTTTTTAAATAAATCAGATTTTATAAAACCTTGGTTGACCGGAATGACTTTCAGTAATTCAGCCCACGAATGACAACTTCAACAGACCATACGTCATATCGTAAATGTCAATTATAGTAAATTACTGCTTCTTTCGCAACAGACAAACGGTTTTTCAAATAGTGTTTTAGTTTATCGTCGTATTATTTATTGTTCTTGTCATATTGATAGAATCAATTTATATTGCAAAACAACGTTTGTGGGGTTAGTGAGTGTATTATAAACATATGTATGGCTTAGAACTAACAACAAGTCTAGACTTTTTTTAGTTACTTATTACCACTGTCTGTCTCTTTAGGTGAAAGACGTAAAATGTTCATGATACATTAAATAGATTTGTAAGTAACAAATCTGTTTTATGTATCTTCATGAACACTTTAAATAACTCGGAATTGTGATACAACAAAAAAGGTTTCCAAAGCCTCCCAAGGTTTCCTTTGTCATAAGAAGGCAACTGATAAACGCTCTACTTAATGGAAGGTGGCATAAAGACATTTTTCAACCTTAACGAAAAATAATGTTATACTGAGCTTAACATTGTCGGTGAAAAGGTGTTTTATATTCAGTTTGTTTTGACGTTGAGTATATCTTATGATATTGCCTGTTGTGTTTCTGGCGGTAATCTTCAAGAGGCTTACGCCTTAAATTCCTATTTGAGTTGTTTTTTTTTATTTTACGAGTTCGATATCACTTTACGTAAGAAGAACGTATTCGCTATTTAAATGCTGCTTTGTCCT
The DNA here is from genome assembly GCA_029286785.1 of Meandrusa payeni. Taxonomy (NCBI): domain Eukaryota; kingdom Metazoa; phylum Arthropoda; class Insecta; order Lepidoptera; family Papilionidae; genus Meandrusa; species Meandrusa payeni. The sequence goes on from JAGSMX010000013.1 coordinate 9,018,225, forward strand.
ACAGCGGTCTATTTTAGTCATACATAATATAGTGTATCATTAGGATAAAAAATCCAATTTTACGGTCTTTATAGATGTTAAGTATAGTTTCTGTAAAGTGAATCAAAGCGTTAATAGAATAATGGATGCAGGAATTGCCAACCTTTTGTTAATTGTAATTTTTGACTCTTCTGACTCAAAAGGTCCGCCGACCTCTGGTTTCGGGTACGGTCTTACGAAACGTAACATACTGCTTCTACTGGACCATTGACGTGAACCATCTCCTAACACAAACTAGAAACTAATTTGGAATGGTTAACAAGAATTTATATTTGTTGTTAAAATTTTTTTAAGAAATAATTAGAGTGAAATTTTAAGTTACGCGCGCATTACTGTAACAAAGTTACTGGTTGAAGCTGCAGTGAAAAAAAATGTGCGTATTTACTTATTAAAGTGAGGTGAACTTTCCGTATGTTTTATTGATAATTTCAGTCCTTTTATTATTTTATTGTATTTAATTATTTGCATGCAATTAAAAACTACTTTTAATGAATGCCACAGAAGTATAACTTCTCACTCGCATACACAAGTAAACGTAACCATTTTTCTCTATCAGTCATCCTCTTAATACATTACTTACTAGGCGAAACGCGAATTTTCTACAAAGTTGTAGCACTTCCTGCCTCAAACGGAAGCGTTGTTCTGCCATTCTTAAATGCTACCCTTTAAGCATTAATACATAACTGTTGGGTGTTTAAAGATCACCGTCAAACTATCAGTTTTTCTATTGGAATTTATGGGATTTGCGCACTTACGTATTGCTTTTAAAACCGAATCCTTGCTTTGAATTGCGTCTGAAGTTTGGAATAGAGCCAAAAGTGGGACGGATCTGGGGAATGGAAAAGCCGCTCTGGGAAGTCTATTTGGCCGAAACATTGCGGATGAGCAGCGATGCAAATCGACACTTTGCAAAGCTACGTGCATGACACTCGTACGCCTAGAAATGGCTTATAGGTTCAACTTTGACAGAACACTTTATATTACGGAACGGCTGCATCAACTGCATTCCGATATGAAACTACTTACTAAGCAGTTTTTTATACCCTACTAGCTAACACGGAAAACTTCGTACCGCCTTATTTTTGATAGTAGTTAGTGGTAGAACCTCAAAGAGGTTTTGAAAGATTTGAACCGGACAGGATTCTATAATTGACATTTATGATATGACGTATGATTTGTTTGAAGTTGGCATTCGTTGGCTGAACAACTGAACGTCATTGTCTCATTTTCTTTTCTTTAATGAGGTTTTAAAAAATCTGATTGTAATAAAACAATAAATCTATATATATGAAAGGGAATGTGTCCCACACACATTGTCTTGTTTGATCCGTAAAGGTTCCGAAACGGCTAGAGCGATTTCAATGAAACTTTCAGGCAATCTTCAAATTGACCTGACTAGTAATCGTGTAAAGTTTGTTGACGATCGGAGCACTCCTCTGAACTGTCAAATACAGCTTTTATTTACTATGAGGATATTGTATTGTTTTATAACCCAAATTTGTATTGACACATGCGTTGTGTATATTTATGTCATTATAAACCATATTGAAGTACAGTGGAATATATTAAAGTATATCCCTAAATGATAAGAATAATATTGTATTTACTGATATGTACATGGGTGTAGGTAATGATCTTTACCCGCTCGAGAAGAGAATGAATACGGAGAGAAATGAATAATTCAATATATTGTGAGAGCTATATTTAATGATGTAAGTTTATTGTTTAAATAAAATAAAGCAAAATCTAGCTCGGCGAAGCGGGGTGGGTACGCTAGTTTGATATAAAATGGATCAGAAAAATTCTGTCTTTTCCTGCGGCGAATTAAGTATGTTATAGTCGTGGTAGCTCTTTTATTTCTTTATTTTCCTATAGCTTAATGTTTTACGTTTTCATTTCAAACGTGAATAAATTTCAAAAGTTTAACTGAAAATTATTTTATTCTCATTTCTTTCCGACCGCAAGTACTTGAAATACTCTCGCAAGTAGAATTTACGGGTCAGTGAGTAAAATCTTAAAACGTCTATATTATAGCCACTAGCCACCGCTCTAAAAAAATGACCTCACTCATAACGGCCTTCACATTGTTTATATAATGCTCATTAGTATTTATTTCCCCGATAGTTTATGTAGAAGTGGAGAAGTAGAGTACATGTAGAAGTGGATTTTTTTTTTCAAAAAGAAAGTTGACGATATTTCTTTTTCTTCTTTTTTTTAGAAATATTATTAACATTTTTGTTAACCATTCCAATTAAGCTGAAGCTTGTTCTAGGAGATGGTTTACGATCTTATGATTCGCAGACTGGACCCTAAATGATTAAGCTATTGACGCCTTAATCTTTTTTGAATGAGATTTTGAAGATATCAAAAGGCGATGTTAAGAGTAATAATAATCGACAAGCAGATATGCTTAGATGTATGAATGAGGAAGAAAACTGCGGTATTAACCTTTCTGCCTGGGTCAACGGCAGGGGCACCTTACTTATTATTCACAGTAAAATATATTGCTTTACCATTGACAATCGTCATTGATGTCGATGGTTAATTTATGATGAGCGTAAAAGTTAGATTAATGTTAGATATCCGGACATCAGTAAGTAAAATAGGCAGGGCATCGAATGTTAGGTAAAAAAATCGAACAATGATGGAAAAATTTACTTGACCTTTAGCGAAATGAATGTGTATGTAATGAGGTTGAATTCAGGTGAATAGTAGTGTGGTGCTGTCATTTCAGTTTGTAATAATTAAAAAAAAAATGCTACAATAATATGGAGCAAATACAACATTGCTCTCACAGAAACAACTTTAGGCCAGTCAAGTCTCTTTCTTAATATAGTCCAGGTTGAACGATCTAATAATTTGTTATTTTTTATATATAATTTAAAGGAGTATATATTTAACTTATTTAAATGATAATAAGTATATTATTAACTGCTCCTGATAATTTTTTTTATCCACTATAATGTTATATCATGAATCTAACTACAATTATACAAACTTACTAAAATAATATTAAATCAAAAACTTCACTTTTAAAAGTAAATAATATAATATAATATAATAATTTGATTTAAATATTCATCGAATAGAGAAATGTTGAATGTTCTATCCATTGAACTAAAATCGCGTAAACCAAAGAAATAGTAAAACGGACAAAAAATCACTTGCGTAAGTTTGTCACCGCGGAAATGGACGTCATATTTTTTATTATATTTCATAGGATAGCGATATGCTTTTTATTTGTTACTTAATAACTATACTTAATATTTCTATTTAAAAGTTGTTCGCTGGTTCGCTAGCTTCCCGTGATATCCCATTTCAATTTGGTTAAATTCTGACAATGGCATCCATGAAAAAACCATAAAAATCTTGAAATGGACGAATAAAACAATATCACACCAACCGATTTCCATGACTCATTTTTTATGGGGAAGGATGTACTTCAAGAGTAGTTTGATGAGAGTTTAGTTAGGTTCAGATTCATTTCGTAATATTTATAAGATAATTCGGAAATACAAAGAGGGCGTCCGTCCGTGTGTAATAACGTTTAACGTTTGATTCGATTTAAAGTCCGTAATTGTTTTTGCTCGTAAATATACTTTTAATATTAAAACATATTATTTCCAACTAAATGTATCAGACAACCGTCCCGTTCACAACACGAAAAGATTTCCTTAAGAAGACAAGACTATACAAAAGTGTTAATACGTGAAACAACTTTGTAATACAACTTACGCGTTCCACCAGATAATGGTTGAACGTTCCCAGAAAGGCATTATCGTAATAGCTACGTGATTTTGAGGGACTTTAGTACACACGTCGCGCTCGAGTATCTAATGACACGAAGTGTTAATGATCGTTATTACATTTAGGTTTAATTTGTATTCATTTGCACAAATTTCCGGCTTAACACAGTGGAGAAACAATCTGTTATACTGATTAAGGATGTTTTTAAAAGAGAAACAAATTAATAATTGAAGCCTTAAATGAATGAATATTTATCAAACCGATAAATCGAAAGTTGCCACATCAAAAAATAGTTCTTTCAACAATCCATCCAAGGACTTGTGTACCAATATCACACGTAAGAATTAATAAAGAAGCATACAAACGTTTCTCTTTACCCCTCTAGGGTAAAGGCGTGACAGTTTTAAAAGCTTCAAAAACAATATTTAACAACTATAAGTGACTATTATAGTACATATCGCCCTAAATGTTAAAAATACATGTTAAATTCACTATGTCTACTATTATATTCGTTAAATTTAAAGAATTTAGAAAATTTATTAAAAGTTGTTTAAAATTTGCTGTTTCAGAAGCCAATAAATCTTGCACGCGCTTTTAATCTCAGAGAGGTAGACAGAAATAGCATGCTACTTTGCAATATTCTTTGTTAATTCTTGTAACAGATATTTTCAAATAAAATTAAAATTTTAACTACATCGTTAAAATTGAACTGGTTATCGTTGCTCTTGTTGACTTACTTCCGAGTCTAAATGTAGGTGATGTTAATGGGTATAATATTATTTTTGTTTCCATTACTATTATACGCATGTACACATTTTCTATCTAGATATGTTAAATATTTCAAATTAAGTAAATTTGTGTAATTCGTCAAAAATAAAATTATCATTGAAGATTAATAGAAGATAAAAAATAATATTATTAGGGTCATAGTCAAACATCTCTGCATAGTCATTATTCACAGACTGACTTTGTCTATGGCTTCAAAAAATGTCTTTGTCTATGACCTTTTTTTTTGTTGACGGGGAGGAAATCTTCAGAAATATAACTACCCACTAAAACCACTAAAACCTCCCCGGTGGCTCTTTCCTCGGTGCATGACGAGGGGCTCCGGGATCTCAACGTGAAACGCCCAGAGCCCCTCTGCACTGTGCTCAAGGATAGCACGTTTCTCCCTCGCCCCTGTGCCGTCGCAGCGCAAGGCGACATGGGCCAGCGGATGTCACTTTCGTCCCGGGTCCACTTTCTTCCACGACGCAGGCCCCTACCCTTGTCGCCCAGTGAACCCGAAGCCCCTTTTAGTTCCCTTTACGACAGGCAGGGAATACCGTAGTCTTATTCTTGAGAGCCTAGAACAACAGGGCTGCTTTGTCTATGACCTTGTCTATGTCGGTCGGGAATATAGCTTTCACGCTTGAGTAAATATGAAGTTTGATTGAGAATAGACGTTCCATAGAGAACTTGTGATAGTTGTATTTAAACAGTCAAAGAGAGTTGGCCTCCTTTGGATCGATAGTTATGCAGTTAAATATGTTGAAGCTCTGCTGGGCTAGTTGTTGGAACCATAATGCTGAATTATAGGAGAGGTATATTATTAATATCGATTTCTTATTGTTTTGTCTTTATGAAGCGCACTTGCCAGAGCAATAGGAATATAATAGATTGATCATTATAAATATAAATAATAGTTAATAATGATCAATCTACCCTCTATATGTGAACTGTTAAGGTCCGTCCATTCTAATCCTAAATATTGGACCTATATATCACGAGAAGGTTCGTCAATAAAGTGGCGTACTATGAATGAATATCGAAATCGTGCAGTGGGAAACTCATTTGGATACCTTATTTTTATTGTACGTTTTTCTTAAAAAAAATTACGCTAGGTTTGAACTTAAATTTTAAATTGTTTCGGCTTAGACCAAGTAGTGCCCGCAGTTGAAATTACTTCGTATAATCTGGTTAATGGGTACTATAAATACAGATAGAGTACGGGATTTAATCGTAAGCCTGCCTTAACGTCACTGTATAATTATACAATTGTTAGACATTGCGGAAAACAAAATTATAATTATCATGTAATATATGGGTATCGCGAGGTTTACCGTGGCCATTATGCAATTATTACTTAGTTGTTTCTTATCTCACTTTATACATTAAAACATTAAACTTACCGCCTTACATACGTCTCACTGTTGGGCATAAGACTCTGTAAAAAAAGAGACATATATAACGGTATAGTCTGCCACGCGTTCCTAGTGGGGATTGGCAGACTTCCCATGCCTTAGAAAATTTTCTAATGCATGTAGGTTGTTCATGTTGTTTTCCTTCATGCGGATCGCGTGGTAAATCAGCTCTTAAAAGCAATAAACAAATTCATTGACACCGGCACCAGGTATCACGCGGTTTGTTAGCGTACTTAAGGCAACAACTCGGATATTGATGTGCCACGGCTCTCAATCAAAATCTCTAAAACATTATCAGTAACTGATGTAGTTTAAAATACTACATTTAAATAAGTCGTGACAATGTGTAGATTACTATTAGATTGTATTGTGAGTTATTAATTATAAAAGATATTCTAAAATTTTGATGAAAATCTTTGTGAAGTGAAAAGTGTAGATAATAATTTTATCCAGTAATTATAAAGTCGCCTAAAGGCAGACGGTCCCTTGACGGATTTTCTACGTCCGTTACAAGTAATTTTTATAATACAATGCCTAAAGTTACTTTCTAATTAACACTTTGCATTGTTTTCTTATTAAACAACCTTGTATTTTTACGTCACTTTATTTTCTTATACGGAATTCAATAATTTTAGTCTGTACTAGATTATCATCCTTTTTAGTTTAAACAGAGCTGTACTACAGTTTGTCAATAAGACATTTTGTGCCGTAAGCCGGGACAAGTTTATCCGTCACATAATGTAACATTTTTAATTGTGTAAATCGATACTAAAGTGACGTACTTAATACTAAACCGCACACAAAAACTGTACAGTATAATTTATAGAATTAGGAAATGTCGAAACACAAACAAAATAAATTGAAAACTAGATTATACAAAATAAAAGCATCGTGCCGTACAATAACATACAGCTTGTACTTGAATTTTTCATTTTTCGGGTTTTTCGATTACAAAAACCCATGCGCTAAATTTATGCCTAGTTTATAGACTCACTTGTCTCATCTATGTACCACGAAGATTCCTGAAAATGGACAGCAATTGCTATCACTGCCTTTTCCTCTAGGTTAATAGGTTATGTGAACCTTAATAAGAAGAGTAAATATTTTTATGTTACTATAAAATTCTTCCTGTCTAAGACTTTTGAAAATTGTTATTTAATAGTACTTGAAGTTTATACACAAGTTAAAAGCTCGCAAGCTCGGTCGTAGTAATCTTCATTTGTGTTGATTTTTACTGCAACAAATTTACGTTTCCTTATTAGCATATCTTAATTAAATAACGAAAAGGTGAAATTAAAGAGAAGTGTATCAATAATTTCACGAAAAATGTTGTATATTAAAATTTGCGAAGTATCTCTTGTGTCAAAGAGATTTATTTGGTCGTATGTTAAAGAATTTCTACTTCAAACGAATTTCTCACCGGGTTGATGAATTATTTAGATCCTTAGCCTGGCCACGGTAGTGTTAGTTTATACAGGTAGATAAGTCAAGGTAGAAATTAAAATGCTACTCACGTAAATTTGTGTCATGCTTAAAATACCGCGAAAAAGCTCGAATCCTGAAGTTTTCATCAACAAAATAACAAAGCGCCTTTCTGCGCCCGTCGGAGGTTGGGAGTTATCTCAATACTTTGGTCTTATAGTGCGAGAGTTTCTTTGGCCACTTCTTCTTCCACCGCCAACGCTTCCTAAAGTAGAACTTAAAACTAGTTAGATATTAAATGTCTTGATATTTTTTGAGAATGCAACTACCCAAGCCGAGGTGCCGTCTTGGGGATCCTTGCGCCTAGTTACTTCCCAAAGAAGATCAGGCTAAGCGACCTAAGAGCTGTTAAATCTTTTAAAAACCCAATGAAACTGTACAGGCCGCCTGGCAGATCAGTTTAGTTCATTCATAAAAAAACAATGTACTTTAGATTACATGACTAAAGTACAACTTAGTTAGCTCCAGCTATATATAATATATAAACAAAGAAAAAAATGTGCGCGTGTACTGCCCTGTCTTGATCCTACAATACGATACTTGCACTGTCTTGGATATACGAAACGTAGTTTTCTCTCTTCACTAACATATGTCTCCCTCTCAACTTTCATTGGCCTGGCCAGATCACCCTTTCCGTAACGCACTCACCAGCTCCTTAAGTTTAGTCTGAGTAAAGAAGTTTTACTTCAAAAATGCTGCCGCAAATATAAACGTGATTCCCGTCATTCCTGTAATTTTCAGCCTCCACTGTGTCTTAAATATACGAAATGTTGCTGGTTATGAGAGAAACAGAAACAGAAAATATATGCTCGCACCTTTCTCTCTTACCCCTAACTACCTTATTTCTCCCTTCCACTAGCCCCACTCGATTACACGTTTTGTAACGCCCACCATGTTACTCCCTATGTCGAGCATGCGTAAAGAATTTTAACAACAAAAATGAAGCTTCGAGTCCAAATGTAACTCACTTTTGTTGTCAAATAAGCTCGACGAAACGTGAAAAGCGATTATTGTCCCTGTCATTTGTTATATAAGACGCGTAGGATACATATTTTTCACTTTATACAATTTATAGCACCTGTACCGTGACGCACGTAGTATAATTTATTTCACATTCGCAGGCAGCTCCCTGACACCGGTGGCGGGAACGGTGACGCGGGTCTCATCCGTCGTCGGCGGGGATGCGGATCTACCTTGTGACTCGCGACCACCGCAGCATAATGACAGCCTTCTTCTCGTCGTGTGGTATAGAGACGACAATCCCGTTTACAGGTGAGCCGGCTACATTTTTTTTACAGCCTTTATATATATAATATATGTGTCGCACTGCTGGGCAAAGGCCTCTGTAAAGAAAATATGAACGCATAGTCCGCCACGCGGCCCTACTGCGGATTGGCAGACTTTTTTTTGGCTTTTGGCAGGCTCACGTTTGGCTTCTATCTCGCTTGATGGAAGGCGAAGATGACGCCTAGGATGATACACGCATGGACTTCACATGCCTTAGAAAAATTTCTAAGATGCCATTGTCAGAATTGGACTAAATTGGGACCACAAAAGAAGCACCAGCTTTCAAATATAACAAGAATCGTCAAAATATATTTACCCAGTTGAAAGTTATAAGGTAACAAAATAAAATAAAAACAAACAGGTGAATTGAGAACCTGTACCTTTTTTGAAGTCGGGTGGGATTCGAACCAGCGACCACCAGACTGTAAGTTAAACTGTTTAGCTATTAGTCTATCATTAAAAAAAGTGATAAATTCATGCCACGTTTATAGAAATTAAAATTTGCAAAAATAAATATCCCTCATGAGTTCGCAAAATATTTTTTAAACGTTTTCATAAAGCGCTCGTAACTGTTTTATTGGCTTATGAGTTGTGTCACGTTTTATACGCAAAACTCGACATATGTTGGTAAATATTAAAAAGAAACATTCGACTCTTTTCGAGTCGTTATCATCATTCAATTATACGAACACTCCGTTTAATAACAAATGGCGTCAATAGCCTGGTGAATAAAGCGTTTCACCATCCGATTATTAATATGAACCATCTCTTAACAACAGATTATGACTAGTTGAAATGATTAACTGTAATGTTATATTTGTGAAAAAAGTAAGTTATAAACTTAAATAAGTTTATAGTTTCTAAGACATGTAGGTTTTTTCAAGATGTTTTCCTTCAACACTGGGTGCGTGGTAATTCAGCACATGAAATTGTAACAACAAATTCATTGGTGCCGGCACCGGGGATCGAACTCGGGTTTCTAGCGTAATACGCGTGGGGCGACTGCCCGGACACTGAGATACCACGGCTCGCAGATGCAGCAAATTTATTATCAATGGTCTTCACATAAGTATATTTACGAGTAAAAACAAAAACCGACTTCAAATCGAATCAAAATTTAATTATGCACGGACAACCTCTTTGTATTACCGAATTGTCGTGGGAATATTACGAAAACGAATTAATCGGAACCTAGCCAAAGTCTCATGAATCCAATAGAAATGAATCATCAACATTTAAATTTAATTTCTGAATTATCGTAGGAATATTATTAATTATGAGTAATTTTTACTCAGAATCTAAACAAAATGGAGACCACTCGGTAATTTTATTTGACAGCTGTTGCTTCTGTTGTGGTCCCAGTTAAGTCCAATTCTGACAATGGCATCAGTGAGAAAACCATATTAGTGTTTAATTAGCATTAAGTATGTGCGCGACAAATGGACGAATAACTCAATATCACGCCAACCGATTTCGATGATTCATTTTATATTGTAAAGTAGTTTAATGAGAGTTCGTTAAGATTCTGATTAAATCTATGATTTCTACGTAATTGATGATTCGGAAATACAAAGAGGAATTGGTTTTTGTTTTTGCCCGTAAATATTATTAAGTAATCACTTGCTAAAAAATTGTGTCCGATAATAGCAACGTCCTGTCACATATCACATATGGTCTGTTTGAAGTTGTCAGTCGTTGGCTCAACAACTGAATTTCATTCTGTGTTATTCGGTCACTTTTATTTAGGGTTAATAAAACATGATTTTATAATAAATATTTTATTTTATATAAAAAAAATTAGAAACAAAAAAAACATAAGAATCATCCAATTTGGTGCAGTAGTGGGACGTTATTCGCGTACATACACTATGGTGATTCTTTTTAGAAAAAAACCCATAAACAAAACTATAAATACTACTATTCAACTATTTTGTTTTTTTTTAATTCTTCTTAATTTTAATTACTTTTGTCTATGCTATTTTTATTATTTTTATTTTTATCTTGTTATACTTGTTGTTTATGTGTTCTTGAGTTGAATAAATGTTATTTCTTTTCTATTCTATGTTTATATGATTTATGTTTAAATAGCTATGACACAAGAGTCCAGGGACCCACTGCGCACTGGACGGATGACGCTTTCGCCGAGCGCTCCCGGTGGCTCGGCATGCCGAACTCAGCGTTGCGCCTCAGTAATGTGCAGTCACGTGACCGAGCCACTTACAGATGCCGTGTCGACTTCCAGGTATCTCCTACACGAAACTACAGAATCGCTCTTGACGTTATTGGTGAGTAGTTAACAGTTATTATGAGATCATTCGTAGTCATAGGAATATTACGATATAAAATAATCAAAACCTAACCAATCTCTCATCAAACTTCACTTGAAGGATGTACCCTTTCCAATAAAAAATGAATTACCGAATTCGGTTTGCATGATGTTCCATTATTCGTCCAGTTGTATCGCACATACTTAATATATACTGAGGAACACATACTGAGGAAGCAACATGTGGGGGTCTTCTTAATGCTGCTGTCTGACCCGACCTCAGAGGGAGCGAGGAGGCTGGTGGCTATGGCCATACAACATTGATGACTTTCTTTCTCGCTTCATGCGAGCAAGGTGTGGGTGCGTAGTTTAGGGTATGATGGGGCTGACATGCCCAAACGGGCAAAAGTCTAAAAAAAAAAGAAAAAAAAAAAACATACTTGATGCAAATTTGATACTTATATGGTTTTCTCATGAATTTCATTGTCAGAATTGGATCACACGGAAAGCACGAACTTTTAAATGAAAGAATCATCCGAAACGGTTCACCCAGACGAAAGTTATGAGGTAATATATTAAGCATACAGACGAATTGAGAACTCGAGTTGAAAAATAACAAGATATGGAAAATAGTGATTAACGTGAGATCGAACTAATGGTTTCCGTTAAACAGACAAAATGTTGTGTTAAATTCTCATATCGTCCGTACAATGTGCATTACGCAGGGCGTGCGGAACAATAAACGTGTAGAAGCTGTTCATTTTGGTAAGCGATATCAGGGCCTGCGGGTAACGGTTACGAGCCGCCTGCGATTGCCTGCCATACCCTCCTGAATACTCATATCACCAAACCTTTTGTTTTGAGCCTACGAAAACGTTTTCATTTCCCTCGTATTCCATGGATGAAAGCCGTTCACAGTTTGTTTATCCGCAATTTGAGGGTATTGGAGCGCGTCACGGCCCGTGTACTGTTTGCCGTATCGGTTTAATGGTAAATAGATATTGAAGACAAATACGCTTAGATTAAATATTGCTTCGTATGTATTTTATATTTGAGACGATTTTCTAAAGATACATATATAAATAACTATCGTATGCAGCCCGCTTCGCCAGACTAGATTTTGCTTTATTTTTTTAAACAATAAACTTACGTCATTAAATATTTAATTAAACTATTATTATATTCATATATCTCCGTATTCATTCTCTTCGTAATGGGGTGAATATCATTACCTACACCCATGTACATATCAGTAAATACAATATCATCCTAATCATTTATACAAAAACATATCGGGCTCAAGTTAATGTCAGAAATAAAAGTACGACGTATGGCTTGTTTCATAGTTCAAAAAGAGGAGTGGTCCGATCGTCAACAACCACCTTTACAGGATTACTCGCCAGGTCAATTTGAAGATTTTCTGAAAGTTTCATTGAAATCGGTCCAGCCGTTTCGTAGCCTATATGAAACATACCCACACACTTTCTCTTTTATATATAAAGATTATAAAATAACCACCGCACATCTTACCGCTTTACCACGCACTCTACGGCGAAGGTAAACATGTCGAAGAAAACTGCATTTGTTAGAAATTTTTCTAAGACATGTATGTCGGCCAATTCACTGATGCCGCAAGGTTGACTTTCTGTGCCTTAAAGTACATATATAGGCTGTACCTTCAACTTTTACTAACTTACCTTTTGTAAAATAACGCACGGATGAATGCGTTGATCCTTGCCACTGAAATCTCGACTTTAGTATTCACGTATCGCATACGAGAAACACTAAACACTTTTTAAACTAAAGCCATTTTCTATTTGAAAATGTTAATTTTTAAGTATGCATTAGCTTAATAATCTAATCTTTACTGTATTTAATGGCCAACTACTTAAAAGTTATTAATTTGTTTATTTTTTTCTTTAGAACTCCCAAAAAAACCGGTGATCTTTGACGAATACGGCAAGGAAATATCCGGAGTTGCCGGGCCTTACTACGAGGGTAGTGATTTCAAACTAATTTGCTCCGTAAACGGAGGTGAGTGCTAAGCATATTTACCATGTTAACGAGTGTATAAATAATTTAAAATGTTTACTGTACTCTTGAAATAGCTGTTAATTTTATAAAGTTTACATTGAAGTTTATTGGTTATAATCGTGTATGGACGATGTGTTTAAAATTGAAATGTATCACCATTTTTTTTAATTTATTTAACATATTGTTTAATAAAAATGTCTCGGTAATTGGAGTGTTAAGGTTTAAGTACAGTACAACTTCAAAATTCCTGCGGCACACCTGTTTTTATGTGATCCCTCCAACCACAAACAATTATGAACGGACTTCAAATTCATTGCCATCGCATTTGGACCGTGGCGCGGTCATGGGCTGTCCCAACGTCGGGCCAGTTTTCAGTATTTATACATAATGTATGTTGTTCTAATGTCGCTATCTGACGCAGAAAGAATTCGAAAGGCATGTGATAAACTTCAACACGCACACACACACTGTCTACTCCTCAATCCTTTTTTTAATTCAAACAACGTCGTTGTTAATTTGTGTCATCATCAGGCTGTTACAAAAACCTACTACACTTCTTTTACTCTATTTTTGTCAGTTTCTCTTGTTCCAAGTATAATCTTGTAAAACAAACGTATCTACGTGTGAAAAGTATTCAAAATTGGGAAAAGAGGTCGCGTATCCATTAACGGAGAGTATACATAGAGGCCTGTGCTCAACAATGGTACATAATTATATAGTCCGTTTCTGTCACCATAAACAAATTATAGTTAAGGTTCTTATTTTACTAAACGGCTATGTCTTGATCTGAATATTTCTGTTTTTACAGTATTATTATAAAGTTGTATTATATATGTCAATTTTACATTTCGACCTAATATTTTAGTAATATTTATATACTCATAACTTTTTTAATATTATGTTTTTTTAAAAAATGCTAACAAAATTCAGCTTTTTTTTCACAAGTATTATTAATTTTCTTGTTGACCTTAATAAGATCAAGCTTGTGCTAGGAGTGAACCAATTCAATAGTCGAATGGTAGATTCGAACGACTACGACCTCACGATTCGCAGATCGTACCCTAAACCTAGGCTAGGCCCTAAAATTAGGCTACTGATGCTTTTTAGCTTAAAACTTAGCAGTTATGTCAATTATCTTAAATCAGAATAGGAACACTGTCGGAACAATTTGGACAATCGTTTTAGTTTTTATCATTAATAAAATCCAAATTTTATAAGGTGAATTATTGAGTACTGACATTTTCTACAAAAATGGTGAACTCTTATTCAATTTACGACGTAATATAAATCTTTCCCGAGGCACAATCTTAAACGTATAACGACGTGGAAAATTAGATGAAGGAAATAAACTTCCGAAGGCATTATTACTTATTAATTTCATGAATTAAATTTGTAAGAAATTGTAGAACATAATAAATGTGAAGGGCATATCAATATATTTCTTATTGGTATTAAAAATTCAATCTCGGAAATCTGTTTATTCAGTAACATCAACATCAAACAAGTGATTAATTAATTAAAAGTAAATCATAAGAAAAAGCCATGGAAGTTCAGCGACCGTGTGGTCGCCGCAAGTTGCATAGTACGCTAGCGACCCAAGTTTGATCCACGGTGCCGGCACCAATAAAATTGTTGTTGCAATTTTATATGCTGATTTACCACGAGCTTGGCGTTGATGGAAAACATCGTGAGGAAACATGTCCTAGAAAAATGTTTTCTAAGACATGTGAAGTCTGCCAATCCACACTAGGGCCGAGTGGCGGACTATGCCCTTATACTCTCTTTACAGAGAAGGCCTGTACCCAGCAGTGGGACATATATAAAGGCTTTAACTAACTAAATCAAAGGAAAAAGAGCCGTAGTAGCTTAACGTTCGTACAGTCGCCTCAAGTTGAATAGTACGCTAGCAACCTGATTTCCAGCGGCGTACCGGCACCAATGAAATGTTTTGTTGAATTTTCAAGTTCTGATTTACCACGTGTATACCAATAATCACGGCCGAGATGAAGGAAAACATGAGGAAACCTGCCTTTATACACTGTTTAAATAGGCCTGTTATTTTTTTTTTTACCAAAGTAAAAAGACATAACTACAACCACCCTACAATGCCTTCTACGATCAAGTTAAATGCAGATTAAAAAAGGGAATATTTTATTATTTAACGTAATTAATAGCATATAGCAATAAAATTCATAGCTTGCATAACATCAGGTAGTTTAACCCTTAAATCAACAAGATTCACAGCGATAACTGTCCAACAGACATCGCTGCCTTTGCTTACCCCATTAAAAAAAGGTCTGAAATTACAATTTTTTATAAATTATATCATTATAAATTTAAGGTTACAGTGACAATTTTTATTCGATTTAAAGTATAAAATTCTCTAGAGAGCAGAAATTGTCGTAAAATAAATTATGCATAATCCTTCTCGTTTCTTTGATACAGTTACAAAAGTACCGATTTTAATCAGGAAAGTATCAAGTTATTTAAATCGATATAGCTCGCCTGTTGCTTTAACTAACTGAAAAAACTTATTTTGTTTAGTAAAATTTTCCATATTTGTCCAAATTTCACTAATTTGTTTTTCACAAATATTACTAATATTCTTATTAACCATTCCAACTTAGCTTAAGCTATTGCTGGGATTAATGCAATTCTACAATATTTAATTGTTTTTGACTATTTACATACATTTGCAATGTAGAAAAATAGGTTACAAAACTGTAGCGAAATAAAGACAACTTCAGAAGGTTTAGAATACTAAGGATCATGGTAATTAATAGTAAATTATTATCGTTTCTCATTGAAGCCAGGAATATTAATGATATCCCCGTTAAATGGCAGGAAAGCTTTTAACAGACCAGACCTTGGAAGAAATTTGTGAGTTGATCGATTCATAAATTTGGTATAACGTGGTCTATTTTTGGTTCTACGGTAGAGCACGGTATATAATCTTGCTCTGATCTTTACATAAATAAATTTTTATCTTTACTGTCTTTCCTTCCGATTACAATGTGGGTATTTTCAAGAGTAGAGTGAATAGGCATTTACTAAGATAGTGCGCCTTACCATCCAGGACTGCATTTCCACTTTACATCAGGTGGGATCGTAGTCAAGCACTTGCTTAGAAATTATTAAAAAAATAATGTACATATTAGGTTATGAGCTAACCTATGTTTTATGTAAACCAATAAGGTTAGATAAAACCGGATAGCAATTACTGTCTCTGTCAACCTTGCTTGAGTAAAAGAAAACGAGACCTATTTCCATTTTATGTTTGCAAAACTATTTTATTATACTTAAGTGTTACTGAATTACCATTTAACATACGTGTTACTTGTAAGGTTTCGCTTAAGAGTTACGGATTATCTGGGATTATCACATACCGGTACAGTTGTAATTATTTGCTGTCTATTCCAATGGAGTGTTACAAATTTTTAACAAATTATGTAATTATGGGTACTCTCTGGAAGTACTAAAACGATTTAATAATAAATAAATAAATAAAAAATAAAAATGTTTATTTCGATACATGCGTTCTTTTACAAATTTGGGCTGAGACCTTCTAGTAAGCAAGAAATATGCTTGTGACAGAAGATCTCGCTCTTCCATATCAAACTTATTATATACATATACATATTATTACAGGTTTTTAATTTTTTTTTTTTTTATTAAATATATATTCACACACACACACACACATATATATATAATATTAGTATAAGTATTTTTAGAGCATGTAATTTAAATGACTTTTATTAATTCTTCCGTGATGTCGTAATCGAGTGTTTTTAACCATATCAATAGCGTTCTTTTAGTTGCATAATTATTCATGGGGTAAATCTTAAGTTTCTTATTTATTTTGTTGTATAACTGACATGATTGTTTCGCAAACTGTTGTGTAGCAAAATTAGTTTTAATGGGGTAAGATGGAACAACATTGTCTCTGCGTCGTTTACATAGGGTGCTTGAGTCATATTGTAGATTTTTTATGTGTTCTTAAAATTATAAATAGGATATATAATTGTCTTACAGTTAAAAGTTTACTAAGGGGATATAAAAGGTTTGTTGGGAATCTGAATGGTTTAAAATGAATTAGTTTAATCAGAAAACGTTGAGCCCTTTCCACTTCGATAAATTTAGTTTTATAAGCCCCTCCCCAGGCACAAATGCAATACGTCATAACAGGCTGAGCTAAAGCTATATATATTTTTTAAGACAAGATCGGTCGGAGCGACTTTTCGAAGTGTTTTGAAAATATAAGTTAGTTTTCTAATTCTATTTGCTACATATTCAATATGGGTGCACCATGTTAGCCGCTGGTCGATCTGGACGCCCAAATATTTTATTGATGACACCTGTTGAATGGAGTTGCAGGAACATGTTCCATGTTTCTCAGTTCCACACTTATGGATTTTAATATTAGAGAGTTCAGTTGGTTGACCACTATTATATATATATATTTATATAATTATTAATTTATTGTTACTATAATATTAGTATAAGTATTTTTAGAGCATGTAATTTAAATGACTTTTATTAATTCTTCCGTGATGTCGTAATCGAGTGTTTTTAACCATATCAATAGCGTTCTTTTAGTTGCATAATTATTCATGGGGTAAATCTTAAGTTTCTTATTTATTTTGTTGTATAACTGACATGATTGTTTCGCAAACTGTTGTGTAGCAAAATTAGTTTTAATGGGGTAAGATGGAACAACATTGTCTCTGCGTCGTTTACATAGGGTGCTTGAGTCATATTGTAGATTTTTATGTGTTCTTAAAATTATAAATAGGATATATAATTGTCTTACAGTTAAAAGTTTACTAAGGGGATATAAAAGGTTTGTTGGGAATCTGAATGGTTTAAAATGAATTAGTTTAATCAGAAAACGTTGAGCCCTTTCCACTTCGATAAATTTAGTTTTATAAGCCCCTCCCCAGGCACAAATGCAATACGTCATAACAGGCTGAGCTAAAGCTATATATATTTTTAAGACAAGATCGGTCGGAGCGACTTTTCGAAGTGTTTTGAAAATATAAGTTAGTTTTCTAATTCTATTTGCTACATATTCAATATGGGTGCACCATGTTAGCCGCTGGTCGATCTGGACGCCCAAATATTTTATTGATGACACCTGTTGAATGGAGTTGCAGGAACATGTTCCATGTTTCTCAGTTCCACACTTATGGATTTTAATATTAGAGAGTTCAGTTGGTTGACCACTATTATATATAGAGAAACAGATGTAGTTGGTTTTATTCTCGTTAAGAGTTAGAAGGTTATTATCAAGCCAGGCTGATATCTTAGCTAGTCCGGATTCCGCGCAATCATAAACAGCCCCCCAGGAATTACCCGTGAATAGTATAGCGGTATCGTCCGCGTATGAAAAAACTTGCCCGTTTGTTAGGTTCATGTTACAGAGTTCGTTAATATAGACTAAGAACAAAGTAGGGCCTAACACACTTCCTTGTGGCACCCCGTGTGTAACCACGGTTGTTTCACTGACATATTTACCAATTTTAACTTTTTGTTCCCGGTTTGTTAAATAGTTTTTAAGCAGTTTCAAAGGGATATTTCTGATGCCGATGTTTTCAAGTTTGCGTACAAGAGCAGGGACAGACACGGTATCAAAAGCTTTTCTAAGGTCGAGGAAGACTGTTAGGCATTTCCTTTTACTGTCTAAATTCTTAACTATATGTGAACTTAGCTCAATAACAGCGTCTTCTGTTGATTTTCCTCGTCTGAAGCCAAATTGATTATTTGATAAAATTTTATATTTTTCTAGGTAAGATATTAGTCTCTTATTTATTAATTTTTCTACTAGTTTTGAGATGGCCGGCAAAACCGAGATAGGTCTGTAATTATTAACGTCAATGTTGTCACCGCCCTTGAACACTGGTGTAATTATAGCTTGTTTCAAAAGTTGTGGAAATTCTCCTTGCTGAAAGCACAAATTGGTGAAATGACTTATTAAGGGTACTACTAGAATATTGGCCATTTTGAGGAATTTTATTGAGATGTTGTCCCAACCGCAGGCACTATCCGAACTAGAGCTCATGAGGGTACTAAATACTTCCTCAGGTGAGGTGTTAAATAACGCAAAAGATGTCAATTGCGTGGATTCATTGTGTAAGTGTTCGTTACTGTTTCTTGTATTAATATTTTGGGCAAGATTCCGACCTATGTTAGCGAAATAGTCATTTACAAAATTAACTGATTCATCAGGGGAAGGTTTGATGCCGAGCAAGTCGGTACTCCCAGATTTAGTCTGATTTATATTTGTTATAGATTTTATATGCTTCCATAGTGCTTTAGAATTATTAGTGGATTTAGCTAGTTGTTTTCTTTCGTACTGACATTTCAGTTTTTTAATCAAACTATTGCAGTAGTTTCGGTAACGCTTATAGGTAATTTTAAGTATTTCATTCTGTTCGTCTTTACGTAGGCGATTTGAAAAAGTTCTTTCAATGGTACGAAGTCAGTTTATAATAATGATAACGTAAACATTTTTTTTGAGTTCATTGTCCGGACGATCGCTTCAAGCTTGTATTTAGTACGATCCCCGGTGCTGGCACCAATTAACATTTTTTTTGTTTTTTTTTTCTGACAAACTACACAGGTTGGTCAGAGAAGCTGACCTTGACTGCTTCACCACTTTTCACTGCGTCTGAAAGGGTCACCAATTGATATATTTGTTGCAATTTTAAGTGGGAATTATATTCGGGTACAACGTGTATTATTGCTGTACGACCCAATCTCATAGGAAGCGAAAAAGCTGGTGGCTGTTCTACATTGACGACTTTCGTTCTCGCTTCCTATTTGCTTATCTAATAGAGTTTACGGTAGGGCAGACATGCTCGAAACGGTTTCTAATAATGAATTTCTAAAGAGAAAAAGTGCTTACTTACTTGCTGTGCGGGGAAGGAAAGCATTGTGACGAAACTTATATGTGTTACAAACTTTTTCAAGACTTGTAAAGTCTGATAATTCGAGGTAGGGCAAGGTTAGTTAACCACAAAGAGAATTACGAAAAAGTAAAAACAAATAAAAAAACTAAAACTCAAAACTAATTTAATAAAATGGTGCGGTGTACCCAATTTATTTAAATACATATGTATTTCTAAGTCCTAAAAGAAACAATGATATTGTTACATCTGAAAAACTAAATACGAATGTAAAATGTAATGTAATTGTTTTACTATCTTTAAACAGGTAATCCTATACCTCGAGTACAATGGCTTCAGGGCGAGACGGTACTAGCAACATTAGGTGTGGGAGAAATTCAGCTCGGGCCAACGAGGTCATTGAACCTGCTAATAACGAATGCGTCGCGATCGCATTTCACAACCGTATACACTTGTACTGCCGACAACACTTTGTTGGCTCCACCCCAGCGATCTACCGTCAGAGTCGACCTCTACCGTGAGTATATATTTGAATACTTCAGTAAATTTATTATTGCGTTTACGAGTAAAAAAACTGACTTCAAATCGAATCAAACGTTAAATGCTGTTATGCACAGACGCACTCTTTGCATTTCCGAATTATCGTAGGTATACTACGAAATCAGCCCTGTAGTTCTGGGCTCTCAAGAATAAGATTGCGGTATCCTCTGCCTGTCGTAGAAGGCGACTAAAGGGAGGCCCTTTTAGTCGCCTGGTTCACTGGGCGACAAGGGTGGGGGCCTTTGTCGTCCGCCAAGGGGGACCCGGGAAGAAGGCGACATCGGCTGGCCCGTGTCACCTTGCACTGCGAGGGCACAGGGGGGGAGGGAGTAACCTCTCCCCCGGGAAGTGCTTCTTGAGCACAGTGCAGAGGGGCTCCGGTGCGTTCCACTGAAGATCCCGGAGCCCCTCACCATGCACCGAGGAAGGGCCACCGGGGAGGTTTTAGTGGGTAAAAACCCCACATAACCGCCGCCTTCCCCCCAAAATGGCGGGGTATCTTTCTGAAGATTTCCTCCTCGTTAACAAAAAAATAAATAAAAAAAAGTATACTACGAAATAGAATTAACCAGAAGCTAACCAAACCTACATAAAGCTAATCTCAAAGTACACCCTTTCCAATAAAAGATGAATCGTCGAAATCGGTTGTTGTGATATTGAATTATTCCATAATTTGTGGCGCACATAGTTGATGCAAATTTAATACTTATATGGTTTTATCATGGATGTCATTGTCAGAATTGGACCAAATTGAAATGGGACCACGTGGTAAGCACCAGTCGAAAGTTATGAGGTAACAAATAAAACGTACGTAAAAAAAAACGTACACACAGATTGAGAACCTCCTTTTTTTAAGTCGGTTTAAATAGTAACTTTCATCAAAGTTCGTATAAGAAAAATGTTGTAATTAAATGGGAAGGAGAAAGATATACATTAACTACCCAATATGAAAATATAAGGATTTAGAACTCTATGATTACCGTGTCATTATTGTCATAGGCTTCTATAAGCACATACATTGTATTGTATTTTTATTTCTACCTTTAATAAAATTATAGACTCGAAGTAATGAATTTAAAATTACCATACGTGTTGTCATATGGCGTCATGTGTGGCCTCATTTCAAATAAATGTGTCACGGACGATACGTGTCAACTATAATATTACTGTGGTCACACGGCAAATGCTTAATTACTCAGAACGTAAGATTACGAAAATTGTTACCCATTTTTCGAAACGTCGAATTAACTTAATTACCATCATACGATGTAAAAGATTAATGTGAATGAATAAAAAGAGGACAATTAAACTTCTCAATGTCAATTAACTCTAATTTGTGTTCTGTTTTAATGACAGCTATTTTGGTTAAGAAATTTCTTACATTTCTAGTCAGTCTAATAGCTAAGCGATGATCTTTGGTGAATAGTCGTATTCGTTGCTTAACAGAATGCATTTATGATAGCATCCTAAGGAATTAAATGATAATTCCCCTTACATTGAACTTCAAGACACTCTGTTGGATTACATTAATTTGCCGGGAACATCCTTCAAACCTGAACGCAGGCTTTACTTCGTCTTTCATTATTCCTCCAACGAAGGACTGGAATAGTTTTTTAGTCTTTCCTTCTAATTACAAATTGGGTGTTTTAAGAGTAGAGTGAATATTTAATAAGCTAGTGCGCATTGTTTTCCTCTACATTAGACAGACAGACAGCGTTTAAACTTAACAATAGGTGGGATCGTAGTCAAGCAAAAAATTATAAAAAAAGAGGTAAATTTTCAGTCGTCTTGTGTCTATGGGGTTTCTGGTCTCTGGTTTCTTAAATATGAGCAAATCATTTGTTTATATACGTGTATACACTATCGTGGTCCTTGTCTATCCTGCTGGAGTGAGGTCTAAGAAGTTTTTAATACTGTATGTCTTATAATTTTGTTGACAGTACGACCACTCACAGTTGAAATACTTTCAAGAGAACAACCTCTCTCAGTGGGAAGAAAAGCTGACCTTTGGTGCAAATCCACCGGAGCAAGACCACCTGCAACTATGACATGGTGGTTAGGGGGTAAACAGTTAAACTCTGAAACAAAGCAGCAGGTAATATTTTTCTTGAGAAATTGTCAACTTTCGAGTTTTAAAAGATTACTATTTTTGCCAAATTTACTTTTTACAAACTTTATATGTTTATATTGCTGTGATATTAGCTTTACCTAAATGTTAAATACATATGTTTGTATATATGTAACCGACTCCCTTATACTCAATTTTGACCTACTTTAAACTGAATTAATTTAAACGATGACGATACAATTAATTGATAAAGTTGTTTTGACACTACTTATCACAACAAACAAAAATATTTATACCGAAGAAATTCACGACACGTAACGGCAACATTTTTTATAAATATAAAAGCACTAACTAGTGAAAAATAAATATAGTTGAAAAGACGCTTTTATGACACATCGAACTTAAAATTAAAAAAATATTTTTAACAATGTAGAATAACAAAATGAACGGAAAATAATAAAAGTATTGTGAAAAGCGTGGAATGCTCGATATCGGTCAATTTTAGTTTGATGTGCTATGCATGTAAAAATGCGTTTCCTAATTTTTCGTCTAAAGTTAATAATAATAATATAATAATATGATTTTATTTCAAACCAAAATTCATGTACAAACCAGTTCGATAATAGCCGCAGTAGTAAAACTGTGTCGCAGCTATTAACGCCCATCTCAAACAGTTAAATACAAATACAAATAAAAATTTAGTAAAATTATCAACTTATAATGTAATTTAGTTTAATCGTTTTGTGTGTGTGAGTGTGTTTGTGTGTAAAAAGTATATTTATTTCAATTAATTATCAATAACGGTCGCTGTTACAGAACATTACCTTTTCTAAATATTATTTAACATGAAAATGTTCTGATTTAATCATAAATATAGAGGTTGTATGTACTAAATTAAAGGTAATATTTTTAATAATAATCTGCACCAAACAGATATCATATAAAAAGATGACGATGGAAGAAGGAAACGAAACGCAATCATTGTTGCAATGGACTCCATTGAAGGAGCACAATGGTCAAATTCTGGCTTGCAGAGCTGAACACACGAAGTTCAATCAGTCCACTATAGAAAGTAGATTGACTCTGAATATTTACTGTAAGTATTAAGTGTAATATCTTTATGCTATCAATTCTTATTCTCTCTAGCAATCCTTGTATACACACATATATATATATATAACGGCTTAAACGATTTTCATGAAATTTCGCACACAGGTTTCGTGGGTGATAAATCGATCTAGCTAAGACTCATTTATAGAAAATGTCGTTTTATTCGGGTATAGGGTATGTAGTGGTACAACGTTCAGTAGATTGCGTTACTAACCAACAAACAGTATGTCAATGAGTTTGACGTTAGACCAAGAAAATCAATTTCAATTAAAATTATTTATAAAATACGTGTGCCATAGGGTTGCTTTGTAATGATTCAATAAAGATGTCAATATAAACGTCAGAAAAAAGATATTGCGCGTGGAGATAGATTTAATTGGGTTGCAACAGACAATAGTAGAATATACAGAAGAAATATCACAAAGTTTGAAGCAAAAAGATGGTGCAGTCACTCGGATAAGGTATCACTGACGGATTCGAAGAGCGTATTCAATCTAGAGTTTGTTGATTATTTTGTATCTTATACGACTAATGTTGAATTAAAAATGTAAAATTAAAAAAAATTACAGAAAACGAGCGAACACATTCTATTCATATTCTAGTTAAATCCCTTAGCATTAGATCTGCAATTAATATTTGTGATATTTTACACAGATGTACCAATCGCAAGAATGCACCTCGGTTCAAAGATGAATCCGAACGATATCGAAGAAGGTGATGACGTCTACTTTGGATGCGATGTGGACGCTAACCCGCCTGCCTATAAGGTAGTCTGGGAGCACAATGTAAGTAAGAAGTGACCATACTTCTGATGAATTATCTAATCTTATTGTATGAGTTTATCGTTATCGTTATGTCAAATACAACATTACTTTTGAACTACAGATCAAACACATTCAAATATTTTTTATTTATACGGGAGACCAACAGA
Organism: Meandrusa payeni; assembly: GCA_029286785.1. Classification (NCBI taxonomy): domain Eukaryota; kingdom Metazoa; phylum Arthropoda; class Insecta; order Lepidoptera; family Papilionidae; genus Meandrusa; species Meandrusa payeni. Next base: position 9,042,820 of record JAGSMX010000013.1, read on the forward strand.
GAAATCTGACAAACTAGAATAAAATAATATTAAATCATTTATTCAACACAGAAGTAGAGAAATAGGAGAAGAAGGACATTATCTATCTTTCTACAATTTTTTTGACAATAAAAATTGTACTAATTATAAAACATTTTCTTACACTAATTTAAAAACAGAAAAATTACAATAAAAATTGTACTAATTATAAAACATTTTCTTACACAAATTTAAAAACAGAAAAATAAAAATAAAATAAAGAAACTAAAGTAAATGCGAAATCTTAATCTATTTGGTTGCGATACTGGATTGAATAGGTACCAGCTCAGAATTAATATATGAATAAAAAACATAAAACCATTCACGGGTCTTCACAACTACAGTTGAATTGGCAAACAGACGGAAACAACATATTTATAAAACACGCATTGAATACTTAACACTACAGATTGTATTAAAGCATATCCTCCTCCCCGCGTCGGTTTTCTCAATGGTGCGGGTCATGACCATCTCGTGGCAGCAGTCTGTCTTTGGTGATCTGTCGCCATTTTCCTCTGTGTGCAGCCGTGCGTAGAACATCGCTAACCGACGTGTCGAGAGTGGTGCGGATCTGGTCAGTCCAGCGAGTCGGGCTTCGACCTCGCGGTCTTGTCCCGTCAATTGACGGGATTAAAGCATATACATACAGGTTGTTTTTTTGAAAAACTCCTGTGATAATACACGCCGGGCATGTGTTTTTTTCCATTCAAATATATCAAAACCATCGTTCTAGAAATTGTATTGAAATGATTACATGCTATGTTAGAAGAGATTCACATCATTATTTATCTTGAGAAAATTGGACGACAAATATCCCGGTTTCTTCTGCGATCTCAAAGAGCTGGAAATGTCGCGAATTTAAATCAATAATTAAATATTAATAAAGTCAGTAAGATTTTTTTAAGAATGATAGCAATTTTTTTTCACAAACACGACCTTGATTTTATAATTTCTATTTATTTATTAATATATTTCTAAACCTAGGCTGTTGTTGGCGTACATAGGTTCAGGCGTTTATAGATTAGAAGCAATCGTAATTAAAATACTATCGCATTTACCATAGATAATGAGTCGTGAGATTTTTTTTGAAATTATCCCAGCTACCGATTTCTATTACCGTACATCACGGCAGAATTCCAAATTCCATCGACACCATCTGTATGTTGAGTTCTATGATCGTACGTTATTCGCGTAACTTTCTACCACGCACTATTGACTTGTGATACCAACGGTTACTAGAGTACGATTTCGGGACCTTCAAGAAACTAGCCTACTCCTTTTTCAAAGGCTGGCAATACACCTGTAACTCCTTTGGTGTTGTGGATGTTTATGAGCGACAGTGATCATTTAAGATCAGGCGCTTGCTTTTCTATATGATTTTTTATCGATAAAAATAAAAAAACTACTTTACAAAATTATTTTAACACCAATATTTTATTTACAATGTTTTATAAAAATACATAATTATTAATCACTTAAAAACGTACGCCTTTATTTAACGTTACGGAAGTTCTTTTCCGGAACTCCCCCACAACGAACGAAAAAAAATTAAAACAGTTTTTTTTCACAGGGCGTTCTATTACAAAATAATCCACCCAATGGAGTTATACTAACAGGTAACACGAATCTAGCGTTACGCAACGTCTCCCGGCACCAAGCGGGGAAGTATACGTGCACTGCATCGAACGTTGAGGGCGATGGAAAGTCACCTCCTTTACACCTACAAGTTGTTTGTAAGTGGATTACATTTTTAGTACAAATAGAATTTATATAAGCTCTCGCGAAACGAGTACTCTAACGGGGCTGTTAGAGATATTGACATCGTTCTTTTTGCGTTGGCTTCTTGTCGCAATAATGTGGACGAATTGACATCATTGTCAATTAATTGTGCTATGTTCATTTATGATTTGTTCTGTTACAGATAGATAAATATAAATTTATTTTGTTTTATATTGCAATTTTTTTTAAAGAAAGCTAGCTATTTCTTTTAAGCTTAGGCTTGTGCTAAGAGATGGTTCACGTCTATAGTCGAATGGAGGATTGGAACCGACGACTTTACTATTCGTACACCGTATCCTAAACCATTAGGCTATTGACGCTTCAAATTTTTTTATCTATATGTAATGAAAATTTCTTGGCTTTCGGTGTCTAATTTATTATAATACATGTTAAGGGTGATTTCTTAAGAAAGCAACGTAATGAGCAGAAATCCAAACATATAATAATTCAATGCTACCTATGATTCGAAATACCTTTAACAAACCACACCGTCCTTCAAACGATTATGAATATAAAGATTTTTTTCGCATACTTAATGAGTTTTGCATAAATACTAAACATTTTATTTCCCGTAGACAGACCAGTGTGTCGACGCAAGGAAATTAAATTGATCGGCGCTGCTTTACAAGAGCCATCGAGCGTTGAATGTGAAGTTGACGCTTTTCCACCGCCGAATACTTTCGAGTGGACCCTCAACAACTCCGCCGCCTCAATAAAGGTCGATCCTGTGAGTAGCAGATATTATTCCACTATTATTTTTAAGACCCTATTTAAAATTCTATTACAGTTACTATTTCATAAAGTATTAAAATATACTAATCTCAAAGTCCAATCTACGCAGCTATGTTCAAAGTATCAGAAAAATGAGGAGATCTGTAGTCCGCCATAGCCCAGAGTGTAAGCAAGTTAAAGGGACAAATGATGAATGAATTAATAGAATGTTGGTATATCGATATTTATAGCAGATGCTTGCATTTTTCTAAAGTTGATATGTATAGTATAATGGTGAAGTCTATTTGTATCTTTTTTATTTTAAATTGAAATATAAGACAATATTTAATGTCCTTCTTCCATATAAATGTCTATTTTTAGAAAGAAATGTTAGAACACTGATCAAGACATGACTGAATCATGACATGGCTATTTTTAAAATTTGAAAATAATATAAAAATACAAAAAAAAAATTACTAGAGGTCTCATATCATTTTGTTTACATATGTATGTACAAAATTACCGCAACCAACAAACGTTACCACAAAATTCATGATACTAACCATATAATATTTAGTTCCCAATGTGATCAAAAACCGTCATTTACAAATCTTGCTCGTCACGTTGCTTTGTGATTTGAAATAATATTAAACACATAGCACGTCATTTACGTACGTGTATGTATTTGGACTAAGTAAAGGTTGCCACACCTTCACAGCTAAATGTATACTGACGGGTGAGATGACAAGCAAATTACTGGGTACCAAAATAATCTATTTGAAGTTCAATAGGGCAACGCACAATTAACGCCCCTATATGGTGCGGACTAAAGGTGTTATTTTGTGCACTAAATGAAAATGAATGAATAATTTTTATAGTCTTGCGACATAGAAAGAAGCCAGTGTAAGCTTGGCTTAGCTTCTTTAAACACAAAATTGCATTATTCATGAAACGAGAAAGTGTTACTATTTTATTATTGCCTTACCCTATTTCCATTTAGAATTGAATGTGTTAAAAATATATTCGCAAAAAGCATGTGTTTGTGAATATTGATAGCAGAGGGATGGGGTTAGTATCATCGACCATACTATCGTATAGAAATACACGTAGCCATGAGGCTATGAACTTCTCAATGTTTTTTAAATGTACGAATTGTTCACAATATTTTTGGAAGCAATACATGTTACCAGTCAATTTTTAGTTTTGCAATTAGTGGTCAGTCTCTAATTTGTCTATCTGACATTGTATTTTAAGTAAATAAATTATAAACATTATATTGTTTATAGTGTAGAAGAATGATCTAAGCACGTCACGACCACGATCACGAATCTGTTACGTTTTTCGTCGATTGCGCTGTAATTTAACGATACACTGCAGGTGGCCCGTATTTTTTTTTGGTATAAAATAGTATTAATACTCGCCAATAGATGACAGGAAGGGTCAAATTCTTTTATGTTTATACCGAAACATCGCCAATAGGATAAAAATATGTGCACTATGTCGTTTTCTTTACTAATGTAATTACTACCGTATTTTGTAACGCACAATCAGTTTTTTTTTAATATATTGATACGAATTCGATGTGTTCATATGGGGCCAATAATAGATTTTCCACTAAATAAGGAACTAGAAAGGTAAAAAAATATTGGGACTTGAGACATCTGGACTCGACCGGGGGTTTCCATTGCTTAAAACACGGATAAAACGAAATTTTCTAAAAATGAATCCTAGCTAAATCAATTTATCGCCCCCGAAACCCGTTACTTACTAAGTTTTCGAGATTCACACAAAATGATTAGATAAATTTAATAATTAGTGTTTCAACGTATTTTTCGATTAATTTTCACTGATTATCAAATCGAAACAAGTACTTGAAATGTATTTGATTCCTAATGTAAAGATAATTTACGTATGAATAAATTCCTAGGACCGATTTTCAATCGACGCTGCGGCAGGCAAATCGATACTAACATATATACCAGTATCAGAAATCGATTACGGAACCCTGTCATGTCGTGCGACGAACTTAGCGGGGCAGCAAGTGTCGCCATGCGTGTACACTCTGCTGCCTGCCACGAGACCCGATCCGCCAACCAACTGTACAGTGTACAACCTCACTCACGATTCGCTGGATTTAATGTGCTTACCAGGTATGTACACACATATATGACAAAATAAGGAACTTTAATGATAAACCAGGGTAAAAATGCAAATCTAAATAGACTAATGAGAGATTTTAAAACATACGCAAGGTCTAATGATATCGATATTAGGGAATTTAAAATTTAAAAAGTCAATGTAATTATTAAGTGTTTGTTTTATTTTGTTTTGCACTGTCTATATTCGTTTATAATTTAGTTAATTTTACTCTTTGTGTTTTTATAGTTTTCTAGTATCTATTCCATGCAGTGTTCACTTATAAATGTGATGGTATTAACCATGCAACTATTCCATTGTTTTTATATTTTTGTATATTTTAAATGTTTATTGTATTGGTGTTCAATCAATAAGTAACTAAACAATTTTTTTTATTGTTTAGTGCATTAATAGCCTAAGGGTTTATGGTACGGTCTGCGAAACGTTAGGTCGTCGTGATTCGTCGTGATAGTGATTTTTGTGAAAAAAATAGTTCGATTTCTAAACCTATTTAGAACATACCAAAAAAAATTGTTTATTAATAAACTATTTATCTACTTATTTCTTAATTTGACATAATTTTATATTTACGATATAATAGGTATTTTACGAAATATTTACAAAAAATATAACTGTGTCAAACCGTCGTCGCTTGGCAGCCATGGTAAAGGCTTGCAGCAGTGCCTCGTTGTATAGCAATGCTTTGCCTCTGTGCAAGGTATAAGCCAGCCCTCTGCTCACCAGATGTGTCGACCAATTTCTTAGCTATCACATTAAAAAGGTGGTATTCACTACGACCCAAAGCTTCTACCCCAAAACGGCTCAAAGTTTTCTGCAGTTGCAGCGGCCGCTCCAGCCTCAACAGAAGATTCTGGAAGATCTGACGGTGCTAAAGTATCGACGCATGTAGCATCCCTTGCCAAAAGCCGTCCCATATTCCAGGGTATGAGAGTCTGGTCTCTTACCATTACTACGCAATATTTTTTTGGCTCCAAAGTTCGAATTCTATAAAAACAATATAATATTTTGGTTACTAATTTCTACTTAAGTAATTAGATTAAAAATCTTTAAAGACTTACTCAATAACTTATTATACTATACTACTATATCTATTTAGTAATAACGAGTGAGTACTTTCCACAGTGAAACGATTAATATTTCCTAATATATTACCTAGATATTTTCCTACGTACGATATTGCCCTTATTACTAAACATTATATATTTAGTGTTTGGGCTCATTTGGCAATGGCCCAATTTAAAGGCTGTAATTATTTATGATTCTAAATTATCGTCCAAATTACTAGTACCCTATGTTACTACTGAATTCGTAGTTATCCTTTCTATGCCCCTGTTGAATAATGTAACCGCATTGTTGATACAAATTAGTTAACAATATTTTTTCACAAATAATACTAATTCTTGTTAACCATTCCAAATAAGCTTAAACTTGTGCTAGGAGATGACTACCGTCAATAGTCGCATTGTATATTCGAACTTATGAACTTAAGTTTCGCAGACCGTGAACCATTAGGCTATTGACGTTTAATTTAAATTTATGTATGGAACGTAACCTTGATCGTTAAACAAATGCATGAGACAATGACGTTTACAATAAATTCAAATAAGCTTTATGTATTATACAGACTAAATATTATAAGGTCTCAAGTGAGGATTTCGCGTAATTGAAACGCTTTGTAGAAGGATTTGCAATTTCAAACTAGTCACATCTCACAGTCTTAGAATTCTAATACAATTAACGTGAGCATATATGCGAAACGAATTGTTTAAATTGTGTTCGTTAGGTTATGAAGGTGGTCTCCAGTGCATTTTCGTAGCGGAAGTGTGGGCGAATGAAGGGCTGGTTGTTAACGCAAGTAACGGAGCCGCGTTGTGGAATTTAAGAAGACTCGGAGCTAAAAGACAGCTTAAAATAATTGTCTACGCAGCAAATGCCAGAGGGCGGTCTGAACACGTCATCTTTACAGTAGAAACAGCGCCCAGGTTATCTCCAAGGACAGGTGAGAATATAATTTTTGTCTTATTTAATTCTATTATAATTAAGTATTTATTTAAAAATGTAACACTCCGGCAAATGCGTAACATTTGTTTTCCTCACAAAATAAAGCACTGTAAATGTTATGACGAGTTTCTTAATCAAATATATAAAATTCTATTTTATTTTATATACAAACCTTGCCATAAAAATAACAATCATAAAAAATTAAGAATCACCCAATTTGATCTAGTAGTTCCGAATTTATGCGCGTACATACCTTTCGGCGATTCATTTTTTTTTATATAGATTAATTTAATTATATTCCGTAGTTATAATATTGTTTTATAAGTTTATGGTTTACTTAAAATTTCCACATCAAATCAACGTCACCTAAATCGTAGTCGTCATTTGAAATTACTTTATATAAAAGTTACAGCCTATTTATATACATATGTTTATATAAATAGGCTATAAAGACACAGTGAGCCTTAGTGCGGACAGACTTCACATTTTCTAAGTTATGTTGGTTTCCTCACGATGTTTTTTTCGCCGAGCGAATTGGCATTTTAAAATTACAAAAAGCAAATTCATTCAATCGAACTTGGGTTGTACTATGCAACTCAAAGCAACTGCCTGGACACAGCTATCACGACTATCCAATTTACATAAGGTTTGAGGTGATCAAACATTTAACGAAATAAAAGTCTCATTCTACACAGAAGCACAAGAAGCGTGGGAGGTAAACTGGGCAGTGGGAGGAGTTTTAGGTGCGGCATGCACGGTGGCGCTTATCTTGTGCTTAGCGCTGGTCGCTACGAGATTACGGCACCGGTCGCGGGATTACGAAGGTGAGTATCCCTTTATTTGAGCATTTATATCTGTACTCTTTTATTATAAAGCAGCTGATTTTTCAAATAACTTATACTAAATAATACTATACTACTGGCGTAGCTTACGGCGTAGCGCGTAATGGCGTATGCTACTGCGTAGTATACTGTAGCTTCTCGCTACGGCACATACTTGGGGCCGTAGTTTTGTAATTTAAGGTTTTGTTTTAATTGTTAAAAGCTATAAAATATTACACCAATTTGGTTATACCGATCCCGGTATATATTGTGATTGGAGGTCAAATTGTTAGTAAAAAAAAGTATTGTTTTAGATTGAATTAAAATTCCGTGTTGTATTCAAACATAAATTTGTAGATCCTTCTTAGATCGTAATCTAACAACCGGCCACGAACAGTCTCCATTTGAATCTATGGCGGTAATGTGTCGCTAACACCTTTCTGTGATTATTATATTATTGTCTCAATTAATATTTTCAGTCACAAAAGGACAAGGACAAAGACTATAAATTATACATGCATCCCAAATGCACACTTGAAATAAAAAGAATAGTTTAGACATTCCTAACATGTTATTTCAACGAAATAAGAAGCCTTGACAAACTTGCGGTAGTTGTCTGTCAACAATCAGTTTTCAGTGAAAGGTCCTTAATTATGTAGTTACTATAATAGAGATAAGATGCTAATTTATTTAAAACCAGTTTGAAGTAGTCTCCGTGGGATGTCTTATTAAATAGGCAGCATATTTTTACATTAACAACATATTTAAGAAATAGTAAATTATTAATTATTATTATTTATTTACGATATAATTTTATTTTAAAACAATGACTTGACCATTAAATAACTTCTTAATCTCACAGCTGGACCTTCAATAATTAATAATATTTATTATAAAATTGATAACATTTAAAACATTAGTTATGAAATGAATTTTAAAATAATACTAAATATTTGATTGTTCATTTAATTTTCATTCTCACAGTCACCATGCAGTTATCGAAAAATCAAAAAACGACACCACAAAAACGACAGTCGCCCGATGATTGCAACCCTGACTTAATCCCACTAAATAAAGGTAAGTGGATGTTTTAAACCTCTTTATATAACTTACTCATTTGTAATTATAAGCGTTAATATTTTTATAATTATAGGTATTCCATTGATTTCTTCTACTTTATAATTAAAATGAACTGAAATAGAAACAACAGAAGCTTATGTAAGGAAAATCCTTTGAACCTTTTATACAAACCATTGGATTTGATTCATTATCAATAGAACGCGCACTCAATATTTTTCCAAGTCTGGTTTATAATTAACAACTACATTTCATAAGCTTCAACGGCTATTATACTAGGTTACAGTATTGGTTCTCTTCGTGTTGAATTCGATTATCTACCCTGAAATGTATTTACTGTTCAGATTTCGTACTCTTTACGTGCACCTTGTGCTCTGTCCCCGACATAGGATGTTGACATCGTCTTAGGAAATCTTGATCTTCTGTTCTATCCTTTCTTGGATATTTTTTGGGTATTCGACCGGGGAGGAAAAGTTGTAGCGCCAAGTTCCTTACGTATTCTAGAGGCTTCCTCTTTACGTGCCCCTACCATCGCAGCCGTACTCTACTGCATATTATCTACAAAGACTGCGGCGAATTAACGCGCAGTTAAAGTTTACTTATTTCTTACCAGATAACCATAATGATAAAAATATCGCACTAATAATAAAAAAAATAGTACCCAAAGCATTCCTCAAGTTGAATACGTAGTATGCCTGAAACCCGAGTTCGATTCCCGATGCCGTCACCAATGAAACTATTTATTGCAATTTTAAGTGGATTTACCACGCGCTTGACGGTAAAGGTAGTGGTGTTACATATGTGAGATACGTCCAGAATTCAATGGTGCTCCAAAAAATAAATGCAGCGGGTCAAGCAGGATCCTAATTGACTTTATAAAAAAAACTACACGTGTTAGAAAATTTTCTAATATACGTGAATTCTGCTAATCCGTACTAGAGCCGCGTGTTGGTTTACGACCTAATACTACTTAACCGAGAAGCTATGTGCCCAGCTGTGGGACGTACAGGTTGTTATTTTATTACCTTCAACTATTTATTAATTGCGCTTACTCAATATAAATTGTCCCTAATTAAATTTAACGTTTTGTAGGAGCAGACTGCCCGCCAGACCCTCCCCATTATTCGACAGTGGTTAATAAACAAGACGCTAAGAGCTCCAACAGTTCTCACAGCTTGGTTAGCACTCAGACACCGAATACTCCATTATCGCCGCTAACTCATAACTCTGAAGCTCAGGTTAGCAGTTCGCATAGTTAAATTGTAATAGAATTGAAATTAATTTCAACGAAATTGTGTCCAACCAAACGTAATCCGTTCAAAGGAAGCAATTCTTGGATTTCTATTTTCATCTTTAATAAATGAATTTTAAAAAAAATTGTACACGGCATGGAAAAAATGGATTTCGTTTCAAATCCAATTGGATTATTTTCGTAACGAGAGAATTTTAATAAAATTTTAAAAGTATGCCTTAAATCTTTTAAACCGCAAGTAATTAAAGTTTAATTTTGATCTTTCTGCTTTTATTCAGATTAACTTTTGACGTGAAAATAATTTATATTTCACCTTTAAAGGTTTGGGCTTTTGTTAATACACTACTTATAAATTAATTGGTTATCGAATACAGTTGAAGAAATTCAAATCAAGATACAGTGGTTTAACTTTAACGAGTTTCTAACATTACTTGAAATCGATTCGAAGATTGAAATCCTATTTCCGTTGTAGATTGATCGTACTGGAATCAACGGAGCAGCGAGATTACACAGAGAGGTTGTAACAACGAGAACACCGCTATTAGCAGCTCATCAAGAAAGTTGTGTTTAATGTATATATTTATAACTACACTATTTTAATTTTTTTTTTAATTGTATATCTGACGTTGACTTAAATGTGTAAAAATAAATTTTAAAAAAATAGAGCAATTAGAAATAGTATCGCTAACTTTATTTAAATTGAAATGTTTGCTTCGATTCTATAAAGAACTTGTTAATTATGACACAAAAAGTTAGATTTTTAATACAAAGGAGATTAAAAATCCAACTTTTAGTTACCGTTTATTTAATTCACTTTGTCTTTAAATGGCATTTAGACAACGAATCCTTGGACTAATAAATAAAGTTTAAATTAATATAAATGAATAAATAACCGAAAATCATTACAATAATCTAGAAAGACAGAATTTACCGCAGGTACTCAAAGAGTTCCCATTGTCGAGCATATGCAGTAGGTACTACAATTTTATTGCCGTGGTTCATAATTTTAACAAAATTTATCAATAATTTTCTGTACAAAATTAATTTTTACTATCATTTACTGTTTTTGAATAAGCATTAATGTAAATAAGACATTATTCTATTATTTCGTCCAAATAGCCCTTAAGTACAACAATTTAATTTGTCACTATTTTTAATATTACTTGTGCAATGCTCTAAAGAGTTATTTTGAAAAATCCTAAAAATGATTGTTATATGAAAATAGAGTAAGTTAATTTATTATTAACTTTATCTAAGAAACTGACTGATGTATTTATTGTAAATATAAAATCGTAATAAATAATATATAAAAGAGTGACATAATAACATTTTTCTCTTTTAGGTAATAAATTATTCTTTTAAATTTATTTTCAGTTATCGTTTTAATTTGTATAGGTAAATTACAGAACGAGACATTTGATACTCGAACGTTTAGGTAGGTATTTAAAACACAAATCTGAATTGATGTTATAGTCATTCTAATAAAATATATTGTAGAAGTAAGTCACATTAATTTTAATTTTAATTAATCGAATTTAATAACACAGTCAAGGTCTCGAATCCCAGTCCGAAAGTACATATGAATTACTATTGATTTTTTTTACGTTTTTTAAGTACAAGAAACAATTACTTGCAAATCTTTGTGCCCGGTGTATTACCTAACATGTAAAAAGTATAACTCGAAACCTGTCTATGTCTACCCCGCTAGACTTAAAAGGACATTAGAGCTTAGTTTACTTAACATTTTAATATTATATTACTTTTTCTTGAAAAACACAATTTCCTGAAAATATATATTTATAGAAAATTATTTACCAAAAGATCAAACCAAATTAAAATAAATAATATACATTGGTATCTTATAATTTCAACTTTTATAGCAACTTATGCCATAATTCAAATTTAAATTAACCATTGGTTATAAGATTTTGTTCTTATATTTTTTAAAAGCTAATATTTTTTTTTCAAATATCACTAACATTCTTGTTAACCACTCCGATTCCAAGCTTGTGGTAGGATATCGTTCACGTCTATAGTTGAATATTGGATTTGAACCTACGACCTTACGTTTTACAGACCGTACCCTTAGGCTATTGACCCTTGTATGTCGATGTCTTTTCGTTAATGTTGATATTTGATAGTTGAATTGTGATTTTATATTGCGTTGTTTTTCTCTAAACAATCAGAATAAACTTGAAGAATAATACACAAACCAAATGGACTTTAGTTACTTAGCTTATTTGTAGATTTAATATAATAATGTATATTTTGTTCATATTTCTCATATTTAAATATGAAATTGTTCATAAGTTAAAATACAGTATATTTTCATTCTCCACCCCAATTGCACTGTGCAAATTCAATTGTTTGGAATCAAATGTTTATTACAATGAGCAAAGTTGCTGAATGGAAAAAAAACTTTTTTTATATGTCAATAAATGAAATGACAACGTCTCTGATTTTCAATGATATTTACAAGTACTTTTAAAGGAAAAACCTTTGAAAATGATCTGATCTGTAAAAGCCAGTTATAGATTATATTACCGATTATTATTATAAGATATGGAGTACTGTCTGATACCAAAATTGATGGATTACAGAAGGTAATATTAGTTTATTCTTTTGACTTAATTTATTTGCTCTTTGTTTATACTTCAAGCATGGGCCCGACCACAATCCCACATGATGTTATGTGTAAATTCAGTCCTGGATGGTAAGGCGCTCTACTGTAATAACTTGTAGGTCTTCTGGAATAAAATAGTCCAATAACTAATACACTCGCTTTTAATCATTAAGATATCATTGGAAGTAGTTATTATGCATAATAATTCATGTGTTGCTAGCTAACACTAACTTAATAAACGCCTTTTCACTCTACTCTTGAAAGTACCCACATTGTAATCGGAAGAAAATGCAGAAGCGGGAAACATATTCCAGTCCATTGCTGTACTAAGAATGAGTAAAGAAGAGTCTGTAAGGAGAATAACGCATCGTTTGGCTTTGAGGGATATCCAAAGCAAAATGAATAAATCCACAAATACGTCTTTTAGTCCGATAGTGTAACGGGGATGGGAGAATTAGATTATGTAATATTTGAGCACATTTCAAAATACATTCTGTAGAATATCGAAGTGAAAATAATTCAATATAATTGCATCATCTATGTGAAACCTGTCAGACATCTCAGTTTCTTTTATGTTTTTTGTTTTCAGCATTGGAGCATGTTTAATGACGCTGTCACTAAGCATATTGTGCATACTGTCCTTAAAAACAACCAGGGTTCCCAAGCAAAGAACATATTGTACTATTTACCGTTTAAATTTTTTACGGTTTATCATTAAAAGATAAATTTATTAGGTGTATATATGGGAATGGCAGTAAAACTTAAAACAAAAAACAACCGATGCCTACGCCTTGTTGATCTGTCAACGATAAGTTGTTGGATTTACAGTTTTACGATTTTAGGGTTTTATATTGTTGTTACCTTAGTGTTCTTCGTTGTTTTTTGTAAAGAATACAATTTACGGTAGCAAATAACAGTGAAGGATTTCGCATCTATTTTATATAGACTTCATTGACTTGATTTACTTGAAAAAAAAAGTGGAAGTTAGGCAATACTATCTCCTAATATAAACTTAGCTGTAATGGTACACAAGTATTTTTTTAAATAATGATAATTTTTTTTTAAAATAACTAATTGCCTTCATACTTCCATTCCAACCAAGTTTATGCTTCTGCTAGGAAATGGTATAACACTAGGAAAGAGGCATTCACGTAGAAAATCTTTATCGTCTAGAGTGACTGTGACGCCGCCGGTAAATAAAAGTATTACAGAATATTTAAATATTTTTTTAATATATTTATTATATATTATTTTTCACAAAATGTACAGTTTGGAAAAGAAGTGCAAAAGGAAAAAACGTTGACATAAAATATGTATGTGTAAATTTGTATCATAAAATTTTCTTATTCTAAATGTAATAATTTTGTCCTCTAAAATACTTTTTGCTAATTGGCGAACATTATAGAATAATAATTGCCAGTCACCTCAATACCTTGATAGTCCAATGGTGAGACCTTACGATTCGCGGACCGTACCCTAAACCATTATGCTATTGACGCTTCATAAGAATTTTAAAAATATTTGAATAATAATGAAAATTACCATTATTTTAATAAATAAATAAATAAATTGCATACTTAATTGAAAAGCAAACGTATACTGTAATTGTGATACATTTATTTATAGATCCTTTTCTAAAGAATAAACAGAATTTCCCTTAACGATCAATAAATTCAATTCATAACGGTCCAATTTACACTCAGGTTTATATTCTCCATTGTAATAGCCACAGTATCGAAAACGTATAAAGCCACGTGACGTGGCTGTTAACATTAATTAGAGGATCGAAAGATAAAATTTATAGCAGTATATTGAAAATAATGTATCCATTATTCTCTAAATAAAAGTATTTTTTTTGTTAACGGGGGAAATCTTCAACAAGGCTACCATGTGAGATTCTTACTCACTAAAACGCCTCCAGTGGCCCTTCCTCGGTGCGTGGTGATGGGCTCCCGGATTTCCAGTGGACCGCATCGGGGCCCCTCAGCACTATGCTTATGCTTATGCTTAGGCCTCTCTCTCTTTGAGTGCCACTTGTGTGTGCAAGTGGCACTCAAAGTTAGTTTAGCTTTAGAATGCTTAGCTTGTCCGTGAAAAAGCAACCGACCAAGCCGTAGTTTGGCCCTCTCGGGCGCCCTCCAAATGGAATGCTCACGCGTAATATAGTAATCGCCCGTCGTTACCCCTTACCGGGGAGTCCCTTGCGTCAAGTTACTAGCGATAGAGTATTCAGGTTAAACGACCTAAGAGCTATGCCACCTCTCAATCCGGTGAAGCAGTAAAAGTAACTTTTGTGGCTCATCTGTGTTGTTCGTAAAAAAATATCAGAGAATACTTATTTAGCTTGTTGATTTAACCAAAATTACGTACGAAGTGTTCCGTTCAAATAATGAAAGTTAATTTAACACAAATGCGCATAATCACGATAAGTTTATTAACGTTCCTGAAAATATCTACGTTATTTGAGAAGCCTAAATAAAGTTTGTAAAAGTTTTAGAACTAAAGAAGGGTGGGGAAGAAACGACGTCACGAGGAATGGAGGTCGCGTTTCTTATTTAATTATGTAAATAGATATTAATAGTGTTGAATTACTTAACGGGTAAAGTAAGACGTAAGACGAAATAAAACTCTTAAAAATTACGATTTTTCGAAGATACATATATATGCAATCGACATGTAATGCGGTCGACTACGATTAAACGTTTTAGCAGGATGTGTAGCAACTTGTAGAGATTTATTTCACACTACAGCTAGGGCAGCTCCGGAAGAGTATTGAAACCAGAGTCTGTGACGTGGCCCGTGGCAAACCACACATGTCTTAGAAAATGTTCAGTTTTGTAAGTCGTCTGTTTTACCGCCACAGTACATATGTAATAAATAAGAACACAAAACAAAAATTGTATTTATAAAAATGCGATATTGAACTATCACGTCTCAGTCTCAGTCGTGATATTATTCATTCATGATTATTATAATAAATATATTCCGGCTTAACTGGAGTTGGAATTTGCAGTTTACAATTAGCGATGCACAGTCTAACGCGTAATTTAGCTGGAGGATTGATTATTACAGGACTGAATGCAGCTTTGCAATTTCAGTGGCGTTTGTCTCACTCCACGTACATTGTCGCACCCCTCGCCTGCATATTCAGAGTCGAGTTAAATTTGAATTTCTGTATTCTGTTTATTAAATAAATATAAAAGCTTCGTACATCAATTTGATCCTCCAGCTAAATGCACAATTATACCTAAAGTTTTTTTTTTCAATAAAGCTCAACCACAGACTTGTGTCCGTGCTATTTTCTAGTGTACTTAAATTAGTTAATTTGGTTTTATTAATAAGAGTGCTACCTCTACAGTTACTATTTTTTTATAATGTTTGATTTTTGAAGGCGGTGGTGGAAAATGTACCTAAAGTTTTATATTATGCAAGAATTTTGCTTTATTATACTTTAGTCGGTATTAGAATTTGAGGGCGAACCACTCAAAGTTTTTGGCACGATACAAATAGATAAAAAGATGACGCTTAAAAATATTTGCGGGAAAATCTGCAACGCACACACATAAGGGAGCAGAAAACAATAAACGTGTAAAAGCTGTTCATTCCCGTAAACGACGTCGGCGTTCCAGAAAACGGTTACGAGTGCTCCCTGCAATTGCTGCGATACTGGATGCTCATATCACTAAACCCTTTCTGTTTGAACGCAAACGTCGTTACGTACTGATATACGTGTTAAAAGCTTTTACTTTGTCGTCTTATTGTTTTAATAGTAATTATGGCTCCTATGTTTTTATCTTAAGATATACAAATATTGCCCCTTTCATTAGGAAAAGTTGTTAGGTGACCAAGATCTACATTTAGATAGCCTTGAGCTCCGGCGCAAGTTGGCCTACCGGTATTTTACAGATTACATTTTGGAGAGTGTACACAGGAATTACACGAGTTAATTACCCCATCCCCATTCTAATTTCGGACGTTTAGACATTTAGCGAGTGTCCGAGCGATTTGAGTCATCGTTCATCGTGCGTAAAGCAAAGGAGTAGAACAAGTTGCCGGCGTCAGTCTTTCCGTTCAAAGACGACGTGGGAGCCTTTAAGAGAAGAGTGAATAGGTACTTGCTAAACTAGCGCGTTCTTTCGACTATAGTTTATACACCATAAAAAAAGAAACCTACGTGTTACATTCATATCAATTATCATTACATCATTACCAAATATGTGAAATATGCGTCAAAAAAAACAACTTCAAATTAATGAATTTCTTAAATCTGCATTTTAATTATCACGTTAACCCAAAAAAGTCAAGAAATCCAATCATCTGTTCTGAATTTTTTATATCCTTTAATTTCAAAAGCATCGCTATTAATCTCCCGCGGGAATCAATAAAAGTAATAATAATAAAAAAAAATAATAAAATCTTTATTTAAAACCATAACAAATTCCTACAGTAAAGTTATAGTGTACGATAATAGCAACATTAATAAAAATGATATTGTGTCGCCGCTATTAACGCCCACCCTCCAAACAAATTTAGATTACATACTAAGATTTTTTTTTTTTGAATAAAATACCTTTGAAATTGTGTGAGTGTATGCGTGTGTATGTGTTTGTGTGTATGTGTGTTCGCATGTGTGTGTCTGTGCGTGTGTGTGGGTGTGTGTCTGCTGACTTGATGTTAAAAATTTAGACAAGTGTATAAAATTTAGTGTTTAAATATTTTTTCAGTATATTCGTAGTTTAGACTTAGAAGCCACTTTCTTACTTTTATTTTACATTCTCGTTGAGACAGTGAGTAAATATCTAAATCTTTGTTTACCCTATTATACATAGATGGACTTAAATAACAGTAATTTCTATTTGCAATAGCTAGATTAGAAATAACACGGTCGCAAACATTATCTTTTCTACGTCTATTACCCCTGTCTTGCAACTCGAACGTGGTTTGTGAATGTTTGCGTAAAATGGTTTTGAATATAAACATTTTTCTTACAGATAATACCTTACATAAACTATAGAGTTCATCAGTAGGAAAACGAGATGGTTTAGAGGTCAAAACTTTTAAGATCACTCTCTGGGCCCTTTCTAGACGAAGTAGTTGAGTTTTTCCAATACCACCCCAAGCTACGATGCAATATGATATTATAGATTGACCCAGGGAAGAGTATACGGTCATTAGGGTTGAAAAATCTGCGGATGTTCGTAGCTTTTTAAAAACGTATATCAGTTTTCTTAGTCTAGATACTAACGAGTCAATCTGTTCCCGCCAGGTTAAGGTGGAATTAATTAATACTCCGAGATACTTTATGCAGTCTATACGCGTGATATTTATACAAGTGCAGTTCGGAAATCTACTGTTGTCACAATTATGGGCAATTATATTAAGCTGCGAGTCAGGAAGAGAAGTTAATTTTGGTGCAAAAGGTAGAAATTTTGTTTTATCTAAATTTAGGGACAGAAGATTGACAGAAAGCCACTTTATAACTACGGATAATGCATTTTCTGCATTTTCTCTTGCCTCGGACCAAGTCCTTCCATCAATAAGTAGAGCTGTATCATCAGCATATGCTATGATTTTACAATTTTTTAAACATAGTTTACAGAGATCGTTTAAATATATAAGAAATAATGTAGGACCGAGAACACTGCCTTGAGGAACTCCAAAAGTAATCAGTTCATCTTTACTGACAAGACGTCCAATACGAACACATTGAGATCTGTTACTAAGATAGCTTTTGAAAAGACTGAGAACGATACCTCTAACCCCTATCTGTTCCAATTTGTTTAACATGATTGGCACAGAAACAGTATCAAAGGCTTTGGAGAGGTCTAAAAAAATTCCAATAGTTTTGTATTTTTCGGTCATATTCTTGCTAATCGCATCTGTGAGTTCTACAACAGCATCCTCTGTCGATTTACCAGGTCTGAAACCGTATTGATTTTCACTGAGTATATTTCTACTATTTAAGTATGACAGAAGTCTTTTGTTTAGTACCTTTTCAAGTATTTTTGAAAACCGACAATACAGATATAGGCCTATAGTTCACGATTTCTTGTTTGTCCCCAGTCTTATAGATAGGGTGTACAAGGGCTTTTTAAAGACTTGAGGAAATATGCCGTACATAAGACAATTGTTAAACACATGTGTAAGTGGCGGTATTAATATATGTCTAGCCGATTTCACAATAGAAGTAGGTATATTATCCCACCCCAGTGCAGAGGTATTTTTTAGATTTAAAATAATATTTTCAATTTCCTTTTGATCCGTATTATATAACGACATAGACTGAAGTGGTAATTCTGTTTCATTGGAAATGGTAGGATGCAGGTTGGTATCTATAGATGAACATATGAGCTTTGATGCTAATTCTTTACCCACATTTGCAAAATAATGATTTACCATCTCTACTGAGCATATAGGGTCACTAGCAAGATTGAGAAGTTCTGTAGAAGAGGAGGGTAAAACATTTAGATGTGCAATTTTTAATTATTTTCCATGTTTCCTTAGGATTTTGCTTTGACTTTTGAAATTCATGATATTCATATTGCCTTTTATCTTTTTAGTAAATTATTACAAAAATTTCTGTATCGAATGTATGTTGTTTTAGCGATAACATTTAAAGGGATCTTTTGGTTTTATAGAATAATTTGTCTCGATTTCTTATGCATTTCAGAAGGCCTGGTGTGATCCAAGGTTTCCTTATTCGCATTTTACTTGAGACGACTATGTCACGTGAGTTAGTATCAACAATGTGTGATATAGTATTTACTAATAAATTTGCAGACTCTTCAGCATTGTCATTTTTAGTATAAAGGAAAAATCAGTTTTTCGAGTTCTGTAATACAGGCACCTTCATTAATTTGCCTTTTGTGTATTTTTCTTTGCAACATTGTTTGTAATATTACAGTAAAGGACAATAGGTGCGTGATCCGTGATGAAGGAGTCAAGAATTAAAGTTGTGGCAAAATTCTCTGTTTTAGTATAATGTGATCTAGACACCTTTCATTACGGGTTGGATATAAATGTGCGGGCAACATTCCATGTGACGTAATAGTATTTAGATACTTGTCTGATGATGAGTCTAAGCTCCCCGGCTTAATGTTTATATTTAGGTCTCCAACAATTACAATGTTTTGATATGTTTTAAGTTGCTTAATGTATCATCTAAACAGTCTATAAAATTATCAATATTCCTTTGTGATGGAGATCGATATATCGCTACTATTACTAATTTATTTGAAAATTTTAAAATTAAGCAGTTGGCGTCACTAAATACAGGCTTTTCTAAAGAACATGCTAATTTTTCATTGACGTATGCTACAATACCATCATTTTGTGTATCGTAACTGGTCTCATGGGAGCAATAGCCTGGTAGTCTAGGGATATTAGGACACTTACTTAACCAACACTCAGTTAATATTATGATGTCAAAACGTATGTTGGTCCTATTTATAAGTACTAAAAGTTCATCTATGTTTCGCCCCAAACTCTAATGTTAACATGAAAGAGTTTTAGGTTATTTTATTTGATAGGTACAAAGTGCATTGTTCGGGAGAGCAAATATAGGAACTTGATACGGATATACGTTCTATTTCACTAAGAAAATTAGAATCATTATCCATTAAATAGATTTAAGTTTAACAATAAGATTTCAAACATGTGATTAGTAGTCAATTGATAGTTTAGGCATAGGGTTATTGTACTGTAATAATAATTGTAATGGGCTGCGGTTACTATGTAGTAGACGAATGGTTGAGTGTAGTGGTGTGCTATGTAAATGGTAGTATAGATGTGTATTAAGTGAATAACAGTATATGAAGTGTGTAGTGTATACAATTTCAAAATATTTGTTTAATATTTCTAAGCTTACAGATAAAAATATCGTTAATTAGTATTAAATAAAGGAATAAATTACAGTTTAGGTGACGATTAAGACTAATTATGTTCAAGCACTCGAAGAAGTTTCTAGGTTCAGCTGTAGCTAGATTTTTCAAATAAAGTATATAGTCATTTGATCAAATCAGGATTTGATAAATCAGATTCATCCTTGATAAGGACCAAGGCAGTACCCTCACGCTTACGAAGAAAGATTCTTCCTCTCATAATCCAGCAGAATTTATAATCATTCACCTTAGCAAACTCGCGGGTAAGATAAAAAATTCTTTTCATTTTGGGTGTGAGGTTTTCTGTTATAAAAATGGGTTTACTGGGTCCATTCAATTTTAGGCTTTCAGTCGTTAGTTTTGTGGCACCTTTAGTGTATTGTTTGTACATACGTAAAATTTTTTCTTTCGTAATTACACTCGTTAGGTCAATTATTATAGTTTTTCTTGTCGGATCTTTTCCGTTTATACGAAAAATATCTTTAACTTCGTGCGGCTGTAAATTGGCTCCTAAAATGTTTACAGATCTACTGACTGTATTTAGTAGGTTATTTTTAGTCTCCGATTTTATAGTCGGTATATTTTTTTTTTCTAGGCAGGTTGCTCGGGAACTGCGTTCGAATTTCTCTAATTTTTCCTCTAATGTACCAATGTATTTCAAGTTCTCAGATCGATGCAGTTCTAGTGCACTTAACTGGCTTTTTATAGATTCGTAACTTTGTGACAGAAATTCGACTGAGGATTGGATGCCACTATTTTGACTTTTATTTCCTCAATAGCCAAGTAAATTTTTCTATGTTTTTGTCTTGTTCTTCTTTAAATTCTGTAAACATGTCTTTAATTTCTGACATAAAACTTGACATCTCTTTATTAGAGCTATCAGTGCGTTTTCGTTTAGGGCGCTGTGTCATTTTTGTTGTATTTCATCCATAGCGCAAGGCTTTTTACTAATATTAGGCTCGGAGCTACAGTGCTGCAGAGATTGTGACGCAGAAAACGTCGTCGTACTCGGTGGCGACCGGTTGATAGGCATCTTTGTATACAAGTTACTAGGATAACAGAGTATAATAGTAAACTCGACAATATTTGATGCAAGGTGTCAACAAAATGGTTGGGTCGCTGCAATTTAATACAAAATTGCTTTCCGTCAATTATATTTTGAGCTCCAAGTGTGGCCGTATAATAGTGTTAAACACTCACCGTGTATTTATGCACTCCTAATATCGTAACGTGATTTTTGAACTTAATTTTATTCAATTTAACAATTAACGAAGTACGCAACAGCCGTAAACACGTCTGATCGCCTCAGATGTCCGGAGGAAAGTATATTTTCAATCTTCAAATTTTCATTACTTTTTTCCATATTTGCGTGAGTTCTTTAACAAGCTAAGAATGAACCCACGATGTTATTAGTTGTTTTGTAAAATATTTTTATATATACAAATTATTAGTACTATATTAAAGGCAAACATAATTGGACAAAATTCGGTTAAGTATAGATTTTATTTCGGTCTTGGCTCCAGTGTAAGTTACTTTAGTTACATTCACCGAAATGTAACAATGACATTACGTAAGCTCAGTGTGTATCCAAAACTGTTATTGCATTGCTGGAACGTGTTCAAATAACTGGAATTCTCTGTAAGATAATTGTGTTTAACTTTATAAAATACTTTAGGTCAATTTCTAAATCGCTTGATAATTATTTGTGATAATAATGTATATCCTCCTTGTCTCGGTTTCCTCAATACTGATGGTCGTGACCATTACGTGGGGACAGCCTGTCGTTGGTGATCCATCGCCCCTTCCCCCTATGTACAGTCATATGCTAATCGACGTGCCGAGGGTGATGCGAATCTGGTCAGTCCATCGTGTTGGGCACCGTGTAGGTCTTGTCCCTTACTATTTTCTTTTTTTCTTGACAAGGAGGAATCTTCAATAAGATAACACGTTATGTGAGGCTTTTACTTACTAAAACCAACTAGCTTTACCAAGCTGTCACTGTTTATTCATTATTGTATATAAGCTTGAGTAATACATTGCTTTAGCACGTTGACATTCCATGCACTTGCGAGGATCAGGAATCATATGGATTTTTGCAATAGCCGAAGAGAGACAACAACTTGACAGCTTTCCCGACGTCAAGTCATTACCGCTGCCCACAAAGTCATACTAAAAGAATTGCAGATTTGTTGCCAATCTATAGTATAAAAAGTTCAGACAATAACACTGAGGCGTATCAAAATGCATCCACTTCACGCTAATATTCTTCAAGATTATTATACTTCCCCATAGTCCTAGTACATTCGTGAAACTATAGCTGCATTCACAATTCAGAGAAGGCTAATGAATGTTGCTAAGTGAAAAACTCAGGAATATCTCCAACAATTGGGATTTTTCCGTATGTTCCTTAGGGCACACGGAACGTTTCGATAATAATAAAAATGCGTGGGCAATAGTAAAAACAAAAACATCGCATTTAGAAATCTTAATCCAAATTCATATTAGTAGTAGAAATAATTACTGCAGATAATGTTATAATCAACATTTGTGAAAGTAAATGAACAAAATATCGAAATCGATAATCATTTAATTTTTCCTTACTCATCACTTGTTGTGATATTATTAACGTTATTATTCGGAAAAACGTTATATTTATTGAATATTTTTTTTAACTTTTGACAGAACGAAGTCTGCTCGGGCAGTTTTATTCTAAATTTAAAATATGGTTTTTGTTCGGATTAGCTGAATACCGCTAATTTCATATTTCATGGTAACATATTTGTTTCACGGATGACGGTGACGAGATATTTTTTTTTTAGTTTTGTTTTCTCCGGACATGTGGGTAATCGGTAATCGCGTCGGACGGAGTGCAGGGCGTTTGCAGGATGTTTCCTACCAGTAGTTAAACTATTCAGTGTCATTTCTCGGCGTACAGGGTCGCTGTTAATTATTGGTTCGCGTCGCGTCATTAACAACGTATAAGCTCTCTTAAGGAGTAGTGCAATACAAGTTGTATAATTGCAGCATTGCTCGCGTGTGCAGACTCGATATTGACTTTTTGACTCGAGTGAGACTTGACAGAGTGTAAGAGTTGTTGAACAGAGTGAGCCTGCAAGCGGAGAACAATACATCGAGGTGGTAAGTCATCTTCCATTATATGCGACACGTAGTATCAAAACCCAGCTCAGTTTTGTACGGGTTGTATTGATTTGAATTGAGAATCTTTCAGTGTGTTCTAAATAAACTTGTAGATAAGAAATTGACACACAATTAAAATATGGAGGAAAAGGAGGAGAGGAAACCATAAAGTAATTTATTACGAGTGAAATAATGAGTAACATGAGTATATTTGTCTTGTCAACCGACTTAAAAAGGAGGAGGTTTTCAATTTGTCTGTGTTTTTTGTTTGTTACGTCATAACTTTCGACTGGGTGAATCGATTTTGATGATTCTTTTTTATTTGACCGCTGGTGCTTCCCAATTCCATTTTAATTTGATCCAATTCTGACAATGGCATTCATGAGAAAACAATGTATGCCATAAAATTGCGTTACGTGTCCGACAAATAGACGAATTCTTAAGTTAATAAATCGCCAACCGATTTTAATGATTCATTTTTTGTTGGGAAGGATTTACTTGATGAGGTTATGGTTGGTTAGGTTTTGATTCAATTTCGTAATATTTTTACGATAATTCGGAAATATCAAGAGGGCGTAATAGTTTGATTTGAAGTTTTTGTGTTTTGTTGTATATATACTTATTCTGATCACTTTTTGACATTCATTTTATTAACAATTTAGGAAGGTTTAGGAAAGCAACACTGTAGCCGAAGTTTTTATGCGGTATTATTATATAATGGTAGAAAAAGATACCTATTACACTCATTATTGTAATATTAATAAATACTCCATGGTAGGACTACAATTTTATTCTGAATGGAATATGTAACTGGTATACTAACTTGAATCTTTTTATTTTCGTAACGTAGAGAAATAACGTTAACTCCGTTACGATAATTTTATGTGCGCTTATAAAAAAAACTAAGGAAGGGGTTTTGAATGGATGTCCCTGTTTCAATGTTATTGTATAATATTAGACCTAAACCGCAATAATAAAAATAAAAAGGCTTACGAAGACGTGAGGCAACATAAATCTTTGTAACTCGTCATGTGCGACCCGTGTCTACCAATAAAAGAGTATACAGGTAATTTTATGTGGCATAATTTCAGAGAATAAATAGAATTGCCTAAAATAAACTAAAATGATAATAATAAATCTTTTTTGGTCACCAAAAAATTATTCAATAATGAAATATGGTGTCCCTGACTCCTGAGCTAAGCACTATTGATCCTGTGTTGCAACAGTCAGTGTCTTCTCTCATTTTGAAAACACAATAAAAGCATTAACGATAGTATATAATATATACATGTGTGTGTGAATGTGTATAAATATGTGTTTGTGTGTGTCTCTCAACTATATGTATAATTTAATTATATCAAGTTCTAGGTAAGTTGTACTATACTTTTATCGCTAAATTTCTTATCACTTACAGTCGTTGTACCACTCCTTTGTACCACAAAGAAGCTAATATATATCAGACGAAACGTTTTTTTTTTTTAAATAGGACGACGGTACGACTTAAAATAAGGAGGAGGTTCTCTTCGTCTGTGTGTTTGCTTTGTTAGTTAATTCATACAAATTGAACCGATTTTAATGATTCTTTTTTTTTTTCAAATATTCAAATGCTTTCCATTTGGTCAAATTTTGAAAATGGCATCCATGAGAAAACTGTCTAAGTCATAAACATTAAATATGTGCGCGTCAAGTGGTCGAAAAACTTAATATGACCAACCAAATGATTTCGATGATTCAGTTTTCATTAGGAAGGATTTACTTTAAAGGTAGTTTGATGGGAGTTTGGTCAGGTTCCTATTCCTATGATAATACGGTCAAAATGCAAAAAGTGCGTAATAACTTTTAGTGTTTTTTTTTTCGTAAATGTACTTGTTGAAGTAAAACCTCCTTAGCGCGCGCTTGACTTGGAGGGGAAACTGGTGAATACGTTAAGGAAAGTGGGACCGGCAACAAGAATGGAAGTAGAGAGGGAGATGTAAGCTAGTAAAGACAAAGAGGGAGAGTTACGCTTCGTTAATTACTGTTGGGGTTAAGAGAGGTGCGAGCACGTATTTTCTTTGTCTCTTTCTCGAGCACGAACGATTTCATTCCCTCTTGAACAATCGTGTATATATTAGATTGTCAAATATCTCCCTTCCGCCTTTTGTGTCATGCGGCACCCAAACATCAAGCTTTTTTGTATCCAGCCTTCTGCAGATGGTTTAAAATGGTTTGGTGACTAACTCCCATCTCCTGGGCGATGTCACGAGATGCCACATGCCGGTCTAACTCGATGTAGTCCATGATTTGATCGGTATTTGTGTTCACAGGTCTTCCGCCGGCTGGCTTATCCATGGTGTCGTTTTCACCGGCTCTGAATCGTCGAAACCATTCCTCCGTGGTTCGAAGTGATAGAGTACCATCCCCAAAACACCATTAATCTCACGGAACGTTTCTCTAGCGGATTTGCCTTTAACGAAGGAAAACTTTAAAATAGCGCGAATTTCGGCGTTAGTGAACTCCATGTTTACACGTCTATAACTGTTGAACGCAATATCCAAACTAATTATGCATAGCGTCGTTTTGTAGGTTATGTCAAGACCTTTCAAATTATGTATAGTATTGCTAGATACGAGCTCTGTAGCGCTTTGTACATAGCCGCGAAATTCAAAAGACAAAAGGCGGAAGGGAGATATTTGACAACCTATATATTTTATTTTATGTAGTTTATGTCTCATACATACACCATAAGCTCTTATGTTTATATAGATGGAGCGAAAAGCAGTTTTACTTCGGTCGCCTAACATTAAGTAACTAATTAAGTATATCAAAACAATAAAGATCATTTCATTAACGCATCGTCTCTCTAGAATTGAAGATAAAATACAAACAATTAATTAAATGTAATCGGACAGGAACGAAGGAAATAAAATATTTAGGCACGCCATTCTGTTCATTAATTACGCTGAATGTTAGAATTAAACTGCAAAAATAAATATAAAAATTAATGGAGGGAAAATTATATTTACCTTTTCTTAGGGACCACGATTACGGCTATTTCGTGAATTATTTTTTCCACGTTCCTTGCATCTTTACTCTATACAAATAATTAAAATTGAAGTTTCAGCTTTATACTACATACAAATGAATATATATACGGCACATATACCAAAATAATATTTTTTTATAATTTTTGTATGCCTGTTTGGGCCGGCTTATCTCTGGAAAAGCTAGACCGATTTTAATGTGACTAGCTCTGGCAGATAGCTGATGTAATAGGGAGTAATTAAGGCTACAGTGATTTTAGAAAAAAAAAAAGTGCAGTACAGGGCACAGCCAATCCTCAGTACATATTAAGTAGTTTGTGTAGCACAGTAGTATATTTACGAGCAAAAAAAAAATAACTTCAAATCGAATCAAATTTCGTTTTATACTCGGACGTCCTATTTGTATTTAATAATTGCCCTAGGAATATAACAAAATAGAAATAATCAGAACCTTACGAAACTCTCATCAAATTACTCTTAAAGTACATCCAATAGAAAAATGAATCTCGAAATCGGTTATCGTGATATTGACTTATTCGTTTGTCTCGCATAAACAGTTTTCACATGAATGCCACTGTCAGAACTGTACCAAAATGGGACCACACGGGAAGCGCTAGCTTTCAAATAAAAACATCAACATCGGTCGAAGTTTATGAGGTAACAGAACATAAAAAAACATATAGACGAATTGAGAAACTCCCTCCATTTTTCAAGTCGGCTGGAAAGTTGAAACTCAAACAAAAGAGGGACAAATTCTTATTGCTACCAAATTCATGTTACACTCCGGAGAGTAAGACCGACCGTTGACAGTATCGTGGTACGGAAGTAATAAATACACGGAGCACTTGTGTGTTTTTACCTGGGGATATTTGCTGTACCGCATTGCGGAGAGTGGTACACGGAGGATGAATATTATCTAAAATGTTAACTCGTGTCTTCTTCAAATATACCGTGCACACATTTCCAGGATGAATTAAAATGTTTTAATTAATGAATAAATACAGGTTTTATGCTGAAAATTCATTTAGGCACTTTGAAGGCCACTTATTTCTTTATATGTCAGTTGGATATGACTACAGTATAAATAAAATAATCGGTTGGAGAAAAGAAACATTATTCGTAGTATTGCTCGCACGACGTTGGGTAGTCCTGGGCACCGCTGAAAATCAGCGCTGTTGCATCCTTGCGACGGCATATGCTGAGACGGTGTCCAATGTTGGCATCATATCTTATGTCCAATTTGTCTGTTTTTTAACTGTATTTATTTTGTCTTTTTTAATGTGTTTCATATTTTCTTTGTAATGTATTCGAATGATGCCAATAAAGAATATGTCGTTGTCTAATTTAGCTACACGGTCATAGAACATTAAAATTATAATTTTGCTTATATGGGTAAACCCATTTATGTGATGTATCTATTATATTTGGGATCTAATTAACTTCGTGTAAAGCTGACAGCGGTTATTGTCCTACCCCACTAGAGAACTTATATCTAAATTGGTAGAATTGATAGCCTAGTCGGACGCTCATCTTTCGATTTTATAGTTGAAAGTTGTTATTCCATGTATTATCCGTTATTTTTTCGATTCGTTGTTAATTCTCATGAGCAAAAATCAATTGGTAAAATGTTAGAGCCTAAAATTTCTCGATCGGAGATCACAAGCCGACAAGCACAGCATTGGACGTGGACCTGCAACGTGATCTGACGACCTCATAAATGCCATAGGATGCAGCTGGATGCAAGCTGCGTACCAACAGTCGTTTTAGAAATCGCGGAGGACGCCTATATCCAGTGGATGTTCAACGGCCTAAATTATTATGATTGAAATCTACTATCTATATCAGGGTGAAGGGGTAAATACTTCTAAAGTGGTCTGAGGACCTCATAACATATTACTTTCCTTACAAGTGCATACTTCTTTATTTGTACCTCCCAATACACCAATACACAAAGTGACGTATTGACGAAGAGTGACGTCAAAGTAGTCGGAATCAACGAACATATATGAGAAGACATATGAAAGGGACAAAGACGGAAGAGGTGTGACAGCCGTGCAAAATATAATCTATATGCTTTGGGGAAGTAGACTCTTAGTCAAGGGTGTGAGTTTTTATTTTAGAAATAATAAAAATATAAAGCACACCCACAGTCCTAGTTTTATCACACTGCCACTAATTCTCCGCTATAATTAATCATTATGTTTACAAAATTTGTAACCTCACGAATGTGATGTTATAAAAAGAAAACAAATTAGCTTTACTAGTATTTAGTACATTTTTAAGACAACAACACGATTCAGAAATAGAAAACCCTTGTTGTAAATTAACATAAGTTACTTGCTATGGAAACCCGATTAAGTAATTCCACTCATTACTTATGTTTTTAAGACGTACTTATCATATGTCTAGTATTAAAACGATAAACTTTGGTCTGCGTCCTAGACTATGTCTCCAGATGAGACATTATGTAAAATAATTTTATTTATTAGTAAATACTTATTATTAGTATTTAAGTATATCTACTTTTTATAAACTCCCGCCGCTTCTTTTTATTATTCCTCTCCATCCAAAGGTTGTCTGGAAGAGATCGCTTTTAGCGATAAGGCCACCCATTTATGTATTTTAATTATATTTTCTTTTTTTTATTTTAGTTAATAAGTGTAAACAATAAAGAGTTTATAAATATAAATAAATAAATAATAATTTTGTATATGTGTACTGTATGATGTACAATAGGAAGGGTGACGGTGAAAAGTACTCAAAATCGACGAACATATATGTAGCGAGAGAAGTGTGCCACGAACGTTAAAATGGCAGTCATTATTATCTATCTACCATGTGTATAGTACAGATGTAAAACTAGATATAAATATTTTTGTATTTAAATTCTGTATACCAGTACATAAAGGTAATATAAAAATATTTTAAAGATGATTACATAGAGTTACTGAATAAATACAATTATGTAAATTTGTAAAAGCTTTTTGCGAGATTAGGATAGTAAACGGAACAACACGTCTGATATTTTTTGTCTAACAAGTCATGTCAATTCCAACGATTCTTAACTAAAAGAATACGGCCTTTGTTGTTGGATATTTGCTGCTTTGAATCAAATTTGTTAAGATTAATCGTGCATTATTGAATGTTTGACAAATGAATCGAGCCGACCGCTGTCATCGCGGCGCGTGGACAAAAGTTTCGCGCGTCAAACCTCCGTCAATGTACCACAATACCATGAATTATTAAATTTGTTGCCGGTGATTTTATCAACACATCACCTTAATATAGATTAGGCAAAAATGCAAATGTCTTCATCATCATTTTAGATGTAGGACATTCAGTTGTTAATAGGTCTCAACAATTTCCAAAATCTCTGTGTTGATTTTGGAAATAGAATACTTCTAAAGTGGTCTGAGGACCTCATAACTTATTACTTACCTTACAAGTGCATACTTCTTTATTTGTACCTCCCAATACACCAATACACAAAGAGACGTATTGACGAAGAGTGACGTCAAAGTAGTCGGAATCAACGAACATATATGTGAAGACATATGAAAGGGACAAAGACGGAAGAGGTGTGACAGCCGTGCAAAATGTAATCTATATGCTTTGGGGAAGTAGACTCTTAGTCAAGGGTGTGAGTTTTTATTTTAGAAATAATAAAAATATAAAGCACACCCACAGCCCTAGTTCTATTACACTGCCACTAATTGTCCGCTATAATTAATCATTATGTTTACAAAATTTGTAACCTCACGAATGTGATGTTATAAAAAGAAAACAAATTAGCTTTACTAGTATTTAGTACATTTTTAACACAACTACACGAGTCAGAAATAGAAAACCCTGGTTGTAAATTAACATAAGTTACTTGCCATGGAAACCCGATTAAGTAATTCCACTCATTACTAATGTTTTTAAGACGTACTTATTATATGTCTAGTATTAAAACGATAAACTTTGGTCTGCGACCTAGACTATGTCTCCAGATGAGACATTATGTAAAATAATTTTATTTATTAGTAAATACTTATTACTATGTTATTAAGTACAATTTGTCATAAGCAGTTCTTATAATTTCAACAAGTAAATTAAGTTCAAATTGTAATTTATATGCTATGCTTGCGAGTAAGATGTTTGATTTCTTATGTCGTTGTTGATTGACAAATTACCGTTAGTGTTGCCACTTCAAACGTGATTCCCAAATAGATAATATAAAATTAAGTAAAACAAAACTTTTTGAATGTTATATCACATTAAATGTATATCCCTATGTAATCATATGTATGGGCACATATGTCCAACTGTTGGGCAGAAGAAGAGGAGAGAGAAAGAGAGCAAAAGGGCATAGTCCGCCACGTAGCTGCAGTGCGGATTCGCAGACATCACATCTTAAAAAATTCTAACACATGTGTAGGTTTTCTCACGATATTTTCCTTCACCGCAAATCATGTGGTAAATCAGCAGATATAATTGCATCTGACAAATTCATTGGTGTCAGCACCAGGATCAAACTCGGGTTGCTAGCGTACTATTCACTTTGATATCATCCTCCTGAGCTACAATGGCTCTTCAACAACTAATAAATGACTGTTTTTCATTAATCTACAATAAACATAACATAAATATTCAGTAATAATAGTGTGTGTGGCTTACGTCCAAATCCGACCCTGTATTTATCTGACCTATTTCGAAAATAGCCAAAGGGTAACTGTGTTAATAATGATTTTGTTTAAAATTTGCAATATTTTGCTTAAAAAGATCTACAAACTTTTTGATATTTCTGAACATAAGACTTTTATCCTTATATAGTTAAAAAAGTCGCTTCCCGCTGTCTGTCTGTCTGTTCGCGATAAACTCAAAAACTACTACACTGATTTTCATGCTCTCCTCGCCAATGGATAGAACGGTTCTTGAGAAAGGTTCTATTATATAATTTATTAAGTTTCCGTATAAATAAGCTAAAATATAATGATATTTCGGAAAAATAAAAGCCGTCTGGGAGTTTTCAAGGAAAACGCTGCCTAAACCCTTTGAGATATAACAAAATAAAGCATGGCGGAATTGTGTATTTTATATAGGTCCACAGAAAATTCCGCGTTCGTATTAACTCTTTCAAAATTGGGCAATTGTAGTAAATCGTGGAAAAGTAATTCACAAATACAGTATTATTCCTTATTATTTTAAATATGTTTGCCTTTAGAATTTTATGAATATTATTTTCTCCTTTTTACCATGCAAATTAAATCAATGCTTTAATGTCGCCCTGATTCAATCGGGCCTCCCGTTCGCACCTAAATCCTAAATAAACTAAATAACTTTTTTATTACATTCCACGCGAACGAAGTCGCGGGTACAGCTAGTTTTCATATAAAAAGCATTGTCAAAGAAAGCCTTAAATTTCTTAAATCGAGATGTCTTTAGAAAAGCTAACCTCTGAGTAAAACCACCGACTTTCGTTCGAAGTATATTTATTTAGTATTTACAGAAATCAATAGACCTTTTCTTAGCGTCACAATAGTTGTGCTTGAAGTTTTCAACAAAAGACCACTCAGCGTTGTCGATTCAAGCCACAATCACTTTTAGGAGTAGGGGTTTTAAAATTTGAAAAGAAATGTCTTGTAAGTTATTATTCTTATGTCCATTCACCGTGTTTTGACATAACATACAAAACTCGAATGTCGAATGTATAAAAATCGAACGAAATATAATACTAAGAGTGTTTTATGTGTTTATTTTATAAACCGTTAGTATGTATTAAGAACATGAATTGTATGTCTTCAAAATATATATAAGTCACTTATTAAAATAATTAAAATATATAAATCACTTATTACAAAAAATAACAAACAAATCGCTCATCAGCTACTTTTTCGTAGTAGTCACTTGCATTCGTTGTTACACATACATATATATATTTATATATGTGTAACAACGAATGCCACAATTACAGACAAAGACATTTTATTTACTAGGAATGATCATCTAACTGGACTGCTTACAAAAATATTAAATCTATTAAGAAAATTCGTATACCGTTAAAATTAATGTTGTTTCAAATCTATTTGCAAGCACATAGTACATCAGGGTGAATTGATTTTGTACTTATTTATTTACAGATTAATGGGCTTTATGATGGATGAGTTCAATATTACCTTAATTGGATTATCGTGTAATTACTACTGAATGGACTAATTATCGCGTAATACCTGTCATGTCAATATGATAATAATATAGCTATAGGATATTCAAAGGTGTGTTATTAATTAGTAGGAGAGGTATATGGTTGTCTTGCCTCCAAATCTTATGGCAGTGGAGTTCTACTTATCATGGTATATAGAACTCAAGTTATAGTTTACAGTAACGGCAATAGGATAATACAATAATATAACAGGGCAGTATTATAACTAACGTTTATAAAAGTCATCAGACAGCCGTTTATGTTAAGGGAATTAAATAATAATTATGGGGTGATCATAAAACCTGACGCAAACTAGGGCTGGAGTAAGTCTCTTCCTTTAGTGTCAATACTTCATGTCTGATTTTGGTCACAATCAGGGTTGAATCTGGAATGGATGATCTGACTCTTCTGGAGAACGACGAGTCTTTAACTTTTGGTCGCACTATCTTGTTGGTGAACGACTGCGAGACTTTTAAATAAAAGATAAATAACTCGATGAACGTTTAAAATAATTTAAATTCCCCTATAATTATTTTCAAATTTTACTAACACTGTAAACTATTCATTTTAAAATGACGGGTGGTATTTTTCTGCACTAATCGTATTTGGGGTGACGTCAACTGTAGTGGCGCCTCCACCCACACTTTCGTGCTGGGACTTAATTGGGTTGAATGCTTCGTGTGACTTGACCAGTCCTGACGTCACATATTCCTTGTTCAGGATTCGTAATTAAATCGGTAATTTTTATATTTTATATTTTCACAGCTTCTTGCTATTTCTTGAGTTAGATTATATTTATGTTATATATATTATATTTATGATGATCGGGATCGGAATGATTTTCCACTTTTACAAGCATTCACATGCTTGTATACCAAATACTATCCCTATCACATACGTATCTGGTTTTTACTATTAAATACAGTGCATCCCACTCTTATATACGTCTATACTTTATGTACTCTCCTTGCATTTCATTCACACATGCATTAACTTTTTGTTATGTTTCTTATCTCGTTCATGTACGTGTCATCTCGCTCACATATGCGCGCCAATTTAATTGCGTATTGTTTCTCTTTCACACACGTGCGGTCTCGCTTACACCTTCATACCAGACATTTATTATTATCACTACGTAACGTTGTTTACTAAACAATTAATTCGTTCTTAAAACTAATGAAGAGTCGTCTTCGCTTTTTATATCTTATTCCGCCTTACTTGAACAATACTTGTTACTTTACTTAGTCCACTAAATAATGCGACTGCAACTGCATTATTTAGTGGATTGAGTATTGAAGCCTGCGAACAACGCTACTTGTTATTGGCTTCCATTGCACAGCGCAGGACTCAAGTTTCTAAACAGCTATGTGGTAGAATCCGTATTACTGAGGAAACCTTTTTTTAAGTAACAATAAAACCCATGACGGATACAACGTATACCATTATGTCGTGTACTGTGAGCACTGTATTTTGGTTGTAATGTGATCCTAAGAGATTTCCGATGTCCAGAAACGGTTTTTTATTTCAATAGAGTAGATTTTATGATTGTCTAACCTATTGTGCATAATAATAATATCTTTTTATTGAGATAGGTTTTTGATCCAATGACAATTGGGAATGTTCACAACAATTCGTAACTACGTTTTTTGATCTCTACCCTTACAAGTTAACAATCAAAAAAAGTTGATGACGATCATCATCTTATTATCCGTAAGCATCCACTGTTGCTTCCTTATCGATTTTCAAAAGGACCGGTTGTAAGTGGCTTGCATCCAATTAAGAACTTCTACTTTTACGAGGTGGTCAGACCACCTTGCGGACGCGTCGTATGCAGCGTTTGCCGGTCCGAGGCCTCTAATCGAGAACTTGTCGGTTCTCTGTGCCCTGCTCAATGTCACTTCAAATTGTTTACACGGCAAGATGGTAATTGAGAATAGATATTACTTTTGTATTTGAATTAAATATATCGTTAGCAGTAATTCTGTTCAAATTGCTTCCATAAGCCACACAAAACACAAGTACTTCTTTTATTTATCATATTACGGTTATTAATACGCAGTGCTTAAATCATATCAAGAAGGACGTTTTTGTTATCGTTAGTGTATAGTTGAAGGTGAGTTTTACGAATAAATTAATTGCTTACTTTTTTACATACGTCCAAACAATTCATGGTAAAAGGAATGTCTAGAACGCAACATATTAAAAGTTACCGATCGAAATCCAAATTTGTAATATACATAGGTGATCCCAGGGATGAAAATAACTGGATATTGAATGCTGCCCTGTATTCTAAGAATGTGATACTGCAGCCATTGTGAACGGCTTCTTTAGTGGAACAAAATTCCAATGCATGCCTTGAAATTTGATTGCAAGGAATAGTCAGAATTCTATGTGGATGTACCTTCCTAATTAAGACACGTGATATTTGAATGCTTCTAGTAATCTGTCGGGAAGAATTCGGATCCACTTCCCTTCTTTTTCGCTAAGCAACGGGCTTCCAACTCCTTTAGTAGGTAGATGCTTGGAACACTTACGAAGAGCAATTCGAATCATCAAGATGGCATTGATGGAATTTAGAGTTCTGTTGTCAAGGACCAACAGTTTTGAGTTTTCTTGAGTTTAGAGAGTTGAGTTGTATAAATTCAAGAGTGAGAGTAGAGAGTTGACTTAAATAAATTCAAAACATCGTTTTACTTTTATTTTCCATGTCTTAATATACGTATGTTGTATTAAATACATTTTTAACATTACAATAAATTCAACGAACGCTTAAATTTATTGTACTGTATGCTTTATTTGCTTCAAATTTAACAAATGGAAAATAAATCCATTTACCAATTTTGCTTATCTCATCTCGCTATTTGAATTGCTTCGGCAAATATTTACTCTGCGTATATAGAGTGTATATACGCGTATAAGAGCTTAAACATTCAAATATATTTGTGTAGGAAATATATGGTATGTATTAGTTTTTATATGTATATATAATTTAACAATTCTATTTGTAATAAATCCTGCGAAAATATATTTACACTGGATATGGAATGCTTGTGTAAATGTATTTATCAAAAGGAAACTGCTGCTATTTTCATGAAATAATGTATTCAGTGAATTTCAGGGCGATAAATCGATCTAGCTCGGAATTTCTTTTAGGAAACGTCGTTTTATTCGCAAATACCCTAATATTAGTTCAGTAGATGGCGTTGCTAATAACAGTAAGACAAAAAGTGTTTGGTTTGAAATTAGACCAAGAATATAAATTGTTTATAAAATACATATATCATATGGTTGTTTAGTGATATTACAATAAAGTAGTCGATGTTCACGTCAAAAAGACCCAGATTGCGGAGTCTTATTTGGTAACAACGGAAATGACAGAACGTACATAAAATTAAATCACAAATTTTGCAGTCACATGGTTAAGGCTAAGGTATCACATTACAAAAAACTAAGCAAATCTCGGGCATCCAGGTACTATGAAGTAATTAGCCAAAATTAGTTATGTATTTCTGCCACCTACACATTTTTTTTTATAATTTAGATGAACAAATAGCGTCTAGTCTATATGTATATTGATAAGATACCAACTCGAAAAACAATTTGAAATTATCTATTTAAAAATCTTTACGCATTGACTACGTTGAGGTATTCAGATCAGGTTTATTTTATTAGCTTTAGAATAAACTATATCTCTGTCTAGGAAGAGTTAGAAGGGTGTCAGAACCTATAAAGTATGTTTTACTTATAAATATATATTTGTATATAATTTGTGTAGAATTGTAGAATCCAGACAAGTTCAACATAATATTAATATTTTTATTTACATGGGACGGGGAGATTAAATTTTGCGTGCGGGGAATTGGCAAACACGGGGTATTTTCTCGAGAAACTTGATCTAAAGTGTGATTTTTATCGTATTGTATTGTAAAACCTACATAATTCAGTTATCCGCCTTCGATTTGTTCTAAAATTGAATATTATCTATGACTTTATGCAAAAAGAAAAGGATAGTCCAAAATGCTATATTCTCGCCATTTAAAATAATTAGTACATTTTTTTTTTATAATTTAGATGAACAAACAGCGTCTAGTCTTTATGTATATTGATAAGATACCAACTCGAAAAACAATTTGAAATTATTAAAATCTTTACGCATTGAGGTATTCAGGTCAGGTTTATTTTATTAGCTTTAGAATAAACTATATCTCTGTCTAGGAAGAGTTAGAAGGGTGTCAGAACCTATAAAGTATGTTTTTACTTATAAATATATATTTGTATATATAATTTAACAATTCTATTTGTAACAAATCCTGCAAAAATATATTTACAAAAGGAATGCTTGTGTAAATGTATTTATCAAAAGGGAACTGCTGCGATTTTCATGAAATTATGTATTCAGTGAATTTCGGGGCGATAAATCGATCATGCTCGGAATTTCTTTTAGGAAACGTCGTTTTATTCGCAAATAAAATATTAGTTCAGTAGATGGCGTTGCTAATAACAGTAAGTCAAAAAGTTTGGTTTGAAATTAGACCAAGAATATAAATTGTTTATAAAATACATATATCATATGGTTGTTTAGTGATAT
The DNA here is from genome assembly GCA_029286785.1 of Meandrusa payeni. Taxonomy (NCBI): domain Eukaryota; kingdom Metazoa; phylum Arthropoda; class Insecta; order Lepidoptera; family Papilionidae; genus Meandrusa; species Meandrusa payeni. The sequence continues at coordinate 9,080,072 of JAGSMX010000013.1, forward strand.
TACAATAAAGTAGTCGATATTCACGTCAAAAAAAGACCCAGATTGCGGAGTCAGGTCTTATTTGGTTACAACGGAAAATGACAGAACGTACAAAAAAATTAGATCACAAATTTTGCAGTCACATGGTTAAGGCTAAGGTATCACATTACAAAAAACTAAGCAAAGCTCGGGCATCCGGGTACTATGAAGTAATTAGCCAAAATGAGTTTGGTATTTCCACTGCCACCTACACATTCACTTTCCAAAAGATTTATAATATGTGTTAAAAATGATGTAAGATTTTAACACAGGCTGGTCACACGACTACTTAACACATTTAAAAGCGTGTCAAGAGATATTCACGATTCGCTTCAGACTCCATCCGCCGATGTGCCAAGTGTATCGAGTCTCATATACGTCGTAAGAGTTTGTATCGCATATTTGCAAAATACTGGCATAAGTAATTATAGAGTAGAAGCATTTGAGTTATTATCCAGTATAAAGATTAAGCTTAAATATTAATAATGATAACATTTTTCAGAAACTAAAACTCATGCTCGTATAGTGATGAAATTCACTTGGAAATTCCGGAATAAACGACACTGTAGCTTGTCGCTTTTCGAGGCAATACTAATATTAAAAAATATTCAGTAACATCATCACAACATCAGAAATTTAATTAAAATTATCTATATGCTTATAAGAATCTCTAGTTAAGTGCGTTACAAGTTTACGCATCGAGGGTTCTGTACACTATTATACATTTGTTAAATTTTTCTTTTTAATTATATGTTTTAAACGGCTCCACGATAAGAGAAATAGGTCGTCAATTGTTAACAAATTGAATTAAAACAATAAACATTGTTGTGACGAATAGCAGTAGAGCTCGTAAAGAAAAAAATGATATCTAGAACCACCAGAATTCATAAGGCAATTTTGTTTTTTATAAAACTATACCATGGTTGGGTCTCTGCATCAGCCAGTTGCATAATTAAAAATAAATTATCACGACCTTGTAAAATAACGGCCTTAAGTATAGGTATACTATGTTTCTGAGTTTAACTCAGTGAGTAAGGTACTGGGTATCTAATTCTAGACAACAAACAATTTGGGGTGTCCTGTCGCTGACAGATCCGGGGCACCCCGCTCATAACGGCTGATGGCATTCGCGGAAGGTTTAGTGGGTAGGGGCTGCCCAGGCCGAGTCCCACACATCCCTCCGGGCCCACCCAGGGTACCGGAGGATGGTCTATAAAAAGATTCCCCCGCGTGAACAAAAAAAAAAAAAAAGACAACAAACAATGCAGTTGCATAGCTCAACTATGTTATGCATTAAAAAAATTATTGAACCAAAACTACTTACATATCACTATTAAGATTATATCCTTATATTTATATAATTGAATCTTTTTATCTGGAGTTTCTAACTTCTAAACTGTGTTTCTTAGACTTTTTTTTAAATAAAACTCAACCACAGACTTGTGTCTAAGCTCTTTTCTAATGTACTTTATTTGTTTACTTGCTAGCTCTGTAGTTACTACAATATTTTTTGTGCCTGATTTTGTGCAGGCTGATGGTTGTCACAAGACTTGGTCGAGTGATCGTAGACGTTAGCACTTTTAGTACACTTTTGCAGGTGTCGGCGGGAAGTGGGGTAATTTAACAACAACACAGCCTTCACCCATTTTTTTTAAGCGCAAGAATTCTCGAGAAGGACCTCTGCTCGGACCGTTACCCTCTGTGAGACATTATTCTGACCACAAGAGTGTTTGCCGTCCCAAGCTGTGGCTTCTAAAAGATCAATAATCACATCACTGTTCATTGGCTTATTGAGAAATAGTTTCGGTTAAAATTCATAGGTTACATTTGGGGTAATTTGTCGCTTTAAATATTGAGCTTACGTGTAATACATAATTGGCGGTGTAAGAAACATTATGATGAAGTCTTAAATAATATCTTTCATCTGTTAGTCTGTACTGTAATGACCTTAATAGCGTTATTGCGTGTGAAGTTAGAGGTCTAGGTATTTAAGAGTATTAATAACTGTGACACAGAAGAAATTATGTCTTCAAAGGTGAAAGCTTTTTAATGTCGCAAAGCAAAAATATTCTTGTTTATTACATAAGTTAAATGAACTTAACTTCTTCATATGTTAATATACGAATAATTATATTAGTTACTGTAATTGTTTTTATTCTATTTCCTCTTATCAGCTAATATTATAATATTATCATAAAAGGTAGAATCCATATTTTTTTTTTCATAAAGAAAGCTAGCAATATTTCTTTTTTTTTCATAAATATTACTAACATTCTTGTTAACCATTCCAACTAAGCTTGTGCTAGGAGATGGTTCACGTCAATAGTCTAATGGTGGATTCGAACCCACGACCTTACGATTCACAGACCGTTCCCTAAACCGTTAGGCTATTGACGCTTCTTATATGACAACACACAAGTATATTTAAGAGTAAAACCAAAAACATAAAATAAAATCAAATAGCTATTACGCGCGGACGCCCTTTTACTATTTCAGAATTATCGTAGGAATATTACTAAATAACATAGAATTAATCAGAACCTAACTTAACTCCTATCAAAATAACCTTGAACTACATTCTTTCCAATAAAAAATTAATCATCGAAATCTGTTGGCGTGATTTTGAGTTATTCGTCCATTTGTGGCGCACATACTTGATTCAAATTTAAGATTTAAATGATTTCTTATGGATACCATTGTCAGAATTGGTCCAAATTGTCTATATTTTTACATAATATGTATCTATTTTTAATTTGAAGCCTTAGGTTAAGTTTCTATAATATTTATATAAAAAGTAAAATATACAAAAATATCATGCAAATAACAAAAACATTATAAAAACCTAGCCACCGGGAACGAAGCAAGGCCCAAGCAACTGGTGGTTAGGGCGACATAGAGAGAAACCTCCTGACGATGCGTGCCGTGTCCAGGAGTACTGCCTTCTGTATCTGACCCTTAACCCAGCCATCTAGCGAAAGTCTCTTAAGATGTTGATCGAGACTTTTCGCTATGAGACCGTTTGCAAAACGCGATGATCGTCGAATCCACATCCCACATGGCGGTCACCTCGTGAGCCTTGTCGCGGTACTTATTGTATGTTATTATTTGTAGTTATTTATTATTATTATGTTTATATATTTAATTTATTTGTACGTAGGTATTTTTATTATGTATATATGCATGCATTTACGATATAATAGTTTTCTTTTATTTATTATTTTCCTCACCTAGCTTGCACCCGTTACACAACCCCATGGTAGACTGGCACAGAATGTCTTTTGGAATTAAGTCCGCCTATTTGTACCATTTTATTATGTGCAAATTAAGAATAAATAAATTAAGTTAGAGATTATCATGACATTAAAATAAATGTAAGTATACCTTTCAGTAACACGTTCCGATAATTAAATTGTTGCAGTAAAGTTAGCTACATTGTCCCAATTACGACTTAACATGTCTTTCGTAGGAATGGGACATGTTAAGTCAAACCACTGTTAGATTAAACAATTCATAATACATATACTCAGTTACAGCCAGTTATATGTAATATATGTATATGTCGCACTGTTGTGCACATGTCTGATTTATAAAGATAATATAACAGTTTAGTCCGCCATGTGGCCCTAATGTGGATTACTTAACAAATAAAGTTATCTAACACATACATATAAAAAAGAAATAATTGTTTAATATAATATTGCATATTATTTTAGCGAAATGTTTGCAAGGAAAAAAAATGTTATTTGCATGAGCAATATCAACAAGATCTTTCGAACCCTTATTAATTAGGGGTGAATGAATGATGTCCGGGCGGTTAACTCAAGTTGAATAATACGCTAGCAACCCGAGTTCGATCCCCGGTGCCGGCGCCAATAAACTTGTTGCAATTTTATGTGCTGATTTACCACGCGCTCGGCGGTGAAGGAAAACATCGTGAGGAAACCTATATGTCCTAGAAAAATAATTCTAAGACATGTAAAGTCTGCCAATCCGCACTAGGGCCGCGTGGCGGATTACGCCCTTATACTCTCATTACAGAGAAGGCCTGTTCCCAGCAGTGGGACATATATATTATACATAAAAGGGTTGTAACTTTAATTTTACCTTTTATATAGAAGAAAAAACAGGGAGCCTACGGCTTTCTCACGATATTTTCCATAACTAATCGCGTCAAAAATCAGCCCTTAAAATTGCATCAAAAAAATTCATTGATGCTTTTTGGCACCAGGGAATAACACCCGGCTGCTAGACTCTCTAATAATATAATAAATACTATCCTTGAACTCGAGCATCTACAACTGAGCATAGAAACTTACGTAAAGTTATAAAGTACAAACACGATTGAAATAATCCTGTTGGAGGAGATATTGAAAAAGTTTGAACAATATATTTCATTCTTTCGATCGACTACTTTTTAATACGAGAAGGGGCAAAGGAAAACGTATTATCAGTAAGCTTATCTGATAATAAGTGTTCATCACGACAGCAAATAATACCAAAGACATGAAAGATGTTTTTTTATTGCCTGGGCAACAAAAGTTTTGACGTGAAACGCCTCCTTAGCTTGTATTGGGATGGTTGATTATTATATATGTATAAATATTAACAAACAAACGCAAAAACCGACTTCAAATCGAATCACACGTTAGACGCTATTGCGGATGCCCTCTTCGTATTTCTGAATTATCGTAGGATTATCACGAAATAGAATTAAGCAGAACCCAGCCAAACTTTCGTTTAGTTCTTTCGAGTAGAAGGACAAAAATATAACTGAGAACTGTTAATATACTTAATTATAATTTTTTTACCAAATAGTAACATGGCCGGAACACGTTATTGTTTGAAAATAACGTACATTGCATATAGCATCGAATAAATATTACAAGACGCACTCTTTCAAAGGTAAAGTATACTCGAATGGTAAAGTATACAATTTATGAAAGAAAGGCGGAGCGGAATATTGTCTCTGTCAACGAGGAAATATTACATTAAAATGATTAACAGTTATATACAGACCTTTGTTTAAAATTTCAGATATTACGCCCTTCTTAACCGACTTCAAAAAAGGAAGATGTTCTCAATTCATCTATATTGTTTTATGTTTATTACCTCATAACTTTTGACTTGTCTGATTTTTATAATTCTATTTCAATTGAAAGCTGGTGCTTCCCGTGTGGCCCCATTTAATTTTTGTCCAATTCTGACAATGGGATCCTTGAGAACGCCATATAAGCCTTCAATTTGCATCAAGCGTGAGCGTCACAAATGTACGAATAGTTGATAATAGCGCAGGATAGCTAGGATCATCGAAATGAGACAAATATATCAAATTATTTTATTGTCACCGGTTCTTGACAAGTGTACAAATTTTAAATTATTTTGTCAGTTCAAAGTGAGTCAAAAATGAGTTCAAAGAAGTCGGTTACATACAAGCCAACAAAGAAACAAACTTACGGGTGAAATTAATACAGGCATGTAAAGAGGAAAGTTTAATATACATAATTTGGATTTTTGTGTTGATAAGATAATAATAACATAAATATAAATTTTAATAATCTAATATAGTTGCATTGTAGAGCCGTGGTAGCTCAGTGTACGGGAAATTGCCTCAAGTTGCATAGTACGCTAGCAACCCGAGTTCGATCCGCGGCGCCGGCACTAATAAATTTGCTATTACAATTTTATGTTCTGATTTATCACGCGCTCGGCGGTGAAGGGAAACATCGCGAGGAAACATACATGTCTAAGAAAAAATTCTAAGATATGTTAAGTCTGTCAACCCGCACTAGGGCCGCGTAGCGGAGTATGCCCTTATACTCTCTTTACAGAGAAGGCGTATGCCTAACAGTGGGACATATATATTTGTATAAAGGCTGTAACTAACTAAGCGATTAAAATCGCTCATCGCTCATTACTTTTACTGCAATGGAAAATGTTATGTGTAATTTGTATGAGTGCGTTTGCGATGTTTGCTCGTTGCTCGATGCAATGAACACTCCATTTCCAGTTCATATGGAACTACTCCACATGACTGAATAGCCTCCATCATAGTATACCTCGGATACCATCGTCTATGAAAGGCTGAGTTGTGAGTAAAAAGACGCTTGGTTGCTGAGGGTTTGTTTAGTACTGTTTCTTTAGACGATTTATTTAACCTGCGGAAAAATCGTGAGTAAAAATAGGATGTTTGAAAACACAAGTATCACTGGTGCTACGCTAACATCTTATACTAGTACTTGAGTTAACAACTAATTCTACCATTATGACTGTTACGACCTCATAGGTCGTGAAGAATCAGGTGGCTGTACCCATTCAACATGATGATTTTCTTTCTCGCTTCATGATGATAATATTTGTTTTTAACTCTCTAATAAGGTTAGTTTACTTAAAAAAAATACCTTTTTTATGACGAACGACACACATTGGCCAGAGAAGTTGGCCTTGACTTCTTCACCGGATTGAGAGGTGGCGTAGCTCTAAGGTCGCTTAGCCTGAAGCTCTATCGCTAGTAACTCGACACAAAGGACGACTCGGGCGGTTGCTATTTCACGGATAATCTAAGGGACATTCAAAAACTAAACTAACTCTGATTACCACTTCGGGAAGCGTTGGCGCTGGGAGAAGAAGTGGTCGAAGAAACTCCAGCAACACTCGTAACATCTAAGGGGTGGGGCCTGCCCATAAAATAACGGGAACGCGCGAGGATTATTCGCAACCTGCGACGGTTCGGGACTATTACAATTTCCTCTCGAAATGTAATTACGTTTCACTTTTTATAAAGCTCATATAGTAATCATTGCTGTGAGTGATCTGATAATTGATATACTGGCCATATTTTTTTTTGTTTATAGAAAAAAAATAAACGACGAAACTATTATACCACAGTAAAATGGCAATAAATTTGAAAACTAACCTATCTCAACTGCAACAGAGATACGTTGCGGCGAATGCCAAAACTACATGATTCATCGGCCCCAGCACAGGCGACTCGAGCTAGCTGTTCAGTGCTACTGTTTTATACGGTTAGCTTATTGACTAAAACTTTATTTACATTTCGTTCACAAGAATTTGTTTTTCAATAGATTAAATTAAAGTATTTCAAATACAATTCTGTAATATACTTTGTTTTTAAACACTATGAAACAAGTAGCAGTTGTGTAGTTAATTAAATGTAATGAAATAAAACGGTTAAGATTTTGATTAACTACTGATTTTTGTACAAAAAATCATCTCGTAATTTTGAAAGAGAAAATACAGATCACTGTTGCGTCACTATATTTTGTGTCATTGCTATTAATAGTGATTGTTTGTTCTGAATAACAAAACGGGTATTTAGAAACGCTTTAATTGAGCCAATGGGAAGCAGTACCCTCATAACGATCATTATGATCACTACATCCCGTGCTGAACATACCCCAACGATTTCCAAAAGGACCGGTTGTAACCTTGCATCCAGCTGCGTCCTGCAACCTTTATGAGGTAGTCAGACCACCTTGCAGGTGGGCGTCCTATGCTACCCTTGCCGGTAATAAATAAATAAAATAAGTAATAAAAAAATTGATTTCTTGTTTTACTTTGAAATTAAAATATGTTTACTTATATATTACTAGTAACAAGAACCCCTCCGCGGATGAAGGCCTCCTCCAAAGAAGTCCAGTTCCTTCTATCTAAGGCTACTTACCGGTAATATCATGACAATACTTGAATAGAATTGCAGCTGGGTAATGTGTGTGTGTGTACTACACATTAAACAGTAATTCTTTAAAAATTCTTTGCTTCATTTATTAGTATAATTTTAAATATCTTGACAAGAAAAACATTTTAACATCGGCGTTGCTTTTGAGCCTACATTAAACATAAATATGATTTTTCGTTGCATATTTGGTACTTTGGAAGTCCCTAAAGCTAAGCTTGACGGTAATTAAAACTTAAGTATCTTAGTGTAATTCAAAAGTGTTGCAAGAACTTAAATTTTTATACTTGAATTTTATACTGTTTAAAGAAATACCACTTGACATGTTTGAATCGAGATGTTTCGAGCGATATGCTCTTTCTTGGTCACAAGAAACTCGGTGATTGTAGTCTTAAGATGGTTCTTCCATCTTGGTGAGCTTTCATGGTGTCTTGATACTTTAGATTTATATTTATATAATAGATTTGACAGTACACGACCAGTCCTTAATAAAGAAAACTCCTGTACACTAAATACCGATTATCTCACTTCACTAATATTATCACAGTTAGATAATGTACACAATTGGAGAAGATTTTTTACGATTGATTTACTACGTTGTAAATATATGACCACTTTATTTTTTTTTGCCCGAATTATAAAATACGTTTTTGTCAGATTGTTACAAAAATCCGCCTCTTACACGCGAATCAGATCAAAGAGAATTCCGCAATCCCGTGAATCTTTGTTAACTTCAGCTGTCAGAAAACATTTTATTATTCAAGACGGAGCCGAGAAAAATGTTTCAGATTTTTTAATACAAGAATAAAACGATATGTTACAAAAATAATATAAATGACATCTTAGTATAGAGTAATCTACACTCGTGGACAAAAATTAAGGGTCGCAATAAAGGGTGGGTTAACAAAGTTTGAATATCTCGGAAGATAAAGACGTTAGCTAACTGAAATAAATTGTGTATGATAGACAATTATACCCCTTAGATGCTACGAGCGTTGCTGGAGTTTCTTCGGCCACTTCTTCTCCCAGCGCTAACACTTCCCGAAGTGGCACTCAAAGTTAGTTTAGCTTTTCGAATGTCCCTTAGATTATCCGTGAAATAGCTACCGACCGAGTCGTGGTTCGGCCCTCTCGGGCGCCCTCGAAACGAAATGCTTACGCGTAACATAGTAACCGTCCAAGCCGAGGTTACCCCCCACCGGAGGGACCCTTGTGTCGTGTTACTAGCGATAGAGGTTCAGGCTAAGCGACCTAAGAGCTATGCCACCTCTTAATCCGGTGAAGCAGTCAAGGCCAGCTTCTCTGGCCAATCTGTGTAGTTCGTCATTAAAAAAAGACAGACAATTAAATATCCTTAAAGTAAAATAATATATTTTTATTCATTAATTTATATTTCATTAAAAAAACATAAATTTAAACGAAAAAGGATATCTTACGTAAATTTGGATAATTTAGTAATTTTTCATTACATTTTATTTTTATTTAAATTTTAGTACTTAGTTTCGTCACTGGAGACAACATTAATTATTTTATTTCAGTCTTATCTTCCGAGGTATTCAAATTTCCTAACACCGACCCTTTATGCTCACGGCTATATTACTGATTTACAAACATCGGCGCGTTAAAGTGATTGTACGAGGCACTCATGATAATTCATTTAGAGCGAAATGCTGTTCTTTTGGTAACAATACAAGGCCATAGCCATACCAAGCATATAATTTAATAGTAAATCCAAAACTAGTTTGTTAGATAAGACTAAGCTGAAAAATCTAAATCGATTACAATCAAATCATTGATCAAGTAATAATATATATAATATTATTAAAAATTAATTAATAAATATTTTTTATTTAAAAAACAAACTGCCGAAAATTTAAAAATTTTAATAATTTTTATTATACTTACTTTCGCTAAAAGAGGAATTGGAAGTCCAAGCGTTCATGTTCTAACATTACATGGAGAGAACTAGAGTTTCGCAAAGCAAACTTTACCACAAAAGTTTTACCGTTAAGTTAGGTCGTATGTTTGGAATTTACCCTTCCCGAATCTCGATAGTGAATTCGAATTCTGTTTGCGGCTGTTCGACGGACTTAATTTATTGTGAAAAGAAATTAGCGACGAGCTTAAATATTTGGTTAGGCAAATTCTGGTTTTGAAACATATCTTATAGCTGATAAACTAGTAAATAAAATAAAAGAAATCACATCCCAAATAGAGGAGAAGCAGCGGTTACTTATTTTAATTTCAAATAGATCAGACATAACTTTCTCGCCTTTTCCACATCCATAAATCGTTGCATACATGTTTATCGGTTTCTAGAAGTTTTTACGCTCTTCTTTTGTTTGCCACCGAATACTCTACTTTTCGCTTTCTCCATCATTTTAAGAATAGAGAATGGCATGATTGACGCAAAAGTGAATTTGATATTTACACACACTGATGATTTTGATTATTAACTTGATTGACAATACCCTAGATGTTTAACGTCTATTGGGTGAATATCATAAAAAAAATTTGGCGTGTTTAGTGTGACGAATTTAATAACGTGTTTTTTTGAGTTACTCGTATCATCGAAATACAAATTTTTCAAGCAACTTGTCACTGCATTTGCTGTAACAACATCAAGTTAATGCAGTGTTCTGAGGTTCCTGTAATTTCACTACAAGCTTTGAACATTGACATTAATATATACATAACCCTTATTATGGAATAAATTCCGAAACTACAAATAAACTATTTGGAGTATTTTCAATACTATCGTTGCTTACCCAAATCATATCGCAGCTGGATTCAAAGGATACAAAACATATTTGTCTAATCAATTGCCTAACTTATTTTTTTTTATTATTCCCAAATTCTTTTTTGCACCCAAATATTTGCAAATTACGAGAGTTTTTTGGTTTCAATACAAATTACCATCATGTATTCTCAATTTTTGCTCCGTAACTAGTAGAATCTGAAATCCATTTTAAAGCTTCTGACTACCTCCCTCACAAAAACTCCATTCAACTGTTCTTCTTAATTCCTCAGTCAAGCCAACCACTGTTGAGTTTTAAATTAGTTTCGTCCGCAAGAACAAATTCAATTAGCTATAGTAAAATAATTATCTAGGTGCTAAGTCGAATCGATTTAACAATTTGATTAAACTAAATCTCTCTCTACCTTTGAATAAAGGACGTGGATATATTTATTCGAAAAAGTTATATTCAGATACATAATAACTCAAATCGAAATATTTCGGCCTAATTAAAAAATACATTGTTATGATTTATAATAACCTCAAAAGAAAACAAGACCATTGAACTGAAATAAAAAAAACAAAGGAATACTTTTTTTTGAATAATGCTTACAACGTTTTCAACCGATTTCAAAAGGCATCTCGGTGTTTTTGAGACTGCCACCAAACATTCTAACAAACTTCTTGTAAGTGCCGCCACGTATAAGCCTTCCTATACTAAATTCCGTCGCGTCGCCCGGAGACGACGCGATAACCATTGCACAGGCTAGATCTTTACAAATCCACAAAGCGTCCATTCGCAACCGTCGGAGGTTGCGAATAATCCTCGCGCGTTACCGCTATTTTATGGGCAGGCCCCACCCCTTAGATGCTAGGAGCGTTGCTGGAGTTTCTTCGGCCACTTCTTCTCCCAGCGCCAACGCTTCCCGAAGTGGCACTCAAAGTTAGTTTAGCTTTTCGAATGTCCCTTAGATTATCCGTGAAATAGCTACCGACCGAGTCGTGGTTCGGCCCTCTCGGGCGCCCTCGGATCGGAATGCTTACGCGTAACATAGTAACCGTCCAAGCCGAGGTTACCCCTTACCGGGGGACTACTGGGATCCACCAGAAAACCATATAAGGCTTAACGACGACGGAAAACTTAATATCACGCCAACCGATTTCGATGATTCATTTTATATTACTTAGCATACGCACTTCAAGAGTAGTTTGATGAAAGTTTGGTTAGGTTCTGATTAAGTATATTTCGTAATATTCCTACGATCCGAAATAAACGTTTACCATTTGATTCCATTTGAAATCAGTTTTTTTTTCTCGTAAATATACTTGTTTTTCACAAATATTATTAACATTTTGTTAACCATTCCAAATAAGCTTAGGCTTGTGTTACGAGATTCATGTCAATAGTCGAACGGTGGATTAAAACCCAAGACCTTACGATACGCAGACCATATCCTAAACGGTTAAGACTATTGACGCTTAATCAATAATTACTATATTTATTAGTTTTAGTATTGGAACAGATATTCTGATCTCATAAAATATATCCATTTCCCAATATTATCTGAATATCTTAAACACGATCTAAAAAATGAACAATGTTATTAAACATTGCGTAAAAAAGCTTCACAGAGTCAACTGTTGAATATCAATCTGCTCAAAGAAGTTAAGAAATGTCGGGTTTTCTTTTAAAATTGAAAACGCAAGTTGTTCTACTTTCGTTTTCTCTGAGGATATCTGCGAACATTTTCTTTCATCTGTATTATAAGATGAAAAACCTTTTGCTCTAGTAAGGATTAAAGTAAGTGTAGTAAAATAAACACATGCATTCAACAAAAAGACACACAAATACCACACTAGACGTAAAGATGAGATACAGTTAACTATGATTAGAACATCATACGGTAAAAAAAATGACAATACGAGGGAGCCCAGCTGTACAACAAGCTGCCTCAGCATGTCAAAAACTGTACCTCTATAGTAAGTTTTAAAAATAGTCTTAAGTTAACTCCATATTACTAATTTCAGATTTATTAAATACTTAACCTTAGTTCTCCAATAGTCTTATGAAAGTAATTTTAGGCAAGACCTCTCCCCGCCGGCGGCACTAGCGGCTGCGCTAGCGGGGAGGTCTAAATGGAAGGCGCTAGTCTCCTTCTGCGAGTCAGTAATGGCCCAGAAGGAGACCGCAGAACGGGATCGGGAGAGGGCCGATCCCGTTCGGAGATGGCGCAGGCGGCACCGGCCCGCGGCCCTGTAATTCTGGGCTCTCAAGAATAAGACTACGGTATCCCCTGCCTGTCGTACAAAGCGACTAAAAGGGGCCTCGGGTTCACTGGGCGACAAGGGTGGGGGCCTGCGTCGTCCACCAAAGTGGACCCGAGAAGAAGGCGACATCGGCTGGCCCGTGTCGCCTTGAGCTCTGAAAGCACAGGGGAGGGAGTAACCTCCCCGGGACGTCTCTCCTTGAGCACAGTGCAGAGGGGCTCCGGTGCGTTCCACGTTGATTTCCACCCCGTCAAAAAAGACCAAAGCTAATATGAGTATTGTTGCCATAATTAAAATTCTTTTAAAAAATAAGCGTCTACAAACACATCTGTCTATCTATCTGTATATATTACATACCATAATTCTGGGTATCGTAATATGATATATTATGTACATTCAGCCGTGGTAGCTCAGTGTCCGGGCGGTTGGCTTAATTTGTATAGTACGCTAGCAACCCGAGTTCGATCCCCGGTGCCGGCACCAATAAAATTGTTGTTGTATCTTTGTGCTGATTAACCATGCGCTCGGCGGTGAAGGACAACATCGTGAGGAAACCTACATGTCTAAGAAAAATTTTCTAAGGCATGTGAAGTCTGCCTATCCGCACTAGGGCCGCGTGGGGGACTATGCCCTTATACTCTCTTTACTGAGAAGGCCTGCGCCCAACAGTGGGACATATATATTATATATATAAAGGCTGTAACTTTTAACTTTATGTAGATTCATTGGTCATCCTTATGTAGATACATTGAGAATTTTTTAACTATTTCTATTTTTCGGTAAGCACATGACCTCGTAGTTACTCTACTAGAACGCTGTTGGGGTTACCCAACTAAACGAAACTATTTAGGATTCAGGTATGTTCAATTTCAACGTAATTTAATTAAAATGGTTTGTTGAACTGTTTTGAAATTTATGTGTTTTATGGGATTCTTGTGACCCCATTAGGTACATATTAGGATAGTAAACATAGCACTTATGTTATCTTAAGATGGTATTTTATCACATTGAAGTGAAACCTTCGTGCAGAATTTTAACAGCAATAAAAAATAAAAAGTTCGATAAATAAATAAAGATTGCAAGGATAACGATCCGGCCGTGCCTAATGGTACCTCCGGCGAATCGAACAAGCCAGAGAGAAGTCCCCGAAACGCACAACTCGGGGGAACAGTTAAAAAAAACCCTTCTTTACCCACGTGAGTACTTTTTGGTAGGGTAAAATCTTATGGATTTACGTCACCGACATGCTCATGTTGTATTTATATATTGTCAAAATTATAAGATATATTTAAGTCTATAAAAAGAAAGTCTCAGGGAATCTTCAGATTGATTTGGCGAGTAATCCTGTAAAGTTTCGAAATTATAATTTATCATCCGACTACTCCCTTACGCGTTAACTTATTCTTACATAAAACAGTATGTAATATAATGAATTGAACAAATTATTTGTTCGTAAGTTAAACTAATTTCATGAAAATATGTTGTATAGTACATCAGATAGCTCGTGAATATGGGTTTCAGCAACAAATAAGACTTAACCCCGTTTAGTTTCCGCTCTGAAGAGAAATATTCTGCAGCAATTAAATTACACCCGCTCGCCAACGGCGGGAGTTTTAATTAATCAAAATCTATTCACGTTTACCTCAGATATCATAAGTTTGTTTTTATTAATTCCATGACATTGGAGATGGTTATTATTAAAATTAATAACATTATGTAATTCTGTATTATTCGATATTTATTTTAAATACATTTGGGCACGTAGCAATATCTAAATAACTAAAGTTTTTATTATTGTTAACTGATTGAGGAGGTTGCTGCAAAATAAAAATATATAAAAATGATATTTAATAAAAAATATAATAAAAATGGCTGGGTCAAATACTGTCAGATACAGAGGGCAGTACTCCTGGACACGGCACGTATCGTCAGAAGGTTTCCCTCTGTGTCGCCCTAACCACCGGTTGCTTGGGCCCTGCTTTGTTGCCGGTGGCACACATTAGGTTAGTTTTTTATAATGTTTTTGTATTTTGTATGATATTCTTGTGTATTTTACTTTTTATAGAAATATTGTAAAAACTTAGCCTAAGGTCGAGAAATAAATAAAAAAATAATAATACATCTTTTTTGTCACTAAAAATAATTCAAACCAAAAAAAGAAACATTATTAGCTTCCTTTTTTTAAAAAAAAACTTTGTTATCAGCAGGGTCCGTATTTTAACGCCAAATGAAATTTCTTATCATTTCATGTACCATCAGAATTTCGTCTTCACATCACCAATAAAGATAATATATCGATCTAGATAACATCCGTCATTAAATGAACATGAAAAGTATTTGAAGGTAGGAAGATAAGATAGTGAACACGAATTCTATCGTATACGAAGAAGTTTTCTTTAAAGAATGCTAAATTCTATTTACTTTTTAGATTCTTGTCCATAAAAAGCATTGCTTTTTATACCTGACATTAGAGTTTAATTTTATTAAAGGTGTATATGTGTCATAGAAAATATGAAATAACCATGCTTAGACATATTTCACAGTGTAGAAACATAAGGCGTGTTGTAAGCAATGAATATTCAAAAGTTAATGTGACTAAGCATACCTTACACGGATTACGTATTATGAATTATAAGGATAGTCTTGTCGCCTTTTAGTCGCAAGAGTAAATAACAAATTTATTATTTTGAATTAGGAATTGATGAATTAGTCGTACATTTTCGAAACGTTTATTTTTGTTTTCTTTTTTTGTCACATCGAAAAACTATTAAGTAATAAAAAGGTCATATATACTTTTAGCCTTCTTTCATTATTTACTAGTGCACCGCCGTGGTACCCTCGATTGTCAACTATTTATTTTAATTTTTCTAAAATAGAAGTAAGTATGAGCAGGGTGCCCCGGATCTGTCAACGACAGGACACCCCAACGACCGGCCGGTCCCGACAAAGACCGGACTTCATCCTCAAAGGCTCTCCGGCACTCAGAGAAGTCCCGACGACGCCGAAGCATGCTGGGGCCAGGTACCCATCCTGGCCCCGCTTCGGATACAGGGGCGGCAAGAGGAGGCGTTCGTAACGCCTCCTGCGCACCCCGATACGTCGCCTGCGGAGGGGAGGAGCCTCTGCGCTCCCTTCCCTGACCCGCTCGTCAGCCTCCTTCTGGGACATGACCGTCTCACAGAAGGAGGCGACCGCCGTCCAAGACCTGTCGCTCGAGATCATCGCAAGAGCGAGGCTCGGAAGCGACAGGTCTACACCACCGATGGCAGATACCATGTCATGGCGCTGCGCTGCCAATCTCGGGCACACCTCGAGGGTGTGCTGGGCAGAGTCCACCGAGTAACCTATGTTACTCCTGTCTCCTATTACAGCTATCTGCCAATGAAAGTCCCGTAAAAATAGTTCTAGCCTTTCTAGACATAAGCTGGAACACACAGACATACAAAAATTAAAAAAAAATGTTGTTTTGGTTTTATGTAGCGTAAATACATTCATATTCGGTTTTATTTAGTATTGCAAACAGACACAATTCTATCAATTTTAATAGATAAGGAAATATAGGGGGAGGATGTACAGCAGTGAATGTTTTGCCAATAAAATGATGATAAAGGAAATAAAAAACTTAACAATGTAAATAACATCAATGTAAACGTTAAATAAGATTAATACGTGACGTAAACTTGAGACGATTTGAGGGTAGGGACCGAAGCTCTCAATTGAATTATATTACGTCTAGCCGGCGTTTATGATACATCTAGATCTGGATACTAATATTTTATATAGATATAACACTATATCGCAGTCTACGATTTTAAACGTCGGCACTCGTAAAATTGCATTTTAAATTGCTGATGTTCCACGTCCTTTGGAAGCGAAACTTGATACAAAGCAATCGCCAGTACACTAAAAGTGTTATATATCGACAGTACAAAGCCAAAATGTCGTATCTCGAAATATACAATTTTACACTGGAGCCGAAAAACAAGAAAAAATTAAATGCTTAATTATTATTTTTAGAAGAATGCAGACTTAGACCATTCGACGAGGCTTATAAACTTTGCAAACTATTTACATTATTTTTTTCTTAACTTTTTACAATATTTCTATCAAATTATATTGCAAAACGTCAATTAGGACAATTTTCGAGATATGACATTTCTGCTTTCCGCTATGTAGATATGATTCGAATTTCGAAATTGAAACGGTGTTCTTATTTCGAAATTTATAATCAGTCGCAGAGACTGACTTTGTGTATTCTGTGGACATGGTTTAGGCGTTAGTTTTAGTTGTTATTTTCACGTCATATTTATGTCATCTATGTCAAGTCGGGAGTAAGAATTTCAGATCGGATGTGAAGTTTCATTGAGAATAAATAGGCTTTTTCGAGAGAACTTGAACTTGTATTTGTGTTTGAACAGTTATGCGTGGATCCCCTCTCGATCGATAGTTGTGTAGTTGAACGCGCTGCTGGAGCCTTAATGCTGGACTACAAGACAAGTAAGTGTCTTATTGTTGTCGCTTTATTATCTTATTATTTGTGTGTCTTGTTGTAGCGTATCATAAGCTCATATCACCCCCTTGGAACTTTGCCGGAGTAATGGGCAAACCTGGGCTCTGCCCGTCCCAAGTACGGGTAAAACCAGGAAACAAATTGGTTTTGTTTACTAGGTAAGAACACCACATAACCCCGTTTTCCGGGGTATCTTGTTTAAGATTTCCCCTCCGTCAACAAAAAAAGGGGTGGGGTCTTAATGATACCGAATGGAGTGGTTTTAAACAGTTAAATCTTTTAGAGTTCTTCTGAGGTAGTTGGTAACACTGAAGTGGAGGAGAAGTGTGTGATTCGTTATTGTCTTATATATAAATGTATTGTTATTTGTTTTCTAAATACATTAGTTATCTATATTAAAGTCACATTTTATGCGTGATAATAACCAGTGAAATAAACCAAGAAATATGATTTTATCTTAACATTTAAAGTTAAAGTTACCACTTTTATATAAGTCCCACTGCTGGGCAAAGACCTTCTCTATAAAGAGAGTAGAAGGGCATAGTCTACCACGCGGGTTCTAGTGCGGTTTGGTAGACTTTACATGTCTTAGAAAAACAGCACAATAAAATTGCAACAACAAATCTATTAGTGCCGGCCACGGGGATCGGATTTGGGTTGCTACGAGTAGCGGACTATGCAATTTGAGGCGACCGCCCGGACACTGAGCTACCACGGCTCTTTTTTTACATTTAAAGTATTTGATAAAAAAAGCCGTAAGAAGTTTTCTTCGCAGTCCGCATTCATTGAATGCACTGGTATTTAAGTTGTTAAAAATAAACTAGCAACATTCGCAACTGTAACAATTATTCGAAAAGCCTATATTCTGAACAAAAGCAGCAAAGTGAAAATTAGAGCGTAGGCTTTTTCGCGTTCAAAGCGGTATGGAAATGCAGCTTTTAGAAGGCGTAAAGCAAACCTATTTAAGCAGTACCAGTCAATGGGAGCGAGTATTTAAACGTAAAATGGCTTCGAGGCCGACCATCGAAATGCTCAAATGTTATTTTTAATAATGTGTCTGAATAGCACTCATTTTCAACCGACTTCAAAAAAGGAGGTTCTCACTAACATGTATGTTTTTTTATGTTTGTTACCTCATAACTTTCGTCTGGGTGAACCGATTTTAATGATTTTTTTTATTTGAAAGCAGGTGTTTTACCAAATATTTATTTTTAAAGAAAATCAAAGAATCGTCTTAAATTTGTATTAAGTATATGACATCCGATTTCGATGATTCATTTTTTATTGGACAAAATGTACTTCCACGGTAGTTTGATGACAGTTTCGGTTAGGTTCTGATCAGTTCTATTTCGTGTTATATCTAGGATAATTCGGAAATTCAAAGAGTGCATCCGCATGTTTAACGTCTGAATCGATTTTTTATGGGGTATGAACTAGTGGTTGACCACGATCCCACCTGATGTTAAGTGATGATATAGTCGAAAGAACGCGATTGTTTAGTAAGTGCCTGTTCACTCTACTCTTCAAGACTTCTACGTATATATACATACATGGACGGAAAGGCAACTTGTTCCACTCATTTGCTGTACGCACGATGAACAATGACTCTAATTGCTTCGTGTTGAAGTAGCTTATTGTTTTTACTCGTAGATATAGTTATGCTGCATATAAAAGAATCATCACATTTACCCCAGTAAAGAAATAGTCTATAATATGATTATGTCCCATAGCTGGGTATAGACCTTTCCCCTAAACTACGACGTGTCCCTTACACGCCTTACGACCCCCGTGTGGTTTGGCGGGCACATGCTTTGAAATATTTTTCAGACCAGATCAGTCGGGGGTCCTTCATAGTTACTAATACTGATTTTTTTGGTACTACTTAATAATTTCTCTTTCAATAAAAGATTAAGGGGTAATTAAAGATATTTTTAATAATAAATTGTCATCTTTTAACCCAAACAGGGTAGACATAGACAGCAATCGGAATCTCCTTTTTACCATGCTAGTTAGGTTTAAATAAAATATCGTGGTTCTATGTCCCTGTGTGACTTTAGTCTCCCAGTAACATTTGAAGTCGGATTTAACTATCACTATATTAAATGTATATGTTTATATATAATTCAATTACTTGTATTATCCAAGTTCACAATTTTATAATGACGTTTGTGATCGTAAAAAGAAAGAGCTTACGGAGTTCAATTGTGTAAATTCCAAGCCCGATTCGTCTACACGTACACAACATCATTCATATGTGCTTACAAGTTCGTCGGTGAGAGATACTCTTGTGGCCTTTTCTCTGTAGAATCCCTTATCTAGTCAACGTACGTTTATCCCAAGCGCTTTGAACCGATTCTGTTATTTTCGATAACATTATTTCTTCTCAAATTGCTCTACATTCTTTTTATTTGTAGATTTTTACTCTTCTAGTTTTTATTCCAATAAAAAAAACATTGGCCACCTCCAATGATTACCAAAAAGACTGGTGGCAAACGGCTTGCATCTAGCTGCATCTTTCGAAGGAGAAGATATGTCTAAGTGGATTCTCCTTATTTCTGTCTGGTTTTCTTTCTTTCTATATGACAATATAAATTAGTAGAGGCTTATTCTAACTCCAGGGATGTAGTTCACGTTTCTGTAGGCAGGGACTATAATTTACTATGAAGGCTACAATTATGGACTTTAATTATTAACTCCAGTCACAGGCTTAATTCAGCATATCTCCTTCGGCGAGTATTCTTTAAATTGTTCTTGTATAGTTAATTAGGATACTTGTTAGCTGTGTATTCATTTTTTTATTTCCTTACCAATTTTTTCTATATATTTTAAACAAAATATTTTTACAGTACACGTAGAAGCGTCTCAAGTCTCCAGGCTAAATATTTTTTAACGAAAGCGTATGTATATGAATACTGTACAAAAACTTGGCATACTCAGTAGAGCAAGACAGTATTTCACGCCTGTGTTAGAATCAGGAGCAGTTAATAATATACTTATTATCAGTATTATCGTTTTATTTAACTTTGATACTTTCATATTCATTGTAACACATACATCAAATATACTTTAGTAAATAAATAACATATTAACAACATCACCATAAATATAGGTATATCACCTTACTCATAGTACATGTATAATATATAAGACAAGGTAAATAACAGTAGTACTTAACTTATATACAGAGGCACTACCGACGAATAACACTAACAACACTAAGCGACGCCACCGAAGAACAACTCTAAGAGACTCTTTGAACTGTACCGTTGCTCTTATACTATGTGGAGTCAACAACACGACTTCTCACAATGCTTTACATATTTAATACTCTTTGGTTATAATAGTACATACATTAATAACTAATAATTCGTATTTTAACACATATATACTATATGTGTCGAATGAAATGAAACTGTTTTAAACAAAGAGTAACTGGTAACTGCATTTGACAGACATACGAGTATAATCTAAACATCGGAAACGAATCATTCGATAGTCAAAGGAGCAACTATACTACAATTATCTCACACGGCCATACTGACAAGTATTTCGCTCTCGAAATACAAAGTAATTTACATTTGGTATTTTCTTATATACTAATACAATTAGTCATTGCTACCACCCCTCTTTCACATTAAGAGGAAATCGATAACACCGGTCTTTGCTTTCAGCACAATATCATGTAGCCTTATACATGGTCTATATCAGATACCCTTAGAATACATATTACTTCAGTTGTTCATCTTATCTGGTCCACCTTATTCTCTTAAAAGCTAACAGTTATTCATTGCTACCAACTCTCTTCTGACATTAAGAGAAATTGTAACAACGGTCATTGCTCCGCGACAGTTACTTCTAGCCACACACCTGCTGCACATGAGATGGACATAGAAGGAAGCAAATGACTTCAGCAGTTAATCTCAGGACCAGATCGTCTTAATTAATTTGGACCAGTTTATCTTAATTACTATCTTAAAAGTTCTATATAGTCTCTTTTACATACATTATGTATTCAAATTGCAAACAGAAATTACTAATATTATAGTTCTTAACATACAACCCATACTAATGTTCACAAAATGAGCATTAAGTTACAAAAAAAAAATCTTTTCCTTTTCTTATTCACTTCATGAACAGCGAAATTGCCTACATGGCCTACAGTAGTTATTATCACCTTAGATGAGATGATGATAATCGACTGGGTTACCTACATCGCGCGATGGCAATCTGCCACCGGTGGTTGAAGGACAATCTTTTTACCAAATAACATGTTCCACAGTTGATTACTTGAATCTGAAATCTACAAACTAGAATTTGTCCGGCGCCGTTACGGCCATCCTACACTACCACACGTTCTCGTGTGTGTACTGTTCAGTGGTAGTACTAGGCTTCCAATAATAAAAAAAAACAATGCAATGAGTGACGTACAAACTCTACACGTTTTTTCATTCTGACCATTATATTATAACATTTTCGGAATAATTCATCATATTTTCTAGGCCGTTATTTTAAGTTAAATACCGCCTTGCTTTTCTACGAGAAGACCAAATAAGAAAGCAAAAAAAAATAATAATTGGTAACTATCTTGGGAAACTCACATACACAGAAACAGAGACAAAAGAAAACTTATTTCCCATTAGTATAACTGTCATACATAACATCTGCACATTGTCGCCTACCATCACGACACCACACAATCTTAATTGTCACAAACCACAAAAGAAAATGGTAGCTAAACTGGAAGGAAGCCGGTGCTTACAGGTTTTTCCTTTTTTTTTAAGCACTGGCTGCATCATTTTTCTTCGTTGAATTGTCAAACTGAATTATTTTTTATTATTATGTTGTTTTAGTGTTAAATAATATTTTGCCAAATTATTGCATCGAAGCAAAGTTGCCAATAAATCATTCATTGATTCATCCTATATTACTATTGCTCCTATAATATTGAGCTAACAAAATACAAATTTATATAAAAATATGCATGTTCTCATTATAAAAGTTATTTAGTGTCTCAGATAGTATATCAGTTATATAACACATTCTAGGTAATGACCGCAGTATAGTCTACACAATGTTTATAGTTGTAAGAGAGCCCTCTAGTGGCCTGATACAATAATTGAAAGGCATCAGACATTTCTTTTAAACGATACGACAATGAACCAATTACTATTAATTCTACTAAACTAGCAAAATTAGTGTCAACAAACGGTCCTGTAGTTGGTCGTCTACATGTCCACGATGACCCGCAGGCCGCCTTGTCCAATGTGACCCGCAGTCCGCCCGCGAGGCATGACCCGTAGTCCGACCACGAGGCGCGACCCGCTGTCCGCCCGTGAGGCGCTCCGTGGACCGCCCGCGTGGCGCGACCCGCTGACCGCCCTCGAGGCGCGACCCACTGTCCGCCCGTGAGGCGCTCCGTAGTCCGCCCGCGTGGCGCGACCCGCTGACCGCCCTCGAGGCGCGACCCACTGTCCGCCCGTGAGGCGCTCCGTAGTCCGCCCGCGTGGCGCGACCCGTTGACCGCCCTCGAGGCGCGATCCACTGTCTGCCCGCGAGGCGCGAGCCGATGTCCGCCCGCCAGCAATGAGATGCGATGTATGTGGCGGCAAATGCCTCCTGATGCGGCACCACCCGTTGAGGATTCGCAGTCCTCTCACAAGGACCACTCCAAAAGCACCTCGTCAAAACCTTTGTCATAATTCCTGAAACTTATAGGAAGGTGGTTAAGAAATGTTAAATACAATTATTTTAATAATTCACAATTGACTATACTTTTGACTAATAACTTTTCATGAGGGACAAGTCAAAACCATTTTTTATTAATTTGAGTACTTCAAATCTATTCTCGTTATCCTAATTTACTAACCAAAGTGTCAAGTAGCCACCAATACGCAATATTGTGATTGTAGGGTTCTGGGTACTCTTTTCTTAGATATTCAGACTTAACAAGTGTCGGCTTGTTTTATTGTAAATTATGTAAGGTTCATGGAACCAAAAGCTTATTAAATCTTCACGAAAGACTCAAAACGAAGTAAGCCTACTTACTCCCTTTGGGGTAATTGACTTCTTGTCACTTTGCAAAGAGAAAAAAACTTTTTTTTACTCAATTACAGTTTTCATTATTCAACCCCATAGTAGATATTGCTACATTTATACCCACTACTCCACCGAGCGGGGTATATACTCTCCTATCAGAATTTTTTTTACAAGTTTTTTGGACTAGACCCTACAAAAAAAGCTCTATAATAATAATAATCTCACAAGAGATACAGAATTAGCCAAATATTATATTAATTATATATATATATTACCTTTTATTAATATATATTTACATTAAAATTAAGTTAAAGTTACAGCCTATATATAATAGATATTTTACAAAAAAAGTATATAACTGTGCGAAACCGTCATCGCATGCCCAGAAGGCGGGTAGAATTACCACGTTGTATGGTAATGCTTAGCCTCTGTGCAAGGTATAAGCCAGCCCTCTGGTCACCAGATGTGTCGACCAACTTCTTAGCATCACTATGGTTTATTTGGATCAAAGTTGATGGAACATTAGCGGTGGAAAGAGCCCGATGATGTCATTAATATTATATTTCATTTATTTAGAAAGATTTTGTTGTCAATTGAGGAGAAAAACTTGCTCCAAATAATGATGTAGACGACATCCCCAACATGATCGCAGCCCACCCAGACAACAGTCCTCACTAAATTCGCTTGTACAGTTGAATACTGATGAATAGGAAGTTGATAACCTTATTACCTCATTGAAAACCGACTGCGCATTAATGCGGGATGGCATTTCAAATAAGTTTCTGAAGACCTTTAAACAATTTTAGTGCCTCCGCGTACACGTGTCTGTAACTTTAGCCTAAATACAGGTATTTTATGCAGATTTGTTAAAACATCAATATTACACACATAAACAAATAAACGACGAGATAAACAATTATCGTCCAATATCAATATTACCTTCACTCTCTCACTCACTCACTCACTTCAATTATGGAAAGATTAATTAATAAATATTTAGTAAAATAAAAAAAAAACTCTTTTGTATCATCTATTATCAAAACACTTACCTCTGATGTATTGGAATTAACAGAAAATATCATTTAACATCTTGGGAAAGGTCACAAATGTCTTTTCATTTTTCTTTTCCTTTCCCAGCTTCTTCCGCCGTAGTAGAAAAAAAACTGGAATACTATTGTAAAACCTAACATCTGTTCGGCTAATCTAAATTTTAGATATCCTTATAATTATAACTGTATAGTGTTTATAATTTACTTTCTATTTAACATTTAAACTTCATTTATAAATTTACAGACTACCTGTTTTGTTTCGTTTTCTATTTAGTGTGCACCTTAAATATTATTCATTAGTAAGGTTAAACTTCAAAGCATCAATTATATTTTATTCTCTATATTGTACTGAATAATTTACACTATTTTACATGCCATTAAAGAAAAAAATACGTATCTTCTCCAAAAACGATTGCCCAAAACACGATTTAAAGTTACGTACAATTTGGTAATAACTTCCTTGTTGCTTGAACATTCGCATGTTCAATACATATCTACATTACACAATATATTACACAATTAATTAAATAAAAAACAATCCACATAAAATGTTAAGAAAAGTGGGTAACTAATTCTTTTACCAAAAGAATTGGATAACAACTTACCTTACAACTTTTCACGATTAACATAAAAATAATGTAAAAGAAAAGAATATATCAGATATTTTGCTTTCTAATATATGTTTAATGCGAAGTGCATCCTTGCTTTACACTGGAAGAAAGAAAGAAAAATATTTTATGTAATATAAATAAAGTGACCGACATATTTATTAATAATTGCCAACATGAGATAAATAGTCCGTATCGGCCACCAAAAAAATAACATGTAAGGGAAATGGCTCAGTGGACTTAGGAATACGCACAGAGTAATTAATTCTCCATGCGCCATCCCACTTCTGATGTTAGAATCAGGAGCAGTTAATAATATACTTATTATCAGTATTATCGTTTTATTTAACTTTGATACTTTCATATTCATTGTAACACATACATCAAATATACTTTAGTAAATAAATAACATATTAACAACATCACCATAAATATAGGTATATCACCTTACTCATAGTACATGTATAATATATAAGACAAGGTAAATAACAGTAGTACTTAACTTATATACAGAGGCACTACCGACGAATAACACTAACAACACTAAGCGACGCCACCGAAGAACAACTCTAAGAGACTCTTTGAACTGTACCGTTGCTCTTATACTATGTGGAGTCAACAATACGACTTCTCACAATGCTTTACATATTTAATACTCTTTGGTTATAATAGTACATACATTAATAACTAATAATTCGTATTTTAACACATATATACTATATGTGTCGAATGAAATGAAACTGTTATAAACAAAGAGTAACTGG
Organism: Meandrusa payeni; assembly: GCA_029286785.1. NCBI lineage: Eukaryota > Metazoa > Arthropoda > Insecta > Lepidoptera > Papilionidae > Meandrusa > Meandrusa payeni. The sequence continues at coordinate 9,105,755 of JAGSMX010000013.1, forward strand.
CAACTGCATTTGACAGACATACGAGTATAATCTAAACATCGGAAACGAATCATTCGATAGTCAAAGGAGCAACTATACTACAATTATCTCACACCTGCCTACCGTCTGCAACTTTACAAGGCGCAAGTAGGGCCTCATATGGAATACTGTTCGCATCTCTGGGCCGGGGCTCCCCAATACCAACTTCTTCCGTTTGACCGTGTACAACGTAGAGCTGCTCGAATACCTGATATACGATCGGAAAGACCCTGATCGTCGACTGATCAGGGTCTTTCCGATCGACTCGACCCTCTGAGTCTGCGAAGAGATGTCAGTTCTCTTTGCATCCTTTATCGCATTTACCATGGGGAGTGTTCTGAGGAATTGTTCGGAATCATCCCAGCTACTGATTTCCATTACCGCACATCTCGGCAGAATTCCAATCCCACCGCCACCATCTTGATGGTTGGCGTTCAACGACTGTACGTTTTTCGCGTAACTTTCTCCCACGCAATGTCAACTTGAGGAATCAACTGTCGCCAGCGGTGTTTCCGAACGTTTACGATTTAGGGACCTTCAAGAAACGAGCCTATTCCTATCTCAAAGGTCGGCAACGCACCTACAGCTCCTCTGGTGCTGTGGATGTTCATGGGCGACGGTGATCACTTAAGATCAGGTGAGCCGTATGCTCGTTTGCCACTTTTCATATAAAAAAAAAATGTTATTCGATCATATGTCTTCTAGTTTAACCACAAACTAAGAGGAAAATCCAACACGGAAATGTTTCTCTAAGAGATAAGTGCACGACGTCGAGGAAAGAAAACAATCTAAATGAAAACTTTTAGTCGCCACTCCGTGTGGTGCTAAATTCTACTCAATTTTCTCTGTAACTTCTTATGAAAAATGGGCTCGGGATTCTGTGCTGATAATAATTTAGACGTTTTTAAAAATTCTGTTCAAAACAAAATACTTATTATAACTAATACTTAAACCAAAATCATCTGCTACCAAATATACTTAACTACTTTGGTGTGGAATAGATATGAATTGAATAGTAATAAAATTAGGTGACTGTGTTTTAGGCTTCATTTTCAACCGACTTCAAACAAGGAGGATAATTCGTCTGTATTTTTTTTATGTTTGCAAGGGCATAACTTTCGACTGGGTGAACTGGTTTTAATGATTCTTTTTTTATTTGGAAGCTAGTCCTTCCTGTGTGGTCCAATTCTGACAATGGGATCAATGACAATACCATATAATTCTTAAATTTGCATCACGTATGTGCGCCACAAATGGACGAATACCTGGAATAGAAAGAATGCTCTTCAATAGATCAAAGTATGATGAAAGTTTAGTTAGGTTCTGATTATTCTATTTCGTAAAACTCCTACGATAATTCGGAAATACAAAAGGCGCGTCCGCGGCCAATAGCATTTAACGGTTGGTTTGAATTGTCTACACATCTTTACAAGGACCTGCGCTTTCGGGAATGATTTAAAATCTCTCTTTGAAGTGCCTGCTGCAATTACTGCTTTCTTGTTTTTTTTTAATATTCTTTGAAAGCATGTGCTTAACCACGATCCCACCTAATTTTAGTCAACCTAAGCTTAGTAAATGCACTTTCTCCACCCTTTAAAACACTTACATAGCAATCGGAAAGCATGACATTATCGGGTCAATTATTTCAGCCCTTTGCATTACGAAAAATGAAAGACCCAATATAGCCTTTCGTTTATAGTCATCTCACCATATTTGATGATTAATCGGCGATGATCTTTCATCATTTTTCATCACATCAGATAAGAGGCTCGGGGCTTTTTAAATCAAAAATAAAAAGGGATCATTAATTTCCTATTACTTGCACACCGTCTTGTGATGGTTTCTGGAGACATTGACATATATTAAATTTTTTATATAGATATAGATTGGTTATATATTAAAGTGCTTTAATTATATAAACTCCTAAGCACCCACTTATCAATCTAGCTGCTCCAATACATTGTTCCGATAAAATGCACGCACAATAAGATCGGAGAAAGATTCAGATGCTGCATCAAGAATTGTAAATAAAAACAATACATCCACACTCAAAGACCAATATTTTATCAAACCTGGTAATCGAAAGAAATATAAACAAAAACTAAACATACATAAATCATATTTCCGACAATTTAGGAAAAAAGACTGACGCAGTATTTTAACTGTGTGCGTGAAAATTAGGTTATTACATCTCCGCCTGGGCACTCAGATGGATTGAGAAATTCCCATAAATGTTACTTTTAATCGTAAATAGATTGTCAAAATATTTCAAGTTCATTTTTATTCTGTTACTACTGACTTCATAATTGTTTCTTACAGTAAAAAGATTGCTATTTATTTATATTTTTCGGAAATATTACTATCATTATTGTTACTGTTATAAAATATTAAAAATAAAAATAATATTACTAACATTACTGACTGTATTTCCACTTATCATCAACAAAAATATGCTTAGAAAATTTAAAAAAAGACCCCAGGTCAAATATAAGTCTTATTACGTGTGGTAAAAGTTGATAGTAATTGCTCTTTCTGTCTTTGCCTTTACTGTAAAGCTACCATCTGGGTCGTGGTTCAGCCCTGTTGGGTGCCAGGTGGAATGCTATTGCGCCTTTTTTTGCTCATGGAGGGAAAAAACATACCCCCCCCCTTTTTGGGAGGAGGTGGGATTATGTGAGGTTCTTCCTCACTAAAAAGTAGCCCTCTTCAGTGCATGGTGAGGGGCTCAGGGATCTTGGGTGGAACGCATCGGAGTGTCTCTGCAACACCCTCGAGGCCACTTTTAATCACCTTTTATGACAGGCAGGGGATACCGGAGTTTTATTCTGTGAGCATCAATGACTAATCTGTGTAGCCATGACACAAAAAAATGGGTTATAAGGATGTGAGAGCTTATTTTTTACTTCTCTGTCTTTGGTGCTGTAAAAAGTAGCATTTCATAGAATTTTTAATTTAAGAAATCTGATTTCATTTAGTGGGAAAACTCAGAATAAGTAGGAAAAACAAAAAGCAGTCGACTTGTTTATAATTTATTTAAAGGAAAACATTCAAGTTCTTGCGTTTCGGATGCTTTGCTTCGATGCTAAATTCCGGTTGTCAAAGGCCGATGTTATTGATATTACCGTGTGTAAGCTTTTTATGACTGCGGTTCATACAAATTGCTATATTCGAAGATTGAAATTTCCCTCAAAGCGTTCAAAGCACTTTGGCTACGAGAACATGTTAGGAAGATTTGTGGCTGTACGCAGATTTAGATAGTTGAGCATCGCCGCTGATATACCTTATTGCAGATTATTTTCACTTATTTTTAAAACATAGTGAACAATTAGTTGCTATATTTTTAAATAAATGATTTGTTTATTTCAATCATACTAGGCTAAATTAATTAAAACACCAACACGTTGTAATTGTAAAAAAACACAGCATTCACAAACGCATACAACTAAAACTAATTATTGAATTTGTAATCTGAATACTCTAAAAATTAACTAACGAAAAAATTTATATAATTACTAAAATAACTAATAAAGTAATTACTAAAAACTATATTTATGAAAAGTGAAAAGGTCAGTTAGTTACATATTTAAAAAGTAACGATCTTTTGATGAAGCAAATAGTTTTTTAATTCTATTGAGAGATGTCACCGCTATCCAAATTACTGCCTAGTTTTCGCAACAATGAGTCCGAAAAAACTTTGGTACAAGTCAGACCTCATTTAAGGATAGTCAGCAGTTCGTTTTTTTTATTAGTTTTTTATTACCTTTAAAGTTACAGCCTTTATACATACTATATGTCCCACTGTTCTTCTTTATATGTTTAAGAAAAATTTCTAGGACATGTAGGTTTCCTCACGATGTTTTTCTTCACCCCCGAGCGCGTGGTAAATCACCACATAAAATTGCAACAACAAGTTTATCGGTGCCGCCACCGGAGATCGAACTCGGCTTGCTAGCGTACGATGCTGCTTGAGGCGACCGCCCCGACGCTGAGCTACCATGGCTCTTATTATGCCTGGATTTCTTTCTTAATTTCATAACATCTATTGCCATTAACGTAACGTTTTAATTTTAAAATCGTAACAAATAACATTTACATTACAATTATTTTGTCCTATTATTTTACTCAGCTTTCAGAGAGATTCTAGACTCGTTAAAACGTAAATGTTTTGGACTTTCGGAGCATAAACATTGAACGAAGTTATTTGGAGAAGTCTACGGAATATTATCCCTAAAAGCTTGGTGTTATAATCTTCAACCCTTCCGTAAGCTTTTCACGCTGTTAAATACATAAAGCGCTGTTGCTTGCATTTAAAAAAAATATTTCGTAATGACTGTAAAAACTATAGCAATAAAATTACATTTCGTTTACATTTTTGTAAGAATGCATGCATTTCGGTGTTTCACATTCCTACATACATTAATATCTGGCATAAATTTACAATCACTGTGAATTTACAATCATTGTTTTTAATCCGACAGTATTTTTTATGTTCGTTACTGAACTTTCGACTGGGTGAACTGGTTTTTAGAATTAAATCGATGTTGAAACCTAAGCACCTTTTCTTACGTCTTACTACTGCTTAAAACCTTGCTTTTCTCTTTCCATCCCGCTGAGGTGAAAGCTTTTTTATAATATTAGTAGCTACAAAAAATAAGTCGCTTTCATCATTTTGTTTGTTACTTCTTGAGTGAAAATGGGTCAAAGTTGCAATTTAGGCGCAGGAGAGAACGTCTTTTGCATATTTCTATCCGCAGGCAGTTTTATTAAACCGCCGTTATTGACTATTGAATGTGGGTTAAAATTGTTCATGTCACACTGTGATAATAGCTTTTAAAGTGTAGAAAATATAAAATCTATTAAAATTGATATAAATGTATTTTGTCTGACACTTTTAAGCGAGATCTATTTTATGTTAAACAGACAGGCAGTAATTCGATAATAACAAAAATTATAAAATTTAATTTAAATTATTTATGACAATCTGAGTAAAGCGTGAATAGCCCAATGGTGTATGGTACGATCTGCGAATCGTAAGGTCGTAGGTTCGAATCCAATAATATACTATTGAAGGGAACCATCTCCTACCTCTGATTAACAAGTATGTCAGTAATAATTGTGAAGGAAAATATTGTTAGCATTCTTGTAAAACAAATAATCTGTATCAATAAAAACTGGTTATTTATTGTCTAAATAAATCAAAAATTTATTTTATAATTAAAATTAAGATTATATATTTAAAATGGAAATATTGTTAACAGCACGTCTGACCACACCAATTCCGTCCCTGGCCTGAATAGAAGGAAGAACCGATTTTGCTAATTAAATAATAAACATCAGCTGCAAATCGATCTATTTACCCACATTCTATTCAATATAAGATGTTGTTAATTATCAATATACCCCAATTTTGCGCATCGCTCTAGTCCATCCGAGAATCAAATTATAACAAGAACGAGCTACTCTTTCGCAGTAGAAATTTGTGGTTTCCAGTTAAGATGGTCGAAGATCTAATTATAGTTCAATTTGTCAAATGTTCATTGATGTTCCTTTAAAGAAAATATTACTATTGTTTATTCTTTACAAATCGTTTACATTTTAAAAGTCGACGCAATTTCAGTAGACGGAATCGAAACGTGTTATTTTCAATTTACAAAGAAAATATGGGATATTTTCGAGCATAAATTGCGCCACGTACCGCAAAATTGAAAGTTTCCTCAACAAGATTTCCCGCTTAGGTTGCGAACTTAATTTTGAATTATTTGCACCTACAATTCACTATCGAAAAAGTTGTTACGTCACAAAGAAAGTTGAAGGTTCCCAAATCGTAGAGGTTCGGAAACACCACTGGTGACAGTTGATTCCACGCATTGACAGTGCATGGAAGAAAGTTACGAGAGAAACGTACAGTCGTCGTAGGTCAACCATCAAGATGGTGTCGATGGAATTTGTAATTGACAAGATTAACATTGGTGAGCAAATAATACGGGTTGAAAGTATCTTGAAGTCACCATAAACAATATAAATAAGCAATTACTATCTATAATTTACGTAAAGTTGCTCCTTCTAATCATTAATATCTCTGTGTTAATAGTTATCCAAACATCTTATACGTGGTGATAAGTTTCCAACAGTAACTACCAATATGATGGAAAATTAATGTTCGTTAGGCGTGTTCAATCGATTCCACGAGATCAACCCACTAAGGTAATTTGAATGTAAATTTGTTTACCAATTCTCATTAGGGTTAATGTTCTTGTAGCCTGAAGGTATGCTAAGTTACAACTTTGATTCAACAGCCATTTGATTTTAAACGAATATATCACACAATCTGTTTTTTTCCTTAGACTTACTATAAATATTCATTTAACGTGTGGGATAATGGTCAAAGCAATATTATCTATACAAATAAATAAAACTGGAGAATCTATTTCTCTTATTAAAAAAAACGCTTTTTATTACATGCATATCCATACGACACAAACACCAAAATAAGATTTTTTACAATTTTAGTCTGTCTGTTCCGACTAATCTCTGGAACGGCTAGAAAATTTTTGACGAGACTTTCTCTGGCAGATAACTAATGTTATAAGGAGTAACTTAGTCTTCTTTTATTTTAGAAAAAAATAATGAATAGTTTTTAATCGCGGGGAACATCGCGTAGCGCATCTAGTTCAATTATATGCATATTATATATTAAAATATTTTTTTGGTATACGTACTTAAAAATTAATAAAAAGGAACTTTATCCGCCACCCGTAGTCGGTAAGTGTATACTGAATGATGCTGAATGGAAGTTTTAATTCGTTTACAAGCTTCGATAATTAACTAATCATATATATTTACGTAACAACATTTTTAGTTAAGTCAACTTCAAAACAAATCTATGGTAAAAAAAACCTTTAACGACGGATTAAAAACTACTACTACATAATAATAGAACCGTGGTAGCTCAGTGACAAGGTAGTCGCCTTAAGTTGCATGTTTGCTAGCAACCTGAGTTGGAAACCCGATGGAGACGTCAATGAATTTGTATGTTGCAATTTTAAGTGTTGACTTATACGCCCGTTGGTGAAGGAAAACTTCTTGAGGAAACCTGCATATTTTAGAAATTTTTCTAAGATCTATTTCTTGATTTTTATACCTAACGTTGTTTAATAAATAATGAACACTACAACAATCAGTGTTCATTATTTGTGCTCACAGATAAGTGATACAATGAAATCTTGTACTACGGTGCTAATTCTAATTTACCATGTTTACGTATTAGCATAGCGACATCTTTCATCAAGTGGTTAAATTAACAAAGATTGACGTCATTACGTCTAACAATATTTGAAGTGCCAATCCGCATTAGGGCCGTGTGGGGGACTATTTAAATTGTGCGAAAAAAAAAGATATTTTGAGTTGAAACTATACTGATAAATAGTTTGTATGGGTTTATTTAAAAATTCCATATTTTCCCGTGAATTAGATCAAAGAACATCTCTGACTCCAGTGAATCTTTGTTCAGTGCACCACCACCATTTCATTTTTAAAGCAGATTTGAATAAATCATACCCGTGGACTATATCAAAGGAAATGTTTTCTACCGTGATATTCAAAGTTTTGATTAAACAGTATTTTGTTTACCTTCAGAATTTAATTTATTATACATAATGTTATTTTAGTAGGGTTTTATAATTTTGCAAGTTGTTTTTTTATAGAGTACTAGTATACCCAGCCCGCTTCGCCGGGATAGATTTTCTTTAAATAATTAAACAATAAACTTACATTATTAAATGTTTAATTTAACTCTCACAATATATTAAATTATTCATTTCTCTCCGTATTCATTCTCTTCTATTATCTTCTCGAACGGGTGAAGATCATTACCTACGCCCATGTACATATCAGTCAATAAAATATCATTCTTGTCATTTATAAAATTTATACAACAAGCTCTAGATACTGTCAGATATAAAAGTACGACGTATGGTTGACAGTTCAAAAAAAGAAGTGCTCCGATCGTCACCAAACTTTACAGGATTACTCGCCAGGTCACAAGCCTGAAAGTTTCATTAAAATATATCCCGCCGTTTCGGAGCCTATAGGGAACAAACCCACACACTTTCTCTTTTATTTATAAAGATATATTCACAATATCAACAGTATAGTCGTTGTAAGGGTTTACACACCCAATTACATCACATTTGTACCTAACCATTACGATAAATAACACCCGTTAAATAGATCCATTCAAAAGGGAGACGGTTTTATGGCAAGCAATAATTGCAAAATTTCTTGCTGCCATGCTGAGGGACGGAACATTATACAAACACGTTTTATTATCAGACCTAATAGAAGCGTGTAATAAGATTGCAGCTTCTTAGTTACATTACGTCTGTGAGGGCTATTTTGGTTATAAAATAAAGGTGAATATATATGACGTCCAATTACTGCTTCAAAAAGGAGGAGGCAATCAATTCGGCTGTATTTTGTTTTGTTTGTTATCTCATAACTTTTGTCATTATTTGTAGGTCTTGTGGAATAAAATAGTCCAACAACTAATACACTCGCTTTATTCAGATAGCAAGTTGTACAATGAATTATTTTAACGAATACCGTCACAACTGCGTGTCGTCGTAATCTTTATACAAAATTAATTAAAAGTCAGGTTACGAACTAATAAAGTTAAAAATATGTTTATAATGCCAAGTTAATATGATGATCAACTAAATTATTAATTATGAATTAAAGATACAATAAAGTTCATATAAATCACTAAGATATCATTGGTGGTGGGTGCTATGTGTTGCCAGCTAACATTTTCGACTGGGTGAACCAATTTAGATAATTCTTTTTTATATGAATCTTGCTTTCAGTGCAGTTCAGTGCAGCTTTCAGTGATAGCCTCCATTGGAAAACCATATAAGTGTTAAATTTGCAATAAATATGTGCGCGATGGACGAATAACTCACGCCAACAGATTTCTATGATTAATTTTTATTGGAAAGGATGTACTTTTTTTTTTTTTTTTTTTATAATTTCTAAGCAAGTGCTTGACTACGATCCCACCTGATGTTAAGTGGAAATGCAGTCCTGGATGGTAAGGCGCACTAGCTTAGTAAATGCCTATTCACTCTACTCTTGAAAATACCCACATTGTAATCGGAAGGAAAGACAGACGCGGGCAATCTATTCCAGTCCTTTGCTGTACGAAGAATGAAAGACGAAGCAAATCGCTTCGTTCGTGTTTGAGGGATGTTCACAACAAAAGGATGAAATCCCGCAGTGCGTCTAGAAGTCCGATGGTGGAAAGGGGATGGGGGAATTAGATCATGTAGTTCCTGAGCACACTCTCCAAAATGCAATCTGTAGAAAACCGAAAGGCTAGCTACCTTACGCCTGTGCTCAAGACTGAGCAGATTGGTTTCAGCTGCGTCACCAAATAGCCTCTTAGCCCGCCTCTCCACCGAATCCAAAGCTGCGAGATGGCATTTAGCTGCGCCTGCCCAAATGTGACAGCAGTATTCTACACACGACCGGACTTGAGCTTTATAAAGTGTTAAAAGCTGTCCCGCAGAGAAGTACGGTTGCACTTTGACCAAGATCCCAAGTTTTGCAGCTATCTTAGCCTTAGACTTGATGAATCGTCCGTAGTTTAGGGTCGGTTAGATTTCAATTCCCAATAACTGAAGACGATCAGTGAATTCCACAGATAGATCCTGGAAAGTAGGAGCCAAGGTGTACTGGCTCCTTTTAGCGGAAAAGAAACACGCCTGTGTTTTGGCGGCGTGAATCTCACAAGATTGGCATCGCCCCAAGTGGAGACTTCCTGTAGTTTGAGATTCATTCGCTCTACCATGGCTCTCCTTTGGGACTGTACCTGATCCTTTGTGGCGTTAGCACCCAATTGGTAACTCTCTACAACTGTGCTGTCGTCTGCATACCCAAAGATACCGGGTTTGAGCAGATCGTTTATATGCAGCAGAAACAGAGTTGCAGAGAGAACAGACCCTGAGGAACTCCGGCATTTATGGCCATTATCTCAGACGAGCAGCCGTCTATGACTACACGTAGAGACCGTTCCTTCAGGAAGTCAGCTGTCCAGGTGACCAAGCCAGGATAGATGCCATACATTGGAAGTTTGTTGATGAGGCTAGCGTGCCAGACCCTGTCAAAGGCCTTCGATACATCGAGCGAAACAGCAAGTGCTTCACCGTTGTTCTCGAGAGCCTGGCCAAAGAGATGAGTGGCGTGTACCAAAGAGATCTCCAGTTGACCGGTTTCGGCGAAACCCGTACTGTCGGTCGCTAAGGATGTCATTATTTTCTAGGTATGCCACAAGGCGTGCATTCAATATACGTTCCATTATCTTACAAATAATGGAGGTAATCGATATAGGTCGATAATTGACAGGGTCGGCTCGGCTACCTTTCTTGGGCACAGGTTGCACGTTTGCAAGCTTCCAAGACTTAGGCACAATTCCAGTCTTTAGGAGAGACGGTACAGACGTGTTAGCACAGGAGACAACTCGGGCGCACATGACCTCAGAACTATCGCTGGAATGCCATCAGGCCCATTGGCTTTGCTCACGTCCAGACAGCGTAGTCTCTTAAGTACCTCTTTGTTAGTAATATGTACCTCTGGCATAAAGGTATTACAGTGAGGTAAGGATGGTGGAACACTGTCGCCGGGGTCTAGACGTGAGCTACGGGCAAAGAGATTTGCAAAGAGATCTGCCTTCTCCTTTGCCGAGTGTGCCAGAGAGCCGTCCGGTTTAACCAGCGGAGGCAGTGAGGACCGACAGAAATTAGCTTCAACCGCTTTGGCAAGAGACCAAAAGCTCTACTACCAGATGGCAGGGCAGAAAGCTTTGTACCAATATGTTTGATGCGGTCAAAGCGAGCCTTCTGTAGTTCCTTTTAAAGGCCTTGGCGGCTTGGTTAAAGGCTTTCTTCTTTGTTTTGACTTCCGGAGCTTTGCGGTTTCGAGCATCAACCCAGGATAAGTATGCCGAATGCTTAAGCTTTTCAGCTTGGACGCATTCAGCGTTAAACCACGGGTCAGCTTTGCCACCAATGGGTACATCAGCGTGAGGAATAAAATATTCCATGGCTTGATTCACCACATCGGTTATAGCTTCTGCACATCTCGACGGGTCTTTGGAAGAAAAGCATACCTGTCGCCATGGATAAGATGCAAAGAAATGCCGCATCTCGTCCCAATCTGCTAACTTGTAACGCCACATTCGCCGGACACCTCGGACATCGAAATCCGGGGGAGAATGGGACGACACAGATTTCACCAGACAGTGATCAGAAGTTCCTAGAGGTGAACCGACTTCGACAACGTATCTATCTGGATCAGAGGTCAACAGAAGGTCTAGGCAATTAGCTGAATGGCCATCCACATCCGGTACCCTAGTGGCCTGCTTTACCAACTGAGAGAGGTTATGCGTTAGAGAGAAGTTCCACGCCTCTCTCCCAGCGTGGTCAGTCTTCTGGTATGGGAATAACCAATCCTGGTGACAGGCATTGAAGTCCCCCAGAAAGACCAGCTGGGCAGAAGGATATCGAAGCTGGCCGAAACAGCCGACTTATCTCCTGGTCTCCGTTGTGCGAACGGTAGACACAGGCGTAATGGATCTTATCAATGCCCGTATCTACCATTACCCATAGTGTAGAAAAGTTGGGATCTTCAAGGTGACGAAGACGCAGGCAGCAAATGTCATTACGGACATACACACAGACTCCGGCTCGAGGGCGGAAATTATGCTCCAATGTGTATCCAGGATAGTTGAGGTATGCCGTATCAAGAGGACTCCGAATCTGCGTCTCCGTCAGGAAAAGTAAGTGCGGCTTTTCAGTCTCGAGGTGGTGGTGGACTGCGTTGAGATTACAGTGCAAACCTCGGATATTGATAAGGTGCACTTTGAGAGAGGAAGTGCAACCGCTGTTGAGACTTACTTTTCTTGTTGTTACTTTTCATAGGGAGAGAGTGAATAGAGATGAAGGGTGGCAGTTGAACGAGGCAATGCGACGCAAACCCAACGACGGGACTGAAGGTTCTGCACTTGTAGGCGCTTGATCTGGAGACTGCGGGGACGCCCGAACCCCCCCAGGGATTGCCATCGGGTCCTCTCATCCGGTCGCCAACCGGCACGATGGAGCCACCCTGGGATTTTTCGCAGCTGGCGGGGCAGCCTTTCACAAGTGGCTTTCTCACTACTTGGGCCCCCAACTATCTGCGGTCGGCCAGCGGATAACCGTGCTTCGGATCCCGCTACCCTCCATGATCAAGTGCCCAGTACGTCTCCAACAGTCACATCGTACTCGGTCAACATTCGCAATGCTACTGTTCAGACCCAACCTTCAAGGCTTCATCAGGCATCATAACGGAACACGACATAAGTCATTTGGCGGTATGGTTTTGTCCGATGGGTGGTAACCGAAAGCCTGCAGCCGAAGCCTACCACCGGAATTTGTTGCTTGTTTAGCACTACCCGGGGGCACGTGTAGGAGTCATTATTCAAGTATATCCTACGGACGCAAGCAACTTCACTTAAAAGTTTGGTAAGGTTCTGATTAATTCTATTTCGTAATATTCCTACGATATTTCGGTAAAACGAAGAAGGCATCCGCGCGTAATAAAGTTTACCATTTGATTTAATTTGAAGTTGGTTTTTGTTTGGCTTTCAAATAAAAAAATCGGTTCACCCAGTCGAAATTTATAGGGTAATTAATTAAAAACAACAGAAAAGACTCCTAACTCCTTTTTTAAGTCGGTTAAAAATAATTACATTTCTCTTAAAACACATTTTCTACTTCTGTTGTCAGCAACTGGTACTGTTAGTACTTAAAGACATTACGTTCCTATCCGTACAGGGATTTTGACTTAGATCAATGGTCAAAGATTGGACTTGTTCTAAAATATTTAAGTTAAATATTTTAGCGGTCTTACGGAGAAATTTGTAATATCCGCCGTTTTCCGTCTTTTCCCCAAGCTGTATTATCACCGAATATATTATTTTTTCTTATGTTGCGGTAAAAAGTAAATCTAGAACAGCCTTCATACATTTTAATAAAGCACGCAGGCCCTCTCCCATTTCTGGGCGTAAATGTCACAAAATATTCATATGAACATAAAAGAGAATATAGTTTCGGAAAATTGGGGAGTATGATATTGCGAATATACTTAGTCATGTTTGTGCGGATTGGAATTGCACGCTTTTTTGTTGTATGTATGTTTTTAATATAAACGGACCCTTTAATTTTACACTACCGTAGAAAATAATTCATTGTCGCTTTTATGTGCAAATAAAACAAAACGCAAACAAATGATCACAGAGATTTTGTTAGCAAAGTATACACGTCTTTATATTAATTTATTTCACCTTTATTAATTTTTCAATTTAGTAGCTTTATGAATATTGGAAAAGCTTATAATATTCGATTAATTTTGGTGTCATAGAATATATTATGAAATCAAAATTAATCAGAACCTAACCAAACTTTCATCAAACTATTCTTAGAATATGACCTTTTCAATAATAAATGAATCACCAAAATCCATTGGCGTTATATTGACTAATTTGTCCATTTGCGGTGCACATACTTGTTGCAAATTTAAGACTTATACGTATATGTCATGGATTTTGTCAGAATTGGACCAAATAAATTAATAGATTGATAGGCAGAGATTTATTGCACCAATGTATATGTACAAAGGTGAACTTAATGCTATTTAGCATTTTCTTCCAGCTAACTTTTAGTGATCAAGAGCAGGTTAAGGGTAGTGCCGCTAAAAATAGCGTTTTAAAACTATTATATAGATGAAAATATACATTTACATATATATGAATGGACACTTAAATATAAAAATAATAATATACATAGTAATATGGATATTACTACGTTAATACGTAGTAGTAATATGGATGACAAGGAAAGAACCCACTTTCATATAAAAAAAGAATCATCAAAGTCGGTTCACGCAGTCAAAAGCTATATTGTAACAAACATAAAAAAAATACAGACGAACTGAGGACCTCCTTCTTTTGAAGTCAGTTGAAAAACCATAACCTTCATAAACATTATTTTTAAGTATCTAAAGTTAATACGTCGAATAGAGAAATGTTATAAAGTAATTTCAGAATTGTTTGCTAAAGTGGTTCCTAAAGTTTTGTATTTTTGCTTATTTTAAAACATGTATCTAAAACGTTAATATATATAAAATTTAAATTATATTCAAGGTTTACACGTTTAGGACAATTAGAATGAAGGCAATTTTGAGACGCAAAAATCCTTTTAGAGAATTAGTATCGCTGTCACGATCTTATTTTCGTATTCTGGTGTCAAACCAGGTTAAGTACTTCAACGAAAATACTTAAGGGTTGATCGCTAATTCCAGTTTTATAAGCTTTTCTCTTTAACATTACTTGAATAACCTTTGAGTTTCTGAAGAATCAAGACTCAGGTTTTTAAACTCTACTGAGTAAGCAAGTTATTGCCTAGCTCGCCTAGCCTAGCGATCTAACCGTTTCAATCCCAGCAGACCCTTATCAATGAGATTCTATGTTTTGCTGTCACATATCGGTAGGATAGTGATATCTATTTTTGCCTTTCTTATCTGATGTTATCACCTCTCTCGCGGTTTCTATAATAGTGAAATGATTGCCCTATCAGTTCAATATGATCAGTTCATCACTTCTGCCGTAGATCATACACTGTTGAAAGTAAGCCTCCCACAACGATTTCCAAAAGGATTGTAAGCTTGTATTCAGATACGTCCTGTAGCCATAATGAGATCGTCAGACCGACCCGTGGGTGGACGTTCGACGCTGCGTTGGTCGTCTCCAATCGAGAAGAACATCCTACGGCCAAATTGGAGATCTGTTGCAAAATATCATTATCAGTCCACTCGCAATAGCAGTTAATGAGAAATAAATATAGAAAGATATGTGAACAATATTCACTACTGCGAACTCACTGTAGAGCTGCACTTGTGGGATTTGTTTTTTATGATTACCTAATTATAAGCAATTTTCATTTCTCTGAATTCAGTAAATGTTCGGAAACAGTCGAATGACAATCATCACTTGGGGATTTGCAATTTCGCGACGAAACTTAGATCAACTATTTTAATTTAACATGCTGAAAAAAGTTGTAGCAAAAACATTCGAACGACTTCAGCGCTTCGGCACTCGACCAGATTGGAAGCATTAAGTGAAATTTCCTCGTACAATTGCTAGCTTTAAAATGGTTTCATTTGCCTTCAGTACCTACATACCCACAGTATTCACATCCATGTTTTTAACAATGAAAAACTTGAGTTTTATAATATATTTATATATTATTTCTTTTTAAATATGATTATATTATTTCCAACCATTTTCGTAAATCTACAGTCGTGAACATTTCGCAACAAAAATAAATTTATAAGATACAAGATGAATGAGAAATAAAGAAGTGAGTGTTAGCTGGCAACACATGGCACCCAGCGATTGTTATGCTAATAACTACTTCCAATGATCTTAATTCTCAATGAATCTTAGTGATTTACCTAAACCTCGTTGTACCTTTAATTCATAATTAATAATTTAGTTGAACATCACTTAAACTTGGCATTGTAAACAATAATTTAACTTTATTAGTTTGTAATTTGACTTCTTATTACTATTGTATTGTAAGATTGTGAGGACGCGCAGTTGTGACGAAATTCAGCGAATGTCTCAATAAAGTGAGTGTACTAGTTATTGGTCTATTTCATTCCACAAAACCTACAATTTTGACAAATAGGGTAAAACGTTATAAAAAGTATATTTATGCAAAAACAAAAACCGACTTCAAATCGAATCAAACGTCAAACGAGCGGACGACCTCGTTGTATTACCAAATTATCATAGAAATATTACAAAATAGAATTAATCAGAACCTAACCAAACTCATCAAACTACCCTTGAAGTACGTCCTTTGGCGTGATATTAACTTTTTCGTCCATTTGTCGTGCATCTACTTCATGCAAATTTCTGTTATTGTTTTCTCATGGATAATGTATATTGAGTGATATTTTCCTTTATCTCTTTTTAGTAAATAACCAAAGATCTGTGATGAAACGGGCATGTGTTCTTATCAGTAGACCACAAGTAATATGGTAATGGTTCGTATTAATTTGCTTTATTAGTTTGTAATTTGACTTCTAATTACTATTGTATAAAGATTGTGATGACGCGCAGTTGTGACGAAATTCAGCGAATGTCTCAATAAAGCGAGTGTATTAGTTATTGGACTATTTCATTCCACAAAACCTACAATTTTAACAAATAGGGTAAAACGTTATAAAAAGTATATTTATGCAAAAACAAAAACCGACTTCAAATCGAATCAAACGTCAAACGTTATTACGAGCGGACGACCTCGTTGTATTACCAAATTATCATAGAAATATTACAAAATAGAATTAATCAGAACCTAACCAAACTCATCAAACTACCCTTGAAGTACGTCCTTTGGCGTGATATTAACTTTTTCGTCCATTTGTCGTGTATATACTTCATGCTAATTTCTTTTATTGTTTTCTCATGATAAATGTATATTGAGTGATATTTTCCTTTATCTCTTATTGGTAAATAACCAAAGATCTGTAATGAAACGGGCATGTGTTCTTATCAGTAGACCACAAGTAATATGGTAATGGTTCGTATTAATTTGCTTGTAACTGACTACAGAATATGCAAATTACGTAAAGCGAATTTCCCTACTCAACCCATCGAATAAACTATTTTCAACCCAGTATCTAACTTTGTCGTTTAGTCTAGTACTTCATTGATTTGCATGTTAAAATAACTTAACATAAACGTGCTCATATCTCGTTTATCATTCGTAAACAAAAATTATGATATGGATTAAGGGACATTTATCGTGAGAACAATCTCTAGATATGTCGGAAGTGGGTTTAAAAATGATATAATTAGCATCAAAGTACCAAATTGGAGAACGAAACTTTTAAATTAGCAAGAATATATAATATTTACGTAGACAATGTTTACATTCACTTTGGGAACTTTGGGTTTTGTTCGTCAAGCAGAGCGTAAGTCTGTTTAATATTCGATTTAATATTTATACAGGGCGTATAATATGGCGTATGCATTTAAGAATTGGTAGATGAGGCATTTTCTTGTGTACTTATGTGAATAAAATGCTATTATACTATTTTTTTATTATGTATTTAATTTTTATGTACTATTAAATGTATTAAATAATTTTTATACAACTAAAACTAGAAAACATAATCTAACTAAACATATAAAACAATACATATTACTAACTAAAAAAGAAATGTTTACAATATAATAGGTATTTTACAAAAAATATAACTGTGCCAAACCGTCATCGCTTGGCAGCGTGCCCAGAAGGCTAGTAGCATTGCCACGTTGTATGGCAATTCTTAGCCTCTGTACAAGGTATTAGCCAGCCCTCTGGTCACCAGATGTGTCGTCCAACTTCTTAGCTATCACATTAAAAAGGTGGTGTTCACCACGGACCCAAAGTTTCTACCCCAAACGGCTCAAATGCGAAACCTCTATCGAAGTGACTATATTTGCACCGCTTGAGGTTTTCTGCAGTTGCAGCGGCCTCTCCAGCCTCAATAAAAGATTCTGGTAGATGTGACGGTGCCAATGTATTATATTATTATATAAATATTCTATATATAATTCTGTATTTGTAACCTAAATTTAAGAAAATAACTGCGACGGTTTCTGCTGTAGGATGCGTCGGTACGATCGAGTACCAAGACCATGACGTTGAAGAATACCATATAATGAGTAGTACTCGTACTTCTGCGTTCCGCCTGGTTAGGTGCCGGCTATTGTTTATCAGAGTACCATAAACAAATTTTATCAGTGTCTTGTTTTACTTGTGAGTCGGACTATCTTTTTTTTTTTGTTAACGGGGAGGAAATCTTCTCAGAAAGATACCCCGCCTTCTGGGGGGAAGGCGGCGGTTATGTGGGGTTCTTACCCACTAAAACCTCCCCGGTGGCCCTTTCCTCGGTGCATGACGAGGGGCTCCGGGATCTCCAGTGGAACGCACCGGAGCCCCTCTGCACTGTGCTCAAGGAGAGCACGTCCCGGGGGGGGAGGTTACTCCCTCCTCCCCTGTGCCCTCGCAGCGTAAGGCGACACGGGCCAGCCGATGTCGCCTTCTTCCCGGGTCCACTTTGGTGGACGACTCAGGCCCCCACCCTTGTCGCCCAGTGAACCCGAGGCCCCTTTTAGTTTCCTTATACGACAGGCAGGGGATACCGTAGTCTTATTCTTGAGAGCCCAGAACTACAGGGCTGACCTACTATCTAAAGGAGGACTATCTTATTTCAAATAAACATAGAAGAAGGTTGCAATCAAGTGAAACAAAGACGAAACATCTTGTTTTAAAGGCGTGCAGCGGAGCTGCGTACTTGTTTGTCCCCTTCTTTAAAAAATATATCTGTCGTCAAAGTCAGATCTGAAGCCAGTGAGGAGGGTAAGGACAGGCGCACGCGTGCGCGCGCGTTCAGCTTTATGATCAACAACAGTGAAGACGTGGCTTCAGCTCTTAAAACTACCTACATTTTCCTATTATTACCAAGAACAAGAAATGGCTGTGTGGACTAGTCTTTTGCCTTTTTCATTAGGGATAATTTAATATCATTATCATCTGAAGCCAGTGTGCCAGCGGCGTTACTTAATGCTAAAAATAAACAAACTAAATATACTAAATATAAAATAAACTCTTTTGTATTTTTCAAAGAAGAGGGTAGCAACACTAAGCTAATTCCATCGCCACCATCTTGATGGTTGGCGTTCAACGACTGTACGTTTTTCGCGTAACTTTCTCCCACGCACTGCCAACTTGTGGAATCAACTGTCGCCAGCGGTGTTTCCGAACGTTTACGATTTAGGGACCTTCAAGAAACGAGCCTATTCCTATCTCAAAGGTCGGCAACGCACCTACAGCTCCTCTGGTGCTGTGGATGTTCAAGGGCGACGGTGATCACTTAAGATCAGGTGAGCCGTATGCTCGTTTGCCACTTTTCATATAAAAAAAAGCAAGTATGCAGCTGCTTAACCTTCTTTTTTCATATTTACACATACTTAATATTTTTTTATTATATATGTGTAACACTTTGCTGCTGAAAATGTAGTTAACAATTTGATCTTAAATTTTTAATAGCACTTTGTTTTCATTAGTAATCACGGGATCACGGATCAAAACAAAATATCGTCGTGATAAAATTCACAAATCAAGTTTCATTCAATCCCTATTACCTATAAGTCTTATACTGCGAATTTCCACCGCAGATTTTGAATGGAGAAAAGAGACGGTAATCATATTAAAGATCTTTCCGGCTCCTAATTCTGAATGTTTTGCCTCGTGAAAGGTTGAAAGTGACTTTGAGGATACGAAAAACTTTCCATCGCAAGTTTACCCTTTACCTTGTATTTATAAAATGTAACGAGGTAAGGTAGCTAGCCTTTCGGTTTTTTACAGATTGCATTTTGGAGAGTGTGTTCAGGAACTACATGAATCTAATTCCCCCATCCCCTTTCCACCATCGAACTTCTAGACGCACTGCGGGATTTCATCCTTTTGTTGTGAACATCCCTCAAACCTGAATGAAGCGATTTGCTTCGTCTTTCATTCTTCGTACAGCAAAGGACTGGAATAGTTTGCCCGCGTCTGTCTTTCCTTCCGATTACAATGGGTATTTTCAAGAGCAGAGTGAATAGGCATTTACTAAGATAGTGCGCCTTACCATCCAGGACTGCATTTCCACTTAACATCAGGTGGGATCGTAGTCAAGCACTTGCTTAGAAATAATAAAAAAAAAACTAATGAATGTATAACTATATCGAAGAATGGGAATGCCTCTGCAGAAATCTTTGTTATTATTACACTTGTTCTTAATTCTTCTATTCTGTTGCCAGTTGTAAATGAAAGTACCATGAAATATGAGATTGAAGTTGTATTTTATAAATTTGTTTAAAAATAGCATTCAATTTAGACAAATTACGGAAAAAGGAAAAATGTTGACACCCGCCTCCAATTATTTTCTCATCTAAACGGCCAATGCAAATCGCCACACTCTAATAACTATACGTTCGATTTACGATCTGAAAGTCACGAGTTCTAACCCCACTGCCAATGTAAATAAATAAACTCCAATTCTCGTAGAAGTAATAAGCATGCAGCACGAACTAATTACAAAAAAATATTACTAGCTAAGAATTTGTATCTGGTGTATGACGATGGGTCCTGTCACATACGAGAACGAATAAACTTGTGTAAAGTGGCCAGAAGGGTGTCTCGAGGTTGACCCTCACTACAATTAAAACTACTTGAGAATTTATTGTATTTTATATATATATGTATATTTTTTTTGTAAAATAAAGTGCTCCAACGACTAAAATGAGAGCTTCATTTAAAACATCGTATTTGTACAGGTCGTGTACCCTTAAATTATTATTGTGCAATTTTAATAACGAGTGTATATATTGCGTGCAACATAAGTTTTGCCGGGGGCACATATCACACAGAAAACGAAAAACCGTCAGTATAATGAGCTCGTTTTGCTAATTTATTCCTTTCGTAATAAAACAGGTCGTGGTGGTGCACTTTGTAATTGTTGTTTATAACAATAACCATCTTTGAATATTTTGTTAGGTTAACGTTATTATTCATATAACAAATAGAAATTGTCATATCTTTGGAACTACTTGTTATTTTTTTCGGGATGGCCATTGGTTTTATAATGGCCCATTTTAAAGTTATTCATTAATTACTAATCACCGGACATCATTTTATATATTTTTTTATAAAAATCTGGATCTCGGAAACGGCTCCAACGATTTTCGCGAAATTTTAAATGCAGAAGGTTTCGGGGGCGAGAAATCGATATAGCTTGGATATTTTTTACAAAATGTCGTTTTATCCAGACATAGAGTATACAATGAATACGTCAGTGAATGGCTTTGCTAAGCAACAAACATGTTTGATGTTAGACTAAGAAAATCAATTTGAATGAAAATTATTTATAAAATAGTTAAAATCTTCCCCTCAAAAGCTGAAAATTTCCCCCCCCGTCACCAAAAAATGTAGGGTATTAAAAGTAGGCCCAAAATATAAATAACTTTTAATATCAATTATTTTATTTAAGAAAGCCATTATTATGTAACTTTAATTTTTGTCCATTTAATGATATTTCGATACAAAGATTAAAGTCAAATCAATAATTTTTTATCGATAATCAACTTACACATAAATATTGGCGAGTATTAATATTATTATTTTATTCATTTGCAGCAAAAAACACGATTTACCAAAAAAATACCGGTCATCCGCGTACTTGATGTAATGGGAAGTATTCCGAGAAGACATTGCAATTATTAGAATTATTAGTCCCGCTGAATTTCTCGTTCGTACATCTCGACAAAACTCCAAATTCCAACAACATCATCTTGATTGGTTAAGTTATTGAATATGCGGCCGCGTCAGCACGTTAGAAAGGTATATCAGAGTATTGCTAAACATCGGTTTTCAATTTATCATATCGATTATTTTTCTACGGTCGACTATAAGGCTCATAGTTTCAAGAACGCCACGAGCGTCAAACAAAACGCGACGTGCGCTGAAACTGGTTACATAATATGATTGTCGTCACTGAATTGCGTAAAATACGACACAACTGATTTTCGCAAATGATGCAAAATATAATTTTCGGCTTAATTACAGAAAAAACAATACGTAAGAAAAACGATAAACTTTTATGTAGCTATATTCCATAGTAATTTTCATGCAGCTAAGCTATGGTTGAGAAATAAAAATTCCGTAGTAATATCAGAGTGGTCTATGACAAATAACTCGACACGGTTCCGTACCTTACAAAAACACCTATTAGGATGTTTTTAACTTAAAGAGAGTTCTAATAAGACTTTTGTTCTGCGGAAAAACATCGTATTGCTGCGGATTTTAATATTACAAAGTGCGGCTTTTTCTTTTTAAAAGCTTTCTTTTTTTTTTCAACCTGAGTTATTATATTGCAAATTACGTAAAATCTTACGTCATTAAATACGAATGAATATTCGATATTCCGATACGACGGTAAAATAAGTATACCACTTTAGCAAAGGTTGGCAATGTAATAATGATCACTTATTATGACTTCATAATGAACATAATGAAGAGTCAATAGCCTAATGGCTAAGAGTACGGTAGGTTGACGTGGATCATCTCCTAGAACAAGCATAAGCTTAGTTGTAATGGTTAATAAAACTGTTAGATTTGTTACAAAAAATAAGGTGAGCCGCCCTGTTTCCATAGAAAAATCACAACTCTTATGCCCTGTATTATAAACTGCAGCATTTAGAAATGAGGAAATTTATTATCTGTGTATGTTGAATATCAGCGTCGAAGAGACAAGAGAGCTGTTAGACGTTTCATATTTTCTTGGTTTTTAATTCCGACCCTTTTCTGATACTATCATATCTACATTGATATCCACAGCTCAAAACAAAATGCGACTGCAAAGGATTTCTTGACCAATTTTAAAGATAGCAAAGTAGAATTTGGTATTAATGGTTTCCCCAGTAAAGGCAGTACCCATCAAGCTGACAGCCAAGTATAGACACTACTCGCATGAACTAACCACAAGATAATTATGATATAGAGGTGGAAGGAAAAATCCTCGACTCTAGTACGCTCACTAGCACAATAAATCCCAGGTGTAAATGCCTAGGAATTGTAGCTGTATTCTGCCGACCCATGTTTAATTAAAATTATAAATACTAAGTAAGAAAAAGGTTCTGTCATTACGAAATGTCGTGATCTATTAACTTCAATAAAGAATCACTTTTCTTTATGTCAAACGTTGAACGAGGACAAAGGGAAAGTTTGTGGAAACAATTTGTTTCTTGCTGTAAGAGGTAAAGATAAATTATTCTTCTTAACTGTGCAATCGTAGAAATTGTGTTTCGTATTTTTTGCTCTATTCATCTTTTGACATCTTCCTTCAAAATTTTTAAGCAATTTTAAATATTTAATCTTTATCATATTCAGCTTCATTTGTTGCTCTTATAAAAATAATAATTATGAAAAAAGCAGTTATAGCCTAGTAACTAAGCTAGCTTTCAATCTGATGTCGAGGATTCGATTTTTTTTATGACAAACTACACAGATTGGCCAGAGAGTCTGGCCTTGACTGCTTCACCGGATTGAGAGGTGGCACAGCTATTACCTGAACCTCTATTGCTAGGAACTCGACACAAGGATCCCCTCGGTGAGGGGTAACCTCGGCTTGGACGGTTACTATGTTACGCGTAAGCATTCCGATCCGAGGGTGCCCGAGAGGGCCGAACCACGACTCGGTCGGTTGCTGTTTCACGGATAATCAAAAGCTAAACTAACTTTCAGTGCAGCTTTTGAATTTAGTTTATCTTTTGAATAACTCGAGGATTCGAAATCATGTCGGCTTGTATGCCAATTAATTGCGGGTTTTTCGCCGTACGTGTGGTACGTACCTTTCTCATTTGGGTCCTAATAAGCTTGGTAAAAATCGGATAGAGGAAGCCGTCTCTATCTACCTCCTACGGTTAAAAGTACATAAGATCATCACCACTTCGCAGACCAGGTTCTTCTTTGATCCAGAGATTGGCAACTACCAGTAGTTGAATGTGCATTAATTGGAAACCAATAATAATTGCTCCATACTTACTACTGGTCGTGTCAGTTCGAATACCTTCGACCTTAAAATATCTAGATATGAGATGTTATATGAAAAATATGCGTAAATGAAAATAAATATATCTTAAGGAAATATACTCATTAAATTCAGATATAATGAATTTAGACCTAGGTTCCATATTAAATTGGACCACTCAACTGTTAAGCTACGGAAACTTTAATGTTACTGTTACTGTATTTAAATATTATTTATGTTATGATATATTCAATTATTATGTTCTAAAGTCGACAATGCAAAATGACAAAGTTACGCGACATTAACGTTTACATAATGGCTTAGGCTTATTAATTATATTAAATTAGGCGTGACAATCTAAAACGCAAATGCGCGAGTAATCGGCTTAGCGAATGATTGCGGTTTGTACGACTGCCTAATTGTGCATTAGCCATTGATTCCAATTATTATCATTCTATTAAAAGTTATATTGTAACTATTCGTTGTTTCACCGCAATCTTTATTGATAAATAATCGAGCAGTAACTCGATTATTATTCAATAATTTATTATTGCCTTTAGTCATAAGTTGAATGAATGAATGAATGAATATTCTTTATTGCGCAACAATTAAAAATAAAATACATCACAGAAATAGTAAATACAATTTTCACATTAGACAAGGTCATTGCATGCGCAATGGACGGTTTTATCGCTAAGAGCGATCTCTTCCAGGCAACCTTTGTATGGACAGAAACTTTCGTCTAAAAATATTTTAGTGGGTCTGTGATTATATTTATTTACAACAAACATACGCATTTATCAATATATACACTATTAATAATAATAATATATAAATAAATATGCTAAACATACAACAAATACCGTATAAAAACAATATATATTTATAAAGATAGATAGTGTCTATGTACTAGATTCTTAAAAGCTGTCAAGGATTCTGTGCATCTTATGCTTTGTGGCAGAGCATTCCAAAGTCGGACTGCTTCCACTGAGAAAGATTTGTTCAAAAATTTTGTAGCATGCTCTGGCATTTTGAGTGTCATTTTCTCAAGTTGTGCAAGATATTATAATTTCTTGCTTCTAGCCTAAATAAAATCCGACGCAGATACTTAAGTTTGAAATATCCTACAATAATCCTTCAAATTTGAAAATAATTGTATTAAATACATTATTATATATTATTGCTGTTCGCCATAGATATAATTTTTAAATAAATTGGAACTAGTACAAAGTGAACGGCCTAGCTAATACTCCACGTATGCGAATGTTCGTAGATGGAGTTGTATTACACATTGACCGTTTCGTTCCTTTCAACCGACTTGTAAAGGAGGAGGTTCTCAAATCGTCTATTTTTTCTGTGTAATCGCATAACTTTGGACCGGGTGAACTGATTTTGATGATTTTTTTTTATATATGAAAAGTGGCAAACGAGCATACGGCTCACCTGATCTTAAGTGATCACCGTCGCCCATGAACGTCCACAGCACCAGAGGAGCTGTAGGTGCGTTGCCGACCTTTGAGATAGGAATAGGCTCGTTTGTTGAAGGTCCCTAAATCGTAAACGTTCGGAAACACCGCTGGCGACAGTTGATTCCACAAGTTGACAGTGCGTGGGAGAAAGTTACGCGAAATTGAATTTGAAAGCTGGTGCTTCCCGCGTGGTCCTATTTAAATTTGGTACAATTCTGACCGTGGGGTCCATCAGAAAACCATACGTCTTATCACGTTAAACGCCATGGGGTCACCGGTGACCTCACCCTTCCTCTATCATAGCGCCATGGGGTCACCGGTGACCTCAACGTATAGTCATATTCAAACTACTTTTTCTCGCCGCCGGCCATACTGACTTTACTTTATTCGTACTCCGTGACCGGCACGGCGCTGTAGAACTGTACTGCGCAGTGGGACAAACATACCTTGTAAGGAATTGAAAAATGAAAGCGAAAAAGTAACCAAAATAAAAATTGAGGATATATAATTCAAATTAGTCTTTATTATATTATTATATATACTATTCAATAAGAAAATGATGACAGCTAAGATAGTAGGAACGTAATTGATCTAGTAACACACGTTCTATCATTCTATCTATCGTAAGCGCGAGCGCACTACTGGTGTAGCGGGTGGCCGGCGGGGTGGCCGGCGCGGCGCCGTGTACCGGAAAATATATTTTCTGTATTTGTGCGCCATGGGGTGCACCGGTGACCTCAGCTATGTATTTGACTGTAACTATGTAACCCATGTACAGAATTGAATAAAACTTATTTTCTATACGTATTGTAACATAATAAACAAATTACGACCAAAAGTATTTTTACGATTTTTATTTTTTTCTATCGGCGTTTAACGTGTTAAATTTGCATCAAGTATGTGCGCCACAAATGGACTAATAACTCAATAACACGCCCACGGATTTCGATGATTCATTTTTTATTAGAAAGGATGTACTTTAAGAGTAGTTTGATGAAAGTTTGGTTACGTTCTAGTTAAGTTTGATTTCATAATACCTACGATAATTCAGAAATAATATAGGCGTCCACGTATAATAGCGTTTAACGTTTGATTTGATTTCAAGTTGGTTTTTGTCTTTACTCATAAATATACTTGTCATTAAAATTTTTAACTTTAAAAAAAATCATTATGTTGTGAGTAATTATTATATATATTATGTTAATAAATTCAAAATAAATAAAGTAAATATTTATAATAATAATTATGTTTACCTTTCATATTGCTTGTGACAGTTCGAAAATAAAAAATACTTAAATCAAAATTGAAAGAGGAGTACCAGGCCTCCAAAACTTTGTTTACGTTGTAGTTAGGTTAGGAACTGCAGAGTAACACTTGAGGATCGGGGAATATAATTTTCTTAAATATTTTCGTAGCCACTAAAAATTTTAGTAAAGTCCTTTTAAAACGAAAATATATATAAAATGGACAAGGGAGGTTGCTTGCAAAAGTTTTTATTACACTCGGCTCTGAATATTTAAGGGAGCTTCCCGGCACAAAACCATGTTCAGACATCATTTCCGTTCAGGTTTTAAGTCGTCTTTAATGCTGTAAAATTTTTTTTTTAATAAGAACAAAAGTTTTCTCTTTAACATCAATATCATGATTATATATATTATATTACAAATAATAACTGAGTAAGCCCTCATAAAAGAATTAGTTAAAAGTTAACAAAATATTTGACTAAAGCTGATAAGGAGAAACGAAACAGATGACAATCTGAAGGCCATTGTAAGG
This sequence comes from Meandrusa payeni, assembly GCA_029286785.1. Classification (NCBI taxonomy): domain Eukaryota; kingdom Metazoa; phylum Arthropoda; class Insecta; order Lepidoptera; family Papilionidae; genus Meandrusa; species Meandrusa payeni. Next base: position 9,132,733 of record JAGSMX010000013.1, read on the forward strand.
ATATTTCATAGAAAGTGATTTTTATTAATGATACCTACTTGATTGTGATTGAATACACATTTGAAAGCACTAACGCTGTTGCAACTACCGTAATTGCTACAGTGTTCCCGTCGTTCCGACTAAGGGCATCGAGCACTTTGTGGGGTTTTAATCGTTGCGAGTCCTTACCCAATCGGATTGGCATGGGCTTTTTCCATGCGTCTAAAAGAACAAAATTTTATTCTAGGAAAAAAAAATTAAATATATTTACTCATCTGACAAGGTAGGAAATTTAATCAATTTGTATTTTTTACATCCTTCATATCCGCTGTTATGAAGGATGTAAAAAAATGTTAAAACACTTACAAATAAGAAACGCCTTAAATAATAAAATGGGCGGAATAACAAAAAGAAGGAAATAAAGTTAAAGAAAAACCCATTAGAGAAATGTCACCAACGGTAAAGTAATTTTACTGTCATTTTAATAATTTAGCTTCTAACAAAAGCTTTTAATAAAGTATATATTATTATTACGTAAAAGCCATTATAATTAGCGGAGGGAATATTAAAACGAGACACATTAAATGATAATGATCGTATATTAACATTCATTATAGTTTTCAATATTACTCTTTTATCGCTCTGAAGCGTCAATAGCCTAATGGTTTAGGGTACTGTCTGCGAAAAAGTTCGAATCTGCGAAAAGATGGTTTACGTCAACAGTCGAATGGTGCATTCAAACCTATGACCTTAGGATTTGCAGACCGTACTCTAAACATAACGCTATCGACGCTTTGGTTAAAAACATTTTTTAGGTTTCCTTGTAAGATGTTCTATTATTTTTCGACTTTTACAAAACATCTTTTTTAAATAAAAGATTACATGCTTAAACATTTTTAACTCTTATTTATTTCTATAACTCTCAAGCTTTCCTAATTACTTACACTTAACTACAATCAGGGTAAACAAGAGTGCGGTACTACGATCTCATTATATAGGGTACGAATCCAAGTCGGCTTGTAGCAATATTTCAGTTTTATAGTCCGTTATTTCAGTGTAATAGTCCAAAATAACAATTTGCTAAAAATTTGTGCCCGGTGTATGGCGACCTATCACATATGAGACATAATAAGCTTGGTGAAAAGTGGACAACAAAAGTTTTCCTATCTACTCCCCTAAAAGGAATGTAGAAGAAGTAGGAAATATTTTTGATTCAGCATCTTTGGTCTCGTTATCTCTATTATCCTGGCTAAAGAATGTAATTAATTACAACGACATATTTAAAATAAGTGGGTAAATTTCTAGCTTGTAAAATAAAATAAACTTTCTATTTTTTAGACATCTCATAAAGTAAATTCATGAAAATATGTCTCGCCAAAAAGAGAAAATGGCCAAATATTTAAATTTTATTGCAAAGATATCGCCGAGTTGAACGCACGGAGCAGGTGATTTCACCATTTATATTCCCTCAAAGCGAAAATTGGATGTTATTATGTCGTGTCTGCGTACGCTGCAAACAATTTATATCTCATAAGCTCTATTAATACCAAACTGGTGTGTTAAACGTCACAGAATATGTCTTATTCAGCGCCCAATTAATATAGACCTTGTTAAATTATTTGCATAAATAGATATTTATTTTATTATTCTTTGTTTGCTTTTCATTTATTTTATATTGTGCAAAGTGGATACAGATTTATTGCAGCAACTTCTTTTTAGAAAGTGCTACACTACGTATACTTTTTTTTTTGTTTGCGGGAGGAAATCTTCAACAAGATACCTCGCTTTTCCTCGGTGCATGGTGGCCTCAGGGATCTCCAAAGGAACGCACTGGAGCTCATCTGCACTGTTCTCTTCGGAGAGCACGTCCCGGGGGGAGGTTTTCCCCTCCCCCCTGTGCCTTCGCCTGTCGCCTTCTTCTCGGATCCACTTAGGCAGACGACAAAGACCCCCACCCTTGTCACCCTGTGAACCCGACCCTTTTAGTCGCCTTCTACGACAGGCAGGGGATACCGTAGTCTTATGCTACCAGGACTTGACCAAGATTTGAGGAATGGCCACAACAAAAGGATGCTATCCAGTCTTGCGTCTTGACGGCCGACTGGATTGGAATGAGATTGGGAAATTAGATCATGTTATTCCTGGGGAGTGTCCAAAATTCTGTAGAACATCGAAATTATTAAAAAAATATATTATTTTAGGTAAATAGTTGCAGCTATTCGTCGATTATAATATCTATTATCATACGCATAAAATTGCTGACCGTAACTCTAAAACAAATTAAAAGAAAATCAAGCATATCTTGATGCAGGTAAAATGGTGGCCTTCCGACTTCGCAGGGAAATTGCCACTAAATGTTTCTCAAGCATAATATACCATAATAAAAGTATAATTTCGTGTGTCCTTTCTTTTTATGTAACAATGTTACTTTGTGTGTTAAGTACATTTAAGCTTTATTTTCGCACTCTACTTACCCTCCTCACTCCAACATCATATTAAACAGTAGAGAATACTTTATGGAAAATCAGCGAAAGTTCCATTCGCCAACGAGACAAGGATAAGGAAGTTTCCAAACATCCTTAACAACTGTGTAACTTAGGGACTAGTTTGTACACCACAGAATCAGCTCTTTATACGTAATGTACAATCTTCTTCACTTGTAGACAACAATGTAAATATGATAAAATTTTCTTATGAATATCATAAGGATATCTCTCTCTCTTCCTTGCTACCCACATGTTGGTGGGGATAGCTTTCCAGATGTTCTCTTTCCACTTTCCTGTCTCTGACATCGTCTTGGGAAATCTTCCATTCCACTTCCTCACGTGTCTTGACATTATACTAATACTAAACAACATATAATTGGAAGAACCAAAGATGGGAGCAAGGTCTTGGTTCTTCCTCTGAATATTCCGACCATTCGGTTTATCTGTATAAAAAATATTTAATTAATAAATTGAAAAGAATTATGTTCTGAAAGAAATTACTGCTTTGTAAGTACGGTTCAATTTGCTGAGCTGTCAATTTTTTTTTCAAAAATATTACTTACATTGTTGTTAACCATCACAACTTTGCTTTAAGCTTCTGATCTAACAATCACGTCAAAAGTCGAATGGTGCATTCGAACGTACGTAGGCTATGGACGCTTTGGTATGCTATTCACTAGAAATTTATTTATTGATCACCAACATAATGAATTAAAATAATATACAAAAAATAACAACAATGCAATAGTTGCTTTGTTAATTCCATCACAATTATAGGTTGCTTGTATGGTGATAAGACTGCATGCAATGAATAAATGGCAAATGCCAATATTATAAAGTGACTAAAAAAAGGAAAAAAATTAAACAGAATTTTTTCAGTTCACTCCATAATTATTGTACATGGAGACTTTTAGAGTTCTATTTTCTGTGGATTTTATTTTGAAAATGTAATTAATTGTAAGTAGGGGTTGAAACTTTATTAAAGAGTCAAGAATTTTATTTTTTTCTTTTTCGCCCTCTCGGGCGCCCTCGGATCGGACTGCTAACGCGTAAAATTAGTAACCGCTAAAGTCGAGGTTACCCCTCACCGGGGGGGCCCTAGTGTGGAGTTACTACCTAATGGATGTTCAGGCTAAGCGACCTAAGAGCTATGCCACCTCTCAATCTGGCGAAACAGTGAAGGCCAGCTTCTCTGGCCAACTGTGTTAGGTCGTCCAAAAAAAAATTATTTTTATTTGTTGTTATTTGAGGAGCCTTTCAAATGGGTGCATCAATTTGGATTCTCTAATATTTTTGGATAAATAATTATTAATTTACAAGCATGCGTATATTATTCATTTTTCACCGACATAAGTTCGCTATTGGAGACCACGGACCAGCAAGCGCAGTTTAGGATGTCCACCCGCAAAGTGGCAGCTGGATGCGGGCCGCTTACAACCGGTCCTTTTGGAAATCGTTGGAGGCCTATGGCCAGCAGTGGATTTTTTACGGCTGAAATGATGATGATGATGATCATGATAAGTTCGCTGTTTTGATACTATCGTTGTTTCAGCTTAATTTCATTTTATGTATTTGGATATTTTTGAGAATATTATATATTACTTTATTTAATATTTGTCTGACTTAATATACTTAGAAAATATAAATTATATTTCAACGACAGGAAAATTAATTACACCAGATGATTGCAAGAACATAATGATTGATAATTCATTTACCGTCTCTAACGGAAACATCACTTTAAAAACAATGAAAGCCTCGACACCTAATTAGCAGTTCCTTTCAGGCGGTGCCTCGCTACCGACTGGAAAGTAACAAAAGCTTAAACTTCACTCAATTTTGCGCTCAACTTCGTTAAATGTTTAAGCTTTTCAAGCGTTTCGTTAGATCTTTTTTAGGTATGAATTAATTTAAAACTACCTCCATTCAGTTTCTACCTATGTAGTCTATCGTATACTATGTAGTCACAGTTGTGTTTGTTACAGATGTTTATAATTTCTTTTATAAATATTATGACCAATTCCAACGGAATTATGTTTATAAGCTTATTTTTACGTTTATTTCATTCAAAATTATTAGACCACACCATTTGTCTAAAATAAATAGGCGATAAAAAACTTTATTATAATAAAGTCACTATAAAGTAGTTGGTTTAATTACTCCGTATTACAATAGCTATTTGCCAGTGAAAGTCCCATTCAAATCGATCCAGCCATTCCAGAGATTATGCGGACAAACGGACTCACCGATGAAAATTTAAAAAAAAAATGTTTTGGTATATGTACCGTATATTCGAGTACATTCATTCCGTCACTAAAATATATACTTATTGTACTAGCGTATCCAGCCTGCTTCGCCGGGCTAGATTTTGCTTTATTTTTTTAACAATAAACATACATCATTAAATTTTTAATTTAACTCTCGCAACATATTAAATAATTCATTTCTCTCCGTATTTATTCTCTTCAATTTCCTTTTCGAGCGGGTAAAGATCATTACAATAAACCCATGAACATATCAGCAGCATGAGTAAGCGGATACATTCGTGGCGCTATAAGTTACCTTGAAATCTTCAAAATCTTAAATATTATCTTTAATATACTTCAGTATACTTTATTGTACTTCAATGTAGTTTATAATGCCATAAATATACACAACGAATATGTCAATACAAATTTGGTTATATAATGCTAGTAAATAAAAGCTGTATTTGACAGGTTAAAAAATAGGAGTGCCCCGATTGTAACCAAACTTTACAGGATAGTCGCCGGGTCAATCTGAAGATTCCCTGAAAGGTTAATTGAAATCGGCTCAGCCGTTTCGGATCCTATATCGAACATACCCACACACTTTCTCTATTATATATATATATATCTCTCTCTCATCCTTGCTATTGGTCCCAAATGGTGGTGGGGTCAGCTTTCCGGATTTTCGCTTTCCACTTCGCTCTGTCGCCGACATTGTCTTTGGTAATGTGACACCACACTCTTCAACCATGTCTTGAGCCTTCCTCTTGGATCTTTGGATCTTCGACTGGGAAGGGACATTATTAGTAAGTAGTCTATTATATATACTCGTATATAGTTTAAATAATTAAGGATAATAAACTATAATTGCGATCGTATGTATTATTATTTATCAATTTAAAAATATTCAGGGTAAAATCCTCACGTACCGCTGTGGTAATTTTACCGTCTAATATCAAAGCGGCAGATGGACCATCAATCATGCTACGAAAGTTATTTACCATATGGTTACATGCTCATTGCATCTTCTTACACGATTTCTTATAACACTGTGGTATTTTTATATTAAACACGAAATACACGATATCTATATATATAAAAGAGAACGCGTGTGTGTTTGATCCGTATAGGCTCCGAAACGGCTGGACCGATTTTATTGAAACTTTCAGGGAAAAAAAAGATTGACCTGACGAGTAATCGTGTAAGTAATCGTGTAAAGTTTGCTGACGATCGGAGCAAACCTCTTTTTGAACTATCAAACAACAGCAACAGCTTTTAGGAACTTTTAGGTAATTTATATATTATAAATTCCTAATTAAATACAAACGATGGAAATTAAGAAATAAAATCAAACCATCATAAAATCAGTTAAATTTTCATTAATATATAAAACTAAAATTGGACTTATTTGTCAGTTATCACTCAAAAGTCTTAATATAAAACAAAGCGGAAAGCATTTTCCATTTATAACAAAAACATTGCGACGTCGCCGAGAATAAATTTCTCTTTGCTCGGGAGCATTGAAAAGTCTGTTCAATATAAACTTCAACTCTACCAGAGAGTACAATCGCGAATTGCTTACGCCTTAGCCCACAAAGGAAATCTGAGATTTATAAACTTTTTTATAAATAAACTAGCTGTACCTGCTGTACCCTAACTAAAATAAATTTGAAGAAAACACATTACACAAATGTTGGTGGAGAATCCCTTTTCATTTTCTGTTTGCATTTCAATACAATGACCACGGCAAAATATTAAATTTGGTAGAATGATAGTAGCGCCATCTGCCAGTACTCAGAAACCTTCGTAGATTCACGCACGACACTTTGCTGAAGATCGTCACATGATAAAAAGTTTACGATTTTATAAAAGACATACAGACAAACATTCATTTTTATAAACCTATTAGTATATGGATATTATAAAAATCAATCCCTCACGACTGTTTCTTTGACATGGTGTTTAGTGGAAGCAAATATATATACTAATTATAATTAAATATCGATTGACTTATAGCGATGAGCCCATTACAATGTCAAAATATAATAGAATTTGTAATTAATTATTATAATAGAATAAGCTATCGCTAAGCTATAACCTTATAACCCCTAGAGGACAACAATCACTGTTCGCGTATCATTGAGCTACCCGTCCTTAATGTCTTAAGTGATAAGTTTACTACCATATATCAAATAAAACAAATAAAATTTTATATCCTTTTAACTCTTTTCAACCGAGTTCAAAAAAAGAAATGGTTCTCAATTCGCATGTATGTTTATTCTTGTTTTTTTTTTTATGTTTGTTGTGTCACAACTTTTGACTGAACCGATTTTGACGATTCTTTTTTTAGTTGACAACTAGTGCGTGTGATTCCATTTATTTTTTGATTTAAAGGGTGTACTTCAAAGGTTATTTGATGAGAGTTTAAAGAGAAATTTAAGTCGGTTTTTATTTTTACTTATAAATAAATATATTGTAATACAGCACCGTAGATAGCGACTGCAAGTGCTATCCGCTTTTTTCGAAGCGTTTCCATAAGTCACAAATAATTCCTTAAGGTATCCCCGGCTTGTATTCAAACCAATTGCTATTGCTTAAATTAGAACATAATTATAATATATTATTTTGTCCACAAGGTAAATGAAAATACGTGTATGTGTTAGCGATTGGAGTCTATGCTAGGCAGCAAAGGTATGTAACCCTAAATCTATCTTGAATTTGTATATAAACTGTACTCTGTGTAAAATAATCTGTGGTATGATGTAAGCTATCAGTGCGGAACATAAGAGCGGACGACGCCATATATGTATATGAAAATAGGAGATTCTAAAAAAATGTAATATAGTTGAGTTTTTATTAAGATACTCTTTCCATTACCAAATTCATTATTTGCAAAACAATACACAAACAGCACTTATCGACTATAAACATATAAACAAATATATATATTATACACAAATATATATCATACAACATTTTTATGGCAGGAAAACTGTGAATAAGTGTTTATACATGAATGTGTATTAATTACACAAATTAAAAACTTACGTAGTGTTAAAGGGATGCTAAGCAAGAATTTATACTTATAAATCCAGGGTATTCAACGCAGAAGAAAATATCTAGATCTTCGAGATTAAAAAGCAGAATACTCAATCGCTTGGCTTTCTAATCTTTATTGCCAGTAAAATAATGACGTTAATTTTGTGAATGCAAACAGCAGAGTTACGATCTCTCAATATAAACGTAATAAAACATGTTGATGAATTGAAAATAAGATTTTGTTTATAACTGAGCCTTCTATTTAACATTTCGTAAGCAACGTGTACCGAGTTGCTTACAAAATGGTTGAACAGCATGAGATATTTATACTTTTGCTCATAAATGAAATCTGTGTTTCGACTATTTTGGTACGGTTCTGAAAACGTAACGTGCCTATGCAATATTCAATGTGTTTTATAGAAATAATAACAACAAAGAAGTAAATTTACGAACAAAAACAAAATACGGCTTCATTTCGAATAAAAATAATCTTTGAAGTCGGTTGGTATGGACAAATAACTCAATATCACATTGAATCATTTGTACATTTGTCGCACATATACTTATTGCAATTTTTTTTCCAATACAGCGCAAACACAGACTTGTGTCCGTTCTCTTTTCTAATGTACTTTAATTGTTTACTTTGTTTTGTTAATAAGAGTGCTACCTCAACAGTTATAACCATTTTTTTAATGACCGATTTTGGAAGGTAGTCTTGGCGAATGCTCTGGTTCACGCATCGAAGACGCCCCGTTGCATCGTCAGTTTCTCCGCGACCGCGGCGTCCCTGTTTCTCATGGCTATTTTTGGGTTGTAGTCTATTATTTTCTCTTTTGATGCGGCCGTTGCGCTTATCACCAGTCTTCCTGTGGGGTCGTCACAGTCATCTATGTAATAGACACAGCTGTGTGTCCGGATATAATGCAAAAAATGTAAGACTAAAATGATTCTCTCATGGATTACCCATTGTCAGAATCAGACCAAATTGGAATGGGACAGCATGAAATTTGAAAATTAGCACAGTTTGAAATATGCAATAAGTATGTGCGCGAAAAATGGACGAACAACTCATTATTACGACAATCGATTTCGATTATTTATTTTATTGGAAGGGATGTACTTCAAGGGTAGTTTGATGAGAGTTTGGTTAAAGTTAAAATTACAGCCTTTTTATTAATAATATATATATCCCACTAATGGGCACAGGCCTTCTCTCTAAAGAGAGTTTAAGGGCATAGTCCGCCACGCGGCCCTAGTGCGGATTGGCAGACTGCACATGCCTTAAAAAGATCTAAGACATGTAGGTTTCCTCACGATGTTTTCGGCACGGGGATCGAACTCGGGTTGCTAGCGTACTGTGCAACTTGAGTGAGAGTAGAGTGCTACCACAGCTCCGAGTTTGGTTAGGTTACGATTAATTCTATTTCGAAATATTCCGACGATCATTCGGAAATTTAAAGAAGGCTTGGCGCGTAGTAACGTTTGATACGATTTGAAGTGGGTTATTGTTTTCTCTCGTAAATTTTCATACTTTCATCATGACTTTCGACGTCACATGTAAAACAATATATTTAAATATTGCTGGAGACTTTCATTTGCTGAGCAGTTGAGAATTCTAATTTTGAAAAAATAAACAGCGTTATCAGTGCAGTACAGCCGTCTGGTACGTTTGTGAAATCTTGTTATTTTAACATTTGGTGGAACGATGTTTAGTTAGAACTGTTATATTTTAAAGCTGCAGAGCTTTTTAAGCTATATTTAAGTATAAAAATACACTATCTCCTTCGTCTGTCACGTTTTTATGGTAGCTTACTTAAATACTTTATATTTGATGCATCATATACGTGAGACATATTTAAGGATTGTTTAACTGACCACTTACAAATAAAAAATAATAAAATCAGTTACGTAATTTAAATAGAATTATTTATTAACCTCCAAATAAATTTTCGCGATTGTAATTTTTTTTTTATTGTAGCACCTTTGAGAAAAAATGTGTTGCTATTACAATGAATTCTTGTAATTTGTCGTTTAATTGATTCAATTAAAAGCAACTGTAATTCTTACCACTTTATACTGAAATTCTAGGTTTTATAAAATAAATTGTTTTCAAAATTTTAAAGAATATTTCGATGAAAGAAGTCAGCAGAAAGGTATACGGTATAAATATAGTAGTATCATACATAGTCGACCACCTCATTTGCCTTAGTCCCTGAAAGAAACAAGTAGAATACATATCACAACGTGCACAGATTGAGGTCGCGACATTTCGCTGCAAAATTTTTTGCACATCGGATGCAAAAGGCTGAATCACTGAACTGTGAGATTTGCCAAGTGGTGGATGATGTGCACCACATAATGGGGGAATGTGCTAAACATGAAGCGCAAAGTTATTAATAGATAGTCTCAAACTGAGGGAACAACATGTGGGTGCTTTCTTAATGCTGTTGTCTGACCCGACCTCAGAGGGAGCTAGGAAGCTGGTCGCTATGGTCATACAACATTGACTTTCTTTCTCGCTTCATGCGACTAAGGTTAGGGTATGATGGAGCTGACATACCCAAAAGGGCAAAACTCCCCATAAATAAAGAAAGAAACAAACAATTGTAAAATATTACTTGTATGTATAATTTAATCGATTTTAAATTTTTGTATTCTTTAAAACCTAAATTCCATCTTCGAAATAATACAATAAAAACATTTAATTATATTATTTCGAAGATGGAAGGATTTTTGAAAGATTATTTAATTAAAATTAAGGATTATTTTATTCAAGCTAATTCCTAACTGTGAATAAATCACTTACGTTCAAAACTCAGACCTCTGTTCAGTTCCACTGAATGGGAACTTGTCCCGTATAATGCTCTTATTATTCAGATAAAAAATGAAAAGGGAACATTAACTGGGAGCGTTTTCTACGTTGCTCCGTTCCGCTAATAGAATCTCGTTACTCAAGTCAGAGAAAGCATTAACTATCGCAAACGTCGGATTTAAAGATAAAAGAAAGGTATTATCTTCCTAATAAGGAAAAATGAAAAAGGGAAAAACGACGTTATAAATCTATTTAAAAGCAAATATTTATCTATAAATTTGAAGAGCAACTTTTATTTCAGTACATGACGCTTAATCGAATGTATCATATACATATTTGTAATTTTGATGACAATAGTCTGATGGTTTAGGATACAGTATATTAAAGGTCATCAGACTATTGACGTGAACCATCTCCTAACATAAGCCTAAGCTTATTTGAAATGGTTGACAAGAATGTTAGTGAAAATATTGTTAGCATTCTATTTATTATATAAAAAGTTGGTAAAAAGCATAGACATTATAAATACGAGTACTCTATGTTAAGCTGTGCGAGGGAAACGCACATTAGTATATATCTCTAGCGTCCATCATCTTGTAAACTTCGTCAATCTTGCTGTCCGTCCGTCCGGAAACATTCGTGGCCAAGCGGCTCTGCAAACTACTTTTTGCCCCTTCGGGAGATGGACCGTGACGGGTGGACCAGTCTCGTGATTTATTCTATCTTTCTGCTAACTGTTGGTTTACGTAATACTCGATCGAAATTTTACTTCAACCGGTTTTTACCTTTAAACTCTTAAGTCATAGTTATGGTAGACGCCCAAAAGGTGTATTATGCCTAATCCTCTACAAGCAGTTGTACAAGCGGACGTAAGTCACAAGCTCAGTATAACATATTGTAGCTTTTATATATGTTCATGACATTTCGCCATCCTATCTGTACCGCTGTTATAATTTTAAACAATTTCAGAGAACAACGCGTAGCGTAGCGTACCAGCCCGCTTCGCCAGGCTAGATTTTGCTTTATTTCATTTAAACAATAAACTTACATCATTAAATATTTAATTTAACTCTCACAATATATTAAATTATTCATTTCTCTCCGTATGCATTCTCTTCTCGAACGAAGATCATTACCTACACCCATGTACACATTTGCAGCATCAGTAAACGGATACATTCGCGGCGCTATAACTTACCTTGAATATTCCAAATTCCTTAATTATTTTCTTCTCTTCAGTATACTTTATTATTCTTCATTATACTGCAATATACTCCACTGTTCAATATAGTTCATAATGACATAAATATACACAACACATGTGTCAATACAAATTTGGGTTATAAAACAATAGAATATCATCACTTTAAATAAAGCTGTATTTGACTGTGCAAACAGAGGAGTTCTCCGATTGTCAACAGGTCAATCTGAGGATTCCCTGAAAATTGCAATGAAATCGGTCCAGCTGTTTCGGCGTCTATATGGAACAAACTCACTCACTTTCTCTTTTATAAATAGATAGGAATATCTGTAATATCCCTGATTATATTATTTACATTGTAGTTATGGCCTATTTTTAGAAAATTTAGTATTATATCTGTTCATTAAGTACAAGCTACGCCTTACCATACAACCCTAATCGGAGTAAATCAGGCATATAATCGTGCCGTTTGGACCCAATTAACATCGCAGTTTCGGATTATCGACGTGTTGTATATTCTATTACAAGCTTTTGTGCTAAATGGGTTATAGCATTATGACATAGTGGAAATACATTTATAGATATAGATTTACTTTATTTTATGATTGTTATAAAATCGTAATTTGTCATTATGCGTCGCTAAATGATTCCAGTATTTGTCTTATGTAGACAGAAGGCTGACGATGATAATGATGAATGATTACATCTCTAGAGCTCTCATTTAAGCTCATTTATGCTTTTGTTGTAATTGGAATGGATAATTGCGGTTGTATTTCGGCGTGTTGGCGTGTTTTTTCAACCGAATTCAATAGGAGGTGCTTCTCTATTGTATTTTTTTATGTTTGTTATCGCATAACTTTGGATCGGGTAAACCGATTTTGATGATGTAGTTTTTGTTTGAATGCTGGTGCTTCCCATGTTCCATGGCCCAATTCCGATTACGGCATCCAAGAGAAAATTAGTCTTAAATTTGCATCATGTATGTGCGTCACAAATGGACGGATAACTCAATATCACGTCAATCGATTTCAATGATTGATTTTTTTTATTAGGAAGGATGTACTTTAAGAGTAGTTTGACGAAAGTTTGGTTATGTTTTCATTTATTTTATTTCGTAATATTCCAACGATAATTTGTAAATAGAAAGAGGGCGTCCGCGCATAAAAGTTTAACGTTTGATTCCATTTGAAGTCGGTTTATGTTTTTGCTCTTAAATATATAAATTAATGAAAATTTTAATATTTTTTTTTATTATTTACAGCCATCGTCATATCTAAAATCTATGTATACATTCTTTCTCGTCTTAATTTATTTCTGGATCAATCTAAATCTTGTATTCCGTGTTGGTGAATAACCTAAAAACATGACATCAAGTCACATTTTATATTATAAGGGAATAAGGGATCGAGTGATTGTTTATTTTTATTAAAATACGTAAAGTCATTTGGTAAAATGCTATTGAATAGAATTATCATCTACCGGCCACAAAATAAATTTGTGTCCACGGTACGCGGCGATACTCTCGCTTACTGTCGACCGAATTTACGTTACTATGCTGGCCACATTCCAAATTAAGTTTTATTTATGTTACGCACAAAGCAATTAGAATAATTAATTATAATTATGGGCAATATTACCATAAGCATTTACTAAAATTTAAAGCCTTTCATGGCGTTTTATTAACACGTTCAAAGCGGTACCGGTTATCTATTTTCATACCACTACGACGAAGCGATTTAAAGCTTCCTTTTATCCATTATTAAGGCGTACTTTTATTAATAATTACAGAGAGCTTATTAAATTCTACCGCCTTTTAAATATATTGGCATAATACAGAAAAAATATGGATTTTTATTTATTTAATCTTTATTTGCACAAAATGGCGGATTTAATGCAAAAAAGTATTCACTGGGGCTCTTATCCTAAAGTCCCCAAACTTTTCCAAAATAGTAAAATAAATTAGTGTTTCAAATTAACGGGTGAAGGCATAGAGAAAAATATATATATATATATACACGTTTTCCCGTAATTCAACGTCACTGTACGAGTATGTATGAGATTGTATGATAGCCTCGTTAAAAATAATAAAAAAATCAATGTATTTTTGATATTATCATTTTACTCAAAACTGTGAAAAAGTCAGACCATATGCGATATTTTTAAGCACTAACAACTATTATCCACTTGTCGTTGGACATTGAATGACAGGACATCCTGCAGACGTAAATACATATCAAGATATAAAAAACAAAACTATAATAATTATATAGATATAGATAGAAAGAAAATTAAAAAGTATTTCTTTTTTAGGTAAAACTTATTGTAGTTCTAGGTCCGATTTTAAATGTGAGGAAAATACCAATGTAACGAAAAGTTCACTTGCTATTTCACATTCAAGAAGAAAATATTTTAAATATAAACTGAATTCGATCTACTAAATTAAGAATTCTATTTACTGGTGAGAAAATTTATCACAATCTCCACTTTCCGGAAAATACCCATTGGAATCGGTAGTGGAAATAATAACAGGTGCAATAATTGGCTCCTATCCAAATGTCTGAAATGGATGGGAAGAACTGTCATTTTTGTTCAGTATATCGTATCTTATTTAAATATCGATCATAACGTAAGTGAGATTTACGTAAATTGAATATAGTCTTAGTTCCAATAAAAAAAACATCCCAAATAACTTACATTAAATCATTTCGATTCTTTAAAAGTAACAATTACCCGAGCGTATTACAAGTAGTTATACAGGACCACGCCAGGAAAATTTAGTAAGACACGCAGGTTTCCTCACGATGTTTTTCTCCTCTGAGTATGTTTTAAATCAATACTTTAAATTGTGACAAACAATTTAATTGGTGAAGGCACCAGAGTAATATGCAACCTGAGGCGATCGACATGACTGAGCTACAACGGCGCTTACTATGTAAATTAATACTCTTTATTTATTTTTAAATCTTAGCATAAGCTTTTACAACATTCATATAAATAGAAGAATACATTAAAAATACCAAACAAAATATATGAAAACATTTAAAAAAAAATTAGGTTAGCGCTACCTACAGAAAAACCTCCTGACGGTGCGTGGTGTGGCCAATACCGCCTTCTGTATCCGACCTTTTGTACAGCCATCTAGGGAAAGTCTCTTGAGGTGATCTACGAGTATAAGACCGTTCGTAGAAACGACTATCGGGACAATGATCGTCGAATCCACATCCCATCATGGTGGTCTCCTCGTGAGCCAAGTCGAGTTACTAATATTATTATACAGATTATTAAAAAATATAATATGACTAAATATATTAATCATCGAAATGTCCCTAATCAGCTAAAAGTTAATATTTTTTATAAAATAATAGAAACCAACTCCCAACCTCATCACAATGTGGTCAGTCCATCACTTTTTCTCAGTGGTCAAGATACATTATCGTATATATCTTTATAACGAGTCGTTGTCACGTGCAGTGTGCAATTTGTTCCAGGTCCAGGTAATAAAAATAAACTAGCCTTGTATAAAATACGGCTACGATAAAGTTTATACCATCAGTTTTACTAATTAAAGTCACTATTTTTTTGCAACCAGCATTCCGCGCGATGCTAATGTGATGAACAACAACAATATTATTTTAATTTAATCAATACAATCACGCTTAGTTACTCTAGCAATACTCAGTCTTGCAGTATAATGGAGATCATTACTAAATCGAGAAAACACTTTAATAAAACACAATTACAATCTTGACGCAAAAGCAGAACCAGTGTAACCAAATTAAAAACAAAATATATTATTAACTAGAAATTATAAAATATTGAATACTTTTAATGCATTCTTAATATCCAGTAAACGTTTTTACTCATTTTGTTACAAAAATTGATTTTAAAATGGTTGTAAAAATATGTCTAGTTCTAGATTTATAATACATTATAGAGATAAGAAAAAAATATACTACTAAGAAACTAAAAAATATTGTATTAGATTCAGAATTAATAAGTAAGAATTACCAACTAGAAATATAACATAAACGAAAGAAGTATTAAAAATAGATGTTAGAGGAGCGAAAGGATATGTCCCTGACGAATTCTATTTAACATTGGTTAGATTTTTTTTTAAATGACGACACAGATTGACCAGAGAAGCGGGCCTTGACTGCTTCACCGTACAGTAACACGGTGTAAGGGTCACCTGGTGAGGGGTAACCTTGGCTTGGACGGACTATGCCATTTAGAGAAAAACGTCAAAATTATCTATAGATTAGAGAAAAGAAGCCATGTTGTATATATAAAAAAATATATTACAGGCCACATTTTAATAATTTAAATTACGAAGCAGGTTTAATGAAGAGAATTATTCATCCTATCAACCCAGACAGAGGCCATAACTAAGGATGATCGTTTTTATTAACTATTGCAAAAATTATAGGTTCTAGAAGAAAATAGTTTTTGCAGCCTTCCTTTGATTCTTTAAAAAGCTTAACTATCATGCATGGGTATTTCGAGGCTAATTCAGTGATAATGTAATAGAGATTTTTTTAATTATTTTATAAATCATTAAGAATCCGTTCTTAAGATGAAGAAAATTCTACTATAACAAATAGAAATTATAATTTCATTTATGTTTACTTATTTAAAATTGTTTGATTTATTACTAAAGTCGCAGATGCGAATCGATAATAATTTCAAATAAACAAATGTAATATATGTGATCCTGGAAATTGGACGCGTTCATTCAGACCCGAAGGGGCGTCGATGTGATTTCGTTGGTAGATTGCGGATTTCGTTAAAAGGGTCCTAACTGTTCCTTACCATCTTGATATAACGCACCGAGATAACAACGTGTTCAATTTCTCGGCTAGATAGCAAACATGCTACCGTAATGATGTTTTAAATTTAAAAATCATTATTCATTGTCCAGTTTCAATTGAAGATAAGATTACACAAACAAACAAACAGATATTCAAAAAGCCCTAAAACTATAGTGATCCAGTTAGAAGTCCTCATAACTTAACAGCTTTACACAAAATAGCTGGTATTAAAACAAAATTTTGTTTTTATACTGCGTTTTGTTTGGAAACCAGAAAGGATCAAGCAATCTGGAAGAATTTCCGCCTGTGTTTTCTAATCTATTTAATATATCAATATTTAATATAGCAAAGCCTAATGGCATATGGTACGGTCTGCGAAGCGTAAGATCGTCGATTCCAACCTTCAATTCGACTATTAACGTGAATGGTTCACGTTAATTCTACTACAAGCTAAGATGGATAGATTACTACAATCTTTACGATATTTATAACAAAATTTACTTATATTCTATCATCTATAAAAAAGGCGACAGCATAAACACCAGTTTCTCGCATGTTTTAGACTACAAACAGATATGTATTTAGATGACATTATTGTTAGTGACAAATAATCATTATAAATACCAGTAATTCTTATAATGTAACCTATATGCCACTTGTTACTGACTTTAAGCCATTTTTCCGTCAATATCATCTTATAATCTCGGCTAATATCCAGACACTTCTTAGTTAAATTTTCCGTATGTTGATGTTTAACAATCCGGTCCCCACGTCTACGGAAAATGCTACGGCATATTTTTAGAACCAAAATTTGTATAACAACATTTAATTTTATTAATTTTCTTTATTGAAGAATTATTCTATATATTGAAGGTAAAAGCGAATAACTTCACAGTCTCACTAATCGTTAACATGTAAAATAATTGAAGAGAAATTAAACTGAACTTTGCACGTTATATCCGAACTGTTATTAGGCTGTTAGGGTTACGTAAGGGCAAGGAGTTTAATATAATTCCTTGTACCATCACACTGACAATAACACTTTGTACTGAAATATATTACTGACAATACTAAACGTATCTTAAGCATGATATAATCATAGAAATAATTTCTAATAGAAATCCGTAAATTGCGTATTTTTACCCTTTGCCCGTAATGGTTTAATATATATATTTGGTAATTCTTTTTAAAGAAATTTAGCAATATTTCTTTTTTTTCCAATAAATATTACTAACATTTATGTTACCATTTCAACTAAGCATGGTTCACGTCAACAGTGGAATGGTGGATTCGATCCTACGACCTTACGATTCGCAGACCGTACTGTAAACCATTAGGCTCATGATGCTTTAAATAAGTAATGTTTTTTGTAAGTTTCGTTCAGTAATTTATGCAAAATATAATATATATCTGAGTCGTGAGATGTACTGCGCAGATGGTTTTTTTTAATGGCGAACTACACAGATTTGCCAGAGAAGCTGGCCTTGACTGCTTCACCGGATTGAGAGGTGGCATAGCTCTTAGGTCGTATAGCCTGAACCTCTATCGCTACTCGACACGAGGGTCGCCCCTCCCGGTGAGGGGTAGATGGTAGGCGCAGACGGTATTCAGGTATTTGTTTTATGCAACATTTATTTAATGTTTATTTTTTATTCCGCAAACGGTGAATCATCAGGTAAACGTTTTATGTTGATCTATAGACAATAATACTTGAGTTAATTTGGGTTCAGTTCAGGAGATAGTTTAAAGTTATGAATTGAATTTGATACGATAAAAGCTACCGACCAAGCCGCAGTTCGGCTCTCTCGAGCCACCTCGAATCGGAATGTTATCGCGAATAGAGTAATTGATCACGCCCTTCCCTAAAGAGGTACAATCTAAGTAACCTAATAACAGATGTGTCACCTCTCAAAAACACGGTGAAACTGTAGAGGCTACCTGAGTGATTAGCGTAGTTACTTTAGAAAAAAACATCTAACTAATAAATGTACTATATTGGCGCAATATTTATTATAGACGTTTACCTGAATGTCGGAGAAGGGTTAACGTAGAACGTGAAGATGTTTTCAGTCCTGTGTACCGAAGGGTGTAAGCCGAGTGTGACACGGGATTTGCGGTCAGTCCCTTTAATTAACTTTCACTCTATTGTTCACTTAACACGTACAAGGATGACATACACAAATTTCATGTTATATCTTATCTATATTTATAAAACAACCAAAATAATATTAACTTGAATGATACACACTTGAATTACGATCGGAAATGTAATTTTCCAATATTTTAATTATATTTAAATAATGTTTCGACTTATGAAACGAAAAAAACTGTGGAAAATATAGGTAAATATTAAATTAATAAGGAAAAAAAATATTTTGCTGAAATTTGTGGCCGGTGTATTGTTGTCATACGGAAATAATACGCTCTGTTTTCACTCTCTCTCTCTTTCTATTTTTATTTCTCTGTAATTAAGTTTTGAAACAAAAATTAAATCTCTATTTGTTACTGTCTTTAATTATCTACGAGTATAATTAAATCCAAGCAAATATAAAGCTATACATTTCAAGTTAAGGTAAAGAGATGTAAGAAGTAAAGGCAGGTAATGAGAATAACAATCGCAAACTCTATTTTTGCTCTCTCTATTTCTTTCCCTGTAATAATGTCTTGTAAAAAAAAATCAATGCCTATTTGTTAGTTATTAATTTTATTATAACATTTAATTCTATTGTAGTAAAAGCATGTGGTATATTTGACTATATTTATCAGTTGGAATTCATTGTATCCATATCTGTAAATGCTACTAAAGATCTAAGTATTATGGCGATTAAAGTTTTAAAATAAAAATACGTTTCAATGGTCGCTTTGTATCTCTTGTCTTTATAAAAGCTATTTAATGCTTGGATTCGATTCCTGGGCGTGACAATTATTTACGTATTCTACTAGTGTCCATTATTATTATTATATTTACAGCAAACTGCTCGTAACTTCACTATTAAATTTTAATCTTCACTAATTTATTAATTTCCTGTCATTAAAATTTTATGGAACATATATTATTCGTAGTCAATCTATCGTCAATTCATTAATTTCCATTTCAACTTCATCAACTAGCTAAATGTTTTGCGTAGAAGCAATCAAGCTATTTCAATCACTGTTCAAGTACTTTGTATGTACGGTACGGGATTTAGTTCAGAGTAGACTAAATTGAAATCATATTTAGTTAAGGATTCACTTAATTAATTTAATAAATATTAAATTATTGAGATTATTATGTAAAGCAACATTCAAACTTTTTCCCAAAAAAGTATAGAGTAAGTATTCTTTCGCAATTTAATAACTTTTATTTTGAGAGATCATTTGTTTTCAAATATTAAATGTTTTTGATGAAATAGAATTAAGTTTATGATTTCTAATTTTAACTCAAATATTTTTATATTTTTTTTTCAAATATATTTTTTTTAAATATTAACTGTATACATAATTTGTGAGTAATCTATGTATAAGTAAAGTGCTCGTTTACTGTAATACTATCATTGCCTTAAAATCTTAAAAAACTTATTAAAAAAACGAGTAACCCACTTGAAAACAACTAAATGATCACATTGATTTACACTCTTCATACTTTCTCGCTTGGCTTAAAGAAATCTACTAAACATCTATGGTTTACTCTCTAAGCTGGAGCGCAATTGGACACGTTTTCAAAATTAACTTCCGTAATAATGTCAGTACGTGACTATGTTCCTCAAAGAAATATAATTTTATCCGCAGTACAATATCTGACTCTTTGCCTTGCTTTTTTATGGTAATCGATAGTACTCTTTTAGCATTCATTTGAACTGCATTATATACATAGCACAAGAGAGTCTAATCAGGCCCATGTCTATTTTATAACTTTACAAAATTAAATAACAGATTGTATAAGTTCCACTGTTGTACACATGCCTTCTCTGTTACAAGCATGTATATTTACGAGTAAAATCAAAAAGTTGACTTCAAATCGAATCAAACGTCAAAATTATACGCGGACTGTTGGCGGATGTTATTCAGAATTATCGTCGGAATACTAAGAAATAGAATTAATCAGAACCTAACTCTACCTTTGAAGAATCTTTACCAATAAAAAATAAATCATCGAAATCGGTTGGCGTTATATTGAGTTATTCGTCCATTTGTCGTGCACTAAAATCTTAGACTCGTGGATGCCATTGTCGGAATTGGACCATACGGGAGGACATACATACCTGTTTTCAATCAAAATCGGTTCCCTCAGTCGTGTGTTATGAAGTAATAAACATACAAAACATTCAGTATTGAAAATCTCCTTTTCTGAAGTCGATTGATAAGACAGTGGTCACTTACCATTAGGTAAGATACTGCTCGCTCAACCCATCTACCTAAATAATGAACATTTTCATTACATAGATATTTCTACTTTATTTGATGCAAACACAGCATTTATATTCACCTCTGAATGGTAATCATACGGAAATGGACGAAGTTCAAGTTTCAGCTAAAATATCAGTTTGAATTATTCAACGTGAACCTTCTTGTTTTACGAAGTGATGGAAATCACGATTCTCTAGAATTCACTGTTGAATAGCTGGTCACGTATCAAAATTTTTAGAATTATGTAAGGAAGTTCTTATATCACGTATATATATATATATATATATTTACATTTATGTATTCAAGCAGTGAAAGAATAAAGAATAAGCAATTTTTTTTTGTTGACGAACCTATGAATGTTGGCCAGAGAAGTTTGCCGCGACAACTTCACCGAGCTTAGCCACCGTGTTTAGCTAGCGAGCTTTAGTTTGTAACTCAAGGGTCCCCCCGGTGAGGGGTAAGCATACTGATAGGAGGATGCCCGAGAGGGCCGGATCACAGCTCGGCTAAGTTTAAAAAACAGTACAGTTTTAATTACAATGATGCACAGACTGGAGGCCAGACATTTTCCCTCTAAACTGTTTTCATATGCATTTGTGGATGGGGAAAGCTGATTCACCTAAATGTGACGTATATGGAGTGAAATGTGTGAAACAGGAAGCGCAAAGAAAGTCATTGCTGGATAGCCTTTAACTCAAAGAACAACAACTGGGTGCATTTTTAATGTGGCTGTCCGACCCGACTTCAGAGGGAGTGAGGAAGCTGGTCATTGGCCATTCAACATTTATGACTTTCACGCTTCATGTGGATCCTATTTTTATTTGTGTAAGTAATAAGGTTAGGGTAAAATGGAGATGACATGCCCGAAACGGACAAAAGTCCACAATTAATGAAAAGAAGAAAAGGCTAAGAAAATTTAACTTTAAAATTACGTATCTCTTGCCTCTTTCACACGAGCTTTGCTTCGTCTTTCATTACTTTTTATTAAAAGACTCGAATAGTTTATCCGCATTTGTCTTTCTCTCCGATTACAATTTAGATGTGTTCAAGAGAAGAGTGAATCCATTAACCAAGTTAGTGCGCCTTACTATCCAGGACATTTTCACTTCATATCAGGTAGTATCGTCGTCAAACACTTGCTTAGAAAGTATATAAGAATTAACATTTTAGACATTAATGTTAAAGTTTCGTTCATCTTAGCGAATATATTATTAAAATACATGCAAAGTGGCCATATATTTATACAACTAACATAAAAGTTTTAATAGTTTTTTATTTTATTGCTATGAGTGAAATATTCCAAGGATCAACATCAACGTTATAGATGCCTACCTTTCAAATGCTGCAGTACAAATTTAAATGAGTAGTTTTTTAATAATTCTGCATTATAGGAAATGTAAATGGGAACTTTACATTCAATAGTACGAACACGAGCGCTGTTTACTTAATTGAGCTCACATTATCGAGCGCTTTTTATGAATGCAACGTAATTGATTGCGGTGCGTTCAAAAATATTCAATGAAATATCGAATGTGATTCGCCAGTGCTATAATTTTTCTCAACATCCGTGAATAATTTCAATTGAACGATTGAGTTGAATTGGTTCATGGAAAAGTTTCAATCCGATGAAGGTACAAAAGCCATCTGTCAACGGAAATCAACTACAAAAAGGTTAATTAAATCCATACTATTTTTATGATTTTGACCTTTTTTAAAGACATGGTTTGCTTTTAATAAGGTCCATAATATTTTTGTTATCATCGCATCTTGGGTACCGACGATATACCAGGGAATACCTAAAAATCGTAGAAGAATTCTCGTCGATTTAAATATTGGTACGATGTGTCGGGTGATGCGGGTCGCCTGAAGTTACATAGTACGCTAGCCGATTCGATTCCCGGTGCCGGCACCAATAAATTTGTGTTGCAATTCTATGTCGTGATTTACTACGCGCATGGCGGTGAAGGAAATTTTTCTAAGACATGTGAAGTCTGCCAATCCGCACTAGAGCCGCGTGGCGGACTATGCCCTTATACTCTCTTTACAGAGAAGGCCAGTGCTGTTGGACATATGTAAAGGCTGTAACTTTAACTTAAGGAAACTTTAGTATTCAGACAGAGTTAAAACATTTGCGGGAATTCACTCTTACCATTGTAAGTTTATGATCGTACCCATTTCCATTCTAGAGTTCTATTTCCATTCAGTTTATTCTCCCGGTAGTGGAGGTTAACTTTTATATCTTTTAAATTACTTTTTTTATTAAATTAATTTACGTTACTTTTTTAAATAATGAAAAAAGCAAGTGTTACTTAGATTCGGATTAAGTGAGTGATTATCGGCGTCTATAATCGATAAGAGACGGAGAAGGAAAAGAAAAGGGACTTGTATATTGAGGAAAAACGTACGGGTACGTAACGGGACTATAAGCTGCTATTACACGCTAGGAATACACCCTACCAATAGAAACTTTTTTTTATCTCAAATATTACTAACATTCTTGTTAACCAGTCCAACTCGGTTTAAAATTGTGCTAGATAGTGGTTATGATGGATTCGAAACTCCGACTTTACGTTTTACAGACCGTAGCTTAAAACATTAGGCTATTGCCATCCTATACTCCGGAATATATATAGCATTTCATTAAGAGATAGTTTATACCTCGTATGAAATTGGCAGCGGGGATTTTTGTTAATAACAATGGTAAAAGAATATTCAGTATAAATTATATCTCTCCCTTACCTCATCTACCTACTTGATACCTTTTTTTATGTCGACGGAGGGGAAATCTTCAATAAGATACCCCGCCTTCTAGGGGAAAGGTAGGGATTTTTTTATACTTTCTAAGCAAGTGCTTGACTACGATCCCACCTGATGTTAAGTGTAAATGCAGTCCTTGTTGGTAAAGCGCACTAGCTTAGTAAATTCCTATTATTAAGACCGTACTAAGAAGTAGTCGCCTTCTACGACAGGTAGGGGATACATTGTCTTATTCTACGAGCCCAGAACTACACTACAGTACTGAATACTAAGTAGAAACAATATAATTTAACAAAAAACAAAACATTTTAAAAATCAAACAGTGTAATAATAAAGTTCCAGTTTTTATGATCGTTTGATAGAAATAATGTTTTGTTAACCTTATGCTAATCATGGCATACAAACAAAAGGCTCACGGTTCGTTAAATATGAACGCAATGTCAAATGTATGTTCGCGGGGTGTCCGTTGAACAAACGTGCGCTGGATAACGGCGAGCGTACAAAACAGTTTATTATGTGCAAAAAGGTTTCACTCGCAATATATCATGACATAAATTATTCATTTTTTACAACTGATAATTTTAGGTAAATTAATAGAAATAGTTTGACAATTGTTGTCCCTATCCGTATATACTTATTTGTATATATCTATTTTTAGACCTTAGGCTAAGTTTTTACAAAATTTCTATAAAAAGTAAAATACACAAAAATATCATACAAAATACAAAAACATTATAAAACCTATTATGTTTTATTATTATATATTATTATTATTTTACATATGCATGCATTTTTTTAAAGTTTTCTTTTATTTATTATTTTTTTGCTTAGCTTGCACTCGTTACTTTGTATCTACACAACCCCAAGGTAGACTGGCAGAGAATCTATTTTTTATATCCTTGGGATAAGGATTATCCACCTATATATATTTTTTTTTATATTTTGAAAAATAATTGTTGAATGGGCATTAGAAAATACATTCAACCCTACTAACAAAACCCTTTTTATAAATTGTAATTTTAGTAATTTAATTATTTTCATTCCGCTAGATAACTGTTACAACAAATGATCCATGGCTTATGCTGTAATCTGAATAATTGTCATCTTGCATGGCCGATGGAAAATGTAATGTTTTACATTTTGACAACCATAATAATCACTAAAAATATTTCTATTTTGATGGCAAAACGACGTTTGCCGGGTCAGCTAGTTAACATATAAAACCTGGCAATCTCTTAATACACTTCGTTAAGTATTAACATTTTCTGCAGAGCTTTTATTATTCATTTTAATTTATCATATTAAGCTATCGCTAAAAAGGATTACTTTTTATAGAAGAATGAAACGGCAAAATTTAAATTAATTATTTAAATAGATATGATTTATTTTCCTCAAATCTTATAAAAAGAAGGCAAACTTATGTTTTGTGCTTTTGCTCATTGAGCTGGGAGTGAATAGCTTTTGATTAATTAAAACTCCGGCCATTAGCGTGCGGATGTATTTTAATTGCTGCTATTTTTACTCTTCATAGCAAGAAGTAAATGAAGTTATTTCATATATTGTTAAGCTCATTGTCAGGGTCTGTTTGAAACGCTTCATAATAAATAACATTGTTTGTATTAAAATTTATTTTTATATGATTCACAGCACTTTAGGTATAATTTACACTTAATACCAATTTTATACGATACAATTTCTAGATAATACCAGATATTAAAATATTTGTGGTCGTCAGTGATTTGGTCATGTGGGTGTATAGGTGTGTAATATGTACTCTCAATGGCCTCTAGAACACATTTTTTAGATGTCAATTTTGTTCGAGTCATTAAAATACACAATTAGTAACAGTTACAAACTGCAAATACTTATATGTCAAACTATAAGTCAAACAAATAAAAATATAAAAAAAATATACCGGGTTATTAGTAATTCGACATATATCCTTTAGGAGGTGATAGAGGTGACAATTTGCCGTAGTTTTAACTCCTATATGATTATAAAAGTGAACTATATTTGAGGCATAGAGAATATAGTAACATCAAAAATTTATTAAAAAAAAAATCAATTTAATTCTCATTTGACTTATTTTGAAAAAAGCTACAAAACATTATAACTCAAAAATGGTTCACTATTGCATAATTCATATTGAAGTTAAAAAGCATTATGCAAAAGTGTTTACACTTTTGTAAGCAGGATTATTATTACATTCATATTATATATCAATACATTTGTTATAAAATAATCGCAAATAGTCACCCCTATCAACATCTAACGGTTATACGTCGAATTATAAATAACCCTGTACAATAACTAACAGGGCCGTGGTAGCTCAGTATCCGGGCAGGCTCAAGTTGCATAGTACTCTAGCAACCCGAGTTCGATCCCCGGTGCCGGTACCAATAAATTTGTTATTGCAAAGTTATGTGCTGATTTACCACGCGCTCGGCTTTGAAGGAAAACATCGTGAGGAAACCTACATGTTTTAGAAAAAAAATTCTAAGGCAAGTGAAGTTTGCCAATCCGCACTAGGCCACGTGGCTGACTATGAACTTATACTCTCTTTACGGAGAAGGGTTGCGCCCAACAGTGGGACATATTATATATATAAAGTCTGTCACTTTAAACTTTTTTTAATGACTAATGCGTATGTGTGTAAGGGAAACAAAACATTGAAATAAAATTAACGCAAATAATGGTATACGTTATGAACTGCAACATTAACTGGTGCAACAGACAATCCGCGCGCGTGAGAGCCGGCAACAAACAAAACTTAACCTCGTTTACTTTCTGCCCCGAAGAGAAATATTCTGCAGCAATTAAATTGCATCCGCTCGCTAATGGCGGGAATTTTAATTAATCAAAAGCTATTCACGCCTAACTCAATGCATCTAGCACAGGAAACACAACTTTGTGCTTTTTCTTGTCGCACGATTTTAGATTTAATAAGTACATTTACGACTAAAAATATAGGCCTCAAATCGCCATTATCATACTGGACCAATTTGAAATAGGACAACACTGGAAGCACTAACTTTCAAATAAATCTATCATCAAAATAGGTTCACCCTATTGACAGTTACTGAGGTAACCAATTTAAAAAACATACATACGGACGAAATGAGTACTTCCTCTTTTTTTGAAGTGGAGTCGTCGCTCATTCAGGAAATAAAAGAAAGCGATTGTCAATCATTATTTATTTAAAATAGTTGGTTTTGTATGATTTTTATTATTTCAAAATACTTACGGACGGTTGTACAACTTCAACAAATTTGGTGAAATTTTAGTGATAACACAAACAAAACTTGAGTGGAATAGTTAAGTGAAGAACAACTTTGTTCTTCCTTGTTCAACACAAATATTTATCAGCAGTTAACTGGCCTGAAAAGCATTATTCATCCAAAACAAATTACTTCCGACACCTTAGACATTATCTGTCATAGCTCTTACGAAGTGCCAGCAATTTATCACTGTGTTTAGCGAACGATGATATATACTTTGCTTTGACGTATTGATCAATTTAAAATCTTTTACCTTTACTTGTTTAATTTTTTATTCAGTTTATTTTAATTTAATTTAACACTGTTTTACATACAAGCATGTAGCTAGACTACAGCAGTACTACGTCAGCAATGCCACTTGGAGCCCGTTGCTTAATTTCAATAGTAAGCAATGCTAGACGATTTTTCAGGTCACGTAATAAAGAAGAGTCTGATCTGTAACTACTATTAAATAATTATGAATAAAAATAAAAAAAGTTAGGTAAAGTTTTATTCAATATCAAATCAGTTCTTAAAATGATAGTTTACAAGTATATTTACGAGTAAAAACAAAAAATTACTTCGAATCGAGTCGAAAGCGTTTCGTGGCGGACGTCCTTGTTTATTTCCGATTTATAATAGGAATATTACTAAAGAGAATTAATCTTTTTTTTTTTGTTAACGCGGGGAATCTGTTTATAGACCATCCTCCGGTACCCTGGGTGGGCCCGGAGGGATGTGTGGGACTCGGCCTGGGCAACCCATACCCACTAAACCTTCCGCGAATGCCATCAGCCGTTATGAGCGGGGTGCCCCGGATCTGTCAGCGACAGGACACCCCAACGACCGGCCGGTCCCGGCAAAGACCGGATTTCATCCTCGAAGGGGACTTTCTCCGGCACTCAAAAGTCCCGACGACGCCGAAGCATGCCGCTTCGGATTACGGGGGCGGCAAGAGGAGACGTCTGAAACGTCTCCTGCGCACCCCGACACGTCGTCGACACTGCGGAGGGAGGGAGCCTCTGCGCTCCCCTCCCTGACCCGCTCGTCAGCCTCCTTCTGAGATATGACCGTCTCAAAAGAGAATTAACCTAACCCAACTACCCTTGAAGTAAATACGTTCAGAAAGTGTTCAACGCATTTGTATTCATTTAGATATATATTTTTAGATAATTAACATTAACATGTCGGAAATGTGCATCCATAAGATTTTCCCCTACCAAAAACGGAGCGCATGCACAGAAGTTTTCAGGACAAAAACAATTCGCTCAACAAACATGATTGTCAAGTTTTGCGGAAGACGTTGCCTTAGCGATATGGATGTTTGATTAAAGTCCCGAGTCCACTCTGCTTAGAATTCCCAGTAATCCGATTAAAGCATGTGCAAGAACCGTGGCCACTCTATATCGTATCATTCGCATTGCGCTTAGAGAAACGGCCCAAACTACATATCTCTAAGTGCTAAATACTCTAAATGCTTAACCAACCCTCAATCCAGTAAACTTGTGAAAGACACAAAGCTCCAAACAAGATTTGTATCAGCTAGAAAAATATACATCTTTTAATAACAATGCTTTGTTGTACACTGTTGGACATACGCCTCCTGTAAGAGGACTGCATCCAGCTTCATCCTGCGGACCTTTATGAGGTCGTCAGACCACTCTGTACGTCCTGCGTTGAATTTTCAAGCTTTTCAGACCATTCCAATTGATCTGATTTAGTAAGTAATGAATAATTATACGTGAATGAAACGTGAGTTGGTGTCAGGATAATACCAAATTAAGATACGTTTTGAAACAAAAAAATTGTATCAAAACATGCAAGAACTTTGTCTTTATAATGCGTAATGACAAATACGTCTTGCTCCAATCGGATAATCTCCAGTAGGAGATGGCATGTCAAGAAGATTTTCTTGTAATTTAATCTTTTTTTTTTCGGTTCCGGTCTCCACCATTTCATATTGGATGTTCCGAACGAAGGAATTAGTTGTCGGCGTTAGTTTTTCCGTCCAAGTATGACGCAGGAGCCTTCAAGAGTAGAGTGAATAGGCACTTACTAAACTAGCGCGTACCATCTTTCGTCTATATCGCAACTTAAAATCCGGTGGGATCGTGGTGAAGCGCTAGTTTATACCCCAAAAAAAATTGTTAGGTTCCCAGTAGAACTCTAGCTTCATCATTTTTTTTGATTTATTGTTTTATATGAATTATAGTTGAAATTGTTAAGACATTAAATGTTTCGTAACTGCGTTCAGCAAAGCGGCTACCACACTATTTTAGGAAATATTATTGTTTACACTGCATGGGGGAACATAGTAGTAAATTAATTTCTGTAATTACTAATAACTCTAACCGTGCATAACGTAGTTTAATTTTTTTTCTTTATTACTATGTTTTATTGTTTATGTAACTGTCCTCACTTTATAGTTTTTATTTATTTAGATTTACCAGTGTCAACTTAATAATGTATTTTGTTTGTAAATTGTGGTATAAGCTGTACGAGTATGAAATGATAGTCGCGAGTTCGAATCCCACTTGGTTTGTTCTAATAAACTGGTGTATCAAAGTGCAAATAAATCACTATGGCCTTCCCCGTCATATAATATGGCTCCTAAAATGCTTAGTGAAAAGTAGACGGCGAAACCTGTCTCTCTGTCTACCCTACTACGGTTGAGAAATCTTCAGCTTATTATATGATTTATATTTATTATTTTTGTTCGTGTATAATATTATGTTTGTGTCTAAATATTTCGTTATGTCTAGCTGCCAATTAGATATTTGCAGGTAATAATAGACATAGTGAAATAATTATTTTTCTCGCACTGAGTTACGATTGACTGGCGGATAATGCCAATTAAGCCTTTGTGTACTTTAGTGTAAGGTGTTAATTGTAACTGTAACTCAATAACTGTAAATAAATAAACTATAAAAAATAAATAACCATACATGCCAAGTCTTTGTTACTTCATTTATCATTTATTTTATAACTTTTACATTATTTTCGACCGGGTGAAACGATTTTGATGATTCTTTTTTTATTATAATTTTGTATCAAGTACGTGCGCCACAAATAGATGAATAACTTAACGTCACGCTAACCGATTTCGATGATTCATTGATATTTTGGAAATTGATTGAAAAAAACGATGAACTTCAAGAATGGTTTAATGAGTTTGGTTTGGTTCTGATTAATTCTATTTCTTAATATTCCTTCCGATAATTCGGAAATACAAAGAAGGCGTCCCCACGTAATAGCATTTAACCTTCGATTTGATTTGAAGTTGGTTTTTGTTTTTTCTCGTAAATATACTTTTGTTAATAATATCATGGTCGTTCGTCGATCTCTGCTTTATTTTTTTAATTTGTTTTCAATTCAATAAACTTATTCCTTAAAAAGACAAATAGATAGCCATCACTTAGCATTTGTGCCGTAAATAGGAACGAGAGTAAATTACTGCATCATTTACATTTTAATGAAACTGAGCGGACGGGGCTGTTTAAATTGACTCGAATCTGTGACTGCAATCTATATAAATTAGGTATACTCTATAATTGCACAAATTACATTGAAGTGCTATTTTTTGAACTTATTTTAAGGTTAAAAAACTACAAAGGTTTGTAATCTTTAGTCGCAAAATAGTGAACCCGTAACGTAGCCAAGTAACCTAAAACCTTCAAATTCATTAAAGTAGATAATAATTTTTAAGTATTTTACTTTTTATTTGAATATTATAAAAACTTAACCTAAGGCTTCAAAAAAATAAAAAAAAATTGTAAAAATTAAGTTCTATTACGTTCATAAGGGCATTAAATTTGCATCAAGTATGTACGCCACAAATGGACTAATTCATTCAATATCACCCCAACCGATTTTCGATGATGTTTTTTTATTGGACAGGATGCACTTCGGAAGTAGTTTCATGAAAGTTTGTTTTGGTTCTAATTATATTTCATAATATTCCTGTGATAATTCGGAAATACACGAGACATTCACATCACAAAAATCACAGACCACTTAATCTAAATTTAAAACTCAGTTTTAAAAATAAATTGTTAATCAGTCAATAAATCATTGTAATATATTATAACAAGTGCTGTGAATTCTGTGAAAATAAACAAACAAATATAATGTACACGCATATTTATATATTTTTGAGAAGTAACATTTTTAAAATCAAAGCAAAACCTTTGATGTCCCATACTGTGATTGTCATAGTTCGGCAAAAGGGTTTCGAAGGAAAATAGGTTTACGAAATTGAGGACAAAGATGGCCGCAAGTATAGCGTAGTCATTTCCAAATCCAATTTCCTTCCAGTCGTTATTTGCATGTTAAATAAGAATCGAAACATCAAATTCTTACAGACACATTAGACATATTTATGATAAAATAGTGACAGGCTTTTCGCTCAACAATTCGACTTATGACACAATTTATATATATTTAACGCAATAACTTTTTATATAATCTTAATGTATAAGATTATTATGTTGGCTTGTCACTAAATGTAATGACTATTGTTCGGAAACTGTCAAGAACTGCTGAATAACCTTTATAAAAGTATACGCCGCCAGATGCAGTCCGCTGTTAAAAGATCAAGTTAAAACAAAATAGGGCTTAGATATGCGGTTGTGCATAATTCTATGAAACCGAACTATTAATGGTAAAGACATTTAACTTGTTTTGTGTTTAGACGAGAACATGAGTAGCTATAATACCAAGGAAATATTCAAAGATGTTCCCTTCAAAGTTATGTAAGACTCTAACACAAAAACTCCCACCTTCCCTGGCGCTTTACAATGCATAGCGAGGGGTTCCCCGGAATTTCTGAAGCACGGGACCCCAAAATATAGAGTTTTTCGTTGAACATACGATACTTTTTTGTTGATGGGAAGGAGAGGTTCAACAAAAGAGTACACTTTGACGGTGACAAGACGACAGGGCACACTGTCGCACACATACACAAATATTTCTAACATTCTTGTTAAACATCCCAAATAAACTAAGGTTTGTGTTTGGAGATAGTTCACGTTAATTGTCAAATGGATTCGAACCTACGTCCTTAAGATCTTAGGTCCGCACACCGTACCCTAAGCCATTAGACTATTGACGGGTTGTTAATCAATATATGTATTATATTAATATAAATGTGAAATATCTTGAACAAACGAAAATATTGTTAACCATTATATTAAATATGTTTTCGTGTGTCTTATGGATTTTATCGTCGCTGAAGGATGGACGCTCGTGCAGAAGATAAACAAAACTTCATGGAATCTCCACATAATATCAATTTTAATTATGACTTGAACAAAATAGTGCAATAGCTAATAGGGACCACACAACAGCTATAATAATAATATTAAAGAGTATATTTTGTATTTAGTTTTTGCGAAACTATACCGTGACTGGCTTTTTGTTTGAAATTTTGGCACGGGATCAAAATTTCTAAGCTATCTTGTGGAAATATTATTTTTATTTGTCTTCTAAATTTGGCACACATTCAAACCATTGCTTTAACCTGAATACCAACTACGAACAATATTGCTTTATCTAAAAATAAATACTATATAGTATTTGAAACTTTTATTTTATTCGTTTAGTTTTTTTTTTTATATAATTTCTAAGCAAGTGCTTGACTTCGATCCCACCTGATGATAAGCGGAAATGCAGTCCTGGATGGTAAGGCGCACTAGCTTAGTAAATGCCTATTCACTCTACTCTTGAAAATACCCACGTTGTAATCGGAAGGAAAGACAGACGCGGGCAAACTATTCCAGTCCTTTGCAGTACGAAGAATGAAAGACGAAGCAAATCGCTTCGTTCGGGTTTGAGGGATGTTCACAACGAAAGGATGAAATCCCGCAGTGCGTTTAGAAGTCTGATGGTGGAAAGGGGATGGGAGAATTAGTTCATGTAGTTCCTGAGCATCACAAAGGCTAGCTACCAGCAGATTGTTAAACTCTAAATAAATTTACACTATATTCAAGAGATGGCACTTGTGTTGTGGCAAGTTCCTACGTAATCTCCTCCAGATTACGTAGGGAACTTGGCTCCTCTTAGCGTGGAAGGCGAAGATGAAGCCTAATATGGAACACGTGAGCCTACAAGGCGTCTGTACACATTAGACTAAATCAAAAATCATTCATCAAAATCCGTTCACCCAGTCGAAAGTTATGCGGTAACTAACATAAAAAAAGAAAAAAATACAGACACATTCACAGCAGCTAAATTATATTCACAGAAAATGAGAAGAAGAAAACCATATTTTGTATATCCGTTTTCTAAAATGTCGTAAATATCAAATTCTTTTATATCTTTTCAATTATTTTATTTCGTAGAACAACGGCTTAGTTATTAACGAATTTTGTATTATAATAGCGATGGTTCAATGTTCGCATTGTTCTAATAAATTAAATACGGGATCATGTTGCCGTAACAAAGAAATTAATTATTCTGCCTTGTAATGAGATTTGATTAATATTATGGAGTTAAACACTGGATCACACTTAGATATTATTTTCATTCTTGAATGGTTATTTATTAATAATCTATACCGTTCTGTTGGTGAGTGACGAGCCTAAAAAACGACAGACATTATTTAGGACGTACATGGGAAAGGCTTCACAGATTTTAATTAATTTTAAGCCGAACAAGTAACGTCGAGTGTTGGGAAAACATTGAGAATAACATCAATAGTCTACAATGTGGAATTCACATCATCTGTCTCGATACTGTAAATAAACCAGAAAGCAATTATAGCAGTAACGAATGTAATTGAACACGGAAAAAGTAGAACACATAGTGTGAAAACACACATGATATTGGTTAAAAGTTTAAGTTACAATCTTTATATTATATTTGTTTTACTGTTGGACATAGATCTTCTCTGTAAATAGAATATTAAAGTCTTGCCCATCACGCGACCTTAGTTCGGATTGGCGGACTGCACATATCTAAGAAAATTTTCTAAGGGATGTGGGTATCCCAAAGATGTTTTCCTTCAACATCGAGCGCGTGGTAAATCAGCACATAAATTGCAACAACCAAATTCATTAGTGCCGGCACCGTACTATGCAAATCAGGGTGACCATTTGGACACTGACCTACCACGGCTTTTTAAATACTTTTATACGTTTATGATATTGATTAACATCATAGTAATTATGTAATTTTGAAGTAAACAACTCAATTTTTATCGAACCATCAAGGGATGGCAGTGGTTGCGAAGTTACACATTTACTTTACTGTCCAATAATAAAAAATACAAAGAAACTTTCACATACCAGAAGGCAGTCTAAATGACTTTCACCAAGCTTATCAGAATATACGAGTATAAGAGACAGAGGCGATAGACTCTTCGCTAAGTTACTACAGTCTTAAGGGCTTAGGGACTAACAAGGACCGTCAGGCGTCAATAGCCTAATTAATTGGGTTCGAATCCACGATCTCCTAACACAAGCCTAAGCTTATTTGGAATGATTAACAGGAATGTTAGTAATGTTTGTAAAAAAAAGTATTGCACTCGGTTAAAAATTAAAACCTCAGGCGCTTAAAATATATTTTATTTACGCGTAATGTAAGTGTAAACTTATATTGACCTACTTTGTTTTTATTGCAACACTCAGACAGCAATAAGTTGGATAATAAAGAAATTCAAGTGTTACAAATGGCAATAACGTGACTTAATAAAGATTATCCGTCAGTTAATCCGTAAGAGACGGGAAGTTTCGTGTAGTGCTTTTTACTGCTAAACGTTATATTGCAAAATAAGGGGTGGTTCACATATACGGACCTATTACATAGTTAAATATTATAACGTAGGCATTTCGAAATAGGAATGCAAAATGATTTTTTATTAAATATTTTAGTAGTAGACTGTTAGATCACAACAAAAATTGCTAAAATAATCAACACGGTTATGTTTAGTTTTTATTAAAACCCACAGTTACTTTGTCCCACATTTGTCCGTGGTTCCCAATTCCCATGCCAAGAAATTTCTATAACACCTATATATATTACTTTGATATATATATATTTTTAAATAATATAAATTTTCGATAACTTATTTTTAACTAACTTATTTTGGTGTAGATAATTTATTATATGTATAAATTTGTTATAATACTTATTTCTGTACGCCATCATCCTGTACTGTTCACATATTTCCTGCTCATACTTTGGTTGTCAATGATGATAAGGTCGCCTGTTGTACAACGAATTGTAAAATTTACCTTAGTTCTGTAATTTTCTCCGTGTTAGATTTAGTACAATAAAGGTAAATCCATATATCTAACATTGTAAAACTAAGGTGATTGTGTAATCCAGTATTTTAATATTTATTAGTTATAAGAAACTAACCAATTTTTCATGGTTATGTTCATATTTTATAACACGTCTGTATTGAGATCATGTAACTTCTTAACATATTTAAAAGCATGTCAAGAGATTTACTGTACGCGTCGCACGGCCGACAATTTATGCTGAGCAAGTATATATGACATAAGTCAACGTCAACGTTCACAATATCTTATCTTAAATCTTCTTTTTTTTTGTTAACGGGGAGGAAATCTTCAAAAAGATATCCCGCCTGGAAGGCGGACGTTATGTGGTATTTTTAGCCACAAAAACCTCCTCGGTGCATGACGAGAGTCTCGGGGATCTCCAGTGGAACGCACCGCCGCCCCCCCGGGACGTGCTCAAGGAGACACGGGCCAGCCGATGTCGCCTTCTTCCCGGGTCCACCTTAGCGGACGACAAAGGCCCCCACCCTTGTCGCCCAGTGAACCCGAGGCCCCTTTTAGTTGCCTTCTACGACAGGCAGGGGATACCGTAGTCTTATTCTTGAGAGCCCAGAACCACAGGGCTGCGGGCCGGTCTGCCACAGGCCCGCCTGCGCCCTATCCTGTTCAGGTACTCACCGAAGCACCCCTGCCCGGTGAGTACCTGTGTCAGGCATTAGGTGACGTACATTTCTTTCTTACGTTGCCAGTTGCTTCGAAGTTCGGCAGGAAGGCACAGACGATGCGTTGGCGCGTGTATCGCCGCTCTGCGAGCCGCACGAGCCACACCTTCATCGCCCATCTGTGCTCCTGCCGACACACCTCTCCCGCATCCAGGGGCGGCTCGGCCCCGCCGTCGATGGCCCGGACGCGCGTGTTTAATTGCTTAGAGCTTATTAGGTTCCTCTTAGGGATAGATGGTGCGGTTTTTGTGCCACAGAATGAATCAGACAATGATCGATATAAGCACATCAATTCGTCATATCAATTGTTGCCCGTTGAAACCACAGTCAGTGTCATCGGTTAAGTAATTGCCTGGCCGTTATTTAAGCTCACACCTAATATTATAAATATATTCATGAAAAAAAATTATTTTCTTTATCGTAGTAAACATAATAAAATTTAACGGAAAACCTTTACAATATAAATAAATAAACAACACTGTTAAACCCAAAGGTGACGGCAACAATATCAATATCCCAGGGGACGACACAGAATATTGCTTAGCATAAAATACATGAAAGGAGAATCTCCCACATAAAAGCAAAATGATAACACTATAGCTCGCTAAATTTAATAATAAATACCGGTGATCTTCAGCCTTGTGTAATTAACAGAACATACATATTTCTCTAGGCCATTTTGATGTTGTACACGCTATAACATATTTCCCTTAATTTAATTAATAACATCCAAAACAATTTTTACATTCGCCGTATGGATACTATCTACAATACCACCGTGGATTTTATCAATAATCAAAAGATAACTGTACTCACACATAGACAACCCATAATACGAAACCCACGTACGTACGAAACGGCGTAGGCTAGTGGATTTTTTTCAGCCCTGTTGTTCTGGGCTCGTAGAATAAGGCTACGGCATTCTTTGTCTGTCGTAGAAGGCGACTAAAAGGGACCACAGGTTCACGGGGCAACAAGGAAGCCTTTGTCGTCCGCTAAAGTGGACCCGGGAAGAAGGCGACTTCGGCTGGCCCAAGGATTAACAACCATCTGAACGTGCTCTCCGAGTATAGTGCAGAGGGGCTCCGGTTCGTTCCACAAGAGATCCCGGAGACCCTCACCATGAACTGAGGAAGGGCTACCGGGACGATTTTAGTGGTTAAAATTCCACATAACCCCCCAGTTAACAAAACAAGCCCGTCGTGTTTATTAAATCTGAAATATTGTAGTTACGAAAAGAGAAACTTTTAAAAATAAATCATTTTAATCTTTATTGGCTGGGATTTTTTTTAAAAAACATGACCGGTTTTCTTAGTTCACCAACATTGCATAAAAATTAGGAACAAAAGGAAAGAAGAAATTAGGAAAAAAAATGACAACAAAGGAAGCAGTATCTACCTGTACATTCTGCCGATATAAAATGAAGTATATTATAATATATTTTAAAGATGCTAATCGCAATTCGATTTACATTTTGCACAAAGTTTTATAAAGAGGCTGAAGTAATTTCCTGCATCGGACGCTGCGAACGATAAAAAGTGGAAATACGACCCTCCATCTCTTTATCGGACGGTAATCGAGATTACATTGCCGGCCGCTGCCCGTGAGAGTCTTATTGCTACTTATACTAATTAGTAAGAGTAGTAATGTAGCAGTGAGTAAAAATGAATGTGAGTACAAATGTAGTTGTATAATAAAGTAGTATCTGTGGTATATAAATCCATATTAGCTAAAGTAAGACTTAGTCAAACTTTATTTTTATTATTTATTTATAATTTTTACACACATGCATATTATGTTTTTTTTTCACAAATTTT
The DNA here is from genome assembly GCA_029286785.1 of Meandrusa payeni. Classification (NCBI taxonomy): domain Eukaryota; kingdom Metazoa; phylum Arthropoda; class Insecta; order Lepidoptera; family Papilionidae; genus Meandrusa; species Meandrusa payeni. Next base: position 9,170,483 of record JAGSMX010000013.1, read on the forward strand.
TGGACTAATATAAAAATTTCAATTTTTTTTCAAATTTTCTGTACAGTTCTTCTTACTAGACTAACCAATAGACTGTATTAGGGGAATACTGTGCCTAATAATTATTATGTGTATTGTGCGTTTATGAGATTGTCCCACACATACAGTGACAGTGTGTTTGTGAGAGTATGTTAATTTTTATTGAATTGTGCCAAAGCTTGCAGAAACCGTAACAATCAAGATTCTATGTTAATTAGGTCCTAATTGACTAATTCCTAATTGATATGAACAATCGGGTAAACGTCTTTTATCATAGTGACAGTATAAAGGTATTAAGAAGGTTATTTACGATAAAAAAAACCGACTTCAAATAGAATAGGAATATTACGAAATAGAATTTGTCAGAACTTCACCCAACTCTCATCAAACCAGTTAAACGCATCCTTTCCAATAAAAAATGAATCACTGAAATTGGTTGGCGTCTTATTTCGTCTTTGGCGCACATACTTGATGCAAATTTAAGACTTTTATGTTTTTCTTATGGATCCAATTGTCAGAATTGGAACAAATTTAAAATGGACTACACGGAAAGAACTAGCTTACAAATAAAAAAAAAGAATTTTCAAAATCGATTCATCCAGTGCAACATACATAAATAAAATACAGATGAATTGAGAATCTCCTCTTCTGACGAAGTCGATGGAAAAATAATTATACTATAGAAGACTTGAAAGGAAGTAAGAAACAAAAAGGAAGGATATAATGCTAAAAAAGAGACTTCAGAGACTATTCATCACGCATTAATACGAAAGACATGAAAGCGTCGCACTGTAGCATTTTTTTAATTTTGCAAAGTGCCGGCTAATCTATGCTTTAAATCGCTGTATGTCTTCTTTCTCCTTGGGATTGTGCATTTGCAGTACTTTGTCCCGGTACTGTTATAGTCTTTTCGCTTTAACTTCAAAGAAAAACTTGTTATTTTTACCAAATTTATCAGTTTTAATGTCTTGAAATAAAAATGAGCGCCAATAATAAAATTGAACATTCTGTAGTTATTTTCTTTTGAATTTCCACCACAAGATTTCATTATTTCTCAACTTAATTAATCATGAGTTATAATTTAAAATAGTTACTGTTATTGTGATGATAGTCGAAGCTACTCGTATAAACGGTAGAAGTAATAAATTCTTTAGTGATTACTTCTAAAGCAAATTCAAATTGACAATAACAACAAATATTATAAAACGTAAACCAAAAAATATTGCTTTATTGTAATAAACTTATAGGTTACCAAAATCAAACAAGAAGTAAATTACAGAACTACGAGTAAGGAACATTTTATAATTTGTTGTACATTGGACGACCTTAGCTCTCTTAGAACGATCTCTTCCTTGCCTGGCATAGACTGGAAACATATGAACAAAACAGGACAACGGCTTATAGATACAAATGTAATTTTAATATATATATACATATATATATATATATTTCCAACGATTTTGATTGACTTGTAATGTTTCATTTAGAATAAAATAGAATAGAATAAACATTAATTCGACAAAAGAACACAGAAACAACAGATAAAACAAGACAAAAACAACATAAACAAAAGTAATTAAAAATGTTAAAAAAAATTAAATGGTTCTGAAGAAATTCCTGATCGATGTTATAAAATAATTGTATAATTTACCAAAAACTATATCGGCTAGAGAGTAAAAATAAAATTACAAACACAACGTCGAGCTAAGTTATTGTGAGGTCCGTGGTACATACACTCAAATCGGACATTGATTTATTTAGCCGGGAACGTGGCCGTCCGATGTTGGTTTTTAAAATATTTTAACAAAACAAATTTCTACCAATTTCACATCTGAGTTTAATGTTTAGCTCATACAAATGTTACGTTATTTGTAACTGCAAAATGAAACGCATTTGTTTAGTGAAGCTAGTTAAACTGAGTAATGTTTTGTATAACAACAGAGGTACACAATGACTTTTGTTGTTGCATTAATGAGACTGGCGTAATGCATGTGACGCGCCTCGCAACGGAAGCGCGTCACGCGCGAAATTTCCGCGATAAGAAAAACACTGCGACACGACGTATGACAGCTCGTCTTTGAAATCCTTCTGATTGTATTTCGTAACATTTGGTAAATAAACTATATTATACATAAATACCCAGATACACTCACTCACAGCCAGTAACGCAGGTAATACAATTCTTATTTTCTTTTCATGTGTTTAATTTTTTATTGGTTTTTTAATGCACTTAATCTTGGTTAATACTGGAAAAAATGTATAATAAATCTATAAGGGATCTTGAATATGTATGACCAACATATTTATTTTAATTCGTAAGCTGTTTATTTCGTAAAAGAATTAAATAAATAGTACTACCGATGTAATGTTCAATACGGTAAAAGTCTGGATCACGCCTTCACAGTTCCTCCAACGGTTTTAAGACGCATTGCTCAATTTCATCCTTTTGTTTCGGACATCCCTGAAACCTGAACGAAGAGCGTTGATCCGTCTTGCATTATTCGTACCGCAAAGGACTGGAATAGCCCGTATTTCCGTCCGAATTGAATGTGAGTTCTTTCAACTTTAGAGTGAATAGGCATTTACGAAGCTAGTACGCCTAACCATCGAGGCAATTCGACTCAACATCAGGTGGGATCGTGGTCAAGCACTTGCTTAGAAAGTATAAAAAAATCACTCAGTATATTATAATGTGTATAGTGTATAGGCAAGAATGAGTGAAGCCTGTGTGTTACCTGTCATTAAATTCTGTTAATTTATAAACGATAACGGCATATTGTAGTGGTCAATATCGACACTACGTACCTGATCATGTTCATTTATGTACTTTGTGCACACACATAAAATTATCGTTAAATATTATGTATTTTGGAGCTTAACTCATAGTTTAGAAAATTAACTTATGATAAGCGTACTTCAGATGACATCCCGTAAAACGAGAACTAACACAGCTTGACCTTAAAAGACTATATTATTACATTGTACAATGATAGGTAAAAAAATACTTTAGATTCAAATGCTACTCCAACCACCAATCCATCGTATTTCCATCAATCAATTTTATGAAGCAACTATAAAAATTGTGCAACCGCGGGCTGAGTGTAAGTAACGATCGCAGTGCAACCAATTTACCGCGGCATCCGCTATTGTTTATGTTGAAATAACTTTTAAATTTTTACGATGCTCGCAATGGGTTTTTTGTATTGTTTTTGGATAGCAAAATGTGACCACTATATGCTCAGCTAAGTATTTTGAAAGCTGAGTTTTTGATAAATAGTTAGGTTAGGCGACACTGTTATCATTCATACAGATCTCATTCTCTGATACAGGTTGATTAATGTCTAAGTAGAGGTAGCTAATCGTGGTAGCAAGTAGCATGCAATAATAAAATAACAATTTTTCATTACATACTAAAGTTAGCTCACCTCTGCAATCCATCTGAAGTTACCTACCAGGGTGCGTTTGGTACGTTGCTATATGTTTTCTGTTCTGTATGGCGTAGTCATGGACCTTAACTCAGAATATGAGTTTTTGCTTAGAAGCCTTAGAAATGTGGGTATACAGAAGCATTCTCAAAATATTATGGGCTGTAAGATACCACACAAAAGAGTATTGCAAATGGTGAGCAAGAACGCGGAAGTCCTTAATACCGTGAAAAAACGCAAGCTCTAGTACTGTAGTCGTATAATGCGTAATAACAAATACGAACTATTCCAACTTCAATCGTCCAAGGAAAAATCCAGGGTAAACGACCACAAATCTCACAAATCTCCATGAGCAAACGATCCTTGTTTCTTGTCGCTGCATCAAAAATTAAAATAGCCTTAAAGATAGCCGACCTCCGGTAGGATGTCACTTCAAGAAGAAGAATTTTCATTACATAAAATGATGTTTTCCAAAATTTACATACCTAAGCCCCACACAGACCACTTCATACAATTCTGACTCACATCTCAATCTCCCTATATATATTTCTCAATAGTTTGAAGGGCTCAGCTCCCGTGTCATATGGATTATAAACCTATTAATATTAGTAATCTGTATACCCCATTAGAGTTTAAGCGACGTGAAGACATTTAGTAATTACTTGATCCTTCAGGGTAAAATAAATTACTGCCATAGATAGTAATCATTATTCGTTTATTTCTGTCTATATCGAATGAGTTGAATGATTGAGCGTATTTATTTATTTTATTATAAATAAAAAACCAAAACCAAATGTATATTTCAAAATGGAAATATGTAAAATGCAAAGCTTATTTAACTTTCAAACATTTCCAAGAATATGTACAGTTATGAATTGGAAGAAATTCAACTGCCACAAAGGACAATAACGCGATTTAATAAAGCCAATCCGTCAGCAAATACACAGTGAAGAATTGTGGCAGCTCGCAAAGAGATTTTCGCTGGAACATTACATCACAGACTTGGAAATAAGAAAGAAAGTTATTTTGCATAGAAACAGATTTGACTTGTATGCTGTTACAAATTTGAAATGTTATATTACACAAAAAAGTATTTCTGAAAGGAAAGCTTAAATAAAACGGAATTTAGTGCAACGGGCTATAACAGTAACAAATCATCATCATTTCAGCGGTAGGAAGGTATTTTATAAGCTGGAAATAGGTCTCTCAACGGTTTCCAAAAAGACCCGTTGTAAGCGGCTGGCATACAGCTGCGTTCTGCGACGCACCTACGCTGCGCTTGCCGCTCCGTGGTCATCACGATTTAAATATGTATGAATTTAGTCATTGTCGGCGGTCGTGGTGCGGCCCTCTCGGGCGCCCTCAGATCTGAATACTAACATGAATAGATGAACCACCTTTTTTTATACCTTCTGATACCTTCTGGGGGAAAAGGCGTGTGTTATGTGGGATTCTTACCCACTAATACCGCCCTCGGCGGCCCTTCCTCGGTGCATGGAGAGAGATTCGGGATCTCCTGAGGAACGCACCATAGCCCGTCTGAACTTTGCTCTCGGAGATCACGTCCCGGAGGGTGAAAATTCCCTTCCCCTCTGTGCACTCGCAGGGGAAGAGCAACACGGGCCAGCCGAAAAAAAAGTGAAATTAAAACGAGGTCAAAAGCCTAATATAAAGCAAAATAGTGACTTAGGATACGGCCTGAGAAATGTGAGCTTGTAAGCGTATGCACAAGCTTAAGCTTATTTGCAATTATTAAAAAAAATATTGTTAGCATGCTGTGCAAACCAGTACTTTCTTTATACGTTAAATATACCTTTAACATGTGTGACTAACAGCAATGGAGTATTTCATTGTTATTTTGTTAAATAAATAAAAGCAACACATCCGAACAATTTCCTTTCAAAATAACGCTTCACCAATCAAAGCGGGCTCGTTGCAAAATACACACCTCTTCATTCATCCAAACGTGAGTATAGCGACGAAGTTTCAATATATGATCGCTGTTTTCTATTTACTAACATGAGGTCTGAAATGTTGAAATTAATAACACGTTTAATATTGACTTCATTTTTCTATATAAGTGGTGTTTAACAACAATTAAATACACAAAAGCAACTAAGCTTTCGTATTCCACTACGACTTTTTTCTTCAAAGTTTTTAGGTCTTGTGCCACAAAGTGGGCTCATATTTTTTTAAAGATAACTGAAAGCAATTGATTTTTTTAGTAAATAGAGAAAACCGATAATAAATATTGATTCACAGTTATTAGTCAATGCGTTTTATAAACTTTTAATCTCTCCTTTCTTCTTAGATACCTTTTCCCTTCATTTGTGGTCGGGTAAGACAGTCGGTCATGGGTTGACTGTACCTCCAATTGAGCTGGTTGCAAATCCTTGGCAACGGATGTCCACCACGTAGCTTCCGGTTATGCGCTTTCTTTTTTCACGTCTGAGATTACAATGGGTACACCTTTGAAGGAGCCTCTAATGTCCTCGCTCCGCACTTTCTTAGTTTCTTCCTTGAGCTTGAATTTATGTAGGAATATAATCATACATAATGGTGTAGTTGATTGTATAAAATTAGTAAATTCCCTTTATCTTTTGCTGCGAACAAACAAAATGGCCTCCAAGATGAATTATAAGGAATGTTTTATTGAAAGCGTTTGACGGTGGCCAAATTATTAAAATGACAGTAAAATTACTCTGCCGCCAACAACATTTCCCTAATGGCTTTTCCTCTAACTTTGTCTTCCTTGAATTTTTAAGGTTCAATTTTATTAGTGGCATATCTTATTACAGTATAATCTTATTATTTTCTAGCCACACCTATCAAACTAACCTCCTTGTTGTCACTCAAATTTCGTAATGTTCAGCAGTAAATGAAACGAAAACCTAAGTCAACATGTCTTCTGAATATCCACTGACAATCTTTCGTCTTTAAGATAACAATTCCAAAGCTAAATTAAAAAAAAAGCAAAATTATACTTGTCGTGAAATATTAGAGCTTGGTATTTAAAATAAGAATCAAACATGTCCGCGCGGTCATCTCAGGTTGGTCGGAGTACGCTGGCAAACTGTATGCGGTCCCGCAACCAATGAATTTCTTGCAATTTAAAGTGCTGTTTAACACGCGCTTTTAAGGAAAACATCGTGGAGAAACCTGTCACTGTCTCTACAGATAAAGCATGTGATCCCAACAGTGGAACATATATATAGGCTGTAACTTTTAAACAGAAAAATAGCATATTTTGATATTTATTTAAATCTACGATATAGAAATCAGCATACATTATAAGTATTAAAGAAAGGGTTAAACTAACACTCATAGTAAGACAACATCGAAAAACCTCCCGATAAACATAAAAGCATGTCTATCTTTAATCCTAACGTATTTATCTATTCAAGTTTTAGATAATCGTTACATTTTTTTTAAGTAAAGCTCGCAATATTTTATTTATCAGAAATATTACTAACATTCTTGCTAATCTACCGATATCGAATGAAAACGAACCTACGACTTCAAAGAAAAGTCGTAGGGTAACCATTAGGCCATTGCTATTGTAATAACTCTGTGTCAAATTGCTGTCAGTTAACATGTTTTTTTCTTTTAAAATGCTATTATAGACATTCGGTAGTCCTAATTGCACTCTAATTTACATTAAATGTTGAAGAAATCATTCATGAACATACTAGTATAACTAAAGCGGTACTACCTATGCTTAGAACAAGGCTTGAGATAAAGTCATCCAAGTGACATACTGTAGCAGATTTTAATTATGCAAAGTGCAGGCTAATGTATGCTTTAAATCGCGATCCTATCTCTTTCTTCTTGGGATTGTGAATTTGCAGCATTCTGTCTCCAAACTGTAAGCATGTTTTATTTTAAATTTATCATCTATGAATAATTTAACTATCTATAAAGAAGTATATTTATGAGTAAAAACAAAACTGATTTCGAATCTAACGTTAATAGCCCCCCTTACGCTCTTAGTATTTTCAAATATATTTCCGAATATTACGAAATATAATTAATCAGAACCTAACCAAACATTCATCAAACTACCCTAGAAGTATATCTTATCCAATAAAAATGAATCATCGAAATGGGTTGGCGTAATTTTGACTTATTCGTCCATTTGTCGTCACATACTTAATGCAGATTTAAGATTTATATAGTTTTCTCATGGATTATTAAAATTGGACAACACACAGGACCGCACGGAAAGCACCGGCTTTTAAATAAAAAAAAAACATCAAAATCGGTTCAACCAGTCGAAAGTTATAAGGTAACAAATGAAAAAAAACACAAATGAATTTAAAACCGACTCCTTTTTTTTAAATTTCGGTTGAAAAGTAGAAGTTCTAATTAAAATAATACAATAGCAATTATATTACAATTCACTTACAATTATATACAATTCACTTATATTAATTCAATTCAAGTGACAACTCACACATTCCTCACGTCAATATATCTATAGGCACGATTATAGTATTATTATTATTTTTTGATTATTATTATTAAGGATTTGTGTAGATTGGTGTTGTAATTTTTTCTAATACATAAATAAATAAAAAAAATCATCCTAATTATTTCGTTGGCGAACCATTTTTCTTGCATAGTGCGTTTGTGGTTTAGTTCGGTTTGGGATTAGGAACATATGTTTCGGATTGATAACATCTGTGCACCTGTGTTGTGTTTCACTATATCATTATTATCGTATTGTTGGAATTGTGAATTTATTTGTGTCTCTCTATGCCGATGTTGTCTTGTTTTCCGTGGCTATCAGCACCTTACTTGCTGAGCGAAACGAAGAAGTAAATTACACCATTCTCAACCCCATTTGACTTCACCACTGTTAAATATTTTCAATTCTGCCAATTCTTGACTATTTCTGCCTACCCCTTTAGCGTCATAAGGTCCGTGAGAGCTTGTTGTTATCATATTTCGTACATTTACTTAAACCTCTGAATTACAACAGCACAAACGTGCCTGAAGGGAGTTGTGAGAATTCATATTTATAGACTTGGAAGATAACTGTAAACAATTTTGTCACATATTAAAGTACTTAAATATTTCAAGGCCTCCGGCATTACCCCCTGGGGAAATATGCTTCCAAAAGTTCAAAAGATTCCTTTGTGAGAGAGAAAGAATTATTTCTCAAATTTTAACATAACACAACTGGGTATTTCCAAAATTGGAAGTAACAAAAAAAAATATTTGGCCCCTAATGTTATAATTTATAATAAATAACTAATATATAAAATCCTGTGTAAAAAAGTTGCTTGTACAATACGATTATAACGAACTATCAACGGTTAAAAGAACTATCAAAATATTAGCAGATACCGAAAAGGGATGCCGGTGAACTTACAATAGAAACGAGACTACCGAATACGTCAAAATGCTAAGCAATGATTGATTGCAACACACAATTGGAAAGCGGACGGTGCGCCTTCCGGTAAACGTTAGAAAACCTAATGAAATAGTAGTCTACCATAAGTAACATAAATCGACCGATGTACATTCATTTTGACAACAATTGCTTTAGCGGGGCTCTGCCATGATCGTTCGTTGTTCGTAATTATTATAGCAAGACAGTGAAAGGAACTGAAAACTAAAATAAAAGTGTATCACTAATTAATATCATGTATAATTGTGATCAAGAACTGGCTTCATTTTTTTTATAAAAAAGAAAGCTAGCAAAATTTCTTTTTTTTTTTTCAGAAATATTACTAGCAATCTTGTTAACCATTCCAATTAAGCTTATGCTTGTGCTAGGACATGGTTCACGGCAATAGTCGAATGGTGGATTCGAACCCACGACCTTACGATTCGCAGGCCGTACCGTAAACCATTAGGCTATTGACGCTTTGTGTAGTAAATATAAGTGTTAATAAGGTTTTTTACAGTCTTCTTATAAATAAAGTATTTAATCTAATTACTATTACAGCAAAACTCTTATCGTTTAGAGAGTGGTGGTGGGTATGATTAACAACTAATTACGATATTGTAATATACTGTATATAATGAAGATATATCGGTCGATCTAAGTGCCTTTAACATTGGATAACTTACAAGACGGGTTTGCTATCTCTCGAGGTTATTGGAATATAAACTTTGTTCCGCTGAGGATTCCTCACGTATCTTTATAACATCGTTTTCTTTATTTAATTTCTCACACTGCAAGTTTTATCTCAATTTTTGAAGCTTGCATACGATGCCTTTATTTAATTGACAAATATTTGTATTGTCTGGTATTTGAATATATTGAGTCATTTCCTTACTCATTGGTTCGGAAAGGTGCGGCCTCCGTATCTTTAAAATTAAATACAATTCCTATACAATTACATTAAAACGAAAGAACTATAAGTGTTAACTGTAGGTAATACGCATAAGTACACATATGTATGTGCATATTAATATATAAATAAATAAAAGTAGAAGAGATTACAGATTTCCATTCCTCAATGCCCTGGCACAAGTACTTAGTTTCTTGTACATTCATACATTCTGACGTGAGCCATCTTTCTTTATCATCATGTCGCGTATGAATTTTCTTCGTCTCTCATTCTTCATTCATTCTCTCTGCATACATATACATAGATAAGTATGCATTTGGATTGAAATTTGAATACTTATTCATGTTAGTTTTTAGTTAGTTACAGCCGTTTTTAAATAGAATATACTTATATGTTGGGCGTGATAACTCAGTATCCGGGCCGTTGGCTCAAGTTGCATTGTACCCTAGCAACCCGAGTTCGATTCCGGTGCTGACACCAATAAATTTGTTGGTGCAATTTTATGTGCTGATTCACCGCGCGCTCGGCGGTGAAGGAAAACACCGTGAGGAAACCTGTGTTACAAAATTTTTCAAAGGCATGTGAAGTCTGCCACTGCACTAGGGCCGCGTGGCGGACTATGCCCTTATACTCTCTTTACAGAGATGGCCTTTATTAATAATGTGTACTAAAACGATTTTTGAGTGTCGATAATTATCGGATACTAAGTACAGTCTGTTTACCGCGTCTTCGCTTATTAGAAACTTATTTTTTTTAATTTTTTTAATCCAAGACATTATCATTTTTCTTTCTGTTTTTTTTTATTAATTTATTCTTTATAAAATGACTATTTTATATATGTTGCAATGTCATTTTTTATTAATTTAATTACAATAAGATAGACAGCGGACCTTATGCCTCTGAATAATCTCTATATAACGATGATATGTGGTAGATTTTTTTAAAACATGTAACCGCCAAAATTCAGTTGGCAATGTGCCTACAACATTTCCGGTTTTTAGGATGTTCTTTGCAACGGCTCACTTAAAATTGCGTGAGCTGCGTCGTGCAAGCTCTTACATTCTATTAAACCTAGCTAGATAGTGAGAAAAAACAGTCGCTTTCCACTTTTCACTAAACCCATCGGTGATGTTTTTGTATGTAGGAAACTGAAAAACCCGTTCGTAAACGACGTCTGGGATACAACGTATCCATATTTTCATATAGTGATTGAGATAAGTAAACGTTAAATAATAAAAATGTCCATTTGTTATAATACTCTGAATCTTTTCATCTCTCTGTTAAAGGTAGAATAGTTGCTATTGAGCGGAAAATCTCTAGCTTTACTGGCAACTGTGACGAAAGTAAATTATTTGAACGTACAAAAATTTTTGCAACATTTTCTTCCATAATAAAAATTTTAAAATTTTTTGTGTTACTATAAAAATCACTTTGTACAATGTATGTCACGTTGACTTTAATATTACTGTGGATTGGTTTGCAAAAGCTAATCTCCCGGGGCCATTAACGCTAGTTCCACTAAAACAATTTCCGACGCTAAACCGGTGTGAACGAACGCATTTCTGAACGTTTAGAACCATAGCAATAAATTAAAATTAGCTATTCTCAACTATAACACCAATAATAAATTGAATTTGTCAGTAACAATATAACTTAATATCTTTGAAATAGTATCATATGTAAAATATTAATTAAAACAAAACACTAGTTATTTACGAGTAAAGTCAAAAACCGACTTCAATCCAAATTGTAATGTGACCACATGGAAAGAATCATCAAAACCGGTTCACACAGTAGAAAGTTGTGAGGACAAGAATCATAAAAAGTTACAGACAAATTGAGAACCTCCTCAATTTTGAAGTCGGTTAAAAATGGAAAACTCTAATAAAATTTAAAGTATAGAGAGCAGTATTGGACTCAATTTATTTTTTAATAAATTAAAAGAACAAATTAACTTTTACCATGCTTTTGTAAACACATGTGTTTGTACACTCAACGCTGTGAATAGCAATGATTTTTCCTTGGTCACAAAACTTATTTCGCCCATTATGACGTTAACATTAAGTAAGTCCAATGTGTTATTTGTGGAGCACTAAAAGGCATAAATCGTTAGCACGCGACATTCTGGCGTTATTCCAGTGAAATTTTGGACGACAGATCTATCCCCACTAGCTAATAAATGTTACGCTGGAATTTTTTTTAAGACAAAGGGGCAAACATATATTTGAAGTCGGTTTATATCCTCGTATTATGTCAACACTTCAAAACTTTTTCCAAATACTATCAAATTCATTTCAATCTTTACTAATAGTTCAATAATCAAGTTGATTGATGCAAGGATATACTAGTTTTAACAAATATTGTAAGCATTCCTTTTTAACCATTTCAAATAAGCTTAGGCTTGTAGGTATCTCCTACAAATTAATAGCCGAATGGTGGATTCGAACCAGGGAATTTTGGAAATTCGAACAAGGGAACATACACTTGCTTGTTTTATTACTGTTCACGTTCAAGCTGTTGATGAGATGATAGGTTTCTTGTATCTAGTGTTCTTTTGAAGATCTACGAAATATTTTATAGGGTATCGAGATTATTTTTATATGTTACACAAACATTTCTAACCATTAAAATGATGATTTTCAATGGCGTTAATTACATCGCTATTTGCATAACATGAATATTCCATTAAACTTTGCAGTCTCAGCTCGTGGTCATTGTTTTTGGCACCCAGTCTAAAGTGTGTTTTGGCATTTACAATTAAAGCTAACAACGGGTAGCTGAAGTATGGTAAGCAAATATTTAACTGGACTTATTTAGACTTAGTAACTAGATCAAGCTAACGTTTATTTCGTAAAACGGTGCATTTATAGTATTTAAATTATACTAAGGCAATAAAAATCGATAGAGACTATTTGTTAATTAAATAACACATACGGGAGACAAAGAAAGAAAATAATCATAGGAAAAAAGAGTTATTAAAATTATATTCAGCGATGTATTAAAAATGTAAGACCAGGGCCAAGTACGCTACGCTACCAGCCACTATGTTTGTTGCCCTGTCTTTTGATGCCACATGCTAATAAAATCACTTTTAACTTTACCCTACACTAAAAATTATTTAGTGGGTACAATTAAATTGTTTAGTGTTGCTGATAGGATGGATGTAGAAATTAATATAGGTATAAAAATAGAGAAAGAAAACATACCAGTAATAATACGTAATAAAGATGTAAACCGGAAATTTCTTAAATAGGGTCATAGCAAGGAAGGCGATATGTCAGAATAAAACCTGAAAAGAAGCATCCCATCTCGTATTGAGAAGGCAATATGAGATGGGAGTCCAAAAATAATGTTAAATAAATAGAATGAAAATAAATAGAAATTAAAATATGATAAGTATAAAAATGTAACAGTGGAAATAAGCAAAAATAAGTAAATGTAACAATGTAAGTAAGAATGAGAGATAAGAAAGGTTAGATAAGTAATTAATAAATTAAGGAAAGAAATTGTAAGCCGGAGTAAGAGGATAAACATTTTTGTAAAAGATATTAAAAAACTGTGATAATAGAATAAGAAAAGATAAATAACAGCCATGACCTATCAAAATCGGGGGAGTCAAAAAATTGTTTAGGGTGAATTTTAGGTTCATATGACAATCTTACTGAAAACTAACTACTACACAGTCTCCCGCACGAATTAATCTATCGTCACAAAGGAACAGACTACCAACACCTTCACTGAACATGTCAACTACATCATAGACAACTTAAACAATTCAATAACACGTTAATTAAAATAACGTAAAAATTCTTAAACATTTAACTTAATCGTCCTAAAATATAAACAAACACCAAACATAAAAAAACTTAGTGAAACTAACTTACATAAAACCAAATCAAAGACCACATATCAAATCGTGATGTGGATCACATAAAAAAAACTACTACACAGAAAAGGGTTAAGACTGTCGGAACGTACTTGTTAGTTAACGATTCTTCTCTCATGTATGCCTTGCCCTCTGTTGTATACTTCCAAATGTTACTGTGAAATACCAATACAAACAGAAAAATTTTACTTGACACGAGACCATTTCTTGAAATTTTGCCGACGATAGACTGGCCTGAAATACTCTACACCATTAATTTAAAAAATATTCAATTCAAAACTCAAAACCAGAGACGTCAGGTTTCTGGTTTGGGATCATGTAATCATTCAATTATTTCACGTCAACGTTCATAATTGAAACCAATTTATACATTCATAGCATGAGATACTTTAGCGTTTACATAAAACAATCAGTGACTCATTTTAATTTTATTTCAGTAATGGCTATGGTATGTATTTCAACCATTTCAATAATTTATTAGTTATAATTGCTGAATATTGCACGTTATAAAAATGTCGCAGACTTTTTTAATTGCGACATTTTTCATTTAACCTAAGACTTTTGTCTTAACTGCAGAAAACGAGTAAACAATTGTTGATTGTGCCGTTCACTAAAGCGGAAGTTTCTGCTAAACGAACTTTTCAATTTATAAACGAGAAACATTAAATTATTTCGTATCCTTTTAATGCGTTATTCAATTATATAAAGAACATAATAGGTAATTGTTAGTATGTTATGACTTTTATATCGCCCGGGGTATATCATACCGAACAGATTGATGATTCTTGAAAAAAATACGCATAACTGGATGTTACAGGCCTGAAAACCGTCATCTATAAACCATTTCTTTTAGTAGTTATTTGAGGGCTTACTAGTGAGGTTTCTTAATGTTTTTTCATGCCTACGCTAATTAGCTACAGAAGCTAACCGCAACAGTTTAATCGGATTTAAAAGGCAACAGAGGTCTTAGGTGGCTTAACTAAACCTCTATTGCCTATTATTACTCCCTGGTTCAAGATAATAGTAGCTGCATATACTGAAAACTCTTGCTTAAAAACTATAGCGCTTACTTACGTTACCAAAAACTCTCCACAAAACAAAATAAAGTATGTAAGCCGCAATAACTAAGACTTGTATTTAATTCCCCCGCCCGTACATCATACCCATACATCAACGCCAACAAACACGTTTCCGAGTGCCATTTACTAGCCCTTGAAAAGAATAATATTATAATATGATATAAAATGCTCTATGTATTTTGTATTATTAGTCCGACGCATAATTTCACAGCTGGTATGTCCCAGCTCGCTTTTACCTAAAAGTTTAGATTTTTCGGTTCTAAAATACAAAGACTATAAACTGTAGTATGGGTGTGTCTGTGTGCGCCTCAAGTTTCATGTACGCTAGCAACCCGATTTTGATCTCCAGCGCCGGCACCAATATATTTATTGCTGCAATTTAATGTTATTTCAGCTGATTTACCACGCGCTGGGCTACATGTCTTAGAATTTTTTTTCTAAAACATGTGAAGTCTGCTAATCAGCACTAGGGCAGCATCGCGGACTATGCCCTTGAAGTCTCTTACAGAGAAGGCCTGTGCCCAACAGTGGGATATATAGGCTGTAACTTTTTACTTTTTAAATGCTGGCACGGGACTATTTATACAAAATATTACAATTAAATTATCTTTGAATTGCAATTTTCCAAATAATAGAACCAAATTTAGTCTTATCATGTGTGTAAGTGTATAAATAGCTGAGTACAAATACTTTTGAAGTACCCTTTACGTTTCGACAACATTGAGATTGATTTCGATTCTGAAGCACAGTCTCCGACTGACTGATTCAACGTGTCAATCAAAACCAACCACTCCCGACAATGGTTGAGCTTCCGCATCATTGTTGAACTATTGATTATTCTGTGTTGAGCTTTTAAAACGTTATACTTACTTATTACTAAATACTTTAGTCATATCAAACAAAACATACACGCTCAAAAAAACCCAAGAAGAGAGCCTATGTCAACCGACTACAAAAAAGGAGGAAGGTTCTGAATTCATCTGTTTTTCTTATGTTTGTTACCTCAAAACTTACGACTGGGTGAGCCAATGATTATTTTTTCATTTGAAAGCTGGCGCTTCCCGTGTGGTCCCATTTTATTTTGGTTCAATTCTGACAATGGCATTCATGAGAAAAACATATGGCTTTTAATTTGCATTAAGTACGTGCGTGACAAATGCACGAATAATTTAATATCACGCCAACCGATTTCGACGAATAATTTTTATTGGAAAGAATGTACTTTAATGGTAGTTTGATGAGAATTTGGTTAGGTTCAGATTAATTATATTTTGTAAAATACTTACGTTAATTCGAAAATACAAAGAGAGCATCCGTGCACAATAGCGTTTTACGGTTGATTCTGTTTAAAGTCGGTATTTATTTTTCTTCGTAAATATACTTGTTATATTATCATGATGCGGAAAATCCCGCATCGTTCATAGTGTGTAAGCGAGAGCGCGGTATGAGATAGATAGAGAACGCAAATTTGTGTTTAATGAAATAGAAAAAAATACTTCAATTTTGTTGGAATAACGCATGTACCTAGGATACGTTGTCACGTATTTAACATTCGAGCGCCCAAATCAAAGACACTTGGATTTTTTTTGGTATTCTGTTTCATGTTTTGCCGTCGACCTGGTATATGTTTTCGACGTATCTTGAATATGGTATGCCTCGTTTAGAAAGACAGAGAATAGATGCATTCGAGATGTGGTGCTGCATCTATTCTCTCCCAACTCGCATTAAAAACCAGTCTGTCCACTACATGCCTACAGCGCGTACTATCATATTTCTGGCATATAATGCGCAGAGGGGATGGCAACCTTGAAAATCTGGTCATCGTTGGCAATGCAAAAGGCAAAAGAACAAAGGGCCGGTCGCCAACACGATAGTCTGACCAAGTAAAAGGTGCCATCTCCTCTCCTAATCTCTGGTGAGGGCTGCCTCGGACCAAAGCCGATGGGGGTAGATTGTTCATTTGAAGAGCTCCAGTGACCATGATCCTCAGAAATGAGGGAACGACAAAGAAGAAGGCCTCGTTTCCGTCGTCCTTCTCTAGGGCATCATATCATTATGTTATTGTTTAATACCATTCGTCTTCACCTCTCATTGTATGACCTGCCCAATCTCTTTTGAGATTTCATACAGCTTGTACAAAGGATATTCAACAATGCCTCAAAGATAACGTACAATTTCGCAAATCATTACATCGGTGAATTATTGAGTGTAAATAATTAGTAATTCATTAATGATAGCCTCACAATTTCTTTAACATTAGATTCGAAAATTATATATTCAAACAAAAATAAACAATATTTCTTTAGAATTTGTTAAGCATTCATCAAAATGTTTATTATAAATTATACTGAAAGGGAAGAAAATATAATGGATCTGAATCGTGAATGGGCTACTTTTAATTTGAACTCTCTATTATTAGTTTCTTTTTGTCTTATCCAGCGGGAGATTACGGCGTAATCACTTTATATAACATAAATTCCCTCGTTTTTTTAAGGCGACCCATCTTCATATAACAGGTTGGCAATACACCTGC
Organism: Meandrusa payeni; assembly: GCA_029286785.1. NCBI lineage: Eukaryota > Metazoa > Arthropoda > Insecta > Lepidoptera > Papilionidae > Meandrusa > Meandrusa payeni. Next base: position 9,187,726 of record JAGSMX010000013.1, read on the forward strand.
TTTCCATATAGTAGGAGTCTGTGGGTAGCATGGTCAGATAAGGTTAATTATATGTAGTTCTGGGCTCTCAAGAATAAGACTACGGTATCCCCTGCCTGTCGTACAAGGCGACTAAAAGGGGCCTCGGTTTCACTGAGGGGGCATCGTCCACTAAAGTGAAACCGGGAAGAGGGCGACATCGGCTGGACAGTGTCGCTTTGCGCTGCGAGGGCACAAGAGAGGAGGGAGTGACCTCCCCCCGGGACGTGCGGTCCTTGAGCACAGTGCAGAGGGGCTCCGATGCGTTCCACGTTGAGATCCAACGGAGCCCCACGTCATTGTTCAGCCCTGTACTTCTGGGCTCGTAGAATAAGGCTACGGTATCCCCTACCTGTCGTATAACGCGACCTCGGGTTCACTGGGCGACGAGGGAAGGAGACTTTATCGTCAGCCGAAGTGTATCCGGAAAGAAGGCGACATCGGCTGGCCCGTGTCGCTATGCACCGCGAGGGCACAGGGGGGGAGGGATTAACCTCCCCCGGGCGCGCTCTTCGAGAGCAAAGTGCAAGGTTGCTCTGGTGCGTTCCACTGGAGAGCCACCTGAGCTCCTCACCATTCACCGAAGAAGGGCCACCGGGGGGTTTTAGTGGGTACACATAACCCTTTCCCCCAGACGGCGGGGTATCTTGTCTTCTTGTCCCGGCAACAAAAAAAGGTATTAACCTTTTTTATTACATGTTAGCCCCTTTTTCCAATAAATTACCCGTTGCCCTGTCGGCGATGATCGACCCCAGTTTCTTCACAATATGCTACAAAACAAACCCTATAGAGCAGTTATTATTCGACTAAACAAAACTTTGTTTCTCTTTCACTAATCAGTTTTTGTACAGACGCAAAAAGGTTGGAGAAAGTTTCGGATACGGCGTTAACAGGAAGACTATTATAGTCTATAACTGGTACGTGTACATAGTATTTTACTATAACTTAGGCGAAAACGTAGCAACTTTGTTGCATTATTTATCAGTAAGAAAGGAACACGTCGTCTATCTTTAAGTCTATGACCCCATAGCCATATAACCATAAGCCATACCTGACACAGAAATAAGATGATATGGTAATTTTACGAGCTGATTGATACGTTTGCGGTTACTGTCAATGACCACACGAAATCAATTCCGCATTCATGCATTAACTCCTAAGTGGTCATAGTTGCTCATGAACATCTTCGCCTTCGGAAGCTATGCAAGTGTGGCCTTTGTGTGAGATTATAAAGATATTTAGAGTATAGATGGTTGTTGACAGGATACTATTACAGAATATATAGTAGCAGTAGACGTAGTGGCCATTAATATTACAATAAGGCAACGATCTACTGTTCACATAGGCAGCTTTTTAAAAATGTTTAGATGTCTATTGTCTATACACCTGTCATTACCATTGAAGTTATTCGATAGAGGACGTTTATTCCTTTTTTATACTAGAGAAACAAGTGGTTAACATCAATCGCATCTGATGTTAAGTAGAAATTCAGTCTTGTATGGTAAAGCGCACTAGCTTACATTTTTATATATTATATGTCCCACTGCTGGGCGCAGGTCTTTTCTGTGAAGAGAGTATTAGGCCGTAGTCCGCCACGCGGCCCTAGTGCAAATTTGTAAACTTGAATTTTTTTTCTAAGATGTGTTGGTTCTTCACCATGTTATCCTTCACCGCCTAGCGCGTGGCAAATCAGAACATAAAATTATAACAAATTAATTGGAGCCGGCACCGGGGATCGTACTCAGGTTTTTTTTAACATGGGAGGTAATGCGTTTATTCATACTCTTCGGAGGCGGCGAGTTATGTCAGGCACGGCCTGAAAGAGGCCCCTACCGAATAAAACCTCCCATGGTGAGCCATCCTCCGCCATGATGGGCTAGATGGGGTCGCGTTTCACCATCTTATACTATATACTATATATACTATGCAACTTGAGACAACCGCCGACATTGAGCTACCACGGCACTAGCTTAGTAAATGCTATGACTAGGGAAAGACAGACAAACAATTCCAGTCCATTGTTGTACGATCATTGTTGCTTTGTCTATTATATTTTTATACCAAATTCGTATTATATTGGAATTTTTATTTATATCTGACTTAAAAGAGTTCATAAACCGCTTTTGAAAGAGAATTTCAAAATGAAAAGTTTGATCCGGAGCTGAACCTTTTTTAAGGGGGGTATTATGCAGCAGGCAGGAGTGTTAATAGCTGATGCATATCTCCTTTTTTCGCGAGTTTCTTGCTTAAAACTTTTTGTAGAACCTCTATAAGGCGTGGATACTATACTAGAGGAAGATTTTATGCTCGCAGTCTAATCTAAATTGATACTTTCTGCAGTATTTTCAGAGTTTTCAAGATTTAAATTAAAACAAAATCATATTTTTGAAGTTGAAGTTTCTACGTCTTTTGTTTTACACATGATAGGTTAATCTCAGTAATTCATCAGCAGTTAACTAAGCGTCCGAATAAGCCAACGGACCAAATAAGGGCTCATGAAAAACTAATTTCATGTCATCATCTGAAAATGGCACTAACGATTTTCATAAAATTTTGTATTCCTCTGCATTGACGGCAATATATCGTAACCATGTATATATACCCTATCATTAGTTGAGAAGATGGCGTTGCTAAGCAACGATAAGTCTAAGAGTGTTTTATTTGACGTCAGATCAAGAAAATCAATTTCAATCTATATATATAAAAGAGAATATGTGTGGGTTTGATCCGTATAGGCACCGAAACGGGTGGACCGACTTTAATGAAACTCAAGGAATCTTCAGATTGACCTGACGAGTAATCGTGTTAAGTTTGGTGACGATCGGAGCAGTCCTCTTTTTGAACTGTCAAATACAGCTTTTATTCACTATGATGATATTTTATCGTTTTATAACCCAAATTTGTATTGAATTTATTTTATATTGTGTATATTTATGTCTTTATGAACCATATTGAAGTACAAATATATTAAAGATAATAATTAAGGATTTTGAAGTATTCAAGGTAAGTTAGCTAGATAGCGCCGCAAATGTATCCGCTTACTGATGCTTTCTTAATTGATTATTACTACGAAAATTTGTGTTTTCCTTCACCAACCATGTGAAACACAGAATCATTGTAATTAATAAAAATGCCACCAAAAAAAAACAAGCGAAGAATCATGACAAAGAATCTTCATCGCGAGCTAACGATAGAACTCAAAAACGTACCCAAAGAGAAATGAATAATTTAATTTATTGTGAGAGTTAAATTATATATTTAATGATGTTAGTTTATTGTTTAAATAAAATAAAGCAAAATCTAGCCCGGCGTAGTGAGCTGGGTACGCTAGTTATTTATAAAATACGTGTTATTGACGTTAGATAAAACATATGGCGCGTGGAAATAGGGTTTATAGGCTTGTAACAGACAATGGTAGAACATACAGAAGGAATAGGTAGCAAAGTTTGGAACAAAAAAATGGCGCATTTACTTAAGGCCAGGAATGACTAACGGGATCGAAGAGCGAGTTGAATCTTGAGTTAGACGAACCATACAAAATCGAGGGAATTTAATGATTTGAAGTACGTTTACAAGATTTTGTGAAAAATATTATTCATATTTCGTCATTATATAATTCTTATCTAGATATGAATAAAACATGATTTACAAAAAAACAAACCGAGCAAAGGTCGGTCATCCAGGTACTGTATATTATTTAAGCTACTTGGGATTGACACGTATTCAAGTGCTTATGCAGCCCGAAAGTTTGACTATACTCAGTAAAACCGGATGTCTAAAATCGACATAGTTTCCCTGTTACAGCATGTTAAAGTCCAAATTGAATTCAGAGACCTTCATTAAAACTTCTGTTACGGTATCTACAAAGGCTACATTTATATTGTTTTCAAATGTCTATTAACAAAATAATGGATAAACGGAAATTAAAAAAGATTAATTTCTTTAGATGTTAAATCTAGAAATTAAACTTTTTTTGACAGATTTTCAACTGACTTGACCTGAACCTGAAAGGAGTAGGTTCTCAATTCGTCTGTATGTTTTTTTATGTTTGTTAACTTATAACTTTCGACTGGGTGGACCGATTTTGATGATTATTTTTATATGAATGGTGCTTTTCGTGTGGTCCAATTTCGACTAAACCGATTTCGGTGATTCACTTTTTATTTGAAAAGATGTACTTCAAGGGCAGTTTGATGAGAGTTTGGTTTGGTTCTGATTATTTCAATTTCGTAACATTCCTACGATAATTAACTACCTAACTACCTATAAATTGATGATAAATATACGTGTATGTTATACCCCACATTTCAAGCACACAACTCATCACCAAGGAAGCCCATAGTTTATCTGATGGTGACGAAGGCGGACGCGTTTTTAATTCTTGGGACTAAGACAAGACTCTTTGTACAAATTAGTTTTACCATTTACCTTAAAAGAGTGCATGAAACATACTATAGGATCATATTTTTATGGCCTGCCCTTGACTGCTTCACCGGATTCAGAGGTAGCATAGCTGTTAGGTCCCTTAGCCTGAATCTCTATAACATGTAACTCTGACACAAAGGTCCCCCCGTGAGGGATCACTTCTGCTTGGATAATACCATAAGATAATAGGATTCTTTCTCATTAATACGTTAAAGTAGCGGTTGATAGTGGAGTTATGAATTTATTATTTTTATATTTATACATATTCAAGACGTTCTTTATACATATATTACAATATTACATATATAATCTTTTATACACATTTAATCTACCTTGGTATCGTGAATGTAATAAGGATATACTTAGATAATAAAACAAATTTATAGGTTGGGTTTTGGCGATCAAATAAAAAAGATATACCTACTAAAACTGTAAGCAGAGGGTTGAAATCTACGGTATGATCTGTTATCCATAATCTGAAGAATTCTTACGTGATCCGATTTACATAATCGAAGCCTATCCAACCTTTCCTTTATAAGGGTATGTGTACATTCGAGTGTATTTAATTGTGTATGATATTTATAAACATATTTTCTAATGTAAGCTGAAGCAAATTTTATTAAATAAGAAAAAGATCTTCATTTTATTCAGTCGTATTTGATACAGCAGCGCCCCGCGGTGTTACCCGCGATTAAAAACTATTTATTTAATTTTTTTTAATTAAAGTCGCCTTATTTACTTCTTTTTACATCAGATATCTGTAAGTGTAAATCCAGGCAAAATCAGTCTTACCATTTCAGATATTAGCCTCAATAAACATACAGACAAAAATTGGAAATATTTTATTTTGTATATATACCGTACATTCATATGTATGCATTTTAATATTACAAACAGAAACTCCAATTTTATTTATTTGTACAAATGCTGGTTTTGTTATGATTCATAGTATTCAAAATAAAACATAAAATTTAGACAGGGATTGCTATCCAAATTGTTATTAATAGTTTTCAGATCGCATTAATAATTATTTGACATTTAAAATTCATATAATAAGTTTCGACAAGGCGGTTTATATTATTTTAAGTTAAATCGCTTAAAAGAAAGTGGCAAAAGTTATCTCAAAGAGCCAATTTTGCGTATCAAAAATCGCTTCGTAAGTATTACAGGCGAAAGTTGCAGAAAATGACAAAGTACGTAGGAAGCGTTCAACGGCCGGTTCGTAATGGACTAACTGTGCTTTCATAGAATGATAAATGCTGTTCATTATATTATAAACTTGATTTATAGTTTTAAAAATATTCTTTTACTAATTTAAAAGTTTTCGTAGTAGCTCAGTGTCCGGACGGTTGCATAATACGTCAACTCGAGTTCGATCCTGGGTGCTGGTACTAATTAAACGATATTCGCCTTTGCTCGCAATCCACTTCTTCTTCACCCAACAGGGTGCGATGAATAGTTTTACAACTGAAATCCCGCGGAGTGATATCCCAACACTAAAGTCTTCTTTGGTTAGCCCGGAGAGAAGGACCATGAGAAATTTCTTTCCTTTTATGCTTCAAAAACCACTGAACTAACTGAACACTGAAAAAACTGCGACAATTCATCAGTATAGGCTGACTGGTATTCGAATCGCGATCATCAGATCGTAGGTCTAGATAGTCTAGCTCTCAAAAACATGATAATAAAATAAGTTGTGTGCGGCACTTATATTGTACCCCAGGAGTATAATCCGCTTTGCGGTTTCATTCACGTTAGGATCTTTAATTATGCTAGAAATATTTGACAGTATGATTAGTTATAAATGTTCCACGAGCAATTACTCTAGCGATGTTGAATAGATTTTTGTGCTGAGCTGATTTTTTAGCAGATTACCGTAAGATAATTAGCGCATTGAGCATTCTGATTAATTACACTTCGAGCTGGGGTTTTATTATTAGTTGGATTACCAATGATTGTCATTGAAGTCTTTGAAATTTTTCGCATAAATTGTCAAAAATTTGCAAAAATTAATTAAAAAAAAGCCAAACCCAGTGTATGGTAAGCTGAAGGTAATCTCTCTTTCGAGAAATAATATTCAGACCTCGTCGGTGGTCCATATTCCAGTCGGCTTTTTACCAACGTGTTTCCGGATTACATTTTTGTTTTTGTCCATCTACATATTTCAAAGGACCTGAGATCTGATTATTTTTAATTTTTTGTCGCCCTATGGATACGAATTCATTGACCTGGACAAAAAGGAAACAAAATATTTGATTTAATTGTTTAACTAAAAATAATTAAGTTAATGAAGTGAAATTTGATTTTATTTAAAAATTTACACATGTTACTACAGTAAGTTAAATGATGAACTGTAAGTAATTCTTAGTTTTAGTAGTCAAAGTTCTGAAGTTATTTCCGTAATAGTATGTTAATTGTTTAGAACAGAGAAGACATTTCATTTAACGTCTTCAAACGAATAAATTTTGACACAAAACTTATTTTTTAAGTTACATAGTAAATCAATTTAAACATGATTCTTCTTTGTTATTAATTGACGATATAAATAACTTGTCACGTTGCAAAAAAGCAATTAGTCAGTTGAGACGTTTGGAAATTTAACGCCCTGTGATTTATCTATAAAATGAATTACACTGTATTTTTTTAACAAAATATAAGAGATAATAATAATGATAAGCAGATTTACTTATAATTACCCTGTATTATATACAAACTTCTTTGAAGTAGTTTCCTAACGGTCTTATTGTTATTAATTCAATGTTATACTATGGCAATAAAATCGGCAAAAGGTTTGGGACTGAAACAAATATTCTTTATTCGGAGATTCATATAATCTAAGCAATTTGATGCGAAAGCTCAGGCGATCACACGATTTTATTTTACACAACTTTATACAAACTTTATACAAAATTTTCTTTTCAACTGACTTCAAAAAATCGTCGTCTATATGTTTTTTACTTCATAACTTTGGACGGGGTGATCCGATTTTGTGGATTCTTTCCCATTGATGCCCAGCGCATTTCTGACAATGGAATCCGTGAGAAAACCATATAAGTCTTAAATTTGCATCAAATATTATGTGCGCCACAAATAGACGGATACCTCAATATCACGCCAACTGATTTCTATGATTCATTTTTTATTGGAAAGGATGCACTTCAAGACCAATTTGATGGGAGTTTGATGAGTTTTTGATTAATTCTATTTCGTAATATTCCTACGATAATTTAGAAATATAAAGAGAGTCGGATTTGAAGTCATTTTTGTTTTTACTCGTAAATATACTTGTCTTATCTATCCTTTTAGATGACATTCTTAATAATATTACACAAGTGACGTAAATAAATACAGCGACCGCCGTTGAGCGGATTACTTTGTGTAATCCCTAGTTAATATGACGTGGGGGCCGCGGCCGATGCTTTCAGTTAGATTTTATCATGTCTGGCGGGCCTATTAATTTAGTTCCAAGTGACAAACAACATGTTACAAAGTTGTGACACTGTGTTTGTGCAATACTAGATAAGAACATTACACACATATACAGTTTCAGTTGCGTTTTCCCTCGGCGAATATATCGATCGTACTGGTGACATACTATACTTTCGGAAGGGGTTTCAAAGATAATTATGTAATCGTAGGAAAAGATCATGTTTACGTTAATGTTGAGATACACAGGCGAGAAATGTATGCAAATCAGAAATCAAAATGTCTGTCTATTTCTACCTGGCTGATGTGATTGATACTATATTCAGCTGACTTCAAAATAGGAGGAGGTTATCTATTTATCTGTATTTTTTTCTGTTTGTTGTTACCTCATAACTTTCGACTGGATTTTCCGATTTTGATGATTTTTTTTATTCGATAGCTGGTGTTTCCCGTGTTATTCCATTTCAGTTGGTCCAATTCTGACAATGGAATCCATGAGAAAACCATATAAGTCTTAAATTTGCATCAAATATGTGCGCCACAAATAGACGGATACCTCAATATCACGCCAACTGATTTCTATGATTCATTTTTTATTGGAAAGGATGCACTTCAAGACCAATTTGATGGGAGTTTGATGAGTTTTTGATTAATTCTATTTCGTAATAATCCTACGATAATTTAGAAATATAAAGAGAGTCGGATTTGAAGTCATTTTTGTTTTTACTCGTAAATATACTTGTCTTATCTATCCTTTTAGATGACATTCTTAATAATATTACACAAGTGACGTAAATAAATACAGCGACCGCCGTTGAGCGGATTACTTTGTGTAATCCCTAGTTAATATGACGTGGGGGCCGCGGCCGATGCTTTCAGTTAGATTTTATCATGTCTGGCGGGCCTATTAATTTAGTTCCAAGTGACAAACAACATGTTACAAAGTTGTGACACTGTGTTTGTGCAATACTAGATAAGAACATTACACACATATACAGTTTCAGTTGCGTTTTCCCTCGGCGAATATATCGATCGTACTGGTGACATACTATGCTTTAGGAAGGGGTTTCAAAGAGAATTATGTAATCGTAGGAAAAAATCATGTTTACGTTAATGTTGAGATACACAGGCGAGAAATGTATGCAAATCAGAAATCAAAACGTCTCTATTTCTACCTGGCTGATGTGATTGATACTATATTCAGCTGACTTCAATATAGGAGGAGGTTATCAATTTATCTGTATTTTTTTTCTGTTTGTTGTTACCTCATAACTTTCGACTGGATTTTCCGATTTTGATGATTTTTTTTATTCGATAGCTGGTGTTTCCTGTGTTATTCCATTTCAGTTGGTCCAATTCTGGCAATGGAATCCATGAGAAAATCATAAAGTCTTAAATTTGCATTAAGTATGTGCTCTACGAACGGACGAATAACTGATAACCCAACCGAATTCAATGATTCATTATCTATTGGAAAGGACATAATTCAAGGGTAATTTGATAAGGGTTTGGTTAGGTTCTAAATAATTCTATTTCATAATATTCGATCGAAGCTTGATAAGATTTGAAGTCGGTTTTTGTTTTAACTCGCAAATTTACTTGTCAATATATGTAATATTTATTACCACAGTAACATTTACAGCCGTGTAGCTCAGTAACCGAGCGGTTCGTTCAAGTTGCATAGTGCGCTAGCAACCCGAGACCGATCGTCGGTGCTGCCGGCTGCCAATAAATTTGTTGTTGCAATTTTATGCCGATTATATTGTGAATTTTTCTAAGACATGTGAAGTCTGCCAATCCGCGCATCCGGTCGCGTGGCGGACTATGCCCTTATATTCTTTCTACAGAGAAGGCCTGCGCTCAGCAGTGGGACTTATATATTATATATAAAGCTTGTAACCTAAATTTTAACTTAATATCTACAGCATAATTACTTGGTAGAAGAACAACGCGAATATGATATACGTTTATTCATATACACAATTCAAACTATATGACTTCGATTTATTGGAAAATTTAGAGCAACCCTATTGCTGAAATTTTGTTCAATACCTAACTTTTGAAACTTGCGGTTCGTTAGTGTAACCCGCGGGGTCACGCAACATTCCAATTTAAAGTTTGTTCACGAAAATGAATTTCAATGTTATCTGTCGTGTAAACATTTCATAAATGTATATTTATATGACAAGTTTTGAAATATATTTATTCGTGGAATAGTTAAATTTGGACCTTTTCAAGCTTTAATGGGGTTGAGAAGTACCAATATTCAACCCACGTCAAGAAAAAAGGGGATTCTCAATTCGTCTGTATGGTTTTTTTGTTTGTTACCTTATAACTTTCGACTGGTTGAACCGATTTTGATAATTCTTTTTTTGTTGGAAAACTGGTACTTAACATGTGGTCCAAATCTGTCAATGGTATCCATGAGAACTTATTATAAGCGTTAAATTTACATCAGCATCACTTGATTGTATACAAAGATAGACGAATTGCACAAATAAATTTTTACATTTTTAGGAACACTGGTATAGGAATTATTGAAGTTGTACTTCTTGAAGCGCGTTATAAAAAAATGATTACAGTATCAAGTATTCAAGTGCTACAATATAATTGAGGTTAACTATCGGTATGTTTTATGTATTGCTATAACTTAAAATATTTATAATATTTTTTATTTAATTGTCGGCTATTCTTTTCCAGTCCTTTCTTTGTATTTCATTTAATTTGTATATTATTAATTTATTATTTACATGCAATTAAAAACTATTTTATACTGATGCCAAAGAAGTATTACTTCGTTTTAAGATTTTTTGCACCCATTTTTGTCTATATAGTACCATTATATATAGTATGTATAATACTAATTGTTTAATTAATAATTTATTCTTAATAACCTAATAAAAATACAAGAAAACTATTGAAACGCGTTGGCGATTACAGAATAAGGATGCCAGAGGACATTGAGCTGTGCTCCCCTTAAGGCACTTTTCTCAAGTTTCCAATATTCTCATTACCCGGCAGCGCTTCCAAGAATATTAAACTAATAATTATTTCGATAGAAATGTCAATATGTTAGGATTTTATTTTATGACGAACGAAACCTATATTGCGGCGGTTTATCCGTTTTTATATATGGTCAACCAACACTATTTAAATGTGTTCAATTAAGAAATACATCTAGGCCTTCGTCTAATATATACGCAGATTACAGGTTAACACGGCTTGCGCAGACAAATAATTATTAAAAAAAAACTATAATTTAAATTAAGACGTGTCCATGAGAGAAACAGTAGAAGTTTGTATTCGTCACGAAGGCGGGGCAGGGATGAGTGCCTAGCAATGTTTGGGCAACAAGAGGAACAATAAAGTTCTAGCTGATGAAGTTTTTTTATCTTAGTCTTGGATTAAGTAATAGCTAAATCAAGATGTATCCTGCAAATTTATGCTCCGTCCAACGCCATCAAGCACAATATTTCGTCTTTTAAAGTAAACTCACTTCAAATTAAAATTATCCGTTATACAAGTATAACAACCGACCTTCAACCTAAGAACTATGTCACCTCTCAATCCGGTGAAGCAGTCAAGGCTTAGCTTCCCTGGTCAATCTGTGTAGTTCGTCAAAAAAAATCAAATTAAACGTTGCGATTACAATGTCTCAATAAATATTAAAATAAAACATGTTATTTCTGATATATCGTAGTCATATTACGCTTTTTTAGCCTTTCAATAAGGAATCATATACACGTCATAAATTTTCTAGCTTATAATATATTTTTTAATATACAAAAACATTCTTTATCTCTGTAAAGTTAGCTAGTACAGGTCAACGCTGTGAGCGAGATAAACGTAAAGTCCCAGACGTGATTCACATAAAAGGTAACGACGGCCTATCTTCACGAGATAAAAGCGAAAAAGGTATATTTCTAAAGCCGGGTATCCATTGCCACGTCGGACTTATCGAGAATGTCGGGTTTTTATTTTAAAAAATCTACATAATTGTGATCGTTATACTTAAAATACTGCCGTTAAATAAGTAAAACATGTTCTCTAACTTTATGTTAATCTTTGAAACATTCAATTTATAGCAAAAAAATTGCGGCTCCAGTTCACATTTTGAATAGCAGAAAACCTTAATTTAAATAATGTGTTGCAGAGGTCATTGGCAGTACATAGTACATACATACCCATTCAAATCACGAAATCACTGACGACCTCAATCTATATTTAAGTATCATATATATATCTCAGTATTAATAATATAAATAATAAAAGAGCCATTGTAGATCAGCGTCCGGGCGGTTGACTCAAGTTGCATAGTACGCTAGCAATCCGAGTTCGACCCCCGGTGCCGGCACCAATGACTTTGGTGCTGCAATTATATGTGCTGATTTAACACGATCTTGGTGGTGAAGGAAAACATCTTGAGGAAACCTATATGTCTTAGAAAATTCAAGTCATGTGAAGTTTGCCAATCCGCACTAGGGTCGACGTGGCGAATGTATGCGCTTATCTCTTTATAGAGAAGGCGTAAAATAAAGATAGAAATGGCGACAAGTTGATGCCTGAAAAATCGTTAGCTCAAGATTGCTAAATAAAGATGCAGGATTTATATCGACTGTTACACATGTCATACGATTTTAAATTTCAGTAATATTCTTATTTTATTCCGTACTAACTCTTATCCTGCGCTCACTTCGACAATAAACCGGATTGAAGGTATTCACAGTAAAATTTTCCCTGTAACAGCTTTTAAAATTTCCATATTTTTCCCTTTGTTGGATTCAGAATTTTTACCTTGACAGATTTTCGTAGTATCTACGTAGCATGACTGTCGAAGATCGTTAGTGGAAGTAGTTCATCCTAAATTGGGAACAAAAGGTGAACCGGACAATCCACTAAATTCATTGTTATAACGATAGAATATCTTCGCGATATATCTGATCTTATTAAACCTTTTTTTTTTGTTAACGAGGAGGAAATCTTCAAAAAGATACCCCGCCTTCTGGGGGGAAGGCGGCGGTTATGTGGGGTTTTTACCCACTAAAACCTCCCCGGTGGCCCTTCCTCGGTGCATGGTGAAGGACTCCGGTATCTCCAGTGGAACGCACCGGATCCCCTCTGCACTGTGCTCAAGGAGAGCACTTCCCGGGGGGAGGTTACTCCCTCCCCCCCCTGTGCCCTCGCAGTGCAAGGTGACATGGGCCAGCCGATGTCGCCTTCTTCCCGGGTCCACCTTGGCGGACGACAAAGGCTCCCACCCTTGTCGCCCAGTGACCCTTTTAGTCGCCTTCTTCGACAGGCAGGGGATACCGTAGTCTTATTCTTGAGAGCCCAGAACTACAGGGCTGCGGGCCGGTCTGCCACCGGCCCGCCTGCGCCATCTCCGAACTTCTTAAAGGTTCCTAGGTCGAGTCTTAATACCAGTTGACTTCTACCAAAGACATTATGTTTATGGAATCCGAACAAGCGGCTAGATATACAACGTAAAATATCTTTGCTATTTCTTTCCACCTGTTATTTTTTTAAAGAAACGTGTAATTTGGTCAAATTGTAGTTTTTGATGTTCCGGCTGAGTGCTTTTACATGTTGCACCTAAGTGAGTTTGTGAGCACACCGCACCGTGCGTTCATCTTAATTTAACGCCGGATGAGCCCGAAAATGTGTTTTATGTCGTACTTACAGAAGTAGTTAAATATATTATCGAATAAATGAAAGTTACTTTCCTTTTACAAACTTGGCTCGGACGTGATAATTTTCCGGTAGAACCATTTCATTTAACGAAACACAGTCCACTGGAGTGGTCTAATTTTGGATATTTATTAACCTTTTCAACCGACTTCAAAAAGAGGGACATTTTCAAAACGTCTGTATGTTTTTTTATGTTTTAGGAAGTTGTATGAGAGTTTGGTTAGGTTTAATAATTCTATTTCGTAATATTCCTACGATAAGCCGTAAATACAAAGAGGGCGTGCGCGCGTAATAGTGTTTAATGTTTGATTCGATTTGAAGTCGGTTTTGTTTTAACTCGCAAATTTACTTGTCAATATATGTAATATTTATTACCACAGTAACATTTACAGCCGTGTAGCTCAGTAACCGAGCGGTTCGTTCAAGTTGCATAGTGCGCTAGCAACCCGAGACCGATCGTCGGTGCTGCCGGCTGCCAATAAATTTGTTGTTGCAATTTTATGCCGATTATATTGTGCATTTTTCTAAGACATGTGAAGTCTGCCAATCCGCGCGCATCCGGTCGCGTGGCGGACTATGCCCTTATATTCTTTCTACAGAGAAGGCCTGCGCTCAGCAGTGGGACTTATATATTATATATAAAGCCTGTAACCTAAATTTTAACTTAATATCTACAGCATACATAATTCAAACTATATGACTTCGATTTATTGGAAAATTTAGAGCAACCCCTATTGCTGAAATTTTGTTCAATACCCTAACTTTTGAAACTTGCGGTTCGTTAGTGTAACCCGCGGGGTCACGCAACATTCCAATTTAAAGTTTGTTCACGAAAATGAATTTGAATATTATCTGTCGTGTAAACATTTCATAAGAGTATATTTATACGACAAGTTTTGAAATATATTTATTCGTGGAATAGTTAAATTTGGACCTTTTCAAGCTTTAATGGGGTTGAGAAGTATCAATATTCAACCCACGTCAAGAAAAAAGGGGATTCTCAATTCGTCTGTATGGTTTTTTTGTTTGTTACCTTATAACTTTCGACTGGTTGAACCGATTTTGATAATTCTTTTTTTGTTGGAAAACTGGTACTTAACATGTGGTCCAAATCTGTCAATGGTATCCATGAGAACTTATTATAAGCGTTAAATTTTACATCAACATCACTTGATTGTATACAAAGATAGACGAATTGCACAAATAAATTTTACATTTTAGGAACACTGGTATAGGAATTATTGAAGTTGTACTTCTTGAAGCGCGTTATAAAAAAATGATTACAGTATCAAGTATTCAAGTGCTACAATATAATTGAGGTTAACTATCGGTATGTTTTATGTATTGCTATAACTTAAAATATTTATAATATTTTTTATTTAATTGTCGGCTATTCTTTTCCAGTCCTTTCTTTGTATTTAATTTAATTTGTATATTATTAATTTATTATTTACATGCAATTAAAACTATTTTATACTGATGCCAAAGAAGTATTACTTCGTTTTAAGATTTTGCACCCATTTTGTCTATATAGTACCATTATATATAGTATATATAATACTAATTGTTTAAATAATAATTATTCTTTATTTAAAACATAATTATAACATGGTTACAGACGAACCAATTGGATTTTATATTAACTAACAACCATATTTAAACATAAATAGAATACAACTTAATGCATATAAGGAAACGGTTTTATATACTTAAAGAAAATAAAAATGTATAATATATAAGTTAAAAGACGCCTTCCTCGCATTTGTATGATTCGTAAAGTCGTGGGTTCGAATCCACCATTCGGCTATTGATGCGAACCATCTCTAACAGTGCAATTTGCAGTGGTTGACAAGAATGTTAATAATAATTGTGAAAAAAATATATATTGGTAGCATTTATATATACATATATATATATATATATATATATATATATATTTATATTTACATTTATACGGTTGTTACTAGACAGCATCAATCGAAGAAAAACACATAAAACTACAAAATTTTTTTTTCTTGCGTTTCGAAGTTTTGCCTGAATGAGTGTGTATAATATGCCTGTGTGATTTATCACAATTCTCCAATCTCGGACAATGCCGATTTATTTAAAATTGTAGTATTTGTCACGTTGGTCATAACAAGCTACAGTGAAAAATTTGTTTCACGCAATGTCGGAAAACCACGGTAAAGAGAGTTTTGAGATTTTGCAGAACTATTGTTTAAAGTAATCTGTTTGCAATTTATTAAATAAATTGTTTTTATTTAAAAAAAACTAACAGTGTGACTATTACACTGACTTTTTCGCAGGGTCTTCAATCGCTTGATACATTTTTGGTAATTTATTTTATGATATTAAAATTAAAGATGTTATTAAAAATATTTAATAATATTAACGGAAGCATCACTTCGAAGAAACAACTGGGACTTTAAAGCCTAATTTGGTGTACATCTATTCATCCACTGTGCTGATGCCAACGGGAAAGTAACAAAAGGCTAAAACTCCCCTCAATTTGCCGAACTTTGTTAAAAGTTTAAGTTATACAAAGGTTCTGTTACACAGGACCGCCAGAAGGAGTCATTCGTGTTTAACTCGTTCTTTCCGGAATGGAGCCTCAAAATTAGCGGAGATATGCATTTATTGTCGTAATCAAGGCACGCCAAAAAGCTGAATGATTCTTTTTGATTATAATTTTTGAATGATACTTCTATTTACAAAGCTCATATTTACAGCTTAAAATATAGATGAATACAGTAATTACAAGTACAACTGGATTGGATATCTTAGAGAAGAATCACAATTCTAGGATACATTTCTTTACGATCCGAGAGTACAATCATAACAATACACCAAAGCGTTATATTCCATTAGCTATGAAGATGCAGTCATTCTGTTTTACATGATCACATTTTCTCAAATAAAGGCATCCAATTTGTTATGCCTCGTATTTCGTAATCGTAGTCGTAAACGAGGTATGAATACAATAAGAAGATTGTTGACTGATTGATTATGAATTTTTATATGGTAACACAACCGTTGCGGATAATAATAAGTTTCTTTATTTGCATAAATATTTTCTGTGCGAAATTTTTTTTATCGAAGCTCGGCCGTGACACAAATAAAGACAAACACTAGAATCTTCGACGATTTTAAAACAAAGCGGCTGATGGAACGGAAAGCTTTTTCATTACTTTGCTCTCACAATTTAACTTAAAATATCATTTCTGCATAAAACCATTTGTAAAGCATTTATTTATTTAAAATTGTAGTATTTGTCACGTTGGTCATAACAAGCTACAGTGAAAAATTTGTTTCACGCAATGTCGGAAAACCACGGTAAAGAGAGTTTTGAGATTTTGCAGAACTATTGTTTAAAGTAATCTGTTTGCAATTTATTAAATAAATTGTTTTTATTTAAAAAAAACTAACAGTGTGACTATTACACTGACTTTTTGAATTAGTAGGGTCTTCAATCGCTTGATACATTTTTGGTAATTTATTTTATGATATTAAAATTAAAGATGTTATTAAAAATATTTAATAATATTAACGGAAGCATCACTTCGAAGAAACAACTGGGACTTTAAAGCCTAATTTGGTGTACATCTATTCATCCACTGTGCTGATGCCAACGGGAAAGTAACAAAAGGCTAAAACTCCCCTCAATTTGCCGAACTTTGTTAAAAGTTTAAGTTATACAAAGGTTCTGTTACACAGGACCGCCAGAAGGAGTCATTCGTGTTTAACTCGTTCTTTCCGGAATGGAGCCTCAAAATTAGCGGAGATATGCATTTATTGTCGTAATCAAGGCACGCCAAAAAGCTGAATGATTCTTTTTGATTATAATTTTTGAATGATACTTCTATTTACAAAGCTCATATTTACAGCTTAAAATATAGATGAATACAGTAATTACAAGTACAACTGGATTGGATATCTTAGAGAAGAATCACAATTCTAGGATACATTTCTTTACGATCCGAGAGTACAATCATAACAATACACCAAAGCGTTATATTCCATTAGCTATGAAGATGCAGTCATTCTGTTTTACATGATCACATTTTCTCAAATAAAGGCATCCAATTTGTTATGCCTCGTATTTCGTAATCGTAGTCGTAAACGAGGTATGAATACAATAAGAAGATTGTTGACTGATTGATTATGAATTTTTATATGGTAACACAACCGTTGCGGATAATAATAAGTTTCTTTATTTGCATAAATATTTTCTGTGCGAAGATTTTTTTATCGAAGCTCGGCCGTGACACAAATAAAGACAAACACTAGAATCTTCGACGATTTTAAAACAAAGCGGCTGATGGAACGGAAAGCTTTTTCATTACTTTGCTCTCACAATTTAACTTAAAATATCATTTTTGCATAAAACCATTTGTATAGCATTTATTTATTTTAAAAAATTATATCTTTAAATAAGAGTTTATTCGTCTCAAAAGAGATATTACAAAAAAATCTTTCTAAATTTTACGATGAGATAGATATAGCAGTCACCTTCCTCTTTTATTTGAATACATTTCTATTATTCGGATATATGACAAGAAAAACACATTAACCAATAAATCTGGTACAATTTTTTTGGGTTAAGGTTCAGATACAGAAGGCAGTCAGGAGTACTGCGGGACGTATCGTCAGGTTTTTCTTTATGTCGCCCTAACCACCGGTTGCTTGGACGCTGCTTCGTTGCCGGCGGCACACACTAGTTTAGGGTTTTATTACGTTTTATACTTTGTACGATTTTTTTTCTATGTTACTTTGTAATAAATATTATGAAAATTTAACCTAAGGCTTAAAAAAAATAAAAAAATGTCAAATATTTATATAATTGCCTTAACATTTAAGAAACTAGAAACTAATTATTGTCGCGTTCATAAAAGTACTTGTGATTATGGTTTCCTTAAAAGGTAATATATAAACATCAAAATACATTCCGGAGAAATGCTTCAGACACGAGTGTAGCTTATAATATTAACAGTACCTGAAGTACACATCACGAAATAAAAGTTATATTTTAGGTGATAAAAGGGTTTGCGATAGGTTATTTTTGTAATAGATGCTGCATCTAATATCGTGTCTTTACGTGAAATATTGTAAAAAAGCATTGAATATGTAGTGTCAAACCTAAATAAAAAATAATCCGTGAGTTGGCCTCATTCGTATGTCCTCTGATAAGAGTCTTATTTCCGTTTCCTCGAGCGTATCATTGAGCAAGAGGAAATAAGTTTTCTTTTAGACTTATCGTTCACAGTTCTAAGAATTTATTTTTGTCTTTCGTAAATAATTGAAGCTCATGTTACTTAGTTGAGCGACATACAAATGACGTTCAAATGATTGCGCATTGATTATGGCTGGTTAAGATCAAATTATAATACAAATAAGATTGTATTTGAATTAGCTTACACTTATATTGTCTTTTAATGTTGAATTAAGTGCTTAAATATACAATATATATTATGTAACGATGAAGCTGAACTATGATAACATTAAGGTACGAGGATGTGTGCTTACGCCAAAGTTATCCTGCGCTAAGTTACTCTCTTCAAAGAATTGGGCACTGCAAATGTACCCCCACCTTACAACCCATTATTTAATATAAAATTATTATAATATAATTTATAAACAAAGCTTTGTTACCTTTAAACCTTTCTGCCCTATTTATCTAAGTAGATAAATTATAGCCTTATAAAGTTAAAAAAGTCCAAAAAGATTTCACATTCACAATCGTTTCTACAATAAAAGTAGATATTGTGTCTAGGCACACATATATATGCATTTATCTGTGTCATTTTCCGGACGCATAAAGCTACCGTAATCCCCAAATAGTCTGTCAGTGTATTTGTGGCTTAAGTGCTTTCGGTTGTTAGAGGAAGAATGCCTACTTTACACATGGCATTGTTGTAAAACTTCGTGTTAATCAAATCTAATATCGTTTGTACAAGGGAAAGTTCGTGCGTTCGTTCGTTCATAATTATTAAATGGCTACGAAGTGTGCTAAATGTACTTATGTGTAGATATTTATTATAAAACGGAATACTATTTCAAATATTCCACCATTAGTCTGCAAACTGTCAGAGTTTCACATATCCGGATTACAAAATAGAGCGAAACTTTGGTGCTGTTTTCCTAAATTAAAGCATAAATCAAGAGAAAATTATTTTAGCATACCTTTTATAATATAGTTAGCAGTCAGGTAATGTTGCTACTATCGTAAACTAGTTCACAATTGGCCAGAGAAGCTGGCCTTGACTGCTTCACCGGATTGAGAAGTGGCATAGCTCTTAGGTCGCTTAGCCTGAACCTCTATTGCTAGTAACTCGACACGAGGGTCCCCCCGGTGAGGGGTAACCTCGGCTTGGACGGTTACTATGTTACGCGTAAGCATTCCGATCCGAGAGCGCCCGAGGGGGCCGAACCACGACTCGGTCGGTTGCTATTTCACGGATAATCTAAGAGACATTCAAAAGTTAAACTAACTTTGAGTGCCACTTCGGGAAAACATAATTTAGATTGATTCGTAGTAGTATGGTTATTGGACATTTTATGGAATTTGATAGAAATCAATCAATGCTGTAAAGCGAAAAATTAGCGTTCATATGAAGGCACAGAAATAAATTTGGCATTTTTAAAGATTTAGGATTTATCTTAGTAGCGGTACACATTTATGTAATACTGAAAATCAACGTGTTCAACAAATTACATAATCTAAGTCCACCATTCATATAGTTAAAGTAAAGCCTTTATGTATGTCCCACTGCTGGGCACAGGCATGACACGTGGCCCTAGTGTGGCTTTGAAGACTTCACATTTCTTAGAAAATTTTTCTACGTCATGGTAGGTTTCCTCACGATGTTTTCCTTCACCGCCAAGCGCGTAGTAAATCAGCAAATAAAATTGCAACAACAAATTTATTGGTGCTGGCAGCAGGGATCGAACGTTCTATGCAACTTGGGCCGACTTGGGACAATGAACTACCAGGGTTCCACCATTCTTACATCATCAGATTTCAAAACCAATCGCTGTATTTCATCCTTTTGTTGTGGACGTTCCTCAAACCCTACCTTTGCTTTGTCTTTCATTATGCGTACTGCAAAGTACTAGAACAGTTTGCCCGCCTCTGTCTTTCCCTCCGATTACAATGTGATTTTTTTCGAAATTAGAGTGAATATGCATTTACTTCTTAGTGTGCCTTACTTTCAAGGATTGAATTTCTAGGTAACATCAAGTGCAATTGTGGCAAAGCACTTACTTAGAATTAAAAAAAAATACAAAAACGTTTGAATCTCTTATTTATTTAAAACAAAAGAGAATCCAAACTAGAAACATCAAGAGAACCTCTTACCGTTTAGTAAACTAAAACTAACTACTATTAAACTTTCAATATAGGTGTTGAATTCAGGACACAGGAATCGATTACACGATGTGTGTACAAGATTCAATTTTTTAGGAATTGGGGATATTGAGCAAGTGGTCCACTTGATGTTAAGTGAACCCCCCATGAAGATCTACAATATAGCCGAAGTTACAAGGGTGTTGTCGATCTTATGGGAGAAGGCTCTTTTCTTAAAGGTTCCTAGGTCGAGTCTTAATACCAGTTGACTTCTACCAAAGACATTATGTTTATGGAATCCGAACAAGCGCCTAGATATACGACGTAAAATATCTTTGCTATTTCTTTCCACATGTTATTTTTTTAAAGAAACGTGTAATTTGGTCAAATTGTAGTTTTTGATGTTCCGGCTGAGTGCTTTTACATGTTGCACCTAAGTGAGTTTCTGAGCACACCGCACCGTGCGTTCATCTTAATTTAACGCCGGATGAGCCCGAAAATGTGTTTTATGTCGTACTTACAGAAGTAGTTAAATATATTATCGAATAAATGAAAGTTACTTTCCTTTTACAAACTTGGCTCGGACGTGATAATTTTCCGGTAGAACCAATTCATTTAACGAAATACAGTCCACTGAGTGGTCTAATTTTTGGATATTTATTAACCTTTTCAACCGACTTCAAAAAAGAGGGAGATTTTCAAAACGTCTGTATGTTTTTTATGTTTTAGGAAGTTGTATGAGAGTTTGGTTAGGTTTAATAATTCTATTTCGTAATATTCCTACGATAAACCGTAAATACAAAGAGGGCGTGCGCGCGTAATAGTGTTTAATGTTTGATTCGATTTGAAGTCGGTTTTATTTTTACTCGTAATAAATACTTTTTCAAATTAGTTAAGTTTTTTTTAAATTTACTATATGTGATAGGAAATGCTTTAGGTTTTAATACGTAATTTTCTTGTACCTAAGATGACTGAAAACCAAAACCGACTAGGATTCGAACCCTCGGCTAAAAGATCATAAGCTGGCGCATTTAGCCTTTGGATTACTGTCGTTTTTCGTGTACCATTACAAAATTATTTGAAGTGTTAAGAACATGTGTGAATCATATAAAATAAAGATAGTAAAAATATGACAGAATTAATAATAACATACCTAAGGATTTTAATCTGTAGCAAAAACTTATGCTATCTCATTTCACTTTCATTGGGGACCCTTAAAACTTGAGCCCAAATGTGCTCATTTTTGATAAAAATAACTGATATAATATAATAATCTATAATAAATCTTTATTGGTCACAAAAGAAAATGATTCCACAATAAAGTGAAGTCTGACCTGACTCCTGAGCTAGGTTCCATTGGACTAGTGTTTCAGGAGTCAGTGTCTTCTCCCATTTAAAACACAATAAAATACAACATGAGCAATAACAATATTCTATAAACATGTGTGTATGCGTGTAAATTTGTGTATGTGTGTGTATCTCGCTCAGTTTTATATTAAATTAAATTAGTAAATTAGGAGGCATTCCGTCTGATTGTAATTTAACTCCAGTAATTAGTCTTACAAACCAATTTACATTTATAATTTGTTAAAGGATGAATTTTAAGATTTTATTTAACAATCTTGTTAACCATTCCAACTATGCTTGTGCTTATGCTAGGACATGGTTCACGGCAATAGTCGAATGGTGGATTCGAACCCACGACTTCGATTCGCAGGCCTAAACCATTAGGCTATTGACACTTCAATTGGACTAAATGTAAACGGGACCACACGGGAAGTACCAGCTTTCAACTAAAAAAGAATCATCCAAATCAGTTCACCTAGGCGACAAATTGAGGATCTCCTTTTGAAGTCAGTTGAAAATGCTTCATCGTGATATGACTATGTATCCTCATTCAGTCGAAAGACGTCGTACGTTTGTGATTGGTGGTTAAAGCAATCCTTGGGCAACAGCACGGGCTATATTTGCCTAATAGTAGAATCTCTGTCGACTGACTGACTAGTCTTGTACGGGCTACCAGCATTACCGCTAAGCTAAGCTTCGATGTATAGAATCAAGCAGTTTTTTACAGATAATAAGCTTTCATTTTACAGCAGCTATGCTTCATTGATATGATATCCGAGATAGAAACATTAAGTGGCTATTAAGCAGTTTACAAATACGCGGCTGAATACAATTATCTTCTATCGGCTAGAACATAAATTTTCGTCGAGCAGCGATACTGTTGCTTACCATCGACTAAATTTACGGCACAATCTTGGCCACATTCCAAAAATTTTGTTTTATAAAATTTTCATTTTCACCTGCATTATTGACCTGAAATTCAAATATAAAAATTGATAATGCGGATAAATATAATAGATCTACCTGGAAAAGCTCAGAAATTTGTGACTTAAAATTATTTTTTCTTAAAGAAAAAATATAGCAATTTATTTTTTAATGATGGTAATTGGATATCCTATTATTCGGCTATGGCATTGTGCCCCACGGCCATTAATGGAACCATTAATCAATATCTTGGTGGACCGTGTCCCAATGGGGATTTCAAATTACCAAGTTGTAAGATCAAGTGTTTTTTTAAACTTCTGCAATAGGATTAATTAATGTATTATATTATGTATACTTTTATTTACTTTTGGGCTTTTACGCTTTTAAATTAATTTCCTAAACCAACGTTGAAGCTCGAGACTCTATTTTGTATTCGCTAATATAGAGCTATTCTTTAACAAAACTTTAATCTAGTTAAAATTCTAGTAGTAAGTAAGTATTACTACTAGCCTTAAATATATGGTAAAGACGCACGTCACTGCGACGCGTAAACAGTATGTACATATATATTGGCATTTTATTCTTCTTGTCTTCTCTTATTGGATACGTGATGGACCAAATGCACTTGGATTTTAATTTGTAACGGGTGGACAATACAACTTCTTAACGCGGCAGGCGTTCTAGCTGGCAGGGTGGTTATATAATTACACTGCCTGAATTCACTGTGATCTATGATTGTAATTATCTGATCGAATGAACAGACTTGCGAGAGGACTGCGTCTATCCAGCCTTAGCACAAACTGCTGGACATTCGTTGGCAGTTCATCATTCGACAAATCTGTGTCAATGTTTTGGAGGCCACCCTCACTTTGATGTAGAACACCCGACGCCTCTCTAAAGAGAAAATTACCACGCGGTTCTAGCGAATTCATAATCTTGAGAATTTTTATCTGTAAATCTCGAATTCTTAAATTATCTGTATTTAAGATAGAAATAAGCCTTTACGCCATATGTACTCTGCGGGACCAATATTAAATATTAAGTCTCATTTGTGGGTGACTGGTGATGAGCCCATCGCCATACACCGGGCACAGACTTTTAGGGGGTGATTTTCTTACCTTAAAAACGGAAATTTATTGGTCAATCTGTGATTGAATGTTGTCAAAACCTTGCAAAAGATCTCGAATATTATTCAGTCTAGGGCGTAACTCATTAATGTTTACTGTAATTGTGGCCATAGTATCTAATAAAGGTAATAAATATTTTCAAATAAAGTTAGCCGTTGTCTAATAGTGCCCCTTTGTTTCACAAGATGTTTCATGTTCGACATTTTGAAATGTTAACGCAAATAACAAGCACGTTAAAACTCCAAAGAGTTAATAATAAATCGTTGCTACGTTATACTAATACACAACGAAACATACCCGGCCGGAACGGCCGATTACTGATAAGAATTGGTCGCGTTACGTCACGTCGTCGCAGCCGCTGTCGCTCGATGCGCGAGCGGCACGGTGATGCTCAGCTAGAAAACACAGCGAGAAACTCGCCCGTATTTTTTCTAAAATAATGTCGGCTCCCTCCCAGACTTCACCTGGAATTCTTGAGAATAATTCTGCCTTTATAACCGTACAGACTGTTTGGGTATATAACTTTTTAAATGGAAAATTTAATGCTATAATGTAACGAAGTTGCCGGTCGGTAGATATTTACCTATGACACGGCGAAACACAGAACCTAAATTGAGAAATACTTGAGTATTTACTTGCATAAATCAAATAAAGTATTTTGTAATAGCTTTAGTTAAGTTGAACGGATATTAATAATCGTAAAATTTTGGAAATATAACGAAAAGTTCACTTTTCGGGTTGTAAGTAGGTAAAATAGAAATACCTCCTTAACCTATCCAAAAACAAAAAAACATATCAATGCTATTCACTCAAAAAAGGAGAAGAATTGAAATAGAAAAAAAGGATTGGGCTCACTTCCCTTGGATAAATGGCTGCAGCAAATAACTGGCGAGATCCTAAGGTGAATGTCGCCTCCTTCGAATTGAATTCGTTTTCTCCGTAGCGCGTGATGCGTTGATTACGTGAATCTCACTTTCGTGCATCACGTCGGGGTCACCAAAATGTTTGCGCCGAACTCTTGAGGAACATGGCCTTCTTCGAAATTAAACACCGAACTCTAAGGCGAATAAAAATTTAATGTTAACGTTTTCTTAACTTCAACGTTACAAGGTGTTGCTGTCAAACCAGTGATTGATTAATTGTTCGTAAGTTGAACTGCTTAGCCAATAGCTTACTGTTACTTATGTTATCTACATTATATCACTGTTATTTAATAAATAATAAATTTATTAGGAATTTAGATTTTTTTAATTTGCGTATTTTAATGACATATTATGTGATTATTTATAATTTCAGCAAATTAAATTCTATGGTACAAAGTAAGTAATACGCTTCGTGCATGAAAAAAGGGGTTAATTGTCATATACCCTAAATCTATCTCTACTTTTTAAAATAAAAAGATAGTATTTTTATGTTATTTTATTTAAAAAAAATTAGAAAAATACTTTACCAGGACTTGCCAATTCTCTTTCCCAACAATTTATCCTTTACTTGAATGTATTTACTGGCTGGAGTGCCGCTTTTAGTAATTCAATCGCCTCGTGTTGTAGCTAGAATATTGTGCAAATTACGCAAAGTCAAAATGAATTGTTGGAGAACATCTGCCAATTGCTTTAGGTCCTTTGTTACTAGACATATGCATACCTCCATAGCGTAGACAATGAGAAAGTATTATAATTTTTTGAGAATCTGATTTTATAGATCTACAAAGCGGCATTTAACTAAAACGGAAAAAAAGCCTCATTGTTTAAAGTGCTCATATCAGCAGCTGTCTTTGGTCAGCTCTGAGTCCCAGGCCTATTTTGAGCTAGGCCATCGTAGCTACTTGACGTAAGCTACGACTTAGAGGCTCATTCGCTACGAAACGACCTTTATTTCAATTGACTTCAAAAAGGGGAAGGTTCTTAATTCGTCTCTATGTTTTTCTGTTTGTTACCTCATAACTATGGACTGGGTGAACGGATTTTGAGGATCATAAGATCCATAAGATATGTAATATATCTTGTCTTACATTTGCTTTAATTATATGCGCAACAAATGGACAAATAACTCAATATTACGCCAACCGACTTCGAAGATTCATTTTTTATTGGAAAGGATGTACTTCAAGGGCAGTTTGGTGAGAGTTTAATTAGGCTCTGATTAATTCTATTTGGTAATATTAGTGCAATAATTTGGAAATACAAAGAAGAAAGTCCGATTTGAAGTCGGTTTTTGGTTTTTACTCGAAATATACTTGTTTACATGGAAAAGTAAAAAAAGTTTACCTACCTATTGGAGCTATTTATAGTAGTGTATTTGTTATATCAATAAAACTGTATATGATAATAATCAGAAATTGTCTGCTTAGTTACGTGATGCAAGAGTACAGTGCTTATCTTCGCTCACAGGATAAATTCATTTTGGTTTTAAATTAACTTTTAAATAATTAAAAAGGGACGCTTACGAAGATAGAACGGTGAAATATATTCGGCTTCGTTCTAAAAGCTTCCCCGTGTTTATAATCGTAATTAACTAAATTGGTATACAATGAACAAATGGAGGAATATTTTTTTTAAATGACAAACATCCTATAATAATCAATGTAATAACATTTGTATACGATTTGTCGTAACCTGGTTTTTCCGTTGCCGCACATCTCGGCAGAATTCTAAATTCCATTGTCACTATTTTGATGGTTGGCATTCACGACTTTACGTAGAAGGTATAACTTTCGTGTACTATCAGCCCGTGGAACCAACTGTCACCAGCTGTGTTTCCGAACTTGTGCGATGTGGGGATCTTCGAGAAACGAGCCCGCTGCTTTCTAAAAGGCAGGGGACAATCCCGTGAGCCGTAAGCTAGTCGTTTGCTTCCTTTTCTATAAAAAAAACCAGTAGTGTATTGTACTCAAACAGTAGTGTGCATTAATTGCTGTGTTTGTTTTTGGTAAAATAACCGGATAACCATCGACCTAATTGACGACTGGAAACGCATCAAAAATTACTTTCCAGATATTCAAGGGCGTAAATATTATCTTACAGCTTCTATAATTACATTCATTTGTTTGTTTATTTATTTGTTACACGTATAGCTTTAACTTTACTATAACTATATTGTTTACAGTATTACTGCGTTTTTAATTCTACCAATGACTGACGAATCCACATTTAAGGTGTGATATTCAGTATTGTATTTGTCAGTGACGTTTTGAAGCTGATCTGTTACAATTATATCAGTTATCATTACATCATTACCAAATATACACAGGTTTGTCGTGCCAGTTAAACGCCATCGGTAAACCATAGTGGCACCAATGAATACAACTAAAACTCACAAAAATCTACCACTATGATACCAATGAACATTAATTTTGTACACAGTTGGTTTATTTTTACAATTGATTCGGGGACCAGATGTAAATATATTGGCCCATGCTGTTGTCTAGATTTATTTATTTAAAACATTGTCAATTAACAAGTTTTTTTAAAAAATATATGCTAAATGATTAATGCAAGAAAAATTGTCAAGTAAAAATGTTCTTCACATCAACAATAAAATTGTAGCCCCTGATTTCGGTAACAACAATTTTATATTTTATTCTCAAGGAAAATAGAAGTAAAGCTTACTTAGCATAATTATAAGAAGGAACATCAAAGTCGAGCGTCAAATATCACGCCCTGTTATAACAACGAACGTTTTATTGCGACATAATTTGTACTTTCGTGTGCCGATGTTCTTATGTTACTTCCGATTTAAATATCATTGCTATATGCGACACTGATGTGGTTGCTATAGTATATATTTTAATTAATATGTCAAATTAACTTGTATGATAAAGTTACATCCATGTGCATTATTAACAGTTAGTTATATATTGGCTTTAAAAATATTTTTGTGATCCGTAGGTGTTTTTAATTTTTAATTATGTTTCAAAGAATCCTCTGATACAATAAACAAATCTTTTTATTTTTTTTGTTCACGCGGGGGAATCTTTTTATAGACCATCCTCCGGTACCCTGGGTGGGCCCGGAAGGATGTGTGGGACTCGGCCTGGGCAGCCCCTACCCACTGAACCGTCCGCGAATGCCATCAGCCGTTATGAGCGGGGTGCCCCGGATCTGTCAGCGACAGGACACCCCAACGACCGGCCGGTCCCGGCAAAGACCGGACTTCATCCTTGAAGGGGACTTCTCCGGCACTCAGAGAAGTCCCGACGACGCCGAAGCATGCTGGGGCCAGGTACCCATCCTGGCCCTGCTTGGATTATGGGCGGCAAGAGGAGGCGTTCGTAACGCCTCCTGCGCACCCCGATACGTCGCCTGCGGAGGGGGGGAGCCTCTGCGCTCCTCTCCCTGACCCGCTCGTCAGCCTCCTTCTGGGACATGACCGTCTCACAGAAGGAGGCGACCGCCGTCCAAGACCTGTCGCTCGAGACCATCGCAAGAGCGAGGCTCGGAAGCGACATGTCTAAACAAATCTTATTGTTCTGGTAATAACAACATGTTTCTGTCTTATTTTATACGTTATACGAAGTAAAAAGCGTGCAATTCTTTCATGAGCTTATTTCTGAAAGTGAACCTGAAAGCTTTAATAATTGAAAATTGTGCTCGCTGGCTAAGCAGAAAATCATGTTGAGTGAAATTTTCAATTTTTCCGAACGCGGCGTAATTTATGTTCGAAAATATAACAATATTTTCTTTTTAAATTGGTAACAGCACTCCGAATTTCGTTTGTTCTACAACTTACGAAACATAGCTTTGCACAGTCGTGTAAGGTGCGCAAGCAAATTATTCATTGATATTTTACAAGTATATTTGCGAGTAAAAATAAATGCCGACTTCAAACCGAATCAAACGTAAAACGCTATTAAACGGGCCCCTCACGTTTTATAATTACGAATTAAAGTAGGAATATTACGAAATATAATTAACCTTACATAACTCCCTTTTTTTTTTTTTTTTATTTATTTAATACATTTTACAATAAAATTTACACTATAAAGAGCATCCCAAAAACCTATCCCAGGTTTGTCTGGATGCTCACCATTCAGTCCTCGTCCATTTTTATAGTAATACTGATTTAAAAGAAAATACCGCAACACCTCGTCACGAGCCGTTGCGAGCATCTTTTGCAAACGAACGCCATACTTGAGTTAAATACTTTCCAATAAAAAATGAATCATCGAAATCGGTTGGCGTGATATCCGGTCCATTTGTGGCGCACATACTTGATGCAAATTTAAAACTTATATGGTTTTCTCATGGTTCCCATTGAGAACCTAATTTAAATGAGACCATAAGGTAAAGCAATAGTTATCGAATAAAAAAAGAATCATCGAAATCGGTTCTCACAGTCGAAAGTTGTGCAAGAAAATCATAGACTGATTGACTGATTTCTTTTTTTACCCTCCTTTTTTTAAGTGGGTTGAAAATGTCGGAATAAATATTGTCTGGCCGAGACTGTTCTTGTAATAGACCCACCAAACTATGTGTGACAATCTTGTGATAGCTTAGTGACACATTGATAGCCTACTTCTTGACAAACGTCTTAATATCGGCTTTTGGTTTTTTCGTATATACATAATTTTGTTTTATTTTATGTAAAAATACTGGCTGGATAGATTGAATGAAACTGTAGAAGTTTAGTAGTAATAAATATACTGGCAATAAATTTATAAGCGTTCTAATGAAATAAGCACAATGTTTCTCTGCACGCGGTAAACAAATTTCTGCAGTTAATTACAAGTTAACATTTCCTAGTACTCTTACACAATCGCACCGGCAGCTACAATGAAACGATTCTGCACTGTGCAACATAAATTCTAATTAACCGTGATATGTTTATTACATGTTGTATCGGGTTGTTATTCACCTTTATGCATTAATGATATACATTTGTTGAAAAGACTCTTTGATTAAGGTTAAGTTTGGTTGGATTTGAAATGGGCAGCGCAGCGCCATGACATGGTATCTGCCATCGGTGGTGTAGACCTGTTGCTTCCGAGCCTCGCTCTTGCGATGGTCTCGAGCGACAGGTCTTGGACGGCGGTCGCCTCCTTCTGTGAGACGGTCATGTCCCAGAAGGAGGCTGACGAGCGGGTCAGAGAGGGGAGCGCAGAGGCTCCCCCCCTCTGCAGGCGACGTATCGGGGTGCGCAGGAGGCGTTACGAACACCTCCTCTTGCCGCCCCCGTAATCCGAAGCGGGGTCAGGATGGGTACCTGGCCCCAGCATGCTTCGGCGTCGTCGGGACTTCTCTGAGTGCCGGAGAAGTCCCCTTTGAGGATGAAGTCCGGTCTTTGCCGGGACCGGCCGGTCGTTGGGGTGTCCTGTCGCTGACAGATCCGGGACACCCCGCTCATAATGGCTGATGGCATTCGCGGAAGGTTTAGTGGGTAAGGGCTGCCCATGCCGAGTCCCACACATCCCTCTGGGCCCACAGGGTACCGGAGGATGGTCTATAAAAAGATTCCCCCGCGTGAACAAAAAAAAATGGTTGGATTTGAAAGATTTCCGCTAATTACGGAAAGTATGATTTTATTGTAAATAACTTAATTCTACGACTTGTTCTAATTATTTTTTAAAATTAAGAGCGTAGACAGAGATAATATTTTAATAACTCTTTAGAATTGTTTCTTCTTAAGATACAGCGTGTCTTATACAGTTAATTTTTCAAAATATAAAGTGGTACGTGAGCTTAATCAATGGTCCGTTATTCGATAGAAAAACGAGTCTAGAAAAAATCCTGATTATTTAAATTGACGATATACTAAGGCTGCGAGAAAGTACTCACTTAACGATGATATCGACTGCGCAAAATATATTAAAGAACTGTAAATATTCATATTAATCACGACAAACCCGAAGGTCTAAAGTGGAAAACAGGCGTTTCACTATGACTTAACATCTGCAGGCAATCGAACCCTGGACGAAGCTAGTTTCTCTAACGACTAAACAACAAAGCTGTCTTATGTTTAAGAAATTATTCATTCTATTAAGCTTGAGTTAGTCCATTACGGGCCGATCATCTTACTTAATTCCGTACCTACTTTGCCAAAAGTTTTGCGCGTAATACTTAAGAAGCGATTTTTGGTACGAAAATTTGGAAGTTCGCAGAGGTAATAACTTTAGCTACTTATTATCAACTTCCTAAGCTTTTCCAATACTTCTGTATAGAAGTTTATACGGATAATTAAATTTATATCAGGAAAGATAAATAGAGTGAAATATTTTAGAATAGTTTTTCACTTTCTTATCTTATTGTTTATAAATTATTCAAAAACAAACAGAAAATAATTTAATCTTCGTTTGTTCAATGTCTTCGGAAAAACAAACTACACAACAGTGTTCTCAGATAAAAATGCCATAAAGATCAACGGCTTGCCGAAGCAAACTTAAATGATAATAAGTTATGAATTCCTTGCCATCGGGATACAAATCCGTAGAGTTTTTGCTAATAAATAATTTAATATACAATTGGTAGCTAGTAAAAATTGTTGCCC
Source organism: Meandrusa payeni (assembly GCA_029286785.1). Taxonomy (NCBI): domain Eukaryota; kingdom Metazoa; phylum Arthropoda; class Insecta; order Lepidoptera; family Papilionidae; genus Meandrusa; species Meandrusa payeni. The sequence continues at coordinate 9,219,505 of JAGSMX010000013.1, forward strand.
TTTTTTCGGAAAATTACTTAACACTACAGCTTACTCAAAGTGCAGATCGGTACCTGAAAAACTTAATGGTCAGAGTACTAGAAAATGTTCGACAACACTGCTGACAGGAGAACTTCAGCAGTGTTGTTGGTTACCACAATACCGGGAGGTGGTACGTTGCTCTGAGTTTAACAAATGCCCATTTTTGTTTAAAAACAAACAAATTTTTGTTTTAAAACTTATAAAAGGAACGGTACATTCTCGTTGCTATGGTTACATTTTCAGCTGTAGGCTAGTGATTATTCTAATTGAAGTAATTTAAGTGATTTAATTGCGAAAGGTATATAGAAGCTGCAGTACTAAGGGTTACACAACGACACTCAATTTTCCATATTTCTCTTATCGAATATTTCCCATATATCCGATAAGATAAAGACGCCGTAGCTATAGTACTAAAGAAAATATGTCTCACCACTTCAAACACTGAAAGATTATGTAACATCCCTTTGTTTCCATAGAACTGTTTTAACTATTGTAAAGCAAAAGTAGTAAATAATTCCCTTATTGTTAAAAAGTAATCGTCATACAACAAAAGAATTCCAGTACGTCACCTATTTAACAGTGTTAAGCCGACTTTTCTCTCACGGGGGCAAAAAATGTCGCCCCCACTTAACCGCCTGTATTCTATGATGCCGTGGTGCTTGGAAAATTGTTACCCATTCATGCAACAGAAAAAGCCAGTGTGTGCAGTATTTTGCTAATGATTTTTTAAAGCTTACAATTTATTTAATTACATTTTTTTTTAACATATAACGAATCCAAATGATGTTTGGAGATGATTCATATCAGTCTTTAGCTCAGAATCAAATTAATATAAATTAAATATCTTCGTCGTCCCATCACTCCTGAGGATCGTCACCATACAGCAGCCTCCATTAGACTATTGTCAGCTACCTTCTTCATGATCGTGTAGTCGCCCTTCCCTGTGCACGTCTACCTTCGATTGCCAATTGTAATGTATCCAAAGAAGCTGAGGTCTCTTTGACGGTAGATTGATGCGAAGAGTCGTGTAGTGATTTGAAGCTCTTTCAGTATGAATTCGTTGATTCTCATTTAGATATAAACATAAATATAAACAATAGTGAATTCTAAGCTATTTAATTTCCAATTAATGTGGGAGCTTGAACCATATTCAATTAATATCGTACACAATAAATACCGTAATTCGATTAACGTTGACATTACGCTGTCAATTTAACAAATGATCCTCATAATAGATTTTGGCTCTATAAATGATTGAAGTTTAATTAATCGATTGCTATCCTCATCCCGATTTATTAATACTAAATAATACACATTTCTGTATATTCTAAATTTAATTGAATTTGTCAATAGAAATGCGGTTAGTAATAAGGTAAAATTAGCTTTGTACACTTCTTATTTTAATTTTGTTTTATTTTATGAATACAAATAAAAAATGACCATTTTGTATTTTATGTCAATATTTGAGTAAAAAATCGATGTTTTTATCGTTCGATGAAATATGCGGGGTTTTGTTAAAGTTTGAGTCATTGCCAACAAGTTCAAGAAGGGTTGTCGTAAAACGTTACTATTCGTATAGTTATAGGGCAACCCTAGGCTGAGCCGCACTTGACAGGGGATTTATGGTCTGACCCTTTGATTAACTTTCACCCTATTATTTCGCTTAGTAACATGAAACATAGTTAAGTTAAAAAGAGCGGGAAACAAAGTCGAATATAAAAATATGCCAATATGATGAATAACTATTACTTAAATTTAAAAAAATGGTATAATTATACATAATTATTTTCACATGCTACGACAAAGACCTTTACGTCGTTGTCGACACCGTTACTAAATGTAGGCTTTGCTTTAACCTCAGTCACAAAGACGTTTCATATAGAATGTTAAAATATTTTAGCCTTTACAGGAATTTAAACTTCACTTAGAATATAAGCGAGTATATTCTGAAACAAAATTATTAATAATATATTATACTGTTGACTTAACGATCGTTTTTTTTGTATAAAAAACAATCAATACAATCCTATTATCTGTTTGGTTAGGTTTAAAAGTAGTGAGAATTTGTTATTCTGTATTACATTCTTCATAGCTTCATGCGCGTAGTATTATTCTATTTTATTGAAGCTACAGTGACTACGTAGGTGGCTTAAAAATGTACTGTGAGGCAATTAGGAACTAGTTACTAAATTTCCGAAGTTAGTTAGAAAATAACTATTAAATTTTGTTACAAGAGCTGGTACCTTCTTGCAAATTATCTTGCTCAAGGATTTAGAACATCCCTTGTTAGATTTTCGAAAACTTTCAAATTCAATTTTGTAATCACCTAATTCTAAATAGACCTTCGTAATTATTTTCTTGCCAAAGGATATTGGTGTTACATTTGGGTTATGAACACTTAATAAAAATCGTTTTGGTTACATTTTCAGCTGTAGGCTAGTGATTATTCTAATTGAAGTAATTTAAGTGATTTAATTGCGAAAGGTATATAGAAGCTGCAGTACTAAGGGTTACACTACGACACTCAATTTTCCTCATTTATCTTATCGGATATTTCCCATATATCCGATAAGATAAATACGCCGTAGCTATAGTACAAAAGAAAATATGTCTCACCACTTCAAACACTGAAAGATTATGTAACTTCCCTTTGTTTCCATGCAACTGTTTTAACTATTGTATAGCAAAAGTAGTAAATAATTCCCTTATTGTTAAAAAGTAATCGTCATACAACAAAAGAATTCCAGTACGTCACCTATTTAACAGTGTTAAGTCGACTTTTCTCTCACGGGGGCAAAAAATGTCGCCTCCACTTAACCGCCTGTATTCTATGATGCCGTGGTGCTTGGAAAATTGTTACCCATTCATGCAACAAAAAAGTCAATGTGTGCAGTATTTTGCTACTGATTTTTTAAAGCTTACAATTTATATAATTACATTTTTATTAACATTTAACGAATCCAAATGATGTTTGGAGATGATTCATATGAGTCTTTAGCTCAGAATCAAATTAATATAAATTAAATATCTTCTTCGTCCCATCACTCCTGAGGATCGTGACACAGCAGCCTCCATAAGGCTATTATCAGCTACCTTCTTCATGATCGTAGCCAAATCTGTGTTAATAAATAAATATTCTATTCTATTCTATTCTATCGTGTAGTCGCCCTTCCCTGAGCACGTCTACCTTACAGTTTGCCAATTGTAATGTGTCTAAAGAAGCTGAGGTCTCTTTGACGGTAGATTGAGGCGAAGAGTCGTGTAGTGATTTGAAGCTCTTTCAATATGAATTCGTTGATTCTCATTTAGATATAAACATAAATATAAACAATAGTGAATTCTAAGCTATTTAATTTCCAATTAATGTGGGAGCTTGAACCATATTCAATTAATATCGTACACAATAAATACCGTAATTCGATTAACGTTGACATTACGCTGTCAATTTAACAAATGATCCTCATAATAGATTTTGGCTCTATAAATGATTGAAGTTTAATTAATCGATTGCTATCCTCATCCCGATTTATTAATACTAAATAATACACATTCCTGTATATTCTATATTTAATTGAATTTGTCAATAGAAATGCGGTTAGTAATAAGGTAAAATTATCTTTGTACACTTCTTATTTTAATTTTGTTTTATTTTATGAATACAAATAAAAAATGACCAATTTGTATTTTATGACAATATTTGAGTAAAAAATCGATGTTTTTATCGTTCGATGAAATATGCGCGGCTTTGTTAAAGTTTGAGTCATTGCCAACAAGTTCAAGAAGGGTTGTCGTAAAACGTTACTATTCGTATAGTTATAGGGCAACCCTAGGCTGAGCCGCACTTGACAGGGGATTTATGGTCTGACCCTTTGATTAACTTTCACCCTATTATTTCGCTTAGTAACATGAAACATAGTTAAGTTAAAAAGAGCGGGAAACAAAGTCGAATATAAAAATATGCCAATATGATGAATAACTATTACTTAAATTGAAAAAAAATTGTATAATTTTTTGGAAGCTATTTTTAAAAATCAACGTAAAATTCTACTACACTGAATGAACCAAATGTACTGTAAGTATATGCGATTCAACTAAAAAAAGGTAGATTAAAGAATGTATTATATACCATACGTACTGATGTTCATATTTGATTTTCCCTGCAAATATTCCCTGCTATAATTGAATACTATATTACAAAATATATTTTCAACCGATTTCAAAAGGAGGAAGTTGGTCTATATTTTTTTGTATGTTTGTTACCGCATAATTTTGGCCCGGTGAACCGATTTTAAATTTTTTTTATTCGAAAGCTGGTGCTTCCCGTGTGGTCCCATTTAAATTTGGTCAAATTCTGACAATGAATCCATGAGAAAATTATATAAGTCTTAAATTTGCATCAAGTATGTGCGCTACAAATGGACGAAAACTATGTAACTAAATAACTCAATATCACGCCAATGGATTCCAATAATTAATTTTTTCTCGGAAAGGATGCACTTTAAGAGGAGTTTGATAAAAATTTGGTTACGTTTTGATAAAGTTTGATTTCGTAATATTTCTATGATAATTCGGAAACACAAAAAGGGCGTCCGCGATAGCGTTTAACGTTTAATTCGATTTTTAGTCGGTTATTGTTTTAAAAATACTTGTAGAATTTATTATTATTCTTTCTCATTATAATCTTTATACCAATTCTTTATAATTATGATTAAATCATCTTCTAAAATGATATATTTATAGCTTATTACTTTGTATAAGTTTTGATCGTTCTGATTGTGTTCATTCAATGCATTGATAGCAAACAAAACAAACAAGACAGTTTCCAATTAGAATTCATGTAGCATAATATTTGTAGAACAAGCAGATACAGAAACAAATAATAGTGATTGTGCTGAACCGGACGGAGCTGACCTATTGATTTCGAACAAACGTCCGGTCTCAGTTTGTCTTTTACTGTACTTCGGATATTGATAAAAAAGTTTCGGTAAAGCGTTTGATTGCTGTTTCCGGGGATATATCAAATATTTGACGGATATATGGACGTGAACTTTTTTAATTATTCTCATTCCTTTATTAGCGATGTGATGTTCTTAACTGACTTCAAAAAAAAAGGTGGAAAATCTCAATTCATTTTCTTATTTTTTTTGTCATCGTTGAAGCTGAAGACCGAGAAAATGGAGTAGACTCAGACCGACTAGTACTACTCTACTATCTTTCGACTATATCACCACTTACCACCAGGTGGGATCGTGGTCAAGCACTAGTTTAGAACTATAAAAAAAGGGAAGTCGCTAGGTAGAGGAAGGATCAATTTGTAGCATCAGATATCACGTTTTTATATTTATGTCTGTATTTCAACGCACTTAAAGTCGGTACTCGTTAATTTAATAGGTTTATTTTATTTGCATAAAATAAAAATTAAGTAAGGTTACATCAGCACGGTCCCTGTTAGCGCGAAAAAACAGCCACTCGTTTTAATTAAAAAAAGGGTGAGTGGGACCTGTTTGAAACATACTTTAAGACCTAACAGGGGACATTTTTTGAATCGGCTCAAAGGACCAACTTTCTGTTATTATTTATAATGGATTGCTAAGAAACAAAAATGGTTTTTATTTCTTTCACACACATATAAATACATATAAAAAATAGCCTGGTTGCTAAGGAGTTCATTTACGAACTAATAGTTGCTGGTTCGAGTCCTGGTCAAATGCCGTTTTTTATGCATATTGTTTTACAATTTAATGTTCATTTAACGTGAATGGTAACAATTTGTGACAAGAACAATATGGAACAGAAATGGATTGTAATTCCAGCTTTCTTTATCGATGGGTTAGCATTGATGTCGTCTCATCGAGTGATAGAAAATAGTTTAGTTTTTCACGTTAATTTTAATTATAAGCAGTAAAATTTTGTAGTGTATTTGCAAATGAAACATTTCTGCTTCTCGGAAATTGCGCCAGACTGCGAAAGCTTAGCCAGTCCAGCGTTTTCTTCCGCACTAAAGGCTCGGCTGTGACGAATAATCCTTTAATCCTTTCTTTTATTAATTCAATTTGTTACAATTTAAGTCAAAACTCTCTGTGTCTCGTGTAGATAGACAACATTTGGTGCAGTCCTAGCAAATATAATTTAAGGTCCGTGATAAGTCTGGTTAAAAGTAATTCGCTTCTACGAGACGGACTTAGATATCTTTGTCTACCCTAATCTATACGATAAGTGAACTAGTTTATTATTAGAAAAGTGGGTGTTTTGTTTGCCAGAATTTCAACTTTGTATCCAGGTTCTATTATCGAAATTGACAATACTTCAATTGGTAAACGCAAATGCAATTATTAACACTACATATAGAAATACGACTACTTACAAAATAGTAGTTGTATAGATTGTAGTATCTATTGAAAACATATATAAAATGTAAAATTTCAAAATGATGGCCTTCTGTGAGTAATATCCATATCAAAGAACATTTATTGCCACTTAAATTGGTGTAAATGTAATCAACGCCCATGCATAAGTTACGCAATGACACGATTACTTACAGAAGTTAAGTCAAGACGCAAGCAAGAAAAGATGAAAGTATAAGTTATACGTCGTTAACTTCCACGTTACGTTAACTTTCACTGGTCACAAATTGAAGTTAATTTAAGTTTTAATGTTAATATTTTACTAAAATATAATATGTTAAATTGAATATTCTCTTGTGACCAGATTTAAAAATATGCTGGATGTAAAGAAATTATATTTATTAATACTTTTTATCATTAGCTATATGACAGTGACATTCAATGGATTGTTCTAATCAAACGTTCATCAAACTACCCTTGAGTGCATCCTTTTCAATAAGAAATGAATAATCGAAATCGGGTTGCGTGATATTAAGTTATCCGTGCATTTGTGGCGCACATACTTAATGCAAAATTTAATACTTACTTGGTTTTTTCTTGGATCCTATTGTCAGAATTGGAATAATAATAAATGGGACACAGGTAGCTCGAGCTTTCAATCGATTCAATTATTTCAAATTCAAAGGAATCAAAATCGGTTCACCTCTTCGGAAGTTTTACTTAAACTAACATAAAAATACTGACGAATTGAGAACCTCCTCCTATTTTTGTAGTCGGTTGAAAATAAATATAGGGCCAGATTAAAACTAAATCTTTTCAGAAGGCGTCATGAGTGCGAGAGAATATCGCAAAATTAAATAAAATTTCACTAACGTCCCGGCTCTTATCAAAAAAAGCCACATTAATGGCAAATTTGTGGCTTATGAAGTGCAAATTGTCTGCGCGCTCGGAAATAGGACATTATAACATTCAATTTTAACTCCCGAGAGAATATAAATGTTGTAAGCGCCCGGTCTTCTGGCTCGAGCGCTCTTTTCGCCTGTTTTTTCGCAGTTAAATTTGAATATCGGGTAATTTTTCTCGGTCGCTATTCAAAACATTTTTCATGCCTATATATACGTATTACTGATAGACGATCCTGAAGGAGAATGTTACGAGTACCTTGGCCAGCCCACTGCACAAATGCGTCAATTCTCCAAGAAGTGGGGGTCACAGTCAGGCTGTCTCCGTAGGGTTTTCGATTTCTTCAGTCACATAGCCAGGAAACCGATACACTGGAAACACTCCTGGTCACAATATAACAAGTAAGACGACAAGAGGGTGGAGCCCTGTGGTTTGGACAGATCAAATCAGCAACAACACCAACACGAGAGTACACGAGGTATTACACACCGCTAAAGACCGCAACAGGTGGAGAGCGATCTTCCGCCAATTAATTCGTGGAGGTCACGACTCTCAATCGGTCAATGAAGAAGACGACGCAAGGAGGAGGATAGACGAGTGAAGAATATTTCCTAGTGGCCAGAACAACTCATTCTGGAGTTTAGATTCAAGGGTTCGATTCCCAGTAAAAAAAAAACACGTTTTCTGGATACACATTACCTTTAGTAGTAAAAAGAATATTTTCGTTTATGTCATATAAACTGTTCGTTTTCGGTCGAAGTAATACGAGACCACTTCTTGCGATGTCTTTAGATGACTTTAGAGTCCCCAGTTTGCACAAGGCGCTCAGCTAAATGCTTCATTTTTACGATGAGGAAATTCACGGTTAGGTGCGTTAACAGCAGACCGAAAATTTGTTAAATAAGCAATAACAATAAGTCTTCAGCTATTTTTGCTTTTTTAATTTTCTAAAGAATCCTACTGTCCCTGCTGATAACGTTATTGCTTCATCCTTGTTTTATCATCAACTTTATACATATAGCATTATTTTTTCAATATTTTGTCTTTAAGTAATATGCAGAACTAATGTTTGACCAAATGTTTTACATAATTTTTCGGCACACTTTACATCATTCGGCGTTCCTGTATTACTAATTATACTTAACATTCCATATGATTTGTGTATATTACTTTAATACAAGCAAGTAGCAAGTAGAGTTCTATTCTGATTGCTATGTAAGGAACTGTTGATATTTTAAAAAAAATATTTAAAACAACGATGGTTTTTCGTTTCCCACAAATAAATTTAAATATTATTAAATTTATTTATTTATTTAATTCATATTGTTTAGTATTTAAAATGAAAAATAATACACAAAAATAAATAGTAACTTGTGAAATAATGAACGTCCTTGTCTCTAAAAGTGATTTATTCCAGCCAACCTTTGGATTAAGAGAATTAATATTAAACATATACTTAAGTATAATAATAATACATATATATGCACAAAGATATATATATGTACTATAATCATATAACTTAAAAATAAACGACAGTAAAAAAAACATCGTATAGTAGATAATACATTTATGTTTTTTTCTTTCAATAAAGCACAACCACAGACTCGTGTCCGTGCTCTTTTGTAATGTTCTTGAATTGGTTACTTTGGTTTTTCTTAATAAGAGTGGTTACCGCTACAGTTACTACATATTTACAATTTTGTAGATTTCTATATTATAAGCAGTACGGCGTGTATCCTTGCTTCCCACTGATGTACCCAACCCTATTTGTACTGGGCATGGTCGGGTACAGCAGGCTGCAGGTGAGGAGAGACGTCGCACTGGTTAACTATGTGTGGAGGGTGTTGCGGGGCTGGGTTCATCACGCAGAAGTACTAGCCGCGCTACAGTTGCGGACGCCTGATAGTTACGTGTACATGCGCCGTCGTCCGCCATTGTTCCTACTGTCTGTCTCCAGGACTAACTTGTCCAGGAACTCTCCGCTGTCGCGCGCGGTTGCGTTTGTTAATACCAACTCACTGCACATTGAATATATTTTGTTGCACTCAGTCTGTGTTTATCGAAGCCCGCCCCGTTGCATTGTTATAAATATCTCCGCGACCGCGGCCGTTGCGCTTGTCACCAGTCTTCCAGTGGCGTCGTCACAATCATTTGTGTAATAGACACAGCTGAACTGTGTGTCTGGATATCGCCACTACAGCATGTTGGACGCATACATTTATGGTTATATATTATAGTGAAGTATAGTTGAATAGTGTTAGGAAATGATTTTGAAATATTTAAAGTTTGACTATTTTTTCTTTTGGGAATATTTAACGTCACTGCTACCTAATTTTAAAATTTTAAATTCGAGAAAAACTCGGTAAACTTGTGAAAGCGGCACGTACTCGTAGCGGTAGAAGTTTTGCGCAGTCATGATTCAACATTATCTGGGGCACGTGATTGAATAGAATGAGTTGATGCAATTAAAAGTTTTCCAAATGAGTTTGTTACTAATTCTTCCTTTTGTCATTTTATGTCCTTTCATTTTTTAAGTATATGTGACGTTGTATCATGTACAACAGCGACTGGAATTAATACGTCGATGTTCACTAAGACAAAAAGAGAAACTCTACTTTTGTTCATACTTCAGCTTTCTATAAAACAATATTTATGTAGCCTTTATTGTTGACAAGTTACAGTGATAATATATGGATGTTGTATCTAATAACCAGACACGTTAATGTATTATAACCGGCCGCCGTTGTCTACTCTTTTAGTTCGTCAGCTTGTCCTCGGACATGCCCCCTCTATTTCCATTCGGATTTATTTTGAGCTATAAAATTATACTTTAATATAAATAGGCTCAGATTTAACTTAAAAATGTGGTAAATTTTCAAACTATTTAGAAATTTGAAACAACGTCCAGATTTTAACTTGAGCTTTATTATTGTGTAAAAATTTAAGCTAAAGTTATTTAGCTATACATTAGCTACGCTGTAGCCTAATCTTGGCTCATCTCCACTCTTATTTAAATTTCACATACAGCAGAGTTTTTTATAGTTAATTTTCCAATATACAGCACTTAACTTTTGTACAAAATCTGTGTAGACACGTTCAATTATGTAGCTATATAGCAAAAACAAAATTGATTTATATATACGTAACATTTATATTTTTGTCTATAATGTTTGTAATAAGTTGTTTGTTTATAATTAATAGATTAATCGCCTAAGTTGCGTAGTATGCTAGCAACCTGAGTTGGACCCCGGTGCCGGCACTAATGAATTTGTTGACTTACCTCGTGCTCGGCGGTGACGGAAAACATCGTAAGGAAACCTACATGTCTTGTCCATGTGAAGTCTGTCAATCCGCTCTAGGGCCGCGTGACCTATGCTCTTATACTCGCTTTACAAAAAAGGTCTGTGATCAGCAGTGGGACACATATACTCGTTTATAGGCTGCAAGTTTTGTTATGTATGCATAGAATATTGCATGGTCATGGATTGTGAGGGTTTTGATGTCCAAATGTCCCTACCAATATGAACCATCTTGCAAGTACCGTCCGCTAGCCACAGACTTTCACCAGTTCTGCCTAAATCTCTTCGATGAATAAATATGTATTGATGAAAATTTATGTGGGTTTGAGATAAGAAGGTTGGATAAGGAGCATGTTACATCGAACGAGATTGAGGACGAGGTAATCAGCCCTTTGGGTATAACCGTCATCAATATTGCACGCTACTTTTAGAGCAAAACGGGATTTTACTATTCAAATGTAATTCACCTTTCACGAAATGAATTTATTATGCAGCGATTTCGTCCGCGAATTTGTAGAAATAATTTAAAATTAAAGAATATTATAAATACATCTGAAGATAAATAAACAAACGTTGTTGAAATCTATACAAATGTAAAATTAATATAAATACTAAAATAATCTAAGGAGTTTGTAAAGTGCACAATTTTAAGTGTGAAATGATAAAAACACTTTAAAAAATATATACCGTAAGATTGAATATTATTTGCGAAGATCTCATACTATATCTTGGAAATAAACGTAAGTAAAACACATTGTTTATTACTTATTTAACTAATTTTAAAGTTTTACATTCTAGTAACAGCACTTATTTTAAACTTTCCAAACTATTTGACCACGATCCCACTTGACGTTGAGTAGAAATGTAGTCCCAAATCGTAAGGTGCACTAGTTTAATAAATGCCTATTCGTTATACTCTTTGGTCATACTTTTATGATGTTTTTTATGACATCCGATTAACTTCTTAATTATGTCACATTTAGTACATGGTAAATTACAAGAGCCATGGTAGCTCAGTGTTCGGGCGGTCGCCTCAAGTTGCGTAGTACGCTAGCAACCCGAGCTCGATCCCTGGTCTCGGCACCAATAAATTTGTTATTGCAATTTTATGTGCCGAATTACCACACGCTCGGCGGTGAAGGAAAACATCGTGAGGAAACCTACATGTCCTAGAGATTTTTTCTAAGACATGTGAAGTCTGCCAATCAACACCAGGGCCGCGTGGCGGACTATGCCCTTATTACTCTCTTTACAGAGAAGGTCTGTGCCCAGCAGTGGGACAATTATAAACTTGAACTTTAACATGGTAAATATTTAATGTGTAGATAGTTTGTTTATTTTTCAATTATCATTCAAATATCTTTCGCGTTAATGTCGGAGCCTCGGCAGATCTTATAATAAATTGAAAATATGGTCTTTGCAAGATTAATTCTTCATAACGTATGAACAAGGTCGTGAAGTAAAGAAAAAGTGTACATATATCAAATTCAATTTAAATACTTAAATCCTTTTTTTTTCAATTTTTTATCTAACTTAAGGCTTATTTTGTGGACATGAGTGCCTGTTGTCTATTTTTTGTCACGTGAAATAAATAAATAAAATTACATGACAGAAGAAATTTATCAAAACAATAACAATGTTATCCTATTTGTTTGACTGTCAGAAATTACAAGTTTAAAAAACACAATAAAAAAGAGGTTTAAATTTATCTATTTTCCTACGATAAGTTATCCCTTGGGTCATAATAACAATGTGAATTATTCATAGCAAACCTTCTGTTCCTCGAAGTCGTAAAAATCACAATTTCCTATGATGTTGAATCAGATCACGTTTCAAATTTTTATGATGAATAGTGATGCGAAAGCTATATAGCGTAGTGCCAACTCAGCGTGTAGCTTCTTATTATAGTAGGCTGTGAATAAAGACGTAGAATATTTATTTATTTATTATACAACAAATACAATACACACAAAAAACATTCGTTTATAATAGATGGATCGGTATATATGCTAATTATAGGCGTGAACAACATTTACAATGTTACTCAAAATAGAATAAAATAGAATAGAATAACATATTTATTTTATAGGATAAAATAAAATCTTTTTTTAATACTAGGCAGTGACAATTAATTGCATTCGACCTCTTTGCTGTAGGCGCAATGTTACATATGTTGAAATTAATTTCATCAATAACTTCTTTATGCTTCTAGTAACATGTCCGTGATACACATGATAGATGAAACATGTTTATAAGATCTATATGCATATATCTTATAAACATGTTATCAAACATCTTATTGTACACAGTGTACCTCTGTACACAAGATGGAATGACAACTTAGCCCAATCACAAACAACAACAGCGTAATATTGTACGGTCTGCGGAACGTTAGGTCTAAGTTTTAAATCTACCATTCGACTATTGAGGAGAACCATTTTCTAACACAAAGTTAAGCTTAGTTGGAATAGTTACCAAGAATGTAACCAGTAACATTAATTTTGAAAAAAGAATTAAAAAATCAAACAAAAAAACTGCTTTTTCATATGCTGGTAAGCTGTTAATAAGGGTTAATTATTTGACAAAACTGTAATGTGATTATTTCAGTACATTATCTGACCCAAAACCCAACCCTTAGATTGTTGGGCTCCAATTCATTAGGGTTGTTACACATGAGTTTATTTCGACGGATTTTTCACTCGCATATGTCAATTAGGTTAAGAACACGAGTCTTTTGTGTGTGAAACTTGCTTAACGTAATAATGTCGGCTTATAAACATTTACAAGAAGATAAAGGGCTTTCAATAACTGAAAGTCCTTTATCTTCTTGTCATTTTAATTATTACTTCGTAAATACGAAAATTTTCGAATAATTAATATTATTCGAAAATTTTGAAAAAATCAAATCAAAGAAAAATCAAGCAAAACTTCTCGTTTTTATAATAAATTTTAATTAGAAGATTATTTGTATAAAATAAACGGGTATTAGTAAAAGGACCTGGATGACCGAGATTTCCTATTTTTTTTTTTGTAAAATAAGACATTAATTTTAAAAAATTGCAGCCGTAAATCTTGTAAACGTAGTTCAAAAGAGTTAAATTAGATTGTATGGTCTATCTAAGTATATATTGATTTTCGATCCCTTTAGTGATAGCTGGCCTTAACCAAGTGATTGAACCATATTTCTGTTTCAAACTTCGTGATCTATTTCCTCTTTATTACCATTGTCTGATGCAACCTAATAAAATCCACGCATTATATTTTTTGACATGAATATCGACTACTTTTTTCATCTCATTCATTTCTAAGCAACAGTATGACACATGTATTTTATAAAAAAAATTGATTCGTTTCGTCTTCTTATCTCTTTTGGGGCTAACCACTCTTTCGTTAACCATCTCTCTGGTGTACCGTTCATATATTTTGAATACAAAAACCCCAAATTCCTAAAATGCCAGTAGTAGTAAATTACATTAATTTTACGCTAAACTTAATAAAGTTTATTTTTGTAACAAACAGACGCTATATCAAACAAAGCGGATTTCGTCGGCGACGTTGAACTATTGGTTACGAGCAAGATCCGTTCTCGGTTTGTCTTTTACTGAACTTCGCAAAGAGATAAAAGAAAAATAAGTTGCGGAAAAACAATTCGCCACGGTCTCCAGCGGAGAACAAATATTTAAGCAAGTGTTCGGCATTTTATAGCTAGCAAAAAGTTGTCATATGTTTTAGGTTGAATTTAACTACATGAATTACTTGTTCTTATACTTGTCGGAATTCAAACAAATGGAAATTTGAAGCGTCAATAGCTTAGGGTACGGTCTGCGAATCGTCCCCTGCCTGTCGTAGAAGGCGACTAAACGGGGCCTCGGGTTCCCTGGGCGACGAGGGTCATGTCGTCCGCTGAAGTGGATCTGGGCAGAAAGCAACATCGGCTGGCCCATGTCCCCTCACCATGCACCGAGAAAGGACCTAGCAAGGTTTTAGTAGGGAAAAACCCTACATAACCGCCGTCCTCTCCCCCAGAAGGCGGGGTATCTTTTTGAAGATTTTGCCACCCGTCAACGAAATAAAAACGGTCTGCAAATCGTAAGGTGGGTTCGAATCCTTCATTCGTCTATTGACGTGATACATCTCCTAACATGAGCCTAAACTTATTTGGAATGGTTAGCAAAATTTTTTGTAAAACAAAATATTGTTAGCGTTATTTTAAAAAAATTGGGTCGTTTCCAGCCAGTCGGTTAACATTCCAATTCATATAAATATTATATTTGTAGATTGTAATAACAGAGGCCATAAGTACAGGATATAAAATTTAACTCTCCTAAAAATATCCTTAATGTTAAGCATCTAATAAATAACTTATCCCGGATACATCTGACCGTTTTATAGATATTGAAATTTGTTACAAAAACAAGGAATTAAGCAAATGTCTTTTTATCAATGTTTAAAAACACAGCGAAATGTTTCGCTAGAACGATATTAATAATGAATACAACTCGACGCGACGGGTAATTGAAAGCCCTGACCCTCGACCCTCGTATCAGGCTTACGAGGGATTATACGTGACCGTCAGATTTGCAGCAAGTTTTAACTTTTATTATGTTCATCCAATTTTTTTATGCTGTGATTAACTTATATCACTTCAAAAATAAATTTTACGAACAAATATTTACGAGTAAAAACAATAACTGACTTCATATCGAATAAGAATATTACGAAATATCAGATAGTCAGAACGTAAACAAACTCTTATCAAACTACCTTTCAAGTACATCTTTTCCAATAAAAAATCTGTTGTTGTGATATGAGTTATTCGTCAATTTGTCGCACATTTCCAATGCAAATTTAAAAGTTTTATGGTTTTATCATGGTTGCCATTCTCAGAATAGGACGAAAATTAAATGGACAGTGTGGGACTACATGGGAAGTACTAGCTATCAAATAAAAAAAGAATCATCAAAATCGGTCCAGCCAGTCGAAAGTTATGAGGTGACTGACTAACGTATAAAAAAACATACCGAATTGAGTACTTCCACCTTTTTGAAGTCGGATGATACATAATAAATAATATTTTTTTATTCACCGTGAATTCTATTTATATAATCGTCTTCCATATATATACCCTTATTCTTAATCTGAAATTCGTAGGTCGATATGATCGATATCAATTCGTAATTCGTAGTTTTTTTTTCATGATACTTGTATGGTATGTACCGTGTTACATTTAAAAAAAATGTTTTCTTTTTTAAAAGACTATAATACTATCATTCTACTATTATCGTGAAACATCTTCTAGCACAAGCTTAATCTTAGCTCTTCAAATGGCGCTCCGGAAATAAAAAAAATATGCTTGTGTGACAGCCACAATTTTTTAATTTTGGTACATGCTGCAAATACTTTTCATTGCCTTAAGGTTTGTTGAGTTAGTTATATTTTTTCATTCTTAATAATGATGGATGATCATAACATAACTGTAAATTAATTACGAATGAACGAATATACTTTATTGCGCTACAATTAAAAACAAAATACATCACGGAAATAATAACTATACAATTTTCACAATAGACGATGTCAATGCATACGCAATGGGCGGTATTATCGCTAAGAGCGATCTCTTTAAAACAACCTTAGTCTATGTCCATGTTTATAAAATAGACCAATATTCAAACTCAAATATATTACAACTATTGCTTTTGGCAGGCACGTGAGCTTGTCACTTAAGTAGAAATAATCAAAATAACGACGGCTGCTCTGGTTAATAAGTTGGAAAAGTTAACAAGTTAAGTTAACAAGTATGTTAGTTATATTTGTTACATTAAAATTGTTAACATTCGTTACAATAAAATTACTTTTCTTGATTTCCTTCATAACTTTAATGCCGCTGTTTAATTTCATACAATTTTATAAAAAAAATATTATTCAGCACAATGTTGCTCGTTTACATGAGTAAGCACTTGCAAATGATTACCACGGTTTTTAGCGTAACATTGCGTTCCTGTTAATATTTATATATTTGGTAGTCGAGTGCGGTGCGGACACGAAAGAGGCGGTCGCAAACAGACGCCGGGCATATAGAGTAACGAGCTTAGATCGGGGACACGGCGTAATTTAAACGCAAGCATCTGTGAATTGCTGTTTCAGAGCTTACTGCTTCGTTAACGTTGTGTAATACAATAATATTAATACCACATATCCGTCACTATGTGATTGTTTTTATCGTCATCAAGTATTTCATGCACATGGTACACAAATATAGCAAACATATTTCCCTTTAACGAAGGGTGACGTCAATATCTTTATTGTTAAGCGTACCGTTATAATTATAATAATTTTCAACCGACTTCAATCGGATTCTCAATTCGACTGCATTTTTTCGTTGCTTTAGAACTTTCGACTGGATTAACCGATTTTGATAATTCTTTCTTTATGAAAGCTAGTCTCACGTAGTCATATACCGATTTAGTCCAGTTCTGACAATATAGGTGTTTATGACAAAATCAGATAAATCTTGAATTTGCATTAAGTATGTGCGAGACAAATGGACGAACAACTCAATAACACGCTAACCAATTTCGATGATTCATTTTAATTGGAAAGGATGTACTTAACTCACTATTACTTATAACTACTTACTTAACTTTTTTTTTTGTTGACGGGGAGGAAATCTTCAGAAAGATACCCCGCCTTCTGGGGAAGGCGGCGGTTATGTGGGATAAAAACTAAAACCTCCCCGGTGGCCCTTTCCTCGGTGCATCACGAGGGGCTCCGGGATCTTAACGTGGAACGCACCGGAGCCCCTCTGCACTGTGCTCAAGGAGAACACGTCCCGGGGGGGCGAGGTTACTCCCTCCCCCTTGTGCGCTCGCAGCGCAAGCGCGTTCACTTTGGTTGACGACGCAGGCCCCCACCCTTGTCGCCCCAGTGAACCCGAGGCCCATTTCAGTCGCCTTGTACGACAACTACTTACTTAACTACCCTTAGTCTGATAAAAATTTGGTTAGGTTCTAATTAATTCAATTTCGTAATTATCCTACGATAATTCGGTAATACAAAGAGGGACGGTCGTGCGCGAAAGCGTTTAACGTTTGATTCGATATAAAGTTGATTTTAGTTTTAACTCGTGAATAAACTTCTAATTTCTGTATAAATTATGAGAGAGTGAAAAGAAACATCGACCAGAGAATTGGTGAAGAAACATGTCTATCAATTTTATTAATCACGAGAGCATTAACCATGAAAATTAGCGACGTTACTTATTTCTCAATTTTAAACGATCTAACAACAGTTTACGACCGAGCGATTTGGCCAATACAACGGAGCCGCTTAAGTAATTTGTATGCAAATTTGCTAACTTATTTCAGCTAGAACAATGTTTAAGTCATTGGCATCAGTGAACCAATATTGTTACTGTGATATTAAGTTAAAATACTTACCTAATTATATGAAAATGGATTTCTTATGATCTAAGTTATATCGACGTCACACTATTCTATTATTTTTTATAGTTATAGTTCTGCAGTTATTAAAGTTTAAATCATTATATAAAAATGATAAAAAGAAAGCGTAAATTCAACCGACTTCAAAAAGGAGGAGATTCTCAAGTCGTCTTGATTATTTGAAAAATGTTCAATACTAAAATGACTGAGTGTTGAAATTGATAAACTTTTGTAACTCGTAACCCATTTTGCCTAGCAATATAAAAATTTTAATACAAAAATTTTGTATGATTAAATTTTTTGACTTTGACAAATCTTTAATTAACGCGAGTAATGCCATCATTACTCGAGTTAATTAAAGATTTGTCATACAGGACATTAAGGGATATCCACACATACAGACACACACAGTAACGCAGGTAATGCAATTTTTATTTTCTATTAATTTGTCTAATTTTTTTTTGTATTGTTTTTTAATGCGAAGTGCATCCTTGATTAACACTGAAAAAAATGTTTTACATAATGTAAATCTATAAATGCTTAGATCTTGAATACGTGACCGATATATTTATTGTAATTCACAAGCTGTTAATTTTGTAAAATAATAAATAAATACTACCAAACAGACGTTTAACTATTATTCTTAATACGTGTAGTGTTCCAAATAAGGTAGAATTCTAGCTTGAATATATAAAAGCGAAACATACTTAGGACTTAGGTTTATTAAAGTCGCATACGTTACGTTATTTGTGCTTGTTGTTGCTGTCTTTGTATTGACAGGATTGACTTGGTTTTCTTTAGAAATAAAATGTTGTCTCAAGAATATAGGGTATCCCAGCTAATGGAATTGGGGACGGAACTGTGCGGAAGTGCTTTTTTCCAGAGATTCTAATTAAATGGACCATTAAACAGAATATCTGTATTATATAGGCATGTGATAACAAAATTTTGTATGATTTAATTAAAACTGTTAACATCCTTACGAAAGTCATATTATTTGTATTTGCTATCTTGTAAGTAAATTATTAAAAAATATTTTTACAGGCCATATTTTAATTTTTTTTTTCATAAATACTATATACATTCACGTTAACCATTCCAACTAAGCTTAAGCTTGTACTAGGAGTTCATGTCATTAGTAGAATGACTTGTGGATATGAACCTACGACCTTACATTTCGCAGACCATACCCTAAACTATTAGACATATGATTAAAATTTCTAATTTTTTGCAATATATTAATATATAACAATAACAGTTATATACAGTTAAAATGACCTTTTATATCAATCCTTTCTTATGGGGTATAAACTAACGCTTGACCCATCCCACCTGATAGTGACATAGTCGAAAGATGGTACACGCCTGTTTAGTAAGTGGCTATTCACTCTACTCTTGAAGGCTCCCACGTCGTACTTGGGCGGAAAAACTGACGCCGGCAACTTCCACTCCCTTGATGTATGCACGATGAAAGATGACGCAAATTGCTTCGTTTGAACGTGCGGAACCGATTATAAAATGGTGGAGACCCACCGAATATCTAAACGTCCAAAGATAGAATGGGGATGGGGGGATTAACTAGTGCAATTCCTATACATACTCTCTAAAATGTAATCTGTAAAACATCGAAAGGCCAGGCACCTTGTGCCGGTGCTCAAGACTATCTAACAGTAGATTTTGGTCACCAATCAATTTATTTAGTCCTTTCAATCTATCGCTTTGGTTATCTTCGAATAGTAAGAGTTTCTACTTTTTTTTAATTGAATTTATTTAAGTTACCATTAACAAAAGTAATAAAGTAATTATCGTACGTATCAACTTTCCCATAGTTGCCTGATTGAAATTATGCTATAGTAATTGTTTAATTAAAGTTGCATGGTTTTGACGCGTTAATTATCTAATTAGCTTAATTCGGCTTCGACACTATAGTTGTCTTATTAAAGTTCTACAATTCCGACTAACTACGTAATTGCTTAATATAATTTCCTTGCTAATTCATGTCGCGGTTATTTGGAAGTTTTACTTCGGGAAGCCAATATTGAAGTGAATAATCTTATAGTGTGAATGTTATTTTGAAATAAGGAGGTAGATTAGAATCGACCAGGTTTGTACTTAAACTAAAAAACAACTATGGCAATTTTCATGACTATCGCATTGCAGTATTACCTATGTTTAAAACCCATGAGCATCTGCCTCATTGTAAGGAAAGTAATTATTAAATAATTGTATTTTGATCAATAAATAAAATAAACAACGAATGAAGTGTAGTTTACTTTGATTGTAAACTTCTATGGCTGTCAATTGAGAATGATAGTATAAGGCTTTATACTACATCGTGTCACACATTTTCGTCGACCTCCCATGTCAGCAGATCGTGAATTTATGTATTTACTAGTCGAGGGGCTGATACTAACAGCCGGGCTTCGAAATGTTAACATCGAGAACTGAGAGTTATTAATAACGTACCACTAGGTGCTTTGCTTTCTCTACTGTCTAAATTTTTTACCTTTCAATAAAATGTTATCCATACATAGTATAAAATAAAGCCCCTTCCATTCGTGACAAACTCAAAAACTACTGCATTGAATGTCATGCTATGGTGTACCCGGGAAGAAGGCGACGTCGGCGAAAATGCCACATAAGGAATTTTGTGGAAGTTTTATCTTCTTAAAGATTTCCCCCCCGTCAACAAAAGAAAAGCATTCTCCCTTATTTAAGATGCAACATTAATCTCAATATACTGGCTGTCGGTTATAGTTCTATTAAGTATTCTTCAATAAAAACCATATTTTAAGTCGTTCAACGTAAAACAGAGTACAAAAAGTTAAAATTAAAAATGTTTTGCGGTGCTAAATTGCAGCCTCGGAGAACCGACATAACTCCATTTTACGTAACAAGCTGTTGCAAACTGAATTGCTTCAGTGGCCCACGGTAACTTAGCCACAAATGGAGTGTGCGTTCGGATCTCGACATCATAATATCCTACAACATGTCACAATATGTTTACTACAAATGTGTTGTCTGGTTTTGTTATCATCGTTATAATGAATAGAAAGTACCAGTAATAAAAAAGCTACACATTTTTCATTACATTATATATTAGCTTGATGTGAATTGCACAAGAGCCGTGGTAGCGCGCTTCAAGTTCGATACTACGCTAGCAACGCAAGTTCGATCCCCGGTTCCGGCACTGATGAAATTGTTGGTTGCAATTTTATGTGCTGATTTACCACGCGCTCGGCGGTTAAGGAAAACATCGTAAAAATTTTCTAAGACACGTGTTAGCTAGCTATACATGGCACCCAGCGATTGTTATGTATCTACTACTACCAGTAATATCTAAGTGATTTACCTGAACCTTAATGTATCTTTAATTCATAATTGATAATTTAGTTGATCATCATATAAACTTGGCATTGTAAACAATAATTTAACTTTATTAGTTTGTAATCTGGCTTTGATAAAGATTTTGAGGACGCACAGTTGTGGCGGTATTCGTTAAAATAATTCCTTGTACAACGTAACGCTGTCTGAATTCCACAAGACCTACAAGTTATTACACAGGAATTGCTCTGTTTTTAGAGAAGGTCTGCGTCTGTGTATCAACAGAGCGACATTATAAGCTGTTTTTTTTTTATATGACATGATATTTATAGTTATCAAGTTTTGGTTATCGAGTGGTATGAGAAATCCAGAATATGTGTGCAAACGACTAGATTTTTCGTACGAATGATTACTTTGTATATAATAATGGTGGGTAGTTCTAAGATAATATAGTTAGCACAGATTATATCTAATGAGAAGAGTCATACATAAGAAAGTATCGATTTGTAATAACAATGATAATTTTGTAATCAAATAGCTAGTCAAATCCTAACGGCCTCAGGACGTGTTTTTAAAAAGAAAACAAAAGAAGTTTAATACGTCTATTCGTTACAGAGGGCAACTTAATTCTAACTTATTTTAATTAAACCTAGTCGTTACGGGACGCAGAAGACCACCCGTGTTTTGATAGCCATACGGCGTAGTCATAACATCCGTTGTGCGATGCTGCAATAAGGTGTTATGCTCTATCAGCATATATGCTTATTGTGTGGGGTTCTGGTCGCGTAACTTCTCCTGAGATTCGGGATTTTCCGAAGAAGTCGGAGAATTCCGAAAGCCACACTTAAACCCCTTTTCTTAAGATTAATAATAAAAATACTCCTGCGATAACTGCAATAATTAAATATAACCCGACAGTCCAGACACTGACACTTTTACTCTTATTTCACTTGTATTATTTTCACTTTCTCTTTTAATGACTTCACTAATATGTTCATTTTTCCAAATCTATGTCTTCCAATTGAACCGGTTTCATTTCTTCAATCTGAAGATTATTGACATGTGGCAAATTAACCAGGGTAACTTATTATATCTAATGTTTTCAACTTGATGTGGTCGTAGTTTGAGAATAAACCTGTCGATTTTGATTTCACATGTATCTTCCAGTGTAATGACGTATGTTCCTTGAACATTTTGCTGATGAATTTCATTTGTACATACTCTTTGAAGAATCGTGTTTTCCTTGGCAAATAAAATCCACCGATTTGTCTGGATCTGTTGAACCAGTACATTTTGTACTGTGACTGGTACCAGGGCACAGGAGCTAATGTTACTGGAATATTTCATTAAGTCGGACACGCACGCGTCTTCTAAATACTGAAATACAATGTCTTCAAAGCATACGTAGCTGGCTGCTGCAATCATTTGACATGGTTTGGCGAGTGGCTTGGAGGAATGTCCTTTCACAATTAGGTAAGGATATTTAGGTAGGGTAATATAGATACGGTGATTTCGGATTATAGGAATTGGGTACAATTTGTAATACATGTAAATTTTATTAACAATTAATGGGATCTGTAACAGAAAAGTTAACTGATTTTTATTTGTAAAGGCTTTTACACCAATAACTTGCTCAATTTTACAAGATTCTCCTTATTTGCTACAATTATCAATTTTTCCGTCTTCTCTATATCCCTAAGTATGGACAACAAGTCATCGGGTTCGATAATAGACTGATGTAAGGTATTAAGCTTACTAAAGGCTATGGCAGTTTCCATGTCGTCCAACTTTACAGAAATGCTTTGAAAATTGTGAATAATTAACGAATATGTGTTAATTATCATATTACTTAAAGAGTTTAAATTCATTTCTCGTTGTACACTAGCCAAACTATTTTGGGTTTCATTTAGTTTCTTGTCAAGTTGGATTACATTTCTGTGAATAGAATTTGTGATATTACTTAGACCTTCAACAGTTTCGGAGATCAACGTTACCTTCTTATTAATATTACTCTGATTTGATTTTATGTCTTCAATTAACTTATTATATTTCTTAGCATCTTCATTGTCAAGATTTCCTGTCAAGATTTTAATTATTGATCCTAATGGATTAAGAATACCTCTTTTAATTCTATAGCTAGGCACTATTTGTTCAAGTTTTTCAATAGTTTGGTTCATTATATATGCCGATTGTAATTTAAAATTAAGGAATATCAAATTAGCGTAAGTTTCATTATAATTATCGTTTATTAAATTATTTAAATCAGAATTCTTATTTATGTTTAGTTCTAAATCTTCTATTAACTTGTTTAAGTCGAGTATTCTAATTACGGTCCATTTATCGTTGCTGATTACGGCGGTTCCTTCCTTTACCGGTAAAATCCCTGGAGAGCCCTCAAGTGATTGCAGTTGAAGGGCCTGGAGTTGGGCCACTGCCGTCAGGACCGACACGACGGTCAGGATGCGTCTGTGAAGGGCGTTTTATATCTTTAATCGGTACTCTTATTTCTCGGTTCCTGGCAATGACGGGGACTACATTTTTATCTATTTGGCCCGATACCACTGCTTTTCATATCTGGCCTTATCCTTGCTTCTTCGAATATTCGTCCCTTTGTAGTATATCACATCATCTGGGGTAATACTAAATGTCGTTTCTCCTCCCCTTTTGTCTTTAGCTATTTCTTTAGTTTTAATAATTTTATCAGTTAGGTCTCTATAAAGATGTTGGGTGCGTTTTTTATGATCACGCATTAAAACTTGCATGAACTCCTTGTCAAAGTTAGCATCAAACACGTTTCTGGATTCAGTATGACCGAAAGTCACCTCGAAGGGCGTTAAGCCTGTTACCGAATGAATGGTATGGTTGTAAGCCATGATGGCATATGTCATTATGGACGAAGCGTCTGTTGACTTCTGCTCGTACTTTGCAAGCCTATAAATTTCAATAAGCGTTGAATGAAATCGTTCTACAAGACCCATTGAATTAGGGTTATTGGGTGTTCCCAGGTGTAGGTCGATTTTATAAAATGCCAATAATTCTTTAATTAGTGAATTATTGAATTCGGTCCCTGAATCACAACTAATCTTTCTTGGTGTTCCATAGAAGGAAAAGTATTTAACAAGGGCTCTAACAACCTCGGGTGCAGACTGATTACAGACTTCAAAAGCCTGTCCTAGCTTGCTAAATGCGTCAATAACAGTTAGGAATGATTTTCCGTCAATTTTGAAAAGGTCGATAAACAACTCTTCGAAAGGTTTATTTTGCGTTTGGGTAAGAATGAGTGCGGGTTTAATAGGTTTTCTGTCGTATTTCATTTTTCTGCATGGCTCACATGCATTTATGATGGCGGCAACTGTCGTTTCCATGTTTTCCCAAAAGTACGTTCGTTTTAAATGGCAAACGGTTTCCTTTATTCCACGGTGACAATTCTTCCCTACATGATATTTTTCTATTATTCTTCTCTGTTCCTCTTCATCCTCCACATACACCACTCTTTCGGTACATTCAAACATTTTAATTGTTCCTTTCTTAAACAGTTTGATAATAGCATTTGAAAATTCAGTCCTATGCTGTTGGTCTTCAAAATAAATAAAATATTTAATTTTATTCCTTATATATTTCTTTAAAAAGTCGTTTATTAAATCAGGCCGATTTAAAGGTAAATGGACTTCTAAAATTTTTTGTTTTTTGTTTGATAAGTTTTTAACAGTCATTTCGTTTACAAACCGCGTGTAAATTAGTATTTGATTAGGCTTTGTATCGATTGCCTCATTCAAAATGGGAATACCAGATGAATTAGTATTCCGCTCCGAATGTACAGTTGCACTGCCTATTTTGATTCTGATGCCGTAAGTGTACCACTTGTTAGAAGTTGAATAAGGCGAACGCGGCCTTTTAGTATTGGTTTTCCGGGAATCTGAAGAAATGGTTTGGGTTCCTTCTAAATCCGCAGGTGCTGTACTTGATTGGTCGGATGCTGAAGATATCATGATGGTCTCTTCCGAATCTGAAGTAGTCATTATAGGTGTTTTTCCTTTCTGGTTACCCTTTTCTCTTCCTAATGCGACTATCTTTTAATAACTTCCTCACAATGCGTTTGGACATCCCTATCGTCTACGTTTACTTCCATAGATTTGTCATCATTAATATCAGTTCCTAATGCATTTATTTTTATCCTGGAAAGTGCATCTGCGTTCGTATTTTGGCGGCCATTTTATAAATGACATCGTAGTTATATTCCGCAAGACGCAAACGCCACCGTGTTATTTTGCTGCTTGGCTCCTCAAATGAGTTAAGCCATGCCAATGGTCGGTGATCGGTATAGATAATAAACTTTTGCCGTAGAGATACGGGCGGAAGTGTTTCACGGCCCATATAATTGCCAATGCCTCTTTCTCTATCGTACTGTACCTACTTTCGGCTTCATTTAAAGTCCTAGAAGCGTATGCAATAGGACGATCGCTCTAACAGTGCCCTGCGAGAGAACGGCGCCTATAGCAAAGTCGGAGGCGTCGGTCGTAAGAATAAAGGGTTTATCGAAATCCGGGAACTGCAGTAGAGGTGCATTTGTAAGCAACTCCTTGCATCTCTCAAATGCTTCAACAAATTCTTTATTTGTCACTACCTTATGGTTTTTCTTCAAGCAAACAGTCAAAGGTCTGGTCAGTTTTGCGAAATCTTTTATGAACTTCCTATAATAGCCTACTAGTCCCAAAAAGCTCTTGATTTCCGTTTGAGTTCTGGGAAGGGGAATTTTAAGACGGCGTCTATCTTGTCAGAGTTTGGTTTAAGTCCATCCTTGGTAATAGAATGCCCCAAATATAGGACTTCCTTACGCAGGAACTCCGACTTATCCAACTGAACCTTCAAATTGGTTTGCCTAAGTCGCTCAAATATATTACGCAATTTGTCTACGTGCTCTTGGAGGCTTGATGAAAAGATGATAATGTCATCTAAGTATACTAAACAGTGCATACCCTGAAGACCACGAAGGACACTGTCCATGGCCCTTTGAAAGGTGGCTGGGGCTGTCTTCAACCCAAAAGGCATTCTGAGGAATTCAAAATGGCCAGCTTGTGAACTAAACGCTGTCTTTGGTCTGTCCTCCTTGCTTATCTCTATTTGATGATACCCACTGGCCAAGTCCAAAGTGGTAAAATAATTGGATTTGCCCAATTTATCAAATAGATCGGCGATATTTGGTAGTGGATATTTATCATCCGTTGTTATTTCATTTAAGCGTCTGAAATCAACGACCATTCGCCATTTTGTTCACCGGAGGCATCAGCCTTTTGGAACTAGATGAACTGGTGCGTTCCATGGAGAATGTGACTCTTGAATGACATTATCAGCTAGCAGTTTATCTACTTGTCTATTTATCTCTTCGTTGACTGCATGTGGTTGACGGTATGGTTTGACATAAATTGGATCTTCATTTGTGGTTCTTATTTGGTGTTTGACTTCATTTGTGAATGACAAGGGTACTTTGTCGCAATAAAATATGTCTCTATACTCATGGCAAAGTTTACTTATTACAGTTCTCTCTTCGTTATTCATATGATCAAGCCTTAGCTTTTCCAAATTGTTTATTAAATAATCGTCTATATCCAGGTCATTATCTGATATCCTGTTCACGTTACACTCCGTCGGTTCATATGGCGTTACTGCCATTAATTGGTTGATTTTAAGTGTGATGGGTTTGTCAGTGTAATTTTGGATAACTGTGTAAGCTTGTCCTTTTACGCAGTTTATTAATGCACTTGGCATTCTTATGCCTTCCTCAAACTGTCTATACGGTAAAATACCCGTCCCGTTGTAAACGTCTGTTGGTAATTTTACGCGAGTCTCAGTCCGTGGTTCCAGTGTGATTTTGATTTTTGGATTGTAAATGAATGGTATCGCTGTATCTCTGGTCTGAATTACCTGATTTTTCATATCTATATTGGCGTCTATTTGTGTGAGTAAATCAGAGCCAATAAGTCCGTCATATTCTTTGTCTACTTCGTATATGAAGAATGTATGTTCCTGTTTACTTTGAATGATTTTAAAAGCGGGATGTGTATAGCTTCGCTATGTGAGCTTCTACCATGTGTGCTTACAACTTCAAATTGAACTGGAAATTTATAGTCATTGAAGTACTCGTCAACTTTATGAGGACTTATGAAAGACCGCGAACTACCAGTGTCAATCATGAACTTGCCGTTTATCTCTGGCAGATACACATAGGGTAGTTTGGCAAAATTATCGCAGTTAATATTTATTAATTCGGCGGGTCCGTGTCCGAGGCCCGTTTGTAAAAATTTTCAACATTAGGGTCATAAGTTTCGTACATTTCGGGTTGTTCATAATTAGCCTGGTCATTACAATCAAAATTATGATAATTATCATCACAGTAGTCATTATTGTCTGCGAACACTTCTATCTCATTATGGAATACAGCGTTGGAACGTGCGGCAGGTAGAGCTGTGCGCATTGTAACATCGGTGTCAAGACGGTTACCCAGTTTTGTTGAGGTGGGATTCCGAATTTGAACTGGTTCTGTTGGGGCTGTTGAAAAGCCTGCCTAGGTGGTCCTTGGCCAAAGAAGGCCTATATCCTTGAGGTCCATGTGTTCCGGGCCTATGTGTGTACCCTTGTGGTGCACCATATCTATAACCTTGGTTAGGAATGCCGAACCTGAAGTTTTGCTGTGTCTGTTGATATGGAGGCCTAAAGCCAGCCGCAGGGGTATACCAAATTTGAATTGAGGTGCTTGTTGTGCGCTGTTATTAAAATTTTGTGAAGCGTGTGGTTTTGGTCGGAAACTCCGAATTTAAAACCTCCGTGATTTTGCGGATTTTGGTTGGCTGAAATATGATTTTAAACCAAATTTATCTACATAAGGGTTGTGCGACGACGATGGCTGTGGTTTACTGGTTGTACCTCGCAGCATTTTGTTACGAGCGTTATACTGGTATTGGAAGTTAACTTCCTCAAGAACCATACTTAAAGCTGACTCTAGCGTAGAGCAGCCCTTAAGCCTGACTATACGTATCAAATCCTCTGGCAAGTTGTAGAGAAATACGTTCAGTGCCGTATTATCGTAAATTATGATTTTACTATTTCTCACGTCCTTATTCGATATAAGGTTTACTTTTGAAATTAAGGTACTCTTAACCCGTTGAATTCGGTTACAAAAATCGAGATAAGATTCGTTATGATTAATTTTCAACGTCTCAAGCTCGATAGCTATACATTCTTCTGAACGCGGGTCTCCAAAGTGTTGAGTCAACACTGCTTTTAATTCGGGCCAGGATTCGATATCCTGTCGTTCGCTTATAAGGTGAGCGGCTTTACCGACTAATTTACTTGTCAAGATATGAAATATATAAACTTCTTGGTCAGGGGATTTCGGATAACAACTAATTACATATTCACATTTTTTGATGTACAAATTAAGTAGTCTTTCATCGCCATCAAATTTAGGTATAATGGAGTACATCTCCGTCGGTACAGAATGAAGTTTTGTTTCCGTCATTTTTTTTGTATTAACACACACGAAATATAAGAACTAAATTAACACACAAAATATAGCAACACAACAATAGTAAAATCAGTTGAACAGATCATAAAATTATCAATAGTAATGTAATAACCTAAAATAATTTCAAGATCGAAATTTAGTAATGTAATAACCTAAAATAATTTCAAGATCGAAATTTTATAATGTAATAACCTAAAATAATTTCAAGATCGAAATTTTATAATGTAATAACCTAAAATAATTTCCAAGATCGAAATTTTATAATTATACTTATTATTTCCTGATCGAAATTTTAAAACTATCTAATAAGGTACAATCGTCTATTTTAGTACGATTCTACTAGTATGAAAATCAGTTAACAAAATAAGATTAGATAATGTTCAGATCAAAATTAAGATTAACAGATTTCGTGGAATGGAATAAGAACTAGGGACAAGGAATAGTGAATTTGGACTACTCACAAGCCACACATTCTCTCCTGAGAATAAGCTGCCTTCTCGTCCTGGATTGCGCGTCGCGGGAGACTAATTTATTTGTTCGTATGGATACTCGCACTACTCAAAACCGTACTTTTCGCACAAAACCGAGTCTGGGGCCTTTCAAAATGCGATGAGCACGGCAGCAGGACTAACGAGTATCCTACCGGCTGCGCCAGTCAAATCCTAACGGCCTCAGGACGTGTTTTTAAAAGAAAACAAAAGAAGTTTAATACGTCTATTCGTTACAGAGGGCAACTTAATTCTAACTTATTTTAATTAAACCTAGTCGTTACGGGACGCAGAAGACCACCCGTGTTTTGATAGCCATACGGCGTAGTCATAACATCCGTTGTGCGATGCTGCAATAAGATGTTATGCTCTATCAGCATATATGCTTATTGTGTGGGGTTCTGGTCGCGTAACTAGCTAGTATAAACTAAAACCAAATTCACATTACAATAACTAACTGTATTGTAAAAGCATGTTTTTTTTTTCAAAAGAAAGGAGCATTAATATAAATTAGTTGTGTAATATGTGATAGTCTGCCGAAAGTTAAGATGATAATTAAGGTTTCAATAAAAATACGACGCGTTTTAAAAATGTCAATATACAATAACATAATTTTTATATAATGTTGTTGACAACGTAATGTTGTAATAACGTATGGTAATTGTTGATATATTGATGTTTAAAAATCAACTCAATCAATTTATTCTAAACTAAATTTTATCATTATTTCCATTGGAATTTGAGGTGGTATTATTGCTAACAAATTATTTTAATGATATTTTGATAATATTAAAAATGAAAAATACGATTTTCAAAATATTATACCAATAAGAGCTGGATATTAACGGGCGTTCGGCACTCGGCCAGATGGTAAGCATTTGTAGGCATTTGCTCCGACTATTGTACGCTTCAAGATTGCCGCATTGTGCTGTGCTAGCTTATGCTATTGATTCGCTATTCCTGCAAAGTGTGTTTAAGTTTAGCTTATATAATTGTGGGCAATCTTCTAGGAAGCTGTTTACTTACCATAACTAAGTGGTTCGACTTATGAAATTGCATTTATTCGATTGTTTTGTACGAAAAATCACCTGGTCAAAGTTTCTGCCCAGTTAGTGGCGTTAGGCTCACCACCTGTCACAATTGGAATCTATTAACCTTTGTGAAAACGGACAGCCACAACTGTCTCCGTTGGCTACAAGTTATTTTTAATTTATATTTATGTATTATTTTTATTAATCACAAAATTAACTAAGTTAAGCCCTACATTTTAGGATATTTTGTTCAAGAAAAAATACAATGTTATATTTTTTTATTTCAGTGTTGTTAAGCTTTGCATGTTAATAGAAACAAAAAAAACTCTCATGAAATCATATTTGAATGTAAGAAAGAAGCAAGACTCGAATAGCAGCTACTATTTGATAGCACGTGTAATAAGTATGTCTTTCATTGAAACCGTGAAATTAAAACTTTTTAAAGGCTAATGGCAAAGGTCGTTTTGGCGAGCTTAAATGTTCAACCGCGCGGGAACTAATATAACTCAAGTCGATGTGATACTTGAACTTCGAAGAACTTCTCGCTACCGTCTCGCTACATGTTTAACTTGAAGCAGGCTATTTATCTTGAAGAAGGTGAAGTGAAGAACTCTGTGTGTATATACTTTTGGCGATAAAAGTTACCTTATACATATCGCATTGGAAATATGATTTAAAGGGAGTATGTATGAAGTCTCTGTAATGTGATTAACAAAGGGAAATCAGAATTATTGTTTCCTGTTATCGTTTCTGCATTAGGGTTTAAACCACGGTAACAGTCATGTATCGAGACAATATTTTGGATAGAGACTATCACCACATTATCTCTTATAATTATTTTTTTCCTAAAATAGCCTAAGTTACTCCTTATGAAAACAGCTATCTGCCGGTGAAAATTCTGTCAAACACACAGCCAACCAGGTACAGCCGTTCCAGAGATAGCCGGAACAAATAGACAGACAAATATTGTAATAAATGTTATTTTGATATTGATCATATCCTACGATAATTCGTTAATACAAAGAGGGCGTCCGCGCGTAATATTTATTCGATTAAAATATACTTGTACATTATAAAATTTAATATTTCTAAATGTTATAGATTTTTTTCGTGGACTAACCTTCTGAAATATCACAAGGTTTTGTAGACAGATAGGAATCGTTTACAGAAAATGTGACACGGGTCTTGACCTTTTTCGGTGGTGTTGCGGATTTATCTTGTACCCTCGAGACAACGACCATAACAATATACTTACTGGAACTATTATCTTGTTTGCTACGTGGCTTTGCTTTTAAAAAAAATTAAAACCTTTTCTATGCCACACGAAGTTCTATATATTCTATATCTATATAATATTTTTTAATTATCTCTTTATGTATGGGGTATAAACTCTAGTGCTTGACCACAATCCCTTCTGATGTTAAGTGGAGATATAGTCGAAGGATGGTACGCGCTAGTTTAGTAAATGCCTATTACTCTACTCTTGAAGGTTTCCACGTCGTACTTGGACGGAAAGAATGCCGGCAACTTCTTCAATGGTCAAGAATAGGTATGCTAGATGTGACTGACATTGAACTAGTATCTTGTACGCTATGTGGTTTTGCTTTTAAAAATCAATTTTCCAAACCAGGCGAAGAATCTATTGATATTATCTTTTTTAATCAACTATATGGATAGTTAGTATGATCAAGAATACGTATGCTCGATGTTAATGAGATTGACATGGTTAGAAGTTGTGTGATGAACGAAAAGGGTGACTTGAAAGAGAATTTTGTGATCAGGTTCTACTTCTGGATTGACCATCGAGAATTTCCAAGACCTTTCCACTGATGAGTTCCCATGAATTCTAGGTTTAGAGTTAGAAGATAGATATGGCCTCACTCTGTTAGAGTAAAATGACGTGGGTATATTTTTTTTACAAAAATATGTCCCATTTTCGTTTTATTTTGTTTGATTTTTTTTTAATAAAATGGGAGCTTCGCGTTCCAGAAAATGGTTACAACTGCTCCCTGCGATTTCAGCCATGCTAAATGTTCACTTCACTAAGACTATTAGTTTAAGTTAACGAAAACGGTGTTTCATGCTGCATACGTTGAAAACAATTTCTTTATTTACACTACCAACAGGTTTTCCACTACTTTGTCCTAAAAGGAATGGATATGTGAGAACAATAAACGATAACCTAAATTTCAATAGTAATTCAATAGTTCTTTTTAATACGTTAGCGGCAGTCGGTGTTGTATTCCGTAAACCGCAATATAGAAACCGCAACGTTAACTCGCGGTGCTTCGGATAGGGTGTAATGTACTTTATTTTAAAATAAAGCTTATAAAGCTTGCATGTACATTGAGATTAAAGAATGAGTCTATCAAGAATGTAAAAGTTTTAGGAGAGATAGATTCGTCAACTTTGATTAAATAAAATAATAAATCTTATTTATTTGCTTTATCCCATCTTTATTATAAAAAAAACCTTCAATTATTAATAATACGCTTGATAACTTGATATTCCATTTTTCTTAAGACATTTTTATATTACATAACTAAACATACATTTTTTTAATATGAAAATGCAAACGAGCATTCGGCTCACCAGATCTTAAGTGATCACCGTCGCCCATGAACATCCACAGCACCAGAGGAGCTGTAGGTGCGTTGCCGACCTTTGAGATAGGAATAGGCTCGTTTCTTAAAGGTCCCTAGATCGTAAAACCGCCAGGGACAGTTGATTCCACAAGTTGACAGTGCGTGGGAGAAAGTTACGCGAAAAACGTACAGTCGTTGAACGCCAATCATCAAGATGGTGGCGGTGGAATTTGGAATTCTGCCGAGATGTGCGGCAATGGAAATCGGTAGCTGGGATGATTCCGAACAATTCCTCAGAACACTCCCCATGGTAAATGCATAATTTCTGTATTGGTACATAAATGTAAGTTTAGTTATGTAAGGTAAAAATGGAATCATACTTGGATCAATTTTATGATTTACTTCCAATTACTCTAATCATTCGTTAGACACAGATATATCCCACTAAATCACTACATAATGCTAAGTGAAAAATACTTATTATACATTTTTCACGTGCTACTATTCAGTCATTGTACGTTAGTAGTCGATTATAGCCATTATATACTGATCGTCCATTTTTATACTTAAATGTAAAAAGGCAGGACAACGACTATCGGATTTTAGTCATAAGATATTTATGAAAGATAAAATACGATAAAAATAAGGTCACTAGAGCCGTGAACTTACTTGAGTGGTCCTCTTTCATTTCTGAAGAACTTAGCTTCTAGAAGAAATACGAATCGGCACTTTTTTCTGCTGGTAGGTTTTCCTTGTCGATTCCCGTGAACGGATACCGCTGTTAATAATATTTTTAGTATTAAAAAACGCAACAACCGAAGCGCTAGTTTTCTTGTCATACCGAAAGTTACAACAAATTAAAAAATTACGGAAAAGATCGATTTTTTGAAGGAGCACAACTGTACAACAAAATACTAGCACACGTCAAGAGGGTGTACACACTTAGCGCATTCAAAATGCAACTTGCTAACGCATTCGTTTCCAAACAAATGAATGCGTTAGGTGACTCCTTCGTTCGTGTTTTATAATATTAGTTATCTATCTTCAACAAAAATATTAAACAACAATGGCGAACGTCCGTACATCGGATTAGTTGATATCGAATGAACAGACCTAAACATCAAAAAAATAATATTAATATAGTATCAATTTGTAAGCTTATTGGTAAAAACAGTTTTGGTACAGACTCTGGAGAAATAAAAATATACTCATTTTTATATCTTGGAGGATACACACATATAACACATGTGTACGAACAAACGGTTACGCGGATGTCAACTTGACATTCAATTCATCTGACAGTTTAGTGTTGCCATGACAATAAGCCATATTTACTCACTGATCCCCAATACTACTAATTCACGGTATACATGATTATTATGGCAATTATAAAGAAATTCTTATATTGTATTATTAATCAAATAAATTGATTTTATCCTAATTTGTTTTGGACACAGTATTTACGATAAAAACAGCGACAAAAAAAATATATTTACACTTGGCAGAAGAACGACATACAAATAACAACACCGGAGCACATTTAATGAGTTTCCTTCCTATTTAATATGTTTTTAGTCTCCAAGTTCTTTGAATCAAAATTCAATTTTAAAAAAGACTTTATTTTATTTAAATTGGTTTGTTAAAATTGATATTTATAGGACATTTAAATTTGTCAAATAAAATCTCGCCATGGTTCTTTGTTAACAAGTATGACGACAAACGCTTGTGTGTGTGTTGCAGTGCGCTCGATTGTTTGGTTAGAACTGAGAAACAACTATTGTATTAATTCGTCTTGGTGAACCGAATTTGATGATTAATTTTTATTTGAAAGCTTGTCATGTGGTCCAACTCTGACATTGGCATCCATGAGAAAACCATATAAGTCTTTTAGTTTGTATTTTAATTTGCATTCAGTATGTGCGCGACAAAAAGCCGAATAACAATATCACGCCAATAGATTTCGATCATTTTTTATTGGAAAATAAAGGATGTACTTCAAAGATAATTAGAGTTTGGTTAGATCCTGATTAATTGTATTTCGTAATATTCACACGATAATTCGGAAATACAAAAGGGCGTCCGTAATAACGTTTGATTAGTTTTGAATCGGTTTGTGTTTTACTCAAAAATATACTTATGTTAGTGTATTGTGAAACAATTTTTTTCCTAATACGTTATATTATAGGAAAAAGTAGTTTACTCTTGTGGCAGTATTGCGGCTTCTATTTTCATCAACGGGAAAAACCACGGGCATAGAAATAAAAAAGGATTATAGAGACGTGATGGCACATAAATCTTTGTTACCTGTCATGTGCGGCCGGGTAGAAAAAAACTACGTCGCAACACGTTGATGGTAAGCGAACTTGTTTATTTTCGAAGGTATACAGAATTTGACCTAAACTCCAACTTATTGTTAACAAGTATAATTTACCAGTAAAAACAAAAACCGACTTCAAATCCATTTATTCCGACTTCCGACTTTCATAAATGTATTTCCGATTTATCGTAGGAATATTACGAAATAATATGCCCCTAAGCAAACTGTCATCAATCTACCTGTAGACGAGCCGCCAGCCGACCGAGCGAACCCGGGAACATAATATAGTTAATATTAGTAAATAATTATTTATGTATAAGTTCCCACGGATACGTACCCATAAAAACCATTAAGATATAACTAATAATTTTACAAATAGCAAATTCCATTGAGGTATCCAAGAGGACCACTGTCATGCAAGTCGCCGATACTACCCTTAAAGTACATCCTTTCCAATAAAAATAGAATCATCGAAATCGGTTGGCCCTTCTTGTCCTTATTGAGTTATTCGCCCATTTGAAGCAAGATGGTGCTTCAAACAAAAAAGAATCGTCAAAATCTGTTTACGTAGTCGAAAGTTATGACGTAACAAAACAGACGGATTAAGAACCTTGGGTAAAAAAATGTAACTTAATCTGGAAGTGAAAGTGTTTTTTATCAATTCCTAGCGCCCACAAACATCATACTTATATTAAATAGTAAGTAAAGTTGGAAGTGATTTTAATTCAGATTACATTCAATCAACTATTCCGCTATTTTTCTTTTCAACTTTTAAATTAAGAAAGGTTATAACAGATGCAAAGCAACCACGTTGAAACTCCACTTTCCTCGCTTTAGTTGGATTCATTTAATCATTCTAGTTGCCGGCCGTATTGCATCGAAGCGGAACGAATATACAAAGTAGATTCTAGAATCTTTTTTTCTATATAAGTATCAATTTTAAGTTAATAATACTTACTATTTAGGTTAAAATGTTAAGCACAAAAACACAGATTTTCTCAAAAATTCGAGGAAAGCATACAAATGTATCCATAAATATGGAATAAAGGTAAAAAAAATAATAATATTAACAAAAAGTTTGCATACCAAGTAGCTGGTGTATTTTTTAAAAATATATTTTTTCCTTAACAAATCAGATTTCAGATATTAGATATGATTTGTAGAAATCGTTAAAAAGTCTTTAAATTTAAAAGGTAGATTTTTCTTTAAAAAAATTTCAAAGTTTTTTTTCTTTATTTTTTCGGGACTTTTACCCTTTTGGGCATGTCAGCCCCATACCCTAAACTACGCACACACACCTTGGTCGAATGAAGCGAGAAGGAAAGTCATCAATGTTGTATGTCAAAGTTGATTAAATATGCGTTAAAACAAACAAGGTACAGGAAATACGTCACGAATCCCAAAACTGTTAATAAAATAAAAGCTGTCACCTATTTTCCATTTTGTTTCGTTAAAACGTGAACCGAGATAAAATGAAAGTTTCCCTCCAGTTCATTAAATATTTCATCTATTACTCAGGAGCGAATTTGCGTTTCATTATGCATACACTTCCATAGTTTTATTTGAAATTCTTTTAAAGCATAAAATGAATTTAAAAGTAAAATTTTCTAAACTCATGGATTGTAATAATGTTAAAATATTTCCCAGCAACAACACAACTACTAAATATTTCATTCTAATTGTTTCTGAGAACTGTTAATATCAACAGTGGACATTATGAATATTTGCCAAAAATAAAAAGCAATAATCCAAATAATCATCATAACGTCATATCGTCATTTTGCAATAAAATTAGTATATAGTCTTTAAGTACCTGACCACGATCTTGGTCAAGTACTTAAAATACGATTGAAAGTGGAAATGCAGCCCCGGATGGTAAGGCACATTACATTAGTAAACGCCTATTCATTCTACTCTTGAAAATTTTCTAAAAAAATCTTCCCACATTGTAAAAAGGGAGAGATGCGGGCAATCTTTTGCAACCTGAGTGTTTAAATTTATAATAATATAAATAATTTTCTATGTAGATGCATAAAGCTTATAACACTTGAGCTGGTTTGAAAATCTACTCATTTTCAAATCAGCTCAAATTGCTACAAAAAAATTATGATGAGAACTAAATTAATTCAATGTTACTGTTTCAATGGTATTACATAAGCATACGAAATAAATATAAAACAGAAAGAAATCTTGAGTAATACATTTATGAATACGAAACTTCTTCCATTACCGCACTTAGGATGTCTAAGTGTATCTAAGTTTCAGCTAATGACTACTTCCCGAAAATTCGGTTGCCAGTCGATGCTGTTAGTTCAATAATTACGGTTGTAATCGGCTCTGAATGTTGACTTTTAACGAATATTCCTTCGATCATCATATCGAGGCTATTGTTAACAAAGCATACAGAGGTCTCGGTTTTATTACTAGTTCCTGTTACAGTTTTAGGCAGCTAAAATTCTTAAAAAATCTTTATTGCACACTAGTTAGAAGCAATTTAGAATATGCATATCAAGTTTGAGATCCTCAATATAATATTTACATCAACAAAATTGAGTCGTTCCAGAAAAGATTTATTCGGCATATGCGCTCCAAATTCAGATTTAGTAAGGAGAGCTATAATGAAACATGTTCTAGTCTTCTTCCATTGCACACTCGAAATATTATCAAATATTGCTCAAAGTCCCATGGATTGTCCTGAACTACTTAACAAGCTACACTTCTCTATCCCTTCTCGTAGTCTGCGATTCAACTGTCCAATATATAACTCCACCTAGTAATGCAAACTATATGCTTAATAGCTATTTTATCAGAGCATGTAATGAATTCAATAACCTTTGTAAGAATTACAATAATATCGACCTATTTCACGTCAGTGATGCCTCTATACATAAGATTTTTATAAGTATATTTAGTGAAGTTTTGTCTGCAGGACCTTGATGCCGTTTTCCAATCCTGTGTTACCTAAGTTTGCGTAATTTTAGTGCTTTTTTTTTCCTAATTTATTTGTGAAAACTTGTTATCTGCTAAACTAGTGATATATCTGTAAATTGTATTAGAAGCATTGAATAGCGGTAAGTTTTCCTGTATTAAATAAATTAAATTATATTAATTATCTGCTCTTAATTTGATAGTAATAACGGGTGAGTACACTTAAAAGAAATTTGAAGATATACAAAACCCCTTACTCGATGTTAAATATTAGGAACAGTTTTTAATCAAAATATATAGTATTCGAAAAGGATGTATAAGAAGATTTATGGATGTGGGAGAAACGAAAGAGATTTACTGAAAACGTGGGAAATAGAGACCTAGAATCTTCGCCTAGCCCTTTAGGCCAAGGCCTTCTTTCATTTATACACTTATGTATGCACTATGCTCATACTCGTGATTGGTTTTGCCGATATCGATATCTACTGTACATATACATTAAGTAACTTCCGGGTATGATCTAAAGTGAGTAGTTAGTGAACGATCATGTTTTTTCAACCAACTTGCCAAAAGAGTATTCATCTGTATTTTTTGAAATATATATTTTTAAATATTTATTACCGGATAACTTTTGACTGGGTGAACCGATTTT
Source organism: Meandrusa payeni (assembly GCA_029286785.1). Taxonomy (NCBI): domain Eukaryota; kingdom Metazoa; phylum Arthropoda; class Insecta; order Lepidoptera; family Papilionidae; genus Meandrusa; species Meandrusa payeni. Next base: position 9,258,361 of record JAGSMX010000013.1, read on the forward strand.
GATGATTCTTTTTGAATTTGACAATGGGATCAATGAGAAAACCATACAAGTCTTAAATTTGCATCAAGTATGTGCGCCACAAATGGACGAATAACTTAATTCCGGTGGCCCTTCCTCTGTGCATGGATAGGAACTCCGCGATATCCAAAGGAACGCACCGGAGCCCCTCTGCACTGTTCCCTTTGGGAGTGCAGAGGTTAATCCCTCATCGCAGTGAAAGGCGAGACGAGCCAGCCGATGTCGCCTTCTTCCCGGGTCCACTTCAGCGGACGACAAAAGCCCCCACCCTTGTCGCCTAGTGAACCCGAGGCCCCTTTTAGTCACCTTCTACGACTAGCAGTGGTGGGGCCCGAAGGCCAATGCACGGAGGACGGCCTCCGGGATTGTTTCCAGTATCCTCGCCTCTAGAAGTCGGGGTATCTTTTGAAAATTTCTCTCCACCCATACCCATTTACGAATGCGAAGTAACGACCAGTGCCCCGTAAACCAACATCTCGTTGCACCACAGTACAAGAATTCTATCATGTTTCATACGAATTAACGGAGAACCGAATTTAAATTTACATTATTCACGTCAATCAGTTCTAACTGGGCCATTTAATTTCAGTGAGTTTAAACCGAGTAGTTTCAGTAAAACAATTACCGTGGGACATTGTCGGGTCGACTTAGCGCTCTGATTAAACTGAACCTGAACAACTAACACTATGGCCAGTTCGTTAGTATACATAGCAACTTTATAATGTTTTAATTATAAAAATGCCAATGAGTGACCATAAAATATAAGGTTAGGCAACATTAGGTAATTATTGCATTTTTTTTCCTAACCTTTACTATACTGTTCAAAGGACTTCTCAAACACACCTGAAGCTCCTTCGTTATTGTGGATGTCATGGGCCATCGTGTTCACGGTCGGGTATAATCGTAAGCTCGTTTGCCCCTTTTCTTATAAAAATAATTTAATGATTAATTTATTAACATCAACTCACACCGGTAATCGGCAGGGTCGTGGTATTGTCGTTCGTTTTTGATTTTTTCAAAATGTATTTAATATCTTCTTCTCGGCTTTTCATACCCGGGTGACAGTCTTGAATGTTTATGTTTCATATAATGTGTATATCAATGTTATAAAACCCAGCCAACCTTTACATAATGTTATCTGTTTTGATCCCACGGGATATAGACCGGACTATTAAAGCGATTATGGAGGAAATTGTGCGAACACGTATTGGCCTCCTGAGAGACTCAAGTGTGATTGTATTGTATCTCAATACCGTATGACATAAATATTTTAATTATCAACTGTAATAAATATAAAATATCAATGTTTATTATGTATTACCGATTTCCCATCGATGGCATATATTAAGTTGTCTTTCAAATTTTAATTCTCAACAAACAACTTATACAAGTTTGGTCGAACGACAAACATGTATGCGTAAGAGTATGGATATACTCGTATATGAAACACAAGGAATATTCTACGACATTGCAATAGTGATGATCGAAATTCTACTTACTCCTTAGGGTCTATGGCGTTTTATTCATTTATTTATTTTAGCCCTTTTATTTATTTATTATAATTATAAAAAATACAGGTTACTTTTAATTGTTTTTTTTGGAATCTGCAAATATCTGAAAGTTTCTTAATCGTCGTTATTATTTCAGCCGTAGGATATGCAAGTCTGGACACGCCTCTTCTCTAATGATTTCTAAGTGGCCTAGTTATAAGGCTTGCATCGGGTCCTTTAGTTTCTTTAAAGAAATCATTATTCCATTTTATTGGTGTTCACGGGGAGGAAATCAACAAGATACCCCGCCTTCCGGGGGAAAGGCGAGGTTATGTAGGGAATTCACCCGGTTTCGGCGGTGCATGGTGAGGGGCTCCGGGATTTCTAGAGGATCGCACCGGAGCCCCTCTGCACTGTGTTCTCCTATTAGCCTCCCCCTATGTCCTCGCAGTGCAAGGCGATAGCGATGTCACCTTCTTCCCGGGTCCACCTTGGCGGGCGAAAGCCACTTTAGTCGCCTTCTACGGAGATACCGTAGTCTTATTCTTGAGAGTCCTGAAATACAGGGCATTAAGTTATAGCAAATTATTATTCCTTGGTTAACCCACAATTTGATTGTTCTTAAATATCCCTGTTTCCAAATTATTGTAATCGCATGCGTTATTTTTGAATACGAGTTGCAATTTGCTACATGATTCTTCCTTATTTTAAAATAATATGCCTTAATAAAGGTAATTAATCAATTTAGCTGTCGGTTTATATGCAAAAATTCTAATTGGTAGTGTAGGAAACATTACGATGAAATCTGAAATCATATCTTTCATCCGTTAGTCTGTACTGTAATCATTATTGACCTTAATAGCATTATTGCGTGTGAAGTTAGGGGTCCCAGTGTTTACGAATATTAATTATTGTGTCACGTATAAGAAATTACGTTTTCTTCGGTATAAGGAGAAAGATTAAATGTTGCTACGTTAAGTATTCTCGTTGAACACGAAAATAAAACCTATGATAAATTAAGGATAAAGAAGGACGGGAATAATTTGCCCGCGTACGTCTTTCCCTCCGATTAATGGGGGTGTTTTGCAAGAGTAGAGTGAATAAGTATTTACTAAGTGCGCCTTCTCATCCACTTGATAATCGTATTATATCGTCAATAGCCTAACGGTTTAGGGTACGGTCTGCGAATCGTAAGGTCGTAGGTTCGAATCCACCATTCAACTATTGACGTGAACCATCTCCTAGCACAAGCTTAAGCTTAGTTGGAATGGTTTACAAGAATGTAAGTAATGTTTTCTAAAAAAAAAAGAAATATTGATAGACTTTTTTTAAAAAAAAAAACAAATTTTATATATACTCGTATTTAACTTTTTATAATAATATAGTACAAACATAATGTGAGATTTAAAAAGGTATAATCTATATTGGTCACCAATAAATTAGTACACAGAAAGAAATCTGCTTCACTAGATACTACCTGTCCTGTGTTTCAACAGTCAGTGTCTTCTCTCATTTTATATAAAATAATAAAAGCAGTTGAGTGCCCGTGTGTGAGTGCATGTATGTATGGAAGCGTGTTTGTCTTTCTCTCAGCAATACTATATGTACTTGCTTAGAAAGTAGAAAATAATGTAACAATTTTATGAATTTCATTAATGTTTACTTATTTCCATCTTATATTAATAAAGTTACGGAAGAAATATTGCTAGCTTTCTATATAAAAAAATATATATAATACATATGTCCCACTGTTGGGTGCAGGCCTTCTCTGTACAGAGAATATATAAGGGCATAATCCGCCACGCGGCCCTAGTGTGGATTGGCATATTTCACGTCTTAGAAAATTATCTAAGACATGTAGGTTTCCTCATGATGTTTTCCTTCACCGCCGAGCGCGCTGCAAATAAAATTGCTACATCAAATTTGTTGGTGCACGCACTGGGGATCAAACTAGTGCTAACAATGCAACTCGAGCCAACCGTCCGGACACTAAGCTATCGCGGCTCTATTCTATTAATATTTGGTACTAATTAAGAAGTCCTGATACATTGCTTGAATAAACAAATTTATAATTTGTTTCTAAAAAAATAATTAGTAATTAAACATTTAAAGCCTTTATATTTTAAATTAAATAAATTAGTTTTATACAGAATGGTTAAAATGTAGTGTTAAATTAACTTATCTTAAAATTAACTACGGAGTACATTGTGGTCTCACTCAGTGCTCGGGCATGCAAAATGTGCGGTACGTTAATAGACTCTCGCGTAATTAAATGTTTTGTTTTTAATCGACCAGAGCACTTCGAAATTGATTTAACATTCAACCTATTAATTGTTTTCATTTATTCCGCCTCTTATACTTTATATTTTTTATACAATTCAAGTACCAAACAATCTAATTATGTATGTAATGAATGACTATTTTAAACATTGTTTAGTAAGTCCAATATAGACAAAAATTGACTATGAAAAACGGCGTTCTGTTGTCATTGTCAAAATCTCAAATGTACTATATAATAAACGAATATATAATATACTATGGGCCTCATAAGCAAGCTCAAAGTCGCACAACGAGCTATGGAGAGAGCTACGCTCGGAGTATCTCTACGAGATCAAATCAGGAATGAGGAGATCCATAGACGAACGAAGGTAACCGACATAGCTCGCCGGGTAAGCAAGTTGAAGTGGCAATGGGCAGGAAACATAGCGCGTAGAACAGATGGCTGATGGGGCCGAAAAATTCTCGATTGGAGACCACGGACCAGCAAGCGCAGTGTGGGACGTCCACACGCAAGGTGGTCTGACGACCTCATAAAGGTCGTAGGACGCAGCTGGACGCGGGCCGCTTACAACCGGTCCTTTTGGAAATCGTTGGGCCTATGTCCATCAGAGGATATTTTACGGCTGAAATGATGATGATGATAATATAATAGAATTTATCTCAAAAAAATGTTGGTATAGTGTCGTTTTTAGACCGATAATTATTGTTTTAAAATTGATAAATAACCATTTATTCATTCTTATAAAACAAAAGAAACAATTAGATTTAAATTAATTTTTTTTTAAATTAATTTCTCAAGTTGCATTTCTGACTTATTTCGAAAAAGAGCTAAAAAACGTGATAACTCAAAAATGGTTCACTTTTGCATAATGAATACACGATTTATATAATATCACAAATAGTCACCACTATCACCTAATATATATACGTCTATTTTACCAATACCAATAGCACTATCCCAACATAGCTTGTCGGTTTTTCTATGTATTAAAGTGCTGAGTTTTGAGAACAGATTTATGAATTACCTTTCAGGATATACACAATAACTTTTGAAGTGTCCAGGAGTTTAGAATAGAGAAGAAAGATTTTATGTGTGAACATTTCTCGAATCCGATCACAACTTCTTACTTTTTCTTTCATTACGCGTAGAGCTAAGAATTGAAACAAGTTGCCTATGTTAATGCCTACAATAATCACGTGTCTTCAAGACGAGATTGAACAATTTACTAAGCTAGTGCGCCTTGCCATTGAAGAATACATCTACACTTAACACATGATTATGGCCAATATAAATATAAGAAAACAATATTATCACCAATTAAGTTTATTAAAATGTCCGTTCAAAACTTGTGTTAGCTGGCAACACATGACACCCAGCGATTGTTATGCATAATAACTACTTCCAATGATATCTTATTGATTTACCTGAACCTTATTGTATCTTTAATTCATAATTAATAATTTAGTTGATCGTCACTTGAACTTGGCATTGTAAACAATAGTTTAACCTTATTAGTTCCTAATCTGACTTCTAATTAATTTTGTATAAAGATTGTGAGGACGCGCAGTTGTGACGTTACTCGTTATAAATAATTCTTTGTACAACGTTACGCTGTCTCAATAAAGCGAGTGTATTAGTTTTTGGACTATTTTATTCTACGAGACCTACAATTTATAACACTTGTTTGAAATTATTAAAAATGTTACGTACATCTGACTCAAACTAAAAGTAATAAAGGTCATAAATACTGTATATGAACAAGACATATTGCCAGTCAGTGTATAAACTTTCACGAAGTCATAAAGTTGATACAGCCAGGATAGAAGTAATCTTATTAGAGCTGATATTGCAAAAGTTTGAAAGATATATTTTCTCCGTCGATCATCTGCTGACATTAATTATTTCATTATTATATTAGATATATTACAATTAGACATTTGTTTCATAGTTTCCATCGCACACCTCACAATGGTGAAGAATTGTTTAAAATAATTATATTTACGAGTAAAAAAATCTGACTTCAAATCGAATCAATCGTTAAACGCTATTACGCGCAGACGCCCTCATTGTACACGAGTGTTTCACAGAAGTAGACAGAAAAGTTAAAGTTAGCCTTAATATATATATATATATATACATATTATATGTCCCACTCTTGGGCACAGGTCTTCTCTGTAAAGGGGGTCAAGGGCATATGCCACGCGGCCCTAGTGCTGATCGGCAGAATTCACATGTCGTAGAAAATTTTTCTAAGACATGTAGGTTTCCTCTAGATGTTTTCCTTCACCGCCGAGCGCGTAAATTAACACATAAAATTGGAACAACAAATTTATCGGTGTCGGCACCGGGGATCGAACTCGGGTTGCTAGCGTACTACGCAACTTAAGGCGACCTCCCGGACACTGAGCTACCACGACTCTTTATAGAAAATATTCAACTTTAAATCGCCTACCGGTTATACCTTGTAATGCAAGGGGAAATAGTACGTGTAATTTGTATGAGTGCGTTTGCGATGTTTGCCCGTTGCTCGATGCAGCGAACTCTCCATTTCCAGTTCATATGGAACTACTCCACATTACTGAATAGCCTCCATCAAAGTGTATCCTGGATACCTTCGCCTATGAAAAGGCCGAGTTGAAGTAAAAAGACGCTTGAAGCTGTGGTTTGTTTAGTCCTTTGTTTCTTTGGAAACGTTTTTTAACCTGCGGGGAAATCGTAAAGCAAAAAAAATGTTAGGTTATGAAAGTGGACAATACTGTGTAGTAAAGTTATTAAACAAACTATACTGAAGTGGCCTGAGGGATCTTTAGCTCTTAGGGATAAAACCCTATTTCGCGTGCAATTATATCGAATTTTATCAATATATAAAATTATTATTACTGTGATAGATGTGTTAATTTTTATTCAATAAAGTATATTCATTCATTCGTTTATTAACCTTTTGACGATTTGTCATCATATTCTTGATGTTCAGATTGTTAGTCTCCTGAATCGATTAGGCTAAACCTAGGCACAGTTTTATTTCAGACAAGCTGCGCCTGCGAGTTCTTTTCCGAAAAAAAAAAATAATAAAAAGTAATTTAGTTTATTATATTAATATAGCGCTGTAATACTACATAATGTAATACATGTAATACACGGCAGCGGATTCATCGACACACCATCTCTCTCTTAAATATAAAGGAAAAAAAGACTTTTTCCCTTATATTTTTGTGTATGTAATGTATGTAATACAACCCTTGTATCGAGGCAATCACAAAGTGCCCCGTCGCGAGACCGGTGTGACGACTACAATAAATATTTATAGAACACAACACAAACTATATCCAGCTCCACCGCACTTAATTTGTATTCCAGCCGGACATAACGGCCAGTCCACTCCGTTGCCGGCTACACTCCGATTGCTGTTTAACTTAACCATTATAATTTTAGAGGAATTGGTGGGATCTAGTAAACTTTTTTTGTTAACGGGGAGGAAATCTTTAAAAGATACCCCGCCTTCTGGGGGGAAGGCGGCGGTTATGTGGTGTTTTTACCCACTAAAACCTCCCGGTGGCCCTTTCCTCGGTGCATGACGAGGGGCTCCGGGATCTCCAGTAGAACGCACCGGAGCCCCTCTGCACTGTGCTCAAGGAGAGCACGTCCCGGGGGGGGAGGTTACTCCCTCCCCCCCTGTGCCCTCGCAGTGCAAGGCTACACGGGCCAGCCGATGTCGCCTTCTTCCCGGGTCCACTTTAGCGGGCGACAAAGGTTGACAACTTGTCGCCCAGTGAACCCGAGGCCCCTTTAGTCGCCTTCTACGACAGGCAGGGGATACCGTAGTCTTATTCTTGAGAGCCCAAAACTACAGGGCTGCGGGCCGGTCTGCCACCAGCCCGCCTGCGCCATCTCCTAACGGGATCGGCCCTCTCCCGATCCCGTTCGGCGGTTTCCTTCTGGGTCATTGGGATCTAGTAAACTAAACTATTCAAGTCATTATTAATTTACAGTATATACCTGATCAATAACCTCCTTTTTGAAGTCGGTAAAATAAAGACTGGCTTATGTTACTCCTTGTTACAACAGATACCTGATAGTGAAAGTCCCGTCAAAATCGGCATAGCCGTTTCATAGATTGGCTGGAACGAATAGAAAGACAGACAAAAATTGTAAAAAATGTTATTTTGTTGTATGTTATGAACTATACATACATTCATATGCATGTAGTAAAATTTATTTTAATGTTTTTTTTTATTCTTAGATTGCAACCACAGACCTGTGTCCGTGCTCTTTTCCAATACACTTAAATTGTTCACTCTGCATTTATTAAAAAAGTGCCACTTCTACAGTTACTATTTTCCTTTTTTTTATTATAATGCCTGAATTTGGAGGTGGCCAGAGATCGTTCTGGGTTCACGCGTCGCAGACGCCCCGCTGCATTTCTATTAGCTTCTCCGCGACCGCTGTGTCCCTGCTTCTCATGGCCATTTTCAGGTTGTAGTCCACTATCCTCTCCCTTGATGCGGCCATTGCCTTTGTCATCAGTCTTCCTGTGGCGTCGTCACAGTCAATTGTATAATAGAATATTTTAATGTTAAAAATAGACAGTCCATCTAGTCCACAGTAGATATTATTTTCTTGTATTGTATGGACAAGGATACTTCATAGAGTATATAAACTTCAAAGTAGTAAATAAAAGTATTATCTATAAGGTCAGGGTTACAGATGTGACTCTGCCATATAACCACGTGAAATGTTTTAAGAGTTGTAATAAAATGAATATTCATGCTTTAATGTAATCTGTATACTATCACAGAAATATTTAAAAACAATCATAGCGGTTCTCTTTTCAAAACTGAAAACAGGTTTTTCACCCCTGTAGCATGTACGACTGGGTTATAAAATATGAAGTGAAAATATAAAAGGAAAACATTTTAACCTCAGTGATGCTTTTAACTCTAGATTAAACTTGAATATGGTTTTTCGTTGTACAGTCGTTCGCATTCCCTAAAGCGAACTTGACGGTAATTAAAACTTTGTAAGCAACTTAATGTATTTTTAGAGTGCTGTACAAACTTACATTTTGTACACAATTTAAAAAATTAATGGTAAATATTTCACATACAATATATGAATCGTATCAAATGGTATTCGTCAATTTACGAGTATGTCAGGTTATTGAATTATTTTATCAAGTTAACTTGACGATTTATATTAGTGTACTTGTATAAAAAATATATATATTGTTAGCGACAGTTGGTCCTACTGAATGCCAATTTAGTTTTAAATATTATAATCTATAAGGTTAATAGACTGACTAATTTAAAAGTACTTTGGTTTAGTCAACTAAAGTACTTTTATCGATTGTCGGCAACCAAGGCTGTTTCCGCTTCCGTCTTTGAAAGAGATGCATATACTAGAAATTTATGATAAAAAGGAGAGGACTGTCTCTGTAGACAATTAGTGTACAGTTTAGAACAAGTGAGTTATGCTGGAGGAAAAGCCCTTTAAAAGTGAATCTCTGAAGCAAAGTCAGTAAGTCTTTAATAAATGACCTCTAAGGCTCTTGATGTATCACTGTTAATAATATGATAAAATATAAAATATGTTGTGTGCGATGTTGAGCAAAGTAGCTCACAGTATTGTAGCTAAAATTTCATTTATTGATAACGTAAATTGCGCTGCGATGATACGAGCATGCTTACTATGTTAAATTGATCACAGACAGAAAGAACTAGATTTTTTTAATATTTTTAATATCTTAATTCATAAAAACTTTTATAGAACCCGATTCCACTAAACAGTGGTTCCTCTCTTTCTCACTTAAGTACAAAAACTATTTACAAACATAAAAAATTGACATCGAGGTGAAAACTTATGCTTGATATATAGTTATTTACGGGATGAGGCGGATTATGTGAATTAATTAAGTAAATAATTCATTCAAAAAATATTAACCCTCAAGCAGAACTGTTCATATTTTTTATATTTATTTAACTGTTATCCCAATACAAACAAATAAAATTTATCAAAAGAATATATTATGTAGTATAAAAATCCTCTATATATGTATATAGATACTCTTTAAAAATCTGTAGGTTACAGCATTTATGTATGTCCCTCTGCTGGGCACAGGCCTTCTCTGTAATGAAAGTATAAAGGCGTAGTCCACCACGCTGCTCTTGTGCGGATTGGCAGACTTCACATATCTTAGATTTTTTTTTCTAGGATATGTAGGTTTCCTCAAGATGTTTTCCTTCACCGCCGAGCGCGTGCTAAATCAACACATAAAATTGAAACTACAAATTTATTACCAATTATATTTACCAAGGCGACACGGGCCAGCCGATGTCGCCTTGGTGCCGGGTCCACCTTAGCGGACGACAAAGGCCCCCACCCTTGTCGCCCAGTGAACCCGAGGCCGCTTTTAGCCGCCTTTTACGACAGGCAGGGGATACCGTAGTCTTATTCTAGAGACAGGGCTGTGGTGATGATTACCCAACTTAAGGCGACCGCCCGGATACTGATCTTAAGATATATTTTTTGAGCTGTGGTAGCTCAAAAAGTATATCTAAAATATTCTAATTACTTAAACTCTGAAGAGGTTTTATCTCGATATAAAACCAAAGCAATAAAAGACTTCCGACAGTACAGTTTCCCACATTTCCTAAAATTGTAAAGTTCATTCAGTACAAACTTCCGCTTTAGTGAAGAAAACAATCAAGAATTGTTCATGCGTCCTTTAGATAAAGTTCTTAAGTAGGAGAAGCGCTGGCTGGGATAATTAACACACAGACAGAAACAACAATAGTGAATAATAACACGAATAAAACTTCTGGCTCTTTCCAATTTGTGTTATTCGCAGATTATTAGCCCATTGCCGTCTTAGAAGTAACATTGTTTTATTGAATATAATTTATGAGAATAAGATAGAATTATATAATCAAAATACATTATATATATATATATATATATATATATATATATATATATATAAATCTAAACAACTTGTAAATTAATTCAAAATAAATATTTTATAACACACTAATTAATAAGATCTATAAATAGCCGAACATCACTCTTCCGAGAAATCAGTAAGCAGCAATAATTAATGAGCGCGATCTGAGAAGGATCGTGGTCCATGAACAGAATACTGGCGTTAAATTATAGATTAACTTCATTGTTTTGTTTAATTAGTTAAATAATACACAGTTCCCAATGTCTTGTAACGACAGTCGCAATAAGTAATGCCTTTTATATGTGTAATACTTTGCTGAAAACACGGATAGGGACATAACTAAAATGCAAGTCGTAAGTAGTTCTGGGCTCTCAAGAATAAGACTACGGTATTCCCTGCCTGTCGTAGAAGGCGACTAAACGAGGCCTCGGGTTCACTGAGCGACAAGGGTGAGTGCCTTTGTCGTCCGCTAAGGTGGACCCGGGAAGAAGGCGACATCGGCTGGCCCGTGTGATGTTAGGTGATCACTGTCGACCATGTACAAAAACAACCCTACAGGAATTGCAGGTGTTGCCAACCTTTCGAGAAAGTGCCTGAAGATCTGGGGCAGCCTTTTTCACCGGGTGAAACAGAAGTAAAACTGAATGCGGTATTATCCATATTTTATAAGGTATCGAGTTTGGAGCACTCTAATCGTGGCAGACCGTTTATTAAAAAGCACAAAGCTGCGGCTGTAATAATTTTCTAATCTTCTTAAATATCATTATTAGAAAAAAGTATATTTACGAGTAAAAACAAAAACGACTTCAAATCGAATCAAACGTTACGTCTGTAAGCGCGTGCACCGTCTTTGTATTATCTAATTATCGTAGGAATATTACGAAATAGAATTAATCAAAACCTAACCAAACTCTCATCAAACTACCATTGAAGTAAAGCTTTTCTAATAAAAAATAATTCATGAATTATTTTATTAATAAATTATGTATACGAGCCACATTGTCGGTACAGACATAAGATACAGACATCATAATATACAAACACATTACATACATTATATTATAAGCATCACATAAAATATAGCAAACATTAAAAAAGAAAAAAAAATCATAATACAATTCAAGGAAGGAACAGACAAATAGGATATAATGACAACATTGGACACCGTCTCAGTATGCGTAGGCATGGATGCGACTGCGCTGTTTTTCAGCGGTGCCCAGGACTACTTAAGGTCCGCGCGAAATATTACCTTTACATGGTATTTATATATAATCTTAACTAAGAAAAATATATAATTACGTGCCATTTTGTTATAAAAATCCGTTGCAGCTCAGTGTCTGGGCGTATTACGCTAACAACCCGAGCAATTTAATGTGCTTATTCACCACGCGCTCGGCGGTGAAGAAAAACATCGTGAGGGAACCTACGTGTCCTAGAAAAAATTTCTAATGCATGGGAAGTCTGCCAATCCGCACTAGGGCCGCGTATCGGACTATACTCTTACACTGTACTTACAGAGAATGCCTGTTCCCAACAGTGAGACATATATATTATAAAGGCTGTAACTTTTTTTTATGAAGAATGACGAATTGACTACTGAAGATAAAGAAGACTGTTTAATGCCACATTAGATAGCTTGTAAATGTGAGTGCGAGGAACATACAAGAATTAACCCCGTTTAGTTTTCGCTTCGAGGAGAAATATTCTGCCGCAATTAAATTACATCTGCTCGCAACCGTCAGGAGTTTTAATTAATCAAAACCTATTCACGCTTACCTCGGATATCATAGATTTTTTACTAAATTAAATTGGATATGGCTGTTATATTTAAATTATGCTTATATGTACAAATCAATTATGCTGATTTGCAAATGTAGACAGATTATGAATTTTCAACTTGCATCCCTACACCACCACTTTACCACCACACGCGTCTTCTTCATTATTGAGTTATTCGCCCATTTGTTGCGCACATACTTGATGCAAATTTAATACTTATACGATTTTCTCATGGATGCCACTGTCAGAATTGGAATAAATTTAAATGGCCACATGGAAAACATCATTTGAGAAACTCTTCTTTTATGAAGTCGGTTGTAAAGAAAGTGAAAGGTTTGGCTTGTTGTTTTAATCTATAAAACATTTTCGTTCATAAGTGAAACAACTAATTTTTCAGATTTTTACAGTTGTATTTGAAACTTGATGTAACAAAACTGACTTAATTTCCTGCAATGTTTTTCATCAACGGTAAGAGACGGAAATACGATCTCTTTATCGGATCTCCATCGAAATTATATTACCGGCCCCTCGTAAAGAACGCTCTGATTTAATGTTAAATTAAATTTATAATGTCATACTTTTACCTTATGAATCCGAAACAAAAACAAGCAAGATAGCTGACAAGGGAAAGATGGCTTCTGACAGCTTATGACGTTCTGGACGCTTTTTAAAAAAACAAGGACCTCAGTTCGGACTGGCAGACTTATCATGTCTCTGAAAATTTTCCCAGGCATCCAGGTTTTCACACAATGTTTTCTTTTCACCACAAGACGAAATATATGGTAACAGAAATCAAAAACCACAAGGCGAAATTTAAATCAGCACAAAATTACTATTAACAACTTTATCAAGTGAAAATAAACAAGGAAATATAACAAATTAAATTTATAATCATTATCGGTAATTAAATAATATACTTTTCTATACATAAAAATAAAATTGTAGTGTCTGTTTTTACCATTAAAATAACCCCCTTTTCATTTTTACTAGATGCATATGAATGTATTTACGGTACATAAACCAAAATAACATTTTTTACAACTTTTTCCTGACTGTCAGTTTGTTTGCTAAATCTGGAACGACTGAACCGACAAGGAGTTACTTAGGCTACATGTTATTTAACCAACTTCAAAAAAGGAGGTTGGAACTGAGAGTTGTAATGTAATCGTTTTTCTTCTATTATTTTATATGAGAGCCAGGTCTGCCTCTTTATACCTAATGAATATTAAAATAATAATTAAAGTATTTTTTTTTAATTCCACAGGTACAAAGTCGCGGGCACAGCTAATACATATATAAGTCAGCACGAAAACGATATTGTTCGAGCATAGACGGTATTCGAACATCGAACATTTAATAAATACCGCAAAGTGGGGTACAAAAATAATATCAGTGACATCTCAGTATAGAGTAACATTTACAGAATATGAATTTAGTTAGGTCTCGGTGCATGACCTTATGTATATTGGTCTTTACGGTTAAGTGAATTATATTTAGAATAAGTAAGTGGATCCGATAGACCTTGTGACAGTTGTGTTTGTACAGTGAAAGTGTCTGTGGACCTCCTCTGTGTCGATAGTTGTGCAGTTAAAAGTGCAAGTGCTTGCTTGTGTGCTTCCAAGTGCTTTTGGATTCATTGCTGGAGCCGCAATGCTGAACTACAGGAGAGGTATGTAAGTTACTATTGTTGTTCTCTTTTATTGTTTGAGTTTTAAATGTGGTGGTGTATTGTATCATATGCTAACGTCACCCCTTTGGGAACTCTGCCAGAGTAATAGGGAAACTTATTAACGCTGCCGGTACATCCCTATAGAAGGTGAGGGACACGAAATTGTAGATTGATGTACTCTGAATCATAAGCATCTGTTTTTAAATATCCCTGTACCCACATTCCATATCCTCATGCAGTAATGTTAATAACCAATCTACCCTATTTAACCAATCAGATTCCGACATATACAATATAAGAAAACAAATCAAATTAAAACAACAGTGTTTAGTGTAATAATATTTTGTTATAAAGCATATAATATCTTTAACTTTTTATAGATTTTTTTTTATTATTTACTACGTGATCGTTATAATTAAATACATTTAACTTTTTTCAAAGTTTAAATACTATTAGCGTTTATAAATCTTCTTATATTATTTTCTTTTGACTTAAGTAAATGTAGGAAAATAATCTTCATTTAAAATAAAAGGAGAATTTATGTCGGTTTGCCATTAAGGCCCAAAACACTTAAATCTTACTTAATTTAGACTTTTAGTACCACGCTTCCCATGCTTTATGTACCGCTTAAGTCACACGTAAGAATATTTCACTTGAGTATCAATATTAAAATAATGCTAATTTATATCTCTTTTTTAAAACCATTATTACAAGTGGTTAAATGAAATCAAAACCATAATGTATATAAATAAGCTCTCGCATCCTTTTAATTCTAGCGTGGTAGGCAGAGACATACATCACAGTCCGCTTTTCGCCAAGCTTTTCAGGTCCCATATGTGACAGGTGGTGAGCTCATCCCCATAAATCGAGCACAAGTTTTCAATAAAAAAAAATTTCCAGGTTGATGATGAAAAGCCTCAATGATGTATGTTTGAATACGTTAGAAAAAATCGAATAATTATACAATGTTAAGTTATGAATCAATAAAATTGTCGTGTGTGATTTTGAAGGGACTTTCACTGGCAGAGAGCTTATGTAATGATGAATTATTTTAGAAAAAAAAATTATACAAAAAAAAATTATAAAATTTTCGAGGAATAAAGAAAAGGGCATATTTTTTAATCACGGGTTACACCACGGGGCGCAGCTAGTGAAATATAAGTAAAAGTACATATATTTATAGCTAAAAAGTGACGTTAAGTAAGTTTGGAGCAATTTAAAGTTACTTTAAATTTCGAGCGGGTTGAGGAGAGAACTATGAATAATTAATCCTTAGGGAGTACTTGGGAGCACTTTAGAGGGACTAACGACAAACAGTAAACTAAATTAATTATATACGTCTCTATGATATAATAATAGATACGAATAAGGAACGCTGTCTCAGTGGCTAAATAGTTCGACCGTTTTAATTACAGGTCTCAGCATCGAACCAACATTACTTGGTATCCTGGATGCTAAGTGATAATTAAGTTAGGTCGAACTAAATGTTTACATCTTTTAATTTTAAAGATTGCCTTAAATTTCACACTACCTGAAGTACGGATTAATCGCTTCTAAAATCAATTGATTATTAAATTGCAATTTTAATATTAATTAGGACACTCGCGGTTCATATTTAGCTTTACACGGATTTTTTCTTTGTGACGAACTTCACATTTTATCCAAGCTGATTACTGCTTCACCGGGATTGAATGGTGGCATAGCTCTTAGGTCGCTTATTTTGAACCTCTATTGCTTGTCACTATACACAAGGATCCCCCCGGTAAGGGGTAAGTCAAAGTCAATTGATTCCTCTAACTATTCAACACTGACTGGGTGAAGGAAAAATATAACATTATAAACTAATATATGTACATATAGCTTTGATGATTTTGTCAATGGTAGTGCTAAATGAAGTCGTCTAAACCTATTTTCCATCACACCATAATTAATTGGTCCGTGTTATTAGAAATTCGATTCATGTGGCCCGGATTTGAAGCGTCTATAGTCTAGTGGTTTAGGTTAAGCCCTGCGAAGCTTACAACGTAAGTTCGACTATTGACGTAAACCATCTCCTCCTCCTAGCACAAGCTTAAGCTTCGTTGGAATGGTTAACAAGAATGTTGGTAATAGTTATGAAAAAAAAACATATTAATAGAATAGCCACCCAGATAACTAGAAAATATACTATATTACACAAAACTTAATCAATACATAACCCATAAATAAATTTTTATACATCACGATATAGTTGCATACACAATGGGCGGTTTTATTGCTAAGAGTGATCTCTTCCAGAGAACTTTTGAATGAACAGAACAAATTTCTGGGAATTTTTTAAGTTGATCTTTAATTACATCTATATTTTGTACATTATAGAAAAAACAACACAATCACATATATGATGGTTGATTTTTTATACTGAGCAAGAAATACTTTTTAGAGTTGGAAACTTGCCAGACGCTGGTGTCAAAAGTCTAACATAAGTGTTAACTGAATAGAAGCTAGAAAGCTTTGACGCTAGGCCAAAACTGTAAAATGCAATAAAATTCAAAAAAAAATACAAACAGAATGATTTCAAATATCGAAAACATGACGATTCGCAACCGACTGAAGGTCTGATGAAGCACTGTCCAACACTCGTGCTCTTTCAACATTATAAAAATAATCAACCGATTTCAAAAAAGGAGAAGGTTCACAAATCGTGTGTAAGTTTTTTATGTTTGTTACCTCAAAACTTTCGACTGGGTGATCCGATTTTGGTGAATCTTTCTTTCTTATTTGGATATGCGAGCTATATATGATACAAATGTTTATCTTAACCTGGTTTGGCCCTCTCGGGCGCCCTCGGATCGGAATGCTTACGCGTAACATAGTAACCGTCCAAGCCGAGGTTACCCCTTATCGAGGGGACCCTTGTGTCGAGTTACTAACAATAGAGGTTTAGGATAAGCGACCTAAGAGCTATGCCACCTCTCAATCCGGTGAAGCAGTCAAGGCCAGCTTCTCTGGCCAATCTGTGTAGTTCGTCATAGAAAAAAAAATGTATATCTTAAATATATAAGGAAGCCCGCGACAGCATATATCTATATTAATGTGCAAACAATTATCTACTAAATAGTAATACACTAAAGTATAAAAATACTAATAATTGATTATTCCGAACACACATTTGGTAGTAACAAATTGATTCTTATATAATATAAATACATAGTTTTTAAACGCTAGTAGGACGCAGCTTATACACTGTATATCGTTAACTTAATTAGTTTTTTTATAGTAAAGTTAATATAGATAAAAATTCAAGAATATTTTAAAATAATATTATTTAAAAATTTCAGTGTCCTATTTATCTAATCTCATTTAATTACTTTAATTAATATCTATAACGTTATGATACGTAATTTAAGGTTGTAAAATTAAATAAATTGCCTCAAAAATCTAACTCGCATACTAAGAAAGTCACATTAACCATAATTGAGCGTCATTCTGCGCGGCTAATGACCGGGTGCATGGAATGGAACTGAAAAAGCGAGTTGAGCTTCCCTCTGCAGCTGTTCATCCCGACTCGGCTAACAACCCGAACTAGGAAGCTTAATGACACTATGATTTTGTACGACTAGTCGTAAACAATTGTGTGCACTTAAAAACAATGGAACTATTTGACGATAAAAATATTTTTTCCTATAGATTGGAAAGCATCTCTGTGTACCCCCTTTAAATTGTTAAAAGAGCTTGTTTTTAGGAGACTTCAAAGGGTGGAGTTTATCAATTCGTTGTATTTTTTATTGTCTCTACTTTCTATAGAATTTGCTATTAAAAAATCTTTTTATGTTGAAAATGTTCAAAGGGTTTTAGTTTTACTAACGTAGGACCCTCGATTTCCAAAATATTTTGCTAGTCTTAAAAATCGATTAACGGGTTGGTTTTGTTTTCTAGCTGTCTTTTACTGCTTCACGTGATTGAGAGGTGGCATAGTTCTTATGTCGCTAAACCTGAATCTCTATTGCTAGTAACTCGACATAAGGGTCCCCCGGTGTGGGGTACCTCTGCTTGGACGGTTACTATGTTACGCGTAAGCATCCGATAGAGGGCGCCCGAGAGGGCCGAACCACGACTGGGTCGGTTACTATTTCATGGAGATATATATAACGTAACATATACCGTATTTATCGTTGCATGAAATGTTCAACAAGACAATAATAAAAGTTTAAGTGCTGTAAAGGTTTTATCTACCTATCACAATCAAATTTTAAATTGACCTTACGGCTCATCTGATTTTAAGTAAATAATTCAGTAGGCACCCACGAAAGTTAAAATACAAAATCAAAAAAAAAGATTGCATTAGTTCTCGACAAACTCAGAAGTAAACAATAATATAAAATGACGCTATGCGCCGTTAATAGTTTACGGTACTATGTATGGATCGCAATCTTCTTCTTCTGCCTAGCGTTTTCCCGGCCTAAAGCCAGGGACCGCTTTCTTACTCAGTCTCCTCCACTTTGCTCGGTCTTTGGCATCCTCGTTTGTTTGGTGGTTCACTAACATGTCCGCTTTATCAACGTCAGCCAGCGTCTTAGGCCTTGGGAGGACTAAGCATCTATTTCCGACGTAGTCAAACGGCCTGCGGTATCTGCGGTCATACCATCGGAGACGACTTTCTTGCAGTTTGTCTGCTACGTCGCGGACTCCAAGGCTGCCCCGGATGTGTTCGTTACCTATACGATCTAATCGCGTAACACCACACATCCAGCGCAGCATCTTGCAGCTGCTGGACATGCCGTCCAAGGGCTGGCCACGTCTCACTGCGATACAGCAGGACCGGTCGGATGATGCACTTGTACACAAGGCCCATTAGCTTTAATCGCAATATAAAAAAAAAATGTTTGGAGACATTTTTTGGGTGTTCGTTTTTAAGTATCTTTTATCTTAATAAATTTTTAATTAGTTTTCTGTTTCTTTTATTTGTCAATATCATTTTAGATAGTCTAATGGCCAAGCGTTTAATCGATCTATTGATACCTTTTTGTTGGCTGTATTATCAACACTTTTAGATTTTAAACATTAAATATCAAAGGCCATATTCTAGTATTTATTTATGTATGCAAATATTCTAAAAAAAAATGAAGAATGTCTAAGGTATAAAAGTTAAAAGCGTTTACTTATAACATTCCAACACCCGTTAAAAGTCTAAACAGAGCACATTTGTACATATTTGTTGAATAAGAATTGCCTCCTCATGACATGGCACCGAACAAATTAAAAGTAATGGAGCTTTTATCTGTTTATGTAAATGTACCCTCGAGTATATATGTAAAACATCTAGATCTTACTCATTTAAAGCAAATACGTGGGTTCATTTTACATTCATAAAATCTTCCAATTGATGTTTACCTTGCGAAAAATGTAATGTGGAATTATAAGGGAAAGGTCGGTCGGAGAGAGTTCAGTAAAATCGAAGTGGAAGGAGTCCAGAGGGAATATTTTTAGTCAGATATGTTACATAAAAGTCAAATACAAATTACACATTACATACAATTTTTTTTTAATTTATTTCTCTTCATATTTAATGATACCATTTTCAACCGTCTCCAAAAAAGAAGGTTCTCTATTCGTGTGTATGTTTTTATGTTTGTTACCTCATAACTTTCGACTGGGTGGACCATTTCTGACAATTGCTGTTATAAATTTGCATTATGTATGTGTCAACCGATCATGACGATTCATTTTTACTGGTAAGCTTGTACTTCAAGGCCTGTATCATGTCAGTTTGGTTAGGTGCTGATTAATTCTATTTAGTAATTCCTACGATAAAGAAGTATATGTTTTTACTCGTAAGAACAGTTGTATTTTAGGTAATGCTAACAATTATTCTACAAATATTTCTAACGCTATTTTAAATAATCGTAAGCTTGTGCTAGGAGATGGATCACATTAATAGTCGATTAATTAAATGGTCAACTAATGTTAAAAAAAATGGTCAACTAATATTCTTAAAAGTCTAAAATAGTGGTATCGAGAAGGACAACCATTTCGGGTGGTACCGTGTAGCTGTGGTGGTCTGTGAAGGTTTTCGAGGTACCGATGTTAACCCACGCCATCGAGATGGGCTAGCTCAGAGAAGCGCAGATTGGTTATGGATGCATTCCTGACAGAGATCCTACGACACCTTGGTAGCGCTGAATGCGACTACCATAGGGTTTTAGTAGGTGGGAGTCCGATATAACTAGGGTGTGAGATAAAGATAGACAGTAATTTTGTTGTGTTTGAACGTTTGATCTAATTCGCTATTAATGTGGCCAAATATCTTTTTTATTTAGTTTTACTTATATATTTGTAGATTGTTTGATTAATTTTTATTAAAGTAAAATATCTCTTACGGAACGATTACACTTGGTAACGATTATTTTAACATACTAAATTGATAAAAAGTAGAAAAAACTCAATCCAAACGACTTCAGCGTTTCGGCACTCGGCCAGATAGGAAGCATTAAGTGAAATTTCTTTGTACAACAGCTAGATTTTAAATAGCTTCATTTTGCCTTCCGTAGTCATTTGAATATTTCAATCTTTATGTAATAAATTAATTTGAGGTCCATCCTAATATATTTGCTTTTTGACTTTTCTAATTTCAGATGCCATTATTTGCCTATTACCCACAGGCAAATAATGGCATCTAAAAGCAATTAAAGCCTTTAACGAAATAAAAGTACGTTGTGATAAATCGATTCTTATTCAATTCATCGTAGTTGTATCTAATAGCCTAAGCTAGTTTGATAGTAACTATTACTGGAATATGCAAATCGCTTAAAGTGGAGGTCCTTGTCAACCCTTGAAATAAACTACCTTCGATGATATTTTGTGGCTAACTTTGTTGTCTAACTCTTGACTGATTTGAATATTAAAATGATTTTACATAAACTCGTTAATAACGGTTTTCTCTAATAAGGACGCAAATTAAATGTTATGTTGAACGCATTATTATAATCATAGGATAGTCATGGTGCAACTTAAAAGTACTTTTAGCTATATTGTTCTTGTCTTAGAGATAGCATGTTTTATGATGATGCTGAATGATGAACTATGAAGCTATTTCACTTTTGGACTCGCGTTGCGTTGTTTACCTCCATTACTTACGAACTACCAGCTTAAAATGCAGTTCAGAGAATTTGTGCATTTTATCAGTTGAATGAGGTAGTTGGAAGAATGTTTTTAATTACAGTAGGGACATTGCAATCTGCACAGTTAAGGCTGCAGAAGTGGAATTTTCGAGAAAATAAATATTCTTTATCATTAATTTGCAAATACAAAATTTCAAGCAAATAGTGAAATTAAAATACATTTGAATAAGAAATTAGTCAACAAAATATTTAAGTTAACAAGAAAATTAATATTTACGTAGAGAGCACAATAGTTATTTACTCTGGGGACTTAGGGTTTTATTCGTGTAACGGGGCTTAAGTCAATTTAATTATTGTCTAATTTTTTTTCTCAAGTCGCATAAATCGTATTTATTCGATCTGTTACAGTCATATCAATCACCATTCCATCATTACCAAATAAGTCAAATACTAACACTCACACGAATAGCATGGCAGTCTATCGGTTAACCATAGTGGTACCGACGAGCTGTAAGATTACTAAAACGACCAACTGTAAACTAGCAAATATCGACTAATAAATTGCCAATGAACGTTCATTTTGTACACGATTGCGCGATTGTCTATCGCTCCAGCTATTTATCCCCAATGATTCTATTGTCCTATTAGAAATGGTTTATATAGAACACAAAATCTGAGAGCTATATAATCTACCTGTGACCCTATTTATTTACGAACAAACTTAAAATGCAGATCGAACGTTCATATATCTTGTATGTTTATTCACTACTAAAACTGAAACAAAATTCATATTTGCGTATGTAAGCTGCACAACGGAGATATGTGACAGTATATGTCAAAACTTTATGATTCATCGCCACTGTACAGCTGTATATTAAAGGCAGCTGGGCGCAATGATATTTAGTTGCATCGTATTGAAAATGAAATAGTTACACTTTATACTGAAATTGTATAAAATATTTGCTTTGTTTAGCAATTTTTAACTTTTTGGACGTCCCGAAAACGGTATTGCCGGCGCATAGACAGTATTTGAACCGTAAACAATGATTAAATACCGCAAAGTAGGGTACAAAAATAATATAGGACATCTCAGTATAGTTTTCAATTACAGAGAATGACTTTGTCCGCAGCTATGGCTTCAGTTATGTCTCTGTCCGTGATTTAATCTATGTTGAGTCCACGGGACACTTGGTGGACATCTTACCATAGGTTGCTCGCGTCCGTAGGAGATACTTGAACCATGACACCCTACACGTGCCCCGGGTAGTGCTAAACGAGCAACAAGTGCCGCAGTTTCACCTAATCGGAGATGCCGCGTCCTGATAGCAGAGGGCGCGCCAGAGGACGGAGGGCGGGCCCGGTGTTCACTAACCCTGTCACCGGGCAGGTGGTGTGACTACCCAGTCGCACTGCCACCGCCCAAAGACCGTAAACCGGGTGGAGTGTCGTTGATCATGTCTAGCGGCTCTGCCCGGAGCGGGGTCTTGCCTTAATTGGCCGGGCCGCGAGGAGAGTACCTCTATAAAACTCCCCAATCCTAAGCGGAGAAAACAGCGCTATGGGATGCATGGTTGAGGGCTTGTCAACCGCTACTGTAATGTCCGCGGGCACCTGCCGACACCCGTGTGTAGGTATACCGAGAGGTATACCAAGGCTTACCGTGGGTACAGGAGTCTCTGCCCCGGTGGACTTTTATTTCCTCCATACTCGTGGGTATTAATATGGATTCATTCACAAATAAAAATGAGGGAGCTAGGAGGGAGGAGGCCCGTTTGGGCGGAGTCGAGGGTGCCGGTCTTGGGGTGTCGCAGAGCGACCCCAGAACCGGCGTAGCGGAGGGAGCCGGAGCTGGGGTGTCGCAGCGCGACCCCAGAACCGGCCGTTTTGCTGCGCGCTCAGTCGCGACACGGAGGGAAAGCGGGGGGGAGTCAGACTCCTCCGTTATGTCGGTCGCCTCGGTAAGGTCTTCGACCTCCGGGGCGGCCAAAAAACGGAGGAAGCAAAACTCCCCGCCGCCTGCCTCTGCTGAGGAGGACGACGAGGCGGAAATCTGGGACCCGACGGTGGCCCCAGCTAATCGGAGGTCGAAAGCCCATCTCCCTAGGTCCCAAGACCTAGCTAGGAGATAGAGGGCCAACGGAGGACCTGTGCAGTCGCATCAGGGCCTCCATGTTGGCCGTCGAAAAGATCTCGGACAGGTCGCAGAACCTCAAGGGCACGTACGTGCAGTATTTGCGCGTGGCGGCCCTTGAGGCGGAGGCGGCGAGCTCTGAGCTCGCTCGGAGGGTGTCGCAGCCTCCGGCTGCGGACGCGCTGCAGCGTGAAAACGCGCAGCTGCGTTCGCAGCTCTCCGACCTGACGGCGAGGGTGGAGCGGCTGACGCAGGAGTTGAGCGCCTTGCGAAATCGCGAGGCGTCTCACCCTCCGCCAGTCGCGGGCCCGAGCCGGGCTGCGGGTCCCAGTGGGTCCCAGGAAGCGGGCCAAGTAAGGCCGCTGGTGCCAAGCCAGCGGTCTTCAAAGCCGCTGCCGCCAGCGCTGGCGGAGAGGGCGTCATCGGAGAGCCGGTTGATGGAGCGCATCAGCGCTCTAATCGACCGGAAACTCTCCGAGTATATGGCGCCCGCACCAGCGGCTGCTGGCAGGAGGCTGCCTCGCTGCCACCGGCCCGACGACCGCAGCCGAAGGCCAGGGCGCCTTTGGCGCAACAGGCAGAGGCCCAGCCGTCTCCCGTAGGAGAGACCTGGGCCGTGGTCGTCGGCCGGAAGGCGAAGAGGGCTGCGGGCAAGGCCGCCAAAGGCGGCCCCAGCACCGAAGCCCCAGCCTAAGAAGGCGGCCCCCCCGAAGGCGGCGGCGAAGCCAAAGCCCAAGGCGGCGAAGCCGGCAAGGCTTCCGAGCACGGCGGCCATAACGGTCACCGTGCCGGAGCACAGTGACGCGTCCTATGCCGCAGTCATGTCAGCCGCTAAACAGCGGATCAAACTGGCAGACTGCGGCATAGAGACCGTCCGCACGAGGAGGGCCGTCACTGGGGCCCTAATCCTCGAAGTAGCGGGCGCTGACTGCGCGGCCAAGGCTGATACGCTGGCGGCCACAATGAGGGCAGCTGGTCGACCTGGACGTGCATATTGCACGTCCAGTGAAGACCGGCGAGCTGAGAGTGATGGACTTAGACGAGTCCATCACTCCAGCTGAGGTGGTCGCAGCGGTGGCCGAGCAGGGTGGCTGCCAGGCCTCAGACGTGAAGGTGGGCGAGATACATCGCTCACCTTTGCGTCTGGGGTCGCTGGGTGCGGTGTCCGCTCGGTGCGGTGCGTAAGCTGGCGACAGCGAATCGCATCCGCATCGGGTGGACGGCCGCGGCTGGTGGTGCTCGCCGCGAGACCACTGCAGTGCTTCCGGTGCCTGGAGCAGGGACACGTGCGTAGCACGTGCACCTGCGAACAGGACCGAAGCACGCGGTGCTACGCTTGCGGCGAGCCAGGCCATAAGGCCCGGCAGTGCACGGCAGCCGCGCTGAAGTGCCCGCTGTGCGCGGACCTTGGTCGCCCGGCCAACCATCGGTTGGGGACCAAGGGCTGCGCACCGAAGAGAGGGAAAGGAGGGGAGTAGGCAGGTTCCTCCCGCCACACCCAGTGCGCCGGAGGTTATGGAGGCCTCACCTTCGGGGTGAAGGTGAGGATCCTCCAGGGCAATCTGAACCACTGCCGAGGGTCGCGGGACCTGCTGATGCAGACCCTCGCGCAGTGGTCAGTGTCTCTGGCCGTGGTGGCAGAGCCTTACCGAGTCCCGGACCATCCTCGCTGGTTCGGTGACGACGGAGGCTCTGTCGCCATTTACTGGGTGGCGCAGGGGACCCGCCCTGTTCCTTACTCGTTAAGGGACAGGGCTACATTGCGGTGCAATGGGGTCCCCTGGCAGTTGTGGGCTGCTACGTCTCTCCCAACTGTACCCTCGCCGCTTACGAGGCGTACATGGATGCGGTGGGCGACTGCGTTCGCAGATGCTCGCCGCGTCCAGTGCTTGTCCTGGTGACTTCAACGCTCACTCCAGAGCGTGGGGTGTGCCAGGACAGCGCGCGGGAGAGACCGTGCAAGAGTGGGCGGCGGGACTGGACCTCCGGCTTCTAAACCGGGGTCCGTCAGCACCTCCGTGCGTTGGCAGGGGAGTCGGTCGTCGACTTGTCGTGGGCGACTTCCTCTGCCGTACGCATGGTGTCGGGATGGAGGGTGGCGGAGGAGGTGGTCACACTATCCGACCACCTCCACATCATGTTTGATGTGGCCCTCCGTCCTCCCGCAGGTGCTGCCCGCCGGCACGGTAGCAGCCGACCGCGGCGATGGTCCCTCAAGCGGCTCGATGCTGATATGCTCGAGGCCGCTGCCATTGTCGCGGCATGGACAGAAGGGTCTTGCCCGATCCCGAACAAGAGGCGACCTGGTTCCGGAGCATAATGACGTCGATTTGCGACGTCGCGATGCCCCGAGCCGGGTCCCCAAGCTCCGGGCGGTGTACTGGTGGTCGGAGGCCATAGAGCAGCTTTGCGAGGACTGCTCCGGGCCCGACGCCGGTACACCAGAGCCCGTAGAAGAAGGCGAGCCACAGCCGACGAAACGGCGAGAGCTTATGCGGGGTATAGAGGCGCCACGATCGCGCTTCAAAGCGCGATCAGGGAAGCGAAGGCTCGATCCTGGAGTGAACTCCTCGAGGGGCTGGAGAGGGACCCATGGGGGCGCCCGTACAAGATTGTACTGGGCAAGCTCAGACCGTGGGTCCCTCCGGTGACGGAAACCCTGGATCCTACATTCGTGGAGAGGTGGTAGACACACTCTTCCCGAGGATCCAGGGACTAGCCCTGCACCCCAGCGATGCCGTCGGACCGTACCATCTGGTCCGACGAGCTGGGGTGACTGCCGAGGAGTTGATCGAGCCACGGGCGCCTCAGGGCCCGCAATACAGCACCCGGCCCAGACGGGATTCCCGGAAGGGCTTGGGTGCTGGCCTCGCCGCCGGCCTGAGGGGAGACTTAGACGGCTGTTCACCAGCTGTCTGGAAGTCGGAGTCTTCCCTTCGGGCTGGAAGGAGGCTAGGATGGTGCTGATAAAGAAGGACGGTAGGACCGCGGAGTCTCCCTCCGCGTACCGACCCATATGTCTGCTGGATGAGGCGGGCAAATTATTCGAACGAAT
This sequence comes from Meandrusa payeni, assembly GCA_029286785.1. Lineage (NCBI taxonomy): Eukaryota > Metazoa > Arthropoda > Insecta > Lepidoptera > Papilionidae > Meandrusa > Meandrusa payeni. The sequence continues at coordinate 9,284,821 of JAGSMX010000013.1, forward strand.
AATTGCCGCCCGCCTCAACTCGCACCTGCGGCAGGTAGGCCCCGACCTGTCGGAATGCCAATATGGCTTCCGGCAGGCGCGGTCGACCGTTGACGCGATCCTCCGGGTCCGTCAACGGTCGGGGCAGGTAGTGACCTCAGTGGCGTGGCGTTGGCCGTCAATCTTGACGTAGTCAACGCATTCAACACGCTGCCCTGGGGAGCGATTAGAGGCATTGGTGCTTTCACCACGTGCCTCCCTACCTGCAGCGCATCGTCGGGGCGTACCTGCATGGCAGGTGCATCCAGTACATGGGTCGGGACGAGTTCCATCGGAGGGAGGTGAATTGCGGGGTTCCGCAGGGGTCTGTGTTGGGGCCCTGCTATGGAACCTCGCATATGACGCGGTCCTTAGGGTCCCGATCTCCCCGCCGGCGTGAGTGTCGTTTGCTACGCAGACGACACGCTAGTCATGTCCGACGGGGAGGATTTCGATAGCACCATCCGGCTCGCCGAGCTTGGGTGGCATGCGTCGTGGACAAAATCCACGAGCTGGGTCTACGGGTAGCGCCTCACAAGACTGAGGCGCTATGGTTCCACAAGCCCCAAGAGCTAAGGAACCGCCCAGCCGGTCGGTTCGCGTAGGTGACGTGCTGGTCCGGGTGGGGTCGGAGATGAAATATCTCGGCCTCACCCTGGACAGTCGCTGGGGCTTCGAAGTGCACTTCGACCGCTTGGTCCCCAAGATCGATAAGGCAGTGGGTGCTCTGCACAGACTGCTGCCTAATCTTGGGGCCCCAGGGAGGAGTCCGCCGCCTCTACGGAGGTCTCGTGCGATCCATGGCCCTCTACAGGGGCGCCCGTGTGGTGTAACCGCTTCACGGGCGTCCGGCGCTGCAGAGCTAAGCTTCTTAGCCTGCAGCGCAAGATGGCCATTCGGATCGCACGAGGATACCGGACGGTATCTTATGAGGCGGCCACTATCCTGGCTCGGTTCCCGCCGCTCGACATTTTGGCGGAGCTGGACGCGCGTGTGTACACGCGCGTCCGGGCCGTCGACGGCGGGGCCGGGCCGCCCTCTCCCTGGATGCGAGGCCGGCAGGAGCACAGGCGGGCGATGGAGGTCTGGCGCGAGCGGCTCTCGGAGCGTCGTTGCTCGCGCCAACGCATCGTCTGTGCCTTCCTGCCGAACTTCGAAGCCTGGCTTAAAAGGAGGAATGACGCGCACGTCACATACCGCCTGACACAGGTACTCACCGGGCACGGGTGCTTCGGTGAGTACCTGAACAGGATAGGGCGCGAACCGACCGCGCAATGCCACCATTGTGGCTGCGACCGGGATTCCGCGCAGCACACGCTAGCCATTATTGCTCCGCGTGGGAGGCGGAGCGGCGGATCCTGGTCCAGCATATCGGGCAAGACCTCTCCCCGCCGGCGGCAGTGGCGGCTGCGCTGGCGGGGAGAACTAAATGGAAGGCGCTGGTCTCCTTCTGCGAGTCAGTAATGACCCAGAAGGAGACCGCAGAACGGGATCGGGAGAGGGCCGATCCCGTTCGAGAATAACGCAAACGGGCCGGTGGGAGACCGGCCCGCAGCCCTGTAGTTCTGGGCTCTCAAGAATAAGACTACGGTATCCCCTGCCTGTCGTAGAAGGCGACTAAAGGGGCCTCGGGTTCACTGGGCGACAAGGGTGGGGGCCTGAGTCGTCCACCAAAGTGGACCCGGGAAGAAGGCGACATCGGCTGGCCCGTGTCGCCTTGCGCTGTGAGGGCACAGGGGAAGGTATCCCAGGACGTCTTTCTCCTTGAGCAACGTGCAGAGGGGCTCCGGTGCGTTCCACTGGAGATCCCGGAGCCCCTCGTCATGCACCGAGGAAAGGGCCACCGGGGAGGTTTTAGTGGGTAAGAACCCACATAACCGCCGCCTTCCCCAGAAGGCGGGGTATCTTCTTGAAGATTTCCTCCCGTGAACAAAAAAAAAAAAAAAGGTTAGCTGGAAGAAAATGCTAGATAACATTAAGTTCGTATATTTTGGTGCGACAAAGTATTTATCTATCACTGTCTACCTCACCAGGATTAAACAAACGTAAAGGTTTATTTTATTATTAAAAATTTCGTTGTTGACACATAATCAAGAGAAAAACCGACAGTTAAATGGGCCTGTGGTCCCAAATTATTCGTCTGGTAATAAAATAGGTTAGTGTAATGGTTCGCTTCGCAGGACGGGAGGAAATTTGCAATTATTGTTTGCTATAAAAACCTTTTTCTTTGAATGGATCCACTAAATGGTTGATGTATATTGTAATCGTTTGTAACACCTGTCTAGTCTCACCATGGTTTCTGTCTTTTTGTAATAAAATTTAACAATACTAATGAATGAAAAGACTTATCGTTACTAAGAAACTATAGAAATGGTACACGTTGTATTTATATCATACTAGAATGTAATCGAATGAAACCTTAAACGTTGTAATCTTAATGCAATTTTAAGACTTATAGGGTTTTCTCAAGAATCCCATATCACTATTGGACCAATTTGACATTATACATAGTTTATGAGGTAACAAAAAAAACCATACAGACGAAGTGAGAACCGCCTTTTTTAAGTTGGTTGAAAATGAATGTTTTGGGGAAAGTTACAAAATATATATGTTATCGATTACATTCATCTCATACCTGTATTTTTTTATGAAATAATAATATTTTTCCTTTAAAAATTAATTCCTTTTGAGTGACATATTATACTAGTATTTAATATCCAAATTCACCAGGTAAGACGCTCAGCCATTGCTGTTTTACCTCATTTTCAAGCAATTTTCTTTTCTAATACTGACCTCTGGTGTTCATCATGTAGTCCAGGGTTTACAGAATAAAGGTTTGGTATTTCCTATCGGTCGTATGGCGCCTAATAGGGGCCGTCGGGTTCAGTCAGTCAAGAAGGCAACATGAACTTTGTTGCCTTATGACAGCGAGGGTGGCAGGGGAGGAATTCCTCTCCCAGGACGAGCTTTGGCATAGTGCAGAGAGACCCCGTGTGTTCCCGTCATGGAGTCCTCTCACAATGCCGGGTTGATTTAGGAGGATAAAAGTCTTTTAAAGATCTCTCCCTTGATTACAAAAAAAGGCCATTGATCTCGAGTCAACTTAATTCATTTGTGTAAACAAGCACAAATTTAAAAACAAGATTTTCACTTGATCCTATTATTTGAGAACGATAACAAGTATTTACTTAGGTTCAATCCCTTTATTGAAATACGTAGACTGGAAAAGTTTTTTTTCTTCAATTCTAGTCTAATGATGTCAACAAACTATTTAGGGTCCGATATAGCCAAGTATTCTTCTTTTTCTTATCTCTTAGACCCTTCTCAATAGAGTCTGTTATAATGACGAAACTGCTAGAGCTGTACCAAACGAAAGTTCCTGTATTCTCTAGATAAAGTTCGTGGTCTCTACCTACCCCTCAAGATGAGGGGCATGACTGGGCATGTATAGTATGTTATATATAACGCACGATGTGTATTCTTTTATTCACAGCCATTAAAAATAACAAAGAAGAATATTGTTAATTTTATTGCGAATCTCACAGAGAATAGGCATAAAAATAAACGCTGGAAATAGTGGTGATAACTAAATTCCGGGAAAATAGAATTTTATAAAATGAACGGATTAGAACGAACGGAATTATTGATAATTGTTCCATCGTTTTTAACGGAAACTTCACTTTAAAAACAATGGAAGGCTCGACACCTAATTAGCAGCGTTTTCTTTTAGCCGCTGCCGCGCTGTCGGCTGTGGGGTGACAATAGCTTACACTTAAATGCTTAAATCTTTCAAGGGTTTTACTAAATCTTTAAACGGCAATAAATTAATCTAACAATTGGCTCGTGATTTGTCTTTCAGGGTAGCCTTCAGTTTTATGGCAAAAAAAATTAAGAAAAAGAAAAAGTCGAACATTCTATTTTTCCTTCTAGGATGAAATTATTTTAGCCTCAAAAATTAGAACTTTAAGTAGTTAAGCTTAGGTACTAAAATTTTTGCTGATTTTGACCCCAAGCTTTTATGTAAACGACTTTCGGCACTTTAACTTGGTAATTGGGACCCTTCAAATGTTTATGAACTCTGCCAATGTTTAAAAAATAAGAAAGCTAGGTAGTTTAGAAAGTCAAAGTTGTGAGCAGCAAATCTAGTATGCAGCCCTTTTAATACCTAAATGGAAAATATTTAAATATATGTTATAATATCTCTGTATACTTTATGTATTAAAGGTTATTATTATGTTATTATTATTATACAAATAAATTAAACATAAATGGCTGACTCTGATTTGACGAGTACTGAGTGTCATTTGCGCAAAATGTCCCGTTACACTCGAGCCGAGAGTTCCCCAGAATTGCCGATAGTGCACGATATGACGATCGTTTAAAGTGTGTAAGCGAGAGCGCGGTATGAGAGAGATAGAGAACGCAAATTTATGGACAGTGAGGTAGAAAAAATACTTCAATTTTGTTGTAATAACGTGTGTAAGATAAATTGTCACGTATTTAACGCCCCGACACCTGGTAAATATTTTATTATATAACACAATACAAAATACGAATTTCAGCTTAGTGCACAACAGCAACTTTCTATTATTTTAACCGAATTCAAAAAAAGGAATTTAATTTGTTTGTACACTCATAGCGCCGTCATTTATGAAACGGTGAAAATCGATTTTTTTGATTTTTAACTTACTTTGAATACTTCAAAATCCTTAATTATTATCTTTAATATATTTGTACTTCAATATGGTTCATAATGACATAAATATGTCACTTTGCATGTGTCATTACAATAACATCATAATAAATAAAAGCTGTATGTGACAGTTCAAAACGAGGCATTCCCTTTTATTTGTATGTTATAATATATATTAGGATTATTAAACATACATATCTCATATATTTTTATTAAAATATATTGAATATAATTTTTCCTCAAACATAATAAATTGTTGCACTTTTTTTAATACTATATCAACAAAGTATCATGCATTCCGTCAGTCTCTTTTAACTTACTTTCTTTTTAGAAATAAAATGAAGATTTCACTTTGTACTTCTTGTGTACGTGTTCCACGTCCCCGTTTAACGTTGCCAAAGGTGAGATGAAAATTACGGTTCGTTAAATATAAACGTGATATACAACGTGCACTTCGATTTTTATGTTAGACTAGCTGTGCCACGCGGTGTTACCCGTTCGTCTATCGTCAAAATCGGTTCAGCCGTTCCAGTGATTAGCTGAAAAAACAATAGATAAACAAAAATTATAAAAAAATAAATGTATTTGTGTATATTCGAGAAAAAAAAATATTTAAAATAAAATACTCACTCCAATTTAATTTGTTCGTGTATATTTATTCCCGATGTGTATCGTATTTATTTATAGTCAACGTTTACCCATAACAGTGGCATTTTTGTTGGCATTTTAACGAACTAAAAGTAAATCATTATATTATATATCAACACATAGAAGAAATCCCCGGGCGTGAAATGTTGCCTTCAACCCGGGATTTTAACGATGCGAAGGGCCTACAACTGTATCGCGTATGAATGCGATGGTCCGATCTTAGTATATTCACTTTTAGTCACTTTTTATGTTCACTAATATACCTTAGTTTAATTCTATAAATTCAGGACTACGGAAATAGCAAGTGCATTACTAGTTTTTTTTAAAGAGTTAGGCCGTCAGCAACTTAGTCATCAGACGAAACCTACAACAAATATTAAACCACAATTAGGCTGAAGTTTATAAAGCGTACTTTAACTTTGCTCAGTCTTAGCTTAAAAAAAGTCAAAGTACGCTTTATATATTTCAGCCTAAGTCTTCCCCTTTTTGCCTTTACTATCATTCATCATTCATGCCACAACAGAAATAGTATCGGTCATCTTCTCAATTATTTACCCATTGCTGAGGTTCGTGACTCCTTTTTAGACGTTCAATCGTCCGCTCTCAAGCACTCCCGAGAGCATCGCTGGTAGATGAATCCAGTTGTTCGGAGATTAGGTCTGACCACCTCCTCCGACTTCTTTAAGTCTTTGCCTTTCGACTTATTCCGTTGCTACCAATTTTTCCATATCAAAAACAACTTAAAAGAAGATGAATTTCCTATAAAGTTTTAGTTGAGTATGGTAATGAGCTAACGAGACACGAAATGTTATGTTATCATAGACTTGAAAACCAAACAACACACGCGGGCGAAATGCAGACGTAAATACCTTACACTGAAGTACCATTGTTCGGACGAGTTGATGTGACTGAATTCGCACACGCTGAAATTTGAATGCCGTTAGTTCAGTAATTTATACAGACGTGCCTGAGTCGTGAGATATACTACGTAGATGGTAATCAGGTATTTGTTATTCGCAAAACTAAGCCTCTGTTTTTATTCCGCAACCATTAACCAAAACGTTTACCTAAGGTAAACGTTTTATGTTGATCAATTAAAGTTACAGCCTTTATACACTGCTAGGCATAGGCCGTCTCTGTAAAGAAAGCATAAGGACATAGTCCGCCACGCGGTTCTAGTGCGGATTGGCACTCTTCACATGTCCTAGAAAAAAATTCTAGGACGTGTAGGTTTCCTCACGATATTTTCCTTCACTGTCGAGCGCGAGGTAAATCAGCACATAAAATTGCAACAGCAAAAAAACAAAAGGTTTTTTTTGTTACAAGGCTTTGAGTTTCCTCTGGTAATTTATGGGGCAGAATCATTCAAGACTTATCCGGTTTGCTCTATTTGTTGTTAGGAAAACAGCCTAAGTTATATTCAAGTTATATATCATTACTTGAATAGGTCGTAGCCATTTTCTTTCAGCTTCAATTTACTTTAATCCTCTTATATCTTATTTTTAGCATTCATCATCTTTCTTACCTACCTTTACATTTCTTTTTCTTTGTTACACTTTACCAACCAAGAAACTGTAGAGTCCGGCATGCGCAGCTGAAACGCGGCGTAGTTTACTAGAAAAAAAGATTTTTTCTATCTTTAAATCCGGCAGATAGCGATAGTTAATGCTTTCTCTCACTTGAGTAACGAGAATCTATTAGCGGAATGAAGAAGCATCTAAAACGCTCCCAACTAATGCTCCCTTTCAATTTTATTTCAGCAAACGTTTAACATTATACGTAAAGACGCAGCGAAAATTAATTGACTTACGGCCTATATTTTTTTATTTGTTAGTAAATAGGAAATGATTAATTATTTTACAAGGATATTTTACTTTTATAAGGATATATTCGAATCTACCCAGAAATAGCTCACAGTATCTTGATATCTTCCAGTGTACCATATACTATAAGGCTTAAGATTTAATTTTATTAACCATAGAAATCAGAAGGTTACCGATGATTAAGTCCTCATCTTTAGGTAAAAAATCTTCGTGGAAACTATTAAAAGCCTAAAGTTAACACCTCCACTCAATTGATATCAGCTTATTTAACGAGTAAAAGGATTTAAAATCAATAGACGCGGTACACGACGAAAGAAATCATGGTTGCGCAATTGATAGTGGACTGAAATTGCTGGTGCAGGTGAATTCTTTCATTTGAATTCTTTCATTTGAATTCTTTCATTTGAATTCTTTCATTTGAATTCTTTCATTTGAATTCTTTCATTTGAATTCTTTCATTTGAATTCTTTCATTTGAATTCTTTCATTTGAATTCTTTCATTTGAATTCTTTCATTTGAATTCTTTCATTTGAATTCTTTCATTTGAATTCTTTCATTTGAATTCTTTCATTTGAATTCTTTCATTTGAATTCTTTCATTTGAATTCTTTCATTTGAATTCTTTCATTTGAATTCTTTCATTTGAATTCTTTCATTTGAATTCTTTCATTTGAATTCTTTCATTTGAATTCTTTCATTTGAATTCTTTCATTTGAATTCTTTCATTTGAATTCTTTCATTTGAATTCTTTCATTTGAATTCTTTCATTTGAATTCTTTCATTTGAATTCTTTCACTAAAAATTAATTACATGACACTAAAGAACACATTAAAAATAATAACAGTAAAACATAAAATTTCTGAACAATAATGTTGTGTCCGGCAAGTGAGTTTTTTTATCAAACCGCTGTCTGACCGAGATCATTGGCTCCACTTCAGAATTCATTTAAATGCTAATTCACAATTACTTAAGAACTTTTGAACGTAATATACGATGTTGCAATGAATTATACTAGTATATACATCGACTTTTTAAGCGATAAAATATCGCCACGGTCACGGTCACATTTCTTTATCTGTTATTGTCCGAAGAAAATCTTGACGAATGAACACTATAGCAGTGTTTTTGAGTCGTGAAAATATTCCGTATTTTTTATATTTTAAATAGATGTAAAAATAGATTTCATTAGAAATACATTCATTTTAAATACTAACAACATCATTAGGAGACTAAGTTAAATGTCGAATATGCTACTTTTCCTTCTAGGACGAAATTATTTTAGCCTCAAAATTTAGAACTTTAAGTTATTAAGCTTAGGTACTAAAATTTTTGCTGATTTTGACCCCAAGCTTTTATGTAAACGACTTTCGGCACTTTAACTTGGTAATTGGGACCCTTCAAATGTTTATGAACTCAGCCAATATTTAAAAAATAAGAAAGCTACGTAGTTTAGAAAGTCAAAGTTGTGAGCAGCAAATCTAGGATGCAGCCCTTTTAATACCTAAATGGAAAATGTTTAAATATATGTTATAATATCTCTGTATACTTTATGTACTAAAGGTTATTGTTATTATACAAATAAATTAAACATAAATTGCCTGTACGTTTAGTTTAACTGACTCTGTTTTGACGAGTATTAAGTGTCATTTGCGCAAAATGACCCGTTACACTCGAGCCGAGGGTTCGAGGATTGCCGATAGTGTACGATGTGACGTTCCTTTAAAGTGTGTCAGCGGAAGCGCGGTATAGAGAGATAGAGAACGCAAATTTATAGACAGTGAGGTGAAAAAAATGCTTCAATTTTGATGTAATAACGTGTGTAGGATAAATTGTCACGTATTTAACGCCCCGACACCTGGGAAATATTTTATTATATAACACAATACAAAATACGAATTTCAGCTTAGTTCACAACAGCAACTTTCTATTATTTTAACCGAATTCAAAAAAGGAATTTAATTTGTTTGTACACTCATAGCGCCGTCATTTATGAAACGGTGAAAATCGATTTTTGATTTTTAACTTACTTTGAATACTTCAAAATCCTTAATTATTATCTTTAATATATTTGTACTTCAATATGGTTCATAATGACATAAATATACACTTCGCATGTGTCATTACAATAACATCATAGTAAATAAAAGCTGTATATGACAGTTCAAAACGAGACATTCCCTTTTATTTGTATGTTATAATATATATTATGATTATTAAACAAACATATCTCATATATTTTTATTAAAATATATTGAATATAATTTTTCCTCAAACATAATAAATTGTTGCACTTTTTTTAATACTATATCAACAAAGTATCATGCATTCCGTCAGTCTCTTTTAACTTATTTTCTTTTTAGAAATAAAATGAAGATTTCACTTTGCACTTCTTGTGTACGTGTTCCACGTCCCCGTTTAACGTTGCCAAAGGTGAGATGAAAATTACGGTTCGTTAAATATAAACGTGATATACAACGTGCACTTCGATTTTTATGTAAGACTAGCTGTGCCACGCGGTGTTACCCGTTCGTCTATCGTCAAAATCGGTCCAGCCGTTCCAGTGATTAGCTGAAAAAACGATAGATAAACAAAATTATAAAAAAATGTATATATTAATTATTTGTGTATATTCGAGAAAAAAATGTATTTAAAATAAAATACTCACTCCAATTTAATTTGTTCGTGTATATTTATTCCCGATGTGTATCGTATTTATTTATAGTCAACGTTTACCCATAACAGTGGCATTTTAGTTGGAATTTTAACGAACTAAAATTAAATCATAATATTATATATCAAGACATAGATGAAATCCCCGGGCCCGAAATGTTGCCCTCAACCCGGGATTTTAACGATGCGAAGGGCCTACAACTGTATCGCGTATGAATGCGATGGTCCGATCTTAGTAAATCCACTTTTATTCACTTTTTATGTTCACTAATATACCTTTGTTTAATTCTATAAATTCAGGACTACGGAAATAGCAAGTGCATTACTAGTTTTTTTTTTAAAGAGTTAGGCCGTCAGCAACTTAGTCATCAGACGAAACCTACAACAAATATTAAACCACAATTAGGCTGAAGTTTATAAAGCGTACTTTAACTTTGCTCAGTCTTAGCTTAAAAAAAGTTAAAGTACGCTTTATATATTTCAGCCTAAGTCTTCCCCTTTTTGCCTTTACTATCATTCATCATTCATCATTCATGCCACAACAGAAATAGTATCGGTCATCTTCTCAATTATATACCCATTGCTGAGGTTCATGACTCCTTTTTAGACGTTCAATCGTCCGCTCTCAAGCACTCCCGAGAGCATCGCTGGTAGATGAATCCAGTTGTTCGGAGATTAAGTCTGACCACCTCCTCCGACTTTTTTAAGTCTTTGCTTTTCGACTTATTCCGTCGCTACCAATTTTTCCATATCAAAAACAACTTAAAAGAAGATGAATTTCCTATAAAGTTTTAGTAGGGTAATGAGCTAATGAGACACGAAATGTTATGTTATCATTGACTTGAAAACCAAACAACAATCGCGGGCGAAATGCAGACATAAATACCTTACACTGAAGTACCATTGTTCGGACGAGTTGATGTGACTGAATTCGTACACGCTGAAATTTGAATGCCGTTAGTTCAGTAATTTAAACAGACGTGCCTGAGTCGTGAGATATACTGCGGAGATGGTAATCAGGTATTTGTTATTCGCAAAATTAAGCCTCTGTTTTTATTTCGCAACCATTAACCAAAACGTTTACCTAAGGTTTTACCGTAGGTAAACGTTTTATTTTGATCAATTAAAGTTACAGCCTTACACTGCTGGGCATACGCCGTCTCTGTAAAGAAAGCATAAGGACATAGTCCGCCACGCGGTTCTAGTGCGAATTGGCACTCTTCACATGTCCTAGAAAAAAATTCTAGGACGTGTAGGTTTCCTCACGATGTTTTCCCTTCACTGCCGAGCGCGAGGTTAATCAGCACATAAAATTGCAACAGCAAAAAACAAAAGGTTTTTTTTGTTACAAGGCTTTGAGTTTTCTCTGGTAATTTATGGGGTAGAATCATTTAAGACTTATCCGGTTTACTCTATTTTTTGTTAGGAAAACAGCCTAAGTTATATTCAAGTTATATATCATTACTTGAATAGGTCGTAGCCATTTTCTTTCAGTTTCAATTTACTTTAATCCTCTTATATCTTATTTCTAACATTCATCATATTTCTTACCTACCTTTACATTTCTTTTTCTTTGTTACACTTTACCAACCAAGAAACTGTAGATTCCGGCTTGCGTAACTGAAACGCGGCGTAGTTTACTACATAAAAAGATTTTTTCTATCTTTAAATCCGGCAGATAGCGATAGTTAATGCTTTCTCTCACTTGAGTAACGAGAATCTATTAGCGGAATGAAGAAGCATCTAAAACGCTCCCAACTAATGCTCCCTTTCAATTTTATTTCAGCAAACGTTTAACATTATACGTAAAGACGCAGCAAATATTAATTGACTAACGGCCAATATTTTTTTTATTTGTTAGTAAATAAGAAATGATTAATTATTTATTATTTGAAGCGTCAATAGCCTAATGGTTTAGGGTACGGCCTGCGAATCGTAAGGTTGTGGGTTCGAATTCACCATTCGACTATTGCCGTGAACCATGTCCTAGCACAAGCTTAAGCTTAGTTGGAATGGGTAACAAGATTGTTAGTAATATTTCTGAAAAAAAAGAAATATTGCTAGCTTTTTAAAAAAAAAATACTTTTATAAGGATATATTCGGATATACACAGAAGTAGCTCACATGAATAAACATATCTTGAAATCTTCCAGTGTACCATATACTATAAGGCTTAAGATTAAATTTTATTAACCATAGATCTCATAAGGTTACCAATGATTCAGTCCTCATCTTTAGGTAAAAATCTTCGTGGAAACTATTAAAAAGCCTAAAGTTAACACTCAATCGATATCAGCTGATTTAACGAGTAAAAAGGATTTAAAATCAATAGACGCGGTAGACGACGAAAGAAATCATGGTTGCGCAATTGATAGTGGACTGAAATTGCTGGTGCAGGTGAATTCTTTCATATGAATTAATTACATGACACTAAAGAACACGGTATAATTAATAAAACAGTGTTTGATAAAATTTCTGAACAATAATATTTTGTCCGGCAAGTGAGTTTTTTTTATCAAACCGCTGTCTAACCGAGATCATTGGCTCCTCTTCAGAATTCATTTAAATGCTAATTCACAATTACTTAAGAACTTTTGAACGTAATATACGATGTTGCAATGAATTATACTAGTATATACATCGACTTTTTAAGCGATAAAATATCGCCACGGTCACGGTCACATTTCTTTATCTGTTATTGTCCGAAGAAAATCTTGACGAATGAACACTATAGCAGTGTTTTTGAGTCGTGAAAATATTCCGTATTTTTTATATTTTAAATAGATGTAAAAATAGATTTCATTAGAAATACATTCATTTTAAATACTAACAACATCATTAGGAGACTAAGTTAAACGTCGAATATCCAAGTAATTTAAGTTATTGAAATTGCTTTTAAATTAACGATGAAGATTGCCCGGGAAGACGTTCTTGCCGACAGGAAAAAGCAATTATTTATTTCCGTATTCTAGAAGGGCTCTTAATTTAAATAAAGCATCTAATTATATTCTTTATTATTTCAAAACATCCATTTCACAAATCATGTTATATGGCAATACGATGGGTTTGATTCATGTAGGTTTTGTTAAGTATCTATAATAAGGCGGCTGTCGTGTGCCGTGAAAAAGTGATCCAAACCCGATTCATCTATTATTGTTGTAACTTGGTTGTGCGGCTTCTTTCTAAAATATTCATCATCATCATCACCCTGCACCAGTCTACTTCTGGACATGTCCTTTCCAAAAATATGCCATTCTCGATCGTTGCACGATATTCGGCCCCTCTCATCCAGGTCCTGCCAGCCGTCCTGCGAATAGCATCGCTTCACATACTCTTAGGGCTTCCCAATCCGCGTTTTCCTCTCAACGGTCTCCTCTTGTGCTTGTGCTAGGAGATGGTTGAATAGTCTTACGTTTAGCGGATTATACTTTTAACCATTAGGCTAATTAGACTTCAAATTCTTGAAAAAGAAACGATAACTATAACTACTGTGCTATCTACCCAACTACTGTGTGAGAGATATTTAATTTATTTCATGAATTACTATTGCATTTACTTAAAGATTTTCTTATTTTCATTGGTGAATAGCTTTAACAATCGGTCACGTCTATTTTAATTGATTGAATGCCAGTTCACATCAATAACAGAGCGAAAATAATACTAATAAAATATATACGAGTATATTTTTTAAATCACGATCGATTTTTTTCCGTCCCATCATCAAAGGTGTCATTAGTACTCTCGTGTTCGTTTTCGGAAGCGGTATCCTAACACCATGTATAAAGACTGTAACTATACATATTTCAAATATTAAATACAAATCTATGCGTGATCAATGGTTATTATTTAGTAATTCGTTTCTCATCATGTTTCCTTTTTCCATAACAACGCACGGATTATAAATGATAAAAGTAAGTAAACATTCAATGAATACAAAATTTAAAACGCTCATGTAAAATAGATTTCATTAGAAATACATTCATTTTAAATACTAACAACATCATTAGGAGACTAAGTTAAACGTCGAATATCCAAGTAATTTAAGTTATTGAAATTGCTTTTAAATTAACGATGAAGATTGCCCGGGAAGACGTTCTTGCCGACAGGAAAAAGCAATTATTTATTTCCGTATTCTAGAAGGGCTCTTAATTTAAATAAAGCATCTAATTATATTCTTTATTATTTCAAAACATCCATTTCACAAATCATGTTATATGGCAATACGATGGGTTTGGTTCATGTAGGTTTTGTTAAGTATCTATAATAAGGCGGCTGTCGTGTGCCGTGAAAAAGTGATCCAAACCCGATTCATCTATTATTGTTGTAACTTGGTTGTGCGGCTTCTTTCTAAAATATTCATCATCATCATCACCCTGCACCAGTCTACTTCTGGACATGTCCTTTCCAAAAATATGCCATTCTCGATCGTTGCACGATATTCGGCCCCTCTCATCCAGGTCCTGCCAGCCGTCCTGCGAATAGCATCGCTTCACATACTCTTAGGGCTTCCCAATCCGCGTTTTCCTCTCAACGGTCTCCTCTTGTGCTTGTGCTAGGAGATGGTTGAATAGTCTTACGTTTAGCGGATTATACTTTTAACCATTAGGCTAATTAGACTTCAAATTCTTGAAAAGAAACGATAACTATAACTACTGTGCTATCTACCCAACTACTGTGTGAGAGATATTTAATTTATTTCATGAATTACTATTGCATTTACTTAAAGATTTTCTTATTTAGTCAAAATAGCTTTAGCAATCAGTCACGTCTATTTTAATTGATTGAATGCCAGTTCACATCAATAACAGAGCGTAAATAATGCTAATAAAAATATATACGAGTATATTTTTTTAATCAGGATCGACTTTTTTTTCCGTCTTATCATCAAAGGTGTCATTAGTACTCTCGTGTTCGTTTTCGGAAGCGGTATCCTAACACCATGTATAAAGACTGTAACTATACATATTTCAAATATTAAATACAAATCTATGCGTGATCAATGGTTATTATTTAGTAATTCGTTTCTCATCATGTTTCCTTTTTCCATAACAACGCACGGATTATAAATGATAAAAGTAAGTAAACATTCAATGAATACAAAATTTAAAAACGCTCATGTAAAAGAGATTAAATCGCTTTGGAGATAAAGCGATTCACGAGACACAAAAACAATTCCGGCGTGGACACATTGTAAATAAAATAAAAACTGAAACATTTGCTTTTTTCGTTGAAATGTTTTGCACGCTCCTAACACATTGAAACGTATTGCGTCAAAGTAAAAAATGGGATCTTTTAAACCGCAATCAAATAAAGAGTACCTACATTCTCTCAAATATTTTTATTTTATCATGTCTCTCTCTCTCACTCACGCCTTTTTCTCTATAAAGAAATAGACGTAGACTTTGACGTAGATGTCTACATCTACGTAGTCGTAGACATAGTGGCAAAACATTGATATTTCTATAGCCTCTACTTCTCCCAGTGACAACGCTCATACCGTATGTATTATGCGTAGTGGTAGTGGTATTAACAGAAATATAATCAATTTCAATAATATAAGAAATACGCGCTGTATATATAATACATAACAAAATTGAGCTACTGTACTTAATTTTTTATTGTTGTACCTCATTCTGTTGAAGATAGATCTACAAAATCGATGATTATTCACTTTAGAGAGTCACATGTGTTTAGAATCAGGAGTCAAAGTTAAATACAATATTCCATGTAATATTACAGTTTAATAGTACGAATCCACGATGACCAATTTCATTTTGTAGATTGGAGACATTAAGGGACCTCAGAATGTTGTGCGTAGATAATAAAGCCGACAAATAACCTTGCTTTTACGCCTTTTCGGCTTAGTTTGCTCGTCCTTATTTTTGTAGTGGTGTTTGACTTTACCGCAGCAAGTACGTTTCACCAATAATAATACAGTTATTGGACAGAAAATTCTTAAACATAGTATAAAGCACAAGCATAAGGAATTGTTTGAATCTGTTGTTTGAAGATTCTTAATACATTATAAAATCTAAACAAAAAACGCTAAAGTACCTTATATAAGATTTGTTAATTTAGAAATGACATTACACCTAAATGTCATTTCTTAATTCTTATTCCTATCCGTCCTCTACGGGATTCTTGTTGCCTTTGTCTACTCTGGAACTACGTACTACTACGTACGGAAATGTGACCAGTAGATAGGGTAAAAATATAAGTTAATTACACAATATTTTTTTCCTAATTTTCTTTCTTAAGATACGTGAAGCATTCTTATACATATAATGTATAAAATTTAATATGTATTAATTAATATTGATAGAGCATGATAGTAAAAGCATATATTTATTCATATTATATAAATTAAAAACATAAAATTGGAAAAAGAAAGTCCCTAAAATGCAAAAATAATGATTTACTGGAACTAATCCATCAGCTGTCAGTGCCGGGACAAAGTGAAACGTGACAACTCGTGAAGAGAGTGCTGCAGAATCTTAAGTTAAAAAAATATAGTCATATTATATTTTTCTAGACAAAGATTTTTATTCTTTTATATGAAAAACCCAGTAGCTCAGTGTCGTTGCGGTCATCTGAAGTTGCATAGTACTAGGCTAGCAACACGAGATCGATCCCCCGTGCCGGGAAAAATGATTTTGTTAATTGCAATTAAAGCGCTAATTTACCACGCACTCACTGGTAAAGGAAAACATTGTGAAGAACTACATGTGTTAGAAAATATTCTAATGCATGTGGGCGTGGCCGAATATACCCTTATGCTTCATTTACAGAGATATAAGCTGTAACTTTAACTTTTTAACCTATATACGTCACATATATTTTTAATCTATTGTTTAATCAGGGACAACAACATTTTAAATCAACTTTACATAGGAAGTGAATATTTTTAGTATGATTTTTACATGAAATAAACTGAAAAATGAACAAGGCGGTTGTTTTTCAATCCCCCGGTATTGCTACTTAACTATTTATTTTACTACATCTACCGCAGAGTATCCGAACAGCTTTAGTAATTTTAAACTTTAACTTTCGTGTTCAACTGTCGAAACGGAATTTTTGTGGAAGTCGGCCAGAAACTTCTTAACCCTCACTCGTAGTTTAACATAGTTCCAAAGTATTCGTTACTACACTGCAGAGAGGAAAGATAGATGGGACGAAGTTTTCCTTCTTAATAAACATTTTTCATTTCGTATGAAACTAAACTAGGAGAACTGAGCACAGGTAAAAAATTGATCTATCTGAGGAATCTACTTTTGCATTCACCCGAATAGATTGGACAATACATGGTTGTAGTTATTGGTGCCTGGTTTAGTAACCAAAAAAAATTGTGTGATAATTTTTTTAAGGTAACTTTTTTTTTATTCCACAGGAGGAGGAAGGAGCACACGGCCTTCTACAACGAGCCATGATGTAAGTAGTCACAATTACTCATAAAAAATGTAGTGCATACAATACTCTATAAGTTTCCCAGCCTGATATAGTTTCTACTTACTTTCAACTTATTTTAAATTTTATTTTTTTTTTATCTTTATTTGTCTATGCAAGCTAATCTGTGTGTACATGGCCCATATATTTATTTAACGTAGACGTAATGTGTAACATACACATCGTCGTCGTCGGTTGATCAATTATAAATAAATAAAAATAAACAATTTCGTTATAATTTTTTATTTACTTAAAGAATTAAGTGTTAAATTAGAATAGTTAATGCTAATATTTAGAAAGGTCAGCCTGGAGCAAAAACTTTGATCATATCTGAATTGAGTTCTTGGTTAATCATACCTGACCTTATTGACCTTAGAATAGAATATTGGTTCTACGTCAGTATAAATTTAAATGCTACTTACGAATAATTATGCTTATCTTGGCTTAAAGAAGAAAAATAAGACAGAACTATTTGTAAGGCTGGTAACGTGCCAAATCCTCTGCAGCTTGTTAGAGCGTAACCTTGCCTTCGTCGTCCGCTAAGGTGGACCCGGGGAGAAGGCGACATCGGCTGGCCCGTGTCGCCTTGCATTGCGATTGCACAGGGGAGGGAGGAGTAACCTCTCTCCCCGGGACGAGCTCTCCTTGAGCACAGTGCAGAGGGGATCCGGTACGTTCCACTGGAGATCCCGGAGCCCCTCGTCATGCACCGAGGAAAGGGCCACCGGGTTTTAGTGGGCAAAAACCCCACATAACCACCGCCTTCGTATCTTTTTGAAGTTTTCCTTCCCGTTACCAAAAAAAAGAAGGGTAGTCGTCATTTAACAAAAGGCGAGCCATGTTGTATATCCTTCTCTTTATCAAGTAATATAACAGTGATGTAATTGTTTGATGCTAGTGAAAATAATCCGTCTTGATTGTCATTAATATATTATTAAAGCAATTAAGAATATCGAAAACATACAGTTGATAGCTCAATTTGCAAAATAGCTAATAAGCGGCATTATCAGGTCAAAGCCTGGCATGAACCTTATCGCTAAAACAAATGTTACTGTGCCATTTGGACCTGATAAACGTAGTACCACTGTTTATCGACTATTGGTGACACATTCACAATAGTTAGTTTAGTTTAACTCTCATGACCATCGTGCGAACTTGCTGGTGATTCATACCTTACTTAAGTTGTTATGGTAAAAATTGACAGTAGGAATATTATATACAACTTGCGTCAACTATAAACTCAAGTAAGAGTATTCTAGTAAACCACACTTGGGCAGCGTGGCAGACTATGGCCTAGTCTCTTTCCAACAGTGGTAAAGATATAGGCTGCTACTTTACTATTTGATGATGTGGATTCAGGAAGTTTCCGGACTACTCATTATATGCAATGTGCTTTAATAGTTTTACCTCCCTTTGCACCTTCACTTGAGTGCTTTTACATGTTGCAGCTACGAGAGTTTGAAGTCGAGTACCACCTTAATCTAAATTTAAGTTGGGATGAGCCGGAAAAACCTCCCTTATGTCTTATTAAGTTGTCTATCTCATTTATTAATATAATAGCTGCTCCCCGTGTTGTCCCTCGCGATTGAAACTATTTTTGCTAAAATAAAAGTAGGCTACGTTACTTCGTATTACATCACCTATCTGTGATATTCCCGTAAAAATCTGTCCTGCCATTCCAGAGATGAGTCGGAACAAACCGAGACAGACAAAAAAAATGTAAATAAAAATATTTTGGTATTTGTACCGTATGTACATTTGCATGTAGTAAAAAGCGGTTATTTTAATATTACAAAACAGACATGCGAATTTTATCTATTTGTATAGATATACTTTTAGTATATTTATTTTCTTTAATTACGAGTATATGTTTAATTTCAGTTTTAAATTTATCACTAGTCCACTGTAGTTTATCGATTTGCGAGACTAAACTTAGTAGTTCATAAGAAAAGAAAAGCAAAAGGTAATGGAAACTTAGCAGCCAACGTAGTCCACTAAGCTGAGTTTTAAAGTAGAATATCGGATTGCCGATATCTTTGCTCGAATCAACATTTTTTCAAGTCCATTTTATGCAATAGTATGTATGTCACAGTACATAATTTGAAATTGTTATGATAAAATTCAACCAAGGCAAAATTCTTATCTATCAAATAACGTCAATAGCGCATAAAATTATTTCTCATACATATGCGAGTATTACTCATTAAATTAAACTATTGTAACGGATTATATCGATTTTTAATCTTATTTTTGAATTTCCGACGTTTCGAATGCTTTACAGCGGTAATTTTCACGGGGGAAGGGCGGCGTAGCATAGAGGCGTTTGACATTTGCTGTCATAGTTACTGTCTAGTCTTGATCACTATGAATGAATTTATTTAAAGTGATAAAGATAATATACATGGCACAGTGTTCTCCGTGATACAAGTACATAACACTATAATAGTATTCAATAAAAATTATCAAGGGGTAGCACAGTAGCTAAACGTTTGATATTACCGCGATCTGATAGTCAGATATCGAATCTTTTTTCCTTTCTTTTCACTTTGAGTCCACCACTATGGTATGTAAATGTACCGAATTTAACCCAATGAGTTTTATTTCGAGTCTAATGCAACTGTCACATATTATATGCCTTATATCCTCAGTTTAAAAAGGAGTGCGAATGGTAACCTCTCTTTAATGGTTAAATGAAAGTCTAAATGTCTTTCAGTATGTTTTTATTTAAATAAGACACAGCTCAACCCATTATCATGAAAATCAGATAACTATATAAAATAACATTTTCAGGCAGCCAGTCCATCTTGTGGTACTGAGAATTATTGTTTTTTTATGTTTTTATATCCACCAGTAGTGGACAACACTTGTAAATTTATGTACGTTTAGTGTAAACGTGTCTCACGGATTGCATTTACTTTTTATAATCGCTAAAGAATCAAATCATATAAAGCGATAACACATAGGCCATTATTCATCCCATCAAACTAGACGAAGTCCATTATTAAGAGCGTCTCTTACCGTGCCGTACCTACTTTGTCATTTTCAAAAACTTTCGCCTGTAGTACTGACGAAGCGATTTTCGATGAGTAAATTTGGAAGCTCAGGAGATAATAACTTAGCTAATTACTTTAATTTATGTTAACTTTCGTAATATGTTTATGAATATAAGTAAATCACAAAGTTACAGCCTATTTATGTCCCACTGTTAAACGTGGGTCTCACTTCACGCAACCCCAGTTCGTAATGGCAACGTTCACATGTTTAAGAAAAAAAATATAGACATTACCGAGAACACTTAAATGGCAACGATTAATCTCTTAGTTTGCTAGTTTACCATGCAATATAAGGCGAACAAAATCTGATATACAAATTAAAACTTATGTATTAAGATTTGTATATACACGCAATTTTACGACAGTACTTTCTGAGACAGAGTCCAAAGTTCGTGATCGCATCGTGTTACTCAACTGTTTTTATGATTTATATAAAGTTAATATATAATAGTTAAATAAGTTGTGTTTTTATTTCATGATTAGTCTTGTTTTATATTTGAATGGTTGCCAATAATTCAAATATCTGTATCTATCTCATACTTAAGCAGTTCAGACTTCTCAGACGGCTAGTAATAAATGTGATTTCCGTTTTATAGTTAATTATATACAAAGAGAAAATTTCTGACTGATATTTACTGGATAATTTGTTGATTCCTAATTCTATCCACCCCACATTGTATTATCAATCCAATTATATGATGACTGACTTGGGAGAAAATATTATGCTATCGATGTAACAATATTTTCTCACTTCCTTGTTCTAAACAGGACTTACACTGCTTTTTTGACATCCTTGCATTACTTAACTACGTTTTAACGCATCCCATGAGATATCTGTTCGTACATAAAATATGATCTGGGTCTTTTGTCCACTTATGTAAAACTAAGTTAAAATAAGTCTCTTACAGAATTCAAATATTCTTTTCCTAAGTAAAGGTACAATCGTCCTACCATTTTGTAAACGCTAACAAGTATTTGTTCAGGCCCAATCCTTTATAAACGAACACAGGTAGACAAAATTTTCTTACCGAAGGATCGACTTCAAATATAACGATTGAATCAAAATAAAAATTCTTGATACCGTAAGTAATTTGGGAGCCGGGAATAAAATATTAAAATAGACGAGATGTTCAGTGAATAAGCAAAAGTTTCTAGAGTAAAGTGAATGTGCATTTACTAAGCTATTGCGGTTTATAATACAGGACTGCATTTTCACTTAACATCAGTGGGATTGTGGTTAAGCACTAGCTTTGAATGTTTAAGAAAATTTAGAAATTTAAAACAAAAGGACCAATTGTAAAAATCGATGAGACAGGATATTTACGTAAAAGTATAACAAAAAATATGAGGTATTATTTAATTTTAGGTGTGACATACTATAGGAATACATGTAACATTAGTCATAATTTATATTTCAGTCATGCTTTAATTTGGGATTGCAATGCCAAAATTTTGAAAATACTTGAATCTAGAATAACTTATGTTAAATATTGAAATATTATTTTAAAATAAGTAAATAAAACAAATACGTTCGTAACGCAGCACATAAGCAAAGAATATATAGTTTCATATTACACGTTTCTGACTCACCTCTCTGTCACATAAATCAGACATATTATGATCTTTCGTGGCTCAGTTTTCGAGTGCTCGCCTTTTTTTTATTTCTTCCATACAAACAGAAACAAAAAATACATTGTAACATTTAAGACATACAAAAATTAAAACAAATGTTTCTTTTAAATTTATTTTAGAACACTGAGAACGATGCACATAAGCAGTCGTGTAAGCGTGAGAAGCATAGGATACAAAAAAAAACAAAGAAATCAAGATAAAATTAAAAAAATAAGGACGTTTTTCTTATCGGCTATGGAGCGATTATCTGGGCTTTATAAGAGATAGTGAGAACAAGTCTAAATCTATAAATAGTGTATTTTAAACGACACACATTCTACGTACAGGCTAAAGTTAAGTTACGACTTTAAATTGAATTGTATCATAGCTACCCAAGTTCGAATGAAATACAAAGTACTTATATATTTAACAAATTAAAGTCGAAGGAGGTCAAGAGTGTAAAATAGACTATAATATGTTATATGGAATGTTATTCGATAATTGACAGAGCATATATTACCATAAAACAATGAAATAGCATATTTATGATTGAAATAAAACGTCTTTTTACGTCATGCTGAGTTGACCGTTAGAGCATTCATCGAAAATTTTAGCACCACAAAGAACTTTGAAAATTCTACATTTTATCCAATAAAATTGAAATTTTGCCCAGTTTCATATTTCCTCTTACGAATTTTCAGAAGGTTCGTAGAATTGAACATTCAATTTGCGTTTGTTTCCTCTACGCTAATATGATGTTATTAAAATGAAATAATATATTTGTCCATATACTTTCATCGTTACTTATGTATATACCTATGTATAGGCTTGTAGCAAGCTTGTTCCTGGCTTGCAATACAAATATAGTTTCATTATAGAATAACCGAATTGCTAAATTTTATCTGCGTACCACCAATAAATGTCAGCTTAGGTCGGTTGGTTCCACATTTTGACATTTCAGGGTGTTTTGTAGTCGGTGTGTTTTATGGTCTTGGGGTTGTTCTTTGTAGCTTGGGGTTGTTTGTTTTATCTGGGGGTTGTTTTATCTTGGGGTTGTTTTATATTGTTGGTTGTTTTATCTTGTTACTTTGTTATTTTGTTTTGATATTGTTGTGTTGTTTTGTTAATTGGTGATTGTTTTGTCCGGCGTGTAGGATGAGTAGGAGATCGGGAAAAAGGGGGATCCGGGCGGGGTCGCTCGTCGAGGGGAATTTATGACGAGGAAGGGTGCTTCCGTCGGACGAGGGAGTGAGCGACTCGGACGACGAACCACTCGCGGGGGTCGAAGGTCGCTGGTGGGGAGACATCGGGAGCCGGAGGCCTCTGGGCAGTTGTCGGTGACGTCGCTGTCGGAGTCGGATCTGGGCCATGGTAAGAGATTGTTCTCGGAGATGTCGGCCGTCTCCGGCTCCGACACCGAAACTGGGGAGGATCGGGGGAAAAGGAAGGCGAAGGGAAAGGTGTCCTCCCCAAAAAGGGGGAGCTCGCGGGTCGCAGACACCCTTGCGAAAGCAAGGGTGGCTTTGCGAGAAAAAAGGGTGGAGGAGACTGAGGCTGTTTTCGCGGCTGCCCTCGAAAACAGGTTCAGGAAAGGGGAAGCTGCGAGGGAGAAAGAGGGGAGGGAGGTAGAACTCCCCTCTGACCTGGGGGCAATGGGTCCGGAGGACCTCTTGTTGGCGGCAGAGGGTCAGCTCGGGGTTATCCTGGAGCTGACCGGGAAGAGTACTGCCCTCAAGGGGGGGTACTCCAATAAAATTAAGAGGGCGTCCTCCTTTGTGAAGGACGTCCTTGACAACCTTGTGGTGCGCACGGAGGCCGAAGAAACCCGCCGTCTGAGAGCCGATAATAATCGGCTCCAGCGGGAGGTGGCTAACCTGCGGGAGGAGGTCCGTGCGCACCGCAGGGAGTTTGAGGAGAGCCGAAAGACGGCCAAACAGGACGGTCCTATGAGCCGGGACCAACTCCAAGTTCTGGAGAGGAACATCGCCAGGTTGGTTGGCAACCTGGTGGATGGCCACCTCTCCGAACTGGAGTCCCGGCTCCCGCAACAGGTCTGCCGCCCACCCCTAGCGGGTGATGAAAGGCCCTTGGCGAGGGCGACGAAGGCCGCCATTGAGGTGCACCGTGCAGCAGTGAAACCTGCTGCACGCTCAGTGGTGGAGCCTTCCGTCCAGCCACAGGGAGGGCGCGAGGTGGAGGAGTTTCCGGCCCTTCCCCCTCCCAGGACACCCAAGGGAAAGGGGAAGGGTAAGGGAAAGAGTGGAGGTGCGTCGGGGGTTGAGTGGACTGCATTCGGTCCCTCAACCTCAAAGGCGACGGCGGTGGCCTCAGGGGGTCCGTCTGCTCCATCGGGGAGTAACCCGATGGAGTGGACGGAGGTGGTGCGCCGCAAGGCCCCCGTCAGGAAGACGGCGGCCGAGACGGTGGCACCACCGGCGAAGACAGCTGAGGGCCAGAGGAAGCAGGGCATAGTCCTCCCCCGCTCACAGGCCGTAGTGATCAAGCTACGGCCTGATGCAGCAACAAGGGGAGTGACGTACGCGTCGGCCCTATTAAAGGCCGAGCAATCGGTGGACCTGGCGGAGCTAGGAATTGGGCCGCTCCGGATCCGCCAATCGGCGACCGGAGCGCGCCTAATTGAGGTGCCAGGCTCCACCAGCTCGGAGAAGGCCGATGCCCTGGCGGACCGTTTGAGGACGGTCCTCACTGAGGAGGTGGAGGTGTCGAGGCCCGTGAAAAACGCCGACATGCGAGTCACGGGCCTCAATGACACCACCACTGTGGACCGCCTCACGGCCGCGCTGGCGCGGGAAGGGGGGTGCACTGCCGCGCAGGTCATTGTCCGGAGCATGCGCACCGGCAATGGCCCGCAAGGGATGGGCTCCGCCCTCGTGGAGTGCCCGGCTGTAGCGGCGAAAAAGCTGCTGCAGCTGGGTAGCATCGCGGTGGGGTGGAGCCGAGTGCACCTCCACTTCCTGGAGCCAAGACCCAGGCATTGTTACAGATGCCTGGGTCTGGGGCACGTGGCTGGCACGTGCCCCACCAGGTCGACCGCAGCGATCTATGTTATCGCTGCGGTCAGAAGGGCACAAGGCGGCTGCCTGCTCGGCGCCACCGCACTGTGCGGTCTGCGCTGATGCAGGCAGGCCTGCCGGCCACGTGATGGGGGGCATGTCATGCCACCCCCCATCCACCCGTGGAAAGCTCCCCGCCCAACCCCAACGGGCCGGGAGCTCGAGGGACGTTGAGATGTCTGGTTGATGGCCAGACATCTCAACCTACTCCAGGCGAACGCCAACCACCGCCGCGGCGCAGAATCTCTTCCTGCAGTCCATGGCGGAGTGGGGCGTCGATCTCGCGGTGATGGCGGAGCCGTACTTCGTCCCCTCCCTTCCTCACTGGGCGGGGGATCTGGACGGCTCCGTTGCCATCACCGTGAGGCCTGGAGTAGGCCCGCCCCTCGTCCCCAAAGCGAGGGGCCACGGGTACGTGGCGGCGGTTCGGGGAGAGGTGGCTCTGGTCGGAGTCTACTTCTCTCCGAACCGCGACCTGCCGGCCCTTGAGCGATTTCTCGACGCTCTCGGGCCGGTGGTGGGGCAGCTAGCGCCCCTCCAGGTGTTCGTGCTGGGGGACTTCAATGCCAAGTCCACGGCTTGGGGCAATCCCCGCACGAACCCGAAAGGGAGGGAGGTGGAGGAGTGGGCGCTAGCTGCCGGGCTGTCCCTTCTTAATGTTGGGACAGCCCACACATGCGTGCGGCGGTCGGGAGGTTCAGTGGTGGACCTGTCGTTCGCCACTCCGGCCGTCGCACGGCAAGTGGAGGGTTGGAGAGTTGAGTCGGAGGTGGAGACACTTTCGGACCACAAATACATAAGGTTTGAGGTGTCTCCAGCCTCCGGACGTCCGGCGTCGAATTCCTGAAAATTCCTCGGTCGAAGCCGGTTCCCGCGTTGGGCGCTCACAAAGCTCAACCGGGAACTGGCACTAGAGGCGGCCATTGTCGGCCGCTGGGGCCTCCCGCCAACAGAAGACGGGGGGGTGGACGATGCGGCTGGCCGCTTCTGCGACGTTTTACACAACGTCTGCAGAGCGGCCATGCCCCGCGTTGGGCGTCCCCTCCCTAGGCGGGCGGTCTTCTGGTGGTCGGCAGAGATTGCCGACCTCCGCGTCGCCTGCAACGGGGCCCGTAGGGCGTACACCCGAAGCAGGCGGCGCCGACCCCAGGATGTGGAGAGAGATGGTCGGCTGTACAGGGTCTACGTGGAGAAAAGAAGATCCTGCAGCTGGCCATCTGCCGAGCCAAGGAGACTGCCTGGCTGGAGATGGTGAAGGGTCTCGAAAGAGACCCTTGGGGCCGACCGTATAAAGGGTGCGGGAGAAATTCCGCACCCGGTCGGCCCCTCTCACCGGAGTGCTCCAGCCAGAGCTCCTGGGGAGGATAGTCGGGGAACTCTTCCCCGACGCCCCTGCGGGTTTCACTCCCCCCAGGATGGCTCGGCAGACGCCGGACGTCGAAGACGTCCCGCCACCACCGTCACGGATACCGAAATGGAGGCAGTTCTGACCTGCCTCCAGAGTAGGCGGAGGGCACCGGGTCGGACGGGGTGCACGGAAAGGTTCTGGCCCTTTCCTCGTGCACCTCGGCCAGGCCCTTAGGAGCTGTTCGACCGCTGTCTGCGGTCGGGGCAGTTCCCGAGGGCCTGGAAAGAGGGTCGGCTGTGCCTTCTCCCGAAGGACAGTCGGCCCCCGGACTCGGCTTCGGCGGTTCGACCGGTTGTGTTGCTGGACGAGGCTGGCAAGGCCCTGGAGAGGGTCGTGGCTCGCCGCCTCGTCCGGCATATGGAGGAAGGTCCGGGCCCGAAACTCTATGAGTTTCAATTCGGGTTCCGGGCCCGCCGGTCGACCGTCGACGCCCTCCGACGCCTGCGGGCGGTGACGGAAGAGGCGGGGCGTCAGGGAGAGGTAGTGTTGGCGGTGTCACTGGACATCGCCAATGCCTTCAACAGCCTCCCTCATGCGGTGATACAGGCGGCACTCGTATATTTCGGAGTGCCCCTGTATCTCAGGAGGCTGTTGGGCGCCTACCTCTCCCAGAGGAGGGTGGCATTCGAGGACCGGAGGGGGTCAGTCAGGTGGAGGAAAGTCGAGCGCGGTGTCCCACAAGGATCGGTGTTGGGGCCGATTCTGTGGGACATCGGCTACGACTGGGTCCTGCGGAGCCGTCTCCTCCCCGGGATGGGTGTCATCTGCTATGCAGATGACACCCTCGTATATTCCCGGGGAAAGGCGTATAAGGAGGCGGCGCGGCTGGCCGAGGTCGGAGTGGGCCTCGTGGTCAGCCGCATAGAGAGGTTAGGGCTTCGGGTAAAACTGGAAGACCGAAGCCCTCCTCTTCCGCAGGACCGGGCGTAAGGACCCCCTCCGGGTGCCACCCTCCTCATTGGAGGTGAAAGAGTGAGGGTGAGTTCCCAGATGAAGTACCTGGGACTCACCCTCGATGGAGGATGGACCTTCGGACCCCACTTCGCACAGTTGGGGCCGAAGGTCCTGAGGACGGCAGCCGCGCTGGGAAGACTCCTCCCGAACCTCGGAGGACCCAGCGCGGCGTGCAGGCGGCTGTACTCCGGGGTCTGTCGGAGTATGGCCACGTACGGTGCCCCATCTGGGCGGGTGACCTGTCTCGCGGCAATCGCTCGCAGCTGCGCAAGGCGCAGCGGATTGTCGCGATAAGGGTCATCCGGGGTACCGTACGGTCTCGTGGGCGGCAGCCACTTCGCTTGCCGGCGATCCGCCGTGGGAGCTCGTGGCGGGGTTCTGGCCGAGGTGTCCGACTATGTCTCGGATAGGAGGGCCCTCGGAGAGAACCTCTGCCAGAAGAGGTCCGGCGGATCCGTCGGTTAGGTGAGGTAGCATTATGCCGGAGGTGGGAGGAGTGGGCGCTAGCTGCCGGGCTGTCCTTCTTAATGTTGGGACAGCCCACACATGCGTGCGGCGGTCGGGAGGTTCAGTGGTGGACCTGTCGTTCGCCACCTCCGGCCGTCGCACGGCAAGTGGAGGTTGGAGAGTTGAGTCGGAGGTGGAGACACTTTCGGACCACAAATATATAAGGTTCGAGGTGTCTCCAGCCTCCGGACGTCCGGCGTCGAATTCCTGAGGTCGAAGCCGGTTCCCGCGTTGGGCGCTCACAAAGCTCAACCGGGAACTGGCATTAGAGGCGGCCATTGTCGGCCGCTGGGGCCTCCCGCCAACAGAAGACGGGGGGGTGGACGATGCGGCTGGCCGCTTCTGCGACGTTTTACACAACGTCTGCAGAGCGGCCATGCCCCGCGTTGGGCGTCCCCCCCCTAGGCGGGCGGTCTTCTGGTGGTCGACAGAGATTGCCGACCTCCGCGTCGCCTGCAACGGGGCCCGTAGGGCGTACACCCGAAGCAGGCGGCGCCGACCCCAGGATGTGGAGAGAGATGGTCGGCTGTACAGGGTCTACGTGGAGAAAAGAAGATCCTGCAGCTGGCCATCTGCCGAGCCAAGGAGACTGCCTGGCTGGAGATGGTGAAGGGTCTCGAAAGAGACCCTTGGGGCCGACCGTATAAAGGGTGCGGGAGAAATTCCGCACCCGGTCGGCCCCTCTCACCGGAGTGCTCCAGCCAGAGCTCCTGGGGAGGATAGTCGGGGAACTCTTCCCCGACGCCCCTGCGGGTTTCACTCCCCCAGGATGGCTCGGCAGACGCCGGACGTCGAAGACGTCCCGCCACCACCGTCACGGATACCGAAATGGAGGCAGTTCTGACCTGCCTCCAGAGTAGGCGGAGGGCACCGGGTCGGACGGGGTGCACGGAAAGGTTCTGGCCCTTTCCTCGTGCACCTCGGCCAGGCCCTTAGGAGCTGTTCGACCGCTGTCTGCGGTCGGGGCAGTTCCCGAGGGCCTGGAAAGAGGGTCGGCTGTGCCTTCTCCCGAAGGACAGTCGGCCCCGGACTCGGCTTCGGCGGTTCGACCGGTTGTGTTGCTGGACGAGGCTGGCAAGGCCCTGGAGAGGGTCGTGGCTCGCCGCCTCGTCCGGCATATGGAGAAGGTCCGGGCCCGAAACTCTATGAGTTTCAATTCGGGTTCCGGGCCCGCCGGTCGACCGTCGACGCCCTCCGACGCCTGCGGGCGGTGACGGAAGAGGCGGGGCGTCAGGGAGAGGTAGTGTTGGCGGTGTCACTGGACATCGCCAATGCCTTCAACAGCCTCCCTCATGCGGTGATACAGGCGGCACTCGTATATTTCGGAGTGCCCCTGTATCTCAGGAGGTTGTTGGGCGCCTACCTCTCCCAGAGGAGGGTGGCATTCGAGGACCGGAGGGTCAGTCAGGTGGAGGAAAGTCGAGCGCGGTGTCCCACAAGGATCGGTGTTGGGGCCGATTCTGTGGGACATCGGCTACGACTGGGTCCTGCAGGCCGTCTCCTCCCGGGATGGGTGTCATCTGCTATGCAGATGACACCCTCGTATATTCCCGGGGAAAGGCGTATAAGGAGGCGGCGCGGCTGGCCGAGGTCGGAGTGGGCCTCGTGGTCAGCCGCATAGAGAGGTTAGGGCTTCGGGTAAAACTGGAGAAGACCGAAGCCCTCCTCTTCCGCAGGACCGGGCGTAAAGGACCCCCTCCGGGTGCCACCCTCCTCATTGGAGGTGAAAGAGTGAGGGTGAGTTCCCAGATGAAGTACCTGGGACTCACCCTCGATGGAGGATGGACCTTCGGACCCCACTTCGCACAGTTGGGGCCGAAGGTCCTGGTGGCAACCGCTGGGAAGACTCCTCCCGAACCTCGGAGGACCCAGCGCGGCGTGCAGGCGGCTGTACTCCGGGGTCTGTCGGAGTATGGCCACGTACGGTGCCCCATCTGGGCGGGTGACCTGTCTCGCGGCAATCGCTCGCAGCTGCGCAAGGCGCAGCGGATTGTCGCGATAAGGGTCATCCGGGGGTACCGTACGGTCTCGTGGGCGGCAGCCACTTCGCTTGCCGGCGATCCGCCGTGGGAGCTCGTGGCGGGGGTTCTGGCCGAGGTGTCCGACTATGTCTCGGATAGGAGGGCCCTCGGAGAGAACCCTCTGCCAGAAGAGGTCCGGCGGATCCGTCGGTTAGGTGAGGTAGCATTATGCCGGAGGTGGGAGGAGGACCTGGCGCATCACCCGTACGGTTTACGTACAACGGGTGCTCTGCGCCCGGTCCTGGAGCGGTGGATGCGCAGAAAGCGCAAACCTCTCACCTTCCGTCTGACGCAGGTGTTCACGGGGCATGGCTGCTTCGGGGACTACCTGTGTCGGACGGCCCGACGGGAGGCTGATGAGCGGTGCCATGATTGTGGCGCTGCGGTGGACTCTGCCCAGCACACCCTGGAGGTGTGCCCGAGATGGGCAGCGCAGCGTTGCGACTTGGCATCCGCCATCGGTGGAGTAGACCTGTCGCTTCCGAGCCTCGCACTTGCGATGGTACGGAGCGACAGGTCTTGGTCGGCGGTCGCCTCCTTCTGCGAGACAGTCATGTCCCAGAAGGAGGCCGACGAGCGGGTCAGGGAGGAGCCGTGGGGCTCCCTCCTCCGCAGGCGACGAGTCGGGGTGCGCAGGGGCGTTTCAAACGCCTCCTCTCGCTGCCCCGTAATCGAAGCGGGGCCAGGATGGGAACCTGGCCCCAGCATGCTTCGGCGTCGTCGGGACTTCTCTGAGTGCCGGAGGAGTCCCCTTCGAGGGTGAAGTCCGGTCTTGCCGAGACCGGCCGGTCGTTGGGGTGTCCTGTCGCTGACAGATCCGGGGCACCCGCTCATAACGGCTGATGGCATTCGCGGTAGGTTTAGTGGGTATGGGCTGCCCAGGCCGAGTCCACACATCCCTCCGGGCCCACCCAGGGTACCGGAGGATGGTTAATAACTCGATTCCCCGCGTTAACAAAAAAAAAAAAAGGTCGGTTGGTTAGTCAAAGTTAACGGTTAGTTTAACTAGCAACGTCAAATTCGTCCCCCGAAATACGAAGCTTGGAGTCGTTCTAAGCTAACTAGTATTTGTCAAACTAGTTGTATTTCCGACACAACACGAAACAAAACAGCTTAGCCGTTGATATTTTCCTAATAGAAAAATAATTTTTAGCCTCTAAACAAATTTTATACACTTTACGGCTAAATTAATCGGCAGAGTTGTACTCAAGAATTAGACATAGACATTTATTTATTGGCATCACAATACAAAAACACATCACAGACTGAATATAACACAAATGTTATTAAAAAACGAATGAAACATAGACAAAACACAGTTAAAGTTACACGGACAAATAATACAAAACATATGATGCCAATATCGGACACCGTCTCAGCATATGCTGTCACAAGGTAACAATTACATACTCTAATTTCACCATCCCCGTACCACTTCAAGACGAACTGTTGGATTCCATCCTTTTGTTGTGGACAAACCCGAACGAAACGCTATGCTTCATCTTTCATTATTCGTACAGCAAAGGACTAATTTCCCCGCGTCTTTTTTCATTTCAGATTACAATGTGGGTATTTTCAAGTCAATAGGCATTTACTAAGCAAGTGCATCTTATCATCCAGGAATGTATTTCCTCTTAACATCAGGGATTATGGTTAAGCACAACTATAAAAAAATGTTATTTGTGAATATTCCTGTGTAGAGGTAAATATTAATTCATCAAATTATTTTATTGTAAATTGATTCATCTTGAAAATTATCCATAAGTTCAATTCATTCGAACGTTTTAGTTTTTCCACTCTCATGTTGGACATAAATATTTGCTATTAAAATTTGGACGGTTTTCATACAAGGTTCAACTTGAATCTACCCTGTTATTTGATACGGTGATGTGGTATATAACGAAAATTGGAAAGGGATCACACGTTGATGAACAATTATTGGATATTGGAGTTATTTACCTTAAATCTATTGTGCGTCGTTGCTATTCAGTGTAGAAGTATTTTAGTATTTCGATTATATATTTTTTATTTGTCTATAGTTTGTACAATGTTTATTTTCTTTTCAACATAGATTATTTTTATTACACGACATTATGTAGTTGAGTTTTCAATTTGTTAAATTACAAGTCTGTTAAAGAAATGTAGGTATATACAGGCTGTAATTTAGCGGTGTATATATGGATGTATTTTTTATTTTTACAGTTTCCTTTTTTTCTTGCTTGCATCTGTTAATTTGTCTGTAAACAACCCCAAGTAGGTAAGATAGACTGGCAGATAAAGCCTTTTGGCATTAAGCCCGCCTTATTGTATTATTTTTATTGTGTGCAAATAAAGAATAAATAAATAAATAATTTTTTAACATAATGATGCTAGCTTAAGAAGTATGTGTCGGGTAAACTTGATATAGTTGGATCCATTTATCTCGCCAACATTGACTAAGCCGATCGTCTATCTAGTAAGCGCACAGTACTGCACCATCCATCATACGCTTCTAGATGGTTCGCGCTGAATAGTGTGGTAATTTAACTTGTTCAACTTAGTATATTATTATTTACCCCGTGCTCAAAACTACACAGTATAACTATCTTTAATATACTTTATAATAGTGATAGATGATGTGCCTGGATGTTACAATTTTGATAACGAAATCCATAGAATCTGTTAGTAAAATTATAATTTAATTCTGCAAAATATATCTGTGAGTCGAATACGATAAGTACCTATTTATTCATTTTTTATTAATTTCTTAATTTTTTAACATTAGGTTTGTACTTAATTTTTTGTAAGAAAAAGTACAAACCTTTGTTTTATTTTGTTATAATTCTATCTCTTTTTCATATGTATTTTTTTATGTTTTTAACCTTAATTTCTATGATGTATATATACCTCATTTCCAAAAAGACCGGTTGTAAGCGGCCCGCATCCAACTGCGTCCTGCGGCCTTTATGAGGTCGTCAGACCACCTTGTGGATGGACATTCTTCGTTGCGCTTGCTGGTCCGTGGTATTCATTCGGCCCCTTCGGCCATCTGTTCTATGCGCTAAGTGCCCTGCCCATCGCCACTTTAACTTGCTTATCCGGCGAGCTATGTCGGATATTTCCTGACAATTCTCTAATCCTTACATCAGTTATATTACCATTAATACGTTACATCCATGAGCTATGTCGAATCACCTCGTTCCGGATCCAGATTCAGAGATAATTCGAGCATAGCCCTTTTCATAACTCGTTGAGCGACTTGTACTTTGAGTACCAGCTGTACCGTGAGTGTCCATGTTAAGGCTTCATTTGTAATGACGGTACTTTATTTTTATATAGTTATACAATAACTAAAAAATTAATTTTGTACCTTAATATCCTAAACAATTTTTTTTATCCATAAAACTTTTACTACGTAAATAAAAATAATAAATTGTAGCTCCTAGCTATAAGGTTACAGTAAAAGTAATTAAAATGCTTTTCGTTCGAGAATCTTTCTTTGAATTGATGAGGAAATGCCTTCTCTCCAGAGAGGCGCAGGAAAAAAAAACAATTAAGTTAATTTAGTCTACAGGATAACTTGACTGATTGAGAATTTTCCAATTTATCGAAGCTTTAATAATAGACGTAACAAAATCCGTACTCTCATTTCCCAGTGTTAATATTCGACACACAGATGTTTCTGGCCGTCCATTAAATAATGCGTAACAGCGTACTGAAAGGTTCTGTACGTTCTTTTATACTTACTCCCACGGTATGGCCATGAAGCGAGTCGCTCGCCACTTTATTAATTTATTTTAGAATACTACATTACATATGCATTACCTTTAATAACAATGTAATGTAAATTATATAATGTGTTACGACATCAGGACGGAGCGACTCCTATTATACGTCATTACTAGAACCGGTTTTGGTACAGCGCGCCGTCCGCTCACCAGACATATTCGCTAATGTGCTCTGCAAAAAACAGTGCGAAAACGGGGGAACGCACAGTGCATGTCGCTCACGCTCTTACGCCTAAACGCTTAACGCTTTCGCTGACCGTATATCTAGTGCCGTATATTATTAGTGCATTTACTCTCCTCCATCAGTGCCTTCCGTAAAGCCACATTAGTCGCAGGCCTCATAAAAACGTCAGAAATAGACATGCTCACTGTTTACGGCCCAAGATCCCGGCAGGCCCTAGAGCTGGCTGGACGTCGTGAAAGTGAACATGATAGTCATTGAAATAATACAAAACGTCGATATTCTGCGAGGTCGTAGTATGTCGCGTCGCCATTGCTGAGTAGCGTGCAATAAGACGTTGTATAAAATGTATTGTTATAAATAGTATGTAAAGCTAATTAGTAGCGATAAGTATATAAGAAAAAAACACGAGTGTGCTTTAGATCTCATCACTGAAGTAATTTATTTAGCTCCGTCTATATGTATGCATATAACATAGGCGTCAATGTCAGAGGCCTAATGATTTTCTTCCAAAAATTTAAAGAATAGTCATAACAAATATATTTTTGTCATGGTACACCATGTCTGGTTTTAATTGCACTTGTGGTCGATTACACAGTTATATGCGCTTCCAATTAAAATTATTTGTCGCCATGGTACTTAAAAATAACGTACAAGATCTGATTTTTTCACAGTAATTTTTAGTAATTGTCATAGATTTTTTTAGTTATTTTGTCGAAGCTCTCATACAGTCACCTACCACCCATTTACTCTTGGACGTTGAAATACGGGACAGCCTGTATTTACTATATATATATATATATATATGTATATATATTCTCAAATTCTTTCGCGTCGCACTTGTCGTAACGAATTCAAGTGTGCGTAAAGAAGTTTAACTTTGAAATAAAAATAAATTTATTATTGCATATGGCAAGTGATCATAGCCGCTCTGAGCGCCCGCTGTACTAAAAATATTTTACAAGTTAACTCTGTAAAAATAAAATAAAAACTTGCAAATACATAGAATGAACATAAAAATAAAATGTCACATCCGCCGCAGTATACGTTTTATTTGCACTTGGAAGTTGCCGTGTTTCGCATTTCGGCGAGGTTGTACTTCAGTAAAGAAATTCTACGCGATTTCCTTTATGACCGATGTGATACTAAACTAAACACGAGACGATTATGGTTTCGTATGTTTATATATTAAAGGAATATCTTGTTGCGTTGTGTTAATGAAAATTATTGCAATGTATTTATGTAAGCTAAGCATTTTTAATCGACCTTAAAATATGAGAATGTTCTCAATTCGTATGTGTTTTATTAACCGATTTCGAATATTTTTTGAAAATATACCAGGGAACTCCTAAAATTCGTACGAAAGAGTGGTTGGTAATTGTGACATTGATTATGATAATCCAAGTCCAACTAAATACTCTATAATGACAGTGAGCATGAATGTCACAGAAGAATGATAATATAGCGCTAGAGCTACGTAATATAGCTGAGATATTTCGGAAATAAAAGACGAGAGACGTTAATAGCGTTAAACATTTCATTCGATTTTAAGTTAAAAATTTTATACTTGTCTTGTTTACATATTTATATGATACCAGTCGAACTAAGCAATTTATTTTACGAAAACAATATATTAAATATATTATCTCTTTTCAACCTAAATCAAATCCCGCGTACAATCGCGAAGCTATTACATGAAAATCTTAAAAATGGAATATCTCAAATTGTATTATATTTATTGGAGATAAATTTTAAATTTATTTTCACTTCAAAATCCAACTATACTCATTCCAAGTTCGTTGATGTTCTATCAATCATTTATTTATGAATAAAACTATAAAATCGTACCGCGCGCTGAGTGTACGTAATGGCCGCTGCGATACCAATTTACCGAGGCATCAGCTATTGTTTATGCCGATATAACTTTCAACTTTTTATGATCGTTTACTATGGATTTTTTATAATTTTCAACTGACTTCAAAAATGACTAGGTTCTCAATTCATCTGTATGACATTTTATGTTCATTATCTTCATAACTTTAGGCTGGTTGACCGATTTTGATGATTCATTTTTATTTGAAAGCTGGTATTTCTCGTATGGTCCTATTTCAATTTGGTCTATTTTGACGATGGCATCTATGAGAATATCATCTGAGTCTTAAATTTGCATTAAGTATGTGCGCGACAAAATGACAAGTAACTCAATATCACGCAAAGGGATTTCGGATGCATGTACTTCAAGGGTAGTTTGATGAGAGTTTGGTTACCCACTGAATTTTGTTTGTACTTAAATATACTTGTATTTATTCAAGTTACATTTCCTGTGTCTCGTTAGGGAAACGCTATTGCCTCTATATTCTCTTTGCAGAAAAGGCCTCTTCCCAATCGTTTGACATATTGTAAGAGAAGATTATGTCTTTCTTGAGTTATAACGCCTGGTGCACCTTATCAATGTATTTAGAACACAAATAGGAAAACAGTTATAGATAAAGAGAAGGAAAATAATAATAATCCGTTCAGTGTTACGGCAATATCAATTACCGCAAGAACGAATAATTTTACTGCTTGAAGACCACTGTGACAAGCTCCGCCAAGAGTCCCAAGTCGTTGTCGTCACGACCCCATTCCCAACCCAAATATATAGAGCAGGCCGAGGCCATAAACAAAGCCATGAATAATGTTGATTACGTCACAATATAAAATATATAGGCTGAACTTTAAACTAGCCTTTGTCTTAATTTAAAAAATCATATTTTTAAAACCATCACATTTAATTTTTTTCTGTGCCTGTGGTCTGAAGACTTCATAAAGGCCGCAGAACGCAGCTGGATGCAAACTTACAACCGGCCCTTTTGGAAATCGTTGGGAGAGGCCTGTCCAACAGTGGTCCTACGGACCGGGAAATTTTGATACGGTCTATTGTCTGTGTCTAAGACAGCTCCTGGTGTAAATTTTACATGGTGTGTATTTCTTTTAACTATAACAAGATCGCTAATAAAATTTTTCTTCCTAAGTAGAATCATAATTCAATTGGACATATATACGAGCACAAAGCTTTTTCAACTTCATATAATTTGAATAATATCTACAGTTATGAATTGGAAGATGGAGAAATTCAACTCCCACAATGGCCAATAACGCGATTTAATAAAGCCAATCTGTCAGTGTCTGCTGGCGAAGAAACGTGACAGTTCGCAAAGAGATTTTTGTTATATCACTAAGTTAGAAATAAAGAAGAAAATTTATTATGTAACATACAGCTCATTGGAAGGTGAATGTATGATATGACGATCTGTAGCTGAACATTTTATTACGTGCAAGAGAATATAACGTCACACGTAGGTAACCAACAACCATTAGCTTTTCACCAAGCTTATCGTGTCTTTGTTCCAATTCTGTCATCAAATCTTGAAGCCTAAATAATTAATCTATTAACAAAATAATCCCAATTAATTGGTGACATTTACACATACATATACATTAACAGTAGTTTAAATCTTTAACTGTGTTAAAATTTATTTTAACCGAAGTTAAGGTTTCATTATCCTTATCTTGTGCAAGTGAAACGAAATAGAAAGGGATGTCTCAAACGATGGCAAAAAACATAAGCATATCAACAAAATAAAAGACAAACATTTCTTACATGCATATGTATACCGGCTGGCAATTGAATCCACAACGAACGAGAAAGCAACTACCATCTCTGTCAGTAACAAAGGAAATAAGCACTCGACAAACAAATTTCCTCAGTTAATTACATGTTTTCCTTCAACGTTGCTTAATTGCAACGGCGGGTACGAGGAAATGTTTTAGCAAGATTTATACTTCAGCTAAGATTCTTACAATGCTCCCCACATTTGTTACAGTTGCATGGGCCAGTTTACTGTCATATAACTATTTAATATATTCCCGGTAGCGAACAACTACATGCCCTAACTGTGGACTCAAAGCCATATTTCCGATGAGTTTTTAATTAAAAGTACCTGGATAGACTGACCTTTTCCCGAAATGAAATGATAGCAACGTTGCATGAATTATGTTTAAGCATTGATGCCTTTTTTGTTCTATGCATATTAATTTACAGTTAATACGCAATGCAAGCGAGATTTGATTTACTTTAGGCTTAAAAATCTCCAAAAATAGGTTCAAAGCGATGATTCCGAGATTCCGAAAACATTAGTTTTCATGTATGTTTTTTTATGTATAACGTTCGACTGCGTGAACCAATTTCGATATTTTTTAATTTAAAAACTGTTGCGTCCCGTGTGGTCACATTTCAATTTGGTCCAGCTCTGACTCTTGTATCCATGAGAAAACCATATAAGTCTTACATTTACATTAAGTATGTGCGCCACAAATGGACGAATAACTAAATATCACATCAACCGATTTCAATGATTCATTATTTATTGGAACGAATGAACTTCAAAGGTAGTTCGATTTGGGGTATGGTTAGGTTCTGATTAATTCTATTTCGAAATATTCCTATTAGATTTGAAGTCTATTTTATTTTTGCTCGTAAATATTCCCAGTTTAAGTGGATTAAGGCAAACGAGTATGTGCCTCGACTGAAGTAGTTATAGCTGTAAAATGATAACTATATAAAGTGATAACTTTAGAACTTCATATGACAACAATACCAAAGGGATTGAAAATGTATCTATATATAATATATATATATATATCTTTTGATAAGTTATTATCTTATAGTCCCCGATGTAGTATCAATACGGAAAAATTGTCAGCAGTTTTAGCTTATTCTACCTTGCTATTGAACGTGGTAAGAAATAAACACCTACCATTTATTAAGTGTAGATGGAACGAGATTCATGTCAATAACACCGACTTACAAACTACGAGTTAAAAATCAAACTACAGTTGCTTCTTTATTATGAATCTTAAGACAATACCCCGAGCTTTCCGAGTGTTGGTTTGAATTTAATTCCACCCCGGCTTAACACATACAAATTAAACCTTACCTATACGGCACGTTAACATTTACACCCGTAATAACATTTGTCACTACCGTGATTGAATAAATCTGCCGCCAGTTTACCAATTACTGTGAGTGAGGAGTAATGTCACAATTTGTTTTCGTAGTATGACCAGCGTTTCCAAACAGTTCCGCGGTTACAAAATGGTCTTTAAAATATAAAATAAATAAATAAATATGTGACCATCATAGTTTTATTGACTTTAACAACTTTCTTGCTTTGTGTGATCCCATTTGTCACTGCTGATTTAGTGGTAGGCTACGATGGGGAAAACGTCTTTAAAAAAAGAAAAAAAAGTATTTTTTGTGGGAGAAGCAGCTTACCTGCACTTAAGTAGTGGCTGCCACTCTCCGAACTACATTAGAAGATACTTAAAAATCCCAGGTATCTGGTGCAAGGCGCTTGGACTTTTGATCCGCGACAACGAATCCTAGAACAATGAGCAACTTGGTATGGACTAACAATATACAATATGTATTACAAAGAAAATGAATTTACAATTTATCGTTCGTTATACATTTTATATATAACGTTATATATTTACATTATGTCGCATGATCAGTAAAACTGGTCGCATATATATTTTTTTCTTATTTATAAATTACGTAAACTCAAAACGCACTCAAAGTGGAATAGACAGATAAGTGCAATGATGAACAAACCACGCGAAGTCACTAAATTACGGTTAAATTTGGAGACATTCAGCGACAGATATTTCATGTCCCAATTTCATACGCATTTAAACATCATTATAAATGGTAAGAAATAAAAAAAACTGTTTTCGTAACAAATTGTGTTTTAGATAGGTAGTTTCGTCTGGAAAAAACAAGTTAGTTTTCAATATTACATTATCATGACCTATTGATATTCCAGTATAAAGTCAATTCAGACTTTCATTTACTATCAAAATATAAACGAAATATAATATTATGTACACACAATCAGAACCCCAGAGGCATAAAGAGCCCATCCATTCGATGAAATTGATTTTGAACGGATGAGATAGATTTTGTTCCTTGGACTAGCGCTGAATATATTAAAATCTATATTACTTATTTGAGATTTTTTTTAATACAAATTACTTTTAATGTTAGTCACTGGATACAGATAAGATTATTATATTTATAATTTTTACTAGCTAGGCAACTAAATTACTAAATGCGTGAAATGAGTCGTACTGGACATATGCTATGTCTAGTTCCCCCAACGCGAGTGGTTAGGGATTTTTCTCATACCTCTCTTTCTTTCATCTATATGTGTTTTATTGTTTTCAAAAAAAGTTACATTTTCCGTACATTTAACATTGCAATTCTTATTTTTTATTACATTTTTCATTACAGCGTTATATTACCATCCCTGAACTAAAAAGTTTCATTAGACCATATGTGTTCGATATTTGTTGAGTTACCAACAACATAACATGGTAGGTTAATGACTATCGCATTACTAATTTACGCTGGTACTGGAAAACGGCCGACATAAATGATTAGCATAAAGTTGATGAATGCTACATTGAATGGAAAGCTAACGAGGCTTGTAATTAATTTAATGTGAAAGCATATATCCTTGTATGCAATTAATATTTCCGCATTATTATCCTTGATAGGATCTGTGTTAACGACTTCTTATTTCCATTAGAACGTTGATGTTTGAACATGTGATCAACCTTACTGAATACACATATGTACACGTAGCACATCTACGAGATTCGTAGACCGTTCTGTTTCCCACCGGAATTTGCAAATTAAATTGTAGACTATTAACTATCTACAAACCAATCATAATATTGTGAAAGCGGTGTTGTATTCAACCGACTTCAAAAATAGAGGAGGTTCTCAATACGTCTATATTTCTATTGTTTTTTTACATTCGAACTTTCAACTGGATGAACCAATTTTGATGATTATTTTTTTTTTGAAAGTTGGTGCTTCCCATGTGGTCCCATTTTTCGATTTGGTCGATTCGTTCGTTCGATTTTTCGATTGTGGACCAATAAGTCTTATCATATAAATCTCAACTTTGCATTAAGTATGTGCACGACAAATGGAATAATAACTCAATATCACGGCCGATTTCTTTTCTGTACTTCAGGAGTTGTTTGATGAGGTTAGGATACGATTAATTCTATTTTGTAATATTCTTACGATAATTCGGAAATACAATGAGAGATCCAAGCGTAAAAACGTTTAACATTTGATTCGATTTGAAATAGGTTTTGTTTTATCTCATAAATAAATTTTTAGAATAAATCTTTCTAATAATTGATGTTTTTTAATAATAATCTTTAAAGTCTTTTAAGTTTTTCTAATAATTGATCTTCCTAAAAAACGTGGATTTGATATATTTTTACGTTTAAGTTACAATCAAGTAAATTATTGTTACACAATAGCATATACAAATCTATACCAACCTACTTTATCACTTATACTCTAACGGCAAAAATAAGACACCGTTGTCAACCAAAGGGCTAAAATGAATGACCAAGTTAGCAGTAGCTGGTTCGCACGTTATCTTCAATACCAACGAAATAAAAAGCATATTGATGCTGAAATTAATTCTCAAGAAATTGGCAATCATTGGGACAGCCGAAGTAAAAATTTATAACTTTAAATTTAAGTACTAAAAATAATAAATACCAAAGAAGTATCAACATCATTCTGGTTTTCACACCGAACAACAGTAATATACATTATTATATAGTTTATTTATTAAATTGTAAAAGATCATGATAAAATGTAAATACAACATTAGCATGTCGACGTCGCGGACACATAAGATTTTCCTCAACTAAAAAGTGCTCAATGCGGTTAAAGAAGTGTAATAACTTGTAGGGATTGTAGAATAAAATAGGCCAATAACCAAAGTGGACCCGGGAAGAAGGCGACATCGGCTGGCCCGTGTCGCCATGCGCTGCGAGGGGAGAGGGAGTAACCTCCCCCCCGGGAAGTGCTTTCCTTGAGCACAGTGCAGAGGGGGCTCCGGTAAGTTCCACGTTTAAGTTCCACGTTGAGATCCCGGAGAGCCTCGTCATGCACCGAGGAAAGGGCCACCAGGGAGGGTTTAGTGGGTAAGCCCACATAACCGCCGCCTTCCCCCAGAAGGCGGGGTATCTTTCTGAAGATTTTCTCACCGTCAACAAAAAAAAAGTCCAATAACTAATACACTCGCTTTATTCAGAACGTAACGTTGTACAAGGAATTATTTTAACGAATACCGTCACAACAGCGCGTCCTCATAATTCTTATACAAAATTAATTAGAAGTCAGAATCCGAACTAATAAAGTTAAATTATTGTTTACAATGCCAAGTTAATATGAACACCAACTAAATTATTAATTATGTTTCAGATAAATCACTAAGATATCATTGATAGTAGATACTATACATAACATTCGCTGAGTGCCATGTGTTGCTAGCTAACAGAAGTTGTCACTTCAATTAATATCAGTATTTAAGAATAGTAAATTAATACTAGGAATGTTTAAGGATTATGGAGGCTGTACACGAGCTACTTACTCTCCTCGGTACTTAAGATAGCTCGATCAATTTATCAG
This sequence comes from Meandrusa payeni, assembly GCA_029286785.1. Taxonomy (NCBI): domain Eukaryota; kingdom Metazoa; phylum Arthropoda; class Insecta; order Lepidoptera; family Papilionidae; genus Meandrusa; species Meandrusa payeni. The sequence continues at coordinate 9,327,239 of JAGSMX010000013.1, forward strand.
GCTATCATTGACTGACCCGATCGTCTATCATAGCGGTTGGTCCCGTGCAATCTATCACACGAAATGGCCTCTGTCAAATGTGTAATATAATATGTTAGAATAGCACCCATTTTCTATAATATTACAAAAACGCTGAGCTAAATTATAACATTCGAGTTCCCATTCTTAGTATCGTGTTATATAGTGAAGAATATAATATTTTATCTGTACACCATAGTTGTAATAAGAAAACGCCCTTTAACCATCCTGTGACCACCAGACTGTAAGTCGTACAGCTAAGCTACTGAACTATCACTGCTTATTGTTTTGTTGCTTTAAGTAAATTTGTGTATGGCGATTTTAAAACTAATTTGAATTTAAAAAAATAATAATTATTTATTTGTTATTTTACAAAATGTACACTTGTTAATTATAGAAAACATGTCACTTATTACGATCTAAGCCTTTACAGATTTACATATATTATATATACATATATATAGTGCATAAAAAAACAATTAAAAAATAAGAAATTATAAAAATAAATATTGGATTAACTAAAGAGATTACATTTCGTATATCTGGTAGAATATATATATTTACGATACATGACATCCCATTTCATTCAAGCCAGCTGTCTAAGCAAATACGGTTCTGCGTCACTTCTTTCTAATATTAATTTAGCATATTATAATGTGTTTTAATTGAAAGGATTCTTTACGTAGTAAAATTACTGAGCTAATGAAGTACACAATGTTAAGACATAGTATGAGAGGCACAGAAGAATGCATAAGTTTTTCAAAAACCTGAAGTCGTTTTACTTTATAAAATAGTATTTACACTAACAAATAAATCTTTTATATTTAGCAGTGAAGTTCACTGCTAAATATTTTGACTTATCTATACAAATAAATAAAATTGTAGTGTATGTTTGTAATCTTGATTGTTTCGTTTTTTACTAAATGCAAATGAATGTATATACGGTACAAATACCAAAATAACATGTCTGCCTGTTTATTATCTCTAAATCAGTTGAACTGATTTCGACAATACTTTCACTGGCAGATAGCTGATGAAATTAGTAGTAACTTAGGTTGTTATCTTAGATAAATTTTAAAATATATAAAATCATGAAATTTTGATCATACAAGTGTGGTACACCGCGGGGCGCAGCTAGTACTTCATCACAAAGTAGTATGTGCAATAGCCATTCCAACTATCTTCAACAATATTTTTTATAGATCATAAAATCTACTCTAACACATTTCCCAGCATGGCACCAAACAAATTCCCCCGTGACGTTAAAACCCGCGGAAAGGAAAAAAACATTACTCGTTGTCGCCTTTCCTAATCCGACCTTATACATCTGCATTAGTTCGGAAAAAGGTTCCAATGTAGTGTTAACTACACGGGATTTACTACGTCATGGACACGAACTGGACAGACTAATCTAGTTGCAGCTTTCTTATAAATTGAGGATAATAACGATTTTTTAAGTAAAACGTCTACATACGCTTAACTTTGGTAGTGAAATGGTTAATGCGTTACGAACACTGTGTTCGGGCCAGGTGAAAGTTGAGATGGAGAAAAAAGTAAAGCGTCTCATATCAATGCAGCCAAAGATGTTTTACTTCAGTCGTTAGTCTAAAACACATAGGTTTTTTTTGTTATAATAAGGTTCGGAAAGTTGGATAAAGTAATTTGTAGTATAAATAAATTCAATTTAACTGGCTATTCGCAAGTTAAATCTGAGACAAGATTTGTCTTCTATTTTCTTTAGAAATTAAATGTTGTTTCAAGATTACGGGACTGCTAATGTAATAGTACTGATTATGTACTGAGAATTTAATTAAAATAATATTAAATAGTCGACTTATATAGATATATATATACTAATTAGATATTGTCAAGACACTTTTTCATAGATATCTGTATTTACTTTATTTAAAGCTGTGGTAGCTTAGTACGCTAGCAACCTTAGTCCGATACACTGTACCGTCACCAATGAATTTGTTTGTTTCAAAATGTGGTAAAGGACAACATCGTAAACGGTAAATCTTAGAAAATTTCTTAGACATGAGAATTCTGCCAATCCGCATTAGGACCGCGTCGTGTACGATGCATCTCTCTTCACATAAAAGGCCTGTGCCCATTGTTGGGAACGTATACGCTCCTTAGTTACTTTATTTTAACGATAACTGGAATTTCCCCTTATTAACCGGTACAAACAGATAGAAAAACAGACAAAAATTCTAAGATATACTATTTTAGTTTATGTACCATATGAACATTTATTTGCATGTAGTAAAAAGCGGTTATTGTAATACTAAAACGGACATTCCAATTTTATTTATTTCTATAGATAAGTAACAATCTTATTTTGAGATGTGGTCACGCCTTAAGGGTAAACTTTTTCTTATTGAATGCGATATTAACTTTGAAGTATTTCGGGTGATTGATATACAGCCCTAAATGTCGTCTTCCTGGAGCGTGAAATTTTGTACAGGAAATAAATCTGAGAATCATCACGGGCAATAGTTATATCTATTTATTATATATATAGTATTGCAAATGCTTAAAATAAATTTCACGTTTATTAATTACCATCTCCAATTTTATTTTTAAAGAAAGCTAGCAATATTTCTTTTGTTTTTTTCCATAAATATTACTAACATTATTGTTAACAATTCCAATTAAGCTTAAGCTTGTGCCAGGAGATGGTTCACGTCAATAGTCCAATGATGAATTCGAACCCATTACCCAGTACCCTAAACCATTAGGCTATTGACGCTTTTAACAATGTTGAATTACAAGCATTTCTTCTTCTTTTACCGGCTGCCATACAGGCTCATTAAACCTAAATACGTTTTTTTTTATAAACCAGATTAGCTAAAAATGCTGGTTTTGATTGTTTCACCGAATTGAGAGGTGGCGTAGCTGTCATTCATAGCCTGAACCTCTATTCCTAGTACCTCGACACAAGCGACTCCCGATGAGGGGTAACCGAAATACGATTATAACACGGGCATTAACATGATCTACAATATTCTTATCTTAAATGAAGCTAAATATAAACTGTCATAATAGATATAAGATACGAATGTAGTAAACATTCACGTAAGTCCCGTGTCGATGTTCCTACGGAACCGTTCAAAAAGTGCCTAGTTTTTAATCCCACAAATTGAAACGAGCAATTTCTCATATTGAAAGAGTGACAGATGCGTGATCGTAGCGATATATTCGAACTTATCCGTGTATCTGGACAGAAATGTCCATAGAATAAAAATACTGGTTTAAAAGAAATTTACTTCGATTAAACTCTCTCACTGTAACTCTTCAATCATAGTTATTCTATTTAAGATAACATAGAAAATTAATTTTATATTTGATTCCGTAAAATGGATCTTTCTTAGTGGATAATGTGGCAAACGAGTATACGACTTACTATCTATTCGCTTTCTGACATCTTACACAGGTCCAAGTTCGTTGGTGATTTTTAATATGAAAGGTTAGATCAACAGTGCGGCACACATCGCGCAAATCACAGAAACAAAATTTGTTAATACTTCTGCGTTTCACCACTTCACACTAGTCTTCTTATCCGGGTATAAGCAGTGGCAATGGCCATCCCAATGCTAGATTAAAATTATTTATAAATAGGTTTTGATTTATATAGTTCTAAAATAGTTCAGTTCTAATTCAGCATGGGACTGGAATAGTTTGCCCGCGTCTATCTTTTCCTCCGATTACAATATGGGTATTTTAGACAAATACATAGATGAAACACTTCAAAAAGACAGAAAAAAATAAAATAAGGAAATACAGTTAAAGAAAAAATGGACAAATAGGACATACGACATGATGCCAATATTGAATACAGCGCTAATTTTCTAGAGTAGAGTGAATTAGAGCATTTACTAAGTTAGTGCTCCTTAACATCCAGGAATGTATTTCCACTTAACATCAGATGGGATCGTAGTGAAGCACTTACCTAGAAAGTATAAAAAATTGTCTTTTTGTCCGTCGTAGCAGGTATAAAAGGTAGACAGCCTTATAGGTCGACCTAAGATTCAATTGTACTTTTATATCTTTATGATGATATTGACATCGAAGACTTATAATTCAATAGCTAAGTACAAATAAAACAAAGATAAAGCTACCAGTTTTATACGTAAACCGTAAATTTTATAATAATACTTAACTTAGCGGATTAAATTCAAAACTTCATCAACAAAACAAGGAAATGTAATAAGAATAATAAAATCTGCACAACCGTACTTTCATAAGTAAGCAAATAAAAAACATTCCCCATAAAGTTCTCTTCGGGAATAATCGCATAACTTTTTAGATATTTCGCGTACAATTTTTAATTTATAGGTTGAAAGTTATAACGGGAGGAAAAAATGTAATTTAATTTTGACTTTATTCTCAATCCTCCGGGTCAACGCAAATATCAATGATGGATAAGTTTTCGTTATATATTTTTTAATTAATTATCTATGACCACATGAGACGCAGCCATCTAGACTATGTTGAAAATAAATGCTCTAATTGTAAGCTAAAAAAAATAAAAAAATTCTTTCTGTCTCTCTTTTAAGTATAAAATCTACTTATACTAGATGATCCAGCTGTTCCTTAATCATATGATATTATTAATAAATTCAAATTAGAGAAAATTATCAAATGTACATGTGTGTTTGTACCATGTCATGAGAGTGAGTGTATATGAGATTGTGTATTATGAAAGTGTACAAGAATGATATACTCGTAACTGTAATTTGCATCGTAATATTGCCTCCGTAACCTCGTAGGTCCAACCTCCAAGCGATTTTAATAAAGATACTTTTAAATGCTAAGATTCCTATTTGCTTGATTATATACGAGTACATAGCTCTATAGCTTTCGATATTGGAAACTGGCAAAAATTATATTACCTACTTTTTGTGTAGGAATTCCAACATCTCGTCGCTCGCTTGTCTATAGTAATAAAATTTATAGATACCTTATAATAATAATTGGATACACAATTGTATAAGAATGATATCATCAAGAATCAATCACCCTTCCGAGTGAAATTGTACTCTAACCTGTAATCATATCATATCTGTCACGAAGTGAACAATGGAAACATGCATGTACGCATTAAAATTGAACACGACGTAATATGAATTGTATGCTTCGTTAACATTAATATCCGCCATAACATTCGGAATGCTGCGAATGAATAATTTTGCCGGCAGTTTACCAATTACCGGCAATGTCGGACAATGTAACAATTCATTGTTTAATACTTTTAGGTCCATTATTTTTAAGCACGTTGTTATCATGTGCCTCTATTTATTATGCTAGCTTGGATATTTCGAATATTCTTTTAGCATTATTATTAATGATTTTTAATTAAGAGGAAAGGGGAAATAAAAAAGCAACACACAACACCTTGTAGGACGTCCCCGAGGTGGTGTATCGACTTTATAAAGGTCACAGGAAGAAGCTGGATGCAATTACAAGCTTACAATTGTTGATGGAGGCCTATGCCCAGTAGATATCCTATGGTAAAATGATGCTTATGATAGCTTGTAAGCCCGTAAACCATTGAGAAGTGATATAAACTCTCAGGTATTTCAATACAAGCGTGATAAACAGGGACAGTCACTGTCTGCTTTTCACCAAGTCTAATAGGTACCGCTTGCGGTGACAAGTGGTGAGCTCATTACTGTACATGGGGCACAAATTTAGGCCACCTGATTTTCTTGAATAAAAAAAATCTGAAACGTATATTAATTGGTACAAGCCCACTGGGATTCTAATCCACGGTCATATCAGATCGAAAAACAATAAGCCTGTAGGCTATCACTGTTATATCTTCGATTAGATGTTATAAACCTTTATTCTAGTCTTCTTCTTCTTCTTTGTCGCTCCCTTATTTCTGAGGATTGTGGTCAGTAGAAACCCTCAAATGAACAATCTGCCTCCATCGGCTTCGGTCCGAGGTAGCACGCATCAGCTGGCAGAGATTAGTAGATGAGATGGCACCTTTTACTTGGTCAGACGATCGTGTTGGCGACCAATCTATAGTTCTCTTGCCTTCTGTATTGCCAGCGATGACCAGCTTTTCAAGGTTGCCTTCCCTTCTACGTATTATGTGCCCAAAATATGACAGTACGCGCTGTAGACACGTAGTGACCAGTCTGGTCTTTAAAGCGGGTTGGGAGAGAACTGATACATTTGTGCGCTTGGCAGTCCACGGCATTCGTAGCATTCGCCAGCACCACATCTCGAATGCATCTATTATCTGTATTTCTCTTCGTCAAATTGTTCGTTACTCTAGCATATAGTTCAAAACTTGAATAAAAATCAAAGATCAAAGTAGTAGCAATGTAAGACAAAGCTGCATGTGTATTAACCATTATACTTTAATTACACGAAGTGACAAAGTTCAGCTACGTTTCACTGGAAGATAATTAATGCGCAAGTTGCTCTTTCTTGTGGAAGTTACGTCTTTGTTGTGGAAACGTAAATATTTATGAGCGCTCTCTGTAGCTGTTGTAAAAACACTGTGCAGAAATACAATGCTCTAGCATAATTATCTGGTTAATTTTATAAAATTTTTATAAATACCGTTTAGCATTTGTATATCCTGTATTTATCCCTTTGGGAAGACCTTGTTTCTTATTTCCTTAGACTTTAAAACACATTCACAAGATTCAAGTAGAAATTGGTACAAGCAATTTCATTTATGACAATAATGATCGTCTCCTTTTATTTTTCCTTATTTCGCTATGAACTTCCAATAGGAAGAATTGCTCATAATAAAGACTGAACTCCATTTACGTTACAATTAAACATCAGCTATACATACAAAATATAACTACCATATGTATTATACAAAAATTAAATTGTACATTTCTATATTTATAAATTTATTTAACGAAAATAGTCAACTTAGCGAGCTATTTTGTTCAGAAGTTTTAAAGCTAAAATTTAACCAAGTATATTCACGGGGAAAAAACAACCGAATTCAAATTGATTCAAACGATAAATGCCATTTAACACGGACGCTCTTTTTATTTCCGAATTATCGGAGGAATATTACGATATAGAATTAATCAGAACGTAACCAAACTCTTATCAAACTACCTTTGAAGTTGGTGTAATATTGTCTGTGTTCTGTTATTCGTCCATTTGTCGCGCACGTAATTAATGCAAATTTAAGACTTATATGGTTTTCTAAAGTATGCTATTGTTAGAATTGGAATAGGAAATGGAAGCACCAGCTTTCAAACAAAAAATGAATTATCAAAATTGGTTCACTGAGTCGAAAGTTATAAGGTACAGGTACAACAAACAAAAAACATGCAGACGAATTGAGAACCTCCTACTTTTTTGAAGTTGGTTAAAATAGCAAATAACTTTGCCTCCGAGGATTACGTTTGTTTTATTGAAAGGAATAACTTGATATTTTTTTTTAGAAAATTCATGTAAGTAATATTACACTAGTGACATAAATAAGTACAGCGACCGCCGTTAAGCGGATTACTTTGTGTAATCCTCAGTTGATGTGACACGGGGGCCGACGCCGAAGCTTTCAGTTAGATTTTATCATGTCTAGTGACCCTGTTAATTTAACAAATAACACGTTACAGAGCTGTGACACGGGTTATACAATGTTCTAGTTAAAATGTAGCACTCCATTTCATATCACAGTATGGTGTCAGTCTGCAGAAAATCTGTTTTATGTGATATTTTCTTTATTTCTTTTTAAATCTCAGGATAAGTTTTTACAATATTATTATATAAAAAGTATAATACATACAAGGACCATACAAAATATAAGCACATTATCAAAAGCTCACCCAGCATGCCGCCTGTAGCAAAGCATGGCCCAAGCAACCGGTTTAACCGGACATTAGAGAGAGACCTCCTGATGATGCGTGCTATATCCAAGATTACCGCCTTCCGTATCTGACAATTCCCGGCAAGCTAGCGAAAGTCTCTTGAAGCCTCCGACCGAGTCGTGATTCGGCCTTCTCGGGCGCCCTCAGATCGGAATGCTTACGCGTAACATAGTAACCGTCCAAGCCGAGATTACCCCTCACCGGGGGGACCCTTGTGTCGAGTAAGAGCTACGCCACCTCTCAACCCGATGACACAGTCAAGGCCAGCTTCTGTGGTCAATCTGTAGCTTATAAAAAATCTAGAATTGTTGATCGAGACTTTTTGCTAGAAGACCGTTCGCAGAAGCAAGTACCGCGACAATTATCGTCAAATCCCCCATGGCGTGTGGGATGTGGAGTCAAGGTGCTTGGTAATTTTTCCCTTCTATTAGTTATTATTTTTAATGGAAACAAATTGAAAAAAAAATAACACTAATAATTAACACGTATATCTTAATATTTCGTTATGTCTTTTATCTTTTCCTTGATTATTTCACCTGCCAATATATATTTCTCTGTCACCCTGGGATTGATTATTAAAATACCTATAAGGTATTAAGTTCGCTTTGTGAAGCTTAGATTAGTCTTACAATAAGTGTAAAAACCAATATTCGTTACCAAATGTTACCGATTTTGCAACAAATTATCATTAAAAAACTCACTCGTAACGGCTTCGTAAATAATTGAACATCATAACACATTGCTTAGACTGATGTAAGCGTCCTATGAATTTGTTATGAAGCTTGATTACGGATCAGGCTAAGCTCGTATCTGTTATGCGCACCAATGTCATTTGAAGGTTAATCCGTTGCCAGAAGTTGACATATTATTAATTAAACGAAATATAGATTTCCTGCTCTATTAAGTTATATTCCACTTATATAAAACTTCATACTTTGTAAATATTACTCGTATTACATAGTATAAAACAAAGTCGCTTCCCGCTGTCTGTCTGTTCGCGATAGAGAACTCAAAAACTGATTATCTTTCAGTCATGTAAAGCTCACCAATAGATAAAGCGGTTCTAGAGGAAGGTTTTAGTATATAATTTATTAAGGGTCCTAGCTAAAATATAACGATATGTCAGAAAAAAATAAGCCATCTGGGAGTTTTCAACGAAAACGCTGCCTAATCCCTTTGAGATATAACAAAATAATGTATGGCGGAATTACGTTTTTTATATAGGTCTACAGAAAAGTCCGAGTCCGTATTAACACTTTCAAAATTGGCCAGTTATAAAGCGGTAATTGGAAAGCTAATTGACTTTTTTGATAATTTGTAATTATTTTTTCAATCTGACTTTTTTCTTTGTATTTCCGAATTATCGTAGCAATATTACGAAATAGAATTAATCAGGACCTAATCAAACTCTCATCAAACTCCCTTGGAATACATCCTTTCCAATAAAAATTAATGATCGAAATCGATTGACAAGATTTATTAAGTTTTTTCGTACATTTGTCGCACACACACTTAATGTAAATTTAAGACTTACGTGGTTGTCTCATGGACGCTATTGTCAGAAATGGACCGAATTGAAAGAAACATACAGACAAATTGAGAACCTTCTCCTTTCTTCAAGTCGGACACTAAATATGTGACACTATGATCCTATAACAGGTTAGAAATATTTTATTTCCAGCTCCGGCTCCTGAAAGTAAATTCTTGATAGGGCTGTTTATATTCCGTGTCAAGAAAACAAAGCAATTGTGCATAGCAATTGGCGTAGAATTTAAAGGAATTGGAGTATTGTTCTATTTCATTTAATTTTACATTGACTTAACGTTTATGAACTACTAAAGGCGACTAACTTTTTAAACTTTAAACAGAAGATGCCGTTAGTCTCGATTATTCATCACTTGCAAGTTTTAATTAAATTTTATGAGAGTAGCTATTAAGGACAAGCTGGACCATTTACAAAGTTTAAAATATGATGTCGTCATTTAAGTAATAAATATTGTGGAACATATAATAATATTTATTTATTTAATTGCAGATAAATCAATAATCCATTAACTTAAATAATTATAATAACAATAAAATTAACAAAATAATATAGTCGAAGCAAAGAATAATAATAAAATGTTTATTAACATCTAATATCTATTATTAAACTAATACCTTTAAATGAGCAATTTTTGTATACGACAAAAACGATTTTCATGAAATTTAGCATGAAGAGGGTTTCGGGGACTAAACATTGATCTAGTTAGGTTTCATTTGTAGAAAATATCGTTTTACCTGATTATATGAAATACTAAGTATACTTCAATAGACGGTATTGCTAAGCAACAAACAATAAGTCATTGAGTTTGACGTTATGCCAAGAAAATCAATTTCTTTTCAAATTATATTATTTATAAAATACGTGTATCATGTGGTTTCATAAAGGTGAATCAACAAAGTATTGACGTCAAAAAAATGCGAATGGAGATAGATTTTATTGGGTTTTAACACACATACAGTACGCACAAAGGAAATAGATCAAAAGTTTGAAATTCGTATCTGAAAATAATTACCAAAAAACATGATTTACAAAAAATAATAACGAGCAATGCTCGACCATCCAGTGCCTATGTAATAATGGTTCTGATTAATAATATTTCGTAATATTCTTGCGATAATTCGGATATACATACTTACAAAGACTTACAAAAACGTTTAAGGTTTGAAGACGGTTTTTGTTTCTACTCGAAATATACTTGTAGACACATTTTTATGTCAACAAAAAGGTTCTCATAGAACCTTTAACGATATACAAAATCTATATACTCAAATTTAGAAGTGAAGTTTTACACTGAAAGAAGTTATTCAGAACCAACCAGAAATTATTTTTTATTATTTAATGCAAAGAGATTTCAATGACTTTCTTTGAATTATTTTAGGAAGTAAGTAAAGGCCCTTAATTAACTGTAGACGACATTTTGCGCCCACGTTACACCGCGACAGCTCAAGTGTCGTAAGTGGTTGGAAACTCGCTAAAAGGTTTAGTGAGTTATGCTTTTTTTAATTTCCTTTGATGAGTCTCGCTAAAAGCTCGCACTTTCATAATTTATGCTTTAAATGTTAACATAATACATGACTTTTTAATTAAAGCGAAGGAAACAGAAACTTATAAGCTCCTTAATTTCCAATTTAGATGAATTCAATATTAATTATGCTCAAGCATAAATATTTTCTCGCCCAATAAGTAGAAAATTAAGTGGCAAATAATTATTTATACTTTTGAAGGATTGGAGTTACTACAGCAAGATACTCGTATAATCTACGTAAGACTACCTTAGTGTAAACACAAACATCTACGTCAAAAATGGACTGTCATAATTAAGACACAAAAAAACCTTTTACGTCTTTTTAACTCTAATGGAAAAAACATAGCTAATATAGCCAGTAACAATTAGTGTATGTAATTATATACTATAATAGTACTATATGCTACATATTCAACAACGTCAATATTAGCACGTATTTATCCTCTGCTGGGAATATACCTTACCCAAAGTCTGCACCATTTACGATCGTCCGCTTTCCGCATCCAGCGGTTCTCCTTATAGCTTACCGTAATATAAGGTCGTCAGACCATCTGAAGGGAGTGGGCCCTATCCTTCTTTGACCCATGTGTGGCCTCCATTCTTAGCCTGAAGTATTTTACAACTTCATCGGATTAAGAGATGGTCGAACTGAGATCTAGAACGCTTAGTTAAAACTTCTAGTTCAATGAGTGGCACCCGAACGTGCGCTATAGTATGACTCGAGGGTGTCCGAGGATCTAATTACGACTCGGTTTTACACTTCAATCATATTAATCTGCAGTGGTATGGAAAGAGGGCGGATCGGAATTGCGAGTGCTGCCCATCTTTTCGCCTCGCAAGAGACAGAGAGATTTAGTGAATTGACTGCCTACCCTCGCTATTTTTATTATTGTTTAAGGATTAAGAAAAGTTTAAAGAAAATAACTATATTTTTTCAGCCATACTTTGTGTAAGATGAAATGAAAATTTTATCACGCCGCGGGGAAACGACAAAGTTGTATCGACGTGATGCAAAATGATTTATGCATGGGTTCCACCAACTTCTCATCGTAAATGTTTTATTTTTGCAACACATTTCACGTATTCCTAAATTTCTAAACAAATTGTGACTTGTTGTATAAGGTTAGAGTATGTTGTGACCATAATTGTGCTTTCATGTTTTGGGCATGTAATGAAGGTTAGTGATATTTGAAATTTCTTTATCACCGTTGTGATTGAAAAATTCAATGAAAGGAAAAGGTGAAGTAAACATTTATAATTAATACTAAGCCTGAAATCTTCCTATCCTTTTTGTTATTTTTTGTGATCAATTCTCAAATGAGACTTATTTGTGCTATCATAAAACTTTTGTGCAGAATTAAAACATAGAATTTGATGAATAAGTGTTTAAAAATTTTCAACCGACTTCAAAAGGAAGTTGTTATCAATTCGTCTGTATTTTTTTATGTCACCGCTTAACTTTCGATTGGATGAACCGATTTTGATGATTCTTATTTATTTGAAAGCTAGAGATTCCCATTGGGTTCTTATTTAAATTTGATCCAATTCTGATGATCCATAAGAAAATCATATAAGTCTTAAATTTGCAGCATCCTATGCTCGCCACAAATGGACGAATAACTCAATATCACGCCAACCGATTTCGATGATTCTTATTGATTTTTATTGGAAAGGCTTTACTTTAAAAGTAGTTAAAATAAAATAAAATATTATTATCAATAGAATTTATATTTCATTAAAAAACATAAACTTAAACGAAAAAGGATAAATTTACGTAAACTTGGACAATACAGTATTTTTCATTAAATTTTATTTTAAGGATTTTTAATTGCACAATTTATTTGCTAGCGTTTATCTTTTGAGATATTCAAACTTTATTTTGGCTAACGTCGATATTTCTAAAACATATTCTTTGTTTCGTCCTCATTTTACGTTTCATCCCTTACCGACGTAGTAACTGCTTTTTACATTTTTATTGTTATCAGAAGTACAGTAAAAGTCAAGCTGAGACTGGATGTTATTTGAAATATACAGCGCAGCCTGTCCGGTTCAACACAATCACCATTGTGTGCTTCTGTATCCATTTGTTATACAAATATAACTGCACGGATTGTTTATTTTTGCATTGATACGTTTTATTATTCTTTCAAATTTAATGAAAGAATTCCATCAGTTGTATCTATTGATTAGTATTGAGCCGTCTTGTTTTAACTTTATAAAGTTATCGTTTGAGCTAAAAGACTGTTTTCTGAAAACTATTAAAAAATATAAGCCTGGAAAAAGGAGGAATATGAGACAAAGAATTACATGATAATGAATTGCGATTTTTTTCTTAGTGAAACTAACAAAAAGTAAATTATCTTAAAGGATTACTTTCTTGTTTTTATATTTATATATTACTGTTATAAATTAAAACGAATTTATAAAATTATTTTATAGTATTATTTAATATTATTGAACATTAGGACTCACTGGTCCCTGCCACCAGTGCGTCCTCCCAACTATGAATTACGATGCAGAGACTTGAAGTCTGACCGTTCGGCTGGTCCATAAGCTGAAAGTCGCACAACAAGCGATGGAAAGAGCTATGCCTGGCATTTCTCTAAGGGATAAAATCAGAAACGAAGAAAACAATGAGGTCGACGATCAACGGAGAACAAAGGTAGTCGACAAGTCAGCAAGTTGAACTAGCATTGGGCCGGCCACATTTGCCAAATGAGTGGCGGCAGATGGGGGAGAAAAGTATTGGTATAGACGCCGCGCGTGGGTCGGAGAAGCGTAGGGCGCCCTCCGTCCAGATAAATCGACGACCTTATAACAATAGCCGGAAGTACCTAAATGCTGAAAGGTGAGGATTGTACGTGGTGGAAGGCGTTGGGGAAGACCTATTTTCAGCAGTGAATAGACACAGGCTGATGATTATCGAACATTATTTAACAAAATGCATGCTTATTCGTACTACCTCGCTTTAAAAAGAGATCATATAATATTTACAATTTGTGAAATTTTTAGTGATGCGTGAAATGGAGTTAAAATATTAACATTGGTTTACGCGATGACATGTTTGTTCAAACCGTCCCTACTGGAAATAATAGTTCCATTTTGTTTATCTTTCGTCCACACCAATGGAGTTTGATTCTCTCGTTGATTTTTTAAATTAATCTTTCTTTCTTTTCGTAGCTTTATTCTATGTAGAAGTTGTAGTAGGAACTAATTATTAAATGGCACCATTACGCTAGTGCCTGTCTAGACTTAACATATACAAGTATAATTTTTTACATCTTATTATCTAATAAACAAAATCATTATTAAAACGTATAAAAATAGTAAAAAGTGTGTCAAAAGTTATTATAATTGTTTTCATATCAACTTCATCAAAATGATATCAAAAACAAAAAACATAAATTTCACAGAAGACGTAAATATGTCATAAAGTTTCCTATCATTAGAACATCATACGAAAAAAAATAACAGTGCTCAGCTCAAAAAAAATTCTTAAATATTTTTTAAACGAAGTAATATACTTTACAAACACATAAATACTAAGAAACTAGCTTGAAATATATTTTCAAGTGTTTTTAAAAATTTACAAGTGTTGGTTGTTTTAGAAATATTTCAGTAAATTTTGTTTATTCCATATAATTGACAAAAATAAATTCACGTTCTTTTAAACGTAGTAAAGTAAATTGGGATTGTCCAATTAATATTGGAGATCAATCAAATACGTGTTAATCATCATTATTTTATATCGGTTGTGGTAAATTACTACCAAGTTTTTTGCCATTAACTAAGCTACAATTTCCTCATCAAATACTTTAGTTAAGATATGACCCTACAACTCTTCTAATCTTCCCAACATAAAGCATGTAACACATAATGAAGTTACTCCATTCATACTTTCTATGTTTATCAATCAAGCTCTGGGAACCGGTCTTTTTTCGTGAGGTGACGATGAAATATTCTCGAATGCCGATCGAGAATTAATTTATTAACATTACAATATTTTATAGTTTAACATTAATTAAAAAATGTGCGAAAGCGAGCGAAATAATAGGGCAAATGTTAATCAAAGCCTAAACCATAAATCCCTCGTCATATGTGGCCCAAACAACGATTGTTCTCACGTTTTACGATAACCCTTCTAAAACTTTTAGGCTTCGGATCTAACTTTAACAATAAACTTTAGTAAAAAAATTCAAGACCCCAAAGAGTGATAATAAATAAAAATAACCTTTTATATCTCGATATAAGTTTTGTAGTATTTGTGTCCTATACAGACTCATATTTTACATGAAGTGAATTTGACTGTAGTCAAATATTGGTGATCGATTATTATATGCTCTTGGTTTAGTATCTTCATCATACTTGTACACATTGTCATTGATTATGTCTATTAAAAAGTAATAAAATAAAATAAAATAAAATAAAATAGCCTTTATTTGCTACTACAAATAACACGCTGCTTAAGAAATTTAATTTACAGGTTTGTAGTAGTCGCCAAGGCGTAGACCTCTCCCAAACCTCTCCATCTTTGCCTATCCCGTGCTCCCTGCATCCACTGGGATCCACATATGTCTTTGAAGACATCTCTCCACCTTTTAAATGGTCTTCCTTTTTTTCTTTTTTTTCCAGTGGTGGTTAAAGGTTTAAAAATATGCGAATTAATAATCTCAAATATCAATGAAAATGAAAGATTTAAATAGGTGACATCGATAAACTCGTGCGAGACGATTTTAACTTTTTATTTTATGTTATCTTGTTATGATCAGTAATCACTAAATTTAAATGTCTTCATGTCTACACAAGCTACATCGTAGCACTACTACGACGGAGCTAAGAATTTCAGGTGCGTAGCCTGCTTACATTATGAGAGAAGGGATAATATACCTCCTCTTCTTCTGTAGTCTTCCATGTCTTGGTACTTCCGATTGTGTCGGTTCATTCAGTCAACCGCAGAATTTGCTGCAGTACTGCTACTAATTTTCTTAAGATGTAACAATACTTTTTAATACATACATCAATTCTTAGCCATATTAGGGATTATACATTAATTACTTCTGCCGTGAACATCGACCAGAAATATAAATTAAAGTTCAACAGGGACTTGTTAAATATTGTTCTATGGAAGTTATTTCAAGGAGTCGTTTGCGTACCTTTTCATTAATTAGTAGTAAAGGAACCTGAGTAACCGCAGGTAGAGCATCGAGAATTCTAAATTAAATCGGGATTCTTTTGTAATCCACTAAATTAAATTAGCTTTACTTCAACAATGAGTTTAATTACTTGCAAAGTTATTGAGCATCACTTGGAGTAACAAAACACGTAGAGTCGTATTCAAAGAGTCGTCTTTTCTATAATTACCCCTTAAATTATTGGTAATTTTATTACTCTCAGTTTTATTTGATATGTATGTATTTTATTATTTAAAATACATTAGGTGTTAATTTTATTTTAATAAAATTTATTCGAAGTATAATAAAACCACTTTTTGCCTGTTCGTCTCAACCGACAGAAAATAGAAACGATTGGACAGGTGAAAACAGCTAGAGCGTGAACTTTGGCGCGCTACGTTATTGCGTTTTTTAATATAGTACATTTCGTGGCAACTTACCGACGCGAGAGAATTACTAAATTAATAATAATCAAAAGTTTTTGAAGTATATCAAGCGTAAGTAGCAATAAAGTCAATCAATTTCCAACCCATTATTTCTGGTTGTAAATGAAACTAAAACAAAAAAAGTCATAAGTTTTTAGTATATCTAGTAGTAGACTTTGTACCGGTGAAACGCACTTTTAAAATATTTTTTTCGATGTAGGTATTGTTCTGGTCATACATCAGGCTAATGTGTTAATACGTCAAAACTTACTGATTTGACTGTGATGTAATTTTATGACATAGTCAGGATAATATATTTTTTTATTTAAGTAATAAAACGAAGTGAAAGTTTGTTTGTTTAAAATTAATTTAATATTTCGTTATCATTAAATTAGCGTTTTCTAAGAGTTGCCGAGAATGGTCCCAAGTAAACAAAACGATAATTTATTTTGTTTACTTGGGATCAATAAGTATGAATTTGGTCATATTACGTGGCTGTTTACGTTGAGATGTTGGGTCATGCATTCTTTTTTAAATGTATCTTAAGGAGAAAAAATATAATAAACAACCGATTGAAATCAATGAGTTTCCGGTTGCTTACATACAATAAACACTTGCTAAAGTTAGTGACAAAACGCACCGCTTATCACTGTTCCAATAGTTCGATGAAAAATAAAACAACAATTCAACAAGAACCACTCGCTAGGAGCTACAAAGTATGTGGAAACTTATTTTTTTTTCATTTGATAGTGAAATTTTATGCAGCAATTACTATTACATAACCAATGGTCTTTGCTCGAAGCTTTTCCTATGCAGTAGCTAGAAAATATTAGTAGCAGAATAACTTTACTTTGTATTATAGTAATTAAATTGATTTTTTGTTTTGATTGAAGACATGACCGTCGGAACGTTTTATCATATGTCTAAGTTACATA
Organism: Meandrusa payeni; assembly: GCA_029286785.1. Lineage (NCBI taxonomy): Eukaryota > Metazoa > Arthropoda > Insecta > Lepidoptera > Papilionidae > Meandrusa > Meandrusa payeni. Next base: position 9,344,715 of record JAGSMX010000013.1, read on the forward strand.
TTAAATGCCTAATGTGACACACGAAGCGCAAGTTACTGACTTCTGTCCTAGGCGATTGTATATCGACTAAATTAATGTTATAATACTGTTGATATCAAAAGTACACGAAACCAAAATAGTATGCGAAGATGTATGGGATGGGCAAGAAGCGAGAGGTGTGCCAGAATTCTAGACTCTCTCTATAACTATTATTTTTTTACTTTTATATTATATAACTCTGGCTTAGTATTTGTTTGTTAAAACCTATGATAACTGTTTTTTTTTATATATATTTACAGAACAATTGAATTTATTTATGATAAACATAATATATACTAACTAATAAAAAAATATTTACAATGTAATAGATATTACAAAATATTTACAAAAAATATAACTGTGCCAAACCGTCATCGCTTGGCAGCGTGCCCAGAAGGCTGGTAGCATTGCCACGTTGTATAGCAATGTTTTGCCTCTGTGCAAGGTATAAGCCAGCCCTCTGATCACCAGATGTGTCGACCAACTTCTTAGCTAACACATTAAAAAGGTGGTGTGAATTAGGACCCCCACGGACCCAAAGTTTCTACCCCAAACGCCTCAAATATGAAACTATTAATTTAAATTAAAATGGTTTTAATATGTTTGAACTTAAACGTACTGTAATTAAATGCCATGAGCCAATTTCACCTGCTTGAAAAGTCTTCATAAGGTGTTTAATATAAACCGTTACGTCCACTTTATTAAAAAGCTAACATATTTTACTGAAACTTTGCCCATTTTACCTTGTCGTCTGACATCGTAAATAGTGCTAGAGATAAGTATATCTCCTATATTAAGTTATTTAACTATCTGTATATAAAAAGGAAGTTATAAGTGAAGTAACGAAAAATAGAAACAACAACAATCCAGCTGGTCCATTAATTAAAAGTAATTGAATTACTTTGAGCATAAAAATAATATGTTATGTTTTATGCATTTAGCATACTCTGCTAATTTGGGAAAGATCCTTTCGTAACACCGACAGAGATTAAATTATTTCAGAATAGCCTCACTCGCGGATCGAAGACGCGTGCTAGACCTCACATTCGTCTAAAAAGTTGCAAATGGCATTTTTGACACCCCTGAGCTTCTCTCCGCCGTAGCTTTGTACTGTACCGTCACTGTTACCTAGACCTTCACGATACCAATTGTTGAGAAGCAATTTATTCAGATCGAACCTAGGTAAGAATGCGCCCTTAAATAGAATTATTATAGAATTAAACTCTTTTTCAAAAATGGACGATATCGACCTCTTTTTTCCTAGTATAAGTATGTATAAACAATCACTAATCTACAAATAGTTTTTTTATTAGTTAATTTTTAATTTCAAATTTAGTTTTATTTTTACTTTTGTGTTCTTTTTATTGTTATCTTAACATTGTCACTCGCCAATTAATTGCTTGCAGTCTACGCCTATAACTGCGATGGCAGTAACGTCACAACTTGTCACTGTTTTATGTATTGTCTGTTAAAAATGTTCATTGTGTTGGTGTAAGAAATAAATAAATGCCTTATATGTACTGATGTAAAAAAATATTAGATACTTTAAAAAAATTCTAGACTAGAAAGTGAACAGCTTAACCCCTTGGATATTTCGTTATTTGCTGTTTTCTCATAAATATGATTAATGCAGAAAGGTAAAGAATTAGTTGGTGCTACTAACGCAATAAACGTTTTATTAGATTTATGTTCCACGGTGCAGAAACATTTCCTTTCATTGTAGTTGCCTTGCGATTGTGTAAGCAGGGTATAAGGAAATGTTAACTTGTAATTAAGTATAGAAATTTGCTTACCGCGTGCGGAAACATTGTCCTCGTTTCGTTAGCCGTCTTGTAATTTGTTAATTTCAACGTGTTCATTTGTTTTTCATTGTATTCCACATAACCGGCATCCATAAATTAATACAGCTTCATATGCAGGTCTACATTTCTAGGACTAGACAGATTTTTACTCACGGGGGTTCCCCTGCGGCCATCATTCATGCACGGTGAGGTGCTCCGGTATGCCAAGGGCCCCTTTTAGCCAACTTTTACGACAGGCAGGGGATGCCATAGCCGAATTCTGTAAGCCCATCGATATCTATGAAGCCTACAAATAACTGGGAGTACGAAATTATCTTCATTATTTTTTTTCGTATAATTTTTTTCGTCCCAGAAAAAATACTTATTCGGATAAAAAATAAAATAAATTGTAAGCTATTATGCAAAATATAAAAAAAATAACATATCAGTTTTATATAAAAGAATACAACATCAGGTGGGAATGTACAAGCGTCATTTTATTAGGCTGCCTTGTATTCGTAGTTTTAGCTACTACTATGCTTACGTCCATTGGCAACGCATTTATAATTTAAAATTATAGGTTTCTTCTACATTCCTATCCAATAAAAGCTTTAGTTATTGTAGAAAACAAAAACAGATTTCGAATCAAACTCTATTACGCGCCGATGCCCTTTATGTGTGCCTAAATCGTAGGAATATTAAGAAATAGAATTAATCAGAACCTAACCAAACTCTCATTAAACTACTTTTGAAGTACATCCTTTTATCGGTTATCTCAGAAATGTCGAAAGTTATGAACAATGGTAACAAAAAAAAAAGCATTTGACGAATTGAGAATCTCCTCCTTTTTTGAAGTCGTTTGCAAACTACATACGATTGATAGATTTTGATAACTTAATTTGGTATCAACAAAAAATTATACAAAATACAGATTGTATTTTATACAGCCATTTTTGTTGGAAAATATTTATCCTGACGTTGTATAAAATCAACGAGCCATATTTATCCCTTACAAAGCAAATATGCCCTTAGTTATCACTTAACCTTTGTAAGTTTGAGAACAAATGAGATTCGCAGTGCTATTCCCAATTTTAAAATAAAACATTATTTCTAATAGAAATTACATCCATAATAGTAATGTAGTCCATAAGACGAGTCGAAATTTGTACGCCAGTAAACAAAAGAACATTATATTTGGTTTTATTTATTAAACTTTATTTGCAAATAATACAAGTGTACAAAAAGACTTAATGCCAGAAGGAATTCTCTATCAATCTACCTTAGAGTTTGGTAAAGAAAAAGTCACGGGTGCAACCTTAGAGAAAAAAAAGTTAAGTAAAATATAAAATATGGTATATATGTATAAAGAATATTTATGTTTATTCATATATATACATAAATACAAACATACATAAATAAAGATACCATGTTGATAAATTAATAGCATAACTTTAATTATTATGAGTATTTATTATTCTATTATTATTTATTCTATCTATTCCTCATTTAAGTATAGATTTAAGAGAGAACGGAATATTATGGTTTTAAGTAAATAAATTGTTATCATATCAAGAAAAATTCTAGTGACAAAGTAGAACATCTTCAAGTTTTAAAATAGGATGTGGTGATCACGCAAGGTTAGTACGCAAATATGGACGCGTAACTCACACAAAATTTTATAATTTAATAAAATTATACATTTCTTTTGTCTTGAGCTCTTAGACTAGACGTAAAGTAATAAAATGATTACCTCTAATTATAGCAAAGCATCTAAAACAATTGCCAGTTGTTCCTCAACAAAACATTTCAACTTACGAAATTTGCACAATATTCTGGCCGCAAGACAAGAAAATTAAATTACTTCGAACGGAGTTCTAGCCGGTAAATACATTCAAGTAAATTTAAGGATAAATAGTTTACGAAAGGAACTATTTAGAAATCCTAGGAGTGTGTATTATTTAAACAAAAGTTTCTTACTTATCTGCTGTGCCGATCGATGTGAAGATCAATCTTATTTATATACATTTGTTTATGTAAAGTTTCCATACAATTAAATTGTTTCCAACAATTAATTTTGTACCCTCGTTTGGAAATATAATGCAAAATATCCATGCACTGTAAATAAAACAAATGTAGCACGTTCTTTATAAAGGGCGCATATACAAATTCGATAAATTTCGATAGAACAGCAATAAAAAACTATTTTAATGATACCAAAGAAGTAAAAAATACGTTAGTACACACACCCATTTTTTCAAAAAATTGGTAATTTCTGGGCATTTCTCTTACCACGTCTCTTATGATGGCTGTATTGAAACGTAGGATAAAAAAGACATTCGTAAACAGACTATCTCAGACCCCAATTAATCAGAGAAACAACCACCTATTTTGAATTTATCCCAGTAATTGTTGAATGGTTTATTCGAAAATTAACTATTATTTGTGTTTATTTTCCGTATTGAAATGTATTAAAGGCACACTCCGATGATCGAGGTTTGCTAATCTATATCTGCAACTCTGATTAGTTCCATTTGAAAGCTGTTCAAGCCCGGGGGTTATTGTCCTCGTAGCTCCATTACGCTTCAGGTGAATCAGGTGAGGCGTGATGTCATTCCTTTGCGTAACTGGTCCCCGCTTCAACTAGGAAGGATTTCGAATTAATTTAGTTTTACTAGGAAAGGATTTATTAGGAAATGAAACATTAGCAAATTTGCACTCAACCAGCTGTTGAAATTATTTGAAAATAGAAAACCAATGACATTCATTATTACCTTTATTTTACGTCATGACCCTGTCATTATAAAAAATAGGTAATTTTATACTGCGACTTTGACATTGTTATACAGGGTTTGTTTAAAATTAAATTTTACTAAAACCGTTGATATGCATTGATAACAGACGATATTTTAGTTCATTTAATACACTGAACGGAATCGAAATATACATAAATAATAATGAAGAAAATGCAATGCTTTTTGAATTTTATAGCAGCATTTGCAAAAAAAACTTCACGGCTTTTTTTTTAATTGTAAATAATTTTATTTATATAAATTTCCAAGAGTAGTGTGATTAGGTATTTGAATGTGAATATACACAAACATATGAATAGCCAGTGCACCTTACCATCCAAGACTGAATTTCCACTTAACATAAAATACATAAGATGAGATCGTGGGACTTGCTTTAAAAGAATAAAAAAAAACATTTATCATGAATACCACGTTCAATGTAAATTATTGCGTAATTATCATTTAAATGAAATGGTCAATAGTGAAAATGTTTAATTTCATTTGAATCTCCGACTGCAATCTATTTTAATTAAAGTTTCTCACAGAATGACAGTAATTTAAATGTTCATTATATGATACAAAGCATATATGTATCTATCTCATCAAACCTTTATTGAGACTTATGGGATGCTATAAAATTACCAAGGAGGAATTTATTAAAAACAGGTTGTTATACGTAAATTAAAAAAAAATTGCTACGTCAGCGTTTAATTCGATGACTATATTTTTATTTGCATGACGAGGGGCTCTGGTATCTCACGTGGAACGCACCGGAGCCCCTCAGCACTGTGCTCAAGGAGAGCACGTCCCGGGGGGAGGTTACTTCCTCCCCTCCTGTGCCCTCGCAACGCAAGGCGACACGGGCCAGCCGATGTCGCCTTCTTCCAAGGTCCACTTTGGTGGACGACGCAGCCCCCACCCTTATCGCCCAGTGAACCCGAGGCCCCTTTTAGTCGCCTTGTACGACAGGCAGGGGATACCGTAGTCTTATTCTTGAGAGCAGCAATAAAAACCTTACTTAACCGTGATACCGCTTGGTTTTGTATATAACTAATTTGAATATTCAAAAACAAGCCTTTCAGCGTAAAACGAATTCATACTTGCATACTGTTAACTTAATTTTGTAAATTTTGTTCAAGATAAAAGCACAGCTTGAGCATTACACATTCGTTATACAAATAATCAACAATAACAAGAATTAATATAACATAAAAACTTTTTAGTTACTGTTAATAATGTAGTTATTTCCTAATGCGCCGGCATACTCGTAGAATATCTGCATGGAGTGGGTTTATGTTATAGGTACATCTGGTTTCGTTCCCCAAGTGAAATATCGGCAGCTTGTGTCTTCGTCAACATGACAACGACGTGATAACGACTACGTAATGTCGGCCACGTACGTGCAATTTCTTTAATCGGTGTTTATGGACGGTGGATAACAACATTGAGACTCGTACTATATTATATATTAAAAAGGGTTTAAAAGGACGAGTGGGGTTATTATTATTCCAATTGATCTTTTAAGAGTTGATTATTTTTTAGTTACATTAAGAGTAAGCTATAAAGTGATTATATTATGTTCTGATAAATGGCAAGCTAAAATAGTTTTCATGTGATTTATGCTTTAATTAAGGAAAACAGCACCAAAGTTTCGCTCTATTTCGTAATCCGGATATGTGAAACTCCGATAGTTTGCAGACTAATGGCATGATTTGAGATACTATTTCGTTTGATATTAAATATGTATATGTACAAATATCATAGGTATGTTTCACGACCTTACAATTCGCAGACCGTACCCTAAACCATTAGGCTATTTTAAATCAGCTGTAAATCAATGAAGTGATTGAATCATAAAAAACTCATTGTTAGTATTACAATATTAATTTATTATTAGATTTTTTTGCTTTTTTTATGTTAGAATTTTTTCACAAATGTTATTATATGATAATAAAACAGAATCTAAAAAACCATTCCAAATAAATCTAAGCTTGTGCTATGATATGGCTCAGCTGTAGTTCTGGGCTCGTAGAATAAGACTACGGTATAGTCACTGCGAAGTTTGAACTTCTATGAAAGGCCTTTCATAGATGCTGACTAAAAGGGGCCTCGGGTTCACTGGGCGACAAGAGCCTATGTCGCCCGCTGAAATTGACCCGGGAAGAAGGCGACATCGCTTAGTGGATTCGAACCGACGACTTTACGATTCGCAGACTGTACCCTAAACCATTAGGCTAGTCAAACTGTGAGTCCTGTTATCCTATTTTTGGCTGACTTGCTCTAAATCTCAAAAAGTCATAAAAATTGACTTATGCTAGCTAATTGACAATACAAACACTCTAATTATTAATGATATTTAGTAAGACTTTTGCTATTGCTGTCTATATCGGTTATCCGACTGGCGAACTCCGAACCACCGTTGCTTAAAAAAGCTAGATAAAATTGCGTAGCTTTAAATGTATGAGATCCTCATAATACCTGAAACGTATTTGTTATACAAAACGTAAAGTTATTTGTTCAAAAGGTTATACAAAATAATAAGATATTGAGCAGAAATACGCGGCACCTTATCGACCAGAACCAAAACGGTTTCATTTCCTTTTTGTACGATTTTCAGAGAAAAACAAGAGAAATGACTTTTCCTTATATAAAATATTCTGAAAGACTTTGACTTGCTTTCAAATGACATAATTTCCAGATATCTAGTGATAGAAGGAAATGTCCAACGGAATCATATTCATGGTGAACAAAAATTCTTTGAAATATAAATGAATAAATATTTACCAATTGTGGGATTTCGACGTGATCTTTTTAAATTGGAAACTGTTTTTTATACACTCGTGAGCAAAAATGAAGGGTCGGTTAAGAAAGTTTGAATATCTCAGAAGATAAAGGCGCTAGGTAATAGGTAACTGAAATAAATTGTGCATGATAGACAATTTTTTATAAATTTAATTACATTTCATTAAAAAACAGAAACTTAAACGAAAAAGGATATCTTGCGTAAACTTGAACAATACAGTATTTTTCATTAAATTTTATTTTTATTTAAATTTTAGTACTTAGTGTTGCTTTCATATACTCTCAGTACGGCGTTCATGGTTTGGCATGCTGTACACCAAGCTACTGAGACGGTGTTGGGAAATATTCTCCCATTCCTCTACCAGCGCAAGTTTTAGGTCTCTAAGAGTGACTGGAGGGGGTTTCGTCCCCTAAAAACATATATTCCCCTATAAATATCATTAAATTAATAAAAATATTTTATTTTATTTTAAGGATAATTAATTGTCTATCATGCACAATTTATTTCAGTTAGCTAGCGTCTTTATCTTATATTCAAACATTCTTAGCCGACCCTTTATTTTTGCTCACCAGTATATTAGCAAGACCTTGAATATATATCATCATCATTATATTAATACGTGAAGCGAAAACATACCCTCTCTCACTCAAATTGCGCGGACGGAGCAATATAAAATTTCCCACACTTATAGTTAATAGAGAGGAGGAGTGTAGAATGGTAATATTAAAAAAAACATTACACACACAACCATGCGTTATATACATATACATGTGTACGCCATCTGTGTACCTAATAACGGTTACGTAACAATGATAAATGATGACTGACATATTCGCCGAATAAGTCACGGGAGCTGGGAATTTTGTGTGATTTTAATGCTCCAATCTCTGGGTTAAAATCGAATTTCGAGTATAGAGCAACCACTGGTTTACATAATTATGTTAATAATAAATCAATGGAGCCGTAGTAGATACATATTACATTTCAGCCAGTCAACCATTTCTCTTTAAATTACTGACATAGCTAGACGGGATTTAATCTGGTTGTCTTTATTCTTCAATGCGTAGCGTCATTGGAGTGTATTTAATTTAGAATACATTGGCAATATTTACTTCAGTAATGTCTACTTCGATGGAGTGATTGAATCTTAAAAATCTTATTATTAGTATTATAATATTAATTTATTATTAAGATTTTGAATATTAGAAATTGTTTTGCTTTTATGTTAGAAATTTTCATTCACAAATATTAATAACATACAACAGAAGGTAACAGACAATTCCAAGTAAGCTTAAGCTTGTGCTAGGATAGTGATTCTCCACCTTTTTTTTTGTTGCGGCACATATTTAACGATTTCAAAATTTGGCGGCACACAAAGAAAAAGATAAAAATTATTTACTTACTACAACACACTGCATAAATAGTTTGTGACAAACATTTTAAATATACGAAATAATAATATATATTCATGTTAAAAATATTTTTCTTTTTAAATGATATAATTTAATAAAATTAACATTATGATATATTCGCAAAATTTAGCGGCACACAAAAGTGCCACGGCACAGTGGTTGAGAATCACTGTCCTAGGATATGGTTCACTTCAATAGTCGCATCGTGGTTTCGAACTTTTGACCTAACATTTTGCAGGCTTCATATTATATTGACACCTTGTAACTGTAAAAACTATTTTTATATTTTGATCACGTGTGTACACATAAACATGAGATAGACCGATCATGTGTTTAATTGTAGGCAGTATAAAGAATAATTTTAATAATTTAACTAATTAAAAAAATTTAAATAATTTTTCAATTTTTGTAGTTGATCATCCGACAAATAGAAAAATGTCAGTCTTTAGTTAACTTTAATGTCAAAGTAGAGTGAATAAATAAGAAATAAAAGTCAGGTGAAATGTAACATACAGAAGTGATTTTACATTTTACGTTCAAATAAATCAATTGGAACAGTAATGGCAGTGATTTTCAACTGTTACGAATATTTCGACACATACAGCGGCAGTAGAGATGAATTCATCACGGATTGCGTCGCAGCCATGACAATTACCCTGACCATCGTGCGTGTAATTTATTTTTAAACCCCCGCGGCGCATATATCCATGCAAGTTTGAAATATATGAGAAATTTCACACTTGATAGCACAAACATTGCCGTTTTTTCTTTATAAACGCTTCGTCTAGTATTCAAAGCAAAATAATTCATGTATAATGCTTTTCTATACTACAATTTAACTTAAAAATAAAAGTTACTACTTCGTTCGAATTTCTTCGCTTCGGATACTATTATACCTTTGTATTTATTTATTGTCATGTTGTAGACATTGAATAAAGTATTTAACCAAGTAACTGATACAACTAAAGTAATTTTTCAACCGCCTTCAAACAAGAACATATTTTAAGTGACTTTAGAAACCAAAAAAATCAGAAAAGATTTTAGAACAAGCAAGCTGAGATTTGAATTCCCGATTATAAGATCCCAATTCCAAATCTTAGTTAATAGACTGCCACTATTTTATCTTACTAAATAATATAATACATAATAATCTAGACCATTTTTAAATATGATGTAGAGAAAGGTTAGTCGTTAGCACAATAAATGTAAGGCAAAGTATAACTTTTACATTGTGATTAATGCCCCAGCTGGTGTTTTAATTTTACAAACCGCATCCGCGCGTGAAGGATTTCCTTTCATCATATTTCAATGTTTAAATATTACCTTAAACGCTACCTTCACCACACGTATGTAAGCGGTAATAAACGTTAAGCCTCCTTCATACTTTGATGTTAAGGTGGAAAATAAAATATATTGTATGTATAAAAACGAATTGGAATATTTCAGCCCTGGAAGACTCACCGTCAAAAAATATCAACCTCCATTAATACACTGCTATACATATTTTCTCAGATGTAATTTTATTATTTTTAACGGATTGTAGATCTATATAGCTTAGCGTCCTACGAGCAAAGACACAAACCGACTTCAAATGAAATCAAATGCTTAACGTCATTACGCGCGGTCGCCCTCTTTGTATTTCCGAATAATCGAAATCAGTTTGCGTGATACTTGATGCTAATTTAAGACTATTATGATTTTCTCATGAATTCGATTGTCAGAATTGGACCAAAATTTGGTCAAATGAAAAAAGAATCATCAAAATCGGGTTACCCAATCAAGTTATGTGGTAACAAACATAAAAAATACAGTCAAATTTTGAAGTCGGTTGAAAATATTGAGGAATCGCAACATAGAAAGAGCCACAAAAATTCGGCTAATTTGGACACTTCTATTGCCCATATTCTTGTACGCCATAGAAAGAAATGTGGTTCCCGCGAGAAGTAGGGAAAAACAAGATAGAGATGTGGTGCTGGAGGAGAATGCTTGAAGCATCATGGACTGTACCAACGAGTTTATACTTCGAGAACTAGGCATCAAGTGCGCCTTTTTTTTGTTGACGGGGAGGAAATCTTCACAAAGATACCCCGCCTTCTGGGGGGAAGGCGGCGGTTATGTGGGGTTCTTATCCACTAAAACCTCTCCGGTGGCCCTTTCCTCAGTGCATGACGAGGGGATCTCCAGTTGAACGCACCGGAGCCCCTCTGCACTGTGCTCAAGGAGAGCACGTCCCGGGGGGAGGTTATTCCCTCCCCCCTGTGCCCTCGCAGCGCAACGCGACACGGGCAAGCCGATGTCGCCTTCTTCCCGGGTCCACTTTGGTGGACGACTCAGGCCCCCACCCTTGTCGCCCAGTGAACCCGAGGCCCCTTTTAGTCGCCTTGTACGACAGGTAGGGCTAATTAGCTGAGCCAGTTAGCTAATTAGTTGAGCCAGTGTCTTATGATGAGTTTTATACTAGTTTAGTTGGTTTATAAAATTAATTTTTTGCATATCATATAGCATTAGTGTAAGACCATTAATTACACTATATCGTCTCAACATCGACTGTGAAAGCTTTCTCAATGCTGATAAAGAAAATATCTCTTTCACAGAACACGTAAAAGGAAATGTTCTTTCAGATGTTCGCAAAGAAAGCGACAGACGAAGTGCTATTTTCAATTTTAAAAAGAAGCGCGATGTTTCAAAGCATAAATTGCACCGTGAAGAGTAATATTGAAAACTTCGCTTGCAAAAAGTTCTCACAACGTGAAAAGCTTAATCTGAACTTTCTCATTTTCACAGAATGCTACCATTGATATTCACATTACTGAAATCCTATTATGCAGCCTACCTATACAATTGGATCTTGAAAACGATACATATTTATAATCTCATGTGATGTCTGAAACATCAAAAAGGCTTTGCTTAATCATGAACATAATTACTGCGTCTTCTAAATGTCTATTTTTCAACAATATTAATGTAAACTTTCCTGCTTAGTCTGCCATAATGTGCACTTTCACTGCCATATATTAATCCACGAGCCAAGTCTACATCCATTAATTATATTTCCAGCGCTCCTTCTTATATATCATATATACTATCCGTTCTAAATATATATTCTAAATATTAATCCTCTTCCACTAGATCAATAATTTCGTTTACTAATATCACAAATCGTTTATTTTATTTCTTTCCAAACATATATAATTTTAAAAAATCAATCAACAAATTTGCCATCTCCTGCAACTCTTGCGCCAAATATAACTATAACTTCATTAGCTTTTGAACATCATTGACATCTCTCAAACGCGACCGTAGCTTTTTGTTTCGTCTTTTATTATTTGTTCAGTAAACAACAGAACAGTTTGCGTCTATCCCACTAAATTTCTGCGTTTATAATCGCCATAAACAACCACTGTTTTCAAGATTGGAGTAAATAGCATTGCAATCCAGGACTGAATTTCCACATAACATCAGATGGGATCGTAGTCAAGCACTTTCTTCGAAAATATAAAAATGCATACAAGAAATCTTTCCCAACATATAAGTATTTAAATCATTACGAAGTTACTCTTTTATGTACGACGGCATTACATCAATACCTGGTTTAATCATTGAAATGAGGAATCCATATAAAAGCGCTTGAAATATTTTATAAAAGTAAGTTGAACCTAACTTGATCAAACCGCTAGTACTAGGACTATCTAACGAAACCTTTGAACGATTTAAACTTTTAACGAAGCTTTTAAATTGAGTGAAGTTTTAGCCGTTCCTTTTCATTTTGCACCAGGGCTGCGAGAGAAAACATGGAGTTATGTTACTAGGTGCCAAAATTTAATCAACAATTTCCCAAAAAAAACTATTAAAATCTTATAATTCTTAATAAAACTTTCCGTACCAGAACTTTTTATTGTATATTATATTTATAATATTATATTTATATGATTTGACAAACAAGACTTGATAAGCCATTCTCTTTTTTAGTTAACATCTTATACTCAATTGCACAATTGTAAAAAAAATGATGACAATAGTCTGCTCGTGATATTCAGGCTAGTCTTTTTTAGAATCGATTAATTTATCCCAATCATTCAAGTTGAATATATATTAAGAAAATATTAGCTCTGGCGTCCTTTAAACCCTGGCGAGGGAGACAGAGACGGCTTTCGCTGTCAGCTTATTACCAAGCTTTTTAGGTATTTTACGTGACAAGTTCCATACACCAGACACAGTTTCTTTAAACACTTAAAAAACCGAAAATTGGTGGAATTTAATATACAAAACTATTCTTGAAGAACATACTTTCCAATAAAAAACGAATCATCGAAGTTAGGTGGCGTGATATTGAGGTATTCGGCTATTTATCGCGCACTTACATATTTAATGCACACTAATGACTTATTTGGTTTTTTAGTAGATGCCATTATCAATTCAACCACATGGGAAGCACCAGCTTTGAAACAAAAAAAGAATCAACTAAATCGGTTCACCCAGTCGTCAGTTATAAGGAATTATAACAAACGTAAAAAAACATTCAGACGAATTGAGAACTCCTGCTCCTTTTTTGAAGTCGGTTGAAAAGTGTTTTAATAAGTGTTGTATAAGTGAATAAGTGTTCTCTCGAAAATAAAATTTAACGTGCCCAAGAAATCAGCGCGCTATCATATTCCTATCCACCTCCCTTTGGCATCTTCCAACTATCGTCAAAATTCATTTATGTGGCGCGCTGGTCACACGCTCAATAAATATTCGAAAAGTACAGAAGTTGACATCTTTAATATTACAACTGTAGCAATAAGACGGGTATTCTATCGAAATTTCTTCAATTGAAAATTGTTAGTAGGCTTTTGTATTATTAATATTTTTGCTCACACAATAAAATAATTTTAAAGTTTTTCGTATTCGCGAAGATCTGTTATTGGCAGTCTGTCTCTTAATTATTACTGTATCTTTTTTGTAAATTTTATTGCTGTTGATCTTCCTGTAAATAAATAAATAAATAAAAAATCAATCTTATCAGATGCACGCATATATAATGTAATAGTTGTATTAAATTTCATTCACTATCAACATTACGTTAAAGGAGTTCATAAACTTCCTTTACTAAAGTTGCTTTACACTTTGCTCTTTATGTGTAACGTTCCGACGAGTAGAACGCTTGAATAACTTACACTAGATCAGGGAATATCGCTTATGAATATTGTATGTCCAGTGACTGCGTACAGCGAATCTCGCCAAAAGTCACGTTTACGAGATTTTCAAACAAATAGTTTAATTCTAAAGTGACACCATAAATTTATAATATATGAACGAGTTCTTGAATGGACACCGCGGATGCCCTATGCTAAAAGTGGAGCGACTATCTTCTCAGGACTTGTGTAATGTAAAAAAAAATGTGGCTGAAAATCGTATTCAGTGGTTTTTGGTGAGGCCTATATTTAGCAGTGGACTGTTGGAATATAATATATGTTGTGTAATGATGATAATTATATATTCTCCCAATTCAAAACAAACGCATCATCCGTCATCTTATATAGCAGTGAAGCGTAGCTAAAAAGATATATCGTTGTTCCATTGTCTCCTCAATGTGCATGTCAGTGACAATGGAAATACATACCAAAATAAATAAATATACAATATATATATATACTATTATATAACCTAACAATATATATAATATTGTTAGGTTAAAAAATGGAAAAAGCTTTTAAAATACAACTTTAATACAAAAGACACTTTTATAACCTTAAATAATTTACAAAATAACACATTTGTACATTAAACAAGTTTTAACACAAAATGGCGGCTACACACAGAACAAGTAACAATGCAAGGTAAAGTAGCTAAATGGCTCACGACACCGCCGAGTATAGAGAGATCTAACCGTGACAACGGGTGATAAGCGAATGTCCCTTGTGACGGATCACCGTTTCTAACGTATTGAAATTTGTTGGTCACCATTTTGCTTATAATATATAAACAAGAAGATGCTGCGATAGATATGTGGCTTTACTCGATTTTAGTAACAAACACGTCCGTGCCAGCCTTGGAGTTCGTGACGTAGCAGATGAACTGCAGAAAAGTCCTGTCCGATGTTAAGGGCAAATAAGCCGCAAACATCGAGATTATTTCGGAAACATACCTAGAACTCATTCAACAAGGTCTTGCGGTAGCTGGCTGGGCGTCGTGAAAGCAAACATGATAGAGAACAATCTCAAAGGAGCCAGCCGAAGACCAGGTAAAGTGAAGTAGACTCTAGTCTCTAGGAAAGCGGACCCTGGTAGTAGACCGAGAAAACGTTAGGCAGAAGATGGTCCTAATGGGGCGCGTATTTTTTTTAAACAATATTTCACCCACATTCAAATGGATTTCACATGCGATTGCAATCTATGTAACAGCGGGTAACCAGAATATTGTCTTTGTACCAGCTTTTGAGAATTAAAAGCATTTTTGTGTGAAAAAATGTCCCGATAAATCTGTAGGGTTACAAATCTAAACACAAACGCAGAGCTTTGTTATAGCATATGTCAAAAGCTTTGATTAATAGTCGCTGGGTATTGTATGTAACATTTAGAGGTAAATCGCCCGTACTATTTGGCCGCAGTGTTTTTTTAATAAAAGCTTTCGCACTCGTTCAAAGAAAATTGTTGTATCCCGATACCCGTATGGTATTAGTAAGCCCGAACGGGCAACAAATTCCGGTGTTATGTTTAGGATCAATAGTTAGAAAGGTAAAAAATATAACGTTGCCTGCATAGACTTAATAAATTATTTAGTGAGGAACCCAATGTTCTGGCCTAGTTTATTTTAAATACTAAACTACATTAAACTGCATGAAGTTAAATAAAAAAGGGAGTTATACTGTTACACATGTTACAAAATAAGAGGTCAACTTTTTGTGACGTAAATTGGACATGCAGTCCTGGATGGTAAGGCGCACTAGCTTAGTAAATGCCTACTCACTCTGCTCTAGAAAATCCCACATTGTAATCGGAGGGAAAGACAGACGCGGGCAAACTGTCCCAGTCCCTTGCTGTGCCAACGACGAAAGACGAAGCAAAGCGCATCCGTATACCTAGGCTGGCTTGCGAGGGGGTTTTGTTTAAAAAATTCACCTAACTTTTAAAGAAAACTTTTAAATTTACATTTAGTAAATGTTTAGTAGTCGAATTGTAGAAATCAAGTGTTCACTAAGTGAGTTGTCTTTTATTTCTTACGAAAAAGGAACTATATGTAGCTAATAATTCGACATTTGCAACGAGAGGACATTGTGAAAACCACTTAAATATGCTGTTTAAGCAAAGTAATATAATCGGTCTGAGTGCTCAGAGCGGCTCTATTGATCTGCATGCTTGCCCCTGATATTTATTGAGGGATTCTTTGTATACTAGCTTTTGCTCTTAACTTTGTGTAAGTAGAGACCGAATGAAAATATGAAGTATTTTATGTTATGATTTATATGATGGTATAAGTATTTAGGTAAAACCTCTATAAACTAAGCTACATTATATGGGGTACACAAATACGAGGGACGACGGGATTAGCTGGGTATACCTTTGTTACACTACGAAATTAAGTGCAGCATCATATGTCACTGATATTCTGTAATTGCTTAGTACATCTACGAGCGTTAATATGCACCACTGTTTAGTCTACACAAATTGAATTGTTGGTCCTCTCGGGTACCTTGTGGTAAACAGGTCTCGGTGGCCCTGGTGTAAATCCCTAAGAGATTCAGGCTGTGGGAGCTGTACCACCTCAGCGTTCATTTTGAAAAAAAAAATTAATGGTACTACTACCAAATAAAACTAAAACAAAATTGATCTTATTAATTAAAACTTTAAAGAGTGACCAGAAAAGAAAAAGTTCTGTTACTCCAGTAATTTGTGAGAACCGGTTCATGTAATACAATTCTGTTGACATTTTTTACTTACATACATAAATGTTAAAGTTACAGTCTATATATATAAATTTATCTATCCCATTGTTAAGCACAGGCCTTCTCTGTAAGGAGAGTGTAAGTGCATAGTTCGCTACACGTCCCTAGTGCGAAAAATGGTAAATCAGCACTTAAAATTACAACAAACAATTTTAATGGCGTCGCCACCGCGGATTGACACTGAGCTACCAAAGCTCATGCTACTCTTGCAACATGCATGCATGGATTTTACTCTCAATAGTGTTTTAAGAAAGAATTTCTAAACAAGCCACACTCTGTCTTTTCATGAAAAATGCAATGTGGATTACTCTTTGAGTGATACTATTCAATGTGAAGAAGCCGGGAGCTAAAACGAAGCGGCTCTCGCTTCTAACAACCAATGGTAAACGCATTTATTCAAATTACAAACTGTATTTCCGATTCAGTTTAAAGAACAAAAAACAAACAAGTAATTTTGTCGCATATTAGGGATACAAGAAAGAAAAAAAACTTTTTAATCGCGGGTAACACCGCAGGGCACAGCTAATGAAATATACAATTATTCAGTTCATTACAGATTCAACAAATTGAGACGCTAGAATACCGATATAAAAACCACCGAGAACGCCATAACAAACATAATAGAAATGCAGCGAAAAGTTAAAAGTAATATTGCGCACGCACGTCTTTACGTAGTCCCGGGCACCGATGAAAATCAGCGCTGTCGCATCCTTGCGACAGCATATGCTGAGACGATGCCGATAATGGCATCACATGTTATGTACTATTTGTCCGTGGAACTTTAACTTTATTCATTTTTCATTCTTTTTTAATGTGTGTTATATTTTGTCGGTAATGTGTGTGTGTATTATGATGCCAATAAATAAAATTTCTATGTCTTATATTTATAGTCTACCAATATACTCAGCGATTACCATCTGACCCTTCAGTAAGAGTGTTAACAGTCCACCTTGACGGCCGACAAAGGCCCTTGTCGCCCAGTGAACCCGATGCCCCTTTTAGTCGCCTTCTACGACAGGCAGGAGATACCGTAGTCTTATCCTTGAGAACCCAGAACTACAGGTCTGTCCAAATAAACTCAAACTTGTGCTAGGAACAGTTACCGTTAGTTAGTTAGGTTTTGAGCTACTTTCTTACCTAGTTTTACAACAATATTATGAATTTTATTATATATATGTAAATAATATAGGGAACAGCGTTTTTCATAATAGACCCAAGATGTTTCTTAATATCATCTTCCGTAGCATAACCGTAGCAGAATCAGTAGAACTAAAAAAAGTATGTGATTTACGTATGTTAGAAACAAGTTTCTGAATGACAGTGGGAAGATAATCGTTAAGAGAAATAGATGCTTTGAAAATATTCGATTGAGCGCATTTAAGTTAAAAGGGATATTGCATTCACTGGAAGATTTACCAACATAGAAAGTTCTAAGAAATTTGCAACATCCGAGATGAATATAATTTTGAGTTTGCTAGTTGCATTTAGCTTAGTGTGTTTGACTAAACATTTGGTAACTACGTGAGTTTATGTTTTGCTCTATATTTGTTTTAATATAGCATGTTTGATGTACTTAGTGTTGCTTATGAGAGTTGTTGTTGTTGATGTTTATACAACCGTACGAGAACACGGTATGTAAATATCTTTATTATACGTCTTAATTCAAACACACAATGGAGGTTGCCGTAAATGATTCCTACTATAGTTGACCGTTTATTTTATTATTAACAAGAAAGTTAGCAATATTTCTTTTATTTTATTTTTTTCACTGTAACTAAGTACCAACGAAAGAATAAAAAGATTGTTCAAAAATTTCGCATATAAATCAAGACAAACATCTTGCCTTCGGGTTACAATATTTCCTCTTATCGTGGTTTAATAATTCAGAGTAAAATCGCCAACAATGGAATTCAATATACCAAGTTATTGTGTCCTGTGATGGAGGTTTGACGCACAAAACTTTTGTCCAGGCGTCGTGATGACAGCTGCCTGCTCAAGTCATTTGTTGAACATTCAATATCTTGCTTCTTGTTTATTAATCTGAACAAAATAAACAAACTATTATACCAGCAAACAATCAAGTAGCATGGTAACGTAAAATGCTTTTTTAAATTATACTTCTTTAGGCACGTTATGAACAAATGATTTAAAAGTTGGAGGTTTGCAAAAAGTTCAAAAGCACAATTGTTTGATATAATTGAGGTTAACTATCCGTGTGTATTATTTTTTGTTGTAATTTCAAATATTATAATTATTTCACTGCAGCTTCAACCTGCCACTTTTGTGTAACAGTGATGCGCGCGCATCTTAAAATGTCACTCCTAATTTTTTCATAAAACGCTTATACTCGTAGAAGTATAACTTCTAAATTAGGCAATAGTTTCCAGGCAACATTTGTATGGACAGCAAATATATTAGGTCGGGGAAAAAGTTCCTTCGCAATTTTTAAGAATAGCATTTTAATAACCTAGGATATTGTCAACGGTTAGTAAATAGCAAGGCATTTACTAACCGTTGACAATATCCTAGGTTATTCATTGTAAAATAAATTCGATTTTTCTTTGTGTTACACGTGCAAGTTATATTTTTTATTTTAATATTGACGAGTCATAAAATAACTATTTTCCAAATATTTCCAACTGTTAAAAAAAGGTTTACTCCCGGAACGATTGCCACTTAAGCAGAAATAATCAAAATGTGACCGCCGCACTAGGGGTTAGTAAAAAAACCGACACAGAAAGTCTGATATTTATTTTACTATTTACCTATTTAATTACGTACCATAATCTGTCTAGACGGACAACCCACATCGTTAGATAGTCAACATTAAAGGCACTTATAAGCGTTTGTTCTAGATATAATTTTTAATAAAAATATTTTTATAAACTTCTTGTTTGAACAAATTCTAATTATTTTTCCACTGAACAGAAGGTCAAATGTCAATCAATCAAAAAGTAAGTTTCAGAACGTATTTTATGTAGGCTTGAGTAATAAAGAACAACACCAAAATAGAATCAATCTGATGTAGAGATTATGGTTTTCCTAGTCGGTAATTTATAATAATATATTTGCCAATAATTCTGTGGTTAATAAAATAATACGAATTATATACTTCAAAATGTTTGATCTATCACAGGGATATATATTCATCTAAAATGATACTAAATTCTGTTACCTTGGTCTTCAAACATGTATAAATATTTAAAAGTCACTGGATAAAGAAGACTTTTTTTAAAATACGTGGGAAAATGACTACGCATAACCAGCCTTACGAGAGCAAGGACGGATTATGTTAGGCTATGGGGGTTCACCGCCTAGTTACAAAGCCTTGAGTGACGTGCGCAGTATATCCCGTTCGCTTCTGCCAAAGGTAGGGGTAACTCCACCCTATGTGAGAGGCTCGTCAGAGCCAGCGTCGTCGGAATCACGGTAGTGTGCGCAAGCGTACCCGTGGTTCCGTCTTAAGACACCGAGTAGGACACCGTGGGGTTTTAGGCGGTGCAACTCCGACATAACCTCTTCTCGCCCCCCACGAAATAAAATACCCCGCGGTGTTCCTCCGGATACCTTTAGTTAGAGCTACGAAAGCGCCTTAGCACAATTTCGTAGCTCGAAACTTCATCCCTTTTCTATGGAAAATGCATACGAAAATCTGCGTTATTTAAGTAACATATTTAAGACGGTAAACTTATGCAAGACAGAACCTTGATCAACCATTGCTCCACTTCTTTATATGTCTTTCTTCGTCAACAGATTGCCTGGTGTGAAAAAGTGTCCGAGTGATTTTAATTTCCTAATTGCAGGTAGGACACAGTAATTTACCGTAATATGACTGAAACAGTAAACAATATCCATAGCAATTAGTCTATCAATCCATTGGTCTTAAATACTTCATGTAAGATTCAATAGCCCAATTGATATTTAAAATTTCAATCCACCATTTAACTGTTCATGTGAAAAATCACATCACATCATCATTTTTGTTGACGGGAGGAAATCTTCACAAAGATACCCCGCCTTCTGGGGAAGGCGGTGGTTGTGTGGGGATCTTACCCACTAAAACCTCCCGGTGGCCCGGGGAGGTTACTCCCTCCTCCCTGTGCCCTCGCAGCGAAAGGCCACACGGGCCAGCCGATGTCGCCTTCTTCCCGGGTCCACTTTGGTGGACGACACAGGCCCCCACCCTTGTCGCCCAGTGAGCCCGAGGCCCCTTTTAGTCGCCTTGTACGACAGGCAGGGGATACCGTAGTCTTATTCTTGAGAGCCCAGAACTACAGGGCTGAAAAAGTGAAAAATCACCTAGCACAAGTTTATGCTAAGTCAAATTGGCAAACAAGAACTTCGGTATTATTAGTGAAATATATTGTAAGCATTCTTTAAAAAATATTTGTCATGTTGACTAGGCGAGTATTTTCGCCAGGTTTGGCGGCGATCTTTTTCATTGTACGTTGCTAAACTTTATTTTCTCGTACAAAACTATATCTACCGTGGAAGTAGCTCAATTGCCGAGTTATTACGTTCAGTTTCAAAAGCATCGTATTATTGTATATGTTAAAACATAAGAACGTGTTCTTTATTACTCACAAAGAAACCTTCAAAGCACTCAAAGAAATATAATATTTCCCAACGGTATAATATCAAGTGACTTGAAATGTTGAACTACTCTAACATAAGAAAAAAAATGTGTACATATACATTATCACATACAGCTATCTTCCCAAATGTAGGTATTAACTTAAAGTAACGAGCCCCTTTAGGAAAGTTGTAGCGTTATGTCTCTGTATTAATGTTGGGTACATTAACAAATGTTCATGCAAAAACGTGTCTCACGTTAGTCTCTCAGAAAGATTTGGAGTTTATGAAACATCTATTTCTTACGAGTCTGATATGACTCTGTTCCTTCATCATTGTTCATGTGTAGTCTAGTGGTCGGAGATCTATGAGTCGCGAGTCCCACTCTTCTAGCAAAGAAAAAAGTTTAGTTAGAATCTCTTTGAATAAATTTGTATTGTCTATATTTGTCTCTTTTAGACGAAAAGGTTTCCGACTACTGCTATAGTCTACTCAAGTCGTAAATGTTTTATCATAAGCAAGTCGCCATTGAATCTGAATCCTACAGGCGTTTTGTTTTTAAGCTAAAGTTTTTACGCAGGAGAAACCAGCGCAAAGGCATTGCAACAAAAAAATACGAAAATCTTCAAAGTACAGCGTGCATTTCAAAATTACACGTAGTAACATAAAAAAGTGATAAACATAAAGTTAACGAATGAAGGTTTTATAAGAGCTTTCCGTATAAAGAGTTCTTTGATAGCAAAGAACTTTTGTAACAGTGGTAGAGCTACTTAGTTCTGTTTTTTACATGAATGGGTATACATACAAATTAACAGCTTGAAGTAGTCAAAGAAATTCAGCGTTTCTAAAAAATTTGCTAGTTTATTTTATAAAAAAAATATTTATATTTTTTATATCTAGATATATGTAGATAACGACTAGGTGTCGGACCAACAATTTGGGTTCGAATCAGTCTAATATTTTTGAGGATTCATTGTTTTTAATAATTATGTACATAATTATGTAAGCTTAGTGAAACAAGAATTACATTAATTGTTATCCATTTTTACTTGTAGATGTCTACTAATGAGAATAAGTTTTCTTTATTTGTTACAGAAAAAATACCGTGTAGAATAAAATATACTTATATATATATAATATTATATTTTCTTGTAACAAGAAAATAAAATTTATTTGACTAAGGCAACCCGTACTTAAATCATTCAAGAATACTTTCCCGTCATATGTAAGGTACCATAAAATTTGTTTTTATGAGGTCACAAGTGTTGTCAAAGATTACATTGAAAATATAATTTACAAGTATTCTTCAATACTTCAAATATACTTTATTGCGGTCCACAATATTGAACAAAGTAGGTCATACAGGACCCTGCAGGGTTCGCAATATTTTGCAGAATTGAGACAAATATTTACGATAAAATATAGAAAATAACTTATATTATGTTTTTGTTAGTAAAATACTTAAAGTAATTAATGAAATTCTTTAATTAAATTAAATAACTATACTTGTATTACTCCAGGATGGTAAGATGAAAATCAATAATTATAATATAATTGTAACTCGGTTAAAGCTATTTTATTCGTTTCCGTATCCATCTTATATAATTTTCTTACTTTTATTTTTATTATAGGCTTTATCTTCGCCTTCCATCAAGCAAGATGGAAGCCAAACGTGAGCCTATTTAGTATAAAAAAATATATATAACCACATTAAAAGTTTATTCCTGATTTTACTAAAATGTACAAAGTAAATTATGACATATTCTATTCTATTTCTTTTTTCTTTGACATCACTGACAAGTCATGAGGTCTATGGAGATTTCATACAAAAAAATAACTGTTTTTTTACAGGTATATAAAAGTAAAAATCATCACATCAACAATCTATATTTTAATGATACCTCCACAAATAATGTTACACTAGTATTATTACATAACTGTCCTGATCCCTATTTCGCTTATTGTCAAGAATATTAAAGAAATTCCTACACGACGAAAGGCCTATGGCAATATTTGAGGATATCTCTATTACGTTTTATTTATATTACATAGAGTCATTATTTCCCAGCTTTATTTTCTAAATGTTCAGACAAAAAGCGGTTGAATTCATCCCTATGAGTTTATTATTTCGTATTTATTTATTTAATCATTATTTGCACAAAAAAGTATACAAAAAGGCGGACTTAATATCAGAAGGCTTTCTCTGCTAGTTTACCTCGGGTTGTGTGGGAACAAATTAACAGCTTATAGAAAAAATATATTAAATAAGATAAATATAATTCAAAAATATAAAAATAAACGTACATATATATATATATATATATATATATATATATCTATGCTACTCCGACCCACACGCGGCCTCCATTTCAAGACTTTCCTCCCCTATCTACTGGAAAGAGCTTGGCATTATGGCACCTATGGTCGGCATTTCTCTAAGGAATAGAACAAAGGTAGTCGACATAACTCATAAAGTCAGCAAGTTGAAGTGCCTGTGGGTCGGCCACATCTGTCGAGTCACTGAAGGTTTTTTATAACAGCTCTGTAGTACTGGGTTCGTAAAATAAGTCTACGGTTTCCTCTGCCTGTCGTAGAAGACGACTACGAGGGGCGTCGGATTCACGGGTGACAAGATTGGGGACCCTTGTCATCCACTATAGTCGACTCGATTCCTCAGGACATATTCTTAAGCATAGTGCAGAAGGGCTACGGTGGGTTCCATTGGCGATCCCGGATCCCCTCACCATGCACCGGGGGGGTTTAAGGGTTAAAACCTTAGTGAAAGCCTAGTAAGGATATCTTGTAGAAGATTTCCCCCCGTTAACAAAAAACCAAAAGGTTTTTATAACATAACCGTATTTAAAGCTTGTCCGGCTCTTAAACCGATGGAGCTTTTAAGTGCTTGACTTCCGGACATACAAAAAATCACTTACTGAAATGTATGCCCGTATATTACGTCGAACATCAGGACTTAACTCTTATAAAATCGTGGATCCATTATTCAAGACGTGTTACGATGCATGTGAAGCGTTTTTTTAACTGCCAAGTTAAAAATCCTGAGTCTACCGAAACGGAAAATGTGGGATTTTTAAAAGCTTACACTTGTTACAGGAAAATCTAGTGTGAATGCATTCAATCTGGTTTAACGTCGAATTGCGCGCAGCTTGCTAACTCTTGAATTTTATATTTTCAAATAGGAGACATGAACAACGCTAAAAATGAGCGTAAATGTAAACTTTTTCCCGACAGTGGTAAAATAAAAAAATATTTTAATTCCTAAGTATCCTAATTGTACTAAGAATGTCTGACGCCCACATCGTCTTTCTTTTTCCACATTCGTGCTCGTTGTCCTAATGGAGTATTAGTCTTGAATTTTCATCATCATAATCATCAGCCTGTGTCTGTCCACTGCTGGGTAAAATTCCTACGATAATTCAGAAATACAAAGAGAGCATCCGTAATAGCTTTTAACGTTTGATTCGATTTGAAGTCGGTTTTTGTTTATACTCATAAATATACTTGTTATATAATGTAATCTAATAAAATGTAATAATACCTACGACTCTGTTATGACGTAACTGTATTATATTATATGATATAACAAAAACCCGTTAATATTTTTAAGCAAGCATCCATTTTATCTTTACGAGTCTTTGTAAAAGGGTCAAGGATCTTATACCCGCCCATTGGCCAGTCTCTTGGAGAAAACGACTTAAGTTCGACACTTAACGTTCTAAATTTCCTAAACTGCTGTTGTAGCTTGCTACGTGAAACAAAATTCGTTATCGGCACCATAAGCATTTAATATTGTAAGTAATTGTTTTATAAGTTCACATTTTTGAAGTGAAAATTCTTTATGCACGCGGGGTATAAGCTGGTGAATGCGTTACAAAAAGTGTGATCAGGCAAGACGAACGGAAGTTTGAGGGAGATATAAGTTAGTGAATAAAGAAAGAGAGAGTACCGTTTCGTATGTAAGATACAGTGAAAGACTGTTGTCTGTATCACACTGTTGGAGCAAGAGAGAGCACTGCGCAAACTTTTTGTCTATTTTGAACCATGTATACATACATATATAAACATACGTATATACATACATATAGAGCTAAAGAAGTTTTACTTCATTCGTATGGTCTAAAGCACACTAAATGTAGACGGTTCAATCTACCGAATGTTTTACAATTAATATTTTAAATCTCAGGATTTTCCCTACTATTACTTAGTATTATTTATATGAGAGCGGTACGGTACAAGAGCCGTAGTAGTTGTGTCCGCGAGGTAACCTCAAGCCGCATAGTACGTTAGCGGTGTCGGTACCGATGTATTTGTTTGTTGCAATTTTAAGATTTACCACGCCCTCGGCGATGTAGGAGTCGTGAGAATAAATACATGATATATTAATTACATTTATTTATAAATTTTCTTTCTTTTTGAAAAACTTTCGAAATTTTCCGCATGGCAAGTTATGTACCTTATAATTTCCTTTCACTGAAGGCCCGTGCCCAATATTAGGGTATATATATATGTTGTACTATTAACATAACATTAACTAGAAGTAGAACAAATTGGGTATTGTTCGAATTGAGGCTAATCAGCAATCATTTCACCTACTTTCATCCCCACCGTCGAAACTAACAATTGCTGATCTAATCAATTGCAAATCTTATCGTGGTAAAGTATGTCAAAACGTAGAATAGACAAGTACTGACAATCAGCAGATGAAATTTTACTACATATCGCGATGTACAAACATCGTCGCTGTCGTAAATCCGCCTTATACTGAAGCATATTTGGTCCAACCTAATAGATAACTAGCCCGCTATCATTTTAATGAACGCTATTCTATTGTATAAAATTTCTTAAGTACTCGTTGACAGCGTTGTCTGGGAGTTGGAAGCCAAATTGATTGAAACTCTAGATTTGAAAACAAAGCACCGCATATTACCTTTTTTGTTAACGGGGAGGAAATCTTCAGAAAGATACCCCGCCTTCTGGGGGGAAGACAGCAGTTATGTGGGGTTTTTTACCCACTAAAACTTCCCCTGTGGCCCTTGCCTCGGTGCATGACGAGGGGCTCCGGGATCTCCAGTGGAACGCACCGGAGTCCCTCTGCACTGTGTTCAATGAGAGCACATCCCGGGGGGGGGGGAGGTTACTCCCTCTCCCTGTGCCCTCGCAGTGCAAGGCTACACGGGCCAGCCGATGTCGCCTTCTTCCCGGGTCCACCTTGGCGGACGACAAAGGCCCCCACCCTTGTCGCCCAGTGAACCCGAGGCCCTTTTTAGTCGCCTTCTACGACAAGCAGGGGATATCGTAGTCTTATTCTTGAGAGCCCAGAACTACAGGGCTGACCGCATATTACCTATCATAACGTATAAGTATTGTACAGCTAAAGTTGGAAGTATTTATTCCATTTCTCATTTAATGTTTTCTTTGGAGGCATGTCGTAATTAAATTACGCTTATTATGATTTACAACCGACTTGATAGCCATAAAAAACTCATCGCAACGTGCCAAAGTACCTTATGTGTATTAATGGGAAAACTTTGGCCACATATCTGCTCGTTTCAGTTAATTAACTAAACTGTAACATAAGTTACATTTATCGCTGTGGCAAGTTTTAATTAATATTACGTTTTAATTGAAAATCTTTAAATGTCAAGAAATTGAACGTAGTAAATATAACTCCAAGTCACTTATATGTAACGTGATATGATGAATTTGATAGAGATCATGCAAGATACGCCGTAAAATGGGAACTGAAATCTGCTATTCCAGTTGACTAGAGTAAAGGGGTATAACATCAATATAAAATTAATTAAAAGAAAAAAAGAGTGGAAAAGTAAGAAGAAAAAAATAAGTATAATACAATAATATTTTATTTTGATTATGCCATATATATTTCCTTTCTTAAACTATCCTCTTATTAATATTAAAATGTACAAAATAATGTCGATGTTTCACATCTCATCACACCGTGTATCCCAACTTTATAACATGGCGTTTGCTCCTCGAAGCTAAATTAACAGCCCCTCTAGTCTTGATAAACATTGCCTTCGGCTACCGTGTCCAAGCATCAATGGAACAGACCTGAATTATTTAATGGCCATTACTAGATCTGACACGTAGGTTTTTAAATCTAACGGCACTACGTAAGGATCGTATAAAGTCGATGCTTTTTCACGCGCATTACTCATTTTACTGTGTTCTTGCGTTAAAAATATAACAGATTACTTAAGGTGAATTGAGTTTTACTTCAATGTTTAAAAACATGAATAGACTTCTTTGGACTTCAAGATTATTTCTATGAATATAATTAGAAACCGTATACACAAAATGGTTAAAAATGTCGTTAATTATTTTTATCATTATTCGATCTATAATAGCAATTAAAAATACAACGCAATTTATTAGAGTCGTGGATTATTTTTCGTTTCACTTCACTACGTCCCAACAAACTAATTACGTTTTTGAAACATGACAAGTAATTAATGTATTTAATGAATCATAAAGAAATGTCAAAGCACACTCCTTAATCTGAGACAGTAAAGATATTTTATAAATGCAGATGGTAAATAAAATAAAAATTTAACAATTTTAAATTTAACTTTTAAATAAAGTAACAATATTATCGTATCTTTTTCAGTTGTACAGCTAAATTAATTGGGTGCTTTGGGCTCTCCTTAACTTGTTATATATAGGACATACTAAGCTTTCTGAAATATCCCTCACCGGGGGACCCTTGTGTTGAATTAATAGTGATAGAGGTCCAGGCTAAGCGACCTAAGAGCCACCACTCAATCCGGTGAAACGTACCTTGTAAGAGCAGACTCAACTTTTATATAAAATTATTGATGAAACTCGACAAGCCTATAATACTTCTAAATTTCTCGGTCTAATTATTTACATGATGCAGGAATGCAATAAACCGTAAATTATTGGCACTATTTTCGACCCTAAGGCCGTTGAAGTATGTTCTTGCCACTGGTGATAAACAATTGACTTTAATTAATAAAAAATACAAAGAAAATAATTTATCATTCTACGCAAGCAATCCTTTGTATACCGGCCATCAAACTTTCTTGTCTACTTTGACATTTACTGTAACTTTCGCCTGTAATACCTTACGAAGCTATTTTTAAAATGAAAAATTGTCATTATCGAATTACTTCGGTTGCGTATTCTTGCTTTATTAACGCAATTGACTTAAATTGTATTATCTTATCATTTTTTTACCTTAAAAAGGAATCAGGAAACGAACAATAATTAAGTCGTTGAAGGTACGTAGTTACTCTTTAGCTAAAAGTGATGTGGCAATGGATTAAGGGAAGAAGATCAAGTTATCCCTGTCTCTCTCTGCTTGTTAAGTACTTCTACAACTTTGAAGGGTTTCTATGTTTTAAATAAAACACCTTTTTAAAAAAATCTTACACGTCCCCTTTTAAGCAGGGTAGACAGACACCGCTATCGCCGTCTGTTTTTCTCCGATCTTATTGGTCCCATGTATGATAGCTTGTGAGCCATATATCATGAATTAGACAGACATTTTAATAAGCGATTCTTTGTATGTGAGAAATTGAATCAAATTAAAAGAAGTCTAAAAATCACAAAAAAAGCGTATTTTTAATACTCTTTGCATGTATTTATTTACATAAGTTTCTCTCTATACCTTATAATATTATCTGTTATCCCTTTATAATATAGTATTATATATTTAAGTATTTATGTATTTTTATGTATATATCTTGTGCAGGAATATGTATGGGCATTTACTGTTACTTTTACACATAATGTTATATCTTGTATCTTTTGGTTGACGATTACATCTGCTAATATGTTTTCTCTCTCACCCAGTTGACTGACGCCACTAAGGCATTTAGTCCGCTTTGGGAATCCTTTTTTTGCTAAGGGAGGGGTAATCTTCAACAAGATGCCTCGCATTTTAGAGGGGAATGCGGGGTTATGTGAGGCTCACTAAAAACCCTCCGGTGGCTCTCTTGGGTGCATGGCAAGGGGATCTCCAGTGGAACACACCGGAAACCCACTACGCTGTACTCTGAAGCATGTCCCGGGAGGTTACTCCCTCCCCCAGCACCCTCGCAGTGCTAAGGCGACACGACACCAGTATCGCCTTCTTTCCGGGTCCACCGTAACAGACGACAAAGGCCCCTATCCTTGTCGCCCTTGAAGCCGAGGCACTTTTAGTCGACTTTCACGACAGGCAGGTTATACCATAGCCTTATTCTATACGGGGCTGAGCCTTTGTAACCGTTAGTATAAGGTATTACTATAAGCTTACATAATGAAAAACGTTAAGTTGTTATCATTAGTACAAGCCGAGCGGTATTCGAACTCTCGACACAAGATCGACATTTAATATCTTAATTTAAACGACTAGAGGTAATATTTTCTTTAAATTATAATATATTCAGCGTTGGTCGAGGGTAAAAATCCTATTACCCTTCTCGAAATCAATTTTGTCGGGCGCGCAGATTTCCTTTCGTCCCATAGGAAAGGTAAGTTTACATATATTGTATATTATTATATATTGAAAGCAATCAAACGCCTAATTTTGTATTTGAAACTAACCTTTAAACATTGATATAAAATATTAAGGTCAATATCTATGGTAGCTATGATCAAAATTGGATTATTTGACTTTGATTAAGAACGGCAAACAACAACAGCTTTCCCTTCCCGTTCAAAGATCCGGAGAAAGACCCAAGACAAGGTGGGAGAGTGTGGTGTCGAGAGACATGAGGGAGTGCAACATTAAAGATGAAGTAGAAAATGTCGCTCTATCCCCGACATCATGTAGAAAATCCGGAAAGCTGACCCCACCATCACGTGGGACCATTAGCTAGGAAGAGAGAGAGATTAAGAACGGCAAACATACCAACGGTTATTGTTAATTGCGTCGAAGAAAAATAAAGTTAATGACTGCTTTCCTCTCGAAATATATATGCGTTATGTATATATATTTTGTATCACAAAGGAACAAAAATAATTGAACTATTATTCAATAAATTTAAAGAGTGATTTTTATATCAATTAATTTTCATTTCTATCACTAAGTAAGAAATCAACTTAAAAATCATTTTTTTATGTTTTTAAATAGCTATAGCAAACTTAAATTCTCAAAGAAAACTTTATGGAAGTACTTTTTTATTTGTTTACATTATATATTTAAGTATGGTTCTGCGATTTCTACTATATCTTACTTCCTTGCTTTACTGATGAAGTCAACTTAATCCACTTTGTTGAGTTTATTATACAATTATAAAATTGCACGTGTACCTACGTAAGCTAAGGAAACTTATTAGAGCCATACATGTTAACTTTGTTTTGGGCAACGGGAAATCACTGCATACTTGTCAGTTTAACATGGAAATATAGAGCACTGACTGCCTACCTTTGCTAGTTACAAAGGAACGTTAAGAGGAAGCATCATTAGAATAGAATATTTTAGAATAGAATTTTAAAATTTAAAGAAATTTATTTATTACAGATTTTATTTATTTATTAGTATATATTAACAGATTTGGTTACATATACATTTTACAAATTAAGCGGACATCCAGGTAACTATTGCAGCACACATTTTTCGTAAACAGTAACTCCCAAACTAAGCAGACGCTTGTGTTTTGGGAGCCAGAATTGCATTGTAGAATTTGCATTGGAAAATTTCTTATCTTTTAACTTGTAATGTACTTAGTAAATATACATATATCATTCAATAGCTTTAAGAGTTAATATCACATTGCAAAAGAAAAATGTTTAATATAAAGGCGACTTCACTCTGTAGCATATCAGAGGTTTATATTAAGTTAGTTATAATTAAAACAAATTTAATTTGATGTAACATTATGATTCAATTGAGATAATTAAGATTATTTTACAAGAGCACTGAACGTCTATATAATTTTCGACACTTATACATACTCGACATTAATAAGCTGCTGGAAACAAAAAATCTAAAGTTCAGAACGCTCCAAACGCCCAGAAACTCGTGCCACGCTTACGGTTCTGTCTTTGCTTTATCTGATGTAGTTTTAAAAAAAGGAAAAGGTTTAACTATACGGTTCTTATTTTTCAATCAATAAATGATAATTTTTTTATAAGAAAGCTAGCAATATTTCTTTTTTTTTTCAGTAATCTTGCTAACATTATTGTTAACTTTTATGCTTGTGCTTACCATTCGCAGTACCATAAACCATTACCAAACCGGCTATTGGTGACTAGTGCATATAGTTAATTCAAAACTTATTGAGTGTGAAATGGTACTTAACATTTTTGTGCCAAAACGTTTAAATCTGTGCCACTGTATACTCATCCTTATAGAGGAAAGGTCGGTTTGGCTTCTATTATGTAAATCCGATCACGTCAGAAGTATTCATATTACGGATTACAGATCAAAATGGATTTTTCTATCTTCGGCGAATATAGTCGTAACTTTATTAAATATTATTATCAATTAACATATTACAAGCATATTTAGGAGCAAAAAAAACCGACGTCAAACCGAATCTAACGTCAAACGTTATTACACTAGGACGCTCTCTTTGTGTTTACGAATTACAGTAAGAATATTACGAAATAGAATAAATCAGAACCTAATTCAAATGCAAATTCTCATCAAACTTCTCCTAAAGCACATTTTTTCCAATAAAAAGTGAATCATCGAAATCGGTAGGCGTAATTATTGAGTTATTCGTCCCTTTATGACGCATATACTTGATGCAAGTTTAAGACTTATATGATTTTCTCATAGATGTTATAATCAGAATTAGACCAAATTAAAAGGGGCCATATGAGAAGCACCAGTTTTCAAATGAAAAAGAATCGTCAAAATCGGTTCACTTAATCCAAGTGAATATATAATATGACATTAATATATCAGCAGTCAGTAGTCAGCAGTACGAGTGTTAAGTTTCACAATTTAAAAAAAATAGGGTACGGTCCGCAAAATCCGCTTATACATACTTCTTGTATTAAGAGTAAGATACATATAAGACTCATATCAACTATTCTCCTATGACGTTCCCCATTTCTAAAAGCAGAACTACGGGAACAATGTCTAAACGAAACTTCCTTCTGCGTAATGGCTGCCGTCTAACAGCTACTGAAGGGAGAAAATAGCATTTGCCCTCCAGGCCTTCAATTGTGGGAATCTTGTTGTCGTAAATAATAATTATTGAGATATGACTAACAGACATTAATTATTGTTAATTCTTTCACAGACCGGGCCGCTGAGGTAGGTGGTATCACTATTCCATCACTAGAACAACGTCGCAGCTATAGAGGTAGGTCTTTTCTCTACAATCTTCTTATCCTTTATACTGTCCACTACCATGCAAACTTTCGTCTTCGGGTAGGGTTTGCCTACCCTCCACGGAAAAAACGGAGCACATACGCAATATTACCAAACGCCGCGAACACTAAAGTGTCAAAAAACGGAATAATCAAATAAAAACGCTTAAAAATAAAAGAGCTTAGTGGCCTGAATTGAAATGGTATATACCATTAACAACCTTAACCTGTGTGAAAGTGTTTCTATTGTAAATATATGTTAATATAATGGTTAACAATGAATGATAATTTTTTTTTTGAAAGCACAGGTTAAAAACAATTTACACTCACACTGTTGTTGTGATGAAGAAAATTATGTTGTCTAAATCTGTATATCTGTATATTTTTGGAGGTTTCATAGGATGGGCCAATAACAAAAAAACTGCATGTCACACAATTATAACCGGTTTATTGGGAAACTATTTAAACTTACAAGATGGCGTAAACGTTGCTGCGTGCGCACGGTTAAAATACGGTGACATGCAAATCACTGCCTATACCACGGCAGACTGCTTGGCTCCGGGCTCCGGTTGCGGTGACGCACGCGCAGGGCGTGGCATAACAAACAACTATATAAAAATAGTGGTTTGCATGTCCATTTACGCGTACAAAATATTAGGAACAAAAATTATTATAGTTAAGATTTTAATTTAGATACTTCCGCTACACATCTATTTAAAGTATTTCAAAGACATCGATCTTCTTCTTAGAGGGCCCCTCTGATTACCAAAGGTTGTCAGTCAGTTCACAATATCTCTCTGTGTCTCTTGCGAAGCTAGACAGACGGGTAATTACAATTTCAGACCACTCTCTGATGTTACACAGCAAATAGTTTGATACTTTATACTATTACGCAGTTATTTTTAAAAATCTATTACATGTGGTCTATTCACAGAAAAATAGTTCCGAATCTAGTTTTTTGAATATCACTCTAATTGCTTTTTATTCACAACATGTTGAAAACTACTCGATAGAGTTTTATTTAGCTGTTGAATTGGTTACCGTACATTTTATTTAAAACTTGAGATATGTTTTTAAGTTTGGTCTATCCATTTTGATCTACGCTATTTTAATGCTACTAGTATATGATCATTTCATAGTGACATATTATACGTAGTAATTCTAATTAGCATTCTAATGATAGTCAATAGCCTATTTATGATACGGTCTACGAAATGTGAGGTTGTAGATTCGAATCCACCATTCGACCACTGACGTGATCTCCTAGCACCAGATTAAGATAAATAAGAATATTATGTAAATAGTAATCTTTATGACAAAAAATTCATTACAAGCATTGCTTTAAGAAAGATATAGAAATTCAAGGTAGTAAAATTCGATTCGCAAAAACAAATATTGGTTCGATTTAAGAAGAACTATTTTTTCTACCATTTGATTGTGTAGTTTGCCGTCTTTGCAACAACATCGGCTTTTTTCCAATCTTATTGCGCATAGAAATAACTTAGAGACGACCCCATGATGTAATATTTAAGATTTTGTAATATACTCGGATAGTGAATGTTGTCGGATCGTGAATAAATCAATATATTGCCGTGACACAGCAACTATTGTAAAACCTTTAGTTAAAACAATACAAGTTAAAAATAAAAGTACTAACGCCCTTGTTATTAAACGGTCAGTAAAGTTTATAGTAACACATATATGCTCGCCGGTTTAAGACTAATTTTTAAAAATTGACCTTCTTCAGTATGTTACCAGTTCTCGTCTAAAAATTATTTGATGACATGAAGCAATTTCTGAATTTGTTTCTAACATTGTATCACGTTTTGCTTTCTTGTGATAATAATTATTAATAATTCATATCCCACAAGTCCTATGAGAGGCCGTAAACGGATATCTCGGGCTTGGTAAACCTAACCGTATGTGTTCAGTAACATGCGACTGAATAGATATGGAGATAATGAGCCCCTTGAGCGAACCCGGACGGAACATCAATATTTTACAACACTTTTGTACGGAGACGTGATTGTTACATGAAAATACGATTCCCTTAATACTAATATTGAATAAACCCAAAATAATCTCCATTACGGAAAATGGAATGAGAAGTCGTTTAACAAGGCTCTACGCATCGTATAAGGATAATAATGTGGAAAAATTCGTTACATACTGTAAATTATATCTTTTTTTTTAATTTTACTTTGAAGCGTCAATAGCCTAATGGTTTAGGGTACGGTCTGCGAATCGTAAGGTGATGGGTTCGAATCCACCATTCGACTATTGACATGAACCATCTCCTAGCAAAAGTTTAAGCTTAGTTGGAATAGTTAACAAGAATGTTAGTCATGTTTTCTTAAAAAAAATAGAAATATTGCTAGCTTTCTTTTTTAAAAAAAAGCATAATTAAACACTAAAGAATTTCTTATTGTTCGTCACGGGGGTTGCGCTGGTGGTTGTATTTGTTTATTGCGACGAAATAAACTTTATTAGCACACATCTACGTATAGTACAGCAACGAGTGGTATTGACAAGTTAACAAGAATGTTACCATAATACATCACACAATATTCACTTATATTTATATGTATTGCCAACACATTTTCAATTATTATGATTAATATTAGTAGCTCTATTTTGAACGGCAGATTCAGCTATGAAGTGTTTACTCTTAATAATCATTCGGAGATGAAGGCGAACAATTTCGTAGATAGTGATATGTTTCTAGTACGTATTTAACTGTGTAATTAAAATAGGTATTCATTTGAACGAAATTGTAATCAAACAAATAATTGGTTTTGTATTTGAGAACATACATTGGTTAAACAACATGTAAACGCCATATTTAATGTATCTGTGTACTACAAGTAGTCATAATTTAGTGGCTTAGCAATGATACTTCAGTCACAGATCCCTTTTTTTTTAGACTATTTACTAGATTTAATATATTATAATTATTTTTTGTACCTTCCAGCATAGATAGTTAAAAAAATAGAACAAATATCGATCATTTATCAGTTGAAGTTGTTAGAATTTTGAAAAAAAGGGTGGGTAAGCCAGTCGACATACTGATTTGTAAATTTTGTGAAAAGGTCCACCCTCACTGGTGTGTCCCTTGTGTCGAGTTACTTGCAATAGAGGGTCAGGATAAGCGAACTAAGAGCTATGCGATCTCTCAATCCGATGAAGCCGTCAAGGTCAGCTCTAGCCAATCTGTGCAGTTTGAAATAAAAAAAATGAAAGAAATTGTATTGCAACAAGCAACATAAACATTTTTATTGTCAGTAAGAAAGTTAGTATCTTTGTTTCACACATTTGACCATTCGCCTTGGTGTCTTTCTCGGTCGTCCAGGACATTATCCTATAGTTTTAGATTTTTATTTTATAAAGATTATTAGCAAACGTAGTGGCGTTCATTTATTTAACATGATTTCATAAAAGGAAACAATAAAATATTTAAATAACAATTTTAAAAGTCCAAAAAGAACGCATTTTTGTCGTTAAGACGTACCTATTCTATGTTCAGGATGAAGACATGTTATCGTCTATTTCTAAATACAATTTCCCTCGGGTCACGATTTCAGCTTTATTCGTTATAAAGGCTTTAAATCGATCTGGATGTTGCCAGATGTAAATAAAATCAATCTTTCAATCAATAACATGGATTGACCCCGCGTTAGTTTAGTAAGTGCCTATTCACTCTACTCTTGAAGGAAGCCTGGAACGTAGACGGAAAGACTGACTCCGTCAACTTGTTCCACTCCTTTGCTGTACGCACGATGAACGATGACTCTAATCGTTTCGTTCGAATGCGCGGAACCCGCCAAATGTCTGAACGTCTCTTATAGAGACGGATTTCCTGAAATTATTGCTAATAGGGATAAGACCGTCAATGCCTATGTAATTACAACGCATTATATAAAAAATTCATAATGTATTATTACTGTGATTTACATGTTACTTTTTGCGCAATAAAATTTATTCATTTATTCATTCATTCATGAAATTTCTCACAAAAAATTAGGCAATATATATTTTAACATATACTTAGTAACAGCTGTCTTATCATCTCAAAATGAATTTAGTTGAGCGCACTGATTCAGTATGCCCCCGGGAAATGAAAATGTATACATATTATATTCCTCTTTTTAAATTGAAAGTAAACGAAACTCTGAATATTGACTTTGTACTGTGCGGTAGAATATCAGTAAAGTAAATCTCGGGCGCAAATTAAAACAATATTTGCTGAATTTAATTTTGTTTTCTGTAACCACGAATCAAAATCACAATGTTATAAATATCCTTTTTTATTTCTAGATTGTAATAATTTAAATTTATATTGACAGTGATGTGTACATCTTCGGAACCTATTCGGTATTCGGAAATACAACAAGGGCGTCCGCGCGTAATAGCGATTGCTTCGATTTGAAATGAGTTTTTATTTTTACTCGAAAATATACTTGTTGTATTTCCGAATCATTGTAGCAGTATTACGACTTAATCAGAACCTAACCAAACTTTTATGAAACTACTCTTCAAAAAGATTCTCAATTCGTCTGTACTTTTTATGTCATTGTTACCTCATAACTTTGGACTGGGTGAACCGATTTCGATTATTCTTTTTTATTTGAAAGCTTGCCCCACGGTCTCATTTAAATTTGGTCCAATTTGAAAATGGAATCCATGAGAAAACCCTAGAAGTTTTAAATTTACATCATTTGTGTGCGCCACAAATGGACAAATAACTCAATATCCCGCCAACGGGTGATTAAGTTTTATTTTGTAATATTCCTACGATAATTCAGAAATACAAATACGGCGTCCACGCGTTATAGCGTTTAACGCTTGATTCGATTTGAAGTCGATTTTTGTTTTTACTAGACAACAAGATATATGGGGTATAAACTGTGTACTTACTGTTTTTTTTAAACTGAGCAATGAAAATATCAAACACAAAAGAAATCTGTTCATAAATAACTATGGTTTCGGAGACAAGCCGCTATAACAACCGGCAGCGCTCGCACCAGTTAAGTATACAAACCCACAAGTCTAGTGGTTGTAGTTTTCGATATGCGGCGTCAAAATGTTGGAATAACATCCCCCCGCCTATTAGGACGTCTAAAACATTACCTATAATTAAAAATTGAATTGCTTCTTAACTGAGTTTCAACGTAACCACGCGAACATCAACTACGACAAATCGTTTATATAACACTATATATATATATATATATATATATATATATATATATAGCTGCTTTTTAATACATACATTTATGTAAAATATATATGAAAGTTTATGTAATGTACACCATATTAATACACAACCGAATCGTGCCCGCCTTAGTCTACACAGGTTTTTTGGCTGAAAACCAGCGCTGTGCCACATGTGTGAGCACAGCACATGCTGAGCCAACCCCTTTTCGGCACAATTTCTATTTTGTTCTTTTTTTATGTTGTTTCTGTTTACCTTTGTTTATGTTGTTTTTGTCTTGTTTTACCTGTTGTTTCTGTGTTCTTGTGTCAAATAAATGTTTTTTCTATTTCTATTTCAAATATAATTATTACGGTCGAATTGAGAACCCCCTCTTTTTATTTTTCTTTTAATAAATGACTCTCTCTAATATAAAAAAGCAACCAATATTCAAGTTATTTACATAAAAAAATTGTATTATTGTGATCTGTATAAAAGCACTACTCATCGTTCCCGAGTAATTTGTAACATTGCTCAACGCTCACTGTAATTGGGAAACCGGCGGCAGATTTATACAATGAGAGAAATGAAAAATGTTAACAATACAAACAGATATCGCGTAACTTATTTATACATACATATAGAGAGAGTTAAAGAAGTTTTACTTCAATCGTGTGATCTTTACACCACTTGTTTTTTTTAATTTACTTTAAGGGCTTGCTACCAATTATAAGTGCACCTTTATTTTAATACGAGTGTCGTAAAAAAAATTATAACTTGTCTGGTATCACAGTTTTTCAACTAAATATAAAACATAATATTTAATACTTGCCTTCAAATCCGCTGCTATGATAAATAAGATAACTTTTTTTAACTCCAAGATATAATATTCCAAAGAAAATCTCTTTGCGAGCTGTCACGTTTCTTCGCCAGCAGACACTGACGCATTGGCTTTATTAAATCGTGTTATTGGCCTTTGTGGGGGGGAGTTGAATTTCTTCATCTTTCAATTTATAACTGTAAATATGTTTCAAAGAAGTAAATTTTAAAAGTTTTTCTCATTTAGATATTCGACTTCGACTTTTTCGAACAATTAAAAGGATTTTTTTTTAACAAAAGAAGGACGATTCATATAGCATCGATATTATATAGTGCTACCCAATTCCTACTGAACTTGTGAGTTAATTATGGAACCTAATTAATAAATGCAAATTTATTTTTCCATTTAAACTTGTTAGGATAGAAAAAAACGGTTCTGTGGGGTTTTTACCCACTAAAACCCGGTGGCCCTTCCTCGGTGCATAGTGAGGGGCTCCGGGTTCTCCAGTGGACCTCACCGGAGCCCCTCTGCTCAAGGAGAGCACTTCCCGGGAGGGGGGGAGGTTAGTCCCCAGACAAAGGCCCCCACCAAAAGGAACTCGAGGCCCCTTTCAGTCGCCTTCTACGACAGGCAGGGGATATCGTAGTCTTATTCTTGGGAGCCCAGAACGACAGGGCTGCATTTGTATAACCTACACTAAATTAATATTAATAAATGAATAAATATACTTTATTGATAAAGACATTTTATTCATAGGTATTATAATATAAATAATAAAAATAAACAAAATCTACTTCAACGAAGATGGAACGGACAAACAGACTGTGATTTATTTGTTAATTCTTGTTCTATTAATTAACTAATAAATTAACGATTTGATACATTACGGTTTTGAATACACAATGGACGGTTTTGTCGCTAAGAGCGATCTCTATCAGACAACCTTTGGATGGACAGAAATTTGTTTCTAGAAAAGTCTTAAATGACTCTGTGATTATTATTTTCAGTTAGTAAATATGTATCATTGTACAACTAATTATTAGGCTCAGATGTAAAATTGGGAGAAATTTATTTTGTTAACATATTTTTAAAAACCAACACCGGACGTCCGTGCTACCTGCTAAATACATCACTGTCTAATTTGAGTAATCGTGCCACGAACCTCACAATAGCTTAGCTCCATCTACATGAGAGAGCAATTTATTTATACAATAGCTCATTTACCCCAACATTACTATGTTCCGAAATAATTTAGTACTTTCGATAACACAAAATTATTTCCGTACTAATTTTAGACTCAAAATTATTCACCGCAATTACAAATGCTCTTTTTTTTCAACTGACTTCAAAAGGAGGAGGTTCTCAATTCGTCTGTATTTTTTTTTTGTTTTTATGTTTGTAACCACATAACTATGGACTGGGTGAATCGATTTTTATGATATTTTTTTTATTTGAAAACTGGTGCTTCCCATGTAGTCCCATTTCAGAAAATCATATAAGTCTGAAATTTGCATCAAGTATGTGTACCATAAATTAACGAACAACTCAATATCACGCAAACGCATTTCGATGATTCGTTTATTGGAAAGGATGTACTTTAAGAGTAGTTTGATGAAAGTTTGGTTACGTTCTGATTAAGTTTCATTTCGTAATATTCCTACGATAATGTGAAAATACAATAAAGGCGTCCGCGCATGTTAGTGTTTAATGTTTGATTGGATTTGAAGTCGGTTTTAGATTTTACTAGTAAATTTACCTGTTTTCATATTTTTATTCAGAATATTATTTAGCCAAATGCTGCACCATCTCATTTATTGGAAGCCCAAATCACGCTCGTAATAATATGAAGGTGCAATTGTAACTGGCAAAGGACATATGTATAATACGAGTATATAGAATATAATATGCACACGATTGTTCAAGAGAGAAAGAAGATTTCCGCGTGCACTGCTCTCTCTTGCTCCTACAGTGTGATACACTTATTTGTTCTGTACTGTCTTAGATAGACAAAACGTAATTCTCCCTCTCTTTCTATCTTCAGTAACCTATATCTCCCTCTCAATCTCCATTCGCTTAAGCCGAACACACTTTTCGTAACACATTCTCTAGTTTACTCCCCAAGTGAAGCGTGCGTGAGAAATGTTACTGTAATTTTCTTGATGTTTTACTTTAAAAAAAAAAAAATTAAGTTATAAGGGTGTGTAGGGACATCTGCACTAACATCATTTATTATTACGTCTTGTGATGTAAATTGGTGTCCCTTATAATGTCAACATCTTTTATGATTCAAATGTAATGTCACATACACATCGCACGTCACGACAACCTTTGATCACAAGGCTGTTCGCGTCATTTTGAATAGGGAAATATCCTTCCATTAAATAATAATAAAAAACGTTTTCGACGCATGTCAACAAGAGTAAAAGGTAGATAGATATTACGGTTTTCATTTGGCACGACCCTGCGACGTCACTCTTAGTTCTGTAACATCCTGATATATAAATTAGTTCATCGGTTATATTATATTATTATACTTAAAATATAAATATGGCAATATTTCGTTTAGTGTCTTTATCTACGGTCCCCGCCAGTCGTGCCTCTATCTATGACCTGATCTATGGTCCGGTTCGGTGTGGGATCGTGACGACTCCATGATAAGAATGGCATTCCTAGATTAATTTAGTTGTCTTCAAGTAAACAGAAACGATACGGCATTAGCCGCATCGTGCACTATCGGCAATTTTCGGAAACTCTCGGCTCGAGCGTAACGGGACATTTTGCGCGAATGACATCAAGTGTTCATCAATTTATAAGACGTTGTCACTTAAAAACTGGAATAGTACATTTTTTTTGTTAATTTATATAAATTGTGCATTCAAAGCACTGTTACACAACGCAAGTAATGTTTTAGAGAAAAATTATAATTTAAAACCGACGTGAGGCAAAAATTCAACAACAAATAGGTATGAGTGGCAATAAGCTTCTCTCACGGGCAGCGGCCGGCCATGTAATCTCGATTAGCGTCCGATAAAGAGATGGAGGGTTGTTTACACTTTTTATAGTTCGCGGCGTCCGATGCAGGAAATTGCTTTAGCCGGTTTATAAAACGTTCTGCAAATTTTATTTTGAAACTAGGAAAGGTTTTCTGAAATACAATTATAACATATCTTTATTGTACTTTATTTGTATTATTATGTGAGTGTTTTCAAGGGTATAATGAATAGGTATTTACTAAGCTAGTGCGCCTGACCATCCACTACTGTATTTCCACTTAATATCTGGTGGGATTACGGTAAAGCACAGCTTAGAAAGTATATAAAATATATCTTACAGGAGGTATTGTGGTGATGTCTTTTTTGTTTTTTTTTTTTATATTGAAGCAAGCATGCAAGATTCACCTGATCCTCAGAGATAGCTGTGTCTCACGAATACCTAATAAAAAAGGCATTGGTAGTCTATTTTTTATGATAATTTGGACTGCTGGCACTGAAGTAAATAACTCCGCTTCGTCCCGGTATTCTTTTTATAGGAGAAGAAGGCTAACGAGCATGAGCCTCACTTGATCTTAAGTGATCGTAACGGCCACTATTGCCTAATGGGGTTGCCGGTACGTAGCCAAACTTCTATTAAGAGTTGGACCGTCTGCACTTCGCCCACCAGACAAACACATAAGTATAATATACCTCCAATCCACGTCGGTATTATGTGAGGTCGTGGTACTTCCCCGACCCTTTCATTCAGCAGCAGAAGCCGTCACAGTAGCCTTACCAATGTAGAATTTTTAATTGCAAGTAGAGCTACGAACTAATAATTTGTTCTTGTCAGGTCGTGATACTTCCATGATGGAGCCGACTTATTTGTACGGCTGTGTTTTTATTTTTTGTTGTTTTTTTTCGTGAATGGGTCGGCCCGATTAGGCAATCATCTTGCAGAATACCACCGTAAAGTAAAAGTTATTAAATAGATTTATGCGTCTCAGTTTATGAGTTCAATACACGTAAGAGACCATCTTCTGAAATACCTGGACACGAATACCAACAATCTCTATGGTGTTC
Source organism: Meandrusa payeni (assembly GCA_029286785.1). NCBI lineage: Eukaryota > Metazoa > Arthropoda > Insecta > Lepidoptera > Papilionidae > Meandrusa > Meandrusa payeni. The sequence goes on from JAGSMX010000013.1 coordinate 9,387,390, forward strand.
GTAGGATGATTGTATCATTCAGTCACTTCCGGATATCCTTAGTATATAGTTATGCTAACATATAAATCACAATTTTATTTCTTGTCAATTATCCGAGTAGGCTACTTCATTATTATGTATGCACGTTTATTTCACATTCCGTTTCTGATCATAATACTTTTCTGTTAATAAATACTCGACATTTATTAACAGGAAGGTAACACAGTGTGAGCTCGATATTCGAAATGTGCAAATTATTACAGTCAGTGTTTCTCTTGTTAATACGTAATGCCGCCGGCAGAATTATTGAATCACAAAATCTGACGTCAAAGTGAATGTTGTGTTTTATAATATCTATGGCTTTATTATCCATTGTGTGTGAGTGAATTGAATAGCCTACTAAGCTAGTAGTGTGTCCTTAACATTCAGGACTGCTTTTTAATTAACATAAGAATTAAAAAAAAACCATTTGTGTATGTTTTCTGTATTTAACTTGATGCTACTATTAAAATATAGCCGTGAGCAAAAATAAACGGTCGATTTTGAAAGTTTGAAAGGTTCGAAAGATAAAGACGCCTGAATTCATCAAAAATAATCTTCATTAAAAAAATAAACTTAAACGAAAGGATGTCTTACGTAGACTTGGATAATACAGTATTTTTCATTAAATTTTATTTTTATTTAAATTTTAGTACTTAGTGTTGCCTCCATGTTGCGTAAAATTGATTGTATATTTTTTAATGAAATATAAATAAATCAATAAATATATTTTATTTTATTTAAAGGATATTTATTTGTCTGTCATACACAATTTATTTTAGTTAGCTTACGTCTTTATCTTCCAAGATATTCAAACTTTCTTAACCGACCCTTTATTCCGACAGTTTATTTTTACTCACGAGTGTATATGCTCAAAAGAATGAAAGAAAGAAAGAATTAACAGACGTTTAGGCTCTTTACTTAGATGGATTATGGTCATGCCATTGTTAGGAAATTATAAAAAGAATATAGAACATGAAATGAAAACTAAGATTTACAAAATACTTCACAACAAAACTTAAAATAAAAGAAAAACACGACAATATAGAGAGCATAAAGTGGAACGTCACATCCACCGCAGTGAACGTTTTATTACGCTCTTTGAAGTTACCTTGTTCCGCATTCCGGAGAGGGGTACTTCGGAAAAGTCTACGTCCTTTTTTATGACAAACCCTAAAAGAAATACAAAAAGGTATTGTCACTTGCTCAAGAACAATAGAAACAAGTATATTTAAGAGTAAAAACAAATTACACCAACTAGCATAAAAATATTCATCAACATTGGTTCACCCAGTTGTAAGTTATGAGTTATCAAACATAAAAAAAATACATTTGAATTGAGAACCTCTTCCTTTTTTGAATCCGGTTAAAAAGAAACTTTCACATGTTTCGACCAAACCGGAATAGATAAACTGCAGTCTGTTTTAGTTACTCAAAAAAAAACCAATGCTTAAATAACACAATTATAATAATTAAATTCTAAATATAAAATACAAGCTATATAATTACATAATTCTTATATACAACAATATATCTTGTGTTTCGTATCTAATTTATATATCAAATATATAACACAATTATAAAATGAATCGTTATTATTTTCATTGCAGTATAACTGCTCAATTAGTATTTAACCTTTGTAAATATTCACAGACCGTCATTTCAACTAAAAAATCTACCGGGCGTATGAATCGTAGATATATCCATACTTTTTACTGGTTATTCTCGTTCATTCACTGAAATTCAGGAAGGTTAAAGAATAACTTTTATTTTGTTACCAAATGCCTCCCTTCCGACAGGCGCGATGGTGACAGATGTGCGGTCGGGGAGCGTGAACTGCGAAATGGACATACGAGACTTTCCTCTCCAATGAATTTGTTTCAAAATCTTTTTTAGGACAATTTTTACGCCATTTTGTGAATATCTCTGGTTCTAATATGACTTTATTCACCAAAATAATTAAATTACACGTTCTTTGGTACTAATTCATAATAAAAATTTGTATGAATGTTTGTTGCTTAATCACGACAGAACGGCTGAACGGATTTCTATAAAATTTAGCAGATATATTATAATCTGGAATAGCACATGGGTTACTTTTTATTTAACCGACTTCAAAAAGAGGAGGTTATTGATCAGGTACATACTGTAAACTGTAAATTCGTTGGATAATTTAGTTGTGTGCTTTTGTAATAAAATTATTTTAGGGAGACCTCCCGGACATTGAGATACCACGGGTACATTTGGTTTCTGGATTTTAAAACTGGCAATAAAAGTGCCTTAAATTTTTAACTTAAATAATTAGGGATATTGAAATAAAATTAAACCGCAATAAATTTTCAAACCGCTGCCAGCTTCAGTTGAGTTTGACTACCGCCCATGAAGTTAATATAAATTATATATTTTATATGGCATTGTGTTACCACGTTTATGATATTTTTATGTAAAGTAGTATACTTCTATATTGATGGTTATTGAATTACATTCGCTCGTGTTCTATTTGATTTCTGGTTTATTTCCACAGAGTAGAGTTTTGATATGAGTTTAACAATGTAAGCTGTTCATGTTTTTCTCAATGTTTGCTTAGCGCTCGACGCAACTCGTTCGGTTTCAATTAAATTGTAATCGCTTCAAGCCTTCCTCGTGTATAATTTAAATTCGATCGTAAACATCAATCATATTTCAGCAAATACTCTACAATATTTTAAACTTTCTTCATATAGTTTCAAATTATTAAAAAATCGTAGCATTACAAAATATTAAACAAGTATATTTGTGAATAAAAATCGATTACTGGAACATAGCCAAATAAAGAGAAAATTCATAGCACCTGTGCGCACTATATTTGTTGTGGTTATAAATAATTAGCCTTGAAGGTAGTTCGATTTAAAAACACGAAAATTTAAATTAAAAAAAAATATTAAAGGATAATTTTCGATCAGCGATGGCATATACAATATGGTAAATAATTCTATCCAAAGAGTTAAGTTTAAATGGAAATTCTCTGTCAATAAATATCAATGGAAAATAAACTTAACACGGCATGCGAATGTAAATTGCTCGGCGGAGTACCAAGCGTATTATTCGATGACACATTCTAATTCCAATCGGGTTGAGCTGGTCAGCCTTTAGGCTAACAACCGCAGTTAGCCATAAAAACGTCATGTTCTTCCTAACAAGAAGAAGCGTATACAATTTTGCAGATTTCTGCTTCACTTGTATCGATGATTAAGCGCAATAGATTCTTCTTCGGTCACAAAACCGAGTAATTTTATTCGCTACGAATTTTATTTACTTTGTGACTTTAGCTGTCTATTTACGACCTGACTGTTTCTGTATGCTACGACGCTACGAGTGTTCGTGTACTACAGTATGTTTGTACATAATATTAATGTTATGTAAATTATATATTTTTGTTAAAGAATAATGTTTAGCTCAAGTATCTTCAAGGATATTGCAAGAAAAGGGTGAAATAAAAAACTCTACGACTATGCTACGAACAATGAGTTTCAGATTTTGGGTTTATAAATAATTAAATAATATGTATATTTGCAATGAGCTCACAAAATATGGCACTTCATAGATTCTGTAAATGCAAATTGTAATGATTGATTCTCTGTCTATTAAAATTACGTTTTTTTTTCCAACGACAATATACGATAGAATTACGATTAGAATTTTAATCAACATTGAAGCTACGTTATTCAACAAACTTGCAAATCTAATAATGAGGCGAGTTAATTAATTTCTTTGTTACGGCAACATGATCCTATTTTTAATTTGTTAGGACAATAACTCTGATTGTACGTTAATATAACACAAACTTGGAAATAATAACGGCTTTGTTTTTAATAAATAAGAATTGGTTTCGTTCAATATTTTGTTTATAAAAAAATCTGAATTATTAAACAATAAACTTAATTCATGAATGTTCCAATAAAAACTTTTTTATGAATTCGAAACATTGTTACACAATGTGTACCAAATATATATTGATAGACGTTTAATTACTGCATCTATTAAAAATATGTTAATAAATTCCTCATCATTTGTTACTACGTTTTCTCATCAGTATTTTTACATGCAAAATTACCTTTTATATTTCATTTAGAAGCGTTAATAGCCTAGTGTTTTAAGGTCCGGTCTGCGAAACATAGATAGGTACAGGTTCGAATCCACCATTCGCCTATTGATCTAACATCTCTTACAAAAACATGTATAATATCTCCTTTAGTACATAGTTTGACAATGTAGACTCAAAAACAAGTTTGCTGTGGAAGAGCGAGATATTCTGACACAAGCATATTTTCATGCTTACTAGAAGGTCTCAGCCAATATATGTTCTAGCACAAGCTTCAGTTAAGTTAGAATGGCATACGAGAATGTTAGATACACTTATAAAAAAAATAACAATATACCTGTAAAATTATTATGCTTGTAATAATGGATAAAGTTAAGTTGTCATTAAACTTATTCGTATTTAAATGAGACCGTATATAACCGAATATATGATTAATTTAGCTTAGCTTGCACAAAATACGAACGCTTTAAATTAAAACAAGTTGTATTACTATACTATTCAACGGGAATCCCCTGAAAGCGTATGATTGATAGTACAGTACTGTTTAGTTACTAGATGGACGATCAGCTTAGTCAATGTTGGCGAGATAAATTGGTAAAGGTATAACAAGTTTTAGGAGACACAACTTTCTTAAGCTAAAGAAATTAAAGACATTATACCAATATATAAATATAACGAAATAGCACAAGGTTAGACAATAGATTATATTAGAATAGGGGAGGAAAGATATTAGTCAAGCATTAAAATCATTTCATTCAATGCTGATTATTGCTTGGTGATCTCACGGTCTTTGACACAGTTCACCACTTTTCACCAAGTATATTGGAACTGTTTGTAACATAACATGCACAATGTGCCAAATCATTTACATTTATTATCAAGGTTTTTCTTTCAATTTAAGGAACTGAAACAACAAAACCCATACGGTTGGAAAGTCCAATGCTAGCCATTATAAACTATATTCATCATCATCATTTCGGCCGTAGAACATCCACCTGGACATAGGCCGCTTCAAATTTCTAAAAAGACCGGTTGTAAATGGCTTGCATCCAGCTGCGTCCTGCACTATAATAAATTCTATAAAATTAAAGTTAGCATCAGGTCTGGTCCTTTGCCTCTTTTATAAAAAAGGTTTACCAATTATCTTGTCGGCTACTTCAGATTTGCGAAAGAATTCAATAGGAGAAAGAAAAGAGTCTTTCTTTGGTATTCAAAACATTTTGAATAAAAACCAACACAGAACTAAACTCGAAACAGCGATTTGGCGAGCTCTTTTGAATAAGAACCGTGCCGCCTTTTTTACTTAAACTCTTGTGTGTACAGGAATATTAAAAAGTGTACCGTTAGCGCATCTGCTTTTGAGTAAACGTGAAAACATTCGCCTTTGAAAGACGAATACGAGCTTTTACAGATAATGAAAATAAAAAAATATTACAAGTTGAATTAATGTAACAATAACGTACTGACATTATAACAATTTTTATTAAGAAAAACTCATTTATTCACGAAAAAATTTAGTACGACGGAAGACTGAGCAGGCTAAAATAAGGAAATAAAATAAAATTTTCCTGGCGATAAATATGACTCTTTGTGTTTGAAATAAAATATCTTGTAAGATTGCATCTAATGTATTTTGTACAACCAATAATCAATCCAAAGAATATAGGAAACTAATACATTTTTATAGTTTATAAGTTTATAATAACATTTTGATAAGCGTAAATTAATGAATTACTTATTAGCAAAAGTATAGTAAAGGTACTAGCTATAGCAGTACCTATTTATGGAATATCTAATTGATATATCAATCATGATGCAGGCTTAACACGGTTTAATCTTAGTTTCAAATTTCTACGTCAGTCGTGTACTATGACATCGTCACGATATTTTACAAATCACCGAATCCCAAGTAGAAGTGTTATCTATGACAGCACAGTCGACTTGAATGTGTCTCTGAATCATCTGCCAGAGTAAAAAAACTTTTACACTGCGGCATCAAAACCATTTCCTTCTGAGACGATCACACTCCGCTGTGCTCGAGACATAATTAAAAAAATAATGACGAGGAGTATTGGGGGATTGTGTCTGGCCCTGAAAATACCTGGGTCACAGTCTCGCGACTATCCTATATTGTTCTGGCTGGATGTGATACAAAAGAAAATTCTTCTAACAGTTTAACCGTTTAAGAAGCAACGGGAAATATGGAGGAGAAAAATAAAGAAAGCCGACTCTAGCTCGAGCTGGGTCTGGTTAAGACCGACGTGGAGGAATTTGCTTGACCAAGCCGAGACCCACAAAGGGTTGTAGAGCTTAAATAAGAAGAAACGTCAATAGCCTAATTATTTAGGGTACGGACTGCGAATCTTATGGCCGTAGGTTTGAAACCTATTGATGCCAACTATTTCCTAGCTTAAACTTAGTTAACAAGTATGTTAGTAATATTTTTGAAAAAAAAAGAAATATTGCTAGCTTTCTTTAAAAAAAATAACCAAAAAAGAAATTAAGGTACCGTAGTAACCATGGATTATCTAAATGAAACCTAGTTGATAATCACAATCATCTTATAATCTAAAATACTAAAAAACGACGTTCAAATAAAATGAAACAATAATTCTCAACACATCGTTTTATTTTGTCCTCGTATCGGCTTGAATCGCCTTTAATGCAGTTCATTTTACCGAGAGCAATGTTCGTGTGAAGTGTGATTTATTGCCGTTAAATTATAGCAAGAGCGTTCGATAAGCGGAGAGTCCATTTTAAAGTACAGAAATTATTACCACTCAAATAATAAAAAATATATATTCTTTCTTTTTCGATCTGTACGTTTGATAAAATATAGTCTTAACATCTGCAGATATCTTCCGTGGTAGCTTTAATCGCTATAAACGGACGAATACAAAGTATATTATATTAGTAAAGTGAAACAAATATATCGATTGGAAAGCTAAAACATAGTAAGTGACACATACGGCCATTTTCACTTTTTTACGTCGTTGCGATCAGTAAAAAAAGACGCGTCGAATGATATATGACTTGTAACAATTATATGAAAAATAACGAAAATAGGATTTTCAAGATTGACACTTTTCTTTTATTTTTTGTACCGTTTAACGATTTTCTTTTAGGAATACTCTAATGCGTACAATACTTATTCAGCAAAAAATAATATATACATACAGCTCAAGGTCCACAAACACGAAAGTTATATATTTTAAAAAAAAGTTGAAAGTTGAAATTTTAATTTTTTAGGTTTTTAGGAGGTTTTCCAGCGTCGATATCCTGATGGATATCTTTAACTAGCCAATGATGTTCGTAAGAGATTTTCTATTTGAGAGACAGCTTTCATCATTTTTTAAATACAGACGTCATCGTATCACGTATACCTAGTGGTCCGTCAACAGCCCGAAAGACAGTGGAGACGGAACGAAATTTCTCACATAAATTAAGCATAATATGAATCATAGTTGATAATAGAACAAGTGAACATCGAGCATACTGGCAAATATTAATCTCAAACTGTTTAATTGTAGAACAAGAATCAATCGAGTATTTCACGTAACCTAAAACTTTTGTCTGGAGCGAGGGAAACGCGTGAACAATTCTTGATTATACTCTTCACGAAAGCGGAAGTTTCAGCTGAACGAACTTTCCAATTCCACGAAATGAGAAGTTTATTCTTAACAAAATTCTATTGTTTTGTTTGAAGATTTAAATGACTGTACAGCCTCAATATTGCCATATTTAAATAAGACTAAGCAACTTTTTAGCATTTAATTAATAATTATGTGTGCAAAAAAATTTAACATTTATATTCTTACGTGATTTCCATTCGCTAACGAGTGTGTGATAAATCACCAAATAAGAATAATTATAAAAATTATTAATTATTAATATTTTTTAATAATAATGTTCCTATAGAATTTGGGGAACTTCAACGAGCTCACTCCTTTCTCAAAGTTCTCAAACGCATTTGCAGCTCCTCCTGCTGTGGATGTTCATGGGCGACGGTGATCACTTAAGATCAGGTGAGCCGTATGTTCGTTTGCCCCTTTTACTTTAAAAAAATATAATTGCAACAAACTAATTTATTGATGCTAGCGCCATCGAATTGGGTTATCAGGTTATTGAACTCGAATAATTTTAGTAAAATATGTTATGTGTCTACAACTTTTTTAACTAGCGTACTACTATTCTCTTCTCGAGCGGGTGAAGATCATTACCGACATCCATGTACAAATCAGTAAATACAATATAAATCTTCTTCCTACTTTAAAATCCTTAATTATTATCTTTAATATGCTTCAGTATACCTTATTATACTTCAATATACTCCAGTGTACTTTAATAGGGTTCATAATGACATAAATAAACACAACGCATGTGTCAATACTAATTTGGGTTAGTAAACAATCATAGGAAATAAAAGCTGTATCGATCGGCACCAAACGGATTACAGGATTACTCGCCAGGTCAATCTGATGATTCCCTGAAAGTTTCATGGAAATCGGTGTAGTTGTTTCGGAGCCTATATGGAACAAATCCACACACTTTTATATATTTTATATATATAGATAATTTACATATTAAAATAATAAAGGTATAATATCAATCTCGTATAGTCAGTAGCATATCTGAAATATGTATGATGTTAAGGAAGATGACGTTCCAGTTATAATAATCTAACGGAAGAAAAATAGACTGCAAATAACGACTGGAAGGAAATTGGATTTGGAAATGACGCTATACGCGTGGCTATCCTAGTCCTCAATTTAGTGAACCGATTTTCCCTCGATACCCGTTGCCGAACAACGACAATTCGGAACATCCAATATTTTGCTTCAATTTTTAAAATGATGAATCTAGAGCATATTTATGCCGACGACTGACGTCATGTAAAAACGTCATAGACTTCGAGACCACATTTTTACAAAGGTGGTGATTGATACAAAGGAAGGTGGTGGGAACTAGGATCCCACGGACCCGAAGTTTCTACCCCAAACGGCTCAAATATGAAACCTCTATCGAAGTTACTATATTTGCGCCCCTTGTGGTTTTCTGCAATTGCAGCGGCTGCTCCAACCTCAACTCAAAAAAATTAGTCAACAAGAATCCGGAATCTTCGGACTAGACTCCGGAATAGAAGATTCCGGATTCTTTTGACTAATTTTTTTTCAATTGTTTTTTTTTGGTAATTGAGGGTAATAAGAGCTAATTTGATATAATGTAATTTAGAGAATATAATTATGCTTATGAAAAGGTTTTTTATGGAAAAAGCGGCAAGTAATCTAACACATATAATTTTGAGGAATTATTTCAATTTTCATTTCCATCTATTTATAGGTTATATTTTTATCGATGATTGGTGTTTACATTGATGGTGGCTTGTCTTTTTAAGTGATTCATCTCACACTTAGCTTGTTTTATCTGACAAGTTAATAGATATATACGATCGACTAGCGATAAAGATTTTATCGCCGAAATTGATGATTACCAAGTTCGTCCGGCGAAAATATAATCGTTTCAGGCCAATGGATATAAGAGTGTGTGGGACGGGATAATAGAATAAAACTTGAAATACAAATAAAATTTCTCATAATGTGACGCTTTAATTAGAATTTAAAAACAATATAACATAATAAAGTTACAGCCTTTATATATGTCCCACTGCTGGGCATAGGTCTTCTTGGGAAAACCGAAGGAAAAATATCTAGAGGCCGTTCACCAACAAGGTGGTCCGATCAGGTAAAAGATTCATCGTCCTCCAAATTTTACACGGCTGTAAGAGACGCGCTAGACAGATGCCGGTGGAGGCAAATCATCTACTCCAGATGCAACTCTGATGGTGACCACGATCCTCAGACATAAGGTCACACTAGAGAGAGGATACAATATTCGACTGTATTTGTTTTATAAAATAATGTGTTCCAAATGGAACATCCTGCCGCAGTATCTGGGTTAGTGAACACAAAAAATGTGTGTGCTAGAGCTTTGATTGTTGAAGCGTTAATTGTTGTTTGAGAGAAATATAAATTTAATTGATTTAATAAACATCAAACATGGTTTTGTAATCGAAATTTCAAGGCTCTATAATGTCACTAGTGTACCCCAATCTTTTTTTATCCGTAAGGCCGTAGTCGCGATTTGTATTAGTTTTGTCTTGTCTGCTTAGACTTCTTCATCACAATTTTGGGTCTACGGTTTTGGAATATTGATGGGAGATTGATTAGGTGAACGAAATTAACTTTTTTACTGCACGAAATCACTAAGTAGTAATTTACTGTTCTACTAGTTTTGTATTGCTTTCGAATAAATGACACTCCATGGTTGTAGCGAAGCGGTCAATACGGAGGTTTCATGCATTTTGTGTATACCATTCAAAAAAAAATTTTTGGAGGGGTAGGGATTATAAGTAGGTTCAAAATAGTATGTTTTTCGCCCCTTGCACCTCGTCACATCCTAGGAGGTTTCAATCGGTAGGAGTGTCATCAAGGCCGAGCCCGATATAACTCACCCGCTTCCCCGGCATACATGTATTTTATGTGTTTTTTGTAAAGCATTTTTCCCATAATAAAAAATTGGTGGACAAGAACGTACAAAGAAGGACGTGAATACAATTGTTTGAAGATGGTTTTTAAAAACGTTATGGTGTTTGCAAGGTCCAACCGATGTTAGGGGCTTAATATTTCTGAAAAAAAATATTGCTTCCTAGTACCTCATTAACATGTTTCATCTAAATTAAACCTAGTTGATAATAACAATCAAGGCTTAAGAAACGTTACAAGCTATATAAATATTTTTAAAAAGATGATCAATTTATTACTACATAATTCTATTCTATATAAGTTAATTAAAGAAGGATTTAGTAATCATTAATCATTGTAGTATTGAATAAAAAAGTCTATTTAATCGATATGGCATAAAACAATATGCTTAGGTACATATAAATGTCTAAAAATTCCATACGTGACCTGGTATATCAACCTGGAGGATCGTGATTTTCATGACTTCGTAAAACAAGAAGGTTCGCCATGAATAATTCACACTGACATTGTAGCTGAAAGTTTTACTTCAACAATATTCCTTTGATTACCATATAAAGGTAGATAGATATATTTTGTGTGCGAAATATATCGCATACTTGATGATTCAAAGAAGAACTATCTAATGCATTTAACCAAGACTGTGATTATCTTAACAGGGATTTTATATATCTTTTTTATACTTTGAAAACAAGTGCTTGACCACAACGTCACCTGATGCTAAGTGGAAATGCAGTTCTAGATGGTAAGACGCAAACAATAGCAATATTGTAATCGGAAGTAAAGATAGACGCCGGCAAACATTTTCTTTGTTGTACCAATAATATAATTTTAATAATAATATAATTTAGTTTATTTGCATCAGAAAAAGTTAAATACATATAAAGGTGAGTCCTTTAACTCCCGAACTAGCGTATGCTGTATCTCAGGAGCTAATGTCTTCCCCCGTCATTTTTACCATAATCTTAAACATTAATACAGGGATAAAAAAAAAAAAAAGATGTGTAATAAAATAAAAATAAAATCTAAATTTAATTAATAATGGAAGACGAAGCAACACGCTTCCTTCAGGTTTGAGATATGTTCATAACAGAAGGATGAAATCTACTATCCATATCCATTCTGCTTCTTTAGAACTTCCATTAGACGTTTAGGTCTAATGGAATGGGGATGGGGGAAATAGATCTTGTAATTCCTGAGCACACTCTCCAAAAGACTAAAGACTAAGCAGACGAGTCTCAGCTGCGTCACCAATTAATTTCTTAACCCACCTTTCAACGGAATCTAGAGTTGGGATTTAGCCGCCCTTGCCCAAATGTAACAACAATATTCTACCTATATACATGACCGGTTTCCAATTGTTTGTTTCCTTCTTCGCCTATTAATGATGTTTGTAGCTATATGCATAAATGGAAAACACCGACTAAAATATAAATCACGTATTTATTTGAATAAAATATGAAAAATATTCATCAAACACATCAGTTTGAATTATTCATGTTTATTGCATAGAATCCACACCGAGCTACATGCAAATGATGTTCATTTTTCGAGATATATTTTAAAATGAACCGCAATCAATCTTTTTCATATTGCAAATGCAGTCTACGATAAGAGTGAGCTGTATTAAATATTAAATGAGTAAATTGATTATACTTGAGTAATAAAGATTTAAAAAAGTCTTTAAAAAATATTATTCAGATTATTTTAATTTAATTAAATATTCTACTTTTCACGTAATTCCTATTATTAATATTTTATTTTTGTATTATAGTAGCACATTAGGCATACCGTGTTATAGATTTTTTTAAATCTAAAAGACATCGTTATTGTCAATTATTATTGCCTTTTATTTAACGCACAACAAAACTTATTAATAAAATAAAACATAACGTGATATATTGAACAATTGTAAAACTGGCCACTTACAATATAAACTAAATAGAAATAGAAAATGTAGCCGAGCAAAAATAAAGGGAACTTTAGAAAGTTTGAATATCTCAGAAGATAAAGACGCTAGGTAACATAAATAAATTTGATAGACAATTAAATATCCTTAAAATAAAATAAAACATTTTTATTATTTTATTTATATTTCGTTAAAAAACATAAACTTAACGAAAAAGGATATTTTTTTTTTATTATTTATCATTAAATTTTATTTTTATTTAAATTTTAGTACTTCCTGTCGCCACATGGAGGCACTAAAATTTAAATAAATATTCATCCAACATAGATAAAGTTGAATGAATAGGCGTTTTGTCCGTTTTTTTAAGTACAAAAAATCACTTACTAAAAATTTGTGTCACCAAGTGAACAGAAAAAGCTCTGTCTACCGCTTTAATGTTAAAAGGACGTGAGAGCTTATTATATTTTATTAAAATTGCACTCCATCATAAAAAAATAATTACCAGTGTAAATAGATGAGGTATTAAATGAAATTGCGTCTGTTCTTGTCTAGGACAAATTAAGTGTGGAATAGAGTGAAAGTTAATTAACGGGTCTGGCCGCAAATCTCGTGTCAGTTTCGGTTCAAAATAAATTCAGTACACGGTCCTGTAACGAACTTCACGTTTTACGACAACCCTTCTTGACAATTCCAGTAAACGAATTACGCCAATATTTCACATCGATATTATGCTTGTTATGCGTCATGAGACTGACGGAAAGAAAATTAAAAAAACTGAAAAGTTACGAATTAAAATTTCATAATGTTTAAATTAAAATCTGTCTATAAGAAACTCCGAACAACAATTATACACATGTTAATATAGTTTATTTTTTAAATATATTACGGGCTGTACAAGAATTTGACAAAATATAACTACAATATTACGGTTTTTAATTTTAACCTAATTACTGTTAACTATTGCTAACTAGATAATGTTTTAACCAATCATTAATAATTATGGGTTCTCGTCACCCATATAATTTTCCCTTACCAAAAGTGCTCAATATGCTAAAGAAGTCAAGTTAAGAAGTAGAAGAAAATTAAGTTATTACGATTACGGAATTAACTTTCTTAATGTGATGTTTAAAAGTGCATTACAATGTGGGTATTTTTAAGAATAGAGTGAACAGCATTTACTAAGCTAGTGCGCCTTACCATCCAGGACTGCATTTCCACTTAACATCAGTTGGGATAGTCAAGCACTTGCTTAGAATGTATAAAAAAAAAGTTTTCAAAACCATTTTTTATGTAATATAACTTTCGTAAAAAAATACACCAATAACATTTTATAAACAGTTTAACGTAAGAAAAAAACACACACATGTGGTAGTTAGATGTTGTGAGTTACCTTTTTTTTTTTTTTTTTTTTTTTTTTAACGCGGGGGAATCGAGTTATTAACCATCCTCCGGTACCCTGGGTGGGCCCGGAGGGATGTGTGGGACTCGGCCTGGGCAGCCCATACCCACTAAACCTACCGCGAATGCCATCAGCCGTTATGAGCGGGGTGCCCCGGATCTGTCAGCGACAGGACACCCCAACGACCGGCCGGTCTCGGCAAGACCGGACTTCACCCTCGAAGGGGACTCCTCCGGCACTCAGAGAAGTCCCGACGACGCCGAAGCATGCTGGGGCCAGGTTCCCATCCTGGCCCCGCTTCGGACATGGGCAGCGAGAGGAGGCGTTTGAAACGCCTCCTGCGCACCCCGACTCGTCGCCTGCGGAGGGAGGGAGCCCCACGGCTCCCCTCCCTGACCCGCTCGTCGGCCTCCTTCTGGGACATGACTGTCTCGCAGAAGGAGGCGACCGCCGACCAAGACCTGTCGCTCCGTACCATCGCAAGTGCGAGGCTCGGAAGCGACAGGTCTACTCCACCGATGGCGGATGCCAAGTCGCAACGCTGCGCTGCCCATCTCGGGCACACCTCCAGGGTGTGCTGGGCAGAGTCCACCGCAGCGCCACAATCATGGCACCGCTCATCAGCCTCCCGTCGGGCCGTCCGACACAGGTAGTCCCCGAAGCAGCCATGCCCCGTGAACACCTGCGTCAGACGGAAGGTGAGAGGTTTGCGCTTCCTGCGCATCCAACGCTCCAGGACCGGGCGCAGAGCACCCGTTGTACGTTTCCCGTACGGGTGATGCGCCAGGTCCTCCTCCCACCTCCGGCATAGTGCTACCTCGCCTAACCGACGGATCCGCCGGACCTCTTCTGGCAGAGGGTTCTCTCCGAGGGCCCTCCTATCCGAGACATAGTCGGACACCTCGGCCAGAACCCCCGCCACGAGCTCCCACGGCGGATCGCCGGCAAGCGCAGTAGCTGCCGCCCACGAGACCGTACGGTACCCCCGGATGACCCTGATCGCGGCAATCCGCTGCGCCCTGCGCAGCTGTGAGCGATTGCCGCGAGACAGGTCACCCGCCCAGATGGGGCACCGTACGTGGCCATACTCCGACAGACCCCAGAGTACAGCCTCCTGCACACCGCGCTGGGTCCTCCGAGGTTCGGGAGGAGACTTCCCAGCGCGGCTGCCGTCCTCAGGACCTTCGGCCCCAACTGTTCGAAGTGGGGTCCGAAGGTCCATCCTCCATCGAGGGTGAGTCCCAGGTACTTCATCTGGGAACTCACCTCACTCTTTCTCCTCCTATGAGGAGGGTGGCACCCGGAGGGGGTCCTTTACGCCCGGTCCTGCGGAAGAGGAGGGCTTCGGTCTTCTCCAGTTTTACCCGAAGCCCTAACCTCTCTATGCGGCTGACCACGAGGCCCACTCCGACCTCGGCCAGCCGCGCCGCCTCCTTATACGCCTTTCCCCGGGAATATACAAGGGTGTCATCTGCATAGCAGATGACACCCATCCCGGGGAGGAGACGGCTCCGCAGGACCCAGTCGTAGCCGATGTCCCACAGAATCGGCCCCAACACCGATCCTTGTGGGACACCGCGCTCGGCTTTCCTCCACCTGACAGACCCCCTCCGGTCCTCGAATGCCACCCTCCTCTGGGAGAGGTAGGCGCCCAACAGCCTCCTGAGATACAGGGGCACTCCGAAATATACGAGTGCCGCCTGTATCACCGCATGAGGGAGGCTGTTGAAGGCATTGGCGATGTCCAGTGACACCGCCAACACTACCTCTCCCTGACGCCCCGCCTCTTCCGTCACCGCCCGCAGGCGTCGGAGGGCGTCGACGGTCGACCGGCGGGCCCGGAACCCGAACTGAAACTCATAGAGTTTCGGGCCCGGACCTTCCTCCATATGCCGGACGAGGCGGCGAGCCACGACCCTCTCCAGGGCCTTGCCAGCCTCGTCCAGCAACACAACCGGTCGAACCGCCGAAGCCGAGTCCGGGGGCCGACTGTCCTTCGGGAGAAGGCACAGCCGACCCTCTTTCCAGGCCCTCGGGAACTGCCCCGACCGCAGACAGCGGTCGAACAGCTCCTAAGGGCCTGACCGAGGTGCACGAGGGAAAGGGCCAGAACCTTTCCGTGCACCCCGTCCGGACCCGGTGCCCTCCGCCTACTCTGGAGGCAGGTCAGAACTGCCTCCATTTCGGTATCCGTGACGGGTGGTGGCGGGACGTCTTCGACGTCCGGCGTCTGCCGAGCCATCCTGGGGGGAGTGAAACCCGCAGGGGCGTCGGGGAAGAGTTCCCCGACTATCCTCCCCAGGAGCTCTGGCTGGAGCACCCCGGTGAGAGGGGCCGACCGGGTGCGGAATTTCTCCCGCACCCTTTTATACGGTCGGCCCCAAGGGTCTCTCGAGACCCTTCACCATCTCCAGCCAGGCAGTCTCCTTGGCTCGGCAGATGGCCAGCTGCAGGATCTTCTTTTCTCCACGTAGACCCTGTACAGCCGACCATCTCTCTCCACATCCTGGGGTCGGCGCCGCCTGCTTCGGGTGTACGCCCTACGGGCCCCGTTGCAGGCGACGCGGAGGTCGGCAATCTCTGTCGACCACCAGAAGACCGCCCGCCTAGGGGGGGGACGCCCAACGCGGGGCATGGCCGCTCTGCAGACGTTGTGTAAAACGTCGCAGAAGCGGCCAGCCGCATCGTCCACCCCCCCGTCTTCTGTTGGCGGGAGGCCCCAGCGGCCGACAATGGCCGCCTCTAATGCCAGTTCCCGGTTGAGCTTTGTTAGCGCCCAACGCGGGAACCGGCTTCGACCCCAGGAATTCGACGCCGGACGTCCGGAGGCTGGAGACACCTCGAACCTTATGTATTTGTGGTCCGAAAGTGTCTCCACCTCCGTCTCCACTCTCCAACCCTCCACTTGCCGTGCGACGGCCGGAGTGGCGAACGACAAGTCCACCACTGAACCTCCCGACCGCCGCACGCATGTGTGGGCTGTCCCAACATTGAAGGGACAGCCCGGCAGCTAGCGCCCACTCCTCCACCTCCCTCCCTTTAGGGTTCGTGCGGGGGTTGCCCCAAGCCGTGGACTTGGCATTGAAGTCCCCCAGCACGAACACCTGGAGGGGCGCTAGCTGCCCCACCACCGGCCCAAGAGCGTCGAGAAACCGCTCGAGGGCCGGTAGGTCGCGGTTCGGGGAGAAGTAGACTCCGACCAGAGCCACCTCTCCCCGAACCGCCGCCACGTACCCGTGGCCCCTCGCTTTGGGGACGAGGGGCGGGCCTACTCCAGGCCTCACGGCGATGGCAACGGAGCTGTCCAGATCCCCACCCAATGAGGAAGGGAGGGACGAAGTACGGCTCCGCCATCACCGCGAGATCGACGCCCCACTCCGCCATGGACTGCAGGAAGAGATCCTGCGCCGCGGCGGTGGTTGGCGTTCGCCTGGAGTAGGTTGAGATGTCTGGCCATCAACCAGACATCTCAACGTCCCTCGAGCTCCCGGCCCGTTGGGGTTGGGCGGGGAGCTTTCCACGGGTGGATGGGGGGTGGCATGACATGCCCCCCATCACGTGGCCGGCAGGCCTGCCTGCATCGGCGCAGACCGCACAGTGCGGTGGCGCCGAGCAGGCAGCCGCCTTGTGCCTTCTGACCGCAGCGATAACATAGATCGCTGCGGTCGACCTGGTGGGGCACGTGCCAGCCACGTGCCCCAGACCCAGGCATCTGTAACAATGCCTGGGTCTTGGCTCCAGGAAGTGGAGGTGCACTCGGCTCCACCCCACCGCGATGCTACCCAGCTGCAGCAGCTTTTTCGCCGCTACAGCCGGGCACTCCACGAGGGCGGAGCCCATCCCTTGCGGGCCATTGCCGGTGCGCATGCTCCGGACAATGACCTGCGCGGCAGTGCACCCCCCTTCCTTCGCCAACGCGGCCGTGAGGCGGTCCACAGTGGTGGTGTCATTGAGGCCCGTGACGCGCATGTCGGCGTTTTCACGGGCCTGCTGACCTCCACCTCCTCTGTGAGGACCGTCCTCAAACGGTCCGCCAGGGCATCGGCCTTCTCCGAGCTGGTGGAGCCTGGCACCTCAATTAGGCGCGCTCCGGTCGCCGATTGGCGGATCCGGAGCGGCCCAATGCCCAGCTCTGCCAGGTCCACCGCTCGTTCAGCCTTTAATAGGGCCGAGGCATATGTCACTCCTTTGTTGCTGCTTCAGGCCGTAGCTTAATGACTACGGCCTGAGAGCGAGGGAGGACGATTTGCGGCTTCCTCAGGCCCTCCTTCGCCGGTGGTGCCGCCGCCCCGGCTACCGTCTTCTTGACGGGTGCCTTGCGGCGGACCACCTCCGTCCACTCCATCGGGTTACTCCCCGATGGAGCAGACGGACCTCTGAGGCCACCGCCGTCGCCTTTGAGGTTGAGGGACCGAATGCAGTCCACTCAACCCCCGACGCACCTCCACTCTTTCCCTTACCCTTCCCCTTTCCCTTGGGTGTCCTGGTAGGGGGAAGGGCCGGAAACTCCTCCACCTCGCGCCCTCCCTGTGGCTGGACGGAAGGCTCCACCACTGAGCGTGCAGCAGATTTCTCTGCTGCACGGTGCACCTCAATGGCGGCCCTCGTCGCCCTCGCCAAGGGCCTTTCATCACCCGCTAGGGGTGGGCGGCAGACCTGTTGCGGGAGCCGGGACTCCAGTTCGGAGAGGCGGCCATCCACCAGGTTGCCAACCAACCTGGCGATGTTCCTCTCCAGAACTTGGAGTTGGTCCCGGCTCATAGGACCATCCTGTTTGGCCGTCTTTCGGCTCTCCTCAAACTCCCTGCGGTGCGCACGGACCTCCTCCCGCAGGTTAGCCACCTCCCGCTGGAGCCGATTATTATCGGCTCTCAGACGGCGGGTTTCTTCGGCCTCCGTGCGCACCACAAGGTTATCAAGGACGTCCTTCACGAAGGAGGACGCCCTCTTAATTTTATTGGAGTACCCCCCCTTGAGGGCAGTACTCTTCCCGGTCAGCTCCAGGATAACCCCGAGCTGACCCTCTGCCGCCAACAAGAGGTCCTCCGGACCCATTGCCCCCAGATCAGAGGGGAGTTCTACCTCCCTCCCCTCTTTCTCCCTCGCAGCTTCCCCTTTCTTAAATCTGCTCTCGAGAGCAGCCGCGAAGATAGCCTCCGTTTCCTCCACCCTTCTATCTCGCAAAGCCACCCTTGCTTTCGCAAGGGTGTCTGCGACCCGCGAACTCCCCCTTTTTGGGGAGGACACCTTCCCCTTCCCCTTCCTTTTCCCCCGATCCTCCCCAGTTTCGGTGTCCGAGCCCGAGCCAGCCGACACCTCCGAGTATAGCCTCTTACCGTGACACAGCTCTGCTTCCGAGAGCGATGTCACTGAGACACTACCCAGAGGCCTCTGGCTCCTGCTGCTGTCACCTTTGGCAGTAACCCTCGACCCCCCCGCAAGTGGCTCCTCATCCGAGTCGGAGAATTCCTCCCCTGAGGAAATCACCCTCCCCTGATCGTAGGGACACTCCTTCCCTCCCCCACGCGATGTCCTACCCCCCCCCGGATCCCCCCCCTCCTTTCCCGTCTTCCTACCCATCACTCCGACTAACCAAACAACCTAAAAATAACAACAAAATAACAAAAACGATAACAAAACAACGATAACAAAAAAAAAAAAAAAGTTGTGAGTTACCTTGCTCAACATCGCACACAACATATTTTATCATATTATTAACAGTGATACATCAAGAGCCTTAGAGGTAATTTAATAAAGACTTACTGACTTTGTCAGAGATTCACTTGTAAAGGGCTTTTCCTCCAGCATAACTCACTTGTTCTAAACTGTACACTGATTGTCTACAGAGAGAGTCCTCTCCTTTTTATCCTAACTTTCTTGTATAGGCATCTCTATCAAAGACGGAAACGGAAACGGCCTTGGTTGCCGACAACCGATAAAAGTACTTTAGTTGATTAAACTAAAGTACTTTTATATTAGTCAGTCCATTAACTTATTCTAATTTAGAAGTTTATTTTATAGATTATAATATTTAAAACTAAATTGGCATTTAGTAGGACTAACTGTCGCTAACAATATATTAATAAGTAATGCTATTTAGAATTTTCTTCTAACTAACCTTGTCGTACATGTCTTTTTGTCAACGGATGAGTTAATGCGTCAATAGCCTAATGGTTTACGGTACGGCCTGCGAATCGTAAGGTCGTGGGTTCGAATCCACCATTGGACTATTACCGTGAACCATGTCCTAGCACAAGCTTAAGCTTAGTTGGAATGGTTAACAAGATTGTTAGTAATATTTCTGAAAAAAAAAAGAAATATTGCTAGCTTTCTTTTAAAAAAAAATCACTCGGCAATAACTAAGACGTTTCTAAGTTTAATTTTGTCTTTATTTTACTTTAGTTTTGTCTCTTAAATTGAGGGTTGGATACACTGAGGATTGTAGTAATAGTATTGAAAAGTCTATAGCGGTAACAATCTCTTACTACTCAGCTAGGGTTAAAAGGACTAGGATGAAAAAGTGAACTATGTAAAAGATGTCCCACGATGTTATATGTGACACGACGGTCGTAAATTTTAGCTAGTGACTTAAGAAACACATTAGACCAAGAGCGACTGGGCAATACAACCATCATAAATTATTATTAAATAAGTCGACAACCCACCTTAGTAAGTAAATCAGTTACAAAACCACTTTTCATTAGTCATTTCCATAAAAAAAGTATCAAGTAATTTTTAGCCTAAAGAATTGTAGTTGCTCACAGAATTACGTACTGTATTCTTATTATATGTAGGCATTGTAAGACGTGAAACATGTTGTTGCCTCGAGTCGAAATATCTAAATAGTATGAAATAGTTAGGAACCCTTTTAACGAAAGCCGCAATCTTCCAGCGAAATGATATCGACACGGTTTGGGTCGGGAGGAAAGCATCCAATTTCCACGGTCGCATATGTTACTCTTGCTTATTTGAAATTGAAGCCGATTTGAGTGTGATATTTTAAAATTAACCAAGAAGCGGTTGAGTGACGTTTATTCGTAAAATATGAATGTCTGTTACAAAAACATGATGTTTATATATTGTATAAATATATTATGTATCCATAGACGTGAGCAAAAATAAATGGTCCGTTAAGTTTATTTTTGCTCACTAGTATATATTTGAAATGCGTGAAAAAATTATTTGGACATATATTCGCAAATCCAAAGTATTCATTGAAGATCTGGTTCAGTCGTCATCTATGGTCACATTATTACTGCCAATTAACTTTTCGTAATCGTTTCGTCTTTCCTTTGCTTCATAATTACACCTGCCAATATGTTTTTCACTGCTACCCAAGGTTGTTGGTTGATTGTGAAACTTAATTTAAGGTCCTACATTAAGTATAAATAAATAAACAATCTGAGAACCATTGTGTATAAAGCAAATGAATCTTTTGTACCTAATAAAGCAAAAAACAGAAACTCGATAGTATAAGCGACTGGGATTCAAATTTACTATCAGATCGTGTTTTAAACGCTTTATACATTATAATACTGTTAAAAAATATTAAGCATGTTATCTCTACATAAAAGTTTAACTAACGTTGAGTGTAAAAGTAAGTCGCCGAAGTTATTACCTTCTCCAACTTCCAAATTTACGTATCGAAAAATGCTTAGTAAGTATTACAGGCAATTTTTTTGATAAATTAGGTACGGAATAATATAAGACGATGTTAATAATGGACTATCTGGTTTTATAGGATGAATAATGCCCTGCGTATTATCGTTTAACTTGGTTTGTATTTTAAACGATTACAAAAGTTCCTTGGTCCTTAATCACTTTTGTTTTTAAAAGAGAGTACAATAGAGTAAGGTAAACACGAAGGTAAGTGACAGTGACAAGTGACCTACAGTTAAGTAATCATTTTTGTAGTATTTAACAATGGCAATGTCTTTTGGTTGTTGCTTCCATTACTACAATATTTAATACACGATAGTACTCAGCATGGATAGACAAAACAGTGATCGTGTTTCCAGTTCTCTGCAACCAAGTCGAAATAGCACAGCAATAGGGATGAAATTATGATACTACCATGTCTGTTATACTTTCGTTACTTTAATGGTGCTTCTTTTTTGGTCTCACATGCCATCTACTTCCAGCATGGAAGTTGTATAATAAAGTATTCTATTTCTCGTCTCAACTCTTTTTCTTCTAAACTTAAACATTATAACTGCCTTCAGATGTATCTGCTTTTAAATGGCAAACCTTACAGGAGTTAGTTAACGGCGGAGAGCCTTATATAGTTAAGGAGAAATTTAATTTGCATTTAGCTGCTGCATATTTGATGAAACCCGTATTTGCTCCCGTGAGCTACGATATCACTAGTGTAAGTCGTGCAGGAGCGTGTTTAGTGAAGGAAATCAGATTGGATTGAATTGTGATTGGATTGATAATGTAATGGTATATTTATTAAAGTAACAATTGGATTGCATTTCAAATTCTTAAGGCTTATAAATATTGATGGGGTGTGGGTTGCAAGACGACTGATGTTTAGCTCATGGATTATTCGCGAAGTTTAGTATAAATAATGTTACGAACGTTAACGTTAATTATTATTTTTCTATAATTAGTTCGAATTTGTTGATTGTAATTTAAAGTGCTGATTTATCACGTGCACGGCGGTAAAGGTAAATATTGTGAGGAAACCTTTCATGTGTCACAATATTTTCTAAGACATGTGATGTCTGCAAAACGACATGGTGGACCATTATGTTCTTTTCTTAATTTTTAACTTTTTTTTTATACTTCGATATCTGTATCAAATACATATTCAACTAGATAGCAGTCTAAATTAAGTTATCTAAATTAAGATATTAAGTTGTATAATAGTTTATTGAACATCAACCAACAAACAAAACATTAGTTACTTTTTTTGCTGTGGGGAGGAATCTTTAACAAGAAGGAAGGTGGGATTATGTGGGGTTCTTACTCACTGAAACATCCCCGCTGGCCCTTCTCCGGTGAATGGCGAGGGGCTCCGGGATCTTCAGTGCAATACCCGGAGCTCACTGCAATATGCTCAGAAAGCACGTCCAGGGAGGTTAATCCCTCTCCTAGCACCATCGCAGTGCAAGGCTGCTCAGGCCTGCCGATTTCGCCTTCTTCCGGGTCCGCTTTCTGACGACAAAGACCCTTGTAGCCAGTGAATCCGAGGCCCCTTTTAGTCGCCTTCTACGACAGGCAGGGGATACCGTTGCCTTATTCTACGAGACCAGGACTACAAGGCTGTTCGGGGAATACATTAATAACTTACATTAACCGTGTAATTTCGCCGATAAAATCTTATCAACTCGCTAAGGCAATGTGTATGCAAATGTATGATAAATAATTCAAATAGCATATTAGTCAAGTGGTCGTAAGAAATGGAAGTTATGTTTATTAATAGGCTTTAATTATTGGGCGTATTCTTTTATTCATTTAAGTTGAATGTTTCTCACACAACTCTGTTCTCTCTATTCAAGGAGAAGACCACAACTGTGCCCTATTTTATTCATCTCTATTCTATAGTCTATTGCTGTTTAAGTCAACCATCAAACCGCTTAGCCTCTGAGCTAACACTGCCTTGACTTGATTTACAAATAGATATATACTACATACTTCAAAAAGGAGGTGGTTCTCAATTCGTCTGTATGTTTTTTTTTTGTTTGTTAGCACATAACTTTCGACTGGGTGAACCGATTTCGATCATTCTTTTTTTATTTGAAAGCTGGTCCCGTTTGGGTCCAATTCAGTGGCATCCACAAGAATACCATATACGTCTAATATTTTCATCAATTATGTGCGCTATAAATGGAGGTATAACTTAACGCCAACCGATTATGACGGTTAATTTTTTATTGAAAAGGATACACTTTAAGTTTGATGAGAGTTTAGTTAAGATATGATTAATTCTGTTTCATAAAATTCATACGATGTTTAGGAAATTCAAACAACGGGCGTCCGCGTGTTTAACGTTTGTTTCAATTTGAAGTTGGTTTTAATATTTGCTAGAAAATATATATATATCTATTATCTGAATGATCTCTTGTATAAAAGAGTACTGTGTTAAACAATCTATGTAAGGATTTAGGCCCAATGATTTTTTTTTTTATTTTAATATATTTAATGATGAGCTATTAAAATAATTGAGGAACTTAGTGAAGTGTTGAAAAGAAAGAAAAAAAATAAACCCTCACGTTTTCAATATGGATTCGGGTCGCTGTAAATGTTGATTGCAACAGTTATCTTCAGTTCACCTGGAGGTTATCAGGTCCTTAACCTGATTGGAAGCGGGCCAATCACCGGGCGACAGACACAAACTTTAGAGTTTTTTCGTCATAGGCATCTGATAATACATTAATTCATTACTACCAGCCGAGAGAAGCGATATTATTTGCCATACTAATTAAAAAAAAAAGATAAAGTTCCTCTGTTTTTCATACGATACTCAAAATTAATAAACTAAGTTTTTCAAATATGCAAGCTCTTGCGTACTTTTAACCCTAGTAGGGTAGACAGAAGAAGTTATTGGTATCTACTCTCAACTTAACGTACTAGCAACGACTAGGTCCGCTATTGTGTCACCATTCATTATGCGTCGCCACGCTATGTGATAGTATAAAACATTTTATATGGTGCAAAGACTCCGACTCTGCTTGTCGATCGCCCGTCTTTCTCGTCGTAGTGAGCTCGTATACATACTACTTAGTGTTTGTTAAATTATCATATTTTTTTCTTAAAACATTTTTCTCAAAGCTTGCCACCTCACATATCCGGTGAAATAGTACAGGCCAGCTTCACTGGCTCATCTTTATAAACACAAAAAAAACTCTACAAATTATGTGACGTTTCTGCCAGACATCCAACGGCTCACTTTGTATTTTAAACCAAAATTCTTAACTTATCTCTTGTAACTTACAACTGGGGTATAGATAATATCCAAATGGGTGGCACAGTAGTTACGTACAGATCTAAGTGTCCGTGCCATTGAGCGTCGGAGACAATGTGCCATTGTTCTTTAGAAACTAGAAGTAGCAGTTTAGTACAAAGTAATGGAGCTATTGTGTGAACATTGCCAACTTGGTTTCCATCATAATCACTTTGTAAATATACAATAAATCCATTTTAGATATTGTATAAAATATATAATTTTGAATTAAATTTGTAAAATGAAGTAAAATTATTTTATTATTGTAGAAAACGTCGCAATAATTTGAAATTGAATAATATAGTAATATAAATTCCATTTTTTCGCTTTTTTCAAGGAATCATAGACTGAATGAATGACTGAAATATCTTGCTAAAAATTAGCAAGATATATAACACTAAAACAACATAATAATGTAAAATAATCAGTTAAAATTACTACTACAGACTAATAGTTGAGCATTAGAATTTATTATTGGTGCTTGAAATCACAACCGCCAATTTTAAATAACAAGGGCGGCATCGCATCTATTTTAATTGGTAGGTGTTCGTTTTTCTCCAATAATCCAAGTGCAAAACTAGTTTATAAAATGAAATAACTGTAATTTCATAAACTAATTTTGCACGTTTTAAAGCGAAACGCACCTGCGTTAAAATTTTATGTCTTATTTCCATCTTCTAAAAATTTTTACGCCCAAAATGAAGAAGACAAATAAACTCTAATACATTGGCGTTCTACAATTCAAGATACGAGTAAGTGTCATACAGATAAATAAAGAAAGATACTACGGCTATAATTTTTTCTTAAAGAATGTTAACAATTTTTTTTTCACAAATATTTCTAACATTCTTCTTAAAAATTGCAAATAAACTTAAACTTGTGCAAGGAGATGGTTAATTTAGTCGAATGATGGATTCAAACCGACCTTCCTTTCGACCTTACATTACGAAAACCGTATTGGTTTAGCCATGGGGCTCTTGACGCTTCACATAAATAAACGAGCAAGCTGTTCACCTCATGTACTTAATGAGGTGAACAGCTTGCTCGTTTGCCTTCTTACTCTAAAGATATAATAGTTAAATGAACGCAGACGTTCAGGAACGCATCTGTGTGCTCAACTAAGAGAATAATATTTTTAAAGTAAATGGACGGTTAGCTTATAAAACAAGACTCAACTACTTAACAGAAGTAGTGTTTCCATTAGCGAGCTTGTTATAAAGCACATAGACTTGTGCAAGTAAGAAACACGCGAGTGCTACGGAAGTAAAAGCGGAAAGCTTCTAAGCCCATATATTCAACCAGCTTCATATAAGGATTATTTATTTCCTTAATATATTTAGCTTCAAATATTCATCATAATAAAAAGCTATTGCATAATTGAAGCTTCATTAATATTTTACTTTGCTTAATGTTTTGAATTTCAAAACATTAATTTATAAAATTTTAATATAAATAAACCTTATTACTAATGCGAATAATTTTGAAATTATTAAACACTTTAACTTAAAAAAAAACATCTAGTATTATTAATATTGAATAATACTTTGTTTCAAATAGCGTTATACAGATAAAAATTTAAAAGGACGCATTAGCAGAGAGTGTTTTCTAAGTATCTTCGTTCCGCTAATACAATCTCGTTCCTCAAGACATAGAAGCCATTAACAATCGCTTACAGCGGATTTTTAAATAAAATTAGGAATTATTTGACAATTTAAAAAATATTATATATGAGACTGATTCATGATGTGATTTAATTTTGTTTATGCATATTACGTTAAGACTTCAGTGTAACATCAAATACTATCAAAGTCATCGAGCAACAAGTTTAATATGAAAATACCGCAATGTAATAAAAGCAAATCGCCTTTCGTTTAAATCCAATAAACATGAAGTCATAAGGTAAAACGTAACCTTCAGAGCATGATTGATGTTACATCTGCTGCTTCAATATTAGACTGTAACATTACCGCAACGGTACGTGACGTATTTCCTCTTAAATATTTTTAATATAAGCTCTCACTTGCTAATAATAGCAGGGTAAACGGACAGCTGTAAATACTTTGTGTAAGAAGTAGACTGTGTAGTACTAGTCTAAGACAGACCTTTATTAAGTTTTCAATTTAGATTTAGCATAATAAAAAACTATTAATGCTTATTTTCATAACACACAGGTTATTTATTAATTTAAATATATTTATGAGCAAAAACAAAAACCACCTTCAAATAGAATCGCCAAATAAAATCGTAACGCCAATACTTGATGCAAAATTTAACACTTGCATTGTTTTCTCATGGATTCCAATATTAGAATTGGATGAAATTGGGGCTACGCGGAAAAAACAGCAAAACATAAAAAGAATCATCAAAATCGGTTCACCAAGTCGTAATTTCTAAGGTAACAAACATAAAAAAACAGACGAATTGAGAACCTCCTTCTTTTTTGAATTCGGTAAAAAATGGCAATTAAGATTATCTGCCTCTATCATTTCCCTAGAGATGAAGGATGTGACCACCAAGAGATCTGCTCTTAACCAGCATTCCCCTTTCTGCTCTATTTAAGGCCTGATGAAAACCCACCTGGAGCTTCAGTCCGTTTACTATGGAGTAGTAACTATAGAGTCCTTTCATGGAGTGGGCGCCAACCCTCTGCTTCTTCTTCCTTTGAAGCAGCTAACTAGAATTAGCTTTTGAAGTATGTCTAGCTGGCGGCGAGCTATGTGGTAGAAAAAAAAACCGTTGGTGGAACCTTGATATGCAGCCCTTCTAGAATAGACTCTATTGCGCCAATACCGCATCTCGAATTAGTATTCCCTCTCACACAAGACTGAAAGTCCATTTAATTACCAATTACGTTGGGAAACATTATTGTCTTTGATATTAGATGCTAGCAACGCAACAAACGAAATAAATCGTACATAGTCACCCACAAACAAACCCAACTAAGGTAAATATTGACATTATGAAAATAGACAAACATTGAAACAGAATTTCATATACTTTGCTGAACGTTCACGTATCTCCGTTCACACGCTCCCTCACAGACAATGATTGGGTTCAATTTGTAAGATTAAAAATGTATCAGCTTTTTAGAAATGAAAGCTTCGACGGAAATATTTCATTATGTTGTTTTGGAAACAACGAAGTTAACCTTGTTTGGCATTATTGATTAAAATCGTTCAGAAGCATTACGGGCTTCACTTTGTTGTGAATAATATTAAATTTGAATATAATCTAGTAAACAGTATTTTATGTGAGTCAGTCTTATATGGTGCCTGGACTATAAAAAAGACGAGAGGGCCGTATGATAGACGCCTTCGAGATGCGATGCTAGTCAAGGTAGCTCTATATACCGTGGACTGCCATGAAAACCAACGAGGCCCTCAAGAAGTTGAAAATACGGCTATCCGGAATCTGCTTACAAAAAGCCCTCAGCTTCCTTGGACACATTAACTGGTTTAAAGCATTGTCTGGAGAAGCAGATCGTTTTAGACAAAATAGACGGAAGATGTGCCCAGCGTGCTCACAAAATGGTTTTACACAATCATGAAGCACATGCATGCAGCGTGCAGTTTTTGATCGCACCCAACGGGGCTGACTATGGTCACGATCCTCAGCAGTGAGGGAACGAAGAAGAAGACACAGTCTTTCATTATTTTTCATTTGACTTTTCGACATTTGCCTCATAATAATGTTTTATATTTTTCATTTCTTACTTTTAATTTTAACCTGAATTTATTACATGCACATTGAATGGGACTACGTTCAGTTTTACGAATTCTTTCTTAATTCAACTTTAAGTGTCAAAGTTTCGAGTACTTTACAGTCTTCAGAGACTGAGATTGGTTGACGTTAATTATATATGGTTCAAACTACGCTCATAATAATTTGTAATACGAAATCCAATAGCTATTGAGAAAAACGAGTACCTCTTATTAATGAACTCATAAATTCATTCAATAAAATATTTAGAATAGAATGGTGGGTTCAGCCATAATTGTTTTTTATCAAAACTATGTATGGTAATAAATATGATACAAAAATGGTATGAAATATGATTGCGTTTCGAGACAGCTGTACTTCTTTCGTTCTTCAGCACGGGTTTTATTGGATTTTTTTTGTTTGCCCCGATGATCCAATTACACAATCAAACTTGTACAATGTTGGAAGGACGGTAATTTATAAATAAAATGAAAACGCAATAAAATACGTATTCAATAACAATGCTTAATGAAAAAAGTTAGGCTAATGATCGGTGTGTATCAGTATATTGTTTATCAACATAAAACGATAAAAATATTTTCTAATATATGTGATTTTTACAATATGTCGTCTCTATTCATGTCGCTGTCTATAGAGCAGATCCTTTATCAATATATTATTTTTATATAAAGCTGTCGTGACATGATAATGGACTGGTGTACTTCATCTTTGTTTTCATTTCAAAAATAAATAACAGTAAAAACCAACATGGACAAGATGTTTCCGAAACCAAAATCAAAACGCTATTAACACTATGCCATAATATTTTTATGAAATATACAGATTATTATTATAAATTTAACCGATGTAGTTCATATAATCAACAACAAATGCAAATTACTTGGTATCATCCAATCAATTCATTAGTTCCTTTCGGTTTTCTACAGATTGCATTTTGGAGAGTGTGCTCAGGAACTACATGTGATCTAATTCCCCCATCCCCTTTCCACCATCGGACTTCTAGACGCACTGCGGGATTTCATCCTTTTGTTGTGAACATCCCTCAAACCCAAACGAAGCGATTTGCTTCGTCTTTCATTCTTCGTACAGCAACGGACTGGAATAGTTTGCCCGCGTCTGTCTTTCCTCCCTATTACAATGTGGGTATTTTGCACTTAACTGCATTTCCACTTAACATCAAGTGGGATCGTAGTCAAGCACTTGCTTATAAAATATAAAAAAAGTTTTACCTACCTACTGGACTTAAATCAACAGCCGTGTTCACAAGCAGTGATTACTTATCTGTGATATATGCTCTTCCAACCGACTTCAAAAAAGGAGGAGGTTCTCAATTCGTCTGTATGTTTTTTTTTATGTTTGTTACAGCATAAATTTGGACTGGGTGATTTAGACGATACTTTTTTTATTTGAAACCTAGGCCTTTAAGTGTGGTGTTATTCTGACAATGGATCATCCATGAATAAACCATGCATAGTTTTTAATTTTCATTAAGTGTTAGCCAACCAATTTCTTGGAAAGGATGTACGTCAAAGGTAATTTGATGAGAGTTTGGTTAGGTTCTGAATAATTCTTTTTCCACTAATATTACCACAATAATTATGAAATACAAAGAGAGCGTCCCCGAATTACAACGCTTAACACTTGATACATTTTGAAGTTTATATTTTGGTTTTTACTCGTAAATATACTTATGTGAGGCAAACTCTTTAAAAAAATTGTTTTGAATATTTTTTTGGAAGCTACATATTAGCGCAGTTAGCATTTTTATTTTTATTACCTAGCTTGACATACACTTAAAGGTTACAAAAATTTCGAATAATATGTTCTTAGTGTAGATTGTAATTACATGTTGCATACGTAGGACCAATAACGGCCCTATACTTACTGAGCTTCATTGCTGGCAAAAAGCAAATAATATTTTACGTCTGATTAAATATGTAGAAAAAATATGGGTAAAAATTTACTGCGAATTCGCCGTACGTTCGTTTCATATAGGCGTTGAATATTTCATGGGGCTCTCATTACAGCTTGTGTTTTCAGCGTACGAAGAAATTGATTGCGGTGTATTTTAAAAATATATGTTTGCAACTTAACATAATTTACAATAACGCCGAAATGAATAACTCCTCTCCACTGTTGAAGGGGAAAACGTAAATAATTTCTTCTTTTCTTTCGCTAAGACACTGTCTTTAACAATCTCGCAAAAAAATCACTTAAAGCTCAAATGTAACAAAAGTTACGTCTCTCTCCATAATGCAATTTTTACTTACTTGTTGTTAAGTGGTGGTTAAGATATAGTCGAAAGATGGTACGCGCTAGTTTAGTAAATGCCTACTCACACTACTCCTGAAGGCACCCACGTCGTATTTGGACGGAAAGTCTGTCGTCGGCACCTTGTTTCACTCCTTTGCTATACGCACGATGATCGATGACTCAAATCACAAATATTAATTAAAAAATCATAAAAAATAAGCTCTTACAACCCTAAACAGATTTTTACGGTTTCCGGTAAAAGGATTATAATGGCATAATCCAATATGCGGCCCTAGTGTGGATGGGTAGACGTGATATGTCTTATAAAATTTTCAACACATGTAGATTTCCTTTCAGCTCACATAAAATTGCAACCAACAATATTATTGGTGCCGACGCTGGCGGCAAATACCCTCAACTTCTTAGCTAACACGACTTACTTTGGCCTTGTCGTAACATAATTTAGAATCAGTCGTAAACGTACAACA
This sequence comes from Meandrusa payeni, assembly GCA_029286785.1. NCBI lineage: Eukaryota > Metazoa > Arthropoda > Insecta > Lepidoptera > Papilionidae > Meandrusa > Meandrusa payeni. The sequence continues at coordinate 9,418,745 of JAGSMX010000013.1, forward strand.
TCGTCTTAATTACATGACGTTACTGAAACGTGTTTCAAATGAGAAGAAATAGTAAAATGTCTTTATGAGAAAATGTAGATCAAAGATTCTAATCGAAAGCTGTTTAAGGAGTTTAAATTCATCGCAATCGTTTTAATTAAAATTTCTGATTGAAAGCATTCAATTGCCGTGACTCTCTGTTGAGCGACCGTTTTAAATGAAGTACAGATTAATTGAAATGTCTTAGAATAGACAACTGGAGTGTAAACGAAGATCTAAATTCATTATACGTTACCTTTCGTAGCCCATCGGAAATCGTGGACTTACATATTAATATACAACGTAAAAATGCACACGAGCGGAAACAAACACACACACACGACCTCACAAACTAACTAATATATAATACTTTTCAAAATTATTTTAATATAAGAAAAAATCTATTTGACGATATTTAAGGATGCGATTGGAATAATGGCGACGTGAGTTTCTTTTTTGTTTTAAGATATTTAAATAGAGACGCAGTTTTTATAATGATTTATTAATGTTGCTATTATATATAGTTCACTATAATTATACTGAACAAAGAGCTTATATGTTTACTACAACTGAAGGCTAAGAATAAGTGGTTAGCCTAGTGGCTAAGCGGTTCTATTTACGTTGTGCGTCGCTTATCAGTTTGTACTAATGCATAGCCGTTTTCCCGGTCTGGAAAATTTACAAAATAAAAATTTGTGCCCGTTATCTCACCAGCTGTCACTATAGTGACTCTCATGTATACATGAGACCTAACAAGCTTGATGAAAAGCGGATAGCGAAAGCCGCCTCTCTATTTCACAGGAATTAAAAGGACGTACGAACTTATTAATAATAATAGTTGTAGTTTAGGTATTTGCTGGATCCAAGCTACTACGTCTTTTTTATTAGAGAAGGGAGAAAGTAGGTTCAGTATCCTTATACTAAAGACCGTGCAAAGTAAAGAAGGAAAGCAGACCCTGGTAGTAGTGGAGAAAATCTCTAGATAGAAGAAGATAAAGATTTGAGAAGGGAGAAACGTTCACCTGATCTAAAGTAATTCCGCCGTAAGTAAAACTCATACGAAAAGAATTGGTACAGCAAATGCGTAAAGAGTGCCAATAAAATTGGATTGCCAGGCCGAAAAGTAGAACTATTATTCTACGAAGTTGTTTTAATACACCAATCGTGATTCATTGGTTGTTAGCTTTATGTTCGATACAGACATAAATTTTAGATCGTTTTATATTCACTGGTGTAAGCACTTACAAATTATTAGCACGTTTTTAACATGAGATTGCGTTCCTGTTAATATTTATATATTTGGTAGTCGAGTGCGGTGCGGACACGAAAGAGGTGGTCGCAAACAGACGCCGGGCATATAGAGTAACGGGCTTAGAGCGGGGACACAGGCGTAATTTAAACGCAAGCATCTGTGAATTGCTGTTTCAGAGCTTACTGCTTCGTTAACGTCGAGATATTTGCATGAATTACAACAGGTTAATACAATCAGTCCATATGTATGGCAGCGAAACATGCGCCGTGACTCAGAAGAAATTATCCAAGCTGGATAGAAGGCACCCCGTTGGAGACGCGAGAATTTATTATAGACAAAATAAGACCATTAATTCACATGGATGCCATTGTCCTTGTTAGACAAATTTTTAACGAAACCACACGGGAAGCACCAGGTTACTAACTGGCCCGTGTCGCCTTGCACTGCGAAGCTACAGCGGGGGAGGGACCGAGGTGTGCAGAGGGGCTCCGGAGCGTTCCTCTGACGAGCCCCTCACCACACACCGAGGAAAGGCCACCTGGTAGGTTTTAATGGGTCAAACCCCACATAACCGCCGCCTCCCCCCCAGAAGGTGGGGTATCTTTTTGAATATTTCCTGCCCGTTAACAAAAAAAAAAGTTCCAAAAAAATAACAAACAAAAAAATACAGACGAATTAAGATCCTTTTTTTAAGTCGGCTAAAAAGATTGATATAACACATTACACGTACTTAAAAATTTATCACGATTTGTGCATGACGCTGACAGGCATATCATTTTGTTTATACAGTTAACTCTTGTATAAATTTCACATCCCTCGAAAAGCTAAAAGAGATTGAAACATAATCTACTTACGTACTTCATCGCGGGTAAAGAATATGGTCGGATGAAATATGGACTACACACATTTCATCCAACAATATATTTTTTTTCTTTCTAAACGTAAATTTCCATATTTACCTTCATTCATATTACAGGCAGTAAATCAGCCCTTGAAGTAGCTATAACTATTTTATCAATGTGGTACGAGGGATCGAACTCGAAATAACTTTCTCGTGTAATGTGATATTAAAGTTCTCACATGAATAATGCTGTAATTAATAGTTAATTTTCCTTGTTAAAATATGCTTCAACTTTATTTAAACAACATTATTTTACCGCAATACGGCTCTGGAATGCGCTGCCACCAAATGTACGTACAACTGGAACTAAAGTTACAAATGCTTACTCTGAAATAAAAACAGTTTTAAATTTACCTGTCTTTCTTTATCCATCTATATCTAGATCTATGTATTATTTACAATAAGTATGGCTGTATTTTTAACTATAGTGTATAATTATAACTTTCTTTTTCACAAAAATCAAACACGACGAAAATTACATAACTAAGGTACATTTTACAATTAGTTGTATAATGGGCGACCTAATCGCTGAGAGCGATCTCTTCCAGGAGAGGAAATATATGGACAAAACATTACGATGGCATACAGATGGCACGTGTATGTATGTTTATTTATGTATTTATATTTATAAACAATTTTATTTTTATTTTTTCTATAACCTTGCACCTGTGACTCTCTACATGACCACAAAGTTGACTTGCAGATAATTTCTTTTGGCATTAAGTCCTCCTTTTTGTATACTTTTTGTGCAAATAAAGATTAAATAAATAAAGTATTTGCCTTCCTTCTCTAAATTCAGCGGCTTTAAATATTTAATCTAGCTAGACGCCTTAAGCAACATTTGTTCTCATTCTCATTAGAATAATCTGATTCAATTTCCTCTTTACTACAGTATTAAGCTAAAGCATAAACGTGGCTTTAGGTAAAATATCTGAACTGTATTTTAGCACGGAAAAGACCTAGGGTTACCATGTAACAATAACAGTCATTAATGGGGATTGGTAATTCCATCTCACACCTTTAAACTAGCAGTTATTACACAATACAATACAAATACTCACGCACGTCACCCGGAGGGATGAGCAGAGATCAAGGACTTCTATACGTTCAAACCACCAAAATCTACCTTTGCTAATCCTAGTTACAGCTTCCTCTTCTACTAGATATTAGTAATTATGTATCTGCAATAGCTATCGGCTAATGTATATATTAAAATAAATATTTCTTCGATCTAGCAAACATCTCTAACGATTTAGACAAAAAAAATGTATAAATACAAAATTTACATAAGGCTTATAGTTTTTTTTAAATTTATTTTAAATGTGTCAACGAAAGAAAGCAACAAACTCGAATAGGCTCATCCCATCTTACATGTACACAAGATAGGACTTAATAAATATTAAATAAATACTTAATAATTAAACACAGTATAAAAATAAATGAACATTATACTATTTTTAATTAAAAATTCTGTTTTGAGGATTTAACAGGACAAAAGGAACGAACAAATAAATGGAGGTATAGGAAATTAAATTTAAAAACTGGTAGCGTCCTATAATATCTGGCAGATTCCATCGTTAGTAGACTATAACGAATGACTAGAACGTAAACTAACTTAAATGTTAAACAAGTAGTTATTTAGCGTTAGAAGTTATATATATATATATAATGTTTCTGTGTGTTTTTCTGGTTATCGTTAGATTGAATCAGGATTGACTTGTGTTTTCTTTAGAAATTAAATGTTGTTTCAAGATTAAAGAGCATCCCAGCTAATGGAATTGGGGACGGAACTGTGCGGACGTGCTTTCTTTCCAGAGGTCCTAATTAAATGGAACATTAAACAGAAGACCTCTTTTATTTTATCAGTACTAAGGTACGTGTTATCAAGACAATGTATAATTTATTGACAAAGTTTTATGCGTCGCCATGATGTCCTTAATTTATCTTGTAATAAAATGTCTTTAATTTCCCTTTATCTTATAAAATACTTATTTTAAAGTTATCAAAATATTTCAAGAGATCTAATTAGAACTTCGAATTGAAAGTTGACACACCAATGAGCCCCCATGAATTTTTGTTGACGTTGAAGGTTGTGACAGTTAATGTTAAAAAGAGAAAATTGGTGCTAGAACTTGGTAATATATAATTAATATATTTAAGAGTAAAAACAAAAACCGTCTTCAAATAGAGTAGGAATATTTAGGAATAGAATTAATCATAACCTAACCAAACTCTCATCAAACTTTTTTTTTTGTTAACGGGGCGGAAATCTTCAAAAAGATACCTCGCCTTCTAGGGGGAAGGTGGCGGTTATGTGCGGATTTTAGCCACTAAAACCTCCCCGGTGGCCCTTTCCTCGGTGCATGACAAGGGGCTCCAGTGGAACGCACCGGTGCCCCTCTGCACTGTGCTCAAGGAGAGCACGTCCCGGAACGTTTGGAACTTATTGTGTTATATTATTATTTACTAACTGATCCGGTAATCTTTGAACTCCTTATTTTTTGATAGTAGTTAGTAGTAGAACCTGAAAGAGGTTTCGATTTGAACCAGACAGGATTCTGTGATATGATGTATGGTCTGTTTGAAGTTGTCATTTCTTGGCTGAACTGAAAATTTGATTTTGATAAAAAAAATCTTTTATTTTATTTTGCGTACAAACATCTGTCAGTGCCAACTGAGGAACCTTCCTAGACTTATGCACATCGGTTTTATTAAAGATCATCACATGATCAAATGCATATTTTACGATTTTACAAAGGACAAATGGAAAACATTCATTTTTATATTTAATAAGATTTATTGTGTGTAAGTGACTTGTAACTTTTTAAGTGAGAATAAAGTTTCTTATCTTAAACGTGTAACATATTCTTAAAAGCTTATGTAAACTTCTGTAGCGGGTACTTAAATAGCCAAAAGTATTTTGTGAACTATATACTATACAACATATCTCACGACAAAGGGCTGGCTGCCATACTGCAAGTCAGCGGTTTCATGGATTTATGTGTTATCGTGGAGGGGTTGATACTAACAACCGGGCTCCGATATGTTAACATTGTGAATATGGCGTCAGCGTTATTGGCATAAACCATTTTAGGGGCTACTTTTCCTTGAATCTTTTTTAATACGTTAATAAAATGAATACTGTGGATAACTTTGTTATCAACGTACCGTTTAAGTCTAGCGGGATGATATCTCAAAATTACAAATTTTAAAATGGTAGAGACATTGCGAGGCCTTCTGCTAATGTACAAATGGGAGAAGTACCACGAACTTACAGAATATAAGTGTAAAGTGAAGACACTTCTGATTTTCGCCTGGTGAGACAGGCTGGCAGGCCAACGTTTTGTAATAAGTTTGTAATGGACCTGCAATCTTTAAGATTGCCAGTGCACCACTGAACGCCGGAATATTGAACGCACTATTGTATACTTATATTATAGTATAATGTCACCGACATAGCCCACCGTGTGCGTAAGTTGAAGTGGCAATAGATAGGGCACATAGCGTATAGGAACAGATGGCTGAAAGGGCCGAAAAGTTCTCGGTTGGAAACCACGGACCGGCAAGAGCGTAGGATATCCACCAGCACGGTGGTCTGTATCATAAAGGCCGCAAGATGCAGTTGAATGCAACCCGCTTACAAACGCTATGCTATGTACAGCAGTGGATATCCTACGGCTGAAATAATGATATTATATTGTATTAATAAGTAGAAGTTTTCCCTTCACGGTCTATGTCATCATCAATTTTATCCATTCAGTATGCGAAAAAACAAAAATTCTTTCATTCACACCTACGCCATGAATAGTAATTATTATTTTACTACGAATTTTGATATTATTATTTGATGATGATTGTGTATTGCCTGGAGCAAACTACTGCGGTTTTTTTATGGCGTATAGAAATATTTTTTTGATATTAATTGTAATGATAAATAAATAAATTAAAAAATGACTGAATGAGTTGTATTTGTAGCTGTAAATTTAACAATAAGATTAGTTTGGAAAAGCGTATAACTATGAGTGTCTACAAAATAGATGAGGATTAGGTACTAAAAATAAACTTAGGCGTAAAATGAATACCGTAAATAGGCGTTCATTAAAAGTCTTCGCCCTGTGTGACTGTGTGAATGACAGGTTTAGAAACAAGGTAATTAAGGAAAGGCTGGCTTGAAAGAGAACGCTGCGAGCTATTATGAAGGTTTTTCTTTGACGTTTTGGGTTTATTCAAAGGTTGAAAAAACTAATAAATAATATGATTATAGTGAATAATTTATTCTGTTTATTATATTTTCTCTTAGTCGCGTTCTTTAATACGATATAGTTATCGATCTTAATATAATACAATAAACGGATTGTTAAATATTTGATCGTTTTCACTAATATCCGTTTTCTATTTTATTACGATTTATTTTTAAACAAAACAACAACTACACAAGTTTATAACAATGAAAGTGTAATTTTTTTTGGTTAGCCCTGTCATTATTATTATTTCAATTTTTAAATGCGTGATTTTCCGGTGCTATATATCGGTACACCATTAATAAAAACACAATTCTTAATTATATTTAGAACGCCTAATGGTTGCGCATCTTTCCGTCGTTAACCATAAAATTATTCTGAATGTTAACAGTAAAAAATACACGCTAAAATTAGCATACAATTAGTATTGTAAGAGCCGTGGTAGCTCAATGTCCAGGCGGTTGGTCAAGTTACATAGTACGTTAGCAACCCGATTTCGATCCCCGGTACCGGCACCAATAAATTTTCTATTGCAATTTTATGTGCTAATTAACCACGCGCTAAGCGATGAAGTAAAACATCGTGAGGAAACATGTCTTTGATTTTTTTTCTAAGGAATGTGAAGTCTGCTTACCTGCACCAGGGCCGCGTGGCAGACTATGCCCTTATACTCTTTATACAGAGAGGGCCTGCGCTTAACGGTGGGACATATATATTGTATATAAAAAGGCTGTAACTTTTTGTAAAACTTTTAGCTATTGCTATATCAGCCCACACTGATTCAGTTGAAAATATTCTGTAGAAAGAAATATATGTTAGCTGGCAACACATGACACCCAGCGATTGTTATGCATAATAACTACTTCCAATGATATCTTAATGATTTACCTGTGTAACTTGTAACTTATTAGTTCCTAATCTGACTTTAGAAGTCAGATTAGGAACTAATAAGTTACTTAATTTTGTATACAGATTGTGATGACGCGCAGTTGTGACGGTATTCGTTATAAATAATTCTTTGTACAACGTTACGCACGTTACAATAAAGCGAGTGTATTAGTTGTTGGACTATTTTATTCTACGAGACCTACAAATTATAACACATATTAAACAGTTGACGATCACATGAAGTGCAAAAGTTGAAATTAAAAATGTTATGCGGTGCTAAGTTGCAGTCTCAGAGAACCGACATAACTCCACTTGACATAACAAGCTGTTGCGAGCTGAATTACTTCAGTAGCGTGAGGCAATTTAGCCGCAAATGAAGTGTGCGTTCGGATCTCGACATCATAAAGCGACACAGTATTACGAAACATGTATACTAGAAATTGACTTTATTAATCAAATAAGCTTTACCTTTTTTTTTATTAACGAGGAGGAAATCTTCAGAAAGATACCCCGCCTTCTGGGGGGAAGGCGGCGGTTATGTGGGGTTTTACCCACTAAAACCTCCCCGGTGGCCCTTCCTCGGTGCATGGTGATGGGGCTCCAGGATCTCCAGTGGAACGCACCGGAGCCCCTCTGCACTGTGCTCAAGGAGAGCACTTGCCGGGGGAGGCCCCCACTCTTGTGCCCAGTGAACCCGAGGCCCCTTTTAGTCGCCTTCTAAATAAGCTTTACCAAACTTATTACGTCCCATATGTGTGCAATCCGGGCACAAAATTTTAGCAAGTAGTTTTTTTGTATTTGAAAAACCGATAAGTATAGTTTACGAATATAAAGAAAAAACCGAATATAATAAAGAATATTATTATTATTCTTTCATTTATTTTGATACCTTAAGTTAAGTTTTCATAATATTTATATAAAAAGTAAAATAAAAATATATATCATACAAAATACAAAGACATTATAAAAACCTAACCCAGCGTGTGCCACCGGCAACGAAGCAGAGCCCAAGCAACCGGTGGTTAGGGCGATATAGAGAGAAAACTCCTGATGATGCGTGCCATGTCCAGAAGTACTGCCCTCTGTATCTGACCCCAGCCATCTAGCGAAAGTCTCTTAAGATGTTGATTGAGACTTTTCGCCATAAGACCGTTTGCAGAAACGACTATCGGGCAATGATCATCGAATCCACATCCCACATGGCGGTCACCTCGTGAGCCAAGTGGAGGTACTTTGTGATTTTTTCCCTTTCGGCCTTCACGAGGTTTCACGTCATGCGGGATGGTAATATCGACGAGCACCGCGTGTCGCGTTGACCGATCTGTCAGCACAAAATCAGGCTTATTGGCAACAATAGTCCTGTATTTGATGACAGATCGATCTCAATAGAGCGTTGCTTACTATTATTATAGAATTAAGCAAAACCTAACTAAACTCTCATCGAAGTCTTAAAGTACATCCTTTTCAATAAAAACAAATCATTGAAAGCGGTTGGCCTGATATTGAGTTATTCGTCCATTTCTCGCGTTTACTTAATTCAAATTTAAGACGTATATAGTTTTCTAATGGATATGCCATTGTCAGAATTGGACCGAATTGAAATAGGACCACACCGGGAGCACCAGCTTTCAAATAAAGAATCATCAAAATCGGTTCATCCAGTCCAAAGATTTGAGATAACATACATAAAAATCGTACAGACGTTTAAGGACGTCCTCACTTTTTCAAGGCGGTTCAAAAAATGACAGAGTATAACGAAAAATGTTTACTAGTATTGCCTGCTGTATTAAAGCTAATCACATAATCTCTTATGTAACTTTTACCTATAACGGGATAGACAGCTTTCGATGACCGTTCTTACCAAGCGTATTAGGTCCGTTGCACAAACTTTTATCGAGTAATTTTTTGTATTTGATAAAGAGAGAATTTGGCTATTCATTGCTATAAGCCAACTGAGAATCGAACCTCGGAAACAGTTTTTTTATTTAAATTTATTTGATCATGTCTGTCACATTGAAAAGACAACAATATTAGTAAAAATGCTAGTTTTCACTTACTCCTTAAGTACTTTGTTCTGCCGTTGACTTTACCACTAAGGCCAATAGTTAAGTAAAACTCTGCCCAAGAGTAGTACTAGTAAATCATATCGAAAAACTTATTTAAAATTTACATGTTTATTCCCTTGCAATATCTCCATAACAACTTTAAATGCGATAATTTTCTACCAGATAGCAGAAAGGCAAACGTAATGTGCTCGATTATCCGGGTATTTCCATAATTTTCTTAAACACTAAAACCTTTCCTTATTGCTGCTGCCTCAATTCTTAACCGGAACGATAATAGCGTCGTTTGCAAGAGACTTTATCTTAGCATGAATGAATCTTCCCAAATTAATTTAAGACTTCAGAAATATAGTAAAGTTACTAGAATTGGGTAGGATGAGATATAGGACGGAGATCAAGGTAATTTACTTTATACTCAACATTGATATGCACCATTCACCCTAAAAAAGAAGAAATACACTGTAACACTTAATTGTAATGGAAAGTATAATTCTCTGACGCCTGATGTCAAATTATTGTGGTTATAATTTTAACATAAAAATTTGTTTGTACGAAGTTCTTAATACGTATGTATTTATTTTATTTTCATGTTTTTATTAATGTTTGAAACAAAATATAGTTTAGATTAGGTCCCATAAGTTTTCCATTTCAATAAAAATATATGTCATATTTATACACACAAAAAAAAAAGAAACTATAATAAAATACTATCAAAGGAGGGTTTTTGTCATAAAACAGTTTCCTTTTTTTTTGAAGATTATTTAATATTATAATTGGAAAAAATAATTCAAAATAATAATTAAAATTGATCCTTATTTAAAAAAATCATGTTTAAATATGATTTTGATTTAAATCAATATCGATTTTCCTCTTCTTTCTTCTCGTCTGTCTTTGTTTTCGGAAGTACAAAAAAAATACAAATACTTTATTCAAAAATTTCCTTACAAATACTCGAACTCCCTGACCTGTATCTCAGAAATCAGTGCCCTCTCCCACTGCCATACATCAATTTCATTTTCAAATTTAATTTAACAAACAAAGAAAATATATTTAATTTAACAAAAATTAAATAAATATTCGTACATATATAAATAAATGTGGACGTGTAGTATTTTGAATGTGCGTGTATGTTAATATCTGGGATTTGACTTAAATTAAACACAAGATTCTGCCGGTAGTCAGTACGTGTAATCGTTGAATACTAGTCGAATGATTGAGAGTCGATATTATCCGCACAATTACGGAAGGTATGACCTTTTAAATTTAGGTGAGTTATGAGATGACAAGACGGGACGCTTAGCGCGAACATTTGTGTGTGTGGTGTCTTGTGTGGTCTTTCAATACCCTGTATATTAATATTATTAAAGTGACAAAAATATTAATTTGATTTTGTTTATAATCTTCTTTACTTGTTCTTCCACCATGTCCAAATCACCGTTTAAATATCACAAAGGCACATACTCCATTTCTTTTCCAATGCAACATTGAATTTTAATAGCTAATGGTATAGATCGATTTCGAACCGTCAATGTTCAACAGCGCGGAAGCTTATATAACTCAAGTCGATGTGATACTTAAACTGAGAAGCACATCTCTACACCGTCTCGCTACATATTTAACTTGAAACGGGCTATTTATCTTGAAAAAGACTAAGTGTAGAGTCTAGCATGTTCATGCTTTTTGTCCGTAAAAGTAACCCGATTTATTACACATAAGATGAATCATTAATTGGGCGCGGTGCTAAAGTTATCATACTGTGCAATTTACATTCTGTTAATCAGACAGATTGTAAAAGAAAAATTCTACTGGATAGCTCTGTTCTTTTATTTTAGAATTTTACAATTGTTATACGCACTACTCCAACTCATCGTCCAAGAAAAAATCCAGGATAAACGACCACCTGAAAGACGTATTTCGTGGCTGAGACATCTCCGGACATGGTTCAATATGAGAACAGGATCCTTGTTCCTTGCTGCTGCATCGAACATTGAAAAAGCCTTAATGATAGCCGACCTCCGGTAGGAGATGTCACTTCAAGAAGAAGAGCAAGAAGATTTGAATTATATTAGCACCACAAATATTTCCTATTTCGATGATATAATTGTGTTACTTTCATCTCTTTTTTGTTGCTTCTATCTCGAGCGTTTTGTATTGTTATAGATTTTCTAGAGAAGAGTGAATTTAGTAAACTAGTGCTTTACCATCGAGAAAAACAAAAATTATTAATCAATCCCTAGATCGCACATGGGACAGAAAGTGAGACTTAATTCAGAACCAATTTTGACAAGCGATTGCCAAAATAACCTGATAGGCACAAGCTATGATACGAAAGCCTCAACGATAGACCGTAAATCTAAAATCATTATTTCTTAGTATTAAATTATTTAAAAAGGTTAATTGTAAGCACTAAAAATAAAGTGTGAATGGAAATCAAACAACAACTCGAGATATCAACGCAAAAAGTACGAACAATATATCCGATGTCAATTCGAATATTCGTCCAGATATCGGGTTTGATTACGCGTGCGAAACGCAATCGATTAATTGCCTTGTGGGTACTTGATCAATTGCTTCATTTAAACTTGACACGAACCGCATAATACGCAAAGTTGAGTCTATCAGAGATACGACTGTTATATACTGCATTCGTTGAATGTTAATTATGAGTCATTCAGTTATTGATAAATATAATATGTTAGAAGTATATAGCTACATAAGTAGCTTTTCGGTGGCCTACGGTATACTGGAATGTATTTTAGTGAATGCTCAGAAATTACATGACCTCACCACCCCATCGGTAGATGGAAGAGGCTAGAGGAAAGTCATGGTATAGATGCCGCGCATAGGCCGGAGTGGCGTAGGACGCCCTCACTCCAGATGGACCGAGGACCTTATAAGGAAAGCCGGAAGTGGTTGGATGCGGAAAGCGGAGGAACGTATGTGGTGGAAGACATTGGGGAAGGAATATTTCCATCAGTGGATAGACACAGGCTGATGATGATCACCCCCATCCCCGTTCCACTATCGGACTTCCAGGTGCACTGCTTAAATCCCTCAAAGATTTTCACAACAAAAGGATGAACTGACCCTAATGAAGCGCTTTGTGTTTTTCATTATTCATACAGCAAAGGCCTGGAATCGTTTTCTGTCTTCTATATGGATAGTATCCTGTCTGAATATTCTGTCTATCTCTCTTATTACAATGTCGGTGCTTTCAAGAGTAGAGTGAATACGTCGTTACTAAGCCTTACCATCCAGGACTGCATTTCTACTTAACATTAGGTGTGTTGAGAATTAATGGTTTAAATTTTTTCGTAATACATATCCAAAAGGTTGCCAACTTCTAATTAGATCATTAGATGTGCCACCTCTCAATCCGTAAAAGTTAGCGTCTCTGGCTAGTCGTCGGCGGTCTCTGGCGGTCGATAGATGTATATCGAGTAATTTAGATCTATTATAAGATATTTAAATTACACATTATACATTTTTTTTCTTCAGAAAGAACCGAAAAACCGAAACAATGTGCAATCAAGTTGATATAAGGAAGTTAAAAATTTTATTATAATTTTTCACTCGAAATAAAATTATCTCGCTTTTTTATTCATGTCACGTAGAAAATGCAGACTTTTACGTGATAAGAATTAAAACGTTGCCCGTGATAACTAAAATATTCTAATGTTTTTATTTTAAATATCTCTGTGTGGCAACATTAGGTTGTATTAAACAAAAAAAAATATAATGCTAAGAACAATCAAAACAAATTAATCATTTAAAATATTTATGTTATCAATAATCGCCATCTCGTATTGTGTTTGTGTACTGAGAGAGCATTAAAACAGCAGTTACATTGATAACTGCGCCATCTGCTGAAAAAACTGTATTTCACAAAGTAATAGTGAATGTATCTACAGTTCTACGCCCAACGAACAATATAGATGGCAGTTTAAATTATATTTCTACTACTATTAAATTAAGATCTTTTAATTTATGTATAATAACGCCACCCATTAAAAGAACTGTAAATCACATATATAATCCAGTGTATAAAATACAATGTTTACATGCAACATCATAGAGGGCAATTTAAATATTTTTATACTAGATTGCAATTAACTTAAAATGATTTTGTTATAACTAAAACTAGAAAATATAACTTAATTATCCATTACATAATACTAACTTAAAAAAGAAATGTTTACAATATAATAGGTATTTTACAAAATATTTAATAACAATTTTTAATAGTTACTTATACTTTATTAATAATAACGCTACCTATTTAAAGAACTGGAAATAATTTATTTACACCGTATCTCTTATAACACTATATACCACATCTACTACACTATATATCACATCTCGCACACTTTTCGCTAGAAACATAATAGGTGGCGGTTTAAATAATTTTTCTAGTATTCTTAATTTATTCTTAATTTATCATAATGTTAGTGAACGCTAAAAGATGGCATTTGACAACTATTCATTTTAAAATAAGTTGTTAAATAACATGCCTAAGTAATCAGCACAAACTTTCTATTGTTAAGGGAATGAATATCGCTAATCACTTTTTTATTTATATTTACCTCGGCATTGTACAAAATAACGTAATTATTTTTACATTGAGTAAGTAGTCCTGGGCAAGGCTGAAAATAAGCGATGTGGCAGCCTTGCGACAGCACGTGCTGAGACGATGTCCAAAGTTAACATCTTGTACTATTTGTCCTTTCTTTATGTCTTTGTCCAAGTGTATTTTTTTAATAGGTCATATTTTGCTTGTATTGTTTATTTTGATGAAGAAAATGTCTACGTCTACTTTACGTCTACATCCTCCTCCACGTCGCATGTCTACGTCTACTTCTACGGCCACGCTCAAATTCTCGTCTACGCTCATGCTACAGTGTACCTCTACGTCTACGTTGACTCAAACGTCTATGTTTCCTTCTACGTATCCGTCTACGTCTGCGTTCGTCTACGTATATGTCTACGTATCCATCTACGTCTGTGTTCGTCTACGTATATGTCTACGTAAACGTCTACGTTTTTATACTATGTCTAAAAATAATAAAATAGATGGATACAAAGCGAAAGATATTCAGAAAACAAGTCTATCAATCAATTGAACCGTAAACACTGCGATAACTTAGTTCTTTTACGTACCAAATGGTTTTTTTTACAATTCTCCCTTTACAGAGCGGGATTGTACGATTGTTTATTTTTCCCATAAAATTTGCGTCGGAGTTGTTCATGTAGAAATGGGCACTTTGTTGTTCACAGGTTGGAAAAAAGTTTGTGTTCGGCCCGTAAATACGCATTCATACGCGATTCCGTTCATTGAATTGGTTCACATCTGGTTAAAATATCTACACGAGTAGTAGGCGTTAGTTACAATGTATATAAATACCGCAATAAACAAATAATAAATAAATATAGTTTTTGGCACTAAATTCGCCTTGACGGTGCTATTGTTGTTTAACATGCCTCAACGTAGTGACTAGTATGTATTGAAAGATTTATTAAGCTATTCATTATATATGTTTTTTTTCTAGTAAGCATATAGTTACTAAGCTTAATTCGTTGATCGAAATAACTTTACCTTTTCAACCGACTTCAAAAAAGGAGGAGGTTCTCAATTCGTCTGTTTTTTTTGTTTGTTACCTCATAAGTTTCGACTGACCGGACCGATTTTGATGATTCTTTTTTATTTGAAAGCAGGTGCTTTCGATGTGTTCTAATTCTGTCAATGGGATTCACGAGAAGAAAAACATAAGTATTATATTTGTATTTAAAATGTGCGCTCGCTACAAATGGACGAATAATCCAATACCATGCCAAAGGATTTCTATGGTTCATTTTTTATTGGAAAGGATGTACGTAGGATGCGTTGTTTCATAAAAGTTTGGTTAGGTTATTAAGTTTTATTTCATAATATTCCTACGATAATTCGGAAATACAAAAAGGGCGTAATAGCCTTTAACGTTTGATTCGATTGATGTCTGTTTTTGATTTTACTCGTAAATATAATTGAAACCACAACACGGGAAGCTTTCAATCAAAATCAATTCATCCTGTTGAAAGTTATGAGGTGACAAACATAAAAAAACGTATAGGTGAATTGAGAACTCCTCCTTTTTTGAATCGGTTGAAAAAGAAAAGAGACCGCCCGCAAATAGTTAATAGAGTAGAGTTTAATGTTTCATTTTATTTGAAGTCTGTTTTTGTACATTTCCTCTTCTCTGAGAACTTCCTACTTTTATGAAGTCGGTTAAACAAAGGTATTAAAATTACATAATAAGGAGTGGCTGTTGTAAACAAAAGCAATTACAAGTTATTAAATATCTAAGTTTTATAACCGACCACAATACTTGTACGACGAACTTTTAAAATATTGCATGAAAGTCTGCTAGCGCCTGTTCCTGTGCGCTATTTCAATGTTAGGAGAAGTTAATGTTTAAATATATCTTTCTTATATATTACTCGCAGTGAAGCGAGATGTCTCCCAGCACTTTACACACTAACTATTATTGCAGTTTGCTGCAGCCACTAATTCTTACATGGCATTATCAAGAAAAATTACTTACTGCGTGTATGTTACTTAGAGTTTTATTATTTTAAACTATTATTGCCATAATAATAATAAATAGTGGATATCTTTTATAATACGAAACAAGAAATTTTTGACAAGGCATCAGCCCGTATTCGATAATCCACTGCTGGACAAATATATTTGTGAGCAAAAACAAAAACCGACTTCAAATTGAATCAAACGTTAAACGTAAACGCCCTCTTTGTATATACAAATTATCGTAGGAATATTACGAAATGGAATTAATCAGAACCTAAACAAATTCTCATCAAACTACTCTTGAAGCCTCTGCAATAATCATTAAAATCGGTTGGCATGATATTGAGTTATTCGTCCATTTTAGGCGCACATAATTGATGCAATTAAACTAGAAAGGTATAGTTTTCTCATGGATGCCACTGTCAGAATTGGACCAAATTTAAATGGGACGACACGAAAAACAGCAGCTTTCAAATAAAAAAAATCGTCAAAATCGGTACACCAGTTCGAAAGTTAGGAGATAACAAACATAAAAAACGCACAAACGAATGAAGAATCTTCTTCTTTTTTGAAGTCGGTTGAAAAGGGCCTTCCGAAATTCCATCATTCGGGAATAGCTGCGTGCACGCGTCTGTTTTTCCCTTTAGATTATAACGTGGGTGTAAGAGTGAAGTGTAGTAGGCATTTACTAAGCTAATGCGTCTTACCATCAAAACTGCGTGGCCGCTTAACGTAGTCAGGCACTAGTTTTATGGGAACAGTAACGAAATTATTGTGCCAATCGTAAATAAAACATTTGTTATGGAAATCTCAGGATACTAAACCGACTGCCCGTAGAACTTCAACTGCGATTACAGAAATTTTATGCTTGACTTTTGTTGTTATTAAAAACAAGTTTAGACCAAACAAAGTATGTTTAACATTCAAGGAAACTTTTTCATTCAGGATAACCCTTTAGGTAATAAATACGTCTTAGTAAAATAGACGGTGATATGTTACAGGGATCATAGTCGAGTCTGCGACACAGAGATAGTGAGATAAAATATGACCTTGCACGACGAAGCTGTAATAGAATATAGATCTACGTAATAAATGCGGAAAAATATCCGAGACTTGATTGTGTTTTTTGTTTATTGTTTTAAATACCGTGGTTAGATTTCTGAATATAAGTAGAAAATACCCAATGCTATGAACGATATAATGTTAAACAATAACCAAGACATTGACCCAAGACTCGATGAATTATTTATATCCTTCTAGTAAGACCCTATACGGTTTACCATCGGCTACGTTACTCCATTTGAGCTCTGGTTAAAAAAAAATGACATATTGTTACTATATACCTGAAAATTTTACTATTCCAAAAACATAACTAAATTAATTAATAGCGTCGTTTTAAACCGTCACAGTATCTGATGTCATTGGCGACTTTAATATTTTTTTATTAACCATTTAATTAGTGTACCATCCCTATTCTGTCCGGAATATTGCTGAGACACACAAGAAATGCCGTGCCCTTTGATATTACACCTCGTTATCCTTGCATGTTACGCTAATGCTCTACAAACAGTAATTACGTCTTGAATAAGTTTAATAATCCCGCCATCTCCTCCTTGGTCACGTTCTAGACAAGTATTTACTTAAGTGAAGAAATTTTCATTATGTTACGTTTTAAAATATAAATCGCGTCTTGATACCTAAATACAAATCAATCTTATTATAAATAGTCATCTCTGACATCTAGATAGGTAGGCAGTGGGTTAATTTTTTTCTAAGATCTTTTAGACATTTTACAAACACATATAATTAATAATCGATTAATTTTATTGGTCTAACCAAACACTCATTATCTTACTATTGCATAGCAACGTCATGTGCTGAATTCCTAGTTAGTTCTATGAATGAATGAATATTCTTTATTGCGCAATAATTAACAACAAAATACATCACAGAAATAGTAACTACAATTTTCACATTGGACCTTGTCATTGCATGCGCAATGGGCGGTCTTATCGCTAAGTGCGATCTCTTCCAGGCAACCTTTGTATGGACAGAAACTTTCTTCTTCTATTTCCAATCCCTGGATTTAAAAAATTCATGAATTTCGTTAGAGCTGTTTCCGTGATTCAAATTATTTATTCACAAAAATTGCTCGTTTAAAAATATTAGATTTAATCAATCTAAGTTTTTTAATTCTATTTTAGCACTTGATTACTCAGCATCTGAAAGAACTATCTAGCTCACTTTGCCGGCCCTTTTATAGAACAGCTGAAGTCTACACTGGTCTCAACATTCTTAGTGGTATCTTTGTCTCAGTAAAACTAAGATTATTACAAAATGCTATTTCAAAAACAAAATTTATTTTATGCAGATAGCAGACAATTATAATAACAGTGGTGATAAGCGGTAAAACTATAAACCTATACCAAACTAAAAATAAAACTAAATAACTTAAAAAATCGACCCCAAATCACTGCGCTCGCAGGGTGTCCAAGAGGCTAGCGGTATTTCCCCGTTGAATGGCCAGGCTCAACCTTTGTCCAAAAAGCGCCAGTCCTTGGGTCCCCTGAAGCGTCGATGAGGCGTGCGGAAATCTCCTTGCACAGCTGACGGGCTTCCGCATCCCAAGGCCTTCACGGCAAAAGGCACAAATATATACGGCTCTCCCAAGGCCACATATTTACGCCTTTTATTGGTTTCGGCAGCCGCCGCAGCTGCGCCGGCTTTGCGAGCGGTCGCTAGCGGTCATAATAAATTCTATTACACGCCTATTCCTTAAGACATACCGCATTGTATTCCTGAACTATCAACTTCTCGCATAATTAAACAAATCGTTGCTCTGTCATCTCTTGTAATTAATAGAAATTGTCTAATAGATAAACTGTAGAAGTCACAAGATTTTTTTATGAACTGTTATGTCGACTTAGTGATGCCAGTGATGCGGTAAGATGATTATAAACAAGAGAAGATTTAAGTGCATACATCATTAAAAGTACAAAAAAATCTCCTTCTATGAAGTCGGTTAGTAAAAATGACCGGCAACACACTTTAAACTCATCTAGAGTTATTTGTGTTTGGACTGGTGATTTGATTTGATTGGACCAAATTGAAATGGGACAACAAAGGAAGCACCATTTATCAAATAAAAAATCGGATCGAAAGTTATGTCGCAACTAACATTAAAAAATACATACAGACGAATTGAGAAACTCCTCCTTCTTTAAAATCGGTTGAAAAAATTCTGCTTAAGACGTCCACGAAAAATTGTGCTGGTAACCAAATCCCCGATGTACTTTCAAAATTCGATAATAATCTGCAAACAGTGATTATGCTTGGAATAGAATTTTATAAGCTCTTCCTTTACTTGAGAGTCACGTTGTGAATATTTAGGAAATGTTATCAAAATATTATATAATAAACATTTATTTGATTTTAAATCACAAAAGGCAACTATAATTAATTCTTATGAATGCTTTTCCTACTTCAAAGTCTAATACGTTTATACACATAGGCATTCCAATATTTACTCTACTAATTTTTACATCATGTCTATTGCCTTAGATATGATGTATACAAAATCCGTAAAAGTATCGATATCAAATTATTTTTAATAATTTCTTACTAAATTCTCATATAAGAAAGTCTCTTTTTTCAATTTTTTAAAATTAATTTTTTTTAGAAATAATAGGTCCCTTTTTATCATATTTTTTTAAAAACATTTAAAAATAGAAGGTCCTTTCATATAATTTTTTTTTAATTTTTTGGGGATAGGTCGAGAACTTGCATTTTTATGAACGTCCCACAAACCTTACGAAGCGATTTACTTCGTCTTTCAATATGCGAACAGCAATGGACTGGAATAGTTTGCACGCGTCTGTCTTAAGATTACAATGTGGGTATTTTCAATCGTAGATTAAATAGGCATTTACTTTGCTAGTTCGTCTTTCCATCAACAACTGCATTTTCACTTAATATAAGGAGGAATAGTGGTTTTTAATTACACTTTTAAAGTATAAAAATCTTCAATGTGTCTGTACCTAAGTAACCTTAGTGATGTGATTATATCAATGTATAAATATCAAATGTTCTTCTAATACTATTTTAACAAAGCGTAAAAATAGTGAATCCAAAAAAGACAAAAACGTAAGTGTTTTCTATGAACGGTATACCGTACAATTAAAACAATTGTTACCCTGAAACAATAGACACCGTCGAGCACGAGGCAGCTATTTTCATATTCTTCGAAACTTGTGTACTATTGTAACCGGGAAATGTTTTCTTTTCAAACGTTAACCGAAGATTGCAACCTATATTAAAATCGGGCTGTGTAGAATAGTTTGGTATTTCAGCATAGGTTGCAATAATGATTCATATTTAAAAAACCTAATGAGCCAAATTTTTGTATTGGCAACTTTGTATTATATATGTGGGCTCAAAATTGCTCATGTACTATAATAGAACATGAAACAATGAATAAATACCGCAAAGTACAAACATAATATAAGTGACATTTCGGTACAGAGTAATCAGACCAACTTTGCCTTGTCTATGCTTTCACTTATGTATCCATGACCTAATCTATGTCGAGTCAGGAGTAGGGTCTTCTTGCTTACGATTGAACGTTATATCACGGTTAAGCAAGATAATATCCTGGTGAACAAGTTATCGATTTTACGACCTTTTAATAGTGGCAGCCCTCCGGCTCGTATCAATGAGTTTCATATACGTATCTATAAAAAATCAAACATTTGCTAAAAACGTATTCCTGATTTACAGTAGATATGATAAATTTAAAATATTTTAGGGACCCTTGACAGATATTACGAAACCTTTCAGGTTAAGCAACCTAAGAGCTATGTCCAACCTGATAATCCTATAAAACAATCAAAGCCAGCTAATCTGTTTAGGTAAGTTAAAATAATATTTTCAGTAAGTTCCGAGTAATGACCATATTTTATTGACAAAATTAAGTATCATTGTCGCCTTTTAAACTCATCTAGAGTTGTTTGTGTTTGGAGTGGTGATTTGATTTGATTGGATCAAATTGAAATGGGATAACAAAGGAAGCACCATCTATCAAATAAAAAATCGGAGCGAAAGTTATGACGCAACTAACATTAAAAAATACATACAGACGAATTGAGAATCTCCTCCTTCTTTGAAATCGGTTGAAAAAATTCTGTTTAAGACGTCAACGAATAATTGTGCTGGTAACACCCCGATGTACTTTCAAAATTCGATAATAATCTGCAAACAGTGATTATGCTTGGAATAGAATTTTATAAGCTCTTCCTTTACTTGAGTGTCACGTTGTGAATATTTAGGAAATGTTATCAAAATATTATATAATAAATATTTATTTGATTTTAAAACACAAAAGGCAACTATAATAAATTCTCATAAATGCTCTTCCTACTTCAAAGTCTAACACGTTTATACACATAGGCATTCCAATATTTACTCTACTAATTTATACATCATGTCTATTGCCTTAGATATGATGTATACAAAAACCGTAAAAGTATCGATATCAAATTATGTTTAATAATTTCTTACTAAATTATCATATAAGAAAGTCTCTTTTTTCAATTTTTTAAAATTAATTTTTTTTAGAAATAATAGGTCCCTTTTTATCATATTTTTTAAAAACATTTAAAAATAGAAGGTCCTTTCATATAATTTTTTTTTAATTTTTTGGGGATAGGTCGAGAACTTGCATTTTTATGAACGTCCCACAAACCTTACGAAGCGATTTACTTCGTCTTTCAATATGCGAACAGCAAAGGACAAGCAAAAACAATGTGGGTATTTTGAATCGTAGATTAAATAGGCATTTACTTTGCTAGTTCGTCTTTCCATCAACAACTGCATTTTCACTTAATATAAGGAGGAATAGTGGTTTTTAATTACACTTTTAAAGTATAAAAATCTTCAATGTGTCTGTACCTAAGTAACCTTAGTGATGTGATTCTATCAATGCATAAATATCAAATGTTCTTCTAATACTATTTTAACAAAGCGTAAAAATAGTGAATCCAAAAAGACAAAACGTAAGTGTTTTCTATGAACGGTATACCGTACAATTAAAACAATTGTTACCCTGAAACAATAGACACCGTCGAGCACGAGGCAGCTATTTTCATATTCTTCGAAACTTGTGTACTATTGTAACCGGGAAATGTTTTCTTTTCAAACGTTAACCGAAGATTGCAACCTATATTAAAATCGGGCTGTGTAGAATAGTTTCGTATTTCAGCATAGGTTGCAATAATGATTCATATTTAAAAAACCTAATGAGCCAAATTTTTGTATTGGCAACTTTGTATTATATATGTGGGCTCAAAATGGCTCATGTACTATAATAGAACATGAAACAATGAATAAATACCGCAAGGTACAAACATAATATACAAGTGACATTTCGGTACAGAGTAATCAATTACAGAGACCAACTTTGCCTTGTCTATGCTTTCACTTATGTATCTATCCATGACCTAATCTATGTCGAGTCGGGAGTATGGTCTTCTTGCTTACGATTGAATGTTATATCTCGGTTAAGCAAGATAATAGCCTGGTGAACTAGTTATCCATTTTACGACCTTTTAATAGTGGTAGCCCTCCGGCTCGTATCAATGAGTTTCATATACGTATCTATAAAAAATCAAACATTTGCTAAAAACGTGTTCCTGACTTACAGTAGATATAATAAATTTATAATATTTTAGGGACCCTTGACAGATATTACGAAACCTTTCAGGTTAAGCAACCTAAGAGCTATGTCCAACCTGATAATCCTATAAAACAATCAAAGCCAGCTAATCTGTTTAGGTAAGTTAAAATAATATTTTCAGTAAGTTCCGAGTAATGACCATATTTTATTGACAAAATTAAGTATCATTGTCGCCTTTTAAAACTCATTAAATTTACTCATGTGAGCTGCCATGGTCAACATCGCACACAACAGTTATCATTGACAGATTTTAACAAAACATTAAGAGTTTTAGAGGTAATTTAATAAAGACTTACTGACTTTCCTTCAGAGCTTCACATGTAAAGGGCTTTTCACCAGCGTAACACACTTATTCTAAACTGTGCAATGATCGTAGATCGTAAACTACAGAGAGAGTTCTCTTTCAAAAACGGAGGCTGACGATCGTAACGCGATCGAACTCGGTTTCGATCGAGTTCACTAAAATACTTTAATATTAGTCAGTTCATTACTTTACTCTAATTCATAAGTATATTTTAGAGATTATAATATTTATTTATGCATTAAAACTAAATTAGCATTTAGTAGAATTAACTGTTTCTAACGCGTATTAGTTGTAATAAGGACTGATTGAATGTTGGTAAATATAGCATGGTTATGAATTAAGCATTTGACTCGTAGTTTTGCCCTCAAAGCATACTGTGCTCGTCGAATGCTAATATTGCAGATCGAAAACGCAATCAGAACGGTCTAGACTTTTGAATACAAGATACATTCACAGGCTTTGCCAATCACGTTCGGGCAAGCGTGAGATTAATCCGCCTGTTTGGTTGCCAAACCAGCCAAGTACAATTGGAAACAATTCAAGTTTTCATACGCTACAACAGTACAGCCAAAAGGTCTAAAGGTTCTAAGAACACTCCTGCATGGCGTGTTTGTTTTAACAAGGTATGTAAGGTATGTAACTTTTGCGCCTCGCCCGGTGAATGAGGTTTCCGAAAGTTAATAATATCGATTATCGTAGGTATAAATGGACGTTAGTGATTGCTATATCTTATACGTAAAGATCCAATTTCTGCATTTTCCACCCCGTAATTTATTTATTTATTCTTTATTTGTACACAAAATGTACAAATAGGCGGATTTAATGCTAGAAGGCATTGTCTGCAGTCTACCTTCGGGTTATGTAGAGACAAAGTAACGGGTGCAAGCTATGTGAAAAAATAATAAATAAAAGACGACTATAAAAACAAATGCATGCATTTATAATATACATACCTAAAAACAAATAAATTAAAAAAATAAACAGTAATAATAACATAATATATAATAATAAATAGATACATATATATAAGTATAGATGGATAGGGACAGTAATTGTCAAACTATTTTTTGCTTAGGTAAAGCTTCCATAGTAATTCATATCCATAATCTCTCCACTAAGCCTATTTATATCAGAAAAAAGTAGACTACAGTTTTTGTACATCGCCTACTAAGAGAGATACATAATTAAAACATCGATTGGCTTTGAATCTCTTACTTAGACTTGTTTCGTGGACAGATCCGGACCCTCGACATAGAATATTTGTGGATACATTCTATCTACGCTTTCCTGATATAAATTAAGATTGGCTTATCACCTATCATCTTGGCCAAATTGAAAATGGTAGAAAATTTATTCTTTAAATTAAATTGTTTGGTTTTCTTAATACCATATTATTAGGGTAGCGAGAGCTTCAATTCATATAGTATACACGTCAAAGAATGCATTGCAGTATTACTACTGATTTGAAATTGAATAAATGTGTGTCTCAAGCGGCGTGATTTATTCCTCTATCGTCAGGGCCCATTTCCTTCTTGATCCGGTCATTTACCAAAGTATTGGATTTACTGAGATCGTAACGTGGCAATCGCTTACATTTTGCATAAGATATATATATATATATATATATATATATATATATATATATATATATATATATATATATATATATATATATATATATAAGTATAGATGGATAGGGACAGTAATTGTCAAACTATTTTTTGCTTAGGTAAAGCTTCCATAGTAATTCATATCCATAATCTCTCCACTAAGCCTATTTATATCAGAAAAAAGTAGACTACAGTTTTTGTACATCGCCTACTAAGAGAGATACATAATTAAAACATCGATTGGCTTTGAATCTCTTACTTAGACTTGTTTCGTGGACAGATCCGGACCCTCGACATAGAATATTTGTGGATACATTCTATCTACGCTTTCCTGATATAAATTAAGATTGGCTTATCACCTATCATCTTGGCCAAATTGAAAATGGTAGAAAATTTATTCTTTAAATTAAATTGTTTGGTTTTCTTAATACCATATTATTATGGTAGCGAGAGCTTCAATTCATATAGTATACACGTCAAAGAATGCATTGCAGTATTACTACTGATTTGAAATTGAATAAATGTGTGTCTCAAGCGGCGTGATTTATTCCTCTATCGTCAGGGCCCATTTCCTTCTTGATCCGGTCATTTACCAAAGTATTGGATTTACTGAGATCGTAACGTGGCAATCGCTTACATTTTGCATAAGAAATATATATATATGTATACAGTTCTGGCATTTAATGTCATAATTTTAACTTGTAACACTTATGTTAAATTATTTTTTAGCAATAAAACTAAATTAAAGTTTTGTTATAAATACCGTAACCTCCAAATCAAATAACGATTACTTAAGTATCGTAATTCCTTGTATTTATGGATTGTATTACATTACATTACTTGTTTTACATTACATAATAATTGAATTGTGGCGCAGAGATAGAATTTGTACCTCAAACAATAAAACATTTAAAATCAAGGGTTCAAAAATAATTAGTATGTCATTGGTGACCTCTCAGTATAATGATGGCTATAGTTGTTGATTTGTCTATGGCTTCAATTGTCTCTGTCTATGACCCAATATATGTAGAAAAAATATGCATTGCCGACAGAATACGTAATAGTTGTGGTTAGGCAGTTATAGTGTGTGGATCTCCTCTCGGTCGATAGTTATTTAGTTTCATGGGATCGTCATCCTGACTTTATAAAAGTTGCCTGATATATTACTAATGCTCTTTTATCTAGTTAAAAGCCTAAAAGAGGGTGGGCACGAGTTTGTTAATTGCAATGTATGTACTTTGAGGAATATCAGTTGTAAATATCGAATTTAAGTGCCTACACTTAAACATATACTAAACTGCCCTGTCAATATTTATGTAATATTCTATTTTTAATAAAAATATGGATAATACGAATTGGTTCAAGGATAAGTGTCCCGCGGGACGGGCCTTTGGTAACGAGTACGTCTCGCTAGAGAAATAGGCAACGATATGTTACTGGGATCATCGGCGAGCGTGGACCCTAGCGATAGGACGATAAAATATAACCCTAGTTCCCGTTTAATAGAATACCGTATTTTGTTACGAATGAGAGTTTTAGAGATTTACTATCTAATTATCATCTTCTTCAAGTATTTTTATAAGCAATTTCAGAATCATTTAGAAATTACAGATATTGGTAATAAAACCACGAATTCGACAATTATTTTTGAAATAATTCAGCTAGTTTCGAATGGAATTCAAAATCGTATGGTTTTTCTTAATCATCATTCTCAGAAGAAGCAAAATATTTGTAATGGAAGCACCTTGGTGGGGGCCGCTCAGTATCCGGGCTTATGCTTCAAGTTACATGTGCTATAGTCTTTTCAATTCCTGGTGTCGGCACCAATGAAACTGGAGTACTAGAGCCTCGGATGGCGGATTATACCTTAATCCCTTTTTTAAAAGAATACTAACAATATATATTTTTTTCACAAACATTAACTAAGGTGCTATTGATAATTCCGGATTTTAAAGAGTACTCGAGCATCAATAGCGGTACGGTCTATGAAATGTATGGTTCGAATTCACCATTCGACTATTGACGTAAACCATTCCTAGCACAAGCTTAAACTTAGTTGGAATTGTTAAGTAGAATGTTCATGATATTTTAAAAAAAAGTTCCTTATTATAAAAATATTAATTTCAAGTTCTATTCGAGGTATAAAATATATAAATATTCGCATATATGCATTTTTATAACAATTTTTTTCTCGATAACAACTTTGCAAAATTACCTTAACACCTTTTATTTTAATTTAGAAAAAATGAAAAATATATAATTAATAATAGCGTTATCTATCTAAACTAGTTGACACTAAAACCTTACGCTTATATTTAACGTAATGGACGTTTTTGGCTAAGGTATTCTTCCGATACCTCATAAGGATGTCCCATAAGGATCTTCATTCCAAAATATTGTTAGTAATCGTTTTATTAACAAAATGAACCACTTCGCTTGCCTTATGTTTATGAATTCATTTTTCCTAAAAAAAAATTATACAAGACAAAGAAAAAGATTGAATTAAAATAAAATAAATAAATAGATTCATTCGAACATATAATGTTCATATAAGTCGCACTGTAGAAGCACCAAGCGGAAAGAGTCGTTCTCGGGAAACTATACAATACCTTCTCGCAATCCCACCATAAAACCATTACGAGCATTAACTAGAAGAGATAGTGTTTGCTATTTGTAGTTATGTAAGAAACTTCGTGCACTTCTTATTTTATTTTTATTTCACGGGACAGAAATAGTTTATACATTATGTATTCAAAGAGAAAATAATAATTCATCACTGATATATGCAGTTTTAATACATAACCAAAAATTAAACAAAAGATAAAGAGAAAAATTGAAATAAAATAAAAATTAAAAATCAATTGCAGGATATTTATCCGGTATGCGACAGAGGATTAGCCTATCGCCATTAATCAGGCACTAATAATTGGTATAGCCGAAACTTCCGATCATCAAAACCAGGCATAACTACCCTTTTTTACGGGGAATCCTTGGCTATAACTACCCTAATTTGATCTACAATTATACTAAACATTTTTTTTCTGCTAGAGAGGTCTTGGTATTTAATTATATACTGACGAAACATAGATATAGAAAAAATATTGCACCAAAATGCACGTATAAAAGCGAACTTGATGCTATTTAGCATTATCTTAATCTACTACCTCAGTTCACAATACATGACAGGCAACAGATGCAACAAATACAACCTGTATAAATATAAGTTGAGTTGTTGAGCCGATCGTGTCAGATTGTGATGGGGCGAGCAAGAAAACCGTGCTTCGTATATCGTACACTACGACGATTGGCATTACGCCGCCATTACTGCGAACCCGGAATGAATACGGTCATCACCGACGACAATATAGTCAGCTTAGTTGCCGACAATCTCAGGCAGCTATTCCTTAAATACAGTGACCTTGTCATGACCTTAGCCGCGAAAGTCAACTGCTCTAATGTGGCGAAAGGTCCATTGGTTGAAGGAACGAAACGAACGAAGAAAAATCCATAAAGCGGGAAAAAAACCTTGGTTAAGAGCAGCGGGTTAGTGCCACTAAAACAGCATTTTAAGAATCTTATTCGATAATATATATATTGTATATCGGTCAGTCATTCTCATTGTTTGAGTAGAAAGTATTCAAAATATAGGCGTTTTAATGAGTCGGTTTCAAACCCACAACATTTTGAGGGGCCAAGAGTACCTCTTAATATTAATCAGGATATCAAAAAGAATGACTACTCAGGGCACATAAGTTCATGTCCGAAATCTCTTTGTAAAGAGCTGAAGCAGTGCCTTTGATCTACAAGTGGCACTTAAGAAGTATACACTTGAATTGAAGATTAGAAGGTTTGAAGAGTGAGCGGATCAAAATTTATAAAGACCTTTTAAATAGCAGGAGAATGAGAGTACAGATATATGTATAAATTTGTTAAAAAAACAGTATAGTTCCAAATCCTAAGCGTAACGAAACAACACCAAGACATACTCGTATATATAAGCGTATACTCGTAATTCTAGTGACTAATCAGTAGGCACTAGCGGTATTCCCGAAAGTATACGACTTGAGGACCTTCAATAACCAAGCCTACACCTCCAGCCGGTAATACAACGCCCTTAATATCAGGTGACTCGTAAGCTCGTTTGCCCTTTTCTTATAACAAAACATTTTGATCGAAGAATGCTTAATTAGGCCGAGCCACAACTCGTTTCAAAACTCACATGCGTTAGTAACATTGCTCACTGAATTTTCAACCGACTTCAAAAGTTGAGGTTCGCAATTCGTCTATAAATGTTATTTCTTAATGTTTGTTTCCTCATTTCTTTTATGTAGGTGATTTGAATGTTTTGTTATTTGAAAGCTGTCGCTTCCAGGGATTGCATCGTTTTAACGTTTGATTCGATTTGAAGTCGGTTTTTGTTTTTAATCGTAAATATACTTGTTACTAATAAACTTTAGTAAAAAATTATTCAATGAATACATTTTTATACATTCTTCAATAGTCGCTGTTTCAAGCAAATCATTTTTTTTCTCGGCAACACAAGCAGTGAATTTTTCCATTAAAAACATATGTTAGCTAGCAACACATGTCACCTAGCTATTGTTATGCAATATAACAACTTCCACTGATATCTTAATGATTTACCTGAACCTTATTGTATCTTCAATTCATAATGAGTAATTTCGTTGAACATCATATTAACAATAATTTAAATTTTATCATTACAATCATTTCAAATGTAAAACATCCACTGCTGAACATAGGCCTTTAAGCTTTATTAGCTTGTAATATGACTTCTAAATAATTTTGTATAAAGATTGTGAGAACGCGCAGTTGCGACTGGATTCGTTAAAATCATTCCTTGTACAACGGTACGCTGTCTCAATAATGCGAGTGTAAAATAGTAGTTATTGGACTATTTCATTCCACAAGACCTACAAGTTATTACACATACTTTTCTTGTGAAGTTATTTTAAAATTAAATATTAATTAATGTCTTAAAACGAATCTTGATTATGATCTTTTTAAAATTGTTGATATAACAATGGCCTCGTGCGATTAGTCAACATCGTACAGTGATATGTCTGTCTACCTTGCCGATGATAGATAGATAGATAGATTAATCCTTTATTGCACCAAACAATATGTACAAAGGCGAACGTAATGCTAATTAGCATTTTCTTCCTAACCTTTAGTGGTTAAGACCAGGCTAAGGGGAGTGCCGCTAAAAATAGCGTTTTAAAACTCCTCCTCCTCGCGTCGGTTTCCTCAATGCTGAGGGTCGTGACCATCTCGTGGGAACAGTTTGGTTTTAGTGATCCGTCGCCATTTTCCTCTATCTGCAGCCGTGCGCAGAGCATCGCTAACCGACGTGCCTAGAGTGGTGCGGATCTGGTCAGTCCAACGTGTCGGGCTTCGACCTCGCGGTCTTGTCCCGTCAATTTTACCAGTCACAACTAGCCTTTCTAGGTTATTGCTGTTTTTTCTGGCAATGTGACCAAAGTATTCCAGCATCCTGCGTAGGCATATGATGGACAGCCTAGCTTCGATTTTAAGTTCCCTTCTTTTTTCCCTTTTCCCTTCGATTTTAAGTTTTAAAACTATTATATAGATAAATAAATATATATTTACATATACATAAATAGATACTTCTATATAAATATAATAATATACATACACATGGAATATATATAACGACAATAAATATACCAGTTTGTAATTTTTCATTATTTGAGTAGAAAGTATTCAGATACACGCGATTTAAAGATATTGAGACGAATAGAGGGATGTAAGAGCTTATTTCTTATCACAAAAGCTGTATTTTACAGACATCTGTGAATAGAACAGTGACGTGTAGTTAATAACAAAGACCGTAACCTTTTCAAGCGTGCTTTCTTAGCTTTGATGTTTAATATGCACTTGAATGAGTTTGTGAATGCAGCGATGATTGCATGAATGGGAATATCATTCGGAATTATTTACCCATTATACACATCGGGCCTTCACATATTGTCACACATAATAACGCTTGGACGAAGCGGACAAGTTGCATTCCTTAGCGCAATTCGGGCGGGACTTTTTAAAAATAAAAAGGCACTAATTACAACTCTCTTTTGTTTTTTCTTTTCATTATTGAAATGCTGTAAACATATGTGTAGAATAAACATATAATTGTGTACATGGTTGATGTATAAACACACATTTTGTTAGTCAAATCTAAAAGTCAAAGACAATTTACCGACAAACATTACATATTAGAATTCCTAAAGAAAAGTTCCGAAAGTCAACACGCATTTCTGTTTCACGACCGCAATTTGCAGTGCATTATAAATAATAATTAACTGACAGCTCTACCGGTACCTGGACGAGTGACCGGTGATCATAACATCACTTTTTTTTTTTTTTTTTTTTTTTTATCCATTTTATTATTTGCCTGATTTTGTAAGGTGGTATTGTAGAAGGCCCACCATTGTTATTAGTTTCTTCGTGACCTATTTTAATTTACTTAAGAGTCCCGCCTTGAAGTATTGTTCATAATTTCCTACGTAGACGAATGGATAACCACCAAAATTAACATTATTTTAACATTCTAAGTGCACGTAAATTTTAACATGAAAATCTGTGTTTACTTTTACTGTGATTAATTTAATTTTAAAAGATATCTTTCTTATAAAGCTATACCTTTTATAGTACTGATAAAAGTTAATAACCTTAATTCAAAAAATTCGAGCTACTTTTATTGTTTTAAATATTTCAAATTCTTCTGCAATCCCTTTCAAATCTTTCGAATTTTAATTCAACGCTCTTTCAAATTAAAACAGAAACGAGCTCCGTGCCGAAAACTTTTTACTTCTTACACCACTCAATTATTCTCTAATCGTAAAATTATAATGATAATCGATACAGAGAGGTAGCTGAAATCGTGACCTAATTTAAATAACATTAAATAACGATTATTAAATTAGGTCACTTTTCAGACACCTCTGAAAACATTCCTCATTCATATATTGAAGAATCTATCTAGATTAAAGGCATATCATATATTTAAGTCATAGGCATTTTATTTATTAGTATCATATACAAACATATTAAAAGAAAAAATTAAGTTGAAGAAAGAAAGAACGGACAAATAGGACATGATTGCAACATCGTCTAAGGATGTTCTGTCGCAAGGTTGCCACTGCGCTGAATGATTTTGTGAATGCAGCGATGATTGCATGAATGGGAATATCATTCGGAATTATTTACCCATTATACACATCGGGCCTTCACATATGTTACTCTGTACACACTTATTAACGCTTGGACGAAGCGGACAAGTTGCATTCCTTAGCGCAATTCGGGCGGGACTTTTTAAAAATAAAAAGGCACTAATTACAACTCTCTTTTGTTTTTTCTTTTCATTATTGAAATGCTGTAAACATATGTGTAGAATAAACATATAATTGTGTACATGGTTGATGTATAAACACACATTTTGTTAGTCAAATCTAAAAGTCAAAGACAATTTACCGACAAACATTACATATTAGAATTCCTAAAGAAAAGTTCCGAAAGTCAACACGCATTTCTGTTTCACGACCGCAATTTGCAGTGCATTATAAATAATAATTAACTGACAGCTCTACCGGTACCTGGACGAGTGACCGGTGATCATAACATCACTTTTTTTTTTTTTTTTTTTTTTTTTTTTTTTTTTTTTTTTTTTTTTTTTTTTTTTTTTTTTATCCATTTTTATTATTTGCCTGATTTTGTAAGGTGGTATTGTAGAAGGCCCGCCATTGTTATTAGTTTCTCCGTGACCTATTTTAATTTACTTAAGAGTCCCGCCTTGAAGTATTGTTCATAATTTCCTACGTAGACGAATGGATAACCACCAAAATTAACATTATTTTAAGATTCTAAGTGCACGTATATTATAACATGAAAATCTGTGATTAATTTTACTTTAAAAGAAATATCTTCTTTCTTATAAAGCTATACCTTTTATAGTACTGATAAAAGTTAATAACCTTAATTCAAAAAATTCCAGCTACTTTTATTGTTTTAAATATTTCAAATTCTTCTGCAATCCCTTTCAAATCTTTCGAATTTTAATTCAACGCTCTTTCAAATTAAAACAGAAACGAGCTCCGCGCCGAAAACTTTTTACTTCTTACACCACTCAATTATCCTCTAATCGTAAAATTATAATGATAATCGATACAGAGAGGTAGCTGAAATCGTGACCTAATTTAAATAACATTAAATAACGATTATTAAATTAGGTCACAATTTCTTTTAAAAATAAAAAGGCACTAATTACAACTCTCTTTTGTTTTTTCTTTTCATTATTAAAATGCTGTAAACATATGTGTAGAATAAACATATAATTGTGTACGTGGTTGATGTATAAACACATATTTTGTTAGTCAAATCTAAAAGTCAAAGACAATTTACCGACAAACATTACATATTAGAATTCCTAAAGAAAAGTTCCGAAAGTCAACACGCATTTCTGTTTCACGACCGCAATTTGCAGTGCATTATAAATAATAATTAACTGACAGCTCTACCGGTACCTGGACGAGTGACCGGTGATCACTTAACATCACTTTTTTTTTGTTTATTTATGTGACGGGGAGGAAATCTTCACAAAGATACCCCGCCTTCTGGGGGGAAGGCGGCGGTTATGTGGGGTTCTTACCCACTAAAACCTCCCTGGTGGCCCTTTCCTCGGTGCATGACGAGGGGCTCCGGGATCTCACGTGGAACGTACCGGAGCCCCTTTGCACTGTGCTCAAGGAGAGCACGTAACGTAACTTAACTTAACTCACTTAACTACTTGTGCTAAGTGATCAACCAGTGATCTAAATTGATCTATCCCAACGAAGTATAAGGCAGACTGAGGCGAAAATATGATATTCATTATCTTGTTTGATACATTAAACTTGCTGACAAAAAAATCATAAAGGCATTTTACTTGGCCTGGTGTCTGCATCGACCGACCAACGACCTACGCTTTTACCAATCTTCTAATCGCGACGTTCAACTGTTTATAAAGTGGCTCTTGAACATCAAAGAAACTCTTATACGCCATCGCTTCAGTTCAAGGGGCGGGCTCGAAAATTAGTTTCCTAAAAACCCAAATTCGCGATTCGTGTCTAGTACACAACAATCATATATCAAATATATCCAATATTTATTAGTGCGATAAACGAGAAACGTTGTCGTTGTGTCGTGTTTATCCTACACAAGCTGAATCGACACACGTTGTTTTGTCATAAAAATGTTTTATATATTTTTTTGTGAACCTATGCTGATAGGCAAATTGGAATGTAGCCCAAGTTACTCCTTATTACTTCAGCTATCTGCCTGTGAGTGTCCCGCCAATATCGGTCCAGCCATTCTAGAGGTTAGCCAGAACAAACAAAAATTGTCAAAAATGTTATTTTGGTATATGTACCGCAAATATTATATTAATATTAGAAATAGACATCCAATTTTATTTATTTGTGTAGATAAAATAATCTGGGTATAATTAATATTCAATATTAAAATTCATCGTCAGTATTTGAAGAAACTTATTAGTTAGTTGTTAAAATGACACAACCATCTCCTAAGAGTAACGTTTTGAATGGATAACGACTAATACCAACCACGAAATTTGCAAGAATTATTAAAAAAAAACACACATTTTTTTAGCATCTTTACGAGCGCTGTATTTTGGGAGTGAGCTGGTGAATGCTTTACTTTGCTGAATAGAGGTTGAGAGGGAGATATAAGTTAGTGGAGAAAGAAAGAGAGAGATTTACGTTTGGTATATTACTGTAGGGGTAAGAGAGAGAGAGGTGCAAGCATTCATTTTCTTTCTCCATTCCTCTCATGGCCAATTACATTTCGTATATCTAATATACAATGCACGCCTACTTTCTGTATGTTGTATTTGTAATATATTTTCTGCATATATTATCCATATATAAACATATAGATGGAGCGAAACAGGTTTTACTTCAGTCGTGTAGTTCAATGCACACGATTTTTTATTTGCTTGCTGGTTGATGTAATTTGAACATACAGTCCGTTGTAAAGCACAATATCGTTTGAAACAAAGAGATATTTCCGTGATAATTGAGAAATTGCTGCATTCAAGTCGGGTTATTTAGTAAACAAACTGTCAAGCTTGGCAATCACACACCATCAGATGTTCCTTTGACCAACACCGAAATGGATGTCAAAAGGTGTTTATTTGCGATAATAGTAATTGGTATTTATTTTGCAAGTGTCTTTCTATCCGTTGACGGCACGGCGGTAAAATCTGAGAGAGAAGAAAAGTTTGAGAGAGAAAGGGATTTCCAAAAACGTCACTGGCTGTCGAAAAAAGCACTCGATATATATTACGGAAATTCGACAATATTAGATATTGTTACTAATGGATTTAATAATGTTATAAACAAATACGTTATTCGGTAAGACTACCACTTCAAGCAGTTACTCTGTAAGCTTTACCTAAGCAAGGAATATTTTGACATTTCCTTTCCATATATGTTTTATTATGTATATATATATAGGAGTAGTTTATCAATTCGGCTGTATGTTTTTTTTTAATTTGTTACCTCATAACTTCCTACAGGGTGAACCGATTTTGATGATTCTTTTTTTTATTTGAAAGCTGATGCTTCCCATATGGTCCTAATATTTGGTCCAATTATGTCAATGTAACGGTACCACCGTTACATTTAAAATATTTTATAATTTTATATTTTTTTTCAGGGCTATAAATCGATAAATTATTTATATAGAAAACAATGATCAAGTTCAACAGGGCACAGAGAAAACAACTATGAACAATTAATTATTTTGCATTTGGAATCGGAAACAACAGATAGGGCTGAAAAATGTGAACTTGCAAAAATAGGACGGGCCGGCTCCCTACACAAGCTCTTAGCCTCAGAACAAGTCACCATTTTTCTTGCTCATTTATTGAACGATATTGTCGTAAAAATATTTGAATATTTTAATTTTCAACTATTATTAATGTAATTTTTGTGTATTTTAAAATATCTTCAAGATTCAAATGTTATAAACTCGTTTTATTAAGTCTTGTTATTCTTTTAAAACCCCCAATATTTAGATTAAGGTTTGATCGTAACGTTTTTTTAAACGGTAACAACGGTCCTTTGACTGGAAACTATGTCTACTACTAACTCGACTATGTCTCTGACATAGAAAACTAGATGGTATGTCAATGCTAAAATGCTATTGCATTTTGTTAAATATTACATGTATAGATTAATAGACTGCTCAGTCTTCAGAACAAGCGTAACGAAGCTACATGATCTAATTCCCCCATCCCCGTTCCACCACCGGACTTCAAGACGGACTACAGGATTTCATCCTTTTGTTGTGAAAATCCCTTAAACCAGAGCGAATCACTTTGCTTCGTCTTTCATTGCTTGTACAGCAAGGGACTAGAATAGTTTGCCCGCGTCTGTCTTTCCTTCCGAATACAATGTAGTAGTGAATAGGCATTTACTAAGCTAGTGCGCCTTACCATCCAGGACTGCATCTCCACTTAACATTAGGTAAAAAAATAGACCATGGTCATTCCTTGTCAAGACTTATTCGCCTAGAGAAAACCTGCTTCTGTTGTCCTTAGAGGAGTTGTATTTTTTATGAGATACATCGCTTAGTTACCATCTCATAAACGTGCGTTTGTTGTACATGTTGATAGTTAGTATTAATATTTAAGAAAAATATATAAAAAACGTCAAAAAATATCGAACATCTCCGTAGGCATTGTTCAGTTTCCTTTTAAACCGACTTCAAAAAAGAAGGAGGTTCTCAATTCGTCTGTATGTTTTTTTTTGATGTTTGTTACCGCATGAATTTCGACTTGGTCAACCGATTTTCATTATTCTTTTTTATATGAAAACTTTTAGTGTTAACTTTTAGTGCTTACCGTGTGGTTTAAATTTGGTCCAATTGTGACAGTCCATGAGAAAACCATATATGGCTTAAATTTGCATTCAAGTGGAACAACAAATGGACGTATTTGATGGACCTATTTTGAAGATTCATTTTTTTATTGGAAAAGATCCACTTTAAGAGTAGTTTCATGACAGTTAGGTTAGTTTCTGATTAATTTTATTTAGTAATACCTACGATCATTTGAAAATATTACAAATAATTGTAATGTTGTTTATTATAAAGAGGCTGCGTTGTCTGGACGTGAGCAAAGCCAATGGGCCTGATGGCATTCCAGCGATTGTTCTGAGGTCATGTGCGCCCGAGTTGTCTCCTGTGCTAACACGTCTGTACCGTCTCTCCCTAAAGACTGGAATTGTGCCTAAGTCCTGGAAGCTTGCAAACGTGCAACCTGTGCCCAAGAAAGGTAGCCGAGCCGACCCTGTCAATTATCGACCTATATCGATTACCTCCATTATTTGTAAGATAATGGAACGTATATTGAATGCACGCCTTGTGGCATACCTAGAAAATAATGACATCCTTAGCGACCGACAGTACGGGTTTCGCCGAAACCGGTCAACTGGAGATCTCTTGGTACACGCCACTCATCTCTTTGGCCAGGCTCTCGAGAACAACGGTGAAGCACTTGCTGTTTCGCTCGATGTATCGAAGGCCTTTGACAGGGTCTGGCACGCTAGCCTCATCAGCAAACTTCCAATGTATGGCATCTATCCTGGCTTGGTCACCTGGACAGCTGACTTCCTGAAGGAACGGTCTCTACGTGTAGTCATAGACGGCTGCTCGTCTGAGATAATGGCCATAAATGCCGGAGTTCCTCAGGGGTCTGTTCTCTCGGCAACACTGTTTCTGCTGCATATAAACGATCTGCTCAAACCCGGTATCTTTGGGTATGCAGACGACAGCACAGTTGTAGAGAGTTACCAATTGGGTGCTAACGCCACAAAGGATCAGGTACAGTCCCAAAGGAGAGCCATGGTAGAGCGAATGAATCTCAAACTACAGGAAGTCTCCACTTGGGGCGATGCCAATCTTGTGAGATTCAACGCCGCCAAAACACAGGCGTGTTTCTTTTCCGCTAAAAGGAGCCAGTACACCTTGGCTCCTACTTTCCAGGATCTATCTGTGGAATTCACTGATCGTCTTCAGCTATTGGGTATTGAAATCTCATTGACCCTAAACTATGGACGATTCATCGAGTCTAAGGCTAAGATAGCTGCAAAAAAACTTGGGATCTTGGTCATAGTGCAACCGTACTTCTCTGCGGGACAGCTTTTAACACTTTATAAAGCTCAAGTCCGGTCGTGTGTAGAATACTGCTGTCACATTTGGGCAGGCGCAGCTAAATGCCATCTCGCAGCTTTGGACTCGGTGGAGAGGCGGGCTAAGAGGCTATTTGGTGACGCAGCTGAAACCAATCTGCTCAGTCTTGAGCACAGGCGTAAGGTAGCTAGCCTTTCGGTTTTCTACAGATTGCATTTTGGAGAGTGTGCTCAGGAACTACATGATCTAATTCCCCCATCCCCTTTCCACCATCGGACTTCTAGACGCACTGCAGGATTTCATCCTTTTGTTGTGAACATCCCTCAAACCCGAACGAAGCGATTTGCTTCGTCTTTCATTCTTCGTACAGCAAAGGACTGGAATAGTTTGCCCGCGTCTGTCTTTCCTTCCGATTACAATGTGGGTATTTTCAAGAGTAGAGTGAATAGGCATTTACTAAGCTAGTGCGCCTTACCATCCAGGACTGCATTTCCACTTAACATCAGGTGGGATCGTAGTCAAGCACTTGCTTAGAAATTATAAAAAAAAAAAATTTTATGATATTTTATATTTACAGCGTCGTTCAGTTAGAATTGCGTTATTATTTTTGTCGATTCATTCGACAGTTATCTCCGTTCGCCAGCCGTAGGCTTATTGTCGTCTCAGAGGATTGCGTCCCTTAATTAATAGAATTATAAAGTAAAGATGCTTTAAATACTAATTTTATTAAGGATTCGTTCGGTCAGCTAGCAATTATTCTCGTTGGATAAACAACGCACAGTTATTTTTGAATAATTGTAACTGAAATTAAAAAAAAAATTAAAGTATCAGGGGCATGATAAGATGTATCACTCGATGTTTCGATGAACGTCATACGATTTTTTTTGACTTACTACACAGATTGGCCAGAGCAGCTGGCCTTGACTGCTTCACTGGATTGAGAGGTGGCATAGCTCTTAGGTCGCTTAACTTGAACCTCTATCGCTAGTAACTCGACACAAGGGTCCCCACGGTGAGGGGTAACGTCGGCTTGGACGATTACTAAGTAACGCGTAAGCATTCCGATCCGAGGACGCCCGAAAGGGCCGAACCACGACTCGGTCGGTAGCTATTTCACGGATAATCTCAGGGATTCAATTTCTAAAATTCTAAAGGGAGGACAATTTCTAAAGGGATTCAAAAGCTAAACTAACTTTGGGTGTCACTTCGGGAAGCGTTGGCGCTGGCAGAAGAGGTGGCCGAAGAAACTCCAGCAACGCTCGAAATATCTAAGGGGGGGGGGGGGGGAACGTTATACGATTATGCGTTTTAAAAAGGCCGTAAAAGATATTTCTTATACTTTCTAAGCAAGAGCTTGTAACCACGATCCCACCTTATGTTAAGTGGAAATGCAGAGTATACTTAGTAAATGCTTATTCACTAAACTCTTGAAAACACCCACATTATAGTCGGAAGGAAAAACAAACCGACAAACTATTCCAGTCTTTTGCTATACGGATATTGAAAAACAAAGCAAAGATCTTCGTTTGGGTTTGAGGGATGTCCTTGTGGATGAAATCCAGCAATCGTGAAGTCCGATGGTGGAACGGGGATTGCGAAATTAGATCATGTGATAGCATACATAAATAATTGGTCATTTCCCTGTCGTCACAAGACGGATCGGACACATTAACAGCCTCATATGCCCTATATGAGGCTGTTAATGTGTCCGATTTGCCAATAAAATTATTGTAGGAATAAATCATTATTACTGCACCTAATTCACATGTAGTGTTCTGTGAATGTAAGTAAAAGATTGAATTCGAACGTAAGCTACACTTGAAATTCTTTTCAAATCACAGTGTAGATGTTTGCATAATGTCTGTATGGGAGGTGTAAAAGCAAATCAGTGCGTTTGAGTTGAGAGGCATAGAGGGGTGACTTCACTCGTGTCAGACGAACTTGTAGAGTGCTACTCAACAATATCAAAGTGTACGATTTTGTTTACATCGTTGTTGATTCAAAGCAATTTCAGTTTTTGAGTTTCTTTGATTAAGACGATGTAGAATATGCGATGATATTAAGTATTACTTATTTGTTGATAGTCGCGGTTATTATACATTGCAGAGACTTAAGACGTTGGATCCTGTTTTTATCACAGCTTATTTGAAACATGAGGGTTTTTTTTAACCATAAGCGGCGAGATGCGCCTTGTCAATACAAATTGTGGAGTAGACTTAAGAAAATTCTGTTGAAATTTGAAAATGTTGAAATACAAAACATTTCACATTGCTGCATTTTGTGCTCGTTTGCTTTCCATATTTATTTCAAAAGAGCGTCGTATGAGGCCTATAAGTTTACTAGATAGATAAATATAACTTTATTCTAACCCAAAACCAAATTACAGAACTAAGGTACATTCTACAATTTGTTGTACAATGGGTATGTACAGGAAATATACGAACAAAAGAGTGCGATGGCCTACAAATACAAATATTATAATTAATCTTTACATATTCGTCCCTACACTTACAGTCACTCTTCAACACACGCAACCTTTTACACACAAACACACTCACACACACATAACGATTAAACGAAATTACGTTATAAGTTGTTAAGTTTACTAAATTTTTATTTGTATTTGTATTTAACTGTTTGGAGATGGGCGTTAATAGCTGCGACACAGTTTTTACTACTGCGGCTATTATCGAACTGGTTTGTACATGAATTTTTGGTTTGAAATAAAATATATTAAAAAAAATATATTACATATACTACACAATCTATACTAAATATACCATCGTAAATAAGGTTATAATATATGCAAGATACCGGCGGATAGCAAAATGAAATTACTTTTAAAAGCACTTAGACATGGCTGTCACAATATATAACGATATAATAGTCTATCTCTACATAGAATCTCTCTAAATCTCTTTTTATATCTATAAATATTGCCTAAACAGAGAATTGGGAACGAGTTTCCGTCACCCCCCGGCTGGCTTTCGGCTCGAAGGACCAATGAAAGGGACCTACAGGACGTAAAATAAAAGGATGTATATGTAAGGGCTGGTATAATGCCGTCTAAAGTTACTAAATGATTGCCGGGAATATATGGTATTGTGGGGCCATCCGTCGCCGGTATCTCGCGTCACCGAGTGCTTGGCCGGTCGACCACTGCCAGTGCCCGTGACGTCTAGTCTTTCGCCCCCGCGTCTCCTCCCGACCGTCCGTCGGATGAATCCTCGACAGGTACGCTAACTTTTAGGCTCAGAGATCATAACGTAACACGTGCCTGGGGCATTGTAACCATTAAAGTCAAAAATTTCGTTAATATAGACTCATGTTGAATATCAGATACGAATGCGGGAAATAATAAAATAAGCATCGTCACTTCTCGGAATGCGAGACAGTGACTATAGAAGAATGTAACAATAGACTAAGGCTTTGATACACTTGCGCGACTGTGTTGCTTTTAAAATGAAAAATGAATGTTTAAGTTGTTTAAGATATACGAAAACTAAGTTCTTTACTAAAACATGTTTGAATATGATAATCCTGACTTGAAAGAACTTTAATTTTCTTCACTTCGTTCGTTGGTCCGTTCCACGAGGTGAACGCCACAAAACGCAGTAAAAATGTAATGTCGAATTTCACTTTTAAATCAGCAATAATATTTTAATTTTTCTTTTAAATATAGATACTACAATACGCAATATACGAGTATCTAATTCTAGATATGGATGGCGCGTACGATCTGCCGTATGATCGGTTCGTATCGTATTGGTCGGTCAGTGGATGTTTATATTATTTATGTGGGACAAATGATAGGTCTAACGCCATGCATCGGGTCAAATAAGGGACATGCCTTATTCGGTGTGTGACCATAAACAAAGAACCTATCGGTACAAGGCGGTTCTGATTCATACCTTTCACCATACGATGTTTTTGTATATTTTCATTCTTTACAAGTATATATACGAGTAAAAACAAAACCGACTTCAAATAGAATCAATTATTATCACGCCCTCTTTATATTTCCGAATTATTGTAAGAATATTAAGAAATAAAATTAATCAGAACCTAACCAAACTTCCATCAAACTGTTCTCGAAGTTCAACCTTTCCAAAAAAAATGAATAACCCAAATTGGTTGGCGTGATATTGAATTATTCGTCTATTTTTTGCGCTCATTCTTAATAAAACTTTTATGATTTTCTCATGGATCTCATTGTCAGAATCAAATCAAAAAAAATCAAAATCGGTTCACCCATTCAAAAGTTATGCGGCAACAAACTTAAAAAAATACAGACGAAATGAGAACTTCCTCCTTTTGAAGTCGGTTAAAAGCAAGTTTACTAAATAGCAAAGCAAGTTGACTAAATGCAAAGTCACTCTACTCTTGAAACCACTCACATTATAATCGTAGTTAAACGCATAGTTAAGTTAAAGTTGCAGTCTATTTATAAATGTCACAATATTGCAGAAGCCTTATCTGTAAATACAAATACACACTACGACGGCCGAGGTAAATCAAGGCTTAAAAATAAATATATACCGGCACCGGCGATCGAACTCAGATTGCTAGTGTACTACGCAACTTGAGGCGACCGACCGGACATTATTCTACTACGGCTTAAAGCTTGGTTATCATTATTATTATTGACCTTTATTATTGATTATTGATGACCCTTTTCACATAATAACACACAATACAATACGTTTAAATTATAACTTCAATGATCAATGTGCATTACTCTTATTCAGTGTGTTGACGATTATAAAAGACTTAACTGGGCATTGTATTCAATGTCCGAGAAGCCGTAAGATCGCTATGTGGCAAGAACTTCTAATCATTGTTACACTGTCCTTTCTCATCCTTGAGTATCACGTGGCATCCTCTTACAAAGATATAGGCGAATATCAGAAGAAAATAAAAGCATTGAAACACAGAGAATATGGATATGCAGAAAATTTTCTCACGAAAGCTCTTAAGTTTATTAATTCGGAAAGAGATATGTTCGGAGTTGTGGCCAATGAACTTTGGAATTTCGGCGAGAAAACAATAGACACATTAGCGGATATTGAGAGTGAGTATGACATTTATAAATAGAGACATTCGAATATACTTAACAACCTATAAGCTCCACCTTTTTAAATATCTTATTATCTAGTGTATGGTTGTAATTTATTCCTATTTCACTTTGGTGTACTTTTTGGTAATTTTTCGTCAGTTTCTAGTACTTTTAACCCCCATTTTTGTATGTCACCAATCAACATATATGTTCTCCAAATTCTTAAAGATAATAAATTTGCATTAAATTTTCATTGTTTTAATTTCAGCTAAGAAAAGAAAAGTGTCCGACAAGACTGGTACTTAACAACTGCTGTAAATATATTTCGTGATATCTTTTTCTATTTATTATATATAAAATAATGTAAAATAAACCTTTTTAATTAAAATTACCTCATGCATTCAAAATGAATGAATAACAGGAGTCAAGTTTTTCAATTATTATTGATATTACAATTCAACATAATATGTAATATACGTATGACGCAATGGACTAAATTTTGTTTTAGTCTTTTCATCGTTTTTTATCTTAATTGTTTAGCGTCAATAGCTTAATGGATTAGGGTTTATTAGGTCGCAGGATCGAATGCATCATTCGACTATTGACGTGAACCATATCCTAGCAATCTTAAGCAGTTAAGTTGGAATGGTAAACATTGCCGCCGGAAACTTAATATATCTGATGTCATGTATTTACGTGCTTTTTATAATAAAAAAGATATACCAAATATATTTACGACCTAAAACAACACCGCTATTACGCACGGCCTCATTGTATTTATTAATTATTGTAGGAATATTACGAAATAGACTCTCATTAAACTACTCTTCGTAATCAAAGTATATCTTTTGTTATAAAAAATGAATCATTGAAATTGGTTGACGAGATATTGAGGTATTCGTCCTTTTTAAAATAAAATCGGTCAAAAAATACAACTGAATTACAGCATTATATTTAATTTAATATTTATTAAATAAATAATTTTTGAAATAAATAATTATTATAAAATAAAAA
Source organism: Meandrusa payeni (assembly GCA_029286785.1). Classification (NCBI taxonomy): domain Eukaryota; kingdom Metazoa; phylum Arthropoda; class Insecta; order Lepidoptera; family Papilionidae; genus Meandrusa; species Meandrusa payeni. The sequence continues at coordinate 9,462,614 of JAGSMX010000013.1, forward strand.
TAGTTATTTTAAAACTTATTTGTTGATATTATCTAACCGTTTGGACAGTTTACGTCAAATGCGAAAAAGGTAGACGTTATCTCGGTGGCACAATTTGTGTGTTTAGGACTTCGTACTGGCGTTAATGTTACTTCAGCAGAACACCACTTGAAAAAACCTTTTTACGATTATACCAAAATAGATGATTTAAGTTAACACATATGTAAAGTAAAGATATATAAAACCTCTTTACTTAAATTTATTTCTTTTTTTTATTTTTATAATAATTATTGAAATGTAAAATGTCACTGTAATGTAATGTGTCATGACATTTATATATAATAGATAGAATTGGAATACGGACATTAAATGTTGTTTCTCTAAACATTTTATAGAAACGCAGTCTTGTCTTTAATTTCAAATAACTATATAGACATTATTATAACACAAATATTTGTTTACGAAATGTTGTAGACAACTGAATAATTAAATGAATGAATGTACTTTATTGCACAATGATTAACAAGTACATCATAGAAATAATATATTTACATATTGATATATAAAGATATCTAAAAAAAATGAAAGCTAAGAATATTTATTTTTTATTTCAAAAATATTACCAACATTCTTGTTAACCTTTCCAACTATGCTTAAGCTTGTGCTAGAAGACGGTTCACGTCAATAGTCGAACGGTGGATTCCTACAACCTAACGATTCGCAGACCGTACCCTAAACCATTAGGCTATTGCTCATTATACAGTACTCAAACTTTCGAGCCGTGGTAGCTTAGTACGGTAACAACCCGAGTTCGAATTTGAGGAAACCTACATTTGCAAGACGTGTGAGATCTACCTAAACGCACTAGGGCCGCGTAGCGGACTATCTAACTCTCATAAACTCTTAATCTGTAAAAATCTATAAAGAATATTAGCTCTTTACAGAGAAGGTCTGTGTGTAACAAAAGAACATAAAAATGTTTTACCACTTATCGTGATGTCATACCAAAGTATATTCCTATTTCGTTTGCATGATTCTATTACATATTATACGCCCAGTTCTTTCCGTGACGGAAATAGAGCAATAACTAACTTTTGCAAGGGAATTTCTGACCCCATAGGGATTCAAAGTTCAATTACATTTTTTAATTTCAAATACCTCTTTTGTTCCATGCCGTTATATCAAAGCCCATTAGCCTAGAGTTTTCCTTTTCCTATGATCCATATGGTTTTTTATGCAAGAAGCATAAAAAACCACAGTAATAGCCGTGAAAAAAATACACTATCTTATAATAAATATTAATATATATGTATATTTTAAGATAGTGTATATAAACTAGTGCTTGACCACGATCCAACCTGATTCTAAGTGGTGATACAGTCGAAAGGTGGTACGCCCTTGTTTAGTAAGTGCCTATTCACTCTACTCTTGAAGGCTCTCACGTCAAACTTGAACGGAGAGACTAAAGACGGTAACTTGTTCCACTCCTTTGCTGTACACACGATGTACTGACCAAAACTGTTTTGTTCAGTTCATCGTGTGCTTTGAACCTACCAGCAAATAGATCATAATTCAGCCAACATCCATCGGTGTGCATCCATTAATGAGTTTAGATTTGAAAAGCGTAGTAGCTAGTGAAATTTGTAGGTTAAAGAGGCGTACTATAATATGTCTCTGTTTTGCACGCCTAACCGCTGAATATGAAAATAGATACAGATTTTATTATTAAATCAATTTAAGGTCTCAAGTGCTTTTTACTTTTTTGCCAAGTTTATGAGGTCCCATATGTGATAGAACGTGAGCTCATCAAATTCTGGCTGAGATCTTGACAGATAAGATACGACAAGATCATAAAATTATAAAACTGAGACCTATAGAACAAAATTAAGCGAAGTCTGTTTATTTTGCACCAACAAACATTCTCCATAGATTACAAATTTTATATTGATAACCAGAATTAGTCAAAAATCCATTTAAAAAAATAACTGTAACTAAGTTTTATACACAAAGTTAATTATACTGACGCATTCTCGAACATCGAATTAATTTTGCCTCGTGAATAGACGTGTCATTAATCAAGTATATCTCATTATATGCGATACAATAATTACAACACGAGGTGGGGGGCAACACCTATACAGATACATATAGATATTTGGTCGCGAAATATCGTAAGGGCATAAAACAGCTTATTCAAATGTTTTCTAGACCTTCTTCTTCTAGATCTTCTACATTCTACTTTCTCAGAGGAGATTATAATAATAATAATAAAAATAAAAATCTTTATTTAAAACCATAACAAGTTACACAGTAAAGTTATAGTGTACGATAATAGCAACATTAATAAAAAATGTTATTGTGTCGCCGCTATTAACGCCCACCCTCCAAACAAATTTAGATTACATACTAAGATTTGAAATACATAATTTTTTTTTTTTTTTTTTTTTTTTTTTTTTTCGAATAAAATACCTTTGAAATTGTATGAGTGTGTGCGTGTGTATGTGTTTGTGTGTATGTGTGTTCGCATGTGTGTGTCTGTGCGTGTGTGTGGGTGTATGCGCGTCTGCTGAATTGATGTTAAAATTTAGACAAGTGTATAAAATTTAGTGTTTAAATATTTTTCAGTATATTCGTAGTTTAGACTTAGAAGCCACTTTCTTACTTTTATTTTACATTCTCGTTGAGACAGTGAGTAAATATCTAAATCTTTGTTTACCCTATTATAAATAGATGGACTTAAATAATAGTAATTTCTATTTGCAATAGCTAGATTAGAAATAACACGGTCGCAAACATTATCTTTTCTACGTCTATTACCCCTGTCTTGCAACTCGAACGTGGTTTGTGAATGTTTGCGTAAAATGGTTTTGAATATAAACATTTTCTTACAGATAATACCTTACATAAACTATAGAGTTCATCAGTAGGAAAACGAGATGGTTTAGAGGTCAAAACTTTTAAGATCGCTCTCTGGGCCCTTTCTAGACGAAGTAGTTGAGTTTTCAATACCACCCCAAGCTACGATGCAATATGATATTATAGATTGACCCAGGGAAGAGTATACGGTCATTAGAGTTGAAAAATCTGCGGATGTTCGTAGCTTTTAAAACGTATATCAGTTTTCTTAGTCTAGATCTTCTACATTCTACTTTCTCAGAGGAGATTATAATAATAATAATAATAATAATAATAATAATAATAATAATAATAATAATAATAATAATAATAATAATAATAATAATAATAATAATAATAATAATAATAATAATAATAATAATAATAATAATAATAATAATAATAATAATAATAATAATAATAATAATAATAATAATAATAATAATAATAATAATAATAATAATAATAATAATAATAATAATAATAATAATAATAATAATAATAATAATAATAATAATAATAATAATAATAATAATAATAATAATAATAATAATAATAATAATAATAATAATAATAATAATAATAATAATAATAATAATAATAATAATAATAATAATAATAATAATAATAATAATAATAATAATAATAATAATAATAATAATAATAATAATAATAATAATAATAATAATAATAATAATAATAATAATAATAATAATAATAATAATAATAATAATAATAATAATAATAATAATAATAATAATAATAATAATAATAATAATAATAATAATAATAATAATAATAATAATAATAATAATAATAATAATAATAATAATAATAATAATAATAATAATAATAATAATAATAATAATAATAATAATAATAATAATAATAATAATAATAATAATAATAATAATAATAATAATAATAATAATAATAATAATAATAATAATAATAATAATAATAATAATAATAATAATAATAATAATAATAATAATAATAATAATAATAATAATAATAATAATAATAATAATAATAATAATAATAATAATAATAATAATAATAATAATAATAATAATAATAATAATAATAATAATAATAATAATAATAATAATAATAATAATAATAATAATAATAATAATAATAATAATAATAATAATAATAATAATAATAATAATAATAATAATAATAATAATAATAATAATAATAATAATAATAATAATAATAATAATAATAATAATAATAATAATAATAATAATAATAATAATAATAATAATAATAATAATAATAATAATAATAATAATAATAATAATAATAATAATAATAATAATAATAATAATAATAATAATAATAATAATAATAATAATAATAATAATAATAATAATAATAATAATAATAATAATAATAATAATAATAATAATAATAATAATAATAATAATAATAATAATAATAATAATAATAATAATAATAATAATAATAATAATAATAATAATAATAATAATAATAATAATAATAATAATAATAATAATAATAATAATAATAATAATAATAATAATAATAATAATAATAATAATAATAATAATAATAATAATAATAATAATAATAATAATAATAATAATAATAATAATAATAATAATAATAATAATAATAATAATAATAATAATAATAATAATAATAATAATAATAATAATAATAATAATAATAATAATAATAATAATAATAATAATAATAATAATAATAATAATAATAATAATAATAATAATAATAATAATAATAATAATAATAATAATAATAATAATAATAATAATAATAATAATAATAATAATAATAATAATAATAATAATAATAATAATAATAATAATAATAATAATAATAATAATAATAATAATAATAATAATAATAATAATAATAATAATAATAATAATAATAATAATAATAATAATAATAATAATAATAATAATAATAATAATAATAATAATAATAATAATAATAATAATAATAATAATAATAATAATAATAATAATAATAATAATAATAATAATAATAATAATAATAATAATAATAATAATAATAATAATAATAATAATAATAATAATAATAATAATAATAATAATAATAATAATAATAATAATAATAATAATAATAATAATAATAATAATAATAATAATAATAATAATAATAATAATAATAATAATAATAATAATAATAATAATAATAATAATAATAATAATAATAATAATAATAATAATAATAATAATAATAATAATAATAATAATAATAATAATAATAATAATAATAATAATAATAATAATAATAATAATAATAATAATAATAATAATAATAATAATAATAATAATACTCGAGATACTTTATGCAGTCTATACGCGTGATATTTATACAAGTGCAGTTCTGAAATCTACTGTTGTCACAATTATGGGCAATTATATTAAGCTGCGAGTCAGGAAGAGAAGTTAATTTTGGTGCAAAAGGTAGAAATTTTGTTTTATCTAAATTTAGGGACAGAAGATTGGCAGAAAGCCACTTTATAACTACGGATAATGCATTTTCTGCATTTTCTCTTGCCTCGGACCAAGTCCTTCCATCAATAAGTAGAGCTGTATCATCAGCATATGCTATGATTTTACAATTTTTTAAACATAGTTTACAGAGATCGTTTAAATATATAAGAAATAATGTAGGACCGAGAACACTGCCTTGAGGAACTCCAAAAGTAATCAGTTCATCTTTACTGACAAGACGTCCAATACGAACACATTGAGATCTATTACTAAGATAGCTTTTGAAAAGACTGAGAACGATACCTCTAACCCTATCTGTTCCAATTTGTTTAACATGATTGGCACAGAAACAGTATCAAAGGCTTTGGAGAGGTCTAAAAAATTCCAATAGTTTTGTATTTTTCGGTCATATTCTTGCTAATCGCATCTGTGAGTTCTACAACAGCATCCTCTGTCGATTTACCAGGTCTGAAACCGTATTGATTTTCACTGAGTATATTTCTACTAATTAAGTATGACAGAAGTCTTTTGTTTAGTACCTTTTCAAGTATTTTTGAAAAACCGACAATACAGATATAGGCCTATAGTTCACGATTTCTTGTTTGTCCCCAGTCTTATAGATAGGGTGTACAAGGGCTTTTTTAAAGACTTGAGGAAATATGCCGTACGTAAGACAATTGTTAAACACATGTGTAAGTGGCGGTATTAATATATGTCTAGCCGATTTCACAATAGAAGTAGGTATATTATCCCACCCCAGTGCAGAGGTATTTTTTAGATTTAAAATAATATTTTCAATTTCCTTTTGATCCGTATTATATAACGACATAGACTGAAGTGGTAATTCTGTTTCATTGGAAATGGTAGGATGCAGGTTGGTATCTATAGATGAACATATGAGCTTTGATGCTAATTCTTTACCCACATTTGCAAAATAATGATTTACCATCTCTACTGAGCATATAGGGTCACTAGCAAGATTGAGAAGTTCTGTAGAAGAGGAGGGTAAAATATTTAGATGTGCAATTTTTTTGATTATTTTCCATGTTTCCTTAGGATTTTGCTTTGACTTTTGAAATTCATGATATTCATATTGCCTTTTTATCTTTTTAGTAAATTATTACAAAATTTCTGTATCGAATGTATGTTGTTTTAGCGATAACATTTAAGGGATCTTTTTTGGTTTTATAGAATAATTTGTCTCGATTTCTTATGCATTTCAGAAGGCCTGGTGTGATCCAAGGTTTCCTTATTCGCATTTTACTTGAGACGACTATGTCACGTGAGTTAGTATCAACAATGTGTGATATAGTATTTACTAATAAATTTGCAGACTCTTCAGCATTGTCATTTTTTAGTATAAAGGAAAATCAGTTTTTTCGAGTTCTGTAATACAGGCACCTTCATTAATTTGCCTTTTTGTGTATTTTTCTTTTGCAACATTGTTTGTAATATTACAGTAAAGGACAATAGGTGCATGATCCGTGATGAAGGAGTCAAGAATTAAAGTTGTGGCAAAATTCTCTGTTTTTAGTATAATGTGATCTAGACACCTTTCATTACGGGTTGGATATAAATGTGCGGGCAACATTCCATGTGACGTAATAGTATTTAGATACTTGTCTGATGATGAGTCTAAGCTCCTGGCTTAATGTTTATATTTAGGTCTCCAACAATTACAATGTTTTGATATGTTTTAAGTTGCTTAATGTATCATCTAAACAGTCTATAAAATTATCAATATTCCTTTGTGATGGAGATCGATATATCGCTACTATTACTAATTTATTTGAAAATTTTAAAATTAAGCAGTTGGCGTCACTAAATACAGGCTTTTCTAAAGAACATGCTAATTTTTCATTGACGTACGCTACAATACCATCATTTTGTGTATCGTAACTGGTCTCATGGGAGCAATAGCCTGGTAGTCTAGGGATATTAGGACACTTACTTAACCAACACTCAGTTAATATTATGATGTCAAAACATATGTTGGTCCTATTTATAAGTACTAAAAGTTCATCTATGTTTCGCCCCAAACTCCTAATGTTAACATGGAAGAGTTTTAGGTTATTTTTATTTGATAGGTACAAAGTGCATTGTTCGGGAGAGCAAATATAGGAACTTGATACGGATATACGTTCTATTTCACTAAGAAAATTAGAATCATTATCCATTAAATAGATTTAAGTTTAACAATAAGATTTCAAACATGTGATTAGTAGTAAATTGATAGTTTAGGCATAGGGTTATTGTACTGTAATAATAATTGTAATGGGCTGCGGTTAATATGTAGTAGACGAATGGTTGAGTGTAGTGGTGTGCTATGTAAATGGTAGTATAGATGTGTATTAAGTGAATAAGAGTATATGAAGTGGGTAGTGTATACAATTTCAAAATATTTGTTTAATATTTCTAAGCTTACAGATAAAAATATCGTTAATTAGTATTAAATAAAGGAATAAATTACAGTTTAGGTGACGATTAAGACTAATTATGTTCAAGCACTTAAAGAAGTTTCTAGGTTCAGCTGTAGCTAGATTTTTCAAATAAAGTATATAGTCATTTGATCAAATCAGGATTTGATAAATCAGATTCATCCTTGATAAGGACCAAGGCAGTACCCTCACGCTTACGAAGAAAGATTCTTCCTCTCATAATCCAGCAGAATTTATAATCATTCACCTTAGCAAACTCGCGGGTAAGATAAAAATTCTTTTCATTTTGGGTGTGAGGTTTTCTGTTATAAAAATGGGTTTACTGGGTCCATTCAATTTTAGGCTTTCAGTCGTTAGTTTTGTGGCACCTTTAGTGTATTGTTTGTACATACGTAAAATTTTTTCTTTCGTAATTACACTCGTTAGGTCAATTATTATAGTTTTTCTTGTCGGATCTTTTCCGTTTATACGAAAAATATCTTTAACTTCGTGCGGCTGTAAATTGACTCCTAAAATATTTATAGATCTACTGACTGTATTTAGTAGGTTATTTTTAGTCTCCGATTTTATTGTCGGTATATTTTTTATTTCTAGGCAGGTTGCTCGGGAACTGCGTTCGAATTTCTCTAATTTTTCCTCTAATGTACCAATGTATTTCAAGTTCTCAGATCGATGCAGTTCTAGTGCACTTAACTGGCTTTTTATAGATTCGTAACTTTGTGACAGAAATTCGACTGAGGATTGGATGCCACTATTTTGACTTTTTATTTCCTCAATAGCCAAGTAAATTTTTTCTATGTTTTTGTCTTGTTCTTCTTTAAATTCTGTAAACATGTCTTTAATTTCTGACATAAAACTTGACATCTCTTTATTAGAGCTATCAGTGCGTTTTCGTTTAGGGCGCTGTGTCACTTTTTGTTGTATTTCATCCATAGCGCAAGGCTTTTTACTAATATTAGGCTCGGAGCTACAGTGCTGCAGAGATTGTGACGCAGAAAACGTCGTCGTACTCGGTGGCGACCGGTTGATAGGCATCTTTGTTTGAAGAATACTGTTGTCACGGTCATGCTATATCAAATGCCACCTCGCAGCTTTGGCTCGGGGAACTCGAAATGGCGGGTTAATTGGCTCCGCAGCTGAAACTAATCTGCTCAGTATTAAGCATATTTGAAGAATGCATTTACAAAGGTGTACTTAGAAATCGCGGTTTTTAATTCTCCCATCCCCGTTCTACCGTGAGTTTGCTTTTATCTTTTTTTTTGTGGATATCTTTCAAAATCCAGATAAAGCGCTTTGCTTTGTCTTTCACTATTCGTACAATAGTAGACTGGAATAGTTTGCCCGCGTCTGCCTTCCCTTCCTATTACAATTTGGTCGATTTCAAGAGTATAATAATAGGCATTTACTAATTTTCTGTGCCTTACCATCTAGGACTGTATTTCCAATTAACATCTAGTGGGATCGAGGTCAAGCGCTTAGTAGATAAAGAAATAAGAATACTTAAATTCTCTTCACGTGTATGTCACGAGACACGACTTAATTAAAATTACTACTACTATAATTTGCAGTCCAAATTCTGCACGAAAGAAGTACTAGTGGCCTTATATTCTTTGAGTTTACGCTGCTATTCTCTACGGTCTTCGTACTTTCCAGATCGTATAAGGTCCGATTTTTCAACTGCGAAAGCCATAGCAGTGTCCATTGCTCTGGCAATTGTAACAAAATAATTCGATCAAAGTTTTAAATTAATTTTGCAGGGGCATGCCCAAACAAAGCCCTATTCAAATAGAAAACGTGGGAATTTACCAAATGCAATCAAGACCTCTGGCGCTCTGATTGACCTTTATGCAAATTTAAAATTAGTCCAAGAAAGGGAGGGCTGTTATAATAGAATAATTTACCTAGCACACCTCCATTAAATAAGCAAACCGTGGCTAAATTATACTCCTGTCAAATCCATAGTACTGTTAATAATAATACAGCCAAAATTAGAAGCGATCTGAACGGTTTTTAAGAATTGCTAAAGTCAACAAATAATACTTTTGAAGTAGTCGTACATAGACTTTAATAGAATATTGCCGTATATTTTATTGTTGTATATCAGCTTATGGCTGCTATGTTTCCATAGTATTATGACAATGGAATCCTAAATACAGAGAGGAAGTGTTATAATACACATAGCCATAGCCAAGAGCATATAATATAATTATTGTTGTTGATCAAATGTGCTTCCGGTAAATGATTGATTTTAGGCAATTAATGAGTCATTTGTTTTGCTGAGTCTAATTCTTTTGTTATTTATATTTATATATATATATATATATGAATTAGTATTGAATAAGCTTTTATGGATGCTAGTGTATGGATTTTCATGAGTCTATGAAATGATGTAATAATGGTCACAGTCTTTATATATGGCCACCATTAGACACAAGCCTGCTCTTTAAAGAGAGTATAAGGGCGTAGTCCGTCACCCGGCCCTAGTGCTGATTGGCTAACTTCAAATGTTTCAGAAAACTTTCAAACACGTGTGGAATTACTTCCATATTTTTTTTAAATTAATTAATTCGTACTATCCAACGAGGCGAACGCCCGGACACTAAGCTATTGTCTCTAACTCGCTGTGTGCTGACGATGATTCATGAGTTCATGACGTTCAAAGACAGTATCAGAACAATATATAACTTTAGAAAAAGATCTAGATAGTCAATATTTAGAGATCACTATGCTATCGTTCCCAACCACACAACGTAAACCGCACACATCGCCTAGCTTCGTGTTTTTTGAAGAAGTAATTAAAACCTTTCCCCAATATTTAGTTCCGTACATTACTGACTGGAAAGCTCGAGGCATGAATTTAAGCGAAATTTATTTCATTAAAACTTTTTGAAGTGAGTATGCGAAGTGTGTTTCGAACTCAAAAACTATAAGGACCTTTAAAATAATTACGTGTTTCCTGTGAACAATATTTACTTTCATGTAAGTAAAAATTAATATATTTATTAATTTATCTAAGCGACAAACTCCTTTATTACGTGAGGATGTTACATCTAGCGTTTTTTATACGATAGCATCCATTAAAAAAATTAAGCTCTCGCGTCCCCTTACCCTAGCAGGGTAGACATAGACAGTTTTATATTTTATTAAGAATTTTATTTCAAATATATAATTAATTTTATTTATATTTATTAAAAGAGCAAGATGCAGGAGAGTAGGCTGCGATGGTATGGACACGTTAAGAGGAGGCCCTACGACTACGCAGGGAACCTGGCGCTACAACTTTCCCTTCCCCGTCGATGATCCAGAGGAAGATCCAAGACAAGGTGGGAGAGTGAGGTGTCGAGAGACATGAGGGAGTGCAAAATAACCAAAGACGATGTCGGAGACAGAGCGAAGCGAAAAGTGAAAATCTGATCCCACCACCATGTGGGACCAATGTCAAGGAAGAGAGAGATATATCTCTATTGTAGTACAAAATGGTTCAAGAACCAAATATCAAAACTAAGGTATATTTTACAATTTGTTATACAATAGCCGACATACAGTTAAGAACGATCTGTTCTTGTTGGCAACCCTTTGGACAGGACTTTGGAAATATAAGCGATACATTACAGCGATACCGCTCCTGTCTAACACGCTAATGTAAAAAATGACATTTAAAGCACTTTTTTTAATTGCAGACAAAATATATTACATTATTTATTCATATTTTATACTTTATTTCACATTCAAATGTTAGCGTTGGGAAATTAAAGTAATTTCGATAAGTAATCCCGCCAAAAGCCCGTTCATTTGCTTCGGTGTTCTAATTTGTTCTTCATGAATATTAATCAGAACTACGGCGAAGATACGTGATGTCCTTTGATAATTTTAAATGAATTATCAGCTTGTTAGCGAGAGACTTTTAAAATGGGATAAATTTGTTCCCAACTCGTTAAATCTTCATAAAATTACAAATTCAAGATGTAATACTTAAATTTGTATCAATTTTTGAATTAACGGATTATAAATTGGTTATATATAAATTAAATTATATGTACCAGTTAAAACCAAGACTTCTAATCGAATCAAAAAATCAACTTCTTGTATTTCCGAATTATTATGGAAATATTATGAAATAAAATCGAGCAGAACATCTCTCATCAAACTATCTTTGAAGTACATCCTTTCCAATAATAATGAATCATCGAAATCGGTTGTTGTGATATTGGGTTATTTGTCCATTTGTCACCCACATACTTAATACAAGATACAATGTAAGATTTTCTCATGGATGCTATTTTTTTTATTATATATATCATCCTATGTCCCCTAGGTGGGGCAGAAGGCGTCCACAGTGAACCTCCATCGCGTTCGATCTTGGGCTTCACGCTTTATCTCGCTCCATGTCTTCCCGATATCCTTCGCCTCGTCTGCAACTGTGCGGCGCCACGTCTGCTTAAAACGGCCGCGCTTGCGCTTTCCTTGCGGATTCCAATCAAGGGCCTGCTTGGGAATGTGATCGGCATCTCTTCGGAGGGATGGCCGATCCAGTTCCAATTACGGCGCCTTATTTGGAGGTCGATCGGGCTTTCACGACAGCGCTCCAGAAGATGTTCATTAGAAATTTTCTCGGGCCAGTAGATACCGAGGATTCGGCGAAGACATCGGTTGACGAAAACTTGGAGCTGATGAGAGATGGTTTTGGAAACCTTCCACGTCTCACACCCATATAGCAGTACGGATTTAACGTTGGACCTGAATATTTTGGTCTTAACGTGGTGCGATAATATCCGTGACTGCCACACAGGCCGGAGTCGTGCGAAAGTTTCCCGGGCCTTGGCAATGCGTGAGGTAATGTCCTCTTCAGTACCCCCAGTTTCTGACACGTTTTTTTTTATTAGGTATTATTTAATTAGCTTACGGCTCACCTGATTTTAAGTGATCACCGTAGCCCATTCACGACACTGGAAAATTTGTCCATAATATTGAACCCCCCGCCTATTAGTACGTCTAAAACATTACTTATATTAAAAACTTCTTATCTGAGTCTCAACGTAACCACGCCAACATTAACTACAACAAATCGTTTATATTACACAATATTTATGTTATTTATTATGTAATTTGTTTATATATATATATATATATATATATATATATATATATATATATATATATATATATATATATATATATATATATATATATATCTAGCTTTTTAATATAAACATTTATGTATAATATTTATAAATGTACACTATATTAATACACAACCGAATGGTGTCCGCCTTAGTCTACACAGGTTTTTTGGCTGTAAACCAGCGCTGTGCTACATGTGTGAGCACAGCACATGCTGAGCCAACCCCTTTTCAGCACAATTTCTATTTTGTTCTTTTTTTTATGTCGTTTCTGTTTACTTTTGTTAATGTTGTTTTTTGTCTTGTTTTACCTGTTGTTTCTGTGTTCTTGTGTCGAATAAATGTTTTTTTTATTCTATTCTATTCTATTCTAACCACATTGGAAGCACCCGCTTTCAAATAAAATCATCAAAATTGGTTCACTCAGTGGAAAGGTTTGAGGTAACAAGCATAAAAAAACAGTTGAATTGAGAACGTCCTCCTTTTTTGAAGTTGGTTGAAAAAGAATAAATAGATACAGAAGAAAATACATGGGTTAGGAGAACGATTAGCCATGCTTATGTATAAGTTCCTATATATAAAGGGGTTCAGCACAGCGGTTTAGTACACCCAGCACTAATTTTGGCAAGCTGACTTTGCCGGGTGGGATTTGAACATTTGACGCTCGATGGGAGCGCCTTAACTATTAAAAACTGGTAAAAATATTACAACATTTTAAACAATATAAACCGTGGTTGTTTTTAGTATAAGTTGTGGTAGGTCAGTGTCCAGTTCCAGCCCTGTAGTTCTGGGCTATCAAGAATAAGACTACGGTATCCCCTGCCTGTAAGGCGACTAAAAGGGGCCTCGGGTTCACTGGGGGACAAGGGCGGTGGCCTTTGTCGTCCGCTATGGTGGACCCGGGAAGAAGGCGACATCGGCTGGCCCGTGTCGCCTTGCACTGCGAGGGCACAGGGGGGAGGGGAATAACCTCCCCCCCGGGACGTGCTCTCCCTGAGCACAGTGCATTGGATTTGCATTCCATTGGAGATCTCGGAGACCCTCGCCGCCTTCCCCGGCACCAGAAGGCGGGGTATCTTTTTGAAGATTTCCTCCTCGTAAACAAAAAAAAAGGTCAGTGTCCGGGCGGAAGTCCAAAAATACTTGACAGTAAAGGCAAACATCGTAAGGGAATTGCATGTTCGCACTAGAATCGCGTGGCAATCTTTGCCTTACAGACGACTATATTATACACAAAAGTAGGATATATAAACTTGTAATTTTACGTTTTTACATAATAAATAATAGGAGGATTTAAGGAGTACATTTATAAGCATGTGCTATAAAAATATGGTTTATATTCTATAAAACGTTTGCACGCGCTAGTAGCACAGTTGCGGAATATCTGCGAATGTGTTTATAAACGTTAAAAGCGTTGCGCTTGTTCGAAGCGAAGTGACTCGTTATGTGGGATTTATGTCCTTTATGCTTGCTATTTACTGCAGCGAGGCAGTAATATGAGTAAAGTTTAAGTGACAATGTGTGTCATAGAAAAATGCACTTGCAAACATTAGCTGTTTTAAGTTAATGTGGCCACATCTGTCGAGACATCTACCTCGAATGTCTTTTCACCACTTATCAGTATATGGGACGAATAACTGTAAAGCCTTTGAGCACAGACTTTCCCTGGAAAGAGAATATAACACCATAGACCTCCATACAGCCCTAGGGCGGATTGGCATTCCCATGCCTTAGAAAATTTTCTAACACGTTGATTCCTTCACGATGGTTTTCTTCATCGCCGATCGCAAGTCATCTCTTGAATTTCCAGCAAACAAATTCATTGGTGACACGGCGGATCGAACTCAAGTTGCTAATGTGGCAACGTGTGCAACTTGAGGCGACCGCCCAAATACAGCTACCATAAAACTTAGATTCATTAGAAAGTTTGGAGTAATTAGAACGCGAATTGCAGAGAACAACATAAATCAGAAAGCTGTTGATAATGGCGATTTTAAGTTTTAAAACTTTGTCTATTCGGTGAAATTGTCCAATAAAACTACCAAGCGCCCACCTCTGCGCATGAAATTTACACTCTACTTTAAAACCGTTTTGATGAACCAATCACAAATGTGTCATGCATGTTCATTACATGTACGTAATGCTGAAGATATTAGAAAAAGATATATTTTATATCCTAATTTCAATTTTTAATTTCCATTCATGAAAGAAATTAAGGTAATCTAGGCCACTTTACCATTATTTCTCACCGATATAATCTGATCTATCATGAGATGAATGATATGAATCAAAAGATACTGTGTAATAAATTAATTGTGATATCAGATATAATTAAATAGTATAGGAGAGTATAGTGTATAGAAGAGATAATTTGATATAGATAAAATCGATATCAAATTATCTGTCCTATACACCAATATTACTACAGTTAGATATTATTATCTAATTTACGAGTATCATAGTTATCGGATAAAGAGACTTGCGGAAAAATGTAATCATCCGGTCAAATCTGGGATTCATGTTACGTCTTTTTTCAGAGAAATGGACGTAAGAAATGTACCGTAAAATTGATTTAATTATCAGTTGATGTTGTGAGGTAATTTAACTAGAAAGGGTCACAATTTTGCTACCTATAAACAATGGATTGTGCACAGTCCCATATTATGTTAAATAGATATAGGAGCATACTACTAGAAAGTCGCCTCCGATGGTATTGCCACATATACCGTAAAATGTCGATTAATCGATAATCAACATAAACATAAACTGACAAATATGACTTTCACTTACATGTATTGGCAAGTAATCATACTATTATTTTTTTTAATTGGTTGTAACGAAACAGCAACACAAAGGCAAGTGTTTGGTTTGAGGTTAGATTTATATTATTGATAAAAAAATATGTATTGTCGGTAAGATAAGAAAATATCATTCATGATTCATATTTATACAATTGTTATCTCAAATTAATTTCCAAAAAACACGATTTACCAAAAAAAGACCGGCCATCCAGATACTATTTAATTATGGAAATAACTATGTCAGATTTTCTTTGTTTCATCCGATTGTACAAAAAAAACTCATTTAATTATTGACAGTTCTTCACAAAGCCATCAATGGCGAAATAAAAAGTAGACTGATACTCGAAAACAATCACATTAGAGTGCCATTCAAATATCCAAGGAGTCGTTGTTGTAAGATTTTTGATGTGCTGCAATCTATAACCAACCTCCTGTCACACTCGCCCTTGCCAAGGATTTCCGCTACATATAACCTCCTTAACAGTAAGTCCACGTTTTTCACGTCCATTTTTTCTAATTCACGCAAGGTCTTCCGCACCTTAGTGTTAAAATTTGTGCAGTAATTTTGGCTAATTTAATTAATTTATTACTCATTTTTCTATTTCTTTGTAGTTTATTAAAATATTTTTGTAACTATTAATTATGAAATCGTTACGTTTCTTTATAGCGAATGTTGTGTACACCTGTAATTGGCATACACAACAGGACTTAGTTTGCAAACTTGATTATTACAACTTTGTATGCTTGTGTTATGCTATTGGTGTATCTTATTAAATAAATAACTAAATAAACAGTAAAATGAGTATGTGTTGGTTAGTGGTATGTTTTGAAAATTAACGCTGGACTAATGCTCATACTTCTGTTAATTTGCAAATGGCAATCTTTGAGTTGTCACCAGATCCGTGACATTATTTCAACTTTGTGCATTACTATCTCTGGAAATAGTGTACAATGGTTGTATGGTAACACAAAGCATTTCACGTTTGTCTACTCAGTGTCGTTATAAACACTAAAGCTTAGCCTTTGTCGGATGTAGGAAAGTGTGTATTTAGAAGTTTGTGTTGAGTTATATGTCATACTAGATCCGCTATGGTAATTATTCTAAAAGCTGTTACGAGCGGACGTCTTTTTTCTATTTTCAAATTATCGTGGCTATACTACGAAATAGAATTCAACCAAACTCAAATCAGAATCTAACCAAACTCTCACGAAATTGAAAATTGAATCATTGAAATCAAAACATATAGTTAGAAAATTGTTTAACTCAGAAGTGAGAAAATTAATAAAGAACACACAGTCCGAAGTAATATGCATGCGTTTACCAATTAAAATATTTCAAGTCCTTCCAATTGAAGAAAACTATTTAAAGACGATGCCTTACAGTTAAGCTGCTATATAAGTAGCTCAACATGCGCGAAACGGCACTCTTTGATGTTTTTGAGTGGTACTTAACGTGTGCGTCTAGCGCGGCTGAAAAGCTTACCCCCAACTTAAGTTACGGTATAAAGGTTCCGATTTGCTTTTGCACCTTGCTTTGCGCAACTCTCCAGAGATCTAGACGGATCCAAATGTAAAAGGAAATTAAATTAATTAGACTAACCGCTAATTGAATTATACATGCTTTTTAAAGTCCCGTATTAATTGCATCTCATTTGGACCATTTAAGCGACCTAATGAGTAGGTGTTAAGTAACTAAGTTGAGGTTCACTGAAGAATCCAACTGTAAATGAAATATTTTTGGAACTGCTAACTGTTATCTCGGTACCTTGATATTTATCTAACTCCATCATTGTACATATATTTGTGTCAGTCTCTGAATACAGAACTTTTGTATCTACTTTAGATGTAATGAGCGTATCGATAATGTTAGAGAATTATTAATAAAAAAATCTATTTTATGTTTTATTTTTGTTTGACAAACCTACACATGTCGGCCAAAGAAACTGGTAGTCAGAGTACCACCGTATTGAGAGGTTGGATAGCTCTTAGGCCGTTTAGCATTGTTCTATTGGGAGCACGGTACAAACCGTCCAAGCCGAGGTTATCCCTCATCAGAGGGACCATTGTGTCAAGTTACTATCGATCGCAGCCCTGTAGTTCTGGGCTCTCAAGAATAAGACTACGGTATCCCCTGCCTGTCGTACAAGGCGACTAAAGGGGCCTCGGGTTCACTGGGCGACAATGGTGGGGGCCTGAGTCGTCCACCAAAGTGGACCCGGGAAGAAGGCGACATCGGCTGGCCCGTGTGCGGTGCGTTCCACTGGAGATCCAGACCTCCCCGGTGGCCCTATCCTCGTCATGCACCGAGGAAAGGGCCACCGGGGAGGTTTTAGTGGGTAAGAACCCCACATAACCACCGCCTTCCCCAGAAGGCGGGGTATCTTTCTGAAGATTTCCTCCCCGTTAACAAAAAAAAAAGTTACTATCGATAGAGGTTCAGGCTAAGCGACCTGAGAGCTATGCCACCTCTCAATCCTGTGAAGGCCAGCTTCTCTGGCCAATCTGGGTAGTTCGTTAAAAAGTCCAACGGCGCAGTAGTCATCGTCAAGCAGAGGTAGGACCTCTGGACTGTTACTCTAAACGCGAAAGCATTCCGAACCGATGGCGCCCGAGAGGGCCGAACCACGACTGGGTTGGTTGCTTTGATCGGAAATCTATCAAGGCATTCAAGGCTTCCTTTAAATGCCACTTCGGAAAGCGTAGGAGCTATGAGAAGAAAGCTAAGCTAGCCGTAGAAATTCGGGGATCATTTTATGTCAATACGTTATCATTTTTACGATACTTGCTTAATGAAATTGTTATTTTTTCACATAAAAAATATAATTCACTTATGTTCGATGATCAAGTTCTCAGTAAACTTAGTCCATAAATCACGCAAGACAAAAGAAATAGGGGAACAAAAACAAAGGACATAAAAATAGAAACAGAGAAGTAAGCATTTCTTTGTTACATTTCTCCGAGCGCTACTTTATTTTATCTAAGCAAAAGTTATTTAAGAATAATTTTATAGAGTGGACTTGAATATATAGTTACACGGTCATAATCAATCAAGGTTTTCTTTTCATATATTTGTAGCCAAACTAAGAAATACGGGAACACCGGTACGTAAATGTACCATGTCAAAAACAATTAGAATTCTTTAGCACAAAACTGAAGTAAAACTGCTATATGTACTCGTATAATATGTACACAAAATGTAATATACACACGATCGTTCAAGAGAGAAAGAAAATGTGGTCGTGCAATGATCTCTCTTGCTCCTACAGTGCGATACAGACAATAGGCCTGCGCTGTGACTTAGATGTACGAACTGTAACTCTATCTTCACATATACCTCTCAACTTCTCCTCGCCCGCGAACTCCACGCCCTTCTTTTTTGAAGTCGGTTAAATGCGCTACAAATGCACGAAAAACTCAATATCATAGCAACCGATTTCGATGATTCAAAGATTTTAATTGGTAAGGATGTACTTTCAGAGCAGTTTGATAAAAGTTTTGTTAAAAAAAATTCCAGCCTTTATAAATATTACTTAACTTCTCTGTAAAGAAAGTATAAGGGCCTAAGGCTAGTGCCAATGCAGACTTCACATGTCTTAGAAAAATTTTCTAACATGTATAAGTTTCCTTTGTGTTTCACCATGTTTTCTTTCACCGCCGTACGTATGGTAAATCAATAAAAAAAATTGCAACAAAAAATTTATTGGTGCTGGCACCTGGGATCGTACTCGGGTTCATAGCGTGCTATGCTACATAAGGCAACCTGGACACTGAGCTACCATGGTTCTTTTGTTGGTTAGGGTCTGATTAGTTTTATTTCGTACGATTATTCGGAAATACAACGAGATCGTCCGTGCGTAAAAATGTTTAACGTTTGATTCGATTTGATGTTGGTTTTGTTTTTGCTCGTAAATATACTTGTTTGAAGTCGGTTGAAAAGAGCTCTTACTGAAAATCTTTTCATATAAAACGGATACCTGTGATTAATATACGCGCCTTGATAGAAATGGAGAGTAATCGCTTAATATATTTACCTACAAAGTACTGAATAGCTACGAGTAAATGTGCGGGTATCGACGTTAAATTGAATAAGAGCTTTTATTAATATACCTACCTTACGGATCCATTAAAAGATTTCCCCAAATTGAAAGTTATTTTTAACTTATTCAATGTTAATTTTATTTTCATCGTTGTCTTATTATTTAAATACACTGTCTAGAGCGGGAGTAAGATATTTACAATGTAAAGGAAGAACTACAAGAGCTAATTAAAATTACTTTGATAGCTGAAAGGTAAATAAAATAATAATTTTGTAGACATTTTTCATTGCTAGATAGGTAAATTATTTCATTCTTCTTCTTCGTCGCTTGAGTCTTTACAGACTCGTCGTGGTTATCACGTATTAGGTATCAGTGACCCGCTTCACAAGCCGCCGCCACTCCTCCCTGTACGCTGCTTTTTTCGCACATTGATGCAAGGGTACGTCCATAGCCGTTCTTATCTGGTCGGTCCATCTCATAGGATTATTTATTATTTAAATCTCTCTCAATTATTTCATAACAAACCATTATAGAAAGTCAATTTGTATATACTGTATTTCAAATAAATAAAATTCGAGTGTCTTTTTGTAATATTAAAAAAACGCTTTTTACTACATACATGTACACGTATATACCAAGATTTTGAAGTACTTTTATCTGTCTGTTTATTCCGGCTTATCTCTGGAATAGCTGAACCGATTTTGATTGGACTTTCACTGGTAGATAGCTGATGTATTAGGAAGTAACTGCTAGTAGTAAGAGTCTACTTTAGTACGATTAGAAGTTATAATTTTAAGTAAAGTTGGTATGTTTTGGGCCCTTCGATGTTATTAATAATTAGTAATTAAAGAATAAAAAATAATACAGCAATAAGGAGCAACTTTTTAATCTATGTTTGTCCAAATAAGCTAAGTAATTTAGGACTAACAGGATACCTACGTTAAAACGTTATTTCTTATGTTTCTAAAATATTTAGCATTTAGAAAATATTCTCGGAAACATGAAATCTCCTTTTTATTTCTGCGAAACAACAGCTGCGGCTCTCTATCGGTGCTCAAAAGGATTTTGCAAGCGCATTATGGTAAAACAACATCCGAGATATCTCTGAATACTAACCCAAATATACAAGATGAAGAAAGAGATAAAAATTGTATCTTGTTCAAATGAACAAACGTGAGCATACAGTCCTCAGTATAAGCATCGATGAGCAAAATATATTTTTCAGCAACGGCACTGAAAATCAGCGCTGAGACGGTGTCAAATGTTGGAATCATGTCCTATATGTCCTTTAATTGCATTTTGTTTATTTCTAATGTGTGTTGTATTTTTTATTTAATATGTTTGTATATTATGATGCCAATAAATATTAAATGTCTATGTCTATCAGTTTTACCAACATCTAATAAAAACCGAGGTAGTGTAATTTTTTTTTTAGATATTTGCTTGCTGTTTATTCCGGCTAATCTCTGGAACATCTTTACCGATATTGACGAGACTTTCACCATCATTTATCTTTATGGAATAAGGCGTAAATAAGGCTACTTTTACTTTAGAAAAAATCTTAAATTATTAAAAAAACAAAGAAAATAATGAAAGTTTACATATAAGGGGTACAAAAAAGGCCATACTTTTTATTACTTTTTAATTGTGTAAACACCGCGGGGTAAAGGAGGAGGAGAAACACTATAAGGGATTTCTGTACTTAGAAATCCTTGTTGGCAAAGCATTGCTACTGACAAGATATCAAGTCTTATATTTTGTATGTAATATTTTTTTTTTAAAAAAAGAAAGCTAGCAATATTTCTTTTTTTTGTTTTTTTTTTATATTTTTTATTTATGTTTGTATATTATGATGCTCTAATCTGCATTTGGTACTATATTATATATATATATATATATCCACGTTTCAAAATCGCAATTTATACCTGCAATTTCTACGAAACTAACGAGGAAAACTCAATTATTATTGACAAATCGTTGCATGTTTGTTCTCATTACTTACAACTAAGCAGCGACGGTAATTCACTATCAGTTATGGTTTCGGGTGTTTATTGATTACCAATATTATTTTCTATATATAGAGTTGCTACTAAAATTATTAACTAGTACGGACTACCTGTGGATGGGTACTTATCGACGGCAAAACCTATTCTCGTATGAGTACAGACGGGGGTAGATTGATGACCAGCATTGTGTAGTGTCATGCGGTACACGCAAAGCCTACTTACTACCTTTTTAATTGACTTCAAAAAGGGAGGAAGTTCTCAATTTGACTGTATTTTTTGTTTGTTACCTTAAAAAATTCGACATTCGAAAGCTGGTGCTCCCCGAGTCCCATTTCAATTTGGTCTGGACAATGGCATCCATGAGGAAACCATCTTTAATTTGATTAAATAAAAAAAAAACAGTCATATACTTGCACCATTCTTTATGTGATTACAGGAGTTCGATTTATTTATTATTTGCTTCATTATTTTATTCTGTACACCAAAAGATGGTAATAAATTAGCTGTATTATTAATATTGAATACAGCTACTGTTAATTTAAAATCTTAATTGAAATACAAAACGTTCCTTTTAAACACTCAGGTCATCTCTGGAATCACAGAAGTCCGTTTAGGAATAGCTTAACATTTAACGTTAGTGCCTTTCAGAGCGATGAGGAATAATGAATTCTACAGTGCGTCTAGCTCCACATGCTTGATAAAATGGCCTTTGATGTCTTTGAGTAGCACTCGACACGTCCGTCTACCGTAGCTGAAAAGGTTTCCCTCACTCGCATTAGGCTCTAAGGGCTCTGATTTGCTTTTGCACCTTTCATTAGGTAGTAGATCTAGACATCATGCTTGAAGAGAGTATGAATCTCTGAAAATCTGAATGCTAATTTAAATTGCAGCATTCACAGACGATTCCAATTACCTCTGTTTACACCGGGAAGTAGTTTTAAAATTAACTAGACAATTATAATTTATATACGACTTATAGAATTACATTTTATACAGATAACTAACAGATCTCTTTATAACCATCTTTAAAAAAAGAAGCAGGTTCTAAATTCGTCTGTATGTTTTTTTTTATAATTGTTCCCTTTCGACTGGGTGAAAAAATATGATGACTTTTTTATATAATAAATGAAAAAGTCATCATATTTGTTGCCAAACTGCCAGAGCAGTTAATTGGCGAAAACTGCACCCATAAATCTATCCACTTTACATAACCTACAATAAAAAACACATATACAATAAATACTAATACACACTACACACTATAATTCTATGCATATAATCCTATGCATATAATATCTAATATATTTACAATGTTCTTAAACAAATATTTGAATCAAGTATGTGCGTCACAAAAGCGTGTAACGTTTAATTCGATTTGAAGTCGGTTTTTGTTTTTGTTCATCAAATAAAATGATGACAGTGACAGGTTGATGTCATGGCTGTTGAAGCTGAGGTGAAAAAAATGTGCTTATATTTCAAGTGCTCCAATATAATTGAGGTTAACTATCCGTATGTATTATTTATTGATATAAATTAAAATATTACTGTTGTAAAATGTTATATAATATTTATTTATTTTTATTATTTCTCTTCATGTTTGAGGGTAGCCAAACCTTATTAGTAAGTTTCAATTTTACTAGCATCACCCTCCCACGTGGGACTGGTGGTCGTCCCAGACGTTAAGGTGGTTGGATTTCAGGGAGGGATCCGCTTCCTAGTGACTTTGTAATAGCAGCTTTGGGATTGGGATGTGGCATTATTTTTCTTGAAGTCTCGTCTTGCACACATACACCGGCTAAAAGCCGATAAAAAGATACTTAATTATTTATCTTTTCAAATTTACACTGATCTTTATTAGCTTTATTTTTTATTGTAATTAATTCATTAAAGATGGGAAACAAGTATAATTTCCCAAACGCGTACATAAGTACACGCACCCTTTTTTTAATATAAAAAATAATATTTATTTTATCACAAATATTACTAACATACTTGTTAACCATTCTAACTAAGCTTTAGCTTGATTCACTTTTATTGTTAATTAATTCTATTTAAAAGCTCTGAGAAACTTTTTATATCGACAAAGTACTTTGATGAAGTATTTGCTTTGCATATGCAAAACGTCGATACACGCGTAGAACCCGGTCGATTGAAACATTTAAAGCGTTAGTCGTTAGCATGGGTGTTGATGTACTTCATTAATGGAAATGGACCGTTTTCTCTTAACATATCCATTTATTTACAGTGTATTGGTTGCAAACAAATGAGTAACTCACAGAGAATCAAACGAGTATTCTCACAAGGCTTTTAATGACGAACTACACAGATTGGCCAGAGAAGCTGGAAAGAATAATAACGAAGTCTAATAAATGGTTGTTGTAATTTTTAACCGACTTTGAAAAAGGAGGAGGTTCTCAATTCGTCTGTAAGTTTTTTTATGTTTGGTACCTCATAACTTTCAATTGGGTAAACCGATTTTGATGATTTTTTAGTTTGAAAAATGTTTCTTTCGATGTGGTTCATTTTCAATTTGGTCCTATTCCGATAATAGCATCTATGAGAAAAATATATATGTGTAAAATTTACATTAAGTATGTATGTCACAAATGGACGAATAACTGAGAATCACGCCAACCAATTTCGACAATTCATTTTTGTTGGAAAGGATGTATTTTAAGAGTAGTTTGATGAAAGTTTAGTTAGATTCAGATTAATTTTATTACGTAATAATCCTACGATAATTCGAAAATACAAAGAGGGCGTCCGCACGTAATACCGTTTGATTAGATTTGAAGTCGGTTTTTGTTTTTGCTCCTAAATATACTTGTTTTCTGTCCGCTCTATTATAAAAAAAAAAGAAATTAAAGTAATAAATAATACACGATCCTCTAGCCACTTTCAGCTATCCTTATAAAGTAGCCGGTTCATCTGAATGGAGGGCCTTACGATTCTAAGAAATATGTGATCTTGGATGCACATGGGGTTCGTTTCGGATTTTATAAAGAAATACCAATTATGACTGTGTCAATCACTCGTGCGACTTTAAGATGTTCCGGCTCAACCGGTTTAATAAATTAGCAGAAATCACGTCTATCCAAATAGAAATTAATATCCTACATTCTAATTACACTTAGTTTTAAATGAAATTTCTGAACGAGATCTTCAAGGGTACGCTTAGAATCGGGAATAACGATTACGTCCATTTGTTGTACAATAAAGTTAATTGCGTTAATTTTGCGAAAAATTCCGCTCATTTATTTCTTTAGACTTTCATTAAACACTTGAAATATAGCTCAAGTTTAACTTTACATGTAACTTTACATAATACTAGATGGAGTGACAAGCTGTGATTTGTTTTACACGCTTTCGGCAACGCATGCAACAGTATAAACAATTTATAAACGGAAATTATATTATTAATGTAAGACATTAGTGCATTTAGAAAATTTTGAAAGCACTATTTTATCCGAGTCGTTAAAATTTACTTTATATTTTCGGTCAATTTTCAAACAAAGCTTTAAATCACAAAATGTGCTTACAAATTAGCTTTGAATTAAATTACCGTACCCATTCAAATCACCCTGTAATCGGCCTCACTTCCTGATGTAAATTTATTCAGCTAACGAACCGAAAAATGAACTGAGACAAATACGTTTTTTTATACACAGAATTCGTCGTATATTTTCTGACAGACGTGTACAACAACTTTAACGAATAAGCTCAGTGGAAAGCGGATAGCGTTTTACTATACCGTCTCATCCATTCATACGATTTATTTTACAAAAGAGAGCCGTAGTAGCTCAGTGTCCTGGCGATGGAGTCAAGTCACCTTAAATTGCATAGTACAATAGCAACCCAAGTTCGATCCCCGGGACTGGTATCAATACGTTCATTTGATGCAATTTTAAATGCTGATTTAACATATATATATATATTTAAATCGCGAGTAATGGAAGAATAACTGAATATCACGCGAACGGATTTCAATAAGGAAGATAAGGATGTACTTCAAAGATTTAATGAGAGTTTGGATAGGGTTGGCTGAATTTCTATTTCGGAATAATCCTATATTAATTCGGAAATACAAAGAGGGCATCCGCGCCTAATAGCGTTTAAGCTTTGATTCGATTTGAAGGCGGGTTTTTTAATGGTAAATATACTTGTATTATATTGTACTAAGATTTGACAAACACTTTGAGTACTTGAAAGAGGACATCGAAGTAAAGTGATAGAGGGCGCCCTAGAAGGTATATCAAAAAGATTGGCGACGTATTAAAAAAAGGGGTAGTTAAGGAATTACGACGATTATGTATGATCGTAATGTTTACTTTCGTCGATCGTACGTAAGTGGAAGATCGAAGTGATGTCTGCCTACCCCTCGGGGTGACTGCTGTGAATGTTTACGGCTTTTACAATATAAAGATGAGCTATAATCGTAATGAATGAAACGTTTAACAGCCTTATGTACTTTTAAATTAATGTTTCCCTAAAATAAACAAAGTAAAACAAAAAAGCGAGGGTACGCAGACAAAATAAAAATAAATGCGAAAGTAAGATAAATGTTTATTTCTTTCCATTTGCTTTATGGCGCGGAATTACCCATGTAACCTTTTGATATAGAAATCAGTGATTCAGCAAAATGTATAAATCTTCCTTCACAATACTTTTCAAATTGTTTATTTATCTTTATTGTAAATATTTGCAATCACTAAAATAAATTGTACTTATTGAAAAAATGCACTAGAGTCAATAGCCTTATGGTTTAGGAAACAGTCTGCGAAATGCGAATTCGTAGGTTCGGATTCACCATTCGACTATTGACGTGAACCATCTCCTAGCACAACCTTAAAAAAATACTAAAAAAATATTGCTAGCATTAATATGATGTTCTGTTATGTATATGTCATAATATAATGTTATATATAATATAATGAAAGCAAACTCAAATAAGCCATAATGAAAACGATGCGTTTTACAAAAGAACATTTTCAAAAATTTACGGTTTGCTATATAGGCAGTCTAACAAAGTACATCATCAGTATTACAATCCCATTGTGAGGTTTGATTTTCCGATAGTAGTATGAAATCACAATTTTAAATTTTTATTTACATTCTTCACGGAATAACTAAGGGAATATAAAATATTTCCTTATGTAAATAAACAGTGAAAACCTAGTTAGTCATTGGTTATAAAATTGTATTAATTAAAAATAAATTAGATGCAATTGCGCAATAGTAAACAACGGCATTAACAGAGATATTACAATTTAAATTGTTGTCAAATCTATTCTTTACCGGACAGAATAAGTAAAACGACTCAAAACTAAATGCAAATAACATTATCCAGAACGTTCCATTCAAAACGTATTCGCATTACAGTCATTTCATTAGACACTATATTGTTGTATATCAAAAGACTGAAACAGCTTGTTCCATACAGCCAATAGTGGTCCTTTAAATCCAATAGCATATAGAGATTATTTTGTTGTATGTATTGCTTTTGTCTATTTCTAATATCCAGAGCTCTGTCCTTATTACAAATAAATCTTGCTGTTATTTCTTTATGTCTTGACTTTTTATATTACCCTACTTTACTAATATGTATTAATTTTACCTCTCCTGCCATAGCGGGTTGCCTGGAATAAAGGACCTTGCCCACTTTTAGATTTAAATTAGTTGTTACTTTAACCGATTGTAATTATTGTAAAATTGGATCAATAAAGACTCTATCTACAGTTACATGTAAATTAATGGAACTTACTTTTCAGGATATAAACCTCTTAACATTGACTGGAGTCAGCGCTGTTATATTATAATTCATTTATTCGTTCGCTATTTCGTTCATTCGCTTCATTGACATTTGTACGAAGTATTGCACTTTAAAATTTATTTAAATTGATAGTCCGTCTGTATCCATAATCGAAACTTAAATATTCAAGTTATTTTGTGCCCGATACAGTTAATTGCATCTCTTTGCTTCGAGTAAGATATGCAATTTAAATTTACGAATAATAAATATAGCGGCTCAAGGCTGTAATAATATTTATATTTTATTCGTCAACAGCATAATGGCTTAGGGTATGGTCTTCGTATCGTAGGGTTCGAATCCACCATTGGACTATAGACATGAATCATCTTCTAGCATAAGCTTAAGCTTATTATTTTTTAAAAAGCTAGCAATTTTCCTTTTTTCATAAATATTACTAACATTCTTGTTAACAATTCCAACTAAGCTTAAGCTTGTGTTTGTTGGTGGATTCGAACCCACGATCTTACGATTCGCAGACCGTACCCTAAGCTATTAGGCTATTGAAGCTTTTTAATTTTATTTTCATTGGCTTATTTATAGATATTGCTAGCATTTGTTTTTAATATATACCTATCGTACTCTAAAAGTGACACATTGCGTTTAATTTATTTACACGTAATAAAATAACTTTATAAAACGACGACTTATAGGTAAATAGTATAAAGGAGCTTACGACTCTTACAGCTGCGAAGCTTACGGAAATGTATTACATATTAAAAATCTTAATATTATATATTTGATTTTGAAAAACATAAATAATTTACCGTGATCGCTTAAGTTATTAACACAGTGTAACTCCATCTGTAATTAAGTTACTCATTCTAAAATAAATAATAAAATTAACATACGCTTATGCTACAATTACTATGTAAAGTTAAGTTAAGTTATTAAATGAACAAGTATATTTACGAGCAAAAACAAAAACTGACTTCGAATCGAAATCAAACTGTGATCTAGTGATTGATCACTTGATCATTAAACCATATTACGCGCGGACGCTCTCTTTGTATTTCCGTATTATCGTAGGAATATTACGAAATAAAATTAATTAGAACCTTTTATCATACTAAGTGTGGTAAAGTACATCCTTTCCAATAAAAATGAATAATCGAAAAATGTTGGCGTGATATTGACTTATTCGTCCATTTGTGGCGCACATTCTTTATGCAAATTGTATGGTGTTTTCATGGATCCCAAATTAAAATGGGACCATACGGAAAGCACCAGCTCTCAAATACAAAAAAACCATCACAATCGGTTCACCCAGTCCAAAGTTATGCGGTAATAAACATAAAAAACCATCCAGACGAATTGAGAACCTACTCCTTTTTTGAAGCTGGTTGAAAATAAAGATATGTTAATATAGGATATATTTAGACAAAAAATGAAACAAAAATGCGAATGCTTATTAAAAGCGAAACATTTCGTAAAGGCAATGATTTGTATTCAAGTAAAAATGCAAAAGAAACCAAAATCTCTGCTTATTATTCCGTTCGTTCGCGACGATGCAAATTTTCAAAAGAACCCAATTAAATGAATCGCTAACAAGCTGCATTTATTGAATGCACAAGACAGGAAGTTAATAATCATTTGTTTCGTTTTACTTACTGTTGTCACGATTTAATCCGTGACTGTTAAATTTACAGGGATGCTTTTGTACACTAAAAAAAATAATAAACTATCGACAGAGACAGCAAACACTATCAGCTTTTCACCGAGCTTTGTGTGATGACAGGCAATGAGCCCTTCGACATTCAACGAGCACAAATAATAACGATATATAATTCTTTATACATACAATGATATCTATTTGAATTTCTTTATCTTAAAGAAAAAATAAAGGGTGCGTTTCTTTATATTTTTTTTAGAAAAAAAAACATTTAATGTCCTCACTCCATAGATCTGTATCTTTCTTTTAAGTGATGGGTAAATTTAGAAAGACGTTTTACTAATATAGGTTAAAAAAAGAATGAAACGTAAGGAAAGAGATATCTTATTAGTATGAGCCAGGGAGTATTAGAATCCTACCAAATCGAAAGGGGTCGGCAACCTTTTGAGTCGGAAGAGTGAAAAATTAAAATTTGCAAAATTTCAAACTTTTTAAGGAGCCACGATTTTTTTTCTCGCTAACAATAAGTAATACTTGCAAAACAAATGTTAGTACTAAAGAGCAGTAGTTTTAAATCCAAAGAGCTGCATGTGGCTGACGAGCCCTGGCTTTGGCCGACACTGACTGAAAAGTGCTAAATACTAGAGTAAACATTACTTTTCTGTAGCACCTCGCTCAACGCAAAAGGATGAAAATAATATTGGTAGAAAAAGTATAATACATGTCTACTTTATACAAGTATTTTACGAAGTCGTGATGTTTCTCCAATTGTGCTATTTTAATCAATTTGCCAACCCATTCACTGCTACTGATAACGCCGCAGATAGCCCGGCAACTTATGGTAATTTTTATGGTTTCCCAGGTTCTTAATTTTGAACATAAACAAGTTAGTTAAGTTAAGTAAAATAGATATTTACATAGTTATATAATATACTCGGCGTCAAAAAAATCGCACCTTTTAAAATTTTTACTTCAAGCGAATAATACTCTTAACTTATTTATTGTACCCTACCAAAATTAATATCATTTGAAAGCACAATTAATACACTTTAAAAACGCGTATCGTTCTTTTCTGCAAAAACAATAATCACGAAACGTTAGGGTTTTTAAAAAAAAAGTGCTGAAAAGTTCATTAGAGGACTCACTACTCGTTCCACCTTGGACACGGAGCTGCTGTTGCAGCTCAACGGCGTTGGTGAGTCGGTTACGCAAAGACGTCGACACAATATAGCGGTCGTCTCTGTCGGAAGTGCAACGTCGTCTTCCAGATCCATGCTTCCTGATGTAGCCTCCAGTCTCCTGGAACCGCTGGGATACTCGTTTCACACGGAAACGGCTTATGTTGAGTTGTCGAGCAATATCAACTTGACGTAGTCCTGATTGCAGTAGTGCTACCACTTGAGCTGCTTCTTCTGCCGTGGTATCCATTTTTCATTGTTTTTCTTATTGAAGCTGTTCAGGTGTGACTTCTGTGATGTCTGGATAGCTAATGACCCATAATTAATTTTAACCATGGTAGACTGACATTGAATGCATTTTGATAATAAGTCCGCCTTTTAGTACACTTTTATTTTTTGCAATTAAATATTAAATAAATAACGTGACACAGTAATTCACAGTACTACATTGTAGTAAAATTATCGTTAATTGAATAACTACCAACTCTCTCTGACAAAATCTCTGATCAAAATCTGACAAAATCTGTCATCACCTTTCAAATGAGACCCCATAGCCAAACCTCATCATACATAATATATGGTTTATAATCGTTTGAAGGAAGGACTTCGTGATGTGCGACTTTTACACACCGAGTATAATTGAGATCCAATATGCATGAGCGTTAAAAATTTGCTGACTAATGATGAGATTATATGTTGAAGACGACCCTAAATATTTCTTTAAGAAACTAAAAAATGATTACTAACCTATATAATACTCGTTCCTATATAGCATATGTTCTAAAGGGAAAAGGAAGGCTCATTCCCAAATGACTCGTCGGTACGTGTAAGACATATTGACATTTTGACGTCTTGACATGACATAAAAGAAACGAACCAACTTTATCTCAATGTATTTCACTATACGATGAAAAATATTTCATGATAAATCCCCCCGTACTCTTTATTATTTTTTATAGAAAAACGGGCAAACGATCAACTCACCTGATCTTAAATGATCATCGTCGCCTACTCTAAATAAGATTAATATCTATTGTATTTCTTTCAGATCCGGAGACTGCTAAGCAGATATTACAGTAAGTTCAATTTCTCCATCACTATAAGCATTCATATTATATATTAATTAGCTTTCGTTTTATCTGCCTGTTATATAATTTAATGCTACAATCGACGTGATGATTGTGATAATGTGTGTGTGATTCAAAATATAAATAAATAAACTGCCAAGTCTTTGTATACTTATATTTATACTTTTGTTTACTTTGACTGATTATTAGGTCATTTATTTGACATATAATGAAGCCATCATAAACCGGGTATAAATTTTAAGCAAATGATTTTTGATGAAAACAACACACAAATACAAGCAATCGAGATTCAAGGCAGGATCATCAGATCATAGGTCGAATCGCTTAGCCACTAGAATAAAAATGCTTATAAATTAAGCAAGTGTTATATTGTTTTTATTAATATAACAAATTTTTATATTTGCTGTCTTGTTTGTTGTTTGCAGTTTGAGAGTAGAGCGTAAATTAAATAGTCTTCTAGACGCAAATTGCACTTAACAGGCTCAAGTGGTAGCTGTAATTTAATTTTGCACCTCGCTTATGAAATTCAGGATATTATTTTGCCAACAAACTGCTATCCCTCCATTGTTCGTCTAGTGATTATATAAAACAATCTCACGGCCTTATATCTATGATCATTATAAAAACGTTATCTATACATATACCTATATATATGTAAATGTATATAATATGTCTTACTGGGCAAAGGCGTATTCGCAGTTCAGTCTTTACTTGTTAAAAAAAATTCTAAGACACGTAGGTTTTTCAACGATGTTTTCCTTCACCGCCGAACGCATGGTAAATCACCACTTTAAATTGCAACAAACATATCCATTGGTGTGGGCACTGGGGATCCAATTCGGGATGCTAACTTACGTTATGACACAACAATGTAACTTGACACAATTGTGACTGAGCTACAACGACTCTTCTAACAATTATAATAATAAGACTTTGGGCCCTTTTTAGTTGTAGTTACTTTTTCCCTGCGTTATTTGTAAGCTTTATATTTTAATGTTTTTAGTAATATTTCTTTCAAATATTTGTAAGATGCCGTTTAAATAAGACCATAACTTCTGCTAGAACAAATGAATATACCTAACTGCAAATACATACATACATATTGCTTAAAACTGGTAGAGAATTTTGCAATTCTACAATTTGATCTAGTTCTATCTAGTATTTCTAATGGTTGTGAAATTAACGGGCAGTAAGTCAAGTTTTCTAGCTAAATCAAAATCAACTTGCAGCGGCGGTGGCGGTAATTTAATTCCTCACCTCGGTTGCAAAAATCAGGTCACTACTTTCTCCTGTAAATAGGTTCATAAATATGTTAAAGTCACTTTATCTTGAAAAGGTGCAAAGAACAATTTTTTATATTATACTATGAAATTATTTACGCCACGACATTTTAAAAAGTTAAGAATTTTAATTCTCTTAATAAATTGCATTCAGTTTATTTATTATAACATAACCTTATAATAAGTAGCATTCGATATTGCGAAGGCTGCGATATACCTCCATCGCCATAGACCTGTCGCATTTTTTTAATAAATATTTTTTGTTTTACAAAATTGGCAATCCGTTGCAAACAGGATGTGGATGGATGCAGGTGGTGGATCAGATCGTAAATCGAACCGCTTAGCCTCTATAAATATAGAATGTAGGCATATTGATATTTACAACTAACAGTAAATTAGTGGTAGTTAGACCGGCATCACAATAGGTTACCTTTCATATTTGTGAATTTGTTTTGAATACCAGTCTTTGCGCTGACATACATTTTATTTCTTGTGCTAGGACATGGTTCACGGCAATAGTCCAATGGTGGATTCGAACCCACGACCTTACGATTCGCAGGCCGTACCCTAAATCATTAGGCTATTGATGTTACATGAACATTATGATGATGAACATTATCTGTTACAATCTGATATTGGACATGTTACAACCTGTAAAAAATTCACGAACAATTAGAGCGGGAAGAGGATCAAAAATAATCTTAGCAAGAAAGGACAGTTTCCATTGCAAAATTACGTCCAACAGTGTCAGCCTTTCGCAGTAAACTCCAAAAGTAGATCTGGAAATCGCCTTAACTTAATTACAAATAATTAAGAGAAAAATGTAGTGGAAAAGTATTGATATTCTATATACGGCGTATGGTAATGGATTACCGTGTTGTCGGATTTTTAAACCAAAAAAAATGTTTCCTAAAATTTGTAGCCATTGTATGATGATGAGTCCCTATCACATATGTGTCCTGATAAGCTTGGTTTATGCGACTAAAGGTTTGCTTAACATAGCATTAAGTTTTTTGTACCTATATTTTGGAGAATAAGAATAAGATTTATAGGTCTATCTATCTATGGTGAGGGGCTGAACACCTATAAACTAGGTGAAAAGTGAACAATGAATGATGTTTCTGTGTACCCCGCTAGTGCTAAAAGGATGTGTGAGTTGCAATTGTAGTAACATAAACAGTGCTATCCGATGTTTTCTAATTTGACATTTGATTTAAATTGTTTGATACTAGTCGCTACATAAGGTATCTTTATTAGATACATATTAAAAACATTAGGTAAAATTATTTTAGATATGAAAAAAATGAAAAGAGAAATTAGAAAAACATTACTCTTAACTACAGTAGACGTTAAAAACATTCCATGTAAATATTTTATTTTTAATTCAAGACGAAATGAATGTAGTTTTAATATTAGAACTGAGAACATATTTAAAACATAGTACTGTCGAGTACATTTACTGTTATCCAGCAAAGTGTACTACTAGAATATTAAAACAATAAGCAATATATTCAAAGAAATTTCTTAACTTTCAATTAATTAAAAATTCCGTTCAGCATTTCGTAGAAACGAATTCGTGTGTTAAGTTTTTTTAACAGAGGAAACTTTCAAATCATCAGAGAAAGCGGACGCTAAAAGCATAAAGGCTCAAATGGTATACGTAAGTACCAAAGAAAATTACAAAGCGCTCACAATGAAATCGTAATTAGGTGCGCTATTAACGTGGTTGTTTGCAGCTTTGTCACGTTTGTGATTGTAACTTGAACGTGATCACAAAGCGTGAATGGTAATAGAAGGACCTTTCTTTCTCCTATAAGACATATGTCCTGTGCTACTTTGAGCGTTAGCTCAAGTTGTACATGATTTTCAGTCGCGTAGATTTTTGCTCTTGCTTGAATGGGCAAACACGATCGGGTGTTTTATTTAGGACCCATTTTGGAGTTTCAACAGTCGTGTTGCTGTTGATTATTCCGCGCTCTAGTACATGTGAATATTAATAAATCATGTAATATATCAATTATAAGTATATCGTTACTTGAAAAAGAGGAGGTGTTTAATTCATCTGTATTTTTAATGTTTGTTACCGGATAACTTTGGACTGGGTGAACCGATTTTGATGATTCTTTTTTTATTTCTAAGCTGATGCTTCCTATGTCCCATTTAAATGCCCAATTATGACAATGGAATCTATGAGAAAACTATAAATGTGTTAAATTTGCATCAAGTATGTGCACCACAAATGGACGAATAACTTAATATCACGCCCACGGATTTCGATGATTCATTTTTTATTGGAAATGATATACTTTAAGAGTAGTTTGACGAATGTTTGGTTAAGTTCTTATTAAGTTTGATTTCGTAATATTCCTACGATAATTCAGAAATACAAAGAGGGAGCCCGCTCGTAATAACGTTTATCGATTGACTCGATTTGAAGTCGGTTTTTGTTTTTACTCTTAAATATATTTCGTATAAATTCAGTAGGTTAATCATAATGATCAGATCACTGGTTACCGTTACCGCTAGATAAGGTTACCGTTTTTTTGGGGAGGGATTAACCTCCCCGGGACGTACTCTCTGAGTACACCAAAGAATCTCCCGTGCGTTTGACTCGAGATCCCGGAGACCCACAACGTGCATTGAGAAAGGGTCAATAAATGAGACGTTATGACCACGGATGATCTAATGTTTTGAATTCACATCTTCTTACCATGTGAAATTTGGGACAGATACTTGCCACGCCTCTGATATTATCCTTATCTCTTAAAAAGTAAATAAAAGACCTCACATGACCTTTTAACCCTAGCGGGATAGACAGAATCAGCTTTCGCTATCCGCTTTTCACCAAGTTTATTAGGTATATGTGACAGGCGGTGAGCCCAACCGGGCACAAATTTTAAAAAAGTACCTTTATTTTATTTAATAAAAAACTTCTGTTAAAACTGTGGTTAGGACCGGGTTCTTTTGTCGTCGTCTCAAAATCGCATTGACATTTCTTCGACGAAATGATTCAAAATGTTGTAAAATATTGTCGCGTCTTTATTTATTTATTTATCAGTAACAAATAAATCTATAATCAAGTCCTAGTCGGGAGTTTACGGGTTGAATCTCTTATCGTATCGGCTGCATTATTTGGAATCACTCGAACTGATAGTAAATATTTTAGATGGGACGGTTAAGCCGTTGTTGTCTGTAAGTAAATACAAAGAAGCGTGTTTAAATATACGCTTTTATCCTAAAAAATATTGAATATAGTGAAAGTACAAATAAAATATTCATGTCATTTTCTTAGTTATGAAATATTGGACTATAATTTGAAATCTTGAATTCTATAAAATATAACGTAGACATAAAGTAATTTCGGTAACTAATCCCTTGGAGAGGCGAGTCATTTATTCTGGTGTTCCAATTTGGCCTTTATGAATATTAACTAGTGTTGTTTTAGCCCCTCCACCATTTTGTTCCATTCTCCATTGCTTTCGTTGTTACTGAAAGAAATTCACTCAAGGAAATCGTTATTAATATATGGAAGGATATTTTTTTTGCTAACACTGAAAATACTAAAAAATGAATTTATAGTTATACCATAATATAGATTATTTCGAACGTAGTTTTAGTATATTATATATTAATGATACTCATCTAGAACTTATATTTTGTTTGTTTTAAAAAATAATAATTTTCTTAACCAAAAATCCGAATACACCATAAGACTATTAACGTGAACCATCTTCAATGTTTAATGTCAACACTGGCGCTTTATCTATTGCATTAGCCTTGAATTTGTCTATGGTTGGCTCAGGATTGGTCTTTCCTCCAGCCCTGTAGTTCTGGACTCGTAGAATAAGACTATGGTATCCCCGGCCTGTCGTAGAAGGTGACTAAAAGGGGTCTCGGGTTCACTGGGTGACAAGGACGCCTTTGTCGTCCGCTAAAGTGGACCCGGGAAGAAGGCGACATCGGCTGACCTTGTCGCCTTGCACTGCGATTGCATAGGGGGGGGAGGGATTAACCTCCCCCCTCCGGGACGTGCTCTCCGAAGAGCACACAGGGAGTGCTCCGGTGCGTTCCTCTGGAGATCCCGGAGCCCCTTACCATTCACTGTGGAATACCCCAGAAGGCGGGGTATCTTGAAGATTGTCCCCTCGTCAACAAAAAAAAAAGGATTGGTTTGGCTTGCGCCTCGATCATTTGATCGACTTGTTATAATATATAATAACTCATTTACCCTATGTTATTCAATATTTTATATCGTGCTCGCAAAAACATGAAGTAATACCAGCCTTTGTAATAAAGTCGCGACCCGCTGAGTGACGCATGGCCACTATTATGATCAAGTCTTTCGGCAGTGAATCACGTACATTTTCTTCAAGGTACTTTAATTTTATAGCTGTATCTTTATATAATAAGATTTTGCAATCGCTGAGCTTTTCAGTTCAGTAATTATTAATTATTAAACGAATAATGACAGCAAACGGTGAATCGAGCAGTTTCCAAGCTGTTTGTGCATTTTGTAAATTAACATTCGAACTTACAACTGTCTGAAATTGTTGCCTTTAGTTATCATAAGGCAAATATTGTAAGAAAGTAACAACTTTTGATAAATAAATATAATTCTAGGATTTAAGAGATTTGGTTAAAAAGATAACTGGGGTGTGTATTGAGATTTGTAATAAGTGATTTTAATAAGCCGTGTCTTATTATATACTAAGATAACATGACGTGTTTAGAAATCATTGATCTATATTTTTTGCAACATTAACTGCCAGTCTAAAACAGCATCTCTTTACGCTAAAATTGAGTTGAAGAGAGGAACGGAACAGAAATACTAAATAAAAATGAAACGTAATAGATCTCGGAACTTCCGTCAAGCTATTTGTAGATGAAAAAATTGACCTGAATCCCGTGATCGAGGTGAAAAATTAAATTAACCCTGCCAACTTTGGAAGTTGTTTACTCGATATTTTTCTTTCTCTTTACTTAAAGTTATAGGTGACTTTGTTCAATGGGAGACTTAGCGTGAAGCTTGCATCTAACCAGATGTATGTGATCACCGCGGCCCCAAAACTTATCACAGTATATTCGTCGCACCTTTAGTTACTAGGTGGCCGTCACCGCTTGAAATGCAGAATAGTCCACACTACACTGATATTCTGTGGTTACATGGAACTCACTGCAGTAGCGTGAATATTGAGCATACAGAAAACCACAGGCAGAGGATTTTTTTTGGATGCTAGCATTTGTTTTTAATTAAAAAGGTAGAAGTGGTCCAAGCGGTTTGTTTTGGTGCCGTGCTATGGAATTATCTGTCATCAGCGGTTTATCCGAACTATGATTGGCGATCATTAAGACGAGCTTATTATTTTCGTAAAAGCCAGTTAATCATTCCCAGCCAGTCATTAAAACATATCTCTTAAAAGTGGATTTGACCCTATAGCCATTTCCGTTGTCCTCTCCTGACATGATTAGGCTATTGACTATTTAAAACGACGATCTATGGTGATCAGCCTGAAGGCCTTTACAAGTTCACCAGGTTTTTACTATACTCCTTATTCCTTGACTGCAACACTGAAAGAATCTTAGCGCAGTCACAAACAAATACTAATTATATATAATAAAATTCGATATTACTTGTTGTTGAAACAATCCTATAGAATTAAAAAGGAATATAAAATGTAAAATAACAATTAAAATTAAATTTGTAATCCGTGATATCTGCCTTCACTCCCAGGTCA
Source organism: Meandrusa payeni (assembly GCA_029286785.1). NCBI lineage: Eukaryota > Metazoa > Arthropoda > Insecta > Lepidoptera > Papilionidae > Meandrusa > Meandrusa payeni. The sequence continues at coordinate 9,501,105 of JAGSMX010000013.1, forward strand.
AGGGTTCGAGGATTTATTGTTCTCTAATATAGACATTCTCTGTCATCATTTCAGAATTTCTGACAATATAGATTACGTGAACTTCTCAAAAAAAAAACAATAAAATAAAAAAAACACGTGTCTCTGACTCCGTTTTAGGCATCGCCACCGTACGGAAGTTATAAAAATATTATAATTTCTACGTTGGGTGAAATAAATTACGTACATAATTCATAAAAGGAAATGTCTGTTTTTGTAGTAATGTTTGTTGGGAAAATATTTATCGCTAGGCGTGACCCGCATTTGTTTTTCACAATAAAAAATATCTTCTGTTCTGTTCATGACAAACTGATATCGGTTTATGTCTTAATACTTACACTTGTGACAGTTAATTAAGCGTAATCAACAATTTGATTTGGATTAATTGGGGTTTAAAATTTCTTCGTCTATATCCTCGCGGACTTGCTATGGGAGTAGAAAAGTAAATTACTAAAAAAGTCAATTTAAAACTTGTTAATTTACAAATAAAAACAAAAACGGACTTCAAATCGAAACAAACTTTATTACGTGCTGACGTTCCCTTTATATTTCCAAATTATATTACGAAATATAATTAATCAGAACCTATTTTTTTTTTGTTAAAGGGGAGGAAATTTTAAAAAAGATATCCCGCCTTCTGGGGCGGCGATTATGTGGGGTTTTTACCCACTAAAACCTCCCCGTTGGCCCTTCTTCGGTGTATGGTGAGGGGCTCCGGGATCTCCAGTGGAATGCACCGGAGCCCCTCTGTATTGTGCTCAAGGAGAGCACTTCCTGGAGGTGAGAGGGTGAGACCGGGAGGTGACTCTCTCCCCCCCTGTGCCCTCGCAGTGCAAGGCGACACGGGCCAGCCGATGTCGCCTTCTTCCCGGGTGTACCTTGGCGGACGACAAAGGCCCCCACCCTTGTCGCCCAGTGAACCCGAGGCCCCTTTAAGTCGCCGTCTACGACAGGCAGGGGACACCGTAGTCTTATTCTTGAGAGTCCAGAACTACAGGGCTGAATTAATCAGAACCTAACCAAACTCTCATCTAACTACCTTTGAATCATATATATCCAGTAAGAAATGAATCATTTGGCGTGACATTAAGTTATTCGTCCATTTGTCGAGCACATACTTAATGCAAATTTAAGACTTATATGGTTTTCTCATGGATTGTTGTCAGAATTGGAAAAACCATGGGAAATAAAAAAGAATCATTATAATCAATTCAGCCAGTCGAAAGTTATGAGGTAATAAACAAAAATATACAGACGAATTGAGAACTTCTTCCTTTTAAGTCGGTTGAAAATAATCTTTGTATATTTTTAGACTAGTATAGTATGTCTGTATTTGTCTATATGTTTAATTCATAGAAATAATATTAATGAAACAACACAAATGAGGGTAAATAAAGATTTTATGTCATAACTGATATGTGGGAGTAGCATTTGTCTCATCAATTCCAATATTACGGTTCATGTTAGCTCAAATTATGTTGTCGTGCGCTTTGAGGTTGCTACAACGCAACGATAGGGGAGCCAGTGCGCATGAATATTATAACAGATTGTCTTCATAGTTACCGACAAAGTCAGTCCTCTATTTGTGAAAGCTTATAGTAGTAGTGTAGCTAAATCCCGTATAAAGTCACTTTTCTTAATGGGTACGATGGAATTGAGATCTATTATATTATTAGACAAGTTTATTTTGACCCTTGACTTCATCCATGTGTAATTTAAGAAAAAGTTATTTCTTTTTTTTTCGTTTTGGCATTATACTGCGTCGTACATTGTCCTATTTATTTACAAATTGATGAGTATTACCATTTGTCCTAAACTGATGGGGATCGACGTTACCATCAGGTCTTATGGCAACGTGCAAATGTATTTAACTCTCTGCTCGCAGCCTGGAGTCTCTATTTTGACGTAGTATATGTCCACAGAAATTCGAAACACTACCAAATAATAAATAAATGACGCAAGTTATAACTAAGCCAATAACCCTTTTTTTTTGACGTGGGAAATCTTCAAAAAGATACCCCGCCTTCTGGAGGAAAGGTGGAGTTATGTGGGGTACTTATCCACCAAAACCCCTCGGTGGCCCTTCAGTGAAACGCACCAAAAGCCCTCTGCACTGTGCTCTCGGAGAGCACGTCCCGGGGGAGCGGGGAGAGACTTTAATCCCACCCATTCTGTGACCTCGCAGTGCAAGGAGACACGGGCCAGCCGATGTCGCCTTCTTTCGGGATCCACTTCAGCAGACGATAAAACCCTTCTTGCCCAGTAAACCCGAAGCCCCTTTTTTGCACACTACACACACTTCTACGACAAGCAGAGGATACCGTAGCCTTATTCTACGAGCTGAGAACTACAGGGCTGGCTTACAAACCAATAACCTACTTTATGAAGTCAGTAAAATAAAAAGTAGCCTATGCGCTATTCCAGGATTTAATCTGCTTCTGTGGCAAATTTTATCCAGATCCGTTCATCCGTTCTGGCAAGATTGAGTAACAAACAGTCCCCCAAGTTTCACTTTTATAATTTTAGAGGCAATGGTAGGATGATTATTGAAAACGATATAACTATTCAACTTATTAATAATTTACAGCATGTCCCTGATCAGTAACCTCCTTTCGGTGAAGTTGGTTAAAAATCCAAACAGTACAAAAACCAACTTGCAAATGTTTCTAAAACCAATTCAATGTTCACAATACGAATATAGTGTAAATTCGTGTAAATGGAATGTTGCGTTGCTTTTGTTCTATAGGAATTTTCATCAGAATATTGTTAAATAAGTAGATAACAGAAAAACGATCCCCGTCTCTCCGAATCTGTTATACAAAATAGATCTGCGAAAGATATCAATGATTGAATTAGCCGCTTGATAGGCGCGCTCCGAGCTTTATTGCGTGATTCGATTCGATTTCGTCTGCTTTTTGCCTCTCAACGAATTGTATAAACGAAACTTTGGAATAATCTTTATCTATAACGATGTAAAGTAAATCTCAATACATTCGTCCAACTGAAACAGTTAAAATTGCTGTCCCAGTTAATGTTTTATTATTGGCCACAGGCCTTCTAAGTAAATCGACACCAACAATTTATACTAAGCTAACTCATATATCTGTACTTTACAGAGACGACTATTAATTACTGAGATAATTAATTCAATTTTACTACCTGCAATGGTTAATTAGTTAGTAGTATTGTTAGTGTCAAAATAGAGAGTAACGGCATAATACGTCATAAGTCCTAATGCGAATTGTCCAACTTTACATGCCGTAGAAAAGAACTAAAACAAGCAGGTTTCCTCACGATGTTTTCCTTCACTGCCACGTAAATCATCATCCACAAACAATTTCATTGGTGACGTCACCGGAGATCGAACTCGGGTGCTAGCATGACTTGCTTCTACTACCTTCATCTTCACTTATACTACCTTCATATGGTCTTGAGACAGTTCAGCGATTTGATAAACTAGTAGCTATTTGATAAACCACGTGAGGCGAAGATTGATACTCTCGCCAATCTTTCTACTCGGTAGGATAAAAAAAAAAATTTAAATCATATCACCTTCAGTCAAATCGGTAAATTAGTTTTATTACACTTCATATGGCGTTTAATAAAGTATATTTACGAGACGACGATAAAAACAAAAAACAACTTAAAATCCGACTTTCTTCATTGTATTTCCGAATTATCGTAGGAATATTACGAAATGGACTTAATCAGAACCTAACCAAACTAATCTTTAAGTACATCCTTTCAAAAAAATGAATGATCGAAATTGGTTGGCGTGATTTCAGTTATCCGTCCATTTGTCGCGCATATGCCTAATGCACATTTTAACACTTATTTGATTTTCTCGTGGATACCATTGGCAGAATTGAATCAATCAATCAAATTCATGGAAGAACTATATAAATATCAAACTAAAACTTCCTTGATATTAAAGGCGTATTAATAATAATAAATAATACAAATCTTAATTATAAAAAAGAAATGACATCAAACATAAATACAGTGTTTGGATCTTATAAAATATACTTGTGCCATAAGATGCAGCTCTTCCTTAACCACATCATTTTTAAAGTTAATTAATATAAAATAATTATATGTATGTGTGGGTGTGGGCGAGTGTGCATATATGTGTATGAATGTGTGTATTTATGTAAGATTATGATAACAATGTACAAGAAAGATATTATTGTAATTTGGATCATAAAATTGCCTCCGTATCCTCGTAGCCCAAACCTTCCAGTTACTTTAGTAAAGAGTCGTCCCAGTTTAAAACTTCTCTTCTTTATCGTATTCTTCATTCCTGAAGGTCGTGCTTATCCTGAAGCGCTTTCACTGAGACGTCGACGAGCTGCTTCCACACTGCTCTGTCCTCAGCTTCTCTCATCGCGGTCGGAATGTTGAGTCCAACTATGTTTTTAATTTGGTCAGACCAGCGAGTAGGTGATCGGCCCCGTGATCTTTTGCCCTCGATTTTCCCTACAACAACCATTTTCTCTAAGTTATCTGGTTGCCTTCGGGCAATGTGACCAAAGTAGTTAAGGACTCGCCTGTAGCAGGTAGTGGCAGTTTAAAACATAAATGCGTAATTTATTGTTCATATTTTTAAATACATTCATTGATAGCTTTCTAGATCGGAAACTGGCGATTCGCACCATGGACGTGGTATTGGCTTAATCGCATCCTAATACCCAATTTCAATTACTGTGGTTTCAATTCAGTTACTGTGGAACCACTAAATACAAATTTGCTTTGATGAATTCAATAATTTGCATTTCTGGACTAAAAATGTCTCAGATCTGCTCGCGACGTCGCGTTCTAAATGTTCAGTGAACATCTGTCAATTAGTTCGCTATCTTAGCATTTGCAAATTAATGATTTTCCACTACTCTAGGTTTATTTCCGATTGAGATTGTTCCCTTGAATATCGAACATATATAAGGAAAATCTTTTCTCACTATAGTTATTTTTTTATTTTTTGTTTTTTTTTTTAAAAGAAAGCTTTTTTTTTTCAGAAATATTAATAACAATCTTGTTAACCATTCCAACTAAGCTTAAGCTTATGCTAGGACATGGTTCACGGCAATAGTCGAATGGTGGATTCGAACCCACGACCTTACGATTCGCAGGCCGTACCCTAAACCATTAGGATATTGACGCTTCAAATAGATATAAGTTCGTAATTTTTCAAAAAAGTTCGTATTCATCGTGCTCTCTCAAATAGGGCCATATTAACTTCTCACTACATCTGTACTTTATTTTTCAACTTACTTTAAAAGTCTGTATTTTTTTAATATTTTCGGCTGGGTGAACCGATTTTGATAATTTTTTTTTTGTTTGAAAACTGGCTTCCGTGTGGTGGCAGTATTTTTTTTGATTTGAACGAAATTGAATTTAATTCTGACAATGGGATCCATGAGAAACCCATATAACTCTTAAATTTCGCGCCATCGGATTTCAATGATTCATTTTTTATTGAAAAGGATGTACTCTATTAGTAGTTTTGTGAAAGTTTGGTTAGGTTTAATTTCTCCATATTCCTATGATAATTCGGTAATACAAAGAGGGCGTCCGCGCGTAATAGCGGTTAAACGTTTGATTCGATTTGAAGTTGGTTTTCGTTTTTACTCGTAAATATTAAGTTATACTCATTAAGACAAAGTTATATGTACAAACACATCACGCGTGAACCTGCTTCTATTAGAGAATCTCTGGAGTACTAAAAGGAGCGGTAACATTATCGTAACTAATGAACGTAGAGGGAATGGCCTTACTATTACTCTGAAAGCCTAAAGATATAAAAGGAAAGTCGTAAAAGTGTTTTTATGTCCTTTAATGTTGTATGAATCACATCTAAAACTAGATTTTATTGTAATATAATAAAATTCCCCGTGGAAATTTAATTTACTTACCTTCTTAACATTTAAATTCATACGAGATCAATAAAATAATGTTTATCTGTTAATTTAAAGGGTTATTAAACTATTTATAACTTTATTAGAGTTTTGTGTAAGTGGACTAAATTTTCTTACAATATCAAACAAATATAATTAGCTTTATATACATTGACATCTTCACAGAATTCGTAGATTTCATTTTTGGCTTTAATTAACGTCTAGCTTGTTAAAAAAATGGTTAAATAGAATGGTTTTAATCTTTTTTATTATTAAACGCTAGCTACTCCCTACGGTGTTACCTATTAAAAATCTAACCAAAGTTACTGCTTATTATATTAGCTAGTGAAAGTCCCGATAAAACCGGTCGACGCGTTCCAGACAGACAGACTAATTATTTATTTGCATAGATTATATTATTATATATATATGTATGTATTTTTTCAATGTACGTATGTATTTGCCTGTATAGTAGTAAGTTTATAATTTCTATTCAGTAAAAAACTATGTATAACTTTATTAGAGTTTTGTGTAAGTGGACTAAATAATCTTACAATATCTTACAAATACGAGTATAATTAGCTTTATATAAATTGACATCTTCACAGAATTCGTCTGTATGTTTTTTTCATGTTTGTTACCTCATCAACTTTTGACTGGCTGGACGTAATTGGATGATTCTTTTTTTAAATATGGTGTTTCCCTTGTGAGAAAGCCGTATAAGTCTTAAATTTGCATTAAGTATTTGCGAAACAAATGAACGAATAACTCAATATCAACTCGACCGATATCTACCCCTCACCGGGGGACCCTTGTGTCGACTTACTAGCAATAGAGGTTCAGGCTAAGCGACCTAAGAGCTATGCCACCTCTCAATCCAATGAAGCAGTCAAGGCCAGCTTCTCTGGCCAATCTGTGTAGTTCGTCATTAAAAAAAAATCGACCGATTTCGTTGATTTTTTATCGGAACAAAGGTAGTTTGATGAGAGTTTTGTTAGGTTCTCTTTCATTCTATTTCGTAATATTCCTATTTAGTTTGAAGTCTTTTTTTGTTTTTACTCGTTATCACCCTAGTCAAATATATACAATATAAAATATTTGATAGGGTATACATTCGTAAGTACCCTATCAAATATATTGCAATAGCAAAATACTAGATGTATGAATAAAGAAATCATTTGTAACATCGTCGAGAAAATGGAACAGTATCAATGACTGGAATAAACAGATCCGTAATGCTCAGAGTCTCTCACGTAAATTGGATCAGTAAAAGATATCACTGATTGAATTAGCTGCCTTATCCACTTGTAAGAAAACAGAATCGATTCAGTTTAACAATGGCTGCCTGTGCTACATTATTACAGCAAGATTATAAATTTACAATTATACACGTTATTAAGTGATTATTTGATATACACACATATACGTTGTGCTGTTGCAGAGCAATAATTGCTTACAAGCTAAGCGGTTCGATTTACGATCCCATGGTCGCGGGTTTGAATTCCAGTTTCCATACCAATGAATGCGCGATTGTTTTTTACAAGACAAACACTTTTTACAAAAAATTGCGTTCGTTGTATGACGGTTCACCACCTGTCACCCTTAAGACCTAATAAGCTTGCTTGGTTTTGAAAAGTGGTCACTGAAAGTTGCCTCTGTCTAACTAGGTTTAAAAGGACGTTACAGCTCATGTTCTGTAAGCTGTCATTCAGATGTGTACTAACTAACCTAAAAATCGCATGGAAATAATTAGTAACAATAAAATAATAAAAGGACTGGAAAACGATTGTCAACACAGTCAATGAGTTTAAATTTGAAAAAACAATAAACAAAAATTATAAATATATATTATTTCATAATATACGAGTATTTGGTTAACGTTAACATACCCTCAATTACATTGGAGAAACTTGAAAAATTATATAAGCACAATTTTTTTCACCGCAGCTACTACTTTTCTATCATAATTTTTTCATAACGCACAAAAAAAGTATAGCTTGAAAAATATCTCATCTCATCTCTCTCGTTTAGCCGTTACCGTGTAGACAGAGTGAGCAAGTAGTGTCCGTAGCTCATATCTATTCACACACATCTACTACTTAGGAACAGAAATTAGTATGTCTTTACTATAAACAATACATGCTCTTATTTATATTATTATTCTTAACATTTCGTATTAACCTGCTATTTATTTATTTATCAATTTTACCTCTTCTGTCCTACATGTTGCCTGGAAGAGATCGCTTAATGCGATAAGGACGCCCTTGCCCAGATTTGGGTTAGGTATTTGTTTACTTATCGAGCGTATCGGGGTGCGCAGGAGGCGTTACAACCAACGCCTCCTCTTGCCGCCGCCGTAATCCGAAGTGGGGCCAGAATAGGTACCTGGCCCCAGTTATGCTTCGGCGTCGTAGGGACTTCTCTGAGTGCCGGGAAGTCCCCTTTTGAGGATGAAGTCCGGTCGTTGGGGTGTCCTGTCGCTAACAGATCCGGAGTACCCCGCTCATAACGGCTGATGGCATTTGCAGAAGGCTTAGAGGGTAGGGGCTGCCCAGGCCTAGTCCCACACATCCCTCCGGGCCCACCCAGGGTACCGGAGGATGGTCTGTAAAAAGATTCAAACAAACAAAAAAAGGTTTATGTTTACTTAAGTTGAATGTACCTATTTTAATGAGTGAGGTGTAAGCACTAAAGAGTAAACACATCTATCTATTAGCCTAAGGTCTATCTAGAGATTTAAACTCCCGAAACCATAAGTGAAATGTAACTGAGCTATCACTGCTTTTCCACTTTGACTTTTTCCACTTTATATTTAACAGCTAAAGAAATTTAACTAACCCTAAGCTAGGCAGAGATCATTTTTGAGATTTAGATATAAACGTACAAATAGTTATCAAACCATTTGATTATAAATATTAATTCAATGTAATTAACAATTTCATTGTACATTATAATGAAAGATTTCAATCAGAGAACAGTATCGGCAATTTCAGTTAAGCTAAAAGCAATTTAATCGAAATTGACGCGCAATTGTTATTTGGACAAATCAGTTTATAATCGTAAGTGGTTTGGATCATGCACTTCAATCTGTATTTGTTTATTTATAACCACAAACATTATTATTATCTTGACTACACCTACAATTTCAACGGTCAGCTGTATTGTGCCACTTGCAACCGAGCATTTAAGAGCAAGTTCGGCTTCGCAAGCCATATCAGGGCTCATGCCCGAAGGTAGTCAAGGTCGCCGTCACCGGTCACGGTGTGGATTATTATATATATATATATATATATATATATATATATATATCTTGACCTTTATGAGGTGCTAAATCTCTAGTGAAACCATCACGATGTGGCACGATATAGCAGGTTTACTTCTAATAGGTATAGTATTAATAGCCTAATGATTTGTGACGCAATCTTCGACACAAACTCCAAGGTCCAGACTTTCAATTTAATTTTTGTCGTTAATTAACGTCTAGCTTGTCAAGAAATGGTTAAATAGAATGGTTATAATCTTTTTTATTATTAAACCCTAGCTTTTCCCCACGGTGTTACCTATTAAAAACTAATCAAAGTTACTGCTTATTATATTAGCTAGTGAAAGTCCCGATAAAACCGGTCGACGCGTTCCAGACAGACAGACAAATTATTGATTTGCATAGATTATATTATTATATATACATGTATGTATTTAATCAATGTAGCTATGTATTTGTCTGTATAGTAGTAAGTTTATAATTTCTATTCAATCAAAAATAATTCTTAGAACTTGGTTTTTTGTTACGATTTTTTTAGTTCATCATATAAAAAAATTTAAAACCATGAGAAGATGAAAATGCCTAGAATTTTAAATAGAATTTTAAAACAAATTTTAATATTAACAATATTGACAGAAAAACACTGCTGTGTTATATGTTTGTATCGCACAAAGTTTTTTTTTTCATTTTTGTTAATCTTAATTTCTTTTGTCTATGTTCTTAGTTTTATTTTATAATTGTTTTGTTTTCTTGTTTCGAAAAAAAGTTTATTCTATTCCAAGAATGTCTAAAATGTCCATAAATGATAGAAAAATAAATCGCTACAAAGCTTATAATAGTCGATTAAGCTTTTTAGCGATTATAAGATAATAATAGTCCATTATCTAAAGACGCTTGTCAAAAGTTACGATTACGGAAAATCCGCTCGACTTGAGAGATCTTACCTAACAATAGATTGTTAACAGACTTGGCAGTAATTTCTTCACGAAATAGTTTCTTTAAGTTATAACGACATGAGGAAAATGCGACATACTAGTTCACAGAAGTAATCCTCGCAAATGGAATCTTAGTAAGTGCCAAAAAACTTTATGTTAGCAATGTTCATTTACTTTAGTTCGTTAGTAGAATAAAACTTTTCGCAAATTTGATTTCGCTAACATAAATTCTAAGATGCATTGATAACCTAATGTCTAAGCGATAATCTGATGGTCAGGGGTACGAATCCATACCAATCGAACCAATGAGTTGTCATTTTTTGGTTTTTTAAGTACAAAAACAACGCTATCAATTTGTGCTTGCTGTATTATGATAGGCTTACCATCTGTCAAATAGTATTATCCGCAGCAAGCAGGATGCAGGAAGGTGGATGCGAATTTTATCCGCCTGTGTGTTTCCGCATCCATTGATAAATTCCACAGATAACAAATAAAATAGGCGACATTAGTAAAAAATAACCGTAATCATAAATAACATAACACGCAATGATAACGTTACAGCCAAAAATATATTAAAAATTATAATGTACTATATTATTTCTTTATTAAATATGTTTTAAATATATTCCTCAAATTGGAACGAAGGATAGTGGACTGATATAGTTTACCCACGTCTATCTTTTCCTCCGATTACAATGGAAGAGTTTTTAAGAGTACAGTAATTAAAGTACAAAATAAGTTAGCGTGCCTTACCAAGTAAGATTGCATTTCTACTTAAAAACAGGTGGAAATATGGGCACTTCTTTAGAAAGTATAAAAGAATAAGTATGTAGTTTTTTGTATTAAGTATTATATCATAGACAAAGATCTAAATAAATAACCATAAAAAGCTTCTAAATTGGATAATTGATGTTTAGAATATTATTTCTATTGGACCGATGTTTTTTGTTTTTACAGTTACAAAGTTTTATGGTGTACAGCACTTTTTGGCACTAAAATGTTCATCCAAATTTAAAATTAAATAAAAGACTCAGTAAAGATTTTTCTGAAATGGGAGCCAATCCTATAATTAGGAACTAGTCTAGGGAAATAAGGAAACACAATGTTTGTTTTGTTTAAGTTTGTTGGCACTTAACGGTATTGCAGATTGTATTTATATTAATTTATTGGCTGGTCCTGCCAAAAAATGTGCAGATATTTAAATATGTGTAGTCGATTTCTGCAATAGAGTGGGTCTTTCCTTTCAGAGCAGTATCTTTGTATGTGAATATGTTACTATATGGTGTATGTATATATAACATATATTTATAATATATATATTATATATTTATTTATTTTAAACCTTAAGCTAAGTTTTACAATATTAATATACAGTAAAATACATAAAAATATAAAAAAATTATAAAAACCTAACCCAGTGTGCACCACTGGCAACGAAGCAGGGCCCAAGCAACCGGTGGTTAGTATCTGACCCTTGACCCAGCCATCTAGCAAAAGTCAAGTAAGATGTTGATCGAGACTTTTCGCTATAAGACCGTTTGCAGAAACGACTATCGGAACGATGATCGTCGAATCCACATCGCACATGGCGGTCACCTCGTGAGCCAAGTCGAGGTACTTAGGTATATTTTTTTATTATTCTTAGTAATGATATGAAATAGTACGAGTATATCAATATGTTTATGTATGTCATAGTTTTTTTCTGTGTTTAACTAAAATTAGATAATATAATCGTCAATTTATTTATTCGGTTACAGTAATGTATGTATATTAACGTTTGGCGACAGTATTGGGCGCTGATAAGACTTCTAATATTACTGATAAGACCTACCAGTTAACACATTTTTTTTTCATAAGATTGCTTCATAGCTATTAAATGTATAATTAATGTAGACCTTCTGCTCATGACATTATAACAATTTAAATTAATTGAGATTTTTATAGATAAAAAATTTAAATCTGCGACATAAAGAAAGCAAAGTATTTCTTATTCAATATAGTGTTCATAAGTAAACATCCTAGAAGTGTATTCAAATGAACTGCTACGTTTTCAATACAATCCTTTAAAAGTTGTAACCACTTATCGTCCACTATTATCATTCTTATACTCTTATATAATGTTTTCGGGTCCTAATATTATCATGGCGCATTCACCCGGACATTTCAACCGTAGATATGCTGTTATATTCATTCATATAATACGAATAAAGGACATCAGCAGTCCGTTTATTGGTATTCAAAACACGAATGTATTTGGGGATGACATGGCGTTGCGAAGAGAAGGGATCAGTTATTACTATTCAAAATCAAATGTAAAGAAAATGTTTGACTTGCTCAGCTGTTTCTGGACAAAGCACATTTCCTACAATAATATCATGAATATAAGATTTCTTTTACCGCATTGCGACGACTCAGTTATTCATCCACACCTGGTCACGTTATGGTAATGTGGTGGTGCAGGCGACAAGCAATATATCTCGGACAGAATAACTGCCACATTTTAATAATATAGAAGGTAAAACATAACTTCAACCGTTTTCATTACAAATGATAAACTACTGTTGTTTTCAACCTACCTCAAAAAAGGAGTAGGTAGGAGTTGTTAACTCATAACTTTGGACTGGATGTACCGATTTGGATGATTCTTTTTTTTTGAAATTGCTTTCCATGTTGTGCCAATAGCAGTTGGTTAGCAAATAATAGCATTTGGTTTAATTGTGCCAATACCAGTAAGGCCGCGTTTGCCCATTTTTGGGTTAAGTTTAGTGTTTACTTAAGTTGATTGTATCTATTTTTAATGTGTGAAATATGTGTTAGGATCTGTACTCCACGAGTAAAATAGTACAACAACTAATACACTCGCTTTATTCAGACAGCGTAACGTTGTACAAGAATTATTTATAATGAATACAGTGACAACTGCGCGTCCTCATAATCTTTATACAAAATGAATTAAAAGTCAGATTAGGAACCAATAAAGTTAAACTATTGTTTACAATACCAAGTTCATGTGACGATCACTAAATTATTAATTATGAATTAAAGATAAAATAAGGTTCAGGTAAATCATTAAGATATCATTGGAAGTAGTTATTATGTATAACAATTGCCGGGTGTCATGTGTTGCCAGCGAACATATGTGAGCAATAAATAGTATCTATCTCTTTTGAGTGAAATCAGAAATGAAATGGACAAGAATACGTATTGTATAATGGTCAGGGTTTGGATCCCAGCCGATTTGTTCCAATGACTTTTCGTTGTTCTGTTTCTCAAAGCATAAAATAACTTATTTGAACGTTCAAAAAAATATATATTTTGTGCCATGTTTGTGGCAATGGACTCACTCCAGATCCTGTTAGGGTTGCGAGTTAAAAACTTGAGAGCTTATATTTTTCATATCGCAAGGTGATAGATACTTTCTACGGATCTTTTTGGCTTAGTATTACATACGAGTATATATATGATTATTTCTGCCTAAGAGCTATGCCACCTCACAATCCGGTGAAGTAGTAAAAGTCAGTTGATCTTTTTAGTTTGTCAAAAAAAATCAAAAAGTATAAATCTTATAAAAAAAGGAAACCGACAAAAGTTTGCCATTTATTAATTTGCACGAATACCTTTTCCGCTTTCCATATAAAAAAAAAGTAATTTAAATAATACATTTCGCAGCGGTCTGTTTGAAGATAAACATTGAGTAAGCCAAGTGGATTTACGAAATGTAGATAAAGCTGAATTCAACACTAATTAGAGGTGACAGTAGCAGACGATGCGGTAAGATTGTTAATTACGAAACTTTATTAACAGCATCCCGTCCAGAAATCGGTAAGAGATCGCAAGAAATTGAATTTTAAAATAATAACAAAAAAATCTTAATAATAAAAATAACGTACGCACGGTCTTATAGCGGGAAGTCTCCCACCTCGTTTTTAAAATGTTTTTATATTATGTATGGTCCTTCTAAATACCCTTTAACCGATTTCAAAAAAGGAGGTTCTCAATTGGCTGTATGTTTTTTTATGTTTGTTACCTCATAACTTTAGACTAGAAAGGATTTTGATGATTTTATTGTCACTTGAAAGCTGGTGCTCCCCGTGCGTTCTCATTTGACATGACATGAATCATGAATGACATGAGAAAAAATTTAAGTGTTAAATTTTCATCAAGTATAAGCGCCACAAATGTCCGAATAACCCAATATCACGACAATCGATTTCGATTATTCATTTTTATTGAAAAAATATACTTCAAAGATAGTTTGATGAGAGTTTGTTTAGGTTCTGATTAGTTCTATGTCATCTTGATCTCACGTATGTGCGTCAGAAATGGACGCCGAATAACCCAATATCACTCCTAACGATTTCAATTATGTAATTCCTAGAGTAATTTGATGAGAATTTGGTTAGGTTCTGAAAATTCTGTTATATAATATTCCTACAATAATTCGTAAATAAAAAGAGGGCGTAATAGCGTTTAATTTGATTTCGATTTAAAGTCGGTTTTTGTTTGTACTCGTAAGTAAACTTGGAGTACTTCGACCTAGAACCTGATTAGATCATTTTTATTTAAAAAAAAACATCTGTAAATGGGTTACAATTATTTTAATCAAATTGAATATATCAATTTAAAAGAAACTTCCTGCCACTTAACTAAATGAGCAACATGTTTCCAATTACGTAATTATGTAACAGCCAACATCAGTCGGCTTTCATAAAAGAATTATAAAATAACGTGATGTTAAATTTTAAAAAGCACGCTAGTACAATTTTTCTAGAATAATCTTTTAACGTTTTATTCTAGAAAGAAAATTTTAGTTCACTATTTTTGTGAAGTAGGCACTTATTAACTAAAACTTTATGTCGTTAGATTTAGACAGAACATAACTAAAACTAGATTGGCTACCTTACGCTCATAAATTTCTGTAAATTTATTTTACTAATTTATTGAAATTAGTTGTTGAAAAAAGCATGTATAATAAAAACTATGTACTTTGTACGAAACTCCTCTGGAGTATGAATTGCCATCACTTAGTTTGTATAGAGGAGCGCAGAATGCTGATAATATTATACACAAGTATATTTACGTGTAAAAACAAAAACAGACTTCAAATCGAAACAAACAGTAAACGCTTTTACGCGTGGACACCCTTTTTATTTAATTATCGTGGGAATATTACGAGATCAACGTTAATCAGAACTTAACCAAACTTTCATCAAACTACTCTTAGTTTCGAATGAAAAATGAATCACCGAAATCCATTGGCGTGATATTGAGTTATTCGTCCATTAGTGGCGCACATACGTTAAGCTCAATTATATTTTTTTATTGTAACACGACGCATGACTACTGACTTATATTTTAAATTCAGAGTTTATTGCCCCTTGTCCTTTTTCTCTAAGTATAGTCTGCCTATGCTATGTCTAGTTCCCCCAACGTGGGTGGTTAGTCATATTTTCCATTCTTCACTTTCTTTCATCTCTTAATAATATACACAAAAAGTTATATTTTTATACAATTTAGTCTTATCATCTATTCTATCTTATCTTTACATTTACTTTTAATAATACAATTGTTACATAAATACTTATTCTCTATTTTTACTATTTTAACACTCTTACTCTACATGGTTTTTTTTTTTCTGACACTCTCTATTCAAACTCAATACATATAACTATCATTTTGATCAATTATATTGGAGCACTTGAAAAAGTATGTAAGCACATTTTTTTTCATTGCAGCTTCAACTTGTTGCTATAATCATTTTTTCATAAGGCGCCTAAAGAAGTCTAACTTAAAAAATAAGTAAGCTCTCATGTCCTTTTAACTAGACACACACTTTGTATGCTTTTAACCAACTTATTAAGGCCGTGTGAGTCGTCTTTCTTAGCGCAATTTTTAGCCGGTGATTTTGAAATTTAAAAACAGAAAAACGTCAATTCATTGGTAAAACTCGACCGAGATTCGAACCCGCTACAATCATATCGTAAGTCGCTATCAATGCTGAAGTATATTTAGAACTAAAATGATTATTTAATACCTGATGGCCTTAGGGCGTCTAGGTTACTCATAGTAGAAGTTCAGGCTCCGTCTTACTTGTCTTAGACGGTCGAATTCTAACCGATGAAGTTCCGGAAGACTTAGTCACATTGCCACAACTTTTATCTCTTCATTGCTAACGGAGTAAAAATAAATAGCAATTTTAATTAAAGCGATCCGATTTTTACCTCCAGCTTATAAGGATCGATATATAACGGAAAAATACCCATTGCGATCTAATGGATATAACTAACTTTTATTTAACAAATGGTTTGTCTTTGAGCCGTGGTAGGTCAGAGTCCGGGCGGTTGGCTCAAGTTGCATAATATACTCAGCCCTGTAGTTCTGGGCTCTCAAGAATAAGACTACGGTATCCCCTGCCTGTCGCAGAAGGCGACTAAAAGGGGCCTTGCGTTCACTGGGCGACAAGGATGGGGGCCTTTGTCGTCCGCTAAGGTGGACCCGGGAAGAAGGCGACATCGGCTGGCCCGTATCGCCTTGCACTGCGAGGGCAAAGGGGGGAGGGAGTAACCTCCACCCCGGGCCGTGCTCTCCTTGAGCACAGTGCAGAGGGCTCCGGTGCGTCTCGTCATACACCGAGTATAGGGCCACCGGGGAGGTTTTTGTGGGTAACCCCACATAACCGCCGCCTTCCCCCATAAGGCGGGGTATCTTTTTGAAGATTTCCTCCCCGTTAAAAAAAAAGTTGCATAATACGCTAGCAACCCGAGTTCGTTCCCCGGTGCCGCACCGATAAATTTGTTGTTGCAATTTTATGTGCCGATTTACCAGGCGCTCGGCGGGTAAGAAAACATCGTGAGGAAACCTATATGTCTGAATTTTCTATGCATGTGAAGTCTGCCCATCCCTACAAGGGGCGTGTGGCGGACAATGCCCTTATACTCTCTTTACAGAGACCCTGACCTACGCCCAACAGTGGGATATATATTATATATATAAAAGGCTGTAACTGTAACTTAAGAAATCAGAAAATTGGAGTCATTAGGTGTAAGGTAAAACGGGTACAAAGCGTCTAGCATTCGAATCTCCGACAGATAGGTTGTAAGTCGCGTATTTAGCCACTAGGTTATCACTGCTATTAGACTCGGAATCATTTAACTAAAGCTAACTTCTACCATTCTTTTAGTATTGTTTTCAAAAACTGTCAAAGCTTTACAAAAAGTTTTTTTTCTTGGCAAAAGATAATAAATACTATTTAGGTAACGTACTCGTACTGAGAATACTTTCGTAGAACGAAACTTAAGTCACGTGCCAGCTTGTTAAATTTATGGCTGTTTGAAATAGTTGCTTTTCGAACAAAATATAAAAGTCGGTTTTGCGTTTCAGGTTTGCATTGATTCAACAATCTGAATTAATGAAAATTAATAATAAAGATAAAATTATGAGAAGTTAATTGATAGTTAATACTATAGGTGCCATCTTCTCCTAATCGCTACCGGCTGGTGAGGGAGGCCTCGAACCGAAGTGGCCACGATCCTCAGAAATGAGAGAACGACAAAGGAGAGAGATGTAGTAAAAAACGATGTCATTTCATTAATTTCCTACTGATCTTATTACACATTAATTTCACATATGGGTTATTTATTGAAATGTAACTCAAAATAGAAAACTCAAATTGTCCCTGTTAATCTAAAAAAAAAATTTTTGCAGTAAAACTTCTTTACGCACGCATGACTCGGAGAGTAAGCTGATGAGAGCGTTGCGGAAAATGTAATTGCGCGAGGCGAATGGAAGTTGATAGGAAGATATAAGTTTGTTAAGAGATGAAGAGAGAGTTTAATGCACACTCTTTTTGGTATATAAAATAAAATAATAAACAAAAAACATAACGTTTATAAGCAAACAGTAAATAATGAATGTATGTGTTTATACGCAATTTACCGTCTTAGTGCAGTAACGAAAATTTAATGCACGCGCTCAATGGTTGGCATTTACAAAATAACACGCTTGAGTTATGGCCTTTCGACACGGTTTAACCCTTCCTTTATCTTAAATGCCACCTATTTGGAGTTCAGGGATTTAAATTTCCACTATACGTACTTTGGAAATTGCAAATCAATTTAAGGTAGATTGTATCTACCTTAAATACACTTTATATGCTGATATTACACACACTGAAAAGGTACAATCAATTAGAGTGAAAACGTAACCTACATGTGGGCAAGATCGTTCATAGCGAGATAAGGTAACCCTGTAAGACAGGAGAAGTAAAGTAAATAGTAATAAATAGCAGGGTTGAGAAGAAAAGTTAAGAATAAATAAATAAGAAGAATAATTGTTTACAATTCCTCTTATTTCATTAAAATAAATCAAGCAGAAACAATTATAATTCGATTCTTACGGACAGAAAATTAATTTAAGTTATTACAAACAATGACGTCAGCTCATATGGTAATATTAGCATTGGTATTATAACAGGTCCCGAGGGTATACTCTCTGCAGTGCACATGTGAGATTAACTGATTGATGGCTGCGGTAATAATGGTATCACGTTTGTGTTCCAATTTTAAAATTTAATTAATTTGTTCAACGTCAAATCCCAAACTTTGTCACTGCAACGGCTTGATGACGTGATGTGAAGGTACATCTGCCTTTATGAATATTGCTATTGCTCTCAGCCTCGGGCTCGAAAAATACGATATCGGCTGGCCCGTGTCGCCTTGCACTGCGAGGGTACAGGGGGTACGGAGTAACCTCCTCCAGACCAGAAGGAGGGGTACCTTTTTGAAGATTTCCTCCCCGTAAACAAAAAAAAAGGTAATAATATAACATTGTCCTTTAGTCTAAACTTAAAGTTACATTTTTTCTTCAACATCCGTTCTTGAGAGTATAAGCACCTATTTATAGGAAAAAGGGCATCTGATTTTAAGTGATCACCGTCCAACAATATCCACACCGAAAGATTTTCAGATTGTCAGCCTTTGAGAAAGAGGTAGGCTCATTTCTTGAAGGCTCGATAATCGTAAAGTATCGTAAACGCTGATGACAGTCACAGTCCGCCACAAGGCCCTATTGCGGATTGACAGACTTCACATGCCATAGAAAGTTTTCTAAGACATATAGGTTCCTCACGATGTTTTCCTTCACCGCCGAGCGCATGGTAAGTCAGCACATAAAAGTACTCTCTTAGCTTAGCTTAATTGGAAACATTCGACGGGACTATTTTGATTAAAACAGTATCATTAAAACAAAACAAGTCAAAGAAACAGGACAATTGTATGTTATTAAGATTTGTAAATTTTAAATTTTGTTTTGTTTTCAGATATTCAGATGCAATATCCTATTCAATTGTTAATTAATTCAAAGCTGCTATCAAATTGGTATTACTTTTTATATAACCATAATTTTTAATTATGACTTAAAAATACAAGAGTAAATAATTATCAAATGCATCTACAGCTACATCTACATTGTTTTACAATGATAATTTACATACTTAATCATTCCTAAGGTCAAAAAAGGATCTGATTAGAACACTGACGCCCATATTTAAGAAGATGCTTGATTCTTATTGTTATGGGTTTTGCGATGTTTTTTTTGTTCACCGGATTGAGGCATAGCTCTTAGGTCGCTTAGACTGAACATTTCTGGCTAGTAACTCGACGCGAGCCCGTGACGTACGCGTGAGCATTTCGATCCGATGGCGTCCGTGAGGGCCGAACCATGGCTTGGTTGTTTTCAAACAGGTAACATCAAATGTTAAATGCTATTACGCGGGAACGCACTCGTCGTATTTCCTAATTATCGTAAGAATATTACGAAATAGATCTAATCAGAACCTAACCAAACTTTCACCAAACTACTCTTAAAGTAAATGAATCATCAAAATCGGTTGGCGTACTTGATGCAAATTTAACACTTCTATCGTTTTCTCATGGATGCCATTGTCAGAATTGTACGGAATGTGACCACATAGGAAGCACCAACTTTCAAACAAACAAAGAATTATTAAAATCGGAGGACACTGCCGAAAGTTACGAGGTAACCAACATTAAAAAATATACACACGAATTGAGAGTCACCTCCTTTTTGAAGTCGGTTAAAAAGTTATTTTTAATAAACAGAATGATACGTCAATCTCGTCCAATCAATTCAGATCACAAAAGATCTCAATTTGAGTATCATCTTACTACAACACTGATTACAATATACAAGGCTTCGTAATATTGAACATCTGAGAATACCAAGCTATATTTCCACCGTCTCATTGTAATGCTCCATAAATCGGATTACACGGGAGGAAATCTGAGCAGTAATAATACTTCAAATAGAATGCTATTTCGTAAAGATTCGTTTTGTGATAACGTACTTTACGTTAAAAGATATTGCTGTGTTGGAAATGAAATAGGCATCGATTTGTAATCGTTTTATGCTTACATTTACGTTTGTTGTGTATCAATACGTTATTTACGTATATACGTTAGAATTCTACGTCACAGGTAAAGGCAACATTACTCATTTTAACCGACACAAAAAAGGAGATTTTCTTTCAATCAAATCTGTATTTATTTAAATGTTTGTGCAGGGATATCGTCGTCATTTATGAATCGATGTTGACAATTTTAATTTGGATTTGGTTTCAATTACTACAAAAAAACATACAACTGCTAAAAATTTGTTTACATGGACACAAATTACACAAACACACGCGGATCACTACGTATATGGGATCTGATATTGGTTAAATGTGAACACCGAAAGTTGTCTCTACCTATCCCAGAAGTGTTATGAAAGCATGTTATGTATTACTTCTAGGTTATCGTCTGTAGGTTTCCTCATTATGTGTTAACAATTTCGTATTGCCGGTATGAAGGATCGCATTTATGTTCATAAAACAATTTTATTATTAAAACCTTTTAGTCTGTTCAAGTTAATACACAAAAGATAATTAATTTTCAACAATGGAAGTCTTTGCTCGAGTTTAATCAAAAGTAAACAACGGCATTCAGAAAAATCTGCAGTCTCTAGGTTTTTCTTCTAAAGAATCGGATAGTCTCGAAGCTTCCTGAATCCGCTTACACGGACAGAAATCTTAACAAGCTTGAGGTGCTATCAAACAAACACTAGCTGAGAGATTTTTCTTATAAGTAAACGAAACAATAAAGACTACGTATTGTTGCATTATTTATAAAGCTATTTCTGTTCTTATTTATCTGTGTCACGTAGGTGTAATTTTCTTTTTAATTATATACTAATATAAACATTCAAACTTCAAAAAATGGTAATCATAAGGAATGCACGAAGGGAAAACTTACAAATTAGATGTTTAGAATTTATAGTCATATAATTATTTATTGCTCAGAGTGTCATTGTGTATATGAAAACCAGATTGATGTTGAAATTTGATCATTTTCAATAAAATATAAACTTTAACTTATTTAAATTTTAACATGTTTATATAGTTTATTTATTATTCATATATATAACGGACTCTACAAGACAATGACAAAATATAAATACAGAATTGGCATGTCGGTGATGCGAACCCACATGATTTAGCCCTACCAAAAAGTGCAGAACGCAGCTAAAGAGTTTTTCACTTAAAATATAGGCGAATTAAGAATACCTCCTTTTTGAAGTCGGTTTATTAGAATAAATTCAAGCTTTTTATAATCGCTTTTATGGACACGTAGGTACATCCTATATGCACGCGGTCGATATCGCTAAACCAGCTTGATACAATAGGCGCAAAAAATGTGTACGGCGAGCACACGGCAAGATACATCATGCTTAGGTTAATTAAGCTCAGATATAATAAAATGTATAATGCAAAAAAACATTAGGCACATGTTAAAAAATTATTTTGGTACACAAGACGGACATTTTAGCGCTAGTGCCAAACCGCTGCGGTTTATATTGCTTTAAATTATATATAATTCTCTTATTGAATTCATAATAAATTAAAAAAAATTCTTAACGGGTATACCGGTATATCGGCATAACAAGGAAGCCGATATACACATTGAATTCCAGAGATAAAGTTATAGGTAACGTGACCGCACAAGTTGTTCATTACCATATAAGCACGTTATATTCAGCATATTTAGTGTAATAAATTATATCTATATATAATATTATATATTATAATATTATTATATTATCTATTATAATATTATCTAATAAATTAAAGTGATATCTAATAGCAAACCCATTGAAACTATTTATAAGACACCATTGTACTAGGATAAAATAAAAACTAATGCTAGTTATATCGGCATAACAAAGAAGCCGATGAACACATCGCGTTCCATAAATAAGGTTATCAGTAACGTGACCCCTCAAGTTGGGTTATATAAGCCCCAGCCCTGTAGTTATGGGCAATCAAGAATAAGACTACGGTATCCCCTGCCTATCGTAGAAGGCGACTAAAAGGGGCCTCGAGTTCACTGGGTGACAAGGGTGGGGGCCTTTGTCGTCCGCTAAGGTGGACCCGGGAAGAAGGCGATATCGGCTGGCCCCTGTGTCTTGCACTGCGAGGGCACAGAAGGGGAGGGAGTAACCCCCCCCCCCCGGGACGTGCTCTCCTTGAGCACAGAGCAGAGGGCTCCGGTGCGTTCCAATGGAGATCTCGGAGCCCCTCGTCATGCACCGAGGAAAGGGCCACCGGGGAGGTTTTAGTGGGTAAAAACCCCACATAACCGCCGCCTTCCCCCCAGAAGGCGGGGTATCTTTTTGAAGATTTCCTCCCTGTTAACAAAAACAAGTGTCACATAAGCCCCCTTTGCCCAGCATTTCTAGTGTAATAAATTAACATATCTAATAAAAATAGGCAAGTCTGTTATGTGAATTTATCATAATTATGTATACAAGTGAATAACGAATGTAATCAAACTGCTGTATAATTGAAATGGATTGTAATAAAGCATACAAGATGCATAAAATAAACGTAATTTAGATAAATTAGTTCCGATTGCTTAATGGTGTGAATGTTCCAATCAATACTGTATCGAGGGTTTATCAAATGACCTACCATTAGGTACGCCGATGTAATCATTTGTCTCCAGTCATTCTCCTAGTCCGTATATCTTGATGTAATGATGTGGAAGTGATATACAACGTCTCTCGATTCACCCCGTTCATATAATTTATAAATTGTTCCGGCTTTCTTATCATTTGGCTTTGTTTTATTACATTCACGATGAATTAACACAAAAATGCGTATTTCATATTAAATACTTTTGCAACTGTATTTTTATATTTATTTACTTCTTAAATATTTTTTATATTTTTTTACTTGCATACTTCTTAATTACCACCAATTATATGTGATTATTCAGAATTATGCCAGTCGTGATATTACAAAAATATATTCTACCAAATATATTTAGGAGTAGAAACAAAAACCGTTATTACGCGCGGATTTTTTTTTTAATGACTAACTACACAGATTGGCCAGAGAAGCTAGCCTTGACTGCTTCATCGGATTGAGAGGTGGCACAGCTCTTAGGTCGCTTAGCCTGGACCTCTATTGCTAGTAACTCGACACAACAGTCCCCCCGGTGAGGGATAACCTCGGCTTGGAAGATTACTATGTTACGCGTAAGCATTCCGATCCGAGGGTGCCAACTCCAGCAACGCTCCTAACATCTAAGGGGTGGGGCCTGCCCATAAAATAGCGGTAACGCGCAAGGATGATTCGCAACCTCCGACGGTTGCGAATGGACGCTTTGTGGATTTGTAGAGGTCTAGCCTGTGCAATGGTAATCGCGTCGTCCGGATCGTCAAGAACGTGTCAGACAAATTGAGAACCAAAATTTATTGGTACAAGTCTGTAAAGCAGAAGCAGTACGCTTGTCCGTCAGGGTATTGCGTACGAGTATATAATTTAATATTATTATAGTAAAAAAAAACTTATCAACACGATTGTGATTCTGTGCTTTAGAAACTAATGCATAATATCTTACCACTTATTTTACCGTAACGGTATTTTACCGTCGTACTATTATAATAGGAATTACATGAAATAATTATCAGCATTACAGAGAGAGAGCTAGCTGAAATTCGAACAAAAGACCAAAATTCACCCAGCCATATTACTGGTTCCAAGTTGATAAATTTTAGAGAGAGATATAAATCCATTAAAGCCGTGTCCAGAACGTATGATGAATGCGTAGAGCTTGCAAATTTAGTCTGCATGTGTTGCCTACATTATGAGGAGTCACGGTAACGTTTATTACACGAGTGTACGGGTAAAAAACCGATGATAAATATTAAACGCTACTACGTGCGGATTCTTTCTTTACTTCCGAAGTATCATTGTTATATTGTGAAGTTCTGGTTTCTATATACTGTTTCTTCTTCCAAATTTATGTACATTTATTCACTTTTTACATGTACATTTTTTGACGGATTGGCCAGAGAAGCTGGCCTTGACTGCTTCACCGGACTGATATGTGGCATAGCTCTTAGGTCGCTTAGCCTGAACCTCTATCACTAGTTACTCGACACAAGGGTCCCCCCGGTGAGGGGTAACCTCTGGATGGGGACGGGGGACCTTTACGCGTAAGCATGCCGTGCGCGCGAGGACCGAACCATGACTCGGTCGGTTGCTATTTCACGGGTCTTACGTGTACACTTTTTTAATACTTTCTACGCAAGGAGAAAAACATAGAATAAAAAAAATCTATAGTCTTGTAAGGAATGGCAAAAGACAATACGCTCAGGGTCTACTGCATGGCATAACGTCACACAGTGCTGGTTTTCTGCTTACCCCTTCGGTACGCGCGCGCCGCGCCAGAACACGCCCGCGGCCTGCAGCAAGTTATAGGTTTTGTGATCGTAAAATAAATTTAATTCCTGTTGGCTGGTAGTCCGCTCTCTTTCTGTTGTTTCGACAGTACGACTTTTGTATGATGTTTTAAAAATAGGGTATCCATATCTTTGTTGAGGCTAACTTGAAACCCACTGTATCCTGCCGTTCTATATTTAGTTATTGCGAGGAAATTTCCTTTCCTATGCGAGTATTGCTGCTTTAGGCGTCATTGAACCAGTCCAGCTTAGTATGTAGGTAGGATGGTTTTTATTATTTATTATTTTATGTACTTAGCAGGCCTGATATACTATTTTATCAGACCCATGCTTTCGCACAAATAAAACGAGTAGAACACACAAGAATGATGCTGACTTGACTTATCAACACGGGTGTAAATTGTTAATAGCTCTTAAACGGGAGGGTAGGCCCTCCTTTACTTTTTCTTTACAGTTCATTACTCAATTTGGCCGGGTTATATTTTCGCCCGCTCCTTAAGTTTACACGTCACGTCGTGCTGTCAAAATTCTCATACGCTTTGATCGTGTTATTACGTGCGTCGTGCAAAACAAATGAGACGTCTCCACAAAGATAAGCTTTTCTTTTACACTAGATGGATTACTTTGGCGGATACAATTTAGTATTAGGTATGTTTTATGTCTTATTGGTTTAAAAACAAATGTATATTTTTTAGATTAAACGATGAAACTTCATTTTGTTTTTATGTATTTCTCATTTATTGTTCTTCGAGTTCGTTGTATACTTAAACATATGCATTATATACTTATGTTGATTTTGTTTATTCTGTTTTCCTATTCTTGATTGAGATCGAATAAATTTTTCTTCTTTGATATTATTTTCTATTTCTATGCTATATCTAATATAAATTGGCTATTTTTATTTATTTTTTATTTGTTATTAGAAATTAGAAGCGTTTCTACAGTTTCTTCGGTCACTTCTCCCAGCGTCAATGCTTCCGTAAGTGGCATTTTAAAGTTAGTTTGTTTTAGAATGTCTTTATGTTCCGTTGTAAAGCTACCGTTGGACTCGTAGTTGGGTCCTCTCGGGTTAAAATCCTAACAGAACAACAGGCTAAGCGACCTAATTTCGCTGCCACCTCTCAAATCCTGTGAAACTGTTGTTGTCTTCTCTGGCTGATAAGCGTAGTTTCGTCACAAAATAAAAATTAACCTGTAAAATCAAAATCTGATTGGTTAAAATCCTTGAATTATAATTAAACGGAAAGTATAACGCAATTAAATACTTAAATATATATTAGAAAACTTAAATATTTATCAGTTTTAGACATATTTTACACACATACACTTACAAACACATTCCCACACACACCTTCTCACACACATTCACGGACACACATGGCACTCATGTACATACGGGATACAGATACTCTCTCCAATGCTTTTCCAATAGTTTTAAAAGTTTTGTGCACATCCGTGGGGTTTAGGCCTGGTGGTCCATCTCACAGGTTTGTTCCTAGTTTGGACACCAGTAATCATCATAATTAAATCTCATAATTGTAATTTAATTAGTTGCTATTAAAACTATTGTGGGATAGTAAAAAAATGTTTGTTTGTTTGACACAAACAAAGATCGTAAGAATACTAAATTGAAAGAAATCAGGAGCTATTCTAGAATAGTTAGATCTACGTACAGGTGAACGCGTAAGCTCTGCGCACGTAGAAGTGGCTACCTTGCATGGAATGACAAATAGAGGGACGTATCACGCCTGGATATGAAATATACCCATTCATAAACTACTTTCTTTATATTGACTGTGAGTTATGTAGATACCATTTGAGATATGAGCTATAAATGAAACCAGATTTTTATCTTTCAACCTTTAATATTGACATATTTATTTATTTTCGAGGAATTTTTCTGTTATAAAATATCATCCTCATAGGACAACGGACGTTATAATAGGTTGTCAAATATCTCCCTTCCGCCTTTTTGTCTTTTGAATTTCGCGGCTATGTACAAAGCGCTACAGAGCTCGTATCTATCAATACTATACATAATTTGAAAGGTCTTGACATAACCTACAAAACGACGCTATGCATGATTAGTTTGGATATTGCGTTCAACAGTTATAGACGTGTAAACATGAAGTTCACTAACGCCGAAATTCGCGCTATTTTAAAGTTTTCCTTCGTTAAAGGCAAATCCGCTAGAGAAACGTTCCGTGTGATTAATGGTGTTTTGGGGATGGTATTCTATCACTTCGAACCACGGAGGAATGGTTTCGACGATTCAGAGCCGGTGAAAACGACACCATGGATAAGCCAGCCGGCGGAAGACCTGTGACGACAAATACCGATCAAATTATGGACTACATCGAGTTAGACCGGCATGTGGCATCTCGTGACATCGCCCAGGAGATGGGAGTTAGTCACCAAACCATTTTAAACCATCTGCAGAAGGCTGGATACAAAAAGCTTGATGTTTGGGTGCCGCATGATTTGACGCAAAAACCTTCTGGACCCAATCAACGCCTGCGATATGCTGCTGAAACGGAACGAACTCGACCCATTCTTGAAGCGGATGGTGACTGGCGACGAAAAATGGATCACATACGACAATATCAAGCGAAAACGGTCGTGGTCGAAGGCCGGTGAATCGTCCCAAACAGTGGCCAAGCCGCGAATTTCGGCGTTAGTGAACTTCATGTTTACACGTCTATAACTGTTGAACGCAATATCCAAACTAATTATGCATAGCGTCGTTTTGTAGGTTATGTCAAGACCTTTCAAATTATGTATAGTATTGCTAGATACGAGCTCTGTAGCGCTTTGTACATAGCCGCGAAATTCAAAAGACAAAAAGGCGGAAGGGAGATATTTGACAACTTGGTTAGGATTTCTTTTAGTTCTGTAGGTTTTGTGTCATTGTGTATTCCTTTTAGGATGAACATAGGTTTAAGTTTTTTTGCGATCTCAGCGGTCACAAGGCTTGTTGGTTGATTAACTGTTTTCAGGACTTCGTCTCTTTGCTGTTGGTTATCGAATATAAACAAAAGCCTTACTTATTGTTCAAAAAACAATGTCTTACAATTTTATACAGTATCCTAGCTTCTTCCATAGCTGGTGAAGCTAGGACTCTAACCTCTAGACTCCGCACTCAATGTAGTTTGGTGAAGGTGTTTTTTTCATTAGAACGAAGTCTGAGAGCTGTTACAATATCAGTTTTTACTAATTGACAATTTTCGAACCATGGGGAATGACTGAACACAGGTTGGATTGTCTTGTACCAAATGCCTTTCACGTAGTCGGAATGCGTACTATGCACCACCCGAATATTGAGCTACCACCACTGTTATATGTGCGAATAATGCTGTTACAGTAATCCATCAAACCATCCTTCCCTTTGTCTTGAACATTCCTTAAATGCGAACGAAACGGTTTGCTTCGTCTTTTCATTTCGTACAGTAAAAAATAAATCATAGAATTCAGTTGGCGTGATATTGAGTTATTCGTATATTACAAACGAAATCGTCTTCGAAAAGCTTTAAGTCACGCCATGATGTGTGGATAAAAAATTATCTTTAACAATTGTTTTCAATGAATCCCTGCAAAAATGATGGTAAACACGTATAATTTAAAAAACACACGAATTCAGGAATTCATATTTGTAATTCAATTTAAATTAATAATTGAAAAATATAGCAACATTTACGTTTTTGACCAAGAGTGGTAGACAAAGATTAAAGCTTACCAGTTTCCACGATCCTGTCACACTTCTCTGGCTTTTTCTATATTCATACCATCAATACATGTTCGTCAGGTTCTTCTACACCATTCTTCAGTATATTACCATTCTGGATTATCGACGCTGCCACTGACTATTACACCATAAAATTTCGTCATCCGTTCTCGCATCCCTAAAGAATACCTGATCAATATCAATATTTCTGACTACAACGCTACTACACTTTTGCTTAATGCAGCATGAATGCAGGAATGTTGATATGTTTCTGTTTTGATTTGATTTATCAAACACACGAATTCAGGAATTCATATTTGTAATTCAATTTAAATTAATAATTGAAAAATATAGCAACATTTACGTTTTGACCAAGAGTGGTAGACAAAGATTAAAGCTTACCAGTTTCCACGATCCTGTCACACTTCTCTGGCTTTTTCTATATTCATACCATCAATACATGTTCGTCAGGTTCTTCTACACCATTCTTCAGTAATATCGACGCTGCCACTGACTATTACACCATAAAATTTCGTCATCCGTTCTCGCATCCCTAAAGAATACCTGATCAATATCAATATTTCTGACTACAACGCTACTACACTTTTGCTTAATGCAGCATGAATGCAGGAATGTTGATATGTTTTGTTTTGATTTGATTTATCAAACACACGAATTCAGGAATTCATATTTGTAATTCAATTTAAATTAATAATTGAAAAATATAGCAACATTTACGTTTTGACCAAGAGTGGTAGACAAAGAATAAAGCTTACCAGTTTCCACGATCCTGTCACACTTCTCTGGCTTTTCTATATTTATACCATCAGTACGTGTTCGTCAGATTCTTCTACACCATTCTTCAGTAATATCGACGCTGCCACTGACTATTAACTTATTTCGATGTAATGTCGGAAATTGAAAGTCTTAATTAAAACGGAAATATAGTTTTATTTAATATGACCGAAAATTTAGCAATGTAAGCGATGTCTTTTACTAACTTTATCTCGTAACAACATTGCATACATTATGAATAATTTTAAAACTTCTACTCTTTACGCTAATATAGCGTAAAATAATAGTTATAAAACGACTTCGGTGTGTTACAATAAAATTTTATCAAAGTAAGCAATTTGGTGCGTTGTTCGCCCACGTAGAAAATGCCTCGTACTGAATTATAAATGGCAGGACGTATTACGTTTGGATGTGAAATATTTTCATTCCTAAACTAGTTTTGCGATATTAGCATTGAATTGTAGGTCAACTGTCTGAACAATGATGGTGTGATATCATAAAGGTTTTAATGTACAAATGTAAGGTTTCTAGTGGGATAAATGCGGTGAAGGAAAATGTCGTAAAGATATCTGGATGTGTTAGAACATTTTCTAAGACACTTGAAGTCTGCCAATCCGCATTGGGCCCGCGTGGCGGACTATACCCTTATAATCTCGTTGCAGAGATAGTCTATGCCAAACACTAGACTGTATGGGCATATAGTCCATAGCTGCTGTTCGAATGATTCATTTAAGAATACTTTTGCAGTGACGGAAAGCACTTAACAAGACGTCGTCGGTAAGAGAAGACTTATGCCCGTCAGTGGAATATATTTTAACTTCTGCTTTACTTACCGCTGCTATTTTACGTTAGTAGCTCGTATGTTTATTTCGGATCTACGAAACATAACGTAAGTCAAACTCGCCATCCGATTATGGTCGTAAACCATTTCCTGGCATAACAAGCATTTCTGAATCACGAGTGATTAACGTGAGTTATAGCTTAGTTTGTGTTAATACCGCAACAAGCATACCGTCAAACTATGAATTAGATTTCAATTTATTAAACTAGAAAATATAACTATAGGTTTTTATAAACAACGGTCGTTAAATAAACATCACAATAATTGTTGCAATTGTTTGGCAATACGTTTTTTTCCACCTTCTGTTGTAACTTGTTTTTTACAGGCAATCGTGGCAATATTTTTTTTTAAATATTTAATAATTTTTAAAAAGCATTCCACCTAATTCTATCTGCTTAACTTGTGCTAGGAGATAGTTCGCGTTAATAGTCGAATGGTGAATTCATTTCTTACATTTCGCAGACCGTTGCCTACACTATTACTCTTTTGACGTTTAAAAAATGTATCAATTTGTGGTGTATTTTTAAATTTTCTTTCTGTTTACGACCAGTTTAACCGACACTGGCTCGAGCCGGGATTGTGTTAGGTAGAATAGAAAGACTGCCAGCTATTTTCTACCCTCGAAAGACGGACAGGACGCAATACCGCAATACCGCAATACCTTGTGTCAATAAATTCGTGGTAAAAGTTAGGACTTTAAAATTTATATGACAGTAGATCCATTTAATCCACTACAGTAATAATAATAATAAATAATAATATATTTATTTATTCATCTTTCACAAATTTAAATTTACAGTTTACTTATACGTTTACAGTTTACGTTGTTCTTAAATTTGTGAAAGACTGGTGTCTGAACCCTGTAAGACAGATCACCAGTCCCCACCATACTTATGGTCATTCTGTAATTTTAATAAACACACGAATTCAGGAATTCATATTTGTAATTCAATTTAAATTAATAATTGAAAAATATAGCAACATTTACGTTTTTGACCAAGAGTGATAGACAAAGATTAAAGCTTACCAGTTTCCACGATCCCGTCACACTTCTCTGGCTTTTTCTATATTCATACCATCAATACATGTTCGTCAAGTTCTTCTACGCCATTTTTCAGTATATCACCATTCTGGATTATCGACGCTGCCACTGACATAAAATACACCATAAAATTTCGTCATCCGTTCTCGCATCCCTAAAGAATACCTGATCAATATAAATATTTCTGACTACAACGCCACACTTTTGCTTAGTGCAGGATGAATGCAGGAATGCTGATATGTTTTTGTTTTGATTTGATTTATCAAACAAACATTGCACACACTACCACATATATATTGGTTGTTATATGGATGCTTGGCAACGGTGAAATAACTATGATAAATAACTGATAGTTAATATATAAATAGTGATTTCAGTGGTTAAAGTAGAATTTCGACTATAAAGCGATCATAAGTATTTAATAAATCGTTGCTAAGAAAACGTCGATGGTGGGTAGAACATACATGCGTCCACTAATTTTCCGACTCGTGGAACAGGTAACGATGGCGATTTATTTCGTATGCTGGCGGTCAGAGGTGGCGTGCTCAATAATTTAGTTGGGTAATTCGTCCGAGGAACGAAGCCAGCGTATCTATTATTCAGCGATAAGTCCGAAACTCACGGGAACGACCTAATGCTTCCGAAAATGTATTCTAAATTTCAAGCAATAAAGCTTCTACTTGATTGATACGGACCGTGGTCGTCATTGTGAATACTTTACTATTATATTTTCACCAAAAATCTTTCGCGTCTGTTAGGGACAATTTTAGAACTTATTTTAAGATTTTGATGATTGTAAATCGAAATAATAAGAGATTTGGTCATCGAACTAATTCATTCAAGTGATTTGGTTTCAAAATCCAAACCTATTATTTTTCTATACAGCGGAAAGTGGTGACGGCGTCGTTCTTTTCAGTCTTTCGACAAAAGCTACCGACTTAGTAAGGCTAAGAGCTCTACTATCTTCCAAATCCGGTGAAACTGTTCACACTGTCGGTCCACAGCCTCTATACTAATAATCCGTAATTATTATAATTCATTACATGTTCACCTAATTTTTTTTTTTATTCTACCCAAAAGTTGAAGCAGTTATCCACCAAACTTTTAGACTTAGTATATGAACCCCATTAAATTTTACTTAAAGAGCAACATAACAAATAATATAACTATAGGTTTTTTATAAACAACGGTCGTTAAATAAACATCACAACTAATTGTTGCAATTGTTTGGCAATACGTTTTTTTCCACCTTCTGTTGTAACTTGTTTTTTACAGGCAATCGTGGCAATATTTTTTTTTAAATATTTAATTATTTTTAAAAAGCATTCCACCTAATTCTATCTGCTTAACTTGTGCTAGGAGATGATAGTTCGCGTTAATAGTCGAATGGTGAATTCATTTCTTACATTTCGCAGACCGTTACCTATTACTCTTTTGACGTTTAAAAAATGTATCAATTTGCGGTGTATTTTCAAATTTGCTTTCTGTTTACGACCAGTTTTCTTTCCGGCCGTAAACCGACACTGGCTCGAGCCGGGATTATGTTAGGTAGAATAGAAAGACTACCAGCTATTTTCTACCCTCGAAAGACGGACAGGACGCAATACCTTGTGTCAATAAATTCGTGGTAAAAGTTAGGACTTTAAAATTTATATGACAGTAGATTCATTTAATCCACTACAGTAATAATAATAATAAATAATAATATATTTATTTATTCATCTTTCACAAGTTAAAATTTACAGTTTACTTATACGTTTACAGTTTACGTTGTTCTTAAATTTGTAGAAGACTGGTGTCTGAACCCTGTAAGACAGATCACCAGTCCCCCACCATACTTATGATCATTCTGTAATTTTATTATTAATATTAACTTAAGAATTAATATTAATAATAAAATGATAGACACATTTACACAGCATATTACAACAGTAAACATTTGTTAGTAATTAAATCCAACAGTGGCACTACCGCTAGTAGCTTCTCATGTATTTGTATTTGTTGGTTGACTATTTCTAGCGGTAGTGACAGTAACCTTGACAGTGACAGAAATAGCGCCTTGAAGTAGACCATCATAGCGCCTTTTTACTGAATCCATTCTGGCTTGTAATTAGCACTACCGAGCCAAGCTTTGTACAACGATGGTAGATGCCCCGTAGAGAATACCTTGACAAGATCTGCTGGTTTAGAATTTTTGAAGCGTGGACACATGATTAAATGGAGATAAGATCATTGCAGCAATCCTTGGGAACATTTGTTGGGTTATTTTATGGGTTCGGAAGTAAGAGTAATAAAAACAACCAATACACATGATTAAATGGAGATAAGATCATTGCAGCAATCCTTGGGAACATTTGTTGGGTTATTTTATGGGTTCGGAAGTAAGAGTAATAAAAACAACCAATACACAACGTCCGTTTTATTAATGTTAAGAATTTTCACAATAGAGTCTTTAATGGATCGTATCCAAAAACTGCGGTATGCACAGCAAATGCGGTATTCATTTTCCTTTATACAAAAGAAAATTTACATTTTATTCCATACAAATTCCATACAAATATTTACATGAGCCCTTATTCATGAATGTATGCTGATAGATGCACTACTATCAATCTATTGTTATGCTCTAAGCGTTATTTTATAACATTGAAAGTATTTAACAGAATTTTTAATGTGACAATATAATTTCTAGTCGTACAAGTTGCAGAATAAGGGCGAATCGATCCTAAATTTAGATTTACATAATATTGTCAATAAATTCATATAGAACCGCGACGCTTAACTGAAAATAAAGATAATGCAATACCCTGTTAATATAGGGAGCATCCCATTTGAAATTATAATAGAGAATTCTAAAAATGTTGTACTGTTCGCTGCTTAATATTTACGAGGAAAGAATAAAACGAATAAAAATACTAAAAGAACGAAAGAAAAAATATGTAAAAGACATAAAAAAGAAAATAAAAAAAGAAAGAAAGAAGAAATAGGTAAAAAGACATGAAAAAGAAAATAAAGAAAAAGTAGTAATGACACAAACAATAGACACGAAATAAGAAATAATGAACATTTTGAAAAAGTGACAGTGACAGACACAGTGGATTGCAAAACGTGTGTCTGCGTTCAGCATAAGGCGCTGAGAAACACCAGTACTGTTTTTCAGCATAATACTGTTCACATCCACTGTAGTGCCCTTACATATTACTTTATAATAGTATTAACGTAAAGAAGAAAAATATTATAAAAAAATCGCATAGTAAGAAAAAAATCAAAGTACATACAAGGAGTAAATAAAAATTAAGCATCAGACTTGGCATTGACGTTAAGCATTGTTTTAAACATTAACATGGTGACAAAAGTTAAGAAATATGATCTATTAAGTCTAATATTAATAAAACGAATGATTATAAACATAACTACAATCCTTTGGTTTATTTGGCGACATATAATTACATTGTAAAATAATTATGTTTTAAAAACAAATTAGCAACAGTGGTGCCATTTTACGGTTACCGTTCAAATAATTTTATTGATTACCTAATTATAAGACAACAAAGTGTCTATTTATAAATAATCAACCTTAGGCCAAAATTTGCAAATTCCCCTAATTCAACATGCCTGTACATATATAATATAAAGGACGATATTTACAATTTAATTCTACCGTTAGTTCCACGTTAAGAAAAATATTCTGAAATATGAAAATTCATACCATAGAGCTGTACATTAAAATATCTATAATTCATTATTCAACACGCAATTATTGTTTCTCGTATTACGTAATACACAAAAAGCCAAATGTACGTTGTATGTTACTTCACTAGACAGTCACAGAACTTGATTGACAGTTTGAAGGTGCTAACTTTGGGCGTTATGACTAGAACAGCTGTGATGCCACTTGCCATGTCAGTGCATTTGATGTTTTGTGTGGTGCCTGTAACAAACAATACATCTATTTATATAAATATTAATAACAAAAGTCAAAATATCATTTCCCCCAAAGATTTAAAAAAGGACCGGTTGTAAGCTGTTGTAAGGCTTGCATCCGACTGCCTCCTAGAAAACGGGGTAACTTGTTGAAGATTTCCCCCCCGTCAACAAAAAAGGTGCGTTACCGGGTAATCTCTAGCAACATTGCGACCTATGGATTGGACTCATATCGTTCAAAAATTGAGCCACCGTAGTGTAAAATAATCATATCAATATAAAAATACATTGTATCTACATGGACATGTGTATATACCATTATGGAAAATCCTGTAATAGGTTATAAAAATAAATTAATGTGAAATAGGAATCCGCAATTCCTGCCTTTAGATTTACTTTGTACTCTTAATATTTTATTATAATTCATAATCTTATTGAAACCCATTGAAAATCCAGTATATAAGTTCAAAGTTTTAAGATAAAGCGTTAACTTTTAACCAGCGAAGTCTACGTTGAAGTCTGGTCCGTAACTTTCCCGAGGTACTTCACAGGTAGGTACACAACCGAGACTTCCACGAATCAAATTCCGTTATCGACTATCATTAATTTCTCAAGCATACTTGGCATTTTACTATAAGGAGCAGTTTTTTACACATTGTTTTTTACATATTTAAGAAAATACCAAAATAGAAAAAACCACATGTTCAAAGTTAGAAAATTATACTGCAATTTTCTGTACAAAAGAGTGCTGTGTTTAACATATTTATTTACTTACAAAGCATGAGATTCGAAACATTTACCTGTACTAATTAATCATTACCTTGTACATGTTTGATTGTGTCCTCACTTGATTGACAGTATTGACTGAGCCAAAGCTGGAAGCACAACCAAGGTTATCGCCCTGTATGTGCTCGCTCCTGAAAGATGTAATGAATTCATTAGTAACAATGTGATTTTTCTATGTTAAATTCTACAAGGCTACGCCGTAGCATCGGTTACACGTAGTAGGTTGAATCGACCATTGTAGGAACAGGTGCGTAGAAACACGTAGTAATAAACATCGTTAATACTAGGTGATTTGTAAATACGATGTGTGTGGAGTAGGGAAATGTAATGGTTAGAGAACCTTGAAAAATCTAAATCGATTCTTTGTATTATCTAGAATCTAGATTTAATTAAGTGAAGTACAACAACCGACCGAGTATTTAAAGGTACGTATTATAGGAATAGGTTTACTCACCTTTAGAGCCGACAGCCGCTGCCAATTGCATATCAGCTGCCGTTGGCATTTCGGGAGTTGTACTTATGGGTCCTAATGATAAGGAAAAATGATTATTTCAAGTAACAAAATAACATTACACATACACAGAGAAGTAGGCAGAGATTCAATGTCATTCCAAAAAGGTATTTTATAGAGTAATATAAATTAATTTTAATATATAAAACAATATTTTTCTGGTTTTGAAATTTTTTATTGATTTTTGATTAATTGCCTAATTTAAATTCTATATTTGTGATCATTGGCTTGTAACATTTTTTATTTATATAATAATAATGTGTAATATTATTTCTTTTTATTTTAATTACCAATAAAAATGTATATGTAGCTGTTTCTTTACAGGTTTGTTTTAATATCCTGGACATGATTTAATATTGAACGAATTGTTTTGGGAATTATATAATCATATAAAATTAATTACATGGTAAATAGAGCCAAATTAGTACCGAAATTCATGCGTCGTAGTATTCGTCGGTCGTAGTCTTTTATTCACTTCTGTAAGTGCTACGAATTACAAAAGGCTACGTACAAAAGACTTTCAATATTTCAGCGTCTAATGAAACGCTATCCGCATTATGAATCTTCTGACATTAAGAATTATTTTTCAGTTGAAATTCCGCTCGACTTGCCTCCCTGTTGACTTTTCATTAAGACTAGGAGCGTCCGCTTTGAAAAAGTGTTTGTGTTTTCCCTTACCCACTAATTTTCTATTAGAGGATTTTTTCTCGCATAAAATGAAGTTAACGGAGCATAAAATTATTCACGGGGAATGCTGCAGGAAATGTTTCATCTCTCTCCTCCTGTTTAGATAGCTGTGTACACGAACTTCCCCTTGATAAAAAGCTTAAATGGCCTTCGCAAATTATTCTGCAAAATTGTTATTTTCGAGCCTTCCGCAAAAAATGTATATTCCGCCTTATTCTTTTCGCCACTGCCTTGCTTTAATGACGCTCTTCGACTTATAAAGCGGTTAAATTGCTTGTTTTAAATAAATAAACAGCTTTCTGTTTATGTCGTCGGGTTTTATCCTTCCAGCGCTCTAACAAATTCCGCCCCATTAAAAAGAGCACAAAATTATGTTAACAAAGTCCGCTACAATTGTTTCTCGGGGAAACGCTACATAAACACTTACATTCAATGCATCTTTGTATTTAAGTGAGGGAATAGGAAATTTTATTTGTATATCGTACAGATAAGTTTTATTGGATATATTACTTTAGTAAATATCAAGATATTTTAAATTTATTATTTATACAAAATTTGCAACTTATTCGCGATATACTTTAAAGATTTACATAATATTTTTTGCAGTGTTAAGCAAAAATACATAGTGCGTTGAAAAATTAAAACAAAAATACAGAAAGGAACATAATAATTTTATTACCTAAATTGTGAGTGTATGTTATGTTAAGTATATGTTAAAATGTGGCGGTGTGTATGTGTGTGTGTGTGTGTATACCTAACTTTATCACAGCTCTTCAATTGACTCGAGCAATGCCATCATTCAAAATTTGTATGATTAGCGTCAATAGCCTAATGGTTTAGGGTACGGCCTGCGAATCGTAAGGTCGTGGGTTCGAATCCACCATTCGACTATTGACGTGAACCATGTCCTAGCACAAGCTTAAGCTTAGTTGGAATGGTTAACAATATTGTTAGTAATTTTTCTGAAAAAAAAATGAAATATTGCTAGCTTTTTTAAAAAAAAGATTTATTAAAATTTAGTTTTATATTAATGTTTAATACCTATTAATATCGTAGTTACTTGAAAGAAGTTTAATAAATTTTTGGAGTTACCTAAAGTAATTTTTGAAGTATAAATAACACAGTATTTTAAAAATCTACTCAATTAACTTCAATTATGAGCAAAGAAAACTGTCTTACCAATTTACACTCCATAAAACTTACTTACCATAAAAATCAATTTTTTTAATTAAAGGAAGAATAAATGACAAACCATCAAATATGATAAAATTCTCGTTACAAACAGATAACATGAGAGACACAGAACATAGAATAATAATGAAATATAAATAGTTTGTAATCTAAAATAACACACTGTGCAGGAAACGTGTTTCCGGTTCCAAAATTCAACTGAGTTTTTTTTTTTTATTTTATTTCGTAAGCAAATAAATAATAACAACTTGCTCAGCCACTATTAAAATATTGATACAATATACTGTATAATATCAACGTGTAAGAATTGAAACTTGACTTCGTTGACTTCCGAAGTCAAGTTTTTTGACGAACCACACAGATTGGCCAGGGAAGCTTGACTGCTTCACCGGATTGAGAGGTGGCATAGCTCTTAGTTCGCTTAGCCTGAACCTCTATCGCTAGTAACTCGACACAAGGGTCCCCCCGGTGAGGGACTAATACTGGTTATCTGAATTGTATCTTATTCTTTGTTCCTTCACTGCTGAGGATCGTGACCACGTATGTCCAGCTCCCATTGAGTGTATAGTCTTTGTGATTATCTAAGACCGCTTTGTAGGCGCCCATCTTTGCATTCTTAGTATTTTTGCCATGTTGCCTAAAATGTCCTGCTTCTCCAGTACTTTGAAGAAAGTCATGTGTTACAGACACATGACTTTCCGCCTTATTTCATATAGCTCACCGTCTGAATGGTCAGTGGAAGTTGCTTAATACGCTAGCAACTTGCATTTGGTCGTAGCTGTAAAGAAGAACATCACGAGGAAACCTAGTTTTAAAATCATGTAGGTTTCCTGTGAAGTCTGCACTTGGGCTGCATGGCGGACTGCGTAGTCTCTCTCCTTATACTCTCTTTACCGAGAATGCCTGTGCCCAACAGTTCCTACTATAAATTACTACTACAGTTCTTACATATAATTATATAGGTTGTATCTTTCATTTTCACTTTCAAGCGCATTATCTGTATCTAATAGAGCGATGAAGATATAGGCATTGATGCTTATGTATAATAAGATCGTATATAAGTGAAATTGTCACCTGGATAATAAATGGCTTCTTTCCTCACTGCGTATTTTGCTAGAGGTATTCGCAGAGTGCAAATGAACTCCGCCGGGGAAGGAAGATCCACGTCGAGCAGCGTCACCGACGCCACTGTTGAGTATCTTCCGTTCACCAGTTTGAGGTCGTGTGAAACGCCTTCAAGTCTCCTTTAAGAAATATTTTACTATGAATCTCGGGGCTACAGAAAATATATTAAATGAAGATGTACGATAAAATCTTCAGAACTCTAACAATACGACTTTAAACTTTGAGGATTAGTACCACAGTTCATGTAACACAACACGTAATAACTAACAGGTTTATTATTGTCGTACTACAGAATTGGCCAGAGAAGCTGGTCTTCACCGCTTACCCGTATTGAGAGGTGGCATAGCTGCAGCAGATACTATTGTTACACGAATGAGCATGATTTGGGGGGAAGAACTATGCCACACATCATCACATATTACTGGCGTAAAGTTAATGAATATTTTAGTTCTGCGTTTAGTCAGGGTAGGTATCCAACTCTCCATAAAAAAAGATAAAATTTCTTTACTAGGTGTTTGTGGACGACAGGGTCAATTAACATCTGGCCAGGAGTCTGCTAAACCGTTCTGTAAGTTATGTACAAAATGAACGTTCAATGGCATGATTAGTAGTTTATATTTGTTAGTTCTCGTAGTGTTAAAGAGTTAGTTTGTGCAACTAAGTTGTACTGATGGAATACTATTGGCACCAGCCCCGTAATAAGACTATGGTATCCCCTGCCTGTCGTAAAAGGAGACTAAAAGGAGCGCCAGGTTCACGGGCATTTGTCGTCTGCTACAGTGGATCCGGGAAGAAGGCAGCACTGGTGGTTTCATGTTGCCTCAGGTACTGCTAGAGTGCAGGGGACGGAGTAAACTCCCCCGGGACTTACTTCAGAGCGCAGTGCAGAGGGGCTCCAGTACATTCCGCTTGAGATCCCGGAGACCCTTGCCATGTACTGAAGAGGGTCACGGGGGGTTTTATTGAGTAGGAGCCTTAAATAACCACAAAAGGCGGGGTATCTTGTTGAAGATTTCCCGGGTTTCAAAAAAAAAACTACTGGCACACCAATCGTGTGTGTGTGTACTAGCAGTTGATGTATTGGGTATACATGCTTGTCACCATGACATATAAAAAAATTGTATAAAAGACTGAAACTTTACTTAATAGTTACATTGTGAGTACAAAAATATATTTCAAGTCTGAGAAATGTTTAATCATAGTTCATTTAACCTGTTCCCAGTAAAGTAATGCTTTAAAGAAACTAAGTCGGCAACGAAATTTCGTCTAAAAGCATATTTTTGAGTAAGAACTCGATGTAAGGTGCACCAGGTGGCAGTCTTAAATCCGATTTAATCTCGAGCTGTGGAAATGTTGCCAAATGTTGTTTTTGCTTTATGAAATAAATGGAGAATAAAACATCTGTACTGGATTTTGTGCCAACGAACTACTATCAAAAATTATTTACAAGGACAAATCTTTCGTTTCTGACACAAGTTTATTAACGAGTAAAAGAAATCGACTTGAAATCCAATAATGAGAAATATAATTAATCAGAACCTAACAAAACTTTTTCACTTTTTAAATAAAAAATGCATCATTGAAATCGGTTGGCGCCACCTTTCAAATCCGTTGAAACTGTAGCGGTCAGCTTCTCTTTCCAATGAGTGTAGTTGTATCATTATTTTTCCGGGATAGACGAAATACCATGGCATAAATAAAAAATTGTTACGTTGATACCTTTTATGGGATTTAAATAGTGGGTAGCATTGAGTATTACTAATAAATTTTATCACTTATAATTATTACTTACATTATACGTAAAGAAAGTCGCAAGTATAATTTCGTCAATATTTTTTATATCACTATACAATAAAGGAGAACATGACACACATGTTCATAAAGTCTGAAAAAATAATTCTAAAGAATGACGGAGATATCGCGAATTTACCTAAATAGTCAGAATTCTTTTTTTAGTTTTGATTTCCTTTATAAAGTGAGTAAGTTTTGGTGCACCACGTCTTGTCTAAAATTTTCTACATCAATAAATAGTTTTCTTTTATTTAACGTCATTTTATAATATAAAAAAACTTACACACTTTTATCACGCATAATATTGGAGAGACAATTGCGCAGGTTCAGTTACATATTTGTTACATATCAGCTTATAATTTTATTTTTGAAGAAAGCCCAATTAAATGTATTTACCTATAAGAAATACGTAAGTAAAATTACGAAGCCGTGATCAATGTGAATACCGCAGCAACGCGGGTACTTGGATAAGGTCGTAACGCATTTAGTTTAAATTACTTCTAACACCACTGAATATTATTTTAAATCAAGTATACACGTAACTCCATATTAATTTTGTCTATTGATTACTCTTAGAACATATTTCTCTACGACATTGTATTTCTGAACTGTTTTTAACGGTCCTGAAAAGTTTTTCCATCAATAGCGCGATTTCATCGTTTCGAAAACTATGCTTATCACAAGCCCTCGCAATAACAAAATGCCTTATGTTTTGAAAAGCAATAAATCAGTACAGTACACGACAAAAACTTTGACCAATTAGCCGCTTTATTGCCCTAATAAGCATTCTTAGGACAAAATATTTTCGTTTACAATAAAACTTCTCAAGAATACAAACGAGTAGCTATTATAAGAAAGGAAGCGTCAATAGCCTAATGGTTTAGGGTACGGCCTGCGAATCGTAAGGTCGTGGGTTCGAATCCCCATTCGACTATTGCTGTGAACCATGTCCTAGCACAAGCTTAGGCTTAGTTGGAATGGTTAACAAGATTGTTAGTAATATTTGTGAAAAAAAAAGAAATATTGCTAGCTTTCTTTTAAAAAAAAAAAAAAAAAAATTCCTGACATTCCCTGCTGTGTATTAATGAGCTCTTATTTAACTTGTATGCTATCCATTGGGGTTCAAGTTTCCCGTGTGTAAAGCAAGCTTGACCCACACGTGGTTCATGAGTGATATTTACGACTACCCACGACTTACCGTGACTCCTACGAAAATTTGAGTTGTTTGTACTTCTTCTTTGCACATCTTCTAAGTTCAATAGCAAAATCAAAGATTCAATCATCTCCTTATTTATCTCTTACTAGCTGACCCCGCAAACGTTGTTTTGTCATATAAATTAATTCTATCAATATTATAACAAGAAGATAAATCTCTTAACACAAAAAGCATTTGAAAAACCGTTTCTGATGCGACAGATATTTGTTGTATATGATTGACCTTTATGCTGTGACGTATGGTCTGTTTGAAGTTGTCATGCGTCGGCTGAACAACTGAACGTCATTCTGTCTCATTCACTCTATTTTATTAAAACCGTTTTTTAAAAAATATCTATTATTTTGTTTTATATAAGAAACCTTGTCCTAAAAGTATTATTTAACATTTTTTTCACCATTCCAAAGAGCCTATTGACGATTCGAATTTTGAATCTTCTACATAAACTATAGGTGTAATCTCATATTCCTCCATCCGCGCTAGTTTTATAAAAAGTGGTAAAAAGTTCAATAGCTTCACGAATTATACTTACTTCACCTATAATGATTTCGACGAACTTTCTTCTCTAAATAGTCAGTAATAAATGATCAATCTTTATTGCTAACCTATAGATGCTTAAGAAATATTTCGCTATGCTATTTTTGGACGATCTAACGCAGTTGGCCATAGAGGCTGGCTTTTACTGGTTCACCGGATTGAGAGGTGGCATAGCTATTAGGTACTAACTCGACACAAGGATCCCCCCGGTGAGAAGTAACCTCGGCTTGGGCTATTTTACGCGTTACCAGTCCGACCCGAGATCGCCCGAGAGGGCCGAACCACGACTCGGTCGGTAGCTATTTTATTGGCAAAAGACTATCGTGACAATCTAAGCTAAACTAACTTATAAGCGACTTCGGGAAGAAGCTAATTCATAGAAGTCACAGCTGAATTTTAGACGTAACATCAGACACGCTTTACTTTTTCCCTCTTACAGTCCTAAAAACAAAACGATAAATGTATACATAAAAGATTGTAATCTAACACAAACTAAGTCTTAGTAAGAAATTAATAAAATATATAAATGAAAAGAAACTAACACTAATTCAATGCAAGTAAGGCGAAAACTTTTAAAACCATATTTCAATTGAGCAATGTCTCTCGAGGCTCAGTGGAAGCCGTATTTTTAAAGCAGTTTGTTCTTTTCGTAAAACAAATATCATTTCAAAGTAGCAAGCAACTTAACAACAAAGAATCGTGTATTTCTGTAAAATGTATTTCAGAAAAGATTCAAGCGTACGAACTTAACATGCAATAAGTGCTATGGTATAAAAAGAAAAATTGTCTTTCTTTGTATACTAGAAACCCAACAGTGATAGCCCAGTTGCCAGACTACGGCTAGTAGCGGGATCAAATCCCAGTCGGCTTGTACCAATAAATTACGTACGTTCTTGTACCTACAAAAAATCAATTACTAAAAATTTGTGCTCAGCATACATTGTGTATGGACATTGCCTGTCACATATGGGACCAAATAAACATTTTGAAAATTGTACAGTGAAAGCTGCCTCCGTCTGAACTAAAGATCCCGAAGAATCAATTTGTATAATGGAACCTTTAAGAGATTCGTACATTTATGATAATCTAAGTGTACTTGATGAGTAATATTTAACGTCAACGAGCACAAAAGAAATAAAATATAGGCCGCAGGCTATCTTAATCTAAGTATAAAGTTACAGCCAAATATATGTCTCACTGTTGTGCACAGGCCTTCTCTGTAAAAAGTGTGACAGGGCATTGTTCGCCACGCGACCCTAGTGTGGATTGGCAGACTTCACATGTCCCTAACACACGTAGGTTTCCTATG
Source organism: Meandrusa payeni (assembly GCA_029286785.1). Taxonomy (NCBI): domain Eukaryota; kingdom Metazoa; phylum Arthropoda; class Insecta; order Lepidoptera; family Papilionidae; genus Meandrusa; species Meandrusa payeni. Next base: position 9,545,486 of record JAGSMX010000013.1, read on the forward strand.
TTTCACTGCCGAGCTCGTGAAAATCAGCACTTATAATTGCAACAAACATATTTATCGGTGTCGGGCATCGGAGATCAGCTACGCGATAGCTAGAGTACTGAGGTAAACTTCGGAAATTGAAGAATGCCTACATAGCGTTTAATGTTTGATTTGAAATCTTTTTCTGTCTTTGCTCGTAAATATACTTGATAATATAAAGGTGAAGCAACATTTGCATCACTGTAGTGGCTACTTACGTAATCAACGCAATAAACTAACTAACATCACGCGAGCATAAACGCCGCGATGTAGGCTGGACGGCGAGCGATAAGGTGCAATTGGCCTGTAAGCCAATTGCTGTGTGTGGCACACGTCTTCGATTTTATATGACCTCGACACGTTAACATAATTACTCGATCGACTTTTATTCTTTAATTATATTGATAATTATTTACCATATAAACACAGATTTATTAAATTTGTCTGTTTAGAATAGAATAGAATAATTTATTCGACACAAGAACACAGAAACAACAGGTAATACAAGACAAAAAAACAACATAATCAAAAGTAAATTGTGTAAAATTAAAACAGAATAAAATTGACTTGGTGCCGAAAAGAGGTTGGCTCAGCATGTACTGTGCTCACACATGTAGCACAGCGCTGATATTCAGCCAAAAAATCTGTGTCAACTAAGGCGGACACGAGTCGGTTGTGTATAAATAATGTTTTACATACACTTTTATTTAAATTATACATAAATATATATATGTTTCCGGAAATGTATGAAATCAAAAAATTGTATACAAATCCTAGGAAATGTGTCACAGTAAAATACTTTAAATGATGAACTCTATCTAATTGGTACTACTGGAACCGGCCAGGGATTTAAGAAGTGCCTTTGCAAGACTGCGCTACAGAAAGATGTCTGTGTTTTAAAAATAAAGTATTATGTACTTCCAAATGCCATTCGAGCTTACCCTGCAAAAATAAATAGCTAGGTGGACAGACAAAGTATTATAATATAAAGATTTACTTTTATACTTTTTTAGTATGACACATTTCCTAGGATTTTTATACAATTTCTTGATTTCAAACATTTCCGGTTACATATATAAAAATAAAAAACGCAGCTATTATAAATAAATGTATATAATAAAATATATTTATAGTTTGTTTACATATATATATATATATATATATATATATATATATATATATATATATATATATATATATATATATATATATATATATATATATAACATAATAAATAACATAAATTACATCATTAATAAAGTGTTAAAAAAACGATATATTAATATTTAGTTTTAATGTGTTCAATAAAGTAAGAAACAATAGCATTAATATATTATGTTTGTCCATATATTTTGCATCGTTCGGATGTGGTAACTCAGGGCGGTCGCAATCCAAGTTCGATCTCCGGAGCCGGCACTAATGAATTTGTTAATTGCAATTTTAAGTGCTGATTTACCATGCGCTCGGCGGCGAAGGAAAACATCGTGAGGAAACTTACATGTATTAGAACTAGGGCCGCGTGACGGACTACGCTTTTATAGTATCTACAGAGAATTCCTGTGCCTAACAGTGGGACATATATATATACAGGCTGTAACTTAATTTTTTTTTTGGATCACGTTATAAAACTTTCGTTATACATAAACGGATAGATGCACATGACCTAATGAGAAGTGTGATTTTTAACGTGCTAAGTATATGCATACATACAACTTAATTAAGTAACGTTATTGCATATTTGTAGCAAAAATACAATAAGTTTTGCCGTGATTTGTTCTTGTTCTTATGTTTATGTATGTATAAGGTTGTCAAATATCTCCCTTCCGCCTTTTGTCTTTTGAATTTCGCGGCTATGTACAAAGCGCTACAGAGCTCGTAACTAGCAATACTATACATAATTTGAAAGGTCTTGTACCTACAAAAATCACTTACTAAAATTTGTGCTCAGCATACATTGTGTATGGACATTGCCTATCACATATGGGACCAAATAAATGTTTTGAAAATTGTACAGTGAAGCTGCCTCCGTCTACCCAGCTAGGGTTAAAAGGACATGAGACTCCGAACTAAAGATCCCGAAGAATCAATTTGTATAATGGAACCTCTTAAAATTCGTAGATTTATGAGTATTACTTATTATACTATTAGTAGTACTTGATGAGTAATATTTGACGTCAACGAGCACAAATGTGGAAGAAGAAATAAAATATAGGCCGCAGGCTATCTTAATCTAAGTATAAAGTTACAGCCAAATATATGTCCCACTGTTGTGCACTTTCAGGTGGCCTTCTGTGTAAAAAGTGTGACAGGGCATTGTTCGCCACGCGACCCTAGTGTGGATTGGCAGACTTCACATGTCCCTAACACACGTAGGTTTCTTATGTTTCACTGCCGAGCTCGTGAAAATCAGCACTTATAATTGCAACAAACATATTTATCGGTGTCGGGCATCGGAGATCAAACTCGCGTAGCGTAGAGTACTGAGGTAAACTTCGGAAATTGAAGAATGCCTACATAGTGTTTAATGTTTGATTTGAAATCCTTTTCTGTCTTTGCTCGTAAATATACTTGATAATATAAAGGTGAAGCAACATTTGCATCACTGTAGTGGCTACTTACGTAATCAACGCAATAAACTAACTAACATCACGCGAGCATAAACGCCGCGATGTAGGCTGGACGGCGAGCGATAAGGTGCAATTGGCCTGTAAGCCAATTGCTGTGTGTAACACACGTCTTCGATTTTATATGACCTCGACACGTTAACATAATTACTCGATCGAGTTTTATTTTTAATTATATTGATAATTATTTACCATATAAACACAGATTGATTAAATTTGTCTATTTAGAATAGAATAGAATAATTTATTCGACACAAGAACACAGAAACAACAGGTAATACAAGACAAAAACAACATAATCAAAAGTAAATTGTGCAAAATTAAAACAGAATAAAATTGACTTGGTGCCGAAAAGGGTTGGCTCAGCATGTACTGTGCTCACACATGTAGCACAGCGCTGATATTTAGCCAAAACCTGTGTCAACTAAGGCGGACACGAGTCGGTTGTGTGATAAATAATGTTTACACATACACTTTTATTTAAATTATACATAAATATATATATGTTTCCGGAAATGTATGAAATCAAGGAATTGTATACAAATCCTAGGAAACCTGTCACACTTTTACAGAGAAGGCCTGTGCACAACATTGGGACATATATTTGGCTGTAACTTTATACTTAGATTAAGATAGCCTGCGGCCTATATTTTATTTCTTCTTCCACATTTGTGTAATAATATCATCATCGTCACGCATTCACCAGCTAACTCCCCAAGTCAGGCTTGTGTAAAGAAAGTTTCACTTCAATAATTAGAAATGTATACGGCATCAGGAAGAAAAGTGCTTACCTCTCAGGCGTCGCAAGCGTCAGGTTGGGAGCAGGAAACGCTCCATCCGCTGCGCATATGACGTTCACGGTGTCATCGTCGGTCTTGTTCTGGATCAGGCGGAAGTTCGTCTCCGGCACTGTAACATTATACCCATAAGAATATTCCGCAGGGGCAGGTGAGGTTAATGAACTGTAACGATCTCCGCGCGTGCCAAGATGGCCAACTGCTCTCGCGTAATATTAAATTTCCAAAAGCAATGATTTTTTATCGGTACGATACAAACTGTCTTTTAATTAAAATAGGATAATAAATGTAGAAATAGAGTTTGAAATAAAATACTAAAATATATATGTAATAAAAAGGTAATTAGAGGTAATGAAAACCGAAAAAGATTACAATATGGTAAATACATAGTAATAAAATAAATAAATAGTTAAGATAACAATTAGAAATCAATGACATATTTGAATATATATCACTGGCCTAAATATAAAAGGATTTAGATATATAAACTAAGCAATGTATGGCTTAAAAAGAGTAAAATATAGAATGCTTAAAAAATAAGTAAGAAAAAAGGACCCTAACTTAAGCATGTTGGGGGAAGGGATAAAAACTGTCTTTTAATTAAATTCGTTGCGTTTCTGCAAATTGTAAAAGGAAAATAATTTTTATTTTTATATTAAGGTGTTTATCTTCTTTTAATTTTTGTTATCTTTATAATGTGATTAATTATACCTCTATATAATAAATCTCTATAAACTTGATGAACCCACTGATTTTGTGCGTTGTAGCATTTTAAAATAGTCGACTACGAAGCCGTCTTTCGATACAAACAACCTAATTGGCGACTGTACGGATGCCCGTTTCCGTTCGGAAACCTCTTTGATCTTCCTCGTTGGGTAGTTTGGCGGTATTTACCGAAGTCCACCCAATCTTTCGAATAATGTGTATCCATTACGTTCCTTTGATTCCAGCCGTTGAGATCCCGAGATCATTATTTAGTTTCGTTTCTTCAAATAGCACAATACGCTACCAGGTTCGACTCCCAATGCGTCACGCCTAAATGAATTTGCATTAAATTTCTCATGTACCATTTGCTCGACGGTAAGGAAAACATTGTAAGGAAACCTGCATTTCTGAGAATAGTTATAGTTAGTTTTTCTGTAAGTGTGTAAAATAAACTTATCCTCTATATTATTTTGACAGCCGTTTCTAGTGTTTTTTTTTATATTCATAAAAAACGGGTTGATTGCAAACTCAGGCATATAAGTCATGGAATTGCGCACCGACCGTATCTCTCACAGCTGTCGTATATCGGATGCAGGTGGCGCTCGGTATTACGTCATTGCTTGCTGCAAAAAATCGGGAATGTTTTATGTGAGCTTAAATTTAATCGAAGTCTGCATGTGGACATGGCAAGGTCTATGTAACCCTCTTTTTGACGGGAGGGAAATCTTCAACAAGATGCCCCGCCTCCTAGGGGGAAGACAGGGTTATGTGGGATTTTTACCCACTAAATTATCAAAATATATAATATATTAATAAATTATAAATATTTTATAATTATATCTATTAATTTTTTCCCCAATGTCACGCCAATCAATTTCGATGATTAAATTTTTTATTGGAATCGATGTCCTTAAAGAGTAGTTTGATTAATGTTTATTTGGTTCTGAATAGGTTTATTTCGTAATATTCCTACGATAGTTCGGAAATACAAAGGGGGCGTCCGCGCGTAATAGCGTTCGACTACAGATTCGATTCAAAGATTTTGGTTTTTGCACGTAAATATACTTGCGTGAATTAGGTTCAATTATATTTTCATTCACTTATATTACAGTATATTATGATCAAAACAGCTAGATAATTTAAATAAAATATTTCTACACCCATATATTACAAACATGTTCGAAGTCAGATACATTCAAGATGAATGGGTTCAGGGAACGCCTTATAAGCTTACCGTTTCGTAGTTTAAATCCTACCACTGCTGTTAAACATTTCAAGAAAAAGCTCCGGCTTTATTTGAATGAGTTTTAAAAGCGCACCACTTATCCAAGTTCCTCGGCACTATTCGTTAAAACGATCTCATGTACACAATAAACACACATACAAAGGGCTTTTAGCTCGTATACGCTTGTTTTCATCTATATATCTATTTTAAACTCTGTATTAAGTTATTACAAAAAACAAATTCATTATCTTCTTCGTCGCTTGAGTCTTTACAGACTCGTCGTGGTTATCACGTATTAGGTATCAGTGACCCGCTTCACAAGCCGCCGCCACTCCTCCCTGTACGCTGCTTTTTTCGCACATTGATGCAAGGGTACGTCCATAGCCGTTCTTATCTGGTCGGTCCATCTCATAGGTGATCTTCCCCTAGGTCTGGTGCCCTCCACTTTACCCTGTACTACCAGGCGTTCGATGGATTTGTCATTACGCCTGCAGACATGACCAAAAAATGTCAGTATCCGAGCCCGAACAATGAAAGACAGACGCTGCTTGATGCCGAGTTCTTCAAGTATTGACTGGTTAGTTCGGAATGCAGTCCAAGGTATCCTCAGCATTCTTCTCCAGCACCACATCTCGAGCGCATCTATCCTCTGTTTCTCGCCTTCTCGTAGTCCATATTTCAGAGGCGTACAAGAAAATTAATTATAGTTCATCGTATATAACGCCTTTTACTCGCAATTCTTTAAAAGTGCTTTACTTAATATGTATTATTATTATTTCTGCATATTTTAACAACGTATTTTGTATTAGATGTTGGAAGAGTTGTGTCCAGGATCGTACTAAGAGAAATTCCCTGCCTACCCTTTGGGTGACTTGCGTTTGTATTTACGTAACAAATTTGTTTAATTATAAAATGCTATATTTGTGTAAATGAAGAAAACTAATTTGGTCGCCTAACAAAACTATAGAATTATGAATAATAAATAGGTACATTGTGAAATATCTTTCAAGAAATCCGTCAAACACACTTATCATGGGATATTTATGTTAACACATTCAATGCTGATTGCATTGTAACATGCATCCCTGTTTTTACTAATAACTGGTAGTACTGTGGCCATACATTTTGAGTAATTGAATATTTTAAATTAAGTATTATATGTAATTTTTGATAATATTTATTACAAAAATTCAATTATTTTAGAAAAAAATAATTACGGCGCCGTGTACTAGGCCTATGGAGCTATGGGCTATTGCTTCTTTTTAATTGTGTGATGTTTTAATTATGTTTTTTTTTTATTAATTTATTTAAAACACGGCGCCGTTTGTCCGGCCTTCTTCCTCTTCACTGCGCCGTGTAATCGACCGTATACATCTCCACTTCTTCGTGTAATTGGCATTGAATGTGTCGCAGGGGTCCAGATCACTTGCAAAAATGGGTTAAGTACAAAACTTGCTAAAACTTATACCCGTGTATGGGAAAATTCACTTAACATTGGTAGAACTTATGTAGTAATAAAAAAATGCTATCAATCCGGCTAGAGGTATACCATCAAATTTTAAATTTTACCTCTATATCAAATGTTAAAGTTCGTTCTTATCTCTAAACATATGGCGCTTGAGCTGCCGATCGATTTCGATCCCGAACAAAACTTGTGACCGTTTCGTAACCAGCTGAAATTCGGGCGAATGAATAGAATAGTATTCTCTATATAATTCAAAGGCAGACAATTTGCTAAATTACACTACGAACAGTTTACCCATATCGGGCCTACAATACGATATGGCCTCGCTAAACCCTTCTCAAGAAATGTGTTATTGGATAACCTCGAGTAACTATTAAATGGATTTTAACTTGGATTTCTACTGCCTGCTTTATACTTTATGAATACGGATATCGCTACTTACTTAATAACATTAACATAGAAATTGGAAATTAAAACTTTATAGCTTAATTCTCACTTAACATTAACTTCGCACCACACATTTATAAACAGGCCGCACTACTCTGACGTCACACAGTTTTTGAACTAATACGGAGCGTAGTTAGATAATTTGATATTGCAAAATTAGTCAAACATCAAAATACCGACACAATAATTGTTATTATTATTCTACGATAATTTGTTGCGTGTTTTTTAGACATAAGTGGAAATAAAGGATCTATTCTAATAAAAATTCAAATACACCAAAGTTTTACAAGGTAATAAATTTTATTTCACCTCTCGTATTAGGATTGATCATTGTATCTCCGGGGAATCTCAGCCAAAGACCCGCATCTTTCAAGCTAGACCATTAGTATGGCCGGCTTTTATTTTATTGTGTATATCGAAACAAAACCTCCTTTTTAAAGTCGGTTAATAGTTTAATATAATGTAGCGTTGTCCATATCAAGATTTGGTAAGTTATTTGCTTTTGCCCTTATGTACGTTGTCATGTTACGTAGCGACCGGCTCGTTCAAATTGATCCTAATTTAAAAACAATCTCGATTGGAAAGGCCATCCGTAAAGATAAGTTGGGCAAAGTTCCATTTCTCCGAACGCCTTAGGCGTAAAAAGAGATGCGAAATGGATAGCAGATGTTTCGTATGTATAACCATGTATAATGTAACAAAAATAACGGGACAGTAGTCACAAAAAATTGAATAGTGTTAATCTAAGTTATGTTTTAAGTGGCAACCGATATTGCTGGTCTAATTTGGATGTATGAGGCGTCAATAGCTTAATAATTTAGGTTATAGTCTGTGAAACATATAGACATAGACATTTTTTTATTGGCATCAATTTGCAAACATATTATAAATAATATATAGACGTGAGCAAAAATAAAGGGTCGGTTAAGAAAGTTTGAATATCTCGGAGGATAGACGCTAGCTAACTGAAACAAACTATGATAGACAATTAACTATCCTTAAAATAAAATAAAATATTTTAATTAATTTATTTATATTTCATTAAAAAACATAAACTTATACTTTTAATTTTATTTTTATTTAAATTTTTGTACATAGTGTCGCCACATGGAGACGGCACTAAGCACTAAAAATAAATGTAATAAAAAATGCTGTATTTTCGATTCAGTTTACGTATGTTATGTTATTTATATTTATAGGATATGATGCCAACATTGGACACCGTCCCAGTATGTGCTGATTTTCAGCGCCAAAATCGTGCGTGCGCAGCGACGTCGTATATTAAAACCCATTATTCAACTTTTGACGTGAACCGCTTCCTAGCACAAGATTAGCTTATTAGCTATATTTAAATCTTTATATAAAAGGCAGATAGGGAATAACTTATACCAAACAGCAAATCATTTATAAACCTTTTTGTCCCTATCCATCTAGGTAGATCTAGAACTGTGTAGTTAAATGTATCTCTTTATGCAAAAAAAATTATAAAAATAAATAAAATTTGGAAATAATTTTGTAATATTACGAGTAAGATAACCGCTTTTTAATACATGCATATGAATGTATATACGGTACATTTAACTATATATTTCTATATATATAACATGTTCCTATAATGGTTGACAAATAAAATGTGTTGCACTGTAACAAGAGAAACGACATATAGGTTTAGTCGTCCATCTGTAGTTTTTATATCAACTTAAAACATTTCTTATTGTTCACTTCTTCTTTTACAGGCCAATACCTATATGTCATTCCTGACAACCGTGCGTTTATGGAAATAAAGCTCGGTGGCAGCCAGATATAAAAATAAAAAATATTATTACTTTTTACATATATATCTCTGGAACGACTGAATCGACTTTGACGGGACTTTCATTGGCAGATAGCTGATGTTAGTAACGGAGCTTACGTAACTTTAATTAGAATAACTTTACTTTGTCTCCACACAATACAAAGGTCAATCGAAAAAGAAATAAAAAAAAACTCACCAAAAACAACCATTTGCTTCGTTTTCGAATCTTCATCCATGAATGTGGAAACGACGCAAGTGTAATCACCAGAAATATCGGTGTTCGGCTTCACAATGCGCAGTGCTCTGTGCATTTTTAAAGGGTCGTTCGACGCCCTATATGTTAGATCGACGCGACCTCTCAAAATGCCCATGTCCTGCGGCTTCTGCGACGCAATCCATTGGTAAACTGGTCTCGCTTTATTCCTAAAGAACCACTTCACCACCAACCCCGATGTATCATTACCGTACGTGTAGTCACAGTCTAAAATCACAGCGTCCTGTACACCGTATTGTATTATTTCGGGCACCACTAATTTTACTATTTTCACCGCGTTTAATTCTGAAACAAAAGAGAAAGACGGTTTTAGATAACTGATGACAATTTTTTAATAATAAATTAAAATAATATAAATATATTTTTTTTCACAAATATTGCAAACATTCTTGTTAACCATTTCAAGTTTTTGCTAGAATATAGCTCACGTCAATAGTATAATGGTGGTCGAAGCTTCACCACCACATATCGAAGTTTTGAAAACATTGAATCGGACGTTCGAGATTAATGCAAACATATGGATTTCATAATTAAATTCAAAAATTTGCGACTGAGCAAAAATGTTTTTATTTCATCGAAAATAATTATAGTAATAATTAATATAACATTTACAATTAAAGCTTTTCAATTTTAATGAATACAGTATCAATACAAATAGTAATCGAATATTATATAAAAATTATATCATCTTATAAACATTTTCACATAAAAATTTTAGTCAAGAAATATCAATAAATATTAATATGAAAAAATTAGGACACGCATAAAGTGATGGCTCAGCTCATGTAACAGTTGAATTTCTGGCAACTCCATTTATAAATATGTAATTGTACGCCGTCAAAGGTTACTATATATAAAATTTTATAAATGCATATTGGGCTGTAAAAGCGTCGTAAGTAGCTTTAATTATGTGTCGCTTTTTAAAAAAAAGTAAAAAAAATGAGTAGTAAACTTTGAAAAACTGAAAGAAATTGGCGTCTCTCCCTACCCCATTCGGATTATAAGACTTGAAAAGATATTTTCTAGCAAATTCGTCAACATTTCTAACCACTATCATTGTTATAAAAACAAATCCGCAAAACCGCACAATGCTTTCTCCAAAGAATTTTTGCAAAAACTTTAATTTCAGTGATTTTTAAAGTAATTTGAAAGCAAAAACAAAAGGGCCACGTCCATTATATTGTCTTCGAAAGTTAAAATATTTTCTCTTTGATACTGAAGTGGGCGGAGATGTGAAAAAAGTGTGATTAATTTAGGAAAAAAAGGTACTTTTTAATGTAAACAACAACGGACCGCTTTGACTGACAGAGCCTTAATGGAGGCGTCAATAATGATCGGAAAATCTAATATCAACGTTAAACGAACAACATAAAACACTTTCTCACAATATAAACAATTTATGTTCATGGACAGTTTAGAAAAACATATTGTGGAAATTGCATTAGCTGTTTTTATTAATGGAGTAGGACACCGACCGTAGGACAGACCTACTTATGGGCAACCGTAATACTTAGAGAGTTGAAGTTGTGATATCCGTTTTTCACTAAAAAAGGGGTTGAACTGTTAAAACTATGTGAAACGAAGTAATACAAATACACTTACGCATATATTCTGTAAACACTTCATTTAAAATTTACCGAAATGTATCATTCCATTCAAGCCAAAATAAGAGTTGCTTCGGGATTGTTTTGTTTTACTAAAATGGCAAAAAACAGAATACAGCGTATACCTTATAAACGCTAGTATTCTGAGTAGTCGTGGTACCTTATAACTTATAATATCTGTACCTTTATTTCACACTAGTATTCCGCGTGGTCGTGTAACACTACTGGAAATGTCAGGAATTGAATGTAATAAAATCCATGGAAGTAGTTTAATTCAAAGATTAATTCCAGATTGAATAAGGTGCTGACAATAGTCGGAATATAATATTGAAGGATAAGAAGCCATTGAAGTTTGAACGATAAAAGATGTCACGTTATATAATCTACGATATGAGTTCGGATCGTGAAAGTTGAAAGCTAGCTTCTTCTCAAACAGTGTCGCTTCTAGATAATCCGCAGCCATTAGCCTGCAATGCGCAGAACATTAATATTTATGCAATTCTCAGGTCGGTGTTGTTGAAAGCTTATTTAAATTCATCCTTGGTCCTACTTAAAAGGCAGGCTCGACCTAAAAATTTGAGACGCACTTAAATTTTCATCAATGAACGCTCTAAATAACAAAGTAGGGGATAGATTTTAATAATGAATTCAGTTATAAGAGCACTTGCCTCAACGTGAATATAATTCGAAGGATGTCACTCTTTGGACCTTCGGAATCGTTAAAACCTTTAGTAATTGACGTACGTGTATAGATTACTTATAAATAAAAGAGGGCTGTCATCTACTTTTCAACCGACTTCAAAAAAAGAGGTTCTCAATTCGTCTGTATGTTTTTTTATGTTACCTCATAACTTTTGACTGGGTAAACCGATTTTGAGGATTCCTTTTTTTATTGAAAGCTGCTGCTTTCTATGTTTCCCACTTTAATTTTGCATCAAGTGTGTGCGCCACAAATGGGCGAATAACTCAATAACCACGACAACCGATTTTGAATATTTTTTATTGTAAAGGATATATTTTTTGATGAGTACACTTGTTGGAGTCAGCTAATATTCACAATATCAAATAACGTATGGATGCAATGGGTTTGTCGGAAGAAAACTCATATGCATTTTGTACATAGATAATCTAAATATTGATTAAAGTAGAAATTCAACACGATTTTTACATAATATATACATAAATAACAAAAGTAAATACTGCACAAATAAAGATTCTCTATGGTGCTACAGGCTGAAGAGAAATTTTGTATTATATCCCTAACAATATATGTTATGAGAATCCCTACACCATTACATATTCTTTTCAAATACAAGCCATAGTAAATCCGTTGAAATCGTCCCAAGGACGCAAATCCCCGGAGAGCACTTGCAGTCTTCAAAATCCCCACTAACGAGGTGAATATCTCGGTCTGTCACATTTAGATGATACAAGCGAGAGCGGGTCAGCAGAGCTGAATGAAGTTAACTTGCACGGATGTGGTTTATGTCGAGAGACTATTGTGAGGACAGACGGTGTCAGGTGTAACAAAAACTTGAATAGTAAAAAGTACTAACAGTGTTTCTTTGTTACTATTGAATATTTTTCAGTGTGAGCAAATTTGTTTGCTACATGCTTTTTTATTAAATTTTGATGTATCTATAAAGAATATATTTTTATGTTTTTAACATCATAATTTTCGACTGGGGACTCGATTGATTTTTAAAATTCTTCTTTTATTCCTGTATTTTTTTATTTCTGACAACGGGATCTATGAGAAAACCATAATGACTTAATTTCGCATCAAGGTACACCAGAAATGGACGAATAACTCAATATCATGTCAACCGATGCCTATTATTAATTTTTTATTGGAAAGAATGTACTTTAAGAGTATTACTATCAGCGCTACACCTCCCCTTGTCATGTCGAACTCTCGCTCACAGACATTGAACATTGATCATGAATGATCGGTTTCTCTCGGCTCAAGCGCAGCGGGACACGACCGTAACGCTACATTTTTTGTGAATGAAACTCGCTATCACCAATTTACAAGACGATGTCACGTCAAAAGAAAAAAAACATTAATATACGCTTGTAATGAGCCACCATTTTTGTGTTAAAACTCTAATTAAGTATTTTGGAATAAAGCTTGAACTTTTTTAAGTTGTTACCACTTCTGAACCTAAAAATATATATTATATTTTTACTACGCTCGTGTTCTTGATGATCAATTGACATCTAACGACCCACTTTGACACAGACAAGCTGCTCATTAAAAAACCGCTGCAGTCTTTGTAAGGTTTCATATTCCTCGTCTGCCCAGGGGCACGCCACGTGTTGTAATCCCATACGATCAAATGTTTTATTTTACTCAACCTATTTAGAAAAGTATTTAGTCTACGTAAATAACGTCTGACACATTTATGGGGCGACCTTCGTTCTATGACTCGAATTCAAATTGATCAAAAGGTGAAAATAATTTTTTATACTTTTTAAGCAATTGGTGGTCTTCATTTGCAGGGATCAAAGAGCCTTTAAGTGTGGGTCTCAAGGTGATCCCCCATTACCTGGAGTGTCAGCACGGGGGTCAACTGCTCCCCCGGCCGCTTCTGCGGAATTGAAGGTCTTTCTAAGCCTGTTTACTCCTCTTATGAGAACACCCACATTGTAAACGGAGGGAAAGAGATATGCGGGTAAAGTATTGCAGTCTCTTGTAATACAAGAGGTTTTTAGGGGATATCCAAAACAAAGTATAAAATCTAGCGATGTCTCTTGAAGTCTGATGATAGAAGGGGGATGGGAGAATTAGACTATGAAACACTGTAGTGAATAAAGCATTTAAAACAAACCAATTCATTGGTGCCGGCATCGGGAATTGAACTCGGGTTGCTTGCTAGCTTACTATGTAACTTGAGGCGTCTGCACGGACAAAGCTACCACGGCTCTCTTGAAGAACTAAGGTGAAATAAAATGTAATAATTACTTAGTAATTTAATCAATTACTGTTGTAGTTTCATAATTTTAATATTAATGATTGAATTTTATAAAAAAATACAAAGGCTTGAATTTATGATATAATTAAATATGTAGAAGAAATATTCAATCTGAAATGTTGATTCTTGTCTGCCCCTGAAGCACTATTAGTTTTTAATTCCACTCCTCCTCCTCACGAACCCTTAATGTTATTTATATTCAATTCTGTGAGAGCGCCGGAGGCTATGTTAAAAGACATGTTAGTGGTACGTTTATATACGAGTACATTAAATGTACTGACTTTTACATAATCTAACTTTTTCTAACGAAATACTAGTAGTATTTCATTACATGTTTATATTATCTCTCAGAGCAGGGTCTACTTATTTTGGTTCGAGCAACTTATGGTAAGGTACAGCTTTTGCTGTCCAGTTTTCTCCAAGCTTATTAGATCCCAAATATAACAAGTAAGGGTCGCCATACACTAGGCACAAATTTTCAATTTTCAGCCCTGTAGTTCTGAGCTCTCAGGAATAAGACTACGGTATCCCCTGCCTGTCCACTGGTAAGGTTTTAGTGGGTAAAAACCTCACGTAACCGCCACCTTCCCCCCAGAAGGCGGGGTATCGTTTTGAAGATTTCCTCCCCGTTAACAAAAAAAGGCACAAATTTTTATCAAGTGTTTTTTTTTTGTACTAGAAAACACGGCAAGTCGCACGGCATTGGTAACACGAGTAACAGGCCATTTCGGATTAGAGCCCGTTGTCACGTTACCACTTAGCCTCTAGAATATCTCTCTCTAGGGTCGGTCCCTGATATCTAGGGATTATGGGTCATGATCAGAACACTCTGGATTGCATCTAAAGCGAATGATCTGCCTTCACCGGCTTCTGTCTAGTGTGTCTCTTATTACCTATTGTTTAAATTGTTGTCGTGTTTGGGGATGAGGAGTCTTTAACCGGATTTATTCTTGCTTTCTAGACAAGTGCTTGATGACGATCCCACCTGATATTAAGGGGAAATACAGTCCTGGATGGACCATTTTGTAGGTCAACTACTGCAAGATCTTTTGCCTTCCGTGTTCCCAACTACAATCAGTTACTCTCCTCATCTCTGCGCATTCTGTGACCGAAATACTCTAAGATGTCACTAGAATATCACTGCTTAAAAAGCTAAGAGCAAAATAAACAAAATGTTACTATTTATTGACCTATAGTAATATGTGAATTGAAAGCAATTAGGGCTATATGACAATAATCACAATCGAGCATTAAATACCGGGAGCGACGCTCTAACGAGCGCTCGCAACACGCAGGTGCTTGACTTCAAATTATACGAAAGATATTACTATTCTCGTTACACTTTCATTGATTACATTGAATTTCCCGACTAAATGCTTAATCTATTCATTTTTAATAACTTTAGAATCATTTGAATTTGAAGTATATGTATTTCAAGTAACTAACAACGAGTTGTCATTATTTAAGTACGATAATAGCCTCATAAAATGAGGCGATGAAATATTTTATTTAAATATATATGAAACCATTACACAGATGGACTTGGTCAGTTGACATAAATAGGGTAGATTGATTATTAACATTCCTTACATTGATCAGAATGGGGGTACTTCGATATTTGCCGCTGATGATTATTACTCAAAAAAGACAAACGACAACTAACGAATTCGCTTTCCTCCTCACTTAACTGGGCCTGAGACTGGCTGCGTAATTGTTTACTCGAACAGAGCTCCAATATTGTTAAAATTGTAGACTAATTAAGTTATTTATTATTATTAAGTATTAATTAAGATTGTTTGCAAGAATCAATTATCCCCATAGTCAAGGAAAGCCAGCACCTAATGCAACAAGTGTATCCTAGAACGACAGAACCAAGACTAACTTAACGGCAATCATTTCGTCTGTTTCATTCACATGGCGCGTATTGGAGAATCAGGGCTCCGGGATCTCCAGTGGAACGCACCGGAGCCCCTCTGCTCTGTGCTTAAGGAGAGCATGTAGCAGAGGAAGTTACTCCCTCTCCCCTGTGCCCTCGCAGTGCTAGACGACACGGGCCAGCCGATGTCGCCTCCTTCCCGGGTCCCTTGTCGTCCAGTGAACCCGAGGTCCCTTTTAGTCGCCTTCTATGATAGGCAGGAGATACCGCAGTCTTATTCTTGAGAGCCCAGAACTACAGGGCTGAACGTACGACGGTTCTTATGCCATGTCAAATAAATAAAAAATATACTTATTTATGTTATATTAGTATATGTACGAGTATTCTTGTCTGTTTTGTTATTTCGATACATATGGTATAATTAGATTAATGATTAAATCTGTCAAAATGTTTTTCTCCTTCATGCTGGTTGGCAGAGATATTCACTTAGTTATTAAAACCGCCTTTGTAAACGTTAGTTATAAATAAATGTTTATAAAAAGTATAAGTTAAAAATCGACTTCTTTCCTTTGTAATTAGAGAGTTAGTGTATAAATAGCAACAGTGAACTTTCGCAGACGCTATAAACGAAACCTAACCGAGCGTGCCGTGTATTCTATGAGCAAACTCCAAATTCGGTAGCGTCACTGCAAAAGGTCACAATATATTATTTCCCAGCGGAAGCCCTCGGGCTGCCCCTGCGCTATTAATAACGGGTTTTCTTTGCCAACGGTACATGCATCTGACAGTAACGATAGCACTTTTACTCTGTCATTTATCGTGTCGACCGCCTTTATTATTTAAATTTTCCTTCTCAAAGTATTCTCGCTCAAAAATTTTGCTTTCCCCGCTTCCGTAGCAATTTCTTTTTCTTTGCCCCAATTAACTGAATTAAGCAAATGAGGGAACTGTTTGCGCACTTCGGAAAAGGTGCTTATACTAACAAATTCAGTCGAGTTCCTCTAACAAGTGCTTTGCCGGGACTTACTAGTTCCGTAATAAAATCTCCATTTGGAATGATATTCTCCTTTGATGTAAAAGGACAAAAAAGATAACTAGCAAAGTAAGCATAATTTAATGTTTTTAAATGATCGAAAAT
This sequence comes from Meandrusa payeni, assembly GCA_029286785.1. NCBI lineage: Eukaryota > Metazoa > Arthropoda > Insecta > Lepidoptera > Papilionidae > Meandrusa > Meandrusa payeni. The sequence goes on from JAGSMX010000013.1 coordinate 9,562,429, forward strand.
ATTGAATGACTCTGAAGTATTTTTATTCATACTACTTAATGCATCAACTGATATTTAACAGTAATTAATATAATACATAAAACAAACAATATTCGAATTAAAGTTAGATAAGATGTTTCTGTAATATATAAAAAAGTACTGGGCTATTTTTTTTGAAGTAACAACCACTTCAACACAATTTTTTCGTTAAGTTAATCTAAATAGTCACCTAATTTCCCACCTGAAGTTAAGTGAACATGTTGCCTTCTCTAAAAGACTACTGTGTACTCAATTTTAGAGCTTATTGTTCTCATTATATTTTTTTTGTCAAGACGAATCATCAAATCTTCAACAAGATATCATGTGGGGTTTTACCCACTAAAACCCCCCCGGTGGCAATTCCTCGGTGCAAGGTGAGGGGCTCCGGGATTATCAGTAGAACGCACCGGAGCCTCCCTGCTCTGTGCTCTTTGGAGAGAGCAAGTCCAGGGGGGGAGGGCAGGTTAATCCCTCCCCTCTGTATCTTCGTACGGGCCAGCCGATGCCGCCTTCTTCCCAGGTCTACTTTGGCAGGCCACGCCAGGCAGGGATACCGTGGCCTTCTTCTACGAGCCTAGAACTACAGGGCTGGTTCTGATTATACCTGCCACATCTTACAGAAAAAGATATAATTAATATACTTCATGTACCACCCACTTTTCTTCTCCCTCGTGTTGGTATATAATAATAGTAATAGTATATAAATATAATCTGTTATTGTTATTGCCCGGGCTCTTTTATGCTGATATATATAATTTATTTCCAACATGCATCATGTGGTTAAAACATTCGCAATTCCTTATGCAAAATTGACAGTTAAACAATGTTCATTCCTATGCGTGACTACTTGCTTACAATGCACGCTGTAATGGCCATGTCATTTGAATATCTAACCATTTAATAAAACGGTAACCGCTTCAGACTCTATTCCGAGCGGTTAAACCACGCTGAGCGTTACTGCAAATAGTTTCAATCCGATAACTTCGTTCCAACTAGTTTTGCAATTTGATCGTTGGCATACCAAGAATTGTTAGCAGAGTTCGTTTTACTAAAATTTAATGTGAATCATTCAAATGATAAATGGGTAATTTGTGCCTGTTTTCTTGTCTTGAATATAGTAAATGGATATTTAAAATCAATAAAATAAAGAGAGCTATAATTAATTGTTAAATAATGTTAATATATATATGTGATTATAGACATTTACTGAGCGGCTGCGCTTTACCATCAGGACTGCATTTTTACTTATCATCAGGTACATGGTCATGCGCTTGGTCAGAAAATTTGAACAAAAAATAGGTGGTGGTAATACAATTGGATTTTAAACACAATAATGGGTTCCAATTCTGGACGGATTGTATAGGGCTTTTCAACAGCGAGTTATGTATAATATATTAGCTGCGCCTCGCGGTGTTACCCACTATTATAAAATATTTATTTTCTACAGTAAAATAGCCTTAGATTTTTTTTTTTTTATATGAAAAGTGGCAAACGAGCATACGGCTCACCTGATCTTAAGTGATCACCGTCACCCATGAACATCCACAGCACCAGAGGGCTGCAGGTGTGTGCCTACCTTTGAGATAGGAATAGGCTCGTTTCTTGAGGTCCCTAAATCGTAAACGTTCGGAAACACCGCTGGCGACAGTTGATTCCACAAGTTGGCAGTGCGTGGGAGAAAGTTACGCGAAAAACGTACAGTCGTTGAACGCCAACCATCAAGATGGTGGCGGTGGAATTGGAATTCTGTCGAGATGTGCGGTTATGGAAATCGGTAGCTGGGATGATTCGAACAATTCCTCAGAACACTCCCCATGGTAAATGCGATACAGGATGCAAAGAGAACCGACATCTCTTCGCAGACTCAGAGGGTCGAGTTGATCGGAAAGACCTGATCGTCGACTATTCGAGCAGCTCTACGTTGTACACGGTCAAACGGAAGAAGTTGGTATTGGGGCCCGGCCCAGAGATGCGAACAGTATTCCATATGAGGCCGCACCTGTGCCTTTATACAGTTTAAGGCGGTGAGCCGGCTTGAAATACTGTTTGGCCCTGTTGAGTACTCGAGTTTTGGAGGCCATTTTAGCCTTGCTCTCCAAATGACCGCCAAACTGGACAACACTCGAAATATCGACGCCCAGAATGCCAATGTTTGGCTTGGCACAAAGGTGAGTGTTTCCGAAGAGTGGTGATGCGACAAAGGGGCTTTTGGCGGTGAACGCGCAAACTTGAGTCTTAGAAGGGTTAAACTGTACTAGATTTAGTCCCCCCCAATCGGAAATCTTCACAAGGGATGATTCGATTTCAGACACAAGTATGTTCCGACACTCGTCGACGTGATCCCGAGAGATATTGCTGCGGCCGAAATACAGTGCATCCACGGTACTGTCATCCGCATAGCAATGAATGCCACTGGTATGCAACAAATCATTGATATGCAGAATGAACAATGTCGGGGATAACACACAGCCTTGGGGAACACCAGCATTTACGGTCCGGGGGTTCGAGCATGAGCCGTCTACGACGACTTTGACTCTCCGTTCCGCAAGGAAACTGCCGATCCACCTACAGAGTCTCTCAGGAAGCCCATAGGAAGGAAGCTTCGATAGTAATGCTTTATGCCAAACCCGATCGAAGGCTTTCGCTATGTCCAAACTAACGCCCAGTGCCTCACCCTTACTCTCAACCGCCTGCGCCCAACGGTGAGTTAGTAAAGCCAGAAGATCACCAGCTGATCGGCCTTTGCGAAAGCCATATTGGCGGTCGCTGATCAGCTGGTGCTCTTCAAGGTAGCCCATGAGCTGGCGGTTGATTATGGATTCCATAATTTTGGAGTAAGGGGTGATAGCGATAGGCCTATAGTTGGACGGATCTGAGCGGTCGCCTTTTAGAATCAGGTGTACTAGAGCCGTCTTCCATGAATGTGGGACAACGCCGAGGACATAAGAGTGTCTGAATAGGCGCGTTAAAACCGGTGCCAGCTCTGGAGCACACACCTTCAGCACAATGGGAGTAATTCCATCGGGCCCTCGACTTGTTGACATCAGGGAGAATAGTGCTTTCCGCACAGCACACTGTGTGAAGCGGACGTCCGCCATTGTGGTTTCACACCTCGGGATGTTAGGAGGAGTGTTACCCGTGTCGTCAAGAGTCGAGTTTTCCGTAAAGATAGAGCCAAGAAGATCGGCTTTCTCCCTTGCGGAATAGGCCAATGAACCATCCTCCCCGCGCAAAGGTGGAAGCGTCGACTGACAGAAATTACCCTGGACAGCCTTGGCGAGACCAGAACGCACGAGAGCCAGATGGCAGGCGTGCCAGTCTCTCGCCAATTCTCTTAACGTAATTCGATTTCGCCAATGCAATTTGCCTCTTAAAGAACCTGGAAGCAGAGTTGTATTTCTTCTTGAGTGAGTCAGAGTTTACATCCTTAGCGGCCTTTGCCTAGCCCAAGCTTGGTAGCATTCCCGCTTGCGACGATGTGCGTCACGGCAGGACCCGCCAAACCAGGGCCGAGATCTGCCACCGACGGGCACCGCTGAGCTTGGAACAAACAATTCCATGCCCTGCAGCACGACATCAGCAACCAAATCAGCGCAGGTGCTAGGATCCTCTGACTTGAAGCAAATCTGCCCCATGGGTAGGATGCAAAGAAAGAGCGCATCCCGTCCCAGTCTGCCGACCTGTAGTGCCAAACACGTCGTCTACCAGGTCACAATATATTATTTCCCAGCGGAAGCCCTCAGGCTGCCCCTGCGCTATTAATAACGGGTTTTCTTTGCCAACGGTACATGCATCTGACAGTAACGATAGCACTTTTACTCTGTCATTTATCGTGTCGACCGCCTTTATTATTTAAATTTTCCTTCTCAAAGTATTCTCGCTCAAAAATTTTGCTTTCCCCGCTTCCGTAGCAATTTCTTTTTCTTTGCCCCAATTAACTGAATTAAGCAAATGGAACTGTTTGCGCACTTCGGAAAAAGGTGCTTATACTAACAAATTCAGTCGAGTTCCTCTAACAAGTGCTTTGCCGGGACTTACTAGTTCCATAATAAAATCTCCATTTGGAATGATATTCTCCTTTGATATAAAGGACAAAAGATAACTAGCAAACTAAGCATAATTTAATGTTTTTAAATGATCGAAAATATTGAATGACTCTGAAGTATTTTTTATTCATACTACTTAATGCATCAACTGATATTTAACAGAAAATAATTCCATAAAACAAACAATATACGAATTAAAGTTAGATAAGATGTTTCTGTAATATATAAAAAAGTACTGGGCTATTTTTTTTGAAGTAACAACCACTTCAACACAATTTTTTCGTTAAGTCAATCTAAATAGTCACCTAATTTCCCACCTAAAGTTAAGTGAACATGTTGCCTTCTCTAAGGACTACTGTGTACTCAATTTTAGAGCTTATTGTTCTCATTATATTTTTTTTGTCGAGACGAATCATCAAATCTTCAACAAGATATTATGTGGGGTTTTACCACTAAAACCCCCGGTGGCAGTTCCTCAGTGCAAGGTGAGGGGCTCCGGGATTATCAGTAGAACGCACTGGAGCCTCTCTGCACTGTGCTCTTTGGAGAGCAAGTCCAGGGGAGGGCAGGTTAATCCCTCCCTCTGTATCTTCGTAAGGGCCAGCCGATGCCGCCTTCTTCCCAGGTCCACTTTGGCAGGCCACGCCAGGCAGGATACCGTGGCCTTCTTCTACGAGCCCAGAACTACAGGGCTGGTTCTGATTATACCTGCCACATCTTACAGAAAAGATATAATTAATATACTTCATGTACCACCCACTTTTCTTCTCCCTCGTGTTGATATATAATAATAGTAATGTTATATAAATATAGTCTGTTATTGTTATTGCCCGGCCTCTTTTATGCTGATATATATAATTTATTTCAAACATGCATCATGTGGTAAAAACATTCGCAATTCCTTATGCAAAATTGACAGTTAAACAATGTTCATTCCTATGCGTGACTACTTGCTTACAATGCACGCTGTAATGGCCATGTCATTTGAATATCTAACCATTTAATAAAACGGTAACCGCTTCAAACTCTATTCCGAGCGGTTAAACCACGCTGAGCGTTACTGCAAATAGTTTCAATCCGATAACTTCGTTCCAACTAGTTTTGCAATTTGATCGTTGGCATACCAAGAATTGTTAGCAGAGTTCGTTTTACTAAAATTTAATGTGGACTCATTCAAATGATAAATGGGTAATTTGTGCCTGTTTTCTTGTCTTGAATAAGTAAATGGATATTTAAAATCGATTAAATAGAGAGAGCTATAACTTATTGTTAAGTAATGTTATATATTTTTGATTATAGGCATTTACTGAGCGGGTACGCTTTACCATCCAGGACTGTATTTTACTTAGCATCAGGTACATGGCCATGCGCTTGCTCAGAAAATTTAAACAAAAAAAATAGGTGGCGGTAACACAATTGGATATTAAACACAATGATGGGTTCCAATTCTGGACGGATTGTATAGGGCTTTTCAACAGCGAGAGTTATGTATAATACATTAGTTGTGCCTGCGGTGTTACCCACTATTATAAACTATTTATTTTTCTACAATAAAAATAGCTTTCGATAATTATTATTACATCAACTATCTGCAATTGAAAATCTCGTCGATAAACAGAGATTAGTCGGAACGTTTATTCCACAAAAAGAGAGATAATAATTTTAAAAAATAAATATTTCTGTATTTTTTGTACATGCATATGAATGAATCTAAATTTTAAGATTACAGACAGATACATTTATTTGTACAGATATATGTATATATGGGTTATATGAAATGATATCAAATAACCATTTGATGGGCTGACAACTTATTTTGTATTTATTTCGTTCGAAAAGCGAGCAGACGAGGAGTGAAACATCGAGTCTCGTTATACAGAATAACGGTCCACGAAGCTGAACATTTCAAATAAGTGGAGAAACATTGTCGACGGGTCTCGAGTCATGGTTCTAAGTCGTGTGGGTCGAGTACATGATAATAATGTTGGCAAATAGTTAAGTATTTCTGCAGCTTCAGAAGCAAAGCTGCTAAGAGTTTTAGTAATGCTTTTAGTTTTATTGAAAAGTTTGGCTTTTTCAATTTAAAATACGAATCTCCCCTGTTACGTAATAACGATACAACATAGCAATTAAAGTGTATGTATTTTAAAAAAAAATCGAACTTACCACTCGACTTTACTATCTCATAACTTGAGTAAATTTAGTTTTTTTTCTTAAATATCACTTGCCAAATATTTTGTGTCTTTTGTATGGCGATAGAATCTTAGTTTTCTATTAATGACGTGTTTATCTCGGGGCTAGTGGTTCTAACTATATCTCTCCACTGTCCAAAAAATGGATTAGAACCTGAGAGCCCTTTTTACAGTGTTTGTTTAAAAGAAGGATAACAATATTTTTTGCACAAATTTTACTAACATTCCAACTTAAACTGGTAGAAAATGATTCACGTTATTACTCAAATGATGCCTTTAAACATTCGACATTACGATTCGTAGACGGTACCCGATATCATTAGGCTATTGACATTTAATGTTTTAAAATGATAACTTGAGGTCTTTGTTAGTCAAGTAGTTTTATTAGATACACTGCAAACCGAAGCACAACAATGCTTAGTGTCAGAAAAAGCTATCGCGCTGGTTTCTGACTGAGCACTTCGGTAAAATAGAACCGTCAGTTATTAACCGTTGACAAAAAGTTTGATGCTCGCTTAGAACGATAAACGAGAATCCTAAGGAGGACCGACCAAAGTACATTTACATATGTAAAGTTTTAAAAATAATTCTTTCAATTGAATTTAAATCTGCCAATTAGGAACTCTGGTTTAATTATACTTGTAGCGAAAAGTACATTTCTAACGTATTCTTTACGAAATATTGTTTGAAAAATTAAGCCACTCAAAAAAATTGTATGCGCTAACTTTTCGCTCGGCTTTCCTTTTTAATTAATTAAAAGCGAAACTGCTATGAGGAACAAAGTAACGCCTTACTACACAAAAATATCGTTGTTTCGTGAGATGAAAACGAGCGTAGAATGTAGGTCAGACCGTCCTGAAGTAACTTACAAAGATGTAAACGCCAGGCGTAAAGAAAGATGTGAAGGTAACGTTAACATTAATGGTAACGTCATTTACTATCCACTTACAATATATTTGCCATTTACAATTAAGTTACATTTCTTGCTAAGATCATACCTTGATAGAATCTGATATCATATGTTACTTAAAAACTTGTCATAACTATTATGCAATTCAGGTTATCCTCTCCGGCGCTCTCGGATTGGAACGCTATCGCGAAAAGAGTAGCCCAAGCCGAAGTTCCCTCTCAGGGACCCTTGCGCTGAGTTACTCAGTAAGTAGATTCCAGCCAAGGGTCCTACGAGCAGTGCCACCTTTTAAAAACCAATGAATCTGTAGAGACCGTCTGGTAGACAGATCCGATCACTGGTTTAAAAAATCAGGATAACTACAAATTCTTTTAGAAATTGTCATTATTACAAGACAGAGTATTTTGCATTACTTTAAATGTACCTTTTATCGTATTTCATTGAAATGTAATTATTTTATTTAAAAATCTTTTTGTTGTTATATTTAACGTAACAGTCGACGCGTTCTGCTAATATCCCTGATGCGCTATAAACGGGGGGGAAGTCCTAACAATTACAGAATATTAGATTGTAAGCCGTAACCATTTCTACAATTACACGATTCCATAATATCAACTTCATCCTTTACGGTATATTCATTTGTTCTCCTTTTTTTGTTTCCAAATAAATATTTCCATATTCAAATTCCTATTAGTATTAAATATATTATTACCATGATTGAAAACGAGCGAGGATACAAATTTAAGTAATCAAGCCATATTTACATACATCCATCCTCAGTCGGCAGTGGATTTGCAATGGAAACAGCGAAACCTGATTTACATGATTGCTATTGCCTCCATTTGTTTATGATGAGGGCGAATGGATATATGACTAACGTATTGTGTACACGCCAGCACTGTGTAAATATGTCAATAAATATTTCCTGTCACATTTCCATCGAACAAGTACGGTGTTAACAATAAATGGATTACCTGGATGACCGAGCTTTGTTAGGTTATTGTATTAATCAGCCCTGTAGTTCTGGGCTCTCAAGAATAAGACTACGGTATCCCCTACCTGTCGTAGAAGGCGACTAAAAGGGGCCTCGGGCTCACTGGCCCGACAAGGGCCTTTGTCGTCCGCCAAGGTGGACCCGGGAAGAAGGCGACGTCGGCTGGCCTGTGTAGCCTTGCATTGCGAGTGAAGCGAAGGGAGTAACCTCCATCCCCGGTATGTGCTCTCCTTGAGCACAGTGCAGTAGGGCTCCGGTGAGTTCTCCTGGAGATTCCGGAGGCCCTCACCATGCACCGAGGAAGGGACACGGGGGAGGTTTTAGTGGGTCACACCCTACATAACCGCCGCCTTCCCTCCAAAAGGCGGTATCTTTCTGAAGATTTCCTCCCGGTAAACAAAAAAATTTTTAAAAAAAGGTTATTGTATTAGTAATATTTTTATGAAATTAAATTTAGCAAAGAATTACATAATATTGAAATATGAATAAAATTTGTCGATTTTACCGACAAGACATATACATATATTTTTATCAATAACATAACCACTGTTGGATCAAAGTTAACCAAACACTCAATACGGCTCAGCTTTACCAACAGCGCTATCTATTGAAGTAGTTAGTGCCGCTGCCCAATTAAAATATATTAGTATAATTACTCGCCAAAATGTCAGAAAGAGTCATAATTTTCAGTTAATTTTTAAGTTGATTAACGTAGACGACATTTTCTAAAACTGAATCCTAGCTAGAGCCATCCATCGCCCTCAAAACTGCACATAAATTTCACGTCATTATATATTTACAAGAATTGCTCGCTTAAAGTTTTAATAATAGATGATAAGAGGAAAATGTTACTTTAGTTGACCGAACCTTCATATTTCAGTTAATGATGTTTTTCTACGTTATGAGAGTATATGAGCCTACATCTAACTCATGTGTTCCGCACAAATACAATAGAAAAGTTACATAAAATACCAGGTTAATTGTGTTGACTACGAAATACACGACGTTAGAAATCTAGTACTCGCACATTGACTAAAATATACTCTGTCTTTAAATAAAGATAGATGTGAAACAACTTAAAATGACGTTGCTTGTGTTGCTAGCTGTACTCTATTTTGCCAAAGCACGTTCAATGTTTGCCAAGAAAACGTTTCAAAATGTATTTACTGAAGTCACCCATACTATACGTATTAGTTTAGCTCTATCGTGTGAGGCGAACAAATTCTCTGTTGGCACTGTTATATTTTTGAAAATAATACGAATTAGGAATAACCTTTACCTATAACCCTTAAAAAAATAACCCTTTGTGTCGGAAGAGTTAAAAATTACGATTTACAAAATTTCTTTATTGAGCCACAAAAACTTCCTTGCCTATAATAAAATAGTACTTGCATAAATAAAGTTTAAGAGTACCCTTACATTTGAATTATTTTTGTTTCAGCCGTCTAAATAATTAACCTAAATTTATTGTAGTTTTAAGGGTATTTTTAAAATTGAAATTGGAAAAGTTCGATATTGTTTGTACTTAGAAAGGGTTTATGACAACAGTGGGAAAGTAGATGTTAACTTATAACGCGTAGTTACGTAGGTAACCGTCAACCATATTAGGCAGTAGTCACCTTTTCCCTCGCTACTAATGATTACGAAACTAAAATGTGGTTCTCTTTCACTAGATACAAAGTTCACGGTACAGTAAATGTGAAACAGACATGCCTGTCAACGATAAATCGAATAAAGTGCCAACAAAATCGATTTCGATGAATAATTTAGTAACTGCTATTAGTCTATATAACCGTAATAATAATCGGTCAATATTTTATCGTTCGTGCCGGATTCCAATTTAAGTAGGAAACGTTATATTAAATCTTTTTGAGGAAGAAGCTACTGTATGTAGTCGTGAGTCAGCTCTTTCTGGGATGTATCAAACGATCACCATTTAACAGTTGTAGTATCAACTATTTTTCAACCTTCAACCGACTTCAAAAAGAAGGAGGTTCTCTGTTTGCGTTTTTATATTGTTACTTTCCACTGGATGCACCGATTTGGATAATTCTTTTTTAATTTGAAAGCTGGTGCTTCCAGTGTGGTTCAATGTTCTTGGTCCAATTAAGACAATGGCGTCTATAAAAAAATCATATAATAATAATATTAATAAATCCTAATTTGTATTTTAAGATTTTAGGTTAGTTAGGAAGGTATTTTAAGAACACAATAAAATACAATTTGAGCATTTACAAAAGTTTATAAATATGTTTTTGTGTGTATGTGAGTGTGTGTGCGTATGTAAATATATGTCTTAAATATGCATTAAGAATGTGCGCGACAAATGGACGATTAACTCAATATTACACCAAGCGATTTCGATGGCGAATTTTTGTTCACAAAGAATGTACTTCAAGGGTAGTTTGATGACAGTTTGGTTAGGGTTTGATTAATTAGATGTTAGGAGCGTTGCTGGAGTTTCTTCGGCCACTTCTTCTCCCAGCGCCAACGCTTCCCGAAGTGGCACTCAAAGTTAGTTTAGCTTTTGAATGTCTCTTAGATTATCCGTGAAATAGCAACCGACCGAGTCGTGGTTCGACCCTCTCAGGCATACTTGGAACCCTTGTGTCGAGTTACTAGCAATAGAGGTTCAGGCTACGCGACCTAAGAGCTATGCCACCTCTAAATCCGGTGAAGCAGTCAAGGCCAGCTTCTATGTGTAGTTCGTCATAAAAAAAAATTCGTAATATTCCTATTCTATTTGAAGTCAGTTTTTTTAGTCGTAAATATATTTATCTCTTCTAAAAATTTGCCTCGCTTTAGAAGCTTCTAGCAATCTAGTTACGAGTCTCATTATTGTACTTATACACTAATGAGTGTAATAATCAGAATCAACATTACATATTACACATTTCCTTGAATTATTTTCAGTCATGGTTTATTAGATGCATTCATTCCGCCCCGTGAAATCCGCCAGAAAATCTTTGGTAGCTTTATCTAATTGACCGTAACAAATGTAAGACAGACGTCATAATTTTTCCTTTTGTCATCCGTCCGTCTATGCGTGAAGCGGGGATGTTATAATTTATTATAGGTAGACAGCCCCCGAAGGCATAAACCAGCGAGAACATTACCTATCAATCTGACCTCGAGGCTTGTATCAAATGTCAGAGGCGTGCTTTCAAGAAAATTGGTATCGCCGAACAATGACATTTATTTTCTGTAGGAAACAGGCATATACCGATACCGCGTCATCAAATGTTACGACCGCTATTACAGTTATTACACATCCGAGCCTCCGTACGTCCACATTGTCGTTACGAGTATTAATATTATATTTATCTACAAAACATCTATCATTGACAATGAGTTAGGCAAAGGAAAACTATTGGGTCAGGCAACTTTAGGAAGACCTGAATATCTTCTCTCTCGTTTTTTCTTTGAATGAACTTTAGTGATCAACTTAACCTGAACCTCTTAAAGTAGTAATTCGGTGCAAGGTTCTCTGCTTAGGCGATTACTCTATTCGGGGTAGCATTCGTCGTGTCTTTTATCAACACATTAAAGCGAATCGCAATATTAACTTATAATTTATGTATTTATGCAAATGTAAACTAGTCAAAATGTGTAAACTTATTTAACGAATTTGTATACCCGACTTTTCTCGCAACAGACTATCTTCTCTAAGATTCTGCAGTCAACGAACATAGTCAATATAACCCTCGCTCTCCATATTCATCTCCTGGCTATTGATTTCACGACAGCAGGTCCCGACCAGGGTTTGCTTTCTGCGGTCTTCAGCATAACTTCTCTCTGAGATTGTCCTTGGGCTTACCCCGGATTCTTCAGCCTCGTACAGTGAAGTTTAGGCTAACTAATATAAATAAATAAATATTCTGCCATTTAACAGTAAATAAACTTTAAGGCATGTGCAAATAATTTATATTTAAAAAAAATTGTGTTGGTTTAAATTTTTTGTTGAAAAAATATTAAACTTTTAGATAAAAAAAATATTGCTATATCGCTAATATCAGCTCAACTAATTCCATTTGTTCCCGTCTGTTCGCATTTCGGCGTCTCCATTACAGAATTCATCTATCAATTTTTATTAAAGCAACACTCAGTACGCAAGTGTATAAAGCAAGTCACGTGCATTATCAAGTAAGTTCAGATTGTGAACTGGAGAAAATAAAAAGTATTTCCATTTTTCATGTCTCTACAGGAAAGTTTTAATGGGTTTCGTACAGTGACTTTTTTTGAGATAATAAAAAATGCTTGGCGGCGCTCAGTTAGGCTGGCCGCGTACCACCAATTTCAGTAGAATAAAAGTTGGAACTAGTTCACGGCTTAAGTTCTGGCTTTATCGTGTAGCGTACGGTCCGATCGTCGTATTTTAGATATATATGACACAGTTTCGACAGCTGTGTCTCGTTTACGTTCTATAAACCACGTGGATCTGAAATATGATTTTTCTCTTGTCCTGTTCTCTATTTACAAAAGAATGCTAAAAAATATTTTTTCACGAATATTACCAACATTGTTGATAACCGTTTCCACTAAGTTTAAGCTTGTCCTTTCGATTGACAGACGGTACTCTACTTTGACGCTTCAAATATTGTCTATAATATATTTCGTACATTTTACAATTACAATACATGATAAAAATCTTAGTAGCGTACAGTAAAGCTCTATGTATCTTATTAATTCCTATTTCTAAAAGGTGAAAAGACCATCGCTATCCACCAGCATATATCTTCCACCACATTTAATCTTCTTTTTGAAGTGCCATCTCCTACCGGAGGTCGGCTATCATTAAGGCTATTTTAATTTTTGATGCAGCGGCACGGAACCAAGACCCTAGGCTCATGTTGGACCATGTGCCGAGATTTTTGAGACACGAAATACGTCTTGTTCCAGGTGGTCGTTTACCCTGGATTTTTCCTTGGATGGTGAGTTAAAGAAGTTCGTATTTATTATTACGCATTAAATGACCATACAATACCATATACATATTATAGGAAGTAATTATTTTAAGTGTAAGTAACCAATATACTATGCTACAGTAAATAAGGCAATAGTATTTTTAAAGTTGTAGAAACTGCACACAACCGTAACATGGCTAGTTCAATCGTGAACCAATGCTCACTGAGCTGTGCCAAAATAAATTATCTCTTGAATATTTGCCAGTAGTCTCTCGGGCACAGAAGCGAATGAAGCAAAAATGTTTAATTAAATAAATAAAAGTCGGCGCCAATGGATTCGTTCTTGCAATTTTGTTGCGTGCTCGGCGGTGAAGAGAAACATCATGAGAAAACCTACATATGTTAGAATTTTTTCTAATACATGTGAAGTCTGCCAATCATAAGGCCGCGTGGCGGACCATGCCCTTATACTATCTATACAGAGAAGGCTTATGTTAAACTGTGGGACATGTATATAAAAGCTGTAACTTTATAAAACAGCTACGCCTCGCGGTGTGACCCGCGATTAATTTTTTCATTGTTCTTAAATAAAAGCAGCGTAATTTATTCCTTATTACATCAGCTATCAGTCAGTGAAAGTCGAGTCAAAATCGGTCCAGCCGTTCCAGAGATTAGTCGGAAGAAACAGACAAACGAAAGATTTAAAAATGTTATTTCGCTATATTTACCGTAAACAGTTTTATTTATTTGTATATATTATAAAGATATATTTTTTTTTCTTAATGTTGGTCTAGCTTCAGGCAAGGTAAAAATTAATAGTCACGGTTTTTTATAAAATAGATTCATCAAAGGCAGGGGTAAAATCTAAAAGCTCGTTGTTGCGGAATGAATAGGCGCGGGGTCAACTGTGCCGGCATGCCACTAAAAATTCCCTTTCCTACCGATCGCAGTCGAGATAGGGTTTAAAATGTAACGGTGTTTACTATATAACCTTCACCACGAATGATATATCACTATTGAACTTAAGGCTTTTTAATTGCTTGCCATTTACTGAAAAAAAAACGCAAAATACCCTTCGGATTCCGTTGTTGTCGACATCGTTAATCTTTTTAAACGGTAATTTCCTGTTGACACCATTGCTAAATAAAACTAAATAACACAGTTAATTTATTAACTTTCTTTAACGAAGCAAAATATATATCGAAATAATGTACGTAACACTTGTTTGTAGAAATTATGAATTTTTAGTTGACCTCACAACTTAATTATTAAATAAAAAGTTCAATTTCGTAAAAAGATCAAAAACTTTAACGGTAATCATTGACAACGCGAATCAATTATCATTCCATCATAAGTAAATACGTCAATAACATACAATTGGCGTGTTGTACGTCATCGGCGAGCCGTGGTAGCTCAGTGTCCGGGCGGTTGGCTCAAGTTGCTTAGTACGCTAACTACCCGAGGAGTTCGATCCCCGGGGCCGGCACCAATAAATTTGTTGTCATGTGAAGTCTATCGATCCACACTAAGGCCGCGTGGTGGACTATGCCCTAGAACTTTTTTTAACAGAGAAGGCCAGTGCCCAACAGTAGGACATATATATTATATATAGTAACTTTAACTTTATTACTTAATTTAACGTCATCGGTAAACCATAGTTAGATAGATATACTTTTAGTATACACCAAAATCAAACAAGAAGAAATTGAGGTACATCTTACATCTCGTTATACAATGGCCGACCTTATCGCTAAGAACAATCTCTTTCTCTCTTTCAGGTTATATTTGTAAGAACAGGAAATATTTGAACAAAACTGTACGATGCCATATAATAATTATTCTACATTAAATATACCTACATAAAGTTATCAATATACTCGTATATACTAAATATTGATACATATATCATAGTTTGACGAAATTTCTTAATAATGCTGCGTTAACAGAATTTTAAGAAAGCAGGTAGAGCGCCATAGTAGCACCTATTAAATACTTTTTTATAGAAAAACGAGCTTACGACTCACCTGAGCTCAAGTGATCACCGTCGCCCATGAACGTCGACAAAACCAGAGGTGCTGCAGGTGCGTTGGCTCATCGATATACGAGTAGGCTCGTTTTTTGGAGGTCCCCAAATCGTACTCGTTCGGAAACACGGGTAGTGAAAGCTGTTTCAACAGATTGACAGTGCGAGGAAGAAAGTTACGCGAGAAACGTATAGTCGTGGAATGCCAAATTTCAAGATAGTGTCGTCGGAGTTTGAAATTCAGCTGAGATGTGCAGTAATGGCAGCTATTATGGTTTCTATTATTATTTGGTAAATTGTTGTTACACACAAAAGGGTTACGACTAAATTAATTTCTTTTCATTTTAAGCTTTTGTATAATAAGACAAAATCGTCATTAATTCTTTACCGAAATCACACAGTTTGAATTTAAGCGATTCGTTCACCCTTTATAGGGCTCGCGCTGGCGTTAGCGAAAATGACAGCGCATGACTTTGCGATACTCTGCTAAGTAATTACATACACGTCAAGTTGTAACGTGGAACATACTTCATGTTCGGGCGGCTGTGCTGACGCGCGGCGTAAGACAACGCGGAGACAAATTATTGTTTATTAGATATTTATTTGTCAAACTTCAGCGCTTTTATTGCAAAGAAGATTGTGTTTATTTAGAATTTAAAAATCAATAAAATTTGAATGTCTGTTTGACATGCATATAAATCTATACACGTTGCATATACTAAAATAACATTTTTGTACAATTTTTATCCGTCTATCTATTTGTTTCGGCTCATCTCTGGAACGGCTGCACCGATTTTGACGGAACTTTTACTGACATATAGCTGATATAATAAGGGGTGACTTAGGCTATTATTATTGATCTATATCTAGCAAAGTGAGTAGGATGAGTTATTTTAATTGTAAAATTGAGTCTTGGTTTAATTCATTAACAAACAAACAATGATGTTGACCTCAGGCAATTGGGGAATGCTGGTAATGAACAGCTCTCTTGGTGGTCACGGCCCTTAACGCTGAGGAACGATGAAACGAAGAATGTAGGTAGGAATCGACTACGGAAATAGAGCTTAGATATCACTAGAGCGCGATGGAAAACAGCCCCTGGATGGTGAAGGACCCTTAACGCGCGCTTTTCCCTTCCACCTTCTCTTTTTCATCCGAAGCAAAGACTTGAAGATGCAGATGTTGAACATTGGCGATAAACAATTATTATTTATTAAAATTGCTGTTTATAAACCTACTAGTTGACCCTACAAACGTTGTTTTGTCATACACATTGTTTCTATTGATACAATAAAACAATAAATAACACGAAGATAAACCACTTAACACAAATAGTATTAGAAAAACGTTTTTTCTGTTGCGAAAGAAGCAGTAATTGAACATGATTGACATTTATGATATGATGTATGGTCTGTTTGAAGTTGTCATTCGTTGGCTGAACAACTGAACGTCATTCCGGTGAACCGAGGATTTATAATATACAATGTGATTTTAATAAAAAAATCTTTTATTTTAATTTACATACAAACATCTGTCACTACCAACTCGGAAACATTCGTTGACACATAGGAATAGTTTACGATTCCATCAAGTAGCTAACCTTTCGGATTTCTACAGATTGCATTTTGGAGAGTGTGCTCAGGAACTACATGATCTAATTTCCCCATCCCCTTTCCACCATCGGACTTCTAGACGCACTGCGGGATTTCATCCTTTTGTTGTGAACATCCCTCAAACCCGAACGAAGCGATTTGCTTCGTCTTTCATTCTTCGTACAGCAAAGGACTGGAATAGTTTGCCCGCATCTGTCTTTCCTTCCGTTTACAATGCGGGTATTTTCGAGAGTAGATTGAATAGGCATTTACTAAGCTAGTGCGCCTTATCATCCAGGAATGCATTTCCACTTAACATCAGGTGGAATCGTAGTCAAGCACTTGCTTAGAAAGTATATAAAAAAAGACTCATTCATTTTTATATAAATAGAAGATAACATAGGAGAACAATATCGCGGAGTTTATCCAAATAAAACAATGCGTGCATTAAGGTAATTGAATTTATAAAACATGGTGAATAGAAATGAAAATGATAACAAGAAATATGTTTGGTGTAATCGACAATCGATATGCAAGGGGTGGTTTTGTGTAATTCATCACGGGAGCGACAGCGGGGCTTTATGTCTGGTGATTAGCCTTTACAGGCGCATTGTTTGTCCGCTTTGTTGTTCAACTTTGTTTATTCGGTGATCATGGCTGCAATTCTTACAACAGCGTCTTTGTGCATCGGTTATTTGATTAATTGACCTGTTATCTATACAAATAAATAAAATGGGAGTGTCTTGTATTATTTAAATGTCTGTCAGCAGCAAACGGTCCGGCTAATCTGTACTGTACCGATTTTTACGGGACTTTCACTGGCGGATAGAAGATTTAATTAAAAATTTTAGACTTTTTAGTTACTTTTATTTTAGAAACACTGGTGTCACGTAAGCGCGGTTAGTCCTAAAATATGTATAGAATATATAGGTATTCTATGCATTATATTTCTATCTTATAACCTTAAATAAGCAATTCTTGCAAAATTTATAATCTGAATCTGTGATGGCTATAAATCGATATATCTAGGATTCTTTTTATGAAAATGTCATTTTGTGCTTGTATACACTATACTCCAGTAGATGGCGTTGCTAAGCAACACTAAGCCAATAAGTGTTTGATTTGTAGTTAAACCAAAAACTAATGAAATATTAAACTAATTGCACTCGTGTTTTTTTTTAAATTACCATTTTTTTACTTTTGGATTATTATGTCGTTAAGATCGAAAAATATTATTCATATTTCATGATTATGTAATTCGCATCGAAATATAATTACCAAAAAATTTAACACGATTTACCAAAGAAACATTGTTGTATAATTATATTTGTATTAATATATTTATTTTAAATATTATATCGTTATATTATGTTGTATTCGTATATACTGTGATAGTGTTTTTCTGGAATAAAAAAATAAATTGAAAGCTCGATCTAAAATTGAATTGGGATCCAGAAACTATGTCTTATCGTATATTGCTTTTGCAGGGTTAGAAAATATAATAATAATAATAATAACTTTATTAATATCACAAAAACAAACATGTTACATATACAGGAGCTCTGTTTCCTGGACTAGGTACAGTGTACCTGTATCTCAGGAGACAGTGCCTTCCAGAGTCACAAACAGTAAGTCCTGCGTACAATAAGTTTTTAATATAAGTTAAGTAAATTATACGATAATTAATAATTAAAAATATATAAAAAAAACAAAAATGTGTGCAAAAGGAAATATAACTAATAGTTTGAATTATAACTTCTCACGATAGTACTAGACCTATTGTGAAGCCACTGCCAAATATAAACCAGAAATATTAACATACTCGTACGTGTCAATCACGATTAAACAACGTAGACATACGGTTAGTATAACAGTATAGACATTTGACTTAAGCGGTCAAACGTCAATGAGGGATGTCACTGACGATTGATGTCCCCGGTTTTAACACGTTTGTATCGCCTCTCGTTCAAAACTGGAATAGTACCTAAATCCTGGAAGTCAGCTAACGTGCAACCCGTGCCCAAAAAAGGCAGTCGTGCTGACCCTGCTAATTACCGTCCTATCTCAATAACCTCTATACTTTGCAAGAGTATAGAACGTATATTGAACTCCCGCCTTATCACGTACCTAGAACAAAATGATATCCTCAGTGACCGACAATACGGATTTCGCCGAAACCGGTCGACAGGAGACCTTCTAGTATATGTCACTCACTTTGTAGGCGAAGCCCTAGAGAGTAACGGGGAAGCAATTGCTGTCTCCCTCGACATCTCAAAGGCATTTGACAGGGTTTGGCATGCAAGCCTAATTAGCAAACTTCCAGCTTATGGCTTGTCCCCGGGTCTGATTGAGTGGATTAAGAACTTCCTGAGTGAAAGATCGCTTCGTGTCGTCATCGACGGATCTACATCAGAGCCCATGACGACCAATGCCGGTGTTCCTCAAGGTTCCATCCTCTCTGCAACACTTTTCCTGCTGCACATAAACGATCTGTTGACGCCCGGCATCTATGGGTATGCAGACGACAGCACTATTGTAGAGAGATATCTCCCGGTTGGGCGGACCAGTCAGGATCAAGTACAGTCCGAACGCGAGGCCATGGTAGAGCGTACAAATTGCACTCTCGAGGCAGCTTCCTCCTGGGGCATAGCCAATCTTGTGCAGTTCAACGCCACCAAAACGCAATCATGTTTATTCACCGCCAAAAGGAGCCAGTCCACATTAGCTCCGACTTTTCAGAATGTATCTCTGGAATCTACCGACAGCCTACAGTTACTAGGAATCGAATTGTCTGCGAATCTTAACTACGGGCGGTTCATTGAATCCAAAGCGAAGGTAGCTGCTAGGAAGCTTGGAGTCCTATCAAAGGTACGGCGGTACTTCACACCGGGACAGCTTTTGACTTTGTATAAAGCACAGATCCGGCCATGTGTGGAGTACTGTTGTCATATCTGGGCAGGTGCAGCCAAATACCAACTCGCGGCACTGGATTCCATGGAGAGGCGGGCCAAAAGTTGATAGGTGACCAAGATCTACACCTAGATAGTCTTGAGCACAGGCGCAAGGTGGCCAGCCTTTCGGTGTTTTACAGATTACACTTTGGAGAGTGTGCACAGGAATTACACGAGTTAATTCCCCCATCCCCATTCTACCTTCGGACGTTTAGACACTCGGCGGGTCTTCACCCTTTATAGTTGATGTTCCGCGCGTCCGAACGAAGCGATTTGAGTCATCGTTCATCGTGCGTACGGCAAAGGAGTGGAATAAGTTGCCGGCGTCAGTCTTTCCGTCCAATTACGACGTGGGAGCCTTCAAGAGTAGAGTGAATAGGCACTTACTAAACTAGCGCGTACTATCTTTCGACTATATCACCACTTAACACCAGGTGGGATCATGGTCAAGCGCTAGTTTACACGCATAAAAAAAAAAAAAATGTCGTAGACAATGTCTTGTTTTGTTCTTATGAAATCTATGCAAAAATAGAAAACAGTTTTGAAGTATTATCACCTGACTATGGGCTCTTGAACAGTAAACTGAATCACAAGTAAACTTGGTAAATATAAGTAGTTTTACTAAGCCATTACTTCTAGATGCTTGTGATGCATACACACTCAAAAATATTAATTAGCCTAATGGTTAAGGCTACGGTCTGCGAATCATAGAGTCATAGGTTCGATCCACCATTCGACGTGTGACGTGTTTTAGTTGGAATGGTTAACAAGAATGTTAGTAATATTTTCTGAAAAAAAAGCTTTTTTTAAATAAACTATTTGTCTATTTAATAACATGTTTTTATTTGTCATGTATTGTTTGTGTGTCGAGGTGGCCGTAATCTACTGCGACACAGTTAATGACTATTGTGGCAGCTTACGGACGTTCAGTATTGTGATTTTTTTTTCTTATTTACGCAGGTTCAAAGTACACTTTACCTCCTATATCGCACACATCATAACTTGACGACTTCTCTTCTGCATACATGTTGATAAAGATACCGTATTTTTTGTTGATTACTACTGTTCTAATTTAAAAAGAGACTGTAATACATCCGTCATTAAAATTCACAAAGCACGTGCGTTAAGCTGCTCATAGATTTTTCATTTTCAACATTCACACAAAGTGAAAAGAGGCATTTGTAAAAAAATAATAAAGCAAAAATACATCGACACATGCAAAATGTAAAAGCGCTCGCCAAAAAGTCCGGAACAGAGCTGGAGCTATCGAGGCGTTAACACCGGGAAAGTACACCGGACATGTCCATTTGGAGCGCAACATTAAAAACGGGGTTCCGTTATCTTTACCGTCGTTCCAGTGGCCCACCGATATAAGGGGGAACCCCTTTTTGTATTAATGACCCTATCAAAATTTACCATGTCGAGATTAGTAGGGTAATAGGGCTATAAAAACTGTTACGCTTATCCTAAAAGCCCAACAGAATCCGTTTACTGACATGAATTAAGGCCGAAGTGTGTAACGCTTCCATAAAGTGATTAGAATATGATAAATACCTTAGCAAAATACCGCTACGTTTCACAATATATGACCGCCATAAGCACAGTTCTTACTGACGATACTGTTTTCAATCGACTTCAAAAGGCAGGAGGTTATCATCAATTCGTGTGTGTTTTTATTATTTTTGTTACCTCAACGTTAGATTTTTTAAACCAATTTTGATGATTACTTTTTTATTTGAAAGCTGGTAAGCTTCCCTTCCCCATTTTTTTCAAATATTATATAAGTACCGTCACTTTAGGCGTAATGATCCTATAAAGAATTGTAACGTCCCGTATAATGCATGGCATGACAGTTATTTTCCTTTTCCCTGTTAGAAACCGGCGTCGCGGTATACCGCCGGGGATGACAGGGCGGGCTGGACAACTTCCTGAAGGACTGCCCGGAAAAGCACCCACAGGGAATAGTGGAAAGGGAGCGACGATTTGTTTAGCAAAAACGCTTTATAAGCTTAACAGAAACTATCATTTAGGTAATAATTATTTATCATTGTAAAATTACATGTGGTCTTTCAAATTACTATACAAGCATTTGAAACGATTTACCCCTATATTTGCGTATCAGACCCTATTTTTAAAAAATCATGCAAAAATGTCCGACTGTCGGAACAATAGAACAAGTACGGACTAGCAGCCATAGGGTAATAAAATTTATTTACGGTCACAGTAACATATAGTAATCTACAACTTTTTGCTATTCTTTATAAGACCATAGATTTTTATTATTCTGTGTTTTTTGTCTTTATTAATTTTTAATTTCTAGGTTAGGCATTTTACAGTATTAATTTAAAAAGTAAAATACCATACAAAATATAAAAACATTTTAAAAACCTAATACCGTGTATCACTAGCAACGAAGCAGGGCCCAAGCAACCGGTGGTTAGGGCAACATAGAGAGAAACCTCCTGACATTGGGTGCCGTGTCCAGTAGTACCGCCTTCTGTATATGAACCAGCCATTTAGCGAAAATCTCTTGAGGTTATATTTATTATTATTTACCAAGTTAAGGTGGTGAAATCCACTATGAAATCTGGAGGTAGACTTGTCTAAGTCTTGTAAAGTCTGGCTATCTGCTCTAATTTCCAATTAGAGCAGATATCCAGACTTAACAAGATTAATACGCAAACTTACAGATACAGAATAAGATTATGTTCTAATACTCTTTTTAATGATTAGGGACATAAAGAGTTTTAGTAATAATTTATCATAGTAATGGATTGATTTGATTAAAAGATAAACGAGGCGGTGTGCTAATGCTAAAGCTTTACTGCTTAAATATTAATGTGAATTTAGGTTAACACCTACCCAAACTTACTTAACAAGAAACTGTCTGTCAGGTCAAAATGACCGTACTTGAGACCAGCAGCTATAGAATGGCATTATAATAATGCGTTTAACGGATCTCTCGTCATGTCTCTGGCGTTAATGACTACCGCGGTCGAATTTATAGGACGTTTTTTTAACCATCCTGTAAGTAATGACTCTGATTTCTGCTCTTTTATGTAGCTTATATGGAAATACGTGTATAAGGATTTGGTAAATAAAGACGTTTTCTTCATTAAAACTATTATGATAGATCTCTTAAACGTTTCTTTTAATTTGACAAATATTGCAAGAAGAATTAGTGGAATGAAGTGAATTGAAGACATGTTTCTACACACACACATCCGGGCAGAATTCCAAATTTCATCGACATCATCTTAATGGTTGGCATTCGATGACTGTATGATATATTGGATATTTCGAGTGACTTTCTTTCACGCACTATCATCTGGGGATCTTGGAGACTTTCAAGAAACGAGTTTACCATGTTTCAAAGACCGGCAACGCACCTGCAGCTCTTGTTGGAGTTTGATAGGCGAGGGTGATCACTTACGATCAGACGAGCTAAGCTAGAAAAAGGGGCAAACACCTCTTTTCCTATAAAAAAACATACTAGATATGTCCTGGCGGAAAAGGCTTGCTTGCATAGCAATTTTTTTATTAACTCTATACTGATGTTAGGTTATTTAATGTCCGCGTCTGAGCATCGATGAAGTAGTGACAGCTTAATGGCTTAGCGTATAAAAACGATATGATGTTAAGAAGTTTGAATCCTAGTGTGATCTTAATAACAACTTTCTCGTTTAAAAGATTTATCAGGTGTGTGGCGATAGGTTACCACATAAGCTTAGTGAATAGCAGATGACAATTTCAGTGTTCTCTACCGCTGGAGTTAAATATATATATGAATATATATATATATATATATATATATATATATATATATATATATATATATATATATATATATATATATATATATATATATAAGTAAAGGATAATACCGTATTTAATAATATATATAAAAGAAGTGTCCTCCAATAAGTCTAAAAAATTCTTATACTTAATTTGAATGACGCTGTATGACTGAAAACAGTTCTAACATAAATATTAAATTGAAATATAAAAAGCAAATCTCTCGACGTCCATTATTGTACAAGTTCTGTACGTGTAAGTAATATGACAGATAAATAATATCACCGCGCATATTATGAGATGTCTGCCCATACATAACATATGAGATGCTATTGCTTTGATCGATGAGTCCTTCAGCTTGCGATTCGCTTATTGATCTATTGAAGTGAAAACTTCTTTACCCGCTAGAGACATGCTAATGTGGTATTTATATTTTTGTCATGATCTTGTAGAGCCCGTAATATATTTTAATAATAAATAAACCATATAGTCTTGTATGTAATTGTTGCTCGGAATGTCACTAGATGTGAAAACCAGATTGATGTATGTGATGATAATTTTAATTAAAACATTAAGTAATTTCAAGTTAATAATATTTTAAGTTATAAGTTGTATACTACGTCGAAAGAGTCTTCGCTTTATATCTTTCAAAGTTAGCTGTCAGATCATGTAGTTATATTTACTTGATGTCAAAACGTTGACGTTTCGAGAATTAATTGCTGTAGAAATTAGATCTCCAGTAAAGTTTTCGTGTATGTAATCATTTGTAGGTCTTGTGGAATAAAATAGTCCAACAACTAATACACTCGCTTTATTCAGACAGCGTAAACTTGTACAAAGAATTATTTTAACGAATACCGTCACAAGCGCTTCCTCACAATCTTTATACAATATTAATTAAAAGTCAGATTACGAACTCATAAAGTTATAATATTGTTTACAATGCCAAGTTTATGTGATGTTCAACTAAATTATTAATTATGAATTAAAGATACAATAATGTTCAGGTAAATCACTAAGATATCATTGGAAGTAGTTATTATGCATAACAATGGCTGGGTGTCATATGTTGCTAGCTAACATGTAGTAATTTTATACCTTCCTTCTCTATGTACGTACAACATTACCAAAAATATTCGACACAAATAAGTACAAATATATTTAAGAATATAAACAAAAACCTACTTCAAACTGAATAGAAATATTACGAAATAGAATTAATCAGAATCTGATCAAACTACTAAAAAATACCCTTGAAGTGTTCGTTTGAAAAGGTCAATAAAAATTAATCATCGAAATCAATTGACCTGATATTGAGTTATTCGTCTATTTGTCAGGCATATACTTGATGCAAATTTAAGACTTATCAGGACCTATGGATTTAATTGCCAGAACAGGACCAAATTGAATGACTGGAAAAAAGGGACCACACAAAAAGCCACCAGCTTTCAAATAAAAATCATCAAAATCAATCAAAATCAGACGAAAGTTTTAAGGTTACACACATAAAATAGTTGTGTTCCTTTGTTGAAGTCGGTTGAAAAACACACACACCGTTTGCATTGATAAGCTTTTACATATATACAGCTTCGCATATGTATTTGTTTTGTTGTGTATGAGACTTACTAGTCATTATCGACTATGGCGCCCTCTACCGGTATTGCTTAGTACAATTTGTGTAAATTCGGAATTACAGATAATGATTTTCTTCCAGTAGAAATAAAAAACTCTTTTAGAGATTTAGATAAAATTTTAATTAACAACATAACAATAAAGACTATGTCATAATAAGTTCTCACGTCCATTTAATCCTAGAGGTGTAGACAGAGACAGGTTTCGCTGTCTGATTTTCTCCAAGCATAGGTCCGATGTAAGTGAAGTGGTGAGCCTATTGCTATAACACCGTACAAGAATTTTTAGCAAGTGATTTTTGTGCTTAAAAGACTAATATTAACTCGCATCACATTATAATCATAGAACTGCTTGTCTCCTGGGCAATCACTGCTCACATATCATATATTTCGTGGTCCATTTATTCTAGAATAAATCCAAAATTCTAGAAGCACAAAGCTGAAAGAACAAAGAGTATCAATGAAAAATTAAAACAATTTAACATTTTCCGTTTAAGAGATAAATATGTAGAATGATACGATTTGGAAAAAATAATTCCATATATGCCAAGGTCATAAAGCAACGAAGTGGATAAAATGAACTCCCCTCGGGGCAAACAAGGCTTCGAGTTTACGAGGCTTTTATTTTGCTTTAGCTAGCAAATTGTTGATGAGTTCAAGTCAATTAGGCAGTGATACGTCGCGCTCGTTTTATAATATCAACAAATTTTCTTTCATTTATCAAATTGTTTCGCGATACTGTTTTGAAGAGCCGTGGTGGCCCAGTAGAGCCATGGTAGCTCAGTGTCCGGGCGGTTGGCTGAAGTTTCATAATACGCTAGCAACCCGAGTTCGATCCCCGGTGCCGGAACCAAAAAATTTGTTTTTGCAATTATATGTGCTAATTTACCACGCGCTCACGGCGAAGGAAAACATCGTTAGGAAGGTCTGTCTAGGGCCGCGTGGTGGACTATGCCCTTGTACTCTTTTTACAGAGAAGGCCTGCGCCCAACAGTGGGACATGTATATTATAAATATAAAGGCGTCTAAAGGTAAATTCTGAGCCTAACGAGCCAAAAATTTTTGTGAAATAATAAATAAATTATTAGAAAATTTTCGTTTGAATAGAAAATTTGAGAATAGGCTTTTCAGTTTAAATTCTGGCTTAAATTATTTGAATATGAAAGTGTTAGGATAAATGGTATTTAAAAGGTCGCCATATTTGCGTTTATACCCTATTTATTGGGTTAAATCTAGTTTATACAACTTAAATCAGCTTATTTCATACTACTTTCTACTTTAGAAACCGAAAAATGTCAAACTCATTTGAACATGCTAACTGAAATTTGAACCGTCTACGATATAGGTAAAAAACAATGACTACAAAAGAAGATCAGGAGTTAAGCGTCGGTTATCAAATCGAATATTTCCTTGGGCTTCACACAGTTGTCAAAACGTAGACGTATTAATAACTGGATGTCAGCTGCCAGTCTCCAACTCTTATAACTAAACTAAATAAGGTTAACGCTTATAACTACATAAGGCAAGAAAACAAGGAGGATTTTTTATCGATCGCCTCAAGGTTTGCCGATCTAAAATTCTACTTGCGGTCTATTGTGCGAACTTTGCTTATTTGCAAAATTATATCTGAACCCGGTGTCCCGGGATTTTTTATGTAGCGTCAATAGCCTAATGGTTTAGAGTACGGCCTGCGAATCGTAAGGTAGTGGGTTTGAATCCAACATTCGACTATTGCCGTGAACCATATCCTAGCACAAGCTTAAGCTTAGTTGGGATGATTAGATTGTTAGTAATATTTCTGAAAAAAAAAATTAGTGCTAGCTTTCTTTTTTTTTTAAAAAAAAAACAATATACAAATTATATTATAATTTTATTATAACCATCAGCTTTTTATAATTTAATTTTTATTTGGGGATGAGACCACATTCTAACATTTCAACAAAAATTATGGAGCGTGCCACCGTAGCCGGGGGATAATGCTAGTTTATGGGCCATAGCGCAACAGTGCGTGAGTTTATAACCCATAATAAATAATACGATTCGAGATTCGGTCGGTATGTGAAGGGTGTTATTTATTTGCACGAATGGCTTACCTATGTATTCCGTAGCGCGTATTACGTAGCATGTATTACGTAGCACGTGTCTGCAGTGCTTGGGAATGATTCATGATGCTTTAGCTACACACGGATGTAGGCTCCGTCGTGTAATGACTTGGGCTAGTTAAGTCGTGAACATTAATTATGTCGTTATCCACTCTAAGCTTACGGGTGTATTGGGAACAGTTTATGACAGTGCAGTAATGACGAGATGAGGCCGTGTGTAATTGGAGCATGACTTCCGGAGTCTGTACGACGTTTATGGTTAGATAATGACCAGAACGCTTAGTGTGATATTTTGAACACGAAATGTGTCAACTCAAAATTCACTAACTAAATAAATAAAGCAAAAATATATATATTTCGAATTTAAGGTTATACTTGAGAAAAAATTACTTCGTAGGCGCAAATATAGCATAAAAAATATTTTTATAGGAAAATTTAAGCTTTGCATCGAGATGCCGTAATTATACAACACATAAGATATGTGGCTTGTAAATATTATCACTCAAGTTATATTGTGTGTATGTGATACAGTAGTTCAATTACTATGAGGCTCTTTAATAACTTCTTGGAGAAACCTATATAGCAATAGGAGAGAATGTCTGATGCAGAAAATGTACGCCAATCATTTGAAAGTACTGACGTGATGATACAACTCAAAATGCATTCTTTAACTTTAATTTTAACAACATTAGATTAATAACATTAATTTATAGCACACTATATATATTATGGCGTGAGCTTTTAAGCACAGGACGTGCTGGCAACATTCTCGATTCTTTTTACTGTTTTTTGTCCTCAATTTGTGTTAGTATAGTTTCATATGACTTACAGAAATATGTTTTAGAACAATTTCCGATGTCGACTATCTCACAGCGAACTGATAGAGATAAAACTGGCCGCAAAACACCGAAATGACCAAGTAAAAATCCTTCACGGCGAGGCACTTTATCTAAACAAGTGATTTATACAGCAGCCTATCGTTCACATACTGCGCCGGACGTAACCCCCGCTTCCGGAACGGACCCCAAACAAACATATCGGGTTCGGTTAATCGGCTGAACGTAACAGCGTGATGCGTTTACGGCCTTCGTCAGGATAACTTTAGGCGCCATATTCCCGAATCATGCGATCGCCTGGACGGATTCCGGTATTCATTGAGGTAGCAGAAGTTTTCGTATGGTGAGAATAAAGTTTGAAATACGTTTACTATATAGTAGTTAAATAGGTATTTTAATAAGAGCTAAACTCACGGTGTTTGTTAGCTATTTATATAAAAGATACTTTGGATATAGTTATAATTAGTCAAATATATGAAACTTATTGCAACAACCCAGCGAGTGTTCAATACACGTTTTTCATTAGAAATGCTAAGCTATTTTATAGTCTTAAAAATCTATGCTGTCTTATGCCTATTTTAAAATAACAGTGTAGTAGAAGAGGCAACAATCGAGCTGTTCCATTGTAATAAGGCATTGCATAAATTCTATATGCCATTCGCAAATTACTGCCTTCGAGATATGCCAATGAAGAGAGAAAGAAAATGTGAGCGCGCATTGTTCTCTTTTGCTCCTACATTGTAAAACAGACAATAGGTGTCTCAGATATACGTAAAGTAACTCTCTATTTCTATCTTCATTAACTAATATCTCCCTCTTCACTTCGCCTCCCTTAATCACACTTTTCGTCACTTATTATACGAGCTTTCTCCCCAAGTTAAGCATAAAGAAGTTTTACTTCAAAAAGTAGTCTGTAACCGAGACAATTTCACTATCGACATAATTCCTACACAGATTTGGCTTGTCACCTTTCAGCCCATTTTCGACCTCTTTACAGTTCACAGCTAAGTGACACTCAATTATGCACTCAAGCGTCCCTGTAGCAAGGCTCTTATGACTTGTTGGGACTAAGTTGATAAGTTGTCGAGAAGGCAAGTTCCTCTTGATGAGGCAAGTGACGTGCAACTTAAGTATTGTACAGCGACAGCTTTATAAACTATCATTAGACTAATGCCTTAGTTTGGATAGACGGATGTCAAATGTCAAGAGACACTTAGCTTAAATGAAAAGTTGCGTAGATTTTAATAAAACGAAAACAGATTAAACACTAAGTACATGTATACTTGTTTTTAAGAAAAACTCTGATTAAAAGATGGTTTAGATACCACTGGTAATTTTCACATACACCAATTATAAGGATATTTGTAAATAAGAATAGTTTTTCAGTATTTACTGGGTATTATATCAACTGAATATTCACACTGTGTACAACATGCGCACTGATTACAGTACACATCTTTTCGTATCACATACTTAAGGATGAGTAAAGAAATTGTAACAACTTAGCATACACCAGTTTTTCCCTCTGATTATAATGGAAATTAAATTCGTTAAAATTACGATTGACTATCTAATATTAATTCCGATAATGGATTAATTCCAATTTAATATTTGTGCAGTTGTAAGTAATCTTTCATTAATTTTTATTTTCATAATTATATTATTTTATTTTTTTAACTATTCCAACTAAGCTTAAACTTGTCCTAGGAGATGGTTCACGCCAATAGTCGAATGGTGGATTCGAACCTACGATCTTACGATTCGCAGACCGCACCCTAGACTATTAGGCTATTGACGTTTCAATCTTTTAGGTTCGCTTACAAATTCCGTTTAAATATGAGCTAAATAAATTTAAGTAAGTACGTTTAAATCCTTAAATACGTTTTACATAATTGCTTTTATTGAATCCTTCCACGAAGTTGTTTTGAACCGTATTTAGTTAAACTTATGTGTCGGTAAAATAGTTCAACTGCGTTTCGAGGTACGTAAACTTCACGATGAATTTTATAATTTCATTTGTACTATTGTTTATTTTCCCACATATAGTGAAAAACGTCTTTATCTGAGTTTTTGTCTCCTTTTATCAACGGATACGTTTTATAAAAGATAAGTTTTTAATTTACCGTATTATATCAACTAAAAATTCACACTGTGTACAACATACGCACTGATTACAGTACACATATTTTCGTATCACATACTTAAGGATGAGTAAAGAAATTGTAACAACTTAGCATACACCAGTTTTTCCCTCTGATTGTAATGGAAATTATATTCGTTAAAATTACGATTGACTATCTAATATAAATTCCGATAATGGATTAATTCCAATTTAATATTTGTGCAGTTGTAAGTAATCTTTTATTATTTTTTATTTTTATAATTATATTATTTTATATTTTTAACTATTCCAACTAAGCTTAAACTTATCCTAGGAGATGGTTCACGCCAACAGTCGAATGGTGGATTCGAACCTACGACCTTACGATTCGCAGACCGCACGGCTATTGACTATTGACGTTTCAATCTTTTAGGTTGGCTTGCAAATTCCGTTTACATATGAGCTAAGTTAAGTAAATACGAGTACGTTTAAATCCTTAAATACGTTTTACATAATTGCTTTTATTGAATCCTTCCACGAAGTTGTTTTTAACCGTATTTAGTTAAACTTATGTGTCGGTAAAATAGTTCAACTGCGTTTCGAGGTACGTAAACTTCACGATGAATTTTATAATTTAATTTGTACTATTGTTTATTTTCCCACATATATTGAAAAACGTCTTTATCTGAGTTTTTATCTCCTATTATTAACGGATACGACGTATGTTTAACACTAACAGTGTCTACCTTTAGTAAAAGAAATAAAAACGACTAACAAATCCCTAACATAAATAAACATAGTTCAAAATTATTTAAGAAGAGAGCTTTGAACTTGAAGCAAACACGTTTGTTTAAGCAACAAATATACCTGAAACCATTACACAAACTATTGTTGGTAATAAATTTATAAGCAGCGATCCGTGATAGTGTAGTTATTTGTCTTGTTTTATGTATTACTAGCTGGGGAGGCAATGTTTTCCCTTTTAGAAACTTATGCTATAGTTGTGTTCGACTTCTACGTGATGGGATTAACACAATGCGAGGTTTAGAATGTTTTCAAATTACACCATATAATAGTCTTTATGATTTAATCAATACAATAATATCTTACATCCATTCGGGGTAGACACAGATAATAATCTTGAAGCGTCAATAGCCTAATGGTTTAGGGTACGGCCTGCGAATCGTAAGGTCGTGGGTTCGAATCCACCATTCGACTATTGCCGTGAACCATGTCCTAGCACAAGCTTAAGCTTAGTTGGAATGGTTAACAAGATTGTTAGTAATATTTCTGAAAAAAAAATAATAAAAGAAATATTGCTAGCTTTCTTTTTAAAAAAAAAAATCTCTATCCGATGTTCAAACAGTTTTCTTGTGTGACGTACTATTCAACATTAATCATAATTTAACCCTCATTACAACACATTATCGAATATATTTTTTTATAAGGTTTTTCTAATGCGGATAGAGATTACATGTCATCTACGTAACAGTAACTAGTAGATTGAATTTTACTTTCTCTCTATACATGCATCAGGACTCCTAACAAATAATGTCATCATGTACAATTGTTTTTATATTTAAGTTAAAGTTACAGCCTTTATATATATATATATATATATATATATATATATATATATATATATATATATATATATATATACATATGTATATGTATATAGATATATATATATAAATGGGATATATATATATATATATATATATATATCCCACTGTTGGGCACAGGCCTTCTCTGTAAAGATATAAGGGCATAGTCCCGCAAGCGGCCCTAGTGCCAATTCATAGTTTTCACATGTCTAAGAATTTTTTTGTAAGACATGTAGGCTTCTTCACGATTTCTTCACCGCGTAGCGCGTGGTAAATTAGCACATAAAATTGTAACAACAAACTTATACTATATTCAATAAATTACTACACAATAAAATGGCACAAATTGCCTACAATCCTTCTTACAAATGCTCAACAATTTTTGTTGTATTTTTCAAAGGTTAGCGAACGATCTGTACGGTTATCTCGGCACCCATAAAAAGCTTCAATAATTCAAATATTCATAGCAAAAATCATTGTTACAAATAATTTAATTTGTTACTCATATTTTTTAAATACATAAGCTATTATATATTACATTCGAGATAAATATTATTTAAAAGTATTTATTGTATACTGACATCTCATTAATATACACGATTAGAAGAAGGGAACTATATTCAAGGGGAAACATGACATGGTCAAATGCCGTATTCCCCCATTAAAATGTCCGTTGTAAAGTGTTCTAAAAGTCGGAAATTTAAAAAGAATAAAAATCCATAGAAATAGTTTATTCAATATTATTTGTATTTAATAATTTATTTATATGTCCATGCATATTTTGAAACAGTGTATCGTTCCTCGACTTTTATCAGTCAGTCGAGGTTCTTTTTAGAAGAAGATTCTAGTAAAAAATTGTAAAAACGACTTTTTGTACAATTTAAAACATTTTAATGACGACTCACTAATTCTTAAACAATGATTAAAGTTCTTATCTGACTTCATTTCAGTTAACTATTTTATTTATTCCCATAATTTACTCCGATATAATATATTATTGTTACAAGAGATAAGTAACTGTAACTATCATTTTAAAATTCGCTTCAATTGTTTCTAAAGTACAGTTCTTCAAGTATAAAATACAAACACGTATTAAAATTTAAAATTACCATAGAATTTAAACTAAAAGTTAATTAAAATAATGAATGATGCAATTGTATCAGTTTTCAAATGAAAATTGTATTAAAAAATTTGCAATTGTTATTTTTGAACTTTTCAAATTGAAACACAAAGTTTAAACAGCGGGAAATGATATGCGAGAACATCCTAAAACAACTTCGAATTCAAAGTTCAGTCACGACCCGCGGTAACGTTGTTACAGTTGAAACCGCCGCACCAGCCGAATAAAACCCGTTGCTCATCCGACACTCAATTTGACCCTTATAAACACAATTAAACTTACCGTTGAAACAGGTGAACAGCCACAATAAAGCGGTGCACAGGTGCGTGAAAGAAGCACGCCTGGCTTCCCGCCGCCGCACCATTTCACCAGAATCATCGAACCTCACTGAACCAATATACCACCCCCGAGAGGACACTCAATATAAACGAGCTACGGAATCCGACCCTCGGGCTATATCGAGTGACGTAACAGAAAGTTCGTACGTCGCGTGCACTGTGATACACGTCCGCTCACGACGCGGCGTCACGTAGAACTAAAGCTCGGGACAGGGTAAAGGCTTCTAGCGCAGGGCGGGGGAGGTGCTGAATGTTTTGGATCTTCGCACAGCCATTTCCCTCCAAGTGCGAGTACCACGTGCCGGCTTCAGTCAGCTTTATTTCTCAATGGCGGATGGTGGCTATTTCTATTTTACGTCGTTATTAAATGTTACGTCGTTAATGTTAATTGTTCCGGACATCAGTTCGTCATATCATCTTTAAGTTGTCACAGATGTCAGAAGTGTAAAAGTGAAAGAATGAATCAAAGAAAATTTGGAGTAATGTTTTAATATTAATGTCGTGAACACCATGAAAGTCACATTTAAGTTATCGGCAGTGCCCAAAGTTTACCCGTGTCTATTCCAGGCACTAATCTTTAAGTTATCTTTTATAAGCATTTGTGATGGACGACTTGCAAATATTTTAAAAATTCATGGTTATTATTTTGACTTACGTTTACTAGAATTTACTAAATGGCTCAATGTTAAATTTGTTTAAATTTAAATATATTAAAGATTGTTGAAAAAATGCCTGCCAGGGTAAACCAATCATTGTCAGATTTTACCAAGTTATGTCTAATGGTGTCATATCCCGGGTACAAATTTCAGCAAGATATTTTTTTGTACTTAACATTTGATATGGTACAGACAAAAAACTTATTGATACAAGGCGCCCGGGATTCGAATCCCGGCTGTCTAATCATGTCGTATGCTACTTGTGTCACTGCTTGTAGCAATGACGTATTATTGTCAATTGTTTAAACCGTATCTATCGACATGATGCCAGAATATTATTGTTAATTTAAAAAATATGAAATAGATTAGCAGGCAATTAATTTTGACTGCGCTTATATCAAGTTTGACAGAAGTTCTTCCCTACTCTGATGATATTGGAAACATTTCCAAACAAACAACGGCCTTCAAAAATTGTAGCGATGTATTATTGTGATTTGACACTTTTGGGCGCTCGATCCAGAATGATATCGTACTTAAATTAACATCTAAGGCAAAGTTTGATCTAAGGAACCCATCTACATAGAGCTATAGGAAAGCTCGTAAAGGTAATAATTACACGAAAAACCGCGTTAAAGCTCTTTGCAATATAAATTCTTAATTTTAACAATTGTACTTAACCATTAAAGTTAGAAAACTAATCTTATTACAACGAGAAGTTTCTAGTTACTGGAATGCTCGTCTGGGTGGACTTATAATGATATTAAGCTTTCATAGTTTTCGAAGTCGCAAATGGAATTAAAGTGGTGCTAATAATAATTATGTTAAGGTCGCATGCATAACTGATATTAACCTTTATTTATGATATCAAATCATATTAAACATTCGTATTCATTTTTATTAGTGAACTTTGAATTCAGACTACAGGCCTTATAAATTTTGAAATTTAATTTAGGGACCTAACCTCTTCCTATAAATATGACTTGGAGATTGAGGTTTAAATACATCCATAAATTTAAAATTAAAATTAATATAAATTTAAGACAAGAATTAAGTAAAAAGATATACATACCCACATATTCTAAATCAGTAAAGTAAGGCTTGAAAAAATATACTGTAAACAGAATCAGGAATATTTATTATGTGGGTTTGTATGTCGACTTAAGAAAACATATATAAGGAAATTTATCTCTATTCATCTGCTTGAGGGGAAATTGTTTTAATAATTTTTTAGCCTATATAAATTCTTCACGATGTTTTTTTCACCACCAAGCGTGTGGTAAATCAGTACCACGGCTTCTATTTATTTAAATTATTTAATATGTACTGTGACAAAGAGTTACTTCTGGTGCATTAAATACCCATTTAGGAAGTAAGGTTCTCATATAGCCTTATAACGAAGTCTTAAACGACCCCAACAACACGTTGACACGCACAAATTTGCGGAAAGTCATTGTATATAGTTGGCTAAGATCTTGTTTCATGAGATTATGGGTGGTTCTATTTTTGGCAATGATTAATACGGTGAGATATATTATTAGTCGTACTTTTCTTCGTTTTTATTTTTTAATAAATAGTTAACATATTCTTATGGTTCAGGGCACGATCTACGATTCGAAACATAAGGTTATAGGTTAAGCTTAAGCTTAATTGGAATGGTTAACAAGAATGTTAGTAATATTGTGAAATTTAAATGCAAGCAATCCTAATTTTCACATGTAACGCTTAAAATATTATAGTATAAATATTAGAATAAAATGATTAATTAGGATCATGACTAAGCGGTCGACTCACGATTTAACCGAAAACTCGCTGACCAGACTGTACTAAAGCTGGATTTTTTATTACGCGGTTAAAGTAACAACGTGTATTATATATCCCACTTTTGGGCAAAGAATTCTCTGTAAAGAGAGTGTAAGGCCTCGCCTCGTTACCCTCCTTCGACAATCGTATTCATTTTCATTTGTGGACTTTTATTTCAGGCTACATATTTTATATATAAGTAACTTTAAGTAACTTAAGCAATAAAAGTAACTCGGAGAGCTATATATATATACCAACAAATGTATAAATTAAAGTACTTTGTACGTATTAAAATTTTTATTCTGATCAAAAAAAAATAATTTCTTAAAATAGAACTAACTAATAAGATATACATACCTGCTTTTTGTAACATACTGCTTTGGTTGTTTAGAAATTCATAAGTCTGCTCGAGTCATTTACCGCCAAATATGTGGTAAATCCAAATTCAAATTTAAATAAGCAATTCTATCTGCGCCGGCACTGGGTATCGAACTCGGATTGCTAGCGTACTATGCAACTTGTGGTACCGTCCCAACATGAAGCTGCCACAGCGTTCTATTAGAAGCTCTTGAACTTTACGTTCTAATGTTAAAAGAATTACTTTGTTAAATACGTGTCTTTTGTAATTCAAAAGTAATATCATTGTACTCGTATATTCTCTATTGTAAGGGACATTTATTTGTTCTTTCAACATGGTATCGATACAATCGCTTTCAATTTTCATAAAATCAAAGCCTTTCATGGAAAAATGGATTCTTAAGTACACTGTGTTATAAAGTAAACTAAATGGAGTAATTGTGCTTTTGTTCAGAATCATTTACTTTTATAATGAAATCACTACTTCGATGTTCCGTGCTATGAATTCTGAATTGACAATTATTCATTGAGATTGTTATTAGATGATATAAAATTGTATATAGAATATTGTGATATATTGTGTAATATTTAAATAATTTCTTGTGACGTACAACGAAGGCTGTAGCGCCTCCATTTTGTCCTATATTTTCATGCAGAATGGCCAGAAGGCTCGAAACGAGGGGAACATTCATTTGCATAAGAAGTTGCACAATATAACGCTCCTTTTAACTCGCTAGCGTAAGAAACTGAGGCATTTTGTTTGCCAACAATAGGCGTTTTCTGTTCCTTACTATTTTTTGAAAAAAAAAATAGGTTATGTAGGCCCACTCTTCTCGTTGCCTTTAGCTGGTCATCCGAACATTATACTATGAGGGTAAATTATGCTACCTTAAAAATCTTGTTGTTTGCAATTGCTTACAATTGTTAATATAGTTACTATATTTAAACACCACCGTAGTTCTTGGAATCTAGCCGAGAAACGTTCGCCTCGAGCGAGGTTTCGAGTAAACAGCCCCTAGTGGGTTTTTACCCACTAAAACCTCCCCGGTGGCCCTTCCGCGGTTCATGGTGAGGGGCTCCGGGATTTCCAGTGGAACGCACCGTATCCCCTCTGCACTGTGCCGTGAAGCACGTTCCGAGTGAGTACTCCCTACCCCAGCACCATTACATTGCTAAGGCGACACGGGACCACCAGTGTCGCCTTCTTCCGACTCCACTGTAGCGGACGACAAGAACTCCCACAATAGTGGCTCGTAAACCTGACGCCCCTATAAGTTACCGACAGGCATAAGATACCATAGCCTAATTCTGAAAGCACGAGACAAGTGAGCTGAAATCCCATTGTCTTTTGTTTTCGGGGAGGAAAGCGGCGGTTATGTGGGGTTTTCACCCACTAAAACCTCCCCGGTGCATAACGGGGGGATCCGGGATCTCCAGAGGAACGCACCGGAGCCCCTCTGCACTGTTCTCAAGGAGAGCACGTCCTGGGCCCCTCGCAGTGCAAGGCGACACGGGCCAGCCGATGTCGCCTTCTTCCCGGGTCCACCACACCGGACGACAAAGGCCCTCACCCTTGTCGCCCAGTGAGCCCGAGGCCCCTTTTAGTCGCCTTCTACGACAGGCGGGGGATACCGTAGTCTTATTCTTGAGAGCCCAGAACAACAGGGCTGAATCCCATTGTCCCATACCAAGCAAACATTTGTGTTTTGGTCTGTTGTAATATCTGTTGTAATCAAATCAAAATAGTATAAATTGATACTGCTACGATATTTTCTTATGAATTATCAATTTCATTTCAACCTTTATTGTCAATTTGAAACGTGAATAGCACGGGGCATCCGGAGTCAGAGTGTCGGTGTTCTCAAACTTTGAGACTTGTTTGTTGTTTGTCACTTTCTGTCAAAGTTCGAGTGTCGCGCTCAGCCTGCGACTCTGCACGTCTCGTGGCCGAAGTTTACAGGATTGTCTTTTTCGGGCCTCACTTAGTCAACCACGATTAAATGTTTGTAATTCTACAGTAAGGACGAGTAATCGTGTAAAGTTTGGAATATATAAAAGAAGAAATATAGAAACTAAACTGAAGAAGAGCGTGAATCACGGCTTCAAGAAATGCGTGACAAAGAATATTCATCGCGAGCTACATATTACGCAAGTTACAATCCGAGTTCTATTTCCGGTGCCGTCACCAATGAAATTGTTGTTGCAATTTTATGTGCTGATTTACCACGCGCTCGGCGGTGAAGGTGAACATAGTGCAGAAATCTACGTAGTTTGAAGATAATTATGTCAAGTCCGTTAATCTGCATTTCCGTTATTATTCGAATAGCCCTTGTTACAGAGAAGGCGCCTAACGGTGTGATTTATATACTCGTATATAGTTGTAATTTGAACATAATAATTTGAGCCGTAAAATAATCGAACATTGAAGTCATTCGATGATCGGCCGTTGAACGTGACTTCAGATGTCCACGAGGAAACCGAAGTGTCGGATTTTTTAAGGATATAAAAAGTCTGTAAGTCCGAAGTGGACTTCGTGTTGTGACTCATGCGTTCTCAATGTTTCCTGTAATAGGATATGTGTTATGCTACTCTTCTTTGACTCGTAAATAACAAAATAAAAGGAGAAAAAGTGCAACAAAAATTTATCGCCCAGAACAGGTATGGAGACTCCCTTAAAGTTTATGAAGCTTGCAAACAACGGTCGGACCGTCCGAAAGTCTCTGCAAACTTCGATTTCCCAGACAGATAACGCACGTTGTTAATTACAGCGTGCGGGCTGGAGCGAACAAATGGACCGGTGTTTATTCTTATGCATTTTTTAAAGCTTAACTCTCCTGAAAATGGCCTTGCGTCAGTGCTTGTTATGAAAAGAGCCTTGCCAATGCCTTTTTTGCTACAAATTTAAAGATATACAGTAGCTTTTTATTTATGATATCCTAGTGGCTAAGCTGTTCGACTTGCGATGTGATATAGTCGATATTTGAATCCCCGTCGGGTTTATATGGAATCTTTTGAAGTTATACTTGTTTTGTTTATGAAAAACGATAAGAGTGAAATTTTAAGATGCAGTGAATATAATTGTGCTTGTACACTTTACTCAAGTGCTCCAATATAATTGATGTTAAATATCTGTATGTATTATTTATTGATATAAATTATAATATTATTGTTTAATACAATAACAATTTTTTTGACTGTGTTTACTATCCTTTTCCTTTTATTGTAATTAATTATTTTCAGGTATTTTAAAACCATATTTATCGACGTCAAATATGTATCACTTCTCACGCGCGTACATCAGTACACCCACCTTTTTTATTATTGAGAATGGGCAGGAGCAAATACGGTTTATATCGGACTCGTGCTGAGTAATCTTTATTTAACACGGCGTTTTCCTCATTGTTTGACGACCGTTATGTTATACCACCTCAAGAGCAATTAACCTGTTATACAATAGGTGTATAATAAGAGGTGTTATCGGATGAATATATGCTTTGCTACAATAGAGAAAAATATTATGTAAACTTAATGAATAATTTCTTCATCGCTCCAAGATCCAATTCTTTCCGATACTTTTTTTAAAAGAATGCTAACAATTTTTAACAGAGACCCCAAAAAAGCTTCGACTTATGCTAGCTCTATCAGCTACTACCACTCTACCAGCTTCGTGTCAGTTGTAGTTCTGGGCTCTCAAGAATAAGACTACGGTATCCCCTGCCTGTCGTAGATGGCGACTTAAAGGGCCTCGGGTTCACTGGGCGACAAGGGTGGGGGCCTTTGTCGTCCGCCAAGGTGGACCCGGGAAGAAGGCGACTTCGGCTGGTCCGTGTTGCCTTGCACTGCGAGGGCACAGGGGAGGGAGTAAACTCTTCCCTCCCCCAGGGACGTTGCTCTCATAAGAGCTCAGTGCAGAGGGGCTCCGGTGCGTTCCTCTGGAGATCCCGATGCCCCTCACCATGCACTGAGGAAAGGCGTGGAATGATGGATTTGAGCCTACTGTTGGCAGCACTGCCACATAAACTTTTTTTGAATTACGTCGTAACATTTGTATCTCGTCAATGTATCATCATCTCTTTCTGCTCCGTATGTAACTAAAATAAGTGTTTCACGAAATACTAATATATTTTTTATAGAGCAATGAACTTTCAAATTATCTTTATACATAAATATTTTTAAATTCATAACTTGCTCGTCGAGTCTTGCATTTGCTTACCGGTCGCATAAGTTTGACATCATATGTGGGGTCACGGGTCGATCAATTCAGTCCATGAACGCGGCGTTTGGTCGATCTACTACGTGATAAAATGACTGGTGCAGTTGTGTTCCAATATTAATATTTAAATATTAACTGCAACGTGAAACATGTACATTTAGATTATTAAAAATTAAGGAAAATGGAAAAGACATGACTTTTTTATCCGTTGGGATAAAAAGTCATGTTTTTTCATCCAGTAATCGAATGTCGGCATTTCTTTAGGCGTTTTAGATCCCATTGGGTAGCTATGGCCTGAAAATCAGCGCTGTGGCAGCCTTGCGACAGCACATGCTGAGACGCTGTTCAATGTAGCAATCATATCCTATCTACCCGTTCCTTCTTCCTTTAATTGTATTTTGTTTTTTTTCTTTTGTTTTTAATGTTGTTTATTTTGTCCGTAATGTGTTTGTATATCATTAAGCCATTTAAAGTGTCTATGTCCATATGTGACAGGTGGTAAGCCCAACGCTATACACAGAGTGTAAATTTTAGCAAGTGATTTTTTTGTACGTAAGAAACCCGAACCGGTAAGTCGATGGTACAAGCAGACTAGGATTAGAACCTACGACAGTAAGTTCAGTAAAGATGATTTTTTTTTAAATCGAGTATCAAACACTATATTAAAGGTTAACTTTATAATATGATTTCTTTAGTCTAACTAACAATCTAGAATTCTAAACCAAGATTGAACGAGTTTCCACTTTCTGAATTATTATTAATTATTCATAATTTTCAATTCAATTTCTTAATTTTGAATAACTATTAAAAATAATTATAGTCCTATCTGAAGTTTTCCTTAACTTCAGAAATGACTATAATTATTTTTATATACATTTTAGAAGGAGTATTAGGATAAAAAACTCTTATGTTTTGGGTAAATGTTAGACGTTAATTATAGAAATTCACTTATTAATATAATATATTATACTAGATGTGCCCTGCGCGCGTTCCTACTCCACTAACTAAAATAATTTTGAAGAAAGGACATTACACAAATATTGTGGGATATTCGCTGTTCGTTTGCTGTTTTCGTTTCAATTCAACTGTCACGGCAATGTATGAAATTCATTGGATTGATAGTAGCGCCATCTGTCAGTACCAACTCAGAAACCTTCGTGGACTCACGCACAATATTTTGCTGCAGCTCATCACATGATCAAATGTTTACGATTCTATAAAGGTGATACAGACAAACATTCCTTTTATAAATATGGATATGAATATATATATATGTAAATTTATTGTGTGTAATTATAAACATTTAGCTATACTGTTAAAAATGACTTCTCAATTTATATTCGGGTAAATTTTTAATCCCATTGTAACATATGTCAATTGGCATTTGTCCGTCTCGTCGATAGTTAAAAAGTTAAACCACTTAAAAGCAATTAAATAAGGAATTAGCTACATAAAACCCAGGCTAAGTCGAGTATTGGTTAAGCCGACGTTCAGTTAATTACCAACACAAACAGACACGGCCACTGCTATATAAACTGTGTAACGTCGAATTAGGGTCCCGCAAACAAACGAAGGTCGAGGTGAAATGCTCCAAGTCTTATTTATTATGTTGTTTAGCTAAAAATATAAAATGTCTCAATGTTTCAATCTCTGTTCTTAACATTTTGATTTTAATAATGAATATTGACTTTTCAATATTTACGCAAAGAATGAAACTATTTTTCAACCGACTTCATAAAAGGAGGAGGTTCTAAATTCGTCTGTATGTTTTTTTTTGTTTGGAAGCTGGTGCTTCCCATTTAGTATTATTCGCGTAACTTTCTAGATACTTTAATGTATGCTTTAAGAGTTTAGATAACGTGCAGGTGACACGATATTTCTATTTCAGTGGACACAATTCCCGTGAGAGCGGTTGTAAGTCCATAAAGTGTCAAATTTACGTAGACACGTGGAGTGCATTTACTACTCTCGGCAACATTTATTACGATCGTTATAACCTATTTTTAAGATTTAAAAATACCGGTTCAAGTATGGTTAATGGCGACAAATTTGTAACCTCTATTTCTTTCGGAAGTAGGTAATGAAGTAACAGACCTGTAGTTCTGGGCTCTCAAGAATAAGACTACGGTATCCACTGCCCGTCGTAGAAGGCGACTAAAAGGGGCCTCGGGCTCACTGGGCGACAAGGGTGGTTTCCCTATACATTTTTTGTAAATGTATATATAATACAACCAACTACTAAATTCTCGCGTCAAGCGCAAAGTGCGCGACCTGTGTGACCACTACAACGAATATTGATAGAACACAACACAAACTACGCCCAGTCCCACTGTACTCAATTTGTATTCCTGCTGAATGCAGGGGCCAGTCGAGAGCTGCGCTCGACGGCTGTGTACCGTTATCCATATTAACTAACACGTTACAACTCTTATTTCTGCTAGCGCTACGTTGCCGCTATGCTTCGCTCACTTTTTGTCTTAACCTTCATAATTTTAGAGGAATTAGTGGGATGAACTACCCACTAAAACCTCCCCGGTGGCCCTTTCCTCGGTGCATGACGAGGGGCTCCGGGATCTCCAGTGGAACGCACCGGAGCCCCTCTGCACTGTGCTCAAGGAGAGCACGTCCCGGGGAGGGGAGGTTACTCCCTCCCCCCCTGTGCCCTCGCAGCGCAAGGCGACACGGGCCAGCCGATGTCGCCTTCTTCCCGGGTCCACTTTGGTGGACGACTCAGGCCCCCACCCTTGTCGCCCAGTGAACCCGAGGCCCCTTTTAGTCGCCTTGTACGACAGGCAGGGGATACCGTAAGTGGGATGAACTAAACACAACTAAACTATCCAAATAATTAATAAATTACAGTGTAACCTGATCAATAACCACCTTTATTGAAGTCGGTTAAATAAAAAGTGGCCTAATTTACTCTTGTTATATCTGTTATCTCCCAGTGAAAGTCCTGTCAAAATAGATCCAGCCGTTCGAAAATTAAGTTAAAAAGTAATTAGTAAAAAAGTTATTTTGGTATATGTTCCCTATATACATTTATATTGATGTAGTGGTCATTAAAATATAATTAAAAATAGAGATCCCCATTTTATTTAAATTTATAGATGTAAAAAAAGTTTTTTTTTGTTTAACTGTTTGTTTAACCGTAGTATGTAGGTGAAATTGTTACAAACAATATGGAAGAGAATATAACCATAAAAATATAGTTATTATTGTTCTTATTTTAATTAAATTTCGGTTTTATGAAAATTTATGAATAGTAATAAGCATGTACGATTGATATACAGCGGGACCTCCATTAAGTAATGGGGCAATAAATGTTTCCGCTCAAAATCACGGCGCGATCTCTTAAAGGAAACACGGCGGTTGCGAATGTCCCACTGTATATTAGAAATGCTTTATGACGCATTTATATAATTTATACGATCATGAAGACCATACCATTATATTACACTGGGAATACGTGGATTGTAAAAGCACGTGATGTAGTTTATCTACGCTTATTTTGTGAAAAATATGATTTAGATAATTGGAACCCCAGATATTACTATTAGTGATTGTACAGATCGATAATCGTATCGTGTGCCCATTCACGCGTATGTAATAAAATTTTGTAAGCCAATGAACGCCATACCGCGCAGTCTTCCTATACTCATCCTATTCATCACATCCTAAACATTGTATTTTATCCTAAAAAATACACCATCACAATCTTAAGTAAGGGTTTAACTTAATCTCACCCCAAACTCCGAACAGTGATAACAATGATTACCGAAGTGTAATTTAACAATTGACTGCCATCGCTTGGACCCAAACGTTACAAAAGTTACAGTGTCTCCTACTCCTATTAAACCTCACCCTTGTGACGAGTTACTAGTAATAAAGATTCTGGTTAAGCGCCCTAAGAACTATGTCACTTTTTAATCCAATGAAGCAGTCATGGCAGCTTATCTGGTCAAGCTATGTAGTTAGTCAAAATAACATCTATTCGCATCCAAGCGACTGTCCCGTTTATTATAAAGTATCCATTAAAGCGCCGATTTTTGCAGCAAATGGGTTTTTTCGCAGTACTCTGGTAATATTGTAAACATACCGTCCCAAGGTAAGCCTTCACGAGACCCTGTCACCATAACTTCCAATAGAGGTTCGTACTAGCCAACCTAAGAGGTCTGTCTCTCAAATGCGGTAAAGTTTGCTGGATTTTGATGATAGGGTTCTTTAAAATGTTAAAAATCGCAAAGATTTGGATTGACAATGTCCTTCATTATTAATAAGAATTGGCTGATACATTTATCACATGTAATGGATCATTAACGGGACTGAATAGGTGAAGTTGCGTTGCCAGCTCTGATCGATGGCAAGAGAGTGACGTAGGACGACCATCACTCCGTCCCAACTCAATAAATCTAGTTTTTTTTTTCCAAGAAAGAAATAAATATATATACCATACAAATATATATACCATACAAAGCCTGCTGGTTCTTTTGTTATAGGATACTCTCCCACTCGCTTTATTATCATAGAAGAATGTGTTTAGTAACAAAGTGAATCATCGTGTGAAAGATTCAACCTTTCGTGTCAATTCCGAAAATCGTAGAGCGCTGGAAGCGGCATAAGCCAGTGTGCAACTT
Source organism: Meandrusa payeni (assembly GCA_029286785.1). Taxonomy (NCBI): domain Eukaryota; kingdom Metazoa; phylum Arthropoda; class Insecta; order Lepidoptera; family Papilionidae; genus Meandrusa; species Meandrusa payeni. Next base: position 9,607,249 of record JAGSMX010000013.1, read on the forward strand.
TGTAACTTGTTTCTTGTTTGTCAGTTCGTGTCGAAGTTCAAGTGAGAGATCGGAGCTTTTGGCTATATATTTGAATGAGAAACTATATGAACTATTATTTTATAATTACATATTAGAATGTACTAAAACACACACGCACAAAACACACACAAAAGCCACACACTCTACACACATAATAAGAATAGTGATAAAGTAACTTAAAAATTACAGTCTTTATCGCAATTAGGCGCAGGCCTTCTCTGTAAAGAGAGTATAAAGGCACAGTTCACCACGCAGCCCTAGTGCGAATTGGCAGACTTCAAAGTTATAGAAAAAAATTCTAAGACGCGTGATGTCTGCTAATCCGCACTAGGGCCGCGTGGCGGACTATTATCCCCTACACATGCGAATTGCGGAATGTGCCCAGCAGTGGGAAATATTTAAAGACCTTAATTTTTGAGTGTTAGCAGTGAATAATTAGTTAAGTAGTTTTGTTTTCGTTGATGTATGCATTTGTGTAAGCTGTGATTTCCTATAATCACTAAGATACGTACAATGTGTTAATTGTATAAAGCTTATTATAATTGTAGTAATTGCCGAAAAACCTTACTAAATAAATAAAAAGCCTTAATTATACTTCTATTCGATGTGTATATATGACGAATATATCGACCGAGCAACCATAAATGATAATAACGACTGTTAAGTCAACAGATTCGGTTACGGAACAACAAAAGACTCCGGTGTTTGTTACAACAATTTTACCCAATTCATCAGTGGAACAAAAAACAAACGCCTATTGTTAGCAAACAAAGTGGCAGCTATTTCTGCGGCGGCACGTTCAAAGGAGCGTCCGCGACTTTTCCTTGAAATAAATGTTCGCCTAATTTCAAGGCGTTTACTTTACTTTTAAGTATTTTTAGCCCTATTGTTTTCTTATTAGCCATAGACATTTTTTTTATTGGCATATACAAACACGTCACAAAAAGAAAATATAACATACATTAAAAAGAAAGAAAAATTAAACAAAAGACTATCATGTCAACATTGGAAACCGTTTTAGCATGTGCTGTAAAGCTGCCTGCGTTGATTTTCAATGGTACTCGGGACTTCCAGATATCTTGCGCGAAGAATACTACCCTTATATGGCATTTATTTTAAAGTCTAAAAATAATTAGCAAATAATCAATAGCCTAATGGTTTAGGGTACGGCCTGCGAATCGTAAGGACGTGGGTTCGAATCCACCATTCGACTATTGACGTGAACCATTTCCTAGCACAAGCTTCAGCTTAGTTGGAATGGTTAACAAGATTGTTAGTAATATTTCTGCAAAAAAAATAAAAGAAATATTGCTAGCTTCCTTTTTTAAAAAAAAATCCTCCTCTTTTTCTCTCTTTCTTTCTGTTTCATTTTCCTCAGTCTACGACCGTGAGTATTACTATCCGACGTGCCGAGAGTGGTGCCGATCTGTACAGTCCAGCATGTCGCGCTTAGACCTCGCCGTCTTTTCCCGTCAATTTTTCCTGTCACAAGCCCCCTTTCCAAGTTGTCACTGTTTTTTCTGGCAATGTGACCAAAGTTTTCCAGCATCCTGCGTAGGTTACTGCGTAGCTTTAATTTTAAGTTCGCTAAGGATGGAACCGTTGGTACGATGTGTTGTCCATGGGATCCGTAACTTTCTCGCCAGTACCACATATCGAAGACATCAATGCAATCACGATTGGCTTTCTTCAGAGTCCATGTCTCCGCTCCGTAAGCGAAAATAGAGATCACCAGTGAGCGCACAATTTTTATTAATTTAATTATAAACATATGCTGAGTTTTTTTGTAACTTTTGTCTTTATTGAAAAGTGTATCGGTTTTGTATTTTCATTTTTCTGATTCACCTCTTGTATCAGACACCCATGTACAAAATAGGCATACATTAATCTTATTAAATAATCGAACACAGTCGTGTTTTGGTTCGTTCGGTGTCGTGGTTGATTGTCATTGTTAGCTCGGAGGTTTATACAATTCATCCGTCCGACTAATCTTGTAGCGCTCAGCCTAAACGGCTATTACGACATGCCAGTGAAAATGTCCCGAGTGGGAACCTCGGCTTGCACGGAACTCTGGGCTATAAAACATACATGAATACTGAAAGCACCAGTTTTCAAATAAAACATCCCTGATCATCAAAATCTGTTCACACAGTGGAAATCTCCTAAGATAACACACATAAAAAAATTAGAACCTCCTCCTTTTTTGAAGTCGATTACAAAACAAAAAATGTTTTGAACTTTAAAAAGTTCTATGTTAAACAAAGCCAGGGTATTATATAGTTATACCGCAAAAGAGTAAGAAAATTACAAAGAAGCAAGAAAGCTCTTTAAAATGCTGTTTAATTGCCGCTTTTTATTGTACCCTTTTGTTTTTCAACAAAGAAACCTTTTGTTCCTTCCCTTATTGAATTTACCACTGACCTGATTATTTCCTTATTCAATAAAGCGTATTCTCGTCCTTTTTTTATAATAACAGAGACGCCTGATAACGTACTAATTTACTTTTCATTTTGTGTCAATAAATTTATTTCTACTTTCCACAATATAAAAATTGTCTTACATAAATCACCGTTGTATACATAACCGTGATATGAGTCAATCCACTTGGGGCACATTATTACGCACAAAATGCAACCTAGAATATCAAACGAAAATGTAGGTAGGACACAAATAATAATAAGTTTATAGATGTAGACAAAGACAACAATAACCTCCGCTTCAGCGTCACGCTGTCACTGGTTACTTCCACAAGGAACTCCAACTGCTTGAAGACAACTGAGCCAAGCTCCGCCAGTACCGCCATTCTTATTTCGATATCATCACGAACTCAACCATACATCAGGCCACAAATAGACGCACGGCTGACTGGGGCCATAGACAAGATCAGTATTTTGTTTACCTAACATATGTGTAATCAATTATCTACATACTGTTGTTTAAATTTGTTTTATATTTTCATTTCCATATTTAAAATTTTTGATAGGCAGTCATTGCGATAGGCGGCTGTTTGTGTTTACTTTCATTTATATCGCGGTTAATTAATACGAGGTATTTAATTACTGTGGGTATGAACGCCTAAAACAACCAAAATCGTATTGACATTGTAAAGACCAAATATTATAATTTAAAACGTCCGTTTAAAAACTATGTTGTTTACATTCGAATTTTTTTAATTAACGTGGGATCTGCACATACTAACATAAGTATATTTACAAGCAAAAACAAAAACCGACTTCAAATCAAATCAAATGTTTTACGTTTGTTTCTGAATTATCGTAGGAATATTATTAAATAAAATTAATCACAACCTAACCAAACTCTCATCATACTACTCTTGAAGTGAACCCTTCCCTGAATTGAAAAAGGTTGGTCTCATAGTGAAATGGCATTGAAAAGTATTAGTCAGGGCGCTGATTGGCGAAGTATCGGTTTCTTTTAAGGATTATTAGAAATGTTTCCTTTTTCACAAATAATACTAACATTCTTATTAATCAACCCAACTAAGCTTAAGCTTGTGCTAGGTGATGGTTCACGTCAATAGTCGAATGATGGAATAGATCTTACGATTCGCAGACCGCGCCCATAACCATTAGGCTATTGCCGCTACATGCTTACGCTTTCCTTGTTTTACTTAAGAACTTCTTCAATTCGTTACTGGAGAATGAGTACGACTACAATAAAATATAGTTACACGTGAAACTTACCACAATGGGTTCGTGACATTGAAAGTTTACAATGGGTTGGCACAACATTGCGAACATATTTCTACGAGCCGCGCTCGCGAGGTACTTACTTGCCCCACTGCAGATAGTTAGCATGCTTCCACATTGCAAAACTGTAACCGCAGACACGCGAGCCGGCAAACTTATAAGTAACAATCGCAAGACATGTAGGTCGCGCCATTTCTTACGTTTGTTCTTTATTTATTTATTAGCTGCTATAAGGTGTTAGCCAAAGGGATTGTGGTTAAAAAAAATAGCTTATTATAAATAGGTATATCCTGGGAACCGCTGAAAATCAGCGCGGCGACAGTCTTGTGATAGCATATGCTGTTCGGACGATGGAAAATATTGGTATCATATCCTATTTATCCGTTCTATTTTTCTTCAAATATATTTTTTTGTCATATTTTATATGTAATGTGTTTGTACATCTATGATGCTTATGTCTTATACGTATTAAATCCTTAAAAAAATCTCTAAAAATGTCTACTACTCTTTTAACTCTATCGGTGTAGACACAGTAAGCTGAGCTGAGCCTATCGCCATTGTAAAGTTGTAAGTGCTAGATATGCACACACATATATTCTCCACCGGGAAAGCCAAGATGATGCGATATCATTTGCTCAAGCTAATATTTAATATATTAACAAGACACATGCACTTAACCACTCGTCGAAATAGAAATAGGAGCCCAAGGGTTGCAAACAATTCGTGATTTTGCAGCGTTACACGCAGATTCTCCCCTAAAATATATAGAAGGCATACAGTATGTTCTACTACATCTACCTTTAATTCTCAACACTTCCCCAGGTTGTAGTCAATTAAACTAAATTAACAATGTTGGCCATCACTAACAACTTAATAATAATAATAATATATATAATAATAAACGAATAGTAATCACTGGATAAACATTCCATCAACCTCTTGAACGAATACCATGCTTGTACTAGGATGTGCTGCTGGTTGATTTGAATCGATTACTGAATGTATCATAAGTAGATCACAATTATTAATTAACGTAAATCAATGTTTAATTATTGTAAAATACATCTTAATAGTGAATATTAATATCGATATTCTATCACAGATAAAAGTTTCTCCTAATCTGCCATTCGAGTGTCACGTGCCAGTGTGGAATACAAACGCTCCTTCTCACTCGATCAGATATCACAAGTTGGTGGCGCCCCCTGCATACATTCTCGGGATTTGGCCGGTTCGTGACCTCACATACGACTCAAAACTTTGCGCTCGTCGTGTGTAGCCTTTGAGTAGTAAAAAGCTTGTTGAATAATACTTGCGGCACCGCGCGTATTGAATAAATGATGCGACTTTGATTTGTTTACGAAAGATGATAGATGTACTTACATTTTTATCTTATGTTTAACGTATTTCTCGACATTTATGATGATTGATGACAAGCAACTCAGCTTCATGGCTCTCTCCTCGAGTTGCTTAGTTTCATGATACTTTACTGACTCCTGAAGCCTTCAAGATAACTGATTTGAGGGATAGACTCTGTGTAGAACGCGCCCCGAAAGCAAAGCAATTGCACAATTCTCCAGAAGAATCCGCCAAAGCTTTCAGAAGTAGTAATAATAATAATATTCTATCTAGAATGACTAGTAATCCAATTGAAGTATCTAACCAAGTCGTAGTTTAGCCTTGTCAGACTCCTCGAGTTAGAATGCTAACGCGTTTTATCTAATGGCACAAACTAAAGTTTCTCTGGAGGGTAATTGTAAGAGTTTCTGGCAATAGAAGCTAACTGATTTTAAGCCATGTCTGTTCTCATGTGAGCTCAAGAAAAAAGCTCATGGTTACATATTGATTTGAATTCTACCAAACCCCATTGGACTTCAAGACGCAACGTCAACCCTAACGAAGCGCTTTGCCTTGCCTTTGTGAGTGTTTTCATGAGTCGAGTGAATGGACATTTACTAAGCTAGTGCACCTAATAACTAAAATACTAAACAGCATTGAATTCGCCTTCGCCTATTTTGATGCAATAAAGGATTTATCTATCTGTTATATTATATTATTTGCAAATGATTTTTTTATCAGCCTGAATTTAGCAACACATGCAAATTGAATTTCACATTTTCGTTTTATGAAATAGAATAGCTAGAATTTACTGTGCGCTATGAAACAAGTAAATGCACTCTAAATAAGCTTCCACGTAAATTTGACACTTTACGGACTTAAGACCACTTTCAGCAAGTATTGTTTGTACGAAAATAGGATGGTCACACGACAGCCATGCCTATTTGGTACCCACACACGAACTGTATCTGTTGAAATAAGCTTGTGAAATGCGTTAGGAATTATTGCAGCATTTATATTAGATTACTGCATTGTTTTTTCCAGGGTAACAGACAGCATATTAATAAATATATGTTCTACTTCTAGGCATATGCCTTCTTTATACATATATTTTCCGATCAATCAGTGTAACGTCAGAATTTTTATTTTAGTTTTGTTTTACTTTAACTTATCTTAGAACACCTAATTTACTTTTTTATTTAGAACTAGTCTAAATTATTATAAAATTTCATTACCTGCGTAATGACTACGAGTCAAAAAACAAGCAAGATTTTGTGCTAGCCTACATAATTCTGTCCCAGAAAGTTTTCGCTTTGCGTGAAATTGCTCCGGCAGTTTGACTTGTATGCTTGTCGCCCATTTCTTCTATTTCTCTTGAGAAAATTACTTAAGCAACGCTTACACTTTTTGTATTTTATTAGGACGCTTTCCTAAGCTTTCTGTTTACCAATTTAGTGTTACTCTATTGTTTGAAATAAATATCAAAATAAACTGATACAAGCCTTAGCTAATAATACCACTTCCTCAAATTTGCATATATGATATTATTTATATATTGGGTCTTACAAGCTTACTGAGTTACAGATAAAGATTAGATTAACATGGGTAACAATATAGATGAAATAGCATTTTTAAAGTTAGGTAAAACGATTATGAACCGAGCTCACCACGTATTTATGTCCCTGTGAAGATCACGCCGACGTTGCTTTGTTAGATATAATTCTCTAAAATCATATGAAAGTTAATATAACCAATAAAACACCCAAAATTACAATTGCCAAAGCTTATAAGCCATTACACATACATTTCGCAAGCTCAATGGTATGACTTTTACTTTTATAGTAAAACTGAAATGAAATTTGCCAGTCTTCAATATTAAAAAGTGGACGCGGACTTTTGATAAAAATCCACCGCAAAATTCACAAATGCCGAATACCAGGGAGTCGTCACTTGAACTTTTAACTGCAAATGACAAACGCAAAAAGAAGGCTAAGTTTGGAAGCTTTGACACTTCAAAACTCTTGTGATATTCGTATTTGAATATTTCAGTAATCGCGTGCGACTTTTTTTATTTTGCCACTTTCGATATATTTTTATTCAGTCACTTCAATTGGCTTTGGTAACGGTTTGAGAACTTTAATGCCATACATTAGTTAAATATTCGAATGCTGCCGAGCAATCATCTCTTACTACGAGTTTTAATTATGAGTGTGCTCAGGAACTACATGATCTTATTCCCCCATCCCCGCTTCGCCATCGGACTTCTAGACGCACTGCAGGATTTCATCCTTTTATTGTGATCATCCCTCAAACCTGAACGAAGCTCTTTGCTTCGTCTTTCATTATTCGTACAGCAAAGGACTGGAATAGTTTGCCTGCGTCTGTCTTTCCCTCCGATTACAATGTGGGTATTTTCACGAGTAGAGTGAACAGACATTTACTAAGCTAGTGTGCCTTACCATCCAGGACTGCATTTCCACTTAATAACAGGTGGGATCGTAGTCAAGCACTTGCTTAGAAAGTATTAAAAAAACTTAATTGCACAGATTATTTCCCAATAAGACAAGGGGAGGAACAAGATCACATTTTAAGTTACCAACGCCTAGCGAACTATTGCAGGTACCTATCCTTCCCTTTCAAGGGGAGGAGAGGGTATGGCAAGACCCGGCATAGGAAGGGACGGGACCAAGCCCACTGCACTAAAAACCACAGTATTGAGTACGTTGAGAACTTCAATTCCGTATAAGCGGTAACCAGGCAGCAGTTGCTCCCCGTGTTGACATCTCGGAAATGTGATGATTTCGCTTCCTACTTGATGTTAAGCGCTAATGAACATCTAAAGAAATATAAGAGTAAAGATGAGTTTCTAGTACAAACATCCCTTGCTAATAAGACTCAATACTAAACGCGGTGAAAAATGGGTGGCGAAATGTACCCCCCGTCTCTTTTTTTAAATTAAGTTAGTGATATCTTAATTATTCATTTTATATTGATAATTCCCCGAATAAGATTGACACTATAAAGAGTATTATTTCATTCAATACAAATAGATCAATTTTAAAAAGTTACAACAATTTTTTTGCAGAAACTTCTAATATTCTTGATTACCTTTCCATAGAAAATTAAGCTTTAATAGCCTAATGGTTTAGGGTGCGGTCTGTGAAACTTAAGGTCTAAGGTTCGAATCCATTCGACTACTAAATTTAATACAAAACGACTAGTGCTAATACAGTCTAATAGCAAAGACAAATGTAACACAATAAACAAGAGGCGCCTAGTTAATTATCCCGCTCGAATTTCATTACTTACACACATATTATGTTTACGCAACTTCTATACTCATCCATCATTTCATACAATTTGTAAGATAAGCGTGGTATGGTTAATAGAAACGCTTGTCTCGAATATATAGTGCTTATTAAGGAAAGCGTAAACAAGACACACTGCGAGCTTATAAATTCGGTACGTGGGTCCCATTGTTTGCTTATTTTTTAATATGTTTCGTTACGTATACGAGTATTTTTATATTTGTTCTTAACTATATCTCTAGTCCATATTTGAATTGATAAGGAGAGACAGATACATGTATTTTGATGCAATAAAGAATTGGGGCTGTTAATGCTATTCAGCATTATCTTCCAACTAATCTTTTGTGGGTAAGAGCAGGCTTGGGGATAGTGTAAAAATGTTATTTTATATATATATAAAAATACATTTACATATACATATACAGATAACGTCTATATAAATATAATAATATTCATATACTTGCTATAAATAAACGTTAATATATCAGTTTGTAATTTTTATTTTTTGCGTAGGAAGTATTCAGATACAGCTTTAAAGACACACACAAACACACACACACATATATATATATATATATATATGTTTAAGTAAATATATATATGCATAAATAATATAAATTTATAACAGCAGTGTTTCGACTTCGTTTAAATTCTGTGTCTAAGGTACAAAAGATTCTTTCCGGTGTAAGGCAATGGGCACGTCACCTGTCACGTACACGACCTTATAAGCTTCGAAAAAGCAAACCGCTATTGTTTTTTCTATCTACCCGTATAGACAGGGTTAAGCAGATCTGAAAGCTTATTTCATTTCACTTCAAACCTGCTGCATTGGACATCAAATATTTCAATTTACTTTCGGCTTCACATTTCGATGTCAAAAGACAAAAGACAAGTCACAGGTTGACCCAACGTGTAAGCTAGCAAAATGCTGACGACGTCTAGCCGTATGACGCAGCTGGATTTCGAGCGGGATAATAAGATTTGGAAAAGTCACAGTTGCAAATGCTACACGCTCACTGTCGTAAAACAGCTTCATTACTTTTGGAACGAAGTTCCTTATGGCAGGCTTGGAGGAGATAGGGGTGTTGCTGTGCAACCGAATTGAAAAAAATGTGATACTAAAACTGTAAGAAAAAAATATAACGGAAGTGCGTCGTATACATGGCGGCTGATAGCGTGACTATTAAGCATGTAGTTCAACTCTCCGATTACAGGTGGCGCTGTATAGATTTTTTAAGTATTAATTAGTCATTTATACCACCACTAGTACTGAAATTTTGAAATATTATTTTATGCTGAATTACGGTTTTTTAAATGTATTTTATACGATGTATAAGTTAATGCATTCTGATATGATCAAATGTAATAAAATGTTTGAATGTCCTTACAGTATTAAAACTTTAATTAACTTTTATTCTATTTGAGAGCCGAACGTGTTATGCATTAAGGGAGAATTTTCTTCGAGATATAGCCACTTGGTGCCAAATATAGCACTCCATTAGCGCTGCTTGAAACATTCGCTACGATGTCGTTGACATTATAAGTTACTTAATGTTTCCTTTATAGCTGCAGTCGGCTTTTATAGCTTATAAAATTAAAAAGGATACCCTTTAATATGTAGTACGCATTAACTTTTTACACTTAGAAACAATCTACAACGAACAATCCCCGCCGATATTTGTCATACTAAGCTTGCAGTAAAACGTTAAGTCATTTTTAGTTAAGTTATAGTTAATACATTTCTTTGGACATCCTTTCCAAACTTCAAAGGAGTGTTTGGTTAGGTTCTGATTTTTTTATACTTTTTAAGCAAGTGCTTGACTACGATGCCACCTGATGTAAGTGGAAATGCAGTCCTTTTTTAAGGAATCTAGCAAAATTTCTTTTTTTTTCTCAGAAATATTACTAACAATCTTGTTAACCATTCCAACTAAGCTTAAGCTTTGCTAGGACATGGTTAACGGCAATAGTCGAATGGTGGATTCGAACCCACGACCTTACGATTCGCAGGCCGTACCCTTGTTTAGGCTATTGACGGTTAAAGTCTTAAGTCCTGGATGGTAAGGCGCGCTAACTTAGTAAATGCCTATTCACTCTACTCTTGAAAATATCCACATTGTAATCGGACGGAAAGACAGTCGCGGGAAAAATATTGCAGTCCTTTGCTGTATGAATAATGAAAGACAAAGCTAAGCGCTTTGTTGGGGTTTGAGGGATTAATTCTATTTCGTAATATTCCTACAATAATTCGGAAATACAGGCGTCCTTGCGTAACAACATTTGATTCGATTTCAAGCAGATTATGTTTATACTAAAAGAACTTATATTATCTAAACATAATTCATATTCCTATCGCCTTGAACTATATCTGAACACTACCAAAGCATTTAATGATAAAACCAATTTAAGACACCGCTTGAGGCGCTCTTCCCAGCGGTGATTAATAACGCAAACGACTCTCTACAAAGATTTTAATTGTTCCTTAATAAGATTGGGGAGTTATTCGTGATATAATTTCGGAGGCTATCAAGTCACGAACATCGACTGAAGTTTGGAATCGGGTCGCTATTGAAAATATTTAATAGCTAACAATTCAACATTCGAAAGTATGTTAGGTAACGTAAGTGGACACCAATTAAAAATGAACTCTTGATGTGCTTGAGGCTATCTTAAATCTTTTTTCGTTATACTATTATTTTTTCTAGCTCTGTGTTATTATTATTGACTCGAATTCTTAAAACCAATAATTAACAACATCGCGATGGCGTTTCGGAACAGGAACCCGAAGGCGATAGACCACGCCAATCAAGTAAAGGCGTCGGCGACATCTGCGAAGGCGAAGTATTAGCATAGCTTTGCTAAAAATGATACATTGATATGATACAATGATTCATGACATAATGATACATACTATTTTTAATTAAAATCGTAAAATACTAGTTGCTTAAAGAAAAAAAATACTATTTAATTTTACAAAAAACGCAGCAGAGCTACTAGTACAACTGCGTTGAACTTCCCAGGTTTGGGTCAGATTACCTTGGGAATATAATCACAGTAGGTATGGGCTAATGATATGGTTAACACCCTCACTTATAATACCTTTTCACCGAATACCTTTTCACTTATTAATAAAATTAGTCTCGTAGTATTTAATTTTAACTTAACCTACGAAATTTTACAACTTGCACCTACTGACTGAATCTTTACTTATATTACAGCTCTTAAAGTGTAACATATTTGAACATCCTGTACTCGTAGCGTGAAACTTAATTAAAGTTTTAATCACTCGGGCGGTATTAAATTTGAAAAACAAAATATTAAATAGAATTAGCATTTAGATTTACATGTTTAAGAAAATAGAACAAAATAGAAATTGGAACTGCAAAAACTACTTGATTCAGGGTTCCTCAGGTCGTATTGCTATGGTTTGTGTTTGGTTCGTTTATTTGTTTTAGTTAGATAGAAGAAAGTTTAAGCGATAAGCAACTCGCCGGCCCCTTTCATTGTTGTGGTTCCATTTGTTTTTGCTGTTACCTCGTCATACATATATCGCCGTCACAAACATAAATCTAATAACTATTTATAGACGTATTATATTTTGTATTATATATTTTTATTAGACTCTGTATAAATTCCATGTAAAGGTAGTATAGCCTTTGGGTAAGTCCTGGGCAACGCTGAAAATCAGTCGCTGTCGCATCTTTGCGACGGGACATACTGAGATGGTATACGACCAAGATTTGTGTTTTTAGTATTGTATTTTTCATACGTGCCTTCTTTGCTTAAATTCACTGTATTTGTTAATTAAATTGTTTTTTTAATCTTTCTTAACAAGTGCTTGAACAAGATCCCACTTGATATTAAGTGGAAATAAAGTCCTTGATGGTAAGGGGCAATAGCTTAGTAAATGCCTGTTCATTCTACTCTAACACCCACATTGTAATCGGCAATATTCTAATAAGGCAAATATTCCAGTCCTTTGCTGTACGGATAAACAACTCACAAAACTACTTTCAATAGAACACCGAAAGGCTACCCTAAGCGATTGGTTTCAGCTTCATCACCAATTGAAGAGATCAAGCCCACCTTTCCACAAGTTTCACATTAACAAAATAACGTGGTAAGTTTTAAAAAGCGGTTTGATTAGCGCGCTAGCAATTAACCGCGTTATTTATGAAGACAAGTGAAATTGTTATGAACGTAAGTTTTTGATTTAATTAATTGCTTTTTCAAATTATTGCCCTTAAACATATCCTGGCATCTGTCTAATAAATCAGGACCCGATTGTTGATTCTTAAAATTAACGACTATAGGTAAGCGCTTGGCATGCGGCCAAGAAGAGGTTGGCAACAGCTTAGTACGTTAATTATGCTTATATTTCACATCAAGATCACCGATAAAACCATGAAATTGCTTTTGTAACCATTAAGAAAATTAGATTCTCAACTGATTTTAAAACAATGGGTCTTTAAAATGACACAACCTCTGTTACTAAAAGAATTTACACCGCTGTTTGTAGATTCGTTGAAAGAATATAATTGCTTGTATATTGCATTCTTTTTATTGCTCTTTCAAATATGTAGGTATTTTACGTAGGTTTAAAAAGTGAGTGTTTGTCGCCATCAGACTACATTGTAGTTTGTGTAGTTTTTAAACTAAATTAAAATAAAATAAACTAAAAAAAAATACGTCACTTGTATTAACTATGTAAGTAGATCATCGAAAAGGTGGCGATACCTGAACTCTGTTGTGTTTTAGTCCATGTCACGTCCACTTTACCTAAAAACAAGGTAAGCAATTACCATGTTTTAGATAAAGTGTATTTATACATTTATTATATCAACGTTACAATAGTTTCAGAATATGGGAGCAATAACCAACCCCCGTAACTATTAACGTGCTCACGTAGTATCTAAAGAGAACTTGAGCCAAGTATTTTTTAAAACTATTAAAAAATAATAAAACTGTGTTGATGGTTAACGTTCCACGAATGTATGAGTTACGCCAAAGTTGTATTGTATATTGTTAAACTCGTCTAAAGCAACTGTTACCAGAGTTATTTTTAGACATAATTAACCAAAATCAGCCCATAACTTATATGTATTTTTTTAATTCTTTCTACTTCACTATTCACTTCTTCTTTCCACTGTCAAGTGGTCAACACGATCCCACCTGATGTTATGTGGAAATGCCATCCTGAATGGAAAGACGCATTAGCCTACTACATGCCTATTCATTGTATCCTTGTATCCCTATTGCAATCGGAGAAAGATAGACGCGGGCAAACTATTCTAGTCAATTGTAGTACGAATAATGAAGAATGTGATTAAAGACGAAGCAAACGCTTCTATTTTCATGACATTTTACATCATATTTTTCGTAACACATTCACCACTCCCCAAGGCGCAAGTACGTAAAGAAGATTTACTTCAGTAAAATTATATTTGTGTGCTGTCGTAGTCTTTGAAAGCAATTAAATGTTTCGAATTAATTAAAAAGTTTTCGAATATATAAATAGGAGCACATAAAAATTAAGTTGGAAACTGTCGCCGTCAGAACTGAACGTCGCGGCCGTAATGGCGAGAAAAAAACAAACTAAATGACCAAAAAGTGAACTTCAAGAGTCTTTAAAAGCACCCTCAATGTAGGCGACATCATTGCCGCATTGCTGTTGTACCTCAATTTACTTTTTTCCGTTGGTTTTTTATCTTACTGTGGAGAGTGGAGCGTTTGGCTTTTTGCCTACAGAGAGGTCTATAGGCCATTACCAATATTTTCTCCGTTATGGCCGATTAATTTGTCGACGCAGACAGCGCGAGCGTCACGTTGATTCTAGTCCGCTTTTCAAAGCGTCGGTTATTCGCAACGTATATGCATAGAATAGGCTAACGAACTCACTAGCGACCTATTCAATTACCTACTCGATGAATAAACGTTGAATATTACTAATAAATAAAACTAGATTATTACTGAGAAATAACCATGGACTAGAGAGCCAGCTCAGATTCTTACGGGCGCGTAAGTTGCATAGTACACGAGCAACCCGAGTTCGACTTCGGTCCTAATATCAATGAAGTTGTTTGTTGCAATTTTATGTGGTGATTTACCACCAGCTTGGCGGTGACTTAAAACAGCGTGAGAAAATTTACATGTGTTAGAAAATTTTCTATGACATGTGAAGTCCAGTTATTATATATGTGTAAGTAATAATTTAACAATAATACTGACCTGCTGAACTGCCGTTTTCCGTTCCGTTTTTTAAGTACAAAAAAATCATTTTCAAAAATAATTTGTACCCAGTTTATGGTGATAATGAAAGCTTTCTCTGTCTACACCGTTAAAGTAAAAATGGTCGTGAGAGCCTATTTCATTTAGTGATAAATATATACTGAGAATTAAAGCACATTATTATCATGACGAACACCAAACACAACAGTATTAAATTCCAAAAAAACCGTCTCTTTCATAATTCTCACGACAGCTGTTCGGGAAAATGAGCAAGTGTAAAGGATTGAAGGAAAACTAACTCCGAACGTCCATCGGGGTAACATCAGTAATGAAATAACTAACTCTATTACATAGTTAAAGTTGGAAACTAGAGCTCATAGCTCTTCTACAATTACTGACAGACTTCTATCCATTATACAGGACGGAGCATATTAAGGTCCTAATTGTACATTCAATTAAAAATAACGATATACGAAATGACATGAATAATAAGTAGTTTTATGTATATTTACTATATTAAGTATAAATATATTGTGTAATTACGCCAACCAGACGCAGTAAAATGTTAACTGACGTGTTATATAAATATAAAAAAAGTAAAACCATGCCAATGAATTTAAGCGTCAATAGCCTAATGGTTTAGGGTACGGCCTGCGAATTGTAAGGTCATGGGTTCGAATCCACCATTCAACTATTGCCGTGAACCATGTCCTTTTTTTTTTTTTTGTTGACGGGGAGGAAATCTTCACAAAGATACCCCGCCTTCTGGGGGGAAGGCGGCGGTTATGTGGGGATCTTACCCACTAAAACCTCCCCGGTGGCCCTTTCCTCGGTGCATGACGAGGGGCTCCGGGATCTCACGTGGAACGCACCGGAGCCCCTCTGCACTGTGCTTAAGGAGAGCACGTCCCGGGGGGAGGTTACTCCCTCCCCCCTGTGCCCTCGCAGCGCAAGGCGACACGGGCCAGCCGATGTCGCCTTCTTCCCGGGTCCACTTTGGTGGACGACGCAGGCCCCACCCTTGTCGCCCAGTGAACCCGAGGCCCCTTTTAGTCGCCTTGTACGACAGGCAGGGGATACCGTAGTCTTATTCTTGAGAGCCCAGAACTACAGGGCTGAACCATGTAAACCATGTCCTAGCACAAGCTTAAGCTTAGTTGGAATGTTAACAAGATTGTTAGTAATATTTAATATAATTTACCAGACTGTCGACATATACAAGCAGGATGCAAGCCAAGTTGTTTGCCAATTGTTCAGTAAAATGCTGATATAAAAAAAATTACATGGATTTTATTTATATTTTTCTCGAGGCTACATATATATGCTACGACCAACTCACCGTTGGACGTTGAATTACGGGACAACCTGTACGTATTTAATGTCATCATTCATCAATAAAGATCGTCAGTCAGAATAAACTCTTCCTTAAATCTTAAATCCTGCGACTGTATTTATTCCAGTCCATTGCCCGATGTTTCTTAGTCGTAACTTCTTTCTTCAATCCCTTTTTCTTGCTATTTTGCCCATCATAATTGGTGGCAGTAAGCGGTCGTTTGTTTTACGACATCATAATACAAAATACACATACAAAATACAGAACACAAAATGGGCTAAAAGTGTGCCACCTGCCCACTTACCGATGCATCGATAGGTACTTTCAGATGCGTTCTCGCGCGCTTCACGCTAAGTAAAGTTGAAGAAAGTACCGCATGCAAAAAGGAAATAGCGTTGCCGCATTGAAAGTGCGCGACCCCGTTTCAGCTCGTAAGAGTAAACATTGGTTCCCTGGCTTGGTCGAGGTGCATGGATTGTAATAAGCGATTATACATCACTAGTATACTTGTATGGTATATTTATCTTGATTTAATCTATAATCACTAACATGAAATCACTATTTTCATGGAACTTATTAGGTCACATAAAAGACGGCGTGCACCTGTCTTTATGCACCGTGAACAAATTTTCTCATATCTTAATATCTTTCCAACTAGTTTTACAAAAGACATGTTAGGTATAAATCTCACAATAACAACGGTTCTGTAAAAAAAAATTGTGTCGGTGCTCTATATGTATGTATATGTAAAATATATACATAAAATCTGATCTGAAAAGAAAATATGCGTGCGCATTGCTCCTTCAACAGTGTGATACAGACAACAGGCCTGCACTGTATCTTAGATAAAAGAAGCGTAACTAACGAGGAGAAAAGAAAATATATCCTCTCCCCTCTCTCTCTGGCCTCTACAGTAATATACGAAACGTAACTATCTGTCTTTTTATCTTTACTAACTTATATCTCCTCTCAACTTCCGTTCTCCTCGCCCGATCGCACTTTTAGTAACGCAGTCACTAGTTCACTCCCCATGCGTGCGTAAAGAAGTCTTATTTCAAAAATATCGTCACTAAACAGACATATTAACTTTAGTAAATGTATAGATTGGACACATGACATAAACACAGAGCGCCTAGTAAGGATGTTGAATTCGCGTTCCGAAATGCCACTAAAAAAGGGCTGCATTGAACGCTACGTGCCTAACAACATTTCTAACGCCATTATCCAAGTCTAGTGTCATCTAGCGTAGTGTGCCTTTTAAAATGCTCTCGCCGCTTAAAAACCCGGAGCCACCTGAATCTGTGTAGATTTGGCATTATGCCAGGGCGCACCTTAATACAAATACACATGGTCACGTTCCGCACTCAAAAGTTACTTTATTCAATGTGACATACATTTCATACATACATACAGGCATACATACTCAGACACTTTTATAGAATTAAAGCTAAATCACTAAACAATTGTGTGACAAGACAAAAAAAAGTATGGCTCGAAGAGAATAACTTTTGTAAGAATAAAGAGAGCTATCCCTCTGTCGTAATTTAATGTCGCAAAAATGAGTGGCGTCCTAGACATATTAACCAAACATATTAAAGAAGGGTAGAAAGCTCAAAAGCGACAAGCAGAAATGCGAAAAAATGTGGTTAAGCATAAGACGGAATTTAAAAAAATATTACAATAATGGCAACTTTACATTAGAATATTGTTTTGAAATTAAAATGGTAATGTGTTATTGAAATTCCAAATCTATATAAATAAAAATAAATCGACGAAATGTATATACGGGCATAACTTCCGAACTGCAGCACCAAATAGGATGATGCTTACATTTTTTTGTTTGTTATTTTTAGGACAAGTTTGACAAAGCAATAGATTGTTTTTATATAAATCCTCATTAAGGGAAAGTGAGCGAATGAGGCGGAAAGACATTCAGCTGTTCAGCCTAGGAACGATAACTTCCGGTCCGCTAAAGTCGAAACCTCTTTGAGTTTCTACTACGCACTATCAAAAATTAAAGCGATAAGAAGTTTGCTGGGTCAGCTAGTTGACAATAAAGATTTTGTCAAATTATGTGATCACCTAATATTATAGCGTTTAGCTTAAGTCAAAACATGACACTAAGCTAACATTCTCTCACCTAATTTACGAAAATAAAACTGTTTTCCCATTGCACCATCTGGCTCCCAGCCAGCGTGTACTATTCACATCCTGCCAACACCTAAACTGATAATTGGATCACATTCTTCGCTTTGTTACATTATAGTGAATTATTTAGTATTCATATGAAGAATTATTTGAAATTTTATATGTTTCTTACTTAGTTACTTGCTTAGTTCCAACTTAACTTGATTGAATAAATGATTTTTTCTGAAGACACAATAAAAAAAACTTTATTTCGATCATATATGGTTAGAAACTACACTCTTAATGTCTAAATTTAGTAAAAGTTACAGCCTATATAAATATGTCCCACTGTTGGGCATAGGCTTTCTCTGTTCTATATTGTCTGGATCTAGTTGCATACTTCCGAGCGCGCGGTAAGCACTTAAAATAGCAACAAACAAATGTATTGGTACTGGCGCCGGGAATCAAACTCGGGTGAAAGTTATAATTTCTCTCGATTGTAGACCACGGCTGGATGCAACCCTAAGATTACAAATGGTCCTTTAGGAAATCGTTGTGGGAGACGAATGTCTAGCAGTGGGTTGTGGAGAGTGTTCTACGGCTGAAATGATGTTGAGAATGATTATAAATAGTCATAATAATTAAAGAAATAATTTTCGGGAACATTATATTCTCGTTAAAAATCACTACGCTGAAGTCGATTTTCGCAAACAGAACGTACGTGACTGCGTGGGCATTCATTACGCGACTTGACCGGCGCGTGTCGGCGCATAATGTCCGGACGTTAGCAACGATCGTTTGTTACGTTTCAGACAACCCGCCACTGAGTAGGATCGAAAAAACCCTTACAGCTATAGACTTTTCAGTTTCATTAATACTCTATACAAGCGACGCACCCCGCCTTCGCGCTGGTTTTAACCTTTAAAAAAAGTGCTCAACCACGCCCTTAATTGGAACGTAAATTCTGAATGGTAAACCGCACTAGCTAGCTAGTTAGAAAGATGAAAGCGAAGCTATTCAGTTCAATTTTGAGGAATGTCCACAACAAAAGGATGGAATACAGCAATCGATGGATGAATGGAATTGGGGGAATTATATCTTGCAATTGTCTTGTAAATCTATATGTCTCTCTCTGCTCTTATTGGGTTAAAATTGGGACGTCGAAACGGGAAAGAAAAGTTTTGGTACAAAGGCTGGTTTGGATTCGAGCCACCAGTAGTAAAGTCGAATCCTTAGCCACTAAGCTATGACTGCTTATTTAATCACAATAGTAAAATGACACGTTAATATGTGCAATAGTGCATATGTGCCTTACTATAGTGAAAATCATCGTCAAATTTCACAGCGCCCTCAATACCTTTGTCCCTAATCCAGTGTAGTCGTGTGAACGTTAGCGGAGGTCGGCGAGGTGACATCAGTAGGATAATCCGATCGGTTCACACGCGCAGCCCGCCAGACGGCTTCCATATCGAAATTCAACACCAAATTCAACCAATCGATGGCGTATACAAATCGACATAGACAAGTATACATTCATCAAAGAACTTAACAAAAATTTCAGTATGAGCTACTATATATCTCACTTGTATATTTATCTTTAGAAAACATTGCCGTCTTGTCTTTTTATGCTGTTTTCTTCAGCTGCATAACATTTATTTATTTAATGTTTATAAGCTAAAAAGAAATGAGTACAAAAAGCTTACACACTTATAGCTAAAAGGCATTCTCTGCCTACTAATTTAAAAAAAAAAACAAAGAAAGCTGGCAATATTTTTTTTTTAGAAATTTTACTAACAATCTTGTTAACCATTCCAACTAAGCTTAAGCTTGTGCTAGGACATGGTTCACGGCAATAGTCGAATGGTGGATTCGAACCCACGACCTTACGATTCGCAGGCCGTACCCTAAACCATTAGGCTATTGACGCTTTTTAAATTTACTAATGTATGTAAGCTTAGAGAAAAAAATGTATATAAATAAATTACATATCAATAAATGAAAAATATGACCATGATATTTTTTTAAAAAAAAGCTTGCAATTTTTTTTCAGGAAATATTACTAAAATTTTTAAATACATAATTACATTTAAGAATAAATAGATACGTATATAACTAAATATTTCTAGATGTATAGATATAGATGGATAGGAATACAAAATTGGTTTGATTTGATTAAGCATTTAAAAGTAGCTTTAGTTCCAGCTGTTTGTATATTTGGTGGCTGCGCATTCTATTCTGTAAAACTGTGGTCTTTTACTTGTCTGGTGTATGATAATTTTTACCTAGTTTTAGTGGTAACACGACTTCCATATTAAAGTCAACAATTCGATATCAAGACTTGTAATCACTTGTACTGGCCTTAATTCAGGTCACTTGAATAAAAAAGGCAATTTGAAAAACCCATACAATTCAATTTAAGGGAACCAATACAATTAGGATATCAACAAAAGCCCGCGTTGCCTTTCGACAATAAAAGTTAATTTGTTTCGATGTCCACGAAAAAAAAACACATAAAATAAAGTAGCGCGACAGAGTTAAAACATCGGACCGTGGCCGAGGGAAAATTAAATGGCGCCCGAGTAATAATAAAAATGAGTGTTTGGAACACAATGGGCGAGCGCCGTCAATTTGCCCGGGCCCCCAGACAACGATGAACAAAATACGTAGAGAAACTATCTACTTGTAAATTTTAAAATACTTTACAGGAAATTTATTTCAATTCCGACAAACAAACAAGTCTATCAATAAATAGTGGCAATAGCGTAATTACTTAGGGTACAGTTTTTATTATATTCCATATAATCAAAATAAAGTATCAGATACACAAAAGAGTTCAAATTAAATTTAATACCATCTTCTAGATTGTATGGAATATAATAAAGCTATCTTATTATTAGGGTGCAGTCTGAGAATCATAAAGCTGTAGGTTCAAATCCACTATATGACTAATAACGTGAACCATCTCCTAGATCAAGCTTAAACATAATAGGTATGAATATCAAGCATATTTGTCTAAAAAATATTGCTAGAATTATTTAAGAAAAACTAATTTCCACTTTAATATACTACGCTAACTTAAAAACGACATCTACAATATAAGTATGATAGGAAAAACAAATATTTTGTTTTTGTCAAATAAATTAACTATTACGGGTATTGAAATTGAACTAAGTATTTTAATTAATATAAAACTTATAACGTTTTTCCACAATAATACTCTTCACTGTAAAGTATACTTTTGTGAGTCAGGTTAATATAAAATGGCTGGAGTCAATTTGTTTGTTTATGGCAGATTTGTACTAAGTTATTCCAACAGGTTGAGGCTGAACTGACCCTCTTTAAAAACCGAGTGAATCCAGTATCGGTTTCCCAAAACAAATTTAGCTAGCTTCAATTTAAGAAAAAAAATTAAGTCAACATACGGAATGAAAGATTATATATATAGATTTCTTCACACTTAACAATCTCGTTGTTCCAGAATGAAAAAACTTATTTTTAAAATTTGTCATTTTACAAAAGTTTTATGAAAGGAATACTTGGGAACGTATTCTGAAGCTCGCAGCTTATTAAACTTAGTCGGCAATGCGTACTATTTTAAAGATTTCTCAATGCAAATTGTCGGCATTTATTTCCTAATTTTCCTTTTCTTAAACTATTGTCAATTTTTTTTATCGAGCAATCGTGCAGTTTATGAAGTTTTACGTCACATTTCAAAAACTTCAATGAAACTTTAGATTTCGGTCAGAATTCATTCCATAGAAAGGGATTAAATAAATATTGTCTTAATTGTACCTCCCCAAAATACCATAACCTTGCCAAATAGTAATGATGGCAGCCGTAATAGTAGTTCTCTGTTAGGCCTTCGAATTACACAGTGTCGATTGGCTTTATTTTATGTTATTGTTTTATAAAAGTGTGATCGTTTTTTTACAAGGTGATGGCGATGGACGTACTACCGATAATAATATCGTTGTACCGTTACCGTTTCACGACTAAGCTGTTATCGCTTAATATCTTTGTTTTGGTTTGTAATTTTTTTTCCGCCACTGTCCATCTTTTCTGTGACTTATTTGGATTGCTCCAGAAATCTAGCGCTGATTAGCCTGCTTGGGTAGTCGGTATTACACTGAGTAGGGAACCCTGTCGATTCCGTGTTGCAACACATATTGGCCTATTCTTTGACATTTTGCTTAATTTCTTAACCAATTCATTGATTTATAATTATTATTACTAAATTATCTCATAACAAAGTTACTCCATTACCGTTCCATTCTCTTTCATAAGACAGTGAATTATTACATACGATATAAGCGAGAGACCACCGTACACTGTGAAATGTAAAGACACCTGACCTACATTCAATTCATGAAGGAAGTCCCGGGCGTATTTGAATTTATACGGCCCCTCGAGGTAAGTCATCAGCTAGCTTCTAAGATGCGCCCTTGTACTCAAGTGGTCTGTTACTACTTTTATGAGTAAACGCTTTCAGAACTCATTCGTTAATATCTTATTTAATTATCTTTATTATTATATTTTTTCTTTATTGAATAATAATCTTATTTAACACAACAACGCAAAAAAAATGTGTGAAGCCATGGCAGCTCAGAATTCGGGTGGTTACCTCAAGTCGCTGGCAACCGGAATGCGATCGCTGGTGCCAACACCGATGAATTTGTTTGTTGCAATTTTAAGTGCTCATTAACCTCACGCCTTGAAAGAAATCATCGTAAGCAAACCTGCATCTGTTAGAAAATTTTCTACGACATGTGAAGACTATACCCTTGCACTCTATTTGAATAGAATTCCTGGACCCTACAGCCGAACAGTATGATGAATATACAGGCACTATAGGTATATATACAAATATATAGACTGTGAATTTCTAGCGTTACTTTCTTCCATGTACTATCAACATATGAAATCAATTGTCTCCGGTGTTTCCGAGCCTACAAAAATCGAGCCCACTCTTTCTCAAAAGCCAGCAACGCAATCTGCAGCAGTTGTTGGATGTTCATGAGCGCCGGTGATCGCTTAATATTAGTCGAGCCGTCAGCTCTTACCCCTTTTCCTATAAAAAATTGAATATATGTAGCCTATATACAACTTTGTTGTTGTTAACAATGCACATTTTAAAAGAAATCAATGATCATTTCTATTCGTAGCATATTAGCATCGTATTAATTATAGTTCTGCATCCAAGAGTGTTACGTAAAGAGCTCGCACACACCCGATCACAAAGTCACAGCCTTTGCCACGTTACCGTCACGCGAGCGCCCGATTTTTCAGGCTCAACGATTATTTAAAAATAAATTACGCCTGCCTTAATACATTTACATATCGTGAATTGGCTGCTGTTGAGTACAAAATAAATGGTGTTTCGTTGCCTTCTCACTTCCCTCTAATTAAGCGGTGGGAATTTATGGGAAGGGGATTATTTAGAGTTGCATGTATGGTGGAGACTTTTACTTTTACAGTCAATGGTAATAAAATATGATTACCATAGTAAGGCTACATGGTGTAAAGAACGTCATAATGATTGCGCAGGTACTGCGCGGGGCGTTGTAGGTTATTGTTTGAGGAAATTTATTTCCTACTGTTCTTTATCTAGGTTTGAAATGTGAATGTAAATGGCGCAGGAAAAAAAATCTATTAATTTATCTGATTATTTCAATTTTATTTTCATTACACACTACTCTAATAATAATGATAATAAGATACTTAATCGGTTATACAGATTACAACTAAAAATTAAGCACACAGTTAAAAAGTGATAAAATAAAAAAAGAAAAAATAAATAACACTAAAAACCCAAAAGGTCCAATGCTAATGCGTTGCAACGCCGAACCGACAGAGTTTACTGCTCATAATACTGACTACCCAAGGAGGGTCAAACACCGCTGGTATTCTACAGAAAGCCAGATGATCCTAAGAAACAATCGTCAGCGGCAGAATTTTTAACAAAAATAAGAATATCTATAAAAGAAAGTAACACGAGGGAAAAGTATGTATGAAATAGATTGTATATCTCAAGAGGATCGGGTTGGTATTTGACTATTGACGTAAACTTTATCCTAGCTCGTTTTGGAATGCTTGAAGAATTGTTGAATTTATTTTTTATTTCTTGTTTAATTCATGACTATTTCATTCGTTTTGTCATATAAAAATTAAAAAAAATTAAAATATACAAAAAATCCATCTACCGGTAAATAGTGGCATCAAATGAAGTTATATAATACTTCTTCGTTTCGCTAGATGAATTAAGAATTCTTTTTTTGGGTTGGCAGCATATTGAAGTTTATTTACTAGGTGGTAGGTAGGAGTGGTAGTATCAATTAACCGCACGCTCAGCTGCCGCCATATTGAATAAAAAAACACCCTATTGAATGAGACATGAAACGAGACCATTTCAACAGCGGTTAATACGCGGTTAAAATATGATTACGAGTTCTCAATTAACACCCGTTATCTAATATTTAATCGATAAAAAAATCAGATGGTGACTTCCAAACAATTGTGACACTGGGTCGTTAAGTCTTTCCTGTAAGCATGACCCCTTTAAAGCGTTCGAAATGTCAGGAATTTAAATCGTAATAAACTTACAATAAGATGATGATTAATTGATTAATAAAATTGCAATAAGTATTAAAATTGATATCGACACTAAGAACGACATTTAGTGGCTAACGCTTAGTAAATTCGAGGTGACAACTTGATAGCTACTGTTAGCTGGCATCACATGACACCCAGCTATTGTTAAATGATATCTTATTGATTTAACTGAACCTTATTGCATCTTTAATTCATAATTAATAATTTATTTGATAGGCACATTAACTTGGTAATCTGACTTTTAATTAATTTTGTATAAAATTTTGAGGAGGCGCAGTTGTGACGGTATTCGCTAAAATATAAAATTCTTAAAGATATTACGATCATGCTTAACACAGTATTCAAGGCACAATTCCTTTTCACTTAACCTTGTTTGTAATAATTATTACGTCTCTCTACTTTATGTTCAAAGAGCATGTAACGTAGTAGTTATATTGGCGGCTAAAAAAATACCTTTTACATTTCCAATTGAAGGCAAAGTGGGGCCCAGTTCGCGTGACCACTAAAGCGGGATACAATTCAGCCGTCCACTACACAATTATCGGTTAGATGTTAATGTAGAACAGCTGGCTTTCTGATAGTTTTATTTCCTTTAATTATTGTACCAGCTTCTGTATTTTATTATGCGTCATGTTAAAATATATAAGCGTGATATACATAATAATAGGGTAGTAGTATAACATCATAGATTTAAATTCTTAGTGGTCTGTACCAATAAGTTTTTGTATGACGATAGTCAGGTCACTTATGGTACATAATGGGCTTGGTAGAACGCGTATAGCCATTGTTACGTCTGTCTATGATTGAGGGGCAATTTCACATAACCGTCCCCTACACTTCCATTAAGATAAAAAAAGCCTTTTATTTCTTTTTTTTTACATGTGAATCTAAAATATTTTTATTGATATCGAACTATTTAACAAGAACCCCTACGCGGGTGAAGGCCTCCTCCAAAGAAGTCCAGTTACGTCTATCTAGGGCTACTTTTCGTCAATTTGTGCCAGCCGTATTATATTATGCGCCCATCTCGTGAGAGGTCTTCCTCTGCGGCGTTTTACAGGTGGACCTATCCTTGAGGTCACTCTACTGGTCCAACGGTCGGCTCTCAGTCTTGCTATATGTCCGCTTCCATTACTAGAGACTTATTACTTATTCGTTATATTTAGGCATCTTTTATTTATAATTGATTTATCAACTATCGAAAAGGATAATAAACAAAAGAATTACATCTCAATCGAATGAATGAAATGTGTTATTTTTTAAATGATTATTTAGTTCATTAGTTTAGACCATTATTATTTTTTAAACCAAGTAATATAAGTTCTTTTTAAAGAGAAAGGGGCAAATGTAGCTTACAGATTATCTGATCTTAATTGAACACCGTTGCCCAAGAGCATCGGAGTATCCACGATATCGGAGGAGCTGAAGATGCATTGCCGGCCTTTGATAAATGAGTAGGCTTGTTATTTGAAAGTGAATTAATTATTAATGTATTAAATACTGCATCTTATAGTATATGCTTCATATCTATCCGTTCTGAAATTTATCTATTATAGTTACATATAGTGAATAAATAAAATAAAACATATTTATGTCACCGGAGCGAGTGTTTTCATCGATATAGAGAGCCAGAAACAATACTTCGATTGCGTAAATAGTGCTTTATACCTGCCCAGATTTTTGGGTTACGTGTGTAAATGTTAAGGTAATGTATATGTAAATTAATAGTAAGAATATATTTGTAAAAGAGGAATTAATCACAAAACCAAGATAGGTTTGACACGTGCCTTGGTATCTTCCTGTATGGAGTGGAAACGTGGACAATACCAGCCAGAGAGAGGGAAAGGATCTATGCATTCAATATGTGGTGCTGAAGGTGGAGGTTAAGGATACCCTGGACAACGAGACACATCAATGCATCAATCCTAAGCCAATTACAAATTAGAACTCGTTTTCTTACCATTTGCCTACAACGAATCTTGGCGTATTTCGGACACACAATGCGCAGAGGCGATGGTAGTCTAGAAAAACTGATCGTAGTTGGGAACACCGCAGGTAAAAGATCTCGCCACCGTTCACCAACAAGGTGGTCCGGTCCGATCAGATAAAAGAATCTTCATCCTCCGAATTAAATACTCTATCGTAAGAGACGCGCTGGACAGAAGCCGGTGGAAGCAGATCATCCGCTCAAGATGCCACCTGATGGTGACCACGATCCTCAGACATGAGGGACCGACACAAGAGAAATATGTAAATTATACATAGTTAAAGTTTGTTAGTGCGTAAGATTTTTCTATTACGTATTAGTATCAAAATTCAATGATCACAATATTATTACACCATAAATCACGGGAGGCTTCATACTTAGATATCAACGGAATGTTGCAACAGGAAACTTGATCAAAGGGGCAGCTTTTAAAATAGTTGGCACTGGTTTTAACCAGTTCTGGCGAACGGAATTCGGTTGCCCCGTATGGTGCAAGTCATAAGAAGTATTCACGTAACTTCTCGTGAGTCTATTAAATCTCCGATTTCAAGAATTATGTCATAGCAGAATTCTTGCTAAAAATTTGTGCTGATTGAGGCTAAAAGCTCACCCAATCAATCCCCAAATAAGAATATGGAGCCTAATAAGCTTAGTGAAAATCCTAAAGAAACCAATATTTACGCATAATAATTTAGCGAAGACTTAGAGGAAGAAATTTTTAGTGAACGCGATAAATAGATCATATACTAAGGGGGTTAAATTAATACGTGACAAATATGTATGGACAGGGAAGAAAAGAGAGTGGTAAGTGATCCGAAAATCTCACTCTTAAGTTCAAGGGCGTGCTTTTATTTTTTTTACAGCCAATCTAAAATGCCACAAACATCGTCTTTATAAGCAATTATTTTCTCCTACAACTCTTAGCTTAGACTAAACAGCATTCACCTAAAACTTTACAGAGAATTTGGTGCAGTGGTTTAATGGTTTTTGATTTATTACACAATATCCGTTTGATGTTAATTTTAAGTTATTAAACAATTGTTATTTGTGGCTACACCGACTTACTATTTCATGATAATATTTGAAGATCAAACAAGAAGACGTATTATTTGTTAACTCTATTTATTATGAGGTAGGTCAGTTTAAATATATTGGCAATGATAACGAACATTGTCGTAATTATTAATAGCATTAAGTACGTTTTCATTGCATATTAATGAATCTAGCTAATTAAGCAATATTAATTTAGGCATAAACCAGCGATGTTTCTAATCCGATACGGTTTCGGGATCTTTCAAGACCTCATATGTTAAATACTAGTTATACAAAATTTTTTTTGTATAACTAGTATTTAACTTTTTCTTGTATTAAAATAATGCTATTGTTTTTTTTTACCACAAATATTATTAACATTCTCATTAACCATTACAAATAAGCTTGCTTGTGTTAGGAGATGGTTCACGTCAATAGTCGAATGGTGGGTTCGAACCCACGACATTAAGAGTGGCAGACCGTACTTTAAACTTATATTTTATTTTTTGCATTAAGCTATTGACGCTTCAAAATAATATAAGTTGAATCATCTAAGTTGTGCATGTTCAACGGTTACAAGTGACCCGTAAGCTTTGTTTGTCCTTTCTATTATAAAAAAACTAAAATCAACTATTAATTATACACAATGACGAAATTGATCATCGTCCCCTACGAAGAGAGCGTCAGACTAGGATCAACATAATATTTGAATACCCAAAAACTTTTTTGAATGATGCGAAATTATTATAGTTGTGTGCAAAGTCTAATTATTTTTGTTATTCCTTTGTAAGCTGCGTTAGTTTAATACTACCCTGGAAAAATTATTTTATTAAAATAAATTGAATTGAGGAACCCATTACAACTGTATAAAATGTTGAGAATAACTTAATCGATTACCTCGCGTCACTCCGCATGTCATGAATTGAGGCTAAACCGTTTGACCTAGAAACTAAAAGTTGAGTGTAACTTTGTTGAATAACTGCCCTAAACAACATATAATATATGACGTACATATACAAAATATTATTTTGGAAGGCATTCTTTGTGTAACAAAGATACCGAAAATTTACTGATTCTGAAAAACCCTTCCCATCAACATGTCTCACATATAACGTATAACTCATTGAATAAAATTATTTTTATTGCTTTTATCGTTTTAATCTTGTTCTTGACATTGAAGTTTCAAACGCTATAAAATCAAAACATATCTATTTTTACATACATTTTGACAAATATGAAAACGTATAACGGTAACGTTAATACAATATACAGCTTCCGCTTACGAGTTAAAATCAACTGAATACAAATACACTCGCTAGCAAAAATAAAGGGTCAATTAAGAAAGCATGATAGACAATTAAATATCCTGCATATAAATCCAAATAAACTATAAATAAGTTAAAATATTTTATAATTTATTTATATTATATTTGGATTTTATTAAATCGCCACATGGAGGCAACACTAAGTATTAAAATTTAAATAAAAATAAATTTAATGAAAAATACTGTATTGTCCAAGTTTACGTAAGTTATCTTTTTTCGTTTAAGTTTTTTTTTAATGAAATATAAATAAATTAATTAAAATATTTTATTTTATTTTAAGAATATTTAATTGTCTATCATGCACAATTTATTTCAGTTAACTAGAATCTATTTCTTACGAGATATTAAAACTTTTTTAACCGACCTTTTATTTTTGCTAACGGCTAAATTTGTTAAAATATCTACCCAACATATAAATAGAATATTCACAACAAAATTTTATTTTCCTCAATGCTGTAGTTGCCAACAACTAAAAATAATGACATTATAAGATCTCATAGGTAGAAAGCCAGTAGGGATTCGATGGTAAAACGAATACTAGACTGTTACTGCAGTTGAGCACAATGAAAATATTTATGTATTCTTACCACAATACTATATCTCATCCTTAAGTGACTGGTTTAGTCCTGCACTTTGTCCGTACAGATATGTAGTGTACAGAATGTTGCAATGTAGTGAACACTTAATCCATCATCCATACAAGAAATCTCTTTCCAAAACACAATACAATGCTTTCTTTGATAAATGGCTATGTTGGTAGCATTTAATTCTCAAAATTTTATATTTCTTTTTATTGGAAATGATGTACTTTAAGAGTAGTACTTTAAAAGTTTGGTTACGTTCTGATTAAATTTGATTTCGTAATATTCGTAAGGTAATTCGGAAATACAAAAAGGGAATCGACACGTAATAGCGTTTAAAGGTTAATTCGATTTGAAGTCAGTTTTTTTGTTTTTACTAGTAGAAATACTTCATTAGAAAAAACTTAGTATAACTATTTTATAATATTAGCAAAGGTTGCCTGGAAGAGACTGATTTTATCAATACGAGTAAGGCTACTAACTTAACACTATTGTAAGTACTTTTTTTATTATTTAAAGGCAATTTTTTTATGTTGCCAGTAAACATGTTAGTGGATGATGAATATAGATGGTAGCATGACAGATGATCTTCACCCCGCATGTGCCACGTCTTGGGCAATGTGCAGCTTGAAGGTGTACAAAGATCAGGATTATGGTCTCTTGGATTAATCTTAAAAGATTAGTGTTTTATTTTTAAAGCTGAAACACGTCCGTATTAATCTACTGGGGTGATTAAAGCTAGACGAAATAAATCTGTTTACATTTATTATTGCGTCTGGAACTTCTCTGAACGATGCAAGTTTGTTAGCTTTTCTGAAGCTTATAATAAGAAAATATAATGCTTATTTTTCTAAGCTCACAAGGGTTGATTAACTTGATTAAACTTAATAGAAAACCTAAAAACATAACTTACAATCGGTGCTGCGTTGTCTGTTTTTGTTTCAGTTTACTAAATTGAATACTTTATTCCTTTGTATATCACAGTTCTGAAATCACGAAGTTTAATTCGTTAGAAATAAAATCTAAACAGTTTTCTAAATGTTTTACAACTCCCTCGGTTTTCGACGCGATTTAATTAGTCATATTTCATAAGATCGAGTTCTGAGCATCACAAATCGTTGTGGTCCAACAACTTTAATTAAATGATTTATATTGTCAGCTGCCAAGAAAGTTATTTCATTTCAGTTAACATAATGTTGAAAGGATTCAGAAAACAAACTTGTTTTCGAAAAGATTTCGTCCCTTTTGATTTAAATTTTCTTTGAAATAAATTAATACCGCTAAATTTCATGTTTGTCCATCGCGAGAGGATTGTAAATTGTATATTTTTCGCCTCAATTACAATTTCGTTAAACCTGTTCTTCGAATTAGCGGTAGTTAGGTGTTATAATTTGTAGGTCTCGTGGAATAAAATAGTCCAACAACTGATACACTCGCTTTATTGAGACAGCGTAACGTTGTACAAAGAATTATTTATAACGAATACCGTCACAACTGCGCGTCCTCGCAATCAAAATTAATTGGAAGTCAGATTAGGAACTAATAAAGTTAAACTATTGTTTACAATGCCAATTTCATGTGACGATCAACTAAATTATTAATTATGAATTAAAGATACAATAAGGTTCAGGTAAATCACTAAGATATCATTGGAAGTAGTTATTATGCATAACGATCGCTGGGTGTCATGTGTTGCCAGCTAACATAGGGCATCTTTGGAAAATAATATATTAACAATCGTATATTCCTTTGTTTGTCCACTCCTAAAAAGCGTCAATAGCTTTATGGTTTCCCATTACGGTGAACCATCTCCTAGCACAAGCTTAACCTTATTTGTAATGATAAAAGATTGAATTCTTATTTTTTACTTTTCTTTTTTTTTTGATTTTTTTTTTGTTTTGAATAAAGCGCAACCACAGACTTGTTTCCGTGCTCTTTTCTTTTTTACTTTAATTGTTTACTTTGTTTTGTTAACAAGAGTGCTACCTCTACAGTTACTACATTTTTTAATGCCTGTTTTGAAGGTGGTGTAGGAGAACGCCCTGGTTCCCGCGTCGTAAACGCCCTGTTGCATTGTTATTATTAATTAAATTAATTAAACGTAATTAATTAAATTATTTAATACTACCCTACTAGCCACAATTGACTTCATATCAATTGTGGCTAGTAGGGTTTTATTTTTCTTGACCTATTAAGGTCTGATCTTATCATAATGAAAACATATCACAGTACAGTGAATCACGAGGTATGTTAATAAACAATGTAGCAATTAATCTGTGGAAATAGAATTTTTAACAACAAGCGGTTTCATTTTCTATTTTCACGTGAAAAAAATATCCCGAGTCCTGCAGGAACATAAAAGTAAATAGAAAAAGTTATATTGCTTTATCATCGGGCATCATATTCGAGCCTGGCAGGTTACGTTGGAAAAAAGCCTGCAATTCCCACATGGGCGAACTTTTTCCGCACAAATTTGTCCCAAACGAGATAAACAGGGACCTCTGGCCGATACAACGTTCGCGTCATGAATATAAACAGTTAAATTAGGAGAAAAGCAAGCGGTGTATGATATACAACACACACGCCTCATTCCATTCTGTTGGATGTAGTACACACGAATTGCAAGTGTTTTAGCTCTGTATTCTTTGTGGTATTAAATTATGTAAAAGCAGTGATATCCTAGGTCTTTTAGATCGGGATTTTTTTTAAACTGTCTAAGCAAGTACTTCATCACGATCCCACCTGATATTAAGTGGAAATCCTGTTGATATACAATGGAGAAAAAAGTTAATAATAAATTATATCACTAGGTACATAGTTCGATTACATTTACATTACAGGAAATTTTGTAAACGAAGTTGAAGAATGAGAGAGATGGGGCCTTCTTCTTGTTGCTTCGTTACGCGAGTAAGAAGAAAGGATAAATGAGACAAGACTGAATGTGAAAACCAGATGTAGCCAATTACCACATTTTACCGGGTTAGCAACAATTTTTTACTTATAAATTATAAAGTAGAGCAGATCATCAAATTACCGACGTCGAAAGATCATTTGTTCGAATTAGTGCAACGGAGTTTGCAAGTCATTCAATTCATTATTATTTGAATTAAAGGATAATCATTGCCGCAATTTGTTTCGCAAATGAAATTGAATCGTGAGACAAAGGAGACAGATTAACGCGGAAACGTCCAAGTAATTGTGAAAAATGTGAATCCTTCCATCGGAAAAAATAAAGATTTCAACGCAAACCAAAGCTGGCCAGTCCAATGAGTTGAAATATGAGCTTTAACTCCAGAACCGTTGGTTTCTATTTCAATCTGCGTACAAGGAATCGTTCGATCGGATATTTTCGAAGGTTCCTAAACATTTCGTTGCGGCATTTGTTACCAAATCCGGTCGAATTATGTCCCGCAGAATAAATTATGAGCGCGGGCCATTTTCTCTCAACGGCACGGCTAAACTTTAATTGAGCTGCATTTCAACTGAAATGGGCTCAAACATTTAGAGAGAAACTCTAAAAGCAGCGGAACGATAGCAAACTTTAGAAGGCCCCATACAAATTAATCAGTAATTGTTTACTTTTGTGTTTATTTTTTTTTAATGTGGAAGGAAATCCTCATAGACCCTGCCTGGATTATGCCAGGCGGTAAGCCCGGCTCCATCTTGTCGGTCAATGGTAAAAGCTTACAAAGCGCGGATCTTTTATATGCGAAGTATTCAAATTGTAACAAAGAATTGAAAACTGGTGTATATAACTTAATATTTTTTATAATGTTCTTGTATTAATTGACTATTTAATTACTTAAATATGTATATAAATGTGTTTATGTATAATGTAAGAATTCATTTTTGTATTTATTGCTTATGTTCTATATTATATAATTCGTGCTGTTATTGATTTATCTTAGACTTTTCTTATTACCCTGCTATTTATTTATTTTACCTCTGTCCTACAGGCCAAGAAGACATTGCTATAAGGCCTTGCCCACAGTTAAGTTATAGTTTTTATTCAAATTTTACATTTTTATTTGTATGAATGTGTGCAACACAGTTTAACTTTATTTTTTTCAATGATAAGTTTTAAAATATGCACTAACGCCGCGTGCTGACTAATGCCCTAGTTTTCACAGAGAAGACTTGTACCTAACAAACGTACATTAAGAGGTCTTAAAATGACACTTTCACTTCTCATCGTCTATTTTCATAAGTCGATGTTTATTAACTGCTGGTACTTTCCAAAAATACAATAGTAAAAACAAGAACCGACTTAAAATCAAAACAAACGTTAAGATTCATATTATGGTCTTTTCTTGGATGTCATAGTCAGACCTGGATCAAATTGGAAATACGGGAAGCAGCAGCTTTGAAATAAAAACAAAGAATCATCATCATCGATTGACCCAGTCAAAAGTTTTGAGATGACAATAAAAAAAGACAGTCGAATTGAGAACCTCCTCCTTTTTTGAAGTCGGTTAAAAGAGGAATCGTCCAAATACGTATACAATCCTAGTAGTTTGACTTTGTTATTTTTTTTTTTAAAGAAAGCTAGCAATATATTTTTTTCATAAATGTTACTAACATTCTTGTTAAACATTCAAGTTTGTGCTAGGAGATGATTCACGTCAATAGTCGAATAGTGGATTTAAATCCACGACCTTACTATTCACAGGCCGTACCTTAAACCATTACGCTATTATCGCTTCAAAAATTCAGGAATAATTTGAATAAAGAACAGCTAAAATGCTAGCAGAATAGAACAAAAAATATGAATCAACTTCTTAAAATCTACAAGTGTTAAGAATACCCTAGACCCAAAAATAAAATAACTAGACGGATCCAACTTCGGAGATACAGGGATTCACAAACTGTATGTATGTGTTAGTAATTGTGAAGCTTTTGCATCTGTGACGTCACAAGCTAAACTATGATTAAAAAATAGTTCTACCAAAAGTGTCGATCGCACACTAGTCAATAATATCGACAGTTATAAAATATTACTTTCCTAGAATGATCGGAAGAGACACTCGAGTCTGCACTGGCACTGGGCTCGAAGACCTAGAGAATTCCGGTTATATTTACACAAATTTATATTTACCTAGAAGTCAAACGATTTTAAGCTTTATTTCGAGGCACATTAAGTGGAGTCCCTACGAAATATAGTAGAGGGTAAGTAGCGCATTTGGCAGGCACCCAGAGATTTGGAACGTTCAGAAGACAAATCATTGGGAGAAAACAGATTCGCGCCGCCAATGCCCCCGACGGTGCCTTCCATGTGTGGGAAATATTGCTATTTATTATCATCAAAATTTATAAGCGAACTCAATGGGATAAACACATCGAGGAAAGCAATATAGACTAGACATGGAATATGTTTCGTGCATAATGTTACGGGAAGTAGTAAGCGATATCATTTGAAACAAATATGTTATATTGCGACCGAGTGGGCTTGTGATCAAAGTATTTCGATATTTAAAGTAAGTTAAAGTTACAGCATATATATAAACCTTTCACTATTGGGCTTTCTTTATCAAGAAAGCATAAGGGTACAGTCCGCCACGCGATCTTACGAATTTGCAGACTACATGTCTTAGAAAATTTTCTAACACAAGTTTCCTTATGATGTCTTCTTTTACCGCCGAACTCGTGGTAAATCAACATTTTACATCACCATCAGCACCGAGGATAGAAATATGGTTGCCAGCATACTATGACGCTTGAGGTACTTAGCTACCACCGCTGACAAACTAAACATTTATATAGTAATTAGAATTAGTGAACAAAGTTTTAGTAGCGATGACATATTAAAGCTTAACTGCGGTTTGTAAACATTATTTTATATTTATATATTTAGTAAATAAAAACGACGATAGTTAAGTAGAAGTTCTTTGCAGTAGTTAACTTTCTCTAAAACTACGTGTCACACTCACACTGCTACATTTGGCCAGTATATATGGATGCGAGTCATGACCTTAGTGGAAAATTTGCGAAAAAGAGAGCCTTTGAAATGTGGACGTATCGGAACGTGCTCCGTAAACGCTGGTCGGATAAGGTATCCAACATTTAGGTTCTGGTCCGAATGCAGAAGAGCATCGATTTGGCCAAAATAATCAAGAAGCGCAAGATCTCGTACTTAGGCCAAATCCTGCGACATGATAGGTACCGCCTGCTGCAATTGGTCATGATGGGCAAAATAGCAGGAAAAAGAGGGGTGGGAAGAAGACATGGCTAAGAAACATCAGGGATTGGACTGTTTTAAAACAGCAGGACCACTATTCCGCTTAACCATGAATAACTAGTTTAGAAGACTGACTGCCGACCTTTGGTAATGGAGAAGAAAAACAGTGATAACCTAGTGTCTCTACAGTTCGAATTATAATATCGGAATCCCAATCTGATTGTTCCAATGAATAGCAGTTTTTCGGTATTTTTAAGTACTAAAAATCTCTAATTATTAAAGAGACTGACATAATTGGACGATTACAATGATTTAAGGCAGTCATTGAAGCATTTGCCTTATGTAGAAAATATAAACGACTACTATATAAGAAGTCACAAAATATTAAAATTCATTTAGGTAGGTAGGTTTTCATTTGATGCAGCATATTACGAAATTGGCAAAACAAAAAGCGGAATCGTAAATGAGTATCACAATACGAGTAGATATCGTTGTAACTATTCATGTCTGTTAAATATCACACCGATATTTCCTTTTTGGAACAAAACACTATCTAGAATAGTTCCGCACACTGAAAACGGTTATAGTTGTTATTTATTAGTTATTTGTTTGTGCGAAATTACTGTATATTCGTTTCTCTAAATTTCGTCTTATCTCTGGTTCACATGGCTTAGTTTGTATATTGTCAAGTGAAAACACAGAATAAGCTAATAAAATAGAATCTTATAATTACTAACGACCATAGTACTGATACCCTTTTTTTAATCGACTTCAAAAAAGGAGACTCAATTCGTTTGTATGTTTGTTACTTCATAACTTTCGATTGAGTGAACCGATTTTTATGGTTCTTTTTTTATTTGAAAGCTGGTGCTTCTCGTGTGGTCCCGTTTAAGGTCTTTGGTCTAGTTCAGACAATAGCATCCATGAGAAAACCATATAAGTCTTAAATTTGGATTGAGTGATATGTGTGCGACAAATGGACGGATAACTCATTATCACGCCATTTCGATGATTTATTTTTTATTGCATTTTAACATTCTTGTTAACCATTCCAACTAAGCTTAGGCTTGTGCTAGGAGATGGTTCACGTCAATAGTCAAATGCTGGATTCGAACCTACGATCTTACGATTCGCAGACCGTACACTAAATCAATAGGCTATTGTCACTTCAAATCGATTTGGATTCGATATGGCTTCTTCCGTTTCTGAAACAAACCGTTACTATTTATAAGTAATTAATATTAACTATCACATTCATTTTGACGGTCCAGAAGTGAATTTCGAGTATTAAAAAGTTTTCTAATACAAATGAATTGCATTCCATTCGACGCTGCACGAAATATATTGACCACTTAACCACACTGTATTGTTTTTAATCGTTCACAATAGAATCACTGGCAGCCGTCCGATGGAATTAAGTCATTTCACAAAACAACACGCAAACATTCATTCTGTGATTAAGTGCCATTAACATAAAAATGCCGGCTGTGAATGTGTTTAAGCTACAACATAAAAATCACGAAGTAAACTCTAACTTTACATAATGTACATTAATTGGATCATTATTTTCTTGATTGGCTCAAAGTTCGTGACGCTGCGGAGTTTTTATTCTGTATTAAAAAAAGGAAACGGAGACTTCAAAG
Source organism: Meandrusa payeni (assembly GCA_029286785.1). Classification (NCBI taxonomy): domain Eukaryota; kingdom Metazoa; phylum Arthropoda; class Insecta; order Lepidoptera; family Papilionidae; genus Meandrusa; species Meandrusa payeni. The sequence goes on from JAGSMX010000013.1 coordinate 9,644,663, forward strand.
AAATAATATCGGAGTTTTAATTAACTTTAAAGGATTCTTTTTACTTAAGAAATTGTTGCCAAAAAGTTTTATTATTGATTTTCTGTTTTCTTTTCGTTGTCTATTAATTATTGATTGCTGTTTTAATAATATTTTGGGCTGTTCTACATCTTTTCAATTTAATTATAAATCATCTGGCTAAGCTACACATTAGATACAGCTCCCTTTGTGAATGTGGACTTGATGAAGGGACTCCAAATCACTTTTTTTCAGTTGTCCCTTACTTCTTCCCTCTACGACCTCCTTCCTAATGATATCCCGCTCCCCATAGACTTCAAATCCCTACTCTCCCTGTTAACTCTCCTTTAAATTATAAAAATATAAGCATTTTATGTTCATTCATTAATGAAAATAACATTAGACTTTAGTTTGTCTGTCTTTTAACCTTATGTATATATTGTGTATGTTTTAATTGTTTTAGATATATCAACAGTGATCTTAGTTAGTTTCAAACCAAGTCCGTCACGAAGCCCGCTTTTCAAGCGCCATGAACAAAAACATTCAAGTATATTTTTACAATATTTACTATTGATTTGAATTACCTTTCGAATTTACCACGGGGAACGACGTACTGAGGAATTCGGAATCAACCCAGCTTACCTGTGATAACTCAGTCTCTGTGCGGTCGCATATGTTGCATAGTACGCTAGCAACCCGTGTTCGATTCTCCTGTGCCAGCACTAATTTATTTGTTTATAAGGTGAGATTAATAAAGACACTTAAGTCACATATTTTACAAATAAACTGTCTCGTTCTAAAATATAAAAGAACGAAAAACGTAAAAATTAGCTATCCGATTTATTTACTTTTCGCATTGGATTGAAACAAACTAAACATAGTGTAGGAGCCCTTGAAACAATTAGGGGCTCCCGTACGATTCCAGTTAAGGTGATGTCATTTACACTTTGAAAAGCTTCACGCTTATGAGATACTCTGTGCGGTAAATCATGAGGAAATCTACGTTGCTTACTATCCATGCCTGTAAATCATATGTTATACACTATTCAAGTGTAGACGTTGCTATAACAGATCCTGCTATTATGGGTCAAGTTCAGAAACTTGTGAAGAATTCACCGGATTTCAGATTTTTCAAATAAATGACGTATTTTAAAGTGTAATATGTATGTATACAACAGGGATATTATAATATACAGTGTTAGATATAGTTACTTGTCACTGATTTGTTAAATGCACTGGACGAGTATATACACCTGTAATTGAAGTATGCGCTTATTCTTGTTTTTCAACCAACTTCAAAAAGAGAGGTTCCCAATTCAACTGTATGTTTTTTCTTATGTTTGTTACCTCATACCTTTCGACTGGAATCGTTTTGTATGATTTTTTCATTTGTATGCTTCCAGTGTGGAACCATTTAAATTACCGGTCAAAGGTCCGATTCTGACAATTGCATGGATGTGGCAATTCTGACAATGGCATGGTTGTGGCAGTTCTTACAATGGGCATGATGAAAACCATGTACGTCTTACGATTACTATTACGTACGATTTTCATTAAGTATGTGCGCAATCGATTTCGATGATTCATTTTTTAATTGGAAAGATTGAGAATTTGGTTAGCTTCAGATAAATTCTATTTCGTAATATCCCTATTTCTACTTGTAAATATAGTTGTAGCTTTGCTAAGGTAAATAAATAACTACTGTACAATATTAAGAACAAAACATTATCGCATTGATTGCAATGTCCGTAACGAACTCGGCGTTAGGCCTCGCAAGCATGACGTGGTACAAAAAGCTATCAGAGCTAATTGTGTGCCAACGAAAGAGAATTTCGATGGAAAGTACAGATTGGCCCCCGATAAGGGCCCATTATCGTAAACTTGGAGCGCTCCACCAGAAACTTTGTACACACGGTCCTATATTTAACAAGTTCTTAACGAGTTTTACTTTATTTTATTCTCGCGTGCTAGTATTTAGCGGGTGTTGTGCGCTAGTTTCCACAGCTTTACACTCATATTATTGTTATTATAATCATAGGAACGAATGACCTTTATTATTGTAGCAATAAATTTTAGCCTCATTAACGTTTAACGTTTCAATTAAAAATTTCGTCGCTTCTTATCGAGTACAGCTGTAAAGTATTTAATCAGATAACGTTTAACCATTTCAACATAATCTAGTCTTTTGTAAAACACGAAATTTAAGTGGTTTATTTCATATTAATTTGTCACCAGTGTTAGGTTAATCTCTAAACGACTGACTTTACGTACGTTTGTGGGCGATATGTACGCACGTCCCTCACTGTAATCTTACAAGTGGCAAAATCCCGCTCCGATAATAAAAAAAGTATGCTTGTAAATTTTGAAATTTTATTATTTAGTGTAGGTACATTTTTTACAGCATGGCGTTATGGTCAGACGACTAATGATTTTCTTACAACAATTTAAAGGATAAGGAAAGGAAAGGTCATATCGAATATTTTTTTGTATGTTATTGTTACATGTCTGGTTTTAACTGTACTGATGGCCGATAGCTCAGTTATCCACGCTTCCAATTGAAAATATCCGTCACTAAAACTAGCCTATTCGTCGTTATAGTACTTAAAAATATCATACAAATTTAGATTTTTTTTTGTTATTTTGTCGAGGCTCTCATACAGCCACTTACCACCCACTCACCGTTGGACGTTGAGTTACGGAACAACTTGAATGTTGTATCTCGGATATCATTTTAATTACATATGGTAAGTAGTAAGCAAGGAGATAAAAATGTCAATAGCCTTATGGCTTAGGGGTACGGTGTGCTTCCATTCGAATATTTACATGAACCGTCCTATAGCACAAGCTTAAGCTTAGGTGAAGTGGTTAACAACACTGCTAGTAATATTTATAAAAAAAATATTTATAACAATGTAAATTTGAAATATGATTTCTCTAATTAAATTGTGTTGGTTATTTTTTATACCTTTACGCTAAACAAATAAGTGGTTTTCCTTTTGTAAGACATACAAGAGAGCAAGGTTCGTGTGTATTGTTCACAAATAAGAGATTTCAACGGGAGCTTTGGAAGTAGCAATAAAATGCGGAACGTGACGTTGGCTCTGGAGACTGATGGCGCAACAGCGGCGCTGTTTCCAGAACTTTCCATTGTACTTTAAAATTGTACTTGTAGCAGGAATTATGTAGGGAATTTGTCTTTTGCTTTATTAGTTCTTGAGGAGATTGCTTCATGACTTGAAAATTTCGTGTCGCTTGTTATGAAATTCAGTTACAATTTTTAATTTTCTTTGTTTTTGATACTGCGACGGATAAAGGCTAAAATAGAAGAAAAGAAATGTAATTTAAAAAGAGAATAAAGTTTAATATTCTTGTTCTTGTTGCATCTTGAAGTTCAATTGTCTTTTACCATGGATACGGAATTAGATGATGAAATTTATAAGCACACTCCAAAATGCCTTCCATAAAACATCGAAAGGCTAGCCACCTTATTCAATATTTATTCATATTCGATTATGTGTTGACTATATTAGCTTTCTATTATAGAAAACCTCAAATATGAGCTCACAGATAAGTATACTTGTACACCAAATACACGATCCATAGGGAAATGATTGGATTGGACAAATATTATCGTATCAATATTAAAGCTGGCATATACATAGCTGAATACAGCATATAATGGAAACTGGGTTTATGGCAATAATTTTCGATAAAGCTTTTAAAAAGAAAGATTTATGCCGGCATTAATTATTTATGAATTTAAATGAAGTTTGTAAAACGTGCATACGCATTACACGGACAAAAACCGTTTTATGCAAATTAAGAGAAAATCGGGCATGGAACGCGACGCGCCTCTTTGTTTGTGAAAGATTTTTGCGTGGACGTTTCTCACAGAGCGGACACAATAATTGGTAAATATTACGTAAAACTCACGCTCACTCACTCAAGTGGGTAAACAACCATTACAGTCCTTTACCACATCGACTTTTTTGCAACTACTACATCCACATATCTACGTATATAAAATATTAATTTAATTTATTTATTTAATCTTTATTTGCACAAAATAAGAGAGTACAAAGGCGGACTTAATGCCAGAAGGCATTCTCTGCCAGTCTACCTTAAGGTTGTGTAGAAACAAGTCACGGATGCAAGCTTAGAAAAAGAAAAAAAAAATATATTATATATGTATAAACATAAATATATACATGAATACAAGCATCAGATAGATTAATAGCGTAACCATAATTTTTAAGTAACAATAAATATATAAATGCAACTAAATAGATCCAGATATAGATGTATATAGGGTATAATAGTAACATTTATAACTATTCCTCATTTATGTATAGTTTTAAGAGAGAGCGTTTGAATGTAGCCTTAGTTCCAGCTGTACGTACATATATTATAGCCTCTGACCGTAATATTTGAAGTATATATGTGAGATATATCAATTATGAAATGCACGGGATTGTCTTGACGATATTTTTGATTTAATTTATATCGTATCGTATCAAATCCCCTACTCTGACGTTTCTCTGACACTTTTATCGTCTGCCTTGACTTTTTTTCAGAATGTTCAGACTTAGTGTATCTGACCATCAAGACACGACCCTGATCCGACACGGATAACGCTACGGTATTTTAATCGCCAGTATAAAAAGATAACAATGTATTAATCACTAAAGCGGTGATAGGATCACAACCAATTGGTACAAAAGAACTCATAAGAGTTGTTAGAGTAATTGTTGACCAACAACAAAAATACTTTTCAATCGATTTCAAAAAATAGGAGGTTCTAAATTCGTCTCAATTTCGACTAGGTGAAACGATTTTTATGATTCTTTTTTTGTTTTGATAGCAGGTGCTTCACATTTCAATTCTCACAATGGAATTCATAAGAAAACCATATAAGTCTGAAATTTCCATCAAGTATATGTGCCAAATTTAAATAGGGCGTCCGCGCGTAATAGCGTGTAACGTTTGATTCGATGTGAAATCGTATTTTGTAAAAACACACGTTAGCGTTACTATATTTTCGCAATGTGCTTTATAAAGGATATCGTCATGAACGTGAAATGTCCAAATCAAATTATCGATACATCCGAACCATCGTTTAAAGCTTTCAAGCGATTGCATTTCAACGTCCTAGACTCGTGTCGCATTTAGGGTTGACAATACACCAATAATGGAACACAATCATTACGAGATATTTCATATTTAGATGATTCCTTATATCACATATATAATTCTTATTATTTTGTTTATAGGATTGACGAGCATAGAATACTTTTTTTTTAATATTCACATACAGTAAGTCAATAATCTTTGTCTCTAACCCCTCGAGGAAGATAAGATAATAGATTTTATCCTTCTCTTTAAACTTATTTTGATGTCTACTCTGTTTCATCAGCAGTCTGTAATATTTATTATACCTATTTACGACGAGTCGGGTAACGAAAACCACTTTTGTTCTCTTAGAAACAATGAAAAATATTTAACATTCATTATCAAAGAAAGCGTGCGGCATACTAATTTGCATACTTAACCTACAAAAAGGCAGTAAAAAGTATTTTAGAAGTTAATTCAGAAAACTCTGCGGAAAACTTACTAGACGCCATTCTTAATTCGGACCTTAATAGCATTATTTTAAACGTTTCAACCTTTCCAGAAACAAATATCTGTCTACCCAAAAGTTGTCTGAAAGAGACTGCTCTTAACGATAAGTCCGCCCATTGCGCATGCGTGATATATATAAAAGTAAAATTTATTATTCCTTTGATGTATTTGTTAACTTTATTCATTCATTCATTCATAGCAGTGACTTTGACTGTCCATCTAACGGTCCCGTTTCTATAAGCAGGGTCTCTTTAATTAAAGCTTATAACTGCACCATAAAGTATAAATGGGTTTCTGCAGAATACCAGCGCTGATTTACCCTCCTCGGATAATCAGCATTATGCTGAGCAGTGAACCCGGTCGGTTCGGCGTTGCAACGCATAGCCTTGTATTTCGGACTTTTTGGGTCTTTAGTGATATATATATTTATTTTTTATTTTATTTTTTCATTTTTAACTGTGCGCTTAACTTGTTGTGTTAATTTGTATATGTGTTGTAATCTGTCTAACCGATTAAATGGCTTATTTTTATTATTATTAAGAGCGAACAAATAAAATTTATCCACGTAAGTATGTCATAGGGTTGGTAGATGGCGCCCTAAACAGAGGTAAATAGACAAGATTGATGACGTATTAAAAAGCAGATTAGCTATGTATAAAGTGCATACGTGCATATGAAGGAAGCGAAAGAGGTATGCCAGGGTCATACTAAGTGGAAGTCCTTGATCTCTGCTTACCCCTCCGGTTGATAGGAGTGAGTGTTTAGCTTGAAATGGCTCAAATTGTTTGTAATAACGAGGGCGTAAAATAATGAACGAATGTGGGGTATAGAAAGGAATTTTATAAAAAATAATTTTCTTTTTCTTAACGTGTCGAGTAATTTGTGGGGGCTGAGATAGAGATAATAGATCCGTTTAATTTATCTATCTTTATTATATATCTATTAAATTGTAGAATTCTGAGTCTAGTACAGATTGTAATAACTATTATTATATTTAAAGTACTATTTTATTAATAATTTCAACTTCCGAATAGATACAAAACTTGACCTACTTAAAAATGTATGTTTATTTTTAAATATACTTATAAAAGTAGAATTAAAAATACTTAAAAAGAAGTAGAATGTTTGCTACCTATATTAAATAAAAAATAATCACTAAAGTTTTCTTACTTATTATATAACACACCGAGAGCGACATATTAATACACAGACGAAGTCGTCGGCAACTGTAAGTATGCAACTTGTTTTATTTAAGCTAATAATTTATGAAAGTTAAAAATCAAACGAAATAAAGTTGAAGACTTCAAGTGTAACCGTGTAAGAAAAATAACGGCGTGCTTGAGACGACGAAACAAAATCAAGTGAAACAAATTTTATATTACAGCATGTTAATCAAAGGGAACGTACATTGCTTTTTTGTTTTAATTAGGGCTGACGATTAAGCCGGAGAAATTACGGTCCGGAGGCAATAAGTAAAAAATTATAAAATACGAAATAGACGACATAAAACGAAATGTTCAACCCTAACAGTTGCAACAGCCATATGTTGCGACTTACGACTTCGTTGTTGAATTTTATTTATTTTAAAGGTGCTATGAAATCGAACGGTGAAAATAAACATTTCGGTAAAGGTGTATTTCAAATGAAACTTTAAACACGTTCGGACTCTGTAGCAGGCTACACACGTATGCTTGCAACTGAAAAGTGTGCCCGTGAACAAAAGCTTCGTAACAAAGAGTCAAGTACTGATCGTTGTAAACAGTTTGATTTACAATGAGGAAGTTTTATATACAGTAATATATAGTTTTATATACTAAGTATTCGGTTTTATTTATTGTGGCGGTCTATGCCCTTATACTCGCTTTACAAAGAAGGCCTGCGCCCAACAGTGGGACATATAATATTGTATATATAAAGGCTGTAACAAACTTATTAGTACCTAACAAATTATAGTTTACATATAACACACTTCATGTAATGTTCTTTTATTTTTTTTATATAGTCACATTATTTTTAACCATTCCATATTTAGGCTTGTGTTAGGTTCACGTCAATAGTCGAATGGCGGATTCGAACCAACGACCTTACGATTCGCAGACCGTACCCACGTAACGTAACCATTAGGTTACTGACATGAAAAGTGACCTGATAAATATAATTCTGACCAAAGTCGCTCGTTAAATCGATCTTTTTTATTAAAATTTATATTTTTGTTTATTTACTTCTAGTTTAGTAAATAAATGTTTATTATAAACAATCTGACTCTAATTTATTTATTATTTACTTTTCTTATCATTAAAATATTCATTTAAATATTTTACCTCGCCTTTCTCACAGCATTGCCTGGAAGAGATCGCTTATAGCTATCTACCACACCACCTTTAGGTTAAGTTTAAATTTAATTTTGAGATGTTTTAAATACAAAAGGCACCGCTCCATTTTTTATGACGAACTACACAGATTGTCCAAGTGACCTTGACTGCTTCGGCTTGAGAGGTGGCATAGCTCTTAGGTCGCTTAGACTGAACCTCTATCGTTTGTAATTCGACAGACGGGTCTCCCCGGAGAAGGTCACCACTACCCTTGGTCAAACGCAGGAATTCTCTACAACACGGTCCCTCTTTGTCGTATTTAGGGACTAAGAGAAACACACTCATTTGTATAATATTATATATGTATAGTATTATACACACTTGAATTAAGTATAGTTAGATAATATATTTCTTCTAAATATATTACATGCTGTAAAGAAATGTACAATATGATTTTTAAAAATTAGTATAGAATAGTAGTTGGGCACATAGTAAGCGTAATAATTTATAGAGACGTTTACAAGTAAACGACCTCATAAATAACCCTATTTAAAGGCCACTGGGTGTGGACTACGTGTAGCTGCGGTTTTCATTATTTTTATGGGGGTGCGTTGTTTACATTGTTTTTAATAATATGTTTTTGTTTTAATAATATGACTAGATTTATTTGCCGTAAATAAAATTACATCGCAGGTCAAAATGAAAAACCAAATAATTTCTCTCTTTCCCTGTGAACAACAAATATTAGTGAGATATTTAACGGTTGTTTCCATAGATCTAAAGGTGCCCAATTAAACGCATAAATAAACATGCTCTTAATCTGATTATTTCTAAATTTTACGCATATCCTCTTCCGAAAATAGGCACAAATATTTGTAAGCTATATGTATTTCACTTACTAACCACTGACTTCTTTAATTTACAAATTGACTAAGACAATGAACATCAACTAAAATTAAAAAACGCAGCAATTGACGAGCCAGCTTACTTGTCATACTGATAGTAAGAAAAAATTACGGTAAAAGACTGATTTATTTTAAAAGAAAAATTTATCGTTAAGAAATAAACACAGACGACAAAATTCCAATAATAATTTGTGTGAGTCTTGTTTGAAAAGCTGTGTGATAAATAATGAACAGCTCGATGCACTTGCTTTGTAAATATTTAAACATTTAAAATACTGCCGACCCCATTTCACCTGTCGCGTGAGAAGCGGACGTTACGTCTACCCCCGTTTTAATTTTCACGTGTCGCCCCATGCAGCCGTGTATTTTGTTTTGTTCGCACGAGTATAAGATAGTGAGAGGCTTACAGAAATTAATATTTGTAACAATAAACAACTGGCTGCTATAGAATTACATGGATACACAATATTTACACACTAAATGTGACCATTTATCACTGTTCAAATTATAATTTCATGAAAAATTATTTTAAAAATATTGTTATCCTTTTTTTTAACCATTCCATCTAAGTCTAAGCTTATCCCTTAGTTCGCCAATCGCAAATTTGATTATTTCTGCTTGAACGGCCAGCTCCCGTTTCTGCCCGCCAAAAACAAACAGCGTAAGAAATAGTATCGTCCGCAAAAAAAGGTTTACTACCTTTTTGTTTTTTTTTTACTCGAATCGGAGGAAGATCAGAAATATTGAAGGTATGTCCTTTTTCTTTTTAGTTGAAAACATAGAGAAGTAGACCTTCAGCTGCTTTACTCCATCTACTTTACCAATTAATGTACTTTGGTGCTATAATATGTCTGCTGTATATAAAAATCTGCGGCTAACAATAAATATTTATTGGCGCATAAATTCTTTTTTCGCCCATGCATCTTTGTCAGTCCTCATCACAGCTTCGTGAATTTTTACAAATGTTATATGCTTGAGGAAATGTTGAAATAATATGGCTAGAGAAACCTCTCACAGTGAATTTTCTTAATAAATACGACACTACTGTAAACGTCTCAAACTTATCCGTACCAAGAAATTGAAGTAATTTCAAGCAAGAAACTTGTCTCGGACAACGTAAGCTCGAATTAATTTTAATTCAATCCTTCCTAACTTGAGTTGCCGATGCGTCTGTTCAGGTGGAGTTAGAACAAAGAGGACTCCGGAACTTTGAATGTTATCTGTTGGAAGTATGTATCTAAGTAACAAAGGACCGTTATTTACTTGACTTCATGTTGCTATCGATAACTTAAGCATGACTTGCTAGATTAAACGTTGCATAACAATGGGAGCAGACTTACATTAGAATTTATAATAGTTATGTTCCGAACGGTATCTTTTGTTAACTACCAAAGCAGTGAATTTATCTAGTTATTCCGTTATTGTGATGATAGCAGTCACACGATTCCGTGGTCAAATCCCAGTCGAATTGTACTAAGGAGAAATCTGCTTATGATTTTTTTTTATAAGGGTAAAGAAAAACTTCCACAACACCAGAAGAATTACAAATTCGTTGCTGGCCTTTAAGAAAGAAGTAAGCTCGTTTTATGAAGGTCCCCAAGTTGTATGGTACTGCAAACACCGCTGGTGACAACTGATTCCACAAACTTATTAAAAGAAAATTACGTCAATGGCGTACAATCGTGGAATAAATTGACAATTGCTCTTTACTCCACAAAAAGCTCCAAAGCTTAAAATACGTTTGATTTCTTTTACTATTTTTAAAATAAATTAAATTTTAACTTTTATAATTTAATAAGAACGTAGAAACCCTTTTAATAAATTAATTACTAGAAAATTACCTGACTCGGTGCATTGCTTGGTTATTTATAAATACTTCATTTCGTTTCGAGATCCGTAAGTTAGAAAGAAGAAGTTACTTCGTAACTTTTCAAGATGATTATTTTATGAGTAAAGCTGTCTTCGCGATAAGATGGAGAATTCATCGCGAACAACATATCTCAACTGCAATCTAGAAGTTGCGACCAGTTCATTAAATATTAATATCACTGGACAGGTAATAAACCATACCCCTTAATAAATCATAATAATTAGATTATAATTTTCCCACGTTTATCGTGTATAATCAAATTATTTGAACTTTTAAACGATATCTTTTAGCTGTCGCTTGTCATACATACTAATTTTTTTTTTTTTGTCGAACTACACAGATTGGCCAGAAGAGCTGACCTTGACTGCTTCACCGGATTGAGAGGTTGCATAGCTCTTAGGTCGCTAAGCCGGAACTTCTATCGCTAGTAACTCGGCACAAGGATCCCCCCGGGGAGGGGTAGCCTCCGATCCCAAAATGGACGAACCACTACTCGGTCGGTTGCTTTTTCACGAATAATCTAAGGGACATTCAAAAGCTAAACTAACGTTGAGTGCCAATTCGGGAAGCGTTGGCGCTGAAAGAAGAAGAATCTCCAGCAACGCTCCTAAAAAAACTCCTAAACTGCTCGTAAAATAGTGGTAACATGCGAGGATTATTCGCAACCACCGACGGTCGCGAATGGACACTTTGTGGATTTGTAAAGATTTAACCTGTGTAGTAATCGCGTCGTCCGGATCGTCAAGAACGTGTCTCAGACTCTGGGCGATGCGACGGAATTTAGTATAGTACGGAGTGGCGGCACTTACAAGAAGTTTGTTAGAATATTTGGTGGCAGTATAACCTTTGGAGGTATACGTTAGATATTGCGTTGTTTTACGTTATTATAAGAGACTAGAAATGGACACACAAGATAACTTCATACAAAACTACTAGTAGTCAATCAGAATTAATCTAAGGCCTGCCAAGCTCCAAACTTGCAAATGTATTAACTATTTGGCGATGGTCTACATCGTAGCCGTTCCTGTAATATATGAAGATTATAAAACATTTTTTTTAAATAATTCACCGCTAATACAACCCACGCCAATACCCACTATAACACGCCTTCGTTATAAAAGAAAACGAAAAAATGCAGTCTATTAAAAACATTCAACCAACACCAGAGACCGACTACGATGAAACGGAATAAGTAGGAGAACGAATTAAAGCGACTGAAGAAAGATTTACAATGTGGTTCTGTTTAATATTGTGCTTGGTAAACATAATAAAGTTTAAGTTATAGCCGTTGAATGTAAATCGTTATAGAACATGATGAATGTGCTTAATGTACACAACTAAATTTTTTGTTCTTAAAATTTTTACGCTTGAGTGCGTAAAGTGGTGTTCATTGCGGGTTTTAGATGAAGAACTCAGCTATGGCGCTGTAATGTAAACATTAACGGTGCTTTTACAAAAGCTAAGTCACGTAGATATTAATAATACACACACACCAAAAAAAACTATTTATATTACTTATGAAATGTATAGCGTTGTTAATTGGAGAAGACGCTGACTTCTGACACAGCCTAGCTCAGGAGTCGGCAACTAATATTTCTTTGTGTATATTTATAAAATACAGGCATGCATTTACTACCCCAGCCCTTAGATAAGATTAGGAGCGTTGCTGGAGTTTCTTCGGCCACTTCTTTTACCAGCTCCAACGCTTCCCGAAGTGGCATATAAGTTAGTTTAACTAGTTATTAAAATAGCAACCGACCGAGTCATGGTTTTTTTTCTTTTTTTTATGAAGCCAGTCACATCTGGCTCCCCGATTTGTGTTGGTCGTGGCTCTTGACATTCTACATCCTTTCTCTCTTTCATACTCTTCTCTACTACTTCTCTCTTATTCTTATACTTATTACAATATTTTCCTTACTTTAATATTAACCATATATTATTTGTCTTATTCTCTATTTAACACTTTAATCTAACTTATCTTTCTTTAAATAATTCTATTTTTATTTATTTCTATTTTTTATTAATTAACAAAACTATTATCTATCTAGATATATAGCCTTAGACCGAGTCGTGGTTCGGCCATCTCGGGCGCCCTCTGTTCGGAAAACTTTCGCGTAAAATAGTAACCGTCCAAGCCGAGCTTACCCCTCACCGGGGGGACCCTTATGTCGAGTTACTACCTATAGAGGTTCAGGCTAAGCCACCTAAAAGCTATGTCACCTCTTAACAGTAATGGCCAGCTTCTCTGGTCAACCTGTGTAGTTCATAAAAAAAGTTTACTACTTAGAGATTTTAAAAAGTTATTTTGGTTTTAAATTTATATGTAAAGAGAGCAGTGGTACCATACTCCTTGCTGAGTTATAATTTCAATTTAATTTTAATTAACAAAAGAATATTGTACCGCCTTACTGTTTCAAAAGAATAACAAATAGTTTTATATACAAAAAAGGTTTTACTATTGTGTCTTTGTATTCGATTTCTTTACGTATTTTTCTATTATGTTATTTCCACGTGAAGAATACTAATATCAAAGATATCATATTTGCTTATTTTCAAAGACACCATAGCATTTCACTCGAAATAGCATAATACAATTTATATTATAAGAGTTGTTTTTGACGGCAGAGAAAATGTACTGGTTGTTTGTTCCTTTGTGCTGTATCTACTGTGGTTGGGGCCATAAAATAAGAGATAACGGATGGACAACTTAACTACAACAGACTTCAAAAGGAGGTTTTCAATCTAATAAAAAAAATCAATCATGTATCATGAAACATGTATTTTTGATGTTTGTTACCGCATAACTTTGGACTGGGTAAACCGTTTTGATGATTCTTTTTTCATTTGAACCTAACCAAACTCTCTTCAAACTAACCTTGAAGTACATCTTTTACAATAAAAAATGAATAATAGAATTGGAATTGGTTAGCTATTGAGTTATTCGTCCATTTACGCGCACATACTTAATGCAAATTTAAGATTTACATGGTTCTCTCATGGATGCCGTTGTCAGAATTGGACCAATTTGGGAAAACACTAAAAGCACCATCTTTGAAAAAAATTATCATCAAAATCGGTACATCTCGTCGAAAGTTATGAGGTAATAAACATAAAAAACAGACGAATTGAGAACCTTCACCTTTTTTAAAGTCGGTTAAAAATATTCACTTGATTACCAGATCTACTTGTGGATAATTTTTTTAAGCAATCATTCGCTTTATAGGAAAAACGCTGGTCTAATGGCTTCAAATTAAGAATATAATATATCGCACACGACCCCATATAATGCCAGTTCTTTTATTTTATCTCTTCCCGCTTTATTTATTTTAATAATATTTATGACTTTTTATTTTGTTCACAGTAAATGGCGTCGCCATTTGCCACCGACAGCTTTATGATTTTTTTATTAATGTACTCGTATGTATTGTATTACGGTGGAAGAAACTCAGACATGTTGTTCACTTTTTCTCTTTTTGATATTTATAACCTAATATCTTGGCATACAATTTACGATTTGACGCTAGGGGATATGAACTTCAACAGACCCGCCTTACTAATCTATTTCTTGCAATGAAATGTCTTTAAGATAATAATCTTGTGAAAAACTATTAACGCTATACCTATTTACCAAGTTTAAAAGAAATTATTAGTAGCAGTAGTAAAATTTAAGGCCTGACGGGTAGCCGGAAATCACAATTACTTAGTGTGAATCTGAGATACATCACTGACCGACCATCTAAACACTGGGATCTCTATTATAACTATTTAGTCCATTCTATACCTTCAGTTAGCCACCGTATTTCAAACTCGTGCCGCGCAAGTTTTGCAGACTGACGTCTATGCAACCGGAAACAGATGCAAGTTTAATGTCCCTCCCTGCACAATAGCATTTCCTTATTACACACTCTGCTGAGGAGTGCGGAGTTGCTGCTATCAAAATCTCGTTAAAGCGACCGACTGATGTTTACAAATGTACCGGATTGTTTATTAGAATTTGTACGAAGTTTACAAAGAAAGATAAAACGAGAAAAAAGTAACAATATATCTGAGAGTATAGTGTATCTTTTAGTAAATTTAATAACTCCATAATTCTTATAAAATACGTAATTATATTATATTGATAGCAAAAACGCATACATTTTATTGATTCTAGATTTTCTAGTGGTAGCTACATAATAGGTTATTGAGAAGAAATGTATTAATACGAGTATAACACTTATTCTTAATGTTTTTTGAACTTAATTTAAAGAAAAAGATATTTGAATACGGTAGAACAAATATTCGTGAATACTTTAAAAAAGTTTGTGCGTTTTTGTACATAGAGCATCACAAGAAAGTTAAGAATCGGGTTTTTTTAATAAAAAATTAAAAATACCAATAAGTCGGAAACGAGGGCACTTTTAGTAAAGGCCTCTTTTTTTGTTGTAAAGTCACCCCTTCACCTATCTTCTCTTTTAGTTTAACGTGCTGCTCACGGGTATATATCAGTATAAAAAATATGTACCATTCGGAATCGCGGCCTTACTGCGGATCGGGAGACTTCACATGTCTTACAAAATTTTCTAACACATGGAGGTTTCCTCACGATGCTTTCCTGTACCGTCGAGCATGTGGTTACGGCATTGATGCCGGCACGAATCGAACTCGAGTCGTAAACGTTTTATTTACTTTAAGGCAACCGATAAGCTGCCCCGACTCTCGGTCTCGGAGAAATATTTAATATCTATTAATATTAATTTCTTACTAAATGTTAACATCACTCATTTCCTGATATTAAAAGTCAACATTTTGAACATTAAATCTTGGAATAAATCATTTTTAATCCAATATTTCCTCTCCTAAAGATTAAGGAGGATCAAGTTATGCTTAGAATTATTTATAAGTATTTAAGTTTTATGTTCAAAATGAATGCTCATTTAAAATTTATAAATATATTTAATTTCTATTACGTTATTTACTAAGAGTTTAGAAAAATACTTTTATGAAATAAATCTCTTAAAAACCTGAAAACATTTCTGCAGTGCATAAGAAATTTATGGTTGAAATGGAACTTAAATAACCGAGGTTAATTCTGAAAATATAATTCATGATCATTTTTTATATTAAATAATAGAGGACCAATTCTTATAAATCAAAGTAAACATCCTAAGGGAGGCATGGCTTCCACTGGCTCCGTCTCCTCCTCCCCTGACTTTAATGCGTTAGACCACACATCGCGCTTGAACTCGAAGTCCGTTTATGTGACGGAAGGGATAATTTACCCTCTACCGATAAGCCGTAGATATTGTAAGGTGTCCCTCGCCGATGTTGTCACTAATCTCTTCGTTTACACGCCAATAGCAGGTCCAAATCATCATTATTTCTGTTACCTTAAACTATCCTATCTCCTGGCTCGTTTTAGAATTAAACAGAACAAAATAATAGAAAAATTGTCAACTTAAAAAATAGATTTAAGAAGGAATTTAAAATTGAACCGCGATAATTTCATTAAAACTAGCGGTCCTCCCCGGCTTTAATCGTCAGTACGAATGTTAATAGTAACGTGTTACAACCCTTTACGAAGAAGCTAGAATTAGGTACAAATAAACCAAATTTATAAGAGACCACATTACTTCTGCATCGAGCAATTATGCTCATCCCTGTTTGTTCCCATTTCAATATTACACTTAAATATTTTTTTCAAAAAGAAAGCTGATGATATTTTTTTTATAATATTATATATAAATAAAATTAATCTCTGTTTTGTAATAATAAAATAAATACGATGCATATAGCAAAAAACAATATTTACAATTTTTGTCTGTCTATTTGTTCCGGCTAATCTCACTGAAAGGTAGTTGATGTAATAAGGAGTGACATTTATTTTTTTGATAAACTTTAATAAATATGTTTTAATCGCGAGTAACATTGCGGGGCGTAACTAATAAAAACATAAGCCCAGGCTAGTGCCAGGAGATGGTTCACGTCAATAGTTGAATAGTGAAATCGAACCTTACGATACGCAGACGCTACCCCTAAATCCGTGGTCGGCAGAGTGCAGCTGCAAAGCCGCATTTGGCTCTATGGCTCCTTAAGTACGGCTCTAGCACAAATATCCACGGAATAATATTTTCATTTACTTGGTAAAAAAAATATATTTTATTTTGATAAATTAAAATTCTTCTATACGTCGAGAACATGTATAATATTTGTTTAAGGCAGAAGATAGATAGGTAATTCAAATTTTAATAGAAGTTTACTAAACAAGCATATAATAACAGCTAATAAGTTTGCCGACCACTGCCCTAAACCATTATGCTACTGACGCTTTCATTAAATTTTTTACGTCACATTATTATTATACATCTAGTTGAAATAGGAAGATTAATGTCGATATATGACTGGCACGCCGACTTGATCAAAGATATGCAAAGGGGCGAAGTGTTCAAGAGCTTGTCATGTACAAACACGCTATTAAGCCCCTGGCACACTTGTGGTACTCCAGTTTAACAATGATGACGCGGTACGATCGACGCATCTAATAACCGGCATGCAGTATAATACCTCCTTTAAATATTAATCAGATCTGGCTATTTTATAGTTTATTTATTTAACAAATCATTGTTTAACTGTGTGTTGTTTATGAATTTTGATGTGACGGTAATACTTTCTGAATACTTTCTTCTAACAGCTTAAAATATTATTTTAAAGTAAGCTTGCAATTTTTTTTCAGAAATATTACTCACATTCTTGTTAACCATTTCAATCAAGCTTAAGCTTGTGCTAGGAGGTGGTTCACGTCAATAATCGAATGGTGGATTCGAACCTACGACCTTACAATTCGCAGACTGTACCCCAAACCATTAGGCTATTGACGCTTTGTCACGGTATGTCAAGTATTATTGAAAAAATTGAATTTTTTTTTTGTTTTTTTATAATTTTACTAAACGTAGTTTCTATTCAATATCCGTTGATAACAATATAGGGGCGAGCCTGACTGTAATAACTATTATTATTATTTAATATAAGACAGAAGTATCGTTAGAGAAAGTAAATCATTCAAACATTAACACAGGGGAGATACCAAAAAATATGCCCCTCTTAGGGAATAATTCGCAGTAAGTTGGCCCATTAACTTTTATCTTGCGTGGAGCGTCGCGCCGGGAAGTAGGTTTGGGGAGGCGTGGATAAATGTTGACATATACCTCTTTCAGAATTATATGAACTGTGAAAAAATAATATTACATGAATAAATTTGAACGGTTTTCTTAGACATGTATGTATGTTGATTTGACATTGACCTTTTTGTAAGCATTAAACCACCTACATTTCTTAGTACCGATAACAAATTACAGTGAGTTGTCGTTTTTCATCTTATATAGAAAACAATCCTTTGTATAGATCTACTATGTAGTACTGTGGTTGGTAGAACGAAATCCGAATAAACCGTCACCGTTGCGAATCGAATGGATACTACAATCATTAAAGACAATATAGTAGGTTTAATGCGAATATTTACGAAATTATATTTTTATATATTAAATATATACTTATACATCATGCATCTTCTTCTTGGTCGCGTCACTCTTGTCAGAGTGGTCATGGCCATCATGATCCGGTTTGGGCAGCTATACCCCGCACATGATTCATCCATCGCATTGGCGATCTGCCTCGTGGTGTAGTCCCTTTCAATTGGCCTTTCACGACAAGATGCTCTAAAGAGTCGTTTCCAGTTCAGCTAACATGCCCAAAGAACCTAAGCCGCCTGTGCAATTGAGAAGATAGACGCACATCATGCATACTTAATACAAAAATGCATACATAATAAAAAGGGTCAATAAAAACAGCTGGCCCCGTGTTGGTTGCTACCGCTACACACGCATCTTCCGAGGATACTACAGTACATGGGTCATCCTTCTGATATCATAAAGCTGTTAAGGTCAGGACTACTATATTGCATACTACTATTATGCACGCGTGACTATCATAAATCTGTGTTTGTATTAAAAAAGACTGTCTGTTTAAATTGTCTTAATTATTCAAAGCAGTAAATTAAATAACACGGTAAATCTGTTCCGCATAAAAGGTGAAACACAGAAATACGGGGACTTTCGTATTTCAGCTTTAAATCATGGCGAGACAAGGTTAATGGGGTTGAAACCCCACCGCCTGCGGGCGGTCACGTAGCTTAGGCAAAATTTAATAAATTCCATCTCTATTACAATTCTTCGCAGTGCTTATGAAACAGTGTCTTGTTTACTTTT
The DNA here is from genome assembly GCA_029286785.1 of Meandrusa payeni. Lineage (NCBI taxonomy): Eukaryota > Metazoa > Arthropoda > Insecta > Lepidoptera > Papilionidae > Meandrusa > Meandrusa payeni. The sequence goes on from JAGSMX010000013.1 coordinate 9,663,609, forward strand.
ATATTTTCTTTTATGAGACCCTTTAATACAGATTTGTAATAAAAATTACCTGCAGTTTGTTTGAACACGTCAAAATCCGGTTGCTGCCGATTTTTAACCGACTACAAAAAGAAAAACGTTCTCAATTTGTCTGTATGTTTTTTCATATTCGTTACCTCTATATGTCCATAACTTTGGACTGGGTGAACTGATTTTGATATTTCTTTTTTCATTAGAAAGCTGGTGCTTCCCATATGATCCCATATGGTATTCCCAATTGGTGGTAATTTGGTGCAATTCTGACAATGGTATCCTTGAGAAAAACATATATGTCTTAAATTTGCATCAACTATTCAATATTATGCCATCCGATTTCAATTATTCATTTTTTTTATTTGAAAGGATTTACTTCAATAGAAGTTTGATGAGAATTTGGTTATGTACTCATAAATTCTATTTCGTAATATTTCCACGATAATTCGTAAATATAAAGAGGGCGTCCAAGTGTAATAGCGTATAACACCTGACTTGATTTGAAGTCGTTTTTGTTATCACTCGTAAATATACTTGTTATTTAACATTCCCATTAGTGTAAAATGAATTTCTGAGATTTCGCGATGTCATTTCAGCTAAGAGGATCAACATAGTTTGCAGGTTAGTGTACTCTTTGTTAAATATCTGTAATAACCCCTTTCAACTGTCATTTCCATTAAGTAAGCTGCGCTTTAAATTATCAGACGTCTTCTATAACTTCCCCTATCCATTACATTACTAAATGTTTACTTTACTACTACTGCTAATCTAGATTCTACGGCGTCGGTCATACTTAAATACTCTAATCCGGAAGCAAAAAGAGACGGAAGTCTAAATCGATTAGAATATTCCAGACTATTACAAATGTCAGAGATAATAAGTCCTAACAAGATTCGATAAAGCGCTTTTAATCATTGAATTTGTTTTAATATTTTTGTTGAGGTTGTGGGGATTACGGGACACTTGTGTACTTCAAACAATGTACTATGCGGAAAAGTCCTTATTATATATATTTTAATACATATTAAATAGTATAAAATCGTTTATTTTAGTGACGGCTATAATATAGTTTTTAAGGAAGGAATTTTAGTCCTAGGAAGATTGTAAATTTAATAATAATAATCTCTATTGGGCATAAATAAATTCGTACAAAAAATAAACTGACTGCTAGAGATACGTTCTACTAAGTTCGTGTTATACCCGTGTCGACTTAGCAGTGTGAAGCTGCTGGAGGAGGGAGTAACCTTCCCGAGGGTGGAACGTACTTCTGGGGGACGTGCTTCAAAGCATAGTGCAGAGGGGCTTCCGTACATTTTCGAAGCCCCTCGTAATGCATCGCAGAGGTCCACCCCCCAGAAAGCAGATACCCTGCTGAAGGTTTTGTGCTGTTGAAGGTTTCCCTCCAATCAACAAAAAGATTCGTATTATAGAATTGGTCTTGGGCATTTGCGTATAATATTTTATCAGTTACTGTTCCTTTATTTTGTACTCTCGTACGTATTAATTGATATATAAAATCGAGGATGCAATCTTACATAACAGTGTAATACAAATCATTCGCTATCTAAGTGCTCAGTTGTCATTAACCACAGTAATCGGGTCTCTTTATTCTGAAGACTTAATGGACCACCTCGACGACATCGAAAAATGGCCGCACACTTAAATCGAATGCTTACTTCTCTCACCGTGAATAGAGCCATTAAAATGCTCTTTGAATTGCTATAACTGAACGGGTTTGTGATTCTTTCAGTGAATTAAGTCTGTGGGTTAATTACTAAGGTTTCTCGCCTCGCATTATGATAACTACCGGTCACTGAATATTTTAATTCAATCCAGTCGAGGAAAAAAATTCTTTTTTTATAGGCCGATCTTATCCCAAATTTATTGTTGCTAAGAACCTATACTTATTGTATGGTGAAAAACGGATGGCAACAGTTGTCTATGTGACCCCGCTAATAATTTTTATTTAAATTTTGAAACAAACCAGCTTCAAGCTTTTCTTACAGCTTACGCTTACGCTTAGTTTTTATCAGACATATTACATTAATAATATGACTATTACAGACATATTATAATTAACGATCTGATCAAAAAAGAAATTAATTCATTGTTTAAAAATAATATTTAGAAACAAAAACAAAAACCGTTTTCAAATCGAATCAAAATTAAAAGCTATTACGCGCGGATGCCCTTGTATTTCTGAATTATCGTAGAAATAGAATTGTTCAGAACCTAAATTAACTTTTATCAAACTACTTTTGCAGTTAAAAAATAATCATCGAAAGCGGTTGGCGTGATATTAAGTTATTCGTCCATTTGTGACGCACATACTTGATGCAAATTTGAGACTTATATGGTTTTCTCATGGATCCCATTGTCAGAATTGGACTAAATTTAAATGGGACCACACAAGTACCATCTTACAAATAAAAAAAGAACCATGCAAATTTGTAGACCCAGTCAAAAGTTATGCGGTAACAAACATAAAAAGAAAATACAGACGAGAATCAGATCGAAAATCTCGTTTGAAGTCGATATAACTGAAAATTAACAGTTAAAAAAATGACGAAACTTCCGCAACAATTGACCGTACTCACGTTCTAAATCAAGCGTTAAGTTTTAAATTACCGTAATAGAAATTAAGCTGCCGTTGAATAAATGGTGAATGGGAGTTAATTTGTAAGGGACGCTTGATTCCTGGTCGATGGTACCGGAGACATTAATCTTGAATGAATGGAGTAAAACTACTTGATCTATAAAACTAGAAATCTATTGAATAACTGCTACGTGATAAGTATGTATTGGTATTTTCAACCAACTTTAAATAAAAGGAGCTTCGTTCGTGTATATATTTTTTATGATTGTTACGTCATAACTTTGGACTGGGTGAACTGATTTCGATCATTCTTTTTTCATTTGAAAGCTGGTGCTTTCCATATGTTACCTTGCTAACTTCTCTGACCACTTATCTTAACGTACCGTAATAACTACGCACAGAATACTCACAATCCGACTTCTCTTCTTTGTATATCCAAATTAATTAGAACCTAACCAAACTTTCATCAAACTACTCTAGCAGAGTACATCGTTTCCAATAAAAAATGTATTTTTGAAATCCGTTGGCGTGATATTGAGTTTTTCGTCCATTTGTCGCATTCATACTAATTGCAAATCTAAAACTTTTACGGTTATCTCATGGATGCCATTGTTAGAACTGGACCAAATTGATATGGAAGCACTAGCCTTCAATTAAAAAAATAATGCAGACGAAATGAGAACCTCCGCCTTTTTTTAAGTCGGTTGACAGAAAGTCCATTTAATTAATATAATTATCTCAATATAGTTCCTAAACACAAAATACACATCAAATACAATCAAAATAATTTGATTTTTAGTATAACTATATTGCAATAAACATGTTACTTTAGTTGTACTGTGCTCCTAACAGCGGTAATTATAAAACAATTAGTTGATCGCGTGTAAAACGAACCTTGAACGGGATGCAATTTTCCACCGTTTTGGGCAAATTTCAACGCTCTGCTAACAATACACTTATTCATACATTTAACTAAATACACAATTACACAATAGTGAATTCAATTTAACTTTATCATTACTTAGGTTTGCAGGAGGGTGTGTACTTGGAAATCCACTAAAAAAACAACAATTGTTTTTTGTAGTACTTTGTAGTTTTTTTCTGTTGAAGGTAAAACTACAAACTTTATAGGTATATGTCCCATTATATGGCTCAGGACTTCTCTGTAAAGAGAGTGTAAGGACATAATCCGCCACGTGTCTCTAGTACTAATGGGCGAAATTCATATGTCTAAGAAAATTATCTTTGTCATGTAGGTTCCCAATAACGTTTTTCTTCATCACCAAGCGCACGGTAAATAAGGAACTTAAAATTGTAACAACCAAATTGCAATTGAAAATGCAAATATTTTCGTCGTAGCAAATATCAAAATAAAAACATAAACATACGAGTAATTTGATACATCACGAATGATAGCATTAAAACAACTATAAAGTAAGGGAGATAAAGCATCCGAACTAAAGTTTCGCTACTAAAACGATCTGAAACAAAACCACACTGGTCAGCAACTGAGAAAACGAACAAGCAAATTCGATTAAACGATTGGACTGATCCCGTTTTCATGGGTCGATGTACAGAGTTAGCAACGAAAAAGGTCGGTAACAAAGATAACTTCATAATATGTCCTATACCATTTTGTCAGACGCGTATTTCCTGTTTGGTAACTTGCGTTGAAAACAAAATGAATTGACATTTCATTTTAAAAGAGTGACTATGCGATAGGACGTTTACCTAACGCATTGCTTCTTTCTACATAATATATTCACGTATCTGTGTATTTATATAGGTGTATTATGTATAGTACCATCAAAGTCATTCTAACGACAACTTCATTGAAGTAGCTCAAGTACAGAAATAACAACATCGTGCAGTGCAGTGCAGCAGAAATAACGTCAATTACGAAACAATTGTATAAGGCGCAGTGCTAACTGCATGTGCTATAGCGTCTGTAAATGTAATTACGCTGGCATATACCTTATAGCAGTTTCTGTACAGACACTTTGCTAGAGTTTATAATTAAAAAGTAACTAAATGTCGGTGACATTATTTATCTACAAGAAATAAACAGAAACATAAGTATATTTTTGAAAGAAAAACTGACTTAAAATAGAATTGGAATATTATGAAATAGAACTAATCAGAACCTAACCAAACTCTCATCAAACTACACTTGAACACCCTTTCCAATAAACAATTTTTTATGGGGTATAAATTAAACTAAACTGATGAACTAAAGATGGTACGCGCTAGTTTAGTAAGTGCCTATTCACTCTACTCTTGAAGGCTCCTACGTCGTACTTGCACGGAAAGACTGTTCTTGTTCTACTTACTTTACAGAAAAAGTTGTTATTCTCTCTAAAGCCCGTGTCCAACAGTGGGTAACTTTTAACTTTATTATCTTCTATGAAACTGTGACTTTATCTAAGGTTGATAAGCGGAGCGGGCGGTTGAAAACAAGTCTAAATCATTAAACAGTATGTTTATTGTTATGATACCATATACATTTAAAACAAAAAACCAACATAAGATTCAAATACATATTACATAGACCAAGAGTCAATAGTCAATAAATACAATAAATAGATTTGGTGAACGATTTTGATGTAAAACCGTGTAAAAAGAAAGAGCTATAAAAATATATGAGAATTAATTAAAAATATAATGAAAAAAAAACTAATAGAGGTAGTGAGACATCACGACCGGGGAAGTATTACGTACGAGTACCTCGCAGAATACCGATTTTAAGTAAAAGTATATAACTTTACGTGTTTCTAGATACATTTGTTAAAGACGTTTTCCTTATGACACTTTCTATATATAATAATTAGTCTAAAATTTGTCCGAAACGTTTTGCATAGAATAGAAAAAAATGTGCTTGGAATTTTCACAGCCATTTACGAAAGGCGTCACGAAAATTTTTCCCGGAAACGGTAAATTCGAATATAAGTAACGCAAGAGGTAAACAATTTCAGGATTCCTTTTAAAATAAAGTAAATTTCTCTTCCACGTGTCTTCACTCGCATTTACCATTCAATTTCGAACCAATAAAAATTCAATCGGAGTTTCTCAAGTGGATTCCGAAAGTACTAACGCTGTCATATATTTAATGTTCAATTCACTTCTCTTTTAAGATAGTATAATTGGGTCTACCATGCACATAAACAAAGTTTTGCTAAGTGTTTCTATAACAATTGGTAATATTATTATTATAGGCAGGCAGAAGTAGAATACACGAAGCGAAAATTTTGACACTTCTTTTTGTCTCTTATGTTAATAATTAAAATTATAAAAAAAAATTCCTAGCATTAGATTTCATCTAAAGGCTAAGCGTTTGGATTTACCATTCAGTGGTCGATAATTCGAATGTCAGCCCGCTTGAGACTCAACATCAGGTGGGATCATGCTTAAAAAGTAATAAAAAATTGTCATTAGTGTATCGAAATTTCAGGCTTTTCGGGCATCAATTTCCCAAATTGCAAGTACCAAAATAGAATTATAGAAGTCTGGTGAGAATAAGAATTTAAAGAAAGAGGAGGTTTTAATTATTCGGGGCCGTATGTTTGTTGATGGAACTTTGGAATGAAATATTTAGCTCGAGCCGGTATATCATTTGCTTTTCAAGTTTAATGTTCATATACGTCTATGGTATACGAATATACGAAGGCACGCTTACCTCTTAGCACTTCATCCCTAGTCAGAAAGGTCATCCACAAGTAACTATTTAGGAGTATTCCTGAATGGCGTCTGAGTGATGGTCCAAATTATATTACCCCTACTGGTCAATAGGCGTCTCTGAAACATTACTTAGTCTTATGGCATGATTGTGATGATGAAGTCGTTAAGTGAGCAGGTTATATTTAACTGCAGAAATGCATGTAACAGTAACGCACATACTCAACTATATTCTTTTAATCCTAGTGGAATGGACCACTGCGACTGGAGAAGGATTTAGACGGCTCTTACAGTAATTGGCGAATAGAATACCAATATACCTATATCTTTCTCCCTTCGTTTTTTTTGCCTTTTACGATACCTTAAAGAAGATACTGTGGTACCATCTTCATCATATATAATAGCACCACTTCATATTTTATGGCATATAAAGGGTAACATCACAATGTACAAATATGTCATCACACATTGAATTAATAGGGTGAATAATTTGTGTAACGATTCAAATCCTTCAGGGATAGCGTTGTGTGGCAGAATTTGTAGCGTCCGTTGTTTACGGCACAGTAAAACAATACAAAGCACCTTAGCGTCGCTGCGTTTTATTTTTAATTCATATCCAGTAGACGGCGGCTGTAACTCATAGGGTATCACACACGGTCCAGTAATGGTATCGTTTTGTTCGCTGTCATAGTATGCAACTGTACTTTGTTAACGTTTTTGTACAATTTTTCACTATATTTTCATCGTTATTCAACGAACAAAGCCCCGTTAAATCTACATATGTCTAGGATTTTATCGTCGTGAAGCCGTTCAACGGCCTGTTATATTTTATGTAGAATCATGTTATATGTACAATAATGCTTTCACAAAATGTTACCATTGAAGTGCTATACATATTGGGTAATAGAATATACCAAATAGACCATATAAACCAAATAAACTTTCTCGATCCTTCCTCATGAGATAAGAGATACAAGACATGACTTTCGAATCATTTACAACCAAAAGGAAACTTTGTTGAGTTACTTACATTCACCATAATTTAAAACGTCTTCCACACATTCCTGATAGCTAATCAGTTATTTAATAGTCTTATAGCAATTTTTACCACAAGCAGACAGTGGTTCCAAGTACATTGTTTTTTAAACAATGCTTATTACAGTAGATAACAACGCAAGTACTGTAATTCTTACGTTAATTGTTCCTATTTAACGGAAGATGAGTCAATTTGAAGTAAACCAAGAGTGGCAATAGTTTCTTTTGTTATATAAATAGCCGATATTATCAGGGGGGCATCACTATGTCACAGAATACCGGTGTGAAATCAGTATAATATATTATATTACTGTGCCTGACTTTTAATTCGTCAACGCTCGTCAAATTCTCTGCCGTTGTTGTATTCGATGTCAGCGGTAAACATTTAATATAATGTGAGCCATTTGCTCGTTTGCCTTTCATAAAAAATATATATTTATTTTTCACGATATAATCTATATTTTATTGTAAACACATTTAATCGAGATAGACTGTCACAGAAATTGCAAACATTTCCTTTTTCCCATTATATAACACACATTTTTGTCTTAAACTGCTTCGAATATTCTTCATCTTAACGTATTATCTTACAGTGAGATCAAGGAAACCTTTTGTGATCGTGTAACTCTCGTGAGCGGCATTCCGAATAGAACGGTAGCTCGTAAAATGTTCCAAACGATTAACCATTTTGACCAGCTATTTAACATAATATAATGGTAATTTGCAACAAAAGCGAGGAAAAGAATTGTTATTTTTACTTTTTGAAGTAAAACTGCTATTTATTCGACAGATGGCTATGTAACCTAGTAGTAATAGACTCGGAAGCGTAGGTAGACACCACAAACCTCCACTTAGTATGTTCTTGGCACAGGTTTATCGCTTTAACAGCCAATAATTTGTTGTTACTAAGGGCATGTCGAGTAAAGATATACGACTGAGGTATGATTTATTTGTATACTATAACACAGTGTTGAGAAGTGCAGGGCTGCAGAAAAATCTTTCGCGATGTTAATAAGTAATCATAGATATCATTCCCCAATACCAAATATATGCAATACACAAATAAAGCGCAATGGTCATGGATTGTTCACACCTTGCATCGGGATCCTACTCACTTTCCTAGGCAGGTCTTGGAGTGAATCCCATTAGGAACAAGGAAACGTGGCCATCCTAAGCAAACGTGACGGCGTTTAATAGCGGTGGACATGAAGACGATCTGGTTGACATGGCCTGGGGCAAAATCTAGCCCAAGACAAAGCGAAATAACGACGCACTGTGGACGTCCGCTGCCCCACAGGGGACTTAGGACTATAAGCTAATACCAAAAATGATATATTTTACGTCAAAATAACCTATTTTGCCTTGGTAGATATACCTTATATACCAAGTTTATATACCTTAGGTAGCTCTACATTGTAACTTCAAACGCGCCAATCATCTGAAACATTTTTTTGTTATAATAACAACCGCTAATACTTAGAACTTTTAACTTCGAAATTGAATGATTTCAAGAGTAACTATAATTTTATTTCAAAGAACGAAATGGCAAAATGTACGAGAACTTATATTTTCCTACAAAATATATAAAGTTAACTCGCCAAAACATTGAACTTCATCAATTCACTTAAGAAACTCCGATTGCCTTTTTGTTGTTTCGAAAAAGATTGACAAATGGAACGATAGAAATCATAGCAGTTTGAAATAATTTTTAAACTATATCGTTGGGTAAAAAAATATTAATAATGTTTTCAACGGCATTCCTTGACCTTGTTTCTTTATTTATATTTTACTTACCTATATTTAAATATATACCTTTACCTTACCCTTTACCATACTTGTTATAAATGGAATCATATGAATAATTAATAAAGCTTCAAAATATAAGATAACTTTTTACTATTATCATGAACAGTTGTTCATTAATGCAACAACATTCGTAGACAATTGCTACGCCGTAGCACAAAGTAATTGCGAACATCGCTGAAGACAATTGTGACTTTCAATGCGATTCAGCTTCTAAGTGAGTTTCGCTACTTACTAAGCTAAGTGTAATTGCAATTCCGCTGTTGTATATGTGCAAAATTATACATACAACTGCCTAGTGGTCAAAGTAACCGGTCTCCGTATACCACGGTAGGATTTTTACCACATGTCAATAATAAGTTAATTTTATAGATCATATCTTTTTTATTTTCTTTTTCAACAGTTCTTTGCACATTAACTAGACTCCGGTATCATGGCAAATGCATTAAAAGGAATAAGGGAAAGTAAGGATGAGTCATGTGCAAGGCTCTGTGTTACTTGGAGCACTTAGAGTAGGGTATAATATATCACATGCAGTGTGTGTGGTAAATATAATGATACAATAGCCGGGATATATTTATTTTAAAGTATTAGAAGCTTGCTTTATATCTTGTAATATAATAAGTCATTGTCTGCGCTCACCCATGCCAGTACGCTGTACAACTTTTAAATGCAATCAATTACCTAATTACCACATGCTCGTAGATTTTTTTTAGATAAGCAGAAAAACCGAATATATCATTCCCCAGCGGAGACTCAAATCTTCGAATCAGATGTTAATTCAAATACAATACAGATTTTAACTATATATGCCATAACATCTTTGAAAAATTTCTTTGCAAAATTTTGATTGAGGCGCAGGGATGTTGAGAGGAAGATATAAGTTAGTAAAGGTAGAAAGAGTGAGAGTTACGTTACCTATTTTGCTGTTGAGGCAAGAGAAAGGGAGGTGCTGCAATCATACATTGTTTTCTCTTTTTCTCTCAAAGCCAGTTTGGTTGCTACGTTGTTTGTTCGTATATCTAAGACTCAGTGCAGGCCTATTGTCTATATCACACTATAGGAGCTAGAGAGAGAGCACCGCGTGCAATTTCTTTCTTTCTCGAACAATCGTCTATATATTTTAAATTTATACATACCTACATGTATACTTACATATAGGTATACCTATATATTCAGAGTTAAAGAAGTTTTACTCTAGTCTTGTGCTCTAAAGCACACTATATTGTTTTAAATTGTTACTTATAAAACAAAGTAACGCTTAAATTTTCACAAAGCACTTATGCGGAGTGTTTAAAATTGCTCAGTACGCACCAAGACTTTCAGTTTAAAATATTTTAAAAGTTTAATCTGAAATTTACTGGACCACGCCAACCACTATAACAGACAAGAGATGGCTGACGTGCGTTTTACCTATATTGAATTTTGCTCATATTTTCATAAGGTGTACAAAATTGAACAGGTTGAACGCTGGAAATACATTTTAATATTATAAAACTTCTGAAATAGTTTCCGAATATCAAAAATAAGGGCTCTTATTTTTCATTCTGTGATAAGTTTGAGTTATTTAATTTATTGGGACAAGGAGCAAATGGAATTCACCAAATAGAATACGATACCTATTAAAGGAATCGTTTGTACATTGCGGGCTTTTCTTTAGCTATAATACACGGTAGTTCAAGAGGAAAATAAAATTTACGCGCAGACTACCCTCTCTTGCTTCTACAGTGTGATACAGACAATAGGCATGCATTGTGTCTTAGATATACGAAATGTAACTCTCTTTTCTATCTTTACTAACTAATATCTTCCATCAACTTCCCTTTACCTCACTCGATCACACTTTCGTAACGCATTTACGTGCTTATTCCCCAAAGTAAAATGTCCATAAAAATGTTTTACTTTAAAAATTTATTGCCAATATTTACAGATTTGTTTTCATATTCATTTATAATTAACTTTCATACTGTGGTTTACATCATCTCTCCGATCTCACTATACTTAATAAAGTGTCAGTAAAAATGCAGCAACTGCAAACATTTTAGTGAAACACAAAGCAACTGCAATGCCGTTATTCTATTTGCAGGTTCACCACAGGACGGCAGAGGGCGTTTTTATAGTTTCTTAATTACCGCTGATCTTAATGCACCGTAACCACCCTCTCATTAGTGTAATTAAGTTGGTCTGGCAAACAGAGTTACACGCAGACATCTACACATAGATTGGAATTGACATACAAATCAACATTTATTAATATTTATGACGAACTACACAGATTGGGCAGAGAAGCTGGCCTCAACTGCTGATGATTGGGAGGTGACATAGCTCTTAGGTCGCTTAGCCTCAACCTCTTGGCAATATCTATTTTCTTTTCATTAAGTTTATAACATGCCAAAAATTACAGATCCAAATTTTAGGTTAGATCTTTTTTGTATAAATACACTTGGTGACACCTGCTTGTCGCTAGGACTAGAATCTTGCGAATTGCTATATAATTGCTAATTTGGAGCAAGAACTTCTTGAACCCTCCTTGAATTACTTTGAAGTCTATAGTGGACTAATTGCGTTTGGTTGCAAATTCTCACTGTAATTTCGTATTGACTGCAACGAGCTTCTTATATTTCCAAAGCTTTATCGCATTCAATTACGGCATGCTATACATATAAATGTGAATATATGTATATATAGATAAAAATTAACGAATAAACATGAACGATAAATATTCGACATATATGTAGACGTTTTTAGAAACAGTTCATCTTAAGACTCCGTAGGTATATTCAAGAGTAAAGTGAATAAGCATTTACAAAGCTAGTGCACCTTACCACCATTGACTTCACTTAGCATCAGGTGCCATCATGGTCAAGTTTACGTTTAAATAAGGTCACTTGCTAGGAAAGAAAAAAAATATAGTGTTACCACTCCCTTTTTACAAGAGCATTTGATTTTTTTTTATTAAGATGATCATGTTTTCATGTGCCTTTTTTCATATTTATGAATATCACTAAATGGCGAAAAATCAAATAAAATTACTTTTTATGTAACAAATTTGAAGTTTAGTTATTCTAATAAAAATATTTTATTTCTATCGATATTTAACAAGCTATTTCCGTCGTTGCTATGCAGAAAAAAGCTTAAAAGGAAAAGAAAACTTACTTGTTAGTTTTTAATTAAGTCTAAACGGAAAGCAATGAATTAAACTGGAATATCTATTCATTTTAGTGCTAAGAAATGGAAAAGCAATTAAGCAGAACCTAGAAAAAAAATTAAAAATATTTTACTCTTAAATACTGCAGACTTGGATCAAATTAATTTTACGTATTATTTATTACAGTATTTGCGACATTACTAACTTATAATATAAAATTATTACTTTGTCGACCCTACTTTGTCTTTGTACACACATCCAAAAACTATAGGTTCAGGCTAAGCGACTTAATAGCTATGCCACCTCTCAATCCGATGAAGCAGTCAAGGCCAGCTTCTCTGCCCAATCCGTGTAGTATGCATTGAGCTTTCCTGAATTTCATACATGGCCTCAATAAAGGAAGTTTAGCAAAACACTGTACTTTTATAACTGTTAAAATTTATTATCAGTTCAAATTGTACATTTTATGGTGTTAATCTAAAAAGCACAAAATTACATCTAAATGATGCATTTGTATGCATACAGTGAAATGGTGTACCGATGTGTTGTTAATTTACTTGAAATTGCTATTGGCTTATATAACAGGATACATCCGTGTCTCTGACCCACGGAAATAAGCAATATAATGAAGTAGATCTAGGCTATGAATCGATCTGACACAGATATGAAAAATACTTCAGAGAATATCATGCGATTAATTGAGTCTTACGATTCTTGCTAACAAACAACTACCACATATGCTAAAGTAACAAACACAGTGCCTTTTTTTATCTCATTTATGTTTTATCAATTTGCTTTAATAGAAAATGTAATATTCATAATATACAGTATCTAGAGTATAAACGGTCTGCTCAGAATACAAATTGTCTGAAAGAGACTTTGCGTTCCTCGTCGCGTTCGTCTCGCAGTCTATGCCGTGCCTGCGTTTTTAATAGTTTCTTAATTACCTCTGATCTTGTTGTACAGCATTCCCTTCTCATTAGTGGAATTTCGTTTGTCTGGTTTCGTAATTCAGACAAAAAACAGCACTCTATACATAGTATTACATATGACAGAAAAGATAGATGTATGGAAGGTATAAATTAAATTCGACCTAAAACGTCCCTTATATTATAACCCTTTTTTAATAAGTGTCTTTCCTTCAGATTACATTATAGATGTTTTCAAGAGTAGAGTGAATTTACTTAGCTAATGCACCTTGCCATCCAGGACTGTATTTCCACTTAACATCAGTTGGGATCATAGTCAAGCACTTGCTTAAAAAGTTTAAAATAAAAATTGTTTGAGTTTTGAATACAGTCTTCACGCCAACATTTTATCTTTATTACGATTCAAATTTATATTCGTGGAACACAAAAATCGCAGAAGAGTAGTGTGATTTTATTAGGTATCGAGGTTAATATACAAGGAAACCTATAAGTTCATTGATTTAAATAGAAATTTTAAACATTACTAAATATTAACCTAAACCTTTAGAATAGGAGAAATTGAGGAAGATCAGTACTATTTTTGCAATATTATGAAAATTTTTCTTGTTTTGTTATTTTATAATTTCGGTGTCAAACATGTTACATCTTTTAGTAAAGTTTTAGGGCAATGCGGTGCGCAGATGTCATCTCATTATAAAACTAGTATCAAGCATACTCGATTCGTTTCAATACCTATTGACCGAGCTGTGGTCTCAAAAATTATTTGGTATTAAATATAGAGCCGTCATGAATTACTTCATAATTTTGTTCTATGCTTAAATTTTAAACTTTTAACAGACTTTTAAGATACTTTCACGCTCAACTTATATTCAAATGAATACAATAAGCTCTCACGTCCTTTTAATTCTAGCATTAAAATCATCATCGAAATCGGTTACCGTGATATTGAGTTATTAGTCCATTTGTGACGCACATACTTCAAGCAAATTTAAGACTAATTTGGTTTTCAAATGGATCCCATTGTCCCAATTGCACCAGCTTTCAAATACACAAAGAATCATCAAAACCGGTTCACCCAGTCAAAAGTTTATGCGGTAACAAACATAAAAATATACAAATAATTGACAACAATAATTAACAAATAAGACTTCAAGAGCGTCCGTAACTCGTAAACATTTTTTTCTGTTTTGCCAATTAAGGGCTGAGCTAGATATTAAGACCAGGCGGATTCCTTTAAATTAAGCTGTTATTTGTAAAAGAAACCAATTTTAGTCCAAAGGAGGTCAGGCATAGGGCCGTCTCAATTTAAACGACTTGTTTTCAATCGCTTTTTCTCCTTTTTTTATAAAGTAGAGCAGTCATTAAAACTTTTTGACGAGCCTGACTTTAATTGTTACGGATATCTCGTTAACGTTACTACGGCCGATTGTAAGCAATTACATTAAACCGTCTGCCAGGGTATTTCCCTATAAATGTTTTTAAATTCCTTTTACAAGAAATAATTACTTTCACGGTTGCTTACGATATCATTAAATATAATTAAAAGTTATTAATAGTAATGAATATTCTTTATGATATTTTTGAATAGTAAAACTACATATAACACTAATTTTACACTTTCTAAGCAAGTGCTTGACCGCGATCCCACATGATGTTAATTGAAAATGCAATCGTAGCACACGAGCTTAGTAAATACTTATTCACTTGAATACATACAACTTGGAAATTCTTGAAAATACCCATATTGTAATCGGAGGATAAGACAGAAGCGTGCAAACTATTCCAGGCCCTTGCTGCCTATTCTTATTAGTAACTGACTATGTTAATAAGTACTTATTACTAATAATTTAAGTATTAATAAGCATTTTTTACATGATGGGATCGTGAGCATTTAGTTAAAACGTATATAAACATATATTAATTAAGGGTCCCGTCCGACGTACTTGCCGAGTTTTGAACTCACAAACAAGTATGCAAAGACGTATGAATGAAAAAAGCAGAGGAAATGTGCCAAGACCTTGTAAAATGGAAAATCATAATCTCTACCTTACCCCCTAGGTCGATGGCGTAAGTGCTTCGTTATGTGTTCCTTTCAGAAAATCATACAGATGTTTAATAATCAGCATAATCTCTTTTTATATTATAAACTGTTTGTTGTAAATACATCTTGCAGTTTTAGTTCCATGAAATTTATTATAAGACAGTGTGCTTGGAACATTACCCAATTCTGTTTTGTGGTGAAGTAAACTTCGTATTTAAAGCTCAATTTTCCGTTTTACAGCATCGTAAAATAAACTAAAGCCTTAAGATGAAGGGGCCTGTTTCTTCTTAGGTAGTTACTGAAGGAGCGTGATTGTATTTTAATAGTTTTAAAACCAAATATTGATGAACATTACAAACAATTTAAAATAATATACAATCATCAAGCTAAGAAATAATTCTCAAAACGTCAATATACGTTTTAATCAAATATTTAAAAAGTATATTTGTATCAGGGGAAAGTTGATTACGTCCAAAAGTTAAAACAAATTGCATAAATTAATTTATAGATATATTTACGGATTAAAATGCGGTTTTAGAAATAAATTGAAAAATATATTTTTTATAGCTAGCTACACTTCATGGGTAAATTTTTTGTTAGATAATTATTTTTAATTTTTTTACATGTAGCATAAGGTTACAGCCTCCAGGTGTTTAAGTAAACATTTTGCCGCCTGTTTAATAAGCTCTTACATTTTTTTTAAGTCTAGCAGAATAGACAGATATCATCGATACAAATAAATAAATTTGGAGTGTCTGTTTGTAAAATAAAATAACCGCTTTTTACATGCAAATGAATTATGTTACATCATCAAAATTAATTTTAATAGGCAATAACAAGGTTGACTTTAAGCTTTTGCCAATTACGTAATTCTTGATAAAAGTCGTTCCGTTAAATAATAGTACACGGTAGGGACATTGCATCGATACATTTTAAATTTAAATTTAGCGATCGGACCGCAACTTTAATATTTTAACGTGGAAACGCGTGCAAGTGAATTAATTATGCAAATGAGCTTGCGGTACAATGAAAATTAGCGTGGCTTACAATAATTCACGTTCTTCTACGTTGCAATTATAAAATTGTAAAAACGCAATGGGATTTTGTCAAAAATTTTCAATTAACAGAACAACTGGCACAAGTCTATTTTAGTTTATTTATATGTAATCATATTCGTATAATAAAAGGAATTTTTTCTTTTTCTTGTTTTATATTATTATATTTAATAGGACACTATATATCTATATCTACAATACACCTATTTAAAAAAATTAATTCTGATCTACCTGTATCTATTGGTGACATTAACTTAACCAATTTTGATAAGGTTTTTGCTTTTGCATATAATATAATTATGTCGATGTGGGGCCGCCGTATGAGTCTAGTAAGAATACTGTTAACAACACTTTCTGCTACGCCACCTCCACGCGCAATCTAAGTCTCCACGCTACGCGACATTTCTCCCGCTACACGTCACGTTAACAAAACAGACAGAGCGACCTCCGTTAGGACAATCTTAGTTGTGGCATGTCACGATGTACTATTTGTACCAACTGCTGGCTCATCCTTGTCTCACTGGATTGATGCAAACGAAATATTATTCTCTGCTGAAAATTGGTCTCCGTACAATTTATAGCAACCCACCCCCTGTCCCTTGAACATAAGATATTAATGGTAATAATTACTTAGAAATATTCTATTTTTAAATATACAAATACAAGGATCAGCTGGTTAGGATAGATTTTCAATCAATACAGCTTTTCGAAAACATAATTTAAGACTACTTCCATAGTTCATTTCCTTTTCGAAATTCAAATATTTCAAGCAAGCGAAATGTATTTTTATGTTCATTTCAACAATATACCTGAAGTAGGAGGCTAAACGGCAATTATGCAGCCATTAACCTGTCGCAACAGTCAGGCGAAAATGGGAATTTACTATTCTTTAAATAATAGTTTCGTTTTACGACCAAAGTTTCTAAATTTCTATAATACATCTTTTCTTAGAAGCCTTTCGAAGAATTCTTACAACAATAGATAGTAAATTTGTAAAATATAACGTTAAATAAATTACTTTTACGGATTTTACCGAGGTTTCCTTTTATTTTTGAATTCCCGACATTTCGAACACTTTCGAGTACTCTTAGTCGTGATCACAGGGGAGGGAGTCCTCTACTCCCACTTTGATTCATTACGCCATTTGACATATCGAAATGTTGTTATTTTATTTTTTAATATTGATAGAAGTAAACATACGAAGTAATGCCTAATCATTATCATAAACAAATGTTTTTTTTTTATCGGCTCATTCGGGCAGCTTTTAAAAAAGAGTCGCACTGCTGATTTCATCATTTTGTTATGGTCATCAAGCCCGAACGACATGCTTTGCTTCGTCATTAATTATTCGTAGAGCAAAGGACTGGAAGCTAGCCTGAGTCTGTCTTTCCCTCCGATTACAATGTGGGTATTTTCAAGAGGAGAGTAAACACGCATTTACATGCACATTTCCTTTTAATATCAGGTTGGATCACACTTGATTAGAAAGTATAAAAAAGAACCATTATCACAGCACGTTTGCCAAGCCTCACTTTTTTATTTTTTACACCGTATTTTTATATAAATATATTGTCGAAACTAAAGAATTGTAATGTAGAGATTACTATTACAAAGTGTATTGTTTGTATACATCTTGTTAATTACTACTACATTGTTCATTATCTTTGTATTCATGCAACAATTCAGACAAAACAGAAATTGTAAACATTCAATTGTTAATGTTTAAACAACTGTCTTATTTTGTCGTGGTCGCAATTAAAGATATTTACGTAGTGATGTTAACTTATGTTTTAAATAACCTTAATGTTGTGATCGCTTAAATAAAATTCATTTGGTTATAAATTAAATTGAGAATGATATTGAGCTCGTAGTCAATAATCATTATGTTATTGTAATATCAAAGCATGAACGTCAATATTATCCTTAATATTATAAATTATCTATTAAACAATGAGAATCAAAACGTGAAATAAGTATATTATGTAATAATAAAATAATAATTCTAAACATGTAACAGTAGACAGACCAGATTGGTAACATGCTAAGAATATCCGTGTTCTTCCTTGTGTTCTGAACTTGTTGAGATTCTATTTATACTCACATTATGTCTAATAAATATTTTTTTATATAATTATAATAACGAAAGTATTTAGCCAACTAAAATAATAATCTATCAACTACACTAAATTTAGAACAATTGTCGCGTTGGATATAGAATAAGATAAATGTCCCAGGACCATGCAAAATTAAAATCTTAATTCTACCTATCCCTATGCGTCAAGGGCGTAAATGGTTATATTTATGTAATTTATTTATAAAACAAAAACATCAGTTAGATTGAAAATCGATGCATCACTAAATAAATGCTCGTTTTAAATAAAAAAAAACTAAACCCAATAGTGACATTTATGTTATACCTACAGCATGGTTGTTTTAGTTTGTATTGTATTTCTATTTTCTGTATTTTGGTATTATGAAAACTATAAGTATTGGAGAACAAGAAATATCAGACATGATATACCTGTACCATTTTTCGGAAATCATTTGAAAAATTTATTTGGAATGAGAACAGAAATAGAAATGGGGATGGAAATGTATAAAAAATATCCAAGAGAAAAAGTAGTAGGTTACTATAGAGGCAAGACGCCCGTACTCATCCTTCGAGATCCAAATTTGATAAAGCACGTTCTAAATACAGACTTTGCATATTTTCATGGACGCGGTCTAGGGAGAGATCACGAGAAACTGCTAATGCTTAATGTATTTAATGCTCAAGGTGATGATTGGCGACTGCTGAGACATGCACTGTCACCAACATTCACCGCTACCAAACTGCGTGCTATGTTTCCCTTAATAAAGAGATGCACTGTAAGACTGCAGGAACATGCACAAAAATTATCACATAGCGGCAAGGAAATATGTGCGCATGAGCTAATGGAAAGATACACCATAGAATTCATCGGTGCGTGTGGGTTTGGCATAGACATGAATACAATAAATACCGAAAAATCTCTTTATATAGAACTGGGAAAATGATTTTTACAAAGTCTAGGTGGCAAACTTTGTTCTTAGCGTTACGAGAACTTTTACCGAAAAATCGCTATATACAAAATATTTCTGTTACACGAGATAATATAAGAATCATAATAACTGATATAATTAATATAATTCGTGAAGAAAGATATAGAAATCCATTGAAGAGACACGATTTCGTTGACTTACTATTGGAATTAGAGAAATCAAAAGTAATTAAAGGAGAATCATTGAACAAAAGAGATGAGAAAGGTTTACCGCTTAACGCAGAATTAGAATTTACAGAAGAACACACCGCCGCGCAGTTATTTATATTCTTTGCTGGAGGATTTGAAACATCAGCATCTGTAATGAGTTGGACATTACATCAGTTATCTTATCATCTCGAAGTGCAACGTAAGGTCCACGATGAGATTGACAGAACATTACAAAAATACAACGAAATTTGTTACGACGCTATCACTGACCTTTCATATTTAGAGATGACAATAAAGGAAGCAATAAGAACGTTTTCACCGGCTGGATACATATCACGCGAATGTATGAAAGAATATGCAATACCAGAAACTAGTGTGACCATAAATCCTGGTGTACTTATAAACATTCCCGTACAAGCAATACACTTGGATCCTCAATACTATGACAATCCTTCAGAATTCCGTCCAGAAAGATTCTCACCAAAACAAGAAAATAAACGTCATAAGTATGTATTTTTGCCTTTTGGAGGAGGCCCTAGGAAATGTATCGGTAAGTTAGTAAAACATTATTATTTGTATTTTTTATCGTTAGGTTTCGTAAATCATTATTTGATTACATATAGCGTTAACATATTTTTTTTTTATTACAGCTGGCCGTCTTGGTCTAATTGAATCAATAACTGGTCTAGTTGCTATATTGCAACACTTTACTGTCACACCAGGACCTACGTCGACACGAAATCATAAAATCAAACGAAATACATTTTTAATCCAAGCTATCAATGGAGAAATACCGATTTTACTTAAGCCAAGGAAACATCTATAATTTTTTAAATCAGCACTTCACCTTATTTATTTATATATACTTATTTAAATTAAACATTTAGTAAACTAATTATTGCAATTTTTTGTAAGCTGATGGGTAAGCGTTAGACTTTACGATCGATCGACTCTAAGACTCCAAAGTTAGATCACAGTCGGCTTGCAACATCGAGTTTCCCCTTTTCGGGTTCTAACATACTAACAAATCTTAATATAATGATAATCTTAGGTGAAAAATAATGGCTGCCCTATCCTCCCCTCTTTAATAAAAAAGAAATAATTGAAATAAAACCCTATGAAAATAAAAGTTTGAATTCAGTTCATAAATGACGGCGCAATAAGTGCTATAAGTGCACATTGAAAATACAGACGAATTTATAACCTCCTTTTTTGAATATTGTTAAAATAATTGTGTAAATATTTCTAAAAAAACAAATCATGTTTTAATTCTGTATTATGTATACTCAGGTAGAATATAAAATTGCATGGTACTGGTCAAAGTGCGATATTTATCAATAGGCCCAGTACAGAAAGCATTCAATTCAGTCAACTTTCTTTAAATGTATGAATTTAACTGATATGCAGTTCATCATAAAATGCTAGCGAGTACCTTTGTTGGCATTGGGTTAAACCTATTTCCAGCAGTGGATTGACGCGTACCGATGTTGGTGATGATGTGAATAGACTTAGTAAAAAATAGTTTTACAGAGTCAAAGGAAATTTCCTTTATTTTTGGCCGACAGTTGTTCATCCATATGTGGGACAATTGAAGTAATGTATGTGTACAGCTGCTGAATCATTAGTGTTGCACTTTATTTTCTATATAAAGCCATTGTTATTAATATATCTCGTTGAAGTATAAACGTGTAATAGTGGTGTAGTTATAATTATGATATTTTTTGTGTTAGTGCTAATAGCATTGTTTCTGTCTAGTCGTAACTATACGTATTGGATGAAAAGGAAAATAAAATGTGATTTTCCATTACCACTTTTAGGAAACCATTATAAAATTTTACTAGGTCTTAAGACGGAAATCGAAAATATTATCTATCTCTATAACAAGTATGAAACCGAAAAGGTCGTAGGCTATTACCGTGGTACAACGCCAGAACTTATAATTCGAGATCCTGATATTATAAAAGACATTTTAAATGTAGAGTTCTCACATTTTTATGCACGTGGAGTTGGAAGAGATCCAAAATATGAACCTTTAATGCTAAACATATTTTCTTCGGATGGTGACCGCTGGAAGCTACTGCGCCATAGTCTGTCATCAGCATTCACTAGTAAGAAATTGCGAAATATGTTTCCTCTTGTAGTTAAATGTACCGATAGACTTCAAGAAGTTGCTGAAACTTTGGCAAATAATGGCGGCTATATAAGTGCGGTAGATTTAATGGCACGTTTTACAATCGAGGTCATAGGTGCATGCGGTTTTGGCCTCGAAATGAATACATTAAATACAGAAGAATCTCTATTTGTAACGCTTGGAGAAATCATTTTCACAAAGACAAAGAAACAGATGCTACTTTATGCTTTAAGGGATTTGTTTCCCGACTTTAAAATAGTTAACAATATTCCAATAGCAAATAAAGACATTAAAACAACTATACTAGAGATTATGAGAATTGTACGCAAGCAAAGAAATAATAAACCATCAGGTAGGAATGATTTTGTCGATCTGTTACTAGAGCTAGAAGATAAGAAAATACTTAGAGGAGAATCTCTAGAGGTAAACGATCAACAAGGATTGCCGGTTGAAGTTGAGTTGGAAGTAAGCCCTACTCTATCTGCTGCACAGTTGTTTATATTTTTTGCAGCCGGATTTGAGACTTCAGCTACTGCTATGAGCTGTACGATACACCAATTAGCATTTCATCCTGAAATACAATACAAAGTACACAGGGAAATTGACAACGTCCTCTCTAAGTATCGTAACAAAATTTGTTATGAAGCAATTACAGAAATGTCATATCTTGAAATGGTTTTCAAGGAGTCAATGAGGTTATTTTCTCCAGGAGGAGCTGTGCCTCGGATATGTAAAAAAAATTATTATGTTCCAGACCTTGATTTAATCATAGAAGCGGATACAAAAGTTATCATACCTATACAAGCGTTGCAAAGGGATGCAAAATATTATGAAAATCCGTTAGAATTTAAACCAGATAGGTTTTCTACTGAATCAACACAAAAACGGCATAAATATGTTTATCTGCCATTTGGTGAAGGACCAAGAAAATGTTTAGGTGAGTGAATTATTTTATATTTGATGACAAAACAACGTAATATACCCGTAAATGAATAATTAAAAATGAATACAATATAATTATTTATGTTTTATATTTACAGGAGAGCGTTTAGGACTGATTGAATCGCTGGCTGGGCTTGCTGCGTTACTACAAAAGTTTAGTGTAGAGCCAGCACCGTCTTCTGTGAAAGAATTTAAGCTCAAACGCACAGCTTATCTCGTTCAGGCAGTCGATGGCGGACTTCCAGTGAAATTGATTGCTAGAAACATGCAAAATACCTGAAAGATTTTAAAATATCTCTATATATAATACTGTACTATATTTTTTTATTACAAATTTGACTAACATCCTTATTAACTATAACTAAGTTTAAGCTCGTGCTAGGAGATGGTTCACGTCAATAGTTGTATGGTGGATCTTACTACCTTACGATTAGCAGAATATCTTAAACCACTAGGCTTTCAATATTGATGCTTTTATTAAAAATACCTTATTGATAATATACGTTTATAATATATAGTTGGTAAGAATGTATGGGAAGTGTTACTCTTTCAAGCAAAACTACTGAATGGATTTTGATGAACTTTTACAATAATATCGTCCACACATCATACACATAGGCTATAATTTTTAAGATATAGTGTGAATTATCTAAAATGTAACGATCAGATAAATATAACGAAAAGAAATCTGCCATCTGTGAGCTATTTTGCTGAGCGCCGTAAAAACTGTCGGAGTTACACATATATAATGTATAATGGAAATGTTTATCTTAAATAGTCTTACAAAAAATCCCGCGACAGCATTTATCTTTATGTGTAAGCCATTATCACCAAAAAAGTGAACCATAAAAGTTGATAATTTATTTCTGCTGCCTATTTGGTAGTGACAAAGTGATCCTTATCCTAGATACTAGTTTTTTACACTATATCCTATGGACAAATAGTTAGGACTATAAAACTATATATTTAAATAGTAATGACGGTAAACAACGGAGTGCCCGATATTATGGTAAGACATGGTTATTATTATTAGAAAGTAAACTTAGAGTGTAAGAAACAAACTGTCTGTAACACTTTTACACCCTAACTATTCAACCGATCATTAAATTTTGCATACCAGTGGTACAGAAAAGGATATCATTTTTTATCGCAGGTAACACTGCGGAGCGCAACAAGTCTACAATATAATATCTTGTTGTCAGTGTATGTCGGCATGTTGACAGGCGAACGATTGGAAAGTACGAGTATATTTTATACAAATAACTGTACTCCAACTGAATCCTAGTGGCATAACAGATTTCTCCTTCCAGTCCTCCAGTTATATTAGGGTCATCAACAGTGGGCTATACAGAAGGTATACAGAAGCTGGCTGGCTTTTTCATGTAGTGAACTAATTTACAAAAAAATGCCATTACTGGTCCAAGTTCTACAGTATAATATAAATTATCCCAATACACGCTAAATACGCTAGATATTATGACGCTGTTTGACAAAGTACAGTTGCACAGTTGACGTCGTACTAAACGACGTCATTAGTGGACCGGGGGCGATACATTTTGAATTGTGTGAGGCAGTAAGTTTGCCACCGATCAACGATAAAATGCATAGAACAGTTTTCAATGACATATTTCAGGTTTTATTAATAAATTTAAAAAAATGTGTTCTTCAAGCCCAGTGGGGTAGGCAGAGGAGGCTTTCGCTGTCCGCTTTTCAATAACGTTATTAGATTTTTACCTCTATAACATTCACGGGACAGAAATTTATAGATTGTTTTTGTATTTAAAAAGCCGAAACACGGCAATTCATTTGCAAGCAAAGCATTTCCGAAGCAAACCGACTGGGATTTGATCCCGATTATTATTATATATTATATATTTATAAACCGACTATATGTCGTTAACCTTACCGAGGTACAGACATAGCTTTCGCTGTACGCATCACCAAGCTTTGTCCATTGGGTCACACGCTTTTAGCACGTCATTTTATGTACTTAAAAATCCAAAAAACGGCTGGGGGTTGAAACCGCAACCGTTACTCGGACCTTCAGAACTAGGCTAGCACTCTTATTACTTAAATATTTACGATTACATTTATAAACAAAATCGAATGCGAGCTTACCAATAACTATGGATTATTAGGTCATTATTAACCTCAGTGACAATGTTGAATAAGTGAACTTATATTGTATTATTATATTATATTAATATTGTTTATTAGTAAATAATAACTGTATATTATATTACATGAGTCAAACTATTTAATTAATTTTGCCTCTCTGGATATAGAGACACTTGATACAAGAATCCGATCTAGGTTAAGCGGTGCTCTTTGATACTCGTATCGCACTGCCGTAGGGGCAATGATAATGTAATGAAAATTATATTGATTTTAACTTACTTGTTGACCTAATAATGTATTTGTAAATGTATAGGTTGTGTATTTATTTCTTGACGGGGGCGAGGGGAGTAGAGAGGAATCTTTAACAAGATACCCCGCCTTCCTGGGGAACTAAAACCCCTAGTGGCTTTTTCGTTGCATGGCGAGGGGCCCCGCCTCTCTGCACTGTGCTGTGTCACTCCCCGAGCGTCGACCCAACGTCCCTTTTAATCACCTTCTTCGACAGGCAGGGGATACCATAGCCTTATTCTACGAGGCCAGAACTACAGGGTTGAAAAGAGCCTTTGTAAATTTTTTTTTAAGTTTTACAATAAGTATAAATAAATAAATAGTTCCTTTAAAATCGACTAATCTGATATAAATAAATTATCTATATACTATGGTTAGGTCAGGGAAATTTCAGATTAAAGGATGAAAGAGTATAAAAGGTCATCGCCTATCCAAAGGATAACATAACACTTAATTGCGCTCTGGGTAATTTAATTCTATTACGGTCCTCCAACGCGAGCGTTAGTGGCTTTCTACAGATCTATACGATTAATTAATATCTGTTATCGACATTTTCCTTCACTTATTCCCCTAATCGTCCCACATTATGTGCAAGTTTGACCGTTACATAAAATATGTTTCTTTTCCATTTATTTTGACGTTACATCAACTTAAAACAATTAGATAAGCCTTTTCGTAATTATTAGTCTAACATTTAGCATCAGTCAAAATGTCGGTTACTGAAGTACATTTACTATTTTTACATTAATAAAATAATCGCATTCCATTCAGAGTCACGTCGAATAAAAAAACGTTTGGTTTCAAAACTACTTTCTTCCACGTACCATCAACCTGTGAAATTAACTGCGGTGTTTCCGAACTTGTAAGATTTGGGGACCTTCAAGAAACGAGCATACTCTGTTCTCATAGGCCGGGAACGCACCTGCAGCGCCTCCGGTATTGTGGATGTTTAGCCGTTAGTTCATCTGCTCCTTTCCCTATAAAAAATGCGCAATGCACCTGGAGACAACTGAGAGTGACCATCAGGGCCACTCTTCATTTTCTTCTACCTAGAGATATCTTGGCCTACTACCAGGCTCCACGTTCCTACTTAGTCTACTCCACTTTGCCTGGTCTTCGGCGTGCTCGTTTGTGAGATTGTTCTGTATCACGTCGGCCTTCACGATTACCTGTCAACGTTACTTGGGCTAACCGCGAGATCTTGCGCCTTACAAGTCGAGGATTATTTCTCACGTAGTCAGGGGACTTGCGGTTGTTCACTGTTACGATTGGTCACATTACTGACTCCGGCTGCTTTAAGGAGCTTGTTTAAGCTTGCTAGGACTCATGACCTCAATACTCACGACATATGTTTTTACGCAAGTAAATTGTCAGCTTTTCCATGACGCTTTCATCAACCAAGAAGATCTGAGTGATCAAGTCAACACTACTTCATTACACGCTGAAAACGTATTCTAGCGCATTTTCCTAAAACGGCAAAAGAAGTATAGCTTCAACAAAATAACAAGCCTTAAATAAAATGGATGGACGTGACCTCCAACAATCGAACTGAAGAGGATACCAAAGACCAGGCAAAATAGAGGAGAAGATCAAAGCCGATCCTGGCGCAGGACGAGATGTCTATATTCAAGAAGATTAAGAATATGGACATTATTGACCTCCAAAAATGTACCTAAACCAACACAACTAAACCAGACGAAATGGAGAAGATCAAAGCCGACCCTGGCTCAGGACGAGATATTGATATTCAAGAAAATAAAGAATATGTATGTTGATAAATACACATGATAAATAATATTATGGCTATTTGACAATTTATATTCAACTTCTAGATTCTTCCATTAGCTTTATAGACACGTTTCCACGTGATCAGAAAAATTAATATAATCGAAACGGTATCCGGCATCGAATTAAGCTAATGCGTCTCTGCGCCGCACGTTAACTGTTCGTAATTAATATGCGTGGAAAAATATGGAAATTCGATGTTATTGCTTCTCGTTATGCCATTGGGGAATGTCGTTTCCATTTATTTTATTAAAGTACTTACCGTAATATTTGAGGGCGGCAATCGTTGGTTACGTCACTTTTTTGTTATTCTAATCTGTGCTGGTACAGCTTTACAATTCTTAGGTACATTAAAATCATTGTACGCAATATGTGTTGCCAAATTAAAGACTGGTAGGAGATGGATGAGAGTGGCCGAGGATCGTGCTCCGTGGCATGCTTTTGTCCAACAGTGGGCTGTTGCAGGCTGATGATAATGATGATGAAAATTAAACATGGACAAAGAAAGACGTCTCTGTCTTTTTTTGATAGTTTAAAAACGTGAAACCTAGACAGCTTCGCATCTGTTGTGTCCCAAATCTTTGAACTCGCGGAGGATGAATTGGTGGTATCGTTAATAGTTATTATACGTGAAATATCAACCGACCGAGTCGTGGTTCGGACCTCTCGGGAGTTTAGTACTTTAGTTTAGTCAACTAAAGTACTTTTATCGGTTGTCGGCAACCAAGGCCATTTCCGCTTCCGTCTTTGAAAGAGATGCATATACTAGAAATTTAGGATAAAAAGGAGAGGACTCTCTCTGTAGACAATTAGTGTACAGTTTAGAACAAGTGAGTTATGCTGGAGGAAAAGCCCTTTAAAAGTGAATCTCTGAAACAAAGTCAGTAAGTCTTTAATAAATTACCTCTAACGCTCTTGATGTATTGCTGTTAATAATATGATAAAATATAAAATATGTTGTGTGCGATGTTGAGCAAGGTAGCTCACAGTATGCTTGTGTAATGCTGTTGGTGTATCTTTTAAACGTAAACATATATAGAATTTCAAGTATATTTACGATTATAAACAATAACCAACTACAAATCGAATCAAACGTTAAACGGTATTATAAAGACGGTCTCTTTATATTTTCGTATTATCATAGGAATATTACGAAATAGAACTAATCGGAATCTAATTAAACTCTCATCAAAAGACCCTTGAAGTACAAAATTTCGGTTCACGTGATATTAAGTTATTTGTCCATTCTTCAGGCACATATTTAATGCAAATTGAAGACATATGGATTTACTCACAGATGTCATTGTTAGAACTGGACCTAATTGATATGGGGCCATACGGGAAGTACCAGCTTTGAAATAAAAAACAATTATTAAAATCGGTTCACACTGTCGAAAGTATACATTTATATATACTATGTTTTCCGCTTCTCGATTCAAAGTAAATGCTGTTATATAAACATAATAAGTCCATTACTTTTCCTTTGAACTATATCATAATTTATGTATTCTGTTTCATGTAAGACGATGTGGTATAAAATGGATCGCGCTTTCAAAAAGCTTATGTTCAAAGTATAATAGGATTCTATTACTCTAACGTTTTGCGTCCGCTCTAATGGCTTCGAGGTAAACAAACTGCTGTGATTCTCTAGCAAGACTAACATTTTAATATGTTTTATTCCACAGTACTTTGTATCGGAGTTAAAGAGAATAATTTACAATATTGTTTCATAAACATTCTTGTTAACCTTTCCAAATAAGCTTAAGCTTGTATTAGGAGATGGTCCACGTCAATAGTCGAATTGTGTACAATAGACCATTAGGCTATTGACGCTTCAAATGTTTATAATGCATAACTATTTGTTTTTTTTTTATTTAAAGCATCTTTTTATAAAAAAAGGCAGAGGCAAAATATATTTTTTATAAATATTAGATACGAGCGTGTTGTGGGAACCTATGATGTTCTTATCTCAAGGACCTTCTCGTCAAACTTGGCAAGAAAATACTCGCTTCTAGGGTCCGGCTTAGCACAGCTGGCTTGATAGCACTAGTATATTTACGAGTAAAAGATCGTAACGAAACTTTCATCAAACTACTCCTAAAGTACATTCTTTCCAATAAAAATGAATGATCGAAATCCGTTGACATGATTTTTTTTATTTTTATTTTATTCGTCCATTCTAGGCGTACATACTTGATGAAAATTTAAGACTCATACAGTTTTCTCATGGATCCCACTGTCAGAATTAAACATTCCAAATGAAACTACACTAACCACTAGCTTTCAAATAAAAAAGAATTATGAAAATTGGTTCATCCAGTCCAAAGTTACGCGATAACAAACATAAAAAATACAGAATAATAGAGAACCTCCTTGTTTTGAAGTCGGTTGAAAAGCTTCATTTCCCAGGGCCAATGGCAATTATGACAGTTTACTCTCGGGGAATTCTTGTAAACCTATTGAAGCTTCGGATCGAGCAACGGTTTGGTATCGAGCTACCGCGAATAGAGACATCCAGAGATCAAGTCTCAGTCAATCAGGTCTGCTTGAAATTAATAAAATTAAATCTTTTTTATATGAAAAGTGGAAAACGAGCATACGGCTCACCTGTTCTTAAGTGATCACCGTCGCCTATGAACATCCATAGCATCAGAGGAGCTGAAGGTGCGTTGCCGGCCTTTGACATAGGAGTAGGCTCGTTTCTTGAGGGTCCCCAAATCGTAAAAGATCGGGAACACCGCTGGTGACGTTGAATTCACGGGTTGACAGTGCGTGGAAGAAAGTTACGCGAAAAACGTACAGTTGTGGAACGCCAACCATCAAGATGGTGGCGGTAGAGTTTGGAATTCTGCCGAGATGGTAATGGAAATCGGTAGCTGGGATGATTCCGAACAATTCCTCAGAACACTCTTCATGGTAAATGCAATAGAGAATGCAAAGAGCCCCGACATCTCTTTGCAGACCCTGATCGTCGACGATTCGAGTCGCTCTACATTGTCACGGTCAAACGGAAGAATATATCTCGAATATCATCATTACTACATTCATGTTACTATAAGCATATTCTGCGTAAATCGAAACGCGGTCAGAATTGAAATATCTTATTATCTGCCATGATTGCTTCATCATTTCAGAATATAACATTATTTATACGTAATGCTATATGGGCGTAGTAGCGAATTATACCAAAGGCATGTTTGAAATTAGAACCGCTTCCAGCTAATGTAATATTATGGGTAATATAACTCGGCAGCATCCCCTTGATATTTGGTCACACGTAAATCTACGCAGCGCCCGCTCTGTGGGAAAATAAAGGGGCCGTTATAGCCACTAAAACTTTTCAAATGACCACAATTACTAACATCGTGTCGTGAGTGAGCTCCGCATAAAGAATTCAGGATTACTTATTTTGTCTCTGTTGAAAGTATTATTTTACTTCTAAGTTTCACTTGTACCGTAGAATCGGCCAAAGATTTCGTAGAAAAAAATTTGCAATGGCCTGTAATCCGTTTAGTTGGTTTTTAGGGTGGCAGTAATTACTTAGTCAATTACAAATCAACCAACACATAAAAATAGTATAATAAATTCTATGTTCTGTTTTGAACGCTTAAGTCACTTATGATGATTAAGCATAAAAATTATTAATAGCAGTCTATATTGTGTTCTCTAAGTTCCACTACTGGGTCTAAGCCTTATAAGTAAAGGAAGTATAAGGGCATAGTCCGCCACACGGCTGTAATGCGGATTAGCAGACATGTCTTAGAAAATTTTCTAATACATGAAGGTTTCCTCACGATGTTTTCCTATATCAACACCTACTCTTTCATCAAACAAATTCATTGGTACTAGCATCGAGATGGAGCTAGGGTTGCAACCGCGCGGACACTGACTTACCATTCGGCTAAACTATAGGAAGACAACTTCACTACGAGTAAAATCTACCAAATTCAAATCGATATGTATCATCCGAAGAGTGTCATTACAAAAACGAATATGCTATTTTGCAATTTCGCTGTTTAAAGGTAGGAACACGCTTTTTAGAGTAAACTCCGCTGTTAATAAATTACAATGCATGTTTTGCGGCATTAACTGATATATGGCGGTTACGTTTGCGTGGCGTACTGGCACAGTAAAGGCGGCGACATGTCCCGCTATTAAAATAAATTAGAATAAATTATTTTTATACACCGTTATTTTCGTTAAAAGTGTTTTATTATACTTTTAAATCAGTACAACCGATTAGAGCAAAGGACTTTTTGCATATAATATAAATAGGGCAATTAATACTTTATTAAATAAACATATTTGTTGATAGAAGAAAATATTTTGATTAATAGCTACTAGCGCAGTTATTCCCAATTCACAATTCCAAATGAAACAGTCTCTCTTTCCGATTACAATGTGGGTATTTTCAAAAGTAGTGAATAGACATTCACTGAGCAAGTGCGATCGGATGACGGCAGTCGCCTCCTGTGAGACGGTCATGTCCCAGAAGGAGGCCGACGAGCGGGTCAGGGACGTTATTCCTCCCTCCGCAGGCGGCGTATCGGGGTGCGCAGGAGGCGTTATAACCAACACCTTCTCTTGCCGCCCCCGTAAACCGAAGCGGGGCCGGACTGGGTACCTGGCCCCACTAATGCTTCGGCATCTGCGGGACTTCTCTGAGTGCCGGAGAACCCCTTTAGAGGATGAAGTCCGGTCTTTGCCGGGACCGGCCGGTCGTTGGGGTGCCTTGTTGCTGACAGAACCGGGGCACTCCGCTCATAGCGGCTGATGGCATTCGCAGAAGGTTTAGTGGGTAGGAGTCGCCCAGGCCGAGTCCCACACATCCCTCTGAGCCCACCCAGGGTACCGGAGGATGGTTTGTAAAAAGATTTTTTTGTTAACGCGGGGGGTTAACAAAAAAAAAGTGTGATCGGATGGACCGACGAGCTTATAAGCATAGGATGGGGCCTATTTCAGTGGATTGACACAAGCGGAAGCTGATGGTAATGAAGCTAGTGCACCTTACAATCCAGGACTGCATTTTAAACTAACATCAGATGGTTGTAGTGATTTTGTTTTAATCAAAATGTTCTTCTACGTTCTCTTCTGTATACTTTATTCATATCTATGCCTGTAGACATAAAGTATGTTATTAATATAATAATTTATTGCTTACGAAAATTTTGTAAAAAATCTGTTTATACCAGTTATATTTATTTTTATTTTAATCCTAAATATGCTTAATGATTATACTTTAAATTATAATTATTGAAAATACAGATTATATAAGTTGTCCAATTAATAACATTAAAAAAATATTTTACAGAAGCCAGGCATAAATTAACGCCTAAACCAACAAGTATGTAGAAAATATCGCAGCTTAATCCGTATGAAAGCAAGCAAAGCGGCTAATTCTCAGAATATACCGCAAACAAGCTGAGAGACTATTAAGGGACGAGAAATATGATTTCCGGAGCGGTTTCCCGGGGTGCGCATAAAGAAAACTTTAAGCAGGCATTAGATGTGGTTTTATTCGTCGGTGCCCGGCGGGCGGACTCTAGATTTACCGACGTAATGTTCGTACGAACATGAATATATTTTAATAGAACTGCGTTTGCGTAAGGAGCACCGAGTGTTTATAATGTTCAGGGGCGTAGTTATTAATAATTAATTTTATGAATTAAATCCTTTTTTACCCCAACTTTCATATTTTCTGCATAGACTTATTTTAAGTTTTAAATATTATATATGCGAGTTGTAGTTTACTTTTCAGCCGACTTCAAAAAAGGAGGAGATTCTCAATTCGTCTTAACTTTGTTTTATTTTTAGTTTCTCTTATAACTTTGGTAAACCAATTTTGATGAATCTTTTTTTATTTGAAGGCTGATGTTTTCCACGTGGACCCTTTTAAATTTAATTCAATTTCAATTCTGACAATGGCATCCATGATAAATGCACATAAAGTTTAAATTTGAATTAAGTATGTGCGCAACAAATGGACTCATAACTCAATATCATGACAACCGATTTCGATGATTAATTTTTTATTCGAAAGGATGGTCTTCAAAGGTATTTTGATTAGAGTTTGGTTAGGTTCTAAGTAATCCAGTTTTGTGATATTCCGCGCTTAATAACGATTAGCGTTTGACTCGATTTGAAGTCGGTTTTTATTTTTACTCGTAAATTTACTCGACCTTTTATTGTTTTCAAATTTAAGTTCTATTATCCTAATTGTTCATATATTCTTAAAACTAAGGATATAAGCTGTTGCTGTTTATGTTTGTGGGAAGTCTTTCATCACTAGATGGGTACCCTTTGGCACACTATATGTCTCAAGTTGTTAGTACTATAAATCCTGCTAAACATTGCTCTGAGTAAGGCCTGTCATCTACCACTATGAAAATCTTTCTATTTATATGGCTTTGAAATATAAAAAAATAGATTTTGGTGATGAAAAAGACTAATGAAGAAATCAAGAAGAATTGGAAATCGAGTAGCGATCTTTTCTGTCTACCCGGATTGTTAAAAAAAAAGAAGCAAATCCAACTTGTAAGCAAGTTTTAGAAACAATAATCAATTCAAATGAAATAAAACGTCTTATAAGTTTTATTTTAGAAGAGCGCATACTAAAAATATTTCATTTTTGCATAAATAGTGAAACATTCCAAGTGAACCTAAGCTTGTGATAGGCGATTCACGTCAATAATCGAATGGTGGATTCGAATCTTCGACCTTATGTTTCTAAGACCTTACCTTGAAACTTTAGGCTATTGAAGTTTCAAATTATTCGTTGTCTCTTCATTGTGATGATATGGCATGTTTATAGTACCACTCAGCCCTGTAGTTCTGGGCTCTCAAGAATAAGACTACGGTATCCCCTGCCTGTCGTACAAGGCGACTAAAAGGGGCCTCGGGTTCAGTGGGCGACAAGGGTGGGGGCCTTTGTCGTCCGCTAAGGTGGACCCGGGAAGAAGGCGACATCGGCTGGCCCGTGTAGCCTTGCACTATGAGGGTACAGGGGGGGAGGGAGTAACCTCCCCCCCCGGGACGTGCTCTCCTTGAGCACAGTGCAGAGGGGCTCCGGTGCGTTCCACTGGAGATCCCGGAGCCCCTCGTCATGCACCGAGGAAAGGGCTACCGGGGAGGTTTTAGTGGGTAAAAACCTCACATAACCGCCGCCTTCCCCCCAGAAGGCGGGGTATCTTTTTGAAGATTTCCTCCCCGTTAACAAAAAAAAAATGTTTATAGTACCACTAAGACAGTATTGATTGAATTATATGCTTAAAGCTACTATAAATTTAATGAATTGATATAAATATACACAGTGTTTAATTTAATCGTTTATATTTTTAATTTTAATAATTTATGGATACTGCAAACAAGTCTGCTACACTGATATTAGTGGCTGCAATTCAAATGCTACTACATTAAAAATAATCTAATAGTATACAGTTTCTACCAGTCCAAAGTGGTCGCCCTCATATGCGGTCACCGTATATTTTTGTTCCATAACCATTCTTTGTGTTACCACAATGTGATACCTAACAAAGCACTCACAGATAAGCAACGCTGTATAGAGTGAAACCTACACGAGAGTTCATGCCACAATCCCATTCAGCACAGGTCCGGATATCAAGATATCTCTAACATGAAATTCTATAGTCATGTTTTCGCTTGGCTCTAAAACTGACTTGCTTTATGAGAGATGTATAATGACTTAAAAGTAGTTTTACTTAATGTGTTATTTTCGTGTAAATAAAAAAAAAATTAAACCGACTTCAAAAATTCAGAAGGTTTTCAATTCTCATTACAAAATCTGAAATTACAAAATTTAAATTTTTTGTGTTTGTGAGGAGTTTGCTGAGGACCGTGACTCTTTTCTCGGCGATCAATCACCTATTCCCAGGCATTCCAGTCCATGGCCCTGTGAAGGGCTGGTAGATGACTCCAGTTCTTCGGAGATCTGGTCCGACCGTTTCAGGACTTCGGCCTCTTGGTCATTTTCCTTCATCGCCATTATGTATAAACCGATTCAATTTTGTACACCACAACTATATACTATATAGATTTGCATATTAATTTGCTATCAATGTTTCCCTGGTGTTTTACTTGCTTTTACGTTATTCGTACTTTGTTGAAATTTTGCTACTGACATCTGTTTGCTTCCTAAAATGGGTTTCTGCAGAATACCAGCGCTGATTTACCCTCCTCGGATAATCAGCATTATGGTGAGCAGTGAACCCGGTCGGTTCGGCGTTGCAACGCATAGCCTTGTGTATCGGACCTTTTGGGTCTTTAGTGATATATATATTTATTTTATTTTATTTTTCATTTTTAACTGTGCGCTTAACTTGTTGTGTTAATTTGTATATGTGTTGTAATCTGTCTAACCGATTAAATGGCTTATTATTATTATTATACGTGTGTATTCATTATTTTACACCGCCTTCGCTTGTAATTTAAAATACAAATGATTTATACGCTAAGTAATAACGCATTAAAATTGTCCCTGACAGAGTAAAGCCACGCCTTGGGAAAATTCCTCATATCCTTTATGTTTGTGAGTAATTTATTACAGTTTTAAACAACACAGCGCTGCGCTCGGAAGCTTTTTGTTCAATCTATTTTGTATACCTTAAGACATCGTCGTGATGTGAAAGTCATTTATTACCTATATATTTTTATTTTTGATTATAATAATAAAATAATTTTACTTCGAGTGTTTTTGTATTATTAAATGATATACGTGCCAGATCGAGAACGCGACCACTTAGTTACAAAGCTAAATATGCACTAATTAATTCCCGTATGGTATTCTTTGCGTTTAATGGTATAACAGAAACAAAGCTTGTGTATTCGAGATATTACGGTATTTTAATTTATCCTGCTGCTAATGTCACCTTCTCCACAACTAGAACATAGTACATATTTAACATACTTACGAACATAGTATACCATATGTACGTAGATGAAGGACGTTTATAGTTTTATGGATAGCCCCCATCCGTTAGATGTTGCTGGAGTTTCTTCGGCCAATTCTTCTGCCAGCGCCAACGTATTAAAAAAATGTCTTAATAGTCTTCCGTTAAAAGCTAACGACCGAGTCTTGGTTTAGCTATCTCGGGCGCATTCATTTCGGGATGCTAGATCGATGAGAGTAACCGTCTATGCTAAGGTTTACCTCTTGTAGACCGTTAAGACCATTGATCCTTTTCAACTCGGTTGAAAATACACAAGTATATTTTAGAACAAAAACAAAAACCGACTTCAAATCGAATCAAACGTCTATTACGCGCGGACTTAGAACATAACCAAACGTTTATCATACTACCTTAAAATCCAATAAAAATTAGTCATCGAAATCCGTTGGCGTGATATTGAGTTATTCGTCCATTTGCGGGGCATATAATTGATGCAAATATAAGATAGTCTTCACAGGTTTTTTGGCTGGAAATCAGCGCTGTGCTACATATGTGAGCACAGCACATGCTGAGCCAACCCCTTTTCGGCACAATTTCTATTTTGTTCTTTTTTATGTTGTTTTTTGTTTCACCTGTTGTTACTGTGTTCTTGTGTAGAAAAATGTTTATTCTATTCTAAGACTATATATATAATAATTCGAGTTTTCTCATGGTTGCCATTATTAGAATTGGAGCAAATGGGACCACCATCTTTCAAATAAAAAAAGAATTATCAAAATCGGATCACGCAGTTCAAAGTTATGCGTTAACAAAATATAGGTGAATTGAGAACCTTATCCTTTTGAAGTCGGTTGAAAACACTTAATCTTCGCAAAGTTCGCGGTACCCACACTAAATATCCAGTAATTTAAGAAAACACGTCATATCTGCACCGAAAAAAGCTCTCCTCTGACACACTTTTCACAGAAGTGTGGCGATTGCGCAAAGTTTAAGTGGCCATTAGCAAAGTTGTTTACAGCTGGCCCCCGGGCGTTGGGTTCACTTCTCGACACGTTAGCTTACTGCCTCGTATTTTACTTTACTTTCTAAAACTTCAGTTTTTGGCCACCACTATTAAGACGAAGTACAGTTAATTATTTCTAACGGGATGTGGCTTTGTGAGAGCTCCTTCACCAACAGTAGTAAGTGCGGCGATAAATGTGACAAATGTATGTATTTAGTTATATGTACATACATCATACCAAATTACCAGTGTTATCCGTAACCAAGAAGAAGAAGAAAAAAGTATTTCCCTCCGATATCCACTTATAATATGGGGGGATTGCGGTCAATATTTAAAAAAAAAGCTTTAGTCACTATGGTTTTGGGTCGAATCCCAGTCGGCTTGTATCAATTAAATGCGTTTTTTTTTAATTATTTTTTATGAAACAAAAAAAAAATACTTGCTGATAACAAACATATGAGACCTAATAAGCTTGGCGAAAAGTAACAGCGAGAAGTGTTTTTATCTACTCCACTAGATTTTTTTTTATATATATAATGCCAGAATTTGGAGGTGGCCAGAGAACGCTCCGGTTCACGCGTCGCAAACGCACCGCTGCATTGCTATTAGATCCTCCGCGACCGCTGTGTCCCTGCTTCTCATGGGCATTTTTAGGTTGTAGTCCACTATCCTCTCCCTTGATGCGGCCATTGCCAAACTCCACTAGGTTTGAAAGGACGTGTGAACATTTTTTTTAAATCATTGTTATTACTAATAAATAAGTTTAATCAAAGTGGCTTTTTAATATATCTTAATTTATGTAAATAAATATTTAACATCTAGAAAAAAAATTGTTTACCAGTTACTGTTTTATAATATGAAAAATGATCACACAAAAATATATAGTCACTCGTTAAGCAATGGGGGACCTCGGGATGGAGAAGAATCTTAAAAAAGAAAAGGCGGGAGTTTCTAATTAACCCTAAAATAATCGCTGAATAATTTAAATCTCAATAAACGTAGTAATTTGAAGCGTCAATAGCTTAATGGTTTATGGTACGGTCTGCGAATAGTAAGGTCGTCGTAGTAAGCTTAAGCTTAGTTGTAATTGTTAACAAGAATATTAGTAATATTTCTGAAAATATTTGTAGCTTTCTTTTAAAAAAAAACGGTATTTGAAACCTTTTTTCACAAAATGTGACGCCGATTTCATTACTGTGCGACGCGAAATGAAAACACGGCCATTCAATTTCTGCTCCCGACAAGGATATTGCTTGTACTGCGTAAGGCTTCGGCAGGTAATCGGTGTCGATTATAAGAACATGATATCGGAAATCTGTCGCATCCGCGCCGTTTCCGCGACATGTGCTTAAATCGTAATATAATATAAGGCAGTGGTCACAATAGTAAAAAAGAAAATTAATGTAAAATGTAGTGTTTTAGGCACAAATCATTCCTGTAACAAGTATATTTGCGAGTAAAAGCAAAAACTTCAAATCGAATTAAACGGTACATGCTATTACGCCCTCTTTGTTTTTTCGAATTATAGTAGGAATATTACGAAATAGAATTAATCGGAGACTAACCAAACTCGCATCAAGCTACCCTTGAAATACATCCCTTCCAATAAAAATGAATCAATGAAATCGGTGGGCGTGATGAAGAGTTATTCGTCCAGTCCGTCGCACACATACTTAATTCAAATTTAAGACTTATATGGTTTTCTCGTGTATGACATTGAGCCAGAATGGGACCACATGGGAAGCACCAGCTTTCAAATAAAAAAGGAATCATAAAAATCGTTCCACCCAGTCGAGAGTACAGACACCCATACAGACGAATTGGAACCTTTTTGAATTCGGTTGAAAAGCTCCAATTGTCATGTACTCAAAGTTCCGAATGGAGATCACAAATTTAGTCAGAGTAGGGTAAGTTCGTCCTAATCCACTCTTGACCTTACACGAAAAAGTCTGCCTAGGCATTTCTTCGTGGAAAAAGTCTGCTGCACATTTAAAGCAGCGGATGTTATATAATGTACAGGTATGAAGGATATTTCACGTCAATAATCGAATGTTGGATTCTAACCTAGGAACTTATGTCTCGCAATCCATATCCCAAATCATTAGGCTGTTGAGGCTTCTTACCAGTACCATAGATAAGCGTTCGACATAAAAATCTTACACTTGGGGTTACTTCCGGCCGCGTTTTAGAAAACAAATTTCTCCCCTTTTGAGTTTCTTACAACAAATCACTTGCTAAAATTTGCGCCTTGTGGAATTTGTAAAGGTTATTGAAAAGCAAACTGCGATTGCAGTCTCCGTCTGCCTCGCTAAAACAGGGATTGAAGGATGTGAGAGCTTATTAGTATTGTTTACCTAAATCTAGTATTTAGCTACATCAAATACGTGCCGCTGGTAAAACGACTAATGGAATTTTATATCTTAATATGGAAGAAAAATTCTATGAAATTTAAATACACGTTATTACATAAACTAAATAAGCTCTCTGTTATTACATAACATAGTAATATAATAACGCAAAGCATACAAACTTTCTTTAAAAACAACCTACAATTTATATTGTTATCTCAGAGACATTAAAATGATAAATATGCATTAGCCCTTACTTCACACGCGTTCAATATTTAATAAACCTTTGAACCATATTCATAAATTGGCCTGAAGCCATAAAATTTGAATCCAGGATCAATGAAGCATTTTACCGTATAAATCACAGGATGTTTATTGCTTATAATAAACTATATACTTGTATGTTAGTTATAAATTTAATCCGAATTTGGGTTAACTAAACTTGGGTAGTTTGCTATTTTATTTTAAATTGATGGTGTCAATAAATTGACCTAATTCTTTTTACTTTTTATTACAATTCTTTCTTGTCAACTATTTCAACTAAGCTATGACGGAATAGGCATCAAAAGTCCAATGATAGATGATTCGAACTTACGGACCTTTACTTTCAAAAATTAAGAATTTATGAACACATTTTTAAAATAACATTCCTAACGCTCTATTCTTTTAATTTTTATCTTGTCACTTTGTCGACTAACATAATTTCATTGTTAAAAACCAGTACGATGATATTTAGAATAAAAATCCACGTGCATAATATATCACTTTAGAAACTCAAGAAATAAAAACCACCTATGGCTTTGACATCAACTTGCCAACTGAAAATTATTTATAGCACTAACTCGACACCAACTTTTCATTATTGCATTTCGGCGGCAAAATGTGTGCAGATAAACGACAGAACAATAAATAGAAGTCCTTGTGACATGAGATAGTATTATAATGCAGTCTATGGTAAAGCCTATTTCCAACCGACTTCAAAAAAGGAGGAGACTTTCAAAATTTGTATGATTTTTTATTGTTTGTTGTATAACTTTCTGGTGGGTGAACCGATATTGATTCTTTATTTTGTTTGAAAGCTGTTGCGTCCCATTTCAATTCTGACTTGAGTCTATTAGAAAACGATATATGTTGCATTAAGTATGTGCGCGATAAATAATTCAAAATCACGCATTTCAATGATTAATTTTTTATTAGAAAGGATGTACTTCATTGGTAGTGTGATGGGAGTTTGGTTAAGTTCTGATTAATTTTATTTCGTAATATTCCTATTCGACTTGAAGTCGAAAATATAATGAAAATATCTGTTATTAACAGACTGCAGCAAGGCTCGTTGTGTTACGTGTGTTATGTTACGTACTACGACCTCCCGAAACACTCTCGGCTTGGAGGAGGGGAGTGGGTGGCAGCAGACAGACTCCCACATGCACCGAGTGGGTTCTGTAAGGCGACATCATTGTTTGTCGGTGGACTGTGGGAGAGAGAGTAGTGTTGGTGTTACTTTGCTATGGCGGTAGGGCTGCAGCGGGAGGTGCAACTCTCTTGCATTCGTCTGGTAGGCAGCAGAGCCATAGATCGGTCGCTGGGAGCTGGGCAGGCGAGTGCAAATAGTTGTCCCGTCCCTCAGAGCCTCTAGGTGACGGATTTGGAGGAATCCGTTGAGAACCACTTGCGACGATGGTGTTAGGGTTTTATAAAAAAAATCACATAATGAAGAAGATCATTAAAGCTTCACGTAACAAAGACCAAGGGAATGTACGTGAGACTGTAGACTAAAGTGTAAACTTCAATAGGCTGCAATATAGAAATCATCGTTTCAATCAGAACTGCTATAGACATTTGCAAATTGCAAGTTAGAAATTCGCGTCCACGGCGCTACCGCAAATCTTGGAAGGTCCAACTTCATTCAAAATTCAGTTGGTTCGACGCCTTATTAACCTCTACCGGGCAAATTTCGAGAAAGTTCTATTCTATTTTACCTTATTTAAATAAAATACCTCTTAGATTTCATAAAGAATTAATTACAGCCTTTGTAATTAAATGTCTATTAAAAGGTTTGTTTATAGAAGAAGGATCTCGATCCTAAACAACATCAGAGGAAAACCCCTTACCGACTAAACGACCTTACTAAAAACAGACTTCCTTATTTACTCACTGGGTGAACTTAGAAGAATATTTCTTCTTCACGCTGGTGTTCCGTCACGTCACAATATTTTGTCCTAACACTCCACACTTAATTCGGTAACATAATGGATTTAATAACGTTCTTAACGGTCGGCCACGTTCTTAAAAAGAAACCCCTACGGTTCTCACTTCCTCTGTATGTTATTTGTACGTTTGGTACCTAGCAACTTTCGACTGGGTCAACCAATTTTGACGTTTTATTTTTATTTGAAAACTGGTGCTTTTTGGTCCAATCCTGACAATATCATCAATGGCAAAATCATGTAAGCCTTAAATTTGAATTAAGTATGTGCGCGACAAACGGACGAATAACTCAATACCACGCCAACCGATTTCGTTGAATTATTTTTAATTGGAAAGGATATATTTCGAGGGTAGTTTGATGAGAGTTTGGTTAGATTCTGATAAATTCTATTTCGTAATATTCGTACCATAATTCGGAAATACCAAGATGGCGTCCGCCCGTAATAAGTAATACCTTTGGTTCGATTTCGGTCGGTTTTCTGTTTTTGCTCGTAAATATACTTGTAATGATTGTATTAATACTTCACTACTACTACTACTAACAATTAATTATTACTAGTAAGAATTACTCTGAACCTGTTTCAACTTTTAACAACAGTATATTCAAACAGCTCAGAACCGGGTCACTACGCTTCATTTAACGCGCGGAAAAATCAATATTTTCGTGCTGGAAAGTAAGCAAAGCTTTCAAGCGGCCTTAATTGAACACCAAACATGTTTTAATAAAAAAACTATATTATAATCCTCGTCGGCTTTGTATACCATTCGTTTCCAGCCTGAATGTATCGAATAAGAAGGACGTATTGCATATATCTATGAACAATCATCCAATTCGCTTTAAATCTGCAGGTACCAAATTATAGGTTAGGCGTAAGGTAGCTAGCCTTTCGGTTTTCTACAGATTGCATTTTGGAGAGTGTGCTCAGGAACTACATGATCTACCCCCATCCCCTTTCCACCATAGGACTTCTAGACGCACTGCGGGATTTCATCCTTTTGTTGTGAACATCCCTCAAACCCGAACGAAGCGATTTGCTTCGTCTTTCATTCTTCGTACAGCAAAGGACTGGAATAGTTTGCCCGCGTCTGTCTTTCCTACCGATTACAACGTGGGTATTTTCAAGAGTAGAGTTCAGTGTTCGGAACTTTTAATCTAATACCAGACACTTGCCAGACAATTTGCGAGTAAAAAAAAACTCTAATCGAATCAAACGTTAAACTATAATACGCGAGCACTCCCTCTTTGTATTTCCGAATTATCATTGGAATTTTACAAAATAGAATAAATCAGATCTTACCCAAACTCTTCTCATACATCAAACTACCCTTGAAGTACATCCTTTCCAATAAAAATGAATCATCGAAATCGGTTGGTGTGATATTGACTTCTTCGTCCATGTTCTTATGTTGTGACAATGGCATCAATGCGAAAACCATTTTCGCATATAAGCCATTGTCCGAACTGAACCAAATTGAAATGGCCCTCCCATTTCAATTTGGCTCAGTTGACCACACGGGAAGCTTCAGTTTTAAAATAAAAAAAAGAATCATCTAATTCATTTCACCCAGTCGAAAGTTATTACTTAACAAACATATAGAATTAAAAACATCCTTCCTTTTTGAAGAGACGAGTGAAACGTGAACATAAACAATAGAAAACTATCATTTGTTTTGTACTTATATTTGCGCTCTTTTGCAAATACATTCCTCAATAATTATGAATAGTGTCATCAACCTCAAAATAAATCCATTTGAGTAAATAGTATGTAACACAAAGGCACACTTAGACACACGCCTGTTAATTGAGAACGGATGTGATGTAGTGTAAAACTGTTGCTATGTTTTTCTAACAGGCGAAGCGATTATTTTTTTAATAAAATTATTCAGCGATATAAACTTCGAATGTTTTCCTTTAAACTGACCGCATTTATTATTTAAATGCATTTTCTTATAAATGCTAGTGTCATAAGGGTATTCCTGATATGGCCTTATCTTGTTACGTTACTAAATAAGTCGTTAAAGTTCGTCTTTGGGCGTCGTTTATTATATATTTTTTCCAAATTATGTATTACGCCAACCATCAATTTGGTGTCAATGAAATTTAGAATTTTGCTAAGATGTGCAGTGGTGAAGATGGAGAATGCACAGATACATCTTTGCTTACCCAGAGGCTACATTACTGAGGCTTATTTTTAAATTTATAAATTTTCATATTTTGGTTCTTTACTTAGATGTTAGAATTTATTGTTGTTAAATGTTACAGTATATTAATTAGATATAACGGAAAGAGCGATCTTGACATGTATCAAGTGCGCCGAGGCCTTCATATTCAAGTTTTAAATAATCATCTAAGAAACGGACTATTATAGACCGGTAATATGTGGATTCATCAATAGTAGAAACTAAATTTATGTAATGAAAGTAAAAATTTAAACAGTATGCTACCGAAATATTCAAATAATTGTGGTAAAAACCAAAGCTATTCTAAAGTAATTTATTTACTGCATAACACATGTGAATTCGGGCGCGGTCATCAAAAAACAAATAAAATTGTGCACTGTGTTGTTTGTTCGAAAACAAGCTATTTGTACGGGTCTTTCGCGTGCCCAAGCCCGATATTACTCTACAATATGATGCTATTACTGTTCAATTGCATATTGCATCACCCACGTTACCTGACGTAGAGGTTTATAGGATAGTCACTAATAGCAATTTAATTAAGTAACATAAACGTATAATTTTGAAATGCAAGCTGTAATCTGGGGCTCAAAAACCGACTTCAAATCGAATCAAGCGTTAAACGTTATAACGCACGAACGCCCTCTTTGTATTACCGAATTATCGTAGCAATATTACGAAATATAATTAATCTTGAAGTACATTCTTTCCAATTAAAATTTAATCATAATGAAAATGTTATATGTAAATGCGATACAAATTTATGACTTATATATTCTGTTGGATGTCATTGTCAGAATTGGAGAATTGGACACAATTGAAATGGGAAGTACCAGCTTTCAAATGAAATCAGGATCATCAAATTTGGTTCACCCAGTCGAAAGTTATGAGGTAACAAACATACAGACGAATTGAGAACTTCCTCATTTTTTGAAGTCAGTTGAAAAGAAAATAGTAAGAGTAAGACATTCATTGGCAGATATTCTACCCGCCAATGTTAGCCTCCGATTTCAATTGAATCGAAGAGTGAATAGGCATTTACCGAGCTTAACCTTGCCAACTACTACCGCGTCCTTTTTTTTTTGTTAACGGATACCCCGCCTTCTGGGGGGTAGGCGGCGGTTATGTGGGGTTTTTACCCACTAAAACCTCTCCGGTGGCCCTTTCCTCGGTGCATGACGAGGGGCTCCGGGATATCCAGTGGATCGC
Organism: Meandrusa payeni; assembly: GCA_029286785.1. NCBI lineage: Eukaryota > Metazoa > Arthropoda > Insecta > Lepidoptera > Papilionidae > Meandrusa > Meandrusa payeni. Next base: position 9,708,246 of record JAGSMX010000013.1, read on the forward strand.
ACCGGAGCCCCTCTGCACTGTGCTCAAGGAGAGCACGTCCCGGGGGGGAGGTTACTCCCTTCCCCTCCTGTGCCCTCACAGTGCAAGGCTACACGGGCCAGCCGATGTCGCCTTCTTCCCCGGTCCACCTTAGCGGACGACAAAGGCCCCCACCCTTGTCGCCCAGTGAACCCGAAGCCCCTCGCCTTATACGACAGGCAGGGAAGACAGGGCTGAAACTACTACCGCGTCCTAGCGTAACAGGCGGGATTACGTCTTAAACAAATTTCCTCAAAACTTAAAAAACCTTAATTGATTATCCAATTTCAATACGCCTTCTTCTCTGACTCCTATCAAACAGTTACAGTTCATAAACGGTTAAAACAATTACACTGTGGTTACGAAAATAATCACTGTAGGACTGTCCACCAAGGTTGCATCAGTCAAGGAGCGGATGATCTGTCTTCACCAACTTCTGCACAGCGCACGTTGACATAATAAACTCTAATTTCGAGTTAGGGTTACCATCATACCTTAGTACTTACGGTCGTTATCGTGCCACTGTCTCTGCAGTTTCATTCTTCAATCCGTTGACTGTAAGTAAAGTGTTTTATACTTTCTAAGCTAGTGCTTGACACGATGGTACTTGATGTTTAGTTGAAATGCAGTCGTGGAATGTAAGATGCACTCGCTTAGTAAATTCTTATTCACTCTATTTTCTTAAAAATACCATCATTTTTATCAAAGTGAAAGGCACACGCGAGCAAACTATTTCCGTCCTTTGCTATACGAATAATGACAGAAGAATCAAACGCGTCATTCCGGGTTTAGGATGATGATATTCGAAACATAAGGCTTATATAATGCAATTTATATGTAAGTAAAAGTAACATTATTTAATAACAAAATATCGGATGGCCCGGTCTTATAAAATGGACGCCTACAATATTTAGATTCCTTAAATTGGCCCCATCATAGTTTTATATCAATATAAGGTCGTCAACATCAAATCAAACATAAAGATCTCAAGAATTTAGTCAATATTAAATAAAATGCTTAGAGGAGGCCTTCACCTTCGCCTGAGGAGGGTTCTTCCAATATTCCATAATTACTACACTTTTTATTATTTCCATTTTAAGCTAATGTATTTATTAGCAAAATGCTTTTTTATTATTATTTTTTATTATTATATAAATGCTTGGCGTGGAATGAAACAGAGGTACATATATATTCTGGTCGAACGACGAATTGAAGAGCAAAAAAGACTTGCGGATCAATCTACCGCCGACACAGGATTTTAGAGCCGTTAAAACCCGAAGCTTTTAAAAAGCGTTGTATTATTCGGAGTCTAGGTAATGGAATAGCCAATATAAAACCACACACCGATTGATTAAATATATTTTTTTTTCTTTTGAATACTGTTTTAGACTGGTCAATTTATATTTTCTTACTTTCTCGATCTGAATTCATGTTAATCATAATGAAGCCATTTAATTCCTAGCTAATAAATATCTCCTGACTGTAAATAATCATCGGAGTGCTCCTCTCCTCCTCCTCCCCACCGATGTATATAGATCACTATAGTTCGCTTCAACATCAACAAGAGAACTAAAATAGTCCATAAAAACTCGGTTAAATGAATAGTTGATTAAAAATTTCGACGCTCTAAAAAGTCTACAGTTTATAATCAAGTTCTAAAAAACCTTCGCTACGGAATCATATTTGATACAAGAAAAATTCTAGCAAAAAAACCGATCTCAAAAAAATCTGATCCGTGACAATATTACCGGGAATTATTAAGAAACATCTAACCGCTATATTATTCATGAAAGTACGAGTAGTTATAACGAGTAAGTATTAGAGACAATTATTCTTTCTATACTGTGTTAGTGCAAATTTGATGATAATATAAATAACTTCTTAATCAACTGGCAAATGTACCGTAACTGGCAATGGAACAAAATGTTGCCCTTCAAAATATTCAGAATAATATTCCGATAAAGCCCGCATACACAGTGCAATCACTCGCCAAACAAAGCCGTCATACACATAGCTTATAGAGTTACATCGTTTACAATAGGGAAATATGCTACGCTTGTACGATATACGAGTATACCAGATATACAATATTTATGTTCTTTAAAGTAGAAAAAATAACTGGGGTAAAATACTAAAAGGGGCCTCGGGTTCACTGGGCGACAAGGGTGAGGGCTTTTGGCGTCTTCCAAGGTGGACCCGGGAAGAAGGCGACATCGGCCCGGGGGGGAGGGATTAACCTCCCCCCCCGGTAAGTGCTCTCCTTGAGCACAGTGCCTAGGAGCTTCGGTGCGTTCCACTCGAGGTTTTAGTGGGTAAAAACCCCACATAACCGCCGCCTTACCCCAGAAGGCGGGGTATCTTTTTGAAGATTTCCTCCCCGTTAACAAAAAAAAAAGTTTTATTGTGATACCTAAGACGGTGAAAATACATAACAATAATACTTTTTATTTTTAAAGCAATAGTGGAGTGTCAGTAATACGCCATCGGAAAACCATAATGGCACAATTGAACTGGCAGATTAATATAATTAGCAACGGCAACGCACTGAAAATTAATTTTGACACAATTGAGATAGATAGCTGATCATCGAGGTTGCTCAAGAGGTTAAAACTACAGCTCAGGTGATTTACTCTAATAATTAAAAGCATTTTTATGGCAAAGATTGGACGATACTTAAAAATTGTTAGCGCTGAAAGACAAGGCGGGACAAACTGAAACAGTATTAATGAAACTGCAGGTGTTTTGACAGCCTATAAGTAAGAGCGAAACGCAGACATCTAAATATGTCACTTGGTAATCTGTAAGAAAGTGATGGTTACCTGATCGTTTTGTTCCATTAGTACAACAAGAAAACTTTTGATTAGACAAACCGCCCTAACCGAGGAGGCCGACTTGACTTGTGCCGAACCCAGTTGCAAGTTCAAGCTAGGCAACCTAAGAACTCTATCATCTCTTAAATCCGGAGAAATTATGGCAATTAGCTACTTTGGCCAATCAGTGTATAAAAAGCTCATCGCTGCCACATTTTAGTGTGATATATCACGACTTTGAGCTCGAAATGACATAGTTACTCACTTAAAGCATTTGAGGAGACTCAAGTGTTTGTGTGCACCGAACTTCGCAGTGTAGAATAATAAAAACGTAACGGAACGTGATACGTATGTTAAGCCATGTGTAATTAAATTCCTAGCCAGTGAGCATCACAAGTTAAACGCAACGAGAGTTCCGTTGTAGATTAGAAACTGTTATGTTACTAGTATATTTATAAGTAAAAATAAAAACTTAAATCTACGCTAAAAATATAACTAAAAAAAATGTGAATAAAAATAGACAAGTAAGGTAAATTACTTGTAACCATTCAATCCGTTGCCGTATGTTTACGACCCTATTGAAAAATAGTGTTAGCTGCGAGACCACGGGGTGACGTTCACACGGCGTGACGGGACGGAAACGGGACGGTTGCCGGACATCCGTGCCATTCGTCCGGAACGTGGTATAAATACGCATTCCTACAAACATGGAACGTACCCACGTCCGTAATTAGGGAATACAAAATATGGCAATCCCTAATCGAAAGTCTAATAGAAAGAGTAAAAAATGCAGTTACATAATCTTTAAAAGTTTTTTGACAGTAGACTAACACAACTACTCCTTTTTTATACATAAATTTAAAGATACATTTTATTCTGGTTCCTTACGGTGTATTAATAATAATAGGTTGTCAAATATCTCCCTTCCGCCTTTTTGTCTTTTGAATTTCGCGGCTATGTACAAAGCGCTACAGAGCTCGTATCTAGCAATACTATACATAATTTGAAAGGTCTTGACATAACCTACAAAACGACGCTATGCATAATTAGTTTGGATATTGCGTTCAACAGTTATAGACGTGTAAACATGGAGTTCACTAACGCCGAAATTCGCGGCTTGGCCACTGTTTGGGACGATTCACCGGCCTTCGACCACGACCGTTTTCGCTTGATATTGTCGTATGTGATTCATTTTTCGTCGCCAGTCACCATCCGCTTCAAGAATGGGTCGAGTTCGTTCCGTTTCAGCAGCATATCGCAGGCGTTGATTCGGTCAGAAGGTTTTGCGTCAAATCATGCGGCACCCAAACATCGCTTTTTTGTATCCAGCCTTCTGCAGATGGTTTAAAATGGTTTGGTGACTAACTTCCATCTCCTGGGCGATGTCACGAGATGCCACATGCCGGTCTAACTCGATGTAGTCCATGATTTGATCGGTATTTGTCGTCACAGGTCTTCCGCCGGCTGGCTTATCCATGGTGTCGTTTTCACCGGCTCTGAATCGTCGAAACCATTCCTCCGTGGTTCGAAGTGATAGAGTACCATCCCCAAAACACCATTAATCTCACGGAACGTTTCTCTAGCGGATTTGCCTTTAACGAAGGAAAACTTTAAAATAGCGCGAATTTCGGCGTTAGTGAAGTCCATGTTTACACGTCTATAACTGTTGAACGCAATATCCAAACTAATTATGCATAGCGTCGTTTTGTAGGTTATGTCAAGACCTTTCAAATTATGTATGGTATTGCTAGATACGAGCTCTGTAGCGCTTTGTACATAGCCGCGAAATTCAAAAGACAAAAAGGCGGAAGGGAGATATTTGACAACCTATATGTCCCCAAATATAATACATGGTATTTTCAACCGACCTCAAACAAAGGGGAGGTTTTCAATTCATCTGTACGTTTTTTTTTCTGCTTGTTACCTCATAACTTTAGACTGGGGGACTGATTTCTATGATTCTTTTTTTTATTTGAATGCTAGTACTTTCCGTGTAGTCTCATTTTTGGTTCAATTCTGACAATGGGATCTATGAGAAAACCGTATTAGTCTTGAATTTGCATCAAGTATGTGCGCCTAAAATGGACAAATTACAAAATATCACGGCAATGGATATCGTTAATTCATTTTTTATTGGAAAGCATTAACTTTAAGAATAGTTGGATGAAAGTTTGATTAGGTTCTAATTAATTTTACTTCGTAATATTCCTACGATAATTCGTTAATTTATAAAGGGTGTCCGCGCGTGTAGAACCGTTTTACGTTTGATTCGATTTGAAGTTGGTTTTTGTTTTTGCTAAATAAATATACTTGTGCTACTGTGTCACAGCTAATAACAGTCCCAGACATGAAAAAACTTCGGTTATTCGGACTTTTACGTGAAAAACACTTGAGGATAAACCCTATTATATTGGAATTAAATAAATACACATACAGTCACTCTTCAACACACGCAACTTTTTACACACAAACACACTCACACACACAAAACGATTAAATTAAATTACGTTATAAGTTGTTAATTTTACTAAATTTTTATTTGTATTTGTATTTAACTGTTTGGAGATGGTCGTCAATAGCTGCGACACAGTTTTACTACTGCGGCTATTATCGAACTGGTTTGTACATGAATTTTTGGTTTGAAATAAAATATATTATTATTATTAAATTAATTATTAATTATTGCTCGGTCAAAATAGCGTTCGTTGTCTTATTTTTAACTGACATCAATAAACATTCTCCTCCTTCTCGATTCAACTGTACGTTTTTTTTATATTTTTTACTTCATAACTTTCGACTGGGTGACCCGATTTTGATGATGCCGGTGGCTTTACAGTCCTTCCATTCTGGGAATATAAGTGTTTTTATATGTGTAATACGTGATTTTGTTATTGTTTTTTTTTTTTAATTTAAATTAAGATTACTAAATGAACGTTGTCAGGAGCACGAAGTCCAACACAAGAACCTCGGCACGTAGAGGTATAACATAAGTTTACTTCACGCCGGTGACGCAAGGAATAGCCATTTATGTAACAAAAGAAAGCATAGCGGCCCTCCCTTCATTGTTAATCCTGATAATGTAATAATTTATTTATCCTATACACTGTATACTCAAATTCAAATTTATTTAATACAATGAATTTAATTAAAGAACGACTCCAATAAAAGAAATAATGAACGATAAAGAGCAAATAAGCACCGATCGATTCTACTCTCGGCACGAAATGAATTGATTCAATAGGAGAGAGGACGTCGCACCGGACGCGTCAGCCGACGCCGATAAATATTAATTAACTGCCCTAATTTTATTTATTGTCAGCGACACCGGCGCGGACGGCATTCGATTCTCTTCTCGTTTTATTTGATTTTTATTTCTATCGGAAAAGAAATTTGCTTACCGGATTTTTGATGTTTTCTACTTCGATAAATTCTTTATGGAGTTATTGTCACCTTCTTGTTTACTGATTTAATTCACAGTGAAATATAGTAAAACAATTTTTATATTAAGATCATTCGTAGTTATAGTGAAAAACCTTTTGTATCAGACCTAAGTTATTTTTGTAAATTAAAATTTTTAGAAAAATAAACTGTAACCTCACCGATCTGAAAGGTGGCCGAACTCTTAGGGTCCCCAGCCTATCTATGGTCTAGTCTGTGGTCTGTAGCCTATAGGGTTATGTAATATACATGTAATATGTAATAATTGACCTGTCGTGTCGGGTCGCTCAGTAACCCTGGCGTGTTCACCTATAATGAAGCTAGGAGGATCCACATGCCGGCTCACGAGTAGGCCAGTTGATGCAGCTGGGCTCTCCAAGCTCGCCTAGACAATGTCTCTGGGCTGTGTAGGGCGGTTGGGCGCCCTCCGTAGCTAGAGAGGAACCGCGAATATCGTCGATTGATTCGGGGTAGTCCGTCGCCTGCTGACGGGAGTTTAGTCGGTGCAAGCGTGACATAACTCGCCCATCCCCAAGAGCCTGTACGCACAGGCTATTCCCCAAGTAAAAAAAAGGTCCCCGGCCTCTATTTTTGGTGATTTTGCATAAAGTTCGCAACAAGTTAACTCCATTGCTACAGTCGGATCTTAGTATAACTTGCTTAATTGAAACAGTACGATCAAAGCATCTGACCAATTCTGTCCTCTCAGTCACCGTCAAACCTCTTATAAAAACATCGTAACGTAGAACGCTGTATATATACTGATAATTGTCGATTCAATATTCATTTGGTATCTCAGACGTGGATCTCTGCAGGAATGACGTCACATAATTAGTATGTCGGATCATGTGTAGCTTGTGAGCGGAACCAATACGCAGTTAGACGATATCTCCCGGAAGAAGCACGTATCTGGCTAATTCCGCTGCTTACTTACGGAATAACAATGGTAGTGACTAATACAAGAGATCATTTAAACCATTTTCTATGTTATATTGCTACAAGGCTGCAATCAATGGCCTCAGGATATTTTTCTTATTGTTCGTTAGAGATAATTTACTTTGTATTGAGTTAATTGTAGCTTCAACAGGCTAATGCGTATCCACTAATCAACTATTTATGTGAACCATCTCCTAGCACAAGTTTAAGTTTAGTTGGAACGGTTAACAAGAATGTTGCTAAAATTTGTGGAGAAATTTTGTTAGCATTCTTTAAAATATATATTGATATATTGCTATGAGAACAAGTCCCCGTTTCTACTATTTACCAGTGACGTTTCAATATAAAACTGATTTATTATAGTCTTATCAATTATCTTTACATCATTACCAAATACATCAAATACTAAACCACATACGATTGGCGTGCCAGTGGTACACCATTGATAAATTATAGTGGCACCAGTGGCCTAATATCGACCACTATGATGACAATGAACGTTGATTATGTACACATTAGTTAACCAGATTTGAGGGACTGGTATCATATTAAATATTTTATGAGCCGTAAATACTTTGATTTGATTTTTTATATTTATAATATAATAGGTTGTCAAATATCTCCCTTCCGCCTTTTGTCTTTTGAATTTCGCGGCTATGTACAAAGCGCTACAGAGCTCGTATCTAGCAATACTATACATAATTTGAAAGGTCTTGACATAACCTACAAAACGACGCTATGCATAATTAGTTTGGATATTGCGTTCAACAGTTATAGACGTGTAAGCATGGAGTTCACTAACGCCGAAATTCGCGCTATTTTAAAGTTTTCCTTCGTTAAAGGCAAATCCGCTAGAGAAACGTTCCGTGAGATTAATGGTGTTTTGGGGATGGTACTCTATGACTTCGAACCACGGAGGAATGGTTTCGACGATTCAGAGCCGGTGAAAACGACACCATGGATAAGCCAGCCGGCGGAAGACCTGTGACGACAAATACCGATCAAATCATGGAGTACATCGAGTTAGACCGGCATGTGGCATCTCGTGACGCCGCCCAGGAGATGGGAGTTAGTCACCAAACCATTTTAAACCATCTGCAGAAGGCTGGATACAAAAAAGCGATGTTTGGGTGCCGCATGATTTGACGCAAAAACCTTCTGGACCGAATCAACGCCTGCGATATGCTGCTGAAACGGAACGAACTCGACCCATTCTTGAAGCGGATGGTGACTGGCGACGAAAAATGGATCACATACGACAATATCAAGCGAAAACGGTCTTGGTCGAAGGCCGGTGAATCGTCCCAAACAGTGGCCAAGCCGCGAATTTCGGCGTTAGTGAACTCCATGTTTACACATCTATAACTGTTGAACGCAATATCCAAACTAATTATGCATAGCGTCGTTTTAGGAGATACTTGACAACCTATTATATTAATAATTATTACTCCCTTTTCATCGAGATTACTGAAGTACAAATTTTTATAAATGTTATTTTTTGACCTCAAGAATCCGAACAACGGAAACTCATTGGTACAATTCATCTGAAATGGATACCAGACCCTCAGATCATGATCAACACTAATTCATAAGGTTATTATCGCCATACAATTTAGTCAAAACTTACTTAACTAAACACTTTAACTTATGATTTATTTGATTCAAAAAATAATTTGCATTATGCAACACTGAACGAAAAAAAATTAGTGTGCTGTGTTATATTATTATACATTATATTACAGTTAAGACAACAATATGTCCGTAGATATAGTACGGTAGTAGTATCATATTGAAGCGTTAAGTATTAGAATGAATTATCCAATAGTAACACAATGCAGTGAGTGCTTCCGATATGGTCCGCTTGATACCGGACGCCAGTTGCTTCGGCGGTTAGTTACAAGCACGGGTTCGAACCCCACACACGTAGGGAACGGTTGCGACTAGTTCACTTTATGTGCCCGGTAACTTCGAAGTTTTAAGAGCTCGGGGCTCTGTGAAACACACATTTTCACGTTGAAATTCCTAACACAGGGAAGTTAAGCTTGCGTCGCGAAGTTGTATTTTTTTTTAAAGAACTTCTCAGTTTTGTGCACCGAGTTTTGTACTGTTTGAAGTGTTGACGTGCCTGTGAACTGCTGGATTATTTTCTAAGATTTGCAAAGTTGCGAACAATGTGGAACTTGATGCATTTTATAGTGGTTCTGCAATGTAAGTGTTTACATTAATTATTGTATATAGTTATAGGTAAATTCTATACTAATATATAGTGTGACTGTTATCAGCTTTTACTGCAAAAAATATAAAATTGATGATACATGGTACATAATAGTAGTACGATTAGATGCAGCGTGATTTAAAAATATGTATTTTTCATTTTCTATTGCAAATTTGTTCTATTCAAATGACGTTTATTTTTTTGTTTATTATCCAAATAAACTCTTGGTGGATCAATAATATCTAAAATAATTCGAAGTGAAAATAGGGTGGGGTGGAAAGGGGTTCGAGATAAAACATCACATTTTTTTACTCCTTATGACAGAAGTTTTAAATTCTATCTCTGATCAGCAATTTTTTTTGTCATACTTTTTAAGCAAGTATTTAATTAAAATCCCACTTGATCCTAAGTGGAAATGCAGTCCTGGATGGTAAGGTGCACGAGCCTAGAAAATTCGTATTCACTTTACACTTGAAAAGTTCATTGTAATCGGTGAGAGAAACAGACGCTTGAAAAACGATTCCAGTCTATTGCTGTATGAATTTGATAGACGTCTTGAAGTCTTAATGTCTGATGGTGCAACGGGGATAGGGAAATAGAACATGTACTTGCTGAGCAAACTACAAAATGCATGGTGCAGAAGACCGAAAGGCTAGCCACTTTACCAAAAAAATAGCTACCGACCGAGTCGTGGTTCGGCCCTCTCGAGCGCCCTCGGACTGCTAACGCGTAAAATAGCAATCTGGACGATTTTACCCCTCGCCGGGGGAACCTTGCGTCAAGTTACTACCTAATAGAGGTTCAGGCTAAGCGACCTAAGAGTTATTCCACCTCTCAATCCGGCGAAGCAGTAAAGGCCAACTTCTCTGGCTAACTGTGTTAGTTCGTCTAAAAAAAAAGGCTAGCCACCTCTGTACTCAAGCAGATTGGTTATGGGTACTGTAACTATTGTAAAAAGTAAACTTTAATAATTTTCGAAACAATAAATTGTTATAGGTGTTGGATAAATGTACAGATCAATACAATTTTTTCTGCTAACAAAGCTTTGACACTTTTCACTTTGAACATTGGCACCTAAATGATGAAGAGCAAATTGTTTGAAACATCGGCGATTCGATAATTCGTTTTGTCCGAACATCGAGCGAAATGATCTGTTTTTATATACGAGCCAGACAATTGGACGCAGACAATTGGATTTGGGAAATGTAGTTTTTTTTGCTAAACGTTAATAAAGTATGTTTAGTAGAACCAGTTTATGTATTTATAGACAATAGCCTCGTCTGATGGACGAGAACCATCTCCTAGCTTGTTTTTTAGTTTTAGAAATTAATCAAATTTGGAGATATTCTTAATTTAAAAATAAATTCTATAAGTAAGGCCAACGGTTTTATCTGTCGCATGAATTACACACAGCTCCGGGGAAGTACCGCGACCCCGCAGAAGCGTGAAGTAGTGATAGATTCAGATTCAGATTTTATTGGTAATATAATAAATTACAAGTCAATTATTTACTACAAATTATTACAAATTATTAGTATTACAAATTACATTACATAATTGAATAGAAAAAAAATGAAAAAATAGTACATCAAAGAAAGAAAATGATTTTAATTTGTAACCTCATTTGTAAATTCCTCCACACTATAAAATGCCCTCTCAACCAGCCATGTCTTCAACCTATTTCTAAACATTGCTAGACTGGGAGCTTCAGTTACATGTATACATACAATAATTACATATATTTCTATTCGCTATTTTCAGTTTCACCCAGTAAGCTTTGTGCCGTCGGTTACCGCCACTTTACAAGCAATTACCTTATAATCAATATTAGTAGCATTGCTGGTGTTTCTTCGGCCAATTCTTTAGTGTCTTTGAATGTCTTAATAGTTTCCATCTAAAGCGACCAATTGAGTCGTAGTTCAGCCCAGTTGGACGCCTTCGGATCCAAATGCTATCGCGATAAAGCATCTAAGATGAGGACCACTCTTGCGCGGAGTAAAAATATCCGAGGTCCTTACAGCGTAACTCTTTACAAAAATAGGATTGGCAATACACCTACAATTCTATTAGTATAGCTATTAGTAGCACTGTGAGAACCGTCAATTTCAGATAGATAAATAGTGAGAGCAATTTATATTGAATTCAATTCAAATTTTAAAATCAAGTAAATTAACGAGTAAAAGCGAATTCTATTGTATCTACTTGTTACATTCCTTAAAGTGATTTTGCAAGAATATAGTGAATAGGCATTTACTAAGCTGGTGCACCTTGCGATTGAGGACTGCATTTCCACTAAACATCAGATGGGATCGTGGTCAAGCACTTGCTTGGAAAGTATGGTATAAAGGCGAAGTAACGGATGGTTTATTCAAACATTAGCTTAATAAATATATTTTTATCCCGAGTTCTCGCTAGCTCTGCTGCAATCTATTCCTTCCACATCCCTTGGTACGAGTACCATTTAATGAAATACATTCCAGATAAAATTATAAAAGCATCACGTAAATTAAGCATTGCCACATTCACGTCGACAATTATTATGCGGCTAAAAACTTAAGTCATTCATATGTTATCAATGTTAGGCGCTGCTAAAGCAGGAAGTAAATTTAAATTGGAAGCGTTACTCGTGTGCTGTTTTGTTGAATCTTGTTAATTTACAAGTATATATTATTTATTAGGCAAAAGCTTATATGTCCTTAGTCCTTAGACATAGAAATTTTATCTATTGGGATCATAATATAGACATACATTACAGACAAAATATAATATACATTAAAAAAGAAAAAATAAAGAAAATACAATTAAAGGAAGGAACGGACACAAAGAACATGATGGCTAACATTGGACACCGTCTCAGCATGTGCTGTCGCAAGGATGCTACAGCGCTGATTTTCATGCGTGCCATCTCGGACTTTTCTGTAGGCTAATATAAGATACACAATTCCACCATACATTATTTTATTATATCTCAAAGGGTTTAGGCAGCGTTTTCGTTAAAATCTCCCAGACGCCATATATTTTTCCGAAATATCGTTATATTTTTGCTAATGTATACGAAAACTTAATAAATTATATACTAAAACCTTCCTCGAGAACCGCCCTATCCATTGGTGAGCACACTATGAAATCAGTCTAGTAGTTTTTGGAGTTTATTGTGAACATATAGACAGACACCGGGGGGCGACTTTGTTTTATACTATGTAATAATAATCTAGTTCATTCCAGTAAAACACCGTATGTATAACAAATTGAGCAATGCGTTGTTGATGTGCCGAAAAATTCGCTTACTCGAAACCCACTCCCTGTGAGGGGCGCGTAGTAAAATAATTGAATTTCAGATTCCAGACGCGTCTGAACCACAACTAATCTAGTTCAACTTATTCTTCCATAAATGATAAATCACTGTCAAGTTTCACCACATTTGCCTTTTATGTGACATTAAATATATACTCCTAAAAATTCTAACGGATATTTAATGTGTGTTAGGGTGGTATAGCAAGCGATGTATGGCAAAAATTGTATGAATTGAAAAATGTGCTTCGAAGATAAATAAGTGTTTATACTTGGTCCTTAAACCTTTAATTTCTATCGAGTCGAGTGACCATTTCATGTTGAAAAATGGAAAGACGGGAAGAGACAAAAGACAAGAACTCCAATGGTAATGTTGGACTTCATTTGAGTACAAGCAAATTACATAAGACTAATTTCAGTCCCATGTATTGTAATAGAGTCAGAATATTTAAAGCTTACGAGTTGAGTAAATAGGAATTAGCAATTGTTATATCTGCCTACCCCAATTAACCTTGCCACAAACAAAGGCAAAACGCACGACCGCAATTAGACTATTGGTGCTTCGTTATTGTTTTCTAGACCTTGATCTGATTAACATCGCATTACGGATCGCGTTCAAAGTGTTTTTATCACGCACTTTAACTTAGTCGGTAGCAATTATATGTTTTGCCCTCATTTCAAAGGTCTTACGACCACAATTAAGTAACTTCGTGGTCACAGGATAGGAGACGGGTCGCCTGTACAAGTTACATGTCACGTCTTATTCCCATTAACATAATAAGGGCATGAACTTATACTGTTTCAGTGGTATTTACAAAAAACTGTTCACAATGTATAGTGATAAGGCTCACCCCGCTGCGGTAAATGGAAGTGAATGAAGTTTGTGGCAAGTATATAGTATAACAACGATATTAAGCGTGGACACCCTTTTTAACCGACTTCAAAAAAGGAGTAAGTTCGACAGTTTTTGATACTGCAGAACTTTCGACTGGGGAAACTGATTTTGATGATTATTTTTTTATTTGAAAGCTGTTGCTTCGTTGTGGTCCAATTTTGTCAAGAGCTGACAATGGAATTCATGGAATGATTTGAAAGTCAGCTTTTGTGTTTACTCATAAATATACTTGTTATTTCCGGAATATCAAAGTTATATTATTTTAGCTTCTAAATTCTTCTTCCACATTCGTGGTCGTTGTCGTATGTAGACCCTAGACTTGGATTATCATAAACCTACCATTCTACCGTATGATTTTTAGGAGTTCCTTGGTATATCTTCGGAACCCAGGGTCCTGTGTCACCAAAAGTCACATGGGAACTTCTGTGCACAACCAAATGCAATCGAACAAAACAATAAAAAAACAGATGAACATCATCTCCTGCTTTTCTTGTCGGTTTGAAAGCGGATAGCGCTTGCTATGGTCCCCGTTCAGATTACAAGGACAATAGAGTGTACATGTATTACACATAATATAAATAAAAAAAGGATAATATGAAATGAGCTACAAACCGTCAGTATCGCTACTCCATTATTTATGTTCGAAACTTGGAATCAGACTTGCTCATTGCATATTCATAAACGTCTCAAATCACTTATAAATCAAAAGGCCGCTGAAAGAAAGCTTTCAAAGTACTCAAAACGTAGGATATCTTCGCTCGAGGATCCCGCTTCCACGTGTTATGCAAATGAAAGCGGATAAGTTTTTAAAAGTTCGTCACACTCTTACGCTCGCAAAACTTAACGGTACAATGGCATCGCTTTGGGGGCTGAAAAAAATGGAAAGATACATTTTATATAAAGTACATTTTTTAACTAATGTGAAATTAATCCAATACCAAAAGACATCAAACTAATCATTACAAAATCAAGTCTGGAGTTTTAGCATTTTTATGGAATAATAGACATATTCTTTATTGGTATCATTCGAATACATTACAAACAAAATATGAAACATATTAAAAAAGATACAGAAAGAAAGAATGGACAAACAGGATTTAGGATATGATGCCAACATTAGACACCGTCTCAGTACAAAAAAATACAGATAAAGAAAGAAAGAACGGACAAACAGGATATAGGATATGATGCCAACATTGGACACCGTCTCAGTACATGCCGTCTCAAGGATGCGACAGCGCTGATTTTCAGGAGTACCCAGGACTACCCAAAGGCGTGCGCGTGCAATATTAAGCTTACATGGAATTAATACAGTCGAATAAAAAATATATATAATACAATCAATTACGTGTATAAATAGTTATTATATAGATGTATGATAGTCTTTTGCTTGATAATTATAAATAAAAAAAAACTCTTACGGCCTTTTACCTCTAGATAGGGGTTAATAGATACAGCTTTTGCTTTTCACCAGCTTTTTCCCATATGCTACGGTAGTGAGCCCACTGCCAAAAACCAGTCACAAACTTTTAGAGACTAAACAGAACATTTGTACCAAAAAGTCGAAAAACATTTTGTTGTTACTAGCCGATTGGAATTCGATCCCAATACCATCAGAGCGCATGTGGAACTGATTATCCAGATCAAAACGACATTTAACATTGACGAAGTTCAAACGCGATTTAAACAACACGATTTTTTTGTTTATTTGACAAAATTAAAGCAACAGACTCATCAAAAAATTATTAAACAACTTTTAAACTATTTTTTTTAATTGAATGATTGTCATTTTTGGATCAAAAAGAATTTGAAAAACCTCAAAAAAGAGGATAGCATTTTTCTATTAGTCAAGTAACACCTAGAAACAGGACAGATTAACAACATCGGATTCGTAGTCACCCGAACAAAGTAAACTTTCGGCTGGATGTAAGCAGTGACTTTTAAAAATTCAGAGGTAAAAGTGACTTCGGGGAGTGCCGAGTCCTTATTAACATCAGCCGAGTCACTTTGAAGATCACTCAGTTTAGAAACTTTGAATTATTCTTTTGAAAAATTCACACCGAACAATTTTGACCGTGGCAACAAATCGTGGAAGTAAAACTTTAACAATGGCGTTTGTATTATTCTCTTTGAGGAAATTTTAACCACTTTGATATCTCAAAAGGAATATTTTAAACAAAATTCATTATCCATAAAATATTTCACTTATTTGTGTATTTTGTATAACAATATAGTTAATTGGATTCCATAATATATATTAATTTAAGCCATTTTTTTGACGAACCTTTGCATGTCGGCCAGAGAAGCAGGCCGCACATAACATCAGTTGGGATCCTAATCAAGCACTTGCTTAGCAAGTATAAAAAAGACTACTTCACCGCTCTTAGGTCGCTTAGCCTGAACCTCTATGGTTGCTAACTTGACACAACTGAGTGCGGTGTGGGGTAGAAAGTCATTACGGGTCATTAAACTATATTTTAACGTGTTTTTAAATAAGTAATAGGTTTTAAACTCGAGTCCTTTTTAATGTGTGTAACCACATAGCACCGTCATTAACGAACGATTTTTCTTGTTTTAACTGATTTGGTTTCAATTAGGTCCCATATAAATTAAAAAAAGGACTGACTGTGTTGACCGTGTCATTGGTAGGTTTATCACAATCCTAGACTTATGATCTGCTAACGTAAGTATCAACGTAACGTAATCTTTAACTACAACGAGCATAAATGTGTACGAGGAAAGTGTTAATGTTTGCACCATAACTTGTGCTATAACTGTGATCCTACTTCTGAAATAAAAGAGAGTTCTGTAGAAGCTTTTAATGTTTAAGGTCAAGCTACATAGCGAGCGGGGCGTAGCGTTGGCGGGAAATTAGACAGTTGTTACTAGTTAATACGGAACATCACACAGAACCATCGTACGCGGTGCTCTACGGCGGCGCCTGCCAGGAATACAGGTTGAGTGCGGTGAAGTGGGGCGTAGTTTTTGTCTCTCTAGCTCTGTGGGTGATGCTTTATTATAGTAACTAGTACTTTACAACTGTCAATTTCGCGCTACACCCCGCTCGCTGTGTGGCTTGACCTTTAATCGGTCTCTGGATGGATTTGAATTCGATTTTTGTGTTACTTATAAAACAAATGTTTTTTTTTTATCCAGGCATCCAGTGTGAAAATCGGAATTATTCATACATTCCTGACAAATCGTATATCCTAAGGTCATAGTTTCAAATTCTGTCAAATTTTTACTTGAATTCCACACTAGGGAAATGGTGAATCTAAAACATTTCATATTGTTCTTTTATTTTATTTGCAAATACAACTTTTTACTACTTACACCAGACAGTAAAGCACAACAAAAGAATTTTACACTCAATACCATTTTGAAAACTCGTTATAAAGAGCCCTGTTCACAGCACGCGACCAAGACGTGTGTTTACGGTCTGATGCACGAAAGACGCGTACAAAGGTGATTTTTTGCTGTTCTGTTGTTTTTTTTCCATAATGAACAGGATTTTCGCTCTTGTGAGCAAGCGCCTTTATCTTTAAATTAAGTGGGCTCGTGCCATTTGAGGTTTCTAAATGATTCTACAAACTATATTTTGTTTATATTAATTTTCTTTATATATTATCTAATAAGGATTATCATATAAAAAAAATTGCATTTTAGTTATGAATATAACGATTTCTTTATCGATAAAGCCTTTCCGTAGAAATAATGTATATTAGAAATCTGGAATATCTATCTGTTAAGGCAGGGTAGAATGCTTGGAGGTACAGGCCGAGTGCTGTAAAAGTTATCTCTCAATCTAAGGGAGAGCGTTAATTCTTCACTGGATTGAAAATGTTAAACGGCTCGTAAATAAAAGGAGACTTTGTTGTTATTGCATCTGTGGTCTAAGTGCCAGTGATAGCGTTTTAAAAAAAATTAACTTCACAAAGGCAATATGGCGGACGCAGGTGCAATACTGTATCTCATTATCAACGGTTTGCCAGTTAAGTGGAACGTTGCGCACGCGTCTGCCGTCACGCTGTGTGAGTCCGATATGTCTTAAGAGGCTGTCTTGCTCACACACGATACTGTGTTGCCACGCTCTAGTGGATTTCTTTTTAATTTGGCTTAATCCCGCTGTTTATGAGTACTAGTGAAACCCAATTCACAATTCGATATTTGTTGAGTCAATATTTTCACTAATTATTATTTGGTAGCAACATTATGATATCATTTTGAATACGCGGTATATTTAACATTAGCTTGGAAGGAATAACATAGTTTTACTTTATTAAAATAGTGGAATAAATAAAAGATAACAACCATATAATAACTGTAAGCAAAAGATGCTTAACGGAAATATAATTTTATTGTAACTTAAGGTTTTCTACATAATATTGACATGAAGTGCTGTAACGTAGACTTCTGCAGCACAACTTCATCGCAACAGATTGGCAATGCACCTACAACCTTCGATTATACGACATTGGAGCCATGGTGGCTCGACGTCCGGCGTCGCCTCAAGTTACGTAGTACGCTTAACCAACATAACCCAAGTTCGATCCGTGGTGTCGGCACCAATGAATTCATTTGTTGCAATTTTAAGTGTTCATCTATCAAAGAACGAAAACATCGTAAGGAATTGGAACCTAAGTCTTAGAAAAATTTTCTAAGGCACTAGGGCCGTGTGGCAGATTATTCGCTTATACTATCTTTACAGAGAAAGCCTGAGCCCAACAGTGGGACATATGTATATATAGGTTATAACTTGACTATATGGGTGTTGTGAACACATAACGGACCCATATGCCCCCTTCTACAATAAAAAAAAATATTAACTTTATTGCATTGTAAACATTGTGTAACAGATTAATCTATGAAAAAGTTAAACTAGAACATTTATATCAATATTTAAATCTATATAAGCAATGTTAGCCCAGTGGCTAAGCCATCGAATCATAAGCTTCGACTTACGATCTGATGGTCGCGGATTCGAATCCCAGTCGAATTGTATAAATTAATTACCGTTTTTCAGTTAAGTGGAACGTTGCGCACGCGTCTGCCGTCACGCTGTGTGAGTCCGATATGTCTTAAGAGGCTGTCTTGCTCACACACGATACTGTGTTGCCACGCTCTAGTGGGTTTCTTTTTAATTTGGCTTAATCCCGCTGTTTATGAGTACTAGTGAAACCCAATCCACATTTCGTTATTTGTTGAGTCAACATTTTCACTAATTATTATTTGGTGGCAACATTATGATATCATTTTGAATACGCGGTATATGTAACATTAGCTTCGAAGGAATAATTTAGTTTTACTTTATTAAAAATAGTGGAATAAATAAAAGATAACAACCATATAATAACTGTAAGCAAAGGATGCTTAACGGAAATATAATTTTATTGTAATTTAAGGTTTTCTACACAATATTGACATGAAGTGCTGTAACGTAGACTTCTGCAGCGTAACCTTCGATTATACGACATTGGAGCCATGGTGGCTCGACGTCCGGCGTCGCCTCAAGTTACGTAGTACGCTTAACCAACATAACCCAAGTTCGATCCGTGTTGTCGGCACCAATGAATTCGTTTATTGCAATTTTAAGTGTTCATCTACCAAACAACCAGCGGTGAACGAAAACATCGTAAGGAATTGGAACCTAAGTGCACTAGGGCCGTGAGGCAGATTATTCGCTTATACTATCTTTACAGAGAAAGCCTGAGCCCAACAGTGGGACATATGTATATATAGGTTGTAATTTGACTATATGGGTGTTGTGAACACATAACGGACCCCTATGCCCCCTTCTACAATAAAAAAAATACTAACTTTGTTGCATTGTAAACATTGTGTAACAGATTAATCTATGAAAAAGTTAAACTAGAACATTTATATCAGTATTTAAATCTATATAAGCAATGTTAGCCCAGTGGCTAAGCCATCGAATCATAAGCTTCGACTTACGATCTGATGGTCGCGGATTCGAATCCCAGTCGAATTGTATAAATTAATTACCGTTTTTCAGTTTTCTGATAGCAAAAAAATCACTGGCTAAAAATTTGTGCCCAGTATATAGCGATGGTGAAAAGCGAAAAGCAAAAGCAATTTCTGTCTACCCCGCTAAGGTTATAAGGACTTGAGAGCTTCTTTTTATTTTTTATTTTAGGTACTGTTATATATATAACAATAGTGTTACAGATAACGAAAACATCATATGGCGCAAGTAACGCACCAGTAGCATACATTCAGTGTCGCTCCAATGCCCACCCTTGGTATACCCTGACATAGCGTGTAATAATTGAAAATATGTCTTATCATGGAATTCGATTTACAACGTACAGAGAAAAATCAAAGTATTCTACCTTTATTTTAGTTTTAAATATTACACGCCTCTTAAGTATATATCGTAGATGGTATTAATACCAATTACAAGACATACAGACATCAACAACATTTAGAATTGATTATGACACTAGTGTATTTACGAGCAAAAACAAAATACCAACTTCATATCAAATCAAACGTTAAAAACTATCACTCGCTAACTCTTTGTATTTCCGAATTATCATAAGAAATACTTATTCGCAATAAAATTAATCAAAACCTAACTAAACTTTTATTAAACTACTCTTAGAGTTCGTATTTTCAAATAAAAATGCATAAACAATAAAATGGAGTGATATTTAGTTATTTGTCCATTTGTGCGCCACTAATGGACACTTTACTTGATTAAAATTTAAGATTTATATGGTTTTCTCATGGATATCATTGCCAAGATTGGACAAAATTTATATAAATAAAAATAAATGGGACCCACACGGGAATCAGCTTTCAAACAAAAATAATTATCAAAATCGGTTCACCCAGTCGAAAATTACGAAGTAACAAACATAAAAATACATACGAATTAAGAACATCTTCCTTTGTCGGTTGAAAATCTAACACGATTGTGAAACATAAATTCTTCTGTATAAAAATGGAAACTCGTAATGAGTTAAGCTGCTAATTATAATTTACTAATACTTTTCCTTTACTGTTTCCTTTTATATAATTCCTTAGCAAGTCATTGGCCGAATTTTAGTTAAAATCAAATGAAAGTAATAAAAAAAGAAAACGATTACTCTCCCTCTCTCTCCTTTTATTCCCTATTCTTCTAGAAGACTAAGAGACTAAAACACACACCCCACTCTCTGGTAGCAGCTCGTTGTAAAATGGCGAAGGAACAAAGCGGTGGCGCGTCTGATTGCCGAGTCTCCCGCCGACGTGTCGCTTTCAAGCCGACGTCGGATATTAACCGAGTTACGAAACCGTGACAATGTGAACGACTGGGACTTACGTGCTGTTTACCGTCGCATCACACCAGATCGTGTGCCATTACATCTCTCTTCGCATGCCTCGTGCGTATTCACAATACATGTATACGTTAGATCCGAGTACTTCTAACGTCAAGTTTCTTTACGCATCCTTGAATTGGGGAGTAAGCTGGTGAATGCGTTACGAAAATTGCGATCGGACGAGGCGAACGGAAATTGAGATGGAGATATAAGTTATTAAAGATAGAAAGAGACAGAGTTACATTTCGATTTATCAAAGACATAGCGCAGATCTATTGTATGTATCACAAATCTGTAAGAGCAAGTGAGAGCAGTGTGCCCGTACTTTCTCTTTCTCTCCTAAACAATGGTGTATATATATATCGTATAGATAGAGCTAGATAAGTTTTACTTCAATCGTGTGGTCTGAAGCGCACTCGTTTATTTTTGATACTTCGGTCGCCTAGGGCTCCCACTAGACACATGGAGAGAAGTCCTACTAATAAAAATGCGTTACCACCAACCTTGGTGGCAAGTTAGCGTTATCAGTGTCAATCAAACCACGGAGGTGACCAATGAAAATAGAAATGCAATATAATTATAGTGATAGACTCGGTCTCATTTTGAGGTCCCGGGTTGGAATGCAAGTCGGCTTGTCTTTTTAAATGTAAAATAACTTGAAAAATGTTTTGCCCGATATGCTCATGGACTCTCATGGCTCACCCCTTGTGGGACCTAATAACCTTAGCAGAAGCCGCGTTGAGATTACTCTCTGAAGGAGGGAATGAAAGCGGAACCGTACTAAGTGGAAGTCTGTAATCTCTGCTTATCCATCGGTGTCGGGTATGTTGGTGTATGTATATACATTTATGTCATATTTTCTATTTATCTTACCTACTACATAAATGAAAACAAAGGTAGTTCACAGAATTGAAATCTATACAGCACTGAAATAGAATAAAAAGTAATGCAATACGATATTCCAAAATGGATTGAATTTTAAAGGAGTTGAAAACTGATAGAAAACCGCGAAACAATACCCCAGTCGGCTCATCCGATAATAACGACGTTTCCGATTGAGGAGAGACATAATGTACCCTGCAGGCTATCCTCCTTTATTATCTCGCCGCATTATTTCTTGAAATAGTAAAAATCGTTGTATCATATAATTTATACTTTATTATTATTATTAACTTTATTAATAATATCACACAAGCCAACTATGTTATAGAGTTAGAAAAATATGCCCTCGTTTTTGTTAGTGTTGTGTTATGATAATTTCATCAAGAATTGTCCTCAAATGTTACCTAATCATTAGAACTAAATCAAAACACGCCACATTTTAAAATAAAACTTTTTTACATAGTATTTACTTGTGATCGGCCGAAGCTAAGGAAATTGAGAAGGAATTTATTTATTTACTGGAGACAAACAGAAACAAAAGATAACAGACATATTTTAACAATTAGGGCATACGAAATTATTACAAATGCTTCCTTCAAGTTGTCTCACTGAGAACAAATATGTTTTTTGAAAATCATCGATACAGTACAGCAACGGTAGCAACATATAAGTCGGTGATGAAAGATAGAGTTCCAGTTCGTATATTACTGTTAGAGCGAGAGATCTTAACCCTGCTTAGCATTAAAATACCCAAAGAACTAAAAAGTATTATCCTTAATATTTTAGTACTGTTTAATATTGTTTCTTTTTATACATACTATGCAAGTGCTTGATCTCGTTTCCACATGATATTAAGTAGAAATGCAGACTTGCATGGTAAGACGCAGTAACTTAGTAAATGCATTTTCTACTTTTGAAATCGCGTATTGTAATCACAGGGAAAGACAGACGCTTCAGACCTCTACTGAACGAATCAAGACGAAGCAAAGCGCTACGTTCGGGGTTAAGGGTTGTGCACAACAAAAGGATGAAATCCAGCAGTGCATCTTAAAGTCCTGGCACGAATTTATTTCTATGACCTATACAAACAAACAAATTGTTTTTATTACAGGTGTACATTCTGTACGCATCATTAACATCCGAGTGCCAGAGGTGATACAATACGGTACCAGAGACGCAGTGACCTTGGATTGTGACTACGTGACGAAGAACGTAACAGGTTTAGTAGTGAAATGGTTCCATATGGATCGATCACAGCCTGTATATCAATGGATACCACCGCAGAAGCCACAGGCCCTGGGATTGTTAAAAAATAAGGTAAAACAAAATCATGTTTTTGTTCTAAATGTTGCAATAACAACTATTTATTGAACTCCAACACAATTATAATATATATTATTATATATTATGATAAATGGCGAGTGACAATTTTATAATCCAATTTAAACAAAAAAGTAAAATCAAACTGAATTTTAAAATAATTTTAAATACAAAAAGAAAATAAAACAAAAACAATAATAATAGGCTAATGACTTTATAAACTTACAAATGCCATGAGCAAGGAGATCGATATCATTGGATTCATTATCATTAGAGTCAATGGCTTACTAAGAACCACAATCCGGCCTCTTTCATTCTGTACCAATTTGAAAGAGGCCCAGCAAATCAGTCTGAACTTCTACGCAGGTTATCAAAAGAATCCTCATGAGGAAACCTAGACATACTAGGTGTGATTGCATTCTGACTCGGTCACTTGCTTTAAATGGAATACAGTCCTACCATTTAATATTTTTTTATAAATCAGAGACAGTCGGTGTTCATGCTCGACGGTTTCGAGTACTACTTCTGACATATACATTCTTCTAAGACTTTCTCTAAGGCCTTGGCGATAGGGCATCTAGGCTGCCAATGAACTTTGTGTCATAATTTATTTTATGCCTTTCCTTATTCTTCTCACAACATGTCCTTATAAGCGACAGTTTTCCCTTATCAAATCATATCTAATGTTATCATTCACAGTGATGCTTAGCATACCTCTTAATGATCATATCTCTAACGTCATTGATTTTTTAAAGAAAAAGAATGCTAACAATTTTTAATATTTCTAATATTCTTGTTAACCATACCAACTAAGCTAAAGCTTATAATCTTTGGTCGAGCGTCGAATGGTTGATTCCTATCGATTTTATTTTCATGATTTTTCTCCCACACAACTCTCACTTTCGTACATACAAGTGTGTTGTGTGCTTTATTAGATGCATACACAATACAGACATACATATCGCACATTTATAGGATTATGCAATATAAAGTTATTAAAAATGTTACCGTCCTTACAGCTGGATTTAACGTTCCAAGTCTCCCACAACCCATACACGAAACATCGCGCGCTACGCATACTTCAGCCCGGCACAGAGCTCACTGGCAACTACACCTGCGTGGTTTCAACGTTTCTCGCGGAGGACGAGAGAACACGTCCTATGACAATTTTCGGTAAATATAAAATCGTTTCATTATGGTTTATATTTGTATGAAATTATAATTGAAAAAGGTACCGTCAGATCCTTTTGATGAGTATTGATCCGATCTGGCTTAACACTGCCGTCTGTATGTTTGCTATAAGTTTGTTACTTCATAACTTTCGACTGGGTGAACCGATTTTGATTCCTTTTTATTTGCTTGATACTTCTCGAGCGGTCCCATGTTTTCCAATTCTGACATTAATGAGAAAACCATATAAGTCTTAAATTTGCATCAAGTATGTGCGCCACAAATGTACGTATAACTCAATATGCAAACAACGAATTCGATAATTCATTTTTTTATTGAAAAGGATGTTTGATGATAGTTTGGTTAGGTTCTGATTAATTCTATTTCGTAATATTCCTATTCGATTTGAAGTTGGTTTTTGTCTTTACTCATAAATATGCTTGTTGATTTATCGAGGCTCCAGTTAAAGAGGTTATATTGTTTAGATTATGTTTCATAGTAGAGGTACAATGCGTTTTGTGAATCGAGACAAAACGGAAATTACATCGTGCAACTTTAGCCAGCGGCGCTCCCAGGCGCGTGTTACTCGGCTGTAACCTGAACGGATGGAGGGGACAGGCACAGCCGAGTACATTACAAGCTTTTAGGGGAGTGATTTTATTTTCTATTAGATGTACAATTGTTTTTTTTTTACACGGTTTTGTTCATTTAATATGAAAAATGCACTGTTTTCTTTATGTTTTATATTAATGTTAGTCCTGCATGGCGTTTCATATAGATCTTCGAAAGTAAATTGCACATTTTTTTTGTAAATTTATTCAGAACCTAATAGAATATACACTTATTCGACAAGAAAATATAAGTATACGAGCAAAAACCAAAACCAACTTCAAATCGAATCAAACGTTGAAAGCTATTACGCGCAGACGCCACGTTCGTATGTCCGAATTATCTTAGGAATATTACGAAATAGAACAACCTGTAAAACCTATCGATAGGCGAACGCTATTTGGCTTTGCATAACTATAATGTACTGTAATCGGGTAATCAAACTAACTGATGTAATTTAAAATCTAAATTAAAACAGCGATAAAATAATAAATAATATTTGATTAAGTGTTATCTTATAAAATTGATGAAAATTTCCGAATTTTACCCATAGCTTGGCATTTATAAGTATTCATTGATTTTATAATAAGGGACATAATTTCGAGACGTAGCAAGTAACAAGAAGGTCTGCTAAAAACAATCTTCAAAAATTTTAAAGTTACAGAAATTCAAGTCCCTGCCAGACAAATTTCCAGTACGTTTTCGTTTTTCGGCTTTTTACGTACAAAAGACTTTACATGCAAAAATTCTGACGAATAAGCCTGGTGACATGTGTACAACTATTGCTAGCTTGTACTTCATTAAAAATAAATTAATAGACATGACAGCTTTCTTCTTTATTCTAAGTACGCTAAGCTTCGCTTCTTTTGTTACGGATGTTGTAAAACACTCATATGTGCTAAAATTTTTGTAATTATTATATTAAAATGTATATAACAAATACAAACGGAACAACGCAAACTAATGCTAGGCGAGAGGGGAAGGAGGTAATGGAATACAAATTACCGTTTTGCTTACACGAAATCAATCAATACACGATACAATCTGATCGGTAACCAAACATTAGATAGAAAGCTATTAAACTTTGAATGTAAAGTTGGTTTTATTGGTGTAAAGGCTTATTCGACTTCATTTCTTACACTGATTAAATCGAAAGCTAAAACAAAATTTATACAGTTCATTATTAAATATTAAAGAAGCATTAGGGATTGGAATATTACTCAACTAGTTGTATAATAACTTAATTAGGTTTTGTTGAAGTGACTTTATATGAATGCTGGTTATATTACCCGCATCGTAATGACTTAGAGTCATACTTATATTCTAAGAGACTAAATATGGCTCAGTACGGAGTATAGTCCTTCTCAGTAAAAAAAGATCAGTTGAAGACAAATCATTAAGTGTGCATTTGCATACCTCTAGTTTATGTTTTAGCTCTACATTTGTGAGCTTAAGCTTGATCAAGCAACTCCCTCAAACTCGATTTATCCGTGGCCACAGACCTCTAGTTCACAACTGCTCTTTCGTGGCCTGATTCACACCGTCCAATCAATGGACTGGAATATTCCTCGACATATTCGATCTTGGAGACCCGACTCAAATATTTTTTTTAGTCATGTGTTTCATAACGTTTATCCTTCGCACACATACCGTAGTAAATCAGCGCTTAAAACTGCAATAAACAATTTTTTTTGGTTTCCGCGCCGAGGGTTGCTAACGAAAGACGTACGGATATATTTGGATGTTGATGCACGACTATATAAACCCGAGTATTATTTGAAGATGGCCTCATATATGATAGTCATTGAGTCCAAAAACTGTTCATAAAATTAAGCAAATTATTACTTTGTTCGTAAGTAACCGAAAAACAAAAACCAGTTGGTAGACGACAATTGGAAATGGAACTTTTAACTAATACACTCACTAAAGACTCTAGGCTCTAATTACATTGAAATGAGCTTACCTTTAATTCATTGATTTTCCCTATTAAGGAGTATCGAAAGATTTATCACTAGCATGATATGGAGCCATTGGATACGGTACCAGAAGCATTCCAAGTCGAAGTAATAATCGTTAAATTTCATGTCGCCTGTGTACATAGTAAAGCGCTTGATAGAAGTCTTCTTTATTCGCTACGATTTTTGCTCGAGACTTTGATTAAATGAATGAATTCCATATCAATAAAATTTTCTTCCGACAATTTTGATTAAGTTATATTGCTAATTGTTTAGATCAGGCGTTTTTATACATATTTTTATTTTTGTATTACAGAGTAATATACTAGATATGCTTCACATTTTTACTTGACAATTATAACATAGTTTTTGTTAAGTACATCACCAATATGTCAAAATTCTTCTTCTATCCTTAATCTTTTCTATATTTATCACTACTATTAAATTTTACTACTATCCTTTTTCTGTTGACGCTACCCGCATCCTCATATATATATATAAAAAGGTGACCTTAATGCTTTAATATTTTCTTCCAGCTAACCTTACTATTCTCATACATTAAATTGGTACTAATATAGCACCAAATAAAAAATTATAAATCCTTTTTACGCTTTCCCTGCGAAAGCGCTTTATTGTACTAGTAAGCTGTCTATCATATTTTAAAATTGACTCAATGTTTATGTTTGTTTCAGTACCCGAAACGAGATTTGATATGATCCAAGACCGGCTAAACGATGGCTACTTAAATATTATTTGTTCTGTTGAAGGCGTCTTTCCAAAACCGGATCTAGTTATATTAGTTGGAAACAGGTAATTTCATGAATTCAAGTTTTATTAATATAACAAGAGTAACATAAGAATAAACATAAATATGTCAAAGCCAAGCTAGACGTAATAGTGAGCGGTGGAGTGAGTTATGCTGTGTATCTTAATACAAAGTCAGCCAGTCATTCAGTGGTTTCAAAAGACTTGGAAGCTTTCTCTCCAGAGTGGATCGTCGGATATGGCAGGATACAGAAAACGGAGGATAGTAAATGGTGGAAGGCATTACGGAAGGTCTATATTTAGCAATGGATTGGTAAAGAATCCAGTTGCTGATGATGATATCATTGTAAAAACAAATAATAGTAAACAATAGATATGAATGTAGCAGGTCAGAAAGGGAGAAATGAGGTCAAATCAGGATGATGTACTAAGTGAAAGTCCGTCAACTCTGAAAACCCTGACGCGTGTACGTTCATGTATATAAGATATTGTCAAAAGACAGTAAATCACGTAGCAGGGATATTTTTGTCGAAACTGCGTGTGTCTATAAACATCAATGCAATTTTGAAGTATTTATTTTTTTTTGTTTACTGGGGGGAATCTTCAACAAGATACTGCGCCTTCTGGGGGAAAGGGAGGGAAGTATTTAACTGCTTTAAGACAACTGAGTTAAGCTCTATCAGGAGCACTAACTTCCACTCGCTGTCGTTCAATGTAGTGCATCTACAACTATCCTACACCCGACCACGAACGAACGGCCAGGATAAAGGTATAGTGGAGGCCATAGACAAAGCACCAGTCTGGCCATTAAACTGAATATTGACAGATGAATTATTTTGCTTACCTAACGCTATGAAGTACGTGCATTAAGAAATATTGTGGTGCAAGTGTAGTTTAACATGCGAGAAATGTTTGTAATTCTGTATGTAAAATTAAGTGTATAACAGTGTTCATCTGCTAGTCCGTAGTGAACGAAATTTATCAGGCCGTGCATGACGTGTGACGTGAGGGATTTCATGGTTGAGAGCAACGTTAAACGACTTAGATGTTATGTCGTATGCTCCGCATATAGGTACAAAGCCTATTTCACAAGTTCAGTAGGCATGTTAATTGGCAAAAGCGTTCGTGCTTCTCGGCTAGTGCTTATTTCTGTAATTAATAACTGTAATGTTATTGGACACAAATTTGCAAAATCTTTACTGAATATAAATTACGTACCTTAGTAAAAAATAGCCTAAACATCTATTCTAATAACATACGAATGCTCCCATGCCATGCTATGCCAGGTATATTATATATTGTCTCACAGTAAAGATACATTTTAATTTAGATAGTCGAAATTAATAGAAGCTGCGTATTAAATGTATTTAAGGGTTACAAGTGACAAATTCTCATACTTAATATTTTTCGGCATATTCTAAATGCAAATTTAAGACTTATTTAATTTTCTCATGGCTGTCATTGCCAGAATTGAACAAAAGGATACCATAAGAGAAGCTCGAACTTTCACATAAAAAAACGAACAACAATCTAAAAACCCAAAACCCCGTCCAAAGTTATGAATTGAAAACCCTGAGTTTTTGGAGTAGTTTGATTAGTCACAGTGTGATTACCTGACCGTGTGGTACATACAATATAGTATTCATAGGTATATATAGTTTATATTAGGTGAACAAATAAATCAAGTAAGTTGATGGTGTCGAAATGTATGATCTATCATTTAAGCCGCAGCTTGTCAATCATCTTGCTTCATTAGTCATGGCGTTCGGTTATCACAAAGCGGATCGTTATCATGTCGTCAGTATGAAAAAGCATTTTCACAGTTGACAGGCTAAATTGCTCTTCAGTGCATGAGTATTATTGGGAATCAATATATGTAGATACTAGCTCAACGACGTACCGTGCTGGAATCTCTTTGATGTATTGGGACGATATTAGACTGAGCAATTATCTATATCCATGGATAAAATTCAACACCATACAAGACTTTAAGTAATCATTTATTTAAAGTATAAGAACTTAGACATAAGTACTTGAGCATACACTTTGATAATCGATCCTAAAGTTTCGTCGTTATGTAAGCGTCTTTGTTTGAACTATATAAATATATACTATGTATAATTCGAGCCTGGAATAAGCTCTAGGAATAATAACTGACAGTTATACTACAAGAAATATCAATAAATGTAATTGCACAGGCAAAAGACATATTTTTTTATTTTGTCAATATTATAGATACAATTGTGTAGGCGTAGAATAAAGCAACTATTAGTGTTGTAAAATTAATCTTATATTTTTAACATAGTTCAATTAATTTTGTAAACTATATTATAAAAATAACTATATTATATATGTCGGCACGTCGCCATAATTGTGATGAAATGAGCAACCGATGTCACTGGCGTCCATGATGATTTTGGCGACAGATGACAGATTACGCGCGATGGTTCAACCGCTCTATACGACCGCCACCGTAGAAGTCTGTCACTTCGCTCGACCGGATGGTAAAACGTTGACTCCATCGAACGCCGCCAGACGGCGCTAGCGTTCCGTCTTCCAAATGCCGCCAATGTCGCTAGTGTGGTAGCGCTAGTATCGCGTCGGTTACGACACGGCCATCCTGCTCGCACACGTCCTCGTTTGTATACATAAATATTTGTATACATTAATACAAAAATATAAATAAATTTTATAATATTTTTGTATCACATGATGAGTCGTGCTTTTTTTTTTGAGACTTTTAAAACTACAATAATGTACAATTAATAGACAAATATACTAGCCGTATGTTCGAATCCACCATTCCACTATTGACGTGAACCATCTCCTAGCACATGCATAAACTTAGTTGGCATGGAAAACAAGAATGTTAGCAACATTTATAAATAAAAAAAAAAACTAGTATTCTCAAAAAATATATAAATATACAAAACAAGCAAAATGTATTATTTTCAATCAAAGTTGATTTAGATTTATACCAAGTAAAATATCAATTGTTGTTCTCAGGCCTTTGAACGCCAAGTCTTCGATCAAGAACTTCGAGGGTCGATACACTGCTCTTACCAGTGCCGTTGTCAACATCGACTCCTTACCACCCACTGTGGAAATCCTGTGTGACATGCAGGTACATTTGGCGAATTATTTCAGCAGGAAAAGGGACATATTCTATAGAGGTTAGTGAATTTATTAATCCAAATATTTCGTATTAATATTTAAGCTATTTTAAAACCAATGGCAAACCCAATCTCAATAGGACTGTTACCTGGTGATTACAATGATACCTTAACTCTTGCATCTCTGGGTTTTAGGCCGTAACGCTTATATAATTCACGGACTTTTAACCGAGTTCAAAAAAGGAGGAGGTTCTCTATTCCTCTGTATGTTTTTTTTATGGTTGTTATAAAACTTTCGAAAGTTTTGTAACAATGAACCGACTTCGATGATTTTTTTGTGTCATTTTGTACTATTCTGACAATGGCCTCCATCAGAAAACCATAAAAGTTTTAAATTTGCATCAAGTGTGTGCGCAAAATGGACGAATCATTCAATATCACGCAAACCGATTTCGATGATTCATTTTTATTGGAAAAGATGTTCAAGGGTGGTTTGATGAGAATTTGGTTAGGCTCTGATTAATTCTATTTTGTAATAATAATCCCTAAGATAATTCGGAAATACACACAGAGGAATTCGTGCATAATAGCGTTTAACGTTTGATTCTATTTGAAATCGATTTTTGTTTTTGATCGTAAATATACTTGTATTGTGTTTGCAATATAAAAAACCAGTTTTAGTAAATCTTTCACCTTTATTTAATTTCTCAGTGGGATAAACACAGATAGTAATCTGCATTCGTTTTACAGCTCCCAGCTACCAAGGTCCCATATGTAATAAGCAGTGCAGCTCACCACCATACACACATTTTAAGCACAAATTAATCGATTTTTTAAATATTTATGTAAAAACTTGCCCACAAAGGCTACTTCCAACTTGTTATATTTTTCCCATAGTGAAAAACAACCTTAGACTCTTAGACATAGACTCTTAGGCAAACTATTTTATTTATGATAGAATCAAATCGATTGAATTTCTCTTAAACCATTAGGCTATTGATTTTACTGTATATTTATAGTGTTTTTATATATTCTAGATCCACCCACGTATTCGCTGGAATCAACAAATTCACCTCATTCGTCTCCAGATAAAGGTATATTTTTCTTTCATAATAGTAGTATAGTTAACCGCTTTGTCTGGCCAAATGGAATGACCACAGCAAAAGGATGAGAGCGCGCGATGGGGCGTGTGAATGTCCGATGATGAAAGTCGTATGGAGAATGAAATCGGAAAAATAATTTATCACAGAGGACTTGGCAACCATGTCTGTTTTTTTTTAAAAAAAAAGGTAAATCTTGATTAATTTTTTTTTTCTTTTTCGCAGGTCATTCGTTGGATTCAATGCCCATTATAGTAGTATTTTCAATAGTGATGTTATATATACTACAGACGAGGTGAAAATTATAAAAAAATCGACTTTATAAAATGTCTTTAATAAGTTTTAATACGATTAACCAATTGAAAGTTGGTCAATAGTGTTTATTCCTTTTGGCAACTCGTATTCGTTAAACTATTTTTTTTTGACGGACTGCACAGATTGGCCAGAGTTGCTGGCCTTGACTGATTCACCGGATTGAGAGTTGGCATAGGCATCTTTTCTTTTTTCTTTATGTATTCGGGACTTTTGCCCTTTTGGGCATGTCAGCCCCTTCATACCGTAAACTACGCTACACACACCTTGGTCGCGTGAAGCGAGATAGAAAATCATCAATGTTATAAGGCCATAGCCACCAGCCCTCGCTCTCTAAGGTCGGGTTAGACAGCAGCATTAAGAAGACCCCACATGTTGCTCCCTTAGTTTTAGACTATCTATTAATGACTTTCTTACCGCTTCATGTTTGGCACATTCCCCCATTATGTGCCGCACATCGTCCACCACTTGGCAAATGTCACAGTTCGGTAACTCGGCCTTCCGCATCCGATGTGCAAAAAATTTTGCTGGAAAATGTCCCGACCTTAATCTGTGCACCATTGTGTTATACTTCCTACTAGTTTCCTTCAGGCACCAGGCAAACGAGGAGGTCGACTCTGTATGATTTTATACCAAAAACCTTTCTGCTGACTTCTATCATCGAAATATTCTTTAAAATTTTGGCATAGGTCTTAGGTCGGTTAGCCGGTGAGGGGTAACCTCGGATTGGACGGTTACTATGTTACGCGTAAGCATTTCGATCCGAGGGCGCCCGAGAGGATTGAACCACGACTCGGCCGTGCTATTTCACGGATAACGTAGTCGTTAAACCAGCTGTCTGCTATTTACTAGTGTAGTACATTTCGTTTCCAAACCGATAAACAGTCATATCGATCATCGAATGTTCATTTTGTACACAATTAGTTTAGCAGACTCAGGGCTATGTATTTATATCACTTCAAATAAATGCGCTACAAAAAAGAACAAAGATGTGGTTTTCAGATTGTTTTAAAATTATTAGATGCTCAAGATTAATTTAAGCATTTGTATAACATAATATTTTTATGTTTAATTTAAATTCTATATAATTCATAATTGTGAATATAGCATATATTTATCAAAGAAAAATTGTGAATATTGTATTATTTAAAAATCTAGTCGTAGTTATATTAATGTTTAATAAAATATTTTTTTAATTTCATGCCTATCATTTAAGCCATTTTTAAGAATATATAAAAATTATGTTACAGGCTATAAACATATAAACATAGGTTTATTTGGAATTAATAGATTTCACATGTCGTAGAAAAAATTCTAGTACATGTAAGTGTTCTCACAATGTTTTCTTCACCGCCGAGGGCATTATTTATGAGTACTTAATATTGCAATTAACAAATTCACTGGCGGCGGCACCCAGGATCAAACTCGGGTTGCAACTTGAGGCGACCTTCCGGAAACAGCTACCACGGCTCCATATATCATCGAGCAAAGTTGCATTTATAACGAAAAATTATAAGTTTATAAAGTGACAATTTGTGAACATACGACACATTGTTGGGTGTATTTTTTTGATCTACCCACATTAATTCTATAGACGAGTTTAGTACGAAAGTCGTTTTGTTGGAAGATTAAGATTTGTACCGCACATAGATTTCCCATGAGACACGTATTTTACATTAAGCGAGGCCGCTGGGACTTTATATGACCCGCAGGAAGTTAATACAAATTTGGAAAGCTTAGAACTTTTTCCCGAAATACTTTGAGTATTATATATTTACCTCGGATTTTAATTTCCTTTGTCTCACGAGTGAGTAGCACTTTTTTTGAAAACGTTTAATTTAAATGTATTTTGTTGACATTGTCTGTCTACCGTCTGTGATCACATTTCTGATTAATACTACTACAACTACCGAATTTGATAATTCTAGAAACTTCTACCAAAAATAATGTAGTAAAATATCTTAATAACTTAATTAGAATGCCTTTAATGGAACAAACAAACTATTGTTATTATAACGAAAATACAAACTTAAAAATTGGTACAGACAATGTATTGTACATAGTGGTTGCTAAACCAGTGATAGTTGATTTTTCACGCAGTTTTTTCTAGCTTGAGGTTTCACGTTACTTGCAGTCTAGCAACTATTGATGGACACAAAACGAAGACCAGTCTTATGGTCCGGCATGAAACTGCCAAAGATAGAAAAAAGCGTTCAGATTTTACCCAATTTTTTAATTTTAAAGTTAATTTACCTTTTTAAACTTTAATCTTAATTTGATAGCAGTTAGCAGCTGCAGCAGATAGCAGTGTAGACAAAGACGCCAACGTATTTAAGTATCGCCAAGCATATAATTAAATAGAGAAAACAAAACGCTAATTTAACAATCTATCGATGTTATGACTTCGTCGTCTATTATCAACTCAATCTGACTACGTATATAATCAGGGTTGTAGAAGCGTTTCACTGTACCGTCTAGTGGATCTCTAAATCAAACTAAATTGAGATACATGATCTTGTCTCATAAGCTAGCGGAGCATAAAGTTGCCTCTCAGGATAAATGGTGATAGAATTAAATGTAGGAGAAACTAAAATATTTGAAATTTGAATTGTGGAATCTGAACTTCTAAAAAGGCTACTGCAGCCTTTTTAGAAGCGACCTGGGGGACTAAACGACACCTAAAATTTCTTTTAAAGAAAGCCATGGGTAAATGCCATTCCACTGCATGGCGAAAGGCGAGGGGATTTCCAGTGGAACGTACCGCAGCCTGCACTGTGCTATGAAGCACGTCCGGGGAGGTCAGTCCCCATTACCCTCGCTAAGGCGACACGAAGTCCACTGTAGCGGATGTCGAAGAATTGGAACTACACTCAATTCTATGTTCGTGTTATTATCAAAGAAACTTTTCGCTTAAGTAAGTAATTGCCACCGTATAGGTATTTACATTTAAGCTCCGTTTTCATTACCGTTAAGCTCGTTTACAATTTTCGCGGAATTATTAATAATTGTGATCGTAAATTTAAGTCAGGATTAAGCGGTAAAACGAGGCAGTAAAAGCGGATTAAAATTATTATGAATTTACAATCATAATAACACTTACCGTTATTTCCTTACTATGGAATATTACTTTCTTTTTATTGTTTCGTCGTTTGCATTTTTATTATTTCACGTAAAGTTTCATATAATTTTAACTGGAGTGTGTACACTTAACTTTACTTCCTTAGACATGCAATTGGCAATACCCAACTGTTAGCTAATATATACAACAAAGTTAACGTAATATTTAAAATAATATTTTTTAGAATCACAATTTAATAAAGTAAAAGAACAAAAATTCCACTGGAATTCAAAATAGTCAAAAAAATTTATGTTAGAAAGGGTTTATTTTCAATAACTTTGATGTTAATTTTTTTGGTATCAGTCCTTGGTTATCGAATATATAGGTTAAGAGTCATGGAGAACAATATTGTATTATTGATATATTGGTAGGCTTATGATAATCCAAGACAAGTACTAATCTTTAACTTTCCTATTCAATTTAGTTAATTTAGCGTTTAAGCGTTAATAGTGTTATGGTTTAGGAAACGGTCTGCGAGTTGTAAGGACGTAGGGTCGAATCCACCATTCGATTAAACATCTCCTAGTACAAGCCTAAGCTTATTTGGAATTCAGAAGAATAAAGAATAAAAAAAGACGTTTTTGTTTTGCTTGTAACATAGCTATGTATTAAAGTGGAAAAACGAATCTACAATAATTTGTTGTTCTACTAAAATATAATGAAAACTAAACATTTTAGTTGAACAACAAATTATTGTAGAGTAAAGCAACATATAAACTATTGTTAGTTTTATCCCGGCGCGGTGTTAGACTAAATATGTATGGTTTTTCAACAACTTCCAATCCAATCCTTTCGGACACGGCGCACTCCCGTATGAATTGGAAAGCGGACTACCGCCGTTGGTGTCTCTGATTGACGCAGTGCAATTTTGAAACCGCATATTGGGATAGTTCATTCAGTGTGTTAGGATAATAGCCCGCTAGGCCGAGTTTATGTCTAAAAGGAAACTTTCAGCTTTCTGTGCTTTATTTTTTAATACTGTGGTATGGCTAATTTAACTTGCAATTGATTGCATACAAGTATATTTACGAGCAAAAATAAAAACCAACTTTTAATTGAATAAAACGTTAAACGCTGTTACGTGCAGACACACCCTCTTTATGCATATATTTAGGAATATAACAAAATAGAATTACTCAAAACTAAACTCTTATCAAACTACTCTCAAAGTACATCCTATTGAAATAAAAAATGAATCATCGAAATCGGTTGGCGTGGTATTCAGTTATTCGTCCATTTGTGGCGCACATACTTAATGCAAATTTAAGACTTATATGGTCTTCTCATGGATGCCATTATCAGAATTGGACCAAAAGAATCATCAAAATCAGTTTACCCAGACGAAAGTTATGAGATAACAAACATAAAACAATATACAGACAATAAGGTGTGAGACATTTTTCTTAATACTACGAATTTTAACGTAAAATTTTTATAATTTAAAAATCGCTTATATTCCCCGGCACGTCTTGGCTTATCGCTAGACTAGCACGTAAGCGGACGTGTCGAATTTTATTTTTACAATTTCTTTCAGCAATCAGGAACTATTCAAAGTCGAGAAACGAATAAATTACACATGTAAATAAATGATGTATGATTTAATATTTTTTTATAATAAATAAATAAATAAAAGCATCTACACAGAGAGGCAGAGAGAAATATCGTTGGTTCGAGTACTTAAGAATTCCCCCTTGTATTATGTCTATATGTATGTGTGTATTATAATCTGCTAAACAAACATTTAGCTGGACAGTCCCCTATCGCTACTGCCTTGAACTTTTGGTCATACATACATACCCAAACCACCGTAACACGTCTTTATTTCAAAACATACCTTTTGTAGTAATTATATTTTTGTAATTTAAATTGTTCAATAATATGTGTTGCATATTATCTACTACTTAATACTAAAAGTCTGTAGAGATTATACATTTTTTTTTAAAGAATGCTAACAACATTTTACAAAAATCTTGTAAACCATACCTAGCTAATAGGGCACATTGTGCTAGGATGTGGTTTTTTAGCCCCGCAGTTCTGGGCTCGTAGAATAAGGCTACGGTATCGCCTGCCTGTCGTAGAAGGCGGCTAAAAGGGGCTTTGGGTTCACTGGGCTACAGGGGTGGGGGCCTTTATCGTCCGCCGAAGTGAACCTGGGAAGGCGGCATCGGCTGGGCCGTGTCG
The DNA here is from genome assembly GCA_029286785.1 of Meandrusa payeni. Lineage (NCBI taxonomy): Eukaryota > Metazoa > Arthropoda > Insecta > Lepidoptera > Papilionidae > Meandrusa > Meandrusa payeni. The sequence continues at coordinate 9,745,696 of JAGSMX010000013.1, forward strand.
ACTTACACTGCGAGGGCCCAGGGGGAGGGACTAACTTCCCCCCGGGACGTGCTCTCCGAAGAGCGCAGTGCATAGGGGTTCGGGTGCGTTCTCTCGAGATCCCGGAGCCCCTCACGGCGCACTGAGGAAGGGCGAATAATTATTCAAAATATTTTTAGACAAATTATAATTTTCTTACATCGTTGACAAAGTTTATAAAAGTATTACAGCATCTTAAAATTAAATAAATTTTCGAATACTTCGAGTTAATTACCGCTTCATCCACGTGTAATAAGTATACCTCCTCGCTTTGCAATCTCGTCGCCGTTTTAAGAAATCCTTTGCTTAATTAAGTTACGCTCCTGCTATTTAATATAAAGCGCGGACTTGAAGCTATTATAGGGTTATTTACTGTTAAATTACATTTTAATTTAATTTATGTGAGAAAAAATCGACTTTAAAAATATATACGTACTCACCATTATTAACATACAAGGGAAGATAGTAATAAAAGTTTTTTTTGTATACTTTCTAAAGTGCTGGACTACGATCCCACCTGATTTTAAGTGGAAATCCAGTCCTGGATGTTAAGACGCACTAGCGCAGTAAATGTCTATTCACTCTACTCTTGAAAATACCCACATTTTAATCGGAAGGAAAGACAGATGCGGTCAAACTATTGTACTATTCTAGTCCCTTGCTTGTAAAGAAGATAACCCTAGCGGAGCAGGCAGACCCTTCTTTAATCGTCTGTAAAAAGTTAGGACCCATATGTGAGAAAGGGTAAGATCCATCGCCATATATCCAGCAGGAATTTTTACAATAGGCAATAAGCTAATGTGAATGCTAATCCATGACCGCATGGCCACTTAATATCAGGCCAATCGTTTTCTTATAAAGTATATATAAAGTGTATCGGCATAATTTCATCGGTGTCAAATATTAAAAAAAATGTATTGTTAATATTAAAAAGGTGCGTATACATAAGTATCCGTAGGAGAAGTTATACATTTTTGGCATCATTAAGTAAATTTCATGAAAAATTTTCAATTGGACACAAATAATTAATTAATTAATTACAATAAAATAACTGGACTGGAAAAGGATTTTTATATTAATAAGCGTCAATAGTCTAATGGCTTAGGGCATGGTCTGCGAATCGAAAGGTCGTAGGTTCGAATCCACCATTCGATTACTGACGTGAACCATCTCCTACCACAAGCTCAAGCTTTGTTGGAATGATTAACAAGAATGTTAGTAATATTTCTAAAAAAAAAGCTAGCTTCTTTTTCAAAAAAGAAAATTAATATTTTTAATTTCTTATCAGTAAATATTGGATCACCTCAGAAATAACTGTTAATGTCATATTTTTTTTAAAACGCGTCTAAAGAAGTATAATATAACATCAAAAATCCATGTATCGTATACCATGATGATTCCTTAATAAAACATATATCTGTCTAAGGTTCCCTTATATATAAAGCTCACGGAATTCTCAAGAATTAACTCGGAATACGCCGGATAACGTTACAAGGATCAGTCTTCTTAAGGCGGACCCACATTAGCCTCCTGACCGACCTCAAAAGGAAATGCTCGGGTGCTTTGCTAATGGTGCTATTGATTCGAGTGATTTCTAAAGCACGCCTCTTCCTACCAAAGGACTGTTGCTATTAAAAGTAAGCAGTTTTTGATGAAATTGACGCTCGTTCACTTAAGGTTAAAGGTCTACATTTTTGATAATATTGATTAAATTCTTTGTATTGTATATACAACCTATAATTTTTTGAATTTTTCTTTGAACAAAAATATGTTATGTTTTTATTAACCTGCTAGATTTTTTTTTCTCGCCGGTGTTACAAGGCCACCCTTGCCCACATATAGGTTAAGTTTAGTTTTCCTTAAATTGTTGTTAAGTTGTACATTTTCTAGTGTTTAAAATGTGAGCAATAACTCTTTATTCTATTCTGACTATCTAAGGCGGAGTTCAAAGAATATTTTTAATAAGAAATTCCAAACTCCATCGGAAATAAATTGGGTGAAACATAAAATTTTATTACAGAGAAAACGAAGACACATTTAGAAAGAGCATTTAGAAAGGTTTATACAAGCCTCGGTGAATTTAATGCACTCACGTAGGAACTCAATGACTGGGGTAACGCGCTACACTAACGTTCACTACCATTGAAAGAACGGCGCAGTTTACAATAACTGCGTTAACAATATATAAAACTACAAAGTGAATATAAAATAAACTCTATCGACACCATCTTGATGGTTCCACGAGTGCGTTTTTCCCGCCACTTATTCTGCCACGAACTATCAACTAGTGACATCTACTGTGACCAGTAGTGTTTCCAAACCTAAATGATTTGAGGACCTTCACGAAACGAGCCTATTTCTTTCTCAAAAGCGGGCAACGCACCTGCAGCTCTTCTGGTGTTGTCGATGTTTATGTATTATTGATTTTATTATTGTTTTACTTATTAACAGAAATTCACCTAACTGAATTCCACTCATCCGACGTAATGTTTTTGTAATAATAACTTTGTATTTCAGTTCGCACGCATTGTACTACACAATGGCTGCTAGTTTTCCAACAACATCCAATTTAATGTTTTTGTACACATTCGTGTATGAGTAGGAAGTCACACTGCAGCTGGTCCGCGGCATCTGATTGACACGGTGCAATTCAGAAACTGTGCATTGAGATAGTTTTTAATTTAGTTGAGTGTTAGGTCATCCATTCTGTTCTACTCACAGATTCACTTGTGACTAAACTAATTGATGCATTCGTTTTTTATATATTTGTTTCCAGCACAGTATTTCTATTTCGACTTAAAAATTTTAATATAAAATATTATACTAGTTGTATCTTGACACGCTTGGCTGTGGCACATTATGAGACGGAAGCGAGAGCAAGGGATTTAAAGTAAATGCTTAAGTTTGTCTAATAATCTAAATGTGACGGGTCATCACTATTCAATTTTTGTTAGGAAAATGATTTTGATGGTAAACAACGCCATTTATTGTTAATAAAACGTTCGCAGGCATGTTACTGAAGCAAGACATAGATAAAAACAATCATCGAGGCTGATCGTGTCAAAATTGTTAGTGTACACAAACTAACGTAACATTTACATATACAATATTTTTTATTTATTTTTTATACTAAATAGGCTCACGTTTGGCTTCTATCTTGCTTGATGGAAGGCGAAGATGAAGCCTAGGATGGAGCACGTGAGCCTGTAAGGTGTCTGTTCACACTGGACTTAAAGTTGTCCAGATTGTACCCGTGAGGAAGACTGAACGCGGCAGAGAGTTCCATTCCTTAGCCGTCCGCATAAGGAAGGTGGAGGCAAACCGCTTCGTGCGTATTGATGGGATGTCTACGACGTAAGGGTGGAACTGCTCGCCGCGCCTAGTCGTTCGGTGATGGAGAATATAACTAAATATAATATAAAATAGTGACAATTATAACTGCGATGTCGGTTTCAGTGAATAAAAATATTCGTTCCTACTCCTAAAATAATGCAGTAGATATATTTACCTAAATATATTAATATGTGGTAAAATTTAATAGTATACGTACTTAAAAAAAAAAATTATTAAGCAATAAAGTTTTTAGGTGTCGGATGACACATAGAATACTATATATAGGCTCGTAATAAGATAAGTCACTTACCTAAATTTCTGCCGATAAATATGGTGATAGTCTCACCACTGGTTATATTTAAAACCTTACAAACTCGGTGAGGAACGAAGAAATATCCTTAAAGGAGGAAAATATACGAGTATATATATATTTATTTTACAAAGGGACCAACGTTGTTGCACAAATTTTAGCTACAGGCTCATAGGGCCCTAAATGGGGTCAAAAAAAAAAACTCGGTGATTAGGGAAAAGCTATTACTATACCTGTGTATTATTTTTGTTATTAAAAGAACTATATTTAAGTTGAAGCACTCGATTGAAGCAAGCTCGTCGGAAATAATATCTTACAACAATACTTTTCGTATTCCTGCATAAAAGGAAACTATTCTAACTTCCGCCAACATTGGCGATGTACGGTTGAACCGAAGTAGTCCGATCCGTTTCCGCTTAAATAGAGACTCAATGTTACTTTTCTTTCTACCTTATAACAAAAAGTGAGATAGTTCAACATCCAACTGAGATCTGATTCAGACATTAATACCAAGATACAAATACAAACACTCACGTCCGTCTACCGTAGAGGTAGACAGAGATAATTGACTTTCTCTTTGTACGACTCTGACACACCTCTTTCGTTTCATTCAAATCCATACATCTGCTCATGCATAAAATGGGACCAAGACATCAGAGAGTTACGGTAAATTAAAAAAATGCGAATAATTTTAAAATCCTACAGACAATTTTATTGCGTATTTCTACATTCGGTCGAAAATCCGATAACAATTGTAAATAACTTGAATTGCAATCTATTTTTCAATAAACTTCACATCACTCACTGCAACTTCAATTGCGAAATGTGTTGCAATGTTCAAATTTAAAAACTCCCAATCTTTTTGGATTCACGCCAACGGAATTGCTAAATAAAATTTACCAAATATTTATTAAGTTTTATTTTAAAGTACCTTAAAATATATGTAATTACATTTACTTAATCTGTTTTTGCAGAAAATACAAAAAAAAAATTACATGCCTCTATGACGTAACACGTATACAAAAAGGAAAACTTCAAATGTCAAAAGGCATTCTTTGCCTTTTCTCCATCTACCTTGGGGTTGTATAGAGACAAAGTAATGGGTCCTAACTAGATGAAAGGGATGGAATTGTCCCTAAGCATGAAAAGAATTGTAATTAAGACCTCCCCTACTGCCTTGTTTGTATGCGTGCCAAACTTGGACTTTTACAAATAAAGCTAGTGGAAGTTAATAACAACGCAACGCGCAATGGAAAGGAGCATGCCATCAGGAAAGCACAAAAAACTATAAGCGAAAATATCAAGCTCATCAGCTAACCTATATCGGTCCAAAGTTACAACATAAAGAAAAATAGTACAATAGCTTAAAATTTAATCAACCATTACAATTGCATTACTGGACATACTACATAGTTTTTATAGTATCAAAAATAGTCGTTTAAAAAATTGCGTATACTGCATGTGTAATATCTTACATGTGTCCATTGAATGAAACGTTGCGTGAAACCGCCACGCACTCCGCGCCCGCGCCCCCGGGGTCGCACTCGTCCTATTTCCCAAACGTTATGAAGCAATATCCACTATTTTTTCCACACCATAAAAACCAATTCCTTTTGACGCAGGGCATTCCCGTGTGAATTGAAATCTGGACAGTATCTGGCGCTGATTCTGATTGACGCAGCTCAATAGAACTTCATCCTGCAATTTTATTCTAGTTAATCTACTGCGTAGGTGTGAATTTGCTTCTAACGAAGTATTTTACTGATTTTGCTAGACAATCAGTTTGCGAAACAATCATGTCCCTTATACAATAAAATAATTAAGATACCCTATGAATTACTAAGCAACTAAAAGAATACTTTTGGTATGGTTAAAAGCAGTCGATTCCGACATCACAGAAGCACTGATAAAGGTTACCTTATATAGGTATATATATTTTAAAATATACATATATATATTTGTATTATTATAAAATTACATAAATAATTATATGTATAATATTTGCTTTATTATATAGATTGCTAAAGAAGATATATACGAAGTGACACATCAAAAAAATCTCTGACACAAGCACATAGATAATTTCAAGATCTCAGCCAAATATGGTAAGCAGATTAGTATGCATAAAAATAAACATTTTTTTTTGTAACATAGGAGCCTCCACAAGCGGTGATACTCGAAGAATAGTATATCCCATACCATTAGACTTCGAGTATCACATAAAGCATACAATCTGATGATCGGATAAAGGTGAACAAACGTAAGAATCAAGATCATATGCAATTATTTGACCGGAATATCGATTCGCAACTTTCGACCGAAAGAGGCCAAGACCCAACCACTTAGGGCTCATAAACCAGGTTGCTGGTTCACAGAGTGACCTAATCATTTAAAAACTACATTAGGAATTTATTGCTCCAGACTAACTGCTAAAACTTTTTTTTTAAAAAAAGGCATGTTAGCATTCACACTATTTTTTTTTTCGCAAATATTATTACAATAAATGTTAACTATTCCAAATAAGCTTAGGCTTGTCTTAGTTGTGAACCCACGACCTTACGATCCGCAGCCCGTACCCTAAACCATTAGACTATTGACGCTTCAAATTCTGTTGTTGCTTAGAATAAAAAAGAATACGGTTACGAAAAGAGATTAAAAAGAGAAAGGAGGAAAGGGAGAAAAGAAAGAGAAAGGAGATGGCGTTTGATAATTGAGTTTTACTTAGTTCATTATGTTATTAGACACTCGACCATCACAATAATTTTCATCATAGTCTGGAACATAAATTTTACTGAGAAATAGAAATATTTTTTTTGAAAAGAAATAAATAAAATATTTATTCCTCTGAAATATCCTAGTCAACTGTTTGAAAAGAAACTGAATTATTGACAATCTACTTAATACAAGAATCTGTGTCATCATTAGGGGCGTATGCTTGGCTCCTTCAAATCAATGACTTCATTAGTAAAACCGTCGAGTATGTCCTTTTGAGGTCGGTCATGATGCTAATGGGCGATCGGCCTTAATACACTGACCCTTGTGACACGATGCGAAGAGCTCTTATCTTATCAAAGAGATCTGAGAGATACCGTTGGGTAATTGTATCAAAAGATTTTTGTTTACTACCTACACTTGACGATAACGAAAGGTCAAAGATTAACCATTGACAATGTTAGAAGCTACAACATGTTATTTTCTATAATATCATAACATTGTTTGGTCGTGTGAATAATAAAGCAAATTATTTCGTACCGCTTATTTCTCTCGAAATGTAAGCTTTTATGCGAACTGGTAATGAGAGCCGTAAGATACTGAATGCAGAAAACGGAGGCGTATTCATAGTGTTAGGCTTTCGGGAAGACATTAGGTTATTCATTATATAAATAATTTCACATGTATATTTACGAGCAAAAATAAAACCGACATGAAATGGAATCAAACTTTAAGCGCTATTACTAGCGGATGCCCTCTTTGTATTTACGAATTATACGCAGAAACATTACGAAATAGAATCAGAACATAACGAAACTACTCTTAAAGTACATCCTTTCCAATAAGAAATGAATTGTCTAAAATCGGTCGGAGTGATATCGAGTTATCCGTCCATTTGTGGCGCACATACTTGATGCAAAATTAAGACATAAGATTGTCCCATGAATTTAATTGAGCAAAATTTTAATAAGACCACCCGAGAAGCACCTGCTTTCAAATAAAAAATCATCAAAATCGGTTCCCACAGTCTACAGTTATTAGGTAACAATCATAAAAATAACATACAGTCGAATTGAGAACCTTACCCCTTTTAATTCGGTTGAAAATAATAGTAAACTTATAAATAGGGTATTATATATAATACAAGGAAATCAAAAGTGTAAATAGTCAAACAAATATTATATATTTGTTTTATGTTACTGTATCGATTTTAATTGTACTTGCGGTCGATAGTGTAGTTATATGCGATTCCAAAATATCCGTCTCCAAAATTAGCCTATTTTTAAATATAGCACTTAAAAATATCGCAAAAGGTTTGATTGTTTCATAGTTTTCTCAAAAAATAACATAAATTGTTTTAAATAATTTTGTCGAGGCTATCATACCCACTCACTATTGGACGTTGAATTACAGGATAGCCTGTATATAATGTCGTATATTTATATTCGTATATACTTATGTATATATGTTATGCATGTATATGTATCTTGATATTGTGGGCCTTATTTTAAGATGTTAAAATAAGTGTAAATAAATAAATAAGCTTACATATACCGCCCGGTGTTTGACTGCTACTACTGTCTAGTATATATTCTTTTAACGTCAATTATAAATAACAGTTGATATATAAAAAAAAAACAGTATTTTATCTAAAATAAGAAAAGTGCATTGCTCGGGTAACTTTTAGGTGAAAACTGGGAAACTAATATTTCCAAAAGTTGGCACACTTTCCTTTTATTGAAAACTAGATTGCTATTGCAGTGATACTCCAAAAGTGAAGGGTACTGCATAGTTCAAATTTAAAACCGTATATATCCCAATAGATTTTTGGATTTTTGCCAAAATAAATCGGAAGGCAAATAAAAATAAACGGAATTTCCATTTTTTTTCTCGGTGTTCAGTGATTTTTAAAAATATATTATCATCATTAAAGAATTATTACTGTCTGGAATCCTGCTTCACGATAGCCGCTATTTGCTTTGCTTATAATTTAGCATTGTAAGCAAAATTTATTATTGTTCTTGTAATTAAAAAAACGAAAAACGTAATCTCATTTTAACTAACCGGCCAGAAATCGGACCTCAAACGTCAAACCAGAAGTCGAACGTTTAGGCAAAGGCTTCTAAAAGGCAATCCCATTCTAGAAATGTTACTAAAAATAATTATTAACTATTACTGAGTGAATGAATGGGATAAACTTTACCACAATAATTACCAAGGTCACTATCTCTACTGACAACGTAGAAAAGCTGATTGTCACAGGTAAAATCAACGGAACAAGATCTAGTGGTGGAAGGACAATACGCTGGACTGATCGAATCTGCATCACTCTCGGTACCTCAGTTAGCAATGCTTTGCATGCACACGGGTGCGGATAGGATAAAGTGGTGATGGACCACCAACGACAGGCTATTCCCACACAGTGGCCATGACCCTCAGCATTGAGGAAACCCACGCGAGGAGGAGGAGGATCATGTACATGTAAGTTAAGCAACATCATTCTGGTATCTTGTTTGTAGTAGTATCAGTAGGTTAGGATATAAAAAGATGAAAAAATCCTTTATGGTTAGAGACATTTTAAGTTATAGAAATCACTGCTAAACGTGTAAATACATAAAGAATATTTAAAAGTATATCGCTTACCATGTCTTGAAAGTCGTTGAATCTGAAACATACAAAACAGAAAAAATTGAGCCATTGAGTTTGTATGTGTATATATATATCTCTGTTATTTTAGATAAAATTAACTTCATTACTAAAAATAGAATTTTAAAACACCCTTAAACAATATCAACAACTTTAATATCTTTATTACACCTTCAGCTAAAGAAAACAATTCATAGTAATAATCATTTCCTCTTTACCGACTTCTGCAATATGGAGGACTCAACATTAGTAATGGATATTTTTAGCAACTCACTTATTAGGTTTAAAACGTTAATTATTAGCAAATTATCTTAGGTAGTATATTTGTTTGTCTATTTTTTTAAATAAGCTTAATGTATGTGGATTTACTTAAAAGTAGCCCTAACACTCTAAGATTTGACAACATGACTTTTAATTCAGGATCTCCATATTAGAAATGAATCACCTACTAACCTACATACTGACAGGGAACGTGACTCATAAGTGATCTGAATATTTGAAACACTGTGAAGAAAGTCCTAACGAAGACATTATCGATTACATTAATCAAAAGCAGGTGTTAAATTCCCCGCACTGTTGTGGGTTAAAAGCGAAACTGTACAATTAACTTCTGTTAACTTCGTCGGTTCATTAAATTATTTATTCGTTAAGTGTTAGTCGTGTGTAAAACAAACGATACAATAACTGGCTGTGAACGTCGAATGTTTGGGGACTTTGTGTTCGTTAGTTTTCCTGTTGTCAATAACTAGTTTATTTTGAGTTTGTATGGGATCGTTAAACTATAAATAATTAGGGAAACAAATTACAACGTTGTTTAGGGCGTTATTATAATTGCTTCGTCGACTGGATATTTAATAAATGCTCATTTTGTTTATTTCAACTGCTATTGTTTTCATAGAAGTTAATTGCAATAAACATAGTTATCATGTTAGTTTATTCATTTTTCATTCTTTTGCCTTTTGGTTTTTTTAATTGTCATCGTCATCTTCATTACATCTAATTTCATATTCTCCTTGTATGATAAAAGGCTTGCATTTTGATATAGCGTTCAGCATTGATAGTACTGAAATAACTTTACGCAATTATTGTTCCTGCCTGTTTATACTAACTTTTTGATCAGCTGGGAATAATAAGATACCACCTTAAACATAAATTTAATGTAATAAAGAATATGTAAAATTTATTTCAAGCCTTAGACGTACTTTTACTCTACGACGTCTGCAATACCGCTGATAATCTAGAATAAAATTCAATGAACTTCTGTACGCCAACGCAATAAGGCACACGCCAATTTCTTGTACATGCCAGCACGTGGAATACAAGAAATTGCTGTGATTCAAGCAAAAGATCGATAAATCGAACGCTTAACCACTAATACTTACTCTTACTTAGCCACTAATAATAATAGCCTTTATTGCTGACAAAATACAGTGATAATATATGATAATATATGTTGTATGTAAGACCGGGCTTAACTAACTTCTTCGTATACCAAAATATAGAAGTTCTCTATTGATTACACATCGACCGTCAAATTATTTCTAACATGATTCTATAGATCGAAATTATTACTTTCAAAGGAATTCAAACTAGTTGCGGTATTTAACATGTATTATTCAATACCATCTTCAGTCATGAATACTCTCTGATTGAGAATTGCAAATTGCATCGATAGGGAATTCCATCCTCGAAATATTGGAGGCGATGATCTGAATCTTCAAAGGTGCTATGATCGAATTTATGAATGACCGAAGATCTGCCGATGTCTTATTATATGAAGAATTACACATAAGAAGCCGTAATCGCTATAAATAACTAAATTATAGCTTTCACAGGAATCAGTTTATTACAAGGACATGTCAAGTTATCTCGGCAAGTTCGTTTCGTGGTCTATTTATACTTTTTCTTAAAAAAATAAAATGAAAAGCATGGCTTTGACGTCTCTTATCGTAAAGGGCATACGTCGTTTTTCATTACTCGGGGTATTTTCGTAGAATTGTGCTCACAGCTGGCAGGTACTTCTTATCTTCGCGAAACGTTGTGCGTTTGCGGAAAGGTTCAGTTATAAGAGACGCTTGTAAAAACATAAATTATCAAATTGCTTAGAAAAGATCTACGTCATGCTTGTGAATTGTTTGCGTATTACTCGTATAATATGTTAAACAGAGCCGAAGACGGTGGGATCATATTAACAGTAGTTCCTCTTGTTTTTTTATATAGGATTTGTGGTAAACAAACGTTCAGCTCACCAGATCTTAAGTGATCTTCTGTCGCCCATGAACATTCACAACACCAGAAGAGGTGCAGTAGGCTCAATTTTTGAAGGTCCCCAAATCGTAAAGGTTCGGAAATACTGCTGGAAAGTAAGGAATGACCTCAACACTATATCGGACCGATTAGCAAGACAAAGAGAGATTTCTTTTAAATAATTCGTTTCGGTTTTCGTTTAACTATAAAAATTTAAATTCCTACCTACCCGGGTTGAGATAAAAGTCTTGTTATACAGAATACAAAAAGGTTTATTCCGTATTTATCAATTAACTGTATTACGCAACAACATTACACAGACGCGTATTCTAACGTATTTAAGGCGCCATTATCATAATTACCAAAGCATGTAAAAGCTTTAAGTTGAATAATATTTTTGTAGAAATAACAACAGTTTCGCTATAGCATCCTTCTTTAGGCTATACCTGCAAGTGTCGTGCATAAAAGTTTTATTAAAACTTGATATGTATAATGCATTGTACAGTGAGAAATTCCGTAATTATCATAAATTATTGATAGGTAAAGAACAAAAACCGACTTAAAATCAAATAAAATCACGCTCTATCACGTGGACGCCCTCTTTGTATTTACGATTTATCATAAGAAAATGAATTAAATTAATCAGAACCTAACCAAATTTTCATCAAACTACTCTTGAAGTACGTGCTGTCTGGGTGCTGAATGAATAGCATGGCTGCTGGCAATTGGGAGACCAAATAAAGGGGAACACGGATAGCACCAGTTTTCAAACAAAGAAGTATCATCAAAATCGGTTCACCCAGTCGAAAAGTCAGGTAACAACATAAAAAAATTCCTATTCCTTTTTTTGAAGTCGGTTGAAAAGTTTATTTGCACTGGCCATATTATAATTGAAATTAATACAGTTTTCAAGCGACTTTTACTGTTGTTAAGTAGAAAGGTTTATTACTGTGTAATATGACTATAAATCAAATATTTCACGTTCAGAATTCAATGTTTGAAGAACTCGGAACTCGTTTCAGTCACTAGAGCGAAACAAGTTCGAGTGACATTCCAGAAGTGACGTTGTAAAAGTAATAATAGCTCGCGGAAAGTTTCCAGTTCCGGGGAATTTTTCCGGAATACAATTTTTCTATTTGAAAAATGATACGAAATACACGTAACAGTTTATAAATTTTCTCAATTTTATTGAACTTTATGTACTAAATCATTGAGCATTGATTCCTGATTTTATCATAAAAGAAGGGGGCGAAAGGATTTACAGCTTACTTGATATGAAGTTATAGTTATAGTATAATATATAATTTTATTGATAGTTAATGTTGTTAGTAATAATATGTTTATCTAGTATGTATATATTATGAATTTAAATCTATAATCAATTAAAATTTAAAATTCACAGTCCCACTAAAACCCTGAAACAAACTTCTGTCCATCCAAAATTGTATGGAAGAGACCGCTCATTACTCGTGCAATTTCGTTACATATCATTACGATCAATTTGTAGAATTTATAATTGCTGTGATGTCAAATAAGTCGTGATGATAAAAAATTATTATTGTGCATTGATTAATCATGCATTTATTTATTCAGAATCTAGACTCCATCTAATCTATCTATCTCACTGAGCTTATTAAATCCCAACGTGTAAAATTTAAGCGTAAAAATCTGACTACAAAACCATTATAATTGGAACCGACCATCATTTTGTAAATCGAATATCCGGCTTTAAAGCAGTAACTACTTTTATACTGTTTAAAAAATTAAAACAAACATAATTGCGGGGTACACAAATAGCTTTTACTGTTGACTTTACACGAGGTTTATTCTGTACAGGTAAGCACATCTCCATACACCGGGCGTAGATTTATAGGAAGTGATTAAAAAAAATATATTGTTTTACACTGACTAGGGTTCGAACCTGCTACCATCAGATCGCAAGTTGAATCGCTAAGCCACTAGGCCATTACTACTCTTACATATATATATATATATATATAGTATATTTAAAAATATATATATTTATAGTACCTGGATAATCGACCTTTGCTTTGTAATAATTTCTTGGTGAATCGTGTTTAAATATTCACACAATGTAATTACTATCGTGTCATTTTTTCCTTCTTTATCTTTATTATACTTAGATAAGAATAAAATGCATTGATGAAAAGGCTCCCAATAATAGATTTTCTCACAGAAGAAGGAACTTAAAAAACGAAAAAAATTATTGAATTGATTAAAAAATTGAGACATCTGGGGGGAATTCCGGGGGTTTTTATTGCCTAAAAAGAGGGATAAAACTAAATTTTCTTGAAATTAATCCTAGTAATCGTTGAGGCCGTTTCTCTGATTCAGATTATATATGTATACAAGAAGTTTAAAGGTATTAGATACAGAATATAATTAATCTCTGCTCTCCGTGGCAATATAATTAATAATACATCTCCTTATTAATGGATATTTACTTTCCCGCTTACAATAGAAAAGTAAAGATTATTAACGACAAGACTAGAAATAATCCTTAATACGTAAATAAGGCTTAACTAAACTGAACCTGTAATTGAATAGGCCCCACGCCGCAATAAATTCTGAACCACCTGCTTCCAGCTGTATGTACTTTGTGCTACACTACGGTCTACTTTTTATTTAGACCTTATTATAAGATAACCGTTGTAATATAATTTATAGAAACTTTTTCAATTGATAAAATTGTTACTAGTAAGTCACTTTTAGTATTCTTGGACTATTTCTTTTTGCTTGCACAACTAAATAATTGTAAAGTTTATATAATGCTTTAAGATCTTGTGAACTAAATCACCATTATATCTAAGCAATCATGTTTTTGTATCTTTCTGAGAAATATCACGACAACAAACGTGACATTTGAAATTCTAAATGTTAGAATATAACAATACAACGTGACAAAAAATACACAGTAAACAATTTAAATATATTTATATACACAGAGTGTCCTGTAATTCCAACGGAAGTGGGTGGTAGATTACTATAAGGCAGTCCAGACATAGTCCAGTCCAAAAAATCCATGTCATTTATATTTTGATATTAGTATTTTACTAAAAAGGTCGCAAGACAGCGTGACCTGGACAGATATTAAATGTTAAGTTACATACATACCGATACAAAAAATTATGTATAGTATTATTAATTGTGTATAGTTTTATGTTTATTAAAATAATAATTTAAAAATCACACCTTGTACGATATTATTAAATACTATACCATCAACATTAGTAGTTTTGGTAACGGATAGTTATATTTGGTAGCTCAGATAACTGCTCTATTGACCACAAGTACGATTAAAACCATGTTACCAACCGACAAGTTACAATAACATAATATCGACACACTATGTTCCAGCATAGTAAAAGAACTATCTTAATGAGCTCGCGCGTATACTCCTGTCACGTATTCTATTTACGGGCGCACCTTTCTTGTGATCATTTTACGATTAGAATGTACGAGGTCCAAAGGCAATTTTACAAATGGCCACACTTTTTGTTGACCTCCTTAATTTATACACCGATAAAGCTTTTTATGTCCGTTCCCTCAACGGACTCGTGATCGCGCGATACGATTTATTTCAAATTTCAATGTTTCAATAAATAAAGCAATTACAAATCTGAAGTGATAAAATATATAATACCACTATGCTTCTGCTAGCTGTCAGAAAACCAAAACCATTAGGCTGTGGTTCTATAGCCTGGTTTAGAGAACGGTGTCTAATGGTTTTGCTTTATGGTACGGGTAAGGTCGTAGGTAAATATCTCCTAGCACAAGCTTGTGCTTAGTTAGAAGGTTTACCAACATTCTTGTTGTTAGCACCATTTGTGAAAAATATTGTTATCATTCTTTTTTAACAAAGCTGTAATGTTGACATTACGTGTTCTTTATTGGAATGTCTCATCATCTATATAGATCACGGTTATATACTTGGATTGTATGCTAATGATATCATATTGTCTGCGAAATATGGGCCACATTAGTTTCACATCAGGCATTCAACTAATCATATGAATATTAAGTTATTCGTCCATTTGTCCCGCACATAGTTAACGCAAAACTTAATACTTATATGGTTTTCTCATGGCTGTCATTGTCGGAGCTGGACCGAATTGAAATGAGAAAGGGACGACACTGGAAGTACCAGCTGTCAAAAAAAAGAATCATCAAAATCGGTTCACCCAGTCAAAAATTATTAGGTAACAAATAAAAAAAACGATAAATAAAAACACTTATTACCGTGTTTCGTATTTATACCTTAAATCTTAAGTTACTGGACATATCATTGACGCAAAGAAATACAACGTACTTTTAAACAGTAATAAAGGAAAAGACAGTCATAAAAATGCATAAACAAGAGTTTCCATAAAAATCGTAGCTTGAGTAGAGCGCGGCGCACGTTATCGCGCGTCCCCAACACACCTGCTCCTGACTTAACTTGAAATTTAATTAACATAGATTAGTCCACTTATCTAGATGAGACAATTAATTCCACTAAGTATAATCTAAATAATAAGAATTTTTATCATACATAAAATAGTAAGGCGATCTAAATTAAACATTGTTTATTGTAGTCTTCATTCTCTGACTTGATTCTATTTTTACGAAATTGAGTTAATAAATGTTGAAGCATCAATAGCCTAATTTTTTAGAGTGTCGAACCCACGACCACGGTCAGCGAATCGTATGGGCTTGGGTTCGAATCCACCATTCCACTATTAACTTGAACCATCTCCTAACACAAACCTTTTTTTGTTGACGGGGAGGAAATCTTCAGAAAGATAGCCCGTCTTCTGGGGGGAAAGCGGCGGTTATGTGGGGTTCTTACCCACTATAACCTCCCCGGTGGCCCTTTCCTCGGTGCATGACGAGGGGCTCCGGGATCTCAACGCAGAACGCACCGGAGCCCCTCTGCACTGTGCTCAAGGAGAGCACGTCCCGGGGGGAGGTTACTCTCTCCCCCCCTGTGCCCTCGCAGCGCAAGGCGTCACGGGCCGGCCGATGTCGCCTTCTTCCCGGGTCCACTTTGTTGGACGACGCAGTCCCCCACCCTTGTCGCCCAGTGAACCCGAGGCCCCTTAGTCCGATATACCGTAGTCTTATTCTTGAGAGCCCAGAACTACATGGCTTTTTTAAAGTCCTCCTAACACAAACCTAAGCTTACTTGGAATGGTTAACAAGAATGTTAGTAATATTTGGAAAAAAATATTGCTGGCATTCTTTAAAAAAAAAGAGTAGAACGAAAGCGAGAGCGTTCACGTAAATAATGCCTTACTAATACTGAGTGCAAACTTATTATTTAAATGTGAAACTTTTTAAGAATATAAAATAATCTAAAAACTAAACTAAAATAAATCATTATCTAAACATATAAACTCTCACATCCCTTTAACTGTAGTGGAATAGATAGAAACAATTTATAGATATCTACTTTTCACTAAGTTTAATAGGTCCCACATGACAAAACAAGCCGACTGGTATTCGTACCCGTGACCATCAGATCGTAAGTCAAACTGCTAAGCCACTAGGTTATTCCTCACGATAGTCTTTTTAAAAAACAAGCAGATTATAAAGCTTCATATTATATGATTAACTTTTTATATATAATTTTATTATCGAATTTGGAATGACAGTTGTTCGAATATTTGTATTAATTTAATTAACTAACTTTGAATGTTTACAAAGATTAATATATATGAATTTATTAAAACTGGCTGATTATATATCATTCCATTATTAAAGAAAAATAACCTCTTCCATAATCTCTATAGCTTCACTTCCTTTACAACCCGCGCAAGCCTTTCCTAAGCGTTCCCTTAATTGTGTTTAGTCAATTAGCATACGAAATTTCATTTACTAGCCTTCGTAATTTTGACTTTGTATATGTTCGTGAATTGTCTCTTGCGAGATTTAAATTATAAAAAAAAATAGGTTTAGTTTAATGTGTCTTTTAAATGTGCCCTTCCTTTGTAAATAAATTAATAGTAATTTATAATTCCAAATATACATTTATTACAATTCAAAATGGTCAAAAGTGGCTGCTAGAATTTTTAAAAATATGCCTATGTCTACTATCTATGACTACGTCTTCGTCTACGTGTACGTATAAATCTACATCTAAGTATAAATCTACGTCTACGGTCGAATAGTCTCATTGTAGCATCTTTTCAAAGGCGACAAGTAGGACGTAAAAATGGAAATATCAAAAAATCTATATCGAATCGTGCAATTTAGATTTTTTTTTATAATTTCTAAGCAAGTGCTTGACTACGATCCCATCTGATGTTAAGTGGAAATGCAGTCCTGGATGGTAAGGCGCACTAGCTTAGTAAATGCCTATTCACTCTACTCTTGAAAATACCCACATTGTAATCGGAAGGAAAGACAGACGCGGGCAAACTATTCCAGTCTTTTGCTGTACGAAGAATGAAAGACGAAGCAAATCGCTTCGTTCGGGTTTCTATTTTCTACAACTTTTAAAGATAATTAAGGTCTCAGTGTTTTGAGAAGATGGTATAACAAGCACCATGTCTTAGGACTGTATTCTGATTATGGTTACTTTACTTTATGGTTTTATTCTACGCGAGCACCTCGATTCGAAAGCCGTTAGAACTAATCATATATTTAGTAATTCATTAATCATTATCGTCCATCAAACTGCAAAACAATGCACCCTACACCCCAAGGGTGTCCGCGATCGTTCGCGATTGGCATTAATAAACATACGCGAGGCTCGTTGATGGAATCTATCACGAATGCATAGAATAGTTTACCATTGCCGTTGGCGGTTTGTTTATGAATAGATCGATTGCTTCTATGTATTACGAATTTATGATCTGCTTATTGATTTTATTTGATAGAGTAATGTTTATATAAGTGAAAGACAAATATATTTACAAGCAAAAACAAAAACCGACTTCAAATCGAATCAAACGCTATACGTTATTACACGTGGATGCTCTCTTTGTATTGCCGAATTATCGTAGGAATATTAAGAAATAGAAAATAATAAGAACCTAACCAAATTTTCATAAAACTACTCTTAAAGTACCTGTAAAAATGATTCATCGAAATCAATGGCGTTATAATGAGTTATTTGTCCATTTGTGGCGCACATACTTTATGCAAATTTAACATATACATGGTTTTCTTATAGATGCCATTATCAATATTGGACCAAATATCTTTTTTTTTTTTTTTAAATGACAAGTGGCAAACGAGCATACGGCTCACCTGATCTTAAGTGATCACCGTCGCCCATGAACATCCACAGCACCAGAGGAGCTGTCGGTTGATATAGGAATAGGCTCGTTTCTTATCTAAATCGTAAACGTTCGGAAACACCGCTGGCGACAGTTGATTCCACAAGTTGACAGTGCGTGGGAGAAAGTTACGCGAAAAACGTACAGTCGTTGAACGCCAACCATCAAGATGGTGGTGGTGGAATTTGGAATTCTGCCGAGATGTGCGGTAATGGAAATCGGTAGCTGGGATGATTCCGAACAATTCCTCAGAACACTCCCCATGGTAAATGCGATACAGGATGCAAAGAGAACCGACATCTCTTCGCAGACTCAGAGGGTCGAGTCGATCGGAAAGACCCTGATCGTCGACTATTCGAGCAGCTCTACGTTGTACACGGTCAAACGGAAGAAGTTGGTATTGGGGAGCCCCGGCCCAGAGATGCGAACAGTATTCCATGTGAGGCCGTACTTGTGCCTTGTAAAGTTGCAGACGGTGGGCAGGCGTGAAATACTGTCTTGCTCTACTGAGTATGCCAAGTTTTTGGAGGCCAATTTGGCTTTGCCTTCAAGTGACCACGAAACTGAACGACACTCGATATATCGACGCCAAGGATTCCAATGCTGGGGATGCGACCAAGGGAGTGCCCTCGAACTGAGGGGAGACGATAAAGGGAGGAGTTAGGGGAGAGGAGGGAGGGTTTTAGCGGTAAACACGCATACTTGTGTCTTTGTGGGGTTAAATTGGACTAGATTTAGTCTTCCCCAATCTGAGACCCTATCGAGAAGAGTTTCGACTTCGGACACAAGTTTGTTCCGGCACTCTTCGATGCTTTCCCGAGAAGTATTGGCACGGCCTGTGTACATTGCATCACCTGTGCTATCGTCTGCATAGCAGTGAATGTTGGGAAGCACCAGCCTTCAAACGAAAAACGAATCATCAAAATTGGTTCGTCCAGTCGAAAGTTATGCGGTAACTAACATAAAAAAACAGAATTGAACCTCGAACGAAGAACAAAACACAGAATAGAACCTCTTCCTTTGAAGTCATTGCTTGTTGTTCAGCGGTCACCTAAATATAAAAAGGTCCTTCGCCATGATTTTTATTTATATGTATACTGTTTCACAAGCGGTAATAGCTTAATCGTTAATACACTAATATTTAAAACGAAATTATACAATTGGCTTAATTCTTTAAATTAAATTCTTTAATTCTTAAAATTCTCAATCCGCGAGAGCCGGTATACGTAGGCATTTTCCCCCACTTAAAAAAAAGGCTATGTCCATCAGTGTATGTTCTGCGGCAGAAATGTTGATGATTATTTATTGCTTAACCGGTCGACTTTACGATATTATGATTCGGGGATTCGAATCCGGCTTTGATAAATGTATGCCTGGTAAGTGGAAAGCCTACCACGAATGGATCTAATGGTTCCGCTTAAATCGCATAAAGGTGACAACTTATTTCTTTTTCATTGATTTGTTGATTGCATCTAATAATAAATAAAGAATTAAATTTAATATTACTTTAATAACTAATAACTTATTGAGTAATTTTAGATTTGTAGTTTTTTTATGTGAGAAGGGGCTATGTAAAGTGACCACGCAAAGCAATTCCAGGTGCGTTTCCAAGGTTTATTTTATCACTATTTTATCACTATTTTATCACTATAAGCATTCATCAGCAGCAAAAGTCAGAAGACTTCGTGGTTAAACATTTGCTTATAAATTAAATATTTTAAAGTATTATTTTTAGCAAATATTGAATTTTTAGTGACATATAAGACAAATTAACTGTTATATTAATATTAAATACAATTGAAGATGTATTTAAATTGTTAATTTTGTATATTCTGTGTAAAACGCGATAATTATGAAAGTTTGTTGCTATAAATATTACTCACGACAAGCGGTTGACCTAAAACGAAATGTGATTCAAATTTCATGTAACGAAATAAACCAAACTTTGTAAATTATTGTCCCATTACCCCAAATTTTCGCACAAAAGACATCTTTCCGCAAATATAATTTATAGAATAATTTGAGGTTAATTCAAATATTATCATATTGAATTGTAAAATAATTATCTGTTTAAAAATTATTATTCATCTGAGCAGTTGTAGCACGTAAGATAATAGTCGCCAGAACTTCGTAACACTACGATGCCACGGGGAAGAAAGAAAACTCCGCGTTTAATTCGTGAATTGATGTTACTGTTGATATTGCTTGTTGTTCAGCGGTCACCTAAATATAAAAAGGTCCTTCGCCAAGATTTTTATTTATATGTATCCTGCTTCACAAGCGGTAATAGCTTAATCGTTAATACACTAATATTTAAAACGAAATTATACAATTGGCTTAATTCTTTAAAAAATTTATAGTGTTTCCGAATTTTTTCGATCTAAAATTCTCTATCCGCGAGAGCCGGTATACGTAGGCATTTTCCTCCACTTAAAAAAAAGGCTATGTCCATCAGTGTATGTTCTGCGGCAGAAATGTTGATGATTATTTAATGGTTAACCGGTTGACTTTACGATATTATGATTCGGGGATTCGAATCCGGCTATGTAAAATGTATGCCTGGTATTTGGAAAGCCTACCACGAATGGATCTAATGGTTCCGCTTAAATCGCAGAAAGGTGACAACTTATTTCTTTTTTTTTCATTGATTTGTTGATTGAATTTAATAATACATAAATAATTAAATTTAATATTACTTTAATAACTAATAACTTATTGAGTACTTTTAGATTTGTAGTTTTTTTATGTGAGAAGGGGCTATGTAAAGTGACCACGCAAAGCCATTCCAGGTGCGTTTCCAAGGTTTATTTTATCACTTGTATAAGCATTCATCAGCAGCAAAAAATCAGAAGACTTCGTGGTTAAACATTTGCTTATAAATTAAATATTTTTAGCAAAAATTGAATTTTTAGTGACATATAAGACAAAGTACCCGTTATATTAATATTAAATAAAATTGAAGATGAATTTAAATTGTTAATTTTGTATATTCTGTGTAAAACGCGATAATTATGAAAGTTTGTTACTATAAATATTACTCACGACAAGCGGTTGACCTAAAACGAAATGTGATTCAAATTTCATGTAACGAAATAAACCAAACTTTGTAAATTATTGTCCCATTACCCCAAATTTTCGCACAAAAGACATCTTTCCGCAAATATAATTTATTGAATAATTTGAGGTTAATTCAAATATTATCATATTGAATTGTAAAATAATTATCTGTTTAAAAATTATTATTCATCTGAGCAGTTGAAGCACGTAAGATAATAGTCGCCAGAACTTCGTAACACTACGATGCCACGGGGAAGAAAGAAAACTCCGCGTTTAATTCGTGAATTGATGTTACTGTTGATATTGCTTGTTGTTCAGCGGTCACCTAAATATAAAAAGGTCCTTCGCCAAGATTTTTATTTATATGTATCCTGCTTCACAAGCGGTAATAGCTTAATCGTTAATACACTAATATTTAAAACGAAATTATACAATTGGCTTAATTCTTTAAAAATTTATAGTGTTTCCGAATTTTTTCGATCTAAAATTCTCTATCCGCGAGAGCCGGTATACGTAGGCATTTTCCCCACTTAAAAAAAAGGCTATGTCCATCAGTGTATGTTCTGCGGCAGAAATGTTGATGATTATTTAATGGTTAACCGGTCGACTTTACGATATTATGATTCGGGGATTCGAATCCGGCTTTGATAAATGTATGCCTGGTAAGTGGAAAGCCTACCACGAATGGATCTAATGGTTCCGCTTAAATCGCATAAAGGTGACAACTTATTTCTTTTTTTTTCATTGATTTGTTGATTGAATTTAATAATACATAAATAATTAAATTTAATATTACTTTAATAACTAATAACTTATTGAGTACTTTTAGATTTGTAGTTTTTTTATGTGAGAAGGGGCTATGTAAAGTGACCACGCAAAGCCATTCCAGGTGCGTTTCCAAGGTTTATTTTATCACTTGTATAAGCATTCATCAGCAGCAAAAAATCAGAAGACTTCGTGGTTAAACATTTGCTTATAAATTAAATATTTTTAGCAAAAATTGAATTTTTAGTGACATATAAGACAAAGTACCCGTTATATTAATATTAAATAAAATTGAAGATGAATTTAAATTGTTAATTTTGTATATTCTGTGTAAAACGCGATAATTATGAAAGTTTGTTACTATAAATATTACTCACGACAAGCGGTTGACCTAAAACGAAATGTGATTCAAATTTCATGTAACGAAATAAACCAAACTTTGTAAATTATTGTCCCATTACCCCAAATTTTCGCACAAAAGACATCTTTCCGCAAATATAATTTATTGAATAATTTGAGGTTAATTCAAATATTATCATATTGAATTGTAAAATAATTATCTGTTTAAAAATTATTATTCATCTGAGCAGTTGAAGCACGTAAGATAATAGTCGCCAGAACTTCGTAACACTACGATGCCACGGTGAAGAAAGAAAACTCCGCGTTTAATTCGTGATTTGATGTTACGTTGATATTGCTTGTTGATGTGACATGAATTTGTGATCTGATTTTCAACCGACTTCAAAAAAGCATGAGATTCTCAATTCATCGCATGTTTTTTTTAAGTTTGTTACTCATAACTTTGGAATGGATGAACCGATTTCGATGATTCTTTTTTTATTGGAAAGCTCTCCTTTATTAAATTAAACGACTTATTTTTTTTAATTGCTAGCTCTTGCGCTCGGAGATGGTTCACGTCAATAGTCGAATGGTGGGTTCGAACCTACGACTTTACGTTTCGCATACCGTACCCTACACTATTAAGCTACTGACGCTTCATTAATCGAATAAATCAGGAAAATATTTGTCTCACCTAACACGTTCTATAACTAAAATGAAATCATGCAAAACACGTCTGGGTAAATGAAATCCGTGATTTCATTAACCACACCTAAATTAATTGCTCAAGCCACGTCCGCCGGTTGTTGGCTTTAGCAGATCTTGTAACAAACAACAAACATAAACATGCCCCGTATGGAGCGAGCGAACGATCTCAAACACTGCTGACCGCATACTCTAAGCAACTAAAATATATAATACCTACGTCATGTTATCTAACTTATGCGATGCAAAAATGCAACATTTTGCGACATGTTTACACAAGTTACGAGCAAAAACAAAAACTGACTTCAAATCGAATCAAACGATAAACGCGTGGCCACCCTCTTTTTATTTAGGAATTATAGTAGGAATATTTCGAAATAAAATTAATCCGAACCTAACACAACCCTCAACAAACTACTCTTGAAGTACATCTTTTCCAATGAAAAATGAATCATAGAAATCGGTTGACGTGATATTGAGTCATTCGTCCTTTTGTGGCGAACATATTTGATGCAAATTTAAAAATATTATTGGTTTCTCATGATTGCCAGTGTCTTTTTTCTTTAATTTATTTAGTTAACTGCTGCTATTTGTTGTAGAGCAGCCTTATTTACAGTTAATATTGCATAAAAAAGAGTATAAGTTAAGAGTTAAAACTTTTTTCAATGGATAGTACTGCGGTGGACCCATTGGCTAGGGTTGCCATTCGCATGACCTCTGTGCAGTACTTTAAAAGACTTCCTTTTGTTCCTGTCGCACACAATTGGGGCTATAGAAGTTTTTTGTGATCGAAGTATTGATTCTGTGTTCGCAGTGTGTGGATGCCAGTATCAGAATTTGACCAAATTTAAATGGGACCACACGGGAAACACCAACTTCACCAAAATCGATTCACTCAGTAGTAATCAATGAGGTAACATACAGACCAATTGAGAACCTCCTTCCTTTTTTGAAGTTGGTTGAAAATTGAAACATTCAAATCCAGATGATATCGATTTAAAAAGCGCATCATGGTTCTGCAGACAAAACATCACTAAATATATGGTTTTAAAAATGCTAACGAATATTGACATCATTGACGGAGTATAGGTCGACATTATTGTATACTTCTTACAAAAATTACTAAAAGCATTACATGCTCTAATATAGAAGATATTACCCATATAATTTAGTTTAAATAATATGCCAAACACGTTAGGTAAATAAAATTTAAAATAATAATATCTACGAAAATAAATCGAATTGCGTTGCAAGCTAAAAAATAGTTTGCTTCCTTCGTTTGGAGTAAACTGACTCGCTGAATGTAGACTGAACTATTCTATGCATTCGTTATTGATTCTATCAGACGATCTAACGATTTTATTTAACGCTGGCTCCACACACTGAACTAAATAAACGAACATTGGCTTTTTAAATATTTCTGGTTTTTACAGTCTATTCGCCAATCCGTCAAACATGATCGTAACTGATATTAATTATTATGTACATTAAAACCTCTTTAACCCCTTCTTATTTTTAACTTCCAGAATACAATTAATGGTCTCGCATAACTAAAGAGGAATATCATCATAAAATAAACCGAAAAAAACCCGATGGTAATAAAACCACTGCCTACTGCAGATACTCGAGATAGCTTTGGGTAGCAGGATCGGGGAGTAACGTGACATCGCAGAATAACGGCTTGAAGTAGGGTTATGTTATCCTTTTGTGGTCGATTGTTGACGAAAGTTGTTGCGGTGTCCGGAACACCTGTAATTGCTTTGGTATTGTGTACGTTCCTGGCCGCCAATGATTACTCAACACATCTGAACTGTATGCTCCTCGGCCCCTTATCGTTATTCTATCAACATATTGCCCATATATTGATAGAATAACGATAAGAGGATAATATTTACAACCACCAAAGAAAATGTTGCGATTATGCAACAACAAAGAAATACAACAAAGCTTAATACTATGTTTCAGAAGCTAATTTAAGACTTGTATCGTTTTCTCAGGAATTCCATTGTCAGAACTGGACCAAAATGGAACCACACCTCATCAAGCAATCATCAAAATCGGTTCACCCAGATAACAAACGACCCCTAAAGGCCGCAGAACCACGCTGAATAATAACTGCTTACAACCGATCCTACTGGAAATCATTGGGAGAGGCCTATTTCGATTAGTAAATGTCCGATGGATTGGTGGTTTTTTTTTTTGACGAACTACACAGATTGGCCAGAGAAGCTGGTCTTGACTACTTCACCGGATTGAGAGGTGGCATAGCTCTTAGGTCGCTCATCCCGTCACAAGGGTCCCCCCGGTAAGTGGTAACCTCGGCTTGGACGGTTAGTACGCTACGCGTAAGCATTCCGATCAAAGGGCGCCCAGAGGGCCTAACCACGAGTCGGTTGGTTGCTATTTCACTGATAGTCTAAGGTATATTCAAAAACTAAACTAACTTTGAGTGCCACTTCCGGAAGCGTTGGCGCTAGAAGAAGTGGCCGAACAAACTGGATTAATGGGCTTTAACAGTCCACTAGATACGTAGTATGAATTAAATGGATGAAGGTTCATATATTCTGATATAAAATTGATAAATTAAAGGATATATGTATTAACGTGTAATGTGGTAATATATCATGCACGCCACGTCTCAATCGACTGATATGTGACAGATTGTCATCGCGAGATTTTGAAGACGTGAGTGATGGTTACATTTGTGTTGCTTCAGTTTGTACTGTCGAACATTTCAAAGACTGATGATGATAAGTCTTCATAATTGAAGACAAGTTATACTTAAATGTCTTAACTACTGTGTCGGTACCTTCACAGATAACAAAATAAAGCATTTCATTCAATTTAATATCATGATGTCAACTTTGCATAATATAATATAGTTACTAGAAATACCCATGTAATTCTAATAAGAAATATGCGCTTACTTGATCTCGCTTTCCCAAATTTATTGTTTTTTTTAATCTATTTATGAAAAATTGTGTTTACGATATTTTATTGGGCCTAATATATTTGCAAGAATTACCTAATTATAGTATATTATTTTGTACCTCACATTATAAGAATTTTTATTTATTGCTCTTCCTAGAAAGTGTCTACTAACCCCACTTGTACTAAATTGAAGGTGTAGGTTACCGACAGCACAAATAACTGCCTATTCACTCTTTTGAGTTGTAGAAACAGAGATGTTGAGATCAGAGGGAAAGACAGACGCTAAGTTGTTTCAATACTTTGTTTTATTCACAATGAAAATAAAAATAATGATATCGGCGGTGCAATAATTTAATTTCAAGCACACTCCATTTTCATTAGTTACACTTGTGTGACTTTGATTGTTAAATAGAAATTATCTCTTCGTTTAAAATTCTTTTAAATTACGTATTGCCAACATAATCGTGGACATATCACTATACCATCTCGTAGCACATAAACAATGTCTTTAGTTGAAAATAAACATTTATCGTGAGCTCCACCATTTTTTTTAAACAAAAAGTTACTATAAATTGTGAAAGAATATCATTTAAAAATAATGAATAGTAACGCCAACCTTGTAAATTACTTGTCACTATAGTTATCATACATTTTTCTTGCAGAATGGTGTTTCAAATTCAGGTGGCTAATTTTTTTCAAAAATTTTGAGAATAGTTATGACTATTACAAATATATTTTTTTTATATAATTGTAACATGTCTGGTTTTAATTTTACTTATGACCGATAGTGCCGTTATGTAGCCTTCCGATTAAAAATATCGTACAGTTTTATTTTTTCACAGTATTCAGAAAAATGCTCATATAAAAAAAGACATGGATTTTTTTTCTATTTTTTTCGAGGCTGTCATGCAATCACCCACTAACCGTTGGATGTTTTATCTGCCATAGTGTTAATTTAAAGAAGTTTGATCTATGTTATGCCCTGAGATTCTCTCTTATAAGTTATTTGAAAGAATAGAACAACATTTAATATTCCTGATACATTTGAACTTAAGACGGCTGAGTCTTGTTAATATATCTCGCGCTCTGCAATATTTCTCATCAATCATATAGGCGAGCGAATGCAATTTGCTCGCAAGTAGAAAGATTGATTGATACCTAACAAATGCTTCCGTATGAAATTCCCGAAATCTGTCCATGCACAATGAATGATAAATGTTGTACTCATACATTACTTTGTTATAATTCTAATTCAATTTGTTTGTCACAGTGTAAAAAAAAAATTATTATACTATGTACGTCACGAAATCAATAAATTTTTCTTTCATTTTTTTTGGGTATAAATTAGTGCCCTGATGTTGAGTGGTGATATAGTCGAAAGATGGTAAGGGCTAGTTTAGTAAGTGCTCTCCTTGAGCACAGTGCAGAGGGGCTCCAGTGCGTTCCACTGGAGATCCCGGAGCCTATCGTCATGCACCGAGGAAAGGGCCACCGGGGAGGTTTTAGTGGGTAAAACCCCACATAACCGCCGCCTTCCCCAGAAGGCGGGGTATCTTTGAAGATTTCCTCCCCGTTAACAAAAAAAAAAAAGTTTAGTCCAAAGGTAGAATGGGGTTGCGAGAATTAACTCGTATAATTCCTGTGCACACTCTACAGAATGCAATCTGTAAAACATCGAAAGGCTAGCTGTAAGTTATTTCAGTTTTTCTTTCTTTTAGAAATTCTCTTTTCAATAATATGCAAAGCATACAAAAATAATTTATGAATCGTAAAATAAAAAAAAGTAAATCGAACGAATGGGTTCATATAACAAAATAAATATTTTTTTTTATTTAAATATAATAAAATTGACAAAACTGATTGTTCGTAAGCTACGACAGCAGTTTGAAACTTTATCGTAGCAGTTAATTACAAAAAATATGGAGGACTAATCTAAAACTATTAAATAGACATATTTTTACAATAAAATTAGTTATCCATTTTTTTTGCAATCATCTTTTTTTATGACACAGATTGGCTAGAGAAGCTGGCCTTGACTGCTTCACCGGATTGAGAGGTGGCATAGCTCTTAGGTCGCTTAGCCTGAACCTCTATCGCTAGTAATTCGACATAAGGGTCCCTCCGGTGGGGAGTAACCTCGGCTTGGACGGTTACTATGTTACGCGTAAGCGAGGATCCGAGGGCGCCCGAGAGGGCCGAACCACGACTCGGTCGGTAACTATTTCAAGGATATGCAATCATCTTATCGTATGTATTATTTTGTGTGTGAGTTACGTGTATGTAACCCGTAACAAGCATCCAGAAATAATTGATGTTGTACAAAATAGTTATGTCTACATAAATTATATATTATTCCCATTATTTTATGTTATAATACATAATTCAGATACAGGCCTTATTTTTGATAATTTCTAAGCAAGTGCTTAATCACCAGTGTAAATGCAGTCCTGGATGGTAAGGCGCACTTGCTTAGTTAATGCCTATTCACTCTACTCTTGAATATATCCACATTGTAATCGGAAATATAAATCTGAAAGACAGAGGCAGG
Source organism: Meandrusa payeni (assembly GCA_029286785.1). NCBI lineage: Eukaryota > Metazoa > Arthropoda > Insecta > Lepidoptera > Papilionidae > Meandrusa > Meandrusa payeni. The sequence goes on from JAGSMX010000013.1 coordinate 9,774,590, forward strand.
CAATTTATTCTTGTCCTTTGCTGTACAAAAATGAATGATATATGCATATAAAATATAAAAGTCTAGTATTTCTTAGCATTATTAATATCTCTTCTCAAGCCTAGTGTATTGAAGTGATGCTTGATATTAATTCGCTTTATAATGAACTGAAATATGACGGCTTTTTAACACTGTTTAAAATAGATGAGCTACAGATGTGTAAGATTTCAAATGTTAATATTACGTGTAGATTTTATTTGTAGAAAAATCTTAAACCGGTTCAAACGTTTGCTGCAACAAATGTTTATCGTTCTCTTCCTTTTATTTATATATCGGCCGTAATAGATGTTTTCGTCTGGCTATTTAAAGGAATTAGATGGGCAGGTCACGTGCCAAACGTTTGCCAACATTGATGAGTTCATGCTCGTGTCGTGAATACTGTGTAATGGCGACGAGATTGCAAGCTCCTTGTACATTTGTGTTTAACGCCCACAAAATTTTATGTTAACTTGTTTAACATAAATCTTTATTTATTACTTTTTTAATAATATAATTTTATATTAATAAAGTATTGGAATGGACGCGGAGAAGCGTAGGGAAGGCGCCTCCCTCCAAATGAATCAACGACTGGCAAAAGCGGAGGATGTTATTTGAGGGAAGGCAGGGGAAAAAGGCCCATTGAGTAGTAGGCATTTCAGGTCATCATACCTTGATAAAAATAATGAGAAATAATTTTTTTCTAGGTTTATGAATTTTTTAAATAGTTTTTCGACTCTGGCTTAAAATTGGATATTCTAGTAATTTCCACATTCCACTTTGATGTGTTTTATCATCCGTATTACACACAGAAGCAGAAAATAAATAATCTGCTGGAACCTAATTTCAACGGAACTTCATTAGGAAATGTGATGTGGAGCTTTCTTGGTAGACAAGATCTCGTTGGTATACTATGGTCAAGGTAAAGAGTGATTTAAAAGAAGTTAGTAAATCGCCCGTTAATGCTTTGATAGAGGCTCCTTATCATCGTCTAGTCAGAACGCCTGGCTGTTCACGACATTGTCGACAAGATGCGAGATTGAAGAGAGTAGCTGTAGATAGAATGGGCACGTAAAGAGGACCGATCAAAGATACAGAGTAGTGTAGAGTGACATCAGAGAGTGTAAGATTCCCAAGATGATGTTGGGGATAGAACTAAGTGGAAAACGAAATTCAGGAAAGCTGACCCCACCACAACGTGGAATATTAAGGAAAAGAGTCAAAACGCTTTCACCCTTAGAATAACGGTTAAAAGCGTGGTTTTCTTTAAAGAGTTAAATATAGCTTTAGCTCTGTTAGTTTTATCAATATAAAACTGATGGTATTTTAAAACTGTAAATCAAAATTTTTGGGACTTAGATAACTTTTTTAAGAACGAGAATATTCCTTGAAGCATCTCATCAAGGCGTTGTTGGAATTCAATTCAGCGTTCGACTTGATTTTGCTTGCATCGATTTCTTACATCTCATTTTATTATTCATAGATTTGCAGCAGCTCCCGTTTGGGTTCGATTCTATATGCATCTACACCAAACGTGCATCCATAACATTTGCATGTAGAGTAATTTTCAAAATACTTCCCATAAATCCCGATACAGTAAATAAATAATAAAATGTTGTCTAGCGTGCTGTATTTCAGTCACGTTGCATACCTGAAGTCTTGAGAATGATATTGTGGGACTGGCTAGATCAGCTGTCTATAAATATATAGGTACTAGTAAAAATCTGGATTCATTTTTGGAATGTAAACACTTAGTTTGCAGGATTGTGGGTCTAATCTAACGAAACTTATCCGTCTTGCGAGTTTGTTAGTTTCTAAAAGTAACAAGTTCCTTTTTTATAGGAAATGGGGCAAACGAGCTTACAGCTTACCTGACCGTCGCCGATGAATATTCACAACACAGGAGAAACTGCAGATCCGTGGCCGGTCTTTGAGAAAGGAGTAGGCTCATTTAATGAAGGTTCCGAAATCGTACAGATTCGGAAATACCGCTGGTGACTTTCGATTGCACAAGTTGATAGCACGTGAAAGAAAGTTACGCGAGAAAGAATTACGGCCAATCATCAAGATGGTGTCGATGGAATATAGAATTTTGCTGAGATGTGCGGTAATAACACTCAGTAGCTGGGATGATTCCGAACAATTCTTCAGAACACTCGTGGTTAATGCGATAGAGAATGCAAAAGACCCAACATCTCGATCGGAAAGATTATTGTCGTCGACGATTCGAGCAGCTCTATGTTGGTTAAATGGTTACATGGAACACGGTTAAATGGAAGAAGTTGGTATTGGGGAGCACCAGCCCAGATATGCGAACAGTATTCGACTGTATGAGGCTGTACTTGCACCTTGTAAATTTGCAGACGGTGGTCAGTCGTGTACAGAATAAATTATGGAAAGGAACACTGTTTTGTAAGTAAACTTACTGTACTTCTTACCAAAGAAAATGTTCTTTGTTAAGAATAAAGGCAGAGAGAATTTATTGTTGCCATGAATTCCTATTTCTACCGTCCATTTCTACAGAGGTGGAAACCAAAATTGTGGGGCCACTGAAAGTCATTAATGAAACCAGATATGCGGTGTATTTTACATTTAAGCTCCGGCAGCGCACATGAGAATCCAGTATAAAAATACTTGCAGCGCCTATCTACCTCATAAATGTATAAGTAACTCTTCGAAGAGCGTGAATATTTGAAACCTTAGTGCTGGATGTAGAATGAAGTTAGCTCTTTGTAGTGAATCAAGATTAGCACAAATTAAGCGAAATTTATATTATCAAGTGCGATTCTTATATATGCTTTTATAATATGGTGATAGCTTTATGAGTTAACGTTAGACTTTAAGTTTATGTTTTTGACAGTAAAATTTTTAGCTATAATTTGTGCCTAGTGTGTGCCCGAAGAACGCCTCCAGATACAATTAAGTATAGCATGTTATATAATTATAAACTTAACACTAACACATAATTAATATTTAAAATTATAATTTATTATTAATTATTATTATATGTTTATGATAATTTCAACTTAAATTATTGCCTTGAGAGAAATTACCAAATATGAAATTGTTTAGTGGTGGTCTTTATTATGTAATTAAATTAACTTTTAGAACTGTCTCGTAATATTGGTTGTTCCATGAAAAATTCAACTTTTTCGTTGTCTTTAACTCCACTCGAGCTTATTTTTGCTTGCATATCAAGGTTGATATTTGTGATATGTTCCCCGCTTTCACATTGAGCTTTTAGACGTAGCTCAGATAATTAATAACAGAGATTATTATATGTATTAACTAGTCCTAAGCCTAATGAGGTTTTTCTATAATAACTGAGACTAATGATTCCTATATGTTAACCAACTTCAAGAAAAATGAGAATGATCTCAATTCGACGCCATTTTTTTAATTTGTAAACTCATAGCGTCATCATCTATAATGAGATATCGATTTTTTTTTATTGTTTGTAAGGATTTTATTTCAATTAGGTCCCATTCGAATTTTGATGAGGAGGAAAGTCGTATATATATGATTGTTGATTGTGATATTGGTAGGTTTATGATAATCCAAGAATAGGTAAGTATTCCATAACGACCACATGAAAGACAACATGTGCCAGTACTTTGTAATATAATTATTTCTTGAATAATTCTTTTTTTCACAAATGTTATTTAATATTCTTGTTAACTGTTTCAAATAAGCTTAGGCGTGGGGTAGGAGATGGTTCACGTCAATAGTCGAATGGTGGATTCTAACATACGACTTTACGATTTGCAGACCGTATCCTAAACCATTAGGCTACTGACAATTCAGTATAGTATAGCCCTCTTTTAGTTCCATAGTATTATGGAACTAAAAGAGGGCGTCCTCGCCTACTGTCTCCGTCTACCCTGGTTGGGTTAAGAGATTATTTATTTCTTTTTTTTATTTTTTTCTTTAATTCTTTACTATAGTAAACCATTAAGGACTGGAGAGAAATAAAAATGCTATGCCTTAATTTTATTGAGAGCTCTTTTCAAACGTCTGCATTTAATCAGGTTAAGATTCTTATTTTATCGTCGACTTTTACGTTCCACTTTTACTAAGCATGAAATTCAAAACATCCATTTGTGAGTTACATGTAACAAAGTTCTTTACGTATCGGGTTTCCTTTTAGTACAATTTTCTAAAAACGCTAAAGAAGTCCGATCTTGTTTGATAGATTTTTTTTATCGCAGAAAAGGAAAAACAAACTTGTTGCTCATCTGATCAAGAGAGTATTACATGGCTGAATACCGTATAAGTTTCTCTGAAGATCTTTCCCATGGGGACCAACTTCACTTTAATACTTTTAGAAGTACCAGGCTCGACAAAGAGGAAGGGGATTTAATTATATTCTGATACGAATCTGGAATTACGCTTCAGAATTATCCGCTAGAATAGGAAATTGTTTAAGTTCTGGGGCAAGGCAACCAAAGAGTTCTGCTACTTCTCAAATCATGCGATCAGTTTCTTTCGCCAAACAGCTTAGGAATATCACAAAAAAATATGTAGGATTTATAGGTTAACAAGTTTATTTACTTGTAAAAGCAAAAACCGACTTCAAATGGATTAGGAATATTACGGATAATTAATCAGAACCTAAGATATCCTTTGCAATTAAAAAGGAATAGTCGAAAACAGTTTGTTGGTGATATTCGGCTACAAAAGACATGATCATGGGTAAACAAAAAAAGACAAATCTAATGCACCATGGATTACATGATCTAATTCCCCTCTCCCCGTTCCATCATCGGACTTTGAGATGCACTGCTCAATATCATCGTTTTGTACTACAAACCGGTACGAAGCGCCTTGCTTCGACTTTCATTATACGTACAGCAAATGACTGGAATATTTTGTCCGCGACTGTCTTTCCCTCCGATTACAATGTGAGGATTTTCAAGTGTAGACGTTTACTACGCTTGCCTTAACATCCGTGATTGGATTTCCCCTTAACATCAGGAGGGACCGGAGTGAAGTACTTGCTACAACAGTATAAAAAAATCAGTTAGTGATCCGCTTTAAAAAAACGCACGACATTATATTGCAGTAACAAGCTAAATAAAACAGTTGCCGTAAACAATGCCACTTCTCAGTTCAATATGTATTTGATATCGAGAATCTGGCCCGATTTACATGCAAATATAGAGATATGTCCGTTATTCAATATCGCATCGAATGCAGTTGCTAATACTCCCTTCCGGCGATCTATGCGCTACTGAAGCAGGATTTTGAAAGACCAAGTCATTAGTTCGCGATTTTGTTCATTTTAATAAACAACGAAACACTTAGAGAAACTTTTTTAATTTTTGTTGTATATTGATTGGACAGAACCCGCGGTGTTATCCGCGACTGAAAAATAACCTTTTCTGTACCCCTTTTTATGCAAAATTTTATGATGATCGGCTGAATAGAAAGAGCATGCACGCGTTACAAACAAACACAGTTTACTTTTTAATAATAACCATATCGTGCAATAATATCGCTAACTCCTTTGCTCATCGCCATAACTATTTATTTATTTGTCCAAATTCGGTCGTGTAAAAGACAAAGTTTATTTACATTAAATACCAAATGTGCATTAGAAATAAATTATCAATTTTTTATTGTATTTATGGTTCACTATTTGAATGACAATGGCTTCCATAGAACACATACATGATACATGATAAATTTTGTAGGAATATTTATGATAAACATTTCCATTATACATTAAATTCGTGTAACTCAAACGGTTTTTGCGGCGCAGGCCAGAATAGCTCGCCGACGGTAGATTTTTTCCAACTTATCGTTATATTTTGGATAATTCATACTATATCTTTATAAATTATATTTTAATAGCCTATGTATATTCTATCTCATTGTTCTCTATATTATTGTAAAGTTTCATCAAAATCCATTCCGTAGTTTGTGAATGAAAGAGTAACACTATTCATACATTTTTACAAACTTTCGTTGTTATGACATGAGAAGGCCGAACTGCTCATAATGGTTTTCATTACGACTTCATGCCGTCCACTCTGCTTATGATCGCACCCAATGGTGGCTGCTTAGATATTGTTCACGATCCGACAAGGTACAATGAAGAAGAATAGATGAAAGCGGAAATACCAAACGATAACCGCAGTCCACGACGTAGGTACATTCCAGTGATATAATTCTATAGAACTTTTGGGGCACTAAAATGATTAGTGTTTACTATCCCATCAGTACGATATATTACTAATGGGACAATATTAAAAAAGATATGTTGAAAGCATGGTGAACATCCCAACAGTTCTATAGAAGTACATATATGGGGTACTCCTGGGAGTAGGTAGTCCTTCATGAGTTTATATGCTTTTATCGCTCATCCATCGATCTGAACATCCACCAAAATCTGACTGGAAGAGAATATTAAAATAAATTGAATTCCTGAAGCTATTCAAGCAAAAACAAATGCAGTAATAGACTGACGCGTACTGTTTATAACGACGACGATAATATTATAATTTTTATACTACGTAGTTTATTTACTGGCCCTAAAAATGTAGTTTCATTTTATATTTCGAATAACTTGCTTTCTTGTCAGATTAACGAGAAGCTTATTTACAGTAGAGATCTTAAGACGTCCAAATGTATCCCGAATATCCCATTACGTTAAGCTAAATCGGGCGATATATTTCAGAAGGAAGCTCATTTGATCCTACAAACTATTGCTGGCAGTGGAGAGGGTCTACTAATAACTTCCCTTAACATTTTATTTGCATATACGTTTTTAAAATGATTGGAACGATCCATGTTAACTTCAATATTACCAGTCTTTCTTATTTTCTATGGTGTTATGTTATTTTATTTTTATATGTTATTTTTGCATTACATAGATACTCGTATATATCTATACATCCCATCCGAAGTGAATGCTTTAAATTGATTGATTTTTTTATAATTATATTTTCATGTTGAGAAAATTTAATAAATTCTATGGACATCGCAGCCCGTTCCCCTCCGAACCACTTGATGTTAGGAAATGCTAATTACGAGTAACATTAAGTACTTTTGCTTAAATTTTTATGCGAAAATTTGTTAATATCAATACAAATATATAATTATCACATAATATATTTAAAATCAATTTATTAAATACTAGCTGACCCGACGAAATTCGTAATACTTTATTTTTCTCCTAATTCTCATTCTATTTGCTTCTAAATATTGCCTACACATTTCTTCAGTATCATTTTCTAGATAATTGTGCACTCATATTACGCGTACGTCGACCAATATTCTGTCGCCTTACTTAGGCATTTTCTTATCAATATAAAAACAACAATAAATAAACACGACCGACAAACCGACACAAAAACACCATATGAAAAACCTTTTTCTGTTGCGAAAGAAGCAGTAATTAATAAATTTGTATATGCTTGATATATATGATATCACGTTTGGTCTGTTCGAAGATGTCATTCGTTGGCTGCACAACTAAACGTCATTCTGTATTATTTACTCCCGTTTCTTTAAGGAGGTTTTATAAAATCTGACTTTAATAACGAAATAAGAAAATTTTATTTTTCATACAAGTCTTGTCCTAACAGTAATAAACACAAATGTAAGAATCATCCAATTTGGTGCAGTAGCTCGGAAGTTATACGCATACATTTAAGTGATTCATTTTTATTTATATAGATTTTTGTCTATTAATATATATTTTGAATTCATAACAACCATTTTGTCAATGTTGGCAGAGATTTTTTTACATCTCTAGAGACTGAAAGGCGTTCGAATATCCAAAATCAATGACATCGTTATCGGAAATCTCGAGTATTACCTCTGGGACCGGTCAGGAGGCTAATGGTGAATCCGCCTTCGCTTACAAAGATTGACCCTTACAAAGTGATCCCTTACATCCACTGCCGGTAATTGAGGATCTCAAACAAAAATATTCCGCCCAATTTACTCTGTCTAACCACTGTTTTACTTACACATTTTCTAAGTTTATCCTATACTTATACGTGTGATTAGTAAATTTAGTATATAATAGTAATCTTACACAGTGTATAAGACAAGCATGTGGTATCCACGACAGTACATTTTTGTGTAATTTTACGTAATCTTAACCTGTGAAACTAACTGTCGCAAGCGGTATTTCCGAACCAGAATTTGGGGACCTTCAAGACACATGACAAGGTTACTCCCTCCCCACCCTGTGTCCTCGCGGTGCAGGGCGCCACACACATGTCACCTTCTCCCCGGGTCCACCTTGGCGGGCGACAGAGGCCCCCACCCTTGTCGCCCAGTGAACCCGAGGCCCCTTTTAAGTCGCCTTCTACGACAGGCAGGGGATACCGTAGTCTTATTCTTGAGATCCCAGAACTACAGGGCTGTATCTAAAAGAACCTAGTATTTTAGAATAGTTAGTGCTAATAACTCTTATATCTATTATCATAATACATGCTACATATTGTTATTCTTAAATAACAAATGGACAAAACAAACAACGAACAATAGTAAAAACGTAATATTTAATACTAATAGGTTTTATCTCGGTCGCTCTTCTGAAAATCTACAAAGGCGGATATTATTCAAAGACCTCTTTTTGGGTTGCCCTTTGCTTCAGGTTTTACGACCGCGACCCATCACGAAAGCTTTCTTACAGGATTACGAATAATACAAGTCTAAAGTTTTATACCTCTGTAATTTTATAATAAAGGTGGTTATGTTCTTGATGGATGTCTATGCTTCGTGTACCAGTGTCCAGGCAATATTTTCATGCCATTCTATTACGCTGTTTAACATTTTTGGAGTAAAACTTAACGCACTTGCCAGATAATTGTATAATAGTTGCTCTTTTGACTATCGAATGATTCGTTTCGGATGTTTAGATTATATTTAATCCAGGTAATATATATATATATATATATGTATTATAAATTGTATCTGAGATTATTGTTATGTAGTTATAGTCTATCTGCTATTGTTATAATTTATCTATGTACTACACGACCGGATCTGTTTTTGTGATTTTCATAAAATTATATCATATATATAAACATATATATATATATATATATATATATATATATTTATATATATAATATAACTACAATCCCGATTGTTACACACGCTTGACTTGGGAAGTAAATTGGTGAATGCATTACGAAATGTGTGATCGGGCGGGGTAAAGGGAATTTGAGAGGGAGATATAAGGTAATGAAGACTAAAATAGAGAATTGAAAAAATATCTCTATAAACGCAAGCCAATGATATAATGAAGTAAAAAGATATTGGTACGGATAAGATTGTCGCTAATTGGTTATAATGGATCCAGTTTCTAAAACGGTACGTGCCTAGTCGCTGCGTAATAGCCCTCGGGATAAACAGACTAGGGAATATTCTCATGATAATTAGATAAAAAATAACGTTAAGAAAAATCTTTCCGCGCTTAAAGAAGAAATATATACAAGACTAGCTCCGCCCTGCCGTATTACCCAAGATTAAAACTATTAATTAAAGTTTTTCTAATATAAAAGTAGCCTAAGTTACTCATCATTGTCCAGCTGTTCCAGAGATTAACCGTTCCGGAACCAATTAATTGTAAAAAATGATTTTTTAGTATACGTACCGTATAAACATTCATATACATGTAGTAAAATTAAATATTAAGATCAGACACTCCAATTTTATTTATCTGTATAGAAATATAATTATAAGTTAGCGATGGAGTTGGAATCGCCGCTTGAACTGTACAAGGCCCAAGTTCGTTGTTTCCTTGTTTTTCTTTATGGCGTGTCATATTCGTCTCCAGATTTGTGCAGTTAACTATTGTAATTATTGACGTAAAAGTATAAAAATAGTAGTAACAGCCTTTATAAATATATGTCCCCCTGCAGGGCACAGGCCTTATGTGAGAAAAGAGCACAAGGGCATAGTCTGCCACGCGGCCCTAGTGCGAATTAGAAGACCACATGTCGTAGACAAAAATGTCAAGGACATGTAGGTTTCCTCACGATGTTTTCGACGAGCGCGTGGTAAATCAGCACATAAAATTGCAACAACAAATTTATTGGTGTTAGCACCGGGGATCGAACCATACTTGAGGCGACCGCCCGGCCACTGAGCTACCACGGCTCACGTGCAAAATATTCGTATGTAATGTACCGAAATTATTTCAATACAGATATATTATAACAAAAATCATTGCAAGCAAAACGTTAAATGGGAAAATAAGATCAAATAGAATGATTCATCAAAGGGCTGCTAGAATGTATAAACATCCATCCAATCAGAACGCGCTCCTAACCGTCCAGACCACTGGTTTGACGGTCGTTAATCCTTTTAATCTCTAAAGGAAATATTTTTAACGATTTATTTTGCTCTCTTGAAAAAACACTTGCGTTTGCATTAAGTGAATTATGAAGAATAATAAAGACAGCTTTTATTTCACCAGTTGAAGTTCTCTTTGTTTTTGAAATAAATACGGAATAAAACGACAATCAATGTCTTTTTCGCCTACGAGCATGTGAGTAAAATCTTGTAATAGTTCGTAAGTTGCAATGCATGAACATATGTCATTACGATTGAATGGCGAAACAATATTTTTTTTATTGAAATGATAAAGAAATTTTTTTTATTAAATGTAAGTAAGTATATTTACGATTAAAACAAAAACCGACATAAAATCGAATAAAACGTTAAACGTTATGCGAGGGCGCCCCCTTAGTATTTCCGAATTATCGTGGCAATATTACCAATATGGGAACCAAACCAAACAAACTTCTTCATCCAATTATCCTTAAAACACATCCTTTCCAATAAAAAAAATAATTATGGAAATCGGTTAGTGGGATATGGGTCGTTTATTCGCCCATTCATCGCGCACATACTTAATGCAAGTCTTACACTAATAATTATTTTCTATGGATGCCAAAAAAAATATCATCCAAATCGTTTCACCCAGACCAAAGTTGAGGTAACAAACATAAAAAATCATACAGACGAATTGAGAACCTTCTCTTTTTTTGAAGTCGATTGAACATAACCTCCCACGTATGTTGACACCATTGATTTAGTTTGAAATTGCCCAACAATATGACGTTAGCTGATGAAAGCGTAACAGGATTATCATATTGTATACAGAATCAAATGTTCTTCATTCAAGCTCACAAAGCTCTCAGACAATTGATTGTGAAAGCACTCGCAGTATTCCCGCATCCCCTGAGTGCTGCTTGGTTGCATACGATAATCGACGTCCCCGATCATGTTTCGCCGCAATCTATAATTTCCAATTTCAAGGAACTCTAGACATACTCGTCATAAATATCTCAAGATTTGTATTGTTTCAATAGAAAGTACGGAGTTGTTAGCTAATGTAAATCTAAATGTTCCCGCACCTAACATTCGTAGAAGAATACTTCCTCTCGTGCCAACAGCGTATGGACTATAGAACAAATGTATTTTATGACCCAGACAGCTAAGTTTAAATAAATAAGACATATAGGTATATAATATAGTTTCATACAAATTCACATAGTCGTAATATTTACTTCACCAGGTGGCATGAAATATGTATATTGAGTAAACATGTTAACAACACTTTGTTAATATGACTTAAACATTTTTTTATATTTAAGAGCGTGTTTTGTCTTATATATATTATATTATTAAGGGGAAACTTTTAATTAGCTGTATTAATATTACTCTTATATTTATTTCCTTCCGGGCTCCGGTGCGTTCCACTGGAGATCCCGGAGCACCTCACCATGCACCGAGGAAGGGCTACCGGAGGGTTTTAGTGGGTAATAACCCCAAATAATCCCGCATTCTATGGGGTATCATGTAGAAGATTTCCCCCTCGTCAACGAAAAAAAAGGTACAAATGGAGATATGATAGATTAGTGGCAAAACCTCAACTTACCAAAATATCGAACTGGCCCCAATTCCTATTGTCGCCACCAATTAAATCATAAATTGCAATGTTAAGTCCTGAATTACCATGTTTTGGTGCCAAGAAGAGCAGAAAGGGCAAACTGATGATCGGCTTACCAGACGTGTAACTATCGTCGTAACATTAAAGTATTCGGAAATGGTTTGCCGAAAAAATAAGAAGAGAGATGAAGAAACCACGGCATAAGCAAGTTATCTATCTAGTTAGTTAAAAATGGTAGCAGTATATGTGTCTCCCGTATTCAGTCAGGCCGTACTTCCTTCCTCGATACCTCTTCATTGCTTGTTGCTAGATTTAAAAATATTTTAGTGAAAACAAAAATAACTTTATTAATAAATGCAAAACCGTTGTGTAATTAATATTCAATATTAAAATAAGCAGTTTTACCCGTTAAACAGATAATTGTTATAAAATAATACGCTACAGTTCCTCTAGTCGAATAGCTCCGTCTTCATAATGGCCATGCGCACGGATTGTTCAGCTTTAGAATATTCCAGCACATCAAGGCATTTTCGAAGTCCTTTGTCGCTAGGCAAAGTGTTAATTATTCAATTAGGTGCACTCCACTCGGCGATTCGCCAATTTACAGCGCACTGCGGTCCATAGGCATCACAGTTTGGTATGGTTGTACAAATTGTATGAGTGGACGTCGATGTATTCTCATAATTGGATGCTACAGCGTCGACAGAGGATTATATTTACAAGACGGTCACTAGGCAAATATACTTTACTTGTATATGCAGATAAACTTTGTACTTACACACAAATACCACACGTAAACGAATTTCTTTTTGTAATACAGTATTTATGTTACTGATTGAAAAGTAACTGATCTAACGCACGTAATTGATATCTGTTATGTCTATATAAGAAGTCATGATTCCCTTTTTTGTGTATAATTTCTTTACTGTTTAGTAAATGTTTATTATTATTTAAATATTAATGTTTCTTTATTATTAAAATTTGAAGCGTCAATAGCCTAATAGTTTAGGGTACGGTCTGCGAATCGTAACACAACGTTAAAATAGGTTGTTTAAACATATATAGCAATTGGTATTTTAATATATGAAGATACACACGGCAATATGCTTGAGTATTAAAATGCAGTAGGGTACGTTTCAATCTGTTTTCAATATCGCGGCCCTAGCGGCGATCCGCGTGGATGTAAAGTCCTTTTTTATTTGCTTTATTCCAATATCCTGTGTAGTGAAGTCGACCATGCGTCCTTTCGCCAGTCATAGCTGCTTCAAATCACGGCTGTGTTTGAAAAATACTCGCTGGATTGCTGTTACAAAGTATATTTACAAAGGTACGTATTGCTAATAAAACTGTATAAAATAAAACTAAAATGTAAGATGAAGTATATTTAACTTAATAGGTAAGTTACATCCTTGTAACCCTAGCGGGGTAGTCAGAGCCAGATTACGGTGCCCACATTACACAACCCTTATTAGATTCTTTATGTTTAGGGTCCCTTGGCCATTCACCGGGAACAAGTTTTTTTTTTTACTTTCTAAGCAAGTGCTTGCAACGATCCCACTAAGATCTAAGATCAAGATCACTAAGATCCCACTAAGGTTGCACTAGCTTAGTAAACGCCTATTCACTCTACTCTTGAAAACACCCACATTGTAATCGGAAGGAAAAACAGACGCGGGCGTACATAAAAACTGCTAAAAGCCGACTAATCGACGCAATCAGCCCACTTGGACAGTAGGCTAACATTGCTACAAGATGAGAAATACTCCAAAGTATGAAAATGTGACCAACGTAGAGTGAGACTACCTTTGCAATGACACACTCTTAGTGACAAAATTTTTTGCTAACTAATTGAAATTTATTTTGTACGTACTTTTTATCAGGGATTCTGCCAATGAGTTCTCGATTTTCAGTTTTTTTTTTAATAAAAGAAAAAACGCTAATTCAAATTTGAATAAAGAATAGCGATACGCTCACCCCTTATAAAGCTAATAAGCTAGTTGAAAATAGCACAGCGATGTTTTTGTTAACTCCTGTAGAGCTAAAAGATCGTTAAAGCTAGGTATGTTTATATGCATTCACACAAATAGATTTTATTTATTTATTTTATGATTAATCTTTTCAAGTTAATTGAGAATCAATATCGCCTTTCTAAATTTCTGGCATCACCTTCGGTACCGGTCAAGAGGCTAATGCTGAATCCGCTTACGTATACAAAGATTGACCCTTACGATAATGATCCTTATCCATTTCAAGTGGATCGTGTTTTAGAAATACATCACAACCTAGAATAACTACGCCCTAGTTAATAAAACAGCTGCCATAAAGTAAATTCGAATAATAGAAAATCAGTGTTCAAGTCTCAAAGTAGAAGTTTTGTTATAAATAGTATTGAAAACTTATTATAAACTATATTCGACGTTTTGTGGCAGCTGTATTTTTAATTAGGGCTAAGTTACACTATTAGCTTTGTTTTCTGGAGTAACATAAGTTACTATTTTGTGAGCTTCCTTGCTCAATATACATAACAGTTATTTTTCACAGATTTTAACAAAACATAATTTTTATTTATGTATAAATCTTGTTTCATACGAATTTTGAGAGAGACCTGGTTTCTCTCAAGGTCCTTTTTCCCACCTTTGACGACAAGACCTCCCACCCTTGTCACCCGTGGACCCGTCGGACCGTTTAAGTCGCCTTTTATAACATGCCGGAGATAAAAGTTAGTTAAAAAAGAGTTACAGCTTTTACATTTACAATAAATATATCTGTCCCACTATATAAGAACATAGTTCGCCACGTGGCCCTAGTGCGGATTGGCAGGCTTCAACGTTTTAGAAAAATTCTCTGAGTCCTGTAGGTTTCCTCACGATGTTTTTCTTCACTGCCGAGCGCGTGATAAATCAGCACATAAAATTGCAACAAATTTATTGTTGCCGGCACCGGGGATCGAACTAGGGTTGCTAGCGTACTATGCAACTTGAGCCAACTGCCCGGATACTGAACTATCACGGCTCTCAGTTTAAATATAACCTAATTCTTGAAACACAGAACTACAGGGCTGATATCTCAAGGTTCTACGCCAACAAAATTAATACTGGACCTAATCGTGGTCAAGCACTTGCTTGAAAAGTATAAAAAAATATTGAAAGAAACCCTTCCTAAATCGGTTCTTATATCACTGTAAATTAACGAACTAATTGACTACCTCATTTTTTTTAAATCACCTACAAACTGAGTTAGTTGTCTGGATACCACGTAACAATATTAAACTTCGCTTATAGATCAAACGATTTTTTTGTTTTAACTTCTAAATTTGTAACATAACTTTAATTTAATAAAAGGATTTAGTGTACGGAAACGTAGACGTAGATTAAAATCTACCATTCGACGATTGACATAAACCATCACAACTATCACATCCTAGCACAAGTTTAAGCTTTTTAAATGTATTTATAACCAAAAAGTATTAAAACACATTCTTCTCTAAAAAAAACTATTTGCAATTGTGAATATGGTTTTTGTTGCTATTGAAATATTCTATTTTTTTATTTCTACGTTTACAAGGTCGAAAAGAACGCGGTTATCATATACGTAGGCAAATATAAAAGTTTCGTATTTATTCACAACCTTCGGGATGGGATGTTGCACGTGAAAATACATTTTATTTATTCAGAACATCTGCAAACAAAAACAACTTGAATAAATGAACAAGTTAGCAAAATTTTGAACGAAGCAAGCGTAGATTTCATTAAATTTGTGGCCGGCAGTGTAAACAATTCTGTATTGAAAACATATAACGAGGACGAAAATGGTTGATATTAACAATCTACGTGCTATACTATCATATTAATAGCACGTTTTAATTATTAAAATAGTTGTGCAAATGATTATTCATTAATTGTGTTATTTATGAACGCTAAACAATTTCGCTATTTTGAACCGACTTCAAAAAGGAGAAGGTTCATTTCGTATATGTGTTTTTTATATCATAACTTTCGACTCGGTAAACCGAATTTTATGTCTTGTTTTACTTATTTTATTTAAAAACTGTTGCTTCCTATGTCGTCAAGTTTGGTCCAATTCTAACAATGGCATCCATGAGATTTTTGTGTTTTTTGCGTTATGTGTGCGACAAATTATGTTGATTGTATGATTAATTCTAAATCGTAATCTTCCCACGATAATTCCAAAACATAACAGAAGTAATATAATAGTAAATTCTACTTTTAACTTATAAACCTATAGCCATACAATACCAATATATACTTAACAAATTAGAGCGTCAATAGCCTAATAGTTTAGGGTACGGTTTGCGAATCGTAAGGTGGTAAGTTCGAATCCACCATTCAACTACTGACGTGAATCATCACCTAGCACAAGCTTAGTTGGAATGGTTAACAAGAATGTTAGTAATATTTCTGAAAAAAAAAACAAAAAAGATATATTGCTAGCTTTCTTATAAAAAAAATAAGTCCTTAATTAGTGGGTAGTTTCATATGATGTCAGACCGTAAGTAAAAGTCGCCTTTGCCACTAGGCTAGTATGCGCTAAAATAATGTTTATAGAGGCCTTAGTCTATTCAGATATGTTTTTTTTTCTTTAACTTTTTAATTAAAACTATACAATTTATATAACTGCTTTTATATAACTCTTTTATGTAACTTCTTGTTAAATTATGCATTCGTTTCGTAAGCGGCAATAAGAAGACTATGCAAGTTTCGTTTAATATGCAAACAAAAGTTAGTAATGATGGTAATTTCTCTTGGGAACAATGTTAAGAAGATGATAGTGCTTTATTTAAAGGAAAAAATGTATTGAAAAAGAGCTTTTATTTAAAAAGGAATTGCTTGCTTCAATTTTTTTTTATGCTTATAATTGCGCGGAACATCGACTATGAAAGGGTGGAGATCCGCCGAGTGTCTAAACGTCCGAAGGTAGAATGGGGATGGGGGAATTAACTCGTGTAATTCCTGTGCACACTCTCCAAAATTTAATCTGTAAAACACCGAAAGGCTGGCCACCTTGCGCCGATGCTCAAGACTATCTAGGTGTAGATCTTGGTCACCTATCAACATTTTGGCCCGCCTCTCCGTGGAATCCAGTGCCGCGAGTTGGTATTTGGCTGCACCTGCCCAGATATGACAACAGTACCACATGGCCGGGCAAAGTCAAAAGCTATCCCGGTGTGAAGTACCGCCGTACCTTTGATAGGACTCCAAGCTTCCTAGCAGCTACCTTCGCTTTGGATTCGATGAACCGCCCGTAGTTAAGTTTCGCAATTTATCCTCCATTTGTAAATTTAAAACATAGGGTATTTTCAACAGTAGAGAGAATAGGCATTGGATACGCTAGTGCGCTAGATAAAAATATTACTAACATTCTTAACCATTAACTCTCTCAGAATAAGCTTGTGCTAGGCGATGGTTCACGTCAAAATTTGAGCGGTGGATTCGAACCTACCACCGACGCGACTCGGAGACGTACCCTTTATCATTTGACTATTGACGAACCATTCAAGATTGCATTTTCATTTTACATCATCGTACTTGTTTTGAAAGAATAAAAAAAAGCTAAAATACTCCTAGTATGTATATCGCATTTCTTATTTTGTATTTCCAAATGCTTACTCTGTTAACCAATGTGTATAAAGTACGCAAAGAAATTAGTACAAGTATATTTATGAGTAAAACCAAAAAACAACTTCAAACCGAATTGAACGCTAATAAAATTTAAGGTTTTCTCATGGATGCCACCAAACTGAAATGGGCCCACATGGTAAATACCAGCTTAAAAAAATCATTCAAATCAATTCGATCGACGAAAGTTAACAAACAGAAAACAAACCAGACGAATTGAGAACCTCCTTTTTTGAAGTCGGTTAAAAATATCCAGTGTACTTGCAATGAGTCGAGCGACGTGTATATTTATACTTGACAAAAGTAGTTTGAAATTTGTCCCTTTCCAAATTGATGTCTCAAACGCTATAAATCCACAAAGGTGGATATTTTTCCAAGGTTCTGTTTCTCGGGTTGTCTTAAACAACAGGTTTTACGAGTACGGCTTGTCTCTCTTAAAGCTCCTTTCTTGCAGGGTTATATATGCAAGAAAATATTAAAGGATTTTCTACTTTCCCTTTTTCTTTTAGGTGAGGCCTTTTATCCTATGTTTACAAATACTACATTGCTGAGAGGTTTAGCCACTAGTAAATTGTGTTCTAGGTTGAAATCTTATATCAGGCTAATAATAGAAATTATGAACTATTTAATTAAAAATAAACAGTATGTATGGGGTGTATATATACAGCGTGTTTCAATTCTGTAATAACTTTTATTATTTCATTTGCTTAAACTTTTAAGTGGCTCCCAATTCTATATTTATCATAAATATTAGTCAAAATTTATTTATAAAATACATACAAAATTAATTTAATTCTGCAAACGTGAGAAAAAATTGTACTCTAGTTTCTGTTTTGACTGTTAATTAACTATGTCAGGTCTGTTTATTAAAAAAATGAGTTAAAGAGAGAAAGAAAATGTGCACGCGCATTGCCCTCTTTTGCTCCTACACTGTGATAGAAACAATAGGCTTGCACTGTCTTAGATATACGAAAATTAGCTATGAGATAAAGAGAGAAACAAAATGTGTGCTCGCACTCCTCTCTCTAGCTCCTACAGTTATATACGAAACGTAACGTTCTCTTTCTATCTTCACTAACTTATATCTCAACTTCCATTCCCCTCACCTGTAATTTGCACCTCACTGAGAAACTAATTTATTATCAAGGTTGTACTGTAATGCTTCAAAAATCAATCCGCAACCCGGATATTAAGGAGTGACAAGATTTTCAAAAAGCGGAAATCACACGTATTCTAAGAATGCTGATACCAGCAATAATTTGGAAAGGTGTGAAGGTATGGGGCGCTAGGAAATTACTTCGGAAATTTTACTAACACGTATGTAGAAGCCAATCTCTTTTATCCAAAGTTTTTTTTATTTAAACACATATCAATTACGCACAGCTTTCCTTTCAGGAATGGTTAGTCGTCATATTTGTTTAACAAGATAGAAAAAAATATTTATTCTTTATTTGCACAAACACCGCGTTATAACCCGTAAAAGCAGTATTTATAGTTGTAGTATATTCAATGAGTAATATTCGCCTAAATTTAATATTAAAATTAATATAAGTTTTTTACCACAATAATAATATATGGCCATATAGATTTCCCGCAGCTAACACATATAGTAAAAATCCGATTAAGTGTAATGAAACTGAAGTGTTACTAAATATAAATATATTTAAAATAAAAATTGATTTGTATATATAGCTATACTAAAACTCTCACTCTTCACAAAGCTTATTACGAAAAAAAATCAAAGAATTATTTTTTGTACTTTACGAAAACACATCAGTTAGAAGTCGACCAGGATTCGAAAACGCGACCATCAAGTCGCAAGATGAACCGGTTAGCGGTCAGACTATCACTAAATTCGTTTACATTCTCAAATGTAATAAGTACAAAATTACAGCAAGAACATGAAAGTCAACAACATTATTCAACCTTTTCGGCCATAAGTTTCGTCCTTTATGAAATGAAGTCTGTCTTCAGTTAACGTGGATTCAAAGGATCTTACTGAATAAATGCATAAAAGGAAGTAATGCGCTGACGTTGAATTTATGAGATATTAAAATCGCCGAGTTGGTGAAATTTGAGAAAAGGAAAAACTGAAATTGAACTAGACATAATTTAGTCGCGGCTTTGTTCTCAAAATAAATTC
This sequence comes from Meandrusa payeni, assembly GCA_029286785.1. NCBI lineage: Eukaryota > Metazoa > Arthropoda > Insecta > Lepidoptera > Papilionidae > Meandrusa > Meandrusa payeni. The sequence continues at coordinate 9,794,304 of JAGSMX010000013.1, forward strand.
CAATTTAATTAAATATTTCTACAATATACTAAGTCACAATGGCCTTTCACATTTTTAAGAAGTGGAATCAATAAGAGCATACCCGCTAAGCGGTTCGGTCTCACCACCTGTCAAATATAGGGCCAAATAACCCTGGTAATAAATTGGCAGCGAAAGCTGTCTCTGTATACCCGCTAGGGTTTTTATTATTAGCCTTATTTTATTTGGTCTTTTTAGTTTAGGGTAATGGCAGGGTGACCTACACACGCTTTTTTATTAAGAAAGTCAAATATAAACACTTAGGAGTAATCTATATACAACAGAAATATAATTTAAAGGAATTGCGAATAAATAACAGAGCTATGAGGGCATCGACATCAAAAATAAAACAGAATTAATAATTTCCTCCCCTCCTCCACACTTCAAAATTCTGATGTAAATAAATCAAGAGCATATAGTCGCTTGTACAATTTGGCCTGGTAAAATATTTACAATACTTTGTCTGAGAGCTGTGAAATGTCAGACATAAAGACTACAGACATAGCCTTTTCTTTCGGAAAGTGGACACGTAGGGTAGTTGAAAATTACTTTACTTTAATATTTATACATCATCTGAATGAATGAACCAATATAATTTATTATACAACTATTAACACGTGAACCGTCGTTATGTCTCTTTCTTCTATAAAACAGACTACCGATCAAATGAAATTAAACTAACAACTTTGCATTCTAGTAAATAAACACTTCCACTGTCGCACTTGTAACCGCTACATTCTCCTGTTATTGAAGCACTAGACATCTGATTGGCGAAACTGAATCTTAAGTCGTGCACATTAAGAGCTACGCAGAGTGCGCTAAAATGATTGTAAGAATGTTTGCAGAAGCGCCCTGCTTTCGAGTTGTAAGTTGATTGAAATGCCGACATCTGGTAATTGCTAATAGTTTTCTTGTTAACGTTGGCAGGGAAGTTGAAACAGTTCCCTTCATACGCTCTCGCAGTTATACAATTTGAATTTTGACCTATTTATTATTTTGTTATTGAAGATAATTTCGTACTTTAATAATGTCAGTTTAATTAGTTACATCTACCAAATTAGTAGTACTATATCATTAACTAGATATACTATATTTTTACCACTTCACTGATCAAAATCTTTAAAGTCGTTTCCGAGGAGTTTGGTAACATTATGACACGAGAATTTTTTATATAAGATTTTATAAATACGTAAATAAATTGGGGGCGTTGTGCGAAAATTTTAAAGACATTAATATTTTTTCCGTCATGTGTGATTTAATTTGCAGTTTGTTTCTGATTTTTAATAATAATTATAATTAATTAAAACTGTTTTTTTTTTAATAGAAAAAAGAGCAAACGAGCTTACGGCTCACCTGATATTAAGTGATCACCGCCCATCGCCCATGAACATCTACAACACCAGAGGAGCTGAAGATGAGTTGCCTGCATTTGAGAAAAGAGTCTTGTTTCTTGAATCAAAACAAATCCAAATCATACAGATTTACCTAAATAAATAATAAAGTATTCCGTTCGCAAAGTTTTCATTCCATAGTTTTAAGTTCCGTAGATGTTTAGGTATAAACACTAGATAAAAAAATCTTTATCCAACCTTTCAAAAGTTAAACCTACTTTTGCTGAGAAGTAACGATGTTTGTAGAAGCTCTTCGTTTTCCAGTTTTAAATTGATTAAAACGCCAAAGTCTGATAATTGCTAATAGTTTTCTTGTTAACTCAGAAGTGGGAAGTTTGAAGGTAGGTCTGTAAGTTTTACTTTGTTATTAGCAGCTAATTGGTTGATCACTACGTTCCCGGCAACGTTGTTAGTTCACTTAAAACTTGGCCAATTCTATGTTCTTATTTAGGTACTCTGCTGTTAGTTTTTGCATTAAAAGGCAATTCTTAATTATTGAGTTTAATTGCTATCTAACGTCATGTTAGTAGTCAACAGTACGATAGCTTTTTGAGTCTAGCTTTATAAAAAGGTTTTGTAAAAGGGATTGTAAAATCTTTTTGTATAACATTATTTTCACAAAAATAAATTTGGTACAGATAATTTGGAATGGTTAACAGGTATCCTAGATTTACATTATAAACAAATACTATAACATTAAACAATAATGTTAGGACATTCTTGTTAACCATTCCAAATAAGCTAAAACTTGTGAGAGATGGTTCACGTAATTAGTAGATAAGAACTATTAGGCTATCGGCTCTTCAAAAAAAATCTAAATTAAAGAACAGAAAAAGCCTGTCTATACTTTCGTTAGTAAAACTCAAAAAGGTTTATAGATTAGAAGAGTTCAGTAACAAAACTCAAACATGCAGGCTTGCATTCGAAGTTATACATCACAGCCGAACACATGGTAACGTAAACTGCAGTATGACCACCAAAGTCATATTTTTCCGAAGCTAAAAATCAAAACCATTACCCTAGAGGCAGTACCGACGCACAGAATCCATCTAACTATAATTCAATCAAAATATCTATCAACATGTTAACATATCAAAGGACGGTTATAATACCAATTTTAACAGAAAATTTCACATTATAAGTGACTCTTCAAAGCTCCGGTTAAACAGAGCTTATACCGCTTGTGCCGGTAAAAACTTTTTAACTAGGAGAAACTTGTTATCGGAGTAGAATATGTTATATGTTAAAGTTCAAAGCAGACACATGAGATGCAAATGAGTTACAACTAAATTTGCATTTCAGAATCATGACAGTCTCCACACTGCAAGAAGCAAACCTAAGCCCCTATAGAAATATTACCAAACATATTATAATACATTTGTAAATACTATATAATATAGATACTAAATTTCTTTATATATTAATTCGTATAACCACAATGCTCATATACAACAGCCTATATATTATATAAATGATAATTAAATATTCAATATAAAATATTCCATGGAAATCCAAGCCTATCATTCAATTAACCCCGATTAGAGTTTAAGATTACCCGTCACTCGGAGAACCCTAGTGTTGAGTTGATAAGAAATTAGCTTCAGGCTAAGCGACCTAAAAGCTATACTAACTTTCAATCCGGTTAAACAATCAAAATCAACATATCTGGCTATATAAGTTATTATTATTTTCGTAAATTTTTTTCATAAAAATAAACGTAAAATTTCGTAAATTTATTAATTTCGTAAATTAATAAAAACTAATGAACCGATTGTTTTAGACATTAAATAAAACGACTGCATACATGTACATTTTATCTATCTGAACACAATATCCTGTTGAAATAAATGAAATGTGAACATAGAACAATGGCAAGAATTCGATACGTGCTGGATCCACACGTTTAGAAGTTATAAAAGTACTTCCGGCAACTTGTAACAACGTTTGTAAGTGCGCTCCGATTACAAGTAAATTGATAGAAGCGTCAAACTCTGATAATTACTAATAGTTTTCTTGTTAGCTTAGAATAGGAAGTTGGAAAACAGGTCTTTCAAGTTCTACTCTGTTTTCAGACGCTTATTGTTTGATCCCTAAGTTAGGGAATTTCAATTTACAAATCGCTTCATATTCCAATAAGCTTTAATCTTTTTTTTTGTGAACGGGGAGGAAATCTTCAGAAAGATACCCCGCCTTCTGGGGGGGTATCTTTCTGTGTCTGTTGTCGCCCAGTGAACCCGAGGCCCCTTTTAGTCGCCTTCTACGACAGGCAGGGGCTACCGTAGTCTTATTTTTGAGAGCCCGGAACTACAGGCCTGCGCCATCTCCGAACGGTATCGGCCCTCTCTCGATACCCGTTCTGCGGTCTCCTTCTGGGCCCTTACAGACTCTAAATAAGCTTTAACCTTTCTAAACCTTAAAAAAAAATGTCTTAACCTTAGAAAGTTAAAGTTACAGCCTTAATTTATATTTGTCCCAGTGCTGGATACACATGCCGCAGAAAATTTTCCAAAACATTTAAGTGTCCTCACGATGTTTTCCTTCACCGTGGTAAATCAGTACTCAGAATCAATAAACAATTTCGCCGACACCAGGTAAAAACTCAAGTACTATGCAACTTGAGGTTACCGACCAGGCAATGAGCTGCCGAGGCATTTTCGTTTGTTCAACCGACTTCAATAAAGGAAGAGGTTCTCAGTTCATCGTTATGTTTTTTTTTATGTTTGTTACCTCATAACTTTCGCCTGGATGAACCGATTTCACGATTTTTTTGAAAGGCAATGCTTTTCATGTGGTCTCATTTCAATTTGGCCCAATTCTCACAGTGGCGTTCATGAGAAAACGATGTAAGTCTTAAATTTGCATTTCGATGATTCATTTTTCATTGGAAAGTATGTACTTCAAGGGTAGCTTAATAAATGTTTGGTTAGGTTCTGATAAATTCTATTTCATAATATTCTTACAATAATTCGGAATTACAAAGAAAAAAGGCGAAGTGAAGTAGTTTTTGTTTTTACTCGTAAATATACTTGTTTTTTTTTAGTAACAGTAGAGTTATTTACAGGAATGTTAGGTTGCAAGTTATAATAAATATGTCAGAGGTAGTCTAAATACAGTTTCACACACAAATCTTCAGCTTGCTGAGCTCTATAGATCTCCGCTTATCTACCGCAAGTGTACTGAACCCGGTATTTATAGCTCGCCATTAACAATTCCTCAGTGCTACACTTATAAAGTTGCTCGTCTAAGCTTAAGTTACGTGCTTGAATGTATAATATGCTATACCTTAAGAGTTGGCTAAAGTATAAAGAAATTTTATCCCTGTAGTTCTGGGCTCTCAAGAAAAAGACTACGATATCCCCTGCCTGTCGTAGAAGGCGACTAAAAGAGGTCTCGGGTTCACTGGGCGACAAGGATGGGGGCCTTTGTCGTCCGCTATGGTGGACCCGGGAAGAAGGCGACATCGGCTGGCCCGTGGGAATAACCTCCCCCCCGGGACGTGCTCTCCTTGAGCACAGTGCAGAGGGGCTCCGGTGCGTTCCTCTGGAGAGAGGAAAGGGCCACAGGAGGTTTTAGTGGGTAAAAACTCCACATAACCGCCGCCTTCCCCCCAGAAGGCGGGGTATCTTTTTAAAGATGTCATCACCTAAAAGAAATAAAAAAAAGATATAAGGAAATGTAGCATTGGAATTGTAAATTTTATTTTAGTGCGATGTCATCTTTATAATTTTTTTTATGATGTACTATACAGATTGGCCAGAGAAGCTGGCCTTGACTGCTTCACCGGATTGAGAGGTGGCATAGCTCTTAGGTCGCTTAGCCTTAAACGAACCACGATTAGGTCGGTTGCTATTTCACGGATATTCTAAGGGTCATTAAAAAGCTAAGCTAACTTTGAGTGCCACTTCGGGGAGCGTTGGCGCTGGCAGAAGTAGCCGAAGAGGATAAATATAAAAATAAATGTACGCGCATAATTTCTGAACTACTGCTCCTAATTGGATGATTCTTACTTTTTTGTGTTTGTTATTTTTATCACAAGGTTTGTATGTCAAGTAAACTTCAACCAGAAAATACGTCATAATTATCATAAATGTAAATCCTGCCCGGTTCAAATCGAAACCTCTCTGAGGTGCTTCTACTAACTAATATTTAAAAGAAGCTAGTTTTATTATACTCGTATTTTTATTCAAACTACAAAGCTTTCAAAGTGCAAATAAAAGGGATACTTAACAAATCAAAACACAAATAAAATTGTGATTACCATGTATGTAAATAAAATCAGTATAACAACAATTTAGGCGTTAATTGCTTGTTGGTTTAGAGTATATAGTATATGATTTTTTTCTGAATGATCTACGCTGATCAGCCAGGCCTTTGTTTTGAGAGGTGGCTCTTAGGTCATAGTCTATGAATCGTAAGAGTTCCAACCCATTATTTGACTACTGACGGAAAAGTATAGAATGTGACTCCTTATAGACAGAGACAGCAAAAGAAGCCAGCAAATTCCATTAAACATAACGAACCGCGAACAGACCAAATACGCAAGATGACCGTCAAATCATTTCATGTATTATTTTCCTGTTCTCAATAAAATAAAAACCTTATCAAGATTGAGGCAAGGAAATAATTTCATTAGAAAATCTCGTTAAGTGATTTGAAATACTCTTTCAGCTCGACGTTCCCTCGATTAAGCTGTCAATGCTCATGATTAATTACCAACTAGAATAACGGATCTGTATTAATAAGGAAAAAAACAAGCGTATTTATAATTATGAAATAATAATAAATAAGCCTCATATTTTTTTTTTTTATAAAATATAATTTATAAAAAAACAAAGAATAATAAAATTCCCACTACAGGGTTTGTGTAATAATAATCAATACAAATAGTAAAATTAGAGTGTCTGTTTGTAATATTAATATATACGGTACGTATAACAAAAATAACATTTTATACAATTTTTGTCTGTTTGTTTTGGCTAATTTCTCGAATGGTGGGACTGGTTTAGCCGGGACTTTCACTGAGAGACAGCTGATGTAATAGAGAGTAACTTAGGCTTCTATTTAAAATTAGATTCTCTTCTTCAGCGATAATAATCATCAGGTAAGCCACTTACCTTTTTCCTATCAAATAGATAATATCTACACTATAAACGTATCAAATATAAAACATAAGTCTAAATTAATTTCGAGATGTTATTGACGGCATTATACATATAAAATCATGAAGTCAATCAGAAGACTGAAAAACTTCAGTAAATTAGAAAGATAAGAACTAGCCAATCATATAGTGAACTGTAATTGGGTGGAACCTGGGCAGGATTATCCTGGCGCCTTCACCTAATTTGCATGTTTTGTTATTCTGTTTAAATTTAGCCTCCGAAGTCCGACAAGCCACCAGCTCGCTTGTTCAGCTTAATTTAGTTGACTGTTAAAGCCGCATTAACAAAAGCAATAAATTGTGCGTCGTACGAATTTAGTTTGGACGGTAATATATTTCAATTGCGCAGAGTCATCTTGACGTATTAAGTTTATAACTTAATATAACTTTGATATGGTTTGCGCTAACGATCCAATGTTAGATAGTCTCTTAATAATTTGGAACGTCTTCTCCTTTTTATGGAACGGAAATATGGTACCTTTTTTCCTCCCCCTAATTAATGTATAAAAAAAGAAAAAAATTAAAATCATCTTAAAAATAATATCTATTTATGTTATATCTATGATTAATTTCTCTACCTAACCTAGATCGTTAAATCGTGTATCGTACACTTCACCATCTCTACTGTAACGGCGTGTCTAATTATAAAATTACATTAAATATAAAAGGTAGGAAATCCAAAGGTAGGAAATTCTACAGTGACTGTAAAGTCGAGGCCGCGGAATCACTCTTTGAGGGGATGATTTTTATTTTTACCTGTGGAAAGTAAAAAGTGACTAACTTTAAATGGGAAAAGTTAAGTTTGTTATTCGAAAGAAAAGGATCTCCAATACTGCGCCGACTGCATTGATACAAAAGACTCGTTGAAGGAAGTTCGTCGTACTTACCGGCACTGGATTAATTGGTAATCTAATGAAGGGTGGATATTTTATAATATTAAAAGTTTATCCCAATTGTATATAATATCCTTTATCAGATTGATAATGGATTCGAGGGCAGATATTCAAAATAATTTACCACTAAAAGAAAACCGATTTTGACGATTCTTTTTTATTTGAAAGCGTTCTTCTCGTTTATACTTGTGCCAATTCTGACAATGGGGTCTACAAGAAAACCATATAGTCAATTATGTACGCAAAAAATGGAAGGTTTACTTAATATTATGGCAACCGGTTGCGATGATTCATTTTTTATTGGAAAGGATGTACTTTAAGGGTAGTTTGATGAGGTTCTGATTAATTCTTTTTCGTAATATTATTACGATAATTCGTAAATACAAAGAGGTCGTTCGCGTATAATAGCATTTAACGTTTGATTCGATTTTTTTTAAAAAAAAAGAAAGCTAGCAAAATTTCTTTTTTTTCGGAAATATTACTAACAATCTTGTTAACCATTCCAAATAAGCTTTAGCTTGTCCTAGGACATGTTTCACGGCAATAGTCGAATGGTGTATTCAAACCCACGACCTTACGATTCACAGACCGTACCCTAAACCATTAGGCTATTGACGCTTCAACTATTAGAAGTCGGTTTTTATTTTGATCGCAAATTTACTTGTTTATATGTATAACGTTTATATTAATCATGCGAACCAAGCTTAAGCTTCTGCTAGGAGATGGTTCACGTCAGTAGTCGAATACTTAATTACGATCTATGGACCATAGGGGTTGCGGAGCATACGTTAAACCATTAGGTTTGAAGCTTAAAAGCGATAAAAAAAATATCATTTTGGCAATAAACAATATTACAGATTTCTTTCAATATAATGCTATTTTGAAAAAAATATCTTTATCTAAAGATTAGAAAAACCAAGTGAGTGCGTAATGGAAAGGCAAGAAATCAACTAATTTACGTTCACTTTATAAATATTTTACCACAAAGTTAGCATGAATTAAATCAATAACGAAGTTTCAAAGTATTGAAGATAACAAGTAAACTCCATTACGGTGTCGTTTAGCGTGGAATATTGAGTCGCGAACAACATCGTTCTACATTGCATAACAATTTTTTAATACCAAAATACGTTTGTGAGAAGGAGGTCCCTCTTTTTATTAAGCCAATCTCCTGAGCCCTGAGTTTGTTAAACCAATAGCGTACAAAATTAACGTTAATTGGCATCATAGTGGAATGAGCTGCCATGTACGTACAGTTGGAACTAAGGCTACATTCAAATGCTCTCTCTTAAATCTATTCTTAAGTAAGGAATAGCTAATTTTCCCAAGGTCCATCTATATTTGGATCAATGTTGTTGTATATATATTTGTTTATGTTTATACATGGATATAATATTTGTCTTATTTTACTTTTTTACATATATTATCTCTAAGGTTTTACCCGTGACATTGTCTTTACTAAACCATAAGGTAGACTGGCAGAGAATGCCGTCTGGCATTAAGTCCGCCTTTTTGTAGACTTTTATTATGTGCAAATAAAGATTAAATAAATAAATAATGACCGAGATTTGCTAATTTTAGATTATAGATAGATAGATAAATTCTTTATTGCACCAAAATACATGTACAAAGGCGAATTTAATCCTATTTAGCATTTTCTTCCGGCTAACCTTTAGTGGTTAAGAGCAGACAAAGAGCAGTGCCACAAAAAAATAAAATAATGTTTAAAAAGAATATATATACTACATAGATAAATACTAATTTACATATTCTAGTAGGTGTACAAGTTTCCGCCGTTTTACGTGAGAATGTAACAGTCGCTAGCTTGACCACTGGTATGTCACATGTTATAATTTATGGTAAGCTCACAAATGGTAAAATAGCGAAATAAAGGCAAGAAGGATATTAAAGGAACGTGTTTTTAAATTAATATTTTTATGAAAACTTGCTTCGAACGAGATAATCAAATGGAGTTTTTTGGGCATAGCTGTTGCTGGATTCCGATGACATAACAGCGTTGTTCCACCGACCCCTACTCTCCGTTTAGATAGTATCCCACCTAGATCTCTGAGCATCAGTCAAACGCAGTCAAAAATAAACTGACAAAGGATATTAAATGCAATTGGGATAAACTTTTAATTTTATAAAATATCCACTTTTAATGATTAATGAATCCAGCGCTGGTAAGTACAACAAACTTCCTTCAATGAGTCTTTTGTATCAATTCAGTCGGCGCAGTAATGGAGATCATTTTCTATAGAATAACAAACTTAACTTTTCTCATTTATAGTTAATCACTTTTTACTTCCCTCGGCAGGTAAAAATAAAAATCATCCTCTCAAAGAGTGATTCCGCGGCCTCGACTTTACAGTCGCTGTAAAAGTTCATATGTATTTCCTACCTTTTATCTATATTTAGTTATATCTATATAGCTATTTACTTAATATATTAGTAGTGTTGGTCATACAAATACCTATGTGTGAATTATGTAAGCCAGATGTATTGCTATTTCTAGTAGTAACCCATCTTGTATCGCAGTGGACGGTGGTTATTTGGCAATATATAATTATAACTCCCTTTTTTAATATACAGCTCTGCCATTTGCAAACGTTTACTTTTAAGTCTAAGAAACTATACCAGAGCGCGTTAATTTTTCATATCATGATTATTTTAAAATTATAACGTATAACGTAACGGGTAAAAAACAATAAGCGAAATATATTGTAAATATATCCCACACGGTACAGTTTTGGCATAAATTATCGAACTTACAAAACATACAAGCACCTGCTGACAAGCGTGTGGCTGAAAGCAAGCTCGATAGCGGATTGATAAACGTATACCCGTAAGAGTTATGCGGCAAGAACTTTACATAAGCACGTTACATTATTCATTTAAATATAATTATGTAAAGCACAGCAGCAAGGGAATCCACATGCGTTTCAAATACTAGATATCTAGATTTTAGGATTTACAGAATGACGATATTGAAGCAAGGATGACGTTACATAGGTGTAATGATGCTTTTCAGAAAGAAAAACAGAAGTGTAATTACCTACATCGTACCGTGGACAAGCCAGCTTATTTGTCTGTTGTTACTCGTACGCACATTATGGTTGTCGATAACGAAATAGAAAGTAGGACGTGTCATAACGGTACCATAATTTTTCCGCGGAGGTTTTAGCTTCACAAAAGTCGAGCTCGGTCGTTTGTGAAATGCTGTTTCCACATTCGTGCTCGTGCATAGCGAAATCCCGCAACTTAACTCAGAAAGAGGCGCGTCAAGAGGCTAATTGGTGACGCTGCTGAAAACGATCTGTCTGATCTGGGTCACGTAGGACTTCGCTTCAAAATGCCTAGCCTTTTTATGTTTTCAACCGACTTCAAAAAAAGGAGGATGTTCTTCATTCGTCTGAATTTTTTTTAAGTTACCTCATGATTATCGACTGGGTAAACCGATTTTGATAATTCTTTTTTTGTTTTAAAGCCACTTCTCACAAGCTGGTGCTCTGGTGCTTCTCATGTGGTCCGTGAGAAAACTATATAAATCTTAAATTTGCATTAAACATGTGCGATACAAATGGACTAATAACTTAATATCACGCCAACTAATTTCGATAATTAATTTTTTATTGGAAAGGATGTTCTTTAAGAGTAATTTGATAAAATTCGTTTAGGTTCTGATTAATTATATTTCATAATATTCCTACGATAATTCGTAAATACAAAGAGGGCGTTCGCACGTAATAGCGTTTAACGTTTGATTCGATTTGAAGTTGGTTTTTGTTTTTGCTCGTAAATGTACTTGTGCTATCAGAATTGCTTCATTGGACGATCAAAGTGCAAGGTATATTTTTTATATAATTACATATGTTATTAACATAGGCATAATATAGAATATATTTCAACGTCTGTTAATGCGTTCCCTGATAGATAGAGCAGCGTTAGTGTTCACTATTAATTCAATCAATATCATTCCATTACTTCGTTTAATATTTGTTCCAGTTTTTTATTTATTTCTAGAAATAAGAGAACTGGGTTTTAAAGTAAATTCTGTACATGGTCGTCAATTTAATTTATTATGTGCTCATGTAATTATTGTTCGAAAAGGGTCACAAATAGTTCACTTCAATATCCACGGCTTGTGTAAGGGTTCTTATTACACGTATTAGTTATTTTGAACCTACACTATTATGTTTCGCAGATCATACCTTTTGCTGTTACACTCTTAACCTAAAATTGAATTATGTGTATCAATATCTATAAATTTTTGCCGTTGTACTTTCAAATACTAGAAAATAATTGCCTAGGTTTACAATGCATAATTAGTGTTACAGTTATAAATATTAATAGCATTTTTTCTTATAAGTTTCCGTAAAAGTAGACAAATATAGATTCGTCGACTTTTATAACGACACTTCAAAATATTATATGGAATATATTCCTATAAATAACATTATTGCAAACCTGTGTATCATCTAGTTATTTCAGTTATATCATACTAGTCTTCTATGAATTACACCAATCTTGAAATTGCACACGTTGACTCCTAGCTCTGAGGCAAAACTGTTCTGAACTTAATTAAACTTCCTGATTTTGAAATGAACCTAAAATTTGAATTAATAATAATACAAACATTTGGTTGTCAAAGCCAGCACACATATGAAAACACAGCGTGAATATTAAACACGCAAATCTTCAAAATATGATAGCAAACGTAAGTAGTTAGAAAATGCTATTTCGTTATTTTTACACGACACGTTTACGCTACAATTATTTGTGAAATAATTATAATTCACAATCAAATATCAGGCTTATGTTACTAACTACCATTTACAAGCATCGTAAACATTTCAAAGACTGTCCAATAAACATCTGATGTACAGTGTTCCTAAATGAAAGTACTAGCCTACGAAGCCCTCGTAAGAGTCCAGGTTTAGTCTTCTCCAAAAAGGGCTTGCAAGAACAGAGCATATTATCTACTACTCCATATTTGTGGCAGCATATTAAAGAAAATCAATTATCTGGACGCCATAACGTTCTGATTAATTTTGTATCGGAATATTTTCACGATAATTCGTAACTACAAAAAGAGCGTCCGCGCGTTATAGCGTTTATTCGATATTTATGCATTTTATTCAAAAAGAAGTAGGTTTTTGTTTCTGCACGTAAATATACTTGTTGCTCATATAATAATGGTAGGTTAACGATAGGGCTGATTTGCCCAAAATACAGAAGAAAAAAACTCTTTCGTCTTACGAATCCACAGTGATAAAACAGAATAACTGACAGGGGAACCATCGCTAAGTCAACCAACCATACTTTTAAGATGAGCTTACAAACGAGCTAGTCTGGATTCTATAGACCATAATTAAAACAACAGATACGGACTGTAACCAATACAATCTTAAATTAAATTAAAAGTAAAAAGAATCGAAACACCAATCGTGTTTGCGATAAATACATAAGCATTTTCCGTAAGGGATAAAGATTAAAATCTATCGAACTTCCAAAATTTCTTTTTTAACAAAGGATTATTTTAACATAGTAAATTTAGCTCTGTAATGGAGTTTACGTGTTGCCGTCAAGTTGCTCTTGCCAAGTTGAATCATGTTTTAATAACTTTCCTGCTTTTTGCTTAGGTCTTTTTTAAACTTTTTTATCGATAAATTATAACATAATAATAATAGCCTATTGGGATAATAATAACATACATTTTTCAAAATTGTTTATATATACAATTACACTAATAATCAACATCTTAAGAGACTTTCGCTAGACCCTGCCGGTCATGGGTCAGATATAGAAGGCAGTACTCCTGGACACGTCACGCATCGTCAGGAGGTTTCTCTTTATGTCGCCCTAACCTACCAAACCGCCCTATTGCCGGTGGCATACACTAGGTTAGGTTTTTATGTATTTTTGTGATATTTTTATGTTTTTTACTTTTTATATAAATATTGTAAAAACTCAACTTAAGGTTTAAAAAAAATGTAATAATAAACGCTAGACCTTCCAGCCCTCTACCTAGGTGGTTATTAAATAAACAGTCTAATTTCCAATGTTGTTTGTTCTTATCTGTTTGTCCAATACGGACAAAGGCCTCTTCTGATTTCTTCCACTATTCTCTTTTTATAGCTTTACTGCGCCAGACTTATAATGCTATTGCTCTTATTTTATCTGATTATGATCTTCTGATTTATCTCCCACCTTCTGTTTTATTTTCCTTAGAATACCAAAAGTTAATGATTTTGCTCCATTAGTCAGCTGTCTGTCGCCGTCTATTGACAATTATTACCATACACTACATTTATTTTCTATATAGCAAACTGCACAAACGAGCATCAGTTCATTTGCTGTTAAGCAATCACTACGTTGCAGAGCTTTAAGTCTTTGTTTATATACCTTATTATCTTAACTGATCACCGTCCCCTATGAACATTCACAACGCCAAAGAGATCGGCGAAAATGCAGCCAATACAGTTTCATTGTTTAATTAAAATTATTTATCAAGTATTAAATGTCATCGTGGTCCTTTTTAACCAAGCAAGAAATGAAGTCCGATTGCCTCAAACGCGATGACACCTTTGGGCGTTACTGGATAACCATAACCAGCTGGGCGAAGTTAACTTGGGACTAAAAACTGCGGCCCGGACTTAAATATTAACGCTGAAGTTAGCTTCAGGGATTTTATCGTGCGCTCCATCGGCCACTCAGTCTATACACCACGTACTTTTATGAACGCATTTTCAATATGAACCAGCTAAAATGTTTTATTCAAAGTTAATAATACTAAAAAACTGACGAGAAATGTTGAAAAAATTTACGAGTAAGAACAAAAACCGACTTCAAATAGAATATTACGAAATATAATTAATCAGAACCTAATCGAAATCTCATCAAACTACCTGTGAAGTACAACCTTTGCAATAAAATATGAATCATCGAAATCGGTTAGCGGGATATCGAGTTATTTGTCGCGCACATACTTAATGCAAATTTCAGACTTTTTCTCTTGGATACCACTGTCAGAATTGGACTAAATTGAGACCACGTGGGAAGCACCAGCTTTAAAATGAAACCAGTCAAATGTTCTGAGGTAACAAACACAAAACAAAAATATATAACGAATTGAGAACTTCCACCTTTTGTAATTCACGTGAATAGACACATATTTCAGAAAATAATAATATTAAAAGTACAATTTGTATACCGCTCCTCAAACTATTAAACTATTGACAAATTATTATTATTATTTTTGAAGTACTTTTTGTAACAAAAGGCATGACTGCTGATTTATATACAAATTCAGAGTTGTATTACCCCTTGCCCTGTTTGCTCTGAGCATAGTCTGCCTATGCTATGTCTAATTCTCCCTGACTATATCTTATTACTATCTGCGCTATTTTTATATAATGCTAGTTTAAGTTATTATCCTACTACCTAGTTACTAATTATAATTTTTTATCTAATGGTGGGCTCGCAACTCACATTGTTTTAAATGTGTGTTGGGATGCGCCTTACTTTCTAAGTTTTATTCCTGTAGGCTGCTTTTTCTGCTATTTGTTTGCAGTAGCTCAGGAATCTTCGACTAGCATTTTATTTTTAACTATTTGTGGTAGGTTTTCTGTACTAATTTTTATGCGTAAAAGAGTTTCGGTTTCTATTCTTAAACTAGCGTGGATAGGATGGCTACGACGGTCAGGGCCTTTCAATTTCCTTTCCTTTCATACATCATATGTATTTATTTATTTATACATATATATTAATATTGTTGAAGTACTATTAAGGTATTTAGTAAATTAGGTATAGTGTTACGGAATGTACAATCGATGTTTGAGCACTTTGATGGGTTAACTCTCGAGGGGCGCAAACCAATTAATCCCTTATTGACTCAGGAATATCTAAATCAATTTACAGTATGACTGGATGATCCCTTCGGATATACTTAGTAATTAAGCTTCGATTGATTTGCTTAGTTTCTGAACTACTTCTTTTTTTAAGGTCGGAGACGAATCTAAGGATTAAATTTTCAATACCAGTTATCTTTTACCAATAACTTTCCATATACATAATGTACACATTTATTCGACCTCAATCTTCCTGCAGTTATGTGTACAAAGGTCACTCGTCAGAAACTTTATTATGACACTTATTCTATAATCACTAAAGCACAGGTGTTTCTTTTTATAAAACCATAAAAATGAATTTGTGGAGAATAAGTGAAACTGTCTCAATTATATTCTGTTAGTTGGCAACACATGACACCCAGCGATTGTTATGCATAATAACTACTTCCAATGATATCTTAGTGATTTACCTGAACATTATTGTATCTTTAATTCATAATTAATAATTTAGTTGATCGTCACATGAACTTGGCATTGTAAACAATAATTTAACTTGATTAGTTCGTAATCTGACTTCTAATTAATTTTGTATAAAGATTGTGAGGACGCGCAGTTGTGACGGTATTCGTTTTAAATAATTCTTTGTATTCGTTATAAAAAAGCGAGGGTATTAGTTGTTGGAATATTTTATTCTACGAGACCTACAAATTATAACAATTCGTATTAAGCAGTTGAAGAGAACTTTAAGCGAAACATTACCAATAAAATAAATCAAATTAATCAAATAACACAACTCATTCAACGCGTTAAATTGTTAATTTAACGTAAAATAAAACTATAACAAAATAATAACAAATAAATCAAATACAAATGCCTTTTATTTCTTATTTTTTAAAATGGGAATCTAATATAATTAAACAATAACTACATACTGTATTAATTTACAAAAACGCCTCCGTGGATGAAGGCCTCTTCCAAAAATAATAAAGAAATGTAAATAAATAATACAACTCGTTTAACGGGTAAAATTGTTAATTTAACTTAAAATAAAACACTTGAAGATTATTTTATTGTAAATTGTTGTAACAAAACAACACGGAGTGAAAATAGAAAACTTTTCAAGTACACAGATGGAGCGTTGTTTATTAAAAAACGTCAATTCAGTTTTTGAATAGCCTGTTTCACCACATTACTTAATTCGTACATTTAATTACTCGCCTCACGTTAAGAGCGTAAATTGTTAGAACGAATATATTTCTATTGTTTGCTCCTTGAATGCAATGCACATAATTGACAGTGAAACAAAGCGTCGAGGTTGTCGCTGAAGCGGACAGGGTGAAATGAAAATAAGTTAACGTTCAGAGATAAGCATTCAACTACGTGTGCGAGTGGAAATTTTCATGTAACAACTGTTGTTCAGGTTAATAACTTTTTTTTAATTAAAAGGACAGATAATTAATATTTAAATAAAAGTACAAAATTTAATCGAGCTCATAATTAGTTTCTATTTACGAAAAAGCATGAATGTAAATAATATTTATTAAAAAAAATGTATTGCTAGCATTCTTTAAAAAGAATAGATGCTATGGTCTAACACGAAAGCGGCGATGGCCTAGTGACTATTAGGTAGATTAACTATCTGGTCACCGGTTCGAATTCCCATCGGCTAGTACCAAAATTGAAAAAAAAAAATTGAGGCCGGTGTAATGCGATGAGTTTACCACCTAATAAGCTTGTTGAAAAGTGGACAGTCTATGATGTTTATGTTTATGTTCATGTGTATGTTTTAAAACTATTCTTAGAGATATTTCTCCCGTTTGGTGGTGTGTGTTTTTAATAACTTTCTTAATAAATGTCTCCTTACATATGTAAAATATGACGTATAATTGTTACCCCTCACCGGGGGGAGCCTTGTGTCGAGTTACTCGTTGTAGAGGTTCAGGCTAAGCGACCTGAGAGTTATGCCAACTCTCAATCCGGTGAAGCAGTCAAGGCCAGCTTCTCTGGCCAATCTGTGTAGTTCGTCAAAAAAAACGTATAATAGATAATATTTTTTATAAATTATCTTCTATTGCTTGGATTAATTCTTATTATAATCGCATTTAAATATTTAATTGATTTGGAGTAATTATGCTTAACCTTTTTTTTTAACGTTGGAAGAATTAAGGAGAATAAAACGGCATCAATAAGCTACGGTAAAGACGGTTTTTCTGATTTATCATTTGCAAAGCGGAATATAATAGCATAAAGGAAAATTCTAAGCCATCAAATTCTAGCAAAAGCAGCACGAATCTAGCTTTCAATCTTAAATAATAAAAGTGTTAAAATTAAAACTGCTTCTTTGAGTACCTATTGACCTATTTGCATTAGCAAAGTGTTGCACATACTTTATCGTAGGCGTTATAATTCGCACCACCATTTGTATTTTGTACTAGTCAGTGTGTGTCGTAATGCAATTAAAAAGCGAGCTACGTTAACTTAAAGCAGTCTTATTAATTACTACAGAGACTCCATTATAGTAAGATTATTCATTAGAACTAACATAAAGTTTGCAAGGAAATCGAACAGTCTCAGACATATATAGACAGCCACAATGCCTTAAATAGATTCCGCAACATGCCTCAGCATCTGACCGCACAGTTTCGATCTCTGAATCCTATCTTGACTACTTGCGAATGAATAAATTATTCCGTTTGTGCAGTCAACATGTCTGACTGTTAGTTGAATTTTGCTTAATGTAAAACTGTCAAGACTTGTGGCTTTGTATGTAAGTGATACAGTCTGCAAACATAAAGTTCGAACTTTACGTTCACGTATATATTTTACATTCTGTCGCTCCGGTGACGTGCAGTTTCTTTATTTATAGTTTAAGTTTTGGTTTTAGTGATAAATTGTATTTTATCATGAAGAATGTATGTTTCAATCATTTTGATCACTGAGGAATTATTTGCACATTAATAATATAGTATAAAGTAAAGCGTAGGGCGCCCTCCCTGCAGATAGGCCTATTTCCAGCAGTGGATTGAGACAGGCTGATGATGATGAAATATTTAGTTCTAATCTTTGGTCTAGGTCTCTTTAATACCAGCCATTTAGAAGCGTCAGTAGCCTAATGGTTTCGTACATGATCTGCGAATCGTAAGTTCGTAGGTTTCATTCGCCCATTCGACTATTGACGTGAATCTCCTAGCACAATCTTAAGCTAAGTCGGAATGGTTAACAAGAATGTAAAATATGTGAAAAAAACTTGTTAGCATTCTTTTAAAAAAATTGACCGATTGCAATGGAAAGCACCCTGGTTCATGGACGTGCAAATTCTTAGAACTTGTTCGTGTGCAGCCCTGACGGATTTGAAACATTTTGGAGCTGCGATGATGAATGTGAGTAAAATAGACTACAGTGAAATGAAACTTAAAAAACAAAGGAAAGAACCGCCAATGTAAATAAACATTGTTTTTAAAGATGCTGGTTAATGAAATCGAACTCAGAAACAACTACACCGACTGCAAATTCTGTGACCCTCTTGGTTCAAGCCAATGAAATCAACAAAATACCTAAACACAAATAGCGTGCGTTCACAAAATCACAAGCTATTTCCCATCGAGACTGCAAATTACGTGCCGAAGGAATAAGATCAAGTTAGATTTTCACTTTTTCAGAACCTATTTACTTTCCAATAACCGGTTGATATTGGATGTCTCAAACGATAAGCATTACGATGGCATTGCTTTAAAAGCTTACAGTCTGTGTTTATACAAAAAATAAGCTGTTAGTGATAATGGTATTTTAGCGTTTTATCAGATACTTTGAATAAATTGGTTACGGAGCTTTATACTGTTAGAGGATACCGTCCAAATTATTAATCATTTTTTGCCAATCAATGCAAAGGTTTAAACCTTCCTCTTTTAACAATTCTACATGTAATTATCATCTCCTAGCAAAAACTTAAGTAAGCACTTTTGACTACATGCATAATATGAATGTATATACGATAAACAAAATTATTTTATTTACAATTTTTGCCTGTCTGTTCCGCCTAATATTTGGAAAGGCCTAACCGATTTTGACGGGACTTTCACTGGCAGATAGCTGATGTAATAAGGAGTAACTTAGGCACTGCAATGAAAATATTAGTGGTATTAGTGTAAAAAAAATATTGTGAGCACACCTTACAAAATATATATCATAGTTTCTACTCGTAAACATTTACCAAAAAAGTAATATGTTTCCGATTATTCATATTGCATAATTATATTCCTATAGCGTATTTTTTTAACTTTAAAAACGTTATATATGCTTGCATTAATAAAGCGATTTCCTAGCGTTTCATTTCCTGTCGCCGTCTGGAAATAACTTCGGCATTCATACAAACGTTTCATTCACTTTGATTTTTTATATTTCGTTTATTCGCAAATGTGAAATAGAATATACGTACCGTAAAAGTGACGTAATTATTACAGATATTATAAAATACAAAATGATGATAACATTGTTGATTTAATATTTTTCTGCATAAGATATTAGATACCTTTTCATTTACAAAGTAAGTACTTTACTCTTTGTTATTTTTTTTATTCTCGCTTCATTCGCCGGCTGTTCGATAAATACTAATGCTACACCTTAGGAAACATGTGCTATCTATTAGTTTTTGGGTATGGCCCAAGTTTAAATATAAGATAAATAACATAAACTAAAAATGAATTAAAAAACAACAGAATATATCGATTTTATGGTTGATTGCCGTTGTTAGCCCAAACGCTTTACCAACTACACCGAATTAAGAGGTGTTTAAACTATAGAGCGCGTCTCCAGAGAGAATCTCTGCTGAGGCGGTTCTTCCATTTTAGTCAGCATACTCACTCGCTGACTCGATTACATCCTTCAATCCGATAACAATAAAATCTCGAAAATAAAGTACTCTATTGCCATTTTGAGAAGCGTTAGAGTTGGGAGAAGTGGCAGGAGAAACTCCGGCACTTCTACCTTAAAAAGAGCAAAATTGAACTGTGACGCAGCATAAACGATAGTAAAATGTTTCCCACCATGTGACGAGGACGGTAAGTCACTTATATTTGAGAAATTGTTTCATCCTAAGCTGAACGACTGCCATTGCACCGTCTGGACCTTCGAGCCCGTATCAAATATCAAGGGCTATGACTGTTATAAGAAGTTCTGGATAAAATCTATAGCGTTACAAGAATCCACCCAAGTGCTTCATGTGCTTTTGAATAAACTAAGCTGATTAGCCACGAGACCTCTACATTTTCATCGGGTTTTTGAACTTGTTTAATGAGTAATTAGGCGTAAAAGCTCCGCGAGGTCTTCAGCTTGGGTAAGAGTAACCTCTATTCGCGATAGCATTCCGATCCGAGGATGCCCGACAAGGACGAATCACGTCTCAGTTTGTAGATATCGGAAAAGCATCAAGACATTCAATAGGTGACAGCTAGATAGTAAAGCTTCATGTGACACGCCGGGAAACTTTCGCGCTGGAAGAAGAAATGACAAAAGAAACTCTACAAAAATCTAACGGACGCGTTATAAAAAAATGCTAGCAAATATCAATTAACGCCTTTCTCTTGTAAATTGCACCAGCTCACCATAGGCATACTGTATTAGCATGATTGCGTCGGTTAGTAGCATTTATTTAGCCTCGCCTCGTTAGGTCGGCCTGACGACGGTGAATGAATATTTTATTGCCAATATTAAATAATTGTTGTAATAAACGTGTACATTACATAAATATATTTGTTATTGCTGTTTTCATTATATTACACAAGCTGATAATGTGATAACTAATGGATGAGCTATTGTATATGCAATGAATATCTCTATTTTATATGGTCCTAGACACACAAGACGGTCAGTCTTGAAGGTTCAACATGTCTATTCTAGATTATTATAGATTTTCCTGTAAATAAATTAATGTGTTTCCAAAATTGTGTTCTAGTAGCCTAAAATAATATTTTAATTTTAAAAAACTCGAAAAAAGCTGCATGTGGGCGCATTAAAGAAGCAATTTCCTAGCGTTTCATTTCCTGTCAATATCAATATCATTTACGTGTGTTTCAAAATTTTCAACCGACTTCAAAAAAGGTGTAAAAGGCTCTTGATTCGATTGTATGTTTTTTCTAATGTGTAATATTCCTACGATAATTCGGAAATACAAAGAAAAAGGTCATACTTGATGTTGGTTTTTGTATTTACTCGTAAATATATTTGTAACATAAAATATTGTCGGAAAAACAAGATGTAAAAAAATATAAAATTAAAATCAATGTCTAGGCTATACAGTGACAGTCTTTTTCACTATGAGTAAGGTCAAGAATATTATCTGACACAGGACGGCAAGCTGTTAATAATGCAGAACGTCGCACAGTGAACAAGGCTAAATGCTTTACCCTTTCGGAGCTCCTCTATCAAAATAGTTAAATATCACTTAAGCCCAGCTGGGTCAATACCTATAACATTTTAACTAAGGTCAGAAATCAGCGATCCTCTCCAATACGTTTCAGGTGTTTGCTTTCTCGCTCAAAGTTCCCTGTTATGGACCTTGAGTACAAATTTCTTTTTAACAAATTTATTTAATAAGGTATACCAACTACTTTTCTCGACTAAAAAGGGCCTCGGGTTCACTGGGCGACAAGGTTGGGGGCCTCTGTCGTCCGCCAAGGTGGACCCGGGAAAAAGGCGACATCGGCTGGCCCTTGTCGCCTTGCACCGCTAGGGCACAGGGACGAAGGGAGTAACCTCCCCCCGGGAAGTGCTCTCCTTGAGCACAATGCAGAGGGGCTCCGGTGCGTTCCACTGGAGATCCCGGAGCCCCTCACCATGCACCGAGGAAGGGCCACCGGGGAGGTTTTAGTAGGTAAAACCCCACATAACCGCCGCCTTCCTCCCAGAAGACGGAGTATCTTTTTGAAGATTTCCTCCCCGTTAGCAAAAAAAAGCATCAAGTATGTATGCCACAGATGTACGAATAACTTAATATTACGCCAACCGATTTCGATCTCATCTATTTTTAAAATACATACTTTAAAAATAGTTTGGTAAAAGAGTGTTCGCTCGTAAAAGCGTTTAAATATTTAAATATACTTATCGCTCGTAAATATACTTGTACAAACCCTTAGTTAAACAGCAATGTGTTACTGCACTTTAACTAAGGTTGACGATACCCACGCCCAAATACAAATCTGATCTGAGCAAACAGTCGTCAAAATTCGAAACAATAGTAAGACTAACAAGTTCACACGCAGCGTTGAAAAATGAATGAGAGTGCAACGCGAACAGCGCTGCTGGCGTTGGTAGTCAGATTGTCGGGAGCAATTTTATTCCACGCTTTATTTGCTACGGCGTAGCGCGAGGCATTGTTTCAGTGTCAATTATCGAACGAATGTTGCGAATCGAAAATACACATCAGCCATTCGTATTCGACATTTAAAATTTAACACAACGTAGCACCGTTCGACTACGATATATTTTCTAGAGTCTTTGTGTCAAAATCTCTTTAAAAAATATATAATAATTTACTAGCTGATATAATAATTCTTTAAACCTGTAATCCAATAAGGAATGCGTTGCCGACAAATGTGCATACGCACAGCTGGAACTAAAGATACTTTCAAACAGTTACTGTGAAAGTTTTACTTAAACAAGGAATATTTTGACATTTATTGTCCCTATCCATCAATTTTATTTATTTATAAACTTTTAACTTAATTATCTATTTATAATTATACATATATAATACTTATGTTTATATAATTAATATTTTGTATGTATGTATGTTTTATTGTGTATATATTTCTGTACTTACATTTTCGTTTGATTTATTAATTTACTATCTTCACCCGTTACATTGCCTCTACACAACCGCAAGGTACATTGGCAGCGAATGTCTTATGGCATTAAGTCGACCTTTTTATATTTTTTTAAATAAAAATAACAAGCAATGCATGGGTTACAATTTCTACTTAAATTATTTAATTTTTCATGATAGATAATATTTAAAATATGATCACAGAAACGAATGGTCGTAGTGCTAGCAGTAGGTACAGTAATAATTAAGGTAGTGGTGAAAGTTTAATTCATTTAAAACATATTCTATGCATAACTTAAAAATAACACACATATTTAAAGTGAAAAAAAATTAAAAATTTAATCGAAAACTGACCAAGCTTTAGCACTGACTAAAATGTGGTAAACGACAGCAACAATTTCATCATTGATACAATTAACATTTTGCATTTTGGTCTCCAAGGGATACAACGAAAGTCACCCAACCCAATGGTTCTAAAAAATAAGCAAGAATCTATGGGGGCGTATAAAACACTGAACGAGTGTGGTCTATAGACTTAGACGTAATGAGTTCTACGTAATATTTTTTTTAAAAGAAAGCTAGCAATATTTCGTTTTTTTTTTTCAGGAATATTACTAACAATCTTGTTAACCATTCCAACTAAGCTTAAGCTTGTGCTAGGACATGGTTCACGGCAATAGTCGAATGGTGGATTCGAACGCACGACCTTACGATTCGCAGGCCGTACCCTAAACCATTAAGCTATTTAGCTTCATTAAATATAAATATAATCAGAATATTAAGATATAATCTAAGATCATTGTTTTAGCTATGTTCATTAATTTTAAAACTTGGTACATAAGTTCAAATATTAATTGTTGAAAAACATAAAGCCAACGTCCTGCGCTCGGACTTTCAGCTTAAGCTAAAAATATGAGAATTAAAATTAAAAGCTCGAGTGGTGAACTTGTTGATTTACGTTCTCGCAAGCGCTCGCCGTCCGTACACTGAAGACAAATGTTTTTTTTCTACAATGCTAGCTCACGTTGCACGTTAAGATAATGCTTTTTTTATTTCTATACAACGTATAATCTTTAATTGAAATAGCCACGACAACTTTAGAGCTGTTACAGTGGAAGTTGCGCCTATCACAAACAATTTTACAATTTATGTACAAATTATTTGGATACCCACACGTATACAAAATTTTATAAATTAGTTATTTCTTATTTTCGGACTATGCTTAAGTATCACGCACTAACTTTTCGAATTACAGCTATTCCACCTCATTTATTTTGTATTTAAACTTTTAACCGACTTCAAAAAAGAGGTGGTTTTTTGTTTGTTACCTCACAACTTTCGACTGTCTGGACCGTTTTTATTTAAAAGCTGGTGCTTCCCATGTGGGTCCATTTAATCGGTCTAGTTCTGTTGATGGCATTCATGAGAAAACTATACGTCTTAAATTTACATTATGTGTGCTACAAATGGACGAATAACTCAGTATCACTCAGATTTCAATGATATGTATTGGAAATTATGTACTACTATAAAGTTAGTTTGATAAGAATTTAATTAGGTTCTGATTAACTCTCTTTAGTTATATTACTAATCTATTTGAAATCCGAATTCATTATTCGTAGTGTAAAGGACTAGTTTAGTTTGCCCGCGTCTGTCTTTCCGTCCGACTACATTTTTTTTTTATAAACCAGTGCGTCTTACCATCCACGACGGCATGTCCACTTAGCAACAATAGCTATCGTGATCAAGTTACTAAGAATGTATATATAAAAACTTCATTAGTATGTAATAAACAGAGAGCTAATTTCTTTAAGAAACGATATTGTTTTTTTCTTTTAAAGAAAGCTAGCAATATTTCTTTTTTTTTTTCAGAAATATTACTAACAATCTTGTTAACCATTCCAACTAAGCTTAAGCTTCTGCTAGGACAGGGTTTACGTCAATAGTCGAACGGTGGATTCGAACCCACGACCTTACGATTCGCAGGTCGTACGCTAAACCATTAGGCTATTGACACTTCGATCGTTTAAGATAATAGTTTGAAAATTATCATGACATTTCAAATAGGTCTTGTTATTTTCATTCAACGGTAATTCGTTTTAGAGCAACTTTTAAAGTAGCAAACACTTATTATTAATATCGCTGCGAAAAATAAAGTACGCGTCATGATAACTAATATGTATGTATGTGTAACTATTCTTATACCGGGACCCTACTTTATAGAACTTTTGTTGGCTTGTGGCCCATCCAATAAATCAGATAAGGACTTTGTAAGGAGGTAAAAATATCCCAGGGGTATATTGAAAGAAACCTTTACCGTGATTTACTGGTTTTCCCCTTACCTGAAATTAAAATAATAAATAATTAATTTCAAAATTAAATACATTTGTCCAAGTTTTCAATTACACATGTGGGATTTACAGCTATCAAAATACTCTTGTTAGCTCTTGCTCAAAACCTACCGTGTGATCAGCGATTAAGAATTTCCATTTGGAGCAAACCTGGCTTACCTCTATGCTCCTTTCATCTTCCAAACAGCTTTCTATGCATGCTCGGTGGTATTTAGTATGCTAGCAATCTGTCAGCAAGTCAAAAATATACAATGGCCTAGGCTCACTCGACATAGGTATATCTCTCGATATTTAGTGGATATAAATTTCCATCAAGTGACATAGAAGCCAAACGTGAGCCTATTTAGTATTAAAAGAAATTATGTCTCCTTGTCCTCATTATCACTTTCTACATTTACTTAATATCTGAAGCATATTAAGTATTCTATCTAGTCGCAATTACGCATTACGCAACTAAGGATTGGTGATTTCTTAATCCAGTAAAATTATAAAAGCCATCAATTGGTAATGATAAAGACATATTATTTTTCCATTTAGGGACTGAAAATTATATAAAATATAAAGTAAAAATAGAGAAATTAGTAAAACTCCACTACCTTAAGTAATGGACATAGATATAGAAATTTTCATTCATTTCATAATCTATAAAAAAGACTGAAATTTAATGGGGGGAAATCAAAATTTGTGCATGTAGTTTTATATGTATTTATCTAAATATTTCGTTATGTCTCTTAACATTTCCTCAATGATAACACCTAGTCAGCGAGGGTATGCCTCTGAGGCATTAAGTCCGCTTTTGTGAACCCTTAAGACGTGACAATAAGTGAAAATAAATAGATAAATATATAATTGCAAATAGAACAAACGAGTGAGATAAGGCCTTCGAAGTGCAACAGCAACCCATAAAAATGGAAGCAGCAAACAACTTACACTGTACCAAGAAAGATATAGTCAGCTGAGACTCGTAAATAGCGAGCTCAGCACACTTGTGGCAGATAAGCTAGAATCTATGGGGCTTATAAAACACTGGACGAGTGTGGTCTATAGACTTAGATGCACGGCGCACCTGTGGAACTGCCAACTTTACTCTGTCTGATATATTTTTCAAAACTTTACTGATATTCTCTTTACCCTACAACATATATTTGTTAAACGCGAGTACTACCTATTGATGTCGGAGAGCGAAGCGAAAAGGTGACCAAACCACCATTACGAACCAATTGCAAGTAGAGAACGAGTACTATATATATTTGTGTTGTAGAGCCGTGGTAGCTCAATGCCTACGCGGTTGGCTCATACGCACATATTGCACATTACGCTCGCAACTCGAATTCAATCCCCGGTGCCGGCATAAGTAAATTTGCCGTTGCAATTTTATGTGCCGATTTACCACGCGCTCGGAAAGAAAATATCGTGAGGTATGTCATCTACATGTCTTAAGATAATTTTCTAAGGCATGTGAAGTCTGCCAATCTGCACAAGGTGTACGTGCGCCCTTATACTCTCTTTACAGAGAAGGCCCGCGCACCAGCGGGACAAATGTATTATATATATAAAGGCTGTAACTTTAACTTTTATATTTGTTTTGAGCTGTTTTATTGTGTATAGTAAAATGAAGCAAGCTACGGTTCCTTTTTCGCGTAATAATTACTTATCTCGCTGAGCTCTCTAAGTGTTTAATCACTCAATCATGGATTTCAATCAGCTCTATTAATTATTTTTTAAAGATTGCTAACATTTTTTTTTAATATCCAGCTTCCTTACGCTTGTTGTGCTAGGAGATTTCCGTCAATAGCGGATTCGAACCAATAACCTTACGTTTCACAGACAGCTTAATGATTATTGAATTTTAAAAGCTTAAATATTTGAAAACTTTTTTTTTGTAAATTTTCATTTGTCGGTCTAATTTTATTAAATTCAATTACGTTCATTTAGTTTTTGTGCCAAATTTATATATTTAGGAAATTGTTTTTACAAATAAAACGAGGTACGTTCTCGAACTTTCTAACAATCACAGGAAACTTGATAGCAATTATCGGATGTCGGAGTTAAGATCAATTTGCCAACTGTAAATAGGGCGCTTGTGTAAACATTGTAACAACTTTCTTCGAGCGGATGATATCATTTAACGAACATCTTAACGAAATGGAAGTCAATTAAAATTTAAATTGTAAGGTTGTTTTAAGTATAATTATATAAAATAGTTGAAAAAAACAATTAATATATTTTTTACTCATTTCTCTAAATAAGAGTTGAGAGCCGAGAGACTTTTTTTTAAAGAATGCTAACAATATTTTTTCACAAATATTATTGACACTCCTGTTAACTATTCTAAATAAGCGTACGCTTTTGTTAGGAGATGGTTCACGTCAATAGTTGAATGGTGGATTCGAACCTGCGACTATAGGCAGACCGTACTCGAAACCACTATGTTTAAAGAAATTTGTACATTTAGTTCTTGCGAAAGAAAGCTCTTGCGCCTTTAAGGTTTTCTCTAGGGAGCTCTTCCGATAAATTACTTATAATAGATGTTCAGGCTGAATGTCGTAAGAGCTCAGAAACCATTAACAGTTATAAATTCGCTTATAGATGTTGTTAACATCTTGCCTTAAAATCTTGTTAGACAAAAAAATTACTAGCAAAACCCTTCGTGTGCCCCACTTCACTAGGATCCGAGTGAGAGGCACAGATTACGATCGCATATACAAATCACTACACTGTAAGAATGAATCCAATACTCGTTTACGTAAGTTGACGATATTACCAGAATCACCGCGTGAAACAACTCTCATTCGCCACAAAAGTTGGCGCTCTACTGACTACTACTACTGCAATCTACGGAACGCTCTGATACTAGCGATGTCACTCAATGGGTTAAAAAGTAAATATTACTTGGCGGTAAAAAAGACTCATACCGCTTTCCTCCCAGGGATATCTACGTCCAGCGACCAATAAGTAAGTCAACAAATGAGACGAACCCAGTAACCTCGTGACTGAGCATGTTCGTGGTCGTACTTTATACAATTATGAATACAAGATCTCACATAAGGCACGCTCGTGTTTGTTAATAAATACCAACATTCAATGAGGACTGCAAAACTTTTTAATTAAGCAAAGAGCGTTTTCAATTTCGAGTATAAATTTTATATTGGAAGAGCTCTATAAATAACTTTTTACACGAGTGCTCTTGGAGTCGACGGAGTGTTTTAATCAACGAATGAAATTGTTGCTATTTGGTTACATGCGAAAGATTTCGCAATTTTAATTTGAAATTAATTAATAAAGGTTAAACGCATTTGCAATGATTTCAAATTGGTAGCCATATCACGTATGTATGTTTGTTTGATTCGCTTCGAAACCAGATCACAAAATTTGTTAATGACCATTTCGCAAACTAAGTACTGACGAACCATATTTGTTAAAACCATTCAATCCCTCATACACCAAAGATAAGCTTGACGATGAGCTATAAAGCGGTATTATCCACACTTTGTGGAATTCCTAGACAAATATATTTACTAGTGAACACAAAATTTGCGCTAAAAATAGATCGTCACACAACACAAAAACTTGTCCACTTGTCACTTTCGTTAAAAATGGGTATTTCAAATAGAAAAAAAAGATTATATTAATTTCTTTGCCAAATTTCTTCTAGATCTGACCTGCCATACAGCATCTTAAAGGTAAGGAAGGTAAATTTCGAAAACTACCAAATAATAAATAAATCACGAAATTATGACGTACACTAAAGAACATACATTTAAACCTGTAGGTAGAGCAAATTTAACTAACAATTAAATAAATTAATTATAAAAATAAACTAAATAACGCTTTTGTTAAATTCTACGCGGATGATGTCTCGGACACAGTGTACATTATATTTATGTCGTTTTATGCACGTGCAATTTTTGAAAAGCTTAAAAATGTATTTTGGCGTGAAAGCAAATATTAATAAATCTCATTTTTAATATTATATTTGGTAAAAATGATGATAACAGATTTCCATCTTCAAAAAGGCGTAGCGGCCGTCAGTTGAAATATTGCTCCGTGCCAGTATTACGTCAGGATGCAAATAATATAAGTGGTCAATCGGGGCTCATAAATCATCCAATATTTTTCCAGTCAGTATTGAATATCGTTTGAAAGTTTTAAACGCTTATCATATTTTGTACGATGGCAATTTTTAAGAATTATTATATTAAGTGTTTCAACAAATATTTAAGAATTGTTCAAATGTTAGTTTTAAAGAACAAATAATGAGCGAATTTTTACAAGCAATTCGACATATTTAAAAGTGGAAACATTAT
The DNA here is from genome assembly GCA_029286785.1 of Meandrusa payeni. Lineage (NCBI taxonomy): Eukaryota > Metazoa > Arthropoda > Insecta > Lepidoptera > Papilionidae > Meandrusa > Meandrusa payeni. The sequence continues at coordinate 9,824,091 of JAGSMX010000013.1, forward strand.
TTGGATGTATTATAATACTGTATTAAAGCCTCAATAGCCTAATGATTTAGGACCTGCGAATCGTAAGGTCGTGGGTTCCATTCCACCATCCGACTATTCACGTAAACCACCTCTTATCACAAGCCTAAGCTTATTTAGTTGGTGTTAATGGTTAACAAGACTGTTGATAGCATTTAAAAACAAATACTTTTACCATTAAAAAAAATACAAAAGAAATAATAGTAATATACACTTTTTTATTAAAAGTAATATATGAAAAGTATTAAAAAATAAATTATACATTTATACATTCTACTTATTTTTTTTTAATTATTATTTAATATAAAAATTTTAACCCAAGTTTACATGTTACTTCCCCGGCAAACCACTAATTTGATTTATAGACGTCGCACTACGTACGTTTCTATAAATTTTTACAGACACATTTTTTCATGACCTTGGCACATTTATCTCGTCTGCATATTTTTTTTATTTTATAATTATATCTTCAAATAGATATTCGACGGTTTCGGTTTGTTTTAGTCTATTTGTTACTTGTATCCTTAAAAAATCGTGTCTACTAGTATTTTTTAAATCTAGTTTCGCATCTGTTCAGTCTAGTAGTAATGTGTTTATCGACTCGGTTTCGATTTCAACATAAGTTTTCTCATTTAAACTTAACCATTCTCTAGCCTCAGTAGCAAGTTTTAAATAAAATTTAACAGCACACACTCAAAGGTGGTATTGTAAGAGCCTTTCGTTCACATAATGGGAATTCCATGTAACGGAATAATAAAAAGTTTCGTTTTATTAGCATTTTTGCCCAGAATTATTTTACCGTTGAAATAAATTCAATTAATGTGATTATTATGTGAGTGCATTAAGTTGTTTACCGCACCGGCCGAATCCTTTATGTTATTAGCTGATACCGTCTGCTTCGTTAGATATAGAACAATAAAAATAGCCTAAGAGCCGTGGTAGTTCAGTCTCCGGTCGATCGCCTCAAGTTGCATAGTACGCTAGCAACTCGAGTTCGATCCCCGGTGCCGGCACCAATAAATTTTCTGTTGCAATTTTATGTGCTGATTTACCACGCGCTCGGCGGTGAAGGAAAATGTCGTGAGGAAAACTACATGTCTTAAAACATTTTTCTAAGACATGTTAAGTCTACCAAAGCTTACTAGGGCCGCGTAGCGGACTATGCCCTTATACTCTCTTTACAGAGAAGGCCTGTGCCCAGCAGTGGGACATGTATAAAAGGCTGTATCTAACTAACTAACATCAACTATTTGCCAGTGGCGCCGAGTTATGCTAAGTCATACAACTATTTGCCAGTAAAAGTTTCATCTCCCAAGATTAGCTTGAACAAACAGACCGAGAGGCAAAAATTGTAAAAAAAATGATGCAAATGAACCGTATTTATTTAAAAATTACAAATAGACACTCAAAAGTTAGATTCATTTGTATAGATGATAAGTATTCGTTTATGTGAATTTCTGTAAGAAGTACATGCAAAACAACCTAGAACTCAAACAATATCACAGTAATTGCAGTTAGTTACATCGTTAACCTTTTTTACCTTTATGCTAATAGACAGACGTGAGCGCCCACATTTAGATCTTTCAATAAAATATAAGAACTGCATTGAAGGGCGGAGACAGCTCTATAACTTATACTTTAAAATAGTTCAGTATTTTGGTTCCGATAATAAACGGTTACGGAATTCTAAATGGTTTGGATAAGACAGTGCCGGACTTGTTATCAAGAAGTTAGTTTCTAAGTTTGAAACTAACCTAAATGAAAAACAATAGATTATTATTCTCTCAAAATTAGGCCTTCAGTACATTGAAACAATTGCGGTATAAATTTTCCTTTAAATTAAAATAATATTAACTTTATAATATATTACATAAGTAATGTATACCTAGTAAATATTCTCAGTAATAGTCAAATAGCAACAATAATAAAATCCTTCAAAAGTTCGTTCGAAGTCGTAGTACGTACAATTTATGTTTAATAAAAAAAGCATATTTTCGATAGTATTATGATTTATTTATTATGAATATTGTCGTCTATATGTATTAAAATCGACGTATGTATGATTTTGTTAAGAGTGCAAAATGGCAGGACATACTGTCATGCTATTTTCTGGCAATTCAGAAATTTCGGTCAGCGGGTGATCCTATGAACTTTGGTGATCGCATAAACAAAAATCTTTTTTTGTTTTTTCTATATCTTTATCCATATTTCTATTCACTTAATTTTATACTATAACTGGTATATGGGATATACTATAACTGTATATAACTGTATATGGAATTCATTTTTCATTTTTTTTGTGATTTGCTATGACCTGTTAAACTTAATGCCGTAGCTTCGAATGTATTGATGTGAACCATGCTAGTACAAGCTTATCAAGAATGTTAATAATTTGCAACCGACCGAGTCGTGGTTCAGTCCTCTCGGGCGCCCTCGGATCGGATTGCTTACGCGTAACATAGTAACCGTCCAAGCCAAGGTTACCCCTCACCGGGGGGTCCCTTGTGTCGAGTCTAGCAATAGAGGTTCAGGCTAAGCGATCTAAGAGCTATGCTACCTCTTAATCCGGTGAAGCAGTCAAGGCCAATCTTTGTAGTTCGTCACTAAAAAAATAATGTTATTAATTTTTTGTTAAATAATAGTGCTTAATATGTATCCAACCTAAGATTAATGGAAAATTATTTTTAATTATTCTAGTACATTTACTATTCGCGTAGTGAAAGACAAAACTAATCGACTTCTGCAACTCCGGAAAGTGAACAAGCAAATGAAATTGAATCGTGTAATTTCTGCACACGCTCGAAACACCGAAAATGTAAACTGTAAAGCACTGAGAGGACGACTGGACCGATTGGTTTCAGCTGTGTCAGTAATTAACGTGTCTCTTCACCACTCGTAACCAAATGTGGCAACTGTAGTCGTCACAGGACCGGACTTGAGCTTTGTACAACTTAGGAAAATACTGCCTGAAAGCTTTTGACAGCGATCTCCTATTACTTTAATGGTGTCTTATTTTCAAAGATGACACATATACAAGATTAAAAGATAACTTATTCTATTTATTAAATTTAATTAAAGAAAATGTATTCTTGTGCTTAAGAAAATAAAACAAAATTGGCAGTCATATGAACCACCTATAGAAGAGGAAACTTATGCCTTATTAAAATTATCAACATCACCTGAATGACCGAGCTTTCGGTTATATCGTTGGTATGTAGTCATTCTCAGCCTGAACCGAGTGACTGCACCACTTTTTTGTTTCAAATTTTTTGATCTAATTCTTCTTGTCATTCATTGTCCTTTATAACCCTATAAGATCTCTCTCCGTGCGCTACGTCATTTTTTGACTTGAAATCGACTACTTTATTGATTCATTACTTAAAAACCATATAACACATTTATTTTATAAATAATTAATGTAAGCAATTGATTTTCTTGCTCTAACGTCAAACCGCGTATAGTCTATTATTCATCATCATTTCAGCCGTAAGACATCCACTGCCGAACTTACGGCTCCCCCAACGATTTCCAAAAGGACCGGTTGTAAGCGGCTTGCATAGTTATTACTGAACTAATATACGCGAATAAAACGACATTTTCTAGCTAGATCGTTGTATCGCCCCCGAAACTCCTTGCATAAAAAATTAAATGAAAATCGGTGGAGCCGTTCCCAAGATTCCCATGACATATTTATATTTTTTTTTTCTCTTTATTGTGGCAACAAACAGTCCTTATTGTCTATTATGTTACATTATATATTTTTTATAAGTTTTTATCGACCAACAGTGCCGAGAATGTTTAGTTTATTATAATTTGCAATTTGCATCCGCGTACAGACTAGAAGAATCAAACAGAAACGAGTAATTGTTATATATGTATAAATAACAATTACTCGTTTAAAGATATTAATCTATAATCTGGTTTTCATATGTCATACACAACGAGCAACAATTATAACCATGTCTATATGGTTATTTATTCTTCCAATATATTATGGGCTATACAAGATCATGACACAATATAAATATAATATTACCATTACCAGTGATGCGAACTCATTATATTTTCCCTTAACAAAATTTTCACTTCAACAATTCCGTCTCACAAACAAGGTTTTCGACCATTGAAAAGTATACAGTTTCTAGATCTGCGTACATAAAGCGATTGACCTAGTTCTCCGTTGGTAATCATTAAAACGGCAACTTGGCCCACGAACTGTTGTAATTTCAAATCAAATGGCATGATAGAAGGAATGATTTTTGACTTGCCGTTCATAATTATCGCATCGAGGACGTCCTATGCTCCATTGGTCGTAGTCGAACTTGTAAATGAAGTTGAATTTTCGACATTAATTAGCAGAATTCGTAGCATTCGGTATAATTTGGAGGTACTCTGTAAGTCCCAACCAGTCAGATAAATACAAATTTTGATAGTTTACAACTCAAGTGTCTTGTTTACGTGTATTATTTTCGATGCACAATATTCATGATACTTCGGTATGAAAAACTGTTTTTTATATTACATTAATAGACTTTGGCTTTCACTGCAGTGCATTAACAAAACAATTGAATGATAGACTAAATCGAATAAATGGCTCAAGTTCAAAAATAGAAGATAAGTTCGCATATATTTTTATTTCTAACAAATAGAAAGCGTTTTCACTATCCGCTCTTTGACAAGGTGAACAGATTTTGAAGATTCTTTTTTTATTTGAAAGCTGGTACTTTCCCATGTAGTCCCAAAGGTAAAATTCTCAAAGTTGGTCCAATTCTCAGAATTAGAAAACCATATTAATCTTGAATTCGCATCAAGTATGTGCGCCACAAATGGACGAATAACTTAATATCATGCTAACGGATTTCGATGTTTCATTTTTTACTGTAAACGTTGTACTTTAATAGTAGTTTGATGAAAGTTAGGTTAAGTTCTGATTAAGTTTGATTTCGTAATATTCCTACAATAATTCGGAAATACAAAAACTTTTAACTCGAATTGAAGTCGGTTTTGTTTTTACTCGTAAATATTCTTAAATAAGCTACGCTCGCCGCAGGACCATGATAAATTTGTAACAATACCTTCGGGTGTAACATATCGCGCTCAACAAGCCGTTAAGCCGAATCGTTAGATAATTGAGCAATAATATTCAGCGACTACTGTGTAATGTTCGGCAAATTGCTGTTATATATAATGAATACTTCAAATATAAGCGCCTAAAGCCTTCTATTTATTTGTGAAAAATAAAAGTAAAAAATCCTCAAAAGTGCGGCCCCTTCAAAGTATTGTAATTTACTTATATTATTCTGACAAATCTTTTAAAGAAAATTAGGTTATTTGCAACTCTTCCCCAAGCAAAATAAATGGTAAGCGTAGTGCTATAATTTTTCAAATCAAAATTATAAATTAAATGTAAATTTCAACATAAAACATCAATTGCGAATTTTATTATTATTATTATTCATTTACCTATAAGGTTACTAATATTTTCCACCGACTACAAAAAGGAGTAGGTTCTTGATTTGTCTAGGGTGAACTGGGTGAACCGATCTTGATGATTTTTTTTTATTTGAAAGCTGTTGCTTATCACGTAGTTCGATTTAAATTTGGTCCTATTCTGACAATACCATCTATGAGAAAACATATAAGTCGTAAATTTAAGTATGTGCGCGACAAATGGACGAATTTAGGTTTAGGTTTTTTTTAAAAAAAAAAAGAAATCTAGAAATATTTCTTTTTTCAGAAGTATTACTAGCAATCTTGTTAACCATTCCAACTAAGCTTAAGCTTGTGCTAGGACATGGTTCACGGCAATAGTCCAATGGTGGATTCGAACCCACGACCTTACGATTCGCAGGCCGTACCCTAAACCATTAGGCTATTGACGCTTAAATAACTCAATATCATGTCAACCGATTTCGATGGTTCACTTTTTATTGGAAACGATGTTCTTCAAGAATAGTTTGAAGACAGTTTGGTTAGGTTCTGTTTAATTTTGTATTATTCCTGTGTTAATTCTGAAACACATTTAGGCTTAATAGCGTTTAACATGTGATTCGATTTAAATTCGGTTTTTGTTTTTGCTCGTTAATATTCTTGTTAATTAGAGAACCATGGCACAGTGCTTGAAGTACTGACAGTTAGTTGTAAGTTAACAAGGTAAGTTTACCAGGTATTTTGTTTGTACGCTTGTGGCTAAGTTTGAATATGCTGTTACTTATATAAAGTTAAAAGTTAAAGTTCAGCCTTTATATATGTCCCACTGCTGGGCATCACAGGCCTTCTTTGTAAAGGGAGTATAAGGCTGGAGTCCGTCACGCGGCCCTAGTGCGGATTGGCAGCCTTCACATGTCTTAGAATTTTTTTCTAAAATATGTAGGTTTCCTCGCGATGTTTTTCTTTAGTGTAGCACATAAAATTACAACAGCAAATTTATTAATGCTGGCACCACCCAGACACTGAGCTATCACGACTATTACTTATATGTTGTACTTAAATGGAAAAGCTTCATAGAAAAGCTCCTCCTTCATCGCATACGTACTCTTGACTTTTTGCGAACTATAGACTCTTGTTTGACATACGTAACTGTGCCACTTGAATACACGAAGCCCGAATCTTAATGTTTCACATACCATTCTCAATAGTACCAAATGAAACACATTTATTGGTACGATATACCAACAACGCGTGCCCCCGAGTGCAGTCTGCTACTATCAGTTAGGAAGTTAATTCTGTCCGTTTCGCTAATAGGTGTTCAACGTCCAATATCAAACAAATATTAAATTCGTAGAATTTGTTCCAATATTTGTCAAATATCTGAAAATATAAACATTTGTAAAAAATAAAGTGACTGCAGTATTCTGTCGTCGAACAGTTTTTGTAACCACTACAGAGGCTAGTTTTTGGGAATTTTAAATTGCAATACTAGCCAAAAATCAAAAATTGTGCACAATAATTGCTATTAATTCCACGACCATTTGTTTGGACCATTGACGTAAGTGTTTTTATTTATTTAATCTTTAATTGCACAAAATACAAGTGTACATAAAGACGGACTTAATGCCAAAATGCATGTTCTGGCAGTCTATCTTAAGGTTGTGTAGAGAAAAATTAACAGGAATAGCGTAGAGAAAAAAAATTAAATAATATATAAATATACGTAACATTAAATATATATATAAGTAAATAGATCTAGATACAGATTGATAAAAAGGAAAATTTAAAATTATTGCTGGTATAGAAATAGATTCTAGTTCTGGGCTCTAAAGAATAAGACTACGTAGTAGGCGCCTCGGGTTCGCTGGGCGATAAGCGTGGGGGCCTGCGTCGTCCACCAAAGTGGACCCGAGACGAAGGCGACATCGGCTAGCCCGTGTCGCCTTGCGCTGCGAGGGCACAGGGGGGGAGGGAGTAACCTCACCCCCGGGACGTGCTCTCCTTGAACACGGTGCAGAGGGGCTCCGGTGCGTTCCACGTTGAGATCCCGGAGCCCCTCGTCATGCACCGAGGAAAGGGCCACCGGCGAAGTTTTAGTGGGATAGAACCCCACATAACCGCCTTCTCCCCAGAAGGCGGGGTATCTTTCTGAAGATTTCCTCCCCGTCAACAAAAAAAAAGGTATAGATTGTAGAGTAAGCTTGTTGAATATTTTTTAGTTTTAATAAGTATTAGGTTTATTTTGATAAACCAACATTAGCTGACAATTTTGATTTCGTTTGAGTAATTTAAAGTAATGGCGCCGATTTAGTAGGGTAAAACGTGCAATTGCATAGAGTTTTAGCTACGTCGATATTCTATGAACGTTGACAAATTCTCAGTATTTTAGAATGGAAAGCAAATAATATATTAAATTCAGTAACTGTCGCGCGCAGAGACAACTCGCTACTGGCCCCTCCCATTTCCTGCAGCGCATTTCTCTGAAGGCGATCGCTGAAATGTTTTCAAAGCAATTTCTACTACAATCTTCTATATAATGCTGTAAAGACACGGCAACTTTAATTCTGTCATCGTGACAGGCTAAGCACAAAGGATAGATGCCTCGTTATTTACTTTCTTAGTACATACTACGCCGATTCTGAGTACGTATATACTTAGTAGTTTTCTTTATCTATATTCATAAGTATTTACAGATAGTTGCATAGTAATTTTTTATCATTGGGTGAGCAATATGATTCTTTGACTTAATCTTTATATAAAGTAAGGATTGTGTGTATGTACGCGCATAACAACCGAACTACTGCGCCAAATTGAATAATTCTTGAAATAATTTTATAAGATCTCATTAAAGTAAAGCGAGTGAATGTGACAGAATGACGTTCAGTTGTTTACTGAAGTCATATCATAAATGTCAATAATAGAATCCCGTCCGGTTCAAATCAAAACCTCTTTGAGGTTCTACTACTAACTACTATTAAAAAAAATAAAGCGGTAAGTTATTAAGTTTGCTGGATCTGGCAGTTTCTATTTAAATGATAATAGAAGCTACAACCTCTATCAAATGTATTATTATATACAAAGTTACAGCCTATATCTGTATAGCGTGCCGATATATGTAGCACTGTTGCGCACACGCCTTCCCTGTGAAGAGTCTACAAGAGCATAGATCGCCACGCATCACTAGTCCAGATTGGTCTACTTCACATTTCTTAAAAAAATGCAGGTTTCCTTACGAAGTTTTCCTTAACCGCTTTTTGTAAATGAGCACTTAAAATTAAACAAACATATTCATTGGTTCCGGCACCGATAATCGACCTGCTCTTAACCACCAAACGTTAGCTGGAAGAAAATAATAAATAGCATTAAATGCGCCTTTGTACATGTATTTTGGTGCAATAAAGAATTTATCTAACTATCTACTATATTACAAACTAGCATTCCACATGTCTTCGGATTGAAACATGCTGTCTTCTGCACAATATCTTACTTTAGTACCCAGCGTTTGGTACAATTTAGTACATTTTATTCATTTGATATACAGTAGTAAGCACATCTTGAATACAAATAAGAATACTTTAGCCATCTATACTGAAGGATGCTTTTAGAATCATACTTTCAGGAAGGAAGAATTTCAATATCACATCGTGAAATATTGCTTGATTTACGAGGCCCGGTTGGCCGCTTGTATATTTACGTGCAGACGTTCCTCTGTTATGAACGGAAAAAATATTTCTTTATAAAACTTTATATAAAATTTAGAAGAATTTTCTTTGTAAACATATAACTATTATTGGATCATCATAATCATTATTTTGATAAAATTATAAATTGACGACGGAAACTAATGACTTATTTCTAATATATGCGCTATAAAATTTTGTTGGCTAGTAAAAAACGTGGAGTCACATACGTGAAAACCATACTTTCACAGTTATAGACATAACTTAAGCTATCCGTTGAAAAAAAATTAATAATCTCTATATATGTTATGAAGTAGAGAATATTTAAATATAGAAGAACTAGTAGTTATATAAATACTCTTTATAGCTCATATTTTACATTAAAATACAATACATTTAACCATAAAACCTAAATGTGGGCAAGAGCGGCCTTATCGCAATAAGCTATCTCTTCAGACAACCCTGTAGGACAGGAGAGGTAAAAAAAATGAACAACTAGCAGGGTAACAAGATATGTTCGAAATAATTAAATATCAGTAAAAATCGCTTCAAAGAAAATTATCATTAAAAATCAAGACTGAACTCTATTTAAAAAACAAATAAACAAAATGAATAAATGCAAAAATATTAAATGTATATATTTATATTTACTTTATGTAAATAGTCAAAATAGCGAGATGGTAACGCAGCGTAGATTTAAAAATTATAATTACAATTCATCAAATTTAACCGAGACAAGGACATTTATTCGCGATGGTTCCTTTCTTCATCGCTTAGTAAGTGTATTAATACATGTAAAATATATTGAATGAAAACACCAGCTACTAGATTGAAGGACTAAAAATATAATCTACGATGTATAATATTATGAAATCCACGCTCGCCACGGAACCGTGATAAATTCCTAATGACCCCTTCGGGTGTAACATATCGCGTTCAACAAATCGTAAAAGCGAGAGAGTTAGATAATTAAGCGATATTATTCGGCTACAACTGAGTAATACTCGACTAATTGCTGGACTTGACGAATCTGAATTTTCTGTGTAAATAATTGTTTACTCGATGACTTAAGAAGTTGTAAGAGACGATTACTAATTCTTGATTTTGCTCTTATCAACATACAAGTATTTTGTGTGCTGACTGTAATAAGTTTATGAAGTAAAACTTCTTTACGTACGCCCGACCAGGGGAGTAAGCTAGTGAATGCGTTACGAAAAGTGTGATCGCGCGTTATTGAAGATTCTTTCAGAAGCATATATCGCTCATAGCCACGTTTCGTATATCTAAGACACAGTCCAGGCGTATTCAGCGCGCACATTTTCTCTCTCTATTGACCTATCGTGTATATATTATACATATAAAGATATATATATATACATATATATTGAAGAAGCTAAAGAAGTTTTACTTCAGTCGTGTGATTTAAAGCACACTCCGTTTTTAGTTACTGGACATTTTTTCTGGATCGACTCGATTTTGTTGATGTATATATTATAGTGAGGATTCCAAACTTGACATTTATGTTCTAAATGCTTCTAACTAGTATGCAGTAAAGAATTTTTAAGGATTTTAGCTGACGGAAACTGCAACACGACCTAATAATAAAACCGAGAGCTCTGTATGCTTTGTTAACAATAGCCTCGATATGATGATCGAAGGCAAGTTTACTATCTAGCATAACTCCAAGATCTTTAACTATATTACAACGAGTGATAGCGAGGCCATTAACTCGATAAGTGAAATCAGACATTTGGCGTTTTCGTCCAAATGAAATTAAGTGACAGTTTGCAACATTCAAATCTAATTTATTATGTTGGCAGTAGTGATCTAAATGATCTAAATGGTCTGGAGTACTGATCGTCTTGTAAGAGCGTTGCATCCAAGGAATTGTTCACTACACGATAAAAATTCTTAAATTATGTGCGCCACAAATGGACGAATAACTCAATATCACGTTAACGGATTTCGATGATTCGTTTTTTATTGGTAAGGATGTACTTTAAGAGTATATTGTAATAAAAATTTGGTTAGGTTCTGATTAAATTTGACTTCTTAATGTTCATACGATAATTCGAAGATAATTCATCGAAAATGATCAAACTAAATCTTTCTTTGAAAATAATTATTACCATGTGTTCGAATTATAGAAGTTAAGATAGATAGCTGTAAAGCCCCCTCATATACAGAAATTAGTAAAACAATTATTAATATACATATAATATTTATTATATTCAATCAATCTTAATAAATTAAAGACGTTTAACATTCGTTTTGAAGTTGGTTTTTGTTTTCTACTCCTAAATATTACTTGTAGTTATTTATGTAATTTCATTCACTTCTTATTCTATGTATGAAGTTTAGACACTTCTCATTGTTTTAATCATCAAAATAGATAATTTATCTTACACCTCAATTTCTCAAGAATCAAATTGGTGACGTCACTGAAATAGATATAGAATAGGCGAGAGGGTAAGGTTGTTAGGGCACCGTGATGCACGTGACACGAAATGCCGAGTCAGGACAACGTGACCCACTTAAAAGCAATGCCTTTATCAACACGAGAGCTTAACTGTCCGGTTTTACGTAAGAATGTTATAAGCCGTAAACTAAAGGTCTTAATTTTGTGCTGACATGTGCCTATACATTGATACCATACTTAATATGAATACACGGTTACGCTTGCTTCGTTAGAGATATAGATTAACTAATTTTTGCTAACATTTTTAACTGACTTCAAAAAAGGAGGTGCTCAATTCGACTGTATTTTTCTTTATGTTTGTTACATCAGAACTTTTTACTGGTTGAACCGATTTTTATGATTCTTTTTTATTTGAAAGCTGGTTCCGGGTTCAGTTCTGATGGCATCCATGAGAAAACCGTCTCAAATATGATTAAAGTTTGATTCGATTTGAAGTCGTTTTTTGTTTTTACCCGTAAATACAATTGTTATCTATAGTAAAGGTACTAATAATTAAAGTAAAACTAAACTTAACCTAAATGTGGACCAAGGTGGCATAAGTGAAAGCCAGGCAACTTGTAGGAGAAGATACGTAAAATAAATAATTAGCAGTGTATTGCAATTGAAATAAGTATCGAAATGAATATAAAAGTTATCACCTTTTTCCACGGTGAAACTCATTACTGTAAAGTACACTTTATGAGTTAGTTTAGTATAACATTTCTTCCAGCGCATACTGCAAAATTTTGGACATGTTGCTCGTAGAAATCCTGATAACGTCGAAAAGCTAATCGTTGTTGCCCAGGTAGACGGAAAAAGAGCACGTGGTCGCTCACCTCCACGGTCGGCAGACGTAGTTAAGACGCTCTCAGGCCAGGCCAATAACCAAAGCCACGAAGACCGCTGAGGACAAGGACACGTGGAAGTAAATAGTTAAGCGAGTGATCAACACTTTCTGCTAGACACGAAATAATTATGATGGTTATGTTTTTAATTTATTGATATATTTACACGTATAATATTACATATATCCATTACATATATAATAGGTCTAACCTATGCTGCAATTGTCCTTTTGTATGAATTAAGTTAAAGTAATTTTTTTTCAATTTTTTTTATCTCTGTTATTCAAAGTAATCACCCAAATAATTGGTGCATCTTTGCCAACACAGGGGTAGTTTATTGATGTTCTTCTTATAGAAATTAGTTGGATGGAGGCAACAAACTCTTCAAAGACATTTTTACTGCCTCTCGGGAATTGAATTTTTTTGATGAAAAATATTCAAACGTAATTAGAATACAAAGCTAATCAATAAACAAAAAACTGACTTTGTAAAAAGAAAGTCATATTTTTAAAACAAAATTAAATTCACTAATCAACACTTTTTTCTGGTTTGAAATGGTCAATACTCGTACTAAAAAGAACGGCAATTCCATAGATAAAGACCTAATATGTTTATATACATTTATTTTTTTGCCTCAAGGATGCACTCGATACTGTGTACTCAAATCTAAGGTACACTAGCAGAAAAGGGCTATTGTGATTAAGCAAATGAAGATTAAATAAATAAATTTAAGTAATCTCCATTGAAATAATTTACAGTTCACTATTTCCTATCCGAGTACGTCCATACCACTCAGGACTCAGGACGTCCGTGAAAATGGTTTAAAAGTCTGGTGACTTATACCATTAGTAAACTTTTAATGATATTCCATCAACAACGTTTTCACAACTGAAATTAAATAACTTAGACTCAACGTTTTAGCTTAATTGAATAAGTTCCAAGACATTGTTTTAAGAAATATTACTAACCTGAAATACTTTGACGGTCGCCAACTTGACATAATAATTTCAGTTGCAGAAGTTTATCAAGTTCTAAACTTATTTTTTTTAAACGAAGGCACATTATTGCCTATTTTTATTAAATGCTTTAGTCAAAGGTCATGTTTATATAATCCAATCACGATAATCACGATTTCTCTGAGAAGGGTGAGGAGACTGTCGAAGTAGTATTCATTTTGTGTACTTTAAAATATTTATTACGGAAATATATTATATTATAATTAAAAAGTAGATTACGATCGGTTTTAACATAATGACAATTGAGTAGTTGGTCGGTTGTTCTAAAAGTTTCAGCGACCATAGAAAATTGGGACCTTGATATTTAGCGATTTAATTGTTTGTTCTCTTGTCTGTTCTCATGTAGTAGTTTTTGTTATTACTTTAGTCATTTAAAAAAATGACACTTTTGGTATTTTTGCGTAGAGATAGCGATCTGTTGATATTGCTAATTTAATTTTTAAGGCATTAATATTATGTCTAATTTGCAAATGATAAATTGCGCGACAATTTCATAATTTTTTAAAGGAAATCATTATATTGAAATAAATTTTACGGTATTATCTTAATAACTCACGGACACTCCAGACACGTAGACTCCAGTAATTGTTGAAGTCATAGTTGTTGAAGAATACCGACAGTTGTTATTGTTTAAGACAATTTTATTGAATACGAAACTCGACAGATTAAAAAATTGTTTTATTTTTTTTAAAAAATTTGTAAAGTATTTAGAAAGAATTCGATAAAATTATCTAATTTAATTTTGCTAATTTTTTATTTCGCTCTGTGCAGAATGAGTTATAAGATAAAATTCGTAATGTAGGTAGTTTTATTCACAAACAATCACTGACCTCATTTCATCAAGTTTATTCGGTCTCACATATAAACAAAAATTCAAACATGCACAAATTAGTTCCATAATAGCCGTAGTAGTAAAAACTGTCGCAGCTAATAACGCCCATCTCCAAATAATTCAATACATATATTCAAATTTACTAAAATTAAAAACATATCATATGTAATTTAGTTTGATCGAGTGTGTATGCGTGAGTGTGTTTGTGTGTAAAAGGTTGCGTGTGTTGAAGTGTGCGTATGTTAGTATATGTGTAGGTTTTAGGTTCTCTTAAGGTGTTAAGACAAATTTTAGCAAGTGTCTCTTGTTTAGCTTTTAGCTTCGTGAGTTTATTCATATATACCTTGTTACAAATATTCACGAGTTGCTTTGTAATGTGACTTTGCGAAAAACCCACACAAAGTCACACGAGGGAAATTGTAATATAAGTCATTTTTTTAAATTAGTATAATAACCAACATTGTCGATGTTTAACCGCTACCTGTGAGTTCTGTGTACGCAAACCAATTATTAGAATGAAAACGCTTCACTCTTACCTGCAATAACTGGCTCGACTGCTTAGAGTGGCGTGACATCACGCGATGAACTAACTGTGGTTAATGAACTCCTTGTAAACAATTCAGTTACTGTGTATTCACGGTTTTAGTTAACGTTTGGGCACTAGTTCCCGTGTGGTTACGGACCCACTCCTAATAATATGTATGCCACGGTGATACCTCGGTCAGACTACAACTAATTTATTACGTACATGTCATGGCACATTATATTATAGTTGGGGGTACACTACACTTGCATTTATCATAACCCGTTATAATTATTTTCGTCATTTTCTTTTTACATTTGAAGTTGATAATAAAGTATATTAAATGCTTGAAAAAGAAAAGCTACATACAAATAATAATACGAGTAAATAAAGAACCAATATACTGATACACTAACGGTTTAGGTCCTGTCTACAAGAGTTTTTAGTATTGTTAAGTAGTGTGTATAGTGCTAGAGTTAATGTAGCGGCTTCTTTTTTAACGTGAATATGCTGGGAAAGGTCGGAAAGTTTTACCATTATCAACCGACTTCAAAAAGGAGGAGGTTCTCAATTCGTTTATATGTTTTTTTTATGTTTGTTACCTCATTCATGGCATTCATGATAAAACCATTTAAGTCTTATATTTTCATTAATTCTGTGCGCGACAAATGGTCGAATAACTCAATATCACGCCACTCGATTGCGATGATTTATTTTTTATTGGAAAGGAAGTACTTCAACAGTAGTTTGAGGAGAGCTTAGTTGGGTTCTGATTAATTCCTTTTCGTAATATTCCTACGATAATTCGAAAATACAAAGAGTCTACGAGTAGCAGCCTTTGATTCGATTTGAAGTCGGTTTTTGTTTTTCTCGTAAATACTTGTTGTTAATCTCGACAGCATAAAAAATCATTAGGCTATTGGCACGACGATAATTGAATTGGAATAATAGATTGAACTGTCATTAGCCAAAAGCAGATTCGAAACCTTACTAAAATAGCCAGATAAGGAGTATTCATAAGTTCGTGTTATGAAAGAAGAGTTTTGGATCAATGCTTTATGACTTGATGTCAGGTCATCTGTAAGTATACAGGTATTAATATTAAATTACTAATTTTTATTTACAATTACATGAATGACATTTAGGTATACAAAAACAGTACAGCATATTCTGAACGGCTGTCACTTCATCAATATAGTAGGAAAATAGATATTCACAGAGAAACAGTCAATATCGCCGTGTTTATGAAAGCATCCCTCCGTGCTTTGTTTCGACTTCAATTATTTAAATCCCGTTGTTTTCCAGAAAATACACTATTCCGGTACAATTCCTGCTGTCAAAAATGTATGCCACTAACATGGCAACAATTATTTTATTTTTAATTGTTTATTTAAATTGAATTTAACTATGATTTAGAATATACACATTTTTATTTGACTCTTTTAGAATGATACTTGCTGCTGCCAAACTTTGCATCTTACTTGAGTTCCCAATTCGATGATATTTGAGATAAGCATTATTCTACTATATATATAACATAATGCACGAGGCGATATGTATATAACATAATTTATTTTTAATCTTATGATTCCATATATATTTATAATTTAGTTGGATACAATTTTAGCAATTGCGTAAGTTTCAATTATTTTCATTATTATTATATCGAGGCGTGGTAGTTCAGTATCCGGGCGGTTGTCTTGTTGTTTGAGTCTTGAGTTAGATCCCCGATGCCGGCACCAGTGAATTTGTTTGTTTCAATTTCAAGTGCGGATTTACCACGCGCCGGGCGAGGAAGTAAAACATTGTGAGGAAACCCATATGTGTTAGAAAATTTTCTAAGACATATGAAGTGTGCGTGGCAGACTATGGCCTTATACTCTTTGCACAGAGAAGGCTCTTGCTCAACAGTGGGACATATATATAATAAATGTAACTTTAACTTTTATGTTTTTGTATATTCTGTGAATATAATATTTGTATAATCTTACAATACATAATTTAAAATGTATAATATACAAATAATAATGTACTTTTATATAAATAGAGAGAAACTTAGTTAGGTTTACTTGTTTGAAAGCCTCTAGTGAAGGCACTAAACACCAATGTGATGTATCTGTTAACTGTTAAAGTGGAAACTTTAATTAAGGTCTGTGTTGGATTTACTGGCATACGTAACCTTTATACGTATATTACAGATAGAATTTAGTTAAAGT
Organism: Meandrusa payeni; assembly: GCA_029286785.1. Lineage (NCBI taxonomy): Eukaryota > Metazoa > Arthropoda > Insecta > Lepidoptera > Papilionidae > Meandrusa > Meandrusa payeni. Next base: position 9,841,109 of record JAGSMX010000013.1, read on the forward strand.
TTAATCGATACTTTAATAAACACAATAAGTCTATATCTATCAAAATAAATCTATTTTTGTACTTGTTTATCTCGAAAAGCTACAAAGGTTTCTATTGTAACCGTCACGACCATCTGCCATGACCTGCAAAATACCGGCGTGAAGTGGAGGCGGTAATGCAGTTCTTCATTATTAGTTAGAAATGTACCTGCAATTTCTTTATTAGGTGTTGGAGATTCCTTACGATTACCGTACACCTCGCTTCCTTGACTTCATTGGTGTCCTTTTTTACATGGGTGGAAATGGGATTATTCATACTCGTCGGAGGCGGACAAGGGCCTACCGACTAAAACTTCCCATGGTGAGCCATCCTCCGCCATGACGGGCAAGATGGGTTCGCGATTCACCATCTCGCCCCGGCGATAAGCCGGGCAAGAATAACCAGGACTCCTGTGGTTGTGGAGAGGTAAACCTGCTTTTGTGGGTACCCCTCAAACGGGTGAAGCCTGTGCAAGCCAGCGGGGAGTCGCCAACTCCCCGCTAGTAGGCCCACTAAGGTAGTTGGAGAAGGAGGGCGAATTGCCTTCTCCTTGCCCCTGCTCGCCTGTACCGAAACGGTCCCCCTAGCGAGGTTCATTGGTGTCTTAGTTTTACCAGAAGCAACTTTCTTACAAAACTTTTAGTCTAACCTTAACCCACTTATTATTGAAACTATATTAGATTTTGGGTTTTATTTCTACAATTTTTATAGTTTAGTTGCCCAGGTACTATACTAATAAAAACACATATTACGAGTTACAAGTATTAGTATAAAATATTACCGTTGAAAACTTTACCAAATCAATTCCTCAAAAACCATTCAAAAACGTTTTAAATTGTTGTTATGGTGAAATGACAGCACTGAAACACTATTAAACGATTACGATTGATATACACTTAAGTAATTAATTTGTAATTATTTTTCAAGTGAGGGTAGTTTTAGACAATTTTGTTTGATCTTTATAAAGATCGGTTTTTATAAGTGGGGCAGTTATTAAAACAAATCAAATAGACGTTAAACCTTCGTTATACCGTATGTATTAAATCTCTAAAATACATTCTGTGAAAAACCGAAAGGCTAAATAAAGATCGTTGTATTTCATTTAATAAAAGGTCCGTTTCCTTACTAGGGGAGGTACAACTTTGGTGTGAAAATCGCTCATGCGAGATTGTCTCACGCATTTCAGTTGTCACACAGCAGTGGCGGTATCGCCGTGTCGGGTAAGATTGACAGACTAATCACTGGAAGCGATGACGAACCACCTACAACTCTTTAAACCTGTCAATATCGTCGAATGACGCTACGTTAGTAATCAACGAGGAGGTAAAAACGACGGTTACGTTGTTGAATATAGTAAAGAAATTGTTGGACTCCAGCGCGGATTCGCAGATTTCATTTGTCTTAGAAAATTCATGAAAGCAAAAAGTCTTGTACTGATTTCTCTTACCATGTTTTCTTTAGATTCAAGATTCTTTAGACTTAAGGTTTAAACAAACATTTTCGTTGGTGCTGGCAATGGGAAGAAATTCGGGATATTATTGTATTATGCAACAGACACAGGTATCATGGCTCTGAGCTACCATGACTCTTATTGTTGTTAATTATGGAAAATGTTAGTTATACGCTACCATCAAATCTACCTGTATCTACCTACCTACGTACCTATATTTTACGTTAGTATTCTTCGAAGGTGTCACCCAATGTTATATACCATAAATTTTCATACTTGTCTATTGCCGTCAATTCCATATAATTCAATACTTAATGGAAGCTCTCTCATCATAGCTTTAATTAGATAATCATTTATAGTAAAATAATTTCAAAATTCCAAATTTGATTACTTTGAAAACGAGAAACTAAAATCTCAGTGAAACAAGCCTTTAGATTTGAAGCTCTAAATATCAGATCACAAATCGAACAATTACCCACGAGACTATCATAGATATTACTAACGCAATATCAACAATTGTATAAAGATAAAAACATATAACGTTATCTCATATGCCAACACAGTAACAGTATATACTCAACGGAGTATTTAGGGAAGATATTATACTCGTTTTGTTAATAGGCTTCTGGCATTCTGTATCGTTACCATCAACGTAACTACCGAAGCAATTAAGGTACATACAATTAGTAATAATAATTCCGCTTCAAGCAAATACATGATATAACGAGAGCAATTCAACCAGTATATATATATATAACCCTGCATTATTCTGTTTTTTGTAATTAGTAACTAGACACTAAATTCTCTTTTTTCTCATACCTTTCGCTTACTGGAAGTTGGCCGTCAACTAAGCGAATATATGTAAATGTAATCCTAGTAGTGTTTTGATAGTCTTCCGATAAAAGCTAACAATCGAACCGTGGTTCGGTCCTTTTAGGCGCCCTCGGCTCGAATTGCTATCGCGAATAGAGTAACCGAAGTCGAGGTCCCCTCTTAGAGGTTATTACGCCCAGTTACCCCCTGAAGAGGTTCAGGCTTCGCGACCATAACTGCTGCCACCTCTCAGAAACACGGCGAAACTGTAGAGGCCACTTGACCAGCGTCGTTCATACAAAAAAAAACTAAGTACTAGGGTTGATTCTTGTAACGCAATGGACATAATACCCAGGACGTCTAGCTACAATTATACCTTTACCTGGCTGATCAGCGTAGTTCGTTCAGAAAAAAAAGTTATTAGAATAAATATTAAGTTTTAAATATATTATATTTAGAGAATTAATAAAAAAGGTTTAATAAATAGCAGATTAATATGTTAATGTATTTTTTATGATACAACTGCATGCTCTATTCGCACTCCCACCCTTGCAATCTTTTGTATATCACCCTCTCCCTTGCAAGTCATCATTTCCAACTATTCTTGCTTTGAATTGTGATCTTTCTATACAATTCAATGTCGGCTTTTTTAAGGTTTCTATAAAAAATACTTCATTCACTATGCGAATACGTTTCTCTTCTTTTCAACTGTTTTAATTATTATTGTCATTTAAATATATATAATAGATTGATATAACTTTTTTGTACACCAAAATAAAACAAGAAGTTAATTAAGGAACTAAGGTATATTTTAAAATTCGTTACACAATGGGCGACCTTATCGCTAACGATCTCTCTAATAATCTATAAATGAATATACTAATACATAAAATATACATATTCCATAGGTCCCATGATATTGATTGATAATGCTGCGAAAACAGGTTTTTAAAAGCAGCTAGAGACTTAGCAAGTCGAAGAGAATTAGGAAGGGCATTCCACAGTCTAGTAACTTGCAACGTAAATGACTTTCCATAAAAGTTTGAAGAATGTGAGAATAGAGGATTGGAAAGTGCATAAATTCAAAACGTTATTTAAGATAAGTTAGGGGTAGACAACAATTATTAGTAAGGAGTTAAATTCATATCATGTCGTCCGCTGAGCATTGGTGATTAATATTCTCGGAGCGCTTCACTATCACAACTTCGAAACATTAGTACCTAGGGGCTGTACCACAAATCTTAAACTCGCGGCTTGCAAAATACCGCATTGAATACTCAAATTTGCATATTACCCGGAGTTCGTTGTTAGGGGAACGTAACAACTTTACCATCTGATTTTAACTTCGTATACACTTTATTGTATTTCGGTTATAAAAATACTACGACTATATAATAAAAATAGATAGATGGTGAACTGAACTGCGTCGAAGAACTTTACCGTGGTCGTGGTACATCCGAATATATATCCAAATACAAATTGTTTTATTTAAAAACCAACGATTCAATCAATTTGGTGCGCTAGATATTAATATCTATCAGCTTAAATTTAAAGTTAAGTTAAAGCTTTATAATGTCTTTAGATATTCGTAAAATAGCAATCAACCGATCCGTGGTTCACCCCTCTCGGGCGCCCTCGGATCGGAATGCCTACGGGTAACATAGTAACCGTCCCAGCCGACGTTACCCTCACCGGGAAGGACTCTTATGTAGAGTTCCTAGCTATAGAATAGCCCACTTCGGTGCAACAGTATTAGTCAGCTTCTCTGGCCAAATTGTGTAGTTCATGCTTAAAATATATCTTATACCATATTTACAATTATGCCACCGTTGAGCGCAGGCATTCTCTGTAAAGAGAGTATAGGGGCATAGTCTGCAACGCGGCCATTGGATTGGCAGACTTCACATGCCTTAGAACATTTTCTCATGTAGGTTTCCTAATGTTTCATATTTATTGTATCCTTATTACTGTGGTCTGTATAAATTCCAAGTAAATGTAGTATTGCGCGCGCAAGACTTTGGGTACTCCTGGGCACCGCTGAAATCAGCGCTGTCGCATCCTTGCGACGGGATATGCTGAAACGGTGTCCAATATTGGCATCATATCTTTTGTTCTATTTGTCCGTTTTTTCTTTAACTGTTTTTTTTAATTAATATATTTTTTTCTGTCTTTTTGATGTGTATCATATTTTGTGCCAATAAAGAATATGTCTATGTCTAACGATGTTTCACGGCCGAGCGCATGGTATTCAGCACTTATCATTGCAACGAAATATTCATTGGTGCCGGCACTTGGATCGCACTTGGGTTACTAGAGTACCATACAACTCAAGGCGACCCCCGGACGTTGAACTACTATAACACACGTATAATACAAGCAATAAAATTGAAATAGAAGTAAAAATAGCTTTTATATTATGACTGCAAGACTATTGTATTATACTGATTATAAAGAGCTTCATGACCTGAGTTTCCTACTGTCATGCACTTAAAACAAAGTACCAGCAATTATTCACATAAGAAACATTGTTAGGTAGAGAAAGAAAACTTACTGAACCTTAAATTAGTTGAGTTATTCTTTATGTAAAACTAAAATATGCCTCAGATATCGTCGACGCCTTTTAGCAACCGATCGTATCGAATTTTCCACAGAAACTAACTATTGGAACGAGAAAAATTCAATTTTCTGTGTCAATTTAACGAGGAATGTTGAAGAAAAAAGCGGCTTTTAGTTGAAGCGCAATCTCGGGACACGAGAAGAATGTAAAACATATAGAAAGGAGTGGAATTACACGTACTTGCTCCGATATGAGTTTGTCCAGGGACTTTTATACGTCAAGATGAACTGGCGACTATATTTTTTTTATATTTTTTCTCTCAATAATGTAACTTTTTCTTTTCATCAACCGACCGATTTTAGTTAAAGAAGGAGGTTCTCAATTCGTCTGTTTGTCTTTTTTTATGTTCGTTTCCTTATAACTTTGGACTGGGTGAACCGAAAAGCTTTTTTGAAAGCTGATGCTTCCTATGTGGTCCTACTTCATCAATTTGGTCCAATTCTGACTATGGCATCCATGACACGCATAACCCATTAAAATGAATCATCGAAATTGATTGGCGATTTCGATGATTCATTTTTTATTGGAAAGGATGAACATCAATGAGAGTTTGCTAGGTTCTGATTAGTTATATTTCCTAATCTATTTGAAGTCGATTTCTGATTTTACTCGTAACTATACTTGTTTTGTAAGTAATGTAGCTGAAGGCCAAATCTTTTCTCTCCTTCATTTTTCTTATCCGTATTTTAAAATTCTCTTTCACTCTTGTTGTCATTTGTGCATACTGTAAGCACTTGCGTTATAAAAAAAATAATATAATAAGACTTTCTGAGCAATCAACGTAATTCCTTCCCAAAAAAATGCAATGAGACCGATCGACATCTTAGTGAATAATCTGACTAAATAGCTGTTACGGCAATTTAAATGACTTTTTAAATATCTTTTTATAACGACAACAATGTGACGTCGTCTTATCGTTGTCGTTACGCGACATTTAAAAAAATTCAAAGGCGTTTAACAGAGAGGTGTCAATAAAAGAAACCGATCCTGGAAAGGGAGCACAGAACTGCAAAAATAGTGAGAAATTCTTTAATAATTGGATTCTTTCGACACAAAGTTTCATTGTACTGTAATAGAATTAGAATTTCTATGAATCTATGAATAAATGAAAGAAAATTTCATTTTAAAAGAAAACATTGTTATATCATCTCGTGTGATATTTATTTCAAAGACTTCATTCATGCTCATTGTTATGATTTTTTTATTTTTTTTCCTAGTTCAAATTTATTGTAACAAGTTCAATTTTTGGGACGTTTTTTTGTTTTATCAATCAATATTAAGTTACGTGATTGGAGTAACATTAGGGTAGAGGTCGAGGCATGCTATCGTTAAAAATATATCGAAAAATATTTCAAATGAAATAAAAAACATATTTTTATTGAAAAACCTATTACGGATGTCAAGATTAAAACGTTTGATTCGTAAAAGTAGTTTTATTTTATTAATTACTATTCAAGTAAATATGAGAAGTTGAGTATATTTTATTAAATAATAATTTATTACTTATTATTATTTTAATAGAAATAATACTAATACCACGAAAGAATGGACACTGGACAGAACAATATAAAAGATCTCGGGAAAGCCAATGAACATCCCAAGCGGCTAACGTGCTTCTGCGTAGAGCTTGGGTTTATTTGATATTATTGGAAGGACCATTAAGATACTAATACAGCACTTCATCTAAAGCTCAAGATAAAAGGGCAAAACTAAGTCTAAACTTCATAACTACAACTACATTTGCACACGTTAATGCAATTGCAGTTCGTGACAAAAATGGCAAACACAATTACTTTATGCCCTCGACTGTGGATTTTATCAAAAAGTTATTTAGTTCACTTAGCTTTTTTTTCTTTTTTACATTTTACTGCGTCCCATTTGTATCGACCGAACAGACAGACAGACAGCGGGAAGCGACTTTATTTTATACTATATAGGGAATCCTTTTACAAAAATTGCTCCCCTTATATTGAACACCATACAAATGACCCCATTGTAAGACATTTATTAAAAGGGAACGCACGTGTTGGAATTACAAGCGATTTACGTTTCCTCCATTCATATATTTAAATTCGTTGAAAGGCAAAGTTACTTGAGATCCCTGGTTGACGCTTTGAGAACTTTTATGAGCATTTCTTTTTACAGCAACGGGCTAATGCGAAAGTGAAAGTTCCACAACTTCAAGAATCCGTCGTCTTTTACACTACTTTTAAGGCCCAAAGAGGATGCTTGAACAAAATATTCAGAATGGTGTGCAGTGCATGAGAAACGGATGAATGAAGAAAGAGAGACAACAAAAAATTGTGGTTATAGTATAACCGTAGACATTCTACACCAATATAGACCATTAGATGTATTCTTCTTTTTTAATTAATTATTTTCTGTACGTATTCTTGCTTATTGACACTTAGATATATGTTGTACATGATGTTAAGTTGATTGGCCAAAAATACGTACAACATTAGTGACTCCACGTTAAAATATGGACTATACTAGTACGTTATGGAATTAATGTTACTTAATAAACGGTTAGACATTGTATGTTACTAGACAACGTCAGACCCGTTATCTCATTACCTCGTTAAGCCCGACTAAGTTGCTAACACGTTTTCCATATTTAGGTACTCGATTGTTTAGTGCTTTGTTTCATAAATCTGTGGTTAAATATGTGTAAAAGCGATATGGTATCTCTTTACTTAAATTTGTTGTTTTTATATTATTTTTCAAATTTAAAAATATATATGTCATAATTTTCAGTGTTTTAACATTTCATATAAAAGATAAATGTATTGAATAAGGACATAAAATTAGGTTTTATAATAATAGATATTATAATAGATTATAATTTATAATAAATAACTCTACTGCTTGTGGTTCATCTACTTTTTGTGACGATACAATGAGCCAAATTTTAAGATAGTATCCACATAATAAGTATAAGATCACGCATTTAAAATCTAGTCGCTCCCTGAAAAACAAGAAAAATCTCGCAAAGGCTTGACATTACTGGACTAGGCACAGAAATCATAGCGTCTTCTTAGAATATATCGTTATTAAACAAGGAAACGCAAAGCCAATAAATTGTTTCATTACCCAACGCTTAATTTCGCGATCTGAATAAACTTAAGTTAACAAGTGACAGTGCCGAAAGTGAAGTTAAGTTGCGCAATATACTGTGTGGCAAAGTTTAATATTACAGTGCGGTGCAAGAAAATTGGTACACTACTATTCTTTTTACTCCTTTAATTTTTCGAAATAAAAGTTTTCGAAATAAAGTATATAGAAGTTATTAATTGTATTATATTTTATTAATTCACATATTGAATAGAATCGTGTTACGGGTTTTTTATCTGGTTGATATTATTTTCAACCGACTTCAAAATTTGTTACCGCATAACTTTCGACTGGATGAATTGATTTTGATGATTCTTTTTTTTCTTTTAAAGCTAGAGTGTGGTTTCATTTAAATTTGGTCCAATTCTGACAAGTTTGCAGTGCACTTTTAATGCACTTGTATTTTTAAATGGACAGATTTTTTATTGGAAAGGATGTACTCTAGTTTGATGAAAGCTTGGTTACGATCTGTTTATGTTTGATATCGTAATATTCCTACAATAATTCAGAAATAAAAAGGGTGTGCGCAGTTGTTGTTTTTACTCGTAAATATACTTGTTATTAAATCATGAATTTGTTCCCCATGCTTTGGGGCTTTTATGAACATGACAGCTAAAACCGTTTGACATGTCAAGAATTTAAAAAAGGATAAAATCGCCTTATATAGAATTATATTCAATGAGTAATTTTCAATTCAGTATGAATTTCATATTTAGGCAACATTTATATAATTATGGCACAAATATTTTTTATTTTAAAACAATGCTTCGATGATTGTTTAGAGAAAAATGTCTGTCAAATTTGTAGTCTTTAACTATAACTCTTTCCTCACGCTATATCAAATGTCACCGTAACATTCAAATCAATTTAGTCCATCAATAAATATTACGAAAAGTATCACAAATAGGATAGTTAAGTCGTGTATTTATTTTTCCATGGCCTGTACTTACAAGAACAAGTTAGGCGAAGGCCTGCCTCGGTCATTACGAGCAGTTTCACAATAAACTGGTCGATCTGGTTATGAGGTCTTTGACACTGTTTGGTGCACAAAAGTTAAGTGTGTCAGTCAGCTTAGAGATATATTACAGAATATCGATACATATTGAAATTAAACAACGCATGTCCTTGGGCTGAAAAGACGAGAGGCAAGATGGATTTCTATCTTTTAGTCTTCACAGATATTTTCCCACTCATTCCATACATCTTACACCATAGTTATTTCTTCCCCTACCATCCTTATTATATATTAATTAGTATCGCACGTCTTTGAGTAATCCTGGGCACCGCTGAAAATCAGCGCTGTAACATCTTTGCGACAACACAGACGGTGTTTCGGACACCGTATCCTTTTTATCTGTTCCTTCCATTCATTTTATTGTGTTTATTTATCTTTCTTTATTTTAGTATATTTTATATAATTTGTATATAATATGTAATTTGTTTGTGTATTGTGATTAGGTATTTATTCCAGCAAACTTTTGTTCTTTCCACAGTAATGAAATAGCAATGGGAGTACTGGAGGTAATGCGCACTAGCTTAGTAAATCACATTGTATATTGTAAAGGAGGAAAAGACAGAAATTAAAAATGTATGTAAATATTAAAACCATATTTAAGTTTTTTATTCTCTTAAAATTTACCATTCGTGCGATCTGTATACCTTGTAACTACTTTGAGGATAACGAAATTACGTGTGCATGCGCCGTCGTCCACCATTGTTCCTACTGCCTGTCTCCAGGTCTAACTTGTGCAGGAACTCTCCACTGTCGCGCGCGGTTGGGTTTGTTAATACCATCTCACTGCACATTGATATATTTTGTTGCACAGAGTCTGTGTTTATCGAAGCTGCCTACAAATGCGTGGAAGGTGTTTGACTCTATTAAATATATATATAATATATTTATATATTTTGTCAATATATCAAGCAGCTTTTTATTTGTTTTAATTTAATAATATATGTTAAACTAAGTTTTATAACATCATATTGGTATTATCTGTAACGGTGTTATAATTTTGTTGATTTAAATAAATAAATAAATAAAAAATGAAAATTAAAATGTGAGGTAAACTAAAGGATACAAGCAAAAATAGTAGAAATTATAAATTGTTTTGCTCCATCTTGTCCATCTGACGACCTCATAAAGGCATAGATGCAAGCCGCTTCCAACCGGTCTTTTGGAAATCGTTGGAAAGGCCTGTTTTACGGCTGAAATGACGATGATGATGAATGTTAGTTACCAAAACAGCTTGATCGATTTGTATGAAATTTTGTATGCTTATCCAGTAGGTCTGAGAATTGCCTAATATCTATTTTCATCTCCCCAAGTAATAAGAGTTACCCACCCCAACCATTTTTTATTCTCTCACCAACCCCTTTGTTTCAATAGTCATTTTATTAATTTAATAATCTTTCATCCCGCTCGTTAACTGAACAATTGATCAATGACTGATATTACTACAACAAACATGATGTAATCTGAATCCTACGCCATCTTGCATGGCCGATGGAAAATGTAATTTTTATATTTTAACTACCATGACAATCACTAAAAATTATTTTGATAGCAAAACAATGTTTGCCGGGTACGCGAGCATACAAATAAGATTTAAATTTTAACAAACAGTACACAAGTAATTGAACATAAAATGGGCCATAATAAAACTTGATTCGTGAAATCTACGTCGGATGCACTCGCTCATACAAGTGTCCCAGGATATCCAGCTGGCTAACTGCAACCAGGGCGTCTAACAATCCGTGAAAACAGAAAGCGCTTCGTTATTAACTAACAATATAATTACGCCGACGTAATGCGTGTGGAAATGTTACGGCACAATTGACTATTACCTACTTGTTTCCTAGTTAGTTACGATAGTTGCCATAACATTCTTTTAAAATTCAAAATAGTGTTAGCGATAGTTGGTCTTACTGAATATTATAATCTATAAAGTTAATGGACTGACTATAAAAGTACTTTAGTTGACTAAAATCGGTTGTCGGCAACCAAGGCCGTTTCCGCTTCTGTCTTTGAAAGAGATGCATATACAAGAAATTTAAGATAAAAGGAGAGGACTCTCACTGTAGACAATAAGTGTACAGTTTAGAACAAGTGAGTTATGCTGGAGGAAAAGCCCTTTAAAAGTGAATCTCTGAAACAAAGTCGGTCTTTAATAAATTACCTCTAAGGCTCTTGATGTATTGCTGTTAATAATATGATAAAATATAAAATATGTTGTGTGCAATGTTGAGCAAGGTAGCTCACAATAGTATCTTTGTTCTCAAGAATCTTTGAAAAAATAATGTTAACAATGTTGCTATACTAAGTAATATACTTATTTATATATGTAGATAAATACTGAATGTATAATGTAAGTTTTGTATAATATGTAAGGTAATATTTCTGGGTGCATTGCCGATGTTTTTTTCTAAAATAAATAGATTCTCTGTCTTTATTATAAACAATTCTTTCAACAAGATATATTATAGCCATATAGCAATAAGGCAGCCCTTGCTCACTTTTAAGTAAAATGTAACCATTACTTAAATTTGTATCACTAAAGTTTGTAATTGATTAATTGAGAGCAATAAAGAATTTTTAAACTAGCATTCTTGTCAACCATTTCTGCTAAGCTTAAGCTTGTGTTAGCATATGGTCCACGTGGATTCAAACCTATCACCTTACGATTACCAGACAGTACCTTGAACCACTAGGCTATTGACACGTGTAGCCGATATATTCAGGATTGTGAAAGCTAAGATAGTTTAAGTCTTTACTTAGTAAGATCTCCTTTGTACAGCATACAATAAGGGTAATTTTTACTTTTTTAAAACAAGATGTTTTGGCTCAAGAATAACAACAGATGGTTGTTATTTTTGAGTCTTCTAATAATGAGAACGCATTTTTCACTCTCTATGCATATATATATATATATATACTTACATAATATGCAATGTGTCGTTCGTACCGGGTCAATAACTTTACCCTATTACTAACTACCAACTTACCTTTCCCTACCACCGAAATAAGTGTAATATTAGTGGGGAGTCATTTATGCTTGCTCTACACAGTACCGTGTGGCCATCGGCTCCGTGTAGTGTTACATTCGGGCAGTAAGTAGAGACTAAAATCAACATGTGTGGGGAAATGGGCAAGGCGGTTCTGAGAGCTCTGACGGGTGCATTACTCTGTGGCATGGTTTCCGATGCAGCTTATTTACAGGTAAGTCTTGTTATCGTATACGTATACTTTTACCATTTATATATTCTAGACGTGTTTCAATGAGACTTTCCATTTTTCTGAAGCTAACAGCCCAAATAATCGCTTATCTTTGTGTCTGATATGTTATTAGGACTACGCTGCCGTATATGAGACTTATGGAAAGAATAACTCTCCTCTACTAAATCACTAGCATAGAAGCGACTTAAGTGCTAATTTATTTTGAAATTTCACATTAATAGCGGTTGTTAGAAAATACTAAATTTACTTGAAACTAAGAAGAATTTATACATAGAACTTTACGCGCTAAATTAAAATACTGATTTTGTTTTTGGTAGATAACCCTGTTTCGCTGGGAGCATGATATTAAAAACGTTAACACTGTGGCTATGTTCAGATTTACCACGCAATTGTTCGGTAATGAATGACACTAGAGCAGTGATCGGCAAACTGTGCCGGTCATTGGGGTGCCCTGTTGGTGACAGATCCAGGGCACTCCACTTATAACGGCTGATGGCATTCGTGGAAGGTGAAGTGGGTAGGGGTCGCCCAGACTGAGCCCCACACATCCCTCCGGGCTCACCCAGGGCACCGGAGGACGGTCCGTAGAAGGATTCCCTCGCGTAAACAAAAAAAAAAGGGGTCGGCAAACTTGTTTTTAACAAAGAGCCATATTTCATTGATAATTAACTAGAATTTAGTAAAAGAGCTTCTTCAAGGACCTAAATAGTCATACAATCGGAAAATGCATTAATATTTATGCAAAAAAGGCTTAATATGTCAAGCATATAGCATACATAGTATGTCAAAAGACACATGTGGCCATACTGCCATATTGGGCCTCAAATGTGATAAGTGAAACTACGACAATACATCGGACACAAATGATTGCTTCCATGCACAATCTGTTAACCATAGGAAAGCTTAAGTTGATTCATGGATCAAATTCTATTTATGTTATTGCGGAAAATTGTTAACAATAAAACGTTTTAATCTTTGTTTAGAATACTACATTTATCGGAGATATAGTACTAAAAGATAATATTAATCCATATACCGTACGTATTTTTTAATACTTGAAGACCTTATGTTTTTAACTGTACATAATAAATTTACAAAAATGGATGGAAATAAATATTTACGTACACAAAATGAGCAACAAAGTAAACCGTTCTTGTCTAACGGCAGCCATTTTTTCATTCCGATAACACAATGACCTTTCTTATCTTCCAGCGCTTACGCTGGAGAATGTATCGAGGGGGGAAAGTACAGTTTTATTTTATTCCTTTCATATAAACTACCATTAATAGCAATAAAGGGACACTGGATAGGGCAAAACATTAACTGTAGTTGCAAAATACTAACTTATTTTAGATTCTATTACTGAAATAGCGACAAGCTTACAACCTCAAACAAGGCATACAATACCATATACCACTGGTCCTGAAAACATAAGAAATAGATAGATAACTAATTAGAGTGAGAGAGAGAGAGAGAATAATTAGCAATAGGAAAAATTATGTAAAGATATGTAAAAAATAAGAAAATGTAGAGAAAGGAAAAGGAGAGGAGGAAAAGCAATGAATGGTTAAGCACAAACATTCCCTTACCTGACATGTTGGGGGTACTAGAAAAAAAATAACCTTTTACGTCAGTCTTGATTGATGTTTAGTGTAAGGCCTAGGCGATTTATGTTGTTCTTCTGCAATCAAAAGAAGTAACAATCTTCGATGAAATGAAATAACAAATGACTATCTTCTTATCAGATAGTTTTACTCTCAATATCCACTATTGTGGAACGCATACGTCACATATGGTACACGATCCACCAACGAACATACAGACAGATAGCGGTAATGGTAATTGGCGTATATTGTTTCATATATACATACAATTTAAAGGAGTGCGGTCCGTGCCGGTTGATTTCGCTTTTCCTGTTAATTCGCTTAAAGCAATAATTACTTTTGCTTATTTTCCATTAAGCTAGTTTTGTTGAAAACAATTTGTGTGTGAAATCACTTATATTTATTGTCTATCGGTGAGAAGCTTAGAAATATAATTTTATAAATTATTTTTACTTTTGAATAATATATTTACAATTCAATAATGTAATTGATCACTAACACCACCCATCAACTGGATTCTCATCAGAATTTCTGTAACAAGGGTTAGACCTTCGCCAACGTCAATGAATTATTAGGTTATTAACGCTCTTATTTTTGTATTTTATTTTATCTTTTATTATTACAATAAAAGAAATACCTTCAAAACTATAAATATCAATTGTTTTAAAATTTATACGTTTTTTTTTATTTTTATACAATTTATACTATAAACCTTTATAGTTTACTAATAAATTTATAATTGATGGTAGGTTGGATTGCCTGAGAGATGTGTGCACTTCTAAATATTTGTAAGAAAACCAGAATTTCAATTTTCAGAAAATATTATTATATAATTTAGAAAGCCTATTGTGTGCAAATAAAGAATAAATAAATAAATAAATATATAGAGACTTCAAAATACTAATAAAAGTCTGTTAAGGAAGCCAAAACACCGCCGTGTAACAATCCTTATTTCTACGTTTAATACGAAAATAAAGATCATATGACCTTTAAAAATATTTTAAAAGTTCTAATTAAAACTAGCCAAAAAAGTGGAAATAAAATCTTATTTCTTGTTTGGCAAAGTAACTTTACACAGAAGGGCTGACACGGCACAAAGATAGCAACGTAGTCGGAATAAGATCTGGCGGCGAGAGATCAAACGACGCACTCAATAAAGTCAAGAAAAAGGCTCGCAGAAAAAAGAAACATCCCGTCCAAGGTGCGAATTTGCGAGATTACTACAGAATACCAATTTGGCGCCACGGCGGAGTTTCAAACAATTTCCACTTTAAGGAGCGTTGATCAAAGAAATAAAACTAAAAAGCAGAACTCCGCCAGCCGACGAGAATGAAAGTAAATTTAACCAACAGTAATTCGCCTTTGAAGGGCTCGAGGGAAACTCGAAGGAAGGAAAATTGCGAAAGTTAGTGTTCCCTTATGAAGGAGCGAGTTATTGCTACTAGATGTTTTAAGGTCGCAAACGACTCTCACTTTTATTGCAATAACTTTGGCCTAAACGCCCAATTACGTCAAAACTTCAGCCAGTTTGCTCCATAATTTATTTAGAGCTAAAAACTTGTATTTTTTTTTATAAGGACATCTGCTATGGATCCTTTACATTCATTCGTTAAAGTAATCTTATCGCGTATTTTACTAAAAAAACCCTTAATCTACATTAATAAATGGAGACAGGGATTTTGCTAACTTTTTCTACAAAAGCTGCAGAAGGTGTCCATCATGTCACTTATATACTCTGCGTATTCAGAGTAGCTTTTAGTTTATAATTTCATGTTGATCTAGAACCTATATAGGTTACATAGATCCTAAATAGTATTAACAAAAAAATTGTACATACTAAATAGAAAAACGACGATCCCATGACAATGACAAGACGAGATGAGTTATCAATTACAAGTGTAAATCAATTTCTCTGTCTAAAATTTGTTTGTCTCTGTCTGTTCTTGCTTTAAGAATATCGAGCGCTTTTTTTATTAAAAAATCAAATCACTCGTTCAGTTTCAATATAAGTAATCTATATGTGTCTAATATAAAATTTATTCCCCTAAATGACTATATTGGATTTATCTATACGTCTACAATATAGTCATATAGGAGAAAAATGATTAAATACAATAGATGGGATATTCGTATTTTTATTTCTACAGTCTTGAATAAAGAATAAAAACAAATAGTAACAGTTACGTCACACAAAGTTACTAGTTCGAGAACATTCTCCTATCTGGTCTCGAGATTAAGTAATCCCAGTCTCTCATTACCTGCGCAGAACTTTCGAGCGAGTGCGCAAGCGCCGGGCGGCCATGACAAGACCGTTGGCCCCTCTCACTCGAACACTCAAAAGGCCCGAGGTAGCAACGGCCTTTAAATATCTAGCTCGTAAATCTAGGGTACGGTTAGCATATTTTATCGAAATTGCCTGTCATTTTACCTAAACGTACTTATCATTCGCTTATCTTTAATTGAGATTCCTAGTTTAACGCTCTACGCCACTTCAGATAGTCCTTTTTTGTTTTACTCCATTCTATTAACTTAACCATTAAGCATCAATACCCTTATGGTTAAGGGTACAGTCTGCGAATCGTGAGGTCATAGGTTCGAATCCACCATTCAACTATTGACGTGAACCATTTCCTAGCACAAGCTTTAGCTTACTTGAAAAGGTTAATAAGAATGTATTTCCTAAAAAAAGAAATATTGCTTGCTTGCTTTAAAAAAAAACTACTCAGATCATGTTCCTCATCGGCTGTTGTCTACTTATAATATTCTACATTGTAATTGCTTTTATTTGCAGAACACAATTTGTAGTTTCCAAAAAGCTATTACGAACTTTTAAATCCAACATACAAACAGCACCGAGTTTTTAACCAAGCTTCTTTTGTGAAATGTGACAAGCCTCAGTAGTCATACATTTAACAATTGTTTGAATTGTATTAATTTGAGTTATTCGTCTTTAGGCGCGCTATGAAAAAATGATGACAGAGAACAGTAAGTTAAGATAACAAGTAAGTTGAAGCTGCAGCGAAAAAAAATATTACTACTAATAAGTGTTTAATACTATTAACATATAAGGTTATATTATAATACAGGTCTAGGTCTATTAGGTCTGCATTTCCACTTAACATCACGTGGAATCGTGATCTTGCTTAGAAATAATAAAAAGATACAAAAACAATACAGCTACCTAATATGCTATCTCAATATTTTAATTATTGATTTTGTATTGAAGGGAATTAATTAAATAAACAAACGCTTTTTACCCAAAATATTCATGCAAACGGACATATTTCAACTAACTTCTGCCCAATGATAAAACATAATTAAACGTAAAATGGTACTTAAACTGCGGTCGTCGGCTTACACTGTCTTCAGTTAACGAGTTAGTTGCGTGTTATTAACTCGGAAAGGAAAGTGGAACTGAGTCAAGGTTGAACGCATATTACGTGCGCTCGACTTTACGTTAGCATATACTGAAGATAAAAAGAGATACTTTCCCTATCACTGAATAAAAATACTCCCGAAGCCTCAAGCCCCCAATCGTGATCATTGCAGTGTTTGAAGCTCTGGGATTTCAAAAATAAAACCGCGGTCAAATCCGAAATGTAGTTATTTCAATGGATAATATTATTACATTAATACGTAACGCAAAAACGTTGTACCCCTTACAAAGATTGCGCTAAGGGAGGAGTGTGAAATTAGCCACACTTATAGTTTATAAAGAGAAAGATAATAAAAAAATCCACACAAAATGCAATAAACATTACACACACAACTATGCGTTGTACACATATACATAAATATGTATTATACGGTTGCTCTTCAATGGTTGAATAAGTAATGATAAAGAATGCATGCATGCTGCCGCAGGAAGCCGGACCATTTCTTACCGGGCCTGTCGCCGCGGCGAGATGCTGAAAGCTAACGCGATCCCATCTCGCCCATCAGGGTGGAGCCTGGCTTACCGTGGGAGGTTTTAGTCGTTAGGGACCCCTTGTAGGCTAAACCCGACACAATTCGTCCGCTTCCTTGAATAAACGTATTTCCTCCCATAAAAAAACCTCCGGTAAAAGTCGAATTTTGACTATAGGACAACCACTAGTTTACTTAAATATGAGACCCCAGTAACTTTTTCTGGTATCTAGAAATGTTGACCAAGTATTGTTGTTTATAATTATGCTCGTTATGATAATGATATAAATTATTCTGACAGGATTATGACTCCTATCCAGTGCAGTACGAGCAGGCAGTCTACCGCAAACCGGTGAGGGAGCACGAAAAGCCGCAAGACCTCCGCAACGTGCCAGGAGTTCCTGGCGTGGACTACCCAATCTACCATGAAGTACCCCATACACAGTTCTCCTGCTCCCATGTTCCCGTACACCCTGGAATGTATGCTAATGTGGAGACTGGCTGTCAGGTAACTAGATGATAACAAATCTAATAAGTTAAAGTTACGGGCTCTTTAAATATGTCACACTATTGCACACAGGCCTTCTAAAGAGAGCATAAGGGGCATCGTCTAGCACGCCGGCCTAGTGTGGCTTGGCAGACTTCACATTTCTTAGAAATTTTTCTAAGATATAGTAGGTTTTCTCACGATTCTTTCCTTCATCGCTAAAATGCTGCGTGGCAAATCAGCACTTAAAATTGCTCAAATTTCGGACTATACGTAATACAGAGCTACCACGGAAGTACTCAAATTGAGCAAAAGGAATAATTTTTACCTGTGTTTTGTTAGATAAAATTTGAAAGAAAATAATTGAAATTCTTTATTTCGGAATTTTCATCCATTTTGTGTAGGTATAGCAATCTTACATAAATTAATAACTACGCTTATTTGTTTAGAAATAAATATTTTAATGGAAAATTCTCAAGCCGCTTAATTTCTACGCGCCATGAATAACTTCAAATTGAATAAGTTAAAGTCATTTTACCTGAGGCGTGACTACAGTTTATTACAGCTTGATAATCTTAAATTACAACTTGGAGGGCTTTATTTAAATACAATTTGTTAATTTTCAAACCAAACGTTTCTCGGAGTTGATTTTCTTTCAGGTCTCCTACGGGAGATAAAGTTCAAAGTGGTATAATTTTAATTGAAAGGTGTTAATTCACAGTGTAACATAAATTGTTGTATTATTTTTATGATTAATTATAGATTTTAAACAGATTCTAACAGATGTCAATAATCAATACAAATTCTGCAATTTGATTCGGCCGAAAAATTACTAGCATTCTTTAAAAAACAAGTATATTTATGAGTGAAAACAAAAACTCTCATCTAAAAAAATCCTAACATTTGTAGGCCTACCACGTGTGCCACGACGGCCGCGAGGGTCACCAGGGTGCGGCATTTCTGTGCACCAACGGCACCCTCTTCGACCAGGCTAAGTTTGCCTGCGACTGGTGGTACAACGTAGACTGCTCCCAGGCTATTGAACACTATAAGTAAGTTACAATATATCTATTGGCACTATTTGGTTTTATCCTTGAAAATGGATAGCGTCGGCGTTATTATTTCAGCTCTGTAGTCCTGGGCTACCTATATATACCTGTCGTAAAAGGCAACTAAACGGGGCCATCAGGTTCACGGGCGACACAAGCTAAAATATTTATTTGCGAGTACACGGACACTTGGAGCCATGTTAGTTGGAGTAAAGCGCTCCTCAAACGGATAACAAATTAAGAAGATACAAATTTGGACAAAACTCTCGTGGACGACCTTAGAACTTTAGATAGGAGAACGGGAAGGAAAAATAAGGGAAGACTAGCATCTGGCAAAATGCTTGACGAAGGATTTGTAAAGACTTCTACTTTGTCACTTCTTTTGGGAGCAGATTTCTACAGAACAGGCAGCTGCTATCTGTAGCTAGATATCTTTGAATGAATGAATCATATTGCGCGAACTTTTAGTTACACTTTTGAAGTGAAATGTTTTGCTTTGTGTTCAGTGTTAGGAAAATTGATGGGAGAATATTAAGTATCTGGTGTGATTGAATTTGTGAATCATTAAAATTAAACATAATTATATAAGTAACATTACTTTTGGCACATTTGCGAGTAATGCTTTGGCGTACTGTCTGCGAAACATACGGTCAGTGAATCTAGGACGAGTTTGGTTTACACCGGTATTCTACAAGGGCGTGGTATCCAAATGTGCTGTTTCCTTTGTACAACAGCAGCAAACAGTATTACTACGCAATAAACATATAATTTCAATTACGTTTCAGACTGAATGCAGATCCGCTGAAGAATCCTTACGTGCCAAAACCGAAGCCCGAAGAGTTGGCGCAACATGGCCCACATTACATACATGAATAATCCAATACTGGCAACAAAGTTAAGTTAGTTAAGTTCAAAAGGGACCACCGACTTTACACATTTTAAATTTATAAATTCAATGTCAAAACTACTATTTTTCCTGTAATACCAAGAAGGGTCCCAATACAATCATTTTTGCTTTATCACAGAAAAATTAAATATCAGAATGTCAGTGTTGAAATAACCATTTTACTGGTTTCCAGAATTGAAATTCAGAATCATAAAGAAATACTCGAAACTAAATATGCCGCCTATAATCACACCGAGTGGCCACTTGATTTATTGTTATCACATTTGTTTTATTGTTATTATTCAAAATAAACATAGGATCATCATGCAAACTAGAATACAGAGAGATGCTCGTAGAGAATAAAAAGATAAACCGTCAATGTAAAAATTAATTTCACTATAATTTATTATATCAAAACCAAGTTCAGGAAATATTTCATTATTATCGCAATATATAATCCTTAACTAGATACTAACCTAATGGTCTAAGGACTTTTTAAATGACGCAGCTAGATGCAAGACGCTTACAACCACTGCTTTAGTGAATCATTAAAAACCAACTTCAAAGAAACAATACTTCCTTTATCTTATCGTATATGTGTTAAAGCATTATAAATTATTGTATTTCATATTTCAAAATTATAAATAATGTAATAAAGCACAACACTTAACATCGTAATGTCATTTGAGGATTTATAGAGCGTGGTCAATTACATTATCAATATTCATACATCAAATCACTTTCATTTACATAGTAATTTATATTTCACTAATCTTAACCTAAGTTATGTTTTCATTTTCACATTCATCCATACACTCCATTACATGATAAAAATCGCTTAGATGTATAAATCATTATAATAAAATGGTCCCTTAATAGCATAAGAATTATTTTTACTAGCAGTGATTGTTAATTCATACAGAAAATTTAAAAGTCCAAATCCACAGAAAGAAGGAAATGGTATATATTTATTTAAAATAAATTTATAATGTATATTTATTAGTTGTTTTATTTATAAATTTAAACTAATAATTTTTTATGAAAGTGCAAGCTTGAGAAAATGTTAGCTCATGTATCATAAATCTGAAAAAAAAATCCCTCGAATTTATCGTTGTTAAATGCGTAGAATTCCTCTGCCACCATAGGACTTCTGTGCAGCAAAGGGTTGAAATAGTATTTCAGTAAAATGAATAGGTATTTACTAAGCTAGTGTGCCTTATCATTCCCAGATTGCATTTTAACTTAATATTAGGCAGAATTGTGGCTAAGCACTTGCTTTGAAAGACTATAAAAATGAATACGAATGACGAATGATGAAGAAGAATGAATCATCAAAATCGGATCATCCAGCCTAAAGTTATGAGGTAACAAACAAAATAGTCCTTTATTGAAGTCGGTTGAAAACAAGTCGTCACAATCAATGATAGAGTTTTAGAAAACAAAATAGCGTATAGCTTTAGTTTACTTTAGAAACGCCTGGAAAACGTGAAGAGTGAACAAAACTAGTAACATAATTGCTTTCGACTTCGCTGTACAAAATTGAAAATCACAGTCGGTATTCCTTTTATATTTATCAAATGCAAACTGCATTTTAATAATTGGTGTTGAAGTGAAGCGCCGGGTGACACTTAAGCCGATATTGTTAAATGAAAATTTAACAATATCAATTTGTCAATGAATGTGAGAAATTTATTCAAATAACGAGGTACTTCTTGATGGGTATTATTAAATTTACTATGACATAATTGTCACTTTAAAAAAAAGCTAGCGATACTTTTTTTTCATAAATATTACTAACATTCTTGTAAACCATTCCAACTAAACTTAAGCTTGTGCTAGAAGATGGTTCACTTCAATAGTCGAATGGTGGATTCGAACCCACGACCTTACGATTCGCAGAGCTTACCCTAAACGCTTCAACTTTGAATGGTACTCATGTGTTTATATACCCATGCATATTGGATATCTGTTATAGTGTTTACTTGATTGTTTGTTTTCTCTCTGAAAATGTTAACAATTTGATTATGTCATGCAAAAGAAACGATTCAAAGTTCCGAAGACCATCTCAGTGAAAAGCGATTCGTGATTACTATTCTGTACCCTTACGTAGCTATCATAAATTCATCCAAACATTAAAACATTTTCAAGACCATGAATTAGTCACTGTCTTGAAAAGTTTTCCTTTCAACTGTGTGAAATATAATTAAGATTATTATATATTATCAATGAACGAGTGTGTGCTAACATTCATACTCGTTATTCATTATTGAACATTTTCTCCAGTAGGCGTAAAACGCTTGTAGCGCCGACACGTCCGCCCTTTTTTAATAAAACACGTTCTACTGCGAGTCATATGTCTGAGGCTCAATATTGTGGCGGCGAATTTACAAAGCGAATTGCGTGATCGGAATATTATGCATACATTTGTCGTACTCGTTTCGGATCGGTAGTCTTTGAATATTATTATACCGTAGCTGATAAATACCATACCAATAGCACGTAAATGCCATAGCTGATAATCAGACATATATAAAGAAACTTTATTTATTTATTGGTACAGTAGATTTAAATCATCCTAGGTTAGCTTTTTGGACAGAAAATCGTTTATTCATACACGCCCGAAAAGGGAGCCGGCGAGTTATGTCCGCCTAGAATCGGCCTCTTCCAAATACAACCTCCCACGATTAGCCGTCCTCTGCCATGATGGTGCGAGGGGTCACGTAAGCATTCACCAGTCGCGGCGGACCCGGTTAAAGAACCAGGTAGAGGGCCAGCGAAGCTACAATACATACATAAATGTCATCATCATTTCAGACCTAGGACATCTAATGCTGGATATAGGCCTTCCCCAACGATTTCCAGCAGGTCCGGTTGTAAGCGGCTTGCATCCAGTGTCCTTTTTAAGATCGTTAGATCACCTTGTGATGGATGTTGATGGTACGCGTACCGGTCCTCAAAAAATGAGAAAACATTTCTATTATTTGTTTTTTATTACGACTACAAGAAGAGTAAGAATAATACATATACATACGAGTATATCTATATAAAATGCAGCGTGATTAGGAAAAGGTTTTCAGTAATAACATACGAGTATAAGTTTCCTTATATGCAACAATTTTCGGTTCAAACAATAATTGTCTATTTCAAATTCTTTCGATTGACTTGTAATTCCTTGTACATTATACAATTTACACTCGGTAAATTAATTATATGGTAAAATAAACGGAAGTAATACGAGGGCGTGACTCTAACATTATGTAAAACTTCGATTATAAAATTTGAAACCTCAAACACTGCATATTAATTTTAACGTTAAAATTAATAACGTGTTTAAAATTACTAAGCTTTCAGTTAAATATAACAAGCAATACATGATAGGAGATTGAATTTTAATTAACTATTGTTTCATTTTGTACCGGTGCAGGTTTACCGCGAGGCATACACGATGACTTTGTTTTCCGAAATAATTTTATAGTAAAGCAATGATAACCTAATGGGTAGGCTTTCGATTTTAGTACGCATAAATATAATAAACCAGATGGCCCGGCGAACTTCATACAGCCTTATATTTTTCCGTGAATATTTTTTTTAATTTCTTAAAAACTTTAAAGAGCAGGCTTATACTCGGCATCGCACAGGTGTACAGTCGTGGACTTAAGAAATATAACACTTCCGTCAAATAATAAAGTACCGTAAATGCTACATGTTACGTTCTTAATCTAATATGTAAAATTTTATTTTATTTTACATACAAATCTTGTCCTGAAAATAATATACACAAAACAGTAAGCATTCAAAATGTAGTGTAGTTCAGAAGTTATGCGCGTACATACATATCGGTGATTCATTTTTATTTATATAAATAAATAAAAAGCATTTTATTTATTGTTTTTTGTAAGTCACCAAAAAGTGACTTAAAGAAACTTAAACTACATACTATATTAATTTAGTCTGTACCAGCCGTCCTTGTAATATCATCCGCCCATCTTGTGCAGTCTTCCTCTGTAACGCTTTCCTGTTGGACCTCTCTACGACTCAATCTTCTGGTCCAACGCTCCTCTTTTAGTCTTGGTACACGCCCTGCCATTTCCATTTCAATTTTCGAGCGTATGGAATGAAATTGTATGTAAGACATCAGTAGTTTAGTGATGTTTCTTTTTTAGTGACGATTTTTGTGTTTTTTTATTTAATTTTTTTTTAATACTTTCTAAGCAAGTGCTTGACTACCTAATGTTAAGTGGAAATGCTGTCCTGGGCGGTTGTTTAGTTAAAAAAAAAACAATAATATTTATCTATTTATTCAGTAATATTACTAAAATTCTTGTTAACCATTCCAACTAAGCTTGTGATTGAAGATGGTTCACGTCAATTGTCGAATGGAATCAATCCTACGACCTTACGATTTGCAGACCGTACCCTAAGTCGTTAGGCTATTACGCTTCTGAAATTATGAGGTCATTATGAGACATTTACTATTTATTATATTATACCGCTGCATATACAATTTTACAATAAAATTTTCCCGCAAATATAAAAGGTCTATTGAGCAATCCACGTAACTATTAGAAGCGGTCAACATGCCAGTAAAATTTATTACGTTAGTAATTTCATTATCCATTGTTGTGTACACGCGAAACTTAACACAAATCCGCTGTAAATGTTTAAATTTAATCTCGCAGATTTAATTTGGCTCGCATTCTACACCCACGTCAGGGTTGAAGCTTGACAGTTCAATTTTGAGCTGTTGCAGTAAACTGAAATTATATCACGTGCTACAGAACAATGGCGAACTAACGAAGTATTCTAAAAACGTGTTTTTAAATTATATATTTATAATTAAATTGTTCATTTCAATTTTATATTTGTTTTAATTTAAGTATTGTTTATTCATCTACCGTAAGTAATTTTATTTATAGAGTTTTAAATATTCATTTAATTCAAATGCTTACACATTTTATTTTATAAATTCCTGATATTTTATGATTATCTTAAAATAGTATAGTATATACTAATAAAGAATATATATATTGAAAAATAAATTATAAACTATTAAACTTTTCGTCAATGATAATAATTAAATAAAATTATCCAAATTACTCTGTGTATATATTTTATTAATAATTTATCTTTATCGACACTTCTTATTACCCTTGATACTTGAGACAGTTTCTTTCAAACTTATAAGCACTTTTATAAGTGTCAATTTTTTTAAAGAAAAGTTCTTTGCATTTTCTCTTTTGTAAAACAAGCAGGATGGACAGAGATCAATTACCATATGTAATTCAACGATCGTTTCATATCTTTAAAGTGTTACAGCCTAATACATTTGGCAAGCGTTTCTTTTGTACAAAGAAAAACGTATTGAAAATAACTGAAACTCATTAGTAAAAACCAGCTGTTATTTGAATACTTAACGGTCAAATTGTAAGGCAGATTTCAATGGGCTGTCATCGCTCTTTCATTTTGTGTAACACTTAATTTGAATCCCATGGTGTCCATCACTTTTTAAGTTTGGAACCCGTGCGAAACAAATTTGAATTTTTGTAAAAACAAACTTTGAACTTGTAAATTATAACTAAAAGTATTTTATTATTAGAGAAGAGACGACAGAGCGTGCGTCTCACCTGATTTTCAGTGATTAACTCCACTCACAAACACTTACCAGAGGAATTGATTACGTAGCAATACGTCGCCGATCTTTCTGTGAAGCGTTAGGCCGTCCGTACCTCACTTACCGTTAAGTTTAGAATTACGTTTCAAATATTACCGTAGAAGCAAGAGAGAGAGGTGCGAGCACACATATTTTTCTCTCTCATTCTCTCATAACCAGTTACGTTTTGTATATCTAAGACGCAGGACTATTGTCAGTATCACATCGTAGGATCAAGAGAGAGCAGGGCATGCGCACATTTCTTTCCCTCGTGAACAGTCGTGGGTATATCTTCGGCATATATATACATACATATAGAAGGAGTTAAAGAAATTTTATTTCGGTCGTGTGGTCTAAAATACACTCGGTTTTATTAAATTAAAAATGTCAACCATTTTTTCATATAAATTAACATTTTTTTAATCATTCCAAAATAAACTAGGAGATGGTCATATCGATAATCGAATCCTGAATTTGACGCTATCGGAGATACCCAAATTGTTACACTATTGACGCCTTGAATGTCCATATGTGTGTTTGTAAAAAACAAAAATTAAACCTTTGAGATTAAATAATGATTAAGGTTATTATCCGTGTAGCCCACATCCGTAGTCAGTTCATTGTAAACAGTTGCAATTACATATATCAGAAAATGTATCGACTTCTAAAATATGAAACGGAAATTAAGTATTTACGCCAGCAACTATTATTGAAACAATGATCGGAGATTATATACGTGCGAATAAAACAAAACGAAAATGATTCCCATATCCCGGAAATTAGTTGCATGCTACAGGAAATACGTAACATTCTGCAAATCCTCTGGCACCGGAATGAAATATATTATTATGTTTAGTGCCTGTTTTTTTGACTCTACCTTCTAATTTTATTTAATTAAGAGGAAAAAACAGCAACTAATCTTCATCAAATCAATGGTAAAATTTACTAAAATATAAGTGAAATTTCATGTCTTACTCTTCAGAAGCCGACTCGGATTCAAACTGTCTACTATTTTATGTATCAGCGATTATATTTTACTATTAACATATTATATAAAAGAATTATATAGTAATAAATCCTATCAACACTATGCAGTATTGTAATAATGAATCTGTAATGGGTTAATACTGCATACGCTGCAATCAACTGTTTAAATTCACGCACCATTTATTCCTTCCATTCCGTTTTTGTGTACGTACCATACTGGTGTGAAGTTGTATCTTGAGTTACAAGGTATAATGAATATTTATTATTCTTAATCAAAAAGAATATATAGTATACTTTTTTTGCCAGTGGATCAACATACTTATTATAAATGAAATAAGGCGTTTTTGTTTCTTTATTTGTAATTTCAGTAATAACGCCATCTTTTAATCCGTTAAGGTACTAGCAACGTTGTTATCGAATGTCAGAATTCAAATAATACGATATGACGATAATGCTATGACGAGTGACGTCCTTTATCGTCAAATGTTGTAGCCAGTTATTTAGTATACGTTATCTGGTAGTGCACAAGCCTATTAGGCTAAAAAATATTTTTATAAATGTAATAATGCGGTTTTTGTTTCTACTTTTGTAACTTAACTATCATTATTAACGCCATCTTTTAAATCTTTTAGGTACAATCATCGTTGCTATCAAATGTCAGCATGCAAACTTGCTCTATCTTCAAATGTTGTAGTCAGACAAAGAACGAGGTCAATGACATTTAAAAATCACACGAAGATGGGCCTGAAGCCGATTTTTTAATTTAGGTCTAATTTATACCCACATTTAGTAAGTATAATTTATACCCACATGCTGTGAACTTTCACAATTGATCCATTCAATTTAGATAGTCGCATTGCCATGATTTATGCGAAAGCAAATTAATACTCAAATAAAAACAAAATATGAAAATGCACATCCCCGCCAGAAGCTACGGCGGCGCCTGTATTTTAAGAGATTGCCTGTTAAAACTTTTATTCTCTATAAACACATACTTTTATAACATAAGTTTGAAAAGCTTACTGCGGAACAAGTTTAGAGCGCTGTGATTTTAAGTTTCGAGTGGATAGCAATATCGTCTCAAGATTTGAGTTAAGAACTAAAAATTTGTTTTAATATCGTTGTCGGTCTAAAAAATACTCAAGTTCATATCTATATTTTCGGCCTAATCTACGCGTGATACCAACTACTATTTACACATGGTTACTTACGATGTTTTCCTTTACCACCGAGCGCGTGGTAACAAATATTTTAATTGGTACCGGCACCGAGGATTAAACTCGGGTTGTCAGCGTACTACGCTACCTAAGGAGACCGCCCCAACTCTAAGCTACCACGGCTCCAACTTTTTTTGTTTTTTTTATGGGGTGCTTGATCACGATCCCACCTGATGTTAAGCAGTGATATGGTCGAAAGATGATACGCGTTAGTTTAGTAAGTGCCTATTCACTCTACTCTTGAAGGCTCCCACGTCGTACTTGGACGGAAAGATTGACGCCACTGACCTATATAATTCATAGAAGTTTATTGTACCTTACGACATGGCATAAAATTTATTTAAAATTGACGAGAATGTTATCATAATTGGACACTGGCACGCGGTAATATTATACGGACACAAAACGAAACAATAGTTAATTAAAATTCAATCTCATGTCATTTATTAGAGGCAATTATTGAAAGCTATGTTATGTAAAATTTTAATATTATAAACAGATTTGTACAATTAATTCGTAATTTATAGACAAAACATAGATTAATGAACGATTGTTATTATTGTAAGTCATTAAATATGGCCGATAATTTGTGTCCGTCATAGATGGCACAATTACATTTTACCTTGGCTTTATAGATCAGATATACATGATTATTGGTAATTCGACGTAGTTTTAGGGGTGATTTGGGGTGATTATTTATTTATAGTTTTAATATTGACAAATAACTAGTGTTTAATCGTTTTTACAAGTCAGAAGACATGAGATTCAAATTGATAATTTGATTAATTTTTGATTTTGCATTTTTTAAAAAGAATAAAAAGCTATTTGTCAGTTGATTAATTATTGACAAACAAAGGTTATTAAAGTACTAATATAGACATTAAAAATGGGGGTTGGTGGTAGAAGGGACAAAATTTGGAGTTGTATGTATTTTTAATGCCAAATCATAAAAAATAAAATAAATTTTAACCACCACCGTTTATCACTTAGCGATATGAAAAATAGATATTAGCCGATTCTCAGAACTACTAAATATGCATACAAAATTTCATAAATATTTTCATTCACTTTTTCATAATGCATATAGGGGTTAAAATTATCACAAATAGTCACTCCTATCATCCCCTAATGGGTATACGTCGGATTACCAATAACCCTGTATAAACTGTAGAGACTTAAGACACGCAGTTAGAGTATAGCTAAGAAATGGCAATATTATGTACTTTTCATCCTTTCATTTGGTAAGGTTCTAAATAGAATTACTTCAGCTAAAATTTTTACTGCTATCCTGACTGTCCTTTCTTATTCTCTCTTTCTACCTTATCTCGTCTAGCGTTGTATAAGAGTAACTATGATAACTTAATAATAAATGGACTTATTCATTTACACAGAGATTCAGGCGAAGTGATCTAAGAGTCTTAGCCGGTAAATCAGGTGCGGTCAATTTCCAAGGGTTCATAGTCATATATATTTCATGAGACGTAGCAGAAAAACTGCAGGAAAAACGTCTCCGATGGTATGGCCATATATACCCCTCCTGACTATGTCGGAAATAAATGACTCGTCCTCAATATACAAGGTCCAAGATCCCGCGGCAGGCCTAAGAAACACTGCCTGGACGTTGTGAAGGCGGGTATGTTAGAGAACCATCTAATAAAGGAGGATGCCGAAGACCGGGCAAAGTAGAGTAGATTAAGCAGGAAAGCGGGAAATGGAGTAAGGAAGTAGAGTAAAGAATGTAAAAACGTAGAAGAATGTATAGTATATAAAAATTCGTAATATTAGTAGTAGAAATAAGATATTGTAATAATGTGTTATTAAGTAGTAGAGAAACAAATGTAAGATTAGTTGAGTGGAAGAGTGAGTTTGAGCGGGACAGTAAGAGGAAGAAAGGAAGGAAGGGAGTGCAAGAAGAAGAAAGAAGAAAGGTCCCTAAAGTACCAAACATTGGGGAATGATGAAATAAAAAAAAGCAGGAAACCGGACCCTGGTGGTAGGCCGGGAAATCGCTAAGCAGAAGAAGAAGATAGTTTTATATATATACATATATATAAAGCTTATAGTTTATAGGTTATGTTATATAATATGTTATATATAAGTATATATATATATGTATATATATATATGTATATATATATATATATATATATATTTATATATATTCACGCTCTGTCACTTTATCTACTAAAATTTAATGAAAAATATTGTATTATCTTAGTTTACGTAAGATATCCTTTTTCGTTTAAGTTTATGCTTTTAAATGAAATATAAATATATTAATAAAAATATTTTATTTTATGTTGATATTCAAACTTTCTTAACCGACCCTTATTTTTGCTTACGGCTATATATATAGCTTTATATTATAGTTCATAGGTTCGTCAAAAAATGTGCACTCTCTTAATAAAAATAAAATGTCTGATATAATAAGTAAGTTGAAATGTCTGACAGCTTCATAAAAAACTTATTACCAAATGTTTGACATTATGACCTATATTGTATAACTTCGCAAAGTTTGGAAACGATCCGTATGTCTCTTGTTCAAACTTCCAATAACCTCGACGTCTGTCGTTTGCTGATAGAGAAGTACAACTGCTCAATGTCACTCGCGCAGTCTGTTTATCTTCGAAACTCTTGGATTGGACGGTAGATATGAGTAAACAGAGAAACGTTACGTATGTTACCAGACTACTCTAGACAATGTCCGGTCGCTTCAGTGTTGGTTTATTTACTGGTAGCATAGTTTTTGAATTCAATTCTATGTGACTTATTAACAAAAAGCTAGTTAGGAAAATATCTTAAACAAACTTGCATGGACGTTTTTTAGTTACGTATTCACATTATTACACTTGGATATATCTTTATGGATAAACAGGTTTGATTTTATTTTTATCATACATTTAATTAGTGATAATTGGGAACTTTTTCTTTTATTTAGACATGAGGTCTCGATGGATCATCTTTTGTGGATTATGCAGCGCTCTTGTAACCATGAATATAAAAGTAACAGAAAATGAAAATTTTAGTTATTTTCAATTTTTTATTGATTATTTATTATTTTACAAAATCAACAGCTTATGAATTATAATAAATATTTCGGTCACGTATTCAGGAGATCTAAGCCTTTATTGATTTACATTATATAAAACATTTTTTCAGTGTTAACTAAGGATGTACATGGCATCAAAAAACAATTAAAAAAATTAAACAAATTAATAGGAAATAAGAAATGCATTACCTGCGTTACTGTTTGTGAGTGTATGTGTGTATATCCCTGTGTTTCCCTTTATCACAAATCTTTAATTAACACGAGTAATGCCATCAGTCAAAGTCTGTATATTTAATTTTTTTTATTTAAAATTTTATTAGGCAAATGCGGTCTACGCTTGAAAAATAGTTATTAATAATATAAATACTCAACAAAATAATATAAATACTTATTTATGTTATTTTGTTGAGTTTTTTCATTTTTCCATCCAAATCATCTATAAGCGTCAATAGCCTGTAGTTCTGGGCTCTCAAGAATAAGACTACGGTATCCCCTGCCTGTCGTACAAGGCGACTAAAAGGGGCCTCGGGTTCACTGGGCGACAAGGGTGGGGGCCTGCGTTGTCCACCAAAGTGGACCCGGGAAGAAAGCGACATCGGCTGGCCCGTGTCGCCTTTCGCTGCGAGGGCACAGGGGAGGAGGGAGTAAGCTCCCCCCCGGGACGTGCTCTCCTTGAGCACAGTGCAGAGGGGTTCCGGTGCGTTCCACGTGAGATCCCGGAGCCCCTCGTCATGCACCGAGGAAAGTGCCACCGGGGAGGTTTTAGTGGGTAAGATCCCCACATAACCGCCGCCTTCCCCCCAGAAGGCGGGGTATCTTTGTGAAGATTTCCTCCCCGTAAACAAAAAAAAAAATGTTTAGGGTACGGTCTGCGAATCGTAAAGTCGTGGATTGGAATAATGTGAAACATCTCCTAACACAAACCTTAGCTCATTTGGAATGATTAACAAGAATGTAAATAGTATTTATGAAAAAAATATTGTTAGCTTTCTATTTAAAAAAAAAGTTTTTTAATTCAACCATTCTGCACGGCCACAACGGAACCGTTGGCCCTGACAGCTAGGGCCAATGGTGCAAGCCGGCACAAAGGAAGCGATTCGAATCCCCGACGAGGAATAGAATATGTGAATATTATTACGAAGTTAATACACGTAACAAATATGACATTAGCAGTTGGTATTCTCAGTAGGCACAGCTATCATAACTTGGAAACTCGACTACCCAGAGCGCCTCAAATCTTAAGCTCGCGGCATGTAAGCTTCCGCATTTGCATACTACGCGAAGTTGCGTTTGAAACACGAATTTGTATCTAGCATTTCACGAAAGAGATATATATGACGTGTTCATTTATTTACTTAAGGTATTACAATATTATAAACATAATTATTATAAATAATAAGAACAATAGATAGTTTTAAAATATATACGACAACATAAGACCACAATGACATCATAATAAATGATACAAAAGTCACGTAATATCAAATATTTTGAAAAACATATTTCTTCTTCTTAAAGTGCCAGTTGGTAGCTCACCGTGTTTCTCTTGCGAGGCGAAACTACTGGACATCGATATTTACGCAGCCATAATTTCCTTCTACAACCAACACTTCTTTTGCCAGCGACTTCGCCCAACCAACAAGATAAGGTGAAGGTAGATATCTCTCGTACCTAAGTGCGCGTCCGAGGAACGATACCTTTCTCATCTCTCACGGTCTGCAATAGTTTGAGTTTCTCGTTAACTCCGACTCACAACCTGTTCATTTGACACTTTCAAAATCCGTTCTTCAACAACCTACTCGTATATGACAGGTAAACAACAGAACAACAACAACAAAAACAGAAGAACCGGCAATAAATTTGGTACATGCCGACTGATATTAGAAGCGACGAACTTTGGCTATCACTACTTTTAAGTCATATAATTCCTATGCTCTGTACAAATACTAGTCTCGTGTTCTTGGTAGTCAAGATTATGTAACTTTATCTCAATTTAAATATTATAATATCTAAGTAATCAAAGACTTCAGAGAAACTACGACAAGTTGAAGACTTGCGGGATATCAAAACAATCCGACAAGACATTCCGCAACTTAATTCCATTAGACCCGTCTCACATAGTTTCAAAGCTTAGCATTAATTGTAGTAACGTTGTTTGTATCCGAGATGGGTCCCATTTAAAGTATCCGCCTATACGAGAGCCGCGATAGCTCAGTGAATAGATGAACTGCTTATAAGTTAACAACCACCAATCGCATACCAGAAAACCAGTGATATCTTCAAATCCATGTTAGTAATACGAACATCATCTTTTGGAATATTAATAAAATATTGTAACTGTAATATCTTACCTATTTATACAAAAATGAGATACATGATGTTAAAAGAATATTTCTTAAATAATTTTTTTTTAACCAAAATGGAACATCCTATATGCACACGGTGGATATCTTCAAACCAGTTTAATACGATAGACGCAAAAAATGTGTACGGCGAGCGCACGGCAAGATACATCGTGCCTAGATTAATTAACGAACTACCCTCAGATATTAGGAAATGTATAACTAACAAAACATTAAGCGTATATTAAAAAGTTATTTCGGAACGCAAGACGGACGCTTTGACGCTAGTGACAAACCATTGCGGTTTATATAGCGTTAAGTTATATGTATTTTTTACTTACTGTAAAATTTTATTTGTAATAAATTAAAAAAAAAGAAGATGTTTGCAAGAGTAGAGTGAATATTCATTGACTAACTTACAAACAAAAACATAAACATCAGGTGAAATTGTGGTCAAGTACTAGCTTACAAAGTATTAAAAAATAATTATTAATAATTTTTCAATTCCTCATGTTCCGAACAATTTACAGCCATCGTTAAAACGAGATTATACAAAAAAATAAAATAAAATCTATGTTTAAAATTAATTTTAATAACATAAACTTAAGTCAAAATCGTATTAAACAAAGTACATAGCAATTAATTTGGAGCCACGTAGCTATTTGAAATTGTTCAAATGTTGGTAAAGTTTGAATATCTCGTGAAATAGTTTTGATACTTTACAAGTGAATACGAAGCGATTCTCATTAATGACTTTCGAGACCAAACGATATCTGTTTTAGTATGTTAGTAATTTGTAACAAGTTTAAGATACGCTTCAAGGTTGTGTTAAATATTGAGTAACGATGAGCAGGTTTCAGAAAACTTACAACTCTAGTGGCCATGAAATATAGTGGCTCAGACTAAGCGAGCTTAGAGCTATGCCAGCTCAAGGCCAGCTTCTTTGGCCAACTGTGTAATTCGTCACAAAAAACATGAAATAATTACATCGTGCGCGAACTAACTACTGTTTAGATATATGATATACTGGTTTTCAATCTGCTGTATTAAATGAATAATTAATTAGGGATTTGAAGAAAAACTAATTGTCATGCAGATCTTTTTTGTAATCTATAAAAATAACTGTACAGATCTCACAGGACAACCGGAAACTCACCGTTACATATCCACGACATCACGAGATGTCACGGCGGCGCTTCCCATATCACTGTCTCAGGAAAAATAGTCCCACTAGCCATCTCAAGTCAAGTCGAACATCTACAAGGTTCAGTGAACTTTGCAGCACTGCTGACCCCATTACCCTGATAATCAACGCAGGTGGCAACTGCTCCCATTTTTACATCGAGGCTGATCCCTCAAGCATTAGGCACGACGTATATATCATCTATGCCCTCCCGACCTTTCGGTCCCGGTTGAACAAAGGGCGATGGTGACGGGGGGCGGGAGACGGTGGTTAACAAGGGAATTTTAAAATGGCGTGCCACTTTCCTACACGGTCTGCTCTTTAAAATTACGGATTCTCCTTGAAAACGGCACCAATAGCAGTAGCAGCCTAGTGGCTAATAAGTTAACAATCACCAATCGCCTACTAGAAGACGAGTGATATCTATAAATCCATGTAACTAATACGAAACGTCATCGTTTAGAATATTTATAAAATGTTTTATATGTTTGCAAGAGTAGAGTAAGAATATTCATGTACTAATTTACAAACATAAACATCAGGTGAGATTGTGGTCAAGCACTAGCTTAAAAAGTATAAAAAAAATATTTGAAAGAAAACGTTCCTCATATTTCTAACAATTTATAGCCATCGTTATGACGAGGGAATACAAAAAAATAAAATAAAATGTATCTTTTATTAAATTTGCATTAAATACGTGGGCGATTAATGACTCAATACAACGAATAACTCAATATCCCGCCAATCGATTTCGATGATTCATTTTTATTGGAAAGGATGTACTTTAAGGGTAGTTTGATAAGGTTCTGAATAATTCTATTTCGTAATATTCTTATTCGATTTGAAGTCGGTTTTTGTTTTTACTCGTAAACATATAATTTATCGCGGTAAAACATTTATCTAACACTTAAAAGCAACATCTGCGATTATATTGAAATTAACACCTTAAATTTGCCAATTAAAATTATTCGCCCTCTACTCCAGCATTATCTATCCACGGCGAATATTTCTCTTAATTAAAGCAATGGTCGCAAAAATTAAGCCGCAATAAATAATCACGTTCTAGCAATGTGACGAGGGTCGCCTGTTTTAACGAGGTCAGAAAATTTTAATCTATTTTATAATCTCACCAGAAACTCAACCAAATTGTTAACAGTTAAATATTAAAGATAATACAATTATTAGAAATTAAACAACTATTAAGAAATTAAATATTTATAAGCTTAATATCAGAATTAAGTAAAACTTATTCGCTTTTATTCAACTTAAATTCGCACTTAAATCCGTCTTAAACTCAAAACTGCACGACTTTTATCGGCCTACCTTCACTGATTTTGATAAACGATCAGGTTCTTGTCAACGCAGAACCACTGAATGACAGATGTCACAATGAAGTTTTTGCTCTCGACTAAATGTTAGATTGACGGCTAGTGAATAAATTTTTTCAGTGGTTTCCCGTTGCCTTCTGCATTGGACTTTTTAATTATTTAGACCTAAGACCGAGAAAGAGGAATATGGTGAAATGACTGTCAAACTTCGCTAGGGGAAGAAGAGGCACTTTAAAGACAAGAAGAAGACTAAATGGTAACATGAATGTCTCATCTGAATAAGGACTTATATCCGAAACCCCAGCCTATAAGTTTTGGTTATAAATTGGGTTCAGATTTATAGAAGATAGATGTAACGTTACCTGACCTTCAACCACTCTGATGTATTAGCCGTTCATGGGTCATTATGATGGGGTAGATAGAGACTGCAATCGCTTTCAGCTATTCCTCTAAGAATAGAAATCATCTCTATTAAACCGAGTGAGTCTTTCGTACGAAAGAAACGGAAAAACGGTTTCGAACCCCGACCACAATATCGTTTAGTCGAACACTGGACCATTAGGCCTTTAATTATTACGAGTTAACTACTAATGTAGTATTAAAAAAAATTTAAGCTAGAGTTTCCAAGAATTAAACTGTGCCATTTCTAATGTTATGTTATTTGTTATATCATGATGCTTGTCATTAGTTTCAAAATACTCACTTTACTATGTAAAAACCATTATATATACGTATCATTATATATTCATATTTCTAATCTAAAGGTGCCCCTTCTACACTTATACAAAGGCAAATTTCCTTTACTGTATTAAACTGCACGGCGAAGGTTTTATGCAAGAAAATCTTTTGTTCCTTATTCCGCAAATAGCGGGAGAGGAGGAATACTGCTTTATTAAAATTTATCTAGCGTTAATGGTTTTCTAAATAACCTGTCAGGAACATAACCGAGAAACTTACCATACAAGAAAATGTATTGCAAAATAATTCAAGCGAATTGTTTAGAGAAAAGATTATGTAACTGGTGCATTCTCTACTCTTTTTAGAAATAGTCCCTAATTATGATAATATTGTGAGCTACTTTGCCTAACATCGCACACAACATATTTTAAATTTTATCATATTATTAACAGCAATACATCAAGAGCCTTAGAGGTTATTTATTAAAGACTTACCGACTTTTTTTCAGAGATTCACTTTTAAATGGCTTCTCCTCCAGCATAACTCACTTGTTCTAAACTGTACACTAATTGTCTACAGAGAGAGTCCTCTCCTTTTTATCCTAAATTTCTAGTATATGCATCTCTTTCAAAGACGGAAGCTGAACCTTGGCCTTTGTTGCCGACAACCGATAAAAGTACTTTAGTTGACTAAACTAAAGTACTTTTATATTAGTCAGTCCATTAACTTTATAGATTATAATATTTAACTAAATTGGCATTCAGTAGGACCAACTGTCGCTAACAATATGTACAAATTTCTCAAAACAAAAAGTTTATTAAAAATCTTTCACTTTGTTTGCTATCTGTATACATGGAAGCATTACACAAAGAATAACAAAAGTCAAACAAAAAACTTGTAAGACGAGCATAGCCTTGAGAGATATGTCAGCTCCGTCTTTATTAACGTCACCAGACGTAAGGCGGGCTTATTGAAAGTCCCCGAATAAGTGACACACTCGGCTCATTGCTGAAGTTGGAGATTTCGCCTAACTTCAGTGAAATAAGCATTTTACCAGCTCTCACTGTCACAGTTTTTCCTTTCCATTAGCTAATTAAACTTTGATAAGAAGCTTTCAGAAAGCTAATGGAACGCTTAGTCTTACTTGTATTAAATTAATATAGTTTTTTAACTAAAATTTAATAGTTATATAAAAAATATAAGACCAGGTTTTCGGATTTTTTAGCGTTATAATTTTATTCAACTGACTTAAAAAAAATAAGAGGTGTGTGCGACAAATAACATCACGCCGACCGATTTCGATGATTCGTTTTTTAATAGAAAGGATACATTTTAAAAGTAGTTTGATGAGATTATGGTTAGGTTCTGATAAATTGTATTTAGTAATAATCTTACAAGATGTAAATACAAAGAAGTCGTCCACGCGTAATAGCGTTTAATGTTTGATTCGATTTGAAGTCGGTGTTTCTTTTTTTCCATATTTTTTTAAATTCCAACAGGAACTTTAGCTAGAGAGACGTCAAAATATTCTTTAATATTTATTTTTACTTATATGAAAGATTTTGATACCCCCGCCAACTTACATGGTAAATACGCCCTTACAATTTTAATTAACACTCATTAACAGAAGTAATACGTTTCAATCTGGTGGCATAATATAAAATTTAAAACTTTTACACTTAGACCATGTATATGCAATAAAACCGTAGCACGAATAATTTCATTATTACTATATTTAAGCATGTCCAAGAGTCAAAAATACAAACTACCCATAAGACCTTTTAAAAATATTTCCTTATGATATTGCAACATAGTAGAGGGAGCCTGAAGAGGGTCGCCTTTGTATTCGACACATTCTAAATTCAATTTATTACTCACTTTAGGTTCCATTTTTGTGGTGAGAATATTTCCAAGAAAAGTATACACGAGAAAATGCTTATTATGATCTTATACGCTTTGTAGTAAAAGTGACTTTTAAGTCCGAAAAGTTAGAGTTACAGCGTTTACATATATATGCACCACTGTTGGGCACAGGGCTTCTCTGTAAAGAGAGTAAAAGGGCATAGTCCGTCACGCATCCCTAGTGCGGATTAGCAGCAGACTTCACATGTCTTAAAAGATTTTTCTTCATTCATTTTGATTCATTGGTACCGGGGATCAAAGTCAGATTGCTAGTGTACTATGCACGGCTTTAGTCAGAAAAAAGGATAGTCAAATATACAAATATTTACAACCGGATAATTTGTATATAAGAAAGATTTGAACGAACCCGCATGATCTGGGAAACTTCAACACTTTTCAGATCACCAGATTTTCTACCACCCGACCTCACGATAATATGGGCGGGAGGGCACCTACAAACCCACTGATAGGTATTTGGGGTGCGATTGATGATGTGGTAAGCTTAGAAATTTTTTGACCATTTTTTATTTCATTAAATTATATAATCTATACTGTAAATATCTCATTCTTAACTGACTTCAAAATAGAAGGAGGTTCTCAATTCGTATGTATAATTTTTGGGTCAATGGATTTGGTTTCAATTAGGTCCCATGTGAATTAGACATAGGGCCTCGAGTTCTGATCTACCAGGATCCTTTTAAAACTTGTATGGAAGAATGTTTGTTGATTGAGAACTCGGGCAAAAAGCACCACGAGTTCGATATTTTTTAACGTTTGATTCTATTTGAAATCGTTTTTTGTAGTCGTAAATATCCTTGTTATTAAATCTTATTTGAGTTATATGTAGTACGATTAAAATGTATATTAATTTATTGTTATAATCAGGCGCTTTCTCTACAATCACTTTGCCAATATCCTGTTGAGAAAATGGATGGCTCGGTAATAGCCGACGGTACCGCGCGGCGAGTAATTTCCGTTAAGCAAAATGAATTCTACTTATTCTTGTTAACTTAGCTAGTTCTCTGCCGTTAAATAAGGGAATACAATTTTAATAACTTGAAATTTATGTACGTACAAAGATTTTATGAAATATGTAAATTATATTACAATCTTAAATATCCGAGACCAATTGGCTCGGTCTCCGAACTGCGAATGACGGTGGGAGCTTCAAATCCTGACGGGCGAGGTAAGAATATACTGACTTATAGCCACAGTAGAAACCTTTGAGAAACGAGCTTACTCCATTTCTAACGGCCGGAACGCATTTTCAGCTCCTCCGGTGCTGTGAATGTTCATGGGCAACGGTTATCACTTAAGATCAAGTGAGCGTTTGCCCCTTTCTCTATAAAAAGGCTTTTATACGTAGGGAGGTAGGTGAAAGTACAACCCCTTAGTCTCT
Source organism: Meandrusa payeni (assembly GCA_029286785.1). Lineage (NCBI taxonomy): Eukaryota > Metazoa > Arthropoda > Insecta > Lepidoptera > Papilionidae > Meandrusa > Meandrusa payeni. Next base: position 9,881,023 of record JAGSMX010000013.1, read on the forward strand.
TCTTCTTTCTCTTATACAAATGCTGTCAATGACTCTGCAATTATTTCCGTAGTTCATGAAGGACGATGTTCTAGGAATAATGTGAATACCTTCATATTATTGGATATAATCGCTAGTTCGTTTACTAATTCATACATAAAATGAATATTTTAAATGGGGCCACGAGCAGTAGTGTCATCCGTTTTTTACTTATCTAATATGTACATACGTGTTTAATCAGAATTCGTCGACTGGTTGGCACCGACAGTAACGTTGCAAACTGCAAAAGGTATTATCGGCACTACTGTAAGGTAATCTAAGATGCTTAAGTATAACGTATGTAATGTATGACATCAAATTGGACTGGAGCTACGAACGGTGCTTGACAACGTAGCTCGTAGCAGAACTTGACGTTCGTTGAGTCGTTCCTAACAAATGTGCTACGTCAAGCATTTGATCTCGACTGTCTTCGAATTTCAACGTTTAGTTTGAAACGTTACAGGAAAGATTTCCTGCTTGGGATACATTATTTTATTTTATACTTGAACTTTAGTTTCGTACTAGTATACAACACACACATCAGGTAACGGGAAACAAAACGTTCGGCGACGTCCAGCGGCGCACGAATGTTAAATATAGAAAGACAGACTATGACAGAGTTAAAATCCTAATGGGTTGGAATACGTAATGTAAAAGTACAGTAAGATATAAGGTAAGCAGCTCTTTTGATTTCATCTACTTTTTCACTAATACACCATGTATATTAGATTGGATTACATCAGACTCGCATCGATTAAACTACGCGGTGTTCCTGTCGATCCCTTTAAATGAAATTACGAATTCTTTAACACACTATTATTTATCTAAATATTATTGCTAGTTCTCCCTCTGTACAACCCATCATTGTAAATACAAACTGAGTTAGAACCCTTGTGTACAAGTCATAGAAATTAAGTTACATATTCTTAGCTCTTTTCTATTTATTAGATGACGGCATGCGAATTCTTCCGCATCGTCAACATAATTAAAACCTGCAAATGCCACATAAATGGCCATCGTGTGTATTACAAGTATATTTACGAAAAATATTAACCGGCTTTAAATCAAAAATAAAAAGCAATCGTCAAAATCGGTTCACACAGTCGACAATTATTAGGTAACCAACATAAAAATAACATGCAGACAAATTGAGAACCTCCTTTTTTTTGAAGTCGGTTAGAAAGCACTACCACGGGGTCAGCCATGTGTGACAAGTATTTTTTTCGTACTTTTTAAGCAAATGCTGGACGACATTCCCACCTGATGTTAAGTGGAAATGCAGTCCTGGATGGTAAGGCGCACTAGCTTAGTAAATGCGTATTCACTCTACTCTTCAAATCGGAGGGACGGTGTAAGCAAACTATTCCAATCTTTTGCCGTACAAAGAAAAGAACGAAGAAGCAATTCGTTCGAGTTTTTTAAGTAACATCTATTCCTGTGTTTTTAAATGAAATTCATCGAACCGCTTAAACAATTCAGCTTGAAATCAACATCGGAGGAGAATGGGAATTTTAATATCTAATTTATTAGTGGAAGTGACCCTCGTCAACCTGTCGGCGGATAATTATTTTTCAGAGCTTGATTGAAGCGCCCACATCAATATTCGATTAAGGATTAAAAATGACTTTAGGAACTTTCAATTTGGGAGATAACAAACTTTTATTTCAATTTGAATTTTACTTCCAAGATTTTGGAACAGCTTCTACGGAGACAAGTATATTTATGAGTACAAATAAAAACCGACTTCAAATCGTATCAAACGTTAAACGCTATTACGACACCCTTTGTACTTTATAATGATTGTAGGAGTATTACAAAATCAAAAATAATCAGAACTTAACCAACCATTCATCAAACGACTCTTAAATAACATTTCTATTAAAAAATGTATAATCGAAATCATTTGGCGTGATATAAGAATTGTTCGTCCATCTGTGGCGCACGAACATGATGCAAATTTAAGATATACATGGTTTTCTCATGAATCCCATTGTCAGAATTAGATCAAATTGAAATAGGACTACACGGGAAGCACATGCTTTATATTAAAAAAAAATCAAATAATTTCACCCAGTCGAAAGTTATGAGGTACAGATACAGACGAATTGAGAACCTCCTCCTTTTTTAAGTCGGTTGAAAAAGAAATATCTATAACTTGACAAATAATTTTAACAGACTATCTCACATATTGACTGTGGCCCGAGAAGGTCGTAGTTATGGCCCTAACCATTCGATTATTTGCAGCCCCACAGCGACTGTTATTCTTACAAGACCAGGAGGTAACCTGACTTTTTCGGTTGATAAATTTGCTCGTAAAATAGTCACGCAATGGTCTTCCGACTGTCCCATTCACACTTATCAGAATAGAGTCGTAACGGTATATTTTCATATATTTTTTCGAGGATTAAGTAGATGGAACTCTGAAGAGAAGTTATCTCTGCATGCGACAGTTTTGAATTGAATTTATTACTGTCTTTGTATTTCATTCTCGTGGTGAGAGAATTCCTTCAGATTGAAAATACTTTGGAAATGGCATTTTTTTAACTGTTCCTTACAGTACCAGACTTTCAGTTTAAATTAATCATCTGTAAATTTGTAATACTCGTATACGAACGACATCACGTGGCTCTAATATGTTTTCTATTGACGGAACTGTTTGGATATATCAGAGATTAAAAAAATCTGCAATTTAATACTTCCTCTTTTATTGACATCTCTCTGAGATTGCCAATTCTATATCGTTAGATGGTTTGTTGTAAATTACCATTCTTTTATTAATGGGAACCATTTCCGTTGAGTAAAGATTTTAATTTTTTTCTTACACAGTAATTTTTGCTGTTCCGTGAATGGACTGGTACTATCGTCGAGAAAATTCTTTGAAATAATAGTATGTTGGGTAGAATATAATAAACATTTATTCAACCAGACACAGAAGGCAAATATCTTTTGACGATTTCCCCCTGAATTAGTCAAAAAATTTTGGCCATTTAACCTAATAGAGCTTATTCTAAGTATTCTTGACCTAATCGGTTTAGACAGAGAAAGCAATTACTATCTGCTGTTCTGACTTTTATACTCCCAAATGTGGTGTATCCAAGGACCAGAATTATTTGAACCTAAATAAGATTGCAGCACAAAATCGTGCTCAAAAAAGTTCGCAGCACAAAATTATGCATCTTAACATTCAAAAATAGAGACCTATTGGAAAAAGATGCCTGGGGTTAGTTCCCCTGATATGTGAATCATTAATCGCCTTTTGTCTAATCATCATTGTTCTTTGTATCTAAAGTTATAACCTTTATATTTTTCCCACTGCTGGGCATTGGCGCTATCTGTAAAGAGAATATAAGGGCATAGTCCGCCACGCGGCTCTAGTCCGAATTGGCAGACTTCACATGTCTTAGAAAAACATGTAGGTTTCCTCCTGATGTTTTTCTTCACTGCTGAGCGCATGGCAAATCAGCACATAAAATTGCAACAACAAATTTATTAGTGCCGGCACCGGGAATCGAACTCTCGTTACTAGCGTACTATACAACTTGAGGCGACCACCTGATCTGACAGACTGATCTACTACGGCTCTATCTTTGTAATCTTTGTATCTTCAACACAATATTAAAAAAAAGGAATGAAAATGTCAATAGAACAACACGGCTGTTTTTCACAACGCGACCTTAATACTGAAAATGGGGGCGTTGCGTCCCCCTTCACGAAGGCACGAACTTGTTTTCTTTGCCGGTAGCGAATGAGTCTGAAATCCAGAGTAATCACTAGTATTATACAAAAAGTGACCTTTAAATTCTTTAATCAAGCATTTCTCATGACGTTTGCTTTTCACAGGTCATTGGCTTTAAAGTCACATTGAAGAACCTTCACTGGTATTAAGTTACAGCTTTATTTTCATAATACGAAAACAGCTTCAAGGTAACAAGATTATTTTTTGTGAAAAAAGTCCCTAATATTAAATATCCATCCTTTGTGCCCGAAATAAGCGCACCGTCGACTCGGCCTGTACCTTATTTCATTAAGCCAGTCCCTAACATCTGTTGCTTTGAAATTTGATGCTTTTGTTTCAACTTTCTTCGTAGAATACAGAGCAGGCGAAAGTTGGAGAGAGATTTTTTTTCATTAGAAAAAGGGAGAGTGAGTGTGCCATCATATAAGGCAAACACTATTAATGGAAACACTAAACGAAATATCTATATTAAGTAAGACAAATCTTACTTATATTATAAATAAAAGATTAAGAGTTGGGCCACCGGCATTTCACTCGGCTTACTGACTTTAAAACAAACTTCGTTAGTTTTGAATAAGAAAGACGCATTGCAAACGTTCAAACACTTTACGGTGGCCATTTTTTTATATTTATTTATTTAATTTTTATTTGCAAATAATAAAAGTGTACGAAAAAGCGGACTTAATGCCAGGCATTCTCTGCCAGTCTACCTTAGGGTTGTGTAGAGACAAAGTCACGGGTGCTACCTTAGAGAAAAAAAGTAAAATAAGACAAATATATTATATTTTTAAACATAAATATATACTTAAATACCAGCATACATAATAAATAAACACACCAGTTGGATAAATTAATAGCATAACCTTAAGTATTATGAGTAACAATAAATATATATAGATATATATAAAACTATATAAATCCAAATATAGATGGATATAGGGATAGAAAGCGCATGCAGCGCATATTCTAATCCGCAAAAAAAGTTTTATTATTTATTATTATATTATTAATTAATAATATTACAGATATATGTAATCGAGTAGTATAGTAGTTTTAGAAAGTAAAATTCATAACAAATGATTTACATCATTACGCGAATTGTAGGTCTCCATCGACGCTCTTGTTTTGCAATTTGAAAATAAATTAGCATTCAACGTCTTACAATTTCCTAATTTCCTATTGCTACTTATTTTATATTACTAGATAATAGCATCATGTATAATTGTTTACATTTATATCGTGTATAGCAATCGTACTGACTAGGTACGGTCCAACTTCAACATTATGAATTCGAAAGAATTGAATAACCTCTCATTGGAACGATACTAAGTAGATTGCAATTCATTTTCTAAGTTCATCTTCAAACCATAGATACGGGAAACGAAAATTAACTTTGTTGGTTTAAATATGTTAAGTGAATCCCGTGAACTCAACTGCATTTGGAATGTTCAAATGCACGCAATGCTAATTATGCTGTTAGTTTTCTAGAACACGCTAATACGGAAACACGCTCTTATCGTCATCATAAACTGTGTTATTTTCTAGCTTCTATCTTTGACTGCTCCTGTAGCGCTACGTTTTTATTTTTTACAAAAGATCCGTGCTCGTGTCACTGCGGCTTGTTTTTTATTTATTTATTTATTCTTTATTTGCACAAAATAAAAAAATGGACTAAATGTTGGACTGGAATGCAGAGGCATGCTCTGCCAGTCTATGAAATGAAATATATTCCTCACCGGACCGGACCCGTGTGTCGAGTTACTAGCGATAGAGGTAGGGTTAAGCGACCTAAGAGCTATGCCACCTCTCAATCAGATGAAGCAGTCAAGGCCATCTTCTCTGGTCATTCTGTGTAGTTCGGCAAAAAAAACAAAGCTGGAACTTTTTCACCTATCTACCCTTTCAGTTTGTCATTATTACCCAATTTAAAAGTGCGAGATGAAAAAATAATATTATCCCAATATTTTTTTGAGATTTATCTCAATTAAAATGTGTTATCACCAAAAACTTTATGAAACTTTCGTAGCTTTCCAATATTGCATAACAATTTGGAATTTATAAAAAAAAAACTAAAAGAGAATTGACCACAAAAGAAGCAGGCGGAAATTCGTAATCATATACCTAAGGTCGTCCTTCAAATTGCCATAAAATAATTAAAAACAATATTTAATAACAAAAAAATATATATTTTAAATACAATTGAGAACCAGTAACATTTAAGTAGTAATAACAAAACATTAGAAACTCGACTGATGTATACAAAGTCTCAAATGCCCATTGTATACAAAGCAACCTTTTTTTTTACGGAGAGCTTATTCTTTATGGAGCGCTATTATTAAAAACTTTACATTTTTCATAAAACACGTATCGTTTGAACGTATCCGTCAAAGTTTTTCATTCTCCTCACGGAAGAAGTTTCAATCGTTCCCGTGTTACGTACATTGTTCACAGCAAAAGTTGGAATGGAATATTTTGTACGCAACGGCTAATTCTTTAAATTTTCATTTAAAGTTATTTACGAGTAAAACAAAACATTTTTTACGTTAAACGTTAATGTTATTACGTGCGGACGCCCTCTTTGTATATAGGAATTGTCGTGAGAATATAACGAAATAGTAACTACTCAGTACCTAACCAAACTCTCCCGAAAACATAAAATACATCCTTTGCAATAAAAAGTAAATCACCGAAATCAGTTGACGTGACATTGAGATATTCCCCTAATTGTTGCGCACTTACTTAAGACATAGTTTTCACATGGATGGCAGTGGACCAATTTGTAACAAAACCACACTTGAAGCACTAGCTTTCAATTTTTTTTATACTTTCTTAGCAAGTGCTTGACTACGATAACACCTTATGTTAAGTGGAAATGCAGTCCTGTATGGTAAGGCGCGCTAGCTTAGTAAGTGCCTATTCACTCTACTCTTGAAAATACCCACATTGCAATCGACGGGAAGGACAGAGGGATGTTTACAACAAAAGGATAAACTCATATGTATGTTTTAACTGAACAATAAACTGTACTTAGAACCCAAAACTGCAGTACTAAATGTCACAATATGCAATTTACTTAAGCGATTATTTTGACGCAAACAACACTTCATCTAATAACTTTACGGTGCTGCAACTAAGATCCGTATATCATTATCTCCCGGCAAGTTGGCCGGCTCGGAGGACGTAAGTTCAGTTGTGCTAATTAATTAATGGCTCAAGCGGTAACTCGATTACAGTTCGACTAATGTTGGGCTTTGTTCGCCAATCCATACGGAACTTCTGCTTCCGTTTAATAAAATGGCTGGGCATTTAGATTAGTTTTGACGTTTAATGAAACGCTTAAATTACTGAAGAAATCTTTTAAAAATATAATTTTTATTAATTATTACTACTGCACTAGCCTAGGGCCTAAACATAACGGACCAGGATTCAAATGCTAGATTTTGACCAATAAGATTCCGATTAGTTTCATAAGTACAAAAACACTTGCTAATAATTTTATTCACTTAAAGGCGAAAGGCTTACCAGTGACTGCTGTCTCTGTCTCTCACACACACAACCGGCCATTTTACATAATATTTAATTAACTTGAAATAAATGTAAAATTTTATATTTTCTTATAGTGTATTTTTCAATAATTGTGGAAAGATGTTTATAATTTTGTCCCTTATTTTTTAGCTGCTTTCGGGCGTAGATTTGATTTAGTTTTTGTTTTATAGAAGTAATATAATTTGATAAAATTATTTAAAAAGAATTTGAAAGTGACTTTTATATCTCGCTTCACGTATATTTTAAAATGTTCTCGCGGCATTATCATTTAGGTAGCAATTTTCGTAAAAAGTTGTGAAACTACATGGCTATAAATTGTGCGGTTCTCTTCCGGAGATAAACTTATCGCGCTCATAGCTTGTCTCCTGCAGAGATTTTAAAACTTTTACAATAAAAATAAAATTGCAACGTTTTATTAATGCGACAACTTTATCTAAGGAATCTTCTACGAGATTACAACTCGACTTGATTCGCCAAGTTTTCCTCTCATTTATATTCACAAGTGTATCAGCTTATTATTATCACCGCGATGTAACTTTAACTTGAGTCAAAACTTCGGGGAATCTATTAACATGAGGTCGTAGATAAAACCCACCATGACTATGACTATTTGAACTTAGCCACCTCCTTGCGTGCTTTGTTTTCCAAAAAATACTTTAACGTCCCCTTAACAACATCGGGGTAAACAGAGACGACAAACACAGCCCTTTCTTAACCAACCTTAGGTTTTCATATACAGGGTATTAGAAGACCGCTTCCAAAAACGAAGACGAAGAAGAAGAAGTGGATAGTAATAATGACACCTTTGATGATGGTACTGAAAAATATCGATCCTGTTTAAAAAAAAAACATATTTTTAAAACGTTTTATTAGCATTATCTACGAAACGAAAGTTCCTTAAAAAATACATTACTTTACTAAAAAAGAAAAAAACCGCCAATGAAAAAGCAGGAGGTCGTCTCAAGATCCATACTATAAATACATATATTTTATAGATGAGTTGTATTCCAAGCACTGGAACATATGAAGACAATTTGTTACTCCTGTATCAGCTATCTATATCAGCTTTTTATAATAAGAACCCTCAAAATGAATGAAGTAATACCATTTAAAATAGAATTGCGCGCAGTAAAACAAATAACATGCTAAAGTCAATTCCGTTCACTGAAATATTTTTGTCGCAAAATTTAAGCTTTTAAAAACAATTTCCCTAAAAGCAGACGTAACGCGTCGGAGTAATTTTAAGCGGAATTTGCAAACAAATTCATGGCCAACTAACGAATAATTGATTCTGAATATGGTGTTGCTTCCACCTGCGTCTGTTTGCAAAGGGATTGCATATATTTGTTCAATTAAATATTCAAAGGCTACATTTTAATAATACGGTTATTTTGTTGTAATATGACTATGCCTTGATTTAATGATTTTAATTTTACAATGGAACTATCAACTGAAACGCTATTAAAATTAAAATAAAATAAAATATTGCGTAATACTCGTGTACATGTAAGGAATATAACACAGAAGTAATGTATTCATAAATATTCCTTCCGATGTTATCCTTCACCACCGACTTTATAAACAACACATAAAATGGAAATTAATTAATTGGCGCCGGCACCAGGAATCGAACTCGAGTTGCTAGATTCAGGTATTCAATAGTCAGAGTTTTATTATTACAAAATAAAGTGGTGTGTGCCACCAAGTAGTTTTTTTTAAAAAAGACATTTAGCGACGGTCGCCTAACAGTATGCAACTTGAGCCAACCGCCCGGACACGAAGCTACCGCGGCTCCAATTCCTGATATATATTTAATTTAATTAGGACACTGAACGAGAATGTTAGGAACATTTATAACTTCTTATGGTTGTTGCGGATGTTGCGTATCCCATGGACCGCTCGCCGAACCAACGTATCCATTCTTACGACACTCGGAATAACGACGAGGCTGTCTTTTTGGTTCGAGCGTATACTGCAATATTTTGGACACGTTGCTCACAGAAATCCTGATAACCTCGAAAAGCTAATGGTTGCTGGCCAGGTGGACGGAAAAAGAGCACGCGGTCGCTCACCCACACGGTGGGCAGACGCAGATAAGACGCTCAGAGGCCTGCCAATAACGAAAGCCATGAAGACCGCTGAAGACAGGAACGGAAACGTGGAAGTTAATCGTTAAGCGAGCGATCAACACTTTGTGCTAGACACGACCTTCAGCAATGAAGGAGACGACTAAGAAGAAGAAGAAGATAACTTCTTAGAAAATAAATAAATAAAATTTAGAAAACAACAAGCTACTATAAATTTATACAATATTTTCACATGACGCCATTTTAGTCACATTAGTCATTAATATGTATGTTTTCAAAAGTCTTGTTAAGCTTTATTTCTCAGCATCAGACCTAATTTTTTTTCATTCCGCGCGCCGTGCGGGAGCCTTTTAAAATCATACGGCAAGAGTTCATTAGCAACATGAAAAGAAGCATTAGTGGCTTGCCGTCGGACTGAAAAGGATAATCTCGAATAAGGAAAAAGTGCTCGTTATGTTCCGAGAATGTTCTTGAATTATGATCTGTTGCCTTCATTATTTTTAGAACTCATTATTTTTTTGCTCTGCGAAATACTTCGCACCTTATGATTGTTAATAATGGTACAGGCATCTATAAAAAATAATGGAAAAAAACTCTGTACCAATATTATTAGATTCGCAAGTAAAAATTTGATAGCTTACAGCAATTAATTGTTAAACGGTTAAAAAAGAACGTGATTTTTGAGACGTGTCAAGCGGGCACACTTGATTTTATTAACGTATTATTAGAATCGTCTCAGCCAAAGGACGGAGTATCGAATGTGAGAGGTACTAACTTAGGTAACGAGGTACTAACTTCTGGCATAGTATCTGACCGGTGCCAGTGGAACACACAACGACGGCGACTGGATCAGTATTGTTTAACGTCGACCTATTAATATTATTTTAAAACGTTTTAAAACAAGCCAGGAAATCATATCAACAGCCAAGTGGTCAGATGAAATGTACTAACTTATCATGTGTATACTTTTTATGAAAACCAATTTTGATGAAAACTGAAGAATAGAAAGACTGGATGTAATGGTACGTTCGAAGTTTAAAATTTAAAAGGTATAATACTGGACAATCAGTAAATGGAATTGGATCATAAAAAAGCATAATATCACTGTCACATTTTTTTAAAAACTAAAAATTTCTGCTAATACGACATTGAGAATTAATTAGTATTTAAAAAAAAAATATTTCTTTTATAGAAAATCATATTTTCGTATTATATAAGAGTAAACTGAAATAGGAAGTTAAAATGAAATTGCGTAAGTTCGAATGAATAATAACTTTGAAATGTTTTTATTTTTTAATGAAATTTGATTTTTTTAATTATTATACATTTTCAATGTGGCAAGTGTTTTAAATAAGAAGGAGAAACAGAATGAAATACGCGTCGTATGATTTGTTAGAACAACAAAGCAAATTAACTGTATAATTTCTGCGTTGGCCTTGATAAATTGGTTGCAAACATTGCAGAAACTCCAATTAATAAGCAAATAGGCAACAAGTCCGCCAAAACGGTTAAACACTGAGGTTAACCCAATTAGTTCAGCAATGTATCTCCAAGAAGCCGAAATCTCTGCTAAAGCTTCGTGAATACATCTTGTCTATATACCAAGCTGTTGTCTAGATATGCGTTTCAATCGTATCAAAGATAAGCGTTTATAATAATATTGACTTAGAATTTATTTTTTATTTAATAAAACATAGATACATATATCTGTATAGATGGATGGGGACAGAAGAAAGTAAATGTCAAACTATCCTGTTTCGGTAAATCTTAAAGAATAACCGTTTGAAAATAGCTTTATATCTTTATATACAATTGTTGTCTGGGCATTCTAGAGACCCTTATTACTTTAAAAGTAAAAATACAAATGTGACAAGAAGGAATATGAAGAGAATAACTATTATATACTATTTGTAAATAACTATATAATATTTGTTTTAGATAAAATTATTTAAATTTTTAATGGTAGTATAACCGTCTGTACTTCCCCCACTGTTGGACCGTCTTCCGCACCTGCGTTACTTTTTAAAAAAGAAAGCTAGCATAATTTTTTTTTGCTTGTTGTTTTACTTGTTTTATTACTTGTTACTGTTCGAATGTCTAAGTAAACACACACATCTTTATTATACAATACGTATCTATACAAATACTCGTAAAGATATGTTAACTTAAGAAAACCTCACAATAGTGTTAAGGAATTCCCACAATATTAAACAAGTTTATCTAGCAGTGAAGTAACCTCATCTTGTGTCATTAGAGTGACAGAGGCGGTCTTGTTATTGTTCACCGTGTTATGGAAGCCGGAAGCGTGTTAAGCACCGCTCGGAACTTTAATTACTATGTCGCCGTTAACAAGCATGCAACCAAACTTGGTAAAGAAAATAGAACTGTATAGTAACTGGAGCATGCCGGATGGCTCTTAAACAACAACTACAAATATTTAATGCGTCGATGTTTGAAATCAACTATGTGTTATTACACGGGTTATTAATTTATCGCATGTAGCATTCGCAGTTTTGCTGCGATGATAATGTGGGATAAGAAGTTAATTGGTGAGGCCAGTCAATCAATCTACACAGTCTTAAACACGTAAGGTAGCCTTTTGGTGTTCTACTGAATGCAATTTAGAAAGTGTTCTCAAGAATTTCATCTTATTGCCCAGTTCTCCGTTCCACCGTCTAACTTCAAGACGTACAAATTGATTTCATCCTTTAGTTGTGAACGTCAAACGCGAATAGAATTGAATTGCTTCGTCTTTCATTATTAGTAGACTGGAATAGTTTGCCCGTGTCTGTCATTTTACCTTTGATTACAATGTAGGTATTTTAAATAGTAGAGTGAAAAGGCATTTACTAAGTCTACTTTACTATCCAGGACTGCATTTCCACTTAACATCAAGTGGGATATAAAAAGAGCAGAGCCTAAACTAACAAACGAGTAAATACTAATATAAAGATGAAAAAATATCTATAATATATAGGTTTCCAGCAGAACATGAGTATATTCTGTTTAAGATGTAACCAGTCTTATGTGTAAAATCAATTTGCACGTTCACACACACACACAGAAATTACAGTTCCGTGCTTATAGGTGGCAGACCTAAACCTACAGAACTTGATCCTACTTTAAGTGGCAGCGAAACATATCTGTTTACATTATATAATAACATACTATGACTATACATATATTACATAAAAAAATATTATTTGCCTAACCGTTTACAGGTAACAAGATGCAGTTAGAATTTCAAGTTACCAAATCATAAAATAGCACAATAATAAATATAAATATTGGGATTTAACAATATTAGATGTGACCAAACATTTGCATGAAATTACTTCCTGTGGTTTAGACTCTGCACGACCTAAATAGTTTCTATTTCAACACTGAAATAATTGAAACAACAGAATGTGCGGTTACAATACGATTAGATGCTTTTGTCCGACACATTTGCCGCGCGGCGATATCAATTAACTATTAAATACGTAATACTGTGACACTGAATTATCAAATTATCTAATATATTATTTGAATTTATGCTTTTATAGCTTCAGAATTTCAAGGGTGGTCTTGTGTAGGAGACAAAGGCAAACGATTACTCAGATCATCTGATTTTAAGTGGCCCAACAACTAACACATAGCAAAAGGATTGAAGGTGCGTTGCCAACTTGTTACTAAGAGATGGGGCGAAACACAGATGTTTTATAAAACCACGTTCTATATCTAAGAGGCAGTGGTACTTCTCCGATCGTGTCGACCCTAATGTAGTTTACATTATAATAAAAAAAATATTAGGACTCCCATGATACATAAATACCCTACGACGCCATTTAAATGTAGAGAGAAAAAAATTTCAACAACCACCAACAATATAAAAGTTAGTCACATTATCGTGACAACCAATCCAATTTACTTCCTTCAGAATATGCTTTTTGCTACCCCAAATCTAAAATATTACTTACACTCAATTTTTTGTTTTATTTATATACTTTCTAAGCAAGTGCTTGACCACGATCCCACCTGATGTTAAGTTAAAATGCAGTCCTGGATCGTAAGGCGCTCTAGCTTAGTAATTTCTTATTCACTTTACTCGTGCATTGTCGTCGTCATTGCTTAGTTAAAAAAAAGATCATAAGATGGTTTGAATATGTTATGTAATGGACTAGACAAAACCATGTATCATGTATGTATATATCTTTTACACGTTATATACATTTTTATGGGGAAACTTTGTAAATCTTCCAGATGAGGAAAGTTTTTAACCGCATCCTATATTACTTTAAAATTTATCCAGTCTGTAAAATGGTTTGTGTTGCTCAAATTAAAAGTGGAGTTTGAATTATTTTGCTAAGTCGGTTTTTTATTAAATGCTCAGCGGTGGAGGAAAGAAAGTAGATTTTTGAGGACAATCTGTGGGTCTACTTTATGTCTTAGAAACGACATGCAAATACGCACCGATGACTCTAGGTAGACTGCGCCATAAAATTAAAAGCGTCAATAGCCTGATGGTTTATGGGTCTGCGAAACGTAAGATCGTATTTTTGAATCCAAAATTCGAATATTAACTTGAACCATCTCCTAGCAAAAGTTTAAGCTTACTTGGTATGGTGAACAAGAATGTTAGTAATATTTGTGAAAAAAAATTGTTGCCATTCTTTTTTCAAATGACACACTGCGCACATTGATATTTGATGGGCAGCTTTGTGAAAATTAACAATTTGATTCAGTTTCAACGCACGCTTTAATTTGCGCTTTGATGTTGGCCTCACCAAATGAAATTCACTCTGCATAGTAAAGCCCGAACTAATTTTGCTTATAATTAAGTTCTTATTAAAAGCGGAACACAAAGCACGATATTAAACGTTCGCTAAACACGTTAGGAATTCGTTAAACATATTAAAAATTAAGGTTTCAGTGCTGTGCCCAGCGGATAATATGCGAAATTTTTGTTCATTTGCAAATCGTTATGAAACTGTTTAATGCAATTTGAGTAATGTAGGAAAAGAATAATATAGAATATACACCAAGATCAAAAAAGAAGCAAATGCAGAATTGAGATATATTTTAACGTTCGTTGTACAATGGTGACCTCAATCCTAAGAGCGATCTCTTCCAGGCAACCTTAATAATATAAAATATTAGTAACATGATACAACAATTATTAATTTTTAAGTTTATCTTTCTCGGAACTAGGAAGATTCTGATTTATTGAAATCCGCTGACCAACGCCGATTGCAGTTCATATAGAGGGTGTCTGTAAATAATTGGTCGTACAAGAACTTCCGAACGATTCGACATGTGCTAAGTACAGCAGCTTTTTCCATGCTGATGGACGTACTACTCTATTAACCAAATATTTTTAAGAATGCTAATAATTATTTTTTTTTCGCAAAGATTACTAACAATCTTGTTAACTATTCGAACTATAACCTTATAAATATAACTGAAAGTGGCTGGTTGCGGAAAGCGTAGGATCTTATATGGTGGAAGGCATTAGTTTCGCAAAGCGTACACTTTAACATTAGGCTATTGAACGTTTAACAATGTCTAATTGACAACGTTTGATATACAATTAAAAGCCATCCATCTTAGATTCTTTTTTATAAAAATGCATTAATGCGTTTGTGCACAGACAAATCTTTAAACATTATATATATATATATATTAAACAACGGCCACGGCACGGAAGGACATTATCCACTCTTCTGCGTTGAGTCTAATTTGAATGACCTAATGGTAATTCAGTTTCATTCAGGAAACGATGAGAATGATCACAATCCCCAGTGGCCCGGAAAGCAATAATTTGGGAACTGCACAAATATTAGACAACGTAAATATTGGATATTGAACCACAGACTACAGACAGACTATGTAAATGTTGGACAATTGAGCAAATACAAGTATAATGTTGCTATTTGTTTAACAACACTGTTCGAATAGCAACACTGAAGCGGTTATTGACACAAATAAATATGCTCATTCTAATTTATCATAACGTAGATGTATTGAAAGTACACAAAAACGACCATGCGAAAAGCAACGTATGTATTGTGATTTTAGCGATAAAAACTGCTGTATGCTTACTTTTGTTTATTTAATACAAATGCCGTTGAACCAAAGGGGTAGGCAGAAGTAACGGTTTTCTAGCTTCATCTCCACCCTTTCCAAGCGATTTGAGTCATCGTTCATCGTGCGTACAGCAAAGGAGTGGAACAATTGCCGGCATCAGTCTTTCCGTCCAAGTACGATGTGGTAGCCTAGAGTAGATTGAATAGGCACTTACTAAACTAGCGTGTAGCATCTTTAGACTATATCACCACTTAACACCAGGTGGGATCGTGTTCAAGCACTAGCTCATACCCATGAAAAAAAATCTTTGCAAATATGTTATATGTCGGTTTTGTGATTCTGACGTCGTCCTTCTTTATAATGTCATCAATTATGTTTACGCTTTTTTGCCATAAATAAATTTAATTAATAAATTATAATTTTACGACAAAAAGTAGGAAATGTTCCACTTAGAAAGAGAGTGACGACAAAATGATGAATAGCTTGGAGTGGTAATATTATTTTAGTGATCGTTACATTATTAACTTAGTATGCCGAATTGTGGAAGATACTTTGACATAACGACGGAAGGGTAAGCTCCTGAACATAAATCAAAACTAAGAATCCATCCAAGTCACGAGTCACGGTCACGACACTGACTTAAACAATGCTCGTAAATCTTATTGCTCGTAAAATGCTTACGTTTATATTTTAAGAGCCGAGCGGACGGCGCCCCTTGGTACGGTAGTAACTTGACGAGAAACAAAAGTACATATCAAGGAATTTGAAAACAACAAGAACAGTTCAAGTCCCTTCGTAACAGGTTAAATATATATATATATATATATGTACATATTATATATATATACATAATAAAGTCTATATTTCTATTTGAAATAAAAGTCAAAACTGCGTTTCTTTATAATATTTAGAGAAACAACATTTAATGTCCTTATTCCATATCTCTTTTATATAAATCGTATGACATTGACAATTATGACATTTTAATATAATTATTATAAAATATAAAAGAATAAACTTAAGTAAGGAGATTATATATCTTTACTTTACATCTCCCCCTCAAAGAAAGACAATTACAGTTTATATTGTAATTATTCATTTGCGTACAATCAGTTTTGTAATGTGGTATATATATATATATATATATATATATATATATATATATATATAACGCTTAGTTGATTTTGTTAAATAGACTCTATAATTAAATGAGCTTAGGTTTGGAGAGTCTTTTCCTTTGTCAAGGGAAACATTGACATTTACAATTACTAATCTTTTGTTCATATTTGGAACGAACTCACTTATCTTTGATAAACTGTAAATTCTAGAAATAGAACCTTTTTATGTCAAAATAAAATTTTACATTGATGAGTGTTGATAGAATTAAAAGAAGCTGACTGGCGAAACCTTTTTGATGTACTGAACAATTAAAAATTAATTACTAATAGAGTACTACAAAAAAAAATTAAATTAAAATTTTAATGGATTTCGAAGTAGCGATAGTAATACTTCAATTCAACGTCTATTTTGTGCGTGGTAGCCCTAAGCCCTGTAAGCGGTTCGGTTTTACCAAACCTAATAGGTTTTTTTTTCTTTCTAAGCAAGTGCTTCACCACGATCCCAACTTATTTTAAGGGAAAAGGGAGTTCTAGGTGGTAAGGCACATTAGCTTCGTAAATGCCTATTCACCCTACTTTAAAAAAAAACAATATTGTAATCGGAGGGAAAAACCGACGCGGGCGAACTATTCCAGTTTGTTTTATTGTACATTTCCTACACGACAGGTGATGTGCATATCGTTACATATTAGACAACCACTGCCCGGTTAGCCCAGTCTGCGGATCATCAGATTCTTCCCATATTTATGGAGCAGAAAATAAAGTATTACAAATATATGACAAGCCTTAAATTATATTCATTCCCCTTTCCTTAAACGGATACAATGTTCCCCGCAAAAATGACAAATGAACCTCGAGTTATGAAGCCGAGAGAAGACGGAATTAAATTGTACACAAAAGAGTTGCAAATGCAGCTTTCCTGACATTAGGATTTTCATTTAAAAAGGAAGCTACTAATGCTGCTTTTGATGTTTCCTAACGAGCTACACTCAAATGTTTCAGAGATTTAACTTGTGATCCCTAATGAAAGGAAGGGAACCAAATCTAAAAATAAATAAGCATTAGTTTCGACTTTTATTTTATATAGTAAATTGGAATGATTTTTTTTGACTAGCTTATAGCTTAAGTTCTTGTTGTAATTTATTACCTCAAGATTACATTTAAATTATATATTAATGAAAACGTGTGAACTTACATTTATTTTATGTATTACTTACAAAAGTAATCGTTTCATATCATTTATACCAACCTCCGCTATTTAATTCTCATCGATAAGATTTAAGATTATTTAATAAAATCTAATTTCATTTATTGATAATAATCTCAACGCTAAAAATTCAAGATAAGGAGAGGACGAGAGGAATATCTCAAAAAAAATATCATTTAATAAAAATAAAAATTGTCGGAGATATGAATTAATTAAAGTTTGATGAACCTGAGCGGCTCCAATAAATAGGGTAGATTAATTATTATTATGGATATAATGTGGGTACATTAACATGTACAACTAAGTAGATACAAATCACAGTTAACAAATTCGTGTGCCGGGTCTGTTTTATCCGGGCTTGGGACCTGCAACGCAATTGGTTTCCCTATTGCTCTGGCAGAGTTCCAAGGGGGTGACGTTAGCATATGGCACACTACATATAAATAACTAATATCAAAATATGAGAGTGACAATAATAACTCACGTACCTCTCCAACAACTAACCCAGCTTCGACGTGTTTAACTTCACCACTATCGATGGACATTAACTGCTCAAATACAACTATAACAAGTTTTGTCAGGTATTATTGTCAATATTTTTCACTGCAGCGTAAAAGTTTTACTCCCAACCAGATGTAGATTCATTCAATGATCATGGACAGAGACTGACCGAAGCCGTAGACAATGACAGTCTCTGTGATTAAATACTCTATACTAATATGTTACCAGTAACTCAGTAATATTGTTTTTGTACGTTCATTTTTTTTATTTTTCACTGTTTGAGGTTTGAAAGGTGTATGCGCCGACAGATTTGATTACAAGCGTGATATAAAATAATAACAAAAAAATATTGGGGAAAATAAACTAATACCTCCCAAAAGCCGCTAAACACTATATCACAGAATGAGTTCAACTTAATTGGATACAATTAGACTAAACCTGCATATTGCTTACCCGATGATATCAGAACTCTCCTCGCACTGATGACCGACCAACATTAACTGTATAAATTCAGAAGTCACAAAGCCGCCGACATCATGTCAAATAGTAATCTAGCTTGGTCGCTTTTATTTATTTTATAAACAATTTTATTACGTCCGAGAAATTCGTGCCCGTTGCAGTTAGTATTTGGCTGTTTGCAGCGCTCGGGGTAACTTGAAATCTTAAACAAGTTCTTTGTACCGTCTGTGTTCACTTCCGTTTCAATTTAACGTCAATTCGTAGACAGTCGCAATTTAAATAGAACTTAAAAAGCGACTCGTCCTATTCTGTATTCAGTCTTATTAAAAAATGTTCTTGGCATTTTATGCCAGATAGTTACGTCCTCATTCACGGTCTTTGAACCCTTGAGGCTTGGAAATCGCTAGTCTCCATTTTGACCGAAAGAGTGAGTATTAAAACTAGCATACATTTTCAACCGACTTGAAGTGTTTGTAACTTTATAACTTTCGGGTGAGTGAACTAATTTTGATGATTCTTTTTTGAAATCTGATGCTTCCCATGTGGTACAATTTAAATTTGTTCCAATTCTGACAATGGCATCCAAGATAACCAGATAAGTCTTAAATTAGCATTAAGTATGTGCGCCACAAATGGACGTATAACACAATATCACGCCAATCGATTTCAATGATTCTATTTTTATTGGAAAGTATTTACTTTTACAGTAGTTTGATAAAAGTTTGGTTAGGTTCTGATTAAGTCTATTTTGTAATACCCTACTATAATTCGGAAATACAAAGAGGGCGTCTGCGCATTAAAGCGTTTTACGTTTGTTTCAATTTGAAGTCGATTTTTGTTTTTGCTCGTAAATATACTCGATGATCTACTAGTATATTCACGAACAAAAACAAAAAAAAATGTTTGTTTTGATAACCAAAACATGGAAAGTCAATGATGCAAACCAGCTGAAACTCCAGGTCGTGTACTCCTTTTTAACGCCAGATCAGGGTAAAATAAAATTTTATATGTAAGATCTTAAATTATTCACCTGTTTTAATATCCCGTTTTAGAGCCGGACAAAGACCTTCTTCATTGCGGTGATCCGTATAGGATCTTCGATTTATTCAAGTCTTCACCTCACCAATCACATCTCTTTTTATTTTGGGAAATACCTAGCAATTACGCACACCAGGGAAAAGGCAAATTATATCGAGCTTGACTAAAACCACTAGATGTTATAACACCGTTTTAGTGGGACACCGGAAATACGCTGGCACACATATTGAGCCCCCTTTGAAAGCTACATGCCAAGGAGGCTAGGCCAATGATGGAAATTTTAATTTGCCAACCTTAAAAGCTAAGTACGTACGTAACCAAAGTACCTTTTTCTCTGTACTAAGGTTCTACAGGTGAACAAAATAATGTCAGAGTACATTCAGAAATAATTGACAAACAAATTAACTCATATTAGTTACAAAGCATCGTATTTATTTATTTTAAGCATGACCTAACATTTCATTCGTACGTGACATCGTTAGTTGAAACGGTACCATTATGTGAGTCACATGTCAATTATTTCATTCCGTCGTAACAATTTATACACAGTGCACCAAAACTTCTAGTCTAGATTAATTTCCAGTGGAAAAAGTTTCAACAAAACATCTGCAGTCATAAATCACACTGCGAAACATTCTAGTATGCGACACAGCACGAAATCTTTATTAGTGAAACTTTTCATACGCCATTAATCCCATGGCACTCATTCACTTAATGAATTGTTTTGCTAGCAAATATTATTGACCATAGAGTAGTTTCGTCACAGACACAACTAAAGTGTTCATTCCTAATCATACAAAATACGCATCTAGTAGTAGTCTAGAGAAACTAACGTCTAACTAAATCGAATCAAACGTTAAACAGTATTACAGACGCCCTCTTGTTATTTCCAATTTATCGTATGCATATTACGAAATAGAATAAATCAGAACCAAACCAAACTCTTATCAATCAACCCTTAAAGTACATCATTTCCTATTATCGAAAAGCGCAGAAGTGCTCCAACAAAAGATTGACAAATTGTGCTTAAAAACCCTATCACGAATCACTTAGTTACACCGCTACATAGTTACAGAAGTTCTAATTTCATCTACACCATCTTTTACCGTTGTACCGTGCGGAATGGAAAGTAACACGCCATAAACTTTCACTCCTCCTGGTATTAAGAAAAACACATAGCAAGGCAAACTAATGTGGTGAATGTCTTTTATCTTTTGACACATCTGTCCGACGCCGGCTAATTATTTCTGTGCATTATGAGAAATTACAAAGAAATGGAAAGTGGAATTACTAAGTTTGTTTGCCTAACATACCGTCTATAGGTTACCTGTTCTACGAGATTAAAGTTTGTCTGTGCAAACGAGCTCGTGGTTCACGCGAACGATTACAATTGAGCAAACTTCTCGTATATTGTTTTCTTTTAATTATGAACTGCTCGGTTGCACAGCATTTGCTATGCAACGTTATATTAGCGAAGGAGATGAAGTTTCGCTGACACGAAACAATATGGCGACTTATTCTAATATAATATTTTAACGCATTCACCACGGGAAATGTTCTAAGGGATGTTTGGAACTAAGCTATACGTTGCATTCTACTAAATTAACTGACTCAGCTCACTCAACTCAAACTTCTGTAGTAACAAACATAAAAAAAAATAGTCGAATTGAGAACGAAGATTTAATTTTACTAACGGCCCCGATGAATCATTGATGAAATTGTAGCGTCGAAAATTATTTACTATATTCGAAATACAATTTTCAAATAAATCAAATTAATAAAATAAAAAATAATTTCTATAAAATATTTTTTTTATATTACAAAAATTATTCTTCATATACCGTTTGTGTCAAAAAGTTTGTCAATTGTTTCGTTTTATTAGTAATACGATTAATAAAAACTATCGGGTATCGTCACTAATTTTCATTAGAAAGAATGCCTATTTCTGTTGGTGGGTTGTTAATGGAGTGCATATACGGAGTGTAAGATTTGTTGTTGTCTTAAAGTACGGTACAGCTTAGAGTTTACTATCACAACACTTTACGTAATGTATACAAAACTGAATACTTTATTGCGTTGGCAGCATAAGCCCTCAACAACAAGGAATTGCAATTAGGGCCTTAATTGCACCTTTGAGTGCAAATTAATTTGAACGCGCTGAGCTCGCTCAACAATGTAGTTACCTGTTCACTGTAACATGTTTTGTAACTCGCGTCATACATTTGTTAGCGTGTAATGAGTAACTTAGGCTATTTACTTCTTTATATATAATATGTAGTAATAGTTGAACAACAGATTTTAAATGAATAAAACTTTTTCTATTTTAAATATTTCTTTGTATTCTTATTTACTTTATTTATTTAATCTTTATTTGTATAAAATAAAAGTGTACTAATGTAACGAAATGTAAAATAAAGATTTGGCTTATAGGTCTTGTAACTAAGCCATAAATTTCAAAAAAAAAGTATACTAAAATGCTGACTTAATGGCAATAACTTTACGTATTTTGTTGCGGCTTACTCTTATTTGGAATGCGTAAGACTAGTTTTATTAAATTGTTAATATTTGCATCACATGAAAAATAACATTTTAAATAATCACGACCCCCCATCATCAGATTTTTACCCTGAGAGTGAGTTGTTGTGTTCCACCGCACCTCCTTTTTTTTCCATCAAAAAATGAGAGAAATTAAACAAAAATCTATCCCTCGGTCGGTTCCTCATGTTTTACGTTTTCATTTAAAAAAATTAGACGTAGTGGTTTTCACCAGGACAGAGAACCATATACCTAATTATCCTCGGTTTCTTTTGTTGTCTATGTGACTAAGAGGTAACTAAGGGTTTTAAAATACATTATTAAAACAAAGACCATTACAGAGCGCTAAGTGAACTTTCATTAAATTAAATAGTTACCAAACCATATAAACAAAGCAAATAAATAGGCAATAAAATCTCATAAAATTATAGTTTACTTGGACTGTAACAGTATTACCACCGAGAACTGGCAACATTAGTGGTTCGGGTTGACCGAGGCAAGACCAGGGCGTCATAGAACATTAAGAAAATAGTAAATATTTACTCATATTGTCGCATAAAACATTAGCTCACTAGAGCGAATAAACTTTGTCACAGAGTAATCTAACATTAAACACTCTACTGTATAGATCTCTAAAAATAATACCATTTTTATCCTCCAAATCCTTAAACATAATCTGTATAAGCCATAAAATTTTCCAATTATTTATTATATTTTATTTTATTTATTAAATCAATTAATAAAAAATATTTCTTCACAACATAAAAAACCGCAATTGTTTGTTGTGCTAGGCATTGCAAATTTGCCATAACATATTTACAGTTTAAAAGAAAAAAAATATAAATAATCAACTATCTGTGAAGTAAAGGATAGTGGGTTCATTATTTTATATTTCTTACACAACTTACTCGCACATCGTACTCAATTGTGTAGGCTATATACTTTAAAAAATGTCATCAAATGAGAACCCTAATATGCTTTTTTTTTAAATTACACACAAGAAAAGAAAGTGGTGGAACAGTAGAACTACCAAAGCAGCTATGGCTTGTATCAACACGATAATGGAAGAAAAAAATAAAGTAGATGAATATATTTATTATTATTCCTACCTCTACAAAAGCAGACTATCCGTATGTTCTGGCGAAGAACTTAACATTAATTTAACCGAACCATCAGATTTTCATTTATTACGTTTTTT
Source organism: Meandrusa payeni (assembly GCA_029286785.1). Taxonomy (NCBI): domain Eukaryota; kingdom Metazoa; phylum Arthropoda; class Insecta; order Lepidoptera; family Papilionidae; genus Meandrusa; species Meandrusa payeni. Next base: position 9,904,532 of record JAGSMX010000013.1, read on the forward strand.
TTATAAAAATGATACTGCAGATGTATTACAGATTACTATATTAAAAATCTATTTAAAATATTTCTACGCTTCTTGTATTGAAAACGAATAAAGATTTATTAGGTTGTACCTCTGTCGTAAAGTTAGTCTGTGGGACATTATATTTGCCAACAAAACAATTCATTAGATGAACGAGGGCCGCGGGAGTAATGGCGTGTGAAAAGTTTCAGCTAAGACTCGTTAAATGTCCCAAACTATACTATAATAACATGCTATTCACGGTTACAATGTCAGATAACTTATGACTTTATAAATGAATGAAGATTAAGAAACGCAGAAGTTAAGATAATGTATCTTAATTTCAGAACGGTATTTTGTATGACGCAAATAATTTTAATAAATAAAAAATAATAAGCTCCCTGATCCTTTTAACACTAGCATGGTAAACAGAGGCATGATTCGCTGTCCACTATTCATCTTATTAGGTCTCGACGGGCACAAACTGACATATAATTTTTTGCACATAAAAAAGCAAATTAATTTATTGATTGGCCCACTTAGATTCGAAGCCTCGACATCACAGATCGTGACTGCGATCTTAGCCATTAGGCTATCACTGTTACTAAAAATACATAATAAATAACACTATACGATGATAATCCACTTTTGAAAATTATCAAAAACTATCTTCAAATACAATAGGAATATTACGAAATAGAATTAATTAGAATTTAACCAAACTCTCATAAAACTATCTTTAAAGTGCATAAGGACCAATAAAAATGAATTACCGAAATCGGCTAGCGTAATTTTGAGTTATTCGTTCATTTATCGCGCATACGAGCATACTTTTTGCAAATTTAAGACTTATATGGTTTTCTCATGGATGCCACTCTCAAAACTGGACCAAGTTTAGGCACGAGTGAGACCATACTGGAAGTACCAGCTTTCGAATAAAAATAGAATCATCAAAATCAATTCACCCAGACGAAAGTTATGAGGTAAGAAACATAAAACAAAAAAAACATACAGACGAATTGAGAACCTCGTCTTTTTTTGAAGTCGGTTGAAAAGTCAACATTGTAAAAACACAATACCCCTAGAGCAGCTAATAAATTGTAAACTAAGTCGCAAGTTGAAGTAAGCACGAACGAAATCCTCGTAAAATGTTTACGCGCTCATTTAAGGAGTTAAGCGGTCGCTGCTTTATGGTGAGGCAGCTTTGACGACTTATAAATGAGAAATTCGGGAAGCGAGGATGGAAATTTGAATTTATGGTTTAAGGCGCTAATACATTTCCGCAGTGACTTGGTCATGTTGGAAGGTTGCGTGAGAAATGATTTCATGCAAGAACTTAGAACGACGCTCACACAAAAAATTGAACTACCGATTTCTATTACCGCACATCACGACAGAATTCCAAATTCCATCGACACCATCTTGATGGTTGACGTTCCATGACTTTCTTCCACGAAATATCAACTTGTGGAAACTTGTGAAACGAGGCTACTCCTTTCTCAAAGGCAATGATCCTGCAGCTCCTCTGTTGTTGTGGATGTTCATGGGCGACGGTGATCAATTAAGATTATGTAAGCCATAAGCATGTTTGTCTTTTTTGCCTGTTTCTACACTAATATCGCTGTCGGACAAGATCCTAACCTTTTTTAAAAGGATTTCGTTTCAATTCGATCCCATATGAATTTCGTAGGGACAGGGAGTTGGAAGATGTACTAAGGAATACCTTAAAATAGTAAAAAAATGCTTGTTCATTGTAATATCGATTGATTCGATTTAAAGTCGTTTATTGTATTTTTTTGTAAGTTGCTAGTTACCTTTTTTTTAAACTATCATAAATCATTGTGTATGTCACACCGAACGGTTACTTTGATTTAACTTACGTTTAAAATTGTCTCTTATGAACGCTCTCTATCTCCTAATAATACCGTAAAAGTTTTTAATTTCTTTATTTGTAAACACAAGCATACAACGCCGATTTCTGTAATCCGTAATACGTAAGTGAACGCGTATATGATAACATCAGGACTAGAATGGTTCAAGAGTGTATATTTCCGACTAATCCGTATTTACTGTTGCGGTACATCCACTTGTATTGAGCTATCTCTTATCTCGTCTTCACTAAGCCGCAATAATTCGAGCTTGCGAGATTAGACACAGATCTGTGGACTAATGGATAAGTTATATAATTTATCTACCTTTAAATAGTAAATTGTTAGAGCTCTTATGGCTTAAAGTTTCTTATGTAAAAGTTAAGCGTTTAACAGTGGGTCAGCATCCAGACTTACTATCTGACGGCCTTGGGTTCTAATCTCATTCTTCTTGTACTCAATGAGATTTCCGTTTCTTTTAATTTTATAATTTCCTATTTTCAGTGTTGGCGATAGGCTCTAACGCATGTCTTGGGACATAAAAAGCTCAGTAAAAAGTAAACGGCGATTTAAATCTCTGTCTACGTCTTAAAGAACATAACAACTATTTTATATATATAGGTCACTGACTAAATGAGAACTTTTTTGTCATGGCGTGGGACTCCCCCCATACTTTATATAAGATAACTGAAACTGCACAATACTGCTCATAAGTATAATACTTGAAACATCAAAAGGAACTAGAATGAAATCGAGATAAAACCTTGCAAGTATATTATCGAGCAAAAACAAAAACCGACTTCAAATCGAATCAAACGTTAAACGCTACTTTGCGCGGACGCATTTTTGTATTTCCGAATTATCGTAGGAATCTTAGGAAATAGAATTAATGAGAACCTAACCAAATTGTCCATTTTGATAAATGGGTTCACTCGGTCTAAAGTTATGAGGTTACAAACATGAAAAACATACAGACGAATTCAGAACTTTATCCCGTTTTGAAGTCCGTTAAAAAGTAGTTTTGCTCAACACGAAATATTTGTGTTAGTATAAGAATTTGTGAGATTTACTTTATGTAAATAACGTCAGGTTTGTTTCAAACCGGAAGCGCTTTGATTTAAATTTATTGGGCTTAACCCTTCGTTATATGTCTCTTACATTTGGTATTCACAACTAGGGTTAAGTCTCGGTTTGATTACCGTCTACGTAATTTAAGCGCCGGGATATAGAAACAACTTGCGTAATAGAGCCTTGTTGTGCGACTTTTCTCTAGAAGCGTCAATAGCATAATGGTTAAGGTTATGGTTTACTAATCGTAGCGTCGCAGGTTCAAATCCATCATTCGACTACTGACGTGTACCATCACCTAGCAAAAGATTAAGCTTGGAATGGTTAGCAATAACGTTAGTAATATTTGTAAAAAAATATTCTTAGCATTCCCTTTAAAAATATAACTTCTACTTGTGAAAATAAAAAAATGCTTATTGCAAGTAACAGCCTGTTGCAACAATATTTGTTATGCTAACCATCAAAAAGATCGCTAAGCCAAGGACAGATAAACAGCCGCGAAAGTTGATTTAAATAAGCTCTGTTGAAAAGAGGGTTCATTCAACTTTTCATCTCGTCCTCTGAACAAATCGTTGGGGTAATACCGCTGTGACGCACGGACATGACACGTGACGGCACTTTCATGGGGTTCGAATTAAACAAGGTCAATGTACTTTTTCAACCGACTTAAAAAAATAAGGACATTCTCAATTACTCTCTATTATTACCGATGTATAACATAATTTGATGATTTTTTAAAATTAAATTTGAAAGCTGGTGCTTCCCGTGTAGTCCATGAGATATCCATGAGAAAACCACGTCTTAGATTTGCATTAAATATATGAATAAATATGAATTTTCTTTAAAAAAGGTAAGATTTACCCTTGAAAAGTGGTATCTTTCAAAATGATAATATATGTTTGCTACAGTTATTTTGCAAATACAAACATAACATTTTGTTTTAAATTGAGATTATTTATTTAAGTGTTAGTGGGCACTACCTTATCAAAAGATTATGCACTCTTTTGAAAGACATCTAAATCTAAATGAAAATGCATACTGTGTTATAATAAATTTGTAACATAGATGTGGTAGACAAACGAACAAATGTCATGCTTAAAAAAATGTATTCATATCGTTCATCCAATTTATTTTCTGCACACAACGTTTATGAGCCAAAGGTACAAAAACTTTCAAAATATGTTATATGTTTTATTTGCTTAGGCAATGTCATAACGCCGAAGACAATCGAACTTCGCCTCGGTTTCGAAAGTATAATAAAAATTTATGCTACTTGTTTGAAGTAACAACAATCTTTTGTCAGGCAGTGACTAATGATTATGTATATTGTTGTTATAACCTTGTTCAAGAACTTTTGTATCGGAATAAAACAGTATACGTATTTGAAAATATTACGTACTACGCGTTTTCCTACGCACTCGGCTACGATCTGTGCTACGCAATAGGCTACATGTTGTGCTACGTGGCTTATATAACTCTTAAATACCTGCATTGAGTAAAGTATTTTTTTTAATCATTCGCCTCGTATATGAAGAAGCTCGAAGCCCACATTTTTTCTCTTCTTGACTGCTTTCTTTTCTTTTATATATTGTTATACTGAATATCGTACAAATTATAAGCTACTTGAAACCTTAATAAACCTTAGTAAGCCCTATTATTTAAACAGAGAGTACACGGCTGCGTAGGTGTAATTGAACAGCTGGTAAATAATTACTCATCTTTTTGTGTCAAACTAGTAGATTCAAAGTTACTCGTACACTACCTTTTATCACTAGACGATAAACAGTGGAACATTTTGGGATCTATATACACAACCTTTCAAAACGGGGAACCCCTAGGCTTTAAGCCCAAATGTTGGGTTTGGGCTTATTCACGATTACGATCTAAATAATCATAGTAACAAATTCCCATTTACATTTAAAAAATTACCCAAATGAGGAGAGAGAGGACTTAATAACTTTGCTGAAGCGAAGGGTTGCTATATCTGTCTGTGAATAAATTTCATTTCTTTTGATTAATAAAATAATTAGCTTTATTACGATAATTTATATTCACAATCAAGGTTCCATTTAATTGAGTAATGAGTTTCGATCTCTCGTGGCGTTAATTGGGTAATTATAGTATAAATTTCAACTGACAACTGAATGTTCATTAACCCAATTACCAAGAAGAGGAATAAAAATAATAATAATAATGATACAGGTAATTTATATGAAATATGTATAATTGTTTATGTGTATTAAAATGTAACTTTCTCATGTAAGTGAATAATTATTCTTATGAGAAAATAAAGATTCTAAAACCCGAAACCCGAATTTATGAAAAAAAAATTTCAATCACAACATCAAATTGGCCTGTTAACAAACCTTTGGTGAGTCCTTTTTTTATAATTTGATGTATTTATGTTTTCTATGAAAACTAGCTTTGCCAATTCCTATTACCTCTACTAATTAGATATACAATTCTTATGTTAGCGAAAGACCGACGCGAGCGAGAAATAAATATTTCAATCCCTTATCGTATTTTAAGCAATCTTAAGTCTTAATCGGGACCGAGTGGTCCGACCGGTAGTAATGTCTTTATTGTACATCAAGCACAAGACTGGTGACTTTTTTGCACGTTTGAAATCAAAAACAAAACCAAACCAACGAAAAACTTATTAGCATATTTAAGTAAAAAAATTACATTGGTGTTAACTAGTCTGAGCATCTGAGCATGGTTGCGTTAGACATGAACATTACATTTACCAATACGTCTACAAGCTCTTCTGTTAATTTGAAACAATCTGTCAGCTTCAGAATATACCAAGTAATTGATATACAAAGGAACAACTGTTATTAATAGAACATCCTTCTGAGTAAACTTACGAACAGTTACTACGCTTAAATTCGCTTAAGATTTCGGGGTTTAAATATTGATACAAAAAAAATTATTTCTTTTTATTTTAATTCTAAATATTTATTACTCACCTTTTTAATTTTTTTCTTTTACGTGATTTATTTTTAATTTATTATGAATACAATTTTAGAAAAAGGAAAATATAAATAATTTAACGCTATATAAACCGCAGTGGTTTGTCACTAGCGCTAAAGTGTCCGTCTTGCGCACCTAAAAATGTTTTAACATGTGCCTACTGTTTTTCTGAGTTATACATTTTAATAAATCTGAGGGTAGTTCATTCATTAACCTGGTGGTTTTTGAGGCACGATGTATCTGTGATTTTTTTATTTGAGCTGGTGCTTCCTTTGTGATCCCATTTCAATTTGATCCAATTCTTGCATTGGTATCCATAAGAAAACCATATAAGTCTTAAATTTGAATTAAGTACTATGTGCTTGATAAATGGACGAATAACTCAATATCACGCCAACCGATTGATGATTATATTGCCCGATGCTTCATTTCTTATTGGAAAGTATGTACTTCAAGGGTAGTTTCATGAGAGTTTGGTTTGCTTCTACAGTAATTCAGAAATACAAAGAGCGCGTAAAAGTGTTTGAAGTCAGTTTTTATTTTAAATCGTAAGTATACTTGTTTAGAATTCCCGTTTCTATATTAAGTGTGAAGTTTTTGAACATGTAAACTATAATATAATAGGATTATATTATAGTGTGGTAAAAAAAAGAGAATTGAATTTTCCGAAAGTAGCAGTCATCTTTCACAGCTTATCGTACACATTTACTCTTGGGGCCGAACACCAATAACACTAAATCATATGCCCAGCGGTCGGCCACTTGTAGTAGGAACGAAGTGCCGCGTATAAACCTAAGCCCCCATATTTCGAGAGTTATATCCCTTAATTGAATAATAAAGTTAATTACTAAAACTACTAATACATATTATATGTACATTGGTTGAAAAAAAATATAAAAATACATAATACACTAATGAATAGTACAACAATAACTATCCGTGTCGCATCCATCCGCGCCTTACCATCCAGTCCAGGACTGCATTTCCATTTAACATCAGGTGGGATCGTAGTCTTACTTAGAAAGTTTTAAAAAAACTTTACTTTTATTTTTTAATATAGCTGCTTTTATTGTTGTGTTATCGAAATTATTTTGAAATATTTTTAAACATTTTTCCGTAATTATGGGCATTATTGTAAGTTTAAAATCTTCAAATGATTGGTGCAAATTGCTTCAGCTAATACTGACCTATCAGACGAATGGTAACGAAGACAATATAATAGGAAATTATATTCGAATCGTAGTCTCCGCACGTGCAATGCCCCTACTGTCCAACTTGTCACTAGTTCCACCATATAAACTGTGAAGCTTATCTTATTATCATTTTACATTTTATCGTGTATTCAAGTATTTATTAAGTTTTCATTTTTGATAATTTACTTGGATAATATTTGACTAAAGATTTTACTATACCATCAAGCCAAAAAACGAGCAGGAATGATTACTGATAAACTCGAGCTATACAAAATAAGTGGCTTTGTAGAGGATTTTATTTGATGATCATGCGCACGCAGCGTTTGCACTCGAGAATGTACCTCTAGTTAGCCTAGTAATTTCACTATCTTGTTTAGCCGAAACAAAGTAATTTTTGTATTGGCGGCATTAGATTGAATACACATACTTCCTTATTTTTCCGTATAAAATTATTGATAACAATATTATTTTACTTCGCTATTTTGTGATAAATTGGCTCGTGCTACAACGTTAACATAAAAAAAAGACTCTTATTAGAACAATTACAAAATGCAATTTACTTTAGTACTGTTTTAACCCCTATGTAAATAATAACACATGAGCTATATTTCCTCCTATGCGTAACCACAAGGAACCAAATAAATTAATATTTAAAAAAAATTTGCATGAACTAAAAAGAGCTTTTATACAGAATTGCGAACTTTTAATGTTTTTGGGATTCTGATGAATTCAGCATGAAATAAAACTTTAGTTACACAATCTTTAAATTCAATGGAAACAGTTCATTGACAGTTCAGTCTACAGTTTTCGTGGTATTTGTCCACGTTACAAGTAGCCTATTTGCGCTGCGCGAGGTGACCTGCAATCTTAAGCAGGCTCTTTGTTCCGTCTTTGTCCAGATGGTAACAGGTCTTGGCTCACTTTGGCGACAAATCTCAAATTGTCGCAATTTGATTTGAGATGTTACGTGCAGGTGCAAGAAAAGACAAATTTAAAAAGAATTCCCACGGTAGTAGCTATTCTCTTTTCAGGATAAATTCAGGAAAGATTGTACTATTACCAAAAAAACGAGTATTAAAGAAAGCAATTCTTTTGATATTGTCTTCTTCTCTTCTTCAGGTGCTATCTCCTACCGGAGGACAGCTATCGTTGAGGCTATTTCAAGTTATGATACAGTGGCACGGAACATAGATCTTTTGCTCATGTTGAAGCATGTCCTGATTTTGATATTGTGGACGTCCATAATCTAGTATCCAATTAACTATTTGCCTTTTCTTATTAAAAAAATTAAAAGAAGGCTTTGAAAAACTTGCCAAAGGATTCCTTTTCGTTGGCCTTACTATAATGAAACTTTTATACAGTAAAAAATTCTTTATTGCGGCGGCAAAGCCTCGAACAATTTACCTAAAAGCTTAGTCCTCAAAAATGTTCAACATAAAACTACTACATGGATTCGCAAATTGTTTCTATAAAGTTTTAAGCTACATAATTGTATGGGGATTTAACTACCTGTTATAACATTACTGCGATTTGAAACCAGCAGTTTTGTTTGGTGTTATTAGAATTCGTCTAATAATGGCATCAATGAGAAAACCATATGTCTTATATTTACATTTTGTGCGCGACAAATGGACAAATAACTCAACATGACGCCCACAGATTTGGATGGGTAGTTTAACGCAAATTTCGTTAGGTTCTGGTTAATTCAGCCCTGTAGTTCTGGGCTCTCAAGAATAAGACTACGGTATCCCCTGCCTGTCGTACAAGGCGACTAAAAGGGGCCTCGGGTTCACTGGGCGACAAGGGTGGGGGCCTGAGTCGTCCACCAAAGTGGACCCGGGAAGAAGGCGACATCGGCTGGCCCGTGTCGCCTTGCGCTGCGAGAGCTCAGGGGGGGAGGGAGTAACCTCCCCCCCCCGGGACGTGCTCTCCTTGAGCACAGTGCAGAGGGGCTCCGGTGCGTTCCACTGGAGATCCCGGAGCCCCTCGTCATGCACCGAGGAAAGGGCCACCGGGGAGGTTTTAGTGGGTAAGAACCCCACATAACCGCCGCCTTCCCCCAGAAGGCGGGGTATCTTTCTGAAGATTTCCTCCCCGTCAACAAAAAAAAAAAAAAGGTTCTGGTTAATTAGGAAACACAAAGACGCCCTGTCTCTGCGTTATAACGGTTAACGTTTGATTCGATTTGAAGTCGGTTTTTGTTTTTACTCGTAAATATACTTGAATTCAACTTTTGTCTTAGTTTTTTTTTGTCTTTTTAACTGAACTGTTACTAACTGTTGTCATCATCATCATCATCATCAGCCTGTCATAGTCCACTGCTGGACATAGGCCTCTCCAAAGGCATGCCACCGTCCACGATCCTCGGCCACTCTCATCCAGTTTCTGCCTCTTACTAACTGTTGTATGTAAGTAAAATTCTTACTTAACATGCGGGCATGAGCCTGAAATGAAAAAATAGATTATTAGTTGTTTTTAAAGTTATTAAGATTACCTTAACCTACACCTAGATCAAATGTTTGATATTGTAACCTTCCTTCCGTTAAACAAACGATATAAAACGGGGGCATCTATAATGACTCTGTAAGCAGTGGAAGGCTGCCTTGATTTACGTTACCTCTATTTACAACTAGGGGCCAACCGCGGCGGGCCCTGATATACTGTTATTGGTGCTCTGGATCGTAAAGCAAATGAATGTTTCATATATAAAATATGAACAACGACGGCTACATTTACTGAATTAAATGTGTTGTCTGTCATAAAACTTTACGTTCGGGAAATGATGCATTGTTATTCACTTGTGAAGATAAGTTCTGTTATTCTAATAACACGAAACGCTCGCGTGATTCAGACTTCTCAGTCATGGTTATAACCAAGGATTTACTCTTGGAAATGCCTTTGCTTTTGTTGTCACATAAATGGCATCTTCCGACCTAGGTATCACAGGTAGGGTAAAGGGGCCTCGGGTTCACTGGGCGACAAAGGTGAGGGCCTCTGTCGTTCGGGAAAGTGGACCCGGGAAGAAGGCCACATCAGCTGGCCCTTGTCGCCGTGCACTGCGAGGACACAGGACTTACCCTTCCCCCGCCCCTCCTCCACGCCCCACGAGAAACACACACTTGCGGTCGCGTTCCAACTACCGATTTCATTTTTATAGTTTATTGAGTCAATGGACAATCAATAGATCCTAATTCCTATATCCTTCCTATATCAGCTTTGAAAGCAATTGCTTGACCACGGTCCCACCTGATATTAAATAGAAATGCAGTCCTGGATGGTAAGGCGTACTAGCTTAGTAAATGCCTATTCTTCTTTGTCTTGAATGTCTTTATAACTATCAATTATATCGTTAGTTCGCAAGTGGACCTCCAGAGGACCCCTCTGCTCAAGGGTCTACGTTGGCATGACAAAAAAATGAAGGTATACAATTTGTAAGCGAAAATTTATCCGCTTTCGATAGTGAAAAACTAAAATGTTAACTTAACTGCTATCAATGTAGGCAGACAGAACTGATAAAACTTGCATATTCCATATTCGTACGGAATATAAAAGACTGGGATTTTGTGCTCTAGGTTTAGAAGACCCACTGATATCGTTCTCGTGTATTCTCGTTTCTCTTCGATAAAGGGAATCCTCTTTACAGTCAAATCACATAATCGTTGCAAGTCAAAAAAAGCAGAGGAAGATCGAATATTATTATTTACATAATCTATGTTACAACCCCTAATATTGGTAAATTGAACATAAACAGACATGATATCCCCTGAGAAGCATACATGAATGCGTCTCGTATTCCCAAACAAGGTTCTCGTACAATGTAATCAAATGCGACGTTGTGATTCAATTGCTCATGTATGACATTTCAGTAGAGTAAATATTGATTCGTTTGTACTAACCGGAATTCGAAGTCAAGACTATGGAGTGACTTAAACACTTAGGTAATTTTGCTAGTCAATGACTCACTTAAATGATGAATGGATTGATGAATAGAATAAACAATGTAAAGGAAATACGGTAGTAATTAATAAGACGGTTATAAGTTAACATAGCTGAATTCTTTAATTGTGGTAAGACACACACTGACTAGTACAAAGTACAAAAAAGGTGCTAAATATAACGCCTACAATAATGTGGCGCTACACTTTGCTAATGCAAATAGGTAGGAATTGAAGAACAGTTTTATTTTTAACAAACAAAGATAGGCTTGTAAGTTTAGTGTTCTCCATGCTATTGTTAGAATTGGTGAGTGGGAAGACGGTTATCATTTTACGCTTAATATAAAAAATTTAATGTGCAAGAGTACTCTTGTACGAAATATAAGGTATATACCCTTTTTACAGACAAGGCCTGTGCCCAAAACGTTTAGTGTACTTATTAACATTAGTAAAAACTTTCCAGTGCGTAGTTATAATGTATCATAAAGACACACAGGCATTTTTACTGGAAATTATATTTTAAGTGATATGAACATATATGATGACAAAATGCCAATATACAATAATTAATTATTATAAATGTGGGCATTCTGTACAGGCATGCCAATATTTAATAATAATTTAATGGTAGTGTGTTCGTGGACTTACAAGACGAGAATTGAGTTGATAATGTTATGAAAAAATATACATAACAAAATACACATAAGTGATGGTCAAGCTAGGATAGTTGACGCCCAGCCGTGTCGATCTGGGCTCATAGAATATCATTACGATATCCCCTGCCTGTCGTAGAAGGTGACTAAAAGGGGCCTCGGGTTCACTGGGCGTCAAAGGTGGGGGGGCCTTTGTCGTCCGCAGAAGAGGACCCGGGAAGGAGGCGATCGGATGACCCGAGTCGCATTGCACTGCGAGAGCATAGGGGGGAAAGGATTAACCTCCCCACGGACGTGTTCTCCGAGAGCACAGTGGTGGGGGGCTTCGGTGCGTTCCACTGGAGATCCCGGAGCCCCTCACCATGCATAGAGGAAGGGCCACCGGGAGGGTTTTAGTGTGTAAGAACCCCACATAACACCGCCTTTCCCCAGATGGTGGGGTATCTTGTTGAAGATTTCCCCTTCGGCAACAAAAAAAGGATAGTCAAGGCAATACTACTCTTACTTTATGTAACGTCCACATACAGTAGTCATTATTTAGACGATTTTACTAAAGAAGAAAATAAACAAATTCGAACATACGGGACCTATGTGTTTCCTCTGGCACCCCGACTCCGCCAGGTAAAACACATTTATTTTTAACACTATCGCTCTTTCCCCTTATCCCAACGATGTATTTAAAAATGTATAAAGAGAGGTTTATTAAAAAAAACGTAACTTTATTTTTAAAACAAATGAAACACTTTTAATCCAGAGCGGTATAATGCAGGCTAGTAACAATTTGTTCTGGTAAACCGACCGCGTTAAACTTAACCGTAACAAATATGGCGAGTAGGTTAACCGCAACGACTATGTTTCTGGTTAAAACGCTGTGGACGCTTTTGTGAATCCAGTGCGCGTTCCTAACTATATTTTGTGCATATTAAATATATGTTTGCTTTATGTTAAACTTTTCCCTTGAAGTTTCATTTCTTATAATAACATGACTGAGAGACAACCCTAGCATACGTCCGTTCGCTTAAGAAAAGAAGACCTTTTGATAATACTAACAATACATTATACGGGACTATATAGTATGAACTACTTTTTTTTAATTTAGTTAGTGTGTTAGGAAACATTCATCAACGAAGAAAGTTAGTAAATGGGATCGCTTTTTTTTAAGCACTTTCACATAAAAAAAGAATCTACAAAATCTGTTCACCCATTCCAAAGTTACGAGGGTAACAAACAAATAAAACAAGGGAAGAATTGAGAACCTACTCTTTTGATGTCGGTTGAAAAGAGATTATTTACATTTAAAGAGATATAATGACTCGTACTGGATTAGTTTGATCGCGTCTGTATTTCCCTCTAATTACAATGTGAGTGTTTTTAAGAAAAGAGTGAATAGGCAGTTACTGAGCTAGTGCCCCCTACCATCCAGGACCGCATTTCCACTTAACATCGGGGATCGTACTTAGAAAGAACAATAAATTTCACCCTATAAAACTTTTTCAATTCGCATTGTGTCTAATATTAACTATATAAAACGTTATATTACGTTGACTGGCGATCTAATATCAAGAGCCCGTCCCATTGGTTGGATCCATGATACCTACTCGACTGCAATTAACTTGCCTTCCGATGCCCGAGGCTACCGACAAATCACTTTTTACTCGCCCTAGCGGACATGGTTTACTAGCCACAGAGTAAAAACCTCAGCAAGCAAGAACGTTTAGATAGAGCCGGCTTGATAAAAAACAAGGCCGACAATTTTTTATCTAGATAGTGTGGGAGGGTGGTTAAATTCGGTACATCAAACTCTATACAAGGTAATTGCCATAAAATTACGTGTAAGGGTTTTCGCCCGGGCAGTTATTGAATCACTACGGAATGCATAGGATATTTTGCGCTACTACGAAAATGGTTTGGCTGAATCAATTTGTTGCCAATTGCTTAGGGAGGGCAGAATGGTCGTTTCATTAATTTTATTGTCTGCTTTGTGTTGACATATTGTAATTGTTTCAAAACTTTTTTTTCAAAATGTGCATCCAAATTAATTTAAAAACATTAACTTTTAAAAAATACTGATATAATACTGGACACTCGTCTTAAATTGTATAATACGTTAGTTACTTGAATAAGTTGCCCATTATCGGCAGCATAAAAATTGTTTATTGCAATTTTAGTATCAAATTACCACGCGCTTAACGGTTTATTTTGTTAAATCATATATTGTTGATAATTTGCCACCGCCCATAATCTCTTATGGGCGGTGGCAAATCTGTAAGAGTAAATCTGTAAATGCATTTAAAAATAAATTAAAACACCTGATGTTAAAGATACAAAAAAGATAATATCCCCGCTACATCGGTGGCTTGTTGTTTCCAATATTTTCAATATTTAATTATATAATTTAAACTTTATACGTTTAATTATCATATTATTTATTTTAATTTATTTTTGACTCAATAATATTTATGATTTTTTTTCATCGATTATTTTATTGTATAAAATATATTTTAATCTCATAACTGTTTTATTTATGTATCATATTTATTATACTCTTACTGTCTGTATAAATTCCATATAAAAGTAGTATTGCGCGCGCACGTCTTTATGTAGTCCCTAACTAATAAATGTGTGTTATATTCAGTCTGTGATGTGTTTTTGTATTGTGATGCCAATAAATAAATGTCTATGTCTATGTTAAATAAGAATCATTTTAATTTAATTTAACATAACAATTTTACACTAAGTATGTCGCCAAACTACAATGTAATTTGATGGCGACAAAAACATTCAGTCACATTTTAAACCTACACACACCCATTTTTACTTACTTTTACACATTTTAAAAACTAACAATTCTGTGTATTGCTTAACCTATTATTAAATTACTGTCAAAGAAATATTTTTTAAGAGTCTACTCCACGATCGATTTATATCCATTTAAGCCCATTAAATAGTTAAATCATTGATTATAATTTCCCTAATATCCTTTAATCTCAATAAAAAGGATATGTTACATGTGTTATAAAGTACAATTCATAGAATTGTAATAACTTGTGGGTCTTGTTAAATGAAATAGTCCGATATCTAATACACTCGCGTTTATTCAGACAGTGTAACGTTCTATGAGGAATTATTTTAACACAATCTTTATACAAAATTTCAAGAAGTTTACGAACTAAAAAAGTAAGTTATTATTTACTACAAATTACTATGATAATCAACTAAATTATTAATTATCAATTAAAAATACAATAAGGTTCAGGTAAATCTCCAAGATATCATTGGAAGTAGTTTTTATACATCACACCCGCTGTATGCCATGTGTTGCTAGCTAACATATTTATGTGTTTATGCTAACATTGCCAACAAAAAGGAACTTACGACGACCATGTTTGTGTCTCCCCGCTTACTTAAGCAGAATCCTTTTATCTCCTGTATAGTTATAGGATATATAGGAAAAGTTGTCAGTGAGCTTAATGTTGAAATTGCACTCATGTTTGGATCGTCGCGCGAAACGAGCGTGTCGCTTAGAGCTTTTATCACTTCAATATTTCTAATAGCACTCGATCCAATCTCGTTCGATGACCGCGTTGTTGTACACGTTACCCGTTATGACACGGTACACAAATCGTTATACAAATTTGATACGCTTTTATACATATAAGATCAAAATATTTCTTTTAAAATTAATGCACGTACAAATAAATACAAACTTTTCCTCACATTACCTAGACCGGTAGACAGAGATTATGAAGATCCACCTGGTGATGGAGGATAATCTTGAAAAGGAAAACATAAACTTAGACTTAGGAGATGGGGGAGGTGTCCCACAGAAACCAAACGCTGAGCACCGTTCTATTTGATTGCGTCACACTAAATTATTGTTACTTTTATTTTGTCATTTTTGTTTCTGTTCTCTTTTTCTCTCTCTTTTCTGCGTTTGTTTTGTTTAATTGTACTCATATGTGACCAAACAAATAAACTTTCATTTTATTCTATTCTATTCTAAACTAAATATAATATTTCATCCTAATAGAACAAGGAATAATTATCATAATGGAACCCAATGCAATATCATAAAGTTAAAGTTACAGCCTTTATATATATAATATACATGTCCCACTGCTGGGCAGAGGCCTTCTCTGTAAAGAGAGTATAAGGGCACAGTCCGCCACGCGGCCCTAATGCGGATTGGCAGACTTCACATGTCGTAGAAAAATTTTCTAAGACATGTAGGTTTCCTCACGATGTTTTCCTTCACCGCCGAGCGCGTGGTTAATCAGCACATAAAATTGCAACAACAAATTTATTGGTGCCGGCACCGGGGATCGAACTCGGGTTGCTAGCGTACTATGCAACAAGAGCCAACCGCACGGACACTGAGCTACCACGGCTCTTGCATATGCAATATCATAATATTTATAAATACCGGTTAGATAATAACTATTAACAATAATGCGATTACCTGAAATATTTTCGAGACAGCGTTATTAAGAAAATTGAGGAAAGAAAAACTTAAATAATATCTAAATTCAAAGTTTTATGTGTACTCTTAAGGCCAATAAAATCAAGATATAATTTATTTCTACACATAGGCAGCTTAGTGTTTAGTGGCATACTCTATCAGTCAATCCTGGGTGAAAGAAAAAAACATATTAATAGGAAAATCATCACGAAGAAGATATAGCGAATTATTATGATGAATAAATATTTTTTTTAATAAGGTATATATAGAGTACATGTACAATGAGTAAAGCGTTAATAGTCTATCTATATTTAGGGTCATATCTACGAAACGTAAGGTCGTAGGTTCCAAATTTCGTTCCATTCGACTTTTGACATGGACCATTTCCAAGCACAAGCTTAAGATTATTTGGAATGGTTAACAAGATTGTTAGGAATATTTGAGAAAGAAAATAGAATTCCTTTTTAAAAAAACGTGCACAATGCTATACGATATTTGCGTTTAACAAATAAAGGCGGACATCTCTTAAAATATTCAGTGCTCTTGTGGCAATTTTATTTAAAATTAATTTTTATATATACAAAAATACTTTACGAAGCATATTGAAAAAATCTCACCAATTCGCGTACCGTGTTGCCAGGATCAGTAGATATCGGCGCCACTGTATTGGTCTGTTGGAATGGTCCGCGCCGCGATTGCTATTTTGTTTGTTGTATCGGCGGGTTAGCACCAGTTCAAGTCATTCAACTTGTTTGTCGCCGTCTTTCTATTGCCGTCGAAGTGAATTCTGTCTGCTTTATGACACGACACGTAATCCAACTACGGAAGTATTCAAAAGTATACGTAGTATGAGAAGTTTTATGCCACTATGTTACTTAATAAATTTTTTTCCAAGGAATAAGTTACATTCCTTGGAAAAAAATTACGAAATCTAATGAAACCTTTGAACAGAAAAAATTAAAAACTATTTTTATAACTCAGTTAAATAATTTAGTGAATGAAGGAATAATAATAAATTTAATTTTTATCAGACGTGGTCGTGATTATAACAATTCGAATACAGTATTCGAATTTATCAACTAAATAGAGAGCCAGTACCCGACAGACTTAGCGTTGTTTCCGTCATAGCCGTATTTTAGAACCATACAACAGAATGGCATAATTTTGTGTCCAATCAATTTAATGTCCCAAATCCTCATATAACACACCTTGGTTACTAGTTGATGAAGATCCATTAAATAATTTATTTTTACCGTTTCAAGCCCAACTCAACTGTCGATGTTGATAAATACCAGCCATAAGAAACACCTTCAAAGAGCTGCCTTATCTCATGTCAACGTATAAAAGGTGTGTACGAAATGTTCACGTTTCTCTGTGGAAAAACCTCTTAAGCATGAAGCAGGCGAACGAGTGAAATATGTTGATACACCCTCGCTGCGGCCTTCCCTTAATAGAGCTGGCGATATCACAACGACATTGAAACTGCTTTGTCGAATAAACCTTATATCGCTGTTCTATTATTAAAATAAAATAAGAAAATTTAACAAAGAAGTAAAATTATACTCGAGTATCCGGCTCAGCGGTATTATCCGCGATTAAAAACTATTTTTACTGAAATAAATGTAAACTAAGTTATTCCTTATTATATCAGCTATCTGCCAGTGGAAGTTCCGTCAAAATCGGTCTAGCCGTTCCAGGGATTAGTCGGAACAAACAGACAGGCAGACAAAAATTGTAAAAAATATTATATTAGTAAATGTACCATGTATAAATTCATATTCATGTAGTAAAAAGCGGTTATTTTAATATTACAAGACACTCCAATTTTATTTATATGTATTTATAAAATATCACTTACGTAAGGATATAAAATGGTATAATAATATATTACGATATCAAAAGTGAGAAATATACAAACTATCTCTATAATTATTTCGTGTTTAGTCCATTTTATTTCTGATATATCATTATGTATTAGATACTATCATTATATATTACTATGTAATTTTTTTTATAAGCTCATTGTCAGTGGATTTAATGTCTTTAATAAGTAATAAAGTCTCTAAATATTTATTTATTATATTATATAAAAATATATTTCGAGAAAGCCGAGCAGTGCAAGATAAATATCGCACATACTATACCTAATAAATGTTGCTGAGAGTTTTCTATTTAATTTAGTTTATACTGTAGCTTAATGTATAAAAGAAATCATGTAATATTAAAAGTACCCGCCTAGAACAAGAATATCCCCGCAAGGCTTCAATTGAAACTCCGTTCCGGCGCGAGTTCATCGATATTTCGCATCACGCTCGCAATTTGTGTCGTTCTCGGGACAGCTGAGAGCGCAGGGCAACCCCGCGGGAGTTTCGGCTATCAGATGACATAAATGCGTCAATGTATTACTCAGGGAAATGTATTCAATTTAAAGTATTGACGTCGCCACTTCATCACGTGTTGGCTC
Organism: Meandrusa payeni; assembly: GCA_029286785.1. Lineage (NCBI taxonomy): Eukaryota > Metazoa > Arthropoda > Insecta > Lepidoptera > Papilionidae > Meandrusa > Meandrusa payeni. The sequence continues at coordinate 9,923,142 of JAGSMX010000013.1, forward strand.
CTGTTATTCTCTTACTTATTTATGATCAAAGGATGACAAAATATTTTTCGTTATTTTTGAAGTTATACTTTTATAGGCGCGCTATGGAAAAATGATGACAGTAACAAATTGAAGCTGCAGTGAAAAAAATTGTGCTTTTATACTTTTATTCTAGTGCACAAAATAATTGAGGTTAACTGTGGGACAGTTAACTATGTATTGTAATCAAAATATTATTATTATTCTATTTATATTTTTAGTAATAGTAACCTTATCTTGTAAATTTTACAATTTTATTTTATACTAGGAAAATAAATATGAACAAAAATAGATTAATTTGACGTCTAGTTAGTGAATGCGATTGCCTTTAAATAAATAAATAAACAGCTTAGAACTTCCACGATTTATCACGTTTTTAATTAAACACGAAAATATAAGTTTTACAATTTTTTTAATAAATAAATGAACTCTATGTATTATTCTGGACTCTAATCTATCTCTATGCCAAATTTCTTTTATATTTATCCAATTTTTCAGGCGTGATTGAGTAAAAAACATCCACACAAACATTCGCATTTATATTATTAATAAAAAACAAGCAAATATGTAACCATTATTAATTTAAAATATGTCTGGTGTATGGCGATAGTTTAACCCCTTGTCACAAATAGGACTTAATGAACTCGGTGAACAACGTATAAGGTCTTGGTCGTGAGATCAACACATTATTAAGGTATCTGGTATAATAATCATAGAATAGAGTAGAACTTTATTCTATTTTCGTGCAGACTGTGTATGAATTATTACGTTGGTATACAGGAAAGAATGGCTAACTCGTCAATCCATAAGTATATTCCGGCCGCGGCGTACGTGCGCTGGGACAATGTTCCCTTATAGAATAGACATACGTCGTAAGTCAATTCGCAGTTGATTCAGCTCACGTTTCTAATATTGCTTACCCGATAATACTTTTACCTGTCCGTGGGAATGTATCGTGTTTGCAATTAAATTAACGACAGTTGTTCCATTCCCAGTCCGGACGTTTGTGCCATACGCGACCGAAATAAAGGTAATTTTATTTCTTGTCAAAGGGCAAAAAAGATAACTAGCTCTGGCATTCTTACAATGCCAATCCACTCGTTAATTATCAAAAATGAAATGGTAGATGGTTGTCCCATGTTTTGTAAAAATTATTTTAAGAGGAAATACAATCCAGGATGGTAAGGTGAACTAGCTTAGTGAATACCAATTCTACTCTTGAAAATACTTACATTATAATCAGAAGTGATTATGACGAAAAAAATATGAAAATCCTGCAAATGGAGGCATCACTAATGTAGAATAACAGTACGATATTATTGCAAAGATTATTGAATTGCATTACATACTTTTTTTTATTATTATTATTTCTAAGTAAGTGCTTGACTAACTGATCCCACCTGATGTTAAGTGGAAATGCAGTCCTGGATGGTAAGACGCACTAGCTTAGTAAATGAATATTCACTCTACTCTTGAAAATACTCTAATGAAGTAGCTATTAAGCATATAATTTACTTTACTATATACTCCTCGTATATAACTGAAAGTGAGAAGGGATTGAAAAATGTACTTAAGTAGTTCAGAACAATCCATACGACTTAGAACAATATTTGGTAACAATACGATAATATCAGCTATGTACCGACTGGTGTATAATGGAATGCATAATTGTACTTTTCAGCTTTTGTGGTATAATCTGTACTTATTTTCTTATCGCCCTATAAACTAAAGACACCATGAGAATTCATAGTTTTATATTTTTAGTATTGTCTCTTACTGTTGACAATGCAGACTTATTTAACAATTATATCATTCGCTTGAAATGTTTGTAACATGTTAACTCATTTTTCGCCCCACTGTTGAGATGTATTCACGGAGGATGTAACATTTGCAAGTGAAATTAGCTCCGGAAACCGAATAAAAAGGAACTCGACTCTAAGAAGAAAGGAGATTTTCATTATTATTACATCCATGAATAAATTTATTCGTGTACTCGAATAGTAAGTTATTTTCGGGAATATATTCCGGTGTTGTTAACTTATACCATAATACAATATATTATAAAAACCCCACATCTTTTTAAAACTAGTGGGTAGACAGAGATCACCAACAAGTCGCGATACACCGAGTACAAATTTAGAGTAAATGATTTTTTGAACTTAAAAAAAACAAAAACATTACATAAAATATAACAAAAAAAGAAAAATAAACACAATACAATTAAAGGAAGGAACAGACAAATAGGATATGATGCCAATATTGGACATCGTCTCAGTATGTGCTGTCGCAAGAATGCGACAGCGCTGATTTTAAGGTCATATGTTTAGTCATTTAGTGCATGCAAATTTTAATGTAATAAGGCATTTTAACGTTGATAACTATAAATTATATGCAACGTTATCTTATTTCAATTATGCTCGCAAATATGATTTCAAGCCATAAAATGATTATTTAGCAACCAGCTTTTTAGGCATATTTTAAATTTATTTAGAGTTATTTTTTTAAATACCTTATGCACTTAATTATTATTTTTTTGCCACAGTGATAACTTTCTTTGTATGGAGCAGTGACCATAGTATTCATCAAGTAAACATTCAGGATTTCTAGTAATCCTTGGATAAATCTATTTTGATTTTTTAAATAGACATGCTGTTTGACACAGCAAGGTTTGTTATTCCATTTTACACTCTCCGGACACTCAGTTATTTAAGTTTGAAGCTGTTTGAAACTTTTTCCATGAAAACAGATCAGTGCTATAAAGTTAAGAAGGAGATACTTTCAGTTTCTTGTAAACACATTTTATGGTTCAATCTTATTTTATAAAAGAACGATTTAAAAACAATGAAAGTCTCCCGTCTGACTTTCTTTTGTCACAATCCTAGATCTAATTTCACTTGCAAATTCTCAGCTTTCTATCAACTTTTTCACTGTTATTCCGTTCATACTTAAAGTGGCGAAGGAAAAAACGAAAAATTACTTTCATACTTCCAATTTTATCAATTTGCATAAGAATAAAAATAAAGTTACAGCTAGCTTATGTCCCACTGTTAGGCACAGGTCTGTAAAGAAAGTATAAGGCCATAGTCCAGTTTTCCTTCACCGCCGAGCGCGTGGTAAATCAGCACATAAAATTGCAATAATAAATTTATTGGTGCCGGCACCGGGGATCGAACTCGGGTTGCTAGTGTACTATGCAACTTGAGCCAACCGCCCGGACACTGAGCTACCACGGCACATTTTATTTATTCCGTTTAAATACAGAATCAAATATACACGACCTGACGGGAAGTCCTAATTTTAGCAATCTAGTATTAATAATTTTTTTCCTTGTTCGTATTTTCAGCCAATTCCAAAAAAAGGAAGATTTTTATATTTGTCACCTCATAACTTTGGACTGGGTGAACCAATTTTCATGATTCTTTTTTCATTTGAAAGCTGGTATTTCCCATGTGTTTCTGACAATATTTATATATATTATTAATTTGTATGTACGTATATTTGCATGTATTTATAATTCTATAGTTTTTCTTTTTATCTATCTTGCAAGTGCTTGCGAAGTACCGGGGACGTCATATCTATACAACCCTAAAGTAGCATAGAATACTTTTTGACATTAAGTCCGCCGTTTTGCACTATTCTTATCGTGTGCTAATAAAAAATAAATATAGAGCCAATAGCGAGGTTTCTATCAGAGTGTTCTTTGAGACGTGCACGTAACGTAACCAGTCTTGAGAAACTTTGAAGGCACGTTTTGGTGAAATTGATTCGAGATAATTTATCCTTTCCTTCTCTTAAAGGGTATATCCCTATGCAATATACACTTTATATTTTACACTCGACAGTTAAAATTAACTGGTGCGATTAAAAGGGTAGATATTTACTTAAGTTCGAAAGACAGAAAATGAATGAAGAATTTAGTTTTCCGTTCCAAGTAGCTGACGGGTTCCAATACTAGGGAAACTAATGTGAGCCCGTCAATAACGGTACCGTAACAAATGACCGTCCTTTAAAAGCAGCCTTATCTCGCGTTATTGATTTTAAACATATTGCTGGCTTCGTTGAAAGAAATATAAATAAAAGCTGAAAAATGACCATACGAGCTAGTGAACATTTTCCCTGCCAATATGTTATACATGTTTTTTTTCTTTTTATTTAATTGAAAGAGGTCAGTTTTCAACTGACTTCTAAAAAGGAGAAGAATCACAATTCGTGTGTATGTCTTTTTAAATTTATTACCTCATAACTTTCGACTGAGTGAATCGATTTTGATGATCTTCTTAATGCTTCCCTTGTGATACAATTCTAACAATGGCATCCATAAGAAAACCATTTACTCGTAAACCTTTTTGAAAGTAGCGTTAACTATGTGCGCGACAAATTGTATTGGAGACGATGAACTTCACGAGTAGTTTGACGAGAGGTCGGTGAGGTGAGTTGTACTAAGGCCTTAGAATTAAATAAATCATAATCCAACTGTTTTATAAAGAACAAAGCGTTGTAACAAGCTATCACTTTGTAATTGTAGTAAAATACCTTTAGTTTTCTCAAAACTTGTTCTATCTGCCTACACCAAATAAAATGAGCGCTCAAGGATATGTCACGCGTGCTAGAAATACGAAAATACATTTGTAATTTAAGTTGAAACGTACAGTCTCCTCTGACGTTTATTGTTTACGGCCGTTGAATACTCAAGGCGCTCCAAGTGGCTTGCCGTTCCGAATAAAACGAACTTGTTCACTTTTATGACACCCTTTAAAACACATCTCAATGGGAACAATGCTCGACATACGTATTCACGTATTCTTCATACGATAAATTCGTACTATGAATATTGAAAAGTAAAAATAGAACCAGAAAACGTAGCAATATATATCAGTGATTTACGAACAATAAACTTATAGCCTAATGGTTTGCGTTGATTTTTCCCGAAGTGGCACAAAGTTAGTTTAGCTTTTGAATGTCCCTTAGATTTTTCGTGAAATAGCGACCGACCGAGTCGTGGTTCGGCCCTCTCGGGCGCCCTCGGATCGGAATGCTTACGCGTAACATAGTAACCTTCCAAGCCGAGGTTACCCTTCAGCGGAGGACCCTTGTGTCGAGTTACTAGCGATAGAGGTTCAGGCTAAGCGACCTCAGAGCTATGTCACCTCTCAATCCGGTGAAGCAGCCAAGGCCAGCCTCTCTGGCCAATCTGTGTAATTCGTCATAAAAAAGGTTTACAGTGTGTTCTACGAAACACAAGGTCGTAGCCACAAATCCGTTATTCAACTATAGACGCGAACTACTCCCACTTCGAAAATTAGTTTCATGTAAATGTAAATTTCATGAAAATTTGTTAGTATTTTTAATAAAACAACAATACTGGGGCCACTGCAATAGATTCTGATGTTGCGCCACCAGGTCATGTCGGGGAAGTATCACAACCTCGCAGAATACCGAAGTATATACAGAATATAGAAGTTTATCGTTTCACCGAGCGAGAGTGTACTCTGAGGTATAAATGTGGTAAAACATGCCGACAATATAAATATAAATAAATTAATGAATTAATAAAGAAATAAGCTCTCACATCCTTTTAACAATCGTAACCTTAAACCATTTTGCTGTCGACACTTATAAAATGAAAAGTTTTATTTAATTTATTTAAGGTGGTTAAAAAATATACAAAGGAGTAGATGAGGTGTTATATATTCGTCCGTTATTATGATCAAGAACTGTAAATAAAAATAAACACCTCATAAATGTATTGCTATCGCTTCATTGTTAATACCGTCTGTATGTCAAACAGAACGATACTTTGAGCTATCGAAGAAAAATTTTGTTGAAGCACGAACTATTAATTTCTCACGGACTTTGAACACTTTGAGCGAATCAGCCGACGTGAAATGGATATTTGAAACGAAATGTCCATTTTTTTTTCGCTCAATTGCATTTGTCGAGCGCAAACGTGGTTCGCGTGCATTTTTACTAGATTTAATTTAATTATATTTTATAAATTCCTTGCTAAAAAACATTGTGCTCTAGATTAGTGCCTGTATTAATTAGCTGAACGGTTCGACTCGCGATGTAACGGTCGCGGATTGGAATCCCAGTCGGCGTGTATCAACTAATTTTCGGTTTTTCAACCGACTTCAAAAAATGAGGAGGTTGTTAATAAGTCTGTAAGATTTTTGTCTGTTACATACCTACATACATACCTTTGGACTGGGTGGACCGATTTTGATTATTGTTTTTTTATTTGAAAACTTTATTTGATCGCATTTTGGTCCAGTTCTGACATCCATGAGAAAAAACATATAAGTTTTAAATTTACATTAAGCATGAGTGCGACAAATGGACGAAGAACACAACATCACGTCAACCAATTTCGATAATTATTTTTTTTAATGGAACTAATGTACTTTAAGGGTAGTTTGATGAGAGTTTGTTTAGGTTCTTATTAGTTATATTTCGTAATATAACGTCAAATAGGCTACCACGACCACAAGCACAATTAAAACCAGACATATTACAATAGCATAAAAAAATAGTTATTATGAGTGTTCCTTAATTTTTTGGAATAAAAACAATAGATTTCCAACTTTGATACATTATGCTGTAAAAAATGAACTGTTACCACAGTGGCAAGTAATATCAACAGTTAGCGCTAATATTCATAATTCTAAAATATTATAATACCTACCACATTTTATAGTATGTTTTTGAAAAAAAAATTTTTGTCGTGGATGTCATACTAACTGTGCTGACGCACTAACTGTTGGATATTGGATTCCGGAAGATTCGTATATATATTGAAGTACATATGTAGGTAAAATTCTCCAGCAGTTTCGTATAACACGAAACAATGACGTTCTAAAACAAAAACGTTCGGCATACATATAGATACATGCAGATGTATCAGAATGCACAATTGTTCTCAAGAGCCAAGAAAGCAACCCGCAGCCTTTGATAAATAGTAAACGACACGCCACTGCACACTGGATGTGGTTCATTATTAAACATATTCACTGTGCATTTCCATGTGTGTCTGTTACACTTATATCTTTGTTAACAAATATAAATTGCTGGGGGAATCTTGGAAGTTTACTTAGCGTCATCGGCAAATTTTTATGATTATTTTTATTGCAATACATTATTATTATTAAATTTATTTTATATATTTTTTGGTAAGGATGACTGAGGAAAAAATTACAAAGAAAATACACCGTGAAAGTATGTGGTAGTGTCGATATAGACCCTAGAAGGAAGTATACCAACCAGATTAGTGACGTATTGATTGGTACCTTAACAGTCAATTTAAAAAAAGATTTTTAGCATTATTTTTTTTACATAATATTACGAAACTTGTTAAACATTTCAACTAAGCTTATGCTGGGAGATTGGTCAACAGTCTAATGGTGGATAAGAACCTATAAGGCTTGACCATTTGGCTTTCGATTATGTATACGCTAATGTATGGGTGTGAATGAAGCGAAATATTTTCGGATACTAAGTGGAAGTCCGTGATCTCTCACTTCCGAGAATCGGGCGTATTTGTGTATATATATTATGTATATATTTTTTATTACTTTTAACTCGCCAAGGGAGACGAAACGCTGAATAATAATTGAAAATACAACTTGTGTAATCAGCGGACGTGTAAAGAAAGTCAAGCACAACCCTATGATCCCATCTCGATACGTGACGACTCGTACATTGCGATTACGTGATAATAATAAATCACATATTGATAAATCAAACTATAAATTTACTTTCGGCGAGTTACATCATTATTGCATTACAGAATAAATAAATGTAAGTGTATATAACAACATAAAAGTTTAAGTTACAGCCAGTACGTAAGTACAAGTACGACTATATATCATCCCTCAAACCTCAACGAAACGCTTTGCTTCGTCTTTCATTATTCGTACAGCAAAGGACTGGAATAGTTTGCGCACGTCTGTCTTTTCTTCCAATTACAATGTGGGTATTTTCAAGAGTAGAGTGAATAGGCATTAACTAAGCCTTACTATCTAGGACTGCATTTCCACTTAACATCAGGTGGGATCGTGGTCAAGCACTTGCTAAGAAAGAATTAAAAAAAAACCCAGGTGTCTGGTCGCAAGGCGCTTGGACATTAAATTCGTGACCACGAATCCTAAAACAATGAGCACTCGGCATGAAATTACAATATGCATGAATTATATAATATATTTTATTATATCACAGTTAAACTATTTTAGTCATTTAATAATAAATACATATACCTAATATCTGACAATTTGTGTTGTGTTTAATCTGCTGCTATCTCGCTATCTCTAATTTCCTAGGCGATTGATGGGAACGATAACGGAGAATTCACGTAACGGGACATTGAGTCTCCTAGGGTATACCGATTTATAAAACGTTGTCACATCAAAAAATATGTCCCCCTGTTAGCCATAAGCCTCTGTAAAGAGAGTATAAGCGCATAGTCCGCCATGCAGGCCTACTGCCTTGAATGTAATAATTTTGTCTTTAATGTTTGTACATTATGATTGTAATTAATTAAATGTTTTTGTCTATAAGTCAAGAACGTACTAGAAAATTATTATAATTGGTGATAGAACAACCATGTTCTCTTTGAGAGCTACCTACAAAGATGTTATTCAACGGAACAATGGATGCGACGCGCTGGAATGGAACGCAGCGAGCTATTGTGTTTACGTTCTGTATACTGCAGTCACATCCAGTATCATCGGAGAGCTACGTATGAAAGACAACTAGTAAAGCATCATAATAATACATTTTGATTATTAGATCCGTTAGTTTTGTATCAATAAAATTTTATGTGACAAGTATATTTACGAGCGAAAAAACAGACTTTAAATCGAATCTAACATTAAACGCCATTGAGTACGTGTGCCTCTTTGTATTTCGGAAATATCTAATCTAACAAAAAAAATAAAATTAATCAGAACCTAACTCTCATTAAACCTCTCTTTAATATACTTCAATAAAAAATGTATGAATGAAAAATGTTATTCGTCCATTTGGGCGCACATGATACAAATTTAAGACAGAAAATCAAACCGCATGGGAATGAACAGCATTCAAAAAGTTGTGAATTACAAAAAAAACTAAAAAAAAATATTTTTTTCCTTCTTTTTTTTAATAATTGTTAATTATTAACTTTTTAATTATCTTGTTCCATGGCTATGGTTCGCTTCCACCCCTTTTAGTTAGTGGCCAACGTGTTAATAATTTAGCACGACGGGTCCGGGCAGCTTTGATCAGAATTTGTGAGCCTAAATCCGCAACGAGGGCTTTTAGATTATAATTGTGAGCAAAATACGAGCCGCATACTGTATATGTGAATTGATTGTTGTTACTCCCATTCTATAACATTATTTACTGACATTGTGCTTGTAGTCGACCGTTAGGCATTGTTAAGAGTAATAAAACAAGTATATTTACTGGTAAAACAAAAACCGACTTCAAATCGAACCAAACGTTAAACGTTGAAACGCAAAGACAGGGCGTCTTTGTATTTTCCTAATTAATCAGAATCTAACCAAACTTTCGCATCCAAATAGGCGTGATATTGAGTTATTTGTCCATTTGTCGCGCACATTCATAATATAAATATAAGACTTATATGGTTTTTTCATTAATACCATTATTAGAATTGAAGCAAATTGGAATGGGACACAACGAAACCTCAGCTTTCAAATAAGAAAATAATTATCAAAATCGAGTCACTCAGTCGAAAGTAACGAGGTAACAAATATAAAAAACAACCTCCTATTTTGAAGTCGGTTGATAATCTCTTACTAGTAGTAAAAATTTGTCTAGAAAAATGTATTTTCTATACAGAACTGAAGTTTTGAATGTCTTGATACTTTCTTGATAAAACCTACCGACCGAGTCACGCGGCCTAGTCGGATCGGAATGTTATCGCCAATAGAATAACCGCCAAAGCCGGGCCCCTTCTCGAGGGCCCTTACGCATAGCTACTCGCTAAAGAGGTTAAGTGACCTAAGCTGTGCCACCTCTCAAAAACCGGATGAGGCTATAGAGGCCTGGCTTATCAGAAAAGTTAATTTAGAAAAAAAAACAGAATTGAGACAAGTGTGCAACAATTGTTTGGCGGCAATGGTCTTATGAAAAGCTTGTAGAAATATCTTTATATCTTCACCAATTATATCTCCCTCTCAACTTCTGTTCACCTCACCCGATCACACATTTCGTAACGTCTCTTGTCACTCACGCATTCACCAGCTTACTCTCCAAGTCAAGCGTGGGTAAAGTTTTACTTCAACAAATTAGTAGGTACGTAAATACAAACATAACTTTTTATTGAACTTGATTTAGCAGAACGTTAACGTATGGAGCAGAGTGGCAACCGCTGAAATGTAATTTTTCGCTTTACTCTTAAGTGTCACGCAGCTGTCGCAGTCCGGAGAGCATTACGCTTGGGAAATCTGCGGCGGTCTTTACATCATTGCCTGTGCTATGCTCCTTCCTATACCTTGCGATATGTTGGTTCTTTTCCTTGAGAAATTAGAACTGGTATATATATTGCACTTTAAACGGTACGGATTTGTTTACGATATTAAAAAAAATCAATTGGTTTATTACAGCATTATCAAACGTATTTTCCAACAAGATGGAGAGATTAATATAAAGACTGGTTGGTATCAAAATTTAACACGATTGTATAACACAGACACAACCGTGATGATTACCACTATCTTCAGACACGAGGAATTGACCCCAGAGAGAGAGAGAGTAAGATTACACAAAATCACATGCTAAGATTTATGCCAAGTCTGCAATGGGCTCGCTTCCTATCACAGTCTAAACATTGCTGAAAATGGGTGCTGCGACAGCACATGCTGACACGGCGTCCTACGTTGATTATCGCGTCCCTTTGTCTGTTACAACTCTAAATCTAGCTGTGTTATATAAATTGTTTGTAATGTGTTTTTATGATGCCTGTCTATCCCGCAAGAGCTAAATGAATTTGAAAGCTTAAATACATATTAAAATGTATTTTATGTGAACATATAATAACAATAAAAACATTTAACGGTTTCTTTTACCGGATACGAATTTAACTTGCAAATGTTCCGTCCGTTGTAAACATTCACAACGAAATTGCGAGTTCTTATTCCGATTTCGGTTGTTTTAAGGCAAATTGGTAAATTAAATTTATTCCTCCGCTGTGTTTTATTCATTACGAAAAAATCTTTTTTATCCACCATTGTAATTTTAGGGTTCTTTATTGTAATAAAGGATAACTTTGTTTATTACGTCACACAAAGTACGTACTTATAATTCTGTGGAAATAACAGTAACATTTATACAGGAAGAAGAGGTATTACCATTATAATAATAATATTTATTTATTGATCTTTCACAAATTCACATTCAACGCAAATAACTTATAGTACAGTTATACGTAGATTCTTAAATTTGTGAAAGACTGGTGTCTATACTAGGGTACCCTGTCAGACAGATAACAAGCCCTACCATAGTTATAATATGTATAGTGTGTGGGTTTGTGTGGTGTTTCTGTGGTGTGTATGTAAGTTCAAGTGTTTATGTATTATGCTTTTATATGTCTACAAACGTATATCATTGCGTACAAACACATTTCAACACCATCTTTAGTTGGTTTTCGGTATTTTTTATGAAAAAATTAGACATACGTGACTCGTCGAATTACTTCACTCACGGGTGAAACGCAAAAGTACATACCACTAGCTCATGTTTCATCGTTATTAATTCGGCACGTCCGGTCAATTTAAAATGTTAAAAACGGTACAATGTAAATAATATATCATCAAAAAATATAAATTAATTACAAAAAAACAATATAAATAGCACCCAACAATCTAGCATACACATACATATCCTAAATATACAGTTTGTCATTCACACATCAATCATACAATCAAAAATTCTGAGAACACAATATATATCAGAAAGAAATTTTCACTTACCTTGCCTGGACCGGGATCTGTAAAGACATATCAGATTTTAATTACGTGTAAACACAAAAGTCGACAACAAACCAAATTGTTGATGGATTTAACAGAAAGGGCTACAGCGCGATCTCTTTTAACACATATGGTTATCTTGTTTGTACCATTGGTGGAACTGAACCAAATTGAAATGGGACCAAAAATGGGGACAAACATGAAACATGCTTTCAAATTAAAAAAGAATCATCAAAATCGATTCACCCAATCCAAAGTCCTAAGGTAACAAATATATAGGAAACCTCCTTTTTTGAATTCGGTTAAAAACCGAGAAAAAAGTTACTTTCAAATAACTTTAAATGTATTATAATAATAAAGGAATATGGATGAGGAAAAATTTTATTTTTATTTCATAGATCAATTATACAGATAATAAATATAAGAAAATGAACCAAATTGATGATTTACCATCAATTTGATTCTGTTCTTCATGAGAAAACCAAATATGTGTTACATTTAATTAATGATTGATTCGATTTAAAGTGTATCTCTATAGTCTATAGTACATATCTAAGAATATCGAGTCTTTCATTTAACAAAGCGTAAACAGTAAACACATCGGTTTCCCATTGTCCCAAAGTTTTCGCAGTAAGCAACCCGGACGATAAAATAAAACAGCACCAGAGAAAAGTCTGAATGCACTTTTATTGTGGAACAGTTTAAACTGCGCAATAAAGATGAAACGCTTCATTTTATTGGAAACGGAAGGCGGACTTTTACGTACGTAGTGCTCAGCGGCCGCGAACAAATGCTAGTTTGTGTCGGAATATAGATCAAATAAAATAAATTGAATAATACCCTCGGAATTGTGTTCCATAACACTTTACATTGCCCGCAGAAATTCCACGTGTATTGTAGGAATAATATATTGTTTTAAGTAAGCTGCTGTTTTTGTTTTTTGAACCGACTCCAAAAAAGGAGGTTCTGAATTCAGTTGTAATTTTTGGAACGAAGTTCTTTACGGCAAGCCTGGAGGAGATAGGGAATTTCCTGCGCGACCGAACTGAAAAACTAACCATAAGAAAAATATAGAACGAAAGTGCGACAGTCGTATTCAAGGCGGTCGAAAACGTGACTATTAATTTCAACTCTCTGATCACAGGTGGTGCTAAAACGAATTATTAATAAGTATTAATTAACTATACTATGTTATTTTTTATTGTCGAAAAAAATAAAGAGATTATTTTACTTAACCTAGTTGAATTTTTTTTGTTGTTGTTCGATTTCTTTCATTTTATGTTATTTGATACTTAATTTCTCTAAATTCTTTTATGTACTTAAATAAAAACCAACCAGCAAAATAAAAAAATCAAGAAAATATAAATAAAATTACGCAATATTTCTTTCGCTTATTGTGTTGCTTTTATGTTATCCGGAGGAACTCCGTTCTTACGTGTTGTCAATAACACCACGGCATTTATTACTTTTATACTTTCATAAATCCGTGATTTATTGATCGATTTTATTTACGTTATTTTGAATGCACAAAGATAATCTTAGAAAGCGTACGTGCCTAGACGTTTTACCTTTTCGTTATTTTTTTGCGTAGATTTGATTTTAAGTCGGTTTTCGTTTTTAGTAATAAACATACTCATATAACTGAAGATTGTTTAAATATATTAATTCGTAAACAAAAGCCGCAAGTCACAGTTGCCTAGAGTTGTGAATCTGAACATTATTCCATTACCAACCTCGTCACCCCCATTCGAATGTAGAGTTCTGATGATAAAAGATCTGTGATTCACGCAGCATACAAACAAAGGCCTTTCATGTTTCATTTCAGGTCATTGGGTTCGTTGTTATATTTAATCAGATCATTCCCGTTTGCAATCATCTGGGTTACTGCGTGAACTATTTGACCTTTTTACAATAATTAATAAATACTTATGCTCTTTAATAAATGACCCTTATCCTTTTTCTATGTTTCCAGCGAGTGCACTATGATATAAAAATATTGACACAAAACAATTGTATTTTTTGATTACACGACTGAAGTAAAACTTCTTTAGCTCCACCTATATGTATGTATATAAATCAATATGTTGATATATGTATAATATAAACACAAAATTCAATATACTTGTATATATGATTATTCAAGAGAGAAAGAAAATGTACACGCAGTGTGATACAGTGAATAGACCTGCACTGTGTCTTAGATATACGAAACGTACCTCTCTATCTTCACTAACTTATAACTCCCTTTCAGCTTCTATTCGCCACGCCCGATCACACTTGTAATGCATTCACCAGCATACCCCCAAAGTCAAGCTTGCATAAAAAAAATTTACTTCAAAAATCCGAAGGCTTCATAGTCCCAGTTCAAAGGTTCCTGGCGGAGGGTTCCTGCAGTCTCCATATCAAATGTCCACTTTTACAGTTTCTCCCACCACGTCGTTGGGTAAATATCGCGCGGGATATAGGACTTGGCACATAGCATGATATTGTTATCAAGCAATTCCTTAAGAATTCAAAAATATATGAGAACACCAACAAAATAAAGCAAAAAGAAAACAACCCAAACTGTACTATTTGAAACGTGTTAATAATTATTTCTATAAGCCTCCAAAATGCTTCCTACGACATCTCATTTGTCAAATTATGCGGTAATATATACCGGCCAAAATCATAACTCTCCTTTTTGCTCCCTATAGTCGGGTAAAAACAGACTTATCGGGTTATATTCTGCAACTAGTTATCGCACAGTAGATGTCAACCAAATTCTAGCTTCATTGAATCTTATATTGTTTTCATTGTATTTACACGATAATTTCATTTTCTTGGATACATTTGTAAAGGAATACCACACCAATAGAATAACGTTAATGCTTTTGTAATAAATCACTAGGATTTCTGCATTAATATCAAATCTATTGAGCCGTAAAGATATGACCATTGGTTAAAATAGCTGGGAAATTTCAAATAATTCGGATTACGTATACACCAAATATAATATTTAGCTTTCAAAACGGACAATGGAAATTATATACTTATTGATACAATTTATTTTTTTAGAAAAAAGAGCAAACGAGCTTACGGCTCACCTGATCCCAAGTTATCACCCAAGACACCCACAACACCGCTGGTGACAGCTGATTCCACAGGTTGATACTACGTGGAAGATAGTTACTCGAGAAACGTGAAACGCCAACCATCAAGACGATGTCGATGGAATTTAAATTTCTATGCGGCAATGGAAATCGATAGCTGGGACGATTCCGAACAATTCCTAGGAACACTCCCCGTGATATATACTACAGAGAATGCAAAGCGCCCCGACATCTCTTCGCAGACCCAGAGGGTCAAGTCGAACGGAAAAGCCCTTTTGTATTATTGTCGACGATTCGGGCAGCTCTACGTTGTACACGGTCAAACGGAAGAAGTTGGTATTAGGGAGCCACGGTTTACAGATGCGAACGGTATTTCCACGGTAAGGAATTCAGTGATATCTTTATATAAGATGTATATTTGTAGTGGTTTTTTTTAGGAAGACGGGCAAACGAGTTTGTTATGACTGAGAGTACCGGAAAGATGGTCGTCCAACCGAGGTTCGTTCCTTCACTCTTCGTTATATCGAAAAATTCATTGACAATAGTAGAATTAGTAGAACCTGGTCATTTGAATATTCTTTCGCGATCTTGACTGTTACTTATAAGGTAGAGAGCCGTGCTAGTTCCATATCCCGGAGGTCGCCTCAAGTTGCGTAGTACGCATAGCAATCAGCAAACTGCCGGAGCCAATTAATTTGTTTGGTGCAATTTTAAATGCCGATCTACCAAAATAAATATGTTGGTTGATATATAAAAGCTACTAATTAAGATCAGGTCAAAATCAGCTGAAAACTCATTTGCCGATATTAAAAAATATAGAAATGCCTTTTGCATGCTGTTCTCAACATGTTCAGACGAAGTAACGCCGTAATAACTGGAAGATATAAATATGCACTTTGATTTATCAATACGGCGGTGTATTAGTGTCACGTAGCCGCAATGTGTTGGAGAAGGGATCAAAGGGTTGGCGCTTGTGTTTCCGCGCACGTCCGCTGATACGACGAGTTCTACTTTCAATTCTTATTCAGTGCTCCGTCGCGCTTAGCAAGCTAACACTGTTTTGATGATTCTTCAAGTAGAACTACATGATATATATATATATAGCATTTCAATTACTTTCTAGTAAGTTAGAACTAACAAACTTAAACGTGTATATTTACGAGCAAAAACAAAAACGAACTTCAAATCGGATGGAACGTTAAAGGCAATGCGCGCGGAAGCCCTCTTTGTATTACGAATTGTCGGACGGATAATACGAAATAGAATCAATCAGAACCTCACCAAACTCTCATCAAAGTACCTCTTGAAGTACTCCTTTCCAATAAAAATCTGCGAAATCGGTTGGCGTGATACATTTGCGGGGCACATACTTGATCCATATTTAAGATTTATATGGTTTAATCATGGATGCCATTGTCAGAATTAGATCAAATTTTAAATGGGACCAGATGAAAGCACTAGCATTCAAATAAAAAAGAATCATCAAAATCGGTCCATCCAGTTTAAGGTTATGACAAATAAAAACAACATACAGACGAATCGAGGACCTCCTCCTGTTTTGAAGTTGGTTGAAAATAGAAGGTAATTTCAATTCGTCAAAAATTCCGTTTTACATAATTTGGCCATGGTAACAGCGAACACAAAATACCATTTCTATGTCGGTCGACCCCAGTAGGGTTATTTTATGTGAGAGTTTATTTTATCATCTCTTTAAACATTTAGCCAACTAACTATTCAAGATAGATAAACAACAAATCCAAACAAAAGAATGCCGATTCCGACGAAGGATTCTCAGCGAAGTTATTGAAAATAAAAAAAAATATACTCAATTTAATAGAGAAGGTACAAAATTGTCTGTGAAATGAAGCGTAAGCCGACATGAATCAGTAGCGGGAATCTTCACGTAAATAATTTTGTCATTCAATGGCATATAATATAATAGTGGAATCTGGTTTAAGTATAATATACGTGTCTGGACGTACGTTGAAATCCGCAACTCGATAATATTACGCAAGCTTGCAGCTGAGCACGTTTTCAATTTACAGAAAAGGAAAAATTCACTTAAAAGGTCACGTCTGAGATATTCTAGTACATCGGAATATTATAATAATATTATTAGATTTGAATTTCAATTCAGGTTTTAGAAAAATTTCAGGTCTTATGAAATGATATAGAGAGATATAAATTTAATCATCTGTCAATGTATTCTAACAACGTAAATAGTGCCTTTTTGATTACAGAAAGTCGATAGTCAGTCTACCATATCTCTGTCTGTCTCTTGAGAAGCTAAAGAGACGGGAGGCACTCTCAATTTCGGTCCACTATCTGGTGCTACGCAGTCATTTGTTTGTGTACTCGTAAAATTACTTGTTATATATAATAAATAATAATTTTTGTTAACTTGGAGTGACAAGTGCTGAAATGTAATATCCCTTTCACAGCTACGCGTCGATCAGCCGTCGGTATCTGAAGAATATTACACTTGGGAAATTTGCAACGGTATTTACGTCACTACCAACACATTATATATATGTATAATGTAGTGCTTAGTAAGACATTTTCTAGTTCTTTCTCCACTCTAAATCAACACATGTATATATATATATATATATATACTTAACTACTACTACTAGTACTTGTATATATATTTATATATAAATATACAAGTAGTAGTAGTGCGTTTAAAATGTAACATATAATAAAGAATATTTAGTAGAGAAGTGGTAGCTTAGTTTCCGGGCAGTCGCTTCAAGTTGCATAGTACGCTAGCAACCAGCATTCGATCCTTGATGCCGATAAACCTTGCGCTCGAACGAGGCTCTGAACGCACAGGAGCGATCAGAGGAAACCTGCATGTCTAAAAAAAACTCAAACTGAGTGGTCTTGTACTTAGCCTTATCCTCTCTTTAGAGAAAAAGCCTGTGCCCAACAGTAGGGAATATTATAGCCTATATTAAATAAATAATAAATACTTCAATGATTGTATTGATGACAAAATAAAAATTAAATATTTAAATGTAAAAAACCAAATAAGGTTGGCGAAAAAAAGACTGCGGACTGCGGACACTAACTAGGCTTAGGGCAAGAGAGCTTATTATTTTCTGGACATATTATAAAAGAGTGCAATAAAATTACAAACAAAAGGAATTTTGAAACAGCACAAATATTTCAATTTTTTTAAAAGACGATTTACATTTTGTGACAAGAGAGATAAAGAGTTGCTAACTAGACACCTTTTGAAGTGTTCTGTTTATGTTGACATCGCACAAGATTTGACAAAGGGAGCTCGCGTCGTTTGATCAGGGAACCGTGACGATGGATGCAAAGCTGTGTGGAGGGAGAGAGGGCGCGAATCAAAGAATGCAAAGTGACGTGTTCAAAGATCGTCTCTTAATCACATGTTAGTCATTTCCCTGCAACTATTAGTTTAGTTGATATCTTCAATATGTTCGGTAAATATTTACTGATCCTATTTACAACAGCGACACCCTTGTAGACCGGCATCTGACTTAGGATTTGAAATTAAGTAGTGGAAAACTCAAACAGATTTCAAGTTGTTTTTTGAAATGCACATTTTTTTCGAAAATATTACTAACATTCTTGCCAACTAAACAATTCTAAGTTGTGCTACGAGTTGGTTCACGTGAATAGTCGAATGGTGTATCCAAACCTGCAACTTTACGTTTCGCAGACCGTACCCTAAACTATGCTATTAACCCTTAAAAATTGCCAAATTCTTAGGTAGGCGTGCGCACTTAACTCACTGCACTTGGAAAATTTTCAGTTCAAGTGAAACCAAACACTAGAAACTAGCTTCAAGTATATCACGAAGGGCCAAAAATTATTTTCATTCACAAAAACTTTAAAAGACTCGTTTTAAAAAAATCTTTCGTTTCACACATACCTATATAAGCTATCAAAAATCACATTTTTTTAAATATACACGATTATTTTATTATCGATGATAAAAAGATAATAATAGTCGCTTTTCATCCTACAGCACCGCAGGCCTATCACCATACTCGTATAATGGAATAATGACATTTAAGATAGTGATTATTTTTTGTATTGAAGGTTCCATAAAAGAGACAGACCTCCGATAATCTAACTGAAGATGACAAAGATCGGGAAAACTGGAGGAGAAGATTAAAAAAAGCCGAACCTTGCTCACGGCGGAATTAGGCAAAGAAGAAGAAGTTAGTTAGTTACAGCCTTTATATATGTCCCACTGATGGGCACTGGCCTTCTCTGTTAGGAGAATATAAGGGTATAGTCCGCCACGCGGCCCTAGTACGGATTGGCAGACTTCATATGTCTTAGATAAAACTTAAAAAACGTGTAGGTTTCCTCACGATGTTTTCCTTCACCGTCGAGTGCGTGGTAAATCAGCACATAAAATTGCAACAAGAATATTATTGTTGCCGGCACCGGGGATCGAACTCGGGTTGGTAGCATACTATGCAACTTGAGGCTACCACCCGCACATTGTACTACCACGGCTAGAAGAAGAAGGATAACAAATTGATATAAACGGACTATTTTTATAAGAAAAGGGTTAAATGAGCTTACGGCTCACCTGGTCTATCTTCGAAACTCTTAATTTTTCATGGCTAAGCGGAATTATTCTTCGACTGTTTTTTTTCCAGAACATTCCCTAATTCTGTTCCCTAGCCACGACTTGTTCCTTCTTCCCACCCCTCTTTTTCCTGCTATTTAACCCATCATAATTAATTGCAAAATGTGGTACCTACCATGTATCCTCTGTATGTACATTCAATTGTACGAACCTGCATATAGATATTAGTTTAATTTGCGTCATGCCACTAAAACTAATTCATCCCCGAGTGGCGCACATAAGCCACCGAAGGGTTTCGCCAACATGAATTTTAATCAACGCGCTCTCAGCTCCTGACAAACGAACTTATGTACCCAATTTGCATAGTGGACGAAAATAGCGTAATGGCGGCTTAATATAATAACGCGCTGTTACAAAACAGATAACGGGCGTATTCAAATTTAAGCGAAATATTGATAACCAAATATATCATCTACAATAACATATGTCAGACTTTTACGTAAATTTTAAGACACTGTTTATAACAAGGACAAATGGAAAATTAAACAAATACAATGATAACTGCCGTCCTTGAGCATCACAGGAGTTTCAAGTTCAAGTGCTTCATTAAAATTTCGTAAAAACGTGTGTGTCGTTTAAAACGTTTAAAACATTCATTGCGAATTGAAATGATTAAGTTTCAAAACTTAATATTATCTTTAAGATATCCTGTACAGTCAACACGTCGAATATAATCCGGCGTTTTCCTTTTAGAAACAAAAGTAACATATTGAAAGTTCACACGTGAATACCACAGACACGGCGAGTTATGCGGCAACAGAGCTCGCAGTTTGAAATACACTCCGCTAGGGAAATTTGTCTCGGCTTTTGTTGCCAAATGTTTGCCGCACCATTACGTTTATGGAAGTTATTTTATTGGAACACAAACCTTTTCCTACGAAACAGTATTTTTGAGCGCACTATTTTTTTTAAAATAGCTAACGATGAATATTGTGAGTTTTTTAAACTTTGTAAGCAAATGCTTGAACACGGTCCCACCTGATGTTAAGCGGAAATACATTCCTGCGTGGTAAAGCACACTAGCTTAGTAAATTAAAAGTGTGAAATCTAGCAATGCGTCTTCAAATCCGAAGGGAAAACGGGGATGAGGAATTATATCATGTATTTCCCTGTGGTATTCCTTGAAGTGGTACGCATACATAGGTTCTCAATGGTTACCAGTTCAAATGTCCCGCGGTACTGTAGCACTGCTTTTATAAATTTATTCGTTATGTTGCCAACTTAACTTTAGAATAAAAAATAATAATAATTAATATTATTATTTTTTGCCAGGAGAGAAGTGGTAATTCATTTTACAGACCAATAATAATGATAGGTGATCATCGGCGTCCACAAATATAAACACCAGAGTAATTATAAGCGTATGCTTCTCACAACTTGGTTCCTTCCAATCTTTTCCCATATTCTAGGTTCTCTCTTAAATTATTTTTCTTTTTTCCTATGTTTAGTGTTGCTGAAAGTTCTTCGGCTGCATTTTAAAGTAGCATGTAATGTTTGTTATGGCTCTAGAATGTTCCAATCCAACTGACACGGCCATATAATAAAAACGACCACCTCAAAGGCCGGCAACACACCTGTAATTCTGATGCTAGGGATGTTCATGGACGACGATGATCTCTT
Source organism: Meandrusa payeni (assembly GCA_029286785.1). NCBI lineage: Eukaryota > Metazoa > Arthropoda > Insecta > Lepidoptera > Papilionidae > Meandrusa > Meandrusa payeni. The sequence continues at coordinate 9,944,474 of JAGSMX010000013.1, forward strand.
AAAATCTGGTGAGACGGAAGCCCTAAGCTTTTCTAAAATAAATCATCCTCATTAATTGTATGCAAGCCAAGAAAAAAAAATAGATGGTAGTACTAACGTGGGTGTAATAAACGCAAAACGTAAAACTTCGTTAACAGTGACATCATTGAACAGTGATCTAGTTTCGCTGAAAGAATAACAAACGCAATCCAATCCATAGCGCCAGCAAACAATAGTGTTGTGAGCTTTGTGCCAGAACATCGAATCCATTGTTTTTGACGCAATCATTCCACTGCATGCGGAACATGTGTTACTTAGGACATGGTACACGTTGCATAGCGGAGTGAAAACACATTTCGGTACATTTGAGCATAGATCTTTTATCATTAAGTAGTTAGAGTTAGTTAAGATAACCTTGAAAAAGAAGAAATTAGGTACGAGTAGTATTTCCGGGGCGAGATGGTGAAATGCTAACGCGACCCTATGCTATACGACCATGGGAGGTTTTAGTCGGTAGCCTCCTCCGAGCCCAACATACGAGTAACATGCCCGCTACCCCAGCGGACACGATTATAATAATAATTACTGTTAAACAGTGATTTTATTACTCCCATTTCTGGATTAAAGTCGTATTCGTGTATATTGTTTGTAGTGGGAGTATCTATCATCATCATCAGCCTGTGTCTACCCACCGCTGGATATACGCCTTCCCCAATGCCTTCCACCACATACGATCCTCAGCTTTCCGCATCCAGCTACTTCCGGCTATCCTAAAAAGGTCGTCGGTCCATCTGGAGGGAGGGCGCCCCACGTTTCTCCGACCTATGCGCGGCCTCCATTCCAAGACTTTCCTCCCCCATCTACCACCGCTGACTCGGCAGATGTGGCCGGGCCCACTGCCACTTCATCTTGCTGACTCTATCCCTTAGAAAAATGCCGAGCATAGCTCTTTCCATCGCTCGTTGTGCGACTTTCAATTTGTGGACCAGCCCATCGGTCAGAGTCCAAGTCTCTGCACCATAGGTCATAGCTGGGAGGACGCACTGGTTGAAGATCGTCTTCAGGCTTTGAGGTATTTGCGAGGTATCTGGGAGTATCTATACTTATTTAGAAAAATATATAAATGTATTAAGAGACCCTTGTACTACATCTCGTATAGATAATTGTTTTATAACAGCAAGATGATCTTACAATAAACATGAAACATAGTTATATATCAAATAGCATATATATATATATTTATATATATATATATGCTATAAGATAGTATAAAGTTACAGCCTTTATACAAGCCCTACTGCTGGGCGCAGCCCTTCTCTGTATAGAGAGTAGAAGGGCTTAGTCCGCCACGCGGCCCTAATGCGGATTGGCAAACTTCACGTGACTTAGAAAAAATTTTCTAGGACATGTAGGTTTCCTTACAATGTTTTCCTTCACCGCCAAGCGCGTGATAAAAGGTAAAGGGTTTATTCAGTGTTAGTCCAGAAGTTAAACATGTCTCATTTCACACTTCGTCCCAACATCGCACTTATCCCGTTCTCTTTTGATATTTTAAATATAAGAGAGTCACAAAGGAAGGCAAAGAAAATAAAAGCATCATTAAGGCATGACCGGCATCTGAAAATGTAACCAATTCGAAAACTTTAGTGAGCGGCAACATTTCTACTTGTTGAGTAATTTCAGTTTGCTTTTCATTGGAGCCGACGGTACTTTATCAGTGGCTATAAATAGTTGTAGTTTGTTCTACTATGGAACGGGATTTATTCACATTTATTTATTTCTTAAGACTTCTTAACAATATATTTACGAGCAAAAACAAAAACCAACATCAAATCGAATCAAACGTTAACGATACCGATTGTCGACCTCTTTGTATATCCGAATTATCTAGAATATCAAATAGAATTAATCAGAACCTAACTAAACTCTCATTAAATTAACTTTGAAGTACATCCATTCCAACAAAAAATCAATCAAATCATCGAAATCTGTTGTGGCGATATCGAGATATTCGCCCATTTGTTGTGCACATAATTAATGCAAATTTAAGACATATGGTTTTCTCATGGATGCCATTTTTAATGCTATAAGAAAAATAATAATTGATTTATTCAATTAAGTATCTTAGACTTATCATTACATTAAATACCTATTAAATAATTACTCTTAGATTAAATTATAACAATAATAAAAATATAATAAAATATTATACTAACGGCTTGAATATGCTTATGAATACCTTACCCCATGTGAGACGGCGCAGCATCTCTTTACATAAATACAGTCAAACCTTTGAGTGATCATGCTCAGGATGCTGTTGGAGCTGGTCCGCACCCTGCGCACCAGATATACACACCTCTTGCGCATTGTCGCAAAAAAGCATACCACCTGTGCATCCGCGAAAATCCCCGATGCACTACAGAAACGGGGCATCCTCAACAGAACCCTGAACGCGTTGTTATATTAAACACGGAGAGCGCTGTACGATCTTTGAGTAAACTTCGCCCACAGACTGCACGTGTATTAAGTTGTACAGTAGGCTCGAAAGAGTATGAGCTTAACAAAATTGAAACTTTTTATTTTAATTTGTTTAAAAAAATCCTCCAAATCGATTCATCTTTATCTAAAGTTATAAGATAACAAACATAAAAACGTGACATAATATATATTTTATTTGTAAAGCAAATATAACATAGATTGAAAGCAGAAAGGGCTTTATTTAGAGCCGCGTTAGTTCCGCTGCAAACCATAATCCACAAGCACCGCTATTGTTTGGCCTCACTCATTGTGGGTTCATTAATGTAATACTATTTGTGAACGCTTCTCTCGAATTATTCAGACAATGCTGTTTTGTTTAACATATGAGAGAATCGAGTCATTCAATACAGTGATTAGCCATATTTTGTGTCATGTCTGCGAAGTAGTAAATATCCTTGGTGTGTGTGTCCAGGTAGTTGCCTCAAGTTTAATATTACGCTAGCAATCCGAGTTCGATCACCGATACTATAAGTTATGACAGTAAATAAAAGACATATAAAATATTAAAATAAGAAATATGTACAAGCAATAATAAAAACCGACTTCAAATCGATTCAAAAGATAAACGCTATTAAGCGCAGGTAATTGACTTTTGTTTTCTGCTAATTTTGAGTTATTTTTTTAATTGACTGTTATAGATTGTTTTTATTTTATTAAGAAGTACAAACAAAAACACTTTATTCGTAATTTGTAGGAATGAATTGGGTGCACAACTGTACACATGCGCAGTTATCCCTTCTAAGCTCCGCTCAGCGCTAGAATTATCTGTCGCCAACTACATATATATATTGTTGTATTCTTGGAGCGTGTTAGGCTTAATTAAAATGAGCGGAGCAGAGCGAGGTATATTGAATAACAAATAATTTCACAAGTGATGCAGACTGGCGCGGCGACGACATGACAGCGGAAGCGGTCTCCCGACAGCGACGAATTTCCCAAGCGGAGTGTAAATTACGTGATGCCTGCGTGTCTCACCGTGAATAATGTATTCTGAGTAAACAATACACTACGTTATTTACAAGCTAATTATATATTCGACACAGACACGCGGTATTTTGATCAGGCATTGGTAACAAGCGGAAACCTACACCGAAACGGTACGTGGAGATTCGTTTAACCTCTATTAACATAGTTTAATCATTGGAACGAGTTAAGTCAGCATGTTAAATGTACCACATTGAGCCTTCTAGAATTTGCCCTATTATTGCGTATAATTCATGAGAAACCCACCTTTCAAGCTTTTTCACCTCCCCAATTTGCTTCAATTGGATTAAAACAGTTTTGTCACTAACACCACAGCCTGCAGCTAACTCGGACGTGGTTTGTTTTTTCCAGAACTAAAACGTTTGAACCAAAAACGCAGTGTTTTCTTTGGCGACACCACCGCCATACAAATCATTAATCCTTCGAGCCGTTTCTAAATCACTGCCTCGAGGGAACTCGTACTCGTAAATAACGCGATATTTTAAGTTTTCCAACCATGGAACCAAAGATGGAAAACACATATGGATTACGGTTTTCGAAAAACAAATGCATGAGTAAATAGCTGTATAAATTTGAAATTGGAATTCCTGACCAAAGAGGAGATATTTGAGATCAAAGTGGCCAGTACGACAAAACGCCATAGCTGTAACTTAACTGTAACTGTTATAAACACAAAGAGCGATATACACGGTATATCATAATTACATAGTACACGAAATTAACTGAACGGTTATCAAGTTCATGACAGCGTTCTATTTCCCAGTAGTTAACTAATTTAACAGTGAATATGTTATAACTGGTGGGGTTACTCCGATATATGTGTACTCCAGCGCTATTAAGCGAATAAACAAGACAAGATTGGGCTGAATCTCCCGTGAGTTATATTCACTTACTATGTAAATACGGACGTAACTTGGTTTGCTGGGGCCCGGAGGGTGCTGATTAAAATTTGTTTACTTCAGCCCGCATAAAGGTATTTATTCATACGTGATCTTAGATATACGGCTTTACTTTTGTTATATTCATTTGGAACATTTTTTGCCTAAAAAAATCTAAAATGACTAAGTGGAAGTATTTAACAGAAGTAGAAGTAATAATGGTTTGATTGCTAGCGAATTTGCGTAAGCGAACGTGGCTCAATCCCAAATTTCAAAAGCTAACGTAAGGGCCCTTATGCGATGCGCTGAGCCAACATCGACTACCGGACGTTGCCTCCGGATACGTAATGGAATGTCCAATGATGTTTGGCCACTCACATAACGAAGTTCTCGCAGAATGCAATGCTTTTTAATTCACTTTAAGATTAAGCGGAGAATACAATAAGTTTCAAGTTACAGCCTTTATAGATATAATATATATGTCCCACTGTTGGGCGCAGGCCTTCTCTGTGAAGAGAGTATAAGGGCACAGTCCACCGTGCGGCCCTAGTGCGTTTTGGCACACTTCACAAGCCTTAGAAAAAAAAATCTAAGATATGTAGGATTCCTCACGATGTTTCCTTTCACCGCCGAGCGCGTGGTAAATCAGCACATAAAATTGTAACAACAAATTTATTGGTCGTGGCACCGGGTATCGACCTCGGGCTGCTAGCGTACTATGCAACTTCAGCCAACCGCCCGGACACTGAGCTACCACTGCTCTGAGAATACTACAGTATTTAAAAATTGAGTATCTAAATACATAAAATTCTTAAGGCCTTTTTATACTTTCTGAGGAAATGCTTGACCCCGATCGGGATGGTAAGACGCACTAGCTAAATAAATGCCTATAAACTTTACTTTTGAAAACACCCACAATGTAATCGGATGAAAAGACACAGGCAAGCAATGAAAGACGAAACAAAAGGCTTCATTTGGGTTAGAGACTGCGGTCCGGTCAAAAACCCAGACAAATTTTTGATGATTGATTTCGAGAAATCTTTAACAGGCCAAGCCTAGTGATCTTGTGAAGTTTGGAAGCGATTGGATCAACAGACCTACCTGCTCAACATGGTGGTGACGGTAGAAGAACTCTTCCCCTAGGACGTGCGTTCCGCTTAAGATCCCGGGGATTTTCTTAAATTAACAACAAAAAAATGTAGTACTTACCGTGTGAAGCCAGGTCGAGTCGAGTTGTAGTTTTATATTTATCTTAAACATTTTTTCTAATTATATCATGGTTAATTTGCTAGGAAGAAAACGACAAACGCTGCCTTTCATAGTTCCCTGAAACCTTTGACACATTTATATACTACATCTTTGCATGTTCGTTGTTTTTAAGTGTTTACCACGTCATCTTTAATTACAACGTCACTAATTAGATATACATTCGACCTAGGACGTAGTAGCGTAGTACTTTAGGGCAATATAGATATAAGTAATGGAACAATAAAGTAAAGTAAATCGAAATTAGGGGAACATCGCGTCTGAGAAAAATCTCAATGCACGTCGACGTAGGTATTACTGATGCTTAAACTCCATTTATCGATGTATATACGAAGGCCAGCGCACAGTGGGGGTCTGTACGGAGGTCTAGTACGTAGGCAACCATCATAAATTCCTGAACAACATGCGGCGCCCCACCGATGCGCAGTAATTGCGTCGCGGTTGCTGGGCGGGCTGGTTTTATCGCCAAACCTCATTTGCAGGAGTGTTACTGTTGTTACTTTTGGAACTCGAATTTAAAATTTTACTGAAATCGACTTAGTAGGCATATATTTTATTGCTTAGAATGATAAAGTAAACGACACGCTGAGTAAAATCCTTGATTATTGTGATGATGTTATCTCTATTGTAAAAAAGAACTTTCCTGTATATGTTACATGATTTTACAATGTTTTTGTTACGTTTTTTTTTATGGCGAACTGCAGAGATTGGCCAGAGAAGCTGGCATTGACTGCTTCACCGGATTGAGAGGTGGTATAGCTCTTAGGTCGCTTAGCCTGAACCTCAATGCTTTTGATGCGAATCTCATAGAATTAACCTTCTTAATATGCCTTTAATAATCCTTAATCTATAACGTATAAAAAACGTGTCAATGGTTTGCGTAACTTTATCCATAAAACTGTAAATTATATCAAAAGAAGCTCCACTTCAAAGATTAAAAAATCATTGAAACAGCCTGGATCAGAAGATTATAAGTGATGAGCTTAATTTTGCAAGTGACATTTTCATTGAAAACTATGTTAATTTTGATATGTTAGTATTTGCACATGTAGTATAAAACAATGTGGACACTTTCGAAGACCAAAAGTACGCACCACGGGCCCTCCCACTGCCGGCTACACACTCAGCCAATTTATATCGCGAGAGGGCAATTACCGACGCTTCCCGTCGTTTGATGTCTGAACGTCATTTGGGAAAATTATTTCGCTGAGCCGCCCGCCCCCGGCCAAGTAATAAACACAATCAACTCGTGCGATGCGACTGTTTTTTGCGAGTTATGTTGGTAGGGGACAGAGCAGTCACTCAAACCTATTGTGATATTAATGAAGCGCTCTATTGATTCGTCGCCTTAGTTTTTTCTTGCGTCTTAATCTTTTTTTAAAATGATATTGAAATGTTTAAATCGTTTTTTCAAATCGGATCACGCTTACTCGTGCGAACTAATACGAAATAAACTAAACTTGTTTGATTACAGTCGTGTGGAAAAGAAAAGCACATTTTTTATATTATTTTTTCTATTTATAAATTGAGATTTTTTAAATATATGTAAGTTTTTTTATTGGAAAATTATCAGTTTATAAATAATAGTGATTACAAGAGTACCAGTGATGAAATTACGTAATAACGTACAGTAGTGGAATGCCAACCATCTAGGCGATCTCAAAGATATTTGGAGTTCTGTCATGACGAGCGGTAGTGAAAATTGGCAGGCGAAATGATTCTGAACATTCCTCAGAACACTGTCCATGGTAAATGCGATGAAGAATGTCGAGGGACCCAAGATTTTGTGAACCCTGAATGTCAAGTCGATCGGAACGTACATCCTTGTTGTAAAAAAAGTTAGCGACAAAAAATATTTCAGATCTTGTTTTTTATTTATGTATAAATATTCTAGAAATTTCATTGATCATATATACAGACAAAAAACTTTTCCACATTTTAACTACCAAACCCTAAAAGAACAAAACGATCACACAACTGGCAACACATAAAATTCAAATGTGAACAACATGAAGAAAATTAACTCACCAAAATGTACAAACAAAATAACATGCATACTTTTTAATATTATGAACTTCGTTTATAAAACTACCACGGACATACATATCTGAGCGTTTCAATTAAAATGCTAGCCTTTTGTATAGTTAGGGTTGCCAACTGTGTGGTCAAGCGATTATCTTTTTAGTATTTAAATTTAAAAATAATAAAAAAGTTAAATATTCAAAACCAAACATTTCAAAAAAAGGGTATTCAAAATCACGAAACTCACAGGATTTTTTCGGTTTTATTCATAGATGAACATACTTATGAACTCTTGCACGTTTGTTTCTTTTCAAGTACCATTTTTTTGTAGCCAAGTTTATTTTTAAAAAAACGTACGTTGCCAACCCTACGTGCGCACTCGTATACATTATATTAAAATAGCCGGACTGAAAATGTACTCTGTTAAATGCCACCGCATGGATCGCTTTAATAAAGCTAGTGAAAAGGTATTTTCTTTGTTACTTTATGGAAATATTTTTATTTGGAACATTTTTGTGTTACATTATTTTCACTGATTGTAGTAGATATTATTTTATCCGTATGAAAAAATTACATTTATAATTTTATGACATAACGTAAGGTAAAATAAACCTATATGAATAACATATGAGAGCCGCTGTAGCTTAGTGTCCGGGTGGTCGCCTCAAGTTGCATAGTACACTAACAATCAGAATTCGATTCCGGGTGCTAACGGCACCGGAGATTGAATGAAAACACATGAATTTAATTGTTGCAATTTGAAGTGCTGATTTACCATGCTTTTGGCGGTAGCGGAAAACATTGTGAGGAAACCCACATATGTCAGACAATTACTCTAAGAAAGTCCCAGTTGGGCAGAGTGGCGGACATTGGCCTTATACCCTCTAAAGGGAAGAACTGTGCCCAACAGTGGGATATATTTAATCACTAAATATATCCGTCAACCATCAAAGAAAATGCATATGCAATGCTTCACGATCTTATGGCTGGTGGTTCGAATCTCTTGTTAACAACTTGTGCCAACGAGCTTCCGTTTTAAGGTTTCTTACGTACAGAAATCACACACATAAGCTTGGTTAAAAGAGGACAGTGAAATCTGTCTATGTTTACCCCACTTTGGTTAAAAGCACGTGATAGCTTATATTCTAACATATTGTCTAAATATACATACAAAGAAAAGAAAATATACATATAATTGTAAGAGTAATATATGTCATTTCATATCAAGTTGTAAATGTGTAACAGTTTTATAGCAGCCACTAAGTTATTCACAGACACATTCGCTCGAGCTAAATGATATTTCCATTCGCACGTGACGCAAACACGAACACACACCCAACGAGTAGCGCGGCTAATTTAGAATAACGAGTTAATTTGCTGTGTCGTGTGCGCTTCTACTGATAAATTAACTTACCTCGCACTTCTGGCACATACGGTGTAGCATGGAGCCCTGGATAGTAAATATAACTTCTTTTTAATTTATCCCGCACTATTCATTATAGAGTGGTCAGAGGATATAATATTTACACGCATCTTATTATGTACCTACACTCTTAAACCTGACCGATTCATTGGTTATTATTAATATTAATATCATATATGGAATGGAATGGAGGTACACCGAATTTGCCGCTGATAATTATTACTCAAAGAAGATTTTTATTTATTTATTAGAAAAAACTTACAGCACCATTACAGCTAAACGAATTCGGTGCTGTAGTCTACACAATAATAACAATACAATAATAGTTAACATCACAACATAAAAAATCATTTAACTAAAGTGACAACTCAAACATTCATCTTCTCGATATATCTATAAGCAGCCTCTGTGAACCTCGGCTGGTCACACTGAAATATATCAATATGCTGTGAGAGAAAATTGACAATCCTAACAGCGCCTGACATGGGAGCATTCGTGGTCAGGTTGGTCCTGGAAGTAGGCGCTAGCAACAACGCAGGGCGGCGACGCATATGAAGGAATTTATCTGGCGCTCGCAACTGCAACGCGGCCAGCACTTCGAATGGTGCACCAGCCTCGTAGTACCCTCCATACGTACTGAACAGGCGCGACGTCTCTTCTCACCTGCAGCGTGCTGTATCCGACCATACCAATTACAAAGAGACTCGGATACAACAGCGGGAAGGAGGATACACGCCGTACTGTTTATAGTATAAAACCTACAAAATTTATTTTTTAAAAAAAGTACGTTGCCAACCCTACATGCGCACTCGTATACATTATATTAAAATAGCCGGACTGAAAATGTACTCTGTTGTGCCGCAGGTGTGCCCGCGGTCTTATGAATTACAAATTTGTTTCTACAATTAATACGAAACCTAGATTTCGGATGTGGAGAACGTGACGCGAGTTAGCGGAATATTCTCCATGTCGATGGGGGTTACTCGAGCGTTTGTGAATAGTGATTACTGAATGTAACTTATATCCAAATTAACAATATAAGCTTGATATTTACAAAACTTTGAATAAAAAAAATTATCACATTTTAATCTTATTTACGCTCTCACTAAAGTGATATCTCTAGTCATAGTTTATGTACCGTCTGGTCTTGATTATTTTGTTAGCAAGTTTTCCTCTGATCCATGCAGAATGAACCGACAGTGTCTAGATATACTCACAGCGGTGTGAATGAATCGTAATCGTAACATTAGTGGTTTACCCTATTAACTCAGTGATTAAATTCTGGCTTACATGGGATTTTTTTTTGTCTCTCGAGTCAGGAAATTTCAATGCCGAGCTAGCTAAAGAGTGAGCGCCGATAATGGACAAAAGTCCCCAAGAAAAAAACGTGCTTTAAATCCTAGACCAAGTTCATATCGATTTTTTACATTATGATATATTTAATGAAAAGTCGATACATTATTTTTCATTTAAATTCAGCAAAATATCAATTTATTATTTTGTCCATCTATACGAGGGATGTCGGTGTACTTTCGGATATAAAAATTTCTTTCCAGTCAAAGTTTGCCTGCGACATATATATAACTTTAAATGATAAAGTTGCCCATTGCAAAAAAAATTAAATTGTAAGTTTTGTTTATTTATGTACTGTAAAGTTTTTGGTTTTACTTGAATCTGTACAACAAAGTTCAAAATTACAATTTATATAGCTAACAATAAACACTAAAGTACGCCATTTACTATAACAATATTATGGCTAATATAATATTTTTTGCTCACAGTAAAAAGAGTGCGATCAGACTGACTTAATCCCAACAAGGCAATGAACCATCTCTAGCGAAGCTCAAACTCGGAATGGTTAAAAAAATGTTATTAATATTTGCGAAAAAATGTACGTGTTCTTTTTAAAAAATACGAACACATGTATACAATACCGTTTTATAATTTTTAATGTTATAAGGAGTCTGTATCGTTTAAGTAATTATCGTCCAACCGCCCGGTAATCTCTTTATACCGCAAATGCGCTAGAACTAATGAATCAACTAATTTGCTCAGCGCGTTTCGGGTTATTAACCTGGATGTTAATACATTTTGATACACTATTTTATTTGCTAAATAGGTTACAGTTAAAAGAGGTTTTATGTAGTTTGCTTTTAATTAAACCAGCCCGCGCAAACACCGCAAGTGAATTCCGTAAAGTTAACAAGTCCCCGCTCGCAAGCAATCTGTACACGGCGCAAAACGCGTCGAGACTAATTGATCAGCTAATTTGTTGTGCCGCAGGTGTGCCCGCGGTCTTATGAATTACAAATTTGTTTCTACAATTAATACGAAACCTAGATTTCGGATGTGGAGAACGTGACGCGAGTTAGCGGAATATTCTCCATGTCGATGGGGGTTACTCGAGCGTTTGTGAATAGTGATTACTGAATGTAACTTATATCCAAATTAACAATATAAGCTTGATATTTACAAAACTTTGAATAAAAAAAATTATCACATTTTAATCTTATTTACGCTCTCACTAAAGTGATATCTCTAGTCATAGTTTATGTACCGTCTGGTCTTGATTATTTTGTTAGCAAGTTTTCCTCTGATCCATGCAGAATGAACCGACAGTGTCTAGATATACTCACAGCGGTGTGAATGAATCGTAATCGTAACATTAGTGGTTTACCCTATTAACTCAGTGATTAAATTCTGGCTTACATGGGATTATTTTTTTTGTCTCTCGAGTCAGGAAATTTCAATGGAGAGCTAGCTAAAGAGTGAGCGCCGATACGGACAACAGTCCCCAAGAAAATAAAACGTGCTTTAAATCCTGGACCAAGTTCATATCGATTCTTTTACATTATGATATATTTAATGAAAAGTCAATACATTATTTTTTACTATTTTCATTTAAATTCGGCAAAATATCAATTTACTATTTTGTCCATCTATACGAGGGATGTCGGTGTACTCTCGGATATAAAAATTTCTTTCCACTCAAAGTTTGCCTGCGAGATATATATAACTTTAAATGATAAAGTTGCCCATTGCAAAAAAAATTCAAATTGTATGCAATTCTCTTAATGTAAGTTTTGTTTATTTATGTACTGTAAAGTTTTTGGTTTTACTTTAATCTGTACAACAAAGTTCAAGAATTACAATTTATATAGCTAACAATAAACACTAAAGTACGCCATTTACTATAACAATATTATGGCTATTATTTTTTTGCTCACAGTAAAAAGAGTACGATCAGACTGACTTAATCCCAACAGAGCAACGAACCATCTCGTAGCAGAAGCTCAAACTCTGAATGGTTAAAAAGAATGTTAGTAATATTTGCGAAAAAAAATATACGTGTTCTTTTAAAAAAAATACGAACACATGTATACAATACCGTTTTTATAAATGTTTTTAATGTTATAAGGAGTCTGTATCGTTTAAGTAATTATCGTCCAACCGCCCGGTAATCTCTTTATACCGCAAATGCGCTAGAACTAATGAATCAACTAATTTGCTCAGCGCGTTCCGTGTTATTAACCTGGATGTTAATACATTTTGATACACTATTTTATTTGCTAAATAGGTTACAATTAAAAGAGGTTTTATGTAGTTTGCTTTTAATTAAACCAGCCCGCGCAAACACCGCAAGTGAATTCCGTAAAGTTAACAAGTCCCCGCTCGCAAGCAATCTGTACACGGCGCAAAACGCGTCGAGACTAATTGATCAGCTAATTTGTTGTGCCGCAGGTGTGCCCGCGGTCTTATGAATTACAAATTTGTTTCTACAATTAATACGAAACCTAGATTTCGGATGTGGAGAACGTGACGCGAGTTAGCGGAATATTCTCCATGTCGATGGGGGTTACTCGAGCGTTTGTGAATAGTGATTACTGAATGTAACTTATATCCAAATTAACAATATAAGCTTGATATTTACAAAACTTTGAATAAAAAAAATTATCACATTTTAATCTTATTTACGCTCTCACTAAAGTGATATCTCTAGTCATAGTTTATGTACCGTCTGGTCTTGATTATTTTGTTAGCAAGTTTTCCTCTGATCCATGCAGAATGAACCGACAGTGTCTAGATATACTCACAGCGGTGTGAATGAATCGTAATCGTAACATTAGTGGTTTACCCTATTAACTCAGTGATTAAATTCTGGCTTACATGGGATTATTTTTTTTGTCTCTCGAGTCAGGAAATTTCAATGGAGAGCTAGCTAAAGAGTGAGCGCCGATACGGACAACAGTCCCCAAGAAAATAAAACGTGCTTTAAATCCTGGACCAAGTTCATATCGATTCTTTTACATTATGATATATTTAATGAAAAGTCAATACATTATTTTTTACTATTTTCATTTAAATTCGGCAAAATATCAATTTACTATTTTGTCCATCTATACGAGGGATGTCGGTGTACTCTCGGATATAAAAATTTCTTTCCACTCAAAGTTTGCCTGCGAGATATATATAACTTTAAATGATAAAGTTGCCCATTGCAAAAAAAATTCAAATTGTATGCAATTCTCTTAATGTAAGTTTTGTTTATTTATGTACTGTAAAGTTTTTGGTTTTACTTTAATCTGTACAACAAAGTTCAAGAATTACAATTTATATAGCTAACAATAAACACTAAAGTACGCCATTTACTATAACAATATTATGGCTATTATTTTTTTGCTCACAGTAAAAAGAGTACGATCAGACTGACTTAATCCCAACAGAGCAACGAACCATCTCGTAGCAGAAGCTCAAACTCTGAATGGTTAAAAGAATGTTAGTAATATTTGCGAAAAAAAATATATATATATAAATATTATTGAGTCAAAAATAAATAATATGATAATTAAATGTATAAAGTTTAAATTATATAATTAAATATTGAAAATATTGGAAACAACAAGCCACCGATGTCGCGGGGATATTATCTTTTTGTATCTTTAACATCAGGTGTTTTAATTTATTTTTAAATGCGTTTACAGATTTACTCTCTCTTATGGGCGGTGGTAAATTATTCCAACACTTGGTGGCCAAGTATCTGAAACTGCCCCGGAACGCAGCAGATCGGTGTGGCGGAATTTGTAAAATGCAGTTTTTAGCTCTAATTAAACAGCTAGTATCTTCATTCCGCCATTTCAACTTTTCATACAGATATTTAGGCTGTTCCGTGTTTATGATTCCAAACAGAAGTGTTGCAAAATGCAAGTCTTTTCTGAGGACATTCTTAACTTGTTGGAATTGTTTAAGTAAGGGTGAACATGATGTCGAAAAGGTATTTTATAAATGAAGCGAGCACACGCATTCTGAACTCTTTGTATCGTTCTGCTGGTTTTGGACAATAACCTTGGACCATAAACAGTGTCCGCGTAATCAAACCTCGATAGCACAAGACTATCACAAAGTCGAATGCGGAGGTCCTCGCTTAAAAATCACGGAACTGGTACAAAATTTTAAGCCTATAAAAGCAGCTACGTGAGACTTCAAGTATGTGATTCTCAAAACGAATACCATCATCCATTAATAAACCAAGATTTCGAGTCTCGAAACACGTTCGACTGGCTGGTCATGTATTTTAATAGACAGATCATTTGTATGTACACAATCCACACCTCGTCCAGTTCCCATTATGATGTATTTGGATTTACATGGATTCAACACGAGAGTGTTAGCCTCGAACCATGTAGAGATGTTATGTAAATCCTCATTTATTTTAGTTACCGTGGTTTGTGGGTCACGATTACAGAGAGGCAGATATATCTGTATGTCATCTGCATAAAGATGAAACTTGCAGTGCTTAATTATTTTACAGACATCTGCTGTGTATAAAATGAAAATAAGTGGACCTAGTATTGAACCCTGGGGTACTCCTCTAGTTACTTGGCAAGGGACAGAACGATTTTGTGTGCCATCACTCCTATTAATACTAACCAATTGCGTCCGGCTACTCAAATAACTATCAAACCAATTAACTGCTGATGAATCAAAACCGTAATATTTCATTTTTGAGAGCAGCAATGAGATATTATGGCATCAAATGCTCTTGAAAATCAAGTAATACTAACACAGTAGCTTGACCTAGGTCTTGTGTCGCTAGGATATTATCTACCACATCCATTAGAGCCGTAGAAGTGCTACATTTTTTCCTAAAACCGGATTGGAACAAAGGCAGTATATTGTTGGCCTCAAGGAAGGATGAAAGTTGCATGTAGACAATTTTCTCCAACACCTTTGATATACAAGGCAGAATACTAATGGGTCTTAAATCTTTCAGATCTAACACATTATTTTTTTTAGGTAAGGGTGTAACTAACGCAGTTTTCCAGATTTCGGGGAACGTTGAAGTTAAAATTGAAGTATTTATTATTTTAGTAATGATTTTAAGTGTACATGGTAGCGTTAGTAAGAGCATGTCAAGCGAAATATTATCAATACCCAAAGCATTTGACCTAATTGTTGAAAGAATTTTTGCAACTGTATTCTCATCAGTAGGTTTTAATTCAAATGTAGATGTTCCGTAACGGTGCAGCTCAAAATATGTGATAGAAGATAATGGTGCTACCGTGCAACCCGGCACTGTGTTAAAGTGAGAGTTGATTTTATTAGGGTCATTTAAGTGAACGGGTATTTCAGTATCCTGATATTTACGATTAATGTTTAAAGCTTTTTTGACGTTATACCAAAGTCTTTTCGAGTTATTTATATTATTGTTAATATGTTGATTGAAATATGCACGTTTCTCATTATATATAGCAGAGGAGACACAGCGTTTTAATTCTTTGTAATATTCCTGTGTTTGTCTAAGTTGGATAGGCGATAACGTCGATGGGCTTCGTTACGTAGCTTCATCATTTGGCGAATTGTGTAAGTTATCCATGGATAAGCATTCTCTTTAACGCGCCTATATCTGACCGGTGCATGACAATCAAACAAGTTGATAATAGCATGATTAAATTGTGTGACCATCTGGTTTACATTATCACATCGCATAATTTGTTCCCAGTCGACAGTGTTAATGTCACGATTAAAAGCATCTACGTTTATATCCTTAAAGAGAACGACACATAAACTGACGAGGAAGTATTTTAGGTTTTTAACTTCAAACTCGCCCACAATAAAAGCATGGCTACTTAGGCTTTTAATAAAGTCTATCTTTATGTTAGAAATAACGGCATCGCTACATATTACATCAATCAATGTAGAACTGTTATTTGTGAAGTGAGTAGGTTGAGTTACATATTGATCAAAATTAAAGTATTTTAGGAATACTTTAAATTTGTCAACATTACTATCAGAATGTAATAGATTAATATTAAAATCACCCAGCAAAATTATTGAATCATAAGTTAGTGACGATATCGTTTCGGTTAAAGCATCAAAAACGAATTCACATCAAGCCATGGCGGCCGATATGCCGTTCCTATAGCAAGTTTTTTATTCACGGTAGTAGTTAACCACATTTGTTCAACTGGCGGATTGGCGGGATGTGTACATACTCGGGTGGTCAGGCCGCGCCGCGTAGAAGCCCACGCCTCCACCACGCGTGCGTGTTGTACAAGCACGCGGAATGTGCTGCAGACGGTATTGAGGTAGAAAAGGAGCACGGCCTGTTTCGCCTTCTCGAAGCCAAGTCTCATTTATGGCCATTATATCAACGTTATGTTGTGTCATAGCCACTATAAATTCATCGTGTTTTGTACTAAGGGAGCATGGATTAAGTAAACCTATCTTTAAGTTCATGTTCACCCCAGCCATTCGCTTGATATACATCTGCAGGGCCCTCGCATGTTCATAATAAAAATAAGTGTTATCGTAGAGATATACACTATACATAAATCAGGTATAAACATACTTATGTTAAAATTATAAAAGTTATAAAATAAAAATTGTATAATTATGCAATAAGTAGTGAGAATAATTATACTGCATAAATGTAACCATATTATTAAAGTAAACTTAGGATAAAATGATATAAAAATTGTGTAATTACGTAATATATAGTAAGTATAATTAAGATGTATAAATGTAACCATATTATTAAAGTAAACTTAGAATAAAAATGATATAAAAATTGTGTAATTACGTAATATATAGTAAGTATAATTAAGATGTATAAATGTAACCATATTATTAAAGTAAACTTAGAATAAAAATGATATAAAAATTGTGTAATTACGTAATATATAGTAAGTATAATTAAGATGTATAAATGTAACCATATTAAAATAAAAGTAAAATCAAAATCAAAGTTATTCTGTATAAATGTAACCATATTAGAATAAAAGTAGTATGGGCCAGCAATTTAATACGTCGTGAACAAATATGTAAAACTCAGAACAACCAAGAATTATCGGTAAGTCCTAAAAGTAGTAAACTTTTCGACATACATCGCACTCAAGTAGCAAGTGTATTTTTCCACCGACTTCAAATAAAGAGGAGTTCTCAATTCGTCTCTACGTT
Source organism: Meandrusa payeni (assembly GCA_029286785.1). Taxonomy (NCBI): domain Eukaryota; kingdom Metazoa; phylum Arthropoda; class Insecta; order Lepidoptera; family Papilionidae; genus Meandrusa; species Meandrusa payeni. The sequence continues at coordinate 9,962,021 of JAGSMX010000013.1, forward strand.
TTTTATGTTTGCTATATCATAACATTCGACTGAAACGATTTTGAAGACATTGGCAATGAATCCATGAGAAAACTATTTGTTGTAAATTTACATTAAATATGTGCGCGACAAATAGATGAATAACTCAATATCTCGCCAAACGTTTTTGTTGATTCATTTTTTTTTTTTTTATTAACTTCTAAATAGATTTGAAGTAGACTTTGGTTTTTGCTCGTAAATATACTTGTGTATGTAAGAAAACTCAAAACTGATACTTTAATGGTAGAGGTTCCAGCCGGCTTACACTAATGAGGACTGAATTCGTTCGAAAAGTCGTGACGATTCTTTTTGTAATATATCAGTATTCTTAAAATATGTGTCACCTTCAAGTTGTAAAAACCAATGAAATGCCCTTAGCGATGATGTGGAAGCACTCTTGTAAATGAAATTCCGTCATGAAACCAGAGCACGCCTCGCCGACACAATAACACAGCGACCGAGTCAAGTGTTGTGCTGCGTTTAGAAATTTACGTCAAGTGCGTATCCGTACTCATGCCCGCAAATAAACACATCTTGTGTGTTGCTTAATTGGTTAAATAATGTTTGACGGGATAAGCTTAAAATATATAAAAATAATCTCTGAGCTGAAGAAGAATTAAATCATTAAACAAGTAACGGAAAAATTAAGTAAGAGTATAAACTAAGCGGATAAAGAATGCTATTTTATCTCCATTTTCTCTTATACTTCTGAAGCCAAATCATACATGTCTCGTGTGACAGATAAGGACAAGGACTCATAATGAATCTACTTTGGAAAAGCTAAACTCGTAAATCGTGGAGATGCGATATTCGCATCTCCACGATTTGCTTCCGCCGACTGCTTTCTTGCTACATTGCTCACTGCCAGCCAGACAGTCTAGAAAAGTGCCTTCCTCACATACATAGATTAGCTATGTATGTGAGGAAGGCAGAAGATGCACGAACTCTATAGCAATAGTTACCGGACTGAAATTCCTATTTACCTAGCCACAATTACTCGTATGTATATTTACAAGTACTTGAAGCTAGTGTCACCAAACTAACCTGGAAGTACATGCTTTCTAGTAAAAAAAAATCATCCAAATCGGTTGGCGTGATTTTGAGTTATTCGTCAACTTTTTGCGTATATACGAGTATATACGTAATGCAAATTTAAAACTTATATGATTTTCTCATATATGCCATTGACAGAATCCATTGACCAAATTGAAATGGGACACCACGGAAAGCACCAGCTTTCAAAAAAAAAGCATCGAAATCGGTTCTGAGATGAAACTGAGACGAAAGTTCAGAGGTAACAAACATAAAAAAATACAGATGAATTACGAACCTCCATTTTTGAAGTCGTTTGAAAATAGATCAGAGACAAGGAACGACGAAGAAACGACAAGGAAGATGACAAGGTTTATAACGTCGTGAAAGTCTTTTTTAAAAATACCACTAGTATAAAAGTCCATTTGCCTACGCAGGACACTGAAATACTTAGGTCACATTGCCAGAAAAAAACAGTGACAACCTGGAAAGGCTGCTTGTTACGGGAAAAATGCCGACGGATCACAAAGACAGACTGTTCCCACGAGATAGTTATGACTCTCAGCATTGAGGAAACTGACGCGAGGAGGAGTATAAAGACTCAATAGCCTATGGTTAACAGGAATGTAAATAATATTTGTGAAAAAAAAATACTAGCATGCTTTTTAGAAAAAACCAGCAATGTGTGTCTACAAGAAATAAATTCATTAATCTGTAAAATGTTCGAAACGTTGGGAATAGAAAATAAGATTAAACTTCGATAATAATGTAGAAAAGTAATTTAAATAAATTTGATTGTTATTCTAAGAAGACTTAGAAGAAGAGAATTAATGATTATTATTATTATTGTTTAACGCTTCGTAACACGTCTTCGCGTAAATATCCATCGGGCACTTAAGCCGGCAACAATACCTCGCTCAGCACTAAAGGAACGGAATTCCAATTAAAGCAATTGCGATTAATGACCAATGGATCGGAATACACTTCGATGCTGGTTTGTGTTTCTTTACATTTAATTTCTTACCAAGCATTACACTCTTTTTTATCTATATTGAAAGATAACATTTTATTATTTTGAACACATTCAATGATTGAAATTTGTGAAGTAAAAAAAAAACTGTACTGCCAAGGTAGATGTCAATAAATAAATTATTATTCTGCTACGTCAATTATCAACACTATCACATCTTTTAATCGATTGAAAGAACTTTCAAGTCCGTTATAAACAGGCTAATGCATCTCCTATTAACCGAGCTTATTAATACTAATCTAATTAAGTTAATTTAAATAAATTATTTTCGACTTAATTTTAACCCTCGCGGGGTGGTCTGTCCAATAATAATTACTATCTGGCCTAACTAATTAGGTCCATTTGTCCTACAAGCACATCGCCGGGCACACATTTTTTTTTAATTTAAAAATACACGACTTGTACTACACAAGTCAGCTGGTATTTCAACCACCGGTCGCCAGATCACCAATCGATTGCTTATTCCGTAGGCAATAACTACTGTAAATGTGAAATTACAACATTTCGGTAAATAGATAATATTAATAATTAATGTTTCAAAGTTATTTGAGGTAATATGGCTCGTGGGGAATTTTAGGTTAAGAGATCAAGCCGTACGATTTGATTTACGATCCGTCTTCATTAAACAATTATATATATTACTCGGCAAAAGTAATTTTGAAATAAAATAAATACACTTCAATACAAAATCTTCATTTTTATCAAAACATTTTTCATGTCAAAATAATATCTATTTGTTATACACCTTCACAGAATTATAGAGTAACTAAAGATAAAGATAGATCGGTTAGTTATGCTTTGAATACGGCAGCTGATAGGGAAAAGTGGCAACGGATGACCAACCACAGACTGTTCCCACGACATAGTCACGACCCTCAGCACTGAGGAAACCGCGAGGAGGAGGAATGACTAAGAAATAATTCATGTAATTCAATGAAAGTAACTATCAATGCACTTAGCTTAATATCAATTGGTACAAAGCAATTAAAATGCTGAAATAAATATAATTCTAAATAGAAGTAAAATCTGAAGCGCTTCTTTTAGATGTAGCTCGAGCTAATTAAAAATTCGAAGCAGGTCCTGTGATCAGCGCTCGGATTTTCTATAAATAGAAAAGTTTTCCTTTATAAAGTTGTACGCTTCATGGGAGAGAGACGGGACTTGTTGCTTATTTAAAATAGTTTTGTCGTAAATTGAAATTCTAACGCGATGTTTACGGTTACTTAGAATAAAAGATTTAAATAAACCCATAATATGTACAAAAATGAGAAAAAAACCGTTAAAATTGAGTATGAGAATTAATAAATTTATCATTGCAATAAATAGTGAGATAATTGCTACTTTTACGTACGTAATGTTAATGTTTTACAGTTTTATGTGCAAGCTCTGAATCTTTGAATGAATCCATGCTGTTAAAATAAAATCCTATATCTTTAATATTATAGCAATGACAGCTTATAGCAAAACTTACGGCTTGAGAAAAATTTATTTCCTTAATAAGAATAACAAAAAATTCACTTACTTAAGGAAAATACACAATTATATAATTTGAAGCTAAGCGTTACAGTTTCAGGAATATGTTTAAGGTAAATAATAATAAAAGGCTTAAAACATCCAGAAACAATATCAAAATATTGTTATTGGGAATTGAACGTGAACTTTTTACTTGTGGTAACATAGCAATGGATCCCACGCCCGTGAAATTTAATAATAAATTGGAACAATGATTTTAATATGCAAGGTAAATAAAAATCAAAATAAAAAAAAATATAAATATCTTCACCATTATCATATACGTGCGTAATTGCGTCTATACGTGCTACACGTATATCATTACGCTATTACGCACGGTCGCCCTCTTTTCAACCAACTTCATAAAAGGAGGTTCTTAATTCGTTTATATTTTTATTACTTCATAACTTTGGACTGCGTGAACCAATTTTGATTATTCGTTTTTTAATTTAGAAACTGGTGCTTCCCATGTGGTCCCATTTCTTTTAAGTCCAATTGTAACCATGGCAACTATAAGAAAATGATATAAATCTTATAGTTGCATTAAGTATGTGTTTAGTTAAAGTGGTTTATGTTCATGACATAAAAAGAAAAAAATCGGATTCGAAGTCGGATTTACTCGTAAATATACTTGAATTACCGAAGTATCATAGTTACATAACGAAATCCTTCCCTGTGATTTTTAGGAGTTCCCTGGTTTACCTTCGGATTCCAAGGTTCTATAGCAACAAAATTTAAATGAAACCTAATTGAAACCAAATCATTTCTTCGGGTGAAGTCGGGTAAAAATAATATGAAACACAATTTTATGAATAGATAAACGCAGCATGTATGGTAAAATAAAACTACTAGTCGTATTGCAACTTAAGCAAAATACACTTACCTGTGCCGGTTCCGAGTGAGCACGCGCCTCACATAAATATTAAAGCGAGTGTAACTCGTAGCAGATGCTACGCTATTGCGGCACTTTGCTGCGTAGACGGTTCGCGGCCACTGTTATTCGTAGACGCAATGAAATCATTTTATTAAAACCAACAGGTGGGACGATAAAAAATGTGTACTGCATGCATTTCTTTCATTGATACTCTAAAACCCATTAAGGTTCACAATACTAGTTACATAAACAGGTATATTAACGGGCAAAAACAAAAATTGACTTCAAATCGAATCAAACGATAAACGCTACTACGCGCAGACGCCCTATTTACATTTTCGAATTGTCGCAGGAATATTATGAAAATTTATAAGAACCTGACTAAACTCTATCAAACTACTCTTGAGTACATCCTTTCCAATAAAAAATAAATCATCCAAATCAGTTGATGTGTATTGAGTTATTAGGCCATTTATTACGCACATACATACGAAATACAAATTTAAGACTTATATGGTTTTCTCATGGATGTCATAATCAGAAATAAACCAATTGGAATGAGACCACACGGGAAGCACCAGCTTTCAAACAAAAAATAATCGTCAAAAGCTGTTTACAAAGTCGAAAGTTATGAGGTAAAAGAATTGAGGACCACCTCCTTTTTGAAGTCGGTTAAAAAATTCTTATTTTTTTTATAAACTGTAGGTATTTTGCGAAAATTAACTGAAAGCAATTTAATATTCTCGCATGAATCGTTCAATTCAGTAAAATCCAAGCAGGCGCGAAAATAAATTACAGACATTCCTGTAGTAGGATATTCCCTATAAGGGAACGTAAATTAGGTGCGTTAGTGAATTACCAATCCAGGCCCTCAGACGTGGGGTGTGTGCAGAATCTACGCGGGGATTAAACCAATTACAATGAAGCTTAAACTCTAGGTAATGAGAAAACGGAAATTGCAGTTACGGATTGCATTCTGAAGCGAAAATTGAGACGTTTTAAAATTTACTACTACTTACAAAATAGAACGTATTGATTATTTATTTGTTTAGGAACGATATAAGATAATTGTTTTCTTTGCACAAAATAAAAGTGTCCCGAAAGGTCGACTTAATATCAAACGACTCAATCTCTGAGGTTATTAAGGGTGCAAGCAGGTAAAAAATGAATGTACACAAATACATGCTTCTTTACAATTCTTATATACAATACAATTCTCGGTGAAGAGAGCATAAGGGCATAGTCCAACACGTGACCCTGGTGCGGATTGGCGGACTTAATATGATTTAGGAAATTTTCTAAGATATGTAGGTGCACGATGTTCCGTTTACAAAATAATTCGAGACAAATTGGTTTATTTTAATTTTTTGGTCGTTATAGTTGAAATATTCCCGCTATATATTGATATGGCCTCATCCCCTGTCAACTATAGGACGTAAAAAACTCGGTCAAAAGTGTCCAGCGAAATCTGTCTATGTCTACTCCGCTAGGGTTGAAAGGAGATGAGAGCTAATTTATCTATCTATAACACCGCGTTGTAGCGATCACCGTTACTCCAACACATGTTAGTAGTACAAATGCAATACAATCGTTAGAATTTACTTTTGATCTATCAAATATAACATCAGATAAACGGTTTCATGGAATCTGTTTAATATAAAATATTTCGCATTTAATATTACTTTGTAAGGTTAGATAAAGATTACGAGATCTTGCCTCGTGCCATTCCTATCAAAGTGAATGAGAAAAACATTATTCTATAAAATATTATAGTCTTCTATGTATATAAAAATGGATGTTTGTCCCTAGGTCCTTTATGGATCATATGATGATCTTCAGAAAAGTGTTGTACATGACTCTACGAAGGTATATATATGAATTGGTATTGACAGATGTTTGTATGGAAAACAAAATAAAAGAAAAGAAAAAAAAGAGTCCACATTGGTCTGAGCTTTTGCTTTCAAATCCCTTTTTTTTACGGTCATCCCTATCAACGACTTTCGTTACAGCAAAGAAAAATAAGTGTTACATTATTGTTACTAGTAGGATGATACAGTCCGCCATAGTATGATCTGGACTAGGACGGAGCCTGGCCCATTGCCCTTAGAGAAAACCAGATTTGAGTGAGATGATGGGAGTCATAAAGACTCCTTATTCTGGGGGATCACCCCGAGGCCCAAAACAGAGTGAAGACTCATTTAACTTGCTTAATTTATATCACAGATGAAGTTAAATATGTAAAACAGAATATGGTAACATTATTTGCTCGGAAAATCTTATTAACATGCAAATAATTTAAGTAACTGTTACTCACATAGACTTACATTAAGCTTATGTTGAATGTCAGCATGCGAGATTATTACCTGCTTTAAGCATATTCCGCATAAAGTTGTGAGCAGTTCACGTTGTCTCGCGAGTTGACTTTGAAGCGAGATCATTTATTTATAATACTTCCCACTTCAAAACATGCAATGATAGACAGCAGGTGAAATTGAGCGGGGTCACTTAAAGTGAACAAAAACTGTCAAAATTATGTGGTGAATGGTAGGCAGGAACGTAGTTCCTTCGGATAATGTACGAGTAGAAGCAACACAAATTTGCAAAAAAAAATCTGCTTAATTTTATTTGTATTTCTTGTTTTTTTAACTAATAGTTTTTTAGCATAAAATTTAGGAAATTTAGTAATTTAGAAAATAATAAATAATGTATCTATGCAAATAACTGTAACCTGACAAGGCTGCAGGAGTAATTGAAAGCCGTCGAGTTTGTTAAGGACTTTCTCTCTACACAGCGTGTGTGGGTGTGTATATAAAGGCATACAGTCAAATATATAACGTACAGCACGCTATACAATCAAGTTAGAAACGCTACAGTTTTAAAGATTCAATTATTCTTTACGTAATATTTTATTCGTTACAAATATGAGCAATAAGGCACTTGATGCATATATTACATTCAGTTGGTACTAAGGCTACATTCAAACATTCGATTTCATACGTAAAAAGAAATCAATTGCTTAAGCTTTATACCAAGTATAGATGGATTATTTAGATATTATATAGATTGTATAGAAGTATAGATGGATGGATAGGACCCTCGGTCACATATGGGATAACGAACAGCGAATGCTGTCTCTCTAATTTATCCCGCAAGGCTTATTAAAAGCACGTCAAAGCTTATTTTATTACAGCAGTATGACAATCTGAGATAAAATACATCTCCCATAAAATCACACATTATGTGACCGTAACATGCTTGGATTTTAAAACATGACAGCTGTATAGAAAACCGCCATGGTGGTATGACGTTTTTAGCGCCCAGCCTCCACCGCATGTGACAGTGTGTAATAAAACCAGCTCGTATTGCGAGAGGACGTAATAACGCAACATCTGTAGGGCGGTTCGCACTGTTTAGGAATTTATGTTGGGTGCACGCCCGCCCCACTTTTTATTATCCTTCGTGCACTCTAAACGCCCTAAATGGGAGTGCTTTTAGAAAAAAATTCCTGTCGAAAATCGGTCGGGTAAGTTAATTCAGTACGACCTTATATCACGGTCACGACTATTTTGAAAGACATATTTTTTAATACGCTAAGTCATCCCCAAAGAATATACATGATAGAAGGCAACTAAAATGATCAACAATGTGGTAATTTGTTGCGAATAATAACATTGGATTCGTAATCAGTTCAAAGCCCAGCCAGCGTTAAAAATGAATGAGTCATCGATTTAAAATAAATATATGTATGAAATAACTTAATGCTATTTAGCGTTTTCTTCCAGCTAACCTTTGGTGGTTAAAAGCAGGCTAACGGTAGTTCCTTACCATCACAGCCGCCAAAAATATCTTCCGAATCTTATCTAGATAAATAGAAATACATTTACATGTACGTAGATACTACTATATATACATTTATAATATAAATATAGATATTAGTCGGTTCGTTCGTCATTATCATCGACCACAAAGTATTCAAATACAGGCGATTTAAAAACGAAAAATTTGAAAACGAAGCCGCCCTAATCTGAAGCAGCAAGCTATGCCCGAGTTTAATTTATGTGTAGTTAAAAATTGTTATTTATTTAATAAGAAGCTTTTCTCTATCGACGTGGTCATTCATCCGTCAAAATGAATACAAAAACCCAATTCCCTATAAGAAAACTATGAAATTATTTCACGAAGCAAAGTGCATCCACCCCTCGCTTATACAAAAGCGGATAATAAAAAGGAGGGATTGAATTTCACATTACATTGCTCTCCTAAAGGGGATCCGTTTAATCTAAATTCCGGTTCGGCCTTTCCTTTGTGCGATTAGGAAATGTTGCCCACTACTATTATAATAAAAATAAATATTGCTTCATTCAAAAATAATTCGGTATACGGTGGCCGTCCCTAGAAATAATTTAAGACACGAAACGTGAGAAGGAGGAAATAAGTAAAACCATTTCTAGAAAAAGCCATGCAACGGTTTGCGAAAAACGTGTTTTTTTATCAGAAAAATTAATTAGAAATATTTCTTCACGCCAAAAAACACTTCAGAAACCGTGAACTTTTAGCCCCACCGGCCATCTATTTCTACTATTATTAGTCTGGTCACCTTACAAAGACCGCACGACGCAGCTGGATGCAAACTTACAACCGGTCCTTTTGGAAATCGTTAGGGGAGGCCTATTTCCAGCAATGGATGTTACGAAATGATGATAACTTCGGAAATTCAAGAGATAATGCGTGTTTAATCTGTCATTGACGGTAATACACAATTTTTGCCTTACATCTTTTTGGTTTATCATAAATAATTACAGGTATATTACTTTTTTGTTTTGTCGTAAATCGGAGTGATACGCCCTGCTCATAAAAATGGGGTTGAAATACAAGATTTTGTAATAAACATTCGGTGGGCGGTATATTCGAATTTAGAACAACACAAATCATAACAAGGTTATAGAATAGGCAACGTGGACGGAGCGTACGCTGTGTTAATTCATTGTTTATTGAAGCAAGCGAAGGGACGCCGTCCGGTCACCGAATGCGCAAACAAGACCACCACGTCTATTGTTTTGACGCGGCTTACAACAAACTTGTTTCAAACAGATGTATCTCAGCCTTATAAATAATTGTTGTGTATGCTACTTTACAATAGACTGTTGCTCGTATTGTCTATAACATGATCGTTTCTAAAAGAATATACCGTGGCTCCTTCTTTCATAAAGTAACTATTGCATACGTTAGTCACCGTTTGAACAAATCGAGATATAACGAAACATCAACTCTGGGTGATTTTTGATATATTTTTGCAATGTTTAAGCAGCCAGCAATAAACCTCAGCAATGTTCTGTTCTTCCAAATAGTTGGCATTTTGATATGATCGTGTAATATGCTAATGCTGTTAAATCCAGAATTCGTTGGAACACCGTCCGGGAACAAAAACAATATAGAAAGAAAGGTAGATTCCCGCAAGGAATCTGTCGCGTATCATCAAACAAGACTTGAGGCTCGGTGCTTAACGTCGAATTACAGGATATGATATAAACTGTGATAGAGCTACGAAGAATGCTAGGGCCTGGAACAGCAAGTACGACGCCCTCGCAGAATACCAAAGTGAAGTTCATATTCATTATACTTTTTGTATACATGTATATAAACATAAATATAATATACGTTTCTTTTGGTGAGCAAGGTTTGGGATACCGAACTCTTTAAAATAGACACCTCGTCGGCCCATTCTACAACACAAAAAAAAAACACCTAGAGTTTAAGATAATGGAGCTGCTTACCCCATACATACTCACAACCGCAACACACAAAATTATCCTCTTATCTCTTTTTATATTATTATCTTCTTGTCTTATTGCTAATAAAACATCATCGGTGTTTGTTTTTATTATTTTATTTTTTATTTATTTAATAAGGTTTTCCAACAGTAAGTACAATTATAATATGCTAAATTAATATACCCACAAATACCTTGTAATTGCCTTACTAATTATAGGAAAACAGCATTCACAAATACATATAACGTAAACAACACTACTTAACTAATTTTTAAATTGAAAAATTAACTAAAAGAAATAAATAGTTATGGTTTTTATTTAAAAAAATAAAAATCTATAAAAAAATAAAACGTTAAATTTTAGTTACATAGTTATATTATTTTGGTGGAGCAAATATTTTTTTTAATTCTATTTAAAGACGTTACCGCTAAATCAATGTCACTGTAATCCCTATAAACAGAGTATCTGTTATTCGGGGTATCACATATTCAGAGTATCCGGCACAAAGGACGGTGTGCCTTCAGGTTCGTTCTATGTTTAGGTTTTAGGAAGAGCTGAATATTTTTAAGTGTTTGTCGTCTATTGGAAACGATAAACTGTACTTTAGAAAACATTTCAGGGCAGTCTAGTGTACCTGATATTAGTTTTTTAAAAAACAAAACATCCGTCATCGTCAACGTGTTCACACCTTCTAGGCAAACGTAAACGTATATTTTATAAAAACAAATGAAACATTAATATATCGTCGTAATCTGACAGCTTCTAGTTGCTAAACAAAATGTACTCCGTCATCATGTTTAATTCACCGCACTTACTTTTACTCGACGTAATTTATTAGACAAGTTTAAGAGATAAAAATTCACTACATTCATAATTCAGAATACTTTCTCTTATCGGGCTTAGCGAGTTTGCACTACTTACAAACTTCATGTACCGGCTCCGTGGAATATTAAGCTTACGACCATATCGCTTTAATGGGGTAGTCAGATGTAGAGACAAAATAAACATCTTTGAGTTCGCCCTAATTTTTCGTCGTTTACTTCGTCAACTAACAATAATACTTCTCATAAATATATATTACATATGTATCGTTTAGGATTCTATATCCAGAAATTTCTGTGTAATCACATATTTATATCGTAAAAACAAGTTTACGATACCTTACGTTTTAAAAAAGGTTAATATATGAGCAATGAAATATTTTTTTTTCTGCCACTAATAGAATGGATGTTTTAAGATACTACATTTGATCTCTTTATAAAATATAATGGTCAATAGTCTTTTCTTTTGTTTTTCTGTGTTCTTTTGTACACCAGCAATCAATGGAGACCGAGCCGATGGCTGAATGCGGAAAACGGAGGATCGGTGTACATTGGGGAAGGCCTATTTCTAGCAATGGATCGATACGGCCTGATGATGATGCTAATACTTAGTTATATATATGTAAGCAAAGTTCCTTTAGTTATTCCGCATAGTGCAAGCATATTATCACGCGAAAAATACTTGACATTAAAACTAAGTAGCCAAAGTATTTTAGAACACAAATAATAAAATATTTATCAGTTCTGTGTTACGGCTTTACCAATTACCTCAGAAGAACTCCGGAGGGTTTAACTGCTTGAAGATCACAGAGCCAAGCTCTGAGTCGGCTAGATGTGTATCGTCACGACCCTGCTCCCAACCCGACCATAGACAAAGGCACGGCTGGCAGAGATAAAGTGCCAGCATTGACATAAAACTGAATGTTGCCCCATAAATAATATTGTTTACCTAACTCGTTATACGTTGTCTTTTATTTTGATATAGATGTTATTTGATTGTACAGTAAATATTATTTTAGTTAAAGCAATACAGTTAGCTTTCGCGCCGTTTTAATAAGAAAATAACCCAAATGAAAATGATAACGAGAGACAGCAAATAGTAGCGTTTACTATATTCTCACTGAACTTCATCAAGCATCATTCACTATCGAGTGTAGATATAAACGTCGATACATATGTCGCTTAGTACACGGCAAGGCAAGTGGTGGTTGCATATGCATTGACTGCAGGTAGAAAGTGACTTGTAAATATATAGTCCCAATAGGAGATGACAACCTAATGACTCTCCCACACTTGAAATGACTTGAGAACTTCTTTATTAAAACACTGATGGAAGGAACAGTTTGTAAATTCCATGCAATATAAAATTCAGTTAAATCTATTCCACGGCACCAAACTTAATAAACAACCCTTGGCACACTTTCGTTTATCTGCTCGAAGAAACATACAAAGAAAAGTGGGTGTCAATTTTCCAGCCGATTGGCGCGCGGGGTCCGAGTCCAAATACGTGCAGTCGGCACAAAGGCACCTGACCTCCCCGCTACTAAATTTAGTGAGGATTTAAAATCTTCTAATTCCATGAATTACAAATCAAATTTGGTACATATTTCTGAAACTAAAATCGGCCGTTGTAATGTTTCGATTTATAATTCGAGATCACTGGTATGAAATTAATTTTAAGTTGTATTTCTTTTAATTAGGCAGTGATGACTTATCGACCAAGCGATTTCTGATATATAGCAGTTTGTGTTATAATAGAAGAAATCGAACCCGTGATCCGTTTCGAAAGCTGGCAGATATTCCGTATCTATACCACATTAGGCATAATAAACTTAAGTCCGTTTCACCTATATAGTTATTCCCCGCCTGCTAATTTAAAATGTGCACATGACTGATTTTATGAAAGAGAATAAGTTAAAATGAGAAAAGTTATCCAGATGACATTAATAAAGAAAGGAGAAAGTTTCATTTTTTCAGACCAGCCCCGAGTTTCCTGAAGCATGGCTTGCGGACAAACTGGGTTGCTTAAATGTACCTGTTAATAAGTTACATTATAATATTGAGAAATAAAAATTTTATACAATATGTTGTCTAAGATACTCACAAGTTGTTAAAGTAAAGGTGATTTCCTATATTTATAATTAGTTTCGCCCTTAAAAAGTATTTCCTTTTGTGTACAAGCGGTACTAGTATTAGAATTGTAAATTGCATGATTTTATAATTTTCTAAAATAAAAGTAGTTTAAGTTACTAAGTAACATAAGTCACACGTTATTACATCAGCTGTGTATCAGTGACTAGCCTGAACAAACATACTGACGGACAAAATTGTAAAAAATATATTTTGGTATATGTACCGTATTGTATGGTCATTTTAATATTGAAAACAGACAATTGAATTTTATTTAAATATATATAGACTTAAACATAGACATTTATTTATTGGCATCTTAATACAAAACACATCACAGATTGAATATAACACACATTAAAAAGAATGAAAAATAGACAAAACACAGTTAAAGTTACACGGACAAATAATACAAAACATATGATGCCAATATCGGACACCGTCTCAGCATATGCTGTCACAAGGATGCGACAGCGCTGATTTTCAGCGGTGCCCGGGACTACCTAAAGTCGTGCGCGCAATAGAATAGTATAATAATATAGCGCAATAAATAAATAGAGATAATTAAACGTATAAAGTTTAAATTATATAATTAAATATTGAAAATATTGGAAACAACAAGCCACCGATGTCGCGGGGATATTATCTTTTGTATCTTTAACATCAGGTATTATATATGTTATACATTGTAATATAACAATTATATTGCGGTATTATTTTTAACATAGTTCAATGTGTGATATCTTAAATAACTCTCACCACTGAAACTTATAAATATATCAATTTGTAATACATGGCTGAATTAATAATATTAATCAAAAGATTAAGGATTCCAAACATTTTGTAGCCTAGTGGCTAACTGATTCAACTTACGACCGGACAGTCGCGAGTTCGATCCGTCGGTATGTACCAGTGGAAAAGGTTTTTTAAGTACATAAAAATTAATTGCTCAAAACTTTATACTTATTGCAGGCTCACCTCATTCACATATACCACCCACTGAAGGTCTCGGCTTGCCGTGCCGGGGCCCAGTAGCCGTGGTCCGCCTCCCCACGGTGAAGCTAAGAGGAAACCACCCGCCGGCCCGTGTGAAGGGCTGGCATGGAGGGGCTGAAAGGCGGGCTCCAGGTTCAGGAGCCTGTCCATTGCGGCCAATGTACGAGTCGCGGGGAGAGGAGTGTTGGTGTGTTGTTGCCACTCTCCTATCTCCCGCGACTCAGCGGTGCCGCACCGCGAATGCGGTGGTGGGCCGCAGTGGGAGGAGGGCGACTCTCCTGATATGGCCGTTGGAGGGAGTCGCGGGGAGAGGAGTGTTGGTGTGTTGTTGCCACTCTCCTATCTCCCGCGACTCAGCGGTACCGCACCGCTAATGCGGCGTGGAGGGCTGCGGCGGGAGGGTGACCCTCCTGATGCGGCCGTCTGGCTAGCGGCGGGCCAAACATCTTGACCGTCGCTGGGGCTAGGTGGACGAGGTCAAACTCGCACTCTCGGCCCCATGGCCTCCAGGTGACCGACTCGGGGGTTTGTCACCCGCTTGCGGAGGCCTACGGAGGAAGGCGCGCCTTAGGTGTTCGGGTGCGCCTTGCCTGAAGGGCAGCGGAGGAGACGCCGTAAGGCGTCAAGTCGCGGGCGGAGCCGCGGATGTCTCTCTGTTCCCGTGGCCCTGTCACCATACGCGACCGTGGAGGAACACCTTGTGAGGTTTAGTCGGTGAGGACCCGACATAATTCATCCCTCCCCGAAGTGTTTGCGTGGCTAGGTACGTTCCCCACAGGCTAATAAAAAAATAAAAAAATAAAAAGTCACATATACCACCGACAGACACCTAATAATAGGTGATAAGCGGACTGTGTGAAAACTGTATCTGTCTACCTCGCTAAGGTAATAAAGAACGTGAAAGTTGTTATAGTTCATAAGTTCGTAATTTAAAGACTAAAATCCAGGTCTGACTACCGTACCTTGCTGTCAAAACGAGTGTTCCGACTACCGCTACCCACCTATAATTCCCTTCTTGCCCGCCGCTCTCCAACCTATGCACACAACCTAATCTACAATAATGTCTCCAAAACTCTGGACATAAGACACCTTCAATTACATGAACTAAGGCAAACGGTGTCAAAATGGCTGCTCAGCCTCACCCTCGAGCAGACCGAAAGGATCATCGGGTAGACACAAACAAAATAAACAAATATATAACACATACACGATCATACACACAACTACGCACACACTCATGAACACTAAACACCCCACACACGCGCCTGTATATATATAATTGGCCAACCACCACATATATATATATATATAAATTTATTAATTAAATTATAAAAAATAGTTTTTTACTTTGTGCAATAATGCTAACTCCACAGCGCAACTCTGGCTCCCAAAATACAAGCGTTTGCTTAGTTTGGGGGTCATTGTGTACCACATATGTGCTGCTATGGTTACATGTCTGTTCGTTTGGTTTGTGTAATGTTTTTTTTAAATGTAGCCAAATCTGTGTATTTTAAAAAAAATAAAAAAATAAAAAAATAAAAAAATTATAAGTTAATAACTAAGTATGTCATCAAAAGCTTATACTTTTTATCATTTATAAAATGAAAATATTGATCATGCCTTTTTTCGTGATAAACCTGTACAGATCTCAGAATAGTGAAGGATAGTTAGCGAAGTTGGCTTATAATGTTTCTCCGCAATTGAGAGGTGGCATAACCTTTAAGTCGCTAACCCTGAACCTCTATTAGGAACCGAAGGACCGAACCTCCCAACCCACATGGGGTTAACCTAGGCTTGGGCAGATACTCTGGGTGCATTAGCATTACCAATATAACTCGCCCTTCTCTCGAGGGACGAGTATGCGGTTAGGTACTACTCAACAAGTACAACAAGAAAAAAAGGCGCATTAGCATTCTAGTTGGAGGGCGCTCGTAGGGGCCGAATCAGGACTCGGACGGTAGGTGCAACGGAATCGTGCACTTTTGTACTTTTCAAATATTCTTAATTGACATCCTGTTCGTAGCCACACGGTACCCTGATGACGCAATTTTTGGTATCAACCTAAATGCAGATTAATCACTCCGACGATCAATTCAGATAATTCGTCTTTAGAATTTCGGAGTGTACTAGTGTTCATCAATTTTAGCAAACACATCGTGTAAAATCATCAGGCGGAAACCATTCAATTTTCAATACATGTGCCCAAATTCAGAACGGAATAATCGAGTCGCATGTGCTCAGAGCAGATGCAATATGCTGATTCAATGTTTGCCAAATGTAGTGTCAGGAGTGTATTGGCCGCGCCCTTTGCGACGCTTCATCAAATGTGTGACGTACAAACGAACAGAATGATATAACCGAGTCTTATATTTAATTGAAACAATAAATATAGCTTCAATAGTGAATCACCAAGATTGCCAGAATTGGGCCAAATTGGAACCACGCGGTAAGCACCAGATTCCAAATTAAAAAAAGTATTATCAAAATCACTTCATCAAGTCGAAAGTTATGAGAAAAAAACATTCCGGCTAATTGAGAACCTCCTCCTTTGTTGAATCGGTTGAAAATATCGTCGTGAATACAAACTCACTATTCGATTATTGACTTGAACTATCTCAATTAAACAAAAACTTGTGGATTTTTTTTATCATATTGAAGTAACTATATCACGTTGAAGTAACTCAGAATTCTTAAAAAAACTAAGACCAAATCAACAAGGCCAAAGTCAAGTTTCAACTAACTCACGTAGATAGAAGCAGCTTTTTCCTGTTATAGAGATATTTTTTTTAAAGAATGCTAACAATTTTTTTACAAATAATATTATCATTCTTATTAATCATTCTAAATAAGCTCAGGCTTGTGTTAGATAGTTTATGTCAATAGTCGAATGGTGGATTCGAATCCACGACGTTACGATTCCCAGACCGTACCCTAAACCATTAGGCTATTCACGCTTATATGGATTATACACATAGTACTATGTTTATTATCTTAATTACTATCATTTTAGTCTAATCATTATTTAATTACGGTAGCCTCATGCTTAATACTTCAAACTTGATAAGTTTAGTTCATAGTCAAATGCATGGGAATAATCAAATGTCAAATTGATGGACATAATCACAAACCAATTAATATCAATCAATGTTAATTAAGTATTGCTAATTGGCTTATGTTAATGACAGAGCATTGCTATTGTAAAATATGTCAGGTATTAGCGGTTGTTATGCATTAAATTTAGGTCAGATCATTGGCCAATTGAGAACACACATTGCGAAACACTGCCCTACAGTCCTAGGCTCATAGAATAAGACTACGATATCTCCAGCCTGTCATAAAAGGCGACTAAAAGGGGTCTCGGGTCCACGTACGATAAGGCTGGGGGCCTCTGTTGTCCGCTACAATGGTCCTGAGAAGAAGGCAACACGGGTGGTCCGGTGTTACCTTCGCACTAGGCACTAGCACGAGGAAGTAATCTCAGATCTTTTCAAATTTCAAAGAAAATCATTTCTGCCGCAAAACATCCACAGCCGGAGATAGGCCTCCCCAAGCGATATCCAATAGTACCAGTTGTACGAATAAGCGGCTTGCATCTAGCTGTGTCATGCGGTCTTTAATGAGGTCATCAGACCACCTTGCGGGTGGACGTCCTACGTTGAGACCGGTCAGTGTTCTTCAATCGAGAACAATCCGGCCCCATCGGCCATCTGTTCTACGCGCTATGTGCTCTGCCCATTACTGCTACAATTTATCCGGCGGGTTATATCGGTTACCTTCGTTCGTCTACGGATCTTACATGACTATAAAAATGCATATCACAGCTGCTATTTAAAAAACTGTTCATTTTTTTTTCATTTGAAAAGCTGAAAGATAATAATAACCACTATCACTGTTAATAATTCCAGTGCAACGTTTATTTTTGTCTCTATTCAAACCATTATAATGTAGGTAATTATTTTTAGTTAACACTTTATGATTAAATTAAAAGCGAACCATTTACAAGTTTAATTATAAGATAAATCTCGCGCACAGTGGCCGCGCTACGCTCTACATAAACAAGACCCGAAACTTCATTTAGTGTAAGGGTTGGGCCGCCTTCATTAATATTTATTGGCCTTAATTCTCATCTGATATTCACGTTTCACCAATCGATCCCTTCCGTCGCTTTATATCTGTTATATAAATATTTTTAAATGTATCTCATACAGCAAATATAGTTATTTGAGTTCCAACTTCAATTAACATCATCATTTCAGCCGCATTCACCGCCCAGCATAGACCTCCCGCAATGATACCCAAAAGGACCGGTTATAAGCTTGCATTCAACTGCATCCTGCGGCGTTAATGTCAGACCAGCTTGCTGGAGGACGTCCTAGTGCTACACTGCGATTAAGCTAAGTACTTTGATTTGTGCTAAAGTCCAGGTCATGATTTTTCTTGTAAACCCAACTTTCACTTTCATATATTAATGCTATAAGTATATTTCGAACAAAAACGAAAATCGACTTCAAATCGAATCAAACGCTAAATTACGCGCGGGAATTATCGTAGGAAATAGAATCAGAACCTAACCAAACTCTCATCAAACTACTCTTGAAGTAGGTACATCCTTTCCAATAAAAAATGAATCATCGAGATCGGTTGGTGTAATATTGAGTTACTTGATGCTAATGTAAGAATTATATCATAGGTTTTCTCGTGGATGCCATTTTCAGAATTGGAACCACACAGGAAGCACCAGCTTTCAAATAAAAAAGCATCATCCAAAACGGTTCACCCTGTCGAAAGTAACATACAGATGAATTAAGAACCTACTCTTTTTGAAGTTGGTTCAAAACAAATGCTGATGCTAAGCTTTAAATACAATTTACCTCGTGTCGGCTATTCGGGCTTAATCCGAAACAAGATTATCAAATGCATGCACATCGAATGCAATACATTGATTCAATATTTGCTCAATGTAGCGTCCCGTTATCTCGTGCTGAATAACGCAGCAGCCCACATACAAAGTGCAACTAGACATGTGTGACTAATAGACAATTTTTTTATTCGTATTTACATAGACTGTGACTTACAGATCAAATCTTTATTGGATAAGGATGAAATAGGGATGCGAAAAAGATTATGTGCTATTCCGGACTTTAATCTATCTCTGTCCTAATTTCATACAAGTCCGTTCAGCCGTTCTGGTGTGATCGAGTTACAAACCTCCATTCATCTAAATTTTCTCATTTGTAATATTAAAAGAATGAATCCAGGTTTATACTTAGGTAATACTTTTGACCTGATATTAAGTGGAAATGTAGTCCTGGATGGTAAGGCGCTTTAACTTAGTAAATGCCTATCCACTCTACTCTTGAAAATACCCACATTGCAGGTGCATAAAAAGAACCATTTTATAAAACCATTTATAGGAGTAATGAAATGCAAAGCTCATAGTCGCTCTATTAAGCAACGACTTGAGTTTATCGAAAGATGCAAACGAATGAGATTTTATACCAATTTCAATTATTTCAAAGGAGTTAGCTGGTTTTCTTGGCAACGGTCCAGGAAGCGATATTCTCCGGCCGTGGTGCTGTCAGACGCTTGACAGGGATTTGGGACTGTTAAGCTAACTTCGGAACCTTCACTAGTAATCAATAGCTTATCTAAATCTCGCATTAAATTCTGTAATTTGTCACCTTTCTAGTTGACAAGAACTTTTATTCTGTAATAATGTATTATTTCCTTAAATATGCCGTTATATTTTCATTGAATAAATCAATCTCAAATAACATCACATACATTTTTTTACTGGCTCAAGGTATACTTTTAAATGAAATAAAAACATTTATATATTTAGGGAAGAACTGGATCTTCTGAAAATCTAGTAGTACTTTTTACTATTTGACCTATTATAGTAATGGAAGGATAGAAAGCTTTTGACAACCCTTTGTTCGTGCTCGTAACGGGTGCAGTAATATCAATAAAAGACGACCTTAGTTTCTACGTTCACAATTTTAAGGCTGGGATACCTTTTATCAGCGAATTTCTTTGTGTTCTTTTAATTTACATAATCTTGTATTTGATAAAAGATGCATAAGGTAGTATTGATATTTTTTATACAATAATTAATGATTTTTTCTTTTGTTGATGAAATAGTGAAAGATGTGTCAATCCTTAACTTTTTAGATTTATTTATCAAAAATGCATATTAGTAGAACAAAATCTGTGCCGATTATTTACGAGAAATTCGTTATTAACTTTTATTATGTCAGAGCATTTACTTTCCTATTAACACTAGCATGTAAGCAGGTAAAATATCAGGCATTCCCGCCCGCATACCTCACTCCACATTTATTACAGACACCTTCGAAGTTTCGCCTGCACTCCTCTCATTATTTATGAAGTCTTAAAAGCAACTTAGAACGTTTGTATTTTAGGATGGCTAAAATTCAAACTTCATAATTCAATATACAAACAATTTAAAAGCAAATATTTCCACCAGAAACTTTTATACACCTTTAAGTGTTTAATAATTCAGAAGTAAAATGTCTGCAGTAAACTTTGAATATTATATATTCAACTTGGAGAAGCGTGAACCAACTATATACTACACGTATTTTTCTTTACTTCTAACCATCAAATTACCCTAGCTCTTGAGAGATTTAAATCTTTCATTTAGTATTAATAACAAAGCTTTTTTATTATTATCATTTGCTAATTAATAAAATAATAAAGCATAAAAATAAATAAACAAGTATATTTACGAGTAAAAAGAAAAACCGACTTCAAATCGAATCAATCGTTAAACGTTATTACGCGCGGATGCCCTAGTTGTATTTCCGAATTATCGTAGGAATATAACCGAACTCTCATCAAACTACCTTTAAAGTACATACTTTCTAACAAAAAAATAATCATCGAAATCGGTTGTCGTGATATTGAGTTATTCGTCCATTTGTCCCCTACACACTAAATGCAAATTTGAGACTTATATAGTTTTCTCACCCCGTCGATAGTAGGAAAAAAAACATACAGACGAATTGAGAGTCTCCTCCCTTTTTAAAATCGGTTGTTGAAAAAAAGGGTAAAAACGAGAAACAAAAAACCTGAAGTCTTTTTAGAATGGCAAAAGGCAGTATGCCCAGCATGTTCCATATAACATCACACAGTGCAACCAGCCTACCCCCCTTCTGTACTCGCACGCCACGCGTGAAAAAGCCCGCAAACTGCAGCAAGATATTTGACCGTAAAATAAAGTTAATTTCCTAATCGCTGGTAGTGGTTTCTGCTGTTTCGACAGTAGAACATTTTTGTATGACCTTTTAAAAACGATACACAAATTTCAATAAATAATCTATGTACAAACGTACTCAGTGTTCATTTTCTATTCGATTGACACATGGGGCTGGTGGAGTTCAGGTTGAAGAGTGTGCAATCGACTTGGAACACAAAGGACCTCGCTGTTTATTCGGAATCATATAACGTGTTCTCGGCGAGAAGCGAAGCCGATTTTTTTTTTAGTGGATAATGTAGTAAAGGATCTTGTGATCCTGATCTTAAGTGATCCCACCGCCAACTTAAGGTAACGCTATATTAATTTTTTGTTGCCAACTAACTATATTTTTTCCCATCAAGACTGGAACAGTAAAGCTAAGATCGTGGTACGGCCCTCTCAGGTGTAATATAAAGTCAAACGGCTAATCAAACTATACTAACTTTTAAAATATGAAAAAAAAAATAGTGAACCTCTTGAATAAACCGATAAAAGTAATATCAGATAATCATAAACATGGAATGATAACTAGACGAATGTCGTTTCTTCATAAATGGTCTGCATATTCTTTTACTTGTCGATTCTTTGGGTTTCTGACTACCTTTCGATAATTTGCAATGAATTGTACTCGATTGTGCTCGATTGTTATTCAATGCCATAAAATAAAAATATATTTTTTTCAGACTTGGTGTTGTAACTTATTTACTCTTAATTCAGGTGTTAACTCCCGAGAAAACACACAATAAAGAGAGATTTTCCACTTTCCTCCGGTTATGGTCAACAATTAATCCATCATCATTCGCCTCTCTAGTCATTAGCCATAATTCTATCCACCTAGTAACGACCTCATGTCTCTTGCGCTACTCGTAACTTAATCATAATAAAAACTGAACGTTCTAAGAGCTCTCTTACGTCTGTACCCGTTAGAAATACAAAAGCCTCCTGGCTAAAATTTTGTTACAAACAAGAGTGTAAAGCTGTACATGTGGTACCTTAAACCGCTATTAATAACTAAATTCATAAAATATTAGATCATTTCTAACGTTATATATTTTGTTATATAAAAATAAGAGGAAGTAAAAAAGCTCTAAAGCAATAAATCCGCCTTTTTCTTTATCCTTAGTCCCGAAGGGCTGAAGGTCTCACTTAAGTGTTTTTACCTCTTGTCCCCTGACGCTACGGCTTTATAAATTGACGACATTCGCGCTCTGAACAAATAACACAATAGCTTTGAAGGTCGATTTGACGTTGTTAGACGGTTTTCCGTGCTTTTATTTGCGCCAACTCTTTGCAACTTTCATTTGACAATAGGAGGGCGTAGAAGATTTATTGTCATTAAAAAACTATTCTAACTATAGCTAGAATATATCATTTTTGTTTTACTTTCGTGACCCTCTTAGTCTTTAAGAGCCTTGATAGAGTCCGGGCGGTCGCCTCCTTGATAGAGTCCGGGCGGTCGCCTCAACAACCCGAATTTGATCCCGGCTTCGGCACCATGGTTATAACCGGCCACGTAGCCCACAGTGCAATTTGCGAAATTTCTCAAACATGCAGGGTTCCCACGACGGTTTTCCTACAATAAGGAATTTCATAGGTACCGACACTGGGGATGTAACTCGAGATGCTGGTGTATTAACACAGTATTTAGTCACTGAATTACCACGGCTCTTAGACGTACTCCATCTATATCCAGAAACGAAACCCACAGGACCAAAACAAAATATTAAAAGTAAGAGTTTTAACCGCACGCTAAGTTTATACAGTGTTACATATTTATCTATTAAGCTCGACGGAGGATTTCGCGTCAGCTTTAAGTATATATCTTATTATTCTAACTGGTAATCTCTACTTGAAAAAAATAAATGTACTTTTTGTAGGCCAAGAGTTTATAAATAATGTAGGAGAGTGTAACCCTATTTGAAATTCCGAACCGATAGACTACGATCCTAACGAAATTGGTGTTAAACATGTAAATTTCAATGCTGTACCTTTACTAACAGATATATTTTATGTAAATTGAGCTGTAGCTTATCTGTTATCGTTGCTTTTTATTTTATTATTCACATCATTAAATAAATAACTATAATTTTATACCTATTAAATAGTTATGGTTATGACAGGTGTCCTTTATTTTCTTAGTTACAACGTTATATGTAGATACAGTTCGTTTTTTTATTCTTAATGGCAGTCGTCAAGTCCTATAAGTGCCAAATGGTGAGTACAATTATATTACATGTCAAAAAATTGTGCCGATAGGCCGTTGTCGATAGAGACACAACCCGTCATATATGTGACCTAAATAAGCTTATTGAAAAGCTCGCGAAAGCTCTCTATCTCCCCGAGTGAATTTAAAGGGACGTGATAGTTTATTTATATTATATTTACTAAGGTTGAAAGATTTGATCAGAAGTAGGGATGGAAATTCCATTTCAATTTATAAACTACACACAATTGTGACGATTGAATATGCAAATTTATGCAATTACAGTTACTTGCTGTGAGTGGTCAAAGAGGGGTTATAAACCGACACGCGCTGTACCATCAATTGACTTATCTATCTATATATATAAAAATGAATGTTTGTTCCTATGTTCTTTATGGAAACGTAAACTATGCATTTGATCATGTGATGATCTTCAGCAAAGTGTTGTGCATGAGTCTACGATGGTTTCTGAGTTGGTACTAACAGATGGCGCCACTATCATTCCAATGAATTTCATATACTGCCGTGATAGTGGAATTGAAACGAACGACACCAAGAGCAAACGAACAGCGTCCCCCAATAATTGTGTAATACCTTTCCTTCAAATTTATTTAATTTAGTTGCGTAGCGACGCACGCAGAGTACAGTAGCTAGTATTTTATAAAAGTTAAAAGCCTAGTAATTAAAGTGCTAAGTTATTTTTCACAAGACGACAGTTTGGAGAGATATTAACAGTATATTAAAATTAAAGAGATTTTAAATATTCTTACGTATACAGTAATGAATAAATAATGTATTTATTTTTAATCGACTTCAAATAAAGAGGTTCAGTCCGTCACTGACGTTTCAAATTTTTGCCACTCAGCAATTTTTATTACGTTTTATCTGCTTTGAAATCGCTTTTTTTAAATTTACAAATTACATCTAAAACCTTATTTTATATTTAAATAAAAATCATTATATCCAGTAGCGTGAATATCTATGGGTATACCTTTTTTGGTTTCATAAGTATTAGAAAAATCTTCTTCAGACTCAAATTTGTGTTTGGTTATGACGACAAGCTCATGTATGGGACTTTATAAAAAGGACGTAATGCAAGCAGTATTAGACCTCATACCTATATTCACGTATTTATTATTATTATTCTTCAGTTGTGTTTACTATTAACAGTTTAATCTGGCGGATCGTATACAAACAGAGGCAGTTAATCAGAGCGCGTTAGCTGGAGGGGCGCAGACTCCCGGCGAAGTTATGCAGTCAACAGACATTGTGGCCGGCGCGTTATTGCCCTCGCAAGAGTGATAAGCAAAGAAACTTACACAATCTGTTAACTGGGGAATCTAAATGTTGCTTCATTACGCCCTCTCTTCTTTGGAATTTAAAATCATATTTTTAATATCTCCTTTATCTACTTTTAAATATATAATATTTACATAAAAGGAAAATACAAAATATATAAACCATTATAAAAATCTTACCTAGGATGCCGCCAGGATCGAAGAAGGTCCATTTTTATTACCTTTGTCCCGCGGTGTTACGCACCGTCGTGGAACGTCAACCATCAAGATGATGTCAATGGAATTTGGTGTCTTTCCATAGGAGACTACCTTCAGCTATACGTTAATCGACGTCATCGTTCATTAGTATATCGCCAATGCATTCGAAATTAACTAAAAACGTGTAACATAACGACTTTTGCCACATAATTTTTTTTCGTCTCCCCTCAATCCTTTCACGGTAAATTATTATTTATTTATTTATTCAATCTTTATTTGCACGAAATTAAATATTATAAATAGAAGTACCAAATGCCAACACGAATTCTTCTCGGGGTTATGTAGAGACAAAGTAACAACATTATATCAATTTTTAATTACCAATAAATGTAATTACTAAACCATAATAATTATACTTAACAACAATAGATAGACATATAACTAGATAGACTAGATATTGATGGACAGGCCTAGAAAAAGAAAATTGAAAAGTATTGCTTGTTTAGGTATGAATTCCAGAGTAAGCGTTTGAGAAAGGTTTGATAAGTCTTAGCTCCAGCTGTACATGCAATTGGCAGCAGCGCATTCAATAGCCTTAGGTTAAAAAAATATTTCCTGTATGTAAATGAGTAAGCCTACTCTATACATAAAAGAACTAATTTATATAATTTGAAAAGGGTTTCCAGAGTCAATAAATTGATTTATTGTTGCGGATAATAGAACCTTCCGGGAATAAAGCCGATGACCCTTGATCCTCTTCAAATGACTGTAACACGGATATTAATAGAAAACGTATTGGATATTTTAATATTGCCCTTATGAAAAAAATAACACATTCTTCTTTAACATAAATTTGACTTAGTTTTTGATGTATCTTACATTAGTTGAAGTTAAAGCAGTTAACTTTAACCGCTTTCAACCGACTTTGAAAAAGAAGCAGGTTCTCAATTCATCTGTATGTTTATTTTTATGTTTAAGCATTCCGCAGGTCAGGGCCAAACCACGGTTCAGTCGGTTGCTACAACTTATCCGTGAATTATACTCTGTCGGTTGTTTCTTGAGCGCCTTCGTAACGTAAAGGCTTGCAAAGTCGGTTACTTTGCAAGCCGAGGTTAACCCTCACTGGTAGGAATGTTGAATAGAGGTTACGCTAAGAGCTATGCCCCTAATTTCGGTGAAGCAGTTCTACAGCTTGTCAATTAATGAGTGAGATTTGTCAAAAAAAAAACAATTTAGTCGTAACAAATGTTATTATCTCTTCTTGACGCTCGTCGCTTGATGGAAATAGATTATGTATACTGGGACGCGACGCAGTTTAGAGATAAAATTAGTATTCATTTAATGTACAAAATTCTAACTACATTTCCGTTCATACAGTTGTGTCAAACAAAATGGATTAAGGTCTTTTGAACAAGTTACACGGTATGGCGCTAAAAGAACCGCGCTAGTTCAACAATTAAAAGCGAAGAGCGAACTCTAATTCGACTGCCTCTGTGTAAAAATTCAGCGACGGAAAAACTCAACTCGATTTGTAATGAACTTGTGCGCGCGTCTCACTTAAGTAACCTACAAAATGTTCCACTTGGCGAAAATTTGCGCAATTTTATAGCTGGTTGAAAAGTTGTTCTGAAAAAAATATTGCAAGTCTACCACAGATAGAATATCTCGTTAGTAGTACTAGTATTCTAATTTCAGTAAATTTAAAATATATCTTTGAAAGCCGTTGCCATTTTTTACAATATTATTCCATCCATAATGTATTACGTATTTTTTATCAATGACAGATTTATTTTATGAATGAATAATTTATCGTGAATATGAATAAAGTGAAAAAAATATATATTTTATGCAATAAGGAGGCAAACATGCAGACGGTTAACATGATATTGTTGTAATATGATCGCCAACGTTATGTTTTTATTTACAGAACTTCCTATATTGTGGGAGTGGTAAAGGTGGTCTTTTTCGGTACTAATTCCAAAAAAAGCCAATATTTTTTTTCACAAAATTTATATTACATTTTATAAAGACGGTTGACTTTTATACTCGAAAGACGTATTCGAACCTACAGCCTTAGGTTTCGCCTACCGTACTCTAAACTATTACGACCCTCTATATTCTTAAATTATTTATCAATTTATTTTCTCGACATTAAATGTTTTTATTTATTATACCAAATTATAACATAATTACTGTTTATCCAATCTGATGCTTTATCTTAAACACCATAAAAATAATAAAATACTTATAACTCTTCAATATATTTATATGCAGCTTCTACGATTTTAGGCTAGTCACATTGAAATATATCAATATGCTGTGAGACGATATTAATTCACCCTGTCTTATATATGTACATATTCAATCTACATAACGTTTGACATTAATTATATAATACGTTTAATTTGTTAAAAGACTACTCGGTACAGATGTGTATAATAAATTTCACATAATTTCAGTAACACCATGTACAATTAAAAGACGTGACTAGAATATTTTTTTAATTAGGAATTCAAATCCCACAGTACCAAGGCCGCGGTGACCAATGTGCCGTGCGATTTGTACCATAATTTAATACCACGTTAACGACGTAATAACAGACATTCCACACACGCTTCAGCAATTATTATGTCCCCGAGTGTATTATTTAACCTTACTTCAAATTACGATTAATTGTTAACGCCTTGAAACTTTGTTCCGTTTTCCTCCTACAGCGAAATTTACAACGTTCTTAGTAGTACACGAGTAGGTGCTTACTTTCTTTTAAAATGTACAGACACTAAAAGTTTCCTACTGTAATTTAATATTCAAGTGCCTGGGTGACCGGGTTTCGCTCCGCATATTCCTTTTTTGTAAAATTTTGTCTCGGATGAGATACTTTATTTAGATTTAGATTAAAAGCAAAACAGTTAACGAAATATACATTTCGTACAAATCGCATGTTCAAAAATTCGCATCATTCAGACTAACGCCATCTCGTAGAGCCATGAAGAACGCCAAACAATAATGCATGCACCGCAACAAATGTTAGTGCTTTAAAGATTTACAAGATGGCGTTATAAAAATATTTTTACATACCATTATATGACCGCACCCCAAATCATTGGGCTTGTGATGCTTTACTATATATTAAATTACAACTGATGCATTATCAGTTCAATATAAAGGTACATATAACCATCTTTATTCCGAACAATTATCCACATTTTTTTATTTCTTTTATTCAGCTGTAAAAACCCCTACGCAGCTCTACCACTGTTAGCCGTACCAGTGGAATTATTTCACTACATGAGATAATGTAATTGTGCCGTCAATTATCATTTCGTGATAAATGCGAGCTATCAAAGTGGATTAGTGGTCTGATTCAGTCTAAACAGATTGAGATTAACAGCTGGATTTAGTACAATCACGCTGTTCGCTGAACAAGAGCTTATTTCGCACACATATTTCACAATAAGCCCGAGTGATATATTAAGCCACCTACATAGAGAATCAATTTACTCCATTAACCGCGCCAACCTCTAATCTCGTAAATCATCACCCCCCATCGGCCTACATTATTTTATTTTGAAAAGGTTTCAAAATGTATATCCACGTATCCATAAAAGCACCAAGACGATCTGGATGTTGGCTTTTTATGTTTATAAATATTAATTAAAAGTATAATACACACACATTTCCTTCGTCTGTTCCTAGACTATAAAACATGTAAATTAATATCTTTGGCGCCTCACACACAGGAAACTTGTGCCGCTTAGAATACCAGGCTCTCCTGTCGCTGGCGAAAGATGGTGAATGCTAACGCGACCCCATCTCGTACGTGGCAGAAGACGGACCATAGGAGGTTTTGTTAGGTAGAGGCCTCAGACACAGCCCTACATAACTCTCCGGCACAAATGAATAAAATAGGAAATGCAAAATGTAAAATAAGTTAAAATCTTAGTTATATATAGGTAAAGGTCGTGCTCTACGTTAATAATTAAATATAAATATATTAATAAATAATAATAGTAATTAATATTTAATAATTAAAAATAAACCAATAACATAAACGAGGTTAGGCAAAAGCAACCCTGTTGGAACTACGGTAGTGTGCGAAAGCGTTCCCATAGTTCCAACGATACCGAGAGGAACACCGAGGAGTTTTAGTCTGTGAGAGTCAAAGATATCGGTACTTGCCCCGGCGAGGGCCTATAGAGGAGAAGTAGGATATATGGATGCATTTCACTACGTAAAATACAATCTAAGCCAACATCTACATCAACTATATAGAAATTGACAGGTATGAAACGTATATACATCGCTGTATGAATATTCTTCAATTGAACTACCTCAATAGTCCTCAATAATCAGTAGAGTGAACCAGACAATGTTCTAGAGTATGTTTGTGATCATTGACTAACTATAAAACCACTCACATAGTTATCGAAAATCCGTAGAACCGTCACGCAGTTTTTAACGTTCAAAAGCCATTGCGCCAATTTAAATTAACTTCAGTACGTTAGCTCTTATGGAATTAACAGAAAACGCTCAATCCTACGCAAATTCGTTGACGCGTAGTCAAAGCTTCGCGTAACGCGAGCAAATTGAAACGCGCCTTTGATCTCCACCTAACAGAGACTAGACGATTTAATTACTGAACTAAATTAATTCCTTACTGTTTTATTGCTATGCTATGGCTTTCGCTGATACTAGAAAATAATTATTGTATTTGTTATTAGCTGAGCAACTCAACGTGAGCTACACCCGATATCAATAAAAAAATTAATAGATATTAATAAATATAAAGAGGGATTTGAGAATCCATTAATAAATATTAAATAATTAATTTCCTAATGGTTTAAGGTAAGGTCTGCGAAACATAAGGTTGTAGGTTCGAATCTACACATCACATTCGACTACCACGTTATTAAAACTGTTAGGAAAATTAGTGGTGAGAAAAAACCGTTAACATTCTTAAAAAAGGTAAGGCCTGTATATATATATACTTGGCCAAAAACACACACATATATATATATATGTATATATACATTTATTAACTAAATTATAAAAAATCTAAAACTTTGTGCTAACTCCACAACGCAACTCTGGCTCCCAAGATACAAGCGTCTGCTTAGTTTGGGGGTCACTGTGTACCAATAATATGTGCTGCAATGGTTACATGGATGTTCGTTTAATTTATGTAATGTTTATAAGGGTAACCAAATCTGTGTGTGTTAATAAATAAATATTCTAAAAAAAAAAAATATTAAGCCATTATGCTCATAACTATTACCTCAAAACTTTGGACTGGCTGAACCGCTTTTTTTTCTTTGAAAGTTGGTACTTCCCAATTCTGACAGTGGCATCCATGAAAAATCCATATACGTCTTAAATTTGCATTGAGTATGTGTTGTGTATTACGCCAACAGTTTTAGATGATTCATTTCGATGTAGGATGTACATCCTTTGCAATAAAATTATCTTATTAGACATAGACATTTATTTATTGGCATCACAATACAAAAACACATCACAGACAGAATATAACACACATTAAAAAATAATGAAAAATAGACAAAACACAGTTAAAGTTACACGGACAAATAATACAAAACATATGACGCCAATATCGGACACCGTCTCAGCAAATGCCGTCGCAAAGATCCGACAGCGCTGATTTTCAGCGGTGCCCGGGACTACCTAAAGACGTGCGCACGCAATACTACTTTTATTTGGAATTTATACAGACAATAAGAGTATAATAAATATGATACATGAATAAAACAGTTATGAGATTAAAATATTTTTTATACAATAAAAACAATAAAATATTATTTAATTTTCTTATTATAAAAGTATTCAACCGTAGTTTGATCAGAGTTTGGTTAGGTTCTGATTAATTCTATTTCGTAATATTGTCGTCTAACTATCGCATAGTTCGGAAATCAATCAGTTCAAAATGGGCATCCGCGCGTAATTAAAAGCTTGATTCTATTTGAAGTCAGTTTTTGTATTTACTCGTAAATATACTTGTTTACATTACTTTTACGATATGATGGTGGTCCATAATCCAAAACAGAATAAGCTAAATATGCTACCTTTTACAAAATGTTCTTGAATCGGCGACATAATGAATACTAACAATTCACGTTAAGTGGTGATAATATAAAGTTGGGAACATTAATAGCGAGAACTAGAGTTACAAGAGCAAATAACAGTAACAGAAAACGTTACACTGAAATTATCAAGAAATTTAATAACGCCGTCGATAAATCTATCCGGCGCTCCCTCGCGGCAGTTAGATAAGAGAAAATAAGTTTAAACGAGAAAAGTTCCCGAGATAGAATCGGCAAACAGACGGAGATGGCGTGTAACACTTTTAATTCGCTCGCTGTACTTATTGCCGCGAAATTATTCTAACGCTCTGATGACTTTAATCATTCCGAGTAACCTATTTGACAAATCCAAATGACAGAATTAGAAATTGTGTGGCTAGAAAGATAACGTCATAGCCAGAATTGAGAAAGGCATGCTGGGGCGGTTTGAGATGGTACTAAGGACGATTGAGGAAAGAGAACAAAAGAACTTGTAAAACGCCAATAGCTTAAGATTCAGTCTTTGAAAATAAAGTCAAATGTAAAATTTGATAAAGCAGCAGAAAAAAAGGCAAAATCGTAAAAGCATACTTGAAATGGTTAGAAAAGATGGTAAATATTATCTAATACGTAAATGATTAAAAAAATGAAGGGAATAATATGATTTAAATGACAAAAGACGTAAAAGATTATTATTATTTAAGTTGTCACTTTTAATTTAATTTAATGGTGCGAGGAGATTTGTCTTTCCTGACACGAGCCAAAAAAAAATTATGAATGGGTATTTCAATCTATTTCTCCGTATGGATAGCGATAATATATTGTTAGGAAGCTCTAACGCCGGTTAAGAAAGAAACAACAACACGTAACAATCCCTATGTCTAGCAGCCCTTGAACGATGTCGCCGCTCCGAGTGAGCCGGCCGAATGCAAGGATGCGGGGTGCGCGCGCGCCCCTCACTCAAAATATTATGTTGGTATTTCCTAATAATATTTATACATCATATAGTTATTTGTAGAACATGAAACAATTTATTAATATACTTAATACAACTTTTAATACCCAAGGATAAAATAAAGTTGGGAACATTAATAGCGAGAACTAGAGTTACAAGAGCAAATAACAGTAACAGAAAACGTTACACTGAAATTATCAAGAAATTTAATAACGCCGTCGATAAATCTATCCGGCGCTCCCTCGCGGCAGTTAGATAAGAGAAAATAAGTTTAAACGAGAAAAGTTCCCGAGATAGAATCGGCAAACAGACGGAGATGGCGTGTAACACTTTTAATTCGCTCGCTGTACTTATTGCCGCGAAATTATTCTAACGCTCTGATGACTTTAATCATTCCGAGTAACCTATTTGACAAATCCAAATGACAGAATTAGAAATTGTGTGGCTAGAAAGATAACGTCATAGCCAGAATTGAGAAAGGCATGCTGGGGCGGTTTGAGATGGTACTAAGGACGATTGAGGAAAGAGAACAAAAGAACTTGTAAAACGCCAATAGCTTAAGATTCAGTCTTTGAAAATAAAGTCAAATGTAAAATTTGATAAAGCAGCAGAAAAAAAGGCAAAATCGTAAAAGCATACTTGAAATGGTTAGAAAAGATGGTAAATATTATCTAATACGTAAATGATTAAAAAAATGAAGGGAATAATATGATTTAAATGACAAAAGACGTAAAAGATTATTATTATTTAAGTTGTCACTTTTAATTTAATTTAATGGTGCGAGGAGATTTGTCTTTCCTGACACGAGCCAAAAAAAAATTATGAATGGGTATTTCAATCTATTTCTCCGTATGGATAGCGATAATATATTGTTAGGAAGCTCTAACGCCGGTTAAGAAAGAAACAACAACACGTAACAATCCCTATGTCTAGCAGCCCTTGAACGATGTCGCCGCTCCGAGTGAGCCGGCCGAATGCAAGGATGCGGGGTGCGCGCGCGCCCCTCACTCAAAATATTATGTTGGTATTTCCTAATAATATTTATACATCATATAGTTATTTGTAGAACATGAAACAATTTATTAATATACTTAATACAACTTTTAATACCCAATAGACAAAATAGGATAAAATAAATAAAGCTAAAAAGCTGGTTATCTCGGCAAAGGAGACCAATGGGTAGAAAAAAATACATTATATTATGAATCGATAAAACCTTATTTGAATTATATTTTTCCATGGTGTTCATTAGTATGAAATGTAATAAATTTAATTGAAGTTAAGTGAGCATTCGTAGTATCATAATTAATTATCTGATATTATCTAAATTTATTAACAGGTTATAGGACAAGGAAACATTTATAGCTGTTAAGAATGATTTACACGCAGCGCTTCAGCTGTTAAGTTGGAAACTGCGTAGTTACGAGTTTAATTAGGCTGTGTAAGGAGAGGCCTCGCAGTATGTTAAGACAACATTAAGGAGTTAACTAACATCGCTCGGACCGAGGCTCGCAACACTAACCATGCTACTTTATGGTGAGTTTCATTTCACACGAGAGATTTTCACGAGACTGAATTCAATGTAAGTAAAAATCCCACTATATGACTATATTACAGCTTTGAATGTTCCAAAGAAAATATTGTATTTATGGTTAATATGCTATTTAAAGGTGTGACGGATTTTGAAAAGAACCATCTCATTGATCTAGACGCAAAACGCCACGAAAGGAAATCTCGCCCCAAGTCCTCCTACAACTACACCTACAATGTCACCGATCAGCTATATTGTGCCACTTGCAACCGAGCATTAAGGAGCAAGTTCGGCTTTGCAAGCCATATCAGGGCTCATGCCCGAAGTTAGTTAAGGGCGTCGTTACCGGTCACGGTGTGAACAACAACATATAAATCACTTATCTACGTTTTTGACAAGAGACAAAATTTGTGACGTTTATTATTTTTAATTTTGTCTATGTTTTCTATAAAAGAATATTTCGTTTATGGTTAATCACCTATCGTAAGTTTATGATGTGATGTTACATCCGTGTCATTTATAATTTTAATAAGATTTCTGTTGATTATAATTAGAATATTTTGTTTATGGTTAATTACCTATGTATATACATGTAAATGTAAATTTATTTATATAAATTTTTAAAGCGCGATTTTTACTGGCACTGTCCATAGTTTGCTCTTAACCACCAAAGGTTAGCTAGAAATGCTAAATAGCATTAAGTTCGCCTTTGTTCATGTATTTTGGTGCAATAAAAAATTTATCTATCTACGTGTTCTATAAGTTAATGATGATAAAAATACGTCCGTGTCGTTTATTATTTTTAATTTGATCTCTGTTAATTGCAATAAGAATATTTTGTTTAATTCCACTTTGTATCCGCTTTTCGTTTTTAATTAAAATGCAAATTAGAGCAGATAACCTGCACGACATAATGCGGACCTCTGGGAGTACGTAAATGATCTCATTTCGTGTATCGTAGGAGTCGCTTAGGTTACAGGAATAACAGTATTGTAATTTCGACTCTGCTCTTGTGTATATAATGTCATATGGTGTGAAAATACAGCTGCTTCATCCCCTGCGTTCAATTTCCAAACAAAATATTTGTTCGTTTCACAATCGTTGGATTTCCCTTCCGGTAATATTGTCTATCCAATGTATTCTTAAAGCTGCAACCGAACCAGGAATTGGACTTAGATTAAGGGTGAGTTGTGCTTTTAGCATAGCATCAGAGCATAAGAATGCTATAACATATTGTGCAATTATTACTCTCAACATTCTTCTTCTTCTAGCTAAGATACCTTAGCGCAATACAAAATTCTACCTAAAAAACTATCATACTTAACTTAATATGAAACAAAATGAGTTTGTTATTGAAGATTTGTTGAATTGATTTATTGAAGAAATCGCGAAGAAAGTTTTATTTTTGTAACGAAAACCAGTTGGCCAGAGAGGCTGGCGGTTACTGCCTCATCGGATTGAAAGCTGGCATAGCTCTTAGGTCGCATAGCCTGACCCTCTATTAGCTAGTAACTCGACACAAGAGTCCCCCCGGTGAGGGGTAACCTCGGCTTGGACGGTTACTATTTTTGACTAGCTGGAAGACAAAAGCTAACTGACCAGGGCTCGTAAGGTAACTGAGCATGCAGTTTATGTTAAATGTACAATACCTAAAGATTTTAATAATTTAAGAATTCGAATTTGGAAAAAAAAATTGTAGCATTCTATTTTTTCTTCCTTCCTGGCCAGACGCGCATTTACCTTTCTAGATCTTTCTAGTAGGTAGATGAACGTTAATATTTCGAACATATCGAACGGTGATTTCATGAGACCTTCGGTGACATAAGATTGATTAATTTTAACATTTCTTGTATTGCCTTGTAATTAATTTTGTGCTCGACACTATCTTTAAAGTAACTTAAATACCTTTATTTTTATTTTTATACCTTACCTTTATCTTTATTACTTTATGTTTCATGACCATCATTAAATAACACCTTTTTGAGGAGAGGGTCGATTTTTCGCAATTTAGAATAATTAGGTGCTAGGTCCCTGTAGTCAGCGAGTTCCGTTAATCGTTTTGGGATATTTTGCAATTAAGAAACGTATACCCTTATTACAAATCCGAATTGAATTAAAAATATAATAGTTCGTGTTTGAAACTTTTTTGTTTTTGTTAAATCATGTTTTACAGTAAAAATATATATACGAACGGATAATTTTCATACCATTCAAACATACATAAAATCCAATAGAAACAATGCAAATCCATACATAATAATAAAAATACATACGATAAAAAAAAATAACTTTGAATTTTTTTCAACCGACTTCAAAAAGGAGGAGGTTCTCAATTCGTTTGTTTCTTTTTATGTTTGTCACCTCGGTAACAAACTGGGTGAACCGATTTCGATGATTCTTTTTTATTTTAATTATTTATTTTTTATTTTTTTTTTTTTTTTTGTTTTTTTTTTTTTAAAAGAAAGCTAGCAATATTTCTTTTTTTTTTTCAAAAATATTACTAACAATCTTGTTAACCATTCCAACTAAGCTTAAGCTTGTGCTAGGACATGGTTCACGGCAATAGTCGAATGGTGGATTCGAACCCACGACCTTACGATTCGCAGGCTGTACCCTAAACCATTAGGCTATTGACGCTTAAAATGACGCTTCATGAGAAAACCATATAAGTCTTAAAAAAAATTGTCCGCACGTTGTCTTTAATGTTTAACCATCAATGATTTGATTTGAAATCGGTATTGTTGTTTTAATCGTAAATATACTTGTACAGAGACCACTGTCCTGATATACCCAAAAATAAAGATATAGTGGGCTATATAATTTGAATATTTTAAATTAAGAGAAGTGAACAAGTTTTACAGAAGATGTTTGTAAAGTGAAATTACCTAGATAATTTAATAACGCGATCGATAAGTCTGTCCGACGCTTCATTGTGGCTGCTAGATAAGGAAAGTAAGTTTGAACGAGAAAAGTTGCGAGATGGCAGTGGCAAATAGGCTCGGGTTACGTGTAACCCTTTTAATTTTGCCGCTGTACTTATTGCCGTGGAATTGTAATGGCGGCATAAAGCGATGCTTTGTTCTTGCGACAGTTTCACTAATGACAACTGTTTCGTATGAATTATCACAGTGGCGATACCCAAGTCGCAACGACCCTATAGCGTTTAAATAAAAATCCTTTTTTATACCAAAGTCATGAATCGAGTGATTACCCCTTTTTCGATAAAAGCAACCGAGTCTCTTGGACGCTCTCATTTTGGAGTGCTAACCAAATCAGACTAACCGACCAAGCTGAGATTTTCGCGGGGGTCCTTGCGCCTAGTTACTCCATAAAAATGTTCAGGCAACGTGACCTAAGAGCTCTACCACCTCTGAAAACAGAGAAACAGAAGAGGCCTTGGTTGATCAGCGTAGTTCATTCGAAAAAAAAAACGATACGCTTTTTTTTAAAAACAAAAAACGGATAAGCCAGCATAAAGTTTAAAATTTAAATTTTTTATTAATAATCATATTAATATAATTTTAAATTATAAAAATTTGAAATATAAATGTTAAGCCTCAAAACGTGGATTTCTTTAGTCTAGTTCAATTTAACGAGTACAAAATAACTTACATTAAAAAAACTACTTTTACTACTGTATAACTTTTTAACATGCTGTCTTTTAACATGTTGGGGAGTAATTTTTTGTATTTAAAAATGTTTAAAGCGGTATAGTCTATACAATCCGGCTTGATTTTAATTATTATTAGAGAGAGATGCCGAGTTCTTCAATGTTAAATATTTAAATAAATTTCATTTATCCAATTATTCAATTCGAAATAGGATTGTTGGTAAGCAAAGCATATTCTGTTTGCCGTTGGAACAAAATTAAATTTGTACTTGGTTTGTTGTAATTGAGTAGGAATCATAACGAACGTATTCAAAACAACGTTTAATTAACAATTTACTGTGGATTTACATATCAAGCTCATCAAATGAATACACATACAAATTGTACAAATATAATTACGAGTAAATACAAAACCGACTTTAAATGGAATCAAACGTGCAAGTGCGATCCCAACTGATGTCAAGTAGAAACGCAGTCCTACATGGTAAAGCGCACTAGCTTTATAGCCATACACTAACTAAACACACACATTGTAATCGGAGGGGAAGACAGACGCGGACAAACTATTCCAGTCCTTTACTACTAATGAAAGACGAAGCAAAACGCTTCTTCTGGGTTGAATGTGAATGTACATTACAGTACAACAAAACAAGGAAATCCATTGAT